>OU342560.1:0-10000000 GCA_910589295.1 Noctua janthe
AACCTAACCTAACCTAACCTAACCTAACCTAACCTAACCTAACCTAACCTAACCTAACCTAACCTAACCTAACCTAACCTAACCTAACCTAACCTAACCTAACCTAACCTAACCTAACCTAACCTAACCTAACCTAACCTAACCTAACCTAACCTAACCTAACCTAACCTAACCTAACCTAACCTAACCTAACCTAACCTAACCTAACCTAACCTAACCTAACCTAACCTAACCTAACCTAACCTAACCTAACCTAACCTAACCTAACCTAACCTAACCTAACCTAACCTAACCTAACCTAACCTAACCTAACCTAACCTAACCTAACCTAACCTAACCTAACCTAACCTAACCTAACCTAACCTAACCTAACCTAACCTAACCTAACCTAACCTAACCTAACCTAACCTAACCTAACCTAACCTAACCTAACCTAACCTAACCTAACCTAACCTAACCTAACCTAACCTAACCTAACCTAACCTAACCTAACCTAACCTAACCTAACCTAACCTAACCTAACCTAACCTAACCTAACCCAGTCTGGCTCCAACCACCGCCGCGAACGCCACGTTTTTTATACGTCTCCGGCTTAAAAAATTCCAAAAAGTGGTTAAAAGTTGTCCGATTTTGAAGAATTTGGTGTCTAAGTGTGAGGAAAAGTAAAATCTACACCCTACCGTGAAAGTTTTTAACCGATGTGCAGTGCAGTTATCACAAATCCTGAAAAACCTCAAATTTTTGAGGTTAAACAGTGAAGAAAAATCTTTAACTGCAAACGCTGCAGAATCAAGATCGACGACCCTACTTTTTTATTAAAGAAGGGGGAGGGGGTCGACACCGCACACCATTTGGACCTATTAGAAACCTGAAAAACCCAGAGCTCCGTGAAATATTAAGAAAAACAGGAAAACACGTGGTGCTGAAAACGCTGAAAAAGTGGAGCCAGAAGCCTGAAATTTTGTAGCCGTCATCTCCTAAAAGTAAAAAGACGGTAACCATTTTAAAATTTTATCTACCTACACTACCCGATTTTTAAGAAGCAATAGAATTTTCGAAATCCAGACCTTTATATCTCCGGATATAAACGATATTTTCAAGATCTTCAACTGCGGTCCTTGGCGCGCTTATTAATTTAATAGAGATCTTAAGTTCTAGAATTTTTGACTGAATACTTTTAGAATTATAAGGAATTTAAATTAAAAACCACATTTTCAAAATTTTTTCAACCTTGTCGTCAGTACTTTGCTTTTTTGTTTATTGTATTCTATAGCGCACAATTTTTCTTATTTTTAGACATTTTTTCCAGAATTTTTCGTCCAGTGGAACCGGAGATATCAAATTTTTACTCTTTTTTGGCTTTTATTCAAAAATTAATGTTTATTTGCTATTTTTGACACTGAGACTGGCTCCAATACGTATATTGTGAGCCATATAAGCCCAAACACGGGCTGTATAGCTTTAAATTTGAGCGTTTTTACAAAATCTCGCCATCTTGGTTTTTAGGTTTAAAATTTATAAGTGTGATATCTCGGGAACCGCTGGGCCGAAAATCCTCGGATTTTCACTTTTATTTATAGTTTACTGTTGTCTTTGGAGGGGGTATGTTTTTGGGACGTTTCAGGCCATCGAGATTTTTGGAGCTGAAACCGTTTTCAGGAGAAACTTGAAGTGACGCCGAGCTGTCCATTCAAAACCCTGACGTTCTGGGACGTCGGGTTCAAAAGATACAGGCCGTTAAACCTGACGTTTGACAGTTCGGCGGCCATCTTGTTTAATTTCGAACCGCAATAACTCTTGAACCGGAGGTCGTGGCAAGTTGCGGTTTTTTGCTTCGTACTAGAGTAATTGTTGCCCTGCCTCTCCTACATTTTCAGCCGTTTTGGAGCCAAAAATTTTCAGGCTCCTGAAAACGTTTTCAGCGGATAGCGGAGTTCAGGCCAAGTTAGGAGAGCACAAACTCGAGGGGTCTGCGGCTTTCCGAAAGGGAGTTATCCGCGGTCAAAGTTTCACTTTGACAGCTGCGCGGCCATTTTGTGCAATCTTCTTAGTAACATAGCTCCTGAACGGAAGGTCGTAGAAGGTCGGGACTTCCGCTGTACTTTTAAGCTGACCATAATCTACAGATTAGGGTACGTTTCGGCCGTTTTCCAGGGGCAAACTTTTTTCAGCCTGAAAGCCACGTCAGTAGATAGGTCTCATCGAGCCAAGTGCGAAAAGCCCAAACACAAGGGTTTTTGGACCAGTGGTTCCGGAGATATCCACTTGTAACCACTTTTTGGTCGCCATCTTGGCAAAAAACCAAGAACTTTAAGTAAGGATATCTCCGTCACCCTTCAGTGGATTTGTACCGAGTTTGGGTTCATTTGAGAGGGCTCGAGGAGAGCTATCGATTGAACATAAGAAAACTACTCTACATAGAGCTCATTTTTTGTTTTGCTCTACATCGACGGCTTTTGACCCTGGAAGCGAATTCTTTCTTCTGTGGTTACTGCTTGACCCGCTCTATTGAGCTGGGCTGACCGGTGTATTTCTATACAGAGCAGCACCCGCAAAATCACTCAGATTTTTACGATCTGTAGTGAGCTTTTATTTCTATTATAATTATTTTATTATTTAACGTTGTGTTGTGTTATACACTTTTATACTCTGACCTTCATATATTTTGACGCATACAACCAACATGATCGGTATAAGGACCCCATTAAAGAAAGCGGCTGATGGTGAGAAATCACCGGAGAAGCCGATTACGGCGCCTCTAAATGTTAGACGTAGTGTTGGAGAATGGGAGGCTAAGCCTTCCAGCGTGGACTCAACTCCACCCATAACCACAAAGACGGCACAGGCTGGCCCTGCGAGAACAGTGACGAAGCCTCCACTATCGGTGGAGAATAAAACACTGCGAACAAAACTTATTGAAGTCCATTCACCGCCGAAAGCGCAGTACGCGGATCGGTCGGCAGAAGCTAGGGCCTGCCTCAACAGGGCAAAACTTCTGCTCAACAGTTCACGTAACACAAAAACTGAACTAAAAAACGGCATCATTGAGGCGCTGGATCGGCTTTTCCAATTAGTGAAGGAGGCCGAGAGACTGATCAAAGCTAAAGGCTCAGGATCGGGGAACGAACCTGCACGGCCCGAAATCGTCGCCGTCACCGACACTACCTTCTCGCTTTCTGCCGAACAGAACCAATTAGAAACACAGCTGAAAAATCACTCTATCCTGCTAGAGAAAAACACCATAAAGATGGAAGAGTTGAAAGCGGCAATTGAGGAACATAAAGAAATGCTCGAGTCCGGTTCTGCCAAAACGTATGCGAGTGTAGCTGCGATCCACAGCGGAAAGGCGAACCCAGTGCGGAGTACGCTGCATTCGATTGTGGTTACCTCAAAAGACGATACGGAAACGGGAGACGAGGTCCTCAATAAAGTTCGGCAGGCGGTGGACGCAAAAGAGGGTTGGGTAAAGGTAGAAAGGGTAAGAAAGGCGAAAGATCGGAAAATTATTATGGGATTTCAGACCACGGAGGAGCGGGACAAAATTAAATCTAAGTTGGCAAGGGATAGACGGGACCTCAATGTCGAGGAGGTGAAAAACAAGGACCCTCTGCTGATCCTCAGGAGCGTTCTCTCTGTAAATTCAGATGAGGACATCCTAAAGGCACTGAGAAACCAGAACAGGGAAGTTTTTCAAAACCTCGACAAAGAGGAGGACAGACTGTTGGTCAAATTCCGAAGAAGGACAAGAAACCCACACACGAACCACATTGTGGTCAGCGTCTCACCCACCATCTGGAGACGGGCAACAGAGGTCGGATGCCTGCACGTGGACCTCCAGCGCGTAAGGGTTGAAGACCAAACCCCATTAGTCCAGTGTACGCGCTGTTTGGGCCACGGGCATGGCAAACGTTTTTGCAAGGAACCAGCCGACTTGTGCAGTCACTGCGGCGGCCCGCACATGAGGTCGGAATGCGCCGATTGGCTTGCGGGTGTTCCGCCAAAATGCCAAAACTGCACAAGAGCCAAGCTCGGAGACGCTGACCACAACGCTTTTTACCCCGATTGCCCGACACGCCTAAAGTGGGATGCAATCGCACGATCAACAGTTGCGTACTGCTAAGGGCACCCACGGCAACCCAAACTCGTGCAAGATAGTACAGGCAAACCTCCAGCGAAAGAGACTCGCGACTAACGAGCTTCTGATGGAGGCCGTAAAGCGCAGAGTTGCTGTTGCTCTCCTCCAAGAACCATACGTAGGCGGGGCAAAGGCTATGAGGAACCACAGAGGCGTTCGGATCTTCCAGAGCACTGACACCGGAGATGGGAATGTTAAGGCCGCAATAGCGGTCTTCGATCAAAACCTGGTGGTTACACAATACCCGAAACTCACCACGAACAACATCACCGTGGTGGGAATCCGAACCAGTGCCTGGAAGATCACACTGGTCTCCTTTTACTTTGAGCCGGACCAGCCAATCGGACCATACTTGGAGCACCTCAAACGTGTTGAGGAGGAAGTAGGTTCCAAAAGGTGGATTGTTGGAGGAGACGCAAACGCAAAAAGTACCTGGTGGGGAAGCCTGTCTATCGATCGCAGAGGTGAGGAAGTGTCCGGAGTTCTCGACGAGCTGGGTCTTAACATACTCAACAGAGGGGAAATTCCGACCTTCGACACGATCAGAGGGGGCATACGCTACTGCAGCCACGTCGACATCACTGCATGCTCGACGGATATTCTGGACCTGGTAGACGACTGGAGGGTAGACGAGGGCCTCACGAGCTCGGATCATAACGGCATTGACTTCAATATAAAACTAAAAAGATCTAAAGGCATCATAATTCAAAGAACCACTAGGATTTTTAATACTAAAAAAGCAAATTGGTCCGAGTTTCGTGTGAAACTCGGCCAATTAATGCAAGAAAACAAAATTAATAAAGTAGAAATTGAAAAACTAAATACAGTCGACCAGTTAAATACATTAACAAACACCTATACTAACGCAATAAGAGATGCATGCACTTCATCAATGCCTTTGAAGAAGAGTAGAGAAGTGCTTACTTTGCCGTGGTGGTCCGAGAAACTCGAGGGGATGAAGAAAGAGGTTGCCACCAGAAAACGTAGAGTTAGGTGTGCTGCACCGGCCCGAAGATCGAAGGTCGTCGACGAGTACCTGAAACTGAAAGTTGAGTATGAGACTGAGGCAGCTAAGGACGAAATCGAGAGTTGGAAGAACTTCTGCACAAAACAGGATAGAGAAGGGGTTTGGGAAGGGATCTATCGTGTAATAGGAAGGACCAAGGGAAGGGGAGAGGACCAGCCATTGGTAAAGGACGGGGAGGTGCTGGACACAAAACGTTCAGTCGAGCTACTGGCCGATACGTTTTACCCAGACGACCATCCGGGCACTGATAGCATCTGCCATCGCCTTATTAGAGAAAAGGCCGAGGTCGTGAATGCTGGAGGGCAAGATAATTCATGCGATCCACCATTCACGATGGCTGAGCTGATGGCAGCGTGCGGTTCCTTCAACGCCAAAAAAGCGCCAGGAGCAGACGGCTTCACAGCCGATATTTGTTGCCAAGCCATTAGAGGCGCTCCTGAGGTGGCCTTGGCACTCCTTAATGGCTGCCTGAGATACCACCTCTTCCCTGAGATCTGGAAGGAGGCGACCGTCGTCGTATTAAGGAAACCGGGGAAAACAGACTACAGCACACCCAAGGCGTACAGACCAATCGGTCTATTACCAATATTAGGTAAGATATACGAGAAGATGTTGGTGGCCCGCCTCAAGTTTCATCTGATTCCGAGGATGAGTACTCACCAGTATGGCTTCATGCCCCAGAGGAGCACCGAGGACTCCCTCTATGCACTAATGAAACATATACGCGGCAAGCTGGAACTAAAGAAAATAGTAGTCCTAGTATCATTGGACATAGAGGGAGCCTTCGACAGCGCCTGGTGGCCGGCCATAAGAGTCCGTCTGGCTGAGGAAAATTGTCCTGTAGGCTTGAGGAGGGTCATCGACAGCTATCTCGAAAACCGAAGGGTCAGGGTCAGGTACGCAGGTGAAGAGTGCTGCAAGGCCACTAACAAGGGCTGTGTCCAGGGTTCCATAGGGGGACCAATTTTCTGGAACCTTTTACTGGACCCACTTTTAAAGAGCCTGGAAGCTAGGGAGGACTATTGCCAGGCTTTTGCTGACGACGTGGTGCTGATTTTCGATGGTGATACTTCGTTGGAGATCGAGGAACGTGCCAATGCCGCTCTCGGGCATGTTCGGGCGTGGGGGGTCCAAAACAAACTAAAATTTGCCCCACAAAAAACAAATGCGATGGTCATTACGCGCAAACTTAAATACGACACCCCACGCCTGAGCATGGGCGGGATCGACATTGCCATGTCCAATGAGATCAAAATCTTAGGTGTCATCATCGACAAACAGCTGACCTTTAACGCGCACGTCGCAAACGTGTGCAGAAAGGCAATAGGAATCCACAAGCAGCTAACCAGAGCTGCAAAGACCAGCTGGGGGCTTCACCCCGAAGTTATTAGAGTAATATATGTGGCCACCGTGGAACCAGTCATCCTGTACGCCGCCAGCGTTTGGGCTCCGGCTGTGGATAAGCTGGGCGTCAGGAAGCAGTTGGGAGCAGTCCAGCGCGGTATTGCACAAAAGCTGTGCAAGGCTTACAGGACAGTCTCCTTAAACTCCGCGCTAGTGCTGGCTGGGATACTACCTCTCGACCTACGCGTCCGTGAAGCGGCATCTTTATACGAGGCCAGGAGAGGGGTGCCTCAGCTAGCACTTGGCGATAGGAGGGTCGAGCAGATCGCCTCGGCAATGGAGGCTCCACACCCTGCGGAGCGCGCTGAGCTGGAACTCGTAAGTCTGGTAAACCAAGAGCAACTAACTAATGCCAAGAGCGAACTTGAAGTTCGTATCTTTACGGACGGGAGCAAGATTGGGGGCAAGGTTGGAGCGGCATTGTCCATGTGGAACGGTGACGCCGAAACTAAAGCTCTTAAGCTTGCTCTCCCTCACTACTCCACCGTTTACCAGGCTGAGCTTCTGGCAATATGCGTCGCAACCAGGGAAATCCTGAAGCACAGTGCGCAATCGTTTGGAATTTTCAGTGACTCCATGGCGGCTCTCCAAACCATCCAGAACTACAACCGGCACCACCCCCTAGCAGTGGAGGCAAGGGCAAACCTTGCATATCTGTCTATCCAAAACAAGGCTGTTACCTTGTTTTGGATCAAAGCTCATGCGGGGTTGGATGGGAACGAGAGGGCCGATGAACTGGCCAAGGGAGCCGCTGAAGGTTCCAAGCGGAAACCCGACTACGACTTGGTTCCGGTTTCATACGTCAAGCGATGCATTCGTACGGCAACGCTTGACGAGTGGAACATTAGATACCGTTCCGGAGAAACTGCGTCTGTTACTAGACTGTTTTTCCCGGACGCTGTGGCGGCCTACAGGATAATCAGGAAGTGCAAAGTGGACAGTGTCACTACTCAAATAATGACGGGGCACGGTGGGTTCTCGGAATACTTGAATCGCTTCAAGTGCAAGGGGAACCCATCGTGCATCTGCGACCCTGAGATTGCTGAAACGGTGCCACATATATTATTCGAATGTCCCGTCTTTGACAGACAAAGGCTTGAGGCCGAGCACGAACTCGACACCAAACTGAGTGCTGGTAATATGTGGCAAATAATGGCGGGAAAAAAGAGAGAGTTGTTTTTAAAGTACTGCGTGAAAATATGTGAAAAGGTAATAAAGAGAAATAAAAGTGTATAAGCAAAAATGTTTACATAATATTATATAGAATATTAATGTCAAGCATTAAAACACGGAAGACATATAAGTTTTTAAACATAAAAAATGCTAAAAATATAAGTTGCCCATAAAACTAGCAATCGTAAGAAACGTATATAAATAAGAATAATTATATTATAAGCTGTATGAACGGTTAAGCCACGATGTATTAGTATTAAGAAATAGAAATAAGATGAAGCCCGAATATGTTATTAGAAATAAAAATAGTTATAGAAATTAAACAAATGTACTAGTATTAAGAAATAGAAATAAGAAAAAGTCCCAAAATGTTTAGAAATAATTTAAGATCTTAAAATTGTAAACACATGTCGTAGCATTAAGAAATACGCATGTTAGAATAAGAAATATTGTACAAGATGAATAAGAAAACGTCTCCGAGAGTTTATTTACCCAAAATAAAAAATAATAAGAAATATAGAAAAGAGTAGCCAACTAGTAGAAGGGCGTCCTACCCTTACAGACAGAAAGATGAAAGAATGCAAGAAAGATAAAGTATGCAGAATGCAAGTACGAGAGGAACAAAAGCGAGAACGGGAATGAATGTTTAGACTAGCACAGGCTCCGATTATGTTGGAGGTAGCAGTATTAAAAAAAAAAAAAAAAAAAAAAAAAAAAAAAAAAAAAAAAAAAAAAAAAAAAAAAAAAAAAAAAAAAACCTAACCTAACCTAACCTAACCTAACCTAACCTAACCTAACCTAACCTAACCTAACCTAACCTAACCTAACCTAACCTAACCTAACCTAACCTAACCTAACCTAACCTAACCTAACCTAACCTAACCTAACCTAACCTAACCTAACCTAACCTAACCTAACCTAACCTAACCTAACCTAACCTAACCTAACCTAACCTAACCTAACCTAACCTAACCTAACCTAACCTAACCTAACCTAACCTAACCTAACCTAACCTAACCTAACCTAACCTAACCTAACCTAACCTAACCTAACCTAACCTAACCTAACCTAACCTAACCTAACCTAACCTAACCTAACCTAACCTAACCTAACCTAACCTAACCTAACCTAACCTAACCTAACCTAACCTAACCTAACCTAACCTAACCTAACCTAACCTAACCTAACCTAACCTAACCTAACCTAACCTAACCTAACCTAACCTAACCTAACCTAACCTAACCTAACCTAACCTAACCTAACCTAACCTAACCTAACCTAACCTAACCTAACCTAACCTAACCTAACCTAACCTAACCTAACCTAACCTAACCTAACCTAACCTAACCTAACCTAACCTAACCTAACCTAACCTAACCTAACCTAACCTAACCTAACCTAACCTAACCTAACCTAACCTAACCTAACCTAACCTAACCTAACCTAACCTAACCTAACCTAACCTAACCTAACCTAACCTAACCTAACCTAACCTAACCTAACCTAACCTAACCTAACCTAACCTAACCTAACCTAACCTAACCTAACCTAACCTAACCTAACCTAACCTAACCTAACCTAACCTAACCTAACCTAACCTAACCTAACCTAACCTAACCTAACCTAACCTAACCTAACCTAACCTAACCTAACCTAACCTAACCTAACCTAACCTAACCTAACCTAACCTAACCTAACCTAACCTAACCTAACCTAACCTAACCTAACCTAACCTAACCTAACCTAACCTAACCTAACCTAACCTAACCTAACCTAACCTAACCTAACCTAACCTAACCTAACCTAACCTAACCTAACCTAACCTAACCTAACCTAACCTAACCTAACCTAACCTAACCTAACCTAACCTAACCTAACCTAACCTAACCTAACCTAACCTAACCTAACCTAACCTAACCTAACCTAACCTAACCTAACCTAACCTAACCTAACCTAACCTAACCTAACCTAACCTAACCTAACCTAACCTAACCTAACCTAACCTAACCTAACCTAACCTAACCTAACCTAACCTAACCTAACCTAACCTAACCTAACCTAACCTAACCTAACCTAACCTAACCTAACCTAACCTAACCTAACCTAACCTAACCTAACCTAACCTAACCTAACCTAACCTAACCTAACCTAACCTAACCTAACCTAACCTAACCTAACCTAACCTAACCTAACCTAACCTAACCTAACCTAACCTAACCTAACCTAACCTAACCTAACCTAACCTAACCTAACCTAACCTAACCTAACCTAACCTAACCTAACCTAACCTAACCTAACCTAACCTAACCTAACCTAACCTAACCTAACCTAACCTAACCTAACCTAACCTAACCTAACCTAACCTAACCTAACCTAACCTAACCTAACCTAACCTAACCTAACCTAACCTAACCTAACCTAACCTAACCTAACCTAACCTAACCTAACCTAACCTAACCTAACCTAACCTAACCTAACCTAACCTAACCTAACCTAACCTAACCTAACCTAACCTAACCTAACCTAACCTAACCTAACCTAACCTAACCTAACCTAACCTAACCTAACCTAACCTAACCTAACCTAACCTAACCTAACCTAACCTAACCTAACCTAACCTAACCTAACCTAACCTAACCTAACCTAACCTAACCTAACCTAACCTAACCTAACCTAACCTAACCTAACCTAACCTAACCTAACCTAACCTAACCTAACCTAACCTAACCTAACCTAACCTAACCTAACCTAACCTAACCTAACCTAACCTAACCTAACCTAACCTAACCTAACCTAACCTAACCTAACCTAACCTAACCTAACCTAACCTAACCTAACCTAACCTAACCTAACCTAACCTAACCTAACCTAACCTAACCTAACCTAACCTAACCTAACCTAACCTAACCTAACCTAACCTAACCTAACCTAACCTAACCTAACCTAACCTAACCTAACCTAACCTAACCTAACCTAACCTAACCTAACCTAACCTAACCTAACCTAACCTAACCTAACCTAACCTAACCTAACCTAACCTAACCTAACCTAACCTAACCTAACCTAACCTAACCTAACCTAACCTAACCTAACCTAACCTAACCTAACCTAACCTAACCTAACCTAACCTAACCTAACCTAACCTAACCTAACCTAACCTAACCTAACCTAACCTAACCTAACCTAACCTAACCTAACCTAACCTCACCTAACCTAACCTGAGCTAACCTAACCTGAGCTAACCTAACCTGAGCTAACCTAACCTGAGCTAACCTAACCTGAGCTAACCTAACGTGAGCTAACCTAACGTGAGCTAACCTAACGTGAGCTAACCTAACGTGAGCTAACCTAACGTGAGCTAACCTAACCTGAGCTAACCTGACCTGAGCTAACCTGACCTGAGCTAACCTCACCTGAGCTAACCTCACCTGAGCTAACCTGACCTGAGCTAACCTCACCTGAGCTAACCTGACCTGAGCTAACCTGACCTGAGCTAACCTGACCTGAGCTAACCTGACCTGAGCTAACCTGACCTGAGCTAACCTGACCTGAGCTAACCTGACCTGAGCTAACCTGACCTGAGCTAACCTGACCTGAGCTAACCTGACCTGAGCTAACCTGACCTGAGCTAACCTGACCTGAGCTAACCTGACCTGAGCTAACCTGACCTGAGCTAACCTGACCTGAGCTAACCTGACCTGAGCTAACCTGACCTGAGCTAACCTGACCTAACCTAACCTAACCTGAGCTAACCTGACCTGAGCTAACCTGACCTGAGCTAACCTGACCTGAGCTAACCTGACCTGAGCTAACCTGACCTGAGCTAACCTGACCTGAGCTAACCTGACCTGAGCTAACCTGACCTGAGCTAACCTGACCTGAGCTAACCTGACCTGAGCTAACCTGACCTGAGCTAACCTGACCTGAGCTAACCTGACCTGAGCTAACCTGACCTGAGCTAACCTGACCTGAGCTAACCTGACCTGAGCTAACCTGACCTGAGCTAACCTGACCTGAGCTAACCTGACCTGAGCTAACCTGACCTGAGCTAACCTGACCTGAGCTAACCTGACCTGAGCTAACCTGACCTGAGCTAACCTGACCTGAGCTAACCTGACCTGAGCTAACCTGACCTGAGCTAACCTGACCTGAGCTAACCTGACCTGAGCTAACCTGACCTGAGCTAACCTGACCTGAGCTAACCTTTTTTTTTTTTTTTTTTTTTTTTTTTTTCTCGATGTGGAAATCCTCAATGGATGTCCTCCGCCCTGGGGAGAGCGGAGGGGTCTGTCAGACTCGTACTGACTAAAACCACACCGGTGTTCCCTCGCACACTTGTGTCGGGGGGCAACGGGATCTGATGCGACTTCCGCTGCCCCAGACTAGTGCCGGCCCGCCTGACCTGCGGGCCTCGGTCCCGGGGGGGAGTGAGGTGTAAGACTCCCCCCGTTACGTCTGAGAGAGGCGCGCGTGGAACACTACGCGCCGCCGTCTCGGGTCCAGTATGATCGGGGGCGACGGATGTCCCCGAATCCGTCGCCCCTGGACCTATTTAGGGGGGCCGGAAGAGGGCGTTGTCCGCCCTCTGCCGACGCCCGGTGCGTCTGCTGCGGGAGGGGCGAGAGCTCGTCATCTCCCTCTCCCTTTCCGCAGCCTCCTTCTGCGACATGACGGTTTCGCAGAAGGACATCACCGCGTCCCAGGACTCTGCGCTGCCGACCATCGAGCGAATGACGGTCGGCAACGACAGGTCTCCTCCTACTTCCGTAACGAGCGCACGGCGCGGCTCATCCCACGCGGTGCACTCGGCCAGCGTATGCCGCGCCGTGTCCTCTACACAATGGACGCAGTGATGGCACCGGGCGTCCGGCTCCCTGCTTATGCGACACAGGTACTTCCCGAAGCAGCCGTGCCCCGAGAGCACCTGCGTCGCCCGGAACGTCAGGGAGCCGTGCTTCCTCCCGAGCCAGTCGTCGAGTACTGGCCGGATCGCCTCGACTGTGTCGAGGCCGGCGGTAGGGAGCTCTAGCCTCCCCCGCCATTCCGCCACCATGACCTGTCGGAGCTGAGACCGGTACAACGTGATCTGTCGCTGCACCAGCCTCTCGCCCCGATCATTGGCCTCCTCGCGCCACTGGTGCAGTGTGGCGAGGGTCTTCGCCTCCAGGTCCCACGGCGGGGATCCGGCCAGTACACAAGCCGCCTCGTAGGAGATCGTGCGATAACCCCGAATGACCCTGACGGCCATCGCTCTCTGCGGTCTTCGCAGAACCGCGATAGTGCGGGCCGTCAGGTCTGTCGCCCAAATCGGGGCCCCGTAAAGGGCCATCGATCGCACGATCCCCACGTACAACCGCCTACAGGCGGTACTCGGGCCCCCCAGATTGGGAAGCAGCGTTGACAGCGCGCCCGCCGCGCCCATCAACTTGGGCACCAGCCGCTGAAAGTGGGGGCCGAAGTCCCAACGGCTGTCGAGCACCAATCCTAAGTACTTCATGGTTGACTCGACAGCGATCCGGACCCCACCGACCACAATGTGTGATCCCAACGGCGGCGCCCGTCGGGGGCCATGAAAAGCAATGGCCTCCGACTTGTTGAGGGCCACTTCCAGCCCCAGGCGTCGTATGCAGCTCACCACCTGTGAGACCGCAGCCGTAGCCAGCAACGCTGCCTCCCTGTACGAGCTCCCGCGAGCCGTGACCAGCGTGTCGTCCGCATAACACGTCAGACCTGAGCTAACCTGACCTGAGCTAACCTGACCTGAGCTAACCTGACCTGAGCTAACCTGACCTGAGCTAACCTGACCTGAGCTAACCTGACCTGAGCTAACCTGACCTGAGCTAACCTGACCTGAGCTAACCTGACCTGAGCTAACCTGACCTGAGCTAACCTGACCTGAGCTAACCTGACCTGAGCTAACCTGACCTGAGCTAACCTGACCTGAGCTAACCTGACCTGACCTAACCTGACCTGAGCTAACCTAACCGTAGCGAACCACCACTAGAAAATATTATAATAAAAAGGCAAAGTGGGTTCAGTTTTATGGGAAACTAGATGGAATTTGGGAACAACAAAACAGAATTTGACAAAATACAAACAAAAGAAGAGTTGTACAAGATAACAGAAAGGTAGATAGATTCAATAGAGATGGTACTATAGCTATTGTTAGTAAAAGAATTCAGACAGGGTTGTCTTGGTGGACCGAGGAGTTGACAAGAATGATAGTGGAGGTGATACGACGTAAGAGGAGAATCTTTGGTGCCGCACCGAGACGTACAGCATGGGTCTTGAGCTTGTATCTCGCAGCCAATGAGGAGCTCAAACAGAAGATGGACAGAACACTGACATCGAGTTGGAAGGAATTCTGTGGGAGGCAGGAACGAGGGACTATGTGGGACAGTATATATAGGGTAATAAGTCGCACTGCCAATTGGCAGGAAGACATACCGCTAGTGCAAGGCAACCTCGTACTCAGCAGCGAGGAGTCAGCCAGGATGCTTGCAAAAACGTTTTATAAAGAGGATAAACCCCCCGCGACTTCCAATAGGGGCGCGCGTGGAACACTACGCGCCACCGCCTCGGGTGCAGTTATATGGGGGGGCGGCGGACGTCCCCATGTCCACCGTCCCTCTGCATCCGTTTAGGGGGGCTGGATGAGGGCATTGTCCGCCCTCCGCCGACGCCCGGTACGTCTGCTGCGGGTCGGGAGAGTGATCTCGACCTCCCTCATCCTTTCCGCAGCCTCCTTCTGTGAGATGACGGTGTCACAGAAGATCACCGCATCCCACGACTCTGCGCTCCCGAGTAAACAGTGAAGGTAACAGTGAAGGGTTTGCTGGATGTGGAATTTCTTTTTTCAGGTAAGTTCGTATAACTTTGTTTACAAATTACGACTAGGGTGACAATGTTCTAGATATGTAAACGGGGATCAAGAAAATATTCTAAAGAATACGCCTTTTCTATTATTCATATCGGTATTTATAGTCTTGTGAAAATGCGTACAAAATACATCATTTATAATGCAGTAGCAAAACTTAATCAATTGCTCCATTTTAATAATAACAAAAATAACTTACTTTTTTAAATACTGTTTATTGTTTGTGTATTAATAATACTGTTTTGTTTCCATGCAGACTCCCTAACAATAAGAATCTTCAGCAACGGGCTTGAAGTTGTCCATTTAAAGAAGAAGTGTTCAACCTATTGCCTAGTTTGCAACTGTCTTCCATCATCAGCATCTTCGCACTTAAATTTAAGAATACTGACTCATACTATAACCAACAATAACATAAAACCATAAGTTTTATAATTTATAGTGTGATTAATAAATTTATCAAAAACTACATAATTATTATGTTGTTTGAAAATGCTACATGTTCATGCTTCATCTATGTGAATGTTGCATTCCTGTACGCTTTAAAATCTCTTTACAAATGAAGGATGTAACCTAAGTGTCACGTATTCTTCACTTCATAGACCTATCTCATGAGTGTCTCATGAGTTTTACAGTATGCGTAGGCTTCGGCTTCGCCCTGTTTTTGATTATAAAAGAATAACTGTCCCAAAAGTAAGTACAAATATTGGATACCCTATTAGAAAGGGATGACATCCACTCTCGAAGTTTTCTCGCTCGGAACGGCTTTCCGCTGCACGTCCTTATTCCAGTTAGTATATAATTTCCTTGAATTATACATATCAGGAAAGTTGTAAGTTTGTGGTCACAGATGGCGCCACCAATCGCTTTCCTTCTGAACCCGTTGAGTAAAGCCTCTTTACCTATCAAGGAACTTATATACTAACTGGAATGAGTACGAACAAAATTTTGATAACAAAAAACCGTTTGAAAATGAACTTTATCTTAAACGAATAGAGTACTTATTACTTTAATTATTTCAAAGGGGAAGTAATACTTCAGAGCGAGAACGCGATCAAGAGTGGATTGTGTCCTTGTCTAACAATTGCCAGTACACAAAAAATAAAAAAAATATTTTTTTTTTTAGTAAATTTTTCGGAAATCACGTTGATAGCTTAACTAGCACATAAATCGTATCGGGATTAATTTAATATTCAAATACTAAATATTAAAATAATAATTTATTGCGAAATACAGTAAGCTTAAATAAATTAAATTATTAATGAATTATGTTATTTCTGAATGGCAACATAGATGACACTCATATAAACAAACAATATGGCCGATACAATTTCGCGCTGAAGTCATATTTTTGCGTTATCAAGTTCTTTTTACGTTACTTAAGTGAAATCTTCCTCTTTGAATATCGTGAAATCGAGTTTTGTGAAGGGGTGTAACAGTGAAGGATGCTGGATGTGGAATTTCTTTTTTCAGGTAAGTTCGTATAACTTTGTTTAAAAATTACGACTAGGTTGACAATGTTCTAGATATACAACGCGTTACAGAATAAACACAATTCCTGAAAGTAGTTGGTTCAAAATCGGCTTCTGAATCGATTTCCGTCATAAAAAATAGGTGTTAAATTTTGACGGAAAAATCTTTTAAATAACTTAAATTAGAAACACAGTATCATGACAAATTAATCTAATCCTTAATTCAAGGAAATTGAAACCTTAACTCTGAGCAATAAGGGCTACTAAAACGCACGACATTATTTGTAGTTCGCTCATAGCTCGTAATATACACACGTAAATGAGATCAATGCATTTTACATTAAAAGCAGTGTGCGTCAAATAAAGAGGTAATTTGAAGGAATTCCAACTTTATCTCCAATGGCTTATTTGAATACACGACCTAACTTAGTTGGTCATCAGAGTATCCCTACAAACATATTTAGGCATTTTTACAAAATAAAATTATTTAATTTGAAAAAATTTAGAACTTATTGTGAACAGCAATAAGTTCTAAATTTCTTTAAAGCATTTGTTGGCAACCTCTTTAACAGTTATGCGATATGCCGACACACGCCGCCGCCTTGCATTGCTAGTATTCCGCCGGTAGCGATGTAGTGTGGATGTTCTTAAATTTACTTCCGTAATATTTTTTATTGCCGGACTTACTGGATGACGTCCCAGTCGGTCTTTCACGTGACATGCTTTACCAGCAAGACGGTGCTCCCGCGCATTTCACCGGACCGTTCGACGGCATCTGGATGCGGAGTATGGCAATCGTTGGATAGGTCGCGGAGTACCTGTGCCGTGGCCTCCCAGATCGCCTGACTTAACACCATTAGACTTTTATTTGTAGGGTCGCATAAAATCGCTCGTGTACGTCAGTCAATCTACAAGTGTCGAGGTACTTAAGGACGCTGTTACATTATCGATGAACTCAAATTTAGGTAACTAAAGTCGCACACTACAACATCACGCGTACGCACACATTGAACAACTCTGAGCGCTCGATTTTATGCTTTACTTATACAATCTTGGTCCATTTCATTATTTTTTAATTTTATTGATTCTAGAAGATTACTTGGACCTTTGAAAATGTATTTGGTAACTGTTACTTAGTACCGTCGTCTTGATAAGCAGGTTAGTATTTTTAACCGACTTCAAAAAAAGAAGTTGCTCGACCGTATGTATCCGCGATTTTCTCAAAAACTACTGATCCAATATTGATCGGGTTTTCGTTTACAAATGCAAATGTTTTCAGGGAAGGTTTAATTGTAGAATGTATTAGGATCTGAGATTTTCAAATAGATAGACAATGGAACTGTTCAATAACAAACAGCAACAAACTCGCGATCGCAATGATCGTCTATCTTACTTATATTATAAATGCGAAAGTTTGTGCGGATGAATGGATGGGTGTTTGTTACTCTTTCACGCAAAAACAATTTTGAACGGATTTGGATGAAATTTGGTAGATAGTTTATAACCTGGATTAACACACAGCATACTTTTTATTCCGGTATGACGTTCCCGTTGGATAATAATGGAACATCACGCCGGCAACGCCGCGGGTATAATCTAGTATATATAAGGTCTAACTATTCATACACGAAATATTTTCAGAGAATCATCTAACTATAACAAAGCCATTTCAAGGGATTTTTATTTTTTCTGAGTATATTTTTATAAAAATTAATAATTTAAAATTACTTAACCCACTACATAAATACTGGCTCCTTATTTTTGAACATCCATTACGTTAGTTTACTACGTCGTATTTACCTATTGTCATTGTTAGAATATGGGAGTAAAGGCTTTATGCAAAAAGTCTCAAAAAGAATTTAGAATTATAAGAATTTCGTAAAAAAAATAACACTCAGATATTTTTTTCTTTTCGTTGCTATGGCGACTTTACGACTTTTAGAAGTTACTTTTAAAATATTTCGATGAAAATACACCTTATATATGCATCTTGGATTTTGGTTAAGAGTATGAAATGACACCCATGAAGAAAAGTTATCAAATTTTTGTCGGCAGTATTTTGGATTTTGGTTATGATCATATATCCGATACTAGAGACCCCAAAAACCATGAAAATGACACTCATGACAAAAAGTTGTCAAATTTTATCGGCACCATCTTGTATTTTGATATTGTCTCCATATTCGTCATACATACATACAAACCGGTTAAAATCATAACCCTCCTCGCGCCCATTCACTTCCAAACCTCATCGCCAACAGCTTAACCTTATCCATCCCAATTCTAACCTTACTTAGAGCTGCTTAACTCCACCCATTCATTCCGCAACCTTGTCAACAACTGCTTAACTTAACCTGTCCAAATTCCAATCTTACCTAATGTAATTTCTAAACCACATTCTAATATTAAAAGTATGAAACTCGTACTTCATTTTATTTAAATCCGAAAAAGTATCAACTCCTTCCAATTACGCACGACGGTACACACGCATGCACACTACAATATTTTCTAGTAATTTTATCGTATTTATTTTTTGCGAGAGAGCGATACACCCGTCCTTCCACGAGCGCTTCTGAGCGCGGAATGATGATACGCGAGTGCAAAATGTATGAAGAATTCGGCAAATGTTTTTATTTTAGCCAATAATTGAAAAAATATGTTGATTTTGATACAAAATAATTAGCTGAACCTATAAAGGACTATATATACCGCAATTTGTTATATTTTTTAAGATAAAATATGCTGTAAATTTACCTAAACTGGCACCTATTCTAACCCTAATTTTTTAAAGTTTCTGCGATTATTGTGATGGGAAAAACGTATTTGTGCGAAAATTTTGTATGAAGTCATACAATTTTTCTGATGCCAATCTGGAGAAGAATATACTATCTTTAAATTAAGACCATCATATTATGACATTTGTGATTGCTTATACATTAAAATGGTACCTGAAAAACACTGTTATTTGTAGAAAAATGTAATAGCGTCCTTAAAACGAAAATTGAACAAGCATTTGTGACGGTGAAAAGTGATACTGAAGTGCTTACAAAATTGAAATACAATTTAAGAAAGCGTGCAAATAAGTGCATAGAACAAGGCGGTGGTCATTTTGAAACTTTAATGAAAGTGGCTCGCAGATATAGTGCAAATTAATAACCTAAGTGTAAAGTGTAAATAGTCCAGTTCTGTAAGTACCTACTTCTTCCTATCAATACGATTGTATTATTATCACTGTAAATATTATGATTCAAATCTTTTAAACACGCGGCTCTTTGAATATTTTTGTAGTACAAACAATAAACTTTACCTAAACACGACTTATCAGGGGGTAGTTGATATCGCGAAAGTTACGCATCTGAGATACATTTTTTACCCGCGTGTGCCGCACGGAGTCCGGGCGCTTCGCCCTTCGTTAGTTTCGTTGTTCGGTTAAAAAGTCGCTGTTTTAAATGCATCCCCGTTACCAAGCCTAAAGTGTTAGATTCGTGTTGATAATTTCACTTAAAATTATCAATCATTACACGGTCAACTCAATGAAGTATCAAAAGTTATTCATAATATCAGCCTGTACCAGTTTAGGTACGTAAAATCTTTCATTGAACTAAAGCATATCTAATGCCTTCAGCTATGGTCAGCTGGCGGGCCGGGCGCTAGAGTTTGCGTGTCGCGTCGGCCGCTAACATTGCATGAGTGTGTGTGCAGGGATGTTGATACATACGTTTTGCGTTTAGTAAGGATAACTATTTTATAAAAAAAGACTAGGTTTGGTTTAAATTTATTTTATTACGGATGTTGTTTTAGACTTATAATTTAATATTCTAATTGGGGTGTCTGAGGTATTGCGCTTAATCTGTTACACGTTGTACGAGTATAAACGGGGATCAAGAAAATATTATAAAGAATACGCCTTTTTTATTATCCATATCGGTATTTATGGTCTTGTGAAAATGCGTACAAAATACATCATTTAAGCAGTAGCAAAACTTAATCAATTACTCCATTTTAATAATAACAAAAATAACTTCTTGAAAATAAACGAATTCTATCTTTACTTTTTTAAATACTGTTTATTGTTTGTGTATTAATAATACTGTTTTGTTTCCATGTAAACTCCCTAACAATGAGAATCTTCAGCAACGGGCTTGAAGTTGTCCATTTAAAGAAGAAGTATTCAACCTATTGCCTAGTTTGCAACTGTCTTCCATCATCAGCATCTTCGCACTTAAATTTAAGATTACTGACTCATACTAAAACCAACAATAACATAAAACCATAAGTTTTATAATGTATAGTGTGATTAATAAATTTATCAAATACTACATATTATGTTGTTTGAAAATGCTACATGTTCATGCTTCATCTATGTGAATGTTGCAGCCCTGTACGCTTTAAAATCTCTTTACAAATGAAGGATGTAACCTAAGTGTCACGTATTCTTCACTTCATAGACCTATCCCATTACAGAGTTTTACAGTATGCGTAGGCTTCGGCTTCACCCTGTTTTTGATTATAAAAGAATAACTGTCCCAAAAGTAAGTACAAATATTGGATACCGTACCCTATTAGAAAGGGATGACATCCACTCTCGAAGTTTTCTCACTCGGAACGGCTTTCCGCTGCACGTCCTCATTCCAGTTAGTATATAAGTTCCTTAAACCTATATATAAAAGTACTCTGTGCTACGCGTGTTCTCTGTCTGGGTAGAAGTGCCACACACTCAGTATAGTAATTTATTACATAGTAAGCTCATTAAAACTTACAAACAATACTACAATTACTCTAATGATTAAACAATGCCAATATTCATAAATGTAAAGGAGTTATTGAGTTAAAACTAATTAGTGGCTTCATTACTTTTTACAACAATGAGAACTTGCTTAAAACCATTTCCGGCAGATGGATGCTTTCCGTTTGGATTTAATACAAACAGGTCTTTCACTAATACATTGCTCTGTAAATAATCTTGTTACTTTTAAGTTTGTAATTAGTTACAGATACTGATTTAGTTGTAGTTTCAAATTATAAATTTAGTTATTGAAATTAAAATCATATTCGGCGCCATCTTCCACAATATTGTGGAATGTTGTCTCAAAACAAATCTTAGTGTTAAATGAGCAATTGTTAAAATCCCAATTGTCAAATATTTGCTTATCTTAATTTTAACTATAGTTCTAGCTAGCCTTCGTTTAATAAATTAATCTTCAGAAGATCTAGTCACGAACTATCTCAGTACTAGTTAATACAGACACCATTAGATGGCGTTTATCTCTTCTGTTAATCGATACAGATCATTGTAATAATTTTATTGTACTTGCAACCCACAGATGGCAGGATCAATATTATGATGGACGAGACATTATAAGTTGGTTATTAATTAGATTAACTATTATTCTTAGCAGATAGACACTCTTACGGCGACATATATTTTCTTGTCTAGAAGGAGCACACTAGTTTTAAGTACCAATTTTGTATATATTCAAAGAGAAGACACTTTAGAACATCAAAATTTATCAGGGAATACTATTGCTTCTTATTGCCTATCCGCAAGGGTGCTCTGGTTCAACTGGCAAGATTTAACGAAGTCTCCAGATTATAAAACCGTACAGCCCGCCACCCCGTAGGGCTATTCTTCTAGTGCAAATCTTGTAATGTCCTGCCATTGGGTACACGACCAGGTCTGAGCACCGTAGGTTAGACTCATGGCTTCGTTCATGGCTCAGTAATATAGCACGGGTCGGTTATTGTGAATCGATGAAATTACCAAACCATTATCAACTTTTTTGTTCGGGATTTAAAAGACATGTTTTAAATGGTCTGTTCGTTCATGCGGAAAGTTCTTATCATAGGTGTTGCAAATGTTTTCATTCATTATTTCGCAATGCTTTTACCAGGAGCAAAGGATCATTGATTTGACAAAACGATATGATGATAGAAAATTTTCTGAGCGATGTTCCTCGTTGCTCTCGTGGTCGAAAGAGTTACTGCATGAGGTCCTGGATTCCCAGATCGGGCACATTAGAAATGTCTCAGTAGTAGCCCTGACCTTGAATGTCCCTTATTACATGGGACTTAAACATTACTGACTAAGGTATAAATCAGGATCAGATGATGGAATCCCTGTAAAATTAAGGGCCATCCTCAAATTTTTTGGGCATTGTTTGAAACAGTATACTTTCTTTGTGGTCCCATGGTCATCAGGTCAGGTTCTAAATGATGGGACCCTGGAGAAATCGAGGGGACTCTTCAAATTTTATATTATTGATATCTTCGACACTTGTGTTACACACAATATTATACCGCGGTGGTCCCGTTTAAATTTGGTGAAGCTGATCTTCGGAGTTATACAGTGGAACTCTTCAATAGTAGACAGCAAATCTGTCGCGATTGCTGCAATCGCTTGGGTGTTTGTTGTTTACACAATATCATAACGTACAGATTGCAACAGTTAGGTTTATTAACTTCCATTTTATTGGTGATAAGCCTATTACCATGAAATGTATTGTTGACAATGTAAAATAAATGTATAGCAAATATTTGTATGAATATTACAACTAAAAATAGAAAAATAAAAAAACTTTTTTGGAAAAAGTAAAACCGACTTCAAAAACACAGACAAGTGAAAAATAACTCTATCTTCAGAAGTCGGTGACAAAAAAATTAAATAAAAAAAACAAGTCACCGACTTCTGAAGATAGAGTTATTTTTCACTTGTCTGTGTTTTTGAAGTCGGTTTTATTTTTTGCAAAAAATATTTTTTTTATAAACTTTGATCTACAGGGAATGTGAAAAAATAAGGATTTGAAACCATATTTTGCTTGTAGAAAATACGTATGTAACTTTCGTGGCGTCTTTCGTAACTTTCGTGGGCACCGAAATGTCAAAATAGAATATCTCTGTAGTTTATGCACCGATTTACAAATAATAAAAATTTTACTTATTATTTTAAAAGCGTCTTAGATGTGTGTCCATTTATTTGAAGATTACTGTAAAAAAAAATTCGCCACGAAAGTTACGCGTAGAATAGTTTATGAAGAAACTACCCTTGTAATTGGTTAGTTCCACACACATCTCTCGCTCATCTCTGGTGAAAACGCAGCCTTAAAATATCGTTTTTTAGTTAAGAGACGAAAGCGATTACCAGAAGACTAGCCAATGCAAACTATATCGAGCTGCCGCTTTAAAAGGATGAGGAATGGGATAAGGGCTCGTGCACACGGCGCTGCAGCCGCGCCGACACCGCGTCGGCGCCCTGCCGTGTGGTATGGGCAGAATAAAAGTCACGCTTAGTCCTAAGTATCAGGGTTATACACAGGAGCTATCGATTCGATAAAATTAAAACTCCACGCTTCTTTCAGTTAGTCTTTATTGGTCGTGTAAAAATTTACACAACGATTCAATAAATTATTTTTATTTTATAAATCTTTCTTTATAAAAAAAAGATAAAGATAAGCCAGCACTGAGCAGCGCGCGCCCGCTCGTGAAGTCAGAAGCGCGGGCGCGCGCCCCCCGGCCGAGCGCGCGGCGCCGTCACAGACGGCGGATCTTCCGCTACTCTTTGTGTACATATAAAAATAGATCCCTTATTTTACTCTAATCTAGGAGGAGAACGCGTCGGCTACTTACTCGACATTTAAATGCACAGTTTAAAGTATGATATGAAACTACAATTGGAGCACCATTTCATTAATATATCCCCGCGACAGGGCGCGGCGTCTCGCTCGCACAGTCTTACCGCTCGCACACCCCACGTACTCGCGATTTCCAATAAGAATACTATCTAACATGACGCAAATTACACAAAAAAAATTGGAGCCGTACGATACAATGTTATTATCATGTGGATTGTTGTTGTGCATAACTGAGTAGTAAATAAATTGCACAGCCACATGAAGTAGGGAAGCGTAACACATGGTCGTAGTACCAGTTATATTACGGTGTATAGTAGAAATGGCTACCGAAGTAGCGAGTGACCTTTAGTAGCATGCCTGTCAGTCTCATGCGTGTCGCGGTGTCGCCCTATGTAAACAGTTGTACCTCCTTCTTTCATAAAGAATATACTTATAATGTGATTGTTCCCGGCGTTTATCGGAATTTCATCATGAAAAAGGTAAGTTACACAAATAAACGTTTATCACTTTCTTTCAGATATTTACAACATGATCTATCTAATTCGTAATTATATACTAATACTATGTACAAGTCTTATACATCGTATGTCCTCTATTCCTACCACTCGCGGAACAAGGAACACACACGTTCACTGATATAGTTATATACAAATTACATTCTCGTGCATTTTAATTTGTTTTGTTTCAATTTATCTATTTTTCCAATCATTGTCATTATTATACATATAGTTCCTTTATGGACCAACTATCGATAAATTTCGTTTTTTCTTTCTTATTCGTAATACACACAAACAATTCACAGTCACAAGCAGCAACTGGAGATCTTTATCAGTAGTTTGGTCCATAACAGTTCTGTATAGACAGTACCGAAATCACAACCAACTTTTACCTATCGCGCATCAACCACTTTAGCTTTACTATGAATGTTAACATCGATATTATTATTATAAAATCCACCATTCATATCCGTACGGCGACCTTTCAAAGGTAAAAGTTCCAATGATATATCATTCAATCTTTCAATATTTCTATCATACCATACTACAAGGTACTTCAGCCTTCTGCACACCACAATAATGGAGCGTAAGTAGTGTTCAGCACGCACGCGCGTGCTCCGTGCGCGCGTGTTAAAGTCCGCGCGCACAGCCGCGCGAGTGCGCGCGACGCCGGCGTCACACGTCCGTGTGGCGCGCGCCCGGCACCGGCTCCGGCTCCGTGTCCGATTCCTCGATCTCGCACAAGTTGGCTGACAGCTCGCTGCCCGAGCCGTCGTCGTCCGCGCCTAGCAGCGAGTTGCGTTCCTCTGCGAACACACAACGGACGAAGTCAGAACTCGCCGGAGCGCGCGGTCCGCGAACGAGGCGCGGAAGAGGCGCTGTGCAAACTCTCACCTAGCATCGTTATGAGACTGGCGGCATCCGGCTCGCGTAGCGTGCGCGCCCGTAGCTGCTCCGAGTCGTCGGTGGCGCGAACCCCGTACTCATCGGTGTGCAGCAGGTAAGAAGAGGCTGCAACAAAGGAAAGAACGCGTCAGCGCGGCGCCGGGTGCACGGAGCGGCGCCGGTCGGCCGGGTCTCGCTCACGCTCACCGTCGGTGAGGCGCAGTGCGTCGGCCGCGTCGGGCGCCTCGTCGGAGTCCAGCAGCGCGGCGCGCGGGCGGCGGCGGCGCGGCGCGGGGCTGGCGGCCGGCGACGCGGCCGAGGACGAGTCGGGGCGCTCGGAGCCCGCCACCTCGCTGATGCCGGGCAGCGCGCCGGCGCCGCCGCACCAGTCCGAGCAGTCCCAGTGGTAGCCGCCCACCAGGTGCGGCTCCACCGCGCCCAGAGCCCCCGCCCCCGCCGCGCCCACAGCTCGGCGAGCGCATCCGGGCGATCTTGCACGTATTCGGGGCTTACATCCTTTCAGATCTAAAACACACAGTTCAGAAATTTTAAGAAAATATTTTCAATGAAGTTAGCTGCAGCGCCTTCGCCTTCTGCTTACGACTCAAAAATTAACACAATAAAAAGAGTAGAAGACTCAATGTTTAAACAAGGAGCTAAGCTCCCAGGTCAGCGGAGCAGCTCACCGTTGTATATCTTGTTGTCGACGAAGGTCTGGAGATGCATCTGCTCGGACCAGGGCTTGCGGTCGACGACGTCGATGTTGAGGTTGCGGCGGTAGTCGGGCGGGATGCCCTCGAGCTCGTCGCCGGCGGAGCCGTACGAGCGCAGCGTGTCCACGTTGTTGAGCGGCGGCGGCTCCGCGCAGGACGCGGGCCGCTCGCGCCGCACGGCGTCCAGGTTGGACAGCTTGGAGGCGCGCGGCGCCAGCTTGTCTGCGCGGCTGTTGAGCGGCGACGCGGCTGGCTTGCGGCGCGCGCGACGTCGGCGCAGCGCCAGCGGCAGCGCGGCTGCAAGCAGCAGCAGCAGCGCCAGCACCGCGCCCGCCGCCGCCAGCGGCCAGCGCGCCTCGCACGCCCAGCGCCACGCCGAGCGCAGCGCGTGCGCCGGGCCCGCACCCGCGCCGCCCGACACCACCGCGTCCGAGTACAGCGGGTTGCCGCAGTTCATGCCTGCCGGTACAGAGACGGAGGTGTAAACACAATCCAGACCAAGACTGCTGGAATAAGGCTTACCTTATATCGTTAAAGCAGTATGACTGGCGTCGACTCTTTCTATCTTCGAAATACCTTCCTTTTTTTATTAAAATACGTAAGATAAAAATACAAAATAAATTAAAAAACAACCGAGAGTTAACTAAGCTTTGCTGCCAGCCGCAGTACCCCTATATGAATTATTTATTGATCACTACACACTAAACTTAAACTGGTAATCGAAAGGCACCTGTCTTGTCTGGCGGACAGAGGCAGCGGAAGGAGCCGGGTTCGTTGACGCAGGTGGCGCCATTGAGGCAGGGTTCGCCGGCGCACTCGTCTACGTCGTACTGGCAGCGCGGCCCGTAGTAGCCGCGGCAGCGACACGACGGGCCCCACTCGCCCTCCTCGCACGCGCCGCCATGCGCGCAAACCTCGCCCGCGCACCAGCGCCCGCGCTCGCAACGCTCGCCCGACAGTCCGGCCGCGCACGCGCAGCGGAACCCGCGCGCGTCCGCTGCGCACGAGCCGCCGTGCAGGCACGGCGCCGACGCGCACGGGTCGCTGTCCAGCTCGCAGCGCCGGCCCGAGAAGCGTGCGTGGCACGTACACGCGTAGCCCTCTGAGGCACCGGCCGCATCCTCCAACAGGTCGGCCACGTCGCGGCACGTACCGCCGTTGAGGCACGGATACGAAGCGCACGGTGTGGGCGGTGGCAGCGCCTCGCACGCGCTTCCCACGCGCACACGCACGCGCCGCACGAGCTGGGCGCGGCCGTCGCTTGAGGTGCCGCCTTCTTCTAACGGTAGGACCGCACCCCCTAGTTTCACGTCCGATATGCAGCCATGAAAGCCGTATGTCACCTGCGAAATCGAAAACGGTTAACGGTATCGAAATTAAAACAAGAAATAAAAAGAGAAATTAAAAAGAGTTCCGTTCCATGCAGCGCACTATGTTTCCCTAGTATGACAAAAACACCCAAGCCCACTCTGCGATTGTCTAAAAGTAATACGAGTAATCTATATAACATCTACGAAGTCCAAATTCAATGACTGCCGGTGTAACTTGATCGTTGCAAATTACACGCATTAGCTGTTTTGCGCAAAGTGTAAATAGCCACATGTTTGGTTTATGTAGCTTAGTCCAAGTTTCTTTGCATACTACGTCATTGAGGATACATGATAATGTCGCTTGTTGATTGAAGACTTGAGCCTCGCATGGGGCGCTTTTATCGTTTAGGTTGTAGACCGGTTGACGCGAAGTGCAGACGAATTCGTCTTCTCCGTATGAGGTGCACTGGCGCATGTCCTGTTCTTCTATAGTTATGTAAGAATTTTTTGCAAACTTGATTGCAATGAAGTCTGAACTAGGTTTTACTAGTTTCTAATGTCCTTGTCTTAGGAACGGTGTTGGTATCACTCGATATATCTTGTACGAAGCTTCAGTACACTTATTAAGGAACTTGTAAATACTTAATAGGTTAAGTTTAATTTTTTTGCCTTGTTATAAATCTGTGTAGAAAAAATAGGAAATTTTCAGGAGCAGGACTTAGCAGGTTGCCTAGGTAGAAAAAAAAACAGTTTTCTCAAAAGCTGTTTTGGAACTACAGAGTTTTTAAGATATTGTAACGTTTTTTTTTGTGTTTAATATTGTGTAACTTTGTATAGCTTCATTATTTTGTTTATTTTAAGGGTTTTGTATTATTAAGTATAACAAAAACTCTTGTTTAGACAAGTTTAATTCTCTAAGAATAAAGTTTGTTTGTAATTTGACTTTAAATTTGACTATTTAAACCTGTAATTTTAATTTTTAATCTCGATTTATACCATTTTTGTATTGTTATTTACATTATTAAATCGTTAATACTCCTCATCTAACTTGTTTCATTAATTAAATCCCAGAGAAAAAGTAGTTTGTATTTTTGTCGCACCTTAGTATGGGCGGGGAACCACATTGCAGCGCTGTTGATCACAGACAGTTCGTACCTGTTCGGCGGCGAAGGCATGCGCATGTCTCTCCAGCGCGGCGCCGAGCAGCAAGCGGTCGGCGCGCACGTCCAGCACGGCGGCCGGCGCGGGCGTCTGCGCCTGCGCGCTGCGCCGGTCCACCGTGAGGCGCATGCTGGCCCCGCGCCGCTCCAGCCGCGCCTCGTGCCACAGCCCGTCCGCCACGGGCACGGCTGCGCGCACCTGCGCCGGGCCCGCGCCCAGCTCCATGCGGAACTGCAGGTAGCCCTCCGCCACCTCCAGCGCGGCGTAGTCTACGCGGCCGGCCGCCTGCAGCAGCGTGCCGCGCTCGCGCCGCGTGCGGAAGCGCAGCGACAGCGTCAGCTCATCGTCCAGCAGGCGCGCGCCCGCCACCGCGCCGCGCTCCAGTCGGTACACCAGGTAGCCGTCGCCGGCCAGCTGCGCCACGGGCGGCGCGCGGCAC
Source organism: Noctua janthe (assembly GCA_910589295.1). Taxonomy (NCBI): domain Eukaryota; kingdom Metazoa; phylum Arthropoda; class Insecta; order Lepidoptera; family Noctuidae; genus Noctua; species Noctua janthe. The sequence continues at coordinate 28,719 of OU342560.1, forward strand.
GAGGCGCAGTCGGGCGGCGCGCGGTCGCAGCGCTCGCCGCCGTAGCCGGGCGCACAGGCGCAGGCGCCGCGCAGGCGGTGCGGCGGCGCCACTAGCGCGAACACCTCGCAGGCCACGGCGCGCGTGGCGCTCGCGCGCAGCTGCACGCGTTCGGCGCACGCACCGTGCACGCAGCCGCCGCACGCCGCGCGCACCAGCTCCTCCACCACGAGGCGCGTGCGCTCCTCCAGGCGCTCCAGGTGCGCGTGCAGGCGGCGGCGCAGCGCGTCGGCGGGCAGGAAGCCGCCGGCCGCGCGGACGGCGAAGGCCACGTCCAGGTCCTGCGCCACCTGGCGCCGCACGCGGCCGGTGTCGTCCGCGTCGTCCCCATCGTCCGTGTCTCCGGACGGCTGCACGCTCACTATGATCACGTCGCCGGGTTCACAGTCGGTCGCTTCGCCGATGGCTCGGACGAAGCCTTTGCGATGGCTCAGAATAAAGTCGCGATCGGTCACTTCCCGGAAACGCACTACTATCGTTTGCAGGAGCATTTCGTCAGATATGAGTGTGACTGTAACCTTGACCACCGCAAAGCCGACGAATTTCCCATCACCGACAGTGATGTTGAGGCGGTAATCTCCCACGTCTAGGCGAGGCGCAGCTTTTAATGTTCCATCAGTCACGTCAATTTCAAACAAGTCTGTCGGAGGATAAGGTGCGCCGTCGATCGGAGCAACGGCGTATGTCAGAGTGTCATAAGCGTCGCGGTCAGAAGCGAACACTCGGCCGATGATGCCACCCGGAAATTCGTCCAAATAAGAGTTAACGACGACTTCTAATGGCGTCACTACCGGTGGATACTGAGATTCTTCTATCACTCTTATGTACACCCACGCATCCGAGTAGAGCGGCGGCGTGCCGTTGTCGAACACGCGAACTTGCAGCACGTATCGGTCCTTAATGCGATGGTTAAAGCGAGTTGCCGACCGCAAGTAGCCGTCCTGCTCCAAACGAAAAGCACCCATTTCATTGCCAGACTGAAAATCGAATGTGTAAGGTGCAGCATTGGGCGGAGCGTCAGCGTCTTCCACAACGAATTTTAGGATAGTATGTCCAAGCGGGCGATCTTCCTGGACGACTGCGCTATAGTTAGATTGTGCGAACAGCGGCTGGTTATCATTCGCGTCGACCACTTCGATGTTAACTAGAGCGGAGGCCTCGAGAGTGGGAAGGCCATGGTCTCGCGCGTGCACTTCCAACACATAGGCGGGCGCGGTCTCTCTGTCCAATGGCGCCGCGACCGACAGGTAGCCGGTGTCGGCGTCGATGGCGAAGCGGCCGTCGCGGTCCCCGCGGGCGATAGCGTACGTCACGCGACCGTTGGCGCCAGAGTCGGCGTCGTCCGCGACCACCTGCAGCACGCGCGTGTCCGCCGGCGCGTCCTCGCGCACGCGCGCCCCGTACGACGCCTGCGAGAACAGCGGCGCGTTGTCGTTGCCGTCCGACACGCTGATGTTGAGCGTGGCCAGGTCGCTGAGCGGCGGGGTGCCGCCGTCCACGGCCTGCACCGTGAGCAGGTACTCGCGGCGGCGCTCGTAGTCCAGTGGGCGCGCCACGGTGAGCACACCGGTGGCGCGCTCCACGGCGAAGTCGTCGCGGTCGTCGCCGCCCACGAGCGAGTAGTACACGTCGGCGTTGACGCCGGCGTCGCGCGACGTGGCGCGGACGCGCAGCACCTCGGCGCCGGGCGCGTCCAGCTCGGGCACTGCGGCGCGGTACTGGTGGAACTCGAACTCAGGCGGGTTGTCGTTGACGTCGGCCACGGTGAGGCGCAGCGTGGCGGTGGCGGAGAGTGACGGGCGGCCGGCGTCGTGCGCGCGCAGCAGTACGCGGTGCTCGGCCTGCGTCTCGCGATCCAGCGGCGCGCGCAGCGTGATGATGCCGCTGTCGGGCGCCAGCTCGAAGGCGCCGCTCGTCTCCTCCACGAACGAATAGCGCACCAGGCGGTTCTCACCGAGGTCTGCGTCCGTAGCATGTACCTGAGTGTAGTTACAAAGAAATGGTATTCTAGCTGTTGCCCGAGGCTTCGCTTGCGCGAAAGTATGAGTAAGGGATAAATGGTTGTATATTTAGTAATTTCTATGTGGGGGTTCGGAATGATGTACTGACATGATGTACAATCACGGACAAGTAGCGTATATTAATCAGAGATGTAAAAAATAAAAATAAGTCTTATGAAGACAGAAAGACTGATAGTGATATTAAAAATTAACGCAAAAAAAAAACAATATTGTTTTACATTTACATGAAGTCGGGTCTAGGTAAAATAATCCGTTGCAAAGGACAGATTTAAGCATAACTGCTAACGAAGACGAAGTCAGAGTCGGAAGTCCAAGACGTTACATTGGAGTTCTAGTAATACAATGTTTTATTTTACCCCGGAGGCCCCGGACCAACGTTAGGTTTAAAAATCATAATATAAGATTCCGACTGACAGGACTTTTTAAATCAGTGTTCGTTTAGAATATATAGTAGAATAGTGTGCACTTTTACCTTGGCGACTAGAGTGCCAAGGTCGGCGTCCTCGGGCAGCGTGATGCTGTAGGTGTTGGCGGAGAAGCGCGGCGCGTTGTCGTTGACGTCGTCCAGCGCCACCAGCAGTTCCGAGCTGCATTCCCAGTCCGGCCGCTCGCGGTCCTGCGCGTGCGCGCGCAGCCTGTACGCGGCGCGCGCCTCGCGGTCCAGGCTCGCCGCCACGCGCACCTCGCCCGTCTCCTTGTGCATGCTGAAGTGGTGCGCCATGTCGCCGGTGAGGTAATAGCGCAGGCGCGCGTCGCTCGGCTCGTCGGCGTCCCCGGTCTCCAGCGTCATGACGCGCGTGCCGTTCGCTGCGTCTTCCGGAAGCCGCGCATAGTACCGGTAGCGAAGACAGTACGGTGGATTGTCTGCAGACGGAATCGGACGGCGTGAGAATTAGGTTCGAACGGTGAAAATTTACGAAGGGGACGATGACTCACCGTTGACATCGAGCACATTAATGCGGACGCGCGTCTGCGCTGTGAACTTGCCGTCCGTGGCGGCGACTCGGAGGTCGTAGAGCGGCTCGGTCTCGCGGTCCAGCTCGCGCGCCACGTACAGCTCGCCCGAGGCGCGCAGCTGGAAGCGCGCGCGCGGGTCGCCGTCCGCCACGAAGAACGCGAGCGGCGCGCCCGCGGCGTCCGCGTCGCGCACCTCCAGCCGCGCCACCACCGTGCCGGCCGCCGCGTCCTCGCGCACCTGCACGGCGTCACATGTTTGTCAGTTTAACATATACGTATGACCCGTCGGGCGGCGGCGGTGGGAGCCTCACCTCGGCGTCGTACTGCTCCTCGCGGAACTCGGGCGGGCAGTCGTTGTAGTCCACGAGGCGCACGACGAGCGTGCCGCGCGCCACGCGGCGGGTGGCGCCGGCGTCGCTGGCCAGCAGCGCGACGCGGTGCTCGGCGCGCGCCTCGCGGTCCAGCGGCGCCAGCGTGCTGACCCAGCCGGTGTAGGGGTCCACGGCGAACAGCGCGCCCGCGCCCGAGCTCTCCGTCGCGAGAGAGAAGCGCACTTCGCCGTTGTTTCCAGAGTCGGGGTCGTCCGCCATCACTGAAATGTTACATATTGTAATCCTTTGTCTGTCAACAAAATTTGTGTCGAAGTTGTATTTATCACTATTGTACATGAAGTTTAAATAAATAAATAAATATTGCGCTCTCATTTGAACCGACATTTACCTAGCTTGACCGTCACCTTTATGTTTTACTTTAACCTTTTTTTTACTGTTACTGTACTATTACTAGTAGAGTGTTTTTAAATAATGTAATTGATTTTCTACCGTTTTAATTAAAGTAAATAAACCTGCCAGCCCTGTTATTTGTACATCACAAGACCTGATGGACGCTATTGATAATGCCAAACTCGTCGCCAAATTTTGGGCTGACTCAATTTGAATTGTCATAGACACGTTAAGAAAAGAAGAATAAATGGTATGTCTTGATTATCTCAAAAATTTGGTAAATTAAGGACTTCAGATTGTCAATTTGTAGGTCGGCTCCGAGTGCATTGTAACAATGAGGGTGAAGGGCTGCTCACACTGCACGAGGCTGGAGTGCGGCGGCGTGTTCTCGGCCACGTGCACGACGTAGGGCTGCGAGTGGAAGGCGGGCGCGTGCTCGTTCACGTCCAGCACGTGCAGGCGCGTCGTCAGCAGCGCGGCCGGCGCTGGGCTGCCGCCGCCCTCCGCTATTATACCTGACACATTACACAATTTCAATTTCCTGTTACCTATGTAACTGTTTTGATCATGTTGGTAGTTTTATCGACGTTTTGTCTCGAGATTTACAGGGTCAAAGTAAATGAGCATGCGAAACAATAGATACGTTTTCGGGGGCTGTGATCGCAAGTCACTTGAAATGTCGCCCTCACCTATGAGATGTTCCGCGGCGGTCTCGCGATCGAGCTGGCCGGAGAGCACGAGGCGGCCGGCGTCATCTACGGCGAACAGGTCGCGCGGCCACAGCGCAGGCGCCAGGCGGTAGCGCGGCGCGGGCCCGTCCGCGCGCAGCTGCGCCACCAGCGTGCCGGGCGCCGCGTCCTCGCGCAGGAACAGGTCGGCGGGCGGCGCCTGCACGCGCGGCGCCTCGTCGCCGGCGCCCAGCACGAACACGGACACGGGCGCCTCGCCCGCCAGCCCGCCGCCGTCCCGCGCGCGCACCCACACCTGTACGCTCCGCGACGCTGCGCAGACACACAGATGAGCGCCCGCAGCCGGCCGAGCGCGTCGGCCGGCGGGGAGCGCGATATCTTACCGAATTCCGTGGCGTCTCGTGCGAAAGAGAGCGCGCCGGTGTTCGGGTCGACCGTGAAGAGCCCCGTGGCGTCGGAGTGCACGTCGCCTTCGTACACGGAGTAGGTGAGGCGCGCGTTCTCGCCGGCATCGGGGTCGTGCGCGGTCAGCGTGAGGAAGGGCAGGCTCGGCGCGCGGTCGGCGCGCACGGCAGCGCGGTACTCGCGCAGCGGGAAGGCGGGCGCGTTGTCGTTGAGGTCGGCCACGCGCACGCGCACCACGGTGTGGCGCAGCAGGCCACCGCCGTCGCTGGCGGCCACCGGCACCTCCCACTCGGCGCGCCGCTCGCGGTCTAGCGGCACGCGGCTCGTCAACGCGCCGCTCGTCGCGTCTATCGCGAACGTCTCCCGTAGACGAGCAGACGGAATCGAGTACGAGACCGTTCCGTACTCACCGGCGTCATCGTCGAATGCCTTCACCTACGAAAGTAAATTATGGATATTGTTTCAATACGCCTTTTTTAATAAAACATCACCAATAACATTGACAATGTTATTGCACCCGTAAGGAGTTAAGGTTTTTTTTTTTTGCGTTCTTATAACTGCGATCGGTTGAAACTTTCTTTGGTCTAAGTAGGATTTTAATATCCTGTAAAAAGAGTTAGATTTTTTTTTTATATGAGTAAAAAAAGTAAAGTGTACCGTAGTAAGTAGCAGTGGTGGTGGTTGATTTTCGAGAGCTCTCGCTTCGTGCACGAGATGCGGAAAGTGCGGGGGCGCGCGGTTGGCCGGCGCCAGTGACAGTTTGACGCGGGCGAAGGCGGCATGCGCGCCGTCCGACACCGACACGTTGAGCGAGCGCAGCGCCGCACCGGGCGCGGGCCACGCGCGCGGATTGGCGAGCGTCAGCACACCGGTGCGCGCGTGCACGGCGAAAGCGCGCTGCGCCGCGCCCTCCAGCGCGTACCGCAGGCGTGACGCGTCGCGCGCGTCCGGGTCCCACGCCGCCACGCGCGCCAGCGCCGTGCCGCGCGCCGCCTCGCCCGACACCAGCGCCGGCACCACTCCCCGCTCCATGCGCGGCGGGCTGTCGTTCACGTCGTCCACTGCGAAAGGATAGCACTCGAGCTTAGTAACTGTGTTCGAGTGTGGGCCTGCACGACACAACGTTCGGGGTCCTCACCGGTGATGAAGAGATGAGCGGTGGTAAGCAGCGGCGGCCGGCCGGCGTCCGTGGCCGTCACCAGCAGATGGTAGTGCGCTCGAGTCTCTCGGTCGAGCGGGGCGGCGACGCGCACTTCGCCCGTTTTGGGCTCTACGGTGAAAACCCCCTCGGCCGCAGATTCTATTTCGGCAAGCGAGTATGTCACTTCACCGTTTTCTCCTGTAAGGAAGATGTAATTCGTGAAAAACAATTGGGGTGCGAGTAGATCGGGGTGGGCACATGGGCGGCACGCGGCGTACCGGTGTCGTTGTCGGAAGCGTGCACGGTGACGACGAGCTCCCCGACAGTGGCGGCCTCGGACACGGCGGCGCGGTACACGTCGTGCGGGAACTCGGGCGCGCAGTCGTTGACGTCGAGCACGCGCAGCGTGACGGCGGCGTCGGCGTAGGCGCCGGTGACGCCGTCCGTGGCGCGCAGCACCAGCTCGTGCGCGCGCGCCGTCTCGTAGTCCAGCGCCGCGCGCGCCACCAGCACGCCTGCGCATCACACACATTAGTACGCTCGGCTCTGCTCGCGCTATACGTTTCATTCATGTGCGCTCATTAACAATACGAGTCAAAAAGTCTGAACTGTGTTTTTCAATTCATGCTTTAACATAAATACCAAGCTTCACACTCGAGAGTCCAGATGACCGGTAGCTATTTAATAGTGATGTTGATGACTAACCTACTTGCCCATGATGAGATGCATAGAGGAGAATATGATAAATGACGCCACTTCACGGCTCAAAATAAGTAAAGATAACCTCATTAAAAACAATAAGGTGATCGTGACTACTACCAGATTAGGTATTCATGCGAACCAAAAACTGGTACCTAAAACATTAATTCTTTTTTTTTTTGTTTTACCTGAAATTGTTACTGGCAACGGCAACATCTCAAGAGTCAACAATACGTAAGTAATAATTGTTAAAATGTTTAGAACAATCTGAACATGAACGGAGGCGAATAGCGACAGCGCGCATGAGAGGGTTAAGCGAGACAAGCGCGGGTAGGCGTGGGAGGCGGGTGAGTGGGGGAGATGTCACAGCAAGTGTGGACATGTAACATGCGAAGCGCGACCGGGCTCTGAGGGGGGGTGACGGACCACTGTATATATACTCACATGGACTATTGCCTCTGTCGGGTGCTGCGGATAAAACCAACATGTTAGTAACGCAGTTTGTATGCCCGAAACCTGCGCCCGTCACAGCGTGCGTTGTGAGGCGCGCTCTATCCGCGGGCGCTCGAACCAGTTCTTACACAAACTTCACTCCTGCCTACCTATTCCACTTTGTTTTCACATCTACATATATTATACACTATGCATTCCTGGCTGTTTTATTTTATTGGGTGTGGTGTTGGTTGTCTACACGTTCGCTTTCAGGCGTTGTAGTAGAAAATAAAGGTAAGTATTTACTAAGTAGGTGCTTTAATCTGTGAATGTTGAGTTTATAAAGTTGAAACTTAGCATAAATACATATCTAACTAAATATAAAATTTTCACGTTCTTAGTTATTCAAAACTACACTCTAATGGTGATTTAGAGAATATTTTTGTGTGGAAGAAATTACCGCACTATGACCACACACACTATGTTGGGCTCGACTTCCAGTCTGACTGCCTATCTCCTCAACTCAGTTACTGGTTAAAACGATACCCCTTGGTGAGACTGGTTTTCAGACTTTCGAGCCACTGACGAAATTTTCCTAAAAAAATAAGAGTTTTGTTGGGGTTTTTCGAAAATCAACCCTTAGCTGCTTACTAGTCCTTTTTGGGTTAGTTACTACTTTTACTTAAATGGTGACTAATTACTTGTTACATCCTACCGTCGGTAAAAACTAGGAATACGGTCCGTGTGATAAATCTGCTTACGATTGTAATGATTCATTTAGCCTAATATTTTGAAATCAATCAGTATCGGGACGAAAACGGAGAATACAGTTCGTATGAAAGCCTTTCAGTTTAAAAACCAGCACATAGTTTCTTTTGGCTACTAATAAAGATACTAAATAATAATAATAATTACCTCGCCGATACTCACTCAGTAATCTGTGGAGCTGTAGCGGCATGTCGTGTAGCTCACGTCAAATTTTCCAATAACGACAGAGCTACACGACCAAAATTTGCTGTTCCAGCTTCGCAGTGCAGGATTGAGCGGCGTATCGGTGAGGCTAGAGCACTCATCGGTCAGTTAATCTGCTTCAGGGAGGTTAATAGTCGACCTAGAGCGATGCGCTTTGTGAAGCGGGCGTTCTCGGGAACTGATGTTAGTTTTCGAGAATACTTGGCCCACGTCACAGAGCGTATCGACTTCCTGAAGCAGAAGATCTGTGCATGGGCAAGCCGTAGGTACAAGTGGCGAGTGGAGCAATATACTCAGAATCTCACATTCCAAAGCGATGAAAGGTGGGCATATAGGGCTTGGGAACGACCGGACCAAGGTGTGACTGACACTCGTCTACCGGATGATGGTGCCATGTGTTCGTTCTGGCGCAGCATCGGGTCGGTGCCTGTCAGTCACACTGAGGGTGATTGGACCCGGGAGGTTGAACGAGCGTGTGATCTGATACCCGAAATGGGGGCAATCATCATCAGCCCCCAAGACGTAGCTCGTGCAGTCCGTCCGTTGCCTAACTAGAAATCTCCAGGGCCGGATGGACTGCACAATTTCTGGATCAAATGATTCAACGGTTGGGTCATGCCGGTTTTGATGTACTCTTTCGGCATACTCAAATGGACTCAAACAGAACTAGACGCCCTGGATAGGAGGGTCCGTACATTGTTGACGGCATATCGAATGCATCACCCGCGTTCTTCTGTTATGAGACTGTATATCTCGCAGAGATGTGGGGGTCGAGGCTTTTTAAACGCTAAGACTCTCCACAATCGTGAGATATGCAGTCTCAGGGAATAATTCCTTGAAACTGACGTGGGGATGCATCGAGATGTGGTCGCAATAGACAATGGCCTTACTCCGCTCTCCTTGGCTAAAGAGAACTGGCGCAAACCTGTAGTGCTTGACACTAACGACCGCATGGAGGTATGGCAGAGTAAGGAGTTTCACGGACGCTTTTTCCGGGCCCTGCATGGGCCCGATGTAGACCTATCAGCGATCGTAGCCTGGCTACGTTCCGGGGACCCCTTCGGAGAAACCGAAGGTTTTGTCTGTGCTATTATGGATGAAGTTATGATGACGAATAACTACCGGAGATTTATTGTGAAGGACGGTATGGTTGACATGTCGGGCATGCCACCGTCCAGGCGAATCAATCCGTCACATTATCTCCGGGTGTTCTCGTCTGGCTAACGGTGAGTACTTGCACAGACACAACCTTGTAGCCAGGATTATCCATCAGCAACTTGCTCTAAAATACAACCTTGTGGAATCGGAAGTGTCGTTCTATAAGTATGTGCCCGACCCAGTTCTCGAAAATGGGAGTATCTCATTGTACTGGGATCGATCCGTCATCACTGACAGGACTATAGTAGCCAATAAGCCTGATATAGTGGTGGTGGATCGATCAGAGCGGCGCGCAATGATTGTTGACATAACGGTCCCGCATGATGAGAACCTCGTGAAAGCCGAGAAAGATAAGCAAATCAAGTATCTTGACTTGGCTCGCGAGGTTGCCGATAGTTGTATCAGCCCATGGATTAATTGCCAAGAGCCTCGAACAATACCTGAATAGGCTCTCGTTGAGCAGCTGGATCAAGGATTGATTCAGAAAGCGGTACTCCTGGACACAGCTCGTATTGTTAGAAGGTTTCTCAAGGAATATTTAAAAATGTAAATGATTTGTAAAATATAAATAAAGGAAATGAATGTTTCACTCAGTCAATGACATGTTACTAACGGGGAGGACTTCTCTTACATTCGTTTTATTTTGAATTTTAGTCTCTGTTATGTTTCATTTTATTATCTAAAACAACTATGTAGTTACAGATATGAATGTGTTTCGTTCGGATACATATGCCTTATTCATTCGTTTCTCAAAGCCTAATAATGACAATATTGTTTTGTTATTGTGATTGTGGAATTTAAGGATTCTTTAATTATCTTATTTTAAAACATCCTTTTAAAGTGGGCGGGAGGGAGTGTTGTTATTGGTATTGGAACTCGAAGAGATCATAAAATCTATTCTATATCGCTTCCTTTTTAAAATATGGTACAGTCATTAAAAGGTAACCTTTAAATTTCCCTTCATGCAAATACAAGTACAAACTCATGAACAGTTAGTATTCGTGCGCTACCACTCGCGACCTTATCGTCCTCTCCCAAACAACGTGCAGGACGACGGACGACTCACCCGTATCGAAGTGGATCTCGAAGAGGCCGGCCGCGTCGTCCAGCAGCGTGTAGATGAGCTGGCGGCCGAGCGGCGACGCGGCCTGCAGCGCCGGCGCCAGCGCCTCGCCCGGCGCCGCGTCCTCGCGCGCCGCCAGCGCGTAGTGCGCGCGCGCCCAGGCCGGCGCCGCGCCGCCGCCCCACACGCGCACCGTCACGGCGGCCTCCGCGCCGCACGCCGGCACGCCGCCGTCGAACGCCGCGATCACCAGCGCGTACAGCTGGTTGTGCGCGTCCACGGTCTGCTTGAGCGTGATCTGGCCGCTGCGCCGGTCCACGCGGAACAGCTCGCCGTGGCCGCGCTTCATCTCGTAGCGCACCTCGCCGTTGTCGTTGGCGTCGGCGTCGACGGCCCGCACGCGCAGCACGGGCGCGCCTGGCTCGGCGCCCGCCAGCACGGCGGCGGCGTAGGGCCGCTCCACGAACACGGGGCAGTTGTCGTTGACGTCGGTCACGGACACGTGCAGGCGCGCGCGAGCCACTCGCGGCTCGGGCGCGGCCGCACTGCGCGCCTCCAGCAGCAGCGTGTAGGAGTCGCGCGCCTCGCGGTCTAGCGCGCGCCCCGTGCTGCGAACCGCGCCTGACGTCGCGCCCACCTGCCGCACCACGCCGCGTATCCAGTTAATACTCCAAACAATAACAAGGATTCCAAATATTCTACTAAGTTGTACTTCTTAGGAGCATGAACAAACTCGCAAACTCCAATAATGTACCCAAGGTGTAAGAACGTTACCTATAAAATTTCATACGTTAAGTCCGCTGCGAAAACTTTTGATGATAGAACAAAATGTAGAGAAAGAAAGAAAAAAAAAGAAAGAAGAAAATTTAGTTAAATGATTTAAAAATAATAATTGTTAACAAAAACTTGTGCTTTCATATAGAAACGTAGTTAGGTATGGCTTTGTTTTTCTGAATATTTTAAGTAGGAGGAGAAAATGACATTCGTATATTATATATGAAATCGGTTTTGGCGATGAGTTTACTGTTGTACGTATTGTGTTCTCACCTCAAACCCTTCGACGGGGTTTAAAATCCTGAACTCGATGTGTTCATTGAGCGCCGCACCGAGCACGTTGAGTACGGCGATCGTCGTAGGTTTCGTGGAATTTTCAACAACTGAGCCGTAGTAGTCGGATTTCTGGAAGGCGAGGCCCGAGTTGTCGGCCTCGCGCACGCGCACTTCCACGCGCGTCGTGCTGGAGTACAGACCGTCGGACGCGCGCACGCGCAGGCGGTAGGCGCCCGCCAGCCCGGCCCGCGCCACGCTCAGCACGCCGCCCGGCGACAGCGCGAAGGCGCCGTCCGCGTCACCCTCGATGATGTCGTACTTGACGGCGGCGCCGGGCGGCAGGTCGGGGTCGCTGGCCGTCAGCGTGGTCACGGTCACGCCGGCCGACGTCGGCAACAACACCGTGGCTTCGTAGACGGCTTGCGTGAACGTCGGCGGACAGTCGTTGACGTCGATCACGTCTACGATCACTTTTGCGACACTGCCCGACGGTAGTCTCGGCGTACCCATGTCGATGACCTGCAATAACAAGTGCCGTGTAGCCGCGCGATCGACAGCGACTCACGCGGTGTCGTCGTGCGACGCACTCACCCGGACGCTGAACTCGTGGCGGACGGCGCGCTCGTAGTCTAGCGGTGCTAACAGGTGCAGCGCGCCGGTGGTGGCGTCGACGCGGAACAGCGCGGCGGCGGCGGGCTGCAGAATCTCGTAGGCGCGCTGGCGGTGCGAGGGCCCGTCGGCGTCGTCCGTGCGCAGCACCAGCGGCGCGCCCGGCTCGGCGCCCGCGTCCGCCACCAGCGCGCCCGGCGGCGCCGCCTCGGACGCGCGCCCGCGGTACTGGCGCCGCTGCAGCGCCGGCGCCCACTCGTTGCGGTCCAGCACGTGCACGGACACGCGCGCCACGGCCGTGCCGCCACCCTGATGGATTCAAATACTTATTGTACAGAGTCACTCTTTTAACTGGGACGATATGAAGGAATAAAGATACATGGAATAAAGATACATGAGATCTTTTTTAGGAAACATTAGCTCTTTGTTCATCCGTGTTTCCTGTGAGGATCATGCTCATTGAACCGGCTATTTTCATTTACAGTGATATAAATAAAGCATGGTAAGAGGCACATTGAACATCAATATCAAGCTTGAAAGGTCTCGACTGATGAAGTCTACGCTCCGTCCAGCACAGATCCAGATCCAAAACCCCGAGAGCTTTCAGCTTGAACTCCAGAATCGTTTCGAGTGCCTAGGAAGCTCAGTGGACGAATACAACGATGGGTTCGTAGAAACTGTTCATACGACTGGGTCTAAGTTCTTCAAAACACGTCGTGCACACAAGAACAAGAAACTCTCTGATCATACTCTCGAGCTCATGAAGGAGCGGCGTGAGATGATCCTGCAGTCTTCAGACGAGGCGTGGAAATACCGGCAGCTCAATAGACGGATCTCTAAATCCTTGAAGAGCGACCTCCGCCGCTTTAATACCGAGCGTATTAAAGACGCTATTGAGCGGAATAAAGGCTCCAAGGTATTTTCAAGAGATCTAGCTATTGGGCAGAGCCAGCTCACGAAACTGAAGACCGACGATGGATGTTTGTACAAAAACGCCACCATGTCAGTCCGACTTCAGACCTCGGAACCTATCCTTCTGCAGCGAGGTGTGAGACAGGGAGACGTCATATCTCGGAAACTGTTCACCGCTGCACTGGAGGATGTCTTCAAGATTCTGGACTGGAGAGGGCTAGGCATCAACGTCAATAGCGAGTACATCTCCCACCTTCGGTTTGCCGACGATATAGTGGTCATGGCTGAGACCATGGAGGACCTCAGTACTATGCTCGATGACCTCAGTAGAGCTTCCGGAAGAGTGGGTCTTAAAATGAACATGGACAAAACCAAAGTCATGTTGAATGCCCATGTAACACCCACTCCTATCAAGATCGGAGACTCTACACTCGACGACGAGACGAGACGAGACGGACGAGACTTGTAGACGATTATGTCTACCTGGGACAAACGATCCAGTTAGGTAGGTCTAACTTCAGGAAAGAGGTTAATCGTCGAATCCGACTCGGCTGGATAGCGTTCGGGAAGTTGCGTGGTATCTTCTCGTCCAACTTACCGCAGTGTCTCAAGACGAAAGTCTATGACCAGTGTGTGTTGCCAGTGAGTACATACGGGACCGAAACGTGGTCGCTCACAATGGGCCTCATCAGAAGGCTTAAACTCACCCAAAGGGCAATGGAGAGGGCTATGCTCGGAGTTTCCTTGCGTGATCAAATCAGAAATGAAGAAATCCGTAAGAGAACAAGGTTACCGACGTAGCCCGAAGAATAGCCAAACTTATGTGGCAGTGGGCAGGGCACATTGCTCGCAGAACGGAACGTTCTGGAGTGGCGACCGCGAACTGGAAGACATTGCGTTGGAAGGCCTCCCACTAGGTGGACCGATGACCTGGTTGCGGGGATCCGCTGGATGCGAGACGCACGGGACCGGTCAATGTGGCGACGCTTGGGGGAGGCCTATGTCCAGTAGTGGACGTCTTTCGGCTGAAATGATGATTATGATGATGATAATATAAATAATGCTTGGGTGCGATATTTTTTTACCATGTTGATAGCGGTGACGGTTAAATTGTAGAAGTTCTGAGTCTCGTAGTCGAGGGGCGCGGCAGTGGCGAGCAGCCCGGCGGCCGGGTTGAGGCGGAACAGGCCCTCGCCGCCCTCCAGCGAGAACCAGGGCGCGCTGGCGCTACGCACGTCCAGCGCGGCCAGCGCCGTGCCGGCCGGCTCGTTCTCCAGCACCTCGCACGACAGCTCGGCGGCGGCGAAGCGCGGCGGCGCGTCGTCCGGCTCCACCACCTGCACGTGCAGCGGCAGCGAAGCCGCGCGCGCGCCCGGCGGCGGGTTGGCGGCGCGCACGGTCAGCGTGTAGTCGCGCGGGCCGGCGGGCGGCAGCGGCCGCGCCAGGCGCACGTCACCCAGCGCCGCGTCCACGGCGAACACGCCGCCCGCGTCGCCGCCCGCCAGCGAGTACACGATGCGCGCCGCGTCGCCCGCGTCGGGGTCGGCGGCGCGCAGCGCGGCCACGAGCGCGCCGGCGGGGGCGCCGCGCGACAGGCGCGCCTCGGCCAGGCGCCGCCCCCACTCCGGCGCGTGCTCGTCTGCGTCGTGCACGCGCACCGTCACGCGCGCGTACGCACGCGACGCCTTCGGGGCTTGATCGCGCGCCCATACGGTCAGCTCGTGAACCGCAGCGCTCTCTCTGTGATTAAATAAAAGAAAATGAGTAAAAATCGCGCGTCTCTGGTTATGGTCATGGTGAAAGTAAAGTAAAGTAAAATTTATTTGCTTAGATTGCAGGTACATAAGATAGGATGTAACAAAAAAATGGGTGAGCCTTGTACAATCTACCATAAATTAGGCATGCAAACATTGAAATTGTTAATTGTGGTAGGTTTATCTACCGCTAACCTGTCGAGCGGGTGCGCAAGCTCGAGCACTCCGCTGAACTCGTGCAGGCGGAAGAGCCGCGCGGAGGCGGGAGCGCGTGCGGCGTGCACGCCGTAGAGCAGGCGTCCCGCGCCCGCGCCCGCCGCATCCCCCGCGCTCGCCCTCAGCGCCACCAGCGCCTCGCCAACTCGCGTCGCCTCTGAAGTCTCCACGACATATTCCTCTTGTGTGAATGACACTCCACCTTCGTTTGCGTCATTGATGACGGTTATATTCACCTGTAAATACGATCGGACGTGTGTCACATGACAGTTTAATGAACGCTATAATAGATAACTCGTGACACGGTTTCTTACCGGAGCGTACACTACGTGCAAGCCATCGGTGACAGAGATATTGAGTGTATATTGTGATTGCCGCTCCCAGAGCAGACGACGCGCCAGAACTAGGCTACCGTCTTCTCTACCGATGTAAAACTCTTGCCGAGGGTCGCCATCTAAAGGTTTGGATTAAATCATCAATTTTATTTTGCGTCATTGTCGTGTTCCAGATGTCTTTTATTCGGTTTATGGGAGTGTTTCTAAGAGATTTTATACCCGATATCGTGTAGTACAGAGCATCGCCGTCGGGGTCGTTGGCCTGCAACACGGCCAGCAGGAAGCCGGGCGCGTCGAGCTCGGCCACCTGCAGCGGCGGCGGCGCGGGCAGCGCGGGCGCCGCCCCGCCCCCTCGCGCCACGCCGCGCACGCTGGCGCGCGACACGCTACAGCGCGGCCGCGGGCCCAGGTCGCACGCGCGCACCTGCGTAAGAGCATGTGTCGCTAGTCTCCATCTTAAAGTGGAAGCGCCAGGGTAGCCCGCGAAATTCAAATTTTCTTAGGTTTTTTGCAATTTTTAGGTCAGCGTCAGGTTGTATGATATGGAAATATGATTCGCGTCCGTAATACGTATGTTGTTATAGAATTATAATCATTAAAATCATCAAGACAACCCCTTTTGTTCATTTAATCCCATTAATAACTATTTCATGAAAAAGTCATTCAATGGAGGTCGTACGGTCCAGGGCCCTATACGAGGTGTGTGGGCCCGTTCCTTGAGGCGGCAAGCCGCCCACTACTTGCACGCCTCCCAAAAGGTGGTAGCCGTAAGGCTACTCCGGGGGTACCGCACGGTCTCCGGCGAGGCGGCGAATCTCCTTGCCGGGTTACCACCATAGGATCAGGAGGCGATAGTATTCGTGCGCCTGCACGAATGGCGTGCGAAGGTACTACATCGGGGTGAAACTCCACTGCCGCGGCAAACCGCCGCTCAGCGGACAGACCTCCGGCGCAATCTCAGAGAGCGACTGTCGCAACCCCGTGCAGAGCACGACACAATAGTGGCGATAACAGATACAATGCGTCTCAGATATGGAATCCACGTTATCATAAATACATTGACCGCATTGAAAACGTCCAAAGACGTTTCATAAAATATCTTTGCTTTCATCAAAAGATTCCACATCAGACAACCGATTATTTTGGACTCTGTAAGAAGTATCATCTGCTACCACTGAGTTACTGTCAAAATTTTATTTGAATGTGTCAAGTAAAACTTTTCGTTTTAATCCACCCATACGAGTACCTCAAACATCTTCGAATTATAGGCAGAACAGTTATATTTTGCACGCAAGCAGAAATTTCAATGACATATGCAAGGAATATGATTTAGATCCATTCACAATTAGTGTGAATTCGGCCAAAAGGTGCTTATGCCTCTTTTTCAAGTAGCGGTAGGTTATATTATTTGTTTTTTTACTATTTTCTCTAAGGGGTGTAAATAGACCCTTAACGAAGCCGAAAGGCACTTGTTCTCCCCGTCTTTGCGATCATTTTTTTGTTCTAGACTATACTTGAGAACCTTCTAGTTACAGAGATATTGGAGGTCAGTTCCAATTTTTTCACAAGTTTTTTTTTAAATACTTGCTTTAAATGTAAGATTTTTACTTTAAACACCTTTTCGACCGCCGCACAGACTGGGAATTTCGCAATCTAGGGGGATTTAAATCAAAATATAAATTTTAATAATTGATATTATAGTATACAGAGCTTGGGAGCGACCCGAGCAAAATATGACAGATTGTATGCCGCCCGGATGATGCTGCCCCGAGTTCTTTCTGGCGCAGCATCTGGTCGGTGCCCGTCTGTCATACTGAGGCTGACTGGATGCGTGATGTCGAGCGAGTGTCAAAAATCAAAAAATCAAAGCATTTATTTCAAGTAGGCCAGTTACAGGCACTTTTGAATTGTCGAAACAAAGACAACAGTAAAAAATAGCTACAGTCCCAGTCACAAGGCACAAAAACTGTGAAAGTACTGTAGTTGCCCATTCCCTAACGTAGATCTCTTTGGAGAAGAACGGGCAAGAAATTCCATGGACACTCTTTTAAATCAGAATACTTTAACAAAACCTTGGTTACATCATTCATTTTGAGATGGTACATTATGTGAGAACGATGCAGCAAGATGTGTACGTTAAAAGTGTCCATAGTAAAACAATTCAAAAATAAAATAATTAATTCAAATAAGCCGTGGCAAATAAGAGATGACCAGTCACAACTGACAGCGCCCGTTCACGAACATGACGCATGTATCAGCACCATTCAACTCAACCATTTTGAAAGGAACTAAATGATCCGACACACGCGCCACCATCAGCGAGACATTTGAGTGAGCATGACATACTCCTAACCGCCAGGGCACTTTCAAGTCAAGAAAAGACGCAGGTTTCCAGCGAATGACAGCTTTCTAGTACATAGTACTCACACAATATGGGCTAGGCGGCTATATAATACAAAAGAGATTGAATCTATACAATGCAAAGATAGTTATACAATCTTCAGCAGCTCCAACAATACTATTTAATGCTGTCAATTTAGGCGCCCCTGTTCTTGTGGAGCAGGACCGGCATTGAGCCAAGCATTTTTATCAGTGATATAATCGTCCAACTTGTAATATGCTTTCTTACATAGTGTGCGTTTAATGCATGTTTTATCATTCATGGTATCTACATCAGTATATTGACGGATTTTTCTTATAGCATACGCTGCTGAACTTAGCCGCCCCGCAAGAGATGTTAAATGAGAACCCCATTGTAGCCTTGAATCAAGCGTAATCCCCAGGAAAACCGTTTTATCTACAAATTCAAGTTTCTCTTTATTCAATACTATATCACAATCGCTACTTTTAACATTCGGTAAAGCAAATCTTACGCATTTCGTTTTTTTTTTCATTTAACACTAAATTGTTTGCTGTGAACCAATTATGGACCTGAAGTAGGGCATTATTCACGTCATCTAGATTTTGGGCCCGTCTATTTATCTTAAAAATTAGGGAAGTGTCATCAGCGAATAACACCATATTTTGAGGTTGGTTTTTCAATAAATAGGGGAGATCATTTATATATACTAGAAAGAGGAAATGACCCAATATTGAGCCTTGCGGTACCCCCATTTTTACTTTTAAACCCTGTGAATTAACACCCTTTATTTGCACATGTTGTTGTCTATCACTCAAATAAGATTTTACCAAACTAAGTGCAAGTTTCCCTAGTCCGTAATGCTCAAGTTTCAAAAGTAGTGATTAACGCAATCAAATGCTTTGGAGAGGTCACAAAATATTCCAATGGCGTCTTGGGACTCTTCCCACGCAGTAAATATGTGCTTTAATAAGGTTACACCGGCGTCAGTTGTACAACGTCCCTTGGTGAAGCCATACTGTTGATCGTGTAAGATTCTATTGGTGTTAAAATGATTGAGCATTTGATTTAGCATTACCTTTTCAAACACCTTGCTAAAAACTGGCAACACGGATACAGGTCTATAATTATTTGTATCTTTACTATCTCCGGATTTAAACAGAGGTATGACTTTACTGTATTTCATTAAGTCTGGGAAAACTCCTTGATCTACACACTTTCAGATATAGCCAGAGCAGTTCGTCCGTTACCGAATTGGAAATCACCGGGACCGGACGGACTGCACAACTTCTGGCTCAAATGGCTTAGTAGTTCACACACTTGCCTGGCATCCCAATTCCAGTCATCCTTAGAGTCTGGGTCCCTACCGCAGTTTTTAACAACAGGTGTTACCCACCTGCTCTATAAGTCAGGTAGTCCCGCGGAACCCAAAAATTATAGACCGATAACGTGTTTGTCGACGGTCTATAAACTTCTTACATCCATTTTGAGAGTGAAAATTAATACACACATTGACAAAAACTTCATTATGTCTGCCTCTCAAAATGGATGTAGGAATAGGTCCCGCGGTACGAAGGAGCTACTCCTCATCGACATGGCCATTAGCCAACAGGTTCGTCGATCCCGCAAGGATCTGTCGACATGTTGGATAGATTATAAGAAGGCCTACGACTCGGTGCCAAAATGTATGTGTACTGGAGTTGTACAAGATAGATGCAACTCTACGTGCCTTCCTTGAGTCGTATGTGGGGCAATGGAGGACGGTCCTTCGATATCCAGGATGTCGACAAATCCATGGGAATGATGAGCCTGTATGGATTAAACGGGGAATATTCCAGGGCGACAGTCTGAGCCCACTTTGGTTCTGTCTAGCCCTGAATCCTCTAAGCACATTGCTGGAGGATTCAGGTCTAGGCTACCGGTTGAGGAGAGGTGGTCAGGTCATATCTCACCTTCTTTACATGGATGATCTGAAACTCTTTGCCCCCAACAAATTGCGACTGATGGAGCTACTGAAAGTAACTGAAACTTTCAGTAACGCCATTAGGATGGAATTTGGTGTGGACAAATGTGCAGTCATGTATGTAAAGCGAGGGGAGATTATGGAATCCGAGGGAATTCAGCTCTCGGATTCCATACACCTGAGATCCCTCTCCTCATCCGAAAGCTATAAGTATTTGGGTATGTCGGAATCGTTAGGCATTAACGTAACTGACTTGAAGCAATCGTTGAGGGAGCGCTTCTTTGGACGCCTGAACAAGGTATTAAATAGCCTTCTTTCAGGCGGGAACAAGGTGCGCACCTTCAACGGTTGGATCATGCCGGTTTTAATGTACTCTTTCGGCGTACTCAAATGGACTCAGACCGAACTCGATGCCCTGGATAGGAGAGTTCGTACACTGCTAACCGCAAACCGGATGCATCACCCACGATCATCGGTAATGAGGCTGTACATCCCGCGAAAGTGCGGGGGTCGAGGTTTTTTAAACGCGAAGACCCTTCACAACCGCGAGATATGCAGTCTCAGAGAATATTTTTTAAAAGCCGAGGTGGGTATGCACCGAGTTGTGGTCGCAGGGAACAAGGGACTCACCCCGCTGTCCATGGCTAAAGAGAACTGGCGCAAACATGTAGTACTTACTACTGATGACCGCAAGGAAGTATGGCAAGGCAAGGAGCTTCACGGACGCTTCTACCGGGCTCTTCATGGGCCCGATGTAGATTTTCTAGCGTCCGTGTCCTGGTTACGTTTCGGCGACCTCTTTGGGGAAACTGAAGGTTTTGTCTGTGCGATTATGGACGAAGTTATGTTGACGAACAACTACCGGAAATATATTATGAGGGACGGGACGGTTGACGTGTGTCGGGCATGTCACCGTCCGGATGAGTCCATCAGACATATTATTTCTGGTTGTTCTCGTCTGGCTAACGGCGAGTACTTACACAGGCACAACCAAGTAGCCAGGATTATTCACCAGCAACTTGCCTTGAAATATAAACTTGTGGAATCTGAGGTACCGTACTACAAGTATGTTCCCGACCCAGTTCTCGAGAAAGACCATGTCACGTTGTACTGGGATCGGTCGATCATTACTGACAGGACCATTGTCGCCAATAAACCTGACATAGTAGTGATAGACCGATTAGCGCGCCGCGTAATGATAGTCGATGTTACCATTCCGCATGACGAGAACCTCGTGAAAGCTGAGAAAGAGAAACAAATTAAATATCTCGACTTAGCACACGAGGTTGTCGACATGTGGAATGTGAACTCGGCTATCATTGTGCCGATCGTCGTGACGGCCAATGGCCTTATAGCCAAGAGCCTCGACGACCATCTTTCGAGGCTCTCCTTAGGCGGTTGGATCAAGGGCCTGATTCAGAAGGCAGTCGATACGGCTCGCATTATGAGGAGGTTCCTGTCTCTGGAGCCCTAACCACCGGTAACTTGGACCCTGCTCCCGATATCGGCGGACCACTATTTTTTATATTTAAAATGTTTTTTTTATATTGTTTTATATTAGAATATTTAAAAATGTATTTAATATGTATAACTATAAATAAAGGAAATAATAACCTATTTATACCTAAGACCCTATCTGTCACAGCTACATATAAGAAATTCTTTTAAGTAGGTTAAAAAAATAAATGGGTAGATAATAGTCGTTGTACCCTTACAACACCAACAACAACATTCAAGGGTCATCTTCACCTGAGATTACTGATCAAATTAACGTATAGTCTTGTTTATTGGTTTATTATTGTATTGTGAATATCTCTCAAGGTACGTTAGAGTGTATTTTATTTAAGTAATAGTTAAACATTGATCTAATAACATCATTTGAAAGCACAGTTAAATTAAGGATTTTTTAGAGATAATTTGCAACACAAAAGGTGTATAAAAAAAAATTACCTGAATATCCCGGTGTTTTTATTGTTTTAATTTATAGTTTAGTGTCTTAACTTTTGAGAACAATTGATCAAACTTGCGATCTTGTGCGACCGTATATGAATCGAAAAAAAATGTATGATTTTTTTTCGATTTTTAGAATGACCGCAAAAACTACAAAACACACTAGAAAAA
The DNA here is from genome assembly GCA_910589295.1 of Noctua janthe. NCBI lineage: Eukaryota > Metazoa > Arthropoda > Insecta > Lepidoptera > Noctuidae > Noctua > Noctua janthe. Next base: position 50,336 of record OU342560.1, read on the forward strand.
CGTCACGACTAGACAAAAATACCGACCTACTTAATAGGCTACTTATATCATCAGACCCCTTAATATCCAGCTTAAGGCCTTATAATGAAGAAAAAACGGATTCCTCTAGATCCTGATGTCCTAAAATTGCTTTCTGTACCCACCGTAAATGAGCCCGAAAGTGGGATTAGTGATTAAAATAACAAAATAAATTGATATCGCATTTTTTTAAATACAACTTTGTTTTTTTTTGTTTACCAATCAATATTATTTTCTAACTTGTATCTTTTATTTAAGTCAATTTGGAATTAAATCTGCCAAGATTGTGAAATTCCCACACTGTGCGCAGTACTATTCAATCCATCAGCACAATGCTGAGTGCGTTCCATCGAGTCCTTTCGTAAAAAAAGTCGTTTCCCAGCAATAATTTTTACGTAAAGTTACTTAATTTGATGTACAGAATGTGCTTGGTTGACGGCTTCGTGAAGGGTCTGTTTACACCCTGTATAATACAACTATTTTTATTCATATAATTGCAAACTAAGTATTATTCTTCTTACTTTGATTAAAGCGGTGTGTTTTCTGTTTTTGTGCTCACACCATATTTTTTTTATTATAAGTCTATACGTGAGTATTTGTATTTGGCTTTCTGGTGACTTTGGTTTCCTTTTTTGTTTGTTTTTATTAGCTGTAAGTCCTCCAATGTTCGAAAGAGATACCGCGGCCTTGGAACACAAAGGGCTAAGAAGGAACATGGGTGGGTTTTAGTCAGTACTAGTTTGACACTTCCTTCCGCTCCGCCCAGAATGGGAGGCCCACTTGATGATTTTCTATCCGGAAAAAAAGGGTAGGGTTGTATTGATGGTTGTTACTTTTCTACCGGAGATTTATTGTGAAGGACGGTACGGTTGACATATGTCGGGCATGCCACCGTCCAGGCGAATCAATCCGTCACATTATCTCCGGGTGTTCTCGTCTGGCTAACGGTGAGTACTTGCACAGACACAACCTTGTAGCCAGGATTATCCATCAGCAACTTGCTCTAAAATACAACCTTGTGGAATCGGAAGTGCCGTACTTTAATATGTGCGTCGGGCACATACTTGTAGCGCTTAGGTGGTGTGGAATAATACTCCAGATGATGACGACGTAGTATATTTAGGTTTGCAAGTGCTGAAGCTTATTGGAATGTGGAATGAATCTATTTAGAAAAAGGCGGTCCCTTTTATACAAAGTTTGCTACACTACAATCAATGCATAGTGGGTACATTTAGAAACTTAGTTCGGGCACAATATTGTCGATGTACCCTACATACTAAAATGTTACTGTGACCGCGATCGGATGTGTGTTTTCATGTATTGCAGCTACAGTACTCCCCCCTTAGCGAAGCGTACGGGCATCTTGACGATCCTGCCTGATCTTGTACGTTGGTCGCTGGTGTTCGAGGCTGGAAGCAGGCTGGAGTGATCTTCAGTGGTAGCTGTAGCTGGTTGGCGTGTCTCAGTACTCGTGTATTCGTGGTTATCTTCGCTGTTGATAGTGTATGCCGGCTTGAGACGGTCGATCGATATGTTGCTCGATCTGCCTGGTAGCTGTATCGTGAAATACTTCTCGTTGCGTTCGATGACCTTGTACGGACCTTTGTATGGATGCTGCAGTGGTTTTCGGACGGTGTCATCGCGTACAAACACGTGGCTGCATGTTGGTAGGTCGTTGTGCACGAACATACATCGCTTGTTTGAATGCGGCTTGTATGTAGGTGTCAGCTTCGTAATCACGTCGTGTAACTGATCGACGTAGGTGTGGTCAATCTTCGTTGCGGCTGGTGATGGTGATATAAAATCGCCGGGTAGCCGTATTGCTTGGCCGTAGGTGAGCTGCGCGGCACTTGTGTTGGTATCGGTGCGCGTGGCGGCTCGTAGCCCCATCAAAACAATAGGTAACTCGTTGATCCATTTGTTGCTGTTTGCTAGTCGTGTCATGAGTGCGGCCTTCAGTGTTCGGTGCCAGCGTTCGACGATGCCGTTACTCTGCGGGTGGTAGGCAGTAGTACGGGTTCTTTCTACTCCAAGTAGTTGTGCGACATGTGCGCGGCGTGCGGCGCGTGCGCGGCGTGCGGCGAGTGCACGGCGTGCGGCGAGTGCGCGGCGTGCGGCGAGTGCGCGGCGTGCGGCGAGTGCGCGGCGTGCGGCGAGTGCGCGGCGTGCGGCGAGTGCGCGGCGTGCGGCGAGTGCGCGGCGTGCGGCGAGTGCGCGGCGTGCGGCGAGTGGGCGGGCTGCGGAGCGTATGTGGCGTGCGCGGGCTGCGGCGAGCCGTGCGCGGCGTGCGCCTTGTGCTGCTTGTGTCGGTGGGCGCGCTGCGGGTGCGAGCTGCCGTACACCTCGCGCACCGACGGGCTGGGGGATAACGTGAGAGGACTGGCGGTTGATCTGATTGGTCGTTTCGGGCGCGATTGTGATTGGCTCTGCTCGATGAGCGCGATCTTGAGCGTCGTCTGTCGAACGATCTACGTCGATCTTGATGCGATCGGTATGCTTTCAGCTCTGCGATTTCTTTGGTGAGCGCGTCAATTTCCTCTTCAATTGACGTAGATGCACGTGGGGTAGTGGGAACGGAGGAAACTGCAGCGACTGCGCCGAGTGGTTGTGTCTGCTCGAGGATTTTATCTGCCATTGTTGCCAGCTCGTGGATGTCGGAGTGTTTCGCGATGTTTTCACTGACGGCGAGGACTGCTCGAACAGATTGTGGTAGATGGTTGGTCCACATAATCCGCAGTGCTGAGTCAGAGATATTGTCGGCGGCGAGGTTTTTCATGCGGCGTAGTAGCTGTGAAGGCTTCATGTCGCCGAGTTCCATTTCAGATAGCAACCTTTGTACTTGCCGTTGCTCAGATTCTTCGTAAACTTGGAACAACCGACTCTTCAATGCTTCGTATCGGTTTTTCTCAGGTGGACGGAGAATTATGTCGGAGATTTCGTCGAGATCTTGCCGCTCTAGTTGTCCGATGACGATCTCGAACATGACTTGATCGCCTTTCTTCTGCACAGACATGATGGCTTCGAACTGCGCGAACCACAGACGAATTCTGTCGCGCCAAAAGGGTGGAATGCGCAGCGACGTTGACACACCAGAGAGTTCTTGTTCACCGTCTTGTGCCATGATGAAATCTTGATCTGGAGGTATCTTCTTAATAATCACGTCGGGGTCACCAATGTAGCGCTTAGGTGGTGTGGAATAATACTCCAGATGATGACGACGTAGTATATTTAGGTTTGCAAGTGCTGAAGCTTATTGGAATGTGGAATGAATCTATTTAGAAAAAGGCGGTCCCTTTTATACAAAGTTTGCTACACTACAATCAATGCATAGTGGGTACATTTAGAAACTTAGTTCGGGCACAATATTGTCGATGTACCCTACATACTAAAATGTTACTGTGACCGCGATCGGATGTGTGTTTTCATGTATTGCAGCTACATACTTATCGGAAATGGGAGTATCACATTGTACTGGGATCGATCCATCATCACTGACAGGACAATTGTAGCCAGTAAGCCTGATGTAGTGGTGGTGGATCGGTCAGAGCGGCGCGCAATGATTGTTGACATAACGGTCCCGCATGATGAGAACCTCGTGAAAGCCGAGAAAGATTTATTATTATTATTTATTTATTTACCACCAAATTATAGCCACATTACAGACCAAGTCCAATACGATGCTACAACATACTCGTATAATAAAACAATATAAACAGTAAAATTACTTTAAAAAAATATAAATTATAATAGCTATAGTTAAAACAATAATACTTAAACATGACCAAGCTCATAGTTGAGACCCCTTTCAATTATTCTTTGTGCCCTTTGAACAAATGTCGGCAGGTTTTGCCCAAATATATCTTCCGATACCGTTATAATATTAATAATACGTGCGGCTCGCGACATAGGGGTAAACTTGAGCAGGTTAGTCCTAGCCGCTGGCACGTCCAACAGTGCGGGGCGGCGACGCGCTCCCACGCACCCATCCGGTGCGCAGCCAGCACCTCGGGGTGGTGCAGTAACCCTAGCAGTATGCTCGCCACGTACTTGAAAAGCGCCACGTCCCTTCTTACTGCCAGTCTAGTATAACCAACCATGCCCAGGACGAACAGACTTGGGAGATAAGCAAATCAAGTACCTATCTTGACTGGGCTCACGAGGTTGTCGACATGTGGGATGCGATCATTGTGCCGATAGTTGTATCAGTCCATGGCTTCTTCGTATTGTTAGGAGGTTCCCCTCTCTGGAGCCCTGACCCTGAACTTGATTCAGTTTCCGATACCGGTGGGCTACAATTTTTTAATATTTTTTATATTGTTTTTATTTAAAGAAATATTTAAAAATGTATAAGATTTGTATGAAAATAAATAAAGGGATTATAATTCTGTAACAACATGTTACAGACGCGAATCAACATTAAACCTAACACTGACTTTCAAATTGCAAAAAACGTAATAAAATTTAAATTTCGCGGGCTACCCTGGTGCTTCCATCTTAAGTTGTTTGTAAATGTTGGAGCTGAGCAGTTAGCGAGCCTACCGTGACGTCGTAGGAGTCGCCGGGCGCGAGCGCCAGGCGCGGCGCCATGTACAGGCGGCCGCTGGCGGCGTGCACGCGCAGTAGGCCGCGCGCGGCGCCGCGGGCGCGCGCCCAGTAGCGCACGGTGCCGTTGGCACCCTCGTCCGAGTCGAACGCCACCACCTGCCAGAGGAACGGCACCATGAGATCGACACTCGCACTGCAGCTGTCATACCTGGACCGTGCAGACACATGCAAGTGAAGCCTCACCGTGGCGACGTAGAGGCCGACCGGCGCGGGGTCGTCGTAGAGGTCCCAGGGTGCGCGAGCGCCCGAGCCCTCCTCGTCGTCCTCGGCCTCCCACTCCGTGCTGCTCTCGTCAGCGGGCGCTGCGTCGTCGGCGGCCGCATCGCCCTGTGGAGAACACCACGCTGATGCACACTAACACTCCACACACAATATTGTTAGAACTCGCTCGATTATGACACTTCTCGAACATTTCTCAAGGCCGAGAGCCTTAGGTACAGGACCCTTACCACCCTATGAAGTTAATAAAATTACCACTCCACGCGTTACTCATCAATGTTAAAGCATGCATGAATAACTTTGGCATAACTTATCAATTATAATAAGTCGAGTGGACGAGTGTACCTGTGGCAGGGCGTGCACGCTGGGCTCGTGCGGCGCGTGTGGTGCGGGCACGCGGATATCGTAGAAGCGCTGCGCGAACACGGGCGCGTGGTCGTTGACGTCCAGCAGACGCACAACTACGCGCGCCGTGCACGCCAGCTCGCCGTCCGACGCCTGCACCTCAAGCGCGTGGCTGGCGGCCGCCTCCCGGTCCAGCGCGCGACCCGTCGTCACTATCTCACCTATATGGAAAAAAATATTATGAACACCTGCATTGCATGGGTGCGATCTACTGCTGTGACGACACGAGACAGTGATGTTAAAAATACAACAGCTCTTTTATCTAGGCATTAATTAGATCGTCTAGTATATTAACAAGTCGAGAAGAAGAAAGTTGACGGTGTGGATATGTGGCGCTGGAGGCAAAGGCTTAGTCTCATGGGCCGAATTTCGCACTAATGTCTTTCTTTTTTCTTTTAAAGAACTCGGCATTAAGCATTGGTGTTGTTAAATGCTGAATTCTAGCCGACTTTATTGAGTCAGATATGTCTCCCGGCTAAAGATTACATGGGATTACACATTACACAAAGGGCGGTAGGTACTCATTTGGGTAACATAGTTAAAGCAGTATATTCTGTTACAAGAGATGGTGCAGTACCTGTGTGTTCGTCTATAGAAAAGAGACCGTCGGGGTTGCCGGCGACGATGGAGTAGGTGATGTTGGAGGGCGCCGCGTCGGCGTCCAGGGCGCGCACGCTGGCCACGTGCGTGCCCGCGGCGCAGTGCTCGGCCACGGCCGCCGCGTACGCCGCGCGCTCCGGCCACGGCGCCATATCGTTCACGTCCTCCACCTCGATATACACCTGCGCATGACTAGAAATCACCAATCGGAATTGCCAGCGTCTGCTTATGACTTCGCTGGCTCTGTTATTAAAGGCTTTCGGTTTTATTGTAAACAAAATGACCAGACCAAGTAAGACCACGTAGTACTAATTTTCGTCGTCAGTTGTCAAATATAATCAAACGTACCTGCACGCAGGCGTGTCGCGGCACGAGGCCATGGTCCTGCGCGCATAGCGTGAGCCAGTAGTGCGCGGTCGACTCGCGGTCCAGCGGCGTTAGCGTGCGGATCACTCCTGCGGTCAGACATTTATGTGTTACCGATACAAGCGGCGTAAGGTGTGGGCAACGTGGGTCTCCACCTACGGCCTCGCAGTCCGAGGACCCTCCCGTCTCTTAAGTTTAAAAAAATAAATTTAATCATATGATGGGCCTAAAGTTAGTTTATAAACCATCAGTTGATTACTTTGAGTTTATTACGATGTTTCATTCCAACTATAATGTTTGCAGAGCAATTGGATACTACATTACAGACTGTTCGCCATGCAGTCCATGCTGAAGGTTTACATCATCGGAAGCCAGCTAAAAACCATTTTTGATACAAAAACACAGGGAGGAAAGACTACGTTTTGCTCGAGATTATTTACATTTTAACTGGGAGGTGACTGTATTTTCTGACGAGAAGACTTTCAAGTCTTGCCAAAAGGAAGACTTAATTTATGGCGAAAAAATAATAATACTTAATTTAATAAGTAAGTAGACCGGGTAACTAAATATTTAGTAATATTAACATAACCGTAAATAAAAAAAATAAAAAATTAGAAATAAATTTTAAATTTAATGATCTTAAATTGGGGTTTAGTTTCAATATTCTTTTCGTCAAGAAAATGAACACAAGCTATAACCTCAATACATTCAATGTGACGTTACATTTAAAAAAACACGTTCATAAAGTCTAACTCATATATTAGTATTCAATTAACTCTGCTGAATACTGATACCTATAATAAGCGGGTATCAACAATTATATTTGTGTTATTAGAATATCCTTTCCGTGTTATGTTATTCTTATTATGAATTGACTAAGTCGGTATACAACAAAAAATCTTATGAACGGTGATAAGAGAACTTTTTTTTGCCTAGATAGGAATGTGACGTCACATTCTCATAAAAGTTTGTTAATTTTATAAATAAATAAAACGAATAAACATTTTTGTTATCATTCAGCATGATTTTTTTATTTCCACCTTCCAACACCGAAAACATAAAATAAAAATCAATTAATGAGGTTAAATAATAATACAATAACTATCTAATATTTAACTTCTTATAAAAAATAAATAATAAGCATGACTATATTATAAATAAACATAAATACCTAACGACTTTCTGCTTAAAATACAAATATAATTAAGGTTTCAAAGAAACAAAAAACAGCCACACATTGTAATAACATGGATTCGAACTTGGACTTCATTGATCGTGAACCCATGCTCAGCCCAAACAGATACCAACCCATGTTAATACTACGCGAATTTTAACAATGCAATGGTAAGAACAGGTCATCACTATGATGTGTATTCTAAATGCAACAGAAATATAATGCTATTTCGCGTAGTGTGACGACAGTTCATTAGTGTGTGTTATGTGTAGAATGTTGAGACATCACTCATACACGCACACGCACACACACTGCTGTATCGCGCTCGCACAGTTCATAGCAATGCAATCTTTAGCATGGTACTGCACTTTTGAGGTCTACTGTACGTCGAGCCCAATACATACAGCCGCACTGGAGGCGATCAGTTTAGACACACTTTTTAAAAACACTACAAAGGTTCCCCCTCTGTTATCAGAAGTGGGAGTGCAAGAAGCTCTTACCCAAGCCGGTTCCTCATTAGCTCCTCCACCTGCTCAACTGGAACAAACCAACATCCAGCAGCAAGAACTGTGCTGGCCACCAATGCACCATTGGAAACTGTACTACAATCAAGACCGCAAGCGTATCCTCACCATGGAATGCAGTTGGGAGGGACACTACCACAATACCAAATTCAAATATATTTATTTGTAGAACATAAGGTAAGCAAAAGTACAGATGATGAGATGATGTCAATATTAATAAAAATGAGCGCTGTCTTGCCTTCAACGGCGTACAAATATTCTAATTATAATTTCTTATGAGTAATTGGTTGGTAAAAATAATAATAAAACAGTCAGTATATCCCGCGGAGGTGGGGGGGTCGAGGCTTTTTAAACGCTAAGACTCTCCACAATCGCGAGATAAGCAGTCTCAGGGAATATTTCCTTAAAACCGACGTGGGGATGCATCGAGATGTGGTCGCGGTGGACAAGGGGCTCACCCCGCTCTCTTTGGCTAAAGAGAACTGGCGCAAACCTGTAGTGCTTGACACTAACGACCGCATGGAGGTATGGCAGAGTAAGGAGCTTCACGGACGCTTTTTCCGGGCCCTGCATGGGCCCGATGTAGACCTATTAGCGTCCGTAGCCTGGCTACGTTCCGGGGACCTCTTCGGACAAACCGAAGATTTTGTCTGTGCAATTATGGATGAAGTTATGATGACGAATAACTACCGGAGATTTATTGTGAAGGACGGTACGGTTGACATATGTCGGGCATGCCAACGTCCAGGCGAATCAATCCGTCACATTATCTCTGGGTGTTCTCGTCTGGCTAACGGAGAGTACTTGCATAGACACAACCTTATAGCCAGGATTATCCATCAACAACTTGCTCTAAAATACAACCTTGTGGAATCGGAAGTACCGTACTATAAGTATGTGCCCGACCCAGTTCTCGAAAAGGGGAGTATCACATTGTACTGGGATCGATCCATCATCACTGACAGGACTATTGTAGCCAATAAACCTGATATACTGGTGGTGGATCGGTCAGAGCGGCGCGCAATGATTGTAGACATAACGGTCCCGCATGATGAGAACTTCGTGAAAGCCGAAAAAGATAAGCAAATCAAGTATCCTGACTTGACTCACGAGGTTGTCGACATGTGGGATGTGGACTCAGCGATCTTTGTGCCGATAGTTGTATCAGCCCATGGCTTAATTGCCAAGAGCCTCGACCAATACCTGAGGAGGCTCTCGTTAGGCAGCTGGATCAAGGGTTTGATTTAGAAAGCGGTACTCCTGGACACGGCTCGTATTGTTAGGAGGTTCCTCTCTCTGGAGCCCTGACCGCCGGTAGCTTGGACCCTGTTCCCGATACCGATGGGCTACAATTTTTTTATATTTTTAAACGTTTTTTATATTGTTTTTAGTTTATGAAATATTTAAAAATGTTTGTATAAAAATAAATAAAGGAAAATTAAACAGTCAAAATTAATTGAATTAAATGAATCTTAAATTTTCAATTCATTAAGCATAATAACAATAGATGTAACACGACGACGACGAGAAAATTCAGAGTTCTAAAGACAAACTGGGGGCCGAACACGCTGTGGAAGCTGTGACTAGATGCGTTAATGACGAGCGCTTGCGTATCAAACCGATGAATGTCATGGCAACCACTGTCATTAAGCTCATCTCAGTTGCAACATCCATACGGAAGAAGCGAGGTCATCTAAGCGCCAATTCCACAACATAATAACAAACGTCCACGTTTTTACACCATTTTACACCACCAACAACAAGTATACGTAAAAAGACCAACCACTCCACTAACAACTGCAGATTCAAACCTTCAGAGTCTATACCTGAAGCTAGCAATAAGGATTCGATTCAAAAACAACAGCCGCAAACACGACGAACGAAAAACGAAACGAAACATTTGCCTGTACCTATTGCAAGAGACCAGGCCACACTTCGAAACTTGCTTCAAACGCGAACGTTCGTTGACTTTAAACGTGAGATGCGTAGCAAGCCATAAGCTGGATCCTATCCATCAAAATCGTTGAAAAACTTTGGAAGCCACCTTTGACAGTGAGGTGGAGGCTCAATTGTCAGAGAATCGGTTGCTACAGCCTTACCTGGTCAAATGTAATCAGTAGTCAATTATTTGAAAGGGATTGGTGAATTCCCCGACTATACAACGCGTAACAGAATAAACGCAATTCCTGAAAGTAGTTGGTTCAGAATCGGCTTCTGAATCGATTTCCGTCATAAAAAATAGGTGTTAAATTTTGACGGAAAAATCTTTTAAATAACTTAAATTAGAAACACAGTATCATGACAAATTAATACAATCCTTAATTCAAGGAAATTGAAACCTTAACTCAGAGCAATAAAGGCTACTAAAACGCACGACATTATTTGCAGTTCGCTCATAGCTCATAATACACACACGTAAATAATTAAATAAAGAGGTAATTTAAAGGAATTCCAACTTTATCTCCAATGAGTAAGGCTTATTTGAATACACGAACTAACTTAGTTGGTCATCAGAGTATCCCTACAGAAATAAAATTATTTAATTTGAAGAAATTTAGAACTTATTGCAAAGAGATAAAGCATTTGTCGGCAACCTCTTTGACGGTTATGCGAAATACCGACACACACGCCGCCGCTACGCCGACATGTTAGGTACATTGAGTCAGTCATCAGCCGGTAGTAATCTAGTGAAGTTGTTCTTTCCGTGACATTTCTGTTTACGCGCGCGATGGCTTTCCGGTATACCAACATACAATACAAGGAGATGGTGAGGACACTGGCTCGCTGTCTTGATAATGTCGCGTTAGCTTGTCGGGAGTTCAATGACCGTTTTGGCTGCAGTGTGAGCGCTAGGACGATGCTGGCTGCAACTCAGCGACTGAGGGACTCTGGGACGTTCCTTTTTAATATGGCTTTGAACAGAGGGACGAATGTGCGGACTTCTCGTCTGCAAGAGCGTATTCTCGACGAACATCCAGAGGACAGCTCGAGAGAAGCAGCACCCCAGTTCAACTGCAGCTACATGTACGTGTGGCGAACGTTGCGTGCTGATGGTGAACACCCATTCCATCTTCGACGGTGTCAAGACGGTGCTTACAAAATTGAAATACAATTTAAAAAAGCGTGAAAATAAGTGCATAGAACAAAGCGGTGGTCATTTGAAACTTTAATGAAAGTGGATCGCAGATATAGTGCAAATTAATAATCTAAGTGTAAAGTGTAAATAGTCCAGTCCTGTAAGTACCTACTTCTTCCTATCAATACGATTGTATTCTTATCACTGTAAATATTATGATTCAAATCTTTTAAACACGCGGCTCTTTGAATATTTTTGTAGTACAAACAATAAACTGTACCTAAACACGACTTATCAGGGGGTAGTTGATATCGCGAAAGTTACGCATCTGAGATACATTTTTTTACCCGCGTGTGCCGCACGGAGTCCGGGCGCTTCGCCCTTCGTTAGTTTCGTAGTTTGGGTAAAAAGTCGCTGTTTTAAATGCATCGCCGTTACCAAGCCTAAAGTGTTAGATTCGTGATGATAATTTCACTTAAAATTATCAATATTTACACGGTAAACTCAATTAAGTATCAAAAGTTATTCATAATATCGGCCTGTGAGTGTTTAGGTACGTAAAATTCGTTCATTGAACTAATGCACATTTAATGCCTACAGCTATGGTCAGCTGGCGGAACAAGGCGCAAAATGATAAGCGTCAGGACCCCTGGACCAAGAGAGATATTTGATGTTTAGAAAATACCAAAATTTACTACCTTTTTGCTACTATTTGATACCTAACTTCAAATATTTAGTACCTCGACTGACAGCGAAAAAACACGTAAAGAAAGTGGTCAGCCATTCTGACATCAGGACGTCTGGACCATTTTTTTTTTCATAGTTCGAGACTACATAACTAATTTATCTCTTTGTAAATATTTACTACCTTTTTAGTACCTCAACATATATTTCTTTCAAATATTTTTGGCATTCCAGAAAAATGCTACGCAAGAAACTTTGTTAGTTATGTATATTCTCCCTCACACACACACACACACAACACACAACAACACAGACACACAAACAAACATTACAGAATAAGCAATAATATTATTAATTATTATTTAAAAAAAAATATGTAAAATCCTAAACCTGTCCTGTAAACCTACACTGTGAAGTGAGGCCCCCTCCTAAAATTTGTATGCTTGTTTTGTTTCTTTAAATCTTGTTACATTCTGTAATCTTCTTGTTATTTTTTAAAGTTTTTTATCACCTCCCTCCATATACCGTAAGTACAAAGAGACCTTCACAGTAGCCCGCGAAATTCAAATTTTCGTACGTTTTTTGCAATTTGCAAGATGTCATGAAATCCTGACATTTGATAGCAATACTAACATAGGGATTTGTATTACTGATTGTAATGATTATAATTATGTAAGTACATATTTTTACAGTCGCGAATCATACTTTAATCAACGCACACCCAGACACTGAGCTGCACATTGCAAAAAACGTACGAAAATTTTAATTTCACGGGCTAACGTGAAGGTTCCCCCTTAATACTTATGCCATGTAAATAGATAAATTGTCACTTTATTAATAGAAATATCATCATACAACAATTAATCATAAATAAGCTTGACTTCCGCAAATCTTGTTATCACTATAGTTAGTTGGTCTCTCATACTGCAACAAAGTTTTTGCCCGTAACATAAACATTCAGAACACTAATCTGACGACGGTATACTTTTTATTTCCAACAATATTCGTGGGTACCGTATAAATTATTTCTTAAAAACTACCTACCCTCATGATTGGTTAATAAAGTTCGTCACGTCGCGTCTTTTCGTTCGCGTCACACAGTTCCACCAATAATTATTTCTAATAATATTAATTCGCCAGTGGTTATACTTAAGCAGTGATTACGTATATTTTCTATAATAAACTATGAAAAGAGGTCGGAAAACTGCAGTTCCATTAGAAGAACAGAAGTGTGTTTTGAGTGAGTTCAAGAAATACTTTTCACGTAAAAATGATTTACCTTCACCCTGTGACCCAATATACCAAGACATTACCGAAAGATTGTCTTACAAAATGTCAACAAAAGCTCTATACCTATCAATAAAAAAAAATTACGATTTGTTTTTTGGTCACGACGAGTCCGATACTTGTTCTGATGAATTTGCAGAAGCAAGTATGGCAACTAACAAAACATCTGAGTGTGAAACTTATAATTTTTTTATTGATATTTATCAGTGGAATAAAATTAAGCCCATTGATCGTTGCGTGAAACGTACAAGAACCTTATCTGATTTTCGCAGTAAAACTTTGCTACCAAGTCACCAATGGGCGAACCTTCTAAGAGAAGAAATATGGAAACGTGTACGTTCGCCGTGCAGTTGGATATTCCAAAATTATTCAATTAAAAAGGAAGCCAACATTAGGTGTTATGGTTCCTGTAAGCAGTGCAAGGCAAAGGTAGAAGTAGTGATTAATTGGCCAACAGAAAAAATTGCGCGTTGTATTTGTACCATAAGTAATTATGATGAAACATTCAAACATGACTACACAAAAAAAATCAAACTTTCCCCTGTAAAACGCTGTAAGCTCAGTGGTGATTTAAAGTTTGAACATGCTGTGACGGTTAGAAACAAACTGAGTGATTCTATAATGAATAAAAATGATGATTTTGAACCGGCTCACTTACCTACAGTCGGCTGCTTAAGACAAATAAAGTATGAACAGCGGAAAAGCACATATTACGATCCGAATCCAATAATGGCTTTGTGGATTATGACACGTCTATCTCCTTATGATACAATGATTAGATCCATCTCAGTATTTCCTATTTGCATTTATTATTGGTCTATTGCACAGGAACAATTCTACAGGGATTATAGAAAATCTGAGAGAACTGTATTAAGTCTTGACGCAACAGGAAGTATCTTCAAGCCATGTGGACCAAATAAAGATTTAGTACTGAGTAAACCGATATTTCTATATTCATGCGTGCTATTATCAGTTTATAGTGAAAGTGTACCAATAATACAAATGTTATCAGACAATCATACTTCAGAAACAATATATAAATGGCTCGACACATGGTGTAAAACTCAAAATAATGCAACTCCGAGTGAAGTAGTCGTTGATGACTGTGCAGCCTTGATCGGAGCTGTTGTAAGAGCTTTTACAAAATTTGAATCGACAAAAGAGTATGTTAATGCCTGTTACATAAAATTAGAAACAAAAGAGCAAACACCAGATGAATGCTTCATTCGAATCGACACCAGTCATTTTGTTAAAATTCTTTTTAATCTGGCATGCTTTGACCATGTAGATCAAAGAGTAAAATTTTTTTATTTTAAATGTCTGCAAGAAGTCAAGCGATGTGAAGATTATGATAAATTGAAGGAGATGGTAATTAATCTGATCATAGTGTGTCTGAACAAATATGATGGGCAAGATAAACAAAGAACCTTAACAAGATGTGAAAACGCTAAAATCAGGTTAAAACGACTGACTTCTTTCCAAAACACCTCTGATTCTGAAATCGTTATAGAGGAAACCAGTAAAATTTCGCAAACGTCATCAAACAAATCTCTATTTTCAGACACTGAATCAAAAGGCATTGATGATAAGCAATTTACTGGAAAAAATCCTAAATGGTTTTTTGAAGCTGTTGATTCTGAAAAATTATTGCTTACTCTCACTGATGGTGATTATTGTGCAACACACGACAATTTGTATTATTTCCCACAATTTCTAACAACTTTAACACGACTAATGGGACAACTCCCGTTGTGGTCCAATGTTATGAAAAGAACTTTCCAATCAGAAATATCAGCCCCAACTTCATCTAATGTCGAAGTTTACTTTAAAATGTTGAAAAGATATTTATGCCAAATAAACACGAAATCGGAGAGATATCGTATAGATGAATTTATTGCTAAACACTCCGAGTCTATTTCGGGTCAACTGAAAACGGCAAATAGTTCATTAAATCAAGGTAATAAAAAGGAAAAAAAAACGAATGAAAAGAAAAAGGATAAGAAAACTAATTTTATAAAAGGTATAAACAATGAGTCCGTTTTTTCTGATGCGCCTTCAATGTTAGAAAATTGGAGAGGCTTAGGTATTGGAAAAAAGGAAAAGAAAATAAAATTCATTAAAAAAAAGATAATTTTATTGAGAAATGGCTCCTTAACTTTGGCTGATAAAAATTATATTATTTTAAATACTTGCGCTTTTGACGCAGTTGCACAAGCGATTGCCATTGGAGTCGCTGATGACTATGCATTGGGTAGGATCATACATACCAATAAAGATAATGAATATTGTAAATTCATTAAAATGATTGTAGCCAACGATACACAAAATGTTTACAAAGTCCGTACAGAGATACTGAAAAAGTATTTTCAAATCAAATCCATTGGCGATAAAGTGTACGTTAATTGTGAATGCAACGTTGCATACATATTTGAAAAGATATTGTTAGATATAATATATAGTGCAGATATAAGAGAATCTTGCACAAATTTTAACTGTCTTGTAAACAAGGTTCATAGGAAATGTGCTTTTTTGCCACTTGACTTCAACAAAGACACATTAAGTGAATCTGTAAATTCAATGATTAACAGCGACAGCAATATGTCAAATTGTAGACATTCTAGCTGCGACGGTATAAGAAGCATAGATTATAATTTGAAGAATATTGTTGCCTTTGAACCCAATCCTGAAGTACAAATTTGCATCAATGATTTACCAGAAAATATATCTTTAAAAGGTATAGAATACAATCTATTGTCTGTTATTGAATTTGTGCCATCTGCGACTCCCGAAGGTGTAGGACATTATAAATCGCATTGCCGACGAGAGTCGAAATGGCAATGTTACGACGATATGTTTAGTAGAGTTACTATAAGTTGTAAGAACATGACTGCTCATTGTTTAATATACGCCATGAAATATTAATTATTTAACTTTCATCAATAACATCATGTACACTATAAGTTTCCAGTATACGCTGATCTAGCATTCTATAGGATTTTCTTACAATAAGAGGTCAGCATAAACTGGATATTTATAGTTTGATATGTAGCCTACAATCCTAGTTATTAAAATTATTTTCTATATTAGAGTGTATGATTTTCTAATCCACAATATAAATGTATCTATATCCTAAAAATATAAGCTTTATGTGGCAAATTAAATGTCCATTATAAAAAATCCATTATGTATAAAAATCTTTCATGCGTAGCATTTTTCTGGAATGCCAAAAATATTTGAAAGAAATATATGTTGAGGTACTAAAAAGGTAGTAAATATTTACAAAGAGATAAATTAGTTATGTAGTCTCGAACTATGAAAAAAAAAATGGTCCAGACGTCCTGATGTCAGAATGGCTGACCACTTTCTTTACGTGTTTTTTCGCTGTCAGTCGAGGTACTAAATATTTGAAGTTAGGTATCAAATAGTAGCAAAAAGGTAGTAAATTTTGGTATTTTCTAAACATCAAATATCTCTATTGGTCAATCTTTCATGCGTAGCATTTTTCCGGAATGCCAAAAAAATTTGAAAAAAATATATGTTGAGGTACTAAAAAGGTAGTAAATATTTACAAAGAGATAAATAAGGTGTGTTGTCTCGACCTACGAAAAAAAAAAATGGTCCAGACATCCTGATGTCAGAATGGCTGACCACTTTCTTTACGTGTTTTTTCGCTATCAGTTGAGGTACTAAATATTTGAAGTTAGGTATCAAATAGTAGCAAAAAGGTAGTAAATTTTGGTATTTTCTAAACATCAAATATCTCTCTTGGTCCAGGGGTCCTGACGCTTATGCAAAATGGGCATGAACAGACGAACACGAAAAAGCTCTTAACAGAATCATCGAATGCCTAACGTCTGCTCCAGTACTTACATTATTCCAAGAAGAGGCACTCATACTACTATACACGGATGCAAGCAGGCTCGTATTTGGTGCCTTAGTGATAGATGAACGTCAACATGTGGTTGCCTTTATGAGCATGAGAACCACGGAGGCTGAAAGTCGCTACCACTCCTACAAGTTACGAGACACTGGCAGTGGTACGCGCTATAAAACACTTTCGCCGGTATCTATTTGGGCGAAAATTCACCGTGATAACTGATTGCAACGCGTTAAAAGCGTCATAACATAAAAAGGATCTCCTGCCAAGGATTAATCGCTGGTGGACGTTCTTACAAAACTACGACTTCGACGTAGAGTAGGTACCGAAAGATGAACGTTTCCAACATGCTGACTTTTTCAGTAGAAACCCAGTTGACTTTGCGGTCAATGTTATGACAAAAGACTTGAACTGGTTAAAAATTGAATAGCGATGAGACGGTGAACTGCGACCAATAATGGACAGCCTCAGTGACAATAACCCAGTAAAATAATATGTCACACACACAATGTCACAATGTCTTGAAAAAGAACGTCAATGATCCTGTCTTCGGTCAGCAGCTCAGTACTGTCGTTCCCAGGTCCTTTCAATGGAGCATTATAAACTCTTTTCACACCGCACTAAAATACCCCAGCTGGGAAAAGACACTACAGAAGGTCAGAGAAACTTATTGGTTCAACAAAATGAGTTTTACTGTTCGAAGATTTGTGGATAACTGCATTATATGCCGAACATCCAAAGGAAGATCCGGGGCCATTCAAGCCCAATTACACCCTATACAAAAACCGGCGGCCGCCTTCCAAGTTATTCATATGGGCATAACAGGGAAGCTGGGCACTCCAGCTGATCAGCCATGAAAAATAGTGTCAGTGGCAGTGAAAGCAGCAGTCAAAGGTATTTAACGAAGGGAGAGGCTTTGGTATATTATGTGGACTCGAAACCAACAAACAACTCCTACAAGCAGACGGGTAAATGGCTCCATTTACACTGCTGGTTTTTCAATCAATTTATAGTTTTAGGAAGGCTAAGGGAGAATGTTACCCTCCCGAGGATGATTTACTTGTGGATGAGACTCTTGCAGAAATTAAACTTCAAGCTGTTTAATATAAAATAGTTGAACTTTTAGTTGTAGCACTGCATAATATTCTCAAATCTTCATTTCTTAGCGCATCATTCACTCTTATTAGCATGTGGGGTTGTGATGTTAGTTCTGGTCACAGCATTAACAAACGAAAATTCTCCAGTAATGAAGCCACTGATGAATACTTTTTTGTTTTTATTGTGCCGCTACAATTGCACGATGGACCTGGTAACGTTGTTTGGCAGAATCCTCGGCCATCTTCTACTATGTATACCAATTAGGTTTTAAGTCAAGTCAAGGAAAATAGTAATTTTACAGTTGCAGAAACGAATAACGTCAGGGTTAATCCATTGAACAACTTGTTGCCGCAATTTGCTTTTCAATTTAGTCGGTTGAGTGTTTATGAGTCTGTACTCGTGTGCGTACCTGCATCGTCGACAGAGAAGTGCGCCATGCCGGAGCCGGCGACGAGGTAGTAGGCAAGGCGCGAGTCGCGGCCGGCGGGGTCGGCATCCGTGGCGGCGGCCGTGAGCGCCACCGCGCCGCGCGCCGCGTCCTCGCGCACGCCGCCTAGCAGCACTGCGTGGTCGCCGAACACCGGCGCGTGCATGTTCTCGTCCACGTCCACCACCTGACCATTTTCAATATTACGTGTCAGTTTAATAAAACAACAATGACGAGTTGAAAGTCTACTGTAACGTGTGTACCTCTATGATGACCGTCGCTTCCGACCAGAGCGCTGGCTGTCCACCATCCGTTGCACGCACTGTCACACCGTATACCTACAATAAGTTTAATTTGTTTAATCCGTGTGAAATCTAGAGTCAAAGTTCTGATTGCATTTTTAATTTTAGAAGTTAGCTCACTTGTCTTTCCTCGAAGTCTAATAGTTTAGCCGTGCGCAAGGTGCCAGACGTGGCATCGACGGTGAAGACCACGTCGTCGGACGCCTGGTCAGGCAGCGAGTAGGTGACGACGCCGCCCGCGCCCAGGTCCGGGTCGAAAGCCTCAACGACGGCCACCAGCGTGCCTGCGGGCACGTCCTCGCGCACGCGCGCGCCATATGTGCCGAGTGCGAACTTGGGCGCGTTGTCGTTAACGTCGTCTACGGCTACGCGTACCAGCGCCTCGGCGTGCAGGCCACCGCCGTCCGTGGCGCGCAGTGTGAGCTCGTAGAGCGCGCACCGCTCGCGGTCCAGCGCCGCGCACACGCTGAGCACGCCGCTGTCGCGCTCCACGCAGAAGTCGCCGTCGCCGGCGCCACTCACGCTGTACGTGATGCGTGCGAAATCGCCCGCGTCGCGGTCCGTTGCGTTGGCGCGGAAAATAGACGTACCATTCAGCGCGTTTTCGGTTACACGAAAACTCGCAAGGGTCTTTTCAAAGCGTGGTCTGTTATCGTTGACGTCGAGCACGGTGACGGGCAAGAGGCGAGAAACAGAGTGTTGGGGCGTACCCAGATCATACACTGTGATGTTAAGATAATATTCACTCTCTCGTTCGCGATCTAAGTAGCCGATCACCTGAAGCTCGCCCGTGTCCGGATCGATGCGAAATGCGGAGTCAGCGTCTCCTCCGGAGATGCCATACACAAGTAATCCGTTGTAGCCGAGATCGCGATCACGTGCTCGTAGCTTCACAAGAGATGTGCCGAGCGCGACCGACTCGTTCACTTTCACCTCTACGGGAAAATCAAGGAATTCGGGAGCATGTAAGTTCTCTCCATAGCGAGAAGGAGCCAAAGAAAATTCATCTGAAAGATCTTGTGGTGCGTTGCTGCGGTCGGCGGCCGCCAGCAGCTCGGTGAGGCGGCGCGCGACGCCTGTGTCGCGGCACTCCAGCGCGCCCGCGTCTGCACCCGCGCCTGCTCCGCCGCTGCTCACCAGGTGCAGAGTCAGCGACGTTGCGTCGGCGAAGTGCGTACCGTCCGTTGCCGTCACGTTCAGAAATCTCGAGTCAGTGCGGACGTCGCTCAGATCACAGGAGAGACTCATGACGCCGGTGCCCGCGTCCAGCGCGAAACAGTTGTCTTCATTACCGCCGATGATTCGGTAAGACACCACGTCACCAGCGTCGAAGTCGATCGCTGAGAGAGTGACGATCTCCGAGCCGATGGCAAGCCGTCTCGGCAAGTAGCCCACGCAGTCGACGCGCTCGAACTGAGGCCGGTTATCGTTTACGTCTTCGAGCCGCACCACGAGCCGCATCTCGGCCTGCCTGCGATACGGAACTCCCCAGTCACTGGCTCGTATCCGCAGCATGTACTCGCGTCGCATGCTCTCGTAGTCCAGCAGGCGTGTCGTGCGCACAGCGCCTGAGAAGTGATCCACGTCGAATGGGACCGGCTGTAAGTTGGCAATACTGTAGGAGATGTACGCGTTATCTCCAGAATCGGCATCCCGAGCGACCACACGTGCGACCACGGCGCCGCTCGGTCCGTTCTCTTGGACCGTCACCTCGGTCACTTCCCGTTCAAAAATAGGGTCGTTGTCGTTCGAGTCAAGTATGGTAATTTTTACTTTTGCAGAAGATTGTTTTCGCGTGCCGGCATTACCCTGATCTATAGCCGACACAGTCAGAATGTAAAGTGCTTTATCTTCGGCGTCTAGCGGAACTGCAGTATACAAGACGCCCGTATCCGGATTTACATAGAATTCTTCTCCTTCGTTACCGCCGACGACTTCGATATAAACTCGAGCGTTTCGTCCTTCATCACGATCGCTCACTTTGAGTCTGATGACGGGCGTGTTCGGCGGCACGGTCTCTGGGATGCTCGCCTCATACACTTCGCGACTGAACACGGGCGCGTTGTCGTTGGCGTCGACGAGCGCGACGGGCAGCGTGAGATAGGAGGCACGGGGGGGGCGGCCGGCGTCCACGGCGCGCAGAGTGAGGTTATAGCCCGCAGGCGCGCGCTCACGGTCCAGCAGCGCGTGCACCAGCACGTCGTACTCGCCCGCCTGCGCAGATGCGCGCACGCGGAAGTGCCCGTCAGGGTCACCGTCCACGATTTCGAGGCTAGTGATGTGCCCGTGTTCTCCGGTATCTTCATCGCTTACCTCAACGATGGCATAAATTTCTGCAGTGGAGTTTTCCACTAGCTCAGGCATCCGTCGTACATGGAGCTCCGGAGCGTGGAGATTGACCCGTTTGACTCGCACGACGACAGAGGCGCGCGCGGCCGGCGCCTTCTCACCTCGCGCGAGCAAGGAAGCGCGGTCGCGAGCCAGGACTGAGATCTTGTGATGGGTACTCTCGGCTGCCGACAGCGGGCGGGTGATGGTGATGACGCCTGTCGTCGGATGAATGGCGAAGCGGTCGGTGGTCTCTGCCAGGCTATAGTAGATCTCGCCGTTTAGGCCGAGGTCGGCATCCTCAGCAGTGACGCGCGCAACGCTGGAGTGCAGCGGTGCGTCCTCCGGCACGACGGCTTCATAGTCGGTGGGGTAGAACAGTGGGCTGAGGTCATTCTCGTCAGCGATGGACACAGCCAGCACGGCGTCGGCTTCAAGCTGGCGGCCGCCAGGGAGCTGCGCGGTGGCACGCACGTCGAGCCGGTACGTGTCGCGGCGTTCGCGGTTGAGCACATCGGCGTGGCCGGCGCGGGTGCGGATAGACAGAAAGCAGAAGTCACCAACGGTGCGCTCCTCCGCCTTGAAAAACTTGTCTTTGTCTCCGTGGCGTATGCGGAAACGCACGCGCGCGTCTGGCGCGGGCAGACGCACGCCGAGTGGGTCGGCGGCGGGCGGCTGCTGCGCGTACGTGCGCGGTGGGCTGTTCTCTGGGATGCTCAGGTTGTAGAGCGCGGCCGTGAATCGCAGCTCGAGGGGCCCGGGGGGAGGGCCAGGCCCACCGCTCACCCGCCACACCAGCCCCCACACCGCCGCCAGCGCCAGCCAGGCGCGCACGCCACGCATCGCGCTACACACTGTGCTGTCAAACTGAAAACAGTAATCGTCAACTCTGAATAATGTCATTTATGATAGGCAAAGTTGAGATATTTCCAGTTATTTATGGATTGTTTTAAATAACTGATAATATAATACATGTTACCTCATAAAGTGTGTGTGTGCGCGTGAGGAAGTGCGCGGCGCGCGCGCAGCACTGGTCACGCGATTAGTCGTAGCGGCGGGTGCATCCCCGAGGACCTGCAAACAAACATTGGCCTTAAAACATTATGCTAGATCCAATTTATACTTATATCTTCACAAACAAAAGATAGGTAGGTATAATAGAAAACTTTAAAATTGTTGGGTGTATGAGTTCCTCACTGTTTAAGAAAACACTCTGGCACACTAACTAGTAAGCTAGGTTCGTTGATATCTATCTATATCTATATATACATATAACAAAATCGTAAAAATCCAAATCGATGTTCCGAATTGGCGCAAAAAATACTGCATAGATCCTGTTCAAATTTTGCACAAATATTTGTAATAGGCTTCTTCAAATGTTAGGCTATATATTATCATGCTACTTGTTAAGGGGGTGAGCAATATTGCATTATATCAGTATTATTCAATTGTTTTCCGTTTCAGTCATGATATGCGTAACAACATCTATTTCAAAGTATATGTCAGCGAAACGAATAAAGAAACGGTTTCATGACCGCTTTACGTGCATCACGGTGCAAGTTCGATCCTCAGTAAAATATACTTTTTGTAATTGGTTGTTGTTGTATTGTTTTTTTTATAGAGATTATTTTTGTTTTCTCTTTTTATGTATAATATAATACATTCTAATGAATAAAGTTATATCAATGGTGAAATCTCTTTCCTCATGTTTGAATCTGGCCTTTCGATGGTGTTCTGAACTAACAACGTCGTTGTGTGCTGTTCACAGGTGCTGTCAGACTCGATGTTTTGAATTTCACCTGTCGCTCCCAATAAAAATAATAGCAGTTATTGAAATTAATTTGAAACTATTTTGCTGTGTAGTTGTTCTTAGTTTTGCACAACTATAATAGACTCAGGTTGTTTCTCTGCATTGTTAGGTCCCAAAAATAAATTCGTCTTGGTTGTCTTTGTCGGAGGGTTGATGATTGTAATGTATGATTTCTGATGCGTCTTGATTGATAAAAAAGCACGTAATTCATTACTTGAAAAATATTTAGGTATCTTTATCACAATATCTATCTTTTGTATCTTACTACTATTATAAATGCGAAAGTTTGGATGGATGGATGGGTGTTTGTTACTCAATCACGCCAGAACGGCTGAACGGATGTAGATGAAATTTGGTACAGAAATATATTATCGTATAACTTAGGTGGATGAGCAATATTGCATTATGTCCATATTCTGCAACTGTTTTAGAACTGACAACTGTCATAACATGCATTGTACAACGAGTACAACGGCTATTTTAGCCCATTGTCATCGAAGAGAAGCGAGGTTCACAGACCTCCCTGTAAACCAGGGTTCGCAATTTCGAGTCGTAGCCAGTTTCCACTATTTGTGATTTTTTAAGCTTTAAGATTTCTAAAATAATAAACATGGTTGGCGAGTTCGATCCCCAGCCGGTTTTCCCTTTATGTAACTAGATATTTTGTTTTATTCTAATGCTTTAGATTTTCAAATCATTATAAAGTACTTAGATTAGTATGCTTTCTGGCTTAAAAAAAATCTCTAAAAACTTTAAAAATAAAAACGAAAATTAAAATTAGATAAAACCAACGACGTTGTTAATTTGTTCCGTTCGGGAATCGAACCCGCGACACGCAGCGCCGCAGTCAATCACTCAGCCACTGTGCCAACTGTGCCGTCACATTGCATTTGTGCTGAATGTTCTGCTGGCCCAACTCCGCAAGAACCGCTATATACAGCTTTAGAGTTTTTTTTTTAACATTGCCCCAGTCCAGCCCCACACTTGAAATTCCAAGTGTGTGTGTTTACAGACATTTAAACTCACAAACAGCCAGACCCGGAACAACTACCTGTAGGCCATACAAATATGTATTCCGTGCGGGAATCGAATCCGATACTCGCAGCGCAGCAGCCATTCGCTCAGCCACTGCGCCAAGCGTGCCGTCACATAGCTGTGGCTATGGCTCCTTTGGACATTGCTGCAACTTTGCTTAACGGTGGCCGGACTGCACATTCTGTTTTAATATTGCCGCTGATTCTTGCAAGTGAAGATACCTCAACATGCAACATCACCAAAAACAGCGGCCGGGGAATCCTTTTGCAGCAGTGTAAGTTTAAAGTGCATTAGAGGCGTCGAACCACAGCTTGCAGGACATCCGCGGCAACCGAGCGCTGATGGGTGGTGTTGTCGTTTTGGTCGTAGGCGACTTTAGACAGATACTACAAGTTATTGAGAGGCCGGGCACACCGGCGGATGAAATAAACGCGTGTCTCAAGGCGTCACCACTGTTGTCTAGGATCGAAAAGTTCCATCTTACCTGCAACATGCTCGTCCAACTGTACAACGACCACCAAACAGGTGTCTTTGCGAATATGCGTCTGCCAATGGGAGTGGACCGTCTGGAATCGGGTGCAGATGGGAAAATTCTATTTTCCGAAGAATTTTTCCATCCAGTGGCTACAGAGGATGCACGTACATCCACATCATCACAATCATGCACGCTTTTCCCAATTTCGAGGTTAATATAAAAAATGAAGGGTGGTTGTGTGAGGGGTAGTGCTGTCGCCAAAGAATGAGTGGGACAACCAAATAAAAAAAAAAATGATACGATCGTCGGCGTCGACATCCATAAAACAGTACCTCTACCATGAGATGTCATCGAAAAAACAAGCGCTAGCGTTGAACTCGCTAGCGTGCTAACGTGGATCAAATAGATTTCGATAATGCTTGCACCATGAGATTTACGGAATCTTACGCAGGCGCTAAGGTAAGCTCGATAGATCGTGTCGTCTAGCTAACTTCACTCTACTCCTTAGAATACTTTCGTCTATGCTTCACTACTTATGTTTTGTTTCTTTCTTTCTCACTAATAAGAAGAGAGAACGGCTCGTAAGCTCAAAATGTAGTGTTATCGCTATGCTAAAAATGTTAAGACAGTCAATATCACAAAATAAACCGACAAAATAGAAAAGTTGACGGTTAGTGGACTACTTCTGGTATTTAGTGGTTTTTGAATTTTATTCCTTATAATATGTCAATCATAACAAATTGAATTGAATGGCGACCCATTCAATTCAATTTGTTATGATTTGATATTTTGTTTGTTGACGTTGTGTCACAGAGTGCGTTGTGTGGTTTGAAAGTTTAAAACACTAAATTATTTGGATTATATTTTAATACAATGAGGACCAGTGTCACAGTTTCTATTGTTGGTGGAGTTCAGGGAAAGGTATGTTTCTACTTTCTATTAAATTATTTTAAAACGTATTAGTTACAGAATTCCCTAATAGTTGGCCCTCAAGCAGGCAGATATGCCAAGCCACTTGAAAATTTGAAAGTGTAATAAGTTAGGTAAGTTCAAGTGTCTAAAAATACTAAAGACGTGAGGAATGCAACAAATAAACAAAAAAATGGTTATGAATATGATTTGACTAAATTTAATTTAAAGGCACAGCTTGCTAGTACGTAAAATATAAATAATATAGTCTAGATAAAAACATGTATGTTTAAATGTCTTCAAATTGCTAAATAAGCTCTTGCAGACATTATTTTCCCTTTATTACACTCAAAAACGTATATAATTTTAATGTAAACATATGTTTCACACGTCAAATTGCTAGTGAGCTACGTTACTACTATCGCAAGCGTATTATTCGATAGCTGCTGTAGAATTAGTGAGTCATGGTACCGTTTTGTATGGTGACAGCTGAAAAACGTTAGTAGCTATCGAATAGATTACGTTAGGTTTTTAACCTATCGAAATCTATAGTGCTCATGGTACGTATTTTAATTCATTCTGTGACCGCTAGGGGCGCTATACAATATTTCATACAAATAATTTACGGAGACGTTAGCGAGTTTTGGCTGCGTAAACTCATGGTAGAGGTACAGGTGATGGAGAATGATGATAGTACTGCCTACCCCATTGAATTTCTCAACTGCCTGGGGTTAACGGCGTACCGTCCCATAAGCTGGAGCTAAAACTTGGCGTTCCAGTTATGCTAATGCGAAACTTTGATGCACCCAGACTGTGTAATGGAACCAGGCTTCGTATCACAGAGCTGGGCAGGAGTATTATAATAGCCACCATTATTACAGGAGTGGCTAAAGGAGAGAGCGGTTTAATTTCCCGCATACCCATTATTCCAAATAACTTGCCATTTCAACTTAAGAAGTAGCAATTTCCCTTAAAATTGGCTTTTACAATGACGGTCAACAAATTCCAAGGAAAAACCTTAAAAGTGGCAGGCATTCAATTGCGCACTTCGTGCTTCTCACACGGTCATTATACAAATCATTTAATGTTGTATACAAAACGGTATTAGAATAAATAAATAAATAGCGCCCAACAAGGCGTTTGATTGTTCACTTTGATAAAAAAAGTCGTATGGCACCATAGTGTTCCGGTTTTTAAGCCTTATCGTCGCCTCTTCGCCATTTGTTTTGTTTCAGACCTCTGCCGCCCAGAAATACAGCGCTCAAAAAGACGCCTTTTGTAGTGTCACCCACATTATCACATTTTGATCAGGCTTTCAGTTCTCACACATAACATCCTGCCTGTAATCCCCGAAGGGTTAGGCACAGGTGTGTACCTAATCGTACACCCACATTTCACCAGTTATGTTAAAGTCCCATGTAATAGTGGGCGAGCCTATTGCCATCAATCGGGCACAAATCCAGACTCCGTAGGTGCTATTGAGAAATTCCTGATGGAATAACCAAATAACACTTTGCCCAACCCGGGATCAATCAATCGAACACGCATACACAACAAAATTTCCACGCCAACGAAGTCGCGGGCAACAGCTAGTTACAAGAATAAGCCGACCAAAATCATAAGACAATGTTATGCAAATGCGGGCGCCGCAGGCATTCTTAGACAGTCCTTAAAATCTACGTCTTTGTAATAAAATATAAGGTATATTTGATTGTAATATGAAAATATTTTACGAAAAAAGCTTTTCTATCTTGGTGTTATATGGATCTTTTAACGGTCCATTGAGGTTGACAGGACAGCACAGTTTCTAAACATTAGTGAAATGGATTGAAAAAATACGATGGCGGCGTTAGTTCTGATTTTGCCCACGCAGCAAGTATGGTTATGAATTGTGTTATTCTAGCCAAATCCAACATTATAAAAATATGCCGTCATAAACTTTCATCTTAATTTGATCGAGACTATCTTTTGAGAGTATTTTTACAAAAGTACGCGGGCTCTAAGGGGCAACGCAAATAGAAGACGGCGAGACGAAGGTACGGTACAGACACGGCGCAGATACGGTGCAGGCGCGATATCTGCGCAAACAGACGCGGGGACGGTACGGCACAGAGTATTATTATACAAGGTGCTATTTAGTGGAAATAACATTTAATACACCTCCTTTCGGTTTTTTTTCGAATACTAATTCCCTCCTTTTGTATCATTATAATTCCTATGTACAGTCGAGAGCACATCAAGTGTAACATTGCGCTACGAAAGCCGCCACTATTACAAGTGCAATAAAGGCGTGCTCAAGGTCAAACTGTATAGCTTGATGTGCTGTCGACTGTACTTATGTTTGCAATATGTAACCGCTATGTTTGCTATTTAACTACTTTAAAATACGAATAACATCGAAATACATAAATCAAATCATAATAAGTTAAATTACATCGGATTTTCATTAAAATCATGGATTAAGGCTGATTTACATTGATACAGTAGCTGGCGCCAGCTACTGTATCAATGTAAATCAGCCTTTAAATATCCATATGGACGAAAATTTGAACAGTTTAAAATATATCGCTACGTATCTTTGTTCATACTGTATATAATGCGAGACGCCGCTTGCGCCTACATCTGCTGGCGACGTGGCGGGGGGCGAGGAGCGGCGTGCCTGCGCCGTCCGCTTGCCGCCTTCAGTCACGAAGAAAAGATAACGCAAGACGCACGTCGCTTCGTATACAGGATGCGTGACGATATTGAGTTTAATATTGAGTTTTGCGAGTTAATTGAGCAATACCCGAATATCTATGACTACACTAAGACAGGGTACAGTAACAGAAATGTGCAAGACAAAATATGGCAAGAAATAGCAATAAAAGTCGGTGCAACAGGTATGTATTTTATTTAAATTTTAAACATTATGTCTAGTCTGAAACGGAATCGGAGATCGTTGTGTTAGATATGTTGTAAGATATTCCCTGATATGGTAGGGATTTTCTCCCATTAATCGCATGTTAATGTTTGCTCCTATCAAATTATTTCTAAACCGTGGATTTGATTTTTTACCATCACATGTGCGAATTACGTTATGCAACACACACATTGCTTTTATAATATTATCAACATATTCTGGTTTGCAGCAAATAGGCGTGTAAAGTCCACCAAACTTTGACGCTAACATACCATAGGCACATTCTACTGACTTACGTGCCCTTGACAACCTGTTATTATAAGCTCTTCTCTCATTAGTCAATTGATTTCGACCAATATTTCTTTTTAGTGGAAAAGCTTCATCTGCCACAAAATAAAAGGGCACATTCTGTGTTTCTCCAGGCAAAGGTGTAGGGTTCGGTAAATCGAGATCGCCTAGATCCATAGCTTGTCCAAAAGAGCTAACTTGTAATACTCGCCCATCACTATTTCGGCCGTATTCACCAACATCTATAGTTAAAAAGAAACCATCTGCATCTACAACTGCTAACAATACAATAGAGAAATATCCCTTATAATTTATGAAAGTCGAACCCGAGTTGATGGGCGCTGTAATTCTAATATGCTTTCCATCTAAACTCCCAACACAATTCGGTAAATTCCAGAGAGTGTAAAACCGTTCAGCAACTTCTACCCATTTTTGTCGTGTAGGTACAGGCATATATTCCGGCTGTAGGCATTCCCACAAAACGCTAGAGGTTTCATGCACAATTTGCCGGACGGTACTGCCTCCTCTCAATACATATCCAGAAAGTGATGTAAACGAACAGCCATCTGAGTAGTATCTGTAACAAAAATAAAATAGCAATAAGTATGTAACATTTGTGTGTTTAGATTGAGGTGCCACTTTTCGCATCGTAAAGTGGCTAATGGAGTTATTTAGTAGTAGTTTAGAAAATTTTGTAGAACGGATATTGGATTTTGTATTAGAATACTTCAAAAGTTAAATGAATATAAAGGTGGCACCTCAATCTAACTGTTTGCATTGAGGTGCCACTCAGAACTGGGAAAATTATGGATGAAATTTTATCAAAATTTTGTATTATTTTGTAGTACTCCAGAATTCTGGAGTACTACGAAATTTTGATGAAAACTCATCCATAATATTCCCAGTTCTGAGTGGTACCTCAATCCAAACAGATTGAGGTGCCACCTTTATATTCATTTAACTTTTGAAGTATTCTAATACAAAATCCAATATCCGTTCTACAAAATTTTCTAAACTACTACTAAATAACTCCATTAGCCACTTTACGATGCGAAAAGTGGCACCTCAATCTAAACACACATTGTAACTAATCTCCTTAAATATTTTTCAGCCCAAGAATGTAAAGAACGGTGGAAGAATATTCGATGTAGTTACAGCAAAAACAAGAAAAGGCTAGATTTGCCATCTGGATCAGGTGCAAAGACGATTAAAGAGTACTACCTTTCACCACATCTACATTTTTTAGACAATTACTTGAAGTCCCGACCAACCAAAAGCAATCTAAGCAAATATGATTGCACAGACGGTAATGATAGTGAAGAAGTCGATGAGACACTGTTTACTGGTCAACTAGCTTCTGAAAACACAAATTCGGATTCCATCTCCAATCAATCCACGCCAACACCGCCACTGCTACCACTATTAAATAAATCTAGGGCAATCTCTTTAAAAGATGTTAATAAATCAGCACATGAATATTTCAGTCAAAGAGCATTACAAATGAAGACCATACATAGAGCTGAGCCTGAAACAGACAGCGATCTAGCTTTTTTTCAAAGCATGCTTCCAGATATGAAATCAATGACACCAGCCCAAAAACGAAGATTTAAAATGGGCGTTCTCAATTTATCAGAGCAAATTTTAAATGACCCAGTACCTAGTTATCCTAGGACACAGCCGTATTATCCACGAACACCTTCTCGAGAGACAGATTATGATCCTAATGAAGGTGCAACCCAGCAGACTCTTACATCCAGAGCTAATACAAGTCCAGCACCTTCGTTTACCTCGACTCAGCAGACAGCTAAACATACTGCAGCAGCTAACAAAAATCCGGAAACTCAGCTGACTTTGATATCCGGAGAGTATATAAATCCAGCACCACCGGCGGCAGTGGCTGTAATTGAACAAATAGCTGGGCCTTCAAGACACCGAACTTATGATGAGAAAGCTTATTATCAACTCAGCATTTCAGAATATCAGCAAACGCGGACACCGGGAGCTTATGAAAGAGCACAATCCTTAGCACCTCCGGCAACTCCAACTACATTATGTTTGCCAATATTTTCACCAATAACTCCAGCTACACCTCACCCGAATCCAGAGACATCTATCCAATCTCATGAAGACGAAATAAGTGATTTTAATGAGAACTATCCAATGCCTTGAACTTTATTTATAAATGGCTCTTAGTGCGACAGCTAGCTTGAGTAGTCATGTGCTGTCCCTGTCCGCATGCGCTGATTCTGTATTGTGAGATAAGGACAGCACATGATGACAGCTTGACAGATACTCAAATTAGCTGTAACACTGAGAGCAATTTATAAATACTAATTGTAGCAAAGATGCTAAACCAAAAACATTTTCAATGAATATTATCTTTTGATTTGTCAATAAAAGTTTGATCTGTAAAAAATAGTTTCACTTACCTTAAAGTTATCAGTAGTCTTTCTTCAGGGCTGATTGGTTTTCTCCAATTTGTAACTTGCTTCCGAAGTCCTTCTCTTACTTTTGACAATACGATATGGTAACATTCCAGTGACATTTTATAAACTGTGCGAAAACGATCAGGATATTCATATAATGTTTCCATTATTTTATAGTACCTGTGCTCTTCTGCATTTCTCCACACTGGATGTATCCAATACCTTCTTGGTCTTTGCTGTAAATTAATAATCTGTAGCAAAGCCAGTGCATCTTCATCTTCGTCTGAAGAGGAATACATGTCTTATCCCGTCAATATCACGCTCTATAATGACTTAACTTGCCGTATCGTCCCCGCGTCTGTTTGCGCAGATATCGCGCCTGCACCGTATCTGCGCCGTGTCTGTACCGTACCTTCGTCTCGCCGTCTTCTATTTGCGTTGCCCCTAAGTGTAGTCCCCAGTTTGCTTGGCAAGCTGCCTTTCTTCTTTCTGTACGCAAAGTGAGTTTAAGAAGTTTCGAATCTTAAGTTCAGGTTCTAAGTCCACAAGGCAGGTAGCAGGGGGTGAGTGCAGTGCCGGGAGAGGAGAGAAGTCTGCCTGGAGCTCTACGGGCTCCCCGAGCTCCACGTGCCACCTGCCGCGCAAGCATTCTTTACACACGTTGCGACGTGACGTCACATCTCAGTAAAGTCAGGGCCGATCAGCTTTGTGTCGGAACCCGCGCTCACAGTCATCCGTGCAGTCAAGATGAGTGTGAGGTGTTAAGGAAACTTCGTTAGTAGAAGTAGCTTATGCTGTAGAACTTCTCGGGATCGATACAATTCATAAATATAAGTCCATTTCTATAACAATTTTATCAATTTTTATGTTTGTATTAGTTACACTGTCAAACATTCGATCTAATCTTGATAATAAAACGTAACGCACGTACGTACGCTGCGTGGCGCGTAGTGCGGCGCCTAGCAAAGATAAAGAAACGGTTTTGTTGTTTTGGGTTTTGACCACCACAAATTCAAACCTAAATAGTATATTGCATTCACGTGGTTACATTGTTGGTAAAAATGGATCCAGCACCCATCTAGAACCCTGGCCCTGATTCATGACTCCTTCGTTTCAGAGGCGAAATAGTCTGGACGGTTTCAACAACTAACACATTTATTTCTGCTACACATTTGCTTCCTAGAATCGGCCATTATTCATTTTCCTTTCTCAATTTCATCCAAAGAATGCTATACGCTAATGCTCCACGATCAAAAGTTATTTATAAATTAGGTTGACAAATTAGCACTTCATCCCATTCAGATAAGCAGACACTCCTTGTAAAATACTGGTATTCAGTTGCATCCGTATAGACTGGAAGCCGACCCTAACATATTTGGGAAATAGCTAGGCACATGGTGTACGTTACTCCAGCAGGAAAGTGGCTCCTAGTGTGATATAAGTGGAACGTATAATTAGTGTGTAATGTGTTGTGAATGTGCGCCACATAAAAAAAATATGCGCTTTGGAAAAAAAGATTCCAGCTGGAGTAACGTTCTTTAAGCTGGAAAATTTTAAACGAATGATCGGAGATAAATATTGTGCAGCGCACATACAATGGTTTTAGAGATACACGATTCTGCAAAATGTTACTCCAGTAGGAAAATGCAATATCTCGAAAAGCTGAAGATATATTATATTTTCGGCGCACATTTTTACACAAATATAAGCTCTCTGGCCATGCACAATATTTCTCTCTCCGATCATTCGTTTAGAATTTTCCTGTTGGAAGAACATTACTCCCGCAGGAATCGTTTTTTCCGTTTTTTTTCCAAAACGACAAAGCGCACAATTTTTCTTTGTGGCGCAAATTCACAGCAGATTACACAAACTCATATCACCCTAGGAGCCACTTTCTTGCTAGAGTAACGTACACAGGCAGATGATGACGTGGATACCTCATTGTGAGTTAAAACAGCACGGGATTAGGGGGTAAGAGCAGAGCTGTGAAAAAAAAAGCATTGGCTTCGTTCTCGCGTCCGTTTCAGCGTCGCAGCTTTATTTTAGTTGAGTAACAAAGCACGGCTATGTCCGCAGAACATTGCACTGTTTGTGGATGAATGCAGCTCAACATGTTGTAAGTACAGTATGCTTGTGTTATGTAGCAACTGTACTTACTGTGCTATAGTGTATTACAATAATTTAACGCTATACTGATGCTTGAGACCTACATTGTTGGTATACCAGTAAGAAAAACCTAAAGGTACGCAACCATTTATTGACCATTCCAAAATTTTACGATTTCTAAGTGTTACGTGTGGTTCTCAAAACCTTTATACACATTTAACAAAATAAAACTGAGTTGGATGGAAAATGTACCACAATTTTTCGAATTATGAGCACTTTGCAGAATGAAAGAACTGCTAAATAAATAGCTATACAAATACAACATACTATTGAATCTGGTATTTCGAAATTTAAGAGAAAACGTCCAAATGTAAAGCACTTTTGGACGTCCTGCGTCGTCTTGAAAAAACATTGCCCCAGTTTACAAGTCTGGATCTAACTACGATGTTGTAAATAATCATCCTGTGACGATACTGGCAACTTTTCAAAGGTTTACCTCTACTGCACAATAGCGCACAATGTTCAACTACAACCAGCGTGGTCATTTTTGTGATCCTCTTGTTCGACAACATGGGATCTCGTGTTCAAGTTGATTTTACATTACTATACTGATTTATGAAAAGCTTTAGCCAAGGTGGACCATCAGCTTCTCTTGAATAAAACTGCAGCCAATGGTATAGGTGATGCTCCTGTGACATCGTTCGTTTCTTATTAAGTTTCTAAACTAAACTCGGACGGTTCTGTAAATGGTTTCATCTCCAAATTCTCCAGCATTCTCAAGTGTTACTTCTAGAATGCCTCAGGGATTCCTTTAAGACTTCTTTAAAGTAAAGCAAGAATGTAACTATAGGAAGGTATTTTTAAAAATTGTACTGTTTCAAAGTTACTGCTTCATGCAGATGTTCTCAAAATTGGCCTATCGGAATTCTGTATGATTGCTATCGTGTTGACACATTTGATCGGAAAATTGTTAGTCAAACATAAGAAGCATAGACAAGAGAATATGCATAATAAATCAACACACGAGTATAATATGTAGTGGGAGTGTGTGATGAGCGCTTAGTAAGTCAGTAGTGGATGGTGATTGTGTAGTGTGTAAGTGGAGCGTCGCGGTCGGGCGGAGATGGGTCCGTGACATCATCGGTGAGTCAGGCGGCGCGCGCGCTGTGTCGGCACGGAACTCGCACGCGAGTGATAAGCCGCGTCGTGATCGTGAGCTGTATGGACGCGATGGAGACGCCGCGCGCTCGCTCACACCGCACACGTAGCGCCGTCAAGTGCTTGGCTTTCTTTGTTACATTATAATGATGCTAGTTTGTAAAATTAGCTCAGTATTTAAATAACAAGTACTAATAAGGTGCATACTAATATGGTTCAGTTCAGTGGTGATTCGTAATCTAATGTAAGTAAAAATGTTAGGAGGAAGCTGCGATGATGTCAGCGCGGCTCGCGCGGGTCATCGGCCTAACCTCGTTAGTAGTCTGCCGTAACTGCCAAAGTATCTCTGTTCTGTTTTATAGAAAAAAAACAAGACGTGGACGTGGACTAAGTTACTTCAAGGACTTCTAAGACCATCACTGCGTTTATAATTATAAATTACTTGTAAAGATTAAACTCATGAATCTTAAATGAACCCGTCTAACCGTAAGTGGTAATAATATGCGAGGAAAGTGAAAAAGTCGGTAAACAACGAAAATTAGGCAAAATTAGGCAAAATGCACGCAAAAATATGCACTGTAGAAAAAGTCTGCAAAACAATAATCAAATATATGAAAAAAATCTTTTTTGCAAGAAATAAAACAGACTTTAAAAACACAGAAAAGTGAAAAATAACTTTAGCTTCAGAAGTCGGTGACAAAAAATCTGAATTAAACAAACAAAAGTCACCGACTTCAGAAGCTAAGAAGAGAAAGTCGGTTTTATTGTTTGCAAAAAAGATTTTTTATTTTTCCATTTTTGGTATTTGCTATACATTTATTTTACATTGTTTAAGATACATTTCATGGTAATAGGCTTATCTATACTGATATTATAAAGAGGAAAGATTTTTTTGTTTGTTTGTACCGAACAGGCTCCGAAACTACTGGACCAATTTGAACTTTTTTTTCACCAATAGAAAGCTATATTATAATGAAGTAACATAGGCTATAATTTATTTTAAAAAAAAATTGACATTCTGAAGAAAATTGCAATAATGTACCCCAAAGTAGTAAAATTTTGCCTACAAAATTCATTATTTGGCGTGCGCTGAGACAACTATTGATGATACTTAAAAATGATGTACTACTTGATTAAATTACTCATTATTACCTACAAAAAAGTCCGAAGGAGCATATATCTAACTATAATAGTTAAGTCACAATAGCAACATTTTTATTCATTAGTATCATTTTGGTTCAATAGATATTGAACCAAAATGATACTAATGAATAAAAATGTGCTCACAAGATAACTTTAAAATTGACTGACTGGCTTTGTTAAAAAGTAATGATAGCGTACTTTAGAGTCTGCATGACACTGCTTTGTAAACTACATAGCCAATACCCTGTAGAGAGTGTGTTCGATCGCTGTCCATGCGCTTTGATTACGGAAAGCAATTGCAAGAGGTCCGCAACAGTTTACAGCAGCTATATCGTGTTTGGGCACATTTCATGCTCCTTGATGAGAACTTTAGATCTAGCTGGAGTATGACTGTCATCGACGGTCTACCGATGGAAACGGAAGGCAGTTGCAAGAAATCCTCAACAGATTACAGCTACAACAGATTAGCTATATCATTATTGAGCTCATTTCATGCACCTTGGTGAGAACTTTAAACCTGCCTGGAGTACGACTGTCATCGAAGGACTGACGATAAAGACGGCAGGCAGTTGCAAGAGGTCCGCAACAGTTTACAGAAGCTTAATCGTGTCTCGGCTCATTTCATGCACCTTGATGAGAACTTTCGACCTAGCTGGAGTGTCTGTCATCGAGTGTCTAAGGATAAGACTTAAGGGTGTCGAGGGAAGCCCTTATTTGGAAAAACACAAGTAGAATATTTTAGCGATTAATGCAAATATTGAATCTTTACCAATATTATAAAGATGAAGAGTTTGTTTGTTTGATTGGTTGAACGAACTAATTCCAGGAACGATTAAGATGTAATGTACATATAATAGAATGTATTTATTTGTCAGATTATTGTACAAAGATGTCCAATTGTCCATGATGTATTACGATCATAATATTCTGCCGTTTCCGGAGTACAAATATGGTTTATTAAATTATGGGTCATCATAACATTAAATTATTAATCATTAGAATTACAAATAATTTAAATAAATTGAACAATAGTAAAGTTGTTGAAGTGTGCGAGAAGGTCGAATTTGGTTTAAAGTCAGCTCAGGTATGCGCGATAAAATCCCGCAGGCCGACGACGGCTTCGGCAAATAAATACGACCGGTGTAAGGCGGGGCGAGGTGAGGGAGGAGCGGCGCGGGGCGCAGGGTAGCGGGCGCCGGCAGCTGCGTGCGCGCACATCGCCGCGTTGTGTTTACAAACAGGCGTGCAAGTGTGTGTGCGGACCTCACCAGCGCACCACATACACTGGGCTCGCTTAAAACCTTCAGAATAATGTCGTAGCGTCGCTCGAATTGTTGGTTGTGTTTTTTAGGGTACAGTATGATTTGAGAGTACAAGTTACTGTGCAATAAACTTAAAGCTTTTAAATGCACAAAAACTTTTGAGAACAAGAGAAAGCTGTTTCACTAACTTGTAGGTACTTCTCGGTGTGGTTGTGTTGTAATGTCAGCAGATTTTTGTTAGCCAGTCATGAGGCGTACTTAATATTAAGTACCACTTACGATGTTTAAACTGCATGCAATGATACGATGCCATGCTTTGCGATATTTTAGCATGATCATGAAAGATTAGGCTTGTGCCCCGTGATTCATAATTAACTACGCGCTTTGTAATGTGCAGCAAGCTATTGTTTCTTATTCAAACTCTAGAATTCCTGTTAGGAAGAATCTAGTACGGAGCCATGAATGTCGTAAGCAGGGCGGCAGGACAGAAGGGGGTCGGGGGTCGGGGCGGAGGAGTTCGGCCGGTGTCCGCGTTTGTTTATTAACCGGCGGCCGATGAACTTAGCATACACCAACGTGTCTCCACACACACATACAGAGCGATGCGATAAGTAAGCTGCATCTTACGCAACTCTCGCAAGTACGCTGTTCGGACCACTAACTTCTGGACAGGTATTGTTGAAGATAGGTCATTAAATATAAACGTTCTATTTGCTGGATTTAAGCAGAGTTACCCTAATGGTGTGACCGTCGGACTGCCTAGTCATAGGTCTCAAGTTCGAACCCAAGACACGCCCCTCTGATTTTTGGGATTCATGTGCGAATTGTATAATTAGGTATCACTTGTTCGGTTAATGAAAACATCGTGAGCAAACCCGTATACCTGAGAGATATTTCTTGACGGCATGTGAACTTATAACAAGCGATGCGCTTGTTATAAGTTCTGATTTTCATGGTAAGTATGGTTGCCGGGGATTTTTTACTCAAAATCTATGTTTTGCTGGCACGTAGTTAATTTGGCGTTTATCATTTAATAAAAGCTACATTTTTGAACTAGCTTTTTCCTAGTAGATTGGAAATAATGACACGACAACTTACTACCGGAATAAAAAGTATCATGCACATTATGGTCATGGTGTGCCAAATTTTATCGAAATCCATTCAGCCGTTAAGGCCTTAATGCGAGGTAACAGACAGACAGACAGATTACTTTCGAATTTATAATATTAGTATGAATTCCAATAGCTGAAACCTAAAAAATAGCGAATCAGCAACACATCACGTACTCAGAGGTTATGCGGCTGACAGCCAGCCAGGTTAAGTTAGACTGGAGACCAAATCCTTGCCTACTTCCTAGTATCCTGATAAGATTATAAATGCGAAAGTTTGTGAGGATGGATATTTGTTGCTCTTTCACGTAAAAACGACTGACCGAACTTGGCACACAGATAGTTTATAACCTGGATTAACATATAGGATAGGTACTTTTTATCCCGGTAGAACGATCCCGTGGTACAATTACCGAACACCACGCGGGCGAAGCTGCGAGCAAAAGCTAGTACAAAATAGTTGGGGAAAGGCTAGGCTGATGATGATGGTTTAGGAAAGGGTTCTAGTAAACGTAAAAAAGACTTGACTGCAATGGTGGCGGTGATCTATTCCGAATTCCCCTTTAACTTGTCGAAAGATTGATAAAATAATGGTAAGGCCTGCTGTCTTTTATAAATACCTATTTTGAGCCAAAAAAAATTGAACGAAAGACAATTTCATGCAGCTGAGATGAGAATGTATGGGTGGCGTTACGGAAGTGTTTAAAATAAGAAAGGTGTAAAGGTGTGTTCCGGTGACAAAGCAGTGGCGATGAAAGCGATTGCTATGTTATACCGTTGCTATAGAAATGTGACGCAAATTGAATTGCAGCTTCAGGCACTAGGTGCCCGGCATTTTGCTGAACTGGTCCTATTTGGCGCAGCTATGAGGCACAGTGTTACCTACATTTTTTGTTTAGTTTTAAGTTTTTTTCTTTTATTATTTTTGTTTTATATTGTGTGCCTTGTGGCCTGTGCCAAATAAATGTATTTTCTTTCTTTTCTTTTGATGCAATTGATACAATAGAATGACGGACATGTAGTAGAGGGGAATGGCAGCAGGTCACGGGAACAATCTGCAACTCCCGCATTCCCCTTAAACTTAAGGAGAAGATTTATAAAACAATGGTTAGACCTGCTGTCTTGTATGGATCAGAATGTTGACCCACAAAAGGGATGAATGAAAGGCATTTGAATGTCGCGGAGATGAGAATGCTAAGGGGGATGTGTGGTGTTACGCGAATGGATAAAATAAGAAATGAGTATTTAAGAGGAAGTCTGAAAGTGGCGCGCGTGACTGACAAGTTGTGTGGTAATCGGTTATCGTGGTATGGGCATGGGCATGTGATGCGGAGGAATGAGGAATATTTCGTGAGGAAAGTTTTGAGTATGAAGGTGGATAGGTATACGAGTAGAGGAAGATGAAAGAAACGATGAATGGCTTTGTATATGGCAAGAAAGGAGGTGTTGGTGGTGATGAGATGACGAGTAATAGAGAAGTATGGAAGAAGACATGCTGCGCCGACTTCCAATGAATTTGGATAAGGGCAAGAGAATGATGATATCGTAGAGGGGAAAATAAGTGGGGAATGAATGAGTACGACTACAAACCGTTCAATATTGAGATTATGTCAATTAAAAGATTTATGGTAGGAACAAGAAGGTATCCCGCAAAATCAGAATCTAATGTTCCCACTGCTGGAATGTAAGCCGCTTCTCTGAGAGAGGGAGTGGGACGTGATCCACTAAGCCGAATGCGGGTTGGTAGATGTCACAAGTCTTCGAGTTTTGATGGAATAAATTAGCCATTCCTCCCTGGGCTCGAAGTGTTCGAACCCTCGACCTTACAAATCGAAAATCGTATTGTTGTTGATTGCTAGCCGCAGAATTTACGTTATCAAAAACGTTACTCACAGACAGACGACACACAGCACAGCCTACAGTTCTATACTGCTGGTTCTAGGACCATACATTTTTGCGCGAGAGTTCCTTGTACTTACAACTAAACCTAACGAAATTTTATTTTATCCTTTAAGACTCCACAGAACTTTCCAACAAGAGATCCCACTAGGCACACGTCTTGTTTAGGAATACAATCCTTCTTCTTATTCTTTAACCTCCCAACGCTGAGTGTAGGTCTCTTCTAAACCTCTTGTGTCTCTGTGTCATGGCTATCCAGTTTCTTCAGACCACTTTAATGAGATCGTCTGTCCAATACAATCCTTACGATAGATTTAATCCATGTAAGTATTTTCGCAGTTATAAATTTTATTTTCTGATTTTACAGTTTTAAACTAAAGTAAAAATCAAACGGCTGTTGTATGATGCCCCGCTGGGTCAGCTGGGAACCGTGTTATCGTGGTCTGCGGTACCGTGTAGTTACGTGCGCGCATGAGACAGAATATAAAATATATCGAAAATGTAACATGGCATGTAATTGTCTCCATCTTGTAGCGTAAAATACGTGTAGTTGTGTGAAAGAGCGCGTTCAGTAATGACAGACGACATTCCGTGGAATTAGGTGAGAGGTCAAGTGGCAGTGCGCCGACAGTGGGCCGCGGTCAGTCGGCAGCCACCGCCGTGCCACACTAGCTCCACCGCCTTTTCAGAGACACATTAATCTAATGGTTCGTATTCGTCCGCTATTCGCCGTTGTACTAATGTATACGCTGAGTTTGAGTTGAGCACGTCCTGAATCCGGGACAATAAAGAATCACCCTAGTCTTTTCCTTTTTTAGTTGGGATCGGCTTCTAGTCTAACCAGATGCAGCTGAACCCTAGTAATAAATAATGGTACATACAAGTTAAACATTTTTACAAAACCCCTGTGATTAGTAGCACCGGTTCTTTGCCAGGTGATTAGCCAGTCAAATTCTTTAAAAATAATTTGCACCTACTTGCTGTAGATTCACCATTATTTACTTATAAAATTAAAGTAGAGGACAAGACGAGGAATAGCAACATGTTCAAAGTTCAAGGCTAGAGGACGTTATCCTGACATACCGGCCATACCGCGCGAAGGATGCTGGCGACTTAGTTCGCGAGCCCCGCACAAGATGGCGCGAACAAGCTCATTCGTAAATAAAGTCACTGTTATTGACACAGTTTTTGCAGGTAGGATTTAGGTCACTAAAATAAATGATTAGCTTACATGTTTTAAAATTATCAGTGTCAATTACACTTTCCGCAAGAGAAACAAGGTTACTGACGTAGCCCTAAGAATAGCCAAACTTAAGTGGCAGTGGGCAGGGCACATTGCTCGCAGAACGGATGGCCGAGGGCGGCTGAAAAGTTCTGGAGTGGCGACCGCGAACCGGAAGACGTTGCGTTGGAAGGCCTCCCACTAGGTGGACCGATGACCTGGTAAAGGTTGCAGGGATCCGCTGGATGTGAGACGCATGGGACCGGTCAATGTGGCGATACTTGGGGGAGGCCTAAGTCCAGCAGTGGACGTCTTTCGGCTAAAATGATGATTCGATTACACATAAATGCATGATGTGTCATTAAATTCGAGAAACACCACATGCTATCTTCTTGATAAGCTCAATACAGTCATTTCATTAGAGATAGGTATTTGTGAGAGTTGTAAAACTAGCCCTACATTTCAAGTGCATAAAATGGCAACGTATTAAGATTATGTTGACTTTTCCTTTTCTCCTGCGAAAACTATAAAACTGTTAGCTTATAGTATTAAATATTCCTTCTTTGAATTTGTGAAATCCGGCCAAGTGCGAGTCGATCTCGAAAAGAAAACGATGAAAAAACACGTTTCTTGTTTGGTTTCTTTCATTTTTAACTTAGGTAACCAACGGGATCTAAGCCGATTTATTACTAAGCCTCCTATGTTCGTCCGTCCGTCAGTCTGTCTGTCTGCGGGCAGTATCTCATGATCCGTAAAAGTTAGACAGTTGAAATTTCTGTTGACGCTATAACAACAAATAATAAAAATAAATTGAAAATTAAAAATTTAGGTCTATTTTTTATACGAGGTGTGTCTGCAGCAGTTGATTAAACAGTAGCGTCTAACGCACAAGCCATTCATTCTCAATTACTTGCCGGACTCAATATAACAACAAACATTGTGGAGCTTGCGAACAGCTGCGGACACACTGTTGTGAAACTATCGCTCCGACACTTAACTGTTGAACATGATATTTGTTTCGACCAGCATGTGTATTATTATAGAAACATTTACAACGTACATTCATCATAGCTGTATGTTTCGTGTCACTAACAATCCGCATAATATCTGACACTGTATCACTAATCTCAGTCACATCAATCATGACCTAAATGGTGTCAATTCTGTTAGAGAAGAGAATCACTATATTGAATATTACGTTTTTGTCAAGTTGAGTTTTTAATCGTGTTTTACGGCTCACAAATTTGCGATGGAAGTCACAATTCACAAGAAGTGAAGTCAACGCTAATAAAGTATTATCAGTGATATGAGGAATTGAATGATCAGCAGTGAATATAATAAAATGTAATGCAGTTGAAATACCACAGTTGTTTATTGAGAAATGTTCATCAGGTAAACAGAAGCTTGATGCTCTCCAAACCAGAACAAAGTTGTGCAGTGCAGTGATCATTTAGGTAGCAACGCTGCTGGGACTGCTTACTAGAAACGGGTATTTACCCGTATCGACAGTGCTCGTTTTTTGATGGAATCTTTGTTGTTAAGCTTTTCCACCTCAACAACTTAGACTGAGTTTTGCAGTGGCAATTTTTTAGTCAATCATATTAGCATCATATTTTATTTTTAGGATGCTGTTGGGACTGCCGCGATGGTGCAGCGCTTCTGCTATGTTTGCGCAAAACCGAACTGACGGCTTCCACGCCGTCATTCGTAAAAAAACCGCGTCGCAGTTGTCAAGATTGCGGGCGAGTGGCAACAGCATCCTAAAAACTATAGCGGAGAGTAGGTATTCAGTTTTGTTGTTGAGTTTTGTTGTATTGTATAGATCACTGAACATTAGTCTGGGGATGTCCTTTTCACAATACTATTTACTCTGTCTTCTTTATTGTATCTCAGCTACTAACACTAGAAATAAGTTATTTTGTTTTGCTTACTAACACGATGGATCACTGTTGTCCGAAAAATAAAGAATATTAGGTATTATTATTATTATATTGAGTTATCTTCGTGAAGTTTGTCAAACCAAAGTTGAATTATTCCTTAGTCTTTAATTTTAACCACTGGATCCAATAATAAAACGGAACAAATCACTACATTCATTGCCTTGTCCACAATATACCTACATAATAATGTGTCCCCTATAATACCTACATATTTTTCGTTCTCATTGCTGAGTTTCACCCTGCCTGAAAGTCGCAACCGCTCGCGCTATATGTAGGTATCCGGCAGTCCGGCAGCCACTCGCAGTTGAACCTGGAGCAATGTGCCCACTTGACATTGTGTAGCGTTCAGTTATACAAGACTCAGATGATTAATTTCGGATCCGTTTTGTGACGGTTATATCTGAATGATACAATAACTAGTTCTAATAGGCAATTCACAGAAAGTAATGCATTATTGGTTCCGTCCTGCTCAAATTAAAGTAACTTGTTACTAGTCAGAAGTTGGCGTTTTGGTCGTAAGGGATTCATCACATGCCTGCTCCTAACGTTCCCTAGACTGCTGGGAACGTTAAAGGCTGCTTCCGCGTTAAAGTTTGTTTTACTTTAACTGGTTACAAATAGCTACGGTGGCGGCAGCGTCAGGTTTGGCCAGAGACACGAGGGACAAAATAATTGATTTGGGGTCAATTTATTTTATTTAGTTGCACTGATTAATCATTGTGTTGAGCATTTTTACTGTAGCCTAGTCTTACACAATTTAGTTATACTTTCCTGCTTGTACTTCTATGAAAACTTAACATTCAGGATTCTTTAATTACCTACTAATGAAGTGTAATAGTGCATAGTTGCATGTCGCGAGTGTGAGTGTCAGTTGACAGACACCGTCAACGTTTTCATCATCGATTGAGTACTTAGTAACGAGATGTTACCACAGCCTAACGATATACAGTATTATAAGTAATCCGGGAAGGATATATGGGGACTCTGTTCAAGTCCCACGCTCACTTCTCACCTTTACAAGAGTTTTGTATGAAATCCCAATGTGTATCGGACAGTATGCACACCGTGCTGGTGTGTCGGGACTCGTTTAGAAAGCACTCAGCCACACAGACACTGTAGGCGCTCCGAAGCCGACCTCGCACACGAGGTGAACCGGCTGCACCACTATACACTGCTCACTAGTTGCACTCAGATTGCTCACAAGCTCCTTAACAACACTCAGTCACTGATTTTAAGTTTCACAAGTAATGCTCCGGGTGAGTCGCGGCGTGTGTTGCGCGACTGTACATAGAGGTGTGCGGGGGGAGGGCACGGAGCGAGCGGCACATAGGACGTGCGGAATGTAGCGCCGTCGTCGGCTGACTGGCCTGAGTCCGGACTGCATCGCGGAGCTGTTGGAAAGACCGGTTGGCGGCCGGAGCGTAGGGCGCGGGGGGCGCGGCGCAGACCCGGCGGCAGTGCGGGGTGGGGGGCGCACACAGGCGCTCTCTCCGCACGCAGCTTGCCCTATAAACTTGCTTTCTGCCTGCTCTCATATCGTGAGTAGGCTGGCTGACTGGCTACCCGTGCAGTTTTGTGAAAGGCAAATTATTCCCACCGCAGAGGTTGCACTTCGATAACTATCTGTGTACCGCTGCGTGGCGACTCTGTATGAACCGTATACCATCGAGTGGCTTGCGGAACCGGCTCTGTTCACTAAACTTAGCTAGATAGGTTCCCTATACTACAAACTTACATAGAAACCTACTCGGTAAGCCTGCGTTAGTCCAAGTTCGAAATTTTTAAGTCTCTTTGTTGCTGAAGTTAGGAAACGTAAAGGGCTGTGTTCGGCTAGCTGAAACTGCTGGCAGTAGGTGTAGTGTTGTAGCTACGAGCAGTGGGCGGAGTGTGAATGGCGTTCGCCGGCCGCAGTGTGGGCAACACTCGGCGTGTTTACGAACAGTTGAAGCTCAACGCTGTAGGTACACTACTTACTGCATCAATTGCAGAAGTGGATAATTACATTTTTATTTAATATT
This sequence comes from Noctua janthe, assembly GCA_910589295.1. NCBI lineage: Eukaryota > Metazoa > Arthropoda > Insecta > Lepidoptera > Noctuidae > Noctua > Noctua janthe. Next base: position 95,025 of record OU342560.1, read on the forward strand.
GATTTACTTCAAGGCATATTTTCACTATATTCTAAATTACATATTTTGGGCTACTAGGGTAGTCCAAAATATTAAAAACTCTACTGTGTCTAGATACGGTAGATAGTGTAATTGTATTCGTGAAACTCGCCGCAGACACCGGATATTTACTCCGTTAGGCTCGTACATCATATGGGCAGACGATGGGTTTCGTGCTGTGAAAACACACTGGGTGCGATACACTGTTTCTAGCAAAACTAATTACTTGAGATTACAACTTCACACAATAACACGGGGCACAATGAATCGGGTACAGTTCCAAGACGTCTCAACTCCGCCGTGATCCGACACTGAATGTCGCCTTCGCCTTGAGCTGGACATCAGGGCTCTATAGAAACACACTGTGTTGTGACTGGCAAGTAGGTCGCGTGATATCACCAATGCACACTTTCCAATTCATTTTATGTCCGTACCAATGACCGGATCCGACATAATTATATATAAGAAGCTTTACTGAAAGAAGACTTAATTTTGATTTTAAAAATAATTGCAGCTGCTTTATAAGATTTTTAAATTATCGCCTGCCTAAACCGGGAATCCAACCCGCCAACACTGTACACAAAAAACACATGTATATAAGGATTATTTTTTCCAAAATAACATACCCTCTAAAATAAAAGGAAGACCATGAAATTAAACATTCTATATAAAATTTTTAATATTTTATACGCAAACCCTGCGTAGGGAACATAGCTGTTTTTGACATGGAAAGAAAAATGATGTCTTAACCAACTAGACAATCGCACCCCGCTCACAGATCTCGAAAGGTCTAAGGTAAGGTCTAGTTGGTTAAGACATCCGGTGTACTGAATCGGAAGGTCGCAGGTTCAAACCCTGCTCGCACTGGAATTTTTCTTTCCATGTCAAAAACATTCTATATAAAATGTTGTTTCCTATAAACAAAGGCACTTTCCTTTCGTGTGGCATAGCCGTGTGATGCCCCATACCCTGTATGGGGCACTCCACAAACTGATGGGGTGAATTCAGTATATCATACTAAGATGACCGGAACAAGAAATTATTTCAGGAATGTTATGAATAAATTTGATTTGTTTTACTTCCTCATACGCAATGTATCGTTACCGTGGCAAAACGCACGTAGCGAACGGCAAGCGCGACGACGTGAACAGCTGATTTCACGCGTTGTTCGTTAAAGTATTTCAACATCAATTGTTGGGTTTTTGATTTTAGCCGTAGGTATTATTTACATAAATGGAGTGCTGCGAACAGGAAATGTAATTTTACATTGAAATAAAGGAACAGTAAATGAAAAAAAATCGGAGAAAAATTCCAGTGGAATATGATTCATAACAAGGAGCTGAATGAACTCTGTCAGTTTGTGGAGGGCTGTCCCTTACACCCTGTATATTAAAAAAAGTTCAATCGTCTGCGAATTCCTTCACGTTACTAAACTAAAAAGCTGGAAATAAAAAAAATAGTTGATAAAACTAAAAAGCCCGACTGAAAAACCTAAAAAGCAATACAACAAGCACATTTAAAAATTAAATAAAAGTTTGAAGCAGGCCCCATTTTCATAATTTTATATTCAAATGGGCTAATTTAAAATGTGCTTGTTTATGCTTTTCAGTTTTTTTTAATGATTGATCCTCTTTTTCGCGTCATAAAATATATCAAATAAATCGATATTTAAATTTTTTTTAGAAGTAGAAATTACGTCGGGTAGTTACTTGTTGGACCCCAAAACTAAGAGAAATGAGCATTAAATATCTAATATTTTGATACTTTTTTTTATATTATTCGAATTATCTAAATTACTTTTTTGTCTATTTCAATTTCAATTTCACCTAGAAGTCAAGGTCAAAAACAATTAATAAAGGTTTTGGAAGGTCAAATTAGGAATAAACTCAACGTATGGCGTAGTCGACAAAGCCTTGCGTAGCCGGCCTCCTATTTCTGTCTACAGGGTTTAAAGTAACCCAACACGAAGGTAGGAACCCTGCGAACCTACCCTGTCCGGATTCGGGGGGGCCCAAGTCCCGAGCTCGCTTCACTCGCTCTTGCCAAAAAGACCAATAACTAAAAAAGAGGGTCAAATATTATTTTTGTATTCCAAATATTAATTGCGTATATTTAAACATAAAGATAAAGATATAGATATTTTATTTTGCAAATACGGGTACAAGTCAAGGTGTTACATAATTTAAATACAGAAACAGCCATATTTTGCCAATTACAAGGCATGCAAAAGTATAGGGTTTAGGTACAATTAAAATATACATTTACTAATGATACATAATAATATTCTAATTCATAATTCATTAATAAAAATAATCAGTCAATATTAAAATTAATGTCACAATTTCTAATAGTTATTTAAATGCAATATGTGTATAAAATTGTCAAACAACTTCTTTCTCCAATAAAAAATCTTCAACCCTATAATAAACTTTGTTTACTAGAAAATTGCTAAGCCTTTTTTTGAATAATGTCAAATTATAGTCCTTCCAACAACTTGGTATTTTGTTATATATCACCGGTGCCATGTAGTAGACACATTCGATAATTGTCATGTTACCTTGAAAGCAGTACATTTATAAATTACCCGTAAACCAACTAACTCCAGAATCGTTTCGAGTGCCTAGGAAGCTCAGTGGACGAATACAACGATGGGTTCGTGGAAACTGTCCATACGACTGGGTCTAAGTTCTTCAAGGCACGTCGTGCAAATAAGAACAAAAAGCTCTCTGATCATACTCTCGAGCTCATAAAGGAGCGGCGTGAGATGATCCTGCAGTCTTCAGACGACGCGTGGAAATACCGGCAGCTCAATAGACGGATCTCTAAATCCTTGAAGAGCGACCTCCGCCGCTTTAATACCGAGCGTATTAAAGACGCTATTGAGCGTAATAAAGGCTCCAAGGTATTTTCAAGAGATCTGGCTATTGGGCAGAGCCAGCTCACGAAACTGAAGACCGGCGATTGCAGGATCGTATCAGCCAAACCGGAGCTGCTGAGGGACATCGAGAGTTTTTATGGGCAGTTGTACACTTTAACCAGTAAACCCGTTGCAAATCTAGCTAACGACCCAAGAGCTAGACTGACCCGACACTATACCGAAGACATTCCGGATGTCAGCCTGTACGAGATTAGGATGGCTCTGAAACAGCTTAAAAACAACAAGGCACCGGGTGATGACGGAATTATGGCCGAACTTCTGAAGGCGGGTGGAAAACCGGTACTTAAGGCCCATCAGAAGCTGTTTGATTCCGTCATACTCGAGGGGACAACGCCACAGGCATGGTGCAGGGGTGTGGTGGTACTCTTCTTCAAAAATGGTGACAATGCCCGGCTGAAGAACTATAGACCCATCTCACTTCTAAGCTATGTCTACTAGTTGTTTTCAAGAGTCATCACGAATCGTCTCGCGCGCAGGTTTGACGATTTCAGCCTCCCGAACAAGCCGGATTCCGAATAGGCTTTATCACCGTAGACCATATACATACGCTGCGGCAGGTTATACAGAAGACCGAAGAGTATAACCTGCCACTTTGTTTAGCGTTTGTGGACTACGAGAAAGCCTTCGATTCGATCGAGACTTGGGCTGTACTGCAGTCGCTCCGATAGTCGATTTGCCAAATCGACTATCGGTACATCGAGTTGTTAAAGTGTTTGTACAAAAACGCCACCATGTCAGTCCGACTTCAGGACTAGAACTAGAAACCTATCCTTCTGCAGCGAGGTGTGTGACAGGGAGACGTCATATCTCCGAAACTGTTCACCACTGCACTGGAGGATGTCTTCAAGGTTCTGGACTGGAGAGGGCTAGGCGAGTCAATGTCAATCAACGTCAATGGCAAGTACATCTCTCCCCTTTGGTTTGCCGACGATATAGCGGTCATGGTCATGGCTATGACCATGGAGGTCCTCAGTAAAATGCTCGATGACCTCAGTAGAACTTCCGAAAGAGTGGGTCTGAAAATGAACATGGACCAAACCAAAATCATGTTGAATGCCCATGTAACACCCACTCCTATCAAGATCGTAGACTCTACACTCGAAGTTGTAAACGATTATGTCTACCTGGGACAAACGATCCAGTTAGGTAGGTCTAACTTCGAGAAAGAGGTCAATCGTCGAATCCGACTCGGCTGGGCAGCGTTCGGGAAGTTGCGTGGTATCTTCTCGGTCGACTGATTTGCTGTCATTTTTTGAAGAGTTCCGTTGTCTGTCTCCGAAAGTTATCATCAGATCTAATTGAATTTTAAATGGGACCATGTCGGTATAAACCCCTTTCTAACGAAAAACAATTTTGCAAATTCGTCTATGTAAGACGGAGTTATGCCCGAACATACATAAAAAAAATATATATACAACATTAGTTTTAGTATATGCGAAACCTGAAACACGTGTCTATTTTTATGTAAAGTATCTATGCACAAAATTTCAAAACTGTATCAAGAAAATCACAAAGTTATAAGCTTGTTCTGTTACCTGGCTGTCCGCACAAAAACGTGGTAACCACGCGGCGTGGCCGCGCGCTCTCCTCCAGCGTCGTCTTGAGCACATTGATAATAATAATTTGACAGTAGGTAATCATTAAGGTACCTAAATGATTGTGATAGGTACTTAGTGTCGCTCGGTATCCAACTTGTAGCCTTTTTTAATATTTTTGGGACAAAATATAACATGGTTAAATAATTATATATTATACTATATTCAGGTTTCGCATATACTAAAAATAATTTTGTATACAGGGTGTAAACAGACCCTTCACATAGCCGTCAACCAAGCATTCTGTACACCCCCGTGCAGGGCACGCCACTATAGTGGCGATAAGTCCCCTCTTTGAGGAGTGGCTAGAGAGGCGCCACGGCACCCTCACCTACCGCCTAACGCAGGTCCTCACCGGACACGGTTGTTTCGGAAGGTTCCTGCACCGAATCGGGCAGGAGGAAACGCCCGGGTGTTTTCACTGCGAGGATCGTCCGGAGGACACGGTGGGGCACACCGTGGAGGTCTACCCCGCTTGGGCGGAGCTTATATTTATTGAATAAATTTGAATTTGAAAAGTACGTATTGAATAAAATAGATAATTATGCTAAGACACAACTCAAAATTAAGTAAAAGTATATTAAAATCAACAAACAGAACAGAACAACAGAAACAGTACACAGTACATAGAACATAGAACTAACAGTTACTTAGTAGTTTAAACGTCAGTTGTTTACTAGGTAAATTTCACATTTGTATCGAATAAGAAGCGCTCCTCGCCATCGAACTGATAATTTTGGAGATTAAATTTGTAAGAATAAAAAAATAATTATGTGTGTTTGTGAACCAAAATACTACTTACAACAATAAACTTAAGTAGCTATCGTAACAAAACGACATCAAATAATCCACCCAAGTAATAGTCCAACCTCATGAGCAGCTCTATCTATGTACAGTAGACCTCAAAAGTGCAGCACCATGCTAAAGATTACATTGCTATGAACTGTGCGAGCGCGATACAGCAGTGTGTGTGCGTGTGCGTGTATGAGTGATGTCTCAACATTCTACACATAACACACACTAATGAACTGTCGTCACACTACGCGAAATAGCATTATATTTCTGTTGCATTTAAAATACACATCATAGTGATGACCTGTTCTTACCATTGCATTGTTAAAATTCGCGTAGTATTAACATGAGTTGGTAGCTGTTTGGGCTGAGCATGGGTTCACGATCAATGAAGTCCAAGTTCGAATCCATGTTATTACAATGTATGGCTGTTTTTTGTTTCTTTGAAACCATGATTATATTTGTATTTTAAGCAGAAAGTCGTTAGGTATTTATGTTTATTTATGATATAGTTATGCTTATTATTTATTTTTTATAAGAAGTTAAATATTAGATAGTTATTGTATTATTATTTAACCTCATTAAATGATTTTTATTTTATGATTTCGGTGTTGGAAGGTGGAAATAAAAAAATCATGCTGAATGATAACAAAAATGTTTATTCGTTTTATTTATTTATAAAATTAACAAACTTTTATGAGAATGTGACGTCACATTCCTATCTAGGCAAAAAAAAGTTCTCTTATCACCGTTCATAAGATTTTTTGTTGTATACCCACTTAGTCAATTCATAATAAGAATAACATAACACTGAAAGGATATTCTAATAACACAAATATAATTGTTGATACCCGCTTATTATAGGTATCAGTATTCAGCAGAGTTAATTGAATACTATGAGTATGAGTATAATATATGAGTTAGACTTTATGAACGTGTTTTTTTAATGTAACGTCACATTGAATGTATTGAGGTTATAGCTTAAGTGTTCATTTTCTTGACGAAAAGAATATTGAAACTAAACCCCAATTTAAGATCATTAAATTTAAAATTTATTTCTTAATTTTTTATTTTTTTATTTACGGTTATGTTAATATTACTAAATATTTAGTTACCCGGTCTACTTATTAAATTAAGTATTATTATTTTTTCGCCATAAATTAAGTCTTCCTTTTGGCAAGACTTGAAAGTCTTCTCGTCAGAAAATACAATCACCTCCCAGGTAAAATGTAAATAATCTCGAGCAAAACGTAGTCTTTCCTCCCTGTGTTTTTGTGTCAAAAATGGTTTTTAGCTGGCTTCCGATGATGTAAACCTTCAGCATGGAATGCATGGCGAACAGTCTGTAATGTAGTATCCAATTGCTCTGCAAACATTATAGTTGGAATGAAACCATTTGTTTCATATTCTTCCACCATAAAACGTCGCTGAGTCGGGTTAATAAGCGGCGGCCTTTCACTTCTTAGACGACTCTTCAGACTACCTTCTTCCTCAAACCTCTTTACCCAACGGCTAACAGAATTTCTAAAAAAAAACAAAATATGATTACACACTTGCAACTAGCAATTTATTTAATAATAAGAAAATCACACACCACAACTATCATCATAATAATTATAATTTTTAAAAATAACTTACACATTTTAAGCCAGTTTCAGTTGAAATTTGACAAATATTAAGCCCATTTTTACGCAAAGTGACAATATTTGCCCTGTCATCAACACTAATATTAGCTTGCATCTTGAATAAAGACAATCAAACAATACGCTAATCGTAATAATAACACAAACGCTCGAAACAAAGTTCACCAACTAACAACGTCATAACTAACTACTTTGTTCAATCCAGAAGTTTATTTTGTTTCACATTCACCCTCATCTTTTTTGTTAATAATAAGTTCCAACTAATATTTAGAAAAACATATCTCATCGGGTCTAACGTATCATTTATAATTAAAACACAAAAAGAGTAATGTCACTTGGGTTCGAACGCAGAGTATACAGTGCGAGACATTTTATCTATAGCGTTAACCGCTAAGCCAGATAGACACATAATTGTTTGTTTGAAATTAAATATCACTAACTTAATACTCCGTCGCGACATGACAGGCTTGTCACTAAGGCAAATGATCATTATATCGCACTCTTTCTGACTAGATAATTATGAAAGAGAGCGATATACGAGATCGTGTATGTGTGCAAAATATTGGTTATGGAAAAAGGTCGTAAGTGCGACTTGTTTTGATGCGATCGTTTTGTGAAACTGCTACTGCACTTATGGTCTCTACTGTACACTATAGATAATGGGACACTTTTATTCTGAAACCTAACCTTCACAATGTTGTAATAATAAAGTCGGAGGAATTCGCGAAGTCGTGGCCTGGCTTGGGCAGTGGCAACGTGTCAGCTTGATTACCATTACATCACAGTGTCAACTGTATGAACTGTATCAATGACTCAGATGCATCGCATATACTATACCTACCTACTATTTTGACTCACGCCCTGGCCGTGTTATCTTAAAATTTAAAGTAAAATTAATTGCTTAGTCAGCAGGCACCAACTCGGTTAAAATACATCTTTACAAATAAATAAAATTGAGGTTTATTTGTAATCTCAAAATAACAGATTTTTACTGAATGTATACAAAAGTATTTATGCGGAACTTATAACAAAAAATTAAACATGTTTTTATTATTTTTGTGTCCGTCTGTCGGTTGGTCTGTCTACCAGTTTGTTCTCCCAAAAAAATATTCTGTGTAATTTCCGATTTTCACGGGACTTTTACTGGCAGATGGCTGATGTTATAATTTAGGCTACTTTTATTTTAGAAAAAGGATTAGGGTTCCTTACAAAAAATTAAAACCCTTGAAATTGTTAACAAAATCCGATTCAAACAGGGAAGTAATATTTTATAATAATTTCACGCAGATGAAGGTCGCAGGGCACAGCTAGATAAGATATATTTGGGTGAATATCAACGCAACAAATTTTACGTGTCCACGTTGAGAATCCAAGTGTAAAATGATATTAAACTCATCACCTACTGTTGCCGAATCTTTGCTTAAGGAAAATGTTAACGTTTGCGACTCGGAATTTCGTTTTGAACATATTACATGTAGAGATTTAATCAAAACTTTTCACTCCTTAAATGTCAAGAAGACTGCGGATCTGTGGGGTAATTCTGTAGAAGTTGCCAAGTCTATTATAGACATTGTAGCACCTACGTTAGTTCTTATCTTTAATAATTGTATTGATTGTGGGAAGTTTCCTGATCTTATGAAGAATAGTAAAATAATTCCTTTATTCAAAACGGGTAGTACAGCAGACCCCACAAATTATATACCTATTTCAATACTACCTACTTTTAGTAAAATTTTTGAGAAATTAATTCTAGAACAATTGCAAAGATTTTTTAATAGACATAAATTATTACATATCAAACAGTTCGGTTTTACGAGGGGTCGTTCAACTACTGATGTTGAACTTTTAGGACATATTTATAGTGCATGAAAAGATAAATGCGATGCTTTGGGAATTTTTTGCGATTTGTCTAAGGCATTTGATTGCGTTCTTCATGAAACGTTAATCAGGAAACTCCGCCACTACGGAATCCGGAACAACGCTCTGGATCTTCTTACCTCATACCTAAGTAATAGGATCCAGAGAGTTGACGTCAACGGAAAAATATCTCCCGGATCTTTAGTAACAATGGGAGTCCCACAGGGCTCAATTTTTGGTCCTTTTTTATTCCTTATTTATATTAATGACTTACCTTACCTCGTAAAGGATAACCACGATATAGTGTTGTTTGCAGATGACACTTCGCTTTTGTTTAAACTTAAACGTCAGCAGCTAGTCACTGACGATGTAAATACCGCGATTTCAAAAGTAGTGCATTGGATTAACGCTAATAATTTACTTCTTAATGAAAAAAAAAACCAAATGCATTAAGTCTGCACTATCTCACGTTAGGCAGGTAAAAACTGGTGAAAACTTGGTGAAGGGCGAAGAGTTGAATCCTGAAGATAGCACGGTGTTCTTGGGCTTAACTTTAGACGCTAAGCTTCAGTGGCCCACACATAGATAAATTGTCGAAGAAACTGAGCTCCGCAGCATACGCAGTTAGAAAAATTCGTAATTTAACCGATGTAGAGACAGCTCGATTAGTTTACTTCAGCTATTTTCATAGCGTAATGTCGTACGGCATTCTGTTGTGTGGGAATGCCGCCGATATTCAGACCATCTTTGTTTTGCAGAAAAGGGCTGTTCGATCAATTTATAAGTTGAGTCCGAGACACTCTTTCAGAGAAAAGTTTAAGGAGATTAATGTAGTGACTGTTCCTTCTCAATATATTTATGAAAACCTTTTGTATGCTCACAAAAATATAAAGCTTTTTAAGAAATATTGTAATATTCACAATATAAATACAAGGAATAAACATAAATTTATTGTACCCACAACAAGGCTCAAGAAAATAGGTAGATTATTTAGATGCCAATGCCAACTTTTATAATAAACTACCAGGCCATATTTAAGAACTAAGCCTTGAAGAACTGCTCCAATTGAAATCGATATTAAATTGAATTTGTACCCATTTTATTTTATTTTATTACAGTTTGTCATTTTTTTAATTTTTTTTTTTTAGTTGACATTATCTACTTTTTCAAGTACCTATGGTATTATTATTATTATTATTTTTCTTGACTTTATTTACTTTTTCAAGTGTCGTTGTATAATTATTTTGTTTATTACTGTGAATATGAGAATTACGTGGGTCATACTATTTCCTTTATTTTTTACTTTAGTTAGTTTCACGATTGTCTGGCAGTTTGAGTACTTTAAGCGGCCTACCCAAATGTCCTTTCTTTGGTATTGTTCGTCGTGTCGTTGAGCTCCTTGCATTAGGAGTCGAGCTACACGATCACTGACAAATGCTTGCACTGTCTGGACAGGTCCACTCAAATCTGTGTGGTTATTTCTTCAAAAGACCATCTCAGACATTAATCTACATGGTCCTCATATGACTTGAGCAATGTCTGGACTTTAAAAGAGACGGTGACCTCTGAATTTGTTTCGGATGTTTCTTCTCAGAGTAGTCAGGTACGAAACACCGGCCCCATCTAGTTTTAAAACAACATGTTGACATGTAAAAGAGTTTTGTAAACCAATTTACAGAAATAAATACGATTTATGATTATGTTTTTTTTTTAGTGAACTACGTAACTTGGTTCAATTCGGGCCACATTTTTTTTTATAAGTGTACATAAATCATCAGGAAAAAAACAATCGCCTTAAAATTCAAGTTTGGTGGCTTATCTCAGTTCCATTTTTTGATATATTGCATTCAAATTCAAATATTTTATTTGTAGAACACAGGTAAACAAAAGTACAGATGTCAATATTAATAAAATGAGCGCTATGCCTTGCCGTCAACGGCGTACAAATATTCTAATTATAATTTCATAGGGGTAATTAATAAAATAACAAAAATAATAATAACAATAACACGATCAAAATTAATAATGAAATATTTCCATAAACTACTTTTTTATTATTATCAGCCATTTGTGTCCCACTGCAGGGCAAAGGCCTCCCTTCCCTCTTTCCACTTATCCCTATCCAGTGCTGTCATTTGCCAATCTTTCTGAAAAGAATAGAGTTCGTCCCAGCATCTTCTGGGCCTGCCGCGTTGCCGTTTGCTGCTGTTTGGGACCCATTGTGTGGTTACTTTAGCCCATAGCTCCTCCGGCATGCGACAGATGTGGCCAGCCCAGTTCTATTTAAGCTTGGCAGCCGTGTGACCTACATCGGCAATTTGAGTTTTGGAACGCAGTATCGCTGAGCCTATCTAGTTGCCATACATCTGCAACTTATTCAACACAATTTTGCAAACAGGTGTTTTTCCAAGTAGTTTCTGCCACTCAAATATTATTCTTCTCCATAAAAAAAGTGATAAGACTGACATCGGCAACTACCGTCCCATCAGCATCACCTTTACAAAATATTTATGAAAATGATTGATAATCGCATTTCTGGCCAATTAGATCAGCATCAACCTCCCGAACAAGCCGGATTCCGCCGCGGCCTCTCCACTACCGACCATTTACAGTCCCTTAGTCAGATTATAGAAAAACACATAGAATTCAACTTACCCTTATACATCGCATTTGCCGACTACTCTAAAGCATTTGATGGTTTATCGCACAACTCCATATTTGAATCTTTTAAAAATCAAAACATCGAACCAACATACATTAACTTACTACAAAAAATATACCAAAATGGCACAGCAGCCATCAAATAAACACCACAGGACCATCATTCCCTATCCAAAAAGGGGTTAAACAGGGCAACCCCCTTTCAAAACTCTTCACAGCCACGCTTGAAGAAGTCTTTAGAAAACTAAAGAAAGAAAGAAAGAAAGAAAATACATTTATTTGGCACATGCCACAAGTGCACACAGTATAAAAAAAAATATAACAAATAAAAAACAAAAAATTAAAAAACTTAAAATCTAAACAATAAAATAGTGTGACACTGTGTGCCTCACGGCTGCGCCAAATAGGCCCAGTTCAGCAAAATGCCGGACAACTAGTGCCCGACGCTGGTTTTCAACTGGACCTGAATTAGTGAGGTCCCGGATGTGAAGCAGTTTTATATTTTGTATCAATGGTGGTAGTGAATAGGTACTTAAATATGAGAAATAGATCTGCATTCAAAAAAAAAAAATTATAATAAAATAAAATAAACAAACAATAAAATAAACTAGAGCGACTTAACGAAGGTGCAAAACAAAAAATATATAAGAAAACATATAGATAAATAGGTCAATAAATAATGTTTTTTTTTTTGACCCAGAAACCGTGTCATGCTCAAGTTAATTAGGATGCGCGTTCCTACCTTCCCAGGTAGGAACGCACATCACATTATGGATTCATTTAGAGCAATCATATCCAGCTTGCGTTGCGCTTCTATGAGAAACTGTCGCAAACGACTTCTGAAAGTGCCTATCGACTTGATTAGTCTTATCGGTGGTGGCAGGTTATTCCATACTTTAGAAGCCGCATAACGAAAGCTACCTCTGAAAGCAGCTGTTTTATGTGACTGACCCGAGAGTTGTTGCGAACATTGTCTTCAACTAAATAGCACTTGGAGGGACAAGGGCATCATCGTGGGCGATAGAAGAATAACAAATCTTCGTTTCGCCGACGATATTGTCATTTTCTCCTCCACGGCAGCCGAGTTAGGCTTAATGCTCGACCAACTGAGCAATGCCAGCCTCGAGGTCGGACTCGCGATGAATATGACGAAGACCAAGGTGATGACCAAGCGCAACATAGGAATTGGGGATGTGAGGATTGAATATGTCCATGAGTACATTTACCGCGGCCAAATAGTCTCCTTCCAGGCAAGACAAGATAAAGAAGTTGTACGACGCACCGATAACGCCTGGAAGAGCTATTGGTCGGTGAAGCAAATCATGAAGGGAGAGGTCCCTTCATGATTTGCTTTCCCTCTCTCACTGAAGAGAAAACTCATGGACATGTGCATTCTTCCTACCCTCACCTACGGAGTGACATGGTCACTAACCAAGCGTCAAAAGTCCGCACTCGGGGTCTGTCTGCGAGCAATGGAGCGTAGTATCCTTGAAGTTAAACGTACTGATCCATAAACTACTACATGACCATAATTACTACATTATTGGTTATATTTAGTTATTTACAATAATCACAATGTGTCGTTTAAAAATTCGGTAATACTATAATATGCTTTTTGTCCCAAAAACAATTTCATAGTTTGTTTAAATTTAGGTATAGGTTGCTCTTTCCGACTTTTGGGCAATTTGTTGTAGATAGTTGGTGCTATGCAAAACACATTTTTGCGCATAAGAGCAGTTTTTGATGTATGTACACATAGTTTGCTATCATCACGTCTATTTCTTAGAATTTTATCTGCCATACGAGAAAATAAATGTGGATTTGTTTTTACGAACATTGCTATTTCTAATAAATATAGTGAAGGTAATATATGATAATTAGTAAAATATTTTAATAAATATAGTGATGTTAATATATGATATTTAGTAAAATATTTTAATAAATATAGTGATGTTAATATATGATATTTAGTAAAATATTTTTTACAGCTATCGGTAGTTTTGAGATTAAACACAGATCTCAAGCAACACTTTTGTCTTTTAGAGATGATATCCCTATCGGTTGAGTTACCCCAGAAGATAACACCATATCTAATGACGGATTCAACTAAACCATGGTAGGCCGTTAATAGCGCTTCTATAATTAATTAGAGTGCGTGATAATTTATATAATGCATATGCACCACTGCTTATTCTTTTGGCTAGAGCCTCAACATGCGCTTTCCTATTTAAATTTCTGTCAATAGTTACGACTAAAAATTTTGTAGTATTAGCTGTCTGTATTTTATTATTATTATATTCGATGTCAAGACTAGAGAATAATAATGATCGTTGGCTAAAGTGCATAATCAAAGTTTTATTTATATTAATTTTTAAATTATTATTATTCAGCCACGTTACCGCTTCAATCAACGTATTTTTTAAGTCCGTTTCATATGTATTCTTATTATGGCATGGTATAGTTATCGTACTGTCATCCGCAAACAGTGTCATGGGATGTTTAATGGATTTAGGGAAATCATCAATATAGAGTGTAAACAGGGGTGGTCCGAGTGTACTGCCTTGCGGAACTCCATGAGGCTCGGTACGCTCGAATGACGTGAAAATCTCTTCACGTTTGGAGCTCATATTTATTCGACTAATTTGCGTTACTTGTATTAATAATTAAACCTATGACTAGCTCGGGAATCACAGTCACTAAAAATATTTTAGCCAGAAAAGACTCAATGTTCATGGCCCCAAGTCTAGCACATGATATATTAAAAATTATCGCAGCCTTAAAAAATACAAACAGTGTAGGATACGATGGCATATGTACAAAAATTGTTAAGACTGTAGCATATGCAATCTGTGGCCCTTTAAGCTACATTGTTAATTTAAGCATCAGTGAAGGTATATTTCCGAATGCGCTAAAAAAATCTATTGTAAAACCATTATTTCAGAAACAGGACAGGGAGCTAATGGAATTTTACAGGCCAATATCACTAATACCAATAATTTCAAAAATTATCGAAAAATATATTTACAGGGAACTTAAAACCTATTTAGAAAAAAATCAAATACTCTGTGATGAACAGAAAGGATTTAGGGAGAAAAAATCAATTAACTTGACCATATTCACCAAAGTAACAATTTGAGGTACAATAAAAAATAAACAATTTTGTTAGTATATGCTTATGACACATTATCTAAAAACAATTAAATCATATTATAAAATCCAATTTAAAAGCACAGGACACTCGATCAAAGTTTGTCCAACCAAAAATCAAAATTATGGGAGGACATATTCAATTTAATTTATCATGAAGTTTTGTACGTGAGCGAGAATCTTTTAGTCGTGGGCCAGCACTTGCGTGTAACAGATATGTGATTAGTTCTGTGATTTTCCGCCAAAAACGTAAGAATCATCTTGGGTAGCACGGGGGACAAGAACTGTTCAATTTTTGGTGGATTAACTATTGATTTTAAAGTGTTTTAATAACAAATAAGCTACATGTTATAGGTAATGATTTGGGTTACGCATAAATCAGTGATATTAATTTAATTTTAACTTTCAACCATAACTACAGCCATAAAATTAGTAAAAATAAAATTAAGAAATATGCAAGATTGAATAAATTCATTAAAAAATGTAATTACAAGAAAGAACAAAAGCACTATTCCAAAAATATTCAATTAAGGAAAGAACGTGTTTCTCTTATTAATAGATTAAATAACTATCAGATTAAATTGGAAGATAGTATAAATATTTATGAAATAGACAATCAGCGCTTGCAATCTGAAATTCAGGCTCTGAATATGTCACTAAAGTTTTTATATAATAAATATGATAGTTCTAATAAGCAAATTAAGGAGCATATTCTTGCCACAAACGAGTTGATAGACACTTTTACTTGTCGGAGTGAACCCAGTCTTGATGCTCTCCAGCCTGAGGCAACGGAGGACCCGTCCCAAGCTGTGAGTGCTCAGGATGGTATCATCATCAACCAAGATATAATACCTGACATTACACTTAATGTTTCACAAGTATTACAGCCTGAGATTTGTAATTTTGTCTTACCTAATAGTCATGATTGTAATCATTCAGTCATGTTCTCTGACAGTATAGGTAGAGGGCTAGGTAAATTAATTAGTAATAAGCTGAGTTATTGTACCCAAAACAATTGTATGCCAGGGTCAACCTACAAACAAATTATGGCATCAGTAACTAAAACTGTTTGTGATCCTAATACCACCATTACTATATGTGTTGGTAATAGTTCTAAGATTAAAAAGGAAGACATCACTGACTGGGTATCAGAGTTGTTAAAGTTAAATTGTAATAAAATCATATTGTGTGCTTTTCCATATTTTGAAAATGTATCTAATAGAAAAAACAATTACATACACATGTTAAATAAACATGTACATTTTTTAGTAGGTCACTATAGTGACAAACTTATATATCTTGATATCAACATTTTTGTTGATAAACTTCAGTCGACTCGGGGTAAAGTGTATCTACCTATTAGATGTAGACACAAAATAGCTCGGCTATTAGCTTTTAATATTCACTCAGACATAAGTAGTATGTCGAAGTTTAGTTATATTATTAACACTGCGACCTTAAATAAATGTAGCATTAGTGCTATAAATGTTTACAAAAAATGTACTGAGGAGGATCCATGTGTTACTATGGAAAATTCTCAATTAGGGTATATTAGTAATAGGATTTTATTGCCTGGTGATGGCACGGAAGTCTCGGGGCTCACTCCAGATATTAATATTAACTTAAACTAGGAAGTGAGACAACAGAAGGTACCATTAACAATTTTGTTAAACCTACCAACATCAAGGTACCGTCTTGCACTCATTTAGTTAGTAAAAAAGGGCCTCAGCAGAACACCTTAAAATTATTCCACCAAAATATCCAAGGCATTTCTTCCAAATTATTAGAAATTGAATTATTTTTAGAAAGAAGTATGTTTGATATTATTTGTTTTACTGAACATTGGCTAAAGGATTACCAAATGCTTATTAATTATGAGAACTATGCGGTGGGTAGCTGTTTTAAACGTAAATCTATGCTGCGTGGAGGTTCCCTAATATTATTGAAAAATTGTGTTAAATGTAAGCAACGTAATGACATAGTAGGTCTCTCGGCAGAACATTGCGTCGAACTGTCTTGTGTTGAGCTAGATAAGCATGTAATTGTGTGTGTGTACAGACCCCCAAACTATCAAAACTTTTCCTTATTTGAATCAATAATGGAAGATGTCCTGGCAAAACTTGTAGCCAGTGATAAACCTATAATTATTTGTGGTGATTTCAATATCAATATTTTAGAAGAAAATTCTAATAGCAGTCGATTATTAAATCTTTTCAAGTTATTTGACTTGACCAACATTTTTATTGAACCTACGAAAGTCACTTCATCTTCTGCTACTTGTATAGATAATGTTTTCTGCAATTGTGATTACTTAGATAAAGCCATAGTAAATTGTTTGCCGTCTGACCATAGCGGACAAACTGTAACTTTTAGGTGTAACATACCATTGCAAAAAGTTCAGATTCAATTTAGACCTATAACTACTAATAATTTAAAGAGGTATAATATTTCCCTACAGAACAAGTTAAGTGTTATGAGCGATATGGACGATATTAATATAAATCAATTGTATGATAATTTATTTTCAATAGTTCACACTAAGTTCAACAAAACTTTTAAAAAGAAGACAAAATGTATTTGCCCTAAATTTATATTTAGTGATTGGGCAACTAGAGGTATCAGAAAAAGTAGGGAAAGACTATTTGAGCTTTATAGCCTTAAGCCTTATATAAACTCTGAAACTTTTGACAAGTATGTTGCTAAGTATTCAAAAATTTTTAGAAATACATGCAAGGTTGCCAAAGCCTTGCACATTAGCAACAAGATCAAAACAGCAGAAAACAAAATTAAGACAGTTTGGAAAGTCATAAATAACGAGACTAACAGGAAGAAAATACGTAACACTAGCTACACATTAGATATAGCTGTGTGGTCCTAAAAGCTCTAATCAGGAAGTAGCTCATGAGTTTGTAAATTTCTTTACCGATATACCGTTAAAAACTACGCAGGCTCTTAATTCCTCTCCTGAAGTCTCAATTGGTTTATTAAAGGCGAATGTGTCTGACTGCCCGGCTGAATTTAAATTTAAACACATAAACCCTATGATAGTTGTATTGTATTGTATTGTATTGTATTGTATAACGGGCTGGTGTCCGCAACTCCACGTCAAAGCGCGTGAAAATGATAGTTATTAAAGCTTTCCGGCAAATAAAAGTCAAACTGACCGAAGATCTTTGGGGAATGTCTATCAAAGTTTGTACATCCATAATTGAGACTATAGCACCATACTTAGCTTTAATTTTTAATTTGTGTGTAGATCAAGGAGTTTTCCCGGACTTAATGAAATACAGTAAAGTCATACCTCTGTTTAAATCCGCAGATAGTAAAGATACAAATAATTATAGACCTGTATCCGTGTTGCCAGTTTTTAGCAAGGTGTTTGAAAAGGTAATGCTAAATCAAATGCTCAATCATTTTAAAACCAACAGAATCTTACACGATCAACAGTATGGTTTCACCAAGGGACGTTGTACAACTGGCGCCGGTGTAACCTTATTAAAGCACATATTCATTGCGTGGGAAGAGTCCCAAGACGCCATTGGAATATTTTGTGACCTCTCCAAAGCATTTGATTGCGTAAATCACGACACATTACTTTTGAAACTTGAGCATTACGGACTAGGGAAACTTGCACTTAGTTTGGTAAAATCTTATTTGAGTGATAGACAACAACATGTGCAAATAAATGGTGTTAATTCACAGGGTTTAAAAGTAAAAATGGGGGTACCGCAAGGCTCAATATTGGGTCCTTTCCTCTTTCTAGTATATATAAATGATCTCCCCTATTTATTGAAAAACCATCCTCAAATATGGTGTTATTCGCTGATGACACTTCCCCGTCTATTTTTAAGAGAAATAGACGGGGTCAAAATCTAGATGACGTGAATAATTGATACTTTTTTTTTTTTTTTTTTTCCGGATGGGAAATCATCAAATGACCCCCCCCACTCTGGGCGGAGCGGAGGGGAGTGTCAGACTTGTACTGACTAAAACCCATCCATGTTCCTTCTTTGCCCGTTATGTTCCAGGGCCACGGTATCTCTTTCGAACAGTCCCGCAGCCCCGGCAGGCGTCGGCCCATGCGGACCCCTACTTGATTGCTGACATCTCTTTGAGGCGCGCGTGGAACACGAACGCGCCGTCGACACGGCCCGTCGTCATAAGACGGCCGGACGGCGAGCTAGCCCATAACTCGCCGTCCACAGGCCAGCGCCTACGGTGGTCGGAAGCCACCACGTGACCCCCGACGCCCAGGGCGTCTCCCGCGGCGGCTGGGACGTGAGGTTCTTTCCCTCTCACGTCCTGCCACCTCCTTCACTAGCATGACTGCTTCGCAGAAGGAGGTGACGGCTTCCCATTCCCTCTCGCTCCGGACCATGGCTTGAACCAAGGCCGGACGCGAGAGATCGCCGCCGCCAATCGCCGCTGTGAGGATACGGCGGTGCTCCGCCCAAGTGGGGCAGACCTCCACGGTGTGTTCCACCGTGTCCTCCGGACGATCCTCGCAGTGGAAACACCCGGGCGTTTCCTCCCGCCCGATTCGATGCAGGAACCTCCCGAAACAACCGTGTCCGGTGAGGACCTGCGTCAGGCGGTAGGTGAGGGCGCCGTGGCGCCTCTCTAGCCACTCCTCAAAGAGGGGACTTATCGCCACTATGGTGGCGTGCCCTGCACGGGGTTGCGACAATCGCTCTCTCCATGTCGCCATGAGATCACGCCGGAGGTCTGTCCGCTGAGCGGCAATTTGTCGCGACAGCGGAGTTTCTCCCCGACATAGTGCTTCCGCGCGCCATTCGTGCAGGCGCGCGAGGACTATCGCCTCCAGATCCCATGGCGGCAATCCGGCAAGGAGGCTAGCCGCCTCGCCGGAGATCGTGCGGTACCCCCGGATTAGCCTTATGGCTATCACCTTTTGGGGCGCGTTCAGGTAGTGGGCGGCTTGCCGCCTCAAAGAACGCGCCCACACCGGGGCCCCGTAAAGGGCCATGGACCGCACGACCCCCGCGTAAAACTTCCGGCAGGAGGCGTTTGGACCCCTCAGGTTGGGCAAGAGCCGCTTGAAGGCAGCCCCTGTCCGTTCCAGTTTGGGAGCCAAACGTCGGAAGTGCTCCACGAAGGTCCACCGGCTGTCGAGGACGAGTCCTAGGTACTTCAACGTCGACCCGACGCCGATGGAAACCCCTCCTGCCATCAGTAGGGATCCCGACGGTGGCGCATTCCGAGGCCCATGAAAACACATGGCCTCGGACTTGTGCAATGCCACCTCGAGCCCCAATTGCCGGATCCTCTCCATTGCCGGATCCTCTCCAATAATTGGTACTTCAGGTCCATAATTGGTTCACAGCAAACAGTTTGGTGTTAAATGAAAAAAAAAACGAAATGCGTAAGATTTGCTTTACCGAATGTTAAAAGTAGCGATTGTGATATAGTATTGAATAAAGAGAAACTTGAATTTGTAGATAAAACGGTTTTCCTGGGGATTACGCTTGATTCAAGGCTACAATGGGGTTCTCATTTAACATCCCTTGCGGGGCGGCTAAGTTCAGCAGCATATGCTATAAGAAAAATCCGTCAATATACTGATGTAGATACCGCTAGACTGGTCTATTTTAGTTACTTTCACAGTATTATGTCTTATGGCATTTTAATATGGGGACGGGCTGCAGACATTGAGTCTATATTTATTCTGCAGAGCCATATATAATCTTCGTAGGCGCGATTCTCTAAGGGAACTGTTGAAGGAAATTAACATCATGACGGTACATTGTCAATACATCTACGAAAACATAATGTGTGTAAGAAAAAATCTACATCTTTTTAATAAAAGAGGTGACAGACACAATTACAGTACTGGAAATAGAGACCAATTAGTTCAGCCAGGCTTCAGAATCGCTAAAGTAGACTCATCACAATGACATATAAAATTCCACAAAGTATTCTTGAACTGAATGAAACGAAATTTAAAACATGCATTAAACGCACACTATGTAAGAAAGCATATTACAAGTTGGACGATTATATCACTGATAAAAATGCTTGGCTCAATGCCGGTCCTGCTCCACAAGAACAGGGGCGCCTAAATTGATAGCATTAAAATAGTATTGTTGGAGCTGCTGAAGATTGTATAACTATCTTTGCATTGTATAAATTCAATCTCTTTAGTATTATATAGCCGCTTAGCCCATATTGTTTGAGTACTATGTACTAGAAAGCTGTCATTCGCTGGAAACCTGCGTCTTTTCTTGACTTGAATGTGCCCTGGCGGTTAGGAGTATGTCATGCTCACTTAAATGTCTCGCTGATGGTAGCACGTGTGTCGGATCATTTAGTTCCCTTCAAAATGGTTAAGTTGAATGGTGCTGATACATGCGTCATGTTCGTGAACGGGCGCTGTCAGTTGTGACTGGTCATCTCTTATTTGCCACGGCTTATTTGAATTAATTATTTTATTTTTGAATTGTTTTTACTATGGACACTTTTAACATACACATCTTGCTGCATCGTTCTCACATAATGTACCATCTCAAAATGAATGATGTAACCAAGGTTTTGTTAAAGTATTCTGATTTAAAAGAGTGTCCATGGTGTTTCTTGCCCGTTCTTCTCCATAGAGATCTACGTTAGGGAATGGGCAACTACAGTACTTTCACAGTTTTTGTGCCTTGTGACTGGGACTGTAGCTATATTTTACTGTTGTCTTTGTTTCGACAATTCAAAAGTGCCTGTAACTGGCCTACTTGAAATAAATGCTTTGATTTGGATTTTGACTTAAAACCCTTATTTTAAAGACTTTTTTATGTCTGGTTCCAATTTTGGTGGTTTTGGTGGCGTTTTCACGCCACCAGAATTGAAAACGTGCCACCTAAGTATGTACTGTATATGTATTGTTTTTACCTACACACCGGGAAATTTTAATGGTTGTATTCCCGCAGCGAAATAGTTTTGACTCGGTAATACAATCGTTTTATAAACAAATAAAATATTAGAAACAAATCATGGCAGATTCACCATTACGGTAAACAAAACTCGAAAGCGACCACGAACCAATAGTAATATTTCACGATACTCACGCTCGACGCAAGCCGAGCACAGAACGGCCGCGCGGCCTTTCCATCAGCTGATAACTTATGAGTTAATGAAACATATTAATAATAATAAGCTTTACCCAACACGTTGTTCAGATTTTCCCTTCATACTTTTACGGGCTTAGGACCGTCAAAATACTTTTTTAGTTGCAATTTACTGAACAAGAAACTAAACAAAAACAAGTTTATTATCTAAGAAAAATAATTTTCTGAATTAAATTTGAATCAACTTAATTACAATTATTTTTATTATTTAAACTACTTTTAAATATTCGGTATATTTACAAAAGAAAGAGTAGGTACTTACACTTCCCGGTAACGGAGTAATTGTTCGAAGTTCAAGCCACTGCGTTGAATACACAATCGAGCACGTTTAAATTGATTGTCTTTCAATTTTAATAAGGTGTCTCTGTCACTTCTTACGATATCGAAAGCGTCCACCATCGCAGTTATTAACGAGTCGCGATACACCAGGCGCTTGAGCTCGGACCACAAGTCTAACGGAGTTAGGTCCGGGCTTCTTGCTGGCCAAGCCACTGGCCCGCCGCGTCCGATCCATCGCTGGGAAAACACCGAGTGCAGGTGCTCTCGCACGGCGCGGTGATAATGAGCCGGGCACCTGTCATTCTGATAGTACAGATTGTCTACGGGCGCCGCTAGCGGAACGTCGTCCAATAAGTCCGGGATAACGTTGCGTAACATTTTCAGGTAGGTTCCACCTGTTAAGTGTCCTGTCACAAAATGCGGTCCAATGAGGTGGCCATTTATTATGCCAGCCCACGCATTAACACTAAAACGCACTTGATGCGCACACTCGCGAATAACATGTGGGTTGTTCAAAGCCCAAAGATGTTCGTTTAGCCATGGACAGTAACATTCTGCGAGGAATAAGAATCTCTTCTCATTCATCGGGGAAGGATACTGCCCACTCCCAGGGTGCACCGGCCCAGCAGCTGCTATTCGCTCCAGACGTATCGAGAGGGACCGGCAGCCATCAGGCACACGAGGAGAAATTCTGACAAGTTTTTCGACCGTTATCTATCACATGTTATACACTGTTTTAAGCATTCACGGTTTACAACTAAACTTATACTGTCACTTACGAGATATCGGGAGCTCAAAATAATGAACAATCACGGAAGATATCCCGTAATTGACAGTATAAGTTTACATGTTTACATTTTTCTAATCCTCTCTTTAAGGTAGTGTTTTCTAAGTAACTTAGTTACTTCTTGGTTCGCGATTAGTAACTCTTCTTGTAAAAGGCTAATTTTATCGTAAAGCTCTTTATTGTTCTGAGATTCGTAGATAGATGTATTTGGTAAACATAACTTTGTTGCGTCAAAGAGGGTTTGGTTTGATGACAAATCACACAGCGAACTTGAACGTTGTGGTTTTCTAAATTTTATATTATTATTGCCACTTTGCTCGTTCTCCATCATAATGTCGTTAGTCAATATAGTTGTTTGAAATTGAGTCGAGTCGGAGACAAATAGAAATTATCAGATTATTACAATTCCAGAAAACTTTTTCTCGATGTCAGGCCAGAAGTCGCGACCTCTTGAGTACGAGGTACACGTTGTAGCCCCTCGATCAAATGAATTGTTGGAGGAGTTATCGAAAATATGTGTTGTTTTCTACACGTAGAATTATTTAAACTATTGAAGTCGTTAGATAATGACTCATGGGAAATAACTATTTATAGTAGTACACGTCTAATAATAATAAGTCTTACTTAAGTAATTGGAGATTTTATAACCAGCACTTTCAGATTTAATTATCTGTGGATTGGCGCGCAATTCAAATTTCAAATAAATTTTATTCGAAAACCGTGTTTTACAATTTTAGAATATGAGTTCCTACATGGAAGTACCGCTGAGCAAACAACACGAAAAATTTACGACGTGCACGGGTCTAACACTGCTTGCATAAACACGGTCTATTATTGGTTCAATCGTTTTAAATCTGGAAATTTTGAGTTGAAGAACGAGCCTCGCGGTCGGCTGATAACCATTGTCGACAACGACGAATTGAAGGCAACAGTGGAAGCGGATCCAACTCAATCTACGGCTGAGCTTGCTGCGGGCTTTGGAGTTAGTGTCAAAACAACTTTGAAGGATTTCATCAAATCGGAAAGATAAAAAAAGCAAGATAAGTGGGTGCCACACAAACTAAGCGATCAACAGCGAGACTTACGCGTCGAAGCATGCATAACACAACTGCGATGAAATGTGGATCCTGTACGACAACCGTAAGCGTTAGTCTCAGTGAGTGAACCCAGATACAGCACCGAATCAGTACGCTTAAAAAAGATTACTCATAGGAAGATGATGGTGACTGTCTGGTATACCAGTGCCCGACTTGTACATCACAGCTTCTTACCGAATGGCATAACAGTGATGGCAGAAGCCTATTGCTAAGAATTACAAACAGTGATGGAGAAGCTCGTAATTCAACAACCAAGACTGGTCAATCGCTCTTCCCCATTGCTTCTCCACGACAACTCGTGAGCTCACACTTCACGACAGGCCATCGCAAAGCTACAAGAGTTAAAGCTGGAAACTCCGTCAACCACCGTACTCACCGGATCTTTCCCCAACAGATTTGTAGTTTTTTCAAAAATTAGACAATTTTTTAAGTGGGAAAAAATTCAACACTTGGGAGGCAGTACAAAACGCTTTCGCTGACTTCATCGCCTCCCATCCGGCAGACTTCTACAGTAAAGGGATAAACAAACTGCCATCAAAATGGCATAATAATAGTATAGATAATTTGGGCCAGTACTGATATTAGCTAAAATAAAAAAAAATTGCAAAATTTTTATATTTTAAAATTTTCATACAAATCTCCAACTTCATAGGTAAAGACCTTAATATTATTATCTTATACGATGGTCTACAAAATCCAACTTTTGGTCAGTGGGTCGTCTTAGGGTTTGTAAAGCTCGGTGCTACATAATATTATAAAAATGTGGTTGGGTCGGTACTGACTTGCGAAGCGCAGCGCTGTCTTGCACAATCGCGGCGAAGTGCGGGGGCGCGACATTTGGCGTGACTAGCTGCGTCACGTCGCGTCGTGACACCCGTTGACACAGCCTTAATGCCGCAACACTTGTGGTGATTCATTAGTCTCGGTTTTCATTACCTATAGGTAGAGCTTCTTATAACAACACAACGTGAAAATTGGCATTTTAAAATGCTGTATTGTTAGACTATTGTTTAAATATTTTCAGCAAAACAGCGGCTGTATTTAAACAAACCTGGATTTTAAGATACAATAATTATGTCGTAGCATTACCTTCATTGACCAAGTTATGTGTTTATTTTATAGACTCCAGTAAGACAAGAGTGTATGATTATTGCTACACCCATGCGTAGGTATTTGGAAGTGCCACCGCACCGCCATCGTTCGACGCTTCGGCCGAACAACACTGGACACACTGGAAAGTTCGCTTGTGTCAATAGCCCAACTGTTCACTGTAAGTAAATCTTATCAATGAAACATACTTTTTATACAGTACTTCTAAGCTAAGTATAATCTCCTAACGGACAAAGGAGGAATGCATATTTCAGCTTCCATTACGTGTATTGGAGAGCTTTTTATAAAACCACTTTTACTCCTCAAATATTGGTTCCGAATATTTATGAAAACTTAAAAAAAAAATACTATGAATGTACCGTCATACATGTGTAATAATAACTAAATATTACACGCTTTATATGTATATATTCAACAAGGTGGAATAAGGAAATAAAGTGACGTCCGAATGAACTTTACGTTACGTTAGTTCAGAAATAGTCCGACGGGAAAGGAATGCATTCCTTTCTATTTGTGAACGGCGGACACTTGTAGACCACGGTTCGAGAAGTATCCTAATTTGAACGTTGTCTTTTACGGGTTCACGATAGTATCGTGACAAATAAAATATGTGTACCTGAAAATATATCGAAGGTTGCCTAGCATCTGACAAAAGAACGAGTAACGATTAAAGACAAGAGTACAAGACAAGGCAAGAGTAGATTCAAAAATCAAGTAAAGACGAGCGGCCGAACGGAACTCGCGGGATCGACGCGCTCTGATAACATGAAGGACGATCGGTGATTAGGTGCCGATTACTGGCGAGTGGTGAGCACACACCGCATGTGCCGAGTGCTCGGCAATCACCGCGGGGCTCGGATCGAGCGCATCGCTAGCCTATCGCGACAATTATCGCCGGGCGCCGTCGACAGCGATAACGAAACGATTGCCCCCTAATAAACACACAGCAACGACTTCAAGTAACATTAGAGTTCGACGAATGTTTATTGCGTGGCCTCTTTCAAAATATGGGTGTTTTGATAACATTTATCATCATCGTTCTTCGTTCAATCTTCAACCATTTAAGTTTCAGGAAATTACCACGTTCCATTTCTCGAAATGTAGAGTGATTTCATATTTTCAATTTTTTTTTCATCTTTCCATTTTTTATGTTGTCTTTGCCGTCCCTGCGGCACCATTGTCACGAACTCCGCTTGTCTAAACCGTATCTATTTCTGTATGTTGGTTTTATAAAACAATTTTACACGTCACATAAGGTTATGTCTTAAAACTAGAGGTCGGTGTTTCGTATCTGAGAATAAACAGCGGTAACAAACTCAGGGGTCACATTCTCTTTTACAGTCTAGACATAATCTTCGTCAAATCAAGATATGAAGACCATGCAGATTGGTGTCTGTGATGGTGTGATGTTGAAGAAAGAACCACACAGACCTGAATAGCTTGGACGTGTGTAGCCTATCCGTCTTAACCTAATGACAGCCAGTTCAGTAAGTAGGTTGTAGGCCTGTTTTCTGTAATGGCCGTTCTGTCATCATATTTATTTCTGTCTGCCATTACAGATATTATTGGTAGAGGCAGAGCGTCGCGAACAACAGAAGAATAATAACTTTGCTTACAGTTTAGACAAGTACACACTTGTATAGAGCTCTACAAGGGTCCTCGGTAGAGTAGGTAGTCAAGTAGTCTGCTAAGGGTAACAATAGGGCTAAAGCTTATATCGACACGAACGCGACTACTTACTCCAGTGACGAGCGTGCCATTCCAGTAGGAGACAGATGTGAACTAATCATTTTATTTAGAAACAGCTACAAAACTATAAAGTTAATACGGTAAATGTAAGTTTTATGAAATAATTACGGTCTCACATCGTCATAAACTGTGGTGTCGTTGTGTCGAGATCGTGAAGCCAGTGTTCGATGTTATCACTGACACTCGCGCGCACGACGTACGTCGACGTGTTGAAGTCAGCAGCTGCACCTCGTGTTGATATGTGCGCGTCAATGTATGCCCTCGTAGTGCAGGCGCTCGAGTCACCCGACACTGACTGACTCTTGCACTGAAGCCTTACAAGCACACGCAAGGCACTGATTCACACTCTAGAAGAATCGTGGCAGTTGATTCATGATTGTTTTAATCTTCACAAAAACATTATAATAATATCACGTCTCTTAAACATTATGGGTGTACGATGTGGGCGATCGCCTTTCAGTGTTACTATTATATCTACAGAACCGTCGCATTGGCCACCAATAGCCAATGCGATGGTTCTGTAGATATTATTATATTATATTATATCATTCTGAGTTTTTTTTTAGTTGAACCTACTTTTTAACATAAAGGCATTTAGTAACCTTACCAACTGATTCTCCCACAATATTCAAGAACCTCTGCGATCATTACCTGATCGCTTAAAATACCCAGTAAATGAAACCTGTGGACGCCATCGCGACATGAATAAGTACCGAGTGTAGAGTGGGTGCGCCCGCGCCACCGCGCTGTGCCGCGTGCGCGCGCTGTGTGGCTCGATCATCGTTTGACGTGAAATTGGGCCAGTTTCAATTAGTCGCTTATCGACCACACCCTTCCGTGTTGCCGGACAAACATGTAGGTAGCTCGACAACTGACGACAAGACTTGTGTAGACTTGTCCAATGCTTAATGCAATCCACAAGACACACCTTCATTGTAACTTCTTAGGTTAGTTCAATATATCTATAGCTTTCATTCCGCTTGTGTCGCAAGGGTTTCCACTTTTCATGTTGTCCAGCGAGATGGAATTTTATTTTATTTTATTTTACTTTATTGGGACATTAAACAGTTACACATTACAAAAAGTATGACAGAATAATTTTAAAACTAAATAAACGTGTAACCCACACCAATATCCGCGAAATAATGTTTTTTTTTTAAATATAGTTAAAAGCGTGCATTAGTATAATAGACAATTAAGTAAGGACTCATATGTGATTTAGGGATAATAGGTATTAGATAGCTACTTTAAAGATTCAATAGCCATCTTTATGAACTTAAAGTGTGTAAGCGCGAAAATATCAAGTTCGATAAAGTGCGTGTTATACGTATCTACGATGCGTCGGAGAGGTGCCCGTGCGCCGGCGTGAGTTCTACACCTTGCAGTGTGGAATAGCCGGGGCACGCGCACCTCTCGACGCATCACAGTTCTAGGTACAATGTAACAGGTTGTTATTACACAGACCATGCAGCATCATGACCATCAGTAAGCTGCGTCTAGACTACAAGCTTTGAATTTTATAACGCTTTAATAATAGGGTGTATGGTAATTTTGACTTAGTGCATATATGTAATGCATAGAACGTAAAATGTTTTTTGAACATGTTAATAGGGACAACAATACTTTGTGTGCCGTACACAACGTATTTATATTAAATCTTAAGTCTTCCTACGCCACTATTTTTCCATCGACCCGTGATAATTAACAAAAGCTTTCGTTTGCTGCAGATTACGAACAGTATTTGATCTTAATTAATAAGGCCATTATAATACCCTTTTTTTTTAATTCGGAAAATCCTCATGGATACCCTCCGTCGGGGCAATTGAAGGGTTATGTCGGACTCTAACCGACTAAACACCCACTGTTCCTTCTCTACCGTGTCTGGGGCCCGGGTTATACGAGTACATTAGCGTGCACCCCCGACAGGTATCAGCCAGAAATTCCCAGCGGGCCCCATCACCAATCCCCATCACCGCCACCACTGCGCGCCACCTATTTGGACCTACCTTTCTTATACAATAGCTTAAAGTTGTCCTCGTAATAACAGTTCTACAGCAAACAGTAGCAACAAATTCAATAATGTTTTAGAGCACACGACTGACTTGAAGGCAACGGAACATGACGGCATCGATCGTTACTTTAATTGGAAACTGTGTTATCGGATGTAGCGCAGAGCAGTTCGGCAAGCGGCTGTTCAACGGCATACGGCGGCATGCGGAACACAGCACTATAACATGTACGCGCTCAAAAAAATAGTGCCCAGTGAGTGTTGGGATGTGTCACTGCTTTCTTGTAAAGCGCAAATTAATAATACAAGTGATCCCTCGTCCGCGGGATCGCGGCCGCGGTTCACGCGGCTCTAAATTAAACGCAAATTAGATGCGCCGACGACGTTTTGGACTTGTTGTCTGTGAGCCTGACGACACGACACTCGGGAGTTGTGACTTAAATACTGCTAGGAACAAGTGAATAGCATCAAATTACGACACTTATTTATTCGAACTAACACGAAGGGGATAGCGGGGTCTTAGTTCGCTCGCTTCGCTTGCTCTCAAGGCCCCGCATCCCCTTCATGTTAGGTTACTTTAAAAACCCTGCAGACAGAAATAGGAGCCCTGTGTAGTGGTGACGTCGACTGCGCCTTATTACAATATTTTGATATTTACCTTGACGTTGATTTTAGTTGTGTTTTATTTATTTTATTCAAAGAGAGCATTAGTTTTTATATATTTCCTAGTATCATCTCGGAATTGCATCACAGGTGCGCGCACGCGATTTTCATATGGCTATCGTGTTATTGTGATAAAAAATAATGAGTACA
The DNA here is from genome assembly GCA_910589295.1 of Noctua janthe. Lineage (NCBI taxonomy): Eukaryota > Metazoa > Arthropoda > Insecta > Lepidoptera > Noctuidae > Noctua > Noctua janthe. Next base: position 124,649 of record OU342560.1, read on the forward strand.
TACGCCAGCACATTAAGCTCGACACCCAACATACCCATAACTACGCTACATTCAATACAGAGAATCGTCGGATAGGGACTAAGCATCGTGGCATCGGCCAATCACAGTGCGGTAGCGTTTAATGCTTTGCACTTACACACACAGACGCACTTTTTTGCATCGTATTGTTCCCAAATATCGCTCGGCTGGGATTCAAGATCATTACGAATATTTTTTTGCTGTCGAAGTGTGTGAAGTAATATTTATGACGCCATATTATCGCCACAACAGTGGCAGCAGATATTGTAGTTACGAGTACACTATTTTTTTTTGTAATTTTTTAATATTTGTTACTATTGTTAGCTCCTTATATTTATTGAGTAAAGATAATATTGATAAAGGTAATTGTTAATACTTTACAATGTTGTAGCTTACTTACTGTTTACAGATCTAACTATTTACACAAAATAACTCTAGCTTGAGCATATTTCTTTTTAAGTAGTAGTTAAGTTTTATTTACCGTAGTTGATTATAGGACGTTCGAGTTCTAAAGAGCTCGTGGCTAAATGACAACAGCCGCTCGGATCGATCCTTCGGTTAAGCCGTGCTTGCCCAGGTTGGTCTGTGGATGGGTGACCACCCATTACATACCGAGTTTCCTCCGTGTCTCGGAAAGCACGTTAAGCCGTTGGTCCCGGGTGTAATTTGTAGATCTTTGACAGTCGTTAGGTAGTCAAAGATCTACAAATGACACCCGGGACCATCGTCATCTAGATTTTGGGCCCGTCTATCTTAGACGGGCCCAAAATCTAGATGACGTGAATAATGCCCTACTTCAGGTCCATAATTGGTTCACAGCAAACAATTTAGTGTTAAATGAAAAAAAAACGAAATGCGTAAGATTTGCTTTACCGAATGTTAAAAGTAGCGATTGTGATATAGTATTGAATAAAGAGAAACTTGAACTTGTAGATAAAACGGTTTTCCTGGGGATTACGCTTGGTTCAAGGCTACAATGGGGTTCTCATTTAACATCTCTTGCGGGGCGGCTAAGTTCAGTAGCGTATGGTATAAGAAAAATCCGTCAATATACTGATGTAGATACCGCTAGACTGATCTATTTTAGTTACTTTCATAGTATTATGTCTTATGGCATTTTAATATGGGGACGGGCTGCAGACATTGAGTCTATATTTATTCTGCAAAAAAGAGCCATCAGAGCCATATACATATAATCTTCGTAGGCGCGATTCTATAAGGGAATTGTTTAAGGAAATTAACATCATGACGGTACATTGTCAATACATCTACGAAAACATAATGTATGTAAGAAAAAATCTACATCTTTTTAATAAAAGGGGTGACAGACACAATTACAGTACTAGAAATAGAGACCAATTAGTTCAGCCAGGCTTCAGACTCGCTAAAGTAGACTCATCTTTTATGGGGTACTGTTTGAGATGCTATAATAAAATTCCACAAAGTATTCTCGAACTGAATGAAACGAAATTTAAAACATGCATTAAACGCACACTATGTAAGAAAGCATATTACAAGTTGGACGATTATATCACTGATAAAAATGCTTGGCTCAATGCCGGTCCTGCTCCACAAGAACAGGAGCGCCTAAATTTATAGCATTAAATAGTATTGTTGGAGCTGCTGAAGATTGTATAACTATCTTTGCATTGTATAAATTCAATCTCTTTTGTATTATATAGCCGCCTAGCCCATATTGTGTGAGTACTATGTACTAGAAAGCTGTCATTCGCTGGAAACCTGCGTCTTTTCTTGACTTGAATGTGCCCTGGGGGTTAGGAGTATGTCATGCTCACTCAAATGTCTCACTGATGGTGGCACGTGTGTCGGATCATTTAATTCCCTTCAAAATGGTTGAGTTGACGGTGCTGAATACTGATACATGCGTCATGTTCGTGAACGGGCGCTGTCAGTTGTGACTGGTCATCTCTTATTTGCCATGGCTTATTTGAATTAATTATTTTATTTTTGAATTGTTTTTACTATGGACACTTAACGTACACATCTTGCTGCATCGTTCTCACATAATGAACCATCTCAAAATGAATGATGTAACCAAGGTTTTGTTAAAGTATTCTGATTTAAAAGAGTGTCCATGGAGTTTCTTGCCCGTTCTTCTCCATAGAGATCTACGTTAGGGAATGGGCAACTACAGTACTTTCACAGTTTTTGTGCCTTGTGACTGGGACTGTAGCTATTTTTTACTGTTGTCTTTGTTTCGACAATTCAAAAGTGCCTGTAACTGGCCTACTTGAAATAAATGCTTTGATTTTGATTTTTGATTTTGATAGGCAGTCGCTCCATGTAAAATACTGGTATTCAGCTGCATCCGGTTAGACTGGAAGCCGACCCCAATATACTTGGGAAAAGGCTAGGCAGATGATGAGTTGATTATAGGAAGTTGTCAATTTTTATTATTCTATGATTTTAAACTTTTCTTGGCTCCTAAGACAACTTATAATTTTGTTTAGATTTTGATAAGTAGGTCTTTTTACACTTAAGACTGATTTCGTTTCGTGTCGGTTAGTTTCAGAAACATATTTTGTCCTATTGAAATTATTATAAAAAAATATTAGTTCCCTTTTTTAATCGGATTTTATAATTGATTTCAAATCTTTTTTTTTTTGCACGCAACCCTAATTCCTTTTCTGAAATAAAATTAACCTATGTTAGACCTTATAACATTAGCTATCTGCCAGAAAAAGTCCCGTCAAAATCGGTCTGATCTGAACAATCCTCGCGCACTTTTTTGATGTCACTGAATAAAGGAATTCTACGAAGATAAAGCGTCTCCTAGCGCGTGCTCAAGGATGCGCGTGCGCTCAAATATATACTTAATTAAAGGCAACACTATCTGTGTTGCCTTTAATTAATTCTTAGTCTATTCAGTGACATCAATAAAGTGCGAGAGAGTTTTTCCGGTTTGTGGAAACGGAGGTTTTGACAAATATACATTTCTAATATTAGTGAAGAGAAATAATATATTTTCCCAGGCTTTCAACTACGCCTGTTGAAAATCGTCGATTGTTGTGACGAAAAGAAGTCACAAACAACCACGGTTTAGCATTTGTTTAAGACAAGTATTAGGATTTAAATGATTACACAATGCAGGTCTTAGATGAGAATCACAAGCATGCGCTGTCATTCAAGAATCACAAACGCAGCTTTCGAGGACAATTGGGAATTCTCCTGGAAGGTGCGCGCGTTTACTAACTTTAATCTTACTGCTTGTGTATCAAGCAGCCAGACCCGGAACAGTTGGACAAATATTAGTTCTAGCGGGAACGAACCCGCGACACAGGGCGGCAACCAATTGCTCAACCACTGCGCCAACCTTGCCGTCTTTTCATCCAGTTACAGGCAGCTCTAGCTATCTGTTTTGTCTAAGCTACTTGGCACCAATCAATGTGCCTCACGAAATTGTGAAACTGAAAAAGTAGATACTTATATGCCAACTGCTGGTGCGAATGGAAGAAAACATTTGTGGCTTATTTTTTTTTCTAAATTTTAATTTTATTCCCTAGTTTCAACTTTTTTATTTAATTTTATGAGTAAAATCTAAAACATTACTTTTATACTCCTAAACATACATATTAAATAACTTTTAATAATAGACGTATTAGTGCACAAATGCAGCGCAAATAGAAAAATATTTTAACCATAATAATCATTATGCGACGAACTCAACTCGCTTACAAAATAATATTATTAAATTACTTACATGATACCTACGTATAGGTATAGTATGGTGAGAATGCGGCGCGGCGCGGCGGGGCACTCATATCATACGGTCTGAGCGCGCGTGAGAGAGACGAAGTAACAACAACATATCGGACATTCTCGCACGATTCGCAGCGATCAACTTCTAATAGTTCAAAGTCCAAACAGTCCAGCTTGATGAGCGGCCGTGTGTACAAACTTTGGGTAAGTTGTTACGATATTGGACCCCAAGGAGAAAGTTAATAAATATTAATTAAATAAAGTTTAAGAAATATTTAAAAATGTATAAGATTTGTGTAAAATAAATAAAGGAAATTAATTAAATAAATAAAATTTATTCAAAAATTTAAGGTACAACGTTTACAGTGTTTCTTAAATCTAAGTTAAGTTCACCCATGATTTGTGCCTGAACTAGGTAATCCTATGTTTCAGACGATTGGAGGTAACATTAATTGATTAAAAAAACACATTATCAAATTAATCTTATTGGTACCTATGTAAAAAGGTATATAAAAACTTAGCTAAATAATTAAAAAATAACAATAATACGAACAATATTTACTTTACCACAAGTAATAACTTCTCTGTATCTTCATAGGACATAATTATTTTGAAGGGCTTCTTTAAGGATTTTATTGCAGTTACTATGATTTAAAGAGTAGATTTTTCCTTTTTCATTTTATAGAGTAGCGGTCCGAGGTACATATAAAATTTGGCTGTGAAAGCATGTTTTGTACTTTTCTTTGCAAACTATATCTTTCCGTCTTGTTTTAGTGTATTCAGTGCTGTATGGAAGTGCTGCGTGTTGTTTTAGTACAATGCTCATAATAAATAACTCTCGAACTGTTAGTACTTCACAAGATTTATACAGGAGGTTAGTGAGGAAAAGGAAAGGGCCTGAAGTTGTTCAGTTTGATGGTCTGCAGCATATCCTTTCATATGACTATACCCTTTCTGTTACACCCTGTATATATTTTTTTTGTTTTAGACCATACCTACATACCACATACCTTTTAGTTACAGAGATATTGGGGTTCAAAGTTCCAACTTTTTCACAAGTTTTCTTTTAAATACATTCATTTATAGATTTTTACTTTAAATACCTCCACGACCCGTTACTATTCAATTCATACATCAGCACAATGTTCAGTGCGTTACATTGAGTCCTACAGTAGAAAGTGATTTTTCACTCCAAAAAAAAAAGTCGTTTTCCAGCAATAATTTTTGCGTAAAGTTACTTAGTTTGATGTACACAATGCTTCTTTTTTTTTATCGGATGGGAAATCATCAAATGAGGGGGTCATTCTCCCTCTGGGCGGAGCGGAAGGGATTGTCAGACTTGTACTGACTAAAACCCATCCATGTTCCTTCTTTGCCCTTTGTGTTCCAGGGCCACGGTATCTCTTCGGAACAGTCCCGCAGCCCTGGCAGGCATCGGCCCATGCGGACCCCTACTTATTTGCTGACATCTCTTTGAGGCGCACGTGGAACATGAATGCGCCGTCGACACGGCCTGTCGTCATAAGACGGCCGGACGGCGAGCTAACCCATAACTCGCCGTCCACAGGCCCGCGCCTACGGTGGCCGGGAGCCACCACGTGACCCCCGACGCTCAGGGCGTCTCCCGTTGCGGCTGGGACGTGAGGTTCCTTCCCTCTCACGTCACGCCACCTCCTTCACTAGCATGACTGCTTCGCAGAAGGAGGTGACGGCTTCCCATTCCCTCTCGCTCCGGCCCATGGCTTGGACCAGGGCCGGACGCGAGAGATCGCCGCCGCCAATCGCCGCTACGAGGACACGGCGGTGCTCCGCCCAAGTGGGGCAGACCTCCACGGTGTGCTCCACTGAGTCCTCCGGACGATCCTCGCAGTGGATACACCCGGGCGTTTCCTCCCGCCCGATTCAGTGCAGGAACCTCCCGAAACAATCGTGTCCGGTGAGGACTTGCGTCAGGCGGTAGGTGAGGGCGCCGTGGCGCCTCTCTAGCCACTCCACAAATCGCCATTATGGTGGCGTGCCCTGCAGGGGTTGCGACAGTCGCTCTCTACATGTCGCCATGAGATCACACCGGAGGTCTGTCCGCTGAGCGACAATTTGCCGCGGCAGCGGAATTTCCCCCAGACGTAGTGCACAATGCTTGTTTGATGGTTTCATGAAGGGTCCGTTTACTCCCTGTAAAATATACAATATGAGATCGACTATCTCTACCTGCCCACCGACCTACCCTAACTATCATGAGTGAGCCTTCTGTTTCGTACGTTGTTATGCTCGCGTATAAACGAAAACGTCGCTTGCGCCCGCGGAACTGCAGCAGGAGACGAGAGGAGCGAGACCGGGGGGGAGAGTTTATATTTAGGAAGTGCTATGTGTTGATCAAAAATAAAACGATTCGGCTCGCTCACACCCGTTTTACTATGACAAACTACAAGTACACGTACGACTCAGTAGCGGTTGTACGAAGGACTAATGATTACAACGCTTGAGCCAAGTTTAGTGATTGATATCGCTTCCGGTGTGAGCGTTTTATGATACACTAATGGTAGGTGGCCATTAAGGCGCCAGCCGCCGAGCTTAGCCGTAAGAGTCCACGGAGTTTAGTGCCCGTCCTTCTCCATAGAGATCTACCGTTTCGAAGTGGCAATTATCTTGCACTTTTTGACAACTGACCGACTCCTGGATTATACAGGGTAGAGGGACACCGACGCTAAAACGGTTACCAGGTATTCGGTACATCATTCTGAACCCCAGATGGAAATTTTTCGTCGGTTATAAAAAAAACAGCTTCTACAAAACTGTTAAAAAAAAGCAAAGAAGGCGATCAAAATGTATAGAACAGCTGGTTTTTTTTTTAATTACCTATGAAAAATTTCTTTGTGCTCCCACAAATGGCTCAGAATAATGTAGTGAATACGTGGTAACCGTTTTAGCGTCGGTATCCCTTTCACCTTGTATTATGTTTATTAAGCCATTCTCCAGTACCTACCTAAGTGAAAATGATTTTCGACTGATTAAATATGACTAATCCACCACGTGTGCATGTCAGTTAATTAGTTCATCACTTCGCTAGTAATGCGTGAACTAAAGCAATCGACTCGTTCGGTGATTAACTCAATGTTCGAAACGAGGTCAACAGTTAATCAGCAGTAGTTTGTTCAGCGTTTGCATCTAATATGAGAGACGTCAACAAAAACTAACACGGCACATTAATTACTAGGGAATTGAATTTGAGCCGCGAGCCCGGGAACTATTGACGGATGCTGGCTTATTTATTAGTAAATGTAGGTACATAATTATGTAATGATTGGAGAAGTCGTCAGAAGCAGGTTCGGGAGTTGAGGGCACCTCCTCCGACACGTGCACATTATTCCTGCGGACGAGCTCGAAGACTACGCCGGCTTCATATAACAACGTATTCTATTTGTGTCAGCGACAGAGCACAACAAACTATTGAACTCGGTAAGCGCCGCTGTGTCTCATGGACGCGGTGGAGGCGGTGGATGCGCACCAGCCACGGGGGCTCATACAGACTGTTGTTTATTGAACAGGCTTCCAAAATGAATGGCTTTTACTGCTTGCTTCGTTCTTTTCCTTTCTACAGCTGCTGGCAAAAATGGCTCGCAGTGCTATTTTGAAACAATTTTATTAAAAAATTGGCCATTTTATTAATTTATTGTAAATTCTACTATAACGAGCACGTATGTGCATAATTTTTTGAAGGCCTTCTAATTTAGGTAAGTACCTAAGTTTAGAATCAGCGCAAGTTTAAGGCGAGGTTATCCAGATAAACGTCGTTTTGTATTGTGTTTTATTCCTATATAGCACGGATTTAAATTCTGAAAAAAATATATTACATATTTCACACTTCGATCTAGATATTTCGGCACAGCGATACACGATTACTTGCACTTTGTTGCATCCAATTAAATCGCAAAGACAAGTCTAAATGATGGTTTTTAATATTACTTCATTTGAGTTATATTAGTTTTTTAACAATAAAACTTGTACCATTATAAAGGTCGTAAAAAATGTGACAGTACACGGCGATCATAATTTGAAATATTAAAAAAACCTATACCACCATTTCCAAAATTTGCTGTTTTCATCATTTCATACTCGCATCGCGTGCTTCAGTCCCGAGCGGAACGCGTTGGAGGTCGGACGTGTGCCAATTTTTCGAACCCGCCACCCCACCCCCGCTAAGTTCTGTTACGAACTGAGCCAAAAATAGTTTGTAAAAAATAATACTTAGTAAACACCGAGCCTAGGTTTATTTGAAATGTCATTTGTTCACAAAAGTACAGTAGGTACAGTAGACCTCAAAAGTGCAGTACCATGCTAAAGATTACATTGCTGTGAACTGTGCGAGCGCGATACAGCAGTGTGTGTGCGTGTGCGTGTATGAGTGATGTCTCAACATTCTACACATAACACACACTAATGAACTGTCGTCACACTACGCGAAATAGCATTATATTTCTGTTGCATTTAGAATACACATCATAGTGATGACCTGTTCTTACCATTGCATTGTTAAAATTCGCGTAGTATTAACATGGGTTGGTAGCTGTTTGGGCTGAGCATGGGTTCACGATCAATGAAGTCCAAGTTCGAATCCATGTTATTACAATGTGTGGCTGTTTTTTGTTTCTTTGAAACCTTAATTATATTTGTATTTTAAGCAGAAAGTCGTTAGGTATTTATGTTTATTTATAATATAGTCATGCTTATTTTTTATTTTTTATAAGAAGTTAAATATTAGATAGTTATTGTATTATTATTTAACCTCATTAATTGATTTTTATTTTATGTTTTCGGTGTTGGAAGGTGGAAATAAAAAAATCATGCTGAATGATAACAAAAATGTTTATTCGTTTTATAAAATTAACAAACTTTTATGAGAATGTGACGTCACATTCCTATCTAGGCAAAAAAAAGTTCTCTTATCACCGTTCATAAGATTTTTTGTTGTATACCCACTTAGTCAATTCATAATAAGAATAACATAACACGGAAAGGATATTCTAATAACACAAATATAATTGTTGATACCCGCTTATTATAGGTATCAGTATTCAGCAGAGTTAATTGAATACTAATATATGAGTTAGACTTTATGAACGTGTTTTTTTTAATGTAACGTCACATTGAATGTATTGAGGTTATAGCTTAAGTGTTCATTTTCTTGACGAAAAGAATATTGAAACTAAACCCCAATTTAAGATCATTAAATTTAAAATTTATTTCTTATTTTTTTTTTTTTTTATTTACGGTTATGTTAATATTACTAAATATTTAGTTACCCGGTCTACTTATTAAATTAAGTATTATTATTTTTTCGCCATAAATTAAGTCTTCCTTTTGGCAAGACTTGAAAGTCTTCTCGTCAGAAAATACAGTCACCTCCCAGTTAAAATGTAAATAATCTCGAGCAAAACGTAGTCTTTCCTCCCTGTGTTTTTGTGTCAAAAATGGTTTTTAGCTGGCTTCCGATGATGTAAACCTTCAGCATGGAATGCATGGCGAACAGTCTGTAATGTAGTATCCAATTGCTCTGCAAACATTATAGTTGGAATGAAACCATTTGTTTCATATTCTTCCACCATAAAACGTCGCTGAGTCGGCTTAATAAGCGGCGGCCTTTCACTTCTTAGACGACTCTTCAGACTACCTTCTTCCTCAAACCTCTTTACCCAACGGCTAACAGAATTTCTAAAAAAAAACAAAATATGATTACACACTTGCAACTAGCAATTTATTTAATAATAAGAAAATCACACACCACAAGTATCATCATAATAAAATTATAATTTTTAAAAATAACTTACACATTTTAAGCCAGTTTCAGTTGAAATTTGAGAAATATTAAGCCCATTTTTACGCAAAGTGACAATATTTGCCCTGTCATCAATACTAATATTAGCTTGCATCTTGAATAAAGACAATCAAACAATACGCTAATCGTAATAATAACACAAACGCTCGAAACAAAGTTCACCAACTAACAACATCATAACTAACTACTTTGTTCAATCCAGAAGTTTATTTTGTTTCACATTCACCCTCATCTTTTTTGTTAATAATAAGTTCCAACTAATATTTAGAAAAACATATCTCATCGGGTCTAACGTATCATTTATAATTAAAACACAAAAAGTGTAATGTCACTTGGGTTCGAACCCAGACTATACTGTGCGAGACATTTTATCTATAGCGTTAACCGCTAAGCCAGATAGACACATAATTGTTTGTTTGAAATTAAATATCACTAACTTAATACTCCGTCGCGACATGACAGGCTTGTCACTAAGGCAAATGATCATTATATCGCACTCTTTCTGACTAGATAATTATGAAAGAGAGCGATATACGAGATCGTGTATGTGTGCAAAATGTTTGTTATGGAAAAAGGTCGTAAGTGCGACTTGTTTTGATGCGATCGTTTTGTGAAACTGCTACTGCACTTATGGTCTCTACTGTACCTAATAGGGAACGTAGTCAGAAGGTATAAGATAAGAGTTACGCATTAGAAAGAGAGGCAGCTTCTAGGAGAATATAACTGTAGATAATTAGCGCTGCGCGGCTTGAATTGAACTTTATTGTGTCGTTGCAAAAGTCGCTATTTATGATTTCGCAATATTATTTATAAATTTCGGTAACTTTGGAATGGGCAACTACAGTACTTTTACAGTTATTATGCCTTTTGAATGGGACTGTATCTTCATTTTATTATCTTTTTTTCGACAATTCAAAACTGCCTGTAACTGGCCTACTAAAATCAAAACATTTATTCCAATAATTTCTTTTTGTAAGGAGTTCTAAAAAAGTTTTGTAGGGAGCCCGGTAAGCCGAAGATTATCGAGTTCGACATGGGCAGAAAAAGAAAGTATGTAGGGGAGAACGAGATAGAATGAGTAATGGTCGATATCGTATTTTGTACGCACGACGACCGATCAAGCTGTACAAAACCAGTTTATGCGGATCTCTCATTGTATAGGAAGGCCAATTTATACTGGAAATGACAGCTTCATGTGCCGCCGTGTGTACCTACTAGTTTTTTTTATTTTGTTGACTTATTTACATATTTAAGATAAAATCACTTTAATTTTTTTTATTTGACTTCCTCTGCATTTTATGCTTTACTTTTTTTCGGTTTTTTCGTCATGGGTGTCATTTTCATGGTTTTCGGGGTCGCTGATAACGAATATGAGGTCAAAATTAAAATTCAAGATGGCGCCAATGAAAATTTTCGGTTTTGTCTTCATTGGTGTCATTTTCATGGTTTTCGGGGTCGCTGATAACGAAAATGAGGACAAAATGAAAATCCAAGATGGCGCCGACAAAAATTTTTGGTTTTGTCGTCATGGGTGTCATTTTCATGGCGCATGCATACGGCGCTCGGGGTAACCTCGCCTTAAACAGTGTGATGATTTATGATAAAGTTAACAGGTAATAGGTAACTGGTAACGCGCCTCACTTGTGAAACGCTTCCTACAACCAAATGATTAAGATGTCCGCCAATGCGAAGAGAGCTTCCAGATGATACCTACTCTCGCGATTCCTAACACCTTGTTCAAGTAACTGACGACCACTCCACGTTTGTCTCGATTCCAATACAAACTTCAGTACGATTCTCATACTTCACGAGTACGATTGTTTGGTTCTGTATGAAGACTCTGCTGTGAGCTTGCAATCACCAATATTCTTGGAGGCCATCAATAATTTGATTTTTAGTTTATTTATTGGTGGACTTGTTGAAGTCTGTTGTGTAGGTAGGTAAGTAAGTTAGGCATTCGTGAATGCTTTCTTTGTCTTCATTTAGTCTTTGTCTTGCCAAACTTATCGCCAACATTAAATATTCAAGCTTTCCAAGCGATATGTCGCAACGATCGGGTTTTCACATTAGGAGTGGGATTAAGGCCTCGATCCCGGGGGCGGGGGCGGCGGCGCGGGCAGCGGTGCTCCAACGCAGGCCTGGTCTCGAAGCCAGCGGGCAGCTCGCGCGGCGCTAGAGTGGAGTAGTGTTGTATTATGAGAAATTATTGTCTTTCAACGAAATGTCTAAACAGCAGCGACAAAATCTTTTTGATACAAATTTCTTCGAAACGTCGGTCGTTAAAAAGCAAAACATAAAATGCACAAAACTACGTCAATAAAGCCGCGCGGGCACCATTAGAATGGTGCGCATCGCTCGTACGGCGCTGTCCGCATGTCCGTAGCCTAACAGCCGGCGCGCGCTCACTGTGCGCAGTGATTGCAGTGAAGCATACTTAAAAATACCTCGTGTTTGGGGAACGCCGCCACAGTGTAAATATATTATCCAGTATTGTGACTCGGCCCTGTTCTTGAAATAATTACCTACAGCCAGGCGGTACGTTCGCAAGCGATAGGGCTGCCGTGCCTACAGTATTTTAATTTAGTTGAGTTTATTTTTAGTTTTGTGATTGTTAATATTATATTTTTTATTTAAAAAAAGAAATAGTTAGTCGTGAATGAAATAAGAAGTGTTCAATAAAAAATACAAGTTAACATGTCTTTTGATTAGTAGATTTAATAAAAATTATAGATTCGAGACTTTTTTTACGCGAGCGTAGGTACCTAAACCACTAGTCTGTCACTTTTTTCACCTTATTCACTAATTTATTAATTAATCCAGGTTTTTTACTCGGTGGAAAAAGCGAAATACCTACCTATTAATAAATAAACAAATGACGTATCTACTGGTAGGTAATATATGTCAGATATGTCAGGATTTATTCCGTTAGGCTAGTACATCATGGGGCAGACCATGGGTTTCGTGCTATGAAAACACACTGGGTGCGATACACTGTTTCTAGCAAAACTAACGAAATACTTGAGATTACAACTTAACACAATAATAAGGAGCACAATGAATCGGGTACAGTTCCAAGACGTCTCAACTATACCCCGATCAGACATTGACTGTCGTCCTCCCTCGAGTTGGACATCAGGGCTCTGTGCAAGCATGCTGTGTTGTGACTGGTCGTGTGATGTCACCACTGCACACTGGCGCACTTTTCAATTAATTTTATGTCCGTACTAATGACCGGATCCGACATATAAATTATTTTATAGTCTTACCTTTCGGAGTTTCCAGGTAATTTAATTTTTTTTATCTCTGGATACGTTATTGATAAAGTCAAGCAACCAAAGACAGCACAATATAGTATATTACAACTCTTTGCCATATTTAGTAAATACTTGTTCTTATTTCAATCAAATATTCATAAATGGCACGCTTACTGCTTACAAAACCATCACAAAGTTCGTTCATCAGTGCGGTGCATTCGTGACTTCTTGGGTACAGAGTGTGTACCAAACTCGAGGCGTGTAGGTATGTATGACTCGCGTTCCGACTGTTTGTATGAAGTGACTTCCATGTACCGACCTTTCTTTATTTCAAGTCCAAACAACGTGGAAGTTATCGGTTGTTTGTAGTTGTGCGGAGCCACTCCTTTTTTTTTTTTTTTTTTTCCCTATGGGAAATCATCAAATGACCCACTCTGGGCGGAGCGAAAGGGAGTGTCAGACTTGTACTGACTAAAACCCATCCATGTTCCTTCTTTGCCCTTTTTGTTCCAGGGCCACGGTATCTCTTTCGAACAGTTACACCTTCAGTTACATAGTTTAGCATGTACATGACACGTAATAAGTGACGTTACGTTATTTCCCGGGCACCGAACCCCCGGGCGCGGTATCAACATGACGGTACCGAAAGAGTCTACTGTTGTATGGGACTGATTTCAAGACAATGAGGAGGATCTCAATTCGGATTTTTTTTAAATGTTTTTAACCTCATAATTCCATCATTTATGAACCGATTTCAAAAAATCTTTTTTTATGTGAAAGGATATATTTTCTGATTGGTTCCATAGAAATTTCATCAAAATCGGTTCAGTAATATGACGGGTAAACTGACGTTATTGAATGATACAGGTGACTAAATAGCCACCCTGTATATAATAGTACCAAAAATATCTAGAACTACAACAGTAATTAATTTACAGTGATCCGATCAGAGTGATCTGTTTAGGTTGATCTCGCCTTGTGTTAGAATTGGTTCTTCTGTAACAGCCTGCTTGTTCATTTGCTTTGGAATCGGAAGCGCGTTAGTTGGGCTAGCGTGCGGTCATTCACTCCGCGTATTCTGAGCGTGCGTGCGCTACATCGATGTGTCGTGTTTTCGTGAGTCGCACCGCGTGGTGCAGCGTGCTGCTACCACACAGTATAGTGCTGACCGAATTTCGGTCATGGCGGCGGCCAATTTCAACGGATACTTTAACAACAAACAAGCACGTACGAAGTACCTACGCAGGAGATATTGTGTGTGCACAAACACCTAGTGTGAGTAGTGGTCTTTTCGTTCTCTCGCAGCCACTAGGACGGGAATCCAGCACGATTGAGAAGGACCAGGTACATAATCACTAACTTCTTAACTTTTGACCAGGCTGGGACTTGAATCTATAACCTCGCGATCGGCAGCTTCTAGCTAACCGACCGAAACATTCAACAACAGAGACGCCGCGCTGCAGCCCCGACGTGACTCGGGCTCACCTCCACTCCACCACTTATTCACTAATTGTACGTGTAGAAATATGCGCATGTCGTTACTGCAGCATCTCCCTTCAGCATGACCCATGTATGGAGCATGGATACGCAAAATATTGATCAAGCAGCTCCTGCGGTTACGATCGTAGGAAGGTTTTATGAAACAAGTAAGACGATGTAAAGAAAGAAAAAGATTTATTGGACTTACACAGGACAGACAATAAAATATGAAAAATAAAACAAAGGAAATATAACTAAAATTCTTAAACGAGACTAACAATTTAAAATTTTATTTTTTCGTTTTAAAAAAAATTACGAGCTCGTGGCTATAAGTATAAATATAATTAAGAATCAAACGAACTTACCTTGTGAAGTTTGATATCTAATTATACGAGTGTCTTGACCGAAGATGATTACAGTTTACATGCAGCAGTACGAGAGTTGATGCTGTCCTTATCACACTTTTTAAAGCTATTTAAAAGCTTATAGAATTTATTTTTAAATAAATAGAAAAAAAGTAGTGTATTGACTAATTTCCCCCACTGCAGTGCGATCCGCCATTGCCGTTGCAAAGCCAATCCTTAACTCATTTTTTAGAGCTGGATTTTTTCGATAGGTCTCGGGATTATCAGGGAGGGAGGGAGTGTAATCATCTTCGGTCAAGACACTCGTATAATTAGATATCAAACTTCACAAGGTAAGTTCGTTTGATTCTTAATTATACTTCGTATCTCTCCCGAAGATGATTACAGTTTACATGCAGATGTTTAGAGCATCGAAAAAATTTAATATTTAAGCGATCGATACATGCTATTTATTTTCTTTTAATAATTGAAACATAACCCATCTGTCTATAATAGTCATTTATCATTCAAAAATAACAAATAATCATCTAAAGAGTGTGTTAGATTAATTTTATTGTTATTTAATTGTATTGTTAATTTTATTAATATGTATTTATTCTATTTTGTTGCTTTGCGTATTTATAATGCGTAAAGTAGCAAAATAGAAATACCTACATAGTTTTTGTTTTGACTCACGAATAGCGTCACGTGTTGTTTGTCTGTTTGAACCGGAGTGGGGGGTTCGCCTTATAAAAGCAGTCCGACCCGTCACAGTGCCACTTTTGCTCGAGACACGGACGGTGAAGGATTACTTGTCACTACTACTAAAGCTAAGTAACTATCATTATTGTGTTATGTATGAATTATAGATAAACATGATAAATAAATATGTTTATTAAAATTAGAATTAAATAATAAGTTAATGTGATTATGTTAGATTAGTAAAATATAAATTTCTGATTGATAAACATGTATTGTTTTTTTTAAAAGCCTATTTCTTACATACTTTATTTTAGGGTTTAAATAAAACTAGTTACATAATTTTAGTATTAGATACTTAATCTATTGCTATAGAAAAAGGAATATATGGCATATTATAATAAGTTATGGCTCTCCTTTTACATAGTCCTATATAGATTCTTTTATTTCAATTAGTTTACAGACTAAATACATACACACATCTATAGTTACATTAAAAATCTAACATCAGAAGTGGGATAGCTCTAGTTCACAATTATTAATATTTCTTATGTTTTAGGATGGACGCTGAAGTTGTCGCTAGTCTTCTCACAGCAATACGGGATGCCGTCTCCAAGCCTCACTCAAATGATGATGACATCGCGCTACCAGTATTCGACCCTGACAAAAATGACTGCGGAGCAGCGAGCTGGTGTGACAGCATTGAGACTCTCGCCAAGGACCTCAAGTGGAGCAGCATTAAAACTGCAGCAAAAGCAGGTAAAGCCCTGAAGGGTTCTGCAATATCTTGGTTTGAATCGTGGGAACCATTCGAAGGTAGATCTTGGGAAAATTTTCGAAGGGATATAATTGACACGTACCCAGAGAAGAAAAACCTCTCTGCAAAACTTACAAAAGCCGTATTATACACATCTGATACATCCGAATCATATGGTGAATATGTCAGAGAAAAATTAAGATTATTACGCAACACTAAAATCTCATTCACCGAGACTCAGCTTATAGAATTAGTCTGCGGAGGTGTTGACGATATTGGTGTAAAAATGGCGTCCTTAAATAGCGAAGTCAAAACTACTTCTGCTCTAATCACACTGCTGTCTACTTATACGAAGTGTAAGAAACGTTCATTAGAAAATAGTGATAAGAATAATGGTTCAGGATTCGGTGGGGTTAAACGAGCCAGATTTAGTACCGAAAAGAAATGTTATCTTTGCGATCAGGTTGGGCATGTGCAAGCACAATGTTCTAAATATAAACAACCTCAGTCCCAGGAATCTCCAATAACTAATCAAACTCCACCGACTCCTAAGCAAAATAAGCCACAAATAAAAATTTGTACATATTGTAAAAAACTGGGCCATACAGAATCTGTGTGTTATCATAAACTAAGAAAAGAATCTTCCTCTTTAATTACAGTTCCTACTAAAGAAATAATTTTTTTAGAAAAACCGAACTAAATCTCACCCCAGTTTGTGTCAATGGGGTGGCGATAAGTTCTTTGATTGACACAGGAGCAAATTGCAGTTTAATCAAAGAATCAATTGCTAAAAAAATAGGCTGCCATCTTTCACCAATATCTATGTATGTAGGTGGTTTGGGACAAAACAAAATACATGTGTTTGCTTTAATTTCTGTAATCGTTCAATTTGAGGATATATGTTTAGAGCTTGATTTTAATGTGGTCAGGGACAACGCAATCCGTTACGATCTTCTTATAGGTAGGAACGCTGTAAATTATCCAGATATAGAAATCGTTACCGATTCATCTGGTTGTCGGTTATCAAGAAAGTCGTGTGAAGTAGTGACCGAAGTAAATTTAGTAACCTCGTCACCTGAATTATGTGGGTTAACTTCAAAAATAGAACACTTGCCACTTGAGTTACAAAAGAGAATAGAAGAAATTTTCGATAGATATCCATCAGTTCTTAGTGAAGTGGGCACGGTGCGAACTGGTGAATTAATTTTGCGTTTAAAAGAAAATAAGATTGTGTCTTATCGACCCTATCGACTGGCTCCGGTTGAAAGGGAAAAGGTAGATAAAATAATACATGAACTATTAGACAAAGGAATTATTCGTGAGAGTGACTCGCCTTTTGCAAGCCCTGTCATATTGGTAAGAAAAAAAGACGGAAGTGATAGAATGTGTGTTGATTTTAGATCATTAAACAAAATTCTAGAAAAAGACAGATATCCGCTCCCTCTCATTGAAGACCAGATCGATAGGCTCGGTAAGGCTAAATATTTCATCTCCTTAGATATGAAAAATGGATTCTACCAAATACCTGTTTCACCCGACTCAGTAAAGTATACCGGATTCGTGACACATAACGGGCACTACGAATTTTTAAAAATGCCATTTGGCATATGTAATGGGCCCGCAGTTTTCCAAAGAGCCATTACAAAAGCCGTACAACATTTAAAGTTTGTTTTAGTATACATTGACGATATACTTATCCCTTTTTCAACGATAGATGAAGGATTAGATTATCTTGATAAAACTGTTCAGGCACTGTATTCGTCCGGATTTGTTATTAACCTAAAAAAAAGTAAATTTTTTGTTAATGCTATCGAGTATTTGGGTAGACACATATCGCCGGAAGGTGTGAGGCCAAGTGGAACAAAGATAGCTGCATTAGTTAATTCTCCCGCCCCATGTAACATCAAACAAGTTCGACAATTCATGGGTCTTGCTAGCTATTTTCGAAAGTTCATCCCAAATTTTTCTTCTAGAACAGCATGTATCAGTAAATTAACAAAAAATGGGCAGAGATGGGAATGGGGTCTTGAACAAATCGAAGCTAGAAATTATGTTATAAAACAATTATCAAGCAAACCTTTATTATCTGTTTTTGATCATAAATTACCTACGGAACTCTATACAGATGCCAGCTCCTTGGGCTATGGTGCCATGTTAATACAGATAGTTGACGGTAATAAGAGGGTTGTTGCTTATTATAGCAAAAGAACTACTCCGGTAGAATCAAAATACTGTTCCTATGATTTAGAAACATTAGCGATATATAATGCTTTAAAGCATTTTAGAGTGTATCTTTTAGGTATTCGATTTAAAATCTTTACAGACTGTAATTCCATCAAATCCACCATGAGTAAAAAAGATCTGTCCCCACGAGTTGCCCGTTGGTGGGCATTTATGCAAGACTTTGACTTTGAAATTATCTATAAAAAGGGGAAATACATTGGGCACGTTGATTTTCTTAGCCGGAATCCTGTCGATACATTAGTTTCTAACGATAATGAAAACAGACTCGATTCCTCCCCCCTCGCAATTCCCTCAACTTTGAGCAATATTAACTTTTCACACAAAAATCCTCATAATGTTGTTAATTTAATTGATAATCCTCAATCATGGCTGGAGGTAGCTCAACAAAATGATCCCGAAACTCAAAACTTGATAAGTCAATTAGTAGCTGGAAATTTAGATGAAAACCGATATACTTTGCAAAATAATTTATTGTATTACAAAACTCAACCCGACAAGCCCAAGTTTTATGTACCTAAGGGATGTAGATTTGGTTTACTGCAGCTCTTTCATGATCAAAACTGTCATACAGGATTCAATAAAACATTGTCCAAACTTCAGGAACACTTTTGGTTTCCTCGTATAGCTGCTTACGTTCGGAAATATCTCAAACATTGTCTAATCTGTATAGAGAGAAAGGGGCATTCAGGTCCGAAACAAGGTTTCCTAAACCCTATTGAAAAGATTCCAGTACCTTTCCATACAATTCACTTAGATTGCACCGGTCCTTTTTCTCAAACGTCCGAGGGATATAAATATATATTACTTGTAGTAGACGGTTTTACCAAATTCACTCTATTAAAACCCTTAAAAAATCAAACAGCTCAAGAATTGGTACCCCTAATCCGGGACACTGTCACTTTATTTGGTACACCTAGAAAAATAATCACCGACAGAGGTACTAACTTTAGTTCACGTCAAGTAATATCCCTATTAAGGGAAATGGAAATTGAGCATCACATGATTGCTACGGGCACACCAAGGGGAAACGGCCAGGTAGAACGTTATGTAGCTACCGTCATTGATATGCTTAACACCACTTGTAATGGTTCGTCAGATTGGCCAAGCGGTTTGTGGAAGGTTCAGCAGTCTATTAATACCACTATCCAAAGATCGACTGGTTTCTCTCCGATTCATTTACTCATTGGTTGTAATGCCAACATACCAAGTATCCAAGCCCATTTAGATGAAATTAATGTCACTGAACCGAATATTGATTTAAGGGCAGATCGAGAATCAGCATATCAACGACTACTACATGAATCGGGTAAATTTAAAAGCAGATTTGATTCGGTAAGACGGGATACTAAGTCTTTTGAAGTAGGCAATGTAGTTTACGTAAACCAGGAACATAGGCGTCATGATAAGCTCAGTCCCCGATTTAAAGGTCCATATGAAATAAGTTGTGTACTTCCACACGATAGATACGCTCTCAGAGGAAGAGGAAATTTCAGAAGAGGTAATTTCAGAAATATAATAGTATCTAAAGATAAATTAAGATTATGGCCAGGTGTATGGACAGATGAACTTCCTAACAATGTGTCAATGAATTAATTAAAATAATGTTTCAAATGATGTTTAACTTTTATGTAAGTCTTTGCTGTTTTTGTTTTTGCTTGTGTATTGTATACACTTAATGTGAAAAGTGGTCCATTGTACATTATATAATTAGATTAAAGAAATGTTATTGGAATATTTGAAATAAATGTCTACTTAATGTGAGAAGTGAGACATACTTTGATTAAGCGAATGATATTAGAATCAATGTTCACTGTGAAGAAATAAGACTATGTATGGGTGCTCACAATGTCTACTTAATGTTAGAAGTGAGACTGTGATGCCGAATAAAAGTTCTAATGTTAAATGAATTAATTTACTTAGTTGTAAGAATTAACGTTTGTATGATTAATATAAATGTACTGGCATAAATATCAATCTAGGTACTTCAGGGAACGAAGTACATATCAGAATGGCCGTGTTAGATTAATTTTATTGTTATTTAATTGTATTGTTAATTTTATTAATATGTATTTATTCTATTTTGTTGCTTTGCGTATTTATAATGCGTAAAGTAGCAAAATAGAAATACCTACATAGTTTTTGTTTTGACTCACGAATAGCGTCACGTGTTGTTTGTCTGTTTGAACCGGAGTGGGGGGTTCGCCTTATAAAAGCAGTCCGACCCGTCACAGTGCCACTTTTGCTCGAGACACGGACGGTGAAGGATTACTTGTCACTACTACTAAAGCTAAGTAACTATCATTATTGTGTTATGTATGAATTATAGATAAACATGATAAATAAATATGTTTATTAAAATTAGAATTAAATAATAAGTTAATGTGATTATGTTAGATTAGTAAAATATAAATTTCTGATTGATAAACATGTATTGTTTTTTTTAAAAGCCTATTTCTTACATACTTTATTTTAGGGTTTAAATAAAACTAGTTACATAATTTTAGTATTAGATACTTAATCTATTGCTATAGAAAAAGGAATATATGGCATATTATAATAAGTTATGGCTCTCCTTTTACATAGTCCTATATAGATTCTTTTATTTCAATTAGTTTACAGACTAAATACATACACACATCTATAGTTACATTAAAAATCTAACAAGTGCATCTACACATTCAGTTTCATTAGGGGTACATACATCCTTGTTATAATATTTTTGGAATACATGGGAAGATTCACTCCAGCCTGCGGCCTTTCGAATAGTTTCCAGATTGACACCTGCTCTGCGAGCAGCGGACGTAGATGCGTGCCTTGTACTGTGCGCACCATACACTTTTACATCTATACCACTCTTTTCTAGAAGTTGTTTTACCCAGTGAGACAAAGTTTGAGAACCCACTTTCTTATGTGGTTTTTGATAACTTAAAAATAAAGAGTCTTCTTGACACGTGACACGTAAGCAAACAGTTTTATCTACATAATGTTTGAGGGTTAAAGCTGGGCAAACCTTAGGGTTTTCTTTAATATACGGCAACAGAATCAACGGTTGGTAAGCACCTGGCCTTGAGGTTTTTATTAAATCTTCGATTTTAATTATGATTTTATCTGAATCAAAAGTAATATTTTTTATTTTTATTAGGCTTAAAGTTTGCATTCTCTGAGCAGATGCTAGTGCTAAAAGAGTTACGGTTTTTAATGACAAATCTTTTAGTGAAATAGAATCATGAGGATAATAATTTATTAAATAATCCACCACAAACTTGGGATTCCAGGTGGTGTGGTATTTTGGTGCGAGTGGCTATATACGATAAACCACAAGTTACTTCCTGACCTAACAATATTGATATTGCAGAACGGTAACTATTAAGTGTGCTGTAACTAGCACCTGAATTAAATTTCTCAGTCAGGAATTCTATTAATTGAGTAGTGTGGGAATCACAGTAATCTAATCCTTTACCATTACAATATAGCCACCATGATTTTAGTAAAGTATTATATTGGTTTAGCGTGTTTATGGAAAAAGAGGCCATCATTATGTCGAGAGATGCTTTGGGTATTCCGCGCCTTAGCAGCGACTGCCGGATAATTTCGCTGCCATTAGGGTGAGATCTGTGTGGAGAAGATGCTCCTCCCTGAAAGGAGAACACAGTAAATTTTTGTCAGGATTAAAATACAGTACTTCCGAAACTAGTAATTTTAACCAGACTGGGTACCACGGCTGTGTTGGCCAATATGGCACCACTACAATACCTGCTGCTTTGTCATTTTTAATCTTATGTAGGACTTTTGAGATAAGACTAAAGGGCGGAAAAGAATAAAATTTTATGTTTTTTCAATTGAATGTCATCGATAATTTCGGAATTTGGATCTAATTTCCAGGAAGCATATCTGTAACATTTATGATTCCGACTATTTGCAAATAAATCGAACTGTGGAACACCGAGTGAGAGTATTATTTTATCAAATGCGTAATCTGCCAGTTCCCATTCTGTGTCTATATTATATTCCTGACGAGATTCAAAGTCTGCTATTAAGTTATCTTTCGATTGGATATAAGATGCAAAAACATGTATACTGCGCCTTTCACACCATTGCCATATATCGCGTGCAATATTATTCAGATGTATAAATTGTATGCCACCCATTTTGTTGATATAGGCAATTGCTGTGGTATTGTCTATTCTGAGTAAGATATTGCAACATTTAAGGTGTGAAGCAAAGATTTTTAGACCATAAAAAGCTGCAAGTAATTAAAGAGTATTAATGTGTAATGATGATTGGGAATGTTTCCAATGTCCATGAGCAGTTTGGTTATTGCAAACTACGCCCCAACCAGTGGTTGAAGCGTCGCTGAATATTACAAGGGCATAATCATTTGTTTGAAAGCAACAAAATGAAGCGTCAATATGTTCTTTCCACCAAATTAAATCATTTTTTATATTATCTCTTAATATCATGTGTTTAGTGTAATTGTTAGAATAATTTAGTGCTAGAATTTTTTCTCTTTCTAGTAGCTTGGTGTATAACCAGCCGTATTTAACTGCCGGGCATGCTGATGTTAGCAGACCTATAAATCTAGCAAGTTTCCCGATTGTTCATTTGTTTGTATTTAACAATTTTTTTGACATTAATTTTATGCATTTTTTCTTTTCAATAGGTAAATTAGGGACATGTTACTTGAATCAAATATGAAACCAAGGAACAGGCATTTTTTACTTGGGTAAATTTTACTTTTGTCAGCAATTATTAAAAATCTTAATCATAATAATAATTCTTTTGTCGCTTCGACGTTATTATGGCAGCTTTTATATGAATTACCGATGCATAAAAAATCGTCTATAGTTCACTGATAGATGACCCAATGAACGTAAATAATGCAATGCAGGTTTTAATAATTTAGTGAATACGTAGGGAGCAGTACAAAGTCCAAATGGTAAAACGTTAAATTCAAATGATTGTTTAGTAAATCTTTTTGAGTTCCAAGTAGAGCGAAGGTAAATCCTGTCGCTTTTGGCAATTGTGACCAAAAAATACGCGTCTTTTTAGTCTATACTTGCCATATAACAATTTTGATCAATTAGTTTTAAAGCAGTGCGATAGTCTTCCATTTTAAAATGGTCAACACGAATGAATTAATTTAATTCCTTTAAATTAAGGATGAAACGATGTTTTCCGTTAGGCTTAGGTACTGTAAATATAGGTGAAATAAATTGCTTTTCACACGGGGTACATTGACAAATAAAACCCGATTCTAATAGCCCAGAAATGCAATTATCAATTATGTTAGCTTCTGTGGGCGAGAATAACCTTTTAGGTGTACTTGTCTGATGTGGTTCACAAATAAATGATATTCGATATCCTTTAATCCAAGAAAGGATAGTTTTATCCTTTGTAATAAGATGCCATTCATAAATGTAATGCTGTAACCTGCCAGCTATACGAGATTGGTTGGGGTACACTCGCGACTCGGCGGCTTGTGCCCGCGGCGCCCCCCGTGCGTTTAAAGCACCGATTTGACGATACTTGGAAGTACTCGGCTGATTGCGCTGTTGATTGAATCTCGCACTATTTGCGGTGACTCTTAGTTCTGAGGCAGACATTGTTATAGCCTTGGTGGCTTTTAGATAATCGGACAAGTTAGAACCGAATAAATACTCGTCTATTTTAGTGTTTTTTATTATATCTCTTTTTTGTTTACTTATAGCATTAATGATAGTGAATCTTCTCAGACAGAGATTCTCTGTAGTGCGTATCGCAAATTAACCGCCCTGCATCACTAAGTATTTTTATAATGTCTTGTGGAATGTTTTCGGTTTGTGATAAAGGTACATTCAGTGCTTTGCCGATTGCCGAGATACAGCTAGCCATTTGATTTTGTTTCTGCTCACTGTATGAATCTTTCTTAATGTTGGAATCAGACAGTGCTGATTTTAACTCAGGGTTTAGCATGGGTGCTTTCATGTATATACAATTTTCAGCAGGTAGGTACTGTTCTAGGATATCAACTTTTTCCTCTTTAGTCAGACCGTTAGTTAAGATGTGTTTCCACCGCGTTGCCAAGTCTTTGTGTAAATTGTCTGCAAATGATTTATTTAGTGTGGGGTCTGAACCTAATAACTGCAAAATATCCGGGTCTAGTTCATCAGGATTTTCATCAGCCGTTTCTCGCCTTCTAATGGTGCCTGAGTATTTGGGATCTCATCTGCCAAGGCGTAAAATATAATCATAAGTAGATACCCGCCGTAAATATGTAGGTAGGTACTATTTCCACACACGCTTTGCGTCGGGATATTTAAGCAAGTGTTGTAGTCGTACACGTACGACGGCCATAGTATCCACACACGCTAAACGTCGGGATATCACAATGAATAGATTCATTTTATGGCACTTGCAACTTGGCTTTATGCATCCACACACGATATACGTCGGGATATTAGAGTTGATGTTGAAGGTTCCTGGATAAATAACGGTAACAGATAGTATATCCACACACGATAAACGTCGGGATAACACATTTAAACAAGATATTAATTTTGTGACACTTAGTAAATATTTATTTTTTGAGCAATCTCAAAGGCGGCAGATAAAAAACAATATGTGTAGGTATTCGTCTGTTCACTTACCTTGTCGTTCTAGATCACTGGTTAAATCGTGCAGCAGTGAACGCGAAGGAGATGACGCTGTTTTACTTTCCGATGACGATGAGGAGATTCTTCTTCGTTTTTTAACTAATTTCTTTACTTTTTTTTTTTTTTTGTAGTTTTACGACACTGTCATTATCGTCCTTAAAAGATCGCTTTCTTTTTCCAATGGTGTAACGAAATGAAAGTTATTTCCGGGCGAAGCAAAGTTCCGTGTGAGTCGGACAACACTAAATCACGTAATGAGTTAAGGATTGGCTTTGCAACGGCAATGGCGGATCGCACTGCAGTGGGGGAAATTAGTCAATACACTACTTTTTTTCTATTTATTTAAAAATAAATTCTATAAGCTTTTAAATAGCTTTAAAAAGTGTGATAAGGACAGCATCAACTCTCGTACTGCTGCATGTAAACTGTAATCATCTTCGGGAGAGATACGAAGTATAATAACAGCCGCTCGGGATCTTTTACAGTCAGAAAGCCCGAAAATCTGATACCCAGTCTTACCAAGGGTATCTATGGTATTACTAACTGGGTTGTGGAGCTAAGATAGGTATAAGAATAAGAATAATTTATTTAAAAAGTATTACAAAAGTGTATATTTAGGCGCAATAGTGTATTTTTCAAACAATAGTATAATGAGTGCTTATAAGTAAACTATAACTAAAATATATTTAACAGTTGCAAGTAACGATAATGTTAAATTGAAATGTTTAGTACATACGTATAGTCGCTCCATGTAAAATACTGGTATTCATCTGCATGCGGTAGGACTGGAAGTTGCGTTGGCTAGGCAGATTATGATGAGTTGAAAAAAATATTGTAAAACTAAAACTAATCTAATTACAGGTCCTGTACGAGGCCAAAAAATGTGTCTTTATGTGATGTTAAGATGTCGGGATAGCCTCAACGTCGTGCAGAGCCACGTCAGTCGAAGTCGGTTACGTTTATAGTACCTATACATAATAATATTATGGTACACCAACTCATTGGGAATGTAATTATTTTGCTATCTCATATCCAGATGTATTACATTTTTGTTTTCTCTGGGTTGTCCTCATCAACTAACAGATTTCCAACCGCTGCCGCGCTGTTTGTACAGCTGTCAGATGAAGCAACGTGTCACATTGTCACGTTTGGTAGCCGTGTCTCGTCTAATCGAGTGACGGCGAGGGAATCACAAATGACGCGCGACAGGCTGTTAGTGTTTCTACCGATGTCGACGCCCGCAGAGGGCCAGAATCACTATTTGGGGCTACCCAAAAAGTGATTTTTGAATGGCTCTCGTTTTAATATTACTAAAGTATTCACTTTGTGATTAATATATGGCAAAGCTTTGGACTACTTCTAAGTTGTATCTGTTTCGGAAACACGATTCCATAAAAAAATCTCGATAGAAAAGTACCTCAAAGAATTACCTCTTAAATTAATTATAAATGAATAATATTAAATTAAAACATTAAATTAAGTCATGAAACTTTGCAGGACAGTCGATCTATGTGTAAAGAAGTATGTATCTGTTTTTTTTAACACTTTGTTTTAATCGTAAAAGCCTTTTCTCTGAAACTTCAAGCTTTCTAACCAGTCAACGCTCTGCCCCCGGCCCTCATTAGGACCCCGTTGCACAATATGGATGTATTGCTTTGATTTCGCGCAGAAAACCCGATTGACACAGTTTTATGTTCTTAAGAAATTATTCATTTATGAAACTTGAAATTTAGATTAAAAAATTAAGAGAGCACCCGTATTTTGATTTTTTACAAAAAAACTTTTTTGAAATGGTTCAAAATCAAAATCTAATGTCAACGTCAAAAATTTTAGTAGGTAAACGTGCCTGTTATCGAGAGAGATGTTTGTATTTGTAAATTAATTGAGTACTTTACTGGTATGTACAAGAAAAACATTTTCTTTATAAAATTATAACAAAGTAGCTCCCCACCCGCGACTTAGCCCCTTCGCACACGGGTCGTAAGCGTAGTCGTATCGTAAGCGTATCGTTGCGACGCTACGCGTACGAGACCTGGGGCTGCAGTCTCGACATAGATAGATTTTCAACCTTAAGGTTTCGAAATATTCCATACAAACTTGAGACTGCAACTATTTGGCACGATTCGTGGAACCAAAATTGCCATTGGTCTTACATGTGGCCAGAGTTATGTGATCCCAGACATACTAGAAATATGCCAATTAGAGATTTAATGGATTTTTCGTAACGATGGGCTGCTTGCCTCAGTATCAGCAACTTGACACAATTTGAGGGCTAACAACTTAATACCTGCTGATCAGAAATAATTTTGGATGTTTAATATTTTCACTAAATCGGATACGTTTGTAATTTTAGCTTTAGCGGTTGGTCGCCTCTTTACGTGACCAGCTGGCCTATTCTTTATTTGCCATCCAATGTGCCACATACAGCGATGCGGACGAATTTCTTGATGTCCTTTAATTATTTTCGTCATTTGAAATGTACGTTTAATATCATATTCTTAATATCATTTTAAGTCTGTGTATAGCTTGTAGATTATCTATATGTTACGGCTAAAGATGGGTGTGAAAACAAACTTAAGATTAGCCGGCTAAACTTAAGTAAGTATAGCCGATACGCTTTAATGTTACTGGCGATTTGAAGTGAAAAAATTACCTTATAGTAAGTTTTTTGATCTTCATTAGTATTGCATTCGAGGAGGACGCGTCTGACTGCGATTCTGAAGATGCAGCTGCTCCAAAAAAGAAACAAACGATACTGACTGCTGAAGAAACTCAAAGTATCCATTTCCGGCAGATATTAAATAGCCAATTTGGACAAAGAGACAAAAATCACTTGTTATTAAAATTTACTCAAAATAAAATTGAGTACAAGCTCGAACAGGTGTACCTAAGCATGCAGTTCACAATCTGCGCGACGACCACCGCAGGGCGTAGGCGTCGCGTCGCCGCGCGCCCTTGCTAGCTTCATGCAGCAGTGTCTACATGCGACACGTTGCGCAACCTGTCACTGCGCGCTTCCGCCGGTCGGCCCGACCAGATTTTGAGACATCAATGATTCACTTGAGTATTACAGCAGGACTCATGACTGAACGGTCCGGCCGGTAATAGCCAGGGACAGAATATCAAAAAATACGTCAACATTCATTGGTTTATTTACACAAAACTCGTCATAGTTACACACAAATGAATGTACATATATGCATGTCGATTCTGGGATGTCACAATGGTGCCTTTGATATTCCGCGCCATCGCGGCGTACACACAGCGCGTCACGGCGGTGATAACAATCGGCCGCATGTGGCGACTGGCGGTGATTACAATCAGGTTCAAGTGTAATGACGAGGATCGACACTCGGCCCTCGCTCGAGTTTCACCGATCAACGTCTCAGCTTTCCCAAAACGTGACGAAATCATGTCACAAGGCGTCACAATGGGCTCTTCGCTCCGGACCTATTTACCCGCAGCGAAACGACGCGGCGTGGCGTTCGGAAGGCCTGTCATTACGGACGGAAACAGTGTAACAACAACCCTCAGACGAGACGAGGGTTGAACGCGAGCGAAACAAAGAACATGACAGTAAACACTGCAAATAATTTACAAAAGGCAAAATACTTTCCAAACACGAGCCCTGCCTTGTATTGTGAGACGTAAGCGGTATCTCTAGCACTAATTAGGAGCATTGTTGTAGCTCGTAGGAGCCCGTTAGTGTGCTCCCGTGTTTGCCGCTAACTTTCCACAATACAGCGAATCCGTCGTATAAGTACAACGTGCTATTAATTCTATGCACACGATAATGTTTAAGTTCAATCTTTGACTTGAACCTGCTGGCTTATAATACACCGCTTTAATCAAAGTAAGAAGAATATAAATACTTGGCTTGCAATTCATCATCATCATCTGCCTAGCCTTTTCCCAACTATGTTGGGGTCGGCTTCCAGTCTAACCGGATGCAGCTGAATACCAGTATTTTGCATGGAGCGACTGCCTATCTGACCTCCACAACCCAGTTAGTACTGGGTAATACGATACCCCTTGGTAAGACTGGTTGTCAGACTTTTTGGGCCACTGACTACCTAACGACTGTCAAAGATCTACAAATGACACCCGGGACCAACGGCTTAACGTGCTTTCCGAGGCACGGAGGAAACTCGGTATGTAATGGGTGATCACCCATCCACAGACCAACCTAGGCAAGCACGGCTTAACCTAAAGATCGATCCGAGCGGCTGTTATTATTTAGCCACGAGCTCCTCTAAAATAATAGAGAAAAAAGTAAAATAATAAAAACAATAATTAACCTACCGCTACTTGAAAAATTTGAGGCTTAAGCACCTTCTGGCCGAATTCACACTAATTGTGAATGGATCTAAATCATATTCCCTGCATATGTCATTTAAGTTTCTGCTTGCGCGCACAATATAACTGTTCTGCCTATAATTCGAAGATGTATGAGGTACACGTATGGGTGGATTAAAACGAAATGTTTTACTTGGCACATTAAAATAAAAATTTGACAATAACTCAGGGTTATCAATATTGTTGTTGAGGATTTTGAGCAAGAATAAACAGTCAGCAATCTTACGTCAATCTACCAGTGGTAGCAGATGATACTTCTTACAGAGTCCAAGATAATCGGTTGACTGATGTGGAATCTTTTGATGAAAGGAAAGATATTTTATGAAACGTCTTTGGATGTTTTCAATGCGGTCAATATATTTATGATAACGTGGATTCCATATCTGAGACGCATACTCAAACTGACCTCTTACAAAAGTGCAATACAAAATTTGTAGTGTTTTAGCATCTGTAAAACACTTAGGTAGACGTATTATTATAAACCCAAGCAGTTTAGAAGCTTTTTTGACAAGTGCATCAATGTGGGTGTCAAAAGCTAACTTACTGTCTTGATGGACGCCCAAGTCGATGTCGTTCACATGGACTACAAATAAAAAATGACCGAGCAACGAACCCTGAGGCACTGCGCTGGGCACGTTAACCCAACTAGACATATAATTATTAAGTACTACTGCTTGTGACCTGTTTTCAATGTAGGAAGAGAACCACCTCAAAAGATCCCCACGGATACCCATGTAGCTCAGCTTCTTTATCAGGGTGTTGTGGTCGATCCGATCAAACGCCTTGCTATAATCTGTGTAGACCACTTCCACCGGTAAGCAGGTCTAATTATATATATATGGTAATTATCCATAGCATCAGTGATGAAGTCGTTAAATAAAATTAAGTTAGAAGTGGTAGACCGTCCTTTGAAAAATCCGTGCGGGAAGGAGCTGAACGAGCTAGCAAGGGCGGGATATAACTCAAATCAAATCCTCTCAAATATTTTAGCTATAATACACAGCTTCAATATAGGCCTATAATTAATAATTTCAAAAGTGTTGATATGTATTTACTTAAGTAACGAGCTGCTCGTTCGGGCAAGCGCCTAAATGTCAGAGATGACTCGTCGCCGTGGTCCACTGACGGCAGCCTACGGACGCGAGAAATATTCAGTGCGATGCAACTATTGAGTTCAGCCGTAGGAATTTAAGTCAGAAGTTTGAGCCTGAAACTTATCAACGGTTCGCTGTCATGGAGTGTAAAAGGGCTTTAAGTGTTGAGTGGCGTCTATGTCCACAGTTGTGGCTCTTTGCGATGTGGATCGCTGGCTGCAGTCGTCCACCGAGTCACGTCAAGTGACCGCTACTGATCGCCGCGGTTTCTGCACCTCACAGTCACGGGACACTGCACGATAATTTCAGATAACTTTGTGTACTGAAATCAGTGTTACTTTTAACTTTGTGGTAATGATGGTTTTTCAGCTTATGGTCTTTTAATGGCCAAAATGTATGTTGTGGCTGTGACTATACGCGCGTCTTTTTTGTGTGCTGTGTAGTTACACTTAGATTTAATAAAAATATATTTTTAATCCTTTGTTTTCAACACCATACCATTATAACTTGGTAGTTAAGATGGTCTGTTGATACTATAACTGCAACCATTGTATTCATACGGTGTTAGTGGTTATTAGTAGTGCAGTCAGAAAGCTCGTCGTTGCGTCTGTGAATAGACGACGCGTTGTGACGCGGCGGTGCACAATTGACATCACTTGTGTCGCGAGTCGAGTTACACAGATAGTTCCTCGCAACAGATTTCACAGAATCTACCAATTTGATATAGATAGCATTCGGCGGAAGGTCTACTATTTTAAAATCAAATATCTAAATATTCGTCTCTTCATACTCTCCAATTGCCTTATCAATATAATACAACTTACTTGTCTAGTTGATCTAACTACTTGACACTAATCCTTTTAATACGGTTTTATTAAATGTGCCATAAAGTTTACCTCTGATGCCATTAAGAAAAATGAGAAATAGTATGTACAACCAGTTTATGTTGGTCGAAGTTTATTTAGTATTCCAAGAAAACATGCATTTTGGTTGAAAATTTCTTCAAATATGTGGTTAAATTAGGCTTAATAGGTATATCATCAACCCGCGTTTCTTCCCAAATGGTTATCGTTTCTGCGCAGCGCAGCGATCAGCGACGCGCGCCGCAGGCAAGCTTGTCCGTCGCTAAATGTAACTCCAGTGAGTCAGTAGCAATTACAATATTAATTGGCACAATTGTACAATTGTAGATCAACTTGGACAGTCTGCTCCTAGAACTGGAATAACCACAAAATTCTGTGCAATATCTGTCACGTAATAAAATAAGTCGTCTCCTCAGAAAATCGCAATAAAACGCATTTCATATCATAAGCAGTATACATATTTGACACATCTGCAAGCTCTGTATCTTATGGCTTTGGGATGATTTAGAAAAAAAAAGTTTGTGGTTTTAATCACCTTGCAGTTGGGAAAAAAACACACCTAATGAATGTATTCAAAGTTTCAAAGTCAACGAAAGAGGTTGTCATCTCGAAAGCCTTATGCCCAATTGTAATTTTGTGTGTGACCTTTAGGCTTTGTATCTAAGCTTCTGTTTATTGATTTCTGGATTATTATTTTCTGGAGCACTGCAAGGAGACGTTCCGTATATAGTATCAAGGCTGTCAGAATTTTTATACACGAAAGCCTCTGATACTAAGTGGTTTCTGTAAGTTCTATGTTCAGAAGTGATTGCCTGTAGTCGAAGGGGCTCGTGCCTTTGTATCTAGCTTCATGCCGGCGCAGGTCGTGCGACAGGTGCGTGTCACCGGAGACGCGCGTCAAGTCATCTCCGCGTAGCGTCGCCGCGCCGTCACTCACATCGCGCGCCCCTCAGCTCCCACGCTTATCCGCCGCCTGCTCATTTGTAAACATCAATGAATCACGTTTGCTCCCAGAGTCGCCACTGTAACATGTAGGTTTAGCAGTTCATAGCATGATACCTTCATGTTTAGACATAATAAGCTTAGTAAACCACGTTAGGAGTCTGGAATGCTACCTCAACTTGACTCTACTTGGAACAAACGGTGGCTGTAGTTACGGTTGTTATGAGATTGCTCCGCTGTCTTAGTAAACTCAAGGTTGCCAAACATAGTGCAATACCACCTATACCACATGCAATAACAAATCAATGGCTGATGGATGCTTGGCTGCTCGTTCTCGCTCACCATGACTTAGTGTCGACGAAGCCTAGTACTGTTATGTGTCTGTGACGATGTCAAAAGAGGCACCGGTGTGCCGTCTCGCCAGTCGAAGTCCTTCAAGAGTCGCTGTCTCCGGTGTTGCGTGTCACGTTGCGCTGTCGTGAGTTGTGATTCGTCATTCGTCGCGCGCACAGATCAACACGTGCGCTTGCCCTTCGCGTATCGCGTGCGCGTGCTTGCAAGCGCTACATAGGTACATTCTAAGTATAATTTACAAATAAAGTCCCGCCTGTGTTCCCTGAAGGGGAGGGCAAACATGTAACAAAATATACAAACACATTTTGTCAGTCTTGTCTTAAGTTAAAAATCGAATTTATGTTTGCGTGATCTGGGGTTGGACTTTGAAGCGACACTTCCCCAAAGTGTCGGTTCTGGTCCTGGGACTCAGCGATCGCACATACGACTACTTGACCAAAGCCCCAGAAACTAGTTTTATTTACAAATCATTGATGATCGGTGAAGTAGGTATGATTTGACATTGACACTCAAATCTTCTAGTTACACAGTCTCGCATTGTTTTAGCTGCAGTGTAGATAGGTATAATGGTTAATACGTGCTTCATCTAGCACAGTGTATCTTGTCTTTATATCTTATCAGTGGTCTAGAACTGTTCAGATAGCTGCGTGAATCATTTAAATATTGCGTTCATTGTACTAGAATAGTGTGAAGTGGTGACCGCTAACAACGATCGAACTCAATGTTGTTCAATACATTTAGGTCTGCTTGTGTAGGACTATAAAACATCCTGAAAGGTGTTTTGCTCGAGGAGAGTGACGAAGGTGCACAACAACGCTAACAGCGTAGAATGAATCCCTGGCAGCAGTAAGTGGGTCACCGCACCACCGCCCCCGCCGCCGCCGCGCCGGCATCGCTCTCCCGTGTAGTGTGAAGCTGATTGCGTCGGCGGTGGAGCGGAGCGGAGCGGTGCGAGATGGAGCGGCGCGACACACTGGCTAGATGGATGGCCGCAAATGGCTTTTTAATCTGCGAGAGATCGGACCACGTCGCGACGCGGAGGAGTGACGTGCGACGTGATGCTCACAGATCACCACAGCCCCACACTCTGCGGTCTCAGCGCTACACTCTGTTAGGTAGGATTTGCTTATGTATCACTGATGGCCGTTCGTCCGTTGTATTTCGTTATTTTTTCACCTTTGCGGGTTTCGGATATTTTCTACTATATAATTTAATTTTGATTCTGGTTTTAATTGAATTTTTGATTTTGATTATGATGTTAATTGTATTTTTAATTGTAATTTTAATTTTATTTCGATTTTAATTTTATTCTTATTCTGTTTTGTTGTTTCCCTGTTTGTTTTGTTCTATTTAATTTTACTTTTACTGATAACGTTAGTTTTATATTTCATCACAAAACATTAATTTAAATTTGTTAATTAGACAGTACAGTGCTTGTGGCACATCTAATATGTTTATGGGGCATGCGGTGCTAACCCGTAACAAATTGTTACACTTACCTTAGATAATGGTAGATAATTACTTAAAATATTTACAGTGTAAACAATTGTTGGTTGGCCAATAAATGAAAATAAAATAAATAATGTTTGCGAGTGGTCAATAATGTACATACCTACAACATACAGTAAACTGCTCATTACTCTCTGGTCCCCAGCTGTCCGCTTGTCAAGCAAGATAGGTATACAACATATTTCTGTTCATCATATTTGTGTTTGTTAAATATTACGTAATAATTTCGTAATATTTAAAGTATTTATAACAACACATTTAGCAAAAAATCGCCGACACATAAGCCACTTAACAGTCATGTCTCCCAGGGACATACCCCGTGACGTCATATCAGCGACCACGTCGCGTAGTCGTTTCGCCTTCATCCACGGCACGGTTGCGTCACACCACGCTGCCCTGATAGTCTCGTAGTTTTGCTTCTCGCAAGCCCGCTAGCCCGGCTGTTAAAAATTTGTTAAGATAAGTAAATTACACACATGACATTATTCTCTTCTATTTTACACACTATTGTCTACATTTCTTTTTCATTTCTCCTTTTTGACGGTGTGCTGGTAGAAATTTCTTTTGAAATAAGCAGTACCTTTGTACTCATATATTATAATGTTATTTTCCTGTGTTGTCTTCTGTGTGTGCATAAATAGTTAAATAAATAAATCCGTTATATTCTTATGCCACGGCGACGATGTTATTGTAACTCTAAACGTGGCAAGGTCCAAGTCCAACGCTCGGGTACGCTACATAAATACGAAAAACTTTATTCCGAAAGTCACTAATCCGAATTTTAAAATACCGATTTTCATAACTCCGAGTGGTTCAAAATTTTTAATATAACAAATCAGATTTATCAAATATCCTATTTTTATAATTCTTAAAATTCAATATTCCTAACGTTTATAATTACTATTCTTAAAAAACCGTGTTTCAATAGATCGAATAACAAAAACTACGACTTAATAATAATACGAAACATCAAAAATACGAATTCCGATTATTAAAATACCGATTAATTAGAATTCCAAAATAAAACGCCTTTTAAAACTGAATATTAAGACAAATACACGCATAACTAACAATCTGGGGATCTAATCCGTTAATGGTCACTGTTCTAACCTGACCTAACCCAAATGATTCACCAACAATAGATGGTACCCGAAGCAGGTATTTAAGGAGAAGAAGAAAACACAAAAATTAATATTAATACACAAATGTTAATAACAAAGTAGACGTTTTTAAATTGGGTCTACCCTTTATAGCAGAACTTTTCATGTCATAATATTATTTTGCATAACAGTGGATAGCATAAACTTCATTTCGCAGAAAATCGTTTGGCAAATACTCATTTATCATAGATCCAAACTCATAATTCTGTTAGTCAGAATCATCTTTAGGTATAATTTTCATATCCATAAGAATTAAAAAGTAGAACCATCATACAGAAAGAAAGCAAGAAAGAAAATATATTTATTTGTCGCAGGGACTTGACGTGCACACAAACAATAATTATACTATTGTATTTTGTATTTTGTAGGTTTGTGAGTTATTAAAAAGAAAACTAGATGTTACTAGCGAGTAGTTTTGAATTTGGTAGAACCATATAACAGTACGTATAAAAATTGAAATTTAACTTAAGGATTATACTAATAACTTTTTTTTAAATTTAAGCTTTAATGCTAAGTTTGGGACTTTTTCAAAATAAAAATTAGAAAAACCGAATAAAAAACCCGGTGTGGCCAAGAGCGAGTTCTTAGGCCTGAAGAGATAGCAAATGACCTCTCCAATCGGCCAATTCAATTTGGCAAACGATGCACCATACACCCTGTATAATTCTAAAGACATTGAATTTATACAATGCAAAGATAGTTATACAATCTTCAGCAGCTCCAACAATACTATTTAATGCTATCAATTTAGGCGACCCTGTTCTTGTGGAGCAGGACCGGCATTGAGCCAAGCATTTTTATCAGTGATATAATCGTCCAACTTGTAATATGCTTTCTTACATAGTGTGCGTTTAATGCATGTTTTAAATTTCGTTTCATCCAGTTCAAGAATACTTTGTGGAATTTTATATGTGAGTCTACTTTAGCGAGTCTGAAGCCTGGCAGAACTAATTGGTCTCTATTTCTAGTACAGTAATTGTGTCTGACACCTTTTTTTTAAAAAAAGATGTAAATCTACATCTTAAAATCTTTTCTTACATACATTATGTTTTCGTAGATGTATTGACAATGTACCGTCATGATGTTAATTTCCTTAAACAGTTCCCTTAGTGAATCGCGCCTACGAAGACTATATATGGCTCTGATGGCTCTTTTTTGCAGAATAAATATAGACTCAATGTTTGCAGCCCATCCCCATAACAAAATGCCATAAGACATAATACTATGAAAGTAACTAAAATAGACCAGTCTAGCGGTATCTACATCAGTATATTGACGGATTTTTCTTATAGCATATGCTGCTGAACTTAGCCGCCCCGCAAGAGATGAGAACCCCATTGTAGGCTTGAATCAAGCGTAATCCCCAGGAAAACCGTTTTATCTACAAATTCAAGTTTCTCTTTATTCAATACTGTATCACAATCACTACTTTTAACATTCGGTAAAGCAAATCTTATGCATTTCGTTTTTTTTTCATTTAACACTAAATTGTTTGCTGTGAACCAATTATGGACCTGAAGTAGGGCATTATTCACGTCATCTAGATTTTGGGCCCGTCTATTTATCTTAAAAATTAGGGAAGTGTCATCAGCGAATAACACCATATTTTGAGGTTGGTTTTTCAATAAATAGGGGAGATCATTTATATATACTAGAAAGAGGAAAGGACCCAATATTGAGCCTTGCGGAACCCCCATTTTTACTTTTAAACCCTGTGAATTAACACCATTTATTTGCACATGTTGTTGTGATTTACGCATTCAAATGCTTTGGAGAGGTCACAAAATATTCCAATGGCGTCTTGTGACTCTTCCCACGCAGTAAATATGTGCTTTAATAAGGTTACAGCGGCGTCAGTTGTACAACGTCCCTTGGTGAAACCATACTGTTGATCGTGTAAGATTTTGTTGGTGTTAAAATGATTGAGCATTTGATTCAGCATTACCTTTTCAAACACCTTGCTAAAAACTGGCAACACGGATACAGGTCTATAATTATTTGTATCTTTACTATCTCCGGATTTAAACAGAGGTATGACTTTACTATATTTCATTAAATCCGGGAAAACTCCTTGGTCTACACACAAATTAAAAATTAAAACTAAGTATGGTGCTGTAGTCTCAACTAAGAATGTACAAACTTTGATAGACATTCCCCAAAGATCTTCGGTCAGTTTGATTTTTATTTGCCGAAAACCTTTAATAACTATCACTGGGTTTATGTGTTTAAATTTAAATTCAACCGGGCAGTCAGACCCATTCGCTTTTAATAAACTAATTGACACTTCAGGAGAGGAATTAAGAGCCTCCGTAGCTTTTAACGGTATATCGGTAAAGAAATTTACAAACTCATGAGCTACTTCCTGATTAGAGCTTTTAGGACAACATGCTGTATTTAATGTGTAGCTAGTGTTACGTATTTTCTTCCTGTTAGTCTCGTTATTTATGACTGTTACTTATAGATTTTGAATTTATATGCGTAACTGAATATTATACCAATTAAATCACGATCCTAATAGCAGATTATTCGAAGTATTGGAAATCGGAATGTCGTTTTTCGGACAGACAACCCATTGAACATTTTGATTTTTCGAATATATGAAAATCGGAAAACTAACAAATCGGATTTACGACTTTCGGTAAAATTAAATTTCGTGATTTTTAATAATTGACATTATAATTCTTAGGTATTATGAAATTCGGACTTTTGAAAATCGGAACATTGAAATTAGGAATATTATAATTCAGAATATTTGGGTATTCCCCTAACACTCAGATGGAATAGTTTCACGTCAAGAATCTTAGTCAACAATCCTCGCTCACACATTGTAGACGCATTTTATGAGACACGTTTCAAGCACAGAATTGGTTCAATGTGGAGAAATACATTCTGATAGTAACTGCCGAATTATCTGAAGAGGATCATGTCTACATATCAATCACTATTTAAAATATCATGCTGTGCTCAAACTTGAGTAAGTAATACATTTGTATGATCCCTGACCGGCCGCATATTATTCGCTACTCGTATATTTATCAAGATACATGAGGACACAGTCCTATGGTGCGCACTACGTTTACATCATGCTATCAACCGTGAACGCACTCTTTTCGTGCAATTGTTGTCAATTGCCCAAATGCATCAGTTTGCATCCCGTTGCCGCTTCGATTAGCTCAGGATAGTATTGTTGACGTAGGCAATTTCGTAGAAGCACTCAATCATTGTGTTAAGGTAGTGGACACTAAATCTTATCACAATTTTTCTCGTTTTTGTTTCGACACTTTTGATGAGTTCTTTGTTTTATGTGTTCTGTTATTAGTTTATTACCAATCATGTGTTTAGGCACTTACACTTCTTATTATTAAGGTTT
The DNA here is from genome assembly GCA_910589295.1 of Noctua janthe. Lineage (NCBI taxonomy): Eukaryota > Metazoa > Arthropoda > Insecta > Lepidoptera > Noctuidae > Noctua > Noctua janthe. The sequence continues at coordinate 163,277 of OU342560.1, forward strand.
CTGAAACTCCACCTTAACCTCTGACATATTGCCTAACTTATAAACTAACTTTAGTTATCTTAAGGCTCCAAGCTCGTAAAATGGGTACCTTCGTAAAAACAATTTGATTAAATTCAGCGACCGCCTTGTTCGAGCCTCATCGTCCATCGTTAAGTAAGTCCTGATTATCTCTGGTCTCACTTCCATTTGCGACGAGAAAATGGAGTCAAAACACTTTAATTATTTTGTTTTTATGTTGAAGTGGTGACATTTCCATAACCAGAGTCGACTGCCAGGGAGAACACTCTTATTGTAGATTAATGCTAACATTAACCTACAATAAGAGTGTACTCCCTTGTCCAATTACTCCAACTAATCCAATGTCTAAACATAAAGTGATGGATCATGCTTGGTCATTGGTGTGATGCCATGTTGTACCTACCTTGTGCAAGCAGAGTTTTATGTCTATAGACCACTAGCATCAACTTGTCATTGTTCTTAATCACAATGGAAGAAATATTAAGTAGACTTTTTAGAGATAATAAATTAGTTGTTCTTTGTGGTGACTTAAATATTGATCTGTTAGTCAATTCACCTGAAAAACGTAAGCTAATCGCATTGTTTAAATCATTTAATTTAAAATATTTAATGAAGCGACTAGAATAACAGCAACTTCAGCTTCATCCATAGATAAAGTATTTACTAATTGTAACGTAAAACATTCGTTTTTAATTAGTGGCGTTAGATCAGACCATAATGGTCAATTTGTATCTTTTGAGTTAAACAAAAATTTATTAACAATATGGACCATCTCTCAGTCTCTGCTACGATAAACTGTATGACCGAAGAATGCTCAAATTATGTCACAAACCCGTCTCAACAACTAAAAATAATTACACAGAACATTCGCTCTATTCACGCAAACATTAACTCATTCTTAACACTTTTTTTGTAGAACAAATGTTGACTGTGAAATACTCGTTCTGACCGAGTGCTGGCTAAATCGTTATAATGGTCTTATTCCTTCCATTGATCATTACACTTATTATTATACTAAAAATCTCCTCAACCAAAATGATGGTGTGGTGCTTTATGTTAAAAACATAAAAAGCTACACAGTTGAAAAACCCGTTTTACAGGACGCCAGTTGTCTAATACTAAAAATTGGCACCGACAAGGCAATAATCTGCATTTACCGTTCTCCGTCCATCAGAGATATAAGCAAATTCCTTCAATCCTAGTGGATCGAATTTCGTATAAAACCATAGTTATTGTAGGGGACCTTAACAGTGACATTGCCTGTTCTCCATCTTCTAACCAAACCTGAGACTATCTAAATCTCATAGCCTCTAATGGCATGTTACCAGCTCATACTCTCTCCACTCGTGAAACTGCCTGTCTTTATCACGTCATGCTCAAAACCAACCTCTCAGCTGTCACCATAGTCCTACACTCTTCTGTCACTGACCACGACCCTGTACTCCTGTGTCTCAAGCTAAAAAACCGCATCAAACCACGTTCACTCACCGCCTCGAAGACGAACTTTAGCACTCTAGACCACGCGATGAACACTACAGACTTTCAACCGATTTACCAGCTTACTGATGCTAATGAAGCCACAGACCGCTTCATTACAACCCTTATTACACTCTTAAATAACCACACATCTATTATCAAGCGCCCAAGTAATCAACGGTTGATCAAACCGTGGATGACCATCGGTATGCTCCGCTGTATCTGTAATAGAGACGCCATGCACTATAAACTCAAACGAACTCCAAAAAACAGCGTTTTATCTATTACCTATAAAAGGTATAGAAATTTTTGCTCCAAAATATTAAAAAAGCTAAAAAGTGACTATGACAGGACAGAACTGAGAGAGGCCGCTAATGATAGTAAGAAAATTTGGAAAATAATAAAGAGAGTAACCCATACTGAAAAACCAAATACACCCAATACTGACTTATTAGCTCATTCTACCTCACCCCAACTCTCGGTAGATAGAGTGAATGAGTTCTTTGCTAGTGTAGGTCGGAATCTTGCTCAGAACTTTTCATCTACCCCCGGTAGTAAAAAATTTTCGGATAGGAAATCATCAAATGACCCCCCCCCCACTCTGGGCGGAGCGGAAGGGAGTGTCAGACTTGTACTGACTAAAACCCATCCATGCTCCTTCTTTGCCCTTTGTGTTCCAGGGCCACGGTATCTCTTTCGAACAGTCCCGCAGCCCGGAAATGACCTCCTCACCTTCGACCTTACAATCATTTGTCATGTTAAACACCGATGAGACTGAGGTGGATGAAATAATCAAATCACTCAAAACAGATTCTGCCACTGGTTGGGACAACATTTCGACTAACTTTCTAAAGCGCTACACACAAATACTTGTTCCTCTGCTTACACACATTTTTTAATATTTCCCTTAATACTGGCACCTTCCCACGGCACTTCAAAATGGCCATCATGCACCCAATACATACAACTGGGGACACATATTGTGTAAATAATTACCGCCCTATTGCAGTCCTGTCGTCCATTTCCAAAATTCTCGAACGTATTGTGAATAAAAGGCTATGAAGTATCTGGAAGATAAAAAACTTTTCTCTCCCAATCAATTCGGGTTTAGGCGCGGCAAATCAACCACCAATCACGGAATTAGTCGATTGCGTCGTCAAAAATATTGACAAGAAGAAAAATTATTGTCAATATTTTTGGACCTGAAAAAGGCATTCGACACAGTTTAGATTCCTAACTTGCTTTTAAAGCTGGAGGAACTGGGGATCCGAGGTAAACCTCTTAAACTTATGAAGGATTATCTTCAAAATCGAACTCAGTGCGTAAAAATACAGGAGCACTACAGTAGAGATGCGCCTGTCACTTTTGCTGTCCCCAAGGCAGCGTGCTTGGGCCAACTCTGTTCCTAATTTACGTTAACCAGCTCTGTAACATAAAACTGGGAGACGGAAATATAATAGCGTTCGCCGACGACACCGTCCTTACTTTTTCCGGCGATTCTTGGCACGACACCTTTAACTCAGCACAAAAAGGACTCAATACTGTTCTGCAGTGGCTTAAGACACATGCCCTCACTCTAAACACTGATAAAACCAAAATCCTTACCTTCAAATTCAAATTCAAATTATTCATTCCAAGCCATAATGTACATATACAGGTGGTAAAATACAATTAAGAAGAAACAATTATGGACCTTGTCGGGCACAGCAAAATTAAATTAATTAGGAAAGAGAGAGGAAGAGGACTTTTACCAACTTACCATTTTTTATTTTAATTATATCATTTATTTATTATGAAATTAATTATTATATTTGATTATATCATTCGTTTCTTTATTCTATATTATGATATCTCAGTTATATTTTATGTAATGGGTGCATTTTTATTATTTAAACGTTTAATTCCGTAAGACTAAAGGAAATTGGAAAATAAGTAGATTATTTTATTATATTTTTATCATTGCTTTTTATTGAAATTAATTATTTATTTATTATTTTCTTTATTCATTCTTTCTCTTATCTAATACATTTTTAAATATTTTTACAAAGAAAAGTACACAAAACATATAAAAATATAAAAAATAGATGGCCCATCGGCATCAGGAACAAGGTCCAGGTTGCCGGTGGTCAGGACTCCAGAGAGAGGAACCGCCTCACTATGCGTGCCGTGTCCAGGAGTACTGCTTTCTGAATCAAGCCCTTGACCCAGCCGCGCAATGAGAACCTCCTAAGGTGTTGGTCGAGGCTCTCTGCTATTAGTCCATTAACGGTAACGACTATCGGTACAATGATTGCAGAGTCCACGTCCCACATGTCGACAACCTTGTGTGCTAATTCAAGGTACTTGATTTTTTTATCATTCTCAGCTTTCACGAGATTCTCGTCATGAGGGACAGTGATATCAACAATCATTGCACGGCGCTCTCGGCGATCTATCACCACAATATCAGGTTTATTTGCTAAAATAGTCCTGTCTGTGATGATAGATCGATCCCAATACAATGTGGCATGACCATTCTCGAGAACTGGGTCGGGCACATACTTGTAGTATGGTACTTCAGAACTCACAAGGTTGTATTGCAAGGCAAATTGCTGGTGAATAATCCTAGCTACTAGATTATGTCTGTGCAAGTACTCACCGTTAGCGAGACGAGAACAACCAGAAACAATATGTCGGATGGATTCACCGGGACGGTGGCATGCCCGACAGATGTCAACCGTACCGTCCTTGATAATATATTTCCGATAGTTGTTCGTCATGATAACTTCATGCATAATCGCACAGACGAAACCTTCAGTTTCCTTAAAGAGGTCACCGAATCATAGCCAGGATACGGACGCCAAAAACTCTACATCAGGCCCATGTAAGGCCCGGAAAAAGCGTCCGTGTAGCTCCTTGCTCTGCCATACCTCCCTACGGTTATTAGTATCCAATACCACAGGTTTGCGCCAGTTCTGGTTAGCCAAGGAGAGCGGGGTGAAGCCCTTGTCCACTGAGGCCACATCTCGGTGCATCCCCACGTCGGTTTCGAGAAAGTATTCCCTGAGACTGCATACCTCACGGTTGTGCAAGGTTTTAGCATTTAAGAATCCACGACCTCCGCACTTCCGCGGGATATACAGTCACATCACCGATGACCTTGGGTGATGCATCCGATTTGCGGTCAGTAGTGTGCGGACCTTCCTATCCAGGGCGTCAAGTTCCGTCTGAGTCCATTTGAGTATGCCGTAAGAATACATCAATACCGGCATGACCCAACCATTAAAGGCGCGCACCTTGTTTCCGCCTGATAAAAGACTGTTTAACACTTTATTCAGGCGGCCAAACAAGCGCTCCTTTAATGATTGTTTCATGTCGGCAGCATTGATGCCTAATGCTTCCGACATACCCAAATACTTGTAGGTCTCGGTTGATGAGAGGGATCTAAGGAATATGGAATCCGAGAGTTGAGTTCCCACGGATTCCATAATCTCCCCTCGCTTTACATGCATGACTGCATATTTGTAAAAGCCAAATTCCATCCTGATGGCGCTACTAAAAGTTTCAGTCACTTTTAGTAGCTCCATCAGTTGCAAATTGCTGGGAGCAAATATTTTCAAATCATCCATGTAAAGGAGGTGAGATATAACCTGACCACCTCTCCTCAACCGGTAGCCTAGACCTGAATCCTCCAGTAGTGTGCTCAGAGGATTCAAGGCCAAGCAAAACCAAAGCGGACTCAAACTGTCACCCTGAAATATTCCTCGCTCAATCCTGATCGGTTCATCGTTCCCAAGAACCTGCCGACATCCTGGATAAAGAAGGACCGTCCTCCACTGCCCCATACACGACATCAAGAAGGTGCGAAGAGTTGCATCTATTTTGTACAATTCCAGCACCCTCATGAGCCATGTATGTGGCACCGAGTCATAGGCCTTCTTATAATCTATCCAACACGTCGACAGATCCTTCAGGGATCGACGAACCTGTTGGCTTATGGCCATGTCGATAAGGAGCAGCTCCTTAGTACCGCGGGACCCATTCCTACATCCATTCTGAGAGACAGACATAATTGAATTGCTATCTATATGACGAACAATTTTTGCTCTCAGAATGGATGTTAGAACTTTATAGACCGTCGGTAAACACGTAATTGGTCTATAGTTTTTAGGTTCCACAGTACTACCCGATTTGTAGAGCAGGTGGGTAACTCCTGTTGTAAAGAATGGTGGTAGCGACCCAGTCTCTAAGGATGACTGGAATTGTGAGGCTAAGCAAGCGTGTGACCTTTGTAGCCATTTAATCCAAAAATTGTGCAGTCCGTCCGGCCCTGGACATTTCCAGTTAGGTAACGGACGGACTGCACAGGCCACGTCCAGTGGACTAATAGAAATGGCCTCCATTTCCGGAATTGAGTCACACGCTCGCTCAACAACACGCATCCAATCACCCTCAGTGTGGCCGACGGGCACCGACCAAATACTTCGCCAAAAAGCATTCATGGCGTCGTTATCCGGCAGATGCGCGTCAGTCACTCCTTGAATGGTAACGGGCCGCTTCCATGTTCTGTATACCCACCTTTCGTCACTCTGGAACATGCGGTTCTGAGTGTATCGATCCACTCTTCGCCCATACCGACAGATACGGTTAGCCCATGCATAAACTTTCTGCTTCAGGAAGTCGATGCGCTCTGTGACTCGTGACATGTATTCTCGGGGACTGATATCAGTTCCCGAGAATGCCCGCCTCATAAAGCGCATCACCCTTGGGCGTGTATTGCCCTCCCTGAAGCAGATGAGCTTCCCGATGAGTGCCCTGGCCTCATTAATACGACGCTCAATCCTGCATTGCCAGGCTGGTACGGCAGATTTTGGTCGTGTAGGACTGTCAGTGTTTGGAAATTTGACATTGGCTACACGACATGCCGTAACAGCCGTGCAATACACGATTGAGTGTGTATCACAAAGGTTTGTGCTGCTTTCAATAAAATTTGGTAACAGCGCATCCAGGGCACACACCAGTGCTCTATTCTTTTTATTCATGGGCAAACGTGGTAATCGTGGTCTAAGATCAGGTGACATGAACCGATACTCACGAATCGCGCCCTCCAGAGCGCTCCTTAATTCCACATTGCACAGGTTATCTGCAGATATAGTCCTGTCATCCTCTTCAAGTGTAGCATCATCCAACTTATGATTATTTTGAATGACGCGCACCTGATCTGACAATCGTTGAGCAGAGACATTGACGGCAGGTTCAAGAGCCTGAAACAGAGAGAGCATCCGACATCGGTACGCAGTAAGGTTAATTCCTCCCTCTGTAGCCCCATAATATGCGCGCATCACATTTTAGTTCATGGACTGCGTCCATCGAATGCGCGACACATTTCCACCGGCACCGGGGACCCTGTTCGTGGCCTGTTGGCCTCGAGATCCCAAGCCCGCTGGTGGCCGTCCTCTTCCTCGTCGTCGTGGTGGCGGTGGTGTCGACGGCGGGGAGAAAAACTCGTCACTCGAGCTCGACGCAACTGCAGCGACCGGCGACGCAGCGCTCACGGATGTGGCGCGTCCCGACGGCTGCGAGGCGGAGCTGAGTGACGAGCCCGGAGATGGTGGGTGTGTCTCGTGTAATTTGGCCCGGCGTCTGGTCAGCATTTTTTAAGACGTACGTCGTACATACACATTTTCAAATATTGTATTAGAGTTTAGGCTCCAGTTTTTTGATGTATCTGTTTTCTTTTTTTTTCTTATCATAATTATTGATAAAATTAGTTAAGTATATTTTAAATATGGGTAAAATCGATAAAAAAATTAAATAAAAATTTAGTTTGATAAAATACGTGCTGTCAATTTGACACTCGGGCCACAGATTATTATTATTATTATATTTGGTTTTAACACTCATTTATTTATTTTATGTATTTATAATTTGTAATATTATTGTATTTCAGTTTTATTGGATGCATATTTGTTATTTTAAAATATCATATATTTATTATATAATTTATTGTTTATTTAATATACAATAATAGTGAAAAGGCAAAGACCAGAAATAGTTTGGTATTCCTACAGTAAAATTAGTCAAATTATAAGTCAAGAAATAGTTAAATTTTATCATTTAAAAATTCGTCCAATGAGTAATAGCTTTTATTAATTAAAAATTGTTTTACTTTGCTTAAAAATATATTTGATTTTTCTGTTTGTTTTAAGTTCTCTGGTAATTTATTGTATATTTTAATTGACATAGAATAGGACTAGAAGAGTGCATTTTAAGATGGGACTGAGGTAAATTTAATCTGTTCTTATGGCGAAACGAATGGCTTATTTGTGTATCTCCTCGTGTTTTATATGTGTCAGGATATTTACGCACCAATTTACACAATTCCAAAATATATATGCCAATCAAGGTGAGGATTTTATGTTCTTTAAAGTATGGTTTACATTCTCTATGCGAAATTCCACACAACCTTCTGACACGCAAACTTTAACAGCACACTCGTGTTTACTGCCAGGTATGGTAGCTTGTACACGAGGCCCACCTAAATAGTTTATATAGCACACATACATCGGTAACTGTGTATACAGTTTATATGTGTGGGTGAAGTCATAGTTATGCACACAAACACAAAATAAAACGAGCGAGCTCGGTTTTTATTGGTGTGACACGCACACCAATAAAAACCGAGCTCGCTCGTTTTCCATATATCACACATCAATTACCATATAACAATATATAGTCATCTTTCACATGATACTGAAGGAGATATAATATTTTGCATAATGCTAATATAGCAATCATGGCACAATGGCTATCGTCTTTGGTCACTTAACTAAAAGCCGTAAGTTCAAACCACGCATGCAACAATTATATATTATTTTTCTTTTTGTATTCATTATTTTGTTAAAACATTACTTAAAGTAGAATTTATAACGATTCGATCCGGTTCATGGTTGTGTAAAGAAATTTCCAACGTTTGAGATAAACATGAAACTCTCAGGCCATTTTATTTTGACTGTTTAGAAAATAACTACCGACAATTAAAAAAAATATTGTTTTCAAACACCTTCATTTATAAAAAATGAGCGTTCTTAGTTGTCAATCTACGAGTATTTGCATTATTGAGTTTATTGATTACTACTCTTCGGCATGTGTGCGGATTTATTTCTATGGATCTAACCATGCAACATTTATCAATGTTCAAAGAAGTGAAAATCGTTGTTTTGGATGAGCAAAACGTATCTATATGATGTGAAATTGTGAGTGTAAATGTGGTGTTGCCCTACAAACGATTGGGCACTTTATATCGTGTCCTGCCTGTCCTGTTGTTTGCTCCTGTGAAGTGCATCACAGGACGCTACTGAAAGTGCCAAACTCGTCGCCAAATTTTGGGCTGACTCAATTTGAATTGTCATCGATATGCTAAGAAGAAGTGAAATTGCAAGGCGCTTAATAATATCGGTGAGTAACATAACAGTTAGATATTACGTTGGTACATATTATACCTACTTCACTTTAACTAACTACTCTCCCCTTTCAATGTTTATTAGGAATAAATAATTAATGTAAGTTAAGTGCAATACCTACCATAGTTATAATAATTATCATAACTGAATTATAGTTTTTATTTTTTTAAATTTGTAATCTATGATGATTATGATAAAATTAGCTTGGTCTAAAATTAGCTGGATTTAGCCCTTAGACAGATTTAAGAAAAGCCTTTGAATAACGTAAATAAATATAAATGTTTGCTAATGTCAGTGTATATCTTGTATTTATGTATTGTATTATTATAAGTAATATTAATTAGCTATATATAAGTATATATGTAAACATAGTGTATATATAGTATATAAATATAGTATTTATTTATTATAATATAAGCTATTGTTATAAGTATTATAAATACGGTTTTTATTCAGAGGAGAACCGTGCAGTTATGGGTCCGCCGAGATGCGGATTTTGGAGACGTAGAACATCTTAGGCCAAAACCAAAGGCATACTCATCGGCTCGACACCACGAGATCGTGCCAAGGCACAGCGCTGATCCTTTCATGTCCACCCGCATAAAAATGTGCTTATAAACTGTGAAAAATCACCTATATATATATATATATATGTAGGTGATTTTTTTATATACTTTCATGAGCAGAAGGTTACAAGAAGTAATAGAAAACGAAGGTTTGCCGACTCATTATTAGTGGATTTAATTTTAATTAGTAGACGAATATGAATCTTATTTTTATGCACATAATGCTCATATTTGCTTAACAATATCATCATCTGCCTAGCCTTTTCCCAACTATATTGGGGTCGGCTTCCAGTCTAACCGGATGCAGCTGAATACCAGTATTTTACATGGAGCGACTGCCTGTCTGACCTCCACAACCCAGTTAGTACTGGGTAATACAATATTTGCTTAGCAATAATTAGGTATAAATGTTAATAATCTCTTCCTCTTATCAATTTTTTTAAAACCACAACTCGTAAAGTATTGAAAGGATGGTGAAGTGATGTTATTGTTATGCGGTTAGAAGTTGTCATTATTTCTTACTGTCTAACATGTTGATTCACTTCACCTGTAATTTTACTTTGATTCAGTTTATTTAGGGTCTAACTATTCATACACGAAATATTTTCAGGGAATCATCTAGCGGCTATAACAAAGCCATTTCAAGGGATTTTTTTATTTGAGTATATTTTTTTATAAAAATAAATAATTTAAAATTACTTGACCCACAAAATAAATACTGGCTCCTTATTTTTAAGCATCCATTACGGTAGTTTACTACATTGTATTTACTTCCTGTCATTGTTAGAATATAGGAGTGAAGGTTTTATGCAAAAAGTCTAAAAAAAAAGTAGAATTGTAATAATTTTGTAAAAAAGAAACACTCAGAAATTTTCTTTTTTCGTTGCTATAGCGACTTTACGACTTATAGAAGTTACTCTTAAAATATTTCGTGTATGAAAAGATAGACCTTATATACCATCTTTTATTACTTAGAAATAACTTTGTCTTTGTCAAAAAAACTGGTAAACAACAGTGTTTTACTCATTCGAACGTCTAGTATGGATAGCTATAGCCTATGTATGTTTAAAACCAGTTCGTATTAAATAATTGTATCAGCCACACAAGTTTTGTTATTTTGCTAACATACAGCCCCCACCAAATTGAACCTTAAAACAACCAATGTAAGGAAGGAACATATTGGAAGAAACGAGACGGATCATTTTCATTTTCAATACCAATGTTTATCTAATAAAAAATCAAATTATTTTATTGTGTAGGAGGTGTTGCCAATGACGTCACACTCGAAGGAAACACGGAGATGACTTCAGGTGTTATTTATTTCAGCGGCTAAGTTACAGGCTTACAGACGATAGGTTTTGGATATTACAGTAGGTACAGTCCCACACGACTAAGTCCTAGGACGAAAGTCAGGGAACGAAGTCCTCTATCCAGAAATAGATTCCCTAAGGAATTTTACTAGGCACCAAACTAACAGGGATGTCCTACGTGATCCTTCCAATTAGGACGAGACCCGTAAATGCACCACACGGTTAGCAGTGTTATAGCATTAAATAAGTTCACTGATCCAGCGAGGGTCATTAAGTCGCGGAGAATCTTAACACCGCGATTCAAAATTGCGCGTCATAGGCACAGCGCCATCTAGTAGTGAGCGGTGGAACATTTCAAACAACATAATCAATGAACTTCTGTTAATTATGAATCTAATACATGACAGGATGTATAAATAATAAATGTTAAAAGTAAACGTGTGTTACAATCTCCCCCTCAGTCCTCAAAGACGTCTCGGCGTGGTGGACTGGATAGTGGGATTATTGTTTCCTAGGACGTCCACGTCCTCGTTTGGCAGTTGAAGGCTTGCTGGCAACCTTCTCCTTCCTAGGTCGTCCTCTTCTTCGGAGTGGTTGCACGGGTTCTGGAACGGTTTCATGGCTTCCACCTTTATATGGAGTTAAAGCGGAAACAGGATGTAATTTTCTCAGCGGACGTGAGCAATCTACTCGCATATTCAACGGGATGCTCATCTTCCTTCTTCTCCTGGACCAGAACTGCAAATCGTTGAGATAGGCCAGCATGTTAACATGTTCTAGGGTAACACGGAATCTATCGACAAGTCGCTGAAAGCTAGCCGGTGCATTGCGTAAACTAAATGGCATTCTCTTGAATTTATAAAGACCAAAAGGGGTGATGAATGCTGTTTTATCTTCGTCTTCTTTCCTGATCCTTACTTGCCAGTAACCAGATTTCAGGTCGAGTGACGTCATGTAATGCGTTGGCTTCGCAGCGTGCAACAAGTCATCTATTCGTGGAATAGGGTAAGTATCGGGCACAGTGATAGCGTTTAGGCGTCGATAATCGATACATACTCTAACCTTTCCATTAGGTTTCGGTACCATAACCACTGGCGAACCCCAGGGCGAAAAGCAGGGCTCAATAATAGCCTTCTCAGTCATTTCATGTAATTCAGCTTTAAGAATATCATTCTTTGTTTGAGATAATCTGTAGGGAGGCACAGATATTGGAATATTGTTCTTTGTCACGATACAGTGTTCTCCAAGTAATGATGGTTTATTGTTATCAATAAATTGAGGAAGGTTGAGAACCATTTTTGCGTCTTGCATAAACCCGACGCCTAATAGAGTTCGATTATCCCTTGAATTAGGCAGAAGAATGAAGCTTGTCAGTATGATGCGGTCCTCTAACTTTACAGGAACTGCTATCTTCCGTACACGTTGGTTTTTCCCAATGCCATCTGCCAAGGTGACCTTTACTGTTTCTTCGTAAAACTTGTGTCCTTTGCTCATCAGCTGTTTGTATAGCTGGTACGATGCGATGCTGGTCTTCGCACAAGTATCGATGTATGCTGTCCCTTTAATGCCATCTACCTCAATAAATACTATAGGCCTGTTTCTTACATCCGATTGGCCGTTAACCGGACAAAAGGCTAAGTTTGTTGACGGTAGTGAACGTTGCTTATTTGCGCAGCATGTTTGGCAGCTACTGCGAACTACGCCGGGTGTACCACAGCCGTATCATGATACTTTGGGTGCGGATGGAGATGGAGCTTGCGTCGTTTTGGTAGAAACCATTGTAGATTGACCCTCAGGAAACTTATCTGTCTTTGTTGCCTCTAATTCTTGCTGCTACTTCTTCAGCTTCCTACACTGTTCGGTAGTATGGCCGATGAAATGACAGAATCCGCACTTCACCTTAGGTTTCGAGGTCGGTTTTGGCTTAACCTCTTTGCGTTCGTCACCGTCACTCGTTTTATCAATCCACATTTGTTCGATGCTCCGAGCTGCTTCTAATAACTCGTCGTAACTTTTTAAGGAGTTGCGCGGAATCTTGTCACGTATTCGGTGTTTGAGCTGACCGTATATCATATGTAGTTGATGTGATTCTGGTATTTCGGGTTCCGGAAGTTGAGCAAACAGCATTCGCTTATGTGCCACGAAGCTTTCAGTGGTCGTGCGGAAGTCTTGCTTTTCCATAACTATTTCATGATATATGACATAGGCTGGTATCTTTGGGGCAAAAGCATGACGGAGACGCTCTTTGAAATCCGCCCATGTGGAGACATGATTTTTAACTCCCTGCCACCACACCGCAGCTTCACCTTTGAGGAGTAGTGGTAATCCAGTGAGCGCTTCTGCATCACTAACATTTTCAATCTGTTTGAATACTGATACTGCCGCCAAAAAAGCTTCCGTCACTTCGGAGTCCTTGGTCCCGTCGAATTCAGCTTTGCAGGTTGTGAAAGAGCCGTGTCTTCCTGGTGAAAGCTTCGACAGCAGCGCCTCGAACTGAGTATCGGACATGGTCACCGACATCTCTGATTTCCTCCTTTCTGTAGGTGTCGTGGTAGTTCGTCCGTAACGTGTGACGTACTTCGGTTTGTCTTCGTGCCCCACGTTGGGCGCCAGATTGTAGGAGGTGTTGCCAATGACGTCACACTCGAAGGAAACACGGAGATGATTTCAGGTGTTATTTATTTCAGCGGCTAAGTTACAGGCTTACAGACGATAGGTTTTGGATATTACAGTAGGTACAGTCCCACACGACCAAGTCCTAGGACGAAAGTCGGGGAACGAAGTCCTCTATCCAGAAATAGATTCCCTAAGGAATTTTACTAGGCACCAAACTAACAGGGATGTCCTACGTGATCCTTCCAATTAGGACGAGACCCGTAAATGCACCACACGGTTAGCAGTGTTATAGCATTAAATAAGTTCACTGATCCAGCGAGGGTCATTAAGTCGCGGAGAATCTTAACACCGCGATTCAAAATTGCGCGTCATAGGCACAGCACCATCTAGTAGTGAGCGGTGGAACATTTCAAACAACATAATCAATGAACTTCTGTTACTTATGAATCTAATACATGACAGGATGTATAAATAATAAATGTAAAAGTAAACGTGTGTTACAATTGGTTTTATTTAATTACTTTTTTACTTTTTGCTTGAGTGATTTTATTGGTCACAAAATTAATTTAATAAAGAACAAAAAGTAAAAATCAGCAAAAATAACTCCTCAGCTGGAATCGAACTTACGTCGTGGAGATTTGATCACTAACTGACGCAAGCGCTTACACCAATCAGCTATGGTAACCATGTTACATTTGTATAAAATGTTGGGCCTTATTCTAAACCCGTTTGTTTTATATTTACCCGTGTACCCTACACGGGTAAAATAAAAAAAATAAACCTCGTGTAGGGTAGTATACGTATACGCACACAATAATAATGAGCGGCTGTATGAACATTACTGGCTCGTAAAATGACAGTTACAGAAGTGTGGGATGTAAACTATTTAACTGGGCCTCGTGTACCTGCCCTAAACTAGAGCGATGTAGGACTATAAAATATCTCGGGGTGACAGTTGACAACGGCCTGAGTTTTGCAGCTCAAATAGAGACTCTAACAAAAAGAGTCAGAAAACTTATTTTTGCCTTTAAAACACTTCGCCACGTTGCAGAACCACAAATTATGAGATGTACTTACTTCGCTCTTTGTCAATCTCTCCTAAATTATTGTGTATGCGCCTGGGGTGGTGCTCCCAAAACTTTACTCCTAAAGCTGGAAAGAGCTCAGAGAGCCGTGCTAAAAGTCAGTACCTTTCGACCTATCCTTTTTCCAACTGATTAATTATATAAGAACTGTAAAGTCCTCACAGTCAGGCAATTGTTTGTGCTTAACACTGTACTACTTCAGCACCATATAACCCCTACGAGATAATCAACACAAGACGTAAAGACAAAATAGGCCAACCCTACCGTTCGCATTACTCTTTTACAAGAAGGTTTCCCTGTTTTCAAGGCCCCCATCTTTATAATAAAATTAATAAAATATTAAACTTCCACTCACTTCCAAATGTATCTCCCAAAAAGAAACTATCTACTTGGCTCCAGACTCTCAACTATAACAACACAGAGCTCTTATTGTCGACTTAATCAACTAGGTAAAATCTACACAGCGCACTATCACATATAAGCACATCCAAACCCACACGCAGCACTCACACACACCCACTCACACACACCCACTCACACACCCCCCCACTCTACATCTATCCTTTTATCACTTTTTATTTTATCTTTGTTCCTAGTTTTGCTAAATGATTTATTTGTCTGTCCATCTAACCTGCTGCAAAAATGAAAATAAGTTCTCGTAAATTAGACAAACTTTCTTAACACCCTTGAAAGGGTTGGGCCTAGCACCATTAATACAAGTTGTCTTGTCAACTTAGCAAGGGTGCTAGAGTTTCCAAACATATTATTGTATAATGTCTCCATCTGTTTGTTTGTAACCCAATGTTGTTCAAATGTACACCTTTTTATTGCAAATAAATTATTATTATTCCCTTTATTTATTTTTATACATATAATTTACATTTTTAAATATTCTAATACAAAACAATACAAAAAAAACATTTAAAAATATAAAAAAATAGTGGTCCGCCGGTATCGGAAAAAGCGTCCGTGAAGCTCCTTACTCTGCCATACCTCCATGCGGTCGTTAGTGTCAAGCACTACAGGTTTGCGCCAGTTCTCTTTAGCCAAGGAGAGCGGGGTGAGGCCCTTGTCCACCGTGACCATATCTCGATGCATCCCCACGTCGGTTTCAAGGAAATATTCCCTGAGACTGCATATCTCACGATTGTGGAGAGTCTTAGCGTTTAAAAAGCCTCGACCCCCACACCTCCGCGGGATATACAGTATATATATACAGAAGAACGCGGGTGATGCATTCGATATACCGCCAACAATGTACGGACCCTCCTATCCAGGGCGTCTAGTTCTGTTTGAGTCCATTTGAGTATGCCGAAAGAGTACATCAAAACCGGCATGACCCACCCGTTGAAGGCACGTACCTTATTACCGCCTGATAAAAGACTATTAAATACTTTTTCAGGAGGCCAAAGAAGCGCTGCTTCAACGATTGTTTCATGTTAGCAACATTGATGCCCAGCGCTTCCGACATACCCAAATACTTTTAGGTTTCGGTTGCTGAGAAGGATCTAAGATTTATGGAATCCGAGAGCTAGGTTCCCATAGATTCCACAATCTCCCCTCGCTTTACATGCATGACCGCACATTTGTCCACACCAAATTCCATCCTGATGGCGCTACTGAAAGTTTCAGTTACCTTCAGTAGCTCCATTAGTTGGAAATGGTTAAGGGGCAAAGAGTTTCAGGTCATCCATGTAAAGGAGGTGAGATATAACTTGACCACCTCTCCTCAACCGATAACTTAGACCTGAATCCTCCAGCAGCGTGCTAAGAGGATTCAAGGCTAAGCAGAACCAAAGTGGACTCAAACTATCACCCTGAAATATATTTCAGGGGGTTTTTTAAGAGGTATACCTCGCTCTATCCTTATCGGCTCGCTATTCCTCTGGATTTGCCGACATCCTGGATAACGAAGGACTGTCCTCCATTGCCCCATACATGATATCAGGAAGGTGCGCAGAATTATATCAACTTTATACAACTCTAGCACCCTCATGAGCCATGTATGTGGCACCGAGTCATAGGCCTTTTTATAGTCTATCCAACATGTCGACAGATCCTTTCGGGAATGGCGAACCAGTTGACTAATGGCCATATCAATGAGGAGTAGCTCTTTAGTACCGTGGGACCCGTTCCTACATCCATTTTGAGAAGCGGACATTACAGAATTGTCATTAATGTGTTTGTTAATTTTAGCTCTCAAAATAGATGTAAGAACTTTATAAACCGTCGGAAGACAGGTAATCGGTCTATAATTTTTGGGCTCCGCAGTACTACCCGATTTATGGAGCAGGTGAGTTATACCTGTTGTCAGGAACTCTGGCGGCGACCCTGACTATAAGGCTGACTGGAACAGGATCGCCAGGCGAGCGTGCGACCTTGTAAACCATTTAATCCAGAAGTTGTGCAGCCAATCCGGCCCTGGAGATTTCCAGTTAGGCAACGGACGGACTGCACGAACTACGTCTTGGGGGCTGATATTGATTGCCCCCATTTCTGGTACTAGATCGCACGCTCGCTCGACTTCCCGAGTCCAATCACCCTCGGTATGGCTAAAAGGCACCGACCAGATGCTGCGCCAGAACGAACACATGGCATCATCATCCGGCAGGCGCGTGTCAGCCACACCTTGGTCTGGTTGCTCCCAAGCCCTATAAACCAACCTTTCATCTATTTGGATTGTGCGATTCTGAGTGTATCGGTCCACCCGCCGCTTATACCTACGAATACGGTTCGCCCATGCATATACTTTCTGCTTCAGGAAGTCGATGCACTCTGTGACACGAGACATGTAGTCTCGAGGACTAATATCAGTCCCCGAGAACGCCCGCCTCACAAAACACATCACCCTAGGGCGAGTATTGCCCTCCCTGAAGCAGATCAGTTTGCCGATGAGTGCTCTGGCCCCACCAATACGTCGTTCAATCTTGTACTGCCATGGTGGTACGGTTGGTTTAGGTCGTGTAGCTCAGTCATCAAAAAATTTAACATGAGCTACACGACATGCCGCTGCAGCCGCACAATACAGGACTGAGTGAGCATCGGTAAGGTCTTCGCAGTTGTCAAAATAGTTTGACAACTGCGAATCTAGAACAGCCACCAGCGCCCTTTTTTTGTTATGCATGGGCAAACGAGGTATGCGTGGTCTAAGGTCGGGTTGCATGAACCGATATTCTCGAATCGCACCCTCCAAAGCACTTCTCATTTCCTCAATGCACTGGGTACTTACATTAGTAACAATGTCATTACTCCGAGATTTTGTATTATGGTAGACTGTGGTGGAACCACAGCCTGCTGCAACGTGGCAATGACATGGCTACTCTGCATTTCAGTCCGCAAGTGATCAAGTACGGTGTCATCCAACATACGATTACGCTGGATGAGCCGCACCTGATCCGATAGTCGTTGTGCCGACACGTTGACAGCTGGCTCAAGCATCCGAACACGGTACGCGGTCAGGTTGTTTCCCCCCTTTGTAGTCCCATAGTATGCTCGCATGACGTTTGCATTGATGGATTGCGTCCATCGCATGCGCTGCACACTCCCGCCGGGAGCTGGGACCCTATCCTTTATTTCTTAATTATTATGACATTATAAATTCTGACATTACTTACTTATTGATTTGAATCTTTGACATTAGTTACTTATTAATTTGAATTGATGTTATTGTACAAAGTATTATTTATTGAATTCATGACATTGTATATCGTATTAATTTGATTTTTATGACGTTTTTAAAGGGTATTTATTATATTTGAATTTATGACATTGTATAACGTAATAATTTGATTTTGATAACATTGTATAGGGTTTTATTTTTGAATTTATTTTATAAGGCATTAAATCGAATTTATTTTATTTTCTTTTAACAATGTTTATGGTATTAATTGGAACTAAAAAAAATTGCTTAACTTAAATGATAAATTTTACATGCCTAAATTGGTAGAACACAGTGGACTGCACATTCACTTAACATCTGGAAATGTATAATTATGTACTGTGTTAGCAATAAAGATTTGAATTTGAATGTCAACGAAAGTCATTTCTCTGGAAACGATTCGCAGCTAACAATCTTTTACTGAATGCGAACAAAACAAAATGTCTGAAGTTCTCTTTACCGAATGTACAACAACGGGATCTAAATTTAAATCTTGACGGCAAATAACTTGATGTTATAGCGGAAACTGTATTCTAAGGGATTACTATCGATTTAAAATTGAAGTGGGGCGCGCACATTAGAACTCTTTCGGGTAGGTTAAGCTCAGCTGCATATGTAGTAAGAAAAATAAGGCAGTTAACTGATGTGGCTACAGCTAGGCTAGTATACTATGCTTATTTCCACAGTATTATGTCTTATGGCAGTCTGCTGTAGGGATCAGCAGTAGACGTTGACTCAATTTTCATTCTACAAAAGAGGGCAATCCGCGCGATCTATAAAATGGGTCCTCGCGAAACCCTCAGAGAAAAATTTAAAGACATCGATATACTGACCCAGCTTTTTTTTTTGGGAAATCATCAACTCTGGGCGGAGCGGAAGGGTGTGTCAAACTTGTACTGACTAAAACCCATCCATGTTCCTTCTTTGCCCTTTGTGTTCCAGGGCCACAGTATATCTTTCGAACAGTCCCGCAGCCCTGGCAGGCATCGGCCCTTGCGGACCCCTACTTATTTGCTGACATCTCTTTGAGGCGCACGTGGAACACGAACGCGCCGTCGACACGGCCTGTCGTCATAAGACGGCCGGACGGCGAGCTAGCCCATAACTCGCCGTCCACAGGCCCGCGCCTACGGTGGCCGGGAGCCACCACGTGACCCCCGAAGCCCAGGGCGTCTCCCGCGGCGACTGGGACGTGAGGTTCTTTCCCTCTCACGTCCCGCCACCTCCTTCACTAGCATGACTGTTTCGCAGAAGGAGGTGACGGCTTCCCATTCCCTCTCGCTCCGGACCATGGCTTGAACCAAGGCCGGACGCGAGAGATCGCCGCCGCCAATCGCCGCTACGAGGACACGGCGGTGCTCCGCCCAAGCGGGGCAGACCTCCACGGTGTGCTCCACCGTGTCCTCCGGATGATCCTCGCAGTGGAAACACCCGGGAGTTTCCTCCTGCCCGATTCGGTGCAGGAACCTCCCGAAACAACCGTGTCCGGTGAGGACCTGCGTCAGGCGGTAGGTGAGGGCGCCGTGGCGCCTCTCTAGCCACTCCTCAAAGAGGGGACTTATCGCCACTATGGTGGCGTGCCCTGCTCGGGGTTGCGACAGTCGCTCTCTCCATGTCGCCATGAGATCACGCCGGAGGTCTGTCCGCTGAGCGGCAATTTGCCGCGGCAGCGGAGTTTCCCCCCGACGTAGTGCCTCCGCGCGCCATTCGTGCAGGCGTGCGAGGACTATCGCCTCCAGATCCCATGGCGGCAATCCGGCAAGGAGGCTAGCCGCTTCGCCGGAGATCGTGCGGTATCCCCGGATTAGCCTTATGGCTATCACCTTTTGGGGCGCGTTCAGGTAGTGGGCGGTTTGCCGCCTCAAAGAACGCGCCCACACCGGGGCCCCGTAAAGGGCCATGGACCGCACGACCCCTGCGTAGAGCCTCCGGCAGGCGGCGTTTGGACCCCTCAGGTTGGGCAAGAGCCGCTAGAAGGCAGCCCCTATCCGTTCAAGCTTGGGAGCCAAACGTCGGAAGTGCACCACGAAGTTCCACCGGCTGTTGAGGACGAGTCCTAGGTACTTCAACGTCGACCCGACGCCGATGGAAACCCCTCCTGCCGTCAGTAGGGATCCCGACGGTGGCGCATTCCGAGGCCCATGAAAACACATGGCCTCGGACTTGTGCAATGCCACCTCGAGACCCAATTGCCGGATCCTCTCCACGACTATCGCAACCTCGCGTGTCATGTTTTCGGCCGCCGCCTCGTGTGAGCTCCCTTGTGCCAGTACCAGCGTGTCGTCAGCGTAGCAAACTACGCTGACGCCGGTAGGGAGGTCGGCGCGCAGCACCCAGTCGTAACCGATGTTCCACAGGGCCGGTCCCAGAACCGATCCCTGTGGAACACCGCACGACATCTCTCGCCGGTTCCATTCTTCGCTCCGACCGGGGTAGATGACGGCCCTATCCGTCAAGTAGTCCCCGACCACACGACGAAGGTAGGTTGGCACCCGGTGATACCGGAGTGCCTCCCCAATGCAGCTCCAGGGCATGGAGTTGAAGGCGTCGGCGATGTCAAGAGACACCGCCAAGACGACCTCGCCCCGGGACAAGCTCTTTGAAAGAGTCATTGAAAACCGCCTCGCCGGGCACCTTGCAGGGATGGGGCCGGATCTTGCGGAACACCAGTTTGGTTTCCGCAAGGGGCGCTCGACGGTGGACGCCATCATGCGCGTGAGAGCCCTCACGACGGGGGACGCGGTGTCCCGGGGTGGGGTTGTCTTGGCGGTGTCTCTTGACATCGCCAATGCCTTCAACTTCATGCCCTGGATCTGCATTGCGGAGGCACTCCGGTATCACGGGGTGCCGACCTACCTTCGTCGTGTGGTCGGGGACTACCTGACGGCTAGGGCCGTCATCTACCCCAGTCGGAGCGGAGAATGGAACCGGCAAGAGATGTCGTGCGGTGTTCCACAGGGTTCGGTTCTGGGGCCGGCCTTGTGGAACATCGGATACGACTGGGTGCTGCGCGCCGACCTCCCTACCGGCGTTAGTGTAGTTTGCTACGCTGACGACACACTGGTACTGGCACAAAGGAGGTCGCACGAGGCGGCGGCCGAAAACATGACACGCGGGGTTGCGATAGTTGTGGAGAGGATCCGGCAATTGGGTCTCGAGGTGGCATTGCACAAGTCCGAGGCCATGTGTTTTCATGGGCCTCGGAATGCGCCACCGTCGGGATCCCTACTGACGGCAGTAGGGGTTTCATCGGCGTCGGGTCGACGTTGAAGTACCTAGGACTCGTCCTCGACAGCCGGTGGAACTTCGTGGAGCACTTCCGACGTTTGGCTCCCAAACTGGAACGGACAGGGGCTGCCTTCAAGCGGCTCTTGCCCAACCTGAGGGGTCCAAACGCCTCCTGCCGGAAGCTTTACGCGGGGGTCGTGCGGTCCATGGCCCTTTACGGGGGCCCGGTGTGGGCGCGTTCTTTGAGGCGGCAAGCCGCCCACTTCCTGAACGCGCCCCAAAAGGTGATAGCCATAAGGCTAATCCGGGGGTACCGCACGATCTCCGGCGAGGCGGCTAGCCTCCTTGCCGGATTGCCGCCATGGGATCTTGAGGCGATAGTCCTCGCGCGCCTGCATGAATGGCGCGCGGAAGCACTATGTCGGGGGGAAACTCCGCTGCCGCGACAAATTGCCGCTCAGCGGACAGACCTCCGGCGTGATCTCATGGCGACATGGAGAGAGCGACTGTCGCAACCCCGTGCAGGGCACGCCACTATAGTGGCGATAAGTCCCCTCTTTGAGGAGTGGCTAGAGAGGCGCCACGGCGCCCTCACCGGAGCACCGTTGTGTCATCTCTCGCGTCCGGCCTTGGTTCAAGCCATGGTCCGGAGCGAGAGGGAATGGGAAGCCGTTACCTCCTTCTGCGAAGCAGTCATTCTAGTGAAGGAGGTGGCAGGACGTGAGAGGGAAAGACGTCCAGCTCACGTCCCAGCCGCCGCGGGAGACGCCCTGGGCGTCGGGGGTCACGTGGTGTCTTCCGACCACCGTAGGCGCTGGCCTGTGGACGGCGAGTTATGGGCTAGCTCGCCGTCCGGCCGTCTTATGACTACAGGCCGTGTCGACGGCTCGTTCGTGTTCCACGCGCGCTTCAAACAGATGTCAGCAATCAAGTAGGGGTCCGCATGGGCCGATGCCTGCCAGGGCTGCGGGACTGTTCGAAAGAGATACCGTGGCCCTGGAACACAAAGAGCAAAGAAGGAACATGGATGGGTTTTAGTCAGTACAAGTCTGACACTCCCCTCCGCTCCGCCCAGAGTGGGGGGGGGGTCATTTGATGATTTCCCATCCGGAAAAAAAAAAAAAAAATAGGAGCAAAAGCAGACAGGCACAAAATGTGCCAGTTACAAAAATCCTGGCGCGGTTTAGTAAGTATGTGAGGCGCAGCATCCGATAAAAGGAACGTTGAAAGCTAATAAAGCGGTGGTTGAGAGCGCTGTAGCGGTTTACAGAGCTCAACCCCGACGAGACGCCGCCGAGCCTATCTCTCCAGCGCCGCACACAAACATACAGAAGGCGTACTACAAACAGCGGATCAAACGGTTCAAGGTTCGCAAACTGTACCTGTAAGGCTTGCGCCCCAATGACTCACCTCTTACAATGGAACATTCTGCGCGCTCTTATGTTGTGTCCCAAGCAGGCATCGATCGCTCCGCTACATTACATTTCAAAAGCTTGCCATTTAACACATTTTCTTACTGAAACAGTCTCGTTAACCTAAACCAATATTTAGAGGCTTTAGGGATTTTGTACGATAGTTCTTTTTCTAAATACAATTTTGTAGGAGCGCTGACACAGCATTTTATATTCGTCGTACTCGCAGCGCTCGGCGACACAAGTTCGCCCGCAACCGCCATAAACTATAGACGCGCTTTGAACCTAAATAAGTACAGTAGACGCTCAAAAGTGCACTACCATGCTAAAGATTACATTGCTATGAACTGTGCGAGCGCGATACAGCAGTGTGTGTGCGTGTGCGTGTATGAGTGATGTCTCAACATTCCACACATAACACACACTAATGAACTGTCGTCATACTACGCGAAATAGCATTATATTTCTGTTGCATTTAGAATACACATCATAGTGATGACCTGTTCTTACCATTGCATTGTTAAAATTCGCGTAGTATTAACATGGGTTGGTAGCTGTTTGGGCTATGCATGGGTTC
This sequence comes from Noctua janthe, assembly GCA_910589295.1. Classification (NCBI taxonomy): domain Eukaryota; kingdom Metazoa; phylum Arthropoda; class Insecta; order Lepidoptera; family Noctuidae; genus Noctua; species Noctua janthe. The sequence continues at coordinate 186,665 of OU342560.1, forward strand.
ACGTGTTGGAAGGTAGAAATAAAAAAATCATGCTGAATGATAACAAAAATGTTTATTCGTTCTTTTATGAGAATTGTGACGTCACATTCCTATCTATCCAAAAAAAAGTTCTCTTATCACCGTTCATAAGATTTTTTGTTGTATACCCACTTAGTCAATTCATAATAAGAATAACATAACACGGAAAGGATATTCTAATAACACAAAAATAATTGTTGATACCCGCTTATTATAGGTATCAGTATTCAGCAGAGTTCATTGAATACTAATATGAGTTAGATTTTATGAACGTGTTTTTTTTTTATGTAACGTCACATTGAATGTATTGAGGATTTGAGGTTATAGCTTAAGTGTTCATTTTCTTGACGAAAAGAATATTGAAACTAAACCCCAATTTAAGATCATTAAATTAAAAATTTATTTAATTTTTCTTAATTTTTTTTTTATCTACGGTTATGTTAATATTACTAAACATTTAGTTACCACCGGGTAACTAAATATTTAGTAATATTACTACTTATTAAATTAAGTATTATTATTTTTTCGCCATAAATTAAGTCTTACTTTTGGCAAGACTTGAAAGTCTTCTCGTCAGAAAATACAGTCACCTCCCAGTTAAAATCTAAATAATCTCGAGCAAAACGTAGTCTTTCCTCTCTGTGTTTTTGTGTCAAAAATGGTTTTTAGCTGGCTTCCGATGATGTAAACCTTCAGCATGGACTGCATGGCGAACAGTCTGTAATGTAGTATCCAATAGCTCTGCAAACATTATGAGAATGTTACATGTTGTTGTAACATTATGAGTTGGAATGAAACCATTTTTTTCATATTCTTTCACCATAAAACGTCGCTGAGTCGGGTTAATAAGCGGCGGCCTTTCACTTCTTAGACGACTCTTCAGACTACCTTCTTCCTCAAACCTCTTTACCCAACGGCTAACAGAATTTCTAAAAAAAAAAAAACAAAATATGATTACACACTTGCAACTAGCAATTTATTTAATAATAAAAAATCACACACCACAACTATCATCATAATAATTATATTTTTTAAAAATAACTTACACATTTTAAGCCACTTTTAGTTGAAATTTGAGAAATATTAAGCCCATGTTTACGCAAAGTGACAATATTTGCCCTGTCATCAATACTAATATTAGCTTGCATCTTGAATAAAGACAATCAAACAATACGCTAATCGTAATAATAACACAAACGCTCGTGACAAAGTTCACCAACTAACAACGTCATAACTAACTACTTTGTTCAATCCAGAAGTTTATTTTGTTTCACATTCACCCTCATCTTTTTTGTTAATAATAAGTTCCAACTAATATTTAGAAAAACATATCTCATCGGGTCTAACGTATCATTTATAATTAAAACACAAAAAGTGTAATGTCACTTGGGTTCGAACGCAGGCTACACCGTGCGAGACATTTTATCTATAGCGTTAACCGCTAAGCCAGATAGACACATAATTGTTAGTTTGAAATTAAATATCACTAACTTAATACTCCGTCGCGACATGACAGGCTTGTCACTGAGGCAAATGATCATTATATCGCACTCTTTCTGACTAGATAATTATGAAAGAATGCGATATACGAGATCGTGTATGTGTGCAAAATGTTTGTTATGGAAAAAGGTCGTAAGTGCGACTTGTTTTGATGCGATCGTTTTGTGAAACTGCTACTGCACTTATGGTCTCTACTGTACACCATTGCAATACGTTTTTGTGAGTAAAGAAATATCCAAGTTTCAGCGTATTTAATTTCTCTCCGTACACACACCTAAAGGACATTATACACACGCACGTACAAAATTTTGATTCGAGTAGCCGGCCCTTTGAATACTATCTATGAACGAATTCTTTTAGCTAATGGAAATCTGATCTTAAATTCTGTCTATCTTAACAGTATTCCTGAAAATTCCAGTCCCTTTCCTCAAGAATGTACGTAAACAATAAAAGCCAGGTAATTTTGTTGTCGTTTAGTATACTTATTTTTACATAGATACTACATAATCAGTTGGTACTAAGTATGCAGTTTCGTAGGACGAGTGCGATAACGGCGCATTAAAGCAGTAAATAGCTTGTCGGCGCACCTTACTGCTGCTCGCTCGTACAGTTGATAGCCACAAGGTGCCGGGGACAACTTCACTGATAATTTATAGCTTGGTTGGCGCAAATAGCCACTACTCATGGAGTCGTGGTAGTCATATTTGAAACGACACATCTTTGATGTCGTTATCTCTGATGCAGTTACCGAAAATAAAGAGTGATGTTCATCTGAATGACGATGTCTTTACATCGGTTGGATCTAATGTTGTTCTATCATCATCATCATCTGCCTAGCGTTTTCCCAACTATATTGGGGTCGGCTTCCAGTCTACCGGATGCAGCTGAATACCAGTATTTTACCTGTCTGAAATGTTGTTCTATGAAAGACATAATATTTAAGGCATCCTCGTTTGTGTAATTCCATAAGTACCATTGCCGTTTGCTTAAAAATTTACAACTTGAAAGAAAGTGTCACAAAGTATTTCATAATTTCTATAGGGCCACTATTATTTTGAGCGAAAGTAACATATTTTATAATATGTGGTTCTGTGAAGTCAGTCGGGGCACTTGTTGCCGCGGCGGTGCGGTGTGCGGGGTAAGGAGTGCTCGGCGAGGGCCGGGTGTGGCGGGTGCTGCTAATTATATCATAACACTAACGGTGACCTCTGTTGCAAAGGCGTGCCACAGCAAACTGCTGCATTAAATGCATTCGTATTCAAGTAAAAGTTTGGAAGACGTAGAATGTAAAAAAAAAAACTTTCAACGAAAATTGGTTTGAATAAGATTTGATGATCAGTTTTTGAGATATGGGACCTTTTCATCATACTGTAGCCCTAACTTTGTTTCTCATTAACATACTATGATAAACAAATTTAGTTTTGCTGTTGAATGTTATACAATACAATTTATGAATGCGCCTTCAAAATAATTTTATTATATTGTTTGGTGCTACAGAACCCTGTGTGCGTGTGAGTACGCAGAACATTGTAAAAATATCCTTGCATTGTATAGACTCCATATTTTGCCATTATGTAATTGCAAAGCACACGTGTGAGTACTATGTACTGTAAGGCTACAATTTACATTTATATCTTTCATTGACTTGAATGTGCCCTGGTGGCTGAGAGAATGTCATGCTCACTCAAATGTCTCGCTGATGGTGGTGGGTATGTCGGGTCATTTCCATATGGTTGAGTTGAATGGTGCTGATCCATGGGTCATGTTCTTGAACGGGCAATGTCAGTTGGGAATGGTCATCCCTTAGCTGCCACGGTTTATTTTAATTACTTTATTTTTTCATTGTTGATTTAATCTTTTACTCTGGACGCTCTTAATGTGCACGTCTTTCTGCATCGTTCTCACATAAATCTCAACATGAATTATGTAACCAAGATTTTGTAACAATAATTTTGATTTAAAAGAGCGTCCATGGAGTTTCTTGCTCGTTCTTCTCCATAGAGATCTACTCTTTGGAATGTGCAACTACAGTACTTTCTCAAGTTATTATGCCGTGACTGTGACTGTAGTTTCGCTTTTTTTTGTTTTTTTGACATTCAAAAGTGCTTGTAATGGTCTAATTGAAATAAATGCTTTAAGTTTTGAGTTTTTTTTTCTCAAACCAATTTTCGTTGAGAGTTTTTTTTGCGTTCTACAATCCTAAATTTTTTCAGAATTTTCTTACTTTAGAAATTAGAGGGGTGGAGGGGGGTGGGGGGCATATATTACCACTTTGGAAAGGAGTAACTTTGTTTATTACTATGAAAAACAAATTTAGTTTTGCTGTTGAGTTGACCTATGAAACCGCGTCAAAAATGTTGTTATTTTATTTGGTGCTACGGAACTCTCGGTGTGTGAGTCCGACTTGCATATTTGTCTGGTCTTTGAGGAATTAATGCTGAGTATCTGAAGGTATCAGGTAATTTGACAGAGCGACGAGCGCAGTGCACGAGCCCAGAAGCCACCAACGATCCATTAACTTTTGAGAGAAATCGAAATAATATTTAATCAAGTGCGGTGTCGCGTGGTGTGCTGTGGCCGCTGTGGGGCGCGACGTACTTTTGTTTCAATTCGCGTTTAGACTGTGACACGCAATCATATTGTATATTATTGTGTAGGCACAGGAATGAGGAAAGTAAAAACATACATTTCCTATGTCAATATCAAATGTGCATCGAAGGCCCTGATAAAACCAAGTATAACTTATATTACGTGATAACTATATTTTTTTTTTTTCTCTTTTTTTTTTCCCGGAGGTGAAATCATCAAATGACCCCCCCACTCTGGGCGAAGCGGAGGGAGCGTCAGACTTGTACTGACTAAAACCCATCCATGTTCCTTCTTTGCCCTTTATGTTCCAGGGTCACGGTATCTCTTTCGAACAGTCCCGCAGCCCTGGCAGGCATCGGCCCATGCGGACCCCTACTTGATTGCTGACATCTCTTTGAGGCGCGCGTGGAACACGAACGCGCCGTCGACACGGCCCGTCGTCATAAGATGGCCGGACGGCGAGCTAGCCCATAACTCGCCGTCCACAGGCCAGCGCCTACGGTGGTCGGAAGCCACCACGTGACCCCCGACGCCCAGGACGTCTCCCGCAGCGGCTGGGACGTGAGGTTCTTTCCCTCTCACGTCCTGGTGATAACTATATTCGGGTTTTTATAATAATATTAACAAATTTAGGCTTACAAAGTTTGTAGTATTAGGAAGTTTCAAAGTCTATAGAGAGGTTAATGATGAGAGCCTGGATGTCCCTCCGTCCCTTGTGTTTAATGAAACACCGACGCTTACGCCGAGAGGTCGTGTCGTGTGCGTCACGATGTCGTCCCGATCAGACACGAACAGATGTAGTGACCAATCAAGCGAATACAAGCAATTATGAGCGGTCGAGGACGCCCGACGACGTCCGACATTGGTCGAGTACATCGCGGGCTTGCATATACGCTTTGTAGTTAGAGTGATAACGATATCCATTGAGTGGCAATTTTAAAATGCCGTCAGATTTTATAATAACATTATCTTTATTTCCACAATTATACGGAGTTTAACCACATATTGCCTGTTATGCTTGAGTCCCGTGTTAATGGTTACGCATTTCTAGCCATAAACTGGGCAAACATCTTGACTGCGGCCCGCTACTGACAAATACCTCTCCATGTATTTATTTTACTGAAACTAAAACCAGCCATCAACCATTTGGTTGTAGACGAAATCATCAGATTAGAGCATCTCCCTTTTGGTTAATCTATCTTTAGGAAACTCTTGTCCACAATGCCGCAGAGAATCTCAAATCTCTTGACTAGAGTCTTGATATCAATTACTTGGATTGGTAGATTGGTATGAATTTAAAGTATTGATTACATTCTCAATACAAATATCGAACATGGTTTCCGGTGGAAAATGAGTACATTTTCCGCCTGAAATAACCCACTGCTTCTGTTTTGATGTGTTGCTTTCGTAAAATCCATAATATGCGTCTGTCTCCCGCTCTTCCTGTTCCTGTTTGTCCGGCAGCTAGTAAATCATTTGTAAGTTGATAAAAAAAACCGTGCATTTATGAGTCATGCCTAGTTTCGCGTGACATGTCAACAGTATCAAGCTAAACAGTTTGCTTCAATTGATTGTTGTTGCAGCAGTCGCCTTTATTGCGACGGCACAAGGTTCAAGTTGAAGTGGGCGCATGTCATGCGGGCACCGCGCACCGCCACGTCCGTCACACTCTCACACGCCACTCCGACGACAACAGATTACGATTCAATTTTGCAATTAAAACTAGAGCAGGGAACAAACGCCGCCCGTCGCGCCGCGCGCCGCGCGCCGCGCGCCGCTCGCCGTGCGACACCGTCGTGGAGGATAGAAGGTTCACTTTACACGATGTGGGGACATTCACGCACGTACAATGTAGCGTATCTATTAATGTTAGCCTGCAGCATCCTTCTGCTGGACGAAGGCCTATCCAGGGCTAATGTGGACTGCTGGTCGTTGGATCTTATGATCTATTGCCGAAACTTTAATTTTCGGCTGATTGAAAAGGCTATTTCAGTCAATAGGCACCCGAAGCATGAGCTTGGCTCGTCAGCTCTCATACCGCAGCCTTCGGTCTTGCTATGATATCCCGGCTAGCTTTACCACAGGCGAGCCAAGAACATCACGACACAACTAGCTACTTCAAGACAACGCGACCATAATATAGATAGACAGCTCATGAAAGTTCTATGACAGGATCTGTGTCGTGGTCGCTATTGTGTACCAGTTCCTTGTCAAGACAGGGAGTACTGGGACTGCTGCGCTCTTGCATTTGCTTGCACGTCGAGCTCGTGGGGGCTCTCCGCGGCAATTTGGCACCACTGTCGGTGCGAGTAGCTACAGTTCCACTGATAACTTCTTTTTAACCTCTCGTAACGTATTTTGAACAATGTTGTAAGGTCGTCGCGGCGCCATTTACTCGTTTTCGGCTCGTCAAGATGTTGTGAACTGAAGTGATACATTTTACGTCGCGGCACGAACATAAACTTTTTATGATATAATCGTTACAAGAGGCTTCATTTTCAAAGTAAACGAGTCGGGAACACTCTTACTTTTAAATGGCTTACCTATAACCTAATGAAATACAGCTCGGTTAGTATCTTTACGCCTGTAAGTTCACTCCATCTAGTAAATTTGTGTTGATAATACGTTAAACCGCCGCATTGACACGGTAATAATATCTACAGTAGTGTATCTTCATACAAACGGTCGAAACGCAACTCATACACGCCTCGAGTTCGGTAGACACTCGATACCCAATAGTCAAGAAATGTCACGAATGCGCCGCACTGACGAACGAACGTTGCGATGGTCTTGTAAGCAGTAAGCGTGCCAGAGCTGCGGGATTGTTCAGAGCTGCGGGATTGTTCAGAGCTGCGGGATTGTTCAGAGCTGCGGGATTGTTCAGAGCTGCGGGATTGTTCAGAGCTGCGGGATTGTTCGAAAGAGACACCGTGGCCCTGGAACACAAAGGGCAAAGAAGGAACATGGATGGGTTTTAGTCAGTACAAGTCTGACACTCCCTTCCGCTCCGCCCAGAGTGGGGGGGGTCATTTGATGATTTCCCATCCAAAAAAAAAAAAAAAAAAAAAGCAGTAAGCGTGCGATTTGTGAATATTTGATTGAAAAAGTAAAAGTGAGTAAGTAAGTAAATATGGCAAAGAGTTATTATAGACTATATTGTGCTGTCTTTGGTTGCTTGAATTCTTTAATAACGCTTCCAGAGATAATATTTTTTAAATTATCGGGAAACTTCGAAAGGTAAGACTATAAAATAATTTATATCTAGCTACTAGACTAGTAGATTTGTAATTTGTTTATTTTTTAATAGATAGATATTTCGTTTTTTCCACCGAGTAAAATACCTGGATTAATTAATAAATAAGTGGATAGGGTGACAAAAGTGACACACGAGTGTCACGAGTGTACACTCGCGTTAAAAAAAACTAAAAGGTAGTTTCCTAGGCTATGCTATCTACTTACTCATGCACTTAGCTACTTACATATATAATTGAATTAGACAAAATATCATTATGAAATGATTATTAGAGTAAGATCTATAGAACTAGATAGAGTAGTATCTATCTAGTAAGATTTACATTATAATTCTGTCAGTCTCAAATTTATAATTTAAATTAAATCTACTAATCAAAAGATTATAGCCTATTTGTACTCTTTGTAATAATACTATAAAACTTGAAATACTTATGCAAGTGCTGTGCACACGTGTAAGTGACATATTCACCTTGGATTTTAAGTTTAATTGTTACATTAGCCTTAAAATGTACTATTGAATAAGTCGTTGGAGTGCCATAATTAAATAAAAGACACAACTTGTCTTTTTATTGAACACTTACTATTTCTTTCACAACAAATTTCATTTTTTTAAATAAAAATACAATATTTACAATCACAAAACGAGAAAGAAACTCAACTAAGTAAGTAACAAGTCCGGTTGTAGGTAATTATTTCAAGGACAGGGCCGAGCCACAATACTGTATAAAATTATACTGTGGCATTGACTACTATTATTAATATCTGACTATTCTATCGGGACTCATCTAATATTCGCGCTAATTCAGATGAAGTGCTTATGATGTGTTATGAACTGCATTTAGCGTGTATGCTTGTTGTATATGAGAGGTGCGGGAGGTGCGGAAGGGCGGGGGAGGGGCTGTATAGTGTATTGAAGTTAATGCCGGTTCATTTGGCAGGCGCCACGCTGCGCTGTGACCGCGGGCACATCGTGCGACACCGCCGCAGAAGGTCATCTGTGACGTAATGGAGACAAACAATATACGTACACGTAGCGTCAACACCAACAACAATCTCTATGGATAAGTGTGTGTAGTAGGACTAGGATATTTTATGGGCATTTCTTTTCCCACAATCATGGTAATTATTTCTGGTTTAGTGTGTGTTGTGCAGAGTTGACCTTCTGACTGATCTGGGCAGTGGCTAGATGTATGGCTCGCCAGCTGCCAAACGGCGACATCTTAACAAAACATTCTGATAATGTTATTCGCGTTACAGATGGCCACCCCCGTAGTGTCGGTGGCGTGTTCACTGTTGTTGCGACTGTTGTGAACGTCCCCTAGTTTAATATTATTGGTCAAACTGTACTGTTGGCCGCATTTATCTGACTTTGACGACCTTTAGAAAAGTATGTATCTTTAGCACATTTGCGGCTTCAACCGTTTTCACATTTTTTTTTTAAATCATCCCCCAATATAAAATTCAAAGTGCTGACTGACTGACTGATATCTCAACGCCCAGTCCAAACCACTGCTCCTAGGGACATGGAATTTGGAGGGTGTATTCTTTGTGAAGAGTAGGTATCCATTTAGAAAGGGTTTTTCGAAATTCCACCCCTAAGAGGGTGAAATGGGGGTTTGAATTTTCTGTGAAAGTTCTCTGGGTCGAAATTGTTGAGGTGACTCGAAAATTGGTGTACATATCACCGTAAAATTGTAAATACCGTTAGAATATAATCTATCTCGCGAGATTATAAACTATCGAAAGATTGTGAACCATAACATACTGCTTTTAGTTTAACATATTATTTTTCGGTAAACAGTGTTTTGGTGATTGTAAATTGATTTCGTTTCGAAAATAACTCAACGCTTTAGAATTTGTTATATGAAATTGTTGTGGAAAGTAAAATGAATCTATGATTAACCAAAGAAGTGTAGTCTGAATAATAAATAAGTTAGTGTTAGTCACCGAACGTAGCCTACCTACTGTAAGACCGACCAATCAGGAACAACCTTCGGACAGTTGACGATTTAACTCGCGACAGATTGAGATTTAACAGTTTCACTTCGATAGATTATATTCTACCGAAAAATAATGCTTTAAATTGTAAGCAGTATGTTACGGTTCACAATCTTACGGCAGTTTACAATCTCACGAGATAGATTATAATCTAACGGTATTTACAATTTTACGGTGACATACACACTCTTCAATTAAAATTGTGAGACACGTGTATCACAGTTTTTCCAAAATCATCCCACAACAGAGTCAAATAAGGCTTCGAAACTCACGTAGAAGGGCACATGGAGCGCAGTGTTGCGCAAACCGTGCAGGGCGCGGGAGTATTTACTATTAGTAGGATTTTTCTGAGGTAGACGTGTCTGTAAATATATGTGAAATCCCGATTTTAGCGTTGGCTCGTGATACGCGACATTGATATTAAATATTATGTAAAAGTATTATGTTTATAAATAGATTCCTAGTGAATCATTTGATTGTGTCAATCGATATTTCACATATTATGTAATGAAATATTGATATAATTATGAACTAATATTTTCAAGTTCTAAGTAAGTACATGTAAAAAAAACGCACGTCTGGCTGTATTACTCAAATAAAATAATAAATCAATCTACCAATCATGTATTTTGTTAAACATAGGTATGGTTACAGATAGTATATTGTCTAAAAGTTTTCTGCAAAAAAAACCGACTTCCAAAGAAACACTAAAAATATCTAAAATAACTTTACTTTCGGAAGTCGGTGACTTTGTTTGTTTCATTGACTTTGTTGCCTTTTTAGTTGTAGTTATTATACCTCACAATTTTTTTTTAAAAGTTTCCCCACACTAGGAATTTCTGCTGTATCGTGAGTGCGTTTAAAAACATCTAAACTCACATACACAAACAGCCAGACCCGGAACAACTACTTGTAGGCCATACAAATATTTGTTCCGTGTGGGAATCGAACCCGCGACACGTCGCGCAGCCACTCATTCAGCCACTACGCCAACCGTCCCGTAGTGGGGAAAACCCGCTGCCGCGGCAAATTGCCACTCAGCGGACAGACCTCCGTCGTGATCTCATGGCGACATGGAGAGGGCGACGGTCGCAACCCCGTGCAGGGTACACTCCCATAATGGCGATAAGTCCCCTCTTTGAGCAGTGGCTAGAGAGACGCCACGACGCCCTCACCTACTGCCTGACGCAGGTCCTCACCGAACACGGTTGTTTCGGGAGGTTCCTGCACCGAATCGAGCGGGAGGAAACGCCCGGGTGTTTCCACTGCGAGGATCGTCCGGAGGACACGGTGGAACACACTGTGGAGGTCTGCCCCGCTTGGGCGGAACACTGCCGTGTCCTCGTAGCGGCAATTGGCGGCGGCGATCTCTCGCGTCCGACCCTGGTCCAAGCCATGGTCCGGAGCGAGAGGGAATGGGAAGCCGTTACCTCCTTCTGCGAAGCTGTCATGCTAGTGAAGGAGGTGGCGGGACGTGAGAGGGAAAGAACCTCACGTCCCAGCCGCCGCGGGAGACGCCCTGGGCGTCGGGGGTCACGTGGTGGCTCCCGGCCACCGTAGGCCCGGGCCTGTGGACGGCGAGTTATGGGCTAGCTCGCCGTCCGGCCGTCTTATGACGACAGGCCGTGTCGACGGCGCGTTCGTGTTCCACGTGCGCCTCAATGAGATGTCAGCAAATAAGTAGGGATCCATGGGCCGATGCCTGCCAGGGCTGAGGGACTGTTCGAAAGAGATACCGTGGCCCTGGAACACAAAGGGCAAAGAAGGAACATGGATGGGTTTTAGTCAGTACAAGTCCGACACTCCCTTCCGCTCCGCCCAGAGTGGGGATTTTGCGGATGGGATATCATCAAATGACCCCTCATTTGATGATATCCCATCCGCAAAAAAAAAAAACTTTTTTTTTAGAATAAGAATTAGGGTTCCATGCAATAAAATTAAAACCCTTAAAATTGGTAACAAAATTCGATTTAAAAAGGGGAAGTCATATTTTTTATATTAATTTCACGCGAACGAAGGTCGCGGGCAACAGCTAGTTTAAAATAAAATAGATAACTCGTTCTCATTCAGTAGTTCCGTGCGTATAGTAACTATGCATTGCGGTGTGAGGCCTATGTACCCTTGTCTGGCCTATGGACAACAGCGTGGAATGTTCCGTGATTGTTTTGTTTTGCCGTTCATTAAGTTCGTTAGTGCTAGTCGACGACGCTCTGGCGCCGGCGCCTCGCTTGTGTTTGAGAAGTACCTAGGTAGTCAGCCCCAATACATCACTATCCTATCTCGTACGGGTACAAATTAGTTGCCCCGATAACTTTATTATTATACACGACGTTCATTATACGCACATTCCATGTAACGTATTATTTGGATGTCTCCCAATACAAGTCCGAACTTAGTCTTGACTAGTACAAAACTAGTGACTCCGAAGTTATTCGGAGATAGTCCATAACCAGCCGTGACTAGTCCGAAACTAGTCGTAAAAAGTCAAATACAAATCACTGGTGGGACAGCTTGCTGCTACTCCCAACTCTGCCGCAGTGTCCAGCCATGAGAACCTAAAACTGAACTTATGTTTGTGTGATTGTCACTGCAATAGATTTGGGCACGTGAACCTCATCTAAAGGACATACAATCTTACATTCTCCAATAAACATCATTAAAATCGAAGAAGATCGTTGTTCACTTATTTGTATCATCTACCTATCGCACTATCTGTAAAAAGCAACCAAATTGTTTCAACTATTATTGTTGCTGCTCCTAAGCGATTGATAAACAAGCCACTGTACACGATTAATTTTATTGAATACCGATAGCGATACGGTCAGCTCATAAAATTTAATACACACATATTATTTCTTTTATATTTTTCTTTGCACATTAATTACACTTTTAAATATATATTTCAATCTAAAATAATATAAACATGCTTATAGTAAAACAATATTTTAAAAAAACAAGCTTTTAAATGTGACGTAATTTTTTTTTGGTATTTTACTCAGCAAACCCATTTAATTGGTACCCAAATCATGGGGGTGCATAAATAATAACTAATCTGCCATCTTTGAAGCACATTCCACACCGCCAGCTAGCGAGCGAGCGAGTGAACTGGCGAGCAAAGTGTAGCGTTGGAAACTATATAAACTACACGAAGTTAATATGGCGAGTTAAGGCCAGGTTTCTCAGAATCGACCTATTTTTGATTCAATATTTAACATTTAAATATTGTTTGTTTTGATCTGATAAAAATATATGTTGTAATTTAATAAACATTCTTGATTATTCTATGGTTCAAAACACGATATTTACAACTTCAACCGATCATAAAAAAATGTTAAAACGTTAAAATTTTGATGGTTTTTCAAGTTGTACTTGAAGTAGACCAGAATTTACTCCCAAAAAATTGGCAATGATGTTTAGAAGAATATTCTACGGTTATTTTTGGTCAATGATGTTTTTTAATGTTTTAATAAGATATTATCGCACGCGCGAAACGCTTCAGTAGCCCGCCTGGCGTCTTCGACCTGTGTCGCTTTTGCTGGCTCGCTGCGTGCCCCCGCTAATCGATCGAAATATACCTACCTTATATTTTTAATATGTATTGCAACAAGTACAGTAACTTTGGTTCAGAAGTCGGTGACTTTTGTTTATTTGATTTAATTTTTTTTTCACTGACTTCTGAAGTTAAAGTTATTTTTCACTTTTCTGTGTTTTTGAAGTCGGTTTTATTTTTTGCAAAACAGATTTATTATTTTTCCATTTTTAGTTGTAATATCATCATTTAATAGGCTTATCAACAATAAAATGGAAGTTAATATACGTATCTGTCGCAATCTGGGTACCACTCAGAGCATACAGCTGTTATGTTATGTTATGATGTTGCATAAACAATGAACATCCAAGCGATTCCAGCCATCGCGACAGATTTGCTGTCTATTATTGAAGAGTTCCATTGCAAACCTTCGAAGATCAGCATCAGATCTTCACCAAATTTAATATGGGACCACCGCGAAATAACATTCTTCCAAACAAAAAAAGAATCATCTAAATCGGTTTACAATTGGCGAAGATATCGCTGAACATACAAACAAAAAAAAAAAACAGTCGACTTGATAACCTTCTCTTTTTGGAAGTCGGTTAAAAACAGGTGAAACGCGTCGTTCGCGTCGCCTATTCATATATTTGTATCGCTGACGTAGCTTAGCTCGGTAGTTCGCGGTGTGAACCAATACCAAAAAATTTCATAAAATAGGTGAAACGATGCGTCGTTCGCCCGCTCGTCCGCTCGCCAGCTTACGGTGTGGCCAAACGCAGGCCATTCCGTCTCACACCGGGCGAGGCGGGCGAGGTGAACGAATAGCATCGCTAGCATCGTCGGATATTTCGTTCGCTTCGTACATGAACCGAAGCATGAAAGACGTGAAACGATGCCCGCCCGGGTGGCTCGCTCGCTCGCTAGCTGGTGGTGTAGCCTGCGCTTGAGAGTTCGATATACTGGATTTAGAAAGACGTCGTCCAAAATTTCTGCTCAATCGGTTGGGGAACAGTTTTAAAATTCGTTTACATTTGAAGTAAACAAACATACATAGAAACCAAAGGTAAAAAATAAAAGCTTATAAAAAATACTGACTAATGATCAGGTAATGAACTAATGATAGAGATTATGTTCATTAATCAAAATGAGACGCGTATACAAATTTTCTTATCCACACAATGTCATAAATTACATAAATAGCGTCGTCGTAAGGCACAATGATCAGCACTGTACATCAAGAGGATGATTTGAAAGCGGCGCCCTCACAATTCTCGTGCTTTCAATCACACTTTGATGATTGGGAATCTTTGACATATTCTGCAGTATCAAGCTTTCGGTTCAAGTATCAAGTTTTAGGCCACAGCTGCACTGAAGATTACGAAGTTGCTGGTTGAGTTCTATTATTTACGCCACTCTGTTCCGTATGGTGTCGGACGTAAAAGAATAACACCATCCCATATCTTCCCGTGGGTGTCGTAAGATGCGACTAAGGGACTTACCAGAGAATGGGCAGCAGCGTTCTCTGTGTTTTTAACAACCGTACTGCGATCGCCAACCCGCCTGCCAAGCGTGGCGATTATGGCAAAACCCCCCCATTGATGAGCGCAACACAAAAATGGCCCCTAGTACCCGGCAGCCCGTCTACCCGCGACTATGGTAGCGGTCGAGGTCGCGGCGTGGCAAGGGGTGCTAAGAATCGCCGGATGGGATCAGGCTGCCTATACCAACGACTTGACGTGGCAACATACAACACGCGTACACTCCGGACCGACGAGAAGATAACGGAACTCGAAGAGGAATTGAGCAGGCTGCGATGGAGTATTGTGGGATTATCTGAAGTCCGAAGAGAGGGGGAGGACACGATAATCCTGAAATCCGGCAACCTGCTCTATTTCCGAGAGGGTGACCGGCAGTCCCAGGGTGGTGTTGGGTTTATCGTCCACAAGTCCATCGTGAATAACGTGGTGATGATCAAAAGTGTGTCGACCAGGGTGGCGTACCTTATACTCAGAATATCCTCAAGATATTCGCTGAAGGTCCTACAGGTCTACACCTCGACCTCGGCACACTCCGACGATGAAGTGGAGACCATGTATGAGGATATTTCCAAAGCCCTGCATGGTTTCAAAACTCACTTCACCGTTGTCATGGGGGACTTCAATGCGAAACTAGGCACACGAGACGGGGATGAGCTGCAGGTGGGCCAATTTGGGGTTGGCCGTCGGAACCACCGGGGTCACCAACTGGCTAGTTTTATGGAGAAGGAGGGCCTCTATATGATGAAATCCTTCTTCAAAAAGCGTGAGCACAGGAAGTGGACCTGGCAGAGTCCCGATGGTGCAACTAAAAATGAGATTGACTTCATCATGTCAACCAAGAAGCAAATGTTCAATGATGTCTCTGTGATCAATTCGGTGAAAACCGGGAGCGATCACCGCATGGTAAGAGGCACATTGAACATCAATATCAAGCTTGAAAGGTCTCGACTGATGAAGTCTACGCTCCGTCCAGCACAGATCCAGATCCAAAACCCCGAGAGCTTTCAGCTTGAACTCCAGAATCGTTTCGAGTACCTAGGAAGCTCGGTGGACGATTACAACGATGGGTTCGTGGAAACTGTCCATACGACTAGGTCTAAGTTCTTCAAGACACGTCGTGCACACAAGAACAAAAAACTCTCTGATCATACTCTCGAGCTCATGAAGGAGCGGCGTGAGATGATCCTGCAGTCTTCAGACGAGGCGTGGAAATACCGGCGGCTCAATATACGGATCTCTAAATCCATGAAGAGTGACCTCCGCCGCTTTAATACCGAGCGTATTAAAGACGCTATTGAGCGGAATAAAGGCTCCAAGGTATTTTCAGGAGATCTGGCTATTGGGCAGAGCCAGCTCACGAAACTGAAGACCGACGATGGCAGGATCGTATCCGCAAACCGGAGCTGCTGAGGGAGATCGAAAGTTTTTATGGGCAGTTGTACACTTCAACCAGTAAACCCGTTGCAAATCTAGCTAACGACCCAAGAGCTAGACTGACCCGACACTATACCGAAGACATTCCGGATTTCAGCCTGTACGAGATTAGGATGGCTCTAAAACAGCTAAAAAACAACAAGGCACCAGGTGATGACGGAATTACGGCCGAACTCCTGAAGGCAGGTGGAAAACCGGTACTTAAAGCCCTTCAGAAGCTGTTTGATTCCGTCATACTCGAGGGGAAAACGCCACAGACATGGTGCAGGGGTGTGGTGGTACTCTTCTTCAAAAAGGGCGACAATGTCCGGCTGAAGAACTATAGACCCATCTCACTTCTAAGCCATGTCTACAAGTTGTTTTCAAGAGTCATCACGAATCGTCTCGCTCGCATGTTTGACGATTTTCAGCCTCCCGAACAAGCCGGATTCCGAAAAGGCTTTAGCACCGTAGACCACATACATACGCTGCGGCAGGTTATACAGAAGACCGAAGAGTATAACCTGCCTCTCTGTTTGGCGTTTGTGGACTACGAGAAAGCCTTCGATTCGATTGAGACTTGGGCTGTACTGCAGTCTCTCCAACGGTGCCAAATTGACTATCGGTACATCGAGGTGTTGAAGTGTTTGTACAAAAACGCCACCATGTCAGTCCGACTTCAGGACCAGACTTCGGAACCTATCCTTCTGCAGCGAGGTGTGAGACAGGGAGACGTCATATCTCCGAAACTGTTCACCGCTGCACTGGAGGATGTCTTCAAGGTTCTGGACTGGAGAGGGCTAGGCATCAACGTCAATGGCGAGTACATCTCTCACCTTCGGTTTGCCGACGATATAGTGGTCATGGCTGAGACCATGGAGGACCTCAGTACTATGCTCGATGACCTCAGTAGAGCTTCCGGAAGAGTGGGTCTTAAAATGAACATGGACAAAACCAAAGTCATGTTGAATGCCCATGTAACACCCACTCCTGTCAAGATCGGAGACTCTACACACGAAGTTGTAGACGATTATGTCTACCTGGGACAAACGATCCTGTTAGGTAGGTCTAACTTCGAGAAAGAGGTTAATCGTCGAATCCGACTCGGCTGGGCAGCGTTCGGGAAGTTGCGTGGTATCTTCTCGTCCAACTTACCGCAGTGTCTCAAGACGAAAGTCTATGACCAGTGTGTGTTGCCAGTGATTACATACGGGACCGAAACTTGGTCGCTCACAATGGGCCTTATCACAAGACTTAAAGTCACCCAAAGGGCAATGGAAAGGGCTTTCCTTGCGTGATCAAATCAGAAATGAGGAAATCCGTAAGAGAACCAAGGTTACCGACGTAGCCCGAAGAATAGCCAAACTTAAGTGGCAGTGGGCAGGGCATATTGCTCGCAGAACGGATGGCCGATGGGGCCGGAAAGTTCTGGAGTGGCGACCGCGAACTGGAAGACGTTGCGTTGGAAGGCCTCCCACTAGGTGGACCGATGACCTGGTAAAGGTTGCGGGGATCCGCTGGATGCGAGACGCACGGGATCGGTCAATGTGGCGACCCACTTGGGGGAGGCCTATGTCCAGCAGTGGACGTCTTTCGGCTGAATGATAATGATGATGATGATGATGATTTACGCCACTCTACTGAGTAAGCACATCACCTTCGATCAATTACCCAAGTTGGTTCAGTTCTCCATACTTCGTTTGTCGAACGGCGGGCTCCTTGTAACTTTGTACTGATGTTTGTAAATAAGACATTGACCAGAATGTTATTTGATAGTTGTTTCTTTCTCGCATTCTGGCACTAGATTTCTTCTCTCATTATGCATATCCTATATATATCATTATATATATTTTAAAGGTTGACTGGTAGAAAATGCCTATGGCATTAAGTCCGCCTCTGTACTTTGTGCTTGAAGTGTTAAATATCCATACTTCGTACTGATATTACAAACGTGAAAGTATGCCTTTTGTCTGCCGTTTTCACGCCTTAGCGGTCGGTCGGAAAACTGGCACAAAGGTAGACCATGATCTAGAATAAGGCATAGGATACTTTTTATCCCGGTTATTCAGCCGCTAGTTCCCGTTGGGTGATTTTAAACCTCAGGCAGGTGAATAAGTTGGTATATTGTAACTAACGATCCCTACAGCGTGTATTTAATAAGTAATTAAGTAATACGTAGTCCTCCCGCTATTGCAGCGCCTTCGCTTACAAGAGTAAGATCTTTACGCCCTGTCTGAAAAGCTCAGTTTCACTTTTTCAGTAATCCTTTAAACTTAGGAAATAAGGTTGCGGCTTTAAAATGCCAAAAAATTACTATTTGCACTTTAATATTTGTGATTTTGCCGCCACAGCTGGATTTTGTGGAGAAAGTCTGAAACTTTGTGAACATCGAGTTGGGGATACTTTCAGACTTTGTTCATCCGTAAATAATTTCGGGGTCATTGTTCCACAATTTTTAAAGATCCCTTATTGCTTTTGGTTGAGAACGTCCAGATGGCACCCAATGTGACATTTAACAGTATCAATCACGACGAGCTTGGAAGATGTGGTGGCGCAAGAGTATCGACGCATGTTGCGTGCCACACTAAAGGCCTACCCATCTTCCAACGAAACAACGACATGCCCTCCGGTGTTTTGCCATCGTCGCGTGCCAAACCATTCTAAAACAGCTAGAACGCCGACGTTAATAAGAGCTCGTCGGATGATGTCGTTTATGTTCACACTTCGGCTGCATGACAGGCCGGCTGCATGGTGACCGAGGTTGTTGACAGCTTCACCACAGTGACAGCGATGAGGAGAACAGCAGGCGGCACCAAGGCGTAAAGAAGCAGCGAAGCGGAAGGTCGTGTCGTCGAACAATGTGCCTATGCTCGAGGACGGCAGTGCGTGAAGCCAAAGACTCGACTCCCATTCACCCACAGCCAGTAGGCGCGCAAGCTCAGCAGTAGTAGCAGACGTGTTCAGTAAATCGTTTTGAACTACTCTGCAGAGCGGCTCGTCCCATCGTCTCTGGAAAAATGGATGGTCGGGTTCTTCAGTATTCGGGCAAGTGAGTTTCCAAGCGTCGATAGCCTCGGAGAAGAACGGCACATCAAAATAAAGTAAATAAATCACTCTTAAACTTAGTGGAATCTGTATCATTTTGCATATGAAATACCTATCAACAAGCCTGTTAACTTTGATTCAATTACGTGAAATAGACGAAATACGAAGGGTTTTAAGTTGAACCGATAGCTGTGACGTCGCCATCGATCATTATGCTTAATGGTGTCTGTCGTCAAGGAGACCGACCACTCCACAGGGAATTAACTTTTTCTAATGAAGAGGAATTTGTCATAACTGCGGAGTGTGGAGGAACCGAGGGACGGAGGGAGGACATTCACAGTGAAAAATATTTTAATTAAAAACGTACGATTTTTCCTGTTTCAGGCCGAGAGAACAGTTAACTCACACCTAAAGACAACCATGCGTAAATTAAATAGACTACCTAATAAAAAAAGGCTCATCTTACAACATGGAACAAAAACAAGCTAACTAGTCACTAGCCTACACTTGCGTAGATCAGACCGCTATGAGCCTACGACACGCGTAGCTTGCTACGAATAGAAGCTACGAATACAAGCTACAAATATATTTAAAGTTTTTCTAATCTATTAAATTATTAAATTGTAACTAACTCTGATGGACTTAAAACACAAACATAAGCACGTTCGTGAAGTTTAGTCTATCAAGTAGTTAAGTTGTTCTCAAGAGCACTGAGTGCAGCAGAGGGCATAGCTTGATTCAACTTGAGTGTTTGCTGCAGCGACCCCATAAAGCTCTTCCATGAATAAGTGAAGACATTTCTGCTCGAACACTATTACGCGCTAAGTTAAAAACTGCTTACGTATTTATAACGGCGACTGTTCTGCGAATAAGAAGTAGGGCCAAGGCCGACCGGCCGATTGCAGGTAAACCTTTTTGGTTAAGACGTCTCACGGTAACAAATACCTAGTTATATTCTTCTTTAACTTTTGACCGATAATGTTTTGATCAATGTGTAACTCATACATTTTTCAGTGTGATTAAAAAAATCATAAACGTAAGCCAGGCAATGTAAGCCAAAGAAAACCTTTGTGGTAACTATATTTTTGAGCCGTTTGCGGTTGAAACTCTGGGGTCGTGAGGTCTGAGTGCTCATTACCTGTTTAAGGAAATTTCGAAACGCCTAGTTGACGCTTCCCGTGACCCAAGGCCTCGCTTTTACTTTGGCCAGAGGCTAAGTGTTGCCATAGAACGTGGCAACGCCGCCAGTCTCTTGGACACCTTACCAGCTGACAGCGTTGAGGAAGAGTTTTTTGATGCCCTTTTATATCTTGTAGTTAGTTTATTTATTTTAGGTTATTTAATAGTTTTTAATTAATTATGAATATAGTTAGTTTACTCTACTTAATTAAATAAATTCTGTTTTATGAAAAATAAAAAAAAGTTGAAGAGTTACCTTTCTGAAACATAATCCAATGTTACATTAGGTATAGAACGTAATATCATTCATCATCTGCCTAGCCTTTCCCCAACTATGTTGGGGTCGGCTTCTTCTTCGGTCTAACCGGATGCAGCTTAATACCAGTATTTTACATGGAGCGACTGCCTATCTGACCTCCACAACCCAGTTAGTACTGGGTAATACGATACCCCTTGGTAAGACTGGTTTTCAGACTTTTTGGACCACTGACTACCTAACGACTGTCAAAGATCTACAAATGACACCCGAGACCAACGGCTAACCGGACTTACATGCTTTCCGAGGCACGGCTTAACCTACAGATCGACCCGAGCGGCTGTTATTATTTAGCCACGAGCTCCTCAATATAAACGAAATTAGAATAGAAAGTAATATTATCATTATTTACATAATGCCAATATTCAAGGAGCGGTCTATTGTTTGCCTCATTCAAGTCTTGGAGGGTGCAGTTAGCTGTGCACGACGGACAGGAGAGAAGAAGTGGCATAGCCTGCGTTGGGGCCCACACTCACATTGTGTTTGAGATTTGAAGCAAACGATAGAGCTTTCTAGGCCACTACATATTGCTCGGAAAAATCCGAGTCATCGATTTGAGAAAAAAAAAAATAAGCGGCGGTAAGACTGGAAGGATAGAGATCGACTTAGTACATAACCTTAATGGTCGTCAAGTGGCGTGTGTTTACGAGTTGAACATATAGTATCGTCTCTGAGGCACCTAGTACATGAGTCTCTGAACGGAGATCCGTAGGGGCGCCCTTACAAGATGGTGCGGGACAACCTCCGCACCCGGGTCCCCCCGCTGACGCAGAGTCTCCGGCCTGAGCTCGTGGAGGACGTGGTGAGCGCTCTGTTCCCTTCACGAGGGGAGCATCCTGCCCCGCCTATGGCTCCGCCGCCGTGTGCGGTGCCGGAAGCGGACCACACCGATGACGATGACGACGTTCCGGAGGTGACTGGGGCAGACCTGAGAGTGGCGGTACGCAGGCTGAAAGCCAGAAATACCGCCCCGGGACCCAATGGTTTGCTTGGCAAAGCCTGGGTCCTGGCCTCTGAGACTTTCGGGCCCCGACTGGAAGGGCTCCTAAGCGCATGCTTGGAGAGAGGCCAGTTTCCGCTTCGTTGGAAGACGGGGAAGCTGGTCCTCGTCCGGAAGCCTGGGCGCCCTGCGGACTCTCCGTCCGTATACCGGCCCATCGTGTTGCTCGACGAGGTGGGCAAGCTCTTTGAAAGGGTCATTGCCAACCGCCTCGCCGGGCACCTTGCGGGGATGGGGCCGGATCTTGCGGAACACCAGTTTGGTTTCCATGACGGGAAACGCGGTGTCCCGGGGCGGGGTCGTCTTGGCGGTGTCTCTTGATATCGCCAACGCCTTCAACTCCATGCTTTGGAGCTGCATTGGGGAGGCCTCCGGTATCACCGGGTGCCGACCGACCTTCGTCATGTGGTCGGGGACTATCTGACGGATAGGGCCGTCATCTACCCCGGTCGGAGCGGAAAATGGAACCGGCGAGAGATATCGTGCTGTGTTCCACAGGGATCGGTTCTGGGGCCGGCCGCTGGTACTGGCACAAGGGAGGTCACATGAGGCGGCGGCCGAAAACATGACACGCGGGGTTGCGATAGTCGTGGACAGGATCCGGGGATTGGGACTCGAGATGGCTTTGCACAAGTCCGAGGCCATGTGTTTTCATGGGCCTCGGAATGCGCCACCGTCGGGATCCCTACTGACGGCAGGAGGGGTTTCCATCGGCGTCGGGTTGACGTTGAAGTAGCTAGGACTCGTCCTCGACAGCCGGTGGAACTTCGTGGAGCATTTCCGACGTTTGGCTCCCAAACTGGAACGGACAGGGGCTGCCTTCAAGCGGCTCTTGCCCAACCTGAGGGGTCCAAACGCCTTCTGTCGGAGGCTCTACGTGGGGATCGTGCGGTCCATGGCCCTTTACGGGGTCCCGGTGTGGGCGCGTTCTTTGAAGTGGCAAGCTTCCCACTACCTTAACGCGCCCCAAAAGGTGATAGCCAAAAGGCTAATCCGGGGGTACCGCACGATCTCCGGCGAGGCGGCTAGCCCCCTTACCGAATTGCCGCCATGGGATCTGGAGGCGATAGTACTCGCGCGCCTGCACGTATGGCGCGCGGAGGCACTACGTCGGGGGGAAACTCCGCTGCCGCTGCAAATTGCCACTCAGCAGACAGACCTCCGTCGTGATCTCATGGCGACATGGAGAGGGCGACGGTCGCAACCCCGAGCAGGGAACACTCCCATAATGGCGATAAGTCCCCTCTTTGAGCAGTGGCTAGAGAGGCGCCACGGCGCCCTCACCTACCGCCTGAAGCAGGTCCTCACCGGACACGGTTGTTTCGGGAGGTTACTGCACTGAATCGGGCGGGAGGAAACACCCGGGTGTTTTCACTGCGAGGATCGTCCGGAAGACACGATGGAGCACACCGTGGAGGTCTGCCCCGCTTGGGCGGAGCACCGCTGTGTCCTCGTAGCGGCAACCTCTCGCGTCCGGCCCTGGTTCAAGCCATGGTCCGGTGCGAGAGGGAGTGGGAAGCCGTCACCTCCTTCTACGAAGCAGTCATGCTAGTGAAGGAGGTGGCGGGATGTGAGAGGGAAAGAACCTCACGTCCGAGCCGCCGCGGGAGACGCCCTGGGCGTCGGGGGGTCATGTGGTGGCTCCCGGCCACCGTAGGCCGGGCAGTTATGGGCTAGTGTTTCACGCGCGCCTCAAACATGTCAGCAACCAAGTAGGGGTCCACATGGGCCGATGCCTGCCAGGGCTGCGGGACTGTTCTAAAAAGATACCCCTGGAACACAAAGGGCAAAGAAGGAACATGGGTGGGTTTTAGTCAGTACAAGTCTGACACTCCCTTCCGCTCCGCCCAGAGTGGGGGGAGGGGGGGGGTCATTTGATGATTTCCCATCATAAAAAAGGCACCTAGTACATGGTCAATCTCGTTCTACGTAAATTAATCCGAGATATCACAGATCCTCAGCTAATGAAGAAGGTAACATTAGGTTAACAATTAGTAGAAAATGAGCAACTAACATAGATTTTTTCGTAACTATCAGAGATACTCTGAAAAAAGCCTCCCCACTTCCCCAGCCTACGTTTACGTTTGACATGTACACGAGGCCCACCGAAATAGTTTACATAGCACACATCGGTAACTGTCATAGTTTACAGTTTATAAGTGTGGGTAATGCTAATATAGCAATCATGGCACAATGGCTATCGTCTTTGGTCACTTAACTAAAAGCCGTAAGTTCAAACCACGCATGCAACAATAATATATTCTTTTTCTTTTTGTATTAATTATTTTGTTAAAACATTACTTCATTAAAGTAGAATTTATAACGAATCGATCCGGTTCATGGTTGTGTAAAAAAAATTCCAACGTTTGAGACAAACATGGAACTCTCAGGCCATTTTATTTTGACTGTTTAGAAAATAACTACCGACAGTTAAAAAAAATATATTGTTTTCAAACACCTTCATTTATTAAAAATGAGCGTTCTTAGTTGTCAATCTACGAGTATTTGCATTATTGAGTTTATTGATTACTACTCTTCGGCATGTGTGCGGATTTATTTCTATGGATCCAACCATGCAACATTTATCAATGTTCCAAAAAGTGAAAATCGTTGTTTTGGATGAGCAAAACGTATCTATATGATGTGAAATTGTGAAATTGTGAGTGTAAATGTGGTGTTGCCCTACAAACGATCGGGCACTTTATATCGTGTCCTGCCTGTCCTGTTGTTTGCTCCTGTGAAGTGCATCGCAGGACGCTACTGATAGTGCCAAACTCGTCGCCAAATTTTGGGCTGACTCAATTTGAATTGTCATCGATATGCTAAGAAGAACTGAAATTGCAAGGCGCTTAATAATATCGGTGAGTAACATAACAGTTAGATATTACGTTGGTACATATTATACCTACTTCTTTTTAACTAACTACTCTCCCCTTTCAATGTTTATTAGGAATAAATAATTAATGTAAGTTAAGTGCAACACCTACCATAGTTATAATAATATATTATCATAACTGAATTATAGTTTTTATTTTTTAAATTTGTAATCGTATGATGATTATGATAAAATTAGCTGGATTTAGCCCTTAGACAGATTAAAGAAAAGCCTTTGAATAACGTAAATAAATTTAGATGTTTGCTAATGTCAGTGTATATCTTGTATTTATGTATTGTATTATTATAAGTAATATTAATTAGCTATATATAAGTATATATGTAAACATAGTGTATATATAGTATATAAATATAGTATTTATTCAGAGGAGAACCGTGCAGTTATGGGTTCGCCGAGATGCGGATTTTGGAGACGGAGAACATCTTAGGCCAAAACCAAAAGCATACCCATCGGTTCGACCCCACGAGATCGTGCCAAGGCACAACGCTGATCCTTTCATGTCCACCCGCATAAAAATGTGAAAAATCACCTATATATATATAAATGTAGGTGATTTTTATATACTTTCATGAGCAGAAGGTTACAAGGGTAATAGAAAACAAAGGTTTGCCGACTCATTATTGGTGGATTTTATTTTAACTAGTAGACGAATATGAATCTTATTTTTATGCACATAATGTTCATATTTGCTTAGCAATAATTAGGTATAAATGTTAATAATCTCTTCCTCTTATCAATTTTTTTAAAACCACAACTCGTAAAGTATTGAAAGTATGGTGAAGTGATGTTATTGTTATGCGGTTAGAAGTTGTCATTATTTCTTACTGTCTAACATGTTGATTCACTTCACCTGTAATTTTACTTTGATTCAGTTTATTTAGGGTCTAACTATTCATACACGAAATATTTTCAGGGAATCGTCTAACGGCTATAACAAAGCCATTTCAAGGGATTTTTTTATCTGAGTATATTTTTTTATAAAAATAAATAATTTAAAATTACTTGACCCACAAAATAAATACTGGCTCCTTATTTTTATGCATCCATTACGGTAGTTTACTACATGGTATTTACCTACTGTCATTGTTAGAATATGGGAGCAAAGGTTTGATGCAAAAAGTCTAAAAAAAATTTAGATTTGTAATAATTTTGTAAAAAAGAAACACTCAGAAATTTTCTTTTTTCGTTGCTATTGCGACTTTACGACTTATAGAAGTTACCCTTAAAATATTTCGTTTATGAAAAGATAGACCTTATATACCATCTTTTATTACTTTGAAAAAACTTTGTCTTTGTCAAAAAAACTGGTAAAGAACAGTGTTTTACTCATTCGAACGTCTAGTATGGATAGCTACAGCCTATGTATGTTTAAAACCAGTTCGTATTAAATAATTGTATCAGACACACAAGTTTTATTTTGCTAAAATACATCCCCCACCAAATTGAACCTTAAAACAACCAATGTAAGGAAGGAACATATTGGAAGAAACGAGACGGATCATTTTCATTTTCAATACCAATGTTTATCTAATAAAAAATCAAATTATTTTAATGGTTTTATTTAATTACTTTTTTACTTTTTACTTGAGTGATTTTATTGGTCATAAAATTAATTTAATAAAGAACAAAAAGTAAAAACAGCAAAAATAACTCCTCAGCTGGAATCGAACTTACGTCGTGGAGATTTGATAACTAACTGACGCAAGCGCTTACACCAATCAGCTATGGTAACCATGTTACATTTGTTTAAAATGTTGGGCCTTATTCTAAACCCGTTTGTTTTATTTTTACCCGTGTAGGGTACACGGGTAAAAATAAAAAAAATAAACCTCGTATAGGGCAGAAACACGTATACGCACACAATAATAATGAGCGGCTGTATGAACATTACTAGCTCGTAAAATGACAGTTACAGAAGTGTGGGATGTAAACTATTTAACTGGGCCTCGTGTACAGTAGGGACCAAAAGTCCATTAGCAATTTAATTTCACAAAACGATCGCATCAAAACAAGTCGCACTTACGACCTTTTTCCATAACAAACATTTTGCACACATACACGATCTCGTATATCGCACTCTGTCATCATTATCTAGTCAGAAAGAGTGCGATATAATGATCATTTGCCTTTGTGACAAGCCTGTCATGTCGCAACGGAGTATTAAGTTAGTGGTATTTAATTTCAAACTAATAAATATGTGTCTATCTGGCTTAGCGGTTAACGCTATAGATAAAATGTCTCGCAGGTTGTAGCCTGTGTTCAAACCCAAGTGACATCATTACACTTTTTGTGGCTTAGCGGTTAACGCTATAGATAAAATGTCTCGCAGGTTGTAGCCTGTGTTCAAACCCAAGTGACATCATTACACTTTTTGTGTTTTAATAATAATACGTTAGACCCGATGAGATATGTTTTTATAAATATTCGTTGGAACTTATTATTAACAAAAAAGATGAGGGTGAATGTGAAACAAAATAAACTTCTGGATTGAACAAAGTAGTTAGTTATGATGTTGTTAGTTGGTGAACTTTGTTTCGAGCGTTTGTGTTATTATTACGATTAGCGTATTGTTTGATTGTCTTTATTCAAGATGCAAGCTAATATTAGTATTGATGACAGGGCAAATATTGTCACTTTGCGTAAAAATGGGCTTAATATTTCTCAAATTTCAACTGAAACTGGCTTAAAATGTGTAAGTTATTTTTAAAAATTATAATTATTATGATGATAGTTGTGGTGTGTGATTTTCTTATTATTAAATAAATTGCTAGTTGCAAGTGTGTAATCATATTTTGTTTTTTTTTAGAAATTCTGTTAGCCGTTGGGTAAAGAGGTTTGAGGAAGAAGGTAGTCTGAAGAGTCGTCTAAGAAGTGAAAGGCCGCCGCTTATTAAGCCGACTCAGCGACGTTTTATGGTGGAAGAATATGAAACAAATGGTTTCATTCCAACTATAATGTTTGCAGAGCAATTGGATACTACATTACAGACTGTTCGCCATGCATTCCATGCTGAAGGTTTACATCATCGGAAGCCAGCTAAAAACCATTTTTGACACAAAAACACAGGGAGGAAAGACTACGTTTTGCTCGAGATTATTTACATTTTAACTGGGAGGTGACTGTATTTTCTGACGAGAAGACTTTCAAGTCTTGCCAAAAGGAAGACTTAATTTATGGCGAAAAAATAATAATACTTAATTTAATAAGTAGACCGGGTAACTAAATATTTAGTAATATTAACATAACCGTAAATAAAAATAAAAAAAAATAAGAAATAAATTTTAAATTTAATGATCTTAAATTGGGGTTTAGTTTCAATATTCTTTTCGTCAAGAAAATGAACACTTAAGCTATAACCTCAATACATTCAATGTGACGTTACATTAAAAAAAACACGTTCATAAAGTCTAACTCATATATTAGTATTCAATTAACTCTGCTGAATACTGATACCTATAATAAGCGGGTATCAACAATTATATTTGTGTTATTAGAATATCCTTTCCGTGTTATGTTATTCTTATTATGAATTGACTAAGTGGGTATACAACAAAAAATCTTATGAACGGTGATAAGAGAACTTTTTTTTGCCTAGATAGGAATGTGACGTCACATTCTCATAAAAGTTTGTTAATTTTATAAAACGAATAAACATTTTTGTTATCATTCAGCATGATTTTTTTATTTCCACCTTCCAACACCGAAAACATAAAATAAAAATCAATTAATGAGGTTAAATAATAATACAATAACTATCTAATATTTAACTTCTTATAAAAAATAAAAAATAAGCATGACTATATTATAAATAAACATAAATACCTAACGACTTTCTGCTTAAAATACAAATATAATTAAGGTTTCAAAGAAACAAAAAACAGCCACACATTGTAATAACATGGATTCGAACTTGGACTTCATTGATCGTGAACCCATGCTCAGCCCATACAGCTACCAACCCATGTTAATACTACGCGAATTTTAACAATGCAATGGTAAGAACAGGTCATCACTATGATGTGTATTCTAAATGCAACAGAAATATAATGCTATTTCGCGTAGTGTGACGACAGTTCATTAGTGTGTGTTATGTGTAGAATGTTGAGACATCACTCATACACGCACACGCACACACACTGCTGTATCGCGCTCGCACAGTTTATAGCAATGTCATCTTTAGCATGCTAGTGCACTTTTGAGCGTCTGCTGCCGTCTAACGAAGGAAATGAGCTCATTATGACAGATGATGCTCTAGCATAGAAACTGATTGGAACAAAGCCGAA
This sequence comes from Noctua janthe, assembly GCA_910589295.1. Lineage (NCBI taxonomy): Eukaryota > Metazoa > Arthropoda > Insecta > Lepidoptera > Noctuidae > Noctua > Noctua janthe. Next base: position 215,224 of record OU342560.1, read on the forward strand.
ACACATTGTTGCCAACACGCGACGCAGCGGCTTGGCGAACGCGGTCACATAGTAGGTAGCTGCAGAAGTAACTCGCCATTCAACAAAGTGTTTTAAACAGTCAGGAAAGTCTTTGAGTAGATTCCCAAATGTTGTAAATGTCGTGGCCATTTCATACGACAGAGGCCAAGTTGACGTTTGTGAATTGAATATCAGGACAATTTAATCAAAATCAAAAGTCATTTATTCAAATTAGGCTGATATTCAGCAAACAGTCCCCAAAGCGCCCGCGCTTCGCCACTTCCTAGTGTTTTAGCTGGGGAGGAAAAGTGGACACATGTGTCTATTAGGGCCCATCCGAACCTGCTGACGTACAAAAACAGCGCAGTTTGCGTACATCTTAGGCACGTAGTATGGAGATTAAGTTGTTATATGAGTTCCTGTCAAGGAGGGGGTTACGTATTCCGCCAGCATCTTTTTTTTTCATGATTTCACACCAATTTCTCAGTGATTACTTAAGTTGTAGGAAGCAAAGAGTGAAAATAGACAACTGGATAAGTGATGAACTCGTTGTTCATTGTGGCGTTCCATAGGGCAGTGTCCTGGCTCCTAACCTTGTCTATATTAATGGCTTACTTCAACTCCGTCTTAAACTCGGAAAACTAATATCTTTTGCCGATGATACTGCGCTATTTTTTAGGGGTAAAAATTGGGAAGAAATTTTCTAAAGTGCTCATCATGGTTTTTTATTATTCTAAGCCTAAATTGTCACTGCATGGCAAAGGCCTCCCTTCCCTCCTTCCACATTTCGCGATCTTGACACGAAAATCAAAAACCAAATATTATTATGTTGTCTTTGCGCCTAGGAGAAATCTTCTTCCATCTTCAACTCTCAGTAGTGGCTCACAGTTGTTCTTTGTCCAATTCCTCATGCCTTTGTTTCCCTCTTCAGTATACAGACGTCATTAGATATCTTGGAGTGTTTATAGATCAAACACTAACGTTTAAGCATCACATTGACATACTTGTTGCTAGGATTCTTAAGCTGATGTACATTTTTAAGACTTTAAGACATGTTGCTGATCTTAGGACTTCTTCTTCTTACCAAAATTGTCTACTCATCACTCTGATGGTCAATAGTAAAATAATACATAACCTCCTGGGAAGCAGCAGGCAAAGTTGTCCTTCTGGAGGTTGAAAGAGCACAAAGAGCGGTTCTTAAGGTAGGAGCTAGACTTTCTTTTCGTTATTCAACTGCTGAGCTTTATAAACGTTGGGATGTTCTAACAGTCAGGCAGAGCTTCATACTTTCCAGTTTCCAAACAACATAAACAAATAGAATATGAACCCAATCTTAACAAATATAAGCGGAGGACGGGTCATTTCTGTCCTAAAAGCTTTTTTCGTACTATTCCCTCTCAAAGATATTACAGTTTTCTTGGAGGGTATTTGTACATTAAAATCAGTCAGTAAATGGTTGAAAACTCTAGACTCGGGTACCATCTATTGTTGGCGAATCATTTGGGTTAGGTTAGAACCGTGGCCATTGACGGATCAGATCCCCAGATCCCCTTGATTGGTTGGTTATGTGTTTATTTGCCTTGAAATTCCGTTTTACAAGGCGTTTTTATTTCGGAATCCTAATTAATCGGTATTCGTATTTTTGATGTTTCGTATTATCATTAAGTCGGACTTTTTGTTGTTCGATAGAGTGAAACTCGGTATTTTGATAGTGACACTCTATCCAGCAGTTATAAATTAGACTGCGGTGTGCGCCAAGGTGGGTTGACTTCTCCGGACCTCTTTAATCTGTATATCAATGGTCTGATCGAGAAACTCAGGAGAACCAAAGTTGGCTATAACCTAGGCAATGTCTGTGTGAATAGCTTGAGCTATGCTGATGACATGGTTTTTTCGAGTCCCTCGATCAAAGGCTTGAGGAAACTGTTGTCTGTCTGTGAGCATTATGTTGATGCTCATGGACTAAAGTATAATGTTCTAAAAACCGAATCCATGGTATTCAGGTCTGGGGCTGGTCCGGGGAACATACCCAGTTTGTTTTTAAATGGTGCGACAATAAAGGTAGTAAAACAGTTTAAATACTTGGGACACATTTTGACGGACAGACTCCAGGACGACTGCGACATAGAAAGAGAGCGTAGGGCCCTCTCAGTGAGGAGTAACATGCTCGCACGCAAATTTGTGAAGTGCACCAAAGACGTAAAGAATATATGTATTCAGAGCTTACTGTCTGTCAATGTACACCTGCCAACTATGGTGCAACTTTACAAAAAAGATGTACAGCTCATTAAGGGTTCAGTACAATGATGCGTACAGAATCCTAATGAAACTGCCAAGGTACTGCAGTGCTTCGAGCATGTTTGCAGAAACGAGGGTTCCGGATTTTAAGCCATCATGAGGTCGAGGGTTGCGTCCTTCTGGCAAAGTTTGAGACGCTCCAGTAACAGCATTTTGATAGTTGTCTCGTGCAACCTAGCAAGCCCTATACTTGTGCACTGGATTTCTGTTCACCTAAACGGGAATAAAAAATGACGAAAGAATGGACCTTTGTTATTTTTTGAAGACTATGGGTATATATACAACGTGTAACAGATTAAGCGCAATACCTCAGACACCTCAATTAGAATATTAAATTATAAGTCTTAAACAACATCCGTAATTAAATAAATTTAAACCAAACCTAGTTATTTTTTATAAAATAGTTATCCTTACTAAACGCAAAACGTATGTGCATCGCACACACACTCATGCAATGTTAGCGGCCGACGCGACAGGCACACTCGAGCGCCCGCCAGCTGACCATAGCTGTAGGCATTAGATGTGCGTTAGTTCAATGAACAAAATTTTCTAGTAAGTGAAATTATCAACACGAATCTAAGACTTTAGGCTTAGTAACGGGGATGCATTTAAAACAGCGACTTTATCTTTCGAGATTGCACCCCCGCGAATCCCTCGATCCCTCTGATAAGTTGTGTTTAGGTACAGTTTATTGTTTGTACTACAAAAATATTCAAACACGGCGTGTTTAAAAGATTTGAATCATAATATTTACAGTGATAAGAATACAATCGTATTGATAGGTAGAAGTAGGTAGGTACTTACAGAACTGGACTATTTGCACTTAGGTTATTAATTTGCACTATTTCTGCGAGCCACTTTCATTAAAGTTTCAAAATGACCACCGCCTTGGTCTATGCACTTATTTGCACGCTTTCTTAAATTGTATTTCAATTTTGTAAGCACTTCAGTATCAGTTTTCACCGTCACAAATGCTTGTTCAATTTTTTTTTAGTTCCTCGACACTTGTAGATTGACTGACGTACACGAGCGATTTTATGCGACCCCACAAATAAAAGTCTAATGGTGTTAAGTCAGGCGATCTGGGAGGCCACGGCACAGGTCCTCCGCGACCTATCCAACGACTGCCTTAATCCGCATCCAGATGCCTCAGTCGCTAAGGTGCAGCCAACATCGTCCTGGCGCTCACACTGCAACCAAAACGGTAATTGAACTCCCGACAAGCTAACGCGACATTATCAAGACAGCGAGCCAGTGTCCTCACCATCTCCGTGTATTGTATGTTGGTATACCGGAAAGACATCGCACGCGGAAAAAAAAATGTCACGGAAGTAAATTATAATACAACTACACTAGATGGTGTGACTGTTAGTAAATTACCCTAGGCTGGTAAAATTTTCGTTTTTCCTAAATCATGTACACAGTAGTATTAATGTCGGCTCCCCCCGAAGGGGGAGATGCCGCGCACGGCCTTGTAAGACTCGGCACCAAACTGGTCATCTTTCCACCGACTACTAAACTGAACTCTTCCCGCCCTGTCCCGACTTTAGAAGCTAGGGGACAGAGAGGGGTACAAGGTTTAGTTAATATTGGGGGGTCACAGTTAAGACATACAGGGTGTGGCGTAAGTAGTGGTCCACCGTTCAGGATTCGATGAACCAGATAATTAACTATAACAATTAAAAATTTTAACCATTTTTACCCAAGGGTTACGGAAATATTTCTTTTCTGTCTTTTATTTACGAAATTTCTACCTTTTATTACAAATTTGTTTGTAGTTTCAACAAAAACCATTATTTTTTCATTTTGATTTCTGCTAATTACTGCTGAATACTAGAGCTATCATGATAAATAATGATTTTTTATGTAAATTCAGCTCTTTTGAAGAAAAAGTTGGTTCTTCTCTAATTTTAACCCTAATTTTTACATACCATCGAAGTTCAAGGGCGATTTTTGTAAAAAAAACGTACTACACTGTCAGTGCCAATTTATTTAGTAATATGCCTACAAAATGGTATCACTATAACAGATCCTATTATTTATCAAAAAGATATTCAATTTTAATTGAAGAAAAGAAGATTTTCATTAAACTACTTTTTTAAACTTTACTGCGTTAATACTTACGATATTTGCAAAAAAATACACTACAGTGTCAGTGCCCATTTGTATAAAAAAACTACTATTGCAGAGTTATCTAGACCTAACTTGTTACTTTAGGTATTTGAACAAAGAATTAAAAAAAAACAAATCACTTTATTTATCATTTATTATTAATCTTTATCAAGATTACAATCATTAAAATTAAACAAAATGTTCAAAATGGCCACCATTCGCAGCTATACACGCTCTGCAACGTCGAATAAACGACCGTTTAATTCGTCGGGCAAACCCGCTTTCGCTGATTTCTCTAGCTGCTGCCTGGATTCTAGTCCTCAATTGGTCAATGCTAGTGATTTCTTTGCTATAGACTTTTTCTTTTAGGCAACCCCAATAAAAGAAATCTAGGGGATTTAGATCTGGCGAGCGTGGTGGCCACAATATTGGACCTAAGCGCCCTATCCACCTATTTGGATACGCTGTATCAAGGTGCTCTCGTACTCTAACAGCGTAGTGAGCGGGACAGCCATAGTTCTGCAGCCACATGTCTTCTTGGACTTCAGGAACGACACCTTCCAGAAGCAAGGGCAAGTCAATTTGCAAAAAACTTAAAGATCTTTCTGCATTTAATGTTTCTGGTAGATCGTGTGGACCGATTATTTGTCCGTTAATGATTCCGGTCCAAAGGTTTATTTTAAATTGATACTGTGATCTGTCTTGCCTTATGAGATGCGGGTTTTCTAGCTGCCAGTTATGCAAATTATGTAGATTTAAATATCCATCTTTTTTGCAGGATGACTCGTCGCTCAATATTTTTTTTTATAAAAAACTGCGGGTCTTCTCTTATTCTGCGTAGCATTACTCTACAAAATGTTACTCTCAATTGATAATCTCTTGGTAGCAATGACTGTACCCTTTGATAGTGGTATGGGTACAGTTCATGTCTTTTGAGTATTCGATGTACAGATCTAGTTGATATGCCAGTTCTGCGACTTAAGACACGGACCGATGTTGAAGGATCTTCTGTAACTAAATTCATTACCTCATCGACTCGTACCATCGTTGTGTCGTCGCGGTCGTCCTCCACCTGCACCGCCTACGCCTGTGCCAGGTATCCTTCCCTCGGTGTATGCGTTATGCACTCTTCCAAAAACTCGGTGGTCTGGATGTCTTCGATCGGGATATCTCTCCCGATAAAGTCGAGCTGCTTCACTACTAAAATGCATGTCAGCATATTCGCGCGGTGTGTACCGAGACATTTTTTAATTGTCACTACACTGCACGTTTGTCCAAATCGTTGAGCATGCCAAAGTCACCAGTACACGTAGCCAATATCGCAGAGATCACCAAAACAACAAGTCCAATCAAATTAAACAGAGTCCGGGGGCAGGCAGGGGTAAAAAAATGGCGGAGGTAAACACAGGCAGAATAAAAACGAAACGCATACGACGCACGACACGAGTGACGAGATCGTACTAAATCATTTCGAGATTTCTGAAGATTTCAACGTTAGTAATGAAAGAGATAGCAATACCCTACCATATCTCTTCCTTATCACTCTTATTGTGCGTAACTCGATTGCGAGAGCTTCAACCGGTTTTTGTTAACAAAACAAACATGTCTCAGGTAAAAAAGGGTCAGGGTTTTTTTACCTGACATGTTTGTGCTTTAACACAAATCACATTTGAATTGTCAAAAGTTACATTGTATCCGTTTTTTGAGTTTTTACACGTTTTGTAATAGTATTAACGCAACAAAGTTTAAAAAAGTAGTTTCATGAAAATCTTCTTTTCTTCAATTAAAATTGAATATCTTTTTGTTACATTATTGGATCTGTTATAGTGATATCATTTTGAAATCGGTATTTAGTAGGCATATTATTAAATGCATGGGCACTGACAATGTAGTACGTTTTTTTTTTACAAAAATCGCTCTTGAACTTGAAGGTGTTTTAAAAATTAGGTTTAAAATTAGAGAAGAACCAACTTTTTCTTCAAAAGAGCTGAATTTACATAAAAAATCATAATTTATCATGATAGCTCTAGTATTCAGTAGTAATTAACAGAAATCAAAATGAAAAAATAATGGTTTTTGTTGAAACTACAAACAAATTTGTAAAAAAAGATAGAAATTTCGTAAATAAAAGACAAAAAGGAAATATTTTCGTAACCCTTGGGTAAAAATGGTTAAAATTTTTAATTGTTATGTGAAAATTTTTAATTGTTGTGATGGAAAATAATAAGAAAATTATAATTACTCTAGGGTCTAGAGTAATCGTAATTTTGTTTTTATTTTGCAACTTTCTGTACCTAGTATTTAAGTATAATAGTTAGTTATTAATCTAAATTAGTTTTATACGTAAGTCTTTCTTATAGGTAAGTCTTGGGACCAGATAATCTATCGCTTTCCATCAGGCATGACCGAGGTCTAGAGCAGACCTATTTTGTAATAAAAAAAAAAGACCTGTTGTGATAAAAGGATTGGATTCGCGCGCTAGCAGTAAGACGTGTCGCAAGTTAATCCGTTAAAAATAAATATTTTATGTTAATTTATAAGCTTTTTTAACACAGTTTTACATCAATTAAATAGTGCATAATTTTCTACACGTTTTGGTGAAATAATATTTAATTTCATCAAATGCAAAGAAATAAGCAGTTTAAAAAATTAAAAGAAATAACATAATACCAAGCAACAATGAGTCACATCTGGCTCCTATTCGCTGGTCGGTGGTGAGTCAGAACACACGAAACTGCTCGGTGCGCTACTATATGGTCACAAATCCACAATTACGAAATACAGATTGCTAATTTCGCGACCACCCTATGTGTCGAAATAGCTATTTGGAGTTTGGAGCGACACCTCATTGATGTGAGCGCGGGTTCTAGTCTGAGGAGCAAATCTTCTTCTTGCATTTTTTTTATTGTTGGTTGCATTTATGTTTGTGTTTAGAAAGAACTGCTTTGCTTTTTACCATAATACGCATATTTTGGAATTTTGAGCTTTATTTACCAACAATAATGAAACATGAACCTAAACTCCCTCAGCACTATTGATGTCCACCACCCCCCAATCGAAATCCTGCTTAAAGCAGGTGAAGAAACATGACTTTCATACAACCCTCAGACTGTAAGAACGAACTAGTACAACCTTAATTACATAAAATTTGCAAGAATTTAAATGATATGAAATGCTTCGTGTGTTTTATGACAGGCATCTAACATTATACATATGCACGAGCCTTCCAAACCTACTTTTAAATATAAAAAAATATCCTCCTTGGTTCAGCAAAGGTTATTCCAAGAGTAAAAATTAAAAATTATAGACCTATCTCTATTTTGTCAACTTTTGCTAAGGTTTTCGAATCCTTAGTTTGTCCATACATTCAGGCCCACTTCAAGCTGTATTTGAGCTTTTTTCAGCATGGTTTTGTAGGCTCTAGGTTTACTTGCACTAATCTAGCGACTTTTATAGAAATGCTATCGGATACCATCGACTGCGACAAGCAGATTGATGTGATTTACACAGACTTTAGCAAAGCCTTTGACCGCGTGCCTCACCATTTACTTTTGTCAAAGCTATCTGCGTTTGAAATCACCGGTACACTTTACAACTATCTAAAGTATTATCTCGAAAATCGTTTTTTCTTTTTTGCAGTTAATGGTTTCCAATCTGGAACCTACAAGGCGTCCTCTGGGGTGGCCCAGGGCTCACATTTTGGGCCGGTTCTATTTAATGTTTTTATAACATTCTCAGAATGTTATATGGATGCAGACGACCTTAAATTCGAATCTGAAAACGATAAAATATTACTTCAGAGGGACGTAGACTCTTTAGTTAAATGGTGTAACGACAATGAAATGAGCTTAAAACCAGAAAAAAAATGGACGGCTAGTGTATATCACGTGGGCCCTAACGTTATCCAGGAGATAGATCTATTAAGATGACTTCTAGAATGCTTGAATTTGTTATAAGGAATGTTGCCGGTTTTAAGCGCAATTGGACGAAGATCTTGTTGTACAATTGTATCATTCGTAGTATCTTAGAATACTGCACTACGATTTGGAGGACGCAAGAGTATCAACGCATGTTGCGTCCCACACTAAAAGCCTACCCATCTTCCAAGGAAACAAATACATGCCATCCGGTCTTTTGCCATCGTCGCGTGCCAAGCCATTCTAAAGCAGCTGGAACGCCGACGGTAACAAGAGCTCGTCGGATGATGTCGTTTATGTTCGCGTGCCGTGCAAATGGTCCTGCACTTCGGCTGCATGACAGGCCGTGGTGACAGAGGTTTTTGACAGCTTCACCACAGTGACAGCGATGAGGAGAACAGCAGGCGGTACCAAGGTGTAAAGAAGAAGCGAGACGGAAGGTCGTGTCGTCGAACAATGTGCCTATGGTCGACGACGGCAGTGCGTGAAGCCAAAGGCCCGACTCTCACTCATCCACAGTCAGTAGGCGCGCACACTCAGCAGTAGTAGCAGACGTGTTCAGCAGATTGTTCTGAACTACTCTGCAGAGCGGCTTGCCCCACCGTCTCTGGGAAAGTGGATGGTCCGGTTCTTCAGTATTCTGGCAAGTGAGTTTCCAAGCATAGATAGCCTCGGAGAAGCACGGCACATCAAAATCAATCGGTGTGGAAGCCAGGATATTCCTAACTAATTTCTTAGTGCCGTGGACCGAGGATATATGTTAATATATTAATTTTGGGAATATAAGAAAAATATAAAAAAAAAATATAAGAATATAAAGAAAATATGTTAATTTTGGGCCAAAACAGCAGCAATTATTGTGATGGCCGAATGTATGTTATTTTGGAGCAATCTTTGTTAATTTTTTAAGATATTTAGATCTCTTAAAACAGAATCTACATCGCCCCCAAGGTTCTATTATCAAGATACCAAACGTTAAAATTGCAATTTAGCTGTCGAACAATTTAGGTGAATAGGTAAACTAAAAATCACTGACCCGAGGGCCTCACCTTGTTGACATCCAACAGCAGATTCCAAAAGGTTGTCCCGATACAGAAATTTAGATGGTTGTCTGTAACATTGCCATAGAAAACTATACATTTTAAGGTAATTCATTTTTAGTTTCTAATAACAAGGTGTAGCTATTCACTGAATTGAAGGCGTTCTTTGTTGCCAGAATTAGTATGTCGACAAAGCGTGTACGGCAGCCTCGCTGCCCGCAAGGAGCGTGTAAAATAGTAAATACCGTTAGTTTATAATCTATCTCGCTACTGCTTATAATTTAACTCATTATGTTTCGGTAGATTATAATCAATCGAAGTGATTTATCTTCATGTATATGTCGAATATGTCAGGATTTACTCCGTTAGGCTCGTACATCATGTGGGCGGACCATGGGCAGGGACTGATATCGATACCCGAAATATATCGATATTTTAAAGAAAATACCAATACCAGAATCGATAACTGGGGTAAATTTCGATATTTTGTATCAGTTATTTGAATATCCATATAAAATTATCGATAATTATATCGATACTCAGTACTGATATCAGGCTGCAACGCGAAGTTGCGAGATCGCCCGTCACGCGGGCGGACGGCGCGCTATCTCGGCCCGAAACGGAACGGCAACAGTGCAGTGCATCAAACGCAGCGTGTACGCCCGACGCCGTGGTGCTTAGCTTCTGTATTTTTGCTGTACTGCCGTAGGAAAACTAACAATTTCAAATTTTAACTTTAGATTACAATATTGCTACTTACTTATCTACCTTTATACGGAAATAAGGCAAATTGGTATTTATAATATAATATGCAGACTAGACTTTAGACACTTTAAAGGCGAACGAACAAGGACATGGTGAACATGAACAACGAACACTTTGTTCGCATGTACGAACCGTAAGTCCGTAATGAACAGGGCGGGAGGAGTCATTTGATCGTATCTAATCCTACAAAAAAAAACCGAGGAAGTGATACGTAATTTGCGTTCGTTTGATGCCGTGCTGCGTCGTTATTACTTAACCTTTAGTAATATAATTTACTAGCTGATCCTTGCAATGCACCTTTACCTACCTACCTACTACCTACCTACTAACTACCTACCTACTACCTACCTACTACCTACCTACTACCTACCTACTACCTACCTACTACCTACCTACTACCTACCTACTACCTACCTACTACCTACCTACTACCTACCTACTACCTACCTACTACCTACCTACTACCTACCTACTACCTACCTACTACCTACCTACTACCTACCTACTACCTACCTACTACCTACCTACTACCTACCTACTACCTACCTACTACCTACCTACTACCTACCTACTACCTACCTACTACCTACCTACTACCTACCTACTACCTACCTACTACCTACCTACTACCTACCTACTACCTACCACCTACCTACTACCTACCTACTACCTACCGACTACCTACCACCTACCTACTACCTACCTACTACCTACCTACTACCTACCTACTACCTACCTACTACCTACCTACTACCTACCTACTACCTACCTACTACCTACCTACTACCTACCTACTACCTACCTACTACGTACCCCACACTAGGAATTTCTCCTGTATCGTGGGTGCGTTTACAAACATTTAAGCTCACATACACAAACAGCCAGACCCGGAACAACTACCTGTAGGCCATACAAATATTTGTTCCGTGCGGGAATCGAACCCGCGACACGAAGCGCAGCAGTCAATCGCTCAGCCTCTGCGCCAACCGTGCCGTCTGATAAATACTTCACGGAAGGTAATTGGTTTTTGAATAATGACAAAACAGTATAATATATCTAACTGAAATTACAAACACAACACACACATTGAAATTTACAAAATATATTTTTTTCTTTTTTATAATACGAACGAAATACCTAAACTAGCGCGCTTTCCGTCCGTTCTAGATTCGTACCGAACTGGAGGAGAGAGCGCGGGGCGGCGCGGCGCATCATTTTGTTTTCGGTTTTTGTACTTTTTGTACAAAACTGTTTCTCACCACATAGGATCTTCTTTTGGAAACAATATTTCGTGAATCTTACGAATCGCAAAATATTTTTGGCTACTTCGCTGTCGACCACTTCCAATGGCGAATCCATTATCCATGGCTACTAAAGAGAGCCGGGTGGTTGAGTGTTCGCTTGGCTAATCTACGTCCACACGTACGAACCAAATGTTTCGTATTCGATGTTTGTGTTTATCATGTTTTATTCGTTCGTGGTGCGTACATGCCTTTCCGGTCTAGAAATAAACGAAAAAAAAAAAAACTTTAAAGGTAAAAAATACAAACTAGTCAATCCAGCCATCTTGAAGCACCAATCACCAGAAACCAAAATTCACGTAGGTATCACACGCACGACCGTACCTAGGCGGGCCGGGAGCGGATGGCGTGAATCGCAAAGATGACGCGGCCGCGGAAAAAGGTATTTATTGGTAATTTATTGGTATTTTAGTATCGGTATCGATACTGATATAGGCACACTAAAGTATATATATTAGTATACTGAATAAAAATATCGGTACCAATATCGATAAAGCGATACCGAAATATCAGTATTTATATCGATAATGTGATATCGATATCAAAATTGTATCGGTATGCAGTCCCTGACCATGGGTTTCGTGCTATGAAAACACACTAGGTGTGATACACTGTTTCTAGCAAAACTAACGAATTACTTGAAATTACAACTTAATACAATAACACGGGGCACAATAAATCGGGAACAGTTCCAAGACATCTCAACTCTACCGCGATCCGACACTGAATCGCTCTCGCCTCGAAGTGGACATCGGGGCTCTGTACAAGCACGCAGTGTTGTCTGTAGACAACACGTAAGTAAGTCGCTTGATGGCACCACTGTGCACTGGCGCGCTTTCCAATTCATTTTATGTCCGTTCTATTGACCGGTTCCGACATATATTTTTCCGTTTTTTAATATTTTTTTTATGCGTGTGAACCTATGTGATCCCATTTGATAATATTTACAATGTCGGATATTGAGCATGTCCATCAAAAATACTGTTTGTTTACATTCGACAACAAACGAATTACCAAACAAATATGGCGGCGCGGGGTATATGACGTTCAACCAATCACCGTGTGAGTTGCGTTCCGTCACATGCCATCTCACAATTTGACGGTTTCACTTCGATAGATTATAATCTACCGAAAAATAATGCGTTAAATTGTAAGCAGTATGTTACGGTTCACAATCTTTCGACAGTTTACACTCTCGCGAGATAGATTATACTGTAACGGTATTTACAATTTTACGGTGAGATATATGTAAAATAATATAAGAAAGAAGACTAACCATACTAACAATAAACAATAAGCAAAATTACTAACACCCTACTAACAAAATTTATATTTGTAAATAATAGAGATATGGAATTTTTATTAATTTATGTCTTGGGGGGCCTGGTGACCCGTAACACATGTATTGTATGCCTATTTCGGGCACCAGTCTCTTACAAATGTTTACCATGTGTATTAGCTTTAATAATTCCTGTTCACTGTAATGTTTGTGAAGAGAAAATAAACATTATTATTTAAGTTTTTCGTATTTATGTAGTCTCAGCAAAGTTAGGATAGTGGAGCCGTTTCTAACGGAATGTGATTTAGAAGTCACATGCTGGTTGTATGTATAGTGTAAGTCATGATGAAGTGAAATCGCATCACACTGCTTCAATATACGTGTAAAATGAAAAGATGTTGCCGCACATACTAAGATGGTCATTCTGCATTATATCTGCGGTATGATGTTCTGCCAAAGCGCGGAACATTCGGCGACGCTGAGCATTAGCTCTCCCTCGCCCTCGGCCTCGGTGTTCTCTATGAAAAACCAATATTCGCTGTTTATGGCACCGCTACCGCTTCAAGACATAATGCCGCACTTACTACTTATGTGCGCAAGTTATTACTTTACATTTATGTTCCACTCAGGACGCAGCCGAATAGCCACTTAATGTGAGTAGCTACTGGTTATTTTTATAGCGCTCCGTACGCACGCACTTATGCATAGGTGTTTGTTGACAATCATAAAAGTGCACACAATGGTTCGTCGTGAGTACCTATCCGAAGCCGAATATACTCTACATACAATACGTTGGCTTAGTGCGAGTTTGCTGAGCGTGAGGTCCTGGTTTCGATTTCCAGGTCGGGGTATGTTTTAGTTATTGGGTAATTCTTTCAGGTTTTTTTTAGTACCAGCTCGGATTCTGAGAACGTGCCCGGTTGATGGCAATAGTCTCGCGCCCTAAGGAGGGTAAACATAACTGACGAAATGAGGATGTAGGTACTGTTGGTACACGTCTTCGGCGGAAACAGGCATGATGTTATATTACATACAATAAGAAGCAGTATAATCCGTAGAATCGCAAATATTTCATGACTTCGAAAATAACTCATTAGGTGACTCTACAGTCCTCGTCTGATTCGTCTGAGATCTGAGTTGTAGATTTGTTCAGAGATCATTTATATACGTTGAGATTCGATCTGCAATTTGTTAGCGCTACAGCTAGATAGTGAAAAATTACCGTTTCTTGGAAGCGAAACTGAACACAAAACAAAGAGAAACAATGCAAACGGGCACCTACTAAACCATTTAGAAATTCTATAGTTTCTTGATATCCATTTAATACATGCAGTCAATAAGCTATAGGTAGTGGCTGGGTAAAGGTCTCTTCAAAAGTACATAATATGAATTGAAAAAGTCATATGGCACTTGGCCGGTCATCAGAGGCTAAACCGGGCAAGTACAAGCTGGCGGGCGAAGCAAGTCGTGGGAAACTATATAAACTAAGCGCAGTTTTGACGAGCTAAGCTGTGTAGGATCTCAACGAAAACTACGGACGGACAGGCGAGCGACGGGGTGATCGAGCGGGCAGGTGCACCGGGCGAGGTGAAAGAATAGCATCGCCGGATATTTCGTTCGCAACATTTGTATCGCTGACGTAGCTTGGATCTGTAGTTCGCGGTGTGGACTGAACTATGAACAGAGGTAAAACGATGTTCGTCCGGCTCGCTCGCTCGCTCGCTACCTGGCGGTGTAGCCTGCGCTTTATACGAGCTTATAACGCATCAACACATATAACAAAAGCTGCGAGTATACGCGCGTACACGCGCTTCCAAATACGAGTTTATATATACCGAATATACGCTAATCTGAAACCGCCCTTAAAAATAATGTTACGTCCACGATGCAATGAGCACGAGCGATCACAGCGCCACAACAGTGTCTTACACAGCGCGGTGCAACCGAAGCCTCAGCAGTGTGCCCTATAAACCCTAGCTCGCTCGGGGCGCCGGGCTGCGGAGAAGCCCTGCACCCTTATAGCGACGGATATATATCTAAAGTATGTTAGTTTAGTACTTTTACGTTGTAGGTATTTAATGTCGTGCCGGTGTCTGTAACTCCACGTCCAAACCGCGTGTTTTTCATACGGGTGTTGAATTGGCCATTCGAAGGCCACCAACGCCTTGGTGTTCGCGGAGAGTCCCACGTACTATCCGCGAGATCGTTTACGTTATAGATTCCTATCGTAAGTGTGGATTTGTAACTGCTGTAAGGTGTTTATATAATTACACATAACATAATCGGTATTATTATCGAATTTAAGAGACTCCGGTAGAAAAGAAAAAATAAGGATGTTGAATTTGGTCGTTATAGACTTAGGTGGGGCTCGAACTCCGAAAATTATTACAAGAGTTTACTCTTTTTAATAGGCAACGTCACATGTAATTATGGATAAAATTATTTCGGTTTAGTTTTACAGTATATTCCATTAAACGACTGCAAAATTACGCAGCCTACGCCGAGCCGCCCTCTGTTAATTGCTTTGACAACATCTTCATGAATTTAAATGAATTCCCGAACGTTCTGGAACGTCTCCGCTCAGCGTCAGCCTTTGCAGCTCCATACATATTTAATTGATCCGTTGCCGAGCGATAGACTCAAAGTACTCGTATCTTCATCGGTTTGTAAACATTCCTCTGTTTATGATGGAAGTCTTTTATCGTTGTTGCAAGGCAGTATTTTTGAGCGGCTTCACTTGGAAACTGTGCAATTGGCCACATACATTGAAACACGAAATAAGAAATCACAGAAAAGCCAGTCACTACGATATAAAGGACCTCATTGTATGGGGTAAGCCTTCTGTACTCTCCACGCTTGTCTCAAGACTGACTGTCCCACTGCGGTACTTGAAATGCCTTCGTAACTCCGAACTCGGCTGTTGCCCCAAAAACTCCACTCCAAACTGTTATAGAAAGTTGAAAAATAAACTTGACAGTAATTTCCAAAGACGGCAACAACCGGCCTGTTTAAATATGCACGACAATTTGGAAGTTGTAATTTGGAGTGTTTTAGTTTGGGGTTCCTTGTTCGTGTTGAGGAAAGTATTTGACAGGAGGCAGTCGCTCTCCCCTCGAGCGACGCGGGCAAGGTCAAGGGAACAATCGCGCGCCGTTCGACGCTCAGATGGGTGCATACGCTGGAATATATTTTCGATAATCTTATTGATCAGAGGGGAGGTGCCTTTGCAAACATTGCTGTATGTCGTCAATTTAGCCAAACAAACGGTTCCTTTAGTTGGATCTGACTCGGCATACAACATAAGTGACCGGACGGTTGCTCTCAAATGATCCGCGTGTTATTCGCACCGCCGCCGCGCGCCAGTTCAATTCGCGCTGTCGCACAAACATGAATCTTTTATGTTGGAGTCAGGACCGTGCCGGGGCCGTCTTCTTGCCTCTTTTGTGTTATTCGGAATTGATGAATATAAGAATGGGAGAAATATTATGCAATACACACAATAAGTTTTATCTCAAATTTCCTTAGAGCCCAAACTATGCATAATATTTCTCCCATTCTTATATTTCAGAAATAATTAAAACGATTTGATTTCACTTAAATAAATTATTCGTTTCACCCTGTTTCTTAATAGTTATTAATTTTTTAAACACAGGTTCAACCTAGTATCAAATAAGCAAATGTGCTCTATTTTAATTGTTAAGATATTTTATTTATTTATTTATATATTTATTTATTTATTTGTTTATTTATTCATTTATTTATTTATTTATTTATTTATTTATTTATTTATTTATTTATTTATTTATTTATTTATTTATTTATTTATTTATTTATTTGTTTATTTGTTTGTTTGTTTGTATCGTGGGTGCGTTTACAAACATTTAAGCTCACATACACAAACAGCCAGACCCGGAACAACTACCTGTAGGCCATACAAATATTTGTTCCGTGCGGGAATCGAACCCGCGACACGAAGCGCAGCAGTCAATCGTTCAGCCACTGCGCCAACCGTGCCGTCATTATTTATTTATTTATTATTACACACACTATCTTTACAGGATGACCCCAATACAATAGTGGTTTTTTTTCTTTTTTTTCTTTTTTTAAAAAAAACGTTGCCCCACACTAGGAATTTCTCCTGTATCGTGGGTGCGTTTACAAACATTTAAACTCACATACACAAACAGCCAGACCCGGAACAACTACCTGTAGGCCATACAAATATTTGTTCCGTGCGGGAATCGAACCCGCGACACGCAGCGCAGCAGTCAATCGCTCAACCACTGCGACAACCGTGCGGTTTGACCCCATTACATGTCTAATTGTAATTACACACCAAATAAAATCAACTTACGGCTAATACTTAAAAATCTAACAACAAAAATCTTAACACAGAATATTAATATCGAAATATAACTAACACAATTCAACAACACTCTTGAATTCACTCAGATTGCACGAAAATATGTCAATTCTCTCATGAACTTCGTTTAATATACATATTGGGCGGGTGAGGGGTGTTTTTGACAGCAGATTGGTTTTGGCAGCAGGCACGGCCAGCAGTGGCGGTCGCCGCCGCCTCTACACAAACCGGTCTGGCACGCATAGCTTCAGGTGACGCAGCACACCCGGGTTATGAGCTGCTCCACGCAAGAGCTTTAGAGCATAAGCCGCAAGCGTAAATTCCCGGCGCACTCTGAGTTCGTTGTACCCCACCATACCCAGAACAAACAGTGTAGGATACATCCGCGGGTAAAATGGGTACACCCCATGAAGTTTAAAATACAAGTGTCTTGTAAATTTGTCCTTGTAATTTGTTTTGTGTTTGTTTGTTTGTTTGTTTGTTTTTGTAAATGTGCCCCTTTTTATAAATAAACGATTTATATTACATACCGAGCTTCCTCTGTGCCTCGGAACGCACGTTAGTCCTACCAGTCTTACCAAGGGGTATCGTATTACCCAGTACTAACTGGTTTGTGGAGGTCAGATAGGCAGTCGCTCGCTTTTATAACTAATGTTACATGTTCAAACCATAGGCGAGGACGCTGGCACCCTAAACACAAGTTAAATCTTACATTGGGTGCCAGAGCCCATCGAAACCACTCTTTTCCCTAGCTGTAACACTTTATAGTGCTTAGATAAGTGTTTCTTTTACAATTATTTAAGGTACCTAATAAAATACTTTTTTTTTTTTTTTTTTTTTTTTTCCATGTAAAATACTGGTATTAAGCTGCATCCGATTAGACTGGAAGCCGACCACAACATAGTTGCGAAAAGGCTAGTCAGATGATGATGATGATGATATCTTGTGAAGTCTTTAAAATAATTCATAGAATGCTTGTAATCCGTAGTCGTTTGTTAGTCTGTGTAATAAACATGAAAGGTGAACGTGAGCTATGAACCATGATCGGAGGACTTTCGGAGTGAACTTACAACCGGAGTGCTAACCGGATCGCACTGGGGCTGATGACTCCGGCCGATAACAACCAGCTTTGTAACAAACCATTTGAGCTTCAGATTTAGCCGCTCACTAACCAACCTTTAAAGTAGCGTATTTACTTACTTGATCGCAATGCCTTTTTATATTGACCGTTCAAAAATATTACCGTTAATCGAACAGTCAAATTTTCCAAACTATGAAACAATTTATCATCAATTACTTTCAAAATCCTTCGGATGTGTGTTGTAGAAGTTAGGTTTTAACTTTATGCAGCCCTAAACGTAAACTGTAAAGATAATAGAAAAAAACAATATCGTGCCACTACTAAAATATATGCGTGATGTACTAACTTGATTCGGGCAGTAATAGGATATAATTTTTAAACTGACATGGTCACTAACATTATCAGTAGCACTGGACAAAACGAGACATTTACCATGTACCTATTAGCATTATTTGGTGCGAGTTTCCGATATTTCGGCGCTGTTGCAAGCAAGGATGAACTGAAGTTATTGCGGGTGCGTGTTTATGAGCAGACGAATCGGTAGACCAACTTTCTTGTTCGTTTTTTAGCTCGGTACTGCTACCAATGTCACTCAGAACTCGATTCTGTTCCCGACACACGAAACTCACTTTGTTCGCTCGCGAACTTTTTTCGGCACTTTTTCGGTTTTTACTCAGTTGAACCACTGGATTCCAGGTTCCCGACAGTTGAAACCCATCCTCCCGGTTGAAGTTCTTATATTTGGTAATCTAAATGACTTCTTTTACCAGTCTAGGTATACAACATTATTTTTAGTATATGCAAAACCTGAATATATGTAGTTTGTTCAGAATAAGTAACTGAATCGATTCCAATAATTTTTAAACCATGTTATATTTTGTCCCAAAATTATTTAAAAAGGTTACGAGTTGGCCACCATGCGACACTAAGTACCTATCGCAATTATTTAGGTACCTGTTGCCAAATTATTATTATCATTGAGCTCAAGACGACGCTGGAGACGTGCGCGCGGCCGCGCCGCGCAATAGCT
Source organism: Noctua janthe (assembly GCA_910589295.1). Taxonomy (NCBI): domain Eukaryota; kingdom Metazoa; phylum Arthropoda; class Insecta; order Lepidoptera; family Noctuidae; genus Noctua; species Noctua janthe. The sequence continues at coordinate 234,410 of OU342560.1, forward strand.
ACATTTTTGTGCGAAAAACCAGGTACAAGCTTATATCTTTGTGATTTTTCATGATACAGTTTTGAAATATTGTACATTGATTCTTTAAATAAAAATACTAGACGCGTGTTTCAGGTTTCGTATATTGTATATTGTTTTCGCGTTCTGTTTCTTCTGTATCGGGAATTCACAACAAATAGTAAACATGATAAATATCCCAGTAATAGGATGTTATGAGATAGTATTTAGTCGCGCTAGGTTATAGTTACCACAATGTTTTCTCGGGCATCATACATTCAGACGCAATTTTTGCTCGCATTTGCAATAAAATATAAGTGAGATTTTCAAACGAGATCGTCCGAAAATAGGGGCGTGTGACCTTGACCCCGGCGGAGGGTGCGCGCCGTTCAGCTGGCTGGGTGGTTGGGACACGGCACGGCCGGCGCCAGGTGTCGGCCGGTCCGGTAGCCAAGCCGGAATTAGTTCGCAGAAGTTCATCTTAGGATTTGGGGCGAAACACCGGCTGTAAAAAGAGGGTGATAGAGAAAACACGATATTTGTAGCTACGATTGTTTAGTATGGACTTGGTTTTCAAATTTAGTTGCATAATTATTTCACTGTATAGATTCGGTCCAGCCTTTGTGTGGGTACACTTTTCAGTTATCATAATTAATGTTAGTGTCCGGTTGTTCTTCTGCTCATATAGATGCCGTGTGAGCACTAACTAGGTCCGCACTAAGCAATCATTTCAAGGCCGTCTTCATTCGCTCGCAATAGCGGTGTCATTTACATTATTGATTCAATCGAAGAAATTGATTCAATCCGAGCAAATTATTGGCTTTTCTGTGGCTGTTTTGATTAAAAGGTCACATGCTGACCTGAATACTTTCTTTTGTTTAATCTTTACGGAGAAGTACTTAAAGAATTGTAGGTACGTAATTCTCGAAATCAAGGGCGTAAGGCATGCGCGGCGCCTGTACGCCAGGCATCGCAGGCTCCGCATCCGCCCTCCGGATGCGGCAGCCATTGAGGCGGAGCTGTACGAGGGGTACAGAGCGGCGAAGACCGCCCTCCAAGAGGCTGTCCGGCGGGCCAAGAATTTGGCCCGCGAGGAGATGCTGGAGTCTCTGAACGGAGATCCGTGGGGGCGCCCTTACAAGATGGTGCGGGACAAACTCCGCACCCGGGCCCCCCCGCTAACGCAGAGTCTCCGGCCTGAGCTCGTGGAGGACGTGGTGAGCGCTCTGTTCCCTTCGCGAGGGGAGCATCCTCCCCCGCCTATGGCTCCGCCGCCGCGTGCGGTGCCGGAAGCGGACCACACCGATGACGATGACGACGTTCCGGAGGTGACTGGGGTAGACCTGAGAGTGGCGGTACGCAGGCTGAAAGCCACAAACACCGCCCCGGGACCCGATGGCTTGCCTGGCAAAGCCTGGGTCCTGGCCTCTGAGGCTCTCGGGCCCCGACTGGAAGGGCTCCTAAGCGCATGCTTGGAGAGAGGCCAGTTCCCGCTTCGTTGGAAGACGGGGAAGCTGGTCCTCATCCGGAAACCAGGGCGCCCTGCGGACTCTCCGTCCGCATACCGGCCCATCGTGTTGCTCGACGAGGTGGGCAAGCTCTTCGAAAGAGTCATTGCCAACCGCCTTGCCGGGCACCTTGCGGGGATGGGGCCGGATCTTGCGGAACACCAGTTTGGTTTCCGCAAGGGGCGCTCCACGGTGGACGCCATCATGCGCGTGAGAGCCCTCACGACGGGGGACGCGGTGTCCCGGGGCGGGGTCGTCTTGGCGGTGTCTCTTGACATCGCCAACGCCTTCAACTCCATGCCCTGGAGCTGCATTGGGGAGGCACTCCGGTATCACCGGGTGCCAACCTACCTTCGTCGTGTGGTCGGGGACTACTTGACGGATAGGGCCGTGATCTACCCTGGTCAGAGCGGAGAATGGAACCGGCGAGAGATGTCGTGCGGTGTTCCACAGGGATCGGTTCTGGGACCGGCCCTGTGGAACATCGGTTACGACTGGGTGCTGCGCGCCGACCTCCCTACCGGCGTCAGCGTAGTTTGCTACGCTGACGACACGCTGGTACTGGCACAAGGGAGGTCGCACGAGGCGGCGGCCGAAAACATGACACGCGGGGTTGCGATAGTCGTGGATAGGATCCGGCAATTGGGTCTCGAGGTGGCATTGCACAAGTCCGAGGCCATGTGTTTTCATGGGCCTCGGAATGCGCCACCGTCGGGATCCCTACTGACGGCGGGAGGGGTTTCCATCGGCGTCGGGTCGACGTTGAAGTACCTAGGACTCGTCCTCGACAGCCGGTGGAACTTCGTGGAGCACTTCCGACGTTTGGCTCCCAAACTGGAACGGACAGGGGCTGCCTTCAAGCGGCTCTTGCCCAACCTGAGGGGTCCAAACGCCTCCTGCCGGAGGCTATACGCGGGGGTCGTGCGGTCCATGGCTCTTTACGGGGCCCCGGTGTGGGCGCGTTCTTTAAGGCGGCAAGCCGCCCACTACCTGAACGCGCCCCAAAAGGTGATAGCCATAAGGCTAATCCGGGGGTACCGCACGATCTCCGGCGAGGCGGCTAGCCTCCTTGCCGGATTGCCGCCATGGGATCTGGAGGCGATAGTCCTCGCGCGCCTGCATGAATGGCGCGCGGAGGCACTACGTCGGGGGGAAACTCCGCTGCCGCGGCAAATTGCCGCTCAGCGGACAGACCTCCGGCGTGATATCATGGCGACATGGAGAGAGCGACTGTTGCAACCCCGTGCAGGGCACGCTACCATAGTGGCGATAAGTCCCCTCTTTGAGGAGTGGCTAGAGAGGCGCCACGGCGCCCTCACCTACCGCCTGACGCAGATCCTCACCGGACACGGTTGTTTCGGGAGGTTCTTGCACCGAATCGGGCGGGAGGAAACGCCCGGGTGTTTCCACTGCGAGGATCGCCCGGAGGACACGGTGGAGCACACCGTAGAGGTCTGCCCCGCTTGGGCGGAGCACCGCCGTGTCCTTGTAGCGGCGATTGGCGGCGGCGATCTCTCGCGTCCGGCCCTGGTTCAAGCCATGGTCCGGAGCGAGAGGGAATGGGAAGCCGTCACCTCCTTCTGTGAAGCAGTCATGCTAGTGAAGGAGGTGGCGGGACGTGAGAGGGAAAGAACCTCACGTCCCAGCCGCCGCGGGAGACGCCCTGGGCGTCGGGGGTCACGTGGTGGCTCCCGGCCACCGTAGGCGCGGGCCTGTGGACGGCGAGTTATGGGCTAGCTCGCCGTCCGGCCGTCTTATGACGACAGGCCGTGTCGACGGCGCGTTCGTGTTCCACGCGCGCCTCAAAGAGATGTCAGCAACCGAGTAGGGGTCCGCATGGGCCGATGCCTGCCAGAGCTGCGGGATTGTTCGAAAGAGACACCGTGGCCCTGGAACACAAAGGGCAAAGAAGGAACATGGATGGGTTTTAGTCAGTACAAGTCTGACACTCCCTTCCGCTCCGCCCAGAGTGGGGGGGGTCATTTGATGATTTCCCATCCAAAAAAAAAAAAAAAAAAAAAAGGGCGTAAGGCATGCATATATCTGAAATTCGCAGGTTTATGATTCAAAATGGATTACCAATCAGTTATTTTTAATCCAAATGAAACACCAAAAGTTTAATCTTTGTAACGATTGTGTTATTTAAATAAGAGACCAAACAGAGTGAAAGTAATTTAAATCTGATTACTTAAAGTACCATCAAAACTTCCGTTTTGTAAGAAACCGCGGAGGGCTAAACAAGCCACTTATCATGAAGTCGGAGGAAGTTCATTCAGCCGCGGAGGTGTATCACTGCAAACTACTCCAATTACTATCAAGACGCCATTGTACTCAACAGTTGAGCTCAGACGGAAAACATTAGGGATGTTGAGCATCCTATTATTTCTTTAATCATTTTTGTTACGTTGGTGACTTACTCACCGGTCGGAGAACCTGGAAGAAAATGACTACCACCGCTAATGGTCACCAGCCATAACAGAGACAATCTAAAATACCTCAAGAACTTTTACACCTACACCTGCAATAGTCTCCCACATACCCTTCAAACCGGAACATCTTCAATAGCGCTCCTGGCAGCAACAATGCTCGTAGTACTTTCCGGGCAAGCCTCTACAAACAATTCTACGTACAGATGCCAACACATAAAGCTGCTACAATCTGTCTTTCTTTAATAGATTTTCAACTTTATCGTTAAAGTATTAGGTTCAAGGTTGGTTGGGAAAATTTAACTGTTTCGGGTAGCTTGATGTGCTGGCGTCTGTACCTACTAATATTATTTAAGTCCAGGAAGATAATTATGTCGAGTCCTATCAACTGTTCGTTCAGCAGTGAGGCGGTAGGTAGATGTAACAGCAGGTCGGGCAGAGAGTATCGGGCGGTGCATTCATTAGGAGCAAAGGGGCGCGCAAGTAAACAACGTTTGTCGGTAACGGCCGGCTTGCGGCGAGCGCGCGGGACCCTAATTATGTTCGACACACTCCCCGCCCCGCCGCTCAGCCCCGCTGAAGCCTGCTACGCTTTTCATACAGAGCTAATGTTTAGCTCGCCATAAAATCCACAGTGCTGGTCAGTGCTACGAAAGTGATGTCAGATATTTCACTTCCATTTTTTCTGGTTTGTGATTTAAGATTTTTGCGATTTAATCTGAGACTAGTTTATGCCCGCGGCTTTGCCGGCGTGGAGTTCGATAATTGTCTACGGGATCATACTACCGGGATAAAAAGTATCCTGTGTGTCAAATTTCATCCAAATCCGGTCAGTAGTTTTTGCGTGAAAAAGTAACAAACATCCGTTCATCCATCCATCCTCACAAACTTTCGCATTTATAATAAGTAAGATTTGTTTTTAGGAACAAAGTTTTTGCTTTCATGAACTAAAGAAATGCATTCAGAAGACAGACATAAAATCTACAAAAAAAAAGTGCTTTTAAGTAACTACACTAATTTAAATTTCATCGAAGTAAAAGCACAAAATTGAATAAGGTGGTGTGTTTATCGATTTATGACGGTTGTCGTGACCGGCTTACGTAACAAGCTCAGTCGCCGCGAGCGCCACGCGACCTTTACGCCACCCACTACTTGCACCACAATGCCGTGCGGGTAACGAGGGTCATCCGAACTCATAGTTGCCATTTAGAAGATTTCGCGCCCCGCAGAACACTTGGGGCGAGGGCGAAGATTAATTACTGACAGCTAGTTATGTCGGCACACATATGTGGGGTTACACTGCTTACGAGCAAATGGAACTTTTCTTTATTGTTCCACACCTCTGACTTTGAGTCATGCTATAATATAATTTATCTGATAACTTCATTGCGGAGTCCTGACTGAAAACTTTCGACGGTCGAATTCGTAAGCATAATCTAAAAACAAAATGAATACATCGCTCCCCCCACGGAGTAATATGGCAATATGGTAAGTACTACGATGGGTTTCGTTTTATTGCATATTCGATGTTCAGTTCGTTTTTCTATGCATAATTAGAAAGGTAAAATAATTTCAATGGTCCCATAATGCACATAACAATATTGTTCCCTAAAAATCTCAACACACTTTTTGCACGAATATATAATAATAATAATGTCCGTCCGTTACCTAACTGTAAATCTCCAGGGCCGGACGGACTGCACAATTTTTGGATTAAATGGCTACAAAGGTCACACGCTTGCTTAGCCTCACAATTCCAGTCATCCTTAGAGACTGGGTCGCTACCACCATTCTTTACAACAGGAGTTACCCACCTGCTCTACAAATCGGGTAGTACTGTGGAACCTAAAAACTATAGACCAATTACGTGTTTACCGACGGTCTATAAAGTTCTAACATCCATTCTGAGAGCAAAAATTGTTCTTCATATAGATAGCAATTCAATTATGTCTGTCTCTCAGAATAGATGTCAGAATGGGTCCCGCGGTACTAAGGAGCTGCTCCTTATCGACATGGCCATAAGCCAACAGGTTCGTCGATCCCGGAGGGATCTGTCGACGTGTTGGATAGATTATAAGAAGGCCTATGACTCGGTGCCACATACATGGCTCATGAGGGTGCTGGAATTGTACAAAATAGATGCAACTCTTCGCACCTTCTTGATGTCGTGTATGGGGCAGTGGAGGACGGTGCTTCTTTATCCAGGATGTCGGCAGGTTCTTGGGAACGATGAACCGATCAGGATTGAGCGAGGAATATTTCAGGGTGACAGTTTGAGTCCGCTTTGGTTTTGCTTGGCCTTGAATCCTCTGAGCACACTGCTGGAGGATTCTGGTCTAGGCTACCGGTTGAGGAGAGGTGGTCAGGTTATATCTCACCTCCTTTACATGGATGATTTGAAAATATTTGCTCCCAGCAATTTGCAACTGATGGAGCTACTAAAAGTGACTGAAACTTTTAGTAGCGCCATCAGGATGGAATTTGACTTGGACAAATGTGCAGTCATGCATGTAAAGCGAGGGGAGATTATGGAATCCGTGGGAACTCAACTCTCGGATTCCATATTCCTTAGATCCCTCTCATCAACCGAGACCTACAACTATTTGGGTATATCGGAAGCATTAGGCATCAATGCTGCCGACATGAAACAATCATTAAAGGAGCGCTTCTTTGGCCGCCTGAATAAAGTGTTAAACAGTCTTTTATCAGGCGGAAACAAGGTGCGCGCCTTTAATGGTTGGGTCATGCCGGTATTGATGTATTCTTACGGCATACTCAAATGGACTCAGACGGAACTTGACGCCCTGGATAGGAACGTCCGCACACTACTGACCGCAAATCGGATGCATCACCCAAGGTCATCGGTGATGAGACTGTATATCCCGCGGAAGTGCGGAGGTCGTGGATTCTTAAATGCTAAGACCTTGCACAACCGCGAGGTATGCAGTCTCAGGGAATACTTTCTCGAAACCGACGTGGGGATGCACCGAGATGTGGTCTCAGTGGACAAGGGCTTCACCCCGCTCTCCTTGGCTAACCAGAACTGGCGCAAACCTGTGGTATTGGATACTAATAACCGTAGGGAGGTATGGCAAAGCAAGGAGTTACACGCACGCTTTTTCCGTGCCTTTCATGGGCCTGATGTAGACTTTTTGGCGTCCGTATCCTGGCTACGATTCGGTGACCTCTTTGGGGAAACTGAAGGTTTCGTCTGTGCGATTATGGATGAAGTTATCATGACGAACAACTATCGGAAATATATTATCAAGGACGGTACGGTTGACATCTGTCGGGCATGCCACCGTCCCGGTGAATCCATCCGACATATTGTTTCTGGTTGTTCTCGTCTTGCTAACGGTGAGTACTTGCACAGACACAATCTAGTAGCTAGGATTATTCACCAGCAACTTGCCTTGCAATACAACCTTGTGAGTTCTGAAGTACCATACTACAAGTATGTGCCCGACCCAGTTCTCGAGAATGGTCATGCCACATTGTATTGGGATCGATCTATCATCACAGACAGGACTATTTTAGCAAATAAACCTGATATTGTGGTGATAGATCGCCGAGAGCGCCGTGCAATGATTGTTGATATCACTGTCCCTCATGACGAGAATCTCGTAAAAGCTGAGAATGATAAAAAAATCAAGTATCTTGATTTAGCACACGAGGTTGTCGACATGTGGGACGTGGACTCTGCAATCATTGTACCGATAGTCGTTACGGTTAATGGACTAATAGCAGAGAGCCTCGACCAACACCTTAGGAGGCTCTCATTGCGCGGCTGGGTCAAGAGCTTGATTCAGAAAGCAGTACTCCTGGACACGGCACGCATAGTGAGGCGGTTCCTCTCTCTGGAGCCCTGACCACCGGCAACCTGGACCTTGTTCCTGATGCCGATGGGCCATCTATTTTTTAAAATGTTTGTATGTAAATGTAAATGTTTTGTTTACTTTTCTTTGTAAAAATATTTAAAAATGTATGAGATAAGAGAAAGAATGAATAAAGGAAATAATAATAATATAAAAGTTTTTATAGATTATGCAATCTTTAACTTTTTTGGTAAGCGACGATAACCATTTCATTCGCGTAAGAAACGCATGTCTTGTTCCGCGTAAAGTATAAAACAATTAAATTCGTGTATTATTTTTATTTAGCATGGAGAGCGTTGGTGGAAAAAGCAACGACCTCATGTGGTCACGACCCTCAGTCATGAGGAAACGAGAAAGAAAGGAGAGATTATTTTTATTTACAGGATTTGGTGATGTCGTTTTTGAAAACATAACAGATATTGCAAAAACGTAATGTCGTTTACTGTATTATTATCGTCATTTCAGCCGAAAGACGTCCACTGCTGGACATAGGCCTCCGCCAAGTGTCGCCACTTTGACCGGTCCCGTGCAAGTCGCTTTCAGTGGATCCCTGCAACCTTCACCAGGTCATCGGTCCACCTAGTGAGAGGCCTTCCAACGCAACGTCTTCCAGTTCGCGGTCGCCACTCCAGAACTTTTCAGCCCCATCGGCCATCCGTTCTACGAGCAATGTGTCCTGCCAACTGCCACTTAAATTTGGCAATTCTTCGGGCTACGTTGGTAATCTTGGTCATAGACTTTCGTCTTGAGACACTGCGGTAAGTTGGATGAGAAGATACCGCTCAACTTCCCGAACACTGCCCAGCCGAGTCGGATTCGACGATTGACCTCTTTCTCGAAGTTAGACCTACCTAACTGGACCGTTTGTCCCAGGTAGACATAATCGTCTACAACTTCGAGTGTAGTCTCCGATCTTGAATGGAGCGTTGTTACATGGGCATTCAACATGACTTTGGTATTGTTCGTATTCGTTTTAAGACCCACTCTTTTGGAAGCTCTACAGAGGTCATCGAGCATTGTACTGAGGTCCTCCTGGGTCTCAGCCATGACCACTATATCATCGGCAAACCGAAGGTGAGAGATATACTTGCCATTGACGTTGATGCCATAGCCCTCTCCAGTCCAGAACCTTGAAGACAGCGGTCCAGTGCAGCGGTGAACAGTTTTGGAGATATGACGTCTCCCTATCTCACACTTCGCTGCAGAAGGATAGGTTCCGAGGTCTAGTCCTGTAGTCGGACTGACCTGGTTTTTCGTTTTTGTACAAACACTTCAACACCTCGATGTACCGATAGACAATTTGGCACCGTTGAAGAGACTGCAGTACAGTCCAAGTCTCGATCGAATCGAAGGCTTTCTCGTAGTCCACAAACGCTAAACAGAGAGGCAGGTTATACTCTTCGGTATCAAAATAGTTAATATTTTTAAAGAAAGCGGTTGTACAATAAAATATTACGATGGTGTTGGTAATGAATGAATACAGTAGTTTGCCGGCGGCGGCTCGCGCTGCCACAATGTTTGCTACTTTTACTTTTATTACTGTTTGAACCAAATGTATTATACAAGCGCTAATCCCGCCGACAAACTGCTACGCAGTTTGGTGGGTGCGTACAACATACAAAGTAAAAAAAAAAAAAAAACATTTAATCAGGACCTAACGGTGATTAAATGATTTTTTTATTTTTTATTATTATCAGTGAATGAGTTATTTTTTTTTTGTGAATAGCGTCTCGCACTTCTACCTAGGAGGTTGTCGTCTGCTTAACCGGACTATCCTGTGAATGCCTTGAGTGTCAGGCCTCCAGCTAGGGCAATGAACTTACAAACAGACAGGAGGCTCGTACCCCTCAGAGGGTGCCCTGAGAGGTACGAGCGTCGGCTTAGGGCGTCTCTGGGAGAGGACAGCAAAGAGTAGGTTGGAATTTTATGGTATAATTTTTAGGGACTGATTTTGGACTACAAGCTCAGCTACGCGGGTTGGTTCGGGGGTGACGAGGGTATGCCTTGGTCGGCGAATCTTACTAGTGCGCGAGGGTTCGTATCAGTTGGTCTATGCGATTAGGTGACTACGTATCCTTATGGCAGAATCAAAGAAGTACTTAGAAAGGCGTGTCATAAAACTGAAGTATTGTGGGTATTCTAAGGTCTATGTGCAAACGTCATGGCGGGCATAGTAAGGGGCTCCCGTGACTTTGCATAACAACCGGTTTTGGAGTACCTGCATCCTATAGATATATCAAGGCTTGGTACGTGCCAACACGACATAAGCGTATGTCATGATGGGATGAATCACCGCGGTATAGAGGTGCAGCTTGTACCTGCTTGTATCAGACTGTAATCTATCTCTATGCCAAGTTTTATCCAGATCTGTTCAGCCGTTCTGGCGTGATTGAGTAACAAACAGCCATCCATCCAAACTTTTGCATTTATACGTGCAATATTAGTTTTATTAAAGTTCAATAGGTAATAAAGAATAGTTTGGGGGGGAGGGGGTGGCGGGGCTGTGTCCAGCAGTGGACGTCTTTCGGCTGAAATGATAATGATGATAATGAAAGAATAGTTATTGTAGTGTGTTAGTGTACATTCTTATAACTTGCAAATATTAGTTCATAGTAATATTAATTAGATTACATATTTATGTGAAATATTGATACCCTGGTTTGAGATTGAACACCAGTAACAATCAAATGATTCATTAGGAATCTATTTATAGACATAATATTTAATATCAATGTCGCGTATCACGAGCCAACGCGAAAATCGGGATTTCACATATATTTACAGACACGTCTACCTCAGTCCTTCCTACTTACTAATAGGTAAATAATAGCGCGTCCCGCATGCCCCGCGCAACACTGCGCGCCATGTGCCCGTCTACGTGAGCTTCGAAGCCCCATTTGACTCTGTTCGGGGATGATTAAAAAAAAATTGTGAAACACGTATCTTATAATTTTAACTGAAGAGTCTGTCCACAAATTTTCAAGTCAATCGACTCCGAATAAAAAGTTAAGAGAATAAGAAAAGAAGTTTCACAAAAAATTCAACACCCCATTTCACCCTCTTAGGGGTAGAATTTCGAAAAATGCTTTCTTAGCGGATACTTACTCTTCACAAAGAATACACCCACCAAATTTCATGTTTCTAGGACGGTTTGGGCTGTGTGTTGATATATCAGTCAGTCAGTCAGTCAGGTCTTTGAATTTTCTATGGATAGAAGATGCGGGCTGGCGGAGTGGGGTTGATACGCGGTTTAGAATAAAGAACCACCTGACTCTTATCGGGGTTAATCTCGATTCTCCACTTCCGGAACCAAGCGCCTAAGACGGCGGCTGAGGTTTGGAGGGTTTTGGCGAAAGCGTTCTTACAACGACCAGTGCAGTAGATGGCCGTGTCGTCCGCGAACAGAGTTAACTGAGCCTTTTTGCTCTTGGGAATATCGCTAGTGAACAGCGTGAATATAAGCGGGAAGACTCCGGCTCGAATGGGGTGAGGGGAGGAGAGAGCTTCCCCGAAGCGATATATGCGATCCGACTGAAAGTCTCGTAAGGTGAGCAAGAGACGGTTTGGCACTCCCAGTTGGTACAGCTTGTACAATAAGCCGTTGTGCCAGTCTTTGTCGAAGGCTTTCGCTATGTCGAAGAACAACACGCCCGTCATCACTCCACGCTGGGAGCCAGCGCTCAAATGCTCCGCGATGCGGTGGTTCAGTTGGATGAAGGAGTGTTCGGTATTCATATTAGCTTCGGCATAGTCTTTGAGACGCTTATAAATAAGTCTCTCGTAGATTTTGCCGAGCGCATTCAGAAGACCGATAGGCCGGTAGCTCGAAGGCTCCGCCTTAGGTTTACCGGTTTACCAGGAATACCGATAACAGTGGCCTTTTTCCATACCTGGGAGAAGAAGTTGTTGCTCAAGGCGCCATTGAAGATGGCTGCCATTAACGATGGGCGGGAAGGAGTTTGAGCACCTTATTGGTGATTCCATCAGAGCCGGGTGCTTTCCTCGCCTGAAGCTTTTTATGATGTCATGCACTTCCTCGGGTGTGACTGGAGGCAGAGGATCATCGGGATCTTCGACCGGAGGGAGGGCGGCTCGACGTTTGTCTACTGAGGGCTGGGAGAGCCCAGAGACTTCCGGCTGTCGGCTAGGCATTCCGCCTTTTCAGAATCATAGAATACGACGCTCTTGTTGGGGCGGGTGAGAGAAGGCATGGAAGCCTCGTCAGTGGCACGCATCTTTCTTTGCAGTTGTCAGAAAGCTAGATGGGTGGGCTCGAGTTCGCTGAGCTACTTGTCCCATCGATTGGAACGATTCTCGTTTATACGTTTGCTTACAGCACGCTGTAAGTTGCGCATGTGAGCCTTGTTCGCGTCTCAGGGAAAGCTGCTGTACGCTCGTTCTGCTCGTTTATTAGTTCACGTACATCAGTGGGTAATCACCATAACTTCATAACTTTCTTCGTAACATTTCACAAATTCGCAATTATGTAAATAACATGTATCCTCAATCGATTTGTTTGCAAGCTGTTTAGCGACAATTAGTACTGCCTTGTCTAAAAGTTGCATTGTTTCTGATGAATTTTAAAAGTGGTTGCGCTTGCTTTCTTGCCTGTGCAGCTACTTAAATGTGGAGGCTTGTAAATGGCTTCTCGTTGATTGCCTCACTATAAATTTTTGTATTGTTTGCTATAAGCCACCTAAACACAATAAAATAGGCGATAGTCCTCGCGCGCCTGCACGAATGGCGCGCGGAAGCACTACGTCGAGGGGAAACTGCGCTGCCGCGGCATATTGTCGCTCAACGGACAGAGCTCCGGCGTGATCTTATGGCGACATGGAGAGAGCGACTGTCAGAACCCCGTGCAGGGCACGCCACCATAGAGGCGATAAGTTCCCTCTTTGAAGAGTGGCTAGAGAGGCGGCACGGCGCCCTCACCGGACACGGTTGTTTCGGGAGGTTCCTGCACCGAATCGGGCGGGAGGAAACCCCCCTCCGGACGATCCTCGCAGTGGAAACACCCGTTTCCACTGCGAGGATCGTCCGGAGGATATGGTGGAGCACACCGTGGAGGTCTGCCCTGCTTGGGCGGAGCACCGCCGTGCCCTCGTAGCGGCGATTGGCGGCGGCGATCTCTCGCGTCCAGCCCTGGTTCAAGCCATGGTCCGGAGCGAGAGGGAATGGGAAGCCGTTACCTCCTTCTGCGAAGCAATCATGCTAGTGAAGGAGGTGGTGGGACGTGAGAGGGAAAGAACCTCACGTCCCAGCCGCCGTGGGAGACGCCCTGGGCGTCGTGGGTCAAGTGGTAGCTCCCGTTGGGGAGGAAAATCACGTTTTACGGTAGGGCTCGATGGAAAGCACTCAAAGCATTGTGCTGATGGATTGAATAGTACGGGGGTCGTGGAGGTATATAAAGTAAAAATACAAGTTTACGGAACCCTCGGTGCGCGAATCCAACTCGCAGTTGGCCGGTTTTTTTTTGTTGCAAGCTGAAGTTACGAGAATGAAAGTAAAGTCCGTAAGTGCGTGCGGGCGTGCGTGCGTAGTACTAAATAAGCTTTCGGTACGTAATTTTAACATATGAACGAAGGTGAACTATATATTATCTTTTCAAGTTCCCATCTACAAGACGTCCTGCAAATCAAACCACGCAACAAGTGGTTATGACGAACTCACAAATAACTTATTAATGGCGGCGGTGAATGGTCCTCGACACTCCATGGCACTCCGTGAAACTTTCGCGCGGGCTTAAGATGCTATAACATTCATTCAAATGTTAACGACCCATTCGAAACCGGTTAACGAACTTCTGATTACAAAATTATTCGATTGTTTAACAAACATGCAATTTAATGAAGCTATCGAGAAACGTTGCATACTTGATAAAAAAAATAAGTAAAGTTACGCGAGCAATAAGACTTTGGAACAAAACAGCTAACGTCGTCGACGTCCGAACGGGCTACGAACTTAGCTCTATCTTTAAATGTGACACGTTTTGCTGTTCCAAGCACAGAGAAGTGCGTTAGTGTTCGACTGTCCGACGCTCTGCCGCGTCAGGGATAACACTTTGAACGATACATTCTATTGAAAAGGAATATAATCTTGCAGAATCGCGCAAGATGTGAGTATGAGGCGGAACGAAGTGAAAACGTGACAGCGATAAAGGTCAGTGTGCCGATGCCGTCGGCTGTGTGGCTATCGTTACGGGCGATCACGGTTTCGGCGAGACTTGAGATAACGTTGCACCTTTTCAAAAACAACTCAAGCCAAATTCGCTCCAAACTCACCTACACTCAGCGCAAGTACTCACGTTAAACTTTGGGTCCGGTGCACGCCGACCGTTCAATTTACCGGAGCAACTCTTCGACAAAGAAAAAAGTGAATTCTAAAGCTTCCGTCTGCTGCCTTACAATGATCGGTTGCAGAACTTTTTGCAAAGTTGTCGTTCGGCGTTAGGAGCGTCACACGACTGCTCGTTATTTGCAACTGTTTGCAGAGTCGCGCGGGTACTCTGAGGTCCTTGCTCACTCCGACACATCTTGTTCTGTAACAAGTTTGTGCGTGTTACACACACGCACAAACTTGTTACCTTAAGACTGATTGATTTGGACGTTCCCGGAGGAGCCAGAGGATATATCTATAGCTGGAGTATACTTTATTGTACAATAAAATTGATTGGTGGAACTATTTCTACAATACTGGTTTGAAGTATGCCTGCATAAGCGTGAATGTTGATGTTACACCGCAGTGCGCGGCTGCCCTTACTCGGAGACGTTTGATTTGTGAACAATTCATGCGCGACTCCAGCTCTACGCTCGAGTGATGCTGAACTGAATACCTTTGCGATTTTTCACTTTACGTCTAAATAAACGGAGTAGGTACGTGTACTAAAGCCGGCGAATATTTTCTAATATACAAGCACCGAGAGAGTCGATTATCGGAACATGGAAGTGGGAGCGGGGATGTGTCGGCGCGGTAATTTCATGAAAAATCCACACGACGGGTAGTACGGCGGGCAACGTGGAGGCACATAGTGATCGCCCGTCACTTCACTGGAGAGAGCCAATTATACGGATATATAGTAGCGAGTAGCATAATAATAAAACATAGTGCACAACACAACTAAGTAACGCGTTAACAATACTTGATGCCGAGTAAACACGTATTCGTTACATGTATTGGATCAACGCGCGTTAATAAATAAACGTTCTGCTTGGCGGCGTGGCGGTGGCGTGGCGTGGAGGAATTAATGAAACAAACGTATTAACGAAGTAGGCGTGGCTGTACCCATCCATCGTTCAAATAAAATTAATATTTTATTCACAAACTGTATTCTCGTCACAAACTGTTTCGTAATTTGTATCGGGAGTTATTTCAATTAAGTTCGTACGAAGAAGGTCGTTTGCGTTGATTTTATTAAAGCTATCTGGCGCAGCGCTTATCCCTAGTCGCCATCTCCCAGCCTTTCGCGACGTGCGCGGAACGAGCACCGATGTTTGTACAATTTCACAACGGTAAAATAGTCCTGACTCATACTACGAAATAATTGTAAAAATAACAACACAGCAAAACATTCCCCTAAATACAATCTTATTTCTCATGACGTAATCTGAAACATCTTTCATTCTTTTCACGTTGAATGGCGTATAAAAAAGAAATTCATTTTGTGCGGGCGGAGAATTAATAATTCTAAGCCGAACAACAATACTGGAAAGAAATGAGAGCGCGAGAATGCGTGGTGTGCGCAGGTGAGACTCGGGGTGAAGCGGTGAGGGGGGAGCATGGTACGTAAACCGAGAGTGGAGGGCGGGGGGGGGGGGGGGCTACAGCCTGCTCCTATCAGGCACAACTCAAAAGTCGTTGAATTAACTGTAAATCTTTAATAAAAACTTGTGAAACTCTGCTAGTTAGTGTGAAATTGAATTTAAATTGGCCCGCGAGCGCACCGCCCGCGCCCACTACCCGCTCTGTTCCGTAAAAAGTTCAAATATAGCGGCTGGGGGCGGCAGGACAGGTGTGGGGGCTTCTTTTGAATTATTTAGACTTTGGCGTATGTAAGAGATTACTTACTGCTAATTCAGTAAGTTGGAAAGGGTTCACAGCGAGGTTAATAATCTAAAGTTTGCAAACAAGATTTGACGCAGTGTGGTGTGCCCTCGATGACGGAAACCAAATAAATGTTGATTTGTATTATTCGTAGAGAAGGTGGACACCTTCAAGGACACCTAGCGGTGTCAGGTTCAGGACTACTACTGAGAAAATCCTAATAGAAAAACCTCACAACACGAATTTTGCATCGAACCACGCTTGTGTTAATTTCAATAAAGAGATAAATTTATGAAGAGATGTTAATGATAAAACTTACGTGAAGTAGTCATGCTTGATGTAAAGCGCGATTAAAAATATTAAAACACGTACTAATACAATGTGAAAGCTTTAGAACCAGAACAAATGATAATTGCAATACTAGGAATTAGCCAAATGCTTAAAACAATATCCAGTGAATGCAGACCGAATATCAGGTAAATGCTACAAGTTGTACTAGGTACTGATGCATTTTGGATAATGTCCATAGTAAGGCTTCCGGCACTGTCGGACAGTTGTTAGATGTATTGATAGGATAAATTATAAGGTACAGACGTTATTGATGGCCATGCTGCATTTGTAAACAACTCCACGAATCGAATATCTATGTTATGACCCGGAATAGTAGTACTGTTACTTGCAACAAAGGCAATAATACGTATAAAGCGAAAAAGGTTTGCATTTTGACTCAACGTAGCGTGTGGTAGAAGCATTTATTAATTTAGAACAATTTTTTTATTTGTCATCTTTAAGTATTTACCTCTACTTGTTGATTATGGACGCTCTGACCTCTGACATCCAGGATGAGGTACCCTGGTGCATTCCGTTTGACGACGACATTGTCTTTGTCGGTGAAGATGGAAATGAGATCCAGAGCAGATTGGAGTAATGGCAACAGAAGCTGGAGAAAGTTGGTTTGAAAATCAACAGAAGTTAAACTAAATACATGTACTGCGATTTCGGCGGTCTCTCCAGTTCTAGAGCCATAGCGCTAGATACCGCGCTCCTCCTAGCCTGCTCCGACTTTCCGGATTTTGGTTCACTCGTGTGAAGGGTTGGCGAAATAGATCGGAGTGTTAAGCACAGAATTAACTGGATGGATGAAACGGCGGCAGGTCACGGGAACAATATGCGACTCTCGCATCCCCCTTAAACTCAAGGGGAAGATTTATAAAACCATGGTTAGACCTGCTGTCTCGTATGGATCAGATTCAGAATGTTGGGCTACAAAAGGAATGAATAAAAGACAATTGCATGCTAAGATGGATGTATGATGTAACGCGAATGTTATCTGAAACTGACACCGGTGACTGTGTGATAAGTTGTGTGGTAATCGGTTATCGTATCGATATGTGATGCGGAGGAATGAGGAATATGTAGAGAGGAAAATGTTCAGTATCAATATAGATGGCATTAAGAGTAGAGGAAGACCAAAGAAACGATGGATGGACTGTATGGAGGATGATATGGTTAGAAAGGTGGTGACTGCTGAGATGAAGAGTTACAGTGAAGTATGAAAGAAGAAGACATGATGCGCTGCCCTCAAAATAAATTAGGATAAGGGCAGGAGATTGATGATTTGGTTTTTCAAATAATAAAGACCCTTTCTTTATTTTTCATTAACGTACTATGAAAAACAAATTTAGTTTTGCTGTTTTTGCCGGTTTTAATAGATACGGACTTGATTTTGGAATGTGAGTTAGTGTTGGTTGGTCATTAATATGTTAGCGCTTTGGTCACACATCATTGGGTCCACCCTGCATCGTCCGAGCCACAAGTCTAATAATCCAATTTGTATTCATATAAAAGAAACATCAACTTTAAATAAGGTATTCTGTAACTCTAAAAAAACCTAAACGTTTTCAAGTTTCAGCTATAGCAAGCAAATCTTAAAACTCTCATCTTATCTCATCATCTGCCATCCTGCCTAGCCTTTTCCCAACTTCTTTATTGAGGTTGACCTCCAGTCCTACCGGATGGAGGTGAATACCAGTGTTTTACGTAGAGCGACTGCCTATCTGACCTCCACAACTCTTGTTAAGACTGGGTTGTCAGACTTTTGGGCCACTGGCTACCTTTAACAACTGTCAAAGGTCTACAAATGACAACCGGGACTGAAGGCTTAACGTGCTTTCCGAGATATGGAGGAAACTCGGTACGTACTGGATGGTCACAGACCGACCTTGAAAAGCGCGGCTTTACCTTGAAGATCGACCCTTGCGGCTGTTAATATTTAGCCATGAGCTCCTCTCTAAAAGTCTCATCTTATCTAATCTACCTATACAAACGACCGCGTAACAAAATCTTGTTTGTCAAATATTTGTATAGGTACTGAAAAGTAACAAAGCTTTCAAAGATTATTTTGATGTTTCAGGTGTTATTGTATCGCTGTGTTCAAAGTTCAAAGAGAGAGATGTTGAAGGTCAGGGCTAAAGGTCTCGCCTCGGCTTGACGAGGCGGTGGATCAGGCCATCAGGGAGATGGTTAGAAAAGATCCACTTCATACAATTTAAAAAAAAATGCTTTCTAGTAAGAAAGCATTTTTTTTTTCAATGTAGAAATATTTATACCCGAATCCGTAAGATTTTCTCGAAAAGAACAGGTGTCCGGTAATCTGCTATTGTATTGTTTTTTTTCAGAAGGAACTGATTTGTTTCAGCATTACATCACTAAGGTGATAGGAAAGCGTATTTCTGAGGCCAGGCACTATCCCTATCACTGGTGATGTCATCTACAACTGTCAAACTACATGTGTAAGTCAACACCTTAGTTATTACGTACAATTCAAAGTTTAGTTATTAATTTTGGTTTAGTAAGGCTTCTGCCCGTTCTATTTATTTGTATTTTGTGATCGTGATAGTCGAGTGCTCTGGCCAGACAGCCCTCCGTCGAAGGCCGAAAGCCGGCTGGCACTAAGAACACCGCAAATTATCTCTCATGGGAATATGAGTGTAGTACCAATCTACCTGTATTTGTCATTGTTTTGAGGACATTGGTAGATTTGAAGCTATAAATAATCTCTACGTTTCACTTTCAACTTACTTTTATTTTTTTTTATGGTTTGTAAACACCGAATTGTAATGAATAAGTCGTAATACTATAATTAAAAATCAAACGAACTTACCAAGTGAAGTTCGATGATAATTATGTGAACAGCTTCATTCGAAGCGATTTATTGTTTACGTATTGTAGCAGCGCCTCCATGTACCAGCCTTGCACGGATTTTAGAGGTAAGTCGGTTTTTTTTTTTTTTTTTTTTTTTTTTTGTAGGTAGTTTTGCATAATTTGCAACACTATTCTTTTGCCCCCACTACACTATTTCTCGTTCGGTGCGCAGCCATTTTAATATCATTTTGTTGAAAGCTAATAAATATTTCACATTTTAATTTATCTAGGGTAGGGTAGGTAACTTTTCTAGGGAGGGTATAAATCGCTTCGAATGAAGCTGTTCACATAATTATCATCGAACTTCACTTGGTAAGTTCGTTTGATTTTTAATTATGTTTCACAGCTTCATTCGAAGCGATTTATTGTTTACGTATTGTAGATGTTCAGAGACAAAAATGTGAAATAAAATAAAACAGGTGAATAATCACGAGCGTTTTTTATTCTAACTAAATAACATTGAATTAACTTTATTTTACATTAGTTTATATTCTTAATTAAATATAAGGTATTTCTTACAGATTATGACCACTTTTAAGTACTGTTGTGGCAAACAGATGAGGATCAGTTACAACTTGCCTATTATAATGTTTTGCAAAGACAGAAGATGATTCACTCCATCCGGCAGTTTTTCTAATTAGGTCAATATTGACTCCATGTCTATTGGCTGAGGATGTGGCTGCATGACGAGTGCTGTGCGCACTAAATATGGATGTGTCTATACCGCTACTAAAAAGTGTATCTTTTATCCAGTGACTCAGTGTTTGTGATGAAACCTTTGAGTGTGGTTTTTTGTGGCTTACAAATAAGTAATCATTTTTGCGAAGCGGTTGAGTCTTATGTATATAAACCTCTACGCATCTAGCGGGACAGATCTGCGGAAGAGTGTCGAAAAAAGGTAATCTTAAAACTGGTTGTGATGAATTAGGTTTGGAAGTTTTTATCAAATCAGGTATTGTTATAATTATGTCAATAGGAGAATTTAGTTGAATATTACCTAATTGTATTAATGAAAATGTTTGAACGCGATGCGCAGTCACCAAAGCCAATAGAGTTATAGTCTTTTTGGAAAGAGTTTCCAAATTAAGGTCTGAGTTAGGCCATTTTTGTGCTAAATAATTTAGAACAGTGGTTGGATCCCATGTCAAATTATATTTTGGATTACTAGGCCTTAATCTGTAAACTCCCTTCATAAATCGCTTAATTCTATCGTCTTTTGCCACATTACTTGACAACAAGGATAATGCGGATTTATATGAATTGATTGTACAGTATTTTGCCCCTTTGTCAAAAATTGTAGTAAGAAAATGAATGACTACAGGAACTGAAACAGAGGAATAATCATAACCATGTTTATTACAATATTTTAACCAAGATTTTATACAAACATCATATTGTTTATAAGTAGAATCAGACAATGATGATAACATAATTTCAATGGATTTATTTGATAAATGCCTTTTTAATAACGTCTGCCTGAAAGCTTCGCGGCAACCAATTTCAGAGTGCGGTGTAGATTGTGAGGCGTTCTGAAAGGAGAAGTTAACAAATTGACGTGTGGTTCAAAATATATTGGTTTGGAACAAAGCAATTTTTGGAAAACAGGGAACCAGGGTTGTGTTGGCCAATATGGTACAACTACGATGCCATTTGCTTTGTCATTAATAATTTTTTGCATTGTCTTTGTGATAAGTGAAAATGGTGGAAATGCGTAGAATATTTTATTTTGCCATGAAATGGTGAAAGCATCGATTGCATAAGCGTCAGGGTCGTTTTTCCATGTTATGTACCTGGGACATTTAGCATTACACCTACTCGCGAATAGGTCTATTTCAGGGTATCCAAAACAATGTGTTATTTGGTTGAATGCATAGTTATTAAGTTCCCATTCAGTATCCTGAAATTTCATGCGCGATAATTGATCTGCTTCAAAGTTATCTTTTGTATTTATGTAAGAAGCAAAAATAGTTATTCTACGCCTTTCGCACCACTGCCATATTTCTTTAGTGATATTATGTAAGTGTTCGAACTGTATGCTTCCCATGCGATTTATACAGGATATAGCTGTTACATTGTCAATTCGTAATAGTATTTTTGAATTATACGATTCGTGGGCAAAACATTTAAGTGCGAGAAAGGCAGCTTTTAACTCCAACTCGTTAATATGAACGGTTCTTTCAGTATCTGTCCAATAGCCAAAACATTTATCTGTGCTGCAATAAGCTCCCCAACCCGTACAGGACGCGTCGGAAAAAAATTCTAAATCATATTGACCACAAGTTAAAGGAAATGAACCAAGATCAATATGGTCTAACCACCACAACATATCACAATGTAAACTGTTGGGGAGCCGAACCAACTGTTCGTAGCTAGGATTACTAAGTAAACAGGAATATTTAAATTGTTCAAAAAGTTTAGTGTAAAGCCATGCGTATTGAATTGCAGGACAAGCTGAAGTTAATAAACCTATGAACCGAGCAAACTCACGAAGTTTACATTTACGCTTTTTCAAGAAGCTAGAAATGTATTCTTTTATTTTTGACTTTTTTGAACTGGGTAATTTTAACAACATATTTTTTGAGTCGAATTCGAAACCTAAAAACTTGCATAGTGTTTGCGGTTCTAAGCAGCTTTTCTCTGTATTTATTATGAAACCTAAGTTTTTAAGTAATGCTATTGTCAAGTCAACGTTATTCTGACATTCAAGAAAAGTGGTTCCAATGCAAAAAATATCATCTATATATATAACTGATATCATTCCAAGAATTCTCAGATATTCCATAACTGGCTTTAATAATTTGGTGAAAACATAAGGTGCAGTGCATAAACCAAACGGTAGACAGTTAAATTCATAAAGGGTGTTATTGTATTTAAAACGGAGGTATTTTCGGTGAGATTTATGTACTGGAATTAAGAAATAAGCATCTTTTAGATCTATTGATGCCATATAACAATTTTTTGTTATAAGCTTTGAGGCTGTACGATAATCTTCAATCTTAAAATGTTTTGTCTCTACGAATTTGTTTAAACATTTAAGGTTCAATATAAATCTTTTGTCGCCGTTTGGTTTTGGTACTAAAAACACACTTGATATAAATTCTCCTTTAATAGGATGACAATGAGATATTGCATTCATATCTAATAGATTTTTTAACGATTTATCAAAATCTTGGGCTTCATTCATGTTTTTAGGTAAAACATTAGTAGTATCAGTACGATATGGTGAACATTTAAAAGGTATTTGGTACCCCTTGATCCAAGATAAAATCGTTTTGTCAGTAGTGACAATTGACCAATTTTTGTAAAAATACTGAAGCCTGCCAGCGGTTCGTACCTGATCAGTCACTTCCGATGCGGTGGCTTTGTCGGGGACGAGTAGCGGCGCGAACTGCCGCTGGGTTGCGGCGGTGGCGGCGGCCGATACGCAGGACGAGCAGCTCGCTTCGTATTGTTCGGCTTGTTGCCCGTCTTGCGGTGCTGAGGGTTGTAGTTTAAATGACCCTTATTTGGACCTTTTGGGATAACTTTGGGTTTGTTTCTTTGGGCGTATTTCAGGGCATCTCCCGATTGTTGTATGGTCTTGGCGGTCTTAACCTTGTCCGTAACATTTTCCCCAAATAAGAAACTGCCCCTTTTTGTTTCAAGCAAGGCGTCCTTTAAATTTATATTAATTGACGAAATAACGAAGTTACGCCTTGTTTTAGTTTCCCAAAAATGACTATCACATAATATACGACAAGCGTCACTAATGGGTTTTAAAAGCTTTTGCTTTGAAGTTTCATTTGAAATGATCATGTCAGTAGCGGATGCTAAAGCAGATAATGCTACACCAAGC
The DNA here is from genome assembly GCA_910589295.1 of Noctua janthe. Lineage (NCBI taxonomy): Eukaryota > Metazoa > Arthropoda > Insecta > Lepidoptera > Noctuidae > Noctua > Noctua janthe. Next base: position 257,298 of record OU342560.1, read on the forward strand.
TGATTTTGCTTGTACATGAGTGCCGAATCTCTTTTTACTAGGGCATCCTGCAGAGCTGCCTTTACTTCCGGGTTGAGAGCTGGTGCCAGCAGTAGGTCACAGTTGTTAGGCACGAAATAACTCTTTAGAAGTTTTTCCTTTACATCCTTAGCCAAGCCTTTGGCAAGGATGTCTTGCCAACGATTGGCAATGTCCTTGTGAACAGACGGACCCAAGGAAATGTCCGTTTTAGGAGCATCGCCGAGTAATTGCAAGGTGTCTTCATCCAAATCCTGGTCTTCCATCACTTCTGGTTGTGCTTCTGCTGAAGTGCCGGGTTTAGGCGACAGAGGCGCGGTGCATAGCGGTGGTGGAGCTGGTGGTGGCGAAGCAGGGCACGGAGAACAAGCAGGTGACGAGGCATGTGAGCCACGTGGCGAGGCTTGAAGTGGCAAAGCAGGAAGCGGCGAAGAGGCTGCTTGAAACAAGCAGGCTTCCTCATTCGGAGTCATATCGCAGTCCACATCTAGTTTATGGTGCGAGAAATCTGCGAAAAACGTTTCTTTTTAGAAAACGTCCGGTAATAGATGCAATATTTTTCACTTTTTAACGTGACAGAGGAAACCCAAGCTTGGTAGCCTCGCATCACTTAATAATGATTATGTGACAGTATCAGCCCTAGTATGGCAGTACGCATCACTTTATAAAATGACAGAGGAGACCCAAACTTAGTAACCTCGCATCACTAGTAATATTTGTGTAACTTACTATGTAAGTCTTCTTCAGGTGAACAGCTAATACAGCGATTAGTCGTTGCTTGCAATTGATTTTGCAATTTTTGTATTTTTCGCTGTATTTCTTCTACAGTTTTTTCCGACTTCCTTTTCTTTCCCATTTTGAGGAGTCGTGTCTTTTTGTAGGAGCGGAGACGTGCGAAGGCTTGAGCACGGAAACGCGGAATGATATTAAAATGGCTGCGCACCGAACGAGAAATAGTGTAGTGGGGGCAAAAGAATAGTGTTGCAAATTATGCAAAACTACCTACAAAAAAAAAAAAAAAAAAAAAAAAAAAACCGACTTACCTCTAAAATCCGTGCAAGGCTGGTACATGGAGGCGCTGCTACAATACGTAAACAATAAATCGCTTCGAATGAAGCTGTGAAACATAATTGTAAATTATCAACGCTTGCAACTACTGACTAGTCGGTAATACAACAATGTCACATTAATGTTCGTTTTTAAGAGTTATGTTTAGAAACTTCCGCCGTCATGATTCTCGACATCGCTATTACAACTACCTCTAAAATAAATCATCACCCAATATTATAATTCAAAGTCCTGACTGACTGACTGATATATCAATGCATAGCCTAAACCGCTGGTCTTAAAGACATAACATTTTAAGGGTGTATTCTTTGCGAAGAGTAGGTATCCACTAAGAAAGGGTTTTACGAAATTTCACCCCTAAGAGGGTGAAATAGGGTGTTGAATTTTCTTTAAAACTTTTTATTCTCGGGCTCGAATGACTTGAAAATTTGTGTACATACGAAGAGTATGGACACAAATTTTCAAGTCATAATTATGAGAAACGTGTATCACAGTTTTTCCAAAATCATCCACCAATATAAAATTCAAAATCCGAACTGACTTACTGATACATCAACGAACAGCTTAAACCGCTGATTTTGAAGACATCAAATTTGAAGGGTATTTTCTTTGTGAAGAGTAGGTATCGACTAATGAAAAAATAAAAAGTAATATCCTTTGATTTTACGGAATTCTACCCATAAGAGGGTGTAATGGGGTGTTGAATTATCTGTGAAGCTTATTATCGGGTTCGATGGACTCGAAAATTGGTGTACACACTCTTCAATTCTGGGACTTCTAAAATTATGAGAAACACAACCACAATTATGTGTACCACAGTTTTTAAAAACGACTGGATGAATGTTTGTTACTTAATCACTCCAGAACGTCTGAACAGATCTTGATGAAACTGGGCACAGAGATAGATTGTAATCTGATGGAGCACATAGATTACTTATTATTCCAGAAGTAAGATCATGTGGGCAATTCTCGAGGTTCCCAATTCGTCGGAATCTTTTTTTTAATGTATGTTCACTCAAGACGCCTGGACCGATTTAGAAAATTCTTTTATTATTTGAAGGAGTATGCTCCCAAATTGGTCCCATTAAAATATTGTCATGATTTGATCGTGGAGTTCGGAGATATGGAACGAAACTCTTCAATAATAGACAGCAAATCTGTCGTGATTGCTGTAATCGCTTGGATGTTTATTGTTTACACAACAACATAACAAATAACATCGCGCCTGTATGCTCTGAGGGGGTACGCAGATGTGTACAGTACACACATATTTCTACAGTTCGCCCAGTATATCATAAGCCTATAACAACGAAATGTATTTTTAACAATGTAAAATAAATAAACAGCAAATATTTGGATAGGATATTACAACTAAAAATGGAAAAATAAAAACTTTATTGCAAAAAATAAAACCGACTTCAAAAACACATAAAAATGAAAAATAAATTTAGCTTTCGAAGTCGGTGACAAAAATAATAATTAATCAAACAAACAAAAGTCACCGACGAAAGTTTGTGGAGGTCAGATAGACAGTCGCTCCATGTAAAATACTGGTATTCAGCTGAATGCGGTAAGACTCGAAGCTGATCTCAGCATCAACTATGTTGGGGTTGCCTTCCAGTCTTACCGGATGGTCGCGGAAAAGGCTAGGCAGATGATGATGATGATAAGGTAATAAGGTAGGTAGGGTAGGTGGTAGGTGTTTAATCAGAAGAAAATAAAAAGCAACACATGTATCATACAGGTTGAAAAGGAACATTAACTTTCCCTTTCTTGATAAACATGGCTTCTAGTGTAAAGTTGCATGAATTTAATCAAACATTATCTGCACTTAGTGCGAACTTTTCCAACTACGTTTAAGTTCAGCTTTGATCTTAGTGGAGCACTTCTCACTACTTTTTTTTATATCTTTAAAAAGTACTTTTTGACTGCAGTCTAATTAGTTTCAATGAATTGGCACGGACTATTGTAGAGATGAAGTTATTATGTTATTTATATTAATGGGATTCTTAAACTTATTACTTAGTCATAATTTAAAATTATTCGCTTTTTCACGGAGTCCTAATTTTAATGATCTTGCTTACGTAATCAGATCGCAAGATTGGCGCCCAACGTGGGACATGATCCTGGCGCCCAACGTGTAACTTAAGACTGGCGCCCAACGTCATACATAAGAATAGTGCTCAACGTGTAACATAAGACTGGTGCCCGATGTGGGATATAAGACTGGCGCTCAATGTGTAACATAAGACTGGTGCCCAACGTGTAACATAAGACTGGCGCCCAACGTGGAACATAAGACGTGCGCCTGACGTAGGACATAAGATTGGCGCTCAATGTGTAACATAAGACTGGCGCCCAACGTGTAACATAAGACTGGCGCCTGACGTATGGCATAAGACGTGCGCCCGACGTGGGACTGTTCTCAAAATACCGAGTTTCAATAGATCGAATAACAAAAAGTCCGACTTAAAGATAATACGAAACATCAAAAATACGAATTCCGATTATTAAAATACCTATTAATTAGAATCCTGAATTAAAAACGCCTTGTAAAACTGAATATCAAGACAAATAAACACATAACCAACAATACAGGGGACCTGGGCATCTGATCCGTCAATGGCTAACCTGACCTAACCCAAATGATGCACCAACAATAGATGGTACTTGAAGAAGATATATAAGGAGAAGAAGAAAACACACAAAAAATAATCACAAAGGAGAAGAAGAAAACATACACAAATGTTAATGACAAAGTAGACGTTTTTAAGTTTCTTCAAACGTTACTTACAGATTTTGAATTTATACGCGTAACTGAATATTATACTAATTGAATCACAATCAGAAGGGTCTACCCTTTATAGCAGAACTTTTTGTGTCATAATATTATTTTGCATAACAGCGGGCAGCATAAACTTCATTTCGCAGAAAAATGTTTGGCAGACACTCATTCATCATACATTCAAAACTCATAATTTTGTAAGTCAGAATTATCTTTAGGCATAAATTTCGTATCCATAGGAATTAAAAGGTAGGATTACATCGCAGAAAGTTCAGTCAGAATCGTCTTTTGGCATATATTTCATATCGATAGTCATTAAAAGGTAGAAAATCAATCAATCAAAGCATCAATCATTATAAAACAATTGGTTGTGAACATGTATAGTTTTTATTGCCTGTACGAAGCATGCAAACATGCAAACACCAAGCACGGAGCATGCAAGCAAGCATGCAGCATGCATGCAAGCATGCAGCATGCAACCAAGCATGCAACATGTAGCAGGCATGGTCTCTGGCACGGCTCCGGCGCTGCGGGAGCGAGATTATCGTCGCAGATGTGTTTAACGTTCAAGTGCGAGTGTTAAAACCACCCGCTCCTCAGCTCGCGGGCCGCATCGCCCCTCCGCGCCTACGTGGGCTTAAATTACACTCTAGGGTAGACAAGACAATATTTTGATTTTAATTTAAGGTTAAAAATTAAATTGAAATTCTGCCAAATAATCGTCACTCTAAATAAACGTTATGCTAAACGAAATTATGCGGAATTTTAACTTTCCCGAAGGTAATTATGCCAAGTAAAATTCTGCGATTTTAAAAGTATGCCATTGTAAATTCGGATGTATAAACAATAATAATATTTTTATGCCTTAAACCTATTCGTTTAAAGGATTATGCCAAGTGTGTTATGCCAAATAAACTTTGGAGCATCAAGATTTCGTCAGATAGAGGGAACCCTAATCAGAATCCTAATTTTAGCAGTATATTCGACGTAATGAAAATCGGAATGTCGTTTTTCGGACCGACAATCCATCGAGCATTTGATTCTTCGAACAGATGAAAATCGAAAAGCAAACAAATCGGATTTACGACTTTCGGTAAAAAGGTATTATGAAATTCGGACTTTTGAAAATCGGAACATCGAAATTCGGAATAAAATATTTCGGAATATTTGGGTGTTCCCGTTTTAAACGACTAACTACTTTGTATTGCACGAATTTGTTCTTAAGTAGGAAGCAATAGTTTTGAACAACTGGCCTCAGGCCTGAAGAGTTAAGTAAGAGCTTGCAATAAGCTACAGATAATATATTTTGTTTTTCAATAAGATAGATGGCAATTCTTACCAGGGAGCATCGATTGGATTAACTAAAAATTCTCATTCATTAAAAACCAACCCAACTAGCAAAATCAGTACTTATAAAGATCTCAAGACTACTATTATTTTTACTTATAAATTGTTTGTAGCATGCTACAAAGCTGGGTTTGGACGCAGTTATATTAGCGTTTATTTCTATAACTATCTTATAATCAACTTATTAATTGTGTTTTTTTGTAATACTTTTTAAATAAATTATTCTTCTATTCTTCTTCTTCTTCTTCTATTCTTATTAATAGTTACTGCGCCCTATAATATAATTGAAGCGCAATAGCTTCTATAATGATCTGAGACTACACAATTACAAGCACAGCTTACACAGCATTAGGCCTAGAGCATTAGCTCTTGTTAGTATCTGACATACCCGTTCGACCAGCAAAAGGGGCTTTTGCCTCTTTTTTGTTTTTAACAGTTGGGGTTCCAACCAGGACAAAGAGGCTTTTGCCTCTTTTTATGATTAGTACGAAAGTCTTTACAATATGTCTATTTCTTTCTATCACACGATGTTTCCATCCAGTATCTTACTAAAGCAATCTTGTTTATAATGCACTAGTAACGTACTTAGTTATTAGTTATAAGTATACTTTAATAGAGGTTTTCTTTGTTGAGTTTGTTGTTGTTTCGGCTGGTGATTCCGGTTGTTTTGTCGTAAAACTTAATAATAACATAAGTTTCTATTACTATTTTTTTATATTATTGCAGAATATTAATTACAAAATATATATCTTAAATATAGTGTATGAACTCGTGGGGAAGTCATTTTTACTGTAAATATGTACAACAATTAAGTTAGTTTTTACAATCCCCTCCGAAAAATAGCACATCAGTATGTTGTTGAAAATAAAATATTTCATCAATTCGTATGAATATTCGCCATTATTTGAAATTGCTTTTCTTGAAGTACTTTGCAGAACTTTATAAGTAAATTAGTACTTGTAGCAAGTAAGTGAGTACTTTATAGGTAAATTACTACTTATAGCAGTCTTAGTCCAGATAATTCGCCTCCATTTTAAAACAAATTAGGGTTCCCTTGGAATATGACTGCTAAACTTTTCTCATGTAACCACCACGCCTTTTCAGTCGTTTACAATAGCTTAAATTCATGTATAATTTATTTCCTCAAGACGAAGGGAAACAACAGAATTTCTTCAAAATGGCTGAGGCTTACTAATAAAGTTATTGATCTAGTTGCTTATAAGCTTTTTTGATCATCAAGCGCTCTTATCGAGTACTATTAGATTTAAAAGAGTCTTGAGCAAAACTATAACGGCGCAAACTTATAGTGATCTCAGCTAAGTATGATATAATATCTTGTTCACTCACAAAATGCTACTATAGGATCAAAATGTTATTCTAGATTATTTAATTTTACTTTCAACAATTATAAGAGACTTATTCCTAAAAGTGTCCTAAAAGGTAATCTTGTAGCTAACTATAAGACTGAGTTATAACACCACCGTACCGTTCTCTTGAGAATATCTACGCTTGTGAAATGCTATTAATAGTAAAAGTGTGCTATACATGTTTTATAGGTAAGTCTTGTAGCGAACTATACGACCGAGATATAAAAACTAATGCGCTTGAGTATGTTAAGGCTTGGCAAATTCTATTATAAGTTAAATAGTCTACCGCATTGCCTTTATAAGAACGTTATTAGTAGTGATAGACTTACAATAGGATTACTTTGCTAGTTGGGAATCGATGTCTGTGCAAAAGTAGACTGAATGTGGTATCACGACCATCCTCCGCAATTATTCTGTTTGGACTACAAACTTTTGCACCGGTTTAATATAGACCTACACCATACATTTTAATGGTTAATGCTAATATCGTAAAGAGATAAAGTTTTCAAACTGGGTACGTTAGAAACGTCAATTTATTTAATGTTGGAACTACTGATTCCATTCCGAAAATTCTTTAACTAATGGGAACCACCTACATTACACCCAGCTGTATTTAAAACGTTCCCTTCCTATGGTGTCACAGGATAGTTTACGACCATAACGCGAGCGAAGCCGTGGGCTAAACTTAGTTCTGAATATAAGATAATAATAAAATATAATTAATATAATATAAGATCTCTTAACCTTATCAAAGTCTGCTCCTCCCTGAGCCATGCCGCACTGATATACTCCCTTATCCCTTATCCCTTATCGCGCTTCTTATTGTTATTGCTGTTATTAAAGCAGTGACAATGTCGCACATTCCAGATGTGTCTAAAGAAAGAAACAAAACGAAACCATACAGGAAAGGCATCGTTCGTGAGGAATGGTCTGAGTGGCCGAGTGTGTGCCAGCGAGTCAGTGAGGCAGAGGGCAAGAATGCTAAGTTAGGCTGAGTCAGCGGGGGCGCTAACATGCCAACGACAGAACTCAGCCTCTTTGTGGTGCATCTACAGTTTAAGTTTTATCGTTAATATCTCATGACGAAGAAACTGTACTTATAATACAAGGAGAGAATCACACAGGTATGTGTAATAGGGAGGACGTTCGACAATATTTTTTTTACAAAAAGTTGTTAAATTGTACCTTATTATTGCCAGAACAAAAACAATAACTAAATAGGTTCCGCAAAGTGACTCTAAACTGGACGCTGTAATAAATTATCCGACTTCTAAAAAAGGAGGAGTTAATAGTATTCCAGCAGGATCTTTTGTTTTTTCATGTATGTACCTACACCGAGTACTCCGTCTGATTACTATGCCGATATACATGGTTCTCGTTCATTTGGTTGAGGAAATCCGCGCGGTGACCTCATATAGATTTTACTAACTTTGCTTGAGCCTACTCAAGCAAAGTTTTGAGTTAGATCCTTTTAATATGTATTTTTTCTTCTTGACCTATGTTAATGACAATGTAACTGGAATTTTTAAGTATGTTTTTTTTTTACGAAAACCCTGCGTAGGGAATTACAGCTTTGATATTTAAAGAAAAATTCGAGTGCGAGCAGGGTTTGAACCTGCGACCTTCCGATTCTGTACACCAGACGTCTTAATCAATTAGACCATCGCACCCTGCTCACAGCTCTCGAAATTTTTCGTTCCATTAATAACGTCTTACGGTGACGTTGGCGCCATCTATTTAAGAAAGTGTCGAACTAACTTAAACCAACACGTTGACATTACAGTCAAATCAATGTTGTATAGAAGTCGCCATACCAAACAAATTTTTAAATAATATGTTTTTTACGCAAACCCTGCGTAGGGAATTACAGCTTTGATATGGAAAGAAAAATTCAAGTGCGAGTAGGGTTTGAACCTACGTTCAATTAGACCATCGCAACCTGCTCACAGCTTTCGAAATTTTTCAATTGAATTGATTAAGACGTCCGGTGTACAGAATCGGAAGGTCGCAGGTTGCGATAGAGCAAAAATGTTTCATACATGTTTAATTTGAATGACAAGGCATGCTTAGATAGGTGACGTTTTTCTAAATCCAATATGACTCCCAATGATGGTAGACTTGTTATTTTTTATGAATTCCCATGATATGGACATCAAATGAAAGGATTTTCTGAGAAAAATACGAGAATTAAAATGAAGTCACTCTAAAGCGTGTTTTTTAGTTTTTTTTTTTTTAAACTATAATATTTTATTTAAGTAGTGGGGTTTTTGTTGAAAGTTTGTATTTTTTTTGCTAAAAAAATTTATGGTTATCTTTCGACATTGACACGATGCAGTGTCTATTTAGAACATAAAGCAATTTCATGAGACGGCTGAGTAAACTTGATCTCCTAGCAAGTCTATGTCAAATATTGAGATAAGTTAATCATCTCGTTATCTAAGCACACATTACATAGCTCTATGTACCTACTTGTAATCATTTGGGATTATCTATGAAATCACGCAATGGTTGTGTCTCGTCTCGTCTCGACCCTCAGGGGTGCCACGCTATTAATAGACGAGACGCGATACGCTACGCTACACCTAGGGCTGACAAGCCTCTAAATTTTCCGTTGCCTAATACAGTGTTGCCTTTCACACGTTAAAGAGACGTAAATAAAAACACGAAGTTTTGTCAATATTAACATGAAGATAATTGCCCCTCAGCCATTTTATCTCATCAATATCACTTCCCTGCGGGACGCCAGACCTGTTAATTTTTAGTTCTGAGCAATATGTCATCCTAGTATCATTTTCTAGCCTCGAGATAACAGTTCTCTGTTGGCAATTAGATAGATAACTTTTACGCCAATCATGCGCCTTGCCTCTTATGCCATATTTTTCTAGCTTGTAGAGTGGTCGTTCGTGCGATTTAAAATCAAACGCTTTGCTCATTCTAAGAATACTGATAAAGTAGACATTTTTTTATTACGAGCTACAGTAATTAGTTTCACTAAAGAACAACAGGCTAGAGTCGTTGAACTGTTTTTCCTAAAACCATACTGACTCTCCACAATTAAATTGTATTTAATTGCAAAGCTATTTATTTTGTTTTGCATTGCTTTTTCAACGATTTTTGAAAAGATGGGAAATTGCCCATATCAGTACAGTTACCCTTTTTGAATAGTGGTTTAATTATAGACTCTTTTAGTCTAGATGGGAAAAAACCTTCTTCAAAAGAGAGGTTTATTAAAATTAAAGAGGTAACTGGGGATGCTATAATTGTCGCGAGTACCTACATGTTCACAGTTGATCACATTAGGTGTTATGTGATGAAAGCGAACCGTTTACCAAATTCTTGGCACAGCAAACACCTTAGGGGTGTCTGAGAGTATTCTTACCAGATAGAGGTACGTACAAGCCAAGAGGCGTTAAACCAATCAATCAATCACCAATGACTCTTGTATCTTGTTATCAGTAATAGTACATTATAAATAAATAAATAAAATCTTTTTTTTTTAGGACAACTAAATGATCCATAAATTGTTAGTAACAGATTTGGGAACACTATTGTTAGTAACTTAACTAAAGACGATTTAATGAGAGGACCACCCCAATACCTAGGTCAACGAAATACTAGGGTATAAGTCTTCTCACAAATTGCCTTAGTATGGTGGAGGAAGTATCGGCCGCCACCGCTTTCAGGGTGCTGTTATGACTGCCCGTTATTCTGCGCAGGAGCGAGGCCGTTTTAACATTATATTAGGGCGTTTAACTTTTTTTCCCGGCATCGATTTGCTTATGTCCTTAACAAAGAAAAACTATCTTCTAACAAGCTTTAAAATGATGTTTATCTCAATCACCGACGCGCCTTGTATCTCTTGAATTAGAAGATTTTATTGTCAGTAATTGTACATTATGGCGTTTAACTTTTTCACCTGGCGCCAATTTGATTGTGTCTTTAACAAAAAAAACCCTCTTCTAAAAAGCTTTAAAATGATGTGTGTCGGAACCGGTCATTTGTACGGACATAAAATGAATTGGAAAGCGCGCCAGTGTGCAGTGGTGACATCGCGCGATTTACTAACCAGTCTACCAACACATGGTGAGCTTTTTTTGCTGTACGGAGCCCTGATGTCCAACTCGAGGGAGAACGACATTCAGCGTTAGATCGCGGCGGACTTGAGACGTCTTGGAACTGTACCCGATTCATAGTGTCCCGTGTTGTTGTGTTGAGTTGTAATCTCAAGTAATTTGTTAGTTTGCTAGAAACAGTGTATCGCACCCAGTGTGTTTTCATAGCACGAAACCCATGGTCCGCCCACATGATGTACGAGCCTAACGGAGTAAATCCTGACATATCCGACATATATTATATGTCTTAATCACCAACGCTGTTTGTAATTAATGTAATCGTGAATTAATTAGTTCATTTTATATATCAATAACGTTTTTCTCCGTAGAGGATTTATTTTGACACCAAAACAAAAATGATGCTCCTTACATCAGCTTCAAGAAAATATCGGTCTCTTTCACTGACGCTACTTGGACAAAAAATTATATGAGACCATATTTTTCTAATAAATGAAAAAGAAACACTTTTTTAGAAGTCGGTAAAAAATGAAATGCCATCGCACTCGATATTAATGAAAAATGGATCGGCATGAATGTAATTATGTACATTGCGTGTATTGTCGCCAGCCGTCAATCAGTCATTCATTATGAAGTAGCACTGTGTCCGATATGCGGCGTATGTGTTAACATAACTACATAACGATAAACCGGTACATAAGGAGTGTCGCAGAAAGTTAACAAGAACAATGTGCCCATTACTCTAGATAATGAGTTGGTGAGATAATGAATGATTTATGTTTATCTGCGCCCACGCCCGCCCCGGCGCCGTCGCCTCGCACACACACTTATTGATTGTTATGTGGACAAGCATATAAATAGATAATAATGGATTGAAATCAAAACATCAATAAAGATAAGCAAAGGTCAAAACTGCTCAAGGTCTAAAATGACAGTTTTGCTAAACACAGACTGTATTTTAAGCTCTTCTTATAAAATATAATATTTACTTTCCAAAATTAGCTCTACTTACGATCGTTTCTATCATTGTGTTACTCGGTCATTGATTGTCGTAGCACTTGTAGCGGTCTACGAGAAAGATGTGTCGATCATTATTTACTGTACTAAATGATCATTTACCGTAGCACACGTAGCTGTCTACGCGATACTCCGGCGTTATACGTTCCGACGTGGTCTACAATGTACGAATTGTACGATGTTGTAGCACCGTAGCTGTTAAAGATACAAGTTATTAGGAAATGGCGTGTGATTTGGGACGCTCGCGGTGACAGGCCAGTCTATTCCCCCGACATCCAATTACGGCATGTAAGTGATTGTTATTGTCGCGGCGGTACATTGCGCCGTCAATACTCGCGTCACGGCTATTGACAACAATTGTATCGTTAACTGTTATTGATTTATGCTAACGTTATCGCTTTGCAGCGCTGCAGCGCTTCGACGTTCCTGTTGCACTGTGACATTGTAATTGCAGCGATTAACCGTTGAAGCTTATGTTGTAGTTAAATAAATTGCGGCTCGATGGTGATAGTTATTCGCACGTGGTAAGAAAAGGGACTAAAAATAGGTAAATCGAATGAATACTCAATACTTATTACACACACACACTTATTATTTATACTTATTAATGATATATGACTAAGTATCATTGCAGTTCATCATCATCATCATTTCCACTGCTGGACATAGGACTCCCCCAAGTGTCGCCACATTGACCGGTCCCGTGCGACTCGCATCTAGCAGATCCCTGTTGCAGTTCATACTAGGTTAATTTGTGCTACGGCATATAATCATTAATATAATGACCGATACAACTTTCTCGTAGACCGCTACAAGTGCTACTTCACCAACTCACCAATCATCTTTTACTATTAAAATTGAACGCGTATACAAATTTTCATATCCGCGCTATTAACCGTTAAGAAGCTCTCTCGTGAAGAAGCGATCCTGGCTGCAGGATAAAGTCATGTATGTTACAAAAATGTATTGGCAAAAGAACTAATGACGTGTGCATAATTTCAGTTCAATCGGTTGGGGATAAGTGTTTTAAAATTCAGTTGCAAGATTTGACCAGTCTAATAACTGCTTATGTAGTTAAAACTGGCATCTGATTGTTGATGTTTTTGTTATTCATACAAGGACTTACTTCTGTGTATTCTCAAAATAACTTACTTGGTAGCTCATTCTTATTCGAGGACAATAATCAACCCCTGCTTTTTTTGTATTTGAAGCCAATAATAATTTTGACGTCTATTTCCTGACTAATCCTATTTACTTTCGATCAAAAGAGAGAGTCCATGATAAAGCTTTAAAGTTAATGTATTCCATAGGGCGATATTGGGCGGGTAGTGACATCAAACTGTTTTTTCACCTATATTGCGGAGAGGCTGTGAGAGCACTTGTTTTCACCACCTATGCGATTACTAGGTGCGATACCTGTTCTAATAATATTACCAATTTTATCCCACTATTTTATAAGGCCCACAATTGTTGTATTCATCGGTCTGGCGTACCTGTCTCAAGTAATCGTTAAGTTACGAGCCCATTCCTCGAAGAAGATCCTGATACTATAGCTAAACACTTAAAGCGGAGCAATAAAACCAGATAGCGTTAAATGATATCTGAGTTAAACGTTAGCAATGGAGGCTCGATCTCGGTGGCGGTCGTTATAAAAGTTTTTCGTTAAGTTAAGACTCAGTGGAGGAGTCTGCGGGTTTCGGGTGTCGGAACCACCGCGGATTTATGGCCACGACGATTTATTGGCTCCGAGTCGACACCCGCCCTCAAGTTATGACGGCAAGTCCAACAATTACGCCACACCAGGGTCCGCCCGAACGCCCGGGGCCCGGGGCGCCGCCACGCCACCGCCAAAACTGGGAACTGGTTCCATTATACAGATTGGACTTAAATTATAGCAAAGTGACAGACAAGTGTTTTAGAGGTATTTATTATTATTATTTATTTATTTATTCGACTTACTACTTATTTTTTATTGGTTTTTGTATATGACACGAGTAAATAACTAACACTACTACACTGCAAAAAATAAAACCGACTTCAAAAACACAAAAAAGTGAAAAATAACTTTAGCTTCTGAAGTAGGTGAATTTTGCTTGTTTGATTCAGTTTTTTTGGCACCAACTTCTGAAGTTAAAGTTATTTTTCACTTTTTTGTGTTTTTGAAGTTGGTTTTATTTTTTTGCAAATAGTTTTTTTATTTTCCCATTTTTAGTTGTAATAACCTATACAAACATTTGCTATGCATTTATTTTACATTGTTAACAATACATTTCATGGTAATAGGGTTATTCCCAATAAAATGGAACTTAACATACCTAACTGTCGCAATCTGGGTGTACTGTACTCATTTGCGTACCCCCTCAGAGCAAACAAGCGTTATGTTGTGTTATGATATTTAGTAAACAATAAACATCTAAGCTATTGCTGTCATAACGACAGATTTGCTGTCTATTATTGAAGAGTTCCATTGTACATCTCTGAAGATCAGCAATCAGATATTCACCTAATTTAAACGGGACCACCGCGAAATAATATTCTTTCAAACAAAAACTAGAATAATCAAATTCTGTTCACCTTTGGCGAAGATATCGCTAAACAAACTCCTCCTTTTGGCAGTCGGTTAATAAAAATAGAGTTTCGTTAGTAAATTCAATTTATTTTTCTTTGATTCCTTGTTATAACACATCTTTTACATTTTTAAATATTTACTAAAAAAGTATTAAAACATTTGAAAATATTAAAATATTGGTTCAATAATGCGGGCCGTATCAAAGAATACTACTGCCTTCTGAATCAGGCCCTTGATCCAACCGCCTAGCGATAGCCTCAAGAGATGTTCGTCGAGGCTCTTGGCCATCAGGCCACTAACGACTACCGGCACAATGATAGCAGAGTTCACATTCGAGAACTGGGTCGTGCACATACTTGTAATACGGTACCCCAGATTCCACAAGTTTATACTTCAACGCAAGTTGCTGGTGAATAATCCTGGCCACTTGGTTGTGCCTGTGCAAGTACTCGCCGTTAGCCAGATGAGAACAAGGTGATAAGATTATTTATTTATTATTTCAGGTTAAAATCACAGACTTTATATAACTAAATGCTAAATGCTTATTAAACATATATAAAAAAAAGTCTAAGCGCATCATTTACGGAAACTGCATGTTTTATTATTTGATACTTTATTTTTTCTTAACAAAGTAATTGGTATACAATCTTTTTGTTCTCGGAAACATAACATACTGGCCGATTTTAAAAATAAAAAAACTTTTCGATTGTGTTTTGTTTTCATTAAAATAAAATCTAATTATTGTTTCCCGATTTCATGTGTTTTCGTTGCTTTATTTATCTCACTTTTATTATTTTGAGATACACAGTTTTATCATTCTGAGATATACAGTTTTTGAAAAAATTTAGTGGTGAGTAATTTTTTATGTCATGGAGCGTCGCCATTTGACTGCTGATGAAATGCAGAGAGCTGTTATGTTATGCTACAAGCGGAAAGAAATCAGTCCCAGGTATCTCGGCATCTTGGTGTCAATAGGAGCGTGATTAGTCGTCTTTGGCAGCGTTACGTTAATACAGGGGATCCTGCTGAGCAGCACCAGAACGTGGAAGGAGTATAACTGCTCGACAGGACTGATACAACTGACTGCAGGACGTCAGCCGTTGTTAACCGCCCGGGAGATAGGTTTAAAGCTACAATTCTCAAGCGGCGTTGTTGTTAGCCACCAAACTGTGAGAAATATGCTGCATGAATACGGCCAACAAGCACGACTCCCAATTAGCTGCCACCTATACGCCATGGGAATCGCACCCGTCAAAACGAATGGTATAGGGAACACTTGACATGGACCCAGGAGCAATGGGATAAAATTTTGGATTTAGGCCTGATACGAGAAGGGTGTTTCGTCGTCCCGGAAATGCTGAACGGCTGAGATGCGTCCAGGAAGTGCATACTTACAGTGGTTCCAGTGATGGTAGGGGCTGGTAATATGAAGAACAGACGAACTGAACTCGTTTTGTAGATGGCAATATGAACGCTAAAAGTTACGTTGAAGACATCTTCAACGAAACTTTTACATACATAACATAACATAAGGCCCGAGGACTTCCTCGGGCCTTATGTTCACCCATTTGCCCAAAGTCTGCACTCAAATTTCACGCTGATGCATGACAATGCAAGTTCGCACACAGCTCGGAGGACCAGAGAGTACTTGGCAAAAAACATCCGGGTATTGCTGTGGCCTGCACAATCGCCAGACGTCAATCACATCGAGTACGCATGGGACCTGCTCCAGAGACGTGTTTTAGAGAACCTGGACGGAGTGTCGACAGCCCAACAACTGAAAGACTTGTTAAAATTCCATTGGGAGCGATTACCGCAGGATCAGATAAACAATCTTATAAATTCAATGAAACATCTTTGCCGACCAGTTTTAAACTACAGAGGCGGTAACACTTTGTATTGACTAAATAATTTAAAAAATGTCGGTATTTAATTTTGTAAAACATGAAAAGTTTAGTTTCGTTTTAACTTTATGTTATACTACGTATATTATGGTACACATTATTGTTAATTAGTGTGATTAATTTATTGGACAGTTGAATGAAGGATTTTGTTGCTTTGGTGACTGATGCATCAAAAAATACTTAGTTATTATTTATAAAGGAAATATAAATATATTACAATGGCAAAAATCGTTCAAAAGTTCAAAACCGTACATGTTGCAAAACCTTTTTTGATGTGTGAAACCTTCATTTTATGACTAGGAATAGTATCCGGAAATTGTATTCGGAGTTAAAGTGTTTACGGGTTTAAATGAGATCTGGGCGAAGCAAAATTTTCAGAAACGGTTACAAATACTAACTCCGATATGAAAGCCGAAACGAAAGCGATGCATCTTTTATTATAATCAGAAGCTACCAAAAGCTTTTACATGTTTAATACACTTTAAGGTATTTTGCTGTATTTAACATTTTATTTATCGTAATTCAATTCAAATTCAAAATCATTCCACCTAAAACTTTTTCGTTTTTTTTTACTTCATCGAAGTTACGTCTGCCACTGTATCAGTTGACCTATTATCAATTCGATTTTTTTCGCTACTCTGACGTTTCATTTGGTCGAAAAATTTTTTTACACTTAGCCGAAATAACATTTGTTCGAAGTATTATGTTTCAAAATTGAAAAAATATAGTAATTAAAACAGTGGTATAATGAAATACCACTGTTTTAATTACCATATTTTCGAAAGAACTGGTTTTAAGTTGTCCCAATAATAGGCATGCAAACAAGTGTGCTTGTTTACATGCTGCATGCTTGTTTGCATACAAGCAGCATTCAAGCAGGCATGCAGCATGCAAGCAGGCATGCAGCGTGCAAATAATCATGCAACATACAAGCAGGCTTTCAGCAAGCATTGTTTCTGTCACGGTTCCGGCGCTGCGGGGTTTGGGTGGCCCCACGCGAGCTTATCGTCGCAGATGGTTTTACCACACCCTTACACGGGCTTAAATTACACTCTAGGGGTAGGGCAGACAAGACTACGTGAAGTCGGTTTTGCAGCGATTCGTTTCTGTTACTAAATTTTCTAGCACAACATATTGACTTTTTTATGACACTATTTTAATTTAATATTGAAAATGCTACCAAGTGACCGGCTATATTATATTTGTGACCAAATAATATTCCGTAAAATTTTGTTTCGGTGTGGTGAAAATATAGTAAATAAATCATTTGTCAAATCAAAAAAGTTCAAAAGAGGCGTCGGCCAATAGCAAAAAGTTATTTTGTAAATCGGCGAAATATAGTTCGATAAAATAATACCAATGACACATGATGCTTCGATGATCTATAAATATGTCAAATAATGCATACAGCAAAATAGACGTCGGTCAATATGTTTGGGTAAAATGAAATTCGAACAAAAAAAAATCGGAAAAGTGATCGGTCCCCATAAAAATAATTAATTAAATAATATAAATCAAATTAAAATTATAATGGTACGTTATTAATAATACGTTTGCCTCGGAGTCATTTGTTTGTTTGTCATTACAAATCAAATCAAATCAAATTTATTTGTAAATGTAGGTTTCATTACAATAGGATGTTATAATAAAATAGTCAGTTCGCTACATTTTACTCGAGAGCTTTATTATTATTATTTGTAGATATTTTACAAATAATAATAATAAAGTTAGTTGTGTCGAAACCACTAACACACATTTAAAATAAAATAATTCAATTACTTACATAATAACACACAAAGAATGTTCGAATCCCTTTTCCTTAAACGTGGATCAGCTGGGGCTCTTATTTCGAAAAGCTGTGGGTTTGTCTTAACAAACACTGCCACCTCAAAGATGTATAATGACGGCAATGTTAGAAGCTTCAGGGATTCAAAATATGGTTTACAACTGTCTCTTGAGTGTAGATTACATACAGCGCGTACGCATTTTTTTTGTGCGATGAAAACGTAATTATTGTCTGTCGAGTTACCCCAGAAAACGACTCCGTATCTCAGAACAGATTCTACGTAGCTATGGTAAGCAATAAGCACGACGTCACGGTTCACAAATTTAGACAGCTTATGAAGAGCAAAAGCAAAACTGTTAAGTTTTTTACAAATTTCCTCAACATGCGGTTTCCACGTTACATTAATTATGTCACAATGATTATTGTACTGACAATCAAACCTGTTCACAAATACGCTCAGGATAGTTTGGGAGGTGGTGGAACACAAAGTGTACAACTCTTTTTAACTTGACACCGTTTAAACTAATAGGTGGAACAGAATCCGGACAGCTTTGACCCCTGGCCCGCAAGACCATGCATTCACTTTTCTTTGCGTTATAGAGTAAACCGTGATCCAGCGCGTAACGCTCGCAGACACCCAGCAACCTAGACAGACCACACACCGAGGCGTTCAGCAGCACCGTGTCATCCGCGTAACTAATACTGTTAACACAAACGCCGCCATTATGACAGCCGACAAGGGTACTGCTGAGTTCCTCTATCATTGCGTTCACGTACAGGTTGAAGAGCTTCAGCGAAGTCAGCCCTCCCTGCCTTACCCCGCACCCCAACAACGCACTCGACCATGTAATTCAGCTGGCAAGGAAGAGAGCTCCCTCGCGATTTAAGTATGTATAAACGTAGCTTAGCACTACTAAGCTACAGTGTACATAGTATTAAATCTGTGCCATCCCTGGAGCAGTGTCACTGGTCCAGGTCGGGTTGTGCACGGACCCGGAACAACCGGCGCGTTTGACCGTCCCGACTTGCGGTGATATGTCCCATGAAATTATACGTCCTCATAAGCCGCAATCCTGTTTTCGGGTCCGGAAACCGAGTTATTCGCGTTATGAACTTTAAACGGTCCGTCCATTTGTAAAGGACCTAGAAAAGTATAATTTAAGCAAAGAGAGAATACTACAAGATCGATTTGAGTGATGAGAACTTTTCTTTATTCCACAGAGGAGGTACTTCAGATGAACCCTTCTCCCCAGTTTTGGCATGGCAAAAGGCGCAACGTCCAAGGTCAAGCAGGACACGTGTACTATATATGTTCAAGCGCAGTCTGTCGTCCTCCCCCGCACCCCTCAACCCCAGGAGAAACGGGGGCGCGCCCCGCTCTACACCCGATGCTTAACCCCGACCTGACTGAATATTTTAATGATGCCGTGATGCCCAAGCAACTGACCCTATACCAAATTATAACATTTCACGTTAACGCCCTTATTCCAAAGGATGATCGATGAAAACAACTTAGTGTAAGTATATTTTCATTTGACTTTTTATTGCAATTAAAGAATTCAATAAATATTCCCCTGAGGAACATTAGTACGTTGCCTGCAGAAACGCGATTAATTATAACTATAAGACACAGTTACGCATTTAAGAACAACAATTTGGGAAACTAGTCTAACTGTCTTTCGTGACTTTGACTCACGTTGGAAGGATTACACACGGCGGGCACATCAAGCTATACAAATCCAGTATAACCTGACTTTGTTTTGTATGAGTTTCCCGTACGATGAGAGATCAGCTTAATTTGGTTTTGCATAGCTTGATTAGACGCCGTGAGTACTTATGTTGTTAGCGTTTTTCAATAATTACTAGAAAATTGTAGAAGGGGAAACTAGGCAAATGTGAATTGAGTTAAGACTTGATAAATCTACAGTTTATTTCATTAAAATGGTCCCAGATTTAAAACCTAATTACGTTTTGAAGTGGTGTCATTACATCTACACTCTACAGTGTTCAGATGTTTGTGTTTCAAAGGATTACACGTTAAATAGCGTTTCGGAATTAATTACCACCAGCCTGACAAATTGTTGTTTTTGTTCACATTGGTATCGTCACAAAAACCGTAATAACCCTGCTCTAAGGGTGGAGGCATTATGGGTCGTGTTCAATAGGATAAAACTGCTCTTTCATAATCATTTATCAGTAATTATTGCTGGAGATGTAAATTAACTTAGTTAAACTCAAAAAAATTAATTCCGTGTAAGCGCACCTTTATGTTGTTTTGCATTAGTTAGAGCATATTCTTGGAACGACTAATTACCACGAATTAATCAATTAGCTCAGTTACTAAGTCCCCGACACACCGAGACCTATTACAAGTGCTTGCCTATAATAAACAATATTTATTTGTTTCAGACTTAAACCATGTAGACAGGTCAGGGATCCGATGTCTTAAGGATGTCCTCAATTTGATCGTACCATTAATTCGAACTCAATTATTTTAATGGAAAGTACAGTTCTTTTTATTCTAATTAATAGCCATGTGCCTGTCTTAATTAAGTGAATAACTTGAATTAGTATCAGTATGACCCCTATGCTCTTACTTTATTGATCCATACTTCCATCCTGATATTATGAGTACGAAAATAACAGCGTCTGCCTGTCGGGTCGGCCGCGCTGCCGCGCGCCCGTCTCTCTATCCGTTTGTATGCCCTGAAACTGCTGAATGGATTTATTCGAAATTGTGCATTGGCACACAGGTGGACTTTTACATAAATTAGAACCATGGTTCGAAGTGATAATTATCATTGAACATTGTCATGATAATTATACCGTGAAAATGACAAATAACGTAAATCAATAATTAAATTAATAAATTAATTACAAACGGTCACAAACATTATTTTTAAGAAAACCAACACGTTTTTTATGTGTAGTTTTGTTGTTTTATTATTTACTATTTCACTAATAAGACAAGAGTGATAGCTACGAAATGACGAAAATAAAAACCCTGTTTGGACTGAATTCAAGTGCGTTAAAAAAAAAGATTATGTTGTGAATCACCTTGGATAATTATCCGATAGTTATCATGATAATTATCAAAGAAAATAATTATCTTGATAATTTCGAACCTTGGTTGGAACACAGGATAGGTTTCTATGGGAACATTTCCGACCTGCACGCGGGCAAAGTCGTGGGTGAAAACTAGTAGTGTATGAATGCGTGTTGAATGGTCGAGCAAACTTGGCGTAGCACTAGACTGGCACACCGAACAAGTCGATCACGTCGTGACAGAGACTCGTTATTAGTGATTGCTTTGCATGTACGGAAAGGAATTAATACACGGCCATTAAAGACTTTATTTAGATAGAGTTGGAAACAAGCATCGTCGTGGATCGACTATGGTTTCAATCTTTTTTGTTGTATAGAACAAAAAAAATAAAACCGGTATGAAATCGGTGATTTTTGTTTGTGTAATTTAGTTTTTTTGTCACCGACTTCTGAAGTTAAAGATATGTTTCACTTTTTGTCTTTTTGAAGTCGGTTTTATTTTTTGCATAAAAGATTTTTTTTCCATTTTTAGTTGTAATATCTCATACATATTGACAAGAATTTTGAAAATCAGTCCACAGTTAATATTTTACTAAAGAATTATCCTCCAACAACGGTTAGGACCGTTAAGAAGTTATACCTTCCATCATCAGGTCATCAACATGAGGTGATGACTCCCAGATGTATACTTGATTAGCTTTAGAAAAAACACGAAACTCGTAATACGTGCTTATAAAATTTGAGGGTTGCCCCCGATTTCCCTGGGATTCCATCATCAGATCCTGACATGATGACAATGGGACCACCTCGGGAGTATACTCTTTCGAATAAAAAAAGAATTTTGAAAATCGGTCTACAATTGACTGCGATATCGATGAACATACAGAGTGTAAATCGACCCGTCACATAGCCGTCAACCAAGCATTCTGTACATCAAACTAAGTAACTTTAAGCAAAAATTATATATTGCTGGAAATCGACTTTTTTTTTGGGGTGTAAAATCACGTTTTACGGTAGGACTCGATGGAAAGCACTCAGAGCATTGTGGATTGAATAGTACGGGGGTCGTGGAGGTGTGTAAAGTAAAAATCTTACATTAAAAACATGTATTTTATAAAAAAACCTGTGAAAAAGTTGGAACTTTGACCTCCAATATCTCCGTAACAAGAAGGTTCCCAGGTATGGTCTAGAACAAAAAAATTATCGCAAAGACGGAAAGAAAATCCCACCCTCCCATCTTTTCTATGAAGATGAAAAGCCCTTAAATGACCCTTTAATACCTCTGTATTGTGGCCAGCAGCCTTGAACCGTTCCATATGTGAGTCACTACACCAGCTCGTCAGCGATAGTTACCGCGTAGTTCTCCAGTGAACGTGCGGGGGGCCGGTGGGCAAGGTCGCAGTTAATGCGGCAGTGATGAGGAGACACCTCGTGCCACAACTAACTTTATCCTGTATACAAACTACTCGTAGCTGATCATTCCTGTGTGTTTATGATTTCCATTCGGAATTTCTCGGTATCAGCCTAGCTTGCTTTTGGATTTTGTGCCCGGTTAATGGAAATTGCTCACCCTCTGTCTTATGGAGTAACATCTGGTGAAATGTGGGTGTACAATAACCATCTAGTCCTATCGCTTCAGGGAAAATAGCGTATAATATTAATACATTTATGTTAATTTATAACTTCCTTTGCATCAGAATTTAGTTTTGACTTACAATATTAATTATGCATCTATCAATCTTTAAATGTGTCTAATTTTTACTTTTTATTATTTTTTCTAATAATTATCTTTAAATGTGTCTAATATTTAATTTTCCGTAAAGCCGAATGGAGCAATTATTATGGTGTAGTGAAACAAATTACCTACTTAATTAAATAACTTATTCTTTATTGAAAGCTTTTTAAGGTTAATCATATTAATTAACAGAGACTTACTTAACCAATGAATCTTTCGGAAACAGTAGATAAGTTGTTGAACAAGACGCATCGAAGCGGTTCGCTGGTCGTCGTGTCTTGTAATCACATTATGTGTGAACTTTAGCGACGCTCCATACCCGGGTCACGGGTTCAAGGCCAAGCTTGTCAATCCTCGAAATAAATTTGCGGCAAACAGTCGGCCGCGGTTCAGCCGCAGTTCCAACTCGAAGCTTTTAGTAAACGCGTGTATTTGAACGACGTCCATTAGCCGGGATGAATACTCATCTGCTTTGTACATGTTTGTACTCTCTTCATTGTTGGTTCAACGTTCAGATGATGACAAATGTGCTCCCGACACGCCGACACGTTGTAATAGTCGAGAGTGTGCCTGGATATTTGGAGAGGAGCTAGTAAGTAACGTGTTACATCGTCGTCGTTACAGCGTTACAGTCTTCGTCGCTCTACAACAAAATGGCGTCATCTGTGCCTCTTAATATATGCGCGGCCCATTAACGTGTAGTCGCTTATCATGAGCAACTTCACTTTGGTGGTAAAATGTGTCGTGTGTTACCTGTCTAAATATACACACTATATAATGGCTCAACAAGATTGGCTAGGTAACATTAATTTTCTTACGAGAGATGACTTAGCTAAGAAGCAGGTGACAGGTTATAGAGATGTAGAAACGAAAAAGATACGCAGCGCTGGGCCTAAATAATTTGTGGCAAGGGAACGATCATGAGATAGGTACAGCAAGTGTTTATCTTGATTTGAAGCCTATACCTTTATTCAGCGCCAGAGACGAGACTCCCAGTGTAGAAGACTACTAAGCGGTTAGACACTTGAATGCTCGTCCCATAAAAGTTCTGATTAGCAATCATAATTATAAAATCCGCCTTGAGTGCACTGTATACGCCTATTTTTATGACAGTGTCAGCGCATCAGGCGCTCACTGGTTGGAAGCAGGTGTAAGACGTGCTATCTGTCCCTGACTTTATCTATGAGCGCCACTTAGCTCCTCCCGCATTATTTATGTACTAGAGTCTAGTAGTAGAGACTTTTTGACCGTGTAGCTGTAGGTATTGCACTTTTGTAGTAAACACCTGATTTTTTTTTAATAACCGATAAAAAATTATGTGTGAACCCCTCCACAGAATGATGTACACGTGGTAACCGTTTTTGCTTCGGTGAACTTTCAACCCTTTATTTAGAAACGTTTTTTGTTCTACAGAAATATTATTTTTCTACACAAATATGATGGACATTACCATCACTAAAAATCTACTAGACTTACAAACAATATGCCTAGTAGTTATACAGTCAGCCGTACATAGTTATAGCTAGGGTACATCTAGTTTTAGAAACAGTTTAGCTTTTGCAAATTGTCCTCTAAGACTCAAACCAGTGTGACCGCTTTCTTAACACGCTTTTATTAGCTTCACCTGTAACTAACTATTAAGTAAATAAATCTTAGAAGTTAAATTTAACCAATTCCCGGTTTCCGATCCAGCTGAAATTTTGCATACATATTAAATGGATGACTAGTTAAGTGACGTCATTCTAAATCCAATATGGCGGACTCCTAAAGATGGCGGACTAGTTATTTTTTATGCATTCCATGATATGGGGATCAAATGAAAGAGTTTGCTGAAAAAAATAAGAGAAAAAGCGTGGTAAACTATAATTTTATTAGAACTCAACGTGTCCGTACAGTTCATATTGTTCAGAGAATCTTAATGCTGCTATCTTACAAGCTCGTGAAAATTGCTTGTAAGAATGCGTTAAGATTCTGTCAATAGACTTTTTCTTCAGATAGCAAGCCACGTGAATAATTCCACATGCTACATTTTACAATAACGTCGGCGTCGCGTGTACAGCGCACGATGTTTCTCGCGATATATCTCGGGATAGTGGTGCAGTACTCAGCAGACGGCGAGCACCTGTTCCCGCCGCGCTAAGTGAACTATGAAAGTATAATGCCGCTCAAGAATATCCGCCTGAACACTAGCAACACTTGGGATGTCACACTTACATTGTGTAGACTGGGTAACACGTGGGTTGTCTCACTTACATTGTATGATTTTACTCTACTTTTATATCGTGTAGAGGAAGATTTTTTAGTGTTACCACTTGCCTGATTTGACGCTACAGTTAAGGATACTACAAGTTGTAACAGTTGAATGAGAGATATACATATGAATAGTTTGTGGGTAGTTATATTTCATTTTCAATGCGAGTGTGAATGGCTCGAGTAAGAAAAAATTAAAGAAACTAGAATTGGATTTTGTGAAAGATGATGACTGTAGCAAAACAGGAAATGACTTTTGGGATGAGGGCTATGTCTAGATAGCAGATGGAAGTAGAAGACATGATATGTCTTCCGGCGCGGACCCCAGAGAAGATAGGGGTGGTGACGAAAGTTAAGGACCATCGTTTGAGAGAAAGAAAAGTTTTTTAAAGCTGTATCAAAAACAACTCATTCCTTTATGACGACAAACGCACGGCGGCCAATCAAGCTATGCAAAACCAAATTAAGCTGATCTCTCATCGTACGGGAAGCTCATACAAAGCGAAGTTAGCTTAAAATGGTTATGTAGATGGTTAGGTTGATGTGCCGCCGTGTGTACCGCATCAATTTAATGCATAAATAATTATTTGTATTATTTAAAACAATTCGTAAGTAATATTATTTTCCGTGTTAACTGAGACAGACGTATTGTAGATGTACTTAATGAGCTTCGTAATCTTGTGTCGGAGACGAGTCGCGTCGCTTTTCGGTCAAGGTTCTTGATATGGAGGCAGGAGGAGCTCCGGGATCTGCACTCCAGTTGGCGGAAATATTTATCATGCTCTGTTTAGTGTACCTTGTTGTAATACTCGTATCATTATAAAGATTTTTATTGTGTTATTGGGTCATACCTACATTACCAAAAAATAGAAATTTTTATTTTTGGGTTAAGCAGTGCTTGCTTAGGTTGGTCTGTGGATGGGTGACCACCCATTACATACCGAATTTCCTCCTTGCCTCGGAAAGCCTAACAACCAGTCTGACCAAGGGGTATCGATTTACCCAGTACCTACTAACTGGGTTGTGGAGGTCAGATAGGCAGTCGCTCCATGTAAAATACTGGTATTCAGGTGCATCCAGTTAGACTGGAAGCCGACCCCAACATAGTTGGGAAAAGGCTAGGCAGATAATGACCTGTCTTTGATTTATTCTTAGATATTCGTATCTTAGTATCGTTCAAAAATGGGAAGCTAATGTTAAGCGAGTGTCGTACTACGGAAGCCATCGCTCCGAAGGGACACATCATTAACACAAAATGGCCGCCGCCCGACAGGAGAAAGTAAAAGCAAACAGCTTTTGTATTTACTGCCTCCGTCGACCAGAGAGGTGGATCAGCTATTATAGGAATGTTTAATGAGCACGGCCATATATCTGTAAACATATTAAGTGTAATAAGAGTATCAGTAATTATTATTTCATGTATTGTAAACATTATTTCATGAAATGAGGATTGATGTTAGCTAAGCGGGTGTATGGGCGAACTCTTAAGTGCGCAATGAATATAGCTCGCCGATTTCCGGCGAACTTAACAGACGTTTTGGCGAACTTGGGATACACCTATGTTCGGCGTAGGGATCTATTTTTGAAGTTCAATTAAGTACAGAAGAAGAGATTAAGATTAAGAACAGAGGCGTTTTATGGTGTTTTATTTTATTTTATTTATTTTGGGACAACAAATCATAAGGCATTTATTTCAGAACAACATACATCGTATAGAAATTTAGTAAAATAAAATAAAATGTTAAACAAAAAAGTACCAACCTTTAAAACATTAAAAATCATACAACAATAAACAACTACAAAGTAATATGTTCACAAATGACAATAATATAGGTCCTTAAGTGGTATTAACAATATCGCAGGCAGTATACTACATTATCCGCATGTTAAAAAAATTGAGATTAGGTAAAAAGTGCCACTAGATTAGCAGATTACTTTTATCGTTATCCTTGGAGTTTATTGCTATTCTCCATTGTCAACCTGATAAATAAAATATGCATCACTTTCATGAAATTGTGATGTTCAAAGACTATAAATTAATGTGGTGTGTAGTGTCTATCTATAACGAAATCTGTCAAAGTGAGTACAAGAGAGATTAGCATTATCGTCTCGATTCATCTGGGAGAGAGACCTTTGAAAAATTACTCGGTGTGAAATTACTTTACATTTAGTTTAGGACTGGTCAACTTTTTGATACTTTCAAACACTCTTATCCCGGTGACTGTAAGACTTGTGTTAATTTACTTTGCCTTTGCCCAGCAGTGGGACAGAATTGGATAAACAAAAAAAAACTTAGTACCATGTACGGTGAAACTGTTTTCTCCTTGCCTTACCCTGTGCATGAGGTAGGGTCCCCAATATACTCTCTTGCACTGGCACCGGCGCCTTCCTTCATATGTTATATTTCACATCATTCATCAGCTCACTGTATGAAAATTCTGTAGCCCACAATATAAAGTCTCCTCGGAGGCATCTCATTGTGTCTCATAATAATGTTGTTAAGTAGATACTCTATCATGACGGATGTACTTACCCATACCTGTTGTAAACCTGTCTTTTGCGCTAGGATAATTGGTATTTATCGTTCATAATGCTACTAGTGTTACTCCCTCATGTATATCATTATTGTAGGCTTTCTGTCATTCCTCAAATTATGTTATTGTAATTAAGAATGTGAAGTTCCGTATGGTTTCGGGTTCCGTATGGTGTCGGATGTAAAAAATAGCAGCATCCCATATCTTCCCGTGGGTGTCGGAAGAGGCGACTAAGGGACTTACCAGAGAATGGGCAGCAGTGTTCTCTGTGCAACAACAACAAACAACAACAACAACAACAACAACAACAACAATAACAACCGTACAGCGATCGCCAACCCGCGAAGAATCTCCGAAATAGATCAGGCTGCCTATACCGACGACTTGACCTGGCAACATACAACACGCGTACACTCTGGACCGACGAGAGGAGAACTCGAAGAGAAATTGAGCAGGCTGCGATGGAGTATTGTGGGATTATCTGAAGTCCGAAGAGAGGGAGAGGACACGATAATCCTGAAATCCGGCATTCTGTTACGGCATTCTGTTCTATTTCCGAGAGGGTGACCGGCAGTCCCAGGGTGGTGTTGGGTTTATCGTCCACAAGTCCCTCGTGAATAACGTGGTGATGATCGAGAGTGTGTCGACCAGGGCGGCGTACCTTAAACTCAGAATATCCTCAAGATATTCGCTTAAGGTCATATAGGTCTACTCCCCGACCTCGGCACACTCCGACGACGAAATGGTTTCAAAACTCACTTCACCGTTGTCATGAGGGACTTCAACGCGAAACTGGGCAAAAGAGACGGGTATGAGCTGCAGGTCCTCACCTGCAGCTCATCCGTTTGGGGTTGGACATTGGAACCAACGGGGTCACCAACAGGCTAGTTTTATGGCGAAGGAGGGGCCTCTATATGATGAATTCCTTCTTCAAAAAGCGTGAGCACAGGAAGTGGACCTGGCAGAGTCCCGATGGTGCAACTAAAAATGAGATTGACTTCATCATGTCAACCAAGAAGCAAATGTTCAATGATGTCGACGAGCTAGACTGACCCGACCTTATACCGAAGACATTCCGGATGTCAGCATGTACGAGATTAGGATGGCTCTGAAACAGCTAAAAACAACAAGGCACCGGGTGATGACGGAATTACAGCCGAACTCTTGAAGGCGGGTGGAAAACTGGTACTTAAGGCTCTTCAGAAGCTGTTTCATTCCGTCATACTCGACGAGAAAACGCCGCAGGCATGGTGCAGGGATATGGTGGTACTCTTCTTCAAAAAGGGCGACAATGCCCGGTTGAAGAACTATAGGCCCATCTCACTTCTAAGCTATGTCTACAAGTTGTTTTCAAGAGTAATCACGAATCGTCTCGCGCACAGGTTTGACGATTTTCAGCCTCCCGAAAAAGCCGGATTCCGAAAAGGGTTTAGCACCGTAGACCACATACATTCACTGCGGCAGGTTATACAGAAGACCGAAGAGTATAACCTGCCTCTCTGTTTAGCGTTTGTGGATTACGAGAAAGCCTTCGATTCGATCGAGACTTGGACTGTACTGCAGTCTCTTCAACGGTGCCAAATCGTCTATCGGTACATCGAGGTGTTGAAGTGTTTGTACAAAAACGAAAAATCAGGTCAGTCCGACTTCAGGACTAGACCTCGGAACCTATCCTTCTGCAGCGAAGTGTGAGAAGGAAGACGTCATATCTCCGAAAATGTTCACCGCTGCACTAAATCAAAATCAAAATAAAAATCAAAGCATTTATTTCAAGTAGGCCAGTTACAGGCACTTTTGAATTGTCGAAACAAAGACAACAGTAAAAAATAGCTACAGTCCCAGTCACAAGGCACAAAAACTGTGAAAGTACTGTAGTTGCCCATTCCCTAACGTAGATCTCTATGGAAAAGAACGGGCAAGAAACTACATGGACACTCTTTTAAATCAGAATACTTTAGACACTGGCGGATGTCTTCATGGTTCTGGACTGGAGAGGGCTAGGGCAACGTCAATGGCGAGTACATCTCTCACCTTCGGTTTGCTGATGATATAGTGGTCATGGCTGAGACCATGGAGGATCTCAGGACAATGCTCGATGACCTCAGTAGAGCTTCCGAAAGAGTGGGTCTTAAAACGAAAATGGACAAAACCAAAGTCATGTTGAATGCCCATGTAACACCCACTCCTATCAAGGTCGGAGACTCTACACTCGAAGTTGTAGACAATTATGTCTCCCTGGAACAAACGGTCCAGTTAGGTAGGTCTAACTTCGAAAAAGAGGTCAATCGTCGAATCCGACTCGGCTGGGCAACGTTCGGGAAGCTGCGCGGTATTTTCTCGTCCAACTTACCGCAGTGTCTCAAGATGAAAGTCTATGACCAGTGCGTGTTGCCAGTGATTATATACGGGACCGAAACGTGGTCGCTCACAAGGGGCTTCATCAGAAGGCTTAAAGTCACCCAAAGGGACAATGGAGAGGGCTGTGCTCGGAGTTTCCTTCCTAGATCAAATCGGAAATGAAGACTTCCGCAAGAAAACCAAGGTTACCGACGTAGCCCGAAGAATTGCCAAACTTAAGTGGCAGTGGGCAGGGCACATTACTCGCAGAACTGATGGTTGATGGGGCCGAAAAGTTCTGGAGTGGCGACCGCGAACCGGCAGACGTTACGTTGGAAGGCCTCCCACTAGGTGGACTGATGACCTGGTGTAGGTTGCAGCGATCCGCTGTATGCGAGTCGCATGGGACCGGTCAATGTGGCGACACTTGGGAGAGGCCTATGTCCAGCAGTGGACGTCTTTCGGCTGAAATGATGATGATGAATTAAGAATATACAAATGTGTCTGTTTGGGTTCTGTTCTTGTCAATCGCTCTCTCACTGCTGAGAATTCTGACTCCGTTAAAACTTGTCTACAATTTTTCTCCATCTGTTACGAGCAGTGGCCTGCCGGAGTGCGGTGCTGATAGGTATGTCAAATTGTTCACAGCTTTGATAAGACAGATAATATGCTGTTAAATACACCATAATAGGGCTCCCTTGGCACCATATGCGAGCAAACCCGCGGGGCGAAAGTAAGAACGAACAATATTGTTAAGCGATATAATTAGTATTGTTTCTGTGACAGCTGTCCACTAACAAAGCCTATTACAAAGTCGTGTCGTGTTCACGTGAGGGTTGACTCGTCGCACAACACAATGGGGAAGCTCGACTACCCACACGGTAGTACTTTAAAACTCCGTCAAAGTTTAATTAAATACTCTGTTGAATAGACGAGACGCGGAGAATAACAAACGAATCAGATCCAGGCGGTGTGGTGTGTGTGACAATGTGTGCGGTTACCTTCTCTATGTTCGTGACGTATATTAAATGCGTGAGGCTGCTTATGGCAGTTGTAATATACTTGCTGTGGTTGTTTGTATCAACTAAAATTGTATACATCATAATATAAACTTTTGTTTTGTGTTCTTTAGTATGGAGACATATTAGACAAATAAGTTTGCGATCTCATGATCTTCACGCAGCTGAAGCATTACCTCACCTTTCAAACGTTCATTCTGATGTGATAAGCCTGGAATTTGAAGCACGCCAAGAGATTTTCAAGCGAGGCTAGTTTCTCCTATATTCTTCACAAAAGTTACAAAATACCACAAAAGCAACCAAATAAATGTAGGATCCATCTGCTTTCCTAGCATCTCGATTCCCGCCTTAGTTTCCAGCTAGGCGCATATTGAAAATTACTCGCTCCACGCAAAGTCCAAAAAGTTGCGTCCTTATGACATTTAGTAAACGTGGCGCCGAGATCTTCAAGAGCTGTGAGATTTCAACAAGTTTAACTACATAATAATAAACTAACTTGATGCTGATGACATCATCACGTACGAGATTAGGATGGCTCCGAAACAGCTTAAAAACAACAAGGCACCAGGTGGTGACGGAATTACGGCCGAACTCCTGAAGGCGGGTGGAGAACCGGTACTTAAGGCCCTTCAGAAGCTGTTTGATTCCGTCACACTCGAGGGGAAAACGCCGCAGGCATGGTGCAGGGGTGTGGTGGCACTCTTCTTCAAGAAGGGCGACAATGCCCGGCTGAAGAATTATAGGTCCATCTTACTTCTAAGCCATGTCTCCAAGTTGTTTTCAAGAGTGATCACAAATCGTATCGCGCGCAGGTTTGGTTTGATTTTCAGCCTCTCAAATAAGCCGGATTCCGAAAAGGCTATAGCACCGTAGACCACATACATAAGCTGCGGCAGGTTATACAGAAGACTAAAGACTACCTGCCTCTCTGTTTAGCGTTCGTGGACTACGAGAAAAAAATGGGCTGTACTGCAGTCTCTCCAACGGTGCCAAATCGACTGTCGCTACATTGATGTGTTGAAGTGTTTGTACAAAAACGTCATGTCAGTCCGACTTTAGCATCGGGCCTCGGAACCTATCCTTCTGCAGCGAGGTGTGAGACAGGGAGACGTCATATCTCCGAAACTGTTCACCGCTGCACTGTCATCAAGGTTCTGAACTGGAGTGGGCTAGGTATCAACGTCAATGGCGAGTACATCACTCACCTTCGGTTTGCCGACGATATGTTTTTTTTTAATTTTTTTAATGCTCGATGACCTCAGTAGATCTTCCGAAAGAGTGGGTCTTAAAATGAACATGAACAAAACCAAAGTCATGTTGAATGCCCATGTTCCTATCAAGATCGGAGACACTACAGTCGAAATTGTAGACGATTATGTGTACCTGAGACAAACGGTCCAGTTAGGTAGGTTGAACCTCGAGAAAGAGGTCAATCATCGAATCCGACTCGGCTGGGCAGCGTTCGGGAAGTTGCGTGGTATTTTCTCATACAACTTACCGCAGTGTCTCAAGATGAAAGTCTATGACCAGTGTGTGTTGCCAGTGATTACATGCGGGACCGAAACGTGGTCGCTCACAAGGGGCTTCATCAGAAGGCTTAAAGTCACCCAAAGGGCAATGGAGAGGGCTGTGCTCGGAGTTTCATTGCTAGATCGAATCAGAAATGAAGACTTCCGCAAGAGAACCAAGGTTACCGACGTAGCCCGAAGAATTGCCAAACTTATGTGGCAGTGGGCAGGGCACATTACTCGCAGAACGGATGGCCGATGGGGCCGAAAAGTTCTGGAGTGGCGACCGCGAACCGGAAGACGTTACGTTGGAAAGCTTCCCACTGGATGGCCCAATGACCTGGTGGAACATGCAGGGATCCGCTGGATGCGAGACGCACGAGACCGTTTACGCGCGGAACGTGTATAATGCAATAATGTGAGTATTAGCGGCGCTTTAGCGGTTCTGTGCGACTTCGTGCGGCTGCGTGCGGACCGCTGGGATGCAGTACGGCATGGGCGGCAAGGCGCGATTTACATGTCAAAGCTTGCCTCACCTCACTGCTAACGCGATTATGCTAAGAAACAACGCGTTGTACGTGGTAGCTATTTAATTGGAACTTGACTATTATATTATACAGTACATCAAACTGAGCAAGAATTTCTATGTGGTGGGGCTTAAAATGATGTACTGAATACGTGGTAACCATTTTCGCGTCGGTGTCTCTTGCACCCGGTATGCTTAGTCCGATATAGCGACTGTCCCTAAGTAAAGTCACGAATCTGAAAGCATTTTTTATTACTGTTTTAAGCTTAGTGTAGGTATATTTTAATTTCCGTAATAAAAAATATAATAACCAGTCCTTATTGCTTTTTTCTAATCGAATAAAATTGGAACGTAACAGTTAAATAGTATATGAACGAAAGTTAAGTATCGCGCGTGTACGCGGCAGACGCGAGTGTGCGTCCAGGACGGAACTACCACTTACGCGAGGGCAAAGAAGGAACATGGATGGGTTTTAGTCAGTACAAGTCTGACACTGCCTTCCGCTCCGCCCAGAGTGTGAAACATAAAAAATAGACGGAACTACCACTTACGCGAGCGTACACCGCAGTTCACTTCAAGTAATCAATCAAATCTGGTAGTTTCGATAGTTTTTGGCGCGGTACATATCCAAAATTGTATCAAGATACCATTTTCGATTACATACGTGGTTATTTTATATTCCGTTTATATCGAAACTGTAATTTTCGATATTATACTTGGTATTTTAAACTGAAAACTCTATTGAAACTGCCGGTTTCGATTGTTTAGGATGGACCAATTGTTTTTTTTTTTTTTTTAAGATTCTTTATTGTATGCAAAAATGAACTAATTAAATTGTGAGTTGTTGTTTTCGGTATTTTGATAAAGATTTGACCTATTATTCAAACTTATAGTAAACCTAGTTTAACAAGGGAGTTCCGTAACAGAGCCTATACAGTCCTTAGTCGATTCTAGAACGTCGCTAGCCTAGCTCGTATTAGCTACCGAGCTACCTGTTTAACCGTAGCACAAAGTTTTCAACATGATCTACTATGAAAACAAATGACTGTTGTAGTCAAATCAGTCGATGACAGAATAAAGGGAATTGCAACATTTTCAATTGACCATATCTCAGGTGTCTGGTGGCTTTGGTACTTATTTCAATAAAATGAATTATAGAACATAATGTGAGGTATGATTTAAGATATATTTCAATTCTGTTGGACTTACGCCCGTGTTGACCAAGAACCTTTATTTAATTTAATTAAAAGGGTATATCCGGATATTCATAACACATAAGTGTGTTTTGAATATTTTCACTTAATTAGTTTCACGAAAGGGCTGTTTTATCGCAAATGTGAAAGTCAATGATTTGTTTCTTACCTGGTGTACCATTATAAAATTACTATTAGGCTGACTCGGTCTTAGAAGAAGAGGAAGCAGTGCCTTACCCTTCTGGGTTTTTAAATTCATTAACACCTGGTATTCCATTATTCATCACTCGGTAGCAGCCTGATGGAAAACCCCTTAACATCGCCCGACGAGAACCGAACCTATGAACTCATGCTGAGCAATGCTGGCAGTGCTTGCGACCACTACACCAACAAGGCAGTTGTTTCTGGAATTAGCGCAACCGAACTATCAATTAGGAGTTTCGATATATTTAGGCAAGTACGTTTCCCTTTAAGTAATCGAAGAGCCCGTTTCGATTGATAATGTCATTGCAGTTATGTAGTATAGTAACTCATTTTTCTCAAAAAGCAATTATCTATACATATATTAAAATTGTAGACTTTCCGTGTCTGTACATTACAGATTTTTGCAAAAAAATCACTGGAATTTTTGTCTGTTCGTTTGTGCGCGCATCACGTAAAAACCCCTCATTGTATTCAAAATCGAAATATTACAAAATTCTTAAGTCTTTTATTGTTTGTGCTTAAAACTTGATATTTGGCAGTGCGGTAGTTTATAGTTAGTAGACGTTCGCTAAGAACGGATTTTGCGACAGGGCCGAATTAAGGAGGTGTAAGTGGCTTTCGCAAAAAGTCATTTAATGTTGTATACAAAACAGTATTAGAATAAAAAGCGCCCAACAAGGTTCACTTTGAAAAAAAGCTGTATAGCGATAAAATACACCGAATTTTAAAGCCAATATCGTCGCCTCAACGCCATTTAATTTTGTTTCGGACCTCTACCACCCAGAATTACAGCACCCAAAAGGACGCCTTTTATAGTCATCAGTACATTATCACTTTTGATCTGGCAGTCAGTTCTCACACAGTCATAACATAATATCACGCCTTAAAGCCCCGAAGGGTTGGGCAGACGTGTACCTAATTGTTCACACACATTTCGCAAGTTATATTGAAGTCTCATGTAATAGGGGGTGAGCCTATTGCCATCAACCGGGCACAAATCTAGATTCCGTGGCTGCTACTGAGAAATTCCTGATGGGATAACCCAGCAACACTATTATTTATAGTATTTTTTCAATTGCATATACCTACATTGTTGAATGTTAAGTGAAAGCGGAGTCACCTAAGGGGGCGTCCATCGTTCCAGAGGTGACTGGGGTAGACCTGAGAGTGGCGGTACGCAGGCTGAAAGCCAGAAACACCGCCCCAGGACCCGATGGCTTGCCTGGCAAAGCCTGGGTCCTGGCCTCCGAGGCTCTCGGGCCCCGACTGGAAGGGCTCCTAAGCGCATGCTTGGAGAGAGGCCAGTTTCCGCTTCGTTGGAAGACGGGGAAGCTGGTCCTCATCCGGAAACCAGGGCGCCCTGCGGACTCTCCGTCCGCATACCGGCCCATCGTGTTGCTCGACGAGGTGGGCAAGCTCTTCGAAAGAGTCATTGCCAACCGCCTTGCCGGGCACCTTGCGGGGATGGGGCCGGATCTTGCGGAACACCAGTTTGGTTTCCGCAAGGGGCGCTCTACGGTGGACGCCATCATGCGCGTGAGAGCCCTCACGACGGGGGACGCGGTGTCCCGGGGCGGGGTCGTCTTGGCGGTGTCTCTTTGACATCGCCCACGCCTTCAACTCCATGCCCTGGAGCTGCATTGGGGAGGCACTCCGGTATCACCAGGTGCCAACCTACCTTCGTCGTGTGGTCGGGGACTACTTGACGGATAGGGCCATCATCTACCCCGGTCAGAGCGGAGAATGGAACCGGCGAGAGATGTCGTGCGGTGGTCCACAGGGATCGGTTCTAGGACTGGCCCTGTGGAACATCGGTTACGACTGGGTGCTGCGCGCCGACCTCCCTACCGGCGTCAGCGTAATTTGCTACGCTGACGACACGCTGGTACTGGCACAAGAGAGGTCGCACGAGGCGGCGGCCGAAAACATGACACGCGGGGTTGCGATAGTCGTGGATAGGATCCGGCAATTGGGTCTCGAGGTGGCATTGCACAAGTCCGAGGCCATGTGTTTTCATGGGCCTCGGAATGCGCCACCGTCGGGATCCCTACTGACAGCAGGAGGGGTTTCCATCGGCGTCGGGTCGACGTTGAAGTACCTAGGACTCGTCCTCGACAGCCGGTGGAACTTCGTGGAGCACTTCCGACGTTTGGCTCCCAAACTGGAACGGACAGGGGCTGCCTTCAAGCGGCTCTTGCCCAACCTGAGGGGTCCAAACGCCTCCTGCCGGAGGCTATACGCGGGGGTCGTGCGGTCCATGGCCCTTTACGGGGCCCCGGTGTGGGCGCGTTCTTTAAGGCGGCAAGCCGCCCACTACCTGAACGCGCCCCAAAAGGTGATAGCCATAAGGCTAATCCGGGGGTACCGCACGATCTCCGGCGAGGCGGCTAGCCTCCTTGCCGGATTGCCGCCATGGGATCTGGAGGCGATAGTCCTCGCGCGCCTGCATGAATGGCGCGCGGAGGCACTACGTCGGGGGGAAACTCCGCTGCCGCGGCAAATTGCCGCTCAGCGGACAGACCTCCGGCGTGATATCATGGCGACATGGAGAGAGCGACTGTTGCAACCCCGTGCAGGGCACGCTACCATAGTGGCGATAAGTCCCCTCTTTGAGGAGTGGCTAGAGAGGCGCCACGGCGCCCTCACCTACCGCCTGACGCAGATCCTCACCGGACACGGTTGTTTCGGGAGGTTCTTGCACCGAATCGGGCGGGAGGAAACGCCCGGGTGTTTCCACTGCGAGGATCGTCCGGAGGACACGGTGGAGCACACCGTAGAGGTCTGCCCCGCTTGGGCGGAGCACCGCCGTGTCCTTGTTGCGGCGATTGGCGGCGGCGATCTCTCGCGTCCGGCCCTGGTTCAAGCTATGGTCCGGAGCGAGAGGGAATGGGAAGCCGTCACCACCTTCTGTGAAACAGTCATGCTAGTGAAGGAGGTGGCGGGACGTGAGAGGGAAAGAACCTCACGTCCCAGCCGCCGCGGGAGACGCCCTGGGCGTCGGGGGTCACGTGGTGGCTCCCGGCCACCGTAGGCGCGGGCCTGTGGACGGCGAGTTATGAGCTAGCTCGCCGTCCGGCCGTCTTATGACGACAGGCCGTGTCGACGGCGCGTTCGTGTTCCACGCGCGCCTCAAAGAGATGTCAGCAACCGAGTAGGGGTCCGCATGGGCCGATGCCTGCCAGAGCTGCGGGACTGTTCGAAAGAGACACCGTGGCCCTGGAACACAAAGGGCAAAGAAGGAACATGGATGGGTTTTAGTCAGTACAAGTCTGACACTCCCTTCCGCTCCGCCCAGAGTGGGGGGGGGTCATTTGATGATTTCCCATCCAAAAAAAAAAAAAAAAAGGGGGCGTCCATTAATTACGTGAGGCGTTTAAGGGGGGGGGGCGTCAAATATCACCCAATCTCGCAAGGGAGAGAGGGGGGTATCGGCAAATATCACTGGGTTTAATTAAGTAAACATGTTTTTCTACAAATTATTTTTTTAGTGAAATCAACGCAATCAAGCACAGATTACCGTATTTATACTAAACTACGCACCAAGGTAGGAGGGGGGTCAAAAAATCGCTTCACTTAATTAATGGATGCCCCCTAACACAAGCATCTCCTTGCTTAAAAGGTGATCTCCAAATCATGTGTATGACAACTTTATGTAATTGGAATAAACATATTTATTTTTAACACTTTGCCCGACCCGGGAAACGATCCCCACGCTTAGTAGTCGCACTTGCGACCACTCGACCAACGAGGCAGTCTCTCACACATGCACACCAAAATTACCACGCGAACGAAGTCGCGGGTAACAGCTAGTAATTAATAAATAAGATTGTCTTCTAATGATTTGAAAATTCAACCCAAATATGTAATCAAATTTTTATACAGTAATAGCCATTAATTACAAAGTTATCCATAAAATAAACCTCAAATTGCTCTTCTGAAAAGTAAGCATTTTCACTTTCGATACTTTACCTTAGAACAGTCGATAGGTAAATACACAATAGTATGTTATGTTAATTGTTTCGGAATGTTCTAGAGTAGCTATATTTGTGTTGGGCAATATCACTTCGAGCAAGTTTTCATTTATTCCAATAAACGCCGACTTGACTCGATTACTAGGTATCACACTTCTTAATTTAATAATATTATTTTCTTGAAGGCGGTTTGAATACCACTTGAGTGGTAAAGGCACAGTCTAATGAATGATCTCATCGACCAAAGAGATACTGCAAATAATATCTGCTGCAAACTGAACAGAATACGCGGTCAAATCGTAATTAAGATTTAATATATTATTTATATCCATTCAACAGTCATTTCATACGTTCAATCGCGAGGTTCGTAGAAGTAATCACGGCTCCGAACGGGTGCGGCGGTGCATTCATGCCGAGATATTGAAGCTTAACGAAATGACGGAGTCTAAAGAAAGATCTCTTATGTCTAAGAAGACATGTCTTTGAGCTCTTTTGTCGAAGATGTCGCTACAATGGCGGCTTTCTCTTCGATCGCAATGCTTGCACAATGAGAGCAGATCTAGGGTACGTCTTAGAATGGATTGTCCCGCGAATATAACATTTTTAGATTAATTGTAATCTATGTCATATTTATCGATTTGCGAGGTTAGGAAGCCGAGCCCTGCATAACTGAGCACGGATGATGTTGATACAGTGATCTGTAAGCGGGCTCACGTTTCAGAAACACCTGGTTTCGGAGTGCTTATTATAGGTAAATAGCATATCATAGTATTTTTTAATTCGTCATTTATTTTTTATTTTGTTTCTCTTTTTGTTCTGTGTGCTTGATGAACTGACGTCAAATAAACTTTATTCTTTGTTTCTTTCTTTTGTTATCACATACTTCAAATCAGTTAAGATTTGTAAGAAATTGTGATGCCGATTCAGTTTATTAAAGATGTGGTAGGTTTATTAAAAACACCTTAATTAAAACTTAGAACGTAACCTACGAGGGCGGGTCAATAACTCCGTGACTTTTTGAATTTCTGACCTCTTTACTGAAACAGCAACACTGCTCCTGTCAACAGGCATCTGTCAGTTGACTCCTGTCAAAATTTAAACTTGCTGCGTCAGTTAGTTTGTGTTTGACAGCTATTTTTATCAGACTACTCACTAATTTGAGGAGAAAATGGAAAAAAGTGAATTTCGTGTGCTTATTAAGCATTATTTCTTGCGAAAAAAAAACCATTACCGAGACCAAGGCTAAGCTTGATAAATACTATGGGGACTCTGCACCATCGATTTCAATGGTAAAAAAGTGGTTTACTGAATTTCGTTGTGGCCGTACAAGCACTGAAGATGCCGAACGTCCTGGACGCCCAGTTGAGGTCTCTACACCCGAAACAATCGAAAAAATTCACGATATGGTGTTGACCGACCGAAGATTGAAAGTGCGAGAGATTGTGGAAGCCGTAGGGATCTCGCATGGCTCAGTGGTTTCAATTTTGAATGATCACTTGGGCATGAGAAAGCTTTCCGCAAGATGGGTGCCGCGTTTGCTCACAGTCGACCACAAACGCAATCGTGTAACAACTTCACAGGAAGCTTTGGCGTTGTTTAATCGCAATATGGAGGAGTTTTTGCGCCGTTTTGTAACCGTGGACGAAACATGGATCCATCACAACACACCAGAAACCAAACAACAGTCAAAACAGTGGGTTTCTAAGGGTGAATCGGCGCCAAAGAAGGCCAAGGTGGGTTTGTCAGCCAATAAAGTTATGGCGACTGTTTTTTGGGATGCACGCGGGATAATCCACATTGACTACCTTCAAAAGGGAAGAACAATCAATGGGGAATATTATGCCAACTTATTGGACCGATTCAATGACGATTTGAAAAAAAACCGACCTCATTTGGCCAAGAAAAAAGTTCTTTTCCACCAAGACAATGCAAGGGTGCACACATGTGCAGTTGCCATGGCAAAAATCCATGAATTGGGCTATGAATTGCTCCCTCATCCGCCCTATTCTCCAGATTTGGCTCCGAGCGACTACTTCTTGTTCCCAAACCTGAAGAAATGGCTTGGTGGAAAAAGATTTGACTCCAATGATGAAGTCATCTCGCAAACAAAGGCCTATTTTGAGGACCTCGAGAAATCATTTTTTTTGGAAGGGATAAAAAAATTGGAGAAGCGTTGGACAAAGTGTATAGAGCTCAAGGGAGACTACGTTGAAAAATAAAATTATTTTTTTATCAAAAAATCTGTGTTTTATTCCAAAAGTCACGGACTTATTGACCCGCCCTCGTATTTTAACGATTCAACTTATTAATCAAACCACAACAGAACAACAATATCAAAACAAATTGAAATGGGCTAATTTAGTTACAAGATACTCTTGTAACTTGCTCCCTCAAGTAGTAAAACGTTGAGCAGTGAGCCATTAAACCTCAGTTTAACTACTAAATATTTGCACCGGAACGCTCCATATTACGTTACGCACTGTGATCCTCGTATCGTCGCATGAACACATCCAGAACTGTATCAAACGCTAAACCAACAGCAATAATACCATACGCTCACTCATTTAGAATTACCGACAAGGCAGTAATGTGCTAAATAGCTTTCAAACAACATCATAACTGACTCCCAGCTGGGGTAGAGTAGTCCTTATGTGTATGTCTGTAAGGTCGCGTGTGGTGGTCGGTGGCGAGTGGTGATCCATCAAGTAGGGAGCTCGTAAAGTGGGAGCCCGTTAGGCACAACGACGCCACTTCGTGTTGCTTGTTCTATAGCGATGGTATCTACATACTTCTGTCCTTATTGCCGGTGTAACATCTATTTATTTATTTATTTTTTATAAAAACTCTGCCCCACACTAGGAATTTCACCTGTATCGTGGGTGCGTTTACAAACATTTAAATTCACATACACAAACAGCCAGACCCGGAACAACTACCTGTAGGCCATACAAATATTTGTTCCGTGCGGGAATCGAACCCGCGAAGCGCAGCAGTCAATCGCTCAGCCACTGCACCAACCGTGCTGTCATCTATGGGAAGGTATACTAGGTAGCTTTGATGGAATTACATAGCTGATTGCAAAATCATAATCACTCTATTCCTTCCTTCTTTAAGCAGCAGCTTATGAACGACTTAGCCGTTTCGAGTATTCTGGCAGAAATTTAGTGTCATCAGTAATCGTGGATAAATTATAACTAAGGTTCCCTACGGTCGATAACAATTACAGGAGCTGATGGTTGCAAAATGTTTGGCCGACTCAATCTAGATCGTCCTCGACACGCTAAGAAGAAGAACAACACAGTACGTTGGTAGCTCAACTTACTATGCAGGAAATACTTAGGGTTAGATTCAAAATACATATTTATATACGTTTAGAAAGGCAATTTAACTTATGTTTGATTTCTCAAGTTAAACTGAATTTGTATAGTTGCAAGGTTAAAAATTAATAAAGTCTGGCTGGCATACAATATTTATTTTAACAAATGCTTCAAATAGTTTGTAAAAAAAACCATTAAGTGGCTACTTTTTCTTCTAACAGCGTTTACTTTACATAACATCTGACAAAAAGTGTTACCTTGGGATATCGTCTTATTTAGTAATTGGAAAAACCGACCAAGTGCGTCACTTGGTCGGACTCGCAC
Source organism: Noctua janthe (assembly GCA_910589295.1). Taxonomy (NCBI): domain Eukaryota; kingdom Metazoa; phylum Arthropoda; class Insecta; order Lepidoptera; family Noctuidae; genus Noctua; species Noctua janthe. The sequence continues at coordinate 299,192 of OU342560.1, forward strand.
ATGAAGAGTTACGTACCATCGTAGTAGGGGAGGCGCCTTTAATTTTATTATTTGTTGTTATAGTGGCATTGGCCATAAAGATTCTGTGAAACAACAGGCTACCTTTTACGGATCATAAGATACTGGCCGCTGACAGACAGACGGATGGACAGCGGAGGCTTAGTAATAGGGTCCCTTTGGTTACCCTTCGAATACGGAACCCTAAACAGTATGTAAGCAGATTGATGGTCATTAACTTTACATTTTAAAATGTTACTTAAAGTGTTTTGTCTCTTTTAACCGTTGCGTTGTACTTGTAGGGCATCAAACAGAAGAGTGTACCGCTCACGCCTTTTGTTAGTGTAAGTATTCATCGGAAACCACCGTCTGGTCGCACGCTCGACTCGGAGCACTTCGGGCTGGCGATGGCGCACTCTGCCGGCGGCCGTAATAGACGGCTCGCGTGCAAATCAATCAGCCGTCGATCCGACACCTGTCGAGAGTCGACTGTGGGTACACCCATGCGCTACATTGCTGTATACAGGTAAGGTACACCTTAACCTCGCAGTGTATCATGTCGATATTGGAGCAACTTGGAGTTTACAAACCGTGAATTTGTTGATGTTTCAAAGGGTGTTAGGTGTGACATTTTTTGTTCCATCTCACGCGTACCTAAATATATCTGTTATTTTCTAAGTACTTACACAACGAGGGCCTAAACTATGAGGGTACATACTATTATAAATGTATAAATTCCATTATTTCCGTGGAAGGCAAAATCATTAATCATTTAAGTGTACTAGTATATCGTGACGAGCGTTTGCCTGACTGCTGCTCGACAGACACGCTACGTGTACAGGCTGTTCCATTAGAATACGACGCTTAACACGATACCCCAACAGCAGGTAAATTAAACGTAAACTATCAGCACCGAGCACGGTAGGTGTTCACGAAGCTATTCATGTCGGACGGATAATTCTGGGTGCTATCGGGTGTCGAATCACTCCGGGTGGTATTGGATGTTGGATCATTGAAGGCAGTACATTGTTATGGCTCACTCGATACATTCTGTATTCATGCCGCTACTGGAGGTCGACGTCGATTGGGCACGCCATCAATATACGGGTAATTTTCAAAATTTGTGTACATTTTGATGTAATTATGTGTCCATCAAACTTATTGGTATATTAAAATTAAATATAGTTCGAAAATGTAAATATACATAATCCACATTCATACTAATTGGTGATAAAATAGCAAACATAGAAATATTTTTACGTGGACTTGGTTCTATTATTTTAAAAATTAAATTAAGTTTCTGCAGTAATTTGTTTCCCATACAAAAAAGCAATGTCCATAGTCGCGCTTATGAAAAAAATGCAACAAATAATAAATAATACACGCAACAAGTAACCTGATTCAACAATGTTTTGTCAGGTGAACTTGTATGACATATGATATGTACTATAAAACAATTTAATTATAATAAATCATTTATCTATTTGCTTATTAAGACGTGTCTCATATTTAATTCGTTTGTGTTATTCTTTTTTGTAACTTTGACAATTTAATAATAATAGAAGTAAATTTAAAATTTTGAATGGCAACTCCATGCGTCAATATAGTAACAACGAGAGGGCGGTAGTTTCCTTCGGCTGCGCCATTTTGTTTTGTGACTGATGGTTAAACATTATGCGCGTCGTAAATCAGACAATAAGAATCTGTTTAAAAAGTGCCAAATTATAAGAATTAGGTAAGTACTATACTCTGATGGTAAATTGTAATCAAATGCATGTTTTACGAGTATCTTTAGTGAGAAATTTCAAGAATATTATTTTTTGAATGTTATGGACACGTTTATTTTGTTTATTTGGGTGACCATTGTGTTATTATTTTTGTGTTAAATTACACAATGGAATGGGTAAAGGCTTGTTTATAATACTCACGTAAACCAGGATTTAAGGGTAAACACCGTTGTCACTCAAACAAACCATGGGTAGTTGACATAAATAAGAAATATAGGACCGAGTTAAAAAAAAAAAAACAGAACAAGTAATTTACTATAAATTATCCGATACCGTCCGCGAATTCATACCTACACCATACTCGTAACATAAACTGTGATGGCAGGCAAAAATACCTACCTTAGGGTATGGTAGGTATGCGTGACGACTTTAAATGTAATGTAATGTGTGTGTGTGTTTTGTGTATTAGACAACAAAGAAAATGAAAAAAATAATCCAAACCATTGGGTAGGTATTTTGGCGTATTTAAAAAGTTCATCACAATTTTATATAGGTACATTAAAAATCAACTATTAAAATTATTATTACACTTACCTACATTCAGCTGAACAACTTTTCTAAATGGGTTCCATTTACGGTCACATATTATTATGCCTTCGCACGTTTGCCCGCTGTTTGCCCGCTGTTTGCCCGCGCGCATTAGTGTGAAATAATCTTGTGTAAAATAGTACATTTACTTTTTTTAAAAAAGTTGCGTTTTTCCATTGATTTTACGTTCTATTAATGAAACCAAACCACTGGTTTCAAGGATAACGGTGTTTACCCTTACAGCCTTTTTTTTTTTCTTTTTTTTTCCGGATGGGTAATCATCAAATGACCCCACTCTGAGCGGAGCGGAAGGGAGTGTCAGACTTGTACTGACTTAAACCCATCCATGTTCCTTCTTTGCCCTTTGTGTTCCAGGGCCACGGTATCTCTTTCGAACAGTCCCGCAGCCCTGGCAGGCATCGGCCCATGCGGACCCCTATGTGGTTGCTGACATCTCTTTGAGGCGCACGTGGAACACGAACGCGCCGTCGACACGGCACCCTTACAGCCTGTAGTAATTCCTTTTTTGTTGTAGGAAAGATGCCGATAACGCCTGCTGAACGGCTAAAACGTTACCGAGAGCGTTTAAAATCAAATAATCCAAAAAAATGGAAAGAAGTACAAGAAAAAAAATTTGATTAGAACTAAAAATAAATACATACCAATACGTCAACTATCTGAATCTGAAAAAAAATTAGGCGAAAGAAATGGCGAAATTTATTCATACTTATTCAGCAATATATTATTTTATATCTTAAATTTTTAAATGTGATTTTTGCACAAATTTTTAAAAAGATAAAAGCTTTGGTTACCGAATTATTAAGAAAAATAAAGGTTTTTTTCTGTATTGTTAAATAGTATTTAAATGACTGATTGTTCAATTTCATAAAATATAATATGAATAATACGTAAAGCGTATGTTAAAAATGCGAGACTGCTAAAACCGTTAAATTATCTTTAAATGTCATTTTTATGACCTTGTTATGTTTAAGACATAAATAGATAGCTCATTTTTTATTTGCTTTCTAAGTTTCTTACACGTGATTTTGTCAAATTTAAATACGATTAAACTGATTAACTACAACCAAATTGGTTTTTAAATCTTTCGTTGTGACTCTGCCCTTACTTTTCTTTTGTGTCACGATAACACAAAATAAACCCAAAAGAAATGTACATAAATTTTGAAAACGACCCATACATAGGCTGATCTTGGAGCGAGATGTAGACAGATTATCATTAAACCTGATTTATAAAATTCTAGACTAAAATAACTAAATGATTGTCATTTGGCTGTGTCTCCTCACTGCCTAATGTATTGTTTGAGTCATAATAGAACAGTCGTTGTCATATTCATTCTTTCCTAAGTTAAAGTAGCAAAGTTCAATTCAAGATACATAATGATGAGTTACATTTTTATCGATAAACAGGTGCAGTGCTTTTAAGAAGGGGCACAAAATATTCTTGATCAATATCTTGTTAGGTGCTATCTAACGTCAATGTCTACTTAGATAATAAAGTGAACAGTCTAAACTCAGTAGCATCAGAATAAATATCAAATTCTGCTAATCTAAAGTGTGACCTAAAAAGCGCCAACGAGACACGTAGGTAATGTGTCATCATTAATCTTCTAGATGAGCTTTATCTGATAAGTCATAACTTCGTGTTTACTATGGCGTTATCTAATCTTTAACTTCAGAAGCCTGGCACGTTGTGGAACGTTTGTAGCTCAATTTTAGAGGATTAATGCCGCTTCTATTACCACAAAAAAAAATCGAGAAGTAGAGGTTACAGGTGGTATGAGGACTTTTAGAAGCGTTAACTAAATTATTGTCAACTTGTATTGTTTCTCTCTATTATCTTACCACACTATTTTCTAGCAGAACTTCTTCCTGTATTTATTGATGGACAAGATAAATATTTAATAAAAAGGTGTGGTACATGTGTGCGTGGACAGGGCGACATCGGAGATTAGGAGACGTTCACCTTCACGATATGTACGTCGGTGCGAGGAACTTCCGGGGCGGGACCATATCTAAAAGTCTGTAATAATATTTTATAACGATAATGCTAAAGAAAAAACATAAATGTCATGCTTGAGTGTAGGTACAGATGTTAGGTGTCTCAGATCGCCTAATATTGGACCTTACAGAAGTTGGTTTGGTTTTTAGCAACACATAATCGCCCGTCATCATCTTCCAGCGCCCTTGTACCATTCTACTTGGGGTCGGCGCAACACAATAAATGATCGCCGTCTCGTGGCTAAATAATAACAGCCGCACGGGTTTATCTTCAAGTTAAACAGTACTGGCCAAGGTCGGTTCGTGGATGGATCCACAACATACCGAGTCTCCTCTGTGCCTCGGAAAGCACGTTATGCCGTTGGTTCCAGCTGTCGTTTGAAGCTAATCTAACGACTGTCAAGGATGACAGTCGTTAGATTAGATTAGATTTATTTATTTCTGAGTATATGGTACAATACATGTTGTATAATACATGTTGTTGTATGTTACAGGTAGTCATTGGAACAAAAGTCTGGCAACCAGTCTTACCAAGGCCATGGTTGTGAAGATCAAATAAGCAGCAGTCCTCAGCAGGCTTGGCAAATGACGATAATAATGATGAATAAAATTAATGACTCATAGGATCTTAGAGCTTACGATACAATCATAACTTGTTCACACTCCAATAACTACACAAAATAACGCGGTCGACGTACTTACAAAGAATTTCTTAAATTGCATACCAACAATAAGAAAGAATCACGTTCACTCACTCTCTATTTGTACTATTTTCAGTTTCTTACGAACTGTAAATTGTAATGTGGCGATGAATTTAAAGTACTCGTAGAGAGTGTATTGAATGATTCACGAGATCCGATAGCACGAGACGTGAGACGTGAGGCATGAGATATGAAGAGCGGCACGAGTTTAATACAATGTACTTTATTAACATTGATACGAGATTGAAACAAGACAGACTCGACGGGAGATGGAAGCAGCCGCTCAATTACTGCAAATAAGAATTCTGTTTGCTTTGATTTAGCTTCGGGGTGAGCGTGAGATCATGTTTAGTTACAGACTTAATTTGTTTGAAAACAGGATTGGAGATTCTTTAGTTAGTCACATTACAATCTTGAGGATTTCACCTTCTTCTTGTATACGAATGGGGGATACACATTAGAAGAACCGTAATTATCTTCAAAAGACCATTTCAGACAGATCTGCATGGTCCTCATATGAATTGACTAATGTCTGGACTTTAAAATAGACAGTGAGCTCAGAGTTTGTTTCGCTTGTTTCTTCTCAGAGTAGTCTGGTACGAAACACCGGCCCCATCTAGTTTTAAAACATAACAAGTGAAGTGACGTGTAAAAGTGTTTTGTAAAACCAATTTACAGAAATAAATATGATTTAATTAATTCCATCAGTAACAGAAGAATAGGTTTGAATCAAAACAGAATAGAATAGTTCTTTATTTGCTTAGAATGTAAGTAGGTACAGTAGACGCTCAAAAGTGCACTAGCATGCTAAAGATTACATTGCTATGAACTGTGCGAGCGCGATACAGCAGTCCGTGTGCGTGTATGAGTGATGTCTCAATATTCCACACATAACACACACTAATGAACTGTCGTCACACTACGCGAAATAGCATTATATTTCTGTTGCATTTAGAATACACATCATAGTGGTGACCTGTTCATACCATTGCATTGCTCAAATTCGCGTAGTATTAACATGTGTTGGTAGCTGTTTGGGCTGAGCATGGGTTCACGATCAATGAAGTCTAAGTTCGAATCTGTGTTATTACAACGTGTAGCTGTTTTTTGTTTCTTTGAAACCTTAAAAATATTTGTATTTTAAGCAGAAAGTAGGTAGGTATTTATGTTTATTTACAATGTAGGCATGCTTATTATTTATTTTTTATAAGAAGTTAAATATTAGAGAGTTATTGTATTATTATTTAACCTCATTAATTGATTTTTATTTTATCTTTTCGGTGTTGGAAGGTGGAAATAAAAAAGTCGTGGTGAAGGATAACAAAAAAGTTTATTCGTTTTATTTATTTATAAAATTAACAAACTTTTATAAGAATTGTGACGTCACATTCGCACCTAGGCAAAAGAAGTTCTCTTATCACTTATTACTTCTATTCATAATATTTTTTGTTGTATACCCACTTAGTAAATTCATAATAAGAATAACATAACACGGAAAGGATATTCTAATAACTCAAATATAATTGTTGATACCCACTTATTATAGGTATCGGTATTCAGCAGAGTTCATTGAAAACAAATATATGAAAAAAACACGTTCATAAAGTCTACTTTATGAACGTGTTTTTTTTATGTAACGCCACATTGAATGTATTGAGGTTATAGCTTAAGTGTTCATTTTCTTGAAGAAAAGAAGATTGAAACTAAACCCCAATTTAAGATCATTAAGTTTAAAATTTAATTACGGAAATGTTAATATTACTAAATAACTATTTAGTTACCCGGTCTACTTATTAACTTTTCGCCATAAATGAAGTCTTCCTTTTGGCAAGACTTGAAAGTCTTCTCGTCAGAAAATACAGTACAAATAATTTAAATAATTTACCAGTTAAAATCTAAATAATCTCGAGCAAAACGTAGTCTTTCCTCCCTGTGTTTTTGTGTCATGAATCATCAAATAATAGTTTTTTACCTGGCTTCCGATGATGTAAACCTTCAGCATGGAGTGCATGGTGAATAGTTTGCATTGTAGTATCAAATTGATCTGCAAATAATATAGTTGGAATGAAACCATATGTTTCATATTCTTCCACCATGAAACGTCGCTGAGTCGGGTTAATAAGCGGCGGCCTTTCACTTCTTAGACGACTCTTCAGAATACCTTCTTCCTCAAACCTCTTTACCCAACGCTTATAGTATTTCTAAAAAAAACAAAATATGATTACACACTTGCAACTAGCAATTTATTTAATAATAAGAAAATCACACACCACAACTATCATCATAATAATTATAATCTTTAAAAATAACTTACACATTATAAGACAGTTTCAGTTGAAATTTGAGAAATATTAAGCCCATTTTTACGTAAAGCGACAATATTTGCCCTGGCATCAATACTAATATTAGCTTGCATCTTGAATAAAGACAACCAAACAATACGCTAATCGTAATAATAACACAAACGCTCGTAACAAAGTTCACCAACCAACAACGTCATAACTAACTACTTTGTTCAATCCAGAAGTTTATTTTGTTTCACATTCACCCTCATCTTTTTTGTTAATAATAAGTTCCAAATAATATTTAGAAAAACATATCTCATCGGGTCTAACGTATCATAATTAAAACACAAAAAGTGTAACGTGTGTGTGTGTGTGTGTAGTGTGTGTAAGTGTGTGTGTGTGTGTGTAGTGTGTGTGTGTGTGTGTGGTTCGAACGCAGGCTACAACGTGCGAGATATTTTGTATATAGTGTTAACCGCCAAGCCAGATAGACACATATTTAATAGTTTGAAATTAAATACCACTGACTTAATACTCCGTTGCGACATGACAGGCTTGTCACTAAGGCAAATCATCATTATATCGCACTCTTTCTGACTAGATAAATATGAAAGAGTGCGATATACGAGATCGTGTATGTGTGCAAAATGTTTGTTATGGAAAAAGGTCGTAAGTGCGACTTGTTTTGATGCGATCGTTTTGTGAAACTGCTAATGGACTTATGGTCCCTACTGTACATAAATACCCGTATGAGTTGTTAAATTGTATAATAGGATCCATGTACATTCTGCCTTAATATAGCATGAAAATGTAATACATAGCAGAGGATAATATGATACATGCGTCATGTTCGTGAACGGGCGCTGTCAGTAGTGACGGGTCATCAATTTGTTGCCACGGCTTATTTAAATTAATTATTTTATAAATGAATTGATTTTCTTTTTGTTTCTACAATAGATCTTACTTTGAACGTACACATCTCGCTACATCGTTCTCACATAATGTACCATCTCAACATGAATAATGTAACCAAGGTTTTGTAATAATATTATGATTTAAAAGAGCGTCCATGGAGTTTACTGACCGTTCTCCTCCATAGAGATCTACGCTAGGGAATGGGCAACTACAGTACTTTCACAGTTTTTATGCCTTGTTTTTTATGCCTTGTGTAGCTACATTTCATTGCTGCAAAACGAAGCATCCGAAAAAAAAATGCTGTTAAGATGCGCGACACAGTGTAGGTGTCCGGTGACATCTATACATATAAAATTCAAAGTCCTGACTGACTGACTGACTGATATAGCGCTAATCCTAGACACATGAAATTTGGAGGGTGTATTCTTTGTGATGAGTAAGTATCCACTAAGAAAGGGTTTTTCGAAATTCTACCCCTAAGAGGGTGAAATGGGGGTTCAATTTTCTGTGTTTTTTTTATTCTAGGAGTCGATTGACTTGAAAATTTGTGTACATACTCTTCAGTTAAAATTATGAGATACGAGTATCACAGTTTTTTTAAATCATCACCCAACAGCGTCAAATGGGCGCATGGCGCGCAAAGTTGCGCGGGGCATGCGGGGCGCTGGAGTATTTACCTATTAGTAAGTAGGTAGGATTTTTCTGAGGTAGACGTGTCTGTAAATATATGTGAAATCCTGATTTTCGCGTTGGCTCGTGATACGCGACATTGATATTAAATATTATGAAAAATTATTATGTCTACATATAAATAGATTCCTAATGAATCATTTGATTGTTGTCACTGGTGTCCAATCTCAAACCAAGTTATCAATATTTTACATAATTATGTATGTGATATTACTATGAACTAATGTTTGCAAGTTATAAGCATATACACTAACACACTACACTAACTATTCTTTCATCATCATCATTTCAGCCGAAAGACGTCCACTGCTGGACATAGCTCCACCCCCCCCCCCCCCTCCCCGAACTATTCTTTATTACCTATTGAACTTTGAACGTAAAAACTAATATTACACGTATAAATGCGAAAGTTTGGATGGATGGCTGTTTGTTACTCAATCACGCCAGAACGGTTGAACAGATCTAGATAAAACTTGGCACAGAGTTGAATTATAGTCTAGTACATACAAAGATTACTTATTATCTTAGAAGTAAGTCCCGTGGGCAATTCCCGAACTCCACGTGGGCGAAACGTGGGCATAAGCTAGTTAAATGTATAAGAGTATAATAACCGCGGATGATGGCTTACTCCGTCGAACCACGAACGTTTAGTTGTCAAAAATTCAGAGGTCTAATTTGTTTGTCCTTATTAGAGCGGTTCTGGATTACCTACATTCGACAGATCAAGTTAGTCTGTAAATCGACCTCGACCGACTTGGACACAACCTAGACAGCTGGCTGTAAATGTCGAGATCGAGACTCTAGACGACAGACACAGGGAAATGGCAAAGGGTTTGAGAAATGATATTTTTTTGGCTAGTTTACCAATAAAACTTATACTGTCTTATCTTCCGTGATTGTTAATTATTTTGAGCTTCCGATATTTCAGCGCTGTTGCAAGCGCCATGAGCGCGGGTTGACTGGAGAATGCGGGTGGATGGAAAATAAAATGTTAAGAGTAGACAAATATATCTACCCTCTTTCTTTGTTTTTTGCTACGCGCACTACTGGAACTCGACACTAAGTCACGGCAAAACACACTCACAGTATCACTAGGTTTTGTGGAGTCCTTATTACGATGCCAGCTGCTACTTTTGAGCTTACTCAAAACTGGAATATCGGGAGCTCAAAATAATGAATAATCACGGAAGATATCCCGTAAGTGACAGTATAAGTTTAGTTGTAAACCGTGAAAGCTTAAAACAGTGTTTGTTTGCCAATCTTTACATTTTGTTACTAATTTTAGCAGTCATCTCTATCGGTATTTATTCCTAAAGGTACTCTTCTTAGAAAGCAATGTCGAGTCAAAAAAACACTGCATTACTGATACTAAACTTTGCCATACCTCTGAAATTCAACTAGTCTCTAGCTAGATAATCTTCGCATCAACCTGTTCGAAGGTGTTAGTGTTACTGCACAAACTTGGAGGAAGCTGAAGAGCTGCCAGCGAGGTGCCGTAATATGCAGTAAATGTATGCGAAACATAAGCAAATCGCGTCGTTTGGCAACGCTGCACATTTGAGGAGCGCGCAAGAAGGGGACGCTAGCGAGTAACAAATGACTGATTGAGTATGTATGTTGGGTAGAGAGAGCTGGTAATAGAAGCATAGAAAGGAGTTCAAGCAAACAGCTTAAGAAGTAGAAAAACGGTTCGGCAAGCTTACGGACTACTTACAAACAAAATGCAGATGCAAATAAACACATTAGTACAATAACTTTTGATACTAACTCCATGGCGCCAAAGAGTAAATTTTCTGTCCCTGCCTACAAAGACGCAGATAAGCCCAACTTCGTACCACTTTACTGCACACAAGTACACAAACCATGTAGTTGTTTATCACTCAACAAATACCCTATGTTGACATTACACAAGTGTGTTCAAATTAAATAGAATTAAGAACTAGTCCAGGTCATTGATACGCTGTCCCTGGTAAGTTCTACCGATAGATTAGCGCTTGTCCAAACAAGGCATCGCGTCGTATCGAAACGACGCTGTTTGCACTTCGTTAGGATGACATAATAAAATTATTGATATTGGATAAGGAATTCCTTTAGTCAATATAAGCAGTTATCGGTCAACAAGATTGAAGAAATACATGGGCTTCAGCTCAAGTCAACCATAGATTGAAAATAATACTAGAGTTTATTTCTACTTCCACTGTCACATCTCATTGTATACCAATACTTGAACTAAGCTAGTAAAAAGACGAGCGACAAAACCACTAAGTGATTTTCATCATAAGTTTGTAGTTTTGCGTGTAGTCGGGAACGGAGAGGCTAACATTCAAGTTTGTATGCCTATGACTGATCCGCTACAGCCTGCAACTTGGGCCAACAACATGTATCAGTGAATAGTGTCTAGTACGGGCCAAGTGCGCTGTAGCTGCGAAGAATACCGCAAAGGCGTTACTGCACGTAACGTCCCTACTTCACACATATGATACTATTACTATGGACCAGCTAAACTTGCAAAGAATACAGACTTTGCAGCCTCTGTACTCCCGACAACTGAAACACAACACATGTTTACATGGAGTTTCTCTGTCTCATGACGTCATCGACAGTTAGTGCACTTTGAGAATCGCTCAGGTCATGTGGCTAGTACAAACTACGATTAGATGGTTGGATACAAATCCAACCATCTAATCGTTGTTACGTAGGTACTGGTGAAGCCGACTGCGGGTTTAAGTTGACTAATCTCTACTCATACTTGGCACAACATAACAACTTCAATAAGATATTTTTCTTCTTAGCGTGTCAATGGCAATCTTACTTTTTTCAGCCCAGAATTTGTTGTCTTCAGTAGTGTACATCGGCTCCTGTAACGCACAGACAACAGGTCATGTAGGACACAATATTTATAAAAATATATTAGGAATGTTACTGCACTTTGATTTTTGAAGTTTTATTTTCAACTAGCTTTTGCCCGCGGCTTCGCTCACGGCAATTTAGAATTTTACAATCAATTCGGGTTGTACTCTGCTTGTACTAATATAATTGAATCATGATTCGAAAGACATGTGGCGCCATCTATTATCATAAAGTACGTTATTCTTGTTTTCCTCGGGAACAGTACTTTTTTTTCGGGATGAAAGCTATGTCCATGTCTGTACACCTAACAACGATATCCAAAATTGATAGATCGGTGGGAAGGATGATCGGTTTCGTGGTTAAGGCGTGAAAAGGTAACAAACAACTAAACAAACTTACTTTCGCATTTATAATATTACTTAGGAAGGATTAGGAAGTTAGGATTCAAATAATGGCCGGCGTGAACATTATTTTCTCAAAATTTCGCGCTGCTTAACTACAACAGTTATTTGAGTACACATCGTTAGCCGCAGCAGATGAGTAACGTTTGCGCTTCATGCACAACAGTATCAAATCTCCGAAGTTGTTATGTTCTGTGAGAAAAAGAGTGCATTCACATTAGTGAACAGAAATGCACCTAAAAACAAGCTCTCAACTAAAGCACAAAATATCGACTTATGATTTAAAAAAAAAAAGTATGTTTTTGGGACTTTAAATTATACCATAACTTTTGGCGCTATGTTAGTAGTTACACCCTCTGTAAACATTATAGCTTTCACACAATCCATCCATCGCTACTTTGGTCATCTCCAAGACTAAACCATGCTCATGCATACTAAAAACCTTTCCAATATTTTTCAAATCCTGGGTGTGGCATAGACATAGAGTATTGCATAATGAGTGAGGTTGATTTTGTTCCGGGTTTGGGTAGTCAGCCAGCTGACTACATCACATGTTCTTACGAACTCGTACGCATTCTAACGTGTGTATACATACATCGTTCCAAAACGCACGTGCGATGCGCCCGGTGCGCGAGCGGGCGCGGGGCGTCGACCCGCTTGGTGGGTCGGTCTAATTCCGCGGCGTTTGAGCAGTTTGAGCTGCAACAGTTATGAATGACACCGCTCGTAAACATGTTCTTTATGACGTCACCCGAGCTTTGATCTTGACGGATTGCTGCGCACGCGGTGCGATGTATGGACGTAAATCATTCGGTGACATTGTGTTTTGTATGAAGGAGTGTGTAGTTTCAATGAAAGTAGTAAATTGTAGAGGAAACAGAATCCGCGCTCTCACGACTCTTTGTCTTCATATCCATACAAGTCCGGTTCTGAACAGGAAAGACCATCCCACAGGGAGGGGCCTTATTAGAAAAACTATTTCCTTCCCACTAGCCGACTCCAGTAACCATGGCTTGTTCCACTACACACTACTCTGGAGGAAACCACACGGTCAAGTGGGCCATAAATTGTCAACATATAAAACAGCCGTGGTCCCGTAATGGTAGTGAATTAGACTTATTTCCTGTAACTTGGCTCCTAGCCCCGCCTTCCAAGAACGAACTAAATCGGTCACGATAATTATAGGAAACAATAAATATTGCGTGCCGAGGAATTGCGCTGAACGAGTGCTACCATACTGTGGTGTTTGACTTAAGAATTAGCCACAGACGTCAACGGAACCAAAACAGGCGTGAATAATACATAGAAACCTTCTTTTCAACTTCTACACAAGTTAGACTAAACTGTAAATACATTAGTTAGAGTCCTCCCTACTTATACTGAAACGGTTAAAATGTTTTTTTTTTCTGGAACACTATATAAACAGGTTATTTATTTAATTAATTACAACGGTTGCATTAACAACCAATTACAGTAACTAAAATCTATACTTATAAAATTCAAAGTCCTGACTGACTGATATATCAACGCACTGCCCAAACCGCTAGTCCTACCTACAGACATGAAATTTGGACGGTGTACTCTTTGTGAAGAGTAAATATCCACTAAGAAAGGGTTTTTCGAAATTCGGGCGCGCAGTGTTACGCGTGGCGTGCGGGGCGTGCGGGCGCTCTGTAGTATTTACCTATTAGTAAGTAGGTAGGATTTTTCTGAGGTAGACGTGTCTGTAAATAGGGTTTATTCCACCGATTTTCGCGTTGGCTGATATTAAATATTATGTAAAAGTATTATGTCAGTCGGATATTTCAGGATTTATTCCGTTAGGCTCGTACATCATGTAGGCAGACGATGGGTTTCGTGCAATAAAAATACACTAGGTGCGATACACTGATTATAATAAACTAACAAATTACTTGACATTACAACTTAACACAATAACACGGGGCGCAATGAATCGGGTACAGTTCCAGGACGACTCAACTCCGCTGCGATCAGACATTAATTGTCCTCCTCGCCTCGAGCTGTAAACATCAGAGCTCTGTGGAAGCACGTTGTGAAGTGGGTATACTTGTCAGTAAATCTCGTGATGTCACCACTAGCGCGCTTGCGACTCATTTTATGTCCGTACTAATGACCGGATCCGACATATATAAAATAACAAAGTAAAGCAAAATTTGAAGTGAAAACATAAATAAAAGAAGGTTAACAACACTTTCATAAATTCCTCTTACAATATTTCTGACATACCAATAAAATCTTCGTCCATCCATCCGCAAACAGATATAGTTAAACATGGTAATTTAGTAAATGGTTGTGTAGTATTATGATGGGACAAAGGCCGTGCGTCAACGACGAGCAACCACGGAGACAACTAGCCGACGAATGTTGTCACAGCAGGATATAGATCGAACCCCGTGCAGGGCACGCCACCATAGTGGCGATAAGTCCCCTCTTTGAGGAGTGGCTAGAGAGGCGCCACGGCACCCTCACCTACCGCCTGACGCAGGTCCTCACCGGACACGGTTGTTTTGGAAGATTCCAGCACCGAATCGGGCGGGAGGAAACGCCCGGGTGTTTCCACCGCGAGGATCGTCCGGAGGACACGGTGGAGCACACCGTGGAGGTCTGCCCCGCTTGGGCGGAGCACCGCCGTGTCCTCGTAGCGGCGATTGGCGGCGGCGAACTCTCGCGTCCGGCCCTGGTCCAAGCCATGGTCCGGAGCGAGAGGGAATGGGAAGCCGTCACCTCCTTCTGCGAAGCAGTCATGCTAGTGAAGGAGGTGGCGGGACGTGAGAGGGAAAGAACCTCACGTCCCAGCCGCCGCGGGAGACCGTAGGCGCGAGCCTGTGGACGGCGAGTTATGGGCTAGCTCGCCATCCGGCCGTCTTATGACGACAGGCCGTGTCGACGGCGCGTTCGTGTTCCACGCGCGCCTTAAACAGATGTCAGCAACCACGTAGGGGTCCGCATGGGCCGATGCCTGCCAGGGCTGCGGGACTGTTCGAAAGAGATACCGTGGCCCTGGAACACAAAGGGCAAAGAAGGAACATGGGTGGGTTTTAGTCAGTACAAGTCTGACACTCCCTTCCGCTCCGCCCAGAGTGGGGGGGTCATTTGATGATTTCCCATTCGAAAAAAAAAAAAAAAAATGGGGCAAACCTAACAGACTTGACACCCTGCAACAAATACTTAACACTGCTAATGTCTAAAACGTTAAGGTTCGCATGGTGTTTCGAACGCTTGCGTTTCATTTTTTTCTCTATTAATGAATCTTCTGGTACTATCAGTTGGTAGCGTTTTGTCAAATGCCTTCGCCGGCGCAACACCGATATCATTTATAAACAAAAGCCTACGATACATCACTGCACAACAACTTTAAACTTAAAGGACATTAAAAGAATATTAGTTTAAGGAGCGGTTCGCGTGCATCACTTACCCGCAAACTGCCACAGCGCCGCATGCAATCTGTTCTCGTTGCAGCTGTAATTTACTTGCCGACCGCAAATCGACGTTTCAGATCTGTAACAAAGTAAACTTTACAAATGAAACACGCATATTACGTAACATATTGAGCAAGTACGAATTTTACATAACGACTGGTATGAAAGACATAAGAACGTCTGGTTGTTAGTAAGTCGCGTGTGTTCCATCAGTCGCGTGCAGTGAAACGACGCCTTAAATCGAGCGTTTGCAAAACTTTATTAATATTAGCTAAATATGGAGCGCGGTGTGTACGTATCTACGTACAATTTATGGAGACAAACGGGCTAAGTTTCTAGACTAATTCCGAGCTCGGTAAAAACAAACCTTATTTAAATTTTATAACAACAGAATATAACTTTTAATCTGTTTTGTGGGATGCTTAAAAGTTTTGTGTTGGTAATCCGGTCGGCTGTGTGTTATTTGTGACAAAGAGCGGTAACGGTTTAACAGAACATGTCCCGACTGCTGCCTGAGAGGCGCCTCCATCACACTGTGCCGCTTAGCTCCGCTCCGCGCTGCTCGCTCCTCCACCAAGCTGTAATCTAGTTACGAGCGCTCCAGAATTTTGTCTGGAGTGAGACATTGCTTTATGATAGCATCTTCTGAAACTACTTACGACTAAAGCTCAGTTTGTAAAGGCGAAGGCTGATTGATGATGTACTGATATCTTTGCATCACAAGACAGGTGATTACGTATGATGAGAGCGTCTGAGGTGGAGGGAATGTGCTTATTTATTTATTTATTTGCCAGAAACATGGTGTGTTTACAGATGTGTTCATAATATTGCATAGTGCTACATGTCTCACCGTTTTAACGGTATGCAAAATCAATTTATAATTACATGATATTACAATTATCGTTATTAACATTCAAGCTTGCTATGCTTGAGCTTAGATAGCCTCGAAATTAGATACAAGCATCAAAGATAATAATCTGTGCCAGTATTGAATAATTTACTAAGGTTAGACCGATAACTAAATCCTCTGTAAAAGTTTTCCATGTTCATACTCGTATTAAACCGAAATGTTTTCCACAAAAAGTAGTTCATATTCGAGCTCAATAATAAAATCTTCGAAATCGTAGTTGTTCTCCGAAGTTTCCCGAAAGTGCGCAAGCCTGGTCTCATTATAAGTTGTTCAAGTTAAAGGTCCGTCACAATAAGCATGCTTACCCACTGTCACGTTCGAAAGATACGTCGCGAGAACGATAATGTTCACTCAAATAAAACTTGGTTCTGAGGCAAGCCGCGCGCGCGCCCATCGCCCAGCGGGTGGTCACGACAAATAAAACGAAACAACTAGTTTAATTGCTCGAAATAAAAGGTAATGTAAGTATTATTTTATCCATTCTGCTTTCGGAGAATTCTGCCTAAAGCAGCTAACGTTTATTTAAATACCTATGAGATGTTATTGTTTCGGAATACTGAATGTTTCAGTTTCAGCATTGCCATCCAACGTGGCAATACTGCCAGCCTAGTAGGCACTGTTCCTGTTGACAGCGATGTAAACGAAATTTTTGACGACCTGTAACCCTTTTGATACTTGTACATATCGAAGCAAAATCATACGTTTACGAATCATTACTTGAGTAGTTGTGATCTACGTGCCATGTCCTGATGCGCAAATACTTCAAGTTGTAGACATAATATCCGGCGAAGTTCACAGCTCGATTAATTGCTAGTTCTCGGAGTAAAGCCGTACTATACATAGATGACATCTTGCTTGTAAATCCTAGGAGTAAGCGTTGGTTATTTTCTAAGGACAAAATCTTAGTTCCGTAAATAAGACAATTTGACGTTTACCTATGTACGTGTATTTTTTTAACTATGCCGAAGTTTTGCATACGTACAGTAGAGACCATAAGTGCAGTAACATTTTGCACACATACACGATCTCGTATATCGCACTCTTTCATAATTATCTAGTCAGAAAGAGTGCGATATAATGATCATTTGCCTTAGTGACAAGCCTGTCATGTCGCGACGGAGTATTAAGTTAGTGATATTTAATTTCAAACTAACAATTATGTGTCTATCTGGCTTAGCGGTTAACGCTATAGATAAAATGTCTCGCACGGTGTAGCCTGCGTTCGAATCCAAGTGACATTACACTTTTTGTGTTTTAATTATAAATGATACGTTAGACCCGATGAGATATGTTTTTCTAAATATTAGTTGGAACTTATTATTAACAAAAAAGATGAGGGTGAATATGAAACAAAATAAACTTCTGGATTGAACAAAGTAGTTAGTTATGACGTTGTTAGTTGGTGAACTTTGTCACGAGCGTTTGTGTTATTATTACGATTAGCGTATTGTTTGATTGTCTTTATTCAAGATGCAAGCTAATATTAGTATTGATGACAGGGCAAATATTGTCACTTCGCGTAAAAATGGGCTTAATATTTCTCAAATTTCAACTGAAACTGGCTTAAAATGTGTAAGTTACTTTAAAAAAATATAATTATTATGATGATAGTTGTGGTGTGTGATTTTCTTATTATTAAATAAATTGCTAGTTGCAAGTGTGTAATCATATTTTGTTTTTTTTTTAGAAATTCTGTTAGCCGTTGGGTAAAGAGGTTTGAGGAAGAAGGTAGTCTGAAGAGTCGTCTAAGAAGTGAAAAGCCGCCGCTTATTAACCCGACTCAGCGACGTTTTATGGTGGAAGAATATGAAACAAATGGTTTTATTCCAACTACAATGTTTGCAGAGCAATTGAATACTACATTACAGACTGTTCGCCATGCAGTCAATGCTGAAGGTTTACATCATCGGAAGCCAGCTAAAAACCATTTTTGACACAAATCTAAATAATGTCGAGCAAAACGTTGTCTTTCCTAGACTACGTTTTGCTCGACATTATTTAGATTTTAACTGGGAGGTGACTGTATTTTCTGACGAGAAGACTTTCAAGTCTTGCCAAAAGGAAGACTTAATTTATGGCGAAAAAATAATAATACTTAATTTAATAAGTAAGTAGACCGGGTAACTAAATATTTAGTAATATTAACATAACCGTAAATAATGGGGTTTAGTTTCAATAATCTTTTCGTCAAGAAAATGAACACTTAAGCTATAACCTCAATACATTCAATGTGACGTTACATAAAAAAAACACGTACATAAAGTCTAACTCATATATTAGTATTCAATGAACTCTGCTGAATACTGATACCTATAATAAGCGGATATCAACAATTATTTTTGTGTTATTAGAATATCCTTTCCGTGTTATGTTATTCTTATTATGAATTGACTAAGTGGGTATACAACAAAAAATCTTATGAACGGTGATAAGAGAACTTTTTTTTGCCTAGATAGGAATGTGACGTCACAATTCTCATAAAAGTTTGTTAATTTTATTAATAAATAAAACGAATAAACATTTTTGTTATCATTCAGCATGATTTTTTTATTTCCACCTTCCAACACCGAAAACATAAAATAAAAATCAATTAATGAGGTTAAATAATAATACAACAACTATCTAATATTTAACTTCTTATAAAAAATAAATAATAAGCATGACTACATTATAAATAAACATAAATACCTAACGACTTTCTGCTTAAAATACAAATATTATTAAGGTTTCAAAGAAACAAAAAACAGCCACACATTGTAATAGGATTCGAACTTGGACTTCATTGATCGTAAACCCATGCTCAGCCCAAACAGCTACCAACCCATGTTAATACTACGCGAATTTTAACAATGCAATGGTAAGAACCGGTCATCACTATGATGTGTATTCTAAATGCAACAGAAATATAATGCTATTTCGCGTAGTGTGACGACAGTTCATTAGTGTGTGTACGCACACGCACACACACTGCTGTATCGCGCTCGCACAGTTCATAGCAATGTAATCTTTAGCATGGTAGTGCACTTTTGAGCGTCTACTGTACATCACAAGTCACACAAACTAAAATAAACCTATTAAAATAAAACTTCAACTTATCAGTTGCAGTTATCATCTGCCTAGCCTTTTCCCAACTATATTGGGGTCGGCTTCCAGTCTAACCGGATGCAGCTGAATACCAGTATTTTACATGGAGCGACTGCCTATCTGACCTCCACAACCCAGTTAGTACTGGGTAATACGATACCCCTTGGTAAGTCTGGTTGTCAGACATTTTGGGCCACTGACTACCTAACGACTGTCAAAGATCTACAAATGACACCCGGGACCAACGGCTTAACGTGCTTTCCGAGGCACGGAGGAAACTCGGTATGTAATGGGTGGTCACCCATCCACAGACCAACCTTTCAAGCACGGCTTAACCTAAAGATCGATCCAAGCGGCTGTTATTATTTAGTCACGAGCTCCTCCAGTTGCAGTTATATTTTAAACTAATGCCAGATCAGCGGTAAGTGATGTGTATACACTCATACGCTCGGGATTTCGTGACCGACCGCCAATATTAGCGCCAGGCGAATCTGATCGTGTTATATCGAGCAAAAAAATTGACTTGTTTGTTTGACAAAACTATGGAGCATAAAAACAGTGTGCCCATCGTTAGAGCCATGCAAACACACAGACATGCACACACGCACACACGGATCTTTTTCGTGTAGGTCTTTACATGTAAAGGCCGCTACGCACTGCGGTGTTACTCGAAGATTTACATTATTTTAATTCCTTACCAGTGTGACTGTTCGTAAATTACCCCAGGCTGATAAAATTTTCGTTTTTCCTAAATCATGCACATATTAGTATTAATGTCGGCTCCCCCCGAAGGGGAAGAGGCCGCGCACCGCCTTCCGCACGGCCTTGTAAGACTCGGCACCAAACTGGTCATCTTTCCACCGACTACTAAACTGAACTCCAGCCCTGTCCCGACTTTAGAAGCTAGGTGACAGGGAGGGGTACAAGGTGTAGTTAATATTGGGAGGTCACAGTTAAGACATATACATGAATAATATCAAATCTTATAAAACTAAATCAGTAATAAAGTATGAAGCTAAAAGACAAGAGGGCGCAAAGATATATATATGATGAAAGTTTTTTGAAGGAAACGTTACGCTTGCGCTTAAGAGATTCACTATTTACAGTTACGTTAATTTAATGATTCAAACGTATTACGAACCCAACTCTATGGCATGTAACCGGTTACAATAACTGCCTCAGTACGTGACTGTTAGACCTAAGCGCATAGGCCCACTAAGGTTCCTGCTACGAATTCTAACAGATCACGCTCCCTAAACATTATTCACATGTCTTTCTCAATACTAAGACAGAGTACTGAGAAGTCCTACTGCCATTGAGGAAGACACGTTTTAGTAGTTCTCCCTACACGCGTATTCATGTTAGTAACACCCTTTACGGCAATCTACCCCTTGTCTAAAATAACACACAACTTGCACAAACGCACCGTCGACTCAGTCTGTAGCAGAACATATTGCGTTTGTTATTGGTGGACGCTGAAGTGGTGATATATCGTCACTTCGCATCTCTTTACTCTTCCCCATGTCGTGGTAGCGTATCTCGTTAGTAGTGTCGATTCAGTAATAGGCCAATCAGTGGCCGGATTTGGGTTTAACGAGATAAACAGCCGGGGTTTGACTTTCTGTCCCTAGCGTTCCTTAGAACGGAGTTATCGATGTAGTTTGAGATATTTCATGATGCCTACCCCCGCTCCCTGAAATGTGCGCCAACAATCCCAACGCAATGTTTCTGAGCTAGACCTTTACAGGACGCAATATTCATAAGCAGCGTTTGGTTGATTTGTACCACAAGTACAGGTCGGCATTATATTACTGAACAATATAATTTGTTTTAGTCAATCCGTGAATGTTACGATGCTGCCACCATCACTGAACAATATATTTTATCCCAATTGGAATGCGAATATTACGGTTCTGCCTTTCATTTGTGGTGAGTCAGATAAAAGTCAACATTCGTCAATAGTCGGGTGTGTTGGACTATAGTGTGCATGTCGTATGTATGAAATGTGTGTATAGTGTAGCGAAAGGCGGTCTCCATCCCTATAACCAAACGTAGATGAAGAATATGTGCCAAGGTTAGGAGTTATTAGGACAAAGAACACATGAGATAATAATATACATTGTGATTATAAAGCGGCTCTGCGGTCATGCTGAAATAAATGATTATTAACATCGCTGCGTTTCCGCCAAACTGCTATTTAAGCTAGGAGTTAATTATCGTTAACACTTACCACGTGTTCATTGTACATTGAGGAGGATTAGTCGCCAACTACTTACAGAGTGCTGCACACATTACCAGTCTCGTCTCCGCTACAGCGTCTCCTTCAAGATCTCGTCACTCACTTTAACTAGGCATATAGTTACTGTACTACTTATATTTAACTTATATAATACTAATCGCTCTCTTACGACAATCCTCTGGGACATGTCCATCTTGGTACCAAGATTACGCTAACTACATGAACCTAACCTAGGACGTCCTAGTTCTTTAACTGTTTTTAGACCGACTCCCTGACTTAACTCGACTAGCCTCCACGTGTGGACTTTTCCGCGATTTCAAATCAACTGCCACGAATCCACCAAGCTTTCCCCGGCCCAGCCTCCAAAAGCACCACGCTTGGCTTGTTCCCATACTTTTTACATCGCCTCTTTTTTAGTGCAAACGTCTCAATTGTTTTAAAGGATCCCGGGTCGTGCGATATCCAAAACATGATCAGCAGATGTGGCGTTAGTATCCTTTAGAAATCAGTATTTTTTTTATCTCTTCTTAAGATTTCTCTAGTCCCTTTCCCATTAAATAAATAATTTATGCGTTTCCGAGTGATGCAATATTTTTTTACAATTCTAAGGAAGAAATGACACTAAATAAAAAAAAAATCAATCAAAGCATTTATTTGGGGTGCGTTGTCAGAATTCCTCCTCGTGTGCCTGATGGCTGCCGGTCCCTCTCGATACGTCTGGAGGGAATAGCAGCTGCTGGGCCGGTGCACCCTGGGCGTGGGCAGTATCCTTCCCCGAGGAATGGGAAGAGATTCTTATTCCTCGGGAAATGTCCATGCCCATGGCTAATATTCTGACATGGAGGGGTCCCTCATGGACCAAGGGGGCGTTGCTCCGCGTGACCCTCTGAAAAGCAGAGGGCACAGCGGAGGAGCAAGGGCGGGCTCGGTGTGCACTTACCCTGCCTCCGAGCAGACAGTGAAGGACGTGCGTCCTTCACTGTCTCCGTCGATATCGTAATCCCACCGTCGAAGTGTCGTGGAACACGTCTCGTGGCTTCGATTGGGACCGAGGGTCTTGGCTTAACCGCCCGGACCACGAGGTAGAAAATCTCTATAAAAAGTTACCCCGAATCTCAAGCGGCGGCGCACCGCGAGGAGATGTATGGCTGACGGGTTCCTTTGGAAAATCAGTCTCTAGTGCGAACCACTGCCGGGCCTGGCTATGGCTTATCTGGGTACAGGGGGCACTGCCCAGATGGACTATTTATTTCCCCCATACTCGTGGGAACAGTATGGATAAATCTTACTAAACCCAAAAAACGGCCGATAACGTCGAAGGAAGGGAGGAGAGGGATGCGGGGTCGGAGTCCGGCGCCGCATCCAGCGAGGTGAGCGCTGGCTCAGTGAGCTCCCAGCGCGGGAGGCCCGGGGCTGCTGCGGGGAACAGGGAGTTCCTACGCAAGCGGTCCAGGCCGGTAGGCGACCGAGAGTCGTCGTCAGATGGGGAGCTGGCTTCGGCTCGCAAGATCCCCACTAGCAAGCGCGGCGGGATCCGCGGCAAGGGGAGAGGCCGCTCTGCCACCGAGAGGTCGGCGCGGCTTGCCGAGGAGGGGCGCCACCCGGGGGTGGCTGCCGGTCACGAGGTGGACCGTTCGGGCTCCTCTGGCGACGAGGCGGGTGCAGATGGCGGCTCTGATGCGGAGCGTAAGGCCGGGCTCGCGAAGGAGGTGGAGGCAGCGCTGAGGGCTGTCTCCTTCAAACAAAAGCCCTCCACCAGGCAAAGGGCTATACCTGCTGCGGTCGCCTCCATTATGGCGGCAGCGGAGGCTAGATTTGCGGGGCCGCCGCCAGACGGCGTGGCCAAACTGAGGGCGGAGGTCGCTCGACTGACAGCCGCCACGGAGCTTCTCAAAGAGGAGAATAGGAAGCTCCGAGCAGACCTGGCCAGTCTGCGCAAGTCCGGCTCTCGCGAGGAGCCCCAAAATGGGGGCCAGAAGCGTCCAAGCCAGCACATGCCGGTGGAGAACCATATCCTGAATCTGGTTCGGCAGGAGCTGGCTGCCTTCCAGGCGCGGTTCTCTGTCCTGGAGGGCATTGTCTTACCCCCTGGCGGCAAACAAGGCACCCCCGGGCCCGAGGGCGCCCTCATATGCGTCAGCTGCGGCCTCCGCACCGGGGCCGTCCGGCAGGGTTATGTCGGCCCCGACGAAACCGGCTCCGGTTAAGAAGGCGGCGGCCCTGAAACAGGGCAAGGCGGCGGCCTAAAAGAAGGGCAAGGTGGCGAATATGCCAGCGCCAGCCGCGAGACAGCCGCTATCGCCACCCCCCCGCCCCCTAAGCCTTCCGCGGCCGAGATCGGGTGGCAGGTGGCTGGAGAAAACGCGAGGGAGCGAAGGGCGGCCAAAAAGGCCAGGAGGCAGGAGCAGAAACGCCGGCAAAAGGAGCGGGGCTTCGCGGTTAGGCTCAGCGCCCCAAAGACCGCAGCTGTAGTGATTACACTACAGCCGGACGCGGAAAAGAGGGGCGTGACCTACCGCGACGTGCTCGCTAAGGCGAAAGCGACGGTGGATCTCGGAGAGCTCGGGATCGCCGGGGGCCTCCGGCTTAGAGTCACCGCAACAGGGGCTCGAGTGCTGGAGATCCCTGGCGAAACCCGTGGCTCGTCCGCTGACGCTCTGGCTGAAAAGCTTATAGCGTCCCTAAATGCGGACGAGGCCCAAGTGTCCAGGCCCGTCAAATGCGCAGACCTGCGCATACTGGGTCTGGACGACTCGGTGACCGAGAAGGAGGTGGTGGCCGCCGTCACCAGGATCGGTGGGTGCCCTGCCGAGCAAGTCAAGGCAGGCACCTTACGTCCGGACCTGTCGGGCATGCGAACCATAACGGTAAGCTGCCCTGTGACGGCGGCGAAAGTCATTGTGGAGGGCCGAAGGCTCTTGGTGGGCTGGGTTTCGGCGCAGGTGAAGCTGCTGGAACCCAGACCTCTGAGGTGCTTCCGCTGCCATGTGGGGCACCACGTGTCGGTCCGGTGCACTTCGGAGGTGGACCGCAGCGGCCTGTGCTTCCGCTGCGGCCAGCCTGGTCACATGGCCGCGGCTTGCTCCGCCGCGCCGCGCTGCGCCGCATGTGCGGCAGCTGGCAAGCCGGCCGATCACCGGGCAGGGAGCAAGTCCTGCGGTACTCCCGTCAAGGCCAGGGGCAAGGGAAGGCCATAATTGCGTCGGTCGCCGCCGGTACCCCGACCCTTGAGAGTGTCAGGAAGGGTCAGGGGTGCGTAGCAGCACGGTTCGGGGAGATCGTTGTAGTGGGAGTCTACTTCTCCCCGAGCCGAACTCTCGCCGAGTTCCACAACTCCCTCACGGAGTTGAGTGTCGTCATCGGAAGCCATTCCCTCCCTGTGCTTGTGCTCGGGGACTTCAATGCCAAGAACTTGTCTTGGGGTTCTCGTTACACGGACGTGCGGGGTAGAATGGTGGAGGACTGGGCTCTGGAGACAGGCCTGGTCGTCCTAAATCGGGGTTCTGTCCCCACGTGCGTGCGGGGCGAGTCGGTGGTGGACATCTCGTTCGCCAGCCCCGCTCTGTCGCCGCGTGTCGTTGACTGGCGCGTCATGGAGGGGGTGGAGACCTATTCCGACCACCGGTACATCCGGTTCGACGTCTCCACCCAGTCCTCAAGCGTGCCGGTCCTACAGGCCCCGAGTGGTCCGCGATGGGCGCTGAAGCAGCTGGACCGGGAGCTCCTCCTGGAAGCCTCGATCGTGCAGGCCTGGGTGTCATCACCAGACAGGCCTGCCGACATCAACAACGAGGCGGGTTGGTTCCAGGAGGCCATGTCCGAGATTTGCGACGTGGCAATGCCCCGAGTTCGGCCAGGAAGCGCCCGGCGTCAGGTGTACTGGTGGTCGCGAGAGCTGACGTCTCTGCGCAAGGCGTGCGTTGCCACGCGGCGCCTGTACGCCAGGCATCGCAGGCTCCGCATCCGCCCTCCGGATGCGGCAGCCATTGAGGCGGAGCTGTACGAGGGGTACAGAGCGGCGAAGACCGCCCTCCAAGAGGCTGTCCGGCGGGCCAAGAACTTGGCCCGCGAGGAGATGCTGGAGTCTCTGAACGGAGATCCGTGGGGGCGCCCTTACAAGATGGTGCGGGACAAACTCCCCACCCGGGCCCCCCCGTTGACGCAGAGTCTCCGGCCTGAGCTCGTGGAGGACGTGGTGAGCGCTCTGTTCCCTTCGTGAGGGGAGCATCCTCCCCCGCCTATGGCTCAGCCGCCGCGAGCGGTGTCGGAAGCGGACCACACCGATGACGATGACGACATTCCGGAGGTGACTGGGGTAGACCTGCGAGTGGCGGTACGCAGGCTGAAAACCAGAAACACCGCCCCGGGACCCGATGGCTTGCCTGGCAAAGCCTGGGTACTGGCCTCTGAGGCTCTTGGGCCCCGACTGGAAGGGCTCCTAAGCGCATGCTTGGAGAGAGGCCAGTTTCCGCTTCATTGGAAGACGGGAAAGCTGGTCCTCATCCGGAAACCAGGGCGCCCTGCGGACTCTCCGTCCGCATACCGGCCCATCGTGCTGCTCGACGAGGTGGGCAAGCTCTTCGAAAGAGTCATTGCCAACCGCCTTGCCGGGCACCTTGCGGGGATGGGGCCGGATCTTGCGGAACACCAGTTTGGTTTCCGCAAGGGGCGCTCGACGGTGGACGCCATCATGCGCGTGAGAGCCCTCACGACGGGGGACGCAGTGTCCTGGGGCGGGGTCGTCTTGGCGGTGTCTCTTGACATCGCCAACGCCTTCAACTCCATGCCCTGGAGCTGTATTAGGGAGGCACTCCGGTATCACTGGGTGCCGACCTACCTTCGTCGTGTGGTCGGGGACTACCTGACGGATAGAGCCGTCATCTACCCTGGTTGAAGCGGAGAATGTAACCGGCGAGAGATGTCGTGCGGTGTTCCACAGGGATCGGTTCTGGGGCCGGCCTTGTGGAACATCGGTTACGACTGGGTGCTGCGCGCCGACCTCCCTACCAGCGTCAGCGTAGTTTGCTACGCTGACGACACGCTGGTACTGGCACAAGGGAGGTCGCACGAGGCGGCGGCCGAAAACATGACACGCGGGGTTGCGATAGTCGTGGAGAGGATCCGGCAATTGGGTCTCGAGGTGGCACTGCACAAGTCCGAGGCCATGTGTTTTCATGGGCCTCGAAATGCGCCACCGTCGGGATCCCTACTGACGGCAGGAGGGGTTTCCATCGGCGTCGGGTCGACGTTGAAGTACCTAGGACTCGTCCTCGACAGCCGGTGGAACTTCGTGGAGCACTTCCGACGTTTGGCTCCCAAACTGGAACGGACAGGGGCAGCCTTCAAGCGGCTCTTGCCCAACCTGAGGGGTCCAAACGCCTCCTGCCGGAGGCTATACGCGGGGGTCGTGCGGTCCATGGCCCTTTACGGGGCCCCGGTGTGGGCGCGTTCTTTGAGGCGGCAAGCCGCCCACTACCTGAACGCGCCCCAAAAAGTAATAGCCATAAGGCTAATCCGGGGGTACCGCACGATCTCCGGCGAAGCGGCTAGCCTCCTTGCCGGATTGCCGCCATGGGATCTGGAGGCGATAGTCCTCGCACGGCTGCACGAATGGCGCGCGGAGGCACTACGTCGGGAGGAAACTCCGCTGCCGCGGCAAATTGCTGCTCAGCGGACAGACCTCCGGCGTGATCTCATGGCGACATGGAGAGAGCGACTGTCGCAACCCCGTGCAGGGCACGCCACCATAGTGGCGATAAGTCTCTTTGAGGAGTGGCTAGAGAGGCGCCACGGCGCCCTCACTTACCGCCTGACGCAGGTCCTCACCGGACACGGTTGTTTCGGGAGGTTCCTGCACCAAATCGGGCGGGAGGAAACGCCCGGGTGTTTCCACTGCGAGGATCGTCCGGAGGACACGGTGGAGCACACCGTGGAGGTCTGCCCCGCTTGGGCGGAGCACCGCCGTGTCCTCGTAGCGGTGATTGGCGGCGGCGATCTCTCGCGTCCGGCCTTGGTTCAAGCCATGGTCCGGAGCGAGAGGGAATGGGAAGCCGTCACCTCCTTCTGCGAAGCAGTCATGCTTGTGAAGGAGGTGGCGGGACGTGAGAGGGAAAGAACCTCACGTCTCAGTCGCCGCGGGAGACGCCCTGGGCGTTGGGGGTCACGTGGTGGCTCCCGGCCACCGTAGGCGCGGGCCTGTGGACGGCGAGTTATGGGCCAGCTCGCCGTCCGGCCGTCTTATGACGACAGGCCGTGTCGACGGCGCGTTCGTGTTTCACGTGCGCCTCAAAGAGATGTCAGCAAATAAGTAGGGGTCCGCAAGGGCCGATGCCTGCCAGGGCTGCGGGACTGTTCGAAAGAGATACCGTGGCCCTGGAACACAAAGGGCAAAGAAGGAACATGGATGGGTTTTAGTCAGTATAAGTCTGACACTCCCTTCCGCTCCGCCCAGAGTGGGGGGGGTCATTTGATGATTTCCCATCCGGAAAAAAAAAAAAAAAATCAAAGCATTTATTTCAAGTAGGCCAGTTACAGGCACTTTTGAATTGTCGACACAAAGACAACAGTAAAAAATAGCTACAGTCCAAGTCACAAGGCACAAAAACTGTGAAAGTACTGTAGTTGCCCATTCCCTAACGTAGATCTCTATGGAGAAGAACGGGCAAGAAACTCTATGGACACTCTTTTAAATCACAATACTTTAACAAAACCTTGGTACCATCTCAAAATGAATAATTCATTTTGAGATGGTACATTATGTGAGAACGATGCAGCAAGATGTGTACGTTAAAAGTGTCCATAGTAAAAACAATTCAAAAATAAAATTATTAATTAAATAAGCCGTGGCAAATAAGAGATGACCAGTCACAACTGACAGCGCCCGTTCACGAACATGACGCATGTATCAGCACCATTCAACTCAACCATTTTGAAGGGAACTAAATGATCCTACACACGTGCCACTATCAGCGAGACATTTGAGTGAGCATGACATACTCCTAACCGCCAGGGCACATTCAAGTCAAGAAAAGACGCAGGTTTCCAGCGAATGACAGCTTTCTAGTACATAGTACTCACACAATATGGGCTAGGCGGCTATATAATACAAAAGAGATTGAATCTATACAATGCAAAGATAGTTATACAATCTTTAGCAGCTCCATCAATAC
This sequence comes from Noctua janthe, assembly GCA_910589295.1. Taxonomy (NCBI): domain Eukaryota; kingdom Metazoa; phylum Arthropoda; class Insecta; order Lepidoptera; family Noctuidae; genus Noctua; species Noctua janthe. The sequence continues at coordinate 328,206 of OU342560.1, forward strand.
TATTTAATGCTATCAATTTAGGCGCCCCTGTTCTTGTGGAGCAGGACCGGCATTGAGCCAAGCATTTTTATCAGTGATATAATCGTCCAACTTGTAATATGCTTTCTTACATAGTGTGCGTTTAATGCATGTTTTAAATTTCGTTTCATTCAGTTCGAGAATACTTTGTGGAATTTTATTATAGCATCTCAAACGGTACCCTATGAAAGATGAGTCTAATTTAGCGAATCTGAAGCCTTGCTGAACTAATTGGTCTCTATTTCTAGTACTGTAATTGTGGCTGTCACCTCTTTTATTAAAAAGATGTAGATTTTTTCTTCAAATCAAATCAAACCAATATATTTATTTGCTAGAATATGGTACATAAGGTGTTACAGTAAATTAGTTTCAGAATATCCTGCCATAACATGGCGTGCAAATGTATTCACAATAAGCGATGTCAATTAGTCTAACTTACAAATTACGATTCTATTGACTTGATGTCCTCTAAAATTACAGATTCTATTGACTTGTCTTCTAAGTAGTCCTTAACGGTATAATATATTTTTATTAATAATAGTTTGAAAAGTATTTTTTTAAATATTGTCAGCGGTAAGTCTTGAAGATTATTTGGTAAATGATTGAAAATAATAATCGACATGCAGTATACATTTTTCTTAAATAGTTTTAGTTTTATTGGTGGCAGCCGAAGTCTATCTTTATGCCGTGTTCGGCTATTTGGTCTGTCAGTGCTAGATTCAAATAAATTGTAGTTTCTCTTAACAAAAACACATATTTCAAAAATATATAGACATGGCAAGGGAAGAATTTTAAGTTACATACATTATGTTTTCGTAGATGTATTGACAATGTACTGTCATGATGTTAATTTCCTTAAACAGTTCCCTTAGAGAATCGCGCCTACGAATATTATAAATATGGCTCTGATGGCTCTTTTTTGCAGAATAAATATAGACTCAATGTCTGCAGCCCGTCCCTATATTAAAATGCCATAAGACATAATACTATGAAAGTAACTAAAATAAACCAGTCTAGCGGTATCTACATCAGTATATTGACGGATTTTTCTTATAGCATACGCTGCTGAACTTAGCCGCCCCGCAAGAGATGTTAAATGAGAACCCCATTGTAGCCTTGAATCAAGCGTAATCCCCAGGAAAACCGTTTTATCTACAAATTCAAGTTTCTCTTTATTCAATACTATATCACAATCGCTACTTTTAACATTCGGTAAAGCAAATCTTACGCATTTCGTTTTTTTTCATTTAACACTAAATTGTTTGCTGTGAACCAATTATGGACCTGAAGTAGGGCATTATTCACGTCATCTAGATTTGGGCCCGTCTATTTATCTTAAAAATTAGGGAAGTGTCATCAGCGAATAACACCATATTTTGAGGTTGGTTTTTCAATAAATAGGGGAGATCATTTATATATACTAGAAAGAGGAAAGGACTTAATATTGAACCTTTCGGTACCCCCATTTTTACTTTTAAACTCTGTGAATTAACACCATTTATTTGCACATGTTGTTGTCTATCACTCAAATAAGATTTTACCAAACTAAGTGCAAGTTTCCCTAGTCCGTAATGCTCAAGTTTCAAAAGTAATGTGTCGTGATTTACGCAATCAAATGCTTTGGAGAGGTCACAAAATATTCCAATGGCGTCTTGGGACTCTTCCCACGCAGTAAATATGTGCTTTACTAAGGTTACACCGGCGTCAGTTGTACAACGTCCCTTGGTGAAACCATACTGTTGATCGTGTAAGATTCTGTTGGTGTTAAAATGATTGAGCATTTGATTCAGCATTACCTTTTCAAACACCTTGCTAAAAACTGGCAACACGGATACAGGTCTATAATTATTTGTATCTTTACTATCTCCGGATTTAAACAGAGGTATGACTTTACTGTATTTCATTAAGTCCGGGAAAACTCCTTGATCTACACACAAATTAAAAATTAAAGCTAAGTATGGTGCTATAGTCTCAACTATGGATGTACAAACTTTGATAGACTTTCCCCAAAGATCTTCGGTCAGTTTGACTTTTATTTGCCGGAAAGCTTTAATAACTATCATAGGGTTTATGTGTTTAAATTTAAATTCAGCCGGGCAGTCAGACACATTCGCCTTTAATAATCCAATTGAGATTTCAGGAGATTCCTCTAAGAGCCTCCGTAGTTTTTAACGGTATATCGGTAAAGAAATTTACAAACTCATGAGCTACTTCCTGATTAGAGCTTTTAGGACCACATGCTGTATCTAATGTGTAGCTAGTGTTACGTATTTTCTTCCTGTTAGTCTCGTTATTTATGACTTTCCAAACTGTCTTAATTTTGTTTTCTGCTGTTTTGATCTTGTTGCTAATGTGCAAGGCTTTGGCAACCTTGCATGTATTTCTAAAAATTTTTGAATACTTAGCAACATACTTGTTAAAAGTTTCAGAGTTTATATAAGGTTTAAGGCCATAAAGCTCAAATAGTCTTTCCCTACTTTTTCTGATACCTCTAGTTGCCCAATCACTAAATATAAATTTAGGGCAAATACATTTTGTCTTCTTTTCAAAAGTTTTGTTAAACTCAGTGTAAACTATTGAATAGAAATTATCATACAATTGATGTATATTAATATCGTCCATATGATAGCTCATAACACTTAACTTGTTCTGTAGGGAAATATTATACCTCTTTAAATTATTAGTAGTTATAGGTCTAAATTGAATCTGAACTTTTCGCAATGGTATGTTACACCTAAAAGTTACAGTTTGTCCGCTATGGTCAGACGGCAAACAATTTACTATGGCTTTATCTAAGTAATCACAATTGCAGAAAACATTATCTATACAAGTAGCAGAAGATGAAGTGACTCTCGTAGGTTCAATAAAAATGTTGGTCAAGTCAAATGACTTGAAAAGATTTAATAATCGACTGCTATTAGAATTTTCTTCTAAAATATTGATATTGAAATCACCACAAATAATTATAGGTTTATCACTGGCTGCAAGTTTTGCCAGGACATCTTCCATTATTGATTCAAATAAGGACAAGTTTTGATAGTTTGGGGGTCTGTACACACACACAATTACATGCTTATCTAGCTCAACACAAGACAGTTCGACGCAATGTTCCGCCGAGAGACCTACTATGTCATTACGTTGCTTATATTTAACACAATTTTTCAATAATATTAGGGAACCTCCACGCAGCATAGATTTACGGTTAAAACAGCTACCCACCGCATAGTTCTCATAATTAATAAGCATTTGGTAATCCTTTAGCCAATGAAAAATCTTTATTAATTACGGTAACTTGCCAGCCTGTAAAGCCATAAAATAGAAGTTTAATGTGTTTGTAAGTGGCCCATACCGTGTGATGATTTTAAATAGAAATCAATACTAAAATATCTACTTAATAATTAGGAGTACGTGACAGACAGTCACATTAAAACTATGGAGCATAAAAACAGTGTGCCCATCGTTAGAGCCATGCAAACACACAGACATGCACACACGCACACACGGATCTTTGTCGTGTAGGTCTATACATGTAAAGGCCGCTACGCAATGCGGTGTTACTCGAAGATTTACATTATTTTAATTCCTTACCAGCTTCTAACGTTCGAGAAATAATTAAAATGCGCTTGTTGAAATTAAAAACAAAAAGTTATGTAGGAGTCTATTCTTAGCTGAAAGTTTCAGGTAACATCATACAGGTTAAAAATAAGTTCAAAGGAGAAAAAAGCTGTTCTTAAAGTATGTGTGAAGTGAAAGAAAAGTACAAAGTTGAAAGAATTCCCGACAATGTGTAGGTACTGAAACTTTACAAAGAGAATATCTTAGCATTCATTATATTATGTTCTTTATTTCCGTAGCTTTCGTACTCTGACGTGTCATGGGATTTTTCTTTTAGAATTTCAATCACTGAATTATTTCTGCCTTTGAAGATGTTTTCTCTGAATCAATATTAAGGGCAATGAATATCTGCATTGATCCAGATATTGGTATTCAACATCTGTTCCAGAATTAATGTCATTCTACTGACGTGGGGTTTTTTCTCTTCTGTTTCAATAACCGGTGATTCCCAGATTCCCAGCTAACTTTTGTTGACTTTTTATTTTGTTTTACATCTTTTGTGTAGTAAGCAACGACTTATTGTCAGGCCTACGCTGTGCTCCCATACTAAGTACAAATGCTGTAACATGATAATATTGTAATACCAAATGATTTGAAAATAGTAACCATGGAGTTTCTTGCCGGTTCTTCTCCCAAGGAAACGACCAACCCGAACGGTGCACTTTTTTGTCGACGTTTTATACGTGCCCATCTAGAAATAGCCTATGAGAAATTTTTTTTTTCCCGCCGTCATGCACTTTACGCTGTAGTGCACGCAAGCCCTAACAATAACAATCTAAGCTAAATTCAGTATAATTTAAACTAAACAGAGGTTGATTTAGTGTGTATATTTAAACGCGCGCGTGCGGCGGGCAGCCGGCCGGTGTGCACCGCGCCTATTTGTAGCCGCAGTCTCCGTGCACCTACTTGCAGACAGTTAGAGGCACTGCATGTCGGCGGATACCGCCGCCCGCAATATGCGCAAGGACCACACACATTTAAAATTACCACTACTACTACAAAACTACTAGCTCGTTGGACTAGTGCTACCGCTGAGTATGAGGCCGGGTACAGGGCAGGTACAGCTTCCAAGTCGGGCCAAGTGTTATTTTTCCTTCACATATTTTTTCAGTAACAGCTCGGAGTCTGCGGAGACAGTGGTCGGTTGGTGGCACTCGACTCACTCTCCTACCACGTGGGACTGAAACATAACTAGCGAAATGTGGGTGTACCCTTACTGTACATATCATGCCTAACTTTTCGGAGAATACAGGTGTGATGTTTTGTAAGAAAATAATAAATTGATGATTTTTAAGTGCCTGCTGATCGAATCCAAGCAATAAATTGATTCCATACATAATTTACTTCGTTTCACATCAAAGGTACGAGGTTATAAATGAGCTCTATTCCTGAAACCGTGTTGCCGCTGCGGGTCATTGACCGATTACACGCACACTTATGCGGCTTCACGAAACCTGTGACGGCGACAAGCAACGTCGCTGGAACATGTTATTCACGCTTGGGGACGCTCGGGGACAGACAGAGGTCTCTACTGACACTCCTAATCTGACTTGCTGATAACCTTTCAAATATTGAACATAGCGTAGCGCTGAATCATATTGGACTTGTTACAATTTCGCGGCGAAAATGCTTTGCTTTTTGGGGTGAATTTTCATCCAACAAAAGGACGACATTTATTAGTTTACGGAACAAAAAAGTAGCATTAAAGCAGAAAATATAGCCACGTAGGTAGGTAGAGACCTACTTACTAAGTTTTGTAATGATAAGTGTTTATCATGGAGACAAGTTTTATTATACTTTTTGCTGGGCCTTTTATCAGGCATTGGGCAGATAGACTTGTGCGTCGTACCTCCATGTCACCAATTATAAATAAACAAATAAAAAGTTTATTTCGGAACCAAAAACACAAGACAAGGTACAATATGTAAAACGATGGTAGCTGCAAAAGTAGAAACTGTAGCGCAATTATAATTGTTTATTTATTGTAATTTGTGACTAGTTTACTAACAATAGGTTAAGATTATACTAACACTTTAAGGATCTATGGTCTGAATTAAATAAATAAATTAAATTATAATATTTCAAAAAGAGAAGATAATCATTCTATGCAGTTTGACAGTCAGTGTGCTAGTTTTCTGAAGCTTGCTATCGTTCATTTTTCTGGTTTTTATCTGGTTAATGTAATTCATTTGTTTATAATAACCCGAGGGAAGGCCTTGACTTACTCGAATTTGTTCATTAATCTCCTTCAACAGATGAGTCGATACATGTTCGTAATAGACGTATGTTTGGTTTGTGTTACCTTGTTTTTAACTTCTTTACGACAACATTGTACGAGTATGAACAGGATTATATCTCATTATCGACTTCTGTGCATATTATTAGTTTCCCGGTAAATTGAAAGCCTCCAGATGTAGTCTCTCAGGTGGCTTATTTCTGTTACACCAGTGGTGACATTAAAATAATTGACAAATTCGCATGTCCTCTAAGAAGTTACAATATTCTTTCTTAGACGAAAACATTATGAATGATGATAGAAATACGAAACATGATTTTTAGAGAAATAACAATGAACACTGGCCAGCGTCATCCCACAACTGGACAAAGGCCTCTCCCCATTAGGCATTACCGCCATCGATGATGATGATGTAGTGTGGATGACTCTACTAGGTCGTTGTTTTATTCAGTTTGTCCCATGATCTTTTACGTGTAACAATGATTACATATATGTATTTACATTCAGTCAAAAAAGTATTGGCAATGGATGATTTGTTTATGGTTCCAAATTATTTTTGTTTTTTTTATTGTTAGATGGGCACAACTGTTTTCCATTTTGGCGCGGAGTTTGAGTTGCATCTGTTATTACTACTGTGCTGTTTTTAGTTAGATCATGTCTAGTGTGTATTGCGAATTTCATGGACAAAAAGATCGAACAAAAGGTTTGTCTTAAATTTTACATCGAAAAAAATGTTAATTAAAAGATACATAATTATACAACCCTAAATGATAAAAAGATAAGTCAGTTAACATATTTACATTATATACAGACTACAAATAGAACTAAACTAATGATAAAAATAAGACTAAAAGTAAGAAAATATAAACATCTAAACAACGACGACAATAGGACACTTAGGCGTCAAAGTACTCCTCCGCATCGCTGTCATCTGGAAACGTGCCCAGAAGACTAGCAGCATTGCCACGCTGGATGGCAATGCTAATTCTATGGCCAAAGAAAGAGCCAGCCCTCTGGTCACGCGAAGTGTCGACCAGTCGGCGAGAGATTTCCTTAAAAAGGAGACGCGCACTCGGGCCCCATGACCCGAGCGTTTCGACCCCAAGCGGCTCAAAACTGTAGTTACCAATAAGGTTACAGTATTTGCGCCGCTTGAGGATCTCAGCAGCCGCAGCAGCAGCGCCTGCACAGCCCGCCGTGCTTGAAAGGTGAGATGGCGCAAGGGTGTCGACACAGGTTGCGTCCCACACCAAAGGCCTACCCACCTTCCAAGGCACTAACGTCATGCCGTCTGGTCTCTTGCCATCGTCACGTACCAAGCCGTTTGGTTCTAAAACCGCTGGTACGCCGGTGCTGACAAGGGCTCGACGAATAATGTCGTTAATGCTGGCGTGCCGTGCAATGCGACCTGCGCTCCTGTAGCAGGACAGGCCATGGTGTCCGAGGCTGTCAACAGCTTCACCGCAGTGACACCGATGCGGAGCAACACAAGGTGCGCCTAAGAAAATGAAATTTGTGTTCGGAATTCCTGAAAATTTTACAGAAGTCTTACGGTTAATCGACTTTATCAAAAACACGTGCTTATGAGTAGAGCAAAGCGTTCAAGAGCGGTCGAGATGATATGATTCATAAAACGCATTGTTATTGGTGACGAGACGTGGGTTTACGAGTTTGACATGCAAACTAGTCAACAAGCTTCGGAGTGGTGCCTTCTAACCGAACCGACATCGAAAAAACCACCCCTAAGTCGATCAAAAGTCAAAGTCATGTTGACCGTTATCATTGACTATCGCGGTGTTGTGCACTCGGAATTCTTGCCGGAAGGTCAAACAGTAAATAAAGAATATTATTGGAGCGTTATGCAGTTTCTAAGAGAGCAAATTCGACGAAAAAGGTCAGATTTCAACATCATCATTTCATCCGAAAGACGTCCACTGCTGGACAAAGGTCTCCCCCAAGTATCGCCACATTGACCTGTCCAAGGTCAGATTTGTGGAAAGAAAATTCTTGGATTTTGCACCACGATAATGCGCCTTCGCACAAGGGCGTCATAGTAAACGAATTTGACCGAATTGACCAAAAACTCAACAAGTACCATCGAGCAACCACCTTATTCACCAGATATGACTCCAGCCGACTTCTTTCTTTTTCCTAAACTCAAATTACCACTTCGTGGCATCCGTTTTCATTTGGTAGAAGACATAAAGGAGAATTCGCGGCGAGAACTAAGCTCAATTCCGAGAAAAGCGTTTTAAAATGTTTTGATGACAGGATTATTTATTTATTTATTTAACACTTCAAGCACAGAAGTACAGAGGCGGACTTAATGCCATAGGCATTTTCTACCAGTCAACCTTTGGGTGATGCAAAGACAAGCAGTGGTAGGTGTAAATCTGAAAATAATTTTAAATAATAATAAGATTAACTACAAGGATATATAAAATACTATAAATATATATCAAATACTATAAATATATATCAAAATTTAAATTAATGTAAATAAACATTTCCACGAATATACCAAAAAAAAAACACAAACCATGGGGAAAACATTACCGTTGTGACGAAACTGCCAGCTTCTTCCGAATGTACTCACGAACTTTAATTTTAAAAGATAAGCGATTGGTTGCCATCCTGATTTCCTGGGGAAGCGCATTCCACAGAGAAATAGACTGGACAAAGAAAGATCGGTGAATGAAATCAGATTATATCGGTGATTATTCGTTGGCGTAAGTGTATCGTTTTTGAAGGAGCATACTTTGAAGGCGATAAAATAACTTTGGATGAATAACTAACATTTTGTGTATTATTGATCGTTTCCCGGTATTTTCTTGACAGAGTAGTATATCTAGCTTGCTCCAAGAGGACACTAATCTGTTTGATGATTTATCACTAATACTGGGTGCCATGAAACTAATGAATGAAATGTCGTGACGTCCACCGACCCCGATGGCATAATGTAACATTAGAACACTCTTTTAATTATAAAATTGTTGTTAGTAACAAATTGGTGTAATTGTGTAATATCGGTATGCGAGAGGAGCACTAAGTAGTGTAGTGAATGGTAAACATTGAGAGCCGCTGAATTTTAGCGCACAGTCATAGTTGCTGGCGGGTGGCACGGCCTATATTGTTAACATTGCTAACGTTATAAATCAGAGTTCATTGCAATATAACTACTGTCAAATTAACTACATGCATTACGTTATTTATGCTATGACAAAATATACTCCATGCAATCCTGTGGTACTGTGGCAGCTCATCTGTATGATCGATTGTTTACGAGTATGCCGCCACATCGGAATGCTACACGTGCTTCTGTTTGATCGGAAGTTGTATGAGTATTACACTCTACACATCCCGGGAGAGCCATTCATATGCCGTTGAATCGTAAACAAAAACCTTTTCCTCCATTCATCGCCTTCCTATGGAACGCCGCCGTCCCCGATTGACTTCTCGTACCACATAAGAGAGTAGCGATAACGGATAAATAGATAAGTTGCAAACCGAAACATAAAGCAAAGTTTGTTCATCAATCCCGGCAATATTGCCTGAAGATGTTCCCGCTCGATGCGTTCAGTTAATACAGTTTTTAGCGGCGCTCAATATCGCCGGCATGTGTGTCAATGTCGTGGCAAGTATGGTAATATTCCCAAACTTTGCCAATAAAGGGGAGCCCGCTGGGGTGAGGCGCGGGGGCGGGAGCGTGTGTTTGTCCACCGGCTTACTGTGCCAGAGGAAGGACGCTGGAAACTGAGACACGGAATAAAGGCCGGCTTCCTTTGAGAAAAGATGTTAATTAAGTCCGTATCAAAACAGCCGAGTTTGAAGATTTCATTTATAAATTTGTGACACAATTATGTCATTTGATGTTCAGTGGACATTTGAAAGAGTACGATTGAAACAAACCATTTTACGGTTCTGTATCACCAAAAAACTGTTGGTGTAATGGGCCTGTGTATCTCGTATCGTATCGTCAATGGAGCGTGTATTCTCTGGGCGAGCGATATCTACCGGTTCCAACAAAAGTTTAAATGTAAAAGTTACAGATCTCTCATCATGCCACATATTCCTATTACGTACAGACCGTACAGTTCAATATTTGGTGATATGAGCAAGCAGCGAGCAGTGCGAGCGCAATATTTTATTGTTATGCTCATGTACAAGTTTGTACATACTGTAATTTTACCAAATTTAGTTTGTTCAGGTTCATCGCTTGGCGGGATTTCGACACGTCGCGCTTCGGGGGATCCAACGTTTATTTGATACAATTTGGGTTTGTGCCAAATCCTATACTAAACACATCAAATCTAAGTGAACTGATATTAATAATTTCTAAAACGTTTACACATTTCGGCTGAGTTGGGTGGGCAGTACGATGAGTTGATGGAGTTAATGGAAATGAATTACGTCAGCACCGAGTAGCCTGCAATAGTGAGTAGTGAAAGGTTCAAGTAAAAGCTTTTTGTCAGCGCGACACATATTGAATGTTATAACACGTGACAAAGGAACAGCGTGCAGCGACTGAATAGTTACGGTAAAGTAACTGAGGCAATTTCTCGAGAGGTGATACAAAAGAATACTTTACGAAAATTGTCAGTGATAGGAGGGAAAAAATGTATTCTGCTACGGCTACCTAAATGTGTTAAATACAGAATGTTTATGTATCGTAAACGAATTCTAGGAGTAAAAGGTTAGCTTTCATAAAAGTGTAACAACTGTAATCGCGTATAGGTGATGGCTAAATTAGGAAGAAACTTTCCGATGACAACGTAACTCCTTACACTAATGGAGCAGGTGATAACATAATTACCTGTCTGGATAATCTCTAAATAGAAATAGAACTTGACTGTGAGAAATAAAACATTAACGAAGCCAAACTTAGAAGTTTCTTTTAACTTGATTTATGAATTATTGATAGGTAAGACTTAAGTAAGTTGAAAATATTTGCACCGTACCCAACTTCTTAAAGAATAAGAACAACTAACTCAAGACAAAAGGGTGAATGTATAAATAAACTACTTAAAATTCGTCACAGACATGCAGTATAAATACTCTGGATCAGAATAGCGTTACGTGTTAAGCTGATGCAATAAGAAAAGTTAAAATTTTGTCACAATTTAACGAATGTCACAGTCAGATTCAATTTTCCTATAATCAAATGGAATTATTCAGTAGTTGAATATGGATCGGATTTATTTATTATTGTTTATTCTATTTGAAAATTTTTATTTATATTTTGTTTCAATGTAACTTGACATAATTTGTTCCAATTTAATGTATTCTTAGTCAAGTTATTATTATTTTGATTTTTTAATCTGGACAACCTACATAAATGCTACTAACTTAGTCTTAAGAGAATTAATGTGTTACTAACAAAATATGGACATTACCTAGTCTGAAATAAACAAATTTTAAATTTAAATTTATCAATTCAATGTCCATCCGGCGTAGAAAGACGATCTCGGCCGAGTTAGAGCGAGCAATAAATTTGTGAAAATGATGACAAACTTAATTAGTGGATATTTTGGAGTAAAGTGTTTGTGTGCCGAGCTTGTGGAGCTGCGGCTTGAAGAAAAACAGATGGTGTCAGCTGGTCGCGTCGGGGAGAAACTTTACACTGATGAGAGCGATATTGCATTCCCGAAATTTTGCAATTTCGTTGTTGTTCGTTAGTTTATTCAATAAAACGATACTTATTTTGAGAACTACTTAGTTCTGTTAGTAAGTAAGGTCGAATTAAGGAATAGTACTTAAGCCTAACGTTAAAGGATTAAAACATCTCATTATAGATATAGAATCAATGCAATAGTGTTAACATTAAACGATTTTTACTGAACTTTACAATGTCCACACAGACAGAATTCGAACTAAGTTGATTCGAACGAAAGTTTATGCAGTTTCGTGCATCCCAAATAATTGTCTATTATATTAATGCAGATGACCTGCTTATACTATTATAAATAAAGATAGCGGTCGTGATAATATACACACACACAAACAGCCAAAGTCTTCATCGACCAAAACACGCGAACTTGAGCACATTTCGACGGTTCATAGAGACATTTGAAAGTGTTAACGTGAAATAATTTTTTATTATTATATTTTAGCTCAAAAGAATTCCAGAGTTGGTCGCATTACTACTTTACGGTTCATCCACATAAAAATAATATTCGTAGACTTTTCAGCAGTTAAAAATTCAGTTTTATGCAGAGTTGAAGTGCTTCGCGCGAGCGTTGTAAAGGAGTGGTGAGATGGTGGAGCGACACGTCCAAATGTCTTCACTGGCAAGTGCTATCATTTTTAGAGTAAATATAAAATGTTGAGGACCCTTTCAGTTATTTTATGAAGTTAAGTTAAAGTGCAAAGTAGGCAACATATTTTTTTTAGTGTCCGTCTTTGATCTGAAGTTAAGAGTTTATGGTATTAACAACCTGCGCAAACACTTTTCGGCTCGTTTTGTGCGGCAAATTCAACGTTTACTTTGAATTCCGATTAGACTTCCCATTTACCTCACATGGGTGTCGTAAGAGGTTACTATGGCTTTATATATTGAGATCACCAAACTTTCGAAGCATGGTGTTAATATGGCAATATCCCCTAAAGATAGTTCGTAATGGCGGTCTATGTAAGAGCTATGGTCAGCTGCGGGCAGTTAGGAATGATTTATATAATCTAGAAAAGAGAACTTTTTATATTCCAGTAGTCTTTTAAATCATATCAGGGCCGTCATGGTGACTCGATACGAAAGGTATATCGACAAATAATTGGGAGAACGTTTTTTTACGATCGGAAGTATGATTGAATCATCGTCAGCGAGGGAAGGACGGGGCGGATCGGAAGCGTAACGTGATTCGGGAGCGATCGACTAATTGTTCGATAACTTGCAACCGTCGCAGAGACCTGTTGCCGCCTGCTCACGTTCATCGTTCATACTTCCGCTGTTTTTATTAAATTCTTCATAAAAACTCTCTTTGATTCCGACATATTTTTCCACCAACGCATCTCAAAAGGGAAATATTTTGGAATTTCATTCATTGTTACCGCGGTCCTGAAGTTTTCTGTTGCTACAATTTTTTTTTATGAAGAAACGGTTACATTGTTTATTGAATCAAGAAAATGTAGTAGTAGTAGTAGAAGCAACGGGCTTTTCTTGACTGTGTGAACTGACTGCAAGTGAGCAATATGTGGGTACATAGATGTCGGTGAATGTGCATCAGTGTTATACGACTTGTTCAATCGCGTCGGGTCGTAAACGTGAATGCATGACATGTGAATATTGTAATACTGTGAGATGATTGCTGCGCTCCACAGCACATCAAACATGATTGTGTGTTAGACGTGCACAGTTTGTGGAACTGATTGAGTAATGAAATTGGAGACATACAACCAACATTTAATAGCAAGATGGCGTTGCAATGCAGCTGTACATAGCGGTTAATCCAATGTTCATTAGAGTATACAGGATATTAATAGTGAATTCCAAACTTTTGCTGAAATCTACCAATTACGTTACTGTTATAATTAACATAAAACAGATAACTTAGACGAATCTTTATACATGTCACAAAATCCGTTTTTAAATGTATGAGACCCAGCACATGCCACAGGGACGTCCATGTGGCATCCCAAAAGATTTTTCTGTTAAGCAGAGCCAAATACAGCTGAACAATCCCCCGCAGGTCGTTAGTATTGTGTAAAGAGTCCTTTGTCGTAAGTAATGTATAATTGCTCGTATTTTTACTGCGAGTATCCCGATGCTCGAACCTTTATTACACAATGCTTATTATAATTTATGAGCCGTAGGTTACGTCGCGCCGGCAATTAGGCTGCGTCACGCTGAGAGAGCGGACTACTTGCCAGACACTTTTGTTGGTATTCCTGGTGTTATAGTATCGGTTGAATATAAAATGTTGTGTAATGACATGTTTTGTACCGCGGGGGACGAGTATGAAACAAATTGTGTCACATGTGTGTGAAACAGTAGCATCAGGCTCGCACAGACCGCGGAAGCATAAGTAAGAGGAAGCTTATGTTCAGCGGTGAGTAGAAACAGGCTGCCAACGAATATGATGATGAAGCTCAAACCCTCGATACATATGCTTGTGTTGTTCGGTAAATTGTTTAAAAACGGGTAGTATTTAAACGAATGATTGTAAATTAAAGTTTTAAGTGACGAGAAATCAACAGAACAGCAACTTACAAACATTAATTTGAGTTACTTATTCCGAAAGTTTAGGCATTTTACGCACCGAGACGGTTTGCGCCCGCGTTGCACATGAGCCCTCGCGATATGAACTCCGGTGACTTAGGGCGGTGGGCGAGCACGCCACAGTATAAATAAACCAGTAGTTCAAATATGATTGGCGTGCTGGTAATAAGAGCTAGTTTGCAACAAAAATGTATAACTTGATGTGTTGTCCACTGCACTATTGACTGTAAACACTAATACACTTACGTATATTTGTTATGAATGTATGAGTAAGGCAGGCGATGATCATTCTATAGAATTTAAAGAATGGTTGCAGAAGATTTGGTGAGTTAATGAAAGATAAATGTGATTAATTATAATATAATAAAATAAAAAATAAAATCGTATCGGATTCGTATTTTTAATATTTCGTATATCAGTAAGTACCTATTGAAATTGAAATTTTGAGAATAGTAATTATGAACGTTCGGAATATTGAAATTTAGGACTTATGAAAGTAGGATTAATGATAAATCGGAGTTGTTATATTAGGAGTTTTGAACCATTCGGAATTATGATTATTGGTATTTTGAAATTCGGATTTGTGACTTTCGGAATAAAGTTTTTCGTACTTATGTAGTGTACCTCACACAAACATTTGCCCCTACCGGGACTCGGACCCGGGACCCTAAGATCGTAAGGCAGCCTCACTACCGCTGTGCCATTTGGATCACCAGTTAGTATGTAAAAATACAAGGTGCAGTTTTGCATCTTAGTCAAAATTCAGGAGCTTACACGGTACTTGGTCAATATAATTAAGCTTCTATTTTAAATTTTTTTGACAGTATTTCAGAATATCACGAAAGTACCTAATAAACAGAATCACCCATCGCACGACATGCCGCTGTATGCGTGAGTGTCGACGGTCTGTGCGAGGCGCCGCGCGGCCGACCGAAACAGAACATAGGTACACCTCCTTGAAATTGACCAGGATGCAAAACTGCACCTTGTAAAGGTGAATGTTTTCATTAAAGATATTAAAGATTTAAAATTTTAGTCATACTGAATTCGCTAGTCTGTGTATAGAAGTAATTTTAGTGTGACATATTTATAGAATAAGTAGTACGCAATACACTTTCGGATTTTCTTCACTTCAGATACCCTTTTTTTCTTAATTTTGTTTTTTTTATTCGTCATTTTAATTACTTATAATACAACACGTTGTTTACGCGCGCGGCGACTATAATTTGTGGTCGTGAGCAAAAATTGCATAGGTCCTGCCTCGATATCGTCCGGCAGGACTCTGGTGCGGTGCGTGCGAGCCGTTTTCACGTATTTATTTTACAATAAAAAAATAAGTGCCATATTATACATCTATCCAATAATATCCCTGTGAAACCCGATTAGTAAATAAAATGTTAAATTTTCACAAAAATTGCGTTCCCCCAAGTCTCACACAACTTAAAATACTTTTAAAATCGACTTCACTTCTGATTTTTTTTTTTATCGAGCAAAATGTTAAATAATGTGTTTTTAACCAAAAAAGGTCACTAGATCAAACATGTATTCTGTATCTCTCTAACATGTATCTGTGTAAATTTTTATTTTCTGTTTGCAGGGTTTAAAGTAACCTAACACGAAGGGGATTCCGGGGTCTTAGTTCGCTCACTTCGCTCGCTCACTAGACGCCGCCATCCCCTTCAAACCTAACCTGTCCGAGTCGGGGTGCCACGAGTCTCTCTCAGCCTCCGCTCGCTCTTGCTTCTTGTATTCTCCTTACCGCAATGACCGGATAAATAGTTACTTACTTGGTACAATAGTCGCCCATTCAGTATATTGGTCGCCAATTAAATTTTTATTCACCCGATTAATAATGTCTCTTTGGCAAATGATTTATTTAGTTCGTTATGTAAAACCTCAATTGGAAAAATTGTCTCTATCTTAATATTGTAGTTGCCTTCTCTGTATTTCTAGTCGCTCACTTGGTCATTTAGTCGCACGGCTAGAATTTTAATATCTGAAATAATCACAACCCACTTTAGTAAGCTCGTTCTGGATTTTATTATTAATCAATATTCGTCGTTAGTTTAGTTAATTTATAGCTTACTCAAATTCGTACCGCTCAAGGTATTAAAACAGTATCTCATCATCAGTCGCTAAGTTTTTTTTATTCGTTCGTTTTATAATTCCCCTTTAAAAACTTCATAACAGCACGTATATTTCAGAAAACAATTGACAGTCAATTCGAATGTTTGTTAATTTGTTTTTTAACATGAACATTTTTATTTTGCAAACATTGATCGAGTTTTTCATTTACAGCAACCGCCTAACCGCAACGTTACCGGTACACAAACAGGCGCGAATCGAGTGTTTGTTCATTATAAACTGCTCGCCGCCGCCGACGGTGTGCCGCCAAATGTAAAAAGTTACAATTGAAGGCCATGGTATTGCCACACAGGTTTGTGTTTCACCCGTTTGGTAAAAAGTAGGTTGGATATAACTAAGGGCTCATAAACGCTGAGTTTTGTTTCTGAAAAAAGTTTGTTTGTATACACGCATGGGGATGCAACCCCACAAGCCACGAAATATGAGCCACGAGCCACACGACGGAGCGGACAAAGTTTTTATTCATAGAATAGCAGCAGAAGCTTTGTAGGGAAATAAAAATAAACAATACAAGATTATTGTGTTATAACCAAACTAAATTATGAATCGCCGGGCGGATAATTTGACTAAAGCTCTTGTATTTATAGACGTTGTTGTTAAGCAGATTTTCTTTATTATATGGGCCATGCTTTGTGTATTTAGTTCTTAGATAACAAACGGCTGAACAACATAATTACTAAGCTATCATATTGCAGAGTAGTCTTACAAATTGGTATCATATTATCGGCTATTTTCGTTGAAGAGGGCAGATAGGCAATCAGTAAATGTACAAAGTGCAATGTCATGTAATGTACAGGTGCATCCGGTTAGAGTGAAGATTTTTTTTTTCAATTTACTACACAGACAGATCAAACAAAACTAAACAACCTCAAAATATTTATTTCTACTTCTTAGACTCAAGGGTTAACCGCCAAGTATATAAATGTAAGCAGGACGATACAACTACCAATCACTGGAAATCCCAAAAACCGTTCGTTAATTAACAAAAGCTACGGGTAAAGTATAATCGATACTCAATAACAATATTAGCGCGGACAAGATAATACCGGGTATAATATTTTGGCTGTCTCGCCACCCGGGGGAATGCGCTAAAAGTAAAGTTAGTCCATACCATGCCACCATATACTAACATACAGAAATAAAACTGGAAACAATAAGAAAAAAAAAACAAAAACTAAATAAAACGACATGTCATGCACGACTTCTCTTGACAAAAGATTGGAATATCAGTGAGTTGTTACCAAATAGCAAAAGGAAAGGGTGAGTGAATGTGTTCGGTAAAATCAGCAGCAAACCTGATGCAAATCTGATGTTGATTATCACATCATCCACAGCCCGAACTCACTCACTGCTGGCCTCTCTTTTCTTGTGCCAATGTCCAAGGTCCTGTGCCAGCCTCATCCAGGTTGAAATTGATTATACTTGTTTCCAACTGATAGTTCATTGTTTGTGCACGCCTCAAAGTTGATTTTCTTAGTTATCTAGATCGTGGTAGTACCACGCCACGAGCCGATCGGATCCGATATACACTGCAGAAACTTGTGAACTTTTTAATGGATTGGATCCTTTTTTTACTTCAGCGCTGACGATGCAAATAATAAACCGAAGTTCTGCTGTCGTTACTACTTCTAAATTATGTTCCATAATGTTTAAAGGACCTTTCTAAATCCATATTAATATGGATTCGGTGTTGGTTTTATAAGTTACAGACTGACCGGAAAAGTTTCCTACTTCCCCGAAGGCAAGTAAAGTTACATGAATGAGCTTGTTAAAGTGCACATGCAATTTTGAACATAAGTTACACAGCGTATCCATATGTTGGACTAACGTTCTTAGAAGTCGTCGTAAGGACCACGTAGAGATAACTCCTAATTTGGCTGTCTAACAAAAGTAATAGGGACATTGCGGCAGAGACCGCGTAACTCAGTTAATACGACGGTCACATACGAGAACATCATATTACAAACAAGAAAAAGAAAATAAACTAGAAACAAAACACTATCTCGCATACGTTGAATTACCTGACGACTGACGACGGTACACGCTCAACTGGATAAAGTCAAAAATTCCTGGAGCATCTCCGTTAGTGGTCAGTGTCCGAAAATTCCGAGACAATTCAGGAATCTCAGACTTCTGGACGACGAAACTTAGTCCCTTGGGCAGAGTAGAGGCGGAAAATAATGTCGTTTGAAGACCGTGGTTAAGGTACAAAGTGAAACTTGGGAGAAGTTTCACTCTCAACGCTTGATTTTTTACTGATTACATGGAATACAGTCTGAGATTTTCAATAAACACCATCCAATAAACTCTGAGATTTTCAATAAACACCATCCAATAAACTCCTTTTCGTCTTTATGTTGAAAGATATAGAACACATGTCAGGAGGCAGATAACCGCTTATCAATCTGCATAGATAAAGTGCAGTCCCAGGTGGCCGCTTACAAAATGATCCTACAATTTAATAGCAACATTTTGAGACTCTCAAACAACTACAGTCAATGTTCTTTGATTCGAGGGCGATGTTCAGATCAGGCCTTCTGCAATGGCTACGGGTATGTTCTAGTAATGGATCGGTAAGTGAAATACATTGTGAGTATATAGACAAGCGGCTAGGCCAGGCCGTATTGTTCGCAAACTTCATGACTAAGAGGCATGTTGTATCGATTCGTCGCGTACGGGCTTAGCTCTGAAATATATGACAGGTTCAGTTGTAGAAACCGATGAAGATTTACTACGAGCCCGAGGAATATCTTGTTCTAAATCCTAATCGGTATCCACTGTACGCTTGAAATCAATTACGCCGTGTCAACTAGAACTAGTACATGTTGACATTATTATTCCTGTGTATTTACAGCTAGTAGGGTTTTCACAAAGTATACCAAGTTGGATGAAAGTCTAATAAAGTTTTTGTTATTGTCGCGTTGTTGGCAAAGAATTTGAAAAATAGGTATTTGAAGAAACTATAGCCCCCGTAAAGTGCGATAGGTGCAGCTACAGCTCAGAAATATCTCCAAAATGTTGATCGGCGTTTCATGTTCCCTTTTTTCTCCTCGGAAACTGAGCTGATTCAATTATTATTGACATTAAAATTGAAGAAAATTGAGTATAATTCTAGGTTCTTATCAATTCCTTTTATGTTAAATTGTTTTTCGAATTGGTACGGAGGTCCGCTAATCACGGCCGTAAAAATGGTGCATTTTTTGGCATTATTGGAGGGTCATATTTTCTTTACTTATAAGTTGCTAAAATAAAGGAAGTGACAGGGACCTGTCTACAGACCTTGATTTTATGAAAAAAATGATTGCTCTAGACTTCTAGAGGAATTATTCAGGACAAAAGGGGAATACATTTGTATAGAGAATTGCAGCCCCTGTTCCCATCTTAAGAAATACCTATTAATAGTGAATTATTTTTTAGGATTGGGCCACGGTAATAATATCTACAGTAATGTATCTTCATACAAACGCACACTATTTCGACTAGTACAAGCTAGCGGGACAAAATTCATGACGTCATTTCCAGGAATTAGTAAGGAATTCCAAGAAATAATTTTTTTGTCACCTCATTGAGTAATTTTGTGGAAGGGTCAATGTTAATTAAAAAGGGAGTGCAATTTGCATTTACAAAATAGTTGCATTTTTAGCACACTTGTGACAACATCTCCTAAAATTGATAGCGAAGGGAAACGATTTTTTTGTGATGGATTCTACTGTTGAAGGTATGTACTTACTCTTTTGACTTGTTTTAAAAAAAAGACATGTATCTTTTTGTTGTTATTTGAGTTTATAAGTATGTTAAAATAATCACACATAATTTCCCTTAATTCGAAACTTGAAAGGGTTGCAAGTTGTTTTATCCAAATGTACCCATGTGCTTGATTGTTGTGTATGTTATAGTTACAACATTCAGGCATATTGTAGCTCCCGAAAAGGCCCGCAGTAAAAATTATTTACTTTGTTTCAGAACGAGTCGTAACTCTGACAAAATTGGAGTTTATCGAAGAATGATTAAAACACGATAAAACTGAAAGGAATAGTCGCATTTTTGATTATTTATGTGTACAACATAATATATAGGATGCTTCTGAAGATTCCCTGAAATTCAAAATGAAAATTTCGGGCCTTTCATCAAAATTGTACGAAAAGTGGACATCTTCTAAATGTACTAAGGAAACATTTCTCAACAAACATAAAGATTGGTTAAAAGGACCCGGTTTCGAAGTGTTTGTGTGTGTGGACCAGCCGTGCCCTTCAACATCATCGGGGGTTCATGCCGTAGGGCGACCCCAGAAATCCTTTGATGAATCATCAACAAAAACAAAAAGACGGAGAGTTGAGATGTTTTAGTTTTAATTCTTATAAAATAGATATAACATTATTGTAGTTAAATGATTCCTATTTTAATTTTGTATGATTTTGTTTTAAGAGTTATTTTATATTTATAGATAATTATTGTCGTTCTTAGACTATTATTGTATGTTATTTGATAGATTGAACAAATAAATACATATTTTACACATATTTATGATTTAATTTTTTTGTAAATATGTATAAATATACAAAAAATAAATAAATGAATGAATGAATAATGTTGATAAATGTTGTTGTTGTATGTATAAATATATGTATGAATAAATAGTGCCTTACAGGCATAAACAGTAATTAGGCGTAGCTAATTAGACCTATCAGTGATAACAGTAAACAAAAATGTAAAATCAGAAGACTACTGTCATCTTGTATCCACACCTTTGACGTATACGCATACAGAACACAGAAATCTCCTCCATTTCTCTCTAAAATAGCGTAAGACACCTTAAATGTACATAAACAATTAAAATAAGTCAAAAAATAATTTTGTCCCGCTAGCTTGTACTAGTCAAAATACTGTGAAACGGTTGGAACACGAGTCATACCTACACGCCTCGAGTTTGGTACCCACTCGGTACCCAAGAAGTCACGAATGCCCCGTACTGACGAACGAACGTTGGTTGCTGGTTTTGTAAGCAGTAAGCGTGCGATTTGTGAATATTTGATTGAAATAAGAACAAGTATTTCAAGTATTACAAAGATCTACAAATGACCGTCTGGACCAACGGCTTAACGTGCTTTCCGATGCACGGAGCAAACTCGGTATGTAATGGGTGATCAACCATCCACATACCAACCTAGGCAAGCACGGCTTAACCTAAAGATCGATCCGAGCGGCTGTTGTTATTTAGCTATGAGCTCCTCAAAAGGATAAGACTATAAAAGGAAGGAGAAAAGGTTAAGACTATAAAATAATTTATACATACCTACTAGTAGATACGTAATTTGTTTATTTTTTTAAAAGGTCGGTATTTTGCTTTTTCCACCGAATAAAATACCTGGATTAATTAATAAACAAGTGGATAGGGTGAAAAAAGTGACATGAGTGATTTAGGTACCTACGCTCGCGTTAAAAAAAAAGTCTCGAATTTATAATTTTTATGAAATCTACTAATCAAAAGACACAACTTGTATTTTTTATTGAACACTTCCTATTTCATTCACAACTAACTTCATTTTTTTAAATAAAAAACATAATATTTACAATCACAAAACTAAAAAGAAACTCAAATAAGTAGATGAAAATAAAATACTGTAGGCGCGGCAGCCCTATTGCTTGCGAACGTACCGCCCGGCTGTAGGTAATTATTTCACGGACAGGGCCGGGTCACAATACTGTATATTTATACTGTGACTGGGCCCTGGATAGCACATGCAATTTCTCCAGAGTTGGGACTTTTCTGAATGGCATGGTATTTTGTATTCAAACTTGTAAACAATCACTGCAAAGATACAAACATAAAAGTCAACTTTAACATTCACGTAAGCCTTTCCAAAGACCGTGTGTAATCAAATATATTCGCGTAGCATTTCGTCCAGGTCTACAAACGTGTCGCATTTGTTCTCCCGAGCACTGTTGAGAGATTGTTTTCGTGATTCAAATACTGTACGATACATTGCTACAATGATTAGATATTATGCTTAAATAGCGATTTCCCAAATGATAAGTTATGCGTCGGCAATTATGAGTCATGAGTTTATATGAGAATTGAGATGTGATTCTCAAGACTTGCTTACAATACCACGGGTCTCATTTGATGGTGTACCGTAGATTGTGTGGACCTGAGAGCGAACTGCTTGAGAGGTCCGCCGCTATCCAGAGGTAATAGGTAAGTGACAATCGCTTTCAAAGCATTTCATATTTGTACAATGACTTCCAAAAGGATTGATATAAGCTTTTCTGTAACTAATGCCAATCTTATACATTTTTGAGTTTTCCAATACGTAATCGCTGATAGAATGTCACTATGCCTTATGTTACCTTTTAGTTAAAGACTGTCTTCTAAATATTGTTTTTATTAAGACCTCCTACTACAAAATTAAGTTTTATTTTACTACTGGTTGTAAGCGTGACTGCTGCAAAGTGTTATTGGGTTTTTCCACCAGGTATTTTCCAGTACCAGCCACAGAGTCTGGATTTATGCCCGAATTCCAGTATTCGCTATATAGGTTCGCCCCTGCATGGGACTGAAACATAACTGGCGAAATTTTGTATACTATTTAGGTATCTACTACCTACACCACGCTTGTAATCCTCGCAGGGTTAGGCAGACCTAACCCTTCGGGGATTACAAGCGTGATGTTATGTTTGTCGTATCCGGTCATTTGTACGGACATAAAATGAATTGGAAAGCGCGCCACTGTGCAGTGGTGACATCACGCGACTTACTAACCAGTCTACCAACCACACGGTGTGCTTGTAGGAAGCCCTGATGTTCAACTCGAGGGAGGACGACAATCAGTGTCGGATCACGGAGGAGTTAAGACGTCTTGGAACTGTACCTGATTCATTGTGCCCGTGTTATTGTGTTAAGTTGCAATCTCAAGTAATTCATTAGTTTTGCTAGAAACAGTGTATCGCACCCAGTGTGTTTTCATAGCACGAAACCCACCGTCTGCCCACATGATGTACAAGCCTAACGGAGTAAACCCTGACATGCCCGACATCAGAATTAGGATCGAATCGTGCTAATGAAATCATACGCAGGGACAGTGACAATAACAATCAGTGGCGGTTACTTTTTGAAATGCCGAGTGCAATTAGACAAAAACACTGAAAAGCCAGTGTAAGCTAGTGTGTGTGTGATCACGTGGTCATTTTCCTCCGGGCACGCGTTCGGTTCGGCTGTGATCTATTTCGCTGTTATTTGTAATTACGATTATCGTGTTTCGTGATCGATTCCCGGCTCGTGAGTTGTTCCTAGTTGTGTGCTATTGTGCTAAGTGCTGGTTTGTAAGTTTTTTTTTTTGTTTTTTTAGGTAAGTTTTACTGGTATATAAGATCGTTCGAAGTGTACCAATAAAACAGTTAATACTAAATAACAAATCAACTATTTATTCGTACTTATACCACACTGTTAACAAGTGATTACACATACTGTTTTAATGAATTCTAGATTTATTCCTTTTTTCAACGATTGGTATTCTACCCGAATACAACGCTTACTTACCTACGCTTCAAAATATGGCCGACCGCAGTAAAAAAAAGTAAGCTACGGACACAAACTATTATGCCACAAATAAGTGGCCAGTATTATATAATTTTTTTTTTAAACAATTAATTTAATTTAGCTAATTAAATTATTCTCAATATTTTCAGACGAAATAAATAGCAAAAGCTAACAGTCGGCCATTCTGAAATAACAGAGTCCTCTCGTTACATTTTGTTTATGACTAACTTACTTATGTTTTGCTAGAAATATGTGCCGAGACACTCTCACAGAGAAAAGTTTAAGGAGATTAATGTAATGACTGTTCCTTCTCAATATATTTATGAAAACCTTTTGTATGCTCACAAAAATATAAAGCTTTTTAAGAAATATTGTAATATTCACAATATAAATACAAGGAATAAACATAAATTTATTGTACCCACAACAAGGCTTAAGAAAATAGGTAGATCATTTAGATGCCAATGTATACACTTTTATAATAAACTACCAGGCCACATTCAAGAACTAAGCCATAATAAATTATTTTTTTTATAAAACGTAAACTTTGCCAGAAAGCCTTCTATTCTGTTAAAGATTATATTGAGGTCAAAAAAGCTTGGGATTGAACTGCTCCAATTGAAATCGATATTAAATTGAATTTGTATCCATTTTATTTTATTTTATTACAGTTTGACGTTATTTACTTTTCATGTATGGTACTATTATGATTATTTTTCTTGACTTTATTTACTTTTTCAAGTGTCGTTTTATAATTATTTTGTTTACTACTGTGAATATGAGGACTACGTGGGTGGTTATTATTATTTTTTAGTTTAGTTAGTTTCACGATTGTCTGGCAGTTTGAGTACTTTAAGCGGCCTACCCAAATGTCCTTTCTTTGGTATTGTTTGTCGTGTCGCTGAGCTCCTTGGATTATGAGTCGAGCTACACTATCACTGACAAATGCTTGCACTGTCTGGACAGGTCCACTCAAATCTGTGTGGTTATTTCTTCAAAAGACCATCTCAGACATTAATCTACAATCTACATGGTCCTCATATGACTTAAGCAATGTCGGGACTTTAAAAGAGACGGTGAGTTTGTTTCGGTGCTGGAGTTGTATAAAGTTGATGCAACTCTGCGTACCTTCCTGATGTCATGTATGGGGCACTGGAGAACGGTCCTTCGCTATCCAGGATGTCGACAGATCCAGGGGAACAGCGAACCGATAAAGATTGAGCGTGGTATATTCCAGGGTGATAGTCTGAGTCCATTGTGGTTTTGTTTAGCCTTGAACCCTCTCAGCACACTGTTGGAGGGTTCAGGTCTAGGCTATCGGTTGAGGAGAGGTGGTCAGGTCATATCTCACCTTCTTTACATGGATGATCTGAAACTCTTTGCCCCCAACAACTTGCAACTGATGAAGCTACTGAAGGTAACGGAAACTTTCAGTAGCGCCATCAGGATGGAATTTGGTGTGGACAAATGTGCAGTCATGCATGTGAAGCGAGGGGAGATTATGGAATCCGTGGGAACTCAACTCTCGGATTCCATACACCTTAGATCCCTCTCCTCAACAGAAACCTACAAGTATTTGGGTATGTCGGAAGCATTAGGTATCAATACTGCCGACATGATACAATCATTGAGGGACCGCTTCTTTGGCCGCCTGAACAAAGTACTAAGCAGTCTTTTGTCAGGTGGAAACAAGGTGCGCGCCTTCAATGGTTGGGTCATGCCGGTTTTAATGTATTCTTTCGGCATACTCAAATGGACCCAGACGGAACTTGATGCCCTGGATAGGAGGGTCCGCGCACTGCTGACCGCAAATCGAATGCATCACCCGCGGTCGTCGGTGATGAGACTGTATATCCCGCGGAAGTGCGGGGGTCGTGGCTTCTTAAATGCTAAGACCCTGCACAACCGTGAGATATGCAGCCTCAGGGAATACTTCCTAGAAGTCGACGAGGGGATGCACCGAGATGTGGTCTCAGTGGACAAGGGCCTCACCCCGCTCTCTCTGGCTAACGAGAACTGGCGCAAACCTAGAGTATTAGATACTAATGATCGCAAGGAGGTATGGCAGGGCAAGGAGCTTCACGGACGCTTTTACCGGGCCCTACATGGACCCGATGTAGACTTCTTAGCGTCCGTATCTTGGCTGCGTTTCGGTGACCTATTCGGGGAAACCGAAGGTTTTGTCTGTGCAATAATGGACGAAGTTATGATGACGAATAACTACCGGAAATACATTGTGAAGGATGGCACGGTTGACATATGTCGGGCATGCCACCGTCC
Source organism: Noctua janthe (assembly GCA_910589295.1). NCBI lineage: Eukaryota > Metazoa > Arthropoda > Insecta > Lepidoptera > Noctuidae > Noctua > Noctua janthe. The sequence continues at coordinate 354,249 of OU342560.1, forward strand.
GGGAGAATCGATCCGACACATTATTTCTGGGTGTTCTCGTCTGGCTAACGGAGAATACTTGCATAGACACAACCTCGTTGCCAGGATTATCCACCAGCAACTTGCTTTGAAGTACAACCTTGTGGAATCAGAAGTACCATACTATAAGTATATGGGTACGAGAACTGGGTCGGGCGCATACTTATGCGCCCGACCCAGTTCTCGATAATGGTAATATCACGTTGTATTGGGATCGATCTATCATCACTGACAGGACTATTGTTGCTAATAAACCTGACATTGTGGTGATAGATCGATTGGAGCGTCGCGCAATGATTGTTGATATAACGGTTCCGCATGACGAGAACCTCGTGAAAGCAGAGAAAGATAAACAATTCAAATATCTAGATCTGGCTCGCGAGGTTGTCGACATGTGGGACGTGAGTACAGCAGTCATTGTGCCGATAGTCGTGTCGGCCAATGGCTTAATAGCCAATAGCCTCGACAAACATCTGAGGAGGCTCTCGCTTGGCAGCTGGATCAAGGGCTTGATTCAGAAAGCAGTACTTCTGGACACGGCGCGTATTGTTAGGAGGTTCCTCTCTCAAGAGCCCTGACCACCGGTATTTCGGACCCTGTTCCCGATACCAGTGGGCTACTATTTTTTATATTTTTAAATGTTTTTTTATATTACTTTGTATAGAAATATTTAAAAATGTAAATTATATGTATAGAAATGAATAAAGGAAATAATATTAATAACAAAATACATATTTTGTTGTTCTCTTTCTCATCGTACGTCTCTGAGTTGACAATTTACAAGTAACGCATACTTTGCTATGGTGATGTGTGCTACTACGACCTGAATGCAGATCTGCTCAACAAACTTGACCGACTTCTTAATAACTGCATTCGATTCGTCTTCAATCTCCGCAAGTATGATCATGTATCTACGCATAGAACGCTTTTAAGATGGCTGCCCATCCGGCAGCGCAGAGAATTGAGGGCTTTGACAACCCTGTTTTCTTTTCTTCACAAACCCACTTCTCCTTCTTATCTGACGTCTAATTGTCAATATTTATGCTCTGCGCACAGCAAGAATCTTCGTTCTGCTAATAATTGTCTTTTACGATGTCCTTCTCACCGCTCTGGTTTTATAAAATCTTCTTTCTTTGTTCAGGCGGTTTTCCTCTGGAATGCGCTCCCTCAGAGTATCAGGACGGTGACCAGTCAGTTCACTTTCAAAGTGAAAGCTCGGGAATATATACACAAGAAGTTAGCAGATTCGTCTCTGAACTAAGTTGTTGTAGTTTTTCTTGTTTATCTCTCTTAACTTTATAAAGTTTAATATATGTACGTATATAAGTATTTATTATTATATGTTTTAGTTATAAATATTTTCTAGTCTTTTTTTCTGTTATTGCACCTACTGTATATTGTCTCTGCATCACCCTAAGGTAGACTGGTAGAAAATGCCTATGGCATTAAGTCCGCCTTTGTACAGTTTTTTTACTTGTGCATAAAGTTTTAATAAATAAATAAATAAAATATTTTACTACTTATCATGAATAGGGAAACATTTTATATAAATTCATTAATTTAATTAATTAATTTAATTTTTAATAAATATTATTTGTTCGGCCATCTTATACAGTAATTGTTCCATCAATTAATTCACAAGAAAAAACAATAAATACAATTTTTAATAATTGATCTTATGTTTAAATACATTTATCTTTATATCTTAGTCCATATCAAATTAATTATAATCAAGAAAGCGCTCAAATCCTTGGCCTACTGCCTCCTTGCGCAGTATAATATTATTCCCTAAAATCTTACACACTCATAATTGTCAAACGACTCCATTGAGTGTAGATTTTTCCATATCAATTTTCAAGTCTAATCAAAATCAAAGTCATTATTCATTCCATAATAAAGTTTAAAACAATCTTATTCCAATTCAAATTTATTTTCAAATTAACCTTTCAAAAATAAGGGGAAACATACATGATTTTCTTTCTATGAAAGAATGATACCAATTCATTTTAAAAAAAATTAAATTTTAGCTCATTGTCCCAGTACTCTCCACATCCATATCTACTGACTTTTACGAAGGCTCAGTAAGTTCATCAAGGATCAGTGCCTTCAACAGTTTCGTTTACATCTACCTCCTCCGTTGAGCTTCCCTCATCGGAATCAGCTAAGCTTTCTTGAGTAAAGTTCAACCAAGGATGTATCTTATCTAACGCAATTACTGCCTCATATTTTCTATTCTGTTTTCGGGTTAGGGGTGTATCTTGAACAACATACCTATCTCTGTCTAGTACTTTGATAATCCTGTATGGACTCGCCGGGGTTTCCAATTCAAATGAATGGTAAGTCTGCTTTTCGAGGGTAGTTTGCCTACTGTAATACGTTACCGCTCGCCACTTACCTAATTCATCTTCCTTCAGTAATATTCCCGCTATACCAGATTTGCACGCATCCGTATGAATTTGAGTTTTTGCACTTACGTTGTACAACGCTAAAATTGGTCTTTTTACTAGCTCTGCTTTTAGGGTGCAAAATGAATTTTCTTGTTCGGGACCCCACTCCCATTTACAGTTCTTTTTTAATAATTTTGTCAGTGGATTAACAATTATAGCAAAATTTATCACACGTCTAAAAAACTAGGTAACCCAACAAACTGGCGTATTTCTTGTTGGTTCGTTGGTCCTGAACCATTTCTTTGACTTTATTCCTTTCCGAATAAGCTATTCTGTATGGCCTATAGACAACCGGCGTCGCATCTTTTAACGTTATAGACATTTCGGTCAAATTAGTCAGATAAATTAAACGAAAAACAGTACCTATACTCTTTTAGCAATGATTCTAAGTGTTCTCTATCTCTAGTACTAAGTCCGTCACCTATTTTAAGATTGTTTGATATGGAATCACTATCCCTGTTTTCTAACATTCTAACATTAAGGCAATCATCATCATTTAAAGTGTAAGCTCTAGTCAATAATTGTCCTTTTTGAAGTTTAATTTCGTTACCATTTAAATTTACTACTAAAACGTGACCTTTTCCTTGCACGACTGTATATCCAGGCATAATAAAATAATAGTTATAACCTATCTTCCTTAACGATTCCTTTTTTTTTTTTTTTTTTTTTCCGGATGGGAAATCATCAAATGACCCCCCCCACTCTGGGCGGAGCGGAAGGGAGTGTCAGACTTGTACTGACTAAAACCCATCCATGTTCCTTCTTTGCCCTTGTGTTCCAGGGCCACGGTATCTCTTTCGAACAGTCCCGCAGCCCTGGCAGGCATCGGCCCTTGCGGACCCCTACTTATTTGCTGACATCTCTTTGAGGCGCACGTGGAACACGAACGCGCCGTCGACACGGCCTGTCGTCATAAGACGGCCGGACGGCGAGCTAGCCCATAACTCGCCGTCCACAGGCCCGAGCCTACGGTGGCCGGGAGCCACCACGTGACCCCCAACGCCCAGGGCGTCTCCCGCGGCGACTGGGACGTGAGGTTCTTTCCCTCTCACGTCCCGACACCTCCTTCACTAGCATGACTGCTTCGCAGAAGGAGCTGACGGCTTCCCATTCCCTCTCGCTCCGGACCATGGCTTGAACCAAGGCCGGACGCGAGAGATCGCCGCCGCCAATCGCCGCTACGAGGACACGGCGGTGCTCCGCCCAAGCGGGGCAGACCTCCACGGTGTGCTCCACCGTGTCCTCCGGACGATCCTCGCAGTGGAAACACCCGGGCGTTTCCTCCCGCCCGATTCGGTGCAGGAACCTCCCGAAACAACCGTGTCCGGTGAGGACCTGCGTCAGGCGGTAGGTGAGGGCGCCGTGGCGCCTCTCTAGCCACTCCTCAAAGAGGGGACTTATCGCCACTATGGTGGCGTGCCCTGCACGGGGTTGCGACAGTCGCTCTCTCCATGTCGCCATGAGATCACGCCGGAGGTCTGTCCGCTGAGCGGCAATTTGCCGCGGCAGCGGAGTTTCCTCCCGACGTAGTGCCTCCGCGCGCCATTCGTGCAGGCGTGCGAGGACTATCGCCTCCAGATCCCATGGCGGCAATCCGGCAAGGAGGCTAGCCGCTTCGCCGGAGATCGTGCGGTACCCCCGGATTAGCCTTATGGCTATTACCTTTTTCGGCGCGTTCAGGTAGTGGGCGGCTTGCCGCCTCAAAGAACGCGCCCACACCGGGGCCCCGTGAAGGGCCATGGACCGCACGACCCCCGCGTATAGCCTCCGGCAGGAGGCGTTTGGACCCCTCAGGTTGGGCAAGAGCCGCTTGAAGGCAGCCCCTGTCCGTTCCAGTTTGGGAGCCAAACGTCGGAAGTGCTCCACGAAGTTCCACCGGCTGTCGAGGACGAGTCCTAGGTACTTCAACGTCGACCCGACGCCGATGGAAACCCCTCCTGCCGTCAGTAGGGATCCCGACGGTGGCGCATTCCGAGGCCCATGAAAACACATGGCCTCGGACTTGTGCAGTGCCACCTCGAGACCCAATTGCCGGATCCTCTCCACGACTATCGCAACCCCGCGTGTCATGTTTTCGGCCGCCGCCTCGTGCGACCTCCCTTGTGCCAGTACCAGCGTGTCGTCAGCGTAGCAAACTACGCTGACGCCGGTAGGGAGGTCGGCTCCTTAACGATTCCTTTACGTAAAGTTTTATGGTGATATAGGTATTCAATCGATTCATTATGTCTAACCTTCCGATCCAACATTTCATGTAAAAGTTGTGCATAATTCTCAACTGTGGGAAATGTCTTTGTCGGTTTTTCTTCCAATCCAACCAACTATAACTTAAAGAAGTCAAGCCTCGGTACCACATCTTTGCTACTCCAGTCAATTTAGGCAACGCATAATGAAGTTGTTGTGTTTCAGACCATTTATACAAAGCTACACATTCTTCCACTTTCGTAATCCATAAATCGAAAGATTGTTCGTTATTAGCAGGATCAAATTCTGGTATTGCATTTGTTGACATACTAAAGTGGTTTAGAGCCTGGGACGCTGACGAGGGCAGCGATTTGAGTAACTCCATGACATCATGAATGCTACAACTATGATCATCTACAGTTTTGTTTTTAGGGGTCTTATTTATATTAGTTAAATCAGTGTTAACATTCAAATTACTCTCCATGCTGCTAGTGCATGATGACTGACTTACGGTTTCCCGACGTCTTCGACTCGTCCTGTGGTGACGGGATCCCCGTCTCACTTCGCTACTGCTGCGCTGCCGTCGTTGCCGTCTTACCCTCCACGAGTGTGCCGATCGGGAACGCAAGCGCGACCGCGAAGACCGCGTTCTTTTTCTTACACGCCGCGACTCAGACCGACGCCGCCGCTTACGACGCTGAAGGCTCTTATAAGAACCCGTACATCTCCGTGGCATACGGCCTCTTGAACCTGCACGTCTCGAGGAGCTTGAGCTGGTCCGCACAAACCGCGTACTTGAACAGCTTCTCCTGTGACGCCTGCGCAAACGACCCGCGCGGCTGCGGGTGCATGACGGCGTAGCTCCATTACGCGTTTGAGAAGCCTCTCGATCAGAAGCTTTACGCATTCTTACTTCTTCGCAAAGTCTCGACATATACACCGAGAAATTTTAATGGTTGTTTTCCCGCAGCGAAATGGTTTTGTCTCGGTAATGCAATCGTTTTATAAACAAATAAAATATTAGAAACCTACAATGGCAGATTTACCATTGTGATAAACAAAACTCGAAAGCGACCACGAACCAATAGTAATACATCCCGATACCTACGCTCGACACAAGCCGGGCGGCGAACGGCCGCGCGGTCGTTGACCCGCGTGCTTTTCAATCAGCTGTTAACTTATGAAACACAATAATAATAAGTATTACCCAACAAGTTGTTCAGATTTTGCTTTCATACATTTACGGGCTTTAGGACCGTCAAAAATACTTTTTTAGTTGTAATTTACTGAACTTTAAGTTTATTATCTTAGAAAAATAATTTTCTGAATTAGATACCTAACAAAGTATTTGAGGCATATTTATAAAATTTGAATTAACTTATTTACAATTATTTTATTTAACTAAACTACTTTTAAATATTCACTATTTACAAAAGAACGAGTAGGTACTTACACTTCCCGGTAACGGAGTAATTGTTCGAAGTGTAAGTCACTGCGTTGAATACACAATCGAGCACGTTTTAATTGATTGTCTTGTTTTAATAAGGAGTCTCTGCCACTTCTTACGATATTGAAAGCGTCCACTATCGTAGTTATCAACGCGTCGCGAGTTTCGTGTTCCTCACGATACACCAGGCGCTTGAGCTCAGACCACAAGTAAAAGTTTAACGGAATTAGGTCCAGGCTTCTTGCTGGCCAAGCCACTGGCCCGCCGCGTAATGTCCAGCGCTGGGGAAACACCGAGTGTAGGTGCTCTCGCACGGTGCGGTGATACTGAGCCGGGCACCGGTCATGCTGATAGTACAGGTCTTCCACGGGCCCCGCTAGCGGAACGTCGTCCAATAAGTCCGGGATAACGTTGCGTAACATTTCCAGGTAGGTTCCACCTGTTACACCATAGCAACGTACTCCAAATTGCAGTAACTGTAATGTCGATCCATTGCATTGATAACGCGTGCTGCGCGTACGATATTCGCGAGAAAACTAAGTGCGCCGCCGCAATAATACAATAACGAGCTGGCGCGCGGTTTCGTTTGTGATTGTTGCGCGCAGGCTAGTTTATGCCGTATCACCACGAGCGAGAGCTTATTTTGCTTTGAAAATTTATGCATCGCTGTTACCTTTGTCCGGCTGGGTCGTGCGATTAGAGTAGTGCCTACAAGTTACTTCTAGTGTTACTATCGTTTCTCACGTTTTCAAGTTGACGAATATTTTTTTCATTATTTTAAAATAAAAACATCTTTATTTTTTTACTTTTACTCTATACTTCGAAAGTACTCCTTATGGCTAGTTGTTCTGCCGCGGGAAAACAACCATTAACATTTCTCGGTGTATATTACTTAGATCTGTAATCATATTATTATCGAAATTTTAATCACTTTTTAATGAGAACATACTTAGCTGTTTAAAATCCTCAGCACAGATAAACAAACAATAAAAATAAAATTCAACCATTGTAATCATCAAAAATTACGTATTACTTACTGAATTCGACTGCGAAGACAGCAAGATAAAACAACATATTTTACTCTTTACAGTCTTATAAAATAGGCTCGCTGGCGTAACTGGGAAAACATAATAGGTGAAGTATGCATTTACATACACAAAATCATGCGGGGGTAGGCAGAGATCACTTGAAAACAACGACTTCCTATATTTTTTTCGTGTTTAGGTTTGTTTACGTAATCTCAGCGACTCACACACAATGCTTTAACAACTAAACTGACTCACTCTTTATGTATTGAAAAAAGCGGTTAAGCGTAAGCATACACCATAATTAAAGTATTTAAAAAAAAAAATAAAAAAAAATAAAAAAATTATAAGAAATACACTACTTACCGAGTTTATGCCCCTTTCTTACTTACCTTACCATACCTTTTAAACAGCCTTAGTGGACGTGGTTAGAATATTAAGTAATATTCACGTCACATACCACTTCTGAACTATAAGATCGTTCGAAGTGTACCAATAAAACAGTTAATACTAAATAACAAATCAACTATTTATTCGTACTTAAACCACACTGTTAACAAGTGATTACACATACTGTTTTAATGAATTCTAGATTTATTCCCTTTTTCAACGATTGGTATTCTACCCGAATACAACGCTTACTTACCTACGCTTCCAAATATAGCCGACAATTAATTTAATTTAGCAAATTAAATTATTCTAAATATTTTCAGACGAAATAAATAGCAAAGCTAACAGGTAATAAGTCAATTGTATTAACTTCAGCGGCGGCATTGGTGAGTACATTTATTTTCTTTGGTGTGTGGGTACTTTGAAATAATTTTATCGGACGTTAATCGTTGTACATTCTAATTAATTTGTTTGAATTTCATCATTTTTAATATGTTGTGTTATAGTGTTGTGATTCTTTGAAGTTTCAAAGAATCACAACACTACAACACATATATGTGATATATTATTATGATGGTTACTTTTATACTCTGTATTTTTTTTTTGTGAAAATAATTGCCATTTGATGCTATGATTTACAGATTTATCAGATATTTAATTAAAAAATATACGATTTTGCCGAAGGAGGAGGAGCTCGTGGCTAAATAATAACAGCCGCTCGGATCGATCTTTAGGTTAAGCCGTGCTTGCCTAGGTTGGTCTGTGGATGGGTGACCACCCATTACATACCGAGTTTCCTCCGTGCCTCGGAAAGCACGTTAAGCCGTTGGTCCCGGGTGTCATTTGTAGATCTTTGACAGTCGTTAGGTAGTCAGTGGCCCAAAAAGTCTGACAACCAGTCTTACTAAGGGGTATCGTATTACCCAGTACTAACTGGGTTGTGGAGGTCAGATAGGCAGTCGCTCCATGTAAAATATTGGTATTCAGCTGCATCTGGTTAGACTGGAAGCCGACCCCAACATAGTTGGGAAAAGGCTAGGCAGATGATGATGACGATTTTGCCGAAATATCCCTTTACTTTTTAATAGGAGACATCTGGCCCATTGTACTAAACTGGTCCGGGCGAATCTACCCATGCACATTTTAAAAAGTTGACATCTGGCCCGCAGGCCAGTTTTTACGTGGGCGAGATGTCCCATAACCCGACTAAACAAGCGTCATGCAGGCGATTAAACCATGTGACGACGGATTTCAGATTGTAGGCGTTAAGAAAACCGCGAAATCTGGCGTTGTATTACGTGTCGCTAATAACAACTAAATTTAAAAAAAAAAGTTACAATCGGCGATGCTATTAGGTCCGCTGGCTTACGACTTGAAAAACCGAAAGGCCGAAGGAGTCATGTTTTAGTTAAGGACGTCTCATCCTCAATGGAAGACAGTGCTTTTCTGCACGCGTTATACCGTCAAAATATTAAAAACGACCTCCCAATAAAAGAGGATGATTTTATTAAGTCAACTAAAATTATTCGTAGGCGTTCCTTAGATAACAGTCGCAAGTATATAGGCGTTGAAAAATGGTACGTTGCGCGCTCGTATTGCGACGTCGCTGACTTGTTTCTTGTGAGTGCAGTGGAAGGAATATAGTCGAAAGTCAAAGTCGAAAGTCAAAGTAGAAAGTCAAAGTTGAAAGGCAAAGTCGAAAGTCAATGCGAAAGTCAAAGTCGAAAGTCAAAATTTAAAGTCAAAGTCAAAAGTCAAAGTCGAAATTCAAAGCCAAAACATTTATTGCGAACTAAGTGTACAATGTGGTGTTACGTTATTTTGACGTTGAAAGGCTTCGCATCTACATGATTGTGGCCGATCCCGGTGTGACGTGAAATCGGTTTAGGGAACTGTTTCATTTAACATCTCTTGCGGGGCGGCTAAGTTCAGCAGCGTATGCTATAAGAAAAATCCGTCAATATACTGATGTAGATACCGCTAGACTGGTCTATTTTAGTTACTTTCACAGTATTATGTCTTATGGCATGTTAATATGGGGACGGGCTGCAGACATTGAGTCTATATTTATTCTGCAAAAAAGAGCCATCAGAGCCATATATATACTTCGTAGGCGCGATTCTCTAAGGGAATTCTTTAAGGAAATTAACATCATGACGCTACATTGTCAATACATCTACGAAAACATAATGTATGTAGATGCTATAATAAAATTCCACAAAGTATTCTTGAACTAAATGAAACGAAATTTAAAACATGCATTAAACGCACACTATGTAAGAAAGCATATTACAAGTTGGACGATTATGTCACTGATAAAAATGCTTGGCTCAATGCCGGTCCTGCTCCACAAGAACAGGAGCGCCTAAATTGATAGTATTAAATAGTATTTTTGGAGCTGCTGAAGATTGTATAACTATCTTTGCATTGCATAAATTCAATCTCTTTTGTATTATATAGCCGCCTAGCCCATATAGTGTGAGTACTATGTACTAGAAAGCTGTCATTCACTGGAAACATGCGTTTTTTCTTGACTTGAATGTGCCCTGGCGGTTAGGAGTATGTCATGCTCACTCAAATGTCTCGCTGATGGTGGCACATGTGTAGGATCATTTAGTTCCCTTCAAAATGGTTAAGTTGAATGGTGCTGATACATGCGTCATGTTCGTGAACGGGCGCTGTCAGTTGTGACTGGTTATCTCTTATTTGCCACGGCTTATTTGAATTAATTATTTTAATTTTGAATTGTTTTTACTATGGACACTTTTAACGTACACGTCTTGCTGCATCGTTCTCACATAATGTACCATCTCAAAATGAATGATGTAACCAAGGTTTTGTTAAAGTATTGTGATTTAAAAGAGTGTCCATGGAGTTTCTTGCCCATTCTTCTCCATAGAGATCTACGTTAAGGAATGGGCAACTATAGTACTTTCACAGTTTTTGTGCCTTGTGACTGGGACTGTAGCTATATTTTACTGTTGTCTTTGTTTCGACAATTCAAAAGTGCCTGTAACTGGCCTACTTGAAATAAATGCTTTGATTTTGATTTTGTTCAAGGCCAGATTTGTGCGCGTCGAAACTTCTACGGCTGGACTCTCATTGACCTGAGTGGTGACAGGCCAAAAGAGAGCCCCTACGGATGTGCGCGCTGGCTCCCGGAACGAGAGATGTAGGACGTTTTCATCGCTAGTCCCAATCAAGTGTCACGTGTGCGACGCGCCGAGACGCGGCCAATCGGATTGTCGTACGAGGAGGACCGGCGTGGGAAAGCCGTTGCCTGTGCCGGCTGCTGCAAGCGTTGGGTGGCGATACCAGGCCAGAGGCGGCTCACTGGTGTGCTTTAAGTCCGGCACGCCGCTTTGGGCCATATCGCTAGTCGCTGCACAGCAGGCTGGTCCGGTGGAGAATTGAGTCGACCTTTGCATCGTCGAGCCCATCCGCAATATTAAAGCACTTTGGTGAGTGTGTCAAATTTAATTTTGATTATGGAACTGAATTTTCCTTAATGAAAGAGTAAATGTTGCTTGTAAATTTAGAGTGACTGAGATTTTGAACGGTGATCGTTATAAACTAAAAGTTTTGAAATCTAAGTGTGCCTACTTGTATGTACACGGTAGGCTTAGAAAGATGACAGCGGGTCACGTACCAGTCGATGTTGATAAGGATTTCGATGATGATGAGCGAGCTTAAGTTGTGGTAGAAGGTCGAGTGAAGCATTCTATTGGCCGTATTCGGCCGTACCAGTAGTTATTACGTAGTCGTAGCCCGTTGGAAATCGGTGCCTCTTGAGGAAACTCAAGTAGTCCGTGGGTGCACGATGTGCGTAGCTCTGGCGGAGGTCGGGGTCTGGAAAGACCGAAGTGTGTGAGAGCAATGTGATTGCTGGTCGGCTGGAGAGCCGTGGCGTTAGAGGTTTTACTCGAAGGTTTTTTGTAAGCTTGGCAGTTTTTGGTTGCAAAAGAGTTTTAAAGGTTGATTCAAACGACTATGGTACATGGCCCAGGGTAGTGATTGTTGTATTTTCGATTATTCCCCATTTAACCGTGTTTAATCTAATCAAAGAGTAGAATTTCCATACTTTCACCGAACCGATGAATCTAGAGTTTGGTCAGGAGAGACCGAGTGTAACAAAATACTGCCGTAGACTATTTGTTTGCTGGATAACCATCACACGAGAACGTACGCAAGCAGGATGGCCGTGTCGTATCCGGTCATTAGTACGGACATAAAATGAATTGGAAAGCGCGCCAGTGTGCAGTGGCGACATCACGCGACTTACAAACCAGACTACCAACCACACGGTGTGCTTGTAGGGAGCCCTGATGTCCAACTCGAGGGAGGACGACATTCAGTATCGGATCACGGAGGAGTTGAGACGTCTTGGAACTGTACCTGATTCATTGTGTCCGTGTTATTATGTTAAGTTGCAATCTCAAGTAATTCGTTAGTTTTGCTAGAAACAGTGTATCGCACCCAGTGTGTTTTCATAGCATGAAACCCACCGTCTGCCCACATGATGTACAAGTCTAACGGAGTAAATCCTAACATACCTGACATGTTTATGTATTTATAATAAACATGATGAAAACGACGTAAAAAAAAATTTGAAAAAAATAAAACCGACGGTACGCAGGCTGAAAACCAGAAACACCGCCCCGGGACCCGATGGCTTGCCTGGCAAAGCCTGGGTCCTGGCCTCTGAGGCTCTCGGGCCCCGACTGGAAGGGCTCCTAAGCGCATGCTTGGAGAGAGGCCAGTTTCCGCTTCGTTGGAAGACGGGGAAGCTGGTCCTCATCCGGAAACCAGGGCGCCCTGCGGACTCTCCGTCCGCATACCGGCCCATCGTGCTGCTCGACGAGGTGGGCAAGCTCTTCGAAAGAGTCATTGCCAACCGCCTCGCCGGGCACCTTGCGGGGATGGGGCCGGATCTTGCGGAACACCAGTTTGGTTTCCGCAAGGGGCGCTCCACGGTGGACGCCATCATGCGCGTGAGAGCCCTCACGACGGGGGACGCGGTGTCCCGGGGTGGGGTCGTCTTAGCGGTGTCTCTTGACATCGCCAACGCCTTCAACTCCATGCCCTGGAGCTGCATTAGGGAGGCACTCCGGTATCACATGGTGCCAACCTACCTTCGTCGTGTGGTCGGGGACTACTTGACGGATAGGGCCGTCATCTACCCCGGTCGGAGCGGAGAATGGAACCGGCGAGAGATGTCGTGCGGTGTTCCACAGGGATCGGTTCTGGGACCGGCCCTGTGGAACATCGGTTACGACTGGGTGCTGCGCGCCGACCTCCCTACCGGCGTCAGCGTAGTTTGCTACGCTGACGACACGCTGGTACTGGCACAAGGGAGGTCGCACGAGTCGGCGGCCGAAAACATGACACGCGGGGTTGCGATAGTTGTGGACAGGATCCGGCAATTGGGTCTCGAGGTGGCACTGCACAAGTCCGAGGCCATGTGTTTTCATGGCTCTTGGAATGCGCCACCGTCGGGATCCCTACTGACGGCAGGAGGGGTTTCCTTCGGCGTCGGGTCGACGTTGAAGTACCTAGGACTCGTCCTCGACAGCCGGTGGAACTTCGTGGAGCACTTCCGACGTTTGGCTCCCAAACTTGAACGGACAGGGGCTGCCTTCAAGCGGCTCTTGCCCAACCTGAGGGGTCCAAACGCCTCCTGCCGGAGGCTATACGCGGGGGTCGTGCGGTCCATGGCCCTTCACGGGGCCCCGGTGTGGGCGCGTTCTTTGAGGCGGCAAGCCGCCCACTACCTGAACGCGCCCCAAAAGGTAATAGCCATAAGGCTAATCCGGGGGTACCGCACGATCTCCGGCGAAGCGGCTAGCCTCCTTGCCGGATTGCCGCCATGGGATCTGGAGGCGATAGTCCTCGCACGCCTGCACGAATGGCGCGCGGAGGCACTACGTCGGGAGGAAACTCCGCTGCCGCGGCAAATTGCCGCTCAGCGGACAAACCTCCGGCGTGATCTCATGGCGACATGGAGAGAGCGACTGTCGCAACCCCGTGCAGGGCACGCCACCATAGTGGCGATAAGTCCCCTCTTTGAGGAGTGGCTAGAGAGGCGCCACGACGCCCTCACCTACCGCCTGACGCAGGTCCTCACCGGACACGGTTGTTTCGGGAGGTTCCTGCACCGAATCGGGCGGGAGGAAACGCCCGGGTGTTTCCACTGCGAGGATCGTCCGGAGGACACGGTGGAGCACACCGTGGAGGTCTGCCCCGCTTGGGCGGAGCACCGCCGTGTCCTCGTAGCGGCGATTGGCGGCGGCGATCTCTCGCGTCCGGCCTTGGTTCAAGCCATGGTCCGGAGCGAGAGGGAATGGGAAGCCGTCAGCTCCTTCTGCGAAGCAGTCATGCTAGTGAAGGAGGTGTCGGGACGTGAGAGGGAAAGAACCTCACGTCCCAGTCGCCGCGGGAGACGCCCTGGGCGTTGGGGGTCACGTGGTGGCTCCCGGCCACCGTAGGCTCGGGCCTGTGGACGGCGAGTTATGGGCTAGCTCGCCGTCCGGCCGTCTTATGACGACAGGCCGTGTCGACGGCGCGTTCGTGTTCCACGTGCGCCTCAAAGAGATGTCAGCAAATAAGTAGGGGTCCGCAAGGGCCGATGCCTGCCAGGGCTGCGGGACTGTTCGAAAGAGATACCGTGGCCCTGGAACACAAAGGGCAAAGAAGGAACATGGATGGGTTTTAGTCAGTACAAGTCTGACACTCCCTTCCGCTCCGCCCAGAGTGGGGGGGGTCCCATCAGGAAAAAAAAAAAGATGAATATTTTAAATCGTGATTCCCGTAGGTATAAATCCACCAGTTAAATTGTTCCTTTGATTGACATAAGCATGCATCTGGGACGGAGTAAACTAAGTTTGGCAAGTAATCGAGACAGTGATGGTTTCGAATTCGGATATTAATATTGAACAATTTCATTGTTATCTGTTAAATAGTAACGATACTGTTGTTCAAGATTATACCAATACAGCGGTATATCTTGTTTTCCAATAGCTATTGTATTAGCAAGTAAGCGCTGTATGTACGTGTGTATTATTGCAAGTAATGGAGCGAGTGCTCCATTACTTGCAATAAAAAAGGCCTGACTGCCTGGCGCACAATGCTGAGTAAACTGTAATTGAATGGTTGTTCAGTCGGTGCGTGAATGCCTCTGAGCTGACTTCATTACTGACCTAACTACTGGACCTGGGGCACAGGCTTCTTTGAACGATATGCATGTCTTACACTATGCAAAAATCTAATTAAAAACCTTTTTGGAAATAAGATTTTACAATTTTCATAAAAGCATGAATAGCAAACACAAAAAAAATCTATACGCGATAAGCTTTTATGAAAACTATTCTTTTCAAAGATTGACGTGTCATATTAACGTCAGGTTACTGTTATTCTTTATTTATGGAGACTGCGAATCGGCAACGCCCTCACGCTAGGTGGAGCTCCGCCTCTCACAGAGAGAAGGTCTGTATCATAGCAGTGCTGAGAGAGCTGCGGCAGGTTATGCGAAGGTACTACGTACTACTCCGAAGTGCGAGACCAGAGGTAAGAACGTGGACGAAGCAAAAGGAGTTTGTTATGGATCGTAGCAGGTGGCGGTTTGTAGCTTCAGCTTACTGTGATGGTGAAAAGGCGTTACTATTTTACGTATATTTAGTTATATGCTGATGCTCCGGTGAGCAGCACAAAGAAAATTCTTAAAAAGCTAATATTTGCTTTCCTAAAAACCTTTTGTTTCTCCACATCCAGATAAAAAGGCACATAGAATTACATTCTTGTATGTACCAAGTGCCGCCGCGGGACGATTATTTGGGGCCTTGTTATTCCGGATAAAAACCAGGGACCAACCGCAAAAAAGGCCAAAAGTGAAATACATGGGACGGCTTAGCAAATAATGAATGTAGGTAGATATACTTGAACAAGGCAAAAGGACAATACGTAATGCTAATAATTGTGGCTCAACTTAGGACACGCCGCAACATTACTAGGTCAAATAGCAGCTCAAATAGCTGAAACACTTAACTCTGAAGCCAGAAACGAGTTCGGCTCATCTTTTCATATTCAGGTTGTCAACATTCCGAATTCCAAATTGAGCAGTAATGAAGGAATTTTGAAAATGTATCTTCTAAAGAGGTTAAATGGGGGACGAAAGTTTGTAGGAAAGTTTACCATTTTTGCTGTTGGGAAAAACACGATAAATCTCGGATTTTTCTATGGGACCGAAAGCGCGTTCCGCATGCCATGTAATAGTTGAATGAAAGATTGTCGAAGTCTTCAGTGTTTTTCTTGTAGTAATTATCACAGGTTTTAATATTAATAATTAATAGTAATGCGATCTCACAACTGTCTCTGCGGATGTGTGTCAGCCAAGGAACTTATACGTTCAGTCAAAAAAGTATCGGGAATGGAAGATTTGTTTATAGTTCCAAATACAATTTTTTGTTTTTTTTTTTGTTGTTAGATTGGCACAACAGTTTTCCATGTTGGCGCGGAGTTTGAGTTACACCGGTTGTTAAGATTAAATACTGTGTTGTTTTTAGTTAGATCATGTCTAGTGTGTATTGTGAATTTCATAATGAACAAAAACATCGAACAAAGAGTTTGTCTTAAATTTTGTTTCGCTAATGGAATTTGTGTTCGGTTTCCCTGAAAAGGTTACAGAAGGAATCGACTTTATCAAAAACACGTGCTTATGAGTGGTACAAAGCTTTCAAAAGCGGTCGAGATATGATGGAAAATTTGCCATGCTCTATTAGGCCATCAACATCTTCAACTGAAGTCAACATCGCAAAAGTGAAGGAAATAGTGACTGAAAATCCTCATTCAAGTTTGAGAGAAAGAGTTTTTCGATCCGTACCATTTTAAATAATCACTTGGATATGAAACATGTTGTCACCCGGCTAGTCTCAAAAGACCTGAATTTTCTCCAAAAACTCAATCGCATAAGAGTCGCTGAGGACATGTTACAACGAGTCAATTCTGACCTAACATTCATGAATCGCATTATTACTTGTGACGAGACGTGGGATGACGAGTTTGACGTGCAAACTAGTCAACAAGCGTTGGAGTGGCGCCTTCCAACTGAACCGAAACCGAAAAAATCACGTCAAAGTCGATCAAAAGCCAAAGCCATGTCGACCGTTTTCTTTGACTATCGCTTTGTTGTGGACTCAAATTTTTGCCGGAAGGTCAAATAGTAAATAAATAATATTATTGGACCGTTACGCGGCTTTTAAAAGAGCAAATTCGACGAAAAAGGCCAGATTTGTGGAAAGAAAATTCTTGGATTTTGCAACACGGTTCATGCGCTTTCGCACAAGGCCATCATAGTGAACGAATTTTTGACCAAAAACTCAACAAATACCGTCGAGCAACCACCTTATTCACTAGATATGGCTCCAGTCAACTTCTTTCTTTTCCTAAAATCAAATTACCCCTTCGTTGCACCCGTTTTCATTTTCCTATGTTTTCTAACATAGGAGAATTCACGGCGAGAACTAAATTCAATTCCGGAAAAAACATTTTAAAATGTTTTGATGATTGGATTATCGCGTGAGTGTATCGTTTCTGAAGGAGCATACTTTGAAGGCGATAAAATAACTTTGAATGAACAACTAACATTTTGTGTATTACAAAGACATTCAAATATTTGCGAGCGATAGACGGGACAAGATGAAGAAAATCATAATCCAATACTTGTTACTACTTAGTAACAAGTCGCTCTGTTTTATACGCCTGAAAAATTTGAAATATTCGGGATCAAAATTTTTTTATGAAAATATTCGCAATGTCTTTGGTGTATTATTGATCGTTTCCCGGTACTTTCTTGACAGAGCAGTATACTAACTGGAGTAATTACAAACAAAAGTTTGATATCAAAAAACCCTTTGAAAATGAACTTTATACAGGGTTATATCGCAGGAGTAGATAACTAACATCATAAACAACAACATTTGTTCTACGACTTTTCCGAAAACAGACAAAAAAAATTCAACTCTCCATACATATGTCCGAATAGCTGATCGAGTTTTGTATGAAAAGTCGTTTTTTTTTGTCTGTTTTCGGAAAAGCCGTAGAACAAATGTTGTTGTTTATGATGTTAGTAATCTACTCCAGCGAGGTTGTTGGTGTTTTACAAATAACCCTGTATAAACACACAGCGTTCGTATTACTTTAATTAATTCAAATGGGGAAGAAAACTTCAGAGCGAAAAACCGACAAGAGTGGATTGTGTCCTTGTCTAACAATTGTAAGTTAGCAAAAAATAAAAAATAAATATTTTTATTTTTTTTTGTATTGTAATCGAAAATCACGTTGATAGTTAAACTACCACAATTATTAAAAAAAATATTTAATATTTAAATACCAAATATTCAAACAATTATTTCTTGAGAAATTGAATTATTTAGTAGCAGCTTACAATATTGTAAAGAATACGCCTTTTCTATTATTTATATCGGCATTTATAATCTTGTGCATATGCGTACAAAATACAAAACATTGTTATTTATAATGCAGTAGCGAAACTTAATAAGTTACTCCATGATGCTCTGTGAATTACTCAATTTAATATTAACAAAAATAACTTCTTGAAAATAATCATTTGAATTCTAAACCCTTTCATTTTGGCGACAACTGTCGATTCAACCGATTTTTTTATTCGACATTAAAGTCTCGAGTCAAATCCAAGAAGTGTAAATAAAATCCTTGGTCAAATTAAAAACTATTAATTTATTTAAAAAATCACAGTAATTCTTATTAATATTTGGAAATCATAACATAAGATCACGCTTGTAATCCCCGAAGGGTTAGGCAGAGGTGTACCTACGTAATAGTACACTCACATTTCGCCAGTTATGGAAATCATGGCAATATAAATCACTTTTAAGCATTATAAAATAGCTACTAAGTCCATAGTTGCACGTAGTAATCAAAATATTCTATTATTTATATAAAAAAATTCACGTACTACACGTGAATTTTTTTCTTACTGAGAACTCGTATCCGCCAAACCGGAGCTGCTGAGGGAGATCGAGAGTTTTTATGGGCAGTTTTTATTTTTATTTTTATTTTTATTTTTATTTTATTAGGGAAACAAACAATTGTACATTGTGTCTTACAACTAATTACTAATATAAAAATAGGCTAACGTACAATTCACGACATTTCCACATATTACTAAGAAATATTTAGTTGGTACATGCAGAGAGAGTGTTGAGGCTAATACTAGTCTTATCTAATCTTATCAAATACATAAGTGACATAATGGTGTTATTTTAGTATTTTAACAATGCTTTTTTTGAATTCATTGTGTTTTAAGGCAAATATATCAACTTTATCGAAGTGAACATTATAATTTTTAATTAGTCTATGGAGGGGCGCCCGCTCACCCGCATTTGTACGACTCATAGTCGTGGCAAAAGTCGGGTAATCAGCAGTTGTACACTTCAACCAGTAAACCCGTTGCAAATCTAGCTAACGACCCAAGAGCTAGACTGACCCGACACTATACCAAAGACATTCCGGATTTCAGCCTCTACGAGATTAGGATGGCTCTTAAACAGCTAAAAAACAACAAGACACCGGGTGATGACGGAATTACGGCCGAACTCCTGAAGGCAGGTGGAAAACCGGTACTTAAGGCCCTTCAGAAGCTGTTTGATTCCGTCATACTCGAGGGGAAAACGCCGCAGGCATGGTGCAGGGCTGTGGTGGTACTCTTCTTCAAAAAGGGCGACAATGCCCGGCTGAAGAACAATAGGCCCATCTCACTTCTAAGCCATGTCTACAAGTTGTTTTCAAGAGTCTTCACGAATCGTCTCGCGCGCAGGTTTGACGATTTTCAGCCTCCCGAACAAGCTGGATTCCGAAAAGGCTTTAGCACCGTAGACCACATACATACGCTGCGGCAGGTTATACAGAAGACCGAAGACCTGCCTCTCTGTTTGGCGTTTGTGGACTACGAAAAAGCCTTCGATTCGATTAAGACTTGGGCTGTACTGCAGTCTCTCCAACGGTGCCAAATTGACTATCGGTACATCGAGGTGTTGAAGTGTTTGTACAAAAACGCCACCATGTCAGTCCGACTTCAGGACCGGACCTCGGAACCTATCCTTCTGCAGCGAGGTGTGAGACAGGGAGACGTCATATCTCCGAAACTGTTCACCGCTGCACTGGAGGATGTCTTCAAGGTTCTGGACTGGAGAGGGCTATACATCAACGTCAATGGCGAGTACATCTCTCACCTTCGGTTTGCCGACGATATAGTGGTCATGGCTGAGACCATGGAGGACCTCAGTACTATGCTCGATGACCTCAGTAGAGCTTCCGGAAGAGTGGGTCTTAAAATGAACATGGACAAAACCAAAGCCATGTTGAATGCCCATGTAACACCCACTCCTATCAAGATCGGAGACTCTACACTCGAAGTTGTAGACGATTATGTCTATCTGGGACAAACGATCCAGTTAGGTAGGTCTAACTTCGAGAAAGAGGTTAATCGTCGAATCCGACTCGGCTGGGCAGCGTTCGGGAAGTTGCGTGGTATCTTCTCGTCCAACTTACCGCAGTGTCTCAAGACGAAAGTCTATGACCAGTGTGTGTTGCCAGTGATTACATACGGGACCGAAACGTGGTCGCTCACAATGGGCCTCATCAGAAGGCTTAAAGTCACCCAAAGGGCAATGGAGAGGGCTATGCTCGGAGTTTCCTTGCGTGATCAAATCAGAAATGAGGAAATTCGTAAGAGAACCAAGGTTACCGACGTAGCCCGAAGAATAGCCAAACTTAAGTGGCAGTGGGCAGGGCATATTGCTCGCAGAACAGATGGCCGATGGGGCCGGAAAGTTCTGGAGTGGCGACCGCGAACTGGAAGACGTTGCGTTGGAAGGCCTCCCACTAGGTGGACCGATGACCTGGTAAAGGTTGCGGGGATCCGCTGGATGCGAGACGCACGGGATCGGTCAATGTGGCGACACTTGGGGGAGGCCTATGTCCAGTAGTGGACGTCTTTCGGCTGAAATGATGATGATGATGACTGAGAACTCGTCATCTCTTCCAGAGATACCTAGTAACACTACGAAAACCTTGCCAAGCTGATCACTCGTTCTGTTCTTCATAGCCCGTAAGTAGACTGTAGGATTCGCTTTCTTTTTAAAGTACCTACATGCAGGTCGGATAATGTGAAGTATAATGTTGGCTTAGCATGACATAGTAGACTAGATACTTCGACGAATATTCCAAGTTCATCCAGGTTTCAATTGTGTAACAAAACACCTACACTGCTTTAGTGTTTAGACTGAAGTCGGTTCTCAAGTTCAGTAACATCAACATTTAGTTGTAAAGACTGCTGTTTGCTAAGCGTGTAGTAGGTATTACAGTTACTAAGTTAACCAAGTCCTGCGGCGGTGACCCACTGGCTACCTAAGTATCTAAGCGTTCTGTTATTATTAAGTTTTCATTAACATTTAACAACAACCAGAACGTATGAAGATTATAACGACTTTGTATGTTTAGCTCTTAATTGTCATCATTCCAACAGCCACTTTGTCTTTGATGATCATAATGATAGAATCTATTTGAATTGTTGACGATCACAGGTTCTCTCACCGTCACCACTCCTTCTTCCCCGAGGGTGTCCTATCTTACTAACCAAAGCTGTAAAGTTTACTTATTCGGTCAACACCCTCCTAATAATTATATTCCGTAGAACACAAACACCTACATTAGTTTTTACTTCATATTTCGGGATTACTCGGTTAAGTAAAGTAATGCAGGATTCTATAGCCCTGCTAAGCTTTTATGTGATAAAGAAAGCGCGTAATAACAGTTTGCAACAAGAGCCGTAATTTCTTCCGCTTAAATATATTTGCTCAGGTGTAAGATGGAACAATAGCCAGGCGAGGGAAGCAGGGCTGTCGTGTAATATCCAACAAGTACTTAAGAAAAGACAAACATATCTGATTTCTAAACGCATTTCTGAATGCTAGTGCCACAAGTAGTTTCAATTTACTCCGGTCTTGGGCGCAAGCAACCCTTAAAACAATTGAGACGGTTGTACAAAAACAGCACTAAACGAATTATTTTATCTGACTCACCGCAAATGGAAGGAGAACCGTAATATTCTCATTCCAATTATAATAAACTATTTTGTTCAGTGGTGAAGGCAGGATCGTAATAT
The DNA here is from genome assembly GCA_910589295.1 of Noctua janthe. NCBI lineage: Eukaryota > Metazoa > Arthropoda > Insecta > Lepidoptera > Noctuidae > Noctua > Noctua janthe. The sequence continues at coordinate 375,954 of OU342560.1, forward strand.
TCACGGATTGATTAAAACAAATTATATTAATCAGTAATATAATGCCAACTGGTACACATCAAAACTACTGCTTCCTGTAAAGGCCATGCTCAGAAATATTGCGTAGAGATTGTTGGCGGACATTTCAGGTAGCGGGGGTAGGCTTCATTAAGTATTCTAAATTGAACTGATAGCTACGTTCTAAGGAACGCTAGGGACTGTGTCTCATTAAAATGAACCCCGGCTGCTACAGCCCTGTTACTGATTCGAAACTATTTAGCGAGACACACAACCACGACATGGGGTAGAGTAAAGAAATGTGAAGAGACGAGAGAATTCCCACTTCGGCGTCCACCAATAACAATAGCAATATGTTCTGCTACAGACTGAATCTACGGTGCGCTTGTGCAAATTGTGTTATAATATAGTAATTGCGGTAGTCAGCCGTAAGGGTGTTATTACAGGGCTACGGGACTGTTCACTGCTGCGGGACTGTTCGAAAGAGATACCGTGGCCCTGAAACACAAAGGGCAAATAAGGAACATGGATGGGTTTTAGTCAGTACAAGTCTGACACTTCCTTCCGCTCCGCCCAGAGTGGGGGGGGGGGGGTCATTTGATGATTTCCCATCCGAAAAAATAAATAAAAAAGGGTGTTATTAACTTATTAACGTGAGTACGCGTATATGTAGAAATACTGGAATCCTGTCTTCATCAATGGCAGCTGATTGTCAGATCACCCACTGCCTTAGGATTGGGAAAGACATGAAGATAAGTGCTTAGGAAACGTGAACTTAGGTCTAACAGTACACGTACGCTAACGTTATAAAATGGTTTCATGTTGTAACATGGAATCATTTGCGTTTTCGCCTTCGAGTGACGCGCTTTGTGAGGCGGGCATTTGCGGGGACTGATATCAGTCCTCGAGACTAGATGTCCCGTATCACAGAGCGCATCGATTTCCTGAAGCAGAAAGTGTATGCATGGGCAAACCGTATTCGTAGGTATAAACGGCGGGTGGAACGACACACAGAATTGTACATTCCAAAGCGATGAAAGGTGGGTTTATAGAGCATGGGAGCGACCGGACCAAGGTGTGTCTGACACGTGCCTACCGGATGATGATGTCATGTGTTCTTTCTGGCGCAGCATCTGGTCGGTACCTGTCAGTCATACCGAGGGTAAATGGACTCCGGAGGTCCAGCGGACGTGCGATCCAATACCAGAAATGGGGGCAATCACAATCAGCCTCCTCGATGTAGCTCGTGCAGTCCGTCCGTTACCTAACCGGAAATCTCCAATACCGGACGGGCTTAAAATCCAAAGGTCACACGCTCGCTTGGCTGTCCCATTCCAGTCAGCCTTAGAGTCAGGGTCGCTCCCTGAATTCCTGACAACTGGAATAACCCACCTGCTCCATAAATCGGGTAGTACTGCGGAACACAAAAATTTTAGACCTATTTGTTACGTGTCTCCCGACGATCTATAAAGTTCTTACTTCCATTTTGATAGCTAAAATCACTAAACATATTGAAGAAAATTCAGTTACGTCCGCTTCTCAAAATGGATGTAGGAACGGGTCCTGCGGTACTAAGGAGCTACTCCTCATTGATATGGCCATTAGTCAACAGGTTCGCCGTTCCCGAAGGGATCTGTCGACATGTTGGATAGACCTATAAGAAGGCCTATATTTCAGGGTGATAGTTGGAGTCCACTTTAGTTCTGCTTAGCCTTGAATTATCCTAGCATGCTGCTGGAGGATTCAGGTCTAGGTTATCGGTTGAAGAGAGGTGGTCAAGTTATATCTCACCTCCTTTGCATGGATTCGTGTGGACAAATGTGCGCGATAAAGCGAGGGGATATTGTGGAATCTGTGGGAACCCGGCTCTCGGATTCCATAAATTTTAGATCCCTCTCAGCAACCGAAACCTATAAGTATTTGGGTACGTCGGAAGCGCTGGGCATCAATGTTGTTGACATGAAGCAATCGCTGGAGGAGCGCTTATTTGGTCGCCTGAAAAAAGTATTTAATAGTCTTTTATCAGGCGGAATTAAGGTGCGTGCCTTCAAGGGTTGGGTCATGCCGGTTTTGATGTACTCTTTCGGCATACTCAAATGGACTCAAACAGAACTAGACGCCCTGGATAGGAAGGTCCGTTAATTGTTAACGGCATATTGAATGCATCACCCGCGTTCTTCCGGCGGAGGTGTGGTGGTCGAGGCTTTTTAAATGCTAAGACCCTACACAATCGCGAGGTATGTAGTCTCAGGGTAGGGGTAAATGTAGTTTCCTAGAAACTGACGTGGGCATCCCCACGTCAGTTTCTAGGAAACTACATTTACCCGGGGATGCAACGAGATGTCATCCTTGGCTAAAGAGAACTGGCCCAAACCTGTAATGCTTGACACTAACGACCGCAGGGAGGTATGGCAGAGTAAGGAGCTTCACAGACGCTTTTTCTGGGCCCTACATGGGCCCGATATAGACCTATTAGCGTCCGTAGCCTGGCTTCGTTCCGGGGACCTCTTCGCGAAGGTTTTGTCTGTGCAATTATGGATGAAGTTATGATGACGAATAACTACCGGAGATTTATTCTGAAGGACGGTACGGTTGACATATGTTCAGGCCATTCAATCCGTCATATTATCTCCGGGTGTTCTCGTCTGGCTAACGGAGAGTACTTGCAGAGACACATCATTTTATATTTATGTTTTTTTTTTAGATTGAAATATTTAAAATGTAATTTATATGTATAGTTATGAATAAAGGAAATATAATAATAAAATTCAATTCAAGTGGGATGCATATATTACTTACATAAATAAAAAACTATCTTAGATGAGCTTATATAAACAGAAATTCGACAAGACATCTGTGTCTGAACTATATAAATGAATATTTGTATCTCAGACAACAGCGCTCTTCCTTAAAGATATACATTTACAAGCTTGAAGTTCAATTTGGCTTTACTTATGTATTACATTTGGTTTTACATCATCTAGAAAAAAAAGTAAAATATAGCAAAGTAGAGTGGTGACCTCCTTTTGTATAGAATGTAGATGAGTGTGTGTTGTGTAGGAGGGTGAGTATTTGAAACTTAATGTGGCACCATTAAGAGGGTTTCGGTTTCGTCTTATGACAGTTTACGAATGTACTCAAACACTTCATTCTTACATCTTCTGATATTTAAAGCTTGTATGTCGACAATTCTATCAACAATTCTATAATGGTACGGACCTATAAAGCAGTTTGTCCACAAGTCGACTGTGTAGACGCTTGTTATGACCCACTGCTTCTGATAGAGAGGCGGCCTGTGTCCCAGCAGTGGGAACATTATAGCCTGATTATGTCAAGCTATGCTAGTTTCATTAACACCATGGAAATAATTCATTTCGTAATAGTCATTATTTGAATACGCGAATACCACGAAGCATGAAATTCTTAAAAATATGTGTGCTTAAACAAGGACAATAGATTAAAAATAGAGGTTAAATACAAATATGTTAATGTTTTAATGAAACGCCTTCTACACAGCGCTGGAGCGCTCGAGGTTACCGCGCAATATGTTTCAGCTTTCCTTTCATTACTCGCTACCATGAACAACTGTAAATATGCTTAGTATTTAAATTAATTCTTTTGAAGGCTGTCTAGGCGTAAATTGAACATTTATACGATTAATTAATGTTATTCGCTTATTATTCATTAAACGCTATTTAAAACGTAACGGTTTGAAGGTCGGCGGTATTTTAATAAGGTATAAGTATAATCTTCTGAGAAATGAGCAAATTACCCCAAAAAAAGATACAATGTTATACAAATGAGTGATTTAATAAGGGTAGTAATTAAACCGACTTCTACTTAATAACCTTTTTCTCCTCCAAAAAACTACCTTGTCCTCTAAATTACTAAGTCAGCCACCATCAATGTGCATCTAAAAAGTACTATCTCAGCCACCATATATCATCGGTATAAGCTATTGTAAATACATCCCTGCATCGTTGTTATTTTATAGTATCTATATTTGTGAAATATATTCAAGCAATAAGCTTCTAAAATAACTATATACACCAATAAAGTAATTCTATCGCCTTCTAATTTTATAAGTTAGTACGTTTAAGACTTAGTTAAGTATGACTAATTGATAACTCGTTCTATAATTTATTGTTCATAAAATATACCTAAAATGATCATCACAAAATTAACTATAGTCACTAAATATAAACAACAAAACCACCGCAGCTTGTTTTTTTTTTGGTAGAATAGACTCTTTCTAGTGTTTCAATTCACACAAAAGTTAGGTTCAGCTAGGTGCTAGCTAGGTTCATGGGAAACAACAATATTTTGTCATAGGCGGAGTCGACGTAGCCCCGCTAGGCGGGGCTCCTATTCCTAAATGCAGGGTTTGAAGTAACCTAACACGAACCTAAGACGTTTCCTTTGCCGCAATGCCTTTTTTACGATGCTTATTATAACAAATTGTGTTAATGTTTATTTTAACTAAATAAAAGATTTACAATCTAGTGGACTGTTATTGTTTACACGAAACGACTCGTCCCCGCGTGAATCGAAGGGCACTCTCACATTGGTGGTAGCGCGTAGTTGCGCCTGTCTCGCTCTATCGTTGCAGTTTCTAATTTTATGTTAAAATAATGTAATATTTTAAAAGCTAAGTTATATCAATGAAGTTTTCGAGTTGATGCCTGAACTATATTTTTTTAAAGCACTTAAAATGTTGGCGAGTTGCAAAATCCGTGGCTGACTTAGTAAATTAGATGGTGATGTAAAATCAAAGAGACAAGTAAAAATAATTGTTGCTCTTAACTTGACGCTTTTAAAAAAGACAAATTAGTTTATTCGAAGCTTTCTTATTTTCCCGAGGCTGACATATAAAATTAGAGGTAAAGTTCCGTGGACAAGAAAAAAAATTGTGGCTTGACTTATAATTTCCTAAGATTATTATTTGACAACAAGTAGTTGTTCACTTATATGAAATTATGTTTGCCTTCCCAAGCATAAAGTTAATAATTGAAAAAACAATCGGCAGATATAAGATTCAGTACCTTTCTCGAAGTTTACATAATTTAATACGTTTGAACTGATTCAAATACGAAACCAACGTAATCGGCAAACGAAATTTTTCTAGGAATATCTCTCTCCGGAGTCTGGATTTGCCCAGTTGATGGCAGGCTCGCCTGTTACTGGTGACATGTGGGTGGGTGTACTGCTGGTACTTACCTCTGCCTAACCCTTCGTGATGCTATGTTATGTTTTGAACAAAAAATAAAATATGAAAACTAAGTGATAAAGTAAAACCCTAGGTTCGACCGGTTGTCTCAGTGGAGTCGGAAGCGCGTTGTTCAGTGCCGCGGCCGCACTGCGTGCTTCTTCCATGCCGCGTACGTGCCGCGTCCGTCCCGCACCGACTGCACTTGATTCTTATCCTTTGCTCCAATAACATTGCAAACAATCGCGCTGTGGTGATATAAAAACTTGGCCTACTAATATTTTTCAATAAAAAATAACGTTTCATTTGAACACACACACTGGGACTCCGGACACTCCATTGAAAATTCGGAGCGAGATCCTATATTCCCGAATTTTATTACAGTTTTAATTAACGATAAAATGTCTACAAACTATTCATTCACCACAGCTATCTGACATAACTATCAGTTAAAACAATTAGGTAAACAAAATGCAGCAATCTCACTGTGATTACTCAACTATAGCTAACTATACTGACCTACGCGCGGCTGGAAGTTGCCTAATTACTTGAAGCCGCAATTTGGTAGCAAAGTGGCTCATCGGAGTCACTGCGTCCTTCTATGCGCTGTTGTACCTCACTCACTGACTTACTAGATGTTAGAGCATCACATCGCACCATAGCATTATTAGCTCACTTAGGGCACTGACAATATAATCCTTTGAAAGTAGGTTTGTTTGTTGGCAAAATGACGTCGGATTCTAAACACCTTAGTTGGAAGTATGTCAGCCTAGGGAGTGAGGTAATTACCCTTAGTGTTTAACCGCTCGTAATTGTCGCGTTCGTGAATGGTGCAATGTTCTGTTAACTAACGAGTTCGGACACTCACTTGTTTCCTGATGACATGCTGCGACTCGACACGTAATAGACAGGCGCCAGAGTGTCCACCGCCCATCTGGACAACAATGATTGAAATAACGTACTCAATTTTTAATATTTTTTGCAAAAAAGAAAACCGACTTCAAAAAAATTTGAATCGAACACACAAAAGTCACCGACTTCAGAAGCTAAAGTTATTTTTCACTATTGTGTATTGTGTTTTTGAAGTCGGTTTTCTTTTTTGGTGACTCTCTCTTAGTCGGTGACTTTTGTGTGTTTGATTAAAAATTTTTGCCACCGACTTCTGAAGCTAAGGTTATTTTTCATTTTTTTGTGTTTTTGAAGTCGGTTTTCTTTTGGTTAGAAGAACTATGACGGCTATTGCAGGTATACTCGGTATATTACTCGTATTATGAACAAGTTGTACATAGCAGGTGAACGTTGAATTTTGTAGAACCTAAGACATCCAGCATTGTGGGGTCACAGATTTGAAACAGAGAAGAGAAATAAATTTAGTATTTCGCCTTCTGCACATCTTTACTTAGCGCCGATAATAAATGTGGATAGTACCACAGTCAGAGTGGAATGTGAATAGTTTCATGAAGTTTTCGAGTTGGTTGGCAAGCGCCGACGGTGGCGTATGAACCGCCCGCTGTCACACAACACTTTGTCATCGTTACGAGCAGCCTGATTTATTTCTTCTCACAACCTGGAGCACTTAATGTATTTCAAATTCCGCGCTTATTTTTTCTTACTAAGTTGGCAATGATTTGCAAAAGTAAGTCCCGCATGAAATAATACTTCTCATACAATTCAGCTCTAACTCCTGTGCCTGCTCACCCATTGAGTCTTCAACTTTTAGCACAGGTTCGAGCACACCGGTACAGCTTTAGCTAATGAATCTCAGTACAACTGCGAGTCGAGCTAATTACCAGTGGAGAGAACGTCCCGTTCCGCTGCAACTTTGTGCTTCTGCTCCAGTTCTGGAGTGTCTCTCATCTGTAGGTTATCTGGCATCAGTCGTGTTATGGGGTTGTTAGATAATTAGCGAACACACAAAGCTATTACGCTATACAACAATGCTTCTGGCACAATATTTTTCTAAATAAAATAAGCCTAGCATACAGTTCGAAAAACAGGATCGTTTCCATAGTTCTAAGTCAATATTAGAGTAGTCTCTAATATAATCTGTTTAACCTGAGATTTAGCAAGTAAATCCTGATTCACATAACCTAACTTGAACCTTAGTTGGCTTTTTAAGTGTGACTTAGCTGCGACGTGTCAATCTTGTAACAAACAACTCCAGTGCACCTGAGTGTGTATACTAGCGTGGTGCTAGCGTTCTTAGCTCGGGAAATATTGTGAGTAATGCTGTACCGCTGTAGAGCGCTGCTCGCGAAACGCATTGTCTAACTAAACCATGCTGCAATCATTATATTAGCTCCTAGGTCAAGAGGAACGAGATACGGGTTAGGAGGATGCGAAGCTTTTGGAAAAAAATAGAGTTAATATTATATTTTCAGTCGTAGTCAGAAACCAGAAAGTGTGGCCATCATCTTGGCGAGGGTATCGTGTTACCCAGTAACTGCTTTGTTATAAATGAATAATCAGAGCAAAAGTTATATTTTAGCGATACTTTTAAACCTTTTTTGTTAAGTAAAAGTTAAACCTAAACTCCTATTTATCTATCGTTGAGAGACTCCCGGTAGCCGAAGCTATTTTTATCCCAATTTGTGTGCTCATCTGAAAACATTTAAGCCCTTAAAACCATGACTCTCTCTACAACCAGATTTATGAATACCCTCGCCTATTTATAAATCACCTGTATCAGAATCTGAAACCCCATAAGTAACATTGGTTCGTCCCGATGGTTTTCATGGATGATGTATACCGTCATAGCTTTGTTCACCCTGAGCTATGGCGGGGTGGGTGTAGAGGAATGCACGTCTGACGTATGACAGGCATTTGTTTACCTGATCGACAATTGAGAACAGCTCATAGGTACGCAAAACTGATAGCTTCATTCTTGTATTTTTTTGGTTAAAGACACGCACACACATGCCAATGTCTTTGAATAGGAATTTTGCGAGAATTTGTGAGAATTCTTCACAGTTTTGCGCAATACGCAACTGCATTATAGTCATGTTACAGGGCCTGTAAAGACAGTTCGTCATCTAGTTAGCTTATTACATTGGTTTGGGTGTGCTAACACCATAATCTTATGCAGTTTTATATGAGTAGGTGGTACCAGTCGTTTAAAAAATCATTCTCTGACTATACATGTTTCAGTGACTTTCGTGGAATCATTTTCATTTCCAAATAACGTGTTCATGGAAGTGTACCGAATGTAGATACTGATCAGTAATAGTGTGTTTATTGTTTCGAATCGGTCGTGTGTAGCTGTGTCAGAACTCTTTGATCTTCTCTGTAATGTTTTATAGTTTTGATTTATGCTCGGTTTAAATGTCTGGTTTGTTTCTTAAAGTCGATTTTAGGTACAAAAATTATCATTTCATAATTTCGTAACGTAAAAAAAATCTAGGAACAAAAATCCCTAAGTGAACTTGAAAGTGAACTTTACAGTTGTAAAGTTCACTTTTCTTTACTTTTATTTTCTGACGCACTTATGTCATCATCCGTCATCCATCCAATCACTGATTGGATGGATGACGGATGATGATATAAGTGCGTCAGGTATTCATATTTCGTAGCCTGCATCATCAACAGCCGGTTACATCAGCGGCTTAACTCATCGCTATCAAGTTTTCCGGGTGATCCGTCACTGTGTCGCCGGAGATGCACTTCGTACGTAGCCAGCGTTGGGGGTGCAAGTAGTGGGTAGAGGAGGCGATCCTGTCCCTGGTGATTCCGCTCACAATTTTGAGCCGCGACAGCCCGCTATTTTGTTGCTATTGCGCTATTTACGTAAATACAAGCTGCTTGCTGGAACAAAGGTCGGATTTTATATTACGTTTTAGTTTTTATCTCTCTTGTAATAATCGTTTGGTGGTATTATATTATGCTAAGAACAAGACTGTATTATAGTAATGTTTTATTGCGGGAAGTTTTCTTTGTTTCTGTTTATAGGTAAAGATGCAATCAAGGAGTTAGCAATTTTTCAAGGTACTTAGATTTCTATATAGAAATTCAAAACCCTGTAATCCAAACCTGAAACATGCACAAGGAAGAAAGCAAACAACAGGAACATCTATATACTTACAAGCGAATTTTGGGAACATAGTCGTTTGGTTGCCTTACACTACGGACACTCACTAGCATGTTAATGCCGCGAATCCTCGTGATGTAATGCCCGGCGCCTGCGACACAAGGGCGAGACGCGTCTCTGGTGTGCCACACCTCCGCCACGGATTACATTAGCAAGGTGTCACCTGACGCACAGAATTAGCTAGTTAGAAGTAGCTACTTTACCTCAGATTTGGTTGAGAGACAGTGACATACCAATACCATTAAACCCGAAAAGATAAGATATAAAAGGAAAGCCATCAGTTTCTACAAAAATAGTTTCGGCGATGAACTGAAAGTAGGTACATTCTAGAAACGTGTATCAAACAGTCCGTTGTCATTCGCAACCAACAATACGTGCAGCTTTAACAATTGAAGACTTGGTTCAGTTCAATTATTTGTCGAGTTACATCTACAATGTGTTCTCGACGAAATAATTGAACGAGCGGTAACAATTGTGAACCTCCCCCCCCCCCCTCCACCCGACGCCTGTGCCCCCGACCCCTGCCGGGGCCCGGCTCTCAAGTGCGTGCGGAGTCGGACCTCTTGTCGATGGAGCAGGACAAGTGTTGCGCCACACAGTTGCTGCTTCCATTGTGGCTGAATCGTTTTGTTTGTTTCATTAATGGAAAACTTCTCTTTCAGGTCTTGTTTGGAGAAAAGTTAGGCATTTTTAAGAATATTTGTATTTATCAGAAACTTCGATGAAGTGGTCTTTTGAGCAAAGGAGAATATTTAACACAGACGACAATGTTAAAGTGAACGTTAGAATCAACAGAAATGGGAATAGTGGGATCATGCTGGGCTAGAATGATCTCAAAAGTAATCTTTACGCCAAAAAAGGAGAATTTTTAACCAGTGGCAAAGTTAATGTTACGATGGACAGTAGAGTCATCAGCCGCGATAATAGTAGAGTGTTACATGCAGAAAATGGCTATAACACACACTCAACGTGATTTATTTGAACAAAGTTTAGATTTAACAACATAGCACATCCTTCATTGTAGTTGTATCACTTTGTATCGACACATTACCGACGACGGGTCAAGTACAACAAATACTGCTGCATAACAACCCAATGGAGAGTTTCAACAAAACAATCGACATCGTGTTAACAATGAACTGGGCGTCTGTTGTGTTGTGCAGCATCCGGTTTATGCTGACGGTACGGAGTTCTCGAAACAAACTGCGTCCCGCCGAACACTTGGAGAGAATGGACGACTGAACGTCTGCAGTGTTGGGAGGCGAGAAGATTGTTACTTCACCGGTTCATGCGACGTGACTTTGTTACCATGTTCTATGTAAAAGAAGGCAGTTTTTCATAAGCTTGAGGAAATTATAGTCAGTTTTGTTGTGATTCTCATTAATTCTTGCTTAGACTATTGGCAGCGGACAAAAGTCACAAAAGCGCAAGTCATACTCGATAAAAATGCGTGCAAGAACTATTTTTTTTTAACTGTCAATCCAACGGTGACAGGTTCTAGAATCGTCTGCTGAAATCATGGTTACAGTTTGCGCGTCGAGGTGCCTTATACTTTGCACATGTACATACATAAACTCACGCCTGTTTAGGTAAGCAGGAACTGCACGACAGCTGCTGCGACCCTTATTGCTTTTGCTTCATACGGCTATCAGGTCCTTAGAACTGCTTTTCAACGTGGAAACCGTTAGACTGGCAATATTTATCCGTTCAGTATCATGTTTGAGTCTAAAATAAACTAAAATTGTTTAAATGATGTTTGCCAGTCTGTCACGCTAGACCACGCTTGGCTACTTTATCACAAAATAATATCATTACAGAAGTTCCATTGAGGAGAGGCACATCTAAGGAACGACGGACAGTGACTCGAAATAATAGAATCTGAAAAACCTTTACAAAGGACCTTTCCAAGAGACCATCTCTTGCAAAGTGTTTCTTTTCAGACTAAGTATCGATATACACCATCCTAGCCTGTCCCAATGGTCGACTTCCAGTCTTACCGGATGCAGCTACGGCATTTTACATGTGGTGACTAGTGACTACCTATCCGACGTCCATAACCCAGTTACTGGTTACTGAACGCTTGGTTAGGCTGATTGCGGGATTCTGACCAGCCGTAACAACTGTCAAGATCTACGAATGACAGTCAGGAGTTCGGGACCAACGGGATTAACGTGCTTAGCGAGGTACGGAGGGGTCTGTATATTCATAATATAATGGTTGCTCACCTATCCACGGATACACCTCAGCAAGCGTAGTTTTAACCTTCGATTGACCCGTGCGGGTGTTATTATTTAGCCATGAAAACTCCAATTCAAATTCTGATGGTGAAATGTAGTTCGCGTAATTGAAAATTCGATTCAATATTTTTCGCTGCTCATAAGTGAGTCTAATCTCCTTTCTTTTTGCGTGCCAGTACTCGTGAACAATGTTGTACAGTAGAGACCGTAAGTGCAGTAGCAGTTGCACAAAACGATCGCATCAAAACAAGTCGCACTTACGACCTTTTTCCATAACAAACATTTTGCACACATACACGATCTCGTATATCGCTCTCTTTCATAATTATCTAGTCAGAAAGAGTGCGATATAATGATCATTTGCCTTAGTGACAAGCCTGTCATGTCGCGACGGAGTATTAAGTTAGTGATATTTAATTTCAAACAAACAATTATGTGTCTATCTGGCTTAGCGGTTAACGCTATAGATAAAATGTCTCGCACAGTATAGTCTGCGTTCGAACCCAAGTGACATTACACTTTTTGTGTTTTAATTATAAATGATACGTTAGACCCGATGAGATATGTTTTTCTAAATATTAGTTGGAACTTATTATTAACAAAAAAGATGAGGGTGAATGTGAAACAAAATAAACTCCTGGATTGAACAAAGTAGTTAGTTATGACGTTGTTAGTTGGTGAACTTCGTTACGAGCGTTTGTGTTATTATTACGATTAGCGTATTGTTTGATGGTCTTTATTCAAGATGCAAGCTAATATTAGTATTGATGACAGGGCAAATATTGTCACTTTGCGTAAAAATGGGCTTAATATTTCTCAAATTTCAACTGAAACTGGCTTAAAATGTATGATGATAGTTGTGGTGTGTGATTTTCTTATTATTAAATAAATTGCTAGTTGCAAGTGTGTAATCATATTTTGTTTTTTTTTAGAAATTCTGTTAGCCGTTGGGTAAAGAGGTTTGAGGAAGAAGGTAGTCTGAAGAATCGAAAGGCCGCCGCTTATTAACCCGACTCAGCGACGTTTTATGGTGGAAGAATATGAAACAAATGGTTTCATTCCAACTATAATGTTTGCAGAGCAATTGGATACTACATTACAGACTGTTCGCCATGCAGTCCATGCTGAAGGTTTACATCATCGAAAGCCAGCTAAAAACCATTTTTGACACAAAAACACAGGGAGGAAAGACTACGTTTTGCTCGAGATTATTTACATTTTAACTGGGAGGTGACTGTATTTTCTGACGAGAAGACTTTCAAGTCTTGCCAAAAGGAAGACTTAATTTATAGCGAAAAAATAATAATACTTAATTTAATAAGTAGACCGGGTAACTAAATATTTAGTAATATTAACATAACCGTAAATAAAAAAATAAAAAATTAAGAAATAAATTTTAAATTTAATGATCTTAAATTGGGAAAAAGATGATCTATGTGGAATGATCTGTAATTAAGAAAATGAACACTAAGCTATAACCTCAATACATTCAATGTGACGTTACTTTAAAAAAACACGTTCATAAAGTCTAACTCATATATTAGTATTCAATTAACTCTGCTGAATACTGATACCTATAATAAGCGGGTATCAACAATTATATTTGTGTTATTAGAATATCCTTTCCGTGTTATGTTATTCTTATTATGAATTGACTAAGTGGGTATACAACAAAAAATCTTATGAACGGTGATAAGAGAACTTTTTTTTGCCTAGATAGGAATATGACGTCACATTCTCATAAAAGTTTGTTAATTTTATAAATAAATCAAACGAATACACATTTTTGTTATCATTCAGCATGATTTTTTTATTTCCACCTTCCAACACCGAAAACATAAAATAAAAATCAATTAATGAGGTTAAATAATAATACAATAACTATCTAATATTTAACTTCTTATAAAAAATAAATAATAATCATGACTATATTATAAATAAACATAAATACCTAACGACTTTCTGCTTAAAATACAAATATAATTAAGGTTTCAAAGAAATAAAAAACAGCCACACATTGTAATAACATGGATTCGAACTTGGACTTCATTGATCGTGAACCCATGCTCAGCCCAAACCGTTTTTTCTATAAATAACAAAAGATACATTAAACTAAAAAAATCAATCCCAAAAAGTACAAAAAATATCCCTCCAATTAGAAAACATAGAAACAACGAAATTTAAACTAAAAACCAAAAACACTGGGATGCGAAATAAAAACTAGCTACCAACCCATGTTAATACTACGCGAATTTTAACAATGCAATGGTAAGAACAGGTCATCACTATGATGTGTATTCTAAATGCAACAGAAATATAATGCTATTTCGCGTAGTGTGACGACAGTTCATTAGTGTGTGTTATGTGTAGAATGTTGAGACATCACTCATACACGCACACGCACACACACTGCTGTATCGCGCTCGCACAGTTCATAGCAATGTAATCTTTAGCATGGTACTGCACTTTTGAGGTCTACTGTACATTGTTAGGGCGAGTCCACAAGCGCGAGTTTGCGGCGCCATTCGACGAGTCGCGTGAGCCACCGCGCCCCCGCGCCCTCAGCCCACGGACCGCACTCAATGGAAAAATGTCTACTTTGTGATTGTATTGTAAAGTAGATAACGATGATTGTGTTACAACTTGTGTATCCTAATTGTCAATGTACTTAGAAAAATACCGAAGGAAAATTCTCCTTTTGATGTCTGAAATACAATGCTGTTTTCTCTTGGGTTTCACTTACAGAAGAACTGATAAAAAAACAATCTTATCAAGAAGATTCATTATTTTATATGTTTTATTGCAAGTTAATTCCTATGAGGTGAGGATGATATAAATAAGTTAACAGAGATGTGGATGAACTTGTTCAGGAAAAAAAACAACTTTTTCCCCAAAACCTCATGAAATCCATTACTAGTCGATGTTAACGCGACAGATCCTTTTATTTTCTATTTCCTTATCGAGTGTGGGTGTTCCACGAGGAACTACTTATCTATCAAATTGACACTTATTGTGCGATCAAGGACACCAAGACAACCAGCTTCAACCTTTACAAACTAGAGCACCTAACCAATTTTTTTGTGATTCCTTTAGTAGCCTTCCTTTTATCCTTTACCAAATTGGAAATAAATAAACCGTATTGTTATACACAATAGGTTGCTAGGAACAAATCGACTCCGTAATAAAGGTCCGGCCGGAGTTAACGAAATGTTGGATTGGCAGCGAACAAAAACGAGTGAGTGTATCGAGCACTCCGTTCGCCACGCGCGCTCGCCTCGCCGCCGCCGCCGCCGCCGGGACGCGTCCGGTGTATACTACACTTTGTAGCAGAACTACAACTGTTTGTAGGTGGACGGTAGTTTTGCACAACTATTTCGTGCGTAGTTTCCACTAAACCCGGAAGTTGTATGTGTTCATTTGACTAGGTACTGCTTAAAGTCTGAACAAACTAAAAGTTCATGTTGTTTTTCCACAATGCGAAAATCATTTCCAAAAGTTTGGTCATCCGATACAATAACCGCGGAATACAACAGACAAAGCTTTACAAATACAATTCGGTTCCACAATCACTTGTGACACAATACTGAGATCGCGAGGAAGCATCTTTATTTTAAAATTAGCAAAGTTTTGATAACCTTATCGAGTTTCTGGATAAGCCTGACTGCTGTTTGTGGTACTTAAATACAAAAGTTAAGGAATCCGTAATGTTCTTCTATAATTTAAACTTAATTTAGTAAGGAAACTTTCTGCGCCGCCGTTATCAGGAAAAAACGGCAATAAAATTGGTAGCCTTGTTTTCTCAAAGTAGGAAGGTTATGAAAATGTGCTCTAGAAAAGAGAATAACGTTTTATCCGCTTTAATAATTTACATGATCGGTGATTTGAGTTTGAATCCTTCATAGCGCTTATAATCAAGCTCTCTTTTTATCAAAATTGCTATTATTTGTCATAAGGCCACCGATTGTCTCTTTCTAACCCAGTTTAATCGACGCTAAAAAATGCTAAAATCGCAAAGCATGATGTAGTTCTGCATTTTTGATATGTTGTAGGTATAGATCAGTTAGGGTGATGTGAATCCTTCGACACCAAGGTGCATTAGTATAGCCGTTAACTATAGATTATTTCGGTTATTGTCACTGTTTCCCTTCGGTAACTTACGTACTGCTTTATAAAAATGATTACTTTAAGTCCATTTCTTCTTAAATTCTGTTGAGCCACAGTATAAGTTATGTTACACGATCACTGCACACTATCTAGCAATCTCAGTATTAATTAACATAAATGTCTGCGCCCGCGTCTCTGTTCGCCAGTGTTGACACTCATGCATAGACTAACATTGCGATTACGTCGGGTGTAGGCATAATTATTGTATTTATTATACATTACATTTTTATATTTTTATTTATTTGTTATACACTTTATTTTGTATTATAAATTAATATTCTTATCTGACCATCATCACTTTGGGCCCTGTCAGAATACCAGCACTGTGACTTTTTTTAATGCAACACCATACTGAGTGCATGCATTTTGGCCTAGTACAGGAACAATTTTATTTGTTTTATCTTTTATTATGTTTACTTTTTTAAAAATAATTTTTGTTTTATTGTTAATTCAACCATATTTTTTTTGTTTTGTCCTGTGTGAGTCTAATAAATACTTTTTTTTTATTTCTTTCTCTTTCAAATTTGCTACTTCTAAAAACTTGTGCTCGCTGCGCACCACGCGATAAACTGCGAAAGAATAATGCCAGCTGACTAGGCATTCTGGGGACCACACTTAGAGCTCGCGTACATTCGTAAAAATACTGTCAAAAGATAGGTCTCCATCAAATTAAGATAAAAGGTAATCACAGCATATTTTTTTTTATATTGCATTTGGTTAGAATAACATAATTTATAACCATGTCTGTCGCGTGGGCAACATCAGAACTAACGCCGCAATCTTATTTATTCCGTACATTTCACGAATGTTTAGCAAGAGCACTCTCCTGTCAATTTCAATGGAGCGTAAAAAGGTCCATAGAACACTGTAGGATAGACAACTATACTCAATACTCAATTCTTTATTGCATTCCACAATGTAGGCTTAGGTGGTAGACATTTAAAAAAAAACAATCGTGGACCCTGTCGGGCACTACGTCAGTAGTAATGTCATTTAAAAATATTTAATTATTATACAATCCAATATACCTTATACTTTATTACAAGTACGTAGAATTTAGGGCCTGTCTATGTATCTATGTATTCAGGCTGCGGAGCCCGCACTTGCACGACCCATCACAGTGTCTTATGATTTTGGTCGGTTTATTCTTTTATGACATAATTACACTAGTCATTGTACTCGACCGCGTTTATTTACACTTGGTCGTTTGACGAATTCCATAGGCAATCGACCGAACAACCATGTCTAATTGTGCCATGAAATGGGTAAAAATGAAACATTAACTACGAAATTTAATAAAACATTTATTTTAAGCAACATAACATTATAATCTTTGAAGAACTTCTTCAAAAATAGAGCGGCCGGCGGCGCGGACATGCCATCATTATCGGCATTACCACATTCACCATACGATGCTCACACCAAGCTAGCAGCAACTGTAATCTGCGGCATTGTTTTAGCCTCTATTATTTTTGCACACCTTGACTGTACATTTATCGTGTTCTAATACTTCACCACTAAAGAAATAAGACTGGTAAACAAATAAAATGCACAACTATTCACAACAAAACCACACATCAAGATTTTATTTGATAAAGACAGAAAGACAGAAGTGACAATACTGAGAATATTTATAACAATTATGACATTTGCTGTTTTGATAGACGACATAGCTTTGAATGTTGCCATTTAAGCTAAAATCTCCAAAAAACGTTACGTACTTTACGTTTTTATAACAGCAGTCACTAATTAATCATCATCATCATTTCAGCTGAAAGACGTCCACTGCTGGACAAAGGCCTCCCCCAAGTGTTGCCACATTGACTAATTAATCATTTATTTAATAACATGATTATAGTCACATAAAACATGTTGCGAATCGAATAAGAGGCGTGCTTAAAACTAAAGAACTCTTGTGTTTCCAAAGATAGGGGGAGTCTTACCCAAAATGGCTTAGATTTGATGGGACTAAACAGATGAGCTATCGTAGTAATGTAATCTTGTAATACTAGGTAGCAAATGTCTCATTATACTCATTATTACTACCACCAAAATCCTGATAAATAGTGTTATTATAGAAATAGAAATTCCATATTCCGTTGAATATGGTAACTCAATTGCTTACGTCACTGTTTCTACGTTTCGATATTGCAAATGATTGCGTTTAGATGTTTGGATTAAGTAAAATATTTGTTACTTTTTTCTTTACTTTGCGCAGCTTAGTAAAAAAAAAGACATAACATGGAAATAAAAGCTCCGTAATTGCTTCATATAATGAACATACTTTAATTTATGAACGCTTCTGAAATTAAGAGAGCCCTACAAAACCGATCTTCTTTAATTTTGGGACTGTCTTCACTATTTGTTCTAAAACTCAAAAATTAAGCATTTTCGACAATATTCAGCCCAAGTGCAGCTCTATAAACTTTGTAAGGACCAAGCTATGGCCCTTCAAAAATTTAAAAATTTTCCCGAAAATTTATTGATAGAGCATTGATTCCCTCGCTGTCATGGATTCTATTTTGTGCACGTCAGCAGCGAGCACAAGTTCTTCGAACTTGCAAATTTGGATTCACATCACCCTAACTGATATATGTATATGTCAGATCAGGTCATTAGTACGGACATAAAATAACTTGGAAAGCGCGCCAGTAAGTAGTGGTGACATCACGTGACTTACTAACCTGTCTACCAACACACGGTGTGCTTGTACGGAGCCCTGATGTCCAACTCGAGGGAGAACGACATTAAGTATCGGATCGCGGCGGAATTGAGACGTCTTGGAACTGTACCCGATTCATTGTGCCCCGTTTTATGGTGTTAAGTTGTAATAATTCGTTAGTTTTGCTAGTAACAGTGTATCGCCCACATGATGTACGAGCCTAACGGAATAAATTCTGACATACCCGATATATACAACATATCAAAAATGCAAAACCACAACATTATGCGATTTTAACGTTGATTTCCACTGGGCTTTTTGATGTCATACTTAATGTAAGTACAGTAGCCCTCAAAAGTGCAGTACCATGCTAAAGATTACATTGCTATGAACTGTGCGAGCGCGATACAGCAGTGTGTGTGCGTGTGCGTGTATGAGTGATGTCTCAACATTCTACACATAACACACACTAATGAACTGTCGTCACACTACGCGAAATAGCATTATATTTCTGTTGCATTTAGAATACACATCATAGTGATGACCTGTTCTTACCATTACATTGTTAAAATTCGCGTAGTATTAACATGGGTTGGTAGCTGTTTGGGCTGAGCATGGGTTCACGATCAATGAAGTCCAAGTTCGAATCCATGTTATTACAATGTGTGGCTGTTTTTTGTTTCTTTGAAACCTTAATTATATTTGTATTTTAAGCAGAAAGTCGTTAGGAATTTATGTTTATTTATAATATAGTCATGCTTATTATTTTTTTTTTTTTAAGAAGTTAAATATTAGATAGTTATTGTATTATTATTTAACCTCATTAATTGATTTTTATTTTATGTTTTCGGTGTTGGAAGGTGGAAATAAAAAAATCATGCTGAATGATAACAAAAATGTTTATTCGTTTTATAAAATTAACAAACTTTTATGAGAATGTGACGTCACATTCCTATCTAGGCAAAAAAAAGTTCTCTTATCACCGTTCATAAGATTTTTTGTTGTATACCCACTTAGTCAATTCATAATAAGAATAACATAACACGGAAAGGATATTCTAATAACACAAATATAATTGTTGATACCCGCTTATTATAGGTATCAGTATTCAGCAGAGTTAATTGAATACTAATATATGAGTTAGACTTTATGAACGTGTTTTTTAATGTAACGTCATATTGAATGTATTGAGGTTATAGCTTAAGTGTTCATTTTCTTGACGAAAAGAATATTGAAACTAAACCCCAATTTAAGATTATTAAATTTAAAATTTATTTCTTAATTTTTTTTATTTTTATTTACGGTTATGTTAATATTACTAAATATTTAGTTACCCGGTCTACTTACTTATTAAATTAAGTATTATTATTTTTTCGCCATAAATTAAGTCTTCCTTTTGGCAAGACTTGAAAGTCTTCTCGTCAGAAAATACAGTCACCTCCCAGTTAAAATGTAAATAATCTCGAGCAAAACGTAGTCTTTCCTCCCTGTGTTTTTGTGTCAAAAATGGTTTTTAGCTGGCTTCCGATGATGTAAACCTTCAGCATGGACTGCATGGCGAACAGTCTGTAATGTAGTATCCAATTGCTCTGCAAACATTATAGTTGGAATGAAACCATTTGTTTCATATTCTTCCACCATAAAACGTCGCTGAGTCGGGTTAATAAGCGGCGGCCTTTCACTTCTTAGACGACTCTTCAGACTACCTTCTTCCTCAAACCTCTTTACCCAACGGCTAACAGAATTTCTAAAAAAAAACAAAATGTGATTACACACTTGCAACTAGCAATTTATTTAATAATAAGAAAGTCACACACCACAACTATCATCATAATAATTATAATTTTTAAAAATAACTTACACATTTTAAGCCAGTTTCAGTTGAAATTTGAGAAATATTAAGCCCATTTTTACGCAAAGTGACAACATTTGCCCTGTCATCAATACTAATATTAGCTTGCATCTTGAATAAAGACAATCAAACAATACGCTAATCGTAATAATAACACAAACGCTCGTAACAAAGTTCACCAACTAACAACGTCATAACTAACTACTTTGTTCAATCCAGAAGTTTATTTTGTTTCACATTCACCCTCATCTTTTTTGTTAATAATAAGTTCCAACTAATATTTAGAAAAACATATTTCATCGGGTCTAACGTATCATTTATAATTAAAACACAAAAAGTGTAATGTCACTTGGGTTCGAACGCAGACTATACTGTGCGTGACATTTTATCTATAGCGTTAACCGCTAAGCCAGATAGACACATAATTGTTTGTTTGAAATTAAATATCACTAACTTAATACTCCGTCGCGACATGACAGGCTTGTCACTAAGGCAAATGATCATTATATCGCACTCTTTCTGACTAGATAATTATGAAAGAGAGCGATATACGAGATCGTGTATGTGTGCAAAATGTTTGTTATGGAAAAAGGTCGTAAGTGCGACTTGTTTTGATGCGATCGTTTTGTGAAACTGCTACTGCACTTATGGTCTCTACTGTACATATTTTTTAATATTTTTAGTGTATAAACAACTATGTTATATTCGTTTTAAAAAAAAATTGTAAATTATAAAGAGTCTATTCTATTCTCTTTTAATTCAGTTGCTGTTTATTATTCTTTATTAATAAATTAATAAATACGCAGGTAATCAACAGTATTATTATCAAAACCAAAATAAGATAAACTTGCCCTCCACTGCATTCATTCATCACTTGGCAATAACACAATCATGTTTATACAAAATAACCTTAACAATATACAATTACTTAGAATAAAGTGGTTTTTTCCATGGAATAAATTGATTGGTAAAGTCACGATGGTTAATATTATGGGTATGATGTGAGTTTTGGTCGATTAATAATTTTTATTTACACAATTTTTGACACGACATGATGTGAAAATAGTATAATACTCTTTGATAATGATAATTATAGCGTTAATTCTCTTAAGGTCTGAATTTAATTCACAGCAGCATCACTGGACGTATCCGTCAACGGCAATTAATCGCGCCTCGATTAACACGAACAGTCACGGCCGCGGACGATCCCGTTCGAATTATTTAAGGCCACTTTAAATCCGAAATACTTCAATCAGTTGATCGTAATTACATCATTTGGTAGTCCATTGTTTTCGTTCCATCCGTACTCCGTACGTATGAATATAATATAAAATTGTTGCAGAGGGATCATTCACGTACTTTCTACTTAAAGATTATGGTAAACATCCAGTCTAAATCTCGTGTAATACGAAATTGTTAAAAAAAATCCCCGGTTTTTCCCTAATAATAATTGTTTTATTATCAGTTTTTGTATAGAGTTTCTGACTTTTGTGTTAGGTTTAATAAGCATGTCGATAAGAAATTCGGGGCTTTGCAGATTTTTAGCAGGTCAAGATAATAATACAAAATACCACAAAGTTAACTTATACTGTTACTTACGAGATGTCTTCCGTGATTGTTCATTATGTTGAGCTCCCGATATTCCTGCAAACAACCGCCCGCACCCGCGATCATGGCGCTTGCAACAGTGTCGAAATAAAGGGAGCTCAAAATAATGAACAATCACGGAAGATATCCCGTAAGTGACAGTATAAGTTTAGTTGTAAACCGTGAAAGCTTAAAACACCACAAAGTATCCTTCAACACGACATGAAGAAGACCGTGTAGGCTAGTGCAGCACCGGTCGAGGTGTTAAAATGACAGCGGTGTAGCGGTGGCTGTTGTGCGCGGATGTGTCGCATATTTTCCCCAATTTTGTTATTCTTTCTCTATTCGTGTTACAAAAATAGTTGTTTCCCAGCAATAATTTTTGCGTAAAGTTACTTAGTTTGATGTACATAATGCTTGGTTGACGGCTTCGTAAAGGATCCGTTTACACCCTGTTTTATACACAGAGGCAGATGGCATCACAATAAGGTTGCGTTCGGAAATAAGTTTTTTATCTTTAAACTTTATGTGACGTCGCTAAATACTGGTATTATTCAGCTACATCCGGTTAGACTGGAAGCCGAACCCAACATAGTTGAGAAAAAGCTAGGCAGATGATGTGCCCACTGTATTACACAACTTCTTTCACTTTTAATAAAAGCCTATGTTATCCCACTGCATGGCAAACGCCTCCTGAAAAGCTGCGATAAAGAACAAAGGCAGCTGACCAGGCAATCTGGGGACCACACTTAGAGCTCGCGTGCATTCGTAAAAAAAGATTGGTCTCGGTCAAATTAAGATAAAAGGTAATCATAGCATATTTTTATAATATTGGACTTTAAACTTTCATGGTCACTAAAATTATTATAACTAAAAGACGGGATATTTACCATGTTTATTGTTTTCTTTGAGTTCCCGATATTTCGGCGCTGTTGCAAGCACCATGGTAAATATCCCGTCTTCTAGTTATAATAATATTGAACTTGACTAGAATTACATAATTCATAACCACACTTGTCGCGCGGGCAAAATCAGAACTAACGCCGCCTTCTTATTTTTTCAATACATTTCACAAGTGTTTACCAACAGCGCTCTCCTGTCAACCTCAATGCAGCGTCAAAAGATCCATATAACACTGTATAAGGTAGACAACTACGTCAGCCGTAATGTCATTCAAAAATATTTTCTTTATTATACAATCCAATATCTGCACTTAGCCTGCGGAACCCGCACTTGCACAACCCATCACATTGCTGGCTTATTCTTTAATGGCGCAATAATACTAGCCATCGCAATGGAATACATACAAGCTTAGATTATGAAAAAACAAACAATGAAGCTGGACGAGTTTGAAGACGGGCGTACTCGACCGCGTTCATTTCCACTTGGTTGTTTGACGAATGCAATAGGCAATCGAATTCGGGCGAACGACCATGTTTAATCGCCATGGACAAGGCAAAACTGAAACATTAATGACGAACTTGAATAAAACATTTATTTTAAGCAGCATGCCATTATCATCGGCATTACCATATTCACCATAAGATGCTCCTCATACATGCCAGCAGCAACTGTACCCAAAGGCATGGTTGTGGCCCGTATCATTTCTGCACACCTTGACGGTACATTTCTCGTGTTGTAGACTTCACCACAAAACAAATAAGACTGGTAAACAAATAAAATACCCAACTATTCACATCAAAACCCCATATCAAGATTTTTATTGATCAAGGCAGAGAAGTAACAATTGACAACAACATCTTCTGTTTTGATCATAGACGACATAGCTTTGAATATTGCCATTTAAGCTAAATTCTCCAAAAAAACGTACGAATACGTACGTACTTCTCGTTTTTAATAACAGCAGCCACTAATTTATTTAATAGCATGATTATTTAGTAACATAAAACATGTTGCGAATCGAATAAGAGGCCGGCTTAAAAGCAAAGAACTCGTTTGTGTTTCCAAAGATAGGAGGAGTCTTATTAAAAATGGGTTAGATTTGATATGACAAAACAGATAAGCTATCGCAGCGATGTAAGCGACTTGTCTTGTAATACTAGGTAGCTAACATCTTATGATACTCACTATAACTACGAGCAAAATCCTGCATTTTGTATTATTGAAATTCTATTGAATATGGTAACTCTATTGCCTCCGTCCCTGTCTCTACGTTTCGACGTTGCAAATGATTGCGTTTAGATGATCAGATTTTGTAAAATATTTGTTTCTTTTTTTTACTTTGATCAGTTTAATAAAAAAAAGATGATATGGAAAGAAAAGTCCTTTAATTGCTTCATATAATGTACATATTTTCATTGATGAACGCTTCTGAAATTAAGAGAGCACAGTACAGCCAATCTTCTCTAAAGAGGGAACACTTTCTATTTTTCTCGATCTGCTGCTTTTGTAGGGAAATCATCAAAAATGAGTCCAACTCATTCCACCGCCCTAAAAAAAACAGCCAAGTGTGACTCGAGCACCGAGGGTCCCGTACAAACTTTTGTTATTAAACTATTTACATATTTACGGTAAGACCTCTACACGTTCCGTAGAAAAAGGGTCTTGCTCTTGATAGACAGACAGACAGACGGACAACATAGTGATTCTATAAGGGTTCCTTTTTCCTTTTGAGGTACGGAACCCTCTAAAAACATGAAAAACAGTGTTGCACATGAGTGAGTATTCATAGAACAACCTCATTGGCCGAAGTCGTACGATTAAGCGCGATTAGCTGCGATTGCGTGGCGGAGCGGACACAACCCGCGGCGGCGTGGCGCGGCGGCCTCGATCGCATGCGGCCGGGCAAGTTCGCGCGGTATCGCACCTCGTTCATTACGGGGTATTGCAGAAGGACAACTTACATAATATGACGGGTAAAAGAACCTTCGCAAGATACATACCTAAAGGGTTAGGAAGCCTTCCATCGGCGTCGGGTCGACGTTGAAGTACCTAGGACTCGTCCTCGACAGCCGGTGGAACTTCGTGGAGCACTTCCGACGTTTGGCTCCCAAACTGAAACGGACAGGGGCTGCCTGCAAGCGGCTCTTGCCCAACCTGAGGGGTCCAAACGCCTCCTGCCGGAGGCTATACGCGGGGGTCGTGCGGTCCATGGCCCTTTACGGGGCCCCGGTGTGGGCGCGTTCTTTGAGGCGGCAAGCCGCCCACTACCTGAACGCGCCCCAAAAGGTAATAGCCGTAAGGCTAATCCGGGGGTACCGCACGATCTCCGGCGAAGCGGCTAGCCTCCTTGCCGGATTGCCACCATGGGATCTGGAGGCGATGGTCCTCGCACGCCTGCACGAATGGCGCGCGGAGGCACTACATCGGGAGGAATCTCCGCTGCCGCGGCAAATTGCCGCTCAGCGGACAGACCTCCGGCGTGATCTCATGGTGACATGGAGAGAGCGACTGTCGCAACCCCGTGCAGGGCCGTAAACCGTATTTCAAACTACCTTATCTCTGTCTATGTTCTATGTTAAGGGTTTTGGTTTCCGCACTTAGTCCTCAAAGTGGACCATTGTACGTGAGCCATGGTGGCCGTTACTCCAACCAGCCCACCTCCCTCCAGAAGCAGATCAAACTTCCCGGTCTCCTCAGGACATCCGCGAGGGATATTTGTGTTCCAAGAGTCTCCTCGCAGTTCTGGGTGACGCGTTTCCTCCGCCTACATGCACGTTCTGCACAGGAGACTGTCAGTGATACCTAGGGTGTGGAAGTGTTTGCTCAGTGAGCAGTATCCAGTGATGGTCCCAGCCACCAGTCGCAGGCTATCTCTGCGACTGGTGGTCAGCTTCCAATCCAGGGAAGGCATAGCTTCCTTGGATTGCCTACACTCTGGTGTCGAGATTCACCATTTCTCCGCTTGTATCTCTGTCTATGATTAATGTATGGAGCTGTAATTTCAATATTAAAAATACGAGCGGGCTATAACATGCAATGAGGAGCAAATAGTCTACAAAGCGATAATACGTCTCGGCTTTACTTTCTTCTCGGCAAAGGAAACATAATATATGTAAATTTGTGCCTTATAATACCACTCTCAAGTGGGTCTTCTATCCCTGGCTACATGTTGATACCGTTCAACCCCCCCCCCCCCCTCCCACACCGCGTGCTACCGTTTGCTCGCGTATTCGCTTCCTGCCGCGGAGTAGTTTTTAACACACTTCCGCAGCAATACGAAACCTATTTACTGTTAATGTACGTGTTTTCATTCCACGGTACCGGGTTATTATATTATCGCAGGGATAGGCAGCGAATGCTACATTCCGTAAGTTTATAACAAGTAATATAAGGCGAAATATTTCGTAGCTCATGCTCATGTTTTTAATTATTATCGTAGTATTCATAACGAGGCAATATGAGGCGTTCTTCTTTGCTTATACAAACTTTTCGCCAAACGTATGAAAGCTAGAAAAGAAAAATCTTTTCATAAAACCCAGCTTTGTTTTAACGTGAAGTAAAGACACTTTTATTTTCTGCGGCGGGAATTTTATTTTTATTCTCTGTCGTTTGGTTTTTCAAAATCAATAAAATCAAAGCTTTTATTTCAAGTAGGCCAGTTACAGGCAAAACAAAGAGCAATGAAATGAAGCTACAGTCCCAGTCACAAAGCAGAAAAATTGAAATTACTGTAGTTGCCCATTCCCTAGCGTAGATCCCTGTGGAGGAGAACAGCCAAGAAACTCCATAGACACTCTTTTAAATCGGTTGCATCTGATCGACTACTACTAATTTATTTATAGCTTGCTAATAAGCTTTCTGTCCACATTCATATGTCGTTATAGCCTAGTTGGTCACACAGTTATCCGGCACAAAAATGTCCCGACCACAGAATGGGCTATCTTTCTGTAAACACAGCCGTCGGGGCTGTAACAAACGTTGGCTCCATAATTCTTGGAATGCATTCCAAACTGAATGATTTAGATGTTGCTCCGTTTAGTTTTTGTTTGGTATTTCCGCTTTGGGGACCCGGGTGTATTGTAGTTCGGTCAAGCGAGACATAGTAGTCATACTCTGGACGTGAATAATTTGAAGACCTAATATGCAAAATTTTTAAGATCAAGATGTAAATTTGGTACAGTTTCACAAACGATGGAGCAGATCGTAGCCTCCGTGTCCCGTTGTTTGCTTGATACAAGCAACTGATGAACAAACAGATGATGGCCACTACTGAAGTGTAGTAAAATTGACACGTAGAGAAGAACTGAATGGATTGTGTGAAAAATGATATGGCTAGAAAGAGAATTGAGAAATACCTATAGAAGAAGAAGACATGCCGCGCTTACCCTAGGATACCCTAAGGTACCCTGGGATAAGGGCAGAAGACCCATGATGATTGACACACTGAAAACAGGAAATAAATCAGAAAGTACTTACAGCCAACGGTCGCAGACAATGATTGCTAACAGTATTACTTCTGAAACTTTTACAGTCACAACGACACTAATGAATGCAGTCAAACGAAATATGTTGGAATCCTACCGTCCAACTGCGCTATCTATAGAACTGTAACGCCCCTTCCTGGCTCCCACCGGCCACATATCACCGGGTCCAAATCCCAATGTGACCCGCCTCGGTGCTCATCCTCCAAGTGAGAGCATAAGTTTAGTTGTAATGATTCGTTCTAAAACCCAGCTCAACTCCAACAACACTATGCGTAGGGTCGAGGTAGATGGGCAGGAAATACATTATGTCGATGAGTACATCTACTTGGACCAGTTAGTATCTTTCGAAAATAGGCAAGAAGGAGAAATCGATTGCCGTGTCGAAAATGCCTGGAAAACATACTGGTCTATGAAGACGCTAATGAAGGGTGATCTTCCGATCTCCATGCATCCTGCCCGTTCAAACCTACGGTGCCGTCTTGGAGTTTGCCAAAGGGCAATGGAACGCAGCATTCTGGGTGTCAAAAAACCAGACAGGGTTCGAAACACCATGTTGCGTTCCAAAACGGACATAGTGGACGTTGGTAAAAAGGCTGCCAGGCTAAAATGGGTTTGGGCGGGTCACGACAGCTGTATGCACGATGACCGCTGGGCAAAAGTCTCCACACGATGGTTACCGGAAGATGGACAGCGGCGTCGCCGAGGCCGGCCCAGAAAGAGGTGGTGAAATGATTTGGACAATTACCGCGAGGGCTGGCCCGAGGAGGCGCGGGAAAAAAGAACAAGGAAGGAATTGGGGGAGGCCTATGCCCAGCAATGTGACAGTGCAGGCAAATAAAAAAAAAATGAAGAAGAACTATTGTTATGATTTGTATATTTAAAACTTAAAGCATGTGAAGGCAATGTAATAAATAACGTGTAATTACGCCTATCTATCTCAAAGTGCCCTAATCTATCACAACTACCTGTACCAAACTACAGGTACAAGACAGCTGCAGGAACATGTCTAGTCTAATTTTTAATATTTTATACGCAAACCCTGCGTAGGGAACATAGCTGTTTTTGACATGGAAAGAAAAGTGAGCGGGGTGCGATTGTCTAGTTGGTTAAGACATCCGGTGTACTGAATCGGAAGGTCGCAGGTTCAAACCCTGCTCGCACTGGAATTTTTCTTTCCATGTCTAGTCTAAGCCAAAAGACGTGATAAGTGACGTTTATAGACCACAGCCTGGACTCCTAACAATCTATATCAAAGTTTCATCCCACCATCACACTGTCCCGTGGACATCCATTGAGCCCGAGACAGCGTCACACACGTCATAACGTCACAGCGCCCCGAGCGTCGTCTACATCATAATAGGAACTATTTAATGGACAATTACTGAGCCACCGAGCTAGCAGTTAGCCAGTAGATTAAACTTGCAACCAAAGCTTGCAACTATTATCGGAATTAAACTTTGTTTTAAGGGGTGTGCTGTTGAAGTTTACTCGTATTATTTTATTGTAATGTTGTTGGGCTAAATGGAACTTTAAATTAAGGTAAATAATAGTTAAATAAAGTAGTTGCATAAGTATATAATAGGTACAACACAATGCTACTGATGCCATGAACGTATTAATATCATCCTAGTGTCTCGTCATCAGCCTAGCGTTCCTCAAAAATGTAGGGTCGGTTTTCAGTCGTAAGCGGATGCAGCTGACCGTTATTCTACATACTACCTATTCGACCTCCACAACCTAACTATTGGGTAACACGATCTAGTGATTTTGACGGCTATGAATAGTCTTGCGAATTGATCGTAACAACGAGACCAGTTAAAACCAATCGTTCATTATTTCTACAACATTATTTTTAGTATATGCGAAACCTGAATATAGTTTGTTCAGAATAAGTAACTGAATCGATTCCAATAATTTTTAACCCACGTTATATTTTGTCCCAAAATATTTAAAAAAGGCTACAAGTTGGATACCGAGCGACCGCAATCATTTAGGTACCTACTGCCAAATTATAATTATCAATGAGCTCAAGACGATGCTGGAGGCACGCGCGCGGCGGCGGCGCCACGTTTTTGTGCGGACAACCAGGTAACAGGTAACAAGCTTATAACTTTGTGATTTTTCATGATACAGTTTTGAAATCCTACATAGTTTTTTTACATATAAATACTAGACAAGTGTTTCAGGTTTCGCATATACTAAAACTAACGTTGTATTATTGTTTCATTCCCCCCGCGGGCCCAAACGCGTAAACACGCAAATCTACTGCGCTCGCACACGATAATTCCCTGCTAATTAAAAGCAACTGTTTATCCGTGTAATGTACCTGACTGTGAAGCTAAGTGTGTGATCCACCCAGTGCGCGATTTTAATTACGATTCAACTAAGTGACCACTAAATAAACAAAGTTTTAAATACTACGGGCTGCGAAATTTTAAGTGCTAATCTTTTGTCAACGACTCCAACGTGCGGCGCACCGAGGTCAAAGTCCGTCCTCGACACTTGCTCAAGGACGAGCGCTATTCGTCGATCGGCTGTCGCTCGGCCGTGATCGGGAACCGAAGATCTACGAAAGTGTTGACAACGGACCTGTGTGTGATACTCGTGCGCAGTAGACAAGTTTATGTTGTGATCGCTGAGTGAGTAAGGCGCTTCATCCATACTGCACACCAAGTACACTATACGATCTTATTCCGAGTTGTGCTTATTTTTGAGTACATACATTCAAATATAATTACCATACAACAGAAATGTTCTGTTCACCTGGGCAAACTGCATCACCGCCTTTTCACAGCTCGGAACCTGATTTAACCACAAGTTCCAATACAGAAACAAATGAACAACATCAGAGAAAAAGGAAAAGAGGTGATGACGTTGAATTGCAACGCATAGAATCTATGATGATGAAGTCCATGTTCTCTGATTTTGTCCGTGATCAAAAACACCACAATAAAAAAAAGACACCCTACACTCGAGGAAGTTAGGTCTCAAAACAGCCTAATTCGTACCCAAAACATAGAAATACAAAACCAAAATGATGAGATCCGAACTCAAAATACTCAAATTCAAAACGCTGTACAATTCTTGTCCGATAAATACGAGGATGCCATGCTAGAAATAAATAAACTACAAACGGAGTGTCAAGACAATCAGAAAACCATAGAAACACTAGAACTGAGGGTAGACTTTCTGGAGAGAAACCTAAAAGCTGCAACAATTGAAATAAATCAAATCAATCAAATCAAAGCATTTATTTCAAGTAGGCCAGTTACAGGCACTTTTGAATTGTCGAAACAAAGACAACAGTAAAATATAGCTACAGTCCCAGTCACAAGGCACAAAAACTGTGAAAGTACTGTAGTTGCCCATTCCCTAACGTTGATCTCTATGGAGAAGAACGGGCAAGAAACTCCATGGACACTCATTTAAATCAGAATACTTTACTTTTAAAAAATATCCCAACCTCAAACCCCGAGACTAAAGAATCCCTGACTGCGTTTTTTTTTTTTTTTTTTTTTTTTTTTTTGGATGGGAAATCATCAAATGACCCCCCTCACTCTGGGCGGAGCGGAAGGGAGTGTCAGACTTGTACTGACTAAAACCCATCCATGTTCCTTCTTTGCCCTTTGTGTTCCAGGGCCACGGTGTCTCTTTCGAACAATCCCGCAGCTCTGGCAGGCATCGGCCCATGCGGACCCCTACTCGGTTGCTGACATCTCTTTGAGGCGCGCGTGGAACACGAACGCGCCGTCGACACGGCCTGTCGTCATAAGACGGCCGGACGGCGAGCTAGCCCATAACTCGCCGTCCACAGGCCCGCGCCTACGGTGGCCGGGAGCCACCACGTGACCCCCGACGCCCAGGGCGTCTCCCGCGGCGGCTGGGACGTGAGGTTCTTTCCCTCTCACGTCCCGCCACCTCCTTCACTAGCATGACTGCTTCACAGAAGGAGGTGACGGGCCCTGACTGCGTTAATTGAAGAATTCAGTACTATTATTAATCAACCAGTGCCGCCATCTGAAGTCAAGAATGTGTTTCGTTTAAGAAGCAAGAAACAGCTTATGGACACAATCATTGTTGAATTCTCATCCGCATTACTGAAAGAAAAATTTATACAGTCCACTAAAAACTTTAACAAACAAAATATTCATAATCGTCTTAACACCATTGCAAGCTGCAGGACCTAAGAAACCGATCTACGTATCGGAAGCCCTCACTTCTTCAGCCAAACGCCTGCACTATCTCTCCAGAGAGTTTATAAAAAGCAGTGAGTACCAACAATGTTGGACTGCTAATGGGAAGGTATATGTACGCGAAAAAGAAGGGATGCCCAGCCGGCTCATAAAAAGAAGGCTCCGAAGAAGACCTGGCTAAATTACGTCACGAAAAAACTAAATGTACTAGTACCTATTCTTATTATTATTATCTCGCCATACCATATTTTTAAAATTTTTAGAAATACATGCAAGGTTGCCAAAGCCTTGCACATTAGCAACAAGATCAAAACAGCAGAAAACAAAATTAAGACAGTTTGGAAAGTCATAAATAACGAGACTAACAGGAAGAAAATACGTAACATTAGCTACACATTAGATACAGCATGTGGTCCTAAAAGCGCTAATCAGGAAGTAGCTCATGAGTTTGTAAATTTCTTTACCGATATACCGTTAAAAACTACGGAGGCTCTTAATACCTCTCCATTTTTTTTTTTTTTTTTTTTCCGGAGGGTAAATCACCAAATGACCCCCCTCACTCTGGGCGGAGCGGAGGGGAGTGTCAGACTTGTACTGACTAAAACCCATCCATGTTCCTTCTTTGCCCTTTGTGTTCCAGGGCCACGGTATCTCTTTCGAACAGTCCCGCAGCCCTGGCAGGCATCGGCCCATGCAGACCCTTACTTGATTGCTGACATCAATTTGAGGCGCGCGTGGAACACGAACGCGCCGTCGACACGGCCTGTCGTCATAAGACGGCCGGACGGCGAGCTAACCCATAACTAGCCGTCCACAGGACAGCGCCTACGGTGGTCGGAAGCCACCACGTGACCCCCGACGCCCAGGGCGTCTCCCGCGGCGGCTGGGACGTGAGGTTCTTTCCCTCTCACGTCCTGCCACCTCCTTCACTAGCATGACTGCTTCGCAGAAGGAGGTGACGGCTTCCCATTCCCTTTCGCTCCGGACCATGGCTTGAACCAAGGCCGGACGCGAGAGATCGCCGCCGCCAATCGCCGCTACGAGGACACGGCGGTGCTCCGCCCAAGCGGGGCAGACCTCCACGGTGTGTTCTACCGTGTCCTCCGGACGATCCTCGCAGGGCCATGGACCGCACGACCCCCGCGTAAAGCTTCCGGCAGGAGGCGTTTGGACCCCTCAGGTTGGGCAAGAGCCGCTTGAAGGCAGCCCCTGTCCGTTCCAGTTTGGGAGCCAAACGTCGGAAGTGCTCCACGAAGTTCCACCGGCTGTCGAGGACGAGTCCTAGGTACTTCAACGTCGACCCGACGCCGATGGAAACCCCTCCTGCCATCAGTAGGGATCCCGACGGTGGCGCATTCCGAGGCCCATGAAAACACATGGCCTCGGACTTGTGCAATGCCACCTCGAGACCCAATTGCCGGATCCTCTCCACAACTATCGCAACCCCGCGTGTCATGTTTTCGGCCGCCGCCTCGTGCGACCTCCCTTGTGCCAGTACCAGCGTGTCGTCAGCGTAGCAAACTACACTGATGCCGGTAGGGAGGTCGGCGCGCAGCACCCAGTCGTAACCGATGTTCCACAAGGCCGGCCCCAGAACCGAACCCTGTGGAACACCGCACGACATCTCTCGCCGGTTCCATTCTCCGCTCCAACTGGGGTAGATGACGGTTCAACGTGTCCTTGACTAAAGTTTTTCATGTTTTTGTACTCGACATTAAAAATAACATTATAATACTTGTGCTCGCAAAAAGAAAACGTCAATAGGTATTTTCTGCTCGTGCGTATTTCTGTGGTTAAAGTAAGGCTAAGTTCAGCAGCGTATGCTATAAGAAAAATCCGTCAATATACTGATGTAGATACCGCTAGACTGGTCTATTTTAGTTATTTTCATAGTATTATGTCTTATGGCATTTTAATATGGGGACGGGTTGCAGACATTGAGTCTATATTTATTCTGCAAAAAAGAGCCATCAGAGCCATATATAATCTTCGTAGGCGCGATTCTCAAAGGGAACTGTTTAAGGAAATTAACATCATGACGGTACATTGTCAATACATCTACGAAAACATAATGTATGTAAGAAAAAATCTACATCTTTTTAATAAAAGAGGTGACAGACACAATTACAGTACTAGAAATAGAGACCAATTAGTTCAGCCAGGCTTCAGACTCGCTAAAGTAGACTCATCTTTCATGGGGTACTGTTTGAGATGCTATAATAAAATTCCACAAAGTATTCTTGAACTGAATGAAACGAAATTTAAAACATGCATTAAACGCACACTATGTAAGAAAGCATATTACAAGTTGGACGATTATATCACTGATAAAAATGCTTGGTTCAATGCCGGTCCTGCTCCACAAGAACAGGGGCGCCTAAATTGATAGCATTAAATAGTATTGTTGGAGCTGTAAGATTGTATAACTATCTTTGCATTGTATAAATTTAATCTCTTTAGTATTATATAGCCGCCTAGCCCATATTGTGTGAGTACTATGTACTAGAAAGGTGTCATTTGCTGGAAACCTGCGTCTTTTCTTGACTTGAATGTGCCCTGGCGGTTAGGAGTATGTCATGCTCACTCAAATGTCTCGCTGATGGTGGCACGTGTGTCGGATCATTTAGTTCCCTTCAAAATGGTTGAGTTGAATGGTGCTGATACATGCGTCATGTTCGTGAACGGGCGCTGTCAGTTGTGACTGGTCATCTCTTATTTGCCACGGCTTATTTGAAGTAATTATTTTATTTTTGAATTGTTTTTACTATGGACACTTTTACCGTACACATCTTGCTGCATCGTTCTCACATAAAAATGAATGATGTAACCAAGGTTTTGTTAAAGTATTCTGATTTAAAAGAGTGTCCATGGAGTTTCTTGCCCGTTCTTCTCCATAGAGATCTACGTTAGGGAATGGGCAACTACAGTACTTTCACAGTTTTTATGCCTTGTGACTGGGACTGTAGCTATTTTTTACTGTTGTCTTTGTTTCGACAATTCAAAAGTGCCTGTAACTGGCCTACTTGAAATAAATGCTTTGATTTTGATTTTGATTTTGAATGGACGTTAGCACTATCCTATTGGCTATTTATCGACGGCCAGCCAACAAGGATATTACCAACTTTCTTAACTCACTTGATATGATCCTGTTGAGTATCGCGAACTATAAAAACATAATCATCACCGGCGATCTAAACATAAACATCAGTGATCAGTGTCCTGACCCAACCAAACACAGCTACTTAAATCTACTTGCTTCACATGGCCTATTACCAGCACACACTTTGCCCACGCGACTTCAAGCTTGCCTTGACCACTTTATTTTAAAAACTACTCTACTTGTGTCACCCACTCTGCACTGACTGATCATGATACTACGTTACTGTTCCTTGTCAAAAAAATGCCTAAAATAACTGTAAATAAAACGTCTGTCCGAACCAATTACGACCTACTAGACGCATCATTTAAGCAAATTGACTTTGAACCAGTTTTTCGAACTGAATATACCACATAGCCGCAGAACTGATGATCAGCCTTATAACACAGGTGATTGATTCTAACTCAAAAATTGTTAAAATATCAAATCGGAAAAAAATCTTAAAACCTTGGCTAACACCAGGTCTCTTCCGATGTATTAGGCACAGAGACAACCTACACAAAAAAACTAAAACAACACTCGACAACGAAATCTTAAAAACAACTTTTTACTAGAAATAGAAACTTCTGCAATAAGACACTGAAAAGGACTAAACTAGAATTTGAGAAAAAAGAAATTAACAACGCAGGCACTAATACTAAAAAAATCTGGGCAGCCATCAACACAATATCCAATCGTACTAATAAGAAAGACAGCTCGTCACAATTATTAAATATGTCAGCTTCACTACTGCAATCAGTTAACCAGGCCAACAAATTCTTCGCAGAAATTGGTAAAAATCTAGCAGAACAAATAGTCTCTAGACCAACTCTTGAAGCACCGCAGGCAATCAACAACAGCTTATCACATTCTATGTCACTTTTACCTACGGACGAAAATGAAGTTGTTAATCTTATACTGTCCCTACGTAACGACTGTTCTGTAGGGTGGGATAGAATCTCTAATGGTCTAATAAAAAAGCACATGGCTATAATTGTATCGCCACTTACATACAATTGCAACCTCGCTCTCAAACTAGGACAATTTCCCAAACCATTCAAAAAATCCATTATTCATCATATTTTTAAGGGCCCACCCTTAAAAATATGATGAATAATGGATTTTTTGTTGACAGAAACAGTGTCAACAACTACAGACCTATTGCCGTACTCCCTGCCTTATCCAAAATTCTAGAGAAGATCATGAACAAAAGGCTCGTTGACTACTTAGAAAAATTTAACATACTGTCACACTCACAATATGGCTTTCGGGCTGGTAGATCAACGTCTGGTGCGGTACATGACCTGACTAACTTTGTTGTCACAAACATGGATGGGGGGCAGAAGGTCCTGGGTATCTTTCTAGACCTTGCCAAAGCATTTGACTCTGTTTCTGTTCCCCTGCTCATTCACAAAATGGAAAGAATAGGCATAAGGGGGGTTCAACTCAAACTTTTTGAGGACTACCTGAGTGAGCGTACTCAGTTCGTTAAGATAGATGTTATCGTCAGTGTAGAGCGCACCGTCACCTATGGTGTGCCACAAGGTAGCGTACTCGGTCCGACTCTTTTTCTCATATGTATTAACAAACTGGTTATGCTCACTGTCCCCAATGGTAAAATTATAACTTTTGCGTATGACACTGCTCTTCTCTTTAGCACAAATTCATGGCATGAAGTTTACGCGCGTGCACAGACAGGTTTTGATGATGTAATGAGGTGGCTTCATAGCAATGTACTTACACTAAACACAGATAAAACAAAATATATTTCCATTTCCCTAAAGTCCAATACACATGTATCTCAAACAACACCATCATATTCCATAATAGCCCATTCCTGCACGAATCAACACGCAAACACTTGTGAGTGCACCCGCCTACAAAAAGGAACTAGTCTAAAATACCTTGGAATTATAATAGATTGCAACTTGAGATTTAACGAACAAATCAACACCCTCAGCAATAGACTACGTAAATTAATATTTGTTTTTATGACCCTGCGACATGTGGCCGACGTCAAGCTGATGAAATCAATCTACTTTGCCCTCGCCCAGTCTCTATTAACTTACTGTATAACGTCCTGGGGCGGTGCACCTAAATACACAATCTCGCAACTGGAAAGAGCGCAGAGAGCTATTTTGAAGGTATCTTCCTTTCTACCATTTCGATATCCCACAGCAATCTTATATAAAGAGGCTAAAGTCCTAACTGTGCGTCAACTCTTTGTTTTACAAACGGCCCTGAAACAGCATGGACTCCTTATAATTATTCAACTCCTCACTTTTAAGTAAAAGACGTTTTGACCCAGTAGATCGCCATGGTAAACGACTGACTACAATGTTCTCGAAACGTTTCTTCTGTTATCTGGGTCGTTTTCTCTATAATAAAATAAATAGGACGCTCCCGATCTACGATCTTACCAAAATAAAGTGTAAATCTAAAAATACGAGCTGGCTTCTGGAGTTAAGTTATGACGCTACGGAATAACTTCTAGCTGCCCCGAAATAACTTACAATATATATATATCACAATTCTGTGCATCCAGCTATTTAAACAATTTTCCCCTTTCCTTATTCACACGCACACACACCCACCACATACACACACCCTCCACTTACACACACCTTCACTAACCCACGTACTAACCCCTGGTTCAATAATTAGATATCGCCATTGTTGGTATATTTTTATCCTTTTTTTTTTCTTACTCAATATTATTTACTGCATTAATTTGTGTACGAGTGCATAATCCTGTTTAAATGTGAGAAGGGGTGGAGACCTGGTGTCCTGAAATACAGGCTTTTCGCCTAGTTTAGGCACCAGTCTCCCACAGTATAAAAACGTAAGGATTGTTCACGAAACCTAATAATGTACCTATGTATTGTGGTGAGAAATAAATCTTTATCTTGTATATCAACTCTTTTATAAGTAACCCATTCCAGGTGCTCGGATATCTAAGTACCCGGATACCTCGGTGTATCGCGACCATGCCCGGGTACACCCCGCCGCCGCCGTCGCGCGTCGCCCCGGGTCAACCGGGCCGGGTGTTGCGACTGACGGGTACCTGCACACGATTTACATCACAATAGCAACCGTCTCACAGATAATTACCGGATAACCGGCTCGACGGAACTACCAGCCATTTGTCAAATAATTTAGAAGATAACTTACATTGTTCTTGTGAAAATAGAACCAGTTTTATTTATAAATCGATACAAATCTCTTCAATCATGTTTACGAAGTGCTAAGACTTCTTTTGTTTAAAAATACTCGTGCTTAAAATGTCAAGAATCTCTTTCACTGTAAACAAAGGATTATTTTATCGTAACTGTCATTAACTCTTTACTATAATCAAATCCAAGTTATTCGGTAGTTCTGAGGGATCAGCTCCCAATAAACTGTTTTATCGGATAATCGTATAATCTGTATTAATTATAATCCCTTAACAACGTTGGGGCAATAACCGGATTAAAGCACTTCGATCACGAGAGGCTTTGAGGTAAATAAACATAAATAAATTAGATATAAAGGTAACAACTAACCCGAAACGCCCTTAACGAAGCCGAAAGGCATTTGTTCTCCCCGTCATTGCCATATTTTTTTGTTGTAGACCATACCTGGGAACCATACCGGCGATATTGGGAGTATTATTAAATACATGTTTTTGATGTAAGATTTTTACTTTAAACATCTCCACAACCCCCGTTCTACTCAATCCACCCATCTGCACAATGCTTTGAGTGCGTTACATTGAGTCCTACCGTAAAACGTGATTTTTCACCTCAAAAAAAAACAGTTTCACAGCAATATTTTTTGCGTAAAGTTACTTAGTTTGATGTACATAATGCTTGGTTGACGGCTACGGGAAGGGTCCATTTACAGCCTGTATACTACTTTGTAACTTTAATACCTAAAGAATCGGGACGTACATACAGGGTGGAATGGGGTAGAGTATGTATTTATTGCAATCAACTAGTGTCCAACTGAAGGTCGATTTCTGGAAAACGATCAATCAGCTATCGCCACAACCTTTGGCCGAAGCCGCAGTAGAAACCAAAGGTCCAATAACTCTAAGAAATTCAGTTCAAGATTGGCTAAATGGTAGGTGAATAATAATATAATGATTGGGTGTACTACGTAAACCTCTGTCTAACTTTTCGGGAAAAACAAGCATTACGTTATATCCTTATGTTCGTACAGGGATATTATATTAAGAATATGAACATTATTAAACAGTTTTTAAGTCTTAAGAATATCTAGATGCTGTAATTTTAAAGGAGTCTTGATTTTATAAGTAAAGTTCTGCGTATAATATTTTTATCTTTTTCAGAATTTTCTTCGTCTATTTCACGGCTGTTGAACTAGTAAACAACAAAACAAATGATCTAACATGACGCAGTAAATTAACTAGTTTACGTTTCGTTCTCTATACAAACAAAACTATCGAGTCCGCTTTGTTCGGCGCTCCTATTTATATCCATTTCCATGTAAATTAATATTGTGTTCCCATCCATTTGTATAGGAGTATAATGTGCTAGCTGTACGGGTGAAAGCACTAACTCAATGGATCGCAACGTGTTGGTAAAATATTCATTTGGATACGTTGTATTCACACTTTAATTTTGATGTGAAGCTTTTATAGACATACTACCTTTTACCGGCGGCTTCACCTGCGTGAAGGACACATTTGAAATTATCCCAGGGAAACTGTTTACTGAGACAAAAGGTCATATTATGTCCTAACCCAGGTCATGGTCTACCTGTGTGCCTAAAAATTAAAATCCGTTCAGGCGCTAAGCTGTGAAAAGGTTATATAGCATGTATTAGAAAATTTTGGTCATATTTAAGGGTGCGGTACCATCAAACTGAACAACTTTCCCCGTTGCACCAACATCGTAATCGCGAAAAAGTTATTAGCCGTCCCATACATATGGGTCAAGTAGGTATTGAAGTTTACACCCATAATATAAATATTACCACACCTTTGCTGTTGACAGACAGACAAAGTAACATTTGTAATATCAGTAAGCAAGTACGAATACCTAGAAGTATTTGTCTAAGTCTGTATTTACTGTAGCTTCTGTGTGAATAGAATCAATCGTAGCCAATACTTTAGTTTATAATATATTGAAGGATGAGTTTCTAATTCTAACATATTTCCGACTGTTCCGGAATCCGTATTCAACAGCCGACTGTAAAATGCTGTTGATGGATGATAACAACACTACTACATTTCTCTTTTTATTTCCTTGTTGCCTTTCATTAACAGCTGTTGAAAGAAAAGTAGTCTTTTGAGAACCATAAACTAGACCTAATGTGTCACTTATTACGGTCGTGAAGCTATTTATTTTTAGTCATGTTCTTGACACTGGTGCCACTAATCTCATAAACATTTCTCGTCGGCTTAGTCCCGATTTGAGTGACATATCTCCAACAGAATCAGTTCATTGCACAGAACCACAACTATGCCTACCTAAGCGCAACCACGCCTTTCACATTATGACACGATGATTAAAAATAGTTTCAAACAAACAAGGGCTTGTACACTTTATTATAAAGAGACTTTGTAATGAACTTTGGACTCTATGGTGCTGTAAGACAAAGTGGAATGTCCCTTGTGCGATGTTTTTTGAAACGGTAGCAATTTAACAGTGATATTACGCACATCGAATATTGCCTTAACAGCAGTTTAATGAACAATCTTCTTCACGTAATACAGTATCGTTCTTGTTTCTTCAAGGAGTTGTTTTCATTATAAGTTCATAATATTCTGTTCCGAGAATTTCAAAAATGGCTCGCACTAAGTAAAATCTTCATCAGAGGATGTTGTTTGCACTGCGTTGTTTGTTTCAGCGTTATTGTCAACAATTCCGCGCTCCACTGAGTACACTAATATCTCTTTAGCATTGTAATATGTTGGCAATTCAAGGTCTGTTTATTTTAATATCTTAATCTTCGTAATAAGTTTCTATAAACGTACCTATGTTTGTTAATTTTCATTGAGTAAATATTTAATGGCTCACTGTTATATTATTACTTTATTCGTCCTAAATTTCTATTATATTTATTCAAAGTAATTGACAATTATCAAAATATGTCATTTTGTCAAACCTACCTTCACTATTTGATATATATTTTCTACCTTCTACGTATGTGTCTTGATATATTAATGGTATAAGACAGAACACTTTTCTAGGAATTCCATACTTGTTCTCGTTTGATTGTTCTAGAACAAAATTACATTACCTACATGAATTATTTTAGTTACGTTTCTTGATTCAATCACGGTTGATTATTAAATAGCAATCCTCTCAATATAAGAGATTCACCATTCTCATAATGTTATTCTTCAATCGCCACCATAATTGAATAGGCATGGAAGTTAATTTTATACAGTAAGTAAGTACGAAGGTACACAGACGCATCCAGTCAATTTAACAATTTGATTTACGTATCGCACGCAGTATCCCATTTCCATGAAATTAAGGTTCAGTGAACTGCAATAATTCGTCCTCCTCGACCTCCACGGAACCGTTAGTTCAGCACTTTCACTTCATTGGTATTGAAATAGTTTTCGTAGCATGAACCAGTTTTATAATCTCATTGTAAAGTTATTAAGTACGTCATCAGCAGTCGGTGCGACGGCGACATCTAAAGCTAATCTATTGTTTAATGCAAACCTAATAGAAAAATTACTCTCTGATAGTTTTACGAAGATTATCAATTCAGTCATTAGGTTAACTGGCAGGATCCAACTCGTCTATATTAGTTGATCGCGTTATATTCACAGTTTTCGAGTTAATTCTCTTGAACTTGATCATTAAAGTGAGTAGATAATACTTTCGAGCTCCACCTACTGTCGCAGTCACTCGTAGACGGTAATCAATCATTCACATAGTTACTGAGAGCTGACGCTACTGACGTCATACATCGTGCTTTGGGAACGAAAGTTTCGTTTGTTTACCACGTATTGTTGTACTCTTGCATGGCACTAGCAGGTTATATTTTCAATATTTATGCGATTAATCGGATATTGAAAACAAGTTCGTTACGTGCGAGAGGAATAATTGTAGGTCATATTATTATTATTACTAAGCCTCCGACGTCGCGTCTGTCCGTCCGTCTGTCTGTCTGTCAGAGGGGCTGTATCTCACGATCCGTAGTAGGTAGACAGTTGACATTTTCATAGAATGTGTATTTCTGTTGCCGCTATAAACAAATAATAAAAATAAATTAAAAACTAAAGGGGGCTACTACAATGGTACCGACCATGTCCGACTCGCACTTGGCCGGTTTTTTAGTTGCTAGCTCTGCTCGCTTTTCGCTAATCGCCGGCGGTGAGGCAGGTTCAACATCATTTCTTTGAATACGTACAAAAAAACGTGATACCTGAGTCACGGTTTTCATAAGCCTCCATCTACATCCGAATATAAGCATCTATCAATATCTTATAGTAGGTTCCTGAAACGCGCCACATTACAACTTAATCAAGTAAAACCTCCTTCTCTCTCGGTCCACGTCACGTCGGGGCGTCTCAACGAGTCTGATTGAATTACGTCATGATTCGCTAATACCGCACTGATTGATCGCCGATAATTAATGGCGGCTCGTCGGAGAACCGGCCCGGGTTGGAGCCGTGGGGAGTATTAGAGCTGTAGGGCTGCCAATACGTTCAACATTGTAGCTGAAACACTAGGTGTACTATACAATACAACTTTGCTAAGCCCTAGGAGGATTATAGCCATAGGGGTAGCATTAAGCAGTTGTATATTTAGAATACAACATTGTTTTTCCCCAAATATTTAACGTTGAAGTCAGGTCAATCAGTCTAATAATTCTATTTGATGCTATTGAGACATATCGTGTACGCTTAATAGTTATACTCTGCAGCTCAATAACATATAATTTACAAATTGTCCACATTTGAAATCTAGCAAATGGCTAATAAAACACGGCTGGTGGCCACTTTGTCCCCGGTTACTCGTGCCAATACCGTACGAAATGGTAATACATACCGTATTTGGTCCCATTACATCGTCTGAAAGTGCTCTCGTCCCAGACTGTCCCAGACCGCGACCCTTCTGGTTCGTGCATTATTTTTCTATTAAACTTAGTGTTTGTAGAACATTGGCACGTAGGTCGCCACAGTTGGCCTATTGTTTCCAACCGCTCTATATCTGCGGGACGCTCCGAATTCCAACGGATTTAGAAACGAAACGAAAACTTGTAACAGCTGCTTATCTTGCCGTTCAATTCCGAAGAGGGTTTCTACATAGAGAGGATATAGACAGAAGGTCTACATATAAGCAAGTCCTCTTCTATCATAATGTTCCTGCCCTTGTCCCATATTACTTGGGGTCGGCGCAACACGTTTTTTCCTTCCACTCTCGGTGTCAGCCGATACGCTATCATTCACCCCTCAATTTTATGGAACAAAACTTTGAATTATCATTTTCAAACCTTTCGCAATCTTCATTACAAAAGTATGTTTGCGTCCATCAGCCTTACCCTAAGATTACAGGACTGGACTTTCTGTATATTCACACTTGCCACTTCTAAATTTGGGTCGGAATGGTTCTCAAAAACTTGTTACTATTTAGGGCACTATCTCAATCTTTAAACCAAAGACTTGTTTGGTTGGAGGCCGAAAAGATCTTGTTATAGCCACTCGGGTTTTGCTTAGACGATGAAGAGTGTCCGCTTGAGCGATAGACACATCGGGAAGGGTTTTATGTCTCGTCCCAAACGATTTGGAAGTGCAAAATGTTCTACAAGTTCCTTGAAATCTCTTTGATGTATCTGTGTTGAAACTAACTATCTCTCGCCAAAGACCAAATTTGAACTTACTGTCAGATTTTAAATATTTCACGAAAAGGCGATTTAGTTAACCCGACAAAATTAAATGGCAGAACTATGGTCGATAAAACTGAAGTGTACTCCGATTTCATAGACGGAAATAAGCTACGTGATATGTAGACAGAAATCGGCTTGAAGGTAAACTGGGAATGTCAACACCCGAGAAAAGGTTTGGATGATTGTGACAAATGGAGGGGAAATAAATATGTCGTGTTACATCTTTGTCAAAAATAAACCTACTCACACATCTGTAGCAGACCGGTTAAGTATGTGTAGTGGAGTAAGGAGAGCAGTATCCACGTGATTAATCATTTGTAACTGCTATAAACACTGCAGTACCTACTTTAACAATGCTTGTTACCGCTGCCTACTTTAGTTGTGGTCTAGCAGTAGCAGTCTGCGAGGGACGGTGTATCACGAACCTTTGATTAATTGAACGTAATGCTACTAACTCCGACAGCGCACGTTGTGGCTCACCGCACCTAATTATCTTCATTCAATTAACTTTTGCGTGATCCAGTCAGCTGATTCAATCACATGATTTAATTAGACATTCCCAGTCGAATCCAAGGAGGAATTATGCCGAAGATCGTATTGAAAGTACCTGCTAAAACTTGAATTACTTTCCTTAAAGTTTGTGAGGTCGACAACGCCGTCGACTGGCTTTTAACAGGAATATAATTAGGTATTATGATTAGCTTACGAAGTTGTTTCAGACAAGTGCTGTTTGACAAAGTCAGTCAGGTTTCCCGAGAGTGAGGTAATGTTGCTCTTTCATTCGCGAATGAAAGAGCAGCATTTTGGGTGTAGCACTCCAGTTTCTAATCCACTCGGGAGATTAAAAGAAAATCTATGTACATCTGGGCTTCCACCCGAGATTTTTATTCGTTGCGAGTTAGGAGTGCCATAAAAATAGTCTAAATGGCTCGGAGGCGCGGGCGGTGTTGCCAGCTTTCTGGGAACCTTGACATGAAGAAACGGGGTGCTGGTAACACGGATAAAAATAAATGAGAAGGCTTATATTCCAGCTTCTAATAATCATGACATGAAAAATAATGGCGACGAATAGGTTACAACGGCGATGTCACGGCAAATAGTTGAAATTTGGTAAATTGTGTTCTTTCTATATTCTTAAAAACGGGGTTTCCACGAAAGAGGACAACATTTGAGGCAACACGTAAGTAGTTGTTATTGGAGCCTTGGTTTGTCAAAAGTTTTGAACCTTTATGTATGGCTTTATTTTTCTAATTTCAAAACGCAGAGTCATAATTATTATAGGAACAGAAAATCTTTTCAAAAAACACCAAATTTTCATAATGAAAAGCTCTGTTAAAACAAAATTTTTGAAAGCACGTATA
The DNA here is from genome assembly GCA_910589295.1 of Noctua janthe. Taxonomy (NCBI): domain Eukaryota; kingdom Metazoa; phylum Arthropoda; class Insecta; order Lepidoptera; family Noctuidae; genus Noctua; species Noctua janthe. The sequence continues at coordinate 420,673 of OU342560.1, forward strand.
CGAAGCAAATGTTAATACATTAATAACTCATATGTACGAGTATATGGGCCGAGGTGTAATACGTGCATGTAAATTTAGACGCTTTGACAGAGCTTCGCGTGCAGTACGTGAGCATTGTCGCTGACCGAGCCGCAGCCCGTACGGACGATGAGATGAGATCGGAAGTAACCAAGTGGAGTCCAAATTTTAATATGGAATACTGTGAAGGAAAAAGTTAAGTTAGAGCTTGGAGTATTTAGAAAAAACTTGAAGGAAAGAAAAAAAGAAGAAGAAAAGAAAACGGATTTATTGGACTCACACAAGACACAAGACAAACAAATATCCAAATAATATTTGTTCTGGAGTGTGTTTGAGATTGTTTCTGTTTTCGTGGTAGGTTTGGCCCGGGTAACATAAGCTACATTTTAACCGACTTCAACAGTAGAAGAGTCGGTTTTTAGGGTTCTGTAACCGAATGGTAAAAAACGGAACCCTTATAGATTCGTCATCTGTTTGTCTGTCTGTAAGTGCATATAACAGCCACTTTATTCCTTGGTAGGTAGATGTATTCTGTAAACCGCTTTACGATTTTTATACAAAAATAAAAAATAAAAAATTGATTATTCCCTTTAAATGGAAAAAAAAACTAAAAGATTAAAAACCATCAAACCTATACGTGCGTGTGTCTACAGATAGGTCTTTAAAAATGACATCGAGGTTCCTAAAACCGTTTTTTCAATAAGTCAATCGTTTGAAAGACACACTTCCAAATTGGTAAAATGTGGGAAGGACACATTTTACCAATTTGGAAGTGTCTATAATTTCTGAAATAAGAAGAGGAAAATTCTGACAAAATCTATGATTGTAGTACGTAAAAAAAACTTTCAACGAAAATTTGTTTGTATATCTTCAAACCAATTTTCGTTGAAAGTTTTTAGAAGAAGAGAGTTAAATAAGATAAGATAAGAATAATATTTGATGTTTAGTTTTTGAGATATGGGAATTTTTCATCAGACTGCAGCAGTAACTTTGTTTTTCATTAAAATACTATAAAAAATAAATTTAGTTCTACTGTGGAATGTAATACAATACAACATAATATGTTGTTTATGTATTTTGAAGGCTCATTCATATTATGACTGAAACTTCAAAATGTTTTTATTATATTGTTTGGTGCTACGGATCCTTATGTGCGTGTGAGTACGACTCGTACTTGACTGGCTTTTAGTTCTAGTATACCACACAAATTCTTTTTCGTTATATGACTGGTTTTTTCTTATGAGAGTGAGTCATTATCGTTACGTGCGACTTTAGGTAACGCCATTTTCGTCTGCGTAATTTATAATAAAACTCTTTAGAGACCTACTTAACTGGTTAATGAACATTACTAACCCAGAGGACCCAGAGAACTTCTTAAATTTTAATTTGCTCTAAGGTAATTCGTTTTTAAGAAATATCATGGAAATAAAATTCTTCAAATTTCAAGCAAAATATATTCAAAGTCGCGTACCTCTCTTAACGACGAATATATACGAATATCTGCGAAAAATCTGGAGCTTCCAATAAAGTGAAGAGGTGCTCCAATCACAAAAGTCAAATTATCGACGAACGACAATACCAATAAAAATATTCGACCTGCTCCGAGCACAATACAACCATTCGATATAATTAGTGTGAACAAAAATTGTTAAATAAATAGATGTACCGACGTCCAGTGTATCCAAGGTATATAGTAGGTATATAGGTCCAGTGTATCATTCGTGCTATCATCTGACTGCGAATATTTTTACCGTCCCCTGTATTCGTTTACCTGAGATAGCGAGGCTTACATTGGGCTAAAATTTATTAAATGTTTGTAAAAATTAAACTGAAGTTCGATTATAGGATCGAATTCAAAAGCTCCCGCACATGGTTCTCCGCTCTTGCAAAATGGTTACAATGGTGAAAACCATATTCTATATTTTTAAAGTCCCGTGTTCTTAAGTGTGGCCTTTCTGATTTTGATGTTATCTTTATTTTAATAACAATACAAATCCTCAAGAGCAATCAAAATCGCAAATAAGTACGTTCTTCATTACATCCCGCTATCCCGAGCGAATCACGAAGTACGACTTATTGAAGACAAAGAAAACAGCGAGGATTATAGTGTGTCGCGCTCAGCTGTCCATTAAGATGTTTCCCGCTATTACTTAGATTGCTACACTCATACAGGTAGACAACGCGCGGAATCCGGGGCAAAATTTTTTTTTTTATGTACAAAGAAAATAATAATAAAAAATTAGAATAAAATTATGAAACATCCTGTAATGATGTTTACGTGTCAAACGGGAGAACATTACCTACCCAGCACTCGAGTCCAGTAGATCATCGCTCTCAACAGAGAGTTTTAACTACGTCATGCGTCATAAATTTAAATAATATTTTTATTTTTAAATTATTAAAATCTCTTAAATATCTATTTTTTTTATTAATGTTTACTATTCATTGGATACATGAAGTGGGCTGCCGTTGTAAGACGACTAAATAAATAAATAAATAAAAATAAAATTCATTTAATTCTAATAACTTGATCCATACACTGAAATTAAAATTAAATTAAATTAACATTGAACTGAAATCAGGATTAAAATTAAAATAAATTAACATTTAAAATCAAAAAACAAATAAAATAAAATAAATTACTATCAAAATTAAAATTAACATTAAAATCAGAATTAAAATAAGATAAAATTAAAATTCATGCAAAATTAAAAATATAAAATAAAACAATTAAATAAAATAAATTAAATATTAGACATTCAAATAAAAATAAAATAAATCTATAAATCTAAAACATTCAAATTACCCTCTTAATAAACGTCACCCATAATGGAGAAGAGATCCTGTCAGCGAAAGTCTTCAGAATTCCGTTGCAGCTGCCTCGCATTCTGCAGATCAGGGAAACAGTTTTCTTGCGATTGACGGCATAAAAGCCATCAGTTCGATACAGCGCGAACATCCCCGATGCACTACAGAAGCTAGGCAGCCCCAACATCAAGAAGATGTTGTTATATTGGACGGAAACTAAACCACGCCAAAGTATACACCGTGACTAAAAAGTCACGGTGTATACTTTGGCATAACTATTTTGGTATAATTTGTTTTGCCATAATAATAATTTGCCATATTTTTTTGGCATACAGTTAACGTTGGCATAATTATCTTGAAGGCTAATTTAAAAAAATAATTTGTTCTACCTGCAATGTAAAGTGCTTTCAAATTTCATTAGAGCAATATGTATAAAAAGTGTATTAGTGTCTAACATTTGAGGAGTTAATTATAATGCTTGTTTGTTATGCCTTTAAAAATATGTTTTAATATCATCATGCGTAAATAAATTTATTCTTTAGAATGTTATTCTTAATCATTATTATGATTAGAGAAATTATGCTTAAAAAAAATAAGCGTAACCTGTTGTGTAAATAATGTTATGTGAAAATATAATTAGGAGAAACAAAAGTATGCCAAGTTATATTAGGTCTTAAAATTGTATGCAAATGTATAGGGAACCCCTTTCAGTTCGGTAAAAGGATTATAAATATTTTAAAAGACCCTTAAATATGAACAGCTCTCTTCGGTATTTGGATTTGAGAAGGAAACTATATTGTTACCCACGTCATCTTTGGCATTAGAGTAAGAAGGGCAGTTACCACCATGTCCTGTAGTAAGATGCAAAACTTTTTTTGTCGTGTGACACACTTTCGTGACATTTCGTCACCAAGAGATAGAGAATTGCGACATATTGATGTCACTGACTGACTCGCTCACGATAATTTGTCGGCAAGAGAAAGACGAAAGAAAACACATACTTACTAATAATCCTGTCTGTAGTTTCCCTGTCTGCGAAAAACATTGAGTTTTCTTTCTAATGATTATGTAAAAGGAAACCTCTCAACAGAAAAAAAGCATTCTTGGTAGTATAATCGTTTTCTTTTACAAAGGACATGTGAAAAATGCGCGGCAGTATGTCGTTCCGAGTTTATTTACATAAAAGATTGCAAGTTTAGGCGGTACGGAGCCCCGCCCGTCGCGCTACGCTCGCTTATATTTCTTAAATGCATTTTGTTGCCACAAGACGGTTGCGAAGAAGCTAAGATATTGTCTACTACGAAAAGTAATAATAATAATAATAAATGAGATTTTGTGAGGGTTTCCGTACATGGATTTGCAATGTTATTATATGTTATTTTCGGTAGGAATGATTGTTATGTGATTCAAAAGTTGGTTTAACTAGTTTTTATGAATATGACAATTTAATTGTAAATAAATTTGCTTATTTGTAAAAAAATATTCCTATTTATTCCCCATCACTGAATATGTTTCCAAAAGAATCGAAGAAAGAAACCCAAAACAACTACTAGTACCCGCCCAAAGACTTCGTTTGTATAGTCGGAATGCCTACTGCATGGCGATAAAGATTTTCAACAAGCTGCCATCACATGTCAGACAGCTACCTAGAAATAAATTTAAACATGTAATATTTTCTTGGCTTCTGGACATGTGTTTCTACTCAGTTAGCGAATTCATTGATCATAGGTTTAAATAATTCATTTATAATTCCATTAATAATATAAATTACCTACAGTATTGTAAATGTTTAATTATTTTATTAAAAACTAAACAATTAATTAATATTGGTGTATTAGTCACAGTCAAAAATTATGGTATAATAATATTAAAATTCAAATATTTCTACACCGGCAACGGTAGTATATGTGAACTAATATAAATTGTAAGTTCTTTATGTACCTACCGCATAATCAGAAATTAATTACATTCTATTCTATTCTATTCTAATACAAGTTTTTCTTTTCGTTTGTATTTGAGTAGCTTACTTGAATTCTCGCATGCTAGAATTTCCGGTAATTAAAAATAACTATAAAAAATACGAAAAAACTTTGAAGAAAACAGTTATAACTGCAAAGAAATTGCAATATATAAATCAAATAAAAAAATCAAATAACAAAGTTAAAACTATGTGGAGTATTATAAATGAAAGAATAAATAAAAAATTAAAAAGGGATAGAAATAACATTAAATTACAAATAAATAATATAAACATCACTGAACCTAAGGAAATAGCTAACTTTTTTAATAACTTCTTTGCGTCCATTGGTAGCAACAAAACACCAGGCAATGGAACGACAGGCACCCCAGTGATCAACCCCACTGAAAACACGATGTTTCTTAGTCCAGTAGACCCCGGCGAAATAAACACACTATTAAAAAATCTAAAAAACAAAAAAAGTCACGGAATAGACGAGTTACCACCAATGTTAATACGACAATGTGCTAACGAACTTACGTTACCGTTCTACTTGCTAGTACATCAATCTTTCGAAGAAGCCATTTTCCCGAATTACCTAAAGAAAGCACTAATAAAACCAATCTACAAAAAAAACTAGAAAACGGATCCAAGCAATTACCGTCCAATAGCTCTTTTACCAACTGCCTCTAAAATTTTTGAGAAAGCAATGTGTAATCGTGTATACTCCTTCTGCGAAAAATACAAACTATTTAACGAATGCCAACACGGCTTTCGCAGAAACCGATCCACTGTTTTAGCAATTTATAAATATGTACAGGAAGTTTTAAATATAATAAATGACAAAAAATACGCCGTAGGTATATTGTTAGATATGACCAAAGCTTACGACAAAGTACAATATGACATTTTACTAAATAAATTACATGGCATAGGGATCCGCGGAAAAACTCACGAATGGTTTAAATCCTATTTAACAAATAGAGAACACCAGGTTGAAATAGATTTTTATAATGAAAATACCAAAGAAATACAAAATATTCGGTCTGACTGTACAACAATTAACGCCTCTATTCCCCAAGGGAGTGTAGTTGGATGCCTCCTATTTCTTATTTACATAAATGACCTTCCGAAAACCATAGAAGGGCCATGTGTCTTGTTTGCTGACGATATTTCGCTTCTTACTTCATGCCGTAACAATGTTGGCTTGAGCGAGAACCTAACCACTACATTAAATAAAACCATAACTTGGATGAATAACCATAACCTCGAAATCAATTTCTCTAAAACAAAAATAATGTCCTTCCACCCCCGTCAAAAAACTCCATTACAAATAAACTTCACCTACAACGGCACTACAATAGAAGTCGTTCAAGAATTTACTCTACTTGGCCTGTCCATAGATACTAACATTAATTGGAAATCTCACATTCAAAAGATTAGATCTAAACTGTCCAAATTTGCATACGCCCTTCGTGAAGTCAAAAAGACTACCAACCTTAAAACCGCACTTGTTACCTATTATGCCTATGCATTTGCGTGGCTCAGTTACGGCGTGATATTGTGGGGAAACAGCACAGACGCACCGACACTTTTCACACTACAGAAAAGACTAATAAGAATATTAGTAAATATAGACGATACCGACAGCTGTAAACCTCATTTTCAAGAGCATAAAATATTAACCCTCCCCTGCCTATACATTCTAGAAATTTGCAAATTTGTTCGAAAATACCCACACTTTTACACTACACGAGAAAGTATACAGTCAAGATACACATTACGCCATAAAAATAGACTAAACATACCAAGCTCTAAGCTAAAAATGCACTCAACAAGTGCCCTAGTCATGTCAATGAAGGTTTATAATAAATTACCGGAAATTATTAAAAATGTACAAAAATTTAATCCATTCATAAATAAATTACAACAATTTTTATTATATAAATGCTATTATACAATTAATGAATATCTAAATGACAAATTTTAAATTAATAATTATGATTCACTAATTGTTACTTTGTATGTCAACTAATTAATAGTAAAATAAAAGACCTCTTCCTCTCTCCTACCTTGCTGTGCCCTTACAGGGTCCATATTTATGTACCTAGCTTTAAGCCCTTTGTAACATCTTTTTTACAATATGGAATGCAAAATAAATGAAATTGAAATTGAAATTGAAATTGAATTTTATTGTAAAACATTTTTCCGATAGTGTTTGTAAGGAAGGTCTACAAGAGCTCCGTTTCTTTTCAGGGTCCCTAAAGGTAATCTAAAATCTTCAAACCCTCACAAAAGATTATAATCTTTCGCTGAAAAAACAGCGCCTAATGGTAATGTGGATATATTACAAGCCTCACCACGGTTTTTAAGATGAAAGCAAAAAATAGTCTTTATAACGAATAGGAGAGAATTTATAAAAGAGCTCCAATTTTAGTTCAGTTAAGGATTTTGATTAAAGTAGTTGCTGAGAATCGAACATGTTTAGACGATTTTTTTGATTTGTGATTGGTTTTATAAAGCTAGATTCAAAGTACACAAAATCACATATTTAATTTTTTTAAGAACTAGTTATATATTTATCTTTTTTCTTTACGTCTGTATCTTAAAAAAACTAACACGGTTCGGGCAAGTCTGTATAGCTAAAAGCTTTTCATTGATTTAAATTAGAACACCTTTCCAAACTTAACTGGGGACCAAAGTTAACAATATTTAGTTATTTACAAAGCTGTCACGGGTAGCACTCACAATTACGACAGTATCAAAACTCGACGTTTTCGGACACTCGTTATTCTGAGCCCCCCGATTACCAATCCTCAGTTTTACATTCAAAGCTGGCCCAGCTATGACCAATTACCAATTTATCTCATACAGTTTATCTCAACCTTAACTTAGGGATGTAAAGGTATATTATTGTTTGCTAGAGGGGTCGGTAGTGGTAAGTGAAACTATTTGTTTTTGCAGGGCCAGCCACGAACAAAGGTCGGTGCTAATGAACAGCCGGCCGCCGCCCGCCGCTATTTACGACGCCCTCAATGCCGGCCCCATTCGCTGTTGTCTACAACCTAAGTGTTGCTTTTAAAGAGGCTGCATTGTCTTCCATTTATCAAAGCCAGTGTCGAAGGGTTCATGAAAATTAGCTGAGTTTAGCGCTTTTTGTGTTACGAAAACAATGCTGCCTTCACGCTTTTGCGTAGAATGAGTAAGTAGTAATGCTCCATTGTATTGTTTTATTCGATAGTTGCAAACTCTATTCGATCTTGATTTCATGGATACAAAATCCGATAGCTCCCCGACACGGGCTCCACAATATCCATCATAGGATTGTCAAACATGAGGGAACGCCGACGAGAGTGATGCTTCGTATCAACATTTCCAGGTCTCGATCATTCATGACATCTTTTATTTTTGCATCCGTTTTCAAACTTTTACAGAACATAGACAGAAAAAAACTAGATTGTTAGGGTTAGCAAACCCGGTATAAAGAATGTAACGCTATTCTAGCCAAGGATAATAATATATTGCAATTCAAGTGTAAGCTTTGTCGTAATCAGGTCAAAATAATATAAGGTATTTCAATACGTTTTATTTTCTACGAATATTTCCAACTTTCTGATGTAACTTTTATATGTTAGTAATTACTATTTTGGTAGCAATCCACAACTACGTAAATATATAACGAGGGGTTTCAAACCTTTCGCTGGCCTTCACCTGGCTGCTAATCGGAACTAGCTAATATGAGAAGTTCGGCTCGTTCCAATTGTGGCTATAAATACGACCTGTTCTGATGTGGGTACTCAATCATGTTCCATATTTATTGTACCGGTGAAGGCAGTTTCTCTTTACCTTTGTAGCAATCATTTTTCGTCTCTTAGCGACCGTAAACTAAAAACGAGCTGATGGTTCATGCGATATAAGTGAATATAGAAATAGTGTGATAGATGTTTTAAAAAGAATAGGTTTTGAAGGTATAAAAGTTATTAAAGCTAATAAATAATTCGATTTGGGACTGCAATGAAAGTTAATAGTCTTGTATGTATATTCCAGCAGTGTATGCACATGTTTTCTGAAAGATTGCATTGATTTAATGTGCTGCCGTGCGGCGTCACGTCAGTATTGGTTCTCGTAACGCAGTGAGAGTCAAAGTGAGTGGGGTGCACATAGTAGCAGGAATGCACAAAGCTTGCCTAAACACTGCAGTCAAACGAGTTTGTGAAGTGTATGTACGTAACACTGAGGCTCAGTCGATACTTATTCAAAATTCTTTGAATTTGTTTGAACAAATAAATGTTTTCTTTTTTAATACTTTTGTTGTGTTTAGAGTACAGCTTTCAAGTCATGCAAAATTAGCAGAAGGAATTGATCGAAAAGACAATAAAAAGCAAAAAATCATAATTATCATTTATTTATTACATTCAGTACAGCGTAAGCCTAATCATTGTACTCGGTCTATAACTTTAAACGCAGTTGTTATTTGGTCAACAGAACGCCTCACTTGAAGGGAATTAAAATTAAAATATCCAAAACAGAAACTTAGTAGGATACATATGAATAATATCCAAACACATGTATGTAGAGGTATTACAAAAGCTTCTTGCACTTTTTCCAGCATGAGTGTATATTAATAATATAATAATCATTCTCTAGCCCTCACCCCAATTTGTTCGGGATAGGCGCAGCATGTCTTCTTCTTCCATACTTTACTATTTATACATTTATTTCAGTAGTCACACCCAACAGATATTTCCTGTACACAAGTTTTCAATCAACATTTCTCACTTGGTGTAAACTGGTGTAGTGCACGTCAGTTTGAATTCGGAACTTTTGTAAGCACTTTTACATCCCACACATAACAAAAACGTAGTTGGAACTGATACTACAATGTCGTTTCAGCGTGCCCAGCGTGCGAGCGTGACCTAGGGAAGTAAAATATGAGTGACACGTATTCACACAACACACAATTTATACGGGACCACACAAAAAATCCAATTTAGATTTGCAAAACTGGCTTGTGAGACTAAGGTGTGGTTACACGGGTCACTTTCTTGGATAATTCTAGGCAATGAGAGGCAAATATGTATAATATAAAGACAGTATATGAGACAATAAAGATGTAGGAAATTGTACGCCCATTCTGAGATTAAAGGGTGAGGTGATTGAATAAACTAACTACACATTAATTAGATAACACTCAATCCTGGGTTAAGCTCTCCTTTGTACATAAACTGTACTAATTGTATTTTTTGTGTACAGTATTTTCTAATGAATGCTCTATTTGTACTACCACTAGTAATTGTTGCAGGCCACATTTTTCGTAATGCCCGTGTATCATGCAGCAATTGCTGCTAGAAATTACACAATATTGGATGGGATACAGGAAGGATGGAGAAAAAGAGCAAGTTAATAATAAACTACATCATTCAGACTGCCTTGTTGGTCTAGTGCTCGCAAGCACTACTGCTGAGCATGAGGTCCTGGTTCAGATTCCCGGGTCGGGCAAAGTGCTATTGGATTTTCCCAGGAATTATTACACAGAGTCTGTATTTGCGCCCGGTTGATGGCGATAGGCTCGCCCCATATTACATGGGACTTAAACATAACTGGCGAAATGTGGGTATACTAGTAGACATATCTGTCTAATCCTTCGGGGATACAGGCGTGATGTTATGTTATATCATTCAGCAAAATTTCTGAAAAAATTAACGGTGTAAACGGATCTTAACGGCGAGTATCGTCACGCTTCTCGTTCGAATCAGTAGGTCGGCAGGCAGCGTGGCAGCGCGGTGAACGAGGCCGATCCGGCCGACCGACGGGTTAATTGAAGATGTAACGGGCCCGCGCTATGAATAATTCACGGGAGCGCGCGCTGGCGGCTCGCCAGCCGGCAGCCGCGTTTAAGGGTTGAGAGCGATCGTGGCGTGGCGGAATGTTAAGGTAATGTGGGACAGGTTGGCTGAAATGTGGCTTAGTAGGGTATCGGTACTGAGTGGAGTGAATGTCAAGGATTAATAAGAGAAATGAGCGTTAGATGATTGGTGAGAAAACGTGATTGATGTTACCAAATAAATACTGGTAAAATAATTCAAAAAGATGGTTTAGTTATATCACTCTACCTCGTACCTATTCGTCTAATTATTTCGAACTTCACAATCTGTAACACTCTATTAATTTATCTTTACAGGTAAGCTCGAAACTCGCTTTGACGAAAAGAAAAAAGCGTATAATTCAGTGTTTTCCAATATTAATCAGTAAAATATGATTCATAATTATGTTCCATTAATAAACATGAAAAGCACAAACTAACTAGCACTTGATGTCGTAATACACGTAACATAAGAGAGCAAGTGTTTTTCACACAGGACTCGTCTTATTGTCTCTCTTCCTAATAAGATCTGTTAAATTCACATTGCATTTTCACTGAACACTGAGCCAACTGATCTCTGATTTAATTTGCTTGGAACTGTAAATACGATTTTCAGAATTTATTAGTGAGCGAGACAAAACGTAATCATTATTTGATGCGATGGATGAATCAAACGATTTAAATCTTTTAATAGCATGCACGGTCAAGATTGAACTGTGTTCCATCTCGTCGAGTCATCATCTCCAATTTCCCGATGCAGTCTTTTCCATTAAGCCACACTCAAACTTGATTTAAATACACTAATGGATATTGAAGGTTTACCTCCCGACTCCTGACTGAAGACCTCATTTAAGATCTGTGCTCCAGATTGGAGAGGCGGGGTGCAGCTTAACTGCAGGATCAGACGCTGATTGAGCCGTCGTGGTAATCTATACAAAAGAGACGCGCACATACGTTAAGAACACGGCGCAGATGGAAGCTGGTTATGAAAGAGTTATTACGTTATTTCGGGATGGGTGAGAGGGTTAGTAAATGCTGCATTGATTGGTTTTAGCGCTTTTGAGAAGCAGAACAAATTAGATGTAAAGTTTTAGTTTTGTACATAAATTAATTGCTCGATATTTGATAAGAGACTGTTACGTGCGTGCATATTTTCTTGTGATTCCCAAGAATTCTCATTCTAAACACAGCTATAATTAGAGCTTTGATAAATATTACTTTTATTAGAATGACTAGCTTATGCCCGCGGCTTCGCCCGCGTGAAGTTCGGTAACTGTCCCACGGGATCATACTGCCGGGATAAAAAGTATTCTATATGTTAATCCAGCTTATAAACTATCTATGTGCTAATTTCATCCAAATCCATGCAGAAGTTGTTTTGCGTGAAAGAGTAACAAACATTCATCCATTCATCCTGACAAACTTTCGCATTTATAATATTAGTAAGATGATTCGTCGCCAAACTCATAAGGACGGTTTGACATGATATAGTTACCTAATATTATAGGGTGACTGGTAATTAATAACAAACAACTTTCCCCAAGAAACATTTTTTTAGACTCTTTAACTTTTATCACAATAATACAACTAACTGCCGTATGAAATTCGCGCGCGCCTCTGGCCTATCAGCTGTTAGCCGCGTGACGCCGCTCTTTTCATTACATTCGTACCGTGCAACAGTGGGTTGGCAGAACACCCGCGCGGCTCGCAAACCCGCTCCGTAAGCGGCGCCCGCGCCACAGTCCGGCCGCCACGTGCCGATATCGGTGTATTATTGTGATAAAAGTGAATGAGTATTAAAAAAAATGTTTCTTTGAGAAAGTTGTTTGTTATCATTAGTACAATCACGTGTATAAGTATTGGTCACTCATTACCAGTCATCCTATGTGTATAAGCAGTACGAGTGTAATTTTCATATGTAAAAAGATCATTTTGAAATTCTGGTACTTTACTTTATCTTAAAAGTAAGCGTAATAAGCGAATATAATTAATTAAGAATATTTTTTGCTTCACGACCCCCAACGTCCAACAGCTAAACTAATAAAGCGTACGTCGCAGGTGATCGCAGGTAATCGCGCGTCTCCGTTCGTCAGTAGCGTCACAGTGCGGAGACATGGTATCAATCAACTTAGTTTAGACAAACATGCAATGACGAATATCAGAAGGAGTAAACGTAGTGTGGTAGAATGTACTGCATGGGCGACTAAGAGTGAATGAAGAGAGGCGGAACCCTAAGTTCATTCACATTGAGCTAGTTATGTTGAAGTCCTATGTAATAGAGGGCGACCCTATAGCCATCAACCGGTCACAAATCTAAGCTCCGGGACCGACGAGTTATAAAAAATGTACGATTAAATCAACAAGAGTCGTCGACTGACTAAATCTAGATGTACAATTGTATCGTCCGTGCATTGTAAAGGTAGCTTAGTAAGGCTTTGATGTAAGATGTGCGAACATATTTCGAGTTTGATTATTTGATTTAGTGCTCGCAAGCGCAATTGCTGAGCCTGTGGTCTTGGGTTCGATTCCTAGGTTAACTGAGTGCTATTGAAGTTTTCATCAGGAATTTCTCCGTAGGAGCCACTGAGCTACGTTGACTACGTTGGCAATAGGCTCGGGACTTAAATAAAACTGGCGAAATGTGGGTGTACTATGTACACAAGGTTAATATTATGTTAACTGTTTGATTTCAGGATGTTGAGAAAGCTTTGCACGTTTCCTCATTGAATCTTCATCTATATGATCTAAATCTTCTGCCTCCATTCCTCTGCGTTCAAACAGTGTTGGCGACTTGTTGTAACGACTCAACTTGCTCCGACTAGTTCGTAACTCCGGTAATTAGATTAATAGTCCTCCTTATAGAATTGGGGCTGTAATGAGCCGGCAAGACAGTAGTAGTGAAGGGGTAAGTATAAGAAGCTCTGTAGCTTTCTGAATAGAATAGAAGACAATGTGAAAGTTTGTCGTGGAAAAGTGAACATGGGAAGCGTTTGTTGCAGGTAGGACAGGTCGTTACGGTTATAACAAGCATAATTTATGCTGTGTTTCGAAGATGGCAATGCATCTGTCACGCCATTGGTATTGCAGTTGCAGGTATCCATAATGCTCCTGTGACCACTTTGTATTAGGCCATAAGTCGGTTTGTTTAAATGCACTAAACATAAGATACAACTAAACATTTGTTAAGGACTGCTACATTGCTGGTACTGTCACTTCCTTATTCTCCTTATCCTCATCATGATGTCTCCAGGCGATAAATTGGCTCTCATACAGTCATAATGTACCTAACATTACATCCGTCTCACTACCAAAAGCCATCAATCAAAAACAAAAACTATCGCGCAAGAATTTCGCTCCCTAAAAACTTTAAATGAGCCACTTCCTCTCGTTTCCATAGGCACCCGTGAATTAGCGTCTGAGGTCAATCTGTGACCCCCGCATGACCCAGTGCCTCGTGGCCTGACGCTCAAACACGCATTAATATTAATTCGTGCCATAACCGACTAGTCGCACTACTGTTAACATGCCGGATGTGAAGGGAAGCCCCCCCGGAAGGAGGGGGTGATGGGCGTGCGGAAACAAGTGCTCTTGTTTTGTTACTTGAGTCGTGTGAATAAGGAAAATAAGGTTTTTCGACTGTGGGCTGCAGTTAACGATAATCTATACATAGCATAAAAAAACCGCTTTTAGCGTAGAAATCTCTATATTTGGTAATAACTGAGTGGAAACAAAATATATACAATTATACATCAATAAATATAAACAACAAACAACAACAAATATAAACTTATAACCTTCCCCTGTAAACCTACACGTAGTGCAGTTACGCGCACTTTACGTATGGTAGATTCGCGGATTAGCACTATCCCTGACGATATTCAAAATCAAAATCAAAGCAATTATTTCAAGTAGGCCAGTTACAGGCACTTTTGAATTGTCGAAACAAAGACAACAATGAAATGTAGCTACAGTCCCATTTAAGTTGCCCATTCCCTAGTGTAGATCTCTATGGAGAAGAACGGGCAAGAAACTCCATGGACACTTTTAAATCAGAATATTTTTACAAAACCTTGGTTACATCATTTATGTCGAGATGGTACATTATGTGAGAACGATGTAGCAAGATGTGTACGTTAAAAGTGTCCACAGTAAAAACAATTCAAAAATAAAATAATTAAATGTAATAAGCCGTGGCAACCAAGAGATGACCAGTCACAACTGACAGCGCCCGTTCACAAACATGACGCATGTATCGGCACCGTTTAACTCAACCATTTTGAAGGGAACTAAATGATCCGACCAACAGCAAGACATTTGAGTAAGCATGACATACCCTTAACCGCCAAGGCACATTCAATTCATCATTTCACTATCCAAATCTAAAGTGAAGCATATTTAACTGTAGATCTTCACAATCCGACTCGGAATTAGGACTGCTCGCTAATTTCATGTAGTGGAATACTACAGGGAGGCGGAGTTAGGCCCGTTACGTCCGATCGAGTCGGGCCGGTATTTTAACAAGTGCGCCGTACGTCAGTGTTATGGGCACGTTTGTAACCCTCCCGGGCTGCACGACTGCGCGTCGGACGTGCGGGTAGCTCTCGTGTTTCGAAGTTTTTATGTCCACTGGACGCAATCAGGAGAACAGAGTGGTTACTATTCAGATGAGGTGTAGGACTTCGTGAAATAGTAGGTAAATGGCAGGCTTCTGAACAAAACCTAATGTAATCACAACTGTAATCCCCGAAGTATTAGGCAGAGGTTTACCGAATAATACACATATATTTTGCCAGTCCCAGTACCTATAACATAGGACTAAAACATAACTGGGCGGGGAAGCTTATTGCCATCAACCGGGCTGGTATCCTGACTTCGTGGCTGCCATTGAGAAACCCAATAACACTGCCTGACCTGGAAATCGAAACCAGCATTTGCGCTTGCGACCAACGAGCACCTTAAGCTAATCAAAACAAATTTGTTCCGTAACCTTTAACCCTGATAGTTGTGTACTCCGTGCATGGCGGGACGGGCGGCGGGCGGCGGGCGGTGGTTACGCGAATCAATCGGTCAATGTTTGCCCGTGAGTGTCCGGCGACGCCCTCACGGAGCGCAATCCCGCTGTTTGTAAAAGTTATTCCCTCTAACCCGAGTTGTAAGCGAGCACTCGTTTTTATTCACGTTATTTTTTATGTAACTTATCTTATATTATCCTCCCTCCTACTAATATTATAAATGCGAAAGTTTGTAAAGATGGATGGATAGATGTATGTTACTCTTTCACGCAAAAAATACTGAACGGATTTGGATGAAATTTAGCATAAAGATAGCTTTTTACCTGGATTAACACATAGAATACTTTTTATCCCGGTGGAGTTCGATAATTGCCCCATGGGATCATACTTCCGTGGGGCAATTATCGAACTCCACGCGGGCGAAGCCGCGGGCATAAGCTAGTATTTATATAAAGTGGATGACTACGCGCTGTGAAATGGCACCAATATCACAGCAAAAACTGACAAGAAACACTTTTGTCAGAAATAAGGGTCCCAAACAACGAAGTTAAGTCTGCGCTAAAAAGACGTTTCCAGTTTCCTAACTTCATGGTCGCTTAATTTGAACGTACCCGAGTCACACGAGCAATCCGGTGTCGCAACGCAAAAGTCCCCGCAATCATATTCTAACAAACACACATTTAATTAATTAATCACTTTAATTATAATCAGTCTATTTCAGCAAAATTTAAAAAAAGTACGAAGAAAAATCTTTTCTATTTCCAACATTTTTCATAACATAAAACATACAAAACGTCAAGAAAGTGACAGGTAGGTGTACCTCGCTGCTTCCCATTACGGCTGACAATAGAGGCTACACAAAGAGAGCAAATTGCCGCTCAGATGATACGCACTCGTTTAGCCAACGATTTGGCACGCGCCGCGCTCGCCGGCGATTCTTCACATTGTCCGCAATATGAACGTCATGGCCCGCGGTAATGGCGCGGCCTTACACTATTGATTTTGAATTAAAATTGCTATTGAGTGAACTGTGTTGATTTTTGTGATAATAGATTTCGATGGAAACGTGTCTGCACGCGGGGCACACTTTTGCTACATCACTCCTGTGACACCCGAAAGTGTTGACAACATACCATAGTTAGGTACTTGGTTGCAGATACCTACACTGGACTTACGTATCGTTATTTATTTCAATAGCACTAATCAACCAGGGAATGTCGCAATGGTTGAGATATGACACCGTCTTAAAGGTCTTAATTCAAAAGCAATTAAACAAATGATGACTTCAGTGCCCCATTACAACAAAAATGGGTTTATAATAAATAATTACATTTGAAGGGTTGATTTATCTGTCCAGTCAGTTGTGGAGCAAATTGATGTATTGCTAAAGTAAAGCAATTGCAATACCCAGAGGTGCCATACCATAAAATACAGTTACGATTGTGGGCAATGTAGAAAACTCGGCTTGAAACTATTGTACATTCAACTTTTGTCCCTCTATAAAATAAAGACATAACCCAGTTCGGCAGTCATGTAATAAAAATAACTGGACCATTTCTGGAATTACGGTTCCAAATTAATAGTCCAATTTGGGAAAAACATGAAAATATGTCATTGATTTAAACTTACGATATGACCGCAAACTACCGATCCGATATCGTTATTGCCAGGCAAGATCCGGAATGAATATGGTTCGCTTCAAATTGAGTTTTTCAACAGAAACACGAGTCTTTTGAAATTAAATTAGGGTATAGTTAAACCAACTATACAACATTAGTTTTAGTATGTACGAAACCTGAAACACGTGTCGAGTATTTTTATGTAAAGAATTTTTAAACAAAATTTCAAAACTCATCATCTGCCTAGCCTTTTCCCAACTATGTTGGGGTCGGCTTCCAGTCTAACCGGATGCAGCTGAATACCAGTATTTTACATGGAGCGACTGCCTATCTGACCTCCACAACCCCGTTAGTACTGGATAATACGATACCCCTTGGTAAGACTGGTTGTCAGACTTTTTGGGCCACTGACTACCTATAACGACTGTCAAAGATCAACAAATGACACCCGGGACCAACGGCTTAACGTGCTTTCCGAGGCACGGAGAAAACTCGGTATGTAATGGGTGGTCACCCATCCACAGACCAACCTAGGCAAGCGCGGCTTATCCTAAAGATCGATCCGAGCGGCTGTTATTACTTAGCCACGAGCTCATCAAAAAAAAAATTCAAAACTGTATCATAAAAAATCACAAAGTTATAAGCTAATTCTGTTATCTGGTTGTCCGCACAAAAGCGTGGTCACCACGCAACTCGCCCGCGCACAGGCCTCCTGCGTCGTCTTGAGCTCATTGATAAACATAATTTTTCAGTAGGTACCTAAATTATTGCGATAGGTACTTAATGTCACTCGGTGTCCAACTTGTTACTTTTTTTAAATATTTTTGGGGCAAAATATAACATGGTTTAAAAATGATTGAAATCGATTCAGTTACTTATTCTGAACAAACTATATTCAGGTTTCGCATATACTAAAAATAATGTTGTGTATCCTTTCATTCATCCGAATTTTACACTCATCAATGTTTGATCAAGCTTGGCGTTCTCTTTCTATTCACTAACGGAACCACTGACAAATGTAAATGAATCCGTCTGTGAGTGTTTGTGCCTAAACACCGCAAGCCTCAAGGATGCAATAAGGCAGTTACGTCACCGTCTAAGTGGGGCATTAGACTGGCGACACGTCGTTAATATGCAGCGCCCGGGCGAAGTGGGGAGGTGAAGTGAGCGGGGGGGGGGGGTCGGCATGGTGATACTGGGATAATGCGAACAGGTGGGTAATAGTGCTAATGTCAGAACACCGGCTACTAATGTGGTGCCATGCTGTTAGAGAGAGCCGTGATGCGATCCTGATGAACAGATTAACTTTGAATCCGAAATGTACTGTCTATTTATTAGAGCTAAAAGCTTTTTCGCTAAAGTGGGTACATAAGGATGAAATATCAACGACGATGAAATATCGTCATTGCTTGTATTGATATGTATATATTAGCCTAAAATGGACTGGGCAGACAATGTCTGTAAGACTGTATATCACAAGACTGCGGTGCGAGAGCAGCGGTGGCCTAATGGTGGAGACCCCGATTTACGAACAGTAAGTCGTGGGTTCGAACCCAGCCAGGCGCATTACTTTGTGTCAGTTATTTCATCACCACTGCTCTCAAAACGGTGAAGGAAAACATCGTGAGGAAACCGGCATGTCCTAGAACCAAAAATTCGAAGACTTGTGACATCTACCAACCCGCACTGGGCCCGCGTGGTGGATAGCCCATTCTCTCTCATAGAGAGGAGGCCTGCGTCCCAGCAGTGGGAACATTAATAGGCTGATTACGCTATGCTATGCTTATGCTATCACAAGACTGAAGCCCTTAGACAGCGGGACGCTCCGGATGGTCTTCTCAGTATGGGCGAGAAAACGCGACAACGAGATAAGTGGTAAGAATGTAGAAAAGTCCTTGCCCAAAAGTGAGTAGATCGGAGTAACCAAAACAATGTTAGAGGCATTTTATTAAGTGTTCATATTCCTGTTTGAACTATCCGCTACAGTTCTAAAGGCCCTTAAAATCCTTGACCAGTTTGTCATGAACAGTATTAACACGATATGGCTAATAAAATCCTTGACCAAGTCCAGTATGAAAATTACCCACATATTGATACCTACCCTGTCGCATTTAATAACTGAGCTCATAATGAACAAGTAATTACTCTCTAAATTGGGCTATAAACGGTGATGACGTCCACGCAGGATATGCAGAAGGCCCATGTTATGGTTACTCAGAACTTCTCCATCACTGTGTTTATTTCTTTACTGTACTCTTATCGAGCCTGTTTCCCCCACATTAACAGACGAAGGTGTGCCTGCAGCCGACCTCCCTACCGGCGTCAGCGTAGTTTGCTACGCTAACAAATAAGTAGGTTTCCGCAAGGGCCGATGCCTGCCAGGGTTGCGGGACTGTTCGAAAGAGATACCGTGGCCCTGGAACACAAAGGGCAAAGAAGGAACATGGATGGGTTTTAGTCAGTACAAGTCTGACACTCCCTTCCGCTCCGCCCAAAGTGGAGGGGGTCATTTGATGATATCCCATCCGAAAAAAAAAAAACAAAAAAGTTGTGCCTGCAGTACACTCACATTTCGTCAGTTATTTTTAAGTCTCATGTCATGAGTACCAGAAGATCTGATGACGAACGTGGACGTGGCAAAAGGAGGTTTGGTGGTTTTTGTCTACTCCCATGGGAAAAAGGCGTGAGTTTATGTATGTATATAATAGGGGCGATCGTATTGCCAACCTGTTACAAATCCTGACACCAGGCTTCGACTGAGAAATTCTCTCTGCGTTCAGCTTTGCGACCATTAGTCCAAAGAAACAGTCCTGGCCGTAATGTTAAAAAAGTCCTTTCCGAACATATTTACGAATGCGTCTGACGAAAGTAGGAAAATTTCGCAGCAGCAGTTGACGTCGCAGGTTCTTTTGACAGCATCACTCTTCAACCTGGTTGTTCTCTTGTGCGTGATAAACATTGTCCGGAGTGAAGCTTCTGCACCAGTCTTCAATAAGGTCGGCCCGATGAACGGTGGTCATTACGCGTAATAACTGAGGAGTTGCGGAACTTGCGATACCGGGTGGCGCTCGTTTGACCCCCTCAAAATTTCCTGTACACACACACACATACGTAATTGTTCTGTAAAATTGTTGAAGCACCTAATAGGTTAATGTGTGGTATCAACATTAAAAATTGTTAGTCTACTAGAAAGAGTAGCGACAGCATTAATGATGGATTCGTTGATGTCCATATCACCTCCTCACTTCTGGCTGACTTGATTTTGATTACGACTATAGATAACGTGGTTGCCCTGAGAAATGGTTTTTGCCCAGCAGAGGGATTGATTGGGCTGATTTATTATTATAATAGTAATAAGTAGATTTTCATGTTGCTGACATGTAGCAATCGTTGAAAGAGCGCTTCTTTGGTCGTCTGAAAAAAGTATTTTATCAGGCGGAAACAAGGTACGTGCCTTCAACGGTTGGGTCACGCCGGCTATGATGTACTCTTTCGGCATACTCAAATGGACTCTAACAGAACTAGATGCCCTGGATAGGAGGGTCCGTACATTGTTGATGGCATATCGAATGCATCACCCGCGTTCTTCTGTTATGAGAATGTATATCCCGCGGAGGTGTGGGAGTCGAGGCTTTTTAAACGCTAAGACTCTCCACAATCGCGAGATATGCAGTCTCAGGGAATATTTCCTTGAAACCGACGTGGGGATGCATCGAGATGTGGTTGCGGTGAACCCGCACCCCCCCACCCCTCACCCCTCTCTCCTTAGCTAAAGAGAAGTGGCGAAAACCTGTAGTGCTTGACAGTAACGACCGCAGGGACGTATGGCAGAGTAAGGTGCTTCACGGACGCTTTTTCCGGGCCCTGCCTGGGCCCGATGTAGACCTATCAGAGTCCGCAGCCTGGCTACGTTCCGGGGACCTCTGCGGAGAAACCAAAGGTTTTGTCTGTGTAATTATGGATGAAGTTATGATGAATAACTACCGGAGATTTATTGTGAAGGACGATACGGTTGACTTACATGTCGGGCATGCCACCGTCCAGGTGAATCAATCCGTCACATTATCTCCGGGTGTTCTAGTCTGACTAACGGAGAGTACTTCCATAGCCACAACCTTGTAGCCAGGATTATCCATCAGCAACTTGCTCTAAAATACAACCTTGTGGAATCGGAAGTGCCAAACTATAAGTATGTGCCCGACCCAGTTCTCGAAAATGGCAGTATCACATTGTACTGGGATCGATCCATCATCACTGACAGGACCATTGTAGCCAATAAGCCTGATATAGTGGGGGTGGATCGATCAGAGCGGCGCGCAATGATTGTTGACACAATGGTCCCGCACGATGAGAACCTCATGAAAGCTGAGAAAGATAAGCAATTCAAGTATCTTGACTTGCCTCGCGAGGTTGTCGACATGTGGGATGTGGACTCAGCGATCATTGTGCCGATAGTTGTATCAGCCCATGGCTTAATTGCCAAGAGCCTCGACCAATACCTGACTCTTGTTAGGCAGCTGGATCAAGGGCTTGATTCAGAAAGCGGTACTCCTGGACACGGCTCGTATTGTTAGGAGGTTCCTCTCTCTGGAGCCCTGACCGCCGCCGGTAGCTTGGACCTTGTTCCCGGTACCGGTGGGCTACATTTTTTTTATATTTTTAAACGTTTTTTAATATTGTTTTTTTTTCTAAGGAATTTTTAAAAATGTAAATGATTTGTAAAGATTTAAAGGAAATAATAAGTAGATAGTATCAATTAAAAACGAGAGCCTATTTGGTGACTTCAGGAAACGGTAGAGCAGACGCTGCAAATACCCATTCTGATTATAACCTACTGTGAAGTAACGATCATAAAAGCTGTTCACTGTACACCTGGGCAGCTCAAAAAGGTCAGAAACACGTCATAGTCCAAACAAAACAACATTCGTACTGGATGACGTCGCCCGATCTGAAATAGCGTCTCATCCTGACTCGTCGGCCGGTCCATTTGTCACCGCAGCGTTTCAAATCTGGGGCGCGCCGCGAGTGCATGACGAATAGTCGCCTGCGCCTAATTAATGTGCTAATAATCTTCGGTGACCAGCTCGGAAATATTCCCTCATCAATCTACATTATGGTCCAGTTCGCGTGACTGAATTAGAGATGAGGGATTTTTCTGTGAATAAGTGAAACGGTTTTATTTGAAGGCCGTGAGCCTTTGTTTGAAGGACGTGAGGAGTTAAAAATAAATGATTAGCTAGGGCTTATACTTAGTAGGAAGTTAAATTAAAGAGGTTTTAAATGAAATGTCAGCAACAAATGTGCTTCTACTACAACATACTTAGTTTAGAAGTGCCTTTAAGCTTTCATGACACATAATCCCCTGTCATTCCACCACCCAGGCTGTGTATCCGTAGGTTCTGCAGTCAGTTAGGGCTTCATAGTAATTGCCCACAAGAACGAAGTGTACACTAATAGAAAGCTACATGCGATGCATTGTCGTTTCCAGCTTATTCGGGAACATACATTCTGACTTGATTGATGATTGATGCTCTTTTTAATGTATAATGACTTATTTTTTTTATAATGTATTATGATTTGTGTTTTTACTTTTTTCAAAATATGACCTATAATTTTTGATAATTATTAACAAATAAACTAAACTAAACTAGACTTTAAACAAACAAACTCATTTTTTAAACTATTAACGCAATTGATGCTATAATAATATGTAGTATACATTATTTGAACCCACATCCATATATCCAAGCATAACTATCGTTTTTCACAAAACAAAATTATAACCCTTACAACAGTTGATTTCAAAGTGTATGACGAATCGCATCCCATCTCCCCATCTCCGCCATCTTGCAATTAATGCCACTGCGGTCTAAAAGCTGAAACATTGGATCATTTATCAACCCCGAGACTTCATAATTGCCTATGAACTTCCCTAGATCGGCCTTGAAACGGAATTAGTGGTGCGGAAACTGTTACAAGTTTTCCGTTTAAAATTAATGATTGATGAAAAGTTTAGAGCAATAGCAGTATGTTTCATGTAATCACTTCGAAATTCAGAAGCTTTGTGGAAATGAATCATTTTGTAACTTAGTCATATGTGTTATTATTGTTGTTTGTGTGTAGTGCTCTCCGCGTTCAATATAATAATGCGTTTAGGATGCTGGTGGGGCTGCCTCGCTTCTGTAGTGCATCGCGGATGTTCGCGGATGCGCATGTGGATTGTTTTTACGCAACAATGCGTAAAAGATGCGCTTCCCTGGTGCGCAGGGTGTGGGGCAGCACCAACAGTATCTTAAACATGATTGCCAGTCGCCTGGACTGTGTTTATGTGGGTCGCTGCTGTGCTATCACTCATGGGTTGTCGCAGCAGTGATCCACCGTTATTTCTTGTGTTGTATTGCTTTTTTTTTTATCAGTGTTTACTAACATGGTCGTAAGTTTTACTAACAGTTTTTGAGTCATGGATAGTCGATTAAAGAGAATTCTATTCTATTCTTTTTGTAGTCAATCATGCAATTGTGAATGAAGGTGACTAAATTGAAAAGAAAAATCTGCTAGAAAAACTAAAAGACGTTAGCCGTATTGTTTTGGAAACTAATCATATTAACAAGCCCGAGCAAAGACTACTGTTCCAGTTTCAGAGCGCATAGACCTAGTTAGTGTTGACAAGGAGCTCAAATCCACTCTAATCTGAGTTGAACTCGTTAGTCAAAGATTGTGATAAGGCAACTAAACAGTCGGCCACAGCAGACTTTGATTAATCGCTAAATATCCGTAGGCGGTAACATCAAGCCAGCTGTTGCACCGATGCAACTTATTTACCAACTTCTGCCAATCATCAAAACAGTTGGAGTTTACCTACTTGCTTGAAGTTCAAAGTCAATAACAGAAGTAAAATTTTGTTTAAATAGAAACGCGTTTGTTTTAGTGGGCCGATAAATTAAGCATAATAATTTAATTCAGAAATATAAGGCTTATCCAGCTTTTGAATTCGTATGATCGTAATTCTATCGTTAATCCATCCATCTATCATTGTCCTTCCCTCTTACTCGTGTATATCCACCAGTTCATAGTAATTTCGTCTGGCGTTGTTTTATTCTTCACATATCAGCAGGTACTTTAATATTTTATCTTCTGTCCGTCTCCTATGCACACAGCCGTAATAATCGAATTTAAGGCAAGACTAAAGCAATGCCTTTTCAAATTTGTATGGTGTCGGCGTTCATCGCGATAATGAGTTCACTTTGAGTTGAGTACGTTCACTTGAATACGGGTCCTAGTTCCAAGTACTGTACAGAATATTAGACTGGCATTTAATACCAGACATAGTCGGTTTGGACCGTGATAATCGAATTTTAAAATATCAACGATAACAACCAAATCTTTTGTTTAGTTCTAACATTTTGTGCCATTCTTCTTCGGCTGGCTGTACACTGCGTATGACATTAAACAGCGCTTTGTTGTCACATCAGTGTCAGGTCTGTCGCGGCGCGGATGTCTGGGGCACACAAAAGGGACAAGTGTCGCACAGCTTCCTTTTGTTTCTGGAGACACCCGGATCTGGACCCGACATGTAAACAACGCTTATAAAAGATAAGCAAGTATTGCCTCATCATTCGACACGTGTATAAATTAGTACGTAAGTTGTTTCTAATTATTCATAATAAGCCTAAAAGTTTTACTAGCATTTTCGGTACAAAAGGTTGTGGGTCTAAGCCTCAAATTGTTATTTTGGGGTCCGATTTTGTGCCTGGTTTATGGCAAAATGTATAATGGAACCCAGATGTGATGTTAATTAGTTATTTTCTAGTTTTAGTTCTCAATGTTTAAAAGTTTATCCGATCTTGGTTCCAATAACTCCAACTAAATCAGACCAGAACCAGAAATACCTCTTTACAGTTGTTTACTTATGTCCTTAGTTTTAAGCTATTTACCACTCAAGCTGTGTGTGGCTGGCGTGTGGTCGTATCGTGGGTCGTGAGCTAATTCCAGCTTAATGTCTGAAGTAAATACACGTCGCAGGCAGCTCTGACGCCCTGACTGCCGGAAAAGCGAGGCGATGACGCTGCTCGCACGGGGAGGGTTTAAGAGTTAATCTGTCAATCAAAACTTATACTGTCACTTACGGGATATTTTTTGTTTTCGGGAGCTCAAAATTATGAACAATCACGAAAATTATCCCATAAGTGACAGTTTAAGCTTAGTTTTAAACCGTGAAAGCTTAAAACGGTGTTTAATCTGTCAATGTTTTAATGTTTTTTGTAGCTGTTGCCTCTTGACTTGGAACGTTGTATCGGGATGGGTGGTGATTATGTGGAGACTGTCTCTGCATCTGTGCGTTAAATACCTAGATTGAATGTCAAAAAGTTTTAGAACCAAAATTAACGTCAGTGACATTTATGACAGAAAATAAATTATGCTCTTTCCAAAATCGGAAGTGAAGGATTATATCGTGAGGAAATCATGAACCAAAAATTCGAAGACATGTAACATCCACCAACCCATACTGACACTGACCGACCCTCTTCCTCTCACAGACACGTGGCATGTGTCCCAGCAGTGGGAACATTATACGCTGAAACTGAAATTAAGGTAGCTGAATTCCATTAATTGTACGTTTCTAGTTATTACATGGTGTTAGTAACAATGTTGTTACGTGTCTATGATGCATGATAATGTTCTTCATTTGGAGTCCCCAGTGTCCGCCCACAAAGCCAGGCGTAATGTAATCTGCGCCACACCTGTCCAGCCAGTCCGCTGGGATGCCTTACATTGTACGTACATAGGATTATTTTAGCACACCTATCACCTATATTAAGCAGACACTGTCTATATTCATCTCTGTTATATGTTGCAACATTGAATCATGCAAGCTACCAACTACATGTCACGTACATTGCCGTTGATTTCGGCTGTCATTTGTAGATATTTAGCAGACGTTACGGCTATTCAGAAGTCAGAAAATCTGTCAGCCTGTCTAGTAACCCGTTCATTGGGTCGTGGAGGTCAGACAGACAGTCGCTACACGTAAAATACTGGTATTAACATTAGAATTCACCCGTGGCTCAACGTTCGTATTTCTTAGAAACTATTAGTGTGTGAGACAATCTATTATACACGCAATTTAAAAAAAAATATTGCTTTTAATACAGAAATATTAATAGTTTCTGTCACCATTAATAAGGAATTCTGGTAATTCTGTAAAATCAGTTTAAGCGTAATTCAATCAAAGCAACTGGCATGGAGATGCATTCCCTACACAGATATAGTACAAATAATCTGTTAGTCCGGAGTGTAAGCCGGGGTCTGTGCAGTGTGCTGCGACGTTCAGCCGGAGTTGGGACGAAGTGTAGTGAATATGTAACGGAAGTCTGACGCTAACTGAAGCATCGGCCCGCTAAACTTTCCAGACGTGTATAATTCCACTTCGATTTAGTCAGGGCGAAGTCGACACTTCTTTAGTTGTCGAGGGACTAAGTTTGTCTTTACATTCGACTACTAAAGTTCTATTTACTCAACTTTGCCTACCAAACCTAACCCGCCGTGGTGGAGAAATAACGTGGTAGGTGGTGATAGTTAAGTTTAATTGATGTACAAACAAAAGTACACATAGGCATAAGAAGGTCTTCTTAGCGTGTCGATGGCAAACTAAATTGAGTCGTCCCTGAACTGATACGAGTTTAGCTTCATGCTAGCTTGCCTGCTTGCGAGCTTGTCCATCAGTTCCTGTAATGAACAAACAACGGGACACTCAGGACACGGTATTTAGTGCCCCATCGTTTGTGGAACAACACTATATTTACAGTCCAAGGCATCTTCAATAAATATCCATCTGAGCAGATTTCTTTGCTTCGGCTGAAGTACTACTACTTCTACATAGTTCTCAGAAACTAATTTAAATAAGTCTTTTTGAAACGCCAGTGAAAATTACGAACCATTCTTTTATTTTTCCTTTCCAACAATCACGATATAACGAAAAGTTCTCCTATCATCGCTTTAAATCACAATCTGACATATTTTTCATGTAACAGAGAGAATAAATTACATTTTTACAAAGGAAATGAAACTCTAGTAAAGAATACAAAACCACGTCGTTCTAGATTGTGCTGCTCTCTGCCTTTTCGTAAAAAAACAAGTTTGTGTGCGAGCCCAGATACTCGTTTATCCAACATGCTTGTTCTATCTTTGTCGTAATCTTTGTTGTAAGGTTGTAACAAACAATTATGCAGAAATCGTGTCATTTTAATTTGTTCCACTGCCGTGAACGTGAGATCTATCAATAATTTATAATGTTTTGTTACTATAGTGGGTCGACCATTATAATATAGTATTACTGTAAGTACGTAGCTAGAACCGAAAGAATTCACGGCTACTACCTCTCCATCATCTGCCTAGCCTATTCGAATGTTGGTATCGGCTTCCAGTCTAACCGAATGTTAGACTGTATGGACTGTATGTTACTCGTGGAATGACTACCTATCTAACCTTATTATTATGTCATAGTTTCCAGCATCATCAGCATTCTCTTGTCTTTATCCCAACTCATTAGGGGTCAGCGCAGCGAGTCTTCTTCTTTCATACTTCTCTTTTACTCGTCATCTCACCAGACACCTCCTTTCTTGTCATATCATCCTCCACACACTCTTATACTCATCCACAGTCATTCTTAAAACTTTCCTCACGACATTTTCCTCATTCCTCCGCATCGTATGTCCATACTACGATAATCGATCACCACACAACTTTTCTGTCACCGGCGCCACTTTTAGATTTCCTCTTATGTACTCATTTCTTATTTTATCCATTCACGTAACGCCACACACCAATCTTAGCATTCTTATAGTTTTAATAGTTATTTGAAGGATTTGTGGCAGAAACTCTTAAATTGCTGAATTTACTTTAACATCACTATTCTTTTATGATGTCACTGAATAAAATTTCTATAACCATTTCGAACATCAAATTCCCGCGAAAGTGTTGCCATTGTCTCTGTTCCGTAAATTGTAAAATAACATTTTCAGGAAAACGAAGCATTTCTCTCCATATTTCTATGAAAACAGCGCCCAGTGAAATGCAAGTCATTGTAATTCGGCTGCGATTAAGTTACATTGCAAGTGTAGTAGTTTGCTGTTTCTACGAAGTAATTACCCTTTTTAATGGGAGAGATCCGTGTGTTCGAGGCTCGCGGTCGATCATTTTACTTCTTATTTTATTTATTAACATGCACATAATAAAATAATTTTATGTTTTTGAAAGCTTTTATGGCTGAATGGAGAAGTTTAATAGGAGAAGTTTAGTTGGTTTTAAAGTGCTAGTGTTAGAATTAATTTTTGAATGTTAAATGCTAGGATAATAGCACACTATTATAATTCCTACAAAAAGTAAAGGATATTTTAACTGAACGAGCTCACGTGACTTTTTCCCACTAATAACAATAAGGAAGTGTCAGAAGGATTATCTGAAATTGTGACTAATCAAATTAAAGAACTACATTTTCTTGAAATTACTCAATTCTACGGACCCTTTATCTTTCCACACTACTTTTCAATTCAACTGTACCAAATGACCACATTTCATTCTTTCCTTCCAAAAGTGTTGGTCTGCAAGGAACTTCATAACTCTTGTTCATCTTCTCTGTCAGCGCGAACCATGAATAATATTTGGGCTCCTCCAGCACACTTATGCTAATAGTCCCAACATTTTCTCATCAGGCTCTCCGGTACGTGCCGGCGCCGGCCCCGGCACGGCACGGCACGGCACGGCACGGCACGGCTGCGGCGTCTCCGCTTTATTACACTGTCACAACGTATTAAATCTCACGTCTCGAACTAATTTATGACGACACCGGCTCGTAATGTTAGCAAATTAAACGGGTTTCACTCTTGTTAGTGTAAGACGTGAGGACTTTGTTCTTAGTCGAAAAGTAACTTGTGTAATAGGTCTTTTAGTATTAAAGTTAGGTTTAACATTAAAAGACCCATTATAATATCTCAGGTTTCAGGTGAAACATGTCTTTTTCATTGTCTTTTTGCAAAAGGATTTTCGTGTGAATTATACAACTATGATAAATTACTAAATTAAAGAGCCTTCGAGGTTGCAGGGCGCCTACCCACTACAATATTTAAACTCTATTCAGTTTCATATTTACAAGGTTAAGTCAAACTAGCTAGCGAGACGGCGTGTCTAATCGTAGTGAGTTTCGAATTTACTTTGATACTTTAAAATACGGTAAAAAGTTTACAATCCTTAAAAAACTGGCGTTCACCAACTGTTTTGCTAATTTAACTGTTCACCGGGAAGTGTTTTTTTTTTTTTTTTTTTTCCGGATGGGAAATCATCAAATGACCCCCCCCACTCTGGGCGGAGCGGAAGGGAGTGTCAGACTTGTACTGACTAAAACCCATCCATGTTCCTTCTTTGCCCTTGTGTTCCAGGGCCACGGTATCTCTTTCGAACAGTCCCGCAGCCCTGGCAGGACCCACCGGTAAGTGTTGACTTGCTTTTATTGCTCAACAAAGCAATTCGATTTCTTTCCATTTCCCTGTAACCATAGTTTATGTGTGTGAGCGCAGTTCATTTGTTTTCTGCTCGAATTGAACTTAGCGGTGGCCGGTGTCAATGCAAGATGCATTGTGGTGCTTACAGCCACCTATACTGTGTAGGAGCTATTTGTTGGATATAGGGAACTACTGGAATACATTTTTGCATTTGTATTTTTTAAGTCACAAAGTTGAAACTAACAGAAATTAAAATATTAATAAGATAATACTTATTAACTATTATTTTCAATTCCAGTTGTATGCAGTAAATTTCATTGTCCCGTGTTGTCAGAGAGCTAATCCATTTATTGGGACGCGTTGTCCAAATAAAGTTGTTAATTAATTTCCACGTAGCGCTACTGAAATTAATTTATGTGGAATTTGGTTTAGTATTCATTTCCTTTGATCCTTGTTTTGAAGCAATTGCGTAACATTCTTTCAATCTCGATTCAAAACATTTATACGGCAGTTCTTACTGCATTGATATAATTACTTTTTTTTTGTATGGTCCCCCGTGCACAGGATAGAAGTTTGTCTGATGTTTTTAGGCTTTATATTTCGACATTTCCCAGTTGCCACAGCCTTAACTTTTTCGAGCAAGCCGACTGCATCAAGTTATTAAAATTCCCCGTCAGTTCGACCGTGGCGTGTTTACCGACACGCGACTAATGCCGCTATTTCAAAGGAATTTCGCCAATAAAGCTTTTCAGTGGAGCACGCACTCTATAAATTTAACCCTTTTGTTCGTTTTACAATTATCTTTAGAGTATGAGTTACTGTGAGCTACCTTTTTGATATATCGCGGTGATACCGATCGCCCGTATTTTGAGAGCTATCGTATGAGTAGGTACAGTCACGAGCAAAACATACATTCCTTTCCTATGGAGGCAGACAGAAACTAAAGAGTGCCACCTGCTACGATCCCTTCATCCGCCTTTTTCCACGATCATACGTATCTGGTCATATACGCGCGCAGGTGCCGAGGACAACGGACCTGATCTTTCTGAAGAAAATCACCAATCATCATCAGTGTAAGTCTTTTTAGGGCGTCCCCTCAGAGACAACTTTTAAAAGCGTTCTCTCCTACTGTTTGATTGAAACTTTGTGTTACTACGAACATATTATTCTGGAACCTAAACTGTTATGAAATACGTCTCATCTCAAAGTTGCAATGTCATTCAACGTGAATTTTGCTAAGTGTACACATATTAGTGCTCGTGACTGTACATACCTGCCTACCATGTGGGTAGTCATAGCGTGTGCGTTATAGGGGCTTGCAATAGGTCGGTCGGCTTTGTTAGTAGTTGTACCGACAGTATTGTTTGTGATACACATGGGAACTGGAAGGGTCTGTTGTGTTGTATGAGCAATTATTGATAACATCTTACTTGTATTTGACTTTTTAATAATAGCGTAACTGTAATGTTTCAATACATAATATGTTCGAAAAACTTATGGCAGTTTAATAAACCTAAAATGGTCCCAGTTCTACTCGCACGCAAGCCGAGAGGGCTCTGATCTGAGTGATAGAGAGTAGGCCATGGTCCACCTCGCAGGTCTAGTACGGGCAGGGTTTGAATGATTGGTTCTAAAACATTCGGTTTCCTCAAGGCATGTTCCTTCACCATTTTGACACACAATTACTCACACACAAACCTTACCTGTGCTTACCTGTGCTTGTCTGTGCGTTGTTGTCATATAATACTGTGACCCAAATAAATAATTTATTCATATTTAATTCCTGGAATCTCCTGTCACTTTCACAATTTCAGAAAACAAACATAAGAAGCAACAACATAATGTTTTCGTCGTTCCTAGATCAAAAGCAGCATATTTTTAATTAGCTAGCTGTCTGTCATAACTCGACACTGAATCTAATGAACGTCGTTCAGAATAGAATTCAATCTGCGGAACAACTTGTACTTTCACACGTGACAGTTTTATCAACGCTACGACTATACAGGGGGTGTGAATAAATTAAACGAAAATTCAATTATCTGAATCAAAGGGTAACGTTTAAATAACCTTTGGAATTTGAAGTGATATCGGCGAAGGTTGCTACCGAAAAAATTACTCTATAGGTACATACATTGAATCATGTTTTATACTGAACAATCTCATGTTCGGAATGGGATTGGGCATCACGAAAATTTCACGAAATTTTGTCTTTGAAGTTCTGTGAAACGCTAAGTACTACCGTATCTATTATTTTTATTGATAATTTCTTCTACATGAAGTCACAACATTTGCTTCTGTGATTTTTTCACTTAGTCTTCTTATTCACAAAACCAAACCATCTCATTTCGCCGGCCAGCTACTAAACTGAACGCTAAAACGGTCGAATCGGATTCACTTTAGAACATAATATAACATCACGCCTCTAATCCCTAAAGGGTTAGGCCTAATAGTACACCCACATTTCGCCAGTTATGTTTAAGTCCCATGTAATAGGGGGCGAGCCTATTGTCAACAACTGGGCACTAATCCAGACTCCGTGGCTGCTACTGCGAAATTTCTGATGGAAAAATCTAATAAAAATTTGGCCGACCCCGGAATCGAACCCAGAACCTCATGCTCAGCAGTCGCGCTTGCGACCACTAGACCAACGAGGGAGTCATTTTAGAATGTTCGTTCAAAAGACCATGTATTAATAAAATCAGGTAATGTTTGAACATAAATAGGCCCTCAACCCGTGGAAGGTGATAAGTGATAACCAACTAAAACCTATTACGTCACGAACTAATAAAGGTTTTATCTGTAATCGCAGGGGTATGACCTGGCTGTGGAAATATTACCCGACAGCGGCGGTATGATGCTAAGATTCGAAAGTATCGAGTTCCCGCTATTGTTGGTGGCAATCTGGGAGGCCCCATTTGTGGTTTGTTTGTTTCTTTGTTCAAACAAGTTTATTTTATGAGATAAATAAAGGGTTGTAGCGTGACAACAACGTAAACCGTAGTTCACTTTGAGCTGATCAGAGTAAGTGCAGAACTTTCAAATCTCCTTTATTTAAGTTTAAAAATCTGGAGCAATCTGACCAAGCAAAGGAAAACTGAATGCCAATGCCCATATTTAAAAACGTTTCAAATATAGTCATAAACTCATCTCAGCGATAATATATGTCAAGCATTAGTCAAAAATGTCGGTAAATTACATACTTTATTTCATTACTGACTAGTTGAGACTAAAATTAGAATAGAAAAATACTGAAATGGTTCCTTCGATATTTACACCAATTTACGCAACATCAGGAACAGTACAAAACAATACATTGGATCGCAAACAAATCAATGAACTTTACCACTAGCTCAAGTATGCTAAATAGATCTCAGGAAAATACTCAGCGAAACAGATCCCGACTCTGAAGCCGAATCAGCTCCAAATAACACACATTACAGTACATTAAGTAAATAAATCGACTCAGTCCCGATCACATTAGACGCATTGTTTACCTCACGAATTGAATACAAAACCTTTCGCACGCGCTCATTAGGAGCGAAGGACCAAATAATTTGCTGGCGCAGACAACAGCTATAACAACAGCTAAACTAACTTATTTGTATTTTCACGTCCCTATAATGTTGTTTTGTACTAAAACTACTAATCCAATCTACTTGTTTGTTTAGAAACAAACGCTCCTAACAGTTTCACATCCATTGCTCGTCGGTGACCACTGCGCTGTTTCCACATCCTAATTGCGCAGACAATGGAGGTAATAATTGGGTGTTTGGATAATCAATTTCGTCCATGTTTACATCCTAGGCGTGGCGAACATTATCATATATTATTTGTTTGCTGATCTAGAAATGGAAGCAGTAATACACAAAACTACTAGCCGAGGCCAATTTGTGGGAGAAAGAAAAAATCTCAGTTCATATTTCACTTTTATTACTAGTACAATGTGCTATTAAGGCTTTTAGATCTTTCACATTACAGTTGACTTTAAATGGTGACTGTTCGCCTTTATGAAAGGTAGTGTGGGCATTCAGTAACTCTGCTTTAACGTTTCCAAGTTTTTGGTTAAGATTGGTTAATCTTTTGTGAAAAAAAATTATTGGTTCATTTTTATTGAGAGTCACAATCAAAATGGACCAATTCTGAAATTTCTAAGTACAAACCGCCGCCGCAAACAAAGGTTTTATTTGAGTCGGGGTTCAAACATATAGCAATGCAGAGGATTCCGTGTGGTGGACAAGATAATAAAAAGTAAGACCCTAACTACACCTTCGTTATTTTTCGGCAACGCTCGGGTGCACTCGGGCCCGACAAAAACAACGGTGTTACGGTGCGCTAGAGTCACGATTATCACGCTTTTCTAAACAAACAGCCCTGAGTTGATTGTTTATTTTAGGGATGGGACAAACTGGGTCAGTATGGGACCGCTTATTGTTATGGGCTGCCGAAAGTAGTGTGTTTCCTGTTATGCCACGTGTGGTAAGTACTTAAACCGTTTGCAGTTATGTAGGTGGCAGTTTACTTTTCTATTTAGTGTTGTTGAGAACAGCGTTGGTATCTGTAATCGTCCGTTGTGAGTATTAAGATAACTGTTATGTTAACGCACTATGAAGGTAAGTAAGATTATTGAGAATTGAAACCTTCCTTATGTTAAAAACAAGATTGCTTATAACGGTTACGTTTTCGTTTTGAACTAGTTTGTTAGTGACCTTATTTAGAACGACTTGTAGTATACAAAATCGAAATTATTTAAATAAGGCTGAAAATCAGTATTGTTTAACGTCAGAATCGCATGAGATAGTCCCCAAACCACCCGTCATTCACCTAGTGCTTTGTTAGGCAGAACAAGTGGCGGAATAACCTCCCCAGCAACACATCTGTCTCTCCGATCGTATTCCGCACATTTGCGGGCTTCCGCATGACCTTCATTAAAAAGTCAAAAACAACATAAGCTTCCTTATTCCGAGAGTGCTCAAGGACCCCCCACCCCCACCCCTCCTCTCCTGGTTCTGAATAGTTCAAGACAACAGCTCCCCAGGACGTGATGAGAGTGAAAAAATCATCGTTAAGAATGGCAACTTTACATTTTTTATTACGGGAATGTAGGTTGTAGGGTTGGCGGAGAATCTGCGCACTTTTATAATAGAAACAACATAAATAAATCTAGGGCGAGAACGTGAAAGACCCGCTTAAAATATGATATCTTTATATAAAGCCGATAAAAATACTCTCTGAAACGCGTGAAGGAAAAATTGTTACAAAAATATTTGGGTGAAATAATTTTCGGGAACATTCCGAATATTTCGTTTATTTTTAGTAAATACCAAGCATGTTTGGAATTACTGAAAGAATACTTTATTATAAACCATTAGCAACGTCAATT
Organism: Noctua janthe; assembly: GCA_910589295.1. Lineage (NCBI taxonomy): Eukaryota > Metazoa > Arthropoda > Insecta > Lepidoptera > Noctuidae > Noctua > Noctua janthe. Next base: position 455,827 of record OU342560.1, read on the forward strand.
TACGTGAAAATTTATGTTGTACCGCAAATTTCCGATCCGAATTGTAGCAATCTAATTCAAATTGAAGGTAACCAACTATTGGAAAGCAATTTCGATAATAATACCTGTCCGAAATAATTACTTGAGAGCATTCCTGCCTCAACACCAGACATTCCCGGGATACAAACTAGATCGGTATTTATTTCTGATATTTATTTTGTCCTTTTTTCGTAACTATTTATTTGGATACATAAAATGTAGTTTTCAACCAACTTTGTGATAGGAAAAAGGAAAAAGAATTTGACGAATATCGTGAACGGGAAACTGTTGTGCCTGTGGGACTAAAAATAATGGTCTAGCGAAACCGTCACTTTGGGCTCCCGCAGGACACCTCTCAAACTCATCAATTGTTCGTTTGCGAGGGTTCTCTTACAAAGGGGATACGTTTCATCCGTAAAAGGATTCCTTCTCGTCGCAAAAACAAATGAACCCTGAGCAGACCGCTCACGGTCTACATGTATGAAATAGTTTGCTGAATTGATTTGTGTTGGTCAACTTTCCTTATTGTAATGGGTACTTTATTGAAAGCTGCGATTTTATTGTTGCAAGTAATACTCTCGCCATGGTTAAAATTATTTATAATAATATGTACGAAAGTGTTTAATCGAAGACAAGCAGATGGAAATGCATGTCCAGTTTCTAAGTTTATGTCACATTTTTTACGAAGACGACAACGATTACTGAAATTAGATTTTTGTCTACGAAACAAAACTATTAAATAAATACTTGCAGCTTAACAGCCCTATAAGCAGTTTAAATAATAGAGCATGGCATGAGGAGTCAACAAAGGCTCCATGTTTTATAGAACAACTCGGTCACCGGGCACGGCGGCTCTTGCAAGGACGCGGCGTGATGCTGGATGCTCAGCATCTATATTTTATGACCTCCGACGGCCTTCTTGGAGATGATTCTCAACTAACTAGGAAAATCAAAAGAGTATTAATATCAGCGTACCTATTACTTAGGCTTTTCCTGTTTTTACCCATTACAGAATACATTTCTTAAACGTTATAGATACTCGTAACGTATTTACCTCATTCAAAGTAAACATATCTTCTGTTTTTGTCAATAAGATTCTCCTATTACATGGGATTTAAACGTAAATGGCAAAATGTAGGTGTACCATGAGGTACAACTCTGCCTGAGCCTTTGAAGATTACGGGCATGAAGATATGTTTTTTTTTCTACTTTGGTGATGAAATTATTTAACTATCACAGTAATTATATATAATCTTCTATAGCCACTACCACCACCACCCTTTAAATAATCTGATCTGAACCGACTATAGGAACAAAATATTTCAAATTTAAACCTGAAAAGATAGTTATTGTGACTGTGTGTGTGCAAACTAGAAACTCGAATGGAGTGGGATAGGTTCGCTTGCTACTAACTACACGTACGCGGGAAGCTTTATCGGTTTGTTACCCTACATACCGATGGAGCGTAATGATACCACTCGTGTAGAGTGGGCAGCGGGCCGCTCGCGCCAGGTATAGCGTGGGCAGCTTTTATGTAGCTAATAATACTTAACCAAAGTCAATCAATATTTTTGCTCGTTGTCTAGTAGTCGCTGCTGAGGTCCTGGTTTCAGTAACAATCACGGCCCCCTATTACATGGACATCGACATAACTGGTGAAATGTGGGTGTACTAGGTACATCTCTGCCTAACTTTTCGGGGATTACAGGCGTGATGTGTGATGTTATGGTTAGATAAAAATATGTCAAATACTTACTACTCATTTTTACCTTCACAGTAACCAAGAGTTAAAATGTTTTATTCCAGGCTCCCAGAAAAGGCGAGGAGCCTGATACAAACAAGAGTGTCAGGTCCTTCCAAGAGCTAACTTCAGAAAGTAGGTTACTAGTGCTAACTGGTACCTACTTCTATATAATTAAGGCTTCGAATTGCAAATACAAGCTAACTCCAGTTTCCACACTTTAATTGTATAGTATTATAATCGTGCGGGAATACTGTATTCCTGTGCATATATGGGTCACGACTAGACGCGAGTGGTGCACGTGGTGTGGCGAGTGGTGCACTAAAACGAAGCGTAGTGTTTTGTGCGTCGTTTTAGTGAAAGTGCGCGTTTTCACCGGTAACTGCGTGTTTTTAACCGGGATAGTGGAATGGCGACACGTTTGGAAATTGCACTTTATTAGAAATGATAGGTTGTGTTTGGTTTCGAGTGCTCTCTGGGAGAGTGTCAGTGTTTGAGGTTTGCAAAAATCACAACGAGTTTCCATGTCCGAAATGCGGTGCTACTATGTATATTTGTGTAACGTGGTTTTATAGAATATGGCAAGGAGTAAGAACCTCCCCTTTGTTAAATGAACGGGTAACTTATACAGATGAACGTTGGGCAGTATAACGTTTAAACATTTTCAAAAATGTTGAATTTTTTATAATCTTGGTAAGTTTAAATAATAATGATCTGTATGGAGTTCCCCCATCTATGCAGCTGAATACCAGTATCTTATAAGGAGCGACTGCCTATCTCACCTCCAAAACCCAAATGTTGAGTAACACAATACCCCTAAGAGGTAAGACCACTCCTTGCTTGTTTAGATAGTATAAGTATTTAAATCAAAATGTAAATTATTAAAGCAATAATAACCACAAATGGGACCCCTAGTTGCATCAAATAAGCCAGGCATATCAGTTCCAATACGACAGCAACACAGGAATAATAAAATTTCACTGACTGACTGTTGTATCCGAATCTCAGTGAACTGGAAAAAGGCAAAAAAGTACAAACCACGTTTGCAATTTTTGCGAATGAAAAATTGCGATAGGACGCGAGGCGTACGATACTATACCACAGAATAAAGACATTCAGTACATCAACTACGTCCTTTTTGTGAAATCAAACGTGCTTGTTTTTTCTTGTTATATTTCACAACACAAAATGTTTGGTTTTGTAATGAGAGCATCTACAGGATTTCGTTGCCCCTCTACCTTTCTGCATTTATACAAATCCATAATTAGGCCAGTTAGAGTTTCCATAGGGAACCTTCTATACAAAAATATAATGATACTTTGGAGCTGGTACAACGCAAATACCTTCGTGATATAAACTACAGATGTTTTCGGAAAAAAGTCTCATACCACTTACTTCTTAGGAAATACGTACTTCTTAGGAAATACGATCTCCTTACCTTGCAGTCAAGACGAATGTTCCTTGATGTTATGACTCTGTTTAATGTATGCCGCAATAAATTTGATTGTTCTGTCATAGTAAAGAATCTATGTTACCTTGTTCCTCGAACAGTACATGTACGTGAGGTGCTCAGACGGCGCTTGTTTGCTTCTAGCTGTTGTAAATCTAATGCTGGCTCCCGCTCACATCTTCGTCGTTTGATTGAGACTTACAACAATGCGTTTAGCTTAATCGACTGTTCCTCAGTAAAAACATATTCATGAAGAAAATCTGTGCAAAATCAAAAAATCAAAATCAAAATCAAAGCATTTATTTCAAGTAGGCCAGTTACAGGCACTTTTGAATTGTCGAAATAAAGACAACAGTAAAAAAAAAAAAAAAAAAAGTAGCTACAGTCCCAGTCACAAGGCACAAAAACTGTGAAAGTACTGTAGTTGCCCATTCCCTAACGTAGATCTCTATGGAGAAGAACGGGCAAGAAACTCCATGGACACTCTTTTAAATCAGAATACTTTAACCTTACAATTCTTAAGGATCGGCAGACGACCGTTGTGATGTAATGTGTAATATGTAGGTATACATATGTTTATATATGTATTGTATGCCCGGTTTATGTAACTTTTTGTTCATTGAAAGAAAGAAAGAAGTACTTATATTATTTAAAGTAATCTGTGGAAAATGTAGTGGGTAGCATATGTAACATAGTTATGACACATATGTTATGTGACATAGTTTAATATGTAAGCCTTATTATAAACCTATAATACAAATTACTGTTTGTTTTTCCTAAATAAATAAACACACATTATCATGCAACCATTTCTCTCGATACGACAGCCCCGACTTACTCACTAGTAACCTGTTACCTGAAGCATGCTTACGATTCGTGTAAACGCTTTGCATGTGTGTGAGCTGATTCGGAACATTTTGTTCCCAGTTGAAATACTGTATGTCTACTGTACTAATATGTCTACTGTGGTGATACGGCCTCGTCCCGCACAGTTGAGTTATGGAGCTTTCATCTAAATTATTATGGTTGCGTACTGTCACTGACAAAATAATAGATGCACGGGAAATCTGGCCGAAATCACGCAGCGTCAATCAATTTGCACGTGTTTATAATTTTATGTCTTCTGGTAAGGTTTTTTATAAAACGAATTGGTTCATTGGTTGCAAATGTGACCCCTTATGGCTGTACGCTGTACGTTAATGTCATTTTATTTGCGTAAAGTATAGGTTTCACCAGTTGTAAAAGTTTCTGGTAAATTATACGAAGTGTTTGTTTGTTAGTATGTATTGGTCAAATCTTGCAACTGAATTTCAGACCAGTTACCCCCAACTGATTGAGCTGAAATTTTGCACACACTTTTGGTTCTGATGACAATACATTTTTATGACAGACATTATTTAATCTTGCAGCCAGGATCGTCTCCTCACGAGAGAACTCCTCAACGTTTAGTAGCGCGGACACGAAGCTTTGTAAACGCGTTCACTTTTGATAGATAAACATGATTTCTATCACACCTTTATCCTGCAGCCAGGATCGTCTTCTCACGAGGGATATCCTCAAAAGTTAATAGCGTGGACACGAGAAAAAAGTGTTGAGATAATGATACGTTAACAGAAATGATTATGACAAAACTAATTTGAAAATAAAAGGCTTTTTAATTAATTATTTAATTTTTCTCACTATAAGATACTGAAAAATAATTTAAATTCGTGAAGAGTAAGTGCTGTGTAAAGACCGCCAACGGAATGTATACCATAGAAGCAAACGTATTTTTAGAAACAGCGAGCGAGTTTAATTTCTCTGTGTTTGCAAGTTTGTGCCACTGTTAGCTTTAAGTTGGTCCTTTCACGCTCTTTGCTCCAGTCATTCCATTCTGTCCTTGTTTCGAGATAGAACAACAGTCCAAACAGCGACCTTGTTTTAACTTTTCTGACACCTTAAAATAAGGCGATGATACCGAATTCTAAGAAAATCGTTAAAAGAATAATAATGTATTCTGCTTCATTCCTATCTAATTTCGATGCGAGAACCGATAGCTACTAATAGTAAATTCGAGCGAACCCAAAATAAAACATCTCTTTAACGGCATAATAAAATACCGATATTAATAGCCAGAACATGGTTGACACTAAAATGATAAAAATAACGCGAACAAGTCACTCACTCCCTCAGAGAGTGCTGAACAAATGGTGCGTTAATGCCTCATAACACGACGACACCGGCGGGGGACCGGCACGGGGCCGGTACGTGACCGTGACGGGACCGTGGCGACGCCCGCGCCGGGCCGGGGTCGACACGACGCACGCCCTTCCCATACGCTAATCTAGTGTGACAGCAAGACACTGCTTTTGTGTGCGCCAGAATATTAAACATTCTAGACTTTTCCTTCAGAGTCACAATAAAGGAACATTTCATGAAGGTTTTTTGTTAGGTCTTTGTTGTTGAACGCTCAAATTGTGAAGGCAGGTAAACTGCTTCAAACTTTCGCGTTACCCTTTTGCGCGTCGCCGTTTATCAAATTATACGTTTTTATTTACAGACAGGGGTAAAATAATTCCGACCTTTGCGTACTCGTCAGGTAAACGTAATTTTTTGCTGTCTGACCTACTCCCACAGTTTGTTCCGTGAAAATTAAAATTCGGTCCTTCACTTCGGGCGCCGTTACTTTAAATTAATTGTAAACTTTATTTCGTTAACTATTAACATTTAACTTCACGAGGGAGTTACACAAAATGTTTGTATTTGAACCGTTTAATATTCTGCGCAAGTCGTAAAATCAACAAATTAAAGTAGATTATTACAGTAAGTAACCTTTAACTATTTGTTAGAAATATATTACATCGTGCTGCGTACGTACCTTCTGGAACATTAGCTAAACGTTTTATGTTCGTACTTGATGGAGTTTATTGTGATTGAGCACAGCTCTGGTTTTCCAATGAATTTACTCTGTTTGCCATTAGATGAATCATGGACAAAATAAGGATCCATAACGTTTATCATGTGAGGTATTATTTCGATCACTGTCGTAGCAGTTTTTATAAGACAGGTATCGTTTACTCTTCGATAATAATCGCAAAATAACTTTTTTTTCAGTTTGACTAACCCTAAACCTTTCCTTTCAACAACAAGCAACATAAAATAATACATTAATAATACGATATTAAAAAATCTGTCCCGAGCTAAATATTATTTTAATTTGTGCATTTTAATAAGAGCCGGGTCCCACGTTACACGGACACTACGGACGGCGGACCTGAGTAAGTAATTTAATTAGCTCGAACATAACGCTGTTTCTGACATAGTTTCATAGTTAGGAATATTTCGTTGTAGATTGTCTGGTCATTATAACAATAAGTTACAAAGTACTGAAATGATTTAGGAAAGGAAAGACGCACAAGTCCAAATTGGTAATTACAATTTTGCAGCTTCACTATCATCTTCAATTCACCTCACAACGAATTGTTATTCTTAGACAGTCGTATAAAAGCCTTGGACTGTAAATTGACGTGTCAATTTGCTAAACAATTAATTTCGTCAACTGAAGACAGTGTACTGAATTCTAGATTCGAGCGTCGAGCGTTCGTGTAAGAATGAAAACTTTCTTTGGATCTGAATCTAAAGTAATTGTAATGTATAAATACAAAATATTAAAGCAAATCCCGACTATAAAGGAAGTGAAACACTCAAAGAGCGGCGACTGCGGGACAAACGGAGGACTACCGGGAACAACCGGGGACCACCGAGGACAAGCGGACACAATCCGGGAAATCTTTGAAGTTCGCCGCGTTTTGTTCCTTTGTTTATGGCTTGTGGAAAATTAAAGAGGTGTATTTGTGGCCGTGGCTTTGAAAGTAGATAAATGTTAATGACGTAATTTCACTAAGGGCCGTGGTTGGTTTTCTGAAGTTTCTACCTTTGTCCAATGAGTAGGATTTGGATCTTTGGAAAAAGGCGTGAGTTTATATATATTTGTATAATTTTATTAACGCTACGAGTAACTAAGGAGTGGGGCAGCCTGATAACAACAATTATGTTATTAAAGAATCGTCAGCATTATTAAATAAATACTTTAATGAATCACATTATGCGCTTTTAATTTTATTTTGCAAATTTCAAATAATATCGTATTGTTTCCTCACTCTAAAGAAGGTGTTGTTTAGAGTGAGTAAACGGCACGAGAGCTACAAGTAAATATTGTTAGGGAACAGAAGCAATGTTTATGTCGATGGGAAATGAAACACTTGCAGAAATACCTTCCAAAAACACCCATGTTAGCGTGATAAATGTAAGTAAACCTATAAACATAACCGTAGTATCAATACCGATCGTTACGGGCTCCTAACAAGTAGCGCGAACTTAGTTTGTTTCCCAATAAATTGTACTAAATTTGACACGAAACAGACGTTTATGAACGAACAACAACTTTTATTCCCCAATACACGTAACGATTGTCGCTAGAATATCATAAAATGTGCCGACGACGTGCAAGGACAGGATCCACTGTTATACAAAAACAAACCTAACCTTTTATAAAATAAGTTTCATAATCCTGTGTGACTGTTGATTTTTGACGTTTAGCAGACCCCGGCCGCCGCGACAAGGTGAAGGCGTTTGGAACTAAAATGGCGTTCACATATAACTGTCTATAGCCGTCTCTTCGACGATTTGATGTCATGAATGGCTCCGCAATACTCCCGATGGGTACAAAGAGACGATACTTTACGCTTATTAGGCTGTTTCGTGGCCGCTTTGAGAGAGAAGCGGGAAGATTACCGGAACTTAACCGTAAATGGCTCTATTATTGCGCAAATTACCTGTTACCTTCTGTGGTTAGTAGAGCAATCATATTGTAGGACATTTTATATTGGGTTGGGCTCTTAGACATCGATATTTATATTCTACTAACTTTGTACTTTTTAGCAGGTGATGAAAACCTTCTAATGCCCGTTATCATCATGCATCCTGTTGGGCTGGAAGCTCACCCCGACGTAGTGGGGAGAAGGGTAGGTTCAGATCATGATGATTTACGTGCTTCCTAGTGTTGAAACTGTTGTAAATGGACGTAGGTTTAATTAACGTATTCACCCACCACCAGTGTCTGCTGGCTATGAACACAGCTACATGTCAGTGTCAGACAGTGCTACCTTTTACTAAAAAAAAACCAAACTGTAACTTTCTTCTTTCTTTGTTCCCTGCTCATCCCATATCTCCTCACACGGACACGGGTACTTCAAGCCTGTTTTCTACCTATTTTCCTCACCGTACCGATGTTTTATTGGTTTCGTCATAAATCACCGGTTTCCGTGAATGTCTTCCGTAATTTATTGGCGATTTTATTAATGGCCCTACAGTGTTTAGAAATACCTTTTGTTGTCTCTGTTAGTGGATTTTCGTAGATTATTCTGATACGTTTTGTGGTCCGTTTCCTTTAGGTAGACCATCAATCATACTTTTTTTTCTGAAACCTTATTTGGTCACATTTGTTGAATGTTACTCCGACCGTTATTTGTTAAAACAGTGTTTTGTTTTTTCAAAATATAACTATAAGTGCTATAAAAAACCGACTGAGTGGTTTCTCAAAAATTTGGAGCACACATATTTGGAACTGCCTTAATAAAAAAGTCGATAGATGCCTTCTGAAAACTGGCTAAATCGTTTTTATATGTTTTCCCACATTTACACATTTAACACACTCACACTCATTACGATTCTGTAAGTCTCAACGAACAAACGATCATTACGTGCTGACAGCTGGCTTACTAAGGGCCGGTATGGGGCCAGTCAACTCTGACTCACTGGGCTGTTTTATAACCCGCCTATAAGAACTGTTTATAAGCCATCGACTATTTTATGACTAAATTGGAACACATTCGATGTTCATTCCATTCAATGATTAGCTCGTTCACTGACCCGCTTTTAAGGTTTCTATTAAATTCCTAGAGTCGACAGTTTCAATGCGTAAGGTATAAAGTAACATCATTATTTTTAGGTTCATAAGCTGAGAGACGTCTATTAGTAGAGAAAATCCTCTTTTATAGATGTTCAATAATAATGTTTTTTTGTCGTATGTTTTTTATTTTTAACCGACTTCCAAAAGGAGGAGGTTATCAAGTCGACCGAATTTTTTTTTTTTTTTTTTGTGCGTATGTTCTGCGATATCTTCGCCGATTGTGAACCGATTTTGATGATTCTTTTTTTGTTTCGAAGAATATTATTCCACAGTGGTCCCATTTTTTATTTGGTGAAGATCTGACGCTGGTCTTCGGAGATTAACACTGGAACTCTTCAATAATAGACAGCAAATCTGTCGCGATGGCTGCAATCCCTTTGATATTCATTGTTTACTCAAAATCAGGACATAACATCACGCCTGAATGCTCTGAGATGTGTACAGTCTACAGTACACCCCCATTACAACAGTTAGGTACGTTAAGTTCCATTTGTTGGAGATAAGCCTATTACCATGGCATGTATTGTTAACGGTTCAATAATGTTTTACCAAAACTCCTTTGACAATTTTTAACCGACTTAAAAAAAAGGAGGAGTTTCTATGTTCGACGGTATGTATTTTTTTTAATGTACCTATGTTCACCGATTTCTCCGCCAATTGTACAACGATTTTCATAATTCTTTTTTTTTTGAAAGCCTGTACTGCTGAGGTAGTCCTTTGTCACCAAATCAGAATCTGATGATGGAATCCCAGGGAAATCGAGGGCAACCCTCAAATTTTATAGGCACATAGAATGTTTTTCATATACTCTCTAACACAATTCAGAAATTTGTGCATGGTGTCATCTCATGTTGCTGAGCTGATGATGGAAGGTATAAGTCAGGATCAGATGATCGAATCTCAGAAAAATTAAGGGCACCCTAAAATTTTATGGGCATTGTTTGAATCAGTATACTTTCCATGTGTTACCATGGAATGGTCTTCATGTCAGGATCTAATGATGGGATCCTGGAGAAATCGAGGACAAATCTCCAAATTTTATATTCGACAATAAATTGTAAACCGATTTCGATGATTTTTTTTTAATTTGGAAGAATATTATTCCGCGGTGACTACGTTTAAATTTGGTGAATCTGATCTTCGGAATTATACAATGGAACTCTTCAATAGTAGACAGAAAATCTGTCGTGATTGCTGCAATCGCTTGGATGTGTATTATTTACACAATATTTATTTATTTATTTATTTATTTAGGATCTAATTACGGTTTCTGCAGGCGGAGGATCCAAAAAAAAACCAATTTACTTATAATGAATTTAATTAAAAAGAAATTACAATTATTGATTATTGCTAAAGATTATGACTACGTTCGAGGTTGGAACCGAAGTGCCCGTTTCCGATGCCCGGGAACTGGTGGCGCGATCGTTGTCACGTTGCGCGAAGTCAGCATCTCGTGGCCCGTCCTCGTGTCCGTGGCTGATGCAATATGTTGTTCGGTAAAAATGGGGTTAACGCATCGTCAGCGATCTGCCTTGGGTACCATGGTATAACACCTCCCGCCGTAGTTCAGCAATTATTTGAGTACTTTCGTCGAAAATAATGTTGAATAGTGATCTGGCGTGTCAGATTGACGCATATTTGAAGTTTCAGCATTGATGTCTTGAGATGCGGTTTGCTTCATTTCAGTTTCTGATGATTCGTTAGTTCGGCGTTTTGCTAGGAATCTTCGGATGATGATGTAACTACTTAGTGCAGTTGCACTTAATAGGATGGCGTACATTGGTATTGTAGTATGATATAAGGCTGTATCTTGAGGCTTCTTTATATTGATCGGCGACTGTAGCGTTATCTTAGTATTGCTTGCGTGTAGATTTTCCAGGTTAATTGAATTTAGGGTTAGGACTGGTTGCGATGACGATTTAAGATTGGAATTTCGTGGAGGTAAATCTGTGATCTTGATAACCTGTCCCGTTGCATGGTCATTGTTATTGATGATGGTGAACTCAGGAGTCCGCAGGAAACAGTTATGAGGTAAGACAACTAAGAAGCTCCCTTGCAGATTGGTATATTCATTTCTTCCACAGGACGTCTGGATCTTAGTAGGTTTCGGGAACGTGACGGTATAATGCCTGTCGTCTAGTTGCTCCAGTGCCCCTCTGCTGAGTATAACAGGGGTAAGGTTGCATGTAGAGTCTATTTTCTGCGTTGTGATCAACTGTTGAATGCAGTCCACTTGATCTCGAGGTCTGAAGCTAACTTTCGTCTCGCAGAGATACCAAGTGCTTGCCTTCGGACATTCTGTCTCCATGTACATGAATTCGTCCTCATGTATTGCAATATAGGGAGAGGATGGTATTAGGATTTCGTGATTTTTATTGGGTACAATAGAGAGTTTGTATAGGTCATAGGTGCTGGGCAAGGCAATCGGTACTTTGGACACTATAACTAAGTTATTACTACTATAATATGAACCCAATTTAATTATATCAAAATATTCCCTTATACTTATGTCTAGTATTTCTTCCTTATTATATAAACTACGCACTATATCTATCATACTTCTTAACGCATTTAGACTAAGCATTGAATGATGCGTACTCTTTGCATGAATAAAAGCTAGAAGATTCTCTATCCTGTCTAATTCTTCTGATAAATTTTCTATATTATCTTCCAAAATTAAGAATAACTGTGCCAGATGGGCGTAATTAAGAAGATCTATATTAGTAACTTCAGTGGTATTAATCATTACATTAACTATGTGGGATATATTCTGCTGGTTTTCAATAATACTTTTTAACACTTTTGAATGCTGTGATATCCAATCCTTGGTTAAACTTATATGCTGATTGAATTGCGACGTAATTTCTTGTTCGTTATCCTGAAGAACTTTAATGGCATTCTCATAACGTACAGCGTCTGTATAATCTAAGTTACCGGAGATGCTTTTAATTACTGAGCCTAGACCGTCTATAAGGCCTCTTTTAACGCGATTGGAATCGAACGTCTGCAATTGACCTGTGATCTTATCTAACTTACTTTTAAGGTGTGCGATGTGCGGTTCGTACAGGGACCGAGTTTTATTATTTAACTGGGGCTGAATATAATTCAATTGAGTTTTAACTATTGTTACCTTAGATTTAATTTCATCTATATTGATAGTCTGTAAAAAGGAATGATGCTGGGTTATGATCCTTGCAGAACCTAGCTTAAAAGGGAGAAGTCCTGGTCCATTGTCGAGGCTCTCAAGTGTTATCTCTTGAGCAGCTACCGCTTGAAGCATGTACATCAGTAGTATTCTGTAACAATTGTGCACTTTTAGGCGCTCTCTTTAAACGGGATTTGGCGATTGGACCGCGTTTTTTCTTTGTGTAGATATGTATTGGGAGATCTGCCAATACTGTATCTTGTGTATACCGGGGTGCTAATTTTTGACGACTAGCCTTGGGATTCTTTATAAATATCTGCTGCTCGGGATTATAACTTTGCTCAGGCTCACGACTCTTATTCAAGTTATTAATAATATCAGTTCTATCGTTTAAAGAACTTTCGCTTATTAATTCATAGACTTTACTCATTCTAATTTTATGGTTCTGAATATACTGTTGCATTACGTGCTCTGTCGCGTCCATGTCTAATGGATCACGAGGATCAAAGTGTCCGCTTATAAGCTCTAACGGTCTACACTTGGTGAAACTGTGTATGCTGCTGTTATACGCTAGTAAAGCATAAGGCATTAAATTTATAACTGATTCACAACGATTTTGTAATTTTAGTATTCTTAAGTGTTCTAATAAAGTAGAATGGAGACGCTCGACCATCCCATTTTCATTGGGTGTGTGTGCTAATATTTTATGATGGTTTATTTTATGAACTCTTGTAAATTCTGAGAATAACTGGTTTGTGAATTCTGTGCCACGGTCAGTTACTAATGTTAATGGTACTCCGTGGTGAGTACAAAATATTAACAAAGCTTGAACGACACTTATTGCAGTTCCGTCCCTTAAATGGTATGCTTGGGCATACTTTGAAAAGGAATCGATGAATGTGAGGAATTTTTCAGTTTCAGCTGTGAACAGATCGAGATGGATAACTTCAAATGGTTTCGCCGGTGGGGGAACTATGTGCAATTGCTGGTTTATTGGTTGACGATCGTATTTACCCTGACCGCAGATGGTACACTCATTAATGTACTTCGCGATGTGTTCTTTCATTTTAGGCCAGAAGTATCGCCGGGAGGTCATTGTGGAGGTCAGATAGGCAGTCGCTCCATGTAAAATACTGGTATTCAGCTGCATCCGGTTAGACTGGAAGCCGACCCCAATATAGTTGGGAAAAGGCTAGGCAGATGATGAAGTATCGCCGGGACAGTGCAAGGTAGCATTCGTTAATACCGCGATGATTGGTTTTACCTTCGTGATATTTCCGAATTATTTCTTGCTGGCGTAAGTATTCCTTCACATTCTCTAGCTCAATTTTTGTAAGAACAAGATTCATGGATGAGCTCTTGAAATGGTTTTGGATTATGGGAATGATGGAATACATTTCTAAAGGTGGGTTAATTAATATTCCTGTCTTTACTTTAGGATTAACAAATTCTTTGATCGCGTTCACAACGTCTGTTTCGAGGTTAGATTTAGATAATTGTATGGCTGTACGGGTATGGGTGTCAAAAGGTTTTGTTACAACTGTTCTACCTTTAAAGTCACCTACAATCGTGAAATGAATTTGTCTATTGAATTTATTGAGTGGATCGTCTGATATCGGTACTTCTAAAATAGGCTTTTCCGCATCAGTATGACCTGTAAGGGTCCTAGATTCATCTAACGTGGGCGGATTAACAGTGGGGTTAGCTATTACGGAACTTGTTTCCTCGTTGCATATTTCTATCCTGGATAAGGCATCGGCGTTAGTGTTTGACTTGCCTTGTTTATAGATTACTGTAAAATTGTACTCGCTTAATTTTAATCGCCATCTCGTTAATCGGGAATTTGGCTCTTTAAGATTCATGACCCATTGGAGAGGCTTATGGTCCGTGATGATTTTAAACTTGCGGCCGAATAAATAAGGGCGGAAATACTTAGTGGCCCATACTATGGCGAGCAACTCTTTTTCGATCGTGCTGTAATTTATCTCACTGGAATTTAATGTACGTGAGGCGTAAGCTATGGGTTTGTCCTGTCCTATCGGACCTTGGGAAAGTACGGCACCGATTGCTAAATTGGATGCATCTGTCGTCAGAACAAATTCCTTATTAAAATCGGGATATCGAAGTATAGGGTCATTAGTTAAAAGGGTTTTACATTTTTCGAAGCAGTTTACATAATTTGTATCGAGAGTAATTTTTGATCCCTTTTTAAGACACTGAGTAAGAGGTTTTGCTAGTCGAGCGAAATCAGGAATGAACTTGCGATAGTACCCGAGTAAACCAAGAAAGCGTTTTATTTCGGTAGCGGTTTTCGGTAATGGATAGTTTTGTATAGCTGATATCTTGTCGGGGTTAGGTTTGATGCCATTTTTACTAATAATATGACCTAAATAAGCTGTCTCTAACTTTAAAAATTCGCTTTTATCTAATTGGATTTTAAAATTTGACTCCCGTAGCCTTTGGAAAACTTTTTCGAGATTGTTCATGTGTTCTTGCAACGAAGTGCTAAATACAACTACGTCATCAAGATAAACCAGACATATGACATTTTGTAGGCCTCTCAGCACATTGTCCATGACTCTCTGAAATGTAGACGGCGAGTTCTTAAGACCCATAGGCATTCTTAAGAATTCGAAGTGTCCGTGCTCAACATTGAACGCTGTTTTCGGTATATCCTCTGTTTTCATCTCGACTTGGTAAAACCCACTTGCGAGATCTAGGGTGGTGAAGTACTGGCAGTTGCCCAACTTATCTAATATATCCGCGATGTTTGGTATCGGATATTTATCATCGATAGTCTTTTCGTTCAATTTCCTAAAGTCTACGACAATTCGCCATTTTGTTTTACCGGAGGCGTCTGTCTTTTTAGGCACTACCCAAATGGGAGAGCTCCAAGCTGATTGTGAAGGCCTAATGCCTTACCCTGTTCTAACATTTTTCCGATTTGGTTCCTAACTTCCTCTCTATGCACGTATGGATACCGATAGCTCTTCGTGTATACGGGTACTTCATCTGTAGTTTTTATGGAATGTTTAATTTGGTTGGTAAATGATAACGGTTCGCCTTCTATATAGAATACGTCCGCATATTGTGCACACAATGATTCGAGATTTGCGCGTTCTTCTGGGTTTAAATGGCTAGTACGTAGTTTGGAAAGAACGTCTTGAGCGCGTGGCGATAGCTGTTTAGTGCGAGCGCACTCAGCATTATATACTTCGGCACTAACTTGACGATCGACAGAGAATATTAAATCGTTTTGAGTTGTGTTTGTAACTTCTAAAATACCTCGACTATTGCTAACCGACGTAATACATTCACCTATGGTACAGTTACAAATGACCTGTTCCGGTATATAGGCATTTCCATCTTGTATATTGATTGGTAATTTAATTAATTTAGAAGAACGAGCGGGTATTATATCTTCATAAAGATTGACGTTGCGAGAATCATATACCTGAATCGGATTAGTGGCGTGTCTGGTATTTAAGCGCATATTTTTATAGTCTATGGTTGACTCCCATTTACTTAATAAATCCGATCCTATTAAACCGTCAAAATAATTATGAAACTTATATACGAATAATTTGATATTATCGGACTCATTGAATTCTGAAAAGCACGGTAATGTGATCGAGTTATTGTTTCTGCTCGTCGCGTGGACATTTACGACTTCAAACGGTTCATAGTTTAGCGGCGTAAGCGGAAAATATTTCTGTATAGCCTCAGGGCTAATAAATGACTGATTAGCACCTGTGTCTATCAGTAATTTTAAAGGGGGGTTTGAAATTTGTATAAACGGAAGCTGTCTTTGTGTCTGAATGTTAATCTCTATTTTGGCTTGTCGGACTTCGAATCCGTCCGAAAATCCTCCTTGCTGGTGGATGGCTTAGATTCAGTTATAGGTTCGCTAGTGGCTAACTCATCAACAACAATTAATTGACCATTACTATAATTATCATCGACACACACAAAGTTATCATTGTACTCTGGCTCGATGTAATAGTACTCCGAGCAATCGTAGTAGGGGCCGTATGCATAGTACGGACATTCGTTAAAATTTAACTCACGAGCCTTAAAGTAATTGCTTGGTGGTGGGTTGCCTGATTTGGTCCAGTCGTGTCCTCTAGCTGGCATGGGTTTGCTGACAAAATGACTTACACCACTCATAGGTGTAGGCTTCTGTGGACCGGGTCCACTTTGCGCATTCCCGGGTGCGTTATGCGGAATCATTCTAAATACATTACTCCGTTCATTATAATTTGGTGGTAAAGCCCTAAATATCTGCTGAGTACGTGTTGGCCCTCGGTTAGGCTGAGGTGGATTATTATTACCGTTAGGTCTCCATGGTTGTTGAACCAGCATCGGTGGTTGGCGTGAGGGGCCAGGCATGTTAAAATTAATTGGTGCCATAGTGAACGGTTGATTATTTGAGGGTTTAGATTGTGAGCCCGCGGGATTACTAGGTTGTTTTTTATTATCTAGGAAGTTATTATTTCGCTGTTGCAAATATAACGTATTAGTTTCTTCTTGCACGTATTCCAACGCCTTCTCTATAGATACGGGACGCATGCATCGAATACGAGAACCTAGCGGCTCTTTTAATCCGCGCAAGTATGATTGCAGCGTAAGCTTTCTGTAAAGTTCACGCTTCGCTTCTACGGTGGTAGACAGATTATCGTGCAACGTTACGTATGTCATAATGGTACTAAACAGGGTTTGACAATTTTCATAAAATTCTTGTGGCGTATTTTGACCTTGTGTTAATAATGAAAGGTCATTATAAAGTGCAGTTTCGTCGCGTTGATCCGCGAAATTATTAACTAATGCTGTACGAATGCCAATCCAGTCAGTCGGGATACCGTTGGAGTTAATAAATCGGGCGGCTGGACCCGTGACTTTATTTAAAATTCCATTAAGCAAGGCTTGGTTCTCCAGCTCATTTCCCGGATTAGGATTGAGAAATCTTTTAACTAATTGATCACTTAAATTTATAAATCTAGTTAGTGTATTTGGGTTCCCATCGAACTCTGGGAGTAATCGAAGGGACTTAAATATAGCGTCAATTTGGTCTCCATGAGCCATGGCGCTTGTCTCTTCTATAATATCACTTAGGTCTCTAGCTTGGTCTAACCTACTCTGTCTTACAGCCCTAGGGGTACAAGAACCAGATTGCCTAGGATGAAAAATCTTGAAGGATTAACGTAAGACTGGAAAAAGGAAAAATTACAACTATAGGGAAGCAACACAAGAGTGATTCAAGTGTACTCACAGTTTCATTTCTTGGTGTCTCTGAATCAGCATCGAAGTTTGGATGCACCGGCTGCAGCTTTCCGAGGTTCTGGATACTCGATGAAGGCTTAAAAGCTCAGGCAGCGGCTATGCGGAGCCGACAGGATCGATTTTAGAGTCCTTTACGCGCCGCGCACTGCTTCGAGTATCCTACCGACTGCGCCAATTACGGTTTCTGCAGGCGGAGGATCCAAAAAAAAACCAATTTACTTATAATGAATTTAATTAAAAAGAAATTACAATTATTGATTATTGCTAAAGATTATGACTACGTTCGAGGTTGGAACCGAAGTGCCCGTTTCCGATGCCCGGGAACTGGTGGCGCGATCGTTGTCACGTTGCGCGAAGTCAGCATCTCGTGGCCCGTCCTCGTGTCCGTGGCTGATGCAATATGTTGTTCGGTAAAAATGGGGTTAACGCATCGTCAGCGATCTGCCTTGGGTACCATGGTATAACAATCTCCAACAAAGGATATACACAAAAACATGAAATAAATAATCGACGACAAAAGTATTTCGTAGGTGTACTCCTTCACTTACAGGAGACCACAGCATGCGTAATAAGATGAATAACTAAGCTAACAAAGTTATAGTAGCATTTAAACATTCAAATCAAATTAAAACACAACACATTATGTAGTACTAAAATTAAATTAAAAAAATAAAATAATTAACAAAGTCATAATAGCAATTAAAAAAAAAAAAAAAAAAAAAGAAATACTGTCATCTGGAAATACTGTTGGAAAAATAAAATTTAAAAATAAATTAACAAAGTCAAAGCAGCAATAAAAAAAAAATCAAAAAAATCAAAACATATTTGGCCATAAATTGGGAAAATTAAAATAGTAATTAACAAATAAATAATATCATAACATAACGTAACGGCTGCATGCTCTGAGGAGGTACGCAGATGCGTACAGTACACCCAGATTGCGACAGTTAGGTATATTAACTTCCATTTTATTAGGGACTAGCTGACCCGCGCAACTTCGTCTGCGCCACATAAGAGAGAGGGTTAGAGAGAATGTGAGTCAACCTTAAAAGATAGACATATGCTATCGCGGACTCATGATTGTTGCGTAACTTTAACCGTTTACACAGCGCACGCAACGGAAGCTCTCAAAAGGAATACATTTCCCTGTTTTTGCAATATTTTTCATTGATGCTCCGCTCCTATTGGTTGTAGCGTGATGTTATACAACCTATAGCCTTCCTCGATAAATGGGTTATCCAACACTAAAATAATTTTTCAATTCGAACCAGTAGTTCCTGAAATTAGTTCGTTCAAGCAATCAAACAAACAAACTCTTCATCTTTATAATATTGGTAAAGATTCAATATTTGCATTAATCGGTAAAATATTCTACTGATGTTTTTCCAAATAAGGGCTTCTCTCGACAGCCTTAAGTCTTCATCCTTAGACACTCGATGACAGTCATACTCCAGCTAGGTCGAAAGTTCTCATCAAGGTGCATGAAATGAGCCGAGACACGATTAAGCTTTTGTAAACTGTTGCGGACCTCTTGTAACTGCCTGCCGTCTTCATCGTCAGTCCTTCGATGACAGTCATACTCCAGGCAGGTTTAAAGTTCTCACCAAGGTGCATGAAATGAGCCCTATAACAATATAGCTAATCTGTTGTAACTGTAATCTGTTGAGGATCTCTTGCAACTGCCTTCCGTTTTCATCGGTAGACCGTCGATGACAGTCATACTCCAGCTAGATCTAAAGTTCTCATCAAGGAGCAAGAAATGAGCCGCTGTAAACTGTTGAGGACCTCTTGCAACGGCCTTCCGCCTACATCGTTAGACTGTCGATGAAAGTCATACTCTAGTTAGGTTTGATGTTCTCATCAAGGTGCATGAAATGTGCCCAAACACGATATAGCTGCTGTAAACTATTGCGGACCTCTTGCAATTGCTTTCCGTAATCAAAGCGCATGGAAAGCGATCGAACACACACTCTACAGGGTATTGGCTATGTAGTTTACAAAGCCGGTCAGTCAATTTTAAAGTTATCTTGTGAGCACATTTTTATTTATTAGTTCCATTTTGGTTCACTATATGTCGCTGCATGTATCTTTCATATTGATGATAAATTCTTCTTTAACACTCAGTATATTACTGCTACATAAATACCCTTGATAACAAAACGATTTGAATAAGAATTAATACTACGATACGAATGTAACCAAGTTTTGTTTCTACCGGGGCGATCTAATTAAATTTTAGAACACAAAAGCTGCTATTGTGACTTAACTATGATAGTTAGATATTATAATATCACGGACTTTTTTGTAGGTAATAATGAGCAATGTAATCATGTAGTACATCATTTTTAAGTATCATCAATAGTTTTCTCAGCGCACGCCAAATAATGAATTTTATAGGCAAAATTTTGCTACTTTGGGTTACATTATTGCAATTTTCTTAAGGATCTCAATTTTCTTTTAAAATAAATAATAGTAGTAGTAGTAGTTTCGGAGCCTATTCGATACAAACGAACAAAAAAATCTTTCCTCTTTATAATATTAGTATTGATAAGCCTATTATCATGAAATGTATCGTTAATAATGTAAAATAAATGTATAGCAAATATTTGTATAGGATTGTAATATCGTATAAGTACGAGTACACTAAAAATGGAAAAAAATCACCCTTTAAAATAAAAAAATCTTTTTTGCAAAAAACAAAACCGACTTCAAAAACACAGAGAAGTGAAAAATAACTGTAGCTTCAGAAGTCGGTGACAAAAAAACTGATGGTGATTTTGTCATTACTAATTACGCTCCTGTATTTACATCTCTAGGTATAGGGATATAGTCTATTTCCACTATAAATGGTATTTGTTTCTGCACTAACGTCAGACATAATAATTATAATGTTTTAAAACTTGACGAAGTAGGTGTTACCTAAACGACTACTTTGAGAAGAAACACTGAAACAATCTTTTTTAAAAGTACAGACCTAATCTTGCTGCAATGTATAGGGAACAAACATATGTACCCATTCCTATAACTAATTAACTATTGGATAAGTCATATAACACAATCACACTGCAGCAAAACCAGTGACGAAACATTACAAAATAAATGTATAATGACACTACGTTCACGTTCCAATGAGTTGAACGAATTGTTAATTGATACGACTACAAATAAATAATTTATTTGTTCATGTAATTACGTGGGGCAAATATGTAGGTAATGCAAACAGGCTGCGGGAGCAAATACTGTGTGTGTGATGTTTGATGTGTCGGCGTCAATACGGGAGGAAAAGCGACGTGTATACTCGAACGTAAACTGGGACAATACTTATTATGTAAATACTCTGTCCTGTATGAATACTGTACTAACTTGTAATTGGCTCACTTCGAGTAGGTATTCAATATCTTTCTGCTTGTTACACGGAAAAGGTACAGCGTTGATTATAATTACTACCTATACTAATTGTTTCTGTGTCCAGCCAAGTTGTCACGTTATCGTTTTAATGGAAAAATTGTCATAATTTTCCCAAAATATTGATTATTTCTGTTTTGACATGGAAAGAAAAATTCTAGTGCGAGCAGGGTTTGCAGGGTTTTGCAGGGTTTTCTTTCCATGTCAAAACAGCTGTAGGTCCCTACGCAGGGTTTGCGTATAAAAATATTGATTATTTTTCTTTATCCACAGTACATTCTCTAATTAAAAACTTCCAGCCTTTTTGATAGATTGTAGTTATCATAATCATAGTTTCATAAATCGATTAGCGAAACAGAATGAAATAATAAATATTTTGTTGAGGACTAGATCACTGCCTAGTATAAAACAAAGTCGCTTCCCGCTGTCTGTCTGTCCCTATGTATGCTTAGATCTTTAAAACTGCGCAACGGATTTTGATGCGGTATTTTTAATAGATAGAGTGATTCAAGATGAACGTTTATTATGTATATATTGCACCCGTACGAAACCGGGGCGGGTCGCTAGTAGCTACCTACTCATAAACAAAGACTGATTAAACCATTTCAAACCAAAACAAAAAGATAAATAAGCTTCCATTTCTATCCAAAAGAAAATCGTACCTACATTTAAAAGAACCATTTTTACAGAAAAATGTGGCGAAAAGACCAGTCTTCTCGACGAGGCACAAAAACTCGCAAACGATGCGTAACGTTGTAGAACGTATTTGCTTTTATAACCAGCAGGCCTAGCCGCCATGTTACAAACGTTTCATATCGAATCTCTTTCTACAATTGTTAACGCGTCGGCGTAAGCGATTGTAGAAAACGCTATCTTGGTAGACAACTTGACACGACTGAGTCGATCGCTCGTTCTCCAATGTCTGTAGAAAAACCTATACTTTAGTTTATGGTGAACGTTCCTACAAACGTCAAATTAACGTCAAAGACAGTAACTTACTTTGTGCTCGGGCTGAACTTTTGTTTTGGATTGCTAAAAATAAGGCACTTACACGTTCTTTTTATAACTGGTTTATTTATTTATTTATTCAATAGTATTATACGCATAGTAACGTTAGCTGGAGTTGTATACTCTGTCTTATTTAACAATGGTTTCGAGCACTTAGGAATAATTAGCTTTACGCTTTTATCGAAAGTGTGTGCAAAATTATTAGCAATATCTGTAGAAGTTAAGTTAGTTTTATTAAATGAACTCCAATAGCATCATCAATAGAATTTTTTATTCTTCCTGTAATTCTATTAAGAATTTGCCACAGCTGTCTAGTATTGCTCTTATTTGATAAAATGTCTGACTTTATGTTATTGTTTTTAGTTTTGTGTATTATAGTATTTGCATAGTTTCTTGATTTATTGTATGTTTGCTTTAGGACTACGTTATTGGAGTCTTTTATCCACTTCATGAATAATTTATCCCGATGTTCACAGGCTTTCATTATCTTTTTGTTTATCCATTCATTTTTACTACGCGATACACTACTTTTAATTTTAATTTTATATTCTGATTGTTTATAACATTCTTTAAACTGTGGATGTATGAACTTATATATAGTTAAAGGGCATTTGTAAACTGTGATTTTTCCCAGGTCTTGTATTTTGGGACATCCTGTATACGCACAGAAGTCGCAAGAATATGCGAGCATCACAGTACGATGATCAGCTAGTGTGGTACCGAGTGCCGCTGTAAATAGGTCTTGTGTACGGGATCGCGCATAAATATGATCAATACAAGATTTACTTATTTTCCCGTTAGATATTGCTATTCTGGTGTGTTCAGTGATCCCGCACAGAAGGCCCATACTACTTAACATGTTATTGTATTTATGCCTTACAGGATTATCCGTTTTTAAATCTATGTTAGTGTCTCCTAATAAGTACAATTATGTGTTTATAGTGAATTTTTGTAGTGAAGTTTGTAGTTCGTCAATAAATAGAATTTTACTCGAGCTTGGTGGTCGATATACCGCACACAGGTTCGCAGTATAGTTCGATTGGGTGGTGACAGTACAGAATAAACTTTCAAAGTGTATAGTTTTTACATTTATTGGGCTACATTTATGTTTATTATTCACATATTATGCTATAATGCCACCACCCCTTCGGGACTTACGCAAGGCTGTGTACATTCGGTACCCGCTTATTTGAAACAGAACACTATTGTTTTCTGATATATTACTTTCAGTTAGAATGATGATATCGATACATTTTTTTGAGCTAAGGATCATTTGTTCTAATGCAGAGAAGTTTATTATTATTGATCGAATATTAATATGCATGCACAATAGGTTAAATTGATGGTTAGGGGTACAGTTTATGAAGTCGTTAACATTTAAACAGTCATTAATCTCATTAATATCACAAAAAGAATTCGCCATTTTATTTTTATTAAGACTTTCGGTTAATGCTTTGTTTACTTGCGAATGCGATGACATGCCGACTTACTGCTTGTTGATAGCTTGTCCGTGTATATCATTCATGGTACGTAGGATACTGACTTTTCCACCGTCTTCCTTGCGAGCTTTGACAAGTCCTCTTTTGAACCACACGTACACACACGTGATTGACTTTTAACTCCTGCTTGGCATTCCAGAATAGTTGCTTGTGATGCTTTGTCATGGCTTCTCTCATATGTGACATACGACATTTATATTATTGTTTTCGCTAGGGAGTACATCGGAAACAGTTGGCTTGACACTTTTGGCGGCAGTAATCCAGTTTTCCTGTACGTCTTCGTCTTTGAGCTCCACTAATATGTTGGCCGACTGTTCTTTCCATCCATGGAGTCTGCGTGCACCTTTGATCTCTTCTTTAGGCTGATTCCGTTTAAGTGCAATCTTTTTCACCAGAAGTCTGACATCTTCATTGTTTTGATTAGGCAGATTTGCGATCTCTACGTATTTTGCAGGCTTCTCGTGTTCGATCTCTTGCAGACGTTGTTCTAATACACTTAGACGGGTTTCCAAGTTATTATTTTTATTTATTAGTTTCGCGTTCTTACGCTCAAGAGCCTTGATAGTCTGCTTGAAAGCTTCCATAGACTCCATTGCTTCATCAAGTTTGTCGCTGTGGAACTGCAAGGAATCGCTAAGTTATGCTATTTCGCTTTTAATTGCTTTTTCAACCTCTTTAGTGATATTGCATATTAAACTTTTTGTATTTATTTGAACTGGTGTATCGTCCCCTTCATCGTCGTCTTCAGGTATAATGATGGATGAGTTACGTCTCGGGGATTCCTGCTGGCATTCGTGGCATGTCCAATCCAGGCTTGATGCAGCTTTTAATGCAACGATCTGTTTATTAGTTAATCCCGTACATTTTGGGTTCAAATGCACTATCCGCTCGCACTTACTGCACTCTAACCCCGGTGAAGTTTTAGTTATAGTTTTTTTACAATTGTCGCACTTAGACATTTTTATTATTGCTGAGGGTATATACGTATAAGTTAGCTTAGCGTCCGCACGTGCGTCACGTATAGTAGTCCGTCGACGAATTGAATATTATTATAATATCTCAGTGCGGAATGTAATTTTAAACATTACTGTGACTCGAAATAATATGAAAAGATCCTGCATTTAAATGAAAGATACCATTTTTTTTTTTTTTCGGGTGGGAAATCATCAAATGATGATTTCCATGCTCCGCCCAGAGTGGGGGGGGGGGGGCCACTCTGGGCGGAGCGGAAGGGAGTGTCAGACTTGTACTGACAAAACCCATCCATGTTCCTTCTTTGCCCTTTGTGTTCCAGGGCCACGGTGTCTGTTTCGAACAGTCCCGCAGCTCTGGCAGGCATCGGCCCATGCGGACCCCTACTCGGTTGCTGACATCTCTTTGAGGCGCGCGTGGAACACGAACGCGCCGTCGACACGGCCTGTCGTCATAAGACGGCTGGACGGCGAGCTAGCCCATAACTCGCCGTCCACAGGCCCGCGCCTACGGTGGCCGGGAGCTACCACGTGACCCCCGACGCCCAGGGCGTCTCCCGCGGCGGCTGGGACGTGAGGTTCTTTCCCTCTTACGTCCCGCCACCTCCTTCACTAGCATGACTGCTTCGCAGAAGGTGGTGACGGCTTTCCATTCCCTCTCGCTCCGGACCATGGCTTGAACCAGGGCCGGACGCGAGAGATCGCCGCCGCCAATCGCCGCTACAAGGACACGGCGGTGCTCCGCCCAAGCAGGGCAGACCTCTACGGTGTACTCCACCGTGTCCTCCGGAATGAAAGATACCTTAAATGAAGTGATAACTTAATATAGGATGGAATCTAGGTTTCAAGCAAACCCAGAACAGTTCGTAACTTTATTGGAAATAATGGAAAGGTACGAAAATTATTAGTTCTTTCGTAAATATCTTCCTTTGTTATTAAAAAATACATAATACTCGGCACTTGAAAGTTTGAATCATAAGCAATGACGTGATACGCGACACAGCTGGATCATATAGACGCCGTTTTTTGTCATTAACTCTTGGGTGTCGGCGATCGGTCAGTGGTCGTTCAAAAACTTTGACATCGTTTCGTTAGCGCTTGTCAAAACTGTAAATTGGCTACGATTTATATGGGATGTAGCGCTCAACGTAGTAGAAACGATTACGTTTCATTCTATCGTTTTGAACGATCTAAGTTGTAAAGTTGTCTACGAATATTCTATTCGTTTGTTGGGACCACGTGACTTATCGTTGAGATGACGTCATTCGCATACATTTCATTAGTTTTCTATTAGCGTTAATTATTGTAGATTGTCTACTTGGCTAAGCCTACAGAGCCCATTGCCTTCGCCTATGTAGCACACAGGAGTACCTACAGCTCGCAGTAACAACAGTCATCCGTGTGTTACGGGTCAAAATGATTTTGTAAATCAATAAGAAGAATAAGCCTGTTAAAATAAGATACTGACAAAATAATGATTGTGTGGATTATTAATTCGTTAAAAAGTATTGGTTTTAAAGCAGTATATTATGTCATTGCTATATTCATTACATCAAAACACAAGTGAAAATATTTACGCTTCATTTAAGATTCAGAACTCTTTGAACTATTTCACGTATTATTTACTTCCATCAGCTACCTCATAATGTATACGAATGGGCCATATAATTTACCTGTACATCAGATTATATCTCCGTGATTGAATGACACAGGAGAGGGAAGGCGAAGGGGAAGTGATCTGTTGAACCGAGAAAAATAAGATGAATGTCGGCGGCGTAGCTTTGAATAAATTTAGGAGGAAATACTCTTACAAATAGGTAGGCTCATTACCTTATTATGTGATGCTGATGAAATGACCTGAGGGTCTCTTCGTAATTGAAATATAGCTATATTTGTTATACTCTGATGTTAAGACATCGAAAGATCTGACTTTCCTGGAAGGATCTTTCAATATCGTTGAAATTAAAAAAAAATCTTTAGATAAAATATTTTTTTAAAACTGCCAAAGATTATGTTATGACAATGATGTTCTTTGTCAAACATAAGGTCTCACCTGTAATCCCATAGGATTGGGCAGAAATGTATCTAGAGTACAACCAGACTTCTCAAGTTATTTTTAAATGTCATGTAATTGTAATAGTGGGCGATAATTTTGCCATGAACCTAAAATATAATAGCTAGTGGTTAGTCATTTTTTCTCTTTATAATTTTCCTTTTTGCGCGAATGGATAACAGTAAAATATAAAAGAAATAAGACTGTCGCAGCCAGTGTTGTAGTTGTAAGGGTTTATAATTTCACAAGTTTTATTTGCTAGTAGCTCAAACTTTACGTTCAAAGCTCTTTTTGGACTAAAACTTGCTCCTAGGAAACGCTGCTTTATTTTCAGGATCAAAGTTTTTGGACCTTCCAGTCGTCTCTTAGCCATGTCATCTTTCATAAGATTCAGAAATTTTTGGTCCTTTTCGTCATCTGTTAGTTATTGCTGACGTAGTTATACCAAACAAAACATTTTAAAATAATAATACTTATCGAGTTAGAATACTAGTTTGACAGCCTAACCACATATAGCATGCGACGCGAGTGGGTCAGTAAGTTATGACAGTGCACTGGAGCAAGTTTGAAAGGTCAGTGGGTTAGTGGAGAATGCATAAATAGTTAGTCACCTTGAGGTGTCATGTTATGTGCCGGGTTATAAACTTTGTGTACGATGGATTGGTACAGTAGGTAAGAGTGTTCTAGAAGTTGTTCTAAGCTTTGGTTATTTAATTGCCTACTTAATTTATGCCTATTTTTTCTCTCAGCAATCTAAACTTTAAAACTAAGCCATCAAACACAAAATGTCTTAAAAAGCTTTCTTTTAAAAGTTTCATAAAACAAAATGAAATAAAACGCCATAAACTAAATCCAAAGAACTCAGATTGTATGGCCACTGCATTATTCATTGTAGCTCATCATAAAGAAATAGCCCAATAAAATATCTTGTAAGACACTCTACACTTTCACAATATTTTTAAATTCAATTCTTATACCAATTTATCGGGTGTCGACTGTCCCACCGGATAGTTGCATCGGGACCCCTATCATATGCGACATGTACAAACCTTGTTCGGTTGTAATAAGGATCACATTCGCTCGGGTTGGGTTCAGAGTGAGTGTGCTGAGTGGGGTATGCAGTTACTTGTCAGTTGATATCTCTATACCGTTGAAGTATAGACCCGAGGGGAAGCCGGGGGAAATGGGACATTCAATACCTCTGAGTTATCAGTTAGTGAGTAACCGACCAGCGTGTAGATATACTGGGTTATTAAATAGACGGACATATTATTATGTGTGCATGTATGTAGTGGAATTGTATGGGCTACAAGTTCTGAAATTGATGGAAGGTATTGAATTATAATTTCGTCGTATAATATTGTGGTTGCTTCCAAGTATTCTTTAAAATAAAGGTTACTTTTTGGTTAAGGTTTTTTAAACTGCAGGTTCGTTCTCTATAAATTCTACTCAAAAGATTTTTCAGTTTTGTGTAAAAAAAATCAATTAATTTGTTACTTTTTGTATTGAAGCACATCTAAGTTTTTCTGTATTACCGGCTTGCTGGTTTAGTGGTCGCAAGCGCAACTGCTGAGCATGAGGTCCTGGGTTGTATTTCCAGGTCTGAAAAAGTGCTTTTGGGTTTTTCCATCTGGAATTTCTCAGTAGCAGCCATGTAGTCTGAATTTATGCCCGAGTTGATGGCAATAGCGAGCCTATTGCCATATTATACGGGACTTAAACATAACAGACGTAATGTGGCCGTACTACCTATTAGGTACACCTCTGCCTAAAATAACCTAACCCTTCGGGAATTACACGCGAGATTTTATGTTATTTATTTATTTAAAATAGGTACACCAACAGTACATACATTTTACATTTAACAACAAAAAATATACAGGTTAGGGTTCTTATGTAGGTACCAATTACAGGTGTACACAACATTCTCTTAAGTACAATATAGCTATTTTATCGTAAAGTTAAAGAAATAAAATGTAACATAAAATAGAATAAAACATAAAATAAAATAGAAAACAAAACATCTTTGACTTAAACTAAAGAAGAGATCAAAAAACTGACTTACACTAATAAACACAAAACAAAATAATAAAAAATATATTCAAATAAAACGAATGAGAAACTAATAATTGCCGTTTAAATGTCGGTTCAAATGAGAGCGTAACTGGCTTTTGAACTTCGGTAGGGAACCAAAGAACACATCACACTTAGAACTGAGTTCGTTGTAATGAATGCACATTCTTGATACTGGTGGGTGTCTCTCGATGTTACTTCTACTGGTTGGCGGTTGAAAAAGTCTAGAAACTGGCTGTCTAGGACGATTGTATGGGACTGACAACATGACACGCTCTAGCAACTGTTCGCATTCAATTTGACTATTGACAACCTTATGGAGAAAAACTAAGTCATGTACAGTAGACCTCAAAAGTGCAGTACCATGTTAAAGATTACATTGCTATGAACTGTGCGAGCGCGATACAGCAGTGTGTGTGCGTGTGCGTGTATGAGTGATGTCTCAACATTCTACACATAACACACACTAATAAACTGTCGTCACACTACGCGAAATAGCATTATATTTCTGTTGCATTTAGAATACACATCATAGTGATGACCTGTTCTTACCATTGCATTGTTAAAATTCGCGTAGTATTAACATGGGTTGGTAGCTGTTGGGGCTGAGCATGGGTTCACGATCAATGAAGTCCAAGTTCGAATCCATGTTATTACAATGTGTGGCTGTTTTTTGTTTCTTTGAAACCTTAATTATATTTGTATTTTAAGCAGAAAGTCGTTAGGTATTTATGTTTATTTATAATATAGTCATGCTTATTATTTATTTTTTATAAGAAGTTAAATATTAGATAGTTATTGTATTATTATTTAACCTCATTAATTGATTTTTATTTTATGTTTTCGGTGTTGGAAGGTGGAAATAAAAAAATCATGCTGAATGATAACAAAAATGTTTATTCGTTTTATTTATTTATAAAATTAACAAACTTTTATGAGAATTTGACGTCACATTCCTATCTAGGCAAAAAAAAGTTCTCTTATCACCGTTCATAAGATTTTTTGTTGTATACCCACTTAGTCAATTCATAATAAGAATAACATAACACGGAAAGGATATTCTAATAACACAAATATAATTGTTGATACCCGCTTATTATAGGTATCAGTATTCAGCAGAGTTAATTGAATACTTTATGAACGTGTTTTTTTAATGTAACGTCACATTGAATGTATTGAGGTTATAGCTTAAGTGTTCATTTTCTTGACGAAAAGAATATTGAAACTAAACCCCAATTTAAGATTATTAAAATTAAAATTTATTTCTTAATTTTTTTTTTTTATTTACGGTTATGTTAATATTACTAAATATTTAGTTACCCGGTCTACTTACTTATTAAATTAAGTATTATTATTTTTTCGCCATAAATTAAGTCTTCCTTTTGGCAAGACTTGAAAGTCTTCTCGTCAGAAAATACAGTCACTTCCCAGTTAAAATGTAAATAATCTCGAGCAAAACGTACTCTTTCCTCCCTGTCTTTTTGTGGTTTTTAGCTGGCTTCCGATGATGTAAACCTTCAGCATGGACTGCATGGCGAACAGTCTGTAATGTAGTATCCAATTGCTCTGCAAACATTATAGTTGGAATGAAACCATTTGTTTCATATTCTTCCACCATAAAACGTCGCTGAGTCGGGTTAATAAGCGGCGGCCTTTCACTTCTTAGACGACTCTTCAGACTACCTTCTTCCTCAAACCTCTTTACCCAACGGCTAACAGAATTTCTAAAAAAAAACAAAATGTGATTACACACTTGCAACTAGCAATTTATTTAATAATAAGAAAATCACACACCACAACTATCATCATAATAATTATAATGTTTTAAAATAACTTACACATTTTAAGCCAGTTTCAGTTGAAATTTGAGAAATATTAAGCCCATTTTTACGCAAAGTGACAATATTTGCCCTATCATTAATACTAATATTATATTGCATCTTGAATAAAGACAATCAAACAATACGCTAATCGTAATAATAACACAAACGCTCGTGACAAAGTTCACCAACTAACAACGTCATAACTAACTACTTTGTTCAATCCAGAAGTTTATTTTGTTTCACATTCACCGTCATCTTTTTTGTTAATAATAAGTTCCAACTAATATTTAGAAAAACATATCTCATCGGGTCTAACGTATCATTTATAATTAAAACACAAAAAGTGTAACTGTGTCACTTGGATTCGAACGCAGGCTACACCGTGTGAGAAATTTTATCTATAGCGTTAACCGCTAAGCCAGATAGACACATAATTGTTAGTTTGAAATTAAATATCACTAACTTAATACTCCGTCGCGACATGACAGGCTTGTCACTAAGGCAAATATCATTATATCGCACTCTTTCTGACTAGATAATTATGAAAGAGTGCGATATACGAGATCGTGTATGTGTGCAAAATGTTTGTTATGGAAAAAGGTCGTAAGTGCGACTTGTTTTGATGCGATCGTTTTGTGAAACTGCTACTGCACTTATGGTCTCTACTGTACAGTACGACGGTTGCGAAGCGACTCAATTTTAAAGAAAGCCAAACGTTGTTCGTATTGACATCGGTGGGATATTCCTGTGGACATGTATGTTTATATTTTCTTTACTTTCATTAGATGACTAAAGTCAGAGGTACGGTTAACCCAGAGTGGGTTAACCCCAGCGCCATGCTCTCGCAGCAGCAATTGGAGCAGACCTCTCCTTACCAGCCGTGGCCAAGGCCATGGTCGATTAGCGGGGAGGCATGGGAGGCATGGGAGGATGGCGTCCTTCTGCGAGGACGTCCTCGCAGAAGGAGGCTGCGGAGCGCGTCAGAGAGGAGGACTCCCTCGCAGGCGCGATTCGTCGCAGGAGGACAGGGCGGCGGAGGAGGCACCATGGCGACCTGATGCCGCCCTAGGAGGTGCCAGCGGGCGATAGATCGGGGAGTCTATTGTCGTCGCATCGAACGGCCCTCACGAGTGGTGGTGCGATGTCTCAGGTGAGCTCGAACATCGCCAAAGGAGTTTGGTGCCCGGAGCCGGGTTGCGCTGGATGGGCCGCGAATGTCATGCGTAGCGGTTCTCGCGGCCCATTCGTCAAGGCGAGAGTAGGCTCACGGCGGTGTTTTTAGTGGGTGCAAGCCCCACATAACCAAACCATCTCCCCGGACGGTGCGGTATGCGTTAGGCATTTTTTTTAATAAAAAAATAAAAAAAGGGTGGGTTAAGCGTACCTACCAAAAAAAAAAACAATATATATCAACTAAACGTTAATTTTTTTCTGGATCGTATTACTAATATACTAAAGAGGGATCAACAACCATTATGCCATTGTACGAACAGTTAGCGACCGCATTATATCCCGCTGGCAAGCCGGCAGGCATTGTGCTCCCTAATAGTTTTTATTATACGAATGTTTTTAATTATTTATTAAATAATGCCTCTGACGATTCCGACAAACAGGAAGTTTTTGTTTTGTAAAATTAACAAAGCTGGAATAAATTCGACGTTGTTTTTAAAAGAATAGCTATGTGTGTGCTGTCTAGTCTAGCTGTTCCGTAATAAGGTCTTATAGACTTTCCGTTGCATTCTTTTGTTTTTTTTTAATCAATGTTTTTAATTGTGGTGGTAAAGATAACAGTTACTGTTTCCCTTTTTATGCCTTGTCAAATCAATAACAATCAGGTAGTTTTCAATACACGATTAAAAACTATATGCACTTCAGAGGCTTCCCTTCCATAGAAACCAAAACTAAAACGTTTCAATCGCTAACAAGTATGAAAGCAACTGCAAACATAATTCCGCAGCTATTGACTCCATATAATTCTGAAGCACTTCAGAAAGATTTAGAACGCAGCGGCGAAACATTTCTAAGCTACTTCGTATGGCGCGTGTATTGGGAGCCCTGCGACCTCTATTTCCGCAGCTGCAAAGATTCTCTAAAACGCCATTTAAGTTGAATAGAGCGGTCCCACTTACGCGTGTTGAACCAACGGCCCTGTTGTGCGCGAGAAATATTTTACTATTATTGTACGATGCCATGCTCAAACGTATTCGAGTGGGATTTTCCCGTGATTTTTAATGGCACAAGTATTTTCACTATATACGTAAACGGTCCATTTTTAAAGGCAAAGTTTTGAGAACAAA
This sequence comes from Noctua janthe, assembly GCA_910589295.1. NCBI lineage: Eukaryota > Metazoa > Arthropoda > Insecta > Lepidoptera > Noctuidae > Noctua > Noctua janthe. The sequence continues at coordinate 488,540 of OU342560.1, forward strand.
ATTGTAGCAATTTTCTTTAGACGTTTCCGTCGCCTGTAAGTTTGAGCGGAATGAGCATGATATCTGCCTCATATTTCTCGATTTTGGGAGCATATCTTGACAAATTCTTAGCGCTTGTTTTTGCGGGTATGATTAATATGAGGTATTAAGGAGCGGGTTCTATCTGCCGTCCGCCACGAAAGACGTATGAGACGGGTAATAACGTATGAGTTCAATATAAGTACCTAGTTATATAATTGTAGTAAATAGATAATACTTTTCAGACAAAGAAATCATTTCTTACAAAAAATGGTAATTTTTTTACAGGTTTCAAGAAACTTGTACCGTAACCAATACGTTTATCGAGGGTCACGCTGGCAATGTCAAATTCAGCGACAGTGCTTAGTTTTGCCAATTAGCCATGCATGTATTATTAATTCCTCAATTGTAGCCAATTGTTCACAAAAACAAGCATAATGCTTGTAATTTATACGGCAGTTTGATTGCCTAAATGTTTTCGTTTATAGCATTAACATGAATGTTTCAGTCATTCATAAATGGTCCTTAGCGTAAATTAAGCAATTTATATTCAGAGTTTAGTTCGTTTTTATTTTTATATGAAATGCGTAAACAACAATTCGTGTGTAGAATTTGTATTTAAATGCTCTTTAACCTAAATATTTGTTTAGACTTTAGTGTATACGCACCTATGCATGCTTTTTTAAGATTTTACTAAACAAACCCGTAAAATATTTCTGGATTTTTATAAATAAAAAATCAAGTTAAGGCTGTTCAGTGGAATAACAATTCACTGTTCCACTGGAATCTCCAATTTCAATTCTTACAATATAAATGCTCCTAATTATTTGTATCCGAAAGCGAATCTTTTTCTCAGTACCAATTATTATCTTATTGTTAAATAGGTCTAGTTAGTAATTTCTAAGGAAATCTCATAAGTCGTGCCCCAACATTACTTTGTTTAACCCCGCAACATTACAGTTCTGCTTCGTGGCAAGCAATGTCACGAAGGCATCGGGGTGACGACACAATTAAACTCAGTCGCAGCGATCGGCAAGCAATCGGCTTATTCCGGCCATCGCCTCCCGACCGATATTAATAACACAACAATGTAAAGCAGAAGGCCCACTCAAGATCACGCGAAAACTTGCTTTGTATTGTCTATCGGGATGGTGTCAATTGAAAAGATTTCAAATTAAATTATATACTTTTTGGTGTGCTATTCTACAGACCTCTTATTTCACTCTTCTGATTATTGAACTCTTTGTTTAAATTCCCAAAAGTTAAAGAATCAACAAGAAAAATTGACGAACTAAGTGTTTGTTTAAAGGCGCTTTTACACTGTTAGCATTCGCCTGTAATGTAACAATCTAAGATTCGATTTTGTACAAAAACAAATGAAACTGAACTGTTACATTACAGGTGAATCCTCCCGGTGGCGGAGAGAGCGCTATAATGCAAAAACTAGCAACGGGAATCGAGTTGTTGCTTTGTAGTTGGCCTACTGCACAATTTTCTGCTGTGACGATAGTGCCGCCCCGCCACAGCGTCTTCAACACTTCATTAAAATGTTACCAACAATTCTTTCTATACCACTTTTACAGGTAAAATCGACTCATTTTAGCGCTTTTTCAGCACGCTGGGCAGTCACGTTTTATTACCAGATTTGCATCGAAATGGGATGAATTCTTTATTATATTTGGTTCCAGGTTTAGAGTTTCCGTATACATGAATTTTTCATAACGCGACAATAGTGCACTAATAGAGTCATGAATTATTTTGCAAGATAGTTTTGACTATCCTGTAGACTCGATCAACAATTATTATTATTGTATCCAAAGCAAAGTTATTATGATTATACCTTTTTAAATGCTTTAAAAGTAAACACAATAGCGGGAGCTCAAAATAGTGAACAATCACGGAATATATTCCGTAAGTGACAGTATAAGCTTTAAGTAATTGAAGATTATTGCAAGTATATAATGTGGTCTGTTTGACTGCCTCGTTGGTTTAGTGCTCTCAAGCAATACTTCTGAGAATAAAGTACTTGGTTCGAGTCCCAGGTCGGGAAAAGTGTCATTTAATTTTTTTCATTCAGGAATTTGTCAGTAGCGACGACAGAGTTTGGATTTATGCCCGGTTGATGGCAATAGGCTCGCCCCCTGGTACATAACACTTAAAGGTAACTGGTGAAATGTGGGGTACTACACGCTATTACACCTCTGCTGACTCCTTTGGAAGCTACAGGCTATAAATGTATAGTCTTCACATGAAAGATGTAACCAAGATTTTTTAACAATATTTTTAGTGCAAAGTCCATGGTGTTTCTTGCCCATTCTTTTCCATAGAGATCTACGCCTTGGAATGGGTAACTACAGTACTTTCATATTTATTATGCCTTGTGTCTGGGACTGTAGCTTCGCTTTCTTTATTTATATATAGTTTGAGTTTGACAGGCATGATGTTATGTTATGTTCTGAGTACTTAATTGATCTAAATAATAATTCCGCCACTTTTTTTTTTTTTTTTTTTTCCGGATGGGAAATCATCAAATGACCCCCCCCACTCTGGGCGGAGCGGAAGGGAGTGTCAGACTTGTACTGACTAAAACCCATCCATGTTCCTTCTTTGCCCTTTGTGTTCCAGGGCCACGGTATCTCTTTCGAACAGTCCCGCAGCCCTGGCAGGCATCGGCCCTTGCGGACCCCTACTTATTTGCTGACATCTCTTTGAGGCGCGCGTGGAACACGACCGCGCCGTCGACACGGCCTGTCGTCATAAGACGGCCGGACGGCGAGCTGGCCCATAACTCGCCGTCCACAGGCCCGCGCCTACGGTGGCCGGGAGCCACCACGTGACCCCCAACGCCCAGGGCGTCTCCCGCGGCGACTGGGACGTGAGGTTCTTTCTCTCTCACGTCCCGCCACCTCCTTCACTAGCATGACTGCTTCGCAGAAGGAGGTGACGGCTTCCCATTCCCTCTCGCTCCGGACCATGGCTTGAACCAAGGCCTGACGCGAGAGATCGCCGCCGCCAATCGCCGCTACGAGGACACGGCGGTGCTCCGCCCAAGCGGGGCAGACCTCCACGGTGTGCTCCACCGTGTCCTCCGGACGATCCTCGCAGTGGAAACACCCGGGCGTTTCCTCCCGCCCGATTCGGTGCAGGAACCTCCCGAAACAACCGTGTCCGGTGAGGACCTGCGTCAGGCGGTAGGTGAGGGCGCCGTGGCGCCTCTCTAGCCACTCCTCAAAGAGGGGACTTATCGCCACTATGGTGGCGTGCCCTGCACGGGGTTGCGACAGTCGCTCTCTCCATGTCGCCATGAGATCACGCCGGAGGTCTGTCCGCTGAGCAGCAATTTGCCGCGGCAGCGGAGTTTCCTCCCGACGTAGTGCCTCCGCGCGCCATTCGTGCAGGCGTGCGAGGACTATCGCCTCCAGATCCCATGGCGGCAATCCGGCAAGGAGGCTAGCCGCTTCGCCGGAGATCGTGCGGTACCCCCGGATTAGCCTTATGGCTATTATTTTTTGGGGCGCGTTCAGGTAGTGGGCGGCTTGCCGCCTCAAAGAACGCGCCCACACCGGGGCCCCGTAAAGGGCCATGGACCGCACGACCCCCGCGTATAGCCTCCGGCAGGAGGCGTTTGGACCCCTCAGGTTGGGCAAGAGCCGCTTGAAGGCAGCCCCTGTCCGTTCCAGTTTGGGAGCCAAACGTCGGAAGTGCTCCACGAAGTTCCACCGGCTGTCGAGGACGAGTCCTAGGTACTTCAACGTCGACCCGACGCCGATGGAAACCCCTCCTGCCGTCAGTAGGGATCCCGACGGTGGCGCATTCCGAGGCCCATGAAAACACATGGCCTCGGACTTGTGCAGTGCCACCTCGAGACCCAATTGCCGGATCCTCTCCACGACTATCGCAACCCCGCGTGTCATGTTTTCGGCCCCCGCCTCGTGCGACCTCCCTTGTGCCAGTACCAGCGTGTCGTCAGCGTAGCAAACTACGCTGACGCCGGTAGGGAGGTCGGCGCGCAGCACCCAGTCGTAACCGATGTTCCACAGGGCCGGTCCCAGAACCAATCCCTGTGGAACACCGCACGACATCTCTCGCCGGTTCCATTCTCCGCTTCGACCAGGATAGATGACGGCTCTATCCGTCAGGTAGTCCCCGACCACACGACGAAGGTAGGTCGGCACCCGGTGATACCGGAGTGCCTCCCTAATGCAGCTCCAGGGCATGGAGTTGAAGGCGTTGGCGATGTCAAGAGACACCGCCAAGACGACCCCGCCCCGGGACACCGCGTCCCCCGTCGTGAGGGCTCTCACGCGCATGATGGCGTCCACCGTCGAGCGCCCCTTGCGGAAACCAAACTGGTGTTCCGCAAGATCCGGCCCCATCCCCGCTAGGTGCCCGGCGAGGCGGTTGGCAATGACTCTTTCAAAGAGCTTGCCCACCTCGTCGAGCAGCACGATGGGCCGGTATGCGGACGGAGAGTCCGCAGGGCGCCCTGGTTTCCGGATGAGGACCAGCTTCCCCGTCTTCCAACGAAGCGGAAACTGGCCTCTCTCCAAGCATGCGCTTAGGAGCCCTTCCAGTCGGGGCCCGAGAGCCTCAGAGGCCAGGACCCAGGCTTTGCCAGGCAAGCCATCGGGTCCCGGGGCGGTATTTCTGGTTTTCAGCCTGCGTACCGCCACTCTCAGGTCTACCCCAGTCACCTCCGGAACGTCGTCATCGTCATCGGTGTGGTCCGCTTCCGGCACCGCACGCGGCGGCGGAGCCATAGGCGGGGGAGGATGCTCCCCTCGCGAAGGGAACAAAGCGCTCACCACGTCCTCCACGAGCTCAGGCCGGAGACTCTGCGTCAACGGGGGGGCCCGGGTGCGGAGTTTGTCCCGCACCATCTTGTAAGGGCGCCCCCACGGATCTCCGTTCAGAGACTCCAGCATCTCCTCGCGGGCCAAGTTCTTGGCCCGCCGGACAGCCTCTTGGAAGGTGGTCTTCGCCGCTCTGTACCCCTCGTACAGCTCCGCCTCAATGGCTGCCGCATCCGGAGGGCGGATGCGGAGCCTGCGATGCCTGGCGTACAGGCGCCGCGTGGCAACGCACGCCTTGCGCAGAGACGTCAGCTCTCGCGACCACCAGTACACCTGACGCCGGGCGCTTCCTGGCCGAACTCGGGGCATTGCCACGTCGCAAATGTCGGACATGGCCTCCTGGAACCAACCCGCCTCGTTGTTGATGTCGGCAGGCCTGACTGGTGATGACACCCAGGCCTGCACGATCGAGGCTTCCAGGAGGAGCTCCCGGTCCAGCTGCTTCAGCGCCCATCGCGGACCACTCGGGGCCTGTAGGACCGGCACGCTTGAGGACTGGGTGGAGACGTCGAACCGGATGTACCGGTGGTCGGAATAGGTCTCCACCCCCTCCATGACGCGCCAGTCAACGACACGCGGCGACAGAGCGGGGCTGGCGAACGAGATATCCACCACCGACTCGCCCCGCATCCGCACGCACGTGGGGACAGAACCCCGATTTAGGACGACTAGGCCTGTCTCCAGAGCCCAGTCCTCCACCATTCTACCCCGCACGTCCGTGTAACGAGAACCCCAAGCCAAGTTCTTGGCATTGAAGTCCCCGAGCACAAGCACGGGGAGGGAATGGCTTCCGATGACGACACTCAACTCCGTGAGGGAGTTGTGAAACTCGGCGAGAGTTCGGCTCGGGGAGAAGTAGACTCCCACTACAACGATCTCCCCGAACCGTGCTGCTACGCACCCCTGACCCTTCCTGACACTCTCAAGGGTCGGGGTACCGGCGGCGACCGACGCAATTATGGTCACATAATTCCGCCACTTCAATTATTAACTGTAAACCTAATTGACTTTCAATTGGTCATCGAGTATTCAGTATTGAGAGCAATGCTATTGTTATAATCATCATAATTTAATTAGTTCATGTGTCCAAGTGCGTGTGTGTGTGTTAACATTATTATAGGCCGATTAATCATTATTCAATTTACCTAGAACTTCGTGACCCCAAAGTGTCTTGCAATGTTTACGAGTATGTGACAGACATGTTTTATTTTATATAACTTCTGCCCGCGATTGGTCAGCGCAGAGGACACAAATCATGTGGCACTCGGTAATAGTTTAATTTCCCATATGTGAAAGATTTTTTTTAATCGGATGAGTAGTGTCGGAGATTACCCCCCCCCCCCCCCCCAAATCTAAAATTACAAACTTCACCTCTTTATAGTATTAAAGAAGTGTAGATAAAAAACCTCATCCGTTATTCTGAGGTCTTTGAATCCATCGAAGCAAACTCAAAACTTGTTTCATTATATTGGTAAAATCATTTTGTAAAGGTCATTTAAATCACATACGAACCTACTACAAACTGCTCAAAATAAACTATTAAAAACGTTATTCAACTATGACTATCGAACCCCAACAGAAACTCTTTACAAACAAATTAAAGTAATGAATATAACACAAACATAACCTTCACAAAAAATATAAAAAAACACAAAATGAAACTGAGACGAGAACAAGACTTTTTACAACTACATCCAACCCGCACAAACTATCGAAGAAAAACTATCGTGTACGAAGGATCTAAAATATTTAATAAGTTACCGAGGGACCTCAAAGAATCTAAATCCAAAACCACTTTCAAAAAGCTACTTAAAAAATTTATAGTGGAAAATTCACATTCCCTACAATAATGTCGAGCCACATCCAGTTACCGTTTATTCTTTGTTACACGGAGACTTGCTTACATGTATCGAACGAACACATTGTCTGCAATGATTTGTAATGTACCCTCAAAACATTTATATAATCGATGTCTAATTTTTTGTAATACCCCCAACTTTTGTTATTTTTAAGTGTTTAGTTTTAATATTCTCATGTAAGTGAATAGTGTAATTCTTATGAGAATAAATAATCTTAAACCTCATTTACTGATAATTTAACGAAAAAATACTGAAAAATATTACCTAATTAATTATATAAACACTCCACTAATATTCAAAAGTTAATTAAGAGACAATTTGAGTAATAACAATAATCTACGGAAGTAATGTATAGTTGCCTTATACATGGAAGGCTGCTAATTAACTGCACACACAACGGCATTAGCATACGAATGACTTAAGACCGACAAACTTGCCGCATTAGCCGCGCCGCAGCAAAACTACTAATTACCACACACACACTTGCACTCACACACAAACAACCACTTAAACACACACAATACATAAAGTGCACTTGCTTATAACGATGCTAACCATTTAGTTCACGTTAACTAGGTACCTATTAGAGAATGGAATATCAAAGAAAGTAGAATTTTATTTAGTCTTGAGCACATTGTGTTCTTCTATAATTATGTACATTTACATTTACAGGTATGTAACGCTGAAAATTCTTACTTCAAGCCCTCAAGAATGTCAATTATTGATCAGTCATAGACTTCGATCGTTTTTTTATCCAGCCAATGTATGGCTGGAGAAAACCATAGAGAGAACAGTATGGAAGGTTTTGGTAGAGACCTTTAAAGGAAAGTAAAAAGTCTTATACATTTTGGGTTATTATAATGAAGTGAACAAAATTTCACAAAAGTACAAAAGACTTTGTGGGTGGGCTAACTTGACAGAATAATGCAAAGATTTGAAAAACGTTTTATGATAAAAAATATAATACCTAGATGAATAACTTGGGCCTTCTACATAAGTTATTATTAAATTGTAGTTATTTTTTTTTCAACTTATTAACTTGCTCGAAAATATAATTAATTTTATGTAAAAACAATTGAAAACATAACGAGACAAAGGTTTTCAAAGCGAATTGAAAACCTTTTCTAAGTGCCTACTTAGCTACGTAATGTACCGATATCGTCCGGGGTTTATATGTTTTTACCTTTAACAAAGAGAAAAGGGTTTCACTTGTTTACCTGTTGCAGATGATATTATGGGGAACATCATTTCGCTGAAAAATGAACAAATAATAAAGTAGCAGATGTGTTGTACGACACTGAGGGGACTAAAAGTCAGGGAAGGTCAACAACCCAAGGGCATGACTTGTGCAGATACATAGCGTAGTTTATAAGGATAAGGAAATGTTTGTCGCGTTGTGTGTATAAAAAGGTTAAAAGATAGTTTCGAACGTTACTTTTGATGTTGTAGATTAGAACAAGAAATAACAGTTTCACATAAACCTAGTTTTTTGTATCGACAAAAATATTTAAGAATAAATTTTCATCATCATCATCATTTCAGCCGAAAGACGTTCACTGCTGGACATAGGCCTCCCCCAAGTGTCGCCACATTGACCAATCCCATGCGACTCGCATCCAGCGGATCCCTGCAACCTTCACCAGGTCATCGATCCACCTAGTGGAAGGCCTTAATTAATTTTATCCTGATTTAATTATTGTCAGTGAAATGTAACATTACGTCCACTCTTTTTCACTCAGTGTGGGTCTATGCTCCAGCAGTATGTTACGACTGCTGGAGCATAGAAGATTATGTTTATGCTAATGTCAAAGAAAATAAAAAAATCAAATCAAAGGCAGAAATCGTTACAACACACGTGACACAGTGTACGTTTGACCTGTATCTAACGATTCTTCTGATTTCCATTCAACAATTGCTGAAATTGATACCAAAGAGTACAAGTTTGTTCAAAAGTATAGTGCAATATGTACTGTGGTCTGTTTATTTTGAACTGGATCGGGCCGAGTCATTATAGCCGGCACAAAAATAGTCGCGTCCTGTGGGGCCCGTTCATTTTTATATCTCTGCCCACTTTATCAGTGACGTCATACGGATTTACTTACCAAAAGGAAGGTATATAAAACATAAAGAGTGTTTCACTAGTAAAGTTCAGAAGATATTAGTGGAAATCCTCACAAATATATAAGACTATTTTTGAAGATCAGCTTTACCGAAAAAGCTGTGTAGCGGATCAAATTCATTATCCGGTTATTTCATTTCTACGATAATAACCAACTGGCTATTACATATTTTCTGTTTTGTTTTTTTTTAATTCCAGCTGTTTACCGTTATTGAGCGGTGAGCGGTGATCGGTGGGTTGCTTTTAACTGCTCCCTGGTTTTTTTAGATTTGTTTCTTTATAAAATGAGAAGTTTGGTATTTCATTATCTACCGTTTTCCACGATCCTTCTATAATCTTACTTTCCGTCTCGGTTTTAGTAAAATCCTGCTACTGAATTAAAAACTAGTTTCAGCTCGCGGCTGACACCGCCTGAAGAGCGTTAATTATCCCACGGGCACGTACTACGGGCATAAAAAGTAACCCATACCTCATAACACAGGTCACCTAACCTATGCTCTACCAACGTCATCATCATCATTAACATTTCATTGAAATCCGTTCAGCTGGTTGAGCATGAATATTTAACAGACAGATAGAGATCAGATAGAGTTTCGCATTTATAACATTGTTATGGTTTATTTTAGCATGTTGGTCTACCTGAGGTGTTACCAACAGTGACTGATCCGAACAAGCGCAAATGAGCGACACGGTCCAGGTTTATTTACACGTGCGACCGCATACATACTGTTAGTGTGGATGTTATAAATCTGCTGTTGGTGTGTCGTGTCGCGGCCAGGCGTGACCAGCACGACCTGTGGTTTTGTCGGTGGTACATAAATATAGTGTCTGAATTGTGTTCCTAGTAATTGGTTAGGTTTGTGCAGGTACAGGAGTACGCACATCTTTGGAAACACTTTGTCCGTGAGATGGCTTAGCGTAGTTGGTCCCTACTGATTCAGAACAGAATGAGATGCTAGCGTGCACTCATTTTGCTTCAATTAACACGCGACCTGCAGTACGGCAGCATGACACCTCTTACCTTCAAAGTATTCTCTATGGAATAGACAATTATATAAATATTGTCTATCGTTTCTTTCTGTGGCCGATCTGCACTATAACCAAAAAAATAAATATTTTTGGTAAAATGTTTAATCCCGTTCAGCTCCTGTAAATCATGGAGGCACAGCTGTGATTTAGAGGAGATTTCCTACTTATGATAGCGAAGCTTACAAATATCCTCAAATCTGTATAGTCCTGTCTTACAATATAACAAAAAAAAAATGCTAAAAAATCACCAACACTGTTTCCGATGCACTTTCGGCTCAATCACGTGGCAACAAAGTCAGTGAAACAGCTATTAACAACAGCCCTAACAGTAGTGTGGAGGCCATAATTAATGAACGTTATTACTCCAACACGTCGGAACACGACGATGTGTCCACATGTCACGACGCGTCGTTCTAGTGACGTCACAATGGCATGACGTCATCGAAGATAGTCATGGTGACGTGTGACACAGATTGCTTAATCTGTTGAAGGTTTATGTTATCGGTGTCCAGTGGTATTGTGTTGTATGGGCAGTGAGGTACTAACCCTGCGTTATATCAAAGTATAAAACATGGAGTGCTTACTAGTTGACAATAATCCCGCCTGCAATCGTCAAATGGTTAGGCAGAGATATACTTATACAACCTCACACATTTCGCCTGTTATAGGCAAAAATCCAGACTCCAGGTTGATTGATTATTATTAATTTATTAGAGTTTACAATACTCTTGAACTCCAAACCAAACTACGCCCCACAAAACCGTTCTGGATCTAGGAATCGAACTCAACACCCCTAACCAGACCAATGAGGCAGTCTACTAGTTAAGTTTATGCTAACAGTTAGTGATACATAACTAATTTGTATACAACTAAAATTGTATGAAACTTGTCAAAAAGGTGAACGAAACATATTAAATTAAAAGTCACACGACTTTATAACACACCTTGTATATGTACGCCGGGTTAAACATTGACTCGAATACTCTGTAGGTATGTGTTGGAATCAAATAAATAGTAGTCATGATATTAAAATTATGTTTTCAAAATCAAAGCACGTCACCGACTTTTAGTGTGATTGACGAACACAATAGCAATAAATGAAATCCCAAATTAAGTATTTTAGTTCATTTTCACATGTAACATCATAAAAGTGCCACTTGTATGTTATCTTCCCCAGAGAAACTACGCTCTAGGTACTCGTATTCTCAGAGATCCATATACATGGCAACAACCACTTTCTATTTAATTTAAACATTCAAATTCATAACTAACAAAATTGAATTTCAAATGTAGTTCTCTGAATCCCACCTAGAACACACACAAACGCATATATTGTACATATACATTTATGTACAGGTATATGTTACAGATTGTATATAGCGATAGTGAGGGCAGCCTCTCACATTTACATAATAGAGGCATACAAGGCGAATTGCTGCCGTCCTCAGCCAAAAGGCTGTATGTTAACTTTGATGTAGCTACGAGGAAATCGCAGTTTTATGCTTTAGGTTCCCATAATATTAAACTATGTCATGCATATTTTATGCAGACGGTTCTACCTGGCCTTTTTATTTTTCAGTTTATGTAATATTTTAGTATAACTAGTTTTTGTTGTTAATATTTTTGTGTAAAATATTAGCTTATACCGTAATTATACAAAGTGAAGTGAGACCTTTTAACTTCTCCTTGTAGATTGGCTACGCTTGCTTTAACCCGGTTTGAGGTTTCGTAGAACAGTGTAGCGCTACGCCGTAGTACGCGGCTACGGTGTAGCACTCGTAGCGCGATAATGCGCTCCTCATTAAGGCAACTGCATCTCGTGGTTAAATGTGCTTAAAATGGTTTGATAAAGTATAATGAATACATGTTAATCTTGCACCTTGAATAAAATTAAATTCTAGTTTTCGTATTTTTGAAAAACCTTTTTTGTGCAAATGCAGGCTGACAGTATTTTAAAACGCAACCTGTCATCCAATTTTATACACATTTTGAAGGCTCTGACATCTGTCAAAGATCATATAGGTCCGATGACGGTATGACAAGCTTTTAGCGAAGAACGAAATCGCTATTTAAAGAATGTTTGACCCACAGTTAGACCGAACCAAAATATATTTTCCAATTAAATCTTCCAATACAAGGCAATAAAACTACTTCGCTCCCCAGGTGGCCACTATCCCATACGATTCTCATAAAAATGTATTTCTTGAAGTAAAACAGCAGTAAAAGAGAAGGATGGATCGCAATGAGCTATCAATTTTATATTCGATCGACAAAGATGGCGGTCAAATAGCACGCGCTCGTTTTATTGCAGAACATCAAATATAATAGCCATGTAGAATAAGGAGCATATTCGCACGAAATTGTCCGCAATACGATAAAATGGATTACTACAAAGATTTAGGACATTTCAATTTTGGTGGGTTGTAAATACTACTTGAGGTAATTTACCTGTGGACTTCTGTCAGCCTATGGCACGCAGACATATGCCTAAATGAGCGCCTGTTTCCCGTGAGGGCAGAAACTACAAAACGTCACCTGCTACGGTCCGCAGAACCTTACACTACTGTGCACCTGACGCTCCTGAAGAACATCACCAATGTACTGACCAGTGTCAGTACATAGAAATGAAAAAAATATAAATGAATTTGAATTTGAATAAAGGTAGATCAGTATATTATGTCGTTCTAGGGCGTCCTCTCTCGGAGTTTTTAGATTTGCCTTGTCTGTTTACCTTTGCTAATCGCTAATGATGATCTAACTGTCTAAGTGCGTTAACGGACATTTCCCCTATTTTAATTTTATTAGGGAACTTTTCTATGTTATTGTTTTTAGCAAACTCATGATCGATGACAACATGATAAGTTCTATGAAATCTACCAAGTTCCACCGCAAGGACGGTCCACAAAACCGAGTGTGTAATCCTCAGAAAGGCGAGCATCTTTCATACCGCGCCTTCAGATCTGTTGAGCTTGTCCGACATGAAAGCAAGTATATTAAAGTGGCGAACATATGAGTTTCAGCTCAACTCGGGGCTTGTACTGAATAGCTGACATTTATAGAGATGGATTAGAAATCTTTCGGGAGGTTTCATGTTTATATAAGAGTCAAAGGAATATTTAAAAAGCGTAACTGACGCTGAAGATAGTTTATTGCTTCATAACGATGTGACTGAGTTGACGAAGTGATTTCCGTTTCTTTAGCTGCAAGACATTTTCTTTCATCTATTAAAATTATTTTCTACAGAAAATTCCATCTGATCTAGCTTTTAAATCGTGTTGTCAAAACAGACGAATTCATTCTAATTCTGGCGTAATTTTTAGTAATATCTGAGTTATCAAAGCGTTCTTGTTCTTTTCTTATCGATGATAATTTCAAATCATACAGTTTGAATCCAGATGTAGTCATGATTATTGCAGCGTCAAAGACATTGCTCTGATCGTTGAAGGTGCAGGTGAACGGACCCTGGGACTTCGTTCACACAAATGCTTTAAAATTAGAACAGAAGACTTCGCAACAATCTAATGAGTCTGCTTACGATGAACCCAACAAACTGTTCGTGTAACCCGACCGCCTGAACTACGTGCGGGTATATCGAAGGTTTCCACGCAACTTGCTGCCATTTCCAGCGGGGTTGGGTTCCGGGACTAAGTGCGTGCGATGGGCCTATCGGATGACTGGAGAGCTCATATTAATATTGCGAATGGAGGAGCCTTGTTTACGTTACTATGAATAGAACTTTAGTAAATGTATAAATAACCAGTGGAAAGGTTGCGATGTATTTAGGTTCATGAAGGTTGCGGGCGAAAAAGTTCGTCTATCTTGATCGAGCACTAGACTGAATAATAACATGCCATGAACGGCATGCCTTTTCGAATCACGTGTTTGTTTTCATCATTTTGTGTTAATTATTTCTACACGCATCCTTTCTAAGAAATTCAAAAATAAAATGGTTGTTACTAATAGTAGTCTAACAGGCCACTGAGAGTCGGCTTCAGCCGTTGGTAAACCTTCCTTTTAATGGTCTAGGACCTTGAGTTTTGAGAATATGAAGATGTGTAAATAACATAATCAAAAAGTAATAATAATAATTAAAAGAAAGAATACCCAAAGCAGAAGATAATAATTTTATTATTTCGTCCTACAAAGTCGTGTAAGCGCGCCGTAGCGACGCAATGATCATCTCCAGACTGTAATATTGTAATAAGAGCGTTAATTAGCAGAACGTTGCCGTCATTACTATGAACACGTCACCGAGTATCGAGATTATGAGTCGCAAGTGTGTTCTTCGCTTATTTTATTTTATTCACGTAGTTACGACATGTTCTCATTTCCATTTCGTTTATTTTGCTTTTTATTAAGAGTGTATCTATGTTTGTGCTCATTAAGCAGATAGTCTTTTTAGGGCATGGCAACGAGAAAGATTTTCTCTTAGATTGATGATAATGTTATCATGTTGTGTTGATTTTATTTTGTTCGTATTTTATTGAATCGTGTTCTTTTAACTTAAAGACATGTGTTGCTGGGGAGATTTTTCCGCCAGCCTGTCCCGAGCTACCACACTAGGCAGTGCAGAGTGTGTGTGCAGTGTCACACACCTTTACGTGAAACTCAAAGAGTATGACACACGCGAACATAGGAATAATAATTCGTTTTGCAATATCATAGAACAATACTGTTATTTTGACATAATGTAGATAGATCTCAAGGTCGGGCAAAGTATTGAGAACATTCTTAATAGTTTTTTTCGTAATTCTACTCTAGAATGTGCATTAAGAATTCTATTTTTACATATTACAGTCTAGGATTTGAATCAGGTAAGTATAGCTTCCAACCGTTCAGCTAGTGAAACCATAAGTCTAGGTCATATGACGGCCTGTTTCAACAAGCATACCTGCATTCCAAGTTATCTGGCTCCCGTCACATAAATCATTTATAGTGCGCAGTGGGCCGCTCGGTTTTAGGGAAATAATATAAAAGCCGCTGAGCGTGGATCCAATCGTGACGAGGGTGCAAGGTGCGTCAATGTTCTACACACTTGGGCTGGCGCTGGCCAGCTAAATTTGTAATATATACCGAGAAAGTTTTGAGGTGATTTTTAATGTTGGGTGTGAGGTTTTATTGCATTGGACTGGCGATTTCGTAGAAAATTTACAACTAACATTAAAGACTTACGTTAATTAAAAAAATATATGCTTATTATTGTATATCTTACTTTTACTTCTATCTTATATCAGTAATTCCTCAAAAGAACTATGCGAATATATGCACAAAATAACACAGTTATACCCACCGGGTCTCGAAAATCCACCAACATTTATTTAAAAAGCACATTCATTGAACCACACTTGTATTAGCGGCCATCGGCTCACAGCACTAATGGCTATTAAAAAACCCAGGCAACCGCTCACGACACCGCAATACGAGCAAAACACTGCTGACTTTCAGCGGGCGAAAAAAGCAGAGACAAAACCTTGCGCAGAGCGAGCGAGCGGAGCGACGGACAAGCTTTGAGGTTTACAATTACACGTTTTACGAATGACACACAAGCGACGTTTTAGACAAAATATGTTGGAGATGGCCGGCTTTCATTCTGTGGCCGGTAATATGGGTTTTTAATTTATGCTTTTTACGACCTGTTCAAGAAAATGTAATGAATAAAGGTTTTCTGCTGAAAATATCTTTCCTACGGTCGCTGTACGTGGTGGAAACGAATTATTAATGAGTAGGTTCTCGCTTGTAGGACCTATTATTCGGAACCCTACTAACTTGTCCTTCCAAATAATATTATGTGAGTTATTTGCCGGTATTCATTTCTTTTACCTGCCTAGAAAAGTCGCTGAATCGCAGTCGCTTATTTATAGAGATGATCATAATAGAGTAACTGCTGAGTATCTTACTTTCTCGCAAACAGTTTCATTGTTTGTGTTGCAGAGACATTGTAAGAGAAACATGAGACTCCAAGCTTGTCTTTCACAACGAGGCGATTATTTTATCAGAAAGCGATACTTCCAGGAAAAACGAATGAACAGACAGTAAGGATTTGTTCACGTCGTCGGTCTTCAAGAACACTAAGCTCACGAGACCAAGAATCATGTTTTACGAAGTGTTTTTGTAAGGGATATGAGTAAGTGTGATGACAAGGGAGCCGTTTTTATAAGAAATTGAAAATTATTTAGAGGCCCTTTTGTGTGAGATCGATGGCTCGTCCTTTAGCATTGTGTTATATCGACGGGGCATATTTTCCTTAACCGTCGCTTGAAGGAGGTTTTCCTTGAGTCACATAACTTATTAGATGTACAAGCTGTTGCAGCTTAGAAGTAAGATGGTGTTATGAGAAAATAATGGGACTACCGAACTAGCCAGAGGACTTAATAGAGAGGACAGTCTACAAGTTTTACCATAGTTAAAGGGGTGTACATCAAAAGTATATATTATATTATGAGGTGTATCAATCCTAGAATTAAACTTCCGTTCAGACTGTTTCGTCACAAAAAATAACGAAAATCAAGGCCCAGACCATTGCGACTAAAATAAAACACACTGACACGATACCCTAATTTTGTCCAATAAAAATCTTTGTATAACACGTATCAACAAAAAATATCGCCGGTAAGTAATTTGCTTGTCAGTACAATACCCGCAGCGCGTCATACAATGAAGTGTTCGGTAGAATGGAGTCGGACGAGCGCGACACACGCCGCGCATTGGAGCACGAACATTGCGTAACTGACCATAAAAAGATTCGCGCTTGGAGTGAACGCACACGCACGATAGTGTGCAGATATGTCGCGTGATACGTTTAGTTCAGCTTCAGTGGAACGTGGGATATGAACGTAATGGCGCTGGGTTATTGTTAATCTTTGTCAGGATTAAAAAGGTTTCTGCTTTTATAGATTTTTGTAGGTTTACTAAATAGGAGCTAGTAGTAATAAAGAGTATTCTTTATTTTAAGTCCAGAACGAGTTGGTTTTTAGTATGAATGTGGATGATTAAAAGAGTAGGGGAAGATCACAGAAACGATGAATGGACTACGTGAAAGATACAAATAAATGCTGGTCTTTAGTTTGACTTTTTGTTAAGTAATTGGAATCAGGCGTTACTTTGCAGAAATACATGACATTAAAAATGTTTTGCTAAATATTTAGGTTTAACTTCGTGAAAAAGATCCAGGCTTTGAATGCAGGATGGATCATCCTTCCGTTCACAAAAATAAACACAAGCAGGAGAAGCGATAATTAGCATACCATGCACCTAAACCGATACTCGACACGTGGTTCACCCTTCCACGAGTCACGGGGCATCCTCAGGAGATAATGTTGTCGAGTCAACATGGTCCCAGGGGAGCCTACATCCTGGATGGATCTTTTTCGAGGATTTAACACTAAAAGTTTTGGATAACATTTAATTTGACTTTTGTGTCTAGTTAAGTAGAACTGCCTCTTTTGCTCAGCACTGCACCTGTCTTCGGTAATTTATTATATTTGAGAAAATATTGCTCAGTGCGCTTCCAATATTATTATGTAACAGACAAAACATAACATAAACTCAATGACAGGCAACAGCCAATGTATCAGAGTATGAAGTGTTATCGCGTCCTTTTTAATAGAACACGCTCATAAAGGGAGTTTATGTGATGGACGATGCCATCAGCGGCGGCGGCGTGTTGCGGGCCACTTGACGCTTTAACACACTAACCATTTATTTTGTAACGACATCATTCGGGGGTTTCAGCTTTAGCTGATAAATTGCCACCTTAATACGAATAAGATGTTCGCTTGGAGGTTGAAACATTGAAGTTAATTTCTTAAAGTTTGGGATTTCAAATACGTGGGTACTTGAGAGCAAACAAAACAACCCTCACACATATTTTTCCAAATGTTAAACCGCTACCTACCCATCGGGGATTACAGCCGTGATTTTATGTTAAGTACTCGACCTAGACCATATTTATGTTAAGTACTCGACCTAGACCATATTTATGTTAAGTACTCGACCTACACCATATTTATGTTAAGTACTCGACCTACACCATATTTATGTTAAGTACTCGACCTACACCATATATTTATGTTAAGTACTCGACCTACACCATATTTATGTTAAGTACTCGACCTAGATCATATTTTTTATTCAATTATTCCCATGCGGAAGTCGTAGTCACGACATGTCGTGTCATCATTATATTATCCGCTGGTACAAACAGTAACGTACAGAAAATAAGGGTTAGAGCTAAACAAAACTTCGTTACGCAACATTGCCATCGCACTATTTGTGCCAAATCTCCCTGCTATGTTAATAAAATAAAACATTTATATCATATAACGTTGTCCTTGCTCCAGTTCTCGATTCCTTTAATGATTATAACTAAGGTTCTATGCAAATTCACTATATGTGTTCACTACTCAAACACAAATATAGTTGCCAAACAACAATTTGTTTACATTAGCCGCGCTGGAGCACAGTAACTGACTACATTATAAACTCCCCTGCCATGTATTCATCTTGTTTATGTGTTAGAAACCCATCACATAAAACATTGCTTTGGTTAGTAATATCGTACTATCCTACTAATCTCATCCTATCGTATCCTACTAATATTATAAATGCGAAAGGATGTGAGGATGGATGGATGGATGTTTGTTACTCTTTCACGTAAAAAATACTAAACAGATTTAGATGAAATTTAGCACTCAGATAATTTATAACCTAGATTAACACTTAGGATAATTTTTATCTCGGAGGTATGATCCCGTGGGATAGTTATCAAACCCTACGCGGGCGAAACCGCGAGCATAGGCTAGTACTGTTATAATGTCATGACAAGAATACTTGGAAAATTGAATGGGTGAGGACTTCACCAAACAATTCACTCGCTTTTAGTTGCTAGTAGTAGCTCTACTTGGTTCTCGCTGGCTCAGGTGCCTACTCCGTGTTTTGTGTTTAAAGGTTAAGAGAGAGATTTGTGGAAGCATCTTAAGATACAGGAAAGCCTTCAGGCATGGCACTAAGTAAGTGACTTGGTGTCCACAAAGCCGGCTCTGGTAACATCGTTGCACAAACCGAACTAGGATTGTACAAGATGGCATGGTTATAATGTATACGGTATAGTCGTAAACCTTGTCCAGATCTCGTTGTCTGACAAACGTTATGGGAAGTTAACGTTTGAGCTCCATGGTTAGTATTGAAATAGTTTGTACTTTTGGTTTATAGCATCTCGCCTGTCATCTTCTAAAGATTAGGCACAGATGTAGCCTATAGGACAATCACTTTTCATCATTTCATTTTTGTAAAAGAAGGTTCGGCACATCGCTGTCAAGCGGACTCACATCCACAGTTTAGGCTGCTGCTGTGAAATGATTTATTGCAGAAAGACTAAACTTTTTGCCCGAAGCGGGTCCTCATTATTGTTCAGTTTACGGTAAACACGTCGTGGCAGGCATGTCACCTACCCTTAGTTAACGTTCCAGAACAGTCGTATAATAAATAGAGCTGTTCCCATTCTGTTTACATCCGTCGGCTTAGCAATTTAACTTTTCACCGAAATGAAATGTCCGGTGAACGATGACCGGTGTGTTTTATCGCCGCTGCCCACCGTCCGGCCGGACAGGCGGACAAGCGGACAAGTGGCTGCGTCCCCGCAGATAAAACGTTAAAACCACATAGCGGGGTTGCTGTCACAGCAAATAAAAGACCTTTGGCGCCAAGTGTGTGTTACGATCTGTTTCATTCATTATAAAACAGTATTTTTTTTGTTGTTATTTATTTACTGATACTTAAATAAATGTCTGGCTACCTGGCTGCCAGCTGATTGTCTGCCTAACATTTTGTTCCGGACCTTTAGTAATTTAGTTTCGTATCGATACCTACGAGAGCGGATTATTTAAAAATGAAAATATTTTCAGTTTCAAAAATTCGGCACTGAACATTTTTCCTAGTACTGTAGTTTTCCGAGCAGTCATTAATGTGAATTATAACCGAATTATTTCTGCTCGTGTAACGATTCAACTTTAACCCAGTTGTAAGTGAGTTAATTAAGTTTGTTAAACTCTGGCTCTGTGAATGAAATCTAAGAATTATGGAAAATTTAATGGATGGATAGTATAGGCACGTGTTGGTACAGTCACGTGCACTAATATGTGTCACTCGGTCAAACATTCAAATGTGTTTTTTCCCCGCCACGTCAACGTCAGTACCGATACACGTGAAGGTCTCGTCGCGTCTCGACAGACAGTGAATATTATATCAGAGGTGCCGTCCCCTAATGTGTCCTCGATAAACCTATTTAAACATTTACATATAAAAGAGGCTGGCTAATGGGCTGACTCAGGGATGACAAACTTTTACGTAAACGACAATTTATCTAGAACTTTTAAAAGGGTTTCGTATTATAAATAGAAACACGAGGCAGATCAAATGTATAATTTGAGGACCTGTTTGGTCGATATTACTGCCTGGTGAGTATTATTAATTATTAACATAATATTTTTCGGAAACAAGAAAAATCATTAAAACAGAAATTGTTTCTACGTATCTTCGACAAAAGTGGTGGTTTCTGGTACGATATGGAATCAATGTTTAACGGTATTCCTCTCGGTCACGAGAGGAATACCGTAGTTACTTCCACCATAAAATAACGTATTAACTACGTAGTACTTAGTACGTTATTTTCGATCTTCCAAACGGATTATATCGCGTAAAACGTTAACTGACAGCCCTGGCTGTCCCAGGGGACTCAAGGAGGGAACGTAATTTATTCGCGGCTCGCAAGACAGACGTAGGTATGTAGTTACCGTAATAAAAGATGTACGCCGAATTATATTACTTACTGTCTTTACGTTGGCGGAATAAAATTTGATGAACGTATCCCTGGAAAATGTAAGGTCGTATACCGTCGGCTTTTCTCCTCACAATACGTAGTATTTTATAGATATACAACATTATTTTTAGTATATGCGATACCTGAATATAGTTTGTTCAGAATGAGTAACTGAATCGATTCCAATAATTTTTAAACCATGTTATATATTTTCCCAAAAATATTTAAAAAAGTAAGAAGTTGGACACCGAGCGACTTTAAGTACCTATCGCAATAATTTAGGTACCGACTGCCAAACTATTATTATTAATGAGCTCAAGACGACGCTGGAGGCGCGCGCTGCCTGCGTGTTGACCATGTTTTTCAGCGGACAACTAGATAACAGAACAAGCTTATAACTTTGTGATTTTTCATGATGTTTTGAGATTTTGTACATAGATTCTTTACGTAAAAATACTAAACACGTGTTTCAGGTTTCGCATATACTAAAACTAATGTTGTAGACTTAAATGGTTCGCAAAATATAATTAAAGTTTATTAAAACCCTTTAAAAAAATTGGTTTAGTGAATATACGGTCGTAGACGTCGGCGTCAGAGCATAGCCTGAGCTACGCCGTAGTAAATCTTGAGCTACGCCGGAGCACAGAATGAGCTATGCCGTAGCGAACAGTTACCCTACCGCAAGGCAGAGAGTTTTGTTTGAATGTATGCATTATGGTCTTTGGTAATTAACAAACCGACTTATTTTATTGAGAGCCTGCAATCGTCTACTGGACAAGGTCCTCCTTGTTATAAACGGTCAGACCCTGAGTTTCTAGTGCACCGATATCCATACCGGTGAATATTTTCCCCTCAGTCGAAATATCGGTAGACAGCATCTTACCATACATAAATAAAATCGAATGCTTTATTGGCCCGACCCACATCCCATCTCGCTCGACCGCTGTCCGCAACAGGATTCGTTTACTATAGCTGTTTAACTAACAAATCTCCGAATTGTGATCGATCTATAATAAGTGCCTATTTTCCTCGATCTATTTAAAAAGATGTTTCGTATCTTTTGGAATAGAGAGAAGACGGGAGAATCAGAAAGATTTCTTTCACTACCTTCGAATGACAGATAATCTCATACAAATTTTGTCCCAGTTCTAAAGTTACCAGAGGGCTGAGACATCTGGCAATCACTTAAAAATACATTTTTCCTTTATTTTAATCGCCTATAGAATGTTACTTTGTCTACACTTCTGCCGATTGGTTACTATTCAGAGTCATTATATTAACCACTATGCTCGACAAGATTTTGACACATGACACACTAGCTAAATCGGCGGGGTGATGCGAATTGTCATGAATTTCAAGAATTTACGTGAACTTTCAACATTCGATTTTATTATGAAAAATATGTCGCGGCAGTTGTTTCATACCATAAGTTTGTGGTTAATATCTCCAATAACGTGTTGATGTCGGTAAAACGGCGTCAGTCAATTGCTAAATATGTGTAAATTACATGCCACTACACCCTTCCAAAAAATAGGTAACTTAGATGCACTGGAAATAATGTACTTAGACAACTTTCTCGTTTGCTAAAAAAACTCGAAAAGGCAAAATAAAGACAGTAACATTCTATCTGCGTTCTTATTTTTACCATTATTCATACACAATTCCATGAAAAACACGATCAAAGTCTTGACAAATATTACTAAAAACTCTAGTGCTGATCGTTATCCAAAGTTTCATAATTCGATTATAAAGTTGCATAAAGCCTAATCGATACTCGCAATGAAATCAAGTTTGGAAAAAAAGAGTTGAAATGGAATAAAAACTCATTGGTATAATTTCAAATAATTATTTAATTTTAAACTGATCAACTGTCAGTGCTGATGTAAACAAACTCCGCGTATTAAAATATCTATAAAATAGTAATCTATTGTAATTGTATCTAGTAAAGTAATTAGGTTGTGTGTATAGTGAACATAAACACTAATAAATGTTCGCAGAGTGATACAGTGGACCCAAGTGAAATAAATCTCAAAAAACCTTTCAATCACAATATCGTATAAAAAACAATATCAGTGTTAGTGAGAGTGATCTTTACTGATCAAAGGAACAAAACCAAGTTGTGGACTAGCATAACTACAATGATAACTTAAAATCAGTGCATAAAGATTGATATAATCACAAAACAACAAAATAAATCAGTTGTAACTTCAAATTTTAAATTCGTTTCAAACCAACCAAAGACAAAAGGCATTTCATTTTTAGTGATGTGACAAAAATAAAATTACTAAAGAACGAATGATATAACAGTCGTTTTTAGTGTTGAGACTTGGATACCAGCCTTTTGGAATTTTGGCCCAACTAAAGTGTGACCATACCCAAAAAATAATTAGTAGTTGGTAGTAACTTTACTGAATTTCGAAACCATCTCAAAAGTGAAAAATGACTTCGAAAATTAAAACTAATAATAATAGTGGCCACAAGGAGCAATTACTAGTTACTTGTCACAGATGTAAAAATCAAGTTGAACAGAGAAGTACCTTGTTATGCACCGTATGTAAAAACCACTTTGAATTTGACTGTGCTGGTTATCCTGAAAAAGTGTACCGCTTAAAAAATTTCGAAGAGAGGAAACAATTCAGATGGGAATGCAAAACATGCACTAAGAAGGTAAAACAGCAGAACACACCCAGCTTTGTGGTATCCAATGTCACAACGACGAAAAAGCGCTCGTCTCCTAAGTCATCCATGGCTACTATTTCTAACGCCCCTGAGGAGACTACACCCTGGGCTACTCCTAAAAGCACTACCTCTGAAATATACGACTCTCATATCCTTACAATAGATCACAATCAGATGAACCGTTCACCGATAAAACATTGTCAAGAAGTATGGACTATACAGAAATAGACTATTTCAATGCTCAAGAATTTAAGGATACGATTGATCTACTCCAGACGCAACTCAGTAGTTCTCAAAATGAACTTGAAAATATCATACTCGAAAACAACGAACTTCGTACACAAAATGACAAATTACTCAAGAATAATGCAACTTTAAAAGGATTCCTAAGTCTACCCCCACAGAGAGAAAATAGCAGTGTGGATTCAGCAGTTACAAGAAATGTGCATACATACTCTTTCTTGCACTCAGATATGCTAGCCTTCTCCACTCCACCTAGATATGCGGCCACCAGTAAAACTAACACGAAAACACAACTTTATTGCAATATCTCGAACCTGCAAAAGGATATCGCAGATCTGGAGGACCAGTTAAAACAAGCCGGAAATGAAATAATAAACCTTAAGGATCAAATTCAAAATCTTGAGAAGATGGTAAAGGTAAAAGAAAGGTTAGAAAACCCCAAAACAAAAAACTTTTCACTGGATGCTCAGAGGGAAGATCACGTGCACAAAATATATATTTATGGCACACAACAAATTGTTGGACTATCATCTGCATTGATACGATCAAGAGTGGAAACACCTCATGTAAATTATACCGTCACGTCTGAAACAAAACCACACGCGCTTACCAGTGATGTCATTAAAAACTGTCAAAATATTAAGTTATCGTTGAATGACAAGCTCATAGTTTGTGTGGGCGAAAATGACTACGACTTAAAGATTTTGTCTACTCAACTTCGTCAATTCCTCATTAAATTCCGTGATAATGATGTAATAGTTCTGAGTCTACTGAAAAATATATATATAAATGTAAATGACCTAAACCAAACCATACGCAATATTTGCAATGAATTCAAAAATTCAAACTTTGTTGACTCTAATTATAATTTGTTTAATACATGTAAATTTATTAATTATGTTATTGACTATGACGATTATGAGAAAACATATTTAAATGTTAAAGCACTAAAGAAATTAGTATTTCGTACCCAACCAATTCACAAAAAATCAGCCAATAAATGTAAAGTCTATGGAAAAGGAACAATCCCATATTACTTTTCAGGAAAACAGTTTGAACACGATACCACGAATGAACCCGGTATTGGAAACCCTACTACTAGAAAAATGGGTACTATACCTTTCTATTTTGAAACTGTGAGCAGGATTAAGCTTTTTCGTGAAAAATAGTGGTGAGTCACAGACCTTTAAAATATTTCACCAAAACATCGCTAGCGTTTTATCTAAACAAGAAATTTTAGAACTAACGTTGCTAGAATTACGAGACGCAAATAATGAACCTGATATTTTATGTATCTCTGAAACTTTTATGCGTGCCGGAAATGAAAAGTTTCTCAAAATTAACAACTATACCTTGGCAACTGCGTTTAGTAGAGACCAGCAGAGAGGGGGCACTTGTATACTTGCAAAAAGGGGCATTACTTGTACTGAGCTTACTTGCGTTAAAAAATATTCAACGCTCAAGTCTTTTGAGGCTTGTGGTATTGAAATCCCATTGCATAAATTATTAATAGTGTGTGTTTATAGAACACCGACATCTGACCCTAACGTATTCCTGAATAAGTTGGACCTAATGTTGGGTGAAGTACTCAAAAAATACGGGCCAAGTGTAAAAGTAGTTATTGCTGGTGACTTTAATATAAATACTCTGAAACCAGGGAAAGTCACTACCTATCTAACAGATCTGTGTAATACGTACAAGCTGCAACTTCACATTAATGTCCCAACCCGCAAGGACTCTTGTATAGATCACATAGTAAGTAACATCAAGACTACATCTTCTAAAGTTTTGCCTCTTCACTTATCTGACCATGAGACAGCACAACTGTTAGAGTTTCCGGTAAAAGAGCAAAGTTCAAAGTGTAAATCATACTTTATTTATAAGAAAGATTACTGCAACGAAAATATAAAAAAATTTAAAGCATATCTCAAAAGTATTTCTTGGTTAGATGTCTACTTAGAATCTGACACTAATAAAGCTTTCAATACATTCCATGATTTTTTGTGTTTGTTATATAATTTGTGCTTCCCAAAGATAAAAATAAAGGTTAAAAACTCTAATGCATTTAAGCAGAAATGGATAAGTAAGGGTCTTAGAAACAGTTGCAAAACTAAACGATTCTTGCGATATCACTATTACAATAATAAAACATTATCACACAAAATAAGATATAAACAATACTCAAATATATTGAAAAAGTGTATTGTTAAATCGAAAATGAATTCTAACATAAATTTTATAAAAAATAGCAAGAACAAATGCAGAGCAACGTGGTCAGTTATTAATCATGAATTTGGGAATGCGAGATCATGTACTAATAATATTTCTGAAATACAATTAGATAAGAAAGTTCTGACAAATCCCCCTGACATAGCGAATGCTTTTAATAATTATTTTATTGATTCAACTAATACCTTGACATCCAATAATCAACATTATTATAATGACAATAATATTAAGTCAATTCCTAACTCCATGTTTCTTAGCTCTATGACTGAAGATGAAGTTAAAAAAGAAATAATGGCGTTGAATAATACTAACTCTGAAGGTTATGATGGAATCAACACAAAAATAGTTAAAGCGTGCAGTACAGAATTAATTCCCGTTGTGACATATTTAATTAACCTCTCGTTTTCGTCAGGTACATTTCCTGATGCCCTAAAATTATCAGTCGTGAAGCCACTGTACAAAAAGCACGATAAAAAGGACGTCAAAAACTATCGCCCGATTACTCTGATTCCTATTTTGTAAAAGGTTTTCGAGAAATGTATGCTTAAGAGACTTGCCGACTTCTGTAGCAAATTTAATATTATAGCAAAGGAACAGTTTGGATTCCAAAAGCAAAAGTCAACAACACAAGCAATATTTACTCTGGTGGGCAATATCCTGAATAACTTAAACAATAATAAATTAACAACAGGTCTTTTTTTCGACCTATCACAAGCTTTTGACTTCGTAGCACATGACGTATTATTGAGAAAGTTGGAAATACTGGGAATAAGAGGAGTTGCACTACAGTGGATTTCGTCTTATATAAGTGGTCGAAAACAATACGTTGTTATAGACAAAGTAAATGAAAACGTACTCACTTCCTACTGTTCTGTTTCTAGGGTAAATAAATGTGGCGTCCCTCAAGGAAGTGTATTAGGTCCCATATTATTCTTACTATATATAAATGACATACCACTGGTGACTAATCATAAATTTATATTATTCGCAGATGACATTTCAATTATCGTATCATCTGACAAAAAATCACCTTCTGATCATGAAATAGACATTAATAATACAATTGACAACATTTTAAAATGGCTACAGACTAATAAATTAAAAATTAACTTAGAGAAATCGAATTATATTCAATTTAATAAGTCGAAACATGCCAAATACAATTTTAAACTTAATATTGTCAGACTAAAAGAAGTAACACAAACCAAATTCCTAGGTGTGCTCATAGACCAAGACTTAAATTGGAAAGGACATTTAGATGATTTATGCAATAGGATTAATAAATTTACTTACGCCCTCAGACAAGTAAAGAACGTAACAACCGTTAAAACGGCAATTACTACATACCATGCATATATTGAATCTATTCTAAGTTACGGGCTTATCGTATGGGGGAACAGTACAGATAAAGACAGAGCATTCATTGCTCAAAAAAGGTGCATCAGGGCCATTTGCGGACTTCGTTCTGATGAATCTTGTAAACCATTTTTTAAAAAGCTCGGTCTTTTACCACTTCCTGCACTTTACATATACGCAATCTGTAACTTTGTCTACAGTAATAAGGGATTGTTCAGAAAAGCTTATGAAGTAATCTCTCGTCCAACAAGGGATCCACATAGACTTGTAATGAAGGATAATCCTAAATCAGCCAAGTATGCAAAAAGCTGCCTTGTTATGTGTGTACGCATTTTCAACAAAATTCCGAAAGAACTCAAATCTATAAATAATTGTAATTCATTTAAAAATAAGCTGTATAAGTGGCTGATTGGACATAATTTCTATGACATTAAAG
This sequence comes from Noctua janthe, assembly GCA_910589295.1. Lineage (NCBI taxonomy): Eukaryota > Metazoa > Arthropoda > Insecta > Lepidoptera > Noctuidae > Noctua > Noctua janthe. The sequence goes on from OU342560.1 coordinate 516,177, forward strand.
ATTTCTTTGACATTGTATAATATCCATCTAATAATTTTAATGATTTAATTGATAATTACTGTTGTTTTGACATGATAATTATTTTGCATGCAATTGATATTCTGTATAGCTAAACATGTGGACATTGTATAAGACTGTAACACCATCATACCATGTTTAAAGCAAATAAAGACTTATCTTATCTTATCTTATCTTAAAATTAATCTTTATATGCTATTTTTTAAATAATTTGATTTAGTAATTATTCGATGCTTTTGGTAGACTTCAAGAGAAGGAGATTTATAAATGATAAGAAACACTGAAATGTGTAATCCCAAAAAAAAACTTGCTTCTAAGTAAACATTCTGATGATTACCTTTCCTTTAAAAACTTATAGATGGTCTCCTTACTTTCCGTTGAACTAGCAGCGTGAGATTTGGCATGAAATTAAGTTTCACAATTCAAGCAAATAAAAAATCTGGAAATGGATTGATTTTCAATTGTAGGTAGATAAGTACGCACGGTTGCGTTTTTTTTGTTTCAAAATTTAAATTAGGATGTTTCACATTTATACTTAAGTGTTTTAATTTACTATTATCATTTATTGAGAATTTTGTTTTGTAATAGCTGAAGGTTGGATATAGAATCATGGTAGGCATAGTAAAAAAAAAAGGTTTGATCCGCCAAAGATAAATTACATTTATTCCTAAAATTGTGTATCGATTGGTAGCGTTTTGTCGGTTACGTGTTAGATTAGGACAAACTTTTTTTTTGTTTAGCCTATTCTTTCCCACTGCAGAGCAAAGACCTCCTCCAATCCTTTCCAACTCAGCTAGTGATTTGGCTTCTCTGGCCAATCAGCCAAGAATGAGTCCAAATCGTCAGGCAAGCGTTTCTTGGACCTGCCTCAGTGACAACAACCGACAAACTTAATGTCTTTTATTTCGCAATCGGCAATTCATAAGACGTATCCTGAAGAAACATTAGTTTATTCTTCGAAAGCGGTTCACTGTCAACTCTAAAAACTATTCTTACAACTGCAGCTTAAGAGAGACTCGAATTAGTAGAGTTTTCTTAAAAATAGTTTGGTTGCTACTAAACCAAGCTTACTAAGTATAAAAAAATATTGACTATTAAAGGTATTAGTCAGAGAAGGCAAAAGATAAAGAAAATTGGAATGCCATAGGGAGGCCTTTGACCCGCAGTGAGAAAGAACAGGCTGATAAAACAAGTATTTGTAAATGGTGAATACCACAATAACGAATCTAACCTAACATAATAACTTTACCATACTAAATTCATCTTGCGAACCAAATAAATTTTTATTATGCCTTCCAAGATCCTGGGCTTTTTATATCCAACCGACTAAACAATAGAAAAATAAAATTATTTAAAAAAAAAAATCTTATTTTCGAATTTTTAGTTTTGTTGTATTCTGTACATTTCTGATACCGCATCATTAGATAATGCTATGCGCCGTTGATGGGTGTCCTCATGAAAAGACGATTCTCTCTGCGGGATGAGGTCATGATAAAAATCATGTTTATCCATGAAATATGAACGCGTCTTCAGATTTTTGGATCCGTGCTATTTAACGTTGAGGAGTTCCCTTGTGAGATGACCATTTTGACTGCAGGATCATGATAGAAATCATCTAAATTATTAAAATTAAACGCGTATACAAAGTTTCGTGTTCGCGCTATTAACCGTTGAGGAGTTCTCTCGTGTAGAGACGATCCTGGCTGCAGGACTAAGTTATGTTTATCATAAAAATGTATTGTCACCAGAACAAAAGGTGTGTGCAAAAATTCAGCTCAATCGGTATTAGGAAACCGGTTTGAAATTCATTTGCAAGATTTGACCAATACTTACTAACAAGGAAAGTTAAATAAAAACATATTTTAATAATATAAAAAATCACAATAAATTATCTAGTAAAATACAATATCAATTATTTGAACAGCGAATGCATTCATAATTTAAATTTTGATGTGAAAAAAAAACGGCGCGAATTTAGCAATAGATCAGTCTGTGCTGTTTGTTGTGCCGGTTTTAGTACCTACAATTTACGAAAAACTATTTAAATTAGCAATGTAAAGCTTAAAAAAATATTATTGTATTTATTTATTCTATTTTACGCTTAAAACAAATTTAATTTAATTTAATTTCCATCTATCGATTTTTTCAATTCCATAGTTTAATTTCTCGATTATCGAAATTTACAAAAAACGAATCGATTGAAACAATCGCTTCCACACATCACAATAATTTAAAAAAAAAATGGTTGTCAATTTCGAATACAAATTTGAGGAGTCGTAATGAATATTACGAGTTATTGGTCCCGTATTAGTAAATTCCGCTAAGATCTGGGCATTCTCATGTTGTTTATAATATTTGGAATGATATTTGTCATATTTGTTATCGAATCTATACGCGTCTGTGTGGTGTAATGTGAAAAATAAAAATGTAAACACGCACGATTGGCGCGAAACTTCGACTTAAGATATAAAAATTCATCATTACCACTGCTTATTTAAATTGAACTATGGATTAATTCGTCATATAATTTAATAATGAGTTAATCATTCTCAACATATTGGAGCTTGGATGTCCGAAAACCACAATTTTTATGATTTTTAGCCTCGGCCAGCACAGACGTCAAAATGGCGATGACCGTATATTATGCACTTGAATTTTTAAAGGGTAAATTAAGAAACTTGCGCGCTAAATACAGAAGTTTTAATGGCGAAGACATAATTATGAACTTTTTATCCAACTCTCTTAATTAAGGTACACTCATAGTATTTGATAATCAGAATATTAAATATTGACATAAATAATGAGGATGACGTATGACTTAAACGCTAGACCCCTTCGGGGGCTGGTACCAATCCAGCGGAGGTTTGAGTGTCAGACCCCCAAAGGGGCCCGTACCGAACTTTATGGTTAAAGGCCTTAAAGTGAAAAATTTATCTGCTGCTCGACCACGATTGGTTTTACGATCGACATTATTCTAGCTCGTAAAAGTCACAGTACTCGGTATCTGACTGCAGTAGTGTTCTAACAATTTTATTCTAAATGCAATTATTAGTGGATAGTGTAATGCACTAAGCGGGGACCTCTTCTCGTCTTTTGTTTATTGCTGGGGCGATGTCTGCAAACATAATTGTTTCAAAATAGCCGCAGAATTGACACAGTAATTGTCAACTGTTTCAGTTCTTGTATTTTTTTATTGAAAGACGTCATTATGATATTCCAATGGCGTGCTATTGTAATCTCGTATGTGACGTCATTGTGAATTTAATCGGTTACGGACTTTAGATACACTCAACAGTAAAACATATCGTGCACACATTCACCAACTTCTCTTTACTCGATTACCCATATTACCTGTAAACACACACACAATTCACAGTTAGTAAATAATTACAGCGAGTAGATTGCACCGAACTGTTGACGGCGCCGTGTCCGCAAATACGGGCGCGGAAACTCAATGATTGATGATCTGATCAACTTGATGGGGCTGATCACACGGGCGCGAGCGATTGCGCGGCTGATCGGCGCTGATCACTGGGCTGAGGTCTGGGAGTCAGATGTTGCGCCGTCAATTGTTTCTTTTATTGTTTGTTACTAGCTGATTCTGCTATATTGTCGGTGGTTGAAGTTGTGGATATTTGACGATGTGTAAACTGTAGTTAAAGACTTAAAAGTTTTACTTAAAAGTTTATCATAGCATTTATTTATTACGTTATTATAGTGGTGAGTAACACCAGAATATTAATTTGAGGCCAATCATGTTGGCAAAATAAAACCGGTGGGTACCTAGTCGGTCACGCACTCGTGAATAATAATGGCAGTAAAACATGAATTGTAAACACAATAATCGTTACTGACTATCTTCATAAATTATATATCGTCGCAAATGTGCTACGTATTCAAGAAGTCATAATATATCTGCTTAACGATTGGGTCGAAATGACCAATCAGTGATACCGTGATTCTTTATTTTGAATGTATTGATAATATCCTGATTGAAATGTGTCGTGGTGGTTACCCGATGGCGTTTTGATGAAATTCCATTGAACAAGTTTTCATTTGGTAAAGTACTGTGAATAACATCGTCTGAAGGATGCTGTCATTAAACATTTGTGACATTATTTGTGGAAAATGTATTAATAAGCATGACAGTATAATATAATGTATGGACTGTGTCTGAAATAAATGAATTTATAATAATTATGGGCAATCATTGAAAATAGCAGAGAAAACAAACTTCTACAAAAACTCAATGCTCTTTAACGTTAGTAACGTCAACAAAAACTCCGTAACAAGATTTCTTCAATAATTATTCGTGTTCGTCGGAAGTACATAGACGATCAATTAGTGGAATTTATTGCCGTCTCGGGACGTTTCTTTATTTATCCGTCGTTTGTCAACGTCCACGGACGCTGTAATTGCTAATGTTACTACATTCGTTCTGCAAGGAGAGCGATTCTTTCTGATAGGGATGTATTACGGTTTCAATAGCACTCTGTTGTGTGTGGGTTGACGTAGAGAGCAGTTTTAAGAAAATCTTAGATAATGTGACATCTACCAACCCGCACTGGCCCGCGTGGTGGAATATGGCCCACTTCCCTCTCACAGAGAGGAGGCCTGCGGCTCACCGTGATGCAAAATAAACGTTAAATATTTTTTCATAAACAATAATCACATAAGTATTCAGAGAAAATTCACCTGTCAACAGCGAGTGTTGACGTAACTAGCGTCAGCTTCAGTTCCGCATACGGGTTCGCCACTCAAAAAAGTAAAAAAAAAACAGTCCACAGGTTATTTCTCTTCCATTCCTGAACAAGAATAGAAAATATGTGCCTATCAATATTTTCTGCGTTCGCATCAAACATGGCCGGATGGTCCAATATTATTTTTATCAATATTTTCATTCAAACTTCCTGCAAACTGTTGGCGAAGAATATTTTTTCGAGTAGTGTTGCAAAAAATAACGGTTTCTTTTTTGAAAAAGTAGCTGCAGAACCAATATTGTGGTTAGATCGAACTTAGTTTGACCTCTAACGCTATCTTCCAAGCCTAATACTGTAGATAGTCGATATTATGTTAAACGATAATGACTCTTAGTTATAGAAATTACGTTAATTTGAAAAAAAAAAACATACAAATTCTTCTAATAACGGTTAAGAAGACTTTTTCGTGAAGTTTTTTAAAGCTTTCTCTTTCCTTCTATTTACGCTGTACCCAACAGGTTCCGAAATGATGACTTTATATTTTAAGTTAACATTAAGTCCATATCTTTTTAAATAAACTTTCCAAAAATAGGGACCAAGAATGCGAAAAACTATTGACGAGAATGATTGCAGTCACCGTCACGGGCTATTAGTTTTTAATAAATGGCGGACACAAATTATTTCACGCTTATAAACGGAATGAAATGCCTAATCCGTTTTAATGTTAACGTCAAATGGTCTGTGAACTTTATTAGTGAAATCATTTCGTTTCCGCTTTGTTCTCTAAACATAATCTGAATTTAACACAGACTATAAAGTAAATGACCCGTGGTAATAAGATTCAACCCACAGCTTGCTTGGTAAAATATTCTGTAGAATAACCCAAAAAAAATGACATACGTAATAAAATATATGTGACTAATAAGTCAAATCTGCCCCTAAGACGTGCAACTTATCAATATAGCTAAAGCTTCTAAAAACTACAGCTTTTAATAAAAAATCTGACCTGGATGTGAAAATAAAATGTCACTTAGCTTTTTATGGCATGTCCGTATGACAAATTCCATGCATCACATAAAACACCCCCGTTCTATAATAGACGAAAAAAATCATCCTCAATTTATCTTGATACGACAAAAATAAAAGACAGGGTATCAAAATACGGCTTTATTACCGATGTGTTGACCACAAAAACGTGCGCTCACCCCGATATCCCGCCATGATGCATTGGCGCGGCGACAGTTATTGCTGCCACAGATTATATTTCAAGATGGCGGCCATATTTCACAGCGACACTAGCGCCGTTGTCTGATACATTGATGCTATGATGTGATAACTTAATAAAATAATACGTCGTTTATGGGACTTTCATTGATGATGTAAAGGCAAAAATCTTAACTTAAAGTTAACCTATAAAGTTGCTTGTTTATAATAATTGTAATCGTGCCGTTCAATATGCCTTGCATTAGAACCACAAATTTCACATAAAGTATAATAAATAAATGAGCAGCATTTTACCAACATAATTATTAGAAATATTTTGTTAAGTACAAGCTTGAAATAATTTTGGTTATAAACCAGATTACATAACAAAGCGTTTGCTGTTGGTTATTGTCCGAATTACCCGTTGTTAGTCACAAGCCGCGCTCATTAAAGTTATTTCGCATAATGGCCGGCGATTGTGAGTTGATCACTAGACCAGTCCACAACATTTGTTTTAAAAGCAAGATTAATATACATCGTAACACTGGTTTTAGTCTACATGGCAGAAAGAGATAAAAATATTTCTGCGATAGAGTGATAAGGATAGAGCTATACAAAGGAATTGTCGCGCATTATTTCATAAGAACGGACAACACAATATAACTTTTTATGTGGCCCTGTCTCCGTAGTTTTAATTTAGTGACGTACTAAGTTAGAAAATAATGTTTTTCATGCATGTATAAATTACAATTTTATTTTTTGAAAATTAAAAGTTTTCTCTTGATAATATTAGCACTTTCCTTCCTAATAAAACAAACTTTATGAAAGGGCAAAGTCCAAAAATAAATGAAAGCCGCATACCGGGATAGATTTACAGACAAATGAAAAGGACTGCTCGACATGACGAAACTATAAGGATTTTAGTACGCAACCCTAAACAAATATTTGCGACATCTCCGCATGTTAGAAATCCTAACGAAAAACATAATGGTTCGTCCCATTTCAGTAATAATTTTTCATCTAGTAATGTTCTATGGGTCAGCTTCCTTTATTCTGAGGGTGATTACTGTGCCTAGCAGGAGGTCTGCGATCGAGATGTGATTACTGGGTGCTATTGAGCCGAGTGTACACATGTCGGGTGTAATGACTTTGTCGTCACTACGACCCCCACGGGGGCTGGGGGTGAGTGGTAATCTTATAGTGGGATTGTGACTGTCATGTACTGGAGTTGATATGTGGGGAAGTGATATTGTTCACTTATAGAGATTAAAAAAAAAGAAAGAGAAAATAAAATTAGATGCAGGTTTAGGCAAACCTAAAACATGACTAGTGGTTGTAGATTGTTGATAACATTAAAAGGCTTTTATTGTTAGAATTCAAATATATTTGTAAAAACAAATGAATCGCTGTCTTAAGATTTTAAAACAATTTCTTTGAAAAACAGTTAAATCAAATATTATCCTTCGTAAAGTTAAGCTTTTAGTAACCTAAGCAAATTTTTCTTTGATGGAATAACACAAATATGTCTTTACTTTATCTTCACACAAAGCCTCAAAAATAATAATAAAAACTTTAAAAATATTATTCAGTTTTGCGCCATTACCATGTCGTAAAAAACTGTTTTAAAATCATGCATTCATAATGAGCACACAATGAACGCGTGCATATTGCATAACACCCCTTTGATTTAATGCGAGCGTCTGAAAAACACATTCATAAAGTCCATGAAAATCTTTAACAAGAAGTTGATGACAATCGTTATTATAGCACCACAAACAGAAATATTTAATCGAGCGGTCATAACGGAATACATGCGCCTATGTATGTTCTGCGGCCATAAAAATAACAGCTATTGCGAAAGTACACACCATTCCATTAAAAATGGCCGATTCGTATCACAGTTAAATTTAAAGCGCTTGAAACTATCGCTGGATCGCTGAATAGTGCTGATTTTAGTGTTTTTTTATTGAAAGTTTGCTTTTGATAGTGTGATGCAGCGAAAAAGGTTATTTTTTCCATTAAAGTAATTACCCTACCCAAGTTTAAAACGATTTTATTTCATGAACCGAATCTTTTAAAATTAAAATTATAAACTGTTGGGGTGTTTAAATGGTTCAAGTAGTTTTTTTTATGAAATGTGTTGAGGTGAGTTCAGTTTAAATAATAATCATCACGCTCAGTTTTATTTGTGAGACCTGCTCTTTACTATGTAGATTAAAAAAACCATATTCAGTGGGCATCTCCGTCGTGTAAGGAGCCAAGCCAACAGACGCTAGGTCCATATTGCAGCGCAGTGCGGCTCGGGCCCGAATAGCTGGGGGTGCAAACCGTGCAAAGAGACGCGCTCCGCAAATATTTGAACAGCCACCAGCGCCAGCGAGAATGTTGTAAGATTGCCTCGACCGCGGGAAAATTAACTCTTTACCGCGGAACTGGATTAGTGTGTTTGTGGGTAAGATGTTTGAAAGTTGGCAAAATAAGACTTTTTCAAAGTAACCTGGAAAAAGGAATGTTGTCGGCGCAGCATGTCGTCTTCTTCTATACTTCTCTATTATTCGTCATCTCATCCGACACCTTCTTCTTGCCATAATATCCTTCACACATTTCTTTGGTTTTCCTCTACTCTTACTTGTGTGTACAAATAAAGTTCTTTCTATTGGCAGGAATACAAGTAACGAATGAGTTACGGAAATCTTTAATGGCCGGACTGCCAGATAATGTACTGAAATATCTGCAATGACCGGTGTCCGTAGCCGGTCCAGAGTCAGATTTGGTCTGTTTGATCGCACATCTAGGAAGGTCTACGAAACGTGGAAAGCATAGAGGGACTTGTGCCCAGCCATGGGTTAGTACAAGTTAAAAAAAAGTAGGTAAAGGAATAAAAAAGTTCTATTCTGTGATCGTTTGTGGTTCTATTTTTTATTACCGCCTGTCGGCCTTTATAGCCACGTTCTCACAACCCAATGTAACACGTAGTTTTTAGAAAATACACCGTCACTCTGAAAGTTACGAGTTTGTTGAGGTAGAAAGTTGTGTCGTGGTACGAAGCTTGTTGGTATTTAGAAGATTTAATTAAACTATTTAGTCACCCGTACGAGTTTTGCTAGATTAGATTACAAAGTTTTGAACTCTTCTCACTGGAACTAGATTTGTGTGAATACACTGTGACGGAAGAATGTAAATGATTGTGGCTGGTTCATTAGTATTTGTTTTATAAGGGTAGTAATAAAAGCTCAGAACAAAAATTAAAATATGAGCATACTCAAAATATGACTGCTTCACTAATTTTTCGACACCTTATATACGAAAAAAGAAACGACCGAAAAAAATACTCAAAATTCCGAAAAATCAATACAGCCTTTTTGCTGACGTAATATTTTTCCACCAGCTTAAATTGCGTTTTGCCGATAACTACAGTTAGTCTTTTTTAATCGTAACTTACCTATTGTAATTTAGAATAAACCTATAAAATAAATAAAACAGGATAAAAATCAACGTCAAGATAAGTAACAAAATGTAGTTATAAGGCGTAGTCGACGTAGCTCCGCTACGCGGAGCTCCTTGTTCTGTCTGCAGGGTTTTAAGTAACCTTCCCATCCTCACCGCCGTCCCCTACGAACCTAACCTGTCCAGGGTCGGGGTGCCTCAAGTCCCGAGCTCGCTTCGCTCGCTCTTGCATCCTAAGTTGGCTTGAGAAAACGATTATTTTAGCAGAACATAATGTTTTCGGAAACTTAGTATTTTTTTCGGAAGTTTGGTATTTTATTATTTGAAGTACAGATTATTTTTCGTAGAATTGAAACTTGAATAAACTCATGTTTGTTTGTTAAATACAACATTTTTTGTCGGTTAATTTTGCATGCATTTTTCGATAATTCATTTTAACACAGCTTAGTTAGTATTACAGTCAACCACAGATCGTTGGAAATTAAAAGAAGAAGATAACCTATGTCCTGCCCAAGGATACGAACTATCTCCTTACCAAATTTCATTACGGTCCGATCAGCCGTTTTAGTATGGATGTATGATGTAAGAGTAAGATAAGAAGATTACTGAATACAGCTGTGAAGATAAAACTAATTTCTCATCTTACACTTTACCGGAACATAATTTTCAAAGCTACTAACCTATTCTATCTCACATGCTATTTCCATAATAATCAAAGGAGCTACCCTGACACCGTACAACCCAAAATTATGTTAAACCGACGTCACACTAGTTTGCAGATGTCTTCAAATGTGAGTTATTTACTAAGCAAGAGAGATGCCACACGATGCGTTGGCGGTACGTTGCGATGATGGCACGGTGAAGCTGCGTTCGTTTTACATATAAAATCAGTTCAACATGCCGCTTGATGCGTTGGAACAGCGTGCGGCGACGCTACGCATGCGCATCTGACAAGGATCCAGAGAGAGGAAGCGGGCGGCTGCGATGCGACACCGGAGCGACAACGCAACGCAGTATTGTTAATTTAATTAAAAGTTTTTTGATTGCTGCGACTTAGTAACGTCGTCATTGCGTTGCGACAGCGCTCGTGCGTTACGTTGATGGTGTGGCTCTCAGTGCGTCAAAATCATAGCATTTCGCCGACCTACGTCCGTGTACCACCCTTCTAAACTGCACTCCGGAGATTTAGCTAGCTGTGGCCTGATTTGTGTGGCACATGTGTGTGGACTTTACATCTGTGGCCTCGGTCGAAGAATACTTATTCGTTCTACGAGAAGACAGTTCGTTACACGCCCAACTTCGGTGGGCTAGAGTTAGACTAAGTTAGTGTTCGCGCGACTAGTTAGAATTTGAATTGGAGTCGAGTTCAACGACCGAGTAGGTTTGGGTAGTAAAAACTTGAACGAATGTTTCAGTTAATAATTCTGTTACGTTATGCATAGCCTTCAGTGCATCTGTTTTCAACGAATTTTGCTTTGGACGTAAAATTTGAGTGTAACTCTTAAAGCAACAGAAGCAGGCAATCACTGCTAGTTGTTACTTATTTGGCACAGTCAATAACTTACTAAGGCACATTATCTCTCTGAATCAAAATGAACAAGCAGAAAATTCCTGAAAGTTCCAAAACATCAAGTCTATTATTTACAAACAAACACCACTAAATCCCATACAAAACTCAATTTAAAGTTAAACCATGAGCAACTGCGTCAACAATTAATTTAGTGAGCGCGCTTATCGGCTCGACTAAGTGACATTTTAATTTGTGTAATTTACTCGGTCCTCGGTGCCCCGTCCTCGACGGAGGCGGAGGTAAACAAAGCTAAGTTCCACGCCGCCAGTTTTTGTTCGCGCGTGTTTTGCGCGCAAGATAAACGCGTCAAGTTTACCGCATGCCGGCGCAAGTTAAGGGAGATCGTATCGGTGTTGCCATGGGAATTAATAAAAACTTACCAGCATAGAAAATTGGCGAAAATGTTGGTTTCGTGATGGAACTTTTTTGCTTAATGGCTTGCTAATTGCTTTGGTTAGACCTTTTCCAAGTGTTTCGAAGCAATCAAACAAAGTGTAGGTTATCAAAAAAATTTATTTTAATTTCATCAGAAATATTCAGTTACAACCACGGAGTCTGTATTTGTGCCCAGCTTACGGCAATAGTCTTACCCCCTATTGCATAGGACTTACACTTATCTGTCGAATTGTGGGTGCACTATTGGTCACCTCTGCCTAGCTCTTCGGGGATTACAGGCGTGATGTTATGTTTGATATCTCAGTAGAAACACTAAAGTTAGTTTAAGACCTAAACTTACAAAGAGAAGTATCGTCTCCGTTTCATTCACAAACTTTACTCCGAACATACATTGGCACCTAACCGCGGGATAAACTCTTATATCCCAAGTTCGCAACTTGTTCGCTACCTGTGTGTGGCAAGTTTTAGTTTATGTGTGCTCGACGAGGCGTGTTATTTATTTAGCAACAACTAAAGTAATGGAGGCCTGCGCTGAGGTACGGGCCTAATGTCGCACTCGTGTACAAGCCACTCGCTTTTTGTTTATACTTGCTAATTTTCTAAAGGGTCAGTTATACATGAGGAGGGTTTTTGTGAATCTAATGAGCCATTATGGGAAGGAAATAGTTAATGGTTGAGTCGTATCGACAGTTCCTCGAAACCCACCAAGATAGGTAACGTCTATGCTCTAACACAGACGTCATGACTGCTTTTCATTCCAAATGTAGGATTGGTTGCTCTTGTGAAATTACGAAAAGTTCGTAGTGGAAAGACCTTGGCATCACGTTTCCCGGCCTGGTAATCGAACATAATTCCTCAAGTTTGGTAGTAGCATGACCACTAGACCAACGATGAACTCAGACAATCTTATGATAAGTATATTATCTATCGTATTCGACTGTTTGATTCTTGCTTGAGTACTAAAACCTGAGTGTGATAATCGTCTGGTGAGACTAGCATAGCATTTTATCCCTTCGACGTTTTCAGAACTTTTCTTATACAAATGGGACTCCAGAATTCTAAAGCTTTAGTCCTGGAAAGTTGTCTACCGTTACTTTCATTTGGTACCTACTCCGTTATTTTGTCTTCAAGTTATCGTAAAATCGAGCTTAGGTTCTTTAAAAGTGTGTTTTTGGTGTCAAACTTATTTCTCTTAGTAAAGCTTTAAGTTTTTATGAGGGTAGTCATGACTGTGGAAGCTAGAGTTTATTTCACCAAGTGAAGAAGTTATTTTATGTTTTGGTATCTCGTGTATGCTAAGAGGATGAGACAGTTTATGGCCGGAGATGTGCCGAGCAGAGACGAAGGAAATGAGTGCGGAATGGAAGTAGGTATGTCTAGGAACTTGGGTGTTGTATGTTTATGAAGGCTGCCTGAAGAATATTGACTGAAATAGATGGAACTAAATGTAGGTAACTTTATTTGTACTGTACGATTTTACTGAATAACCGAATAACAAAAAATAGAACCGAAACAAAGTACATACTAAAATAAATCACACGACACACTAAAAGAACACACTACAACAACATACTAAAAGAAGAAGTGAGGCAACCATTTAAATCACGGCTCTAATAGAGCATTTCAAGAAGCCACTTCACCCATTTATAAAAGTAAACTGTCTTATTTCTCCTTGCTCCAAAGAATATAAGCTAGACACACTTCATAAATCAATGTCACGTAATAAACGTCACGATAAATGTATATTTGTCGCCCGTCAAACGGTGGGAATCACGAGGAAATGTGTGAAAAACCCATACTGTACTAAAAAAACACCAAACAACCAAAAATATACCCAAAACTTAAAAGCATAGAGTACAGTATTCAGTGGGGGTGGAAATAGAAATGCGTTAGTGAATATCGAATAAGGTCGGATCAGTGATTGATATCAGTTTTCATGCCACATATATAGGATATTGGGATGTACGTATAGTTACCTACGAGTATATAATGTACGGTCTAGTAAACATAAATAAAGAGGGGATGGACAGCTTAAGCCAAGCGCGGACGTCGAGTGGATCTGTGGTGTGTAATACATATATTGGAACACTGATAGCGGATATTGTGTCTGAGGATTAAAGACACTTTCTTTATTTATTTCATAATAACAATGTAAAATAGCTCGTGAAGGAATATAGTATCGAAACTGCGTTTTTTGTTGCTCGGCAGAAAAATGTTCACATACTTTTGCTGACGATGGACATTATTAAAAGTTTCTGTTAGTGGATGGCCCAAACTAGAATGCAAAATACTGGTATAATTGTTACATGTATATTGTACTGGTTTAGAAACATTGTCTAGTACAATGAAATATATATCAAATGTGCAATCGTATCTCCAAAATAAGTCATATGACGAAACTGAAAATTTTTTAACATAAGTGGTGAACATGGACAAACAAAAACACACACACACACACACAATCACAAACACATATACACGCACTTATTTACCTTAAAATTATTTCATATTGACGTTTAATAAAACGTTCATAATATCTTAAACTGAATTGTCAAATTCAATACTCCGAAATTGTAACAGTAACATCAGAAGCACTGTGTCCCTGACCCTTACATAATTACACATTAGGGGACCGGAATACTTCTCCTTAACACAGGTCTTCATAACCTAGCTAGGAGAGCAGTGCTCACCCACAAGGTTGTATAAATGGTACTTTTTTTTAAAACTGTATTTTTAACGTGTACCACTAAGCATTATTTTGAGTAAATAAATAAATATTTTTATTATTATAGAAATCAAATCTAGAAAAATAGTTGTCATTTGACGCCTATCAGAAACTTCATAGCGAACTACATTGGCTGCACAATTAGAGATCAATCCAGAATTGCATCCGTCCGATACCGCAGCCGCTGCGACGAACAGCGACATCTTGGCGATACAACCTCCGTGCCTCCAGCCAAGCACAAATCAAACCTTAAGTTGTACAGCTAGAGGTGGGCGGGACGGCACATGTAGTCGCTCCCGGATAATGTGGACGTAATTGTGTGTCAGAGGCACACATATCCATTACTGATCCACGTGAAGTCGGATTAGTTTTTGATATAGACACGATAGTAAGTTGAGGCCAGTATCGTTAGATGAGAACTCTTTACGATAGTAAGTTGAGGCCAGTATCGTTAGATGAGAACTGTTCACGATGTTATTGAAGGTATCACAACTACTATTGGAAATTAAATATTCTTGTCACATTTTGTTAAGGGTATTTTGTTTCCTTTATTATTATTTGCAGATGTTGTACTATTTAAAATACTTATATTTTCCCGCGGCTTCGCCAAGATGAAGGTCGTCGATCGAACGTGTTATCAGGATAACGATTGTCTCATATCCTAATCCAGATCATATGACAGTCTACCTGAAGTCAACCATCGAAATCCGTTTAGCCGTTAAAACCTGCAATTGTAACATACATACAGAGTTATTAGTTATATATACTGCGTTAGTTTTGCAATTCGATATTGTTCTCTAAAAAGATTTCTTCTTTCTTTTAAGTTCTAAAATTTGTTAACTTTAATTGAACACGAGGGATAAACGGATAGTTAGAAGTGAATCGTCAGAGCACCTCGGATTTGTGCTGCGTTGGTCCGGTGATATCGACCTAGACGTAGGACCACGAAGTCTTAGCCCGCATAGGTCATCTATTGCTACACCTGCAACCACAGGGCCCTTGTCAAATTCAGAAACTTAATCTACGAGTATATTATCTGACCAGTATTTTGATAAAAAGACTCAGTATGAAAATATAGTGACGTAAAATTCAATATGTTGGGCATTAAAAGCATAAAAAGCCCTCGGTCTTTTCAAAGGAAAGGTCAGGGGTCCCAAATGATTCGATAAACCGTACCCGTATAAACAATCTCTATTGCCAACTACGCAAGTAAAAGGAGTGTGCCAACACACGCATCGAGTACTTTGGCATCATCCCGTTGACGAGGCATCTCAATCACGTGTTGGACCCAACCCTTGCCGGAAAACCTACTGATAAATTATTCAACCCTAATATAGGTCTCAGATCTAAGCACCTAGGCACCTTTTTGACCTCACAAGGGCTGGTAATCGCCGTAAATTAAATATGCCACACCATTACTCAATTTCGCCAGAAACTGGGACTTAAAGAGCCAGAGGGCCCCTTATTAAACTTTTTACGCGTCAAGTTGGCTGGATCATTAAATATATTGGCTTTGCTTGGACGCAAGGACGCCTCCTGTTATGAAACGCTCTGTCTATTTGGAAGGGGAATACGAAATGTTAGGTCCTGGTCGTTCTGAAACAAATATTCAGCCTACTGTAACTGATATGAGAATATGGACCTTTCGTTCCATGTCCTTTGTGATTATGATGAAGATTTTTGCTCTGAAAAAATATGGATAGTTATTTTCCCACGCACTCTAAATATAAAAATCTATGTTGAGTGAGTCATCCTTCAGACCGTATCTATTTCTGGTATGTTAACCTTTACATACTCGTAAATCTCGTCTTAAGCTTCTCCATTAAGAAATTTGCATAATATTATAGTCGGTGATATTGTTATGTCGTGAGAAAATGGTTTGTGTTGAAAATAGCTCCAATTTCGTAACTAAAGCTAATAAGCGAAAAGAAGAAAGGAAACGGTCCAGACGAGCAATGTTAGAAATAAAACAATATATTATTGGCTGGGATAATAAAAATGTACAAAACAAAGTGGGGGCTGGTAACAAAGGCGCATCCATTGCTCTGTCACAAGCAGACAGTGAGGTTGTTACTGCCGTCCCAGGGATGCCAAACGACTTTGTTTTTCACAAACGTTTTTTGTGGAGCCGCTAGTTTTTTATTCCGTTGGGATTGACGTATTTTTTTTAGTTTTGTACAGAGGGTATGTTTTTGAATGCGAGAGATATCAGACGGGTTGTTTGCAAGAGTGGTACTGAAATCATGGGGACTGCGAAAAGCGAAATGTTTTGAATCAAGTTACTAACGTTGGAGATTATGATTTCACAAAAAAACATTTTTACTATATTACACAATACATAAGGCGACGACGACGCGGTAGACCTCGCAGGAGCTGGTGGGACGAGCTGGACAATACCAACGACCAGTGGCCCATATTGGCCCTGGATCGAAGAATTTGGAAGTCATGGAGAGAGGCCTTTGCCCAGCAGTGGGATGACACAGGCTAACAATAACAGTAAAATACATTACAAAACCATCACGCCTGTAAGCCCCGAAGGATTAGCTAGGTGTATCTACACATTTCATCTATTATGTTTAAGTCCCATGTACTTTTATAGCAAGCGTTACTATATAATTTTAAAAACAAATTAAAATTAAAATACCTAATATATTAAGCAGGAGATTGTATGCTAGTGATGTGTGAAATATAAACAGTCATAAATAAAGCTGGTTGTTTTACCACGTAATTTAATAAATCAATTTTCAGAGCTAATATTATAATGATGATTTGATGTGTGATTTTTTAAGTCTTTTTAGAAATGGCGTTTTAAGCAAAAGTTTCATGCTTGCAGAACTTTTTTTGTCATTTTTTTTAATGGGTAATGATTATGTTTAGAGCTATAGTTTCCAGATATAGTAGATTTAAAAAATAATAAAGTTGCTTAGTTATCCATAGCCTAACAACCCTATCGCTTAGATTTCCCTTCAATGTCTTCCTAGGACAGCCCTAGAGTCTCAGCAGGAGATTCGGCTAATATTTCCGCCTTATCAATGAGCGACGTATTTGCGGCACTGCACACTGTCGCTGTCTGAAACACTGTCTTGATGACGTCATCAGAATAGTTGTTGGTAATGCTGTAGGACTACGTCAGTGTAACAAATCCAGTTTAAACTGGTCTCATCTGTTGAACCTCTGTACTTCTTTAGGTCAAACGTTTGTTTTCTTTTGCGCAAAACTAATGTGAAACACTCAGATATCAAAAAAATAATAAAAAAATCAAATCAAATCATTTATTTGCAATGAATGTAGGTTAAATTAAAATACAGGTGGAGTAGAAAGGTGTGAGCCATGTACATTCTGCCTGGAAATATTCACGCATAAATTAAAATAAAAATATTAAAAAAAATGTCAAGATCATCAAAAATAGAAATTACAAATGTCACAGTTAGAATTATTACAATAATACAATTATACATTGATTAATATTAAAAAAATGTCAAATTAAAATGTCACTTGAAAATTAATTTTAAATTAATGTATATTCGGTTCTTAAGTTCAAAATAATATTTATTATTCACATTTAAAATTAAAAAGTTTTGTCCATTAAAAAATCATTAATGGAATAATAACATTTTTCTATTAGGAAGTCCACTAATTTCTTTTTAAAGTTTCTAATTGTATAATTTTTAATTACATCTGGCAATTTATTGTATATGGTCCCATACAAATAACACTTTTCCTCAATAATGCTGTGTTACAGGACTCAATGTGTAATAAATGCTTGTATTGATTTCTGATAGGACGTTTTCTAGTTTCTGTCATCGTGGGAAATAGGTTTTTATTGGTCTTTACAAACATGGCCATTTCCAGGATATACAATGCCGGAAATGTAAGCACTTTTAGGGACTTAAACTTTGGTTCGCAACTGTCTGTGGTCTTCAAACCACATATCGCTCTAATGCAACGTTTTTGCGCGTTAAATATGTACTCCCTTGAGCTGCAATTGCCCCAGAAAATAATACCAAATCTTAGAACTGATGCAACCAGACCATGATATGCTACTAATATAGTTTGAATGTCAACTTTCTTGGACAACTTTGAAAGGACATATGCCGCTGTATTTATCCTTTTGCAAATTTCCTCTGCTTATGGTTGCCAATTTAGTTGTCTGTCAAAATCCCTAAAAATTTTGCTACTTTAACTTGGTTAATTTTTTGTTTATTGTAGTCTACAGTTACTTTTATTAAAATTGTGCGTTGATGGAAGTGCATTATGTTAGTTTTTTGTAAGTTTATCACCAAGTTGTTTTTGTCAAGCCAATGTAGGATATCTTCCAGGGTCTTATTTATGTCCTGTTCATAGCTATCCGGATGTTTAAATTTTACTACCGCGGTGCTGTCATCGGCAAATAATACCATTGGATTATCAACATGACGTGGCAAGTCGTTAATATAAGTTAAAAATGGGGTGGCCCAAGGACGCTGCCCTGTGGTACACCATATTTTATTGTCAGTCCTTCGGATCGGTATTTTCATTCACTCTTCGTCTTAGGGCAAATTCTAGTTATTTCCGTGTACTGTTTGCGATCGCTAAGGTATGATTTAATAAGTTTGAGTACATTTCCCCTTATTCCATAAGCGCTTAACTTGTTTAGTAGAATATCGTGGTCGACGCAATCAAAAGCTTTTGACATATCTGTGAAGATTGCGCAAATAGGTACTTTGTTATCAACGTTTTTTATGACAATATTGAGTAAATCGAAAATAGCTGTATTAATGCTTTTGTTTTTCCTAAAACCTTTTTGTTCATTACACAAAATGTCATATTTGGATAAGAAATTGTTAAGTAATTCGTAGATAACCTTCTCTACTACTTTAGACAGTACCGGTATTAAGGCTACTGGTCTGTAATTAGCTATTTCTTCCTTTTTATTCTTCTTGTAAAGTGGTTTAACTAAAACAGTTTTTAAGCTATTTGGGAACACGCCAGAGTTAATGCTGAGATTAATAATATGGCTAAGATGTACAGCTATATTGTTCGCCACAAATTTAACAACCCTCGTTGTTATGCCGTCATTCCCAACGCTGTTTTTGTTTTTGAAAGATTTAATTGCTCTAATTACATCTTGGGGTAAAACTGGTGCCATAAACATTGAGTTTAGGTTTTTCGGAATAGTACTAGTTTCATGTGACACTTGGGGTGACTGTTGAATTTGATCAATAAAGTAATTATTCAACCAATCAATCAGTCAATCAATCAATCATTTATTTTGTTAAACATAGGTATGGTTACAGATAACAGATAGTATATTGTGCACTATGTTTTGTTTTGTTTTTATTAAAGATATTAGCAATTTTTTGAGGATCTGTAATTGTTGTATCATGTAATCTAATTTGGGAAATTGGGTCGTAAGTGTGTGTTTTGTTATGTATGACTTGCCAAGATGCTTTTGATTTATTACCTACTTGAAGTTCGTATGAAATAGTTGTTCTGTGACTTTTGAGTTAATTAGATAATCTTTCGAAATTTTTTTGAGTAGTCTTTTATTTATTTTTATTTTCATTAGTTGGCCTATGTCTATCGCCATAATAGGTGACGTTACTTTTTACTGCACACACCTATTCCTCGAGAGACCCACTTAACTTTTTTATACGGTTGTAAAGTAACAAATTTATAGGGAAAGCAAAGGTCATACAATAAACGGAAATCTTCCAAGAAAATATCATATGCTACATTCACATTGTCCGTATTGTATATTTCGGAGAACGATATGCAGCTAAGATGATTATTAAGTATAACTAGGTTTTCTAACGACAAATCTCGTTTCCTGATTCGCCATGATTTTAAACTAAATGTTTTATTTACTTTAATTTGCAGAATTTGTGCCGTGTGATCTGAAAGAGCCAATTCGATTACATCACATTTACATTTTTGACGAGGATTGTGAGCAAAGTTATCAATGCAACTATTACTGCCCAGTCTAGTTGGTTGCCTGAGTTCCAGCTTAAGATTGCAACCCAAAAGAAAACATTCAAAGTCCAGGGACATTCTATTTTTTTTTAAGGTATCAATGTTGAAGTCCCCGCATAGAACAACTGTTTTACTCGAGTTAATACAGTAAGTTTTCATAACAATTTCGAGTTTTTCATAGAACATATTTAGGTTGTTAGTTTTCGGCGGCCTGTATACAAAAATTATTTTTTGCCGGACTAGTTCGATTCCGCAGCATTCAAAAGTGTTTGTTATTGAATTGAAATTTAAAAAAAAAAATGGCGTGAGTTGTCTGATAGTTCCTTATACAATACAATAAGTACAATAAAGACTGGATACAATAAGTACTGTACTTGTTTGCTAAGATATAAATTTAAGTTACACCTACTACGGCTTGCCATGCTGATAATGTACACGTGTTTACTGCTCAGCGTCTCGAACAACAAGGACAAGCTGTCAGTTGTCTTGTATAGATAATAACAACGAATGAAAATATGAACGAATAATCGATTGAGTGACATTCGAGTAGTAGTCGCTTAAATAGGATTATTATAGGATTACCAGATACAAACAGTAATTTCCCGCAAAAATCCTCCTACGAATTTAATAAGCCTGTTACTTTAAAATAAGTTACTCGTAGTTAGCACACAGAACACCAACAGGCGACAAGTACAATCATCTCTCATACATTTCTCATATACAAACGGCTTAACTCGCATCTCAGCCTCTACATACGCTCGCAACAATGAATATCACCACCATCGGACTAACTTTGCAACGCCTCGGGCGAACTTCACAAAGGTGCAATACCTACCCTCAACTTTATGTAAAACATCCTAACTTTCCACCCTAACTTGGTCAAAAAACAACCTTGGTACTTGTGTATACGGTTTTAATTTCGTTGGACGGGTATTAAAAGTGAAATGTTCTAGAATGTTCCCAAAAGGTTCTGAAAGCGCGGTCTCCTGCCAGGCATGTTTACTCTGGCTAGAGAGCCAGAGTAAACATGCCTGGCATGGCATGGCATTCTTACATCAGCCGCAGAGGCGGCTGATGTAAGAATGACCTCAATAGCCAACGGATTTGCTTCTTGTGCCGCACTTTGCATTGAAGTGCATTAACACCTCATTTATTTATGACGTCACACAATTAGTTATTCTGTGCATCTGTTATGACGGACGCGGTGCCCCGACGGTTGAATTTTAGTGCACTATGACTGTAAATATTTGTGCACTAACTGCTAATATTAGTGTTTGGATGCATAATGGTTATGTTCGCGTTTGGCTAGCTGTTCTGCCTCGATAAGTTTTAATTATTCAGGCTTGTTGTTTAGTCCTTTGTGAGTTGGTCTGTTTAGACTGTTTAGGATTAGTTTACTTTATCGTCTGCTCAGAATGTTTTTGTAAGTGGGCCTACTGCGAGTTTTTATCGCTTTAGTAATCTTCAACTTTGGTATTTATCCCGTTTTTATCACCAGACGTCGTTAGTTTAGTTTCAAAAACTTGCACTAGATCTTCTGGTTTTGC
This sequence comes from Noctua janthe, assembly GCA_910589295.1. NCBI lineage: Eukaryota > Metazoa > Arthropoda > Insecta > Lepidoptera > Noctuidae > Noctua > Noctua janthe. The sequence goes on from OU342560.1 coordinate 537,735, forward strand.
TCAGATGCATATCAAGAAGGATATTATTCAAAGTAACAATATTTACAAGACTAGGAACAGTATACAATAAACATTGCTATAGTTCAACACAGTAGTTACGTCCGCCACTTTACGCCTAAAATAGATTTTCCGGTTCATCCCGATTCCCGGCTGATAGGAGCACAAACAAGCTGATCCGTACGTTGATTGATCAGCGAACAAATACTATGACAAATATATTTGTGCCTCGCAGCTCACGGTGGCAGGAATGTATTGTGTTTTAGTGAACGTCAATAAATCCGACGGCTTTTTGTGCACCTTGTTTAGATTTGTAATTTGATACTTTTTGTGAAATATTTTTGTTAGAACATGTTTCGATATTTAAGTTAAATTTTATTTTTAAATGGATTTTAGTGTATTCAACATATTTATTACGTGCCCGGCTTATGACAATAGGCCTTCCCCTTTTTACATCGGACTTAAACATAACTGGCGAAATGTGGATGTAGGTACTATTGATATTTTTTAATGGGACAAGCCCGTCACACTATTCCCAAACCACTGCAACACCTGAATGCCAGAGTCAACGGTGGTGGATGTACTATGAGGTACAGCACTGCGTATCCCTTGAGGGATTACAGGTAGTGATGACATATTTTGGTCAAATTACATAAGTCTAGAGAGAGATAAATCCTAACGAAGTAGCTTAAAGAAATAATGCTTCATACTTCACGTGTACAAAATCTTCTAAGTAATGAACTTCATGAATATAATATTCATGCTAACGTAAAAGAAATTCACAGTATTTTGACATCAGTGCGAGTCTCGGTATATAGAGCGAGTATAACGTGAATTACACAAGATCCCCCAGGCCCGGGTTACACAAGATCCCCCAGGCCCGGGTTACGACTCCCGGGAACATCACTACGTGATCAACTGAGATTAGCATGTGAATAACAAATTTATATTCATAGATTTAACGAATCAGCACTTAGAGCATTCAGCCTGATCCAAGAGTAAGGAGAAAACAAAGTATACTTTGAGAGTTTCATGTTAAACAAGTTGTTAAAGGGGATGAAGGCAACTAGGTCGTGACGTCCTGCTAGTCAATCTTCCGGGAACTAGTAATTAATATGCTAATACTGTTTTCTTGAAACGAACGTTTTGAGAGCTGAACCAATGTTCTAGACAGATATCTATTAAAATAGGTATTATATTAATCTAAAATCATCAACATCATAAATAGTAAGAAAAAAATTAAAAAAGAAGAGAACGAAAACTCTGGATTTCAATAAAACCAACGGCAACTTGAGTTTTAGCCTGTAGGCTCAACTGGTAAGTCGTTTACCGGTCGAGAGTTCAAGCCCAAAGAGGCGCATAACATTGTGTAATTTATTTCATGACCACCTATCTCAAAACGGCGAAGGAAAACATCGTGAGGAAACCCAAGACCTAGAACCAAAAGTTCGAAGACGTGACATCTAACAACCCGCACTGGGCCCGCGTGGCGGTTTAAAGCCCATTTCCTCTTAAAGAGAGGTGGCCAGCAGTGGGAACATTATTTAAAACAGAAATAAATGTCACATACACAAGTCTACTCCCAAAGACGTCCAACTACCAAAACTCTCACAAAAGACTAGGAAAGTGTATCTAAATGTTATTTCCTCACAAGTTGGCATCGTGAAGAGTAAATCTATCGTCAGCGACACTCTTCAAGCGCGATTAGCTGGATGAGTCCAGCAGTCTTAAGGGACGGTTCCATTGCAGCCCACGGTTACGCTACACTCGTGTAGTTATTAAGCTTCGATTTGTATGTAATTGAAGGTGGGATCATCAACAGCAACCCACGGCAACGCAACGTTAGGATGCTTGATGATGAGTTAACACATTAAATAAAAATATTTTTTCTTTTTATAATATCACTGCGTTGGCAAGACAATTTTAGGACTTTAAAAATAAAGAAAAAAATAACGAAGTAGACGTGTAAAGTGTTATTAATAACTTACATATTGGAATATAATTACATCATTACCTTTCAATTCATTTCGTCATAACGTATCTAGGTCCGGTTAAACCTGTCAGATTGCGAACTGCTGACAGAAAATTAATAAATACTTCCGTTCATTTTAAGACTTCGTTCAGTGAGCACAGCCGTTCCGCAATCTATCTGTATCAGTCAGACTGAACCGTGCACTTGCCACGCAGTGGTGGCATCGCACCTTTTTTCTTTTCGAGTCTTATAGTTACTTTTTTGAATTACTGTAAAATGAAGTACCTACTTATTTGCTTACCTGTTGCCTACACCATCATTTACGTTATATTCATAAGTTCGGTTACACAAGTTCTTCTAGTCATAAAATATGAAGCAGCCCTCAGTTCCCAGGTAATGCTCTAAGGAAGGGTGGAGGTAGCTGACACTTAAACTATTCTAATAACGCTGTCACTCGCACCTGCAGCAGAAAGCCTGTCCTATAAAGAAACCTGAACACCTTATTTAATTATAAAATACTAGGTGCTACCGCTAGGCCGCTACTTCATTTGTCAAACAAAATAATGCTTTTGTCACATTACTCCTCCTTCTCGTTACCTACCCTGCTTTAGTAATAATACTGATCATCAGCCGAATAAGAGGTTGGGGTGGTCAGATAGGCAGTCGTTCTATTTAAAATACAGATATTCAGCGAAATCCGGTTAGACTTGAAACAGACCTCAACAGTGACGAAAAAACAAAGATGCTAAACAAACATCTTCACTACAAGGTTTTTGTTTAGACGCAGAGATGTACTTAATGATATGGAGGTAGTTGAAACTGCATTCAACAAGTCTAAAAATAGGTAATACTTACGTACTTATTTTTTCTCTAAAATTGAGACTAAAAACAGGCACAGTAGTGCAGTGCCTTAGTCAGTAGTGCGTGCTATTATATATTTCTTTTTCAGGAAAACAAACCTAACAAAATACGAACATCATGACAGAATATCACACACGTAATTTTCCGTGCACGTGCTCAAATCCAGCAATAAGTCATAATGTACGGAATCACTGAACATTACATCTGTAGTTGTTATTCACGTCAGGAGCGGACATTAGAGCCGTAGGCTTGGCCGGTTTCGGGAGAACTCGGTTCAACTTCGGCGAACTTCGTCGTTGTTCGAGCTTAGTCCACCTATTCGCACGGCTTAACGTTAATCATGTTGGTCTAGGGAGCTGCTGTCCTAACGTTTCTCGTGTCCTTGGCTCGAAGCCAGCCCAGTGTGACAGCGTAGACAATGCATCTAATCATTAGCTGTTGGACTTACGGGAATATTTCACACTTGCTTCTGCCCAAGGATTAGCAGACATAGAAGAAGTAATTTACGTCTCGGGAATGTACCACTGGAATAAAAAGTGTCCTACAGTATGTTTCAACCATGGTCAGGTCACTGTCTACCTGTGCGCCCAATTTTTTCGAAATCAGGCAGACAGAAACTTTTACTTTCGCATTTATAATACTATTATGGACTCTCTGTATGAAAATAATTATCGTACGGTTTCTGGGAGATTTCTAAGATTCATTTCTGAGAGCAATTAGTGCTCACCACACTAATTCCCCAATTATATGTATGAATACCTGGTCTGGTTCTAAAATACCAAAAATAAAGTCAATCACGCAGCATTATAATATCCTCAATATACTTAACGCAAAATGATCCAATCATTTTATAGCTTTACTGATCCTGGAACCTAATTTTCCCACCCCAATTTACCTTTAGGATGTTCAAAGACAAATCGGGAGTCCATTTATTATGTACATTACCTTTGATTTGCGGTTTTCAGAGGAGGTCCGGAATTCATTCAAGTACCTTAAATTAAGGGTTGACCCGACAGCAGCGGGGTTAGGTTATGTCTATCCAACTAATTCTGTTGACAAAAGAGACCGAATATCTCCTTTGCGTTTCTGGTTTGATCTTATTCGAATATATCTGAAATTAAGTGAGGATTTTATTTGCTTTCATTATTATTTTAGTGGTCGCACGTCATCTTTGGTCAAATTGATTGTGTTTATTTAAATTAAACCATTTAATTTTTTTTAACAATCCATTAATAGCTGTAATCTGATCAGTGACCTGATCAGATCAGAAGTTAAACGCGCACGCAGTATTAGCTTGTAATGTAACAATCTAAGATTCGATTTTGTACAGAAACACCTGATTGTAACAAATTGTATCGTTACAGATAGCGCACTGTAATGATTGATGCTCTACACTCACTGATGCAATGATCGAATCTGAGATGTTACATTATAGGCGAATGCTCCCGGTGAGGAAGCGCCTTATCGCTAGTTGTCCATTTTAGAGCGTTGCTTCCAGTAGAAACGTACGGGCAAGAAACTCTTTGGTTACACCTTATCTAGTTTTTATAATTGTATCTGCTGCATTTATCAATTAGAGTACTTGTGGTTATAATGACACTGCATAAAACTACTTTGGAGGAATCATATTACCTCTCAAACTCCTTTCCACTTCAGCCTTCTGCGTATATGCACTGGAGTCCTTACATCGCAGTCGGTTTATTTATAGCCCACTCAGTGTTATCTTACCACTATTTTTGTTAGTTACGAAGGCATTATGTATGGGTATTGACAGAGTAGGTGTGGCAAAACTGGCCCATGTTAAGGTGCGAACTGCCTTTTGTTAGGGTAAATTGTCAAACAAGGAACAATTCTGCAATTACTCATGAATGCATCTTTATTTGTGGACATAAGTACGCATGGTTTCGAAGAAAGCTAAACCTAGTTGCTCATGACGTTGTATTAAAGTAGTAATGTAGCCAGCGCACAAAGCTCGAGATGCGGGTGTACCCTGTAGGGTCACCTGCATGGCAGCCAGCGGCTGATGTTATGGAGACCAGTCCTATCTGTAGGTGGATACAAGGAACACAAGCTAAATTCAATGTATAAAGTTTTATGTCGTTGTACTCCACTAATAAAGGGTCCAATTCCAAGCACCTATATGACTTTTTCATTATTCATTATGTAGTTTCTGAGCTTATATTGGAGTAACTAGGCATAACTGAGATCGGTGAAAGATCGTGAGGAACCCTGAACTTATAATTAACATAGGTCTAAAATCGCCAATCTGCCTTGAGCAAGCTTGATCATTACTGATCAATAGATCATACCTGCTACTTCTGTAGTGGGACAGTAATACAATTTTATCGATATTAACCCTTATTTCAGTATAGGTAACCAACAAGATGAACTTCGGTATCTTCACTCAGCAGTTTTTTTGCAACCAATTAATCAGGCTTTCAGGGTTTCCTACTGATTAAAAATTCAAAATGGTTAAGGAAACTTACGAGCAAGTCTTGCCCAGAGCTGTAACGGCGCAGGATCAGAGGGCCACCATAGTCTCCACTACAAGCGCCCTTGTTCTTAGCTCCGCTGGTGCATATGAAATTACTAAAATATTGTATAGTAGTTCCATAATAAGGGAGGCAATCAGTATTTTTTATGACTTTGACGTAGGCATCGCGCAGGCCCGAAGATGCGTTAAATCCAGGACCTGTAAGTGAAAAAATGGTTTTAAAATCCTGAACTGTTTCTTACAGGCTCGGTGATCAGTTCTACAATGAGTGCTTCATCGAGCTGTGAATTGAGCTCCGATAAATGATTAAGAGTGGTGAAAGTGAAACTGTGAGCACAGTAAGCAAGCCAAGGTGCTTGTGAATTACTACTTTCAGGGAGAGACCAGGTCTTGTTGAGAAGAAGACTACGGTCGGTAAATATGAACTATGAATGTAACCTACAATAGTTAAGAATGTTAACTTACCCGAAGATGTTTTTCCTAAACCTATAACTTGGGCTAATCTGCCTTCAAATAATTCCGAAGAATGATACCCTGGCAATTTAATTGGTCGTATGTAATCTGAAACTGTCGAAATCGATTAGTGGGTATAGCAGGAAAGCTGTTACAAAACTTTTTAGAACGTAGCGCTGATTGACTAAAACTTACAGGGAACAGAAGGAATTCGTACAAGCGCCACGTCGTTAACCAGATAGTCAGGATCGTATTCAGGATGCAGCATGGTCCAGTTTGCATAATTTCGGATTCCGCCATTAAACAATGAATTTGCACCTAGTACAACCTAAAAACATGGAAAAGTAAGTAAAAGAAAATAAATATTTTGAAAACGGTGAAGGAAAATATTCTGAGGACCAAAAAAATGTAAGGCATGCGACAAGCTCCAACATGCCCTTGGCCCTCACGTACTTGTAGCTCATGACATTTTTGTGGAAAATTCTCTCGTTTACAAGAGGATTGCAATATACCATAACTGTGATTAAAATTAAGCGCTTCTTCTACCTCCATTACTTTGCCTTCTGATTCGCCGTCGTACCAGCACTGCCCAATGGTCACAACATAGTCATTGCTAACAAGAGCCCCGCCACATACAGATGTCTCGTCTGTTTTGAGTGTGATTAGCAGGCCCGCCTGGAAAACAAACATGAATCTGGTCAATCAAGTAAAATCAAAAGCCACATATTTAAATTACGTTTTTTCGAATGTCTAAAGGACCATCAAGAACGTCGAAATCTGATAGAAAACATTAATCTCTACACTCCCCAGTGTAGAGATTAATGTTTTTGCCTTATCTGTATTATATGAGGCCTAAGCATCTTGATGTTACATTTGTGTAGATTTTATAAAAAAGAGGAATATTGTGAAGTAGAGCCTTTTTAGGATTCCGTAACCGAATGGCAAAATACGGAACCCTTATAGATTCGTCATGTCTGTCTATCTGTCTATCCGTCTGAATGTCACAGCAACTTTATTCTGAAACTATTAGGACTACACAGTTAAAACATGGTAGGTAGATGTATTTTAGGAACCGCTTTACTGTTTTTATACAAAAATTAAAGATTAAGGAGAGATACATAGAACTGAAACTAAAAAAAAAAACCATCAAATGTTTACGTGCCGTCTATAGATAGGTCTTTAAAAATGACTGAGGTTTCTAAAACCATTTTTTCTCAAAGTCAATCGTTTGAAAGATAAACACTTCCAAAGTGGTAAAATGTGTCCCCCCCTCTAATTTCTAAAGTAAGAGGAGGAAAATTTTGAAAAAATATAGGAACGTAAAAAAAACTTTCAACGAAAATTAGTTTGAATAAACTTTGATGTTTAGTTTTTTGAGATATGGGTCTTTTTTATCGAACTGTAGCAGTAACTTTGTTTTTCATTAAGATACTATGAAAAACAAATTTAGTTTTGCTGTTTTCTTTGGTGCTACAGAACCCTGTGTGCGTGTGAGTACGACTCGCACTTGGCCGGTTTTTTATTGGATTTGTAGAATAGGTAACAATCTCCAAACCAAACACCGAGACCTTTGAGATCGACCCAGAAAGAAGTGGCGAGATAACCTGGCCGCGTACCGCGAGGGCTGGTTAGTGGGAAAACGTAAAAACTGAATTCATACTGTTAGCAATAAAACATCTTCTCTCCTGGCCGTAGTGCAAAACTGATTGCGCCCTCCAGGACTCGAATGAGGCATACGACAGAGCTGTCCAAGACGCTACATACAAGTCGGACAATATCTTAGTCATTGGTTTTTAAAAGAACAAGCAACAAAAAAAATACTCACAAAAAATGGATGCTCCCCTCGATACGAAATGAGGCCGCCAGCGATTCTCAAGGAGCTCTCCTGTTGCCTGATCTTCGTAGCCGTGGGGATCCCCACACGTCTGTGGTATCTCAGCGCAGCTGCCTTAGCTACAAGCAGCGCCACGCAGAGTATCAGAGTTAGGACCTTCATATTAACAATGATGGATAGACAATGGTAATGGACCGACGATGGAACCGTCTTTATACTTACTGTTGATGAAAACTTTGAGTAGTATTCAGATAAGTAAAGTATCACTTGAGAATAGGGTCTTTACTGGATCTAGTTGAAACTAGATACATAGATCTACTAGAGAAATGGGCGTGGTACTTCCTGGCCGCGCCACAAAAGCAATTTGGATCGGAGTTAATACAAAAAAATGTGACTTGATAATAATATGCTCATTATTGTATGAGATTAAAAAAAGAGTACTGTAACGGTTCGTGAGAAATTGAACAAAATTGGTGGCGCGCCCAGAGATTATGCTTCCTAGCCGCGCCTTTAATATTTTTACATATTTCTTAAAAATAAAATTGTAAAAAAAAAAACATTTAAAATACAGGGTGCAGCCCTCCACAAACTGACAACGGAATTTTTCTCCGGATTTAATTTTTCAGTTACTATTCCTTTATTTCTATGTAAAATTACATTCCCTGTACGCAGCACTTCATACTGTTTTTACGTACTGTTTTTTATGTAAATAAAATGGCTAAAATCAAAAATCCAACAATGGATGTTGAAATAATCTAACGAACTTCACTTCCGGCCCAGCTACAGAGTTGATCGAACTCGTCGTCGCGCTTGCCGTTCGTTACGTGCGTTATGACACGGAAACGATACATTGCGTATGATGAAATAAAACAAGTAAAATTTATTGGATTCCCATAAAATAATTTTTTGCACCGGTCATCTTAGTATGATATACTGAATTCACCTCATCATTTTGTGGAGGGCTGTCCCTTACACCCTGTATAAAAATAGTAACCCACCAGCATCGGGAACAGGGTCCGAGCTACCGGTGGTCAGGGCTCTTGAGAGAGGAACCTCCTAACCTCTTCGAGCCGAGTCTAGACGTACTGCTTTCTGAATCAAGCCCCTTGATCCAGCTGCCTGGTCTGGCTAGCCTGGTCGAGGCTATTAGCTATTAAGCCATTGGCCGAAACGACTATCGGCACAATAACTGCTGTACTCGTTCTATTTATAGAAATACTACAAAAATCACTCTTTTTTTGGGACAAGCCCGCCACACTATTCCCAAACTACTGTAACTCCTGGAAGCCAGAATCAACAGTCGCGACCCCCAGAAAAGCGCCGAGATAATGAAGCACGACGAAGTTCCAGAGAAACAATTTAACTGCCTTGGATCCCACAACGAAATTATTCACAAAAGTATAGCGGAGGAGTCGGAAAACCATAACTTCCACTTCCCTTAATATCAGCAGGAGACGGAACGAAAAATGGCCAATAGGCACAAAGGGACGTTTACAATTGATTACTAACAGTTTTTTATCTTATAGTTTTAATATTATATAATTATTTTTTGCAGTTTTTCTAATAATAAATAGAACGATTTAGGTTATAAAACTATATATCCTGCGGAGGTGTGGGGGTCGAGGCTTTTTAAACGCGAAGATTCTCCACAATCGCGGGATATGCAGTCTCAGGGATTATTTCTTAGAAACCGACGTGGGGATCGTGGTGGACAAGGGCCTCACCCCGCTCTCCTTGGCTAAAGAGAACTGTAGTGCTTGACACACATACGTAAAGAAAGAAAATACATTTATTTGGCACGTGCCACAAGTTCACACAATAAAAACAAAAAGGAAAAAAAAAATAACTTAAATCAAAACAAGAAATGCAACACTGTTTGCCTCACTGCTAGCGGCTGAGCCAAATAGGCCCAGTTCAGCAAAATGCCGGGCAACTAGTGCGCGATGTAGACCTATCAGCGTCCATTCCCTGGCTACGTTCGTTTTTTGCAAAAAAAGAAAGGGGGGGGTAAGTAAGTTACTTTTTTATGAAGAGCCCAGAATCGACTGAGAGATATCCATATTCACTACAACAGTTCACGTCCAGGTGGTAAATGTCCTGCCGGAGAGCTGAAGTCCCCTCAGTTCGCATCTTTCGTCTTACGCACTGTCTTCCGAGGAAGTCGTATCTCAATAAGCTCACACGGTTTAACCATGCAGGTTATAGTTGGTATAAATAACACTCGTTCACAGAACTACCTAAATCAAAAAAAATACAAATACCTCATTCATGATTAATTTATTTTCATTTAATTACAATACAACTAAAAGGTCCTATTTACTTCTTCTAGAAATGTTCGGTAATCTGTTGCTGCAGTGGGCAGATGTTGATGTTACATGTTCCGGCCTTACAAGAAGCTGTTGATCCATCGCAAATATGAGGTGATGCGGGTGTAGCCAGTGGGATACCCTGCATTGCAGCCGGCAGCAGCCGTGAACGAGACCAGACCCACCTGTAGTTGAAAAGAAAGTACATAGAGTTAGCACTCTTAGGCAGTTTTACGCCAAAAAGTAAAACTAAGATTCCTTCAAATTTCTATCACACAATGTGAGAGAGAGAGATGATGATATGTGAGATTGTCTTAACGTTGATACGAAACATGCTTCGTATCGACGTTTAGAGCATCTCACTTTGTGTCACGGGTAGAGAAGATTTGTAAATAGAACTCACTGAACAAATTGACTGTGTTTAACGCTAAATTTGTCTTGTTTACTCTTAATACTTTCTCGCTTTACCACATCGATGGTGGGAAAAAGAATGTTTGATGAAACATTCTTTTTCCTTCATTCATTTTTTTTTTGTGCTGTAAATGAATGCAATTACAGCAAAATCTCCTTGCACATGTTAGTCTGTAGCTCACATTGTGTGACAGTTCTGAACAAGCCACTCTTTGACAACAAAATAATGTGCATACAAATACTATTAAGGCGATTCTCTAACAAACATCACCAGTCATTTGTCAAGCTGTAAGAATACTTACCAGCATATCTTTACCGGAGGCGCCTATGTAACGCCGCAAGATCAGAGGACCGCCGTAGTCCCCTCCACAGGCACCCTTGCCGCCGTCTCCACTAGTGCAAATCATGTCCAGGCTTACAAACGACCCATAAACCTGAGCGCACTGAGCATTACTGATGACTTTGACGAAGACATCACGAAGGCTTGAAGACCCGTCTAATGCACCAGCTGGAGGTTAACACAATGATATGATGTTATGATGTGTCTTAATCAAAATAGTAGGTACTCAAAATTGTAAATACAACACTTTTGGCAGAAGTTAACTTACTCGGAGAAGTCCTTCCATATCCAATAATTTCAGCGGTGTATCCTTCAAGTGAACTGAAATAGGCGACCGGCAGCGTAATGTAACCTATGTAACCTGAAAGAAAATTTAAAAAAGCTTTATTAATAACTACAAAATCACATAATTAGGGTGAAATTCATTTCTATTTATTTTACTAAATGTAATATTCGCATTGGAAAAAATCAATAAAAAAAAGGTTTAGAGCTGGCTGTAAAGAACATAATATTGTTTTTATAATACTTACTGTTCGTTGAAACAAACGGGATTTTCACCATCGCGATGTCGTTAGCCAGGGTATTGGCGTTGTACTGGGGATGCAAAGTAACCGAGTTGGCATACTTTCGGGTTCCTCCTTTAAATAATGTTACCGAACCTAACACAACCTTAAATAAAAATAAAATAGTTAAAGGTCGGCTAAATAAGCATCGTTAACAAACATAGTCAAACTCGAACCGAATCGAACGGAAATATTACAATAAAAGTATTTGTAATAAGATGACTCGAGTATTTCAAATTGTATTTCGAGTTGTTAACATAAGTTTCTTATACTCATAATATAAACTATTATTGGAAGATTCTGAAGGGGTTGAAATTTTGATGACAAAATATTGTTCAGCTGACCTGCATTTCTCTGCCCTCAGATTCACCGTCGTACCAACATTGCCCAATGGTCACAAGATAGTAGTAGTTCAGAAGAGTCCCGCCACAAACTGATGTCTCGCCTGTCTTTAGAGTGACTATCAACCCCGCCTGAAAAACAAAAAATGTTGCTGTTAAACCAATTTTTAAACATTTTTCTGTTGCTAAGGGGAGTGGCGTTCTTCACAGAGTGGGTGGGCGGTAGCAGCTCATTAAGTACAGCCAAAAACTGATCCACCTTTCGATGAATTAGGCTTATCTACACCAGTAAACTTTAAAGGCTGATGATAGCATTGTAGTTTTTTGTTGAAAAAACTTGCAAGACCCTGACTAAGTGCCAAAGAAAACATCAGTACAGATCTGAAAGCGCTAACATGCAATTATAGGCCCTGCAATGGAATCAAACACTGCAGACATGTTAAAAATGAAAAAGTTACTGCAACATACAAATTGATAGGTGACAAAAAATACTCACCAAATATGGATGTTCACCGTTATATGAACTAAGGCCGCCAGTGATTCTCATAGATTCCTGTAGCCTGATCTTCGCAGCCGTGGGGATCCCCACACGCTTGTGATATTTCGCCGCGGCTGCCTCTGCTACCAGCAGTGCCAGGACACATACTAACAGGTTTGCAGTCTTCATAGTAAAAGTGATGGGTGAACAGTGACGCAGGACAAATGATGGAACGGTCTTTATATTAGAACGGTCTTTATATAAGAACGTAACTGATGCGAATTTGACTTAAGATAAGTTTGAGTATCACTTGAGAATGGGGACTTTTGTACGTAATATATTTAGGTCTAGTAGAAATATTGCATAGTTTTTTATCAGCTTAAGAACGAATGAGGAAGTTAGGTATGACTTTGGGGCAATGTGCACGGTATACCGCTAAGCTGCGCGGGCGCGGTGGGTTGAGTTCAGGTTAATTTATTTTGTGGCACGGAGACTTGAGGAGGAACCATGGACTTCTGCACTGCCGGTGGCGATCCCATTCCAGAGAATTGCTTATCTAAAATATCCTATGTGCCTGTTACTTCGGCATCGGCTCCTAAAACTCCCTGCAAATAGGTTAATTTTAAGGTATTTGACCATAGTTTTTCTTATGTTATCATTGATCTAGTTACTAGGATTGCAGTTTACTTATTGAGTACAAGTTCTGAACTACTGCGCCACAACTCTAGAATTACTTTAGTAACAGATAAACATGATGGGTGAACGTTCTTAAACTGAAGTGTTACCGGTAAACACTTAAAATAATCATTAGAACCCTTATCTTTTGGCATTAACCGATGAAGTCATTGTTATATCGTCGGTTGATGCCAACATATAGAAACTATTCACTAACGACTGATCTCTTGAAAAGAGACTTCTTTTAAGGGGAATTCACTTGTTTCCTGAGATAACTGTAGAAATTGAGTGTCATCAATATAATATTCCTGCTCTGGTCCCATACCCAAGTAAGGGTCAGCGCGACACGTTTATTTCTTCATGTCTGCATATCAGCTGTCACAAAATTATGTTCTTTTTGTTTCATATTATTCCTCACACCATCCATCTATGTTTTCTTTGGCCTTCCTGTCTGTCCATCTAATTTTAGGAAAGGAAACATTATTGTTAGTTTTGTCTGCATAAAACAATGTAAACTTTAGTGTGGTACGACACTAAACTATCGATTTTTAAATTAATTTTAATTATTACTCTGGAGTGCGGTTGATGAAACAAAACGATAAATCGACTTTTAGAGAGTTTTGAATCGATATTTTGTTACGTTCAAATTGTTCTATAGACACCTTTTTATTTTATTTATGCCAAGCTACAACCCAACACCAACCGTATTAAAACCGCAATAAAGATCATTGAAATTTTGACGGACTTGACAGTGAAAGCAAAGGGAATAAGCATCACTGTGATTTGACAATGATGCCAAGTGAGAGGTACAGTATCTGTGAGAGGACCAACGACATTATAAAGGTGATGTCAACGTCAAATTGTTACCAAGTGGTAAAAGTCAACTGCAGCATTAGTATGTTGGGGTTTACTGTATCATCAATCTCAAACCATTTATTTCAATTGGACCATTACACGTATTGATCATTGAATTGTCAAAAACAAAAAGATGAAGCTACAGTCCCAGTCACAAGGCATAATAACTATGAATGAACTGTAGTTGCCCATTCCAAAGCTTAGATCTCTATGGAGATGAATGGGCATAATCATATAGGCATTTATTTTCCTTTCCTTTTCCTCAACGTGCACCTTGAGCGCTCACTTGTAACTGCAACCCCATCCTGTCAACTGATTAGCAATTTAGATTCCTAACTGTTAAAACCGCCCTCTTTACGGCATCATTAGATCCAGCTCGTTTACGACTCAGTTTGATATGAAAGCGATAAGGTTTATGACTTGGGATATTGTATTAAATTTCGATAGACCGTAAAAGGTTTTATGTGAAGCGAGTTGAATGTTACGTGTCATGTTGTGAATTGTTTTGATAAAACTAGATAAGTGTTGTTGATAAAGTCAAATTAAAGTAAGGATTCATACGACACTTTTACGGTTGTTGCTGTCAAATCAAAATCAAAATATTTTATTTCACATAGGCCTCCATGGGCACTTATAAAACGTCGACCAAAAGGTGCACGGTTCGGGTTGGTCGTTTCCTATGGAGAAGAACCGGCAAGAAACTCCATGGTTACTCTTTTCAAATCATTTGGTATTACAATATTATTATGGATACAGCATTTGTACTTAAGTATGGGGGACAGCATGTACTATACTTGAAATGCATGAAATGTTTTTGATATAGATAGGTACTAGGTATTCTTGGTAATACCAGACGTTTCTCAGTAACAGCCTGGAAATCTGAATTCGTTCCCGGTTGATGGCAATAGTCTTGCTCCCAGTTACTTGGGACATCAACATCATCTTCCTGCCCTAGCCCCATTTTATTTGAGGTCGGCGCAACACTCTTTATTTTTACATTTTCCTCTGTTATACGTAACGACCTATTTATCCTTTCTCTTTCATTTAAGTCCCTTCAACATAACGTGCGAAAATTAGGGTGTACTATAAAATACACCTCTGCCTTACCTTTTAGAGATTACAGCCGTGATTGTATGTTAGATGCAGGAGCTAGTTAATTTTTACAAATAAAATTGTAAAAATACCACCAGTACCAGTACCAGTTTAATGAATTAGTGGTAGTACCTATCCTTGATTAGCTGTCATTATCATTTCAGCCGAAAGATGTCCACTGCTGGTCATAGGCCTCCCCCAAGAGTCGCCACATTGACCGGTCCCGCGACTCGCATCCAGTGGATCACTGCAACCTTCAACAGGTCATCGGTCCACCTAGTGAGAGGCCTTTCAACGCAATGTCTTTCGGTTCGCGGTCGCCATTTTAGAACTTTTCGGCCCCATCGGCCATCCGTTCAACGAGCAATGTACCCTGCCCACTGCCACTTAAGTTTGGCTATTCTTTGGACTACGTCGGTAATTTTAGTTCTCTTACGGATGTCCTCATTTCTGATTTGATCACACAAGGAAATTCCGAGCATAGCCCTCTCCATTTGACTTTAAGCCTTCTAAAGAGGCCCATTGGGAGCGACCACGTTTCGGTCTCATATGTAATCACTGGCAACACACACTGGTCATAGACTTTCGTCTTGAGTGAGACACTGCGGTAAGTTGGATGAGAAGATACCACACAACTTCCCGAACGCTGCCCAGCCGAGTTGGATTCGACGATTGACCTCTTTCTCGAAGTTAGACCTACCTAACTGGACCGTTTGTCCCAGGTAGACATAATCGTCTACAACTTCGAGTGTAGAGTCTCCGATCTTGATAGGAGCGGGTGTTACATGGGCATTCCACATGACTTTGGTTTTGTCCATGTTCATTTTAAGACCCACTCTTTCGGAAGCTTTACTCAGGTCATCGAGCATTGTACTGAGGTCATCAAGCATTGTACTGAGGTCCTCCATGGTCTCAGCCATGACCACTATATCGTGGGCAAACCGAAGGTGAGAGATGTACTCGCCATTGACGTTGATGCCTAGCCCTCTCCAGTCCAGAACCTTGAAGACATTCTCCAGTGCAAAGGTGAACTTGACTTACACCTCGCTGCAGAAGGATAGGTTCCGAGGTCTGGTCCTGAAGTCGGACAGACATGCTGGCGTTTTTATACAAAAACTGCAACACCTCGATGTACCGATAGTCGATTTGGCACCGTTGGAGCGACTGCAGTACAGCCTAAGTCTCGATCGAATCAAAGTCTTTCTCGTAGTCCACAAACGCTAAACAGAGAGGCAGCTTATACTCTTCGGTCTTTTCTATAACCTGCCACAGCGTATGTAAGTGGTCTATGGTACTATAGCCTTTTCGGAGTCCGGCTTGTTCGGGAGGCTTAAAATCATCAAACTTGCGCGCGAGACGATTCGCGATGACTCTTGGAAACATCTTGTAGACATGGCTTAGAAGTGAGATGGGCCTATAGTTCTTCAGCCGGGCATTGTCGCCCTTTTTGAAGAAGAGTACCACCACACCCCTGCACCATGCCTGTGGCGTTTTCCCCTTGAGTATTATGGAATCAAACAGCTTCTGAAGGTCCGTAAATACCGGTTTTCCACCCGCCTTCAGGAGTTCGGCCGTAATTCCGTCATCACTCGGTGCCTTGTTGTTTTTAAGCTGTTTCATAGCCATCCTAATCTCTTACAGGCTGACATCCGGAATGTCTTCGGTATAATGTCTGCATAGCAGTCTGATTAGCTGTATACAATTTTAATTTTGTGTTAGTGTAATTTCCACCCCTCACATTTTGACACTTACGAGTATTTAATAATCTAACTCATGTTTATTGGGTGTGTGGGTGTGTTTTATTACCACATTAGTGCTTCAACTTTAACAATCATGTTGGTGAGTTGGTCCGCCACGCGAATTCGAATCAAACTTTATAAGTTATGTAAAAACTTTATAATTACAACATTGTTTGAGAACGTTTGACCGGTTAGAATGATGAATTCTAGAATTCAAATATTACGGAAAGTTTTGGTTGGCAATAAGAAACTTGAACATACCTAACTAAAAAACCGTTTCATACTACATCTTCAAGACTTTTCACCACTTAAAGGGAGTCCGCCCACTACACCTTAGCATGATCGGACTACTATGCCCACTACACCGGATCAATATCGTATCATACCCGTTTATAACGGGTTTAGAACATTTACGGTCATCATACGCGGTTATAACGGGCAGAAAAATGCGGCCTATACCCATCAGTGGGTGATTCCAGGCTCATATGATGATGATGATACGCGGTTATAACGCGTTTAGAACGGTTATCATACGCAATTACTACCACCACTACCACTAGACCGTTCCGTCACCGTCGCGTGCGGTGCACGGAGCGTCAATATTTTTCCGATGCCGATACGCTACGCACACGGCACGCAATGGTGGTTGTCGGTGACGGAACGATCTAGTAGGCATAGAGTCGTACTTTTGAATACAAAGAATATGTAATTGCCTGATACGTTCATAGTACCTGTACCATGGTTAAGTTTGTTAAAGAAGCTTCTAAGTTATAAGAAAAACCTTACGTGGGTGACGACAGACAGTTATTTATACTACATACATAACCTTTTCATCCTTCATCAAAGCTTATATAACATTGTACGAAAATACTCTCATTAGACTAATGATTGGCGAAGGCTTGTTCGAGTTCCTTTCATGTATGACTAAAGAAATACGGATTAGGAACAAACATGTCAATAGTAATACAATACCTACTACAGGGTGCTCTGTAAACATCTGAGGGCTAAAATAAGGCTAGTTCAAGATCGATTAACGAGTGCTGGACTGGTCGAGTGCCGGCCTGGTTCAGGCCTTGTCTTTTTTTAAATAGATACGCAAATGTGGAGGAGAAGGACGAGCTCATGACTAAATAATGACAGCTACTCGGGGTTAATCTTCAGGTTAAGCAGCACTTGCCTAAATTGGTCCGTGGATGGGTGACTGCCCTTTACATACCGAGTTTCCTCCGTGCCTCGGAGAGCACGTTAAGCCATTGTCATTTGTAGATCTTTGACAGTCGTTACAGGTTTTCAGTTAGTGGCCCGAAAGTCTGACAACCAGTCTTATCAAGGGGTATTTACCCAGTACTAACTGGGTTGTGGAGGTCAGATAGGCAGTTGCTCCATGTAAAATACTAGCTAGTATTCAGCTGCATCCGGTTAGACTGGAAGCCGAGCACAACACAGTTGGGAAAAGACAGGCAGACGATAACGCAAATATTTATTTGGAATATTCGATCATAAAATAATATCTTTAAAAGTTACATAACAGAGTACTTCTGATGTGAAAATATTTTAAAATTATTCGTTACTGGTCGTTTTTAAAAATAGATACGGTCAGTAGCAAATGTAGATTTTTTTACTATCTTTACATGCAGGCGCATCTTGACCGATTCATAATTCTAAATTCTTAGTACGTTACATTTTTACTATCAACTTTCACAAGTAAATTTTTTCACCGAAACTCGAGCTATTCCAGCATAGGTCATGCCGACAATGATGAAACTACAAAAAAGATATATGTACCTAATAATATACATTATATACAATTGCACACACAAACATCAGGTGGCTACATAATACGGGGAACTCCCTACTTCATGTGAGTAGGCTACAACTTTCCTTCTCCTATAAATTGTCACTAACATATTTATAATGATTAGATAAACAACAAAGCACATTACCTACCTATATCTAATAGTGTTCCTAGAATTTTGTGAATGCATGCACTACACGAATGTCACTCGAGCTACCCACTAAACAATTCAACCCTTACAAAACGACACTACATTATGGTCGGTACATTCGACCACATAATAACTTAATAATGAACCAAAATGAAGTAATCGCGATGTGGCGGACCGCATCACCGCACTGCACGCGGATGTCCCTCCGATGAGTATAGGTTAATATTAAATTTTATTAAAATGGCCCCTTGCGGATTGCATTGCAGTCGGAAATTCGAAATTGTAGTCTGTATCACTTTCAGCGAGATCTGAAATTATGTAATTGCTCCAGTAAGATAATTATGAGCCCATGAAACTCAATATTTGTGTCAGGGTAACACCGCTTTTTCAAAAGTAACAGTGCGCAGTGTGTCGCTTTGACAGATAGTAAAATAAAGAAGAAGTATTGAGTATTGTTTTGAAGTATTTCGCTGTGCACAATAAATCAAAAAAGGTTGATTAGTATTACTTTTTTAAAATCAAGGTAGAACTGCTAAGAATATCCAAATTACGCTCTTGTTTCAATATTTTATGAGGATCAGCCATCCAATCGAACACAGGACATCAAAATCAAGCCCAGTTCCAAACAGAAATAAAAGCCCCTCAACACAGGTATTCAATTCATTCCATTATACGGCACTAGCGTTCATTAACACCAGCAATGCTCAATGGGTCGGACAGGCCCCGTCCCTCACTTCCCTTCTATCCCGCGATCCTGCACGCCTCGTTAACGACCACCTTTCATCTGATTAACTGCTAGCCTTTTAAATACCCCTCTGTTTCCCAGTTTTATTGGCGGGAACCCGAGTTCGCGCGACACGTCACGTGAGAGAAACGATGAAACAAGTTTATTGCATCCCTATAATTATCACCATATCCAAGCACTAAACTATCACTACAATAAAAATCAATATTTTTATTGTTTCAGGAATGCGTGCCCATTGTGGAAATACATACATGAGTAACTCTTGCTATGGGGCTGACTATGAAATATGATTTAAAAAATCTGCTGTTTCCTACATTTTTTTGAGTTACGCGACCAACAATGTGTGGAGCAGCTGATATTTTTTTCACGATTTCATGGTCGGTCCTTTAGTAAATGTTGCTTATTTTCATGAGTACTACGTGCCCCTAAAGTATAGCCCGCGTTTAAAAAAACATCCTGTATATGGTTATCGGCGACTAATTGGGTTGACTATCGTTACTAAATTAAAACATTAAAAACAATTCTGATTTTAATGTAAATGCTTTCCGACCGATTGTATCTGCAAAATTACATCGAACACTAAATATATTGATGCCTAGTAAAAGCAAGCAAACTAAATGGTGTACATAAAACAGACTTGCTTATTTTAATAAAAGCGAATGTATTTCCACGAATTTATTACTTTGAATACAAAAACAATTTCACGAATGTAAAAGAACGTGATGTTTATTTGCCGAGGTATCTTTTATACCCATTACTTTCTTAAGGGTTATATCGCTTTTTTATGATCGTCAATTTTCGTCTCTAAAAAAGCGTGGACCTAAGAAAGTGTATAGTAACAATGTGCAATAAAATTGTCTGACTCTGAAACTTGTAATTTCACAAAAAGAAATGTTAAACATTTAGCGAACGAGCCACTCTGGCAAGAACAGAAGACGAGATTTTTGCTACTAATGTCGCTATTATCACGCACGATCTAATGAACATATAAAAACACCCTATAAACTTTATCAACTCAAGGAACTGTATAACCTAAACTCAACAACATAGAGTTTAATTTACCCTGACAACATGATTCGGTTATTGAATATCTTGCGCCAGTGGGTCGGCTCACGTAGTTCGTTTTCACACAGTTTGTGAGATGTTTCCATGACTATTTATCAGATGTCTACTGGACGCGATCTAATTACGTCGTGAACACAAGTGATTACAATCGACACGAGATACTCTTATTGATTGATTTTAATTTGATAAACGCCACATTCGGTACGAAATAAAGAAAGATAAGACAAATAAAGTTTTCTGTTAATTCGACTAAAACAATGCAGAAAATAAAATAACTTTTCATTTTATTTGAGGTTTTTAATTTCCAGTAAGAAGAATCTTGAAAATATTAAGTATTTAATTAATGTCAAACTTCCACTAAAGACATTACTAAAAAAGAAAACTACAAGAGTAGTAATTAAAGACATTAATTAAAACACTGAACCCTAGACACGATATCTTTAAGTTAATATCCGAAAACAAAAGCGTAGTTAATAGTAATTACCTTTGGAATTACGACTAATGAGAGATAGGATCAGGAATAAAACAAAATTAGTCACGTTCTGTACATTTTATGTCACTTGACATAGAGTAAGGGTGTCGAAGTAGAAGGACACACTCACTGCGAACGAATTGTAAACGATACTGAAGTCATAATCAATGTGGCCACCTATTGGGCCGAAATAATGGTGTTACGAGACGAATGTTTCATCGATTCGAAAGGAACTCAAAAAAAAGTATGTTCTACCAAGTCAGGATTTTATTAAACAAGTCATTGTCGTTGGTATAACTGAATGCGCTCCGTACATTTATTTTCACGTAACTCAACTAAATGTAGCAATTTCAGGGTTGTTTCCACAGTCAAAGTTGTTCATAGGGACGGTCACACTGGCCCTATTTTAGGTTTTCAGTTATTTCACTCGTGTAAACATGTGGACGGACTAAACACCGTGACTGACAAATACGCATGACATATCACAGAGCTTTCCATCTCAAGGAGAGCAGTGGTATTTCAGTGGTAATGGCTCGAGTGGTCACGGGTTCGAACCCACGCCGCCTCTGTGTATTTTATTTTATCCCTACTGCTCTCAAAAAGCCGAAATGTCCTAGAACCAAAAATTCAAAGACATGAGACCTCTACGAACCCGAAATGGTCCCACGTGATGGATTACTGCCCACTCCCTCTCACAGAGAGTGAGTCTGTGTTCCAGCAGTCGGAACATTATTGCCTAATTATGCTAGGTAATTATTTACATTGGAATGTATATTTGTATCGCTTCTACAAAGTATTGTTATTCTATGCAGTCGTAGTTGTATTGTCGGCACACGCCACCCCTATCAATCTGAGATCGTATCGTTTTGATTGCTGTTCAAACTAATAGCGCTGTTAAAACTGCTGTTTGTTGCTGTGTTATTCCGTACAAGTGTTGTTTTGTACGAGAATTTTGAATGAATTAGTTTCTAGTTTGCATCAAATTCACTTGTAATGCATGCCTACTAACAAGTGTTTTACATGTTTGCAAATAAATAAATAAATAAACTTTTGGGAAAAACATAAGTTTCCTTGCAGATAAATAAATACAACCAAAAGTCTAATGAATTGTTATCCTACTATCGTGCTAACGCAGGTATAAAATGCTTAAATTTTTTTGAATGAATTAAAATTGAACTTAAATGAAGGAAGCATCTTCAATCAGTTTTACGAAGATTAAAGATCCAATTCAATATGTCGTACATTATAATTCTTAATAGAATGTACGAGAATAAAGAATAAAGGTAAACTGATTGGACGAAGGTTATTATTGTGTTATACGGGCCACGTGGAGACCAACGTTAGAGGAGCTCCATCAGTGGGCGTCGTTATACACGTGCTGTGCCTACACGTATTTGCCGAGGTCTGGCCGTCGAACTTAACCGAAATAGACGCGTGAAGGATATCGTACATAAAAGGACAATAAAATGAGTTATTACTTACATCACGTAATCTGCCTATAATGTTACCACTGCTGGGAAACAGGCCTACTCTTTGTAAAAAGGTGTGGGCCTCCTTCAGACTGGATGCAGAGAGCGGAGCAAAGGGTGTTGTGGCGCAGCTTATCTTAGCTGTGGATTATGATAGACTGTCCTGATTCACTACTAATAGAGCAATTCTAATATTCTGTCAGTTAGGTGCATACTTTTATGGGTAAATAGATGACCGAGCCGATGACAGATCCGATGACTTATTTTGACTATCCAGAAATACCAATGAGCATGTTGTAGGGCTCTTTTTCCGATTTGTTACCATTTACATTCAAATGTTAACTACATTCTTAGGTGCGTGGCTGAATGAGATTTACTTACGTAGGTACGTACCTAGACCTAAATAAATCTCATTAATCAATTTAGGCACCAGACATTCAAAGTAACGACGAAAAGGTCCTTTTACTCCAAATAGTACCCGGCGGCGGCGCAAATCGAATTCAAATTCTAGTAATTTTTTAAAACCCTCATCAATAGACTCCATTTGATCGGGAAGAGAACATCCTTAAAAACGTAGGAATAAGGAATTGTAGGCTAAGTAATGGATTATATTGATGACATTATGTGGAGAGGGATTTGGAAGACTAGGTCGAATTGGGGCTGGTCGGGTTTACTCGGGTCGCCTCGGGTAGGGCTTTCGGGATTGAGCTAAATTGTTTAGGGTAATTCTCAGGCTTGTTCATTTGAAAAAGCTTTGAACTTTGTATTCATTAATAAAGTGCTCTACTGATTTAAGGATTGACTGTCCGTGACCTTTAAATTCAGTACGTTACTTATTAGTTTTAAAGAAGATTGATAGAAAGGTTTATGAATTGTTACAACTGGACTATTCAATGAGAAATAATGTTTTACGAAAGCATGGAATCATCTTGATATTGTTATGCTCGTTTTGAACCGACACGAAGAAGGCAAATTATTAATTCATCATCTGCCTAGCCTTTTTCCAATTATTTTGGGGTCAGCTTCCAGTCTAACCGGATGCAGCTGAATACGAAGAAGGCAGCTTTTTCTAATTTTCCTAGTGAACCAATATGATGAATCACAGAAGTCAAGTCCCAAATCATTCTTAAAACCGGAAGAACCAAAAAATACGTGTTTATAAAACGCATGAACCGTCGGATGAGGGATGTCCGTCCGCCACACCCGTTCACAATAAATCGGGTCCCGTCGCATCCGTCACCGTACCGGACCGGTACCGTCCCGAACTACAGTATAGAGATAACCAGTGAACCAACTTTGTTGTCGCACTACCCACTAACCACTTGTCTCGATGCTACGACTTACCTGAAGCATCATTAGAATTTATGTTGTGTATCAGCCGATTCCAACCATTGTTGTTACTTGTTAGGTGAAATACCATGATATTACTAAATATGTCTTACACTTCCAAATGTTGACCTACTGTCTTTTGACGTTTCATCAGCACCCATGTGAAATTAAATATTTCAGCTACGGAATCTGGATTTGTGTCCGGTTTATGGCAATAGGCTCAACCTCTATTACATACATGGGATTTAAACTTAACTGGCGAAATGTACATGTAATTTAGGTATGGCTCTGCCTAACCCCTTGAGGATAACGGACGTAATTACAAAAAAATGAATGTGTATAACTTGAATTTGTCTACTGTGGCGTGACGTACCGTGTTGCCAGGGCGCGTCAATTATTTATGTGAAGCAACGTGCCGCTAATTGTGTTATGGACACACACTCGTGTTACTGTTGACAACTTCATATAAATGAACATGTTTTTTCGCTCCCAAAATCGTAATTCAATGACTGATGGAATGAGAAAAAAATTGAGCATGATGGCTTACAGAATTCATTGCAGTTTGTATAGTAATATTTATTTAATTTTTAGATTTTGGCGTGGCTAAATAATAATAGCCGCACGGGTCAATCTTGAAGGTGAAGCTTCGCTTACCGAGATCGGTCTGTGGATGGGTGTCCATCATTACATACCGAGTTTCCTCCGTACCTCGGAAAACACCTTGAGTTGTTGGTCCCGGCTGTCATTTGTAAATCTTTGGCAGTCGTTTCAGGATAGTCAGTGACCCGAAAGTCTGACAACCAATCTCACCAAGGTGGTATTACCTAGCAATAACGGGGTTGTGGAGGTCAATATAGGCAGTCGCTCCATGTAACATACTGGTATACAGCTGTACCCGGTTGGGCTGGAAGCCAACCTCAACTTAGTTGGAAAAATTCTAGGCAGATGATGATTTCATTTTCAAATGTAACCCGTAAGTATTCGTCAATTATTTTATCAAACAGATTTTCGATAAACAAACGGTGACATTATAATGTATCGACCATGGGTAATCTCGTTTTAATTATGCACGCTATTTCAATTAAACACGAAATCAAATTAATTGCATTATTTTAATCCGGAACGGAAAGCTCCACCGCTGCACCGCTGACTGACACAAAATATTCCGCTTTGTTACGTTTAAAGCATTTTATTTAAATGCAAATTAAAATAATGTAAATAAACGTCTAATTATTTATATCCTGACGGGATACCAGCGTTTAATGTCGCTTGTATAATTAAAAGTGTTACCGGCAGCACAGATTACATCATCACATTTACGGATACTCATTACAATTCTCCTGCCCTTATTTCTGTTTATTTGGGGTCGGTGCTGCATGTTAGCCGTCAGGGGTAGTCGTCAGGGGTGCGTTGTCAGAATTCCTCCTCGTGTGCCTGATGGCTGCCGGTCCCTCTCGATACGTCTGGAGGGAATAGCAGCTGCTGGGCCGGTGCTGATAGCCGGTGCTGGGCGGGGAAGGATACTGCCCACGCCCAGGGTGGGCGTGGGCAGTATCCTTCCCCGAGGAATGGGAAGAGATTCTTGTTCCTCGGGGAATGTTACTGTCCATGGCTAATATTCTGACATGGGCGGGTCCCTCATGGACCAAGGGGGCGTTGCTCCGCGTGACCCTCTGAAAAGCAGAGGGCACAGCGGAGGAGCAAGGGCGGGCTCGGTGTGCACTTACCCTGCCTCCGAGCAGACAGTGAAGGACGTGCGTTCCTCACTGTCTCCGTCGATATCGTAATCCCACCGTCGAAGTGTCGTGGAACACGTCTCGCGGCTTCGATTGGGACCGAGGGTCTTGGCTTAACCGCCCGGACCACGAGGTAGAAAACCTCTATAAAAAGTTACCCCGAATCTCAAGCGGCGGCGCACCGCGAGGAGATGTATGGCTGACGGGTTCCTTTGGAAAATCAGTCTCTAGTGCGAACCACTGCCGGGCCTGGCTATGGCTTATCTGGGTACAGGGGGCACTGCCCAGATGGACTTTTTATTTCCCCCATACTCGTGGGAACAGTATGGAAACGAATACAACCCAAAACACGGCCGATATCGGCGAAGGAAGGGAGGAGAGGGATGCGGTGTCGGAGTCCGGCGCCGCATCCAGCGAGGTGAGCGCGGGAGGCTCAGTGAGCTCCCAGCGCGGGAGGCCCGGGGCTGCTGCGGGGAACCGGGAGTTCCTACGCAAGCGGTCCAGGCCGGTAGGAGACCGAGAGTCGTCGTCAGATGGGGAGCTGGCTTCGGCTTGTAAGATCCCCACCAGCAAGTGCGGCGGGATCCGTGGCAAGGGGAGAGGCCTCTCTGCCACCGAGAGGTCGGCGCGGCTTGCCGAGGAGGGGCGCCATCCGGGGGTGGCCACCGGTCACGGGGTAACCCGTTCGGGCTCCTCTGGCGACGAAGCGGGCGCAGATGGCGGCTCCGATGCGAAGCGTAAGGCCGGACTCGCGAAGGAGGTGGAGGCGGCGCTGAGGGCTGTCTCTTTGAAACAAAAGCCCTCCACCAGGCAAAGGGCTATACCTGCAGCGGTCGCCTCCATTATGGCGGCAGCGGAGGCCAGATTTGCGGGGCCCCCGCCAGACGGCGTGGCCATTCTGAGGGCGGAGGTCGCTCGCCTGACGGCCGCCACGGAGCTTCTCAAAGAGGAGAACATGAAGCTCCGAGCAGACCTGGCCAGTTTGCGCGAGTCCGGCTCTCGCGAGGCGCCCCAAAATGGGGGCCAGAAGCATCCAAGCCAGTCCGTGCCGGTGGAGAACCAGGTTCTGAATCTGGTTCGGCAGGAGCTGGCTGCCTTCCAGGCGCGGTTCTCCGTCCTGGAGGGCATTGTCCTGCGCCCCCCCCTAGCGGCAAACAAGGCGCCCCCGGGCCCGACGGCGGCCTCATATGCGTCTGCTGCGGCCTCCGTACCGGGGCCGTCCAGCCAGCCCCCCGGCAGGGTTATGTCGGCCCCGACGAAACCGGCTCCGGTTAGGAAGGCGGCGGCCCTGAAACAGGGCAAGGCGGCGGCCCTGAAACAGGGCAAGGCAGCGGCCCTGAAACAGGGCAAGGCGGCGGCCCTGAAACAGGGCAAGGCAGCGGCCCTGAAACAGGGCAAGGCGGCGGCCCAAAAGAAGGGCAAGGCGGCGAACATGCCAGCGCCAGCCGCTATCGCCGCCCCCCCCCCCCGCCCCCTAAGCCTTCCGCGGCCGAGACCGGGTGGCAGGTGGCCGGAGAAAAAGCGAGGGAGCGATCGGCGGCCAAAAAGGCCAGGAGGCAGGAGCAGAAACGCCGGCAAAAGGAGCGGGGCGTCGCGGTTAGGCTCAGCACCCCAAAGACCGCAGCTGTAGTGATTACACTACAGCCGGACGCGGAAAAGAGGGGCGTGACCTACCGCGACGTGCTCGCTAAGGCGAAAGCGACGGTGGATCTCGGAGAGCTCGGGATCACCGGGGGCCTCCGGCTTAGAGTCACCGCAACAGGGGCTCGAGTGCTGGAGATCCCTGGCGAAACCCGTGGCTCGTCCGCCGACGCTCTGGCTGAAAAGCTTAGAGCGTCCCTAAATGCGGACGAGGCCCGAGTGTCCAGGCCCGTCAAATGCGCAGACCTGCGCATACTGGGTCTGGACGACTCGGTGACCGAGAAGGAGGTGGTGGCCGCCGTCACCAGGACCGGTGGGTGCCCTGCCGAGCAAGTCAAGGCAGGCACCTTACGTCCGGACCTGTCGGGCATGCGAACCATAACGGTAAGCTGCCCTGTGACAGCGGCGAAAGTTATTGTGGAGGGCCGAAGGCTCTTGGTGGGCTGGGTTTCGGCGCAGGTGAAGCTGCTGGAACCCAGACCTCTGAGGTGCTTCCGCTGCCATGTGGGGCACCACGTGTCGGTCCGGTGCACCTCGGAGGTGGACCGCAGCGGCCTGTGCTTCCGCTGCGGCCAGCCTGGTCACATGGCCGCGCCGCGCTGCGCCGCATGTGCGGCAGCTGGCAAGCCGGCCGATCACCGGGCAGGGAGCAAGTCCTGCGGTACTCCCGCCAAGGCCAGGGGCAAGGGAAGGCCCTCCGCCACCACCGCCAAAACCCCCACCGTCGCCACCACCGCAGCCGCCGCCACTGTCGCTGCCGCTGCCGCTACTGCTGCAACTTCCGCAGCGGGGCCCTCGCAGGGGGCCCGGGAGGGGGCTGAAATGGAGTGCCAGTAACGGCCCCATTACGCCTTCTCCAGGCGAACATCAACCACTGCGCCTGCGCTCAGGATCTGTTGCTCCAGAGCATGGCGCAGTGGTCGATTAACATCGCCGTGGTCACTGAGCCGTACTTTGTCCCGCCCAGGGATGACTGGGTTGAGGACCTTAGCGGCTCAGTGACCATAATTACGTCGGTCGCCGCCGGTACACCGACCCTTGAGAGTGTCAGGAAGGGTCAGGGGTGCGTAGCAGCACGGTTCGGGGAGATCGTTGTAGTGGGAGTCTACTTCTCCCCGAGCCGAACTCTCGCCGAGTTTCACAACTCCCTCACGGAGTTGAGTGTCGTCATCGGAAGCCATTCCCTCCCCGTGCTTGTGCTCGGGGACTTCAATGCCAAGAACTTGGCTTGGGGTTCTCGTTACACGGACGTTCGGGGTAGAATGGTGGAGGACTGGGCTCTGGAGACAGGCCTGGTCGTCCTAAATCGGGGTTCTGTCCCCACGTGCGTGCGGATGCGGGGCGAGTCGGTGGTGGACATCTCGTTCGCCAGCCCCGCTCTGTCGCCGCGTGTCGTTGACTGGTGCGTCATGGAGGGGGTGGAGACCTATTCCGACCACCGGTACATCCGGTTCGACGTCTCCACCCAGTCCTCAAGCGTGCCGGTCCTACAGGCCCCGAGTGGTCCGCGATGGGCGCTGAAGCAGCTGGACCGGGAGCTCCTCCTGGAAGCCTCGATCGTGCAGGCCTGGGTGTCATCACCAGTCAGGCCTGCCGACATCAACAACGAGGCGGGTTGGTTCCAGGAGGCCATGTCCGAGATTTGCGACGTGGCAATGCCCCGAGTTCGGCCAGGAAGCGCCCGGCGTCAGGTGTACTGGTGGTCGCGAGAGCTGACGTCTTTGCGCAAGGCGTGCGTTGCCACGCGGCGCCTGTACGCCAGGCATCGCAGGCTCCGCATCCGCCCTCCGGATGCGGCAGCCATTGAGGCGGGGCTGTACGAGGGGTACAGAGCGGCGAAGACCGCCCTCCAAGAGGCTGTCCGGCAGGCCAAGAACTTGGCCCGCGAGGAGATGCTGGAGTCTCTGAACGGAGATCCGTGGGGGCGCCCTTACAAGATGGTGCGGGACAAACTCCGCACCCGGGCCGCCCCGCTAACGCAGAGTCTCCGGCCTGAACTCGTGGAGGACGTGGTGAGCGCTCTGTTCCCTTCGCGAGGGGAGCATCCTCCCCCGCCTATGGCTCCGCCGCCGCGTGCGGTGCCGGAAGCGGACCACACCGATGACGATGACGACGTTCCGGAGGTGACTGGGGTAGACCTGAGAGTGGCGGTACGCAGGCTGAAAACCAGAAACACCGCCCCGGGACCCGATGGCTTGCCTGGCAAAGCCTGGGTCCTGGCCTCTGAGGCTCTCGGGCCCCGACTGGAAGGGCTCCTAAGCGCATGCTTGGAGAGAGGCCAGTTTCCGCTTCGTTGGAAGACGGGGAAGCTGGTCCTCATCCGGAAACCAGGGCGCCCTGCGGACTCTCCGTCCGCATACCGGCCCATCGTGCTGCTCGACGAGGTGGGCAAGCTCTTTGAAAGAGTCATTGCCAACCGCCTCGCCGGGCACCTTGCGGGGATGGGGCCGGATCTTGCGGAACACCAGTTTGGTTTCCGCAAGGGGCGCTCGACGGTGGACGCCATCATGCGCGTGAGAGCCCTCACGACGGGGGACGCGGTGTCCCGCGGCGGGGTCGTCTTGGCGGTGTCTCTTGACATCGCCAACGCCTTCAACTCCATGCCCTGGAGCTGTATTAGGGAGGCACTCCGGTATCACCGGGTGCCGACCTACCTTCGTCGTGTGGTCGGGGACTACCTGACGGATAGAGCCGTCATCTACCCTGGTCGAAGCGGAGAATGGAACCGGCGAGAGATGTCGTGCGGTGTTCCACAGGGATCGGTTCTGGGGCCGGCCTAGTGGAACATCGGTTACGACTGGGTGCTGCGCGCCGACCTCCCTACCGGCGTCAGCGTAGTTTGCTACGCTGACGACACGCTGGTACTGGCACAAGGGAGGTCGCACGAGGCGGCGGCCGAAAACATGACACGCGGGGTTGCGATAGTCGTGGAGAGGATCCGGCAATTGGGTCTCGAGGTGGCACTGCACAAGTCCGAGGCCATGTGTTTTCATGGGCCTCGGAATGCGCCACCGTCGGGATCCCTACTGACGGCAGGAGGGGTTTCCATCGGCGTCGGGTCGACGTTGAAGTACCTAGGACTCGTCCTCGACAGCCGGTGGAACTTCGTGGAGCACTTCCTACGGTGCTCCACGAAGGTTGGTCCTCGCACGCCTGCACAAATGGCGCGCGGAGGCACTACGTCGGGAGGAAACTCCGCTGCCGCGGCAAATTGCCGCTCAGCGGACAGACCTCCGGAGTGATCTCATGGCGACATGGAGAGAGCGACTGTCGCAACCCCGTGCAGGGCACGCCACCATAGTGGCGATAAGTCCCCTCTTTGAGGAGTGGCTAGAGAGGCGCCACGGCGCCCTCACCTACCGTCTGACGCAGGTCCTCACCGGACACGGTTGTTTCGGGAGGTTCCTGCACCGAATCGGGCGGGAGGAAACGCCCGGGTGTTTCCACTGCGAGGATCGTCCGGAGGACACGGTGGAGCACACCGTGGAGGTCTGCCCCGCTTGGGCGGAGCACCGCCGTGTCCTCGTAGCGGCGATTGGCGGCGGCGATCTCTCGCGTGCGGCCTTGGTTCAAGCCATGGTCCGGAGCGAGAGGGAATGGGAAGCCGTCACCTCCTTCTGCGAAGCAGTCATGCTAGTGAAGGAGGTGGCGGGACGTGAGAGGGAAAGAACTTCACGTTCCAGTCGTCGCGGGAGACGCCCTGGGCGTTGGGGGTCACGTGGTGGCTCCCGGCCACCGTAGGCGCGGGCCTGTGGACGGCGAGTTATGGGCTAGCTCGCCGTCCGGCCGTCTTATGACGACAGGCCGTGTCGACGGCGCGTTCGTGTTCCACGTGCGCCTCAAAGAGATGTCAGCAAATAAGTAGGGGTCCGCAAGGGCCGATGCCTACCAGGGCTGCGGGACTGTTCGAAAGAGATACCGTGGCCCTGGAACACAAAGGGCAAAGAAGGAACATGGATGGGTTTTAGTTCATCTTCGAAAGAGATACCGTGGCCCTGGAACACAAAGGGCAAAGAAGGAACATGGATGGGTTTTAGTCAGTACAAGTCTGACACTCCCTTCCGCTCCGCCCAGAGTGGGGGAGGTCATTTGATGATTTCCCATCCGGAAAAAAAAAAAAAAAAAAAAAAAGGGGTAGTCGTCATCTCAGAAGTAATAATCTCCTTTGTAGTCAAATCACCTTTTGGCTAAATAAGGAGCTCGTGGCTAAATAATAACAGCCGCTCGGGTCGATCTTTAGGTTAAGCCGTGCGTACCTAGGTTGGTCCGTGGATGGGTACCACCCATTAAATACCGCGTTTCCTCCGTCCCCCGGCAAGCACGTTAAGCCGTTGGTCCCGGCTGTAATTTGTAAATCTTTGGCAGTCGTAACAAGTAGTCAGTGGCCCGAAAGTCTGACAACCAGTCTTACCAAGGGGTATCGTATTACGCAGTACTAACTGGGTTGTGGAGGTCAGATATGCAGTCGGTCCATGTAAAGTACTGGTATCCATTAGACTGGAATCCGGTTAGACTGGAAGCCAACCCCAACGAAGTTGGGAAAAGGATAGGCAGACCCTAGTCATATCACCTTTTGGACTATCCATTCACCGATTCTTTGGTGTTTCCCTCTTGTCACAAAAATTGACATTCATGTGATGACGACATGTTCAACAAAATATACACTCATTTTCAAATGCCACTCGTCTATCCAAATGAATATTATAAACGCTAATGTAACTCGTCTGTCAGTAACCTTTTTATGAAAGAGGCTTAGCATACGGATAAACCATGGCGTAGGTTAGTACATTAGCATACTTTTCATGGCGGCAGTCCCGTGGGACAATTTCCGACCACCACACGTGCGAAGCCAAAACCTAGTAATAAGATTATTTCATCTTCTGTTACCCTTGTTTCATACGGCCAGTCATGTATACCCAAGAGAGTATATCCATAATAAATTATAAGGAAGCTCAGTATCTCTGCAAGATATACCCTAATCCTTACACGAAGAGAAAGAAAGTTTAAAGGAAACTACAAAGTTTTATTATTGTATGATGTTTTGGACAATGGACTATGTTCAATCATCGGCTTTCCACATGCCAATGTAGCGTATCAAGTTTTTTGTGTACTCTAATAATAGATACAAGAGTTATTTCAGGAACCGAAAAAGTTGGCAACGGGGGTTTAGAGGTGAATAAATATACATATTGAGGAAACGTCAGTGGTTACACAACCTGCAGGTATAAGCCAGTCAGCACTCGAAAGAGACTGGTGTTTTGTTTTACGTAACGATAATTATTTTCCTGTATACAATTTCTTTAGATCCAAAATAAGACGTTAGTATCAGCTGTTCACTGTAGTCTTTCATTTGGCATCTTTCACTCAAAGTGAAACAAAATGTATCTATCAAAGGTGAATGTGGAATGAAACAAAAACGAACATTCACTGGAAGAAACCGTTCACTCGAGTAAACCGTCTGATATTGGTTTAAGACGACCTCGTAACGCTAAATAGCGTTAATAAAACGCTCGTAGCGTTAATGAATAACAATTTTGTTTATTAGTTATTATGAATTTGAGAAACGTTTAATAAGACGGATTATTTGTGCCTGTCTCTATATATTTGAAATTTGCAAATTTGTAAGGAAGTACCCACAATTCTACAGCAAAAGAAAAGACATACAAACAGAAATCAAACTTAGACATGGAAATAGACTCAACCTGCCAACTTCACGATTAAAAATGCACTCCTCTAGTGCGTTTGTCACGTCAATAAAAATCTACAATAAATTACCTGAACACATAAAAAACACAGAAACAAACAATATATTTATAAATAAACTAAAACGATTTCTCTTAGATAAAACCTACTACACAATTGACGAATACTTCAAAGATAAATTCCTCCTAGAGAAACGAAGATAATTAGAATAACCAAGTAGTACCTAATACATCTATTTACCTTATCTACCGTGCAATATCTTTAATTACTTACTATTTAGTTAATAATAAATTACAGCTAATATATAAATAAATATATAAAATAATTACCTAATTTATAATTTAGAAAATATCTATTAATAATAAATAAATAAATATATAAATAAATAAATAAATATAGAAATATTAATAATAAACAAAATTAATATAAATCTACTCATAAATAATATCTACTTAAATATCTAAATATAAGATTTACTCCTTAATTTCAATATTATTATGTTTTTAAACAAAAAGCGCTTCATCCTCTCCTCTAAAAACTAACTTGCTGTGCCCGACAGGGTCCATAATTGTTTCTCTATAATTTACCTACCAGCCTTGTATACATTATGGAATGCAATAAAGTATTGAGTATTGAGTATTGAGTATTGAGTATTTTGCTGGTGCTGACATAATAATCATGAAACAAATTAATAGACAGTTTTGTATTCTGTCCTCTAAACAAAACCACAAATTATATTCACGAAATTATTAATATGGAAACAAGCAATTATTTCATGCCAAAACTATTCATGAATCTACTTGTTAATTCACACAGGAATACCGAGTTCGTTAACACGTTGTCACACAGTCTATTCAAATAAAAGAGCCGCTCACTGGTCCCTAGGCCCCGGCTCCCCCTCCCCCATGCTCCCCACGTGACCTACCGGAACATAATAACAGATTTTGGTCTAAATTACTAGATGAAAGCTTTACTGTTCAGCGACAATAAGGCCTCCACGACTTGTGCTAACCAACTTTATTGTACCACCGAATCATTTCAAAATAACCCTTAAGGCTCTGTTCATAAAGTTGGATCAGGGTGACAGCGTTACTTGGCGGGTCATTAGTTCCAGGATAGTGATATTTCGCCAGCCATGCATCATCCTGATATATGACATAATGAGGATAGGAATTTAGTGTCATAAAAGAGCTTACTCGGACATTATTACACAGACATTCGAGTAATGTTTTGTTGCGAGTTATTTTAATATTGTATGTTCATACTTCTAACAAAGAATAATTAAAATGTCGGACTTTTACAGAATTTAATCACATTTTAAGCGTGTTCTTTGTGCTGAAACGAGAATTTATTATTTAATGTTTTTATTTCATACTGCTATGAAAATGGATGTGTTTTTTCTGATTTTTTTCATAAATTCGTGCTCTTTCAAAAGATTGTGTGAATATTTTTAAAACTGAATTTCACTTTTGCTCACTCATGAATTTTCCTTACTTCTTGAACTTGTAATATCGCCTGACGTCACAGTCAGCAAAACGTGTAGAATTTTAAATTGTCGTGCGATTCCGTGCGGCCGGCAGGATTGGGTCAACTGTGTTCCTGCGGGGGACGTAAAGTGGCTGTGTGGTTCTATAACTTGGCTAGTAGGTTACAATAGTTGCATTCAGTCTGACTTCTATGGATTTTCATTTGTGATTGTGATAGGAACTGCATACGCTACTACGAAATTATCATGTGAAAGGACGCTTAGTGACAAGCGGCAATACAAATAAATTACCTATTTTTTAACGCTCTAGCGCCATGTTTCTGTTCGATTTTTATTAATCTCTATAAATGAGAGTAACTACTCCCAAACCTTTGTGACAAAGTGACAAACCGTGTTAGTGAGAAAACTCTATGAGCGAGAATAATATTCGGGGCCCTTGAATTCTCGCTTCCCCAGGTTCGACTGTATAGTACTTGAAATTTACTAAATTCGTACAATCATGACGTGTTAATGTGTAGCGGTTTGCGGTCATCATCGTTTCGATGAAATGACACCAATCAACAACACTGCTGTAAAAGCTCAAGACAATGCCCGCAACAATTCAACCCACGAACGCTCAAATTCCTTTCCCTATAAATGTGAATATTCCATGCACATTAGAGGTGACATAATACTCCCAATATTACCATTCACGCGGCGCCATGTGCCTGAGTGTGCCAGAGCGGTCTGAATGCTAGGAGTTTTTAATAAAGAGCTCGGCAGACGATATGCATGCCGTACGAGCTTGTGTAGACGACGGCCATTTGTAAAGATAAATAGTGCTGCAAATAATAAAATGGAATGAGTTAATCTATAAGGACAATAAACAAGAACTGGCAAAATTGGTCATACTATAGTATTTAAAAAGATACGAAATGCATTGTAAAATGTACAATTACTAATTACAATAATTGTACAAATGTAACCGATAGATAATTATTATGTCTGAAGTAAAAACATGTTCAAACCGAGAAGAATGAACTCTCATAAAACCTTTCGTATAATTTGTACAGCTAACCTAACGATTTCAACCTTTGGATTTAGAAAATTGTTGTAAAGATCGCAATAATTTAACTGTTTTTTTTTTGTATAACTCCTACCATATATTTTGATTTTTAATTTTATATTTTTTGGGGTAAGTCTCATGTAGGTACTACAAGAGCATTTAAAAAGATTAAATTAACTCAGCTTATCGCAGTCCATTGCTGGAGGTAGGCGTCTCCCAAGCTTCACCACAACCATCCTTCGACTTCCATATCCAGTCTGTTCAACCCAGCCAGCTTTTAAGATAGTCGATCAACGCTTATCACGGGTTTGTAGCGTTTGTACTGAGGAACGCGTGCGTGCTCACTCTTATGGGGTAACTCGACACAAATACATAGCATCAACCAATTTTTGAGAGCAATAACTGGGGTACATATTATTATGCGAGCTGTGGACCATTCTTTGAAAAGTTATTACCAACCCAAATATTAATTAAAACTAAGCATGTCTAAGCACACAAATGATGAATAATTGTCTTAGCAAAAGAATATGAGTAGTACCTACCTCATTCGTTGATAATAGTCGGTAAACGTATGATTCCCCTGGAGGCAGGTTATGTAGCCAATTGTTCCGGCAAGAGATACTGGCACAGAGCCACAAAAAGATAAACATCGAAGGTTAGGTTTTTACAACGAGCGAAAACAGGCGCACGCACTCAACGATAAACGCGACGTACGATGATTTCCGACAAAATAAATGTAGATAGAGAGCGCTATAGATAAGCTGTTAATGTATAGCGGCCCTTATGTGATAGCGGTGCCCTTGGACAGGTATTTTAAACTATCTAATTTAGCAGGTACATACCGTGGCACTAGTTTTTTAAACCTCGGTTATCTGCTAACAACTGGGGTCAGACAAAAAGTGTGCACAAGCACATGCGAAGGAGTTCGAGAAAACACATTTCTGTCTGCGTTAATACTCGAAGTATGGAGCTGACATTCTGTGCCAATCTATTCTGTGGCAGTCAGTAAAATAGTAGGTAAGAAGCCTACTATACATCACTATGAGCGACACACGATTATCACTGGCTACCCCCGGGGAAATTATTGTCATTACTTATTAGATGACGCTGTTTTGAACTGCACACTTTTGGGGGGATAGTTCAATTTCATGTGGAACGGATTGCGTATTGGTGAAACTTTGCCTATTATAATTATGGGTTTGATTAATTACTGTTGAGTGAGGCTATCAACCTCAAACTAGTCTGAATGGTTGCTTTCTTAAGTGTCAGTTGCTTAATTTGTTGTATCTGTTAGAGTCATCCGGAGTTTGTTTGGTTACTAAATACAACTAGAACTCGCCGAATTTATTTTTTTTGTGTCTTACTTTAACCACAGAAATACGCACGAGCAGAAAATACCCATTGGCCTTTTCTTTTTGCGAGCACAAGTATTATAATGTTATTTTTGATGTCGAGTACAAAAACATGAAAAACTTTAGTCAAGGACACGTCGGAAAGATTTAAAAGAAAGCCATAAAACTAGAATAACACAATGTTGACCATCACAGCCGTTTGTGAAGAGTCTTGTCCTATATATGTCCCTCAAATATTGACGCAGGGACCCTTGGCTCAAACATTATTCTTTCATCGAGCCAATGTTTGTTCACTTTCCTAGCTAAACACGCTCGCCAACGTTTTTCAATGTCCCCTACAAAATCTGGAACATGATGCGTGAATTGTTGGTGAAAATATGAACAGGTTCTGGTAAAAGGTAAAGGTAAGGATTAAATGGGTTGTTGACTATTTTATGTGTGTTTGCTCTTGTGTATACAACTGTAGCTAACAGGAGTTTGATTGAAGGTTTATAGTTAACCTAATTTTTAATATTTTTATACGCAAACCCTGCGTAGGGAACTACAGCTGTTTTGATATGGAATGAAAAATTCGAGTGCGAGCAGGGTTTGAACCTGCGACCTTCCGATTCAGTACACCGGACGTCTGGTCTGGTCTGGTTTGGTTAAGACGTCCGGTGTACTGAATCGGAAGGTCGCAGGTTCAAGCCCTGCTCGCACTCGAATTTTTCAATCCATATCGAAACAGTTATAGTCAACCTGGTATGGACCTGCGGGTCGGCTGGGCACTGACAGATATATCACTTGTGTTAATTTGAAAGTGTAGGTACGTGTTCGAAGTCACAACCGCTATATGATCAAACCTCTATTTGAGGTTTCTTTAATATCTTGCGAAGAGATTGTAAAGAAAACTAAAACATGTTTCCAAAGAAAAAGCATTTTTCACAAAAATCCAAAGCCATTCAAATATTTCAAAACATCGTCAATATAGGACGAACAGCGGAAAAGATAAATGTCAAAGGATTTACGTCTGATGGTGGTTTCAAATAACGGCACGTTTGAGGTCGGCTATCAAATGTCGCCGCGCGATTGACGTACTGTACCGTGCGAGTTCGGGCCGATTCTTGGTGTGTTCGCACCCTTTGATCTCACTTCCGGGGGAAATGTAGAACAAATTCTATTACGTTTTAACGCCAATATGTTAATTTTTATTGGAAAAAGCAATTTAATTCAATAATATTGATTGATTTCTACTTTTTTTCAACGACAAAAACGTTTAAAAAATGGAGGCATGATACAGTAGGATAAAGTTCCTAATTTCATAAACCGCCATTGACGTTGACGTTTGAAGAGCTTATGGTTCCATTTTCAGTCCTACTTCAAAGCCGTGCACCTCAATTTCAGGTCCACTTTATATTTTAATACAGCACGAGGGATGTCAAACAAGGCCGTGGCACGTGGCTCATGGTTTCCTTTGTGCCGCCAATAAATTCGTAAAGCGTTATGTTTGGCGACGATCAATCACGGAGGCATTAACACGACCCCGGCTTGCCTTTTATTTTATCCATGTCCTATAGAAACTGCAAAATATTGAGTGAACCACTCCATTCGAAATAAAACTCTTTGGTTCAAGGCTTAAGTTTTAAAATTGGGTTAGAGTTTTGGTATATTTTGAGAGCTGACTGTATCAGAAGTTTGAACGTACGACGCAAAGTTTGTACCCAAAAGAGATAAACTGAGATCGGGTTCGGAAAACGTTCTACTGCGGTTGAAATACATATTATGAGCAACAAGTTACTTGCACACTATTACAAAGTTTATCCAAGTTCTGAATATATTGGAACAATATCGGCCAGTAGAAAGAAACACGGGCATATGTAATTGGTCCTTGGCTACGCGCCAAACACCGGATACATCGCTCTGACCTAACATTCATCGATCAAAGATACTTTATATCTTTATAAAATTTTTAAGGCTTTGTAAAAAAATCGGCCAATTGCGAGTCAGACTTGCACACAAAGAGTTCCGTCCCACCAGACAACATCATAACAATGTTTTTAACGCTTATTCATCAAAACACTCACACAAGTCAGAGTATTCAAACTCAACTGCAAAACTGAATTGTTTTTCCATAATAATTATGATTATCAAAAACAAAGGTACTGGGGTAGTTTCAAGAAAAAGTCCCATATCTGAAAAACTAAATATCAAATCAATTTTCTTTTAAAGCTCTTTTTACGATCTCCAAACCCATTTTTTTTCAGAATTTTCCTCCTTTTACTTAAAAATTAGAAGGCACAACTTTAACAGCGTAAATCTCATCAACAATATTGTCTTAAGAATAAAAGTATTTTAGAAACCTCGATATCATTTTTTAAGAGCTGTCAATAGATACCTCAAACAGATATAGACATACCTTATATACGTAGAAAAATATTAATATGTATGGAGTGCCACCCATTTTTTTATTAGTCATTTTGCTTCACTTTTGTATAGAGGTTCATAGATGACACCAGGTGCTCTCTAAATTTCAACTGTGTGGTGTCAATAGTCTTGTAGTAAAATGGCTGTGACATATGGACGGGCAGACAGACAGACGGACAAGACGAACCTATAAGCGCTCCATTTTTTTCCATTTGGCAACGGAACAACTGCAAAACAAAGGCAACATTGTCAGGCTGTCACGATACGTCGAAACAATAAAAGTAGGTACACGATGATTACACGAGCATTAACTATTTGATCCCAAACTGCTGACCTGTCGTTAAACCGGGGCTGAGCGTCGCTCGTTAAAACTCGGTCTTTGACCTACACTTCAAGACTACAACGAAATATTACCAAATATTCCGCTGACATTTTTGGTATACTGAGTTTTTAAGTTTGACTGGACGGGAAATTTTTTGTTGTTTACGAGTATTTGTATTCAAACATCTCGCGAGTTCCTATGCCACCGGCCGTAAATGGCAACTTGAGTTTTCAAAAAAAGGTTGGCTCATCAAAGTGTGGTCTCTATTACGTACTCCTAGACACGTTACAATTTCTAACTAAAACTCTACTAGCTGGGTTTTCGCATCTCAGTTACT
The DNA here is from genome assembly GCA_910589295.1 of Noctua janthe. Lineage (NCBI taxonomy): Eukaryota > Metazoa > Arthropoda > Insecta > Lepidoptera > Noctuidae > Noctua > Noctua janthe. Next base: position 577,197 of record OU342560.1, read on the forward strand.
GAGGAGGTTCTCGCATGTCAGTTACTGAGGAGGTTCTCGCATCTCAGTTACTAAGGAGGTTCTTGCATCTCAGTTACTTAGGAGGTTCTCTCATCTCAGTTACTTAGGAGGTTCTTGCATCTCAGTTACTGAGGAGGTTCTCGCATCTCAGTTACTTAGGAGGTTCTCGCACCTCAGTTACTTAGGAGGTTCTCGCATCTCAGTTACTGAGGAGGTTCTCGCATCTCAGTTACTTAGGAGGTTCTCGCATCTCAGTTACTTAGGAGGTTCTCGCATCTCAGTTACTGAGGAGGTTCTCGCATCTCAGTTACTTAGGAGGTTCTCGCATCTCAGTTACTTAGGACGGAGGAAGTTCTATTCAGGTTCGCAAAAATTGGAACTAAATCAAAAACTCGCCACTTTTATAAGCGAAGCATTACAACTAAACACTGGGACAGTTAACGTTTTATAGTGAGGAAGCTATGGTCTAAGCTTCCTCAGACACAAGCTTAGCTAGAAATTCTTATCTGCTACAGAAAGGTAGTACGACGATTCTTGCTAGTTTGAAAAATACAAAAGTCAGAATTTTGGTCTAATGCGGTAGCGTCCGCATTGGGCCAAAATCTATTTTATTATTTTTCTGGAAAACGGTCAGAGTCGCCTATTCAAATCTTATACTTACGATTCGAACGGCACCCGGAATGGAGTCATTGCTGAAACAAAATAGAACGCGTGTAACGTTGCAAATGAGTAAAGTAGGCTTTAAAATTATAATATTCACATTCGCCGTGGTACATAAAAGGAATCTTGTTAAAATCATGAACATTTAAACTTCAATTTTATTTCGCAGTAATTTTCTTTCGACGAATTTAAAAACGGCTTTAATTTGGGTTTTATATCATGGCTCGTATTTTCCCCGGCGTTGAACACTGGTAACCTTTTTGACTTGCTAAAATACTGTTGCTTTTAATGTTATATAACATTTCAGGAGAAATGTGTCCCTAGTTACTTAAATTAAAGTCATTCATCAAAATTTTCTCATTTGAAAACAAACTCATACTGAAATAAAACCCTACAACTTTTGTCCGTAGAATACACTTTTGCCTAAAATTGAAAGTAAAATAAAAGCACCTGAGGGCCTAGACAACTGCCAGGTCTACGGGACTGTTTAAAAGAGATACCGGGGCCCTGAGACACAAAGGGCAAAGAAGGAACATGGATGGGTTTTAGTCAAGAGAAGTTTGACACTCCCTTCCGCTCCGCCTGGAGCGGAAGGGAGTGTCAAACTTCTCTTCCCCATCCGAAAAAAAGGGCTTAGACAAAGTGTGCTTATTTTATAGGATTAACAATAAGCTACTAAAAAACTTATTTTAATCTTATTATTTTCTACAGCCAGATGGGTAGATGACATTTAGAAGATCTCAGGTTAATGTTGGTTCCGTCATCTACCTCGGTCGGAGCGGAGAATGAAACCGGCGAGAGATGTCGTGCGGTGTTCCACAGGGATCGGTTCTGGGGCCGGTCTTGTGGAACATCGGTTACGACTGAGTGCTGCGCGCCGACTTCCCTACCGGCGTCAGCGTAGGTACTGGCACAAGGGAGGTCACACGAGGCGGTGGCCGAAAACATGACACGCGGGGTTGCGATAGGCGTGGGGAGAATCCGGCAATTGGATCTCGAGGTGGCATTGCACAAGACCGAGGGCATGTGTTTTCATGGGCCTCGGAATGCGCCATCATCGGGATCCCTACTGACGGCAGGAGGGGTTTCCATCGGCGTTGGGTCGACGTTAAGGTACCTAGGACTCGTCCTCGACAGCCGATGGAACTTCGTGGAGCACTTCCACTTTCACTTTCTTGACGTTTGGCTCCCAAACTGGAAAGGACAGGGGCTGCCTTAAAGCGGCTCTTGCTCAACCTGAGGGGTCCAAACGCCTCCTGCCGGAGGCTCTATGCGGGGGTCGTGCGGTCCATGGCCCGTTCTTTGAGGCGGCCAGCCGCCCACTACCTGAACGCGCCCCAAAAGGTGATAGCCATAAGGCTTATCCGGGGGTACCGCACGATCTCCGGTTAGGCGGCTAGCCTCCTTGCCGGATTGCCGCCATGGGATCTGGAGGCAATAGTCCTCGTGCGCCTGCACGAATGGCGCGCGGAGGCACTACGTCTGGGGGAAACTCCGCTGCCGCGGCAAATTGCCGCTCAGCGGACAGACCTCCGGCGTGATTTGAGGAGTGGCTAGAGAGGCGCCACGGCACCCTCACCTACCGCCTGACGCAGGTCCTCACCGGACACGGTTGTTTTAGGAGGTTCCTGCACCGAATCGGGCGGGAGGAAACGCCCGGGTGTTTCCACTGCGAGGATCGTCTGGAGGACACGGTGGAGCACACCGTGGAGGTTTGCCCCGCTTGGGCGGAGCACCGCCGTGTCCTCGTAGCGGCGATTGGCGGCGGCGAACTCTCGCGTCCGGCCCTGGTCCAAGCCATGGTCCGGAGCGAGAGGGAATGGGAAGCCCTCACATCACCTCCTTCTGCGAAGCAGTCATACTAGTGAAGGAGGTGGCGGGACGTGAGAGGGAAAGAACCTCACGTCCCAACCGCCGCGGCAGACGCCCTGGGCGTCCCGGCGTCAGGTGTACTGGTGGTCGCGAGAGCTGACGTCTCCGCGCAAGGCGTGCGTTGCCACGCGGCGCCTGTACGCCAGGCATCGCAGGCTCCGCATCCGCCCTCCGGATGCGGCAGCCATTGAGGCGGAGCTGTACGAGGGGTACAGAGCGGCGAAGACCGCCCTCCAAGAGGCTGTCCGGCGGGCCAAGAACTTGGCCCGCGAGGAGATGCTGGAGTCTCTGAACGGAGATCCGTGGGGGCGCCCTTACAAGATGGTGCGGGACAAACTCCGCACCCGGGCCCCCCCGTTGACGCAGAGTCTCCGGCCTGAGCTCGTGGAGGACGTGGTGAGCGCTTTGTTCCCTTCGCGAGGGGAGCATCCTCCCCCGCCTATGGCTCCGCCGCCGCATGCGGTGCCGGAAGCGGACCACACCGATGACGATGACGACGTTCCGGAGGTGACTGGGGTAGACCTGAGAGTGGCGGTACGCAGGCTGAAAACCAGAAACACCGCCCCGGGACCCGATGGCTTGCCTGGCAAAGCCTGGGTCCTGGCCTCTGAGGCTCTCGGGCCCCGACTGGAAGGGCTCCTAAGCGCATGCTTGGAGAGAGGCCAGTTTCCGCTTCGATGGAAGACGGGGAAGCTGGTCCTCATCCGGAAACCAGGGCGCCCTGCGGACTCTCCGTCCGCATACCGGCCCATCGTGCTGCTCGACGAGGTGGGCAAGCTCTTTGAAAGAGTCATTGCCAACCGCCTCGCCGGGCACCTTGCGGGGATGGGACCGGATCTTGCGGAACACCAGTTTGGTTTCCGCAAGGGGCGCTCGACGGTGGACGCCATCATGCGCGTGAGAGCCCTCACGACGGGGGACACGGTGTCCCGGGGCGGGGTTGTCTTGGCGGTGTCTCTTGACATCGCCAACGCCTTCAACTCCATGCCCTGGAGCTGCATTAGGGAGGCACTCCGGTATCACCGGGTGCCGACCTACCTTCGTCGTGTGGTCGGGGACTACCTGACGGATAGGGCCGTCATCTACCCCGGTCGGAGCGGAGAATGGAACCGGCGAGAGATGTCGTGCGGTGTTCCACAGGGATCGGTTCTGGGGCCGGCCTTGTGGAACATCGGTTACGACTGGGTGCTGCGCGCCGACCTCCCTACCGGCGTCAGTGTAGTTTGCTACGCTGACGACACGCTGGTACTGGCACAAGGGAGGTCGCACGAGGCGGCGGCCGAAAACATGACACGCGGGGTTGCGATAGTCGTGGAGAGGATCCGGCAATTGGGACTCGAGGTGGCACTGCACAAGTCCGAGGCCATGTGTTTTCATGGGCCTCGGAATGCGCCACCGTCGGGATCCCTACTGACGCCAGGAGGGGTTTCCATCGGCGTCGGGTCGACGTTGAAGTACCTAGGACTCGTCCTCGACAGCCGGTGGAACTTCGTGGAGCACTTCCGACGTTTGGCTCCCAAACTGGAACGGACAGGGGCTGCCTTCAAGCGGCTCTTGCCCAACCTGAGGGGTCCAAACGCCTCCTGCCGGAGGCTATACGCGGGGGTCGTGCGGTCCATGGCCCTTTACGGGGCCCCGGTGTGGGCGCGTTCTTTGAGGCGGCAAGCCGCCCACTATCTGAACGCGCCCCAAAAGGTAATAGCCATAAGGCTAATCCGGGGGTACCGCACGATCTCCGGCGAAGCGGCTAGCCTCCTTGCCGGATTGCCGCCATGGGATCTGGAGGCGATAGTCCTCGCACGCCTGCACGAATGGCGCGCGGAGGCACTACGTCGGGAGGAAACTCCGCTGCCGCGGCAAATTGCTGCTCAGCGGACAGACCTCCGGCGTGATCTCATGGCGACATGGAGAGAGCGACTGTCGCAACCCCGTGCAGGGCACGCCACCATAGTGGCGATAAGTCCCCTCTTTGAGGAGTGGCTAGAGAGGCGCCACGGCGCCCTCACCTACCGCCTGACGCAGATCCTCACCGGACACGGTTGTTTCGGGAGGTTCCTGCACCGAATCGGGCGGGAGGAAACGCCCGGGTGTTTCCACTGCGAGGATCGTCCGGAGGACACGGTGGAGCACACCGTGGAGGTCTGCCCCGCTTGGGCGGAGCACCGCCGTGTCCTCGTAGCGGCGATTGGCGGCAGCGATTGGCGGCGGCGATCTCTCGCGTCCGGCCTTGGTTCAAGCCATGGTCCGGAGCGAGAGGGAATGGGAAGCCGTCACCTCCTTCTGCGAAGCAGTCATGCTAGTAAAGGAGGTGGCGGGACGTGAGAGGGAAAGAACCTCACGTCCCAGTCGCTGCGGGAGACGCCCTGGGCGTTGGGGGTCACGTGGTGGCTCCCGGCCACCGTAGGCGCATGCCTGTGGACGGCGAGTTATGGGCCAGCTCGCCGTCCGGCCGTCTTATGACGACAGGCCGTGTCGACGGCGCGTTCGTGTTCCACATGCGCCTCAAAGAGATGTCAGCAAATAAGTAGGGGTCCGCAAGGGCCGATGCCTGCCAGGGCTGCGGGACTGTTCGAAAGAGATACCGTGGCCCTGGAACACAAAGGGCAAAGAAGGAACATGGATGGGTTTTAGTCAGTACAAGTCTGACACTCCCTTCCGCTCCGCCCAGAGTGGGGGGGTAATTTGATAAAAAAAAAAAGGTTAGGCTTGGTTGAGACTCGCGCAGAGCAAGGAAGAATGGCATGAAAGTAGAAGGCCAATACTCAGCAGAAAGTGCAAAACAGCTGGCAAAGTCAATGATTAAAAAAAAAGGATGATGATGAATGTCAACAGGATACCCTTTCCTTGTAGAAACACGAAACTCTCTAAAAGCTATAACCACTTGTGTAGACCCTCTAGCTGGCACACTATAAGTTAAGTGAAGCAGATTACGCAAGAACAAACACAGGTCCTGCAAGAGAAGCCAATCTCTAAAGTACTTTAAAATTCAGACTACTGATGTTAAAGAACGGACTTTCGCAAGAAAAATGTGATGAAAAACGCTCCAGAAAACTTGTTCTCAGTATCCAGAAATCTCGCGATATCTCATACATTTTTAACTCTGCCAGTTTAATGCTACTCTTCATCACAGCTTCTGAATCTTTAATGTAGACAGATAATTTAATTCCTCGTTGCTGCGAATTATTCAAGGTAACGCTTGAAAAGATTGTTGCGTTCCAGCCGTTGTTTTGTTGGGATTATTGTCTTAATCCGGATGTTGAGTCGTGTACTGTGGATAATTCTATGTTTCGGGAGGCTGTGTTTGGAAGTTCAAAAGGTATGCATAGACGAGCATGTCTTACTTTGATCGTTTTATGAAATGTTTCAGTACGAAATTGTTATTTTTAGATGTGTCTAAAAATAACAATTATGTACTGAAACATTTTTCAGGCATTAATTAGAACAATAATAAGTATCTAATGATGGTGTTTAAACTTATCTGGTCATATTCACTGGCACAGTTTCAAGCTGATTTTATTTTATTTTTGTTAGTCTGTTTGCGTGTCCCACTGCTGGGCACAGGCCTCCCCTTTTTCTTTCCAAACCTGTCTGTCCTGTGTAGCAAACGACAACTTCTGGTTAACGTGGCATTTAGACACATTTTTTGCAGACTATTATAGTTTTTCTCTCTCTGCTCGTTTCTGTAAGTTACTTTGAAAACTTTAACAAGGAGAAGGCGTGTTCGCGCTGTTCGCCCAGTCAGGTGGCAACCGGTCATCATATTCGCTTTCAGACCCTCCGCGCAAAAGCAATAAGATCAAAACAAAGACATGAAGAGCAATATCAATTATAACTCTTAATCCATCTCAAGAAGGTCCATTTTCTTTTGCTCAGATAAACCTACGTAAAGCAATCATCTTTTAATTTGTTCTGTAAGTTGTTGGAAACTGTACAATGGATAAATCGAATTTATTCGAAGTGTTTCAATTAAAAACGGATAAGGCTAAAGAAAACTTCTGAAACTGAATCAGAGTAACTCATTTCAAGTTAGCTAGGGGGCAAGGTGTCGAACAATGACAGCCCATTAATGATTAGTACCGTATTCAAATTCAGTCCTTCTGTGTGAAATGTTCACACTGCGTACGTGTTGTTCATTTTTATTTCACCTATTTTCAGAATCTTTTCGTTCCTTTGATGCAGCCAAAGTTTTCCGTTTTCCTCTTCATATTTTTCTTCTTCAACATTTTTTTTATTACAGATCGAAGATTGTCCTTATCGTGTTTGGGATACAATGCGGTTCATACATACACATTTCTTGATATAGAACCTTCCTTTCTAGCTACAATAAGATTTAAATATTGCAATAGTGCACAAGTAAAAGCTTTCTGCCCGACCGGACCCGGTGACCCACTTTCCTTTACCGAGGAAACAAACAGATGAGAAACTATTTTTTTCTTCCAAAATCAACAAGAAGGCAAACAAATACGTGTAAAGTTAGACCAGAGTGTCTTTATTATCTCAAGCACTTGATATTTTATATGTCAAGTTTGTAGGAAGTAATAAAACAAAGTTGTTCCTTAGGCTAGTTTAGTTTAGTGTCTTCAATAATTCTCACAAATAAACATCTTGGGGACAAAGTTTTCGGACCCAAAGTTTGTGCTGGAATATTTGATGTGTTTTGATAACGCGGGACACGGCTAATGATCCCAGTTCTTCGTCTCTTCGTAGTTGTAGCTGTGATTAATTCTTGAAGAGAAAAAACTTTATGTGGGTTCGGACTACTAATTTGTTTTACTCAGAATTAACGACTTGCAAACAGGTCCCCGAATTGCTCGAATTTTATGAGATCCGCCCTGTAGATTATCTATGTGTAATTGCGACATTTTTCTAAGAATTTATCTTAAGTCTTGTTCGTACATTTGGATTTAGAGTATAGAATAATACACGAACCTGTGTTACAACTACAACACTAAAACAAGTCACCAATAGTATTAGTCAAACAAGTTCGAAACAAAAGCTCAGCAAGTTGTGTCATCGCTGTGAATCTGTGATATGAACAACTTTTGCTCTGAACTGTCAAAATATAAATTAGTCCAGAAGGCTCAGTACAACGAGCGAAAACGCACGCACACACAGACACGCTTCACGTACAGCGAGTGCAAGCGCACTCACAACCAGCGTTTGTTTGCAATCGTTTTACGTACGCATCTATGTACGCTTGTATTCGTTCGTGCTATGGAGCTGGCCTTCTGTATTTGTCTATCCTATGGTACTGTATCACTAAGCATCCGAAGTAGTTCCAACCTTCGGACGAACAGTTTCAAACTAACTAATTAATAAGGCAGACAATCACACCTTCTGAAATGGTGTCACTGTTGTTTAGTATTGAAGTAGGTATACGGACATGTACGGTACATCGTACTCGTTAGTGAGTTCAGCATGAAAATATAATTATCCAGTTCGCTCTCGCTAGTCTTTTTAAGTTTATTAATTAACCATACAGGGTGGCGACGACAATACGACAGGATATTATTTTTCATTTTCAACATTTTCTACATGATGTAGGTTAATAGGCTACCACCGACAGGTTCACGACCCCCACATCGGTATAAACACTAAACACATGTTGCCAACTCGCTACTTCAAAAACTTTTGTCAAATTCGTTCCTTAAATTTTATTTCCAGATGCAAAGTATTGCAAATTATACCTAAGGTTAGTGAATCAATACCTAATAAATGTTGTTCTATTTCGTTAACAGTTTTATGCAATACAGTGAGTTTAAAAAAAAAAAGTAAGATGTGAAGATTTATTTGATAGTTAAAAAATATTCCTATGAACTAGTATTACCAGTGTTTTCATTTATTGTCATATTGGCGGCACCGCGTTGTATAGATTTATAAAATAACCTAAAGTAACCAACTCAGCAATGAAAAAAAAATTGCGTCAAAAAACTCCTCCTCAACGCTGTCAACTGGTAATAAACTTTATTATTTTTTATTGTTTTTAAGTTATTAGATAACTTAATATTAGTCCATTCTTCATTTTTTTTTTGCCTAACTGGTAATTATTCAGAGGATAAAATCTCACTTTAATTTAAAAGTTCCGACATAGACTTTGCTAGACTACTAACACTAGAACTTAAGTAAAATTGTTACTAACCCTATGGACCCTGGTCTGAAATAAAAAGTTTCTATTCTATTCTATTCTTTGCGTAGAGAAGCAAAACTAAAACTACAGTACTTTCACAGTTTTTGTGCCTTGTGACTGGGACTGTAGATATTTTTTACTGTTGTCTTTGTTTCGACAATTCAAAAGTGCCTGTAACTGGCCTACTTGAAATAAATGCTTTGATTTTGCTTTTTGATTTTGAAAAAACAAACGCACAAAGCTGTGATCAACGTGGCCCGGACGTCATGTATATGGCAACAAGCTCAGTAAATACTGAGCCCAAGTAATTTGATAAGACGTATCATAGATACAAAAGAAGAAAACTGCTAAGACTGCTTGAAAAGAGATCTTGTTGTAAAGAAGAAGATTGCTAATTTTCCCGCTCTACTATTACAATAAGTAACAAGCAAGATCTCATTCGACAGTGCATAAAAGTCTGGACAGCGCGGCGGCGGCGCTCGAAGCCGTAGTACTTGCAACTTACGTACGTACAACATACTTACTTAGTAGTAGGTACAACCAAGTACAGCGATGCATTTATGCAAATGGCCGCCGCAAATCTGATGAGCCGCGCTTACACCGACGGGTAATCGCTTTCGACGCGACTGTACGGAAAATTTGCAATTTCATTAAATAAGCTGAAAAGTCTTTTGATGTTTGGCTTGTTCGAGAGCTCTGAGTTGACGAGGAAGAGGATTATAGTTGTTCGAAATAAGTTAATGGCTTTCACCATAAATGCAAAACTGGTACAAAATTTTCTGCTAAAAGTATTGAGGGCTTACATGGAATTACTAGAAATAAAAGGAACACAAGTGTTCGATTGTGTTTCTGGTGATCGTATCAAGTCTAGTTCTTGTGTAAATCCTCTTGCTCGACATTTCTTTGTTTAAAGTTACATGAAAATACAAACATACAATATGATTGTATTTTCATCTAACCTTATCAGACAAAATAGCTATAGAACATTTTCTAATAATTTAATAACATGTCATCGTAAAAGAGTCGCGATTAGCATCGTGTAACTTACGAATCTCATAAATCAGACACATTTCTGGATTTATGACTGTGCACTTTACTAACCAGAGCCTGTAATATACTGTGATATTGAAATAAATAAAGATTCTTTTCATGAATGAAGATTTGTGATGATGATGATTGAACGAAAACAAGACTTTTGAACAGACTTCCACCATTCGAATATTGGTTCAGTCAGATTCTGCATTTTCCATTCATCCCGTAGTACTTCAGTTGGCATAATAATATTTCACCTGAATTTGAGTTTGCGAAATCTTTCAACCTCTAGTTGAATACTAAACTAAGAGCAGATGTATTGAAAGGAATATGAATAAGAAATGGTTTTCCAATATCTGTGTTATTTGGAAACTGGATTATTTAAATGGTGTATTTGATAAATTATGATCTGCTCTAAAAGGCTTTTCGGAATAGATTTTATCCGTTCTTGTATTTACTATTATGTTTCTGGCTTAGGTCTTGTTGTTTGTATTACCGAGTAGTAGTACCGAGGTTCGGACGCATTTTGTAGGTATTCTGAGGTTCAAAAACGTCGGAGTTGAAAACATACATAATAATTAGCAATATTAACAGTAATTCAAATTTATTTAGTTACGAAAAAGAAGTAACTGGTCTGTGCCGGTTGATTGCAATAGGCTCACCCCTTATTAGATGGCACTTAAACATAACCGGCAATATGTGAGTGTACTATTAGGTACACCTGCCTAACCCTTCGGGTATAACAGGCGAGATGTTATGTTATGGTGTTTAATCATTTTAGTGACTTGTTTATAGCTTCATCACCATCATCTGCTTATCCTTTTCCCAATTATGTTGGGGTCGGCTTCCAGTCTAACCGGATGCAGCTGAAGACCATTAATATTCATGTATATATATATATATATAACGGGCTGGTGTAGTGGCGCAAATCCACATCAAAGCGCGTATTTTACGTGCGGGTGTTCATAGGTATCCGATTTAAAGAATTAAAAACACACAAATGATGAGATGTTTTTCGTCACATGTCAATGTGACGAAAGATAATCATAGACAAGTAATCGAGTTTTGTTTGTGGACCCTTTCCTTCCCGAGCACAAATTTCATACAACGATAAGATAAATCCTACATTACAAGTAACATGTTGAGCAATTCTTTTCTCGGAACATTTGAACGTCAGCGTTTTAAGTTGATGAAATATTTTACAACCTGCTATTTGATGTTGTTCTGATAAGTTATTTGAAATGTTTGATGTAATATAAATACAGAACATAAAGAGCTTCGCCTGTAGAACAGAGAGGAGAACACGTAAAAGTGCAGGAAATCGGATTGCGGTCAGTTACGGTTGCTTGCGGTTTGCGCCGGAAATAAACAGGGGAGCGATATCGACGGCTCCATTTCGAAATAAATTGCGTTTTACTTTGTATTTTACAATGTTGTTATTGTTTTACATCTAGATAATATTTTTTGTGGCATCAGGGAAAATGATAGTAGATACACTAAGTTAGCATTTTATACTTGAAGTGTTCGATTTACTAAAATTACAACCATCATTCTTTAAATATACCGTATGGATTGGCTATAAAACTTCAATTCAAGTTCTAGTTTGCCAATCTGCTAAACAATATATTTCCTTGAGTGCAAATTAAAGTACAACCTGCTATTAAAGTTGGTGCGACAGCCACACAATTAACTACTGACTGATCAAAAGCAAACCAACTCACTCATTTATTAACCCGGAACTGACATCTCGTTAAAGTGTAACTTGTATCATATCTAAATAAAGGCACTAACTCCACTTCATAAACTGTGCGAGTAGTAAAGTTTTACGTCGTGCCGTAAGAAACAGTGTTGCCGTACATTACTGCTACGATAAAAACGAATGCAAGCCAGTTCACTGCCAGCATTATGTTCAGTACATATCTGTGTGGTCCAGACTGTGGGCACACCATCACGCTAGTTCCCCAAGATAGTGTGAAAGAAGAAATTATTATCCGAACGGTATTAGTGGCTGGAGGTATGAAGGTAGTAAAAGTCACCATTGCGATATAAAAATATTCCCCGAAGTAGTAAGCAGGCTACCACGTTTTAGTAATCATTTTTCAGTTCCGCGTAATAGCGAGCTTATTGCCGTTAATCTGGATTCTGAGCTATACTTAGAGATTCCTCCGGCATTTTATAAAAATAAACCATTCTCTACCTGGGAACTGAACATAAAAGTTGTTAAAATTGATTATTGAAGGTCGTAAATATCATATATCATGTCTGTAATCCTCGAAAGTTTAGGCAAAGATGTCCTATAACTAGTACACCCACAATGCGTCGGTTTGGTTAAATCCCTTTTTAGAAATAAAGGAATAAAACGTGAATTTCATACTTTCCACAGTGTCAGCGGTCATACACCTTTACGATAGTGATGTGTAAAACTGCCTGGAGCACCCGACTAGTGAGGTCGACGTCAGAGTTATGTCATACGCAGACACACGGTACGCCAGTACGCCACTCGATTACGTGTGTGCCGTCAACGGAACTGACAAATATCATTACTAACAATAACAGAGCCAACATCCATCACAACGTTATTGAGTTAAAGTATGATGTTATTAGCAGTTTAACTTAAAAGCCTGTAGTACTCAGTAAAAATCCAAGAGTAGGTAACTAATATAATGTATTAAATGTGAAGTCCCATGTAAACAGGTGGCGAGCCTATTGTCATCGACCGTCATATAACCTGACTCCGTGCTATTACTGAGAATCTTAATATAAGCAGGCAACTAAATTAAAGGAAATGCAACAACAGAAGGAGGAAAAGTGCCACAGATTTTCCACTTTCTTTAAAAATAAAGTATTGTTAAGAATATCAAAGACGACCGCCACGTAAAATCACCCCATTTCCGTTAAATTAAAAATATTATCGAACACAAAACCATTGTCAGGACCCCAAGCGAGAAATAAAGGGAACTCAACCTAAAAAAAGTAAAAATATATTTTCTGCTTAGTCAACCTCGGTAGGGGTCGCGCTAGTAGAAATTCTATTAAAGAGCTTAAAATAATTCTATTAAAAGAGCTCTCACAATAGAGGTATCAGGGTTGGTGAATGCAACCTTAAAAAAACAATTGCGTCACAGTTTGAGCACCAAATCGAATCATTTGAGTAAAATTGAAGGGGAGAGGGCAAAGAAAGTCAAAAGCTATTAATATAGGAAGATGTTAGAACTGGCAATTGTGCAGATAAACTGTGTGCAGGGGTGGGCAGCGACGCGTGCCTCCGAGCCAATTAAAAATAAATTAAAAGTCACACAAATCTCCAAGACCTTTCCGACTCTCACGAATAAATTGCTATATCATTGAAGAGGGGTTTTTGCATAAATAATTGTGTGTTTTTTCTATTATAAGCGGTAAAGTGGGTGACTTAGAATGTCTGTGTGTTGTGTGTTTCTAAAAATAGTTTTGGAGCTTGTAGAGAAAAGCAATCGCTGATATCGACATCGTTCAGAAAATCTACCCCATACAAGGTGAAAGGGGACATCGCCACACAAACTATTATCACGTATTCAGGACTCATTCTCCGCAAACTCACCAGCGAACCACCACCACCACATACGCCTACCACAGTGACAGCTAATCAATTTGCCCACCAACTCATCCTAAATGGCAAACCTCTGAAACCACTAGACAGAATTCCCAAAGTAAGCAACACTTCTTCTTCCTGTGAATCTGTATGTATCCCATTCCAACTAACGGACGTCGTCTTGGCCATTCAACGACTGAGGTCCGGTAAGGCCTCCGGAGTGGACAACATATCAGTCGAACAAATTAAACACCTTGGTCCCGTATCTGTGTCGTGGTTGCTGCAACTTTTCAACCACTGTTTAGAGTCAGGAAGCATCCCTCGACTTTGGAGGAGATCAAAAATCATTGCTATTCCAAAACCTGGAAAACCACATGACGACCCTAAAAACTTTCGTCCTATATCCCTACTCTACCACACCTACAAACTGTTCGAAAGACTACTGTTATCTCGCCTCACAAACCTCGTCGATCCAAAATTAATCTCAGAACAAGCAGGATTCAGGCCTGGAAAATCTTGCTGTAGCCAGGTACTTAACCTCACCCAACATATCGAGGACGGGTTTGAAACTAAGAAAGTGACGGGGGCAGTATTTGTGGACCTGTCGGCAGCTTACGACACTGTAAATATAAAACGCCTATTATGGAAAGTTACCAACCTGACAGACGACTCCAAGTTTACACGGATTCTCCGAGAACTTCTCAGTAACCGACGATTTTGGGTGCACCTCCTTGAAGATAAAAGTAGGTGGCGAGTCCAAAAAAATGGACTACCTCAAGGTAGTGTATTGGCCCCACTACTATTCAACATCTACACTAACGACCAACCAGTTAGCCCAAACACAACCCGCTTTCTATACGCAGACGACCTTGCACTAACTTGTCAAAACACCAACTTTGAGGATATTGAAGCCGTACTTTCCACAGCTCTTAGTGATCTAAGCCACTATTATGCTGAAAACGCTTTGAAACCAAACCCCTCAAAAACGCAATCGTGCGTTTTCCACCTCCGAAACAGACAAGCGGGTCGTAAACTAAATATCTCCTGGCAGGGGCTACCAATCGCCCATAGTGATCACCCGAAATACCTCGGTATAACTTTAGACCGGTCGCTTACATATAAAAATAATTGCCAAACTATAAAAATGAAAGTGCATACCCGAAATAACTTGCTGCGCCGCCTTTCATCTACCAAATGGGGAGCGTCTCCTCAAGTTCTGCGAACAACTGGAATGGCGCTCTGCTTCTCCGCTGGAGAATATGCTTGCCCAGTATGGGACCGTTCTGCCCACACCAATCTAGTGGATACAGCTCTAAATGAGACGTGCCGGATCATTAGCGGTTGCCTTAAACCAACCCCGGTACGAATGCTGTATCCACTAACTGGGATTGCGCCTCCAAAAGTCCGTAGGACCATAGCCAGCCGCACCGAGAGGACAAAGCTACAAGCTGATTCACGCCACCCAATGCACAATTATGTTCCAGTGCCCCAGAGGCTGAAAAGCCGTAAAAGCTTTTTTGGGTGCGTTGGCCTAGCTAGCCCAGCGAATAGTAATGCCTCCACAGCGAGATGTGACCTCTGGCGAGAGCTGCTTAAGCCCCCTGACGGCTTCATCGAGCCGTCTGAAAGCCTTCCACCTGGACATGCTTTGCCGTGGTCGACTTGGAAATCTCTGAATAGACTCCGAACCCAAGTCGACCGTACCAAGGATAATCTCTCTAGATGGGGGTTCATGGTCGGCTCAGATCTCAAATGTTTATGCGGCGTGTCTCCACAGACAATGGGTCATCTTCCATCTTGCGCTGCATGCCCTAACACTTGCACACTTAACGATCTTATGACTGCATCAGCGAGCGGAATTTGCGTAGCTGAATTTTGGGCCAAACATATATAATAAAAATTTGCCATCGACACGCTAAGAAGAAGAGGAACTGATTTATTTTAATTCTTTCACCCTGTATACTCTTTATAGTAACTATCCTAAACATTCCTAACTGATGCGACTCTGAGGACTGGCTCGTTCACCCTAATAGAACTACTTAACAGTACTGTGAAAAAATCCCGCCTCAAGGGCCGTCTCTATTGATAGCCACTTTTACCGTCACAGATTCAATAAAACCTTGGCTTCTTGCTGGGTCATGGAGTTCAAGGCAAGAATGGAGCATGTCGGCCTTCACGCACGCACCCTTCCGATGTTATCACTCTGACTGTGATAGATCGAGCCTCGCGAGTCCTCGTCATCCATCCAATCTGAATACTGATGAGCCATATAATATACGCGATTGATCAATGGTAATGCAATTACATAACAGTGCCAGTTTTGAATAAATTCCTACTCGGAGAATGGAAGAGTTGAAATGACTGATCTAAATTATTTGGTACATACAAACATTGAATGAGGTAACGATATAATTATCACGTATCTGAGTGTAAATGAACGTAGCTACGAAATGTATCCGTACCTTCATTAACAGAAAGATTTGATTAACCTTCACTCAGCTTTGCAATGCCAAAATGAATATCTTACATGATATTTCACTGCAGCACGAAGTGGATTAAATACAATTTTGATGGGTTTCACGAACAAACAATGTATTTTTCCGCAACTCTGAGAGATCGTCATCGAACGGATTCTGTTTAATATTTAATGTACACAGCGCTCTTGGATCGTATTAATATTTCCCGATTCAGAATTAACGGAGGCTTTTGTAAAATTACGTATAAAATTTGCATGTTCGTGTTGTTGAATTAAATTAAATAAAACCTCGTGCTCATAGACCGGAGATGTTTTGAATTTCATTGTGAGTTGTGTTCGTTTGGTAATCTCAAATCGAAAATGAAATTACTTTTTCGTACCAATTATTTCGCGTTTCTGTCCGTCCGTGACCGCAAGTCCTGGGAAGTGCTTAAAACGTGGCAAAATGCTAAAGGTTAAATACAACGTGCTTTAATTTGTGAAAACATCGTACATTGTTATTTAATTTGATTAAAACATAATGTTTACTTTACAAAAATGGTCCTACTAGATCCTTGGGTTTTTTTTGTCACTGTACCAATGCCGGATTAACGGTTGTCAATATTTATTATTCTGGGTATTAATTGTTTTTGTTATATTAATTGTGTTGCATTTTGATTAAATTTGAATTGGATTTTAATTGAGTTGAGTGAATTTTAATAGTATTGCAACTAGTCACAATTTGCCTAGACTTGAGTTGCAACTAATCGTCATAGACTCACGTCGAAGCGATAGAGACGATTCGTCATGGTTCAACTAGCATCGGACTTATGGCAACTGACTTCAACTAGTCTAAAATGCTTGATCTTATTTAACATCATTTCGCTTCACCCATCTTAAATGAATGTTTCAACAATCGTTTAACAACCTTTTAGTAACCAAATGTTTACTTCACCGCCCATTTTATATTTAAAACTTTTCATTCAACATACTGAACATCATGGTTATACAAGTAATACCGTTACGTCCGCACATTTACATTAAAGACCGCTTAAAACTCGGGATCCTTCTAATAGGATCCCGAAACTCCTACGCAGTCTGCTTTTTGTAGCTTATTCGGAATACGTGTCTCAGTTATCTACCATTACGGATAAAGTTTTGGGTTCCAAGAATATATTAAATGTCAAAGTGAAGTCAAATGGAAAGCGTCTTTTTATAAAATTAAACGATACCTTGGGGATGTCTTTTCTCCCAAATGTCTTACTAGGTGCGTAGTAGTGCTGGAAGCTTTATTTCTAGTATGATCATATACAGTTATTATTTATTGAAATGCGAGTTTGAAACGGCCATACATGTAGAACCACTCAAGTTAGGAATAACAAATATTCATATTACAAGAAAAAGAACTTATGTACCTAAATATTCTCTTACTTGCCTTTTAAATACACTCTTCCAATATGCGAAGATGCCGAGCAAAACCTCTTTATTTTAAATCTACCATACATATTCGACAAACGGGTAACTTAGCCTAAAATACCTCAAGACATTACGCCCACCAATAAAACATCGTCTAATGTAGGTTAAGCGCATGAGGAAAACACTGAAGCACAAAATGTTGGCAAACAAACGCACGGAGAAAACGTCATACTTAAAATACTTTTTAAGGTTCCGTAGATAAATACAAGAGAAACCATGTTGCTGTCTTTCTGCCCGTTCATCTGTCGGTCACACTCTTGTATTTTTTTCCATAACAAGTCACCAATTGTAATTTTCACAGTTTCCTTGTTACTTTGCTTTTGATTGCCTCGACTTTTGAGCTCTAATGCAATCTGATTTTGCAGCCTAGAGAACTGCAGATTATATATATAGTATTGGATATTTATAAAAACTCAACTTCATACATGTACCACTTTCCGGGTCTCTTGAATGAAGCCACGGGAAGGTGTGTACATTCTTAATACGGAACCCTTTTTTTTTTTTTTTTTCCGGATTGGAAATCATCAAATGATCCCCCCCACTCTGGGCGGAGCGGAAGGGAGTGTCAGACTTGTACTGACTAAAACCCATCCATGTTCCTTCTTTTGGCCTTTGTGTTCCAGGGCCACGGTATCTCTTTCGAACAGTCCCGCAGCCCTGGCAGGCATCGGCCCTTGCGGTCCCCTACTTATTTGCTGACATCTCTTTGAGGCGCGCGTGGAACACGAACGCGCCGTCGACACGGCCTGTCGTCATAAGACGGCCGGACGGCGAGCTGGCCCATAACTCGCCGTCCACAGGCCCGCGCCTACGGTGGCCGGGAGCCACCACGTGACCCCCGACGCCCAGGGCGTCTCCCGCGGCGGCTGGGACGTGAGGTTCTTTCCCTCTCACGTCCCGCCACCTCCTTCACCAGCATGACTGCTTCACAGAAGGTGGTGACGGCTTCCCATTCCCTCTCGCTCCGGACCATGGCTTGAACCAGGGCCGGACGCGAGAGATCGCCACCGCCAATCGCCGCTACGAGGACACGGCGGTGCTCCGCCCAAGCGGGGCAGACCTTCACGGTGTGCTCCACCGTGTCCTCCGGACGATCCTCGCAGTGGAAACACCCGGGCGTTTCCTCCCGCCCGATTCGGTGCAGGAACCTCCCGAAACAACCGTGTCCGGTGAAGACCTGCGTCAGGCGGTAGGTGAGGGCGCCGTGGCGCCTCTCTAGCCACTCCTCAAAGAGGGGACTTATCGCCGCTATGGTGGCGTGCCCTGCACGGGGTTGCGACAGTCGCTCTCTCCATGTCGCCATGAGGTCACGCCGGAGGTCTGTCCGCTGAGCAGCAATTTGCCGCGGCAGCGGAGTTTCCTCCCGACGTAGTGCCTCCGCGCGCCATTCGTACAGGCGTGCGAGGACTATCGCCTCCAGATCCCATGGCGGCAATCCGGCAAGGAGGCTAGCCGCTTCGCCGGAGATCGTGCGGTACCCCCGGATTAGCCTTATGGCTATTACTTTTTGGGGCGAGTTCAGGTAGTGGGCGGCTTGCCGCCTCAAAGAACGCGCCCACACCGGGGCCCCGTAAAGGGCCATGGACCGCACGACCCCCGCGTATAGCCTCCGTCAGGAGGCGTTTGGACCCCTCAGGTTGGGCAAGAGCCGCTTGAAGGCAGCCCCTGTCCGTTCCAGTTTGGGAGCCAAACGTCGGAAGTGCTCCACGAAGTTCCACCGGCTGTCAAGGACGAGTCCTAGGTACTTCAACGTCGACCCGACGCCGATGGAAACCCCTCCTGCCGTCAGTAGGTATCCCGACGGTGGCGCATTCCGAGGCCCATGAAAACACATGGCCTCGGACTTGTGCAGTGCCACCTCGAGACCCAATTGCCGGATCCTCTCCACGACTATCGCAACCCCGCGTGTCATGTTTTCGGCCGCCGCCTCGTGCGACCTCCCTTGTGCCAGTACCAGCGTGTCGTCAGCGTAGCAAACTACGCTGACGCCGGTAGGGAGGTCGGCGCGCAGTACCCAGTCGTAACCCATGTTCCACAGGGCCGGTCCCAGAACCGATCCCTGTGGAACACCGCACGACATCTCTCGCCGGTTCCATTCTCCGCTTCGACCAGGGTAGATGACGGATCTATCCGTCAGGTAGTCCCCGACCACACGACGAAGGTAGGTCGGCACCCGGTGATACCGGAGTGCCTCCCTAATGCAGCTCCAGGGCATGGAGTTGAAGGCGTTGGCGGTGCCCGGCGAGGCGGTTGGCAATGACTCTTTCAAAGAGCTTGCCCACCTCGTCGAGCAATACAAAAGGCCGGTACGCGGACGGAGAGTCCGTAGGGCGCCCTGGCTTCTGGATGAGGACCAGCTTCCCCGTCTTCCAACGAAGCGGGAACTGGCCTCTCTCCAAGCATGCGCTTAGGAGCCCTTCCAGTGGGGGCCCGAGAGCCTCAGAGGCCAGGACCCAGGCTTTGCCAGGCAAGCCATCGGGTCCCGGGGCGGTGTTTCTGGTTTTCAGCCTGCGTACCGCCACTCTCAGGTCTACCCCAGTCACCTCCGGAACGTCGTCATCGTCATCGGTGTGGTCCGCTTCCGGCACCGCATGCGGCGGCGGAGCCATAGGCGGGGGAGGATGCTCCCCTCGCGAAGGGAACAAAGCGCTCACCACGTCCTCCACGAGCTCAGGCCGGAGACTCTGCGTCAACGGGGGGGCCCGGGTGCGGAGTTTGTCCCGCACCATCTTGTAAGGGCGCCCCCACGGATCTCCGTTCAGAGACTCCAGCATCTCCTCGCGGGCCAAGTTCTTGGCCCGCCGGACAGCCTCTTGGAGGGCGGTCTTCGCCGCTCTGTACCCCTCGTACAGCTCCGCCTCAATGGCTGCCGCATCCGGAGGGCGGATGCGGAGCCTGCGATGCCTGGCGTACAGGCGCCGCGTGGCAACGCACGCCTTGCGCGGAGACGTCAGCTCTCGCGACCACCAGTACACCTGACGCCGGGCGCTTCCTGGCCGAACTCGGGGCATTGCCACGTCGCAAATGTCGGACATGGAATCCTGGAACCAACCCGCCTCGTTGTTGATGTCGGCAGGCCTGACTGGTGATGACACCCGGCCTGTACGATCGAGGCTTCCAGGAGGAGCTCCCGGTCCAGCTGCTTCAGCGCCCATCGCGGACCACTCGGGGCCTGTAGGACCGGCACGCTTGAGGACTGGGTGGAGACGTCGAACCGGATGTACCGGTGGTCGAAATAGGTCTCCACCCCCTCCATGAGGCGCCAGTCAACGACACGCGGCGACAGAGCGGGGCTGGCGAACGAGATGTCCACCACCGACTCGCCCCGCATCCGCACGCACGTGGGGACAGAGCCCGGATTTAGGACGACCAGGCCTGTCTCCAGAGCCCAGTCCTCCACCATTCTACCCCGCACGTCCGTGTAACGAGAACCCCAAGCCAAGTTCTTGGCATTGAAGTCCCCGAGCACAAGCACGGGGAGGGAAAGGCTTCCGATGACGACACTCAACTCCGTGAGGGAGTTGTGGAACTCGGCGAGAGTTCGGCTCGGGGAGAAGTAGACTCCCACTACAACGATCTCCCCGAACCGTGCTGCTACGCACCCCTGACCCTTCCTGACACTCTCAAGGGTCGGGGTACCGGCGGCGACCGACGCAATTATGGTCACTGAGCCGCTAAGGTCCTCCACCCAGTCATCCCTGGGCGGGACAAAGTACGGTTCAGCGACCACGGCGATGTTAATCGACCACTGCGCCACGCTCTGGAGCAACAGATCCTGAGCGCAGGCGCAGTGGTTGATGTTCGCCTGGAGAAGGCGTAATGGGGCCGTTACTGGCACTGCATTTCAGCCCCCTCCCGGGCCCCCTGCGAGGGCCCCGTCGCGGTAGGTCACGCCCCTCTTTTCCGCGTCCGGCTGTAGTGTAATCACTACAGCTGCGGTCTTCGGGGAGCTGAGCCTAACCGCGACGCCCCGCTCCTTTTGCCGGCGTTTCTGCTCCTGCCTCCTGGCCTTTTTGGCCCCCCTTCGCTCCCTCGCGTTTTCTCCAGCCACCTGCCACCCGGTCTCGGCCACGGAAGGCTTAGGGGGCGGGGGGGGCGGCGATAGCGGCTGTCTCGCGGCTGGCGCTGGCATATTCGCCACCTTGCCCGTCTTTTGGGCCGCCGCCTTGCCCTGTTTCAGGGCCGCCGCCTTCTTAACCGGAGCCGGTTTCGTCGGGGCCGACATAACCTTGCCGGGGGGCTGGCTGGACGGCCCCGGTGCGGAGGCCGCAGCAGACGCATATGAGGCCGCCCTGAGGCCCGGGGGCGCCTTGTTTGCCGCCAGGGGGGGGCGTAAGACAATGCCCTCCAGGACGGAGAACCGCGCCTGGAAAGCAGCCAGCTCCTGCCGAACCAGATTCAGGACCTGGTTCTCCACTGGCACGTGCTGGCTTGGACGCTTCTGGCCCCCATTTTGGGGCGCCTCGCGAGAGCCGGACTCGCGCAGACTGGCCAGGTCTGCTCGGAGCTTCCTATTCTCCTCTTTGAGAAGCTCCGTGGCGGCTGTCAGTCGAGCGACCTCCGCTCTCAGTTTGGTCACGCCGTCTGGCGGCGGCCCCGCAAATCTAGCCTCCGCTGCCGCCATAATGGAGGCGACCGCAGCAGGTATAGCCCTTTGCCTGGTGGAGGGCTTTTGTTTGAAGGAGACAGCCCTCAGCGCTGCCTCCACCTCCTTCGCGAGCCTGGCCTTACGCTCCGCATCAGAGCCGCCATCTGCGCCCGCCTCGTCGCCAGAATAGCCCGAACGGGCCACCTCGTGACCGGCGGCCACCCCTGGGTGGCGCCCCTCCTCGGCAAGCCGCGCCGATCTCTCGGTGGCAGAGAGGCCTCTCCCCTTGCCGCGGATCCCGCCGCGCTTGCTGGTGGGGATCTTGCGAGCCGAAGCCAGCTCCCCATCTGACGACGACTCTCGGTCGCCTACCGGCCTGGACCGCTTGCGTAGGAACTCCCTGTTCCCCGCAGCACCCCCGGGCCTCCCGCGCTGGGAGCACACTGAGCCAGCGCTCACCTCGCTGGATGCGGCGCCGGACTCCGACCCCGCATCCCTCTCCTCCCTTCCTTCGCCGTTATCGGCCGTTTTTTGGGTTTTGTAATCTTCCATACTGTTCCCACGAGTATGGGGGAAATAAATAGTCCATCTGGGCAGTGCCCCCTGTACCCAGATAAGCCATAGCCAGGCCCGGCAGTGGTTCGCACTAGAGACTGATTTTCCAAAGGAACCCGTCAGCCATACATCTCCTCGCGGTGCGCCGCCGCTTGAGATTCGGGGTAACTTTTTATAGAGGTTTTCTACCTCGTGGTCCGGGCGGTTAAGCCAAGACCATCGGTCCCAATCGAAGCCGCGAGACGTGTTCCACGACACTTCGACGGTGGGATTACGATACCGACGGAGACAGTGAAGGACGCACGTCCTTCACTGTCTGCTCGGAGGCAGGGTAAGTGCACACCGAGCCCGCCCTTGCTCCTCCGCTGTGCCCTCTGCTTTTCAGAGGGTCACGCGGAGCAACGCCCCCTTGGTCCATGAGGGACCCCCCCATATCAGAATATTAGCCATGGGCAGTAACATTTCCCGAGGAATAAGAATCTCTTCCCATTCCTCGGGGAAGGATACTGCCCACGCCTAGGGTGCACCGGCCCAGCAGCTGCTATTCCCTCCAGACGTATCTAGAGGGACCGGCAGCCATCAGGCACACGAGGAGGAATTCTGACAACGCACCCCAATACGGAACCCTTAGAGCACAACTTGTCTTTTTCACACTTATCCGAGTTTTTTGTCTTTCCATCGCATTCAGTTCTCGTCAATTACCTTTATACGGAAAATTACAGTGCAACGAGCGAGTTCGGAAGTTTGTGGTCTCTTGATATACTTATGATGTATCTTGTTTTCCCCTGAATAATGTCATAGGATCCGGTAATGTGGAGCATTTTTTCATATAAAAGAGAGCGGGTTTATCCCGTTTTTGTTTCGCTTCAATATGGTAATTACGTACGCTTTGATTTCGTTTGACTATAGGATATTTGAATGGAAGGGTTCGTTGATTTTGTGAAAATAAACTTCATTTAATCCTCATTTCATTCATAATGTTATTTAAAGTGAAAGTTTAAGAATGAAGAAGAATGTCAATTACATTCTTCTTCATGACTTCTGTGATTTTAAACAGAACTTGAATAATAGATATTTGAGCAATCCATCTCGTTAGTCAATTTGCTTTGATTGAATTTGGGTGAAATTATATGAAGCGGCACGCGGCAGTCCCTGTAGCACTCAAATGTACGATACTTAAGAAGTAAAAGGAAATCGAAATATAATTGATTTGAGGAGTTTCCGGTTGATGACATGCTTTACATACGAGCCGTACAGATATTTAAGGCAAAAATTCGTCACACATCTAAATAAAATTTAACTCAGGAAAAACCCCTGATTTGAGTCTGAAATGTAACATTTTTTTTTTAAATGCAAGAGCAGTAATTAATTTTGACTATATACAAATAATTTTACAATCATAACAGTATGCCAGTATTTCTCCGAAGCATTAGGCAAAGTGTGGACAGTACACCCACATTTTATTATATTATAATTTAGTCCGACCTAAGAATCGAACCCAGGACCTTTCAGGAATTCTCAGCAGTTGCGCTTGCACCACTAGATCAACGAAGTAGTCACACACAAATTCTCATATTAAATCAATGAGGACTAAATATGCAGACTGCCATTATCCTCAAACAATAGGTACGAAGGTACATATTCTATAAAGAAATTGCATTGTGAAAATCAAACGAAAATCCCTCCTTCTGAAGCCAGTAGGATCGTCAGAAAGTGGGTCACCGACACACCGCGGATGAGAATGGCATACATTGTCGTTACCCCACCGTATTCTCACTTTACCCTAGCGTATCCTCACGTTACCCTATGTTACCCCACCGTACGCTCATATTGTATCGCGTTTGATCTGACGCTCTGCGGATGTAATACCGAAAGCCAAATATTTGAACGATATCATCGATAGTATAATATTATTTATGTGAACATACGTGGCTACAGAATTTCCGTAATACTTGATAAGATTCAACCACTGTTCTTGAGAAAAAATGAAATTTAATTATGGATAAACTGTAATAAAGTTTTCGAGGTTTGACAAGGTAGGCTGAAATGGGAATAAGAACAATTGACCAAGAAAAGCGAATTAAATCCAGTCAATGAATAAAAATAGTTCAAAGAATAGAGATAGAGGCGAAAAATAACAGATTCTATAATGATCGTTAAAATAAATACGAGAATATTTCCTTTTGTTTGCTTGTACTGTTTCCAAAGAAAATTGTACATTGTGATTTATAGTAATTTATTCATAGATAAATTACTCATTCCATCAATTATCTTAGTATATATTACAACGCAAACGGTTTGCTTGACATATTTTCTTTTTTGGCATCATTGTAACAGTCAGAAGAGATGTGCTTTCAATCACATCACCAGATTTTAACTTCATAAAAAAACGCCGTAAAAATGTCCATCTATCAATATGAAAGATAAAGCCTTTCACAAGTTTGAACAATTTATCGAGCACGTTTGACTACTGAGCGGCGAGTGGTTGCTCGGATGATGAGCCGCGTTATGCGACTGTCAAATAAACAACTTCACTAAGAGGTACATAAAACTGAATTGTCTCGTTTTCAACAACAAATTTCAACAGGGTTGAATTCAGCGATGCAGTTCTGTCATTGTTATCGTTGATAATATTACTTGGCCTAGCGCCCTCAGTCTGGTATTTTGATATTTATGTATATAACGCATTCAGGGTGCTGATGGGGTTTCCCCGATACTATAGCGCATCAGGGATGTTTGCTGAAGCTCACGTGGTATGTTTCTACACGGTGTTGCGGAAACGGTCCGTATCCTTGGTCTTTAGGGTGCTGGGCATCGCCAACAGCATCCTGTCTGTGATAGCAAGCAGGCTTGATTGTGCGTTTGTAAACCACTGCTACAAAGTTTCGACCGGGCCTGTCACCTTGCAGCAACGATGTCACAAACTGTTTCTAGTTTTATTTTTGTGTTTGTAAGTGTATTACTAACATAAGATTCGAAAGTACTAAACAAATTATAAAGTTTACTTAAACGGAAAATTAAATTATCTTCACAATCCAATTATTCATTAATTTACAAAGACAATCAAAGTTAAGAACTATATTCTAAAAACTTAGGTTTCATTTTAGTTAGTTAGTTGTTTAAGTTATTGATGACCAAATTAATTGAACAACATATGAATTAAAACAAACATCAGTAGTTTTAGAAACGAAACATTTATTCTGTTTACATTAAATAAATATTTATGCATTCAAAAATATTCCTTTTCATACCTAATACCTATCCCTTTTTATAAAATATTGTCATATCTAATGCTTGAGGGTAAAAAGATCCTCCACCACTTTAGTGTCCATCTTTTTCTGTGTCCTCCTCTATATCTCCTCTTAGCTCCCTCTCTATTTCATCCACAGTCTTGCCCTTTGTTTCAGGCAGTACTAGCAGAACCACTGCGGCTCCAAACACGTTGATGATGACAAACATGAAGAAGCCCACATGAGCCCCAAAGTTGCTGGTCAGAGCACTGAAGGCGATGAGCTGAACGAAACTCATGAACCACGCCAGCATTACCAAATATCCCATCAATTTTGCACGGATCTGGAGAGAAAAGTAAAATTTTAAATCGCCATCCGCGTCGCACAAAAACGTCCGACACCCAATGTTAGTGAACTGGACAGACATACCTATGTCAACTGTTGGAGTGTCCGACGTGTGCATCATGCATTTGATGGTCCAATTAGTTTAGAATAAACGGTCAACTCGATAAGAATAATAAAAACTTACATTCCGTGGTTTTGGTGAAAAGGATTCACTAACATTTTAAAAGTTATTTTACGTACAGAAATGCAAGATTCTCCAATAAAACACTTTACCTGGAAATTGAATATTTCTGTCATTAAAATGCATGATATGGGGGAGACACCTCCACCGTAGCAGGCTACTATTATCATCATCATGATGACGTTGAGCCAGCTAGAAGTAGCCCATCCGTACTGCTTCAGAAGAGTTGAGGTCGCCAGGCAAGTGAAGGCGATAGCAGTGGCACCAAAGGCTGTTCCCAAGATTGGCTGTTGGAAAAGTGAACGATAAGGTTTCAAAATAAACTGAAAGTGAAAAGTTATTCGATATTCTAGGGCCTTCAAGAAAAGTTCGAGAAGATTTTTGCCAGACGATATCATACAAATTCTGATCATGTTTAAAACTGAGAAGAATTCATACATTTCACAAAAAATCTCTGCATTGAATTTCTCTTTACATTTCCACTGATATAATTCCTGACGACTGTTTTAATTAATCTCTACAATATTTTTTTAATCTTTTTACTCACCTTTCTCCCCAATTTGTCGATACAAGTGATAGTGATCAAAGAGC
This sequence comes from Noctua janthe, assembly GCA_910589295.1. Lineage (NCBI taxonomy): Eukaryota > Metazoa > Arthropoda > Insecta > Lepidoptera > Noctuidae > Noctua > Noctua janthe. The sequence continues at coordinate 603,877 of OU342560.1, forward strand.
CCACAATCATGCATATAGGGATGCTGAGCGCCTGCAGATCCGGACTGATCTGTACTCCTGAGTCAGACAGCAGCGTCGTAGCATAGTTCATAATAGAGAAACCCCCGTTTGTTGCGTGACACAGTATCACCATAATCATGATGAGGAATGCTTTACGCCAAGCTTTTGTTTTGACTATGAAAATTAAAACTTTTTTAGAATCGTGGTTCTATTTTTGTAATCATTTTTTGATGGTTTTTTATTTACGATATGCTTAAAACTACAACTCTCAGTACAGATAAATCTTTGTGGTTGGAACAGATCCATTATCATTTGAACGTACAGACCCTCATGTGTTAGCTACATAATGTATTTTAATATTAACCAAGGAAAAATAGCAGATTAATACTCACAAATTGTAATCATTGAAATCTCAGGTATGGATTTAAAATATTCATCAGATTTCTTGATCACATCAAGTTCTTGTTGAATTTCTTTGTCACTGACATCCATTCCTCGCAGCAAAGCTAGCGTTGCTGCCGCTTCCTACAATTTAGAGAATACTGACAATAAGCACAAACTGCACAACATATTAATGAACCTGCAAACAATAATAAAGAAAAACAACTTTTGAGAAAATGAAATTCAGTCAATAAACTAAACCAAATTAAATAACACAGCAATCCTACAGGTTAATAAAAGGAATAAGAAGCAATTTAATAAAAACTTACATCAGTTTTTCCCACTTTCACTAAGAATGAAGGTGTTTCAGGAGCTTTGAAGAAGAGTCCAAAAGTCACGATTGGAATTCCAACAACGACCCATAACACTGTGTAGTAGTCCAAGAATCCTCCCAAAGCATACATGAGTAGGATGCCGATACTTTGAGCCAATGCAGCTACAGATGCTAAGGTGCCCCTGATGTTATCCTGGGCGATCTCTTTGACGTACATTGGGACGACGTGGAAGCAGCCACAACCGGCAAATCCACAGAATACTCGAGCTACAATGAGGCTAGCTGTACTAGCAGGTAACATCGTAACTATCCACCCCATCTGGGAGAAGAATTGAATAATAATAGAAATTTTAATAACGAATTAAATTAAAAGGTATGGTATGAATAAAAAGGAAGTGAACGATAACGAGTAACAAAGGAGAAAAGAAGTAAAAAAATAATTACACATTCCTCTGAAATACGAAAAGACGAAGAATCACTAGACTTACCGCTTGGAAGATAGCCATTATAATAATACTAATTTTCCTCCCATATCTGTCTACAATCTGCAAGAACATGAGTACTCCGAGTGCACCCGCCAAGGATGGTGCACTGGCTATCCAGGATATTTCACTGTCAGTCAGTGGTCTCCCAGTGGGTGATTCTTTCGACTGCAGTAATTTTGTCATGGGTGACATCCAGCCGCATTGGAGACCGTACGTGAGAATTGACATGTTGCCTAAAAATGAACATAAATCCTAATTTAACAGGATGGCGGACTCTGAAGAATTAGAACCTTCACAAGTGGAGATTGTTAAGCCTTGACAAACAAGAAAAAAAAAGCAATCTATGCAGAGTGTAACTCAAAATCCGTAGTTTATTCATTGGCGAAGTACTATTGGGGAATATTGATTCAATACTAAGAACACTATACTTACATAAAATCGTGAGCGCCCATTGCACTTTCGTATGTCTTTTAGACTCTGGGATTTCACTGAAAGTCATTTTACCTATTTTATTTTAAATACAAACTATGGAGTATTATAGAATTATTTGAAAATGAGCGTATTTGTTGTCAAATCAGAAATTATACATACTCGCGTACAGCTCATACGAATGAGAATGGTGTAGAAAATAATCGCGAAAGTGCTTTTATTACAAACAGAAGTTTGTTTTCCGAAATTCCGGCGATCTTTGTTTGCTGATCGCTGATAGCTATATTTGGTCGCGATGTTTGATTTAGATTTAAATCAAAGACTCGTGAACTGCGTGGTGTGAGGAGATAATTTATGACGTTACAAATTGTTGATTTTATTTTAAACCTGTCACTTCAGGTGATCAAGGTCATGCATGGGAAAGGATTAAATATAGTCCTAAAGGTTTAATATGTCCTGGAACCAAGAGTTAAGTTCTCAGCTGCGGACATAGCTAAGACCATAGGGTGTATGACCAGGGGTAAGTCTCCAGGACATGACGGACTCAGCATCGAGCATCTACAGCATGCAGGTCCCCACCTGCCACGTGTTTTGGCCATGCTGTTCACGTTCTGCCTTCGCCATTCATACTTGCCGGACGAGCTGATGAGGACGGTCGTAGTACCAGTTGTTAAGAATGAAACGGGTGATGTTGCAGATAAAAACAATTACAGACCGATCTCATTAGCGACAGTCATTGCAAAGGTATTTGACAGCATGCTTAATGCTCAGTTAAACAATACAATAACTTTACACGATAACCAGTTTGGGTTCAGGCCCAAACTGTCCACAGATAGTGCTATACTGAGTTTTAAGCATGCTGTCAGATATTACCCGGATCGGAGCACGCCTGTTTACGCCTGCTTCCTCGATCTGTCTAGGGCATTTGACCTGGTTTCGTACAAAGTGCTGTGGAGGAAGTTGCTCGATAGGCAAGTTGCGCCTGAAGTTGTTAAAATCTTCCAGCACTGGTACGGGAACCAGGTCAATAATGTTAAGTGGTCGGGGGCTCTGTCGGACTCGTACAGGTTGAAGTGCGGGGTGAGGCAGGGAGGATTGAGCTCACCAACGCTCTTTAATCTGTATATTGATGGACTTGTTGCCGAGCTCAGCAGCCGCCATGTTGGATGCCATGTTGATGATGTGTGCTTTAACAACATCAGCTACGCTGATGATATGGTGCTGCTGAGCGCGTCAATAGGGGAGCTAATAAGCATTTGTGAAACATACGCTCATACACATGGCTTAAAATATAATATCAAAAAGAGCGAGCTTATAGTTTTCAATGCGGGTTCTAAGTTTCCGACGGAGGTTCCACCAGTAAGGCTATGTGGGGTGCCTTTGGAGCGGGTACATACTTTTAAGTATCTGGGCCATATTGTGACGTCCGACCTGAAGGACGACGCGTATATTGAGCGAGAAAGGAGGGCGCTGTCGGTGAGGGCGAATATGATTGCCCGCAGGTTTGCTCGTAGCTCCAAGGATGTGAAGATCACCTTGTTTCGAGCATATTGCACATCTTTTTATACGAGTAGTCTGTGGGTGTCATATTTGCAGAAATCCTACAGCGCTCTCCGCGTTCAATACAATAACGCGCTGAGGGCGCTGCTGTGGCTGCCTCGCTTCTGCAGTGCATCGGGTATGTTTGCAAGCGCCCGCATTGACTGTTTTTATGCCAGCATGCGCAAGAAGGCGACTTCGATAGCGAGTAGAGTGCGGGGCAGCGGCAACAGTCTTCTTAGGGTTGTTGCCAACAGGCTAGACGGACCTTTCATGAGGCGCTGGCAGGTTTTGCATACACCCGTATATCGGACCTGGAGCAGGTAAAAAAAAAAAAAAAAATGCAACACACCACATAATTTTAAAATGCTTTGTGATTGTATGTTGATTAATTATTATGTATTGAATTTTAAAGTATTTTTTTTTTAAATTTATAATAATGGTTTGATTGGATAATGACATTAATTTATTTTATTTTTAAATTTGATTATTACTTTTTACATTGTATATTGTTATTTGACGAAAAATGATTGTAATTTTATTTTGTGTACTACTTAGTTATAAACATTATTGTGTGGTGTGTATTTGTCTTTGATTATGTAAACTAAAACTAACATTATTTTTAAGTGTACTTACTAACTAAATTATGGATCGTTGTGTCTGATGCAAATAAATAAATAAATAAATAAATAAATAAAATAAAATAGTGTTTTTATTGGGTTGTCAATTTGAGCTACAACCAAGGCAAAGAACTTTATGTTATAGCGGAAACTGTATTCTTAGAGATTACTATCGAGTCAAAATAATTGCAGTGGGGCGCGCACATTGGAACTCTTTCGGGTAGGTTAAGCTCAGCTGCATATGCAATAAGAAAAATAAGGCAGTTAACTGATGTAGCCACAGCTAGGTCAGTATACTGTGCCTATTTCCACAGTATTATGTCTTAGGCTGTGGGGATCAGCAGCAGACGTTGACTCAATTATCATTCTACAAAAGAGGGCAGTCCACGCGGTCTATAAAATGGGTTCTCGCGAGTCCCTTAGATAAAAAAATAAAAAGATCGATATACTGACTCTGCTTTCACTTTATATTATCTTAGAATGTATTTTATATATCCGCAAAAATCGAGGGCTTTTCAAAATTAGATGCGACTTCCATAACATAAATACACTCAGTAAACACGAAATTGTAATACCTAAATTCAGATTAACAACAACTAGCAAGTCTTTTCTTATAAACAGTATACGCTTTTATAACAAGTTGCCAAAGTCAGTTATAGTACTGACAGATGGAAAGTTCAAAAACTACATATAACGTGTCCTTATTAAAAAAGCATAATATAATAAAATCAAGGACTACGTTGAAGATAAAAAAGTTTGGCCTACTGCGCAAGCGGGTTCCCTGGTAACTCATAACGGCACTAATATGTGGATGTCTTTTACATGTTTTCTCTTCTTCCTAATCAGATTTTTTACTATAGTTTTCTAACCATTAATACATCTTTTGCTCAGATTAGTTACAGCACTGATGACAATATTTGTTGTCACTTCATTAATTTAGTATTTTTCAATATTTTCTCAAGTTGTATAGATCATTTTTTTACCGATTCTTTGTGAATGAGTAAACATTGTAGAATTAAACTAGGCTATCTTATGTCACTTCGTGTGATTCAAAAGTGACTTTTTCCGTACAATAAACCATTTCGCATTCAAATTGTTTTCATCGCTTGTTTGTGACACTAATGACATAACTCTAAAAATAAGAAAAACAGGACAAGGTACATAAAAAATAGTAGCCTCCTCAGATGTTTGTGTTGTCGTGTTTCCTCCTCAGATGTTAATGTTTTTTTATATTACTTTGTATGGAAATATTTAAAAATGTCAATCATGTCTAAAGAAAACAAATAAAGGAAACATAATAATAATAATTAAAATATCTCGACTTGGCACACGAGGTTGTCGACATGTGTAATATGACTCTGCTATCATTGTGTCGATTGTCGTGACGGCCAATGGCCTTATAGCCAAGAGCCTCGACGACCATATTTCGGGGCTCTCCTTAGGTGGTTGGATCAAGGGCCTGATTCAGAAGGCAGTACTCCTAGATACGGCTCGCATTTTTTTTAATAATAATAATAATAACATAACACGATAACAACGTGAGTAATGACACACGATAACAACGTGAGTAATGACATGGTTACTAATGTAAGTACAAAGTGCAATGAGGAAATGAGGTGTGCTTTGGAGGGTGCGATTCGAGAATATCGGTTCATGCAACCCGATCTTAGACCACGCGTACCTCGTTTGCCCATGCATAACAAAAATAGGGTGCTGGTGGCAGTTCTGGATTCGCAGTTGTCAAACTATTTTGATAACTGCGAAGACCTCACCGATGCTCACTCAATCCTGTATTGTGCGGCTGTAGCGGCATGTCGTGTAGCTCATGTCAAATTTTCTGATGACAGAGCTACACGACCTAAACCAGCCGTACCGTCATGGCAGTACAGGATTGAACGACGTATTGGTGAGGCCAGAGCACTCATCGGCAAACTGATCTGCTTCAGGGAGGGCAATACTCGCCCTAGAGTGATGCGTTTTGTGAGGCGGGCGTTCTCGGGGACTGATATCAGTGCTCGAGACTACATGTCCCGTGTCACAGAGCGCATTGACTTCCAGAAGCAAAAAGTTTATGCATGGGCAAACAGTATTCGTAGGTATAAGCGGCGGGTGGACCGATACACTCAGAATCGCACATTCCAAAGAGATGAAAGGTGGGTTTATACGGCTTGGGAGCGACCGGACCAAGGTGTGGCTGACACGCGCCTGCCGGATGATGATGCCATGTGTTCATTCTGGCGCAGCATCTGGTCGGTGCCTGTTAGCCATACCGAGGGTGAATGGACTCGGGAGGTCGAGCGAGCGTGCGATCTAGTACCAGAAATGGGGGCAATCACTATCAGCCCCCAAGACGTAGTTCGTGCAGTCCGTCCGTTGCCTAACTGGAAATCTCCAGGGCCGGATGGGCTGCACAACTTCTGGATTAAATGGTTTACAAGGTCGCACGCTCGCCTGGCGATCCTGTTCCAGTCAGCCTTAGAGTCAGGGTCGCTGCCAGAGTTACTGACAACAGGGATAACCCACCTGCTCCATAAATCGGGTAGTACGGCGGAGCCCAAAAATTATAGACCGATTACCTGTCTTCCGACAGTCTATAAAGTTCTTACATCCATTTTGAGAGCTAAAATTAACAAACACATTGATGACAATTCTGTAATGTCCGCTTCTCAAAATGGATGTAGGAACGGGTCCCGCGGTACTAAGGAGCTACTCCTCATTGATATGGCCATTAGTCAACAGGTTCGCCGTTCCCGAAGGGATCTGTCGACATGTTGGATAGACTATAAGAAGGCCTATGACTCGGTGCCACATACATGGCTCATGAGGGTGCTAGAGTTGTATAAAGTTGATTCAACTCTGCGCATCTTCCTGATGTCATGTATGGGGCAATGGAGGACAGTCCTTCGCTATCCGGGATGTCGGCAAATCCAGAGGAATAGCGAGCTGATAAGGATAGAGCGAGGTATATTTCAGGGCGATAGTTTGAGTCCGCTTTGGTTCTGCTTAGCCTTGAATCCTCTTAGCACGCTGCTGGAGGATTCAGGTCTAGGCTATCGGTTGAGGAGAGGTGGTCAAGTTATATCTCACCTCCTTTACATGGATGACCTGAAACTCTTTGCCCCCAACGATTTGCAACTGATGGAGCTACTGAAAGTAACTGAAACTTTCAGTAGCGCCATCAGGATGGAACTTGGTGTGGACAAATGTGCGGTCATGCATGTAAAGCGAGGGGAGATTGTGGAATCTGTGGGAACCCAGCTCTCGGATTCCATAAATTTTAGATCCCTCTCAGCAACTGAAACCTATAAGTATTTGGGTATGTCGGAAGCGGTGGGCATCAATGTTGCTGACATGAAGCAATCGTTGAAGGAGCGCTTCTTTGGCCGTCTGAAAAAAGTATTTAATAGTCTTTTATCAGGCAGCAATAAGGTGCGTGCCTTCAACGGTTGGGTCATGCCGGTTCTGATGTACTCTTTCGGCATACTCAAATGGACTCAGACAGAACTAGACGCCCTGGATAGGAGGGTCCGTACATTGTTGACGGCATATCGAATGCATCACCCGCGTTCTTCTGTTATGAGACTGTATATCCCGCGGAGGTGTGGGGGTCGAGGCTTTTTAAACGCTAAGACTCTTCACAATCGCGAGATATGCAGTCTCAGGGAATATTTCCTTGAAACTGACGTGGGGATGCATCGAGATGTGGTCGCAGTGGACAAGGGGCTCACCCCGCTCTCCTTGGCTAAAGAGAACTGGCGCAAACCTGTAGTGTCTGACACTAACGACCGCATGGAAGTATGGCAGAGTAAGGAGCTTCACGGACGCTTTTTCCGGGCCCTGCATGGGCCCGATGTAGACCTACCAGCGTCCGTAGCCTGGCTACGTTCCGGGGACCTCTTTGGAGAAACCGAAGGTTTTGTCTGTGCAATTATGGATGAAGTTATGATGACGAATAACTACAGGAGATTTATTGTGAAGGACGGTACGGTTGACATATGTCGGGCATGCCACCGTCCAGGCGAATCAATCCGTCACATTATCTCCGGGTGTTCTCGTCTGGCTAATGGAGAGTACTTGCATAGACACAACCTTGTAGCCAGGATTATCCATCAGCAACTTGCTCTAAAATACAACCTTGTGGAATCGGAAGTACCGTACTATAAGTATGTGCCCGACCCAGTTCTCGAAAATGGCAGTATCACATTGTACTGGGATCGATCCATCGTAACTGACAGGACTATTGTAGCCAATAAGCCTGATATAGTGGTGGTGGATCGATCAGAGCGGCGTGCAATGATTGTTGACATAACGGTCCCGCATGATGGGAACCTCGTGAAAGCCGAGAAAGATAAGCAAATCAAGTATCTTGACTTGGCTCACGAGGTTGTTGACATGTGGGATGTGGACTCAGCGATCATTGTGCCGATAGTTGTATCAGCCCATGGCTTAATTGCCAAGAGCCTCGACCAATACCTGAGGAGGCTCTCGTTAGGCAGCTGGATCAAGGGTTTGATTCAGAAAGCGGTACTCCTGGATACGGTTCGTATTGTCAGGAGGTTCCTCTCTCTGGAGCCCTGACCGCCGGTAGCTTGGACCTTGTTCCCGATACCGGTGGGCTACAATTTTTTATATTTTTAAATGTTTTTTTATATTGTTTTTAGTTTAAGAAATATTTAAAAATAAATAAGATTTGTGTAAAGATAAATAAAGGAAATAATAATAATGTATTTATTGTTCCACAAAATAGGTGACATACAAGTTCAGTACAAATTTATGTGCAAGAATGAACAGATGATGTACTGCTGGTACTTAAAAAAGGAAACCCTGAGCTATAAGTACCAGCTGCCCTTAAATGACACAGTGAAAGCAGTTCGTGATATTACATGCAAACATGTTAAATGAAGTTGCCGAGACAACAACAATACATTTTAATTAATAATACGGAAAACAAAATTTAAAGAGTAGAATCGCTGAAACTAGTAGTAAATTAAGCTTGGTAGTGGGGGAGTGGTTATTTGTGTGTATTAGTGTTGTGTGTGTGTATGTATGTGTATGTGTATAGGTGTATGTGTGCGTGTGTATGTGTTTGTTATATTTGTTATTTAACTGGATGAAGGAGTTTCTCTGTCTCATCATAGTTAAGTTTTAGAAGCCAATCAATCACAGCTTTTTTACGGTCATGCTTATGTTTAGGATTAATATTCAATAACTTGTTTGCTTTGGCATACAAAAATCGTCCGAGGAAACAGAAGAATCTCTGGCTGAAGGAAGTCCTGAGAGTGACACCCAAAGGAAGTTTAAGCCTACGAGTAGAGTGATTTTGGGAGTAAAAAACATGGTCACCCTTTGTGTTTAATGAATGTTGCCTTAGAATAATTTGAAGAATAAAGAGTTGACGCACCGTTAAAACCTCACAGTACTCATAGAGTTTCTTGGTAGGGTAGCGAAAAGGTTTAAAGGTACTTACTTTTAACACTGCTCTCTGCGCGCGTTCAAGAGCTAATAGATTAGTCTTACAGGTACCGCCCCATGAGGAAATACAATAACTAATCAATGATTGGCACAAGGCATAGTAAACCATCTTTAAAATTTTAGGTTCCGCGACGTGTCTCAGATGTTTGAAAATATAGATTAATTTCCGGATTCGCCCTGTCAATAGTTTAATATGCGGTACAAAACTTAATCTTTCGTCTAGAATCACTCCTAGATATTTGATAGTAGGAGAATTTTGAAGTTTTGGACAGTTGCATATAACTGAAGTATTGGCTGTATGATTATGAGCGGTAATGCAAAATTTACTTTTGTCGAATTTTTGTGGTTTTTTAATATTGAATACTAGGTACTTGGTTTTATCTACATTAAGTGACAGGGTATTATCGGTTAGCCATTTAGTTATTTTATCAAACCCCACTTGTGCTGCGTTAAAAACTTTCTCCCAAGTGTCCCCTGTAAAAATAATTGCTGTATCATCTGCGAAAGCCAGAAGTTTGCCGTTTGCGATGTCTAATTTGCAAAGTTCATTAAGGTACACCAAGAAGAGGGTAGATCCAAGGATGCTTCCTTGCGGAACGCCGTACTTTATGGGAAGATCTTTACTTATATGATCACCGATTTTTACACATTGTGTTCGATCAGTCAGATAACTTTGGAACAGCTTCAGCTGTTTATCTCTGATACCAATCTTCTCTAATTTTAGAATGAGTCTGGGGATGGAGACCGTGTCAAAGGCTTTAGCCAAATCCAGGAATATTGCCAAACATTTGTTGCTCCTGTCCAAGGCTTTAACAATGTAATCAGAGAGATCATGAACTGCGTCATTTGTAGATGTATTTTTCCTAAAACCATATTGGTGATTTGAAAGAATATTGTGAACTTCAAGGTATTTGTTTAGGCGATTGTTCATGATTCTCTCCAAGATCTTTGACAGGGACGGCAAGACAGATATGGGCCTATAGTTACCGACACGATCCGCATCCCCAGACTTATATATGGGGTGAATTAGAGCCTTCTTTAGCAGGTCCGGAAAGACTCCATTAGTTATACACAAATTGATTATGTATGTTAATGGAGGTACTAATATGATCTTATATTGCTTTACCAGGCTAGATGAAATACCGTCAATACCGACCGCACAGTCAGAGCGCAATGATAATACCATTTGCTCAACTTCTTGCTTATCGGTTTCAAGAAATACAAAAGAATCCAGTGAAGACGTTGTCTGTGGTTCAGTATGAGAACTGTGGTTATTAAAAGTTGAGTTTGCAACTTTGTCTGCCAGCTCTTTCCCGATATTGGCAAAAAATGCATTAACTTCATTAATAGACTCATCAACAGATCTTTTAATTTTAAGTAAAGCACAAGCGGATGTTTTAGATTTTGTAGTATGAGTAACTTCATTTATAACTTTCCACATTTTTTTGGGATTAGACCTGGCTTTGTCTAGTTCATCTTTCTCATAGTCTCTTTTAAGGGTTTTTAGAATAGAATTGCAGTAATTGCGGTATCTTTTAAATGTAGTCCGGATAATTTCGTTATTGGGATCATTTATCATTTTTAAATACATTCGGTCCCTATTTCTCATGCATCTTAGGATGCCTGGAGTAATCCATGGTTTAATAATTCTCAAGCGATGAGGCACAGCAACACACTTGGTACTAATTTTTAAGGCTCTGGTTAGTGAATTTACGAAGTATTCCAGTGCGACATTTGCATTTGTACATTCATAAATATAAGTAAAGTTCGTGTTTTTGAGCTGGGTTCCTAATTTATTATAATCAATTTTGGTTTTCGTGGCTAGAGGGCTATCCACTTTAACTTTGTCAAGTGAAAGTAATACAGCATTATGGTCAGTGACCACAGAATCAATAACTATAGTTGTGGCTTTAAGTTTAGTTTTAAGTAAGATATGATCAAGGGAAGTTTTACCGTGCGTAACCAGAGTGTGTGCTGGCAAAAGACCATGACTAGCAGCTAGGGTCAGATAATCCGGAATTCTGGCTTCCATATTGCCATCTGCAATATCTATATTTATATCCCCAATGATAATTATATTACTAAATGACGAGTTTGTGGTTAGTACCTGATCCATGGAGGACAGAAAATTAGATATTTCTTTAAACGATGGTGGCCTATATAATGCAAAGATACAGGTATCTTGTCCTATTCTTATTTCAATGCAGTTTGCGTCTGTAAAATTTGGTTCGATTATTGTTATATTAGTGATACTACTTCGAATGTAAACCACGAATCCATCATTCTTGTTCAATCTTTTTGTAGTAAAATACGAATTAAATCCGTTCAATGAGGGTATATTTGGGTTGCATGATAGCCAGCACTCTGTGAGAATAAGTATGTCCTAAGAGATAGACGTTCTGGACAATAGTGTCAGTAGGCTAGGTATATTTGCCGAAATACTCCGAATATTTTGAGTTAAAATCTTTAGAGATCCTGGGGTGACTATACTTTTACAATCTTCAGGCTCGCATCTATGAGAATCAGAAATTCTAAGGTCGTCTATATTATTAGAATGATTGTCTAGCCTATCGAATTTTGTGATATATGGAATAATTGATCATTATGGTAGCCAGTTTTTTAATTTTAAGCCTAGATGTTGTTTCTACGACTTTCTTGTGTATTGTAATAAAAGAGTTGGTTTTAAACTGAATATTTCGTTGGTAGTTGTGTTGTTGGAGTGGATTAGAGGTATGAATGATGTGTGCATGTGTGAGTAATAGTAAAAAGTGAAAAGTAATGTGATTTGTGCAATGAATGTTTTCGTGGGAATTGGGTGTGAATACTAGTAGCGATATAAATAGTACAGCATAAATAAATTTTGTTAAGTTTACATATAAAGGGATGTTTGGCCTTAATACATGGTATTAAGGCCACCATTACAAGGAATTACACAAAAACTTTTATTTAACTCGACTATAATAGGTTTAATGTTCTCCTTATTTGTCATTATTCTGTATGTGTCTTTAATATCGGAATCTTGTAACTCAACCTCCACAGCTTTAGCCAAGGACATTACTATCTTGCTAACATCTTCCTTCGTTTCTATCCTTGTCTTACCATGTAGGATGGCAGGCACGTTGCGTATTTCTAGTCCTGTGGACTTGACTTTGCGTTCCATAAGCTCTATTTTCTCCTCCAACTTTAGAATGTGCTTTCCGTCCTTTGCCCTGTCTTCTTCTAGGTTTGCAAGAGATTTGAGAACGGAGTCATACTTGTCGGACATAAATTGCAAGCTTGCCTTGAGCTCAGCATTCTGCTGCTTAAGTTCGGTAAAATGTTGATCAACAGTCGCCGACAATGATGTGAATAAGCTCGTCATTTCAGCTTTAAGTTGCCTATGATCGTCGTCCAATTCGCGTCTGCGCTTATGTCGCACGGCAATATTGCTGCTACCACTCCGCTCAGAGGGTGTATCTGTATCATACGTCTGTTGTGGCGCTCCGGGTGTTAAGGCGGGCGGCGGAGGCAGGGAGCGGCGCATCTTGACGTTCTGTCGCTCAATGCAGCTACCAGGCGATCAATGTACCCGGTAGGAAGCTAAAAATACTAAGCCCAGCTCCAATCTATCGTGTGCGTCACAAACAAGTTTTCTCAGCCTTAATTTACCAGAAATCTTTCTATTTGTCCTTAGAAAAATACAGTACTCAATAAAACACAAAACAAAAATCCAAAAAGAATTTCTGTGTTCCGGATTCGAACCAACTCCAACGGGCTTAGCTATCGTACTACACAGCCCCGGGACCGAATGCGTTATAAGTGTAGTGTTCAAATAGACCAGCTTATGCCCAAAACAATCGTTGATCGTGCTGGCAAATTGACCTTGATTTCATTTTTGAAAGTCAAACTCGCGGATCGCAAAGTCACTACACACCAATTTAACTATTTCGAATGACAGTTTTAAAATGTTTTTTGCTCACTTATGTCTGTATTATTGTGAATTTAGTTCTTATTATGCACTGTTCTGTTTATCACTCAGTCTTTAACAATGTTCGACAATGTCCGCATTGTGAGGAGGTTCCTGTCTCTGGAGCCCTAACCACCGGTAGCTTGGACCCTGCTCCCGATACCGGCGGACCACTATTTTTTATATTTTTTACTGTTTTTTTTTTTATTTTGAAGAAATTGAAGAAATAATTACTAAAAATATGTTCATTATATTGCTAATATTTTCTTGCATAGAAATGTTTCATCTTATTTTGATTAATTTAATACTTAATTTCGTCAATTTTATATTGAACTACAAACAAGTTCAAACAACATCGAAATTTTCGAGTTATGTCATCCTTGTAGTAAACGAGTGATGAATGAAATGGGGGTACCGCAAGGTTCAATATTGAATCCTTTCCTCTTTCTAGTATATATAAATGATCTCCCCTATTTATTGAAAAACCAAACTCAAAATATGGTGTTATTCGCTGATGACACTTCCCTATTTTTTAAGATAAATAGACGGGCCCAAAATCTAGATGATGTCAATAATGCCCTACTTCAGATCTATAATTGGTTTCGCAGCAAACAATTTAGTGTTAAATGAAAAAAAAACGAAATGCATAAGATTTGCTTTACCGAATGTTAAAAGTAGCGATTGTGATATAGTATTGAATAAAGAGAAACTTGAATTTGTAGATAAAACGATTTTCCTGGGGATTACGCTTGATTCAAGGCTACAATGGGGTTCTCATTTAACATCTCTTGCGGAGCGGCTAAGTTCAGCAGCGTATGCCATAAGAAAAATCCGTCAATATACTGATGTAGATACCGCTAGACTGGTCTATTTTAGTTACTTTCATAGTATTATGTCTTATGGCATTTTGTTATGGGGACGGGCTGTAGACATTGAGTCTATATTTATTCTGCAAAAAAGAGCCATCAGAGCCATATATAACGGGGTGCGTTGTCAGAATTCCTCCTCGTGTGCTTGATGGCTGCCGGTCCCTCTCGATACGTCTGGAGGGAATAGCAGCTGCTGGGCCGGTGCACCCTGGGCGTGGGCAGTATCCTTCCCCGAGGAATGGGAAAAGATTCTTATTCCTCGGGGAATGTTACTGTCCATGGCTAATATTCTGACATGGGAGGGGTCCATTTTGGACTTAGGGGGCGTTGCTCCGTGTGACCCTCTGAAAAGCAGAGGGCACAGCGGAGGAGCTAGGGCGGGCTCGGTGTGCACTTATCCTGCCTCCGAGCAGACAGTGAAGGATGCAGTCCTTCACTGTCCCCGTCGATATCGTAATCCCACCGTCGAAGTGTCGTGGAACACGTCTCGCGGCTTCGATTGGGACCGAGGGTCTTGGCTTAACCGCCCGGACCACGAGGTAGAAAACCTCTATAAAAAGTTACCCCGAATCTCAAGCGGCAGCGCACCGCGAGGAGATGTATGGCTGACGGGTTCCTATGGAAAATCAGTCGCTAGTGCGAACCACTGCCGGGCCTGGCTATGGCTTATCTGGGCACAGGGGGTACTGCCCAGATGGACTTTTTATTTCCCCCATACTTGTGGGAACAGTATGGAAAATCACATTACCCAAAATACGGCCGATAACGGCGAAGGAAGGAAGGAGAGGGATGCGGGTTCGGAGTCCGGCGCCGCATCCAGCGACGTGAGCGCGGGAGGCTCAGAGAGCTCCCGGCGCGGGAGGCCCGGGGCTGCTGCGGGGAACAGGGAGTTCCTACGCAAGCGATCCTGGCCGGTAGGCGACCGAGAGTCGTCGTCAGAAGGGGAGCTGGCTTCGGCTCGCAAGATCCCCACCAGCAAGCGTGGCGGGATCCGCGGCAAGGGCAGAGGCCTCTCTGTCACCGAGAGGTCGGCGCGGCTTGCCGAGGAGGGGCGCCACACGGGGGTGGCCGGTCACGGGGTGGATCGTTCGGGTTCCTCTGGTGACGAGGCGGTCGCAGACGGCGGCTCAGATGTGGAGCGTAAGGCCGAGTTTGCGAAGGAGGTGGAGGTGGCGCTGAGGGCTGTGTCCTACAAGCAGAAGCCCTCTACTAGACAAAGGGCCATACCTGCAGCGGCCGCCTCCATCAAAGCGGCAGTGAAGGCCAGATATGCGGGGCCTCCACCAGACGAAGTTGCCAAACTGCGGGCGGAGGTCGCTCGCCTGACGGCTGCTACGGAGCTTCTCCAAGAGGAGAACAAGAAGCTCCGAGCAGACCTGGCCGGTCTGCGCGAGTCCGGCTCTCGCAAGGCGCCCCAAAATGGGGGCCAGCAGCGCCCAAGTCAGCCCGTGCCGGTGGAGAACCAGGTTCTGAACCTGGTTCGGCAGGAGCTGGCTGCCTTCCAGGCGCGGTTCTCCGTTCTGGAGGGCATTGTCCTGCGCCCCCCCCTGGCGGCAAACAAGGCGGCCACATATGCGGCTGCTGCGGCCTCCGCACCGGGGCCGTCCAGCCAGCCCTCCGGCAGGGTTACGTCGGCCCCCGAAAAGCCGGCTCTGGCGAAACCGGCTCCAGTCGGGAGGGCGGCGGCCCTGAGGCAGAGCAAGGCGGTGGCCCAAAAGAAGGGCAAGGCGGCGTATGTACCGGCGCCAGCCACGAGACAGCCGCCACCGCCGCCTCCCCCGCCCACTAAGCCTTCTGTGGCCGAGTCCGGGTGGCAGGTGGCCGGAGAAAGAGCGAGGGAGCGAAGGGCGGCAAAAAAGGCCAGGAAGCGGGAGCGGAAGCGCCGACAAAAGGAGCGGAGCGTCGCGGCTGGGCTCAGCGCCCCGAAAACCGCAGCTGTAGTGATAACGCTACAGCCGGATGCGGAAAAGAGGGGCGTCACCTACCGCGACGTGCTCGCTAAAGCGAAGGCGACGGTGGATCTCAGAGAGCTCGGGATCGCCGGGGGAATCCGGCTTAGAGTGACCGCAACAGGGGCTCGAGTGCTAGAGATCCCCGGCGAAACCCGTGGCTCGTCCGCTGACGCTCTGGCCGAAAAGCTCAGAGCGTCCCTAAATGCGGACGAGGCCCGAGTGTCCAGGCCCGTCAAATGCGCAGACCTGCGCATCCTGGGTCTGGACGACTCGGTGACCGAGGAGGAGGTGATGGCCGCCGTCACCAGGACCGGTGGGTGTCCTGCCGAGCAGGTCAAGGCAGGCACCTTACGTCCGGATCTGTCGGGCATGCGAACCGTAACGGTAAGCTGCCCTGTGAGGGCGGCGAAAGCCATAGTGGAGGGCCGAAGGCTCTTGGTGGGCTGGGTGTCAGCGCAGGTTAAGCTGCTGGAGCCCAGACCTCTGAGGTGCTTCCGCTGTCATGTAGGGCACCACGTGTCGGCCCGGTGCACCTCGGAGGTGGACCGCAGTGGCCTGTGCTTCCGCTGTGGCCAGCCCGGTCACATGGCCGCGGCCTGCTCTGCCACACCGCACTGCGCCGCATGTGCGGCAGCTGGCAAGCCAGCCGATCACCGGGCAGGGAGCAAGTCCTGCGGTACACCCGCCAAGGCCAAAACCCCCACCGTCGCCACCACCGCAGCCGCCGCCACTGTTGCCGCCGCTGCCGTTACTGCTGTAATTTCCGCAGCGAGGCCCTTGCAGAGGGCCCGGGAGGGGACTGAAATGGAGTGCCAGTAACGGCCCCATTGCGCCTTCTCCAGGCGAACATCAACCACTGCGCCTGTGCTCAGGATCTGTTGCTCCAGAGCATGGCGCAGTGGTCGATTAACATCGCCGTGGTCGCTGAGCCGTACTTTGTGCCGCCGGGATGACTGGGTGGAGGACCATAGCGGTTCAGTGACCATAACTGCGTCGGCCGCCGCCGGTACCCCGACCCTTGAGAGTGTCAGGAAGGGTCAGGGGTGCGTAGCAGCACGGTTCGGGGAGATCGTTGTAGTGGGAGTCTACTTCTCCCCGAGCCGAACTCTCGCCGAGTTCCACAACTGAGTCACGGAGTTGAGTGTCGTCATCGGAAGCCATTCCCTCTCCGTGCTTGTACTCGGGGACTTCGGGGTAGGATGGTGGAGGACTGGGCTCTGGAGACAGGTCTAGTCGTCCTAAATTGGGGTTCTGTCCCCACGTGCGTGCGGATGCGGGGCGAGTCGGTGGTGGACATCTCGTTCGCTAGCCCCGCTCTGTCACCGCGTGTCGTCGACTGGCGCGTCATGGAGGGGGTGGAGACCTATTCCGACCACCGGTACATCCCCGAGTGGTCCGCGATGGGCGCTGAAGCAGCTGGACCGGGAGCTCCTCCTGGAAGCCTCAATCGTGCAGGCCTGGGTGTCATCACCGATCAGGCCTGCTGACATCAACAACGAGGCGGAGCTGTACGAGGGGTACAGAGCGGCAAAGACCGCCCTCCAAGAGGCTGTCCGGCGGGCCAAACATTTGGCCCGCGAGGAGATGCTGGAGTCTCTGAACGGAGATCCGTGGGGGCGCCCTTACAAGATGGTGCGGGACAAACTCCGCACCCGGGCCCCCCCGCTAACGCAGAGTCTCCGGCCTGAGCTCGTGGAGGACGTGGTGAGCGTTCTGTTCCCTTCGCGAGGGGAGCATCCTCCCCCGACTATGGCTCCGTCACCGCATGCGGTGCCGGAAGCGGACCACACCGCTGACGACGATGACGTTCTGGAGGTGACTGGGGTAGACCTGAGAGTGGCGGTACGCAGGCTGAAAGCCAGAAATACCGCCCCGGGACCCGATGGCTTGCCTGGCAAAGCCTGGGTCCTGGCCTCTGAGGCTCTCGGGCCCCGACTGGAAGGGCTCCTAAGCGCATGCTTGGAGAGAGGCCAGTTCCCGCTTCGTTGGAAGACGGGAAGCTGGTCCTCATCCGGAAGCCAGGGCGCCCTGCGGACTCTCCGTCCGCATACCGGCCCATTGTGTTGCTCGACGAGGTGGCGAGGCGGTTGGCAATGACTCTTTCAAAGAGCTTGCCCACCTCGCCGGGCACCTTGAAGGGATGGGGCCGGATCTTGCGGAACACCAGTTTGGTTTCCGCAAGGGGCGCTCGACGGTGGACGCCATCATGCGCGTGAGAGCCCTCACGACGGGGGACGCGGTGTCCCGGGGCGGGGTTGTCTTGGTGGTGTCTCTTGACATTTCCAACGCCTTCAACTCCATGCCTTGGAGCTGCATTGCGGAGGCACTCCGGTATCACAGGGTGCCGACCTACCTTCGTCGTGTGGTCGGGGACTACCTGACGGATAGGGCCGTCATCTACCCCAGTCGGAGCGGAGAATGGAACCGGCGAGAGATGTCGTGCGGTGTTCCACAGGGTTCGGTTCTGGGGCCGGCCTTGTGGAACATCGGTTACGACTGGGTGCTGCGCGCCGACCTCTCTACCGGCGTCAGTGTAGTTTGCTACGCTGACGACACGCTGGTACTGGCACAAGGGAGGTCGCACGAGGCGGCGGCCGAAAACATGACACGCGGGGTTGCGATAGTTGTGGAGAGGATCCGGCAATTGGGTCTCGAGGTGGCATTGCACAAGTCCGAGGCCATGTGTTTTCATGGGCCTCGGAATGCGCCACCGTCGGGATCCCTACTGATGGCAGGAGGGGTTTCCATCGGCGTCGGGTCGACGTTGAAGTACCTAGGACTCGTCCTCGACAGCCGGTGGAACTTCGTGGAGCACTTCCGACGTTTGGCTCCCAAACTGGAACGGACAGGGGCTGCCTTCAAGCGGCTCTTGCCCAACCTGAGGGGTCCAAACGCCTCCTGCCGGAAGCTTTACGCGGGGGTCGTGCGGTCCATGGCCCTTTACGGGGCCCCGGTGTGGGCGCGTTCTTTGAGGCGGCAAGCCGCCCACTACCTGAACGCGCCCCAAAAGGTGATAGCCATAAGGCTAATCCGGGGGTACCGCACGATCTCCGGCGAGGCGGCTAGCCTCCTTGCCGGATTGCCGCCATGGGATCTGGAGGCGATAGTCCTCGCGCGCCTGCATGAATGGCGCGCGGAAGCACTATGTCGGGGAGAAACTCCGCTGCCGCGACAAATTGCCGCTCAGCGGACAGACCTCCGGCGTGATCTCATGGCGACATGGAGAGAGCGACTGTCGCAACCCCGTGCAGGGCACGCCACCATAGTGGCGATAAGTCCCCTCTTTGAGGAGTGGCTAGAGAGGCGCCACGGCGCCCTCACCTACCGCCTGACGCAGGTCCTCACCGGACACGGTTGTTTCAGGAGGTTCCTGCACCGAATCGGGCGGGAGGAAACGCCCGGGTGTTTCCACTGCGAGGATCGTCCGGAGGACACGGTGGAACACACCGTGGAGGTCTGCCCCGCTTGGGCGGAGCACCGTCGTGTCCTCATAGCGGCGATTGGCGGCGGCGATCTCTCGCGTCCGGCCTTGGTTCAAGCCATGGTCCGGAGCGAGGGGGAATGGGAAGCCGTCACCTCCTTCTGCGAAGCAGTCATGCTAGTGAAGGAGGTGGCAGGACGTGAGAGGGAAAGAACCTCACGTCCCAGCCGCCGCGGGAGACGCCCTGGGCGTCGGGGGTCACGTGGTGGCTTCCGACCACCATAGGGCTGGCTCGCCGTCCGGCCGTCTTATGACGACGGGCCGTGTCGACGGCGCGTTCGTGTTCCACGCGCGCCTCAAAGAGATGTCAGCAATCAAGTAGGGGTCCGCGTGGGCCGATGCCTGCCAGGGCTGCGGGACTGTTCGAAAGAGATACCGTGGCCCTGGAACATAAAGGGCAAAGAAGGAACATGGATGGGTTTTAGTCAGTACAAGTCTGACACTCCCCTCCGCTCCGCCCAGAGTGGGGGGGGTCATTTGACGATTTCCCATCCGGAAAAAAAAAAAACAAAAGCCATATATAATCTTCGTAGGCGCGATTCTCTAAGGGAACTGTTTAAGAAAATTAACATCATGACGGTACATTGTCAATACATCTACGAAAACATAACGTATGTATAAAAAAATCTACAACTTTTTAATAAAGGAGGTGACAGACACAATTACAGTACTAGAAATAGAGACAAATCAGTTCAGCCAGGCTTCAGACTCGCTAAAGTAGACTCATCTTTCATGGGGTACTGTTTGAGATGCTATAATAAAATTCCACAAAGTATTCTTGAACTGAATGAAAATAAATTTAAAACATGCATTAAACGCACACTATGTAAGAAAGCATATTACAAGTTGGACGATTATATCACTGATAAAATGCTTGGCTTAATGCCGGTCCTACTCCACAAGAACAGGGGCGCCTAAATTGATAGCATTAAATAGTATTGTTGGAGCTGCTGAAGATTGTAAACTATCTTTGCATTGTATAGATTCAATCTCTTTTGTATTATATAGCCGCCTAGCCCATATTGTGTGAGTACTATGTACTAGAAAGCTGTCATTCGCTGGAAACCTGCGTCTTTTCTTGACTTGAATGTGCCCTGGCGGTTAGGAGTATGTCATGCTCACTCAAATGTCTCGCTGATGGTGGCACGTGTGTCGGATCATTTAGTTCCCTTCAAAATGGTTGAGTTGAATGGTGCTGATACATGCGTCATGTTCGTGAACGGGCGCTGTCAGTTGTGACTGGTCATCTCTTATTTGCCACGGCTTATTTGAATTAATTATTTAATTTTTGAACTGTTTTTACTATGGACACTTTTAACATACACATCTTGCTGCATCGTTCTCACATAATGTACCATCTCAACATGAATGATGTAACCAAGGTTTTGTTAAAGTATTCTGATTTAAAAGAGTGTCCATGGAGTTTCTTGCCCGTTCTTCTTCGTAGAGATCTACGTTAGGGAATGGGCAACTACAGTACTTTCACAGTTTTTGTGCCTTGTGACTGGTACTGCAGCTATATTTTACTGTTGTCTTTGTTTCGATAATTCAAAAGTGCCTGTAACTGGCCTACTTAAAATAAATGCTTTGATTTTGATTGATTTTGATTTGAGTGACATCATACAGTCGAAAAATAACAGATTCTAGAATGGTCGTTAAAATGAACACAAGATTTTTTCCTTTTGTTTGCTTGTAGGTTTGGTTTGCCTACTGTTTCTAGAAAATCGTTGTTGTTTTGTAAAACTATAAAAAGAAGGGCCTACTGAAACGGAAAATAATGTTTGCTTCTCTTACTAACTAACCCTATCCTATGACCCATTATTTAAAAACCTGACATAAACAGGTAATAAAAAGCTCAGTTTACAAGACCCAGAGCGTGCTCAAAAAGTAAGTGGCCATGTTGTGCCGTAACGAGAATAATAAATAGCATATTTGACAATACACACTTAGGGCAAAATTGCCAAGGCCTCATTTTTGGCCCGTGATTTATGCCTAGGCCGGGCCGGCCTCCAGGCCTCCCGTCCGGATTTATCGCCGCTCTACAAACACTTTATTTCTCCACATTATATAACCAACAGTCTGTTTCGTACAGATTATCATACATTACAATTTTCGTGTAACTTCTAGCATGAATAGAGAGGAGTAGATTTGAAGCTCGCAATTTGTGTTTATCAAAAATGTTGTTTAGCTCCATACAAATGTAGTCATATCTAAATAAATGTCATATCCGAATTCTCAAATCATTTGTTTAATTGTCGCTTAGTGTTGGTGAAAATGTGCATGAAACTCGTTTTCATACAAGCTATATCTCCATCTTCTACGCTATATTATCAAAATTTCCGTTAAATAATAGCTCAAATCATCAATTAAGCTATCAAAACACAACAAGAGACCTTCAAAATGATTACGATTTCAATCTAAAAAGAATTTCCCGTTCCTCTCATTTTCGGTACTTACTTATTTTAACAATTACATTATTCTCTATTCATCATTGAAGATTATCTTCAGCCTCAAAGATTGAATAGCAACGAAGCCTGAAGCATTACTTGGAATTACAGTTTTTGTGTTTACCGCATTTTATCGAGAGAAATATTGTAATTGTTTTACAACCTTGTCTCCATTATTATTAGATAATTGTAATGTTTACAAGCATCTGTTCTTATTTACTATGAAAATCGCTTAGCATATACCTACTGGGAAAATCACTAACGATGCTGCATTGATTGTGATTTATAGCGATTTGTTCATAGATAAATTACTCATTCCATCAATTATCTTCTATCTATCTATATTATAAAATGGTTCAACACACAGCCCAAACCGCTAGTCCTAGAGACATGAAACTTGGAGGGTGTGTTTTTTGTGAAGACTAAGAAAGGATTTTTAGGAATTCCACACCTTTTTTTTTTTTTTTTTTTTCTGAAGGGAAATCATCAAATAACCCCCCCCACTCTGGGCGGAGCGGAAGGGAGTGTCAGACTTGTACTGACTAAAACCCATCCATGTTCCTTCTTTGCCCTTTGTGTTCAAGGGCCACGCAAGGGCCACGGTATCTCTTTCGAACAGTCCCGCAGCCCTGGCAGGCATCGGCCCATGCGGACCCCTACTTATTTGCTGACATCTCTTTGAGGCGCACGTGGAACACGAACGCACCGTCGACACGGCCTGTCGTCATAAGACGGCTGGACGGCGAGCTAGCCCATAACTCGCCGTCCACAGGCCCGCGCCTACGGTGGCCGGGAGCCACCACGTGACCCCCGACGCTCAGGGCGTCTCCCGCGGCGGCTGGGACGTGAGGTTCTCTCCCTCTCACGTCCCACCACCTCCTTCACTAGCATGACTGCTTCGCAGAAGGAGGTGACGGCTTCCCATTCCCTCTCGCTCCGGACCATGGCTTGGACCAGGGCCGGACGCGAGAGATCGCCGCCGCCAATCGCCGCTACGAGGACACGGCGGTGCTCCGCCCAAGCGGGGTAGACCACGGTGTGCTCCACCGTGTCCTCCGGACGATCCTCGCAGTGAAAACACCCGGGCGTTTCCTCCCGCCCGATTCGGTGCAGGAACCTCCCGAAACAGCCGTGTTCGGTGAGGACCTCCGTCAGGCGGTAGGTGTGGGCGCCGTGGCGCCTCTGTAGCCACTCCTCAAAGAGGGGACTTATCGCCACTATGGTGGCGTGCCCTGCACGGGGTTGCGACAGTCGCTCTCTCCATGTCGCCATGAGATCACACCGTAGGTCTGTCCGCTGAGCGACAATTTGCCGCGGCAGCGGAGTTTCCCCCAGACATAGTGCTTCCGCGCGCCATTCGTGCAGGCGCGCGAGGACTATCGCCTCCAAATCCCATGGCGGCAATCCGGCTAGGAGGCTAGCCGCCTCGCCGGAGATCGTGCGGTACCCCCGGATTAGATTATGGCTATCACCTTTTGGGGCGCGTTCAGGTAGTGGGCGGCTTGCAGCCTCAACGAACGCGCCTACACCGGGGCCCCGTAAAGGGCCATGGACCGCACGACCCCCGCGTAAAGCCTCCGGCAGGAGGCGTTTGGACCCCTCAGGTTGGGCAAGAGCCGCTTGAAAGCAGCCCCTGTCCGTTCCAGTTTGGGAGCCAAACGTCGGAAGTGCTCCACGAAGTCCATCGGCTGTCGAGGACGAGTCCTAGGTACTTTAACGTCGACCCGACGCCGATAGAAACCCCTCCTGCCGTCAGTAAGGATCCCGACGGTGGCGCATTCCGAGGTCCATGAAAACACATGGCCTCGGACTTGTGCAATGCCACCTCGAGACCCAATTGCCGGATCCTCTGCACGACTATCGCAACCCCGCGTGTCATGTTTTCGGCCGCCGCCTCGTGCGACCTCCTTGTGCCAGTACCAGCGTGTCGTCAGCGTAGCAAACTACGCTGACGCCGGTAGGTCGGCGCGCAGCACCCAGTCGTAACCGATGTTCCACAAGGCCGGCCCCAGAACCGATCCCTGTGGAACACCGCACGACATCTCTCGCCGGTTCCATTCTCCGTTCCGACCGGGGTAGATGACGGCCCTATCCGTCAGGTAGTCCCCGACCACACGACGAAGGTAGGTCGGCACCCGGTGATACCGGAGCGCCTCCCTAATGCAGCTCCAGGGCATGGAGTTGAAGGCGTTGGCGATGTCAAGAGATACCGCCAAGACGACCCTGCCCCGGGACACCGCGTCCCTCGTCGTGAGGGCTTTCACGCGCATGATGGCGTCCACCGTCGAGCGCCCCTTGCGGAAACCAAACTGGTGTTCCGTAAGATCCGGCCTCATCCCCGCAAGGTGCACGGCGAGGCGGTTGGCAATGACTCTTTCAAAGAGCTTGCCCACCCACCTCGTCGAGCAACACGATGGGCCGGTATGCGGACGGAGAGTCCGCAGGGCGCCCTGGCTTCCGGATGAGGACCAGCTTCCCCGTCTTCCAACGAAGCGGAAACTGGCCTCTCCAAGCATGCACTTAGGAGCCCTTCCAGTCGGGGCCCGAGAGCCTCAGAGGCCAGGACCCAGGCTTTGCCAGGCAAGCCATCGGGTCCCGGGGCGGTATTTCTGGCTTTCAGCCTGCGTACCGCCACTCTCAGGTCTACCCCAGTCACCTCCGGTACGTCGTCATCGTCATCGGTGTGGTCCGCTTCCGGCACCGCACGCGGCGGCGGAGCCATAGGCGGGGGAGGATGCTCCCCTCGCGAAGGGAACAGAGCGCTCACCACGTCCTCCACGAGCTCAGGCCGGAGACTCTGCGTCAACGGGGGGGCCCGGTTGCGGAGTTTGTCCCGCACCATCTTGTAAGGGCGCCCTCACGGATCTCCGTTCAGAGACTCCAGCATCTCATCTCGCCAGACAGCCTCTTGGAGGGCGGTCTTCGCTGCTCTGTACCCCTCGTACAGCTCCGCCTCAATGGCTGCCGCATCCGGAGGGCGGATGCGGAGCCTGCGATGCCTGGCGTACAGGTGCCGTGCGGCAACGCACGCCTCGCGCAGAGATGTCAGCTCTCGCGACCACCAGTACACCTGACGCCGGGCGCTTTCTGGCCGAACTCGGGGCATTGCCACGTCGCAAATCTCGGACATGGCCTCCTGGCACCAACCCGCCTCGTTGTTGATGTCGGCAGGCCTGACCGGTGATGACACCCAGGTCTGCACGATTGAGGCTTCCAAGAGGAGCTGCCGGTCCAACTGCTTCAGCGCCTATCGCGGACCACTCGGGGCTTGTAGGACCGGCGCGCTTGGGGTCTGGGTGGAGACGTCGAACCGAATGTACCGGTGGTCGGAATAGGTCTCCACCCCTTCCATGACGCGCCAGTCAACGACACGCGGTGACAGAGCGGGGCTGGCGAACGAGATGTCCACCACCGACTTGCGCCGCATCCGCACGCACGTGGGGACAGAACCCTGATTTAGGACAACCAGGCCTGTCTCCAGAGCCCAGTCCTCCACCATCCTACCCCGTACGTCCGTGTAACGAGAACCCCAAGCCAGGTTAAAAAATAAAAATGTGTTCGATGCTGAGGCCATCATGACCCGGGGATTTACCCCTCTCCATTTTCTTTATGATGGCTGATATTTCTTGTGCCGTAAAAACAATAGAAAGGTCCCCAGAGTTGCCTCCAGCATCAAACACCCGCACAGGTCTAGTAAGAGGTGACTCAATCTGGAAATGATGCCGAAATGCATTGGCTATATCCTCCGGCTCGTGCACGCCCGCCACGCTCACAGGGGGACTCAACTTCGGATTCAAACTATTTGTTGATTTCCAAAATGGTCCAAACTTCTTTTTAGTGTGATGTTTAGCTAAAATATCCATTTTTATCTGGTTTTGGTTATCTTAACAATATTTCACATTTGTCTTAAAGGTTTTTCTAGATTGGCAAATTTTATTGTAAACATAACCACTAGCAGGTTTACCATAAAACAACCATGTTTGATAACACAGTCGAGCCTCTCTGTGAGCGTCACGAACATATTTGTTCCAACCAGGAATGTATCTCATGCCATTATGACGCATCTGTTTACAGAAATAAGTACGTTCGGCACCTTCCTTTAAAATGCTTACCAAACTGCGATACATTGTATCTAACACTACCACGTGATTAGCATTAGAACACATTTTATGCGCACAATACTGAAAATCATCTGGAAAATCTATTAATTTTAATTTAGAATTACAAAATTTTGAATATTCATTAATTTGATTGATATCTCTTTCACCCCATATAACCTTATTGCAAGTATAGATTGGGTCTACCAACTTAGATCATATATCAATATTTATTAAATCAATTAATAAAGGAATATGATCTGACAAATATACTCCATACAAAACTGACGCGTCTACAACTAAATGTCGTGCCGCACTGCTCACCACACAGTGATCAAGCCAGCGCAATGCACCGTTAGCGGTACTCTCAAACGTAAACGTGTCCTTCGGAAGTAGTTCCATATCAACACATGACCACGATTGCTCCCCACATACAGTTAACAATTCTTTTGAAAAGCGCTCGCCTGGATGTGCGTTAAGATCACCCAATATAAACACTGACTCAACATTACTGTTCTCAATTATAGCAATGATTTCACTTAAGCACTCCGTAAACTCAATTAGATTATCAGACGAGTTAGTCGGCCATATACACTGAGAATATCAACAGCGAACGTCCCGCGTGCTCAATCCTAATAGCTAACAGACGATCACTACTACACTGCACCACTGATACCGTCGCAAACGCTGATTTCCTCCATAGAAGCGCAACTCCACCGTGCGGTCTACCTATAAGCACTCCAGCAGACGTGTCGACGGCGGACTTGCCAGCATACGCAAAATCATCATCAATACTACCGAGATACGGCACATCATGGGGTAAAAGACAAGTCTCCTGAAGTGCAATAACATCAGCGACACAGCACAACCTGCGCACACAATCAGCTGATCGAATAACATTCTTGCAATTAAATGTCGATAAAGTTACATTCTTTTTGATGTTGTTATCCATTATTTGCTACGGGATTCTCATTAACAATATCTGAGACTTTTCCTTTCTTGAAATTAATAAATCGTCTGAACATTACTCCCTCCGGCCAGAATTTGTCATCCAAAAAAGTACATAATTTGTGTTTAGGTATAAACAACTTAAAGGCGTTATATTGCCTTTCCGACTTCATATTGAGTTTCTCCAGTTTTACAAGTTCATTCGTTTTTTGCTGTATGTATTCACATATGTCTTTCTCAGTTGTATCCTTATTCACATTAGAGATTAAAACAGGTATTTTAATCTCGGCGGCCTTAAAATTTCCTACTGAATTAGAAGTAGCTTTTCCTGTCATGCCAACAAATCGATTTCTGGTTTTTGACCTTTGCACCAATATCCATTGTTCTTCATGCTTATTTTCCTTCTAATCGCCTTTTTTTACAATATCTGCCAATGTCTGTTGTTTACATGCGTCATCTAGGGCCACTAAGCTATCATTCTCAAGCATAGTCGAGTTAACAGGTGCAAGAGAGACGGGCTTAGTCTGAGTAACACTTCCGGTATGCGTGTGTACGAGAGAGCGATATATCGGCGCTGGCGGCGTTTCGCTTGCACTATCGTGACTCATATCCTTACGACTGGAACGCGATACATCGACGACGTTTACCGGCCGCGACTCGATGTGAGGTAGGAGGCCAAACGGGCCGCTATCACAATTTATCATGTACCCTCCGCCTCTTTTCTTCATGTTAACATTCGAATTAATTAACGGACTCGATTTTTCCATATTCACTTTTTGCTTCAATTCCTCTAATTGGCCATTTGTCACATAATCGCTCTTTATATCTCCAATTTCTTTCTGTAAAACCAATATATCCTTCAACAATTTCGTGACGTCGATGTGATCAAAACAAACTGGTGGTAGTTTGTGTAGGTCATACGCCACAAACACTGGTAATAGTTCCGGGTCTACTGTTTTAAACACAGTTACCATATCTTCCAAGTCTTTTTGTTTCTTGTTCTTGCGTCTCGACACCAGTTTTCTTGTTGTGTTTGTGGATATAAACAACAACTGCTTCGCCTTATCTATTTCCTCCTCAGAAAATGCAGTTTCACATATCCTTATCAAGCTTTCATTATCTACTACATGATGGCGAGACTGGTAATGTGTGCAGTACTCTGTAAGTAGCTGGTGACTAATCTTTCTTAATGAACAATGAACACATGGTAAGTGTTAACTATAATTAACTCCTAGCTTAAGTAGCAGTTTGGCGGAAACGCAGCGATGTTAATAATTACTTATTTCAGCATAACGGCAGAGCCGCTTTATCATCACAATGTATATTATTATCTCATGTGTTATATGTCCACTTCCTAAACCGAACCTTGGCACATATTCGTCATCTACGTTTGGTTATAGGGATGGAGACCGCCTTTCGCTACACTATACACACATTTCATACAAACGACATGTACACTATACACCAATGTTGACTTTTACCTGACTCATCACAAATGAAAGGCCGAACCGTAATATTCGCATTCCAATTGGGATAAAATATATTGTTCAGTGGTGAAGGCAACACCGTAATATTCACGGATTTATTAAGACAAATTATATTGCTCAGTGATATAATGCCGACTTGTACTTGTGGTACAAATCAACCAAACGTTGCTGATGAATACTGCGTCCTGTAAAGGTCTAGCTCAGAAACATTGCGTAGAGATTGTTGGCGCACATTTCAGGGAGCGGGGGTAGGCTTCACCAAGTATCCTAAACTGATTGGATAGCTACGTTCTTAGGAACGCTAGGGACTGTGTCTCGTTAAAACTAACCCCGGCTGCCACTGGCCTATTACTGAATCGACACTATTTAGCGAGACACGCAACCACGACATGGGGCAGAGTAAAGAAATGTGAAGTGACGATGGAATAACCACTTCGGCGTCCACCAATAACAATCGCAATATGTTCTGCTACAGACTGAATCTACGGTACGCTTGTGCAAATTGTGTTACAATATAGTAATTGGGGTAATCTGCCGTAAGGGTGTTATTAACGTAAGTACGCGTATAAGTAGAAAAACTAGAAACCTGTCTTCCTCAATGGCAGTGGCCTCACAACCCACTGCCTTAGGATTGGGAAAGACATGTAGATAGAGCTTAGGGAACGTGATCTGTTAGAGTTCATAGCAATGTTCTCAGTAGGACTATGCACTTAGGTCTAACAGTACACGTACGCCGAGCAAACGTTGTAAAACGGTTCCATGTTGTAACATGGAATCGTTTGCGTTTGCAAATCGGCAACTAGTATTTTGGAATCATTAAATTAACGTAACTGTAAATAATTAATCTCTTAAGCGCAAGCGTAACGTTACCTTTACCAAACTTTCATCATATGATTTATATATATATCTTTGCGCCCTCTTGTCTTATTAGCTTCATACTTTATTACTGATTTAGTTTTATAGGATTTGATATTATTCATGTATATGTCTTAACTGTGACCTCCCAATATTAACTACACCTTGTACCCCTCCCTGTCCCCTAGCTTCTAAAGTCGGGACAGGGCTGGAGTTCAATTTAGTAGTCGGTGGAAAGATGACCAGTTTGGTGTCGAGTCTTACAAGGCCGTGCGGACGGAGGGGCGCGGCCTCTCCCCCTTCGGGGGGAGCCGACATTAATACTAATATTTACATGATTTAGGAAAAACGAAAATTTTATCAGCCTAGGGTAATTTACGAACAGTCTCAGGATCTTGCGAGCCGAAGCCAGCTCCCATCTGACGACGACTCTCGGTCGCCTACCGGCCTGGACCGCTTGCGTAGGAACTCACGGTTCCCCGAAAGAGCCCCGGGCCTCCCGCGCTGGAAGCTC
Organism: Noctua janthe; assembly: GCA_910589295.1. NCBI lineage: Eukaryota > Metazoa > Arthropoda > Insecta > Lepidoptera > Noctuidae > Noctua > Noctua janthe. The sequence goes on from OU342560.1 coordinate 633,733, forward strand.
ACTAAGCCTCCCGCGCTCACCTCGCTGGATGCGGCGCCGGACTCCGACCCCGCATCCCTTTCCTCCCTTCCTTCGCCGTTATCGGCCGTTAAGGGGTAAAATAGGGGATGAAAGTTTATAAGAAACTCCGTCAGTTTTGAAGTTAGGATCTTCAAATTTTGTGTTTAGGCTGAAGATTAAAAATTTATTAATAGGTGTCTCAGCGTTTTTGATAATTCTTCCCCTGAAGAGTTAAAAAAGGGGATGAAGGTAAGTAATCAAATATTTTTCGACGTCCATGCGAGCGAAGCCGGGGGCAAAAGCTATTACAATACAAACCTTTTGCTTGACATTTTTTTTTTGGCGTCGTAACAGTCAGAAGAGATGCGCTCTCATTACATCACTAGATTTTTAATTCTCACTCCATCAAATTCTACATTTAGACTTTATGAAAAAGTAGCTAAAAAAACTAAAAAACCCAACTGAAAAAATTGAAAAGCAAAAAACAAGCACATTTTAAGCAGGCTTGATTGTGCGTTTTTGAACCACTGCTGTAAGGTTTCGGCTGGGCCTTTCACCTTGCAGCAATGATAACACAATCTGTTTTGTGCTTTTGGTTTTGTTTTTGTCTTTGTCTTTGTAAGTGTATTACTAACATAGTTTCTTTGTGTGTTGTTTGTTTGTGTTTGTGTTTATGATTGTGTTTGTTTGTAGTTTTTGTTTGTTGTTACTAACACTATGAGTCTTATTGCTCGAATTAAATGATTAATAATAATAAACGTCTTACTGCTTCGTAGATTCGAAAGTACTGAACAAATAATAAAGTTTACATAAAAGGAAAATTATATTATATTCACAATCCAATTATTCATTAATTTACAAAGACAATCAAAGTTAAGAACTATATTCTAAAAACTTAGGTTTCATTTTAGTTAGTTAGTTGTTTAAGTTATTGATGACCAAATTAATTGAACAACAAATGAATTAAAACAAACATCAGTAGTTTCAAAAACGAAACATTTATTCTGTTTACATTAAATAAATATTTATGCATTCAAAAATATTCCCTTTCATACCTATTACCTATCCCTTTTTATAAAATATTGTCATAACTAATGCTTTAGGGTAAAAAGATCCTCCACCACTTTAGTGTCCATCTTTTTCTGTGTCCTCCTCTATATCTCCTCTTAGCTCCCTCTCTATTTCATCCACTGTCTTGCCCTTTGTTTCAGGCAGTACTAGCAGAACCACTGCGGCTCCAAACACGTTGATGATGACAAACATGAAGAAGCCCACATGAGCCCCAAAGTTGCTGGTCAGAGCACTGAAGGCGAAGAGCTGAACGAAAGTCGTGAACCACGCCAGCATTACCAAGTATCCCATAAACTTTGCACGAATCTGGAGAGAAAAATAATAATTTTAACTGCCATCCCATTGCATAAAAACGTCCGACACCCAATGTTAGTGAACTGGTCCTGAGTAGTCCTGACATAACTATGGTCAATTGTTGGAGTGCCCGAAGTGTGTCATGTCATGCTATTTTCTTAAGCATGTATTTGATGGTCCAATTAGTTTAGAATAAACGGCCAACTCGATAAGAATAATAAAAATTTGAAACATTTTTAAAACAATTTAAAAACATTTTTTAAAGTTAATTTAACAGACAAAAATGCAAGATTCTCCAATAAAACACTTTACCTGGAAATTGAATATTTCTGGCATCAAAATGAATGGTATGGGGGAAACGCCTCCACCGTAGCAGGCTACTGCTATCATCATCATGATGACGTTGAGCCAGCCAGAAGTAGCCCATCCGTACTGCTTCAGAAGAGTTGAGGTCGCCAGGCAAGTGAAGGCGATAGCAGTGGCACCAAAGGCTGTTCCCAAGATTGGCTGTTGGAAAAGTGAACGATAAGGTTTCAAAATAAACTGAAAGTGAAAAGTTATTCGATATTCTAGGGCCTTCAAGAAAAGTTTGAGTTGATTTGTGCCAGGCGATATCATACAAATTCTGTTCAAGTTTAAAACTGAGGAACAGAATCCACAGATTTCACAATAAATCTCTGCATTGAATTTCTCTTTCCATTGACTGATACAATTCTTTTCACTCACCTTTCTCCCCAATTTGTCGATACAAGCCATAGTGATCAAGGAGCCCACAGTCATGCATATAGGGATGCTGAGCGCCTGCAGATCCGGACTGATCTGTACTCCTGAGTCGGACAGCAGAGTCGCAGCGTAGTTTAGTATAGAGAAGCCCCCGTTCGTGGCGTGACACAGGATCACCATGATCATGATGAGGAATGCTTTACGCCAAGCTTTTGTTTTGACTGTGAAAATTAAAAAAATTTAGAAACGTGGTTTTATTTTGTAATCATTATTGGATGATTTTTTATTTACGCGATGCTTAAAGATGCAACTCTCAGTACAGACAAATCTTTGTGATTGGAACAGATCCGTTTTCACTTATACGTATGTTTTAGCTAGGTACTTAATGTATTTTATATTAACTATTGAAAAATAGCAGAAATAAAAATAACTCACACACTGTAATCATTGATATCTCAGGTATGGATTTAAAGTATTCATCAGATTTCTTGATCACGTCTAGTTCTTGTTGAATTTCTTTGTCATCGATATCCATTCCTCGCAGCAAAGATAGCGTTGCTGCCGCTTCCTACAATTTAGAGAATACTCACAATATGCACAAACTGCACAACATATTAATGAACCTGCAAAGAATAATAAACAAAAACAACTCTTGAGAAATATATAGAAAAACAACTCTTGAGAAATAAATTTAGTCAATAAACTAAACCAAATTAAATAATACAATAATCCTACAGATTAATAAAAGGAATAAGAAGCAATTTAATGAAAACTTACATCCGTTTTTCCCACTTTCACTAAGAATGAAGGTGTTTCAGGAGCTTTGAAGAAGAGTCCAAAAGTCACGATTGGAATTCCAACAACGACCCATAACACTGTGTAGTATTCCAAGAATCCTCCCAAAGCATACATGAGTAGGATGCCGATACTTTGAGCCAATGCAGCTACAGATGCTAAGGTGCCCCTGATGTTATCCTGGGCGATCTCTTTGACGTACATTGGGACGACGTGGAAGCAGCCTCCACCGGCAATGCCACAGAATACTCGAGCTACAATGAGGCTAGCTGTACTGGGAGGTAACATCGTAACTATCCACACCATCTGGGAGAAGAAGTGAATATAATAATATAAATTTTAACAAAGAATTAAATTAAAAGGTATGGTATGAATAAAAAGGAAGTGAACGATAACTAGTAACAAAGGAGAACAGAAGTAAAAAACAATTACACTGTCCTTACAGAACAAGGGACAAAAAGAAAACAGAAATACGAATAGGCGAAGAATTACAAGACTTACCGCTTGGAAGATAGTCATCATCATAATACAAATTTTCCTCCCATATCTGTCTACAATCTGCAAGAACATGAGGACTCCGAGTGCACCCGCCAAAGATGGTGCACTGGCTATCCAGGATATTTCACTGTCAGTCAGTGGTCTCCCAGTGGGAGATTCTTCCGACTGTAGTAATTTTGTCATGGGTGACATCCAACCGCATTGGAGACCGTACGTGAGAATTGACATGTTGCCTAAAAATGAACATAAATCTTAATTTTACAGGATGGCGGACTGCAAAGAATCAGGACCTTCACAAGTATAGATTGTTAAGCCTTGACAAACAAGTAAACCAATGCAGAATGTAACTTAAAATCCGTAGTTTATTCATTGGCGAAGTACTATTCGGGAATATTTTAAGATCCACTTAACACTATGACATAGTGTTAAGTGGATCTTAAAATATTCCCGAATAGTATTGAATTGTATTGTATGAACACTAAACTTACATAAAATCGTGACCGCCCATTGCACTTTTGTATGTCTTTTAGACTCTGAGATTCTACTGAAAGTCATTTTATCTATTTTGATTTAAATACAAACTATGGAGTATTATTGGAATTATTTGAAAATGAGCGTATTGTTTGTCAAGTCAGAAATGCAACATACTCGCGTACAGCTCATACGAATGAGAATGAAGTAGATAATATTCGCGAAAGTGCTTTTATTACAAACGGAAGTTTGTTTTTAGGGTGTGTTCCACAATTCCGGCGACCTTTGTATGCTGATCTCTGATAGCTATATTTGGTCGCGATGTTTGATTTGGATTTTAAATCAAATACTTTCGTGAACTGCGTGATGTGAGGAGATAATTTATGACGTTATAAATTGTTGATTTTATTTTAAACCTGTCACTTCAGGTGCGTAATGTCATGCATGGGAAAGGAGTAAACATAGTGTTTTTGTTGGGTTGTCAATTTGAGCTTTAACGGCTGCAATTTTGCTTTTGCGCTTGCTTAAAAATATTTTTTTTTATCAGAAAAATGCACTTGACTCAGTTTTTAGAATTGCAGTTAACTTTTCGATTATGTGAAGAATTAAGTAGAGCTTGTATTGGTAAAACTGCAGTTTAGGAAAGGGTCAATTTTTGTAAGAGGTAAGCCGGAGTACATATCTTTAATGCGATTATATTATTTGTCTATATAATACGGACTGTTCCATTTTTCAATGGGAAGCCACTAGGAATCGATTTGTATGCAACCTTTGCCACTGTAAAACTGCATTATCCGAATATACTGTATTAACCTGGTTTCGTTATCTGAGCTTAACTTGTGATTAAGATTAAACTAGGCTATCTTATGTCACTTCGTGTGATTCAAAAGTGACTTTTACCGTACAAAAATTCATTTCGCATTATTATTGTTTTTAAAACATGATGGAACATTGTGCCAACCATAAAACATGATACGATATTTTTAACTAAAATTAAACAAATATTGATTCTACTTTGTGATACCATCTTAAAATAAATGGAACGGAATCATAATAGCTGTTGTTTACATTTACATAATAGATGATTTTATTTCGTTATCTGTTTGTGTTTGGCAAATAATTGTCGGTTATCACGCGGTGAACTGTTACCATTTCACCTTTTTGGAAAGTCCTACGCCGCAATTTATTAACTAAAGTGACAGGTTCTTCAGAATTATATTATAGTTAATTGCAATCTATCGAATCAGTCGCGCTGGGTGCCACAGGGACCTATTTTCGGGCCGCTCATGTTCCTTTTGCGTAGTTGATAATACACATTCTCGTCGTTCTTGTTTTTCTTTGCAAGACACCAGAAGTTACTCTCTATAGATTAGTCAGGCCTGGTAGATAGCCACGTCAAAATCAGCGTCAGTGGCATTTATTAAGTCCTCAAAACGGCAGTTGAATGGCGATTTCGGACATTCCAGTAAGTGGGTAATGTTTTGGACAACATCACACTCCTATTGTGTGTCGGACGGATCTGTAACACCCCATTATGACTAATCACTTAAAATCAATTCACTAAGAAGAAGTTAAACCGAACAACATAGATGATTTGGATTAAGACTAAAATCATACTAAACGTAAGAGTAGATTACTCAGTAGCCATAGTTAAGAAAATAAATGGTCAGAGAACAGGCGAGGATTCGAACCGACTGCAAGAAATGCGAATTAAATGCTCGCTAAGTGCTCCTGCCGGGAGCTTTCTTGTACAGAAGTGGATTAGTATTGATCGTCGCTTTACATCCGTTTGACTTGCTACAGCGTTCAGTGTTCATTTGTTCCCGACAATCTAGACGGGTTTACAATCAAATAGCGGCAACATGAGTAAGCGTAGAAAGTACTGGTTTTCAATAAATTTGTTTAGTTGTAAATCAAACGTAAACTCACGAACATGACATCAGTAATAAAATAAAATAATATTCGAAACGAAAAGAAAATTAGGTTCGGCAGGCAGCGACGACATGTTCTACTGTCGCTGTTACGGCTAACATGTATTAGAATAAAAATGGTCTAAAGATTCCATTTTATTTGCTTGTTGACATTTATTTTATTAGGTTTGTTTAAGGGTCATGTTCCTTCTTATATTATCTTGTTTTTGTTTAGTCAATAATAATTTGACACCTACTGGGGTGGCAAATGCCTTTCAGTCATCTTTATGTGTCGGAGTAGGCATGCAAGACTACTATCAACATACGTTTGTGTTATACTAATCGAAGATAAGTGACAAGGCTTACATTTGAGTGAGAATCGTGAATCATTATCATAAAAACTGGTTAAATTTTTCATCAATCAACCAACTAACGGAGTCAGTTTTGATACCAAACTTTATTAGAGTCGGTTTTACATTTTTCGGTAAGTTATTTTAAGTCTTCGTGTCAGTCAATTTTAGGAATCAACTAGCATTACTAGGTACTGAAAAATGTAAGGACATTTTTTTTTTTTGTTTAAATTCCATGTTTTATTTATGTCTGTGTCGAAATAACCAATGAAAATTTAAACTTTTTTTCTTAACATAACATAATAATACAGGTAATCCATTTGCATTTGACTACAGTGTCATAGAATACCTATCCATATATTGTATGTCAACTAGGATACACTAGGAGATGGCATTAGGTTCTAATCATTTAACAATGACTACTAGGAGCATTGTTATCAGATCGCATGCAATTAGGATTAATTACGATTTTCCACACACTTGATACTGTGTATAAGTTATCAGCCATAGGCAAAACTACTTGAGGTCATTCCTAAACTAAGGTGCATTGAGGTTATTCATTCTATTGCCCTTGTTCCAATTGATTTGGGGTCGGAGTATCATGTCTTTTTCTTCCATACTTCCCTATTACTCGCCATCTCATCAGACACTTCCTTTTGTGCCATATCATTCTTCACACAGTCCATCTGTCGTTTCTTTGGTCTTCCTCTACTCTGATACCCATCCACAGTCATGCTACGACACTTTCTTCATTCCTCCGCATCTCATCCCCATACGACGACAACCGATTACCACACAATTTTTCAGTCACTGGCGCCACTCTCAGACTTCCTCTTATGTCTCATGGACTCTTTTCTTATTTTATCCATTCGTTTAAGACCACACATCCCCCTTAGCTTTCTCATCTCCGCCACATGCAAATGCCTTTCATTCGTCCCTTCTGTGGCCCAACTTTCTGATCCATACATGACAGCAGGGTTAAACCATTGTTTTACAAATCTTCCCCTTAAATTTAAGGGGAATGCGGGAGTCGCGGATTGTCTCCGTGACCTGCCGCCATTTCATCCATCACGTGTTTATTGAGTGCTTTACACTACGATCGCTTTGCACGAGTGAACCGTGATACCGAAAGTCGGGGCAGATAGGAAGAAACGCGCACTCTAGCACTCCAGGACTGGAGAGACCGCCGAAATCGCAGAACATGTTTTCGGTTTTAGTTCTGCTCATTTTCAAGCCAACATTCTCCAGCTTCTGTTGCCATTTCTCCAATCTGCTCTGAATCTCAGGCCCATCTTCACCGCCGAGCACAATATCGTCGTTGTAATTCCCAAATTAAATCAAATCATTTATTCGAATAGAATGAAGGTATTGTATAACATAGTTGTTATACAATATAGTGAGCCGAGTACATCCTGCCTGAGTTTTGGCATGCAAAAAATTACAAATAATCTAAAATTAGAATGTCTGGTTCGCTTTTCAATCTACCTTATCTTATGAACTTCCCTGAGAAATATTATGTCAATGATAACACTTGATAACCTTAGAACGAGAGATAACTTCTATTGTTTGCCTCCAATCCCCGGTGATTTATTGTTGTTCCAACTATTTACTGTTGTGCAAAAACTTTCCAGTTGTGTAGTTTCGCGTGACGAAATCCTCATTATTTAAACAATTTATTTAAATATGCCTATTTTTGATATAGCAACTGTTTTGTCAATATACCTACCAACATCGTATCGCATTAGTTACGTGATTATTTCTTAAGATACCTACATAATGTACCTACTTGCTGTATGTAAATATTGGTACAAGTCAAGGGACTATTTACTGATAGCAAGCCAGAAGAATGATAGGAAGCTCAATGTTTTGAAAATTACAACGTAGCAATGTAGCTACAGCAGAAGTTATGGGACGAGAAATTAAACTGAACGCGATTCTAAAGAATTCGAAGATGTTAAGGTATCTGACTACTCTTTAATTAATTCTCAAGTGGATTCTGAAAAGGAATTCAGTTTATTAGAAACAGAAAAACTTTTTAAAACAATATACTATTTTAACTGATTAGAAAACAGAAAATGTATCGGAATCCACTTTCAGAGAGGTTTTGAGAATTATTTTAGGAATGTTTTTTTTAGCGAATATTCAATTACAAGATTTTCGGTAATTTCCCCGCAGCTATGCACAATTCGAATTAGGGCCGCGTAATTGATTATAGACCACGCCAGAGGAGGTCCGAGGAGGTCTGTGCCGCAGCGGTGGGCACACTACAGGCTGATTGTACTTATGCTATGCACAATTGTGCCACCATCACCTAATTACAACTTCATCATCCATTGCTGTACCCGTGCACAGCGCGCACAGATGTCGTTGCGCCGCCACCAATATCCCGGTTTCCACGGATTTCCCTCATAATTTCCGGAGCTCCCGAGTCACATACTACCCTCGTAAGCCAAACAGCGGTAACTAGACAAATCGATGTTTCGAGAAAACGAGGAATATGTGCAAATGTATTTCTCTTTGTAGTTTATTTCACAAAAATGTCTTGATGGCCAGGGGTTAAGGCCTCACCTCTTGTGCACGAGGTCGTGGGTTTAAATATAGGCGAGTGCCAATGTGACTTTTTCAGTTCATATGTATTTTCTTAGTTTATCTCGAACATCGATGAAGAAAAACATCATGAGGAAACCTGAACTTAATTAATATTATTCTAAAATCGCCAGCCGGGGTGATCAATGCCTTTACCGTTTGAGAAGAGGCATGTGAACGGCAGTCGGACAGTAATATCTTGTTATATACTTTCCTTTAAAAACGTTGCCTCACACTAGGCACATACATTCAGTACAAAGATAACTAGTGTACATTTCTCTTGGTGTTTTATTATCAATGTTCCAGTAAACATACGGTTATCTTGATCAGTCCATCTGATGAGAAATATTTTAAGCTGTCAGATGAAAAACCCAATTTAAGGGATTTTTGAGATATCACTTTTTGGTTTACCCACAGGAGCATCAACCTAAAGCAGACGTGTGGCGGATGTCATGAGCGTCACGTCTGCAGGAGCCACTTTTCATGTAAACTGTTTGGACTTGCTCTTCAAAGGTCAAGGATGAAACTTGAGTGTTGAGGATTAGATATAAAGGTTGGTTAATTTACGAAGAGATGTTTTTCCGTATTTATCCAGGGCACAGTTTTCGAAAATGTATTAATAACATTAATTATTTATGATAAAAACTACGTTTAATTGATGTTATTTCAGAGTGATTTCCCTTAACCATGTCATAAAAATAACGGGAAACAAGTGACAATCAACGAGTTCAAAAATAAAATTAAAATTATTCACAAACCATAAAAAAAACTTCGAGGAGCTTTTGAAATTCACAGTCGTGTTTTTCTGTGGTATTATATTATCGAATTCCAGGAAGCAGGAAGTTCCGAAATTGTCTTAATTAATTAGGTAAGTTCAGGCCGCCGACGGCTGCTATAACTGCATTGCGACAATATTCCGAGATATCGGAACGACAATGACTTGTTCAATTTATTATAAAGTTTTAATGAATTTATTGCTGACAAAAGTGTCACAGTGATTTGAAATTATTGAGTTTATGGCTTTAACAGCTTTCATAGCCTAGATTGGGTGGTGGTAATAACTTACAAAGAATTTCGTTTTGTACATAGACAACGATTTTCCTTAGGATTGACTAAGTCACTTCGGTAGCTTGTCAATTTAATCATTTTTATTTTTCCACCATCGTTATGACTGCTTCACTGATAGAATATCACTGTTTGTAAGTCCCCTGATAGTTGTAATTGTGTCTCTTGATAAAGGTAAGTAGTTAAGTCCCTATCCTATGTGAGTTAATTCATATATAAAGGAACCTTTTTCTACAAAAATAATAAAACAAGTCATCATTCAATTATTGTTTAACTTTTACATTCCCAAAGGAAAGGCAGAGACGTTTAGTACACTCACAGTGCTTTTTTGCCTAACTCGAAATCTATTCCTAACTTAGCTCTTATTTTAATATCTTATAATAAATAATAGCTAGAGCTAAGTTAGGAATAGAGATAATACAGGTAATTATCTGTAGAATACAAATGAAGCTACCTACACACCTTAATTACACTTCACATAATTGTTTGAGTGAAGTCTTTTAAGTGCAATTTCAGCAGTTGTGAATAAATTGGCTACTTCAGAAGTGTTTGTATTGTGAGGCGCTCAAGAAATATCAATTAAAACTTTCTACTTTTAGCGTGCTAATTAATATTCACTTTGAAGTGGTAATTATGTATCTTTGATTAAAACTTATGCAAGATTGATTTGGAAAACAAGTTATAAGTTTTACTCGTAATTGACTTATGAGTTGAACTACTCGATTAATTATAAAAATACGTGCACTAATTAGACTGGTTCGCTTAAATCTGAGTGGCTCTTTACTCAAAAGCCACCTAGACCCTAGACCAAGCCTGACCAAGATTACGTCTAGATCTTAAAAAAAACTACTGACTCAGATTAGTCGGATACGAAACAACTTCATCTAGTTTCTAAAAATAAAATCTTTAGCTTGTAATGCTTATAATATGCCAGTAATCCAAGCTTTTGCACCAACGTGCTTTAGCAGCAATCAGTGCTGCCCTTATTGCTAAATATAATCATTATTTTTGGTCGAACATTTTCAGTTTTGATTTCAGTATACGTTAGTACTAATAAAATGACCGATTGATTTGATTAAAAAAAAAAAAACAACAAGCACAACCCAAACAACACCCACAAACAAGCACACAGGTTCAAACAGTACCCATTTCATTTTACGATGATAATGATGATTTGGTGTTGACTGTACATTAGTGTACATATTGTTGGCCGAAAGCAGGCATGCTGCGATTAGAATAATGTATTAAGATTTTTTTTGGCAATATGCGATTGTTGGCATCACGCGATGTAATGTATGGTGGTTTCTAAATGTTGGCATCGTGCTACCGATTAGGTACTCGAAAGTACAAAAAAGTAGTGATAGTGCGAAAGTAGGCATCGTGCTACGAAATCGTATCTTTGCAGTCAGTGTTCAGTAACTTCTTGTTACGGATCGACAACACAGATACTGCAGAAGTCATAGTACGGGTAGGTACAGATTAACATCTTGTTCTAAGTTCCTCTATGGGTTATCCTCTACACTCATATCCCTACAAACGTTGATAGAAACACATGGTGGCAAAGGTTACCAATACCGCGCCTTACATAACTCGGGTATCGTGCGTACAATCGCGGCCAGTCCACATTGTTATCAAATATACACAGTTACAATCTGATATTATAAACGCTTTGCACGGAACTGTACCTATCGCACAAAATATATAAATTTAAAATTTTAGTTGTGGTGTAAGTTATTGGGTTTTGGGAATTGTTATAAAATTATTTCTGTACATTTTCTGGTAATATTGAAATGTTCTGATCACATTTACAATAATGTACCTTGATACAACAGACTGCTGATATGCCATTTAAAAATCAGTTTGAATTTTGTGGTAGCTGAATAAAACAGAAAAGGTCTGTTGACGCACATGCCGGACACCTAGACAAATTAACAACTATACTTATTAGGGTACCGACAAGCTTAGGGCAATCCCATTGAAAAGTGTTGAGAATACGAAGTCCTCTGAAAACGACTTCCACTCGTCTAGGCTTAATGTTGCCTGTACAACCATTATTTTCAGAGAAAACTAAAATAAACCTAAGAAAACTATCTAGTTTTTTGATGAATGGGATGGAAAATCAGTATAACCCAGATCCTCGTGGGCCTCCTGCTTGCTTCATTAAACCAACAATCAAACAACTACAGACGATTAGGTGAATACGAGTGACATTATCAGCTTACTACGAGTAAGTTATATTATGCATTCATTTGAGATTTTTTTCTCGCCGTAACAACACACCTACAGCATACATTAACTCACACATTTTTCTTTAGTTTCTGCATAGTTACCTACCTATCCTGCCTGCCATGGCAGAAAACAGAGAACGCCACCTGCTGCGATGGTTACATACTCCTTTTGCTTCTTCCACGTTCATACAACTGGACATACTGCGAGTGCTACACAACTGACCTTTCCGATGAATATCTTCAATGAGGTCAGCGTATGTCCCTCATTCACCTAGCTTACACCCACAACTGCCTTAACCTTTTGTTAGTCCCATTTCATTCATAAAACATTTTCAATTCAAAATACTTTAAGAGATAAATAGAAACCATAAAATTCATTTCTAATAAATAATCTCAAACATTAAAATCATAGCTCATAGCAAAATAAAAATGGAAACATCGTAAAACAACTAAAGGAATTTCTTGACAACAAAAACACAATAAAACATTTGACCAATAATTTTGACGACTCCGAAACGTAACCCTAACGTAACGAGCGGTATAAAAGTCGGCAATTACTACAACAACAACAAAAACGGTCGGAAGGGTCAAGAACTCGCGTTGAGCCGCTGAGCCCTCGATTAGTGTGTCCTCGTCACTGAAGGTGCCGTACTACAGGTCAAACTATACTTTAGTTTAGAGCTATGCTTTTAATGACCACTGTGAAAGGTATAGTACCTATCGGTGTTATTATTTTACCCCTGACGCGTAGTTCAGTCGCAGCTAGGTCGGGGTTTCGGTTTAGCATTATTGTCGCAGACTTTAGACAGTTTCCAAGTGGTTTTATGAACCTACAACTAAATATGTAGTCCCACGATATTGATTATTTATTGATTGCAATACAGAGAGATACTTCAAAATTTAATTCAGTAATAAAATAATTCAGTGATTCATTCATTCAGTGATTTCTTTATCAAAATAATAGTGAAATATTTGCGACGTAGCCGACTTTCTGAATGCACCCTCTTAAACAAGGATGACTATTTAGTATTTGGAAGCAAAAACTCTGTTTTACAAATCCTTTGTTTTTTTTTTGTTTTCAGATTATCAGGATACAGAAAACACGGAAGCTGCAACAACGTCGGAAAAGTCTACAACAAGTACAAACAGAAATAGCAACATCGTTCAATATTGTACAGGTTGTTTTATTGAACTCTGTATTTATTATCAAAATAATATTAAAGTAAACTTTTAAGCAACAAGTTGTTAGCCCAAGTTCTGCACTACAAGAAGCATTTCTCTCGACTATTGATACATTTTGGTGGCCGACAGGCAATGACAGGTTATTTCGGTTTGATCACAAACTTTGGAATGAAAAATTGAGATTTAACAAACTATGCCCGCGTTTTCCATGTCTTGGACGTTTTTGAAATAAAGAACGCGTATTTCATTTTCAGGTTTTTGCTGTCAATTGATCAGTTTCCTGAAAAGTCATCATTAAGTCACATTTAAGGGTATCTGGAACCAGTAATAAAATTAATTATTACATCCGTCCCTTTCGCCGTCTATTTATCGCTAGTACTACTTCACGGCCTTAACAAAGTAGTATCAAAACAATAGACCAGTAACGTCGGCGGCACTCCCGACTGACCGACCTTCGCGGTTACGACCCCCTTTCCTAGCGAGGTGGACACTTCACCAGCCTATAAACGTTAGTGAGGCTATCAGAACTCTTACGGCCAGCTTCTGTGAGCAAATATTCTGAACCATTCTCCAAATTGAGTAAAAATGTGAAGCATCGTAAAAATAAAGTGCTAGATATTCAAGTCTATAAAGATCAAAACACCGTAAAGCTCCAGACGGAGGCGTGGAATAAAAATTGTCGTAGGAACGCTCTGTGGACAGCCCGATGCACTTAAATAAAAATAACGTAAATGGAAAGGAACGGGGAAGTCTATTTTCATCCTGGAATCCTAATAAGGTTCTGGTTTCTCACAATAGAAGTTACGAAGCTAAAGGTTTTGTGAATGGAGAAAGTTGGACGAGGCAACAACTGGATAGGTAATCCTCGAAATTGGTGCGATTGGAGAGCGAATGTAAAGAGTATTGGCGCTGATACATTTTATATTTAATTTTATTACAAACAGAACGAACCGCGATACCACAATAAATCGTGTGGGGATTATTTACCAAATTACATTACCCATACGTGAATTAATTCCGGGTTTATTCCACCGAATTCCGCGTACAAAAAAGTGAGAAAAAAAGGATTCTCATAGAAATCGGGTTAATGGGAAAAAGTAAGAATAATTGAAGTAAACACAAACGGAGGCAAGAGGGATTGCGACACTTAATCCTTTTACATCTTCAGAATAGGATTTCTCCTTATAAACGTCTTTGGGGAATAAAACAGCTTTTGCTTTTGATTGAATTTTAGAGGAGGGCGTTGTTTTCGAGGCAGTTTATCAATCTTGGAGTATGAATTAGATAAATACGCATAGAGTGCATAGAGTGCTGTGATTGAATTAAAATCTGCCGAACTTAAATTTCAAATACAACGATAAAACTTCTTGTTTACTCGAGTCTTTACAAAATCAAAATGTTAAGATCGTCATCAGATGACCCCAAAAACATTCACTGCTTGCTGTTGATCGCCCGAATCGGCTTCCCGCGTCATTTTCCAGGTCATCCATCCACCTTATGGGAGGCCGTCCATCACTGTGACTTGTGTTAGGATACCTTTCGAGTGCTGAGATATCGAACCAACATGTAGCGCTTTAAAATCAATTCAACCCGGCTAAGAACACTCATGAAACTGAGCACAGCTTGTCGTTATTGATACTCCAGGTCTCTCTGCTCTACGAGCGACTTGGAGCGCTAAGGGACAAGTTTTATCTGTACGTCGGCGTCAAATGATCGCTCTCTGACGTCACTACATCGCGTATTTTGAAGTCACTCTCAAAATATATTAGATTTGTGATTATTATGATGTGTTTGCCTCTTTTCTTTATTGGGTAAGTAGACGGTCGGAATATACGAATTTCAGCGTGAAAATGAGAAATCTCTGAAATAAAGAAATATAGAAAACGGCCATGACGAATTACATTACCATGCATTCATAAGAAACTGAACAACTTTCTCCTTGAGTCCAATATCGTAAATGCGAAAAAATTATTAGCTGTCTCATGCAAAATTTCAATACCTACTCGACCCAATGTATGGGACAGCTGATAACTTACACAATAACACAACAGCGGTGCATTACGGAGCGGGCTTGCGAGCCGCGCAGTTGCTCTGCCTACCCACTGTTGCACGGTACGATAGTAATGAGACAGAACGGCCTAATGCGGCTAACAGCTGATAGGTAACAGGCGCGCGCGCGCGAATTTCATACGACCTGCTGTTGTGTTATTGTGAAAAAAATGAATGAGTATTAAAAAAATGTTTCTTTGTGAAAGTTGTTTGTTATCATGAATACAATCACGTGTCCAAGTATCGGTCACTAATTACCAGTCACCCTATATATACCTATCTGATTCAGCAAACACAAACAAGACAGGTTGGCCATACAGTGTTCCAGACGATCCGCTCATCCTTAGTTGTTCTACTCTTATATTCTCATATATTCCTAGCCTATCCTTGTATCGAAACAATTCTTATAACACATGTTACCACTTCACCACACACTCACTTCCTGCCACCTACCATACGTAACGGAAGCCTGAAACCTCACTCTTCCACCACACAAAAGGAGCAAAAGCAATCTAAATCACTCCACCTGATTCTTCAGGAACTCATATAAAAACCGGTTTTACCGTCGGACGTGATAAAACGTTAATTGCGTCTATTGTTGGCGGTGGCTCGTAAAAATTTGTGGAGCCCTTTGTGCGGCGGTGTTCGGAGCCGTTTGATGTGGAACCCTGTTGATGCAAGAGTCGGGTTCGGTACGAGTTCCTGTGACGTTGAAAGGATTTTTTTATTGGGTACAGACAGACAGTTGTTATTTAGGTATCGGGTGTGATGTTGTTGTCTTTGTATAAGTTTGTTTTTTTTATTATTTCCTTTATTTGTTTTCTTACACACTAATTACATTTTTAAATATTTCTTAACAAAAACCATATAAAAAAAAACATTTAACAATATAAAAAATAGTGGTCCGCCGGTATCAGGAGCAGGGTCCAAGCTACCGGTGGTTAGGGCTCCAGAGACAGGAACCTCCTCACAATACGAGCCGTATCGAGGAGTACTGACATTGAATCAGGCCCTTGATCCCACCGCCTAAGGAGAGCCTCGAAAGATGGTCGTCGAGGTTCTTAGCTAAAAGGCCATGTCGACAACCTCGTGTGCCAAGTCGAGATATTTTATTTGTTTCTCTTTCTCAGCTTTCACGAGGTTCTCGTCATGCGGGATGGTAACATCGACTATCATTACGCGGCGCGCTGATCGGTCTATCACCGCTATGTCAGGCTTATTGGCGACAATAGTCCTATCAGTAATGATAGACCGATCCCAGTACATGACATAGTCTTTTTTGAGAACTGGGTCGGGCACATACTTGTAGTGCGGTACAGTCAGCAACAGAAGTCGTTGAACATAATTTGTTTCCGATATTTCCTAAACATTATTATTTATTATAAGTTATTGACTGAAGTAAATTTCAAAACAACTTGTCATAATTGAACTACAAAAGTCGCTGAACTCGGTTAAACCATTAATTGCTATACATTACTACCGCCAAAATTATATGATCTGTAATAAATACAAAAGTCGCTGAACATTGCTAATTTCCTACTATTCTTGTTCGTTTAACCCAAGGCACTATCTGGCGAAGCGCAGCGCACCGCATTTTTCGTAATCAAAACATTGCCGAATAAACACAGCTACTAGTTCGGAATATAAATTAAATATAATTTTTAAATAATAATATTAATAGATATTGAAATTAAAAACTAGGATAATATTTATTTATTTCTAGTACTTATAAAACAAATATATAATATACATATAGGCACTAATGGCACTAATATAATATATAAACATACATAATAAGATACAGAACATAAAATATATTAGACAGTAATATTACAATATTTAAAAAACAATTACGATATGTTTACATGCGATCTTGTTTTTCTAAACAATAAATGAACCGGCATTGAAACTGAGTAACGTTTCTAAGTGAAAAGAGAGATAATTGAAGGTAGAACAAAAATAAATAATTTTTACTTCCCTTCAGTTACAGGCCAAATATGATGTTCTCGAAATAACACAAAACCTTAAAACCGAACATCATTACGAACAACTTTTTTTGTATGGGAGCAGCATGAATGAAATCGCAAAATAAAACAGCTCTTTTATAATATTATAGTTAGTATAGCATAAGCCATTAATACTAAATGAAGTTATCTTTTTCCTCGGTTTTCGCACAGAACCACAAACATTCTAACATTATCGTCTTCCATTCATCAGCAAACAAGACAAAATTTCTGACGAAATTTTTGTATGGAAGTGCTGCCGAAATTTATGGAAATGTATGAAATGGCTGATTTTTTTCGCGATGTCCGTGTTGTGTCCATAGAAAAAGTCGTAAGTAATGATATATTTTTAGAAACGAAAGAAAAAAAATTGATGACTGTTTTATTAATTGTTTAATCAACTCAAACTAACATCACTAATTTGTAAGCTTACTATAAAATAACAGCATATACCTAAAAAATCACACGGTCACAACTGTTTAATTGTGAAATATATCAGAACGATGTTAAAAAGGTAATGGTGTATTCTGCAGTATCTTGTATTCAATTATGAGATTCAACAACTCATACATTATCAAGTTAAAAAACTCGCGCATGTTTAGCGACTTACGGCAAAATGATAGTTACCTGCT
The DNA here is from genome assembly GCA_910589295.1 of Noctua janthe. Lineage (NCBI taxonomy): Eukaryota > Metazoa > Arthropoda > Insecta > Lepidoptera > Noctuidae > Noctua > Noctua janthe. The sequence goes on from OU342560.1 coordinate 651,590, forward strand.
TATCCTGTAATGATGTTTAGCGACTTATAACATATTAATGCATTTTTATGCGTTTTTATAACATTGAAATGATAACCTTATTTTGCACTCTATTCTGGTAAGTGATTTATGGTCCGCTTTAGTGTTCAGGCGTTTTGTAAATTAGTATCTGTTCATGGACTTTCGTTGCTGACTGTACCTCAAATTCCACAAGTTTATATTTTTTTTGGAAAAAAACAACACAATTTTTTTTTTATTATTAGAATTTTTGAAAAATACAATTGTGTTGTTTTTTCCCCCTCGCATTCTCAATTGGATTTGCGTAGTTCTGGCTTTTATACCAATTTAGACTCAAAAAGTTTTCAAGAAAATTGTTTTCATCTAAAAAAGTAAGTAGCAGACATTATAATTAGTACTTCTGAATTTATTTTGACAAAAAATAGTAACTACATACAAAAAGGGCTTGAAGTTTTAACAAAGAAAGCAATTATAGTTGAATTTATATTTTCCTCTCTCTGCCTAACATCACAACATCTATACATTTTGTAACAAACGCATTGCTATATTTCCACATTCTCTTTTTGCTCAGTCACACACTACCATCCCTCTCAAGGTCACAAACATCCAAACCGGGCAATCCCCCTCACACAATCAGCTTCCACGAAACAGATACGAACACCGCTCACGTCCGTTCAATCGTGACCCTCCTCACCAGACAACTCGACATTGAATTATTTAGACAGATACCTCTAGAAAAGCCCTCAAATATACATACAAAAGGTCAGAGCAACAAAGAGGCGATTGTGCCCGCTGATTACGTCACGACATGGCCCAACAATGGCGCGACATGGCCAACAATGGCCGTCAGAAGAGTGTTCGATAAGAAGCCAGATAGAAGCGAAATGAATTGAAGGGTGGTCCGGGAAATGCCCCGGTGAAGTGGACTGTGATAATTAACACCTACTTTTTATTATGGATACTAAAGCCTGGTTTTTTAATCTTTATTGTAGGGTTTGAGGTTTATTGTATTGCAGTGGTTTTGTGGCATTGAAGACTCGGCCGTCCACGTCGTGTCGCCTCATTCACAATCCAGTGCCTATAACTCAAGACAGTCAGTTACATCTTCTCATTTGCTTATAACAAATTACTTCAGTTATTCTATTTGAGATTATTTGTGAATCCATATTTATATCATAAATGAAAAAGTAACTCCGTCTGTCAGTCGGGCCTGTCTTTTACACCTTTCTACGTCTTAACGGCGGCACTGATCAAGGGAATTAGCACAGGTAGACCATGATCTGGGTTAGGACCTTAAAATACCGGCGGGCGGTAGACCAGAGAAACCACCGTCCGCCTGGCACGAGCTCATGTGAGTCTGGTGATCGGACATCAATAACGAGGAGGAGGCGAAAGCCACCGATGAGGGGTCAAATTCAAATTCAAATTCAACCGCGAACTTCATACCCAGTACTCCGGACCCCGCCAAGAATAAAAAGCGGGAAGTCAGCAAAGACGGCAGAGTGTTTAGGGTGCACATAACTGCACCCCCGGACGGTGTGATATATGCGGGGGCAATTACGACTTCGGGAAAAAAAGGCCCATAAGATACTATACTATTAGTCTCATAGTTCCCGAGGGATAACTTCCGTGTTAATCACTGAAATACTTTATTTATCATTAATTGGAGACATAGCGTTTAAATAAAATGACCTAAGCAGCCGCAAATTCAATACAACCTGCCTTCCGTTATAAAACATTTGTTGTAAAACGTAACAAAAAGGAACTAATTTAATGGACCCTTCATAAGTTTTCCGTGTTCATAGTTCATCATAATTACGTCGGCATTTGGGCCCGCACGAAATGTCACGAAGCCAAAATTAAGCTAATGAATTGATTTGAAGATTGCTTTAATTGAATACGGCTTTCGTGTTTTATAAAAATATAGCCGCACGGTTTTTAACAAAAACTTAGAGAAAATTAAACTTTAATTTTTTTTTTTTTCTGCGTGGCTTACACAAGCTCTTGCTAGCGTCTAAGTTTATATTTTTTATGGTCGTATTGTGGTGGCATTTACACCGCCGTATACGAATTGTGTTTCATGTTATCTGGGTTATGGAGGTCAGATAGGCAGTAGCTCCATGTAAAATACTGGTATTCAGCTGCATCCGGTAGACTGGAAGCCGACCTCAACATAAGGCATAAGACTAGGTAGGTGATGATGATGATACGAATATGTTTCATACCTGATGTCATACAAATCTTGTAAAAGAGTAACCAGATTCAACTGATACAGCGTCAAGCGTGTAATAGAAAGGAAAGGAAATCAAACTGAACAACAGACTGTCTCCATGAGACCAACATCGTAATCGCGAGGAATAAAACCACTGACCCATACAAAACTTTAATACCTACTCGACCCAAATGTATGCGAGAAAGAGGAACTTAGAATCCTGTTCCTCAAACTTTAATATTATCATTAATTGTCAATATCAGTGACTTCCTCATTCCCAACCATCTCAGTTAAAACTTATTAAACCCTTCTCATACTATCAGGGTGAATAACAGGGTGATTAAGAAGCCACAATAAGTGTATTACATAGACGCTACATGACGGATTTATTCAATAAGCGGTCTTATCTCACCCGAGGGATGTGGCCCGACCACCCTGGTAAAGTTCAGCCCAACTGTCTCTTATGAAACTGTTGGAACTACATTATAAGTTTTTATTGGGTAAACGCTACTTTAGTAAACATACTACCTTTTATATGTTCTACTGATTTACTGTTGATTATCACCAATTATATGATGACCGCGAACAATACCAACATCTAAACTGCAATCAAAGAGCTTGTCAGTATCATAATTGCTATGGAATGTTGTCACTGCTCTTGAACTTAGTTTTAGGTGTACCATTTTCATTTTACAAATCACATCAAAACATTTGATACCAACGATGCATGAATAACTGGGTCAAAGGCACAGCGAAAGCCTGGCATCAATAAAATGCCAAGATCAATTGCAACTCGTATATTTCAACGGGGAATCAATGGGATCGGAGCTGACCTACGGCTACTCTGAAAATGTATTCTTTTTCTAAATTGAATATCCGTGTTCCTTCGCAATTTTGTCATTTATCTTTCGGTTAATGTCTGTTACAGTAAAAATCGGTTGTAAGTTATTTTTATCGGTTGTAGATAAATGGTTGATGACAATTATGGTCGCCCGTATGACGTTACCTTTCGTGGAATATAGGCAAAATGCGCATGTTATGCTGTTCACAGCAACAAATAAAACTTGAACAAAGCCAAGATACATAAAAGTCCATGTAATTATAAAACAAAACTTGTACGCGGAATATTAATAAGCTTATAATTACATCCCATAACACATTCACACATCACACAAGAGTTTCACAAAGGCCTACTTTCACACTTCCCACCCATTGCCAGTGTAATAATGATATCCTTGCATACTGCAGCCCTACATGAATAATGCCCCTTTAAAGCCTTAGGCCTTCTACCCACGTCGAGTTTTAGAGCGATACTGTCGCGCGTTTTTTAACGCGCGAGTACATCGCTACTGTATCGATATAAACAGGCGCCTTTTTTTTGAAGAAATCCATCTTGCCACTGCACTCCGTTTACATGTATTTCTTTATCGATGCTGACTTGCGTTTGCATTATGACTAAAGCGCGACAGAACTGTAGTGACGTGATCGAATGTACACAGACAGTAACTGCATCGCGGTTGTTTTGCGTTTGCATCGCTTTAAAAAAGTCGCGGTTGGCGAGGACCCTTAGAGAGCCTAGAGCTTTTCCACTTGTATTTAGTCTGTCTCCCCAGTCTAGACACGAGGCTCTTCACGGTACCAAGAGCCTGATATTAATTTCTCGCTGAGCTGCAAAAGGCAAATTATTTTCCTCCCTTATGAAAGTTTAGAGCTTATAGTAAAATGTTGGTGGAGTATGTAGTTCAGACGTGTTTAGGTTGTGAAGAAAAAAGTTTTGTTTATTAGTTATTATGTGGTTAAGATAGAAAACTCTTATGTAAATTAGGCGTGGTATGAGGTAAAAGATGCATGCATTATCATATTAGAAAAAGTTACCTAAACATAATATAAATTTACTCTCAATCATAACACAAACGTAGGGGAGCCCATAGGGTTTGTCAGCAAGCATATTCAGCATGAAATCCTGATAGCTGAGTAGGTAGGGTGTAACGAGAGAACGCTAACTATAATACATATATTTATATTTGTAAAGTTTCAGATGGGAGCCCTGCGGACATGGCCCACTTTCAGTTTTCAAAAAGGGCCAAAAGCTAACAACGTTGATTTTCATCTCATCGTGCGGGGCATGAACCAAAACGACATAAACACACAAAACGTTTCGACGATATTGTGGCCTTTCACTAAATCTGAAGAATCAATACTATCATTTCACCACTTATTTTAAAACAAAATTCTATCAAACAAAATGCCAAATATTTGGATAGTCACATGCGTAGTTACGGCAACTACTTTAACGTTTTACAATTTTATATCGCAGAGATGAAAAGCAAAATTAATATTTAAAGTTAAGTAATATCCTCTCAGCATTTTAGTACAAATTTAACGTTACATTAAACAAACATGAATAGTAAATATTTGATGAGACAGTTGCGTTGCCAAGAATTTAAAATTATGACTGATAAGAAATGGGAAGGACGTATTTCGAGCTAAAATAAAATATTTCCTTTATTCTTTTAGATGTTTTGTGTACAGTGCTTCAGACCACGGACCTGCTGCATTGTTTATTTTCATTCGGTAACACATTTTTTCTAATATTTATTGAGAAGGTAAATTACTATCTCAGAACACACACAGAACCAGCTTATACATTTATTTAATTAATAGGGATACTGCAACATTGTGCAATGTTGTAATTTTCTAAGTACAAGTAGATAACAACTTAGATTTGTTGTGTATTATTGCAGTTAGAACGGATAGTAATTATCAAACTGGCACATTACCTATAAATTGTGGCGTTCCCCACGGATCAATATTGGGGCCCTTGCTCTTTTTGATGTACATAATTAATATTCAGGAAATTCAACTAACTGGCCATCTTACTCTATACGATGATGACACCTGCTTATTTTATTTCGGACCTTCCATTCGTGATTTAGTTTCCCAGGCTCAAGACGATTTAAACACCCTTTTTTCATGGTTTCAATATGACTTATTAACAATAAATGTCTCTAAAACGAGCTATATCTTGTATAAAGCAAAAAATAAAATAATACCTCCTCATAATCCATTAGTTATTAACAATTTACCCATGCAGCAAAAATCTTGTGAAAAATTTCTTTACTTAAGAATGGATGAGTTATCTATCGTGGACTGTTCACTTGGATCATATAAAAACAAAGCTTACGTCACTACTTGGGTCCCTCCGAAACATAGTTCGATGTATCCCACATAGATTGCGTCACACCATCTATAACGCCTTAGTTAAACCACGCCTACTATATCTTGTTGAAATTTTAGGCAGTGCGGCCAACACGAAGCTAGCAAGTCTCCAAGTTGACAGAACAAAATAATAAAAATGATTTTTAACTACCCATATTTAACATCAACAAGCAAAATCTATGAAGAATGCAAAATAATGAACATTAGACAGTTATATATTTACAATACATGTATTTTTATTCGTAAGGCACTCATAAAAAGTATACAGACTAATTTATCGTTTATAAAAGTGAAACAAGTAACCCAACGTAGCACTCGCCGAGCTAGTTTTCTGATTTTGCCGAAGACGAGAACTAAGTTTGGCAAAAAAATGTTAACATTTGAAGGAGCACAATTGTACAACAAAATACCCTATGTATTAAATTCTATGTATTCAAAACTATTAGCTGAATATTTTTTAGTTACTAATCCTAAAATCTGAATTCATTGGATGGGTGTATCATAATATAATAAGTGCTACCGTGAAGTCTGTGACGAACTTTAAGTCAGTTGTTCAACTCGTCCACTTCACCGGTAGTACGCGACCTCATAACATCCACTCGTACATTTTTAACAACTCTCGATCCAGTATATCGACGTAGTGATTGAGTCGAAACTCAAATAAAAAAACTTTTTATTGGTGGCTGAGTAGTGGGACCTTTAGAGGTCTAACAAAGGTCCAGGTCTGCCAAAGGTCTGAGTACTTGAAATCTTTTCTTTGTGGAAACTTTCATAATATTGAGGCGGTTCTTTGAGATGCCTTTTTGATTTAGATTGGATGGTTTTTGATCTATGAAATTGTATTTTTTTTTCATATCAAGCGTAGCCAGTAGGGTTGTACGTCGATTTAGTTTTGGTTGCAAATGGAATCATATTTTATACTTACTGCAGCAGTAAGTAAAGATTTCAGTTACTCATTATAAGAGAAGAGTAAAAAATAATTTCACAACAGTTTTACGACGTTTTTTAACGCTGACTGTTCATGGACGTACCTATCTACATACAATGCAAAACTTCAAATGGAATTATTTTCCGGAAACTCAGTATTCTCTCACAACTAAATATGCTTTGCCGCTAAAATCCAAAAACAAATCTCTCTCAAATTGCCAGGATTTTGGATCCTGCTTCAAAGTAAAGCAACGATCAGCTGTCCAAACACAGCTCACATAAGGATAGTTCCGAATTCAAACAGGTTGGGATGTGTGCCGAAGTTAGGCGAAGCTGAGAGTAAACTGCATAGAGCACCTTGCTGCTAAACGAGATTGGGAGAACTAAAAACTCAATTTGTGCTGCAGGTGTTGCGAGCTAGGAAAGTCTTTATTTGGGTTTGGAAGTTTGTTTTGTGTATTTTAGTTAATTCATGCCTAAGTTAATGAAAACTTTATAAAATGACCGTTGCAGACCAGGCAAATGACAAATCGCAATTCAAAATGGTTCGCAGACTAACGTTCACGTGTCACCTACCGAAACAGAACAATGTTCTAAATTTGTTTATCAGCTAAGGAAAACGAATATAGCGACCGGTGTTGCAAATGTAGTGAATTGTTTATCAAACTCCATGTATATAAAAGTTGCATTTAAATCCTATCATTAAGGTACAGTATTACATAAACTTGCAGATATTGAGGTCTCTTCATCTTCTTCTTTACTTTACCACCTGCGCGGTTCTGACATTGATCTGCAAGTGCTTGTGTAGGATGGATTAAGGTATCAACTGGAACTAAGTAACGCCGTAGAATCCACTACTCTAAACAATAGTGAATACTTAAGCTTTGAAGCAATTAAACCTAGGTCTTAGTCCCAGTACTCATCATAAAGCACACTCGCACTTCTCCTGGTAAGCTCCTAAGCGTTACTCCGCTAAATAGCTGAAGCCATTACTAAAACGATTAGTAAGTCGTTTTGATTGTGAAGGAAAAATATAGTTTTGTATTAAAGATTACATCAATCTCCCGGGAAATAATAGTCGTTAAGCTGGGATGAAAAGTTAGAGCTATCGTAGGCAGAAGGGGTAGGGAGGTTGTACCCAGCTGTGGGTTGGGGAAGTCGCCATTGTAGATGATGCGGAATTATTGAAGTATTTTTAGGTATGTAGCAAGGTATTCATGCAAAAAAATAGGATTTACGACAGTTCCAATTAATACTATACTTTGTATATTATCATTGAATAGATGGTAAAATTGCATTGATGATAGCCTCGTTGGTCTAGTGGCCGCTAGCACGACTGCTGAGCATGAGGTCCTGAACTTTTCCATCAGGATTTTTTAAGTAGCAGCCGCGGAGCCTGTATCTGTGTCCGGTTGATGGCAATAGGCTCGCCCCCTATTCATGGGACTTAAAACATAACTGACAAAATGTGTGTATACTTAATAGTATACACACATTTTGTCACCTGGGGTTCGGTGTACCTAATGGTACACCTCTAAATAACCCTTCGTGGATTACAAATGAGATGTTATGATGACGTTTATGATTATAAAACCTTATAAAGCAGAGATAATATTGTTTGAATCGTCACTTTATCGTAATTAGTCCTCAGACAGGGTATTGTTGTTAAATTGTATTGCTCTTGTTTAAGTCTTGAAAAGTTTCATTAGAGCCACGTTTAATAACTACATCGTTTAAAATTCATTCTCAGTATGTGTGAGTTTCATAAAGTTTTAGTCCATTTGTCATTTCAATGAACTCATCACTTATTACATGTTTATACAGAAAAATAAAACGAATTTAATATTAAAGTTCAAAATATCTTTCATAAAGTATACTTAATTTTAGCCTACCAAAGAGTTCGACCAAAAATAGCTGATTCTTAATAATATTGTGAGAAAATATAATCAATCAAATAAATTGCTTGGGGCCGTCACCCTGTTAATGGGTTCCATTAAAAAGCTTTGGATTATCACGGCGACACCTGGGAGTAATGGGGGTAATGACATCCGGAGTTTGGGATAAATTAGTTAGTAAACTGGTACTTGGATCAAGATTTAACCCTTTAGGCAATATTTTATACAGCTGGGACTGTTCAGTTTATACTTATGTGTATTTGTTTTTATGTCACATGGCTATATCACACGACTTGGTATCAACAAGCAAGCCTGTCAGTGCGTAAGGTATGCTTAGCACTGCGATCATAATCGGCTGATAACGTGTCATACAGGTTGATGATTGCATAGATAGGGTAATTGAGACCTTACCAATGTAAAGTGTTTTAAACCTAAAGTTGAAGTAAAAAGTTTGATACCATAAGCGGATATTAGTATTCTGTAAAGGCTTATAGATACTTTATCCGGCAGAGCGCCAATTCTTCACGTAAGCGTTGCTTTTATTACTCATATTTATGATTGTCGTAAAACAAATAAGATATATTTCAGACTACGCTTTGGAACATAAATGGGTATTTATAAAACACTTCTAGGCTTCGCACATCGCCATGGGAATTCTGTGAAGAATTAGTAATCAGAATGAATGCCTGTTTGAAATGGGAAATGCCTCTTTTTATTTCCGGTACAATATTCCCTGCATCGTCCGATTCGGAGTTCAAGCGAGGAACTTACAAAACTTTACAAAATTATCAGATGATTTTTATTTGACTTATACGTATTACAAGTACATAATATACGCCTTGATAGATTAAACGAATACATTTATTTCAATTAAACCTTTGCCAGGAACCTTTAAACCTTTTGCATTGTCAAGGAATCTGTTAGTCACTAAGTTGAAGTAACTGGCACGTTGCAAAATTTAGATCTCTAAGGAAACGAACAAGCAAGGAAATGAAGTAAGTCTTAATAATCATCATCATCATCATCATTTCAGCCGAAAGACGTCCACTGCCTGGACATAGGCCTCCCCCAAGTGTCGCCACATTGACTGATCCCGTGCGTCTCGCATCCAGCGGATCCCCGCAACCTTTACCAGGTCATCGGTCCACCTAGTGGGAGGCCTTCACGCAACGTCTTCCAGTTCGCGGTCGCACTCTAAAACTTTCCGCCCCCATCGGCCATCCGTTCTGCGAACAATATGCCCTGCTCACTGCCACTTAAGTTTGGCTATTCTTCGGGCTACGTCGGTAACCTAGGTTCTCTTACGGATTTCCTCATTTCTGATTTAATCACGCAAGGAAACTCCGAGCAAAGCCCTCTCCATTGCTCTTTGGGTGACTTTAAGCCTTCTGATGAGGCCCATTGTGAGCGACCACGTTTCGGTCCCGTATGTAATCACTGGCAACACACACTGGTCATAGACTTTCGTCTTGAGACACTGCGGTAAGTTGGACGAGAAGATACCACGCAACTTCCCGAACGCTGCCCAGCCGAGTCGAATTTGACGATTAACCTCTATCTCGAAGTTAGACCTACCTAACTGGATCGTTTGTCCCAGATAGACATAATGGTCTACAACTTCGAGTGTAGAGTCTCCGATCTTGATAGGAGTGGGTGTTACATGGGCATTCAACATGACTTTGGTTTTGTCCATGTTCATTTTAAGACCCACTCTTCCGGAAGCTCTACTGAGGTCATCGAGCATAGTACTGAGGTCCTCCATGGTCTCAGCCATGACCACTATATCGTCGGCAAACCGAAGGTGAGAGAGATGTACTCGTCATTGACGTTGATGCCTAGCCCTCTCCAGTCCAGAACCTTGAAGACATCCTCCAGTGCAGCGGTGAACAGTTTCGGAGATATGACGTCTCCCTGTCTCACACCTCGCTGCAGAAGGATAGGTTCCGAGGTCTGGTCCTGAACTCGGACTGACATGGTGGCGTTTTTGTACAAACACTTCAACACCTCGATGTACCGATAGTCAATTTGGCACCGTTTGAGAGACTGCAGTACAGCCCAAGTCTCAATCGAATCGAAGGCATTCTCGTAGTCCACAAACGCCAAACGGAGAGGCAGGTTATACTCTTCGGTCTTCTGTATAACCTGCCGCAGCGTATGTATGTGGTCTACGGTGCTAAAGCCTTTTCGGAATCCGGCTTGTTGGGGAGGCTGAAAATCGTCAAACCTGCGCGCGAGACGATTCGTGATGACTCTTGAAAACAACTTGTAGACATGGCTTAGAAGTGAGATGGGCCTATAGTTCTTCAGCCGGGCATTGTCGCCCTTTTTGAAGAAGAGTACCACCACACCCCTGCACCATGCCTGCGGCGTTTTCCCCTCGAGTATGACGGAATCAAACAGCTTCTGAAGGGCCTTAAGTACCGGTTTTCCACCTGCCTTCAGGAGTTCGGCTGTAATTCCGTCATCACCCGGTGCCTTGTTGTTTTTTAGCTGTTTAAGAGCCATCCTAATCTCGTACAGGCTGAAATCCGGAATGTCTTCGGTATAGTGTCGGGTCAGTCTAGCTCTTTTGTCGTTAGCTAGATTTGCAACGGATTTACTGGTTGAAGTGTACAACTGCCCATAAAAACTCTCGGTCTCCCTCAGTAGCTCCGGTTTGGCGGATACGATCCTGCCATCGTCGGTCTTCAGTTTCGTGAGCTGGCTCTGCCCAATAACCAGATCTCTTGAAAATACCTTGGAGCCTTTATTCCGCTCAATAGCGTCTTTAATACGCTCGGTATTAAAGCGGTGGAGGTCGCTCTTCAAGGATTTAGAGATCCGTCTATTGAGCTGCTGGTATTTCCACGCCTCGTCTGAAGACTGCAGGATCATCTCACGCCGCTCCTTCATGAGCTTGAGAGTATGATCAGAGAGTTTTTTGATCTTGTGTGCACGACGTGTCTTGAAGAACTTAGACCCAGTCGTATGGACAGTTTCCACGAACCCATCGCTGTAATCGTCCACCGAGCTTCCTAGGCACTCGAAACGATTCTGGAGTTCAAGCTGAAAGCTCTCGGGGTTTTGGATTTGGATCTGTGCTGGACGGAGCGTAGACTTCATCAGTCGAGACCTTTCAAGCTTGATATTGATGTTCAATGTGCCTCTTACCATGCGGTGATCGCTCCCGGTTTTCACCGAATTGATCACAGAGACATCATTGAACATTTGCTTCGTGGTTGACATGAAGAAATCAATCTCATTTTTAGTTGCACCATCGGGACTCTGCCAGGTCCACTTCCTGTGCTCACGCTTTTTGAAGAAGGAGTTCATCATATAGAGGCCCTCCTTCTCCATAAAACTAGCCAGTTGGTGACCCCGGTGGTTCCGACGTCCAACCCCAAATTGCCCCACCTGCAGCTCATCCCCGTCTCGTATGCCTAGTTTCGCATTGAAGTCCCCCATGACAACGGTGAAGTGAGTTTTGAAACCATGCAGGGCTTTGGAAATATCCTCATACATGGTCTCCACTTCGTCGTCGGGGTGTGCCGAGGTCGGGGCGTAGACCTGTATGACCTTCAGCGAATATCTTGAGGATATTCTGAGTATAAGGTACGCCAAACTGGTCGACACACTCTCGATCTTCACCACGTTATTCACGAGGGACTTGTGGACGATAAACCCAACTCCACCCTGGGACTGCCGGTCACCCTCTCGGAAATAGAGCAGGTTGCCGGATTTCAGGATTATCGTGTCCTCCCCCTCTCTTCAGACTTCAGATCCCACAATACTCCATCGCAGCCTGCTCAATTCCTCTTCGAGTTCCGTTATCTTCTTGTCGGTCCGGAGTGTACGCGTGTTGTATGTTGCCAGGTCAAGTCGTCGGTACAGGCAGCTTGATCCCATCCGGAGATTCTTAGCACCCCTTGCCACGCCGCGAACTCGACCGCTACCATAGTCGAGGGTAGACGGGCTGCCGGGTACTAGGGGCCATTTTTGTGTTGCGCTCATCATTGGGGGGGTTTTGCCATAATCGCCACGCTTGGCAGGCGGGTTGGCGATCGCAGTACGGTTGTTAAAAACACAGAGAACGCTGCTACCCATTCTCAGGTAAGTCCCTTAGTCGCCTCTTACGACACCCACGGGAAGATATGGGATGGTGCTATTCTTTTACGTCCGACACCATACGGAACAGTCTTAATAATAGTAAGTGTTAATATAGTAAGTGTTAATATGTCCCACACCTGTTTTGAACGAAGACATTTCAAAGAATTTACGGAAATCATAACCCATAAAAGCATAATATTTAACAGCTTTATATATCAACATTAATTTCCAGTTCCTCACCCACATGTTCAACCAATCTCTCACACCAACACCAACCTAATCTTCTTTCAATACCAATCAAAATAAATAAATACAGCGAAAATAACCACATCACATCCAAAATCCATTTTGATCCAGAAAACACGACACAAATACATTGGGTTGGTCATAGTAGGCTCTGCTCATACTAATACCCATCCACACGATCCTCTGGGATTACAATTTTGTCCCCGTTTTTATATGATAAAAATAAATAAAGCCACTGTATATAAAGAGCCGGAATTTCATAATAGGGTTATCATTCCATTTTTATTGTATCTGTAATGGAATGACGCAATCTTAATTGAAATCTGACGAAAGAAATGGGATGTTGACAGGATGGCGGGTTGGCGAGATGGCCAGTGTGTGATCTAAGAGGTGGTTATGACACAGTTTGTCTATTTTTTTCTTTGAGCTGTCAGGAATGTCAGGATGATAACAGAAATTAATGATGGATGTGAGATTTGTCTGAATCTCTGACTTTGTCATCAAGAGTAAGCTTCAGAGATGGACCAGTTACTTGGCATGAGGCTTATTACTTTAACATTGAATTAAGCCACGCCTTGAGCCTGTAGAGTAAAAAATACTCCGAATGAATTTAACCTTTATCAAAATCATACTATTTTTTAAAAGCTGAAAGATACCATGCAGGACATACCTTCTCCTAACCATTGCTACATAGACCGCTTCTGTGCTTCTCGCATCTCGCAGATTTCCGCGGCCTTCTCTGGGACTGAGGTCTAATTATTACTATGAAACATTTATCACGATATTTTTTTTAGTTTTTAAGTTCGTTTTTTTAATTATCGTGACTTAGAACTGAATGCATTGGTCACTAGATTGATTATTTGATAGCACAGTAAGCTTAAAAAGAGAACATACAAACCTCTCATCGGTTCCTTCTAACTCACCACATAGTGGGCATCACCCGTAAACGGCCTATTATTGAACATAATAAGCCGTTTACGCAGTCGACTCGTAATGTTGTGACATAGGCATTAATTGAGGAAAATCGCTCGTTATCTGTCGCGATGGCAACCTGTCGTTATGGTGGCCTAATTACTGACATTAGTTCATGTGTTATTGCCGCACTTGATTGGAAATATGGTGATGTAAATATCCCTCATTATGTTACTAAAGTAAGGCATTATAATATTCTCATTTATAGTTTGCTTTGTGATAATGTCTTAAGTATTTATGAGCAGCATTTTTTACATATTTTAAAACAAATAATATCATTATATTTTGTTCAATAAATGAAAAACAAACCTACACTTATATGCTACCCATGTAAGCAAAACAGGCGAAATTGAGGAAAACAAATAAAGAAAAGTAAACCTACCGGGTTTTTGTCTCGTAAGGTAGTTTGCTTTTATTTCATTTCTCAGATTCGCCCCTTTTGCTTACGGGGGCAGTTGATACGTCTAACACTTTATAATCCAAACGACAAATAAAAGTAAATAATTTCGTTACACAGTAAACAAAAACTTGATACCATGTAGATCCTTAACTTCCAACCCTTACCACGGTATTCAAATCACGAGCAAGTAATCAGTAGCAAGCATGCGACTCCGGCCAGATCCGTGCGATTAGACGCGGAACCGGACGACCAACACCGGACGGGGGATGGCATATTTTAGTGGTACCGGAATCACCCTGCACAATTGAGTACCCTTGCAGTTTTGATTGCACGAAATATAAATGAGCAACGACTGAAATGGGGGTTATGCACGAAACTATGAATTAATTGACTGCGATTATTTATACGATGTAGAATAATAATAGGCTTTGTTTGTTACAAACGTAGCTGGAGAATTTAATAGAGTTCACCCACCTGCCAGTATTTACGGTAAAATATAGCTGTGATTAAACTGAGATTTAATAAAAATGCGGGCTAACCTCCTTTCGATTTTCGATCGAATAAGGGCTGGGCTTCCACCAGTAAAGATTTGGCGGACGTGGCTCCGGACGCGGACATATTCATACAAATACTGAAGTTTCTGTCAGTGTCCGATGTCCACGGACAGTCCCCAATTTTTCCGTGATAGTTTAAGTGATCTTTTAAAAGAGTTCGCCAACCTACCTGTTTATGGCAAAAATTGGTATTATTAAACTAAAGTTTAATAAAATACGGTCTAACCTTTTTGTAATTCTCGATCGAAAAATTGTTTATTACGATTCTTCCGCAAGTTTATTATATTTTGTGCTCGAGCGGCACACATAAGGTTACAAAGGTTAAATACCTATCCCATAATGAAGAGCTGACCTTTTCACCTGGTTACTCTTTTAACTCATTATCTCTCGGATGCGAGGACCAGTTAGGGATAAACAAAGAAACATTCTTTTAAGAGTTTCACTTAGATAACAAATGGGTTTGGAATTCGTTTTGTGCAGGAATGTTTACTCTTAACGAAGGTACTGCGAAGGGAAAATGCTTTTGTATATTATTTTATAAATTCCTTGTTATCGATACATTTTTGTCCGTAGTTCAAGCAAAAAAAATTATTGACTGAGGCGTAGTTATCTGAGTACCAAAGTGAACGTCCACGGACCTCTCTCTAAATAATCTTCATGGAAGTCAAAAAAGGATAAAATTGATAAAGCCGACTTTTCATGTAGGTGTAGATATTTTCTTCAGTACCAACTGTCGCCGATCAGTATCGTAATCATAAAGTAGTACATCATTCCTTGTTAACACAGTTATTTCCACTTTGCATCCTACAATAAAAAACATCACTTTTCAATTAGGTATATACCGTATACTGTACTCACAGTTTGCCATTTGTTTTAGTCCCATGTTATAGGGGGCGAGCCAATAGCAAAAAGTCTTAAGTTTATACATAAACAAAACTGCCAGACAAAAATGAAACAAATCCTTTCTTCAAACCAAGTCCGGTAATGTAACAAGGGCTTCCTTACACACTTGTGCAGTAAAAGTTGGGGTTCATTTACGTCACTCACATAATACGCAGATTGCGTCTGCTGACGGGACGCGCCGCGTTTTCATTAGGACACGACTTTCGGGGGATTAACGAACTGGTGAACAGTCTGAGCACTGCATTGTTCGCCGCACAAAGACGCCTCCAAGATAGGCGCAGTAAATATCCAAACAGTATTTCAAGAAGGAGTAGTCTTCTTTAAAATGTGGCTAAGTGAAACCAGATGCAGAAGGTGGAGCACACGGTGTTTTGACGCAGCATGGGAGAGGCCTCTGTCCAGTTGTGGACTACGATAAGCTGAGTTGGAGTCAGATAAATGAGATTTTTTGATGAGCGAAGGTATTTTCAAGAACTACGTAAGTAATAAGTACACCAGAATTTGCAGGTGTTTTCCAAACTTGTTGTGCAAATGAAATTGTTATTTATTTATTCATTTACGCAAATATTACCTACAACTACCATTACAGATCTGCGATCCAATGCGATAGAGTGGCCTTACATGCTAAATCCTATAAAATTACATACTATATCCAAAATCGTAACGTACATCTAAATAACATATTATATATAATGCAGCTTTTGCGAATTCACTCAAGTTGCACCACAATTCATCAACCCTCTCGTGAACCTCGTTTACCACACGCATGGCTCTAGTGAGAGGAGTCCTCGCCAGTAAGTTGGTTCTGGCTGCAGGTACAACAAGCAGGGGCGGGCGCCGCCGCCTCCACACGTACCGGTCAGGCACGCAAAGTTCCAGGTGCCGCAGCACTCCCGGGTTATGCGCCCCGCCACGCAGTAGCTTCACTACATACGCTGCGAGAGCAAAGTTCCATTGCACCTTTACCACCAACAGTACAAATAGTGTAGGGTACATTAATGGGTAAAATGGATACACCCCATACAGCTTGAAATACAAGTGTATAGTGAACTTATTTTGGACATATTCCACCATGACACTATATTTCGCCTCATGAGGAATACGCCTACATATGACTAAACTATGTTCAAGGTGGCTCAGACTAGAGCGTCAGACAACACCTTGAGTGTCGGGATGTTGGTAAACCGCTGAGCCTGCCCCTGCCCTGTTATATTTATTTTTATTTTCAAGAGTGCTTAAAAAAACTTCCAAGTAAAATAATTCAACCGGTAGAAAATATAATTAAGATGATAATTTCTTTGTTGACGATTTCTTTGATTAATGTTATTTAAGTAAATGATTAATTAGATAAAGCTCCACAGTAAGTATTTAATGCTCACAGTTCTCGTGTAACTCTGGTAAGCCAGGGGTCCACAGTAATTAACAACCGACATTCCAACCCAGTCCCAGGATTTGCTACCTGTTTGGGGATTCAGAACAAATTCCAAGTATTTCCTAATGAAGTATGTGTTACCTTTGTAAATAACTGGTTTCAAAACTCGTCGTCAAATTTCCTCGACCTCGTTTCCTGTTACAAAGTGATATTTCTTATTTCCAATAGATATTATGACAAAAACTGTATTGAACTCATCTTTTATTATGTAACATGTGCCAGAATATAAGATGAGTTCAATAAAATACTTACAACCCTGTCATTGAAGCTTCTTCAATGATATACACGTTATCATGGAAACGGTTAACATTGTGAGATCTTAATAAAACGTTGAGTATACCGACAAGGGGCTTATGAGATCAGGTGGCCTATTATGACGTCTTAAAGCAGGCGTCATTCCAGTGTGGGAAAGAGATGGCGCTAGACGACCTGCACAGCTCTGTCTCTTTCCCACACTGGTATTACTTCTGCTTTAAGACGTCATAGTAACCACCCTGTTGACAAGTAAACACTGAAATGTTAATTTTTCACTATTCTAAATGAGCTTATGTCGATTTTCCGTCAACCCGCACTAGGCATGGTGGATTATGGCCCACTCTCTCTTTCAGTGAGGAGGCATGCCCCAGCAGTGGGATCATTATTGCCTGTAAATAAATGGAGTAAAATAAATAAGCACTTCACCATAAATTAAGATGGAAGTAGCAATTGCAGTAATTGCATGCTATAATTGAAAGTAAAAGAAAAATCTGTTTTAAAACACAAGAAAAACAAAACGTTCCACTAAACAATTTCAAACCAAGCAGTCCTACATTCTCACTTAATGCCTTATAACTATAATATTTCACTGACTACACGCAGTAAACATACTAAGTAACGGTACACTGTGGTATGCGCTCACAGCTAGTTCCAATTACATCGTGTCTCAGTTGACTGCTTCTCTGAATCAGCTCCAGTTAAAACTTTAATTTTATGACTCGATCGTTAAGCAGGTTCGAGTTCACGGTGTTACGAACTTCGCCACTCATTGAAATTACTTTGTTTGTCTGTAGTTGGTTGAATGTAGGTGGGAATGTACTAGAAGGTCTCTAGGTGTTATAGTTTGTGTTTTGAAGTGTACCGTTATGTTTTAAAAGGCCCTTATACTGGAGTTCAAACTCATATTATTTACAAGAAAATTGGTGAGTGAAGCAAGCTGCAACTCTGCAAAGTACACAGCTTTCGGCTAAATGTGTCCACACTTTGGACAGCATAGAACAAGACGTCATGTCGCGTAACTTTTGAATGTGTTTAAGAATGGACCATGATAACACTAAGCCGGTTCTGGTTTTGTTTATTTGATGATAATTATTAAGTTATCGTCTCCGCTTCAAGGAAGAGCTATATTCAAAAACCGTCTCCATTTTCTTACATATAGAAAACACTACATAATGTTTTAATCTACGAGTCACTTGAATCCAAAGTTTAATTATGTAACCACAGTCTAAAAACACTCCTTGGTAATCTGCCTCTGCCTCTCTGACCTCATTTTATTAATCAAGTGTTCTATTCTATAGCATTTTTCCGATGGCTGGACTAATGAGCGGGTATTATTCACGTCCATTGTGTCCGAGGCGGCAATTAGGACATTATCGACGGTCCCGCCACCTATTATGGAAATCAACGATTTTATTCGATGCTAATATTTCAATATTGAACGTGGAAGATGGGAGATTAAAATTTCGTTTGTTTAAGATCAATTAGTAGATGGTTTTGTATGAGGACGTTTATTTTATGGCGTGTTTAAATAATTTTTTTTTTTTAAGTCAATGAGTGCTTGAAAATGGACGGCGCCAGTCGAAGGTGGCCAGAAAAATGTGACAAAAAGACCCGGGCGCGATGGCTGTTTCAAGATGGCACGGGAAAGGAATTTCTGGAAGGACTTGGGGACACCTTTGCCCAGCACTATGACAGAATAGTTCATTCAATAAAAAAGTATAAACCAATATCATAAAAGCTGTGCCTCAGACTTTTTCGTATATCAAACCGCGGCTTAGGAATTCATTTCAGAAGTTTTTGTAACAGGAGATACAAAAGATTCTCGCCTTCGACTAGTGAGATTTATTTATAGCGACACTGTAGTCAAGTCAAGTAGACAAGTAGTTTAAGAGGACTGTACTTGTGTTTGTAGTCATCGTTCTATTTTTACCTTTTACTTTAAAAAGCCACACAGAAAGCAAAGTAAAATAAAAGCTTTTGCTAACTTTGTCTACCGCTGTATACTTTTGGTTTGTCCTAATGTTGTACTTACAAGTTTGTTTCGTACTCAAACTTTATTCTCGGGGTGTAAAATTTGGGTCAAAGGCACAAATATTTATTTTTAGTTTGAATTACTTGCCCAGAAGTTTGTGGACTCATTCCTTAAGCACTACGAATGTGGATTCAAGGTTTTGGTAAAAAATTGCCAACATGAAAAAAGCCAAGCATGTGGAATTCATTTACTTAGACTCTTACAGAAAGTAAAACATTGGTTCTTTTTCTTCAGAAATTCACAGTAAATTCGACATGTTCTCTTGTCTCTTAATAAAGACTCATTACTTGAATATACGCTTTAATAACATCATTATAATTAGTACGAAGAAGATAAATATTATCTTTTCATACGAAAAGCTGCTAAAAACATAGTTCAAAGAGCATTTCTATCCAGCAAAGAAATTAATATAAAATTTTATTACTGCCGAATTCGTTAAGAACGTAAAATAATTCGTTTACTTTGTGTGCTTAATTAGGGAACATTGAGATCAGTGTCGTATCGTCTTAATATTTGTGAGACGTTGAGAGGTTTCAGCAATCTCGGAATTTGTTCAAAACCAAAAGATTAATAATGAACATTACATAATTAATAGAAAGAGAACAGTTATAGCTTTGTTGAACCAATATTGTTACTTTATTATCTTCTGGTGATGTAAAGCCCATTAGTATTGGAATTCGGTGGTAATTGTTCAACCAACTTGACTTTAATTAACCCTACGCTGTATTATAACTAACTAACGGTTATACCGCATAGTTAGAAACGGTTAATGTTTAGTAATAACCGTTTTATGTGATCAGATTCTACAAAGTGAGAGAACTCCGTCGGGGGTTTTTTGACTAACAACAATTTGGTGAGTGCTGTTGAACTGCTTCATTAGTCTAGTTGTCGCAAGAGCATGAGGTCCGATTCCCAGGTCAGGTAAAATATTATAGGTTTTATATTAGGATAATCTCAGTAGGAGTATGGATTCGTGTCTGGTTGATGGCAATAGGCTTACCACTTATTACATGCGACTTAAACAAAATTGGCAAAATGTTGGTGTACTCTTAGGTATACTTCTACCCAACCCTGCCAGAAATTGATGGGGTTGTATTGAGCTTTGATGTGTAACACCTACAGCCCCGCAATCCTTGAGGTTACAGCCACTCATCTCAACCCGCGGTGTCGTAAAACTCGGCTGCCAGATAAGTTAGCTTTGACATGAAACTAGATAAATCTAGAAGCATACTCATGTCTGTACGTACCTAAGTTGTTTCGCAGAGTGTTATTGGTTTTATCCATTTAGCATTTTTCAGCAGCAGCTTGCAGTTTGGAAGATAAATACTCCCCTACCTCGGGAAACAGTTGCGCCATTAGAGCCTGATCTGTCTCCGGTCGTGTAAGATTGCTGTCCCACCAGACCATGAGAGTGAGGGAATAGAGTGCACCTGTGTTACCCACACGTCTGCGAGGGTATATAATATTATGAAACTAAACTTCATACAGTATATGAGGGACGTTGCGTGAGGTCGCCTTTGTCACTAGATATTCGTTGCCTTACTTTATACGTTTTACAAACTACTTCATAGCAGCTAGTTTCTTAAGTTCCGCCTTTCTACTAATATTGCGTGGCTTTGCGGTTCTATAAACGTAGTGCATGTCACATGTTATAGCGTATGTTAAGTTTACCAAAGTACTACACTAATACTTTTTCACACAAACAAAAGCTTTTTTTTGGAATTTCAGCGTCTCGATACCGAGCCGGTTGAAAATGTAATAGAACACATCTATATGCATTTCACTGTCGCTTAGTGATATTGAAGACGAGCAATAGTGTTCTAATAATTTGTATGGTTATTGCACAAGCTCTCAATCGGTTATACATGGTTGCGATTTAGTCAGACATAAGAAAAAAGTAAATAACTTGCTACCTGTATAATTCATCAAAATTTTCTGCCAAGTGTTGCACAGTTTTTTTTTTGTCTTGTATCTAATGTGTTTTTCATAGGAAAAGTTATTTAATGTAACTGGAGAACGCACTTGCACTTTGACTCATGCAGGTGACTAAACCGTCAATTTCTATTTTCAGTTTTTATTAAAAAATCTGCAGTTATTAAAACACAACATTTACATATTAAAACATTTACATATTAAAACATTTACATATTAAAACATTTGGTCCACCTATATCGAAAAACAATATTGTTCCATATATTTTCGCGTTTTCAGAATTGGCCCAACATTAAAAGTTGTTCATAATGAAGAGAACCATCATGTGTTTAAAAAATGTTCACTAATTACCAGTCACTCTTAAATGTATGTAGACTGTACCTTGTAGACTGTAGTTGAAGAAAACTGTATCTTCTAGACCCAGAGGATTATGTATCAAACGCTTGTGACATCGTAATGGCGTCGTTTAATTAAGCAGGCTGCGTCGTGTCTGCGAGCGTAAGATTTACTTCTTGTTACTATGTAAGTGCGAGTGTTTGTTACTGGCTGTGTAGTAGGGATGTTTCTTGTTGTAGTTGTCTAAGTCTTAAGGGGTAAAGATATTATTACTTAACAGAGTTTAAATTACTTAAAAACTTAGTGGATACAGCTCTGAATGAAACGTTGAAACGTGGAATAATCATAACTCAAGCTTACTCCGGTACAGATGCTGGATCCTCTGGCAAGCATAACGCCACCAGAAGTTCGTAGAGCGGTGGCAGGCTCTAGGTGTAACTACACCTCTGCCTAACCCTTCGGAAAAAATAGTTGTGATGCTATGAATTACTTATAATTAATGAAAATGAAATAAGTAAGGTATTTCTCAATCACAATCGTTGTCATGTTTTCCTGAAAAATTGATAAAGTCTCAAAAAAAACAAACTTTTTCTGTCGATTAATCATTAAAATCCGAAAATCTTTAAAACAAATCTCTGAAAAATCTCACAAATAAATCAGCAGTCGGATTTATATTCTTATCTCTCTTCTGTGGTCCTTATCGACTAGATTTATTGTAGCTCAAGCAATCCGGCCCAGCTTCCCCAGTAATCTTTATTTTGGCGCATCAAACAAGCGCTAAAGCGAGATAAATCTGGAAAAATCCACCTCATTATTTATGTACTGCTTATCATTATCAGCTCTAACAAGATCCAGGAGTTTTTAAGGAACTTGATAAATCATTGCGTAACACGTTCTTTTGTGAGTCGCAAAAATCTTTGCTAGATAAACAAATAGACAGAGACGAATATTAATAAAACAAACACAAATGCTGTTAATTATAGTTTTGTCAACATTGTCAAGCTACACGTCGTGACTTAGTACAAAAAAATATAAAAAAAATTAGGTAATTAGGCATTAATTATATGGTATTTGTTCAACTGTTATGTTTATGCTTCAAATACCGCATTAATTAAATAAATAAATCACACTTGTGCTATCAGACTGAAAGTAAATAATGTTTAAAATGAAATTAAGTACATAAACATCACAGGCAGATACCGTGTGATGTTTATGTACATAACGATTCAAAGAATTATGATGTTATTTAATGTATGCTGGAGTGTCCCAGGTGTCCGTTTACCTGCACTCTTAACGACCTGAAAAGCGCCTCTGCTGTTGCAATAAACGTGGCCACATACCCAAACTATCTAATATGGAAGTAACATCGATACGACTAGAAGAAGATGATTTGTAGTGTACCTTAATATGAGTTTTACGCATGACGCATTACCGCTTGAATTTCAGTGATCTGTCTCCATGCAAATAGTATTAAACAAAGTCTTTCGCGTCTGTTTGTTCCCTCAGTTCTTCTAAATTACTATCGATTTTGATGCGGAGTAACCATCGTTTAATAAATCTAGTCCGAACGGTTTGAGCGTAAAATACTTAAGGTTAGTTACAGCACAAAACCTATTTTGTTAACATGTCGCCAGATCAGTACCTTCTAACTATTCTAACCGTAACGTATAATTTACCCAAATCGGTTTATCCCTGTTACGAGGGAATAAAGAAACAGATATACATACTTACATACGTTCAGGTCCACACATAAGGTCCCTTCTTTTAGGCTTAGCCGCAGTCGGGTAAAAAGAGTATCTTTTACCTGTAAAATTAGCAATATTATGAAAGTAAACGAAAGGATTGCAATTTCTAGAAAAATATGAAGAGCGGATGCGCCACGAAACTGAACACATCACATTTAAACGGTCGGAATCTGAAAAATGGCATATAATTTCACCATTCGACCAAAACGCCAACCACAACACAAAAACATAATAATTATATATACGCGGAAAAACTCGTCGTTACATGCTATCCCACATCAACATCTCATGAGTGAGGTGGTATTTGCCAGCGTAAAAACCAAACTCTTTAGTCACTATACTGTGTTTTCAAACGTGATAATTATCCAATAACGAAATATCTTATCCATTTGGCAAGACCTTAGCCTGAATTTCTGTGTCAAATTAAACTGTTCCTAAAATCGCAACATTCTTCCTTCCTTCATCGTTCCCTAAAATATGGTTTCCTTTTGAACTTAAAATTAATACAGGGAATTTTCATCACGTCTTGCGATGGTCACACAAAGCGAGAGAGGAAGATGAATAACATCGCTCCGCCATTGTGAGCCAAATGATTGTGTGCTTTTGACGGTCACACCTGACCACTCACAAATTATAATCATAACTTTATTTACGTAGCATTAAAGTACACTTTTTTATTTTCCAACG
The DNA here is from genome assembly GCA_910589295.1 of Noctua janthe. NCBI lineage: Eukaryota > Metazoa > Arthropoda > Insecta > Lepidoptera > Noctuidae > Noctua > Noctua janthe. Next base: position 675,420 of record OU342560.1, read on the forward strand.
TAAAAGGTTCCTGCAGAGGTAGACCCTTGTAACGACGCTTGAATGATTCCATTTATCTTTCTTGTGTTATTATTTTAGTATGATACCAGCGATTATGGCACTTATGTATAACACTTTAGAGACTAAATTAATGTGTAACCTGATTTACCCGCGTAATGGTGTTACAGGATCTGGGTTGCAGAAAATTAAGCAAATAATTGTGTTAAATCGTGGAGTTTAAATAAAAATATCGCATGTTTGTTGGGCCGAACCGTGTTTTATTTAATGTAGATAGTGTATCCATTTTCCAAGCTTTTGTTGTTTACTTTGAAGTAACCTTTGTTGAGATTATCATTGATACTTTTTCTTTAAATAGGAAGATATAATTTAAAAAGTAATAAACCAAGGAACTTTATTCTACCTCAAAAAAAGAATTATTGGCAAACTTCCGCCCCAGCATCTTTTTTAAACTAGAGACGTGAAACGTGCCTCAAAAGGAACCTCGATAATTTAACTCATGTTTAATATAAATAAGCAGAAAAACATATTGTGACTGTATGCCTTTACAATAACGCAATGTCAATTGAGGGAGTAGGCAAACATGTTTGTATTCATTAAAGTTGTACCTATTTGTGTCTCTCTCCGTTAACAAAATATTCAAAAATTTCATAAAAACATTTGTTCTCTTAAGTGAAACCCCGGCACTGCCAGAAGGAGTCACGGCAGACCACATAAAAGATGGTGGGACGACCTGGATAAAACAAAGATCCACGTTAGCTCTGGAAACAGCTGAAAGTCGTGGAGAGAGCTCTTTGTCCAGCCATGGGATAATGCAGGCTGACAGGAACCAGTAATTACGAGACTAAAATCCGGCTTGTCTCTAAAATTACAGTCAGACTGTAAGGGAGTGAGAAAGTGCTGAATCAACACTAACAGTTTTCTCGTCGATGTTTCTGACTCCGAGTGTATTTTGCCATATTATACCGTAACACGTCTTGTTTGCGATATTATTACTCATGCATGGCGGGCGTGTCTACTATTACTGGCCGATAATTGCCTGTTGATTCAATTAATTGCTAGCCTACTAACGTGCCCAGCTCAAAGGGTATTATTATTATGGTGGGCAACTACTCGACTAGCCACGAAGTACGTCCTGTTATACGTAGCAATTAGCTGAGAGCAGTAATTGGGAGATGATAGACGTTATCAACTAATCATAGAGATTGAATTGAAGTGGAGGAAGTCAATGTCCTGCAGTGAACATCTTTCGGCTATTATGATGATGAAGTTGCGATTCAATGGACCATTGATGTACACTAATGAAGGGTAATAATATTCACTCAGGTGGCCGATTTTCACTTAATTGTAAACAAATTAGTTTGGTCAAACCTCACTATGATAGTTAAAGTGCAAAAGCAATTTTTGCTCAGACATACTTTGTCATTGTGTTCTAAAACAAGGGCCTCCCATTTGCCACAACATTTTGTTTTCGATTTATTTGTTAGTCCAAAGCCGGCCGATATCTTATAGACGATAGTCGATATCTTATGCAAATATGCACGTGCAGTTTTACCTGTACAATCAAACTGTGCAAGTGTGCAGGTATGCATGAACGTAGGAGAAAACTGTACAGGTATACTGTTTTGTACATGTAAACTGTAGAATATCGAAATAGATATTTTCCGCTTGGTCATGGTAATGCCTGTAACAGTCCTAACCGAGCGCGTGTTGTAGGTCGCATGCACAACTCTTAGTTCTGTTCTATTTTTTATAACAAGTAATAATAGTTCTTTATAAAAGCATCCATTTTTTCGTGTCTTGGCGGTGAAGGCATGCTTGCAGATGAGCCAACCGACAGGTTTGCAGTAACGTTATGTCCTCTATAGAACTTGGTTTTTATGCACATTTTAAACTTTCATGCACAACCTATCGTCTATGAACGGCTTAATAAACAATATTAAATGTTTTCGAGTAGTTGGTAAGTAGAAAGTTCAAACTAAAAGATACTTAAGACAAGTAGTTTTTTTTCTAAAATCTTTTGTAACAAGCGACTACGCTTGTTATAAAAGATAAGGGTGTTTAGCATCCTTATTTCCACCAAAGTATATTGAAAAGCTATTATATGACATCAATAACGAAGTAAAACGCTGCGGGACTGTTCGAAAGAGATACCGTGGCCCTGGAACACAAAGGGCAGAGAAGGAACATGGATGGGTTTTAGTCAGTACAAGTCTGACACTCCCCTCCGCTCCGCCCAGAGTGGGGGGGGTCATTTGATGATTTCCCATCCGGAAAAAAAAAAAAAAAAAAAAAAAAAAACGAAGTAAAACAAGCAAAAATAAGATTTGATTTTCCTAACTTCATAGTCACTTTAAACAAAAATAACGGAGTTAAATAGTGTTATTAATAATCAGGCCAGCAAAAGGACGACACCGTTACGTAACCTCGCAACATTTTTGCAATATATTAATTACTGGGAACATTTCTATTGCACGATGCCATAAAGCAATTTGCGTGAAAAATAAGCCATCCACCCTATACGAGATGAGTTTTGGCGGATGCTGCAAAATTCTTATTTTTGTGCTTCTCCCGCGATCTCAGAGTCAATATTTTGAGAGCTGGAGTGGCTGTTAATCCTTTTTCGAGATACTTTTTCGGGTTTTTGTTTTTGCGTTAATGTGGCTCCGGTCTCGCTTTCAGTTTTGTTTACTTTTTAGGGAAAAGAACTTGAAGCTGCTGTTTTTGCCTCTCGGCTTGGTGAACGGTCATTTCTCGGGTAACATGTGTTACTATTTGGTCCACAGTTTTTATTTTCAAATGTTTATCTACTCAATGTTTGGAACTTTTATATGACATACTTTTAGTTTGCTGAGCGTTACGAATTTCATGTCATCGTGATTAATTTTCAAATCACGAAAATGTTTAATAGCTCTCAAAACGGAAAACATCTTAAGGAAACTGACATGTCCCAAAACCAAAAATTCAAAGACATGTGACACCCAACAACCTGCTTGGTGGATTATGGCTCACTCCTTCTCACGGAGGAAACAAACCCGTGTCCCAGCAGTGGTTACAAGCTGTTTCTGAATGCATTATTTTCCAAATTCACCTATTATCGTTACATTATAACCCTAGTGCAAGTAGAGTATGTTATTCACGTCATCGATTTCATCAACACAAAGTACGAAAAGCGTTTCAGTTTACCTATTTAGTTCTGATGAATGAACACTTTCACAGTTCGATTAGCGCGCACTAATTGATTGGCTACTACAGTAGCAGCTAGCCCCACTGAAATTCACGAACGAAATGTTTTTGTTATAGTGATTGCAATAAAGATTGAGTCAGAATGGTTCTGACGGATTCTGCACCAGACTCCGGAGTTTCCAAAATAATGTATTCTGTCAAAGTCCGGTGTCCGCAGCCAGTCCGCAGTCTGTCCACATTGGTTTGACTGAACCTTAATACATGCTGTTCCGGTATTGGGGTTCGTCTTTGTAAACGTAATCCTAGAAAAAAATTAAGAAAATGCAAGAAAAACTGCACTGTTCAAAACTCTCTCCGTTGTATCAAATATTTATTCAAATAAAGTAAATCACTGTTACCCAGAAACAACCTTTTAAAAATCATCAGAGCCAACAAAAGCTAACTCAAACAAAACGTATATTCCGCGTTGGTCCGTAAGTCTGATGTCCGAAATCCGAATAAAAATCAAGCACTCGTCGAAAAACTGCCTGGGCCCGGATCAATGGGCGTTCGGTACATTTAGTTGGGATTCTGTCGGCCATTCAGCTTTGTTTATAGGGGTGGTACGTAATATAAATTAATTATCTACGACAGCACTTTCCCTTCCGAAAATATCTCGCCGTGAATAAAGCGGCGGGATATCGTTAAAAGCAGAATAAAACGTTAATTGCATATACGTTTTGTGGCTTGTGTTGATGTTCCTGAAGGCTGTGTTGTGTAGGGATGGTTTGTTTACTTATTTATATTCGTTTAAGGGATGAATGGAATTTGTGGAGCGTTTGGGAGGATCATCGCTCACTATTTGTTATTTGGCTTTCTTTGGGGTACCGCTCTGCTGGTGCCTTTTTATCTTGCATTGTTTACTCACTTTTTAACAAACGCCTGTTCATTTAAACCTACATTAATTAACATAGTAGCACAAAAATAACTCTGTTGTTCGTATTTTGTCAGGAAAATGACTAAAAAGTGATCAAAAGCAGTCATTTATGCAAATTAGGGCGAGAATCAGCTTTCCTGGGATGTCAACATTATACAGGGTGGAAGTGCTTCATTCTGAGTGCCCCCTCACCGCACATAGAAATTTTTAATCGGTTCAGCTGTTCCATACATTTTGGCAATGTAGGCTGTAGGTATTGCACTTTTGTAGCAAACGGCGGTTGTTCTTTAATAACTGAAGAAAAAATTCTGTGTGGAGTGTGTCAGAATGATCTACTGAATACGTGGTAACCGTTTTCGCGTCGGTGCCCTCCGACTCTGTGAGTGAAGACTGTCCTCAACAACCCTACCCTCCACCAGTTACTAAAGTTTCAGCTGGGGAGAAGAACCTCCACAGCAAAACATTCTGTATATTAAATTAAAGGAACTTGATCCTATACAAATACTGCACTTTAAATATATAGTGATTTAGTATCCTTTACATTTAATCTGAACCAATAATTGATGACAAAGGAACCAAGAATTTCTCAATAGCAGCCACGAAGTCTGGAATTTATACCCGGTTGGTGGCAATTAAATAGGCTCGCCCCCTATTACATGGGACTTTAAACATAACTGGCGAAATGTGGGTGTTACTATTAGGTACACCTCTGCCTAACCCTTCGGGAATAACAAGCGTGATGTTATCTTATGTATGATGACAAAAAATTTTACTATTGTACCATTAAAACCGTGAAAGTTACTTGAATAATTCCAGTAACGAGCTCCCCGCAGTGTTATCAGCTCGCAGCGCGCTGCAACATGATTGTCTCAAACAAACAAAAAACTCCCAATTTTCCATTGGATGTTTTTCTTTTGTTCCGAACTCGCTGTAAAGTTTTATTATTTCATCATTAGCTCCGTGTTTGAGTTGTGTTCGTTAATCATTTATTTACGGGCCTTGTTTATTTGCAGGATGCCTTTGTTTGAAGAAATAAGTAGTATCAACGGATTTTCTTGTAATACCTAATTAACTAGCTGTTGCTCTCGACTTCGTCTACGGATCTCTAGGATGAAAAGTTAGCTAAATTGAGTCCTTCTCCAAGTCCAAAGCTGTTGTTAACATAAATAGGAACCTGACAATTTTTTTTTCAGTATTTTAGACATTAAAAAAAAAAATCGAATCTAAATTAAGTTAATAATAAAACCAAGGACAGCAAATCGATCAGTCACCACAAGCAGCACCCGTTCACGAGCATAACGCAAAAGTCAGCCATTGCCCCCCTCACCATATTTGAGGGAAGGAGAAAAAGAAGACAAAGTATAATATCGTGTTACACGTGTTCTAGTTGTAGGTGGAGTCTCATTAACTCCTTCTTCGAAAGTTACTAATTAGTAACACGTTTTATCGTGGGCAGTGTGAAAGGTTAACTAAATATTCTCTGAACTTTTTCTTTGAAATTTACTTTCATAAACTTACGCCAGGATTGTAGAGGTAAGACAGATAGACAGCCGTTCCATGTAAAATAAAAAAGGTATTCAACGGAATCCGGTTAAATTGGTAGATGACGCCAACATAGTTGTATTAGGAAAAAGCTAGGCAGATGATGGAACTTGCGTCCTTTTTCTATACACCACTACAGAAATATTCCTTAAGATTATGTAATCTGGTAATGATGTTAGCAGATGCTTAAACACAATCCCCAAATGACATGGTCAGTTGGTCACTAACACAATCATTAACATTATATATCGGGAACTCAAAACAAATAGTAAACATGCTAAATATCCTGTTTGATAATCCCCAAATGTTATTTTATGAACACAACTGTAAAAAGTCAAAGAGGTCATGGTCACACCCTCTTGGAAATGGGAGACAGATTGTCCATCGCAATAAGTTATCACGGACACAGTTTCAGAATCCCTTAGTCGCATTTTACGACACCCAGTTGTGAATAATGCGTACTATTTTCTACCTAATCCTGATATTTTGTCATCTTTTTTTGACATATTTTGTGATGTGGGGTGTCTATAATCCTTATTTGGTTCAATAATCCTTATGAATATTATAAAGGAGTCTGCTTATTAAACCGTATTATACCATGACCGTGCTAAGAACGTGTCAAAAAAAAATCTCTATAATACTTAATTGATATGGATGCGGCTGCGTTACAGAACAGCTACTGCCTGTGTTACAGCCGCCTGTTTATGTTGTCGGGCGTGATGCGCTGTTGATACGTTCTAGTGGGTATAGTAGTCCGTGTCATGTATCTTTCCATGCTTGATTTTCATAACACGGTCATGGTATGGTTCGGTGTAGTGGGCAGACTTCCTAAATGCAAAGTCACTCCCTCTGTCTGTTTCTCTCACTTTTTCACGCTTTGACGGCCGAACGGATTTGAATAAGATTTGACACACCGATAGACTATTTCCTAAGTAAGGACATAATAAATTTATATCTCAGTGCGTTTCTGTGGGATAGTTTATGAACTCCACGCGGGCGAAGGCCAAAGCCAGTGTGAAATAAATCAATTCACGGGTATCATTATCCTTCAAATCGGAACACGGTAACTATTTGTATTGTTTTTTAATTGCATGGCGGTACAGACAAATATGAAAGTAGTTATTCCCCTGGTGACCTTTTTCACTCTAGAGCTCAACAACTTATCTTGTTTTACAGAGCTTTTTTTTTCACGTTTACCGTTTAATTCATTTTACTATCTGCTTCTTTCTCCCAATAGGTATTTGTTCATGATTCAATGGCAAAACTATCACAAAAAGGTTTCAGTAAACGACCGACAATGACAGCTGTTCGCCTCAATAGTCTGCAAACACTGAGCCAACAATCTGGTTGTCGTCCTTTGTAGTGTTTGTGACTAACATTTGAGCCAAACATACACCCTTTGTGGCCAGTGTTATTATTGCTAATGCTTTTGTGAAAGTTGATTGATGCTGTATTCAAAAGAACCTTAAATGTTCTTGTATTAATGCTTGAGAAGTCAAGATTGGATTACTAATGTGTAATTAAACAAAACCTGTTCATTTCCACTTCAAAGTTTAATTCAGAGAGGGTTTTCCACTTCAAAGTATCATCAATACAGACAACCGGTCATTATGTTTAAGGCCGTTATATATATAAGTTGGTCTTCATTGTCTCGTTAATAGCTGGTCGTCAAGTACCTAGGCCTATTTGCTATTTTTAGGATCTACAACTTTGTGTTTATAATGTGGCAAAACCTTCGAACCTTAGTGAAAGCATAACGATGATGAATTTCGTTTATCAAAATAATTATGTAATTTGATACATCTTTTGTTTCTGTAAAGATGGCTTAAATATTGCTTACGGTAGTGGATTAAATCCGCGTAAGGCTAAGATTTACCAGAATTCTATTCAGGAAAGGAAACAAAATGATTAAGCCTCTTCAAGTTTATTACAAGTCTTAGAACTTAAGTCAAGTAATGCCGCAGGTTTAAAACATAAGATTTGATTATGGCCTTGTCATTTACAACCAAATTTGTAAATATTTTAAGTTACTGAGACATTTTTTTACTGTTGTAATTTATCTGCCACAAATCAGACTATCAATGGATTAAATTCACACACACACACACACAGGGTCATCCCAGTGACAAGTGACACCGCGGCAGGCCAAGACAGACGGCTGGACTCCTTTAACAATGATTTGTCGTTCGTGGCTCTGCATGGCGAGAGATGGAGGTTTTTACAGCTGTAAAAGGCATAAAAAAGTCATTAAAAATAAATAAGAGTTATGTTGGTAACACTTTATAGATGCCTACACTCAGGAACATAGTCCAGGCCGAGTTGATTGATTGAATCTCATTAATTTCACAGCTTCTATAGAAGGCTTTAGCTGTGTGTGATTTTAACTTGCGTAATAAATACGAACATGAAAAGGCACTTCTATTAAAATTAAAGTTATCCCATTTTTTACAGTATATAAAAGCAGTCCTGTAAAGCCAGTACCTACTATAAAAATATTTATTTAGTTTGATTGTTTCATAAGGAGCTTGTGCCCGCGGTTTCGCTTGCCGCAAATTATCCAACGAGAACGTGGAACCAGGAACAAAAATTTGTAAAATATTTCCTTACCTTCGTCTTGTCTGGCTGTGTAATTCTTCGAAATCTGTAAGGCGTGAAAAAATAACGGACAGTGTTACTTTTACATTTACAATATATACTTATGAATATGGATAAAACCCAAACCGGTTACCACTTCGTGTAGTTTCTCAAAGAGACATCAAAACTTGTCAACTGAAGCCACGTGAAGAGATAACTACAGTTCATCGCGTACCACACGCTGCAGCTAACGACAGGCCTAAAAACATAATTGCCAAGTTCAAAACCCGCAGCCTTAGAGACAACATCCTCAGCGCATACCGACTGAAAAAAAATAGTCTTGGATCCACTGAACTAGGCATTTCAGGTGCGTCTCGGACCGTTTATGTGAACGAACATCTTACTCTCCAGAAAAAGCAACTACTACGTGAAACTCGGGAGCTGGCAAAAAAGTACGAGTGCAAGTTCGTATGGGTCAAACATGCCACCATTCTTGCAAAATTTAGTGAAACCTCTCCTACTATAGCCATAAAATCCTCAAATGATTTATGCAAAATTAGATCACACAACATTAATAACAAATTGTAATTATTTTTCTTTTTTTTTTTTTTTTTAAGTTTTTGTAGTTAATACTCTGTCTTAAATAGTTACAATGGCTACTAATTTAAATAATCTAAGTATATACTACCAAAATAGTAGAGGCATACGTACAAAACTAAACACCATATACATGAATATTTTATCTAATTGTTTTGATGTAATAATTTTAACGGAAACTTGGTTGATTCCAGCTGTAAATAATTGTGAATTTATTGATAGCCGTTATGTTGTGTTTCGTTGTGACCGTAATATAACAGCAACTAATAAGTCTGATGGGGGCGGAGTGTTAATAGCTATCTTGCGGGAATACAACCCTGTCTGTATACCACTTCAGTTGCAAACTTTACTTGAGAAACATCTCGAACAAGTTGTAGTTGCAATTCCTAACAGTAATAACAATACTCATACCATTATTAGCGCTGTGTACTTACCTAATAACTCGTCACTAGAAGTTTATAACCTGCACTTTGATAACCTGGATACTTTAATTAATGCAATGAACGTCGAACACTTGTTGCTATTTGGCGATTATAATATACCAACAGCAAATTGGTTAAAGTCTGATCCTTCATCTGACTTTCTGATATGTATGGGCACTTCTGCTATCTGTACCCGGTTAAAAAACTTTATGACTGTTCATGATGTCAAACAATATAACCATGTAACTAATTCTAATGGGCGCATCCTTGATCTCTTATTATCCAATATTAGTTGCAGCGTTTTAAGACCAAATCAGGATTTACTGCAAGCTGATAACCACCATCCTCCATTCTACACTTTGCTCGCGCTAAACATAAATTTAGATTTCATACGCCCTTTACGCACTCCTAGATTTAATTTTCGTAAGGCAGACTATAATCTCATAAATGAAGATATAAATGAAATTGACTGGGATACTGTACTGGATAATAATTCTGCGGGCGAATGCACAGAAGTCTTTTATAATCATATATATGGTATTACTAAAAACAGAGTACCTATGTCTAAACCGAAAAACGCGAATTTTCCTGTATGGTTTTCAAAAGCTTTGATACGCATATTTAAATATAAAAGGAAGGCCTGGTGTAAGTGGAAAACGTACAATAACTTATCCGATTACGAAGTGTTCTCGTTGTATAGAGCTCGTTTTAAAACAGAATGCGCAAAATGTTACAGCGTATACATGAAAAGTGTAGAGGATAGTATTCCTGAAAATGTCAAACACTTCTGGACATATGTTGGTAATCGCAAAGGCAAGGCTGGCATCCCTACGCGCATGTGCATTAAAAATGAAACATCAAACGACCCTCTCAGAATATGTAACCTCTTTGCATCTTTCTTTCAATCTGTCTATGAACCCTCTAGTCTTACACCATATTGGAGCCCAGTACCTGAACAATCTAATGACCATAATTTGTCGCTCCAGAGCATATACTTCAGCCTTCCTATGGTCCGTAAGCAATTAAAGATGCTAGATGTCGCTAAAGGGTCGGGACCCGATGGGATTCCCCCCAGCTTTTTAAAATACACAGCAAATACAATATGTAAGCCATTACATATCATATTTAATAAGTGCATCTGTACTGGTTCTTTCCCCTCCATCTGGAAAACGGCTAACATAGTACCTGTGCACAAATGCGGTTCCAAGCAAAACATAGAGAATTATCGACCTATTTCGCTCCTTTGTGTTATTGCTAAGATATTTGAAAGGCTCGTCCATCACGAGATTTATACATATTTTCAACACAGTATTATTCCAGAGCAACACGGTTTCGTTAGACAAAAATCAACCGTTACTAACTTAATGATATTTACCAACTACTTATTTAAGAATATGGACATAAGAGCACAAACTGACGCTGTTTACACAGACTTTAAAAAGGCCTTTGATAGAGTCGATCATGAGATACTGCTGAACAAAATTGCATTTAATGGCATCAGAGGCAATTTACTTCGTTGGTTTCAATCTTATATCAGCAATCGTAATCAGACTGTTGTATGTAACGGATACCAGTCTGGTCCATTTTTGGCTACATCTGGAGTCCCACAAGGATCGATACTGGGACCTTTGTTGTTTATTCTTTATATAAATGATATTGGCAAATGCTTTCATAACTGCAAATTTTTGTTGTACGCTGATGATCTAAAAATATTCAAGAAAATCTCTACACTTGACGATTGTTATCTGCTTCAAGACGACTTAAATAGACTTTCTGATTACTGTAGCAATAATAAACTTAAATTAAGCTTACCTAAATGTAAATTTGTTAACTTTTCCAAAAATAAAAATATTATTAGCTACGATTACTCCCTCTGCAATGAACTCCTTCTTAGAGAGGTAGAGATGCGTGATCTAGGAGTACTCTTGGACTCCAAATTACACCTGGATTTACACATCAAAAAGATAACAGCGACAGCTTTCCAAATGTATAACTTCGTTATGAGATCAGCTACCGACTTTAAACGCCCGGCCACATTCCTATATCTTTTTAACAATTTGATACGGCCACAAGTTGAGTATGCCTGCATGATATGGGACCCTCATTATGCCAAATATAACTACGCTATAGAAAGAGTTCAGCGCAAGTTTCTCCGTACGTTGCAGTACAAATGTCATTTGGAACATCTTTCTTACGAGGAGTCTTTGCATAGATTCGGCTTAATATCCCTACAATCCAGGCGGCGGCTACTCCAAGCTATGATGCTTCATGGACTGGTTCACAATAAGTTTGACTGCTCTGATCTAGTCAATGACTTATCGTATGTCGTGCCAAGAACGATAATAAGGCGAGAGGTGCGTGATTACCCGACTTTTGCCACGACTATGAGTCGTACAAATGCGGGTGAGCGGGCGCCCCTCCATAGACTAATTAAAAATTATAATGTTCACTTCGATAAAGTTGATATATTTGCCTTAAAACACAATGAATTCAAAAAAAGCATTGTTAAAATACTAAAATAACACCATTATGTCACTTATGTATTTGATAAGATTAGATAAGACTAGTATTAGCCTCAACACTCTCTCTGCATGTACCAACTAAATCTTTCTTAGTAATATGTGGAAATGTCGTGAATTGTACGTTAGCCTATTTTTATATTAGTAATTAGTTGTAAGACACAATGTACAATTGTTTGTTTCCCTAATAAAATAAAATAAAATAAAATAAAATAAAATAAAATAAAACTTATGACCAGTTGATACAGTTTACTCATGAAAGCAGACTAAATCATGACGTAACATGGAAGTTTGAAGCCGTGGGTAACGACTTCGGAAGTTTTCTCATCTGGGTAATGAACACGCGTGCCAAGACCGACTTCCACAGACTTCGACTTGAGGGTCTATTTATTTACTTTACTGCTTTTCGAATTTGCGTAAACGCAATGTTTAGAAGGAATGGCTGGTAAGTTATGGTTGTTTTATAGGTGGGCTTCTTGAAGTAATAACATTGTTATGAATAACATTTCTCATGGAATATGCTTTAGAAAATCAAAATCACAAGTTTGCTTATTAGATTCATTTAAAGTTTATATTTCGTTTGTTAGTTACAATACAAAGAATTAATTACTCATCAGTTTCTCTCTTTGCATGAGCAACAATATTGACGCATTGAGAATTCTGCTGGAAACCAATAATAACAAATAAAAATTACGGAATTATTCCTTGCAGGTCTCAGGCTGCTTTCACATTAGGACGTTAGCAGCGCGACAACAGCGCGGCAGAAGCACATTCGCAAACAAAAGCTAAAAAAAAAAACGTTTTTTTACCGTGTGGACGTTAGACGCGCGACTGTCGCGCTGCTAAAGTCGCCTAAATGTGAAAGCGGTCTCATAGTCTAGAGGCCGCAAGCGGTACTACTAAACACGAGGTCTTGGGTTCGACTCCCCGGTCGAGCTGTTATTGGACTTTTTTAACAGACTCAGTAGCAGTAGAGCCCGGTTGATGGCAATAAGCTCGCTTCCTATTACATGGAACTTAAACATAGTTAGCAAAATGTGTGTATCGGTACACCTCTGTCTAACCCTTGTGGGATTACAGAGTCACGCCTATTGTGTTTATATTTTTGCTTGAAATAGAAAAGCGAGCCATAAAATACTTCTCTCTAATATGAGGCAATCTCAAAACTACTTCAATTCTACCCTAAAAATATGCCCCCATAAAGCGGGCTGAGCCAGACAAACGACGTCGCAATAAGCCACACATTGTTAGAGATTAGTGATCATAACAAGTTTGTCGCCGCGCGGCTCGTAAACCGCGCAGCGTCACAACTCACAGGCTACTTGTTGACTCCGGGGGATTATTGCGTACTATAGTTCTGACCTCATTTCGAACAGAATACTATTAGGTACTTTTTATTGAAACGGGGAAATAGTCAGGTATAGGACCCCTTTGGTCTATCTGTACCATTCTGATTAGTTCAATGACTAGATATCAAACCCCGCCGACCACAACAAACTTTAAAGACCAACAAATCATTTTTATATAGAAAATAGAGAAAAAATCAATAAAAACTTACAATTCGTCTTGTTCTTCCTGCCTTATTATTGCCAAATTATTTGGAGTCGGGCCTTCTTGGATGTCCAGCAGGATGGACTGTCCTGTTATTAATGATGGAATACCTTTCAGGTCTCTCTTTACAGTGATCCACACTGAGGCTCTGTCGGTCCGCCCCTTGTTCGTTGCTCGTTGATGTTTACTTGTCACTGAGTAACTATCTCTCATCTCATAATTCGAGTATACTATCTAAGTCTGCTTTTTTGATCTTGTCAAATTTACGATAATTGGAAAAAAAACGTACAAGGTCACTAAAAGCAACTTTCTTTGAGATGAGACAGAAATAATTATGTTACCTAACTATTTTACTAAAACAAAACAGAATACTTCGAGAGCACTAGGATGGCACGTATAAGTGACTTAGCTTGTAAGTCCTTACAAGGCTGCTGGGGCCCCAGGGCTAACAAAACTACTTCGGATCGCCGGGTCACCGGGGCCTTGTGCCCAAAGCCCTTCTCACGGGGGGGTCCACAGGGATATAATGTGCGCTTTTTCTATTTGTGACATTAGTATCGGATTCTGAAGGTATTTTGCTAGAAGCCAGATTTGTAGCAGGCTGTGTTTTATTTTTTATGGATATGAATAACAAGAGCTATAATAGTGAATAGTCAAATATGAGTAGAGGAAAAGAGGTGGATTACTGGGTTGAAGTATGAAAAATGCATGTCATAAAAAGGTTTATGTATGGATAGTCTTAAGACTGTGGAGAAGAGTATCTAGTTAAGAATTTTGTTGTTCTAACATAAAATGGAAATAAAAGAACCAATTGAACATCAAGTTATTTTAAAATAAACGTCTAATAATAAATCATGTTACCCTTTTAATATTTGACTAAAAAAACAAGATATTAAAGCCACTGTTTTCACAACAATATATTCCGCAACCCTAACAAATAACAAATAATTCGCGCACAATATTGTTATTCATAATCGCACTTCCTCCAGGAAAATCTAAGAAAAAACCCGCACAAAAAGAAACATTATTTTCAAACAGTGATTTCGCCACTTCTTTGTATGCGACACTCGTCGGCAACTCAAACAAAAGTGAACTCCTGCTAAGAATTGTAAGGAGCCCGTGTTTGGGATGTGAGCCTAATTATCTGCTGACCTTGTTATCTCTGACGGGCGTTATGAGGTTTGATATTTATGAGGCTTAGGGGGAGAGGGGCCAAACGTGATTGAATTTGGAGGGTGATGTCCTTTTGTTTGTTGTGCGGTTCGAAAGTGGAATCAATTTATTGTTTTGGGTTAGCCACTTATTTTGTTGACTAAAAAGGTTTAATTTGAAATCTTCGGCCTTGATTCTTTTGTATGAATGTCACTTTATATTGTACATCATTGCCACAGATATAGATAATCCTAGATAACTCAAGAGCACCTACTTCGCGTGCCCGACTTAAGCTAAAGAAACTTAACGTGGCTTCTGTCACGCTGCAGTCTGCATTGGTGCGCCACGCTAGTCAGACCTCTCTCAAAAAAAAAGCTGCAAATTCGTAATGCATTGCGGCTTTTACTTGGAGAGGTTGATGCGACGTTCTGTTTTAACAAGTGATGAATATCGAAACGAGTGATACTATCGTATATCGCTTCGGTTTCGTAGTACAGGTGCTTTTGTCATTTTTCGGGCGCAACACAAAGCGATTCTCTAGAATCGATTTCGGACACAGATTTCAGAGCCAATTTTAATAAATAATCTTAACGTTTCGTGATTATTTAGTTTTCCACATGATGGTAATTTAAAAGAAAAAAAATTGATGCGACCGGAAATAAAGATTGGTTCCCAACGAAGTATACTAGTTATTCGATACATTTTGAGGAAGCAAGCTTTGTTGAAGGAAAAAAGCAAACAAATAAAAGTTCTGAGGGAACGGAACCATCGCAAAGCCAAAAAAAAACACGACATGATGTCGTTAATAGAGAGCTTAAAATAATTGTTTATTAATGATGATCAAGCTAATGTGCTTAAAACAACCAACGTTACAACTTGAGAACTTCATTTTTATTTTCCTGCCTCATTACTATAACAAAATCGATTAATAAATCCATTTAAACGATTGAAAATAATTCTTTACTGTACACAATAACTCAATAATTTTTTTTCAATTACTGTGCGAATACATCGCACAGTAATTGAGAAAGGTATGTACAAACTTTAGTGATAGAGAGAGAGATAAAAATAGGGTAGAATTCCGTTCCTTTTTGTAAACACTAGAACTTAAATTGATTATGTAAGGTGTTTCAATCGAATCTTTACGTGTAGAGACGGGTGCCGCACGCGGCGGCGTCTTTGAAGCGATTTCGTTTTACCATCAACAGCGTCAGCACTAAGCAGTGCTTGTGACAGTTGTGACGTCATAGTAGGTATTCAAAAAATGGCACGCTTGGTTTTCATAGAGATCGTGATACTTGCGTTAGCTAGATCATAGCTAACTAGATGTGCCCCGCGACCTTGTCACGTGATTTTATTATAAAAATATTACTTCCCTATTTTAATTGAATTTTGTTAACAATTTCAAGGGTTTTCATGTTTTTGAACGGAACCCTAATCACTTTTCCATAAAAGTAACTTAAGTAATTCCTCATAACATCAGCTATCAGCCAGTAAAGGTACAGTCAAAAAAGGTCCAGCCGTTTCGGATATTAGTTGGAACAAACAGACAGACATACCGACAGACAGACCGACAGACAGACCAACGGACAGACCGACAGACGGACCTACAGACAGACCGACAGACAGACCGACAGATAGACCGATAGACAGACCGACAGGCAGACCGACAGACAGACCGACAGATAGACCGACAGATAGACCGACAGACAGACCGACAGGTAGACCGACAGACAGACTGACAGACAGACCGACAGGTAGACCGACAGGTAGACCGATAGACAGACCGACAGACAGACAGACCGATAGACAGACCGACAGAAAGACCGACAGATAGACCGAGAGACAGACCGACAGGTAGACCGACAGACAGATCGACAGACAGACCGACAGAAAGAGCGACAGATAGACCGACAGACAGACCGACAGGTAGACCGACAGGTAGACCGACAGACAGACCGACAGACAGACCGACAGGTAGACCGACAGACAGATCGACAGACAGACCGACATAAAGACCGACAGATAGACCGACAGACAGACCGACAGACAAACCGACAGACAGACAGACAGACTGACAGACAGACCGATAGACAGACCGACAGACAGACCGACAGACAGACCGACAGACAGACCGACAGGCAGACCGACAGACAGACCGACAGATAGACCGACAGATAGACCGACAGACAGACCGACAGGTAGACCGACAGGTAGACCGACAGACAGACCGACAGACAGACCGACAGACAGACCGACAGGTAGACCGATAGATAGACCAACAGACAGACCGATAGACAGACCGACAGAAAGACCGACAGACAGACCGACAGACAGACCAACAGATAGGCAAAAATGTTAAAAACACAATTTCTTGTTGTGCAACAGTGCAATGTAGGATACCAAAAATAATTTAATTTAATTTATGTCACTAATTAAAATCTTTCAGTTTCGCATTATATTATCCATTATCTTAAAAATAACAATATTATTTAGTACGTAAACACAATAATGTTTACGTTACCCTTACAAGTATAACAAGCTAGTTCGTAATACCTTTCAAGCTATTATTTTGGTACAGAAAACATTAACAAGTTACCTTATTTAGCAATACATCAAAAGCCTTTAACTTGAGCTTTTAGCATTTGTGCTTATAATAATGTATTTATTTTCTGCTAAGAAACTAAATAAGTATTACAAACACTATTAATGAATCCTTTTGAAAATAGAGCTTAAGAGAGTATTTAAGACATAATTCCAAGTAAATATTCTTTGTAAAATGCTCCTTGTAAAACGTGACCTGCTGTTTAATTTTAATAAAAACTGCTGATTGAAGAACACAAGCATTTTATGTTTTATGAAAATTAATATTAAGTTAAAATCGTAGCAAGTTGTGGTGTAGATTCTGCCTATTCAATGGGACAAAAGTGTGGGTTTATCTAATACCCTTGCTCTATCCATCGTCGGACGAAAGCCTACGACCTCGGGGGCAGGGGCGATACGAATTGGGAAGAACATAATATGGCTAGACGGGGAGGTGGTCGATGGTTACGCCAAAGAAACCAGGGCCATCCAAAAGTGCTTTAGGTTTACGATATTGTCAAAATCTCTAAAAACAGTTTGATGAGGACACAAAACTGAGAATTATTGCAGAAGAAAGGGGAGGATATACCCCAACAGTACGGGTTAAAATGATGGTAATAATGATAATATAAATGGGATCATAAATAATCTACCTACTTACATCAACTACCGTGTGAAATCCCGAAAAGTAAACAATTCACACTTGCCCAGCTCATCCCCAAACGAGAATCACGACATCATTGTTACACAAAAAAAATATCAGCACTCTGTAACTTTTACCAAACGGAATAGAATTTAGTGAGAGCTTAAAAGATTGGCAGTATTTCACTACAGCATCAATCTCTTCGGCTAAATTGAACAAAGAAATGGTTTAAAAAGTCATGAGGCCTGCTATTCGGAGTAAGGAGGTGGAAACTGCCGATGACATTTTATTGTTATTTCCTCAGTGGGCAAACTAGTAGAAAGTAACGTGCTGTCGTAACAATTTAATATGATAATGTTATCATCGTTTATAGGTTATTTCAAACTTCATTTTACGATTTTTCCTGCAAACCGTATAGAAAAATAATGAATACAAAGTATGTGGCCGCATGACATCAAACGTACAATTCACTGAAAAATATCGTGAACGTTTATATAAATTAAGTAGGTACGATCACAGCGTGGTTTTGCTATTATTTGATAAACATTATTTTGCATTCTAATTCAAAGAAATAAAATTAAATAAAAGATAATCAATTCGTCAAAATTAAAGTTTTCGTCGAGTTGTCTCATTTTGACACAAAAATCAAGCGCAGCTTTTGGCAAAAATAAATGTTGTTCTAGAAAGTTCTCTCGTTAGTCGAAATTGTTCTTGAAAGGAGAAATTATTACTAAATGTTTGTGCCGACGGCTTTCATGACTTTTCTTTTTTAATTTAATTAAAAGGTTGAATTGAAGAAACTTTGTTGAACAAATATTCAATTATTCATTGAATTACCTAGTTTGAGCGATGTTATAATTTGCTTTACAAATGAAAATAAATGAATATACTATTTGTTTTATTAGATTTGTCTTCTAAGTCAGTTTTTGTTTGAGTTTTCAAATGATTCTTCACAAAAAGCTGTATGTTTGAAGAAACATACAAGTAATGTGTTTTACTCTGACACAACTTTTATTTACAATTTAGTGGCCACGCGTCTCTAAAAACTTAGAGAAAGCTCTTACTCATAACTCTTACAAATAAAACGTCCACTGCTTTCTTAGAATACCAAAGAGTAGCTATTGACGTCACCCCGCCATTCATCACAAGATTTACATACTCCGCACATGCAATCATTTTTCATCGTCATCCTTCCTTACTCCCATCCCTTTCTATTAACATACGTTAGAAAGAGATGTCTTCTGTATGCAGTTGAAGGGTCTGTAGTAACACGTGTACGTACTTAACGAGCCCGGACGAGGGGTGATTGAAATCTTCCTGAAGTATTATCCGATAAAAGGGACAGTCTCAAATCTCTTTTGCGGTAACACAATTTAGTTGAAAATATTGCCAAAAAATGAAATAGTTATTTTTTTATGACTTCTAATGCTAAGTTATACTTAGGAAACGATAGTGATCAAACCAAACAAATATATTTATTAAATAAGTTTTTTGAGCCTTCTCTTCAGTTCAGTGAAAATATTTCTTCTTTTCGAAATAATTTTTCACTTCCGTATCCTCCGAAATGTATTAGGTCGATCTTTTCGTGTACCACAAGTAAAAAGATACGGTGACGGCCGTATCTTTGTACAAGTCGCAAGAAAATGGGAGCGTATGACATGGTGGGTGTTAGATATGTCAAAATGATACAGAAATACGACCATCATTTGACTTCAGAGTGAACCTTTACAGTTAAATATCTGTTATGTCCTGAGCGAATACACGAAGAGCGATGAAAACGAACTCTTGATGTTTTAAAATTTAGATGTCTTATTAAAAGACCTTAATCTTTAAGGATCTACAAGTAATCCTTCGCGGCCAAAAACTGAAAAAAAATACGTGTATGTCCTAGATTGTACTATCAACTGACAAATGATAAAATTAATTTTTCTTTTTTCTCGAAAACTGAACGACTGGCATATTTGTGTTATTAACGTACATACTATTTATTTATTCATACCTGTTTACTAAGAAATATCTATCTCAGCTAACAGTGAGACCTCACTTACGCATCGCCAGAGAAGTATCCATCCGTAATGCTCACGACTGACGATTGAACGTATTTCTAACAAATATAAGCTTCTCATGCTAAACCTCGTCGCTCATATTATACGATACGATACAAATTCCTCCCAATTCATAACGGAATATTTTGCTTCTTTTCATTCCACCATTCCTCTTATCGGAATATTTCTTTGTACTCGAGGCTGCGCATGGAATTTAGAAAATATTCTACTGTTTTGAAGAATCGAATATCATATTCATATTCTTGAAGTGAAAAGCTTGTTTGATTACAATGTTATATGATTTTTAATATATTGTTGTTGTTATTCGCTTTTATTGCGTAAAACGTATTGGTGTTTTTTTTGTACTTTATTGAAAGGGTCTGGTTTTTTCCATTAGATTTTTTTTAAAATTTTTATTTTACTTACTTGGCTAATCAACAATTAAATACACTGATACAAATATAATATGAGATACATCCGATATACTTATAGACTAGTGTACCAATTTATTCAGCACATCAAACATTAGTTAATTGTTAACTGATTCTATGAAACTCCATACGACAACATACACTAATATAAGCACCGTAACGGAACCTCCTTGGATTGCGATCAGCTAGTAAAAATGAGACAAACTGATGTAGTCCGGAGTAGTGGTTACAAGCGTGGTATAAACTTAAGCAAGCGATATTATTGCATGCGAAACCTGCAATGTAACTACATATTAATAAATACAACTCTCATTACTGAAACCAATTTGAATTCTAAAGTATAATTCGTATTTACTTTGTACGATTGCCTTGCTCGAGTCAATGTAGCTTTAGCGATATTGTAATTGGTCCTATTACGGCTTTAATAATGGAGTGTTTTCATTGGTCGACTGCAGTCAGTTGATTCTTTGAAAATTGTTACTTTGTGTTGCAATGCGGTACATTTGTAATAATGGAATTAAAAGGTATACCATACCGGTCATATTTTTTTTTTTTTGGTGGAAATGGTAATAAAAGGTATGATTATGATTTGACATAATTATACCATGGAAACCGCTCTAACTGTTGCCACGTAAAGGCGCTGTCAATGCCTACCTACATACACAAGTACAATACCTAGGTAGGCAGCGTTACAATCTCAGCGTAAATCGTCATTAAAATCAGCCTTTCCTTCCAAAAGTTTTGCTCAACTTTTTGCAGTTATAACTCAAGTTTATTACTGTAAACTTTTCATTTAATTAAAACCTTATTAGATTCCATTTCTACTTTCAATCGTATGTACAGCTATTCAACTATCAAGTATAATATTTCCGACAGTACTTTTCTCCGTAGTCCACTATCCCGGAGCTGTGTTGAATAACCCTCGCGACACAGGAATAAGTTACGTGATGTCCGGGGACACATAACTCGACTCAACAAGATTTAACTACAAAAAACCTAACATTCCCAACTCAAGCTCATATTTTATTTCGTTAGAAAGTGTTACGAGTATATTCTGGAGCGAAAGTTCTCAAGGCATGATTTTTAAAGCAGTTTGTCAAAGTTTGTTGAAGTTAGTCTGTTGCACGGAGGTGAGAGTGAGGCTGTGGCTCATTAGGGAATATAAAACATAGAGTTTGTTAAAATTCATTTAAAGGGATCATTAACATATTTTTTCAATTAAAATAATGATTCACTCAAAACGATAACTTAATAAAAAAGAAATATAATATAACATCACGACCAACGAGGCAGTCAAAGTGAGTTTATTCCTAAAATAAAAAACATTCCATGTATTAGATGCGCCCAAGTTAAAAATCCAACGCTTGCTACGAGCGTAGCATGCGTAGCACCTTATAGACCTAAGTCTATAAGGTGCCGTAGCAACACTTGGATTTACATAACCTAATTCGAATCTTTCTTTCTTCTTTCTTTATCGTGTGGTTAGTGGCTAACCTGGTGTCCAGAGTTTTTATGCCGCCCATGGGCCTCTGACTTGGCTTTACATGCCGTCGAGAAATTTCTCTCAGGCATGCTGGTTTTCTCACAAGGATATCCTTTACCGAAGCAAGTGATAATTAAACAATACACACATAAATTCGAAAAATCTGCGGTCTACCTATGACTTGCCAGTCCGACGGTCACACCACTCGACTATCACTGCTTATTCGAATCAGTAAAGTATAAAATTACACATTAATCTACAAACGAAACATTTTATGACACCAGTATTCGAACCAAACAAACTTTTCATCCCTAAAGCGAGCCGTTAATATACTTCCCTAATTTATCAAGTTTCTTTCTCCCAATTTTTCTTCGTTGTTCAGATTAGGAATTTTCCAAGTCGTTAATATTTTATTTCATCAGAGCCGGTTGGCATAAATTTAAGTAATGAATTGCCCGCGGATCCGGCTCTTAGCCGACGATAGATCAACTCGAAAGGATTTATTGTACTTGTTTCAGATTGTGCTGTTTATACCGAAAATTTGGCTATAAAGGAACATTTTGGAGTTGAATTTTGGATCATAAAAATAATTGGCAAGAAGTGGCACAGAACTGGGACTGATGGAAACAATGGAGGCCTTTGCCCAGCAGTGGGACGTCTAGGCTCGCTATAATATAATTTCGGCACATAATTTTTTAGTAAACCGAATCACGAGTATTTATTGTTTATAAAATACTTTAATAATTTTAGATAGCACTATGAATGAAATAACTTGAAAATTGATCGTAGAATTCACCTGCCTATTTTATTTGATCGAGTAATGTACGAATTAAATTTAAGTAAAACCGGCCATTTGCGAGTCGGACTCTCATTCAAAGGGTTCCGTAGCACCAATTTAATGCTCATGATTGTCTAAGTCAATTTACACTCGACAGCAAACCTAAATTTGTTTTTTTTGATAAAAAAAGTTACGGCCATAGTTTCACGAAAAAGTCCCATATCTCAAAAGCTAAATATCAAATCTTATTCGAATAAATTTTTGTTGAAAGTTCTTTTTGCGTTCTACAAACCTACCTTGAAGAACTTTGATACCACAGTTATATTCGAAGATTTTTTTTGTTTCATACTTCAGTTACACGTATACCTACCACCACTGTGTTTACCCGACTCAGGGTTATGTTTTATTTATTCGTAATTTCAAATCACTTTTGTGTAACGGATTATATGAAGACTCAACAAACAAAATAAACAGTGTGGTGTCCACAGTCTCGGAGTAAAATGGCTGTGACTTACGGACGAACAGACAGATGGACAGGACGAATCTATAAGGGAATCTATAAAGTTTATGCTATTTGGCAACGGAATCCCAAAAACGAGCACATCCATTATTTGATAACTAAATAGCTGTCGTTAAACTTGACGCTTATCGTTAGGCATGTCTTCAACCTTCAAACTTAAAAGGTCTAACCAGTGACAAACACGTCTCAGAAAAAACCTTTTCATCTATTCTTTAAATAAAATCGCTCTATCGATTTTATAAAGCCTTTTCGACCTCAATCAACCCTGTTCAACGACACAAAGTCGAACACTTTTAAAATACTGAATAAATATTCAAACATTTATTCAAAAAGTAGTTTTTACTGAATAATAAAGTTTATGTATACCGCATAAAGTAACTTGAAAGAAAATAAATAGGACTTAGTCGTAATGTGAGCCTAATTAGCATAGCTAGGCTATACAGTAATACAACGATAAAGAAATTTAGAGCTTTGAATAAATAAGTTATGGAGGCTTAAACCGGCATAGTTTATTTATTACGACAGTGAGAATTTGAATTAATTACGTTTGTTTTAATTTCCTCGGTGGAAGGAATATTTAATATTATTTTATCATAGTGCTACGGTTGTCGGCACGCTAGCGCTTATCATAGTTACTGCTAAAACGCATTTGTTATTGTTGGTTGCTTTCGTAAATAGTCTTGGGTTTAAAATACACGCAAATATCATTTGTCTAGTTGGCCAAGCAAGCGCTATACACTGCTTAGTATTAAATTCTGAGAAAATTGCTAGCGGAAAGCCCAATAACACTTTTCCACAAGCCTGGAGTCTGATTTCTGCTAAAAAGTTTCAGGCCCTGTTTCATCGGTTTTGAATATAAATGTTGGTGGAT
Source organism: Noctua janthe (assembly GCA_910589295.1). NCBI lineage: Eukaryota > Metazoa > Arthropoda > Insecta > Lepidoptera > Noctuidae > Noctua > Noctua janthe. Next base: position 699,230 of record OU342560.1, read on the forward strand.
TGTTGGGTACACCTCTGCATAACCATTCGGGAATTACAGGCGTGGTGTTATGTTATGTTATGAATATTTTCACAGCCTCTGATTATGCAATGGAAACGGTTGCCAGCCTAAACGAGGAAAAGACGAGGACGTTGGTAAAACATGAATATTTAATTCATTTCCTACTAACGGTATAGGGAATTTGCTGGTAATCCGAAGGTTTGCAACCCCCGCTTGTAAAATAGGTACAAGCTTAAAACCACAAGGTTTTAGTACTAACGGATAATTTAGTTGGCAACAAGAACACTTGCGACATCTATGATGCAAATGAAGAACTACCATGAAATTCCTGAATCGCAATATTAAAGTTATCGGCGAGTTAAGAGCATAATAGAATAACCTGGCTGTACCTGTCGCGCAGTAGTCCAGCAGACACATCTCTCGTCTGGTCGGATTCTCCCTTTTCAACGGAGTATTGAGGAACTTTACACCCTATTTTTCATTACTCTTAAAGTACTAATGAAATTAACAGTATTTGTATTTATTTATTTCTAGTACAGCATTATACCCACGACTTTATTCTCTAAAAAGGTAAGTAGAAATCTCACATATTTAACAAGCTATAAACAAACAAACAAACATTTTGACCAATTAACCATAACAGGTCCCTTAATCCAGCAGGCAGCCAATCCCAATAAATTTCCTGACAAAAATCAATTTGTCAGAAACAGATTTGAACCCTTCCATAGACGTACGTTCAAAGGACAGTCCATTATAATTGATGGCCATCTAATGTACTTGTTGCTTGTCCCTGCGGCTTGCTAATCGCCTGATTTTGGATATTATAGTAAATTGGTAAGGTGCCTAGGTGTCGAGTGTCGGTAAAATGTTTTGCATTTAAAGACAACTAACTGGCTATCTTCTAGCGTTGTACTATTGGATTTACAATTTCGGCGCTCAGTATAGCGTTGAATTGTGCTTTTATTTAGATATTAATTTAAGTGTCACCAAGTGTTGATAAAAACAAGCCTTTTCCCAACTATGTTGGGGTCGCCCAGTCTTAACCGGATGCAGCTGAATACTAGTATTTTACATGGAGCGACTGCCTATCTGACCTCCACAACTCAGTACTGGGTGAAACGATACCCATTGGTAACACTGGTTGTCAGACTTTCGGCCCACTGTAACCTATGGTACCTGTAACGGAAGTCAAAGATCTACAAATGACAACGGCTTAACGTCCTTTCTGAGGCATGGAGGAAACTCGGTACGTAATGGGTTGCCACCCATCCACGGACCAACCTAAGCAAGCGTGGCATAACCTGAAGATGAATTTAAGCGGCAGTTATTATTGAGCAACGAGCTCCTTATGACATAAATACATGTCAATATTAATGTGAAAATCATTGAAGAATTTCTTTCAACGTCTAGGTCGCTATTTTATTGCTGGTAATCATAGATTTAACGATTCATTCAGATTGTGACTTTAAAATTGAACATACAAGTCTATAGAATTGCGAGACGATTAATATTTCAATAAAAATCTTTTTAACATTGGTAAAAGCTTTTATTAAAAAAGTAATTTTACATTTTGATTGGTAGTTAAAACGTTGAATACTAATCGAATTTTGGAATCTAAAGAAATTGCTATCTACCTATTTATAGCTATAATACGATCAACTCAACGTAATCGCTTATTCTTAGATTTTATTCAAATCTTTCATAAAATAAAATAAATCACCAAAGGCATGTAAATTCGATAATACAGTAAAGTTTTATTGAGGGATAATGTAATGTAGTTAACAATAATTCTCTATCTTTTTTATATCGATTGATTTGACATTGGAAAAGTACATTTAGGCTGACACTAGCTATAACCCTGGCTGCAACGGTGTTTTTACACCGAGGTCACTTAATTTTATGTCTATATGTTTTTTTGTTTTTAACTTAAGGCTTTGAGATTCTGAGTATCCTTCTAAGTTGATCATAGAGGTTGTGCGCGAGCGCAAATTTGGAGATACACTCGAAACCCGGTATTTTTACATCCGTAGTAATCTTAGTGGCCTACTTGTTTAAATGGTTAGTGAAAAACTTTTTGTATTTTTTATTAAATTTTGTATGTTATACGTTTTATTTGTAAATTATTATTTATTTCGGAGTACGAACCTACTGTAATACGAAAAGATTGAAGCACATTGCTTAGGGTACGTATTTTGTAAACAACGTTTGCGTTAACTGCAGTAAATAACGTTTTCATAACAAAGCCTTACTTTATTTAGAAAAAAGTTGTATTTGATTGCGGAAAAGTGTTGATTTTCGTTATTTTCATTTGTAAACATTAAAAAATCGTTTTTATTTACAAGATAAAAAATTAAGTTTGTTTGAATTTAGATTTAAAAAAATCGACATGTTCTTTTGAGCTATTAAGTAAAACTAATACACCAAATTAACGACCAAAGTATGAACGGTTAAAGTAAATCCGTAAATCAATATTATTATGTTTTTAAACAAAAAGCGCTTCATCCTCTCCTCTAAAAACTAACTTGCTGTGCCCGACAGGGTCCATAATTGTTTCTCTATAATTTACCTACCAGCCTTGTATACATTATGGAATGCAATAAAGTATTGAGTATTGAGTATTGAAATCAATTTTTTTATTTATTTAATATTTTTCCCATAGTCTATCAAAATCATTGTGATCTGGCAAGCATATTTTTTTAATAAATCCGTAGTCTAGAAGAACACGTTGGTCACATGCAATAACACAAGAAGGGGTTAAAAATAATGCACCACACAAAAACCCTTTGCAAAAATACAGCCTCCTCTCTTTTCAAACCAAATTCAAACTCGAACACCGTCCCGACAGCACAAAGCCGTCACGTCCGTTCACGGCGCCTCTAATCCCGTTTTATGAAGAAGTTCCTCACATTCTCCACGAGATTGTATCATAAAGTAGCGTGACGGCATCCGCAGCACGCCGCACAGCGAGGACTGTGCATTTTAAATGATGGACCTACTTAATATGTATGTCTTATTAAAGTGTAAATGGGTTATGCTCTACTGGAGAAATTATGCTTTATTGCACCAGTTATTGCTGGAATTTTTATTAATGTCTAATGGTTATAATACTATATTAGATATTCCGTTTTTAATAGCACATCCTTGATAGGTGTTAATAAAATTGTCAACTGGTAATTTATTATGGGCCCTAGTGGTGGATTGCAGCCCCCTCTCTATACCAGATAGGAGGCTTCAGTCCCAGCCCGTGGAAATTTTATAAGCTGGTTGGTTATGTTATTATCTCAAAATATACGTAGTTCCGTTATTTATCATAATATATTATAACGTCAATGTTATCTTCGAAACGTTGAACTTAAAGTTAACATTGGAGAGGAGCAGTTTCATCTTAGTTTAGGTACAATAACATAACATGAGCAATAGAACAATATTTTCTTACTTATTAAACTAATTAACATAACACCGTTATGACACACACGCCGCCGTACACGTTTACATAAAGTTTTTATAACATTATTACATAACAAATATTAGTTCCACGTGCAAGTTTGTCACCGTGTTATAAAAATATGGGCGTGAACTCAAATATTATAAGCTCGAATAAAAACAATATACTTACTACATTATAGTGTTATTGTTTGATTTCATACAAATAATGGCTTGTGGCTAAAGTTTTACCATGTTAGTTCATTTCTTTTAGTTAACATGACATCATAAACATAGCACCACGCCTGTTTTGCCTTAATGGTTAGGCAGAGATGTACCAACTACAGTACACACACATTTCGCCGAAAATTTGTTTATATTACATATATATAGATATATTGCTTACCTTTTAGTCTATGTTGTATATGTGAGTATTCGAGTATTTTTGTGAAGACACTGCCTCCTAAGACACAGGATCTTCCTAGTTTAGGAGTCAGGGCCCAAACTTTGTTTTGTATTAAACTAGTACTAAGTTTTTTGGAAATAAACTATTATTGTTTAAATTCCATGTTAGCTTATTGCTATCGACGAAATTTCCTATGGAATGGCCACTGGGAATCAAACCCGGGGTCTCATGCGCAGCAGTAGCAAACCAACCAACGTCCAACCGACCGAACGACGAGGCAGTGAATTAGTTAAGTAAAAAAAAACAATTTATCATTCATTTTAATAATACCAACAGAAATGTCGATGTTTTTTTTAAGAATACAATTTTCTTCTACACTCATACCGCTTTGAAAAGAACACACTTTTCTTCAGTAAATATCTGAGCCCGTTGGCTATACAAATCTGAGTCGGAGTCTGCTCTCGTTGGGCCAATGTTTGCTCTACAAATGCCAGACCGACTGTAACGCGCGGTTTTATCAATTTACATTCAACAATATTTGCTCAAATGTTGGATGTTTGGATCAAGACCACTACCGTCTTGGATTTTTGTACACAGGAGGGAATGTTTGTGCTGTGAGATAAGTAGATTTATCACCGATCCCATAGTTGCGTAAACCTTGGTTGGCTAACAAACCAACGTTTACCCAACAAAGGGATCGGTTTTCAGTCTAACCGCATGCAGTATAATACCAGTACTTTACATGGAGCAACTGCCTATCTGATCTCCACAATCCGCCAGTGGGTAGCACGACACCAGTTGGTAAAACTGGTGGTCAGACTTTCGGACTTCTGACTAACCATAACTTCTGTTGAAGATCTACAAATGATAGATGGGTCCAAAACGGCTTAACTTTAGATCCATCGGAAATAATTAAAAGATACCCATCGGAATGTTGCTAAGCCATAACTATGGTATTTAGAAGCTGCAAAATACTGTGCATCGGTATTGCACTTTCTAAAGCAACATGGACAAAAGAACACGAAAAGCACACAAATTATTAATAGGAGCGCAATTCCAAATAACTGGCTGGATACCGTACATTTAAGCCCCAGACCATTGGAATTCTAGAAACGTGCAAGATTTTAACGCCATTTGAGTCTCCTTGCTACCGTCCTGTAAGAAAACCTGCTTAGAGCTACGACTGGGATTTATGCTGGAATTGAGTATTTTCTACCGAGCTAATTCGCAGTAGAAAGTCAACTGTTTGAGATAAAAAAGCTGCTGCAAACCACTTGCTGATTCCGAGTGTAGTCTAAGGTTTTTAAATGGGAATTCTTAAGTTCTGCACAATGCTGTAGGCAACGTGGACTTGGAATCAAAACCACTACAGGATTTTAATTGTTTAGTTTTTATTTGTGCTAAATCCTTTTTCTACTTTGTGATATTTATTTTGTATTGTAGCCTGTATTAGAGAGTTATCTGCATGTGCAACATCTCACCATCATCATCTTCTCGTCATCTCCTTTTCTTCGTTCACCTTAGGTCCACCACTTAATCCAAAATAACTTTTCTTTAGTAGAAAAAGTACTCATTCATACTCGAAACCTAGAACCACACACTTAAAGATACAAAATGAAGGTAAAGCAAAACAAAAAGAACATATCTAAACAATAACCGCGGAACCAGCGCACGGAGTTGGTTTCATTTGAAAGTTTTCCGTTTTTCAAGCATACAGCACACAGCCCCAAGTGGGGTGACCTACTCTTCAATTCACGATACGGAACTTTTTTCATCAATAGCTGGCGACGCGACGGAAGCGAATATAGTTGAGTCGACGCGCTACTATGTTTTCAGTTGGATGGTTCTGTTCTTCGGTTGCTGCGCGTGATTTTATGCGTAGAATAGAAGTATTTCTGTTTTTGTTTGTTTTGTTATTTTCGTAATACTTTGGCTGAAGGTAGGAGGACTTAAGTTACTTTGGTCAGAAAAAGCATACAGCAAAGAAACAAATTATTTTTGAGTTTGCCAGCTAACGAAAATGAACGAACTGTGTTTGGACATATTGAACGCGACGATCGCGTGTTCTCGCAAGGATCGCTGTCTTTCCGCAGGTGTCCCAAAAAGCAACTGAACAATAGAAGAATATGTGGTCATATGTTATACATAATACAGTTGTCGGTAGTGCATCAAAACGCGCAGCGGTTGAGAAAATACTTCACCGAGGCATCTTTTCATTTACTTATGGTAGTATTTCCTTGCAGGGTTGCTCAGTCAAATATTGACGTAACTACTTAAGATATCCGGCCCAAACAGGAAAATTTTAACAGAAAAAAGAAATACCTTTTCTACCTTTCTAAGGTTTTAAGTGCCCTTAGCTAAAGTAAAAAGTGTGATCCTTACCTTTTGAAGTTCTCTCCTGGTCGTTATGTTTTCCAAAGATAAGTCGGGGATATTAATAATGACTTTGGAGAAGATGGCAGGGAATATCCGGATAAAAATGATGCTCGTTATCGACAGAAAAATATGACATTTAAATATTTTTTCCGTGGCGAGCGCCGATCGAAAATTCCCTGACTTTTGCAGGAGTCCATAAGCGACCATATTTTTGTCTATGAATTAGTAGGTAAGTCATCGTTCTTTGAATAGGCACTTGGTTGTGGAGGTCGGACAGGCGGTAACCCTATGTAAAGTAGGTACTGGTACTCAGCTTCATCCGGTTAGATGGAAGCCGCCCGTAACATAGTTAAGGAAAGCCTTTGTAGATGATTATGTAGGTAAACTATCGTCGCTTTGTTAGCCAACCTTTGGCTTCGAAAACAATACAGATCCAAAACTACGGGAACTAGTTACAGAATGATGATATTATTCTAATAGACTATTAATTTGTTAGTTTTAATAAGTTTAAAACACAAACACTTGGATTCGAAGACAAACCTCGACTTGAGAAATTGTTTACCCCATACTTAAGTACAAATGCTGTATCCATATTAATATTATAATACGAAATGATCTGAAAAGAGTAACCATGGAGTTTCTTGCCGGTTCTTCTCCATAGGAAACGACCAACCCGAACCGAACACCTTTTTGTAGACGTTTTATAAGTGCCCATCTAGGCCTATGTGAAATAAAATATTTTGATTTTGATTTTGATTGTGGAGGTCAGATAGGCAGTCGTTCCATGTAAAATACTGGTATTCAGCTGCATCCGGTTAGATTGGCAGCCGACCCCAATATAGTTGGGAAAACGCTAGGCAGATGATGATGATTTTGATTTTGTTTCAGAACAATGATTGTAATTCACGGAAATGGTTCAGAAGTACATTTTGTCAGCGATTAAGAAGATGGAAATGTCAAAATGTATTGGATTAACATAAACCACTAAAAGCTTATATCGATCCCATTGAAAGTCGTTGCACAAATTATAAGCAACACTCTGCGAAAATGATTGACGCTGTCTTAGTCAGAGGCAAACAGAGTCAATTAAAAACTGTAGTCTTATCTAAGCGTATGGTACAGAGATATTTGGGTAATACACAGTGTCTGACAAATCTAAGTATAATTGGTGTAACAGACCGAAGCCGAAAGTAGACTTTTGGTCTGGACCATACATTACACAAATTAAAAAAATATACAAGTTTTTAATGTTCTATCTTTACTTTAAATACCTCTATGATCCCTGTACTTTTCAATGCATCAGCACAGTCTTTTGAGAGCGTCACATTGAGTCCTACCGGAATCCGTGATTTTTTACCCCAAAAAAACTAGTTTTCCAGCAATCATTTCTGCGTAGTTTCACTTAGTTTGATGTACGAGAATGCTTGGTTGACAGCTTCGTGAAGGGTCCGTTTGCACCCTGCATAAGATTACGTTTTTAACAGACTTCAAAAACAGGAGGTGGTTATGTATTCCACCTACATCTTTTTTTTATAAGGTCTTTTAGCTTTCAATCACTTAAGCTCTTTAAATAATCATAGATTTGTATCGCAAACATTTCGGTTGATAATCTGACAATGGGGCAATTTCAAAACATGCAAGCAACGGGATTGACAAATAATAAAGCTACGAAATAACAAAAACACCATCATCTAAACTAAAAACTACTCAAAATTATTAAAAAGTACACCCCAGGGTCGCACGTGAAAATAAAATAATTGTATCATAACCGTATAATAGAAGAGACGTGGCGCAAATTAATGGGGCTTGTAATATAAATTGATATAAATTGTGTCTCGACGGACGCTGGCCGAGGCTACTACGATACGAATACGAAATGATGTCGGTTTAAAGTGAAAGCCGAGATAGTACGAGCTGAAGCGTTTTATTACTTCAGTAAATTATGGGCGATGTAGGATGAATTAAATATTCATTTATGAGTTTTGAATACCTTTTTGAACCTTTTTGATATTCAAGTGAGGTTCGCGTGTCGAATCGTGGTGTGTGATAGGAAATTATTAATTGCAGGTGTTTTTCTTACTTCTCTCCTGCTCGACATTGCTGATGTTGACTCTGTCTGAAAATTAAGGTCAAACTTAAACCATTGATTTGAAAATAATATCGAGCAACTTCAATATAATAATCAGTCTACATGTTCCCACTATTGGGACGCAGGCCTCCAGGAGAGCGAAGCTATTCCAACTCGGGGGCTTCGAATTTTCCATTCTCCCTAGAATGCTTGTCTCCTCGTAGATATGAAGTACGCGCCTGTTTTTCAACCCACGACCAGCAGATTGACGGTTGCTTGTGCAACCTTGAAAATGAAGGTTATTTATATTTTTGATGCATCACTCTCAATTTTTATGACGTCATTGACATTAATCTACTTCGAAAACCAATAGTGAAACACTCACCAGATGATAATTGCTAAGCAACAATTAATATTCATTAAAATATGCCAGAGCTTCGGTCTATTAATTCAAGAGCTCGTTCGATCTAGTTCGGGGCTCTTTGTTTCTATTGCAGTTCTGTTAAGTCTGTTAGAAGATATACTAGACCAGTGATTAATAGATACGGGAAGAATGGAAACGGAATGATTTATGGATGGTGAAGAACGGGTTGTAAATAATAGTAGTTTTGTCAGGTGTCGCGTCAGGTCTTAGTTTTGTTTTTATGCGTTATTCAGTGCTTAAAACTAACTAAATGCAGTCTTGTGTCGTCTTGTGTTTAAATTCATGATTAACTGCCATCTTTTTGGAACGAATTAGTTTTCACTCTTAGATTCATCCAAACATTGCGTTAGAAAATAAGATCAATAATAAAATCATGATGGCACTCTCTAATATTATGAAGTATTCATGCAGATATAATAATTGACATAATATGAAGTATAAAATAATTGTAGTACGACAGCTAATATACGTGTTGATTCATAGGATGTTAAGTGCATCCGTCACGAGCGAATAGAACTTGGGACCCAAAACATAGCAGCCATAAGATTAGCCAACGAGCCCAATAATTTAGTAAATAACAAAAACTCTCATAATTATGTTACGTTCACCATGTTTCTTAATGACCTGACGAAATCATAAGGCCTTATATTAATATACTATACATGTAGCTGAACAGAATACGACCTCAGGCTAATACTTCGTGTTTGATACTAAATAGATTCATTACAATAAATAACTTGTAAGTCATATAAGCGGGGACTAACTCTAAGCAAATGAAATGTTAATCAGCTTCGGTTACGGTGGTTTCGTGTTACTAAATAACCGGGTGCGATTTATAATTATTTTTAAGTCATATATTCAGTAGCTCTTATAACGTTCAGAGCTATGAAAAAGTTTTCCAAGCCGTTGGTTACAGCTGGCAATTAGATCTTTGACAGTAAATACTGATAATCAGAAGTCTAAAAGTCTTATAATTTTATCCACAGCGGTCGCCCAGACACAGGGCTGTGGAGGCAATCACTCCGTGTTAAATACAAGTATTTGGTTGCAACCGGCTAGATCGGAAGCCGAAGCCCAAAATTGGTGGGAAAAGGTTGATGAGGTTTCCTAAAATCATGTTTTTATCCCTCATATTTTGTAAGATACTAGTATGTACTGCCCATTACAACCTCGTGAGAGAACATAAACCTTAACTTTTAGGATACAGCCATCCATTACAGTTACTAACTCTGACACTAAACAAAGTGTGTACATAAAAGAGCATACAATCCATTCAAATCCTCGTTTCCAATTTTTGTTATTTCCGCGTAAACGAAAATCAATTTAAATAACTGTGAGTAAAGTTAGTTTTAGAATGACTCATACCTAACTCTAAAGGAAACCGCCGTTTAAAATGATAGTGTAAACGGAACTTTACGTGTTAGATTAAAATTTGTTTTCCCTAAAACACACATTTGTTGACACGTTTGGAAACTAATCTGCGAGCGCAGTATACCTACCTGCCCCCACGTGACGTCACCGCTGCCATGTTAATAATTCAGGCAAACGTCAGAGGACTCATCAGGGCGTAGATTACCTGTGCGAAGGAATAGTTTGAGCATTTTAGCGGGGACTGGGACATTCATTTAGTTAAGTTGGTTTAGGGAATGAGAAAAACGTACAGTCAGTATCAGAAGTCAATTGAAACACAGTAAAAAAAATCCAAAAAAATATATAATCTTACTAATTGAAAACCGAAAACCGTAACCTTAATACTAATATTAACATGATTTAAGAAAAACGTAAATCTTATCAGCCTAGGGTAATTCAGGGACAGTCCCATCATCATCATCATCTGCCTAGCCTTTTCCCAACTATGTTGGGGTCGGCTTCCAGTCTAACCGGATGCAGCTGAATACCAGTATTTTACATGGAGCGACTGCCTATCTGACCTCCACAACCCAGTTAGTACTGGGTAATACGATACCCCTTGGTAAGACTGGTTGTCAGACTTTTTGGGCCACTGACTACCTATAACGACTGTCAAAGATCTACAAATGACACCCGGGACCAACGGCTTAACGTGCTTTCCGAGGCACGGAGGAAACTCGGTATGTAATGGGTGGTCACCCATCCACAGACCAACCTAGGCAAGCGCGGCTTAACCTAAATATCGATCCGAGCGGCTGTTATTACTTAGCCACGAGGGACAGTCCCATGTGGTATATAAATATAACATTTACTTCATTATGATCATCACTACACGTCCACAGCCCGACTTTACTCACTGCTGGGTCTAGTCGGGCTGCACAGAGACACCGCGAGCCAGAATTCAAAGGGAATTGAAAAATGAAAAAAATGGATTACTTAAATAAACGCTTTCATTTTACTTGGCTATGATGAATTTGGCGTCGGTCATCGATCATAAATTCTAGGTATTCGTGTTATCTTATCCAAGACTGTTGTTGCCCACAGTACCAAGTTTATTTTCCCAAATAAAGAAATAGTCTAAAATTGGACTACTGAGTTGTTACAGCTTATTACTCGGGATTTGGCACTGGTGCGCCAAATGTTACGCCAAATTCGGTTTAAAGGACGCTTAACGTGCCGTTAGTCATGTTAGTATCAGTTCTGTGTCCACTGGGCGGGTGGGGTGCTGTGTAAAGCTGCGTTCAACGATAATTGAGAGACATAGTCGTGATCAGGCTATCTGGGGATATTATATTTAGTGATTAGGTTTTATGATGTTGAGGTAGCAAGTGTGAATAATATCAGATTGGAACTAAAATATAAGACACTTTGAAGACACGACGTGGCTACGTCCGCCTCTAAGACAGATCTCCTATGGCACTCGGTAATACGGTAGCTTAGTTTTAGTAAAATGTTTCTTTTAAATAAGGTGATACGTTAAGAGTATTTTTAATATTTTTAATATTATTATAAAGTATAGTATGTATCAAAAAGGTCATTGTAGACCATCAAATTAAGGCAGTTTGATAGTATGTGTAACACCCTTATATAAGACCACACATTTTTGATACACGCACTAGATTATGAACAATCGTCCACGTCACTAATGTCACTACATCATCGAAATATGTAGTCAGTTACCCTATTTTTCCCGAAGCACAAAAAAGTCTGTCCGAAAATTCCCCACATTTTCCAAGACATTTCTCGAGCATAAAGGTAGACAAAACGTCAATAGATCCATTATCGGAACGCCTGTTCGCTGAGGAAGAATTCATAAAACTTCCTCTAAATTCCGCCCAATTGTCCGTGACATGACCTCATTCTGGGTCACAATAAATAGCCTCAGTACCCGGGCGCTGTCAGCGATATTTTGTTCTAAATCGTCACTGTTTTGTAAACGTTGCTCGGCCCGCGATTTGTACACTTAGGGAATAAATGGAGCGTCAAATGCTCGTGCATCGTCTGAAAAAAGATGCACTGCGTTTCAGGATAAATCGAGCTTGAATAGTCTTGCGTTAGTGAGAGATGGCCGAGTGTGCTGAACGTGTGCTAGTGATTCAGGCAGTTTTCCGGAATTTAGAAGTGTTTCAATAGCAATACAAAAATCACCTTACAGAGTTCCCAGGGCTGTGACACAAGCATCCTCTGAGAGGGTAAGAGTTTCAGTGTTCATTAATAATGAACAATTGAACAACCATTAGGTCACGGGATTTTTTTTTTGATAATTGAACGAAAATAAATCACCAATTTCACTATAAAAGAAGACCTTTTTTTCTAATCCGTTGTGCCTCGATGCGCAATTCTAAAACGTTTTAGTTGCTACATAGTAGACTAGGTGAAATGTACAAGCACTTACAATACAGAAAAATGAACAATTATGTGAGAAACATATTTAAAAAAAAAACAGAATTTACAAAATCTAAAAAAAATTCTGTCACTTTGTTCATATCAAGCCGAAATACTCGTATATTAGTTACTTATCAAATCCTTATCATAAGTTATTACAATAAGGTCGCTATCCCTTCTACTTCCTAGTTTCCCTGTCGACGATATTTCCTCTAAATTGTCGACCACTGCTGTGCTACTATGACTATTTATTGCAGTTACGTTACCGAAACAAAATTACATGGCGGATTTGTGTCAGAGGGAAACGCACTCTGATAACAAAATATATATGATATATTGAGACAGAACGAAATGAATGAATTCATTGCAACTGCGCTCGTTTCAGATATTCCATTACAAATATTTCTATAGAATAACTCGTTGGTCGAGCGGTCGCAAGCGCTACTGCTGAACTAGAGGTTCTGGGTACGAGTATCAGGTCGGGGAAAGTGGCTTTATCCACCAGAAATCTCATAATAGGCCAAATGTGGGTCCACTATGGTACACCTCTGCCTGACCCTTTTGGCAAATACAGGCGCAGTGTTATGTTACATAAAGTTGCAGGTATTTATGAGAATTATAACAAAAAGCAGCAGTAATTCCTATTTTCAGATAATAGATTACGTACTAAGCCATTAAAGTCTGGTTCCAATGTTTGTTTAAAATATTACAGTTCAATGAAATGTATTCTTGTTACAGATATTACAGCCATTCTTCATGAGTTTTATTTACATTTCCTCCGGCCAAACATCTCAATACACTCCGCGTTTTAGTTTCCACAAAGTTTCATTTGATTTGCGACCGCCGCGCCGCGTGCCTCGTGCCAGAGATCTGTTTTGGCAGTTACCAACGAAACTTGCTATATTTCAAAGTTTTCAAACATACAACTTTGTTATATTTGGAGTACGAACAACTTTCGGGCAGGAAAATACTTAGAACACTTTCCAGGTGGGTTTTTTGCCCTCGAGAACTGAGATCCGAAGTTTTTGCGCTAATCGAAATCTAGCTATCGCTTGTTCCACGAATTCTCATGTTTGAAAAAAATTCCAACCTTCTGTTAAATGTGACAGATATAAAAAAGTAATTGAAGAATATTTTTGTAACATTTGGATGAGTAATTTTTGGACTAACTACATATAAAATCATTCTTACCTACGAGAAAACTTTTGAATTTGAGAATTGTAATAAAAATACTTTTACAAATCAAAAATATTTTGAACAAAACCTGTTCAAAAAAATACAAAAGTCAACATATAAAAACTTATTCAAGATTCTGCTCTAAAGTATAACATTGAATAAGAAGAACTTTGTAAAACAGGACATTTCAGCGAGCCGTTACTTATTCACGCCGCTTGTCGCAACCTAGTGCTGCTCAAATATTCAATGCCGCCATCTTGTGCTTGTGTTAAGCTTGGCTTAACCACAGCCGCAAATGACGTGAGTAGACTAGAAAAAGGTAAGAAAGTGTGTCTATATGGCAACGCGAGCAAACCCCTATTATTATAAAATCTTAGGACGCTCGCACGTAATAGGTAAATAAGTCATGTACATGTTTAAGAAGTAAGTCTTAGCTAGCTGTGTATTTTAGGCGTTCATGAATATGTACAGTTTTCATAAACCTTAAGACAATAAGAATAAAGGTCACTGTAGTACAAAATCCGAGTTAGGGCAGTACAAAGTCATGAGAGTGATAAAATGAATAATGAAAAACATGGAATAAAATACACATTCCATCTGCCTAGCCTTTTCGTAGCTATGTTGGGTTCAAATCAAATCAAAACATTTATCTTGTTTGAATATGGGTAAACAACAACAACGACAACAACAATAGATCTCAGGACCATATCCTACCATAACAGGTGTGCAAAACTAGTATATTTTATAATTAAAATTAAAAAAAAACATTAAAAACAAATGACACCTTTTTTTTTTTTTTTTTGGATGGGAAATCATCAAATGACCCCCCCCCCCCACTCTGGACGGAGCGGAAGGGAGTGTCAGACTTGTACTGACTAAAACCCATCCATGTTCCTTCCTTGCCCTTTGTGTTCCAGGGCCACGGTATCTCTTTCGAACAGTCCCGCAGCCCTGGCAGGCATCGGCCCATGCGGACCCCTACGTGAATGCTGATATCTCTTTGAGGCGCGCGTGGAACACGAACGCACCGTCGACACGGCCTGTCGTCATAAGACGGCCGGACAGCGAGCTAGCCCATAACTCGCCGACCACAGGCCCGCGCCTACGGTGGCCGGGAGCCACCACGTGACCCTCGACGCCCAGGGCATCTCCCGCGGCGGCTGGGACGTGAGGTTCTTTCCCTCTCACGTCCCGCCACCTCCTTCACTAGCATGACTGCTTCGCAGAAGGTGGTGACGGCTTCCCATTCCCTCTCGCTCCGGACCATGGCTTGAACCAGGGCCGGACGCGAGAGATCGCCGCCGCCAATCGCCGCTACAAGGACACGGCGGTGCTCCGCCCAAGCGGGGCAGACCTCTACGGTGTGCTCCACCGTGTCCTCAGGACGATCCTCGCAGTGGAAACACCCGGGCGTTTCCTCCCGCCCGATTCGGTGCAGGAACCTCCCGAAACAACCGTGTCCGGTGAGGACCTGCGTCAGGCGGTAGGTGAGGGCGCCGTGGCGCCTCTCTAGCCACTCCTCAAAGAGGGGACTTATCGCCACTATGGTAGCGTGCCCTGCACGGGGTTGCAACAGTCGCTCTCTCCATGTCGCCATGAGATCACGTCGGAGGTCTGTCCGCTGAGCGGCAATTTGCCGCGGCAGCGGAGTTTCCCCCCGACATAGTGCCTCCGCGCGCCATTCGTGCAGGCGCGCGAGGACTATCGCCTCGAGATCCCATGGCGGCAATCCGGCAAGGAGGCTAGCCGCCTCGCCGGAGATCGTGCGGTACCCCCGGATTAGCCTTATGGCTATCACCTTATGGGGCGCGTTCAGGTAGTGGGCGGCTTGCCGCCTCAAAGAACGCGCCCACATCGGGGCCCCGTAAAGGGCCATGGACCGCACGACCCCTGCGTAGAGCCTCCGGCAGGAGGCGTTTGGACCCCTTAGGTTGGGCAAGAGCCTCTTGAAGGCAGCCCCTGTCCGTTCCAGTTTGGGAGCCAAAGGTCGGAAGTGCTCCACGAAGTTCCACCGGCTGTCGAGGACTAATCCTAGGTACTTCAACGTCGACCCGACGCCGATGGAAACCCCTCCCGCTGTCAGTAAGGATCCCGACGGTGGCGCATTTCGAGGCCCATGAAAACACATGGCCTCGGACTTGTGCAATGCCACCTCGAGACCCAATTGCCGGATCCTCTCCACGACTATCGCAACCCCGCGTGTCATGTTTTCGGCCGCCGCCTCGTGCGACCTCCCTTGTGCCAGTACCAGCGTGTCGTCAGCGTAGCAAACTACGCTGACGCCGGTAGGGAGGTCGGCGCGCAGCACCCAGTCGTAACCGATGTTCCACAGGGCCGGCCCCAGAACCGATCCCTGTGGAACACCGCACGACCGCACGAGCCTGCGATGCCTGGCGTACAGGTGCCGCGCGGCAACACACGCCTCGCGCAGAGACGTCAGCTCTCGCGACCACCAGTACACCTGACGCCGGGCGCTTCCTGGCCGAATTCGGGGCATTGCCACGTCGCAAATCTCGGACATGGCCTCCTGGAACCAACCCGCCTCATTGTTAATGTCGGCAGGTCTGACCGGTGATGACACCCAGGCCTGCACGATCGAGGCTTCCAGGAGGAGCTCCCGGTCCAGCTGCTTCAGCGCCCATCGCGGACCACTCGGGGCCTGTAGGACCGGCGCGCTTGAGGTCTGGGTGGAGATGTCGAACCGGATGTACCGGTGGTCGGAATAGGTCTCCACCCCCTCCATGACGCGCCAGTCAACGACACGCGGTGACAGAGCGGGACTGGCGAACGAGATGTCCACCACCGACTCGCCCCGCATCCGCACGCACGTGGGGACAGAACCCCGATTTAGGACGACCAGGCCTGTCTCCAGAGCCCAGTCCTCCACCATCCTACCCCGCACGTCCGTGTAACGAGAACCCCAAGCCAAGTTCTTGGCATTGAAGTCCCCGAGCACAAGCACGGGGAGGGAATGGCTTCCGATGACGACACTCAACTCCGTGAGGGAGTTGTGGAACTCGGCGAGAGTTCGGCTCGGGGAGAAGTAGACTCCCACTACAACGATCTCCCAGAACCGTGCTGCTACGCACCCTTGACCCTTCCTGACACTCTCAAGGGTCGGGGTACCGGCGGCAGCCGACGCAATTATGGTCACTGAGCCGCTAAGGTCCTCCACCCAGTCATCCCTGGGCGGGACAAAGTACGGCTCAGCGACCACGGCGATGTTAATCGACCACTGCGCCATGCTCTGGAGCAACAGATCCTGAGCGCAGGCGCAGTGGTTGATATTCGCCTGGAGAAGGCGTAATGGGGCCGTTACTGGCACTCCGTTTCAGTCCCCTCCCGAGCCCCCTGCGAGGGCCCAGCTGCGGAAGTTGCAGCAGTAGCGGCAGCGGCGGCGACAGTGGCGGCGGCTGCGGTAGTGGCGACGGTGGGGGTTTTGACGGTGGTGGCGTAGGGCCTTCCCTTGCCCCTGGCCTTGGCGGGAGTACCGCAGGCCTTGCTCCCTTCCAGGTGATCGGCCGGCTTGCCAGCTGCCGCACATGCGGTGCAGTGCGGCGCGGCGAAGCAAGCCGCGGCCATGTGACCGGGCTGGCCGCAGCGGAAGCATAGGCTACTGCGGTCCACCTCCGAGGTGCACCGGACCGACACGTGGGGCCCCACATGGCAGCGGACGCACCTCAGAGGTCTGGGTTCCAGCAGCTTCACCAGCGCCGAGACCCAGCCCATCAAGAGCCTTCGGCCCTCCACAATGGCTTTCGCCGCCGTCACAGGGCAGCTTACCGTTACGGTTCGCATGCCCGACAGATCCGGACGTAAGGTGCCTGCCTTGACCTGCTCGGCAGTGCACCCACCGGTCCTGGCGTCGGCGGCCACCACCTCCTCCTTGGTCACCGAGTCGTCCAGACCCAGGATGCGCAGGTCTGCGCATTTGACGGGCCTGGACACTCGGGCCTCGTCCGCATTTAGGGACGCTCTAAGCTTTTCAGCCAGAGCGTCAGCGGACAAGCCACGGGTTTCGCCGGGGATCTCCAGCACTCGAGCCCCTGTTGCGGTGACTCTAAGCCGGAGGCCCCCGGCGATCCCGAGCTCCTCGAGATCCACCATCGTCTTCGCCTTAGCGAGCACGTCGCGATAGGTCACGCCCCTCTTTTCCGCCTCCGTCTGTAATGTTATCACTACAGCTGCGGTCTTCGGGGCGCTGAGCCTAGCAGCGCCGCTCCGCTTCTTTTTTTGGCGCTTCCGCTCCCGCTGCCTGTCCTTTTTGGCCGCCCTTCGCTCCCTCGCTCTCTCTCCGACCACTTGCCACCCGGTCTCGGTCACGGAAGGCTTAGAGGACGGAGGCGGCGGCGATGGTGGCGGCTGTCTCCCGGCTGGCGCTGGCACATTCGCCGCCTTGTCCTTCTTGTGGGCCGCCGCCTTGCCCTACCTCAGGGCCGCCGCCCCCCAACCGGGGCCGATTTCGCCGGAGCCGGCTTTCCGGGCTTTCCGGGGGCCGACGTAACCCTGCCGGAGGGCTGGCTGGACGGCCCCGATGCGGAAGCCGCAGCAGCCGCATATGTGGCCGCCCTCGGGCCCGAGGGCGCTTTGTTTGCCGCCAAGGGGGGGCGCAGAACTGGTTCTCCACCGGCACGGCCTGGCGTGGTCGCTGCTGGCCATTTTGGGGCGCCTCGCGAGAGCCGGACTCACGCAGACTGGCCAAGTCTGCTCGGAGCTTCCTGTTCTCCTCTTGGAGAAGCTCCATGGCGGCCGTCAGTCGAGTGACCTCCACCCGCAGTTTGGCCATGCCGTCTGGCGGGGGCCCCGCATATCTAGCCTCCGCTGCCGCCATGATAGAGGCGACCGCTGAGGGTATAGCCCTTTGCCTGGTGGAGGGCTTTTGCTTGTAGGAGACAGCCCTCAGCGCCGCCTCCACCTCCTTCGCAAGCCCGGCTTTACGCTCCGCTTCGGAGCCGCCGTCTGCGCCCGCCTCGTTACCAGAGGAGCCCGAACGGGCCACCCCGTGACCGGCAGCCACCCCCGGGTGGCGCGCCTCTGCGGCAAGCCGTGCCGACCTCTCGGTGGCAGAGAGGCCTCTCCCCTTGCCGCGGATCCCGCCACGCTTGCTGGTGGGGATCTTGTGAGCCGAAGCCAGCTCCCCCTCTGATGACGACTCTCGGTCGCCTACCGGCCTGGACCGCTTGCGTAGGAACTCCCTGTCCCCCGCAGCAGCCCCGGGCCTCCCGCGCCGGGAGCTCTCTGAGCCTCCCGCGCTCACATCGCTGGATGCGGCGCCGGACTCCGACCCCACATCCCTCTCCTCCCTTCCTTCGCCGTTATCGGCCGTTTTTTTTATTGGGTAATCATCCATTCTGTTCCCACGAGTATGGGGAAAATAAAAAGTCCATCTGAGCAGTGCCCCCTGTATCCAGATAAGCCATAGCCAGGCCCGGCAGTGGTTCGCACTAGCGACTGATTTTCCATAGGAACCCGTCAGCCATACATCTCCTCGCGGTGCGCCGCCGCTTGAGATTCGGGGTAACTTTTTATAGAGGTTTTCTACCTCGTGGTCCGGGCGGTTAAGCCAAGACCCTCGGTCCCAATCGAAGCCGCGAGACGTGTTCCACGACACTTCGACGGTGGGATTACAATATCAACGGGACAGTGAAGGACACAGTCCTTCACTGTCTGCTCGGAGGCAGGGTAAGTGTACACCGAGCCCGCCCTTGCTCCTCCGCTGTGCCCTCTGCTTTTCAGAGGGTCACACGGAGCAACGCCCCCTAGGTCCAAGATGGACACCCCCCATGTCAGAATATTAGCCATGGACAGTAACATTCCCCGAGGAATAAGAATCTCTTCCTATTCCTCGGGGAAGGATACTGCCCACGCCCAGGGTGCACCGGCCCAGCAGCTGCTATTCGCTCCAGACGTATCGAGAGGGACCGGCAGCCATCAAGCACACGAGGAGGAATTCTGACAAAGCACCCCAACAAATGACACCTTATATACTCGTACATTACATTACAATGACTTCAGAAATTAAATTAATTACATTTATCAATTAAGTTATGAATACAGAGATGCCATAATATTATAAATTTCAATTCTTATCGGTCAGAAATTTTTCAATTGAGTAATAACATTTATTAAATAAGAGATCTGTCAAATTCTTTATGAAGGAAATTTCTCGTTTTTATTACATCGGGTATTTTGTTAAAAATTATCGGCCCCATACATATGATACTTTTATTTAATAGGGCGGTATCGGAACCACTAACAATTAGCATATTTTTATACTGTCTTCTGATTGACCGATTTCTATTTTCGGCCACTTTATTAAAAAGATGCATATTTGATTTAACAAAAATAGCCACCTCTAAAATATAAACTTGGGGAATAAAGGTAGATATATTAAAATAAGGGGTCGCCTTCCACTCTTAATTAAATTCAGGTAAATATCAGTATTCTACATTAAATGACTGCCTATCTGACGCCCACAATCTAGTCAGTACTGGATACTACCCGATACCCCTTAGCAAGACAGGTTGTCAGACTTTCCATCCGGTGACCAACTGTCACAATAGATATTGTGCTTCCATATAAGATACAAAAACAGTATCAATTCAATTTTTATTTTACAACTCAATTCCCATATTTAATTTCTCAGCACACACGAAAGAAAAGTAAATGAAAGATTTTACGACAAATATAAAACGGAGCGAACTTTAGATAAGAAAGTGGAGTGTCGTATTTTGATCGTTAAACCTCTTCGGTAATATATTCGATACAGCTCTATATGTTTCGCTGTGTCGAGACTCTAGTGGCAAGTTTTCCCGAACTTGTCCCGACTTTGTATTTGCAATACACTCGAATGAATCTCGTAATGTAGTTTTATTCACACCTGTTTCTTGCAGGTTAGTGGCTAGAATTTTTCAAAAGAGAATTTAATAAAATTATTGCTCGTTCATTCCACCTCGTTAAGTTTGGACAGGGATGTCCGTAGCTATCGGATTGAAGTTTGAAAATTACATTACCAGTTTTATCTTTTTAAATTAAAGTTTTAAGCATGCATAAGTTTTTTTTTTTTATTAAACCAAGATCCGTTAATAAATTGAATACATATTGTAATTGCAGAATGCATAAAAAGAGAAATTAGTACTGCGATGAAAAATTGGGCTTTATTTCATCAAGAAAAAATCTTGTGACACAATATCAAAAAGGAAATAACAAAGTCACAATTGCCTGAAGAACGCTGTTTAAGTGTCTTAACAAAAATGGTGACATAATGATTATACGAAACACATAATACGAAATTACTTTCAGCTTTCCGAAAGCCTTGAATTAAACGATTTTATTTTCAAATTAAATAATGTTAAGCTGTTCTAAATAAAAAAAAACAGTTTTTTTTCTGATGGATTATTTAATGTTGTCCGCGGTATTTACTGGTAACCTGTATTTGAGATTTTGGTTCGGCTCGAACTACGCCCTTCTCGTAATAATGTTGTTTTCTTGTGTTCATTCTTAAATTTTATTCAATCTGCTTCCTAAATATTTTAGTGTTTCTTATATTATTTTTTGTTTGTCGAGTAGATAAAAGACCAAAAGTCTGCCAACCAAGCCAAAGAATAACGTGTTACTTAGTTAGTAGTTTTGTTGTGCAGGCTTGATAGACAGTAGTACTATTTGTTAAATACGGATGTGTGTGGGAAGAGATTATGAACTTACAAATAATCTAATAAATCCGCTTGACATGTTCCGCATCAAACGACATACAACAAAATGATAAAAATATTGATGTTCGTAGTGCCGACGTTATGTTTAGCCATTTAACTTATATATTGGCGCAGCCATAAAGCATTGCCGTGGCAGTGCTCCGCATAATCGCCGGCTTTCGGTATAAAACGCCGCTTTGTGCGGATTCCCTGGCATTCGCTCGACGCGACGCTTCAAGCTGCGATATGAATATTATTACATTCTTCTGTTCTATATTTATTGTGAATTTGTCAATAGTCTGCGTTGTTTATAGGATTGTGTGGTGTTCTATTTATAGAATTATCAGAAATCACGCGATTACGTTACTTAAGTAGTAATCGCGTGCCTGAGAGCTTTATAAGATATTTTTGTCTGTTTTTTTTTGGCTACAGTGAGTTTACCATCTGTTTTTTCTTCATTTCAAATCGTCAGTTAATTTAAAGTTACACCCAAAATACTTTACTTTGGGGGCTATTTTTGTCTGCTTATTGCACGATACGATTTAAAAACAAACTTTCTGCAGATAGCAATTTATTGTATGTGATACAAAAACATCATTCATGTCTTATACAGTTCTAAGAGTTAAGGTAGGTATAAGTTTTTAAACTCACACGTGACATGGTTACTAACATTATCATTAACACTGAAAACGGGATATTTACCATTTTTACTATTAATTTGTTTTGAGTTCCATAACTTCAGTTTATCCGTTACGTGCTTGCAAATGTGCCGAAATATCGGGAACTCAAAACAAATAGTAGACATGGTAAATATTGCGTTTTCGGTCTTAATGATAAGAGGTAGGTACTGAACTGCACGTTCTCAAGAAAAACTAAAACTACTAATCTTATTATGTTAAAACTGTTACTGTTTTTAAATTATTTAAAAAATCATTGTCTTAACCATCTGTTCAGTATCGCCGACAGCACAAAATACTAAACCAATCTGCTACATTACCACCAATCCGCACAACATCAGCCGGCTCTCTCCAATCTCCAGTCTATTGTTCCCATAATCACCAGCAGGTCGGTGATAAACGCGGCGCCTCTGATTTACGTCCAAAGCCACGCCATTAACGGCATTACCCTAACACCTAGGAGTTAACTCACACGAGTTACGGCTGATTTGCAACTTGTGCTTCTATGTCTTAAGATAAACTGGCAGGTGGTACGAGGGGTAGCGTTGCCTATAAAATTGAGGTATAAGAAAAAAGTCAATTTTTTTTAGTAAGATATAGGTATCGTCCGTAAAGAAACTTTCGTGTATTCGATTTGGGGCAGTAAAAAAGTTGTGTCCATAGTTTTGAAAAAAAAGACCCCAAAATTGATTTAGAATTCGTTTGTCTAACAAAAACAATCAGAAGATAAATTCAATTATAGTTAGCAGACAGCAATTTGATGAAAACCGAAAACGTGATCTAATAAAAAACTTTCTGAACTAAAACACGCTTCTCACGCTGACTCTCATAAATGTCGTCAAAACCGAATAACCAAGCAAACATAACAACAAGTAATCCCATAAATTGAATTCCAACAATACACACCACTTAGAAATCTTGAAAAAATAATCCACACTCTCAAAAGCGGAATACTAATAAATAATACATGGCAAAAGTTCCCGGCTCGGCTCATACAGAAGATTGATCCGCGCATTCCGAATACATTTACATGTGGGAATAAATCATAACAGCGGGGCTCAGGGCTCGTGGCTCGTGTCGATACAAGAGAACGACATGAGGTGTAATTTATATTGTTTGGAGGTTCGTATGCCTGTGGAAGTGAGGCTAACAATTTTGATATTGAACGTGAGGTCTTGATTGAAGTTTTCAAATCGAGTTCAGGATGATGTCGTTACAGAAATGTTCTAAAAAAAGACTGTCTTGAAAAGGAATCACCGACATCATAGTCTATTTTTCGTAAGAGCCTGAACCATTCTGACCTGAACCACGTGCCTAACCTTTCCTCCAACCTAATTCTAAAGAAATTAGGCCTCACGTACCTACGCAAAAACGGTCATCCATTATTAATGTAGTGTTTCATTTTCAACCCAGGTTATTGTACTGAAAATCATAAATCACGCCTTCCGTGCTCCACTTTTTACAACATACTAGAATAACAATAGGTAGCGTTACTCCTAAGCCTAAAGCTTAGGGTGATAAAAGTCTTACAGGAAAGTACTTCTTGAAGAATGATTTGGCATATTTTTTCAGTACCAAAACGAAGGAGGCGGTATATTGCTCCTAACTTTTTGCTATTACTGAGAAAAACTTGCTGTTACCCGACGAGTGCTGGCTGATTGAAACAATACATTCAAAGGAATACTTCAGAACTTCGAAAACATCGATGATAGGATTTAGTGAAAAAGTTTTTAGGTACCGTATATCGAAAGAAAATAGCGATGTTATTCTGGCTTTTTGCGTAAGGATTATACGAACGTTTGAAAATAAATGAAAAAAACTGAGAAAGTGGAATTTAGCCATCTGAATAAAAATGACATGACATGTCCAATATGATCAAGATCTTTTAGGTTTTTATGACTATGAGAATTATTCTCATAGTCATACTCTTATAGCGGTGCAGATTTTTTTCATACTCGTTTTAGTGGATTACAATAACATGAGGTTTATTCAGTATTCGTTGCCAGCTTGCTAAGCTAAATATATCTAGATTCAGTATATGTATAGCCCAGATACTAGCGCTGGTAGATATTGCATAAATTATGAACTGTTCTAGTTTTATATTAAATCCGATGAAATTTAATAGATATCAATTTGAGAATCCGACCTATTTGATTATTATGTTTCCAAATGCTAGTCGTGTACAACTTAATTGACGATGAAAACTGGAACATTATTATAGTCAATCAATTTCATCATCATTCTGATCGGCTTCCAGTCTAACCGGATATTGTTGAATACCAGTACCTCCCACCCCTTGGTTAATCAGGTAATATGTTTTGTTATGTTTTGTTTGTATGTTTTGTTTAGCATAATTTGTAGAGGCTAACAATTAACTATCAATTTCAGCAAAAATACTTTTATACTTTTAGTACTTGTGTTCCAGAACTTTTATCTCTAAAACTCTTTTATTCTCGTCGTTTAGTGTTTAAACATTTTGTTTCATTACTGTGGCTGTGACTTATTCGCGTTCGAGTGAGGGGCGTGGTCTGTTAGCACAGAATGAAATAAAATTGTAGAATCCATTAACACAGGCCGCTGTTAAACCGTTATTTTATTTTCAAGTTACACTTTTGGAAATATACAGTTGGAAAAAATTGGTTTCGGCACGCTCTGATTCCAATTCTTGGTGTTAGTAATTCCTTAACTCATTTTATGCTGTGTTCATTATTTCCCTTAGGTAATAGACTCCTTTGAATGACTTCAACCAGTTGGTGAATCACGCCTATAAACCCTGAAGGGTTAAGAAGAAGTAGCACGACATCTCTTGACTAGTTTTGTTTCGGTTTCATGTAACAGGGGATGTTAGAGCCATCTACCGAGCACAAATACAGAAGTCAGGCTGCTCCTGAGACATTCTTGATGGACAACCCAATAACACTTTGCCCAACCTAGGAATCAAACCATCACAAACCTCGCAATCAGCAGTTACTGGCTCCTTTTATAGACAGGCTTTTGTAATGTAATACTTGTATTTTCAGTAGAAAGCGGAAATATTGCACACAAGTCAAAATATCATTTTAATTTTCCAATTTTGTAATCCGAAAGAACTTCACACACTGCCTCGGGGCCGCGTTACTTTATTCGGAGTACGTTTTCATTGTAAAACATTTATTTAACGCGACTCTTCTTACATTTTTCCGTCTTTATCTCGGCACCGGAATAAACCGCTTGGATTAGATGATTCGCTTTGCAGCCTTTAGATGAATCGCTCGGTGATTTGTTAACGCATTTACTGTGGAAGGATTGAAGGTTTGTTATGAAGTTAATGATTCTTATATACAAAGTTAATTTTAAGAATTATGGTTTTGGTAGGGTTAGATTTATTTGTGGATGTTTTTTCATTCACTCAGTTTATTATAGTGTCAATCTGCCAATCAAATACCAACTTGATCTTGACTAACCCAACCGGTTACTTTACAACGCATCTTCCAGTGTGCCTTATTTAATTAGCTTGCCTGATATTATCTTTAAAGACTTATCACTGGGTATTCTGTGTTGCCTACTACAAGTAAAATACTTAAGTCAATTACAAAGTAACCAAAATTGAAACGAAGAGGTGAAAACAAACAAAATTCCACTTTCAAGACACTCTAGTAAGTTTAAAAACAATTCCCAATAAAAACACTAGATAGGTACTAAAAACATTTTGAGATCCACAGAAACAAGAAGAACCAGCAAACCAATCCCATTACAAAACAAGAAACGGTACAACCCCAGTCCATTTTCTAATTTTCCAGGCAAAAAACAAGGTTAGGCGAGCAGTAATCCTATGCGTGTCTTCATTACCCAGCATTAAGGCGATGACTCGACTTGATGAGCTCCTTTGTACCCCTACCTCCCCTGCACCCTCTTGCACCCCTTCTACCCCTGTGACGTCGCTTCGTGAAACATTTTAGGAAAATTGTAAAGATGTTGTTCTTTAATTTTGTTTGTACGTGTAGAAGGTAATTTTGTGTGGGAGATTAGGATCTTGAAGAGAGATAATGTAAGCGTGGGAAAACAGACCATGTGTAATTTCTGCTTAGTACGAAAAAAAATAAGCTAAAAAGACTCACTTGATGTTATGGGTCGGAGGCCAGAAGATTTGAATCTGACTCAATAAGAAATTGGTGGAAGCATTTAAAAAAAAATATAGCAATAACCGAATTGTAATTTTTTATTGCTACTTGTGTTATTGGTCTTCATTAAAACCTTCCCAAAGAGGAGACAGTATGAATTAAAAACTTATCCTAAAACGAACAAGTTTAGTGATTCTTAAGTAACGGCGCTGTTGGTCAACATTTTGCGAAAGTGTCTGTGAAAGTTGTATTGAACAAAAAAAGTAGTTTAAACAACTAAAAACTAACCCTACTGAAAAGCAAAAAACAAACACATTTGGAAGCTGACGGGACTCATTCCACTAGAGATAAGTTAGGTTATATTTTATGTTAGAAAATAATGAATGACGTAAATAAATTTACCAGTTAATTTTATCTAATTACCACCATTTAATAAACCACCTCGGTTCTCCACTAATCAAGTAACTAACCCCATGAATGGCATCGCTCACTGCGCCCGCCTGCCCGTGCGTGCGCACAAACTAGGCAACAGGATTAAGAGCTCAGCGGCTTACACAACTTGTAATCGACGCTGCTCGTCCGAGAGTTATTTGTATCGCTGGCAGTTGGTACTTCAGGGGGTGTTGATACATTGGGGAACAGGATTTTTTATGGAATGATGTGATTTGTTGCAATGCCGAGTGAAACTTACATGAAATATGAAACTTCGAATTTATGCATTGCGACATGAAACAGTTGGGTGAATTTTTTTTGGCGTGTTTTACTTTTCATGAAAAGCAAGAAATGAACATTCACATGAGTTTTTGTTACGCGATAAACAATTATATTCGTGTAGGTAGTACAAACACTCATCCGCGAGCATAACTGTTAGAATTAGATTTTCGTGTTTTGATTTACGTACTCATAAAACTGTGCATTCCGTTGATGAATGTTTGTTGAGTTACAATAGCTCGAGCCACAAATGCAACACAAGCTCGTGCAGCGGGTGCTCGCGGTGAGCTGTTGTCCTACAACTTCTCTTCACTCTTTCTTCTTCTTACTGCAAAATTCTTCCACAAATCTACGGAAGGACAACAGGTACTAGGTTGTTGGAAATATAATGTGAATTAAGATTTTTAATGTATTAAGAATGCTTTTTTTAAACATTTTAAGAGTTACAATTAATGTACTATGTGTTCGTACAACGTATGTAGTGTTCTAATTAATGATATCTATCGTGAGTAATTTGGGATCTCATTTCAAACTACACTAGCTTTTAATCATAAACGAATCACCAGAGCCCGATTACAAAATACTGATGTCATTTTATAAATAATACACTATAATACACAATAACAATATTAGTTAAATTAAGCAATATACTGTGTTGCTTAATTTAAGTAATTTTGGATTAAATGAAACGACCAATTACATTATAGATCACCTAGAACTTGTAATTGTAAATTTTGTAAGGGTCGGAGCAGGCCCAGGAGAAGATGGCGGGATGGCTTTTTCGTGAATTGGCGAGAAAAAGCACACCATCAAGAGAAGTGGATGGAATGGGGGGAGGCCGCTGGCCAGGAGTGGGACATAAGGGCTAATTAAAAATAAATGTAAGGTTGTATCAATAAATAAAACTACAGTTTCGCATTGCAGTAGCAGCTACTAGAAACAGCAGAAAGTCGCGGACACAATTATGTACAGTGTCGTAACCGTCGCGTGTCAGAGCTCAAACACAAATAGTTTATTATGCTAATGGAAGTTTTTCAATCTGAATGCAAATCCGACACGAGGCTAACGAGGAATGGAGACGTTTGCGCTCAAATTGGAACGTTTAGGGATATTATGTTTATTTTATTTAGTTGTTGGGTAAGAGGAGATAGCTATTTATAATTTTTAGTGTTGTGAGCAAAGATTAAATGATGACAAATTCTAGGTTTGAGTATATCTGTGTTCCAGGGCTGCGGGACTGTTCGAAAGAGATACCGTGGCCCTGGAACACAAAGGGCAAAGAAGGAACATGGATGGTTTTAGTCAGTACAAGTCTGACACTCCCTTCCGCTCCGCCCAGAGTGGGGGGGGGGGGGGGGGGTCATTTGATGATTTCCCATCCGAAAAAAAAAAAGTATATCTGTGTTAGAGTACGTACTTGTGTTGTTTTTTTGTATCATTGATAGCAAACAGACCCATTACGGCTCTCTTATCAAAATGAAAAGTCATTTATACAAAATAGGCTGATAATCAGTACTTTTTGAACGTCAACATTTACAAGAGACAGTCTCTCAAAACGCCCACTCTTTACCACTTTCTAGTGTTTAGCTGAAAAGAAGAAGTGGAGAAACAAACTCCCCAGCAGCACGTGATGGTCCGATGTCGCCGCCACTTACGTACACATGCAAAGCAAAAGCATCGCAGATGGGTTGTCAGGTCTCAGAGAGATACCTGAAATATTTCATGTACTTTGAATTGCAGCCCTTCCAAAATCAACTACAGTAACGCTGCAAGGTTTATATGGAATCCTGTAATTAAACACAACAGCTTGGTTAGTTGGCGAAACGGGAAAGTAACCAAACGGGACGTACCCCTCTTATCTAATCATAAACTCACACCACTGTTCTGTTAGAAGCA
Organism: Noctua janthe; assembly: GCA_910589295.1. Lineage (NCBI taxonomy): Eukaryota > Metazoa > Arthropoda > Insecta > Lepidoptera > Noctuidae > Noctua > Noctua janthe. Next base: position 727,973 of record OU342560.1, read on the forward strand.
TAAGTTAGCCAGTAATAACTTGAATAGTTTAAGATATTAATCGATCTTGAATAAACCAATATCCACAATCTGGTCCGTCGGAATGCTGTAACAAATACGGGTCAGATTCCGATGATTATTGCATTGATAATGGATGCCGTGACCGCAGGGATTGGAATTAAAATTAAAATGGATCCGATACTTTTGGCGCTCTCCAATTATTTTGTTAATTGGACTGCTGGTATTCGCGTTAATTGTTGTTATAAAGAATCCTTTTTGATGTGAGGACGCTGGACCGTGAATTTTGGGCTAAATTGCGTAATGTTTTGAATTGTACTTACACAATCACATGATAATGAAACGTGGGGACTACGACGAGGAAGTTGACATCAACGTTTACCAACGAAACACTGGATAACAATTTTGGAAGAGGTTAGGAAGCGAAAACTTTGGATCAAAATAGCGAGGTAAAATCTCTATAAGCAAATATGATTGTGCAAAATACAAAACAATGTCTGGATATTTAAACGCCACCTGCTAGGATCCTTGCGATAATTGACAATTTATTTTTTGGTTGGACAACCTTACATTTATTTTTAATTAGCCCTTATGTCCCACTCCTGAGCAAAGGCGTCCCCCCATTCCATCCACTTCCCACGATGGTGTGCTTCTTCTCGCCAATTCGCGAAGAAGCCATCCAAGACGTCCCGCCATCTTCTCTTCGGTCTACCGCGACCCCATCTACCTGTTTCAGGGCTCCAGTCTTGCGATATTCGGACCCACAGCTGTGCTGACATCCGGCAGTCGTGGCCTGCCCAGTACCATTCTAGTCTGGCAGCTTTATAAGCTACGTCGGCAATTTGCGTTCTGGAGCGGAGTGTGGTGTTCCTTATCGGGTCAATTATTTTTACATTCAGTATGCTGCGCTCCATCGCTCGTTGGCAAACCTTGAGTTTGGACTTATGGAATATGTCAGAATGGGGAGAATACACACGTCCATTAGCTTGCGTTTTAAGGGGATAGGTAAATCGCCCTTAAATAGCTCTTTCATGGACGAGTAGCAATTTACAATTTAATGTACGATATTTTATAACAATACATACTGGTACGCTACGTAATAACTATGCATTTACAACTTCCTTCTATAAAACACTCCCTTTTTAATCGATTTCTTTACATTTTTGGGTCACTTGGTAATGTGTGTCAAACACACTATACTGAATATTTTTGTTTTATTCATGAATTCCAATAAAAAACACATGATTGTCAATGGATATTTTTTTATCGTATAAGGTTTTCTTTGTACAATAACTATTTTTTTTTATTTAGTTTAATATTGTTTTGGTAGCTACTCAGCTTTTCAGGCTCTCCAATCTATTTAATCTTCGTATTATTCAAATAGTAATAATCTAAAATAATTCAGCCTTAGAATAAAACTATTATAACACATAACATAACATAATCAGCCTATAATGTTCCCACTGCTGGGACACAAGCCTCCTCTCTATGAGAGGGAATGGGCTATAATCTACCACGCGGGCCCAGTGCGGGTTGGTGTAAAAAAACTAAAAAAAATAAAACTATTACTTCGATCAATTATAAAAACTAAAGAACCCAACTGAGAAGCAAAAAATAAGCGCATTTGCAAGAGTTACGTGATAGGTTTTAAACTGAGTTTTTATTGTTGTATTTAGTGGCCACATCCACCTCCAGTCTTACTGAAACGTATTGTTATACCAAGTAATAGGATTGTGGATATCTGATAGGTAGTCTCTTCATGAAAAAACTGGTATCTACATTGTGGTATCCGGTCAGACTTCAGGCTAATTCTGACATAATTATTGTTGGGAAAAGGCTATATTTTATGCAGATGATGATGCCAATCTCGTCTCGTTTGTGTTCCTAAACCTGTTCCATCTGTAATCCCATACTAAGACCTCTATTATATTCCATTGACGCAATAAATAATTAACAATATTTAGTAAAACCGTTTATTTGCATACTAGAATAGCTAGTATAATAGATTAATTTATGAGTATTATGTATGTGAATAGGGAGCCATACATCCGTGACTACTAAGTGATTTACATACGTAATTACTGGGTGGTGATCCTTGACGGATTAGAGCGTCATTAGTCGTAATTAGGGCAAACGCCACTTGTAGCGATATTTAGCATAAATGATATAATGGCGGGGCTGGTTGCTGATAGGCATTTGTTTTAATGTTGGTAGTTTTAAACGGTACCTTCTTTGTATTTCTTTTAAAGCAACCTTTATTTCGCACTCTTAAGCAACAAAGTTTGTAACATGTTTTCATATCTTAAATGAAGCTATTTTAGCAGTGCCTTATAAAATTCAGGGCCCTGTCACAATAAGGTCTGCAAAAAAACTCAATCAACTCAATTGTAAAATGCAAATGAGCAAAAAGCTTAAAACTGTATAAAATAAACCGTCAATGTAAAAAAAAATAGATTTTCCAGTGGACCATAAACCAGGGACGATTATTTCAATAGATTTTAAGGTATTTTTCTTGTGCCAAACAGCTATCATGCCTAACCGAGCTGTTGCTAGCAACATTATTAAAGTTGTTCAGTGAAACTATAAACAAGCTATGAAAATAAACACTTCGATATTAACTAAAATTATAACGAAAATTTCAGTTTAGCTGTAGAAACTCATAGAACCTTTAGTTGAAGAGCTACTTACGACCACAAGTACTAAAGTTGTTGTTGGAGTACAAAACAAGTTGTTAGTACTTAAATATGTAGCGATTCTCTCTTCGCAAGGTAATGTTGTTGTTCTTGAAGTAACCGCAAAGGTTTCATTCATATTAGATGTCTAGTATGATCGCCTGACGAGGAACATTCTAGAAGGTTCGTAGGTAGTTAGTCTGCAAAGTTTTTTTCTACTCTCGACGTAGGTTGGGTACTCAGAATGTGTTAAAAGTTGGAGTACTTTTATTATTTCTGCTATAAGAGTTGCTGCTTCATGTACAGTAGAGACCATAAGTGCAGTAGCAGTTTCACAAAACGATCGCATCAAAACAAGTCGCACTTACGACCTTTTTCCATAACAAACATTTTGCACACATACACGATCTCGTATATCGCACTCTTTCATAATTATCTAGTCAGAAAGACTGCGATAAAATGATCTTAGTGACAAGCCTGTCATGTCGCGACGGAGTATTAAGTTAGTGATATTTAATTTCAAACTAACAATTATGTGTCTATCTGGCTTAGCGGTTAACGCTATAGATAAAATGTCTCGCACGGTGTAGCCTGCGTTCGAATCCGACATTACACTTTTGGTGTTTTAATTATAAATGATACGTTAGACCCGATGAGATATGTTTTTCTAAATATTAGTTGGAACTTATTATTAACAAAAAAGATGAGGGTGAATGTGAAACAAAATAGACTTCTGGATTGAACAAAGTAGTTAGTTATGACGTTGTTAGTTGGTGAACTTTGTCACGAGCGTTTGTGTTATTATTACGATTAGCGTATTGTTTGATTGTCTTTATTCAAGATGCAAGCTAATATTAGTATTGATGACAGGGCAAATATTGTCACTATGCGTAAAAATGGGCTTAATATTTCAACTGAAACTGGCTTAAAATGTGTAAGTTATTTTTAAAAATTATAATTATTATGATGATAGTTGTGGTGTGTGATTTTCTTATTATTAAATAAATTGCTAGTTGCAAGTGTGTAATCATATTTTGTTTTTTTTTAGAAATTCTGTTAGCCGTTGGGTAAAGAGGTTTGAGGAAGAAGGTAGTCTGAAGAGTCGTCTAAGAAGTGAAAGGCCGCCGCTTATTAACCCGACTCAGCGACGTTTTATGGTGGAAGAATATGAAACAAATGGTTTCATTCCAACTATAATGTTTGCAGAGCAATTGGATACTACATTACAGACTGTTCGCCATGCATTCGGTGCTGAAGGTTTACATCATCGGAAGCCAGCTAAAAACCATTTTTGACACAAAAACACAGGGAGGAAAGACTATGTTTTGCTCGAGATTATTTACTTTTTAACTGGGAGGTGACTGTATTTTCTGACGAGAAGACTTTCAAGTCTTGCCAAAAGGAAGACTTAATTTATGGCGAAAAAATAATAATACTTAATTTAATAAGTAGACCGGGTAACTAAATATTTAGTAATATTAACATAACCGTAAATAAAAAAAAAAAATAAGAAATAAATTTTAATTTTAATGATCTTAAATTGGGGTTTAGTTTCAATATTCTTTTCGTCAAGAAAATGAACACTTAAGCTATAACCTCAATACATTCAATGTGACGTTACATAAAAAAAACACGTTCATAAAGTCTAACTCATATATTAGTATTCAATGAACTCTGCTGAATACTGATACCTATAATAAGCGGGTATCAACAATTATTTTTGTGTTATTAGAATATCCTTTCCGTGTTATGTTATTCTTATTATGAATTGACTAAGTGGGTATACAACAAAAAATCTTATGAACGGTGATAAGAGAACTTTGTTTTGCCTAGATAGGAATGTGACGTCACAATTCTCATAAAAGTTTGTTAATTTTATAAATAAATAAAACGAATAAACATTTATGTTATCATTCAGCATGTTTTTTTTATTTCCACCTTCCAACACCGAAAACATAAAATAAAAATCAATTAATGAGGTTAAATAATAATACAATAACTATCTAATATTTAACTTCTTATAAAAAATGAATAATAAGCATGACTACATTATGAATAAACATAAATACCTAACGACTTTCTGCTTAAATTACAAATATTATTAAGGTTTCAAAGAAACAAAAAACAGCCACACATTGTAATAACATGGATTCGAACTTGGACTTCATTGATCGTGAACCCATGCTCAGCCCAAACAGCTACCAACCCATGTTAATACTCGTACTACGCGAATTTTAAAAATGCAATGGTAAGAACAGGTCATCACTATGATGTGTATTCTAAATGCAACAGAAATATAATGCTATTTCGCGTAGTGTGACGACAGTTCATTAGTGTGTGTTATGTGTGGAATGTTGAACATCACTCATACACGCACACGCACACACACTGCTGTATCGCGCTCGCACAGTTCATAGCAATATAATCTTTAGCATGGTAGTGCACTTTTGAGCGTCTACTGTACTTAGTTATTTTGAGACGATAAAAGAAGTATGAGATGATAAATGCGTTGTCGTATTTATGGCTTTGTAGATTTTGCAATTGATACCAAAGGTGTTAAGGGTTGAAACTTAGTAATATCATGAATAATTTATCAGCGGCACACAAGGAATTTGAGGTTCCCAAACAGTCCTTAGTAACACTAAAATGAAAACCGTTTTAGTAGATTGAAAAACGACATCTACAAGTGCTACTATTATAAAAAACTTAAAAATTTCGCAATAAATTATACAATGTAAACAAATGTAAAAACTTGAACATTTTTCGGAGAACCACAAACCTCGGCCGAGTATTTCGATTGATTTTAAAATACGAGCGTTCGGACCAAAATCAAATTGAACAACTCGATTTAAAAATCGTGTATTTCGCACATCAGTGGCCAGCGGTGGTTCACTTTGTTCGAGAACGTTCGTTATAAAGGTTATTGAATAATTTAAAACTAGAGCTTTTTTTGTGGAAATGTAGATTAATAATGGAGGTTATTGCTAAAGTTTTGAGTTCTGCAGTAGGTGGGTTTCCTTTAAGTGGATGTTGGTAATTGGAAACCTCTGTGGAATTATTCATAGTTGTTCTTCGTACTGGGTTTTGGCGCAGATTACTATTGTTGTTTGTGCACGTCAGTAATTTAACTGCATTCTCTGTTTTTGCATATTTCTGGGTTTGTTAAAGTCCTGTCTTTTTTTTTTAATTTGGACACAGAATTTTGTGAACACCAACGTACTTGCCATGGGGAACATTCTTGATGACACAAGTCTGCGACCACTGTTTGTTGTACACGTCTGAAACTTCATTATACACTGGTCTTGTTGTCAACTGCCAGTCTAACCATGTGAGCGACATCTGACCTCCACAACCCAGTCCGATTGTGAGTAATGCGATATCCCTTTATAAGACTAATTATCTAACTCACACTTACGAGGACAGTGTTTCAACAATGGAAACGTTACAGGCAGATAATAATGGCAGACTATCAGTTATCTAACTGCCTATCAAAGATTATTAGAACTAACGGCTTAAATGGCTATCCACAGCACAGATGAACCAGACTATTCACTGTGATCAGGACACTGCAAATCAATAATAACATTTATAACACCAGGAATCTTGCTTACAATACAAACCCGAACAGTATTCAGGAGCAGTTTTTCCCCGTTGTATGCAAGTTTTAGTACCTGGCGTGTTTTGCCAAGCTTCGCATTACACTCCTCACGAGTCTTGGCACGACCTGTTTTGGCAGCCATTTTCATACTTTAATCCAAAACACTGGGTACTTAATACTAAATATTGTTGCTTTTCTTTTGTCAACGTGAAAGACACAAGAAGACCATTGTTTTGCGAGAATGTCGGAAAAGTAAATAATTATGTAACTCCTTGTGATGTATCAGAGAACAAAACTTTAGAAATAGTTTAACCTAGTCTAAGTCTGTGTTATAGAATTCTATGATTAATGAAAAAGCGATTGTTAAATTAAAGTAACTTTAATTTACAGTTTATTTGAATAAATCTTTGTCGGCTCATTGTTCAGCATCGGTTGTGAACTAGAAAAAGATTATTTGTTGATAAGGTATGTTGAGATTTGGCAATTTTTTGTTAGGGATTGATCTTATAACTAGGCTCAAGACATTAAGCATATTAATCATTTGCTATACTTACAGGATGAGCAAGTGGAATTACAAAATTTAAACCAAAACTCGCAATTTCTGTACAAAATTTCAGCATAATTACAACAAACATTTAACGGCTAAAATATGGGCCCACAAAAATGTAGGGGTGTACATGAAAATGAAGTGAGCTGTCACGTGATGCCGGCCCTGTTCGCGTCATAAATATAACTGTTGGATGCTGTAATTGTCGTTATAAGAAACTGAGTTACAGTACGTAGGTGTAAACAAGTGTAATACTATGAAGCAAGTGCTTATTATTCTTATTTTTTATTACACACAAAATTTACATGGATGATCATCCCTCCCAACTATGTTGGGGTCTAACCACATGCAGCAGAATACCTTGGTATGTAATGGTTGTTCACCCATCCTCGGATCGATCTTAAAACCGTTGGTTAACCTTAAAGATCGAACCGTTTGGCTGTTTATATGGCCCCAAGCTCTTCCACAAGATGACATAAATATTGTTACAATATTTCAGCTTAAATGTACAAAAGTGATTGATAGCATCACCCAGAATTGAGTTTTCTTGCAGTACACCTTATTGCAATAAATAGTAAAGTTATAAAAGCGGAGTGTTGTTTATCTAGATGATAAGTAGTAATTTTACTGTTTTTGTGTTGCTTAAGTAGACTTGAGAAAAAAAGACAAATTTTATTGGAGCAGGTTAAAATCGGAGAACTTTGTAGATACTAAAGCAGATGTTTATGATTGTGAGAGCCTGGTCATTATTTTAAACTGCTGATGTTGTAACAATTGAATTTTGTAATAATTATACTTTAACATTATCATTAACACTAGAGACGGGATATTTATCACGTTTACTGATTTGTCTGAGTTCCCGATATTAAAACAAACAAGTTCAGTAAACATGGTAAATATCCCATTTCTAGTGTTAATGATAATGTTAGTGACCATGATAACTTAAAATCTTATAATTATACATTAACTTACGCCTTAAGTTAAGTCACAAATCCACAAGGTAAAACGATATCCAAATATTGACTGATAATTGAATTATTCCTCCCCGCAATATTTCTACCCACAGAATTCTTCATCAGGGAGGTCACTAGGGCATTGATCGAGGGTGCGAATAATTTCGTATTTTTGTTTACAAAACTTGACAAAATTCCTTATTTTCGTGGCAAGTACCTTCACAAGTTTTCGTGCCGCTGTCAACTTTGGTGATAAATTCTTTTTTATCTCTTCTTAATTGTACTTTTATTTTTCGCCTGTTTAAACTGAAAATATATAACGAAGTTAACTTTCTCTTTCTGGAACTTTCTAACAGTATTTTAATGCTGTTATTTAGTTAGTTCTTTGAGTCATTAAAAGACAGAATAATTATTTTCTTAAGGCTTAGTAATTGAAGATAACTTCAAACTAATGGGCAGACTTTTTAACGCTACTGGCTTGCAAATTTAAACATTCCTTTAAAAACGAAAATATACCGACCGAATACACAACCAACGTCTTTTTTAGATGTCGGTTAATAAAAAGTGGAATAAATCATGTCATTAATATTTACTTACAGATACAACATAACATCTAAGGAGGCTTTACAAGTAAGCCTGTTATAGCCAACGTAAACCGTCATACAAACAAACATCGGAATAGCTCGATTATTTTACTAATATTTAACTGCATAAATTCGTCTTCCGATAGACACACACATAAACAAAGCCTACTTACATAGGTTTGAGCGGGGCTCTAAGGGGATTCTTTCGCGACAGTCTCCTAAAAATCCGTGAAAAATCACCTACACATATAGAATAGAATAGAATAGAAACTTTTTATTTCAGACCAGGGTCCATAGGGTTAGTAACAATTTTACTTAAGTTCTAGTGTTAGTAGGTTACAGACACAGATGAAAATATACAAGTTAAAATACAGCATGGAGCCGCATCCACCTTCGCAACATCGGGGAATCCCACCGATCTGCGAACACACCGAGAATACTGTTGGTGCTGCCGCGAACACGAGTAATCAGGGATGCACATCTATTTCTAATAATGGCGGCAAAACCATCAATATTATTATCTGCAAACATCCCCGACGCACTACTACGCCACGGCAGCCGCAGCAGCACTCTCAGTGCATTATTGTATTGAACGCGTAGGTCGCTGTATGTCCGCTGAGTAAAGTTGACCCACAGGCTGCACGTGTAGAAGGACTGGCAGTAAGCTTTGAAAAGCGTTACTTTAACTGGCTTCGTACAACGTGCAAACCTGCGAGCCAGCATGTTACAACGGACAGCCAGCGACCTACGTTCCCTTTCAATGTCACAATTATCTTTAAGATCTTCAGTGACCCAGTGGCCCAGATATTTAAACTTGTCCACCCTTTGCAGTGGTTCTCCACAAAGAGCGACAGTCGGAATACATGAATATGTCACATTTCCTGCTTTAAAAACCATTAGTTCGCTCTTTGTGACATTATATCTGAGCCCATGATTCACCGCATAGCATTCGCAAATAGCGATCAGTCGCCTCAGAGCACCGATCGATGGGCTCAGCAACACCATATCGTCAGCATAACTAATATTGTTAATGCACACCCCGTCAATATGACATCCGACACTGGTGCTGCTGAGCTCAAGGATCAGCTGGTTCATGTATAAGTTGAAGAGCCTGGGGGAGCTGAGCCCCCCTTGCCTCACCCCGCACTCCAACCGATACACGTCCGAGTGCGAACCATTCCACTTCACGCTATTGCTTTGACTACCATACCAGTACTTAAATATCGACACTATTTCAGATGGTAAGGTAGTTTCACATTCAAGTTTACGCCACAATACATCGTAACATACAAGATCAAATGCCCTTGACAGATCCAGAAAACAAGCAAAAATAGGAGTCTTCCTGTCTGTGTAGTATTGGACAGTCTGCTTGAGGCACAAGATTGCACTCTCAGTTGACAGCCCAGGCTTAAAACCGAACTGGGCGTCATGTAGTTCGAGGTGTTTAGCCAATTGCTTATCAAGCAGACTGTCCAACACTTTTGCTATGACAGTGGCCAGAGAAATGGGCCTGTAATTGGATATGTCAGAGACATCCCCGGTTTTATTTTTCACAATAGGCACTACCATTGTATACATTACGTCATCAGGTAAGTAACTGTGACTAACGCACAGGTTAAAAAATAAAGCCAGCACACGCGGCAAGTGTCCCCCCCCATACTTCAGGTGTTCGATGCCGAGGCCATCATGACCCGGGGATTTACCCCTCTCCATTTTATTTATGATGGCTGATATTTCTTGTGCCGTAAAAACAATAGAAAGGTCCCCAGAGTTGCCTCCAGCATCAAACACCCCCACAGGTCTAGTAAGAGGTGACTCAATCTGGAAATGACGCCGAAATGCATTGGCTATATCCTCCGGCTCGTGCACGCCCGCCACGCTCACAGGTGGACTCAACTTCGGATTCAAACTATTTGTTGATTTCCAAAATGATCTAAACTTCTTTTTAGTGTGATGTTTAGCTAAAATATCCATTTTTATCTGGTTTTGGTTATCTTGACAATATTTCACATTTGTCTTAAAGGTTTTTCTAGATTGGCACATTTTATTGTAAACATAACCACTAGCAGGTTTACCATAAAACAGCCATGTTTGATAACACAGTCGAGCCTCTCTGTGAACGTCACGAACATATTTGTTCCAACCAGGAATGTATCTCATGCTATTATGACGCATCTGTTTACACAAATAAGTACGTTCGGCACCTTCCTTTAAAATACTTACCAAACTGCGATACATTGTATCTAACACTGCCACGTGATTAGCATTAGAACACATTTTATGCGCACAATACTGAAAATCATCTGGAAAATCTATTAATTTTAATTTAGAATTACAAAACTTTGAATATTCATTAATTTGATTGATATCTCTTTCACCCCATATAACCTTATTGCAAGTATAGATTGGGTCTACCAACTTAGGTATTATTAAATCAATATTACATTCAATTAATAAAGGAATATGATCTGACAAATATACTCCATACAAAACTGACGCGTCTACAACTAAATGTCGTGCCGCACTGCTCACCACACAGTGATCAAGCCAGCGCAATGCACCGTTAGCGGTACTCTCAAACGTAAACGTGTCCTTCGGAAGTAGTTCCATATCAACACATGACCACGATTGCTCCCCACATACAGTTAACAATTCTTTTGAAAAGCGCTCGCCTGGATGTGCGTTAAGATCACCCAATATAAACACTGACTCAACATTACTGTTCTCAATTATAGCAATGATTTCACTTAAGCACTCCGTAAACTCAATTAGATTATCAGACGAGTTAGTCGGCATATACACTGAGAATATCAACAGCGAACGTCCCGCGTGCTCAATCCTAATAGCTAACAGACGATCACTATTACACTGCACCACTGATACCGTCGCAAACGCTGATTTCCTCCATAGAAGCGCAACTCCACCATACGGTCTACCTATAAGCACTCCAGCAGACGTGTCGACGGCGGACTTGCCAGCATACGCAAAATCATCATCAATACTACCGAGATACGGCACATCATGGGGTAAAAGCCAAGTCTCCTGAAGTGCAATAACATCAGCGACACAGCACAACCTGCGCACACAATCAGCTGATCGAATAACATTCTTGCAATTGAATGTCGATAAAGTTACATTCTTTTTGATGTTGTTATCCATTATTTGCTACGGGATTATCATTAACAATATCTGAGACTTTTCCTTTCTTGAAATTAATAAATCGTCTGAACATTACTCCCTCCGGCCAGAATTTGTCATCCAAAAAAGTACATAATTTGTGTTTAGGTATAAACAACTTAAAGGCGTTATATTGCCTTTCCGACTTCATATTGAGTTTCTCCAGTCTTACAAGTTCATTCGTTCATATGTGCGTGTGCAAATAAAATACCATAGTAAGTCAAGTATTTATTATGGAACTATATCGTCTTAAATATAAAACTACAAAGGAGCATCGAAGCGCCGATAAAAAAACCCGGAGGTACTCACAGAGGTCCGTCCGCGGGATTTATGCTTCCGACTTGAAACAACCGTGTTCCTAGATAGTTTGCTGTTGTTTACCTTTGAAAGGGAGCGGCATAGATGGAGTAAGGGGGATAAGATTTCATGAGATTCTAGATTAACAAAAGCGGAATAAAATAACTACTGACGAAGTAAAAGGAGTATGACACAATCGAGTGTCCTAATGGGTTACACTATACCTATTGGCAAGACTGCTTGTTGATCTTACTACTGTTATAAATGCGAAAGTTCGGGCGGATGGATATTTGTCACGCCAGAACGGCTGAACGGATGTGGATGATATTTGGCACAGATATAGATTTTAGTCTGAAATAGCACACAGGATTTTTATTCCGGAAGTACGATCTCGTGGGCAATTCCCGAAATCCACGCGGGCGAAGCTGCAGGCATAAGCTAGAAAGTATAAATGAAGTCCCCACTAAAATAATTGAAACATGACTCTAATAACTTTATAAATTCTGATTGCTATTCCAAATGCTAACAATCCAAGAGTGAGCATGAAAAGATGAAATATATACCTACAACATTCACCTTTTACGGTCAGTCGTAATATTAGATTAGTTTCCAAACTAATCTGTTAGGATAAAATGAACTTGTTTTATGCCAGACATCAAAAGGGAACGCTAATTTTGGGTACGAAATAATATCACGTAGTTAGTAATAACATTTTGATTAAAAAGCAGTATATTTAGTGATGAATAACTCAAATACAGACCTCAATAAGAATAGAATGACTTCAATGATTAGTCCATATCAAACGTTACTGAAACTTATTGCCCCATTACAGAGCATTGAGAGTCACATAAAATGTAAGGCCATTCGAACTCGACGCTACTCAAAAGTAACGTGTTACAAACACTTATAAAGCGTTAGTAAGCCGCGTTATAGAAAAAAAAAAACCTGTAAAAATGGACACAATTTTGTCACGCTCCATGCTGACATGTAATTTGTGTCAACATAATTATGCACATTACTTCTTGTGTTTAGTACTAAAGATCCCTACCGTAAGCCCTAAGATTTACCACATTTAAAGCACTAAGTTACTCATACATTAGCCATTCACTGCTAATCTACCATCTAGTTCACAATAATCACTTCAATGAGAATGCTAATACCCTCCCGAAGGGTCTAACCTCCCAAATGACACTTCTAATTGTTCAACCCTTTGTGGTTCAAGATTAGTTCGCCACATAAACTTTACAGCTGCCATAATAGATAGATACGGTATAACGTTTTGATTAATACAATTTGTGGATACAAATTGATGATACCCTCTAAAGTCTGAAGCAATTAGCAATTTGTTTGTATCTCCATCCATTTCGATTACTAAATTATTACTTTTGGCTAAGTTTTTGTTTTTGTCGTCTGTCTTTTGTTTGTCTTTGGAATTAGGCTTCGGTATTAAGTTACTTATAACTTTGTTTATTGGTTTTATATCTGAAAATACATTTATTTGTATTGTTATTATGGTTAAAAACTTTCAAAATAGCTTATTTATGGCTATATGGCTAAGTGTACGCAAAGAAGGGCGGCCTTTTATTTGCACACGTTATAATAATTAATAAGGTTTTACGAGTTTATTTGCTAAATTAAGCTCATTCATAACTTCAGTAACAAATATTTCATCTAACATTACCTCAACTTCCTCAGTCTAACGTTTCTCCACATGATTTACTGCCTCACCAAGATTATCTTCTATCTTTGCAAATGTGAGGTCTGCGAGTCAATTATGTAATTATGAAGCTCGATGTTGGCTACCCATAATTATGCCAGAACTTGTTCTAGGAGAATTTCGCTGGTAAACGTCAAAGTTTGAAAATTCTCCGGCATAGTTAGACGTAGAGTTAGATCTAGATTCGGCCTGTATTACACTACGGGTTGGAATTATTCATTAAAGATGTTCGTGGGAGAAGGCGAAACGGAATACAGTAGTACTCATTTGAATAAGACAATCTGGAAATATTTAGGACGCAGATTTAGTGATGTCTCTCACATACTTTGGGTTTGCTATGTGTGTCGCTTTGAATAATTTAATAAGAAATCTTGTGTTACAGTGTAAATGTGGGGCTTATAGTTAGTTCTATGGTTCTTCTTTTGTTCTGCCGGCATTGTACACAATCACCTGCACAAATAAGTCCAGTGACTACGATCCAGGGCTAATGTGGGCCACTGGTCGTTTGTTTTGTCCAGCTTGTCGACACGAAAAGAAGAAGAATTATTTAAAACTTCAAGTGTCGAATACCTATCTGTGCCTTCGCAAAATAATTCAACATTTCCATAAATATGGCGGCTTATCGAACGACCGTCAATAAATTGGAAACCAGTGAAATAAATATTGAATTACAGTTTTAATCTTACAGCGAGAGGCCGCAGAAATTCTTTGATGTCGAAAGTTTTAAAGGGAGCGGTGGGAGCCACACAACGAAGTTAATTATAATATTCTAGTCTAACTTTATTCTCTTTGCAAAATCTAATGGACGCCTAAGTTTATAGATAGTTTGCTTTTCATTTGCGATGAAAGAAAATCAAGAACAACTTTATAATGCGATGATGTAATCTATAAGTACTAGGTAATATTAGAAATACGAAAATGAGTCAGTCACTAAGTCTGTTTGTCAAACGGCTGAATAAATGTTGATGCAATTTGGTGATCGCATAGAGCGTATTCTCGGTTATGATTTGAGACAAATTAAGATACTTTTGATTCCGGTACTATTTTTCCGTAACAAAATCCGATCTCCAAGTGGTCGAAGTCACGAGTAAAACCTAGTGAGGTAATATACTTCAGAGAACACAGTTCGTACGTAATCTCCATACAATTACACGATTTTTTATCAAGTTTGTACGGAAAATATACATCAAGATGTAGATAGCCAGTGAATCTATAGTACGAAGTAACCTTAATCCTTCGTACAGTAGTTAGGGTGTACATACAATAGGCTCAGAGGTACTACAACTTAGGTACGATAAGATTTTATCGCTACTGCGGTGCCTAATAAAAGCCTGGCAAACTCTGCGGAAGAATCTATGTGGGATGCTAAAATAAAGGTTGGGTGAGCACTGGAGATTCACACTGATAAGGAACTAAGTAGCGCGCCTAATTAAAATGCTGATTTAACAAGATTGCAAATGGTAATGAAGTGTTGCAGGAATGTAGGTGAGCTAATGAAACTAGCTTTGTATTTTTACGACTGTTTTGGTTAAAAGACTGGGTTTAAAACCGAAGCTTAAACCTCTGGCCGCGTTACTAAGGTGAATCTCGTGCGAGAAACAGGATGAAAGTCGTTCACACTGATAGCATCACCTAACTTGTATGGATGTACATCCATACAAGTTAGGTGATGGCATCGGAGTTCGGCAAACTGTTGCAAATTGTGAGAGCATCGTCACATAACTTGCCAAATATTTTTTTTATCTTATTTTGTGGTTTAATTATGACAAACTGTGCTAACAAAGTGCTGAGTGAGACACACCTCACTGGTGTGTTCATGTGGCCTTTTTGGTTTATCTAACAAATGAGTTCGCTAAACCCTTATGGTATACCCTCGTGCCTAAAAAAGTACGTTAAGCCGTTGGTCACGACAATAATTAGTAGATTTTAACAGTTGTAGCAAGGCGTATCGGTTTACCCAGATACTGGGTTGTGGAGGTCAGATACGCCTTCGATCCTAAAATAGGAATTGGTAACTAGTCAGCTGCATCCGGCTAGACTGGAGGCCGAACTCAAAATACTGGGGAAAAAAACTAGGCAGATGATGATGATCTTTCTGAATCCATTCGATTTCGACTGAAGATTTAGTAGCGTTTATTTATCAAATGAATTGGTTAACACCAAAGGAAGGGGTAAGTTATAATTGTAACCTCTTCAAGCGTTTTATTACCTCCAAAATATTTTCGCTTCCCAAAGGATTTCAGCGAAATGTTTCATTAAAACTTTGTTTTGTGTAATAAAAGCTGTCGGTATCAAGGTGGAATCTGTCAAAGTTGCTACTCATTAGCTGCCGAGTTCTTTGGCTATTGGTAAAAGTTTTACGTGCAAATTGGGAGCGCCGGGAATTCTCGGTCGATGATTTGCTGCTTCGGATTATGAAAGCAAAGTTGATGCGCTGAAAGAGGATTAGCTACTCGGTAATGGGTCTTCATCTGTTTTACATGAAAGTGGTCCAATCATTGCCCCCTGTCGTGTTCGTCCAGTGGTGGCAAAGTCAACTGCCGAAAGTGGGGCCACTGGTTCAATTCTCGACCGGACGGAGCGTTATTGGCTTTGCGGTCGAGAATTTCTTAGAAGCAGCTCAATGCCTGGCTTTGTATTCGGTGAATTTCAACAAGCTGGCCGTTTATTAGGTAACGTAACGCGATTTTCTAGGTGACGTAAACGTAATGTAGTACTACTTCGAGGAATACCTACAGGCGTCATCATGCATGATGATGTAATACTTCTGCCTATTAAAACTGCAGAAGTACCCAATAAGTCACCGAAACCAAGTATGCGTCCTACGTGTCATTAATACGAGTACCTACATTTCGCCCGCCAGCTAGAGCCTAAGCCGAAAACTTCTCATGACTGTAATCTCCTGTTCATGTGTGATTATCCATGTCGTGCGGTTATAAGCCTGGGCTGTAATCCTCTTTTCTATGAAATTTTCATATTAGGCTTAGTTGTTAATTTATTAGTTTGTGGTTGTAAAATTTACGACATTCTTAGTACCTATAATTGATATAGAGAAAGTTTTTTTAAAGTTTTATTAGTTTGAGTTATTGTCTGAGTGATTAGATAAGGAGGATTTGCTTTCAAAGCGTTGTGTGCTGCGCCGACTTTCAACAGAATTGTAATTTTGCTGGCTTTTCGATCTGAATTTATGTCAGTTCTTTATGTTTCACTTTTCCTTATTGTTAATGCCGATCGAGCGTCACTTTGTACAAGCCTTCTAGGCTTGTTACCGTAAAGCTAATTGCTTGAATTGCAGTAGAATCTTGATATCTGAAATGTTTTATTCCTTGCTGTTACTGTTATTTGTGTCTGCATATACAGTAGGTACGTTGTCTATGATAAAAGATTGCCTTTTTAGCATACAAAGCAAACAGACCCTTCACCTACCGTGTTCAGCTGAAGCTTCAAATTCTAACACCCCATTGTTTGAATAAGAGGTTATTTGCAAAATTAATTCATATCGTTCTCATATAAATATTCATTGAGGCCGCAAGTAAATTTTATTCAAAGTCAATCCTCCCTTTTGGATTATAATAGACATTCGGTAGCAAAAACTGGGTATTGTTGGGTCTGGAACCTAAACAAATGAATGCTGGTCTGGGTATTGAGGTACTTAATGTTATGGCCGTCTTATCATACTATTTCAGCTGGTTGGCTCTCTGTAAAAGATTTACTGTTTGGTTTAAGTATCAGTCAGCGTTTATTTTCATTTGCATCACGTATAGTATTTACCTGGGTATACAATATAAATCAAACAAGTTTTATATTAGTATTTTCGTTTTTTTTTTGCTTTTTTTTCAGAATAAGCATAATGACATCAACTTTTTATCTCAATACTTTTCTCAAATATTTTAAAGTGGAATTTTAACTATGAATAATATAAGAGTTTTCACAATTTGTTTTCTGCGTTTAGTGTCTGTGAATAATCATAATATACTTAACACGACGCCTGTAATCCCCTTAGGGTAGGTTATGGTGTACACCCACGTTCCTCAAATTATATTTATTTAAGTCCCATGTAATTAGATGAGACTCAATTGGCATCGATTGAGCATACATCCAGACTCAGGCGTGATACTAAGGTATTCTTGAGGGAAACTTTACCCGACCTGGAAATCGAATCCAAGAACTTATACTCAACAGTAGCGCTTTGCGACCACTAGGTCAATGAGGCAGGTACTTTATAAATGAATAGGTATAAATTAGACCAATAAAAACAATTAACCACCCCACCTAACTATTCACCAAACCCCATAATTCGTTCCTCCGTCACCGCAGGCAATAACTCTGTAATCCTGTTGTCACAGGGTCAACATATAAATTGTCCCGATCCTTCCGTTCCTGTAATATCACGGCACCTGGACTGGCGTAATTTATTCCATAAATTAATAAGGGCGCGTTCTACTGTGCGTCGGCGCCGCATGCAAACAATTGATAGTTACGAAGTTATTGCTGGTTGCTGGAACGATGGACTGGGTTTAAGTCGCGTTATTGTCTTGTTATGCTGAAATGGAATGTCGGGCTAGGGCTTTGTGGTGATGGATGTGGAATGGAATTAGTGTGGATAGTGAATGTAGTTTAAAGGTTTAATTGGTGTGGTCACAAGCGCTACTGCTGAGCGTGAGGTCCTGGGTTCGATTCCCAGGTCGGGCAAAGGGTCTTCGGGATTTTTTCCATTAGGAATTTTTCATGAGCAGCCACAGACTCTGAATTTGTGCCAGGTTGGTTGTAATAGGCTCGCCCCCATTATATGGGACTTAGACATAACTGGCGAAATGTCGATGTAACTACTATAAGGTATACCTCTCTTATAAACCTTCGGGGATTACAAGCGTGATGTTTATGTTAACCTTTAAATTTGAATCTAGATGGGTTACGTAGTTAATTGCCTTTTACAGCTACAGGAGACCACAAGTTGCCACAATTTCATAGAACCTAATAAAATCATTAAGAGTTATTCATGTCGATATGAATAACTCTTACAGCATTACACTATAAACATGAAGTGTAGTGTAGTCATAAATTCGAGTTTATGAGTACACTACACTTTATAAAAGTAAAGGACTAATAGCACACCACATTATGCCACCAACAAACAGTTCTTTAGTAAGCAAAACACCCGTAATAAAATAAAAACATAACATAAAAGTAACATTCACTCCACGTTAACATTAGCATATAAACTGAAATAAATAACACTTTTCTCGAGAAAACGAGTGTAAGGAAAAGTAACCACTTATTACCTCTCAAGTAATATGTTAATGCCGTAACGTCCTCGGCCGTATGAAAACGTTTACCGTGAAAATTATTTATCGTGAGCCGTCATGGGCCGCAGTGGGCCGTCGCGGCCCGTCGCCATTTTTTATTACGGCCATTTTTGTCCCGGACATTTGCGGACTAATTTGCCTTGGCCCCTTTGTCCTATTGTGTTGTTGAATTAAATTATTATTTTCTATATACGATGATGTTTGGGTAAATTATTTTGTGTTTTTGAGAGAGGTGCTCGGAATTGTTTGTGGGTGTTTCTCGCTGGAGGATAATTCTCATTCACTTATGATTTATTGTTCAGAGTATGAGTGTAATGTTACTGGTTGAATAGCTTAATAAATCCTCCGATTTAGTTTTCTTTTTTTTATATCAGCCTACTCTGCCCCACTGCCGCTGTACTGCTGGGTAAAGGCCTTCCCGTAGCTTTTGTTTATCATTTGCTTTCGACGTATCCGTTAAGAATGAGTTATTTTTGAGAAAAATGGTTAATGATGATGTACAGACGCCAGCACATCAAGCTACTACATTCTGTCAAATTTATTTAATAGATTTTCAACTTTATCTCTGGAGTATTACTTCGAAGGTTGATTGGTAAAATCATTGACAGTTTCGGGTAGCGTGATGCGCTGGCGTCTGTAGTTTTGCTTGCGTTAGCTCGTGGAACTACATTTTAATTTTCAACAAATTTGCAATTTTCAAACGTTATGTATTCAAAGAATCATAGAAGCTACACTTTGAAAGTTTAGTGTCGTTGGATATTTAATTTTAATTTCACAAAAATTACTCTGATTGTAAATTCTGTTTCAAAAGGCTCCGGACAGAATCCAAAAGGAATTTCGCTAGAAACATCGTCAACAGATAAAAATAAGCAGAAACAACGAACGCTAACGAAATAGACGACAGTATTGTATTCTGCGATGTTTTCGCAAAAAAGAAAATATTGTTGCATGTGACATGCTTTCACCAAAACGATAAAAAGACAAAAAATATTCACGAAACCGTACGACGGCAAACTTTTATGTTAAAATGAACAAATATTTGTTTATATACATGGCAACACCCGCATAGTGTTTGTCATATCTACCTGTCGGCGGTTGTCAAACTGTACGATGCATTTTCACTTCGCTAATTGGTCAACGTCTGGATTTCCGTGTGTTGCTAAAATTAGGCTGATTGCGGTGAGTTATTGTTTTGACCTTCTTTAATCCCGTGTTTCAACATTAATATAACTTTTTACACTCAGGTTTTTAAAGTATTGTAATTTGGGGTAATATGCAATTAAAAATTCACTTCCTTAGGTACAAAACTCGTGAGCAACTAAACTAGGTTTAACGGTTTTCTTATAATTATGACCTTAAGATTAGCAAGTCCCTGACATAATACCGTAATGGCTGGAACTCTGCAAAGCCCTTAATGTAAGGGACAGGACGTGAGCGAAATGTTACATGCTGGCGTTCTCTTCCTGGTTTTAGAACATAAAGTCACGGTGAACTGTTTGAATACGGAAGGTGCAATTATAACGGTGTTCAGAAAACTAACTAAGTATGCTCAATAGATACTTCATAGGATACAATAGCAGTAAATAAAAAGAGAAAAGAAAAGTAGTTTATTCTGCAAAAAATCATGCATGTCTTTTAGCCTTTTCCCAAACGAGTTAAGGTCGGCTTCCCATTTAACTGGATGCAGCAGGAGACCAGCATTTTCAAGGAGCATCTGTTTATTTTACCTCCGTATTCCTCCTATGTTCTGTACGAATATTAAAAGCCTATAAAAATAATACGAACACTTGCAAAAAGGTACGTTTTCATCAGTTTTAACAACGTTCTAATATAATAATAACCGAAAAAATCTAAAAAATGCTCAGATCCAATTAAAAAGTTTCAGAAACGCTTTCAGTTCATCTGAAATAGTACAAACAAGTTTAAAAACGTGTTGACAGTGCTTCACATTTGCATACCGACAGGCTTTGCAAATAGTTGGGCTATGTTGTACCGATGAGCTCGACAGAACACGGCTAGCGGCCGCGCCGAGCAGGATACGTGAGAGTAATTCATGGCACAGGTTTTAACTGAATTTTAAGTACGGAAAAGTTCAATTTCATAAATGCAGAACGATCTTTTTCTTCCAAAGGGTGTGTCAATTAGTACATTAGACGTAACATTTTCGTAACAAGATTTTCCTGGTTCTCGGAAGAGATCAAGCTCAATCTAGAAGCTGCTTCATCATGTTCGGCTTGATTCGATTCGTCACAGAACGATCGGAACAGGTCTGTGGCACGGCAAGTATAATTTAATTTAACTAAATTGATAGCCGTTTAATGTAAGAGGAAAATAAAGCAATTATTCATCGTGGACAAGAATTATTAGTAAAGTGGTGGATCACAAAAATCTGTTTTTGTGTTCTTTTCACGTTCTAACATTTGTATCTTTATTGACGTACGTCTGGTTCTAACACGATATTGTAATCCAAATTTAATTTCCAATTGGCTCTCCCATGTTTCGGCAAAGTAAGCCAGGTCACATTAGAAGAAGAAATCTTTTGCGCGGCATTTGCCAAAAAAAAAGCGCAATAAGAGAAAGTCTATGCCAAAAGTACCTCCTGATAGGGATCTCATTACCCGACGAAAAAGTCGGCTTAACATAATCTTTGGGCTTATTTTCTGGCGAGATAACGCCGGATACTTAATACTGAGGACTTTGAACACCTTTTTTTAAATAATAAGGTCCGGAAGTTTTATGTGATGTCATTATTTACGGGTTGTTTTCGAAGCGGAGATTTTATATTGGTGCTGACTTTATCAGCACTAATATAAAATCTCCGCTTACAGTAGTTAATTTTTTCCCTTGATGGCTTAGTTGGGATTTAGTGTCCTTATAAATAACTCTCCTACTGCGTAACACTTTGCTATGTAATAATGATTCACCTGTTTGAAAACTTCGTCTGCTCCACCACGTAACAATGAATGTGTTACACAACTGCCACCATCTCTATTTAAGATTCAACAAGAGCAAATAGAAAAAAAATTAAATGTTACTTATTCTACTGACAATTACTTTTCATTGAGAAAAAATAGTGTGGGTTAGTACTGTGAAAGAAAAAATCTAATTAGGCAACCCGTAATTTTTGAACATTTTAATATTAAGGGTAGTCCCCAAATAAGAGCTGACCCAGACCGCTGGCTTTTCCATTTTCCCCCTTTTCATTACAAGATTTACATAATGAAATAAAAACCTTTCAGATTTTAAATTTAAATAATCTATTCTACAAACAGCCTACAGCCATTTTAATACCTTATGGTATTACAAGCGATTTTGAAAAATGTTTCAAAATTAAAATTCTGCTTTTTAAGGTGGGGTCGGCTCCTAACCACAATTGCTTTTACATATTTACAGTTAGGTATATTTATCAAGATATTATGGTTTCACATATTAATAGGTACATTTTACGTCTAGACCGCATTTTATAAGCATTAATGTCCCGAGATTCTTTACAACGGAGATATGAATAGAAATTAATGTCTGGAGAGGACACACTAGAAAGACTTCAAAAAGATTGGGTGCTTAGTCCTCGCAACCAGCTTGCGTGTATGACATGTATGACACTGGACGAAAAAACACCACATGCTACGATCCTAGCACACATACTCCTTACCTGTGCTAGAATCTAGCAGGTGGCATTCTGTAGTGTCTGCCTACCCTAACATAGCAGTTTCTAATATTTTACTAGCCATTTATTACCTATTAGTCCCACAAAATTAATACCACGCTGCCCAGAGCGGTTAATTGTCATCGTAAAATAAATACTGGCGCATTAATGTAGCAAATAATGATGAGTAATAATGATCCCTTTCCATCGCGTAGTTTGTATAAAGCCAGCGCGAGCGCTCCGGCCTGGTAGGCTAGCCGCTGGGAAGTAATCACGTGAACACATTCAACATAATTAGTATTAACACACAGTATTTCAACTAGGGATACAATCAAAAGTAATTTAATTAAATAATAAGGTCCAGGGGTCGTCAGCGCGACTGCTGAGCATGAGGTTTTGAGTTCGATTCCCTGGTCGGGCGAAGCGTTATTGAGTTTTTCCATCAGGAATTTCTCAGGAGCAGCCACGGAGCCTGGTTGATGGCAATAGTCTAGCCCGAGGTATTACATGGGACTTCAACATAACTATCAAAATGCGGGTGTACTATTAGCTACAACTCTGCCTAAGCCTTCGGGGATAACAGGCGTGATGTTATGTTATGTAAATACATTAGGCTGTAGGCAGACCCCAAAAACGGCCCACTGTTCGTGTTTTAGACAAAATGTTTGGAATTGGCTCACACACACATCCAAAGCGTTAACACGAATCCTAAGCATGCTTCAAATGACCGGTTACTCATGAGTCATGACGTCGTGAGTAAGTCCGGGCTGTCGTATCGAGACGAGTGGTTACGATGTCTGAGTGTAGTGCATCATGCCAAAAAGTTTAATATTTGAAGCAAAAAACAGCTGAGTTGCTTTGCTGGATAATGTTTATACGATGATATGAACCATGTCGTTATGATTTCCCGGATATCCAATGTAGCGGAATAAAGCGTACATTGTTGGATATTTAGTTCAGTTTCAGGAAAACCGAATTAGATACGATGTTATGTAAATTTAACTAAAACGCTTGGCACATAGCGTTTCCGGTTACAAATTATGTGTAGTGGCATAGTATGAGGGAAATCCTAAGAGAGGAAATTGAATGTCATCTGAAATTCATGCATTTGTGATTAAGTTGGTAAGGACCGATTTTTAACGATCAGATAGCTTTTATTTGAGTAAAAATAATGGCGGTTTGACAGCTTTTTTAAAAAAAAAACAAACTGTCATATTTACTCTACAGATTAAAGTTAATGACTTTGTTGAATCAGTCACATTGGAATCTTACTATAAAGTAGTAAGTATCGGCATCGGCAAAATAGTGTTAGTCGTTGACGGAACGGTCTAGTGAACATAGTCTCATACTTTCCAATACAAAGAATACATTTTATCTGACACGTTCCCAGCACGGTCCTGGTGTGATATGGTGTAGTGGGTGTGCGGGATTTTATCAGAAATTTCAGTGAGAGATACAAAGAGTCCTCAGTAAAAATTGTATCTATTGATAAACGTAAAACTGTCGGTAGACAGTGATTTCTAATTAATAAAAATAAAGAAAAAAGTCGTTAGCTAAGACACGCGTAGCTGCACCAGTGCTTGAGTTTAGAAGGCGTTCTGCTTAAACACATTCATTGTGTCTACCCAGACACCTTTAATGTGAAAAAATATAGTTGGTACCTTTTTTAGTTACTGATGGAGGTTATAAGCATTTTACCCAGAGGGTGTACTTTTATTTCAGTTTATAACTACATGTGAATATATTCAGAGCGATGAGGTACTGAGATGTAAATAGTAATATTTATGATAATGAGACATTACTCAAATAAAGTGCTTGTTAATAACAAAAATAACTTTACCATGTCTAAAAAGGTCGAGATCTTTAACATTTAAATCTGTTTTTATTTTAAAACTAAGTAAATGAATAGTAAATATTTTATAATAAATATTAACAATGTTAATGTTTATTATAAAATATTTATATTTATTTATTATAATATTTTTATTTATTTATGTAATATCGATATAATTAAAATAATAATAAAACCGTATTGGTGGAAATGCCATATAATTAATAAATTAGATATGTAATGTATATTTGTATGTCGTGCAGGCAAAACATGACTGATTTATAATTTGATGTAACATCTTGTATGCCATGTGTGTGTATACTCATGTTTTGGACAAGTAAAAATTATCTTATCTTAATGTTTCTTGCGTTTGACTTAACTTAATATTATCTCTTTTAAGAAATACCATCTTCTTGAAAGTACCAACAAGCTGACGTCTCTGTCTGTGCCTGGTACTTTGGTTCGTCTCAACAAAATCTGTAGGTACTGTTGTATCATTATACGTTCTCTTTGATGAACCTGTGATCTTATATTGAAAAGATATTCTTACAAGTTGACGTCTGGTATTTACTTTATATCTGTATTCAGACAGTCTTGTTATCTAGGTTTGTTATTTCTTAAGTCTTTGGTGAAACTTTGATGCTACTAAAATAGGTATAATAGCTACCCATAAACACGTACTATAAAAAGAAAAGTGCTTTATTTTTTCTAAACTGTCTTGTGTGTATGTCGTCCTTGTCGAGTTAACGAAAAGTTGATTTATTTAATGCATAATGTACACATAGTTACACGCTAGACGTGAAGCAGCTCTGAGACCTGCAGTCACATAAAACAATAGCCAATCGTACCCCATCTCCTTTACATTACAAATACCGAGACAGTTCATCTGCAGCGCTGTGAAGCTGCAGCATCAGATCCGGTTCATCCGGCGCCAGCAGACGAGTCAATATCCGCGGTGGACGAGACCTACTCATTTCCGTGCTAACTGCCAAGCTACAGGGAAATCTACAGAAGAATTAATACAAAATATAATAATGTGGTCTGCAAGTGACGTTCAAAATGGTGAAGAAAACATTGTTAGGAGACTGGTATGTCTTAGAACCATAAGGCCTAATGTTCCTCGAATTTAGTATTTTTCGATGAACCATTACTATTTTTTTTATTTTATTTATTTATGTACAGACAAAATACTTAACAGGACATTCCATTAAGATAGAAGAGCACAAAGGTGTTTTTTCTTAGATTTTTCTTTTTGTGCCTACCATTTACTTAAGACATTAAATATATTCTAGACATTATTAGATTTTTTGCATTTTCGAGAATAGATTTATAATAATTTGACATGATCATATTTACAATCACTCGTATAATAAATATCTACATTCTATTGACATAACATTTATCATAATTATTATGTTATTGATTTTATTTTTTGTGAATTTTACTGTTTTATATTCATAATTTATTATTTTTAGCTGTAATTAATTAATTAATTTACAACATAATTCAAACACAATGCGAATTGTTTTATGAATAAATAAATTAATTAATTAATTAAAACAACTTATTTTAACTGACTTTCTACCGCGAGTTTTTAAGTAAAGATTTTTATATTTAATGTCCGTAACATTGTGCTAAGTAAGCCTTCTGACCGTTCTCATATTGTGGTATTATAAAAGCGGCTTAGAGTTTCTTGCACAGGTGACGTGGAAATAGAGGAAGTCTTTTGTTGTACAAACGTTGAATAGGAATCACGGAAATGGCACGACTCTTGTTTTGACATGCAATTTATGTTATGTTTCATAGATATTGTAAAGGGAAACGCTGAGAAACAAACATAAAAGGGAGTTTAATATTTAAATGAAAGAGCACCTCAGTAGTTATCACAGGTTTTAATATATAATAATCAATATTAATACGATCTCACAACTGTGTCTGTGCGGATGTGTGTCAGCGCAAGCGCATCACGTTTCCTAGCTAAGGTTACAATGACACTGACATTTGACATTGACAGGTGCGTTCCGTTTCTAATACAGGGACATTTTTAAGATTTATACATGTGAGTAGGTACTTACAGACAACCACACATCAGTGCAAATTGGTCAATTGAAATATCATTACTGCTACGTAATAAAGGTGGGGTTGGTCATGTGACGTTTTACGGGTATGTTACCTACTCAAGGTTTCTCAGCAAGTCATTATTTGAGACAAGACCTTAATACCTATGAAAGTTACCTAATTGATTTAGTAACAGTAGGTTTTGATTTCACGGAATAAATCTAAAAGACTTCATCCAAATCTTGAATTCATGAAATTCCTTGAATAAATAAATTGCTGAACATTGTTTAGAGAACATGTTTCTGAGATGTATTTAGAATTAAAACTAAGTTTTGTGTAGAAACTTACATGGTAATTTATTTCCCCCCAATAGGGAATATGCATGTATTTTTTTCTTCACTTAAATCAATAAAATATAGTACTATCACCCCAAGAAAATAATTAAAAGTTAAGTTCAACAACTGCTTGTTGCTCAAAAAAAATATTAAAGTCCTACAACTTTTAACGACCGTTCAAACGTCCGTGATTGTCGCAGCCATTCATGTCATGTTATGTGACGTCATTTACCTCTATCTGCCTTGTTTACATCTAATTTTTTACCCTTTATATATTTTAGTAATTGTATGTGCTTTATTCAAGAAAACATTGCAATAACAATATTATAATAATATCTTTGTGAAACATTAAGTACTTTTCAAATAAAAGTGTTTCTTCGAAACATAGACATTGACGTCACTGCCGGCGCTATCGAGGGACGATGTGTTTTGAGTTTGCGTTCCGTTTCACCAAAAACACGGTACATAAAATATTAAATTGTAAAATAAGTGTTGCATTAAAAAATTAAACAAGTGTACCACAATGTTTTTATGTGCCAATACAAGGCATTTTTAAGAAATAAAAAAAGTTTTGTATTTCTTGCATATTCCCTATTGAATCATTTTAAGCTATCTTATTAATCTACAAGTTTCTCAATAATGGATTTATGAAATTTCTTGAAAAAACCAATAATTCGGCTTATACATCATGTTTCTAAGATGTATTAACCTAAGCTTGGTAAAGAAGCTTAACAGCGTAATTTGTTTTCCCAACAAACCAATCTACGGCCTGCCAATAAGGCAAAGACCACATCGCAAGGGCAGTTTGTTGTTAGTTTATTAGGTACCTAATAGCAATTGGGAGGACCCTGTTGTCCATCTTCTGGGAATCTTTTTATAGCTTCCTTCTTGCGAGATTCACGAAAGGAAAATGGTTCAGCAAGGTAAAGAAACCTAATTGAAAGAGATTGTCTTATTACCCGACTGAGGAGGGTAATGTGTTTTATCGTATAATTTTGATTCTTCTTCTTCTCTTCTTTTTCTTTAAAGTCAGGATAAAATTAAATAAGTACAAGAACATCATCATCTGCCTAGCCTTTTCCATACTATGTTGGTTCGGCTAGCAGTCTTACCGGATTGCAACTGATTACCAGTTTTCTAAATATGTTTATAGACTCGTTACTGGGAACACGATACCTATACGTATGAAATACTATTAATAAGAAGATTGGAGTTTATTTTCAGAACTTTAACTAGAGCATGCTTAACTAAATAAAACGAAAACCTGATTAATAATTCATACCAGAAAACTAGTAATCTAGTAAGACTTCTCCAATAGCTAGGGTTGCAACTAGGCAAGATATATTACATGGGCCATCCCATACGAGAAATATAAAACGTTTAGCACAGCGTAGTCGTTCCGCTGAACCTAATATAAAGCCTGACACTTAGTGCTGACTATAGCGACGAATAGGCTTAGGGTAAGTATTCTTATTTGTTTCTCTTTTTTCTATTCAATATCTAATTCATGTGTCTATGAAAGGGAAATTGTAAATATTGTCGAGCTTCCTCATAAATATAAGTTCATCACGTCCTAAGAGACTTGTTTCGACAACTAAATAAATGGATTTATTATCTTTAAGATGCTTCTTACAAAAGCTGAAAATTGTTTACGTGATTTTGACCAGATTCAGTAGTTTCGCTCCATAAAGTATCTCCAAAGACAACAATGAGTTTCATCAACAGATTAAATTTAATAAGTCCTTCAGAAACAGGTTACATTGTCTTCACTCAAACACTTCCTGCCCCACCGCAGCCAGACCTCTACAAATATAATATCATTAATATTCATTAAGCGTTGGCTGAAGTCGAAGGCAGCCCAGGTCTGACACGACTGCTGATTATTGTTGTGTTCACCCTACTTGTTCCGACTTAATCCTATGGTAATCTATGGGGGAGCTATATTTCAATCTGACTAGCTGTTTTGTTTTACAATGAAAAGTGGAAATGGTCAAATGTAAATGTGCAGAAAGCTCAATTCGGATAAAGATTCAGTACTACAGCTGATCTTGCATTCTCGGGAACCTGCCCACCTATAGCCAAAGTATGAGTGCTAATAAAAATGCCAATAGCTGCGGCCGTCACTTCTGAACGTAGACTCGGCGTTGAATAATTTGAACCACCTCTGGAGTAGGTGCGAAAGAAGAAGCCATGCTGCACCGACTCTAAAACTTGAGCAATTAGAAATTAGATAACAACAGGAGATGGAATGTAATTCGGAAAATTATCTGCTCCCTCGTGATATTGATGTGTTGTAATGTTAATCAATGTTATTAGAAAAACATTTTCAAGTAGTTTCCATTCATAAAAACGACAAAGAATCCATCTGATATTTTGTATGACCGAATTTACTACGAATTCCACCGCAGACGGCGATTCAGCATATCCGTAGGTATATTGCCTGAAATACATCAAAGTCAGACAAAACCTACCTGAATCCTGACGTATATGAAGGGTATAAAAATATACGATGTAACAGGCCGCTAACAAAAACCCTGTCGACCTACATCACAATATAAAAATGTAGTAATTTTTGTTCCAAATTAAAAAGTGAAACAATTTCGTTATGAGCTCTTTCGTAATTACTAGGCTTTTGACAAAATACTGGCCTGTCCGGTAGTCGGGCAAAACATTACATTATTTCGTCGTCCATTAAAAATAAAGTTGGTAAGTTGTTCTGGCTGTGTTGTGGCTTTTAAATTAATAGGAGCACTTTAAAAGTGTGAAATTTTGCGACTATTGAATAAGAAAACATTATGGCTATGCTAGTTAGAGTAACTTCCATTCGAAAAATTGCCTTACAAGGTGGTTAAGTAGTTATTTGACCATACATACTGAGAGGTTCAAAAGGTTATTTCAGTATTATTTAGAATCTTTTAAATTCTAATTAAGTTTCCTTATAAACAAAAATACCTGCAGAAGAAAAACACACAAAAACCGTAAGTGTCTTACAACTTGAAGTGCGATCATTAACAACTCCACAACCCCATTCCTTGACGTTCCTTAATTAGTTCAGAAAGAGAACATACATTTTATATACCTCGAGCTTCATATTACACGAAGTATAGAAATACGACGCGATGTTAAATGAATGTTAGAACTGAAATCCGCTTAAACAGTTCGCCACTTTGACTGACAATTTGACGACAGCCTAACAATTTCGTCACTGTGAGAACATAAAAAACTTATAAATCTCGGCTCACAGAACATAAAAGCCTCTACAGACAAGACCTTTTATGAAAAGCCTTGCTCCAAACAAAACCTGTACATTTTCTCAGTTTAAACGCTGAAAAGTAATCCATGTTTCACATTCTCTCTTTAAAGCTGTTAAAATTCAGTCTTTTGATAGACATAAAAAGTACGGGATCCATCTTCATTCCCATTCTGCGTACATTCAAGGTTTTATTATGAATCCGTGCTGTACCCACTGTAGGCTTTTTACGATGCCAATTCGCCAAGACATATGTAAACGGTACTGGTCGTAAAAATTTTGCAAATTTACTTTCAGACTCCGAAATCCGCCAATAGACCTTACATAGATGTGATACGGGTTGGTGAGGTGGTAAAATTAACGTTGTACTCAAAATAATATTATTCCCGTTAGCTAAAGGAAGGATTACCGATGGTAGAAGATTGTTAATATCTCGGGCACGGCTTTCTTTGAATAAAATTTGGAGTTGTGTTAGTTTCGCGACTTAAGTCTCCGTGTACGTTCATGAGGGTAGTTGAATACTCGTGAATAACGAGGTTTATTACGTTAGAGTGGAGCAATAAGTGCTGTTTATGGAGAATGGGTCTGTTTACGTTGCGTGAGTTATGTTGTATAGGGATAATAATGTGTTCTTGGTAATAAAGGTCTTGATAAATTGAAATATTAGGTTTGAATTTGCTATAAACAGTGTTTGTTTTTAGTTCTAAGTATAAACATCACGTTCTACAAAATTAAATCATCTTATAAACTTACCCTGCGTTTGGTATTGGTGAACTGAGAGAAATTGAATGTTCTCGTCAACATATTTTGTTTCTGACACTTTATTTTGTTCGCTGAGTGACACTTAATACTTTTTCTTGTGACTTGAAAAACATATCATATCACATGACTGAATGTGACACACATACACAACACGTGTTTTTTAGTATATTTTCATCAATTACGACAGACTTTAAATATTTATACTTAAAAAAAATATTATCACAAAAACATTAACATTATTATCAATAATCTATGAACACAAATGTTGAATATAATTTGTCGCTTATGTTCATTTTCTGTTCCGACACACGGCGGTCTTTTTTTGATATTTTAATCTTATTAATTGTGTTTTCCGCCTAGTGTATTGTAATCCCTGGCGGATTTCAATACACTGTACCTAATTTAATAAACATTTTCGTAAAAGTTGTGCATAAATTCAACATTTCCCTTCAGGAGCACTCACCACCACCACCATAGCAGCCTCCACCTCAGATACAAGACAGTAGAATCTTTAAAAGTAATACTGTGATCTTTAAAAAAAGTTTATTTTTTAAAGATCACAGTATTACTAGAGCGGAAGGGAGTGTCAGACTTGTACTGACTAAAACCCATCCATGTTCATTCTTTGCCCTTTGTGTTCCAGGGCCACGGTATCTCTTTCGAACAGTCCCGCAGCCCTGGCAGGCATCGGCCCATGCGGACCCCTACTTGGTTGCTGACATCTCTTTGAGGCACGCGTGGAACACGAACGCGCCGTCGATATGGCCTATCGTCATAAGTTGGCCGGACGGCGAGGTAGCCCATAACTCGCCGTCCACAGGCCAGCGCCTACGGTGGTCGGAAGCCACCACGTGACCCCCGACGCCCAGGGCGTCTCCCGCGGCGGCTGGGACGTGAGGTTCTTCCCTCTCACGTCCTGCCACCTCCTTCACTAGCATGACTGCTTCGCAGAAGGAGGTGACGGCTTCCCATTCCCTCTCGCTCCGGACCATGGCTTGAACTAGGGCCAGATCGCCGCCGCCAATCGCCGTTACGAGGACACGGCGGTGCTCCGCCCAAGCGGGGCAGACCTCCATGGTGTGCTCCACTGTGTACTCCGAACGATCTTCGCAGTGGAAACACCCGGGCGTTTCCTCCCGCCCGATTCGGTGCAGGAACCTCCCGAAACAACCGTGTCCGGTGAGGACCTGCGTCAGGTGGTAGGTGAGGGCGCCGTGGCGCCTCTCTAGCCACTCCTCAAAGAGAGGACTTATCGCCACTATGGTGGCGTGCCCGGCTTGTGTGTGCCTTAGATCATAATTCAGTCTCAAAATTGCGTTTGAACGCAGAATTTTGAATATTCGTGTAGAAATTGATCTGCCAGAGACATTCGTGAGCCAAAATAGAATATAGAATAAGATTAGTTTTTAAATCAGTATATTAAAAGTCACTATATAGCCTCCTTCGAGAGCAGTGGGATGATGTATACACGTGATGATACGTGCCTATGCCCATTTTCAATCATACTAGACGTTTTCTAAAAAAGTGCCTAAGCTCACCACCGAGAGGAAGTCCAAAAATGTTACAATAATTTGGCATTCACTTAGGCGTCGCTTAATCTTAGCGAAAATAGGTATCAAGTAGGTACCAAACCTGTACCTGACTTCGATAACAATTCCAAACGCACACGTCATTTCAATTGCTAAGCCAATTAGTCACCTGATTTCTAATCACGAGTTCATTAGTTCGCGTTACATTGGATGTCAGTGCACAACGCATGACACAGGTGTTAATAGAAAGTGACGTGTTGCATACTAAGTAGTTTGTACGTGAATCGATAGATGGCGGTATTTTATTTCTCATTTTCCTTTTTCTACTGAAAGCGCCAACGGCTGATTAAAAAAACCAAATATCTTTAAAACTGAATGTGGCGGTTTTTCTATATTAGGAAGGTCGTTTTGACGTAAAGGAGCTGTCATTAAACAAGGCGTCACTGTGGTTATGCCACTGTGTGGATAGACCCTGTGGACCAATTGTGTGTCCAGTTTTTATCTTACAATCTGGGCATTATTTTGGCACTTTGAAACAGATCCTTATCCCCAAACCATAAAAACCAAAAACAACAAATCTCCTAACCTATCACCGTCAAACGAGCCATACATTACCTGAGGACCTGCGTCAGGCGGTAGGTGAGGGCACCGTGGCGCCCCTCTAGCCACTCCTCAAAGAGGGGACTTATCGCCACTATGGTGGCGTGCCCTGCACGGGGTTGCGACAGTCGCTCTCTCCATGTCGCCATGAGATCACGCTGGAGGTATGTCCGCTGAGCGGCAATATGCCGCGGCAGCGGACTTTCCCCCCGACGTAGTGCCTCCGCGCGCCATTCGTGTAGGCGCGCGAGGACTATTGCCTCCAGATCACATGGCGGCAATAAAGTTGATACCTAATGCAATACGCCATGTTTACAAATAGTTTATGCCCACGGCTTCGCCCACGCGAACTTCACAGTAGTTTTTGCGTGAAAGAGTAATCATTCATACCTTCATTCTAATAAACTTTCGCATTTATAAATTGTAAAGTAAGATATTATTTACTGCGTTTTTGATTAAATTACATGAGTCTAGATAAATTAGTGTATAAAGCTGCAAATAACGAGGTATTAAAATAATCTTGTGATAATAAACTGGCACTTGTGTTTTAATAACCCTACTTCAAGAGTTTCATCAACTCGGAAAATATAGTTGTTTTTAATGAAAACAAGTTTAAACATTTTTACCACTTTTTTTATTCCACATGCATTGCACTTACTACAAAGAAAAGAAAATTAGCCTATATAGTTTACAATGTCTGAAATTTCCCATAATTACGTAGTCCGAAGGCGTTGGGCGGTTGTATTTCAGCGCAGTTATGTACAAAGGAGGTGCGCAGTGGCAGCGTGGCGGGACAACGTATCGTTGATCGCGCACTGACCGGTAGCACGCGGTGTATGTCATAAACTGAAGCGGGCTGTCAAGTTTAGAAGTTGATAGCGATTGGCGTCGATGAAGAATGAGTCTTTTGTTAAGAGTTCTGACACCAGCCATGACTCGCCGC
Organism: Noctua janthe; assembly: GCA_910589295.1. Classification (NCBI taxonomy): domain Eukaryota; kingdom Metazoa; phylum Arthropoda; class Insecta; order Lepidoptera; family Noctuidae; genus Noctua; species Noctua janthe. The sequence goes on from OU342560.1 coordinate 761,775, forward strand.
GAGCTAAACGCTTCCTGCGATGGTGACTGGTGAAGATAAATTAATGAACTGGTTAACGCTTGCAACCAGTCACCGAAACGACACTGCGGGATGACAGTATTCACGCGAAAGAAACACGTTTCGCTTGACGCAAGTTACCGTTACACATCGCATCGCGTCAGGTTGTGGCCGAGGCGTTAAGCATGGGAATTCATAAATTAAACTTCGGCCTTGTACTTCATAGTTATTTTGGCTATCATAACTCTATAACCGGAGGATCTTTCGGAATGTGATACTTTTTGAAATTTAGATTCAATATCTACCATCACGGTCATGAACTGAAACGTTCGCTAGTCTAAATTATCAAAATTACATATTTAAATAATTTTTATCATTTGGACAAGCTTTTAAACCATCAAAATATCGCCAGCGCTTACACCCTAGTACAGTTTCCAGCCTTAATTTTATAGCTAGTTTAGGCGAACGAGTTCCGGTGATGCATAGCCGACAGGCAATTTTGTAAAATAGTGGGTCTAATTTTTAGCCAAGCCAACGTTTACTGAGGCTCGAGTAATTTCGCAGCAAGTGGCCGATGCATAACTCTGCATACATTTCGGTAAATAACCGCCTTAATTGTAGGCTTTACAGTGTTTTCAAATGTAATACATTTTTGGGACACGTTTGTGTTTTATTATTTTTGTTGTTTCGCTGAAAATTAAAAATTACAGCAATTTTTGGTGGTAAATGTTGTGAAATATTCGTGGAAAACAGAATCATAAAAATGAATTTAAATTGCTGTAGGCCCAATTTAATAAAGTAAGTCTTCTAAAAGAACCTATGGCAAAATGTAGTTCACTACTGAATATACTTTTTTATTGATCTTCTCAAATACAAGGGAAGCAGATTCAAGATTTCTTCAAGGAAATCATCAGTAAATGTTGCTGGATTCACCTCGCTTGGCAGTTGGAATGATGATCTCTCATCACAGGATGATATTTTCTTGTCTTCTTTTATTTAATAACGCTTAACGAAAAGTACAGGCCACTTGACCACACAGACTTATAAAAGAAATCTTGCAGAACTCGTACCTGAGTGTAATTAACTCGCGGTAAAGTTATGAATGCGCGGCAGTGAGCCGCAGTGGTCGCCGACGGGCGGAGAACGTCCCCTTAATTACGAGGTGCTATTCAAGAGACTGGTGTTTGAGTTAACTTGTAGTAGAAGAGAAGAGGTTTATTTCAATTTCGTACGATTCAGTTTCTAGTTTTTGATATGATGGGGAATTATGATTAACTACAATGCATTTTTCAAAATGAGTAATAGGCGAACGCGCAGGTTCTCAGGAAGTGGAAGGAGTAGAGGGAGGCTTCTGCCCAGAATTAAAAGATGGTGTGTGCAGTAATAAGATGGTACGAAGTATCAGTAGCAAAATAGGTAACGCCTTTTTCCACAAAATCTTTAAACAAGGAAACCTTATCCTAAAAAGCACAGTAGTTTTTTTTTTTAAATCGTTGTTCCACGCTAGGAATTTCTCATTTATCGTGGGTGTGTTTACAAACATTTAAACTAACTTACACAAACAGTCAGACCCGGAACAACTAGCTGTAGGCCATACAAATATTTGTTCCGTGCGGGAATCGAACCCGCGACACGAAGAGCAGCAGTCAATCGCTCAACCACTGCGCCAACCGTGCCGTCGCACAGTAAAAGTAGACTAGCACTGCAACTAAGTATTTCAAAACTTCTCCACTTGTTTCCACCTTTTTCCCCAAGGAAAAAAGTTTATTTCAATAAGAATTTTAGTTATGTCGCGTATGTATGAAACGAGCCAGAAAGAACAACGAATGGAAACAAGCAAGTTATATTTTACGATATTACTGTGCCCGTTCTATGTTATAAAGAACCATGTTCCTGCTATGTTCAGTTAGTAAGTAGTCATAACGTTGCAGTTCTTAACCGTGGAACATATTTTATTTACGAAGGTGGAAAAATATAATGCATGTAGTTAGCTTTGATATTTTTTGATGTTGCCTTTCAATTTTAGAAGCTTATTTAAAATATTCAAAACTGTGAAAATAAATAAATCTATTAAATACTATAGGTATTTAGGTTCTCAGCGGAGATGAGCCATCGGCACGGAAGATAATTATTATGGTGCGCAATATATGCACTCTCTCTTCCTTTACCCCATAGTGCGATGGGACGGCAATCCGACACGATCGGAGAGAGATCAGGCGCAAGACTAATGGCTTAACGTGCGCACCGAGGCATGGGGATGTCATACCACCCACTTTCAAAGTCCGGGCTGAGAAAAACCTAATGGAAAAACCCAATAACACTTTACGCGACCCGGGAATCGAACCCAGAACCCCACGCTCAGAAATAGCGCTTGCGACCATGAGACCAACGGGCCAGTACACCTATAATCTAACGCAAGGTTTGAATTTTAAGCATCTCCGACTTTTTGGGTGTGTAGCGGTCATAAACAGTTCCATTTTCAGCATAAGCCGTTGGATTTGCACAATGATCATTGTGGTGTATGAAGCACTTGTTACACAAATCATAACCTATTCTGTATTCCCAGGAAAAGTAATTATCAGCGAGTAACATTCAAGCTTTGTATATTGCTACATTTTTTGCCATCCGGCAAGGGTGGGTCTTGATTTATTAATCTGGCGCAAAACAAAAGCTATCAGGCTTAATGGGCGCTACGGAACCCCGCTGTGTATTATCAACGTTTATAAACGTTTAATATCCTGTGATTGTGCGTAAATCTCGGAATACCATTAATATCAATGAGGGAGATGTTATATTAAATTTTCTGTGGTTTAATATAAACGTGTTGCGGTAGGGTTATGGTGGGATGTTAGTTTGTACTCTGGGTTTAGTTGAAAGTTATTAAGTCAGATTGTTTATCGGATTAGCTGAGGTTAAGCACTGCTTACCGCGGTTGGTCTGTGGTTACCGATAGTCAGGACACTGAAAATCTTACCACCACTTATTCTGTTCTCAATTTTTTTGTCTCGCAGGTCAGGCACTTCATGTAAAATACTGGTTCTCAGCTGTATCCGATTCTACTGCATGTCGAAAAAGGAAAAGGCTGGGAAAATTATGATGATGTTTATTTGATTGTCTGTATTCGTAGTAACGGTACTTCAAACAGTTTTAAATAGGACCAGTCAGTGTTAGTGTTACTTCAGTCTACTTTTATAAGAATAAAAAGTGCAATGAATCAATGAAATTTGCTTGTTTCTGAGTATTACTTCTACGTAATATTTGTTTCTTTTTTACTGAAGGGTTTTAAAAGTAAATTATTTAAAAATTTAATAAGGTACATTTTAATTCGAGCATTTTATATTTTTGTCAATTTGTCAGTAACGTATCTCGCTTCTGCTACGTTGTTTTCTTTAAAATATTTCCTGCATTATTAAAACAGTGCCTATTTACACAAGCTATAAATATTTAGGAACGAATACACAAGCGAAAAAGTACAAATGAATTAAAAAAAAATACCATAAAAGCCCCAAAATTGACACTTTAATTTTCGGACTTCTAAACATTTGTATAACAAATTCCGTTTCCGCGCCTCAACTCTGGAACTCCGTAAATCCGTCATTTGGCACAAATCTTGCTAATGATGCTGTTAGCGGCCGCGGACGTGATGAGATTAGACGCCGTGCTTACATCGCGCCTAATACCGGAAAATAAAATGTTTATGTTTTTTAAATCTGATTTAATTGGGGAGTTTTTGTTTTGAAGCCAATTTACACATGTCTGTAATTCTAGATGTGGTAGACCGAGGTGTAGCACTCAATGCCTACACACACATTGCGCCTGTTATGTTTAATTCCCAAATAGTAGGGTCCTCCGGTACTCTGGTTTACTCCCGAGATATTCCTGATGGAAAAACGCAATCACACTTTTTAGAACCGATAAGGATTTTTCCAAACGATAAGTGTAGGACTGGCGACCAGAAGACCAACAGGGAGACCTAAAGTTAAGTTTAAAAAACTACAGAAATGCAAGTACCTACGTGTTAAATTCATCCGAAGAGCAAACTACAAAACTTCATAGACACCTTTGCTGCAATATAATTTGAGAACTTGCAAACACACACACCAATTACCACCATACCCTATTTAAGTGTGTGTTAAAGTGGATGAAATGTACACAGTTCACACACAAAAACTGTGCTTGTGTGTAATACATGTTTTAATGTGATTACGGCTCAGACGTATGCACAAATACACTCGCAGTTCGAGTTAGTTTCGCGCTAAAAGCATCGTCGGGAAGTCTTAGGCAAATGGACTGCGCGGTCTAAGTCATAGATGCATTTCAAAGTTTCGTTTCAAACTTGGTTATTAAAATATCCTCCATGAGTTGCGATACTAAAATAAGCGACATTTTGCGTCCCTTGGGGAGTTAGTTCCTACCTTAAATAGATATAATATGTAAACCTCTTAGGTTATACCATAGATTGGAGATTCATAGATGACTCAGCCTTAGTACCGCATTATTCACATGTTCTATGCCTTCGCATTTTATTGACCTATCCTGTGTGCTCTGTAGTTTGCTCGTTACAGGACCTGATGGACGTTACAGAAGGTTAACTCGTAGCCAAATTCTTGACTGGCTTAATAATTTTGATTGCCTGCAACACGCTAAGAAAGTAAAAATTTTAGTTAGTCTTTAACTAAATTTTTTACAAAAGCATGAGCTATTCATTAATACTTAATTCTAATAGGAGGTTTAGGAGATAAGAAGATTCTTAAAGGTTTAGAAAAAATCTGTAGTTACTACTCCTTGCCTCGTAGACGTGCTACGCCGATTGACTTCGTAGCGCGGCTACGATGCTACGAAATCACAATACAAACATCCTAAGTAATTATGTAAGTGAACTCGGCCTAGTTATTTAGAACAACAGACTATTATATTTATTATTATTTGAAGTATTCCTGTGAAATCTGTGTAGACTTGTTTGCAGGCGCAGTTACAAACACAAATATGATTCAATAGCCATACATCATGGTCTAAATCCAAACAGAAAAACGGCAGTATCAATATTTAAAAAAAACTCTTATACCTTTCTCTTTTTAAGATTGTACATTTCATATACCAGTGTCTGTAATTATTATGATGTTCAGATTATGATTTTAGTGTAGTCCGCTGTCTCTTATGAGTTGTATCTTGGGGTCTGGTTCAGATGTAGCTCAGAGGAGAGCGACCAAGAAGTTTTATTTACAATATTATCATGATCTCATTCACAGCTACAGGCTACAGATCTGTGAAACTTTCACGCCTTTTGATCTTGTACGTTCATTTAGTATTCCGCTGGTGTTTAGTTCGGTGAGTTTTATTAAAATGTAATATCTTTCGAGCCTTTGGATTTTAACAATTATTATAGAACATTGACACTGAAACTTGGACAGCAAAACGTTTTCTTTTTTTGTATATAATTTTAGTTTTAATTTTGTTTTGGATTTGGTTAGGTCTAGGTTGTGGAGGTCAGATAGGCAGTCGCTCCATGTAAAATACTGGTATTCAGCTGCATCCGATTAGACTGGAAGCCAACCCCAAGAAAGTAGGAAAAAAGCTAGGCAGACGATGAAGAATTTTAGTTTTAAGTTTATTATTGCACAGGTGTGAGTGCCCAAATTATAATTTTTCCTTATTTAAATTTTCAAGTCTCCTGTAAATGGCGTGCGATATGAAACTACATTGAATAGAAGCAAGAAAAAGATCATCAACCCGACACAACTTCGTTCAGACATAACAATCTGTCATATAGTGGTTATGAGACAGCAGTTAAAAATGGAGTTGTTACTTGTAAACCAACTCACCCCTTCGCAGTCGTTAGCTGGACATGCGCCTTTCACAAGCTGCAGTGTAAGATGTTATTTATGATGTATTGCCCCGCCTTTCGCACTCAGTCTGTCAGCCTCCTTTATAAGGTCTGTGGGTCTGTCCAACTGGGAGACGCCCAACGTTGCGCTCATCCTTAGACATACCTGGTCAGTCTAAGTACTTCGCCACTTCAGCTTGCTTTGATACTCGGCAAGCTATGTCAGTAAATCCAGTTCTGGAGTAATTTATACTGCAAGAATTTCTTAAATATTTTTATTTCTAGTATAAATTCGTAATATCACATACAAATGAGCACACAATCAGTTGGTTTAAATAATTTAAGCCCTGGCAAGAAGCCAAGATTCACAAGGATTAAGAAAATATCCCAGGATACTTTACAACTTGCTAGGGGATTTTTGTTTTTATTCCGTCGTGTTTACAATATCTTTTACCATTATCTAAAAGCAAAGCAAAGTAATGCCGTTTGCTCGGGCTGGCATTCTCAGATCTTTACAGTCGTTTACGGGTAGTCAGACGACCGATCTGGCCAACCTAGTAATTGGGCTGTGGAAGTCAGATAGGTACTAGGCACCATCAGAGGCAGGTACGTAATACCAGCCTGCAATGTGCTCATATCTAAGACACGGACCTCCTTTCTGTAGGAGGGTGAGACTCATAAGTCGTATAGACAGTCGCTCTATTCTATATTAAGCACTGGTTTTCAGCTAAATTTTATCTAAATTAACCAATGTAACATTGCAAATGAATATAGAAACAATATTTAATAACATTATTCGGTATCATAATATTAGTATCGGTTCTGTTTGTGGTCAGGGGCCCAATAATCCGGTTCATTAAATAATCGTGCGGAAACGTTGATTTTATCGCCACGTTTTGATAATCAAATTATTGGTTACCGCTGTAGTTATGCCACAGAGATAAATTGTGACTGTTATTTTAACCAGAATTTAGTATATTATTGAATAGTTTAGCTATACTATTTCACCTGGTGGAATAAAATGACATGAATGTATAACTATGGCGTTTTACTCTGAGTGATTTGCAATATGCATAACATACGATAAAACCACGTCTATTTGCTCCGCAGGGTTAGACGGAGATGTGTCTATAGTATCTACACCAAAATATCGCAAGTTATGTTAAAGTAGGCAAGTCCTAGCAAACTAACAAACCTAGCAATGGGGGAGAGGCTAGAAATCGTTAATAATGAAACGGTAAATATCCAAAGTAACACAGTATGAACTTAAATTGTAACAAACCGGACTAAACAACAACACATTTTCTTTTATCTTTTTCCCACACAGAAATAATGCTCCGAATCACTTTGAGAATAAAACTACGCGTTAAATTAAACTCCTCTAACTGAATCCGGAGTTTCGAACAAAAAAGGAATTACAGAGTATAAAGCTTTAAGTGTACTCCTAGTTTATACGAAAGCACCTCATTAGGACTGTACTCCATGAATGCAAGGACACATAGCTGATGAATAGGCAACCCTATGAAGGTGGGTTTTGAGTTGAAATTGCAGTGGTTGAGTAGGAGTAACACTGCCAAGTTTGTGACTACTGGAAGTTATTTAATATCAATATGCTTTGTTGTTTATAGGAGGCTCCGGTTGTTATGATGACTGTGAAAATAACTTTTATTTATTCCTAAAACAACCCAATTTCATAGAAGCTTATTGTAAAGGCATATTTTGTAGGGTAAACAAGTCATATTGTATCATTCAAAACACATTCAACGTTCACATTTGCAACTCTGAAATCAAACTACTTCCATACAATACGTCAGCGTTGCTTTTACTCTACAACAACTAGTTTCTTTGTGGCGAGAATACTCCTTACAATTTACCGAACCTAACTTACTAAAGAACGAAAGAACTCTTTCATACAAAATAAAGCGTAGCACACATGTCACACACACTACTAAATAAAATAAAACCTTTTCATTCTTTCACACCTTTGCATTCGCCATTGTTAGTAGCAACAAAGCTGAAAGAAAAAAAATAGAATAATAAAACCCCAGGTTTTCTTTCAAACACGCTGTTCCTACGTTTCTAGGGAACTTTCTCATTAGATCCATCACTTACACCTTTTAAAAAAGGAACACTAGTTCCCAGAGCGAAAAGTTAAGAGCAGGACGGGGTGATATTTTGTTAATGTTGGTAAGAGATGAAATATGCAGGTGACAACGGCTACAAATGTAGAAGCTTGGTGGAAAAATGTTCTGTGTCAAACCAAAAACAGTTGGAGATTGTTATGAGAAGCTTGCTTTAACGGTACTGATGTTTAAATGGCCTGTTTACCGTGTAATAGGATAGTTGTTTAAATCAGTAACTTGTAGGTTCGATTTACTTTTAACATCGAAATTTACCTGACCGGTCAATGTCGCCACATTTGGGGGAGGCCTGTGTGCAGCAGTAGACGTCTTTCTGCTGAAGTGATGATGATGATGAACCTTTAAGTACCGACGTGTGGTCTGACAGACACTTTGACTGCTCAAGTTTGAAATTTAAAAAAATACTCCGTGTGTCTGTATACCTCTCGAGCAGTCGCCTAGCAGTGTTAGTGGAGAGTAGTGGTGCGTCGCGTAAATTATGACTATTGAAAGATCGCGAGTGTTTAAACATCTTAACTGTTGAGTATTTATACGCTTTTCTTCATTATACTTGTCCCTCAAATTATAACGTAAAAAAAAAATAATTCCTGAATAATAATTTGGCGGTCTGTTAGACCAGGGATCGGTACTTATGTAAGTGAAATAGCGCCGCCTTAATGGAAGGTACAAAATCTACGTTCGAAAACCCACTAGGCACTTCTTCATTCAACCACCAACGAAATGTGTTAATCTTAAGCCAGATATTTGGGAAAACACTTACCCTATCTTATCCAAAACCCTCTAAAGATACGACACTCACTCAGACCTCTACCCATCCTCAAGTCGTCTAGATTAATCTAGATTATTCAAGATAGACTAAGGGCGTGCTACACTCCATTTACAAATGCCAACCACGATCGCAAACTAATACCTACCAAAGTAACAAAACACAATCTTTATTCAGCGACGTGTAGTTCGACCCTAAATGGATGAACAAGGACATGAATATTTAACTCCGTGTGAATGTATTGAGGTTTTGTCACCGTCTTGCTTTCTAAATAGAAAATACTTAGATGTTTTTGGCACAGTTTTCAAGGCAAACCGCAGCGACATAACTTGTTTCAAATTCCAGTTGTTACAGGTGAAATTTCAGATTATTACATAAAGGATCGGTATAACGTGGCTGATTCAATATTTCTTTAACACTAGCTGTTGCCCGCGACCTTTGTCCGCGTAATATTATAAAAATATTACTTTTCTTTTTGAATCGGATTTTGTTAACATCGTAAAGGGTTTTTATTTTTTTGCACGGAACCCTAATCCTTTTTCTAAAATAGCTTAAGATACTCCTTGTAACATCAGCTATCTGCCAGTAAAATTTCAGTCAAAATCGGTTCAGCCATTTCGTAGATTAGCTGGAACAAACAAACAGATTTTTTTTTGTCTGTTTGTGGCGCACATGGCCAGATACAAGACATAGAGGCTTGGAAGGAGAAAGCGGAGGCCTTTGCCCAGCAGTGGGACACTCAAACAGACTAACAAAAAATAATTTAGTTTTGACCAGAACTCTGCCACCGCGACGGCTTTGGTGGTGGCGTCGGACAGGTCCCTCAAAGTGCACGTGGAACCACACTTAGTGCAGGACAGGAGGTGATCCATAGTTTGCGTTGAGGCACCGAAATGATGATGATGATGATAAGTATACTTCCATATGCATTCAGTAAAAAATAAGTTCAAACCACTGTTAGAATATAGGGTAGATAGCATACGACCACGCCTATCCTCTATAACATTGTCAGATGAGAATTTTTTCTTGTTTCATGCTTTTTAGAGCGTGATTTTTAGTTTTAGTTTTTGAACTTATTTTTTATTTACATTATTTTGGGGTTATAATTTCGTGATAAAGTATTTGCAGAGCCACTTTACTGTTTTGTTAAGGTTTTGTTGACAAAAGTAAAACACCAAACTTACACATATATTGTATCTTTTGAAAGAATTCTTAACCTTTCCAATTCTTCAAGAAATCGTGAGTCATGAGAATTTTTCAGGTATTTATTATGATCCAAGAAACAAATAAATAATCCATCTGAAGACCGAAATCTGCTTAGAGCCATATCGACCTGCCCCTTAGCGAATAGTGGAAATAGCGAGAACATTACGTGATTATTACACACCTTTTGTTTTTTATATAATTTTAACATGTGTACCATAGTCTATAATAAAATACGTAATTCTTATACAGCTACACGTTGTACATGTATTGAGGGAAGGTTTGGTTTGTGAGGCGTGATTTTTAGAAGTTATTCCTAATAATCGGGTGCATGCAAGCAAAGCCACATTGTACAGAAAGTGGGCAACTTCGCAAATAGCTGTCAAGTAATTCGCTGTTTTGATTAATTTGGCAATATTACTGTTTGGAAATAAGAAATATGGCTAACTAGTGAATTAAAATATTGATTATGAAAAAACGCCTCCCATTTTATTATTGAGTTTCAAGTGTATTACTTGAAACTCAATAAGAAAATTGGAGGCGTTTATTTTGTTAGCATTTGAATTACAATATAATTGTATTTTCGTAAAGAAATGTGGGGTATTCCTCAAAGATGAAAAATAGAGAGGGGTATGATGGATTTATTTTTTTCATTCATGGTTGCGCTTTGAAGAATAAACATATACATTTTTAATATGAATTTGTGAGCGCAACTAATGGTTGCGCTTCGAGGAATAATTTAGTTGCGCTTAGTTGGTTGCGATTAAAAATAGTTGCGCTTTGATTAATACCCCAGAAATGTGTTCGGTTTGAGCTATTTATTATCCCTGATATCTCTTAATGCCATACTACGAATGGAGAATGTAGGTAATCCTTTACCTACATTCAACATTCGTAGTACGTCATTTCTAATTAAATTTAAAACGCAATTATTGTAATTATAATCTATGTCACTTCTGTCATTCGAAGAGATAAGCTACAAGTATAACGAACACATTTGCAACTATTCACTACATTTTATTTTACCTAATGTTACTCATTCCTATACTCAACGTAGTTACGTTGTGTTGTGCCTCTTAGTGCCTGTTCTGTGCCTATCTATCACGAACAGACTTCACGTAAGGGTAAGTTATTTTAAAAATAATAATTGTTCACAAACAGCACAGCAGTCGCTAAATTGGGAACACCGATGTTTTTGTTGGTGAAACTTCCCACCCTATTTGTTATTACAAAATGGCCTAGACAGCGAGGTTCAAAACATGCAGTGTCAAAATAAATTATAATTGTTTAGAAACATAACCAAAATTTTAAAGATAAGTGGGTGAAAATTCTAACATAGGTTTCGACTGTTTCTTACTTATTAGTTAGCAGAAGAAATGTAGTTGGGTTCTCAAACTAAACAAAATATAACTCAACTAGATTTCTTCTCCACCCATCACGGGTGAAATCTGCTCAATAAAATGGTTCCGTTTAGTTGTAGGACTCAAGATTTACACTGACGTAAACCGTTTTACAGGTAATAACCTCTCCGTATGGATTCACTCGACGAACATATTTTAGTGGCACGTAAATTTTTATCACTTGCAATACTCTGGTTGTAAAACGAACAAAGCGAGCCTAGAGCGTGTTACTGTATGAAATTCTGAATTTATGTCTGTTGAGATGAGTTGGAAGATATTAATTGAAATTGTTTGGAGTGAGAGAACCACACCCAGGCAGCGAGGATTTTATATAGCAAAAGAATTCTAGTCTATGTATAATATTCTTTGTGGCTACTCTTGTAGCAGTTCACTCACACTCATAATATCATCTTGAAAGTACAACACAAAGTTATGTGTCCGTTTCCTCCTTTTCTTTTAAAGTGTGACGTTCAAAAGCACTTAAATGTCAAAATACACTCGTAATTTGAATGCACTGTTGCTGAAAGTGTTCTTAAGCCAAAAATCTTTATTTTGAAGCGGCGGATACTTACACTGGCTTTCACAAACCAATTAGAGGATTAAATGTGAAGTTCCCACTACGTTCCAGAGGAAAAAGAAATTGATAGTACTCGCCTTCATCCATCTTTGAAAAGGACTCATTTCAAAGATTTTAATGAGAGTTCTTAGTACTGATGAGATTTTTTATTGAAATAAAATCTATTACTTACTGGTATTAACTTGATTTCTCATTTCTTCTTAATAGAAAAGCTTTTTCTTGATTGCGGTCGAAGAATATCAATTTCATGTTACCTAAAAAAAATATTTTGGGATTGTGTAAAATGATTCGTTTTGGTTATGAATATCGTTTTTCTTTATTTTTAGCATAAAAAATTTCAACACAACAATTATTGTGTTTTGTCTTTTGTCTAGCATTTATTTAGATCGCAAGTATCAACTTGTTCAAAATAAAATTACTGAAAAATTTAAATAAAGGCCCGGCCGTCGCCATATTCGTTTGTGACGTCACATATTTGGTTACAACCCCGCCATCGCTTGCCGATGCTCATTAATTCATTCGCCATTGATTTCTCTTCATCAATATTTATGGCATCCTGATTTCCCATTGAAACACCCTTTTATGGTTATTTACAATTTGTCGGCGATGTTATGGTGTGATAAATTATTATTGTTTCGAGGGAGCATGTTATATCTCACAATTTTTTTTTTGCCCAATGTTTTTTCGGATTTAGTTACTTCGTTTTCTGCCCAATTAAAGCTCGAAAAAAATTTTCGCCAACAAACTCCTTTAGAACAAATTATGCTCGCCTTTGTGACAAGTTACATTCTTTATTTACGTTTTAAAGTATTTATAATGGCTACAAAGAATCAAAATAAAGCATGTAAATAAAATAAAACATCTATAATAAATGTTTAAGTTAAAACCCCTATAAATAAACAATTGTAGAATTTCTCCAAGTTTTAAGTACCCATGCGTCTGGTGGCTTGGCAAATTGAATTGCCTACATTTTGCAAATGCCTTACAATTTGCATTAAGATATTGCCATCGGGACGACGTGATGTCGTGAGGATAGGACCCGAAAGTTACGAGAGATGGTATGTCTCCTTTTTTTGACATAATTCACTTTCAGGCCAAGCAGGCTTGCCAATTTTCTAAAAAGATACGCAAAGTCGTGAATTGCAAGCGAACAATTTCTATGTTAATTTATGACTTCCTTAAAAAAAACCCCAATCTGACGTTTCGTTTTTTAGTGGAAAAACATTTTTAGAATTTGCTGAGTACATATTCATAAACGAGGTAATTGCGTAACATACTCACATTCCTATTCCTGTTGTAGACAAAATCTTTCAAACAAATGAAGTAATGGGTTGGGTATTATCTTCAAAATCCCTCGGATTAAATGAGTTCGATACGCTATTAAGATGTAGTTCATTGAATGATAAAAATGATGAGGATAATACAATACTGAAAATACCATAATAAACTATAAGTTGTAAAAGAAAAGCCTTATTAAATTTTCATCCAAGGGTTGGACATAAAATATTTAAAGCAACAATTGAATTACAAAGGTGAAAGCCTACAAAATATTCCCAGTAACCTCTATCACACGTCAACGTGTAGCTCGTTCATTATAATGCCCCTCGCGAGCGTATTAATAAAGTGAATTTCAACGCGTTTCGCCGAATATCTCATTTTAAATTAATTTTCACGTTAATATGCATTAACGTGAAAATTAATTTAAAATGCACGGGCGTTTTATGTTCGGCATTAATTCCTCCTTTTTGGAGATCAGAAGCACTACAACTGCTGGTAAATATTGGCCTGTTAAGGGTAAGGGACATCGCGCACTATACGACCACGACGACCAATTAGGCCGCAGAAGCGATTTTTTGTCGAGACCAGGAAGGAAGTTCAGTCGCACGACCCGTCATCCGACCAGTTTTGTTCGAGATAGCGGCTGGTCATGCGACAAGTCGTGGTCGTGGCCGCGTAGTGCGCGAGCTCCCTTATGTTGATCAAGTAAAAAGCAGCTCCATTTTCCTGGTTATTAATAATTTAATCTGTTCTTTCTACGCCAACGCACAGCAATAAGCTCTGCACGGGCTCAGCATCGCCCCAATTCGAACCATTTGGGATTATTTTTATAAAACTCCATGGTGCAACAAATACTCTTTTTAGAAGGAGCTTAACAGCAACACCTCGGATCGCGATCAACTAGTAAAAATGAGGTGATCTGATGCCGATGGGACACAGTTTAGAAGTGTGCCATGAGCTTTAACCTGTTACAGCACCACTTAGCTGTTATCAAGATTGACACTGGTAGTTTATTAAAAGCTAAAGATACAAAAGGAAAAATAAACAGAGAGACTCACAATATGTTCAAAAGAAAACCTGTGCAATACCTATTATATAAAAGAAACCTATGATAGATAGATATTTATACCGAAATAAAATCTAAGCAATTTGTAAGTCTTTTCTAAAGGTATTAGAACCTTTAATTCAAGAGCACTATACGACCAATACATTGACAAATACAAAAAAAAGAAATACATTCAAACACATTCCTTTCCATTTTTGATACTTTAATTTCGATCCGTTTTTTATCCGGAGATTTATACGGTTGTACTTGAGCTACGTTTTAATCTTAAAGTGACAGGTCGGGTCGGATCGATCTGACAGCGGGTCGGGCCCTTATCAAACGAAACATTGCCAAAACATTTATATGTACTTGATACTTGCGACTTTATTTCACGGATAATGCGAGTTTGTGATTTAAAGTGTCAAAGAGTTGAAATTTAATGTGATTTGTTGAAGTCGTTGAAAATTGTGTCGTTTAGTTTTAGAAATAAACTTTAATTTTAGGTGAGACAACTTTTTGAATGTCGGTTAAATGTAGTTATACATGCTGTGATAATTTACATGTAGTAGGTGTTTCCAGGCTGGTTCGAGGTAGCATGGGACAAGAACTCTTGGAAAAGCCTCCCGAATTTGCCCAGCAGTGGGATAGTATGGACATGTGGACTAGACAAAAAAAGGTGTTTCAAAAGACACGAAAGAAAACTCAAGAAGTTGTTTGAAAATATTCATAGAACCTATCTGTTTACAGCTGTTTAGCTACCGATAAACCGAATATGGTACTAAAATAACAAATTAAACTTTGCGATGCCGTTGAAACAAATGAGACACTTCAAAAATGCTGTTAATTTTCCATGTACAAAATAATAATGATGTACAGGTACTAATTACTAAAAGTCTACATTTTATTATGAAGCCTGATTCTCAGCTACCACTATTCTCAGCTAAATAAATAATCTATTCAATTTTATATTTAAACCAAAGCTCTCTAAACATAGGAAGGTCAATTTTGGGAGCTGTCTGTATTGAACACCCTCTACATAAAGATTGTGAGGCAGGTCAGATTAAATGAGTGTTTTTCTTGTTTTTACCATTTCTAAATTTGTTATTTTGTATCAACTACCTAAAAACTACTGTATAATGTAAGATAATTACGAAAATATATGACCTTGGTAAGTATTAAATATTATTTAAGCCAACGAAAATTGAACAGGAGTCATCATTGAATTAAAAACTTGATATAACCCAATTCCATTATCAAATTACCGTCCTATTTGTATCTCTTGAAACCTCTTTTAAATACATTTACTTTAAGTCCGGCGGCGCTCACAATTTAATCCGCGCGCTAAACAATACAAATTGCAGAAGTACTCTCAAATGACGCATAATTCTCGCAAACAGACGTTTAGGAGGTGAAACAGTTTAAGATAACGAAATTAATCGCGTCGTATTGTGAACGTATAATTAGTTTTCAGAGAACAAGTTTCTAAATTAAATTCTCAGACGTTTTGTGAGATATTTCGGCGCAGAGCGGCTCGGTTGTGGAAAATACGGGAGGATAGTTTTTCTGGCGAAACGCGGCTTTCTATATAGTTTTTTTTAGTTACCCCGTATTGTCCCACTCCTGAGCAAAGGCCTCCCCCCATTCTTTCCACTTCTCACGATGGTGTGCTTCTTCTCGCCAGTTCGCGAGGAAGCCATCCAAGACGTCCCACCATCTTCTCTTCGGTCAACCGCGACCCCGTCTACCTGTTTCAGGGGTCCAGTCTTGCGATATTCGGGCCCACAGCTGTGCCGACATCCGGCAGTCGTGGCCTGCCCAGTCCCACTTTAGTCTAGCAGCTTTATACGCTACGTCGGCAATTTGCGTTTTGGAGCGCAGTGTGGTGTTCTTTATCCGGTCAGTTATTTAGTAAGACATTATAAGACAAAAAGTGCAGTGACACTATGAGGTACATACCTGCCACGTTGATCTCCAGATTTAGTGTACCTACTATGTCGTTCACTTGCTAGTTAGATAGTTGTAGTTTATACGTCTTGAAATTGGGACATACGTGCACACAAGCGAATATATAATAAAACACTTGAACGGTTAGAAAAGATTGAATAACTCCGAAAATAATATGTCTCCCTATTTAGTTTAAAAAGCAAAGTAAACTTATGGCAAAAATATAACATTCACTACATCAATAACAATCGAGTTTTCAGGCTTCGACATTCCTAACAGCCGATGAATAGCATTGCAATCAACGTGAGAAGGCCATTAGCTATATTGAAACCATGATTGACACTAATAGACCGGAAGATGGCAGGAAACTCTCTGAGGTCAACGACTGAATAATTAATTATTCTTTAAGGAAACTCGGACCACCTAATATTGCAGAACATTAATTTGACAGGTGAAATGATATTACATAAAACATGGTAAGAAAGGTCATTTCAAATAAGTTTCTTTTTCTAACAAGCTATTTAAAGATCTATTATAAATCTTTGAAGATTTTTGTTTGACTTCCATATAGCCGCCTGATGGGCAGGGAGGTAGTTGAACTGCGGCCTACAACACACCCACATGTGATTGTAGGTGTGTGAATGATTCATAATTATTATTTTGACAATTCAACGATATTTATGGCGTACGACGAATTATTCAAACAGAAGTAAAGGATTAATTCATTTCATTGAAGGGACTGGTGTATAAGACGGTGATCTTTTTTATTGCTTTTTTCAATATTGTTTTAAAAAGCGTGTTTTAACCAATTTATTCCCCGTATGTATTGAATCTCACAACTCGGCCAATTGGACGTATATTAATTAGTGTACAATTTGCAAAATCTAACTTTCAAAGTTGATCAGTTTTCTTCTTAACTGCTTTGCCAGCGTCAATTATTTATGTCTGCAGCTTATGTTTGATAGCCCAGCCTTTGTTATAGATCTAAGTTCTATAGTGGCTCATAAATCGTCGAATTTTAATGGAAATATTCATTGCTCCTGGAAAGTTTGGGAGTCGTCGGTTGAACTCGGTTGCAGTGTGTACACAACTGGAAAATAGTAACAAACAACAATATGGTTCGCGATATGAGAATTGGGATTTCAAAGTGCAAGTCTTTGTTAGACTCAATCTTATGCTAAAATGCTACATACTGTTAACATCACTGATGGGTGGTGGTAGTATATATCGAATTAACTGTGACTTACTGAACCAATGAGGAATAGTAGGTACTTTAACTAAAAAAAGCTTCACACACGAGCCCAGCATATTAAACACTAGAGTGCTGATGGTTATATTAGTTAATCTCAAACATAATATCAAACTGACGGTACGTACAGCTTAAGCTTTTATAGCAAAAGCATAAAAAAGGTATTTAGTCTCAGGTGCTTGTCGTCCTAAGCAATTAGTTAATGTCAGCTTATTAATTTAACGTTGCAGACAAATCACCGCTGCAGGAGGTTGCAGGCAATCTGTTAGCCATTTTAATTTTGCTTCAATATCGACGTATAGTCGTTCCGTAATTGATAACCTCCTTTGACACAATTCACAGTAAATTAAATTTTCAGTAAAGGTTCGGTCAATCCGGACAAATTGTAGACTCGGCTCCGGACACCGAATATTCAGAAATAATGTACCTACTGAACTACCTGTCAGTGATCAGTATACGCAGCAAGTCCTTAATCAGTCCGTACCGATTTGACTGCACCTTCTGGATGTCGATTAAATGATCAGTCACACACACAAAAAATGGACCTTGTCGCTTAATGACGTGCAAGGTAGTTAACTTCTTACCTGATAATTTCAATTATGAGGTAAACTGTACTTCATCTGCCTAGCCTTTTCCCTATGTTGTGGTCGGCTTCCAGTCTAACCGGATGCAGCTGAATACCAGTATTTTACATGGAGCGACTGCCTATCTGACCTCCACAACCCAGTTAGTACTGAGTAATTCGATACCCCTTGGTAAGAAAGCTTCTCAGACTTTTTGGGCCACTGACTACCTGTAACGACTGTCAAAGATCTACAAATGACGGCCGGGACCAACGGCTTAATGTGCTTTCAGAGGCACGAAGGAAACTCGGTATGTAATGGGTGGTCACTGGTCACCCATCCACAGACCAACCTAGGCAAACACGGCTTAACCTAAAGATCGACCCGAGCGGCTGTTATTATTTAGCCACGAGCACGAGCATGAGATAAACTATACCTACATTTGCTTATTGGTTATAAATCAATATGTATTGAAGTTATTTGAATTATCAAATAACTTCAATAAAATAAAAGAAAAACTTGTCGGACGAATCCATGTCTTTCCTGTTGTAACCTTATAACAATGTAAAATCGATGAATATCAAAAACTTCCTCCATAAAATATAAAAGTGTTCTTTAATAAAGTGTATAAATCAGAATTCAACGAGATTGTAGAACGAAGCACCGAGCTCTGTTTTATTCCAGTCGCGATAAAAAACCTGTCTAGAATATTCCTTGTAAATTGAAAAGTTTCTTCGAAACAGGACGAGGTCTGTCCATTGTCTGTTCGTGTTGAGCTACAAAGACATCGGGAATGAGCAATATTTTTTTTATAATAATCAGAGTCAAGTAAGACAACACCTTAAAACCTGCTTAGGGTGTGACAGGCTGACTACGCAAGTTGATAGTTTTAATGATTCAAAAGTCACGCAGCTATTCGTACCAGTTTGAACACCTGGATTTAAATAGGTGACATAATTTGCACGAGTGAATTTCAAACCACATCCTGCGCGAATTTCTCCTCAGTTTTGCCAGAACCTCAGGCGCTACCGCGACACCAACGCAACGTTGTTTGAAACAGTCACGTCTAAATTGTGATTCCTAGTTTATAATATTCCCTTATCCAAGCATGTCAATAGATTCACCTGTAGGTTTAGATATTAATAGAAAAATAATACAGAAAATAAGTGAAATAATGCATCGCTGTTTTCGAAGCCCTACATAAGGTAAGCCGATAGGTTCAACTAGGCTATAAAATTGTTGCGCGAACTTTCTGGAACTTGTCGTACACATAATTGCGTGCGATTTTCATTCGCAGTCAATGAGCTCGTTTGGAAGTTGACCCAACAATAGTGGTATTGAAGACTATGAGTGACCCGTGCTCTTGATTGTCGTTATAATATTATGACCAAACCCAGAGTCAAGTTGGCAAAATTGTGGGCCGAACCTTTAACATCAAAGCAGAAAAGAGACTTGTTGTAGTTTTTAAGCCTCAAACTGATGCAGACAGAAGCACCACTGCAATGTTACAAAAAAAATATTAAATTGATGTGCAGCATTTCTTAGGAATCAGCAGTTTATTCATTAATTTTGAAAATTAAAACAAATAGGTAAGTAAACATTTTTGTTTTGAATAAGGTACAAAGGTTATTTACATAGTCATTCATAACAGTAACCCCTTTTCTTTCTTTATTTCAATTAACCTATTGAAAAACTATCTTTAGAAGTTTCCAGATCGTTTGAGGGTAATGAGAGTTAAGAATACAAATTAATCTTGCGTTCAAGAACGTCTGGCTTTAATTGGTTAAGTTGGTTCGCTCAAGTGACATTGAAAAATTGTGGCGGCTTTTATTTTTACCGTGAAAGGATATAAAGTAAATGGTTTAGGAAATAGCTGAAGATGGTGTGAAACTGTTTTTTGTGGACATAATTATGTATTCTATGGACTTTCCCTGACAGAAAAAGTTTATTTTAATAGAAACAGATGGCGCACTTGTTAGATGATCGTAAAACACTGCTGGGCAGATTATCTACTTTCTTTTTGTTTCGTAACGTAATTTATGTTGTGTAAATGTTACTTTAAAAACCCGAATGTTTAAATATCTTAGGTTATACTGGAAAACAAAATCACAAATGAAGTTATTCCAATTTTCACGCTGAAATGAAATCAAAATATCGATGACAATTGTTCAAAGTTTTGCCAATTTATTTTGATTTCCTACCGATATAAGTATGTAAACCATAGTGCCTGTTCATGTGCTCCTTTTTACCCGACTGCGCGACGCAAAGAAGGGTTATATGTTTATTGGTCTATGTATGTATGTTTTTTTTCCTTTGTGGCGTTGTAGAGACCAAACGTGTAAGCCGATTTTGATGATTCTTACGTCAATCGGTTCGTCTTAACCTTGAGGGTGTCACTAACTGCGAGGATCGTCCGGAGGACACGGTGGAGCACACCGTAGAGGTCTGCCCCGCTTGGGCGGAGCACCGCCGTGTCCTTGTAGCGGCGATTGGCGGCGGCGATCTCTCGCGTCCGGCCCTGGTTCAAGCCATGGTCCGGAGCGAGAGAGAATGGGAAGCCGTCACCACCTTCTGTGAAGCAGTCATGCTAGTGAAGGAGGTGGCGGGACGTGAGAGGGAAAGAACCTCACGTCCCAGCCGCCGCGGGAGACGCCCTGGGCGTCGGGGGTCACGTGGTGGCTCCCGGCCACCGTAGGCGCGGGCCTGTGGACGGCGAGTTATGGGCTAGCTCGCCGTCCGGCCGTCTTATGACGATAGGCCGTGTCGACGGCGCGTTCGTGTTCCACGCGCGCCTCAAAGAGATGTCAGCAACCGAGTAGGGGTCCGCATGGGCCGATGCCTGCCAGAGCTGCGGGACTGTTCGAAAGAGACACCGTGGCCCTGGAACACAAAGGGCAAAGAAGGAACATGGATGGGTTTTAGTCAGTACAAGTCTGACACTCCCTTCCGCTCCGCCCAGAGTGGGGGGGGGTCATTTGATGATTTCCCAACCAAAAAAAAAAAAAAAAAAAAAGGGTGTCACTAAAGACATGACAATAATCAAAATTCACTACAGCGACAACCAGATGCCACACTGTAAAAATGAATAAAGCAAAACTCGACGAACTACGTCAAATGGGGTATCGTTGAATAGGTATTTAAAAATTATTTTTAGGTTCGTTTCATCATTTTTCATTTTAAAAAACAGTTCAGAATATATAACGATTTAAAGTTATTTAAACAACCATTCTCGCTAATTTTAAATATACTTTACCGTTTCGTTATTCTGCTCTTATTACGCGGAGATTAAGTAATGTAAAATACTCGTATTTATAATATCAATTATAAAAAGTATAAAATAAAACAAAACATTAAAAAAAACCCAACAGCGTAAAAAAAACTAAAAAATACATGAAATAAATAAAAAATAAAAGTAGCACCAGTTTAAGCAGTAGTTCAGAATGTTGTTAAAAGTAATACTGAACAACTGCACCATTGAAATAGTTTTATAATCGATACACACCTATGAATTGTTATGCACAATAGAATAATTAACAGTCGGGACCCATTTGAATTTTACTTATACGTTACGTGGTAAATTAAAGAATGGGTATGAAATTATTTTTAGCTTTTTTACGCAGTCCGGTTTTTTGTTTTTTATGGACATTTTTTTACTTCACTCCGAGGAAAAAACCCTTTGTTCAAAAATATCTACTACTTGTCAATAGGCGAGTTACCTGGTGCCATCAAATTTGTGCTACTTCGCGTCGGCTGCGTTTTTACTGCGCTGATTGTCCATTGTTCGACAGATGTTGAGTGCGCCTGGAGTCTTGTAGCACAGTGTATATGTGTTCATTCATATTTTACGGTACGTTTTTGAGAACATATAAATATTGTATTGTTTTCAGTGGACCACCTAGGTAACTTTAACTTTTTGACTAATTGATAGACTTATTCCTTCTTCTTGTCGTGTCGATTACTTAAATTTGTGTACGTAGTGACCTGAATACTGGAACAGCTCTGTCATCAGCCTCATTTAAGTTTTGAAGGGTTCAGGTAGTTTAACTCATTTCATACCATATTGTTGAAAATTCAATCTCCCTGTGTTTTCTATAAATGGTTTAATTGAAATAATTGTTTTGCGTTAATATTGATGAGGTTCTTCAGAAAGGTGAGGTGCGTAGTACTCGCAGCCGGCGTGCGTGTATGACCAGATGTATGAACGTGGACGAGGCGAAAGGAGTATGTTAAGATCGTAGCAGGTGACGTTCTGTGGTTTTTGCCTACCCCCGTGGGAAAAAGGCTTGAGTTTATGTATGTACGTTTTGCGTTTGAGTTTGATCTTAAGATCTTGAAGGTTAAGATATCTTATGTCTATCACACAATATTTAGGAAGGTACCAAACTTTAATAAGACATCAAAGCACAATCACACACGGATCTCAGTCACCCATGTCTAAATTCGTGCATACACATAAACACGCATATATCCTGTATTTTCCTTCAGATGTACGAGAAAAACTTCCTCCCCATTTCGTCTTCCCCTTTCATTTTCTCGTTGACAAAATTCAGCATCCGTGGCCGACGTCAAAGTAATAACATTTCGCTTCTTTGAATAGTACAGCTATGTTAACATTGTGCCGCACAGTGCACAGTACCGACACTGTTGACTGTGGAGATCTCTTTAAACTTAGGAATCTCGACATGTTTGTCTCATTTTCCGCAGACTTCAAAGTTTAGATAGGATAGCGAGAAAAGAAAACTCGGTTTTTTTTTCAAACGAAATGCAGACTCCTTGCTTGTTCTCAGAACATTTGAAAGCTTTTCTGAAATGCAGTCGTATTAGATGAGATGTTTTAAAATGTCTCGCAAATTTCGTGTGATTTCCTAAGTACTCCTTGTACTTAGGAGACTGAGAAATGTAACGGAATGTTTACCAAGTAAAAAGTGCGTCTGACATATTTTTTGAGAAAGCTCTGTAGATTGTATTACTATACTCATTTGTATACTCAAAGTTTGTTTTTGCGTTCGTGTTGCAAAAACGAATACAAAGGATGATGTAAACTGGTATGAGCCGCAAGCCGCAATAAATCGAAGTAGGTTGGTCACTTAGTTGAGGCCAAAGGACCAATATAATAAATAAAAAATAAATAAAATAAAAATTATTTATTGTCTCTTTATGCTTACAATCGTAGATGAAGCCCTGAACCCCACACTAGGATTCCCTGTGTTGTGGGGTCCAGTCTCTTTCAATCCATATTCAAATGGTACAGTTACAAAGACATTAGTTTTAGGTAACTAAACTATAACTAGGTTTAAAACAAATTCAGTAGTTTTTGTAGAGTGTGGTTTAGTGAATGTAGTGTGGGAAGTGTGGTGCGGTAGGTGTAGTGAGTGTAGTGTTGTAGGTGTGGGTGTGTGAGTGCATGTGAGAAGGGTAAGAGTGGTTGCAAGTTTTAGTGTGATACTTAATCGTATACCTATGCGCTTATGACATTATCTTTAACACGTCCTCTGTCTTTTCATAGTCCAAACTGAGTAGCCAAAGGGAGACTGCTTTAGAGCAATTTTTTTTTCTCAGTTTTAAAATTTTGAGGGTTTTATTTAATTTACTGTATAAGTAAGGTCCCATGAAAGCAAACGATCTCCTTCCAAAAGATTTATTAAAATGAGGTTTATCCCAGATCACCAGACGACTGGAGCGTTGCTGAGATCCGCAGCTATTTAATGATGTTTTGTGAAATCGCAGCGTAGTTGAGAGGATGTATAGCTGCCTAACTCTCAGGACTTTTGCATCTGCGTAAAGTAGATTAGTGCGGTACCTAAACGGTCTCCTGTATGCAACTTTGAGCAGAGCACGCTGTGCACGTTCTATTTTCATCATATGAGTTTTAGCTGCGGAACCCCATGAGACGATACAGTAACTAAGAATAGATTGGCAAAGTGAGAAATACACCACCTTTACGATGGCTTCGTCGGCAACCTTACCCAAACGCTTAAATATATGAAGTAGCTTTCGAACTCTATTACTCAATGTAGTTATGTGGGTTGTCCATGCAATTTTGCAGTCAAGATAGAGACCTAAGTATTTTATGGAGTTAGTGTTTTCTATTTGAGGGCAGGAGCAGCTGCATATAAATTAACAAAACATGCCTGGTTTTTAAAAGTCTCTAAAAACAAGTTTCCTTTCATTTTCATTGATTATTAATGTTCCATGATACCAAAATGCAATTTAAGAGTAGTCTACCTCGGAAATAAATTCAGTTCAATTCCTCAAAGCGTCATTAGTTTCATTTAGGCACCATCTCCACATTTGTTGGCTTATTTGTTATCTTTTTAAATCAACCATCCTACCATACAAGCAGTTTTACACCAGCGAAAGTGGGTCTTAGTTTAACTGCTATGCTCTAATGCCTCTCTTAGATTTATGCACCATTTGCATCATTTTATGGGCCCTGCACCGCCTCTGTCCAGTCACTTGAGGATGCACTGGTAATAGGCTTCATAAATTATGGAGGCTTTGTTTGTATGAATTTATAAAAGGAGGGGGAGAAGTGGAGAAATGTAGTTCGTGTGTTAGGTAACGGGCTGGTTGCAGCAGAGTTCAATAATTATCATAATTAACATAATTTTGTTCTGGACCATACCTGGGACCATACGGAGATATTGAAGGTCAAAGTACCAGCTTTAAGTCCCATGTAATAGGCGGCGAGCCTATGTATTTTCATCAACCGAGCACAAAACCTGAATCTGGGCCACTTGATATTCCTCTTGAAAAACTCAATAACACTTTGCTCAGTCTGGTAATCGAACCGAAAACCTCTCAAGCAGTCTTGCGATCACTAGACAGATGAGACTGTCCAATAACAAAGTCTACAAAAGAAATCAGAAAATAATCAACGAGTGTTTTGTGAAAGGCTTGATTTAAGTAGAAGAGGTTTCACAAAAGTAGAAAGGAAAATCTAATAAAAAAGACTCACTAACATTTTTGGGCATCAAATAAAAATACAATTAAAAGCCATTTGACATCAAGGATCGGCCACAAGACACCATTCACAAAACAAACCTTTTTATTACGCTGACATTTAAAAATAACGCCCAAACAATTATTTATCCTTCTTTCAACTCTTTTCCTGAATTTCCGACCCAAATATTTACTTACATAAAGATCAAATTCCGTCAGGTAACAAAATCCCATATATTTTAATTAGCAAAGTTTAATAATTAGGGCTGTAATCAATATCGGGTAACCTCAGGTGTTCCCAGAAGACTTCAGCTTTTAGTCAACTCAGGGTAGGTATGGTAACTTATACTTTCAACTAGCTTGTGTTATTAAAAGTTTCGATGGAAAATGTCAGATTTGTTTATTTATTGCTAAGTGGTTTTAATTTAACTTTAGGTTCGTTTGGGCATCGACGTTTAAAGTCCGCCTGGTAGGCATTCAAGAAATTGCTAGAAACCTATGCATTATTTACATCGAACTAATATTTATGACTGTCTGCAGACATTAAGCATCATGCTTTAAGTGCCATTATGTTGTTAGTTATTTGTCAGACTTAAGCTCAAAAAGTTTATAACGCTCTTTGGTCAAAGCTGTTATTTATGTTTTTTTCAGTAAGTAACGTATCTTATATCGTCAGATTTATAAATACTTATAAGGCACTATAAAACTGATGGTATAATTATTTAACAAGATGTTTACTTTGTATGAATCCCACATCTAGAATAATGCACAAATAAATTACAGCCTATAATATCCACGTGACAATACGTAGTGACGGCACGGTTGGCGCAGGGGCTGGGGTATTGGCCGCTGCGCTGCGTGTCGCGGCTTCGATTCCCGCCCGAAACAAATATTTGTATGGTCTACAGGTACAGTACAGGTACAGTTGTTTGGGGTCTTGCTGTCTGTGTATGTGAGTTTAAATGTTTTGCAATTTCTCCTGTATTATGGGTGCTCTACCCACCCGTTTTCTTTCACCGTTTTGGAAGCAGTTGTCATAAAATAATTATCACAAAGTGCCTACCGGGGTGTGAACCTATGACTTAAAACTTATATATCATGACTGTTTCCACAGTACGCCTCATTCTTATCTACAAACAAAAAAAACTTTAATGGTTTGCCGTCTTTATTCCATTACGGCCACTCATGCAGACACAGACGCGAGGTACTCTAATCCTCACATGTAACGGAACTTAGCCCGAACTAGAAGCAAGTAAGATGAATGACGTCACAGATACACGAAACAAATAAATTGTCTTTTGGTGTAGTGAGTTATGGCTCTTGTTCACAATTTATGAATGTTTGTCTAAAAGTCGAACTTCGGTTTTTCTAGCTAAGTGGTTATGAAGATTGGGATACGAGTTGTTTTAGAGGTGACTTCGTTTTTTTAAGAGTCATGACTATCAGAAAGCAAAAGTTTGAAGGACGTAGTAGATACCTAAGTATGAATTTCACCTTGACTATTTCTTATTGAAGAAGTTGAAAAGCAGAGTGTTCGATTTCCAGTTCAGCCGAAGTCTTAGCCAGCTTTATGCTGTGATATTATTTGTAGGTATTCCTGGATTCAGTTTCGAGTTCCAAGTAAAAGAGGCAGACATCTTATTACTTGGAACTGCCAATTACGAGACTTACGTGTGAAAATGTGTGATAATAAGTTATATTAATATTAAGTTACTAACACTCTATGGATCTTTTGTTTCTGAAGTAAATAAATTAATTCATACATTCAAATGGAAAAATGGATGTATCGTGGTACTGACCCAAATAGTCTCTGCCACATAGTTGAAAAATTATGTGGCAAGTGACGTCATAAAACAGAAAGATATATTTGCAAAGATTGACACGTTGCATTTGAAGGTACCGAAAGTGTCCATTTTGTTCGTGCTGCCCCGTTTATCGTAGGTACATTTAAATGGCTTTGGTTCAGTACAAACTACGTCACAACGACCGGTGATACACTCGCAAAATAAACAAATGTCGTTGGTGGCACACCTATGTCGCTGCTCCCCATTACGGTTCTCGTGCATACTGCCCATAAAATACTTCTCCGTATCTTCGTGACGACGTCGTTTCGTCGATTAGTCGCAGAGTGCACTCCGAGCTACGTCGACGTTCCTAAATATTCAGCGCACTACCCTTTTGTCGTTCCATTTCCCTTGATAAAACTAAAAACTGGACCTGCGAGAAAATGCAAAACCGTTTTTAACTGACATATCAAATGTTCAGAAAGTTTGCATTATGAAAATTACCTCAGGACTTCCACAAGTGGTCATCGGGATTAAAACATTTCTACAACGACTTTCAAAAAGATTGACGTAAACTTTTCGGTAGTTAATGCCAATCCAATACATCGTTGTCACTGATAGAATGTCTCTTTTGCTGGCCCTCTAGTCAATCTCTGGCTTCTAAGAAACTACGTAAGCGATACTTGCAAAATCTTCACTATCTTTATTTAAATTTCTACCTCAACTAAAAATACAAATCCCCAAAAAAATCATTCTAAAAATAATTGTTATTTCTTTCATCCTTAGCGATAAAAGCATTCTATTTTATAAAATCCAAACCCGCGCCAACGTTAACACACACGTTAAACTACGGCTATTCGTAACCGTTAGAGTGGAAAAGTTAGGCGATACGGCAAACAGGGAACAAGTAAAACAATACAGTTACAAATAAAAAAGGGTCGGTATCAAACGAGCCGGGGCCGCCATTGTGGCAGCTGCGCGGGGAAATACCTAGAGTATAGAAGGTCAACTTCACAGAAAGAGCAAAAATGCACGAACAAAATATAGTCCCATCTAAGCGATCTCACTACTGGCCTGCCTTTGAAATTCGAGTCTAGATCAAATAAGCGGGAAACTCTATCAAAATCGTGTTGTATAAACAGGGATAGAACATTTTTAGTAGGCTTAAAATGTCAAAAATATCAAGAAAATCTATCTAGTACTGCATCTGTGTTCGTTTGCACTAAATATCTTAACGACTCTTAAACAGGATCAGCAGATCTTTGAGACTTAAGTCAATATCATCCCGAGTATTCTTTCGTTAGTCGAGCCATGCAAAAATTTGAAGAATATCTAAAAGTGATCTTTCATTTTTTCCGGCTCTGTTTGTTTGGTCTAGGCCCATCTTGACATGGCTTGACATCACCGTACGTCTAGCCATCTCTAAGTACGCTTTATTCTATTGGTTGTAGGAACTGGGCCTTCTGCAGCTTTTTGGTTGTGGTTCCACCGTTCTCTCAACATAGGGACACCTTCATAAATTTGTAGTCTCCGTTACGACTATGTTCCTCTAAATTGAACAAGTGGTTTGTTAGTTTCGTCTTAATTTAATTGAAGATTCGATGAAGATTGGGGTGAATTATGTTATGTTGATTGGATTACTGTGTTAAACAAGCTTCACTAGATAGCTAGTCTAATCTAGCAAACGTTTCAGCTTTACTGTGCTTTCCCAACTATGTCCCTGTCGGCTTTGAGTTTAAACGGATGCAGCTAAATACCAGTATTTTACATGGAGCGACTGCCCATCTATCCTCCACAGTCCAGTTAGTACTGGATAATACGATACCCCTTGGTAAGACTGGTTGGCAGACTTTCGGGCGACTGACTACCAACAGCTTAACCTGCTTTTTGACGCACGGAAGAAGCGTTATGTAATGGTTGTTTAAACATCCATGGACTAACCTAGGCAAGCGCGGCTTAACCTGAATCATCTTATCATTATAACCACCCTCCTCTTAACCTAAAACTTGTGACGTGACTATAACAGAAGCCTTTTAAGAAAGCTAGCCCTTAAACTGTTATAAAGCGCTCGTTAACCTTTTTCGTAGACATAAAGAGAATTTATGATTTTAATATTAGTTCAACAGATTCCAGTGATTACTTCATAATGGTGGATAACTTGAAGGCGGTGACGTTAGCCATTTTAAACTGGGATTTAAAAAAGAAACTTAGGTATATTTTCAATATTCTTGGAATTTTCACGTCTTTTAGATTGTGGAAATAAGTTCTTGGGACTCTTAAGTCTTAGTTTAGTTTATTTAGGTACCTACTAAATAAAAATACCTTACTCTTGATTTTTTTTATCCCAACGTAAAAAGCTTGCCACTTAATTTATAAATCTGATTCTGATTTTGCTTTGATTTATTCGTACCAACGCAATTTGAGGCTTTATGGTTAAACCATAAACTCACCTCTTTTTTCCATGAGTAGTAGGCAGAACCTACAAAACGCCACCTGATACGATCTTTAAGTACTGCATTTTATTTAGGTCTAAATAATATACCTAACTCCTTGGTACTAAGTTTACATTGCTAAATGCATGTCAAAAAGCTGCAAAAAGTCATAAAACTCAACGGCAAAAGCGTAATTTCCCTTTGACACTGTACAAACTCGTAAACTTAAAGCAAAAACAAAATCTTATAAAACGAACAGGAACAAAACAGCGCACCATTTTCCTTTACATTATGGGGCGGAAGAATCACACGTTACGAACATAAAGTGGCTAGATCGCACGGTTCCGCAGCACCCCGCATCACCCCGCAGCACCCCGCTTCACCCCGCAACGACCCGCAGCACCCCGAACCAAATTGCACCTATTATGAAAATGCAGTGTTCACTTTGCGAAACACCCTCACTTTGATAACAATACTTTATTAGGCATATTATGTTACGATACTCTGTAGCAACATTTTGTAAATTTTTGGCAGCAACGCCTTTAATGGTGTATTTGCATTTTAGTATCAATTTTGCTTTTGAAAATCTGTGTTGTGTAAACTCCTATTAGGTACAGTTTGGGCTATAATCATCAGTTAAGTAGTAGTTGTTTCTGATTTAACGTGAACTATGTTGCTGGAAAGTTGGAAAGTTAGTAACTGATATACATAGAAGACTTAGACCAAAACCTGTAAACGTTAGTTGGTGATTTGACTATGACCATGTTGGGGTCTTTCGTGACAGGAATGACGCTGAGCTTTGGTACCCACTTAGGCTGAGCGTCATTCCCATTCTAAGAAACCTTTATAGAACTCGGTCTTATGTTGGCTGTACAGTCTCGCCGAGACACTCCAAGGTAGGGTCAGTGCAAGAGAGTCGAGCGAGGACCGAGGCTAGACGAGCGCTGTGTACAAACGGGGTGGAAGGGACACCGACGCGGAAACGGTTACTACGTATTCAGTATATCATTCTGAGCCGCCCACATAGAAATTTTTCAACGGTTATAAAAAAAAATCAGCTGTTCCCCACAAAAGTGCAATACCCACACGGTCAAAATGTATGGAACAGCAGATTTTTTTTAATAAACTCTCGCACTCGCCTTGCCTCGAAGTGTCGGCGAGAGTGTACAGCCAACATAAGACCGAGTTCTATAAAGATTTCTTAGTACGAGAATGATTTTTGGACTTTTTACATTACACTACATTCTTTAAACAACATTACATGCTTGAGTTGCCTTTAAAACGTTTTTTGAGTAAACCACTTGAATGCCGTATCTCCTTGAACAAATTTTCGGCAATATGAAAATACAGTCATGTCGTAGTTTGTAAGCCCTTTAGTTTTCCTTATAAAGTGATTTATTGCCTAGGGAAGTTATATTCTCCAGCAAAAATGATATATTTCGAGCGCTTTCATTATATTTTTTGTATTTTGTTTTTGGGGAAAGAAGAAGGAATTATGAGGATGTACCCTTGTTGGGTTCGTGAGGTGCAGATAGATATAAATAATGAGAGCAGAGAAAGTAAGATATTTACGAGTGTATGTACCGAAAATAAATCTAGCAAAGCCTGTAAGAATTACCCAGATACCAGTAGAGTAAATCTATATTTTCATAATATATGAATGCGAACGTACCTTTCTGTAGTCTTTCACCTTTCCACGCTTTAACCGTTCAATGAATTTGGCATGGCGGATCCAATATCTGGGTTGGTTAGACCTATGGTGGGGTCCTGAGTTCGTTCTCATGTACGGATGCGTTCTTTTGCGCCGCATGCGGAGCTGCGGGCGAAAGCTAGTGTTAAATATTTAACTGTTTACCACAGCTATTTGCCAAAACATGCCGATTGAGTAATAATATTGATCAATTATTTAATGCAAAGAGATATAATGTATTTGCCGTCACATACAACGTCGCATCTGATTGCATTTTGCGCCACTTTAGGATGTAAAATTAAGTGTTTTTCAATCATTCAAGTAATGATAATTATATCAAGAGCTTTGGTTTTTGGTCAAGTTATCAACTATATTTGAGTACTGCGTAATTATTCACATTCACCGTTGCTCTTATGGTTGCAATATCTCCTTCGTGGATTCGATTCCCAGGTCAGGCAAGTGTTATTGGATTTTTCCATTAGGATTTTCTCAAAAGCAGTCCATAGGTTGGAAGTTAGTGGTACGATATCTCCGTGACTTGGTTACCAGGTTAAGCCGTCGGGCCTGCGCCTGATCTCTCTCCGGTTGCGTGTCTGTTGGATTATTATTTAAGAATTGATTACCCAATATTTTTTTAAATACAATTGAGATTCAAAACAAAGTTGGAAAGCAATGTGATTGCCTTTAAACAATAATGCTTTGTCCTGAAGCTAAAAGCCCCACGTGGACACACACTTCAGAGCCGAAGCTTTCTCATAATTTTAATATCCTCAACACATTACCAAGCCTTTAAAAACACTTTACAGAAAAGCTGTTTAAAATTAAAGTTTTAATTGAATTTATAACAACGGTAGAACAGGAAGCTTGCGTTAGAAAGCTACACTTTGTGCACAAGATGGCCGCTTACAAAGCAAAGCAAACTTAGTTTTTGTTAACGTTAACCAACAAACATATAACTCTGTTATTAGTAGTTTAATATTCCGTTCATTTTACCCGTTGCTTTTAGTTTGCACAAGCAAGTTATGTTTAAAGATCTATTGTATTTTTAAGTTAAGCATATTTCTCTGAAGGATGTGGCACATGTGTACCTTTAGTAGGTATATTTGTTTAAGTCCCATGTAATGAGGGTCAGCCATTGACATCGACCGGTTTCAAATTTCCGCATGGATTTGTTGAGCAATTCCGGGTACAAAATATTTAGCCTAACTTAGGAAACAAACCCAAGTGCCTCATGCCCAGCAGTAGTACTTGCGACCACTAAACCGAAGAGACCGTACTTGTTTACATTTAGATAAAACACAAAATAATGGTTTTTCGCACTACAATTCTGCTAAAAGCAATTTTATATAGCTTTTTAAAATCTCGTTTAAGTCAAGTCCTTTCCTCAGTAGACTACAGATCGCACGGATAATAAGTACCTTCATTTCCACGTTTTTCTTTGACTCTTAAATCAGAAAGAAAGAAACACTAAGAAAAATCTACTTCCATTAACGCGGCTATAAAAATTCAACTAGAGCTCTGTCCTCACCTTGCAATCCAAGCTTAGAGCTGTATAAAATAATAAAATGAAGGTAGTATTGAAAAAAGTGCTAGAATATTTTTTCCCCTGGTTCGTGATGTTCCCCTGGCTGTCCGGCTTTCTTTGTTTTCATTTTTGCACCTTTTTTAATGTTTTTTTTTTATCAGAATTGCATATTGATCCATAATTTTATTCTGCTATTTTGATGTTCAATTTTCTGGAATAAAACTTATTTGTCGATTTTGTATAGGGAGATTATTGCTTCAGGCAGTTTAGGGAAAACACTACTGAAAAAGTTTAGATTTTGACTTGTGTATTATCTTTTATTAACTCTTGTATTATGAGATCATAGCATCCCTTCATACGGTCTTCATCTAAATGTTTACATGCCAGGATACGAAATTTTGTAAAAATGTCATCATCATCTGCCTAGCCCTTTCCCAAATTTTGTAAAAATCTAATTACACCATATATAATTTTTTAAAAAAGGAAGGAAGGAAATTTTGAAAGAAAAGCAGCGGAAGGTCGCAGGTTCAAACCCTGTTCGCACTAGAATTTTTCTTTCCATGTCAAAACAGCTACACCATATATAATTTAACAATACTTTACGAACATAATTATCATTATTTTAAAACTCTCGGGCTTCTAAATTAATTATGCCAAGAACAAAATGTATGCAATCTCACTTCCAATTTACAAAATATAAAACCGGAGCAGGAAACGTGAAATAAACACAGTTTTAGCTTTATTTTTTAATGTTGACTGGATGTATGCTGTGACCTACTTTTTTCAGTCCCCTGGCAGCAGAGTCCGGGAGTCAGGGAACTCTATCAAACGCAAAAACGGAGTTAATGTTAAAATGTTGTGTCTTTAGGTTTATTTCTTTTTCCGTTATCATTGAACACAAACAGGTGGTCCTAGCTAAATAATAACAGGCGGACGGGTCGATGCGTCCCGTCATCAGTTAGACTGGAAGCCGACACCAACATAGTTGGGAATAAGCTAAGCAGAAGATGATGATGATTAGTTAGGCAAACAAACCGGTGTGTGCTTGAATTCACTAACACTAATGAAGATAATTTTCGTACACGTTCAAGTTCACACGCCGCTGACATCCCAGGCTTTGGTGTTTAAAGTCCATAAGCAACACCGATACTTTACATAGTGGGCTTTTGTTTAGACAATAATTTAGGTGTTGTTTAGAGACAGCGGGCACGGGATAGACAGAATTAGGTCTTACACAAACTTAAATAAAGCTTGCTAACTATTCTAAGTAATACCTAGCTATTTGTTTAAGACTAAAACTAACAATTCTACCGCCATTATAAAAACACTTTCACAAATAATAATGAACGGTCTAGAATAAAAAACACAATGGAAGAGCTCTTGCCTACAGAAGAGACAGCAAAATGGTAAAAATCATTAAAAATATAATTAAGTACTTTTACGTTGGCGACGATAGGTAGAAAAGATAAAAATAAATTATAATTGAAAGTTGGGAAGCAGATGAAAATAATATAGAGGGTTTGAATACACTTGGTAGTTCTTATGCGACTTTTGTTAGTAGATCTTTGTATTAATATAATGATAAATCATTTTTATGAGACCTAAATGTCACGTGTTTATTACATAATCATAAACGAACTCGTGGCTAAATAATAACAGCCGCTCGGATCGATCTGTAGGTTAAGCCGTGCTTGCCTAGGTTTATCTGGGGATTTACTCCGTGCCTCGGATAGCACGTTAAGCCGTTAGTCCGGCTGTCATTTGTAGATCTTTGACATTCGTTACAGGTAGTCAGTGGCCTAAAAAGTCTGACAACCAGTCTTACCAAGGGGTACTGTATTATTTAGGTTCACTGAAATGAAGTTGCTAAAAATAAGCTTTTAATATTTTCTATTAAGAAAAAAAAGTGTTTCACCATGAAAATATGTTTTGAATAAAACAACCTAAAGTAAAAAGCAAACAAATGAAAATCAAAAACAGAAAATTTATAATTGCTTATTCACACTTTTAGAAATACAAACATTGACTTGTTATTACTTTGTAAGCCAAGTAAATAAAATAAATAGGAATTCTCACTTTTGCCATTAACAGTTATATTTATAAGCAAATAAATATTAGGTATTCTGAAACAGATTTTGCTCGAAACGCCATTTACATAGGCTGTAAAATATAAGTTGTAATATTTTATCAAATTCTCAAATATTAACATTTATTCAACGGTCGTTTTGTCTAGATGTTTGTACAGTCTTTATTATTTATTAACATAATAAGAATACCTGCAACGAAATAACATAAATTATAGTTCACGTTACAAAAAAGGTTACTTACACAATCATTATAAAGCTTTTTGATTATTTTCCCAAACCATTGTAAGATTCAGCCTTACCCACCCAAGTTCAGCAATTCTTACAATGATTCATATAATTTGCAGCAATCTTTATCTAGAGACCAGTCTTCGAAACATTGATTGTTTACAGTCCAATACGACTATTTTGAGTCAACCTTTCTGGGACTAGTAAACAAGTTTCTCATGTAAATAAAGGAAATATTGACAAAAACTTACTCAAAAAGGTGTTAAATAAAGAATAGAAAAATGTATAGCAGTCGTCATTTGGCGATGGCAAATTTCATCGGCATTCGGCTTGTATTCTCAAAAGCCACCAGCTCGTATACAAACAACCGAATACTACATTGAAACCCAGCCATTGTTGGTCACAGAATACGCCTTACCCACAACAGTAACTCGATGAAGCGACAAACGAAGCCAATCATAAGCCCACAAGTAGGCGCTTGCGCCATTGCAGGTACAACTTTGTGAACAATGCGCCCTGAACAATGAGTGCAGAACAAACGCCTGCTACTGTGTACTACCTGCTGCAGGATACGCTCTGGTCTGCCTTTAACTAGCCCTTGTGGGGATGGGACAAGGTAGGAGCGGTAGCTAGTTGAACAATGGATGATACAAAGAAATGTACTAGTTAAATATATTTTTAGCCTAAGCATGATATTGTTATGTTCATGAAAAGCTTTCACACACAAACCACACGCTATGGAGAAAATAAATGATAGAAATGGTTTAATGCATGCCACGCATGCATAAATCACGCTCGCATGTGTCGCTTCACTACAGTCAGATGACCCGAGGCCGTGAACCGATCGTAACAGACAACCCTCACAGCGATTTACGCAAGCGGGTAATATGACGTTCACATTTGTCGAGTTTAGTAACCGACTCATTTATGTACCTCAGTAGTGAGTCGCAATAAAACTTACCTTAAGTACTGAATACATGAAACCGATTAAAACGCTGTATCACACAACGAGTACCACACAAACACTGTACAGGAATCGAGTCGCGCGACTGTCGCGGCGTTTCCGTCGCTTTGCACAACCGCCTGCGCGCTCATACAAACAAACACTCATTGAACGACTGTCGCTAACTCGCACATACACGACGGAATAACTGAAGATATTCCCGTACAACGCAGATCAGATAAACACACTTTGCTTTGTGTAACATTCAATAGTAGTTTTGTTTGTGGCGATGAACAGTATTACACTGATCTGGTTTTACCCTGTACATTTACAACCATGTGGCTGATACTCACATTGAGTTATTTCGTAACAAAACCTCAGTGGTTTTGTTACGAAATAACTCAATTTTGAATTTGAACAGGAAGTACTCGGAGAAAAATCATGAATTGGTTGGAGCTGCTAAAATCGTCTTTTTGTTCAACACCCAACAAAAAGTACTAGGCTTAATTAAATTCAAGGTGATATTTATTTCAACTGTTCTGTCTGTATGTGTCCGTCATAAGGTTAAAGTACTATGCATGAATTCAAGATGGTATTTTAATCATTAGGTATTTACACAAATTCTACTAATGAGGTTGCCAAAGTCTTGATTATTCTTTTGGGCTAGAAAAGCACAAAGGAGAATATACAAAAGAGTGAATTTTATTTCTATTCCTCTTTAATTTCAAGAAATATCCCCAAAATACCACTTTATTCGCTATTTTTACCTACACACAAGTTTCTTGTTATACATTTATTTTCGTCATCAAAGGCTCGACACGCAACCTCCTCGCGCGGTGCGGGTACAATTGACCATTTCACGCCTCCGTAGCAATTGTTACATCCGACTGAGCTACAACTAGCCCCGCGTGTTTTACAATAAAATGCTAGTATATCGCATATTGGACAGTAAATCCGCTGAAATTGCGATTGGTTTTTTACGTAAGATTCTTTACGATTGTGTTTTGTTGTTAAATAAGCGGAATACCTATATGTTTGCGAATTTTATTGCTAGGACCGAAAAGGTAGGGACGCAATCTGAAATTATACTTGATATTGATAAAAAATAAAAATAGCAATTGCTTTTCTTAATATTTGTAAGACTAGAAAATAACAGTAGTTGGAATTGTTATCTCGCTACTAAATGTTATTATAGCTCGCAATCTAGCTTGAAAGTTTACGTTAGAAAAATACTGCATTCTGCGAAATAACAACAACATGAAAACAAAATTGCGTTTAGAACGTTGTCTTACAATAAAATCTAAGAAAATGCTCCGCAAATAATCCACAAGTCATGCTCGTAATTAACCCTGCGTCCATTGTGCCAAGACTGCCAAGATATCCGTGGTTCGCCTTCGCTCCACCGTAATGTGTGGAGCGGGCCTGTGGGACCTACTCGCATTCCTAGTGTTAACCCAGAATGCAACGGCCTAATCATGAGCTCACTGTTCAATGGCTTGTATTTCTGTGTTTATTGACTTGTAGTTTTTATGATTATTACTTATGAGGTACCCTTAATACTTTGGAAAGCACATTAATCCGTTGGCTCCGGCAGGCGTACCCCGGCTGTCATTAGTAGATCTATGACAGTAGTTACGGGTATTCCGAAGCCCCAAAGTCTGACAACCAGTCTTATCACGGGGTTTCGTGTTACCCAG
The DNA here is from genome assembly GCA_910589295.1 of Noctua janthe. Classification (NCBI taxonomy): domain Eukaryota; kingdom Metazoa; phylum Arthropoda; class Insecta; order Lepidoptera; family Noctuidae; genus Noctua; species Noctua janthe. Next base: position 799,087 of record OU342560.1, read on the forward strand.
CAGCTAGGTTGAGGAATTCAGATAATAAGCAGTCGCTCCACATAAAATACTGGTATTCAGCTGCATCGGGTTAGACTGGAAGACGACCCACAATATATTTGGTAAAATGCTAGCAGCCTGGATGGCACCTAGTACAAAGTTCATGTAATGTTATTTATCTATTATATCTTCTATATCTTATCTATACATTTAATAAAATCGTAAAAATCCAACACGATGTTCCGAATTGGCGCAAAAACTACTGCATAGATCCTGTTCAAATTTTGCAAAAATATTCGTAATAGGCTTGTTCAAATGTTAGGCTATATATTATCACGCTATTTGCTTAAGGGGGTGAGCAATATTACATTATGTCAGTATTATTCAATTGTTTACCGTTTCAGTCATGATATGCGTAACAACGTCTATTTCAAAGTATATGTCAGCGAAACAAATAGAGAAACGGTTTCATGACCGCTTTACGTGCATCATGTCGCAAGTTCGGTCCCCAGTAAAATTATATTTTTTTGTAATTGGTTGTATTTTTTTTATAGTGTTTTTTATTATTTATTTTCTCTTTTTATGTATAATATAACAGATTCTTATGAATAAAGTTAAATCATTGGTAAAATCTCTTTCCTCTTGTTTGAATGTGGTCGATGGTGTTCTGAACTGACAAAAGTGCTGTCAGACTCGATGTTTTTTAATTTCACCTGTCGCTCCTAATAAAAATAATAGTAGTTATTGACATTAATTTGAAACTATTTTGTTGTGTCGTTGATCTTAGTTTTGCACAACTATAATGAGTTCAGGTTGTTTCTCTGCATCGTTAGGTCCCAAAAATAAATTCGTCTTTATTGTCTTTATCGGAGGGTGGATGATTGTAATGTATGATTTTTGATGCGTCTTGATTGATAAAAAAAACACGTAATTCGTTACTTGAAAAATATTTAGGTATCTTTATCATATCTGTCTTTTGTATCTTACTACTGTTATAAATGAGAAAGTTTGGATGGATGGATGGATGTTTGTTACTCAATCACTCCAGAACGGCTGAACGGATGTAGATGAAATTTGGCACAGAGATAGATTACCGTGCTAACTTAGGGGGATGAGCAATATTGCATTATGTCCATATTCCGCAACTATTTGACAGCTGACAACTGTCATAACATGCATTAGAATAGAACAGCTATTTTAGCCCATTTGTCATCGAAGCGAAGCGAGGTAGGCTGACGGTTCACAGACCTCCCTGTAAACCAGGGTTCGCAATTTCGAGTCGCAGCTAGTATCCACTTATTGTGATTATTTGTTCCAAAAATAATAAACGTGGTTGGCGAGTTCGATCCCCAGCCGGTTTTCACTTTTTGTAGCCAGATATTTTGTTTTATTCTAATGCTTTATGATTTTCAAATCATTATAAAGTAGATTAATATGCTTCTGGTTTTTTTTAACCATTCAAAAGACAGGTAATCTTAAATTACCAAAAACAGCGGCCGGGGATTCATTTTGCAGCAGTGCAAGCTTAAAGTGCATAAGAGGCGTTGAACCGCAGCTTGCAGGACATCCGCGGCAACCAGGCGCTGATGGGTGGCGTTGTCGTTTTGCTCGCAGGCGACTTTAGACAGATACTGCAAATTATTGAGAGGTGCACACCGGCGGATGAAATGAACGCATGTCTCAAGGCGTCGCCACTGCCGTCTGGGATCGAAAAGATCCATATTACCTGCAACATGCGCATCCAACTGTATAACGACCGCGAAGCAGGAGTCATTGCGAATATGCTCCTGCAAATGGGAGTGGATCGTCTGGAATCGGGCGCAGATGGGAAAATTCTATTTTCCGAAGAATTTTCCCATCCAGTGGCTACAGAGGATGCACGCATATCCACATCATAACATCATGCACATTTTTCTAAATTTGGAGGTTAATATAAAAAATTAAGGGATTAACACAACCATGTGAGGGGTAGTACTGTCGCCAAAGAACGTGTGGGTCAATCAAATAAAAAAAATATATATGGCCGTCGGCGTCGACATCCATAGACCCTGTGATGGCTAATGATGATAGAACTGCCAACCCCGTTGAATTTCTCAACTCCCTGGGGTTAACTCCCAGACTGTGCAATGGAACCAGGCTTCGTATCATAATGCTGGCCAGTAATATTATAATAGCCACCATTATTACAAGAGTCGCTAAAGGAGACAGCGGTTTAATTCCCCGCATACCCGTTATTCCAAATAACTTGCCATTTCAATTTAAGAAGTTGCAATTTCCTTTAAAATTGTGTTTTACAACGACGGTCACCAAATTCCAAGGAAAAATCTTAAAAGTGGCAGGCATTCATTTGGGCGCTTCATGCTTCTCACACGGTCATTAAACAAATCATTTAATGTTGTATACAAAACGGTATTCGAATAAAAAATAAATAGCGCCCAAAAAGGCGTTCGATGGTTCGCTTTAAAAAAAATGTCGTATGGCACCGTAATGTTCCGATTTTTAAGCCATATCGTCGCCTCAACGCCTTTTAATTTTGTTTCAGACCTCTGCCACCCAGAATTACAGCGCCCAAACAAACGCCTTTGTAGTCATCACCCACATTATCACATTTGATCAGGCCTTCAGTTCTCACACATACCGTTCCGCCTGTAATCCCCGAAGGGTTAAGCACAGGCGTGTACCTAATCGTACACCCACATTTCACCAGTTATGTTGAAGTCCCATGTAATAGGGGGTGAGCCTATTGCCATTAATCGGGCACAAATCCAGACTCCGTAGCTGCTACTGAGAAATCCCTGATGGAATAACCAAACAACACTTTACCCAACCCGGGAATCGAACACGCATACACAACAAAATTTCCACGCGAACGAAGTCGCGGGCAACAGCTAGTAGAAAATAAAACGTTTCATAATTTTGTCACTGCTCTGTTAGGGTAAATTAATTTTTAAATATTGAATATTACACTTTCATAAATCTACTCTAATTCAACGACGCATTTCAGAATGTAAACTTAGAAAGTTTATATATTAGGTATATGGTATGTTTATATTAGGTAATTAGCTGTAATGACAGTACCTAGTTTTAGTTTTTATTTAAGTTTCAGTTTTTATACATACCTATAAAAACTACCTGCACAACTTAATGTGTAGACATTATTTGTACGCCTTTGCAAGGCAGCACATAGTGAAACATAACTCTTTTTGATAACACCGTGTATTTACTTTACCTATGTGTCTCAAATAAATATATTTGAATTTGAATTTATTATTACTGAAACCAAAGTAGTACAAAATACCATTTAACAATCTCTGTACAGCTTCATTTCCAGAAAAGCTAGAAAACTTGATATTGTGAAGACAGGTTGGAAATACAACGAGTAAAATGAAACTTTAGTTATAATGAAAACGTGGATGGTTTTGTCCGGATAAATAAATACCGGGATTCATTTTAAGTAAGGTTTCTGTGTTGTGGACAGCCTTCTTGCCCTCCGTGGACTGTCCTGTTTGTTCATGTTTGTTTTTCTCTTTAAGCGCTAAAAGCGTTGTTGATTGGGTTACATTCATACACAGTGTATTTCGGGAAGGTTTTCTTCAGCTGCTCATATTAAGGCGTTCGCAGCAATTGTTGTTCTTGATTGGTTTCCGCCATTGTGATTGTACAAAATAGCTTTCGTCTTCCTCAATTCTGATAATACTCCTATCTACTGAAATGTACTATGTATCTTCATAATTAATCAATCAACCAATTACATAAATAGTACCTAGGTATACTAAAAGCATTGACAATCACTGGAAAATGTTTATTCTGACCGTCAAAAAGAATTATTACCCTTGAATGACAAACCATAATTATTAATAGATCCAAAAGGTCCTGACAAAGCCGACTTTGATCCAATCCAGAAATTATACTTCATCTGGAACTTATGACACCCTCGGGGCTAATCTATTCGCAGAGCAGTCCAGCTTTTAAAACGAACCGCTGGACGTACGAGGCGTCCTCCTCTCACTAATTGTTACTGCGAAGCCCGCGGGAGCTCAAGTTTTAATTAATATCGTATCCCTTTCATACACGTCCTTTGGCCACGTTTTTGGTACTTGTAAAGCCATTGTAATCTAGAAAGGAATAATTTTGTAGCCACAATAAAATTGTCCTTGTATGTTAGGTTTATTTCTGGTAATTAGGTATTGATATTGAACAGGATAAATATTTCGCATATGAATGAAGACGTGTGTCTCTACTGTTCAAGGTCAGAGTAATAAGAAAGGTACAACTACAAGACCGTTTCTTTAAGATGAATATGTCTTGAACAAATGTAAACATCTCCCCATCACCTCACACCTTTTGAAAATATTAAATAGACCGCACGCTTTTACGAATAAAACTTGAAGTATTCGCAGTCTTGTTCACATTGTACAAAGCTAAGAATTTTGATACATTCCGTTTCAATGAAGCCATAATATATTTGAATCATACATAAAACAATAAATAAATTAGAAAAAAAAATGCAGTAACTTAACATTTCAGAATGGTAGAAATAAATTAGGTTATGTTAAAATGAATAGTAGAAAAAAGAAGAGCTGTCTAGAATTGCCAGCACTAAGTACCATTAGGCTTATCTAGGCCATTACGTAGTCGCCTAGTCGTGTAAAAAAATACCTTTTTTACAGCAGATTAGAATAATTGACTTTTAAAACTTGATAACAAAAAACAAGAAAGACTTCAATTATGTTATCTAGTCTCATAAATAATACCTATTATCTATGAAACATTTTATACCTTTTAAAGAAATATCGAGAACCGTTTTTATAATATTATAATAACTGTATTCTTACAATAGCTTCGTAATTTATTATTACCGGCTGAAGGATAATAAATTATCTTGTCTCTAAGATAATTTATTTAACGTCATCTTATTACGAAAATTATGATTTAACTGTTTGAACGAATATTTTACAATTAAGGAATAATATTTAACTTTGAATCTTAAATACTTAGAAAAGCCATTGTATTATTGTATTAAATTGTTAAAAATAGCTCTTATTACTGTGTATTTTATTTTATAAGAATCACTATGTTAGGTTCTTACAAAATGTTATTGGCGTCTTCTATTCAAATAAATAAATTATGCACGTCACTTGGTAGAGGATCTGTAACTCAACTCCTTTTCCTTAACAAAATGAGCATCAAAAGCTACTACTTCGGAACATGCTTTCTCGAGGGAATCTCAAAGAATGAGCATGTGAACGTCAAACGTGTTTGAAGTCGTTTCAATCCAGGTAAATCTTCCTTGTTTCTTGTGACTCCCTTGATGCCAGTAAAAACCTATGCGATTTTCTTTCTGGAAAGAAAAACCAGTCAATTAAAACACCAACTTTTTTTTAAATTATTTTACTTAACATATAAGCATAAGCATAATATAACACTTTTCTCAGTCTGTATTTATTTCATTAACGGAGTATTATCGTTATTGGTGTCGACGCGACGCGACAAAAGAAAATAACATAGCCATCGCGACTTAGCGACTTATCTAAAAACAAAACAAAACTGCAGTCCATCAAGAAAAAAAAACATCGTCATACACATTTCCGACACGTTATCCCAAATAACCCGGAAAATTGGCTCCAAAAAATTATGCACCCAAAGCGTTCCTCATTTGCACAAATCACAGTTCTACGTTCTGCCTACTTTGACAAACTGTCACCCTTTGGGGTAAAAACAAGCTCGCATCGCCGCCATTGCCGAAACAAACAAACGTTTGGCGTGACAAAGTGTGCACTTGCCTACAGGGTGGCTCATTAGCCTTGGGGTTGTGGGGATTGAAGGAATAGGAGTGGCTGGTGGTGTTGCAACAGAAGGTGTTTTGGTGATGTTGCTTTAACCTTAACTTTTGTAAATATTTAAACACCTTGAATTTTTTGGCAATTAATTCCCGTTTCCTATGACTATGAAAAATTTATCATTGCACTGTTAAATTTTCAGCGGTGAGAGTTGAAAATCCACTAGTACTATTTTACATAATATATTTAGGCTTTCATTTAAGTGTTAGTACTTGTACACTTGTCAGTGTTAGTGAAAACGTTCCATTTCTTTCACTGCTGGTTTATACTTAAACCGCAACAATGTAATAGAAAGAACTAATCATTCAAGTAAAATAGCCAGTATCATTTAAACTTTATCGCTAAACTGAATAAGTTGTTGTCTACAAAAACCACGTAGCCGGAACGTGCTACGCCGTAGCAATTCGAAAAACCTTTTGGGCATGGTAAAGGAACCTTGTCCTTGGGCATATTTTCATACTCCGAGCAATTCTGCCTCCACTTATGTTACCCGCACTTATGTGCATGCGTGAACGTGACCTAGAGGGATTGATCTCGTGGCGCACATTGATACAAGTGCCTTAGTTAGTGACGAGTGGACTGAGAGAGACCAATCTACCTGTATGGCACTTACACATAGGGAAATGACAACACAACAACACCTTGAAGTTAGAGCTCCACTTAGACTTAACGGTACAAATTAAGACCCAACTTGCGAAGACTTGAGAAGTTTAAGTTCCAGCTTAATTTTCTTAGTGATTACTACAATAAATATGAGGGAATTACGAAAATAAAGAGTACGGTAATAAATACAGCGGTGGCCCAGTGGTAGTGGCCCCAATTTACGAGCAGTAAGTCGTCGGGTTCGAACCCAGGCGGGCGCATTACTTTGTGTAATTTATTTCGTAACCACTGCTCTCAAAATGGCGAAGGAAAACATTGTGCGGAAACTGGCATGTCCTAGAACCACAAATTAGAACACATGTGACGTCTATCAAACCACAGTGGGCCCGCCTGGTGGATTATAGCCCATTTCCACTCACAGAGAGGAGGCCTGTGTCCCAGCAGTGGGGATATTATAGGGTGATTATGCAGAATCACAAAAATAAAAGTATTCTGATAAGATTTTACAGTGTTTGACGATAACAGTAACCATTACCTTTAAAAAGTCGTGACTAGTCTCTTTAACCTTAAATCCTAAGAAAACTAGATTAGAAACGAAAACTATTCTAGATTTTTTTTTCTAACCGCGTGTTAGAAAATGACTTTACAGATAAGGAAAAAATGCAGACTTTTCTAAGGCATAAAAATAGGGCGGCGAAAAGCAGGTTTTTTTAACCTGCTTTTCGCCGCCCTATTTTTATCTATATTGTAAACTACAATTTCCTTCTATTTCCCAACTCCAGTGAAAAAGTTAAGAGTGATTGAAAGAACTAATGACATGTCCGACTTAGGCCGGGCTTAGGTTCAGCTTGTGAAGGTTTCAGGTCCTCCACGTAATGTATTGTGGGCTTAGACTGAAATGTGTTGAGGGCAGTAAACAGTTTGTGCGATTAGAATGTGGGGGTTTTAGGTTAGGGTGTAAGCCACTGGATTTCGGCTAGTGGTGAGGTTTTTTTAAAAAGGATGACTTTGTTTCCACGGTTTGTTTTAACATTAAGCCTAGATAATGAAGTTAGAGTTATAGAAGAAACCAAGAAGTGCTGAAGGGCGAGGGTTTTGGGAACTGTCTTAGGTAATTTAGGTGTTCAAATAGTGCTGATTCTTAACCTAATAATATACAATATCACTTTTGAAATTATTATATTCTATCTTTTGCCTGCGGCTTCGCTCGCGTTAATTTAAAACTTGAAAATTAAACTCTTAACACACTACTAAAGTTTTAATATAATTCAGTCATGATTCGCAAGACACGTGGCGCCATCTATTATCATAAGAAGGTTAGTGTTGTTTTCCGCGGGGATATTACCTAAAGAATGAAGGATTTCCTTACGAAAGGTACCCTACGTCCGTTTCTGTACACCTGACAACGTATATGCAAAATTTCAGGATGATCGGTTCAGTGGTTTAGGCGTGAAAACGTAACAAACAAATTTACTGTCGCATTTATAATATTAGTTAGGAAGTTAGGATTAGGATAGGATAGTTAGGATTAGGATATTTAATAGATTCATCATCATCTGCCTAGCCTTTTCCCAACTATATTGGGATCGGCTTCCAGTCTAACCGGATACAGCTGAATACCAGTACTTTACATGGAGCGACTGCCTATCTGACCTCCACAACCCAGTCAGTACTGGGTAATACGATACCCCTTGGTAAGACTGGTTGTCGGACTTTTTGGGCCACTGACTGCCTAACGACTGTCAAAGATCTACAAATGACAGCCGGGACCAACGGCTTAACGTGCTTTCCGAGGCACGGAGGAAACTCGGTATTTAATGGGCGGTCACCCATCCACAGACCAACCCAGGCAAGCACGGCTTAACCTAAAGATCGATATTTAATAGATTACGATTTTTTATTAATTTAAATTACAGGGTAGTTTTTGAAACGGCAATAGGACAGAAAATGTTGCGTCAATCTCGTGGTTTTCGTTTGTTTTTTGAAAAAGATTTTCTTTCTTTTCTTTTGTATTGTTTTTATGATATGCCCCAAATAATTTACCATAAGGAAATACTGTATGATTTTTCCCTCGGCCTTGAGCCAGTTCTTGACTCAAGATACAAATTGATGGACAGCCCGACCCAACGAAATATGACCCAAGAGGATATTCTACTTTGTACACACGGCCAGTCGGCCATGGCGAATGCAAACAAAGGGTTGGGTTGTTTGTGCTATTCCGGCAGGCTGTAGTTATCCTGTAACGTGATGACGCGATTCCCAGGGACGAGATTGTGGGTCCAAGTCTAGTAAATACCAGAGAGAAGGTTGATTGGAGGTAATTTACCTTTCGTGCTAATCTTGAAGATCACTGACTTAAAATGAATTAAACATAGTGCCACAATATCGTCACAGCCTCACAGCTCGGCCACAAGCTATGCGCTCAAGCGACCCGCATGTTGTGACAGTAACTGTGGAGTATGTATGAAAGCAATTGTCAAGAGCAAGCCACGAATCACTGCGACGCGACTTGTGGAGCGACGAACGGAAACATCAGTCGCAGGACGCAAAGTTTCATCGCTTGTGGTTGTGAATGGAACAGAATACCACCTTTTTAGCAAGCGGTTTTTCGTTTATTAGGCGATAAAATATTAAGTTAATGCAATCTTAAATATTATCTCAACAGAATATTTTATCTTAAACTAAGTCAATTCAATACAGAAGATACAAACAAACAACCTATTTATTTCTGTCATAAAGAACTAACAAGATTTGATTTCAGACTTTCTATCTACTAGTTAGAGATCATTGAGCAGTAAATTGTTCATTAGTTTGCCTATAGTTCTCCGTGAGGCGTGTTTTAACTTCGTAATTAATTTATTTGCAAACCTGTTTATTGCCTTTAGGCTTCGTGTTAACGACGTTATTCTAAATTGAAAAAACGACCCTTTATTAATTTAGCTTTCGGGTCAAGGTGAAGTTTCTTTTGAATGTAAATTAAAAATGTTTTTTTAGCAACATAGGCGAAAAAGAATCTTTTAACATCTTAGTGAAAACGGATTTATAAAAAAGATATTATTTTTTAATGGGACGCTCATTTCAAAGTAACGGGTGCTGTTTGTTTAAAAATAATCTACGAAAAAGCTTTTGTTTTAGAATATAGTCATCTTCTTAATTAAAAGATTACCAAGTACATATAATAAAACTTCCACAAATATCTTTTTATTTTTTTTTTAGAAAAAACAGTAGCATCACCTTCTCTAATCTTTTACGTTTGTCTATTTTAGATACTTTCATAGCATCATGTCTTACGGTATTCTGCTGTGGGGACGGGATGCAGATATTGATTCATTATTTATTCTGCAAAAGAGGGCCGTTAGAGCCATCTATAACCTACGCAGAAGCGAATCTCTAAGAGAATTGTTTAAACAAATTAACATCATGACGGTACCTTGTCAATATATTTATGAAAACATTATGTATGTTCGGAAAAACATACTTCTTTTTAGTAAAATAAGCGACAGGCATAATTTTAATACTACAAATAAGAACAAATTAGATCAGCCACGTTTCAGATTGTCAAAAGTACGCACTACTGTTATGGGGTACTGTGTAAAATGTTACAATAAAATACCACTTGACATTCTACAACTTAATGAAAAGAAATTTAAAACATGCATAAAACGCACACTATGTAAGCGAGCATATTATATGTTGGAAGACTATATTGTAGATAAAATGCTTGGCTTAATGCTGGTCCTGCTCCACAGCCACTTGGGCTCGCGAATTAAGATTTTAATGTTTGGAAGAGATGCTCCCCCTCTAGTTCTTTAATTTATTTATTTTTTCGTTTAGAAACTCAGTTACTTTGATTACCATTGTGTTATATAGATTAGAAGCATTATTTCAGTTTTTTTTTTGTAAAAAAGCAACAATTTGCTACTCCACAATCATAGGGGCAAACTGGTTGATTACCATGTTAAATTATTGTGGAAGCTGCAGAAGATTGTAAAATATCCTTGCTTTGTATAGATTTCATGTTAGTATTATATAACTGCATATCACATGTGTGAGTGCTATGTACTGTGGGGCTGCATCTTAAATTTTGTTCTCTTTCATTGACTGGAATGTGCCTTGGTGGCTGAGAGAATGTCATGCGCACTCAAATGTCTCGCTGATGATGGCGGGTGTGTCGGGTCATTTAGTTCCCTTCAAAATGGTTGAGTTGAATGGCGCTGATCCATGCGTCATGTTCGTGAACGGGCGCTGTCAGTTGGGACTGGTCACCTCTTAGCTGCCACGGTTTATTTTAATTACTTTTTTTGTTTTCATTGTGATTTAATCTTTTCCTCTGGACGCTCTTAATGTGCAAGTCTTTCTACATCGTTCTCACATATATGTATAATCTCAACATGAATGATGTAACTAAGATTTTCTTAAAATATTTTGATTTAAAAGAGTGTCCATGGAGTTTCTTGCCCATTCTTCTCCATAGAGATCTACGCTTTGGAATGTGCAACTACAGTACTTTCTCAAGTTATTATGCCTTGTGACTGTGACTGTAGCTTCGCTTGTTTTTGTTTTTTTTTGACGTTCAAAAGTGCCTGTGATGGCCTAATTGAAATAAATGCTTTTGATTTTTGACTTTGACTTTAGTGCCTTAAACCCAAATCTTCCAAAGAAGTACAACAAAAAATATCTTCACGCCATTTCTAAATATAGGACTGTAGTATTTTCTCACCATAGAATTTTCCTCTCTACAATAGCATGTAAGTGTTTGCCATGTCATAGTCGTGTTTGTTTAATGTCGTACGTTTTTCACCGTAGGACCTTGTGTGCACACCATGGGACCTTGTTTGCTCTGTCTATGAGTATAGAGAGAGGAAAGGTACACGGATGTGGTACAGTAATCGCTTTGACAACAGAACGCGTGTCTGATAGAGGAATTTTTATACTTTGTGTAGTAACAAGTAAAAACTAACATCTCTATAATCTGATTTATATTTCAATTGGTTGTAAACTAAAGCGTCACTAACTAACTGGTATTCAGATGCATCCGGTGAGGCTGGAAGCCGACCCCAATAAAGTTGGGAAAAGGCTAGGCAGATGATGATGAAACTAAAGAGTCGTTCGATTGTTCATTGATAAAAAATACAAGCTTAGTTTTTGTTTGCCCTGAATCTCTTAAAGGGTCACTGTTCTTATCATTATAAATATTGTTTTCTACGAACACACATAAATAAAGACAAGAAAAAGAAAAAAAAAAGAAGAAAAGTGCGTAACCACTATTTAAGTCAGAATAAATAGCTCTCTCTCTATTAGAAGTCGAGTCATGGTAATTATTATTAGGTTTCTCGTTTTTAATTTTGGTATTTGTTAAAACATGTACTAGTTTATTTTATTTGTATATAAGTATTAGTATCATTATAAGTGCCTATATTAATTTTCGATAGCAAGAAGTTATTTTTATATATTTATTTTGTACCCTATCACAATGTTTTCTTATGTTGACTGGTAGAGAATGCCTTGTGGCATTAAGTCCGCCTATGTATCACTATTGTACACGAAGTTTAAATAAATAAATACTTAAATAAATCGTTATAATGTGGGAGACTAAAATCACCCCTAGACGTTGTATAATGTTAAATAACAGTGTGAAAATATTTCTTAAAACACATTAACCTCTATTTTTTCCAAGACCTCACCAAAATATTTCCACACGACACTTTCAAACCTAACAATCCACCCCAGCTTTAATAAAAAAGTAACAATTTACCAAACCAGAGGCACTTTTATTTCACAATATGACGCCCCCCGTCCGGGTCGGCAACGGGTCGCTCATTAATTTTATTTTGACGTTATCACAAGAAACAATAACCGCCGATTGGACCCCTGACGTGCTAAAATTAAATGACGGACGCTTACGACCCCTGAGAAAACAGCCCAGCTTAATTTAATTTCGGAAAATCACAAGTAAAACAGTCATTTTAGGTTTATTGAAGGTAATTTGGTTACAGAGCTATGAAGCACTTGACTGACATTGACAGGGGGGCGATGTTGGTGAAAATGCAGAAAATTGTATTGAAAAATATACAAGATGGCGGCATTGGTTTAGTGTCATTTGGGCCATACGCCAAAAGATTTGTGTAAAACTTTACCTGTTTTATTATCGCAATTTTTTTTTATTACATTTTGCAGTATTTATCGGGAATACATTATTTATGAAGATAACCTAAAAACCTTATACAATTCACAACTCGAATTTCCATTCGACCGTGTGATTCCTGCTCAGTAGTGCAGTGTACACATAGGTAGGTTAACACAAGCCCCACCTGCACTGGAGCATAGTTTGATCAACATTCTAAACAAACATTTGTTCGAAACTGCGACCCTCGCTACAATCTCAACCCTAAAGGAGTCTGTCCACTACACCGTATCATCTATCACCGTGCGAGCGTGTCAGGCAAAAAATATTCTTTGTATTGTAAAGTATGAGACTGTCCACTAGCAGTCCGAACGTCCGACCAAAACCGTCGCGTGCCATGCACGGATCGTATCGGTACCGGCAAAAATTTTCGTCGACAAGTGTATGTCACGCAACAGTAACGGAACGGTCTAGTGGTCATAGTTTTAAGTTTTTTTTTGCCTGACACATTTTCAGCACGGTCCTGGTATCTATGATACGGTGAAGTGTCGTAGTAGTAGTCATAGTAGTTCGTGTCATGTTTCTTTCCATCCCCGATAGCACGGTAATAGTATGGTACGGTGTAGTGAGCAGACACCTTAAACATTTATTTCCTCTATTTTCTGTGTTAACAATCTCTATAACTAAATCGCGGTTTATAATAAGGACTTCAGTAGCGCTACCAAGACGTCTTAAAGCAGTATTGTTTTCTTGTCTTTTCAGTGTGTTCCACACTGATTACTGTTTAGAGCTTTCGCTTTTCCAAGCGACAGCGCTAAACAAGGTGTCCAGCGCCATCTCTTTTCCACACTGGAATAAGATTAAAACAATACTACTTTAAGACGTCATGGTAGGCCAGCTGTTCAAGTCTCAATCTCTACGTCGAAAACTTTTCAAAAATGGACACTACACTGTTACAAATCTCAGTACATTACAGGTTTTTTGGCAGTGAGACTGATTATAAAAGCAGCTTACCAAATATAACGTCATTGTAAATTGCAAAATCCCTAGTAAACCATTAAATGAAAGGAGTTTGCCCTCGATGTCGACCCTTTGACGACGTCGTTTCGATGCGTCATAAGATGGCCGTCACTCATCTACTCGTATATTTGCATAACAATTGAGGGGGGATGTTTATAATGGTGATTTGAATATTTATGGCAAGCTATTACCTGCTATGGCGGCTTTTATAGCGGGTTTTGTTGTCTTGAATTGGAAATAACGTGTTTGTGCCTCGCGTTTAAACCCATATACAAGTTGTGATACTTGTCAAAAACATGGCGTGTGTAAGACACATAAGACTGTCGTGACGCTATTTCAGATATATTTTTTTGTTCATCTTTTTAAACACTTGTTTGGCACTTTTAGTTTTCTATACAACTAGTCTTAACAAATTGATTTAGGTGTTAATAATAAACGAAACTAGGAGACACAACCTGTCAAATACATTGTGATTTAACCCTTATCTACAGGAATAAGGAAATGTTCAACTTTTGTGAACAGTTACTATTAGATTGTTGCTAGTCCTAAAATATTTAGACAAAGCAATCCCACGTGAAATCTGCTAATGAAGATGTCGATTCTATTAATCAAGTTGCCAAAATATGTATGAAATTCACAAAATTTACATTTTGAAAGCTTCTCGTGGGATTTTGCTTTTAGTCGCAAATTGTGATGGATTTATTTTGTATATATTCGTCGTATATTTATTATATATTACCTAGTTCTTTTAATATTTTGTCCCTACCAACGTAACATCTTTGAAGTTACATTTTTTTACTGTATTTGAAGGGAATTTCGTGATTGACTGATTGACAAACATATAATATACCCGTAGGCACTGAAGAGTGATACATGAAAGGAATATTTATATTTTTGGAAGGATAGGAAGTGGTGCTCAGCATCAAATTCTTCGAAACAAACCCCAGCTATTTGCCCGTGTTCACTATTTTCGCAAATAAGAACCTGTACTTCTGTCGGTGTACTACAGGCATTCATAAACAAATTCACCTTAAATATTGTTTAATTCTGTGTACCAAATCATGTGGCACCAATTAGCACCATTTTACCCCCAGTTGTAGTACCTACATGTCTCTGAAAGTAAAAAACAGAAAAAGCAAGCGTGACAAAGTCTCGTAAAGTCCTGAACAGGCAGCAGATTACAATGCCTTACATTAACTAATGAAGCCTGATAGCCCTTAACGAAGCACTGAGCACATTCGTTAAGATTCGGATCTACACGAACAACTACACGAAGATTAGGTGATAACGAAAGTAGGTCTAAGTTAGGTAGGTACAAGTAGAAAGTGTGCTCATTTTGTAGTGGCTGAATTACGGAATAAATTTGCTGATGTAAATATGGTAGTTGTGGGCAAATTCGAGAATATCTTTATAAATATCTCGACGTTTTTAAGTTTATAGGTTTTAATTAGAGAAAGGGTACAATAACCTTCTTAAGGATCCGTCAAAATGGTACTAATAAATTGGGAATCCTCTGCGGATCTCATACAATAACAGATACTTCAGAGGTGTCCGTGTTCGGAGCCGCGCTCACATATTTTGTTGGTACCGGTTTGACAAATTAAGATTACGACTACGCTGGTGCTACGGCGTAGCAATGCTACGCCTAAAAGATTCGTAGTTAGTAACCATTTTTCTACAAGCTTTTTCTCGCACTTTCCAAACTTATTATTGTAGATTGGTAAGGTAAATGGAAATACAATCTTTTCAAATTGAAGAGAGAAATCAATAAACCAAAAGTCATTAAAGTAACATAAATAAAGTGTCCGTCGAACAGACGTGACCAGAGCTGCGACAGTAAATAAATACCGCTATATTTCAACTTTATAACTCCATTAGTAGTTCGTCGTACCGGTGAGGAAATTGGCAAGCTCTCCGAACACCTATAGACAGTGGCTCTCAAAGTTTAGCGTTTTATTCAGGAATATTTGAATTGTATTGTAGTTTTGAATGACATTGTTTTCTGAACGATTTTTAATTCTTGCTACACAACGATCCCGAAACTTAAAAGTAATTTAAAGTTTAATACAATGGCTTGCTGGCTTGAATACTATCCAAACTTAAGAAAATATGATTCTAACAACAACTTCTTATGCATAAAGATGTTCGGCCCAATAAATGTTAAGTCGAAGATTTCCGCAATGAAGAAATGATTTTTTTCTGATACTGTGTGTTATGGAGTAGTCACAGTAAATAACTATGTCCAATTTCAAAAGAATCTTTCTTTTTGTGTGCTCTTAAAGTTTCGCTGCCTTGTTATTTTAGTGGTCGCAAGCTCGACTGCTGAGCATGAGGTCCTGCGTTCGATTCCCATACAAGACCGCAGGTCTAACCATTGTTTTATAAATCTTCCCCTTAAGTTTAAGGCGGGAGTCGCAGATTGTTCCCGTGACCTGCCGCCATTTTATCCATCCCGTGTTAATTCTGTGCTTTACACTACGATCTATTTCGGCATCGCTTTGCACGAGTGAACCGAGATACCGACAGTCGGAGCAGAGAGGAAGAAACGCGCCATCTAGCGCTATGGCTCCAGAACTAGAAAGACCGCCGAAATCGCAGAACATGTATTCCGTTTTGTTTCTGCTGATTTTCTCCACTCCACACTGTTAAAAACATAACTGGCGAAATGTGGGTATACCTACTATTAGGTACACTTCTGCGTAACCCTTCGGGGATTACAAGCGTGTTGTTATGTTATGTTAAAAGTTTGACAATCACTGAGATGTAAGTGAAGGCGCTGCAGCTATTAGGAAGCTAATGAGTGTAGTTTGTGAGCTCAGGATTGTCACTCTTGTCCTCTAGTGTCTTCCTTTGGTTCGGAAAAGAAATTATTTTTTAATCAGGGTTCTATATTACTGAGTTGAGCATAGCTTCTTTTGAAGAATTTGAAAGACAGAGACATAAAATATGACCAAAATCATTATGAACCTTTGATATTTCAAGTTTGTAAAACGATTACAAAGCAAGGCTGGTTTTCACACGTTTAAGTTTTGAGCACACTCTTCTTTGACCTACTTTACTGCGATCAAAATTTAATATGTAATTTGACAAAAAGATAATTAAGAAAAAAATTAACTTACCATATTTACAACTAGCTGTAGCTCGCGACCTTCGTTAGCGGGAAATTAGTATTAATAAAATTACTTCCCTTTTTGAATCGGATTTTGTTAACAATATTTTTTTTTTCTGTTTTAATTTTTTTACACGGAACTCTAATTATTTTTCTAAACTTAAAGTAGCCTAAGTTAGACCTTATAATATCAGCTATCTGACAGTAAAAGTCCTGTCAAAATCGGTCTAGCCGGCTCAGAGATTTGCCGGAACAAACCGACAGACAGACAAAAATGGAATAAAATAGTTTTTGTTATAAGTGCCGTATATGATATGCATTCAGTAAAAAACTGTTATTTTGACATTACAAACAGGCACTTTAAATTTTATTTATTTGTATAGATGTACTCAAGCAAGCATTGGCCAAAAGCAGGAAAAAAACTAGAACAATATTCTTTCTATTCTTCGTGGTGGCAGCCCTAGCATTACTGATCAGCACTAGGCTGTAATGAGATCAGTGTCTCACAAGTGCTGCTTGTACCTTCACTCGACCTCTTTTACGAGCAAGTAAAAATCATTTTGCACCTGTTAGTCTGTCAGTCTGGAGACAGTGGCGATTTTGTGACTGGATCGAGAGGTTATTGACGTAGTTTTAGTTGACCTACCAATATTAATTTTGATTGCAAAAATGATTAATTAAGTTTTTATCATAGAGTAAAGTAAGTACAAGAAAATATAGTAAATGGTCGATTTGTTACTTGAATTATGTAGAACTAGACAAGCTACTAAACCTTTTTAACCCACCTCGATTACTTTTATATTATTACACTTGAAAACAAATATCTGACTTAAGTGTAGAAGAATCGGAACCTGATAGAACTTTTTATTCCAAAACTTCAACCGATCCCTTACCTAAAGCGTTCCGGAAATACTTTCCCACTCTCTATCGATACCACGCGTTTCCTTTTCAATACAATTCAATAAACCTATCATGGGTCTCAACAAAACCTCTTAATATAAACATTCTTCGCGAAGAGCATATAGATGTTGGATCCCAAGGCGACATGGTGAGGGTATCTCAATATATGAAGGACCTACAAAGGGCACATAAACAAATATTTACGTCAAAGCCCTAAAATATCCCTAAATTCAATTCCAGTTTTGATAAGTGATCCCTTAGTCCCCGTGGGTGAACCGCATCCTCAATTTGAATAATCAATGGCGCTTTCTATGTGGGACTATGAAATTGAGTGGCTTGTGTGTGCCTTAGATCATAATTCAGTCTCAAAATTGCGTTTGAACGCAGAATTTTGAATATTCGTGTAGAAATTGATCTGCCAGAGACATTCGTGAGCCAAAATAGAATATAGAATAAGATTAGTTTTTAAATCAGTATATTAAAAGTCACTATATAGCCTCCTTCGAGAGCAGTGGGATGATGTATACACGTGATGATACGTGCCTATGCCCATTTTCAGTCATACTAGACGTTTTCTAAAAAAGTGCCTAAGCTCACCACCGAGAGGAAGTCCAAAAATGTTACAATAATTTGGCATTCACTTAGGCGTCGCTTAATCTTAGCGAAAATAGGTATCAAGTAGGTACCAAACCTGTACCTGACTTCGATAACAATTCCAAACGCACACGTCATTTCAATTGCTAAGCCAATTAGTCACCTGATTTCTAATCACGAGTTCATTAGCTCGCGTTTCATTGGATGTCAGTGCACAACACATGACACAGGTGTTAATAGAAAGTGACGTGTTGCATACTAAGTAGTTTGTACGTGAATCGATAGATGGCGGTATTTTATTTCTCATTTTCCTTTTTCTACTGACAGTGACAATGGCTGATTAAAAAAAAAAACTTTAAAACTGAATGTGGCGGTTTTTGTATAGTAGGAAGGTCGTTTCGACGTAAAGGAGCTGTCTATAAACAAGCCGTCACTGTGGTTATGCAACTGTGTGAATAGACCCTGTGAACCAATTTTGTGTCTAGCTTTATGTTACTATCTAGGCATTATTTTGGCACTTTGAAACAGATCCTTATCCCCAAACCATAAAAACCAAAAACAACAAATCTCCTAAACTATCCGTCAAACCTATTCGTCTACCGTCAAACGAGCCATACATTAGGAACTTCAGAACACTAAAGTACGTGAGTTAACCCGTCAGCCATAAATTCTTCTAATACACATTCCACATTCGGTCTACAGAATATGTTTTTTTGTTTAGGAAACATAACAAACTAGTGTGTAACACGCAACATTGTGTTCAGGGCTCGTATAATATAGGTAGGCACTGACATTAATCACCTGAGCAAATGGATTAATGAATGGATAATGTATCAAATGGTGAGCGTGGACGTAAAGGCAGTGTTTAGGTAGCTGGGATTATATATTAGGATTGAGCCGTTTTATGTGTTAGGAGAAAATGTGCCCAGAGAGATTTATACAATGTCAATTTTCACAGCTTGCTTGTTGTTTCTCTGCACGGGGACAAAAGCGCTGGTATGTATGTAAAAAAATATTACAAAACAGTGTAAAGCTAGTTCAGTAATTAGGTATAGTCCGATAATAGTTTTAAAATTAACTAAATAAAAACTAGGGTATGCCTAAAAGTAACACGAATTGAATACAGCATGTCTCGTTGCGTTGGTCTAATACTCGCAATTGTGGTAGTACCGAGGTAAGGCTTTTCTATCAAAATTTTCTGATTAGTAGCCCAAAATCAGGATTTGTCACCGGTTGATGGCAATGGGCTCGCCCTATTGTCATCATCCGGTTTTTCATTTAGTTTAGCATTACATTGGACTTTAACATAACTGGCGAAATGTGTAAGATGTGTGATGTAGATATTTCTTCTGCTTTCCTTGCTATCAGTCTTGATGTTAATTATGATGTTCCGTTTAATACACTTTAATTGTGTATTTTGTTCCATACTGATATCATCCTATATTTTGTTATGAGCTAGGACAAAGTTGAACAAACTAAGTTAATAAAAAACCTGCAATTCTTAATATAAACAGTTGGTTATTTCTATCTATATTAACACGAGTACGATGCTAAGAAAACTAATTTTGAAGCCACAGCGAGCTATAAAATGCTGGATATTTAATATTACCCAACTTTAAGAAGTTTTGTGAAATGGCTCTGTAAGCAGCTGGTATCATTGTAATACGTTTTACACTAAAATAATTTAAAATAAAAGGTATTCTTTTTAAAGTGGTATTTACGGATACCCCAGGGCTTGATGAATCTTTTGTTATTACGAAGTTACCGTTTGGACCACACAGTTTTTTCTCATAAATCAGTTACTGTTATCAGCCTATTACTTTCCCACTGCTGGGCCAAGGGCGCGAGTGGGCCATAATCTACCACGGGGGCCCACGGTTTGTGGAAATAAATAAATCAATCACTTTCTAAACAAAAATAATCATAAATTGGAATCAACGTTTATTTTAGCTCCAAACATGTTGGGATCTGCTTTAAAGCCATGCAAATATCAAAGACTGATTGACAGTTTTTTTCCCCTGAACATCAGAATCGCTATTTACATCATAAAGGTATCCGTTCGTGTGAGAAATTGACAAGGGTTGATCTGGGGCGCCAAACGTCAAGCCAACATTATTCAATATGATAGCACTGATAACAGTGGGGGGGGCCATGCCATAAGTCCCCATTCACGGCCTCAGCCGTTGCGACTTTCAAGTGAAACAAGCGCGCGTCACTTGTCTTGCTTGCGTGAGTACCGTCGCCCGGCAAGTCGCGTCACGGCACGTGGCATGGTCATTTATTTTGGTCGCAATCGCTATCATAATGTGCCGTTAAGCCGAGAGTATTGGAGAGCGGATTGGATTGTGGCCACCGGACTTTGGTCGAAAAGTCACTGAATTATCTGTCAAATTAAATTATCTTGTCAATTATCTGTCCGCAGTCAGTCCACTGCCCCATCGACTCGCTTTGTCTGCATTGTTTACCTTTAGACGCGTGCCGTCTGGTTTATGGTAGGTCAATAAAAGACGAATAGTGAAGTGCCATGTGATTTTGTGCCGTATGCACCACATTCCACTAAGTGTAAATTTGACCTAAACTGAAAGTGTTTATAGGCTCCCGTATCATCTGTTATCATTTTAAATCATATCGTAACGAATCTGAAACTTTTTACTTAATTTTTTTCTCGAAACTTCCTCCCTTAGATTTGCATTAATAAAGTACCTTAGTCGGGCCTCTAGAATTCAATTTTGAATTTTCGCGAATATTTTAACAATAAACTCCGGCCGTTAAAACTTTTCAGGGCATTTTTTTTTCATTTGTTTTTTTTTTCTTATTTTAGCTATATACCCATATTATCATACAGTACGCTATGGTTTTTGTTAATAATAAAATAAGTCAGTAAGGTGGGTAGGTGCAAAGTAACCATAGTTTGCACCTAGATATTTTTATTTGTCGCGTGCACCTTTTTCTCTTTCGCTCGGTTTTCTTTAGGCATTCATATATTGCCTATTAGTCAGAGAAAAGAGCATCACGTTTGAATCCTTGTTTGTCTACTAAGAACTTTTTCTAGAAACTGATAAGCTACTTACATTATTACATCACTCTACTAACAATTAATTTCGAGAAAAACTTCAAAGTAAATAAGTATTTATTTCATTTCTACGAATATGTAGAATCAACTACAAGGTACAGTCAATCACCCAAACTGATGCGACATAAATACATTGGCAAATTGTAACCAATGAAATGTGGCTGTCTGTATCTGATGGTAACAGTTTAGCATTGACAGTGTGACCTTATGTCTAAAATAAAAAGGGTTGGTTTTACAGTGTGAGGTAGGTACTTCATCATTCTTTTGCCCGTAACCTAATTAATTTGAGGTCAGCGCAACATGTCTTTTTCTTACATACTTTTCATTACTCGTCATCTCAAACACCTCTGTTCCTGCCATATCATCCTTTACACAGTCCATCCATCGTTTCTTTGGTCTTCCTCTACTAGGTACTTATAAAATCATAAGTATTTTTTTCTTAAATGGAAAATCAACACTTTCAATGTAATTATTTTCATCAGTATCCAACACCACTTAAGCCATTACACCTGTACCATTCCTTAACATCTAAATTTAAGGTTTCCAAGCACAAAGTATCCCAGTACAATCTTTCTTCCACTTTACCTCTACCGAACCACCCACGCAATAATCCCCTTTATTGCTTCCAATGTAAGGGTTAGTAACGTATGTAAGTAAGTTAGGAGGTACTGACCCTTCATAAATCGGCGTGGATGGCCCATATGTTGGGTGATAACCTGCGTAACTCTTGGACGACGGATGAGGCGGAGATCTGATCGACCTGAGAGTACTGGTGCTTAGTTTATGTGTATCGGTGGAAGGTGGGAGGCTGGGAAAGTTTTGTGTTATATAAGAACGGAGTAGAAGGACAGTAAATAGTACCCACAAGGATTTATTTCAGGGAATATCGGCTAGATTTGCACTTGAACACGCGTCGAGCTAAGTCGACATTTCAATAACAATAGTGAGACAACTGCAGAAATGATCGTTCATTTATTCGGTTTTACTTTCACTTTTAAGGTCATCTTGTTTTTTGGGTATCTTGTTTTTAGGGTTCTGTTCTGAAATGGTTTGTCTGTCACAACTATTTTCAATATATTTCACAAAACAATTTCAGAAGATCGTTGTGCACTAGTAATACGATTAGATATTGGTGGAAACATTTTACCTTTGCTAGAAATATCTGAAGTCAAAGAATTAAACAACTATCTCGTAACAAATCTCTCAAGAGACATTCAGTAACTATATTCACCTTATCCTCCACAAAATCAGTGCCACTAAACTCCCACTAAATGTAAATTAGTAAATATTAGCTCAATAACTCTGAACTAGAGGAACTTTGTCAAACAATAGGTACATAAACGGTATGTTCAAATACTTGTTTGCAAATAATGTTATTTCCAATTAAAGGAATATCAACTTCACCATAATGGTGTTAAAGTTGAGTTCAGAACGACTAGTACTATATAAAAATCAGATAGTTCTGTAGTTTTGCCTTCTCCCTTAGACAGGAAATGTGGGTTTACGTGTGTATGTATGAAGTAATTAAAATGATGAAGGTTCTAATACAAATAGAACTTTGTTGATTTTTGAAGTGGTTTTCCGAACAAGATAATATTAGTTTATATGTCCGGGAACGACTTCCCAAACCCAATATACTGCCGTGAGAATCAAAGCAAATGTTTCCGTTTATGTTAACGATTATAATATTAATCCAAAAGGTAATTCGGTGAAGATGGAATTTCATCATATAATATTATGTTTTAATCATGTTTAACAGAGTCTTTTAAAAAAACTAAAAAATATCAACAAAATCTTTGTCTTCTAGTTAAATGTTACTTTGTTATGAATAAACAATCAGACTTAATGTTTTAATGGCACATTTTTATGGGAATCTAGGATATCTTAAAAAATAAATAATAATATTAACCACTCCGCATCATTATCATTGGTACAGTCAGCACAGTTCCGCCTCTTCTCGATCCATTTTTTACTACCTTGAAAAAACACAAATAAAATACATTAAACTACATATTGACAAATAAAATCATAAACAACAACAGCAAAACTATATATTAAAGCATAAATACGTTGTAAATAATTAAAATCATGTGTACACAAAATGGCGCAAAATTACTACACTAAGTGCGGGGATGGGTCTCACATACCTTTTTCAAATTTGCGCACGTGTAACCCAGTGCGGCTGCCGCACGACTTATGTGTTGCCTGCGATGCTTAGAACAACTCAATACCTCCAGCTACTGAGAAGAACGGCAACTTCGGAAAGGTAGTAACCGAACTTCAAGCAAAATAAAATGTGTCGTTGTACCTTGTGTATACTTCACATCCGACATAAATATAGCAGCTACCAATACCCACATTCATGCATTCCAGTCACAAGAAACTAAGCGACACAAATAGGCCAGATTAGCAGCGCTGCTTAAGCCAAGAATACACAATTGGACGGCAACCGGCGGGCAGCAAGGTAACAGGGGAGTGGCAACTCGCCAGCTCGTTGTAAAGTTGACGATAAATTGCGGAGCAGGTGGCTAGTACCCAGATTGGACCAGTTACTGCACTGTTCCAGTCGCTATGCCAAAAATTATGGACCTCCCCGTCCCCCGGTACGTTTAAATTTTGGTGTTTTGTTTTAGGACCTGGAAGCAGACGGGGTTTAGGCAGTCAGTGGTGTGTGCACTGCTGAGAAATAATGACTTACAACCAAACTACACAATATAAGATATGCTGCGTTTGCATTCACGGGTAAGTCTTTGAAACACTACACTGTTTAGGTAAACAAATGTGAATCTCTTCAAAATACTGTTTATTTCTACAATTAAATTGTTGAAAAGTTGAAAGAATCTTCCCCAGCACTCAGAAAAGTTTCCCAAAGTCGTACGAATATTTAAAAAAATTCAAGACCTCAACGCTGCCGTCATTTTCCACGAAAGAACTCCAAAAAACTTTTATACCACCTTCGCAACAAACTCACTAGCACCTCATGAACGGAACACTTCAGGAAAAACACGACAGCATAACAGCACTCTTAAGTTTGCCATCAACACCTTACCCCATGCCAAGTACAGACGACCAAAGAAACACACTTTGCCAAGAATTACGTCCGAACTTGGCGGATAAATGGCGCGGGCAATAAACTCGTGTTGAACAAAATGCTCGGAGCATTGTTTGTGTACCAACTTCGCTTGTTTAAGCCAGTTTAGAGGTAAATAAAGTTATGCAAGTTAGGGAGTTGGGCGAACTGAAAACGAATTGTCGGCGTACGCGGCGGCGGCGTCTGGGCACGGCTTTATGCGTTTTTGGCTCGGAAAAGGATTTTAGAGTCACTTTCAGACCTCAAGTTGGGTTGTTATAAAGTTGGTTCAGTTATTCAGAAAGTTTTGGATAATGCATTTGACAGTCAAGCTTTGAAGTAAAGCCGATTAGTTAATTAAACTGTAACCTAACTTAACCCGTAAAATACTGAAAACGACTTTGCATTACTGACAACGACTCACCTCTCTATTCTAATACCGAATTTGGTTTCGGATTATATGTTAAAGCTTTGTCAGCAAACAAACATTCCTCTGAATAGAAAGCAATGCCATGTAACATGAGGCTTATAATACGTTATTTGGTACACATAAAACACATGTCTTAACCCCGACAGCCTGTCCTAAACACATACAGAACAGATCCAGAACCAATACTCCACCCGATCCGACATCCGTTATTGCACAGCCTATATTCCTATTTAATCATTCAAGTACTCCCATACATTTGAAACCAGCGGTATTCAAAATACATATTCATTTTCCCCGTTTACATAGTCGACGGGGTAGAGGTGACGTATTTAAGCCGAAGTATTCGAAGCGAGGGGACGCGGGACGTGAGGACCTGTTGCTGTGTTGGGAGAGTGGAAGAGATGTCAATGGAACCATTTAACCCGCCCCTACTCAATAGTTTGGGCCACTTTGAACTATTTATGTGATTTGTTTGTTTAGTTGCTAATTGGAAAGCTTAGGGTGAATAGGCATTTTCATATGTCTGATTTTTAGTTTGGTTAGGCTCGACCCAGTCTGCTGCTTACAGTCTACAAGGCTTCATTACTTTGCATATAGGTAACCTTGTTTATAAAATAATGTTATTTACAGGGCTCTATCAGAATAACTTCGTACCCAAAACAAAACTAAACCACATACCATCCTATTCAGTTACCAACTCGACCTCTCATAATCCCCGGCAGTACATAGCAAAGAATCAAAATACATGGAAACTAATCAATCATTTTTTAATATGTTCCCACAATATCTTTCAACCCTTACCTCACGTAATCCGCAATTACTTATACATCAATTCCCTCTGCCTAATATAAAGCCAAGTCTTCTATTCAGAGAGAGGTAACATATGCAAAACGCTAATATCCAATATGTGGGTAGGGACCTAATCCTTCCTTTGGAAGCCAATACGCTGCGACCACAGCCTACGCGAGTTCGCAGAAATCCATTAAATGCGACCACAGACTTTGGTACAAATTCATAAACAGACAGACATAATAGTGGGTTCACATGCTCGCTTTGTGCATTTCGTATCAATTCGTTAGTGAAGTATAGATGTGAATGAATATGTATGTTTTAATTTTAGTGATGTTTCGGGCTGTTTCTCTTCCTAATATTGTATTTTTCATTCGCAAAATCTAGTATTTATTGAAACTACTAAATTCATGAGGGATGAGAAGTATGACGGGAATAAACGCCGTGGCACTTCTGAAAATTAAGACCTCCTGCAAGGATTTAATGAAGTGCTTAAAGCATATTTTTGACAGATAAAGGCACAATATAAGAAAAATACACATGCACAATACTGTGCAAGTAGCTTGCTCGCCATTGTGCGACAACAAGTTTTGATTGTTAATTACATAAATGGCATACACTACTCGCATAATTTTGTGCACATTACTGGCTTGTGTTTCGGGCTTAATGAAACAATCACAAACCTCATTAACTCCTTGCCCATTCATCATGAGTAATTTCCCATCCATTTCCATGACCAAGTTAAGAAGCGCAAGTACCAGGGCAACGTGCTCTGTTAGGAACTACGAACTAATAAATACTCAAGTCGAGCAGTCCATAAACGTAACAGCAGTCAGGGCAGCTCTCAGCTCACCAGTAAACTAGATTTCAAC
Organism: Noctua janthe; assembly: GCA_910589295.1. Classification (NCBI taxonomy): domain Eukaryota; kingdom Metazoa; phylum Arthropoda; class Insecta; order Lepidoptera; family Noctuidae; genus Noctua; species Noctua janthe. The sequence goes on from OU342560.1 coordinate 825,490, forward strand.
TTTAATTACTTTGTAACTGATTACTGTTTCTCATTACTGGGACTCTTCGATGTCTTATTTAGTTTTAAATTAAGATTTTCATTAAGAACACAAACTTTATGGATGCACTTCGAAGTCAGGTAGTTTTATGTTTGCTTTAGTTTGTTTCATCAGACTTGATGTTAAACAATTTTTTGCTAAGAAGTTTTGAAAACGGCACGGGCAGCGAAGTAGAATTTTTGAAAGAAATAACGGTAGTGAAGACTGTTCTGTAGGTAAACAGTTAAACTTAATTAAAAATGTTGCTGAAGTCTTACTTAGTCTCATGATAATAAACAGACAAGAGGTGGAAAAAGTTTAGACATGCTAGCATGCTTAAATACATACATTGTACAAAATGTAGTTATTTCAAGTATAAGACTTTCCAGCTAAGGGCGAATTTCAGCAATGAAACTGAACTAGACGGCCTTCAAAAGCTGAGAGACTAAATTATTCCACTACAATGATGACACTGACAGGAATTGAACTCGGCTTAGATGTGATAATCGCGTTCAGTTGCATTGATAAAATTCATCCCAAGAATCTTTCATTTCTTCTTCCAAATATACAATGATCAATATAGTTTCTTCCACACAATCAACAAAATATAATACCCTAAACAAACGTCAATTTCTTCAGTATTGTTAGCTATCTGTAAATACTACTGATCCATCACTGGATGTAATACGTTGTAAACAGCGCGGCCCACGCTCACACAGACCCCTGTAGGTGACGCACGTGACTGCAATAGAACTTCGCTTTAGTAGATAAATGGCTGGACGTCGAATCGAATAAGATTACAAGCATAAAAGACGTTTTCAGTTTTTCATTACTGTTAAAAACTATGAGCCTTACATTATTTATAAATAAGAAGTGAAAACTCGAACTATTTTAAAACTAAAAGTATAATAAAAAAAATAAAAAATATTAAATTTTTATAGTTTAAGCTTGATTCATATTATATATGAATTGAGCTTATAGAATAAATTATAACTTACTTTGAGAAAAAAGATGCACAAGATGCAAAGACGAACAGCTACAAACAATTTTACCTATTCATTTACATCATATTCATTGAACTTGTCACAAAAATTTAAACCAGAATACTATAAGATATTCGTAAAAAATAACGTTTACGATGCACGTCCCGAGTCTTTGCTCTTTACTAGATAAATGTCTGGATATCAAATCGTATAAGATTACCAGCACACAAGACTAAACTTGTGTTTTGATAGCAGAGCACGTTCGAGGTAAATGCGACATAAGGTCTAATGTAATTTTAATAGGAAGATAAAACCGATTATTATAACCAGAACAGTGTCATTATTAGAACTTTTATCAAGTGATAAGCTAGTTTTAGTTTGTGCACCAATTTAATTGCTAGGTATGGCGATAGGGGCCATATTTTCTTATTAACTTTCATTGGAGAAGTCTCAAGCAGTTCTCGTGTTTGCAGCAGAAAATGCTTTCATCGCGTCGGCTGCGCAATGCTTGTCGGTTGATAATCAAAGGCCACGAAAATACGTACATACATGACATCTCACCTGTAATTCCCGAAGGGTTAGGTAGAGGATTATCTAATAGTTCACCAACATTTCGCCAGTTGTTTAAGTCCTATGTAATGTAATAGCCTATTGCCATCAACCGGGCACAAATCCAGAATCCGTGGCTCAATACTGTAAAATAAAAACGCGATGTCGTACGGAAAAACGTAGTGGTAATGAAACCGTACTGTTTACACACATAAGTATATCCTCTTCTGCAAATCTCGCAATCGAAGTAAGGTTTGCTGTAAGAAAACCTAATTCAAGGTTAAGCTCTCCGTTGTATATACATAAGCTGTATTATTTTGTAATTTTGGGTGTATATCTTTTAATTTTGTGTGCAATAAAGCAAAAGAGAAATTCGAATATATATTAACAGTATACACTGTTAATATATATTCGAATTTTCCTGGAATAAAAGCTATAGACACGACACAACCTCGTAATCTAAATACAACAATCGACCAACTCATAAAAGCGTCATAAAATATAGAAACAGCGCTGTTCATTTGTCCCATTTACCAATTATACAGTCAACTTAAAGTCTCATTAAAATGAGCACAATAATAGAGAGGATTCGCATAAATTTTATGAAATGCATAAATTTTAATGTGTGCATAATAATGACACTGCAATGCGCCTGAATTTTCGGAGCTATTTCTTTAATGTCCCTTAAATAAACTCATTATAACCAATTAGCTGCTAAAAATGCTTTAAGAACAGGTTTGATGATATAATAGCTGCTTACAATTTGAATAAAACAAGTAATGGGGTCTCGTGGAGAAGGATCGAACATGTATCACCGACCATGCACACTTCGGCTGGGAGATGTTAATATATCTGTTTAAGTTATAGTGCCCTGGGTAGTTACACCCGTTTTTTTTTTTTTTTTCCGGATGGGAAATCATGAAATGACCCCCCCCACTCTGGGCGGAGCGGAGGGGAGTGTCAGACTTGTACTGACTAAAACCCATCCATGTTCCTTCTTTGCCCGTTATGTTCCAGGGCCACGGTATCTCTTTCGAACAGTCCCGCAGCCCCGGTAGTTACACCCGTTACCTTGCTGCTTCACTTATAGTTATAGTGTAGGCAGTAATACTTATACCCAACTTGTGAAACCATAAAAAAAAACTTTTTATAACATTTCAAGCGTCCGCCAATGCAAAGCAAACTCACTTTCTATTATAAACTCAAAGAGAAACCCTGGTACCATCAATATTCTCAAGACCCAAGTTACATCCTGTTCCTAATATCCAGACAAGATCCAAATGTTCTAAGTTTTGTACCCAATCAGGTTTTATTAAGATCTAAGTCTATTACAACAAAGAACAGAGCTAAACTCCAAAGTTTCAGACAAAACTGTTCAGTTTAGACTGAACTTGGATCTAAAGTTATTTCTTTTAGAAAATATCTTAGAACTTTGTTAAATATTGGGCGAGGTTGAGTTATTGTAACATTTTGAATATAATAATTATAGTTTTGTTATGATTTGGGGTAAACTAAAGATTATATAAGCTTTCGAAGATTGGTCAAGATTTTGGAATGTTAAATCGATAAAATATGTACCAAGAGGAGACAGACAGTGTAATAGATAAATGTTAATATTAAACAGAATAGTGGGTCCACCATGATAAATACCTGATAAAACTCGATGTAAAATAATATTATACGTGCTCTCGCGTATTCCAAATGTTTACTACTAACATACTTCAAAGTAATTAAAACTAACATTTTAAACTTTCATGGTCACTAAAATTATTCAAAGAAAACAATAAACATGGTAAATATCCCGTCTTCTAGTTATAATAAAACTAACATATTTACGAAAGGGCACTTTTTTCACTTGTTTTGCATGTCTTTTGTTTAGTTGGCGAAGTTACCAACGGGATGTACCCCAACATTCACTTTAGATACTATACAACATTATTATTTCCTTTATTTATTTTTATACATATAATTTACATTTTTAAATATTTCTATACAAAGTAGTAAAAAAAAACATTTAAAAATATAAAAAATAGTAGCCCACCGGTATCGGGAACAGGGTCCGAGATACCGGTGGTCAGGGCTCTTGAGAGAGGAACCTCCTAACGATACGCGCCGTGTCCAGAAATACTGCTTTCTGAATCAAGCCTTTGATCCAGCTGCCAAGCGAGAGCCTCCTCAGATGTTTGTCGAGGCTATTGGCTATTAAGCCATTGGCCGACACGACTATCGGCACAATGACTGCTGTACTCATATTTTGTATTCATATTCACTATACAACATTATTTTTAGTACATGCGAAACCTGAATATAGTTTGTTCAGAATAAGTAACTAAATCGATTCCAATAATTTTTAAACCATGTTATATTTTGTTCCAAAAATATTTAAAAAAGGTTACAAGTTCGACACCGAGCGACACTAAGTACTTATCGCAATCATTTAGGTACCTATTGCCAAATTATTATTATTTATGTGCTCAAGACGACCACGGAGGGACGCGTGCGGGCGCGCTTCTTTGTAACCACGTTTTTGTGCGGACAACCAGGTAACAAAACAAGCTTTTCGGCGACGCGAAGGTGGGGTAGGAGCGAGACAGAAACACGCCATGTCTTTATTATATTGTATTTGTGTTTATTTTGGTTAGCCTGCACACATACTTGTATATTTTTTGTAGTGTTTATTATATTTCCTGTAGGTAGTTGTTTTATATTGTAACCCAAGTACTGTTTATTTTATTCTCATATTGATGTATAAAATATTTATGCTGTCTTGGCTTCCGTACGTTTTTTTTCACGGGTGACCACTGAAAATCAGCGCTGTGTTGTGGGCCCCCGATAACACAGCATCATGCTGAGTGGTAACCTGCTTGTCGCAGTCACGACGTGCAAGCTGTTAACTTTTTCATTTTTTTTTTGTTCTGTCCTGTTGAATTTATAGTTTATTGTTTATTTTTTGTAATTTTGTATGATGCATGTCATGTCCCTGCGACAAATAAATATTTTTCTTTCTTTCTTTCTTTTAGCTTTGTGATTTTTCATGATACAGTTTTGAAATTTTGTACATAGATTCTTTACATAAAAATACTAGACAGGTATTTCAGGTTTCGTATATACTAATACTAATGTTGGTAACAGAATAGGTATTGATAACAAAGAAATCCCTAGTTTAAAGTATGTATTTACAAACATACGGGAGGGAGACTCTGTAGAACGTCACCTGGTAGCGAATCTTACATACGCTTTCTGCATTCTCCACTTCATACATGCGAGTATGTTCATCTCTCTAGTCTCGTTCTATTCTCCCAATGTTAAGCCAACAACCGCTTTCTTATAAAAACAAAAAAAAAACACAACAGAATAAACTAAAACCTTACTCAAACACAAGTCCAGAATTTAATTCCCCCGCTTTTATGCAAGTGCTGAAACAAAAAAGAAAATACCGTCACGTCTCCGAGTATTCTCTTTTAATCTTGTAAGTGGTTCATCTTAGCGATAGTTTCATTTGAATTGAGTTGCATCTCAGCAACCTTGCAGCTCAGCAGCTCGCTAAGAACTTGGGCTGCTCTCAACTTGTTGACAGTCCTCCCCATTAATGTTATTAGGTAGGACTGAGGACTGTCTCGGATTTGTTTTAGTTAAAGTTGGAGTTACTTGCAGTTGAAGACTATTTTCGTAATAGTTTTGAGAGAAGCTATTATCTTTAAGTAGAGTTCCATTTGGTTGCGTTATTCGTTAATGGTAGAAAATATGCGCCATAGACTGCATGGAGCATAGCTTGCGCATTGCTTACAATGAGGAAAAAACATATAGGTAACACTGGACAAAATTTGGAGGAAATGAATTCTACGAATGATTTTAATGATCGCGAACCCATTAAAAAATTCACTTTTTGTGATGTTTATATGAAAATTATACACAAATATCGAAACCATGCAAAGCTATTCATTTATTGAGCTGTTTTAGACTTTGTCTACGATTCGTTGCAAAGAATGCGAACTGGACATTTTGCGACCGCTGGACATTTTGCGAATTGGACATTCTGCACCTAAATGATCGTATGACCAAGTCTACCCCAGATTTTTCCACCCTAAGCTCAAAACATGTTCCTAAAACATTTTACACATCTGAACTGCAATATTTCCGGCATAAAAATCAAAAGCATCCCAAAGATGGAAGATTGCGGCATGCGCCATAACTCGATAGCTGACAAATAGAACTATATCCGTGCCCGTGGACTCGCACAAACGAGAGCAGGTACAGTTACGAGCACCAATATACACTTAACAACCTACTCGAAGATGGTGGAATGAGCTTGACACAGACAGGCAGGATCCACACTAGCTGTAATTAGAGAGGAATGAAAAGTAAAAAGTTAGGCTTTTGCCCTGCAGGAAATAGTCAAGTCATTCTCATTTGTTCTCCGACTATATTGATTGAAAATTCATTTTATTACGAACATAGTATTCTGAAAAGTATGTTATTTTGAAATAGGTCTCACGTAAGTAAGACCTAAACTTACTAGACTACTCAAGTAAGTTTAAGTTCAAAGTTCAATCGTTATGCAAAGCGAAAATCTTTTTTGAATTAAGGTAAGTACGCACATATTGGTGCTCAACACTGTACGAGCACGAGTTTGAAATAGTCGGCACCTCGGCACGGTTCTGTGGCAAATATTGTACTATCAAGTTGTTATTGAAAGCAAAAACGAGTAATTTTTGGGATGAATAGTTTCCGTTATGGGTTTCAGGGTCGTTTTTTTAAAGAGATAATTATTTTATTAGTATTTCAAGCTAGTTATTTATGTGGTCTTTTAAGAGTACTTAATACCTAAAGCAACTTTAAAAGTGTCTAATAAATCTAAACAAATATTTATGCAATTTCCAGTGTTTTTTCAAGTCGATAATCTGGAAAGACCTTTTAACCACTTTTTAAAGGTCACGAAACACATTGCACTAGAAAGTTAATACTACTATCTAGCTAGACTTTGAATGTACTGATAATGAAAGTTTTTAATAAAAACTTTTACTTTTTTACACAAAATATAAATACTAGAAAAAAAAAAGAGATTATTAATAGGCACTCACATATTTTTAACGTTACTATGTTAAAGATGAAAAAAGACTGAAGCTTCTATTTGGTTCAATATTTCTTCAGCCTTCGTTATCAAGCCCTTTTTATTTTAACCGTAAAATGCCTTTATTTTCAGAAGAGGGTCTAGTATATTTTTCGCACTCTCTGAGGGCCGATATCTTATCTCGCACAGTAGAGACTGTAAAATGTCTTCGAAGCTTATAAAAATAACCGTATTTTTTGGTCTTACGAAAACTTTTGTAACACATTTTTATTGTAATTGTTTGTCATAAGTTCATTCTAAAGCCTTTCTAATGGTACTTATAGTAATGTAAATAATAATAACGAAGACCTCTTTAGGGTCTGCTTTAAAATTTAACCGAAGTTTTATATTTTTTCGTACCTAATAGCTAAGGTCGCTTCTTATAGAAATTACTTCAACTCGATGAATGTATGTTGACCACTAAAAACCATTTCTTCATCGTGAGTGGTACCCCAGTTTAACTCAATAAATTCTTCCAACAACCATTTCTTGTACTGTCGCCCTCTTATCTGATTGATCACTTGTCAACACTGTTCTCTAAATTTGAAACTACTAAACTGTTATGTGCATTTTGTCATTGAATCAACCTTAACAATAACGCGTTTGAATATACTTACCAAGTTATATTTAGAAGGGAGTGCTTGCTTAACCTTCGGGATCCTAATATCGGTGCCCTAAATTTAACAGCTAAAAGAAAAATTGATACTCATACATACACAACATCACGCCTGTATACACCTACATTTCGCGTTATGTTCAAGTCCCAAAAAAACGATATTTTTTTAAAAGCTTATTTGCTTATTTAGCTTATTACTCAATATCCACTGCGACCTGTCATTTGAACCGCAACGCATCATTTAATGGCGGCAACGACATATTCCTCATGTTTTACGACAGGTTCGTTTACTCCAGTGGCGGCCATGTTTTATTCAGAGGAAAGTCTGCCCAGTGATCAGACAAGCTAAAGTGATTGGGTTGCTTCATACTTTCCTGATAATGTGTGGTCGTGGAGGGGTTTATTTTTCTTATTGCGAGTCTTTTAATTGATAAGGATAACTTATTATATCTTTATGCCTGCTTTCCTCGAAAGGTTGGCAGAGGTGACCTAATAGCGCATCAACATATCGCCAGTTGCCTTTAAATAGGAGGCGACAGTTAGATCAGCCACCATTATCAAATAAAATGCAAACACAATATTTACAGCGTATTTAGCAAGTACATAATTTTAAAATTATAATCCAAATGATTTATTCATTCTTTTGAACGACATGTTTGCTATTATAATATTCATTTGAAATGCAAATAACAAGCATCATAAATATTTTATTGCTGTTAGTTTCATTTAAGCGTAACATTTTAATAGTTGGATACGAATTATTTCAATTTATAGATACTATTATTTTGTTTGATAGCTACATGTTATGTTGAAAATAAGTGAAATTAGTCGACATCCAAAGTTTTGCTAGCTTTTTATTCCAAAGTTGCTGAAAACAAACATCAGTTCTAGAAACATACATACATTGCTTCTCTTCTCGCCATCAAACTAAAAAGTTTGGCAAGTAACTTGTATTCAAAAAGATCTGTATGTTTGTGAACAATAAATTAAAAAAAATATACTTTATAAGACGACGATGAGACGCGTTAATTGATATCAATAAGTTCAATCTACCGATCTTAAGCAGCATGAAAAATGTTTTTCTTGCTAATTATGTAACTTTGAATCATTCTCAGTTCACAATTCAGTATGTTTGTAAATACAGAAACGTAGATAGAAAAACTCCGTACCCAAACTCAAAACCTAATAAAAATCTCTCACCGTCTCCTAACCATGTTCTGCGTTATAAATTCCCCACGAGTGCAGACCGCGACACCGCTACATCACCCTCTACCACCTAGAGTACCTACATACGATGCTGTAAAACGTATGGCACTCGCGAGGACATTTACTGCCCTCATAAGTCAGCCATTTGAGGGGATTGAGTAATCTGCTTGTACTTTATGATGTACAAGCCGTTATGTTTCGGATTTGTCCGTTTTGATTACGACAAAACTGTTCAGGGTAGGTCTATTGATGGGGTCTATGTTTATACTCTGTATGGATAATCATCGAACATCGTTGTAATAATTATTACAATTCATTAGTGAATTAATTAATAATTATTACTGCCTCGTTGGTCCAGTGATCACAAGGACAACTGTTGTGCTTGAGGTCCTGAATTCGATTCCCAACTCGGGCAAGATGTTGTTGGTGTTTTCCATCAGGAATTTCTAAGTAGCCACCCCAAATCTGGGTTTGTGCTCGATTTATTACATGGAACTTAAACATTACTGGCGAATTGTGTGTATATAATAAAACGGATTATTACAACTAATACAGTACTGATAATTATGTTCATATTTAATCAAAAACCATGCCTGAAGATGACTGTATCGCCTACACACTACCTGTTACAACTACAAAGCGAACATTAACAGTGTCAGTGCCAGTGGCCGTTTGATTATAAAATGAATCTATTCGTAACATTAAAGCTTGCTGATTAATACGTAGGACTTAACTTTCACCAATCGTTCGTGGATGGGTGCTGTAACCGTTTAATAACACAAAATGAGACCTCTCAGATACCGTCCCAGGAAAGTAGAGTAAACCGTTTGTCCTGGCTGTTTTGGTTGATATGAAGTAGGAAGTCCCTAGGCGCGACATCCACTCTTACAAAGGAATGTTGGTTTACCATCCCTTCGTTGTTTGACTGGTGGAGGTCAGCTAGGCCGTTGCTTCTTTTAAAATAGTGGTATTCAGCCGATGATGTAACCACTACCAATTGTTATGCATTTATAAATGTTTTGTAATTCCTAGGAAGAAAAGGAACGCATTACCCTTTACCAGTGCGTTCCTTGTTTTCCTATACCTACAGAAAGATCCATATCCTGGCTTTGAAGTACCAAACCGTTTTCTGGATACCATTTCAACACACAGTCAAAACAAAGCTCCCTGCCCCAAATGCCAACATTTTAAATTCTGTCGTAGTGCCAATCATTGGTAAAACTATATTATTATTTATTTATTTAAACTTCATGTACAATAGTGGTACACAGGCGGACTTAATGCCACAAGGCATTCTCTACCAGTCAGTCAATATATTATATAGGGTTTTAGTCATCTTCGCCGCTGTAAAACGTATATCGGTGTCAAAACTTATGTAATTGCGGGTGAGCCTATCACCATCTACTGGGCACGAATCCAAACAGCAGGGTACTACAAAGAAATCCCCATAGCAAAAGCCACTTTGCTCATCCCAGAAATCAAACCCAAGACCTGTCCTAACCAGCAGCAGCGTCTGCGACCACTTATAGACCAACGAGCAAGTCCCTTTCATAATAAATTCTGTCTTGGTACAAATCGTTGGTACTACTATATCATACAAGATCTTAGTCATCCTCGCCGCTGTAAAACGTGTGTCAGTGGAACGAGTACATTATTTTTACAAGTCTCTTTATTGCCGCCGTAAGTCAGGCATTTGGGGGGATCGAGTAATTTTGTCTGTACTTATCAAGAGGTGGCTTTTTATTATAATAATTGTCTGGTATAAAGAAGAACCATTTTGTTTTTAAGAGTTATTTCATTTTGACTGGAATTTTTTTATTGTCATGATCTTCTTGTTATCAGGATTAAGATGTTATATTTTAAACGTAACTTAGCCTCTTGCTACAGACGTTTAAACACTTTTTACGGTGGTGTCAATTGCCGTCATCAATGCACTAACTGGTGATTGGAGCTCTCGGCAAAAATAAGGCTTTCCTCATTTATTTATTCAGGCAGTTAGTCAAACTTGAGTAGAAGGACTTATTTTCTACCAGTCAACCAAGGAAATTGAGAAATACCTTGGCAGGTACATCATCATCTTTCTGACCTCGTTCCATTTTGTTTGGGCTCGGTGCAACAGGTTTTCTTCAATAATTCCGCCCTGTAACCCACCCACTATGTTTTAAAAGACGGCCTAAGACCTCAATTTAATAATATGTCGTATTTCTCACTTCGAAGAGTTCATACATTCTATATCAATACACTTAGTGACAATTTACGTGTTACAAAACCGGCATTTTAATTTCCTGTGCCAAAGAACCATAAACAAGCATTACGTCGTATTTATCAAAGCAAACCTAGATTTCATAACGTAAATCCTGACTGAAATTGAAAACAAAACACAACCCAATTTCACCTCAACCGCGTTTTAAATTTAAAAATAACAAAAAGGACCGACAAAACAATACAGCTTAATTTTAAATCCTGGGATCCAAACACATGTATCTATGTAGGGAGAACACTGGTTTTCAATCTATGGTCTTCAAGCGTTAAAATAATATAACCCCGGAAAGGTTCAAAATATCAAACTTTAACTTTTTAACTTGTACAGAAGAAGCAAACTAAAAAATCACACTGATGCTTACCAAATTTTGATGTTGTTGTAATTAAAATACATGGTTTTCATGAATAAAATAATTGAAAGAAAGTTAGCAAAATATTTATTCGATAGAACTCACTCAAGGAACACATTTTATTTTTAAATCTGTTAATATAAATTACTTTCGAATTTATCTGATATGTTATAAGATTATTTTTAGATTGACACAGTTTATTTTTCTAGTGGCCCCTGTTCTTAAAAAGGTTGGCAACCACTGATGAACAGGATATTCCAATCCAGGAATATCAGAAAACATTCATCATTACATTTCGATCCCGCGCCAGCTTTAATATTTTATGGAAATAAAACATGTATGAAGTGGTTTATGTTTTTAAAAGTATAGAGTAAAAGCTTTTGTATTGTTACTGTTCATTGTTTCAGGTGTTTGCATAATGACGTCAATTGAATTGTATATTATTACTATACGTTGTAAACAATGCCTTTTTCGTACAACAATTCAATTCCATTTGCATTTTACTGTTAAAAACTCGATGATGTTTGAAAACAAATGAAGGCTATTTACGTCGAAACATTTTATTGAATGCAACCATATTTGATTTGTCACAATCCGTCGAAATGAACTAACAAAGCAATCAATCTAACTCGGTGCAGTTTACACAACAATATTGACAAACAGTCATTATTTATTGTTCACTATAACCATTTTAACTGGGCCCGTTCACATCGGACAATTTACGAGTCGTTTTCATGAATTTTTTTTTAACATTAATTCTTCGTTGGTCTAGTGATGATGTGTGTGTCTTCTTAGCGTGAAGTTTTGGGTTTTGGTTGCTAGGTCAGGCAAAGTGTTATTGGAACATCTTAGTAGCTGCCTGGAATCTGTATTTTTGGCAGGTTGATGCCAGTAGGCTTGCCCCAATAACATAAGAGGAACTTAAAAATATCGGGTGATATGTGGTACAGTATAAGTAGGTACATCTCTGACTAACCGTTTGGGAAATACGAGCGTTATATTATAATATGTTAAATCATTTTCTTTTTTATTTTGATTTTAACGACTTTTTATGTTATGCATTGGTAAATAAATAATAACTACATACTTACTATGAATACTAGAAGATAAGGAAACCATTGTTTTGTTTGCCAATACACAATCTTTTGAAAAGAAATCGTGTATTTCAAACCATTCTGTGACTTTCAATTCAGACAATCTTTGAACGGATCTTGAACGACAAAGGAGTTGCTTCTATATAGTACAAACTATGTTTATTTCTCTTATTTGTATTGACTTTTGTACTGTATAAAACGTTAATGCATCCTATGTATTTTTATTATAGTTCCCTGATTATTTTAAATTGTGCATTTTAACTGAAAAGATTTCAGATGTCATCATCATCGGCCTCGCCTTTATCCCAACTATGTCGGGGTTGGCTCTTACTGGTGGTTGAGTCTTACTGGATGCAGCCGGAGCGACTGCTATTTGACCTCCACAACTCATTTGGTACTGGGTAATACGATACCCCTTGGTAAGACTGGTTATCAGACTTTTGGGGCCACTGACTAAACTGTAACGACTGCCAAAGATATACAAATGACAACGGCCAACAGCCAACGGTTTAACGTGCTTTCCGAGGTACGGAGCCTCGGAATCTCGGTATGTAATGGATGGTCACCCATCCACGGACCATCTAGGCAAGCACTGCTTAACCTTGAAAATCGATGTGTGCCTTTCATCTAAATTCGTTCAAATGTTAAGGGGACTATTTCAAGAAAAAGTTATTCAATGGTGTTAAATGAACTCGGAGGGTAGTATTGATGATTTTAATGATTATTACACAGAGAAGCCATAATATTCAAAATCATATTTTAATCAACTTACGATCTGACACTGACCGGCTAATTGCAAAAACGTAAAAATTTTGAATTTCGCGGGCCACCCTTCCACTTTTTCGACGCAATGATATCAGACATATAGACAGAGCTATTATTGCATTTATTATATCAGTTCAAGAGTATAATGAATTACCTAGAACAATATTACAATCCTTTTCATCATGTCAAATAAGACAAACACTGATTATATAAAACCGAATCGTGTCCATTCCGCTCCGATGGTCGTTATGCTATCAATCATATTTGTCAACCCGGCTTTACCGGGGGATTTACAGCCACCGCTTTTTTATGTTTTATTTAGAGAACGAACAACATAATCTGTCAAACTAAATGTTGTAGGCTGTGTCTGCTTGTATAAGCATAAGAAATTCTTAATTTTTCAGTAGAAAACCTGGAAACTGGATTTTTGCCAGGTTGATGGAAATAGGCTCGCTTCCTATAACATGGGACTTAATAATAAAGGCGGAATGTGGGTTTACACTGTGTTGTTTATCCCTTCTGGGTTAACAGGCGTGTTACGTAGAATTCGTTCTTATTTTTATAATCTTATCTCTCACTAGCTTTAGCCCGCGGCTTAGCCCGCGTGGATGTCGAAAAATATCCGACGGGAACGGACCGAACAAACATAGTTATTTACCTTCATCCTCTTTTTTAACCTTTCGGGGGTAGAATTATTAAAAAACGCCGAGACAGGTATAAATTAATTTTCAATCGTCAGCCTAAACACTACTTCATGTAAACAACCAGTCCCAATTTTATCCCTTTAGGGGTGGATTTCCAAAAATCCTTTCTTAGTGGATACTTACTCTTCACAAATAACACACCCTCCAAGTTTCATGTCTCTAGGACCAGCGGTTTGGGCTGTGTGTTGATATATCACCCAGTCAGTCAGTTAGTTTAGTTTACTATTTTATATATATAGATAGAAGATAAAGTACAACTAAAGCTATACGATTAGGGTTTAATAATGGTAGTTATGTTTAAAACTTAAATCCGTAGGAACAAGATTGAAGTTTGAAATATACTTCCCTTTAGGACGTTTATGTATTCTACTACTACATAAACATCAATCACCCATCCACATTGAGGCTCAAAACAACAGCTAAGTGCGCCATACAAGCCCATAACAATTCTGAAACACACGTAACCGTCTCAGCAGTATTTATAGCACCATCGCACCGCAAACCTGACGTGTTTATGAATGGACTTAACTCTAACGGTCCTGGTATCCGCAAGAACGATATATTATGGTCCTTAGAACAGTTTCCTTGAAAACAATGGATTCATTAATAAAGTGAGGCCAATGGCTCGCAGAACTTCCGGGTGCTTAATAAATATTTAGGCGAAGTTATTGGACGTAAAACTGTAATCGTAAAAGCTTATGACCCTTAATAGAGCTACAATTTAATTTTAGGCCTGTGTTGGTACATTGATCCTGAATTTACCTATTCCTCTATAGTCATAACTTGAGCTAATCTTGATCAAGACTAGCGGAAGGTCTAGCAAATAAATAAAAAATATGACATTCTTCAGCAGTGACGTTTATACAGGTTGGTCCAAATAGTGACCCCATAAAAAACAACTATTCCTCATGCTCAAGGTTTCAGATACCCCATGTATATTCCGCGATTCTTAATAGTTTTCGAGTTATGAGTAATCATTTTGTTTTATGACGGTTCTATTTGGACCACCCAGGATTTTGATCTCAATGCACCTAATCGTGCGAGCTCAAACTATTTGAGTAGATATCATTTTTAATTCTCCGTCTGCCCGACTCCGATTCAACTAGACCCAAACTATTTAATTAAATCTGCAATGCCAAGCACTATTTTCTTGTCGTGTCTCATCTACCAACATTCCCAAACAGACAGTCACAAAAGGCCAGTGATCAGGTAAGTCCACTGTGTCGTAATCAAAGGTTCTCTCGACGCTCGGGCCGTCGCAGTCGGTCGGTTACAACCAACTTTCACGGCTGCACTCCTTCACACTTCAAATAGAACAGGATGGAGACACAGTGGGAGTGACCCGCTAAGCTTTGGTTTATAGCAGTGTTGGAACACAGGCCTCCTCTCAGTGTTAGAATGTGCATAATCCACCACGCGGGCCGAGTGCGGGTCGGTGGATGTCACAACATGGTTGCTATGTTCTGTTTATTCAAGAAACAGAAACATAGGAGACCTTTTTTGAGTGTGGGGTACGCCGCTAACTAATCTTAAGTAAGTACCAAAACAAACATTAAGGGTTTCTTAAAGTTCATCTTTCTGATTGTGATTAACATTTTTTAGCCTTTAATAAGTAGAATATTCTCAGGTTCAAATTATGAAAGCAACAGATGTTGTTTTAATAATAATGCATTTCCTTTCTTTCTAAAACAAAATAAAACCAAGTCACTAATAAACAAGGCAACATCTCTCTTAAGAACCACAGCACAACGCTACACCAAAATTCAATTTCTCCACAGTAAAGCGCTTGCAGCGTTAATCGCTTTCACTGGAACGCGTGCGGAAAATTCTTATAACGCTTGTAGGATCCAGTGCTAAATCAAGTTAGCGGTGCAGCGCTGGACGATTTATTCGTTTCCCCGCCTCCGTTCTTTGGTGAACTTTAAAAATGTTTAAGATTTTACATTTTTGCTTTTTAGAGCGCGCTTTATTTAGTCGTGTGCTGTTTATTGCGTGATTGCGTTTGTGTTATTTTTGGAGCTCCGTGTTTAATAAACGCGAAATACTGGTTGGATTTGCAACTGCAAACCTGCAGAAAGTTTTTTACTTTCATCTTTCTTGCTGCCTACTTGTATTTGTTTAGGCTCTAAATGAATTAGGAACTTTAAAATAATACTGAGGAACAAACTTTGCTCGTTATCAGTCTACAATTTCAAGTCAACGTGTCCCATTCTCATCCAACCATACAGCACGTAAACATTCAATCAAATAACAGCAGAACAATAAAAGCAAAACATATAACATTCTATAAAATGGTTAGAAAGCGTAATAAACATCTCCTCACGCTCGACGGCGGAGGGTCTTCTTAAATATTTTATAAGAGCTCCTCCTTCGAGCGAATTCTCTACTTATGCCTGTACTGTGTGGATTTATGATATTGATTCTAAGTATTAACCTTGTTTAGGAACGCGATTTGTTCGTGGCCTTGGGGTGTGTTTCTTTGCACTTGTTTTGATCACCTTGGCAATGTAGCTTGGAATTTTGTATTTTTTACAGATGGGTTTCAAAGTGTTCATTTCTGTCAAAATTAAAAAAAAAAAATTGATTTAAGTTGCACATTCGAAAAGATAGTTTTGCATGGAGAAGAATGGGCAAATAACTCCTTTTCCTAATCATAAACAATGTCACCATTAAAATGACGGCCTATTTGTGTCCTGTCAGTGCCTAACACTCTGGCAATGTGGTTTACTGGGACTTTAGTTAAGCTGTAGAACTTTATAAGGGTTTCAGAATCCTGAGGTAAATGGAATTTTCATCTCTTGGAATTGAATACATTCGTAATTTATGAAGAATCGGTTTCGACGTTCTGTTTCTATCTATCTAATCGCCTGTAGTCAAGAGGTGCAGAATTTACGCCAACCTGTTTTGAATTATTTTATACTATCTACCGTATAAGAAAAAGCTGCGATCATATATGAAGATCCATATAAAAATACATTTCGCTTCTACATAATCTGTGCGTAGTGAAATAAATTCCCCTCTCCGTCTCGAATATCTAGGAAACGATCTGGATGGTTCCCAAGATCTCGGTAAACGGCCGACTTATGGGGAATCAATAGGATGATAGCACTGAACTGTTCCACTTTTACGTAATATAAGGCTTTTGGAGGGGTAATGTACGAGAGAAATGGTTATTAGTTTATTTGGTCGATATTTTTTTTGTTAAGCCGCGATCTGACATTGAATTCAGAAGTTATGGGATGGCTTTTCTGATTCTATGATTTTATGATTATTTAATGATGATTTTATGATTTTTATTTGATTTACATTTTAAGGCGTTGAGTAAATCGCCTTTCAATAGCTTTTTCATTGACCAGTAGGTCTTCCAGGCGTGTTCCGTGCGTCTTGCCACTTCTTAGTCTTGTCTCGCCTGAAAGGAGTCTACTTACTATTTAAAATCTCTTCTCTTCTTTCTGCACAAATAAAACTTTAAAAATACACAGACGTTTGAAATAACAGCAATCAAAAATAAACTGTTACCGGATGGCTCGCTGTCGACTTTTTCATAAAACAGCTAAAATAAATAACTCTCTCGACTATTTTAAATTCCCTAGAAAATATATCTTTGCTGCATACTATGACATACGCGACTTTCTAAATGATAAAATTATTGAAATATGAATGACCTATTAAATTTATGTCGTGAATGAATTTAATTATGCTATATTGAATTGAATCGGATTATAATTATACTATATTGAATTGAATTGCATTGTATTATATTATATTGAACTGTTGTGTAAGTTTGACTACTTTATATATTTGTACGCCTTATAGGCCAAACGTGACAGCTCATTTATAAAGTGCCACCTTGCATGCTATACTGTATGTACACTCATGTTTGCACAAATAAAAATTATCTTATCTTATCTTATCTTATCTGCATTTTTATTTTAGTACGCAGAATTACTGAAGATCGGTTTATTAATAAACATGCAATCAAATTGAAACATAATTAATATTTGTTATTTATGTGCAAGCGAGAAGAGTGGAGTGACGGTGGAAATGTGTTATTGTTATTCAATGAATATGATTTTTTAACAGGTGTTAGATTCAAACAATACGAACCCTTTTTATAAGTTGTTAGTTTACTGATTTATTTTTCAAAAATCCAGACAGGGCTGTACTAGTAGTTCCTTAGTATATTGTACTTGCCATAAGTATTATAGTCATTTTTAATCAGTATACATTCAAGATGTAAACGGAGCCTTCCGGTGCCTTTACACGCCATTTACCTTTACAGAAAAAAAGGCAAAATACGACCATTCCTGTTCTCACAAACCCATAAAATATGTACAGTCAAGGAAACCCTCCTTCGATATCGTCAAAAACTTCCACTTCTAATCGAAAAGAAAAAACCTATTCTAGAACAGTCCAATTGAATTTGGTCGTAACTGCGCTATCTGTGGTTGATACAATTATCCGATAGACCGCAGGCGGTGTGTTGCGGCGTCTCTTGATTTAGATGCCTGCGCTAAATTAAAATGAATCTAGTTTGAATGTGCTCCCGTTTCAATTAAGGGCTACAGTTTAGTTGATGCGTGTTGTGGTTGACGGTGTATTGGTTAATCTTGGTGATATTGGTTTGAAAGTGATGCTATTAAGTTTGGATGGCGTTCTGCTAACCGAATATTTCTCTCCAGATTGTCGCTTCATTGGGGTGGCGTTAAGAGTCCTCTAACTAGACAAAAAGGGTTTCACCAAACACACAAGCAGGGTTTAGACAAACCATTCAACCACAAGTAGCTATATTGGAGTTTGTCAAAAAACCTTACCTACTTTTTAGAAACTAGTTTTTTTTTTGGTGTGCTCAAACCTCAACCATACCAAAGTTGACATCATTCACTCCTGTTTTGAAAGCAAAAATAAATATATGCTAAACAATCATGTTTAGAAAATTTAAAAAGTTTAAGACAAATTTCTCCAACAAAACTGATCGCAGTTAGCACACTAAACTGCGTTCAAGAGTGTCAAGTTTGTCATTGCTATGAAATATTGATACTGAGTTCCATTGAAGAAACTCGCTCTTAATATTTGTTTCTTTTATCTCTTAAAGAACCAAATACACCCCTAAATAATCTGATCCAAATAGTAAGAAAAATGATGATATCCGTTCGGAGGGCTTCTCAACAAAACGCTTGTAATCTGTAGAGGCTCGGCTCTTAATCTTTGTGCGAAGTGATCCGTGAAATGGGGCCATCGGCTAAATATAGAAGGAATGAAGATCTTTTGTCTATGAACCTATCGGTTGATCCCCTGTTTACACTCAATTTGAAAAAGGGTATTAATAATAATAATAATAATAATTTATTTGCATCAAGTTTAACATTTTACATTAGATACATGTAATACATACAATTTAAGGAAAATTAAACAATATTGTGGCGACACCAACACCTTTGCTAAGTTGTCAAGACAACTTGTGTTAAAGATGCTGGGCCCGACCCTTTAGTGGATGTTTCTTAATTGTAATTAGTACATACATGCCATTTTACAAAAAATATGACTAGTCCATTATACAGTATAAGTAAACGGGCAAATAAACTATTTAGAAAGGAAATAGAATGAAAACAAAGGTAATATATGGTATGAGCAGAGTAGTGTAGTGTGTGTGTACGTGTGCGTGCGTGTGTGTATGTGTGTATATGAGTGTGGATGTGTATGAGCATAGGATAGTTTAACGGGCACTGTATTGAGTCAACAATAAATTTTCTGTATTGTTGTAGTTAATTGTTAGTAGCCAATCACTTAGTTTCTTTTTGAGTGATATTTTAGGTAGTGAGTAGAAGTCTAGTACTTTGTTAAGGTTATTATAGAGATGAGGACCTTGGAAACAAGGAAATCTTCTTGTAAAAGAGAATTTGCAGGGGAAGGGTTGACATACCTTGTCTTTGCGTCTTGTGGTGATTACTTCATAGGAGGTTCTTTGGTGCTGATATAGTACCATGTGTAAGACAAACAATTGCCTCACTGTAAGGACTTTACAGTTCCTATATAATTCCTCAGTTGGAAAAAGGATGGACCTAAAGGTGCTAGTTTTTAGCACGGCTCTCTGAGCTCGTTCTAGTTTCAAAAGAGTAGTTTTTGGTCCACTCTTTTGTATTATGTTATCATTTCTGTTTGTTAAGTTATTGAGGTTGGTTTTGGAAAACTAAATCTTGCTTTTATCTAAGGTACAATCTATACAGTGTGTACCAAAAAGGTGTGGTCATATTTCAAGGTCTGATTCAGATCATCGATGATTATGATCACACTGACCCATTTCCTCTATGGGACCATACTTTGGGTCGAGTAGGTATTGAAGTTTTGTAGGGGACAGCTGGTTGAAGCAAAAACAGCTTATTAAATATTTTTTTATTAATACTAAGTCGCTTGATGTCTCTTAACACCTTTATACAAGCTCCCCTTGATGTCCCAAGAATTTCTTTCAATCGATTTGCATCCACTAATAACTTGAGTACCTTAGTTTTAATTAACTAGAGTGAATGATAAAATAAATGTCACTATTACTAGTCGGGTAGAAAGTGATGTATGGCGGAGGGTACTCGAACTCCTAGAGTGTCAGATTAGAGGTAGCGGTGGAGGTAGCTCGGTGGAGGGACGAGAGCACTAGAAGACATCTCCGCTGGGATTTTTGTGAGAGACATAAAGCCACGTTATCTGAGCGCATTGATATTTTTGGTTATTTTTTATTGAACAACTGTCTATCAGAATAAAAATTGTTGTACAAGTGCATTGTACTTTCTATTTTAAAAGCTTCTAAAAATCTATAACTCAGTAGGGTATATAAAAATTAAAATAAAACTACCCAAGCTAATTTCCAAGTCAAACAAAAATCATGATGAACTTTTTGGTAAGTTGTAATAATGTTTGTATAAACTGTATTAAAACACAAAATTCATAACACAATCACTTGATAACACAGTGTGAAAATCTGTTAAAATACTTCCTTTGTACAAACCCAACTACTTTAATACCAGGCAAACAAAAAAGCGAGTTAATTTCAGCAACAAAACTGAACGAGCTGTCAGTCTATACAGGGTGGAAGGGACATCGCCGCACAAACGGTGACCACGTGTTCAGTACATTACATCATTCCGAACCCACATAGAAATTTTTCATCGGTATTTTTTTTAAATCAGCTGTTCCATACATTTTGACCGTCTTTTGTAGGAAAAAACACATTTTTTTTTCAAATTACCGATGAAAAATGTCTATAGGGGGTTCATAATGAAGTACTGAATACGTGGTAATTGTTTGAGCGTCGATGATAATAATGGCAGCTGCCGTTTCTAATTATGTGCAGATTGAGTTTAGTTTTAATTGTGACATTCACAGTAAGAACCAGTATAAAATCTTAATAATATTTGGAAAAGATAAGATGCAACTGAGAACACGTCCTTAGTTAGGAGGGACGTCACGTGTCGGAGGACGTTCGAGAGTTCGCCAAGCACGCTACACGCTCCACTGATCGTGGCGTGACACACGGACTTTTCAATTTAGACTATAATAGAGCCGTAAAAGACAGTGGAAGTTCACTGCTGTTCTTTTGAAAAATAGAGTTTAAATTGTATGTCTAGAAAGGATAGATGAGAGATTTCATGCGAAAAAAGTCTTGGACAAAGACTGCAAAGCAGTGCTATGATTTCATGGCAGGCGTAGCACTGTCATACGCATTGGGTGGTACTATCATACTCATAGGCATACCACTGCTGTAACATTGCGTAGCACAGTCCTAGGCATTGCGAAGCCTGAATATCGACAGTCCTTTTTGATCTGATCCAATGGAGCAATGTTGGGTTATTTCCAATTACAGGTGTTCAAAAATACACGCCGAATTAAATGAATGTCGTCCTTTGGTGCAGACGGATTGATTCTGCGGTCACCATTACGGTATCCGTATCTGCGTCCGTTTTTGGCAAAGGCCTTTGTGCAGTGACCCGTCATTTACACAACCGTTCAGTTTTAGTAGAGCATTGATCAAAGAATAATGTTGATAGGTAGTTTAGTTCGTTTAATTAATATGTACGCTCATTTAAACGCATTATATATCTACACACTTAAACAGACTCACGGCTTGTTCCCATGGGGGTAGGCAGAGACTTCAGGACGCCTCCTGCTATGATCTTTACATAGCCCTTTTGCTTTGTCCACGTTCATGCATCAGGTCATACACGCAAGTCAAACTATTAGGAAAAGTTCAGTGTATGTCCGTCTAGGCCGTCCCCTTACAGCATTCCCACTCACATCTGCCCTGTATACATCCTCTCACCATGAGTAAACCATCTGAGCATCACTCAATTATTTTTTTTGTTACTTCACCTTCTTTCACTTTTACATCATCGTTTTGAACCTAGATTTGCCTCATAAATACCTTTCTTTCTAACTGCATAGTTATTCAACAAAAACAATTTCATCTCTTTACTAAACTGACGTCCAATAATGAGCTGAACTAATAAACGCCACTCCATCTAACAATTTGATCAAACCTATTAAGCTTGTTTTCCAGTGTAAAACGTTTTGCTATAAAATGCGAGAAAAACAAAATGCAAATCGGTTATTTTGCGATGAAAAATAGATTGCGCAATGTAATAACTTTGTATGCAGTAATAGTACCGGGAGAGGGGCGAGGAGGGGGGGGGGGGCGAAGATAAAGTGAATGTTAAGACAGTTGCTACATAAGGTTGTGAGTGTGAAAATGTTACCCTAAATATTGGAGTTTCATTAATTGTCCTTTGGACCGAGGCTCTCGTTGGGGAATCTAATGTTGGCTATAAAAAAGGTAATTTTTATTATTAGGTAGGTGGTTTTGAGCGAAGTATGTTTATCATTTTTCTGATTTTAAGAATATTCAGCACAAATAAAGTTTATGCTCTTCCTTGTCCCCAGTAGAGATATTTGCGGAGTAGAATATCCTTAAAAAAATAACCCTCGTATTTTTTTCTGAATCGTTCGATTCTTAGCTTTTGTTGTATCCAGTCAGTGTCTAGAATATTTTCCTAATCCTGGGATATTCCACTTTCCACGCTGGCAGCCCACCACTAAGGCAGTTAGCTCGGCGCCGGCGACCATTATTAACACGAAGTCGACTCGTTTGCTTCACGACTGCCGACGAGGCCGCGACGGCTGCACTATGGCAACACTGTTGTTCTACGTTGTACTTGCTCATCAGGAGTGGGAGGTGTATTAGTATTTAGGTTTTTGCTTTAATCTTGGTAAGGTGAATAATCTTTAAGCCACGGTTAGAGCTATAGCATTTTCTTGTGCCGGTTGTCAGTAACATTAAACTACATTTAAATAAAAAAGTTCATTGTTGCAAATTTAAGGTTCGTTTTAGCGCTGAGATTTTAAAAATCAACATTTAAATTATATTTAGGTTGTAATTTAGAGTTATTTTAATTGTAATTGTTGATGTTAATTTAGATGCAAGTAGCTTGGTTTCTGTGAAAACGGACATTATTGCCTTAAGATGAAAATGCGTGAAAAAATTCTCAGTGCAATTTTTGCAAAAATCAGAGAGATATATTCTGACTCTTGATTGACACAAAGTTCATTATACTGACTTCTGATAAACCGAGTTAAGCCGAGATAAGTTAACATTGAACGACAGGCGTTTCATTGCGAGACTTTTAATGGCAATTTTGTTTTTAATTGCTTGGAATGCTATTACTTAAGTGCCTCAACCAGCTTTTTCAGATTTATGTAAACACTGTGCTTATGTGTGGGAAGTTAAAACATAATTATGTGTAAGAAGCGTTATCACGCCTCGTGATATTTCGATATAAAATATTTTTTAAAACTAGACAAAACTTTCCACTTCATAGTTTTCCTTTCCTTTCTTCAATTTAGCTCAATCAGCACCGTAATAGCTGCGTTGTCTGCAATTAGCTGGTATGTTAGCGTTCGGTTCAAAAGGTAGACGGTGCCGCGTTGCGAAACAGTACCTACTATGTAGTAGTAATAATAGTCCTCCTGACCGTTATTGGTCACGGCGGCCAATCTCAGCAGAGGTATTATAGTGCTCAAGTGCGTGCGCAGACACAGGTGCACCCTCTCGTGCCTCACGCTCTTAGTGCGATGGGACGGCAATCCGACACGACCGGAGAGAGATCAGGCGCAGGACCTACTCCTTAACATGCTTTCCGAGGCATATCATACCGCCAACTACCAAATACCGAGCTAATGCCAAGCAATTCTTAATGGAATAAACACAATAACACTTTTTGCACCACGCATGCTCAGCAGTTGAGTTTACGACCAAGAGACCAACGGAGGTAGGTAATAGTTGGAAGTAGTCGATGGCGTGCGCAGAGTACTAACCTCGCAAGTACCGAGATCGCGTGAGGTGCCAAGTACAGTCAGCTGCGGGGATCACTGAGAAAACAATGAATGATTAGTTTTTTGCTATAATCTTGTCGTTAGTAGGACAGGGTTAGTAAGGCAGTAATAAATGATCGTAATGACAACTGTTGAGTGGGTAAGACGTGCTACTCTTGTTTTGTTTAATAGGGGAAATTCAACCGCGGTAAGTTTTTTAAATTACAAAAAAAAAACTAACTCTGAATCATTTTTGTCGCACCTCAATTTCATCATAAATCACGGAGTTCACAGTTGTTTTATTGAAAAAATATATGTTTTGTCCCTAACTTACCCCAACCAAACTCTTCGACCGAATTGTTCACATAGTTTGTTATATTGGTTTGTCCCCCTTACACGTGCATTAATTGAGTTCCATTCAAAATAATAATGATTTACGTAACAATATCCAAGTCCTCTGGAATCCCGGAATTTATTTAATCAAATTCCACAAGCAGTTCAGTTGGAATTTAGATTGCATCGAAGGATAACAGCGTGATGACATTTCACGAATTGCACCGACGAATAATTTAATAATTGTATCCAAACCAATCATTTGGACTAAAATTATTCTCATACATCCATAACATCACGCCTGTAATCCCCGAAGGGGTAGGCCAAGGTTCATAGTACAGTGCACCCACATTTCGCCAATTAATGTTTGAAATCCCTTGTAATAAGAAACGAGCCTTGCTATCAACCGGGCCCAAATCCAGACTTCGTGCAACTGAGAGATACCTGGTGGAAGAACCCAATAACACTTTGTCCGCTAATCGAGCCCAGGACCTCATGTTCAGCAGTCGCGCTTGCGACCACTAGACCGACGAGGCCAATAATTTAATAATGGTGTCAAAACCAATAGCATCAGCATAGCATAGCATAATCAGCCTATAATGTTCCCACTGCTGAGACATTGGTCTCCTCACTATGAGAGGGAATGGGCTATAATAAACCACACGGGCCTAGTGCGGGTTGGTAGATGTCACATGTAACATGTCTTCGAATTTTTGGTTCTAGGACATGCCAGTTTCCTCGCGATGTTTTCCTTAACCGTTTTGAGAGCAGTGGTGATGAAATAAATTACACAGAGTAATGCGCCTGCCTGGGTTCGAACCCACGACATAAGTCCGCGCCGCCACCACTGCGCCCCCGCCACCATTGCTCGTAGGTTGGAGCCGTCACCACTGCGCCCCCGCTGTATAACAAATAATTTGACCAAAATTACTTGTTTCGCGTATATTATCTGGAATAATATCTCAAAACAAGCGATGATTAAGTGAAACATTCGCATTAAAATTAATTAACAATCCGGACTAATTAACGATATCTGAATATGAATGTATTCTCGTACATTCATATTTGTTGAAGCACTCCGAATACTCCGATAGATCCCTAATTGGCTGCCGGCGATGTATATATTCAATCTGTACATTATTAATTGAATAATACTGATTAAATTACGCACGATGAAATTGTATCATGGTTTTTAGCAGATGCAAGTTGAAATTAATATAATATGTTGGTGACAGTATGCACCGCAGTGAATAGTTATGTTACTGTTTTAACTTTGTTCACTAACTCTTTTAATTAAGGTAATAATATGGCTGAACTTGTAGACAATGTGGTGATGGTGTGTGGTGATGTTTGAGGAATCACTTTTTTTATAAGTGCATTGAAACACAAACTTGTGTTGGCTACAGACAAATATTATGTCGCGGTCAAGGCCACCACAGGGCGTTGCGACTTGCGTACACGAAACGCGCGTCCGTCGCTTGTTTCTTTCTCCTGAGTACCGTCATCGATCCACGAATTGCACGACCATGTCTCGCAGTGTACTCTAAACATCTTATCCGTTGCGTATTACAGCTGTGATGTTTTGTTATAAAACCTCTTGTTCAATCCTCTCCACAAGTACGTACGTTATAAAAAGACAACACATTATTGCGGCCGACTGTAGCGGAAACAATCGCGTACTTCCGCGACGTAATGTTGGTGCTCGCGGAATTATCGACAACCTCGCTGTGCAGGGCTGCGGTTAGGCCGGCAGCTAGGAGTTATTTTGGGAAATACTAATAATAAGTTTGATATTTATTTTCTTCTGCAATGGTTTGAATAAAAAAACGAAATAAAATCGAGATGCACTGTATTTAGAATGAGAAAAACCAACTTGAAATTCTGTGTTGACCACAAAGTTTCATACGGAACTGCAGTATTTCATAAGCAGACAACATAATATTCCTTATTACTTAAACCGTGTAGAGATCTGAAGAACATACTTTAACGATTTTTTTTCAGTAACAGTATTAAAAATATTTCAAGACACCTTACGATAAAACTAATTACTTTATAATATTTAAATTAATTGCTGAATTCAAACTCGTAGCTTAAATGTATATCAGGCTTCGACGGTAATACCTTTTATTCTTATAAACGACCTTTTATGAATTTAATATCTACAATTTAAACAGAAATGTCGTTAGTTATGGAGATTTAAATGGCGGGTCTCACTTTATTATAATAACAGAATTAGAAATATAAATATTAATCTTCGTTTGAAATAAATTAGTTAAATCATAGTTGATGAATGCTGGGGTGTTAGTGCTGTTTTCATTTTTATTAAAGCAGAATGAATTTAAGGAAATAAATCTTTCTGAAGCAAATATAAAGATTGATTATACAGTTAGTTTAATAAGCCTAATGCGTTTAAAGCCTTATTAAACTAGCCAGACATGACTTATTACAAGCTAATTTCATTTATGTAATAGCCCTGGTTTTCTTCAGTGGAAATTCTGATTGAAAATTCAATCTGATTTATTTAAGCTTTGAAATGTAGCCGAAAATGTAATTGACGTTTGTCTCATTTCCGAACGATTATTTAATTTAATTTTATAAGTATCATATAAATAAATAAATAACAAAGAAAACTGAAATCGATGAGTTCAAAAACGTATTTTATTGAATCACAGTCATAGTTGGAAAGCAATTTGAAGATCACAATTTACAAACACAAGCCTGGCTCCCGGTCTAAGTACAGTAACCATGCTTTTGTTTAATGATTGCGGAACTGGGTCGGACAGGGTCGGCTCACTCGTGGACGTTTCCACGTAAAACATCCACTAACACTCATTACGATGCCCTGCTTCGCGGAAACTGTCTTCATTTCATGTTTAAACACATTTTACTTCAACTAAATTGGACTTAAACTGAAGAATTGTGTTTTAACTTTATTTTGCGTGGATTATTCCTTCCTTGTAAAAACGTTGCTTATAGTCTTCTTTTATGCCATTACAATATTGAAAGATTGTCTAAGTAACTTATATTTTATAAACGTGCTATTTTAATTGCTTCAATTACTTACCCGCCCTACGTTTTTCCAGTTAATGAAAAAGATACAATAACTGTAATATAAACAAATTAGAATAGCTTGCTAACTAGTTTAGCATAATTACAGTAGAAGGTTAGAATTAATAGTGAAAGTAGGCCATTTTCATAATTCATACCTTCACTAAATAAAATACTGGTGTGTATTAGTACGTAGGTACTATTGTCATTCATATCGTTAACAGTTGTTACAGATCGTCAGAAGCCCGATAGTCCTGCAGGCTGTTTTGGGGTCTTTCTTTATACTGTTTTTAGTGCCTAACCTGGTGTCAGAATTCTTATGCCGCCCATGGGCCTCTGACTTGGCTTAATATGCCGTCAAGAAATATCTCTCAGGCATGCTAGTTTCCTCACGATGTTTTCCTTCACCGAAGCAAGTGAAAATTATGTAATACTCACATAAATCCGAAAAATCAGAGGTGCGTGTTTTGGGATCGAACTAGAGACGTATGACTTGGCAGTCCGGCCGTTACACCACTAGGCTATCACTGCTATGACGTTTTGGGGTATGTAGTAACTAGGTTGTTTAAGTAAGTCCGTGTAATTGGTATTCAGCTGCATCTGGTTATATTGAAAGCCGTTCCCAACATAACATATTATTATTGGGAAAACGGTCGGTAGTTGATGAGTCATTTTTCCTCAATAAGCCTTCATCAAATTGCAATTACACAGATACTTGAATAAACGATCAAAGACAGGAAAAGAGAATAAACTTCTGTACATTTTACCAACCTTCTGTACCTTATTTACGCAAATAAATGATTTTGATTAGATTTTGATTTTTTTGTGCAGCAGTTAATCCAGTCAGAGCAACCCAAAGGACTGACATACAAGTAGCAGCTCGTGACGTCACTTAAGTCGGCAACCGCATCGCGAGCTAGTTTCAAAACAGCTCCGTACTGAAAGCAGTATGCGTTGGAAAGCTGGGCTGTAGGGGGGAAGCGGGCATAGAAACCGAGCATCAAGAAAACGTTTGTAAGGAAATTGTAGGAAGTTGAATGAATTAGAGGCTGTGATGCGAAGAGATTTTTTTTTTAATTTTAAGAAATAATATTAAATGGAAACTATATTTTCTATCACCAAAATTTATATTTGTCATCAAGTTGTATCACCTAATAAATAGATCTATCGCCACGAAATATTTTCGTTCTCAGATAAACAAAAATTGTTCCCAGGTATGAATTATCAAATTAATGTTAATATATGTGTAAAATAAGAGATCGATAACCAATAAAATTATATTTGTGTTTCTTAAATAATAGGGTTTGTCCTCAAAATAGTAGATCTGTCACCAAAATGTAGTCACCAAACAGGTTAGGTTAGGTTAGGTTAGGTTAGGTTAGTTTATTTGGTAATAGACCTTATATCTCAGGATTTTAGGTGATTTATTGTGGAACTGATTTTGCATTGTTTGGTGACTACATTTTGGTGACAGATCTACTATTTTGAGGACAAACCCTATTATTTAAGAAACACAAAACTAATTAAATTGGTGATAGCTTAAATGATACCCATATTAAATCATAACGTTTATTCGGAACAATTTGGGTTTACAGAATTTTACAAAGGAAACGATAATAAGTTACAAAAGTATAATACTGCGGCGCAACTATTAACGCCCAACTCCATACAAAATATTTTACATTTTTGTGTTCCGGAAATAATCATAATAAGAATAACTTTTTTTTTTACAAAAATTTCACACATTTTCCACTATGTTTCACATGTTATGTACTATGAGATGCAATATCATGTTGGGCACTCCATAGAACTTCTATCCTAACAATAAAAATTATTGTTTAAACATTGATTCAATAACGAACGATTTGAAAATAACTTCATCTCTACAAAATCGAGACAAAAATTATTACCAAGGTTTTTTTCCTCAGTTAATTAATTCGCAGACGTAACTGAATATTTAACAAACCAAACAAATAAATCATTTATAAAACTTCTATTAGTTTTCCCCTAAACATTATTTAGTTCAGAACTATCCTGTCTGCTCCATTTTCTATTCTTTTCTAAGACTGACCGCCATCCAATACTAAGCATACCTCATTATTTATTAAATCAAACTTTTTGCGGAGTTTCAAACTACGAGATTCTGTTGGAGTTCTTATAAGAAAATCTTCAAAAATAAACGTCGCCTGAAAATACCAAATAATAAAACAGCAAACATTTAGAAACTAGTTTATTTGAAAGTTTTATCTAAACAACCAATTTTAAAATAAACGGATAATAATATAAAATCAAAAGTCAATTCATTAGGCTGAAGGTTCATCACATTTCGAACGTTAAAAATAAATTAATGTCAAAATTACAAAACAGTCCTAAAAACCACCTTCTTCTTCACTTCCAAGTTTTATAGCTGTGGAGAAGATGTGACAAACACGTAAATCACAGGGCTAAAGTCTTTTCTACTAAAAACGCGAATCGCTACGCTCAATCATAATGTCCTCTCCACAGCGCTGTGGTCAAGTCGCTACAGACGAATCTTCACAAGTAAGTACGTCGATCGTATCGCGGACCAACTTGTCCTTTTAATGTACAACTTAGTTATCAGTTTGAGATGAGTTATTTCTGAAATAGCAGGATGTAAGATTAATTCAGAAGGTCCACGTTATGTGATATTTGACGTTGAGTTCTCGGCCATAGACCTAAATTAATTGGCAACATGAACAGAACGAGAAATCTGACGTCATTTTACACATTTCGAATTTGATAACTGCTGGATTTAAAAAAATCTCTGTAATCTGTACGTCAGTCTTATGTGTAATTTCCTCTTATGTTTCTTGCTTCTTCCGGATGAAGCAACAGAGTTCGTTAATTTAATTTAAATATATGTCTATCATCAGTTGGGTTTGCAAAGTGCTACATTTGTATTTGACAAACGTTTTTACTGCGTTCAGTATGTTTAGAAGGGAATCCAAGTAATAAAGACGAAGGGAAGAGTTGCAAATCCAGCGTTTATTGCAAATAGGCCTTCTTTATATTCTCTTTAGCGGTATGTTAGATGAATTTTCCCACAGCAGTAGTTTAAATTGAATCGTCACTGCTCTGATAGAATTAGTGCTCAAAATTTTTCTTCGGGAATTTTATTTAAGAGTTCCGTATAATAAGCTAATGGAACTTTCCTGAAATAATACTTTTATTTCAGTTCTTTATGACTTTCCAAAATGGTGAAAGTGGATAAACCTTCATATCCTAGAATGAACAAAATCGATCATAAGTGACGCTACCAACTCGCTCTTAGTCCTCGTGGTGGATGTCCCACACCCTCACACAGTAAGGACGCCTATATCCCAGCAATATTCATACTTTGTTTAATTTGTCTAGTTTTCGAAAAGTTTATCATTAAAGAGACACCTAAAAGTTTTAAACAAATAAACTGTAGGATAACGACTGCTTTTAAACCATTAATAATCGAGCATTCATTTTCCTCTTTATTTGTTTTTAATAACACTATTAAAATCAAAACAATAGACTATTAAACACTCCTTTGTTCTCCCGCATTAAGTTCACAGACTCATAAATTCTTTAGAACCAAACCATTTTATGATGACGACGACAGCGTTAATCTGAGCGTTTTAACTGCAAACAAAATTGAAATTTTACGACAAAAACATTGTATTTGTCATAATAATGGCGGTGATAATAAAAGATGGCGGCGGTAAAACTCAGCTGACATTAAACGAGGTTTAATCGTATGTCGACAACCGATGTGACGCCAGTTAAGGTATGAATGTTGCGACTTTGTAGGTACGTTTCGAAATTGTAATTGGATATCAGTTGGATTGGAAGATTATATGGGACTTATCATAACTGGTGAGTTGTGGATGTACTATTCTGCTAAACCTTTCAGTGATAACAGGCGTAATATTAGATATTATGTTGAGAGCCAGTTCGGTTTACTTACAATGTTTTGAGATCAATATGTTTCGTCTTTCAAATCTACATATTGTATAAGATCCTTGTTAACCATAAATTGTCTTTGTCAAGAATGAAAAGCGAATGAGTTCACAAAAAATGCATTGTTTGTACTTAGTCACAAAAGTTAATATTGTTATTGTATCCACTATCGTATTGGATAACCCTGTAATGATAGTCGTAAGATGGAGAAAATAAATAAATAAAAAACAAAGATGTACAATTTTGTATTCAGACATCAAAATCAATAATGTACTGTTAATGACCTCATTAAACACACCCACTCTCAATCCATCTATGTAACAAGATGCCAAGTAATTATCCAAAACGCCTTAGCGAAACTCCTTACACCCATAACATACGCGAATTACCAAAAATAATTATTTTCCCTTTCTATTAACGAGTTTAAACCTTTTATTAATGAGTTTAAAGCGTGAATTGCGGCGGTTATGTGGGTGCTATCGCAGAATTTGCGACGTTGCGACTTTTATTGCAACGTCGGCTGGAGCTAAGTGTGGTCGGGCCGAGGCCAAGGGTCGACGGGACCAATGGATGGCTGTTCCGGCTTTCGACAACTATTTGAACGGTTGAAAAAATATGCTTGAAATGGGAGCTTGGGGTGGGTTTTATTTTCGGACTTATGGAAGGACGAACATGATAAGGAAGAATTCGATCGCAGATTTCTTTTAAGAGACTGTGAATTTTATAAATACTAGCTTATGACTGCGGCTTCGCCCACGTGGAGTTCGGTAAGTGTCCCAAGAAATCATACTACCGGGATAAAAAGTATCTTATGTGTGAATCCAGGTTATAAACTACCTGTATGCTAAATTTAATCCAATAAAATATGTTCAGTAGTTTTTCCGTGAAAGAGTAACAAACATCCATCCTCATAAACTTTCGCATTTATAATATTAGTAAATGTCTGACTGTCGACTGATATGTGACAGTATAATTTATATTTTAATGTCAACAAATGTGAATTATATTTTTTCTATTGTAGAAAACTACTCCTAGTTAAAATAGGCCAGTGACCTTTACTCTAAGATTCAAATATTTAGAAAAATCTAGCTCCTACTCTACTCACAAGCTTTCAATTCCCATAGTAGGATATAACTGTCTAATCGGGAATTCATTTTATGCTTGTTCTACGCCGTTGCACTTCGTAGACAGTCTACGCCGTAGACATAATGTAGGCGAGACAATTTCAAAAGATTACGGCGTATAAGATTCTAGGATATTTTTTAGTCAATATTATTACTTGGTGAAAATAACTGTTTTATGACCTAGTAGTTATTTATTTATAAGCACACATGGACAGAGGCAGAGCGATTCATTATTTAAACGATAACTACCTAATGCGTAGGCCACACCGTCAGCTAGAGAGCGAGTAAGCGAGCCGGGCGAGGCATCGTTTCACCTCTTTTCATACTTCTGTTACACCGCGAACTACCGAAAGAGCCGAACGATGTATGAAAAGAGGCTTGCCCGCCTCGCTCGCTTGATCGCTAGCTGGCGGTGTGGCCTGCGCTTAAATGCTCGCAAAAGATATCATTAACAGGATATTCCATTTAGTTTTATAACATACACGAGAGATAAATCTATACGAATATTACAAAGTTTGTATGTTTTAATGAATGTAGTAATCTTCGGAGCTACTGATCCGATTTTTAAAATTTTTTCATAAATGGGAAGCTACATTATCCCCGAGTGTGGCACAGGCCCTTAAACGTTCCGATGGGATAATTTAGGACCTTAACGTGAACGAATTCGCAGGCAAAAACTAGTTCAATATCATTTGGTAGTAACAAATAAGCAACATGAAACTAACTCAACGAGCTCTATGTACAAAAAAAATATTCCAATAAAATAATGTGAAAAATTCATTCTTCGGACCGTGTTATGAAATATGCTAAGCATGGCATCCCGTCTCACCCACACCACACTACAGGGTTCAAAGGTTCAAGGTCAATTGTAAACGACCTTGGAACTCAAGGGTATTTTCTGTGGTAGTTATTATTTTTTCAGCTTTCGTTTTAATTATTGTTTGACGTTGAGAGTGTTTTATTGAATTCAGTTGAGAAAAATTACAGTTGTTGTTTTATTGGACAACACATTTCATTTATTTTTCTAACTTAATTATTTTTTGGTAACAATTTTTATAATTTTTACCAAACAATAATTAAGATAAAAAAACGCACAAAACATTTTATTCTAGCCTACATTTACAAAAGTTGGGAGTCTATTTTCCCTTCAAATACCTAATAGGCAATTAAACTTGACGGGTGTGAGAAGGGCTCAACGCTAGAGGTTTTTTATACCAATATAATAGTACCCACTTACAGAAGATCTCCCTTTTGAATTCTTATTTATGCAAAAAATCTTGTATCCCAATCGCTCAGTGCCCATTAATCCATCCTATCCGTTATCAACTCGAGAACCCAATTAACCCAACTATTGTATCAGCCGCCTGCTCGTCACCCATTATAATTAGTTTGTATCCAGTTCAATAATCTCATTACTGATCTCACAATGTTGGGCAAAATATAGTGCCTTGAGAAACACTTTGTTTAACGTCCTGCTCTAAGCTCAAAATGGCCGGTTATGGCACTCGTAAGCTCTGTAAGGATCCCACTTCATAGGACGCTTTTACGTTTATAGTGAACTAATGAGTTACTTATAAAAGCCTGTGCTTGTACCAAATTGGTGAAATCTCACATTTGCTTTAGGGAGAGCAAAGTTGTCTAGACGTACTTGTTAATGACAAACATAAAATAAAAAAACAGTATTATACTGCTTATTTCTCATGAAATAAGGACTTTATTTTTCAGAATTATTTACATAACATTCGAGGATAACGTCATACCTGTTATCCTCGAAGGATACGGCAAAGTTGTACTTAATAGTACACCCACATTTCGCCAGCAATGTTTAAGTCCTGTCATAGGGAGCGACCCTATTGCCTCCAGAATAACTTATAAATACATTAAACTTTAGATCAACCATAAAAATTACAATCGCATTAATATCAAAAAAGCCATTACAGTCAAAATGTATTTTGATGAAAGCAAAAATACAAACAACCTTAATGCACAAAAACGTCTGTTCAAGAAAAACATTCAAGCAATCACAAACATAATTAAATAGTATTTAATTAAAATCTTATTTCGCTTAAACTTCACCTTTGAACTCGTAAATAACTCTCAAGAACTTTTACAACAATTAAAACTCTTATAAGTAAGAACGAAAGCAATTAAAGTGATACACGCAACGAAAGAAATTTAAGGGAATTTAACACGAAGGAAGTAAATAAATTACATTCTGCCACAAAGAGGTTCTAAGTACTTTTAATTATTATGTTACAAACGTTTACTTTCCTGTTTTTAAATTAGAATACTATAAAAACCTTGATCTAGATTTGTATAGACGGCCGTCCAGTAGTTGCTGTTCTTAAATAAAATGTTTTGCAGAAATGAGTAGGTTTGCCAGAGATTAGATCCGTACTGCATGCTTATCTTCATTTAAAATTAGTGTTATCCGTACAAATAACCAATAATTTCTCCGCACAACAGTGTAAAACCCAACACATCATTAATTATATTTATCCAAAGATTATCTTGTTCATATAATTATCACAAACTTGTACTTAAACATAATTGTAACGTATGCTCAGATATAACAATTTTCTTAGAGGATAAAATCTCAAAATAATCACGGTTATGGCCAATACACACTTTTCAGACTTCCGCATCTCTTCTAAACCAGCCTCCTCTAAAGAGCGTCGGTCCATCCCGCTATTAAGATAAAATCTATACGCTAGAATAAAGGAGAGTATCCAAAAACATCAATCTAGTCTTTATTACCAAAATTCACTTGTGTGGGCCGATTAATGGCGGCTTCGCTAGCATATAGTTTCTCTTGGGAATGTGAGTAACGTCGACGATCCCAGCTAATAGTTTAATAACACTATCCATGAAACTTCACAAAGATTACCCTTCGATTTTATGGCGATCTGAGATCGAAAATTCAAGGATCAAAGGAAGTTTTTATGGTGTGTTTATTTATAGGTTATTTTGGAAGCGTTATGGGGATTCTTTTCTTTATTGTACTGTGTAGTTGGTAGTAAAAGTAAGTGTTCTGCGAGGGAATATTGGTTTATGGCGCTTGAGGAATGGGTTAATGTATTCGTTTATGCATTGTGGAGCATTATGGATAGTTTAATACAGCCTTTTAAATTTTCTACATTCCAGATAGACACGATCTGGATCACTATCCATTTTTGTCTAAAACTGTTAGTATTTTGAAATGATTCTTAATATTCACGTTGACCCTATAAATCTGTTACACTCCCTTAACGTCCACTTTTAACGTCACTACTGGATGATAATATGTAATTTAAATTGAATATCTATTTTCTAAAACCCATACACCTGTACTTTGTAACTAAGTTCGAAGTGCTTAAAACTACTGCTTTTTTATAAGAAATCTCTTCCCGCCGACCTGCACCGCCGCGCGCCGCGCCGGGATAGCAGGCGTGAGTACATTGATTAGATTACATAGGTAAATAAATTATACTAGTACTTTTTCATTATCTACTTGTTTGAGAATTAATAGGACAATGATACCTTGAACCAGAATGATTTTACTATCAAGCGGGGCGCACGTTCACTTTGGTTTGTTAATTTTTTACATCGCGTTTTCAAGTCAATTTTAGTCTTTTGGTCGTAACTTCGTAAGTTTCAGATTTATTTCGTTTGGTGTTTAAAAAATTGCCTTTGTGGGGAAGTATTAGAACAATAATAGACAATGTAAGATTCCAAGTAGTCGCGCAGTTACCGATTATAATTAACTGTGCTTTTTTATTTTAAGTAATTTTTAGAAAAGTGCTTTCACAATGTTCTTTTAATTAGGATCTTTCTATAAAAGATGTAAAAAGACCCTTAACGAGCCCGCACTTGTTCTCTCCGTCATTGCGATCAGTTTTTTGTTCTGGACCATACCTGAAAATCTTCTAATTACGAAGATATTGGAGGTCAAAGTTCCAGCTTTTTCACAAGTTTTTTTTTAAATACCAGTTTTTAAGGTTATAATTTTACTTTAAATACCTCCGTGACCAGTTTACTATTTAATTCATCAGCACAATGTTTTCAGTGCGTTAAATTGCGTTGTACCGTAAAACGTGATTTTTCACCCCAAAAAAAGTCGTTTACCGGCAATATTTTTTGCGTAGAGTTACTTAGTTTGATGTACATAATGCTTGGTTGACGGCTTCGTGAAGGGTCCATTTACACCTTGTGTATTGTATATTTAACTAGCTTTTGTCGAAAAGAAACCTTTACTATAAAAACTTAAAAACAGGGTGTACAAGGTCCCACTCAATGCCGTCTACCAAGCATTATACACCGTGACTTTTTAGTCGTCTTACAAAGGTCGTCCATTCAATGTACTTGACATAAAATAGCTCTAGGCGCGATTTTTTTTTATCTTCCATAATAGGTACAAAGAAAAATAATAACAAAAAATTATAATAAAATTACTGGAGTCAAACGGGAGAACATATACCTACCCAGCACTCGAGTCCAGTAGATCATCGCTCGCAACAGGGTGTTTTAACTATATCATGCGTCATAATACTGAATAATATTTTTATTTTTAAATTATTAAAATCTCATAAATACCTATTTTTTTTATGAATGTTTAGTATTCATTGGATATATGAAGTAGGCTAAAACTGACTAAAACCCATCCATGTTCCTTCTTTGCCCTTTGTGTTCCAGGGCCACGGTATCTCTTTCGAACAGTCCCGCAGCCCTGGCAGGCATCGGCCCATGCGGACCCCTACGTGGTTGTTGACATCTCTTTGAGGCGCGCGTGGAACACGAACACGCTGTCGACACGGCCTGTCGTCATAAGACGGCTGGACGGCGAGCTAGCCCATAACTCGCCGTCCACATATGAAGTAGGCTGTCGTTGTAAGACGACTAAAAAGTCACGGTGTATACATCAAACAAACACTAGGCACAAATGCTTACTGGGAACCGAGTTTTTTTTACGTGACAAATCACGGTGGCACTCAAAACATTATGTTGATGGATGCACTGAATAGTACAGAAGTTATGGAGGTATTTTAATTAAATCAATACAATTTAACTTGTGACCTTCAATATCTAAGTCTCCAGGACAGTAGATGTTTTTTTTTCACAGCACTGTGATTTTGACAGGGACTGTGATTTTGACAGCCAAAAGAATTGGAAATACCTAAAATTGTGGTGACGACATGCAGAATTATCTCAAATGAATTAATTAAGCCTCTTTAGAGAATCGAACCAAGACCGGTTCGATTTTCAGGTCCGGGCAGTGGTATTGGGTTTTCCTATCCGAAAATTTTCAGTGGTAACTCGCAGTGTGGACTGCCTGGTTGCCATCAACTGCGCAACCGAGACATCCAGAACCTATTACAATTAACAGGTTCGTCCCTATTTCATGGGTCCGAAACATAACTGGCGAAAGATGGGTGCACACCCATCTTTCGCCAGTTATGTTGTGACTTTGTCTTTCTGCCGAGAAAAACAGACGTGTGATGGTCACTTAAGATTAATAAATCAAGCTTTAAACTAGTCGATGGGGTCCCCCATCAGAGATACCATCGTTGTTACTACTAAAACAAGTTAGTCTGGTACCAATACAATAATTATGCAAATAAAACAATTTACATGAGGTTAGGTTCTAATGTGATGTTAGAATCTCGCGAGACAAACAGTCAGTATACTATTACTCTACACGAGAGGACTTTAAAAACATCACTGACGCCGCGATTGTAGGGGCCACCTACTGGACCCAAGGAAAAGTAATATCGATAAGAAAAGGATAAGAAAGTATTAGTTTTTTATAATATTTTGATATTGTGGAGCAAAACATTTTTTTTAAGTGTCTTGTACAAGAGTTAAATTTTTTGATAACCTACTACATATTGTAGGTAAGTCCTTTACTGGTATTCTTAGTGGCTGACTCAGCTAAAGTCGAGCTCGACACACTTACATTCCGCCGCATTATACTTTGACCCAGGTTTACACTAAGTCAGTAGACCTAGTGTAAATTGATTTGGAGTTAGTACAGTGCTGACTTCAATATTCGCACTTGAATATTTTGAAGTAAGTCCACTCCCCCAGCCAACCGCACCAGCGGAACTGACATTGTCTAAACGACCAAGCAAATGTTTGGTCAATCACTGATTACCACCTTTTACGTCTGTCGGGAGCTGGTTTAGTACGGTATCTAGTTAATTATTTTTTTAGTTAGCCAGTATTGTCCCACTCCTGCTGTGTAATGGGCCCAAATGTCATCGAACATGAGAGCATTAATCGTGTTTCACATTCTTTGTACATATTATATAATTATATACTAAAGATTATAGAGAACATATTAAAGAGAGCAGTGGTGGCCCAGAGGTGGCGGCCCTGGCTTACGAGAAGTAAGTCGCGGGTTCGAACCCAAGGAGGCGCACTACTTTGTATAATTTTTTTCATCACCACTGCTCTCAAAACGGTGAAGGAAAACATCGTGAGGACACCAGCATGTCCTAGAACTAAAAAATCGAAGACATGTGACATCTACCAACCCGCGCGTAGTGGATTATAGTCCATTTCCTCTCATAGAGAGGAGGCCTGTGTCTCAGCAGTGGCAACATTAAAGGCTGATTACGTTACTAAAGTTTTATACATATCTATTTTTCCAGATGATGCGGCGACTCAATGTTTACACAATATGTTTAGTATTTGGTCTCAGCATTCTACTTATTATTAACATTGGACCTCAGTATACTGAGAAGGCATATAATCTAACACCCATCAAGAGTCGTAGAAATTTCAAGGTTATCATAAAAATCGAGGATGGGGAGGAGACGTACACGCAACAGATACCCATTGTACTATATTTTGGTTACCATGGCTCAAAAGACACGGATAATGTGCTCGTAGTGACGAAAGAACCCCATTCTTTTGAACAACCAGACATAAAACACAGTCACACAAACAGGCATAATGCAACCCACAGTTCCAAAGACATAGAAAAGATATTAGAAAAAGCAAGAACAAAAATAAAAGACGATATTTCTAGCTATAACTTTTCTCAATCTGGTGTTCATAGTTTAGAAGATTTAGTCATAGAATCTGGGGGACAGCCCCTGCGGACCCTTATAATATCCTCATGGAGGTCAGGGTCTACATTTCTTGGAGACCTGGTGAATGCAGTTCCTAGTACATACTATCATTATGAACCTCTTCTCATGTTTGGAATTAAACAAATTACGGAGCCAAGAGAGGCAACCAAACCCCTGACTATGGTTAAACAAATGTTTAAATGTAATTTTTACGGTTTAGAAGATTACTTTGAATTTGAAAGTAAAGACTTAAATGTGTTCAACCATCGGACAAGATTATACGATTATTGTAAGAACGAGAATGGAAGCGATTTATGTTTTAATGCAGAGTTCACTTCTCGGTTATGCAAGCTGTTCCCATTCCAAAGTATGAAACTTGTGCGACTGAGGTTACGGCCCGTTGAAGAAATATTGAACGATAAAGAGTGAGTTATTGGTGTCTTCCTGGCATATTATTTTGTAGTTTTTATAAACCTTTTGAATCAATGTTTCGATTTTGATAAACTCCATGATTAACAGGCTCAACGTCAAGGTGATATTATCGGTGCGCGACCCGCGGGGAGTGATGCAGTCGCGGCGACACGCACACTTCTGCAGGCACTCGCCAGATTGCTGGGACCCTTACCTGGTCTGTGCCGACATGGTCAGCGACTATGTGGCAGCAGGACAAATACTGCAGAAGTATCCGGATAGACTGATGTGAGTTTTAAAATTCTATGGATATCCAATAAGTGAAACTTTGCTGTTACTTTTAAATAGAAGTTGAGCCACATGATGACTGATGCATGCGTGTTTTCGAACGGGATAAGTCCACTCAAATGATGAAGAGGCAAAAAATGATTCCTACAAAATATTTTTTTAAAGTGATTGGACTTTAAGCCCTGGCTTTCGTCTTGGGGAGCATCATCATCATTTCAGCCGAAAGACGTCCACTGCTGGCCATAGGCCTCCCCCAAGTGTCGCCACATTGACCAGTCCCTTGCCTTGTCTTGGGGATCAGTCGGTTAGGAAATGCTATTTGTAAAGTCGAGATAGACGACTACGCGTTCAGGCTTGTGAACGACTACCACAAAGACATTATTCTTGTTTAAGACTACAAAGTCGTTAAATTACAGGATAATACGGTTTGAAGATTTAGCACTGAAGCCTTACGTTACTACAGACCGAATTCTGAAGTTCCTTAAGCTGGATGGAAGGCTTGATGAGTTCCTGCAGTCGCACACTACTGTCGAGCTTCCTGGCTTCCAATCCACTTCCAAAGTCTCCCGCAACATTCCTTACAAATGGAAAACTGCTCTGGCCTTCAGTTCCGTCAATGAAGTACAGGTGCGTCACAATTTTGATGTTTAAATCTTTTTGTCATCTTAATCATAGCTTCTTTTATGATTTTTGCCTGAATTCTAACACAATTTTGTATTTTTTCTTATTTTTACTTGTTGTTGCAATTTTTTGTCTATTTGTAAGGTTTTGTTCCCAGTAGTAGTATAATGCGGCTGAGAAAATTGCTTTGTAGGAAAACGTCTAACAGCAAAATTTCACTAAACGAATGACATAACATTTCAGATGGCGTGCAGAGAAGCTATGCGAGTATGGGGGTACAAGATGGCGCACAACGAGACCCAAATGACGAGCAAGAGCTTCAACCCAATTGGGGATTATACAATCTGACATTATATATTGGGCACCTATATTGCTTTGATCTAATTATTGCCTAAGGTTTATTAATTCGTCCGTCTGTCTGTTCATCCACATTCCGTCCTCCTTTGAAATTGTCGTTACAACAATCAACAATTTTTAAAGAGTGTGTATTTATGAGAATAACAGCGCTATGTCATTTATTTTAAAACACAGTTTAGCACCTTGCTAATTGATATTATACATAATGTATTTGATTTGATTTTTTTATTAGGTTGTCATTTAATTATGGATCTGTGTAAAATTTTGTAAAATATTTACTAAGTTTTCTTACTTTTTTATTTTAATTGCAGAATAGTACATGGCAGTTACTCGAAGTAACGGTCGGTTTGTAATGGGTGACAACCCATTACATACCGAGTTTCCTCCGTGCCTCGGAAAGCACGTTAAGCCGTTGGTCCCGGCTGTCATTTGTAGATCTTTGACAGTCGTTACAGGTAGTCAGTGGCCCAAAAAGTCTGCCAACCAGTCTACCAAGGGGTATCGTATTACCTAGTATACTAACTGGGTTGTGCAGGTCAGATAGGCAGTTGCTCCATGTAAAATACTGGTATTCAGCTGCATCCGGTTAGACTGGAAGCCGACCCTAAC
The DNA here is from genome assembly GCA_910589295.1 of Noctua janthe. NCBI lineage: Eukaryota > Metazoa > Arthropoda > Insecta > Lepidoptera > Noctuidae > Noctua > Noctua janthe. The sequence goes on from OU342560.1 coordinate 867,294, forward strand.
ATAGTTGGGAAAAGGCTAGGCAGATGATGATAGATGAATCTCGCTGGTGTAGATTAATGTTGTTTATTTGCACAATGATGACTACAATGTCCTTTTTGAGGTTGTGGGTGCACAAAAACAAAGGTTGTATATAATTGTATTTTATTTATTATACGTAGAACTAAACATCTACGTAGAATAAATAAAAAAACATTCTACCAAATTAAAATGTGACGCTCACTGGTTGCTTATATTGATAGAATTATACCCGAATTTCTTAACAAATCGATACCCTGGACTGAGAGAATACATGTCCAAAATACCTTGTAATATATTTCTGGCAGAAAATGTGTCTTTCGAATCATGATTGAATTATATTAATACAGAAACTTAAGTACTGTATTATGAGTTTAATTGTAAATTCAAAATTAACGCGAGGCAAGCCGCGGGCAAAAGCTATTATATTATATTTTCGATGGGTTGTTATCTCGAAGGGCATTGGCGCAGTATTTAATTTTGTGCATTTTTTTTTATTTTAGCTGGCTGACGTTGATGCTCAATATTGCTCTATCATGATGGTCTCCGAGTTTGCTGGCGATGCCTTCAAAAGACTAGTGTGAGGACTGGCAACCAGGGTAGCTTTGACATTTTCATGTCTATTTACGCTCGCCAAGTTTTCTCCATCCAGCCTCAGTTATCCCAGTACAGGGAAACACACGTAGCACCATCTCTCGATTCAGGGTCACAAACTTTACAGGTAAGCATTTCGACTGACTTTGGCAGAAAGTTTGAGAAACACTGCCCATTGACTTAGAACGCTTGATAACCGTGATGAATGAGATAATTTCGAACGGCAATTGTGAAACTTAAAGGAAAATAAAACAAGTTATTCTCGTATTTTAATAAATAAGGTAACTGGTTTGTTGCAATTGTAACGAAATACTTTTTTTTTCATAATTGCTGTAAACACGTCATAAATTAGTATACGTGGTGGAAGGGACACCGACGCGATAACCGTTTTCGCCCCGTATTTCTATTTAAGTCAAGTTCAAATTCTAGCTATTTTCAATATTTTGACAGATGTACCTACCTTTTTGTTACTCTATGCAACACAAACAAATTACTTAAAAAGACTTGTGAAAAAGTGTCTACTCACAGGAATAAATATAAACATAGTTTCGTTTCATCATCGTACTAGGACATCAACCTCAAAAGATTGCCAGCACGATCGTTCGCTGCACGGATTCTTTCTACTTTTTATTCGTTCTTCTTCTTCTTCTTCATTCAGTGCAAGACAACGAACTTCTGTATGTTTATGTTTCTACACATTCGTTACTCAAACATTTTCCAAACTCTTTTTTTCCGAATTTGGTGATGATCGCAAACTGCGAGTATGTATATTCATTTTTTTTACTGGACTTGATTTTACGTTACGTTGTAGTGAAAATTATAAAAATACTTGATAACTTTAAGATTCTAAGTAAAATCTAACTATTATAAACACACACAATAAACTAAAAAATTGCATCAAAAAAACTACCTCAAAGCTGTCAACTGGAAAAAATACTGTGAGCACTACTGTGTTTACTTTTTGTTTCCTTTGAAATAGTATAAAATGTCTTTCCTTACAGATGATGCGAGGACAAAAGGTTTACACAATCTGTCTCCTATTTGCCAGTATTCTGCTTTTTATTGATATTAAGATTCGATATACTGACAATTCCTACTCTCTCACACCTATCAAGGTCCGGAGGAATGAAGAAATTGATGTCAAAGTCGAAAATGGAAATGGGACAACACAACAAATATCTATTATACTGGAAAATGATACCCAAGTTCCAATTAAATTAGAAAATATACCCAAAATAATAAATGAAAGCCATTTCTTTGGTGTCTCGGACCTCAAAAATAATAACGTCTCATTACTACAAGATGAAATGCATAGTTCCTCAACCATAACAAACCTATTACAAAAAGCGCGATTTAAAATAAAATGGGACACATACAACTATAAATTGTCGCAGTCTGGTGTTCGTGGTTTAGACAATTTCGTTATGGAAACTGGAGGAAAGCCCCTGATTAGTTTAGTTGTATCAACATGGAGGTCAGGATCTACATTTACAGCAGATTTGATAAATAATGCGCGTCCAAGTACTTACTACCTCGACGAGCCCCTGTACATGTATGGAACCAAACAATTTAGGACACTGAAAGAAGCGAGTGAAGTGCTAAGCGTGGTCAAACGTATGATAAAATGCAATTATAAAGGTTTAGATAATCACTTGATCAAAAGAAAACATTTTGGTAACAGAAGCCGTAACACCACACTGTGGAAGTATTGTAATTACGAGGGTCATGGTGATCTTTGTTATGATGTTGAGGTCGTTTCCAAGTTATGTAAGCTCTTCCCTTTCCAAAATGTGAAGCTAGAACGACTAAGGTTACGACTAGTTGAGGAAATATTGAAAGATGAAGCGTGAGTCATTTTAAATTTTCACTTACTATTTGTCACTGGTACCTATCTAAATACTTTATTATCATATCGACTTGTTTATCACAACATTTTAAAAAGCTATCAATATTTTTGACTTTGAAGAAAGACTATCTTTTTACCAATGATAGAAAATTTACAGGCTCAACGTGAAGGTGATACTGTTAGTGCGTGACCCTCGTGGAGTGATGCAGTCGCGGCGACACGAACGATTTTGCAATAGATCTTCAGACTGCTGGGACCCCTCCATGCTCTGCGCCGACATGATCAGGGACTATGTGGCAGCAGGAAGATTGCTGCAGCAGTATCCGGATAGATTGATGTATGTCATTTATGACCGATTGCACAAGAGGGTAGTTGACAGCACTTTCAAATGACAAACTTACTATCGGCTGTGAAAACACGGTTCCCCCATAGATTTTATAATTATGACAATAGCAACCTGTGACGTCACTAATTTGCCGAGTTCATTTTAAAGCAACAAAAATCAATTTTTACAGTTGATTTAAAATTAATTGGAATTTAAGGCCTGCGATAAAGTGTTTTTTTTAGGGAAGTTGTGCCTTGGTATTATTGGTTATTGGTATCAACTACCCCACTTTAGAAATTCCAGTAAGCGTCCACAGTTCGGCATGGTACGAATCTCCAGCAATCCACCGTCATTTGGATTATCGCAGGATGTAAAACGGCGGAGCTGTGAGTGTATGACAATGGAATAGGTGATGAGAAATATGCATCCATGATCGGAAACAATTCGAGTGGACGGGAGGAGTGCCGAATGAAAATGGTGGTCGTGGCAGCACCAGCGGTGGGCTCATCACCTTGCCTTTTCCCAACTAGAGGCTGAACAGATTCCAGTCGAACCGGACGCATTTGAATACCAAGATTTTATATGGAGCGACAACCTCCTCAACTCACGTTACTGACCTCTTGGTAAGATTGGTTGTTTCGGGCTTTTGATGCTTTCGAGCTTCTGGCTACCCTTCATGATTGTCAAAAGTTTACAAATGACAGCTAGAACTAACGGGTAAACGGGGTTTCCATGTCACGGAGAGGACTCGATATATCGATGGTGATGACCCATGCGGTAGTTGTTACTTAATCACGGGGCCGCTCGGTGGGTCGATTTCGTATGACATCAACAGCATTTATCATTGGCCCTCCAAGCACTGGCGTTGGCACGTCCGACAGGCAGATGCAATAGGTCCTTTTTTAATGTGTGTTTAAATTGCAGGGTGATCCGGTTTGAAGAATTAGCTCTACAGCCTAATATTACGTCTGATCGATTTCTAAACTTCCTAAAAGTTAAAAGAACGCAGGCATTTGATGAGTTCCTGCAATCGCACACCAACATCGAGGTGGCTGGTGCTTATGCTACCTCCAGAGTCTCCCAGAATGTGCCCTACAAATGGAGGACTTTACTGAGCTTTAATAACGTTAATGAGATACAGGTACTTAGTAATTAATACTTATGTAAGCTTTCTAAAAAAACTGTAATTTTTTGACCTTACACAGCTCCTTTTCAGAAATTTGGTTTCCCTGAAAACTGCCTCGTTCGTCTAATGGCCGTAAGCACGACTGCTGAGCATGAAGCCTTGGGTTCGATTCCCAGGCAGAGCAAAAGTTTTATTAGGTTTTTCCATCAGAAATCCCTCAGTAGCAGCGACGGAACCTGGATTTCCGCCCGGTTGACGGCAATGACGGCTATGACGGCTGGCAAAACGTTGGTGTACTAGTACAAACGTACATCGTTGCATTATTCTTCGGGGATAACAAGCATGATGTTGTGCTATGTTAACATCCTAAAATTTCAGAAGAGCTGCAGGGAAGCTATGCCTTTATGGGGATACAAGATGGCGCACAATGAGACCCATATGAAGAGCAAGGACTTCAACCCCGTTGAGGATTACACGATTATTTAATAACGTGCCGTAATAAATGACATATATACAAACACTCACGCTACTTTTCCTTGGGGATAGAATGAAACCAGAGAACGCCACCTGCTACGATCCTTACATACTACTATCGCCACGTCCACGTTCATATACGCACGCCGGTTGCGAGTACTACGCACATGACGTTTCTGAAAAACTTCACCAATACGGTCAGTGTATGTCTTTCTAGGCCGTCCCCTCCCAGCGTTGCCACTCACATCTGCATCTACTTTTTAATGTTGTCAACAACAACAATAATTTCATAAAAACTACAGTTACACCAAATCTCATTTTAAATTCTGTTTTGTTGAAACAAAAACCAATGAATCTGCATAAAACATTACTCTAATAACGCACGAGTTCCGGCCGTGGCATTAGCATGCAACATGCTGTTACTGCTCTATGCCGTCCCAGCATGTCGCCCCGCGCCTTAATTAGGAGGCTCTAAAAATTTAACCGATTTAGCAAGGAGTTGTTAGGTTTCAACGAGTTTAAGTTTCAAATCAACAGTTGGCGATTGAGAATTTTGAAAAATTTTGTTTTGAGCTTACTGTCATTTTCATCATACAATCGGTCATTTCATCATTCATCCTTCGTGGATTACAGTCTTGATGTTATGGATTGTAACTTTTAAAGCTTTTTTTATACGTAACTACAATTGTCGTATAAGTAGCTATCATAAATGTCGGTTATAAATAAAACTAAATATAAATATAATGCATGGCAGACGAACCAACCGAATCAGATTTCACGCACACGGTTGATCACTAACAAAGCACTTCCTTGATTTAAACAATGTTTGACGTGAACAAGAAGGATTGATTGGGATATCAAATTAGAGATTTTGGATTGTACTTTATGCTATTCTTCTAATATTCAGTACTTGGCAGTGTTCTTGGCTTCCCAGCAGATTTTCCATCTCGGAAAATCTCCGATGGGTTAAGCGTAGGGTACCTAATGGTATACGCACTCTTCTCTAATTTGGTTAAGTCCCATTGAAGGCGAACCTATTGCGATTACACGGACATAATGCAGGCTCTGTGGCTGCTACTGATATTCCAAACGGAAAACCCAATTACAATTTGCACCAGCAGGGAATCGAACCCAGGACCTCATGCTCAGCAGTCGCGTTTGCGACCACTAAACCAACGAGAAAAAATATAGCAATACCTACTATCTGTTACCTAAACCACTGTCCCAATCAGGTCAGCCTACCAATTCCATTTAGTTTCCCCATTCATCAATGCTGACGTAATGGAGCTCTAGAAATGCATAAATCACATTGTCCAGTGGATTGACGGCCGCTTGATTACGGATTACCCGGGTAATCCGCTGCGATACCACCGATTTGTCATACTGCTTTTATTTAGCCTGCGTTTATTTGAACAGGGATTGGACTCCGTGTGGATTGAGGATTGTAGGCTTAGGGATATGTTTACTTTTACGTGTGAGTAGGTTTGCGAAAATATTTTCCTTTTCTGAGTAAATGAAGGTACTGAGAAACGGCCAGGATTGAGCGTTAAAATAACTTTGCATTGCATTCGAGTTGAATCTAGGCTGAATTCTAATAAGTCTCATACTAATTAGAATTCAGCCACCCCAAATGGTAAATTTTCTCAGCACAGTTTAAATTAGAGACTAATATTAAAATGCAAATAGCAGATAATGCACAAGGAACAACAAAAAGAATCCATGCACTTGATGCCGAATCCAAAATGAGTGAGACTTCCATATTCATGGAGGCTTCAAAAGCACTCATTTGCCGACCATTAGACGGTGCCGTTCAGTGCAATCGTATAACAAAAGGCACGTTCGCATTCAAATCAAACTGAATAACGTTTAATCTTCATAGAATATTCCAATGCTAACGAGATCGCGAGAGATTTCCAATGTCCGCCTTCGTTTCTCACGAGGACTCCAAATGAACTAATTCCATTATGAAAATCTTTTTCTTCGTCAAATTGGAATAATCCTGCTTTTTGTTCGGATTAAAAACGATTTATCAAAAGAATTGTTTGCTGTAAATAAAATAGGATCGGAACGAGATGAGGCTCGGATTGCTTGTGCAGATGTTACAAGAAAAATGGTCTGTGCTGTAATTTGGGACGCTCCTCTTCCTCGACAGCCTGTATTCTTTAGAATGCTATTAAATGCTATGAGGCTTGTAAATGTTTGTGTTAATGTTAAGGCTGAAATGAGGAAAATGCTGGATTTATGGCCTTGTTTGACTATTATTCCGAGATGAGAAATTGTTTTGAAGATCTCTACGTTTATGAATAAACGGATTTTTTTTTTTTAAACATTTATAACTCGCCTTACGAAAGTATTAGGACTGTTGATAACTTTGCGCGCGTTAGTTTGATTTTTTTTAGTTATCCTTATCAACTATACACTATTCAGATAAACCAAGCCTGACCAACTAACAATAAGTAACGACTGCCAAGTAGATAATTTCCCGAAATCATTGCAACATAATATTTTCTTTAAATTATCGTTTGAAATATGCAAATGCCATCATCTTCATCAAAGTCCCCGCTTCAAAACAGGAAACAATTTGAATAAGACTCTACATTGTCATCGACAACATAAACGCTTATATATTTAAACGACAATGTTACAAGAAAGCTTCTATTGTGTATTTGGAGGGAGAGTACTGTGAGTTTGGAATAAGGCCTCGTCTCTCATGCACGAGGTTGTGGATTCAAACTCGGGCAAGTACCAATAATTATGACCTTTAAAATTAATAGTTATGAATGTTCTTTCTAAGATTATCTTGGACATCACTGACATTGGTGAAGGAAACCATCGTAAAAAAAACCTGGACTTATAATTAATATAAGTCTGAAATCGCCAACCCGTCTTGAGCAAGCGTGGTGATGATGCTCGTGCCTTCTCTGTACAAGGTGAGGACTTTGCCCAGCAGTGGAACAGTAATAGTCTGATATTATTTCCTTTATTTATTTTTACACATATTAAATACATTTTTAAATATTCTAATATAAAAAACATAACAACACAACCTCGTGTGCCAAGTCGAGATATTTTATTTGTTTCTCTTTCTCAGCTTTCACGAGGTTCTCGTCATGTGGAATGGTAATATCGACTATCATTACGCGGCGCGCTGATCGGTCTATCACTACTATGTCAGGCTTATTGGCGACATTAGTCCTGTCAGTAATGATAGACCGATCCCAGTACAACGTGACATGGTCTTTCTCGAGAACTGGGTCGGGCACATACTTGTAGTACGGTACCTCAGATTCCACAAGTTTATATTTCAAGGCAGTTGCTGGTGAATAATCCTGGCTACTTGGTTGTGCCTGTGCAAGTACTCGCCGTTAGCCAGATGAGAACAACCAGAAATAATATGTCTGATGGACTCACCCGGACGGTGGCATGCCCGATAGGTTGATATTATTATTAGAAAGATGATGTTAAAAAGATGTCTTGATTATCTAAAACGTGGTCGCAAACCGCACTTTGTTTAAATTAGATAGATAATTAAGAGAGGCATAGATAATTTAAAGTCTCAAAGAAATCCATATCGTCAATAAATTATGTAAAATCAAATCAAACAAACAAAGTAATAATTTTGATGTTTTATACTCATTTATGGTCTACCTTGTCTGGAGCCAACTTCCTCATTGGTCTAGTGCTGGATGCTACTGCCGAGCAGGAGGTCCCGCTCTAAAATACTAGGCCGGGCAAAGTTTTATTCAGTTTTTCCATCAGGACTTTCTTTGTATCAGCTTAAGAGTCTGGATTAGTACCCTGTTGATGGCAATGGACCTTACTAAATTGCACTTAAGCATAACTAGCGAAACGAAAGGTTTTAGGTAGGTACACCTCTGCCTAACCCTTCAGGAATTACAGGTTTGATGTCATGTTCTATATTCATTTATGATTTAGATACTTTAACAGGATCGGTCTATTCGCGAATGGCAGCGCTCAGTTTAGTTCGCGTAGCTCGTCTGTAGCAGCGGCTCTTACGACCTAGTTCGCGAACTACACAAGACTAATAGCAATGCAATGCAAAACTTTATTCAAAAAGTCTTAAGGGCATGGCACCCAGAATATACAACAAAATTCCGAAACCCATAAGAGAAAAAAGTGATGTTAATGATTTCAAAAAGTACCTACTCAAATATTTAACACAAAAAGCATTTTACTCTATCAAAGAATACCTAGACGAGAATGCAAACTAAGTAGATTAGATAGTAATTAAGAAAATTTTATTTTTGTAATAGGAAATGTTCCTTTTTTTATCCTTTTTTCATAATTTTCTATGTTTAAAAAACAAATTCGGCTCATAATATTAAGTTAGCATAGTTTTTAAGAATAATTTATAGTATAATTTTAATATTTGTACGCCGTTAGCGGCAAAACATAGCGATCTCTTTATATTTACTTACATCTTTTACATCATGTTTAACAAATAAAAACTTTGACTTTGACTTTGACTTCGAGGTAGTTATTAGTTACATTGGAATTTTATTTAGTTAGTTATTATTTAGTTAGTTATGCTGATGAAAATTTCACTCACATAAACAGCGTAAATCGCCAAGAGCATCCGAAGAAAATAATATTCCTTAAAATACGCCAAGTTCAAACATAAAGTGAGTGAACTAGATATTAATTTGGTTAGTCATTAGGGAGGCTGGGGATCATTGCGAATTTGAATCAAGAGCGTTCCATATTCATTAATCAGAACCTACGGTTACACACGCCGCGCGCCGGTTATTCATAGCGGGTGTTTCATTTTGCAATGTTACTGTACTTAGTAATATAATTGTAGACTTTATATGTCACACTTACTTACACTCACGCTATTTTCCCATGGAGGCAAAACTACAAAACGATACCTAATCAAGGATCGTTATCCTTGCATACTCCTTTCACCTCGTCCATGTTAATATCGGTCATACACACACGCCAGTTGCAAGTACTACAAGTACACCTGACCTTGCTGGAGAACCACGCCAATTAGGCCAGTGTATGTTCTTCTAGTCCGTCTGTCCCTCCCGTCGCGCCGTGGCCACTAGTGTAGACTTTACCTATTACTTAATTTACATATTGTCATGTCTTTTGCTCGGTTTCTGAAAGATTGATTAAGATTGAAGAAGACTTTCTGAGAGATTGATAAAGAACGCGAAGTTGCAAGATTTTCTCGTTAAAATTTGTATGTTTTTTGTTTGTTGCTTGATATAACAATTACTTTAAAAAAATAGTTCGTTTTATAGCTAATTTTAGATAACTTATTTATTTTTTTAGTAATCATTCTCCCGATGCATGTTCCGGCAAAAACTCACAGAGACCTAATTTGAGACCTCTAATTTGTAAATTCTGTTGAATATAGCGTATATTTAGCGTAACGCCGAAATTCAAGTTTGTAATTAGTAAATTTTTATTTATTGGCTAAGCCCACGAGAGCTGTTGGCTTGACAACAAGTACATTGCATTTTTCGAAACTGTAGATTACAGTCCTTACATGGTTATTTATCTCTAACATGAACAATCCAACATCAAACATATTTTGACGGTTTAAGGATCATTGTGATTTTGGCGGACGTGACAGTAGCAGCACTTCAGCAACCTAACAGAATTCTTATCATATTGAAAATAGTAACTGTGATTTTGACAGCGACATCTTATCAGAGGTAATATAATTTTGAAAAGACTGTACCTATTGTTCCACAAAAAGCATTTTGATAACCGTGAGTTAATTTTCCGAAGTTTATTTAAATAACGTAAATTGCTACACAATGCAGGTTTCTTGCAAAGATTTGTTGAAACCTGACACGTAAAGGTAAAACGTTTTAAAAACTAACATAATTACTCGCATCAGAGCTGGCTATCCAAATAATAAAGTAGAACCTCTGTTTAACATTCGGGAGCTGACAGCATAACGTCCCGACATCGCTTTAGCATTTCAATAGCAACAAATTGTGAACGATATAAAGTCCAGTTAGGCTTGTTGCAGAGCGGCCATTTTGCGACAGGCACGTTCGTTAAGCACGTGATCGTCGGATGTGAAATTATAATGGATACTAATGGAATGGATGTCTGACCTAGTGGTCGCAAGCGCTACTGCCGAGCATGAAGTTCTGGGTTCGACTCCTAGGTAGGGTACAGTTCATTCCTCCGCGTACCATAAAAACCGATTACCATACAACTTGATTTCCATAATAATGATAGGTATGTCTAATCATAATACTCTGCCTACCAAGTTTCAACCGTATTGTCCTAATGGTTTCGTTATAAAGTGGCTGTGACATACAGATGGACAGACAGACAGACATGACGAATCTATAAGGCAATCCTCTTATAAGGAATCTATAAGGGTTCCGTTGTTTGCCATTTGGCTACAGAACCCTAAAAACTTACATTTTATGTAATTTGTAACTTACAATTATAAATTTATAAATACAATATTGTCAACGAAATGTACAGGCGTTTTCTGCACATGTAAAAGTTTATTAAACAGCATTTGTAATGGTAATATTTGTAATGTTTTTACTTGTAAAACTATTAAATAATTGTAAGGTTTATTAAACAGGACTTGTCGTACAACTTTACAAATATGTCACTTATTTACAAAATTGTCGGATTGTAAAGTTTATTAAACAGGGCCCAAGATTGAATAATATTTTTTCCATGATTTAACTAAGACAAAACAAGAGCCCTTACTCATTTATTTTCCCAACGAAAATCAAAGCAATAAATCAAAAACTATTATAGCATCAGAGGACAAAGCGTAATAAATGTAACAATGGGCTCAAAATAATATTTTTCATTAGAAACGCGTCGTAAATAACACGCGTGACATTATTATAGAGAGCGAATTTATGGGCGGACAGTGTTGCTCAATATATTGGGTGCTAAGCGCTAATACCAGGTTCATTGTTCCACTGATATTTAGTGCGACGATTTTTAGTATCAGCTATATAAATTATCGGTATTAGAAATATATGTACACTAGCTTTTGCCCGCGGCTTCGCCCGCGTGGAGTTCGGGAATTGCTAACGGGATCTTACTTCTGGGATAATAAGTAGTAATCTATGTGCTATACCAGACTATAATCTATCTCTGTGCCAAGTTTCATTCAGCCGTTCTGGCGTGATTGAGTAACAAACATCCATTAATCCAAACTTTCGCATTTATAATAGTTCATGTCAGATATTTTATAATGTAACTAGCTTTTGCCCGCGGCCTTGCCCGTGTGCATGTCGAAAAATATCCGATTACTTACCTTCATCCCGCTTTTTAACCCTTCCGGGTTAGGATTATCATAAACGCTGAGACACGTATAAATTAATTTTCAATGGTCAGCCTGAACACAAAATTTGAAGATCCTAACTTCAAAACTGACGGATTTTCATATAAACTTCACCCCCTATTTTACCCCTTTAGGGGTGTAATTCCCAAAAATCCTTTCTTAGTGGATACTTACTCTTCACAAAGAACACACCCTCCAAGTTTCATGTCTCTAGGACCAGCGTTTTGGGTTGTGTGCTGATATATCACCCAGTCAGTCAGTTTGCCATTTTAAATATATATGTATATATCAGTTTTTACTTTTAAAGTTGAATAGGTAATAAAAAATATTTAACGAGTGACAATCAGGATTTCACATATTATTATGCTATTAATTTTTGTATTGCTAGCTGTAAGCCACCCAAACACAATAAAATAAAATAATATTTACAGACACGAAAAATCCTTTCTACTTACTAATATGTAAATACTCCCGCGCCCTGCGCAACACTGCGCGCCATGCACCCGTGAACGTGGCAACGTGGAACGTGAGTTTCGAAGTCCTATTTGACTCTGCTGGGGGACGATTTTGGAAAAACTGTGTGTGATTAACCCGACTCAGCGACGTTTTATGGTGGAAGAATATGAAACAAATGGTTTCATTCCAACTATAATGTTTGCAGAGCAATTGGATACTACATTACAGACTGTTCGCCATGCAGTCCATGCTGAAGGTTTACATCATCGGAAGCCAGCTAAAAACCATTTTTGACACAAAAACACAGGGAGGAAAGACTACATTTTGCTCGAGATTATTTACATTTTAACTGGGAGGTGACTGTATTTTCTGACGAGAAGACTTTCAAGTCTTGCCAAAAGGAAGACTTAATTTATGGCGAAAAAATAATAATACTTAATTTAATAAGTAGACCGGGTAACTAAATATTTAGTAATATTAACATAACCGTAAAAAAAAATTAAAACAAAATTAAGAAATAAATTTTAAATTTAATGATCTTAAATTGGGGTTTAGTTTCAATATTCTTTTCGTCAAGAAAATGAACACTTAAGCTATATAACCTCAATACATTCAATGTGACGTTACATTAAAAAAACACGTTCATAAAGTCTAACTCATATATTAGTATTCAATTAACTCTGCTGAATACTGATACCTATAATAAGCGGGTATCAACAATTATATTTGCGTTATTAGAATATCCTTTCCGTGTTATGTTATTCTTATTATGAATTGACTAAGTGGGTATACAACAAAAAATCTTATGAACAGTGATAAGAGAACTTTTTTTTGCCTAGATAGGAATGTGATGTCACATTATCATAAAAGTTTGTTAATTTTATAAATAAATAAAACGAATAAACATTTTTGTTATCATTCAGCATGATTTTTTTATTTCCACCTTCCAACACCGAAAACATAAAATAAAAATCAATTAATGAGGTTAAATAATAATACAATAACTATCTAATATTTAACTTCTTATAAAAAATAAATAATAAGCATGACTATATTATAAATAAACATAAATACCTAACGACTTTCTGCTTAAAATACAAATATTATTAAAGTTTCAAATAAACAAAAAACAGCCACACATTGTAATAACATGGATTCGAACTTGGACTTCATTGATCGTGAACCCATGCTCAGCCCAAACAGCTACCGACCCATGTTAATACTACGCGAATTTTAACAATGCAATGGTAAGAACAGGTCATCACTATGATGTGTATTCTAAATGCAACAGAAATATAATGCTATTTCGCGTAGTGTGACGACAGTTCATTAGTGTGTGTTATGTGTGGAATGTTGAGACATCACTCATACACGCACACGCACACACACTGCTGTATCGCGCTCGCACAGTTCATAGCAATGTAATCTTTAGCATGGTACTGCACTGTTGAGCGTCTACTGTACCACTCTTGTACATGAAGTTTAAATAAATAAATAAATACACGTGTCTCATAATTTAACTGAAGAGTAGTTACTTAGAGTTCTTAGTAGATACCTACCCTTCACAAAGAATACACCCATCAAATTTGTTGTCTTCAAGACCAGTGGTTTATAGGCTGTAAGTTGATATATAAGTCAGTCAGAATAAACTGTGATACATGTTTCTCATAATTGTAACTGAAGAGTACGTACACAAATTTTCAAGTCAATCGATCCCGAGATTAAAAAGTTTCACAGAAAATTCAACACGCCCTTTCACCCTTTTAGGAGTGGAATTTCGAAAAACCCTTTCTTAGTGGATACCTTCTCTTCACAAAGAATACAAATGGCAAGTCTTCAGGACCAGTGGTTTGGGCTGTGCGTTGATACCTATATCAGTCAGTCAATCAGTCCGTCAGTCAGGACTTTTTAATTTTATAAGTATTGAAGATAATATTTATTTAAGAACATAGCTTGAAAAGAAAGCCAAACCTTCAAAAGAAAATAGACATGGCACAGAGATTATTAGTTTCAAAAACCCAACAACACCTTTTCCGTCCGAGGATCTTCCCTTTTCTGTAGAGGATGAGGAATAAACCCAAAATGTTAAGCCACAAAAAGGAAGAACACAATAGACCATACATGTATAAACCAAAACGAAAATGATTGAAAACAAAAGGCATGCGATACATACGTACACCACACATATCCGTATGTGCTCGCATGATCTCGCTGATCGAAAACGTACGGATTGCGGATACGGCGCGGATACCAGCGGATACGGGCGGATACGGCGGATATTACACGGAAATTGTGCCGGCTCGAGCCTCAGTCTAAGGTGTAGCTTTGTAATTAACTGTCGCAGCACTCATTCAGGTGAAAACGTTTGCTATTTCTTTCGTACATCATAGTTTATTGATTTTTCTTAGCCTTACCAGACTTTTGTTTTTAATCGTAATTTTTGCTAATTATTTAGGGCGGGTTGTTTCACATCTACATAACAGACGTGTATTCTTCAAAGATGGCGCTAACAATCGCCAAACCAAACTAAAGCGTTGTTTCACTAAATGTGACTAACAAGTAACAGTAACCGGTGACATACCCAAAGTTTAATGCCATTTAATATTCTCAAAAATCTGTGCCAAACAGTAATAGTCAAAGATCACGGTCTAAGACCGAACTTCACTCATCTGTTTACCGACTGAAAAATATTTTTAGCTTATTTTAATACATGAAAAAACATAATATAGTAGGAATACCAATTCGTAATTCGTAATTTCATCGGGAAACTTTGCCTGATGCTTTCTATCAATATTGATTTCGTTAGACAAGTGAAAAACTTATGAAAACTTTAATTATTTTTTTCAAATAATATAGACCTTTTTTTTTTTTTTTTCGGATGGGAAATCATCAAATGACGGGGGCGGTCATTTGGTGATTTTTGTGACATTCTGGGCGGAGCGGAAGGGAGTGTCAGACTTGTACTGACTAAAACCCATCCATGTTCCTTCTTTGCCCTTTGTGTTCCAGGGCCACGGTATCTCATTCGAACAGTCCCGCAGCCCTGGGAAATAATATAGACCTTACTTAATTTCATCAGGCAAGATTTAACCAGTTGTATTTATAACAATAAAAGTAGTTGTTAAAGTAAGAAGATAATATATGTTGTGGCCAAGAAATTAATTACTACTTGGTTTAAATGTGTGCACATTTATTCACTGTTAATTTGTAAAATATGTCTCATGTTAAGGACTCGGTTCATCAGAAAAAGAGAAAATTTTGTATTTTCTATTGAAAAGTTAAAGCAAAATGTAAACGGACAATAAACGCTTATTTAGAGATAAAACGCAAATAAATAAATTCTCCTTACGTGACTTATATAAAAGCGTTCCCATTAGTATTCCAAAACAATAATTTTATAACACAACAGATGTCGCTTTCGTAAACAATTGAACAAAATGTTTACAACGAGTCTAAAACATGACAACTTTTACTGAAGTTGGATAACTTTACTTTTAAAAGTTCAGAACGTGTAAGCATGACTTCTATTAGTAGGTACGTTTGTATTGCTTATTGTTTTTTTAATCGGGCGAATTAAAAAGTAACTGACATACCGTAATAAACACAGCAACCTAAACTGAAATCGATTAAGAGGTTAGAACTGCGACCAAACGCGCTACATTCAAGTTAGATGCATCAGTATTTTCAAGTCGCCGACTTCACGATATTTTGTAGTCGCTCCCAAACATTCGCCTACTTAGGGTTTCAATAAGCCATATTATTCAGTAATAGCTTTAATTTGAATTTATATTCGCTCGTTTGCGGTTGCTCGTTTAAATACCATCATTCATTCTTTCCCCTATTGGTTCTTAATTTACAGATTAAACGTTGCTATTTAAACGCTATTATTCTAAATTAGTCGCCTCAACCTTCTATCTCTCTAATTTATTCATATGATTTTACCAAGTCCTATAAATATCAATCGACCTACAATAACAATTTTTGACCAAAACAATATTCGAAAACCGGAAAATTGCCAATTATAAATTCCATTTTTAAATTCATTTTCAGACTTCGGCCAATCCAATTTAGGTGAAATTCAATTCAGTCTATGATGGCGACCGAATGCAAAATTCTTTAACACTATTGGCAAAATAGGCTGGGAAATGCAACATACAGTTGAACTGTGAACGGTTAAAAAATCTGAATTCTTTTTTTCTAACATTCGCTTCAAACGAATTTTTAAATATTATTACGTAGGTTTGCTTTTTCAGCATCGTCTCACCAAGGGCTTTCTGAAAAACCTCCAACCAAATAACTAACTCGAAGAGAAACATTTTGCTCGACAAAATTCGTTGCAGACTTTCACTCCGTAAAAATTAAACGCGGGATAGTATTTTCATAATTGTATTTTGCACCATCCTCCTATTAGTAAAGACACCTAGAGCGAAAATTTGAAATCCCCTAAGCTTTGATCCAAGTCAATTAGTTTACAGAGTTTAAGTTTTAATTTTCAAGCAAATTTGTTTTTGATGACCATTAAAATTAATTTTGAAATTAGAAATCATACAGAAACAACAACATTGAGAGGCTATTATTCCCCTAAAAATATAAAAAATAATACTTTTAGGACCAACTACAAAATAGAAGAAATATTGATTAAAAAAAACCCATCGAATTCAGGTTTACACCTAACACGTGGGCCTCGGGCAATGGCGTAACTAAAAATATATCTCAATAAAAAGTATCACACAGCCGCACTGCGCACACCGCTCACCTAAATGTATTTTAATAGAATACTACCAGCGCACTATGTATCATGTTAATAATGAATAGTAAAAACCGGCCAAATGCGTGTCGGGCCACGCACAATGTAGGGTTCCGTAGTTGCCCATCAAAATATGCGGACACTTCCTACGGTCCGATTTGCTTCCGAACGATGACTTTTATTGTAATAATAAAAAACCACCTTACATTTGCAGTTGAAAAACCTTTGCTCCTATAGGAAAATATGTTATCCAAGTACAGTTTAGAAGTTGGTCGACTATTAATCATAAACTTGTGAACCCTACTTAGCTGTGATAGTTTACCCAAACCTAACAAAAAATGATAATTTTGGTTAGACTCAAGTGACCCCCCCCCCCCTCCCACTGCCAGCTACACGGTTAATCGAAAAATTATACAAACCAATCCGAAATATTGTTTAAAAAACTATCCAACGACATCCAATACTTTGAGGTACGCGAGAAAAAAAAATCCTCTAAAGTGAGGAATTTTTTTCGTGTACAGGAGATAGCCTAAAAAAATACTTTTCGAGATTTTATTTTACCACTTTGTCGGCGTAACTAATCTGTATATTCATGCCAATTTCAGTATTCTAGTACTAAGAGTCTTTGAGCTAAGCTGAGGACGGACAGACGGACGGACATGGCGGAACTATAAGGATTCCTTATTGACTATAGAACTCTAAAAAAATGAAGTTATGCTGTTTCGCAAAATGAAAATGGACTTTGTTAGCGCTAAAAGCATTTTTTTATGAATCAATGATAAGTTTTCAAAGTAAGTGATTCGAAAATCTCTATGTGGGTCATGACTATTACTTATTTGTTCCTAGCTTTTACCCGCGGCTTCGCTCGTGTTATGGAAATTGTCCCACGGGAAAGTTTTAAACATGATAAAATATTTTTTAAATAGCACTTGTGGATAATATAGTGTCTCATTAGTGAAAGAATTTCCGGAATCAGATCAGTAGTTCCGGAGATTATTCCCTACATCCAAACTTTACCTCTTGATATTATTAGTATAGATTTCTTCGCAGTTAGGAAGGAAGTTTAAATGAGTTATTTTCCTGTCGTATAATTATAACATAGCAAATCAAAATATGTCAGTGACGCATGTGTCCAACTAAAAAAAAAAGCTAGTTCCATTTCCAAAAACAAGGAAAAATTCAAAATGGCCTTCTCACAAAAAAAAACAAACACGCTAAATTGTCCCCGACCGCAGCTCGTGGCTGAAAATCCGCACCTTCCAAACACCGTGATCTTCGGTGGGACGTCCAATTTACATTTAAATTACGGCCTTTAGCCACGACTTAACTTTCTTTTTGCCTCGAATTTACTGGCAGGTTACTCCAACGTTGATACTTTTTGTAAGCAACTTTCGAGGTCTTCGCAAAGTATGTTTTATGACCAAAGTGGTTAAGTTGCCTTCTTCAGACTTATTATACTGTCGAGTTTGATACTTCAAAGATTGGCTCTAAGTATTGGTAACTTAGTTTAAATCGAATTTGTGAGTAGCCGAAATGTTGGATCGGTGATTTTGGGAAAAACAAAGGATGGTTGGGTTATATTTTCTCTGGTGGCTGTTTAGATGTTTCGTTTTAAAAAGCGATACTGTATAAAGTAAAGCCATATTGGAAAACGTTTTTGATGAAGTTTCCGAAGCAGATGCTATTAGAAGGTAAACATAGATCAAAAATCTGAATAAATTACGAAACTCCGAATATTTGCAACATAAGGTAAAAACTTCACCCAGGACCTTTTTTGCTTAACACCATTACCTAAAGCTGAAAACAAAAGTGCCTAAAGACACAATTCCAAAATTAAAGTGGACTCAATACTTTTATATTGGTGACGTAAGTTCGTCCATATGAGATCATAAATCGTGGGATACAGTGTGTTTTCAGAAACTTGGCACTCTTTCGGGTCATGCTAGAATATAACTTGGGTCCGAATAAAGATTAAGTTTCTCGGACTTTAAAACATTGTCTTATTTCAATGGAAAGTTTACAATGGTTAGTGTGGAGTTTGGGTCGTAATTTTGAAGCGTGGATACCTAAGAGCGAAAACAAACTCTTGCGTTTATTTAAAAAATCGGCTGTTACATTATTTTGAGCGTGTAGGTTTTAGAGTTATGTATAAAATAGCTAATTATAGAAATAACATTTAATATTATTTATTTTTATTCTCTCGTCACTAATCCTTGCCTTAAGGTTATCTAAAAAGTAGCTGTTTTAAGTGTGTAACAATTCTAGAATCATAAACTAAATTCTTATCAACTGGTAATAATTTGTGTGTCGGTTTCTCTTATATTCTGTCAGTCTCATTTTAAATACAAGGCATTTAATCTTAATAAAGATATCTGCTTTCAATCTCAAGACCCCTTTATTAACATTCCACTTAAAACAGACCAACAATATCTCATCAAAAACTACTTAATCATTCCAAAGCACTCGTACACAGAAACCACCTAGGTTGGTAACCACGGTCGCGGCAATCGAACAATATTTGCCATTCCGTGTTTGCCCACGACCCAATAACTCCACGTCGATGTTAATAGCCAATTTACAATATTCCTTACTAAACGCAAGCACACACGTACCTCACATTCGAATAGAGACTATAGTCTCTGTATTATGGACGTTTCGTGGCTACGTGCTTAAATAAATAAAGTAGCGTTTGTCAAACAGGATACTGGCAACTTTGATCAAAATCTAGTTTCCTTTTAGAAACTGTATCGTATTAGCCTCTCAAACGCTCGTTACTTTACAAAGGCTTTTGCAGTAAGCGACGATGAGAATACTGTTAAAACAGTTTCCTTGAATCATAAACTACTACACCGTGCATTTATAGTACCATCTGTTCTATGAATTTTAGTAACATTCGACCTAAGTTGCCTGAGGAAGTCTTACAAATCCCTGGAACTGGGCTAACCGTACCAGAATGCAATTTTGAATATTCAAAATTGACCTCAATGTTCTGACCGGATACTTACAATAAATTGTTATTCCTTTCTAACGTAGTGGGTGAATGCATTAAAAATGTAACTTATATGCAAAAGGAAATCGTATAAAAGAACCAAGCCACGTACATTCAGCGCGCACTAATTATTACTTCTGAAAACAAAGCCCCACTGGGAAACGTTAACTGAAATACAATTTAAATGATAGCACGCTAAAAGCCCTGGCTTTATTTTCAGTATAGATTTCTGTTTTAGTTTTTATTTTATTTTGAAGCCAGAGGGGCTGTGAGTATTGTGTGTGAGTGTTTTTTTTTGTCTGCAGTCTTCATGATAGCAGATTCTGAATAATTATTACGTACCCATTGTATTCTCAGTGCTGGGACACAGGCTTCCTCTCTATGACAAGGAGTGGGTCGTACTCAAAAACGCGGTTCTATGACATGTTTTTTCGAGTGCAGTGGTTATGAAATAATTTATCCACAGTATAGTGCCTAACTTGGGTTTGAGTTTACTAACCTTCATCGGTTCATTTCCTCTATAAAGCCACGGCCGTTTCCAGAGGACTAAACTCTCCAATATTGCTCTAAATTATTATGTCACGGGCTAAACAATTAATGTTTTCCAAGAAAAGGCAAAATAAAATTAGTATACAAATATGTAGAAACTATCCGAACTTGAACACGAATCCAATATGGCCACCTAACGCAATGATAACGAGACATTACATCAGAAATTGCAAATGGCCGCAGGCCATCGGACACGCTAATCAGAACAACTGGATCGCAACGCGCTAACCTGAAATTTAGTTCTGCTTGTTAAACCTCTACTGTTGGATCTCGATACGTGAATGAGAAGCCGAGTTTCTGAAGTCAGTGTCAATCTTGAAAGGTGCTTGCAGTTTCATCATACTTCCAACAAAAAATATGTGAACGCAAAAGTGCATTTACGGTTAGTTTAGTAAGTACTACGCACCTCTGGTAGACATGGTGATGCTGGGACGAAGCCTATATTCAACATGTCTTTCAGCCGACGAATTATTGATATCGACTCATTTCGAAAGCGATAAAGTTTATTATTAAAATTAAATTATCGATACATCTGGAACGGTTTCCGTAGTACCCACAGATCGATCAATTGGACTAATTGCACGGAAGTGGAATCTGTCTCGGTATTGTTATATTGAAACCGCTGTTACTGCCCTGTGCCTATTGAGAGGGACTGAATAGTAGGATGATTACAGGCCTGGGATGGAAGCAAATGTTATGGTTAGATAAATCTCCGCTTTTCATGTAATTACTATTACTTTGGTCAAGATGGGTAAAACCGAAAATATTAGTACTTAAAATGTACTTGATGCACTAAAATATGAGGTATTATTTTGGTAAGACACACTAGGAGCTAATTAGCTTGTGTTTCAAATAGCATTTAAATGCAGCTTTTTACTTAAAAAGTTACTGGCGGCTACCAGTAACTTTAAAGGTAAAGAAGTAAATACATAAAATAGGTACTGAAAGAACAATACTGGAGACTGCTGCTACTGTTGGTATTCAGCTTTACCCGATTAAACTGGAAGTCCCACCTTAGTAGGAGAAAGGCTAAACAGATGATGACCCTAAAGAAAATGGCACATGTTAAAAGTAAATAGATACACAAAGTAGTATATCATAAGTAGATGTTAATCTTACTTTGAAGCGCTAAAGAGAGCAATAAAACTACAAACATGAAAAGATTCTGAATAAAACATTGATTAAAACTACATATGAGTTCCAAGACAACTAAATCTAAATGCAGTAGACACACTTGTTAAACACAACGGCAAGCAACAAGACAGGCTCAAACATGTCATGAATCAGAGAACAGCGATTGAGAATCAAGTGAACATTTTAGAATATACCTACTCCATTTCAGTTTGACTTCAATTGGATACGAAGACAACATGTTTTATTCGGATTCAGAAGACATTTGAATATTATAATGTCCTGTGTATTTTGAAATTCCGATCTTGAAGTGAATGTAAATTTTGAGCTCTGCGGTCAATGCGCCGAAGATTTCGTAGTAACGATTTTTTATATTTGGTTAAGTATAATCTTTAGAATAAATACTGTCAATTCTTATTTGAATTTCATGATCATCACTTAAAGCTAGAAATGTTATTCCATTTTCAAATTAAAAATCCTCAGTTTTGTAAACAAATTTCATTATGCGCCCTAAAAAACTATGTCCACATCACGCTTTAGCAATTTCACGATAAAATTAAACGCGTTCTAGAACTAACAACCCTTTACAAGTCAAAATTCCCATCTTTTATTCAAACAGGTTATAAAAATCCCATCCAATACCAACCGTGTAAACAGAAGCCACAGTCTCTGGCACTTCACATATAGCACTAAATTTTTTAGTGGTACTAAAACTAAACCCAGTGAAATTACAGTATTAGTGACACTTGATCCCACATGATTATTGCTCGGCCTAAAAGATTGTTGTTATAGCTATAAAGCAGGATTGATGTGATCGCTTTCCAATTGGGTTTGTGGGACGGTGGGGGTTGCGGAGTAAAGCGCGGGCCACACCGCCAGCTGGCGGGCGGGCGAGCGACGCGAACGACGCCCTTTTTCATACTACGTTCGTTACTTTCGATAGTTCGCGGTGTGAACCAAAGTATGAAAAGAGGTGAAACGATGCGTCTTTCGCGTCGCTCGCCCGCCCGCCAGCTGGCGGTGTGGCCTGCGCTTAATGAAGTTTTTTGTAGTGGTTAAAGGGTGAAAATTTTTGATGTAGGTATTGGTATTTTCGTTACTTTTGATCTATATATCAGATAGTAAAAGGTTTCCCACATATTCATAATTTTCAAGAACTATATCGGTAAATCTCAATACATAATTTTTAACGTTGATAAAATTCAAACGTGTTCTGCAGAGCCAGTTCCTGCATCCAGTCTAGTTATTCCGAAATATCCTATCCATAAATAACTCCAATCACTTATCCGTCGCTCGATTGCAATTCCAGAGACAGCCAATCCTGCAATAGTAAACAGAGTATTTGTAACACAGTTTAACCTACATAGAAAGCAGTAATCCTTCGAAAAGGAATTCTTCTGAGCTCAATGCTCGAGTGCATTCAAATATTTGCTGAGGAGGCGTGGAGTGGAATGAAGTTGAAGTGAGGAGTCAAATGCAGGCGTGGAGGAAGCCGGTCGTTATCGAGGTCTCACGCCAGGCGAGGGTGGCTTATGTGGGTTGTGTTACACACCGGACTGTAACACATAAGCTTTAGGGACACGTCAAGTTTATTATGACATATAAAACAAACTTTGAGAATGGGTAACTAGAATTAATTATATTTTCTTGTAAAGTGTGACGTTCAAAATCTCTTTATGTCACGTTTATAATTATAATTATAAACGTGTACATGGTTTATCTTTTGATTTTTTTTGATAATTATGATATCAAACTGTTTGAATGCTAAATTGAGTTTGACACACCCCGTTTATAATAGGTGCCTATCTGATTGTAATGTTTTAATGTTGTTGGTAGATACTCAATGATAATTTAAAGAATGTTCGAGCGAAGGCTTTGAAATATTTTCTGACATAGGAAGACGAGTCACAATCAAGATCTGATATAATTACGAGCGACACGCCCCAGCTCCGCACTTCACGCGGGTGCAATTTACTACAGAAAAGGTAGTAATGTGACCCCCTACTTTGTTTTTGAGGCCTTATTTAAAAAATATGAGACTTAGAAATATAATAAACATGTTATATCGCTCCTTATTTATTTGCGTATACATACCTTACTACGTAATAAATAAAACTGCCACAGGATAATCGAAAACTTGTGGATTCTAAAAAAAACAAATTTAGCAACATGAGATCGAGTGAGGGTTATATGGCACCCTGGGGGTGATATTAAATATATTGATTTAATTAAAACCTAACGGCAAAATTCGCAGATATAATATTCGCCTTCAGGACCTGCACAGGCTGTAGAGTCCATAAATTGCAACTCTGGCACTGAATCCACTCCTCCCCAGGTCTGTCGTTCAAGTAACTGATGTCACAGAATACGCAGATTGTATCTGAGCTTTCAGGTACGCTATTCGGATAGACATTGTTGTTATATTCAGAGTCGGTTTCTACTACTGCGTCACTTTCAGAGCTGCTGCTAAATGTAATGACTCTCTGGCGTCGTATAGTTCTGCTACCGCTGTCCGCTGTCCTCGCTATCTTGACTACGACCGAGCCCGCGTCCGCGGCCACGTCCACGTCCGCGTCTACGTCCCCGAGTCTCGACTAAACTCAAAGATTCGATTAGTTAGTTTTTGTAAGGTGATGTGATCACTGTTGCTGTGGTAGCTTTTCTTCCGCGATTAGATGTCTTAGTATTGGCCCTGAGGATTGGCTGAATGTGTTCTGGCAGAACCAAACGAGCCTGCAGGTCTTGTTCTAATGTTATATGGCCCCCGGGACTATAATAGAAACAATGTGAGGGGGCCAAATTGCAAGAAAGCAAGAATTTATGAACAAACCATAACACAAATATTCTATCAAATGTTTTTTTTATAATTACCTTCAAAATTTGGTAGAATAATGTTTTTCTAATTCAATGTACAAATCACCGAAGCTAAAACTCACTTATTTCCAGTTAAATTGAATAAAATGCAGAGTGGTAATAAAAGTTTGCCACTTGAGTGTTTCGACTGGTTCGCAGAAAAAGAAAACGTAACGCCCCCTCACGGATTTATTGGGTTAAAATCAACAATGTCACACGAGCTCCTTGTTGTACCAAATAAAATCTAGTTGGCGTGTTTCTAAACTATAAATATCGAGGGGTCAATATACCTGCAGGGACCACATTATACCATCTTTTCCCTATCAATTTAACAGCGCCATCTATCGAGTCCTAAACTACCCTATCTTTCAATCTTGAACAAACCATACATAATATTTACAAAATTTCATTAAAATTGGTTGGGTGGTTTTGGAGATTAGCGTGTAAGAACATGTTTCTTCAATCGTCAAACAATTTTTTGAGGAATTCCTACTCATAACAAAAAATTAACACAGATATAATAATGTAATAGATACCAATACAAATTATCACCAATATCACAATATTCCTGCAGATATCATAACCAAAATCAATATCATGAACTACCAAGCCTCATTAATTGCAATTCGTGTTTGATTTGGCATGTAACGATCGTAACATATCGCGGTGGCATCTAATAAAGATAAATTGATGTAATTATGATCTTATCATGCACCATCCGTTACATTTAGTTGGAAACTAATAGTAATAGAGAGGACATAATTTATTAAATGTATGAAACATTTTCATTGGAATTGTCAATTTGTTCTTGATTTTGTACGTTCGTACTTTTTTGTCGTGGTTATTTAGGTACTAACAGTCCTACCCAGTGGTACCGTGTTATCCAGTAATTGGGTTGAAGAGGTCACATAGGTAGTCCCTTCATGTAAAATACTGGTTCTCAGCTGCATCCGGTAAGATTGAGAGGCGACGCCAAAATACTTAGTTGGAAAAATACTTGGCAGATGACTAGAAACATGGACGACTAACGACTTGTAGGTATTCCTGTCCGCCCTTTTAAAATGACTTTGAATACAATATTTGATATTCTGAACCCATAAGACAGTTCTCCAATATTCTTATTTATATATATATATATATATATATTTTTTTTTTTTTTTTTTTTAAACCTTAACACTAGGAATTTCTCCTGTATCGTGGGTGCGTTTACAAACATTTAAACTCACGTACACAAACAGCCAGACCCGGAACAACTACCTGTAGATCATACAAATATCTGTTCCGTGCGGATTTAGAACATTAATTAAATTAAAAACTTTTTAGGTTGTTACGATTCGGTGTAACAGGCAGCCCAGTTGCGTGCATAGGATTTCCTTATGTATATGGTAAGGTGCTTCAGAAACACATTCGGTTGATAGTAAATTCCTAAGTAAAGCCTTTTTATGCGGTTGTAAAATAAAAGTTGCTGCATGATGAGCCTTCCGTGTTCTTTAACTTCCTCATAATAATAACTTGGGTTTTGTGGACTCTTTAGTGTCCTTTATTTATTTTTAACTTCAGTTTGTTTCTCTTGTTGGATTTTATTAGGGTAGTCTGAAAATCTTTACTGGAGATTTTAAAGTACATAATTTTATATTTATTTGCATAGCACTTTAGTTTATGGAGCAATGTCTTTATTTCATCATCAATCTCCAGGCTTATCCCAATTTATTTTGGTGCGGCGGAAGTATCTTTTCCTTCCATGCATCTCTATTGGTAGTCAGCTCAGAAGGCACCTTTTTTAGCCAAGTCTCTCAGCTAAATCTTAGTAACCCAAAAGAAAAATAAGTAAGGAACGCAGTTAAAAAGTTAATTGATTTATTTATTTACTACATTTATTTACTTATTTAATTAACTACAACGGCTGTGTTTACAACCACAACAGTATCTAACTAAAATCATAAAAATAAAAGAGACAATTATAACACATATTAAAATATACAAAATAACAAAGTAAAGCAAAATTTGAAGTGAAAACATAAATAAAAGAAGGTGAACAACACTTTCATAAATTCCTCTCTCAGTACTTCTGACATACCTATAAAATCTTCTTTCTTATAATCTTGATACGTTATCAAAAACAAATGTTCACAGAGGTAAAATATTAAAGAAGAAATTATTAATAGAAAGTATCTCTGGCATACGATCTGTGTAAAGACATTTTGAAATTAAAACAGAAACCTCTTTGAATTGTAAACATAATGATACTTTCTGTTAAAGCAACAATAACAGGGGAAATCTTTGATGGAATTATAGAGGATAAGATATTCCAACAATTGGTAAAAGACAATATACCTAGGTATTTCATTCAGAAAAGTAGATACTTACATATCAACCAAAAACTTAATTCTTCACACGTACCCCCAATTCGTGTTGTGTTTTAAAAAAAAAAACGATGCTCCACCCTAGGAATTTCTCCTGTACCGTGAGTGCGTTTACAAACATTTAAACTAACACAGCTGCCGATCCCTCAGCCACTGCTCCAAACCGTGGTCAGTTTAAAATCTTGCTTTCAGATTCCTTTGACTGGTGTCAAACTTCAGACAGGATTTCTGTTTACGACCCGTTGACACCCTCAGGCAATCCAACTTGCACCGCGGCTTACGTAAAGCGACACGCGCGTGTTCACTTGAGTACCATCGCTTAGCAAATTACAATGCTTGGGGCAGGCTCTCGTTCTTTCGTTTAAGTTCATCGCTGTTATGTCGTAAATAAGAAAAAAAACGCTATTTAGAAATTTAAGATTCAATCTGTAACAATCTAGGTACTTAACGGTGCAAATTACTGAAATTAGGACATTGTTATTACGGAGAAATCAATAGACTCCCAAAATACAGGCATTCCTCGCCTAGTTTGGGGTTGTAAGGCCTCATCTAATTTACCCATAACACACAACAATTTTGTACACATGTTTTTGATCACGGATTTACTACGTAGGTACCTCTAATTCTAGTTTGTTTAGCTGTAATGTGTAATTTGAGGTTATTGGATCAATAAACATTGTTTTTTTTCCCGTTGTCACAACACGCCTGTCGTTTAAGCGCAAATAGATCGTGGCCAAGCAGTTAAGTTTCAGAAAAAAACATTAAATTCCTATCATTTCCTTTTTTTTTTAAGTCAAGATGGAAAAATCTCCAAGCATATCCTCTTGTTCCTTTATATCCGCGTCAAGAACAAACTCGTAGTCAAGTTCTCATTAAACAGGATTGCAACACGGAGTGGCCAAGGTAAGTGAAATTACTTTCTTCACTACTTTCCGAAGGCAGTGCCGACTTGTCCTACAGTGTAGGAACTTGCCTGCTAGTTTAAATTAAAAGGGTATCAGATGCTTTGCTTGACTGAGGATGGAGTGGATTATTTACTTTAAGTTGAGTTTGGTGGAAATCCTTAAATTTTAGTCGGACAGTTTGTCCGACTACATTCATGCATAAGTTTGATCACTCCCTAAATCCTGGTCTGTAGAACTCAAGCAACAACCAAGTGACAGCAATCGTGTGGCAAGTTCTGACACTTGTTTCGTTAAAAA
The DNA here is from genome assembly GCA_910589295.1 of Noctua janthe. Lineage (NCBI taxonomy): Eukaryota > Metazoa > Arthropoda > Insecta > Lepidoptera > Noctuidae > Noctua > Noctua janthe. The sequence continues at coordinate 895,267 of OU342560.1, forward strand.
CATTTCGATTATCAAACAACTTCAATTGTTATTACAGACATGTCTTGCTAAAATAATTTTAATTACCATTTTGACGCGATTCAATTTTTTCTAGTCTTTACAACTTTCTATTAGACACAACATGTACATGTTTCATAACTCGATGTAATCACGGGGTTAGTAATTTATCTTGTTGCTAAAACTTTATATTGAAGCAGTCATCTCATATTTCATCTATAGCACTCGAAATAATTTGTTTTGTCAAAAACATGTCGAGTATCAAACAACGTCAATAATTATTCTTATTTCAGACGTGTCTTGATATAACTATATTGTTTACCCTTTTGACGTGTTTTGTATTCAATTAATCTTTTGGTACAACTTATTTCAGGTGCACAACGATAAACGAAAACACGGAGTCAGTAACTTGTTGTTAAAACTTTCTATTGAAGCAGTCATCTCACGCAGTCTATTTGAAATAAAATAAAGCATTTTAAATAATGTCTCGATTTTAACCTCGTAAACTGTCAGTAAACAGCAAGAATAAATACAGAAATAAATCTTGTATAAATCAGAAAGTATTGGCACCCTCAATTGAAATCCTTTCACAATTTTAAAACACTTCTCTCGATATTGCGGAGGAGACATATCGTTTTACTCCAGTGCTCGATAAACAGACGGTGGACACAGCACGATTTATTGGCGCCACCTAGCGGCCGACTCGGACATTCAATACTGCTGTATTTTATTTTATTCCACAGATTTACTTCCAAGCACTTATTCAAGAGGGAATAATGACTCGTGTCAAGAATTTTACAGTTGAATCGTTGGGTTAACCCTGCTTATTCTTCTGTCTATTTGATGCCAAGTGAGACATTTTCCAAAATAAAGGGCAAGAAGACGCGGCCAGACACTTTTCTTTGTGTAATAATTTGAGTAATGAGCAAATATCTCAACGGTGAAGGAAATCTTCATGAGAGAACATAATGTGACATCAGCTAACTCGCACAGGGTCCACGTGGTGGATTACGACCCACTCCATCTCACAGAGAAGAGACCGGTGTCCTGCAGTGGCAATGATATATTGCTAACTTAATTTGGTCAAGATAAGATTCTTGCCTTTCGTTATGAGATCTAACGCTCTCAGATTATTTTAGCGTCCATAATAACCTACTGCAAACCGTATATCTTGTTACTTATCTGCAATAGACATCCATAAAATAATGTACTGCCATAAAGGTAGGTATATCACGCTCACAAAGGATATTGCTGTAAAAAATACATCACAGTGTCAGGATAGGAGCTAAACTAAGTTAGGTACATTTTATCTCTTTGAGCGAACATCAATAAAAAATAGCTGTACGGGGCGTACGGCTAGTAATGGGAATTTCACACAAAGGAGCTCGGTAACAGAATAGGTTATAAATCTAAAAGAGACGGGATATTAAGCATTTTTTTCCAATCACGGAGCCCGGGATGGTACGAGCAAAAACGGTGTTTTAATACTAATTTTAGGATGAAAGATGAATGGCGTAGCGAGGTTCTGCTTAGGTTTTGTGGTAGTTAATCGACTGTGTAATAAGTTCATCAGTTCAACGTTTCGTTGTTTTGTGTTGTTCGGTCATATGTACTCATAATTTAGGTGAAACCAAACTTTAAACACTATTTTTTTACGAAAACGTACTTACCGTAGTTGTTAATACTAAAGCGATGCGTAACCTTGCTTGTTGTGAAGTTAAACAAACCACACACACAGATATGATAATCTGCTTAGCCTTTCCCCAACTATGTTCGGATTAACTTCTACTCGAACTAGATAAAACTAAATACTAGTATATTTAACATGGGAGCGCTTGCTTACCAATCCTTAACATGGGCCCACGTGTGGTTTATGATGGCTCACTTTATGATTACGCTTGCCTAAAAACATATAAAACAAACAAACATCCATAATGATATTCAATTAATAATTTAACGTGCTAATTATCCATTCCCCATAGCTATAAAGTATCTTCACCATACAAACGCAGACTTAATAAGAAGTCATAAAGAACCCCCTACAATGTCAGCTTTCACATCAATCGCTCATTTACAATTCCCGAATAAACAGTAATTGAATGAGAAGTCTCGTTGCCGATTGGTGCATAAACGTGGACTTTATGAGGTTGTAAACATTTTACAGGTAATGACAACCTTCGGTGTGGGTTGAGCGCTCCATCAAATTGTAGTCGGTATCAAAATGCTTTGTGGACTTGTTACAACTCTGGGTTCAGGGACTTTTAAACGTAAGTATTTTTATGAAGTTGGCTTAGTCTAGTTGTTTGATCGCTAGAGTGTGAATAAAGATAGAAAAAAGAAGAAAGAAAGTACGATGCATTAATAAAATAAGTACCAATTAATATCTGAGATAGTATTATACCATTTGCATGAAATGATTCATTCTCATTTAGGTAAATTAGCTTTTGGGATTGAAATAGCTGATAGAAATCTGACAACCAGTCTTACCAAGGATATTGTGTACTTTATTTTGGGTCAATTTAGGCCCCAAGAAAAAGCATATCAATGATTCTTATCGCACCTTCTATTCTCAGTAAACGAAAAGATCATTGAATACCCATTCAATACTCGCCAGAATAACAAACTCAATCTACAAGCTGGGAATAGAGAAAGCCAAACAACTTTTAGATTGAAATGGAAGCAAGTTGCAAGTGTTCATTAAACTAGTTCATCGGCTGAAACACTTACGGCTGGTTTCTATAGCAACACAATGGACATTGAAGCGCTTTCTGTCTGCTATCTTTCGAGCCTCTTTTGAGAAAGGTAGGAATATTAGGATATCGATAGTAGTAGATTATAACTGATTTTGCGAAGTGTACCTATTGTGTGCCACGGAGTGCGATCCAATAAAATGTAAGAGATCTTTTGGTTTTACTCCTGCGCGGCAGCTACCACGCAGCTAAATCCTACGCGCTACGCCGTAGCAGTTCTCTGAATCTACCTAAATGGATACTATTCTAGGCTATAATATTTTTTTTATTAGGTATTTGCAAGGAGTTTATTAATGAAAACTTGTTCGTAAGTCGAAGTAGATGTATAGCATAGAGAGCCAGGTATTCATCAGGTTAGACTAAACCCTAGTATAGTGTAGTGTGTATAGTTCTTCAGCAAAAAACCAAGTTAGGTGGAAATGATGGACGAAATTTGAAGTTCGTTTGGCTACAACTTCTTTCATTAATAGAAGTTTCATAATTTTTCGTCTATCGACAAACGCCCATCCCTATCAACAGAGACTATTGTCCGAACCTTACAATGAGTCACGACCGTGTGTAGCGCACCTTATTTATAATTAAATACCGTTTGTCCGACAACACGGCCGCCATATTGAATGACGTTAATAGAACTCAATGGAACTGCTTACTTTGTTTCATGAATAAAAGACCTCCACGATTTGCTTTGAAGGATTTCTTTTGTAGGTCGGAACTGTAGGCTATCTGATAGCAATGTTCTTGTATTAGTTGTATTATCTTTTCAAATGGGTTTCTATGAAAGAGGAGTCAAGTAAAAATCTAAAATGATATTTCAGCCAGTTTTGATAAAATATTTTACATCATAATTTTTTAAATCAGCACATCTAAATAGCATTCAGGAGTTTTAGTGTCAATTTCCCGCAACAAATTTAACGGCACTGTCAGCTCTTTAACCCGGTTTAGATGTCCTGATCGCGTTCAGTTTGTTTGGTGAAATTCGTCCTTGGTATAATGCACTTACGTACTTCAATGTTTTTTATAAGCTTTTATTTAACTTGCCTTGTTTGTTTGTTTTTTAGTATATATTGGTCAAATCTTGCAACTGAAGTTCAAACCAGTTTCCCGCAACCAATTGAACTGAAATTTTGCACACACCTTTAGTTCTGGTGACAATACATTTTCATGACAGACATAACATAATCCTGCAGCTAGGATCGCCTCCTCACGAGAGAACTCCTCAACGGTTAATAGCACGGGCACGGTACACGCGTTCAATATTGATAGATAAACACATTTTTTTCTTTTCATTTAGTTAAAGCTTATTTTTTTGGGAAAAAAAAGTTTAATTTAATTTTCGACCCATATTTCAAGTTTTAAACAAATAATAATAACCTCTTCTTGCTTTTTCAATACTTAACGTTTCCTTTTTGGTTTACCAATAACCAGCAATAAATCATTTTACAAATGCCAATCCAACCTTACCTACTTTTTCGACTTCCTGAAAACAAAATTGAACAATATATTACGATGAGCCAGTTTACGACAATTTTTATGATTTTTATAGCTACTTACTTACTGTTTTCGACCAACGTGTTGCAGTCAATTTATGCAGCTGATGCTGTAATGAAGTTGTTAAGAACAGGACTGAAATAGGAGGGAAGGAGGGGGTGGGTCCCTTCAGTCCAGGGGAAGAGCGGGTAGCAATTTTTTTTTGTTGTGATATTGTTTTAGTTTTAGAGTTCAAGGTTAAGGGCTCTTTCTGCAAAACATGCAGATGCACCTCATAATGTTCAGTTATGTAAGCACCAAAACATAATAATTTTGAAATAATATACATCTTTTAATTAGATTGTGGAGGTAACATAGGCAGGCGCTCGCTGATTATGAATTCAGCTGTATCCAGTCAGACTGGAATCCGTTACCAAAGTTATGATAGGATTAGGCAGATGATACTAACTCATCATACTTCGCCTGTCCGTACCAAAAAGTATTTAGGGATCACGTAGCACATCTTTTTCCTACATCGCTATTGACTACTAAAAAACAAGTAACAAAGTTTGATTCCTCCTGTACATCTTTGCACGTGAAAAATCATGAAAATTCTTCTTATAGTGCCTTGTTTCTTCTCTTGGAGCTAACATAACTTTTAAGCAGCTCTTCGCGATTTTAATTAGTAACAACAGGAGATCGGAAGCCGTTGTCTTAGAAGATAATGACTAAAACATGCTGTAGTAGTGCTGTTAGTCAACTGGGAGTGGCTGTTGCCAACGACTGTTAATGAATATTAATGTTTGGGATGCTGTCAGGGTGCAGGTGGAACAGTGTTTAACTTAATTTAAAATTAACCTTCATAAGCATCTTTAGCCAAAGCCATCGTCGCATCATTGAGATGAGGACATAAGTGAATCACTTAGTCATGATTTTGAGCAACATCCATAAAATGCGAGGCATTAAGCCAGGCTGGAAGACGATGATTAATAATGATAAACAAAATCCTGCTCTTCGTTCACCAGCCCAGGGACTACCCTGGGCTGGTGAACGAAGAGCAGGATTTTGTTTCAGTAGTTCTCAGTAGTCTTTCTAATTCTTTTAATGAACTATCATTAAAAGAATTAGAAAGACTACTGAGAGGCTTCAAGAGCCAATACCAATACTTGAGACTGATATTTCATAAGATTTAGTGACTTCTCAGTAGCAGCCATGGAGTCTGGATTTGTGCCCGGTCGATGGCAATAAGCTGGCCCTGTATTACTTGAAACTTTAACATAACTGGGGTACACCTCTGCCTAACCCTTCGATTAAAGGCGTGATGTTATGTTAGTGACTATTCAATAATTCGTTCATTCATTATTGCAAATACAAGTGAGTACATATAATACATTGAGTTACGACCGACTCGTAACTGTTCTGATTCATCACCACTCTATAATCATAAGTTCTGATTTGTCATCAATTAACATATTTTAGAAGTAAAAGATCGACTGAGCTATTCCTTTGAAGATTAAGCATATCGTTACATAAAAGAACACAACAACAGTACCTAATTGAAAACATTCCTCGCTTTTCGCTCCGCCTATCACCAAGTCTCATCCCTTACAGTTTCTGTTATCTTACGGAAGCGTAACGCCGCTTTCCTCTGTGACTATCCCAATGTTTATCGCAATGGAATGGCCTCCAGTACCTAATGCGAAAGGTTTTAGCATATACAGTTTATACTCGTACTGAACGTGGAAAACAAAGCTTAGATAGCCACTACGATTGGTCAACAAAAAACATCATTACTACTTTCTTTGGAACACGAAAAGATAAGTTGCTAAAGACAATAATATTGCTGTTTACTATGTACCCAGCATATTAATTAATACAATGTCAATGGTCCGTAGACACTTTACTACGTTGTGCACAATAATTACAAGTTGCTAATTTGCGAGCCAAAAACTCTCGTTGCTTATTTTCAAACGTTCTTGATAACTCCTATACTTATGATCTATCCATTTACATTTTGCGTAGGTAGTCATTAATATACTTCAAACTCATGCTTTCCTATTTTTACGCCCTATACAAATACGTGTTGTACCGTGAGTCCTTACAAAAGTCGCCCCTGCAAAGTCGCAGCAAGTCATTACAGAATTCAATTTGTATCGAGCCCAGCTTTGTGGAGACCGTTCAGTCGAATGACTTGCGCTTTGCACTTTTTAAACACATTGTCGGTACGAGAATGGATCCTTTTTACGTGCTCTGAATAGGAATGGACGGAGCTACTTGAAGGCAAATGGAATGATAATATTCCTTGTTAAATGTAAGTGTAATTTGTATAGGATCGAATTAACATGAAGACATTACAGGATGTTTTAGCAAGAACAAAAACTACTGCAGTCTTTTTAGACATGAAGTGTTTACTTGCAGACTCTTGCAAATTAATATACTAAGACCAAACCTGTGTCAAAATTCCGATATGATCAAACCTGATGGCTTATATTTACAGCACGAAGTAGATATGAGGCTTATATTTATATTAAAACTCTATGTAGTGCAGAAGGATATTATTGGATAGGTAGATGGAAACCAGTCCTCTAAAAGTCACGTTTTTTATCCCCTAAAAAGAAGCCTTACAGTTTTAATACTCTCACTCAATCACTTAAGAGAGCCACTTTAGGACATTACTTTAATGTACCAAATACACAAGTAATTTAATTTCAATACTCGTTCGATCCCAACGTCGTTACCGTACCATCTCTAACAGCATACAAAAACCTAAAAACAGAATTTTATTTGGGAAACTAGGCCAAGTACTTCGAGGCTATTAATTCCGAGGGAGTACCTAAATATTAAGTACATGGAGTATAAATATTAAATGGTCTATCTGTGAAAAAGTCTAGTGGCGTTCGGTCAGTAAATTGGCTTTATTGGACGAAATACGTAAAAGGAAATAGCGGTGTTGGGAACGCAGCGCTGTGGCACACTGAATGCTGTAAAGCGCTTTAGGAAATTGGGCTTTAGAATTTCTATACAGATCTGAACACAACGGAATGGGGTTTATTTTTGCTTCAAGAGACACAGATCTTTTTCGGGGTTGATTAGGCGGACGACCTTCACCTATTTTCCATTCAAACGGCAGTCTAGCCTTCTCTATTTTTAGAAATGTATTTAGTTACGTAGGAAGTGAAAACATAAGTCTTTGTTTAATATGGAAACAGTAAAATTGTTTCAGAAGTTTTCCGGCAACCACTCTCTGCATGTTGTTTGTTATCCCAGATGGTTTCTTTCCAGTTTCAAAAATATTCATAAAGAAGTTTTAGTTACAAACATAATGATTCTTTTGCCCAAAGCTAACTTCTTGATCGTAAAACAGCACAGTATCCGGATAATCTATTGAAACTCCTTTCAACTTATAACAAGCTAACAAACTGTTCGTTGTAACTTGAACGTTATTGTTAGTATCTTCTGAAACTTTTATCTTACGGAGAAACAGTTTATCATCAATAACAGCTTGTTTGTGCTCATCTGTTTCTAGTTCAGCTGGTGAAGCTAGACTCAGAACGCCTGAATAAAATTAAATGACTTTCTGCCAACGACATCAATGATGGAAGTGTATTGGATTGATTGGGATTGACATTATAAGCAACAAAAAAATATGTGAGAATATTCTTATACTGTTGAATGTCGATAAAGAACCTGAAACCCTTTGAAAGCTATTGGTGGTTGTTCCAGCCCACAGGTGAACTTTTTAGCAAATAATCAAAACGTCTAAAGACACATTTTTTACCTTTGAAAAAAGACTGAGGCTCTGAACTTTAACCCGACAAATACCGAACCTGCCTACATATAAGAGAAATATTCTCGAAACGACAGTAAATCATAGAGATTAAGGATTGAATTGATGGGGATTGTAGGCAATCACTTGACGAGTTAAAGACGATGTTGAAAATCGAATGCGAAAATCGAATAAGACCGAACCTATGTCCACTATTTCTAATGAGCTTTAACAAAATCCTACCAAAAGATAAAACTGATCTAAAAAATTGTAACGACGACAATATCGATTAAAGGAAGGAAGTCAAGACGTTGAACTGAGTTCCATAATGAATTCAGGAGCCATTTCACGCTCTCCAAAACTTTTTATCACGCCGTTCCTTTTTACTGTCACAGAAGGAATGGCCGATCCCGATGCTCTTATTGACAACGTTTATACTGTGGGTAATTTATGTATTGTTATTGGAGGGCTAGAGCTGTCAATGATTATGCGCAATTTGTAACCGTTTGAGAGTTTGAGACTCGCTGCTTCGGTACCGAAGAGTTTATTCGATTCAATTGAATATGTATTTCCAATTCGATGGTTTGAGGATAATGGATGGTGTTGAGTAGATGGTGCTGTTAACTCTTATGTTTAGTATATTTATTTGTTTGCTTTATCATGCACTGTACTCTGTACTAACACACAATAGGCCCGTGTGTTGGATTATAAGCCACTGTTTCTCATAAAGAGTAGGTATGCTTTGTCCCAGCTGTGGGAAAGCTATAGGCTGATTTACTTTATTATCATGTCACACATTTTGGTCATTACTTTTATTACCTTCTCCACTGCTGGACATGGGAAAAAAAAGTGAAATAAAGGACTTCAAAAGGAAAATTAGCACAGAGGACCAATTATAAGGTCACGTGTTCAAACAAAAATACATAAACGCAAAAAATCACTTCATCATTTCAAAGTAAGTAAACAAAATCCTATCTCCCAGTACAGCACACAGTTTACCTAGCTCGGATGATCCAGTTATGCCGTCCAATTATTTTAAAATCGGCCCAAAAGCTACGCGCGCGGTCCGCACCGACCGCCACTAATAGAATAACCTGGCCTGGCCTGCCCGCGGCCACTTTACTGCCCACGATGTGCTTAGGCCGTTATGATTTCAGTAAGAAGGTCAAATGATGCTGCTGAATATTTTAAAGGAGGTGGATAATTTTAGAAAGAAAAGTCCGGTAAGAAACTGTGGTTATTTATGCGTAAGAAAGGTTATTAAAATACCTCATCGTTCTATTAACAGGTCCGGTTCACGCTAAGGTAAAAGATACGGTAAACATGTCCAAGCAAAGTTTCTAGAATTATTAGGTACACTATACACTAACATGTAATAGCCAACTTGTGACATTCCGACGAAAGCGTACTACTTATTTTTAATAAACCCATTTTATAACACTGCTCAGTTTAATTAAAGGCTTGAAAAAGTCTTGAACTGTAAATGCATGTTTCGTAGCGTCAGCACCGAAATGACTATTTTCATGAAATCATCATCCGCCTAGCCTTTTCCCAACTATGTTGGGGTCGGCTTCCAGTCTAACCGGATGCAGCTGAATACCAGTATTTTACATGGAGCGACTGCCTATCTGACCTCCACAACCCAGTTAGTACTGGGTAATACGATACCCCTTGGTAAGACTGGTTGTCAGACTTTTTTGGGCCACTGACTACCTATAACGGCTGTCAAAGATCTACAAATGACACCCGGGACCAACGACTTAACGTGCTTTCCGAGGCACGGAGGAAACTCGGTATGTAATGGGTGGTCACCCATCCACAGACCAACCTAGGCAAGCGCGGCTTAACCTAAAGATCGATCCGAGCGGCTGTTATTACTTAGCCACGAGCTCCTCTATTTTCATGAAATGCGAAATTGAAATTGAGGATGGAGAAATGATGAGAATTATTTTGGTTTTTGTTTAACTTTTTGACGAAATCAAAGAAAGTACCAAAGTTTGTATACCTAAAAATTTTCACTTTAATTACTACGAATTTAGGAAAAAGGAGCATGTGAATACAAACTCTTCTTAATTTAGCTTCAGAGAGTTCGTACACACAAAAAAACTAGGCGTTTACGGAGAGCTACAAATCCAAATTATCGTTAAGTAGAATCTTTTAACCTTTATCTTCCTTTATCCTGTACGAAAGCTGTTCTGAAATTTATTTTCTTTTGCTGCAAGTCGTATTTTGTCTAAACACTTACGAAGTACTGATAAAGTCATATTAAAATAAACAAAAGTATTATATGACGAGATTTTGTTGTATTTTCATGAAAGCAATCTATCTATGGACACGAACTTTTAAAATATTATAAAATAATACAAGTAAAAATAATATCAAAACAATTTAAAAAACGCGCAACATCTTTTCAGAATTAAAAAAGGAAGCAAGAAAGTTAATGAAAAGTTTGTACAGAAGATTAATTAATAAAAACGTTTTTAAAATATGAACCAAAAGCCATCAAAGTGTTTTTCATATTCAAAGTTCGTTTTTATGGGAGCAGTCTTGAATTATTTTATTAAAATTCGGCTTAGGCCTGGTTCATAAAAGTGGCACTTCGTAGGCCTCTCGGACCGAGGTACTTCGCCAGAATTTACATTTATATTGCAAAGGTATCTTATGTTTAAGCTTGTTAAAAGTTAAGGGTGCGTTCAGAGTTTCCTTGAGGATATTGGTGATCTATACGAGCTACATCCTGATTTACTGGTACAAGCCATAATGGCATCTCGTTCATCATTCTATATATCATATCCTAATTTATTTGGGGAGGGCACAGCATGTCTTATTCTTCCATACTATTACTCGTCATTTCAGCAGTCACAGTCCTTTCTAGCCTTATCATCCTTCAAACAGACCATCCATCGTTTTTTTGGTCTTCCTCTAGGTACTCTTATAGCTATCTACATTCATACTCAAAACTTTTTTCACGACATTCAACATTTTCTCATTCCTCCGCATCACATGCCCATACCATGACAACCGATAACCACACATTTCAGTCACCGACGCCTTTTACAGACATCTCGTTAAAAAAAAAATTGTGGCTTCAGAAAGATCTAAAACTTCAAAGTTTTCTGTGCCCACTTACACACATAACATAACTAAAAGTACATTCTTAATTTTGTAACTAAGTATATACCTATAGGTATACATTAGTTCCTGTGGTAGGTACATAATGTAAAATTAATTTACCAAAAATCAATAAATCATGTACATATTGTATTAGATATCATGTAGCTAGGTAGTTACTTATGTGCAGGCTTTTTTCTCATCCTTGAAGTAAACCGAACGTAACAAAATCTATTCATAGTTTAAAAAGTACCATTTCCATATTTCGAATAGCTAAACTCAATTATTTGCATTGCGAAAGTAATGGAATTTACGACGTGCCATTCAATGTTTTCGGGGAGTGCCTATATTACGCATACTTATCGAATTTATTCATGAATCAATAGTATTTTAGATAATGTTTGTTCGAAGCCGAAAATTTTCTAGCAAGCACTGAAATTGAACGAACTGTTACAATTTCGAAGTGTTATTATTTTAGTCATATTAAACACTTTCCCAAAGAAAGTGTTATTATTTTTGACCACTTACCCAAAGTCATGTAGTCTTCACGTGGTGAAGATCGAGAGTGTGTCGACCAGGGTGGCGTACCTTAAACTCAGAATATCCTCAAGATATTCGCTGAAGTTCATACAGGCCTACGCCCCGACCTCGGCACACCCCGACCTCGGCACACCCTGACGATGAAGTGGAGTATGAGGATATTTCCAAAGCCCTGCATGGTTTCAAAACTCACTTCACCGTTGTCATGGGGAACTTCAATGCGATACTGGACATATGAGACGGCTGCAGGTGGGGCAATTTGGGGTTGGACGTCGGAACCACCGGGACGTCGGTTGGACGTCGGAACAACCTCTATATGATGAACTCCTTCTTCAAAAAGTGTGAGCACAGGAAGTGGACCTGGCAGAGTCCCGATGGTGCAACTAAAAATGAGATTGACTTCATCACGTCAATCAAGAAGAAAAAATGTTGTCTCTAAAAAAAAAGTTAAATGATGTCTCTGTGATCAATTCCGTGAAAACCGGGAGCGATCACCGCATGGTAAGAGGCACATTGAACATCAATATCAAGCTTGAAAGGATTAGGATTAGCTTATGAAGTCTACGCTCCGTCCAGCACAGATCCAGATCCAAAACCCCGAGAGCTTTCAGCTTGAACTCCAGAATCGTTTTGAGTGCCTAGGAAGCTCAGTGGACGAATACAACGATAAGTTCGTGGAAACTGTCCATACGAATGGGTCGAAGTTCTTCAAGACACGTCGTGCACACAAGAACAAAAAACTTTCTGATCATACTCTCGAGCTCATGAAGGAGCGGCGTGAGATGATCCTGCAGTCTTCAGGCGAGGCGTGAAAATACCGGCAGCTCAATAGACGGATCTCTAAATCCCTGAAGAGCGACCTCCGCCGCTTTAATACCGAGCGTATTAAAGACGCTATTGAGCGGAATAAAGCTTCTAAGTATTTTCAAGAGCTCTGGCTATTGAGCAGAGCCAGCTCACGAAACTGAAGACCGACGATGGCAGGATCGTATCCACCAAATCGGAGCTGCTGAGGGAGCTCGAGAGTTTTTATGGACAGTTGTACACTTCAACCAGTAAACCCGTTGCAAATCTAACTAACTACCCAAGAGCTAGACTGAGCCGATACTATACCGAAGACATTCCGGATGTCAGCCTGTACGAGATTAGAATGGCTCTGAAACAGCTTAAAAACAACAAGGCACCGGGTGATGACGGAATTACGGCCGGACTCCTGAAGGCAGGTGGAAAACCGGTACTTAAGGCCCTTCAGAAGCTGTGTGATTCTGTCATACTCGAGGGGAAAACGCCGCAGGCAGGGCTGTGGTGGTACTCTTCTTCAAAAAGGGCGACAATGCCCGGCTGAGAACTATAGACCCATCTCACTTCTAAGTCATGTCTATAAGTTGTTGTCAAGAGTCATCACGATTCGTCTCGCACGCAGGTTTGACGATTTTCAGCCTCCCGAACAAGCCGGATTCCGAAAAGGCTTTAGCACCGTAGACCACATACATACGCTGCGGCAGATTATACAGAAAACCGAAGAATATAACCTGCTTCTTTGTTTAGCGTTTGTGGACTACGAGAAAGCCTTCGATTCGATCGAGACTTGGGCTGTCCTGCAGTCTCTCCAACGGTGCCAAGTCGTCTATCGGTACATCGAGGTGTTGAAGTGTTTGTACAAAAACGCCACCATATCAGTCCGACTTCAGGACCAGACCTCGGAACCTATCTTTCTGCAGCGAGGTGTGAGACAGGGAGACGTCATATCTCCGAAACTGTTCACCGCTGCACTGGAGGATGTCTTCAAGGTTCTGGACTGGAGAAGGTTAAAAATCAACATCAATGGCGAGTACATCTCTCACCTTTGGTTTGCCGACGATATGGTCATGGCTGAGACCATGGAGGACCTCAGTACAATGCTCGATGACCTCAGTAGAGCTTCCGAAAGAGTGGGTCTTAAAATGAACATGGACAAAACCAGTCATGTTGAATGCCCATGTAACACCCACTCCTATAAAGATCGGAGACTCTACACTCGAATTGTAGACGATTATGTCTACCTGGGACAAACTTACGATCCAGTTAGGTAGGTCTAACTTCGAGAAAGAGGTCAATCGTCGAATCCGACTCGGCTGGGCAGCATTCGGGAAGTTGCGTGGTATCTTCTCGTCCAACTTACCGCAGTGTCTCAAGACGAAAGTCTATGACCAGTGTATATTGCCAGTGATTACATACGAGACCGAAACGTGATCGCTCACAATGTGCCTCATCAGAAGGCATAAAGTCATCCAAAGGGTAATGGAGAGGGCTATGCTCGGAGTTTCCTTGCGTGATCAAATCAGAAATGAGGAAATTCGCAAGAGAACCAAAGTTACCGACGTAGCCGAAGAATAGCCAAACTTAAGTGGCAGTGGGCAGGGTATATTGCTCGCAGAACGGATGGCCGATGAGGCCGGAAAGTTCTGGAGTGGCGACCGCGAACTGGAGGACGTTGCGTTGGAAGGCTTCCCACTAGGTGTACCGTTGACCTGGTAAAGGTTGGAGGGATCCGCTGGATGCGAGACGCACGGGACTGGTCAATGTGGCGACACTTGGGGGAGGACTATGTCCAGCAGTGGACGTCTTTCGGCAGAAATGATGATGATGATGATGACTTACCCAAAGAAACTCATACGATTCGTGAAAAAAATAAAGTCCTTACAACAGTACATAAACAGACTTTTTCGATGCATTTATCTACCATTTTTTACCGTGAATCAAAATAGATATTGTCCGAAAGACTGATTACAGTAATAGGTACAGACGCCAACACATCAAGCTACCCGAAACTGTTAACTTTTCCAATCAACCTTGAACCTAATGCTTTAGTGATAATGTTGAAAATCTATTAAAGTTTGACAGATTGTAGTAGCTTGTTGTTGTGTCTGTACATTCCATGAAATTTGTACCTATAAAAAAACATAAAACTGTTTCAAGGTTCATCACTCAGGGGCAGACCAGTCAACAAAAAGCTCTGAAATCAAGCTAGTGGTGCCATCTTTACCAAATGAGATTAATTGTCAAGCAATTGTTTTCCAGTTTCTCACTACAGTTTATTGAAACTCAAAACATAAACTAAGCGGGTTTTAACATTTATATTCCAAGATAAGAAAAATTCAGACGAATTGATAACCTTTTCCTTTTGGAAGTCGGTTAAAAATAGTAATGAAGTGTGAATCAAGTTAATTGGTTCAACAATTTACTGTAGTTTTTGAACGGAAATGATTCACTTTGACACTGACAAATTAACTGACATGATCTGACGTTTGTCAAGTGATAGCAAAACTTGTTTGAGGTAGTGCAATGTATAAACGTGTTTAAATTATTTCTGAGTTGCAATGACTGAAACAGATGAATATAAATGTGTGAATTGTGGAACAGGAACTGCGGCACTATACCGCACGTACGGACCGTCTGTATTGAAGCTAACAAAATGTGTAAGTTTTAAATATTTTCAAGTGCCGTTGTTCGTCTTATTTATCTAGTGATAAAAGCCTGAATAGAAACACCTAGGTCTCTGCAGACCTCAGTATTGTCAACATATTATTGTTACCGTAAGCCGGGAGCCCATCGAACACGGAGAAATGAGAAATTGTCTTTATTTATTTAGACGCAAACATAAAAGGCGGAAAATTGTTATCCTTAGAGTTTAAAAACAATATAAAACAAGTAATATGCTCAAAACAACAGACGGTGTTATGATTTTGATTTCTTCTTGTTTATAGAAATAACAGGCAATTATTATATTAAATATTATAATTATTTCCTTTATTTATTTCTATAAAATCAATTACATTTTTAAATATTCCTTAGAAAAAACGATATAAAATGAAACATTTAAAAATATAAAAAAATTGTAGCCTACCGGTATCGGAAACAGGGTCCAAGCTACCGGCGGTCAGGGCTCCAGAGAGAGGAACCTCCTAACAATATGAGCTGTGTCCAGGCTGTGTCATGCTTTTTGAATCAAGCCCTTGATCCAGCTGCCTAACGAGAGCCTCCTCAGGTATTGTTCGAGGCTCTCGGCAATCAAGCCATGGGCTAATACAACTATCGCACAATGATCGCTGAGTCCACATCCCACATGTCGACAACCTCTCAATCCAAATCAAGATATTTGATATGTTTATCTTTCTTGACTGTCACGAGGTTCTCATCATGCAATTATTGTTAAGTACCCAAAACATTGACAATCCACAAGATACTCTAAAAACAATTGTTTTTATTTGTTTCCAGGAGAAGTGCAAAGAGATTGTAGATAAATACATAGAATATGATCCAGTAATAGTGATGATTGACCTGGTATTGATGTCTAGAGAAGCACAGAGGCATATCCTGTACAATACAGAGTTCAAGGTATGTGTGAAAACTTAATATTGATCAATATTCCTAGCTGAAGGTTTTTATTACTTTGCCCCATACAGTACAGGGAAGATCAGACAAAAATAAAACATGTGCAATTATTAGCACATTATCTCACCGTATATTGGAATACGGGAGCCATGAGCCAGCTAGACGGAGTCATAGCAGACCAAGGAGATGGCAGGGTGCCTTGGATGGCTTCCTCACAAACTGGTGAAAAGAAGTGCAACACTGAGAGAAGTGAATGGAATCAGGGAGACTGACTTACTGCCCTCTTGATTACCACGGCAAAGTTACCTGTTCTAAAACATATATATCTGTGGGGGAGAATGGGCAAGAAACTCCCTGCATGACTTAAGAATCAACAAAATGACAGATTTCTTTTGTTGACTTGTCATTTTGTTTATTCTTCCATTGACAAAACCCATTTCTTCGGTGGTCATGCTACACGTGCTGGAGTCTCTTTTAAATAGAGTTCTTGCAAAACTCTTAGTGTAAGAAGTACCTGCAGTAATCAACATTCCATGTCACAAGTGAACCTAGAAAATTGAAAATAATAATTGTTTTATATTATTTCAGTCATTTTGGAAGCTAGCTATAATACTGATAATGCTAGAAGCATACGGAGTGTGGAGAAGTGACAGTTTGTTCAGTTTAGGTGTGAATTCCATCTGTGGTTTTGCAAACAATTCTACTAATCTGTAAGTATGTGTTTAATACTTTTATCTTAGAAATAAGACTTTCAAACATGCCAGGTCTTATATGTTCTCCGTATGTACCAATGACCGGTGGAAAAGTGTAACCAACCTTAAAATTTGTAAAGGAGTTTATTAAGTCCAGTTGTGAGAGATTCTTTACGATTAATATGGTTTAGCAAATGATTTGAGCAGTGGTGGACCAATGCAAACGGCCTCAACCCGCGAATCGCAAATCGTTTCAATCGAAGCAGGCACTTACTTTGCGTAAGCTATTTCATCACCACTGCTCTCAAAATGGAGATGGAAATCGTTGACTTCCCCAGAATCAAATATTCGAAGATATATAACATCCACCAACCTGTACTAGGCCTACACCCATAATTTTATTTAGTTTGCTGTCTCAAACAAATCATAAATATATATTATTTAAAAAAACTTACATTTATTTATTTACTCCAAACATACAATTATCTTTACAGGCTAGACCCAATGCGATATTGTACACTTAAAAACATATTTGTGTGGTATGACTATAATTCCCATTCCTTTGTTTTTAGGACCTTTTGCACATAGGACATTTTTGCTAAAGTGTCGTTTTGATAATAGGTTGTTTTGCTAATAGTACCATTTGCTAAAAGGATGTTTCGATTTTTTTTTTGTTCAAACTCCACTTATACCAGTCATATTAATCTCGTACTAAAGTCAATATGCGGCCTTTCATACCACTATAATAATTAAACAGCAGACAATATTTTTATCGTTGACTAAGTTGTGTAACCAATCAAACAAAAGACCAAAACACTAAAAAGTCACTTCTAATTCCAGAACAATACCAGTAAACATATCCCAATCGGTGCCCGATTCCTGGAGGGTCAGCTGTTGGGCGTGGACCCATGTGGAGAAGACAGAGGAAGACAATGATCTGTTCATATGGGAGAAGGACTTCTATGTACAGTTCTCGTCTATTACTTGTGGTTAGTAAGAATTTCTATTACCTATCTACCCAAAAAATTCGGAAATAAACAAAGTTCCAACGTGTGTTACGCCCAATTTCGCTTCTGTGCGAATTGTTTTGGCGTCTTAATATTCTTTATTACCATTTTCTTTTACTGATAAGTTTTATAAAAAAAAAAATAACTTTATTTTTCCAGGTATATTGATGTTTGTAGCGACCGCACATCTATTAATGACGATGGCAACACCATTCACCTCACGAAATAAAGGTAACAAAATTAATCAATCATTTTAGAACTTTTGTTAATGTTGTTGCGCTCCATCTGGCAACGACACACTCAATCTGGCAACATCCCGGCGCGGTGTTAAAAATATTTTGAGTGTCTTATACTAAACCATCCAAGTGTTCTTACAAAGTCACGTTTAGACCTACTAATATAGGGGAAGCGAATTAGGGTTGAACCTCATCTATCAACACGAAATCGCATTCTTCCGTCATTTGCTAAAGCGAGAAATAGAGCGTGCCGCCGAGAGCATCGTCGATGCTGCCGCGTGCACTCCCGCTCTGTCGCGTGCGACGGCACTCCCGCTCTGTCGCGTGCGTCGGCACTCCCGCTCTGTCGCGTGCGACGGCACTCCCGCTCTGTCGCGTGCGACGGCACTCCCGCTCTGTCGCGTGCGACGGCACTCCCGCTCTGTCGCGTGCGTCGGCACTCCCGCTCTGTCGCGTGCGACGGCACTCCCGCTCTGTCGCGTGCGACGGCACTCCCGCTCTGTCGCGTGCGACGGCACTCCCGCTCTGTCGCGTGCGTCGGCACTCCCGCTCTGTCGCGTGCGACGGCACTCCCGCTCTGTCGCGTGCGACGGCACTCCCGCTCTGTCGCGTGCGACGGCACTCCCGCTCTGTCGCGTGCGACGGCACTCCCGCTCTGTCGCGTGCGACGGCACTCTCGCTCTGTCGCGTGCAAGCGCCAACTGTCAAGGGGGAGATTCTAGGTGTCATACTGAACAGTTTTCGCTACTAAGCTCATATCCCATTTGTGAAAAATATTGTCTAGTTATTACCCCCTTGACGGATGCAGGTGATTAAATCCCTCTATTGTTTTCATGATTGTGACATCTCTAATATTCTTTTTCTATACTTCCAGTGCCCATAATGCGAGTGCTGAAAGCCTTCACCCTGGCTGACGTGAGCATACTCTTCACTTTACCCATGTTGGTGTGGGGCTCCGATACGTCTGCGGACACACGGACCGTTCACTTTGTTCTAGTCTATGCGTACAGCTTCGTCGTGTTCCTCAATGTATTTAGTGGTAAGTTTACCTAATTTTAATAGACTTGAGAGTTAGCCACAATTTGGCCAATGCCTCTGTCCCGTAGACTAGGCAACGGTTGCCTGCTACTGTCTACCACAAGGCATCGTTTCCACTCCAGATGTGCGAGATGTGCTGACTGCTTTTTTTGGCTCGTGTAAAGATAAAAATATATTTATTTTGTAAAACATGAGTATGTATACCTACATTATACAGGTCTTATAGATAAATAAATGAAAGTATGTAAGTAGTAAGTAAGTGTGTGTAGTGTGTGTGTGTGTAGTGTGTGTGTGTGTGTGTGTGTGTGTGTGTGTGTGTGTGTGTGTGTGTGTGTGTGTGTGTGTGTTCTGTGTATGTTTTGCCATAAAGGTACGAATGGCGTACAAAAAATGTTTAGCTTAGACGATAGGGTAAACTTAATAAAAAAAAATAGAGCAAACACTGTTTTAAGCTTTGACGGTTTACAACTAAACTTATACTGTCACTTACGGGATATCTTCCGTGATTGTTCATTATTTTGAACTCCCGATATTACACAAACGCCCTTTACTTATCCTCCCCCCCCCCCTCACCCCCTTTATTTTATTATTTTTATTTTTACTTACCAAGGCTGACAAGAGAAGCAATTGAAATAAGAAAACACAAAAATTTCAATCGAGAGAATGGCTTCAAATTGTCAAGTACGTGGAACCCAGTTTTGAGTAAGCTCAAAAGTAGGAGCCGGCATTGTAATAAGGACTCCACAAAACCTGGTGATACTGTGAGTGTGTTTTGCCGTCACTTAGTGTCGAGTTCCAGTAGTGCGGCGTAGCAAAAGACAAAGAAAGAGGGTAGATAGAATTGTCTGCTCTTAACAATTTATTTTCCATCCACCCGCATTCTCCAGTCAACCCGCGATCATGGCGCTTGCGACAGTGCCGAAATATCGGGCGCTCAAAATAATGAACAATCCGTGACTGATCCGTGTTTACGGGATCGACAGTATAAGTTTAAAAAAATAGAGGTTGTTACCTAAAACTATTAAATTTAGTCGTCATTAACGCGTCCGTCCCTAGCACACATCCCTCGCAACACATTTCTCGCACAGATCCTTCCCTTGTTTTGTATATCAAAAACCTCGCTCCGCTAAGCCTTTTCCACTAGAGCTTCGCTGTGCGAGGCTAGGTAAACAAAGTGATTCTACTGGTTCTTGCCAAACACATCCCTCGCTACACTTCCCCGCACATCTCTGGTGGAAACGCAGCCATAAGTGGGTCATTTTTTATGGCAATTAGCTCACCCATTTAGACAGAACTTCCAATATGTGGGTATCCTGTACATCTTTCCTCATTCTTTCCGACTGGACAGGGTTGTTGTTCAGATAACCACCTTCCAATAATGGATTAGCAACTTTCATGTTTGTGTAGAACTTATTTGTGATCAAAAATGCATATGATTTATAACTTAATTTATCAGCTTATCATGCCAAAATTGTTTACACACAATTAATTTCTTTTTCCAGTGTTATACGAATGCCCAGTTCTATTAACATCATTCATTCTAATATTGTGTAATGTGACGAAGTACATCACATGCTACCATGCGACGCCAATCCTGAGAAGAATATTCGCATATTGAGGGAGAGCAGCAGCGTTTTAACCAAAGATTATTAGAAGCGTAGACGAGAACTCGTGAGCCTGAACCCCCTGTTATAGCTAAAATATTGAGCTGAAGGGGTAAAAGTAAGAGTAGATGCTACCAATGAAACTGAACGTGACGAGTCTAAACCGCGTTCAGGAGCTAAAGCTAAAGACGTGATGATTGCGTTCCGTTTCATTCGTAAAATCTTTCTTAATTATAATAATAATTATGTATTTTTATATTATTACGAAAAAATAATAAACTCTTCCACAGTATCACAGAGTATTTATTTCAAAAATATAACCTCAATATTTTGCTATTTATGAGTTTACTAACTAGATACACGATAATATACAAAGGAGTTTACATTATATTTTATACTTACTTATTTAGAAAAAAATACACAGAAAAAGTATAATGCATGGCATAAAGATACGTAATTATATGACTACCTATGTATAATATATTAAAAAAAAAATAGAATAGTCATTTTTATAATGGGTTCTGAGGTTTAACCAAAAAAATAAATAATTATCGTTAACACTAGAAACGGGATATTTACCATGTTTACTGTTTGTTTTGAGTTCCCGATATTTCGGCGCTGTTGCAACTTGCAAGCACCATATGATGATGATACGGATAAACTCAAGTACACTGACTGAGGGAACGTTATTATTACAGTATCATTATTTTTACAGTAAACATGGTAAATATCCCGTTTCTAGTGTTAATGATAATATTAGTGACCATGACAGTTTAAAAATAAATAATGTTCAAAATTAACCGATTTTTTAAGTGATCTAGGTTAGCCAGAGAAAAGATGGATGGATTGTGTGAGGAATGCTATAAAAGAGAAAGGAGTACCTAAATGATGTCGTGACGTCTGGCAGGGGAGAATGGAAGAACAAAACGTGAACAACAAATAGAATAGGAAAAGGGCAGGAAGACCATGATCTCTTTCAGGTTAGCCAATCAACTGAGAGCTGTGTTAAGACTATTCCAATGCTGAGGGTGATTTTAAAGGAACATTTTTAGAGAAAACTGCTTAAGTAATTTTTCTGAAAAATATATCCAGGAATGTAATATTGTCATATGGATATCTAATGTTGTACAACGGTTTAAAATATGTGTGATTCTAGATAAAATTCTGGAAATATACCTTTTACTTACTTCATTTTGTAAGAACTAAAGCTAAATGCAATACTAAATTCAAAAAGTAATAATTAAAGGTAAATTAAATGATGAAGCTGGGATACTTAGCTGCTTTACACACAATCGTACAATTTAGGTTGTAAAAAGGCCCTTAACGAAGTCGGCACTTGTTCTGTTGGTCATTGCGATAATTTTTTTGTTCTAGACCAAGACTGCTCAACTTATTTTAAAGTTGGGCCAAAATTTTGATTTCCTATCAACCAGCGGGTAGTAACGGTAGATATAGATACCCACCAGTGGCGAAGGTTCCATACAACTCGATTCCTACCGGATTCTCCTTGAAAACGGGCATAATCAGTATTCCATAGATAAATAATAAAATCAAATTAAAGAAATGTACTCCAGCTTACCTCTTAAAAAAATTTACCCTTCGCTACTGATATCCACCTACTCGGCTTTTAACATTAAGCTTCAGTTAGTTGCTCATTGTTTGCTGGAAATTGGCTTACTGAGAAATGTTGCTCGTTATAGATATGATTTTTTTTAGATCCCGAAATCTGTTCTCAAAAGCCTATCGTTAGCTGACCATTTTTGGCGGGCCAATTCAAAAGCGTTGGCGGGTCACATTGTGGCCCGCGGGCCTAGGGTTGCATAACCTTGTGACTATACCTGGGAAATTTCTAGTTACGCAGATATTGGAGGTCAAAGTTTCAACTTTTACACAAGTTAAAAAAAAACAAACTAACTTTAAATACCTACCCCCACTCCTTGACCCCTATACTATTCAATGCATCCATCAGCACAATGTTTTGAGTGCGTTGCAGTGTTTACTTAGTTTGATGTACTTACGGAATGCTTGGTTGACGGCTTCGTGAAAGGGCCGTTTACACCTTGTATACTACTTAGATAAGGAATTTTAAAAGACACTACAAATCAGTAAGAATTGAAATATCGAAACAAGTATTAGCTAGTTTCTGTGGATCTAAAATATAACCTGAAGGATATATTTTTGTCTTCATCCTTAGCTGTTTTAGTTTTACAAAATCGTTTTAATTTTATGTAGTTAATAAAGACTAAATTTGTGCCAAATATGATTACAAATAAGCCAGGATGAATTGTCCACCCAATATTTTATGTCTGAGTTTAATATTTTAATTTAAATATTTGTTAATTCGAGAGCTTGATGTACAATAAATAACTAAAACTCATATAAACATATAAAATCCATCAACCCTTTGGTAATTATATATGATTATGCTCTCAAAATATTTGACATAAAATTGAAAAAATACATGCAAATACTGTATTATTTTAAACATCTTTCATGCAATATAATTTATAGAATAAAAACTTAGCCTGTATCATTTCACATAGACATAAATTTTATTAAAAACTAAAGCAAATAATACAAATAATAAATTGTGAAATAATATTTCGTTTATAACTGGCAACATCATTCAGTCTTTGGCTAAATTGAGCAGAAGCAAAATCTAAACTTGATCTAAACTAAAATAGAATACAATGATTGATAGTAAAAATAAATATTTAATTCATACTGGCTAATGACATGCTTAAGCTAAAAAAACTAAAATAAGTAAAAAATAGATGTCAATTTTAAACATTAATGAGAATTTTCTCTAACAATATTTCCTTGCTCTAAAGCCCCAACATTTATTCACATTCAATAATAAGATTAACTTGTGCTACGCGATAATACTAGATTACAGATTGTATTGATTTAAATCAATTGTTTGTTTGCCCAGTAATGACGATTGATGTTGAAAATGTCCTTTGTTCTCTACATTTTGTCTAATTTTGTTATTGGACACAGGTATTGAAGGCAAAAACTTGTAAGCACATAACTTCTGTGTTGTGTTCTCCAATTGCTGAAATTATGTCTCAAAATTAAATTGTAATATAATATAAAGTTATGGTTGAATTAATTCTGATGTAACAATAACCTCTAAATATACCTTTTAGTTTCTTCGTGATATAATATACAGTGCTATTGAAACTTGTATTTCAGGCAATAGACATTTACATTAAAAGTTAAAAGATAAATAATGATGTGTTCAGGCATGGATAATTTTGGAAAGAATAACTCTTCTCTGCCCTTACATAGAACTCTTCCACAGATTTTACACAGAAAGCCAAGTGTTTAAGTAGACATAATGCTTGTCATTAAGCTAACAGTAGGTTTTATTTCACCAAACTTTATAATCATTATTGGTACACATGACAACCTTCACAAGTGAATTTCAACCATAAATAATTATAGAAATAGAGTTTTAAATAGTTTCGGTCTAGCTATCAGCTAGTGGTACACATGCATACCAACACTGATTTAGAGGTAAACTTGTAACACTATTCCCATTTAAACCCATACTTATTAACAATTTATCACATAAAGGAGTAACATAGTATTGATGACCAAGAACTATCCTAAACATTATCATAAATATAGGCATCTGTGCACCTATCATAGGCAAGGTGATTCATTGCACATAAAAGCATGCGTTTCAAACATACACTTACACCTGTCACACAGAACAGAGCATGTTGTGAAATTATGATGTCACAAATATTATCAGTAATTATTATTTTTATGTAAATTCCAAACAAACAGTGTCCTTTTGTTTTAGTTTGAGATAACAACGAAAGGCTTATTTGACTAAGATAGTAGATTGTTAATGGGGTGAAGTTTAAGGAACTTTAATCTATAAGGTTGTTAGTATTCTGTTTGCATCACTGTTTTAGCTCAAGTCTGTGTCGAAACATTTGTCTGTGTGCGATAGAATCTTGAAGCACCTAGTCTATTTTTCCTTACATTGTCTAATCAAATGGTACAAAAATTACGAGTGTTCGCATAAATCACACAATTTTAAATAAAGTATGAATGACCCAATCAGGAATACATCAAGAGCTGCATTGTAACAAACATATTTCAATAACTCAAAATATCTGGCCTTCTACATAATTATTTAGTTTACCATAAGACAATTTAAGCAACATACACTTTAATACACATCATCATCATCATCATTTCAGCCGAAAGACGTCCACTGCCGGACATAGGCCTCCCCCAAGTGTCACATATAATAATAATACACATAGCTAACGACAACATGGAAAATATTTATTTTAATACATTTTAACATCAGCACTTGGATGTGTTTTCTTTGACCTTTCTTGTTCATAAATGTATTTCAGATATTTGATGTGATGCCAATTTCACTTTCCTTGAGACAAACATTGTCAATGTGTAATGAAAAACTATCAAAATCTAATCCATACTATAAACTTGTTTTTAAAACTTATGCACCCAAAATGCTTTACCATAAGTAACCAAAACATTCTCATAAAACTGTTACTTTCTAAAACGCTTTCTAATTTTATCTAGATGCTTTGTTTTAAAACCACTAACAAAAATAATTAATGTGGCAGATGGTCAAAGGTCACTTGATGGTCAAGGGTTAGTGTTGATCTTAATACAGGTATTTGTGTCTGCGGTTAATGCATTTACTACCTAAAATCATGATTCAGCTGGTACTTAGCAGAAAAAATGATTTTTTCCTGTTTGGCTATAAGGAAAACAGAACAAATTTGTTTTTTCAATCAGGAAACATTACAATAATATGTTTTGAAATTGTTATAAGAGTATTTTGGAAGAGGCCTTTAAGAGGCTTTTAACATAATCAGTTATAAACACAGTTATATCTTAGTTAAATGGTAGTTTCATAGCAAAACACATCCAATAACCTTTCCATTTAATATAACAATTACAAGCTACATAAATAAATTACAAACAGCAAGGCAACTAGGGACTGAGCGGTGGGTCATCATTACCAATCATAACATCTTCATACATGACATCATGGGTCCGTCTTGCCTCAATCTTCTGACGGACATAATCAACTAAATTGTACTTCCTAACTACAAGCACGATGCCTGTTATGAGTAGAGCAAGGGTAAAGATGGTTACTATAGCTACCGTCGCGCCATTATGTGAGCCTGCCGCATCGGCCGGCGTCTCGCAGTCATCGCCGACGCGCACGAACCCTCTCAGGCACTCACACTCATGCAAACTCGCATTACACCTCTGGTTCACAGGACACGGCACAAGAACCGTTTCATTGCAGGACAGGATGCGCTCTGTTAAAAAGAATAAACTCCGTAACACAGAATAAATTGATTCAATTAAATAATCGTTGGCTACTTACAACTTACCCGAGTAACCGTATTGTATCAGGTTTAGGAGCAATGTCGCCAAAATATCGATTGTTTTCAGCCCCATGATTTTGTAACACCGCGCCAGGGTATATTTACATCACAATTACTGCTAAATATGCTTGAGTTTTTCGTCTGTTTGAAAAAGCGAACAATACCTTTCTACGAGTAGCGCAAGCAAAACAAACGTCAAAAATATTGTGCTGTCATACTTCAAACGCGTTTAGTAGCAACGTTTTTTGACAACGTACATAGTCACAGTTTCCGAGACTGCCACGCCATCTTAAAAGTTATATTAATTTATTTATCAGACGAAAATAAAACGTTTAACAATAAACCTTTATTCTACCTTTAATTCAGTCCCATATTTTACTATTTACAGTTATTGAAATAAAGGTAGACAAAAAGAAAAACAAAACGTAACGCTACCGTTCGGTTTAACGTACACGGTGTGTAATACACTGAAGATAACAAGTTTGTGAAGAAATAAAAACACGGATAGTCATTACTTTGACTTTTTTTATTAACTTCTATTTTAATTGTATTACATTTGTAGATCACATTGGATACGTACCTAAATAAAAGATTGCACACTAATAAACGCCCTAGATGTACTAATACCCGCTAACAGATGGCGTAGCGTAGGTACCATCATAGAATTGAAAAGTAAAAGTTTTTATACCTACAATCTATCAGTCTAGAAATATCACAAAAACTAAGTTTATTTTTATTTTTCGTCAGCTTCGCCCCACGTGTATTTCTCGGGTAGGATGTAGTCCCTTACATCATGGCCATAGGCTTCGGCACCACCGTTGCCATCATCAGCACCCTCTCTGAAATACCAAAGAACAATAGTTAATAATGACTGCCTCGTTAGTCTAGTCACAGGCACGACTGCTGAACCAAGGGCCCTGGGTTCTATTCCCAGTTCATGCAAAGTGTTTCCAATTTGGTTTTCTAATTCTCAGTAGCAGTCCAGAGTACCTCAGAATGATATTATGTTGGTGTAAAATAAGAAGTAAGCGCCTATAAGTACCTGGATCTTCGTTATTACACAACCGGAGCCATCGTTCATTCCAAAATTATCATGCTCAACGCTTACCTCAGTTCTGAATGCGTTTCCTCATTGCGTTGTTTCTGTTTCCTTTTGGGACGCTCTTCCTCTTCGTATTCAATCTCTTCAGGTTCTCGTTCCCTTTCGGCTGCAAAGATATAACGTTTTATAACTAACTTATAAACAAGAGTAAGGAAATAAAAGAGGTGTCCAATACAAGATTTTTATTAATGAGGTATACAGGTTCTCCATCGAAGATTGGTAAACTATCGGCGGGATTCAATTCGGCGTCTTTCAAAATCGGCGGGTTTTATTCGGGGTCTTTTAAAATCAGTGAGGTTAATTTTTACGTTAAAACAACCATCTGAAAATTCTTCTCAAAATCTTCCGAGGTCTAATAAGCTTTTCTGATTCACCTAGTTTCTCATAGTTATTGCTGTAGGCTCCGTCCTGACCCTTCTCTTCTTGTCCATAGGAGTCCTGCTTTTCAAACTCGTAGTTATCTCCGGCCTTCTTGTGAAAGGAGTCAAAGTGTTGGTAGCCTTTCTTTCCACCACCTGTCTTCTTACGAGAGTAGCCAATCTCGCCGTCACCTTCGTTTTGCACTGATTTGTGCCAGTCATCCGGCTGCGGAGGATTTGAAAAACCAAAATGAGGAATATGATAAGGTAGGTATGAAACATGGTTAATAAACACAGGTCTCCTGTATTGTAGGCACAATTGTAGAAGTAAGATGATAACTTCCGTACGCAAAATACGCGCTTACATGAGTTGCCGACACTAGCCCGGAATATAATGCAATAAGATAGTCAGTTTTTTTTGGCGGACTATACACACAATTAATTGGAGTAAATTATAGCGAGTTTAGCTATCAGCAATTAAATCGAGCGCTACATTAGCCCAGTTTTAAGAATGTCTCAAACTTCTTCGAATTTTGATCACGAGATAATCATTGTATCCAAACTTACCGCAGCCCTCGTTTCTCTGACGTAAGATCCAACCGACACGGTGTCATCAACCATTAGTAGATCTTCAAGAATGCTGTCAGGGTTGGTCGGCAGAGCCATGGCCAGCTGGAGCAGGCCCAGAGCAATCGTCGCGAATTTTAACGCCATTGTTGAATCTCTGAAAATTATGTTGATTTTGATTTGGTAGGTGTTGAATAGTCCCGTATTATCTTTAGAGTTGAGTACAAGTATCTATTTTAGAATTTTGTTTGTTTTGATTGATCAAACCAAATTATATGGGGACCAACTCCATTCACGAGATTCAGTTTTAATTTAAACAAGATCACTATCTTTAATTATCACAAAAACCCAATCATGTGCAACAAATAGAACAGTGTCGTTACTTAATGTTTTACCTCACGTTACACAAAAGTACAGTTGCTTTGACGCGTTCAGTTCAATACTAACTCAACACAATAATTCAAATCTTGTATTTTATATAACTCGATATTGCAGCTGCCTTGGTCTTTCACAACGGCTGGCTGACCTGAGTTCGGTTCTTCTCGAGTAACTTTGAGCAGGTTAGCAGTTTTTGTGGCCATTTCATCAATGGTTTCTTTAAATTCTCTTTTGTGGTTGACGGTGTGTGTGACGACCCGTGACTACAAACATTCCTTTGGAGAGTTTTTAACTACCAACCATTACTGCCTTTACTTTAAAGCCTAAGCAGCGCAGATCAAAGTGTCATTCATCATTGAAGACTCTCTATAAATGTCCAAGTCCCTTTATTTATCACAGCTATATTTAGCAATTTAATTATCACCATCTTAATTAGTTTCTTTCACAAAGTTTCT
Organism: Noctua janthe; assembly: GCA_910589295.1. NCBI lineage: Eukaryota > Metazoa > Arthropoda > Insecta > Lepidoptera > Noctuidae > Noctua > Noctua janthe. The sequence continues at coordinate 924,100 of OU342560.1, forward strand.
ATGACCTTCAAAGATTTAGTAACGTTGGTAACCTGGCAGAAAATTAAATGTTTCATTACTTTAAATGCTGCGAGTATTTCAATAGTTCATGATAAGTCAACACAGCATGAAATTGAGCAAATACCGCAGACAAAATGAACTTGAGAAACTATTCCGATATGTCGTTGATTCGATTATGAAACGATTTGACTCTGTGAATTGAGAGAAAGCTGATAAGTAGGTATAATAGCGACAAGCCTGGTAAATTGGCAATCACTTTTGTGGCAGAATAATAGTGATCGTCGCTAGCACGTAAATGAAGACGTGCTGTTTTAGGTTTAAGAAGAAAAAAATCCACGATTAAGGCCCCCTTGCCACGGTGACTTTTTGTAGAATAGAATAGAATAGGTCTTTATTTGCTTAGAATGTAGGTACATAAAAATAAGTTGTTAAATTATGTATTAGGATCCGAGTACATTCTGCCTTAATATAGCATGCAAATGTGATACAAACTAAAGATATTACAAAAAATTATCATTTAAGAAATCCTGCACAGAATAATAGCATTTATCCACAAGAAACTCTGCGAAACGTTTTTTAAATTTATGCAACGGTAGGTTTTTCATTTGGTCAGGTATTTTATTAAATATTACAGGAGCCATACATATAACATTTTTTTTTAATAAACTAGTTTTAAATGCGCCCGTGTATTGAAGTATGTAAAAACCATACTCAGCAAATAACTTTATATATGCGTCATTCACTCGCGCAATCGTAACGTTTTGCTTAATAAGCATTTTTCTTGTGAACAAATAATTGTACTTTTAAAGGGATTGAATAAACCGCTGTCAAACCGCCAACATGTCTTTGTTTTATTATAACAATGGTCTGCCGTCTACCTCATAAGAAAGTCAGCCCTCTGCATGGCGACCCTGCCAGGATGGCCAACTTAAAATATTTATAGAAGAAATAAGCTATGGAAGATTTTTGGAAGAAATAAATAAATATGGGCAAGTCATACTCAAAAGAAGAGGTGATCGTCGCACAAAATGCCAACGGCGAAGCTTCCGCAAATACCACGTTGGAGCATCATCAAACAAACCACATCATTCAAACCTTATTGATCGTCGCTGTCGTTCTGATCGTCGCTGCAACCGTCTACTATATCTTGAAGAAGTGCCGCAGGAGCGCCATCAGCACTTTGAGGCGAGAATTGAACGCCGTTTCAATTGATAACCTTGCACGAGCTACAAACCAGTAAGAAGAAAGAAGAGGAGTCCAGGGTGATCCCGGCCCAAGCAGATGCTACGTTCCTGCTGCGCGTCGACTAGCCGCCACGCACAGCCCACGTACAACGCTCCGCGCCACGCCGATGATGATGATGAGCAACTCCGTCGTGACGCCCTTTAGCTAAGTTCCTTTAATTTTAAATATTGTTTTAAGTAGGTAGTATTATGTTATGTCACTGCAAGAATTAAGTAATTTACTTGTAAGCTTGAAAGAAATAAGAGATTATTCAATTAAAATAGGCCCAGCTCTTAGACAAAGTTCCGAGACTGCCAAAAACAAATTTGAATTCTCGTCTGGATTATATTTCGTCAGACATTAGAGTAAAGATAGAAAATTCTGAGATAAGCAGTGACACTTTATTACCCATCAATAAATATATCGATGACATACATAATTTGTACAAGACAATTTCAAGTTTGTATACTGATTTGGAAGAACTAGAGTTCGAAGATAGTACAGGAAATATGGCTACGAGTAACTTTGACCTAAAAACGGCCTTGGCCCTATTACCAGTAATGAACGCCCAGGAGAACGTCATTATTCAATTAATAGACAGCATTGAACTCTATAGCGATATGCTGAATGATCAAGGGAAAACCCAATTAATTAATTTTGTTTTAAAGACTAGAATTTCAAGTGGTGCGAAACTCAGATTAAAAACAGAGTACTCCACAATTACAGATTTAATTAAAGACATGCGCACACATTTATTGCAAAAAAATCCGCAGTAGCTATTCAGTTACAACTTAATTCGGCCAACCAAGGTCGTAGGTCCATCGACAAGTTCGGATCCGAATTAGAGCAATTATTCGTGAACCTGACCATAGCTCAAGCCGACGGCGATACAAAAAAGTTCGATGTACTCCTTAAATGAGAAAATAGCAATTAAACGTTTCGCTGACGGATTGTCGGATTCACGTTTAAGCACCATCATCGCTTCACGGAAATTTCAGTCTCTACCAGAAGCCATTCAGACGGCCCTTTACGAAAATTCCCTATCGTCTAAAGTAGAACAGGTCATAAACATAAGGACTTATCGTGGAAATGGAAATGCCAACAGGTTCGGTACCAGACGCGGCAACGCCACGCCTAGGAATAACTCGTATAATAATAATTACCAAACATCTCAACGCGGTAATAGTACCCCAAGGACTTTCCATAATTCATATAGAGGTCGATCATCTAGGGGTAACAGTCGTGGAAGATACCAACGAGGTTCTTTTCGAGGACAATACGGCTCTCCACCTCGTTCTAACGGAGCCCCTCATATAGCTCAAATACAGCCAGAACAGATCGAGAATACTGAACGTGTTCAAGCAGCACCTAATAGTGAGTTTTTTCGTCCCATCAATTAACGAACATTTCATTTTAAATTATAACGTTAGTAGTATAGTTCAAATAGAGTTAGACGTAGGTAATGAAAGCCAGCACTCTGCAGTATAATAGATTCTGGTATTGAGATCTCATAGCTGTACTTCGTTTTCTAGTTTCTACTAAAGTTGCAAATAGACATCGATAGCGATGCTGTCGCGCGTTTTGTAAACGCGCTTCTGCTTCGCGCTAGAAGTGATGTAGAATTGGGCTAAGGTTCACAGCCAGCGATAGCATCACGGCTGAATCAATACACATGCGCGATAGCATCGCTACTGCATCGCTACAAAAAGTCGCCGTGGGCGAGGCCTCTTGTTATTGCTAATTCTTCTATGGCTGTAGTCAAATATATCCTTGTCTCTACCACAATTTGTTGAGTAAATAATGAAAATCAACTGTTACAGGATTTTCATTTACTTACTGCTTCGCTTGCCAATTCGTGGGAAATCTTTTGCACCTCAAACTCCTTCGGCGGCCTACCCACTTGTACTTTGTAGGTATTCTCTTTTTAGGGATTATTTATTATTATTATTATTATTTATTATTAACTTACACACACTATCTTTACAGGATGACCCCAATACAATAGTGGTTACCAAATAAAATCAACTTACGGCTAATACTTAAAATCTAACAACAAAAATCTTAACACAGAATATTAATATCTAAATATAACTAACACAATTCAACAACACTTTTGCGAATTCACTCAGATTGCACGAAAATATGTCAATTCTCTCATGAACTTCGTTTAATACACATATTGTGCGGGTGAGGGGTGTTTTTGACAGCAGATTGGTTCTGGCAGCAGGCACGGCCAGCAGTGGCGGTCGCCGCCGCCTCCATACATACCGGTCTGGCACGCACAGCTTCAGGTGACGCAGCACACCCGGGTTATGAGCTGCTCCACGCAAGAGCTTTAGAGCATAAGCCGCAAGCGTAAATTCCCGGCGCACTCTGAGTTCGTTGTACCCCACCATACCCAGAACAAACAGTGTAGGATACATCAGCGGGTAAAATGGGTAAACCCCATGAAGTTTAAAATACAAGTGTCTTGTAAATTTGTTCTGTACTCGCTCCAGCATGACATTGTATTTCGCTTCATGAGGAGACCAAATCACCGCACTGTGTTCCAAGTGACTCCTTACCAAAGCGTCATACAGCACCCTAAGCGTGTTTAAGTTTGTGAATCCCTGCGACTGTCTCAGCACGAAACCAAGGTTTCTGTACGCCTTTTTGCAAATCTTAACTATATGATCCCGGAAAGTTAGATCCGGGGTAAGCAGTACTCCTAGATCTCGTACCTGAGACACTCGCTGCATCGGCGCTTCCTCTACTTTGTATTCGTAAGCTAAGGCAGTCTTCGCGCGTGTAAATGTCATCACTGAGCATTTCGTTGTGTTGAAATAGAGTTTATTTTTATGGCTCCACTCTACCACCCTATCTATGTCTTCCTGCAATCTCTCACAGTCCGACTCACCCTTGACCTCGAGCAGCAATTTGAGGTCGTCTGCAAACAATAAACATAAACTATGTTTGACTACGTCTGGTAAGTCATTTATCGTTAAAATAAATTCGAGAGGACCCAAATTGCTGCCTTGGCTCACGCCTGACCTGGTGTAGTATGGCTCGGATTCGAACCCATTGCCGAATGACAAAAAACGGAACCCTTATATTCATCATGGCTGTCTGTCTGTCTGTCCTTATGTCACAGCCACTATATACCGAAACTACTAGGACTACACAGTTGAAACTTGGTTGGTAGATGTTTTCTGTGAACAGCTTTACGATTTTTATACAAAAATAAAAATATTAAAAGATAGGGGGACTAAAAAAAAAATTCATCAATCCTATACGTGCGGGGGATGTCTTTATTATTATTATTATAAGCCTATATTGTCCCACTGCAGGGCAAAGGCCTCCGTTTCCTTCCTTCCACATTTCGCGGTCTATCCTTTGCGAAAGATTCCAGCTGGGTGTCTTTAGATAGGTCTTAAAAATTACATTGAGGATCCTAAAACCATTTTTGCTCAAAGTCAATCGTTTGAAAGGCCGACACTTCTGATTATGTGCCTTGTGTGGACAGAATTGTCTGCGTCAGGGAGACTGGAAAAAGAGATTTTGCAACTCTCAAACCTGTACCAATACCCACCCTCGACTTCAGTTTATTTTCATTTTTGTTAAATTTTATTGTAATTTGCGAAATGCGAAATATTTAGAAAGTATCTTGACAACCATTTCATTAAAACAAAAATGATTTTCTGGTTGAATTAAAAATTAGTTAAGTAAATTTATTATTTTACCTACTTGGCGAGAAATCAAATGCTGCTCAAAAATATTTTACAACAATTTTTTTTATGGCATTGGCATCATTCATTTGAGCTACCTATCTACTTGAACAAGAGTGGAAGGCTCATGAAAACCATTTTCATTCTTGTTCCAGTCAGTTATGTTGGTTATCTACAAGTCTACAACTAATGTAAATAAAACACAATCTTGATAAACCTGTTTAGTTTACAACTGTCAGTAGGCTGCCATTATACAGTAGGTAATGTATCCTTTGCAACAGACGTGTAAACGGCAATGAAGTTAGGAGCCGCCGACTCATTATTCGTCGTCGATCCGACTGTGCCTGTTGATGCCTCGTTTAAGTATTTTTCTTTAAGCGAAACAGGAAGAACATCATACATTAGTTGCCATTCCTTTTTCAGTTTCAGTTCTTCCAATGCATTTCCACTGGAAAGGTTATAAAAAAGCGTAGTATGAGAACAACTCTTCACAATTTTGTAGATGCCTGCTTATGTTATCGTAACAGCTTTAATAAAAAGGGTCAAAAGTCCACGAATTGAAACAGTCATCATGGTTGTCTTTTCTTTATTTGTTCTGGCTAATGAAAATGCTGTCAGAAAATGAAGACTATGTTATTGTTTAGGAGTTTTTGGGTATCGATCCTATTGTTGTTTTTTTGGTTAGCTTAAGCTGTCCCACACTTGAACGAGAGCCTCCCCCATTTCTTTCATTACAATCAATGGTGTGCGTCATCTCTTCAATTCCTGCAGTTGGTTTCCTTTCTTCAATATTATGATATTTCAGCGAAATAAACTTACACATCATCATCAGTAACATCGAATCGCAGAACTGGAAAGCCGACGTCACGACCTCTCTGTATTGCATTTTTAACCAGCAAGTTGATTATCTCCGACTTTTTGGAACTGTTTTGAGGTACGATCAGGATTACCTAAGATAAAAAATGTTATAAAGCACTTTCGTTAAAGTTAGGCCTATTAGTGGGTTCCTAAACTCTTTAGTTCCAGTGCAGTCTCATGTCCGCCTTCTGTAACATCGATATACGTACCTAAACAAATAAAAGTGGTTGTAAATCTGAATTCCGACTAAAGCCAATAAATTAGCTGTTGGTTATTATGGGGCACTACAGAATTTATATAAATTTTCACTTCAGAATTTTTTATTTTTTTATTTTTTTTTTAAGTGCCTATATAAATTTTCGATAGCAAGAAGTTATTTTTATATATTTATTTTGTACCCTATCACAATGTTTTCTTATTTAACCCAAAGGTTGACTGGTAGAGAATGCCTTGTGGCATTAAGTCCGCCTATGTATCACTATTGTACATGAAGTTTAAATAAATAAATAAATAAATAAATTTATTTCCGTAACTATAGTCACGCAAGAAGGCGCAAAAAAAATGTTGATTGATGTTGTTAATATTTTACGCTCTGTGTGTAATACAAGCACATACAAATAGTATATAGAAAGCACCTGCAATATATTGTGAACACGATATTTATCGTGCAGGGCTGGTGCGCGGAGGCAATGGGCGGTGAAATGCATCAGCCTCCGCGAGCGGGTACACCGGATGCATCGAGCCCATTTCTCGAGCATCAACGCGTCCCAGGGACACACACTCATGCTGAGAGCCAACCCTCGGATGTGGGACCAGCCTCGTCGCGGTTCTTGTTGTTCTGCTAGCATCGAGTGACCTAGACAAGGAGTTACGAATGAATTCATCCACTTTTCAAACACAGAAATTTGTTTCACATTAGGTTCGATGTGTTCATGGGAGAGGCAAGCCAAAGAAATAAAAAACCGACTTCCAAAAAAACACTAACAAAGTCTAAAATAACTTTACTTTCGGAAGTCGGTGACTTTGTTTGTTTCATTGACTTTTTTTTTTAATTTAGACTGTTTTAGTGATTTTTTGAAAGTCGGTTTATTTTCGCAGAATGTTTTTTATTTGACCTCTTTTAGTTGTAGTATACCACACAAATTCTTGTCATGAATTAATTTTTAAATTGTAACTATAAGTTATTAAGAGATCGTCATCTCATCAACATAGCCTAAGAAGAAAAAATACCATTCACACATTAATTGCCAAACCTAAATGCTGAACTTACCTAGATGGACAAAATAAAAAAAAAACATAGTCGAATGTCTTCCCTAGTGGCCTAAACGAATACCAGAATTTAATACGCCGCTGCCGCTATTTTATGGCTCGTACATAATTGTAAGGCGCCATCACGCGAAGTCGCGTGAACGGCAATAGCATAACAGGCCACTCCACGCGACGTCGCGTGATGTGGCAATTAACGTGACGAAAAAAACAAAATTACTGAACCGATTTTGATGAAATTTGGACTATGGTACCAATCGGGAATGCCTTTCACTTAAAAAATTTTTCAAATCGGTTTAGAAATGACAGAGTTATGAGGTAACAAACAGATAAAAAAGAAAAAAAAAACAACCAATTGAGAAAAGTCGGTTAAAAATGGATCGAGATTGTGTAAGAAATAATATACTTAAATGAAAAGAGAGTGAATGACGGTTCACAGAGGAGAATGAAAGAAGAAAACGCTGTGTTGCGGCGACGGTAACATGGGATAAAGGCAGTAAGATACTGATGAGGTTCATTGTGTTTGCTTGTTATGTGTTGCCATAACAATAAACGTAATATTGAATTGGAAGACACCAAATAAAAGCCGCCTTCTACCTGAAATATACAAGATTTATGTGTTCATTGTATACTTTGATCTGAATCCACCAATTTCACCTTTTTCTTCCTTAGCATCACTTTTGAGTGTTTGTGTGTGTGTGTGTGTGTGTGTGTGTGTTTAACACCTGTTTCAATGTGCCGTCGGTTTCACTACTTCAAGTAGGTATATTTTTGTCACCGACTGTGTTTTGAGAATTTAAGATAAGCAGTGCAACGCAGCTTATTTCACTTTAAGCATAGTTTGCAATTGCATCATAATCGGTTCAGACGTTTTCAAGAAAAATAAAAAATGTTAGTATGGAAATATCACTTTTCACGAAATCATCCATACAAATCGGCAATTTCATACTCTAATACTCTTTTACAGTTTCATCTTTATGGAGTTTATATATATACCTTGTGCCAATGTTCTAGCGACATAGTCAGACAGCACAAGATGTGTCGCAGACGGGGGCGCTACGAGACGGGGCCAGGCGACTTTGGCGTGCTCGCGCACGAAGCGTAGCACGCGTGGCACGTCGGCGGGCCGCGCGCGTCGCACGCGCACGCGCTCTTCATTCTCGGGTCCCTGCGCCTACAAACAATACTCTCTACAAACACATAATAAGACTGCCCGTCTCTGTAAAAAATACACTAGGACTATGATTTAGAATAATCAGCCTTCAGCCTATAACGTTACAGCTGCTGGGAGACCTTTCGTGGAATACGGGTTGCCTGAACGACATCCTCCTGAGCAATGAAGCTGCCCATTATAGGTCCCCAACTACTCTATATAAACAGATATTTTTCTATGCAAACGCATAGTGCCTAAATCCATCACCACAAAATCAAATATCTGAATGAGGCTTTTAAATCAGCTATCTTCGTACCACAATCTTTGCTGCTTATCAAACCATCATCATCATCAGCCTGGCCTTTTCCCAACTATGTTGGAGTCGGCTTCCAGTCTAACCTGATACAGCTGAATACCAGGGAACGACTGCTATTGCTGCTTATCAAACCAATCTTAGGTAATTGTGTGTGACACACGCGTAAAAACCACCAAAATATTTGCTTGTAGCAAAGTATGTCATGTATCATATCAGACTGAGTTGAACGGTATCAAATCAAAGTAATTTATTCAAATTATGATGGTAATCAGTACTTTTTGAACATCTAAATTACAACAATCCCCGAAAATGTCTGTTCTTTAGAACTTCCTAGCATCTTAGCTGAAGCAGAACTTGCAGAACGAACTTCTCAGTAAAATTTACTTTGTACTTTCTACCACAGACTAGCTGATAATTTAAGTTTAGAACCTGTGAGTTCACCACGACACGGTTCGGGGTGACATCTTTCTTGTCGGTGTAACTCCTCCTAGGATGCCCACTGAGGCAGCTAAGCGCAACTTGAGGTTTCCTTCTAAAGGTCTGTCCGGCCGTAAAAAACTTGAGTAAACTGGAGAACGCGGACATAGTGGGACATCCGAGAATGATAACTTTAGTTTCATGTAATTTCTTAAATCTTTTTATGTCTGTTTAACATGTTTAGGTCTTTTCATTTACACTTAAAATTTAATAAATATAACCAAAAATATAATATGGTGGCATAGTGACGGTTGCTGTGACAGCTTCTAGGGTTCCTGTCACGGTTTCTGAATTTGAAATAGTTTTATAATGGCCTGGTTAGGTCGAAAAAGGTTTTAATACTTATGTCTGTTTTTCAAATAACTTTTATCCTATTGTTTTATAACACTGATTGTACATAAATCAGTCATTAGTAATAAAATACCAAATTATTTTATTGTAGGAATCGAAAAATGTAGGTGACCTATACTAAAAATCATGAAGGAATTAAAAACTCTTACCGAATTCGATGTCAATTTATGAAATTGACATCATCTGTTCAGTATCCGTCACAATATTCTGGAATACAGTCAATTTCTTTCCATCTCCCGAAACCATGTCATAAATAATATCCCAAACCAAATCATAAAACACAATAGCAAAATTATCTGGCAATCATGAAATAGGTACAGAAAAAGGACCAAAATGTTGCAGTGTTTGAAAACTATCCGGGGCAGTGCACTCAGGGTGGCTGGCGCGGGTCCCGTTCAGCCTCACTTCAACGTGCTCGTTAACAGGTTTAATCGAAAGTCGACCTTCCGTTACAAGACGCCAATTGACAAGAAACCTGTTAGTATTCCTAGCCTGTTCTTCTCTTACAAGCGTAGCAATGCGAACTGTGTCCACTGATGCAGGCGCAAGGTCATCAAGCGCGCAGGTGACGGGGTATGCGGTGCAAAATGGCAGGCGGGCATTGTCAGTGGGGAGACGCCGCATAAGCACTTGAGATCTGAGCCGTCCATAAACACCCATCTGTGGAGATTTTTTTTGCTCCGTTCGCCTTGGGTTCGAAGTCTATTTAGAGATTTCAAAGTCAGACACCGCAACACGTGCCCAGGTGGAAGGTTCTCAGAAGATTCGATGAGTTTTCAGGGGGTTTAAGCAGCTACCGCCAAAGATTACATCTTGCTGTTTGGGCATTAGCCTGTTAACCGATTCGTTGAGGATGGCACGACGGTCGTATCACACATTTTTTTAACGTATGGCGTATGAGACGAGAGGCGTGCCATTTTTAAATCTATTAAAACTCCTTCAAATTTCGTTTCAGAAGGGTTTACCCAGAACAAAACTATCATTGTTTTTCACGTAGAACAAACCAGCTCAGTTTTCGTTTCTGAATATTGTTTAGATTAAAAAAATCAGTGGTTAACAACCTTTTCAAGTTGCATTATTTTTACGATTATAACATACCTTCATAAGAATTATTATTATGTATTTAAAAATTAATGATGATAGCTTAGAATAAAGTTTCAATTTAACTTGAAACTATATGTAGATGATTTTAAATAGCTCATTCAGTTACATCTTATTTAGGTAGGTGTGAAAAAAATAGTTAATTCTAAAAAATTTAAAAGTGCTAGTGCAATCGAATTTTATACTATGTAGCTGTTTATGACATGGAAAGAAAAATTCTAGTGCGAGCAGGGTTTGAACCTGCGACCTTCCGATTCAGTACACCGGATGTCTTAACCAAGTAGACCATCGCACCCTGCTCACAGCTCTCGAAATTTTCGTTCCATTAATAACGTCTTACGTCTTGTCTTAGAATTTTTCTTTCCATGTCAAAAACAGCTATAGTTCCCTACGCAGGGTTTGCGTATAAAAAATATCAAAAATTTATACTATGTAGTTTCAGAGTGGGACGAGATTTAAAAAAAAAACAAAATGGCAGATAGGGACCACGCTCCATACAAGAATTTTCAAACCTTTTATTTTATTAAAATTAAGTTACCTACACCAAACGTTTATAAAGTGACTGCAGACAGTTATTCTGCGACGTTACAGTACAAGTTGTACAGAAATAAGTCAATTTTATCACAAATATTTGAAAAAATATTTAATTAATTTTGACCACGGTGCTAAAGTTTCCCGATATTATTATGGATTTTAGTTTCTCCGTATTGTCGCAACTTAAATGAAACACTCCGTATTTATCTATGTTTCTAGTGTTTTAACCTCAACAACGTGACCATAAAACGAGGGAGTGACTGTGAGGCTTTGATGGTGAAATCGTTCTTGAACACATATTACTGGCCTCGTGAGCCCGCCATCTTGGGATTATGGATGCCCCTTGACAGCGATTATTTGGCATTACTTACCGCAAAATATTCTTTTATGGGTTAGTTTGTTTTTGTGCTTTTGCCTTACTGTTGCTCCATATGTTATGTTAGTCATGTTAGTATTAATCTCATAGTAAAAGTAGCTCATACTTATGAGTACAATGACCTCGTAAAAGGTTTAGGGACACAAAACCCGAGGTTATCGTCCAGAGGATCTGTAGTGTGGGTGTCATAGAACTATACCTATGTCTGTATGTGTAAGTAGCCTAACTCTATATATTGAATGGTTTGCTAATAAATATGAGTATTATACATCAATTCGTCTACTCAATTACACCTATCCCTATATGGCGACCCTGCCTTCGTGCAAGCTGCGCATAATGATCGTGTCGCGTTACAATTGGATTAATTTTTAATTGGTGCGAAATAATTCGGAAAAGCAAGGTGTGTCAATCATACCAGTCCAAAGAAGAGGTTTTTTTAGCCCAAAACGCAGCCGGTGCTGGAAATGGTGCAAATTTTCAAAAAATTGGTACACATTTGAGCATCCAGACAATCCTCTGTTCGCAAGAATCCAACTTTCGCAAGAATCCAACTTTTATAACATCCATGCAAGTCTTTGCATGAGTCCAACTTTAATTTTTTAAGTACTTTTATTAGCACTATGCCAACTGAACGGTACAGTTACCCACATATAGAAACTATTTGATAGCAATGTCATGTTTGATTTATGAAAAATAAATGTGAAGCTCATTGGTGTCATTCATACAATTATAAACAATCGTTGTTTCCTTATTGCAATAATGAATAAATTTGTGTTTATTAATACCGGGAGACATCGGAGAATACTTTTATTGAAAGGTAACCGTTATTATTATTCAAAAACGAACAAAAGTGGGTCAACTATTTGGATTTGTCACAAAAGAGCTTGCAGAGCAACAATAACAATATATGAAGAGGAAGAGACTGTTTCGCGTGAAAGTTTACACCTGTGTGAACCTGATGAGAAGAGCAACTTGGTCGAACAGGCACTGGCCGAATGTATATTAAAAGTGCAAACTGATTTGGGCCCTATCCCGCAAATTTACGAAAACACTATGAAAAATTTTACTTCGGACGAAAGTTATGCAGATGTTATACCTAAGTTTGATAGTGTTAAAGACACATTATATCGCTCAAGAAAAAAAGCCTTAGGGGTTCAAAAGACCACTTTCAATGAAACAAAGGATGTTGTCATTCCTGACATGTTCAAGGATTTTTTGATTATAGAAGACGGTGATCCTAAAATTCTAGTGTTTGCAAATTCTTCGGTGTTCGAGAGTGTGCAAAACATTAAGCACTATTTTGCAGATGGGACTTTCTTTGTTGTTCCTCGTCCCTTCTACCAACTCTATACGATACAAGGAGACGTTGGTAGTACTGACGATAAGACGTTGATCGTACCTTTATTTTTTGCTTTATTGCCCAATAAAGAGCAAATCGCATATGAGCGGTTATTCAAGTTATTGCCAAGACGTTTCCCGGACATGAAACCAACAGAGTTTCAGACAGATTATGAGATTGCAGCTATGAATTCAATTAAATCTACGTTTCCTGCAGCGGAGATAAGTGGCTGCTTCTATCACTTCTCAAATGCAGTTTGGAGAAAAGCAAAGTCACTTCATTTAACTGATTCCAAGGATAATGGAATATACATACGTCATCTAATAGCTCTAGCACATTTGCCCGCAAATCACATGCCTGAAGGTTATTTAGCTGTGACCAGCAGTCACGAAGATGTGAATGATAACATGGAAACATTAAATAATTATTTCTGCAAACAGTGGCTAAACCCGAAAATTATTGAGACTGTAAGTTGTTACAACAAACGACATCGCACAACCAACAAACTGGAGGGATGGCACTCTCGAATAAATAAAATCTTCGGGAAAAAGCCAAATCTTTTCCAATTTATTAGCCTGCTGAAAAATGAAGCTTCACAACAGGCTTTTAATTTGCAGCAGGCCAACCTTCACGCCGAACCAAGTAGAAAGAGGTCGAGACGCAACATTAATATTGACGTACGCATACGAGAGATAGTGGATGACTTTGTGCGTGGACAAATTGAGGCTCTCGTTTGTGTAAAACGTTTGTGCCTTCTGAAGTCTTGGTCATAAATTAATTATAAAAATTAAAATTCGTGTTTAATTTCAATCTTTAAAAAGTACAATGAATTTCTGTCTAACTGTACCTGTTGGAATATTGCTAATAAAAGTACATAAAAAGTAAAAGTTGGACTCATGCGAATACTTGATTGGATGTTATAAAAGTTGGATTCCTGAGAAAGTTGGACTCTTGCGAACAGAGGCAGACAATTATGACCATAATAATGTATTATCTGCGTGATGGGTGCAGTGCTTCTCTACTTGGGATTTAAGGCATATAACAAATGTCATACTCGTTGGATGCGTCAGGAGAACAACCACTAGGCTAATTATGTCGAATTGTCGACAAGTCACCCGTGCATCTGCATCTCTCGGGCAATGTCTGGATTATGAGCTAGATCTAAATACCTGCTATAGACCGGCCGTCGTCAGTCTTAGTAGAATGATTGTTTCTATGGACATTATGAAACTATTCACTAGGCGTAAAATGTCTCACGATAAGTGTTTAATAAACACATAACTTCGTTTGATGACGTCAGACATATTGTCTCACGAGTTGTTTTATGATTTTTGATGTTGCAACATTGCGTGCGACATCGCACGGTATCCTTGACTGCAAATACCCGGGATATTTGTCGCGTAATTTTCAACTTCACATCACGTTCGTTCTCCAGGGGAACGCCTCCTGGCTATGGAAAAGCTGCCTCGCACACAAGAGAAAAAGATGATCGGTCTCACCGTGGCAGAAAGGGTCTACCCCTGGATGATTAGCGAGCTCGAACAGTGGGGCCACTGCACGGAAAAGAAACCCGAACGACACCACATCTATTTCTGCGCTCATCTTCTCAAGAGTGCCAATTTGTTTAAGAAGTACGACGTTGATTATATTTATGATGTGAGTATGTACACAGTCACATATTCTTCTGCTCTCGAATCGGCACAAACTATAGGAGAAAGGGTAGCAAAAGAAGAGGTAAGGATCGTAGCAAGTGGTGCTGTACATTTATATAGTTACTGCCTACCCTCTTAGTACCTCAGTACGTAATTTAATATTTCTGTGTGTGTACAAAATTGAATTAGTCCAGAGCACTTCAAGTTTGCGGGACATACATTTAGGTATAATAGGCGGTCAAAGAGGGTAGACCACAGTATAGATAGACCTAGATAATGCAAGAGCACCTTCTTCGCGTGCCCACTTAAGCTAAAGAAACTTAATGTAGTACAGGCGCTTTTGTCATTTTTCTGTCAATTTTAGCGATTAGTGCTGTTCATCGTATGCAACACAAATTTAATCTCAAGAATCGGTTTCGGACACAGAAGAATGATTTTGTATTTTATCCTTAATATGCAGACAATTTTAATAGATAAATCTTAACGTTTCGTGATTTTTTAGTTTTCCACCTGGTGGTAATTTAAAAAAAAAATGCATTACTGCGACGGGAAATAAAGATGGCTTCCCAACGAAATATACCTAGCAATTTGTTCGATACATTTTGAGGAAGCAAGCTTTGTTGTAGAAAAAAGGAGAAGCAAACAAATAAAAATTCAGTGGGTTCTTCTCTCAAGGTAGGTTAACCTTGAGAGAGGCCATGGTAGAGCGAACCAATTCACCTTAAGTCTTGTCTAAAACTGGGGTGATGAGAATCTGGTTGTTTTTAACGCCACCAAAACACAAGTATGCCTGTTCACTGCCAAAAGGAGTCCGTCCAATCTGGCTCCTACTTTCCGGGAAACATCTGTACCAGTTACCGACAACACGAGCTTCGTGGCACGAAGTTGAGTGCGAATCGGAACTTTGGTGCCTACATTGAGTCGAAAGCTCAAACTGCGGCAAAAAAACTGGGTATACTAAAGCCTGGACAGCTTTTAGTCTTATATAAAGCTCAAGTTCTTTGCGGTATGGAGTATTTCTGTGACCTTTGGGATGGCTCAGCCAAATAACAGTTAGCCACGCTCGACTCTGTTGAGGGCAGAGACGATAAGGCATTGGTGACGATAAGCTGGTGGGTACCAAGCTTCATAGCCTGGCCCACCGGCGCAAAGTTGGATGTTTGTCGGTCTTTTACAGATTGTACTTCGGTGAGTGTACTCAAGAGCTCCACGAGCTCAATCCACCATCTCCCTTCTTCCATTGGGAGTCCAGACGTACTGCAGGTTATCACCTATGTCCCGGTGTACCTTGTCGATGTTCCACACATTTGTAGGTTAAAAGAAACAACTGGGAAAAATAGTTTGATGTCGTTGTATTCGGAGAAATTTTAAATATATAATAATGCCATACAAAATGCTTGACAAAAGTACTGTAGAACATATTATTCTTAAATTCAAATTTACACTATTCACATAAAGTTAAAAAGCATAAGCAGTAATATAGATAAAGTTTGTATATCCAATACAGCCTCATAAATTTTTAATTTAAAATACGTCCAAAATCAATATAATCTTTAACACCTAAACCAGTGATGCACTTATAGTGCTTGACACTACACAATGGTTTAGTGAGAACGTCAGCCATCATGGATTCAGTGGGGACATGTCTCAGTTCGACGTCTTTGTAAAACATATTGCTCCCTGATTATCAGCATGAACAACTACTCGAGTGTACCTCACAATTCCTAGCTCCCTCATAAGACTATTCAAATAAAATGCTTCTTTCATACATTCACATAGACTTACGTATGCAGATTCGGTGTAGCCATGCTACGTTGTTTTGTTGATTGCCAAGATACGCATGCACCACCTAAAAAGAAAGCATATCCAGAAATGATCGCCTGTCTAACAAACAATTAGCCCAATCAGCATCCGAAAAACCTTGAACACAATCACCAGTCCTCTTGTATACGAGTGTCGCATTGTCCTTTTAACGTAATATACGTTTCGCTGATTTCCAGTCACATGTTTCCAGTTTCATCAACTTTTGGCTTAGTTTACTCACCGCATTTGCAATATCGGGGTTGCTCAGATAATTTAAGCAACCTATTAGTTCTCGCATCCTTTATCACACTTTTCCATGTTAAATTGTTTTAACAATTTTTTAGTATCATTTTCTTGTGGCAATATAATGACATTATCATTTCTTTTAATGTCTATTCCAAAAATATATTTTGCTTGACCATAATCTTTCAAGTCAAACTCCTTTGACAACTAATTTTTAAAATCGATGATTAAACCTCTTTCTTGCCTTCCAATTGAAATATCGTCAACATATATTATTACAAATAAGAAAGTATTCCCATTTTGAGTTAAATAAAGGCATGGTTCGTTCAGACTCTGCTTCTAGCCCATCTCAGTGAGTTTCTTGTGGAGCCTTCCACGATTCCATTGTCGTCCAGCTTGCTTCAAACCATACAATAATTTCCACATTAAGCATGAATCGCAGCCATCATCCAATTTCCTAAGCATGACGTGGGCGTGCTCTCTAACGATATGATCTTCTCCCCTTACGATTCATAAGCTTAATTAAAGACTCTCTTAATAATTCTGGGATTTCCATGTAAATCTCTTCATCCAATGAACCATGCAAGTAAGTTGTATTCATATCTAATTGGTGAATTTACAATTCCAATTCAACAGCGTCTAGCCACAGGCGCAAAGGTTTTCTCGTAATCAACTCCATATTGCTGACTAAAGCCTTGAGCCACAAGCCTAGTTCTTCTTAAAAGTCTTGTTGACATGCTGTTTTGTCGTTAAAAAGTAACGGCAACCAATGATTTTTCTGTTTTTCGGTCTTGTAACGATATCCCATGTACCTTTTTTAACTAGACTCCTAATTTCAGATAGTATAGCTTCTTCCCACTCTGGTTTATCATCACATTTCAGAGCATTTTTCAAACTCATTTCAGCTGAACCAACAAAATCTGCAGCATCACTTGAATTAGTCAAATTTATTGGTTGTTCAACTTCGCTCATTCCGATCCGATCCGATCCATAGATTTTCCTTGGATGGCCAACACTACGTCCTGTGCGTAATATTTTGAAGTCTACCATGAGCTCTTTTCATCATCCTTTGTTGATCAATATGTCTACGTGTTCCAAGCGTTCTAGATTCTTCTAGATGTTGTTCAATACTTGAAGGGTTTGTTTGTTCTCTTCATTCTGTTCACATCCTATCGATTGTATAGAGTATTCTTGACATTCGCTCCATATCTCATGGTCTCCTTGTTCTATTTGATTAACACGTTCTTCCGGTGGACTTTGAAAATTCGATTTCAATGAACTCTTTATCCGTATCATCTTTAACATTCGACAGTCCTTGGTTTTTGCGTCGAGATCTCGTGACATGAATAATCATTTTCGTGAAACCTCACGTCTCTTGCAAACATGAATTTTCTTCACTCTGGAATTCATATTCTATATCCTTTCGAATTCTTTGGATTTCCATCAAAGAAGCCAGAAATTCCTCTTGCTGTGAATTTATCCTTGCTTGCAGGTTCTTTATTTAAAATATACCTTAGGTTAAAATTTTCCAAGGTAACAAATCATCACTGGTTTCAAAAACCATCTTTCATAAGGAATATCACCATGTAGACTGCACGTAGAACAACGATTGCTGATATAACACGCGGTATTCACTGCATCTGCCCAAAAACCTGCGGAAAGATCTGAACTTAGTAACATATACCTGGCCATTTCCACTATAGTCCGGTTCATTCGTTCAGATATTCCATTTTTTGCGGTGTCCGAGCAACTGTCAGTCTTCTGTCTTATTATTCTTGCTTATTACAAAAATTCGTCGAACTCAGGGGTACAATATCCACCTTCAGTGTAGCCTTGAAGATACTTGATCTTTAATCCCGTAAGATTCTCAACTTGTGACTTTTGTACACCTTAAAAGCTTCTAAGGCTCTACTTTTTGCACTTAAAAAATATACCTCACACCAACGTGTACAATCATCAATAAAAGTAATAAAATATTTCGCACCTCCTACAGACTCACATCTCATAGGGCCCGCAATGTCAGAAATAATTATTTTATGTTTTTAGCGCAAGTACTCCCGAAATTAGAAAAAGGTAACGCGGTCATTTTTCCTTTAGCACATATATCGCAACCATGTAAGCTCTGCACTTTGGCTGTGTCCATTTTGAAACCTAATTTAATTTCAAGTTTATCGACATCGTTACCATTTAAATGGCCGAAGCGTTCATGCCAACTACGTATATCGACATTTGCATTACTAAAACTAAATGAATTAAATATTTAAACAATACAAGTTCTCTTTGCGATGGGGACTCAATTTAATATTGTCTTTTTGCCAATCACATTTGCTACATTGTGTTTAAATGTGATACCATCAACCATCGTTGGTTAACTTGGCTACAGATATTAAATTTGTCCTTAGCTTTATTTTATTTTTTTTTCGGATGGGAAATCATCAAATGATCCCCTCCACTCTCGGCAGAGCGGAAGGGAGTGTCAGACTTGTACTGACTAAAATCTATTCATGTTCCTTAGCTTCGGAACGTAAAGTGTATCTCGTAAATCAATCACGGTCTTTGAGTGTTTGTTACATGCCGACAACCATGCAGTACCAGTAGCCTTACCTTTTATTTCAGTACTTACATGCGTAGCTAAATTTAGTTCTCCGCGAATTACAGTTAAAGTGTCCTAGAACGTACTGGCATCATTCACCGACCTGTAATGATGCCAGTACGTTACTGGCATCATTACAAAGGTGAGACGTGCACCCACTGTCTAAAATCCAGTCTTCTATTTGTGCATTTGCAACATTACAAACTTCTAAATCTGTAACATTAAAAGTAATTAGTGCTTCGTCCACGTCCACATCTTTTTGTACCTTCTTTTTATTAGGACATTCTGATGCCTTATGTCCTTGTTCGTGACATTTAAAACATTTATATTTCTGGGTCCTAAGAATACCCGCGTGAGATTGATCCTCCGTCAACGAAATCAATCATCTACGAAAATGGATTCCGATACTTACCTAAATATCTTGACTTACAATGTACGCAGTTTAATGCGGGATGAACGACGACTAGAGTTAGAAAACGCTTTAAAAGAAATAAAATGGGATGTTATAGGGTTATCAATAAGTGAGAAGAACAGGAGAGAATACAGAGGAAAGAGAAAATTCTATATTCTACCACTTTGGAGCCACCAGAGGACTTTATGGAATTGGTTTTTTGGTGGCTAAAAAGTGGAAGAACAATATCATAGAGTTCCTCGGAAAGTCGGAGAGGGTAGCAGTTCTCAAACTAAGCATCACAGACCAACATAGTTTGACCATTGTCCAAGCGTATGCACCTACACCGTCACACAGCGATAACGAACTGGAAGAATTTTATGATTTACTTAACAAAGCGTGCGAACAAAATCTATGCACCTGGAACGACTTTAATGCTAATGTCAGTTCTGATATTAGCATTAAAGTCCACGTCAACGACAGGTGACTTTAATGCTAATGTCAGACAACGGCGTCTTTGAACCGATTTCGTTTTCCCATCACTAAATAGTGCTTGTGACGTCATAGTAGGTAAAATGTCACGCTTGGTTTTCATACAGATCGTGACACTTGTGTTACCTAGGTCTATCTATATCTGTGGGATAGACATACATACAAAACAGTAAATATCGTAAATGCTTAGCGGATATCGGTCTAAGATAATAAGGACATTGAAGATAAATCACAGCCAAGAAGTGGATTTCCTGCCTGCGTCGCCGTCGGTGTTCCCAAGTTCATATGACCCAAATCTTTTTAACCCGCGAGTTAATAGGCTTCTTTTGGGTTAGCTCGTTCCTTCGTCGACCTCATCTCTGTCCTCAGGACAAGATTAAGGTAAAAAGAAGGCCCATTTAATATAAAAACTCATGTCATTACAGATTCAAGTACTGTGCACAGCAGAAGCAGTAACAGGGCAAGGTGTGGGCACATCTCTGTTGAAACGCGCTATTGATAGCGCGAAAGAGATGCGACATCCACTCGTCCAGGTTGTGGCAGTCAGTAATTATGCGTGAGTTATTTCATTCTAAACCTAAATTTAATAGTAATTTCTTTACTAACAGGTTTAATTACTCTAAATTATTTCGACAAAGTATCTATACAATTTTAAACAATTTTCAGATCTAAAATTTGTGAAAGATGTGGAATGACTCAGGCGTGGACAATGGATTACAGAGATTTTGTCGACTTATGTGGCCAAAGCGTGTTCTACCCACGAAGACCTCACCTCTCCGTTTCCATTTACGTTAAATATTTGGATCTAAGTAAAGGGATAGAGTTACCATGCAAGCCCCCTTTCTAAAGGAGCCTACACACAGTGCCGCCGGGTTTTTGCCGAGCGGCCATGCCGAATACTCGAATACCCGCCGGTCTGCCGGTCTGCTACCGGTGGCCGGGCCGCCGGCATTGCCGCCGGCATTGTGCGTAGGAGCCTTAACACTGCAACCACAGTTCACACTTCACAGTCATCGATTGCAACAAATCAGTAACTTTTCCAACACAGTCCAGTTCATCACACCAGTTCCTGTTTACTCCGTTACATAATTAAACTAGTAATAGGTATTGAAAATGTTAATAAAATTAAAACAAACTACAAATATATTATGTTTCTTTTAATAAAAACCTTATAAAAAATAAAATAAAAGTTACAAAAACGCTAACAATAATAAATATTACGATAACTGCCCTTAACTAACGATAGTTGAACCTAGCAAATACAGATGTGTTGTGTTTAATTTTGGTATAGTTATGTACTTATATCCTATATCTAATTCGGTAACATAATAATACCTAATAATAAAATTGCATCTTTACAATTTCACTCAAAGATGAGTTCAAAGTGGTCTCGGCGACCCAGAACGAGCTGCATCAGATCTTGTTTGAGGGTGTCTCTATAGATAAATTCATAATAATATATCTATGAACATTCTAACCGCAATACAATTATTATGGTGATAACAGGTAACAATGCCGAACAAGACTTCTATAGAATTGATCTATGACAAAAACTTTTCTGGCTTAACACATGAGCAAGTTTCAGTCACAAGCAAATCCTATGTAGCTCAAAATAAAATAAAAAGTAGGCATAATTTTAACTGCAGTATGCAGTATAAAAATAAATGTTGAAATATCAACAGGCTAGAAGTCTTGAAAATAATACAAACGCTTCTAACATCGTACAACAATTACTAGATTTTAATTAAAAAAAAACAAGATATCAAAAATGACGAAGCGACAAAATAACCTACTGAAATAGTTTGCCAAATTAATGAGCTCACAAAAAATGAGTGCAGACGAACAAAAAGTGTTGCACTGTTCATGGGACATGTCCGATTCGACACGCTAAGTTACGCAAATCAATGTTTGTGTTGCGTTCAACGTTTTGGTTCAAGTGAATATTTAAGTTATCTAATTTAGAAAGGCGGTTGGGTTTTATATGAGTGTGAATCTTGCAATTTTTTATCCTGTGAAGAAAGAATGAAAGATATACTTACGAATAAAGTGAAGAAAAGAAAAAGTCGCCAAGAAAAAAGTAAATAAAGGAAAGAGTAAGTAATTTTTCACTTATTAACGAGTTCACTCCCAGCGACCCCGAAGTCTCCTCTTTCGCTTTCCCTACACTAATGTTTAATTTATGAAGACCATAATTGAGATAATTTGTTAGATAGAAATTCATTTCCAGTTTAATAATCAAAAAAGAAACTCACTTAATTCATGTAAACGTAAGCCACGCCTTCAATCGTTATGGGAGAAATCTTTATAGAAATTAGGAAATAATCAATTTGGTAGATCGAAAGCTTTGATAATGTAATAGAAGAAATTATACACACTTCATCAAGCACTTTCCGTTCATTATTGTGTAAAGACTTTGGTATATTGAAGAGTGGTATGCCATATTTAATGTTCTAGAAGTAATTGCTTTGTACTGAAAGCAAGCATCGCCTGCAACTTGTCACACCGCTGGTTTCGGGTCAATTCAAATTGCCGTTTAATTACAACTATTATGCGATCGTTAAGAAGCCATGGAAATAATTAGCTTTAGAATTACACCATCAAGTCAGATAACCAACTAAACATTGAATACAATAGTATCAATTTTGATGACGGTTTATCGAATTGTAAGATGGGTTAAAAAAGCCACAAAAAAAAAATTTTAAAAATTTTAAATGGCATATAACGCAACAGAAACCCAGAGGAGACTGACTCTTAAGACCTAAGACGTACGACCTAGTTTTTTTTGTAGCTCCACTGGGATGCTCCCTCCTTGCCTCCTTTCCTGCCGTGGTCTGCGTGGTTCTCGTGGTGATGTTCGTGACCGTGCTTGCCGTGGTAGCCTTTGTGATCGGCATCCACGTGGCCCTTGTTACTGGAAATGTGAGATGATGATTTTGTTAAAACAATAATAATTAGAAATTAGGTCATGATGATACTAATTTAATTGGGGTCCTGCGACCCCAATTAAATTGGATTATGGCCAGTATTGAGACAAAACGGCGTCACGCGGCTAACAGCTGATAGGTTATAACCCACAGGCGCGCGCGAATTTCCTACGTCTGTTGTGTTATTGTGATAACATTGAAAGAGTGTAAAAGAAAAATTTTCTTTGAAAATGTTGTTTGTTATCATAAGTACAATCACGTGTACATAAGTATTGGACACTAATTAATTACCAGTCACCCTATTTAGGTTATTTCTAAAACAAATCATTGTCCGTCTTTGGGGAAAATGCAGCATAAGTCGCAAACTCAATTATATTATTTTGTATAAACTAACTGATTTTGTCTGCTTTCTTAAAATTACCAACGACATTTATCATTCATCTACCAAACAAAGTTTATCCCAGTTCACCTCTGGCCTATTATGTCTGTAATAATATCATTATTAAGATAAATTACAATATGCTTACGTGTATCCCTTCTTCCCTTTCTCAACAAAGTCGTGTCCCGCGTTGACATGGTGAGCCTTCTTCTTCCCACTCTCGTTACTGGCGTGCTTGGCATTGAACTTGCCGAACCGATGGTGTTCGCCGCTCTTGTGTAAGTCGTCGTAGAACTTATGCTCTTTGTGGAACTCGTCCTTGTGGTATTTGTTGTGGTAGCCTGGAAGATTAGAAGGATTGAGTGAAGATTTTAAGGTATCAAGTCTCTATTGTGATACAATTTTGGCCCGCTTGCATCACACTTCACTAAATATATTTAACAAAGGGTAGTATTTAAACGAGCGAAAATAAATTCAAATTAAAGGTGTCAAACATATTGAAAATGGGCTACTGAAATACTAAGTGAGCGACGAACAGTGGGCGAATACAAATGTTTAAAACAGCGATTTGAAAATACAAATTTGAGTTACTAGTTGTTGAATAGGATCAGTGTGATAATTCAAGGACTCTGAAAAAAACCTAAAACATGGTTATTAACCACTAGATTCCGCGGGGCTTCTTGCCGTAATGACCGGATAAATAGTTGCTTGGTACAATAGTCGCCCATTCAGTATACAGGATGTAAACAGACCCTTCACGTAGCCGTCAATCAAGCATTCTGTACATCAAACTAAGTACCTTTACGGTAAAATTATTGCTAGGCATCGACTTTTTTTTTTGGGGTGAAAAATCACGTTTTACGGTAGGACTCGATGGAAAGCACTCAAAGCATTGTGCTGATGGATGTATTGAATAGTACGGAGGTCGTGGAGGTGTGTAAAGTAAAAATCTTACATTAAAAACATGTATTTTAAAAAAAAAAAACTTGTTAAAAAGTTAAAACTTTGACCCCCAATATATCCGTAACTAGAAGGTTCCCAGCTATGGTCTAGAACAAAAAAAAAAAAAATCGCAAAGACGGGGAAAACAAGTGCCTTTCGGATATGTTAAGGGTCTATTTACACCGTTTATTAGTCGCCAATTAAAATTGTATTCGCCCGAATAATAATTTCCCTATAACAAATACTCTATTTATAAAAAATAAACACTGTCTCTGCCACCTTCAACAATTGACAGAAACAGAACGATGTTTTAAACATGTTGTGGTTATTAGCGCTAAATACATTTAGGGTTTCCATGATTTGAGCTGCAGGCCTGTTGGATATTGAGGTAGCTGGAGGAAACGAAGGTATAATTATTTTGAACTACCATGATGTAAGATATTCAGCTAAAATTATTAGTAGTAGGGAGGAATTTTAGCCTTATTCTACTGCGTTTGGGAGGTTTGCGGCTTGTGTTACCAAAACTAATAAATAAACAGAGATCACAATTTCGAATATAAGTGTCATAGGACACGTCAAACCACGTAATATTTGATTATTGAGGGCAATAAGTAAGGTTACGACAAACTGTAACAAGTAATGTTACAACAATGAATACTTTTACAAAAGGATTACATTGAAAGTCGTGACACTCCACATTTTGAGTAAGTAAGTAGGTACATTTTTGTCATACTAACTCACAATATTTCGGAAATGAGCGTGAAGGCAAATTAAATAGAACTTTAGTCACGTACCCTTGCAACGAATTACAGAGTTGTTCCCAATCTTGATTATGACAATGAAAAGGATTTTGAAGTGTGGGTAAAGTTTGCGAGTTGTTCTTTGTGATTGAATCAATGGAAAATCGTAGTATTGCGGTTGAGGTCAATACAAATTGAATTCGAATAACAAATAACTTTACGTAACTTGGCTTTCACTTGCCGCAAATTGTTACATTTTCTATTATAGCAGGTGTCGTTGAGTCTTTACTTATGCCTAAATAACTGTTTCGTTCCAAATTGATTTGTGTAATCAGTCATGTAACTTTATATAATACGAGTACATGTTTGTCTTTTTCTGTAGCCTTTTCTTCTCTTTCAGTCTTCAAATTAATTTATCAGTTTATGTAGTGGTTTCAGTTGGTTTCTGTTATTCCTAAACTTGTTTAGAAGTAAAATAAGTTGCTCTTTTATAGGAAGTTACGTAAATTGACGAGCATTAGTACTGTAACTAACAAGCATTAAAATCGATAATCCGAATGTTGTGTGGCTTCGCAATATTTTATTGCAATGCTATTTCTAGTAGTTTGATGGTAGTTTCAAAATCATCAACCTTCTACTGTCATGATCACGTTCATCATAGATGAAGCCATGACCTAGAACCAGAAAGTCTAAATATAATGTAATATCCACCAACACACAGTTTGTGTCGTGAATAACGGCCCACTCTTTTCAAAGAGGAGAGTTCTTTGTCTCAGTAATGGGACATTCTAGCCAGTTCTAGCCCAACATTCATGCACAAAAATAATTTTATTTTGGTTTAACTTACCCTTAGTCTTATGTCCTTTCTTGTGGCCCTTCTTCTCATCGAACTTGGCTCCTCTCTGTCCGAAGGCTTCTTCTTCATGACTGCCCTTATGTCCAGCGTGATCGTGGTGCTTCTTCTTCTTCCCCGCAGCTTCCTCGTATTCCTTCCTATGAAGCTCATCGGTCTTGTAGCCTTTGCCTCCCTTGTCTACGTGGTGGTCGTGGTGGTAGCCTTTGGAAGTCTGAAAGTAAATTGTTTATACTAGGTTAGATTTATGGTTTTTCCACGAGGAAAGTCAGTAGCAATTTGGATTTGTGCCCGGTTGATGGCAATAGGCTCACCACTTAACTCACTCAACGGACGAAATGTGAATGTACTATTTGTACGGTACAGCTCGCCTTTTCTTTCAGGGATCACAGGCCTGATGTTATGTTTATATTATTATGTACTTGTTCTGGGTTGGCTTTTGTTAATCTTGATAATGACCACTTAGATCTATAAAAATATCTATATATAATATGCATTCTTTAGTTAGTATTATCTATAATACTATCTACTGCCTAAGAAAGTAACTATTCTAAATATGGACAAAATAATTACGAGTATCTACTGTGTAGCCGCTTGTGTCACTTTTGACCAAATACTTTAGAAAACTTCACTATCGTTGGAAATACGTTAAAATTTTCTAACCGCCATGAGACAAGCCTTTATAAAACCTTGACTATATCTAGCAAAATAGAAATGTTAGATTCCTAACTGTAAAATATAAACAATCAAACTGTTTTCAAAATTGAAGATTGACTCATTCCCGACTTATGAAATTCTTGAACTAATCAATTTTTTTATTATCTTTTATTAGTAATTGTCTTCAAAAAACTTTAACAATCTTCCGCTATACTAATTAACACTGAAAAAAATATTTTTTAATTCATGTTTATAATAGACAGTCAAATTCTTTAATTAATAACTCGTGTTTGTTTTTTGATATAATCTTAGTCTTTTTGACATCGATTTTGTGTTCTGTACAGTCTATTAGGTACACAACCTACATTGAAATCAGTTTATCTTCATGATCATCAACTTCTGCCTAGCTTTTTTTCAACTATTTTGGGGTCTGCTAGTCGCCTACCAGTCTTACCAGATGCAACTATACCTACATATCCGCAAAATGACTTCTACATTACCTAATATGGTTGCATAATTATTGTTATTCTTAAATGACCGATGAAAGGACGGAATCGTATTTCAAATCAAATCCATTCCAATACGTTTACTTCAATCTCTGGGCATATTTTAATCTAATAACTTTGTGTCTAAACGACATCCATAAAACTAACTGCTATAGAAACATTAACGGTCTACATAGGTACCTATAAAATATAACTTGATTGGGTTTATAATAGCCTTAACAAATGTAGGTACAATAACTAGATTCCTATAGCTGCAATATCGGTTACACACAATATCCAATATGCTGTTGTGGTTGGAAATTCTCTAGCTTAAGATTTAAAGGTCATCAACCCTATTTAGGTTAAGGAGCTCGTGGCAAAATAATAACAGCCGCTCGGATCAATCTTCAGGTTAAGCCGCGCTTGCCTAGGTTGGCCTGTGGATGGGTGAGCACCCATTACAAGCTGAGTTTCCTTCGTGCCTCGGAAAACACGTTAAGCCGGCTGTCATTTGTGCATCGTTGACAGTCTAGATCGTTACAGGTAGGTAGACAGTGGCCCGAAAATCTGACAACCAGTCTTTCCAAGGAGTACCGTATTACCCAGTATTAACTGGGTTGTGGATGTCAGAAGGCAGCCGCTCTTTGTAAAATAATTAAATTCTGCTGCATCTGGTTAAAATGGAAGCCGACCCCAACTTATTGAGAAAAAACTAGGCTGATGAGGATCTATGACTTAGGTAGGTACTTTGTTTCACTTACAATATAGTTATTATTTCCATAACAAATCAAATTAAATCCAATCTTTGCATTAGTTAGTTAAGGTGGAAGCGCCAGGGTAGCGAAATTCAAATTTTCTTACGTTTTTTGCAATTTGCAGGTCAGTGTCAGGTTGTATGTTGATGAAAAATGAGTCGCGCAAGTAACACATAATTATGTAGTTACAGAATTGTAATCATTAAAATAATTAATACAAACCTCAAGTTCATGTAACCCCATTCAATAACTATTTCATGAAAAAGTTATTCAATGGGGTTAAATGAACTTAGATGGTTAGATATTCTAAAGCCGTAAAAATTATCTCCTCTAATTTTTATATATGAATGAGCGTTAAAAATATTGTTATTATATTGTTTGGTGCTAAGTGCACACAAAGGGTTCCACCTTTGTGCGCGAGTCCGACTCGCACTTCGCGGGGTTTTCTCGTAACACTCAATGGATGGTTTCGTTTGCTAAATATATTTTAATCCTATTAGGGGAAGAAATTTTCAAAAACCCTTCCTTAATGCTCACTGTCGTTGTATGAGGAATTCTTTGCGTGTTTTTTTGGCTGTGCGTTGTTTGTCAGTGACTGAATTAGATTAATTTATTGTGTAGATAGGTAAGAACCTTGATAAAGACATGGCCTATCTATAACAATTTAGTGCTTACCGTATAAATTGTTGGTTCTCACATTTATCCCATTTAGAACATTCTCGAATAAACCAAACAATTTATGAGCTGTTGTAAGAAATGGCATAAGTAACTACCTACGTTTAGGTTTCCTGTAAGCGGTCTTAGTTACATTAAGTATCATCATATTATCGACCAATCTTGTTGTTGACACTTCTATGTTGCTCAAGTGTCACGCGTCGTGATTTCCTCTGACTAAGTTCTTTGAACTATAATTAAATTGCAACATCTTTATGACAGTTTTTATTCTTGAATCGTAGTTCCATTAGCAATAAACTGATAGTCTGGTTATGGAAACACCGTTTCTACAGAAAACAAAACAATAACACCCATGTGTGCACGCATTAGTGCGACAAAAGGCAACTTAGAAAAACAAACGAAGATGGACAGCTAATTATCTTCAGTATTTTTATGAGTTTGCTAACAATCATCAAAATATATGAACAGTTTCCAAGTATTTGTTGATAACTTGTACTGATTTATCAGAGGTTCTTAGCTGTAGATGCTAATGAGCTTTTAACATTACGTACCTACCTATTTTGGGTCCTAAGACAAATAATAAAAATAAAAAATCTTTTACCTTTCCACCATGTTCTGCACTATGTCCTCCGTGCTTGGCATGGCCTCCACCTTGACGATGTCCGTGAGCATGCTTCGAATGATGTCCAGTCGAAGCACCGTATAAGTCTCCTGAAGCCAGCTGTTTAGGAGCCTGAATCAATGGCTCAGCAGCCACAGGCACTGGGATCGGGTTCTCAAGAGAAATAGGGTTCGACGCCAAAGGAATAGCTACCGGTGGATTGGCTATGAACTGAACTGGTCGTGACACTACAGCATCTACCGAAGCAAGCTTCGGCGCTTCAGCAATGTTAGCACTGTTCACAACAGGTTTCAAGTACCGAGGGGCCGGGGCGTACACTTTGTGGTAGTGGTTCGCGCTTGCCGCGAGCATTTCCTCGTAAGGTGGGGATTCCATCTCCCCATCATCAGTGAACTCATGGACTTCATACTGGTGGAGCTGACGAGGTACCCGCACGTAATCCGCCGCTCTTCGTTGTCTCGGCTCACAACACCGCTTGACACGAACATGCTCGTCCAAAGACCCTGCATCATGGATATCGCGCCTACTTCTGGACTGCTCGTAGTCATCATATGAGTCATCTACGTCTTCCTCTTCTACCCACGGCTCCTCCACCACTTCAGCTGCAGCAATCGCCAGCAACAGCAGGATGACCACTGGCCGCATTTTGTTCGATAACTGATCTTAAAATGTTCTATTTTTTTGTTTTATACTTCCGAACCTTTCACCGTTGACTAACAAAGGATCTTGCTAAATGCAGTTGCGTTGATATCAGCGTTTTTATATGAGCCGGTGGGTAAATGTTTGTTGTATGGCGGCCGGGCGATCGCGCGCGCGGTACGGTCAGCACTGATGGAAGACGGAGCCCACCACCTAGAAAGCGTATAACGACACGGAGCAAATTAGTTTTCCCGGTGCATTATTTTCGCGATTTTTCGACCGCAGTGAAAACAGCGGCCGTGAATTGAATTAAACTTTTTCTAAGAGGCTGGCCGTGAGATCCGGTTGCGTAAGCAATTATGAGGAGAACTAAATGATTTGTATGCGTGATCTTTGACAGAAGATGTAACTTGTTCTACGCAGACAATCAGGTAGTAGTCGGTAAAAAGTTTTTGATCTACCTGTTATTACTTCAGAAATGGTGCATATTCTGTTAAACACCACAGGTAATTAAAAACATACTAAGTAATGTTAGAATACCTATTTTGCGAACTAACATAAATAAATAACTAGCGGAGATGCGTAGACGCATGTTTGTGTGAATCATATCATCAACAGTTGACGGAACAACAGTGAGCGTTATCTTATCAAACATTGCCTGCGTTAAGACGTCAATGGCGGTAAATACGGACTCACTTCAAGCTAAGGAACTTTATTCTAATTGTGTTGCAATTGCAAGAAAAGTAAACAAATCGGATTAATTTATTTAATCCTACATCTAGGTACCTACCTACATTTGATTGTAAAATATATCTCTCACACAAAACATGAAAACACACATTCCAACAAGTTTAAAAAATACAGTAGTTGATTAGATACGTAATTAGAATCTATGTTTCATGCGTTCCGTATTTATCTATTACAGTCGTAATAACGCAACGATATTTAAACGCCGCTCAGTATAAACGTAGCATATCTTTCTTTATAATTATCATTGAACGGGAAGCTACATTATCCCTGAGTGTTATAGCATAAGCATAATCAGCCTATAATGTTCCTACTGCTGAGTGTATAGGTTACATATAAATGTTTCCTTGAGTACATTTCGTACATAACGGGAGCAAGCCTAGAGCAAAAGCTAGTATTAGATACCTCCGAATATGGGGTGTTACCTACTTTGAATGATAGATTCACTAGCGACCCGCCCCGGCTTCGCACGGGTGCAATATATATACATATAAACCTTCCTCTTGAATCATTGTATGTATTAAAAAAACCGCATCTAAATCCGTTGCGTAGTTTTAAAGATCTAAGCATACATAGGGACAGACAGACAGCGGAAAGCGACTTTGTTTTACGTATGTCGTGATGATGCACAATTTTAGAAGACAAGGTCGCGATTTAGAAGTTATAGTGTAAACATTAAAAAAGGCGTCTAGTGATGTCTAATCATGTTGAAAGGATGAATGAAAGGTGACTAACAAAGGAGATTAACCAGCCAGCTGTAATTTGACAGTTCGATTACGATATTGCAGTCACAAAAACCAGCAGCAGTATCAACTATGACCTCAACATACTAAGCAGAGATTTGATTCAGCTTGCGGTTCCGTAACTCAGCCTCTCCTTGACCAAGATGGACCTGCTGCAATGAGTTTTTATTAACTACGACTAATGCCACTTCTGATTGGCACTTATTCCTAGGCGCAGGTTTAGGTTGCTGTATTCTTCAGCAAAGGACGTCGGACATATTGTATTCACCCGTTACCGATAGATATTTCAGTACATTATCTGTCAGTGTCTGGAGCCGTGTCTGCAAATTGTCCGTACCTTTTTGATCGAACCTTTTTTCTTAGTCATAGCCGATAACTAGGCACTTGATTGAAATTGTTTTACGAAATGTTGTCTTGCTGTATATAAGTATCTGCCTTAAATTCGGTCGTTGAATCAGGCATCTAATTGATAGTCATGTTTATCTTTTTATTGCTGTAATGTATTATAGCTTCTTACTTCATAAATACCAAATTAGCATTTTCCTGCCCTCATCCTAATTTATTTGGGGTAGCTCCAGCATGACTTTCTTCTACACTTCTTTAGTGGGTATCTCAGTAGTTATCTCCTTTCTAGTTGCATCATCTTTCACACAGTTCATCTTATCTTTGGTCATCCTCGTCTCCCATATATAATTACTTTCCTTACGAAACTATTGCTGCTGCGAATGCTGATACAATATAATCTCAGTATTGATTCTCGTCACTATTATATATATACTATAGCACCTTACAGAATAGGACCGCGCTACCGTCGCGCACGATCGCTTGCTGTTGCGAATAAATAGCATGAATGCATCTTTTAGATGACAAATATTCAATACCTTTTTGTCTGTGAATGTAAATCGTGGTCGTCGAGGAAATGTCGGTTACATTAGTCACGATGAGAATTATAATCAGTCAGCTGGTTGGAAGCCGCAGTGTTGCTATTTTCTAAGGTGTTGCTATCGGTGACTTCCGACTGATTTTATTTTTTAGTTACCAACTTATATTCACCACACATCATCATCATTCATCATCATTTCAGCCGAAAGACGTCCACTGCTGGACATAGGCCTCCCCCAAGTGTCGCCCCATCGACCGGTCCCGTGCGTCTCGCATCCAGCGGATCCACACATACAACAAAATTATTAGTTGATAGAAGGACCCACAAAATTAAAATATGCTGATATTTTGATTAACGTGTGACGTTCGCCGGTTCGAAGAATCCGCAAGAAGGAAGCAGTGCATTTCTTGTTATCTTTCTAGGTTGTCCCCTTTATATCGATCTTCATTTAAAAATTCACGTAGTTCATTTTATATAAGAGGCTTTTAACGTTCATACAATGCTATGCTATAATTATATTATGATTTTATTTAACTTTAACTTAGCAGTAGTTAGCACAAAGTTAGCTCAAAAGTAGTAGTATTTATTACTACTGTAATAAACACACTGTCTAGACTTTTACTACTTCTGAG
This sequence comes from Noctua janthe, assembly GCA_910589295.1. NCBI lineage: Eukaryota > Metazoa > Arthropoda > Insecta > Lepidoptera > Noctuidae > Noctua > Noctua janthe. The sequence goes on from OU342560.1 coordinate 956,649, forward strand.
TTAGTTATAGCTCAGTCGTACTAAACTACGCACGAATAACGATGACGCAACTTTGGACACTTTTTATTTTACATTTCAAAAACTAATTAGCTTTCTCGAGATAGCTGGGTTTATTTAATTAAAAGTATATTAAGAACACCCAATTATTATTATTTTAGAAGTATTTACAATTTAATATTGCAATGAAGACCATTTAACTTTTTTGCAAAACTTAGATAAACTGATCAACTCCTGTGGTGCTGAACTGCTGATGTTGTAAAAGTCAATCGAGGTTTGTTAAGAGGATTTACATCAGCATCCTACATGCTAACACTAACAAAGAATAAATAAACGATGCTCTTTTTATACAGTAACGATTAAGTAGGAATCTATGAGGACGCCCAAGATATTAAACTGTCCAAGATTCGATAAAGTCTATCTAACCTCGTTTACATGGATGACCTGAACTTATTTGCCCTCAACGATTTGCAACTGATGGAGCTACTGAAGTTAACTGAAATTAAATCAGTAGCGCCTTCAGGATGGAATTTGGTGTGGACAAATGTGCGGTCATGCATGTAAAGCGCGGGGTTATTGTGGAATCGGATTCCAGAAATCTTAGTCGTTCGAATGTCGGAAGCGCTGGGCATCAATGTTGCTGACATGGAGCAATCGTTGAAGGAGCGCTTCTTTGGCCGCCTGAATAGGCGGAAATAAGGTGCGTTCCTTCAACGGTTGGGTCATGCCGGTTTTGATGTAGTCTTTCGGCATAATCAAGTGGACTCTATCAGAACTAGACGCCCTGGATAGGAGGGTCCGTACATTTTTGACGGCATATCGAATGCATCACCCGCGTTCTTCGGTTATGAGATTGTTTATCCCGCGGAGGTATGGGGGTCGAGGCTTTTTAAACGATAAGACTCCACAATCGCGACATATGCAGTCTCAGGGAATATTTCCTACTAATATAGGGATAGTACTTATACTATCTTACCTAAAATAAGTAAAGTATGCCAATCCTTTCTATCTGTAAAGTTTTAGATAGCCAAATGCCAAGGTTAATGAAGTAAAAAGTAAGCTTTCAGTTGGTCTACTTTACAGCAACTTTGTTCTAAGTAGATACAAAATAAGTAGGTGTAAGCCTAGTTAAGTTGAAGGCTGATTTTTCTAGGATTACGAATTTTCAATTAAATTTAGCAGACAATCACAATAAAAACAGTACGTAATAAAGACATTCCAACCTCTTTAGAATAGAAAAAAAATAAGGTAAGTGTTACATCACTAATAATAATTATTGCACATTGTGCAAAGTAATCTTGTCCGTGGTCCAAATTAATTTTAAATTCAATTTCTATTATTTAATTCATTGTCAAGTTGGCCAATCGATATTTTATTGGCAAACAATGGAAGTAGGTGATTAGAGTAGATCTTGAGTTTCTCTCATCATGGCTTGTGTAGAAATCGGATCGGAAGTAACAATTATTTTGTTGATGGTAAAGGAAGCAAATCATCAAGTTTGATGGAAAAGTTTTTTGTTGCAGTTTTTGTGAACTGCGCTAAGATAGACCTCGTTTGGTATCTAACTTCTGAGTTAGCATTATAGCGGGTTATTTTTCACTCGATAAATAATTTATAACATTGTTCAGTAGCTCTCTACCAAGTTTCGATTTGTGTTTTAGTATAACAGGAACAAATAAAAATATAAAAATAGTTTATTTGCACCTTCAAGTAAAAATATGGTTTACCATAAATTATTTGATTCACTATTTAGGTAGTCAGTACTGCTCTCTAAGACCCACTAACTATCATCTACTCGGTAATTGTAAGTAGTTATGTTGATGTTAGTAACAAACAATAGATACGCAATGACGCACCCTCATCACCCTGTGATACGCACCTTAAAACTGTAAGAATTTGTGTAAATAAGTTGATTATCTGTGATGCATAATTTTGAGAGAATAATTGCAAATTCATTGATTACCTATGATTCACAAATACTGTACTAATTGCCTCAGTTTTTTAAATTATTTTTAATCAAAAACATTGTTCACTCTTGGTCATCATCATCATCATCATCATTTCAGCCGAAAGACGTCCACTGCTGGACATAGGCCTCCCCCAAGTGTCGCCATTTTGTGTTGCGCTCATCATTGGGGGGGTTTTGCAATAATCGCCACACTTGGCAGGCGGGTTGCCGATCGCAGTACGGTTGTTAAAAACACACAGAGAACGCTGCTGCCCATTCTTTGGTAAGTCTCTTAGTCGCCTATTACGACACCCACGGGAAGATATGGGATGGTGCTATTCTTTTACGTCCGACAACATACGGAACACAAACACACACTCTTGGTCAGAAAGTCGTAATTATAACATTTTAACAATCCGTGAAATCTCTTATTGAAATCCCCATTACTGCATTTTGACTCTCGGTCTATAGCGGAACGAGTGGGAAATAAAAAGTTCCAATCGTCACCACTGGGGAGGAACGAAACTTTTTTACTCCCATTCGTACCCAGTGGGGACGGCGAGGTGGGGACGACCGGGAATAAACCAAAATAGGCCTTATGGTAATTAAAGTTGTATGTTATGAATTCCAGCCAATACCGAAGCTAAGATAACTTAATAAATCTTGTAATTATAGGTATCAGCGCCCACCCTCGTTATTATAGCCAATATTATTGTGCCTAATTTGTGCAAACATTTTGGATAAATAAGAAACATCCTGAAGGACTACAATATTATGAGTACAATGAGTAATCATTCAAGGCATACTAAGTTAACATTTTTGATTGTTTTATACTAAGCATAGGAATCAGGGACCGCTTAGGTGGTAAAAACAGATAAACGGTATTGTTAGAGTGTGTGCATGCGTTAATGTTTATGAGTCTGCTTGTGTGTGTGTGTATGTGTGCGTGAGTTCGTGTGTGACTGTGTGTGTATGTGTGCCAAAGGAAAACTTAGGATACAAATTTTGCATAAGTACAAAACTGTACTATTGTTACATGAAGAAGTACATAACATTTATTTATTACTAGCTATTGCCCGCGACCTTCGTAGGCGTGAGATTTTATAACCTTCCTCGATAAATGGGCTATCCAACACTAAAAGAACTTTTCAAATCGAACCAGTAGTTCCTGAGATTAGCGCATTCAACCAAACAAACAAACTCTTCAGCTTTATAATATTAGTAAAGATTGTCATTTCAGTCAAATTATTTGGGTACGCCAAACAGCTTTTTCGTTTCATCATAGTGATAGTTGTGTTTGCACTCTCTTTTTCTAGTATAGAAAATTTTCAAATGTTTATTTGCAATTTTGAATAATCTAAATGAAGAATACAATAGTAATATGAAGATACTAAATAAAAATTCAAAAAGTGTTTATCAATAATTTTATTTCACCGTGTTAGTAAACAAATCGATACATCTAAAGCAACAGAGTGCGATATTTATGTTAATTGTAATACCGTCCAACCTTACTACATACTTATTTATATAATTATTTACAGTAATATTACACTTAGGTACACTTTTTTTAAACAAACATATGCAACAAAAAAAAACACCTTTTGTTACGCCGGAACTCTGTTATAACACTTTGACCTTAAGCTGGCCTAGCATGTGTGTGGAGTTTAAATAGAATAAGACCAGCTTATACTGGTTATGTTGTGCGGCCTTCCGCACTATTTGTGCTTTTAAAAACAGCTTACGATTTTTGCTAAAATTATTTCTTTCACATTATAATAGTAATTAAGTTTTTTTTTCTATCTAACATCCATTGCTGTTACGTGGTATAAATAAAAAAAAATTGTAACAAAGACTTAGTTTATATCTTACACTATTAAATATGGCACAAATATTATCGACTAGTTATTAGATAGTTAATAACTTTCAAAAGTCTTTTATTTTTCGTTAAAAAATAGTGTACTGGGTGATGCACATTTTTGTGTTAAATAAATGATTATTTGAAGCACATTAACCAAACAATCTACAATGTTCAAAATTAGAAGAAAACGTATCTTTTTACAAACATCTAAATATCAAACAATGAAAAAGGGAGATCTAAATTATATTTTACTAACTCATAACAAATATTAATTTGGGGGAGACATATGTTCTATGCCGAGAACAACGTAAGTTAACTTAAAGAGTAAAAGTTTAGCTTATACAGTTCAGAAGTACAAAGAAATATGAAGAAATAAAACACAAGTATTTAAGAAACACAAAAAATCCACCACCAATAAAAATCTAACTTACAAAACTAATTAATAAGTCTTTATCAAATGGTCCGACACAAACGGCGTGAACTCAGGATCTTTTATTTTCTTTTTCTTATGTAACGGACAACTTTTCTGCCTTTGTCCTGTTTCCGACTTATTATGCGTCAATTTAAAATGTCCCGATAATGAAACACTTTTTTTTCTGTGTTCCATTTTTTGGCAATTATTTTTATCTACAATTTTGTCCACGCCGTTAGCGACTGAACCACTGTGCAGTGTGTTTTGTGGTAATATTCTAGAGTCTACTTGGTTTTGTTTTAATTTGTTCGTGTAATCTGCTGACACCTCCAGCTGGCTGTGATGCAAACACGTTGATGTGATCTGAAATTACATTGATGCAATTATTTTCAGTTACATTGGAACAAGTTGCCAAAGGCAGTGGAAGAATGTTACACTAACTTGGTGTATAATCCACCAAGTTAGTGGCACCGTCTCCTGTGATAGCTATTCACTGTCTGCTCCCTCTCGCAGTGAGTAGGCCTGTCCCAAACCTGCGGTGGAAGTGCAGTGGCAAGTGTAGATAATGATGAATTCCAACACCATGAATTCCTGTCCATACTCGACCTGGTATTACTTTATGGTAAGATTCAAGCAAGAGCGCCTTCTCTCTTGCCCATCGTGCACAACTTTAAATGAAGCAAAGAACAGAGCTATCCACTTACTCTTCGGACAATAATTGAGACACAATTCGAGAAGAAGAGCAAAAGCGAGTGCGACCTCTCAAACAACCCAAGAAATCAAGGAAGGTTAAGGACAAGATGGGTTAGGGCACTCACAGGTGTGGGCTGATGCCTCGGCCTCGCGTACAGCGCGGCGCGCTCCGCCAGCTCGCTGCGCAGGCGCCACGCGCGCGCCGCCAGCAGGCGCCGACTGGCTGGCTGACCGTCTCCACGAACGCCGTGCCATCTGTAGTGAACAATAGAATGGGAGTTATAATAAGATGTGATTTATGTGAAGTGACGCTCGTGGATAGAATTAGAAATTAGTATGTAAGGGGAAACCTAAAGTGACACCACTGAGCGAGAAGTTGTGTGAAAATCAGTTCGTGATGTTGAGCCCATTTCACGTGAAGAAAAGGGGAACAGACATGTTCCAAACTTTCTTCTTTCTTGACAAAGAAAGTTTTAAGAAAAGTTGCTAAAGCTTCAATATGGGTGGCGTTAATTAGAGTAGGGGAGCGAACAATAAGGGAAAGATTTTGTACTGAGGAAAAAGATGCATAGAAAGAGGTTAAATATTGAGATGACAGCTAAAGAATTGAATAGAAAAAGACATACGGCGCTGACAACGAATTTGTAGATATTTGGGATACGGGCAAGCGAATGATTGCTCTTCGATATACGGTAGTCACATTCATCGTGTAGTACCGTACAGTACGTCAGCGTTACCTGACGAGCAGCTGCAGCAGGCGACTGTACTGGCCGGCGGTGCGCAGCGCCAGGCAGGCGGCGCGCAGCGACACCACCTCCCCCCGCGCGCTGCCGTGCCGTGTGCTGAAGGACAGGCGCATCGCTCGGGTATAGTAGTCTAGAGCTAGTGGGAGGAGACCTGGAAACGAAACGGGACATTGTTGGATGAAAACTTCCTCATGCACCCATTGAAATGGCAAGACTCTCTAACCAGACAAGTTTGGTAGGCTGCCGGTGCATTACCCGACGTTAGTTGTCGAGTAGCTGCATTATGCATATTATGTTAATCGCGCGAATCCCTCTGCTTGAACGATGCAGGTTTTTCCGTGTTGTCAGGTGGTGTTGCGTTGTACGAGTAGATGCCGCCACATTAGTAACCTTTACTACCGTTCAACACAACTGGGAAAACTAATCAAGTGCATACTGATTTTAATAAAAAACAGAGATAAGCTGCATGTATGTAGTTATTTAGTTCAAGTTTGTTCTTGGCCCGTTTTTCTCAAGGTAAGGTGGGGTGTTTTTTAGAGAAGTACAATATTCAGTATTAAGAAAGCAGGCTGGTTTTTAAAGACTCACCTCTGTCCTTGAACCAGTTGCCGTAGAGTAAGTAATGTTCCCAATTCTTCGGCTCCAGTTCTAGCAGTTTGTCTAGAACTCCTCTCTTCTCGTCGTCTGGTTTGAGTAGCAGCAGTTCAAGGTACGCCTGAACGAACCTCGGCTCTAAAGATATGCAGCGTTCCAGCATTTTGAGGGATTCTGGTATTCGATTCTTCTTTCTGAAAAGGATAAAAGTACTTTGGTTACGACAATTTGTTGAAAATGTTATGTTCAGCAGCTAGGCTAAATATTGGGTATACATGGTGGAAGAGACACCGACGCTAAAACGGTTACCATATAGAATTGGTCGGGTATAAAAAAAACAGCTGTTTCCTACAAAACTGCAATACCTACACGGTCAAAAGGTATGGAACAGTTGTTTTTTTTTCATTTTGAACCTCCCTAGGGTTCAGAATGAATACCTGGTAACCGTTTTAGCGTCGGTGTCCCTTACTCCTTGGATTATTCAAACAAAACTCTAGGTTTGACTCGGCAGCAAACTGCATAATAGTGATTCATCAGTCGCTAGCTCTCCCTGGCTACATTTTAGCCAGTAAAAATTACAAAGAAACTGTAATAAACATTAAGTGCGCTGTCGAATTTGCAATACGGTTCGGCTCAGTACCAAAAGTTGAAGTTTAACAACACACTCAATTTCTGTTACCTTACCACATTTCTTTCCACCGTCGCGTATGATAAATCTACAAATCTGTTGAATTAATTACCTGTACAGTTTAGCCAGATTATAATGAGCATTGACATGATCCCTGTTGTACTTGAGAGCTTGCAAGAAGTGGTGCTCAGCCCGTCCTGATGCCAACACCAACGTGCCCAGGTTATTGTGAGCACTCGCGTAACTTGGCCATAGTCTGAAAAAGACAAAAAAAAAAGAATTATTATGTATTGGGTAAAGCCTGCTCCAGTGTAGTAGGTGAAAGTGACAGTACTTGCATCACACACAATGATGAAGAGAACATGGTTTGTTTAGAATAAACGGAAAAAGAAGAAGATCGACAAAAATAGGCTGCAACAACTTTTCATATATTGGGATAATGACGAATGTAGGGAAATATCAGGTAATCAATAGTGGTGTCTGAAATACATGTGGTAGCCACAAATTACTTACATCAAGGCCTCCTTGTAGTGTTTGATGGCGTGCTCTTGTTGCTCAATGTCTTTCAGGAAGTTCGCGAAATTGTAGTGCAATTTAGCGTTGTGCGGCAACACTGATAGATCGGCTCTGAAAATAAACAAGACATTATTTTAATTAAAAGTGTATCGAAAGGCACACTGTACCAAAGATATTAGTTAGTTTTGATAAGAAAGTGATTTCCGTTCCATAACACTGGTGTGAAAGTAGGGAACGTAATGTTCCCAGCCTTCTGATGTTCTGACCGTTCGAAAACTTTATGTGCTCCAAATTATTTTAAAAAAACATAAATCTCTCGCCTTCGACTCCATGACTCGACAAGGAAGAAGGAAATACATGATCCCCAATGTTCCTGTTAAATCAACTTTTGCTAAGAGACAGTACGATAGGCAATCTTCTCATTTATATAACTTTATAAACAAGGAATTAAATATTTATCCACTTTTGTATCGAGACTGCAAAAATGCTCTGACTGAATGGCTAAAGACAAAAACTTATGACGAGATTGAGAATATAGTCCAAACTATATGTTCTTAGATGCATATTAATAATAATCGGTTTTATTAATGGAGACTACTTTTCTTCACTTCATATCCAATGATATTTAAATACTTTATATTAACATTAAACACACATACACGCGCACTCACTCACACACACCAACACACGATTACACACCCTCATAATACAGCGCGCTTTTTATGAATCGTTATTTTGTGTTTTTGATTTATATCACTTTATTTTCTAATACCTACTGTAGTGGAATGTCTATTCAATACCTTATACAAGTTGTAACTACTGGGAGAGCGGAATTTCCTAACACAAGTTTACTTTATACTTAAATGGAAATTCCCTGAAGACCAAATGTAAACGTATTCTTAAGTTATTGAAATAAACATTTATTTATTATTTATTTATTCATACTGGTGTGAAGGCTGGGAAAGAAATTTCTCCACGTTAACACTGGTGTGAACGTTCAGTGTGAAGGTGGGTCGGTCGTGTAACTTCTATTCTTGGGTTTATGTGACACCATCCACAGTGCAATTTTACAACTCGAAGTGGATTTGTATTCAGACGTTACTGAACGGTATATAAGTATTTTATATGATTGTGTTGAATTTTCTGCGGATTTATTTTACTGCTGACAAAATTTGCCTTAACCACGTCTTTCTTTTTATTTAATCTAAGGACTTACCTCAACAGTGTCTCCCTAGTCCTCCAGTCTCTATTCCTGAGATGTGTCCTGGCGACTCCTCCAGCTACCAGTACAGCTACTCCGAGGATCAACAGTCTACTGCCAGAGCTGCGGCGCCACATCATCTGGACGCCGTACACCGTGATAATTACTGAGCCCACACTGAAATGAAGAATACACTAAGGTTATATTCTCTTGCTAACTATTTTTACAGTATGAAATAATATTTGGAGACATGATAATAAAAAACTCTTTGAAATGTATAAGGAATAGGGTGTAAAGTCCCATCCACCATTGAAAAGGGAAGATGTTACAACCAGACGAGGATTTCGTCTCGGGACTGCTGTCCGACGGGCGTTGTCTTGTCAGGCTGTTGTTAATGTCTTAATTTCGCAAATAAAACTTATTTGGTAGTTACTTGCACTATGCAGGACTTTTGGATGACATTAGTATGATGCATAGTTTCTATGTGGTGTTGTAGATGTAGCCCTCATTCCCTCAATATCATGAAGACATTACATATAGACATACTTTTTTCGGTGTTGTGAAAATGAAAGGTTCGCAACCGCTTACAACGGAACTTGCTGCTAGATTATTTATATCTGGACGTTTTTTAATAAATTAGTGGTGGTGCCCAAAATACATGTTAACTGTGATAGTTTATAGTGTTTACCTGGGTATATACAGCACCCTCTCGGCTACAACGAAGCCCACAGTGACGAGCAGGTTGGAGGCTGGCAGGTACGGTATCACCAGCAGCATCAGCCCCACCACTGCGGGCGTGTGGCGTTGTAGCTGAAAATTATAAATGATATGTAAGTATGATAGTTCTCTGAACACAATACAACAGTGAACACTGTGCAGGATAGCGCAGTTAGAGAGGACGATAATTTTACAGACATCTGTGGACTACTAACACGGCTTATACAGGACGTCTTAGCTCATCTTTTGCCCACACTGAAGTAAGTTGGATATTTTCGACTATCTATCGTTTTTGGGCATATCTTAGGATCGAATATTCGAAGACATAACAACTGGCATCAACCAACAGCCCACTCCTTCTCGCAGGGAGGAGGCCTGTGTCATGTTATAGGCTGGTTATGCTGTCGTTCCCCAAGTTTAGGCGTGATAAAGACAAAAATCATTAAACACACCTTTTAGTTAGATATGTGTTTAGCATCTCCTGTAAAATACACTTAATGAATACGTCTTCATACCTCTAAATCCACCAAACACCGGTACGATAGAGCCAGCAATGCTATGAAAGCGGCACAGGTGAGCAGGTTCCTGGGATCCCACCCACTGGTGATGAGAGGCACTGACCCCATCTGCCAGTCGTGGCTGAGCGTCCACGGACACAGGAGTAACCACCAGTTGAACGCTGCTAAGTAGCAGAAAGTCATCAATCTGGAAATATATGAAATAGAAATAAAGGATATTATTTAAAGAAGCTTTTATGATGCCCGGTTTTTCGATAAGAGCTCAGAAGGTACACTTGTGTGGCATGAGAATACGAGATGGTTGATAGTATTGTTATATTCACGGTATAATGATTTTTCTTCTTCAGTCACTCACGAAACTTTTAATTCCAAAAGGTGTCTTTCACTTGCCTAATTCGACGATGTTGATCAAGTACTAAATTGAAGAATCTAGGTATATATTTTAATTTAGCATCTAAATTTGGGATGGTAACAAGTTTTATTGGTGTTATTGAATAAAAAGGTAGAAAGCGTTAAGTATCGTAACTTACCTCACACTAAACGAAGGATGAAAAGCAGGCGGATTGTCCTGCGGCGAGAATGCAGGTAGGGAGCCCTGCAGTAATGCCAACCTGGCTCCAACAAGCAGTACCAGCGCAGCTAGTGCCCGGAGGACCCGCCCGTAGGAACTTTCGCTTCTCCACCGCCATTTTATTGATGGCGAGAATCTGCAATATTTTTTGGAAGTTGCATAAGTTTTTAACAAGGCATAGGCGATCAATGCACATGCACAGGGACACTAACTGGATCCCAGAGTTGTCGCTAAATACCAACATGGTTCATTTTAAAGCTAGGGTGGATAAGAGGAATAAGGTGGTCAGATAACCTGATGATTGCGGGAGAAAACAGAAACGCAACAAAGGACGCTTCTAATGATATTGATTTTCAGGCATCTTGAACTTCAAAAAGAAATTCTACCTTGAACGTCTACAATTCTACATCAACCGATGAACCTATGAAAAAAGAATTGAATGCCCGTTTTTATGCTTTAAGGTTACCTGTTAGAAGTCCAGCAACGGTACAGGTCGAAGGCTACGTTGAACAGTAGCGCGGTGAGGCCGGTCTCCTTGGCGAGCATGCTGAGTGCTGCCAGCGCCACGCTGGACCAGACGCGGTGACGACCTGATGAACTGGAACGTGAGAGGGTGGGGTTTAGTTGATGGCAAAGGCATCTCAGGTACTATAAAGAGTCTATCAGAAATGTAGGTGTTGTGGTCTCAGTGAAGCATTGAAGCAGCAGGCGTAGCATAATATTTAACTAATATTAACGTAATGTCGTAACTAAAAAAAATCTCTGTATTGTAAGACTTTGCATGAAATGAAGAGGCATTTTTATTTTATTTACTTTCCCGTAAGAAAATTTCAGGCCTCCATATAGGCGAAGCCGCGGGCATAAGTTAGTAAGTACATAAAGGGCAACCTTTACCTACTTTGATTTGGTTTCGAGCTTTGACTGCAAAGCAAATATCCATTTATATTTTCTCATTTCAACGTTATGAATATTTAATTACTGGGGTCGGAAAAATTGAAATTCGAGCCATATTCAATTCCGAAGATCAGATACAAAATAAAATTGAAATAAATGAGATTCGTTGAGAATCAGATTGTGAATTATGAAATATCTTGGATACGGAATGGGATCGGTGTCGATAATGATTTACGGTGTGATTGCTAACGAGAGTGGCACCCCTTTTACCAATAAGTGAATGTAATCAATAATGGATGGAAATATATTGTACCCGTCATCTTTATCCCGACCCTTGTAGCACTGTAATCTAGCTGTATTTTTAAGATAACGCCGGCGAGGTGAACAAAAAACATGCAAAAAAAATCATCAAATGACCCCCCCCACTCTGGGCGGAGCGGAAGGGAGTGTCAGACTTGTACTGACTAAAACCCATCCATGTTACTTCTTTGCCCTTTGTGTTCCAGGGCCACGGTATCTCTTTCGAACAGTCCCGCAGCCCTGGCAGGCATCGGTCCTTGCGGACCCCTACTTATTTGCTGACATCTCTTTGAGGCGCACGTGGAACACGAACGCGCCGTCGACACGGCCTGTCGTCATAAGACGGCCGGACGGCGAGCTGGCCCATAACTCGCCGTCCACAGGCCCGCGCCTACGGTGGCCGGGAGCCACCACGTGACCCCCGACGCCCAGGGCGTCTCCCGTGGCGAGTGGGACGTGAGGTTCTTTCACTAGCATGACTGCTTCGCAGAAGGAGGTGACGGCTTCCCATGCCCTCTCGCTCCGGACCATGGCTTGAACCAAGGCCGGACGCGAGAGATCGCCGCCGCCAATCGCCGCTACGAGGACACGGCGGTGCTCCGCCCAAGCGGGGCAGACCTCCACGGTGTGCTCCACCGTGTCGTCCGGACGATCCTCGCAGTGGAAACACCCGGGCGTTTCCTCCCGCCCGATTCAGTGCAGGAACCTCCCGAAACAACCGTGTCCGGTGAGGACCTGCGTCAGGCGGTAGGTGAGGGCGCCGTGGCGCCTGTCTAGCCACTCCTCAAAGAGGGGACTTATCGCCACTATGGTGGCGTGCCCTGCACGGGGTTGCGACAGTCGCTCTCTCCATGTCGCCATGAGATCACGCCTTAGGTCTGTCCGCTGAGCGGCAATTTGCCGCGGCAGCGGAGTTTCCTCCCGACGTAGTGCCTCCGCGCGCCATTCGTGCAGGCGTGCGAGGACTATCGCCTCCAGATCCCATGGCGGCAATCCGGCAAGGAGGCTAGCCGCTACGCCGGAGATCGTGCGGTACCCCCGGATTAGCCTTATGGCTATTACCTTTTGGGGCGCGTTCAGGTAGTGGGCGGCTTGCCGCCTCAAAGAACGCGCCCACACCGGGGCCCCGTAAAGGGCCATGGACCGCACGACCCCCGCGTATAGCCTCCGGAAGGAGGCGTTTGGACCCCTCAGGTTGGGCAAGAGCCGCTTGAAGGCAGCCCCTGTCCGTTCCAGTTTGGGAGCCAAACGTCGGAAGTGCTCCACGAAGTTCCACCGGCTGTCGAGGACGAGTAGCACCCGTAGTTTAAGTCGTGGACTGAACTTAAGTCGGACTTGACACGCCTACTTTCCACCCCATTAGACATATTGACTGCTACATTTTGTTTATAATTTGACATAAACGCCCACTTTTCAAGAGTTTTGTAGTACAAGAATCTTTTGGCGCTCGAATGAAGCTGACAGGGGGGCGCTGTTGGTAAACCTTTTGTTAATTGTTTTGTAAAAAATATTGAGAAAAGAAAGAGATGGCTGCGTTAGTTCCGATGTTTGCCCGCGCCAGAAGATCCTTGAAACCGTGAAACTTACGTTATGGCTGATATATATATACCTACTGAAATTCAAGTGAATCGACGTGTTTAAAATTGTTTTCTTTTTACAGCCAAAGCAAGATGAATTTTGAGGAATATGTCGATTACGTATACGATACGCCATACAATTATTTATCGTGACCCGATGCCGACAACCCGTTAGAATGTTACAACAATAAACAGTTCCAAAAACACTTTCGATTTCAGAAGGAAACCGTACAAAAATTGGAAAGCCATGCGAGAGGTCTTTGCCCAGCAGAGGGACATAGAGGGCTGATATTAAATAATATAGGGAAGATACTGTAGAAGAAAACACTGTTCGTTTTTGGTTCCAACGTTTTCGTTCTGGAAATTTTGACCTACAGCCCGTGGACGGCCATCGACCCTTGTTGATAAAAACTATTTTCCATCGCCTTTAATTTCGAAGCCAGCTAGTCTGTAGTCGGGATTATTAATGAACTATTATTAATATTGCGAGCACTTGCATTATCCGTGGTAAATATATATTAAGCACGGTTTCTTTTTCAAATCGGTAGGTATTTAGAAATGTTCATTATCGTGGGATTGTTTGAATTAATAATTAAGATCGCGTAAATAATAAATTATAGTCGTGACAAATAGTCGTAATATGGAGTATCGTACACATAAAAAATAATACAAGCTACGTGATATTTCTTAAGCATGAGAAAACTAACGAACCATTTTGAATCTCAGACATTAAAAATGGTGCTTATGAGCGAGCTTGCCCATACTCGTGTTGTTTTGTTTATACCTACGATACCACCAAGTCGCTCTTATCATCTATCTATACTTAAAAAATTCAAAGTTCTGACTGACTGACTGATATATCAACGCACAGCCCAAACCGCTGGACCTAGAGACATGAAATTTGGAGGGTGTATTCTTTATGAAAAGTATGTATCCACTAAGAAAAGGTTTTTTGAAATTCCACCCCCAAGAGGGTGAAATGGGGTGTTGAATTTTCTGTGAAACTTTTTATTCTCGGAATCGATAGATTTGGAAATTGGTGTACACACTCTTTAATTAAAATTATGAGACAATTATGTATCACAGTTTTTCAAAATTATCCCCCAACAGAGTCAAATAGGGCTTCGAAACAGGGCGTGCGGGGCGCATTTACCAATTAGTAAGTAGGAGGAATATTTCTGAGGTAGTCGTGTCTGTAAATATATGTGAAAACCCGATTTTCGCGTTGGCTCGTGATACGCGACATTGATATTAAATATTATGTAAAAGTATTATGTCTATATAGATTCCTAATGAATCATTTGATTGTCGTCACCGGTGTCCAATCTCAAACCAGGTTATCAATATTTCACATATGTAATCTAATTAATATTACAATGAACAAGTTATAAGTAAGTACATGTAAGAAAAACGCAAGTGTGTCTGTATAGCTCAAATAAAATGAAATACTTACATTAACTATTATTTATTACATATTCAACTTTAAAAGTAAAAACTTATAAATCTTATATAACTATTATAAATGCTAAAGTTTGAATGGATAGATGTTTGTTACTCAATCGCCAGAACGGCTGAACAGATCTGGATGAAACTTGGTACAGAGATAGGTTATAGTCTGGTATAGGACATAGATAACTTATTATCTCAAAAGTAAGATCCCGTTGGCATTTCCCGACCTCCACGAAACCGCGGCCATAAATTAGTTGCCAATAAAGCGATAGTAGGGGGTGACTTACCCGTGTTACTACCAATCCTACTACCTGTAATAATACGGGTAATCCCATTGCTTTTGCGGTACTATCGCAGTTGTATAGATCTTAAATAGAAAGAGAAAGAAAAAAATACAAATTTGATGCAACCAAGTTGGATGTAGCGCTCGCCGGCCGCTGTAGTGGCCAGTTTCTGTTATATTGCAATAATAAAATAATCAAATCGAATTCTTATTCGCCGTTGCGTTAGGGGTTTAGCCGGCTGATTTTAGGTTTTTTTTTCAAATGATACGGGTAAGGATAGGTGTAACATTTGATTTGCCCGATTCGGTGTTCCTGCACCGAATCGGGCGGGAGGAAACGCCCGGGTGTTTCCACTGCGAGGATCGTCCGGAGGACACGGTGGAACACACCGTGGAGGTCTGCCCCGCTTGGGCGGAGCACCGCCGTGTCCTCATAGCGGCGATTGGCGGCGGCAATCTCTCGCGTCCGGCCTTGGTTCAAGCCATGGTCCGGAGCGAGAGAGAATGGGAAGCCGTCACCTCCTTCTGCGAAGCAGTCATGCTAGTGAAGGAGGTGGCAGGACGTGAGAGGGAAAGAACCTCACGTCCCAGCCGCCGCGGGAGACGCCCTGGGCGTCGGGGGTCACGTGGTGGCTTCCGACCACCGTAGGCGCTGGCCTGTGGACGGCGAGTTATGGGCTAGCTCGCCGTCCGGCCGTCTTATGACGACAGGCTGTGTCGACGGCGCGTTCGTGTTCCACGCGCGCCTCAAAGAGATGTCAGCAATCAAGTAGGGGTCCGCATGGGCCGACGCCTGCCAGGGCTGCGGGACTGTTCGAAAGAGATACCGTGGCCCTGGAACACAAAGGGCAGAGAAGGAACATGGATGGGTTTTAGTCAGTAAAAGTCTGACACTCCCCTCCGCTCCGCCCAGAGTGGGGGGGGTCATTTGATGATTTCCCATCCGGAAAAAAAAAAAAAAAAAAAGGATAGGTGTAAGCTAGGGCATCCCCATCAAATGAGTTACGTTATGTTAGAACTGGGACCAAAACGCGCTTAAAACATGAGCAGGTGGCTTGCTACTGTTAAACGGAGGAAGAGAAAGGCCGATATGAAACACACCATTATGTTGGGTGAACGAATCCAAAGAAATTCAAGGCTACTCGGTTCATCGTCCAACTGAATTCTTCCCTCAACTCTGGACGACCGGAACCTTCTAATAGAGCGAACTGGCGAAGAAAATCTCGAAGCTTACTGAGCTCTTTTATCACCGCTGGGTTGAAGAGACCACCATGTACCCGCGACGGATTAGAGGCAGCAGGGTACAATTTATTAAACATTGCCACGCGACCACAGTCATTCATCCTTGGCAATCATCCCTGGCAAAAATGGAATAATAACGGTAGTGACGTAGCCACTTCGGATGCCTTATTTCTTCAACAAACCATGTAGCTTGTCAGCTTTCAATAATCGCGGACGAAGGTCATGGGCAACAGCTAGTATGTTTATAATTGTGTGATGTTCATATTTATATTTTTGATCTCTCGTTGGACAACTAGTAATAAGCGCCACTGCATGGTGTGAGGTTATGGGTTCGATTCCTAGGCCATGCAGTGTTGTTGGGTTTTACTAACCTAGAGACTGGATCCAGTCTAACGTAGTCCTACGTGAATAAAAATTAAAAATTTCCTTTGCTTGTCAATAAATGTGTAATTTAGATAATTTTGTTATTTGTTATACGTGATACTACTTTTAAATAAAATAAAAACCAGTTGGCTTGTATAATAATAATTTAATTTATTTTTTCGGCCTCGTCCCTTGTAACCTCGCTGAATCGAAGTAGCTGGGCGGCACTCAAACGTTCGAGTTTTGCCTTTTGGTAGGCTTCTTCTGCTGCCTTCACCAGCCACTTTTGCTCCTCCATTTTCAGCAGATGTAACTGGTGCTTGGGCTCGCTGGGTTAGGAGAGCCCAAGCACATTTTTTCGCTGATGGGCTGCCCGACAACGTGGTATTTTGATGGAACTTGTACTTGCGGACAAGTTTCTGTACGCACGACTTTTCACCAGCCGAAAAGAAAATTCTTGATGCCATTATTTTAAGTGAAGATCTTATAAATGAACCACGAAAAAATAAATATTTATTTTCAAGTAAAAGTTCTTTGACAAATGATGTCAACCAAGAGCATTCGGTAGAACATCAATTTATGATAACTCTAGCATTGTGACGTATTTTAATATAACATTTTTAGCATACAAAGCAGCTTACAACCTTCATGCAACATACTTTTTTGGGTTTGAAATGGACAGCATGTTTTTGAGGTAGATTAAGGTGAGTACTCATATGAGCATTTCCACGTATTGTAACATTGGTTGATAAATTGAGGGATGATATAATGCAAGGTTGCGGTTGAAATGATGAGCAGATGAAATGATGATGAGATGTTTGGATGGCTTGGTCATGTTGAGAGGACGAGTAAAAGGCGATTAACAAAACCCGAAAGAGAACACCCCAGAAGGACAAACTTTATTAGTATTGTTCTTCAAAAAGGTCAGGTGGCAGTGACCAGATGTATGAACGTGAACGAAGCAAAAGGAGTAAGCCGGTGGTGTTGTTTAGTGACTGTCCTTACTGTGTGGCATTTACTCTTCGTTGATATGTTGGACTTGCAAGTCGCGTGTGCTGCAGTTTATCTTGATGAGTTATATTAAAAAAAAACACTGACCGAATTAGGAGAAGAAACGACCTGCACGACCCCTCAGTCCACGCACCTCATTTCATGTTGTACGATTTGCCCGCGCTCGTGTTTTTGCTCGATGAAATGTTACAAGCAAATCAAAATCAAGTTTTAACAAAGTGTCAAGTGGCTCATGTCTTGTTACAAATGCAACTTCTAGCTAGTCTGTCCTCACCTTATGAACATCATTGAGTGGGTGTTGCTGATGCGGTGGTGGGCGTTCTTCACCTGTTGCCATGACAACAAATGTCGTTTTAAGTTCAAAAATGGACTTAAGTCGGCTTCTGGAATACGGGTGCTAGGTTCAACGTCGACCCGACGCCGATGGAAACCCCTCCTGCCGTCAGTAGGGATCCCGACGGTGGCGCATTCTGAGGCCCATGAAAACACATGGCCTCGGACTTGTGCAGTGCCACCTCGAGACCCAATTGCCGGATCCTCTCCACGACTATCGCAACCCCGCGTGTCATGTTTTCGGCCGCCGCCTCGTGCGACCTCCCTTGTGCCAGTACCGGCGTGTCGTCAGCGTAGCAAACTACGCTGACGCCGGTAGGGAGGTCGGCGCGCAGCACCCAGTCGTAACCGATGTTCCACAAGGCCGGCCCCAGAACCGATCCCTGTGGAACACCGCACGACATCTCTCGCCGGTTCCATTCTCCGTTTCGACCAGGGTAGATGACGGCTCTATCCGTCAGGTAGTCCCCGACCACACGACGAAGGTAGGTCGGCACCCGGTGATACCGGAGTGCCTCCCTAATGCAGCTCCAGGGCATGGAGTTGAAGGCGTTGGCGATGTCAAGAGACACCGCCAAGACGACCCCGCCCCGGGACACCGCGTCCCCCGTCGTGAGGGCTCTCACGCACATGGTGTTCCGCAAGATCCGGCCCCATACCCGCAAGGTGCCCGGCGAGGCGGTTGGCAATGACTCTTTCAAAGAGCTTGCCCACCTCGTCGAGCAGCACGATGGGCCGGTATGCGGACGGAGAGTCCGCAGGGCGCCCTGGTTTTCGGATGAGGACCAGCTTCCCCGTCTTCCAACGAAGCGGAAACTGGCCTCTCTCCAAGCACGCGCTTAGGAGCCCTTCCAGTCGGGGCCCGAGAGCCTCAGAGGCCAGGACCCAGGCTTTGCCAGGCAAGCCATCGGGTCCCGGGGCGGTGTTTCTGGTTTTCAGCCTGCGTACCGCCACTCTCAGGTCTACCCCAGTCACCTCCGGAACGTCGTCATCGTCATCGGTGTGGTCCGCTTCCGGCACCGCACGCGGCAGCGGAGCCATAGGCGGGGGAGGATGCTCCCCTCGCGAAGGGAACAGAGCGCTCACCACGTCCTCCACGAGCTCAGGCCGGAGACTCTGCGTTAGCGGGGGGGCCCGGGTGCGGAGTTTGTCCCGCACCATCTCGTAAGGGCGCCCCCACGGATCTCCGTTCAGAGACTCCAGCATCTCCTCGCGGGCCAAGTTCTTGGCCCGCCGGACAGCCTCTTGGAGGGCGGTCTTCGCCGCTCTGTACCCCTCGTACAGCTCCGCCTCAATGGCTGCCGCATCCGGAGGGCGGATGCGGAGCCTGCGATGCCTGGCGTACAGGCGCCGCGTGGCAACGCACGCCTTGCGCAGAGACGTCAGCTCTCGCGACCACCAGTACACCTGACGCCGGGCGCTTCCTGGCCGAACTCGGGGCATTGCCACGTCGCAAATCTCGGACATGACCTCCTGGAACCAACCCGCCTCGTTGTTGATGTCGGCAGGCCTGACTGGTGATGACACCCAGGCCTGCACGATCGAGACTTCCAGGAGAAGCTCCCGGTCCAGCTGCTTCAGCGCCCATCGCGGACCACTCGGGGCCTGTAGGACCGGCACGCTTGAGGACTGGGTGGAGACGTCGAACCGGATGTACCGGTGGTCGGAATAGGTCTCCACCCCCTCCATGACGCGCCAGTCAACGACACGCGGCGATAGAGCGGGGTTGGCGAACGAGATGTCCACCACCGACTCGCCCCGCATCCGCACGCACGTGGGGACAGAACCCCGATTTAGGACGACCAGGCCTGTCTCCAGAGCCCAGTCCTCCACCATTCTACCCCGCACGTCCGTGTAACGAGAACCCCAAGCCAAGTTCTTGACATTGAAGTCCCCGAGCACAAGCACGGGGAGGGAATGGCTTCCGATGACGACACTCAACTCCGTGAGGGAGTTGTGGAACTCGGCGATAGTTCGGCTCGGGGAGAAGTAGACTCCCACTACAACGATCTCCCCGAACCGTGCTGCTACGCACCCCTGACCCTTCCTGACACTCTCAAGGGTCGGGGTACCGGCGGCGACCGACGTAATTATGGTCACTGAGCCGCTAAGTTCCTCAACCCAGTCATCCCTGGGCGGGACAAAGTACGGCTCAGCGACCACGGCGATGTTAATCGACCACTGCGCCATGCTCTGGAGCAACAGATCCTGAGCTCAGGCGCAGTGGTTGATGTTCGCCTGGAGAAGGCGTAATGGGGCCGTTACTGGCACTCCATTTCAGCCCCCTCCCGGGCCCCCTGCGAGGGCCCCGCTGCGGAAGTTGCAGCAGTAGCGGCAGCGGCGGCGACAGTGGCGGCGGCTGCGGTGGTGGCGACGGTGGGGGTTTTGGCGGTGGTGGCGGAGGGCCTTCCCTTGCCTCTGGCCTTGGCGGGAGTACCGCAGGACTTGCTCCCTGCCCGGTGATCGGCCGGCTTGCCAGCTGCCGCACATGCGGCACAGCGCGGCGCGGCGGAGCAAGCCGCGGCCATGTGACCAGCCTGGCCGCAGCGGAAGCACAGGCCGCTGCGGTCCACCTCCGAGGTGCTCCTGACCGACACGTGGTGCCCCACATGGCAGCGGAAGCACCTCAGAGGTCTGGGTTCCAGCAGCTTCACCTGCGCCGAAACCCAGCCCACCAAGAGCCTTCGGCCCTCCACAATGACTTTCACCGCTGTCACAGGGCAGCTTACCGTTATGGTTCGCATGCCCGACAGGTCCGGACGTAAGGTGCCTGCCTTGACTTGCTCGGCCGGGCACCCACCGGTCCTGGTGACGGCGGCCACCACCTCCTTCTCGGTCACCGAGTCGTCCAGACCCAGTATGCGCAGGTCTGCGCATTTGACGGGCCTGGACACTCGGGCCTCGTCCGCATTTAGGGACGCTCTAAGCTTTTCAGCCAGAGCGTCAGCAGACGAGCCACGGGTTTCGCCAGGGATCTCCAGCACTCGAGCCCCTGTTGCGGTGACTCTAAGCCGGAGGCCCCCGGTGATCCCGAGCTCTCCGAGATCCACCGTCGCTTTCGCCTTAGCGAGCACGTCGCGGTAGGTCACGCCCCTCTTTTCCGCGTCCGGCTGTAGTGTAATCACTACAGCTGCGGTCTTTGGGGTGCTGAGCCTAACCGCGACGCCCCGCTCCTTTTGCCGGCGTTTCTGCTCCTGCCTCCTGGCCTTTTTGGCCGCCGATCGCTCCCTCGCTTTTTCTCCGGCCACCTGCCACCCGGTCTCGGCCGCGGAAGGCTTAGTGGGCGGGGGGGGCGGCGATAGCGGCTGTCTCGCGGCTGGCGCTGGCATATTCGTCGCCTTGCCCTTCTTTTGGGCCGCCGCCTTGCCCTGTTTCAGAGCCGCCGCCTTCCTAACCGGAGCCGGTTTCGTCGGGGCCGACATAACCCTGCCGGGGGGCTGGCTGACGGCCCCGGTGCAGAGGCCGCAGCAGACGCATATGAGGCCGCCGTCGGGCCCGGGGGCGCCTTGTTTGCCGCTAGGGGGGGGCGCAGGACAATGCCCTCCAGGACGGAGAACCGCGCCTGGAAGGCAGCCAGCTCCTGCCGAACCAGATTCAGAACCGGCACCGGCACGGACTGGCTTGGATGCTTCTGGCCCCCATTTTGGGGCGCCTCGCGAGAGCCGGACTCGCGCAGACTGGCCAGGTCTGCTCGGAGCTTCATAATCTCCTCTTTGAGAAGCTCCGTGGCGGCCGTCAGTCGAGCGACCTCCGCCCTCAGCTTGGCCACACCGTCTGGCGGGGGCCCAACAAATCTGGCCTCCGCTGCCGCCATAATGGAGGCGACCGCTGCAGGTATAGCCCTTTGCCTGGTGGAGGGCTTTTGTTTCAAAGAGACAGCCCTCAGCGCCGCCTCCACCTCCTTCGCGAGTCCGACCTTACGCTCCGCATCGGAGCCGCCAACTGCGCCCGCTTCGTCGCCAGAGGAGCCCGAACGGGCTACCCCGTGACCGGTGGCCACCCCCGGATGGCGCCCCTCCTCGGCAAGCCGCGCCGACCTCTCGGTGGCAGAGAGGCCTCTCCCCTTGCCACGGATCCCGCCGCGCTTGCTGGTGGGGATCTTACGAGCCGAAGCCAGCTCCCCATCTGACGACGACTCTCGGTCGCCTACCGGCCTGGACCGCTTGCGTAGAAACTCCCTGTTCCCCGCAGCAGCCCCGGGCCTCCCGCGCTGGGAGCTCACTGAGCCTTCCGCGCTCACCTCGCTGGATGCGGCGCCGGACTCCGACACCGCATCCCTCTCCTCCCTTCCTTCGCCGATATCGGCCGTGTTTTGGGTTGTATTTGTTTCCATACTGTTCCCACGAGTATGGGGGAAATAAAAAGTCCATCTGGGCAGTGCCCCCTGTACCCAGATAAGCCATAGCCAGGCCCGGCAGTGGTTCGCACTAGAGACTGATTTTCCAAAGGAACCCGTCAGCCATACATCTCCTCGCGGTACGCCGCCGCTTGAGATTCGGGGTAACTTTATATAGAGGTTTTCTACCTCGTGGTCCGGGCGGTTAAGCCAAGACCCTCGGTCCCAATCGAAGCCGCGAGACGTGTTCCACGACACTTCGACGGTGGGATTACGATATCGACGGAGACAGTGAGGAACGCACGTCTTTCACTGTCTGCTCGGAGGCAGGGTAAGTGCACACCGAGCCCGCCCTTGCTCCTCCGCTGTGCCCTCTGCTTTTCAGAGGGTCACGCGGAGCAACGCCCCCTTGGTCCATGAGGGACCCGCCCATGTCAGAATATTAGCCATGGACAGTAACATTCCCCGAGGAATAAGAATCTCTTCCCATTCCTCGGGGAAGGACACTGGCCACGCCCAGGGTGCACCGGCCCAGCAGCTGCTATTCCCTCCAGACGTATCGAGAGGAACCGGCAGCCATCAGGCACACGAGGAGGAATTCTGACAACGCACCCCGAAGACCTCCCCTTTCTCCTCGAACAAGCTTACTGCCCTTGCCCCGCGAACTTGATCAGATCGTTACACCACTTTCGCCGCGGTCGACCTCGTCGGCGATAACTACCCTCAGGAGTTTAGGTATTTTACTAGCACTTAGTTACAGGCAATAAAACTTACCGAAGGGATAAGCAGAGGTGCACATAGTACACCCACGTTTCGCCAGTTATGTTTAAGTCCCGTGTTTAGCCATCAAACGGGCGCGAATCCAGACTCCGTGGCTGCTACTGAGAAATTCCTAATGGAAAAACCCAATAACACTTTGCTCGACGTGGGAATCGAACCCAGGACCTCATGCTCAGCAGTGGTGCATGCGACCACTAGACTAACGAGGCAGTCAAAAATAAGTAGTAAGTTCAGTATTAAAATAAGTAGCTAACTTACCCATGATACAGCAGAACAGAAGAGAGGAAGAAAAGGCACGCTAACACATCAGCTCTGCCAACTACTCCTGCCACCTGTAACAAACAAAATGCATCCTTTAAATACTTCACCAAACCGAAAAACCATAAAAGAAACCCGGATTAAAATTACAGTGGTTTTGGTCATCTTTCGATACACGATACGAGACAAAGCGTACAGCATCGTTATGTGCAGACGTTATGTGAAGCTTCCCGGAACTGGCAAATTTTATCAATTAACCTTGAACCTAATGCTGTAGCGATAAAGTTAAAAATCTATTAAAGAAATTTGACAGATCATTGTAGTAGCTTGATGTGCTGCATGGCGTGTGTACTTGCAACAACCACCTGGTTGGTGTCGGTATAAGAACAACGAGTCAAACTTGGCAACCATATTAATTTGCCGAAATGTCTTTCTCAGTCTTTCTATGATATTTCATCTTGTTAATTGGACGTCCGTTTTACAAGGAACTTTAACACAACTGCCGAAATATGAGTGTATTAGGCGTACCTCTATCTAACCCTTTAGAGATTACAGGCGTGATGTTATAGATTCTTTATGGTATCTTAAATCTCTTTGTGTACACATACACAACCCAGCCTGAATTTTTCCATTTCCTTACATAAAAGAATCTAATCTTGCCCCCTAAATATCTGAAGATCTAATCTTAGTCACATTAGGTCTGTATCGAGTAATTAAGGGGCTTCTAACTTCATTAGGAGTCCATTTATTCGTTTTAAACGAGAGTGCTTCCCCTTAAGTGTCCATTACGTGTATAATCGAAATGGTGCACGTCTTAATGCTTGGTCCAAGTGAAGAAAGTGAAGAGCATGCGGCGGGCTATAAAATAGTAGGCTGAGATCTTTAATGTTGATTGAACTCCAGCAAAGTGAAATGACAAAGAATATGAAGGCTGCAAAACATACTTTGGCCTAATGGGACGTTTCCAACACTCAGTGTGGTGTGAATGCAGTGCTCCCGACCAGACCATGGCCCGCCTGTTGGAATGTTCGAAGTTTCCCTACATCTGCACATTAGAAGACTTAAAACGCCAAAGACGCCGCGATTAACGTGGCCACCCACGGACTCACGAAATATGGTAAGTCGTACCATCGATACGAGAGAATAATAATGTATCTAAAAACTTATAGAATATTTACAAAGTAATTTACTGTAAATTAAAGTAATTCTAAACTTCAATAATTTGAAAAGCAAAATCCCTAAATTTAAATTGCCTACAGCTTGATTCTTTTTGTTTTTTAAATGAGCAGACGAAGTACAAACTACGACTACTAAAATAAATATTACATTCTAAGCCTTTAATGATTGTCCATTAATATTGTTGGCGAAGGGATTTAGTAGTTTCGAATAAATTATTTTTCAGAAAACTTCACTGAAGTTATCCTATTGTTTAGCATAATTTTGTCTCTAAGGATTTCAGTGACTGAATTTTTACGAAAACATGAGAGTCTGAAGATTTAAACCATTATTTATTTTTGAGATTTATAATTATGAGCAGCCTAACAGATAGCCATGAGCTACGCTCACTCAACAGACACGCATTGTTTATGGTGGCTGTACATTCTCTCCGAGATAGTTCGAGGCAGGGCGAGTGCGAGAGAGTAGTGCTCGTATAGCTTCGGTGTTCCTCGTTTGCTGTACGCCCTGTGTTGGCTTACTGCGAGACATCTCATGATAGCTCTCTGTCGAGAGTTTACAGCCGCCTATGCCGCGAGTCACCGTGAGGCGACGGTACTCACGTGAAGGAAATAAATGAAACGCGCGTGAGTCGCAAGTCGCATCGGCTGAAGTCGCAATGCAGGTACGGTAAGCCCCTTAACTGCCACTTTTCGTAGCCTGCTCCTGGAAAAATTTTGGGTGGGCAAGAAATAGTTTATTAGCACTCCCAATTTAAGCTTTTATCTCATCACTTACACCATACCAACTAACAATATAAAAGGGCAATTTTTGAAGTAGAAAGTGCGCACCAGATTGGCCTTCGTTTTAATATTTAATTAATTGTCAATTAGACCCTTATCAATGAGAATTGTTATTGGAAAAGTTACGGCTTACGGTCTGCTGTGGTCCAATGGTTATGTACCCATTATGAGGTCATTGGCTGGATTTAGGGGCGTCTGGGCCCAACTAGATGTTTGGTAAAAGTTGCCGATAGGAATATTTTAAGAATAAATATTAAGTATTTACCTAATTGTTTTTTTTATCACAGTTGAAAAAATAAAATGAGACATGATAAAATTATAGTGGCTATGTTGTACACGAATTAAACAAGTAAACATAATTTAAAAAATCATAAACCCGACTGCAAAAAAGACAATTTAAAAGCAATGCACTAAAAGACCGAAATTTAAACATATAAATATATATTTTTGTAATCCTCTTTTAATTTCTTTTATTTTGATACCCTACGATAGGTTACGTTAATTTTTTAAAATTAAAGTATTACTATTTCGCGCCAAAAATCCGCCATTTTGTTTTTTTTCAACACCTATCTAAAGACACTGGGGTTTTTATGACGAATATAACGATACCTTAACTGTCGAAATCCATCCCGCCGTTTGGAAGATACGAGGTAATAAAGA
This sequence comes from Noctua janthe, assembly GCA_910589295.1. Lineage (NCBI taxonomy): Eukaryota > Metazoa > Arthropoda > Insecta > Lepidoptera > Noctuidae > Noctua > Noctua janthe. The sequence continues at coordinate 982,492 of OU342560.1, forward strand.
AATATACAAACATACAATTTACGCGCGAAAAACATATTCTCCTCGGCACTCGGGTAAAAACAAAACGAAACCATAATCCAACCAAAAATGAGAAGAGAGGTCGAATCATGAATAATTACGGTTAAAATAACGTGACTCGTGGCGTTTCCTATAGCTTTTCAGGACATTCACTTTGTTGGTTGTGAAAATTTTTGATTGGTCTTTAATTGAGAAAAAAACATTATTACAGTTTTCAGATGTATTGGGGATTTAGTTCAGCCACTACTTCTTCCCAACTAAATCACTACTAAGTGGCTAAGGGCCCTTTGGAGACTGTTTTAATATGTAATGTCGTTTAAACATTGCTGGTTTTAAGCCTAATTTTGATAGATTCTTATGATTAAAATAAGTCTGCTATTTTCTGCTACCAGTTGACTAATAATTCGCAGTAAAACTGGTATCGCGTTTTGCGTGTCAATGCAATCTAAACAAAACGATAAATCAATACGCACATACGCACATACACATTTACACTTTTTTCCATATAATTAGTCACACACCAACTCCCACAACGCTTAGCATTAAAATTGCAAAAACAAGAAAAAAAAAACAAACAAACAGAATGCTTGGCGTTCAAATTAATTCATTGGGCCGACTGTACTAATTAATTCAGCAGCCAACAGTATGTACCAGAGGCGACACAAATTATAATTATTTTCGCAACGACAACTCTCACAGCAGTTTGTACATAATTCATTATTACCCACCCCTTTTGTCCGGGGATTCTATCTGTTTCACTACGAGGCCTCTAGAAAATATTTTGGAGGCGACTATGAATAGATCACTTCCCGTGTTTTAGACTATGAATTGTGTTGTTTGGGGAATGATTTCGTGCACAATTTCGATCGTTGATTTTTTGAGCCAGGAGAGGTAACTACAAAGAGAGTAAGTGGTAGGACTAATGCAGGGTTTTTTTTTATCACAGGGTGAGATAGTGGTCAAAACTTCCATACTTTATGTGAGAAAACACAAGCTTTTGCTAACTCCTATCAGTTTACTGTTGACCCAGTTAACAAGCGGTTTTGCTGTAGGTTATCTTAGCACAAGGTGACCTGTAATTTCAAGTTCACCCACAATGACCAACAACTTGGATAGAACTATTAATGAAAACTATTACTACTAAGACTTGTAGAACCAAATAATAGATAGCGCCTGAACAATATAATTTAGCAATATGATGTCTCTCTAAAACCAACCTTTATGAAAAGGCAAGGAGTAATGAAATTAACATAGGAGAATCAGTTTCAAAGCCTTATTAAGATTTAAGTAATCCCGCCGAGGCAGGCCCACAGAAAGAGACGCACTGCCTGTACCTCGGAAGAAATGGAGGAGGTCTTTGCCCAGCATTGGGGACACTCACGACTACTAAAAAAAACATATTTTTGTGTTATTAGAATAAATAGTAGTTTTAAGATCGCGGGGGTGATAGGGATGGGACTCGCACAGACCAGGGAAGCTTGGTGCAGTAAGGAAGCAGCCTATATCACAGAATACATAAGAATAAGAATAAATTTATTAAACGATTGTTTCATAATGTACAAGGTACTCAGCAGCGAGTGAAACATGGCTGCCAATATGGATGATAATAGTAAACAAAATTATTAATTAGTTGGGTATTTCATTGAAATAATAAATTAATTTAGTTGCATAATTTGTATAAAGGTACACAAATACATATCAGCTATTCAAAACAGCTATTAACTGTCCGTCAATAGTTAATGTGCACCTAATTATTATTTGTCAAACATGTTGTTTGTGCGTTATTTATTATACTGCGGTGGTTAATTTTCGACATCACATGAAAACTAAATATAAATACTTGTTCACGTGAAGTTCAGCGAGCATATTTATTAATTAGCTACGTCTATATTTTCAGAGCTAGGAAAGTGAAATGAATTATTGATGTTTTCATCATAATTTTCCATCCATTTTGAGGCAGTTATTAATAGTCTAAGTATCCATGGTAATAGTCTAGTCCCTAATACATGCTTAAATATTACTGGCGAAAAGTGAGTGTTGATTTTGAGGCACGCCTCTGCCTAACTCTTCGGGGATTAAAGGCGTGATGTTGTGTCATGTTTACCCACGAATCCATCGAGCAAGGTGATCAATGATTCACGGCTTTTCTGTATAAGAACAGGTATTTTCCCAGCAGTGGGACAATAATAGGCTGGTGCTATTGTTATGCAGGAATACAAAAAAATAAATAAAACAGCAAACTCTTAAGAAATCAGATCTTTTACGAACACTCATAAGGAATCAAAACCAGTTAACACTTCATCCCCCTGATGAAATTGCCTTGTAGGTACTTTTTCCGTACTATACTCAACTCAAACGAACACCAAGATCCCATACATCCACCACAGTGATAAAACGAAATGAACAGCAAGAACAAAAAGAGCTTGAAATAAATTGCATAGAGCAACTTTTCGAATTAAAAGGCTCCTCGGGTAGCAATCACAGATGTAATACGAAAAGTTGCCAAGATTATTGCCTTCCAATATCTTATGTTACGTGGTAACTTTAGCACCCACCTTGTTTGTGTGGATCTACAGGTTGGATGACGTCATAACATACCTCGCAAGAAATCATGTGGGTAAAAAAATATTGTGGGTATGCCTTCACAATGTGTCGTTGCTAGGAAAAAAAAATCCTGTAACCGCTAGTGGGTGTCGTAAAGAGGAATTTAGGGATTATGAATGCATCTTTCGTTTGCAATTTAAATTATAAGAAAACAAAACAACCTATGTATGTTAAGGAAAAATATGTATTTAAATCTCACACATAAAGTACAGTTAGTGCCATCACTTCAAATGTTTTTATGACTTTTCAAATCATAATCTAAATCATCATCATTCGCAGCCTTGTTACATTCACTGATGAGGACACATACCTGTTCCCTTTGGCACCAGCCTTCCCTGATCCGCGCCAGTCTCAATGTAAAGTCTTTTTTTAACAATTCTAGGTATATTCAAATCAAATTAATTTACACTAACATGAGGTTAATATCCGCTTAAGAGAAAATAGGTAACATTAATTGGGAACAAGGATCTAAGTAGACTCTTAGCCATGAAAAATATCCCTTGAACCGCTAGTGGGTGTCGTAAGGCAACTGAAGGATTACGTAGGTAAAGCCTGTTTATTAGTGAGGGTTTTACCTGATACGTGTGCACTATATATTTAAAGAAGGGGACACAGGTGTTGTCATAAATCATTGTGATGTAAAGAAAATTATTGCAGCACTGTGAAATCTGAATCAAAATAGCGCACGTTGAGTAGGTATTTTATAGGTAGGTTCCAGAGGGCCACAGTTTACGAAAACTTTTTTGTCAATAATAAAGAATAGCTACATACTAAAGATCTATAAGGAGCTCTCTAGGAGCTCGTGGCTAAATAATAACAGCCGCTCGGATCGATCTTTAGGTTAAGCCGTGCTTGCCTAGGTTGGTCTGTGGATGGGTGACCACCCATTACATACCGAGTTTCCTCCGTGCCTCGGAAAGCACGTTAAGCCGTTGGTCCCGGGTGTCATTTGTAGATCTTTGACAGCCGTTAGGTAGTCAGTGGCCCAAAAAGTCAGACAACCAGTCTTACCAAGGGGTATCGTTTTACCCAGTACTAACTGTGTTGTGGAGGTCAGATAGGCAGTCGCTCCGTGTAAAATACTGGTATTCAGCTGCATCCGGTTAGACTGGAAGCCGACCCCAACATAGTTGGGAAAAGGCTAGGCAGATGATGACATACTAAAGATCTATATTTGTTCAAACTGCCGCTAATGAAATGAACTAAGCATTAAATAATAATAACATAACATAATTTCATTTTATTACTTAATCAATTTCGAAAACTCAGCTGCTGTCCATCATGAAACGAAATCACTTCACTCTAACAGAACCCCATCAACTTCCCAACTCTTGTCCTATTAGCAGTATCGCATTTGGATCAAGTCATCGTCTGTCGTTCGGGCTCAGGGACGGCGTACATCAGCCGACACGCAGTGACGCGTAAATTTATCACTACAAGGGATTGAATCAGACGACATCAACCGTCCGTACGGTATCGCCCGAACGCACACGGATATGTGGACGGACGTTATTTTGGATAGATTTCTGACCTGAGATTAGAGGGATGCCAGTAATTCGCTTGTTGGTGAAAGCAGTTAATTGACTTACGGAATTAGTTTATTAGAAGGTTTGTAAATAAGAAACGCATTGGTTTGAAGAATATTTGATAATGATGTTAATCCAATTAAGTTGCATGGGATAGTTTATATTCATCGATGGGCTCGTATCGGTGAAAAGGACAAACTTCCAAATAAATTTCCACTTTCTGTTTAGCCGCTTTCGTGGTAATTTTTGTGAAATAAGGAACTTTTTTGCAAAAAGTTGTTTGTTTTGCGTTGTCTGTCAGTGAATTTAACTACTTCACACAACAACGTTAACAGTGATAACTGAGAGAAGAGTAATTTAAAATTAAATTAGCCAGTTCCAATGTAAATTATTTTCAGCCACAAGCTCAAAAGCCTCTCAAGCTCTCTTCACACCAAAACTTTCAGGCTCGAAGGACCAAAAATAAATGTAATCAAAGTTCCCATCGCATGAAGCAATAAATAAGAAATTTTCACACAGTATAAATTTTCTGCCGAAAAACACAACAGTAACTTAAACTTAGCGAACTCTTGTCCAATAAATTGCGTTAATAAATTAATTTATAACCGATTTGAGGGTAGATCGTTAATCAAAGAGTCGAGTTTATCGGGCGTCCCTCCGTTTTCATCAAGAATTTGACTCACGAAGCAGAAACTGTAAATGTACGGAGATATTATTATTTATGTGCGTGCGTGTGTTTTGATGTAATCTATTGTGTTGAGAGGAATGTGAAGGGTTTATTAAAATAGTTCCCAGTTTATTATTAGGCGAGTTCATTTTAAAGTAGGTGAAGAATGCTTTTCCACGCGTGCGGTTGGAAAGTTATGAATTTTATTGTAACATGAAAGTATTTTGGTAATAACCGTGAAAGATTGTTTAGTTATTTTAAACTTACCAAATGTAATTTTACATAGGCAGACTAGCAGCGTTTTTGAATACATTTGAATACTTAATATTATAGGCATTATTTAAAATGTCATTACCAACCAGTCATTTACCTAATGAAATATCATTAGGTAAATGACTGATTTCGTGGTCTTCACCATAACTACTCATCATCATCTACCTACCATTGTGCCATGTTATTTGGGCTCGGCGCAACACGTACGTTTTCTTCCATTTACTCCTTTTTCCTTCATCCGGACAGAAATCCCGTACCGCGGGCAAGGAGGAAGTTTGCCAGAAAGCATTATAACAGCTTAGCGCCACGCCTCTACTTCAAAATTAGCCAGTGTAAATTAATTAAACATGTAAGTAATTTCCAGATAAAAAAGGAAATATTACTTTGGCTGGAAAACTATAGATTCGATGACACTGAAACCCTTATAAATATTCTAAGCTAGTAACACACACCTCACCACACCTACGCTACTTCTATTCCATAATTATGAAATGTGCCCTTATTTTACTTTACCTTATCTTCCCTCTGTTTTTCTATTAGTTTTTTTTTTTAAATTTATCTTAAGCTTTTATACTAGGTCAATTTTTACGGTAGATATTTATTTTTATATTTAGTCAATTTCTACAGTAGCTACAGTAAGCACTGTCTAAACTTCCACATTCAGACCTATGTAACCGGACAACTCAACCCCTGTCATACAGGCTGTCCTAGTTCAGGAGTTGTTTCAATAAACATTACATCAATGTGATCTACATTGATGTAATGTTTATTGAAGTTATAGAAAAAATAAATTTGCTATTTATTTATTACACCTTTTTTTTCACATAATGAAATGAAAACCGCAGTAATTACGGCAAAGGTCAGACAGGCAGACAGGCAGGTGGTCAGAGTCACTTTCCAAGTTACCCTCTCACATGTAAGTATACAACAGCCTCGTCAATAAAATATCAGGCAGCAAAATTAAAAGCCGTACCCACATACAGCACATAAACTATTTACCTCTGTGCTCGTATTTTATTGGATTTTATATGACCCGATGCACGGCCTCGTAAAAGTTGATGGCTTCTATCTTCTTACATCGCTCTTATTATATAGAGATCGATCGATACAGGTTTTATTGTTCGAAGGAAATTTTGGAGGTTCGTGAAAGTATTTTTGGTCTTTATTACCTTTTATTGCGGAGAACTTTGTGCTCTAGTCGATTTATGACTTAGCTTGAAGGTGCCATATTTTCAAATTAAACAGAAATTTGTTTGAACTGAAATGGCTTCAGAAACAGAACTTGAATTTACACTGGTATTATGTGACGGCACAGGTAATTCTCTAATTATTTATTTATTTAAACTTCAAGTACAATAGTGATACATAGGCGGACTTAACAATTCTTCTTTCAATTTTTCTTTCTTTCTTTCTTTATTCTTTTCTTAGTAATTCGTGATTACTTTTTGAGGATTTTGTCATCGGTAAATTGACGCGAGCGCGGTGCGTTACGTGTATTTAAACACATCATTACCAAACTTGAAAAAGAAATGGAAAAACCCACCTACACAGAAAACCATAAAAATATTTCACCTTCAATATTTCTGAAGAAAAATTGAAAGACTTTCGATTTCGCTTCAATGACTTCAGAGCCTTCGGCAAGCCTGTAATTACATTTTTTGAGTCAACCCAATTACTTGGCTGAAGCCTCCGACATACCTTCCTGGGGAACTGAAAGTTTCAGGAAGCGAGTGTCAATCTGTCTGTCACAGTTTATATGTTTTGATTAGTTTGACTCTGGGGTCTTGGTTGATGTCTTTGGAAAGTAGGCCATGTTTTTTGTTGGGAAAGATTGATTATTGACAAATACATACCTTGAATCACTAATTCTACTAATTCACGCGATAGTGAAATGAGCAAAAACAAAGCAAAGACATATGAACCAAAAGAAAAATTCAGCATTGGCCGACGACTTATTACTTGTGATATATTTGAATGTAAAGATTTACGTACTTTTAAATAAAATTGATTCCTCAATTTTCTGTTTAGCATCTACCACTGTATCACTGTATCTGCATCACCCAAAAGTTGACTAGTAGAAAATTCCTATGGCATTAATTAACTTCATGAAAACTAAGCACCTAACCAGAGACAATGCTGTAGTAGTAAAAAACCACACCTTGCTCCGTCAAGATAAATCATAAAAATAGATTTTCTTGGAAATCAATAAAACAGCATTCTGTTAAACGTCCATTATGCATGTTTATTTCCACGTCGGTCTGGAATTCCTAGATTTTTAGATTTCTACGAGATAGTTACGTATTCATTTACCTGTTTCATTGGTCGTAAATATTTAAATTAGCTGTTCCAGAAGCTCGTATGCACCGAATAACCTGTTACTAAACGTAGTATTGGAATCGTTGACTTCTCGTTTAACTCTTTAAACAAAGATTTGTGAAACATTCAGTTTTAATGGTGCTAAATAGAACGGATGCAAGGTGGACGTGATTGTTTTTTATTTCCTCTTAAAAATCTTTTCAAGTAGAAATGTTAAAAAATTAGATAAATAGAATTTTTGAGCTGTCAGAAACATTAACGGGATTCTGAGAATTTGTCAACAGGTTTTTCTTAAGCAGTCTCGTAATATTAACTTCAGAAGTGATGCCTTTAGCGTAGTGATACTGACGTTATACTCACAATGAGTCAAATGATCATTATAGGTGTGTACAGTGATAAATGTAGCGTAGTTAATCATAGATACATAACCTACTACTAAATCCATTATTTAGTTTCGGTAACTGCTTTTAAACGATATACAACATTAGTTTTAGTATATGCGAAACCTGAAACACGTGTCGAGTATTTTTAGGTAAAGAATCTATGTACAAAATTTCAAAACTGTATCATGAAAAATCACAAAGCTATAAGCTTGTTCTGTTACCTGGTTGTCCGTACAAAAGCCTGGTCACCGCGTAACGCGCCCGCGCGCGGGCCTGTAGCGTCGTCTTGAGCTCATTGATAAACATAATTTGGCAGTAGGTACCTAAATTATTGCGGTAGGTACTTAATGTCGCTCGGTGTCCAACTTGTATTTTTTTTTTAATATTTTTGGAACAAAATATAACATGGTTTTAAAATTATTGAAATCGATTCAGTTACTTATTCTGAACAAACTATATTCAGGTTTCGCGTATACTAAATATAATGTTGTATATGCCAGCAATACAAATAAACAATCTAAAATTCTAACTAAACATTCTATATTTATTCTGCAAAAAAGAGCCATCAGAGCCATATATAATCTTCGTAGGCGCGATTCTCTAAGGGAATTGTTTAAGGAAATTAACATCATGACGGTACATTGTCAATACATCTACGAAAACATAATGTATGTAAGAAAAAATCTACATCTTTTTAATAAAAGGGGTGACAGACACAATTACAGTACTAGAAATAGAGACCAATTAGTTCAGCCAGGCTTCAGACTCGCTAAAGTAGACTCATCTTTCATGGGGTACTGTTTGAGATGCTATAATAAAATTCCACAAAGTATTCTTGAACTAAATGAAACGAAATTTAAAACATGCATTAAACGCACATTATGTAAGAAAGCATATTACAAGTTGGACGATTATATCACTGATAAAAATGCTTGGCTCAATGCCGGTCCTGCTCCACAAGAACAGGAGCGCCTAAATTGATAGCATTAAATAGTATTGTTGGAGCTGCTGAAGATTGTTTAACTATCTTTGCATTGTATAGATTCAATCTCTTTTGTATTATATAGCCGCCTAGCCCATATTGTGTGAGTACTATGTACTAGAAAGCTGTCATTCGCTGGAAACCTGCGTTTTTTCTTGACTTGAATGTGCCCTGGCGGTTAGGAGTATGTCATGCTCACTCAAATGTCTCGCTGATGGTGGCACGTGTGTCGGATCATTTAGTTCCCTTCAAAATGGTTGAGTTGAATGGTGCTGATACATGCGTCATGTTCGTGAACGGGCGCTGTCAGTTGTGACTGGTCATCTCTTATTTGCCACGGCTTATTTGAATTAATTATTTTATTTTTGAATTGTTTTTACTATGGACACTTTTAACGTACAAATCTTGCTGCATCGTTCTCACATAATGTACCATCTCAAAATGAATGATGTAACCAAGGTTTTGTTAAAGTATTCTGATTTAAAAGAGTGTCCATGGAGTTTCTTGCCCGTTCTTCTCCATAGAGATCTACGTTAGGGAATGAGCAACTACAGTACTTTTACAGTTTTTGTGCCTTGTGACTGGGACTGTAGCTATTTTTTACTGTTGTCTTTGTTTCGACAATTCAAAAGTGCCTGAAACTGGCCTACTTGAAATAAATGCTTTGATTTTGATTTTGATTTTGATTGAAACAAAAATATACTAACTAAAGCCGAGATATCCAGTAGAAGGTAATATCAACACCCAAATCAGAACCCCCAACAGTAACAATGATTGTGTTGGTTAAATTTCAAATTCAATAAGTCGGACACTAACGCCGTTCGTTTTTCGTTAATTAAATGAGTCGGTCATACTTCCCGGCTAAAATAAACTGGGTAATAATTATTTACTAGAATTGTTATCGGGACAAACTTTGTCTGATGCAAATATATAATTGGGTAAACAATCCACAATTATCACTGCCAACACAAAAATAGACCAGATTTAATTGAAAAGATGAGATTTAAACCAGCAGAAAGTTAACACAATACCCAAACCAGATCTCCAACGGCTACAATGCTCGAGTTGGTTAAATTTCAAATTCAATAAGTCAGACACTAACAATAACCGTTCGTTCTTCGTTAATTATACGAGTCGGTCCTAGTTCCCGGCTACAATGAACTAGGTAATCTTGTTTACTAGAATTTTGCCCGCGCACAACTTTGCTTGATGCTAATCTGGTGGCTATGAGTTATGAGCAGCTTGCAAACTTGTTTGAGTTGAAGATTGATGTGCGACGAGTTGTATCGGCTGATTGGCGTTATAGAAACATGTGAACGAGTTTATAGATGCACGCAGGTTTAAGTTTTGAAAGATAAACGTTGTCTACCTAGGATGGATTTTATATTAATGAATACTAGTTGTGCCGTCGCGTTGCTAACCTTTTTGACCTATTCTTGCCTGACATAATTATGTAGAACAACTGTGCAAAATTTCATCAAAATTGGTTATGTCAGGACTCTATAGGGTTAGAACATTTTTACATTTATAAAGGGTGTAAACGAAGCCTTCACGAAGCTGTCAACCAAGCATTCTGTACATCAAACTTAGTAACTCTACGCCATAATTATTGCTGGGACTTTTTTTATGGGGTATAAAATCACGTTTTACGGTACTACTCAATGTAACGCACTCAAAACATTGTGTTAATGAATGGATTGAATATTACGGGGGTCGTCGAGGTGTTTAAAAATATGTGTTTAAATAAAAAACTTGTGAAAAAGTTGAAATTTTGACCCCCAATATTTCCGTATCTAGAAGGTTCCCAAGTATGGTCTAGAACAAAAAAAATATCGCAATGACTGGCAGAACAAATGCCTTTCGGCTTCTTTAAGGGTCGTGTTGCACCCTTTATGCTTAAGATAGAACTATTTAAAAAAATCTTTTGCTAATATTAGGCAACGCCTTAATGAATGCCTACATAAAAGTACACTTGGATTTTCCATGGGATCGAAAATCTACCAATGCGGTTTTACAGAATTACTGTTACTAAAAATGGGTATTTTTGGTTCTGAATCACACCCGTCTATAATGAATAATCAGGAGTGAGTTTTTTTGCCAGCATGATATGCCTATAAATGCATCTTATTTAAAGCAAGTTAAAAAAACACAGCTTGGTATCGTACAATCAACAACTTAAACATTACATTACATTACTTTCACATACGAACGCTAAAATATACGACCCAAGCATTTGAAAATAAATCCCCATTATTTTTCGATTTTACGCGACATAAAACGAAAATTCACCTCCAAAAATATTAGTGCACTCGCTGTCAGTTCACATTTGACACCCGACCGCAGCCGAGCGCGCGGTGTCAATACGATTTTCCGCTACCTTCTAACTATTTTATACGCTGTGGCAACAACACTGATTTTCCCAACTAAAATCTGTTTGGCGTAACTTTGTCTAACTTGAAATTAGACAGTGTTGGCCCCACTGTATAATTTGAGGGTTAAACGAGGTATTTTTGCATTTAAAGTCGAGCTTTTTAGTATCAAGTAGAGATGCGGTTTAACGGGTCATTTTGTGTTTAAGTACATGTGTTAAATCAGGTTTATGAGCTTTAAAGTGTTGGATTGAGTCTCAGAAGTGTTACAGGCAAATGTTTTGCTTCAAAACGTTAACTTGAGCTAGTTACTTCAAAGAAGAAGATTACTTTGTCTTTTATCTGTTGATATAAGGGACATTAACACAGGGTAACACTTTCTAACTTTTACTTTTTGGAGGAGGCTTTCACCGCATAAGGCGGCCTTTATACCTTATAATACTAATCTTATTTTAAATACAAAAACTAACAAATAAATAAACAAAAAACAAGTACACAACACTTTTTTAGATACAAACGAAATGTAAGAGACAACATAAAGCTAAATAATAAATAAATAACATTTCCTAAAGTATTTTCATTCGCCCATTTCCTTGGATGATATTACAATGATAATACCTACGAAATATTGAAAAAAAAACAATACGTTAAGATGCCAAGGTTTGAGTGGATCTCTTTCTACAATTGGGGCTAAAGTAAGATATTATTTACTGACGGAGCCCTCATTAATAAGACCAATAAAAACAAGCGAACACAGCACAATCTCATCTCCGCTTACGTTACCAATAATCTATCTAAACAAAACACTAAAGTCCTTTACGATTCTCGGAGGCCGCAGTGTCATAAAGTTTTGATAGGCGGCCATTATGAAATATAGCCGATGTCCCAATGACCTTCCTCCGCCAATCTGGATAATGGCGCACAATAATAATATTACTCTCAAGTTAGTGATTAAAGACGCAAGTTTGGAAGTAATTTGTTTGAGAGCGTCCATGGAAGCTGCTGTTATGGTCAGTGGGGATGATGAGTTTGGAATCAGGATGGATGACAAAGTTGAAAGGGGTAATGGAGATTGTGAAATGAGGATACAGAATTATGAGAGAGCTAAGACCAACAAGTTTTCGTTTTTAATTAGGTGTTTACATTCTCTACTTAAACAGCTGGTCCAGATGCCTGCCAAAGAACTACTTATGACAATTAGTAGCTCTTTGACAGTCGTTTCGGATTTTAAAACCCATGAAAGGACAACCAGTATTTCCAAGGGGTCTCGTATTTCCCAGTTACTGGTTTGTGGAGGTCAGTAAGGTCAGACAGTGGTTTTTCATTAAATACTGGCATACATATGCATCTAGTTAGACAGTAGTTAGAAACCGACGCCAACACAATTAATTAGTATTAATGTTAAAAGGCTTAGCAGACGTTGACTGAAAGAGTTATAAAAGAAGAAGATTGACATTATTGACGGCTTGAATTTTAACTTTACGAAATCCGACTTAAAAATTAACAAACCTCCATAAAAATGAATTCTCGTGGTTTCAAAGACACTCGCCGGCCATCTTATCATCCTTTGCCAACAAACGACGTCGCCACTTCACTTCACAATGACACTGCGATCTCTGTCCACTACAAAGGAACCAAAAACTCTGGACACAGCACTTGTTGCCTATACAGCTGCTTCAACAGTTATTTAACTATAATGTGTTCGAGGCTTATGTTAACAAATATTATATTTTTTGTAAAAAAATATATTTATCATTAAAACCTAAATATAAAGTCCACTTTACGCTACAACTTTAATCTAAAGACATTTTCAGTGTTACTAGTCTTTCAGAAATTAATATAGTTTTCACAAGTATAGAGTTGACATTAATTGAAATGGAAATAACATTAATTAGAAACGGATTTGAATAGACTTAAGGTTTTTTCATAAAGATTGAAGCTCTGTTTATTACTTTCAAGTTGTTTTAAAGCACCCTGAGCAGTTCTTTGAGTTAGTAGTGCCTTTGTTCGGCTATTCAGCACTATATTTACCAGTAACTGTACTACTATTGTATTTTGTTGTGAGAATTTTAATGGTCGTGCTGTTCGTAATTGTGGTTTTGTAATTGTTTGAGCTGGGATTTTGGCTTTGTCTGTGGTTGTGGGTGGTCGGACAGACTACGGGTAACTTGATACACCCAGCTTACTACTTTTACTTTTTAATGTACAATTGAAAGCTGTGCTGGTGTTATCTTGACCGATCTAATGCTGATTTCTCTTCCATGTCGTTTTTTCATACTGCCTCGTTGGTCACAAGGTTAATGTTGAGCATCAACTTGGGTTGCCAGGTCGGGATTATGCCCGTTTGATGGCAATAGGCTCGCCCCTACATAATTAAACCTAACTGGTAAAATGAAGGAGTTTTGCGTAGTTCACAACTGCCATGCACCCTTCCGGGAAAATAATAGTCTTGATGTTATGCTGTTTTCGTTATTTGAAGAAGTCTTGTCAGTCTTATCATTCCAGTACTATATTAAGACCAAAGGTCAAATAATAACAACAGATAGAGGCAAATGCCCACTTAAAATTCAAGACGCTAAAACGTCGCTAACATCGTCACCGTTCAAAACGCCCTAATCTGCCCCGTACAACAATCATCACAACTAAGTAGCCATAGTGCAAGTTCGCTCGTTAAGGCCAAAACCAGGCCAAGTTAAATTGCCACCGGCCCGAAGTCTGAAGCCAAGGCCATTGATTGCAACCTGTTACAATTCGCAGCCAAGGTGGCCCAACACTTGATCAAAACTTCCTGATTGGCTCTAAAATAAAGTGGGCTAGAGAGGAATCGGATATATTTTGTAGTTTAGTTTTTAATACCCGGCGAACTGAGCTAGTTTTTGATACGAACAGTTTAGTTGGTGATTTTTAAAAGCTGGGAAATGACTTCCCACTTAAAGTACTTATCACTCCAACTGACTAATCATCTAATTTGATGCTCATTGGCAAATAATACTTTGTAACCTAGCAGACAGAGGTAATATTTTAAGCGACTCATGTCGTTTCTGTTAACTTATGTACCTGCTTACTGTATTACGTGGACAATATATCATTTTCTATTTCTATCTATACATATTTAGATACCATTGCTTTGAAAAGATAATGTATCTTTGTCATATTCCTAAACCGATTCACACATATCCCCTTATCCATCCTCTCAACGTATTTACTTCTACAAATAGACCTGTTGTGACCGAGAGCCTTTCAAACAGTTTGCTGAGGCGGCCACACATCCGTTACCGCATCTTCCTCGATACAGTCACTGAATAGATAATTACAGAGGGTCAGCTCCAAACTATGAAGGAAAACATCGTGTTGAATCCAATATGTATTAACAAAATAACACAACATCACCCCTTTTATCCTCAAAGGGTTAGGTAACCTAACAGTATCATTAACACTATAAACGGGATATTTACCATGTTTATTGTTTGTTTTGAGTACCCGATGCTTCGGCGCTGTTAAAAACACATGCATGCAAATGCTGGTACATGGTAAATATCCCGTTTTTAGTGTCAGTTTAAAAACTTTGACCCTAACAGTACACCTACATTTTATCAGTTATGTTTAAGTCTCATGGAATGGGGGTGACCAGCATGTCCTAGAACCAAACAATCGAACACAAGTGAAATCCACCAGGGGTCAGCGGGGTGGATAACGACTCAGTTCCTCTCATAGAGAGGAGGCCTGTGTCCCAGCAGTGGGAACATTATAGGTTGATAATGCAGTTACATACAACCAGCGCACGCACACATCACAGTCGTCAACACACAGAAAGTGTGCGCGGTTGCTGCCGGCATTTGTTAGAGATCCCCGAGCGTTCCTACGCGTGTATGTGTGCTTGACTCAGCACCGCGTCGGGCTATTTGCTTTTTTTGTACAGGTGTAAAACATTCTTTCTGACAAACTAAAGCCAATTCCGTGGAGCCGGGCCTTCTGTATCTATCTACTCTGTGACCCGGCTCCCGATCGCTGCCACTTTGAGTGTCTAATCTTTAGAGCTGTATAGAATTTGTTCTGATGTAGGCGTTTCAAACGTAGTTTAGTCGGAATTCTGGCGTCGGCTTCGTTTGAAAGGCCTTGTCTTGTGACTCCAATTTATTTGATTGCGTCTTTTGAAATGTTTGTTGGTTTAGTAGTTGGTAGTGCCCAGCTGGGCAAAGGCTTCCCTCCATTTATTGCCATTAACCGAAAAGAAATTAAGACTCCATGCTGCTAATCCTTATGGAAATACCTAATAACACTGCCCGACCTAGGAATCGAAACCACAATCTTAAGCTCAACAGTTGTGCAGGTAACTACTGAACTAACGACGCAGTGTCAGGGCAAAGCAATATTTTTTTTGTGTAATCAAAGAGACAGTTCTAATCTCAGTACAGATACAATAACTGCATCATTATAATATCTTGTAGATATTTTAATCAAACCAACGTATCTACTCGTAGAGACTTATTTTCATTTTCCAACATATTGAGACAATGAGGTGCCTCTTTACTCGTATTTTTACTAACAAAAGAGGACACCGCGTCTCGATGGAAGAGCACGTCTTCGCAGTATGATATTATCTGTGCACGGATGAACGCTGCTTATTCATCCGACATAATTACTCATTTCTTACAGAAACCATGGCAGGCGGCTCTTTTGTCAGCAGATATAAAATATGGATATTTCTATTTAATTCGAGATTATAGGGCAGTGGTGGCTCAGTGCTGGCCTTATTGAACTTACATGTCGGAGGTCGCGGGCTCGAAATCCAGACTTTTTACCTTGCAAGAGGCTCTTTACTTCGAGTAATTTGTTTTATGACTCTCAAAATGAATGAAGAAAAAAACATCGTGAGGTATTTGTGAGTAATGCATAATTAAGAATCAAAAATTCGCCATTCACCAACTCGCACTGGGCTCACATGCTAGATTACGGTCTACTACCTCTTACAAAGAGACCTGACGTTCCTGCAGTGCGGACGTTAGAGGCTGAAATTACAATTACTCTGACTCTATCATTAAAAAAGAAAGTTGCTCCTTGACCAGTTTACTCACCAACAACTCGCGTCCTCATCCAAGTAATTAACGCTTCAAGTACAGTCTATCGACAGTTTTCAACAGCCATCAGCCGGCACACTAGTCGGGGCGACTTCATTAAATTAACGCCCTCGGCAACCCACGCTTAATGAGCCCCATAACACTGATAGTCCAACTTGGCGGACTAACTGAGAGGTAATCACACTTTATGTCTTACGATACCATCGAAGGAAAGTTTCCAACACCTATAAAACTGTGGACTAACTTCAGCACAAAAATATCTCGGAATTAACAAGTCTTTATATTTAATAGAGAGATGTTCCAGAGTTTTTACGACCTGGTAATTCAAGAGAAATTGTGTAACGGCTGCTTGTCGCAATTTAAAAGTTTTAAGAGAATTTGTTGGTGGGAGACGCCTCCACTTTGTCTCTGGAGTAGTCTTATGTACAAGAAAATAAATACTTTATAAATGTAATAAATTTGAGAGTGCTTCTTCTTGTAATAAAAGGTAAATTGAAAAACGGTACTTTATTTAACTAACATGACAAAACCAAAATTCCTTCTTTAAATCTGAAAATAATTGCTACAAGTACTTTATCCAACCACGGCGGCAAGACATAAATTAGGAGTATCATAATTATTATTTTTAAAACATGAACGTTTTAACTTTTACTTTACTTCATACAAACCGCATATTTTTATTTTGACATCCATCACAAAACATTTATCTCAACAAGGCGAATCACCTTCAAGTATCCATTGCTTACCAACCCCGCTTCACTTTGAAGAGCCCGTCCGTCATCCTTCAGTGGAACACAAACATAATTAACAGTTAATTTCACACGCTAATTATCCCTGGACTTTTATTCTGGACATGCGGACGGACCTACGGACCCTCGTCTTGTTGAGGCTTGTTTAAACAGAGATAAGTGGGCAACAGAAGTATGTAATAATTTTAATTAGGTAAGGATGCCTTGGAAGTTTGTGGCAAGGAGTAGATAGACACAGAAGCTCCATGCGACGGACGAAAATAGGCGCACGCACATATTGACGGACATAGATCGCAAACAAATGCCGAGCGGAAGAGCGTTTACACTGAGCCAAGAAGCCAAAAGTCCTGTTTGTTTTTAATTTGACACCATCGATGCAAGAAACGCATCGATGATTGAGTAAAAGGAACGGTTACTTTGTTGGCACATTTTTTTTTGTATTGATAATATAGATTCATTTTAAAATATTTCCTGTTGTCTCATCGGAACAGATTTATTAAGTTACCACTCTAGCCAACTGGGACTGCATGTCTATGTGTGAGTACGTTTTCACTTGTTTTATGGAGCTGGTTCTCTGTATTTATCTACTGTGTTAGTCAGTTGTCTGTAGAATGTAGAATGTGTTTGACTTTGTTGCGTAAGTTTAATTGGAGCTGTTTGTCGCTGAGTGCGGGTGGAAGGGGATTTAGACGATTATGTTGAGCTGTGTGGGACGGGGCAGAAAAGTATGAAAAACAATTAAATATGCTCACAAGTTCGAAGTTCATGTTATCATCTGCTTAGTCTCTTTTTGACTATGTTGAGGCACGCACGCGCCACACGCACGTGTCTCCTTTAAAATTTATTTAAAATTATGAAAATTAAAAACTGATAAAGACTAACCCACAGTAGAACCACCCATTAACACGTATTTTCCTGGCTGAAAAGCAAAAAATCTTTTTTGCAAAAAATAAAACCGACTTCAAAAACACAGAAAAGTGAAAAATAACTTTAGCTTCTGAAGTCGGTGACTGTTGTTTGTTTAATTCAGTTTTTTTTGGTCACCGACTTCAGAAGCTAAAGTTATTTTTCATTTTTCTGTGTTTTTGAAGTCGGTTTTATTTTTGCAAAAAAGATTTTTTATTTTTCCATTTTTAGTGTATCTGTATAGGATATTACAAATATTTGCTATACATTTATTTTACATTGTTAACGATACATTTCATCGTAATAGGCTTATCCCTAATAAACCTAACTGTCGCAATCTGGGTGTACTGTACGCATCTGCGTACCTCCTCAGAGCATACAGACGTTACGTTGTGTAAACAATACACATCCAAGTGATTACAGCGATCACGACAGATTTCCTGTCTACTATTGAAGAGTTCCATTGTATAACTCCGAAGATCAAATTCACCAAATTTAAACGTAGCCACCGCGGAATAATATTCTACCAAATAAAAAAAAAAAACATCGAAATCGGTTCACAATTGTCGAATATAAAAATAAGAGATTTGTCCTCGATTTCTCCAGGATCCCATCATTAGATCCTGACATGAAGACCATGGGACCACTTGGAAAGTATACTGATTCAAACAATGCCCATAAAATTTTAGGGTGCCCTTAATTTTTCTGGGATTCCATCATCTGATCCTGACTTATATCTTCCATCATCAGCTCAGCAACATGAGATGATGATTACCATGCACAAATTTCTGAATTGTGTTAGAGAGTATATGAAAAACATTGTATGTGCCTATAAAATTTCAGGGTTGCCCTCGATTTCCCTGGGATTCCATCATCAGATTCTGATTTGGTGACAATAGGACTACCTCAGGAGTATAGGCTTTTGAATAAAAAAAGAATTATGAAAATCGGTGTACAATTGGCGGAGAAATCGGTGAACAAAAATTATCTTATGTGGGGATTTTAACATTAATACATTGATAAAAAATGCATCATCTATGGAATTTGCTAAGGTATTTAAGAGTTTTAATTTTACATTTATTTTTAAAGAACCTACACGAATAGTTAGTGGAACATGTCTGGACAATTTTATGGTAAACTTTCGAGGTTGTAAAGGTGAACTTCTTGAGCTAGCACTATCTGATCACACAGCACAATTGCTCACATGCCCTGTTAAAGCAACGTGTACTTACAAATATTGGTTTATTAAGAGACGCGACTATAGTCAAGAAAACATTGAAAAATTCAAAGAATGCATTAGTTCTTTATCATTCCATGATGTATTTGCAAATGATGACCCCAATTATGCGTTTAACAATTTCTGTGATATTTTTAAATTATTTTATTATTTATGTTTCCCACTAATTAATATTAAAATTAACACTAGAAGACGTTTGAATTGGATGACTAAAGGAATCCGAGCATGTTGTAAACGAAAGCGGCAACTACTATGGCAATATCGAATTAATAAAAACCATAGCGAGAAATCAAAATTCAAAGCTCTTTCATCTAGAGTCAATCGCATTATCAAGTCAACAAAAAAATCACAAAACAACCACTACATATACACAGCTCGCAATAAATGCATAGCTACATGGGACATAATAAATGACTCTAAATGCAATATACCAGATAGCGAAATACTCAATTTAACTGTTAATGGTAAATTAATAAATGATGCATCATCTTTAGCTAACTTTTTTAATGACTTTTTTATTGACAATATAAATTCAGAGTTGCCACACAGTACACCAAGCAGTCTTGATACTCAGCTTAATTCTATGTATATGTATCCAATACTTCCCGGTGATGTACTTAAATTGATATTAAATCTTAAGAATACCAAAAGCACTGGATATGATGACATTTGTACAAGTATACTAAAACATGTAGCCTTGAAAATTAGTCCTGTTCTTAGTCATATTATAAATTTATGTTTTACTCATGGTGTATTTCCTGATAAATTAAAGGTAACAATAATCAAACCACTTTTCAAGAAGGGAGATAGACTGTCCGTAAATTGTTATCGCCCTATAGCTCTTATACCAGTGTTTTCAAAAGTATTTGAAAAAGCAGTACATGAAAATATTTACAACTACTTTGTTAAGAATAACTTGTTTGCAGATGAACAATCGGGGTTTAGAAAAAATAAATCGATTGATATGGCAGTCTATAATTTTTTAAATGAAGTAATGCGTAATTTAAATAATAAGAATCATGCTTGTGCATTATATATGTACCTTACCAAAGCTTTTGATAATGTAGACTACAATATACTGTTATCGAAATTGTCGGCTTATGGCGTTAGAGGCAGTGCTTATGATCTAATAAAGTCCTACTTAAGTAACAGGAGACAATCGACTCAGATCACAAGGATTTGTGCTAAGACTAAAAGAGAAATAACTTACTCATCAAAATATAGAGAAGTAAAAATAGGGGTACCGCAAGGCAGTGTTTTAGGACCACTTTTATTTATCATTTATGTGAATGACTTGCCGCGCATTACGAGCCATCCGACTGTTTTGTTTGCTGATGATGCCACTGTTGTATTCTCCAGCAAAGAACTGTCTCAACTAAAAGAAGAATTATAAAATACATAACTATTATAGAATGGCTGACATCAAATAAATTAAAAATAAACTTAATCAAAACTAAAATTATGACTTTTAAGAATAGAAATGGCAAACAAACAAACGTCGATGTTTATTTCCAAGGACAGAAGATTGAGCAAATCAATACAACAAAATTCTTAGGCTTACATATAGACTATAACCTAAACTGGAAGTCACATTTGGAAAGCTTGTGTCTCAAATTAAGTCAGCAGTCCTATGCGTTATATATGCTTGCAAAAACGGTCAGTACCAGTGCGGTCTTAGCATCTTACCATGGTTACGTAGGGTCCTTGTTGAGATATGGCATTATGTTTTGGGGCTATTCTACAGAAAAAGAGGCTGTATTTAAAATGCAAAAGAGATGTATCCGCGCAATATGTAGTTTAAAACCAACAGATAGTTGTAAGCCCTTGTTTCAAAGCCTAAAAATATTAACACTACCATGTTTATATATATTGGAAGTCGTAGTCTTTGTAAAACGCAACTTGCATTATTTCAAAAATTATAGAAGTCAACGTAACAATAGAAAAATATATTTCCCTGACAGCAGTAGAACTACTTTGTTTAGCAATAGTATTTTTGGATGGCACCTCGACTTTATAACCATTTACCAAAATGTATAATAGATTTAAAAAGTGTGGACATATTTAAATGTAATGTTAAAAAAATGTTATTGGTAAAATCTTATTATAGTGTTAATGAATATTTGTGTGACAAACCCTAAATAATGTTTATTACTTAAGTTTGAATTAAATTGCGTATTTCACAATGATTAATTAATGACATTTTAGCATAATAGATTAACTTTGACATTATTTACTTTGACTTTAATTGACAAATTTAATAGACATGTAATTTTGAACTTTAATGTATTTAAATTTTTAATTTAGGGACTAACCACGTTCCGAACTAAATGTTGCATGCCTAGTGCAGAATATGGTGACACTAACAACTTTCCTGTTTTTCAAAAACCCACCTGTATAACTACCCATATTTGCAATAAATGAATTTGAATTTGAATTTGAATTTGAACATAGGTACATTAAAAAAAATACATACTGTCGAACATAGAAAGTCCTCCTTTTTTTAAGTCGGTTAAAAATTGTCAAAAGAGTTTTGGTGAAACATTAATGAACCGTTAACAATACATGCCATGGTAATAGGCTTATCTCCAATAATGGAACTTCTAACATACCTAACTGTTGAAATGGGGGTGTACTGTAGACTGTACACATCACAGAGCATTCAGATGTTATGTTATGTTATAATTTTGTGTAAACAATGAATATCCAAGCGATTGCAGCCATCGCGACAGATTTGCTGTCTAATATTGAAGAGTTCCATTGTTTATCTCCGAAGATCAGCGTCAGATCTTCACTAAATAAAAAATGGGACCACCGCGGAGTGATATTCTTCCAAACAAAAAAAGAATCATCAAAATCGGTTCACAATTGGCGAAGATATCGCTGAACATACACAAAAAAAAAAAAAAAAATTCAGTCGACTTGAGAACCTCCTACTTTTGGAAGTCGGTTAAAAACTGTCTCTATGCAAAAGATCTTCCAAATCTATTGCTGTGTGAAAGGGACAAACAAACAACTGTTTCGCATGAAGAAAGCCTACTGATAGTCACAAGTTAAAAGGCTATCAACAACGTAAAAGACGACGCTACTAGCACAAGCGCTAACAACAGAATCCAATCAGTGACGTGGCACAAAACGGACACCGTTATTTCACTTCTAGATAAAGCCAGCGACTCAATTTCGGAAATTACCATCCCATCATTAATCCTTCAAAATTGAATCGCTTAAATGACATGAATAGGGTTTTAGGCCCTCCATTGTTTAGTGCGTGGATGCACCGAGGCTTTATCGAGGGCCTTTGTGAGAGCTGATATTGTCATAGGCTCGAGATATAGCGGTCGGTCCACCGTCCTATTGTATGGGCCTTTAATGAAACTGTGTCTATCTAGGTAGGTACATCACTATGGGGCTATCGATTTTTGTTTTGTTTATAGTTTAGTAGTACATTTTTTTCAAGCATTTATGATTGCGTTTGGATTTGAAGTCTACTTACGGTAAGTTTGTCTGTTAGATCGTTTTCAACACCACCAATCTCTATTTGAAAAGAGAGGCTACTATACAGTTAAGGAATTTAAAACTGACAAATTGTGAATCGATCTATCTTGTAATAATATTAACTTGACGTAAATGTGAAATAATAATAGATACTACATTACATATAACTATAACTAAAATGAATGAACGAATTGAAAATAATGATTTATTTTATAAATGTTTAGTATAATTAATGTAATAAATTGTAATAGAGTCAATGTTATAATTATCTAATTTCCTAATATGATATATAAAATTTGCATTGCTCTTACAGGGTGCATGTCTTAATACTGCGTCATGAAATTTGAATGCACACCTACTAACCGGCGTTTTACATGTTTGCAAATAAATAGATATTTACCTATGTGACCTCCACAGCCCAGTTACCGGGTAATATATAGATACCCCTTGGTAAGAGTGGTTTTCAGACTTTCGGTATCTGAGAATGACAGCCGGGACCAACAACATAACGTGCTTTCCGAGGGACCCTCCACACCTCAGCTGATACATAATGGATGGTAATCCATCTAAGGACCGACCTCGGCAATTATAGTTTAACCATCGATCGACCCTATTATTACTTTGCCAAGAGTCTAGATTATTCCCAACAGTTAAGATAAATGTTAAAGTTTACAAATTTGTCACACGTACCACTTTTGTTCGAATGTGAAAATGTAAGTATGCTATAGAGATATAATATTCTAATAATGGGGAAAAATAAGATACTACAAAATTCAAATAACCCTCCTTTTTCGCTTGCCGCAGTCGGCTAACAAGTTGTGAGAATACAAGGACATTAATGGAGATGAAAAACGTTCGGGGAACAGCCATGATGTGTAGTCACACACCGGTCGATTTTGAATGAGGTTTACCACCTCTCATTACTAATTAAATTCGGAATAATAATTATCAATAATATGCAAATCGGTATATTTAATCCCCACGTAATCTGCATAAAAGCCTCCTCTGTACATTAAACATGTTAATTTGAAATGAAAGAGCGGCGACTATAAACATTTTCATCAATTGATTTTTATAATTCAGTCATTTTATAGGTTTGACGAGAATATGAAATATTTTTCTGAATTAACATACACAACATGAATAAACAACATTTAGGTATACCCTCTGCTGAGGCACACACTCCTCTGTGCAGGGGATTGACCGTAACCTACCACCTGGGCCCAGTGCGGTTTGATGGTTGTTCCATGTCTTCAAATATATTTATTTCTGAATGAAATTAATGATAATACTGATTTAGCCAGAAGATCTTCTGAAACTTATCAGGATGGGAAGCATAATTAAGTTTCTTATTGGGATAATAAAATATCTTGAACCTAATTCGCGTCTCTTCACGCCTGGAAAGGCCATTAATGTCTTTAATAACTACCCACGCAGCAAATGGATGATTGCGTAGGTTATCTGGCTTGCCCGATCAAGGAAAAAAATATTTACAATATTAACGTCCTCCTAACAAAATCCAATTTACAATAACCTTTCAACAAAACAGTAATAAAGATAACTTGCAGCCTCCCATGATATAGTGGTCCTGTTCATCCCGCTACTGACACTACAAAATTTATGTTCCAATTAAAATTTAAACGCGATATTATCCGGCAAATTCAAAAAGCAACGAGCCTCTCACAAATCAATTAATAAATGAAACTCCTACATAAATCAGACGGGTTATATGAAGGAATTTTTACCGTGAAATGTGTCGTATAAATTAATGAGTTATTATTTTCGACACAATGAAGTGTGAAATTCAGGAAAGTTTAATTAACGCGTTAATGATATTGTTGGTGTTACTCTTCATTTTATCAAGATACTATTTTAGAATTATCAGAATAGTAAATTTTGATATAAGAGGGGAAACTTTGTTATTGCATTCGAGGCGGAATTCACGCCTGAGCTGCAGGCGAGGGTGTTATGGAGCCGAGAACTGCAGTAACAAATCCCCACGCGTATCAAACGACGTTTTTCAATACACTTTGCTTTGCAAGCTTTGAAATTTTTTATATAATATATCCTATCTTTGGACCTGAAAATCAAAAATGTGCTCAATAAGTTTTTCCAAGCATATGATTTAATACTGTATTTTTTCATAAATAAACAGAAGGAAAGTGATATCACACGGTTAGTAATACTTTAAGCCATGAGCAGCGATAACATTATTATTATAATGGTGGCAATAACATAAAAAATAACTCGCTGACTCATATCGGTATGAATGTTAGCCGTAACTATTATAATAACAATAAAGCTGCCAGGAAAACAGATTACTTTATGGATAACACAAAAAAAACAAGCTGTTGTCTATCACGAAAATTAGAAACGTGTTGCATATTGGATATGTGATACAGCTTTGTGCTAGTTAAAGACCGTTATTTCACGAAATAAATGTACATTTTCTTGATTTTCTGAAAGTAATAGAGACTTTTTAGGTAATTTGACTATAAACATAAATTAAACTTTTATATTAAAAATGATAAAATAGACTTTGAACACATTATATCACGCCTCCAATCACCGTAGATTTAGGCAAATGAGTACCTAGCACGCTCACATATACCTAGTTATAGTCGCCTTATAGTTAAAGCCAGACTCGAGGCTGTTTCCTAGAAATTCCTGATGATCATGTCAGTAGCCAGAGCCAGCCTCTTTCCAGCTATAACATCTTTGACACATCCATCGTTTCATTGGATGTCTTTAACAAAATGCAGTAACATCTTTATTTCATCGTCTGCATTAGTCCATCTAATCAATTCCTCCCGCCAATAACACCAGGAACCATAACCCCTATCGCAGAACGCATAGGTTCAATTGAAGCCTTTTGTGTGATGGCCAACATTCAGTTTTAAATGAATCCCCATCGATTCACAGCGATACAAAGGACACCAATTTCGAGCCATCGAAACGGTTTTTCAATCGTAACTAAAAAAAGAAAAATATATGGAACCCAGTTTTCAATCTAACCCTTTGAATTCTGAATAGTTTTCAATATAGCGAGTTTAGAGGGTTGAGCGGAGAGGCGTCTTGGATTCACGCTGAAGCGAGGTTTTGTGTCAATGTCGGAATACAAGGTGGAGTGGGATGTATTGTGACGTGGTCTCTGATACAAAGCATATTTTTGGTTCAGTTCCTGAAAATGGATGCGATGGATGAAATGATATTCAACATCGGAAATGAGTTGCTGGTTTGAGCTTGTCTCTAGTAAAGAGACCTAGCGATAATTCCTATTGTGTTTTTGGTCCTTCTTCCCTCACAAAGGATGCACTACGGATAGTTGATCACTAATTTAATTGAAATAAAACATGTTCTCATTTAAGTAAATAACTGTTCTATCATACGTGCATACGTAAACTCACGCTTTTTTCCCATTTGAGTAGGCAGACACTATATAGCGGCAAATGCTACGATCCTTACATACAACTTTTGCTTCATCGAGTCATACAAGCGCATATTTGCGACTACTTCGTAAGTGACCTGAAATCCTGAATCCTTAATCTACTGCCAATTTTTTTAAAGATTTTCTACTGACATAGCTACTGTTGATTGATATTTGTATAGCTTAGTTTGAACATTCAAGGTCGGAATCGATTTCACACTCCAAGGGAATCGATACTTCAGATTTACATGTTTGTATTTATCGAGGTAGTATATAGGTCTGAATACCAAAGCCGCTGGCTTTCGGAACAAACAGAACTTTGCTTAAACCTACGCTTGGACGCGGTGATCGTGTATTTGCATAAAACCACATTCAAAGGTGTATTGGTAACTTGGAATATTTTCTACTATATTGATAGGATTTTTAATTTGTAATGTTTGAAATGTGACTTCCTATTTCGATATTGACCGTGTAGTAAAACATCACCCCTGTAATCTCCAAACGGTTGATTAGAGTGGTGTACACTATTTCCACATTTCTGCAGTTACGTTTTAGTCCCGTGTAATACAGACGATATTATTGTCATCAACTGGGCACAAATCCATTCTGCTACTGACAATTTTTTGATGGAAAACCCCATTAACACTTTGCCCTAACCGGAAATGGAATCCAGGGTCTCATGCTCAGCAGTAGCGTTTATGAGCACTTGACCAGCGCCCAATGAGGCATAAGACCGTTTATAACATTTAAATAGTGAAAATGACAATGAAATGACATCCGTTACTTACAGCTTTCTAATATTTAATCTGGATGAATAAACTTCTTAACAAAATCCTCAGAAACACTTCTCTACTAATAATAACTTCAAAACCAATCAACTCGACAAGCGAGATGATTATGTTAATACCTTCCAACCTCTTATATTTTTAGGGAACTCTTAACTGAGGCCATTATAATTTCAACCTTCATTTTACCTCTAAGAGTCCATCAGAAAAACATAAGCCGCCGCCAATATTGATGCTCACAGCCCATCTATAAAATATACGAGAAATTCAACTCTTATATTGGGATTCTTGAAAAAAAAAACCAAGTAACCGTTGAATATTCATAGGCAACACGGCGACGAAAATGCGCAACCTATTATTGGATCAGGGAGGATCGTGCCTCTCGCCAAGAGAGGAGGCTATACTTTTTAAAATTTCTCTCGTAAAAGAGGGAAAAGATTTAAGAGGAGGGCATGAATATAAGGCAGGCGACAAGGAGAAGGGAATTTGGTTACACAAGCAAGTGCTGCGGACTAGTTTCGGAGTAAATGGCTGTGGATTTCTAGACTGTGTGGATTGTGGGCAGTTAGTTTGAGCTTTTAATGCAACAGCTTTAGGTTTAACACCACTGTACACTTATGGGGTGCGTTGTCAGAATTCCTCCTCGTGCGCTTGATGGCTGCCGGTCCCTCTCGATACGTCTGGAGGGAATAGCAGCTGCTGGGCCGGTGCACCCTGGGCGTGGGCAGTATCCTTCCCCGAGGAATGGGAAGAGATTCTTATTCCTCGGGGAATGTTACTGTCCATGGCTAATATTCTGACATGGGAGGGGTCCATCTTGGACTTAGGGGGTGTTGCTCCGTGTGACCCTCTGAAAAGCAGAGGGCACAGCGGAGGAGCTAGGGCGGGCTCGGTGTGCACTTACCCTGCCTCCGAGCAGACAGTGAAGGATGCAGTCCTTCACTGTCCCCGTCGATATCGTAATCCCACCGTCGAAGTGTCGTGGAACACGTCTCGCGGCTTCGATTGGGACCGAGGGTCTTGGCTTAACCGCCCGGACCACGAGGTAGAAAACCTCTATAAAAAGTTACCCCGAATCTCAAGCGGCGGCGCACCGCGAGGAGATGTATGGCTGACGGGTTCCTTTGGAAAATCAGTCGCTAGTGCGAACCACTGCCGGGCCTGGCTATGGCTTATCTGGGTACAGGGGGCACTGCCCAGATGGACTTTTTATTTCCCCCATACTCGTGGGAACTGTATGATTGAATCAATGACAACCCAAGACACGGCCGATAACGGCGAAGGAAGGGAGGAGAGGGATGCGGGGTCGGAGTCCGGCGCCGCATCCTGCGATGTGAGCGCGGGAGGCTCAGAGAGCTCCCGGCGCGGGAGGCCCGGGGCTGCTGCGGGGAACAGGGAGTTTCTTCGCAAGCGGTCCAGGCCGGTAGGCGACCGAGAGTCGTCATCAGAGGGGGAGCTGGCTTCGGCTCGCAAGATCCCCACCAGCAAGCGTGGCGGGATCCGCGGCAAGGGGAGAGGCCTCTCTGCCACCGAGAGGTCGGCACGGCTTGCCGCGGAGGCGCGCCACCCGGGGGTGGCTGCTGGTCACGGGGTGGCCCGTTCGGGCTCCTCTGGTGGCGAGGCGGGCGCGGACGGCGGCTCCGAAGCGGAGCGTAAGGCCGGGCTTGCGAAGGAGGTGGAGGCGGCGCTGAGGGCTGTCTCCAACAAGCAAAAGCCCTCCACCAGGCAAAGGGCTATACCCTCAGCGGTCGCCTCTATCATGGCAGCAGCGGAGGCCAGATATGCGGCGCCCCCGCCAGACGGCATGGTCAAACTGCGGGCGGAGGTCGCTCGACTGACGGCCGCCACGGAGCTTCTCCAAGAAGAGAACAGGAGGCTCCGAGCAGACTTGGCCAGTCTGCGTGAGTCCGGCTCTCGCGAGGCGCCCCAAAATGGCCAGCAGCGACCAAGCCAGGCCGTGCCGGTGGAGAACCAGGTCCTGAACCTGGTTCGGCAGGAGCTGGCTGCCTTTCAGGCGCGGTTCTCCGTCCTGGAGGGCATTGTTCTGCGCCCCCCCTTGGCGGCAAACAAGGCGCCCTCGGGCCCGAGGGCGGCCACATATGCGGCTGCAGCGGCTTCCGCACCGGGGCCGTCCAGCCGGCCCTCTGGCAGGGTTACGTCGGCTCCCGGAAAGCTGGCTCCGGCTAAATCGGCCCCGGTTGGGGGGGCAGCGGCCCTGAGGCAGGGCAAGGCGGCGAATGTGCCAGCGCTAGCCGCGAGACAGCCGCCACCGCCGCCCCCCCCGCCCCCTAAGCCATCCGTGGCCGAGACTGGGTGGCAGGTGGCCGGAGAGAGAGCGAGGGAGCGAAGGGCGGCCAAAAAGACCAGGAAGCGGGAGCGGAAGCGCCAAGGAAAGAAGCGGAATGGCGCTGCTAGGCTCAGCGCCCCGAAGACCGCAGCTGTAGTGATAAAACTACAGCCGGAGGCGGAAAAGAGGGGCGTGACCTATCGCGACGTGCTCGCTAAGGCGAAGACGATGGTGGATCTCGGGGAGCTCGGGATCGCCGGGGGCCTCCGGCTTAGAGTCACCGCAACAGGGGCTCGAGTGCTGGAGATCCCCGGCGAAACCCGTGGCTCGTCCGCTGACGCTCTGGCTGAAAAGCTTAGAGCGTCCCTAAATGCGGACGAGGCCCGAGTGTCCAGGCCCGTCAAATGCGCAGACCTGCGCATCCTGGGTCTGGACGACTCGGTGACCGAGGAGGAGGTGGTGGCCGCCGTCACCAGGACCGGTGGGTGCCCTGCCGAGCAGGTCAAGGCAGGCACCTTACGTCCGGACCTGTCGGGCATGCGAACCGTAACGGTAAGCTGCCCTGTGATGGCGGCGAAAATCATTGTGGAGGGCCGAAGGCTCTTGGTGGGCTGGGTTTCAGCGCAGGTGAAGCTGCTGGAACCCAGACCTCTGAGGTGCTTCCGCTGCCATGTGGGGCACCACGTGTCGGTCCGGTGCACCTCGGAGGTGGACCGCAGCGGCCTGTGCTTCCGCTGCGGCCGGCCTGGTCACATGGCCGCGGCTTGCTCCGCCGCGCCGCGCTGCGCCGCATGTGCGGCAGCTGGCAAGCCGGCCGATCACCGGGCAGGGAGCAAGTCCTGCGGTACTCCCGCCAAGGCCAGGGGTAAGGGAAGGCCCTCCGCCACCACCGCCAAAACCCCCACCGTCGCCACCACCGCTGCCGCCGCCACTGTCGCCGCCACTGTTGCCACCGCTGCCGCTACTGCTGCAACTTCCGCAGCGGGGCCCTCGCAGGGGGCCCGGGAGGGGGCTGAAATGGAGTGCCAGTAACGGCCCCATTACGCCTTCTCCAAGCGAACATCAACCACTGCGCCTGCGCTCAGGATCTGTTGCTCCAGAGCATGGCGCAGTGGTCGATTAACATCGCTGTGGTCGCTGAGCCGTACTTTGTCCCGCCCAGGGATGACTGGGTGGAGGACCTTAGCGGCTTAGTGACCTTAATTGCGTCGGTCGCCGCCGGTACCCCGACCCTTGAGAGTGTCAGGAAGTTTCAGGGGTGCGTAGCAGCACGGTTCGGGGAGATCGTTGTAGTGGGAGTCTACTTCTCCCCGAGCCGAACTCTCGCCGAGTTCCACAACTCCCTCACGGAGTTGAGTGTCGTCATCGGAAGCCATTCCCTCCCCGTGCTTGTGCTCGGGGACTTCAATGCCAAGAACTTGGCTTGGGGTTCTCGTTACACGGACGTGCGGGGTAGAATGGTGGAGGACTGGGCTCTGGAGACAGGCCTGGTCGTCCTAAATTGGGGTTCTGTCCCCACGTGCGTGCGGATGCGGGGCGAGTCGGTGGTGGACATCTCGTTCGGCAGCCCCGCTCTGTCGCCGCGTGTCGTTGACTGGCGCGTCATGGAGGGGGTGGAGACCTATTCCGACCACCGGTACATCCGGTTCGACGTCTCCACCCAGTCCTCAAGCGTGCCGGTCCTACAGGCCCCGAGTGGTCCGCGATGGGCGCTGAAGCAGCTGGACCGGGAGCTCCTCCTGGAAGCCTCGATCGTGCAGGCCTGGGTGTCATCACCAGTCAGGCCTGCTGACATCAACAACGAGGCGGGTTGGTTCCAGGAGGCCATGTCCGAGATCTGCGACGTGGCAATGCCCCGAGTTCGGCCAGGAAGCGCCCGGCGTCAAGTGTACTGGTGGTCGCGAGAGCTGACGTCTCTGCGCAAGGCGTGCGTTGCCGCGCGGCGCCTGTACGCCAGGCATCGCAGGCTCCGCATCCGCCCTCCGGATGCGGCAGCCATTGAGGCGGAGCTGTACGAGGGGTACAGAGCGGCGAAGACCGCCCTCCAAGAGGCTGTCCGGCGGGCCAAGAATTTGGCCCGCGAGGAGATGCTGGAGTCTCTGAACGGAGATCCGTGGGGGCGCCCTTACAAGATGGTGCGGGACAAACTCCGCACCCGGGCCCCCCCGCTAACGCAGAGTCTCCGGCCTGAGCTTGTGGAGGACGTGGTGAGCGCTCTGTTCCCTTCGCGAGGGGAGCATCCTCCCCCGCTTATGGCTCCGCCGCCGCGTGCGGTGCCGGAAGCGGACCACACCGATGACGATGACGACGTTCCGGAGGTGACTGGGGTAGACCAGACAGTGGCGGTACGCAGGCTGAAAGCCAGAAACACCGCCCCGGGACCCGATGGCTTGCCTGGCAAAGCCTGGGTCCTGGCCTCTGAGGCTCTCGGGCCCCGACTGGAAGGGCTCCTAAGCGCATGCTTGGAGAGAGGCCAGTTTCCGCTTCGTTGGAAGACGGGGAAGCTGGTCCTCATCCGGAAACCAGGGCGCCCTGCGGACTCTCCGTCCGCATACCGGCCCATCGTGTTGCTCGACGAGGTGGGCAAGCTCTTCGAAAGAGTGATTGTCAACCGCCTTGCCGGGCACCTTGCGGGGATGGGGCCGGATCTTGCGGAACACCAGTTTGGTTTCCGCAAGGGGCGCTCCACGGTGGACGCCATCATGCGCGTGAGAGCCCTCACGACGGGGGACGCGGTGTCCCGGGGCGGGGTCGTCTTGGCGGTGTCTCTTGACATCGCCAACGCCTTCAACTCCATGCCCTGGAGCTGCATTAGCGAGGCACTCCGGTATCACCGGGTGCCAACCTACCTTCGTCGTGTGGTCGGGGACTACTTGACGGATAGGGCCGTCATCTACCCCGGTCAGAGCGGAGAATGGAACCGGCGAGAGATGTCGTGCGGTGTTCCACAGGGATCGGTTCTAGGACTAGGCCCTGTGGAACATCGGTTACGACTGGGTGCTGCGCGCCGACCTCCCTACCGGCGTCAGCGTAGTTTGCTATGCTGACGACACGCTGGTACTGGCACAAGGGAGGTCGCACGAGGCGGCGGCCGAAAACATGACACGCGGGGTTGCGATAGTCGTGGATAGGATCCGGCAATTGGGTCTCGAGGTGGCATTGCACAAGTCCGAGGCCATGTGTTTTCATGGGCCTCGGAATGCGCCACCGTCGGGATCCCTACTGACGGCAGGAGGGGTTTCCATCGGCGTCGGGTCGACGTTGAAGTACCTAGGACTCGTCCTCGACAGCCGGTGGAAATTCGTGGAGCACTTCCGACGTTTGGCTCCCAAACTGGAACGGACAGGGGCTGCCTTCAAGCGGCTCTTGCCCAACCTGAGGGGTCCAAACGCCTCCTGCCGGAGGCTATACGCGGGGGTCGTGCGGTCCATGGCCCTTTACGGGGCCCCGGTGTGGGCGCGTTCTTTGAGGCGGCAAGCCGCCCACTACCTGAACGCGCCCCAAAAGGTGATAGCTATAAGGCTAATCCGGGGGTACCGCACGACCTCCGGCGAGGCGGCTAGCCTCCTTGCCGGATTGCCGCCATGGGATCTGGAGGCGATAGTCCTCGCGCGCCTGCATGAATGGCGCGCGGAGGCACTACGTCGGGGGGAGACTCCGCTGCCGCGGCAAATTGCCGCTCAGCGGACAGACCTCCGGCGTGATCTCATGGCGACATGGAGAGAGCGACTAATGCAACCCCGTGCAGGGCACGCTACCATTGTGGCGATAAGTCCCCTCTTTGAGGAGTGGTTAGAGAGGCGCCACGGCGCCCTCACCTACCGCCTGACGCAGATCCTCACCGGACACGGTTGTTTCGGGAGGTTCCTGCACCGAATCGGGCGGGAGGAAACGCCCGGGTGTTTCCACTGCGAGGATCGTCCGGAGGACACGGTGGAGCACACCGTAGAGGTCTGCCCCGCTTGGGCGGAGCACCGCCGTGTCCTTGTAGCGGCGATTGGCGGCGGCGATCTCTCGCGTCCGACCCTGGTTCAAGCCATGGTCCGGAGCGAGAGGGAATGGGAAGCCGTCACCACCTTCTGTGAAGCAGTCATGCTAGTGAAGGAGGTGGTGGGACGTGAGAGGGAAAGAACCTCACGTCCCAGCCACCGCGGGAGACGCCCTGGGCGTCGGGGGTCACGTGGTGGCTCCCGGCCACCGTAGGCGCGGGCCTGTGGACGGCGAGTTATGGGCTAGCTCGCCGTCCGGCCGTCTTATGACGACAGGCCGTGTCGACGGCGCGTTCGTGTTCCACGCGCGCCTCAAAGAGATGTCAGCAACCGAGTAGGGGTCCGCATGGGCCGATGCCTGCCAGAGCTGCGGGACTGTTCGAAAGAGACACCGTGGCCCTGGAACACAAAGGGCAAAGAAGGAACATGGATGGGTTTTAGTCAGTACAAGTCTGACACTCCCTTCCGCTCCGCCCAGAGTGGGGGGGGGTCATTCGATGATTTCCCATCCAAAAAAAAAAAAAAAAAAAAAAGTGTACACTTATAACGTTACTAGCTTTTGCTCAAGCATCAAACGAGACCGGAAATTAATTTGCGGAAACATACTACCCAAACTGAACGTGGACGAGGCAACAGGAGTATGTAAGAATCGGAGCAGGTGGCGTTCTGTAGTTTCTGCCTACCCCCAAGGCGTGAGTCTAAAATGCTACCCAAATAAAAAGTATCCTGGATGTCCTATCTCAGGTCATAATGTTTCTGTTTGACAAATATCATCCAAATCCATTGATCTGCTAATGTGTGAAACGTAACAGACAGATTATACCGACAGACAGTGTTAATCTTCGTATGCATTCAATCATTTATTTCATAATGCAATCAGTACTATTTAGCGTTATAAAACTATTAATTTACATGGTAATCAATTTAAGGCAAAACCATTTAAAAATAGGCACTTACTTAATTATGTTTTGATAAATAATATTTTTGTCATATGTTAAAAGTTGATAAAGAATGATGTTTTATGAGGTATGTTAAATGCTAATTTTATTTGAAGGACAGTTGTCGTGCAATTGGTCTTATGGGACGAATTGACACTATTAGGATTAAAGGTTTATTCAAAAAATGGGTCACACAACAAAAATTATGTTTCATAACATAATATCACGCCTGTAAGCCTGCCTAACTATTTGGTTAGGCAGAGGTATAACTAATAGTACACACGCATTTTGCCATAGGGGGTGATCCTATTGCCATCAACCGGGACCAAATGCAAGAATTCCAGATTGAAAAAACCTAATAACCCGTTTGTCAGACCTGGGAATCAGCAGTAGCAGTAACCAAGCGGTATGCACAATAATATCACACCTAAAATAACACAGTTTACATCACTTCATTATTTTCTCTCAATTTTCAGCAATTCGTGTATCGTTATATCGTTATATAACTCAATCGACTTTTTTAGCCATGTGTAAAATATTTATGCAGCATTTAAAAATCAAAGACTCGCATAACTTTTTATGTAAAAGTTTCCATATTTTTATTCCTGTCATGTATTTTAATATCGCCTGATTTCTGTGTTAAAAGTCATTAGAGGTAAAAGTAAAATAATATAAACAACGTCTCCCATGCCTGTAA
The DNA here is from genome assembly GCA_910589295.1 of Noctua janthe. Taxonomy (NCBI): domain Eukaryota; kingdom Metazoa; phylum Arthropoda; class Insecta; order Lepidoptera; family Noctuidae; genus Noctua; species Noctua janthe. Next base: position 1,017,215 of record OU342560.1, read on the forward strand.
GGTCCCAAGTAATACGCGGCAGCCTTTTTTCCATGAACCGAATACAAATCCTTATTCTGGCCTGCAACTGAAAAATTCCTGATGGAAAAGTGCTTGTCACTTGACTAATAACATTGACCTTCTGATGGCCTTTTCAAAGGATAAGTTCTTTCATTTTTTTCCTTTCTCCACACCAGGATTCGTAATTTGTCTTGTATCGTAGGTGCGTTTACAAACATTTAAACTCACGTACGCCACTAGCCAGACCCGGAACAACTACCTGTATACCATACACGTATTAGTTCCGTGCAGGGATCGACCCCACGTTACGCAACGCAGCACCCGGTCGCTCAGCCACTCTGCCAACCGTGTCGTCAAAAGTTGATTGTTATGCTAAATGATTCTTACTCACTTGCTAACTTTACAACACTGGAATATAACCCAATCATAATAATTATAAACCATTGATAAATACCAGCGAAGGAGGCAGGTATCTTAACCTTATTCCTTAACCCATTAATATCATCTTTAATACAACGACCGGCCGAAGGGTAAGTGGGGGCTAATTGCACCATTCTCATTTACCGACAAATGAAATTTGAATGCAATGAAAGTTAACTGGTCGTTGTGTAGCAATAACTGCGAAATTAGCGAAGTAACGTACAGGGGGTGCCGGTAGCCATTGTTATTAGAAAAAGCTATTATAATTTTATTTTAATTAGGTTGTGGATAAAATTACCATAGTTGACGGAAATTATATTTAAAGATGTCCAGTGTAGTAACTTCAAATAACATGATATGATAAAAGATTTCTTAGATTTTTTATTTATCCTTTCCTGCTGGGGAAATTACACGCTGGTATTATTTTTTATGTTGTTTTTAATCAAAAGCTGCCAATGAAAATAAGCTGCAAATAAAAATAATTACCCGGCACGTTTTATTAAATAACAATGGCAGTTAACTTAATTTGCTATTGCTTTTATTATTCTCTATTCACAATTTCATAAAATAAAATTCTCCGTACGACTCACATAATTATTATTTAGAATTTGTTATTAAACAGACTGAACGAGGTTTGCTTTTATTATGTAACCTGCTTTAATATCATATGTGTTTCGTTCACAATTTGTTTAACATTCGCATTTCGTACAAACACGTTTCGTACAATTGTTTTAACCAACTAATCACCGTGTCTCTTCAATTGTGTTAGAATGTTTGCCCCAAATTTTAGTTTGCAGGCTTGTGTTTGGGTTGCTTAATTGGTAACTCGACAATTTTGTTTAGTTTATTTATTCATGATTAAGTTATGTTTTGGATCGTGTTGAGTTGATAATTTGAGGTTTTGCTGTGTTGTAAGTAGTTTCAAGAGAACTAGGTCATTAATGTCGATGTTGTGTCAATATGTCACCTTAATAGTGGCCTACAAACTGCGATATAGAAATAAGATCGCATTTCTATAATAGTACTCATCCGCATCGCTGTGTGAAGGCCCTTCTGACTGGCAGTATTGCCACGTTGAATAGCAATGCTAATAAAGTTAGTTCTCGATAAAATACGATTACTAAAGTTTTGTATATTAACTTCATTAATAAAAGTTATTTGAAGTTTCTTATCGTTTAAAAAAAGGCAACGCCTACGCTCTTAATCCATCAATTACTCCAAGAGTAGTTAATTTCATACTTGAAGGTGCTTGATCACTGACATTTGCTAATTAGTGTTAGTTCTCCCGGCAGAGGTCGCTTCTGCGGCAATATCAATATGTTTTAGATTAATATTAAACGATAAATTAGATGTGGTACATACATGATTATGTTGATGATGTTGGTCAGGGATTCTGTGCGGATTTGACATACCCCGTTTATTGTTAATTTTGGATGATATTAATGTACTATGAGGAATACATAGTGCATTTCACTGTCCCCAAAATAATCATAGTTATCTCCCTCAGGCCATGAAAGTAGAGCTATGGTTGTTTACGGTGTGTTAATTTGATACATAATTTCCAAGGTAATGTGGACATTTCTCACTATTAAAAATCAATACTTATTTGTCGTATATTATAAAAGTGTGAACCCATAAAACATGTTCGAACAAAATCAAATTACAAACGTGGTACGTACAGTAGAGACCATAAGTGCAGTAGCAGTTTCACAAAACGATCGCATCAAAACAAGTCGCACTTACGACCTTTTTCCATAACAAATATTTTGCACACATACACGATCTCGTATATCGCTCTCTTTCATAATTATCTAGTCAGAAAGAGTGCGATATAATGATCATTTGCCTTAGTGACAAGCCTGTCATGTCGCGACGGAGTAATAAGTTAGTGATATTTAATTTCAAACAAACAATCATGTGTCTATCTGGCTTAGCGGTTAACGCTATAGATAAAATGTCTCGCACTGTATACTCTGCGTTCGAACCCAAGTGACATTACTCTTTTTGTGTTTTAATTATAAATGATACGTTAGACCCGATGAGATATGTTTTTCTAAATATTAGTTGGAACTTATTATTAACAAAAAAGATGAGGGTGAATGTGAAACAAAATAAACTTCTGGATTGAACAAAGTAGTTAGTTATGACGTTGTTAGTTGGTGAACTTTGTTTCGAGCGTTTGTGTTATTATTACGATTAGCGTATTGTTTGATTGTCTTTATTCAAGATGCAAGCTAATATTAGTATTGATGACAGGGCAAATATTGTCACTTTGCGTAAAAATGGGCTTAATATTTCTCAAATTTCAACTGAAACTGGCTTAAAATGTGTAAGTTATTTTTAAAAATTATAATTTTTATGATGATAGTTGTGGTGTGTGATTTTCTTATTATTAAATAAATTGCTAGTTGCAAGTGTGTAATCATATTTTGTTTTTTTTTAGAAATTCTGTTAGCCGTTGGGTAAAGAGGTTTGAGGAAGAAGGTAGTCTGAAGAGTCGTCTAAGAAGTGAAAGGCCGCCGCTTATTAACCCGACTCAGCGACGTTTTATGGTGGAAGAATATGAAACAAATGGTTTCATTCCAACTATAATGTTTGCAGAGCAATTGGATACTACATTACAGACTGTTCGCCATGCATTCCATGCTGAAGGTTTACATCATCGGAAGCCAGCTAAAAACCATTTTTGACACAAAAACACAGGGAGGAAAGACTACGTTTTGCTCGAGATTATTTACATTTTAACTGGGAGGTGACTGTTTTTCTGACGAGAAGACTTTCAAGTCTTGCCAAAAGGAAGACTTAATTTATGGCGAAAAAATAATAATACTTAATTTAATAAGTAGACCGGGTAACTAAATATTTAGTAATATTAACATAACCGTAAATAAAAAAATAAAAAATTAAGAAATAAATTTTAAATTTAATGATCTTAAATTGGGGTTTAGTTTCAATATTCTTTTCGTCAAGAAAATGAACACTTAAGCTATAACCTCAATACATTCAATGTGACGTTACATTAAAAAAACACGTTCATAAAGTCTAACTCATATATTATACTCATACTCATAGTATTCAATTAACTCTGCTGAATACTGATACCTATAATAAGCGGGTATCAACAATTATATTTGTGTTGTTAGAATATCCTTTCCGTGTTATGTTATTCTTATTATGAATTGACTAAGTGGGTATACAACAAAAAATCTTATGAACGGTGATAAGAGAACTTTTTTTTGCCTAGATAGGAATGTGACGTCATATTCTCATAAAAGTTTGTTAATTTTATAAATAAATAAAACGAATAAACATTTTTGTTATCATTCAGCATGATTTTTTTATTTCCACCTTCCAACACCGAAATCATAAAATAAAAATCATTTAATGAGGTTAAATAATAATACAATAACTATCTAATATTTAACTTCTTATAAAAAATAAATAATAAGTATAACTATATCATAAATAAACATAAATACCTAACGACTTTCTGCTTAAAATACAAATATAATTAAGGTTTCAAAGAAACAAAAAACAGCCACACATTGTAATAACATGGATTCGAACTTGGACTTCATTGATCGTGAACCCATGCTCAGCCCAAACAGCTACCAACTCATGTTAATACTACGCGAATTTTAACAATGCAATGGTAAGAACAGGTCATCACTATGATGTGTATTCTAAATGCAACAGAAATATAATGCTATTTCGCGTAGTGTGACGACAGTTCATTAGTGTGTGTTATGTGTAGAATGTTGAGACATCACTCATACACGCACACGCACACACACTGCTGTATCACGCTCGCACAGTTCATAGCAATGTAATCTTTAGCATGGTGCTGCACTTTTGAGGTCTACTGTACATCAAAAAACTTCTCCATTCCGTGAAAAGGAAAATTTTCTGTTCGCAATTTCACATGAAAAACTCCCATAATCACAAGCAATGGCACGGCCCAATTCAATTTGCAAGGGACCTGATTTCCCAAAATCGTTTCAAGAAATTGAAAAAGCGAACTGTCCGAAATCTTCTATTAGGTTTTTTGTACTACGAACGGCACACAATTAGTTGTCCCAATTCGCCCCGGTCTCCTCGACAAATGAAAAAATTAGTTCCGCCATAAGTTTTTGTCAGAGTTCAGTAGATACCTTAATAAAATAGCTAATTTGATAGAATTAAGTATTAAGTATTAAGTACAAGGGTATTTTGGCGTAGGCCTAAAATCGGAATTACTTCGCCTAATCTTGTTTTTCAATGCATTTCTTCAAAGTTATTGCACAAATTACCGACAACGTTATTAATGATCTATGTAGAAGGCAACACCTGATACTAAAAGCTTATACTTCGATAATGATGCTCTTAGCTCTCAGCAGTGCATTAAAATAGCCTTCTAGAGTGAGTGGCTATAGTTTAATGTACATACCTGTGCTTTCGCTTTCTGACTAAAAAGTGTCATGGTATGGGCGTGTGATGCGGAGAAATGTGAGTATGAGATGATGCGGAGGAATGTGAGTATGAGAACGTGGGTGAGCGGTGTTTGAATATGAGAGTTCGGGAAGACGAAAAAAACAATGGATGGACTATGTGAAGGATGATACAGCTAGAAAGGGGCTGAGATGACGAGTAATATAGAAGTGTGCAAGAAGTCATGCTACGCCGACTCGAAATAAATTGGGATAGGGGAAGAAAATTATGATAACCTAGACTTCCGTACCCTGGAAAGTCAGGTTCGCTGTGAAATTGCGGCTTTTTGTGAGTTGAAGATCCAGAGCATGGCCTAGTAGACTAATATGGGTTGATGTATTGTGGTGCAACTTGAGTGAATTCGCAAAAGCTGCATTATATTTAAAATATTATTTAGATGTAGGTTACGATTTATAATATAGTATGTATTTTTATAGGATGTAGATTAAGGATTTAGCATGTCAGGCCACTCTATCGCATTGGATCGCAGATCTGTAATGGTAGTTGTAGGTAAGATTTGCGTAAATAAATAAATATTTTAATCTCAATATAGCTGTTTGTGAGGAGTAAGCTCAAAAAATACCTTTTTTTTCGGCTTAAAAAAGGCATACTAAAAAAAGGCATACTAAATAAATAAAAGCACTAAGTCTGAATCTAATTTTTGTCTATTTGGCACAAGCACTTCAGGTACTCGTTTTATTCAAAATGGCTGTCTTTTTTCCCAAAGGCCGAGAGAAAGTCTCCGCTCAAAAACATAAATCAAAATTAAGTACTAAGTTTTGAGTCTTCTCCCGACGCCGCTGAATCTAAAATTAGGACATTAATAATATTTATTTTATGATTACACAATGATTCTTGATTAGGTCTTGTTCCGTTTTCGTAAATTATCTTATGAAATTCTAATATTTCTGAGTGCTCTTTTCTTTTAGAGAATTTTGTTGTTCCTTTTTAGGTTGATACTTATTTGGTTCAATGTTAATATTATTGATGAATTGACTATCTCCTAAATATACTCAGTTCTGTTATTATTCTCACGATTAATGACCTAGTTTAAGTTTGAATCATGTCTTATTTATTACACAGCAACAACAGCTTAACTAAAAGAACTAAGAAAATTTAATTTCACCTGCACATTAGAAGACATAAATAACCTCTTTTTTGGAAGTTGGTTAAAAAGCCTTTGATAACAACGCTACAATTAGCAAGGCCACCTGGTCCAAGTAATTTGATAATATGTACCATCGATACGAAAGAACAAGAAGAATCTCTGGATGGAGAGCTCATCTCCGAACCATCATTCGTATCAATAGACCATGCTTTATCTTGAATATCTTCATCGTAATAGCATCCGTGTAGCAACCCAATCACGTGTTCGTACAATCTCTTATATATATCTGTAGAACGTGAAGCGACGTCGCACCCAGCTCAGCGATCCCGAGAGATAGGAGTGACGGCTTCGATCCACGGCTCGACTTTAATTTGCCAATATTTATGCGAGACTCAAAGGGTGACGTGTACAAGACTTTTGGCTGCTCAATTGAACCGTGAAAAATGTAACTCTTCTGTTTATTTTGTAATCATGTTAAAATCTTGCCTCGCTGGTCGAGTGGTCGTAAGCGCGACTGCTGAGCATGAGGTTCTGGGTTCGATTCCCGGGTCGGGCAAAGTGGCATTGAGTTTTCCATCCGGAATTTCTCAGTAGCAGCCACGTAGTCTGGATTTGTGCGCGGTTGGTGGCAATACACTCGCCCTTTATTACATAGGACTTAAAACATAACTGGCGAAATGTGGGCGTACTATTAGGTACACACCTCTGCCTAACCCTTCGGGTACTACAGGCGTGATAATAAATTAATGTTTTTATGTTAAAATCTTGTTGTTATTAAGTTTCTGTTCAAGCTTAATCCACGATCTACATGCTCAAGCAACACACGTCTTGCAACAGCAGCTACGGTAAAAACAAATGAAAGTCGTTCAGAGCATGTCACGAGACCCCGTGATGCGACTTGCAGATTGACAACGGTACCTACTCATGCGAAGAAACAAACGCTTGTCGCTTTAAGCAAATCGCATCGCAAGTTGTATCGCCTGAGGTTGTGAACGGGATCTTAAAATGTCTTCTTCGTGTTATTAGTTAAAGCCGTTGAGAGCGTTTCCAGGAATTTGGTCTTAAACTACAAGTTTTAACATTTCCTTCAGTTCTCAGAGTCTACTATCAGGAATTTATAAATAGTTGAAAGTTTATCTTAGCTAAATCAGTAGAAAAACGATTCGAACATACTAGAATGTTCGAGATGATTAAATATGAGCTATTTCCCAAAATAGACTGTCACTTGTCTATCAATGTCAGAGAACCTTTCCAAAAATACACGGAATTCAGTCAACCATTATAAATACGGACGTTCAAACCGTGAAAGGACCTCTAGGAAAAGTAATGATGAAAATTGGACACGCCTTGTCATATGTCAATCAAGAAGGGTGAAGATCAATTATAATGGGAGAAGCTGGGACTGTGAAAGACATCTGACAATCACAGTATTTCAAAGAGGATTTTGTGTGAAACGCACCAGTTGGAGAGCAGGCGTGGCACAGGGTGAGCAGTGGAAGCGCAGTGGTAACGGCTCGACGGAATTCTAGGTCGTGGCTTCGAACCTAAACACACAGACTCTCAACACAGTGAAGGAAAACGTCGTGAAGAAACCGTCATGTAATAGAACCAACAATTCTAAGACATATGACATCTCATGGATTATTTTATAGCCTATTTCCTCTCGTAGAGAGACTGCAGTGTTCTCAACATTTTGATTATGCTTATGCTAAGCACCAGTAGGTCTATACTAATTGTGTCAACAATAGACACCGCATAGCATACCGCATACTCACAGTGTCACAGTTCTATAATGGTAAACAATAATGTGAATCGGGCTGCAACGCTTTTGTTACAAAAAATAGTGTGTCAGCCCGATTCACATTCCTGTTTACAAACGTTTTCTAAAAAGAAAGGATTTTGAGTCACTATTGAATTTGTGATTAGCATTGTCTGAATGAGGTTGGCGTTGCTTTTGCACTCACAGCACCAGTGTTATGATTTTGAAAATAAAGAGTAACGGGAAAAAGGCTTTTCTTTAGCACAGAATTTGCCTGACCACAGTTTATAGAAACAATCTGTCAACACCACGACAGTAGGTTTTAAAATTGAACGACATAAATTCTTACTTACGAAATAAACGCTCTGTCAAAACCAAATTATTACTGCAAACACACGCTACTGTACCACAAATTAGATTCTAAAATGACTCGGTCCTTCTATCCATTGTGCTTTCCTAAAAACAAACAAGCGCGGCCGTCAGCAACCAAAATTTGTGGACATGCCGATACACGGTATCTGCGCCGTGTCCGGTGTGGGCCCGATTTATGAGCGTATGCCACCGACGGGCACGATAACACGGTGTAGCACGCTAAACACTTTGTAATGAACGGGTTAGTGACATTGCTTGTTTGTTTAGTTATTATTTTATGAAAAATGAATAGTTCATTCCAGAGATTTCACGGAGGTGGTCCAAGAAGATGAGCGTCGTTGCCGATGGAGACTTAGGAAACGGTGGCGAGATGTCGTGAGGACATCTCATTAATGGAAGATTTACCGGAGAAGACCACACGTAGGGTGAGGAGTGGAAAGCGATGGTTACTTCTGCCCTTTTGGCTTTTTCAGACAGATCGAAAAAAGTATTAGATGATACTTACGAATATGTCTTACATTTTAAGTGACAATGGTCAGTTTAGGCCATGTTGCTAAACTAATTAAGAGCACGAAAAAGACTAAAATATTAGCAATAAATGTGTTAATAAACATAGGCAGAGATCTGAGCAAAACCAAGTATGTTAATTACGTATCTTCCTTTTAGAGTATTCCTTATTACCAGCTTAAAATACCAACAGTTGGCTGTAAGCAGTTAGGCTGCCCAGCCTAATTAGTAACTAGCTAATTAGAAACGTGAGACAGATTCATAGCTTGCTCTCCTCTGAGTGTGAGAACATTACATTTTGCATAAATAGGTGCCTCCCTATTACATTGTGAAAATAGTTGCAGTTCAGGTCCAGCGTCCTTGTTTGGCGAAAATCTGTGTGTTTTCCTGGTATTTAATAAATTAATATTAAACCGATTAATAAATGACTTGACACGAACGATGGCATTTTATAAATATTACATTACTAGAAAATTATGGAACAGCCCTCCATATTTTCCTCCATTCTTAAATATTCCGCTCAAAAACCTCTTCAAAGGCGCCGCTAAAACGAAAGACGTTAAATTTCCGACAATCTACTCCTGAATATTATATTAAAATCGAATGTATGTAAAAAAAAATGTATAGAATTCTAGGATAAAAAAAAAATCACAAAATGCACAAAAACACCAGCCTTTTTACGTACAGTTAAGGCATGAGCAGAAAAGGCGGATTTCAGACTTATATTAATTCAAGAATGAAAAAAATATATCAAATATTTTATAATATATTATTTAATTCCTTATCGTTCACAATATAAACGAAGGATATATCTTTAATTATTATAATATCGTTTTATTTGATCAAAAATAACCTAAATTCTTGAGCCTTGAGAATCAAAAGACCACATCTAACAACAATAACAAAGGGTCCCTAACTCTTAACTATAGCGCTACAGAATTAGGCACGCCCTACGTTGCCTGTGTTCAGATATATTTACTTTATAGTGTCACTCAACTGCCTCATCCAGTTGTTATTAACTGTGGGCGTTATTGATTTAAACTAAAATAGGAACAAGATGTTGTTTCTCAGGAAAATACCAAAAGAAACTTGTTCTTGTTAATAAACGAGGAAAACATGAAGTTCTCACTTCCTGATGAACCACCAATTCTAAGAAAATATCGAACCATTTTAACGTAGAGTAGCGGTGGCCTAGTGGCGGAGACCCCGGCTTACGAGCAGTAAGTCATGGGTTCGAACCCAGTCAGGCGCATTACTTTGTGTAAGTTATTTCATCACCACTGCTCTCAAAACGGTGAAGGAAAACATCGTGAGGAACCTAGAACCAAAAAAATCGAAGACATGTGACATCTACCAACCCGCACTGGGCCCGCGTAGTGGATTATAGCCCATTCCCTCTCATAGAGAGGAGGCCTGCGTCCCAGCAGTGGGAACATTAATAGGCTGATTATGCTATGCTTATGGTATGCTATTTTAACTTAGAAGAAACACAAACACATTTCTTGTTGCCCGCGGCTTCTCCTGCGTGTTTCTGCAAAATATCCCGTGAGATCGTACTATCAGGATGAAAAATAACTATCTTATATCTGAAGTTTCGAATCTAGGTCATAATCTACCTGGCATAATTTCACCAAAATCCATCCATTTCTTTCGCATTTATAATACAAAGGTAAGCGATATGGGCCATTTGAGATGTTTCAACATTCGAATTCGATATCTCCTTTACGAATATTTTATTGAACACCGCATAGACTCAAGAGCGTCAAAAAGCATTTCAGAGTTTACCCTTAATATTTAACAACAAGGACCAACTTAAAGCGGTGTATCTCCCATCAGAATGAAACTACCAAATAATTGAGCACACTTTCGTCCAAATTCGTACAATCTCAGAGTTTTACTCCGCACGTTAGAGTGCGGAATATCGAGATGCGAGAAATTCAACAATTTCACAGTTTCCTAGTGTGAGAACTAAAACTGTGAAGTTTTGCTCCACTTGCCTAGATTGTTCTGCTAAGTTCCGAAACTCGCTAGAGTACATAGTCTTAGTGTTATATAAGAGACTGGCTCCAGTATCACGCCTTACATAAATACGTTAATGTGCCCAACGGTTCATTATCTTTATCTATCTATATAAAATGGTAAACTGACTGACTGACTGACTAGGTGATATATCAACACACAGCCCAAACCGCTGGTCGTAGAGACATGAAACTTGGAGGGTGTGTTCTTTGTGAAGAGTAAGTACCCACTAAGGAAGGATTTTTGGGAATTCCACCCCTAAAGGGATAAAATAGGGGATGGAAGTGTATCTTCAAATTTTGTGTTTAGGCTGACGATTGAAAATTAATTTAAACGTGTTACAGCATGAAGGTAAGTAATCGGATATTTTTCGACATCCACGCAGGCGAAGCCGCGGCCAAAAGCTAGTAAGCTAATATTTTCCTTCAACCACAGAAGTGATATTGCTGCCAGCGACTCGCGTGGCAATAGGCACTGTGTGACTTTCTGTTACCATGGTGCCGTGTTTGATGCCAGCCTAGGTGTCTTTGTCAGACCTAAAGTTACGTTTTGATGGTGTTGAGTTATGCTATGAATTTGGTAAAAAAAAAATAGTACCGCGAGTTACTTTTATAAGCTTAAGATTCAATGCACCATAAATCGCTTAATACATTTAGTTATTAGTTCATTTATAACCAATACAATACACAATACATAAAATTTAATTAAAATCAATTTGCACATTACTAACATTACATAAAATTAAATTAATATCAAGTATTAATTTAATGCTAAACGGTTTTAAAACATCGTTGTTTTTTTTAATAGTATTTGAAGATGATAGACACAGAGAAAATACGTTTAGTGATTTTTGGTGCAAGTGGGTCTAAACAATTTATATACGTTATCTCATGTACGTCATTAGGATCAACCTTACAACATTAGTTTACCAGATACCAGACTTGATTATTCTAGGAAATCCTCTAAATCCTCATGTTCGACATTCACGCTTGACCTCATTCATCCCCTAACTTATCAAACTACCCTCCATCAGACAATATTATGATACATCACTATAACAGACCGTCAGACCATGACCCCTAAGGCCCTAACATTTGACGCTAGGGTCGTCCGGAGTTAATTGCCCCAAAGTGAATTTAACTGATAAAATCTGCGAGGAACAACCCTGATTTATCGCCAACGGTCGAAGATTAAGTATATGTGTTTCGTTTACGATTTACGATATCGACGGGGACGTGTGACTAACGAGCGTAGTAAGTCACGGTTGAGTTTGTGGATATTTTATTGGGTGAAAGAAAATATTTGTGTTGGTACCTAGAAACAGAATCTGAGGATGGATTGAAAGAAATAAAGAATAAGAGTAAGAATGATCTATTTATCCCCAGTTTTGTATTAAAAGAGTTCAAGTATACATGCATAATTATTATATCATTTGAAAAGTCATAATAAAGCAGTAAAAGATTAGCAGGCAAAGAGTCAGCTCAGCTGGGAACAAAGCCTATATGAAAACGTCTATTTCATAGTACTTCAAGGCCTAAAGTTTTTCAAATGAATGTTAAATTTTATTCAAATGAAACAAATTATCTTTCAGCTAAACTTTATTCTAGAAAATTTGTAAGTAGGTTCAATAAGAAAACCAATTTACCGAAATGACAAAACAAAAATCCAACAACCCATATTTGTCCAGCAAACAACTCGTAAAACTCAACTTTCAAAGCAAACAAAACTACAATCAAATCACTCCAATAAATCGGGACACACGAAGAAACTTCTATTGAATCCAAGTAAAAGCGGCTCCATAATAAAACATTACAAATTGGCTTACAGCAGGGCCGGCTAAGTGCTTCCTTAAAATATTTATTTGTACTTCGCTTTTAGCGTCCGACGTCCACTCAACTCCGGAAATACATTTGAAGTGAAAACGCGAAACTGTTTCTTGGTCGTCGCAGCTCGCAGTTTGTAGCTAGTTCTGATGTTATACTATTTGGGAGCTTTGCGTGGGAATTAAGTTAAATTCTTTTTGGGATATATTTTTTTATCCTTGTTCACAAACTTTAAATGTTTACTTTAGCACCTAGACTAGCTAATTCTTTTCTTTTTTGTAATACTTACCTACGTGAAAAACATGAAAACGATGTTTTGCAGTTTCTGCATTACATAAAACTACGCAAGGGTAATGATTGTTCGCTTAAAGCCTTTTTTAACACCTTTTACCCTACATTGTGGAACGTAAATAAATAAATATAAGTATGAATGAATATCTTGGTAGGTACTCAATGTATATTTTACAAAGCCCATTAATACATACATACTTTTCAATTTCTTATAAAATGTTTCTTGTAAATACGTTTTATTCTCGTTAAGAGCTACCAAGGTGCACCGGACGTGCATTACCTATCGTCGAGGCTCTTAATGCGCCCCCACTTTTCCCAGCTCCACTATAAAGGATAGCTTGTGACAAAACTTTACTGAAACATTGCCCACCCATCCAAGCATGATATTTATCAAGTTGGTATAATAATAATTAAACTATGACAACACTGAGTCGGTGAGGGTAACATCGTTAAAACTTGAACCTTCTTGTTAGTTCGCTAGTTTAGCTCATGGCTGGTTTCTTGCTAATGTCCAGGTTACTACTGAAATGGTGAAGTTAGTTGACTGCGTGGTGATTAGTGCATTAACCTAGTTTTTTTTATTTTGTGTTTGTAATAAACAACTAAAACCTAACCTTAAATTTAAGTGTTATGTTTCAATTCTCTGCGAACAAGAACTACAAAATCTCATCAACTCGGAAACCTGAATTCAAGCATCAATCATATTCGACCAAATTTTGCCTTCTCCCAACTTAACTGGGATCGGCTTCTAGTTTCACCGAATGCGTATATCATAATCATAAGCTGCCTAGCCTTTTCCAAGCTATGTTGGGGGCAGCTCCCAGTATAACTGGATGAAGTTGACCTCCACAAGTTACCGGATCCCATACAAACCCATTCACATCAACAAACAACCCTTGTATGAACATATTGTGTTCTTATAATGATCTCAATCATTAGAGATCCCTCTCAACATACGTCGAAAGCAAAAACCAAAGATACTTGGACAGGAAAATACGGAGACCTTCCGTAACCGTTGTTACTTCTCCAAATGCCCCTGACCTTGGCCGAGTAATTATGCGCAAAAAAAAAGAAATTATGAAAGAGTTTCTTAGAGGAAGTGGCCATTAATTTTGTCAGCTTTAATTTACAGAGTTTTTATTAATTACTTTACTGCTAACATTCATTTTCGTGTTTCTTTTTTTGCCGTTCCTCGCGAAGTTATGTATTTGGGAATAGGTTAAAAAATGAGTACCGGAGTTGATTAATTTCCTTTTTATTTTGTCGTTGTATAGTAGTTAGTTATAGCCAACTATGTCTTACAGTGACCATCATTTCATCAATCAGAGGATGCATTCTGATTGGCTCGTTATTCATGAGTTCTTTTAGGATAAACTGTCTGTGGGGATCTACCTGATTAACAATACCTACCAATAAGAAGAGACAATTTCAAAATACAACAACATCCTGAAAGCACGTATGTAGGTAAAGAGTCTGAAAAGATGTAACAAATTCAAGTCTTTGAGATCGTATCATATCCATTTTACAGACAGAGCTCGTAACACATTCGAACGAGAATAACCTTAAAGAAAACGGGAAACTCGACACAGAAAGCCCTAATATGGCATCACTGACAATATCATACGACAGTTGTTTCAGTAACATTTTGTTACCGAACGGCTGGTTAGAGCTGTAACGTCTCTGTCACACTGGGGTTTTTTTGCAGTGTAGATTTTTAAGGCAAAAACCGCGTGTGTTATTGAGGCCTTGCCGCTCAATGCCTTGGGCGGTCGTCAGTATTGTATGGATTACTATAATGGAGGCCTGTCACACATGGTGCATACGGCATTGCCATGCCACGTGCAGCACCGCAGTGTCTGTCTAAAAATTCTTTTATGTTTCGTATAAAACTTGTGTGCACAAGAAGCCGTAGGCCCCGTTACGGTCTTGGGCGGTGCAGCTTGCTACATGGTTTGAAACGCACTTGCTTCACGCAACACGCGCATCACACTGACCTGAAACAAAACGTAAGAAAATATGCATTTCGCGGGTTACCCTGGCGCTTAACCGTTAAAGAACTTTTTTGTTTGTTTCTTCCACAGTCACTGTTGCAAGACATATAGTCGCTTGAGCGTGTATCTCGTGGCCAACGAGTCACATTTTGTTACCAACGTCTGTTTAGAGAGTTTGTTCTGCTCTATCAGAAGAATAACGATATATGTGTTTGCACTACAACCAGTCGGTAAATGATTTCAGTGATGTTTGGTCTTGTAAGTGGGAACGTTAAAACGGCTTGAGTTTGTATTGTTCTAGTTGTTTGTATCTTTATTTTTATAATATTTTTTAGATGACTGTGCAATTTTCATCATCAATATTTTTATAAGCTGTTAATTTAACGAAGAAAAGCGTTCCTTGATTGCCGAGTCGATACGAAATTGTGACAAGGTTTTTGTAATCGGTGCAAGAATTTTGCGTATCAGAAGACCACGCCTAACATAATGAGAATGAAAGAAATAGTGCTGAGGAACCTAAGTAACTTATTACTGTGAATTTTCCAATGTTCCTTTGGTTGGCAAAAGTGCAGAAGTGTTTTGATTGAAAGATTGCCAGTGTCAACAGTGAGTACCTACCTTATATTAAAATTTATGTTGCAGAAAATGGAATAACCATGAGTAAATAAAAAAAAATATTCTTGATGACATACGTTCCAGAATGAAGAAGTGAGTGCCAATATGATATATGCATATAGACTTCACGTTTATTACGTAATAAAATAAGTCCCAAGTGCCACCGTCTCTGAACAAATAAGCAGTAAAAACACATTCAGTTATATCGTAACGGTATTCGCTTATGTAGTAAATAATAACTGTTTGCTTCAGCCTATAAAATTTTCCGAGTAGGCCTTTGGTACATTTTGTTGGAAATTAAGAGCTTCGGTATGCATATGCTCGGTTTAATTCGGAGAATTTTATGTTTCTAAGAAAATACAGTTGATCTAGACAGGACTTGGTAATATTTAAGAGCATAGATAAAATACTCATTATTAAACAAATGAAACTCAGAAAATTATGTAGGTTACAACCATAACCAACCTGCTTTTATGTTAGACAGAGATGTACTAGTTATGTTTAAGTTCCTTGTGGTACAAGGTGAGCCTATCACCTAGAGAGCCTAGCCACGGGCACAAGCCTGGATACCGAGCTACTAGTGAGAAATTCTTGGTGGACAAACCTGAGAATAGAACTTACTCAGCAGTAACACTAGCGACTACTGGACCAACGAGGTGGCCAGGTTACAACCGATCTGTAATGAATTTCCCACACCAACTTACCTAAAGAACTTATTGCTAGTGGGTTTAGCTTGCATAAAGCTAAAAAACCTACGCAGATGTAGAAAACTTACATAGTTTTCGCCATTAGGTAATTTTGTAACGTAGTTAGTCACAATAAATTCCACAGATCTGACCACGGACCACGGAAATTCACAACATATTTGAGCGAAAAATCGATACGTACCGAGCAATTTCGATGATCACAGATAAACACATACACATTTGCCACGTAAGCTATTTTCGGTAACGCATGCTCCCGAAAATGAAACGACGACCTTCCATCGAGTGGTTTTTTCACATCGCCATTTTTTCTATCAGATTGAAGTGTTCGGAAATTGGAGATATGTTTCAGACAGCCCACACGATATTTACTTGTTGTTACTGGGGAAATATTTGCCTTAATTTTTTCTGATATCGAAAGAATTGTGTCACAGGGCGAACGTGTTTTGTGTCATCTTTAAGGATCTTGTGTCAAGGTATATAAGTCCAAAGCCACTATCCGAAGCCACCGCAACGTCAATTCACTAATAATTATTATTACTATCAGCGTATATGTTAAGAGATAGCAATAGTCTTTGTCAGTCACTTTTTAAATGATACTTTGACTTATTTATAAACTTGTTATCAGCGAAACTTTCTAAGGTTTTTAGAATTTGAAAAAGAAGTCGTACTACGCCAGCTACAGCAGGGGACAACCATTGTTTTTTTGGCGTCAAAGTTTGCACACTGAAAGGAGATTTCTGTCACTCTTACTACTACTAGGTCTAATAAGTATGCCTTGTCCATTTATTATTTATTGACTTACTTATCTTGTGAGATATCGTGGCTAAATAATAACAGCCACTCGATCGATCTTCAGGTTAAGCTGCCCTTGCCTAGGTTGGTCCGTGGATGGGTATTACATGCCGAGTTTCCTTAATGCTTCAAAAAGCACGTTAAGCCGTTGGTCCTGGCTGTCAATTGTAGATCTTTGGCAGTCGTTACAGGTCAGTAGACCGAGAGACTGATAACTAGTCTTACCCAGTACTAACTGGGTTGTGGAGGTCAGATAGGCAGTCGCTCCATGTAAAATACTGGTACTCAGCTGCATCCAGTTAGACTGGAAGCAGACCTCAACATAGTTAGGAAAAGGCAGGCAGATGACTTATCTTGTTGTTTCTTGACTTGTCTATATACATGCCATACTTGGTCCATGCTTTTGTAGTTTATTTTGTAAACAAGAGAATCGGTTCCATAGTGCATCATCTGAGTGAGTGCTTCAAAATAAGTGAGATGGTGTGTGTGAGCAAAAAGAACACGCCAGCTCTTTTTTGTATGTAAATTATGTGTTTATTGTGTCAAAAGTAACGTGAGAAATACAACGATTTCTCGCAGATAGGTGCCCATCCAATTATATCTAAAGCGTTATGAACACATTTCGTGTTTCGGAGACTCGAAACATATGTCGTAATTTAGAATGGGAAATGGGACTCGGGAGTGAAAACCTTTAGGCATACTAACCCTTAATTACTTTGCGTCTGTTACGGTACGCGCTCCTCGTATTTTATGTGAATTAAAATGATTGAAATGGCTGACATTGTCCTCTAGTGTAGAAAATTCAACTATTTGTATGCGGTTTGAACGATGCGTCAGTTTAGCAGTACCGCTTTCTGATTCATAATAAATAACAGCCTAGATTCTATGTTGACTTGAAGTTTCTTTTGGTGTTTTTTCTCAGAGTAGGAAAGGAAAAAGTCAGATAGAAAATACGGATCTCATTTAGCTTTAAACAATAATTTATTGTGGCGTGTAAAAGTGTTTTTTTTTACTATTTTACAGAAATAAATATCTTTTTAGCCAATACGTTTTCTCGCAAAGACAGTTTTAAAAAGTCGAAACCATGTCCGCGTAATAATTCCAACTGTTATCGGTACAATACAATCACAACTCGTGTTGCCATAATATTTAACAACAAATAAACACGAAACAAACAGCATTTCATTTCCGAAAACACTGTTGTACAAATGTACAATGTATCTCTATCTCAAGAAAAACGTGAACGATAATTACCACTTATCTGGTAAAATATTTCCATGTTAATTTACCGTTACTGCGCGGTATGGCTTCAATTTTCCGCCGATTTATTTGAGAACAAAGCGCCCCCTAGCGTCGCGGCGTTATCGGTTGTTATTTATCGGTCCTGGGCCGAGCTAAACTCGTTAACACGGTTTACCTGTCCCTCTATAATTCACCCGTTTTTACTTAACGAGCGGTTTGTTGGCCGCGAATTAATGTTTTAACTCAGTGGCTTTTAAACTTGTTTAAATCATTTGCTCATCCCCCTCTTTCTTATCTAGCAAGTAATAAAATGCGAGGCTTAGTTTTCGGGTGATTGAATTTAAATTCTTTTTTGGTGTTTTAAATCAATTTTAAAAAAAAGCTTGGTATTCAGATGTATACAATCAGAAAGAATACAACCATATCACTATGCCATGAAAAAAAATTAGTTTTAATTACGATACATAGTTCTCAAAACAATCTTAACCTGTTGAATCAATACTCAAGCCAAAAAACTATGTTAAATTAGTTTTTATCCATAGTAAAAAATTTGGGACATTTTCACTTCACTTAAAAACGTATGTAGGTACTCAGTGAGTATCTAACCTTGAGAGCCGCTGTTAAAAACGGCTGTGATGTAAAAATAAACAAAAGTGCCGTTTAGATGAGGACGGCAATTTAAATGGGTGTAAAGCTTTGTTCACGTGGAAAATGGACGAGTTAAAATAAGCAATGGCCCTTTCGGAATAAATTGTACATGATAAACTTTTACATGTGTTCTGGCAGACCATTACTCAAGCTAAAAGAATTGCTGTGTTTTGACGTCTTGGTTTTGTACATTTTTATGGAAATAAGTTATTCATACGGCGGTATGTCCTACCCCCGGATATCCATGGCTTCCTGTCTAGCCGTAAGCAGCTGACACCAGTATTTTACAAGGAGTGTTTGTCTGTCCGACCTCCATAACCCATGTCTTCGGATAAAAGGACCAATTTTATTTTTGTACGGTTTGACAGAGGTGGCAAAATATTTTAGATAATGTAGACTTTGCAATTATACCTATTTTTTCCCGACTACGGCGCAAAAAAGGAGGGTTATGATATAACTTCTAAACTACACATTATAATTTCACAAATGAGGTATCGTTGGAGCCGTCTTGACCGTCCGCTGGTAATATGCTGTGTGACGTCACATCACAGAGTACTTTTATATATAGGTATAGAGGCTTTACTCAACGGGTTCAGAAGGAAAGCGTTTGGTGGCGCCATCTGTATCCACAAACCTACAACGTTCCTGATATGTATATAATTGTGTAGATGTATACGTCTACCATCATTCTTGCTTCCAGGCAGGTTTTTATTTTAAAATTAGGTAATTTATGTTTATTAACCCCGTAATTTACTCATAGACTAACGTATATGAATAAATTTAGGAATTACTTGGCTGCAGAAAATTAAACCCATATTATTATAATCATAGTCATTTATTTTGGCCTAAGCATTGGTGCAACAGTCGTCGTAGTAGGTCGTACATAATAGAATCAAATCTTTTCTTTTATTGTTAGTAATGTTAGCTTTTAGCGACATTTCGTCAAACAATAATAATAATATATAGTTTGTCGTTAACACATTTGTTGTTGTTAAACAACACACTGAATGCCTTCAAGAACAGACTGGATGATATCTCCAAATCTTAAGGGTAACAAATATTGTCTTCCATTCAAAATTCCAATTCCAATTTCTTGAAAAATGACAAAAACGACCGTCAGATTGATTGTTTGACAGCTTGCTTCATTGATGCAAGTAAAAAGTACAAAATAACTACTACGACACCAATTTAGCAGGTTTTATTTAGAGTATCACTTACATTAAAATGTATGCCAGTAGTAATGTTTTATTTGATAAATACATATTTTATGATTTTATTTTATATTTTACGCGTATTTCGAATTTACTTAAAAAGTTTGGTAGTTTATTTAGTTCAATTATAATAAAATAATCTACTAAACAGAATATTTATTTTATGAATGGTAACATTTGGCGTTCATTTGATGGAGTATAATGAAGCAAGAATAAAATAGTCACTTCGTCAGTGAAGCTGTAGTATATTGCAATCTATTTTCAATTTAGTCGGTTAGCGTCAGCAAACGCCATCTGTATTCACAAACCAGCGATACATGATTTTATAATACGACAAAATTAAAAATGCATTAGGAGAAGGACCTGTTACTAGATTACGGTAGTCTTTTAATTTGCTAACATTATTTTCTCCTAGTTGCATGGTAAAATGTTCTAAGATTGTACAGCCTGCGTCACATTAAATTGAATATAGCGCCCTCTAGAGGACATTAAGTCATGAACTAAAAAAATGGCGACAACAAAACAATGCATTCTGACAGTAAGCGATCATAAGCTTTAGGGCTTTACTGAAATGTACTAACTAGATTATTCCTACGACTAAAACTGTTTTCATCTACCTTAGCAGACACATCCACTACGTTATCTATTCAAACAGCCTGTTATGAACCCTTTAAATAATTATAATCCCTTAATCTCACCCATCCACACATAGAAAAGGATTAACATCTCAAATGGCAAATTAATATTATATTCAAAGCAGTTTGAATACCTAATTGAATACATATATTCTCTATTTCAAAGAAGTCCTATTCTAACGGGTCTTAAACTGTCAAATGATTTAAACTGGCTTTGAATTAATACAGTTAAATCTGTCGACAATAGAGGCAATGGAACATTTAAGTTAAATGCGACTTGATAACTTTATTCCCCCGTCAATAATTACGAGTGTGCAGTGGAGGGGGGAGGGGGTAACGTCGTGTGGGGGTAACTTTGAGGAGTATGTGAGAGTATCTTGATTTGAATTGGCTCATTCATTAGCTTCACTAGGAGCAAGTCAATGAATTACCATGAGCTTAGTATCTTATAATTATAAATGACAACGTGAGTTGATTTGTCACTCCTTAACGGCTGAACAGATTTCGGTGAAATTAGGCATACAGATAGATCAAGACTTGGGTTAGAGCACAGAACATGT
Source organism: Noctua janthe (assembly GCA_910589295.1). NCBI lineage: Eukaryota > Metazoa > Arthropoda > Insecta > Lepidoptera > Noctuidae > Noctua > Noctua janthe. The sequence continues at coordinate 1,038,382 of OU342560.1, forward strand.
ACTATCCTGGTTGAACATTCCCGTTGGATAATTGCCGACCTCCAATAGAGCGAAGCGGCGGGTAAAAGTTAGTTCAAAATTAAATTAATTTAGCAGTATTAAAAGTGACTAGTTTATTTATAATTTGTTAATTCATCAAATTGAGCACATAGAAGAAATGAACAAACCGTGTTTATTAAAAGAAACAGACTGATTTTATTTATCAACTAACTAACTTCTATAAGACGCTTTACTAATTCACAAAAACAAAACTCAACCCTCCAACCTACCCGCTTCCCTTACAGCACACCTTCTCTTCAGGTAATTACGAACACATATGAAAGTAACGTTGAAACCTTAAAATATTCACGTCGCGTTCCTTCGAGAACTTTCGCTCCGAGAATTTTAAATATTTACTGATCGCCCCGCTCTTTGCGCTTTTGCTGAATAATCACATGCGAGCGACGCGCGGAGGAACGAGGAATTTCTTTGAGATTATTTCGATACGGTTGGAGTTTATTGGTGATTACGTTGTGTTAGAGGAAGACGGTGATTGTGTTCGTGCGCTTTGTTGATGTTATTGTGCTCAGTTGTTGACGAACGAGTAGTACATTTGGAGATATGTGACAAATATCATCAGAGGTTAGGCGTTATCCACGCACTGGGCCCGAATGGTGGATAAAATTACCTATTACCTACTTTAAAGATGATGCCTGCTAACATTGCAAATCAATTTATGTTATAATGCTGGGTTGTAGCCGCAATTTCCCATACAGTACTGTAGTCAACCCATTCTTGGTTCCTTTTTGAATGGATTTATAGGTTATCTTCATTCACCATGTGATCAATATATTTGAATATGAAAATGTGTGTCGAACCACAAGCTTTTTCAGAGAACATTGTTATAGTTTTTGGGAGAAGAGCCTTCTATATTTATTTAAAAAAAAACCGATAAATTTGTCATCGTTATCACAAATACTAATTATTCACAGAAAATAATACTGCGAAATTTTACAATAATTTTCACACAGAAAACACCCTTTACAAAATAATATGTGGGTAATGTGAAGAATTTTCTCCAACAATTTTCCGGGTCAGGTGGTAAAGTGGGGATTTTTATGTGTGAATACATTTCGTGTGAACCGAGAGGGCTGGGCGAGGAGGTATGCTACGTTTGCAGCAATGTATGGATTTGCGATCACGCGATTGCGTCGCCGTGCGTCGTGTCCAAGCGTACGGGATGCTGTTTGCTATCTTTTTGATGTAAATTCCTGCTGGTGCATTTTGAGAGGTCACGTATTCTATTTGAGAATGTTTAATGTATGTACTGGCTGAAGATCTGGATGCTATCTACAATGGTTTGGCATAAAGCTTAGCAAGTTTATATTTAGAAAGCTCGGAGTCTTACATACATATATAAACTGACACCATTTTCCCACGGGGGTAGGCAGAGTCTACAGATCACCACCTGCCACGACCTTACTTACAGTCACATGATTGCTATGAGCCAGTATCAGATTAATGAAATGTGAACTTACCAGACACAACAGCGTATCTAAAGACCGAATTAATCACAGCTCACGTGAGTCGACAACGTCACAATATTGGCAAGTACAAAATCAATGTTTAATAACGAACGATATAATCTCTCTGACTCGTGTAAATAATCATTATTAATCCCAAACTGATTAGTAGTGCAAAAAAGGAAATTCAGGGACTATAATTTATATTCTGAAACATCATATCGCTAAATTATCATGAACCCACATGAAAAGAATAGTTAGATACCTAAAGATAAAACCATGTACGTTAATATCGAACATTCTTGCCTCTTAAATATAATTATCTATGAGAGGTTTTTCGATCTATACATAAACCGCCAAATCCATTTCCACTGACAAAACAATACCAACCTTTCATTACCGGGGGGGTAATGAAACACACACGTCTCCCTTCAAAAACACATACATTCACTAATTAAAACCCAATTAGTAGTACAAAAACATGGCGCTTTGTGTCAGACAACAGTTTGCTTAGCTCACAAAGCCTCGATCCCTTTATCATGTAAAGCTTGTGAGCGAATTAAAGAGAGCCAATTTCCAGCTCCAATATCTTACTAAGAGAGATAGTTTGAAGGAAAAGAATAGTAAAGTAAAATCTTTTTGAAAAGTCCAGGAGGAAATTATGTTTGCTTATCTATTTTTTATGAACGTAGGGTAGGGGTCGTGACAAAGCTTGGTCTTTTGCAAAACGACGAGATAGAAATATAATTAAGCTTTTGACTTAAAGAGTGATTTCAGAATTAAGTAAAAGCATAATTTGTGTGACATCGGGTGTTAAAAACATTGCTAACAATAAACTGTTTCTTGTTTATGCAAGTAGAATCATTATGCCGCGTGCTCTAAACAAGTCAAATTTATGCAAACTTTTTAACAAAGACACATGAAACAGTCAAAAATTAAACGAAAATTCTGTGAAATTTCAAACGTAAATGCGGCATCATTCACATTAAACGTTTGCATCTCATTGTTTCCTATATTTTCACACAATTTCAACAGCTGCGCTCGTAAAGATGCAGCTCGCTGCAGTTTGTGGCGTATGAATGGAAATTATTTCGCCAGGCAACCGCGGTCGGCGTCTGAACGCCTAATTTGAAGACAGCCTTAGCATCTGCCGCTCACTTTAATGGGCTGCATGTGTTGGTATTGTTTGAAATGTGAGGCTCTTTGGGTACCACTTGACTTCTCTTTGTTTATATTTTTGAATTCTTGGTCCTTCTGTTTGATCCTTTGAATCGGATGTTTAACAGATATATGTGAAGAGAGCGATAATTCAATTCAGTTGGATTTTATTAACGAGAAAAGAGTATTCATGTTAAAATTTTGGGTATCAATAAATATTCAGTTTCATTATAGTCGGTTTCGGTTCACTAAATAGTACATTACTGAAAAGATCTACAATTTAATTAAACTTTCCGGAAGTGTTAACAAAATAAATAATGAAAATGAATAAATCTCCAACAATGAGATAAACAGATAATCAATTTCCAGACTCTATAAATAAGATTATTTATTACAATTGAATACTTAACGCCACTTTAATTACGTATCAATCGGAAACAATTATCGGCGATGCAAAACCGTTAAATTTTTAATCAGTATTCGCGATTGGTCGGTTACATAGTTCGGGAGCCTATCGGAAGCGAAGCTCGTCGTCCGCCATTTTAATTATGTTTTGTTTGAATTCAGAATGGATTACAAGCGTTAATCAAGGTTGGGATTTTATTAATGAGTATACTTCGGTGGGAAAGATTAATTATGTAAATTGGTTGACATATTCGGATACGCTGCGGTTGTGACCGTGTCGACGGATGCCGGAAATGGTTTTTGAATTATTAATTCCGTTATTAATTACTGGAGTGGAGGTTAATAATTTATTTTCCTTGTTTCAGCCGCTCGGAAGTGTTTGTTGATTGGATGAAAAGTTTATTTTGATAACATGATGTCGAAAATTTACTTGGAAATTGATGAAGTTTATGATGCATGTAATACTGCTTTTTTGCATGGCTACCCGACGGGTAATAAATTCGAAAGTAGGAATACTAAAAGAGACATTCTTTCTGTATAGCATATTACTATGTGAATGAAATTCTTGGTATCCACTATCGAAGATAATACACAAGATATATAACAGCTTTTATGTATGTAATCAAAATTAGTAAACATGACACTAAAACTTTACCTAATAGGCGCAGACAATGTGTACCCTAAGTTATTCATTAATACATGACTGAATATATTAGTACTAGGTTTCATTAGTTCGTATAAACTAGTGGATCTAGGTCTGTACGTTGATTATTTTATGTGGGGCCAATTTACTAGTAATCACCGCCTTGTACTGTAATTGCATTTATGTAAAGTGGTACTTGCCTTTTTGCGTTGCTAAAAACGAAATTTAATGAGGAAATTACGTGAACATAATGGAGAAATAAGAATAAATTATGGAAGGCTAAATAACATCACTTTTTAAAACTGAAGCTATGGTTTAAGTTTTCATCAAGTACCTAACAGGCAATGATACCTACATGATAATACTGGCTGATGACAAACAACTTACAAGTTTAGAATTCCTAGCAATTGACTTCTTAAAATGGGCTTAGTTCAAATTGAAATCATTTAATATCTCTTCACAAACCATGACTTATTATTATATACAGCTTAAAATTCAAGTACAAAAGTTTGTGAGATACTGGTGTGTGTTAGTTATTATAAAATAAATACTCGTAGAACTTAGTGTTAATAAAAGGTATTTTTTTGTAAAAAATATCAACAGTAGATAGACAATGGTTCTTATATAATTACTAGAAGATAGATACTCACCGAAAATAGACACCGTGTTAGTTACTACCAAGTTGTATCAAACTCTTACTTAAGACAACTAATTTCCGCAACTAAATCCTTTTCAAAGCCCAAGTGTAAAACAATATTAAGTGAAGCAAGCAAAAGTTTAATATTCAGTCTTCAAAGTTAAACAAACTTCGAAGGCATTATAACATTATACCTAATCTTACATATTAGATTCAGATAGTAAGGAGATGGCGACCTTGATTGACTTACAGCCTTACATTATACCTGGATATTACACTTCTCAGTATCGGAAAATGGAATCTAGGAACGCTGGTAAGTATCTAAATGATCTTAAAAGTTACTCGGCAGTCATAAAATATTAAATAATCTTCTTCGTCTTTGATGAATTGCGGAGATCGTGGCTAAATAAAAATAGCAGCACGGGTCGATCTTCGAAGGTAAGTCGCGCTTACCAAGGTCGGTCTGCGGATGGGTGACCGTCTTTTACATACTGAGTTTCTTCTGTGCCTCGGAAAACACGTTAAGCCGTTGGTCTCGGCTGTCATGTGAAGATCTTTGACAGTCGTTACAGGTAGTGGCCCGAAAGTCTGACAACGGATCTTACCAAGGGGTATCGTATTACCCAGTATTAACTAGGTTGTGGAGGTCAGATGCGCAGTCGCTCCATGTAAAATACAGATTTTCAGGGACTATGGTAAGTCAATGTAGTTATTTGGTCCTAGAGCGCCTAGTTACGAAACTTTTCCAAAAGAACTGCTATTCCTTCATAATTGGATCGACCTCAATAGTCCAGTCTAGTCTGTGACCTCGAATAAAACAATATTTTCATCAAGAAAACTCGAACATAAATCTATCATACAAACGCTAAGTATTTTATCCCTCAATCTTCCAACACTAATATCTAGGAGCCATTTTCAATTGAAAAACTGAACGACGAGATAAAAGCATCGGGTTGTACGCTTTGCACAGATGGGTTGTAACTTGTACTATAAAATACTTCAATATTGCGACCGCGGGAACTATAAATCTTCGAAGATCTAATCTAGAGACAGACGATATCTGATTACGTCAGAAAACGGTGCCGGTTACTGCTGTCTTTATTCAGTTTATTCTAGACTTTAACAGCGAGGACTAGATAATAATATCAGCCTTAAATTGTACCACTTTAGAACTAAAAGTCTCTTTTGTTACTCTAATAAGGGAATGTTGGTCACAACTACAGTTATCCACTGTGTGTTGACAATTATAGTAAAGATTCCCTCACGATGATGATGTACTCGTAACAGGAGTTTCGCGTAATTACGAAACTGCTCAGTGAGATCACGTAATAGGCTCCTCTACATCTCATTCCGAGTGTTCGCGGGACCCTTCGCGATTTCCCGTAAATATAGAATGCGCGCTCCCGGTAACATTATCATACATATATCTAAATAGACTGTATAAATATAACTTCCCTCATTAAGACGAGGGGAGGCTGTCGCACAAATGACTTTCAAACCTGTTTGCAATCATCGTAATAACACAGAATTTAATATTTGCCATGTTCTCTGGCTCTGACTTACAAAATTAATTTTCCTTTTAGAATAGTAAAGTACAAAACTTATTCGGAATATTCTTCATCCAAAATATTTTCTGAATAGTCGTAGCAGTCTCAATGGTGATATTATTTACGAGCACTGTAATTCCTTGAAGGTTGGAATAAATCAGACATTTTCCCAGTTCTTATTCGATAAAAACTTTCATACATTTCTAGTGTTCCGTGCGGACGTTCGGAATCCGGTACATTTGAATCAATTGGGTTTCTTTCTGGCTTCGAATTTTATATCTTACTTTGTGGTTTAAAGGAGGAATTCATACGAATTAAGAATTCGATAGTTATCGGTCTGTTGCCAGTAAAGTCGAGGTCCCCAGGTTTATTTCTTACTCGCTCAGATTTTACTGTTTATGAGGTAAACTGAAAATTCGTTCCGTAACTTCAGTCTCCCATATATTAAACACATTCCTTAGCCACCTTTCGCGACACCACAGTAGATAAGTCACGGGAAGGTCTATTTGTTACAAACCCAATTTATTACTTTCTATATCTAGCGGCGACATTTCTTCCTACGGAACACTTTTATCACATTTTCGGGGGACCCGTCCAGTTCAGTAATTGTGTTATTGGAGCTTCGCCGAATGATCCTGGAATATAAATTGTGGGAACTGGGTCGATACTTGTGTATTTTTCGAAATGTCTATATATACAGTAATATTAGCTAAACGAGTCTGAAATAAAATGGTCCTGTTACTTTCTGATAAAATTTGGTCCTTTCAGTCGCGGGGCTTAATAGTTTCGAATACTGTGTGTTTAATTATTATAATAATACTAGTCCACTATGTCAGACTAGTACATAATATATTTAAAGTATTGTTCCACAGTGAGTAGGCGATATACGTACTGAATCCATTATTTTTATGTGTTCACACGGGCTGTAAAAACTCTCCAGTGAAAGGGGCCTCCTCATATATCACTCGTGAAATATGTTGAAGTGCCACGGTGGAAATACCTTCCTAAGTATAGTAGCATGTTTTCTACTTTCGTTTCCAGTAGTTTTCAATTCGCGTAAACCTAGTCACTGGATATTCGTCTTAAACTACATTGTTAGTCCCCACCATGTCAATTCTTTTTCTTTTTACTCATCGTCAAATAATTAAGAATTTGGTGTCTTAAATAAATCTTCATCATGATCTGCCTAGCCTTTTCCCAACTATGTTGGGGTCGTCTTCCAGTCTAACCGGATGCATTCGAATACCAGTACTTTACAAGGAGCGTCTGCTTCTGTCTTAAATAAATCTTAGGTACTTAATACTTAATCACCTAGTATTTGTAATCGACTTGGAATCACATTATAATTTTTTTAGAGGGCTAATAAATGAGAGAATAAATATTTTCAGAAATAAAATGTAAAACAAACGCCACACAACAATAACATTAAACAAGCTTGCAATAATAATCATTTTTGAACAAGAACAACAAGAACATTTTTAGCAACATAATGAACTTATAATTCCCGTTCATTGTTAAAAAAATATTTCCCAATGTTTGAAGGAGGCACTTGTGCTGTAATCTCGCGAAGACTAAGTTTGGAGAGTGCTGGTGGTCGAAATATTGTAGCAACGGAGGCGAAATAAACTGAAAACTTGGCTTTATTCCAATTAATTCATGTTATAACAATAGTTCCTATCTAGATTTGGAAGCACTACAAGATTTCAGATATTGTTTTAAGTGGTTTTAAAAGATAGTTTATTGGATAAGTTATTTATTGAGCGATTAATAAAAAAGTTCTTGGAAATAAAAGGAAATCGAGAATGGTAAAAGGGAATGGATTCTGGAAATAAATAATGCTCAGCCTAGCGTGACAAGGCAGAAGAGCGCTACTGGAAATCAATATTTTGATGAAGCAGGTATTTTTGTTAATAAGTATACATATTGAAGATCTATAAAAGTTTCTTAACACGTACTTTGACTTAGTTTTAGCCTGTCAAACTACACAAGAACAAGATAGACACGAAAAAATGAATGTGCCAAAAACGTGTTTTGATACTTTCTTTTTTTGTAAATAACGTTTATAAATCTCAGCCTTAGAATAAGATAACGTGTTAACTGGGTTTAACTTTTGAATTGTAAACCAACAGATTCCATTACATCAAGTTCCACTTTATCTTCCAAGGTAAACGACAGTCCAACAGTCTGTCACTACTAATGCACAACTGTAATCCTGAACCCCTCACCGTCGCGACTCCAAACACTTCAACAAACCTAATGCTGATACCTTGGATTTTAACCCTTGCCAGAAAAGATTAGCAACATCCTTCAAAATCAAACCTTAACATTTCCAGTTTAGAGTTGATATTTCGGGGGCAGTTTTGTGAGAAATAGCAATCACATTTACATTTCAATTACTTGATGTTTTTCTAGTTAAATGTGGGGTTTGTGAGGTACAAACGGATAGTTTATCGGGACAGTGAACTGTTTACCTGGTATTTAAAGCTATTATGATTGGTTTCAAACTATTGGTTTTAAAGAAATAAAATATGTGTAATCAACTTGCTTCTGCTGGTGAAGCTTAGACCATGATATTAGCTTTACTATAACATAGTGCAGTAGTCTTACTAAAATGTTTTAAGATGTATTCATTATTATGGTAGGTAGGAAAAAGATACACAGTATTTTTTGTCGGTTTTCATTAAAAAAACTAGCTGTTTATTACAAAAAATTGCTTTCAGACACAGAAAAAAACTAAGGGGACTGAAACATTCCATTTCTTTTCATCCATTCTAATATTAGTAACTCTGTCTGTCTGTTAACTTTTCACAACTTAACGGCTGAAGGGATAGTGATGAAATGCACTCAGGTAGACCATGAACTAGGTGAGGTCAACGAATAGCTTGTTTATATCCTGCTCGTACGTTCCTGTGTGATAATTTCTGATTTCACATGTGAGGGTAAACGCAGGTCATCGCGTAAAGTAATAGGTTTATCTTTCAAATTGGAACGGTTTATCTTACTTTTAAAACATATTCAAACAGCAGCAAACGCCACCGCGGCAGCTCCAGAAGAAGTTGGCGGGTGAACTCGTCTCTCCACAAACAGCAGTGGACAGGGATGAGTGAAAAGAGGGAAGCGAGGCATTTGCCTTGCAGAGGGACAAATGCCTTATAATAGTAATAAAGAATATAAGAAAAGCAAATCATGTAAAAATATAAAATGACATGTAGGATGTGAAATCGGCGATCATTGTGCCGATAGTCGTTTCAGCCAAATGGTTTAATTGCCAAGAGCCTCGATCAATACCTGAGGAGGCTCTCGTTAGGCAGCTGCACCAAGGGCTTGCTTGAAAAACCGGTACTTCTGGACACTTCGTATTGTCCCTCCTCCTCCGGTAGCTTGGACCCTGTTCCCGATACCGGTGGGTTACTATTTTTAAATGTTTATTTTTTTTAAATAAATATTTAAAAAATATAATAAGTGTTTAAGGAAATACATAAAGGAAGAATATAAAATATTCTTAAGCAAAAGATGCTTATAAAAGACTATCAACAGGTTCAGTCCATAATATCATATCCCCAGTTACACATTACCGTATTGTCCGCTTGTCTGAGCCGGACGGAGCTCGGACGGAAATCGTTTACGATTCAGTCCAATCGGTGGCGCTCATACGAGTCCCGGCTACAGAGAGTCAATCGGAGATACGGAGGGAGATATTGATAGCAAGAGGAAATAATGTTAAAGAACTTTTAAACAATCTGAAGTCCTTTAAAGAGAATTAAAGGAGCCTGTATCTGATGTCAGCACAATAGGCAGAAATATACAACATTATTTTTAGTATAATTATGAGAAACCTGAATATAGTTTGTTCAGAATAAATAACTGAATCGATTCCAATTATTTTTAAACCATGTTATATTTTATCCCAAAAATATTTAAAAAAGGTTAAAAGTTGAACACCTAGCGACACTAAGTACCTATCGCAATCATTTAGGTACCTACTGCCAACTTATTATTATGAATGATCACAAGACGACGCTGGAGGCGCGCGCGCGGCGGAATCGAGTGGTGACCACGTTTTAGTGCGGACAACTAGGTAACAGAACAGGCTTATAACTTTGTGATTTTTCATGATACAGTTTTGAAGATTTGTACATATTTTCTTTATATAAAAATACTCGACACGTGTTTCAGGTTTCGCATATTCCAAAACTAATGTTGTATACTGCACAGCTTAAGGTTAAAAGGCCAAACGGAACCTGCTAATACATTTATTCAAGACATTACACCTTTTATTCCCAAAGTTTCCATGGTACCTATATTTTACCAGTTTAATAAATTAATGATTACTTACTTAGTTAGGTTTTACTACATGTCATGTTTTGCTAAAATTGTGATGTTTTGTAAATATCGTATAATTATATAGGCAATCAAAACTATGTCTTACTATTACGGTATTATAAAACTGCTACTGAAAATTTCTAGTTGGTAACTCTGTAACACTGCTAAAAGATCCACAAATTGAAACCCATGGCAGCAAACACAAAAGACCCACCCTTATTTACATCCAAACACACATACCTGCAACTACAAAAATATATTAAAATAATATACACAAAAATAACCTCAAAGCGACACAAAAATGTATCGAACAAAAATATAACGCCACCTTTTTACCTCGGCACTCAATAACTAAAATGTCCTATAAGTTTCTAGCTACACGTAACGTACCTTAAATACCTCTGTACAATCCAATATGGCCGTTTTATTGCTCGTTCTGTCCCGATAGAAATCTATAAATGTGTTTTATTATCTTCCGAGCTGACACGGTGTGTAGCACGGGTATTCGTTGTAATATTCTTGTTTAAAAATACAGTTTTGTACATGTGTTTCATGTGTTTTAGGCCTGTTTTAAGCTGTTATGGGGTTTTGTCTATGGTTGTTTAAAAGCCACTTATAATTGCGCAAAAGTGGTGATCAATGCTCGTTGCATCTCTTTCTGAGATAATGCCTTTTCCCAAAAGTAGGACAATCATATTATAAAAATCTGCTTAGCTGAATTGGGACTGGGCTGGCCACGTTTGAAGTTGATGAGTTTAATGAGCTGAAGGCCAAAATAGTCACTATATAGAGCACCGACACAGCTAGAATGCGTCAAGGCAGACCTCGAAGAAGATGACGGGATGAGCTGGACGAAACAAACGGTCGGTCAACATTATTATGAATCGAAAGAACTGGGAATCAAGAAGAGCAGACTTTTCGCAGCAGTGATGTGATGCACACTAACAGTAACATATTGAGTATAGAAAAAATATTTTGGATGCTGCTTGGGACTTTTGCTTGAGGGCCTGAAAATTTTCTATCATTTTCCATCGAGTTTGCTACCTTTTCTAAAGATGATTTTTATTTTGCTAAGTAACCTATCTAAAACCTTACTTAACTCTAAAATGAAAAGGTATTAATACCGTAGGCAAGCAATCGCTAAACAAAGCGCTGTGTACTTACTTGAATCAAACATTCTCTTCACAAATATATTCTACTCCAATCTATGCTGGATCACCAGTACATCCATAATCACTTACTAACCGCAACTCATATTTTATTTCCAACCATAATTCCATGTCGTCCGTATCCTCAAACTGTCAGCTTATGTCAATAGGACGGGTGTAACCAATCGATGGGCAGGGTGGAGTCACAGAATAGATAATAGTTACAGAAGGCTGGCTACAAACAACGAGAGAATTTGCATTCACTCGTAGACAGAGAGACACGCCTGTATAATTTCAGCACGGATCGACCCGTGCTGTAATTATCTTTGGGTTCAGTAACATTTTTCAAGGTTTTTCCGTACCATCCATTACATATCAAGACCCTTTCGTGTCTCAGAAAGCACATTAAGCCTTTGGTCCCGGCTGCCATTTCGGTATAAATCTTTTACAGTCGTTATGGGTCACCAGAAACAAAAAATTCTGACCAGTCTTGAAAGGATATCGTGTTCACTATCTGGGTTGTGGAGATCAGACAGGCACTCTATTTAAAAAATTAGTAATCAGCTGCATCCGTGGGCTGGAATGGCTTCCATCTTTCTAACCACCCCAACATAGTTGGAGGGAGCTAAGCAGTTGATGACAAAGACATATTGTGTCTACGCTAGTGAGTGTGAGCGCCCTTGCAACTTGCTTTTGTTTGACAGTCACGTATATGTGCCTGTGCTACTATTTCACGCGTTGTAAAACGTTCACCTTCTGTAACTATCTATTCTCTGTCTATAGGTAGGGCAGACTGACGTCTAACCGGTCATTATAACCCGTCCCTCTATTGTGGGCAAAAGAGGATTATTTTTAGATGGCTGGAATGTTTGAATAAATGTTTTCGTTCCCTTTGAGGTAAAGGTAGGTATTTATTGAGTTTTTCGGGTTGTAAATATTTGGACCGTTTTGTGAGACATTTTGAAATGGTCAACTGAGGAATTTTTGATAGTATTGGATCTGAGATCTTATATGTTTCTTTAAGAGGATGATAGAGAAAAATTCGGCTGAAATCGTTTAGTTTCTTAGGTCGCAATGACAACTGAATTAACGAGAGTCTAGTTAATCAGGGAAACCTATTATTAGCCGTTCGTAGCAGACATAAATAATATAGCATAATATCACGCCTGTAATCCTATTAGGCAGAGGTTTACCTAATAGTACACCTACATTTCACCAGTTATGTTTAAGTCCTATGTAACAGAGGGCGAGCCTATTACCATCAACCGAGCACAAATCCAAACTCCGTGGCTGCTACTGAAAAAATCCAGATGGAAAAACTCAATAACAATTTGCTCGACCCGGGAATCGAACCCAGGATCTCATGCTCAGCAGTTGCATTTGTGACTACTTACAAGGCAGTCAATAAATCTTTAAGCCTTTTTTACTTTACTGACCATAGTTTTATACGCATTTTAAATTAAGTATGAGTATCTTTATTTCACAATACAAACTTAGACAAACAAAACATGTGATTAACTACTGGTTATAGTCGTATACTATCGTAGTGCAGTGATTAAAATCACAGATGAGTCGACTTCAAAATGCACCAGCAAGAACCAAAACATACGATCCTTAAATTGTTTCACCAAAGTCCAATGACTACCACCCAATTACTACCACCAACCACGTACAGCTAGCAACAAAATTATATAATGTACTGAAAATATCTCCCATATAACATGCTCCCCACATCTTTATAACTTCCTTGGCTTTAAAGTACCACCTCACAAGACCTCACGCACATAGAATCACTCGTAAAAGCCGAAAAGCCGCGACAGTTCAACGTTCTTGCAAACTGAACGTTAGGGGCATAGAGTAGTAAAATACAGAAGATTAAGTCACTATGTAATGTGGTACTGATTATTAACACACGCGTTCTAATATAATATGCAGAAATATTCATGATGATATCAGCAAATCAGACTTTTATCTTTGTTTCTGGCACACTTCTTAGCTATTTTTATAAATACACACAGAGTAAATTAAAAATAACCTACATCAGTGACAATTCTCCAAAGCTTTCAGCGCAACCTGGCAGTCAGATTCGGTACCATAATACTGACTCTGACTGACTAATCTTTTACCACGTAATGAGTTATTTTCATAAAATTATTTCTTTCACACTGGTTCGAGGATCATAGGTTTTAACTTTAATTTGTTTGCGTTCTATCTCAATCAAGGCAAATATCACCAATGAAACTAAATACAGTAAGCACATTTCAACTGAGCTCCAGAGCTGTCAGTGTCATCAATGCTATAGAATATTGAAACCAACGACTCTTGAATAGGTTATGATTTGTACTGATCGTGTTCAGTTTCAAAGGTGTTTGCACTAAGTTGTTGCTAGGAGTGAACCTTCTGTATTCTATACTCAGTGGTCTGCAGTTGGATAGTCACGTTCGCCAAGACTTTGCTTTGCGAATATTCGCAGCACATCTCATAAATAAGGTATCACGTTCAATAAATGTTACGGCTGAGTAGAGTTCAAGCTATGTGGGATATTATAACATTATGCAAGGAGGTATTTCTACTGCCAGTGGCAGACAGCTCAAACAAAGAATTATTTTACAAAAAAAAAATTTAAGGCAAATACTATGTTTTTTTTTCTTAAGAAAATTTTTATTTCTATCAGACGTCCCAGGTTTTTTTTTGGTACTCGGAAATCCAATTGTGTTTCTTAAAAGAACACAAGACAATTGGTTTCATCTTAACGTATTCCAACATTTTCAGCACCAGATGAGACGAGGTAAAGTTGTAATTTTACTTCTAAGACATTTCCTACATATTTCTTAGAAACATAACTTTGTATTTCTATTCCCAGGTAAGTAAAGCCACGTCAAATCAAAGAAAAATATGGTTTGTACCAAGCGAAGTATTTATTACTGTCGCATCGCGTATATAATAATACATTGAATTATTCATACGCTTGTCGCTGTCCCGTCGAGAATCGTCTCGTACTTGAAGAGTAATGGAAGACCGACATGTGAAAATATTCTACGCTATGTCGTGGTTCAGTTATTCATAAGATGAGGACTAAGACCGAACTATTTGTCCTAGGCTTTTTGAAGTAAGTTCAATGTCCTGTGTTTTGATATCTCCAGAGAACAGAATTAGGTTCTACGTCAATGATATTCAATTACTTTTGAATTTGGCGAACAAATCTACCAAAAGCCAAAAAAATAGACAAAAGAAATCCTACTTTATTGGAACTACGTTCTTGTAATACCCGTCTAAGATTACAACAACAAAATATTTAGTAGACTAGTATAAACTACAAGTCCGCTTTCACCAAGACAGTTCTTCTTCTTTCTTTATTTTGTGGTTAGTGCCTAAACTGGTGTCAGAGTTTTTATCCCGCCTGTGGGCTTGGCTTTACATACCGTCAAGAAATATCTCTCGGGCATGCTGGTTTCCTCACTATGTTTTCCTTCCCCGAAACAAGTGATAATTATACAATACGCACATGAATCCGAAAAATCAGAGGTCCGGGTCTTGGGTTCGAACTCGAGACCTATCCGTGACCTATCCGCCGGACCGTCGGACTGTCAAGTCCGACGGTCCGGCCAAGACATTTAAATAAATGCCTAAAATAATAAAAGCACACTGTTAAATTTTCATCACCATGATGTATGCTGAGAGTTCAAATACAGACAGTGGTTATTAAGCATTCATTTAAGTGTCGCTTATTTTTAGTGAAAACTGTTGTTATAAACGTCTAGTTATTTGCTTTACCCACCGTTGCGTGCACAGTCTTCTCTAAATCGAATTGCGAGCTGACAAGATAGTGCTTTTAGACATTTTAAGGGTAATTCTACGTAGGGAACTGACAGTAAATAGTTTTCTTTGGAGCGTCCATTAGAACAAACTTGTTCTTACGTGAAAGGTTTGTGGCAGTTTACTTATTACTGGGAATTGAGTTTATTTTACTACTTTCTAAGTTTTTTTGACCGTACAATTTTTATGGTAGGATAAGGTATGTAGTAACACTTTAATTTGTCTAATTGTATTTCATCTCCACTGCTCTCAAAACAGTGAAGGAAAACATCATGAAGAATTCAAAATGTCGTCAAAACTAAATCTCGCACACAGATGATATCCACCAACACTGGACTCGCGTTTTGGCTTATAACACACTTCCTCACAGAGAAGTAGCCGAGTTCCAACAGTGGGAACGCGTTATTATGCTTAGTAGTCTTTTTAGGTACTTGAATGAAGATTTTGCTGTGTTAAACCAACACATTATGTAAATTCGTTTTTAACCACACATAAATGAACAAATACTAGATCTCGAGCCTTAGACCCCAAAAACTCCTGAAAACGTACGGAAAATCCCAAAAAGACACTGAAAAAATACCTATTCGTAAGAGTTTCACATTTTTATTCTAAGAACACGTTTTCAAGAAAACTTCACTTAATTATGGTTCAGTAAGTAATATGGCTCCCGTGTGCAGCATGTGCTGACAGGATCCGGTGTTTGGAGAAAATGTCTGAAATTGATGCGGCTTCAGAGAAGCTCATTCTTATTCATGGCTGTTAACGAACTACCCTCGCATGCGCAACGTATAAAACTAAATTTAATTAACATGCTGAGTGTCTTGCACTTTACTCAAAGTCTACTGTTGTTTTAGTTAACTTTTGCAGTAAATAATGCTATCCTGTGCAAAATACTGAGTACCTAACAGAGTATTTTTATTTTGATATACATAAACCTACGCCTTTTCCCCAAAGAGGTAGGCAGAAACTACAGAACGCCACCTACTACGATCTTATATGATCTTGTGGCTCGTCCACGTTCATACTCCTGGTCATACACGCAAATTGGTTGCGAGTACTACGAACCAGACCTTTCTGAAGAACCTCACCGATAAAGTTAATGTCTCCTTCTATCAGTGTATTATTTTGATATTACCTATTTAGCTCCTTTTAAAACCTTATGTTGCAGTAATTAGACCGCTTCAACGCAACTAGATAGGGATAATGGCCGTTTTCATTCAATAGATGACACTTGAACTAATGCCAAAATTAATCGCGCCAGTGGATCTGCAACTTTCGGTACTAACCCGAGCATTGAAAATGAAAAACTCGCAACAATTAAGGTATCCGTTTCAGTGCTATCTCACAGTTACTGAAAATGGTCATAGATTAGGTAAGTTGTTATTTGTTGGGATAATTCATTTTAATTTTTCCGTTTCTTTTCAAATCAAACTGGATTTTATTTAAACTTATGCATTAAACTCACCGCCTCAGTATGTACAGGATGTACAGCGAACAGCAGCGCTGCTAGTGCGGCAAACGGTCGCTGCAACCTCGCAACAACCGCGCCTGTTCTCGCAACGAGCGCGCAACACGCAGCGTGTAACGCAACGTTGCAGACGTGCCACCACCACGGCGAGAAGCCACATAGTTTGTAGTTTAGTCTGTAACAAGGGAGGACAAAAATTTAAACATAACATAACAGCAACACAGAACATCAGATATGTAATGTAAAATAATAGGGGGGCGAACCTCTAGCCCCAAAATCAAAAATATCCTTAGTTTGTAAACCCTGGCTGGGAGCCTTTAAGTAATTTTTGGCCTCCACAGGATAGTTCGGTTAAGCATTATCAACCATCTAGAGTCGTTGTACTGCGAGTGGTCGCTCAAAAAAAAATGAAAATCGAAGGTAATTTACTATAATAAGGCCGAGAACCAGCCCTATTAGAACGCCATTTCTATATAATTATGGCGTTCTAACGGGGCTGATTCTCGAAACCATCTGTTCTTCGCCTGTTCCCAGTGTTTTAATTGAGAAAAAGAAGTTGGCGAACATACTACCCAGCAATTACTATGCAGATTTAACATAACATAACATTACTCCTGACCAAAAGGTTAGACTGACGTGTATTATACACATAGCATCACGCCTGTAATTCGCGAAGAGATAGGCAGAGGTGTACCCACCAGAAACCGACTGAGAAATTCCTGAAGGAAAAATCCAATAACAGTTTGCCTAACCGGGAAATCTAACTCAGGACCTCATACTCAGCACTCGACCAACACTTTACTATAAAATGTAAACCCATATTTCGCCAGTTAGGTTTAAATAACACGTGATATGCAGACTCCGAGCTGTTTCTGAGAAATTCTTGATAGAGAATACACATACACTGTCCGATCTGGGAATTAAACCTACTACCCCGAATGATTGGCTAGAGTAACGAGAGTCCACAGTGTAACTTCCAGGGAAACGGAATATTGTGCTCTTATTTGACATTTCGTGTTAGATTCTGAAAAATCTAATAAAAGTGTTAAAGCTCACACAAACTGCAAACATAGATGTCACTGTGACCCATTTCCATTTCGATTTTCATAGTTACAAAAATGTTTTGAAATAAAATGGTAAGAAGTATCAATAGTTCCACTGCATGCATACCGTGATATCTATTAATTTTACGTAAACCACTATAACACACACACCATACCATCGCAATTGTATTCCCCGGAGGGATCATCAGAGTTGCGTAGGATGCCAACATTTGATTTGTCGCCAATTTAGTTTATATAACATCACACATGTAATCCCCGAAGTTTTAGAACCTAATAGTACACCCACATTTCACCAGTTATGTTAAAGTAGCATGTAATAGGGGGCGAGCCTATTGCCATCAACCTGGTACAAATTCAGACTCCGTGGCTGCTACTGAGAAATTCTGTCCGACCCGGGAATCCAACCCAAGACCTCATGCTCAGCAGTCGCGATTGCGACAACTAGAGCAACGAGACAGTCACGTGTCACGTGTCAGTGGGCACGTATCCAGTAATACAAAAATAAATGTTAGACCTCGGAATCAAACCTTAAATCCCAGTAACAGTAGCAATACAACAATATACACAGCTAAACCAGCAAGGAAATGAATATACTCCAATAAATAAATGCCACAGAAATCTTCAAAATATTCTGTATAACAACATAATTTCCAACGTACCTAAGTAAAGCAAATTCAAAATCTACTTTAAGACAAATACGCACAGCGTAAAGCCGCGACACACTGGCTGCACAAAGTTATGTCTCTCGACTGTGACACAGGGCTCATGCACAATGGGGCTAATTGTTTCCTAGTGTCCTGCCTTCGGGCTGCAACTAGTCTTACACTAGTCTACACTGAAACTAGACGAAGTACTTTGACCAAAAACTTGAGATGAGCATGTCAGCTTTGTTTACATGAACCTAAGAAACTATTTACAGGTTTTACTAAACAATTTTGATCATTATACCTGAACTCAGACTTATAACAGCAAAACATATTTGTAATAATATGTAGTTAAACTTATTCTGTCACTTAAGGGAAATTTTCCATGATCGTTTATTATTTTGAGCTCCCGATATGAACAATCACGGAAGATATCCCGTAGGTGACAGTATAAGTTGAGTTGTAAACCGTGAAAGCTTAAAACAGTGTTTGAATATGTAGTTAATTACTAGAATCAATGTTCAAAAGCAAGAATATTTCAAAGAGTTTTACTTTCGATTGAGCGCCCATTTAAAACGCCCAAGTCGTTCTTGGGGGATCCTATGTTCTGCAGTTGACATCTTTTGGTGGACATGATAATGGTGAAACGTCCACTGTTGAAAATTCGACGCGAAGGCCCATTTTATTAAACGTTACTATTTTTAGGTTAAACATCCCTCAGCTTTAGAATACGGACTGTCTCAAACCACACACAATATTTAGACAAACACTGTCTGTAACATACTTGGTACAAAACATTCTCAACAGGCAATATACGTAAAGTTATGGACACAAGCATGACAGTAAGGCGAGCACACAAAAGCTAATTATTTCCTCATGTTGTGCCTGCCGGCAATGTATCCATGTCCTTACTATAGTTGACCATACCATGTTCACAAATTCGGGATATTATTATTATCACGAGCTTGAATTACATACAACGAACATGCTTTGTGGTCGTGTCAGCCTGCAGTGCATAGTGGTAAGAAATTCTTGGTATTTAGTTATTTAACATCAGGTACGAGTTCGGAGGTCGTATTGTCAGTAAAACTGCAAGCGGTATATGTACCATGTTTACTATTTGTTTTGAGTCCCCTATATTTCGGCACGGTTGCAAGCACGATGATAAACTGAAGACTAATAAGGCTGAATTGCGGGTGGGTAGTGAGCAGACAAATCGGTCTACTATATTTCTTGTTTCTTATTTTACTGTTTCCTTTTTGTTTTACATGCCGTTTTCAGTGTTAATGGGAATATTAGTGACCAGTGCAGTTTAAAAACTTATATAGAGGTCGTATTGTTTAATTAGCTGAAATATTTCAACGGTTATAAGTATACCACAGCGCTATGTTTTAGAAAACGAAATTATTCGAAGTTTGTTCTACTCATGAAGGTCTTCAACTACATTTTAATAAACAAAAGGAAGATAGAAAAATATTTTCAAGTTGGTAGGTATAAACATTGGTAGATCTGTACTAATATTATTAGAACGCTTTTAAGTTGTAATCGTTCGTAAAACAAGACCTAAGTAATTCTAGGCATAGACTATAGTCAGTCGTTTTAACAGGAAACGATATTACCATTATCCCTACTGGGAGGAAAAGACAGAAAATCAATTATATTTTTTTATAATAATACCTGTAATCCCCGAAGGGTTAGGCAGAGGTGTGCCTCATAGTACACCCACATTTCGCCAGTTATATTTAATTCCCTTGGAATAGTGGGTGAGCCTGTTGCCATCTACATGGACAAATCCAGACTCCGTGGCTGTTACTGAGATTTCCCTGATCGAAAAACCCTTTAACACTTTGCTTAACAGAAGCGCTTGCGACCACTACACAAACAAGGCAGTCAAATTTTAATTTTCATCGAACTCTAAAAGGCAGCAATATGTAATAGAGTAGTAAATTATTTAATTTAGGTTTAAGGACGCTGTTACATTTTCGATGAACTCAAATTTAGGTAACTAAAGTCGCACACAACAACATCACGCGTACGCACACATTGAACAACTCTGATCGCTCGACTTTATACTTCACTTATACAATCTTGGTCCATTTCATTTTTTTTTTATTTTATTGGTTCTAGAAGATTACTTGGACCTTTGAAAATGAATTTGGTAACTGTTACTTAGTACCGTCGTCTTGATAAGCAGGTTAGTATTTTTAACCGATTTCTACTGAATAAAAACTACTGATCCAATATTGATCGGGTTTTCGTTTACAAATGCAAATGTTTTCAGGGAAGGTTTAATTGTAGAATGTATTAGAGAGATTTTCAAAGATAGACAATGGAACTGTTCAATAACAAACAGCAACAGACTCGCGATCGCAGCGATCGTCTAACTATCTTACTTATATTATAAATGCGAAAGTTTTTGATGAATGGATGAATGTTTGTTACTCTTTTACGCAAAAACCATTTTGAACGGATTCGGATGAAATTTGGTACACAGATAGTTTATAACCTGGATTAACACACAGTATACTTTTTATTCCGGTATGACGTTCCCGTGGGATAATTATCGAACATCACGCCGGCAACGCCGCGGGCATAATCTAGTATATATAAGGTCTAACTATTCATACACGAAATATTTTCAGAGAATCATCTAACAGCTATAACAAAGCCATTTCAAGGGATTTTTATTATTTCTGAGTATATTTTTATAAAAAAGAAATAATTTGAAATTACTTAACCCACTACATAAATACTGGCTCCTTATTTTTGAACATCCATTACGCTAGTTTACTACGTCGTATTTACCTATTGTCATTGTTAGAATATGGGAGTAAAGGCTTTATGCAAAAAATTCCAAAAAGAATTTAGAATTATAAGAATTTCGTATAAAAATAACACTCAGATAATTTTTTTTTCGTTGCTGTGGTGACTTTACGACTTTTAGAAGTTACTCTTAAAATATTTCGTGTATGAAAATATATACCTTATTATATGCATCTTGGATTTTGGTTAAGACTATGAAATGACACCCATGAAGAAAAGTTATCAAATTTTTGTCGGCAGCATTGTGGATTTTGGTTATGATCATATATCCGATACTAGAGACCCCAAAAAGCATGAAAATGACACTCATGACAAAAAGTTGTCAAATTTTTATCGGCACCATCTTGTATTTTGATATTGTCTCCATATTCGTCATACATACATACAAACCGGTTAAAATCATAACCCGCCTCGCGCCCATCCACTTCCAAACCTCATCGCCAACAGCTTAACCTTATCCATCCCAATCCTAACCTTACTTAGAGCTGCTTAACTCCACCCATTCATTCCGCAACCTTGTCAACAACTGCTTAACCTCACCCGTCCAAATTCCGATCTTACCCAATGTAATTTCTAAACCACATTCTTATAATAAAAGTATGAAATTCGTACTTCATTTTATTTAAGTCCGAAAAAGTATCAACTCCTTCCGATTACACACGCATGCACACTACAATATTTTCTAGTAATTTTATCGTATTTATTTTTTGCGAGAGAGCGATACACCCGTCCTTCCAGGAGCGCTTCTAAGCGCGGAATGATGACACGCGAGTGCAAAATGTATGAAGAATTCGGCAAATGTTTTTATTTTAGCTAATAATTGAAAAAATATGTTGATTTTGATACAAAATAATTAGCTGAACCTATAAAGGACTATAAATACCGCAATTTGTTATATTTTTTAAGATAAAATATTCTGTAAATTTACCTAAATTGGCAACTATTCAGACCCTATTTTTTAAAATTTTCTGCGATTATTGTGATGGGAAAAACGTATTTGTGCGAAAATTTTGTATGACTTATTATAACTAGAAGACGGGATATTTACCATGTTTATTGTTTTCTTTGAGTTCCCGATATTTCGGTGCTGTTGCAAGCACCATGATCACGGATAAACTACATGGTAAATATCCCGTCTTCTAGTTATAATAATTTTAGTGACCATGAAAGTTTAAAATTTTGTATGACGTTATACAATTTTTCTGAGGCCAATCTGGAGATGAATATACTATCTTTAAATTAAGACCATCATATTATGACATTTGTGATTGCTTATACATTAAAATGGTACCTGAAAAACACTGTTATTTGTAGAAAAATGTAATAACGTCCTTAACCGTCAAACAATTTTCTAGTTTGTGTTCAAACTAAAACCGCAAGCGAAGCATCCCTGTTTTTGCATTAATTTTAGGTTTTGGTGCAAAATGAATCTCTATTTATATTGTGAGATCCCGCATAAGATCGCCCTACACCTACACTATCTAATCCTAGTATCAAGTTGTTCATTTATTTAATTATCTACATTTAATATAACCTCCTCCTTTTGGAAGTCGGTTAAAAATTATGCTTAATCTTCTATAATTTAATTTGCCAATAATGGAAATACTAAAGATAGCTAGAACGTTGGGTCTTTGAGGATCTTAGTAGCGTTCTACTCTCACCTCATAACCACAATCGGCAATCACCACTAAGTCAGCCAAACACGGCAATATGGCAACCTTTTGAACAAGAGTATCTTAATAGGGTAGTTGATTTAACTAATAATTCCAAGAAAAAGTTTTCTAAGTAAACACTTTACCCGATTAGCTTTCAATTAACAGTAAAATTAGATTTTAAGTTGCTGTGATAAATAGTTGAGTCATTGAGTTGTCTAATTAGTGACGTCACAGCACAGGTATAACATGAATGGTGATGTAATGGTAAAAAGTACGTCAATAAGTTGTTTGGTGAGTCCACTACCCTATTTAGGAGGTACACATTTAATGTCATTAAGCTTAAAATTAAATTTAACGGTGTGGCGATAGTCAATAGATAGAACACACACAGAACCTTATGTTTCGAAAATACTGCTTTCAGCAGAAATGACTGTCATGTAACTTAAATATTCAATGGTTTCGCTTCAAACAACATTGAAACAAATAAAGAAACGTTTATGGATAGAAAAAATACTCAGTGGGTTCATCGTCTTAACAAAACCCCATACATAACACGTTTAGTCATGTGAATAGGTATTCTCAGAAAACGTTTGAGGCTATACGGAGGACGTTAAAGAGAGCTCCGATATAGCCTTTATATAGCTCTTATAGCCTTGTAGGGCTTATGTGGAGACAGTGTCGTAAAGCGAGATGGTTTGACAAGCAATTTGAGGAACTGCCGGATTTTGTAAGTGCGAGTTTTTGGGTGTGAGACCGGTTTGAAGAGATTTTACGTGTTCGTGCACCTAAAAAGGAGATAATGAGATTTTTGTTCAAGTTATTTTGATGTGAGTGGGTGTTCTTATGTTTTATGTACAAGGTCAACATTTACATTCTTGTTTATAGTCACAGCTTGTTTTATATGACCACCAGTCACATCCTTTTATTTATTCTTGAACCCACATCTTCAGCATTGACGACAGGTTTTTACATCTGTCCGGCTCGAAGGACCAAATTATGTTTGGATTAATAGGAGACTCTACCAGATAATGCCAAAACAATATATTTCCTCCATTACGAACACAGGAGTAATTTACTATCGATCCATTAAATAAAGAATTCAGAGCCTACCCCTAAAAGCAATACAAACAGTAGTGCCCACAACAATTGCCAGCCTTTTGTGCTAAGCTGCATACTTAGCGACATAATAGACGGGGCATTAGCGACTGTCAGTAACTGCATACAATTGGTTATTGCGGTGGCAGTAATGGATTATTGTTGTTTCTCTAGTGTACCTACAGGCACTAGATAAACCGCTAAGCTGTGTATACAACAAACTGGGTAGACTGGAATATTGAGATGATTTTGAAATCCAATGGTTAACAGAGAATTTAATGACATTTTTAGCAGATGGAAAGATTATTACGTGAATTATACATTAGGTACATAAAAACTATTTATACGGTTTCCTACACATACAGTTGTGTGAGCTAAAGTTGCAGGTTTTAATATGTAATGCTATAAAATATTCTATGAATGAACAGGCCAGCGTATGGCATTATACTTAACGATATAATTGTTAAATTGCTTCACAATTTTTAAATTCGATGAAATTGTCAGGAACGCATCTTAAATCGATATGAAATTCTTTTAAAACTAAAAAGGAAGACATCTTCCTCTACGCTCTAGCTGCAGAAAGTTCAATCCAATCGCGCCAAGTTTAATTCGGATTACTTTCAGAAGATTTCTCCGTTGCAACCAGGATTAGGTCTAGCCAATAAAGCTAAGACTATCGGTCAAGATATCGAATCCGATTGTCTGTAGAACAAGTGCCCAAATATGATAAATTTGACTTGCGACGAAGCTATTAGAAATGTTACAGAAAACTGTGATCCAATGTACACTGTTCCCAATAGCAACCAGTTGGTTATTGAAAGGTATATTACGACGTTGTTTTCTTTTTCCGTTTATCGTAAATATATTTAAATGTCTTTGCTAGCAACCTTTTAAAACATTTTCACCCTTTTAAAATATTCTGTTGTTATCACAAAAAGCCTATATTTTGCTTACAAATCGCAGCATTTTGAAATGTTTAACCTCGTTTTGCATATCACAATTGGTAACAGCTAACAGTATAATATTACTAAGTGGTCTGATTTGAATAAATGTTTTTACTTTATCTGCAGCTCGGTTACTAAAAAATATTGAATGAGGTATGCAAAGTTATAAATGACTAGCAAGTACCTACGATAATGCGAAAAAATTGAATAATCCTAAAAAAACGGAGGATTCAAAGGTTTGTTTAAAAGAAACCCTGTTTTGATTGTAGAAGAAACATTTTCGTGTTTCCGAAGAGTTTTTAAATAATTATGCAAAACTATCCCCATCTTTCCATCACAGTTCCCAAAAACACAAATATTCTCACAGTTGCAGTGGTAATAACACCGTTAGGTTCAATGCCGATATTTGGCCGGCCCGCTACCAGGGCTTACCGTAACATACGGCGCCGAGCAAGCCAGGCTATGCGCTGTAATAAGATGCCTCTGTAGCTCGTGTCGGACTGTTTTACTATCATTTGAATGCCTTTGTGTTGTTCAGTATGTTGATCTGTTGAAATTCTTGCTCTAGATAGGTTTTAGTTGAACATCAGACAATATCTTATCACGTCTGTAATCCTTGAAAGGTCAGGCAGAGGTGTAACCTAATTGTAACACCCACATTTCACAAGCTATATTTAGGGCACACGTAATAGGGGGCGAGCCTATTGCCATAACCGGTCAAAGTCGAGGTAGTTGAACATAATTAGAGGTTATTTGTGAAGTTGAGAAAAGTATAGTTTAATAGATACCAGAAGACTAACAACGTTAAAAAGATAAATAATTTTACAGAAAATACAAACAATTAAAAAGAAACATTAAAAAAAAAAAAAGGATTGTGTGGTTTTATGAAACCACGGTAAAAGTGAAACTTTTTTTCACATTATAGATATTTAACTAAAAATTTTCGGAATAATATTCCATTAAGGGTATAAAAATCGCTTCATCAATCTTAATTTTATACTTGGAAAATGGGAATGATAATGGGTCAGCTGATGGAACTATAGACGCCGCCATATTGGCCTCGGCTGCTCTGACGAGCGCCTTTCACTTTATCCCTACTCCGCGGCCGACCGTCACGCGACATGCGATACTCAGACCAAAAAATTTGAGACGATGTAATAAAAGTTTCACTTTAACAGCAATTATTAGCATTTACATTGAAAAAGAACAAGTAACTGGATACGGATACTTGATTTGTACTAAACAAGGAAGAAATAACAGATCGGGTTAGTACCTATCTAAATTGATTAAAATTGCATAAACAAAATGACATCCCCATTATTTTAACAATCCCATAAACAAATCCAAATCATGAATAATAAGGTTTCTTCAGAATAAAACCCCGATAAATACCTCCTCCTCTTGGCCGCGAGCAATACCTCTTGAAGATACGAGTATAAAACAGAATTTCAAAAAAACACCTTTTGTAACTATCCTAAAAACATTATACGCAAAATTCTATCAAACTTATTATTCCAAAGATGTTTTCCAGTGAGATATCAAAAGATTATCTCACGACGGGCTTGGGAACATCTTTCATGTATATTTTCGGAGCGTTTAACTCGGCGTGTCTTGTGCGACCATCTCACAAACGCGTACGGGGATGACAACGCTTTGTAGTCAATGCCTGAGGCACCTCATGCAGTGTCTCTCACATGTAAAGAAACATATTTTTTGGCATGTTCTTGTTCAAACGGTGCTTTGGGTTCTTGTCAGCCCTTCGAGTACATCGTACTTTCTCTTGTTTTGTTTCCTGATTCTCAGCCTAAAAGCTTTTTCATCAAAAATCTTGTTTTCTTTACTACCTCAGAAAGTCTTTATTTCATCAGCTTCTCTATTGGACACCAACATCCATTTAGACCCATCTATTTATGATTACAATACGTGCAAAACAGTGTGGCTACAATATTAATTACATAGTTATTAGGTGACAAATTCAGTTTAGTCTAAATCGGCCGGATCGAGTAGGATTTAATCCTATCATGAAATTGATATTCCTGACATAGCTTTGGTTGTTGTAATAAACACTGATAAATAGGTCCTAGTTAGTTACACATTGAGGTTATAAGGATACTGTCACATAGATATGAGAGGCACAGATGCTTTACATAGTCTAGCTTTTTTTTAAAACTACTATATCACCAACTGCCTAGCCCTTTCAGGTCGGCTTCCAATCTGAACGGATGCTGCTGACTACCAATATTTTACGAGGAGCGACTGCCCGTTGCTGCAACAGAAAAAATACCTCTTAATGTTTCAATTCTATTCTAATTTTCGAAAGATACCATTAAACATCAGTTAAGACAAAATGTCTCGGTAAATGTACGAAAATAAGTCTTTGTTAGTTGTATGTCTTGCCAGCAGCGATTCGTGCACTTTAACGTCACATGTCTGAAGAAACCGTTTGAAATTAAAAGCTTTGTTTACGAGTAGTGAAGTGAAATAATTCCCTTAATCTTTTTGATATTAAAAGAAAACAACTTGCTGGACTTGTAGCTGTATGTTACATTGTCAAAGATGTTTCTTTGTTTGAAAATCTTCAGAAAGTTATTGAAGTAGAAACTTGTTCTTTTAAGGAAATGATTTGAATTGACATTTGTGTTTATTGAACTGTGAATGTTAAGATGTGGGCTGTCAGCTGGTGCCATTTGATGCTGTTGTTTGAATTGAACATCCAAATAATTAATTTTGTAAAAATGTTGGTAAACACGACCAGCTTATTACTTTCACAATTCCCTTTGCTAATCCAGTCCGTAAAGCTGCATGGTTAAACAATGCAGTGTTTGTATATAGTTGTTCAAATCCATGAAAAGCAAACACAGTTCGTAGCAGTACCTACAGAAAATTAAGGTAAATACTAATTTGATATTGTTTGCTCTTCGGAGCCAAAGCCTGTTGTTGTACTAGTCGAATTGTAAACATTAATTAACAATTTCAGGTCGGTTCACAGTAATTTGAGAAACTTCAACTATTCAATTAATTAATGATGATTATGACAATTTCGTTTCAGTGAGAAACAATAACAATATTAAAGGTACTAAAATATATATCGATTCTGAGAAATCCTTACGATATAGGTGGAAGCTGTTTTGGCAATTAATTCAATAGGTACCTACAGTCTTACTTGCTTCAGTTCTTCCTTTTACTGAAACTACGCCTTTCCAACAACGAGTTTAATTTCTATATCGCAATATTTTTTTCGTTTATCGTCAACCGAAACAATAGCAAAAAAATGGCATGGGATCATAATATTGCAAAATGACATAATCGCCAAGTTTTACATGTTTACGGACACCAACCAGTCGATTATTGCAAGCATATTATGATTAAGAACAGCGCAATCTAAACAAAGACAATCCTTTCTTTAGTTAAAATGTCTCGGATCACAAAATAATTGAATTAATACTTACATTCTGCAACAAAAAAAGTGCTTTAAAAATGTTTATTTAAAGCACTTTTTTATAATGAAAAGAAGAAAATTAGTTTTACCTATTTATCAACATTGAACGCGTAAACAAAAAAGTTTCAAAGTTTCGTGTCCGTGCTATTGATCGTTGAGGAGTTCTCTCGCGAGGAAGACATCCTGGCTGCAGGATCAAGTTATGTCTATCATAAAAATGTATTATCACCAGATCCAAAGGTGTGTCCAAAATTCCAACTCAATCGGTTGAAGGGAACTGGTTAGAAATTCAATAGCAAGATTTGACCTTAACAAACACACATACATTGCAAGTTAAATAAACGCTTGTAAAGATTCAAAATCAACAATAAAAATTATGATCATACACATAAAACCATAAACCAGCTTCTGTCACACAAGATAAAAAACGATAAAGGAGTAAGCACAATATAAATCGCGATTACAAGCTTAATAAACTGCGCCATGTTTAGGAAACCGACACATGTCAGATGGAAATGCCGACATCTGACAGACTGCGGTCGGAACCGACAGCACCTTGAGCTTGTTACTTATAATTGTTATTTTATAAGCGTTTTGGGATGTCAGATGGAGTTGTTCTGAGTATTTGAAATTCAAAGAGGTGGTTTTCAGGTACCTACTTGTTAATGTAAGGTTAACTTCATGGTTTCTTATTTCTGAAAAATTTAATTTATCGTTAGAAAATCAACAGAAATCATAGTTAGAAGTAATATCAATCAACTCCCTGTATCATGCTTTAATTCCTCTCATATAAATATTTGTCTTGACTTGAAGATATTTAATTTAAATCGGTGGCAACCCGCCTGTGCAAACACTGCATCAGAAATTGTAGAAACCACTTATTCCAATCTCACAAAATTCACACTTGGTTCTTATAATTTCCATCTTCTGATAAAACTTTCTCGCAAAGCTTATCTCGTGTTTTTATTCGCCCACGCAGAATATTCTAACTTTTCTTTACGGGCAATTAATACGGACAATCTTGCATCCATTCATTATGCAATTTCCTAGAATCCTTGGTACGGCAGCCCACTATCTCCACATTAAGCTGAGCAGGATTTATCTGGAGAACGGCGAGACCATTCTTTACTATTACCAACTAGAAACGGCTGGGTTTTACGTGTGGCACGAGTTATTGACTTTTGCGGCGGTTAGCCAGAATTCTGCGAAAATATTTAATAAAACCAGGTGTTGGCTTCAAAAAAA
Source organism: Noctua janthe (assembly GCA_910589295.1). Classification (NCBI taxonomy): domain Eukaryota; kingdom Metazoa; phylum Arthropoda; class Insecta; order Lepidoptera; family Noctuidae; genus Noctua; species Noctua janthe. The sequence continues at coordinate 1,067,938 of OU342560.1, forward strand.
TATTCTACATTTTCGAACCCATGAACCATTCGCAAAACTACATCAAACAATCCGGAACTTGGCTACTTTACGGACGGAGTCACGTACTGAAACTCATTTGACTTCATTGTTATTGGATAAGTAGGCACTCGGCAATAAGGCGCCCTAAGCCAGATATAAGAGCCGCGGTTAATTTTCAAGTAAATTACTAAACGACTTTAATACGCCGAGTAATACAGTTAAATGTGGAGTTTTGTCTAAATTAGCAGTCAAATCTTGCCGCTCCGCACATACAAATGAACTAGGTACGCTCTTATTACCTCGATATTGCATTTGGGGAAGGGATTTCGTCCTTAAATGCAAATGTAATGTAAATAACGGAGATGGGTCTGTTCGGAAAAAAGAGGCTGCAGTAAGCAGTCCGTAATATAGACGAAGATTCTGATGAAGGTTTCTATCAGGTTGCACTATAAAATTACCATTCAGAATACTGCCTTCAGAGTATCAGTTTAATAAGTTAGTCTCGCAATTTATTACCCAAGTACTTTGAGAACCACTTAAACACTGGAAGACTTCCAACATTTGAAAACAAGTTGGCAGTACGTTGTTAGTGAGTCATACGCTGTCTACATAGACGATGTGCTATTGATCGGTGGCTTCATGCAAAACATAAAAATCGACGGTGAACAAAATGCTTGCATAATGGAGTAGACAATGATACGTTATATAAGGACAACTAGCAGTACTAGTTTAAAGTAAATTACAGTTAGTTTTCCATTTATTTTATGAAATCACAGAGACTTTGATTTCAAGTGGAAGAAAGAAAATAAATAAGTTGTTTGTAAATGATTTGAAGTTGCTGGAAAATGTAAATAAAGACTGTTATGTATTTAAACTTAGACGCAGTATTAATGGAATATCTGAAACTTCTATAATCTACCGGTTAGTCTCGCGGGTGGAGTGAGCAAGAATCTAAGTTACGACGAATCTTTGTTGTTACTTTAAAACTTCTTCATTATATCATAGCGTATACCCGAAGGAAAGCCAGGGCAATATAATTTCGAAGTAGGTGAACGCTTCTGCCCGGCTCCCGGATATAATCCCTTAGTCACCTTTTACAACTCCGATGGGAGATGGTGGGTTGGCCTGTTTTAAGCTTTGTAGAAATAAATGTTTATCAGTGTCACATTTTATATCTATTACAAAGTTGATTTATTTTAGGGTAAGCCTTGCTAAAACTTATATAATAATAACATTATTTTTAAACGTACTGCCAAAGTTTCTCCCAAAAATAAGCATGAATAAATAACAACTTTTTCCTCCCTGAAATACATTTTTCCTGTATACAATATTAATGCACACCTATCACGTAACAGGAAGGAACCTCCATAATCTGATTCCCAACATCTCGCGACATCCCATGATTGGCACAAGGACAGACGAGTATGTTACGCAGTGTATACTCAGTTGGCGCGAACGCTACAAATTTTCATACCAAAGGAAACTCAGACGCAAAATGTATTTTTAGTGGAAACACGAACGAGAATTCTGGCAATAAAATTTTATTCGCCAGCGCCCCGGGTGTAGGCATATTCTGAACGCTGTACGTGGAGCGACGGCGTTAATCTAAAGGAGGCCCTAAAATTGGAATGTAAATGAATTTAGGTATTTTGTTAAGAAAAAAAAACAATCCGTTTTTGTCTGAATTGATGGGATTCAGATGGACGTTGTAGTAGAATTGAAACCGTTCAAACATTTATATATTGATCTTCTCTACGATTGTGTTTGGATTCTAAATGGATTTTGTGCTAATTGATTGTTTCAGTGTACGTTTTGTTTTGAAAAGGTATTGTTTCAGAATTGTGTTTTCATTATTAAAAACATCGCCAGCATTGTACAAGTTTAGTTCTTTGCAGTAAACGTTTTGATTGCAAGAAATGTTTCATTGTGAATTAACAGGCTATGGAATTTCTTTTTAATGTTACAACTATTGTGAACTCACTTTCAAAGAAGAATTATAAGAATTTCATTTCAAAGTACCTAGGTACTTTCAACTTCTTCTGAATTTTAACCGATTGTTCAGTTATTGTAATTGCCTTGTTTATTTCACTTTACGGTGTTCTTCTGCACACAATTTTGAACTATTTCTTGCACCAAAAACATCCCACTGTTCCGTTTTTAAACCACAAATCAAGCTTGTGGAATACGCCTCCACAGATTACCATACAACAACAGTGTCGCAGCCTGGATATTCGTGACACGATCTGATTTTGTTCCCCGTATCGGTGTTTTGAAATACATTTATGGAACCTTACGGGGGAGGGCTGAACAAAAATGGCAGGTGCCTGGATAAGGTGGACTAAAATACAAGTTAACAGTGCTTTTATTTTCCTTTTCACTGTAATTTGAGGATTGTGTGCAGTTGATGATAATAATGACGGAAACAACGTTAAAAATGGCTAGAAAACGCTTTATATAGTAAAGTAATCTGCCTGTAAGTTTGTCAGCAGTAAGTCTTTTCAGTAAGTATGATGAAAATTATAGCGATCAGATAATAGGTAGCAGTACGAAATCTAAGTTTATTTAGAAACCAACTTTATGGTCAATATTACTACGATGTAATTACTTACTCATAACAGTTAATTAATTAAACACATCAAAATGGAAATTGTATAATTTCGACGTTAGTACATTCCACTCAAACAGACCCGAAACCGAAAACGGAAAACAAGTTTTCAACTCCGTCGAACCATTTTCTAGGCCACTGGAGGCTATTTTCTAATAGGCTGGAGTTAATTTAGGCTGGCTGTATTTTCAGTCACATTTAGAATATTGGACCTGTGTTTGACGTCGATCGACCTGGATAAAGAATATAACTATGTTTTATGGTCTCCGCCCAGTATTGGGACACAAATATTGAGACATATAATAACAAAGAAATAGGATAAAATATTTTAAGGGGTAGTTTAATTTTTTTGAGTCACAAGAGTTTATTTAATTTTACCTAGTTATTCCTACAAACAATGATTACATAGTAAAGTATTATATAACTAACTGAGTACATAAATCCACGAATCCAGATACTATAACACTACCTGCCATGATTATTCATATCACTTTATCTTTGTCTTCGTAAGGGGTTAATGTCATTCATTATTGTAGATTGTATTAACATCGACCTTTAAAAAGGGTGACTATGAACAAGTGATGCCTATACCTTTCGGGTACTATAACACAAAATCCATAAACCATATACAAATCCAACAAAACAAGTGTCCATTTAATTCCTTTCCAGTTCCGTAATCCACAGTTTCAATGCAACACCCCATAAAGCTGAACACTGACATAATTTCCTCGCATATCACACAAATGAAAGGATCAACTTCATAGCATCATATGCATAATACGGTAAACGTTAAATTCTTCGCAACGGGACCACAAACTATCCACCGAAGGGATTTCGGAGAAATCTTTCACAAACCCCATAATATTCCTCGGGGACTATTAAAGAGGCCGTATGGCAGTGCATGTATGAACAATGTTTGGAATTGTTTTCGTCGGACCCTCGAATAGTTCGGCTGCTGGGGTAGGGTCGGGATAACAAGTGTGTCTTGTACGGGCTTTAAGGAACTTTGAGTGATGAGTTCCTGCATGAATTTGTGTTGGTCTTGGAGTATGTTGGGTAAGAACGGTAGGTGCCGTGATGGCCTGAGGTTACGAGCGTGTTATTGTAGTACCTTCTTGTGTTATCTGTGGCAGTGTTACTGTGAGGTTGTATTAACATTGTAATTGACTTGTTGGGAATTGATTCAGAATCTATAGTTTGAGATTTAATAACTAATGGATTTCAATCAAGAATAACCATTAAAGTAGCGGTCGGCAACAGGCGGTCAATGACCCGTATCCGGACCTCAGAAAGTCGAATTGTGTCGAACGACTGCCGAATGTTGTTTAATATACCTAATTAAATAATAATATATATTATAATTGTATCACATTGTACTGGAATCGATCCATCATCACTGACAGGACTATTGTAGCCAATAAACCTGATATAGTGGTGGTGGATCGGTCAGAGCGGCGCGCAATGATTGTAGACATAACGGTCCCGCATGATGAGAACCTCGTGAAAGCCGAAAAAGATAAGCAAATCAAGTATCTTGACTTGGCTCACGAGGTTGTCGACATGTGGGATATGGACTCAGCGATCATTGTGCCGATAGTTGTATCAGCCCATGGCTTAATTGCCAAGAGCCTCGACCAATACCTGAGGAGGCTCTCGTTAGGCAGCTGGATCAAGGGTTTGATTCAGAAAGCGGGACTCCTGGACACGGCTCGTATTGTTAGGAGGTTCCTCTCTCTGGAGCCCTAACCGCCCGTAGCTTGGACCCTGTTCCCGATACCGGTGGGCTACAATTTTTTTATATTTTTAAATGTTTTTATATTATTTTTCGTTTAAGAAATATTTAAAAATGTAGAAGATTTGTATAAAAATAAATAAAGGAAATATAAATTACACAATTCAAATAAAATTTTGATGAATACGTTTGAAAGCCACGTAGAATCTAGCTAGTGGGTACTTATTCTAGAAACCAATTTTACAAGAAGTTTTATTTCAAAGAATATTTACATTATTTACAAACTACGAATCTATAATAGTAATAAAAATATGTACAAGTATCAAAAGCGTTACAAGGCGTCAAAAAAATCGTCCACATCGCTATCAACAGGAAAAGTGCCCAGAAGGCTGGCAGCATTGCCACGTTGGATGGCAATAGTGATTCTTTGGTAAAAAAAATAGGCCCTCTGGTCACGTGCAGAGTCGACCGACCGCTTGGCGATTTCCCGAAATAATAGGTGGACACTCGGACCCCATGGCCTTAGTGTTTCAACCCCAAACGGCTCAAACACTTAACTACCAATCAAATTATTGTATTTGGGCCGTTTGATATTTTCAGCACCGGCAATAAAAACTCTGACACTAGGTTAGGCACTAACCACACGATAAAGAAAGAATGGAACATGCATGGAAAACATTCACAAACGAATGAATACAACATTAGCTAAACAAACACCTTGCTAGTTCTTATTATTTTGTCCTAAGTATTCAGTAAATTAAAACATACCCATTGCTGAAGAAAATTACATTATATCCTCAGCGTTATCTTACTTATTCAGGCCCATTCTACGCAGTCTTCAAAATAAAAGAAGGGAATATATACCTACAGGCAACTTATTAAAAGGTTCGACGAAAAGGCTCAATGGGAAGTAATATTGTGTTTCGTAATTTCACGAATCAACATTTCTAATGTAAGGACGGCATTGTCAGCGTATATTGAGGAAAAATATCTTCACAAACCTTTTATTTTTGTTCGCAAAGAATATCATAATAATAGTCATAGTTATGGTGGGGGATCTATATAAAGAGCTCGGGTTTTTGGGTTATTAATTTGATGTAAAAACTAATGGGTAAGTAAATCTTAAAGATGTTGATGTAAGCTTTTTTATAGATAGGCTTTAATGCTATTAAACTTGTGGTTCTTGATCAGTTTTCAACTTTTATTTAAGACCCTTAATTTCTGTGTTCGAATAGGTCATATATTTTCCAATCTTAAGGGGTAACCAGCTATAAACGTTTTTACAAGTTCTAAATCTATTTCCATCATTCAAGTAATCTGTATACACAAAGAGTAGTAATTTATTTACATACATAACCACAACCAGAATTCTTGCTCAAATATTTATTTTACGTTCTCAAATCTCAGAAATCCCGACTCATAATCACAATACACAACAAAACTCCATTTTACTTTAATTTCGGAATAAACATGGACGTCCAAAATCCGCATTCACTTAAATTTTAATACCCTCCACAACACCACCACTTTGGAAGCAGTATATTTTACCATAAAACAAACTACCCTACATTCCGGCGACTTAAAGGATTACAGTTGAAAATCCACGAAACTAGAGAAAATAATGCGTAAATTAATAAATAAACAAGTTTACTCGTGTCAGGGGTTCCTGCCCGTATAATTGCTGGGAAAATAATCTTTCCGCTGGTTATTGGGCTATATGACCATTCGTAGGAACCGCCATTAAGTTTCACGGGAGCACCGGTACCAAGATGTCCGTGTTGATTAAATTAGACCCTCACATTAACGCGCATATGGCCGCACTATTTGTTACCTAGTTGTAGTAGCTAAATTAAATTCGTTGAATAATAATTTGTGTTGTAAATCTAAAAGTTTTGACGTTGAGTTATATTTGTAGGGTAATAATGAAAGTTGTGTGTTGATTTTAAAGTATGAATATAGGTTAAAATAAATTGTGATAAGATTTACATAACTTAACATCACACCTGTGATTCCCGAAGGGTTAGGCAAAGGTGTAGAGGTTCACCCACATTTCGCCAGTTACGTTTTAAGTCACAAAACTCCGAGAGTCTTACAAAACTCCGTGGCTGCTACTGAGAAATTCCTGATGGAAAAGCCTAATAACACTTTCCCGACCCGGGAATCGAACCCAGAACCCCATGCTCAGTAGTTGCGCTTACGACCACTCGTCCAACGAGGTAGTCAGCAGTGTGATAAATTTTTTTGTAGTAAATGACATTTCTGTGTAAACTTTTTTTTCTGTTACCTCTAAGATACTTGTTTTTCTCTCGACAACCAAAAGAAAGTACAAAGCAAAAACAGACCAATATTATTGAGTAAGAATTATACTAACAAGTAAATAAATAGGTATTCCTCGTTGAACACGACTTTTTTCTTGCTCGTACAAGTCTGTCTGGTCTTACATTGAAAAAAGAAAATACACCGTTATAAGTAGAAAATGTTAATACTTTTTCGAAGGTTTTACCTCCGCCTACTCTCTATCTGGTACATCTCTAGTGAATACAAAAAATGTACAGAAATGGAGAGAGATATTAAATATTTTTTTAGTTCTCGATGTAATCTACCTACAGCGAAGAACGTTTCTTTGGCAAGAAATAAGAAACCTTTTACTAGTTCGTCTGAAACATTAATAACATCAGAGGTAAAAAACCTGTCTCTAAATTAAATAAAAGCTCGGTACAGTTTCTGGGAAGCATAGCAGCTAAAGCAAATGGAGTAAAAGATAGACTCTTTATGAAAGTTCATCAGGACATTCTGCAATTACCCACCTCGCCTTTCAGTCTGTAGGAAGGCAGTGGGCGAAGAACTCATCTAACTTTAAACTGCGCTCACAATCCTCTTTGGGAGAACTTAAATTAATTTCTCAGAAACAAAAATAGTTCTGGCAATATTCAATTCAAGTGCTGTTAATAAATTGACGGATGAATTTTGATCTTGGAGAGCTGAAATTATTTTTGTTTGAAATAAATTATTATGAGAATCGTCCTCATTCCTGTGATACTTGGGGTCTCGGTCGTCGCAACGTCCTTTTCCATTCGGCACTCTCAAGCGTCACGCTATAATCTACTACCTTTTCATTCATGTCATTCCTCACACGATCCATCTTTCAAGATTACACTGGCTTTCCTTGATGCAATTGTACATTTCTTGATGGTTACATAAACTTTTAGGCAACGTAAAAATGAATAAGCATTTTCTTGCGAATATCTTTTGAACATGCAAACCTAAAGAAATCATGAGAACGATCAGCTGCTTATCTTTTCAAGCAAAACTTATCTAAGACACACGACTAGGCGTTGGCAAAGGTCTTTACTTATCATTTTAAAACTTGCGAAATTGTAGCTTCATAACTCAAATCATTTTAAGCCATGTTTTAAAATTCAAATATCTGTTTTGGGAGCCACAGTACAATTTAAACTGCGAAATAACTTTGCACTACGCGACGAGCAAAACTTTTAAAAGACAATCAAGACTTAAATGAAACTATCTAAGTCCTATCTCGAATTGTTGTAGTATATTTTTATTCATGGAGTCTCAGATTTAGAATTACGTTTGTTGATTTAGATGATAATTATGATTGTAGCACTCAATATAACAAAAAAGAAAATCGATTTTGTAAGAAATGACTCATAATATAGTCTTTGAATTATGATTGTCACAAAATAGTGGTTCATTTAACTTCAGCTATATTTTTAGTTATGTGATACAAATATTGACGAGCACAGTAAAAAACTGATCAAAAATTATCGATTTCGCTTTATGTTTACCTACACGAACATAATATTTTTCAAAACTGTCTATTACAATTTTCCTCCGTTAACGTAATTTTTCCATCAAATTGGTTAGAACAGTAAGCGGATTTCAAGTTCTTGGTAATCTTTATAATGTTCTAAGACATATAGACGTGTGGTGAAGCAAAGGCAAGGCTTCCACCGCCAATACGGATTTGTGTCGGCCCTAATGTGATTGCGAACTTCCCGGTATTCGAGAGCTAGAGAAAATAATATCGATATAAGTATGGGTGCCGAAGTGTGAAATTGGATTTCAAATCTTTTCAAGAACTTTTATGGATGAAAGAACCTAGTAACTGGAAAGGTAGGCTTTGTGTTAGTTTAATGTTACCTTTACAGATTGTTTAGAAGTCTCAAAATTCTATCGTACAGAAACTCCTTTTCATCGAAATAAGGTCCTTGGTCAGAACTCAGACGTAATTAAACAGTTTTTAATGAAAATGGAGGATTTATGGCATGGCAAGAGTTCCTGGAACATATTGTAAGGACGGATGCTTGCTTCAGGTAATAAAGTTTAAGATGTAAAAAACATCATTAGTACTAAGAGGAATCCTGTGAAAGGTCGCAGAAAAAAATCTACCACCCACTAGATAATTCTACAAGAACTAGACAAAATTGTTTCCCAAAGTGTTCGTACAAAATGTATGACATTGTATTTTTATGCGGAGCTAAGTAAGCAAATGAAGCAGCTGTCCTGTAGCCCCTGAAAGCGACACCTGCCGGCACCGGTTGAATATCAAACAAGCCGTGTCCGGGGCCGCGCCGGCCGCCCGGTCCGGACAAAAACGGACGCAAATGAACTCGGCACGCGTAACGAGCAATCTGTAAACTAGAGGCAGTTTATCGTCATTATTGTATGTGAATCGAGAGTTGTCACTATTGTTTTTACAATAATAGGTGTAAAAGTAGGCCCTTTACGAAGCTGAAAGGCACTTGTTTTCCCCGTTATTCGTTCCCCCATTTTTTTGTTCTAGACCATGTTTGAGAACCTTCTAGTTACGGAGATATTGAGGTTCAAAATGCCATATTTTTAATGTTATTGCTTTATTTTTAAATACCTCCACGACCCTCGTACTTTTCGATGTTTTGAGTCCTACCGTAAAACGTAATTTTTCACCCCAAAAAAATGTTATTGCCCAGAAATAATTTTTGTGTAGAGTCACGTAGTTTGATGTACAGAATGCTTGGTGAAGAATCCGTTTACACCTTGTATAATATAAGTGATACTTAGCGCGTCTATCAATTTTGCTCTAAAACTAGAATATTCAAATTTTTCATGATGGCCGCCTTACCTCACCAAAGGCTGATTGCATTAGTTAAGTAGCGAGTTACGTGACACACTCCACGATGAATAAACACTTTTGAACTGACGATGACCTTTGGAACTTTTTACTACTCGAGCTTAACTTGCTACTATCAAAACAAATTATTTGTTTAATATTCATGGCTTTGATGCTTATATAATTACGAGATTATTATAATCACAGAATTTAAATCAACATCTTGGGCCCATACTTTTACACAAACCTTTTACTAAAAATTTAAAAAATATTGTTATAATATCCGTGCGTCCCCCCGTTCCGTGCATATGACACCTGTGCAGTGCAGGCTACAGTGAATAGCAAACGAATCGAGACCCACCGCCGCCGGTGAGGCACGGACGCGCGACGCTACGCCACTTAATTGTATTTGGTGGCGACGGATTGAGGTGAAAAGATTTTATATTGACAAACGGTGAAGTACATAACACCATGCTTGTAATCTATAAAAAAAAGGGTAGGCAGTGATGTGCGCTGTAGTATAACGAAAATTCGCCTGTCATGTTAAAGTCTCGTATAAAAGGGTGCAGGCCTGTTGCCATCAACTGAACCAATCCAGACTCATCCGAGACAACTCTTCTTTAAATAGATGCCACAGGGAACCATCTCAGGCTCAATACTGATATTATTTTGTCTATAAATTATTAAAAACCTGTTATAATATCCGCGTGTCACGAGTTCCGTGTATATGAAACCTGTGCAATGTAAGCTACATTGAATATCATCAAGAGAACCGACACTCACAGCCTAGCGGTTCGGACACGCGATGCTACGCCACTTAATTGTAGGTACTATATGGTGACGACGGACTGGCGGTAAAATACTTTTTTGTGGCAAACGATGCAGAATAATATAAAAGATGTCAAAGATAAAAGAGAATATGAGAGACCCCATTACTTTAGCAGTGTCTGTTAAGAAATGAGAGGAAAAGAGACGTTATAATACGGTAATTGCAGTAAAAATTACCCTATTATAACGTTTCCTTCTCTCTGCGCATACAGTTTTAATAAATAATAAATCACAGTGTACTGAACTCATGATAACATCGTATCGAGATTCCCTTCCAGCCTGTATTTCATTTCAGGCATAATAAAAGAGTAAAAGATGTTTCATTTCATACAGAATTACTTCGATATCTCATTGATATGATTGTAATAATATTATATTTTTATCGAAACAAAGCATCCAAAGCGTTCTAAAAATATATTATTATGTTAGGTTAAAAAGAAAGCAGTCCCATGAAACAATTTCCCCATTCATCACAAAACCTGACCTTACGTACACATCACATTGTGTCCGTTACAGTCCTTTTCGAGAACAATAACGATTTGAATTATTCATATAACCACAGTACATTCATTCACTTCCTTGTTTTGTTTTCCGAACAAATTATATATAAGGCACTAGCTTTTGCCCGCGGCTTCACCATTCGAGATCGGAAATTATACCAAGGGAACGTACTACGGGGATATAAAAGTAAATGTATAGATTTCATGTCCTAACTTAGATGATTGTCTACCTGTATGCCAAGCCGCAAAAAAAGTGACAAACAAACTCACTCTCACATTCATAATTTTAGTTGGGATGGATATGAGATCATACTTCAAAAAACCAAAAAGGATTAGTTAGGTACAGAAGCCTAGGCCAATGCGTTCGGCGACCTCAAACAAATGTAAGCCGGCTGCACTTAAAGCGTGTCTATGTGTGTGTGCATTTTCGTTCGTTGTATGAGCAGTGACCCAACTGGTGGCCGAGTAGTAAAGACCCCGACTTACGAGTTAGTCGTGAGTTCGTACCCAGCCCAGGCAGGCACATTACTTTCTAGAATTTATTTCATTACCACTGCTCTCAAAATAGTGAGGAAATCAGCATGTCAACCAAACTAATATTCGAAGACATGTGACAGACACCAACCCGTGTGGTGGATTGAAGACACGGTCTTGGCAGTGGGAAAATTACAAACTGAGTAGGTGTATGGAGTTGAACTTCTGTTCATACCTATGTTATGCTACAAGGTACGGAAGAGGAAAGGCTTCGGGGTAAGCGGTACCCCGGGCTCTGTGTCAGGGTCAATTTTTATGAACGATTCGGGTTAAAGGGGACCTTTTTCAAGTTGAATTCGATTGAGAGCTTTGTGAGTTTCGTTTTGATTGGAGTAAATAAGTGGGTGTATTGTATTATTTTTTGTTTTGTTTCGTATTGGGTTAGCAACAGAAACCACAATTTGTTGTTGTAAGTACGGTACGGTATTTATTTTCATACTTCATGTTTTGCTAGTGATTATTATCCTTTTATTTGTTTTTTATTTTTTTTCGGATGGGAAAACATCAAATGACCCCCCCCCCCCCCCCCACTCTGGGCGGAGCGGAAGAGAGTGTCAGACTTGTACTGATTAAAACCCATCCATGTTCCTTCTTTGCCCTCTGTGTTCCAGGGCCACGGTATCTCTTTCGAACAGTCCCGCAGTCTTGGCAGGCAGTGATTATTATCCTTCAAATTAGATTAAAAGATTATGGCTCCGTTCAAGATCTCATCTATCAAAGTTTATCTTATAAACAAATTGTGTGCAATTTGTTCCTTAAAAAAACTTTTTTTTTTAATCACGTCACTACCTTAAGTAGGTATATACATATAATGTCACGATATTTTAAGCTGACAGCTACTTAGTGTTTTCATTTTCATTCGGAAAAACGTTTACTCGAGCTGAACTTTTTAAATAAATTAAAGCAGTAGTAGCCAGCATTTTATACATCTGGAATTTCAGTAGTAGCCCGGAGTTTGGATTTGTGTCCGGTTGGTGGCAATCGGCTCGCCCCTATTACATGGGATTTAATAACAGCTGTCGAATTGTTGGCGCATTATAGGTAACCTTTAAGGCGTGGTATTATATTAGTTATGCTGAAAACTGTGATTCCTAACACGTTTCACGAACATATTTTGTAATAAACGTAACTTGAACGTAACGTTGAATAAAGTAAAGTAGGTTTCACTGAAAGAGAATTTTTAAGTCTAAATAAAAGTGTTGCGAGCTTATATGAATGCAAAAACCTGCTTTACCACGTGCTTTTTTCAAAGTATTTTGGTATAATGGGTCTTCACGTAAAATGTGCTTCGTATAATGCGAATTCTGAACAATTCTTCAGTGAATATGGCTCGGGTAGCTAGAACCAAGGATTTACAAATTACACGGTATGACACGCCGCTTTCAGTTACTATGTGAAGTTACTGTATTATAATAAAATAGAAAAGACATAACGGTGAGATAATAGTGCATGAGTTGTTAAGATAACTTTAAGGAACAGCACAAAAGATTAAACTGGAAAACAATTGTATTTGTTTTTTTGTATCACGACAAAATCAATGAACTGTGCTTCGATGAAAACTCAGAAACGGTCCAAAACCTTTTTATCATGATAGAAAACCTTCCCGATATAAAGTGATGATTGTGATGATGAAGTAACAAATACAGGGTGTAAGTAAACAGACCCTTCACATAGCCGTCAACCAAACATTCTGTATATCAAACTAAGTAGCTTTATTACGCAAAAATTATTGCTGGGAATCGACTTTTTTTTGGGGTAAAAAATCACGTATTACGGTAGGACTCGATGGAAAGCACTCAAATCATTGTGCTGATGGATGGATTGAATAGTACGTGGAGGTGTGTAAAGTAAAATTCTTACATTAAGAACATGTATTTAAAAAAAAACTTGTGAAAAAGTTGGAACTTTGACCCCCAATATCTCCGTAACTAGAAGGTCTAGAACAAAACAATATCGCAAAGACGGGGAGAACAAGTGCCTTTCGGCTATGTTATGGGTCTATTTACACCCTTCATGTATGTATATTCGTATGTCACAAAAACATACCGTTTTTTTTTTTTTTTTTCCGGATGGGAAATCATCAAATGACCCCCCCCACTCTGGGCGGAGCGGAAGGGAGTGTCAGACTTGTCAGACTGACTAAAACCCATCCATGTTCCTTCTTTGCCCTTTGTGTTCCAGGGCCACGGTATCTCTTTCGAACAGTCCCGCAGCCCTGGCAGGCATCGGCCCTTGCGGACCCCTACTTATTTGCTGACATCTCTTTGAGGCGCGCGTGGAACACGACCGCGCCGTCGACACGGCCTGTCGTCATAAGACGGCTGGACGGCGAGCTGGCCCATAACTCGCCGTCCACAGGCCCGCGCCTACGGTGGCCGGGAGCCACCACGTGACCCCCAACTCCCAGGGCGTCTCCCGCGGCGACTGGGACGTAAGGTTCTTTCTCTCTCACGTCCCGCCACCTCCTTCACTAGCATGACTGCTTCGCAGAAGGAGGTGACGGCTTCCCATTCCCTCTCGCTCCGGACCATGGCTTGAACCAAGGCCTGACGCGAGAGATCGCCGCCGCCAATCGCCGCTACGAGGACACGGCGGTGCTCCGCCCAAGCGGGGCAGACCTCTACGGTGTGCTCCACCGTGTCCTCCGGACGATCCTCGCAGTGGAAACACCCGGGCGTTTCCTCCCGCCCGATTCGGTGCAGGAACCTCCCGAAACAACCGTGTCCGGTGAGGACCTGCGTCAGGCGGTAGGTGAGGGCGCCGTGGCGCCTCTCTAGCCACTCCTCCAAGAGGGGACTTATCGCCACTATGGTGGCGTGCCAACAAAAAAAAAAAAAAAAAAACATACCTGACGTAACAAAATATACACAAAACAACGTTATAGTTCCCCCTATGCAGAAAGCATACAAAATTCTCCTATCATAATAACAGGAAAGTGAGGACAAAATAAAGCACTCAAGATAAAAGCCATATACGGCACATAACACATAACTCAAGTTATTTTTCAACTAACTCTCCATAATCAGGATGAAGCATCGTTCCCCGTCCTAAATAATGATTCGGTCCAGTCGGCCATTAATCCTTTCTGCTGAAATTTTCATGCTCTATTTGAAGGGTCGGAATGGTTTGGACCCTTTATTATAACAAGTGTTTTTGAGACCTCTTACGTATGGGTATTTTGGCATACTGTTTTGTGTCGAGTCATTTTTCTTTATCAAAGAAAGTTCATTATCCAATGGCTAACCCTTTGAGGGAAATACAGGCGTGACGTTATATGAGAAAGTTCATTATAGCTGCTCTGTTCTTTGAATTATTTCTGTGATCGAAACTATCTTTGTTTTTGTTGTATAGCAAAACACATGCCGGGACACAGACCTCCTCTGTATGAGAGGAAGCTTAGTGAGGCATAGTCTCCTACTCTGGCCCAGTGCGTGCCAACTCTCGTGTCCTCGAATTTTGTCTCGAAAGCTGTTCATCTCCTAATATCTCCCTAGATCAATCTTTTTTTACGTCCCCTAACTTTTCCGCAAACTCAGGTATTACTTTGAACCCTGTGCCCTCAAAGTGAGAGCCGCTTTAGCGATAAACACATACTTTGACGTGTAATCCGGAGCCAATCACGCGGTACTCGCCGAAAGTCACGTCCCGGGTGAAGTGGCTCAAAATAAGCACGCTTCACGGTATTGATTGGAGAGGAATTGACATAGCCGTGTTACCTTTAGCCTATAGTCATATCCTGATTTCTAGTGGGTTCAATAGGGAGGAGAGTACCTGTACATATAGGCATATTAATATCCTGATTTTCAGTGGTTTAAGTTGGCAAACGAGTAGCTATGGTTAAAACCATTCATTTATATTCATATTTAATAGGTTTAAGAGTCTAAATCAATGAGACCAATCTGCTGATCAGACTACACTAGACGAACTAGACGAAGAAGAAACTACACCTAAAAAGTTCAGTTACTGACGACTGATACTCAAATTGAGTATTGCTATTTGCGTCCACCTTGAATTGGATGATTAGATTTTTTGGTACAAAGAAAACCACACACACACATTCACCACATTTTAGTATCTATTCTTAACAACAATCAATACCATTGTTATCATATTCACCTAACGTTAATTACCTTCTGAATCAATAGTGTCTAAACTAAAAACAGAACTATCCTTCGGGTTACTACAGAGGTATGTAAGTAAGTACAGTAACACGAACGAGCTAGGAATTAGTTTAGTATTCGCGGCGCGCGCTACATTATACAACAGTTTTAGACTTGGAGGCGGTTAGGCTATTGCTAACGTTAGCTCACAGATTTACTTTTACTCGGAAGCACACGTAACACACGGAAGGAAGTCATGTGAAGGAGGTGGCGGGACGTGAGAGGGAAAGAACCTCACGTCCCAGCCGCCGCGGGAGACTCCCTGGGCGTCGGGGGTCACGTGGTGGCTCCCGGCCACCGTAGGAGCGGGCCTGTGGACGGCGAGTTATGGGCCAGCTCGCCGTCCGGCCGTCTTATGACGACAGGCCGTGTCGACGGCGCGTTCGTGTTCCACGTGCGCCTCAAAGAGATGTCAGCAAATAAGTAGGGGTCCGCAAGGGCCGATGCCTGCCAGGGCTGCGGGACTGTTCGAAAGATATACCGTGGCCCTGGAACACAAAGGCCAAAGAAGGAACATGGATGGGTTTTAGTCAGTACAAGTCTGACACTCCCTTCCGCTCCGCCCAGAGTGGGGGGGTCATTTGATGATTTCCCAACCGAAAAAAAAAAAAATAATAACACACGGAAGGAGTAGGCTAGGCTGGCGAGTGTGTACTACACTCAAATGTGTGATGGTACTGGTTATAAACCATAATATTTCCATTATTAGTTTAGGCTGCATATGCGCTACAAAAAGTGACATTCTATTACAACGGTAACAGAAAATTAAAAAACGTGAGGAATTTCAATAAAGCTACCTACCGAAAAACTTAACTCTATCCAGTTAAAACTTGTTGAAAACTATTTAAAAAGCAACTGCGAGTTGCTAAACCCTCTGGACTACTACTAAAGAATAAAAAAATAGAAACGTTGATTGAGGAACGAACTTACTATCCTTCATGATCTACGAGTAGCAACAGACAAGCCACAACGAAACTTTAAAGGAAACTAAAGCAGATGACACACTTTACCGCATAACTGAACACTGCGGCCTTTTCATCCAGCAATACAATTCCTACACTCCTCCCGTCTCCCAGCACGCGCTGGGAGCGCTCCTATTCTCAGTCGGACCCACGCCTCGCTAACATATTCAGGTAAACCAGACAAATGTCTAGAAACAAGGGATGTTCTAGTTATTCGTAGCGCGCTGCTCCACTTAAATTATGCAACGTTTTAGACTCGCAGCCGTGTGGGTTTCTCAGACATTTATTTACATCCTAAAGTCAACTTCACTTTAGAAGCTACCCTTCAGGAAGAATTAATTACTTTGATTTGTGTAGGATTTATTTTATTCGTGTAACTGCCTGCAGTTGTGTGGTTAGTATCTGTTCCCTCGTAGGCGTTGCAGGCGTTCGGGTTTATTTTACAGTTGGAATTCGATCTACATGCTTGTGTCAAAATTTGATTCAGATTTTAAATTAGTTAACGAACTAGAATAAAACAATAAATCAGCCGAAAACATTTTAGTGAGAGTATTTTATTTTCAGCATTTATTTGTTTTCAATGTACCTGTTATTTTAATTGCTTCATGTTGCCAGTACCAACCCACCTGTGTAGTTATTGGAACGCCAAAATTATTAAACC
The DNA here is from genome assembly GCA_910589295.1 of Noctua janthe. NCBI lineage: Eukaryota > Metazoa > Arthropoda > Insecta > Lepidoptera > Noctuidae > Noctua > Noctua janthe. The sequence goes on from OU342560.1 coordinate 1,085,030, forward strand.
ATGATACACCCGCTAACATCGCCTGCAAATTTTATTATCCCCAACAATGACAAAGCTGAATAAAAACATACTCATAAAGACATGCACATATTAATTAAAAACACACTCACAAACCGCCACGTCACATGATTGACACGGCCATACGCGGCTATACGCGCCGCGCCACAAAACTTCGCGCAAAGGGGTTTGATTAATTTGTTTAATTAAAACCTGATGGGATCGGGGTAACCTTCACGTGGGGTTCGATGTATTTAGAAAAATGGTTTCCTGCAATATTCTGGTAAGGTTTGTTTAATGAGGTGCAGATGATCTTGGAGTTAATCCAGTTATGTAGGTAACTATCTAACTGTTAGTCGAGGAGGATGAATTGAGATGTATTACACAAAAAGTTATAGGTTACGAAGTATAATAGGTACGTTAAACAATATTTAGATTCGGCCGAAATTGTTTTGTTCGACAGCAACCAATTTAAAGGCGAACTCTGACAAACAAAGGCCTTTTCCAAGAACAAAAAACATGGCTAAGAGAATTTCATATCAAAGAACATGTTTTTTCCTAGAATAAGGGTAAAAGAGATACTTCACCCAACACTTTTACAAAAGTTAAAATAGTACCGATGTTTACAAAGTAAACAGAGCAAATACAGCAACTCTTAATTCAAAATGCAGGAGGCAAAGGTTACCGAACAAACCCTTATTCATTAAATAAACACAAGTTTGTATTGACCTTGGAACCGTATCGGTCAGAATAAATAAGTCCAACGTTGGAAGTTTGCGAGTTGAGGACTTATTCTACGAAAGCCGCGCCATTTTGCGAAACTTTACTGCAGTGTAAGACTTATTTTACTGTTTTGGTACATAACAAATATTTGAGAGAGGAAGTTTTTGAAGTTGACTTTGGTGGGCTAAGCTTTTGGATAATTTGAGTGAACCTAAATACATTGGTACACGGACGGGATGAACATGTTGATTTCTGTTAATATACCCAAAATTATGATACCGTATTATATGTGACATTAATCTGAATAAACCACCGAACGACTCGTTTTGTTGTCAAAATTATTTTGTTACAAAAGTCAAACATTTTAACGGTGCAGTTAGTTTCCAAAGCGCATCTAGTATAAAGTGAACTCATGCAAACCAAGAGGTAAGATGATACATTGTTTATCTTCGAAATAGTTAATTAGTACCTAATATACCTGTATGCACTACCTGGCACTTAGGCACCGGTGTTCACAATGTCGCATCATTCAAACTCGGCAATCAGCAGGAATGTGGGCGAAACAATATTAGTAGTCATTCATAATATTATTTTCTTTAGACATAAAAACAAACAAGGTCTCCATTCCCCCGTCATCAATCGCCCGCTCATCTGCCTCTACAATCCATGTCACAATCACGACTCCACCCAGAGAGGCAGGGTAGAAAGGTCCTCGTAAAGACTCATCGATAGGCGATGAAGCGGGCTGTAATACTGCAGATAAAGATTATTGTTTAACGCTCACAATAGCACGAGTTATGGATACTCACAATGGATTACAGCTTTATTGGATGCGGCCCAGTATATATTCGAACGTTATCAGTAGGGTTTAGTGGAGTCCTAAATTAAGCTTCTATCTTGAACAGTTGTAAAGGGATATTTATGGAATTATCCGGAATAACATAATAATATCTTGTGTGTTCATCTTTGTCATATTGCTCATCTGCATTGTATGTTATTTCTGGTGTATGTTTCTATTCTTTACAGAATGCATATACTTCGGCTAGAGTACCAGTTAGTTATCGTAAGTAGATACCTACTTGAGTATTATAAAATTACCTATAGACGTTTCTCTTCTAAATTCTCCTCTAATTTTACTATTTTTCTTCTCTTTTAGAGTTGGTGGTAGTTTTTAGATTAGTTGGGTCCAGCAGTAATCAGTGATAATGATATATAATTTTTATACTACATCGCTTTATATCTTTTAGTTTATTACAATATTCTACATTAACGTCACTAGTAGCTACCAATAAAAGTTATTTCGGAAATCAACCGTTCATATTCCAGTAACATAAATCAAAAGCTGTTTTAAACGAATGTTGTTCAATAATGTATGAAGGGCTGTGCAAATACTCCGCGATTTTCGATTTCGAATATATTTTTATTATTGACAGCCTTGAATTATGAATTATTTCTGTTATTTGATGTATATAGCAGGTCTTATAATTTGGTTTTAATATTTTGTAATGCTTTAGAAACAATTTCAACTTGAAACAATTTAAACTGTAGCGTTGTATTAACTCCTTCTGTATTAATTAATTGTTTAAATGTTTGTATTTAAAATGTGATACTCAGCAGCCCGATGCGGCTGTAATGTGCACTTGTCTATAAAAGTCCCTTTTAAACACTTTATCACTCTTTTCAATAGCTTTAGAAAAGACTTTGATAAATAAATTAAAGTCAAATCTATTGCGTGTTTATCATCATTTCATCGCGGCATCACCCGTTGTTGTGGTATAATAGGCCTTTCCTTTCTTCTGTCTTTATTTGTAAACATCACGTAAAATAATTTTAATTTACAGTACAAATTCTTCCGTGAACATTCCCCATCCAAGCTGCAACGCCAAACAATTCTAATAATGACATGTCAGTACAATGACAGGTGTCAACACGTGTCGGATTTGAACGAGTGAGCTGTGTTGTAATAACGAAGTGAAAGACAGAAAACCAATGCTTGGGACGAAGAATAAAAACTAAATATAAATGGTGACACAGGACATCTACTGTTGGGCGGTTAATGAAGCCATAGATCCAGCTGTGGGTATAGTTTCAAAGGAAAAGGAATGATTTCAGAAAGAAACCAACCGAAATATAATAGTTTACATCATTAAATTGATGGAAAATTAATTAAACAAACTACCGGTTAAAATCCAACACAAAACATGTATTTCGCTTAAAATAGATATTTCTTTATTAGAATAGATAATAGATACTTTTAAATTTAATATACAAGTCAGAGAGTCTAAAAGTGCCAGACATGGTTTTATTTTGCTCTATAAGCGATTGAAATAAGTGTGTCCAGCTAGCACGGAGACTTTTTTCAACCTTATATCTATAAAATGCACTAGTGTGCAAATAGTTAGTAGTAAAATCAACCGAACATCGAACAAAATCACTATTGGCGCAAAATCAATAAGTACTGGTAAAAAGAGTAATTTTGCGTAGTAACATTCTTTAAAAATCTTGTTCTTTATGCAAAGTAGAACTTCTGATTCCATCAATATTGTTCTAATAGCGAGCTGTGGTACAAGCGCACGCGTCTTGGTCGCGTGATAGATGAGCGTTCTCAGCGCTATGTTCCAGTTTATTTCCCGATTTAACTACTTTTACGACTTCTTTAGCGTCCCATCTAACTTCTTTAACATTTCAAATGACGATGACTTTATTTGCGTGAATGACGACGGCATTTATAACGACGGTGTTTATCGACATAACAGTTTGTAGGTTTTTAAACTTAGAATTGTCACGCCTGTTTCCACCGAACGAGGGGTAACGCAGAAATGTTTCATAGTATACTCACATATTTTCAACCCAATACATTCAAATCTCATGTTAAAAGGGCAAGCCTATTGCTACCAAACAACCAACAGCCGGGCACAAATTCAGAGTAATGCTACTGAAAACTTCTCGAGAGAAAACTTTAATTTTATCTGGATGTATTAAACAAAAATAAGTGTTTGAAAGGTTGAGTAACTTTTTTAGATTCCTAAGAATTGAGCAAATATTAAACGACCTTTTGTTTTTACGAAAACTTTCTATTTCGAATGGAAGTGAATACTACAAATCGGAAATTCGACGAATAAGTGTAATAAGTAAGTACGAATGACGGATTTACAAAAAGGTTCTTTGGTTAACGTACACGTGTTTAAATAAATTGGAAATTTCACAAAGATCAGTGCGTAGGAAATTATTGTTCCCTTTAGAACTGTAAGTTATAAAGAAAGTTTGATACGTTTTTTTGGTGGCGCAACTATTGAGCGTTGTATCTGTATTCATTTTTCCTACCAAAATGTTTACAGATTTATGCATGGCATCTCACCAGGCACCGATTGGGTTTGCTACCAACGATACATTTTGTTGGAAGATGCAGCGAAGCGTTGAAAGGCGGAACGATGACCTTTGGAAGGACGCGAGAATCCTATGTCCTGTATGCTAGAAGCATAGGACCGATCGATGTGGCTATAGTCGGGTGAGCTCTATGGCCCGGCAGTGAGCATATTTTAAAAGATGTGATGATAATGATGACAATGGTTCGGCAGTTGGTGTTCAAATATAATACAGACGCCAGCAAATCAAGATACTACAATCTGTCAAATGTCTTTAATTGATTTTCAACTTTTTTGCTAAAGCATTAGGTTCAAGGTTGATTGAAAAAATTTGATAGTTTCAGGTAGCTTGATGTGCAGGCGTCTGTACATTTATATCTCTTCATTTCAACATTTCCACATTATACTAAATAACTGTTCGTTCCAAGATACAATCCTACCCGGTAGAAATAATATCCGTAAAACAAAAAAGTAAGGAAACAACAGCTGAAAAATGGTCTGTCGTAAGAAATAATCTACCAATCATATTTTATGCGATATAATTGTGGAAAGAGCCTTCCTCCTTTACGTTATATATTATTTGGGTGCCATTTGTATTCAGATAAATACGTATTAGGTATCTTTAGGGTTTACTTGTTTAAAAGCTCCTGTATCTCTTTATCTAGGAAACAATTTCCATGACGATAGTGTTACTAAATGGGCCAGTATCTATACCAAGAATGGACTATGGACTTATGGTCTGAAATAAATTTTATTATTATTATTATTTCCTTTATTTATTTTTATACATATTAAATACATTTTTAAATATTCTAATATAAAAAAAAACATTTAAAAATATAAAAAATAGTGGTCCGCCGGTATCGGGAGCAGGGTCCAAGCTACCGGTGGTTAGGGCTCCAGAGACAGGAACCTCCTCACAATGCGAGCCGTATCGAGGAGTACTGCCTTCTGAATCAGGCCCTTGATCCAACCGCCTAACGAGAGCCTCGGAAGATGGTCGTCGAGGCTCTTGGCTATAAGGCCATTGGCCGTCACGACGATCGGCACAATGATAGCCGAGTTCACATTCCACATGTCGACAACCTCGTGTGCTAAGTCGAGATATTTAATTTGTTTCTCTTTCTCAGCTTTCACGAGGTTCTCGTCATGCGGAATGGTAACATCGACTATCATTACACGGCGCGCTAATCGGTCTATCACTACTATGTCAGGTTTATTGGCGACAATAGTCCTGTCAGTAATGATAGACCGATCCCAGTACAACGTGACATGGTCTTTCTCGAGAACTGGGTCGGGCACATACTTGTAGTACGGTACCTCAGATTCCACAAGTTTATATTTCAAGGCAAGTTGTTGGTGAATAATCCTGGCTACTTGGTTGTGCCTGTGCAAGTACTCGCCGTTAGCCAGACGAGCACAACCAGAAATAACATGTCTGATGGACTCACCCGGACGGTGACATGCCCGACACACGTCAACCGTCCCGTCCTTCATAATATATTTCCGGTAGTTGTTCGTCAACATAACTTCGTCCATAATCGCACAGACAAAACCTTCAGTTTCCCCAAAGAGGTCGCCGAAACGTAACCAGGACACGGACGCTAGAAAATCTACATCGGGCCCATGAAGAGCCCGGTAGAAGCGTCCATGAAGCTCCTTGCCTTGCCATACTTCCTTGCGGTCATCGGTAGTAAGTACTACAGGTTTGCGCCAGTTCTCTTTAGCCATGGACAGCGGGGTGAGTCCCTTGTCCACTGCGACCACATCTCGGTGCATACCCACCTCGGTTTTTAAAAAATATTCTCTGAGACTGCATATCTCGTGGTTGTGAAGGGTCTTCGCGTTTAAAAAACCTCGAGCCCCGCACTTCCGCGGGATGTACAGCCTCATTACCGATGATCGTGGGTGATGCATCCGGTTTGCGGTTAACAGTGTACGAACTCTTCTATCCAGGGCATCGAGTTCGGTCTGAGTCCATTTGAGTACGCCGAAAGAGTACATTAAAACCGGCATGACCCAACCGTTGAAGGCGCGCACCTTGTTCCCGCCTGAAAGAAGGCTATTTAATACCTTGTTCAGGCGTCCAAAGAAGCGCTCCCTCAACGATTGCTTATTATTATTTCCTTTATTCATTTCTATACATATAATTTACATTTTTAAATATTTCTATACAAAGTAATATAAAAAAAACATTTAAAAATATAAAAAATAGTAGCCCACTGGTATCGGGAACAGGGTCCGAAATACCGGTGGTCAGGGCTCTTGAGAGAGGAACCTCCTAACAATACGCGCCGTGTCCAGAAGTACTGCTTTCTGAATAAGCCCTTGATCCAGCTGCCAAGCGAGAGCCTCCTCAGATGTTTGTCGAGGCTATTGGCTATTAAGCCATTGGCCGACACGACTATCGGCACAATGACTGCTGTACTCACGTCCCACATGTCGACAACCTCGCGAGCCAGATCTAGATATTTGAATTGTTTATCTTTCTCTGCTTTCACGAGGTTCTCGTCATGCGGAACCGTTATATCAACAATCATTGCGCGACGCTCCAATCGATCTATCACCACAATGTCAGGTTTATTGGCAACAATAGTCCTGTCAGTGATGATAGATCGATCCCAATACAACGTGATATTACCATTATCGAGAACTGGGTCGGGCGCATACTTATAGTATGGTACTTCTGATTCCACAAGGTTGTACTTCAAAGCAAGTTGCTGGTGGATAATCCTGGCAACGAGGTTGTGTCTATGCAAGTATTCTCCGTTAGCCAGACGAGAACACCCAGAAATAATGTGTCGGATCGATTCTCCCGGACGGTGGCATGCCCGACATATGTCAACCGTGCCATCCTTCACAATGTATTTCCGGTAGTTATTCGTCATCATAACTTCGTCCATTATTGCACAGACAAAACCTTCGGTTTCCCCGAATAGGTCACCGAAACGCAGCCAAGATACGGACGCTAAGAAGTCTACATCGGGTCCATGTAGGGCCCGGTAAAAGCGTCCGTGAAGCTCCTTGCCCTGCCATACCTCCTTGCGATCATTAGTATCTAATACTCTAGGTTTGCGCCAGTTCTCGTTAGCCAGAGAGAGCGGGGTGAGGCCCTTGTCCACTGAGACCACATCTCGGTGCATCCCCTCGTCGACATCTAGGAAGTATTCCCTGAGGCTGCATATCTCACGGTTGTGCAGGGTCTTAGCATTTAAGAAGCCACGACCCCCGCACTTCCGCGGGATATACAGTCTCATCACCGACGACCGCGGGTGATGCATTCGATTTGCGGTCAGCAGTGCGCGGACCCTCCTATCCAGGGCATCAAGTTCCGTCTGAGTCCATTTGAGTATGCCGAAAGAATACATCAAAACCGGCATGACCCAACCATTGAAGGCGCGCACCTTGTTTCCACCTGACAAAAGACTGCTTAGTACTTTGTTCAGGCGGCCAAAGAAGCGGTCCCTCAATGATTGTTTCATGTCGGCAGTATTGATACCTAATGCTTCCGACATACCTAAATACTTGTAGGTTTCTGTTGAGGAGAGGGATCTAAGGTGTATGGAATCCGAGAGTTGAGTTCCCACGGATTCCATAATCTCCCCTCGCTTCACATGCATGACTGCACATTTGTCCACACCAAATTCCATCCTGATGGCGCTACTGAAAGTTTCCGTTACCTTCAGTAGCTTCATCAGTTGCAAGTTGTTGGAGGCAAAGAGTTTCAGATCATCCATGTAAAGAAGGTGAGATATGACCTGACCACCTCTCCTCAACCGATAGCCTAGACCTGAACCCTCCAACAGTGTGCTGAGAGGGTTCAAGGCTAAACAAAACCACAATGGACTCAGACTATCACCCTGGAATATACCACGCTCAATCTTTATCGGTTCGCTGTTCCCCTGGATCTGTCGACATCCTGGATAGCGAAGGACCGTTCTCCAGTGCCCCATACATGACATCAGGAAGGTACGCAGAGTTGCATCAACTTTATACAACTCCAGCACCCTCATGAGCCATGTATGAGGGACAGAATCATAGGCCTTCTTGTAATCTATCCAACATGTAGACAGATCCCTTCGCGAGCGGCGAACTTGTTGGCTAATGGCCATATCAATAAGGAGCAGCTCCTTAGTACCGCGGGACCCATTCCTACATCCAATCTGAGAGGCAGACATGATAGAATTACTATCAATATGATGATTGATTTTAGCTCTCAAAATGGATGTAAGAACTTTATAGACCGTTGGTAAACAAGTGATTGGTCTATAATTTTTGGGTTCCGCAGTACTACCTGATTTATGGAGCAGGTGGGTAATTCCTGTCGTCAAGAACAGGGGCAGCGACCCTGACTCTAAGGCTGACTGAAACTGGGATGCTAAGCGAACATGTGATCTCTGGAACCATTTAATCCAGAAGTTGTGCAGTCCATCCGGCCCTGGAGATTTCCAGTTAGGCAACGGACGGACTGCACGAGCTACATCTTGGGGGCTGATGATAATTGCCCCCATTTCAGGTATTGAATCACACGCTCGTTCAACCTCCCGGGTCCAATCACCCTCAGTGTGACTGACAGGCACCGACCAGATGTTGCGCCAGAACGAACACATGGCGTCATCATCTGGTAGACGCGTATCAGTCACACCTTGGTCCGGTCGTTCCCAAGCCCTATATACCCACCTTTCATCACTTCGGAATGTGCGATTCTGAGTGTAACGCTCCACTCGCCGCTTGTACCGACGAATACGGCTTGCCCATGCACAGATCTTCTGCTTCAGGAAGTCGATACGCTCTGTGACGCGGGCTAAGTAGTCTCGAAAACTAACATCAGTTCCCGAGAACGCCCGCTTCACAAAGCGCAACACTCTAGGTCGAGTATTGCCCTCCCTGAAGCAGATTAACTTGCCGATGAGTGCTCTAGCCTTACCGATACGCCGCTCAATCCTGCATTGCCAAGCTGGAACAGCAAATTTTGGTCGTGTAGCTCTGTCGTTGTTGGGAAATTTGACGTGAGCTACACGACATGCCGCTACAGCTCCACAGTACAATATTGAGTGGGTATCGGCGAGGTCTTTGTTGCTGTCAAAGCAGTTTGACAGCTGCGAATCTAAAGCACACACCAGCGCCTTGTTTTTCTTGTGCATAGGTAAACGAGGTAGACGTGGTCTAAGTTCAGGCGGTGTGGATCGGTACTCCCGGAATGCACCCTCCAAAGCGCTCCTCAATTGTGCGTTGCACTGGGTACTCACGGATATAACTTCGTCATCATCTTCTTCACCATCGTGTTCGGATCGCGGTGGAGCACTGGATACATTTTGTAGCTGTACCGCAATCATTGGCGAAGCAGGTATAACTAGGTTACTCCGTGAATCGAAGCGTAGTCGCTCAAGTACGGTGTCATCCAACATGTGGTTACGCTGTATGACCCGCACTTGATCCGACAGCCGTTGCGCCGACACGCTGACACCTGGCTCAAGCACCTGAAACAGAGAGAGCATCCGACCACGGTACGCAGTCAAGTTGCTTCCCCCCTCAGTAGCCCCATAATATGCGCGCATGACGTTCTCATTAATGGACTGAGTCCATCGCATGCGCGACACATTTCCACCGGCAGCGGGGACCCTGTTCGGGGCCTGTTGGCCTCGAGGTCCCAAGCCCGCTGGTGGCCGTCCTCTTCCTCGTCGTCGTGGTGGTGATGGGGTCGACGGCGGGGAGAAAAACTCGTCACTCGAGCTCGACGCAACTGCAGCGATCGGAGACACAGCACTCACGATTGAGGGGCGTCCCGGCGGCTGCGAGGCGGAGCTGAGCGACGAGTCCGGAGATGGTGGGTGTGCCTGATGTTTTGCCCGGCTTCTTGTCAGCATTTTTTAAGACGTACGTCGTACATGCACATTTTCAAATATTTATATGATTTTAGGCTCCAGTTTTTTGATGTATCTGTTTTTTTTCTGGTTGATGTTTGTTTTCTGGTTGTGTCTATGCAAGTATTCTCCGTTAGCCAGACGAGAACACCCAGAAATAATGTGTCGGATCGATTCTCCCGGACGGTGGCATGCCCGACATATGTCAACCGTGCCATCCTTCACAATGTATTTCCGGTAGTTATTCGTCATCATAACTTCGTCCATTATTGCACAGACAAAACCTTCGGTTTCCCCGAATAGGTCACCGAAACGCAGCCAAGATACGGACGCTAAGAAGTCTACATCGGGTCCATGTAGGGCCCGGTAAAAGCGTCCGTGAAGCTCCTTGCCCTGCCATACCTCCTTGCGATCATTAGTATCTAATACTCTAGGTTTGCGCCAGTTCTCGTTAGCCAGAGAGAGCGGGGTGAGGCCCTTGTCCACTGAGACCACATCTCGGTGCATCCCCTCGTCGACTTCTAGGAAGTATTCCCTGAGGCTGCATATCTCACGGTTGTGCAGGGTCTTAGCATTTAAGAAGCCACGACCCCCGCACTTCCGCGGGATATACAGTCTCATCACCGACGACCGCGGGTGATGCATTCGATTTGCGGTCAGCAGTGCGCGGACCCTCCTATCCAGGGCATCAAGTTCCGTCTGAGTCCATTTGAGTATGCCGAAAGAATACATCAAAACCGGCATGACCCAACCATTGAAGGCGCGCACCTTGTTTCCACCTGACAAAAGACTGCTTAGTACTTTGTTCAGGCGGCCAAAGAAGCGGTCCCTCAATGATTGTTTCATGTCGGCAGTATTGATACCTAATGCTTCCGACATACCCAAATACTTGTAGGTTTCTGTTGAGGAGAGGGATCTAAGGTGTATGGAGTCCGAGAGTTGAGTTCCCACGGATTCCATAATCTCCCCTCGCTTCACATGCATGACTGCACATTTGTCCACACCAAATTCCATCCTGATGGCGCTACTGAAAGTTTCCGTTACCTTCAGTAGCTTCATCAGTTGCAAGTTGTTGGGGGCAAAGAGTTTCAGATCATCCATGTAAAGAAGGTGAGATATGACCTGACCACCTCTCCTCAACCGATAGCCTAGACCTGAACCCTCCAACAGTGTGCTGAGAGGGTTCAAGGCTAAACAAAACCACAATGGACTCAGACTATCACCCTGGAATACACCACGCTCAATCTTTATCGGTTCGCTGTTCCCCTGGATCTGTCGACATCCTGGATAGCGAAGGACCGTTCTCCAGTGCCCCATACATGACATCAGGAAGGTACGCAGAGTTGCATCAACTTTATACAACTCCAGCACCCTCATGAGCCATGTATGAGGGACAGAATCATAGGCCTTCTTGTAATCTATCCAACATGTAGACAGATCCCTTCGCGAGCGGCGAACTTGTTGGCTAATGGCCATATCAATAAGGAGCAGCTCCTTAGTACCGCGGGACCCATTCCTACATCCATTCTGAGAGGCAGACATGATAGAATTACTATCAATATGATGATTGATTTTAGCTCTCAAAATGGATGTAAGAACTTTATAGACCGTTGGTAAACAAGTGATTGGTCTATAATTTTTGGGTTCCGCAGTACTATTATTATTATTATTATTATACCAATTCAGTATTATTTTCATTTATTTTCGCACTGCAAAGCATTACCTACACAGATAAAAAAGGAGTATGTATTGAGTAGTATACTGCCTCGTTGGTCTAGTGGCCGTAAGCGCGACTGCTGAGCATATGAGGTCCTGGGTTCGACTCTCAGGTCGGACAAAGTGTCATTGGGTTTTTTCATCAAGAATTTCTCTGTAGCAGCCACGGTGTTTGGATTTGCGCCCGTTTGATGGCAATATACTTGCCTCCTATTACATGGGACTAAATCATAACTGGCGAAATGTGGTGTACTATTATGGAAGGGTTAGGTACAGCTCTGCCTAACACTTTGGGGATTACAGGCGTGATGTTATGTATGTATGTATTGAGTAGTTAAAAAAAAGATGTAAGTAAGCATAAAAATAGCTTTAATACGTGGTGAAGGTGGGTATTATGAGGTTTATTATTAAAGAAGGTAGGTATTACATTGAACGAATATATACTAACCGACCCCTCAACTACTGTCAACTGTTAACTGATCATTTGTTTCTGTTTTTAGAACTCAAACTCCATTACTTCACAGGGATTTTCACCAATCAACTCTTTTCCCTAAATAATGTACATCTAATCCACCTCCCCTTTCACCGGTAACCAAACAAATTACGATATTAAAAACCTTGCGCCGTACAGCCCCCATGTTTGCACAGGGAACCTGCGGATCGGGCCGCCAACTTAAATTATTCAGGAACGGATATTGCACTGCAGTAATAAGCCCGTATCACGCGAACGATTTCCTTATTTCATTTCCTAGCTAATAGTCTGCAATACACTTGATTTTATGCCCAAAGATTTAAATCGTCAGATCACCTCATGTGATGAGTGAAAGGCGACTTACAGAAAGGCCAAGAAGCTAGAAGGACATACTTACACTGACGTTATTGGTGATCTTTTTCAGAATGGGCAGGTGAGTAGTAGTCGCAAAGGGCGTGAGTGTATGACGAGACGTGTGAACGTGAACGTAACAAAAAGAGAATGTTAGGAACTAAGGATCACAGCAGTTGACGTTTTGTAGTTTTTGCCTTTCCTCATGTATATCAATTTGTATTTAGGTAAATAAATGTCCCCTCATACTTCTTAAGTCTTATGAAAAGACTAGCTGTTGCCCACGACCTTCATTCGCGTGAAATTATTATAAAAAAATGTTACTTCCCTTTTTGAATCGAATTTCGTTACCAATTTCAAGGGTTATTTTTTTTTGCACGGAACCCTAAATCTTATTCTAAAATAAAAGCAACCTAAGCTACCTGCCAGAAAAAGTCCCGTCAAAATCGTTCCAGCCGTTTAGGAAATTAGCCCGAACAAATAGACAGACAGACAGACAAAAATTTAAACAAATGTGTTTATGTTATAAGTAAAGTATATACTTTCATATGCATTAAACAAAAGCTGTTATTTTGATATTACAAACAGACAGAGAAATTTATTTATTTGTATAAATGAAGAGAAACGTTGAGAAGTGAAGAGTAAGCTCACATTATGGCGCATGGAACCATAACACATAATAATTCCAGCATGACTGAGCAAGACAATACTACAAATGCCGTTGTCAACACAGATCATATTTTGACGCGGTATCTGTCGATTTAAATCTACGTTCATGGCGTAATAATGAAGATTTCGCTTCAAGGTGCTTTGTTTTGTCAACGAGATTGTTTGCCGTGCTTGAATGCAGGGATCGAGAACTATGAGCTGCATTTCTTGAGTAACTTGGAATGGAGAGGTGATATAGCGATGAATGAAGTTCAAGCTTAAATATTTTTGTTTTGTGAATACATTTAATACGTTGACATTTTAACATTTTAAGTCAATTTACATTTAACCGTTTACATTTTAAACTAGTGACCTGTCCTGACTTCCCGCGGTTAAAAGTTACTAATGAAGAAAATGAGAAGTGACGTTAGCAAAAAAATGTCCTGTCAATTACGAACTCAAAAAAAAAAACAGTCAATTCGGTCGGGCCGTCCTTAAGTGATGTTACGTCATACAAGTGGTAATTTATTTTTATTTATATTATAGTACAGATAGATAGATTACCAAAATTGTTTTCGTTGGTCCTTTTTTTTTTTTTTTTTTCGGATGGGTAATCATCAAATGACCCCCACTCTGGGCGGAGCGGAAGGGAGTGTCAGACTTGTACTGACTAAAACCCATCCATGTTCCTTCTTTGCCCTTTGTGTTCCAGGGCCACGGTATCTCTTTCGAACAGCCCCGCAGCCCTGGCAGGCATCGGCCCTTGCGGACCCCTACTTGTTTGCTGACATCTCTTTGAGGCGCACGTGGAACACGAATGCGCCGTCGACACGGCCTGTCGTCATAAGACGGCCGGACGGCAAGCTAGCCCATAACTCGCCGTCCACAGGCCCGCGCCTATGGTTGCCGGGAGCCACCACGTGACCCCCGACGCCCAGGGCGTCTCCCGCGGCGGCTGGGACGTGAGGTTCTTTCCCTCTCACGTCCCGCCACCTCCTTCACTAGCATGACTGCTTCGCAGAAGGTGGTGACGGCTTCCCATTCCCTCTCGCTCCGGACCATGGCTTGAACCAGGGCCGGACGCGAGAGATCGCCGCCGCCAATCGCCGCTACGAGGACACGGCGGTGTTCCGCCCAAGCGGGGCAGACCTCCACGGTGTGCTCCACCGTGTCCTCCGGACGATCCTCGCAGTGGAAACACCCGGGCGTTTCCTCCCGCCCGATTCGGTGCAGGAACCTCCCGAAACAACCGTGTCCGGTGAGGACCTGCGTCAGGCGGTAGGTGAGGGCGCCGTGGCGCCTCTCTAGCCACTCCTCAAAGAGGGGACTTATCGCCACTATGGTAGCGTGCCCTGCACGGGGTTGCAACAGTCGCCCTCTCCATATCGCCATGAGATCACGCCGGAGGTCTGTCCGCTGAGCGGCAATTTGCCGCGGCAGCGGAGTTTCCCCCCGACGTAGTGCCTCCGCGCGCCATTCGTGCAGGCGCGCGAAATTAATACCCCTTGACATTGTATTTGATAGTAGTTAACGTTTTTCATAATCTTGACATTGTATGGTTTATTATTAATTTTAATATTTTTGAAATATTTGTACGCTGGAAACAGCAGAATATTATGGACATAATGTTTTGTCCTTTGCTATTTACTTTAAAAGCTAGTTTGGTTTTAGTTTCATGACACGCTTTATAAATGCAGTTTAAAATAACCGCAACAGCGTTCAAATGGAATCGCAAAATTCTCGTTTGATATCGGTTTTGAAAGTGAGACGAAACGTGAAAGCATTTGGCAACCGCTGATATTAGCTTTACATACTCGACTCTTATTTCCATGAATTTTAAGCTAGCCACTGAATATATTCAGTGACCGCCTATAGAACATTCAACATAATGACAATTACTTACCCGAGCAGCTTCCAACAGAAAGACAATAGACACAACACAAACACTTTTAGACCCCTTCAATCCCAGTTTAAAGCCCGAAAAATGGACCTCTCCAAACATAATTAGCGAAACGCAATTAAAAATGTAAGAACTGAAGCGCTCCTAATCTGTGTTTTATTTAATTTTCTGATTACAAAGGCAGTACTTTTCTGAAAATAACGCAAACGTTGTGTTTTTTTTTTCTCAGATAATCTGATAATGTCGGCGAACCTCTGGGAAGGTCGCTTTGTCTCTTATTTTGAAGAGTTCAATTAGAGAGCAGAACGTGAAACCGAGGAACGCAAAAATATACTAACGAAATTATGCCATTATATCTAAGTTATTTACTTCGGGCAGTAATTGTCTATAATCTTCTCTAACTTGAGTTGAATTTTTGAGAGACTGTTTCATACAATACTATAATGCGAAAGTAATTCTGTTTATGTATAAGCTTGTTACTTTTTCACACCTTATCAGCTTAACGGATATTTGGCACACAAGTAGACCATAACCTAGACGAAGAAAGTGTAC
Organism: Noctua janthe; assembly: GCA_910589295.1. Classification (NCBI taxonomy): domain Eukaryota; kingdom Metazoa; phylum Arthropoda; class Insecta; order Lepidoptera; family Noctuidae; genus Noctua; species Noctua janthe. The sequence goes on from OU342560.1 coordinate 1,100,618, forward strand.
TTTGTATCGCGGTAGTAACCTACACCGTGTGATTTCCGACCGACATGCGGACAAAGCAGCGGGCAAAAGCTACTTGTCTGTTTTCCTCTTTACCTTAAGTACAATTTTGCTCATTTTCGTGCTCATGGGCATCAAGCTGACAATACAACGTCATCGCAGCATTCACACACGTGATGAATTTTTGAGATACAGCGCAGCGCTCACGAAACGCGACTGCATCGCGGCACGAAATAAATTCATAAACGAGTTAAAAGTTTAAAAATCGTGAGCTACTGAGTCGATTTGAAATTATGTGGCTTCTTTCTGTTTGATGCAAAATATTAAAGCGGAATTTTTTATACTAGTGGTCGCAAGCGCAGCTGTTGAGCATAAGGTCTGGGGTTCGATTCTAAGGTCGGGCAAAGTGTTATTGCGTTTTTTCATTAGGAATTTCTCAGTAGCAGCCACGATGAATGGGTATGTGCCCGGTTGATGGGCAAAATCTGGGTGGGATAGTGAAAACTAGTGATACATATGGAATGAAATGCCTGTAAGAGAGTTTTGATTATAAATGTTGACTGAAGAGGGAGAGGAAGACCAAAAACAATATGTATGTATGAAAGAAAAACGACCGAATGATTGATTGATGGCTGATAGAGGAATGGAAAGAAAACGTGCTGCACTAGCCTCAAATAACTAATACAAGGACAGGAAAATGATAATGAGAAAACATGAGATGTAGTAAACAGTAGTAGAACGTAATACTACTACTGTTACATGTAGTAGTGAGAGAAAGAAGAAAGTGGTTTGACTACGTAAATATCTATCCCGATGTAACTGCCATCTTAAACAATTGTATAGTCCAAAAACAGGCCATTACCACCAACTATCAAAAGAATGACGTCAATTAACCGTACAGCTGGCAAAGTGACAAAGTTGAGCGTCCCCCTCAAATAGTTGAGAACGTCTCTTCTGTCATTAACAAGTTTGATAGCGGACATCAATCTGGCCCGCGGTCGCGCGCAATATAACTTAATTACTTTCATCTGTTTCAGTAAGAAATTCCACCATATAGCTAGGAGTTGATTTTGGTTGTTGAAATCCTAAATGCTAGAATCCTCCAAAACAGCCTAGCAGTACCTTTCATGATAGACTGACGGAATGCATTTAACGCACAAACTTGAGCTTCATGAGATTTTTTGTAAATGAAACAAGTCTTGAATGCTTAATCACTCGAGAAACTACGAAATAAGTTCGATTAATTCCTGCACGGTCGCCTTATTTGTGTTTTTGAAGAAACTTTGATCAGATAGAAGATAATCCATTATATTTTCATTAAAAAAACTCCAAAGTAATGCTGTATTTTTTTGAACACCTGCATTAAATTTTCATTTATCAAAGCAAACCACCAAAGCTCTACTCAATCTTTATTTACCTCCATTGTGTTAAGCTTAAGATACATCACAATGTTTTAATACATAGAGTAACATTGCGTCCATTAAGTCATTTCCCGCGAAGACTCTGGCGCTAATGAGTATCCATTATACTTTCTTTCATCCACGAAAAGGAACATGACATGACTTTCACATCTAATTTGGCAACATTTTATGAAATTATACGAGAACGTCACATCAGTTCCGTACTGATTTGCAAGTGACAGGTAAATAGAATTTTCAACTGGCTTTTATCATCGTCGTTTCAATTTAGCGGCGAAATAAGGAAATTAAGTTTCTTCAACGCTTGGAAGTGGTAGAATGATGAATAAAGGTGAAAACATAGCTGTTATGACATTATTTTGCTGTTGGTCAAATTGTAAATTAGCCTGCAGATTTCATTTTGGAGAAGGTTAACCAAAAACTAATCATAATCAAGATACGAAAGGATTTAGACAAAGTAATTTGAACCCAAAGCTCAGTTACACCAATGTCTCACTTCTCATACCATAAATCATACTTAAACAAACCATCATCATTCATCCCAAGAATAGCATCAACCAAATCCCATAGTGATACCCTTGAACAAGAAACCTTAATAAATACTCATTCAATTCACGAAATTATATTTTTCTCTCAGAAATTCTGAGTGGGGTCGTCATCAATCATTCTGGTCCCCTTTTAATTTACACCGAAGCATTTTTCAGCTACTCATCTCTGTGTCGTTTATTACATTTGCCGGCCTCTGTTTCCGTCAGCTATTGTCTTTAGATTCAGCACTGTGACCTGGTTTAGCCGTGTTCTGTACGTGTCCCAAGTTTGCGAGAGACAGAACAAGTTTTTAGGTTTATGGAGGATTTAAGGCTGAATTGGGTGCTTAGAGCTTGAATGTCGGCCGGTTTTGTGTGTTTAGATTTGTGATTGGATTTAGTGTCTGAATTAAATATTTATGAAAACAATGGCATAACAATGGGAGTATTTAAAATAAAAGTACAATATTTTTAGTCATTGATAATGCCTGGTAAAACATTAACATTAAAAAAAAATACTCATGACGTCTATTAAATACCTGTTTTGAGATATAAAATATAAGCAACACGAAAATTCTGTTCTGAATCCTATTCTCGTTGACTTACATCACTCTTACGCCATCTTATGAAACCAAAATTCCAGTGTTCACCAAAAATGAATACCAAATGTTCCAAATTCAGCCACCTCCCATCCAAGAGCAAAGTCGTTATATTCGTCATTACATTACAGAGCCGTCGTAAATTCCTTTGTGTCTAATGTGAGCCCACCGCAAAACTTCTTTGAGCCAGTAATGGCGGGAAAGGTGAGAGCGTCTTGTATACATAACGTTAATGCGCAATTTTGAAGCAGATCCCTGCAAGGAGCGTTCCGGGAAATATCATACGGTACAGGACCAAGTATGCTCCCTTGGGATACGCCTTGTTGACAGTTGTAGGTATACTTAAGCCTTGATTGAGTTTTGATGGAGTAATTGCTAAGCTCGTTGTGAATAGCCCATTAGATGGTCTAATGCGAGGAGATAAGGTCCTAAAGAGGCAGTTGGTTTTTATTTTATTTCCTGATAGACTTTAAAATTATATTAATGTTGTCAATTATCGATACGGACTGATGCTGTCCACTAAATGTTTTTCAACAAATTGAAAATATTTTCGCTAGAGTACCTACGTGTACAGACCAGGTAAAGGATAATATTATAAACCTCGCATCTTCATGAGATCAAATAAAAAGATCACACAAAACCCACAATACATGAATATACTAACCCTTGAAAATTGAGAGATAGACGAATCGATTTTGCTCCATTAAAGACACAATGCGGAAACCTTCACAATAATAAGTGTAACACAACAAATCTACATATCACACGATCCATTACCCTCCTATCACGTACCAACATTGATATATCTAACAACTCCCTGACGTATAACAATCAACCTTACAACCAAGAAACAAAGTTCAAAATTGAATGTGACAAGGTTTTGATGCATTACATTATTTCCATGTTCCAGTATGCCTTTTTCGTATGATAGCGAAAAGGCCTGTACGAACACACTGTGGGAACAGAGTTCATATTGATATTCGATACAGCTCAAGTGATTCTTCTACTTTATGGGTTTGGTATTGACTGATCTTTCTAAATGGGATGAGAGGAAATCCAGGCCGTATCAATGCTATTCATACCACACGTTACGTCCTCCATAGATCAACAATACTATTTGAAGAGACAATCTCACTCGGCTAGATCCGGTTCACAACTCGAAAGAGCTGCGACATTTATAACGGAAAGGTTAAAGGTTACCCATAGAAATATGTTTATCAATAGAGGAGATTTGTATTGTTGATTATAATACACCGTGACTTTTTAATCGTCTTACAACGGCAACCCATTTCATGTATCCAGTGAATACTAAACATTCATAAAAAAAAAATGGTATTTATGAGATTTTAATAATTTAAAAATAAAAATTTTATTCAGTATTATGATGCATGACGTAGTTAAAACACCCTGTTGCGAGCGACGATCTACTGGACTCGAGTGCTGGGTAAGTAATGTTCTCCCGTTTGACACGTAAACATCATTAACAGGATATTTCTTAATTTTATTCTAATTTTTTATTATTATATTATTATTTTATTTTTCTTTGCACCTATTCATCATCATCATCTGCCTAGCCTTTTCCCAACTATATTGGGGTCGGCTTCCAGTCTAACCGGTTGCAGCTTAATACCAGTATTTTACTTTGCACCTATTATGGAAGATAAAAAAAAAATCGCGCCTAGAGCTTTTTGTGGCTGGTACATTGAGTTGACCACCTTTGTAAGACGACTAAAAAGTCACGGTTTAATATTCAGTCGTATTTTCTTAGACTTTACTTGCTATTTTTACGCTTATTATTTTGTGCTCTGACGGTTGTATTTCTAAATCAATACCATTGACTTCGTTTTCGTCTTTAACTCTCATATTATGTACTAGTTTCTGCAGAGACAGTTTAATCAATACCTTTAATTGCCACGATAAGTAAGCACGTTTATTGAAAATCGATGACACTCAGGTATTCTGGTGCGACCGGATTTAAACCTTCAGTTACATAGCACTTATGTAGGTATTCTGTGTCTACAAGCTCTATCTCTAACCGTTTGACTGGAAGTACTTTTCAGTGTTGATTCGCTGTTCGTTTGAAAACCAAGGAGGTATTGTTAATAAGGAATATAAATTACTGTTTGTCATAAAATTATGGCAAAGCATAAGATAACATTGTGGTTCAGTTTTTACCATCATGATTAAAGCCATCACCAACCATCATCAGATCATCATCAACCATCATATATAATTAGTTATTTAACAGAGACACAGTGACTATTTTCCAGCGATAACGACGATAGAAAACTGAAAAATGGATTGAATTGGAACGAGCTACATAAAAGCTGATGAAGGTCGTTGTTTAAATACGACACACTTTGAAAGTGACACTCTTGTCTAGGCCCGGGGAAACAATCCAGGTTTAGAAGCTTTCGTTCCGAAGTTTGACATCTTGAAGAATTATAAACATTTTATCCTATTAGGAAAGCTCCCTTTAACTATAAAAGAAAATTTCAAAACAAAAAATATTTTTAGAGATTTAAATTCGCGTGCTTATCCTTCATTACCTTGCCAGTACAAATGGTATCCGTAGCGTTGGAGGTATGACGCAGCTTTTAAAGCAAGACGTGATTTATTTACAGGATTCCTCTGTTACACAACATTTTATTTGGATTTCTGCCTCTAATTGTAGTCAGTTAAAGTTGTTCAGAATTGCCTGTAATTTGACAAGAGTTTGTGTTGTATTTTTTTATTTAGTTTCTGGTTTTCATGTTCAGAATAAACAGAGTGGTCTGTTACCAATCTAACGATGATAGGAGCAACTCCTACAATCATTCGCTTGATGGTCACAATTAATTTACATCTGCCATCTTTCCCACCCACTTTTGCCAATAACTTGAGGTATTTGAAAGTTTTTCTTAAGTATGACTAGGTTATCATTCAGGTCAAGTTTTTAAGTAAAACTCGCTGCTAGGAATCAATAAGGACTGATTACTGTCATGTTTTGCTCATACAACACATTATCATACTACTGCTCACTATAATCTACGCTTTGGAATGGGCAACTACAGTGCTTTCACAATTTATTATGCCTTGTGACTGGGACTGCAACTTCGTTTCTCTTATATTCAAAAGTGCCTGTAATAGTCTAATTGAAATAAATGCTTTGAGTTTTGAGTTTTGAATCCACAAACCAGCTGATAATGATTTCTTACGTGCAGACATGTACATAATCTCCTAAAAACAGCCTAAAGACAGTCCACACCCAAACCATCTTCAACCTACAGTTACATAAAATAGCCGCTCCCAATGCCATTATTTAGCGAGCATTCGAACCGTTTCCCATCTAAGAGAAAAGAAGTAAGTACATAGGCGAAACGTAGATACATTGGGTGCCGACTCAATAAGATAAATTACTTTGTTATCTACTTATTTACGGATCTTATTTTCTAGTTTAGCTCTTGGCTTGGACATGTTGGAAATGGTTATAGTGATTGTTTTTATTGTGTTTGTATTTTGGGATATAATTTATATAACCATAAAAGAATCGATTTTGAAAAGAAAGACTTTGTCAATATGGAATTATGTTAAACTTGATTAAACCGGCCCTAAAGGTTCGTTAGGAAAACCGGTTTTTTCTTAAACTCCAATAATGTGAGCAGACTGTCTTCTAAAGAGTGACCGAATGGGTTAAGTAAAACCTAGGTTAATACCAGTAGACACACGACCTTGCCCTAAGAATGGGATCCGTTTCGCTGGTCAGGTAATAAATGTTGACAGGTTTTTCTATAAAATGTGGTTTATATAACTGGCGAAATGTAGGTTTACTATAATGGGAACACCTCTGCCTAAACATTCGGTTTAGCAGGCGTGACGAATATGTAGCCATAATAGAACACAGCTAATACTCTAATTGCGTATTTAACTAGGTTTTGCACGCGCCTTCGCTCGCGTTAATTTAGAATTTAACAATTAAACTCTTGACAAACACCCTACTTAAGTTTCTATTATAATATAATTCAATCATGATTCAAAAACAAGTGGCGCCATCTGTTATCATAAGAACGTTATTGTTGTTTTCCCCGGGAACAGTACTTTTGTTGGGATGAAACCTGACAACGTACATAATTATAATATGCAAAATTTCAGGATGATCAGTTCAGTGGTTTAGGCGTGGTCGTTTAAGATAACCAGTAATTATTCGGCACGTCTCGTTTAGAGCTGTATCCACTATCCTCAATCACGCCTCCTAAAGCTCGCAGGGCTATAGCCAACCGTATCGAGAGGACGAAGCTACAAGTTGACTCACGCCACCCAATGCACAGCTACGCCTCAGTGCCCCAGAGGCTGAAAAATCGTAAAAGTTTTCTTGGATGCGTAGGCCCAACTAGTTCAGACAATTTCAACGCCTCCAAAACAAGGTGCAATCTCTGGCGAGAGCGATTTCAACCCCCTGACAGCTTCAACGATCCGTCAGAAAATCTTCCACCTGGGCACGCGTTGCTGTGACCGACTTGGAAATCCTTAAAAGACTTCGAACCCAAGTCGGCCGGAGCAAAGACAATCTCTGCAGATGGCCCACCTTCCATCTTCAACCGCATACCCTATCACCTGCGTACTTGATGATCTGCTTACTGCATCAATGAGTGGGGTTCGCGTAGGTGAGTTTTGGGCTAAAAATAACATTTGAACTTTTTACCATCGACACGCTAAGAAGGAGAATATTTTAGTAAAGAAAAGTAAGGATTAGGATTATTATACAGAAATTGAAGTGAAATAAAGAAGCAAACTTAACGTTTAGGTCACCTCTTTGAACTAAAACCCTATGCCTGACGACAATGATATCAAAGTAGAAATAATAATTTGACCCAAAAGCATCTTTTCAGTACAATATTTGACAAGAAAATGCCGCTCTTATCGTGTGGGTCGTTTTGCCTTTGTGTGTACAGAGATCGTTGTGCCTGTGGAAAAATGTGGGTAGCATGGAAATTCCTCTGATAAAGATATTTTGGTCTGCGGGAGTATAATGCCGTTCGGTTTTGGAGATTTTTCTTGGTACATTCTTTACAATAGTTTTTGAGCCAAGTGATTTTTATTTATGTGTTTGATCAGGTTACGTCATCTTTCTTGCATTTTATTTTAATCTACGTCGTGCCCGCGATTTTGTCCGCATCTGAGAAGCATAGCATTCGATAATTAATAGTAAACTTTCTGTCAATGAAAGATTTTTGTAATCGGATTAGTAGTTTCAAAACTTACAAGCTTTACCTCTTTATAATATTAGTATAGATATTATTTTTGGTGAAATGATCTCACAAGTAATGAGTGTTTTAAAATTTAATTTTATGGTAATTTTAACCAACCTGTTTCATGCTCGAGTTAATGTATAGGTAAATTTTAAATAGTTGAGACTTCGTATGTGCCATATTTTATGCAAAATATTCAACATCATAATTAAATCACGAGGAATACCAGTATTTATATTTAATTATCGTGGAATAACCAACACGGTTTCCTTCTTTTAAAATGAACTAATTTGTCTATTAATATTTATCTAAAGCATTTCATTGTAATTTATCCAACGTTAAACTGTGATTAACTAGAAATAATAATTAATATTCGCAGTAAAAACGGAGGCTTCACGCGCCTTCGCCAAATGATGCTATGATAGATGACCGACGCGTCATAACAGTGGGGACTGGTAACGAAACGCCATTTTTTTGAGGTTGATTTGATGTAAATTAATGGTATTATTTTTTCATAAGGGTAAAAACTAAAATATTATTTTATTTTCTCTCTTTTAATACACCAATAAATCTATGACCTGTATTTCCCTGAAGATTTAGGCAGTGCTGTTTAAGTCCCATGAAATAGAAGACGATTCATTGCCACCACCCGGGGACAACTCCAAACGTTTTTACTCTTAAACTCTGAGGCATAACAAACTAGATTAAAAAAAAACAGGAAAACAAAATTCTCTACAAAAATCAGGACCACTAACAAAATCATACCAAGACCTCAATCTAAACGTTACGAAACGGCTGCTACGAAATGCCACGTCTACGAGTGCTACGCGGCTACGCGGCTACGTGCTACGAGCGTAGCCAACCCTTTCTCCTCTACGCCCGTAAATCTTTCCTTACTTACCTCTACGCCGCACCTGACCTTTTTTTGAGGACATTACCATTGACCATATTTTGTGTGCCATTCTAGACTACTTTTTTTGTAGAGGCATCTCGGTTTTATACTTCAAAGAGTTACTCTTTTAAGGTGCGGTCAAATTGAGGGGACTGGACTCTGGAATTTTCATATAATTTACTGAAATATTTACGAAAGTTACTTTTCCGCAGCCGTTCTACAGTCCGGTCCTCTTAGTTTGATTGTCGTTTGAAGTATCCTATCCAGTATTTAAGGCCAAAACACTAAAGACGGTTTTAGAAAATACATAGAAAGAGATTATTGAGAACCCAGCCAACAAAAAAACCGTATTCTATTCATCCAATAAATCAAAAACAATCAATAAATAACTTTGTTTTTCTATTCCCCCAGTACACCCAGACTACCAAATAACGTTTTATTTAAAATGTATCGCTAATATACGAGACATTTAAAGCCAGATATTTCACAAAGTCACCCGTCCGATCCTTTATTACATACTAAAGCGCTTAATCCTGCAATCAATATTGAATTTCGAGTATCGGTTGGTGACAAATTAGGCGTGAAATGGCTAAATAGAGTGTGCTACCTAACTATTATGTGGGCTTGATTACTGTGGAATGATAAATGTGCCGTAAACATGATCATCTAGGACTTCTTCTCTCGTACCGCCATGAGAACATCAGTCTGATATCGTGGTGAAATATTAAGGTCAGTTTAGACCAACACCTACAATCCTCGAAGGGTTAGGCAGAGGTACATCCACATTTCACCAGTTGTATTTATGTGTCATGTAATAGGGGACGAGCCTATTGCCATCAACCGGGCACAATACCAGACTCCGTGGCTGTTACTTAGAAATTCCTGATGGGTAGGGCCATGAATATTACGAACTATTTACATACGAACTAAACCAACTACTACGACTGCTTTGAACTATTTAAATACGTCTGCGCCGATAAGATTTTGTATGAAACGAATTCTACCTCCATTGCCAACCCAATATCTCTTTAGAATCGAATCCAGGACCTCTTGCTCAACAGTCGTGCTTGCGACCGCTAGACCAACGATGCAGACGAATACAGATTCCATCTTCAATATACCATTTTTTTCTGTCTTATAGAGACTGAGCAGTCTTTTGTTTCTCTTCCTAATCTTCCTATGCATACTTCTTCTCGAATCGATGACTCTAACTCAATTCATATCCACACTCTTCTTATTTTTCGTATCGCTGGCACGACAGTTTTTATGTTTTATTTGGATAGAACTTCACCATCTCCACGGCGTCGTTTGTAGTAGCGCATAAGGCACTGTGGCTGGATGTTTTTGGGCTAAAAGGGCAGGATAGAAGGTGGACCACAGTTTGCGACACAGCTCCACACCCACACCCCGTCGCTGTTCCGTCGAGGTAGCCTCAGGTTGGAGTCACATCTTTCCACTTGAGTCCGGAGAGGGTACAGGACTTTTCAAACTAAAAAGTGAAGATAATCAAAAAAAGAATTCCCTTGTTCTTGTTATATATCCATAAACTATCACATACATAGACGGTACATTTACGAAAAGCCACTCATGACACATCACAAAAGTAACTGTTAGTAATACCATTTACTGGTATGGTAGATCTTAACGAACGAAATAAAAATAGCGAAGAAGGAAGTCGTGATTGGTCTCGACCAGCACCACTTAAAGAGACTCTCGTTTAGTAGTTGGGTCAAACACGTCTTGATCTTCAAAAAGGTAGGTACTCTTAGCATACTCTCAGTTTGTTGGAAGATAATTTTGCTCTTTGAGGCTTGGAAAACCAAGCCTTGTATTTATTATCTATGCTACACTATACTATTTTTTTTTTTAAATTTGTTTGTAAGTTTGTGTGTAGGGAGTAATCTTCGGAACTACTCATCCGATTCCGAAAACTCTTTCAATAATGGGAAGTTAAATTATTCCCGAGTGTTATATTTAAAACGTTTATATTTAATACGTTTCCGTGGGATAATTTACGACCATAAGACGAGCGAAGCCGTGGGCAAAAGCTAGTGTATTAGTCTGAAATAATCATCATCATCATCTGCCTAGCCTTTTCCCAACTATGTTAGGGTCGGCTCCTAGTCTAACCGGATGCAGCTGAATACCAGTACTTTCCATGGAGCGACAGTTCGATAGTCTGAAATAATATTGGTGATATTTCTAAACCTAACCTTCCTTTTGAAATAGTTCAAAATTGTAAGTAATGTGCTTTAAAATAAGCTAAAGGTAAAAAGGAAATTCCAAAATCACTAGCATACGACAAACCGTAGCGTAGCGCGCAACCGACTAACCGCGGGCGGTTGTCACGGGCGGGTTAACCGGAGGGTTAACTGGCTATAACTTGCGCAAGCAACCGACGCGGGCCTTGATGACACCGCAACGATTTTGTTAACACACAAATAAAGGGATAAATTGGCGAATAACTCTTGTAAGACGGAAAATTTAAATGACCTCAACATTAAAGGTTTTCCTCCATCAAACTTTGGTTTTTCAATTTTTGCGCAATGATTTTCATTTACTGCAACTCTGTAACCCATTTACTGCAACTCTGTAACCCATTTATTTTTGAAAGTAATAACTGTCAATTAAATGCTTTTAATTTCTTTTTAACTTTCAATCACCGAATTGGATAGAAAATTCTGTATATTGCTTTCGTATCAAATGTATGTAACATACATGTATAGAAAAGGTGAACAATCGTGGTGAGAGACTCAATAATCACATATTATTAGCTGCATGGTTATTTTGGCGCGTGGCATTGTCGAAGAATACGCTGCCATCTTGAAGTTTCAATTTCCACAGACAATTCCATTAATGTATTACCAACAACGCATTACTGACACTGTTAGGGATACAAGCAACAGAAGAACCATCCAGCACTCTATCAAAATACTGACCAACAAATCAAAACACATAAGTATACGTATAAGTATACATCTTCATAAGTATACGTTGATCTAACCAAGAAAAAAATAAAAGCTTATAAAAAAGCTAGCACTCACCGAAAAGACAGAGTCGTCAGCGGGCGATACGACTTGTGACTATTATGATCTGACATCGGGGTCCCCCAGAAATCGTTCCTGAACACTTGTAGCACATGGCTACCACCATTCACGTCACTGTTGGACACGATCGCGGGGATGTCGTCATGCACGAACTCGCCATTCAAACTGTTCGCGTACGTCAGAGCCCCCACTGACGCGACTAGGGTATATACCGCCCACTCACTCTCGCACATCGTCCGCCATGACTTCGAGTTTGACACTTCTTCGCGAACCGGCGGTAACGGACGACGACGCATTTTCACTCACTATTTTGTCACTTTTTTATTTTTTTAGTTTACATTCCGAGAGCCGTTTGAATGTTTGTTGGTAAACATTTTTTTAAACTATCGGATTTAATATTGGGGATATTTGAAACTGAATTGGGCAAAACTTTTATTTGAATTGGGTAGTACTAACAAACCGAACTGAATAGCAGAAAGATAATACTTACAAAAACTCTTCGGAATACATTAACCCACTTTACAAACAAAACCGTAATAAAACTCAAACAAACAAAGTCTCAACCGACAGAAAACCTCATCGATTCAATATATCGGTGGAAACTTCATGCATACTCGATTGGCAAACAATCTCAGTTGGATGCACAAAAGGTTGTTACGAACCGTTGTCGTTGTGAGTAAAAGTGTGCGATGTCTGTTTGTACGTTCAGTTATCCGTATCCCGGGTGATGGATCACCGACGTCGCATAAATCAACATTGTGGGTCAGTCCCGACCACTGATGTCATATTCATGAGTGCTCCGGATAGCTGGGCAAACGATAGTCCGCGCAAGAACGATCAGCGAACGTCCTTTATCCTTTCGTTTTCGTTTTTTAATTCTTGCCTCACTTTGGTATGAATGCGTTCGTTTTTTATTTTAAATGCTCGTGATTTATGTGGTAGCGGCTGCAGTGTAACCTGGAACAAAGGATGGATGTTATTTTTATTGCTGAGACTGCTCTTAGGAGTAATGAGTTAAATAAAGGGAATGTGTTATTTTATGGAGCTCCTGGAGAATAGTTTTATAACATTGTTCTTATTGTTATAGCTAAATGTGTATAATACATATTTGTATGTTGCCCAACATCACAAACATGCTATGAATCTAAGGTAATAGTTAAATAACTGTTGATTTCATCGTCCCTTGAATAGCCAACAAACCCCACCACGATCCTTTCGTACACACGGACCCCCATAACCTCAAGTCCGACACGCCTAAGCCTTCACATCACTCAAAATTCTATTAACTACCCCAAAATCCCCATAGGCCGTAATATTCCAAAACTTACAGCGACTTAGTTTGTGAAAACAAACTGAACTAACGCGTCATAACTTCGCTAAGAATGTCGGCGTATGTACCGCCTCTAATCTGAATTGCTAATACCTTCCTTAGTTCAGTTGTGTTGAATTAAAAGCTCTATGAGTTAATCACATTATCTGCGCGTTTGTGTTCCGTCTTTATCTGGTTTGTGATTGTTTGGGATAAGTTTTTGTTAGTAGCCTGATATCTTATTATAGAGACATGCTATTGTTGATTGTGTACAAACGTATTTTTTAAATGATTAATTAATAATGTTTATACAGAAAAACTGTTGAATGAATGAGTTGCCTATGAGTCCTATGGCACTTGGGGATAATGTAACTTCCCATTAGTGAAAGAACTTTTGGAATCTGATCAGTAGTTCCGAACATTAACCCCTTCATAAAAACTTATAAACAAAACTAAAAAAATTGCCTCTTTATAATATTAGTATAGATAAAATTTAGTTCAATACATGGCGTTGGGAGTTAATTAACATCACACGAGAATACACAACACAAGTCAAACTACAAGTTCACATATTAAAAACATTTTTGGTAAAATCCATGAAGTGGAACGATCAGTCAGAGGCCCGAAAGTCGGACAACCAGTTCTACCAACGGGTATCACTTTACTCCGTACTAACTGGATTGTGGACATCAGATCCTCCATGTCCAATACATGTCTCTCGTCATGTTTTAACACAGCGACCCGTTCGGAGAGATCAGGCCGCGGCCAAGCGGGCTCTAAACGAGACCACTACACCTCGTGGAGAGCGTAAGCGGCCGCGTCTTGATAAATCCAAGCGGGACGCCAACCGAAGCTACGCCCAAGCTGCAAGCTCCGAACTTGACGTCGCAGTCACCTGCGGCCGCACGGGGCTAATCAGCAGAGAGGCGTCGAACCAGGTTCTCGCGGCGATCCAGAGGAGGATAGTCGCCAAGGCCTCTTCACCCATACAGGGCTCACCTGCACCGACCTTCAGAGCGAAGCCGGTGTTCAGCGGCGGGGCCCTCAAACTGTGGTGCGGCAGCGACCACACTTTGTCATGGCTGGGGACTCTGGTCTCCGAGCTGGCTCCCATCATTGGCACCTCGCTAGTGATCAGGAGGCAGACGGAGATCCAGCGTCGGATAAAGTGTGGTGTGCTCATCCCCGACGAGCAGGGAATCTTCGCAGAGCCGTCCAACATTGGGCGTGCTCTGTGTTACCAGAATCCCTGGATAGACGTCAGGGGATGGTTATTGCTGGGCGCCAGTAAACGGACCGACGCATGGTACGTGGTGGTCGGGGTCCCTGAGGACCAAATTCCGACCCTGATGCAAGCCAGGCGCCGTCTCTCTTTTGGTGTAGGGACGGTGTACGTCAAGTTCCAGGGTCCGAACGGCAGATTTGTCGACGTCCCTCAGGGATATCCGGCCGCTGTAACCAGCGCCGTGACACAGGAGGTGGAGGCAACTCCCCCCACTACAAACACCGCGGCGGCACCCGCGGTTGTGCCTGCAGCTGCAGCGCCGGCCGCCCCTGCCATCGCCAGCGTGGGCGCCTACCCCTCGGGTGGGGAGCCCGATGACAGTAGCCTGTCCTCGGCCTCTGACCTTGAGGAGGGCGGCTTCGACGCTGGCGACCTATTTGCCGGGCTGCGGCTTGAAGGCGACGAAGAAGGAACGTCCTGCTATGGCGTCCCCTTCGTTGACCTGTTGTAAGGTCCAGGCCAACCTCCACCACAGCCAAACCGCGACGGCTCAGCTGCGGAAGTGGTTGGAGGTTCAACATACAGCCATTGCCTTGATCCAAGAGCCGTGGATTAGGCATGGCCGAATACAAGGTCTCTCCAATCTTGGGGGTAAGCTCCTAGTTAGTACAGATCACGATAAGCCAAGATCGTGCATCTATATCACACGCAACATAAAAACACAGCCACTAACAGATTTCTGTTGCAGGGATATCTCTGCAGCTAGGCTACTGATACAGCGAGGGGACACAGAAGCAGCTGTAGTCTTCGTCTCCGCTTACATGCCCGAGGCAGAGGAGCCGCCCCCGCATGACCTCGTCCGCCTCGTGACCTACTGCGAGAGCACAGGGCTGGAGGTTGTCATAGGCGCCGACGCAAACGCTCATCATCCTCTGTGGGGCATGGACACGCAAAACGCAAGGGGTAAGGCTCTAGTTGACTACTTGTTCACAACTAACTTAACCCTACTTAATACAGGTTCCGAACCAACCTTCGTAAACAGACGTAGCCAAACAATCATCGACCTCACTCTGGCAACGGAGGGCGCAGCAGCCATCATCACCGGCTGGCAGGTCTCTAAGGAGGCCTCCTGCTCGGTGTGACTCCAATACTGCCACGGCGCAACCCGCGTAACACTGACCGTGCTTCCTATACACGCATCCTCGAAAACAAGCTTGCGTCAACAAACTACTGGATGACCTACGAGGACATGCCGCAGATCGACGAGCGTGTAAGTCATCTCACTAAATCAATGCTAGACAGCTACCATTCATCCTGCCCGGAATCCACTCCGCCCACAACACCAGGTAAGCAACCATGGTGGGGAGCGGATCTGGAACGTAAGCGCGGGAAGGTTAGGGCAGCCCTAAACAGAGCCATAAATACCTGTGCTGATAAGGATTGGGATGCGTACTACGCGGCCAAATCTAGCTACAAAAAATGCATCAGATTCAGGAGCTCAACCGGATGGCGGAAATACTGCGGCAACATCGAATCCTGCCAGCAAGCAAACAGGGTAAGGAAAATACTGGCACAGCAGAGCCCGTCTGAGCCCGCAGTTCTCCGGAAACCCGACAACACACTTACCACCTCACCAGAAGAGGCGATGCGCGTCCTTATCGAAACTCACTTCCCAGGTTGCGCTTTCGCTCAGACCATTGACTGGACAGAGGTAACCCAAACGCCCACAGAAAACGACTGGCGCTACGCACACAAAGTGATAACACTGGAGAAACTCCAGTGGGCGATCAGGTGCTTCCATCCCTTCAAGGCGGCTGGTCCGGACGGAGTCTTTCCCGCCTTACTGCATTGGGGAGGATCCTCTGTCGCCAGTAGACTGGTACCCATAATGAGAGCGTGCCTGGCCTTCAGATACGTTCCAAAGGGATGGAGAGAAGTGAAGATTATATTCATTCCTAAGCCAGGTAAGAGTGACTATACCAACGCCAAATCCCACCGACCGATCAGCCTGACCTCCTTCCTCCTTAAAACCATGGAGAGAATTTGCGAGAGAGAGCTGAGGGATGGCGTGTTAAAAACTATCCCATTAAATGCTAATCAGCATGCATACAGCTCGGGTAAGTCCACTGAATCCGCTCTCCATCTAGTGGTCGGCCGGATAGAAGAAGCGATACATCAGAAGGGCACCTGTCTGGATACTTTCATAGACATCGAAGGAGCCTTCGATAAAACAAACTTCTCCAGCATTAGCACCGCCCTCTCTCGACACGGAGCAGAACAGGTACTGACTGACTGGATTACTAACATGTTAAGTAAACGAGTGGTTCGTCTTGCAGAGGAACAGCAGATGGCCATGATAGCCAGAGGCTGTCCCCAAGGAGGCGTACTATCCCCCCTCCTCTGGAATCTGGTGATAAATGATCTTATCACTAAACTCAACGCGAACCATTTCTACACAATAGGGTACGCTGACGACCTCGCCATCCTCATCTCGGGGAAAGTGACGGGCACAATCTGCAATCTCACTCAACAGGCGCTACGCATCGTTGAACGGTGGTGCAGAGATTTCGACCTATCAGTAAACCCCACGAAAACGGTACTAGTAATGTTTACCCTAAAACGAACACTAGGCCTCTATCGCCTACCCAAACTTTTCGATACAGAACTCCAGTTAGCCGACGAGGTCAAGTACCTGGGAGTCATCCTGGATAGTAAGTTAAACTGGAGTAGTCATCTAGACAACAAACTAAACAGGGCCTGCATTACCTTTTTTCAATGCAGAAAGATGATAGGTAAGAAGTGGGGCCTATCCCCTAAAATTATACAATGGTTATATTGCGCGGTGATCCGACCCATGATCACCTACGGGGCAGTAGTCTGGTGGCCCCGCACCAGACTAGCCACGGCCTCCATTAAACTGCAACGCATGCAAAGGCTTGCCTGCATGGCGATTACAGGTTGCATGAGGACTACTCCGACCGCAGCTCTCGAAGCCATGTTGGGCCTCCCACCGCTCCACCTGTTTATACAGCAGGAGGCGACGATGACGGCAGTACGCCTTAATACACTTCAACTTTGGGGTAAGAAAGAAACACAGCACACTGCCGTACTGGAGGGATTCTATAATGAGTTCCCCCTGGCAAAAGCAACAAACGATCGGATACCCAAACAGTTCGTATTCGACAAAAAATACAAACTCCAACTCCATGAGGACCACTGCTGCGAGGGATGGAGCCCTGCGGAACTACGGATCTTCACAGATGGATCTAAAACAGGTACTGGCACTGGAGCTGGAGTCTTCTCGGAAGATCTCAACATCCATATTGCCACACCACTGGGGGTCCACAACACGGTTTTTCAGGCAGAATGCATGGGCATTTCCCTGGCGGCATCAGCCATCTTAGCCAGGGGGGTTGTGGACCACTCTATTCGTATACTCTCAGACAGCATGGCTGTTCTGTTAGCACTAAACAACCACATAGTCAACTTTGGGTTAATACACGAGTGTCATCAACGCCTGAACCAGGTTGGTAATCACAATAATATAACCATCCAATGGATCAAAGGACACAGCGATTCCCGAGGCAATGATGCTGCGGACGAACTCGCTAGAAGGGGATCGAGCATGGCAGCAGTGGGTCCCGAACCCATTGTGCCACTCCCCTTCTACGCACACTGGTAAGGAAACGAACCAGCGAACAACACCACAAGCTGTGGCTGGACCATGGCGAGTGCAGGCAGGCCAAGGATGCACTTCCTACTATCGATGGCCGCCTCACCAAACGAGCGCTTAGGCTGTCCAAACTACAGCTGCGCACACTTACAGCCGCCATCACTGGCTCTTTTAATAAACACCTCTTTGTCATAGGAGTCACAGACAGCCCCCTGTGCCGAGCCTGCATGGAGGAAGACGAAACAGCAGCCCACGTGCTTCAACATTGCCCAGTGGTTGCAACATACAGGGCAAAGTACTTCGGTACCCCAGGTACTCTCCGCGAGATTGTCAGCAACACCAAGGCGCTGCTGGCCTTTCTCGGGGAGTTAGGGTGGATCGAATAGATTTCCCACCCGCACGCAAAATACGCGCTTTGACGTGGAGTTGCGGACACCAGCCCGTTATACAATACATGTCGCTCCATGTAAAATACTAGTATTCGGCTGAATCCGGTTAGACTGAAAGCCGACCCCAACATGTGAAAAAGCTAGGTAGATGACAGATGATGACATAGTGGAATATTGTTTTACCATTTAGTTAAATTACTAAAGTATATTATATTTTTATTATTATATTGAGAGCAGCGGTGGCCCAGTGGTGGAGACCCCGACTTTCGAGGAGTAAGTCGTGGGTTCGAACCCAGCCAGGCGCATTACTTTGTGTAAATTATTTCATCACCACTGCTCTCAAAAACGGTGAAGGAAAACATCGTGAGGAAACCGGCATGTCCTAAAATCAAAAATTCGAAGACATGTGACATCTACCAACCCGCACTGGGCCCGCGTGGTGGATTATAGCCCATTCCCTCTCATAGAGAGGAGGCCTGCGTCCCAGCAGTGGGAACATTAATAGGCTGATTATGCTATGTTTATGCTACTAAAGTATAGAAACAAGTTTAAAAGTTCAACACACCAAGTACACTTAGAACTAAACCAATACCTCATAGAATACCACCATTTTTGTCCACTCCTACTAATAACAACTAAGCACAAATATGCCAAACATTTGCACAAACAAGTGTCGACAAACGGCGAACATGGGTCATTAATCACGGCACAATTAGGGGCTCACCCCGTCGAACACGTTGGACAAATATTGGATTATATATGATTGATTGGCCCCAAGTTTTGTGGCCACCCAACTAATAGAAGAACCAATCGATATGAATTGGAGTTTGGGAGGACTGTCATAGATTAATGACGTGACATGTGGGTCGAAGGGGATTGGGGGTAGCACAAGTATTGCTGTTTACTTTGTTAGATAAATTGAGGTAAAATACATTTTATAGTCTGTCGATTTTTTGTACAATATAATAATTTGAACAAACAAAAGAAGTACAAAAATGTTGAAAGGAAAAAAAGTTAGGAAGCAAAAAACACATCATAAATAATCTAGGAACAAAAATACTTTTAACTTCATATTGTGTTTAACATGAGATACTAAATAGCCTCGTCCCATATTTCACGCGCGCCAAACCTCGACTTACTGAACTAAAAAACTTAAAGAATATTAATAGCTGATAGCGAAATTTTTACCCCGTCCAAGCTTACAAAAACCCTCGCACATATTTCGCTCAAAAAGTTAGTTAATTTATTATTCACAGAAACTTTGCCTTGTATCTGTTCAGTATTACACTCGCAAATTGTTTTTAAAATATCGCATATCAAGATAACGTTCAAGTTTTCGGTATTTTCCTTTACGGAGAAAAAAAAGTTTTGTCCCTTAAGACTTTGGTTTGAAAAATGCGAAAAGGTTTTATACATCACTTTAGATGTCCATGATTGATTTTCAGTCACTACGGAGTGTCTTCCGTAGTTCTCTCAGATTAACTAAGAAACATGAGGTAATCAGTATTTGGATATTTAATCATCGAGTTGCTAATATTAAGTCCGCCTTTGTACAGTTTTTTTACTTGTGCATAAACTTTTAATAAATAAATAAATATTGAAAGGGCCATTTTTAAATTAAAATCTTCATTGCTTTTCTTGCCACAGAAAATTATGTAGCTAATCGATATCTAGAATAATATTTTTTTCCAAATGAACACAGATTGTTAGGCCTTTGAAAGCAGTAACAAAGCATGAAAAAAGATTCTTTTACATCTTACGCAAACAATTTACTCCACCAGAGATCCCTTTGCGTAAAAGATTAATTTTGATCTTAAGTACCTCAAGTAAAGTAAAATTGTTTGTATACACCATTCATTTGATGGAAGTAAATTAAACCACGACACAATAAAGTATTAAGATCCAATGAGAATTCGCCAATAAATATTTAGGTAAAGTAAAATAGGTACTATTGTCAACTCGATTTATGATTTTGTTGAAGAAAATTAATTGATGTAAAATGAAAACGACACAATAAAAGTTACTGTAACTTTAAAAATTAAAAGAAAGTCGATTATAAAAGAACTCGTTGCAGTCTCACACATCACATTATCTACAATCCTTTCCAAGTTATTTGATTTCTGATTATACATAACCGTTAATGTCATAGTGATATATATTTTCACAAGTAGCCTGCCAAATTCAGTGTTCTTTATTCTCCTCAAAATAAGGTTGCTACTGTGAGGGATAACTATAACAACTCCTGTAATTATTATCTTTTTCTGACCACAATTTTCTTTAACCTTGACCTACTTAAGCATAACCAGTATATTATAATGTGCCTTCTCTATGATACACTACACATCAACATACATATTTAATGTGCCACCTGATGGAATACCACTCAGCGGTGTAAGTGAAACACTTGTAGGATGTCACTTCAAATGAACCTGAGGGTACAAACTAAGTAATATATGCCCTTTATGTGATCTCAAGTAGTTACTATGATTTGGTTGTTTTCTTCTTAACGTAGGTGACACTTTATTTTCCTTCTTCCATATGCATGTCGTTAATCATCTGTCTGCGTATACCCTTTTCTTTTAATATATAGATTTACCATGCCGTATAGAGAGACAAAAACAATCTCTTTATGGCACTAAATCTGTCATAGTCACTATTAACTTAACGATAAATGCTGTTCCTTAAGCCCACCAGCTAATTAATAGACAAGAGCTATCAAACCTGAAGTAAGTTCTAGACCTACAATTTTATACAGTTTACATATGTGAACTGAACTGTACTGTACTCCAATCGTATACTACAGGTAACCCGTATCAGTACAGAAACCAATAGTTTGTAAGTTACTTCGTAAGCGGAACTTATAAAAATATCATTGCTTTTTTAAGTGAAATATGCAGCCCATAGTTATGATGTACGCATCGTGTGTATTTTTATGGCCCATAGTCAATTTCATTGCAGAGACAACTGAAACAAAACTCATAATAAAATCACTTCTCTAATTTCGAGTTATTCGCTTGATTTCCATCTATAGTCCTGTAGTAGCCCAAAACCGCAAGAGGCGAGTTAATCTTCCGGCGGGTGGTTTGTAATTCGATTAAAGTTGGCAACTCTTGGCCGACTCTTAATTATGTTTTTGGTGGATTCTCTCGCGGGGCTCCGTCACGCGAACCTTTGTTGCCTATCGAATTTGTTTGAGTAATGTCGTGGTAATAGATTAGTTCAAGCAGCTCTGTGTTTATATTGTTTTAAGGTTTCGAGAGATTTTGGCTCACATTTTGAAGATTTTGTTTTTGATGCAGGCATTATATTTTTTTTTATAGTTTAATGCTGTTTTCAACAATCTTTATCTTCGTTTTCCTCGAAAAATCTATCCAATATCGTTTGCATGATTTAAAAATACCAAGAGGGTCAAGTTTGTGACTTTACAGCCACTGAAATGAATAAGAGGAAAACGCTTTTAAGTCTACCATGGCAGTGCTGGGAGAGAGAGTCATAGACCCGAATCCAAGCTCCGTAGAACGTGAAGATCTATGCACAAACTTATAATGAGTCCATTCCTGAACTCCAAGGTCTTCGCCGAAAATCCTAAAACTCGGAAAGCCTTATCCCTTTATTTATTCACAATGCAGGCCATTGTCGACGGCGAGCCTGTTCCAGCCACTGTTACTATTAACTAAAGGAGTCTTAGCTTCGTAATCTCGAATGGAATTTGCGAGACTACATTAGCATTTCAAATCAACCTCTCGCCGTCTTTTAGAAGCCTATCCTTTCAACCTTACGGATTGTGTTACTGCAGAATTTACTTAACTATCCAACTTGTGTATTCCTTGAAGCCGGCGCGCTAAGAGGCGGTTCGTGTACGCTTTTTAGAACGTAGATTATAAAAGTTAATGAAGCGTCTAGAGGTTGCTAAATTCCGCATACTTAGTGTCTGTTTAGTCAATTGTGTTTACGAATTGACAGGCTTAAAGTAATGCAGAGTAATCTCTGGCCAGTTTTACTTAAAAGTCTTTAGAGCAATAGAAACTAGGATTCAAATAATAATTCAAGATTATTCCAAAGCTTCAACAGTTCAATGATTAGGGTTCTTCTCTCGATAGTACCGGTACTGTAAGCGAGAATAGTAAAAATATTTTTTCAGGCTCTCCTAATCTATTTTCTTGCAATTTGTTTTCAAATAAAAGTAAAATTTATTAGCATAATTTGATCTTACTTTGGCATAACTATGAAATAAGTTATGAGGATCCTGGCCTCATAGCAACAAAAGGAGGATGGCCTTCGTAAAGATTAAAGGGTAAACGGACTGATTCCATCTAATTACCTCATGTCTTCATTACTCTCTTGCCTTATCTGCCTTCAATGCAAATGATCTGTCGTCAGCTATAAATGGCTCTGATAACACGGGATCCTTTCAGATCCAGCTCCTATTCATCACTCTGTTTTCTCACGTTATAAATAATTTAAAACAAAGACTGGCGACATTCATCGTTGTTTACGGCAAAGATCTTGATCTTAATGCGAATAAATTACTTGTTACCAGGATTTGTTTGAACCCCTCCGTTTCTGCTGCCCCCTGTAACGGTATCTGGGACGCTGATCAATCAAGTGTTCAACTTAATAAGTTTATTAACGCAGAATTTTCGAAGGGATTCTCTTCGTTAATTTAATATCAGATTAATTTGTTTTGGGTGAAAAATGTGAGTAATCCCGTAGATGGAATCTGCTTATATAATTTTGATAAAATGTTACGGTTATTTGATTTGTTCGAGTATGTTCTATTGTGTTTCTAATAAATTATTTCTTGAACTTTGCCCCAATTTGTTCTGTATCGCTGCCTGCCACGTAGTGAAATAAATACGACAGGTTCAAATTGATATTCCAACCTGTCGAGAGAAGGTTGGGAAGTTCTTTCTATATTTTGTTCTTGAAGAGTATAATCAGAAAGCGGTGTCAACGTCAAAATTCCTGACGAAGAGAAACAGGACAGGTTATTTGCGTAGCTCCAAAACCACTCGTATATTCTCACAGTTGATTCGAATTAATCATATTACTTGATATCTTCTTGAATTTACAGGATGGATGGTACGGATGTAGCTCATCTAAAATTAACATCTATATTTTCGTATGTTTTTCTAAAAATATTACTGCTATTCAGAGTAGGTATGCTATTAGTTCCATGCTATGGTTATGACAACATCGTCATATCAATATTTCTAAAAACGAAAATAAATATTCCACCCACTGTCAGTAAAAGGGTGTCAACAACACAATAACAAAAATATTCGATGTTAGAAAGTTCAAAATCTTTGACACGAATTACTTCTTCTTTGCCATCACCATCGCCTTTTATGAAAACAATCAAATTTTTCAGTGAACAGGGTTCTATTTCCTTTGTCACCCGATGCGTTGGTATCGAAGGGTACAAACATCTCAACAGGCATGATTGATTATGGGCCAAGTTGCTTCGACACTTGTAATTTCCGAACTATTATGTGTGGCATTATTGTGTTTGTTAGTTTTGTCAGCATTAGTGATGTGATCATAGTTTTGTTCACTTAATGGAAGGGTGATGTGGTTAGGAACAGGGATTTGATTGCTTGGGAGGAATTCAGGGTCTAATAATATTAAGTTTAGAATACTGATGGCGAACAGTGATTGGAAACAAAGACGGAGGGACGAGCATGACTCCTTCTGAAAGGACTGGTCTGGACTAGCAAAAGACAAATCTTTGCCCAGCAATAGAATCTTACACGCTAGTATATGTAGTAGCTTTCTAACGAATTAACTTTAGTAGATTCATAAGGTAGGAGTAGATACAGATAAAGTTATGCTATATTTTATGATGGTACAGCAAATTGCTCCAGTTTTATACCAACAAAAAATGTATTCTACTGATTAATCTTTAGGGCAATAAACAATACTTGCAGGGGAAGTAAGCAAGACATAAATCATAAAGGAATTTCCTTGTTCTTTAAATGTTGCCGTTCAGATAAAAATGCCGTTATCATTCGAAGGCGTTGATACAATTTACTTAAACTAGGTCAAAGGAAATGGTATTTATTTGATCAATACACCGACTGAAACCTTTTCAATGTCATTTTTAGTTCCAACATTCCAACGGTTTATTTTTATTGACTGCAAGAAAAAAAACCAACATTATTCAAACAATTTTTTTTTAAAAGCACAGTATGCTACCTTGAGAGACCCCAAGCAGAAAAAACTCGTTATGAATATAATCACAATGAAATATTCGCTACTCCTGTAGATCACTTTGATAATGTTGAAAATGAACGTTAACAATTCAATAGAAGTTTCGTTTATCCGACTGAACCGATTAAAATTGTAAATGAGCTTCTTAGCAGGCTTTGTTTGAATAAACAATACGATGTAGCTGTTATTTCGGATGTTATTTTCGTTTAATTGTGGCGTCAGATTAAAAGCTTTAGATGTAGATTAATGTAGTTGCCGTTATTAATAATTATTTTGTTAAATATTTACTAGTATTTATATTTAGAGCTCACATCAGTTCAGTAAGTATGCAGCGATTCTTAAGCTTAATTGAAAATTATCTTGCCGAATGCAGCTGGAAGCATTATGCCAAATGACAGCAGTTAATTCTACCTGACCTTTTTAAATTTTACTTCAAAAGCAATCAACGTTTTGATTGTTATTTCTACTGTAACTATCCTACCTCCCTAGTAGTCAAAAGTTTTTACCATCTAAATCGTACTTGGAAATTTTACTCAAATTCAAGAAACATACATTGCAGATCGACCGCAAAATAGAAGCAGCCTATCCTTTCGCGCTGACTGCATAAATCATAAATAAACATCACATTTGAAAGCAGCATTGGGTCTGAGATCGCGATAGCCAAACTTACAAACAAAACAATAGAAGTTATACAGGGTGTATTGACGTTCGGTGGCAGCATAAAATGCAACGTTCGTGGCTCGCTTAGTTTTGCAATTCAAACTTCGTCTCATATCGGTTTACGGACGAATGGTTTTGCTGTTGGGCTGTGAGTGGTGTACAAGCGGAGCGGGCTGCGATATTGTATAGAGTTTTCAGTCATTATGTCTAGCGTTCTTCCCACTATGATGGGGTCCAGCTGGTTTAATGCACTTAAAAATCAATATATTACAAGGAGTGACTGCCTATATTTTGTATTTACTGTAGGAATGACTATAATATTATTTTAACTACGTTGAAATTCGTTCAACTCAATTATCAATGTTAAGATTATCGGTAATGTATAAATAGGTATGCTAGGGTACCGGTAAAAAAAGAATCTTCTGACAACTTGCGCAATTTGTTAATAAAGTAAATCTTAATAAAGAATTAGAATAAAATTATGAAGCATCCTGTTAATGATGTTTACGTGTCAAACGGGAGAACATTACCTACCCAGCACTCGAGTCCAGTAGATCATCGCTCGCAACAGGGTGTTTTAACTAAGTCATGCGTCATAAAACTGAAAATATTTTTATTGTTAAATTATTAAAATCTCATAAAATTTTTGGATACATGAAGTGGGCTGCCGTTGTAAGACGACTAAAAAGTCACGGTGTATACCATCACTTTATTAACAATATCGCTTCCGCGTACACAGCGCACTACCTAACGTATGACTTTCTGATACAGTGAGCACGGAACGTGAATATTTGTGTAACCGCGGTGTAAAACACGACCGCTGACCGACTACTGTTGTTTGAGTTATTTTTCATAGCTCAACCAGCTCAACCGAGTGTGCCAGATAATGCTCGCTGGAATCGCTTTCAAAGCGACCATTAATTTATTGTTTGTTGGGACAAGTTAGGGAATTGTTGGGTGGGTTGCTGTATGAACAATGGCTGTATAAACGTTTTTGTTTTCTATGATGTGGTTGGATGTATCAATGTTTGTGTAAGTTCGTTGGCTTATTTTATGTTCCTAGCGCGACATGCTATTTTCTTTCGGTTTTTAAGGCTTCCAACAAAACTTCTGCTCCCATAAGTTTAAAATTGTATTGCTAATGTTTTTTTCTGGTTTCACTCTTGGTGTATTTACGTTATATTTCGTAACAGTTGTTCTGAAGCTAAGAAAGGACAGCTGTTAGGTAAAAGATTAGAGTCGTCTCTCAAGCTAAATAAACTTTCAATGATTAAAAACTGATATACCTACACATAGCACGTGGGTGGGGATATTTGTATAGTTTGAGGACATGCGGGGAACCCCACAATGTTTTCTCTGCATGTTATATCAATATTTATTGAGTGTGTAGTAGAAAAATGAAGTCAATAACAAAAAGAAAATTCTATCAAGAAAAATATTTAGTGATTGCCAGTAGACACTCTTGATCTTCCTCAAAGCGACCTTCTTCAAAGCGAACTTCCACTTTAAAAGCGAACTTCCTCAGACGAAAAAGGACGAAGCCAAAGCTAAACACTACATATTCGTCAAAGCGGTGCCCGCGGCTGACCTAATTTTCTACGTGACTTTACTTCGTTACCGACGGAGGAACATTGGCGTCTGGGGAGCTGGAGCAGCGTGATTGTGATATACATGCTACGTACACGTGTACCGTACGTGTTTTATTGGAACTGGAGAAAGAATAACACAAATTGCAGATGTTGGTGATTGGGAGTTCTCTTTATAGGGCATGATTTGGTTGCACGTAGCATAACCAGATATGCATATAATTTTTATTTATATTTTGTTTCAATGTAACTTGACATAATTTGTTCCAATTTAATTTATTATTTATTTGCATTAATTAATCTTATATGTATATTTCAATTTAATTTATTCTTAGTCAAGTTAATAAATTAAATTTATTCTTAGTCAAGTTATGAGGAGCTCGTGGCTAAGTAATAACAGCCGCCCGGATCGATCTTTAGGTTAAGCCGCGCTTGTCTAGGTTGGTCTGTGGATGGGTGACCACCCATTACATACCGAGTTTCCTCCGTGCCTCGGAAAGCACGTTAAGCCGTTGGTCCCGGGTGTCATTTGTAGATCTTTGACAGTCGTTATAGGTAGTCAGTGGCCCAAAAAGTCTGACATCCAGTCTTACCAAGGGGTATCGTATTACCCAGTACTAACTGGGTTGTGGAGGTCAGATAGGCAGTCGCTCCATGTAAAATACTGGTATTCAGCTGCATCCGGTTAGACTGGAAGCCGACCCCAACATAGTTGGGAAAAGGCTAGGCAGATGATGATTATTCTTAGTCAAGTTATTCTTATTTTAATTTTTAATCCGTATTCACCTGATCTGGACAACCTACATAAATGCTACTAACTTAGTCTTAAGAGAATTAATGTGTTACTAACAAAATATGGACATTACCCAGTCTGAAATAAACAAATTTTAATTTTAATTTAATAAATAAACGGGTTCCGAAAACTTATGATTCAATTTTGCATTAACATTTTTGTAACTTATGCAATTTTAAACGAGATGGGAAAAACTAGATCCAGAACGCAGATCCCGTCCGCAAAAATTACCATTTAACATTTAGCTGTCAGCGATTTCTTTAAAGTAACGCCTGGATTCTATACAATATCTTCCTGTATTCCTATTTCCTGTATTATCTTGATATTTTTACTCGATGACTTGATTGCCGTCAGAGGAAAATAAAGCATTGGAAATGTAATAATATTTAATTAAGCTTTATTTATGTACACAAAAGAACAGATAACAAATGACGAAACTTACTTGAAGAGAAAAAAATCTAGATGAAAAGTACTGTTATCAATTTGTCATTCACTTTAATGGAGTCCCAAAATTAGACCAAGTAGCATTAGAACCTAATTTCCTAGTTTACCAGCTACAATTCCTGCTCAGTACATAATTACGTTGTCAGTCAAATCTGCGGGTACTTACACTGAATTAATCTGTTGTTCATGGAAGCGACGAGCACGTATGAAATGCTTTGTTCCAGACTAATTCTTGAATTTAAGTGGCATATATGTGCTACGTCAGCAGTAATTTCTAAGCAAACCCTAACACTAATAGGATTTTAGATTTCTTAGAGCAATTTGAGATTGTAAAATGTAATTGTGTAATAATATCTTCTGCATTGGCATGTTGTTGCGCACGGCGGTGTTGCATTTTGAGTCGCAGCCTGTTTTGAATAGTATTTGCAGAGTCCAAACTAAATATTCTTACATAACATCACACCTGTTTTCCGTAAGGCTTAGGCAGAGATGTATCCACCAAAAGTACATCCATAATTCGTCAGTCTCTTTAATTCCCAGGTAATAGGGGTGGCTTTTCCTGAAATTCATACTCAAGTCTGCTACTGACAAATTGCAACCACGAAATCAACGAGGCAGTTAGCCAAATTTGGCTTTTCAGGTTGCAAAAGACCTGAGCATCATAATCTAATATTAACTTGGGCGCCACCATTCAGGTTTGACCCAGTCCCGGTTTTGGAACAAAACCCGGTTAACCTTTTGAACGATAAATGTTTCATTTGTTTCGCAAACAACCGGTTTCATTCTTCTGCTTTGCTGGCCGTTTCATTGTGTTCCACGTACGAGTCTACGTCTGAATACGTTTTTAGGGCAAACACTCTCGACCAAAGAAACACGCGGTGAATATTGTAAAGTAAAATAATTATATTATGTATGTACATCGAGTTCATAAAAGCTATTGATGAAATTAATTTACCGCGATGAAGAAATCCAGCAATTCGTCTAACGAAAATCACGAAGTTTTAAATCCATAGCAAAATTATGAATTCCAAGTACCTAACTCTGAATATTAACATTAAAGTTTTTTTTGGTTTGGTTTACAGGTAGACCATACCTTTATAGGCATGGTCTTCCTGTAAACCAATCCAAAAAAATACCCTACCTACCTATGTATACGATATTTTTCATTGTGATAGTTCGTTCCAATGATATAATTCATAACCTCCACGCGGGCAAAGCCGCGGGCAAAAGCTATTATATCACAAAATAAAGCCCAAATCCCACGTAACATGAAACCAAAGAAAAACATCAACACCTCTACCAAAACACTCTCACTAAATACGCAAAGACACCCAACAGATTGTATTATCATCGAGCCAGTAATAAGACAAATTAGTTTTGTAGAGACGGATCGTGGCTCCGTCCTTCGGGATAACGCAATAAGAGCCGTTACTCTGCTGCTAATTGATCGAGCTCTCTGCGACTCTCCAGCTCTATCGATCTCTACATGTATGTAGAGCTAATGGAGAGACTTTGTGGAGTGTACAAAATTAGAAATTAGCAAGAAAATTATATTTTTGGAGTAAAATTCGTTGGAATGACTTCAAACGAAAAGGATTAAAGGATGGTTTTGGGTAAAACAAAATTGCTTAATTGAAATAGGTGACTTAGCTACTTGCTTAAATTGTTCCAAAAGGGTTCCGTAGCCAATCGGGCAAAAAGAGAACATTTCAAGTCATGTTTTTCGCCGTCTTAGCTCATCACCATCATCATCATATCGGCCGGGAATCACCCACTGCTGGCTATTAGCCTCCCCTGTTTTCGCCACACTTCCCAGTTCTGAGCGTCTCTTATCCTGGTGTCTCCCACGACTTCTTTCCGCCTCAGTTAAAGAATATCAATTTAGTAAAACTAATTCTATATTTTAAATACATCAATTGGTTTAGAACGCGAGATCTGAACATGAAATACAATTACTACTTATGTTTATTTATAAAGTACTAAACACTCATTTCGTTTACGAAAAGTGATATAATAATGTATAAAATGAGGTTATATACCTCATTCTATAGGTATTATCAACAGGATAAAATATATCTTTATCTAGAAAATTAAAATACATTTCTCTCTTTCCTCCTTTGTTCATGATTCCAATAACACTTCGCTTTCAAGTTCAATCAACAAAATGGAAAGCAGTTCAGAGTAACGCTCGCTTCCTCTTTCTGGTCGCCACGGCAGGCAATCTGCCTTTATAAGTCTCGTTATTAGAAGAATATCCGACCAAAGCTGACTGTTAAAATTAATATTATCGAAAGGCGAACGATACTTGGAATATAAATCTGTATTCATCGTGCCTTTTATGTGAAAATTCTCATAAAATATTATCAAATGATTTCTGTTAAATATACCCTGGCGGTGAACTAAGAAAATGTTGTGAAAAAGATTTGTAAGAAAAGATATAACTGGTTCTATTTTAATTCAAAGTCGTGTAAGTTTTTATAGACTATTGGTTATAGACTAGAGAAATACAAAATTGTATAGAAAGGAGAATTACAAATGGAACGTAAAGACGAAAATTTGGTATCAGTTACTACCAGAGATTACAAATTAAAACAATTAACATGAATAAACCAGAAATAGCATCCCGTCACACGCACGTGACGATGTCAAAGGAAAACCACAAAAGGCGAACATTCCGTCGTCTTCATTTAACTTGGCGACTTCATCGTCCACATCATAAGCACAAAGAATCACTTAATTTCCCGCTCCGTGAACTGGCGTTATCTCTGATTTTCCGCCAAACCCGACCCCGGGCCTCGGTGCCCGGACATCGGGATTGGGGGGATTCGGGAATCACTCTCGCGGGATTCACAGCCCGTTTGAGACGGGAAGTATCGGCTAATACTCAGCGGTAGGCGGTCGTTAGCAGAATGTAATAAAATTTAACTCTTCGCCAATCTGCGGATTTGAGCATCTTAGGTCCAGATACAATGATGGTGATTTGGGATATATTGTGATGGTATCGCTTACGATTCCAGTTAACGGTGTAAATAGCGCCTCGGGCGAAGATGCGACGAGTTTTATGTTACTACCAGTATTATGTTTACTTTAAAACGCCAATAACGTAGAAATAGTGACCGTATTTAACGCTAGGAATTTGAATGTTTTTGGTTATTTTACACTTCAAGCACATAGTACAAAGGTAGATTGAATGTCAGAGGCATTTTCTTTTTTATAGGTTTTTGTTGACGTCAAATTCAATAAACAGAAATAAATATTTCATGAAATTGAAAAATTTAAGCAATTTCACTATTTTATGTAACCTATGTTATAATTTCATAATGTTTAATCATTTAAACCATTGCTAAATACCTCCTAATCTTTACAAAACCAGAGTTATCGTTCAGAACCGTATTAATCTATCAAGCGATCAATACAACTAAAACTACAAACGCAAGTGATCAAGCAGGACCATCATTTAGGAAGCCGGCGCCCATTTAACTAGATTACAGCACCAAAGACCTGTTTCACCGACCGAAGGATTCAGAAACTTGGACAATTAAATCCATCTATTTATAATCGACATGCCCCAGAGAACCTCTGGCAGGATTATCAATAAAGGAACATTTAACCATCGGGGAAGTTACTCGTACAACTTGTCCAATTTTGGTCACTTTATTGGAACACCAAATGTTACGTGTATTTGGCGGTCTTATTCTGGGGTGCGGTGGAAGTTTTCTTTGGTATTTCTTCGAGCTTAAGTGAGAAAAGAAATTCGAAAATAATGTGTCTAATTTAAAAAATGTAACATCATAATTTATTTTTTACGTAAAAATTCTATCGGAGTCATAACATCATAACCGACATGGATGTAATTTTAGTACGTGGTAAATTATTTAATTTTTACGGACACGGCGAAGCTTAAACCTTCTAAGTATAAGAAAGGTATGGTCATGTTTAATGAGCATGGTTGTGGTATAGACCCTCAAACTAAACCATTTCCTTAATGAAACCAACATCGTAATGGCGAAAAGATTATCAACGGCCCCATACATTTCGGTCAAGTAGGTATTGAACTTGGGTATGCAATAGCTGATTTTTTTGCACATATTGATACGATGTCGGTTCTTTAAAAAAAAATTGTTCAGTTTGATGGTCCACACCCATAAATATGACTACAGCTTTTTGATACACGCTGTAGAAAGAAAAAAATAGCTAAGAATAAGAATAAGAGAATAGAATAAGAAACTTTTATTTGTAAACATAGCTATAATAACAGTATCGTCTCCCTGACGACTGCGCCACATAGACGCAGTACTTTAATTTCCATCCTTTTTACAAAGCAATCTATACCCAAATCCCTACAACTCAGTAAATCTTCTTCCAATATCATAGCAAACACTGGCCCGAGCCCAGAATACCCCTTCATGTCCAAAAGCTCGTTACAGGCGCCCTTTATTGGCCACATTTGGTCGCAATTTGACAAATTGATTCGCTCGTGTTCTCCACTCGGACAATTATGGGATCGGATCGGGCCCTCCGATAGACTTGGACGGTATACCAGCTGTTTTGCAACGCTTGTAATTGATGCTGTTCTTAAGTTAAATAGAAATGTACTTGGCTACTGGTTATGGCCACGGCGTCGCCTCTTGTAAGACTGCCTGTCTTCTTGAGAAATGAAGAGAGGAGCGGAGTTGTGCAAGTTTTGACCAATAGAATTGCATAGAATAAGTGTAGCGCAGTGGGGTTTAGATTTTATGCAATTCTATTGGTTAAAATTTGCACAGCTCTGCTCCTCTACTCTATTCTCCACTCCAGTTGACATACAGCCTTAGACGGAAAATAATACTTAGGAAAAAACTACCTGCATAAATAATATCTATTGTCCTCACCCAAGTAATGGTCCGTCCACATCTCAATCCATTCAGGTAGTTAACAGACAGACTGACCGACACAGAGTTACTTAAGAGTTCTTAATATTAGTATGGAGTAACGTCCACTAGGCCAGAGAAATTAGGTTTGAACCCTCTTACAGAATATTTTGAATTACCCTATAATTGTGACTACTTAAAGTGGTAAATTGTGGAGTGTATGGGAATATTTACATTGAGGAAAAGGCTGGTTTAACAAATTGACTATCAATTTAAATTTAATTTAAATACAATCTACGTTAAGCAGTAGTGAAGCTATTTGGCTAAACCAGTGCTTTATTTAGACTTGAAAAGACACTCTAATGTCATTAGAAAAATGAAAGTTGTAAATAAATACCAAAGATCAACCTAAAACATAAACACACGGGACTAGCATACATAACTCAACATACACAAGAGCCTGACAAGACAGTTCAGAACTTATCAGCTTTGAGATCAGAAGGAGCAGATCATAATGAAGTAGCCTGCAGCGTTGCCCAAGATTCGAGGACCCACTCGACTGTTCTGCAAAAATTAGTACTATTGACACTTGACCCTGTTGTAGAACATTCTAGAGGGTTCTAGAGAGTCCTCGACATATTGTGGGGTCGAATGAAAATCTGTTGTATGGAGAGTCTCCACAAAGTTTTGATGTCCACTCCGCTACTTCGTTTTTGCAATGTTTTCTACTGTCTTTGTAACTTTGTTTTTACATCTGGGTACAGAATGGAATGAAGATTTGTTGTTGTTTGCCTACATTACCAACCACTACATAAACTAGAAATCTATGTAGTTGAAGGTAAAGCACTAGAAATAATCAAATCCTATCTCAGTAATAGCTACATATAGTACACTGAAATAACACAATTATGTCCATTCACAAAATGTATAAAATTTGGTGTACCTCAAGGGTTGACACTAGGCCACCACTATTTCTCATTTATATAAATGATTTACCTAACGCTATTCAACACCCTATCGTTTTATTTGCAGATGACAATACGGCGATTTACACAAATAACAAAAATAAAAATCTTGAACCAGAAATAAATGATTCCTTAACGAAATTAAAACATTGGCTAACAATAAATAATCTAAAAATCAATCTTACAAAAACCCATTACATGAATTTCAAGAATAAAAACGCAAAATCAATTCCATTATCTATTGAGTACAATAATGAAACTGTATCTGAAGTTACAAGTACAAAACTAGGCATCCATATACATTCTAATATGTCATGGAAAACACATGTAAATAGTGTATGTGACAAATTGCATCAGTTCTCTTATTTATTTATTTTTTATTTATTTATTTAAAATTATGAAATAACACCTTTACAGCTATAACGCCAATGCGATGTTACCACCACCAAGATACAATAACTTACATAAGCTAACAAAAAATACAATTAAAACACAATCAGAATACATATCAAAAAAGAAAAATATTAAAATACCTACAATAAGCACACCTCTAAATATTTTCAATGCACTTCAGTGCTACTCCTGTGAACTTCATCAGACTGCAGTGAAATATATCTACCTCATCTGAGATAATATTTAACAGTCTTATGGCGCGTGACAAGGGGGCAAACTTGTTAAGGTTAGTCCTAGAGGATGGCTCCAGTAGCGTAGGCGTGGGGCGACGCGCGCCCCCGCAACCGGGTGGCGCGCGCAGCCCCAGCTCCGCTAACAGATCGGGGTGGTGTAGCCAGCCGCGCAGCACCTACATACTCAAAAAAGTATCTAACCAAACCACACTACTTAGTGTTTATCATGCCTATGTGGGATCCACTCTATCTTATGGAATACTCGACTGATAAACAAATTGCGTACAAGGCACAAAAAAGTGTATCAGATCAATATGTGGGATACACCAAACAGATTCATGTAAACCTCATTTCATAAACCTCAAGATATGAACCCTCCCTGCTTTATATATCTACGAGGCCTCAATTTTAGTTAAATCAAATATCAGTAGCTATGACACATTAAAAAGCAGTAGGCTTAGAAATACACTACGCAATAAAACATCCCACACTGCACTATATAGCAATAGTATTTTTTGTACAGGCATAAAAATATATATAATAAGTTACCTATAGACATTAAGAGCATTCATTTAATTGGTATTTTTAAAAGAAAGCAAAAAGACTTCTTGATTAAAAAGGCATATTACTCTCATAAATAAATTCCTTGGAGAAAAATAATTATTTAATAATAAAATAAGAAGAGTATGATTAATATTTTTTTTTTAATAATGTTAATTAATATAATATAATGTTAATTATAATATGTGTAAGTATGTATATTTTTTAAAACCATTTAAATTGCAATGCCTTAACAGGCAACTAAGTTCTTAGAACCTACCTATTGTTACCATCGTCAAAATACTGTACACTAAGTTCGCAATAAAGAATTTGAATTTGAATCATTCAATCAAACAATCTTTATTTGTGAACACAGGTATTACAATAAAGGGTCTTATGTTTTACATTTTAGTCGAGCTCTATGTCCTACCAATGAAATTGGTGTAAAAATATATTAGTTTTTAGAAATAAATCTGAATTCATACAATACAATTAAGCCAAGTTCGAGTAAATAATGTCAATTAAATGTATTATTAATAAATAATTAATCAATTATAATTTATGTTTTCATGCATGTCTATGGTAAATTATTTTAAAGCGCTAGTAATGTCATATTTTATAATATTGTAAATAATGTCAATTAATTGTATTAATAATAATTTCTTCTACATGCATGTCAGTAATGGTAAATTACAGTAAAGGGCTGGTAATGTCATATTTTATCATTTAAAAAGCTTTCATTTCTTATATATCCTATTTAGGAGATCTTTCACAGTGGTCAGTTTCGCTATACAAGGTGTAACATAATAAACGCAAAACGTCTCGTGTGGTATCTCGGACCATGGAACTGAACAACCTTTACTCTACGAGGCTCTTGAAATTTGCAAAAAATATCGACGGGAATTGATGCCATCCAGCTGATCAACGTGTATGATAAAACTAAAAAAAAGTTATGAAGTCATAGAACAAAAGCTGTTCACTTCATGACTTTCTTGGTCCGAGTCACCACTCGAAAATTCTTGCATTCATTATGTTATAAAGAACTCCAAGCAAAATCGCATACTGCTAGACTAGACCGTTTTTCGGGTGTGCGTCAGTAAACAATTGAATTTAAGAATTCTATATAGTAGATTTATTATTTTTCAACATAAACAGTTAATTATGTACTTATAGAATGAATCCCATTTATTTATGGTACAAAAAAAACTAATCTTTCTACTTTACGCCGCTCACCGCTAGATGGCGTTACTAGTATCATCAATCAATCAATTAATCAAACTTTATTTGTGAACATAGGCATTACAATAAAGGTCTTATGTATACAATTTAGTCGAGCTCTATGTCCTACCAATGAAATTGGTGTACAAATCTTGAATTTGAATTTGTAATGGGTATTTTGGTTTTCTTAGGGCTAGATTCACTGATAACACTTTGTATTTACTAGGCTAAGTAAAATCATTCCAAGAGAAACATCATTCGTATAAGCTGTTCGTAATCGTATGATTTGTATGGCAATGTCCTCAGGGCGTGGTCAAATTGATTATTATAACTTTGTTAATTTAGTTCCAACCTCGTTAATTGTCTTAAACTATTAATTAGCAACTAGTTAATGGAAATCAATTTGACCGCTCACTCAGACTATTTATAAAGGTCGAGAAATAAAACAATACCTAAAAATGTTAGTTAAAACACTACTCTGAAATGAGAGAATTATTACTTACTAGGACAACTTAGATTCCGAAAATTCAGTCTCAAATTCACAGTAATTATTATCACTCGTTTCATAGAAAAAGAAAACAATAAGAATAATGTCTGTAATTTAATAAAACTGTAATTTTATGAACATTAATATCAAAGTTCCAACTAAAAGAAATATTGTTTTAATACTCTTGTAATATTTTATTACTTGAATCTGATATTTGAGAATGGTAAGCAGACACTCAGTTATAATAATTTCGTTGAAAATAAAATTAATCTAATAACAAGACTGGAATTGGAATGGATTTATTACATTGAAAAATTTTTGTTTTTTTAATTTGAACTGGGATTCAAATAAATTCAAGTTCACTTTATGGAATTGTGTTGCTTTTTTAATTATATTTGCACTTTATTGAAATATTTTAGAAATCTACAACATTTCAATAAAGTTTTGTACGTAAATCGTTATATGATTGAATTAATTTATAGTAAAGAGAAAACAAATCAAGTACCTAAGACAATTTCGTTAACTGTTATTTATAAAAACTAACCCGCAATAAAAATGCAAACTTTATCCAATTAATATTCATTTTATAAACATAACTTCATTGGCAAATATCTGCATACTCATACTTAGTAGTTTTTGAGTAACGATCCAACATCCACACAAAGACACGTATTCTTTTCCATAGCCAGGCAAAAAGGCATTATTTTACAACAAAACCAAGCGCCATCAGGTCACACCCCAACCACTACCTCATAAAATCAAACGCTAGCCACATTTCAATACATTTTTGTATGAAATTTTATAAGGCCGTGAAAAG
This sequence comes from Noctua janthe, assembly GCA_910589295.1. Lineage (NCBI taxonomy): Eukaryota > Metazoa > Arthropoda > Insecta > Lepidoptera > Noctuidae > Noctua > Noctua janthe. Next base: position 1,138,118 of record OU342560.1, read on the forward strand.
TCAGTGTGCGTAGCTCAATGTACCGCGCCGAGAGTGACAATAAAACCGTAGTACCGGCTTAGGGGGGCTCCACATATGACGGTGTCGCAGACACTTTATGACGTGTAATCGTATAGAAAGTGTCTGCCGGTTAGAAGTGTGGAGTTACTTTACATTTTTATTGAGTGGCTGAATATTTGTGTGGGGGTTAAGCGTTTGTTACTGCTCTAGTGCTGGTTGATAATTCTAGTCTCTGAAAATTGTATTGCATCAATCTCCACGTTTTGTTTCCAGCTAATAAAAACACTTGATCATTTGTGATCTTGATCAGTGTTTATAAGACTAAATGAATACTTGCATTTTTACCGGTCGTTGTGTACCAAATTTTAGCCAGTTGGAACGCATCATTGACTACATAACGTACGTACGTATTTGTGCAATTCTCAATAGCTACCCCCATAATTATAGTCTATATTTTCTAAATGCGATAAACTGGAAAGCAGTCTGCAGTCTTTTTTGTTGTTGTTATTTTATAATTAAGGGTCGCAAGTCGCAACATTTTATTTCAGTTAGTTTTTGTGCAAAATATTTTAGACTTTTGTATGTGTTTGTTGTTCGGGCGCATGGCACTCGTAGGCTGCAGCTGAAAATCAGCGTCAGGTGGTACACCTTGTGTTGCCATCTGGCATTATACTGAGCTAAGGCTCTTTTGGCATTATTAGTTTTGTTTGTTTATTTATTTTGTTTAATTTTTATTTTATCGGAGGAAATCGCCGTCGAGGTAGACCGCGGCAAAGGTGGTGTGACGATCTGATCTCATTGCTGTTTTTTTGTTTTTAATAATGTCAAATAGACACAAATTTCTTTCTTTCAGTCAGCAATCAATGTTTATATTATGGTCACAAACATTTATTTAAATTTATAAAGTAACTAATACCAATCGCGTTGCATAAACCCAGATACACATCGAAAATTTCTGCTCGCACGCTTTCTAAAACCCGTTATAGCACACATCACGATGTATAACGACATTTTGGTCGAATGTTTAATCCGAAAATGCCCATAGCTGCACTAAAATCCCGTCACATTTACCGGTCGCAAATTCCGCCAAAATAACCCGTTGTGGGTACAAAATACCGTCCGGCTAGGGCTGTTGCGGTCGCAATTTGACGTATTTCGGCCATTTTGGAAAAGAGAAATGGTCTTAGGATTTCGATCTTAGGTACTAATTCGAATATACTAATTAGATGTTTGTTGTTGTTTATTTTGCATTGTTGGTCAAAAGGGTTGAAAGACTGAAATATTTATAGCCCTACCCCAGTTTAGTAAGCTTATTGCAACAACTACAACGATCACTGATTTTGACAGAGTTGTAAGTGACAGCAACCTGAAGACCACCTTATTGCAACGAAAATAGAGAATAAATCTGATTTTCACAATGATGAATTACCCGAGGGAAAATGAATGTAAAACGATTGTGTGGTGGGACGTTGTGTTTTTATTTTCGGCATGGCATTTATTTTAGCTTGACGCCACGCACGTCAGATATCAATCTGTCTGTGTTTCAGGTAGAAGCGCCAGGGGCCCAGGCGCAAAACGTCTCTTTCGCAAAATGTCTCCTGGTAGTAAAATGTCTCTTTCTCAAAATGTCGCTTTCTCATAATGTCGCTTCCGCAGAATGACTCCTTCTCAAAAGGTCGCTTTCTCATAATGCCTCTTTCGCAGAATATCTCTTTCGCAAAATGTCGCGTTAGTAACTTAGAACAAAATTTAGCCAGGTTTAAAAAAAGGTTGTTTTTTTCCAATTTCTTATTAAATATTTACAAGTTTTACAACATATTCAATCGTCGAATCTGACTCGGCTGGGCAGCGTTCGGGAACTTGCGCGGTATCTTCTCGTTCAACATAATGCAGTGTCTCAAACTATAAAACTACTGAGACAATTAGAATGTAAGGAGTTGACGCTGTCGCAATTTTTAAAGAGAATTATATTTTTACAATGTTCAAAATAAATATTAGGTGACTTTGAGATGAGAGGTGTAAATGCAAAGTAGTCCTTGTTATTGTTTATTCCATTTTTTAATTCAATAAAAAAATAAGTAGATTACAGTACCTACTTACCAAAGTGAAGACGTATATGATTTGTTCCCTTTTTTTGTTTGTAATTGAAGACGTTTATGATTTGTTTCCTTTTTACAATATATGACTTTAACAAAATATGTTATTTTATTATTTAAATGTTTAACGTACTGTACCACTATACCAGATTTTGTAAAGAACTCATAATAAAAGTACTTTTATTTTTGATTTCACTCGAAAAATCGAATTTACAACGTTGCCATACAATATTAACAAAGAACAGAACAGAACCAACCAAGAATAAGAAATTGGAAAAAATCAACCGTTTTTAAACCTGGCTAAATTTTGTTCTAAGTTACTAACGCGACATTTTGCGAAAAAGATATTCTGCGAAAGAGACATTGTGAGAAAGCGACCTTTTGAGAAGTCGTCATTCTGCGAAAGCGACATTATGAGAAAGCGACATTTTAAGAAAGAGACATTTTACTACCAGGAGACATTTTGCGAAAGAGACGTTTTGCGCCTGAGCCGCGCCAGGGTCGACCGCGAAATTTAAATTTTCTTACTTTTTTGTAATTTGCAGGTTAGTGTCAGGTTGTTTGGTGATTAAAATATGATTCGCGACCTTAACAAATATGGCTAAACGGTTCATTTAATTTTTCAGGAGCAATATGACAATCAATAATATTATGTTGATATTGTCTGCATAAAATTATCAATTATAGTCGCTTTTTGAGTCTGTCAGTTTTTTTTTATAAACGCTTTATGGGATTTTGATACGGTTTTCATGATCATTTAAGTAATATATTTCGAAAGGTTTATGTGTGTATTAAATGAATATTAAAGTTAGATTATTACGATACAGACATCTTTATGCAAGTCTCTTGCTTCGTACGTGTTATTATTAACACGTACGAAGCAAGAGTTGGTCGCAAATTTATTATAAATTAATGGGTGCCAGTCGTTTATGGAACGCAAATAAAAAATACAGATGATATCAATGTATATTTACTATTAACGTTTAATAATAACGAGTCTAATGTAGCATTAAACTTGCTATTTTTAAAACATACAAAAGAAATACAGTTGTTTCCATTATTATTTCACTAACATAGCCACAACCATCTTTTTTCTTACAAAATTAGCATAAAACCCGCCCTAATGCGAGTACTAAAAATGTTTTCTATTTTTACTAGCAGCTCCGTGGGCTGCATTACTAATTTTCTCATTAGCCGTACAAGAGTTTCAGGTAACAGAAGAAATGTTAGTACAAATGACACGTTCATAATCATTATATTTAATTAGTAGGTATGAAGTTATGTACGGAAAACATCACGATTTGTACAGCTCATTAAGCTACCTGAAACAGATAGTATTAGCTTGATGTCGCGCGTGTGTACTCTCCGAAGGATTTATAAAAAAAAAAACAGAAATATGCATACCTAGTAAGATAGCGTATCCGCGTAGCGCTCCGCACGCAAAATACGCGCTTTGACGTGGAGTTGCGGACACCAGCCCGTTATACAATACAAGATAGCGTATCGGCAAAGGACTTCCTAGTTCGCGTTCTGCTTTTCGTATTGCGTGAGTTTTGGTTGCTGAGATTAGCAAGGAAAATAAATTATATTAAAGGCAAAATCTACGAAATAAGAACTAATTTCTCCTTGTGAAAAAATATCATCGGAAAAGTCTTGTGTCAAAAAAGGGGGAAAAATAATAAAGATGATTCTTTCCGCAGTTAATAAATACTTTTCCAGGACATACCTTACAATAAAAGCGCGGAATTTACAAAGAATTATAGGGAATGCAAGCTCAAAAAGTCCAAAATTCATTTTTACGAACGTTCGGGCCATCCTTATCCATTCCCAAAATATTTGCGAGTTGATAAATGAAATACAACATTTAAAAAATCCTCGACGCACGTTAAAAACGCTAGGCATCCCGCCGGTAACCCTGGCACGCAATTTAACCCATTCACTGACCATTGAATTGCGGGTATTACCGCACATAACAACATCCCCTGAAATGTAGCACTAATAGTGTTAAGTGCATGTTGTCAATTGTTGTTGCTCGCTGACCGGGCATGACTTCATTTGAGGATGTTGGCAACGATTTAGGACGACTTTCACCAATTAAAGATCTTTCAATGTCTATATTCCATAGCAATAATGACACAGACAAAATCTTGAAATCATGAACTCAGTTTAGACGTGCTGATCGCGTTCAAATTCATTGGTGGAATGTGTCCTTAGGAAGGGTCATCATCTGCCTAGCCGTTTCCCAACTATGTTTGGATCGGCTTCAAGTCTAACCGAATGCAGCTGAATACCAGTATTTTACATGGAGGGAGTGCCTATCTGACCTTCACAATCCAGTTAGTACTGGGTAATACGGTTCCCTTTGGTAAGACTGGTTGTCCGACTTTAGGGCAACTGATTACCCGCAACGACTGTCAAAGATCTATTAATGACAGCCGGGACCAACGACTTAACGTGCTTTCCGAGGCAGGGTGAAAACTCGGTAGGCAATGGGTGGTCACCTATCCATGGCTGGTACCAAGGCATGCACGGCTTAATCTTAATATTGACCCGAGCGGCTGTTATTATTTACCATGTTACCATGTGTTTTTTTTTAGCTAGAGAGCTAGAACCCTAAGGAAGGCTGAAAGGGCAAAATGTTCAATGTTTATGTGTGGTCGATGCTCCTATTCATATCTGTAGTTCCTGGCATAATTGTATACGTGGGGACATCACTAAAGGGACCGTTTTAATCCGTTACTGTATTCCGGGACTACCATTGATAATATTGATTGAGAAACCAAAAATGAATGTAAACAACATCAAAAGAATAGGTACTTGTAAACTTGAGCTATTTCGGTTTGAGTTTTATAACTTGTATTTCTTACTGAAGAAAGTTTTTAACCTAGGTCAACATAAAGTAAGCATAATTAAGCATTAAAAGGGTTCTTTTACTGTGGATAGGTACAGTACGCAACAAGAGTTATAACTTCGAGTCAGAGATAGATTGACTCCTTAAATCAAGTGGATGCTGAGAACATTATACTCTAAGTTATTTACATAAAGTTCGTTGTAAGGCATCTAAGAAGAAACAGTGGTAAGTGATAAGAATCACTGTCCCTCCAGGTGGTTTCGCAAGTTGGTTATGAAAGCCTACTATATACGTCATTAAACACCTGTATTCATAGTGGACAGTATTTCATTTAACAATTTTTTTTTCGAGCAGGCATTGTTTTTAGAGGTAGGTATTTTATATCGAAAAACCCTACCAACCTAACCTCCACTGTCACAGTTCATCCACGAGAAAGTTTTAAATAGCTTAAATAGCTTAGCTTGCTAAGGAGAGGATAACGAAATCATAATTGAAATAATACTTACACTTAGGAAGAAGACACTCACTCAATTTTGATATTGGAGAAAGACTTATCTCACTGGTTGAGACGAAATAGCTCTCTATGTCGTTCCGAACTGCAGCTTAGACGCCGAGAACATTACCAACTAAATTACTTCAGTAGCCACTAGCAAGATGCCGCATAAGTCGTGGACGAGAAGTAGTTAGTTCCACTGACGAAACCAGAATCTTGCTTAGAACACGAATTTAATTAAATCATTACTCAGGACACTGTACGGTTGATTTTTAGAAGATGACTTGTCTACACACATGTGTAAAAAAAAAAGAAGACATAGGCGTTACATTTCCAAAACCCTAAAATGAATATGTTATTTTAGAACTTTTATATGACTGACTCACTCTCTTACGGTATAAAAGAAATCACTTACATTTTACTACACATTTTGGTCAACACACATTTAAGCACTGAACGGGATCTTTATTTGTGAAACAAACGTTACCGGTGTCTTTCGTAAATAAATACTAATCTTATAACTCAAACTCCATATACATTAACTAAACGCCCTGTAACACATTATGCAAAAATCAATTTCACACACTCCACTTCACCCAATCACCGTACAAACACTTAAGTCAACACAATTTTTCCTTCCCCCTTCCCCGTCCCTTTCCCCTCAGTTACCCGAAATGAACAGCAGAACTAAAGTGAGGTGAATTAATCTGAAAGGGAGGCTGCCTGCGGCCCGTTACTAGAGATTGACAAATGATGCGGGCATACGTTCCCGTTTACCGACACCGCTGTTTTTAGGCAGGGTTGCTATGTAAGTTCTTTGCCCATTCTCCTTTATGCGAAGTGTACGCCAAGGGATTTGGTACTTAATTTGTAGAACGGGAAGAACTAATTTTGGGTGTGGTGTGTATGAGCAGGTTTTATGTGGAGACTTGGATAGCAGTGACATGATATGATTACCGTGTTATGTCGTAACCTTGAGGTATTTCTTGGAGTTTTATGCGCAAATAGTGGATTAAAGGCGTCTTTGCATAGCTGACAGGAACTTTCACACGAAATATTGCAATTTCGTCTTAAACGTAGATAGTGGATTTGCGTGAAGTAAAACGAGTATTAATAAACGTGTCAAAATCACTGAAAATAAAATAAAACTTTTATTTTTGAAACTATGGGATAAAACAAGGTAAAGTGAAATTAAATTTATGATAATAAAAGCTCAGTTATATTTTACACGACCTGAAAATCAACGAATAGTCCAACGAAGCAGTCGTAACAGTACCTATAATTTTTAACAAAATCAGAGGAATAAAATGCGCTACCAATATTATTTATTTCAATACAAAACCAAACCTATTCCACGCGTATTTTTGCCAACCCTCACTGTCCGTTTCTCGTTACTAATGTCCAAACAAATAGAATTCATGCTCAACGGAATGGATGCGGGACGAAACAGATAAATTTACAATTGATTACATTTCGCAATTAGACAAACTAGCTCCGAGCAATGGCAAAACAATTGCGATGATAGCAAACTATTGATTTGTTCCAGCCCTAATTGCTTCATTAATTGTTTGTTGCTGATTCGCTTAAATTTTAAGCTTTATTTGAACAATAAAACAGTTTATTTCGCATTGCTAAGGATTCTAAAGGTTGTCGCTTGTAATTACATAATATTTTGTATTTTATTTAGATGAATATTGTCTTATAAAGTTTAGATAACAAGCAGTGTGCATGATAGGATTTCCTATCGGCAACTTTTCAGGAGCCTAAGTTTTTCCATACCTGATTTAACCCCTTTACGGAATGAACTTCACTTAAAAATAAACCCTTGTTTAGTGCTCACATTCGTTATTTATAAAACTCTTGCAAAATTCCATACTTCTGTGAATTAATGAATTTCAGATTAATAATATAATTAGTCCTATAAATCCCTATCCAACCACGAATTGCTAGTGTATTTTGTTTTTTCACAACGTTTTATAATTAAACCAGGACTGTTATTAGTTTAAAACATCATTTAAATACCGTACCACAAATGAAATAAAAATAGGTTTTTAACTGCTTTCAGAGAACGAATTAAACGTAGTAATACTCAGGGTGTTTCAAACGTGCACTGAGCGTTATAAAATGAACCACAGAGCAATACATGCAGAAGTTACACATTAGGAATTTATAATAAGCTATCATAAATATCTCAGAAGGAAAAAAGAAAAGAAGGACAACATCAAGGTGACGATTTTTTTACGATGTTTCTATTTATATTACTGTAAGTCGTACGTTATGGGATTCCCTAGGTAATTTAATCTAATTCCGTACCTTAAAAATATTGAACATAGTACTTTCTAGTTTTGCGGACAAACTGGCGCCAATACATAAACGGATCCTTCTACACTAAAACAATTTGCTACGTAAACTGCGCTTATATTTTCGACTTTCCTCACACGAGTTCACGAATCATGGACATGCAAGAAGTTCAACTTCTGCAACCTCTTATTTGATAAACAAACTCACAGAAATAGGTTATTGCAGTGCTCGTTAACAGTGCAGGCACGTTTTTTACAGTATTGCCATTTTAACCCAATATGTAGTACGTGGGTATGCATTTATAGTCTTGAGATCACTTAGAATCTTGCTAACTCGGTCAGATGGTACTGGGATGACTGCTGGGACACAGGCCTCCTCTTTGTGTGGTGGGTCATCTACCATGCAGGCCTTGTGTGGCTTGTTGGATACCACATGTCTTCGTATACTTGGTTCTAGGCGACCCGTGTTCCTCGACCATGTCTTTTTTCACCGAATTAAGAGCATTGGTCGAACGTATCGGTGTTGATTTACGAGTTGCAGGTCGTAAGTTTTAACTCACGCAGGCACTTTACTTTGTGTAATTTATTTTAGCACCACTCCACTCAAAACGGTGAAGTAAAACATTGTGAGGGATTCAATGTCTCTAAGACATACATGTCGGTTTCCTCATAATATAACCAAAAAATCGAAACCAACATCTACAAACCTGCACAGGACCCGCGTGATGGATTACAGCCCACTTCCTCTCATAGAGCTAACGTCCGTGTCCAGCAGCGAAACTGATTATGCTCATGCTTATGCTAAGATTGTGACATTGACTCAGCAAATAAAAATTAGTTCAAACGCCATCAAATCTTTTGACCCCTTTCATCCTAATTCACCCCATAATCTCCGTTACAAGATCATTATTTAAACCCATAGCCTAGCTAAATAACCGCAGTACAATAATGGCGTTCTCATTATCGCAGCCATATTACCATCGCACACAATGGGTTGACAGGCTTAATTTTGTAGGCTATATTTATGGACGCCTTTTCTTACTGTTGGTTTAATAACTTTGGTTCCCTAGGGAAGTATGAGTGATGTCTGGTGTAGTGGGAAAGATGGCCAGTAATATCAGTTTGTTTTGTGTTCGGAAATGGTTGATGGGCTTTTTCCTTTTTCTTGACGTTGTGACACGTCAAGAAAAAGGAAAGTTGTAAGTCTAGAAATGTATGTCAAGATGAAACTTGTTCCTGTTTCTGATATTGTTGTAGTTTTTGTTACCTACGTGTCACAGTGTACAGTATTTCGTTTTAATCTTTTTCAGTCTAGTTCTTTTGAAACTTCTTAAACTTCACATAAAGTATTATAAATTAAATCTTATCACACAATTTATTCGCATAATTGATAGAATAATTTAAACTTTATTGTACTTGATCAAAATTTTAACATAATATGATATAAAAGAGAAAGAAGTAAATGATAGCGTGACGGTTGACAGAGGAGAATGGAAGAAAAAAACGTATTGCGCCCACCCCAAGTAACATGCGACGAGGGCAGCAAGTTGATGATGGATAGGTTATGAATGAATTGAATAGGCTACATCCTCACATTGACCATTACTGCCATGCCAATACCTAACCCATTCCAAATCATTGCACCGACTGACAAAAGTATTTTCCCATGTCAGTCAACGTCCATATCTACTTTTCAGGCACAGAATTTAAATCGTTTCAACAAGTAGCTCTCGCAATTTAGTACCTAGGCTACTTACTTGTTTATTTACTTCCTAAGAAACCAAAGCCGTGAAGTTTAATTCTCGTTCTTTTTCTTATGAACTTCTTAGCAGTCTACTTTAATTACCTTTCGGTCATTCACTCCGGTACTTCATTCTTTTATGTTTTCTTACGATCTTATTAGCTTCTATCTATCTAATTACTCAGTTTATTTTGTTTCTTCGTAGCTTTAAAATACTTTCAAGATAATTGAAGCTCTGAAAACAAGAAATAGATCAAAGGAAGCAAGATTATGAGATAAATCATTGGAAGTTTGTTTTTGGTTTAAAGTTAAAGTTTTGTTTTCATTATTATTAGTAAACTGGCCAGTATTATAAGTATTCAGTGTTTTGTTTGTTTCGATTTGATTTTTAATCTTTGTTTTAAAGATTTTCCGATCGTAAGTAATTTTTTTCTGTATCATATTTATTTCAGAACAGTTTATTATATTTATTTCAGTTACAGTATAGTAAATATAGAATAATATTATAACAGTAATATGTATATAAGGAATCATATTTTTGTTTACACAGTTCTTCTACTTAGCATGTCGATGACAATTTAAATTGGGTTAGCCCAAAACCAAAGCTTGGCGACGAGTTTGGCACTTTCAATAGCGTCCATCAGCTCCTGTGATGTGCAAGCAACAGGACAGGCAGGACACGATATCAAGTATCCCATCCTTGGGTTTATACAGTTGGTTTTCGGTCTATTTCTGCCTGATATTTTCTTAATTAGATAGTGTTTATAAATTAATTTTGAATGATAGAAAAAATTAGTTATATTTTCAATAGATTTTATAAGTCTGTTGAATTTTAGGGTAAACATTTTTTTATTGTCAGTTAGCTGTCCTAGACAACATGCAGTGGACAAATGTTGATTGTTGCGTTTTAAAGATATTAGTCCCATAGAAAAAGTTGTCCAGTTTGATTTGGTTCATAATGTCTTTAAATATGACCATACCTATCTGGCACGTCATGCTGAATTGTACTTTTGCGTGAATTTGAGAAAAACGATCAGCTTACTGCCTGCTATATCCCTGCTGCTCCACTCATACCTGGTATAACAGTCTTTTTGCAGAACTAGATGTGCTACATTAACGCCCGGGTGCCGACAGCATTTCAGAGGAATTTAGAAAAACAAAGCAAAAACGTTTAGCGTTAAAAAAGGTTTTAATTGAAACATTTTCAGTTTCAAATTGTTCCTGGAATGTGAAAACGGAACGGCTGAAAAAGTTCCTAAAATATCGTTTAATTAAACATATTTTATTGAAAAAGTCTGGTAACAAAGCAAAACAATAACTGTTTTTATTGCTTGCATTCAGGATTAAGCCATTACGTCCTTGTACTTTCAGAGGAATTAATTGTTAATCAAATTGACTTGTTGCGCTAAAGAATGACCGTTGTCATTTGAATATACGGACGCTTTTATGTTAACGTGAAAATAAAAGATAATGTATTTTTGTACGAAATCAACGCAACTTGAAGTCAACCATTTTAGTTGTCTAAAACCTCAAGGTATCCCGTAGCCCTGGAAGTGGTAAATGATAAAATAAAAATAATCAAAGTCTATTTAAATTAGACTGACAATCAGCATCTATGATCAGCACTTTTTGAACGTCCAAATTGTATGAAATAGCCTCACAAAACGGCTGCCTTCCACCACATCCAAGAAAAAGTGTCACAGTAAACTCCCAAAGAACCAGTAACATAAAATATGAGATAAATTAATGCAACAAGTGAGCAATCAGTTTCTGAGAATCATTCATTCATAAGACATTATGTTATCTTACCACAAATGTAATTTCTCTCTGTAAATAGACCAGGTAAATTTCAAAGTACACAAACTCCATTAAGGCACGAGTAGCTAAACACACAATCCGTTTCGGTTTCTGAGAAAGCTGAACAATAAAATACTTCTAGGAAATCTGAACCCCTGCCTGCGGGAAATAGACTATAAACATAAACCATGTCATGTTCTCTGAGGAGCTCGTGGCTTAATAATAACAGCCACACGGGTCGATCTTCAAGGTTAAGCAGCGCTTGTCAAGGTCAGTCCGTGGATGGGTGACCAACCATTACATACCGCGTTTCATCCGTGCCTCAGAAATGACATTAACCCGTTGGCAGCAACTGTCATTTATAGATCTAGAATCCCTCCAATACATCACACGCACTCGTATAATTCTCCGACATACCCACAACCGTCAGTAAACTAAATTATTCGTAACGCTGCAACATGTTTAGACATTTCCAGAAAACACGAACATACCAGTTGAAATAAGACTTTAATATCTAAACAGCAGTATCCCGGGTAACCGGCGTGGAGCCCCGTTCACGTCCTCGGGTGATGTGACTAGCAGCATAATTTGCGTGAAGCGAAACGCGCGCTCGTCACGTTTCGCGTGAGTTGCATAGTTGGGACTTGTTACATTGCTTTCATTTGTTTGCTACGCAGTCCTTGTCGCAAAACGCGTACCGGTAGAAGCGTACGCGTTAAGCTCGCGGTCTGGAGGCAAGCGGTGTTCCCGGCGTAATGGCGAGTTAAGCCGCACGCAAACGGCTAGCATGCCTCGCCAGGATGCCGCGGATTAACTAGCTGTTTACTTACAAGCCATGAGAAGAAATAAACATATGGGGTTTATTCAAGTAGCTAAAGAAGATTGTGTAAGGCCTTTTCTGAATGTATGTGATGAAAGTGTCAACGAACTTTATTCAGGTTAAGTCACTCACTTAAAGGACTTAGTAACACATTCATCTATATTTATAGAGTTCAACTTTGCTAAAGATAATCTAACTTATCATCTAAAATATAATTTTGAACTTAAATATTAAAATCAAATCAAAGGACTCACTTTATAAGGGGCACTACAAATTGGTTTTCTGATCTATTTGTTCACTGATACTTTTGGAACAAGGTCTATATATATCGAAGGCTAGGTGAAAGTAACCATGGACATCCACAACCACGTTTGATTGACAATATTGACAAAGTCGCGTGAATTACCTGGATGAGGGACGTACAGATCTGCGTATACCCAACAGTGGGTGATTCCGGCCTGAAAATAATGATGACTTTAGGAACAGACTGTAGAGTATTTCTACTTTAATAATTATAACTGTTCTTAGAATTTGATGAAAGAATGTCTTTAAGAAAACCTCTGACTGAGGTTCAAAAGCTCGTGAGAATTAAATGTAACGTAAGTTCCGCGTAAGTGAACACCAATAATATATTCATAGTAGGGTTTAATCCAATTATATTTGTCGGATCCCCAATCAAGCATTTGATTGTTACAACTTAGTTTCGACACCAATGTTATTCCTAGTTGTTATTGTTATATAAATAAACATTAATCCAATCAAACGGCTTCGGAAATTATTTCGAAACAATTTAATTAGATAATATAACTATTCTGATTACAAAATGTATTCGTGTAATTCTAAAAATATATACCGCATTTGCCTTATTAGTAGTGATCGCAAATGTGATTGTTTCCCTGGGTGCGATCCCCAGTTCCGACAAAGTGTAACTGTTTTTTTTTTCCAGAAGACATTTACGGTATCAGCACAGTCTTGATTTGTTCCCGATTAGTGACAATAGACTCCCTCTTTCATATATAGTACATTAACATGACTAGCAATAGTGTACCGTACTCTCACACCTCTGTCAACCCCTTAGGGGAATACAAGCGTGATATTATTTTCCGTATAACACTGCTACCAACTATTCGCGCAGCCTTCGCCCGTGTTAAATTGAGAATAGGCGTCCCCGGGGAGACAGATTCGATTCCCGAATAAAAAGTATCTTGCGTGTCAGTGGAGTCAGCTCAGGTTGTTTCCTTCTTTTACATTGATTGAGTTTGATGCTTGTGTTATTTAGAATATTGTTTTCTTTATCCATTGCTTCATATGTTTGAAAAAATCGTTTGCTCAACAGTGTAAATAATGCAATGAATATTGTTGAGTTTTCTTAAAGAGCATTTTAGATGGTTTGCGAGGTACGAGTTAAGGAACCCCAACCTACCAATATTAGCTTTGTCAGACAATAAGTATTTACTAGATTATTATTTCCCAATTTCCCGACTGCGCGATCAGCATTTATAATTATCTAGAACATGCGTCAATCTGATCACGCTGTGCATGTACTACGTTAGCAATTAAGTTAGTATATAAGATCAATATTTTGTTAGATTTAATTAATTACTGTTTCGCTGTAACTCTGTCGGAATAAAGTTATTTTTAAATACTTCCGTTGTCGCTTACTTAATTGGCGCAGCCGGTAGGATCTCTGTAGTCAGTTTGCCGTGTATACAATTCTACGTGGAGTAGCCGACGTCCGTGTCTACGGTTTAGCAGAGATCGCCGAACAAATAAATTCATTAAGAAGCCACTTCGAGTTACGGAAGAGGACCAGCCACAGCAGTAATTCAGGGAGCATGGAGCTAGCTGCGGAATTGTGAGTAAATCTTTTTCACCTTCCTCTCAGCTCTTCCATCTATATCCCAACCTTGTAATAGTCTATGTGTTTGTGTATTATTAGGGATTGGACAACGCCGTAATAATATTTGCATAGATTTTAATTGTACTAATATTTTAGAGTAGTGATAGTTTAGTAGCACATTAGTGTGATTTTTTTTTCTCCGCGTTGGTTTCTTTCATAACTTTTCACAATGGAAAACGTAACCCGTGTCCCACAGGAATTGGTTAACATCATACCAATATTCAGCGGCGACACTAGAATGTTGCCTTTATTTATAAAAAAATGTGAATACATTTTGTCTACGTTCTTAGGAACCGCAGCCCAAAATGAATATTTATTTCATGTAGTAACAAGTAGGTTATCAGGCGAAGCAGCCAGTTTGGTAGGCGAAAGAGAAGCTATAGGTACGTGGGACGAGCTGAAGAAGTTGTTAAACCAACACTTCGGTGATCCACGCACAGAGGATTGTTTAGCAATGGAGTTAGAATCGTGTAGAATAAATAAGGGTGAAAGTTATTTAGATTTTTGCCATAGAATACAGCGGATGAGAAGTGTTTTATTTGCTAAAATATCAGAAACTATCATTGATGAATCTCTACGTAAGGCAAAGCAAATCATTTATAGTAACAGAGCAATGAATGCTTTCTTGTTTAATTTACCGCCATTTTTAGTTAGATTAGTTCGTTTGCGCGACGTCACAACGTTAGAGGATGCATTAAAAATAGTTTTAGAAGAACAAAACTTCCAGGCAGTCTATGAGTCGAAAACAAACGACAGACGTAATTTTAGCAGAAATAACAGACCCAATTTGCCAAATAACCAAAATGCAATTGAATCTAATAATCAAAAGAAAGATTCACATAGCATATCAAGTACACATGTACCGAATAGTGCTACAAACAGCACATTTACACCGAACAATTCGCATCAGCCCAGACATTATAAACAACATAATAATATTCAAAGAAATCAAGACAATTTTAATCGTACAAACAACAATAATGCGTCACCGCAGTCAAGTAGGTCATTTGTTCCGATTGCACAACCGAACCAACAGTTCGCGGCACATGCACCGAGCACGCCGTCTTTTGCAGCGCAAGCATCTACGTCGGGTGCGAATACTGATGTCACCATGCGTACTGCAAGTTCACGACGTGTTAATTACATAAATAATTCTAATAATAATGAACAGAGTTCAAGTTATTCGTACAATGAGTGCCAAGAATTTTCTCCTGAAGAACCCGGGGCGGGAAATTTTTGCATAACGGCCTCTACCCTAGAGAACGAATAAAAATAAATTGTAATAAACGCTTAAATTTACCACATATAGTTATACCAGAATTAAAGGCAGTTTTTATGATAGATACGGGGAGTGTTAGATCGTTTATAAGCCCGTATATAGCGAATAAATATTTTAAAAATTATTTACAGTATGAGCCCTTCGAAGTTGTTAGCACTCACGCATCGAGTGTTCATAGTGAAACGGCTATTATTCCATTACCGGTTACCTTTGGAAGTCAAGAGTTCCATAAGTTTTATGTCTATAGTGTCGACGATAGGTATGATGGGTTAATAGGTAGCAATTTGCTGAAGCAATTACAGAACAAAGAGCATGTGGTCGAACGTAAAGTATCATCAATGCAAAAAGCTTTTGATAAATTAGTAAATGACTCTGAAATAATAAATTCAAATATTAAAAACTTGGGTTTACATACCAATGAAATGGAAAAATTAGTTGAACATGAGTTCAGGTTTAACAAACTTTTCCAAATATTAAATACTATGTATCAAATTTTAAATAACTTTCGGACCTGTTACGAAAACATACAAGAGATTGAAACGGCAATAGCCTTTAGCAAACTGAATACATTGCACCAATCCATTATAAATAGTACAGAACTATATAATACGTTAGAAGTCATTGCTAAACATGCTAGAACAATATACCCAGTAAGCAAACATAATTTAATAAAATTAGAACGTAATATCATACTTAAATCATATATAAATAACAACAAGTTAGTTTTTGTTTTAGAAGTTCCCCTAACAAATAACGAAACATATAATTATTACAAGGTTATACCCATCCCTATATTCCATTCTCCAAATACCTTTACAATAATACCCAAATATCCTTACCTGATGGTGAATAGATTGAAATACATGCCCGTGGTAAGCCCATGTACTGAGATTGAAAATGGAAAATTTCTTTGCGCTGAAACTAATTTAGCCCAGTTTCCAACCGAGACCTGCATTGAACAAATAATGCTGATGAAGAACAACTACAAAAACTGCATACAGAACCATATTGAAATAGAAAAAACTAAGATACAGAAAATAACCGACAACCAATGGTTGGTTTACTCAGAGGAAAATCTCATCATCACCGAGAATTGCAATACAGAAATCCTGAAGTACACTATTCTTGGGACCTACATCGTGACACCTGGCCAACAATGCGAGACACAAATAGGCGAAGTCATCGTTGCCACCACCACAAACACTACAGTTTCCAGTTTCCAGCTGCCATTGATCCAGATGCCAGACCTACAACAGGACATTCAGAGAAGATCAAAGAAAGTGGATTTAAGAAATGTGGACTTCAGTGATGTGAAAGAAGTGTTACAAAGTGCAAAATTTAGTGAAATAGACGATACGACACAAACAGTGACAATAGAAATTAGTATATGGACCATCTTAGAGTATGTGGTTATTGTAATAGCAATAGTTATCTTTATAATGTATAAATTTCAGTTCATAAACTTTTGTCGAAATTCTCCGAAACCGTCTGCGACACCTTCGGATAATTCCTCTCTTAGGGAGGGAGGAGTTAAGGAACCCCAACCTACCAATATTAGCTTTGTCAGACAATAAGTATTTACTAGATTATTATTTCCCAATTTCCCGACTGCGCGATCAGCATTTATAATTATCTAGAACATGCGTCAATCTGATCACGCTGTGCATGTACTACGTTAGCAATTAAGTTAGTATATAAGATCAATATTTTGTTAGATTTAATTAATTACTGTTTCGCTGTAACTCTGTCGGAATAAAGTTATTTTTAAA
Organism: Noctua janthe; assembly: GCA_910589295.1. Taxonomy (NCBI): domain Eukaryota; kingdom Metazoa; phylum Arthropoda; class Insecta; order Lepidoptera; family Noctuidae; genus Noctua; species Noctua janthe. The sequence continues at coordinate 1,155,164 of OU342560.1, forward strand.
TACTTCCGTTGTCGCTTACTTAATTTACGCAATCACTTCAGTGCACTGGTTCAAAGACTGACTTCTTAATAAAATGAATACAAGATCAATATAATATTGAAGCTTTTTCCTTCTCACTGTTACAACCATAACATTACGTCATACTCTCGTAACTCTCCATAAAGCAACACACAATACCGACACAAATAAATCAAAGAAAAACAACAAACTTAGAACAATCAATTAAATAAACACAATTCCGGCAATTAATTCCCACCGTCCTAACATAATGGGGAATATTCTCCAAAGCGTCTCCTTTGCCCATAATTCAAAGGGGATCAATGAGTTATTAACTGAGTAATGGCTGCTCCCTAAAACCGGGTAACCGGGTATAACAGGCCTGAACAACCCCGGAGATAAAGAAAACCTATTGAAAAGGGCAGGTACGTAATAGCTTTAGGCAACGTTATGGGTTATAGAAGCATAGGGACAGGTCAAACGGGATCCACTCAGATTAAAATTATTTGGGGAATTTTAAGGCTGTAGGGATAAAGATTTACTAGGTATTTTGGGACTAGCGAGGTTTTCAGGTGGAAGATTTCAAGGTTAGTGAGCGGGTAACTTAGGTAATATAACACAAAATCACGCCTGTAAACCCCGAAGGGTTAGGCAGTGGTGTACCTAATAGTACACCCACATTTCGCCAGTTACGTTTAAGTCCCATGTAATAGGGGGCGAGCCAAATGCCATCCAGAATCCAGACTCCGTGGCTGCTACTGAGAAATTCCTGATGTAAAAACCCAATGACAATTTGCCCAACCCGGGAATTTAACCCAGGACCTCATGCTCAGCAGTCGCGCTTGCGACCACTAGAGCAAGGAGGTAGAAGGGTAGAGGTGAACTTATTATTAAGTAACCCTAAACGACCAGTCAACTTCCAACTAATAAAATGTAAACAAAAAACATCAAAAAGAAATGCGAACACTCTCACAAATTCAATCTCTACAGTACACCTACGGTCCGTGGAGAACATATTTCATTCACATGAACTTCGACCAGTAAAATAAAAAAAACGCATACGTAATAAAACCGCATTCGAAACAGCACATTGCGCTCTAAAACAAACAGGAGTCACTGGCGTGGCAAAAATGCTGCCGTAGTGAAGTAGCCACGTTCTCCCGTGTGGAAAGTGAGCCAAAATTTTCGCTGAGTATAACTCTGACATAGCTAGGTGATGTCGCGACAAGTAACGGAGACTATAACGCCTGTATTTCCCTAAGGTAAAGGCAGAAGTGCGTAGTTGGTACACCGATGTATCGCCAAGTTATTTTTAAATCTCGTGTACTTCATATTTATCGTGTGGTTAGTGCCTTACCTTTTATCCGAGTTTTTATGCCGCCCACGGACCTCTGACTAGTGCCAATCTCATGTAAGAAATGATAAGCCTATTGACATTATACGGCACAAACCTTGACTTTGAGCTGTTACTAAAAAAACGTACCTCTACGAGGCAAAAGGAGTATGTAAGAATCGGAGCTGCAAGTGACGTTCTGTGGTATCTGCCTACCTCCTTGGGAAAAAGATCGTGTATGTATGTAATGACAGCCTCATGAGGCGATCTTCCATGTGTCGAACCCCAATACTTCGCGTTCTGTCGTTTGTAGATCTTTGACCGTCGTCAAGGATAATCAGAAGACAGAAAATCTGACTGTTAGTCTTACCATAGGGTATCGCCTCGCTTAGTAGTTGGCTTACGAAGATCAGATAGGCAGTTTCCCCAAATTAAATACTGGTATTCAGCTGGATGCTGTCACACGGAAAGTCGACCTCACCACAGATGGGATAAGGATAACGGGTTGCATAGTCATTTAGTCATCATCTGTGTAGCATTTTCCCAACTATGTTGGGGTCGGCTTCCAGTCTTACCGGATGCAGCTGAATATCAATATTTTACATGGAGCGACTGCCTATCTGACCTCCACAACCCAGTTAGTACTGGCACTGGGTAATACAATACCCCTTAGTAAGACTGGTTGTCAGACTTTTTGAGCCACTGACTACCTGTAACGACTGTCAAAGATCTACAAATGACAGACGGGACCTACGGCTTAACGTGCTTTCTGAGGCATGGAGGAAACTCGGTATGTAATGGGTGGTCACCCATCCACAGACCAACCTAGGCAATTACGGCTTAACCTAAAGATCGACCCGAGTGGCTGTTATTATTTAGCCACGAGCTCCTCTGCATAGTCATTAAGTATCTGCTTTTATTTCGATTCTGGCTATTAAATTTAAAAAGCTTATTAAAGCCAACTTTCTGTTTGTGTTTTACTTTGAGATAACGTGCTTCACCTTCAGTTGAGTCTGATTGTTAAACGTGAGCCTGTCAGTGATAAAAAGATAGATGCGAAAGGATTAATATTTTAAATTTTTACTAGTAAATTAAAACAAAAATCGAGAGTGTGTAAAAAATATGCATGAAAATATAACTTCATGCTATGGGCCTTATAAATATGGAAAGGCTGGCGAGCTTCAAAACCCGAACCTAAAATATAAAGGGAGGACATCCGCTATAAAAATATCAAAGGACCTATGCATAGATTATTCTGTTCATCGATAGAGGCGACTTTTTGTAGCAAAATTTTTGTATGGACAGCAGGTAACTATTTAATTTATATGCTGTTTTCGAAAGCAAAAATAATCGGTGACCTACTTGCTATGTAGGAAAGAGAATTTTAATCATACACAAAGCAAGAAAGAAACAACAAGAAGGCATGAAAATTGTTTACATTGGTTTACAAACAGATCCTAAAGATGCACCTTTAATATGACGATTGTCTATGTCCCTTTTTAATGTCATCGATTATTTTAAAATGCCGCGTCACGAATTGAATCGATTGACGACTCGTCTTGAAATCGCATTACGTGGGGCATATTCGACCCCCCGATGAACATTACAGGGGCATTTGTCGACACAGATGAATTTGCTGACGTCACTAAATCTGGTGGATAAGGTGATATGTCATTAATTTGAAAATCTTTAGACACGTAAGTACGCATACATAAACTCACTCTGTAGTGTCTGCCTACCCTAATGGGTTTCCCCATTAGGGTAGGCAGACACTACAGAGTGTCACCAGCTACGATCCTTAGATACCTACTCCTTTTGAGTGGTCCACGTTCACACACAGTCATATTATACGCACGCCAGCGCGCACGCTTTTGATTTCTTACATTAATTTATTTTGACGGAATTAAACCATTTTTAATATCAAAACTACTTGTTATCCCAAGTTCTCAAAGTCAATTACCTACACTCAACTTCACAATATTAGAGATTGCCTCAGTTTCGCTGTAAATGATATACATAGTGAAACGGTATTTCAATTAAGTCGATACTCTATAGTAATTTAATCTCAAGTCCATGTTTAATTCTGACTCTCAGTACTTGATACCGAAACCGAATCTAAACTAATTGGTTCCGGGGAATATTGAAACATAAACATTGGAAACTCAAGTAACTAAAACTTGGGTAAAAACGCCGAACATACATCAAAGAGTAAAATACAAGTATAAATGTCTAATAATAATGTGATAAGGACACACTTATTAGATTCAATACTAATAAATATTCTCCATCTCCCTCACGTATGCAAACTTTTTCTAACTACAATTTTTTTGTCTGGATGCATTTATTAATCAACAAGTGAAACCCACAAAACGCCACATGCCACAGTACCATTACTTTTAGCATTTTTGGGAATTACAACCAGACTACATTAGAATCGAATGATAACATTGATAGTACCGGTTTACAAGAACTATGTATAAAGAACTATGACAGTCACTATAGCTAGCCCATATGGTATACACAATCAACTAATCTCTATTTTCATCAAAATAAAACAATAAACACCTGTCAACAGTTGAAAACAAAACAAAGCCAAGCACAACGTAAACCGATGATCAAAATAAAACAGTAAACACCTGTCAACAGTTGAAAACAAAACAAAGCCAAGCACAACGTAAACCGATGATCATTCAAAAAGTTTGGCAAACTATTCCCAATTTGAGTCACCTCGTTGGAATAGTGAGAGCAAAAAAAAACTTTATACGTCATCGTTTAGTGGTCGATCAGGGAGCGCGGTTCACGCGTCATTTGGCTTGCTCCCCCTACTTTGGGGGGAAGGGGGGAAACTTTTGCTTTTCATCGTTTTTGCGGCTCAATATTGTGTTTTACGAACGCTTGGCTAAATTTCTGAGGATCACCGTGGAACGATTTGATTCGGAGATGGATTGAATGGTATGAAGAAAGCCCTTTTTTGGGAAGGGATACAAAGGTCGTTATTGTTGGAGCCATGGCAAAAACTGTTTTATCCTATGAGTAGCCTGTGCAATGCCATGCCCAACAGATTGAATTGTGTAGAGGAGGATAAAAAGAAGCGATATTTTAGAAATACGAATTTAAGGTTTGCAAGTGTCAAAATAGTTATAATTGTTTTTTGTCATGTTGAAACTATTTCTGGGGTTTCATATTACCTACTTACTGCCACAAAATGATCTACTGCTCTTTTAGGTTGATTGTGACAATTATTGGAAGTTTCATTCAAATTGTCTCTTCCTGCAAACGCAACACCTTACCAAACGCCACGACCAAAACAAAATCCTTCATCAAGATTCTTTCTTCCATCTCTAATATAATCAACATTAGGATTATCCCCATCCACAGAGCCACCTTCTTCCCCGGTTATTATTAATCGTATCAGATCAGTAGTAACGCATTGTGCAAACATATCGAGTGTTCTATTAGCGTTAGGTTCACAAACAATGGAATCTGAGGGTTGGCTGTCGGGACCAATATTGTATGATGAGGATTAATAAATAGGATATTTTTGTCGAGATAAATGCGTTTCTATTTTCTTATCTGAGGGTTTGTTAGTGTGGCTTGTTATGTGGACTTTATTGTGTTATTTAGTTTCCTATTACAAATGGTTGGGTGTTTTGTATTGTTTTTAGCTGGTGAGGCCCAAGACCGGGCAAAGTGGCATTGAGTGGAAACGGGTTCAAGACAGAGAGTACAGATAAAAGAGCATGATTTTAAGTACAAAATAAAGTTGACTTACTTACAACTTACCACAATTATTAAATCAAAAGTTAAACCAACCAACCTGAAACAAACAAGAAAAACTTCATTAGTATACAAGAATATTAAACTTTTCCAAGTCAACTAACTCAATGAAAACATACACAGCTCACAAAAAAACATGGCGACGACTAGTTTTCTTTTTACTCAAAGTATTTTTCTATTAAAGTGTAATCAAGCGTAAAATCAAAAGCAAAGGATTTTGCCGAGCTCTGAGAACACTTAGAGTTCGTCTGATAATTTACTTTGTGATAAAAACAAGGAACGAAGTGAATTCACTCCTTTTAACCGTTCTGCTATTGACGGGAACTTTTCGTGTATAGTACTTTCAAAGATATTTTACCCCGTGAATTTTCATCACTGCCAAACCTTGAAGAGCTCGTGGCTAAATAATAACAGCCACTCGGGTCGTTCTTCAAGGAAAAGCCGCGCTTGACTAGGTTGGTATGTGGATGGGTGACCATGCATTAAATACCGAGCTTCCACTGTGCCTCGGAAAGCACGTTAAGCCGTTGGTCCCGGCTGTCATTTGTAGATGTTGGGCTGTTGTTACAGGTAGTCAGTGTCATGAAAGTCTGACAACCAGTCTTACCAAGGGTATTGTATTACCCAATACCAACTGGGTGGTGCAGGTCAGATAGGCAGTCGCTCAATGTAAAATGCTGGTATTTAGCTTCATCCGGTTAGACTGGAAGCGAACCCCAAGATTGTAAGCAAAAGGCTAGGCAGATGATGATTTGCATCACTAACCAAAGTCAGAGTGATCTTTATTTAATTGTCTATCAAAATTACAATGATCTTTACAGTAGTAACAATAAGGTTGTTGTTGGTTGCAGCTGCCAGAGGTAAAAGAACAGTGACAGGACTGTATTTAAGTTGGTTAACAGCGCTCTTCTATATTCTGTGGTGACTCAAGCTTTGGAAAAAACATGGTGCTTTTCTTTTGACTGCAAACTTTAAAGTTGTGTTAGTTGTGTTACTTCTGCTGTCTGTTGCTGCAGTTGAGACGCTGCGCGCTGGTTAGTATACTAACCGTTTATATTGCTACTTTTCAGTTACTGGATAAGTTGTCGTTGGAACTGTTTATAAAATTACTTTAGTGCCGGTTTTTGTTAGCACTTAGCGACAAGCACCTAAATATTAATACACGGTTGGAATTTGAACTGTAGGCAATGACGTTAGTGTTGGTAAGCCAACAATTCGCTTTTTTTTAGGCATATTTGGATGTTTTCTATTGTGAGTAAAAAGGAGTATTAATCCTGTGTCTAAATCGAGTATCAAATTGAATAAAATCTTAGTAGTAGAATTTTAAGATAATAAACACGACATTAATTAATTTAAACGAATTCAAAAGACTTTCAACTAAAACATGATTGAACATACTATCTCTCAATCGACCACTTATTCAAGTAAAACTTTGATAGAACATCCAAAAAAATATGAACATTTTCAAGAATCTTTTAGGACCAAGGTCGGGCAACAACATCTAGAGCTAGGCAAACAAAATCTAATTTACAGACAAACCGTTTGTTGTCCCGGGGGACCTCAAGCCAGCAAACACGCATTATTTATTCAGCCCCGTTTCTACTAGATATAAATCTTATGTGCTTTCATAAGTCACTTAAATTACTTGAAATAACTTTATTAAGTTTGGAGGGTGCATATGTTTGTTAAATCTGTAATTAAGTTAGTAAAATATGTGTATGATAGCGTTTTGAATAAAAGTCCAAATATTTTACAAAATAATGAACATTATCAAACTTTCTAGTACGATAAAGAGACAATCTTTCAGCGAAATCAATTATGGAAATGTCGAAAATGCATCGGATTTAGTTTTTTTTATATACTTATAGTTAATTACTTCTCTGTTTCTCGATCATTATAATATGGATATCTTCAAAGTTCGAATGAATCGGATTCTTCTAGGCAAGCGTGCTCCACCCTGGACTGCATCATCGAATGTGGTCTATGGTGGACTTCACATCAGGTGACTTACGGCCAAATGCAAGCCGACATAGTGTAAAAAAATACGTTCCTACCTATTACGCATCATAAGATACAGCCCGCTGACAGACAGACGGACGGACGGAACCCTAAAACCGGTGTAACACCAAATACAATAATTAACATAGAAACAAAAAAGAAGGTAACGAAAAACGAATGTCAATCCCGTTAAAACTTGTAGCGACTGCCTCTTTCTAGGACCCATGCAACTATACCTGAATCTGTATTACCTACTTATGTCTGTAACGAATATATTACATAGGAATATATTACAGTTTTCAGTCTAAAATAACCTTAGATAGTCAGTGACAGCTACATAACACTCCTTACTAACTACTAAATTGATGCCTAAAATAGATCCAATTAGTGCTTCACCTTGAATAACATTTTTTTCGAACTGACAGCTCCTATTTATAGTCCTGCCTTTTTGCTTAATCTCCGAAAAAGACGTGACTACACATAAATAAATACCAATCACGGACCAACCATTACATATACGTACTTACGTAAGACACTCGACACGGCTCATAGAATCAATGCGAGAGAGAGAATCAATCCATTTGGCTACAACCTCCATAAACGTAAGTATAAACCGCTCTGTTACAAAATGGACGATTCATCCAGAACGTGTGGATGTCGGGTTTATTGTGCCTTAGATTGATTACAGCTAACATATTCATCCGCCAATGGATGTAACGTCTTGTGGTTGTTGAATAAGAATAATGCCCTCTCATCTTTCGGATGTTATTTCCTGAAGTATAAACATGAGAGCATAATCGGCCTGTAATGTTCGCACTGCTGAGACACACACCGCCTCTATTTGAGAAGGAGTGGGCCATTCTCCATCACACGGGCCTAATGCAGGTGGTGGATATACTTGAGGGCAAAAAATATCAAAACAAGTTTTAATACGTTGACCTCTCGTAAGAAGTTTCAACCGTAAATGCCCGACTTTCCAAACGGTAACACACTGCAATTGCCTGCACACACATTAATTCCACCAAGCTGTAAATGTGCCCCCAAAACTGCAAACGCTTTGAACTACCCAACTTTACTTTGAAGCAATCCAAAACACTAGCAAGCAGAGCGCTTGAAACGTCAAAACATTTAAATGTAACCTCAAACAGCCAGAATTTAAGACAGTGGATCAGATTAAGCCGAAGCAACACGTTGAAAAGTGCCCGAGTTTTAGTGTCGGTGACAAAGTTGCAGGTTTTACTACATTTTAACGTATCTCAGTGGTCGGGGTAATGGCTAGTGGGCCATAATGTGGGTAGATTCAATTTGGGTATAAGTTATTTTGGGAAGTGTGAGTTTTAAGTGGACTTTGTGCGGAGTGAATAGTTTTGAGGATTGAAAGCAATGACGGAAGTTTGTATTCGAGTGTGTTTCAACTTCTTACCAAAGCCTGCATTTACTGTTCATTTATTAAAGCAAGCTCTTACATCAGAAATTGAGAATAGACAAGTGCTTGACTAGTAGGTTAGGTAAACTAGATTATCCTTAGAACCAAGAACTCTAAGATAAATACTCCACATCTCATCCTAAGGTACTTGAAAGGCACTTTAAACGAACTTTTCCAAGAATTCTAGTCGCATCTCTTGAAAAGTAGAGCATGTGTAGAAAATAACTATATTTCTTCCGTAAACGAAGGAATCTTTGAAGAGCTTTCAAACCGCTAAGCGTCTCTCTGTTACCTACATTCTGGATGCGGGTGGTGCCTCGTTTAGGATTACCGTAACTATCGGTGTAATAAGGTATCTAACTTGCTAACTTATTTTGCTTATGCCTTCTAATTTACTTTAGAGAACGACAAAAATGGATTTGTTAACAGTTTCTTCTTGAATATTTACAACAGCACACACTACACGACAACTTACTGACATAAACAGTAATCAAAACTAAGTACATAAGATTGAGTGACATATTTGAACTAATTGAATGATTTGACCAGTAGTTGATGCAGATAAAGATTAACCATTAACTCGTACCTTGTCTGAGATTATAAAAACGAATTCAAATTCATAGATGTGGCAAAGTAAGTAAAGTATTGTAAGAATACCTACAAGTTATTACCCAAAAACATAAACCGCATCAACAAAAACGCTTGCCCATAAAAAAATCACAAACGAATTTTACTCCAGCACTACAAGCAAGTGGAATAGCCCATCCAAACGCTCCACATACTCGTAGCAACAATAAACTCGACACTTTATTTGTGCTAGCTTGCCCGCATACCTCTTATAAAGTTCGTTCGCAAAATCTACATACAGTGCACACAGAGAGTAATCAAGAATACTTTGAGGCACTTATGTAACTTGTAAATAAATGTTAAATGTGTTTTTACTTTATATTCGCTCACGAACGGATGTATTACGGAAGCGGAAATCTGATATTTTATTTAAGGGAAATGACTGCGGAAATTGAGGCGGAAAAGTGAATTTAAGTAGCCAAATCTGTAATTTGTTTTGTTGTGTTTGCATGGGGTCAAATAATTTTAATTTTTTTTTATTAAATGTCAAAAAAAAATGTTCTGTTTATGGAAACAGTTTTTATACATAGATGCGGGGGATCTGTTAGTGAGTTTTCTTTAAGGTATGCTGTGTTCATGACCCGCACTTAATAACTTCGTTATTTTGATCATCATCTGCCAAGCCTTTTCCCAAATATATTGGGTTTTTTTTTTTTTTTTTTCCGGATGCGAAATCATCAAATGACCCCCCCCACTCTGGGCGGAGCGGAAGGGAGTGTCAGACTTGTACTGACTAAAACCCATCCATGTTCCTTCTTTGCCCTTTGTGTTCCAGGGCCACGGTATCTCTTTCGAACAGTCCCGCAAAATATATTGGGTTTGGCTTCCACTCTAACCTGATACTAGTACCTATTATACATGGGGAGACTGCCTTTCTGACCTCCCTAACCCAGTTACTTGGGAAACACGATACTCCTTGGAAAGACAAGTGGTCAGACTTTCGGACTTCTGACATCAAGTAGCGTTTTATACTATGGAGAATAAAAATCTACGGATGACAACTGGGACCAACTACTTAACGTGGTTTCCTTTTTCACACGGGTGAAATCGCGGGCAAAAGAATAGTACACCAATAAATCCACCTCCAACTAATACCAAACATAATCATAAACCGCCTCAGAGCAAACAATAGGTAATTAAAACAAAATTAATAAGCTTCAGTGACGCGAGCGCAATGCGTCAGCATGTCACTTCGGAATTCGTCGTGTCACTTCGGAGGTCGTCGTGTCAGTTCGGAATTTCATCAGCTCACGTCCCAAGAATTAATCCAAGTAATAAACTGCCAGATCTCCTATGATTTATACGCCATTTCTATTGTTATTAAATTCAGGGTATAATTATACCCTGAATTTAATAACAATAGAAATGGCGTATCGCAAATCAATCGCAAAATAATTATTTTGCGATTGTTACGGTAAGCTGTTTTATCGTTTTGGGAATATAGATTATGGTAGTCTATTCAGGGATTAGAATTGTCTGGGAGATTTTCCTCTTGAAAAGGCAGCATATAATTAGTAAATATATTGCCTTGAAAATTTCAATGATTCATTAAGTTTGAAATCTTTGTGAAGAAACATGTCTGAAGTACTCAACACGCAGCTTCGGCATTGCAGAGGCCAAATTATGAACTTGTAGAACTTGCTAAGTGCTTATGAAACAGGTTTTATACCTTCCAGGCATTCAGTGAGAAGTATCTGTCAATATAGCGAGGTTTGGAGGACTCCTATGTCCAGCAGTGCGCCATCTTTTGGTTGCAATTACGATAATGATTGAGTGCCTACTTGGGTGGGGTGAGCCCGTATTATTTCTTGATTAAGTATTTTTTTTAATCACTTAATAATTATGTCTTCCCATTCGTAAAAACAAAAGGTTGAAAGGAGATTAGATGTCAATTCCATCAGTATTAATTGTCGCCAATTATGCTGGCATTGGCTTGCTCAGATGTCGTCGCAAACGACTTTCATTATCACTGACAGATGCTGATTAAAACGTTTAGTAATTGACCAGCGGAATGATGATGATAATGATTTTCCAGACACTAATGATGAATCGCTTTTGGACTTTATACCTGATACTTTGATAGCATTTTTATTTACTCAAAACCGATAAACATTTCATCTAAAAAGAGTTGTTTATGGAAATATTTTAATGGCATGAAGTTGAAAAGCCTTCGAACTGAAACCATGGCTACAACAACCTTAGCACAACAGGTTTGACAGAAAACATTGTTACTAATCGTCACTGTTGGCTCTAATCTTTCATACGATCCAGATCCTCAGAAATTATTACTGAAAATCAAGTAATTTATTCAAATTAAGCTGAGAAAAATATTATATGTAAAAGATAGTTCTCCAAAACTTCCACCCTTCGACATTTCCTAGTGGTTTAGTTAAGGAGAAGAAGTGGCGAATTCAATTCTCCAACACACTTCATTCTCCACATCCGTCTGATTCACTACACTGATTCAAAAGAAATCCCCAAATCGCAAAGACTAATCACACTTTTACGTCACACATGGTTTAAACATTCACACTCTACTGATCACCACACCACACTCCATTAAGACATTCCAATTGACTCCCAAACCCAATATACACTTAAACTAAACGATGGCCAACAGTTTGCTCGGTATCAGTGTCGAATCGATACCGATACCGATTCCGAGTGGGGCAGTAATTAACGCCGGCGTGTGGTCGCGGGCAGAATGTTATCACAACAGAGCGATAACTGTCAGTGTCATGTGTTTGACAGGCTGTTGAGAGTAGGGAATATGATGACATGAGGAGAGGTTTAAAATTGGAATGATGTTGTTTTTTGTTTTTATTGTTGTTACTGGTGGCCAATAGGCTGTGGCCAGTCCGTCTTGTAAGTAGTCACACCAAATCATACCACCTTTTGACAATTGGATATGCTTGACAAAAGGGAATAGGACAGGGTGTGGTGGCACAGCCTGGGAGAGGCCCATGCCCAGCAGTAGACTGCGAAGGACTGACTTGATTAGTTGACATTATTAAATATAGAAAAACTTACCAAAGGTATTGCAAGTGCATTGTCATGAAAGAAACAGCTTAAATGTCTCATTTGATGCCAGTACAAGTGGTAATTTCACTTTTATTGGCGGCACCAATTAGATTGTGAATTCGATTTATTCAGGATCAGTATTTGACTATTCCTTTAGTTTAACCAGAAGGCTCTTGTCGTTATCTCATGTCAGCGGTAATCAGTGTCAAAAACTTGAATTTAGTCAAATCTAGGGATTTTCCGCAGATAAAGACTAAGCTTGCAACGCACTTAAAGAAACCGGGGAATTTACCCCTGTTACAAATATGAAAATCTGGTAAAATAACAATATTTTTAGTAACAAGTGGCTCTCTTAAGTAGGTACGTAGTCTATTTTTGTTCCGTTTTATGACAATAGTGTAGGTAAGCCGAAAATGACTTAGTTATTTTATTCAAGAATCCAAATCACAATTTCAACCAGCACCATAACACTAGAACGTGCCACACATTCAAGCAAATCAAGATCAACGGTGAGCCAGTAATGAACGCCGCCATTTCGGTGGCTGTTACAGGAATTTAATCACAACTACAAGCAATAACTGTCACGCTGATATATTGTCGCTGAATGTGACAGCTTATGGAGTAAGGAGGTGTTACTTGGTGAGTTCTGAGTTGGTTCCTAAGTCAGGCAGTGTTCTGATTTTTTTGCTTAGGTTCTAGATTTGTTTCAGACAAATGATGAGATAAACAGGTTTGCTGTTTACCGTATAGATCTTTAGCTTTCCAGATTCCCATTTTTAATGAGCCTTAGCGTACAAAAGTGTAACAATTTTATTGCGCTAAATATGTATCGTACTTATTATTTCTAAACACAGAAACCGATTCTAAAGAAAGAAACTTATGGATTAACGTTGGTGAAAGCACCGTGTGGCCTTTTAACTGGCCTACCGTTTAATATAAATATGAAACGTACAATTGATACAACTGAGAAAAAAAAACAAAATTAGTTTCAAAGGACATCTTATAAGAATTCAAGAAGTCCTAAGAATCTAAATCCTCCACGCATAAGTTAGCTACTTTGATTAATGAGTCCCCTCAAGATGAACAGCGAGTGACTCCACTGTGTCACGGTGTGGTTGTGTGACGCGGGTGTAATCACAACTACAAGTAATAACCGTCGCGGTGACAGCGCTAGTGCACTGATTAATTGTTTGTCGAGTATTGAATAGCATTGTCACCTGACGAGTTTGATGTAGGGTTAATTTCGAATGCCTAGAAATATTTTTCTTGATTTCATGATACCTATGGCTTCAAGGGCCTTTTTTGGGAACGGGACCCTATCACTAAGGCTCCACTGTCTATCCGCCAGTCACAGGGCTGTATCTTTTAAACCAAGATAGGTATAGTATTGTCACGTGACGAGTTTGTTACAGGTTGATGCTGATCATCTACTAGATAATGTAATCAGATAGCGGTCTTGGGAATAGACAAAAATGTATTAGATTGACATAGAAGTGCCGAAAAGTTTTAAAGTCATTGATAGTCTTTGTAGAAATATGAAACGGTTTAATAACGATTGTCTAAGCCCTCTGGATTACGTAACGTCTTGATTCTTTTTCTTGAGTGCATCCGAAACTGTGACTTGTGTTTTTTTTTTTTAACAAAACGATTCTGAAAGTTTCTAGAGCACACAAGATACAAGCGATGCTTAGTTTGTGGCTCACCGATTTATATGACACAACTGTTTTATTTCTAATGATTAATAAACTCATATTTTATTTTTATTTTTTTTTATTTAGAAGAATTATATTTCCTAATTTCCCTGTTGGTTTAACTTGCATTTTTTCTTTCAATAAAGGTTCTTCTAAGTTTAGAGTTGAACTATTTGTGACCACACAGTGCGCAAACCTAACTACACTGATTTTCGGTACCATTGTGATAACATTGGTTTAGAAAGTTTTCCCAAGGGAAGATAATTATGATAATAGTTTTAAACTGAAAATATAATAAATCCAGAATACCTACTCGAAATCTAAATTGAAGCATTGGAGTCATAACAAGTTGAAACAAGTTATCTTCGTAGTTTATAATTAAATCAGCACGTCTCTTAGAGTTTTTCTCTCTAATATTCCGCCAGTAGAGGGGAGTTTTGCGACTAAGTTTTATCTACTTTGCAATGTCTTATCATGTTGACTGGTGTATGAAACTCGCCCACTACCGAGCCTTTAATAAAAAAATATTTTTTTGACAGGAGATGACATTAGTCTAAATGCTTATTTCTGGTTTTAACTGAATTCCCTCGCCAATTTATTTTGAATGAGAAAAGATGAAACTTTAATTTAAGTTCCCGATTTTTTTTTTGTTAAATGTAACTAGAGATACAGAACCATTGAATTGTTAGTAAATTAGTGCTACAAAATCAGGAATCCATCATTACTGCTGTCTAGCCCTTTTTCAACTATGTTAAGATCCTAAGCATCCCAATACCAATCCTAAGCATGTCTGGAGGTACTTAAAAAATAAACGGATTGGTAACAATTATATTCCCAACAAAATGATTTTGAATAACTCTACGTTTGCCAGGGGCGGCCAAGAAATCTGTGACTTGTTTTCCGATCATTTTCAGTCCATATATAGAGTAAATAGTAACACACTCACTTCAACGCCAGTTGAACCCACTCCCTGTAACAATAACACTTTCAGTCGGTGCAAACTTGAAGTAAAAGAAGTTTTTGATTACTTGTCTTCCCTAAATTGTGATAAAGGACCCGGGCCTGACTCAATCCCTCCTCTCTTCCTTAGAAAATGTGCAGCGAACCTAGCTGATCCTCTGACTACAATATTCAACTATTCTTTGGAACAGGGCTTATTCCCTGATCAGTGGAAAATAGCGCACATCACGCCAATCTTTAAATCGGGTCGTGTTGATGATGTTGCAAATTACAGACCAGTGTCCATTTTATCCGCTTGTGGTAAAATGATTGAATCCCTTGTTCAGAAAAAAATGTTCTCTCACTTTAAAAGTGTGCTGGATGACAACCAGCACGGCTTTCGCCCCAAAAAATCGACACTGACAAATCTGGTCGAATATGTTTCCTATATATCATCTGCATTAGATGACGGTAGAGAAGTTCATGCAATATACACCGACTTTAAAAAGGCCTTCGATTTAGTAAATCACGACTTACTAATTTCTAAATTAGAAAGTATGGGCATTCATGGGTCGTTGCTCCGTTGGTGCGAATCGTATTTAAAAAATCGCTCACAACTGGTGTATCTTAAGGGTTTCAAATCCAAACAATATTACATACCATCAGGGGTGCCGCAGGGTTCACACTTGGGGCCTCTATTTTTCTTAGTTTTTATAAATGATTTGGGTTGCAAAATTAGTTCGGAATATAAACTTTTTGCAGATGATTTAAAAATATACCGAACTGTATACAACGAATCCGATATTAATCAGCTTCAGCTAGATTTAAATAACGTGCACAATTGGTGCATACAAAATAAAATGTCATTAAATCAAAACAAATGTTACTTTATCAAATTTAGCAGAAAAAGGAAAACATGTGAATATTATTACTTGATTGATAACAGCCCGCTCCAAGAAGTTGATACTATTAGGGACCTCGGTGTTTTAGTAGATAGTAGTTTAAGTTTTAGGAGTCATTACGACCAAATTATTGGTCGGGCATCTAAATTGTCGGGTTTCATCGTCAGGGAAATGAAAATTTTTAAAGAACCAATTCTGACTATTTCCATTTACAACAACGTTATTCGAAGTATTCTGGAGTATTGTAGTACGGTGTGGAACCCGTTTTATCAGGTGCACTCTGATCGGATTGAACGTGTTCAAAAAAGGTTCTTATACCACTTAAGTTTCTCGGATAACAAGTGTCGTAGTCTGAACACGTATAACTCTAGGCTGAGCTATTATAAAATGAAATCTTTGAGCGCACGAAGGAAATCTCTGGACTTCATGTTTTTGTTTAAACTGATAAATGGGATAATAGATTCTCCTGAGCTTTTAGAAAAAGTGAAATTTAGTATCCCACGTAGTAGTAGCCGCTTAATTAACCGAAGGACTTTCGTACTGCCGCATAGTCGAACTAATATAGGTAATTTTTCACCCATTTACCGCATGCTCTCTATTGCCAACTCCATTCGTAGTGAAATAGATGTCTTTACTGGTTCTGTGGCCTCAGTTAGGACTAAACTTAGAGTATTAATCGTGTAATATGTTTTTATAGTTTTTTTTTTTTATGTTTCTTTCTTGTTTAATTTTTTTTAATTTTTTCCCAAAAGTTTTTTATTATTTTGAAAAAGTCACAACTTGTAATTTTTCGTTTAGCTAATTGTCTTTTTATTTTTTTTGTCAAATTGTAAGTGTTTTACATAAAAATATGCATGCTAGATTCACATCTAGTAGATGGCAATCAGAAATATTGTTTTGTAACTTTTTTTTTTTTTTATTGCATTTGTGATTGTACATCGGTTTTGTGAATTAAATAAAAAAAAAAAAAAAAAAAAAAGATCGGCTTTAAGTCTAACCGAATGTAGCTCAATACCAGTATGTTACCAGGAACGTCTGCCTATCTGACCTCTCCAAACCAGTAATTGGATATGAGGAAGTGTCTACAGTAGTTGAATGAGCGTGGTTAACAAGCCTTCTTTTTATGAGAAGGGGCCATTCCCCTTTTACCAGACAAAACACAAACAAGTGTCAATATTCTAAAAATAAATCAGAAACTTTTCTTCGTCAAAGCCGACAACCAGAGGCAAAACTTTCCACCGAAGCAGGTAACTAAATTAAAAACTTCACCGTTGACATTAAGTAGAAATACAGACGATTCATAAAATGCTCAGCTTCTTAGTACCTTATTTATTGAGCAGAAAAAAATAAGCGCTCTCTACTACCCTTTGAGTGAATCGTAAGTTGAAACTTAATTGGCATTTCAAAGTAAAAAAAAATACCTTGAAGACGTTTCTGAAAGTGAAGGCTTTTTAGGAGATGCGAACTGGTCTTTTTTCCGAGTCTAGACGATTTTGTAAGGTCTCTACTAGTTTAAGACCTTAATTTAAGTTACTTTTTGCGTGATATGGGTTAAAGGTCAGGTTGTATCACTTTTTTGGCTTTTCTTTTGAGGTAGACACTTTTCATTTGATCTAGGTACCTATTTCTATTGATTTAAGAGTCAATTTTATTGGATGGACACCTATTGCTATCGCTTTTCAATACACTGGCACATAATTATACGGTAGGCGGAGCTGTCATACCTTAGTCACGGTCCTCCACTAGCAATTTATATTATAAAAAATCTCAGACGGACAACGCACAAAATAATACGCTGGTTCCAGAAGCATAAAATTATCATTAACACTAGAAACGGGATATTTACCATGTTTACTTTTTGTTTTGAGTTCCCGATATTTAAAAAAGTAAACATGGTAAATATCCCGTTTCTAGTATTAATAATAATGTTAGTGACAATGACAGTTTAAAAACTTAGCATAAAATTATATAAACTAAGGATGAAAGTTCGTAATTTTGGCAATAGGTAATCCCACCAAGCACGGCATTACAAAATCTAAGCTCACAAAGCACATCACCAAAAACAAAACACGATCCTACTCTCACCCACCATCAATATATCTAGCATAAGCTCAACCACAGTGCACCGACACAATAAGAAGAAATGGTCAGCTGTAAAAACTCCCGAGTCCATTTAATTGAGTATGCAAAGCGGCTAGCTGATTCAGCGCCTTTGAAGTGCCCTCCCTTGATGTGACGTCAGTCTACCGTGGAGTATATGCTATGTGTGTCATTGTTTTTTATACGCATTGGGAATAATAGATGCGTTGAGAGGAATTATTGTTGAACATGTTGCGGTGGAAAGAAAATCTTTCAAGTAGAGTGCGAAAATATATTAAGCTGATTTAGGCTATAATCGTTGTCTACCTATTATTTTGATAAGTACCTACTAAATAATTGTTGTAAATGAAAAATTACTTTGTTCGGCTCTCCGTTTGTTACCTTTTCCTCTAAACTACTGAACCGAACGTCATGAAGACAGTCGACATGTAGACTGAGGCCTAAATTTCTAAATTTACTTGGGGTAGGCCTATATTCAGCAGTGGATGTCTTACGGCTGAAATGATGATGATGATGAAGCGCGACTGCTGAGCTTGAGGTAATAGGTTCGATTTCTAGGTTGGACAAAGTGTTATTGGGTCTTATTTTCAAGAATTTCTCACTAGCACCCACAGAGTCTGGATTTGGGGCAGGTTGATGGCAATAGGCTCACCCCCTGTCACATGGGACTTAAACATAACTGGCGTAATATGGGTATTATATTAGGTACACCTCTGCCTAACCCTTCGGGGATTACAGGCGTGATGTTATGTATTGCGTAGGCATTGTTCTTTATTTGCCCTCGCATTTCTGGTTTCATTCCCTCCAATCTTTTATTAACCAGTAATTCTCATATAACAGTAGTAATCTAACAATAAATTGAAACAAACCAAGATACATGTGGAAGGATATGACAAAATTATTAGGGTCCCTAATAGTTGGGCTCTAAAAGAATATAGCTCGTTTTACTGCGCAACTCGTAAAGTAAGAGAGAAATAGTGGATAGGCTGGACAGCTGCTCATCCCTATTTTATGCACCATTGCAGTCTTTATGTCTCACGACGAAATTGAGAGGAACAGAAGGTTAAATCTTGTAGAAGTGATAAAAAGATCGTGAACTCTGAGACTAATGCTTACCACGCACCGTCGCAATAGGATGTGCACATCGGGTATTAATCTGTGGTAGATTATTTGAGCAGGTATGATTGTTTGAGCTTTGCTTGTTTGTTTGCTTGCTTTGCAAGTTCTTCTATCTCATGCATAACATAACATCATGCCTGATAAGGCAGTCGTGTACCTAAGTAAACCCACATTTCACCAGTTATTCTTAAGTCCCATGTAGCTGAGGGCCAGCCTATTGCCATCAACCGGGCACAATTCCGGACTTTATGGATGCTACTGAGAAATTCCTGATGGAAAAACCCAGTAACACTTTGCCCGACCTGAGAATCGAACCCAAGACCTCATACTCAGCAGTCGCGCTTGGGACCGCTAGACCAACGAGGCAGTCTTCTATCTGTATTCATAAATTAAGCATAAATCTAGCTAGATTATTTAATTAAGTACGTACTGTGTATGATT
The DNA here is from genome assembly GCA_910589295.1 of Noctua janthe. Taxonomy (NCBI): domain Eukaryota; kingdom Metazoa; phylum Arthropoda; class Insecta; order Lepidoptera; family Noctuidae; genus Noctua; species Noctua janthe. Next base: position 1,174,535 of record OU342560.1, read on the forward strand.
TTGTTACTTTATTAGCAGGAGTGGCAGGAATGGGACCCGTTTCTACGTGAAATATCCACTGAAATAATTATGTAGTCTTCCTGAGGGCCTAATTATGTGACAATCACTTCCAAATCGTTTCGTATCATCATCATCATCATTCTTCATTTCTTTGCAAACATGGGTAATAGGTACATAGATGTTATTTTATAATAAGGTTCTCCACAATTTGCCGTCACATGGCCATGAAAATAGTTGGTTTACAAATAATTATAAATTTAAAATAAGTGGCATGTCATTGTAATTATACGCCATGACGTTCTAGTCGTCTTACAACGGCAGCCCACTACATGTATCCAATGATCGTATAATATCAACAATGACATTCAACGAAAAACATTTCGCGTAATATGCCACTTGCATACATTTTTGACATGTTCAACAAAGTTATTGCTAGTAAAATGTCACCTTGTCTAACACCTTCTGTTAATAAAAACACACAATCTCTAGTGGACCTTCTCCATCTCCTCTCGCTACATCCCCCACTGACGGTGGAAGTGTAACATATGGCGCCATTTGGGGCCTGGTTACGGACGAAGTTAAACTTGTGAAAAAATAAAGTCGTCAGCTCGCGAGAACACAGAAATAGGGAAGATTTCAGTCTGTTTTATGTACTATACTGTTTTATATCCATCTAGAATTTCTTCTAGGTCTTCTTCTTTAACAAAAATATGACTACAGTAACTCTTTCACAGTTTTTTTTGCCTGACTGAGGCAATCAAATAGAAACCTTACAGCAAATAAAATAAAGAACATTCTGTAACAAAAACTTTGAAAACACTGTACAAGATATAATTTATGCTATCTCATTATTTTCAGATCACAACGAAATTATTCACACAGCAAAATTAATCGTTGCCAGAACATCACTAACTTCATACATATTTCATTAGACCTTTTTGTGGAGCAGGAGTAAAGGGAAACATAATTATCTCGAATAAAAAAAAAGAAATTATTTTCATTACGCCCAACCTCAATGTTTTTTTTCAACTGCGTCACCCCTGCAAATTACAACCGCCGGTAATGAAGATGGAAGGCTGGTTGTACAGTTGCGACGAGGTTGGTGGGGACGAAAATAGAGCCGCGGTAGGTGGTCACTCTAACGGCCCCAGTATGACTTGCGATGGCGCGGCGTTCAGAGTTACGTTAGTTAGTCAATTGTTTTCTTCATGAGAGCACGTTTCATTTGTTTTGTCCACAGTCATTGCCAAAACACGCATGTTGCTTGAGCGCTTATCTCGAGGCCAAGCGTAAAGAATTCGATCTCCAGACGGAATAATGTGTATTTCGTAGACCTTTGTTTTAGAGTTGGCGATTCGTGAATTTATACAAAACATAAACATTAATGGAATCCTACACAAAACAATGAATCAAATTAACCCCAACATTTAGATTAACTAACTTTGATCAAGTAATCATACGTCGTTTGTAAGACTCCTAAAACATTTCAGTCGAAAACTTCCGAACAAAATCGCCCACACTTATTAATTTTGCGACCAAATCGCCGCTGTACAGGCAGCCTACGTAATATTTCAAGGCAGACTCTGTGAGACACTTAGTTATAATATTTAAGCATCGAAGTCGTAATTAAACAAGTAAAGTAAAGACTTTATGGGTGCTCTGTAATTATTTATGCTGTGCAAATAATAGGGCTGTAAAGTTTTGTTTTAGTAGCACGAGTTAGGGCCGACTCTTTTGTCAAACGCTCGATGAACTGTGAAGATTGTGTTTCATTATTAGGCGGGCACTTCACAGTCCAAACTTTGAAGTTCTTTGTTATTTTGGTTCAAGTAAAACTCTAATTAGGCACCCACGTACTCTTGAATAATTATATCGTAATAAGCGTTAAGTTAGTTCAGAGGGCGACGGTGCTTGCATGAAAGTCATACAGGTTCATTCCTGAACAGAGGGACTGAGCAGTACTCGACTGCCCCAGTAAAAGCTAGTTAAAGAACAATGTCTGATTTTAGCCAGTAAGGGTCTGAGTGAACACGGGGGTCGTGCGGTCCATGGCCCTTTACGGGGCCCCGGTGTGGGCGCGTTCTTTGAGGCGGCAAGCCGCCCACTACCTGAACGCGTCCCAAAAGGTGATAGCCATAAGGCTAATCCGGGGGTACCGCACGATCTCCGGCGAGGCGGCTAGCCTCCTAGCTGGATTGCCGCCATGGGATCTGGAGGCGATAGTCCTCGCGCGCCTGCGCGAATGGCGCGCGGAGGCACTACGTCTGGGGGAAACTCCGCTGCCGCGGCAAATTGTCGCTCAGCGGACAGACCTACGGCGTGATCTCATGGCGACATGGAGAGAGCGACTGTCGCAACCCCGTGCAGGGCACGCCACCATAGTGGCGATAAGTCCCCTCTTTGAGGAGTGGCTAGAGAGGCGCCACGGCGCCTTCACCTACCGCCTGACGCAGGTCCTCACCGGACACGGTTGTTTCGGGAGGTTCCTGCACCGAATCGGGCGGGAGGAAACGCCCGGGTGTTTCCACTGCGAGGATCGTCCGGAGGACACGGTGGAGCACACCGTGGAGGTCTGCCCCGCTTAGGCGGAGCACCGCCGTGTCCTCGTAGCGGCGATTGGCGGCGGCGATCTCTCGCGTCCGGCCTTGGTTCAAGCCATGGTCCGGAGCGAGAGGGAATGGGAAGCCGTCACCTCCTTCTGCGAAGCAGTCATGCTAGTGAAGGAGGTGGCGGGACCTGAGAGGAAAAGAACCTCACGTCCCAGCCGCCGCAGGAGACGCCCTGGGCGTCGGGGGTCACGTGGTGGCTCCCGGCCACCGTAGGCGCGGGCCTGTGGACGGCGAGTTATGGACTAGCTCGTCGTCCGGCCGTCTTTTGACGACAGGCCGTGTCGAAGGCGCGTTCGTGTTCCACGTGCGCCTCAAAGAGATGTCAGCAAATAAGTAGGGGTCCACATGGGCCGATGCCTGCCAGGGCTGCGGGACTGTTCGAAAGAGATACCGTGGCCCTGGAACACAAAGGGCAAAGAAGGAACATGGATGGGTTTTAGTCAGTAGAAGTCTCACACTCCCTTCCGCTCCGCCCAGAGTGGAGGGGGTCATTTGATGATTTCCCATACGAAAAAAAAAAAAAAAAAAAGGGTCTGAGTGACCCCTCCGCCTGGCCAGAGTGGAGGACATCCATGAAATTTTCACGTTTAAAAAACATGGTTCTAATGACATATTTAGTGTACGATGGTTGCTGCTACTTATAAGATAGTTGCAGCATGATAGGAATTGAGAAGCGTTACTGACTTTACCGACAAATTGCGCAGTCACGTAAGTATAGAGGTCACTAACCTTTTCTCTACATAGATGCCCTAAAAACCTTAACATGAATCGTCGGATTGATGTATCTACTTGCTTAGCAAAAATATTTTTCCCTGAAGAGTACCTGAATAAAAACATCATTTTTATAACCTCTACATAATTTTAACCAGCATCAACATCGTGTTATTTACGATACAGGAAAATAATAAAGTAAACTCAAAAGTAAATTAACTAGTTATCAGAAAACATGTTACAGGTACTACGCCTATGAGAAGTAATTATGATCATTCTTAGAATTCTGTTCAGAATTGATACTCAGTTAATTTCATGCCCATTTTACTAAGAAATATTTAAGTGAAGTTTAATTAAATGAAAACAGCGGGGATTGTTTTGGTCCTCGCTTAGCTAAGAGATCTGATCTTGTCTGTGATTTCAGAGCACTAAGTAAGCCCACGTGTAGTTCTAAACTTGGCTTTTCTAAGAGACTTCTGATTGTTGTGGTCATGGTTTGTCTCGGAAACCATGTAGGAAATTACTTCGTAAGAACATAGGGATAAATGCGTTAGAAACTGTATCTATTTATTAACTTTTTACGTCTCAGCGGTTGAAGGAATTTCGATGAAATTTTCGTTGAAATACCCAGTTAGAATATACGTAGGAAGAAATCGCAGGATGTCCCATAAAACCTAGGATATTTTTATGTTAAAACCTACTGATACGCTCTAATTTCCAGTTGCTTTGTAATTAGTTACCAGGTAAAGACTGTAGATAATAATGAAGAACCGTATTGCAACGGAACGCCACGATAATTATGTGATTCTACTAAATTCTGGAACGGTACTAAATAATACTAAATTCCTGGAATTTAATACCAGCAATTCAAACTAAGTACTGTACACTAATGCCCGTTTTCACTAACACCTAGGAAAAAAACGATAGTTAATTGAAATTTCAACTCTCGGCGTTGAGCTGAAAGTTGAAAATCTGACTGTTTGTGAAAAATGTTAGTAAAAATAAGCATAAATATTTTAGTGTACTTACTGAAGACATTTCTGAGTAGGTAGGTACTTAACTACTTAGCTACCTACGCATAAGTACACGAGTGTAAGTGAAAATCATTTAAAATTAGGACTTAAGCGACAATATAGAATTTAATGTTGGGAGGGCACTGAAAAGTCGTTATTTACTCGTTTAAATTTAAATTAATAAATAACGACTACTATAAATTTGTGTTAATTTAATTATGAATGTTTTTTTTTTTTTACGTTTATACTATGATTTTTGTTATTTCAAACAAAATGTAAATTGTTTGTGAATAAATTGAATTGAATTGAAATTCTACTAACATTAGTAGTAATCAGCCTTTAACTTTACACCACAGGGGTCACAGGCCTTCTGATAGGGAGCTGGATGTTATCTACCACGCGGGCCCAATGCAGGGTGGTAGATGTCACATGTCCTCGTATTTTAGGTTCTAAGATAGCCATAGTTAGTTTAGCCATATTGTTTTCCTTCATCATTTTTGATACTTCAGTGGAGATTCAATAAATTACACAAAGTGAAAAAAACGGGGGGCGGGGTTAAAACTTACAAGAGACGGGGTCGTTACTACTGACTACAACTTGTTTTTTATTAGAAATTCGAGTAATCAGCAAATCATGATTTTAGTAAGATCTTTATAAATAGCTATCTACATTCAAACCATCGACAATCTACACGCGCTGTGCTCGCGTGGTGAATAATGTCCACTTCTTCTCAAAGTCACAAGGTCTGTCTCCCAGTAGTGGGAACATTATATTCTGGTGACTAGACTACTTAAACAACTCGCGTTTCATACAAATAATAAGACGCACTCCAAGCCCTTTGAGACGAGTCTCTTACTTCGTTGAATAATAACGTTCTGACATTTGACAAATTGTCTGGCTGTCAAGGTCTTGAAGATTCACATGAAAGGCAACAAGTTAGATAACAGCGAAATAATCCAGCATATATTCAACATAATAATATATTGCTTATTTTTCTCAATCGTGTGGGCAGTGGTTTATTACACCCACATTTTGCCATGTTTAAGGTAATAATTTGACTACCCTGGGATCGATCCTAGAACCACTCTAAGCATTATTAAAACGTTAGCTTCAATGTCAAAATACCTACTTACTGTGAAGATTGTGTTAGCTAAAGAAAATTCTACCATCAAAATTCCAGCATAAAACTAGCCAACGAGCCATAGCCATTTCAAATTCTGATACTCTTGAACTTTTTGAAACACATTTTAACGTACATACAAGCATTATTAGCATTATTAGCTCAGTTCGAGAAATTAGCGGGCGTTAAAATATTTCGATAATGGAAAATGCATGGCATTTGTACGTTCTTTCCTGCTGCAAGTAAATGGAGTCCAAAGGCAAATGGTGAAAACGGAAGCCTTAATTTTGTAATGCGTAGTCCGGATGTCACACAGTAATTTTACTAGGAAACTATGTTTTGTGCAGGTCATTTAAATCCTCACCTCAAACATGGTAGTGTTAAACTTAGATTAAATACCCCACGATCTTGCTATCCTTACCATTAGACAATCACCACTAACAATCCATCTCTAAAACCAATCCTATAAACTAATGACACCTACGGGAACCGATGGAACAATCCTATCTTCCATCTAGCGAAAACCACAGAATCACGCGATTCGATTCATCCTTAAGCGTTCGGCCACGAATTACACGCTCAGGCGACACGCGAAAAAAACAAAATATTGTTTAGACCCGATACAGCTTGTTTCATTTTATTTATCCGCGGTATCTTGTGGCATAGGTACTCTAAACTGTATATCAATGAATCAAGACGAGTCCCATCGCTTGGTAGCAAGTTACTTGTTTCTTCATGGGTACCGCCGCTTCACAAGACGCGTCGCGGTAGCTCATGATATGTTCAAAGCAATTTCTTTCATTTGTTTTCTTCACAGTTGCAACTCGCGTGTCGCTTGAGCGTGGTGCTCGTGGCCAAGCGATGAGGCTGTGGACGGGCCGTAACTGAAACGTCCGCGTTTCCGTCCGGACTCCCAGAGGTAACGCGCGCTAATCGAATCCGTATCGTTGACCGAGCGCCACACTGACCTACGTAAAGGCCAAGACTTTTTGTTTCTGACATTTTGCGAGCAAATCATTATGTTTCTGTTGACATTAAAATTATTTTCTGGGTGTTTTTGACAAGTTGCCTTCTGTTGAGGATTAGAATAAGATTAATAGGTAATAAGAGAGGAATATTACTTTCACTTAGATATTTGACGCTACTTTTTTACCTGAATTACGTCAAAAACTTGTCGATAATCTCCCTAAACTTACGCTTTTGAAAAATCTTTAAAAACAAATGTTTGAGCTTTACTTAGGAATTAATTTTTTTAGAGCATTCAGTTTCTAAGAACAAAAAGCATAATAGCAGTTATTAAATAAACTAAAAAAACTATGAACAATGGCATTTTACTTCAGAAATAATACTTCAGCTGTAAGCCTTGAAAAACGACGTCTAACAAAGCAATGCCCAATAAATTCGTCTTATGACTGCAATTCTTTCAGAACTTTAATAAATTACTATTCATTTTATAAATAAAGTAGTCTTTTTGAAATAATAAAAGGTATTGAGAGCTTTAATAGAAGACCATTCAGATTCTGCATTAAATTGACGGGCTTGTAATTGTACTGCAAATATAATATTGTGGATTTTGGTTTAAATACCATCAGATGTATTATAATTCAGTTATATTCAAACAACGTAGTACAACATACTAAGATAGACTCATTTTATAATACTTTTGTGCCTAAATCTGTAGGTCAGTCTGAGATTTTTTCAGGACAGCCAGATAAAATTATTTCCAGAATGGAAATGCAAATGGCAAACTCATGCAAAAATAATTTTAAAACGAACAAAAACAAAGTAGGTATATTTTGTTTAAAAAAAAATAGCAGACAAACGCAAATAAAACTGTACTAAACAACTAGCACAAAGAATTTTAACAGCACAAAATAACCGTACCTATAAAACAAAACAAAAACTAATTCGCGAAATAGCCACAGTATAAAAACAAGCAGTAGATCGAAAACAAAACTCCCAACTAAAAGCATTCCGTACAAATCACCTGTTTATTGCTTCGAAAAGATTCGATGCAAATGTACACACGGCAAAGTTTCCGAATAAAGTGGGGTCTCTAAGTCCCCCATAAGTCCCCGACGATAGATACGCAAATATTGTAATCGGATTGTGCATGTCATCTGAAGATGTTGGGGTTTGGGGAGTCACTTGAGATTGATGCGGCTCGTAAACGATGGGATACTTGTAAGGACCTTTTAATTTTGAGTTTTTTGGGTGAAGGTCACATATCGATAATGTTATTTTAATAGCAAGCATTTTAGCCGTAACGGTGTTGTTTTTATGAAATATGTTTTCATGTGAACACTGTTTTAAGCTTTCACGGTTTAAAACTAAACTTATACTGTCACTTACGGGATATTATGAACTATCACGGATGATATTCCGTAAGTGACAGTATAAGTTTTTGTGTTTTCATGTGTTGAATAATGTCGTAACATTATTTTCTGGATCTCTTCACCAAAGTACAAGTGAATCGGTTTCTTCTAGGCAGGTGTGCTCCAGCCTAGGCCGCATCATCGCTTCACATTAGGCGAGTTGCGGCCAGACGTAAGCCAATTACACGCGCACACACACACACACGCAATCCCAATGTCTTGACGATTCAACAATATTCATTGTGTTATTTACTTTCTCGAGCATATTCATTTTTCGAGCATGAAGCAAAAGTTTAATTTGTTTTTGAAAATCCTTCGGCTGGTGACAGAAAGTGTGTGACGGGCCCAAGTTGCAGGTTTTAATTTACCTATTTGATTTCCTCTTATTAAATGCTTTCTTGACTGTTATAACCACCTACCATTGTTATTATTACTAATGATGATAAAATGGATAGTGGTTGGTGAGATATTCGGATACCGGATAATTATCCATTTCACGTGTAGGACTCAATGATAAAAAAACGATAATAGAACCGTTCACAGCTTTATTACCCATGATACCTACTTAAATTATTGCTACAGTAATGCTACTGTTATAACAGTAATTAAAAGCACATTTACACAGCTTAGAAGTCAATTTAACCTTTAATACTAAATCCATGTAACTTGTCACTCAGTACCACCCGCACGTACAAATTAAATGTAAAGCAATTCGTAAATTATTTAACGGGACCAGTCGTTCAGAATAATGTCCGGTTGTTATTGTTTGACTGCCACTTTCGTTGTTCGCAAGGCCGCTTCAAGAGTGCCTTTGAGATTGTACGAAATTGTATAGGCCTTGTATTCTTGAGAGGAATAATTCAAAGCGAGCCTAGAGGGGGAGGGACGTAATTCACGATCATTTCGTAAATGAATCTTCACAAACTTGGGACGAGTTTATAAAGGGATACGGAATATGATTGTTTTTTTTTTCTCTCGTGATCCTATTTCCTTTTCAACGATCTGCTGGGCTTGCAAATTGTAAATTTCGTTTAATGCTTGTTTGGGTAGTAAGTTTAGGACGCGGTGTTCCTGCCTGAAATGGGGGAGAATATCTCGTAAAGAGGAGCCTTTAAATAATGATCGCGGGCGGGCATAAAATAATGTAAGGAGTTTTTGGATGAAATTCTGATAGCAATGAAAATATATGGTGTATGTGAAATATTGTGGTGTTATGGTGTAAAATTCACTTGTGTTTTACATAACGTACTAGATTATGAGTGAATTTTACCTTCAAGTTTTTCTTCGGTTCATTGGCCTACAAAAATTCAAAGGCACAAATCCCTTACCTGATTATTCTTCATTACCATCTCCTATTATTACATTAGTAGGTACTCTTTCGCACTTTAACTAAATACCAAAATAACTTGAAATAAAACCGCAGGGAGAGCCTACGTCCAACTAAGACCCTTGTCTCCCGTCTTGGATCCCGAAGTTACACAGGCTGTAACTCCCAGTTGGGTCTAGACTTTGAATAGGGCACCATTGTTGGCTTAAATTATTTAGGTCTGAATTAAAACAGCCTTTGTAAGTCCAAGTCCTGGTATGGCTTTGGAGTAATTACGTATAATGATGGTAGCTCTGGCGTAGCGTCGGTCACTGGCCTACTTGCGGAGGAGTAAGGACTATTCATCCTCATAATAGAACTGAATTTATTATATTCTTACCAAAGCTAGTTTCAGGGTCAACTTTAGTGGAGAAGGAGGGAGAAAACTTACTAATGTTATTAAAAAAGTTTGTGATATGAAGAAGTTTTGGCAAATAAAAATCGCTTCATTTGGTGTGAAAGTTATGCGATATTTTTTCATTTACTGAAAGGGAAACTATGGATTCGGACAGTAGTCATAACATTACAAGCAAAGTTTAACTCATGAATTATTTAGGGTACAAACTTATTTACCGTCTAAAAAGATCTAATCTACGTTGATTAAATAATAAGCTGCCTCTAACTATTGACTCAAAGAAAGATCCTCCAAAAGGCTACACAGAAATGGTGCAGCTTCTAAACAGAAGCCATACGCAGACCTATAAGCTACAGCGCATGTTTGGTGACAGATGGTTAGCCCATCGCAAACCACAATGTTCCACTCGACTCGTGCAAATCACACACATTTTGTAGATTTATTTTGCTCTTAGACTGGGTGAAATGTCGCATAGTCTAAGTAGACAACAGATAGTATTTAGAAAGATGAATTCACTATCATTATCATCACAAATATCAAAGCAGATATTGAAATAATAATATATAGTATAATATCACTCAAATTATAAAACCTAAAGCAGTATTGTCTATCAAAATTAGGAAATAGATGTTGAACTGATCGAAGAAAACATATATCACAAAAATAATAAGCCATGATTATTAGAATTGGTAAACAGAAAAACAGACTTCCAAATATAACGACATTGATTATTATTATAATAACGATGTAGACATAATTTTCCTTGATACATAAGAAACTACTTAATACACTGAAGAACATGGCCATATAACCTACATTCTACAATGCTTAAAGCTCTAACATCGAGATAAATATCGCCTATCAAATAAAACTGAAGCTAGTCATGCGAGCAAACAATGTGACGATAAAGTAGTATAGAAACAGAATAGTAAACATATTGTTTACTTTTATACTTCTGGAGTTTCCGAGTTATTTACTTTAGCTACGGGAAACATTCGTGTTATGTAAGTAGTGCTTGTATGTGCCACGTTATTGTCATGTTGAATATGTTTTGTATGTATTCAAAAGACTTTGAATATGGAAAATAATCATTCTGTATTTGTTTTAAGTAAGCCTCTATGAGTGACGGTATTCAAATGAACTTCCGTGGTACCCAGGCAGTGAGCTTAGCTTTGAAGCTGCTGACCAGCTCTTCACATTGGTATAAAACATGTTTAATCTCTCATGCAGACGGTAACTAATGCCCACGATATAAAAAGTTCTTTAGTTGCGTATAGATTAGGAAAAGTAGACTACAAAACAACGGGCATTAAAAGCTTCTTAACCCCTATATATTTATTTTGTCTAGTTAGCAACTTAAAGACAATCACTTACTTAAGTCACTCAGAAACAATATTCTAAACTTTTTGCAAAATTTAATTGTTTAGACATATAAAAGATAAATCCTGATCAGACACTTGCTTAAAACAGTCCCTGTTAATGGAAATCTTGACACTTCCCTAAAAGAAGCTGAAGACGACACAGAAAGACACTATCTCAACACTATGAGAGCAAAAACTGCACAAAGAACGGAACACTCAGAAGTCCGTCTCTGTATTAATGAAAAGAATCATCATACATAATAAGCAATAGGAACAAGAAACGGACATGCTTATGCTAATTTTAAGGTAACTTTTATTTTGTTGAGAGCGGAAAAGGAATGTTAATTTTCTTCCGCTGGACTGTATTATCGCAATATGGCGAGCAAGATGTTGGAGATTTTAATTTAATGGACTTTAATGGTTTTTATTTTGAGAAGTAAGAAAAGATTGTGGTGTTCTTTGTTTTTTTCTTTACAGATTTTAGATTTAGAACGGGGTTTTTTCTTCTTTTCTTGTTGATTCACAGAATTTTTCGCAAATTCAACTTTTTCGCAATTTCTAACCAAACCTCGGAGCTCTAGCAATCAATGTAACAAATCCTATCACTATCTGTTTCTTTGAATCGATAGGTATTTTCATGCAAATACAAATAAAGAATACAAATGAAAAATATCACAGCAAGAATCTCTTTCACCCACTCTGATAACCATCCAACACATCCGCCTCATCACCTTCCATACACATGTACATGACACACATAACAATCCTGTCATGCTCCCCTGCCATTTGCCTCTCCTGTCATTTACCTCCCCTGTCATTTGCCAAGCCGTTATCAGCGAACCACAACCGTATCTCGGCGCCACCAACCCGTGAAGGAGGCGGTCGGCAAAAATTGAGTAATTCACAAGGTCCTGCCGTGTCTCGGAAGACCCCAAATAGGCTTTTAGGAAAAAGGGTGAGCGTTTAATGGCGTGTTAATTTGGGGACCCGAGTGAGTTTCACCCTGATAAGTGTGTGACAGTGGGTTCATTAGGCCGTGCTATACGTACCTAAAGATGTAAGTATAGGTCTATGATGAATCTTGAGGTCTCTGACGGAATTTTGTAAGAAATGGCTCTCGCTTCGTCGGCGTTCAGAACTGTCTACGTTACATAATGAACTCGTTTTAGAGTAGTGAACAGTTTCTTGACGATTCCTCGAATACTTGAATTTAAACCGAATTGTGCGGTTGTTCGAAACTTAGTAACATAATACGATGTGCCTTTAAATACCAGATGAGTGAAACGTCGAAAGGCAGGATGATAATAATCCAACTGTTTGTCAAGCAACACCAAAATATGAAGAAAAATTGTTCAATAGTATCCGTATTTTTTCCAGCCTTTTGAAGAGATGAGAAAACAGTATGTTTATATAGGACTCAGAATGAAGAAGTTGGAAAAAGTATTGACACGGGATTCATAGATTCATATAACTCTTGAATCTGAAGTAGAAGTTCTTAACAATTAAGAATAATATTCTTAAATATTTACAACGTGCTCAAGCCTCTGACTAGCAATGATAATATAAGTGCCTACCCCTTACGAATTGTGACACAACATTACTTGTGATACTTGCAACATAAGTAGTTGAAGCTATTACAAGACCTTCGGCCTTTCAACGGTGACAAAAGTTTATCTGTACGAAGCCACAAACTGTTCAACTTTCACGGCTTTATTTATTTATTTAAACTTCATGTACAATAGTGATACATAGGCGGACTTAATGCCACAAGGCATTCTCTACCAGTCAACCTTTGGGTTAAATAAGAAAACATTGTGATAGGGTACAAAATAAATATATAAAAATAACTTCTTGCTATCAAAAATTTATATAGGCACTTATAATGATACTAATACTTATATACAAATAAAATAAACTAATACATATTTTAACAAATACCAAAATTAAAAACGAGGAACCAAATAATAATTACCATGACTCGACTTCTAATAGAGAGAGAGCTATTTATTCTGACTTAAATAGTGGTTACGCACTTTTCTTTTAAAACTGAATTTGCTTTCAGCTTTTTTAATGCCAAAAGGTAGCGCGCGGCTTTATTGCGATGTGAAAACTGGTGACTAAATATTGTGGTGAAATTACTAATTAATTTCTTTCTAGACCTTAATATACTCGTATAATTGAGAAGATTGTGTCTCTTTTCTATGGACTCAAATAATAAATGTCTTTAATCAAAATTCCAATGTTTTTTTTGCTTCTTTCTCAAATATTTCATTGTGCACATTAAGGTGAAATAAGACAAATTGTAAGTAACGACTGATATGAATGTATGTACTTTTTAAGTGTACAAAGATATTCTTCTGTGAGACATGTGATAGCAATATAAATATTTTATTAAAGACTCTTTGAGAAAATATCGTCCGCATTAAATATTATTACAAAGCCAGCATCCTTCTTTGAAACATTTTTTTTGTGTAGGGAAAAGCGTATTTTATAAGACATATGTCAGAACATTATTATTTCTCTTCATTTCCTTTATTATAGATAGGTACCTGCTACTTTATTTTGTACAGATATATCAGACTAGCTTCCACCCGCGGCTTCGCCCGCGTAAATTCTAACCTGTGTCATTGTGATGTATTAACTATTTTACTGTTAAGTTTCATAAAATTTGGTTCAGTTGTTTTTGTGTCTATTCATCCTCACAAACTTCCACATTTATAATTATTGTAAGCAGAAATTAAGATTAATCATTAAAAATGATTCTATTACATGATTATCACAATCACATAAATAACGTTGTAAGTAATACTCGTACCTACGCAACAAAGAACCTAATAAAGACCTTTGGGGAATACATTGTAAACTAGCGCTACAATGGTCATCATCTGCTTAGCCTTTTACCAACTTTATTGCGGCAGCTTCCAGTTTAGCCGGATGCAGTCGAAGACCAGTATTTTACATGGAGCGAGTGCCTATCTGACCTCCACAACCCAGTTAGTACTGGGTTATATTTACATTACTCTCACTTGGTAAGACTGGTTGCCACTGATTACCTGTTACGACTGTCAGGGATCTACAAATGGCAGTCGGGGCCAACGTGGCTAACGTGCTTTCCGAAGCACGGAGAAATCTCGGTATAAACTGGATGGTCACCCATCCACAGACCGACGTTGGCAAGCGTGTTTTAACCTTGAAGATCGACTCGAGCGGCTGTTATTATTTAGCCACGAGCTCCTTAAACATTAGCGCTACAATGTTTAAGGACGAAAACATCGGAAATCGTAACATTTCAAATGCACTGAATTGTAATACAGAAAAGTAGTTCACCATAAAAAATAGTATTTAAACGAGTAAAAAATATCCAGTTTATACGATCAAATATAAGTAATAGCTTTATCGAAAGCTTTTGTCAAATCGCACTATAAACTAACACTCTATTTTGATAGAATTTATTAATTATAAAACTAAAACAGATAGGAATATTTTGCGTCCTCACATTTCATCAATATGATTTAGTTCGATGAAAGCAAACATGTCACAAAATATTTATTCAGTAATTAGTATCTATGCACGACTGGTGAAAGAATATTAATTTAGGCTGCCACTATTGATAACATAGTGTATTCATTAATATATTGGTGCTGATTGAAACCTGACAATCCATTTATAAACGACAAATTTTTAATTGGTATCTCGCCATCATTGCGTTTAATGAGAGAAAAACTACGGACATTTAATTATGAAGGAAAGATTGTTATCATTGGAGATTATCTCCAGTCACGGTTTGCTGGTTTGCGCTTTGTAACTATTTCCTCTGTGTAATCCTACAGATAATTTTCACACGAAGGCCGCTATCTGTTCACCTTATACCCTTAGTTGCTTTTAACGATACCTATGGGATGGAAAGGGTTCGCCTATTCTAGCTGAGGGCCTAACCGAAACATAAATTCGAAACCAAACTCATGACGAGAACAAATTAGTATCAGAAAAGTTATGTCATCTGCATAATTTTCAACTGAAATGTTTAAAGAACAAGAGACTTTTTAAATGAATGAATCATTATTTAAACAAAAGAGACCTCATTTTTGTATCATTCCCAATAGCAAAGGTCATAATCACTAAAGAGCTGACAAAAAATCTGTAGATACACTTCAAGTTACCGGTAAAATCTATGTAATTAAAAAAAAAACACTCTAAAACATGTGAGACAAATAAAATACACAATTATAGACATTTTGAAGAAAATAGCAAAGTAGTGATAATTAAATAAGAACTAAAACCACACATGTAGCATCAAGGTACCTAATCAATATTAGATATGATAACGAGTGAAAACTGTAATCTAATTCCTAGCAATGCTTTTACAACAACCTAATCCACCAATGTAGGTAATACACACTATTCACGTATACGAAAACCCTCACTTAAAGAAGTCTTACAGTACTAATTAAAACTTAACACTTCAAGGATGACATACATACATACGTGATTTTGTACATAAAGCTCGAGCTTTTCCCTGTCATGGCTGTTTACATATAACAACTCGACGTTGGAAAGGCAAAGGGTTTGAGATCGTATCAGTTAACACGCGTTTGTCTGTCAACCTTATACGTGACAGGCCTGATATAAACGAACGTGTTTATTCAGACACATTTAACGTGTTAGCTAAAATGTAAGAAGAATTTGTTCCAGAAATAGGTATTTAAAGTAAATCCCTTCGTAGTCGTAATATTAATTGAGGATAAAAGCCAAAAACTTAATCAAAATTTCGTAACGGTTACTTAAGAATTTACTAGCGTAATAAAATATTGTAAAAAGGAGAATATAATAACGATCATGAATATAAATTTAAAAATCGTTACATTTATTTAAGTAGCAATAAAACCGTAGTAACCGTAGAGAGCTATAAAAATAATAATTCGTAATGTGTTATCAACTCACCTTTTAATTAAAAAAATCTGAAAAAACGTAATAACCAAGTCCACTTTTTGTTCTAAAGTGACATTACCATACACAACACATGGGATCAAGTCAGAAAGTATTCGCACAACCGCATTCGAAATACGACGACCGGCGCGACGAAGGGACGCAAAACGCCCACCCCTGGTGACATCCAGCGGCGTACTGCAGAATAAATAGGGTTGGGAACGTATGTAACATCCCGCATCAGAGATACGGCGCATGCGCGGGACGGACACCGAAACGGGATGTCAGCTGACGGGCGGTAACTAAGGTCACTGTGTCACTGTGGGACGGATTCTTTTTTGAAATAGCACTTAAGGATATAAAGAACCCTAGCGGTAGAGGTGAGCGGACACATGCCGACCGTGAAGATAAAATAGACGTATGGCCGAGTAAAGCGTCGGGTATGACGAGTTTGTATTGAGTCCTTGTTGATACGGACGTGGGACATCCAGGAAGTTTGATAGCATTTTAAAAAGGTTTTTATGATTTAGTAAACATGTATAGTGATGACCGCTACTTAAAGAAACTCCAAAAGGGATTTAACGCATTTTATTCCGGAATTTAAACACCAATTTTATTTTTTAGGTTTTAATTTAAAAAATAACCTCACGTGATCAAATTCAAATATTTTAATCTTCCTAACTTAAGTCCAGTCAGAGTACTGACAGCAGCAAAAAGCAAGTTTGTAATCATTTTCTAGAAGAAAGGGCTGTACTTCTAATAAAGGATATCTATGATGTAACAGATACTTCAGTCCATTCCGAATATCAGTTAACCAACGTAAGAGGTACTTGATATTCGATCTTTGAGGATGGAGTGGATATTGTGTCTATACTATTAGTTAGTGTGATGGACGATAGAAGCGTTATCAAGTTACGGACTGCCCTGGCAGAATCAACTTTGGGTGTAAGATTGAGACGGTTTGTTTAGATCTTATAACGCTAAATATCTACACTGTGTATGAAACAGCCTTTTTTTTTATACGAAGAAAATTTTCTTTGCTATGTTCTAGAATCGTGTACTGAATTCATGTTAACAGGTTGATGTCGGTGTCCCTTACACTGTGTAAAAATATCTAACTAAAACAACTGAACTTGTAAAGAAAGTATTTACAAAAAGCAAGTTCTTAATAAACCATAAAAATGAAAGATTTTATTTATACGACCAATATCTGGCGTATTCCAGAGTTTATATGTCAATTAGAAAATATAACATGAATTAATAAGTACATGGATGTACTCGTATAGGATTTTAAGGTTTATTCAATTTTAACACACGATTTATCTTCAATAGAATGATTAACAATTCTCGACTTATAACGTGTTCATCATTGTAAATATTCATTCATAGTCGTCCACTGGCCAATCAACCGAAGATAGTTCCCAGAGTTCTATTCACACTACATCGTCGAAATTACGGTACTCATTTATAATTCCAACAACTCGTTAACGTTCGTCGATAGCCAGTTAAACACTAATATTATTGTGGTGTATCAAAATGACGCCTGTAATTTCCGAATGGTTAATCCGAGGTGTTCCTTAAGGGTCCGTTTCCACAAACCGGAGACTGAACAAAGGCGACACTGATACAGTTCTTTAATCAGGACATCAAATAATTGCGCGAGGATTTTTCTGCTTGGTGGAAACTGGCCCTAACAGTACACTCACATTTCGCCAGTCATGTTTAAGTCGCATGTAAAAGGGGGCGAGCCTATTACCATCAACCGCGCACAAATCCAGACTCCGTGGCTTTTACTGCCAAATCATAACAATAAAAATAGGATTCGTGTGCTTTCTGTGCTTTGGTTGTGGCTACCGTTCGTAGGTCTTGTACGCTCGGTATTCAGAAGTTATAAAGTCTGACAACCAGCCACTCCAAGGGATATCATGTTGCCCAGTGACTAGGTTGTGAAGGCCAAATAGGCAGTCACTCCGTCTAAAATACAGGTATTCAGCTGCAACAACTGATCAGAGCGGGAGCCGATGATAACATAATTGAGAAAAAGGAGAGGCAGATGATGACGTGGATGAAGATGAAGATGTCGATTTTTTTTGTTTCTCTGATAAAAAATCTCGCAGTAGCACTTTTCTAAATGTAATAAAAAATAATATTAAGTAAGAGAAGACTAAAGGAGTTCCTTGAAAAAAGAGGATTTTCATTGCGGCTCGTTTTACAACTAAACCTTTCAACAGATACAAGTAACCGTCTGTACACAACTTAGCAGAGACAACACAAATTTTCACAGTCAAACACAAAAGGGCTACTAAGCACAAAACTAATAAAAGTATCTTGGACCTAAATTGGTACGCAAATAACATAGTTTCTAATTATCTTAAACAAGAGGTTCGCGTTGTTCCAGTGCGAATGTGCAAACATGTGAAGGGGTAAGCAGTCCCGATGGCACTATAAACTCAGCCCGCTTTACGATCGCCTCACTGTTCTTAGCTATAATTAGAGTTGGGCCGCTGTCCTCGCTATGTATTCAATCACGGGATTTAGTGCCGGGACCTGAGTCCGGGATACCGATGTGGGACTTCTAGCTTAGTCTTTAAGGGGTTTGAGACGTGCTTTGAGAGTAGAAGAAGTTATTGGTCTTGGAAAAATGTGTTATGATTATACTCGGTGTAAGGGATATCAACGTGCAAAATGTTACCATGACTTCAGTGCATGATTCTAGACTCCCAAATGCATACATTTTTCATCAGTTATATAGAAAAAAAAATTTCTACTTCATACAAATATGCAATATCGACACTGTTAAAATGTTATAAGAACCATATTCAACTTTAAACGATATCGGGATACTGTAACATACCTAGCGATCCATCAATTATAAGCGTTACTAGCTTTGCCGTCCCTAAGCTTCTTGTGCATCGCGTTCGCCGGAACGATACTGAGATATCTTCAAAACTAGTTTCCGAAATCCTGTTTCTATCCGATAATTTTATTAATCCAGGTTCAAATTACTACTGCCGGGACACAGGCCTCTCAGTAAGAGGAAGTTGACCATAATCCACTTCGCGGGCCCAGTGCGGGTAGTATTTTGTCTCCAGTCTTTGATATTTCGATTCTAGGACATGCTGGCTTCCTAACTTATTTAATCTATTTTCAACTTTCATCAGTGTTATCACACCAGTGCGGTAGTTCTCGGAAAATCTAATATCATTTCACAAAATTACCTGTGCGAACACCAAAGTCACGTGTGCCGAGTAAAGAATTTTATATACCGAGCAATATGAGCAAAATAATCTGAAACACTGCGGAACGAACTAAATTGGATGCTCCCAGACGAAAGGACCAAAATATTTTTAGATATTTTTTTAAACTCGCATAGTCTTACCTACGTTTCCTTTTTCTGAAAGATTAGACAAAGGTGTCGGATTTAGGTAACGCTGGCTCGACGAAAAAAGTACAAAAAAGTGTTTTATTTTATTTTATTTATTCAGGGACAATAAATAGCTACAATATGTGTTGGAACAGAGGAAAGATACGAGTAATACAAAATATTAACAATATTGCAGCTCACTACATTATCCGCATATTAACAAAACAGAATATGATAATGAGTGCCACTAGATAGGTAATAAATAATTACATCACATTAATAACAAAAAAATATAGAAATATCAATTAACAATTATTAAATAATTCAATAAACGAAATATTAATTACATCATGCAAAATAGAAATTCTAATTGTTTTGATTGCTTGTCGTGTCATTGTTATTTATATGAGTAAAATTGCTGTGCCCTTATAAAGTTCATGTCAGGTACCTGGCACCCCAACCTGAGGGGGTCCAAACGCCTCCTGCCGGAGGCTCTACGCAGGGGTCGTGCGGTCCATGGCCCTTTACGGGGCCCCGGTGTGGGCGCGTTCTTTGAGGCGGCAAGCCGCCCACTACCTGAACGCGCCCCAAAAGGTAATAGCCATAAGGCTAATCCGGGGGTACCGCACGATCTCCGGCGAAGCGGCTAGCCTCCTTGCCGGATTGCCGCCATGGGATCTGGAGGCGATATTCCTCGCATGCCTGCACGAATGGCGCGCGGAGGCACTACGTCGGGGGGAAACTCCGCTGCCGCGGCAAATTGCCGCTCAGCGGACAGACCTCCGGCGTGATCTCATGGCGACATGGAGAGAGCGACTGTCGCAACCCCGAGCAGGGCACGCCACCATAGTGGCGATAAGTCCCCTCTTTGAGGAGTGGCTAGAGAGGCGCCACGGTGCCCTCACCTACCGCCTGACGCAGGTCCTCACCGGACACGGTTGTTTCGGAAGGGTTCCTGCACCGAATCGGGCGGGAGGAAACGCCTGGGTGTTTCCACTGCGAGGATCGTCCGGAGGACACGGTGGAGCACACCGTGGAGTTCTGCCCCGCTTGGGTGGAGCACCGCCGTGTCCTCGTAGCGGCGATTGGCGGCGGCGATCTCTCGCGTCCGGCCTTGGTTCAAGCCATGGTCCGGAGCGAGAGGGAATGGGAAGCCGTCACCTCCTTCTGCGAAGCAGTCATGCTAGTGAAGGAGGTGGCGGGACGTGAGAGGGAAAGAACTTCACGTCCCAGTCGCCGCGGGAGACGCCCTGGGCGTCGGGGGTCACGTGGTGGCTCCCGGCCACCGTAGGCGCGGGCCTGTGGACGGCGAGTTATGGGCCAGCTCGCCGTCCGGCCGTCTTATGACGACAGGCCGTGTCGACGGCGCGTTCGTGTTCCACGTGCGCCTCAAAGAGATGTCAGCAAATAAGTAGGGGTCCGCAAGGGCCGATGCCTGCCAGGGCTGCGGGACTGTTCGAAAGAGATACCGTGGCCCTGGAACACAAAGGGCAAAGTAGGAACATGGATGGGTTTTAGTCAGTACAAGTCTGACACTCCCTTCCGCTCCGCCCAGAGTGGGGGGGGGTCATTCGATGATTTCCCGTCCGGAAAAAAGAAAAAAAAAAAGGTACCTGGCACTAATATTGTAATATCTATGCTTAGTACATGAGTGTTATAAATATTTCAATTTGACTATGAATTTGGATTTGCTGTAATTTACGGTATCCAATCATATAGATTATGAAATTTCAAAAGCTCTTAGACGTTTGCAATTATTCTTACCGATCTGGCCTATTTAGGTACCTTAAGTACGTCACATTAACACAAAGCAAGTTTAACAACCGCGACCAAAAAACACGTAGAGGAAATACAAGCAGCACGAATTGAATTTCGAATATTCGGTGGCCATCTTTGTTTTGTTTGTGCACAATCTCTGTCCAGCGGTGGCCGTTATGAAATTTTTCATTAAGCCCAGTGTCAACTAGTGCCGCCTTTACTGTTCCTCCTGCCTTCGGGTGTGGTACCATTGTTCGAGGGGATAATTCCAACGTTCCTCGTATTGAAGAGGAATTCTGCGAAACCCGTGTACAATAAGAGCTTAACGGAAAATTTTGTGAACTCTGACACCGGTTGCCAGGAAATGTCTATTAGTCTATTAGATTCAGAACTCGTGTAACCGTTGTTGTTATAATTTTTTTTGGGAGGTCGGTGATTTTGTTATTATTTTTCTATTTTAAGGTAAATTATTTTAACTGAAAAATATTTTTAGAAGCAACAACGACACAAAACATTTAGGTAAGTTTATCAATTATAAATCCAGACAGAATCGTCATCAAGTAAAATGAGACATTAATTATAAAACGCTATGCTCTATGCGGACGTCTTTGGGCTGAAATGATGATGATGATGCTCTATTTGTTTACCTGATCCCGAATTGTGTACACACTTTCAATCAAAATACGAAGAATTTTGAAATACATTCTTAATCCATTGGTAGAAAAAATCGTTTGCTCAACTACACAAATAACACGCAACAAATGTTGTCGAACTGTCAAAATGGAAGTTATTTCTATTTTTAGTGTGTTCCACAATTAGATAGAAGCTCATAAGCGATTGGTTGCTTTTAATATACTCATTTTGATTCCTATTCGAATTAAATACCTCATAATTATTATAACCATGCTTGAAGTCTTTCTGAGACACTTTAAAGGCTCAGTTAAACTAGTACAGGCCATTGCGGATCAGCCTTGGACACTGGACATCAACAGATACTTCAGGACATTATCTGTCAGGGTCCGCTGTCCGGAACCGCGTCCGCAATTTACCCGAACCGGTTTTGCCGAGCCTTAAAAAAGAGTGTTTCCGGCGATTCTTATTTCCTTATCCGTGGTTGCTTCGCGTGCAGTGGGGTGCGACCTCTAATATCGTTAGCGCGAGTTTTCATTAGCACGCCGTTGGCGCAGCGTTTAGTGCTCGTTACGCTTCATAGTGGACAACACGCTTTATTGTTATTATTTTTACCGTCAAACGAGATTGGATGGTATCCCTAATATTTTGGCTTACATTGTTTGCCTTCGTAATTTTTATTGTTATGAATTTTTTGGTAACATTTTTTAAATGAGTTTTTTTTTTATAGATTCTGTTCCATCTAAAATGACAGTTTTTAATTCTTTCAACTTTACAGCACGATGTTCGTAGGTATCGTTTATTGTACAAATAAGTAATTTATTTCGTGTTATAGTTTATGAAGACGCACTAACCATGTCTGTATGTACTTATAGGTATGTATCAAGAGCATAATACAGACACAGATTCTTGTGTTTCTCACAGAAAATTACCTTACTAAATACTGAACGCGATCTGCTTACCTACACGACGCGACGTTCAAGAGCTGACAGCGATAATTTTTCATAGCAATGATGATACTGATAGCTTTTGAGATGTGCCGAAAGCATTCGGGTTTATTTGTGAAAAATTGGACTAAGAATGTAGTAACGTAATGTTCTGTGATAAAAATCTGTGTCTAGATTATGTCCTTAATTGCTAGATATTGGTAACGCCCTTGGTAATTATTGTTACTATAGCTACCAAAAACTTTGTCCCTCGTCTTCCTCGAGACAGACGAAAGACCCCCAACCTGAGGTGCGTCAGGCAGAGGCAGGCAATCACTTACCACCTCATAAAACTTGCTTCATTTTGACCGGCGCAGCGTGAGTGACAAGTTGCTAGTTTGCTTACAATTACATAAGTTGAGCCGTTACCCTCACTTGTCGCTTACTTACTTACGACAAACTTTGAAAGGGGTTTCCAAAGGTTGGGTAAACAAAGATGGTATAGATTTTGTATTAGGTATTATTGGTAGAGCATCATAGAAAGAATATAACAATTTTTATTTAGATTTGTCCAAGAAGAGCTGTAGTTGAAAAAATATATCCCGCTATAAACTATTTTTTACCCATTTTCATGTTTTGTAAATGAAAACAAATGATTTCGAAGACTGCCAAAAATATTTTGAACCCAGGAACAATCCTAAAAAAAAACGACAATCCTAATTACTTATTCCAAACACTACTCCAGCCAGTCTAAAAAACACAGAAAATAAAAAACTGTCGCCAAAAATAAAAATAAAAGGGTGCATCCACACTGCACCACTAAAGCAGCATCACAGTCGAGCACAAATTATACGAATTGGAAAAAGAACCGGTCGGAACTGGTTGATACCGGACAAAGGCGCCGGGCGAGGCTAATCGAACACGAATGGAATGGAAAATTTCTGCATGCCTTTGTTGTTCTTCCCTTGCTCGGTGAAACTCGTTTTCTTTCAGCGCATCCGACGCTGTTAGTGTATTTGGGCGATCTATTGGGAAAAACGAGAAAAACGCTACTGAATTTATTAAGGATAGTCTTTTGCAGAGTTCTCTCTTTTATATATTTTTTTTTGTTTCTGCTCTTGTGCTGCAGTGTCGGTTTTCAGATCTATTATGTTACTCGCTATTTGTTTTAAAACAATTCTGTTTCAAATTGATTTGGGAATAAAAGAAAAACGCAGAATGGATGGCCCGATTAAATACTTGCTTGCTACAAAAGTAGATGTACCTACGGTTCCAGTGGACAGTTTTATGTCTACTTGAAGAAAACTAATGGGCAATTACCATTAATGTTAAGGGTTCGTGTCATAGACTTCTTTTTGTAGTAGTAGGTCGAATTACAATTTTATTTAATCCATGAGAGATCATGAGCGTAATTTATTTATTTATGTTTATTTTATGGTCTATTTCATGAAATGGGCTATAAGATCCTCCTAGACAATTTTATTGACGACTAACAGGAATACGGTTTGTGGCGGCCAGTCCCGCAGTGAGTCAAAGTACCTGCCGACATTGTTTATAAGTCGATGTTGTAAAACTTATTTTAAAAAGTCCATCTTCTTTCTGTTTTTTCGGTAAGATTTGCTATCAAACTGAATATATTATTTGGTAGATTATACACAATATAGTACACAAATAAACTATATGAAATCATATTTTGAATAAAGGAGTCTGCCCACTGCTCCGTATCACCACGGACACGGCACGGAGCGTGTCGACACCGGCAAAGTATATTCACTGACAATTTGTTGGTCGGTTACGGAACGGTCTAGTGGGCATGTTCTCATGACACGTTCCTAGCACGGTCATGGTATGATACGGTGTAGTGGGCAGACTCCTTAAATTTTCATGATTCAATTATTCTATGTCACTAAAACTGTAATATTATCTTATTTCTTAACTTTTCAGGGTTCTAGAAAACCTAAAAAGAACTAACCCTAATCGCGAAATCAAAGATTAACAATTTTTGATAAGTCTCTCGGCCAACACTTACAAAGTTCTTAAGAAAAATACTCGAGCACACGTTCACACTGTACGAGTACAAGTCAAAGCATCCCACTTGCCTCACACAAATCACACGTGCAGGCTGCAACTCTAACAAGCCGCCCTTACGTTACGCTGCAGTGAGAAGAGGCCCTTATGTGGCAAATCGTCGCCTTAGTGTTGAGGCCACTAAATAGAAGTGATCAGAAGATCTACTTCAAATCTAAAGTTGCTGTAGCAACAAAACGATCGCAATCTCATTAACGGCAACATTAGCAGGAAGACAATCACATCAGTTGCTTCACAAAAGAAAGCTCGCTCTAATATATATTATGCAGTAACTTACGTGTAATAAATACGTACCAACTTAAATATGTATTCTCTGAAAACAATTATACAGTCACTAGTAGAAACTATGTTAGAATAGAATAGAATAGAATAGGTCTTTATTTGCTTAGAATGTAGGTACATAAAAATAAGTTGTTAAATTATATAACAGGATCCGAGTACATTCTGCCTTAATATAGCTTGCAAATGTGATACAAACTAAAGATATTACAAAAAATTATCATTTAAGAAATCCTGCACAGAATAATAGCATTTATCCACAAGAAACTCTGTGAAACGTTTTTTAAATTTATACAGCGGTAGGTTTTTCATTTGGTCAGGTATTTTATTAAATATTACAGGAGCCATACATATAACATTTCTTTTTAATAAACTAGTTTTAAATGCGCCCGTGTATAATAGATTCTGGTATTGAGATCTCATAGCTGTACTTCGTTTTCTAGTTTCTACTAAAGTTGAAAAACATCGATTTGTTAAATTTTGTTTTCTCTTAGATGTACTCACCTCACTTCAGTGGATAATCAGCAATGGTAACGTTCCCACTGCTGGGACACAAGCCTTCTCTCTATGAAAGGGAGAGAGTCATGATTAACCATATCGACCTGTTGTCTGAACGTCAATATGTCTTCGGATTTCTGGTACAGGGTTTCTCTACAATGTTTTTTGTTTACGATTCAGAGAAGTGTTATGATGAAATAAATTACAAAAAGTAAAATGCTCGTCTGTGTTTGAACCCACGCCCTACGACACGCACATCAGAGCCGCTGCCACTAGGCCTATGGGCCACAACCACAACTGCGCACTGTGCACTTCAAGACTGAACCTTCTAAAACATTCTGTGTGCTGGTCGCGGTCGGAAATAATGAGCCGTACTCCTAACGGTTAATGGCTTAAGTGTCAGTTTGAAGGGTGCACAAACATGTATAGTTTTACACCTGCCTGCAATTCTCACGCTCTTTTCCAACGTCTTGAGTTTCCACACAAGCTTCTCTGCTTATTATTATAATTTGGAGCTATTTTCTTCTCAGACATTGAGGTCTTGTTGTGGAGTCCCTACCTACCACAGTTTAAACCTTGTATATTTGTCACTTGTAGACTTGTTCTTAATGTCACAAAGTAGATAGGTAATTAAGAATAAAAAACGAGTAACATACGTGTGATTGTTTACTTCACCGATTGAGAAATCAATTGTCAAATCACAACTCACATTCTTTGACATTTGTGTGAAATTACTATAACAAAGCAATTTGCCAAAAAAAATCATGTCCCTGGCAGTATTTATACATTCAATTAAATAGGTACGTTATTAATTTTTGAGTATCTACTTTGCGTCATTACAAACACGTGTATGACAATGACTGAGGTGACTTCCTGCTTTTTATTACCTCCCACTTGTTCATCAAAGTTCGTCTTTTAACTACCGACTCAACTATCCAAAAAGTAGTTTGCCAATAGTGTTAATAGTTAATAGGTACACATCGTGTGGTTCAGCGAACTAGTTACATTGTTAACGCACTAACAATATTGTTGAGATCCTCCGTCAAGAATGTGTTCGAAGTTTCCAACATGTCTAATTATGAAATCTGAGCTTCGATATTCATTTACAAAAGCTTCACTTCACATAGAGTCTTTACTACATATCCTCCCTTTCTCATCCCCCTGATATTAATCAACAACAGTAATTAATTAACACGGCTAAGCCATTGGGCGCCATCCCCGGCCAAGCTGGTCTGTCAATGGCATTCATGGCCGTAACCTGAACTGAACAAAACGCCTTTGTCGCTGACATGTCGTCCGCTGGGAAAGTGATCGTATATTTGAATAAATTTAGGTCAATATGGCATACATCCTTTGGTGGTCTAAAGGTGCTCAACAATCCAAGATTCGATTTTGTACAGAAACAAGAGTGAATCTGAACTGTTTCATCACAGGCAAACACTCCCGGTGAAAGAGCACCGTTACAGAAGTTTTTAGAGAATAGAAGATAATTTTCCGGGATAATGGGATTAACGTTCCCACTGCTGGGACTTGAGCATCTTCTATCAAAGAAGCTGGCCGTGATTACGCACGCATATCCAGTGCTTATTAGTGGATAGCATAAAAAATTAATCATCTGACTCTATAATGTCCTCAGCTCGACATAGGCTTCTCCCAAGTTGCACCACAACAACCAGCTCTCCGCCTTCTGCATTAAGTCTGTTCCAGCTGCTTTTTTAAAACAACGATTATGATAACGTATACAGGTAGGGGTACTACTAACTACCTAAATGGAAACTAATAGTTTAAATTGCTAAATGGTGTTGCCACACCCTGTACTATATTTTTTGCCTTTGATAGGCTCGATGGATGGCACTAGTTCCAGCGCACCTTTGTGGAACAAAACGCCTTTGTCAGTGGCCACGAACGTCACCTCAGTAAATGGGGCATGGGCTCTGAAAGTGAGTGGGTCCGACATTTTTGTTTTTTAATTCAGTTTAGTTTTCTTTGTCTTATGAACTTAAAATTTTTAGATAGTGCTTTTGCGATTTCTGACTTTATTACTTTTACCGGGTTATTTGAAACTGTCAGTTATTTTAATCATATTATTTATTGTTCGTGGCATGAATCATAACATCATCGAA
This sequence comes from Noctua janthe, assembly GCA_910589295.1. Lineage (NCBI taxonomy): Eukaryota > Metazoa > Arthropoda > Insecta > Lepidoptera > Noctuidae > Noctua > Noctua janthe. The sequence continues at coordinate 1,202,037 of OU342560.1, forward strand.
GTAAACCTCGAAATATTATTACAGCATACGAGTACATACGCCGTGATCAATCTGTGTGTGGAGTGGCGTAATTTACATAGAAATAGGTAGCAGATGCGAGTCCAATGGAGTTAGTGAAGTGCTCTCCAATGCCTTGCCGGAACGCTGCCACCGGCGGCTAACGTCTTCCGAACCTGGTGAAATGTATGCGTAAGCTCCAAGTGGGTCAAAGATGGAGTACCTATGAATATTATTGTGCGTTATTTGACTAAATTTTGATTCTTATGGTAATAAGGATGTAGTAAACAACGTGGCGCCATCTGTTATCATAAGAACGTTACTGTTGTTTTCCTCGGGAACAGTATTTTTTTCGGGATGAAAGATAACCTATGTCCGTTTCTGTACACCCGACAACGTATTTGCAAAATTTCAAGATGATCGGTTCAGTGGTTTAGGCGTGAAAATGTAACAAACAAACTTACTTTCGAATGATTTTATATTAGTAGGAAGTTAGGATTATGATTAAAACTTTGTGCTTCCGTTGTGCTCGCCGATTTGTGGAATAGTACGATGTCATCTCAGTTTTATTGAGTTGAGTCACAAAATTACGTTTTCATTCCCTGGTTTAAGTACCATCTAACAATAGGGTGGCCTATTGTCACAGAACCGGGCACAGAAAAAGACTCCGCAAGAAATCCTCGATGAAAAAACCCAATATTCAGGTCGGATAAAATGTGATAAGGTTTTATGCAGAAACATTTGTGACCACGAGATCATCGAGGCTTCTTGGCACTTCCTAAAACTGTTAACAACAAATAAAAAAAAAAACTGCAGGTCACCAAAGTGAATTCTTGAAGAAAGCGTGCTAAGTACAGCTCCCCTGATGTATACCTCCATTACAATGTACATACAAAATGTAGCCATTGACCCAGTTAGCGCCAGGGCTGCTATGCACCACATTACATGTAACTCAGGTTAAGCTCACTTTAATTAGCTACCAGCGTTTTGGCGAAAATATTTTTTAAACTGTTGTTGTGTGCAACGTTTGGCGTAAACGACGGAAATTGCTCAGTTGTGGCCTTTACTACCGTGTTTGGAATCAGTCAGGCTATGTTTTTCCAGGTTTACAAAGAAACTTCAGCTTCAATGTATGAACGTGCAATATGCATCCGTCTGGTTCTGGCTACAGAGAATTTCGGAGGCCGTTAGATACTCCATATTTTTTAGCTACAACAGAAACTTTTTTGTGTAATAATTTAATATTCAATACTTGCAACTTGGATAGCAACATTCGCTTCCATCTCCAATCACGACCTCAACATTATATCTTCAAATATTTGTCTCCATGCTAACCCTGCGCGCATCACAATTCCGCAGTCCTCGTGGCGAGATATCGAGAGGTTCGGCATCGAGTGATCGCCGACCGCTCGGGTTCGTCGATACTCCTGCTGCTGCAAATTGTTCCCAACTACTCGATACCTAAGTTTTTGCCGAGAACACACGAGTGGCTGAGACTATTGCTACTTGAGAATGTGAACAGTGAAATAAGAATGTTGGTGAATTTATATTTGTGTTTAATGCTTGTTTTTATAAGCAACTGTTGGTTGATCAAATAGTTTCATAGATTCACAAAGCTAATTATCACTTCTCTCTTCATGAGTTATGATAAGTCATCGCCTGATAAAGCAGTATTGTGAAGTCACCATGACTCATTAAAGATCAATCCGAAAATGGTACGATTCAAACCAAAGTATAAAACTGCAATGTTAGAATAATTGTAACCATCAAGATTATAAGATTAATGAAAACTTGATGACAATTTTATACCGAAAACCTTTGCAGTGTAAGCAGAAACACAAAACCCGACAACGCTACGCCTAAGGCCCTTAATGGCATCGCCTGATGAAACTAATTATACTCGTTAATTATCAGCTTTTGTTCCAATTGTTAGAACCGGTTCATTTTTATTATTTTATCTTCGTACTCAGCTGTATCGACGCGTAGAACAATGTATACTGTACTGGGTCTATTATAGGAATGAGTATTTCGTTAATGTCAGTTCCAAGAATACACAATAGATGATTCAATAATGATTTCAAATCACCTTTCAAGACTCCTTTTGGTCATATCCTAGAACTAGATATGATCAAAAGGAGTTGTTGGTTATATAATGGGATATTTGTCATAATGGCTCCAATTCTCTTTGTGAGTGAATTCACGTAAGCCACCGAGCCAAGTCAACAATTCAGTACATTACAATCAAACTGGAAATAAGGCTAAAAATACGAAATTAACTTTTATTAACGTTTAGCGCTTGTCCGACTTTTGTTCTTACTTAGTTTGCAAACTGTTGCGTTCCGCTCGCTGCACCAACATGCTGAATTTTTGTTGGGAAATAACTGGAAGAGTAAATGAAAAGAGTATAGAAATTATACGTGATAAATGAAGACTGAATAATTTAGTCAAAGTCAATCAGAAGTGGAAGAGTGTGATGAGTTACTATTACTGTCTGTCAAGCCTGCTAAAATGTCAGTCATCATCATCATCTGCCTAGCCTTTTCCCAACTGTGTTGGGGTCTATGCCAGTCTAACCGGATGCAGCTGAATACCAGTATTTTACATGGAGCGACTGCCTGTCTGACCTCCACAACCCAGTTAATACTGGGTAATACGATAGTCAGGGTTCGCAAAAAAATAGCATGAACCTTACGTATGGCTCAAAATAAGACTGGGAAAGTATGAAATTAATATGATCAGTTTAGATGACTGCTATTACAATAAATTGAAGACACTCTGGTATTTATGCACTTAGTTAGTTCCTTTAGTGTCTAAAAAACATCAAATTTTCCCCAAAAAACTGTCTGTTTGGGGAAAATTCGCATTAAAAACAACATAAAGATAGTCCCTTTATCCCTTAACAACTCAAACACCCCATTACACAAAAGATGAACGCGAAAAATTCGTCTATTATACACAACAAATGAATTAAAAATGAATTCAAAATAGTCCGCGTTGTCACATTTAGCGGGAAATTAAATACTTTCAACGGCCGACCGACTGAACTTTTGATAGAAAAAGTTGGCCTGGGGCTGAGGGGTGAGAAGAGAGTGATAAACACAATTAAGGCGCCTCCTCACTCGATCCGGCTGAAACTTTTAAAATTCCCTACACCTAACCTTCAAGACCCCGCCTTTATTAATCAGGAAGTCAATTAAATATCTTTTTCACGCCAGTCTGAGTACATTTTTGTTTACTTAAAGGGGATGTCCGGTATGGAGCAGGATTTACATATTTTGATGAGGGGCTGAACAAATACAGGCCGAATGAGTTGCTACGCTCGAAGGGGAATGAAAGAGGGAAGTTTTGAAGGCCGCGAAGTATTTTGTTAAACATTTGTAACTAAGTGTATTAGCATACTAGGTTTTAACTTGTAAATGTATAAAATTAATTGTGTTATTGTTGAAGCAACATGTTCATGTTTGGTTGTAGGAATTTTTTAAAAGATATGCAAAAATATTTCAGACTGGATCTAGTTTTTGCAGAATTAGAACTAAATCTTTTACAAAACCATTGAGTAGGTACCATTGCTCCACAATGTAACGCCTAGTACAAACTAATAGGTTGGAAATGGGCGATAGACGGAGTTTATTTTTTTAAATCCCTACTCCACACTCATATATCCATAAAAAAACACTTACCTAATCGTTGTTAATATTTTTAAATAATCTAAAAACTTTGTAGGCCTTACTTTCTTTTGAGTAGTTTATGTTGGTAAGTGTTATTTTTAGAAATATAAGAGAAATGCTATCCATAACAACATTTTTAAGACAAAAATTACTGTAGATTTAAATAACGGTCCAGCTACCCAAAAAATAAGGGAGATATATGAAGGTTTTACCCAACTTATCACCATATAACACGAGGAAAAGTATGCAGGTTTTCCCAACATTAGGATTATAATACCTTTACCCGGTAACATCTGTTAAAAACAAGGGAAGCCATGCGGGTAAAAACTGTTACGCGTGTCCCAGGTTCGTTGAAATTAATCACTGTTACTAAAGTGGCTAAAAAAACGTTTACGGAAAAAAAAACGAATTTTAAACGAAATATCTTTTGTTCCAAATATACAAACAGACAAGGTCATAATTTTAAAGGAAAATAGTTCGATAACTTCTGTATCCTTACAAACACGTGTAAGAAAAATATAATTTACCAACACTTAGCCCACGACTTCTTCCGAAAAAATTGTAATAGCTCGGCTAATATGTGTGATATAAATATAATTTAGAGCCTGTAGCACCCACGAATAATGTAGCTTTCAGACAGCAAAAAAAATTTTTAGAATTGGATCATTAGTTCCGGAGATTTTCCCTACATACAAACTTACAAACAAATTCTCTTTATTTATTTTGGATATAATTATATTTGGATTAAAGTATAAAATTGTCGGTTTGTATGGACGATTTCGTTAAAAGTTTTATTTCCATACTAACTTTTTTTTTTCTAGGAAACGTCCAACACGCTTAAACCCCTGAATCGATCATCCTGAAATTATGCATATACGTTGTCAGGTGTACAGAAACGGACATAGGGTACCTTTCATCCCGAAAAAAAGTACTGTTCCCGAGGAAAATTATACCAACGTTCTTAAGATAATAGATGACGCCACGTGTCTTTCGAATCATGATTGAATTATATTTTTAAAGAAACTTTAGTAGTGTGTTAAGAATTTAATAAAAAAATGTCAAATTCTAAATTAACGCGAGCGAAGCCGCGGGCAAACGCTAGTCAGTATATAATTTTTAGACTTCAGGGAAACAGGCCTTGTCTGTGAGAGGAAGTGGGCCGCTGACAATCACGCGGACCCGATGCGGGTTGGCGGACATTTCACGTAACTCGTATTTAAATGACTCACTCCAAAATTCTATCAGAAGGATCAGTCTTCTGTCTACAATTACTATGTCCTCATTTAGCCTTGAGGCACTCCATTTGATTCGATTTTCCGTGCCATGGAGCCTGTTAATGCACGCCGGACACACTTAGATCAATGCTACAGGACCGGGCTGGGTGAAATTGGATTGGCTGGCTAGTGTCGTGAGTGATAATCCTTACTAATAGCTGGTGAGATGGAATGATGTAATTAGCTATGTTGTGTGGCGGATGAGACTGTTATTTTGAGGAGTATGTTATTTTAAAAGGATTTTAGTTTATTTTAGTTTATTATATTTTAGTTTACACTACTTCAAAAATATGACATAACATCACAAGTCTTTCTCTAAGAATTTGTTGAAGGTTTAGCTTCAGAACACCCAAGTTATGTTTAAATTCCGTGTAATATAGGGCGAGCCTATTGCCATCAACCGAGATCAACTTAGATCAGATACAGACTCAAGACTGCTATTAACATATTCCCAATAGGAAAACCCAGTAACACTTTGGCTAGCCTGGGAACCGAGCCTAGAACCTCATGTTCGGCATCAGCTCTTGCGACCACTAGATCAATGATCCAGTCAAAAAGAACAGCCGAGCTAATAGCAACCGTACAAGTACTTCTCCGATTAGGCATTACCTTACCTCATTTTTGCTAGCTGATACCTGTCCGAGGGCACGGCGTTACGATGCCTATATAGTATGGACGGAGTTTCATAGAAAAAAAGCTCGACTAGAGATGCAGAGCTTATACGTCTGCATAAAGTTTAACATAACAAGCAGACACTTGAACAGTGGGTATTTTAATCATGACGCACTAAAATTAGTTTTGAACCTGACAACCTAATATTTTAATCGAATTTCCACCCACTTACCGTTTGCCAAATTAGTGGAAAATTTCAGCTTACGTTATTTTGTTATAATGTAGTTCTGAGTACAACAAGGTATTATGGTGAAATAGATCAAGAACTCCTAAGTAGTTCTCATAGCCACTCCATCAAGTTCGGAAAAACTTAGACTGCACTTGACTCTTTTGAAATAACGAGTTTCAGACACTTTATAGGTACAAAGTGCAGTTTTCAGGACACAAATAGGTAAGATGAAAATAAAAACGCTTTCTAAGAAAAGCACGTACCTAACATGCCCACACAAATGCTTATAAAACTCGCTGCTTATCAAGATTCCACGAGATAACCGGGTCCATACTATGTAGATCCCGTAGCTAACAGAGCTTCACCTAGGTTACCCAACACAAGTCAAGCGTAGCTCTTTGCCGTGTCCATTAAAAGAATCAATTTTGTAGTGACACCCCATCACCGCTTGGCCACGAGCTGCACGATCAACACGCGTGTTGCAACGGCGTCTGCAGAAGAAACAAATAAAAGAATTCTGCGAAGTCGCGTGCACGCGATGGAAACAAGAAACAAGTCGCACGCGCGTTTTGCTTGATATATGGCGCATTTCCTAAGGTCGTGAACGGGCGTTACATAATTATGCGTGCTATTTAGACGACGAAGCGACGCGGCGACGCAGCCACACAGGACGCTCTTTGCAAACGTTGGCAACACAAGTTTTGATAAACGATTTTTTTGCGGCTTTAGTTGGGCAGATGTATTTTTTTTTTGTAACCACACAGATTTTTGTGTTAAATAGTAGGTTCATTCTTTTGAAAGCTAGCTAAGCCTCCAAAATATGTGCATTTTAAAAGTGGAACAGTGTTTCTATGAACTGTTTAATTTTAGGGCCAGCCTTTACTAATGCACGTTTATACTAAAACTAAACGATATAACTAATTATCAATGCCTGACTATTATTGCACTATTGGAATTCTATTCCATTCTCGGTGCTAAGGCAACGCTTTTATTTAGGTGCCACTTAGTGTTAGTGCAAACGGACATAAAATATGAAATGCAATTTTCGTGGCCGCGGTGCAGAATTTCTGACCCTCTTACAAAGTTTTTCTCATCTTAAAGTAGATGAATGTTATGTAGTAAAAGGACAGACACTTTCGTAATAGAAACCCACCATAATACCTAACTTAAACTGTAAATAGGAGTATTTCTTAAGAGTCGTAATTTTTCAGCATCTTATTTTAATATCACAAATTATTCTTACAGGAGTCTCTATTGTTTTACTAAACTAATTTACTATCTTAAGTCCTCTTTAATTATTTCTTACATTAAAATAAAGATGGAGGCCTATATTGTTGATATAAAGTTTTTGTAAATACTCCACGAAACCTAATTGAATTTTTAGACTCTTAAACGGAAAAACCATTAAAACACACTTTTCTCGTATAAAATAAATTAAAAACAATTTTCTAAGCTTAGTAAGTATATTGGTACCTTTGGACGTTGGAGAGACCCTTATAACTTCCAAGCTATATAATTTAGGTACTGAAATGAAAACTTAACGGAAAATAAAATGAGTTTTCTTTTATATTTATACTTTAAGTTGATGACTCGGTTACAGTTCGTGGTTGAAACTAGACGGTGATGTTCAATGTAATTATACACCGTGACTTTTTAGTCGTCTTACAAATGTCGTCCACTCAATGTACCCGACATAAAATAGCTCTACGCACGATTTTTTTTTATCTTCCATAATAGGTACAAAGAAAAATAATAATAAAAAAAATAGAATACAATTATGAAACATCCTGTTATTGATGTTTACGTGTCAAACGGGAGAACTATACCTACCCAGCACTCGAGTCCAGTAGATTTCGCAACAGGGTGTTTTAACTACGTCATGCGTCATAATACTGAATAATATTTTTATTTTTAAATTATTAAAATCTCATAAATACCTATTTTTTTTATGAATGTTTAGTATTCATTGTATACATGAAGTGGGCTGCCGTTGTAAGACGACTAAAAAATCACAGTGTATACATAGAAATTTTCAACTTTTACTTTTCCGGACTACGGCAAAAAGGATGGCTATGATTTCGATCCGTTTGTATGTTTTTATGTAGGTATGTATGTTCATCTGTTCCTCATTATCTTTAAAACCAGTTGACATAATTCAACAAATGAGGTATCATTGGAAACATCTTAATCGTGCGCCGGTTATAGGCTATGTGACATTACATTAAATTGAATATGGCGCCCTCTAGAGGAGATAAAAAAACTGCCACCTACCATAATAAAACAATAAATTGTAATCTTACTGTAGTAAGCGATCATAAACTTTAAGGCAAAGAGGCATATGACTACGGCTATCCTCTGAACATTACTATGAATATGTATTAAATAATTAAAAATATATAACTTGTAAGTTGTTTATTTAATAAAATATGGAATAGTTTTTACATAGCAATTTCGAGTGATTTTGCAGTAGTTGGGTATTTTTACTCTTCAAGAGGAACAAAAACTGAAGGGACAGAGAAAACATCCAACACATGACGCTCAGTTGTTTTCAAACCCGGGATTAAAATGTATGGGTCCGAAGAATTTTTAATTTCACCCTCCCGGACACCACCGGACACACCCGGACACGGTCGCTGTCCGATGTAGGCGTCGCTTTCTTATATATTACGAACAGGATTGTGTCTCATTTGTTTGTATTAGATTTATGTAAAGTAGGCTGTGAAAGAGACAAAGATTTAAGTTATTGCATAGTACAGCTGTTTTTCATGGACAAGCAGGATAGACTAGGTATTTTTCTAGTCTATCCTGATGACGGAATATGCTATTCTACTAAAATCCTTCAATATGAATTAAGGATCCTTCAAGGAAATATTTTGTGATTATAATATTGTGTTTGTAATGAGCGATTCTACTAACATCGAACTACTGAGGATCTTCTTAAAAATTTAAGATAAAATAATAACTCAACACCCGTCCATACAAACACTACACACACTCCCACACCCACACCCACACCCACAACACAACATAATACAACACTCACAATCACCTCAAAATACACACACAAACACAACACACATCAAACCAACTTTTTGAAAATTAATTTTTATAAACTAATTTGATTTGATTTATTATTTCTGTACATAAAAAGCGATAAACTGAAATGTCCAACAATTGTTAATACCGCTCATAACTCTGGGAAGAGAACTGTGACCTGAAATACAGGCTCAGCCTAGCTCAGGCACATCATATTATTCTTTGTGATTAATCCTTGTATTTAAATACTGTTCAATATGTCATATTTTCAAGGAGTAATAAATAAACTTATTATTATTAAGTTATTATTAACGAAAGCTTATTATTATTAAGTTATTATTATCAAAGAAAATTCATACTTTTGAATAACATAACATAAAATCACGCCTGTAAGGGTTAGGCAGAGGTGTATCTAATAGTACACCCACATTTCGCAACTTTTGAATCTAGGTATTAAAATGTCTTGAAAGGCCCATAAAAAGCATAAGTATTTCGTGAGTTGCATGGCCTTTGTATTGAGGGCACAAATCAATCTGAAATATAGTATTTAAACATAGTTCATTATCCTCCGTCTCAAATCACAAACAAAAACAAAACAAGATTAAAGAAAAATCCACTTTGTAGACACCAAAAATAAACCACTCTCGCGCAATTTAGCGTGGCACGAGCATGTCAGGGGGTGACAGCCGTCATGCCCTAATCCCCTGTCCATCACCCCGGTTCACGCTAGGCACTGGGTAAAAGCTATGCCCATCTGTATATGGAGTATGGACTCATTAAATATTCACGATGGGCGCGAATAAAAGGAAGGTAGTCGGAAATTTGACGGGTGAAAAGGTCAATTAGAAGTAACCGGGTTAGCTTTTATAAGTGGTGTACCTGTACGTGTAGCAGACAATATGCCAATTTGATTATTTGAACTACACCTAGGAATACAAGGTGTAAACGCACCCTTCACGAAGCCCTCAACCAAGCATTACGTACATCAAATCAAGTAACTTTACGAAAAAAATATTGCTGGGAAACGACTTTTTTTTTTAGGGTATATATATACGATAGATTTCATAATCTACTGAAGACATGTTGCGCCGACCCCAAATGAATTGGGATAAGGGCAAGAGAATGATGATTTTATAATCTACCGAAAAATAATGCGTTAAGTTGTGTATGCGGTAAGCAGTATATTACGGTACGATTCACAATCTTTCGACAGTTTACAATCTCGCCAGATAGATTATAATCTAACGGTATTTACAATTTTACGGTGACATATCTAAAAGAGACAGCATATTTAACAGCTTCTTGTGGCCTAAAAAATGTAATTCATTATTAAAATAACCTCAATACAAAACTCTGCGGACGAAACCCAAAAAAATCGAGTTTCGAGATATCTTTGTTATTATAAAAGCTTATGTACTCGCGAATTTAATTGTATTTCGCGAACAAAAGAAACCACTCGGAATTTATAACAATGAGAATATTTAAAATCATTACCTACGGAAAGTTCAAGGTTCACACAGTGTATTGTTAAAAGGAAGAATTATCTAAATTGAATACAATGGGCTGGAAAAGGGTCAAGATGAAGAAGGTACTTCTTGAATGATGAAGCAGCCGTGGTGAAAGATTCTCTAAACATTGTATTGCGGAATAGGCTGAAAAACCTTATTTTTTAAGGTACAAAAAGGTACAAAAAACCATTAAAAGTTTAATAGAATGTCTAGGAAGACAATATATATTAACACACAGAATTAAAAAGTCAGACAAGATTCAGCAGGAAAAACACTTGCGTAGCCGAAAAAAACTCAAATGTGATGAAATAAAATCCGTTTTTATGAAGTGTCAAAAACAAATCAGGGCTTTGTGTATCAATTGACAAGCTTTAGAGACGGGGATCATCACAAAATACAGGTAAAGCCTTCCTATTGGTCGGCTGATTGCCCGGCTGATGTTTTAAACGCTGCCAATAGAATGGGGGATTATTTATTTAAGGTTCGATCAAACTGGTGCGGAATATTTGTGAACGCGGCTCCAGAGTCTGATAATTATTATTTATTTATTTTGTAGCAGTGATAAACTACTCCATCAGACTGCCAAGTCATAGGTCTCAAGTTCGAATCCAAAACACGCACCTCTGATTTTTCGGATTCTATATTGTACAATTATCATTCGCTTCGGTGAAGGAAAACATTTTGAGAAAACCAGCATGCCTGAGAGATATTTCTCGACGGCATGTAAAGCCAAGTCAGAGGGTGTCCGCCACCGGTCCGTTATTTGTCCGTGCTAGATTGACTATTATTCAGTTAAACCTCTACATTGAATTTTCTGTCAGTGTCCGGTGTCCGCGGCTGGTCTGTAATTTGTCCGTTATAGTTGGGCTGATCCTTAATCCTATACACGTGTCACGGGACTGGTGGTCGGCGCGGGCGTCGGAAAGGGATTAAAATTTATTGTAAATTTTTCTGATGAACTGACTACACTTTTTGATTTTGTTTTACGTAGAACTTTAAATTAAGTGTTTTCTTTGTAATTTAAGCTAAAAGTGCCCTGAAAACTTGGCCACGTTAATGAAATATACGGTGTAAGAGTAAAACCTACACGGTCAAAAAGACTGCTCAAACAGCTGCTTTTTATTTCCTAATAACCAAAATAATGCTCCCGGCACTGACGGACCACTATTTTTTATATTTTAAATGCTTTTTTTCAAATGGTTTTTTAATTATTATTTAAAAATTCATATCTACAGATATTAATAAAGGAAAATAATAAATTAATGTTATATTTGATGTTTCGCTTTGTATGGTAATAAAAAAGAAAGAACCTCCCCTAGTTACCCTGTTTTCAATTACAGGCTTCTTCTCACACAGATATCGAATGAGCAGTAACACTTGTTTACTCCGTGTACGAGAACTCAAGACAAACAAACAAAAATCTTGAAAACCTCTTAAACCAATAAATCTTCATCAGATTACGTAAACACGACTCCCCAGTACAGTACCTATTTGATTGTACAGACAAAAAAGTGAAACCTTTAAAATTGCTGTAAAAGCAGTAAATATTAGGGGGAATTGTTTATTAAGGTTCCGTACCCAAAGGTTGCCATCGGGGCCCAATACTCAAGGCTCCAGAGTCTGTCCGTCTGTCACAGGGCTGTATCTTTTAAACCGTAACAGATAGACACTGAAAATTTTACAATCGCAGTGTGTACTACTATGGCCGTTATTATAAAAATAACATACAGTTAATAATTGAAGGCCATAAAATAAACACGCTTTGACGTTTTTTTGCTCTATTACATTGGATGGTGGTACGGAACCCTTTATGTGGGAGTCCGATTTAAAAATAATACTAAATAAATAAATAATTCTAAACAAAAATCCGCTAAATGCGAATGGCACTTGGCGGATTTTTATTTTATTTACAAAATACGTTGAATATTCAAAGAGGCTTTGAGGCCATTTTAATAATATAGCCAGATTGTATGCTTTCGGAAACCAGTTTCATAGTACCTTTCTAGTTCAATTAATTTTACAATTCGAAATGAATAGACTTTCCAGCTGTATCGAGGTGAAAATGATATTCGGTAGCTGAGGTTAGTTAGATTGAAATCGAATAATATGGTTGGGAAAACAGTATTTTGCCGATTCTGATTATTGAGAGTAAGTACTTTAAAAAATACTGTTACTTTAAGTACCTGTTATGAAATACAAACTAAAAGTTACAATTTTTTTGTGTAGACTTGTTTGCATGCTTATATTGAAAGTTTTCTGCATTAGGTTGTGAGTGCTTATTTTTTCAAGATACGTAAAGCGATATATAGTGTCTGTAAATATTTTGTCAATGGAGAACTCCATGGTATGATTCCAGGGAAGTGGTAATTTTTATATCGCAAGCCATCTTCAAGAGCGCCCCCCGTACTTTTGATTTTATACAGTAAAATTCTATCGCGACCATTTTCAATCACTACGTTAGAGCCCCGGGATCTGTTGGTGAAAGTTCAGGTGGCCTTCTCCCACAATATAACTAAAGTAAACCAAAAATGCCAGAGATTAAAGTGTCTCAGCGATTAATTACGTGTATAATCTCATGTATATTGGAGATTAGTGACGTCACCGGCGCCCGTGTCGCATGCGACGGATTACTGCGGATTACTGCCAGTTTAGATACAAGAATTAAAATATACTTTGTTATAACGATTTTGTATGGCTTGACTGAATACTTCCGAAATGAAAATGAGAAACACCAAACAAATAAATAATTTTCACAAACAACTGATGTAATGATGAAAATCAAGGTTACCTTATACGTCATAAAAATATTGAGACATTTGATACAATGAACCAGTGAAGTGTTTATTGTACCTATTGATTCTTTCGGTCGTTTAGCATTTTATAAAAAACCTTCATGAACTGTATATTCTCGCATAACCAGAGGGCTTAGTGAAGTGGCTTTTGTTTTCAAAACGTACCTATTTCGTATTTCTTCACCGACTTTAATAATAATAAAATAGCTAGATTTTGTCAGTTCAATTAATTTTTGACCTTTCCATTATTATTAACTCTAATTGAACCTCACTTTGTCTACTCTACAGTGGCTCTAACCAACCCGATAATAACAATACGGACTAGGCAAACTGTCCATCACTTCTTTAAGCTACCAACACGATAGGACCTGCCAATATTGTGTGGTATTGACAGCTTATAATTGCACTATGGCAAACATTTGCATTGGCTGCAAATATTTGACCCAATAACAGACACGGCGTCCCAGATATTCCAGCCTCACATGAGGCTCTATGAACCATTAAGTTTGTAATTTGATGTAAACTCTAAACAATTAATCCAGAATCCTCTCATAGCAACCAAATTGAATGTCTCAACCAACCGACTCTCTAGTACACTAATGAGAGCCAAAATCGTTCGAATAATTGCCAGATTTCCAGCAAGCCGGATGGCGTTGCCAATAATCATGGCATGCCAGCATCAAAGCCTGTTAAAGCTAGACGGCTTGAACGTACAAAAATCGATTTGTTTTGCAAACAGTGTTCCTGTTCGCAAGGATTGGGATTGGAGGTGCTAATGGCAAAAAAGGAAATAAAAATGGTTCTTTCATGTTTCTTTTTTGATGCAAGCTCATCGCTGAATATTAGCAAAATAATTACTCAAAACATGATCTCATCCATCTAGCCTAACTGGATTGCGATAGATTTTGAGCTAGTCTTCTGATCAAATGAATTTATTTTCAGCTTTATTGATATTCAGCTTGATCTGCGGGCATGGCAGTGACCCCGCCAAGTCTAGCAAAAAAAAAATGGCCCCGCCGTTTGGCACTACCCTTTTGTCGATGCTATACAGGCCATTTCTGACCCCTTTGGTTTTTATTATCTGTTAACATACGCATGGACAATTGGAAATGTCATATTTCGGCGTAAGATGACACTGCACAATTTAGTCGCGCTGCATATAATTTATGTTAGCAGTCCGGCTGTTTAAGACATCTATGACCAGTAGTGGTGGTAACCCGGCCTGGACCTATGTACGAGTTGTAGGTTGTAAGCCACCTATATTACCCAGGCAGCCGCTTTCCTTTATGTAATCTATTGTTTTTTTTTTTGTTTTCCTAAATTATGAAGTAAGACATCGTAAGGGAACCGAAATGTCCTGGAGGAAACCTGATTTCCAGTAGTGAAAACAATGCAAATAGTGTTCATCTAAATCTTTTCCATCATTTACCATGACAAACATTCTCATTACCCGATTCGTGCATAAATGACGTCACTGCAATCTAATATGGCGGATACGCCGACGCGTCCCGCCATCGCAGAATCATACACTCGCAATAAAACAAGCCTGCTTGATTGGTCGCCGGCAACCGACCGCCATCAGACATGATTGCTAACAAGCTGAGGATACAGATTCAATTGAGATAATCTTCATTATATCAAAGGTACTAAAGATCTGATAGGTGTCAGTTCATGATATTCTTAAACGTTAGAAATCTGGATAAAGTTTTGACATTAGGGGATAGTATTTTTAAAATCATTGAAGTTTCAATTGATTTTTACCGTCTCCTCACTCTATCTAAAGATAAAAGGATGACGATGAAGACTTACCTATGTTCCACGTTCCTATCTGTCTCCGATTTATGTTGTAGGTACAGCTGCTAGACTGACATAAACTCAGAGCCAGCAACAATGTTATTATTAAAACCTTTTTATTTTAATTCAAGACCGAGCGCATTTTTGTCCCACCCACGGTTCAACCTAAATACATTATTTCACTAGAACTTCTTTGTTCTGGAAAACTCCAAACTAATGTTAAACGCAAGAAAATAATTACCAACATCTCAAAAGAAGCCGATATTCACTTAGGAACTCTATTAAGAACTCCACACTAGGAACTTGTGGCATTGCTGGCAACACTAATAATATCCTCGTTACCGAGGCAAATCGAATCGCTGCAAACGAAACTTTTCGCTTAAACTCCTTGTACGTTGTACACTAGGTCCAATCTTATTTACATGCATTACGCATGCAGATTAGTTGCCAACTTGCACACAAGTCAAAGAAAAACTTGCCGGCTCCCTAAAGTA
Source organism: Noctua janthe (assembly GCA_910589295.1). NCBI lineage: Eukaryota > Metazoa > Arthropoda > Insecta > Lepidoptera > Noctuidae > Noctua > Noctua janthe. The sequence continues at coordinate 1,217,441 of OU342560.1, forward strand.
ATTTTAAAGTTGACTTCGGACAAATTTCTAATGAAGCGCTCTGTATGTTCCAATGTATGTGGGTTGTGGGGTGCATTTTATATTAGGTTTGCAAGATCAATACCTCTAAATTATGAAAGAGGTAGAAATTGAATAACTTTTAATAAATTGATTGTGTTTCCGGCAGTGTAAGTTGAAGTTCAAAATATAAGCTATATTTCAAAATATAGTTGCTTCCTATGTTCAAAATATATCCTACCAAGAACACGTGAAGCGAAGTAGTACATAAGAAACACAACAACGTTGTTGTTGTGTGAGAAAAAAATCGCTAAACTAAAATGGTACTGGGCAAGCCGCGTGTGTCGAATGACAGACAATTGCTGAGAAAAAGCAACGCCGTAGAAGACCAAATCGAAAATAGCAAGACGAATAGCCGTGGGGCAGTATGAACTGAAATAATAATAACAATATTTTTGATAACGGAGGGTGTTTTTAAAAGAACTTTTCAAAACCCCATGAATTTAAAACAACGGGCAATAGCAAATTGTCTTTGCCTCAAATTGGTCGTTCTATTTACCAATCGCAGAGTTTTGGAACGCCTAACTGGCCCTTTGAAAAAACTCTAAGAGCCTATCAGAAACTTTTCTAAGGATGAAAACTGAAAGGCTCTCCAACTTCGCTTGAATATTAGTCGACGTAAATAGGTAAGTAATAGGTAAGTTAAAGTAAATAGTAAGACTCTATAGACATCTAACTTTTGGATTCCTAATGCACGAATTAACCAGCAAGTCATTATCATGAAGAGCCTTCCTTTTGTGTTTTTCTTCATGTTTTTTTTTCTGTAAGGTATATGGTATCTGTAGGCCACAGGTGCCTGAGAATAATTGAATGTTACGTTACGTTCAATCCTTTTTATTTTTTGAGTGGGACAATCCTCATGGATACCCTCCGTCTGGGGCAAGCGGAGGGTTATGTCGGACTCTAACCGACTAAAAACCCACTGTTCCCACTACTACGATGTGTCGGGGTCCCGGAAGTACAAGTACATTCACGCGCCTCCGCAAAATAATACAGGGGTTCAAACATGCGAACCATAGTTTATAGAGCGATCATATAACCGCTAGGCTGTTTACTCCGTTATGTTATGTTCAATCCTAACGATTCTTACTATTGTTACTATCAATGGAGGTGGCTTGAAAGTAGATCTGATCTCTGTAAGTTTTGTGTTGAATTACAAGATTACTGACAAATGCCAGCACTAACTGGTCTAATCCACTCACAGCAGTGTGGTTCTTTCCTCAAACGACTATCTGACACACTAATCTGCATGTTCCGCATACCAAGATTTTGACTTTAATAGAAGGTGGTGCTAAACTCATCGCCAAATTCTGGGAAGGTTCAATTCAGATTGCCATGGACACGCTGAGAAGAAGAAAATACTGTGACCGGTAAGTTTTTGGTCCTTGTTTCTTCTTTATTGGTTAGAAAGGAAACATCGACGTCACCTCATTTAGTTTTAGACATAATTTATTTTGAACGTGTAAAAATGTTTTTTAAACCAATTTACAGAAACCCTAAAAAACTGCTTCTCTTCTCAAACCCGACTCTTCGAATTAACTTCATGCCTGCGGTGTTAGAACGCTGCCCACCCCCGCTGTGTGAAAGCGACAGTGTGGTCCGAAGGCCGGTCACGGCGCGTTGACAGACGGTTCCATTAGACCCTTTGTTCGGCCGACATTTATTGTCCGAATCTATCGCATTTTATTGCTATAGATTGGGATTTTTTCTGCCACCCATGTTTTGTGGGGACAAGCATGAATATAGCTGTAACAGCCTTGTCAAACTCGATTTGTATGGACTGTGTTTTTCGGTTATTTTTCTGTTAGTTTATTTGTGGGCATTTTTTTTGAAGCTGCATAATATTTGGGGAAACTTCATATAGCTTTTCGCTATATTGAGGTCGGCTTCCAGTCTTAATGGATGCAGCTGAATACCTAAACTCGATTATTTAATAATGAGCGAAAATTTTTAAGAAATTCTTTTATTCTGTACCCTACCACAAAGTTGCCATATTTAATCCTAAGTTTGACTGGTGAAGAATGCATTATGGCATACATTTTGCCTATATAACAATTATAACACTAAATACTGCTCATGACGTAAAACAAATAAATAAAAATACAGTAAAATTACCTATAAATTACATACAAACTTAGATATCGGGATCTAAACTACATAATTATGTAGTATAAACAACTTCATGAAATAATTTAAAAAATACCGACTCACAGTACAAATAAGTGTAATGAATCGACACGTCGTCGTAGCTGATAATGCTACGACAGCGCAGCTGATTGCATGCCGTAGCGTCCTCTCGTAGCGAGCTACGCCGTAGCAAACATGCTCCACTTTACTCAACTAATAAATTCATTCTGTTATGGAATCCTAGAGTCTCAGTTATTTGAAATATAAGTCATCATGACAAGCTCTTTGCTCGATAGTTATTAACTAGAAAAGTAAATTGTCTCGTTGGAGTAGTGATTGTAAGCGCTATTGTTGAGCAGGACGTCTGCAGTTCGATTTACATGGTGTGAAAAGTATTATTAGGGTTTTTCATCAGGCATTCTCATCCTGTCTCCGCTCACCGCACGCCGCACACGGCACTCTGTTCATAACACGCCGCTCACAGCACACCGCTCACCGCACGCCGCTCATAGCGCATTTCCTCCTCTGCTTAACTGTTTCCACTGAAGCTAAGCGGAGACGAGAGAAGTGTAAATAACAAAATTCTACAACACATCTCTCGTCTCGTCTCCGCTTCGGTGGAGTCCAGTCCTTACAGTACCCGCCCGTAAATAGACATTTTGTTTTTTTTTAATGTTTGTCTTTGTTCAGGGGCTTCTTTGTAACTCATATCTAGTGTGATAATCTCTTCCAAAATCAAGTATCCTTTAGTATGGCGATTAAGGATATTCCAGTAATTGAATACTATACACAGATGACTGTTAAACGGCTTGTCTCAAACTAGTTAAGGGATCAAGTTGAACGCGTTGTATCATGCAAGCAGTATGTGTCCGTAACTATTAATGCAATAAACCCGTATCGACACAGACGGTCGCCGGCTAAACTGTTTTGAACTTTATGCTGGGGTGGTCTTAAGGAGTTAAAGTGTATTGAAGTTATAAGGAACATTAGAAGAAGTTATCTATATGTAACGCTGTATTTCTCAGAGTAATCAGTAGAATGTACTGTTTTTTACAAATTTTTATTTAACTTGCAATGTTTATTTAGGTCAAATCTTGCACTGAATTTTAAAACAGTTATCCTCAAACGATCGAGCAGAAATATTACATACACGTTTAGTTTGGATGACAATGCATAGTTAGCTAAGTGACGTCATTCTAAATTCAATATGGTGGGCTTTCAAAAAGTGCGGATTAGTTATTTTTTATGCATCCCCATGACATGGGTATTGATTAAAATAGTTTGCGAAGAAGAATAGAACAGAAAAAATTACGACGCACCTATATTTAAAACCTTGCTTTTACAATTTATTTTTTTTACCTTGTAATAGTTTATCGTTTATATACCGATTTTTTTTTTTTTTTTTTTTTTTTTTTTTTTCCGGATGGGAAATCATCAAATGACCCCCCCCCACTCTGGGCGGAGCGGAGGGGAGTGTCAGACTTGTACTGACTAAAACCCATCCATGTTCCTTCTTTGCCCGTTATGTTCCAGGGCCACGGTATCTCTTTCGAACAGTCCCGCAGCCCCGGCAGGCGTTGGCCCATGCGGACCCCTACTTGATTGCTGACATCTATTTGAGGCGCGCGTGGAACACGAACGCGCCGTCGACACGGCCCGTCGTCATAAGACGGCCGGACGGCGAGCTAGCCCATAACTCGCCGTCCACAGGCCAGCGCCTACGGTGGTCGGAAGCCACCACGTGACCCCCGACGCCCAGGGCGTCTCCCGCGGCGGCTGGGACGTGAGGTTCTTTCCCTCTCACGTCCTGCCACCTCCTTCACTAGCATGACTGCTTCGCAGAAGGAGGTGACGGCTTCCCATTCCCTCTCGCTCCGGACCATGGCTTGAACCAAGGCCGGACGCGAGAGATCGCCGCCGCCAATCGCCGCTGTGAGGACACGGCGGTGCTCCGCCCAAGTGGGGCAGACCTCCACGGTGTGTTCCACCGTGTCCTCCGGACGATCCTCGCAGTGGAAACACCCGGGCGTTTCCTCCCGCCCGATTCGATGCAGGAACCTCCCGAAACAACCGTGTCCGGTGAGGACCTGCGTCAGGCGGTAGGTGAGGGCGCCGTGGCGCCTCTCTAGCCACTCCTCAAAGAGGGGACTTATCGCCACTATGGTGGCGTGCCCTGCACGGGGTTGCGACAGTCGCTCTCTCCATGTCGCCATGAGATCACGCCGGAGGTCTGTCCGCTGAGCGGCAATTTGTCGCGGCAGCGGAGTTTCTCCCCGACATAGTGCTTCCGCGCGCCATTCATGCAGGCGCGCGAGGACTATCGCCTCCAGATCCCATGGCGGCAATCCGGCAAGGAGGCTAGCCGCCTCGCCGGAGATCGTGCGGTACCCCCGGATTAGCCTTATGGCTATCACCTTTTGGGGCGCGTTCAGGTAGTGGGCGGCTTGCCGCCTCAAAGAACGCGCCACACCGGGGCCCCGTAAAGGGCCATGGACCGCACGACCCCCGCGTAAAGCTTCCGGCAGGAGGCGTTTGGACCCCTCAGGTTGGGCAAGAGCCGCTTGAAGGCAGCCCCTGTCCGTTCCAGTTTGGGAGCCAACCGTCGGAAGTGCTCCACGAAGTTCCACCGGCTGTCGAGGACGAGTCCTAGGTACTTCATCGTCGACCCGACGCCGATGGAAACCCCTCCTGCCATCAGTAGGGATCCCGACGGTGGCGCATTCCGAGGCCCATGAAAACACATGGCCTCGGACTTGTGCAATGCCACCTCGAGACCCAATTGCCGGATCCTCTCCACAACTATCGCAACCCCGCGTGTCATGTTTTCGGCCGCCGCCTCGTGCGACCTCCCTTGTGCCAGTACCAGCGTATCGTCAGCGTAGAAAACTACACTGACGCCGGTAGGGAGGTCGGCCCGCAGCACCCAGTCGTAACCGATGTTCCACAAGGCCGGCCCCAGAACCGAACCCTGTGGAACACCGCACGACATCTCTCGCCGGTTCCATTCTCCGCTCCGACTGGGGTAGATGACGGCCCTATCCGTCAGGTAGTCCCCGACCACACGACGAAGGTAGGTCGGCACCCCGTGATACCGGAGTGCCTCCCCAATGCAGCTCCAGGGCATGGAGTTGAAGGCGTTGGCGATGTCAAGAGACACCGCCAAGACAACCCCGCCCCGGGACACCGCGTCCCCCGTCGGCTCTCACGCGCATGATGGCGTCCACCGTCGAGCGCCCCTTGCGGAAACCAAATTGGTGTTCCGCAAGATCCGGCCCCATCCCTGCAAGGTGCCCGGCGAGGCGGTTGGCAATGACTCTTTCAAAGAGCTTGCCCACCTCGTCGAGCAACACAATGGGCCGGTATGCGGACGGAGAGTCCGCAGGGCGCCCTGGCTTCCGGATGAGGACCAGCTTCCCCGTCTTCCAACGAAGCGGGAACTGGCCTCTCTCCAAGCATGCGCTTAGGAGCCCTTCCAGTCGGGGCCCGAGAGCCTCAGAGGCCAGGACCCAGGCTTTGCCAGGCAAGCCATCGGGTCCCGGGGCGGTATTTCTGGCTTTCAGCCTGCGTACCGCCACTCTCAGGTCTACCCCAGTCACCTCCGGAACGTCATCGTCGTCATCGGTGTGGTCCGCTTCCGGCACCGCATGCGGTGACGAAGCCATAGGCGGGGGAGGATGCTCCCCTCGCGAAGGGAACAGAACGCTCACCACGTCCTCCACGAGCTCAGGCCGGAGACTCTGCGTTAGCGGGGGGGCCCGGGTGCGGAGTTTGTCCCGCACCATCTTGTAAGGGCGCCCCCACGGATCTCCGTTCAGAGACTCCAGCATCTCCTCGCGGGCCAAATGCTTGGCCCGCCGGACAGCCTCTTGGAGGGCGGTCTTTGCCGCTCTGTACCCCTCGTACAGCTCCGCCTCAATGGCTGCCGCATCCGGAGGGCGGATGCGGAGCCTATATACCGCTTATCTTGTAATAGGTAGTGATTACCACACCCCAGAAGTCCGAAACTCTGACAACTAAGGAGTATCGCGGTACCTTATAACTGAGTTGTTAAGGTCACATAATTTGTTGTCGCTCCACGTGAAATAATGGACTTAAGCTGGAAACCGATCCCAACATATTTAGCAAAAAACTAGGCATATGTGATATTATGAGACCAGTCTGTAAGTTCAATAAGGGTTTTTTTTTTCTCTTTGTGTAAATAATAAAGGTTCAGTTGCAATTGCATGTTGGGAGCTGATGGTACGATTTTTACAATTTACTTGCGCCTAAAATTCGTAGTTGCGTTGAAAATTCTGATACTTTTTAGTCAAATCGATAACGCCTTTAAAACATCGAAAAACCCTGCATTTCTAACACGATCTCAGGAGAAAACTGACATTAACAATCAATAAACGTAAAGTAAAAATGACAATATTATTTCAGGAGCTGTCCGGTTGCCGTCCGTGCAGCGGCCGGCGTCCGGCCGAGGCGCGGTTAATCCCATGAATATTCACCTCGCCGCTGATCCCGGTAAACCGGACCGCGCGCCCGGATCGTGTATAATAGACCTTAAGTTGTGCGACTAACGGTCTTGATACTTGAGTTCAAGAAGTATTCAATTAACGTGAGGTTTTTAGTAAGAAATAAAGACCTAGTTTGTTGCTGTAATAGGCAATTAAATTCTGTAATGATATATGGAGAAAGACAAGCAGGTTTAGGAAATATTTCAGTTGTGGTGGTATGTTAATGAAGTAAGTTCTTACTTAATAATACATATGAGCTTGCGTTACCTATATACATTGAGTTTTTTCACAATAGACCACGAGTATATTTTGTGGTTGTACTATATTTGCAGATAGAGTCAACCTAACTATACTCGTACTTCGTTTACTTTTACTAGAAGAGTTATGCTGACTCTATCTATAATCCTAAGCAGTATTAAGTTTAGCTAAGGGTCTCTGTCTATAATTCGTCTAGCGGTTATTGTCCATCAGAATCAGTGAAGTAGTAAGATTTTTTTTACTTCAGAAAAGAACACTACTTCTTTAACAGAAAGATATATATTTATCTAAACTCGCAAATTACGTAATAAAACACTAACATACCAGAATATAAATATCAAAATATTATTTTAAAAAAAACAAGTACAAAGGACATTCGTAAATCATTATCCCAAGTATCAAAACGACTCAAACGCGAAATATTTAAATGTAACCGCGGCGCTAATATATACGCGCTATGTTGGTAATTGATACGCGGCAAATTTTCAGCCTCCGCCGAATATAAGCGCCGCCTAAATTAAGCGCTGCCTAATGTAAAGCTATAATATTTGATGACATTGTTTCATTAGCTCACTGCGGTTTACCGAGGACGGTTTATAAATCATTTACAGGCAAACTAGCTAGTTTTGGGATCATGGTACTAGGTAATTATTTAAAGCTGAAAATTGTTAGAGATGGTTCAATAAATCAACTGTTTATGGATATTTCCCAGAGGGGTTTACTACTCCGACGTTTTTCTCCTAAACTGGAACGGACAGGGGCTGCCTTCAACCGGCTCTTGCCCAACCTGAGGGGTCCAAACGCCTCCTGCCGGAGGCTCTACGCAGGGGTCGTGCGGTCCATGGCCCTTTACGGGGCCCTGGTATGGGCGCGTTCTTTGAGGCGGCAAGCCGTCCACTACCTGAACGCGCCCCAAAAGGTGATAGCCATAAGGCTAATCCGGGGGTACCGTACGATCTCCGGCGAAGCGGCTAGCCTCCTAGCCGGATTGCCGCCATGGGATCTGGAGGCGATAGTCCTCGCGCGCCTGCACGAATGGCGCGCGGAGGCACTACGTCAGGGGGAAACTCCGCTGCCGCGGCAAATTGCCGATCAGCGGACAGACCTCCGGCGTGATCTCATGGCGACATGGAGAGAGCGACTGTTGCAACCCCGTGCAGGGCACGCTACCATAGTGGCGATAAGTCCCCTCTTTGAGGAGTGGCTAGAGAGGCGCCACGGCGCCCTCACCTACCGCCTGACGCAGGTCCTCACCGGACACGGTTGTTTCGGGAGGTTCCTGCACCGAATCGGGCGGGAGGAAACGCCCGGGTGTTTCCACTGCGAGGATCGTCCGGAGGACACGGTGGAGCACACCGTAGAGGTCTGCCCCGCTTGGGCGGAGCACCGCCGTGTCCTTGTAGCGGCGATTGGCGGCGGCGATCTCTCGCGTCCGGCCCTGGTTCAAGCCATGGTCCGCCGCAGGAGACGCCCTGGGCGTCGGGGGTCAGGTGGTGGCTCCCGGCCACCGTAGGCGCGGGCCTGTGGACGGCGAGTTATGGGCTAGCTCGCCGTCCGACCGTCTTATGACGACAGGCCGTGTCGACGGCGCGTTCGTGTTCCACGCGCGCCTCACAGAGATGTCAGCAACCGAGTAGGGGTCCGCATGGGCCGATGCCTGCCAGAGCTGCGGGACTGTTCGAAAGAGACACCGTGGCCCTGAAACACAAAGGGCAAAGAAGGAACATGGATGGGTTTTAGTCAGTACAAGTCTGACACTCCCTTCCGCTCCGCCCAGAGTGGGGGGGGTCATTTGAAGATTTCCCATCCGAAAAAAAAAAGATACCTAGAATCTAGCATAGCATTACTGGCTTATACTGAAATCCCTATGAGAATTCCCTATTACGATTAAACCCATACTTCGTAAATTAAACAATTTCTCACACAGATAGTAGACCCACACGAAAACAAAATTTTAATTATTCAATTTCACGAGTTTATCTGTTCGAGGGTTACCCTGCTACCACCTTTTTTAAGTCTGGAAATCATCATGGATGTCCGCTGTGGGGCAGGCTAAGGAGCCTGCCAGACTCTTTCTGACTAAAATGACACGGTGTTCCTGTTCGCCACTGCTGACTGGAATACGAGCACTATTTTCAATGTCCACAATCACCCCAGCAGTACCCCCGCCACCTTAAATGTCCTTTATAGGAGTGCCAAAGGATTCGTAGCCTGTATGAAAGATCTTATTACTTTTGTTTAAATGTTTGAAACTTCGTATATATAGTCCTTTAGATAAATAATAAAGGTCGAAGACGAGCGATCAATTTTCCAAAACCACCCTTGAAAAGGTAAGCAAAATCCGCCTCGATAAAGTCGCGGGAAAAGTGTTAATAACATTCCTATATAGTTATGTACCTACATGTTTCCAATTTTTAATCAACTTTCCACCAAAACTTTATTCAAGTCCACATTCCAGATCCTCAGTCCACCGTGAGAATTAAACTGATCTTTGACTTTATAGCCTGGTCCTTAACTCCGGCCATTACAAAAGGCATTCTCTAATTCGGCATCAACACCGTCTTTACGACTATGGCGCCAATTCCACAATGTTTACTACGGCTATTGACATCACTTCTCCTAATTCCATTAACTATTGCGAGACCTCTTTTTATTGCTATTGCTATGATAAGTAATTGAGGAGTGAGTTTCTTTGATTGTGAATTTTGGTACCTACTTGTACCTAGGTGTGTTATACCAGAAATTTAATGGCCTGTTATATATTACCAAAGTAGCCGTCGTATCCCGAATAATTACCGGTAGTGCACAAGGCACACATTTTACAGAACGGATGACTGATGGGGCCAAAAGGTTTTGAAGTGGTGTCCACGTACCGAAAGGCACCGCGTTGGAAGGCTTCCCACAAAGTGGATCGAAGACAAATGGTGGTGAAAGCTTCGGGGAACCGTTCAAAGTGAGATAAACCAAACCGGTCTACGTGGCGACTTTATAAGGAAGCACATGCCCAGCAGCGATGTACATGTCAGCTGTTAAGATGATGATCACCGTGTGTCTAGTTTGGCAAAATTTATTTATTTATTTATTTATTATTAACTTACACACACTATCTTTACAGGATGACCCCAATACAATAGTGGTTTGACCCCATTACATGTCTAATTGTAATTACACACCAAATAAAATCAACTTACGGCTAATACTTAAAAATGTAACAACAAAAATCTTAACACAGAATATTAATATCTAAATATAACACACAATTCAACAACACTCTTGCGAATTCACTCAGATTGCACGAAAATATGCCAATTCTCCCATGAACTTCGTTTAGTACGCATATTGTGCGGGTGAGGGGTGTTTTTGACAGTAAAATGAACGAATTCATATTGTTTATTATAACTTAATTACTTTTGGTGTAATTAAAAATGGGCGCAGGTTTCAATTGCCTTCATCAAAACAAAATAAAAATAGTATTAATGTAACAAATCTACCCATCTAATTTTAGCAGTAAGTCGAAAATTTTACACCAAAAACATGACACAACAAAAGTTAATTCATACTTTAATTTTTATTTCCACTCAACACAAAACCTATTCACCACTTAGTAAACAAACAATTTCCTTCACAAATTCTACATTTTCATAATAAGATTAATGTCCCATTCACGTAATATTGGCGCCAATAGGCGTCCATTGATTAAGCAATTAACGCGTCCATTTGATATTCGTAAAGGATTACTTATGAAAGAATATAAAGCTTTGAAAGCGTTTAATGAATCATCTCCCGATACTAATTGCTGTCTATTGGACGGAGGCTGTTGTAAGGGGAACGTAGGTTGCTTGTTTATTACTTTTAAAATGTTGTGAATTAGATGAGGAGCTTCTAAAGTCTTTTTTGAGCGAACTCAGTCAATAGTTGATAAAATCTGTGTGTTTATGCAGACTCTCTTGTAAATACGCGTGAGTATGTCTGTGTATGTATGAATGTAGTAACTTTGTTTATTGACTGATACTTAGTATGTAATTGGAACCAAATATGAAATTTTTGTCAATGTGTATACAAAGAAATTAATGTTTGTTATGTTGTTGCACTTGAAGTAATACACCAAAACAACAAACAGATTAGATTTAAAAAAAAACCCAAACCTGGTGAAGGTAAAGGGAATCCGCAGTGTGCGATAACGACAGGTGAGACTCAGAGTCCGTCCAACTTTTTGCTAAATGGTATTGTATTGTATTGTATAACGGGCTGGTGTCCGCAACTCCACGTCAAAGCGCGTATTTTGCGTGCGGGTGGGAAATCTATTCGATCCACCCTAACTCCCCGAGAAAGGCCAGCAGCGCCTTGGTGTTGCTGACAATCTCACGGAGAGTACCTGGGGTACCGAAGTACTTTGCCCTGTATGTTGCAACCACTGGGCAATGTTGAAGCACGTGGGCTGCTGTTTCGTCTTCCTCCATGCAGGCTCGGCACAGGGGGCTGTCTGTGACTCCTATGACAAAGAGGTGTTTATTAAAAGAGCCGTGTCCAGTGATGGCGGCTGTAAGTGTGCGCAGCTGTAGTTTGGACAGCCTAAGCGCTCGTTTGGTGAGGCGGCCATCGATAGTAGGAAGTGCTTCCTTGGCCTGCCTGCACTCGCCATGGTCCAGCCACAGCTTGTGGTGTTGTTCGCTGGTTCGTTTCCTTACCAGTGTGCGTAGGTACCCGAAGGGGAGTGGCACAATGGGTTCGGGACCCACTGCTGCCATGCTCGATCCCCTTCTAGCGAGTTCGTCCGCTGCATCATTGCCTCGGGAATCGCTGTGTCCTTTGATCCATTGGATGGTTATATTATTGTGATTACCAACCTGGTTCAGGCGTTGATGACACTCGTGTATTAACCCAGAGTTGACTATGTGGTTGTTTAGTGCTAACAGAACAGCCATGCTGTCTGAGAGTATACGAATAGAGTGGTCGACAACCCCCCTGGCTAAGATGGCTGATGCCGCCAGGCAAATGCCTATGCATTCTGCCTGAAAAACCGTGTTGTGGACCCCCAGTGGTGTGGCAATATGGATGTTGAGATCTTCCGAGAAGACTCCAGCTCCAGTGCCAGTACCTGTTTTAGATCCATCTGTGAAGATCCGTAGTTCCGCAGGGCTCAATCCCTCGCAGCGGTGGTCCTCATGGAGTTTAATTTTGTATTTTTTGTCGAATACAAACTGTTTGGGTATCCGATCGTTTGTTGCTTTTGCCAGGGGGAACTCATTATAGAATCCCTCCAGTACGGCAGTGTGCTGTGTTTCTTTCTTACCCCAAAGTTGAAGTGTATTAAGGCGTACTGCCGTCATCGTCGCCTCCTGCTGTATAAACAGATGGAGCGGTGGGAGGCCCAACATGGCTTCGAGAGCTGCGGTTGGAGTAGTCCTCATGCAACCTGTAATCGCCATGCAGGCAAGCCTTTGCATGCGTTGCAGTTTAATGGAGGCCGTGGCTAGTCTGGTGCGGGGCCACCAGACTACTGCCCCGTAGGTGATCATGGGTCGGATCACCGCGCAATATAACCAAAGTATAATTTTAGGGGATAGGCCCCACTTCTTACCTATCATCTTTCTGCATTGCCAAAAGGTGATGCAGGCCCTGTTTAGTTTGTTGTCTAGATGACTACTCCAGTTTAACTTACTATCCAGGATGACTCCCAGGTACTTGACCTCGTCGGCTAACTGGAGTTCTGTATCGAAAAGTTTGGGTAGGCGATAGAGGCCTAGTGTTCGTTTTAGGGTAAACATGACTAGTACCGTTTTCGTGGGGTTTACTGATAGGTCGAAATCTCTGCACCACCGTTCAACGATGCCTAGCGCCTGTTGAGTGAGATTGCAGATTGTGCCCGTCACTTTCCCCGAGATGAGGATGGCGAGGTCGTCAGCGTACCCTATTGTGTAGAAATGCTTCGCGTTGAATTTAGTGATAAGATCATTTATCACCAGATTCCAGAGGAGGGGGGATAGTACGCCTCCTTGGGGACAGCCTCTGGCTATCATGGCCATCTGCTATTCCTCTGTAAGACGAACCACTCGTTTACTTAACATGTTAGTAATCCAGTCAGTCAGTACCTGTTCTACTCCGTGTCGAGAGAGGGCGGTGCTAATGCTGGAGAAGTTTGTTTTATCGAAGGCTCCTTCGATGTCTATGAAAGTACCCAGACAGGTGCCCTTCTGATGTATCGCTTCTTCTATCCGGCCGACCGCTAGATGGAGAGCGGATTCAGTGGACTTACCCGAGCTGTATGCATGCTGATTAGCATGTAATGGGATAGTTTTTAACACGCCATCCCTCAGCTCTCTCTCGCAAATTCTCTCCATGGTTTTAAGGAGGAAGGAGGTCAGGCTGATCGGTCGGTGGGATTTGGCGTTGGTATAGTCACTCTTACCTGGCTTAGGAATGAATATAACCTTCACTTCCCTGCTAAATGGTAATGTAATGATGAATGGTCTGTATCCTACATACAGTGATATGGCTAGAAAGCGGCTGATTACTGAGATAACGACTAATAGAGAAGGCAAAAGACATGCTGCTGCCGACCCCAAATAAATGAAGATTATAATGAAGTTAAACAACCCAAAAGAAATGCAAACAGCTCAAAGCACACTATTTATCTCCAATCAACAAAGCGCAAGTTGCACAAAACTGGACCCCACAAAAAAACAGGTGTACCAACCAACAACCAAACCAAAGAAAAACTCATCGCGTTATCTTTTACATCCTGATCCACCGTTTACCAGATAAACCCTAAGTATTGCCTGAATAAAGAGCCTCTCCCCACTAATCTCTTTATCAAAAGGGGGATGCGAGCGGAGTCTTTAGCTCAGCCGTTTAAAGGTTGTTTTTCTTCAAGATAAGGGTGTTTTTTGGAATACGATTTTGAATTGACGGAGTTTAAATAAACGGGTGAGTGTGTTGATGTGTTTTTTTTAAATTTCATGAGAAAAAAAACTGTACTCGTATAGTTGCACAAAGATATGGATCTTTTAGCCCGTGGCGAAAATTGGTACTACCGTCTACCGTTTTTTTTACATTTTATGTTTCCAAACCAATTTCACAAATGTTTACCAACAACGCTCCCCGAGAATGTCATTAAAGCGCCAACAGATCCTTGTATCATTGCATTGTAGATGATTAAAGCATTTTAGGTGGAAACGCAGGACGAATTTCACGTGTTATTCATAAAATGTACACCTACAAAGTTGCTCTGCTGATTGTATTACATTGTCAGCAACAGAAAACATAGTAACAATCCTAAATGTATAAGTGTCAGACGCCTTGCATTGAAATTCCGATCCTAGTTTATAGTCACTGTAAACGCTTTGAAACATTTCGAAAATACCTTCAACATTTTACACTTCCAAAACACGAATGAAACACGTAACTCCTAAAATACTGCGTAATGATTAACTCAAAAGTAATAAAAACGGCGCCATTTTAAAGCGCTCTTTTACGATTCTACCCTCATCTCTTGCGTAAAGTCAGTGCGCTTATAAAAATAAATCGACAAGTCTTTGAGGCCTTCCAAGTGTATCGCTGTAACGGTATACGTGAGGAGAATGTTAAGGAACTGCTCGCTTGTAAATTACTTTCCAAATGGAGTATAGGCAGGACCCGTGGGTGGGCTTGAAAAAATATCCTTAGCAATGTCTGTTTTTGTACTTTAATTTAGAAAACGACAACAACAACCTGTTTTAGGTTGTATTGAAATGTGGGAAAACAGGAATAAAATTAAGTTTATAAAGTCGAAAAAGAAGAGTCTCTATTTTCAGAGCTGTAATTTAAAAATGTAAAGGATATCTCTATTTGGTAGGCGTACAACAATTACTTAAAATGTTACTGGTAGTATCCCTACTCAATTAGGAACCTTGACAATCATATCATTTCCCATAAAATTATTTTCCAGTTAACCGATATAGGTAGTTTCCCGTGCAGGTACGCCTCCCAAAAATATTTTAAATAATAAAAAACTCTTCCTAAATAACACACCCATGTCTAACACTCAATAATCTCAGAGACAAGCGACATCTTAGCTCAATAACCTAATTCTTAAAGCAAACAGACACACACACACCCCCCCATTCACACACACATGCACAAACACACCGTACATATAAATTATTCACGTACACTAGAGGCACCGCAACATCAGTCACACGTCGACCCGACTCAGCCCTTAAATATCCGCACGCACGGTCATATCCGCAAATATTCGGACATATCCGCGACACACGGACTTTGGAATTAGGTTGCGGTTACGCCTCCATTCCGTGATTCGTCCTCCATTACAGTCCTTTCGGAACTATGCTAGATATTTGGAGTGTTTCGGTAAGGTAAATGTATGTATAGTGGTGTGGTGTTATTTTATCGGACGGTTTGTCAAATTTGAGTAGGTGGTATTCGTGTGAAGGACGGATAAGCTAAAGAAGAAAAGAAAAGGAAAAGGAAGAAAAGAAGAAAAATACTTTTTACTTCTCTGTTCTCTAAAGTACAGAAGCTAAAGAGGGCAGAGTATTTGTGTACCGGTTTGACCGATCGGACCGGTACAGACAAAATTAATAGCAAACGCGGCTCTGAGCCTCGTTCTCTGACCGATTAATGTACTGACGTATATTATGTCAGTGTTCGGTGTCCACAGCCGCATTATGTCCGTACCGTGTCCGGTTTGACCGAACCTTTGTTTACCCCTAGATTTTACTATCTATTATTATTTATCTACGCGAGCAAAAGTACAGACGGCTTTGAACACAGTGCTTTTAGGAAGTCCACCACTTTCAGCCAGCGTACCCAACAGTTCCCGGCGCAGTCATTAATCTGGCGGAATTGGACTGTCTCAAACACAATTGCCTTTTAAACTCAAAGAATTGAATTTCCGAATAAAAAGTCCTTTATTTGTGTTGGACAGCCATTTGCAGTGATCCTAGGCATGTGTTTATATAATTGCTGGAAAGTAATTAAAAGGCTGGCATAAAGTAATGGTTACGAGTATATAGTTTTTTTATAATGATTTTTGAAATTAGTTAATTTACCACGTCCGACTTTATCAGTTTTTATTTCCGGTGGCTAGCTGTAAATAGCAATATACGCCGTACGTTTAACTAGTCAACAGGAAGTTACAGTAAGCCAAACGTCAGTGGTAACAAAACCAGTATAAACTGGCTTCTTATTCTAAAGAAACTCTCTAGTACGCTAGACTAGCTGAAGGTCAAAGTATCGCTATGGACACGTGCAGTTGACTGTAAACAAGAACTTTAAAATTATTTGCATTACTTGTGAACTGACGGGAAGCAAGTTACCTCAAGATCAGAGCTAACGTGATCTGTCTAGATGAAGATTACAATCTACTTCTTTTATTGTTGGCCCGAGCTCAAATCGAGGTGAAGAGATTGGCCAGCTAGTAATTCAATAGCAAAACTGAGCAGTCTGTTTTGCTATTGAATTACTCGGACTTGCTCTGCGGTGTCGTAATCTCACCAACACTAATTATGACCTCACGTGTAAAAATATATGTATAAACATGATTGAAGTAAAAGGAGTATGTTAGAATCGGAGCAGGAGGCTTCTATAATTTCTATCTACTCTTATGAAGAATGGACGTTTGTATAACTTCCTCTTAAAGTACAGATAGCAGAACGTTGAAACATGTTTGAGCCAAAATTCGACTATGAGTACTCCGCTAATGGCGGTGTCTGATGAGATAACGAAAAATGGTGAAGTATGGAAGAAGAAAACATGCTGCACCAACCCTAAATAATTTGGGATAAGGGCAGGAGAATGATGACGAAGATCAATTAGCGGTACTCCGCTAATTGATCTTCATCATCATCATCATAGTAAAATCATCAAGTGCACAGGCAACAGTACAAGGCAGTCATGTGGCAAGATAGAGGTATTTAGTTTACAGTACAGTCCACTCTCATTAATTAACAACCCTTACATTCGACAATCTACTCGTACTCAATGAATGAAGGACCCACACTTGTCGTAGTATCGTCTCGCGTCCCAGTGTTGTTCGACAAAGTTATTACGCGCGTAATTCGGCCAACCACCCACTAACGGCAGTAATAACTGCGCGTATCCAATAAGTGCCGGCCGAACGCTGGGACCGATGAGGTGTGGTACTAGTTATAAACGGAAGCGATTTAGTAGGGGAACGGCAGCAGGGACCTCCTATCTTGCCCTCTTTGCCCCCAGACAAGTCGATGAGGTGACGGTGGCGTATGTCCAGCAATGGAATTTCGTCTGAAACGATGATAAAGTCAACATGTCCTTGCCTATACATATTGTTTGTGAGTCTACCACTAAACCGTGTGAGTGTGACCTGGTGAACCTCATTCAATACTCCTTTAATATTCCTTTGGAATGGATACCTATAAAAAAAAACTAAACTAAATATCCAAAATCAAAAGTTATTTATTCTAATTAAACTCATCACTTGTTGAAGGTCAAAATTACCTTAGACAGATAGTCCCTCAAAACGCTCGCCCTTCGACAGTTTTCAGTGTTTCATCTGGCAAGTGACGGAACAAACTCCATATGAAAAAGCGGAACTTTTGAAGATATTAGTCATTGTTTACTAGTTAATGTTATCGAATACCGCTGGAACAAATATATAATGTCGCCCTAATATCTCATGACTTGCCCCACACACATACAAGCAACACTAAATCATCGAAGACTTAGTGGATCTCCCACTAATTGTTAGGAGCGACACGGACATGTTGAGAGCGCCATAATAACTACTGTTTATTGGATTACTGACCAATATTGTTGCCATACTGTTGCCATGTTGCTACTTTGTGGTCATGGCAAACATAAGTGATGGGTAGGGGGTGTTTAATGAAATATAATAAGTTTATTGGATTAATGTCCAATATTTTTCTTTCTACCTCGTTGGTCTAGTCGTTGCATGCGCTACTAACTGATACGCTGTTATGGGTTCGATTCCCAGACTGGGCAAAGTGTTATTGGGTTTTCGATCTAGAATTTTTATTTGATCAGTGAAGTGAAACGTTGCAGTGATATTAGGAGAAATAACAATAATAATAAAATGTCAATTAGGACTGACATGAATATGCATATTGAAGACAAACAACATTATGTTCATTCCAGCGCTAACATATGTCTCCAACACAAGACATTACTTTACTTTGATAAAATAACACCGGAAAAGCTCCAAAGTAACTAAAAAACCACTAGAAGCAGTATTCACAAGTTTTGGAAAAGCATTATGAGTAATTTGTTTATTAAACCAACCGTAATATCGTATGCGATTGAAGCGGCCTATGTCCAGCACTGGACTGTTGTAGGCTGATGATGACTATCCTTCCTTTTTGCTTCGCCGCAGTCGGGTAAATTCAGAACATTAGTTGACTTTGTTAGTGTCGAGATTATTAAAAGCTGTGAAAATGTCTTGTTGGTTAAAGGAGGAGGTGTCTGCCGAGATGACGAGTAATAGAGAAGTATGGAAGAAGAAGACATGCTGCGCCGACCCCAAATGAATTGGGATAAGGGCAAGAGAATGATGATGGTTAAATCCACTGCCCAACATGGGAATCGAACCCAGGATCATATGCTCAGCAGTAACGCTGCGACCACTAGACCATCGGCAGTCTAGTTTAGAACAGCTTCGGATAAAATTATTTGAACTTCGTGACGTACTTCAAGAGGTAAATTGCATTCGCCAAGTATGTTTACTAAACAATGCTGAAGATGCTGTCGCTTCTTACGTCGTGGACGTGACCTGCGTGACTCAGAACGTGTTCACCGTTTATAAACACGTGTGCGGGTAATCTTACGTTTGTCGTGTTGACCTCGCGATTTCCTATATGAAATATAAATGGATATTTTGGAGTCCAGCTATGAGACTCTGAACTACCGTGAGAATTCTATGCACTTCGCATTCTTGATCGTAATTGTCTATCACGTTCCACTGAGCACAGAAAACGGTTTTAACTACAAAAAAATTGTAGTTTGCTCGCTGTATGTTTTAGGCGTGGTGAATTAGTCTGTTAATGCACGATAAATGAATGTAGAAAATTAGCCCTATGAGGTCGACATAATCATATTGATCAAACCCTCTTTAAACAAATAAAGCCTTCCTAACCTTTCCTGTAATAATTATGTGTTTAATTCTAAGTTAGTAGAGTTTCAGTTAATTCAAATAAGTTTGATAGTATGTTTTATTTTTTTTAACGTTGCCCCACACGGCACGTTGCCGTTGCCATTCCGTTGTTGTTGTTGTATGTAATGTTTAAGATTACTCAAGAAAAGTACTGTCGTACATATAGCATTATTGTTAGAGCTCCTGCAGCTTCTGATACAGAATTATCCTAGTACAGGCATCTAACATTATTTATACCTACAGTGTTAATATCAAATTCATATTGTGTTTTACCTTTGGGAGTTTGAATTAAGATTTTTTTTATTGATAAAAACTTGAAGCACTTTACAATAGATAAGGACTGACTGTCCGACTAAAAACCAGCTTCTGAGTAACACGACTACCCTTGGTAAGACTGATGACGTGTCTTTAACATATTCATAGTTATCATTCTTCCGTCCTTATCCCAATTTATTTGGGGTGCGCGCAGCATGTCTTCTTCTTCCATACTTGTCTATAAGTCAGCATATGAATAGTTAATATAAGTTTCGATTGGATTACAATCTGGTATTGTTCCTGTATCGTCCTTAGTGACGTAACAAGGAAGGACAGGTTGTTCTCTGTCGAAGTAAACCTTATTTTCTTTGAGTAGGAGTCCCTAGTGCATTCTCGTGTATGTTTTCCTTATTAAGTCTTGTTTACTCAGTTGCTATCTCATCAATCGGGCTGCTAAGCGCGTTATTTGAAACTGTTCTGTTGTTCGTAAAAACATTCACTGTATTAGTATAAAATGCACTTTTTTACTGAAATGGATGTTTTATGTTATTGCACTGTTGGATTATAAACTCGTAGATCTTAGTCAAGCGTTTCTTTTTAAATCTTTTTTATGTTGCCTGATGTAATTGTAACTACGCATCTATGTGAGGTAAAAGACTTGTAACAGTTATTTTGTATATTATTTCAATGATAAACTATTTCTTTCCATTTCATTATAATTCTTGACTCAGAACCTTTTACAAAGGCGCAAGCAAGAATACATTTGAAAACGAATGAGTAAGACAAACTGTACAATATTAAACACCCTTATCACACTGACTGAGTGATTCATTCGGATCGCGTTGTTCTAAATTATCGTTGTTTGTACTGATGTTTCAAATAGGCCAATCTATCAATCAACGTAGCCTATCCTAGTCCACTGGTAGATATAGGCCTATCCAAAGCTGCACAACACCCTGTCCTGTGCCTTCGGCTCCCAGTCTTACCCAGCTATCTTTTTACATAAGGTCGTTGAGTTCCATCTATCTAGGGGGCATCCAACACAGCGTTTGCCAATACGAACGCGATATCCACTTCAGGAATCATTTGCTCCACCGGCCGTTGTCCTTCTTCAGACATGACCAGTCCACTGCCACTAACGGCAATAGGCCGATATAGTTCAGTTAATGGTATATTACCGCAACCAAAACCATCCCAGCTGTAAAAGTCAATACTCGCTTTCACCCCCACTTGACTTCTACTCGCTCAAAATTACGAACAGTTAAGGCTGAATGTCCACTGAAGTGGAAAGCGATTTCACAAAATTCATATCTCGGTTCCTCCCCGTTTCGGGCCCATTTCTTGGTGAGTATCGTCGCTCTGCGGTCGCTCACAGTGGCTCGTGATGAGCTTGAAACCTCTTCTTTCAGTTGTTTTCTCCTTAGAGCGGTTTCAGACTAACGTATTTTGTAGCGTGTATAAGCTTATACCGGCTTACGCGCGAATACGCAGGCCACATTACGCTCATCAAAAAATCGCGAACACGCGCTCATTCCGGCGGCGTGTTCTCTCTTGCAAGACCCGTGTCGCTAGAGCGTGTAGCTCATGGCTAAAAGGTTAGAGGAGATAGCTGTACAATGGAATACCTATATGCAGAGATGTCTTCAGTTTACACATTTCTCTATTTGGACACCTTTTCATTCTTGCAATGAGCCTTGACACTGTTTCAGTGTATGTAAAAAGACACTCGTCTGTTGCGCGAAAGTAACATTCTATCAGAATTGTGTCTAATAATAGAAAATTTTATCTTTCTTTCTATGGGGAGTTCAGGAATGTATTTAGTTGACAAGAGCTACTGAAAATCTGTTGATAATCCTGTTCGAAGTGGATCCAAAAAACAAAACGATTTAAAAGCGATGGTCTCTTGTTAAGGACCGCCTGGATCCTCGCTATGGTTCCTTCGACGTGAACTCGCCCCGATACAATGAACAAGCAACCTTAACACAAGTCCCCCAGGCGATGTTATTTATTGGATTAATACGAGATTGTAACTATATTGTGTGCTGCCCGAGATTTGTATTGACACTCACTAATATTGACAAGTTACGGTCTCGAGAGCTTAGCAAAGTTGTGGCTCAGAAATTGTTGCACGACTCAGAGATTTAAGTATTAGTTCAGAATCAGAATCAGAATCAGAATATTTATTTGTAAAACATAGGTATTACATAAAGGTCTTAGGTTAATTAAATGGGCGCTATGTTTTGCCGTGAAGGCGTACAAATATTATTGAAAATAAACACAAAAAAAAACTAACAGAAACAGCAAAATAAACAAAATTAAACACTTACAAGAAAATAAACAAAAAATAAAAACCATTTTAAATTTAACCTAAAAAGAGAAACAGACTTAAAATACTTAAAAATTACATCAAACTTTTATTGCACACAAAATGTTAAAAATTATCATTGAGAAAATCTTCTACAGTATAATAACATTTTTCTATTAACACCGAGTATATATTTTTCTTAAACTTTAATAGTGGCAAATTTTTTATGTTATCGGGTATTTTATTATAAATTTTCGGAGCCATTCCAAAAAAACTCTTTTTAAGTAAAGCGGTTCTGCATTTATTGTCGCATAGTTTATTCACATATTGAGAACGCATTGGAGTCTTTTTTACTTCGGATAATTTTTGAAATAGGTGTAAATTGGCTTTAACAAATAAAGCAGTTTCGTAAATGTACATAGCTGGCATAGTCAGTAATTTTAATGATTTAAAATGAGGTTCACAAGTTTCGATAGTTTTTAAGCCACACATGGACCGAATACATCGTTTTTGCGCTTTAAAAACAATTTCTCGATCTGTAGATTGCCCCCAAAAAAGAATACCAAGTTGCAATAGTTTAGTAATTACTAAAGAGACTTTGTTATCCACTGGTCTTATATGAATATTCGATAGGTACAAAATTTAGTTTGACTAAGTATTCATTATGAAACATTGTGGGAAAACCGATAGGTTACATACCTACGTCTTAGAACCAAACGTATGAAGACATGTTCAACTAACTTGGTATTTTTGGTTCTAAGACCTATAATTAAGCCCAAGTTTCTCTCACAGAAGAAGCTCATGTCCCAGCTGTGGGAACCATTATAGTCTGCTTATGTATGTAGGTATTTAATAAAAACTTGTAATATTAGGAGTTTACAAAGAGGCTTCAATATAACATAACCTAATAGTTCACCCACAAATTTCTATTATAATATGATATGGGAATAAGATATGGTTTTAAATGAATAATTATAAGAACTTTAATAGTAACTTAATTGCTATTAAGAGGATCCATGTAAGCTATTATTTTAGTAGTGAAACTCTTTCTATTTAGACCCCATACATTAAAATCACATTAAATTCAGAGATTTCCTCTAAGATTTCGTCCTATGTTATCAAGGTCAGTGACGACACAAATTATACGAAACATTTGAGCCAGGCCTAGCTGTGTCACGCTGCGGCCACGCGATCCATACATTTGTCACGCCTAATGCGCTCTGCACCTCTCATAGGGCTGGCAATGATTTACGATTTCTCAATTTTTCTTTTGCATTTAAAATCAAATCATAAACGTTTACAGAGCTGCAGTGAAGTAATATAGATAAAATACTGAAAAAATACGAGATCCGAAAAATACAGTTTTTTGGCAAAATGTCTTCTTTATCACACGAATTTACTAACCCAATAGTAGTCTAGTCTAACTCTAGTAATTAAGAGGTCAATCATAATATTTTTTGACAACATACTCCTAATAAGAAAACGAATTCATTACCAAGACTCAAATCTCTAACTAGTACTACAGTCAAATCCTTTTAAAAAGCACTTCAAAAAACTCATTAGCTCTCCCCATCCACATCTTTACAAAACCATTCAAGAAGGTTCCGTAAAAAGAAAACCTTTCTTACTCCGACCAGGTAAAAAGTGTAACAACAAATAGGTGGAAGTAGTGGCACCCCTAACAACGTACAAATCGTCGGTCCGATACGATCGGAGCGGATACAATTAATTACGCGAACAATAGACGCCGCCGTGAAAACTACTGATGACGATCGCGTGAACAACCCCCTGTATGCGGGGTGGGGGGGTGCGGCTGTCGGCGAATTACTTGCTGTTTCATGTAATTTGGGGGTGGACGTTGACGTGGATTTTAATGAATAAAGAGTTTTGGGGTACTATTGAAGGTTCAATGTAGGAAGTATTATTTTATTTTAAGGTCGTTTTAAGGCTTGGTTTTGCGTACAACTGTATATTAGTCTAAAATGCCAGAAATACATGAATATAAGATTTTAAACTATCGTGGTCACTAACATTATTATTAACACTAGAAACCAGATATTTACCATTTTTAGTCTTAATAATAATAATATATGAATAATTCTGAGAATATACCATTGTCCGTTTCTAGGTAGAGACTTCTACTTAAACAAATGGATTAATTTTAATTAAACAAAGGCTTTCTGCCATAAATGAATGGTTAATGTCGTAAGGAACATTTAAGTCCAATTCCCCTTACGACATTAAATATTTGCACCGGTGGGTGGTATGAAATAATAAAGAAAGAAAAAGTATTTATTGGACTCACACAGGACAAACAATACAAAATAAACTGCTTACAAACCCTGTATGTGTATGCATGTCAAAGCCACCTAACCTATCACTCATTCCCTCTCACAACAGCCGTACATACCGGGCCCATTCCTCCAACTCGAAGAATACCATCGGCATTTACGAAGTGCTCAATAAACAGACCATTCCAGAGTATTTCCAGTTATTGTGCTGCCTTTATCAAGAGATACGGCCGTGTACGGAGCTCGCTTGGGAAATAAAATAAAGAAATACGCGTGCACGCGACAGAACGGGCCCCGACATAAATATTAGAGTCGATACGGACTTTTATGAGACTTAAGCTTATGAAAATATATGTCCTGAGATGTATTGTCATTCGTGTTTTTGAGTTCTTGGGATTAATCTACAGGTTTTTGTTGGGTCTTCTCTGTTATGTGACTTTTAACATCGTGAGTTATT
The DNA here is from genome assembly GCA_910589295.1 of Noctua janthe. NCBI lineage: Eukaryota > Metazoa > Arthropoda > Insecta > Lepidoptera > Noctuidae > Noctua > Noctua janthe. The sequence goes on from OU342560.1 coordinate 1,241,838, forward strand.
TACTTGTTGCATGTTGAATCTCGCAGTTTTGGCTTGCGAGTGAAAATACAATTCCGTATTTTAAACAACACAATATTTTTACAACTCAAGTATCAGTCAACTCACAAAATAGTAGTTCCATTCCGCTTAAGATACAATTTTGCATATTTTATGGCCCAATAAAAAATGTATATCCGCCCATCAAACAGGACCCAAAACCATAAAACAATAAAATCAACGTTATAAAAGTGAAACAATCAATAAAAGTATTAAATTGAATTTAATGCCGACGACCGTCGCGTTTGAGCGTCCATATCCAAATGACCGAAAACATTGGAACATAAGCTTAAGTGTGCAAGAAAGAGACGGTGTTATCCCCCCTCTCATTTTCACCAGTTTATCGTTTAATCAGGATTCGGTTTGAGTGCACACATAAATGTTTAGTGCTGTATGTGTGTCTATTTACGTTTACAATAGTCGTATAATGTCCGATCATTGTCAATACTCGTAAAAGGTAATTGGTATTTTTGCTTCCTGATTTCAGCATTGTCGTGACATAAAAATGTATAAATGTACTTTAGTTTCATACTTGCTGTCACCTACCCTGAATGACTGAAAATCGAAATAACTGCTGATGCAAACGAGTAAATATTAACATATGCGCGAATATTCCGCTCGGATTCATATCCTGTTACCTGCTTCATAAAATATTACCATCATGATTTTGCAATATGTTTCATTTCCTGATAAAACAATAACAGAATCATTGCCCTGGGTTAAACTTCCATGTTTATTTAAACCTTTGGGATATGTTAATTAAACCCGCAATTTGAAGCAGAAGCGAGTAAGCTGTGCATTACTCTATTCTAAACCTAATTTCTTCACTACCTAGTAAAAGGCTCGCCACCTAATACATATGTGTAAAAATACCCTTAACGAAACCGAAAGGCACTTGTTCTCCTCGTCCTTCATTGCAGTAATTTTTCTGTTCTAGATGAAAGAATTTTTTTTTGGTGTGAAAATTCGGTTTACCCGTCATTCGGTTCACTTTCGATCTGAGACCACGGACAAGTTACCCCTTTTAAAAATTGATAATGGTTAACTAAGCTCACATCTGTTTTGCTTTCATTCAAGCGAAGGGTGGCTTAAAATGGGTTACCCCAAAAAAATTCGTTTCCAGCAATAATTTTTGTGTTGAGTTACTTAGTTTGGTGTACAGTATGTTGGTTGTCGGCTTCGTGAAGGGTCCGTGTACACCTCTTATACAGGTGTGATTTTACGTAATAGAGAAGCTGATAAAAACAAGCTACCAGTAACCCACCCTAACCTGTACACCTATGGGTGCTGTGAAATAAAAGTATAGCAAAAGCAATAACAAAATCATAAAACATTCCCACTGCTGGGTCACATGTCTCCCCTCTCTAGGACGGATTGGTGAATGTCAAATACCTAGAATATAAGGTTCTAATAGGACAAGCCGGTTTCCCGGCAGTATTCTCCTTCAGTGTTTTAAGAGCGATGACAATGATTGAATGAGAGTGGCTCCCTGGATTCGTGCTCACGACCCTCAACTTGTAGGTCATCCACTAGCCCACCGCTGAACAGCATCACGCCATTTTCTTAGAAGGGTTAGTCAGAAGTGTACCTATTATAGTACATCCACGTTTTGCCAGCGCTGTTCAGCAAAAGCAATAACACTACAACAACACACTAAAAGCAAATAAAACAGCAAAGAAAGCTTTACAAGATTCCTCGAGTTATAAGTCTTTGTTACGGCATCTATTGAATATTTCACCGCGGCCCGGAGCACAGCTATCAGAATAAAAAAGTGAAGAGCGTCCCCGGGGCGCGCAATTTGCCTACTTAGTTCACACATAAGGAAAGAAAACGTAACACTGTGTTAAATAATGGATAAAGCGATTCTTTTGGTACGAACAGCCGTTTCGAAGTTTCTCTTTGTAATCTTTTATTTCTTGTTTTTGTGATTATTTGAATTCTCTGGGTTTGTAATGGTCGTAAGGCGTGTACTTTGTGAATCAATATATTTCTAATGAGTGAGAGTTTTCTTCGTCTGCAAAACATTGTCCTGACAGATTTTCTTTAAAAATATGTTTTGTAATTACAGTTTTGTGGATCACCCTGCACTTGGCTGGACCCTGTTGTGAAATACAAGCTGATGGGAATAGCGTACTTCTGACTGTTATAAATCTAACTACGACAACCATAGCGATAAATTTGTGCGCTACAACACCCTGTCATAGGCCTTCCTCCTCCAGTCTAACCTAATGTTTTTTAAAGGTATTCTTTTTATAAATATTACCTACAGTAGCAATGAGGACCCTAAACCCAGCCGCGGTCAAATACTGAAAATGTTCGATAAGAAAACTAAAGATCCTATCTGCAAAATAGCGTTACATTATAATTTCTGAATATACACTTTAAACTGTGTCGCATGAGTCGATAGCATATTCATGTTTAAACTAAGGCTATACTCCACTCGATATTTCCAGCTGTCAATAGTTAAAATAGTGGAAACTATTTAGTCCACTAAAAGCGCTCGAACTGTACAGTAATAGAATATTCTATTCAACTTTACTTACTCGGATGCAAACTACTGTATCATCCAGACAGTGTTGTGCTACATTTTTTGGGGTACATTATATAAAAGAGAATTTATAATAGAGAATTTTTGTTGATGTGACTCCCTGAATAATTCATGTAAGCTTTCAGTAGCAAAAAAATAACTTTCAATATCAATGTCAGTCAACATTTTCAAACAAAGGATTTTTTTGTCTAGTTCCATCCTTAAGTTAAAGTTGTCATGATCACACGTAGGTCCTAATAGCACCATTCTATTCTCATCGAGTTTTGTGTTTTATATCTTGGCCTTTGGGGAAACTATGATGATATAAATACGGAAAAAGACGGGAATAAATGAGTTCATAATGCCCATAAAAAGTCTGCATTAAAATGTTTACAGCGCCTGCCCCGGTCCAATGCATTAGCGGGCTCAGTTCGACAGTTTAAGTTTAAAGGCTCTGAAATCGAGACGGTATTTTGATACCCATGGATGGCTTAATGCATAAATAAATAAATAAATAAATTCAAGTTGTCAACCAACGGTTATAAATTTTTAAGTGGGTGTTTTAAAAATCAGGCTAACATTGATTTTTTATTTTTGCTGTGCTTTGTGTATTTTAAGCATACATATTCACACTTTGCATATTCTGCAAATATGCAAATAAAGTTAAAATTACGAGATTATTAATTCAGTGCATTGGGAATTGTAGAATGCGCGTTATATTTGGCTTATTACATATAATATCAGTGTTACCAACCATGTAAAAATGTCATTCGTCTTTTAAACCCAAGGGCTTTCCCTGACAGGCCGTCCGCGGCCGTGCAGATGCTCTGGATACGAGAAGCATTGGACCGGGCTGGGCGACGCTGGGGGGAGGCCTGTGTCTATTAGTTGCCGTTTTTTGTTTGGGATGATGATGATGATGATAGAGCCCATGAAGTGAGGAACTGATAATAGACCACCTCACTCGCATACAAGGTTAGCGATCAGTCATCTATGAACCGAGACATGATAAGTAACATTACAAATGACGTACAGACACTACCGGGATTGAAAATCGGAAAGTACAATAACACCATGTAATTTGGATTCATGTGCGTATTGTATAATATCACTTGCTTCGATGAGGGAAAACATCGTGGGGAAACTAAACCAGCATGCCTGAGAAATATTTCTCGACGGCATGCAAAGCCAAGTCAGAGGCCCATGGGCGGCATAAAAATTCTGACACCAGGTTAGGCACTAACCACAAGAAAAAGAAAGACTATTTAATTTGCTATTACATTTATTTTGTATGCAAATAAAGGGAAACTACTAACGGCCGTGGAACATAAAACAAAATAGGCCATCAACAACCCGTATGGGGTAGAAGTGGGTGAAACCATAAAACATTACAGCGGGTAGTTTTTCACCAAACACTCGTAAATGTCAACGAAGCTCTAAAACCATTGGTAATTATAGGCCAGCGAATAGTAAAAGTTCTCAAAACTTTAAGTTAGGAAAACGTTGTCTTGTTTACTATACATAAGATACTACGTCGTGACTGCGGTTTACAAGTATTCTCAATATTACAGAAACATAAGTGTATATCAAGACTAACAATAGAAACACCCTGTTGTACGACATACGGTACATAAATTTATTTTTATTTATGTATAAAGTAAATTTCCAACTACAGGTTACAACCTGTTCTTCAGCATGAGCAGTAGAATAATTCATGCCCTGATAAGATTGTTCGGAGTGTGATTTGGACACTGAAGGAAATTTATTTCGCAGTAGACAACGTTTAACCGATTGATCTAAGCTGAAACTGAGCTAATATGCAATGATTAGCAGCCATATATCCCACTTAACCCAGAAATGTGTTTTGTAGGTTCTTGCAAAATATGGAAATATTTGCATTAGTGACAGTAGTAGCATAATTATTAAAAAACATTCTGAAATATTGATTTGCGGTCATCCATTTTTTATCCATCACCACCGTACATCATACACTATCCATAAATCATACACAGTCGTAAAAAACTGATTAACAATAAAACGGGACAGGAGTCCGATAGCATCGCAGTTTATTGTCAAAATGATTGATTCACGAGGGCAGTAATAAAATTAATTTACCCCTTTTTGATTCGGCACGCAGTCGTCGAGTGGACTCCGGATTAACGCGATACCGTGGACGCTACTCGTTAATCATTACTACTGCTGATATACATACACTTATGTTTGTACTGCCTTAAGTAGAACAATGGTAAAGTTTTAATCAAATTGTACAAGAACTGGAACTTTATTACCACCTTTCATAGCAGCAATAATTTAATGTACATAAGGCCTTATATCTTCATCTGTTCGTCCCATTGAATAAGATAAAAATACTTTCATGAGACAAATTCAGGTGTGTTTATGTTATCGGTTTCATTTACGTGTCTGTTTCAGTATATACTGACCAGTTTCAGACTTCAAAGGAAGTGTTAAAATGTTGACATTATTTTTAAACACTCATTGAGAACAGGGAAAATGACTCCAATGAAACTTCTGGGACACGCACATTTCCATGGCGCAAACAGGCTGGCTGATAAAACATCCAGGTACGGATTAAATTTATTGGGAAGACTGCTTCATACTTTGAAAATATGGGACAATAGAGACAGTTTTAAGTACCAAGCAGTGGGTCAATATGGTTGCAAAATGATAATGGTGAGCAAACAAACGATTGTCAGAAGCAAGTGTTTCAAGGACCTTACGCGATGTAAGCTTTAGGTCTCTAAAGACTCAGACCAGATTTAGAAAACCTTAAAAATAATAGACGATTTTCTTTATTCAAATAGCAGTCCTTTTTATCTTTTGTAAGAAAACGATATCGTTTCTTTCATTTTTGTTAGTGAAAAATACGTCGTATTCAGACTTCAAATAAAATCAATTATGTTCCAGATAGTTAGCTCCACAGATGTTTTCAAAAGCTCAGAGATTTATTCTATCTAGATTTTAATGGGTCTAGCCTATTATGGTTGATGATTGGTGTTTTCTTGAATTCTTTTGTAACGAAATTGAAAGTGAAATTCTGTTATTTTATCGCTATTTTTAAGATCGTACTTTATTTGAACAAAGGTTTTCAAATAAGCCAATTGAATTAAAATATGGTACCTATGTAAATGACCTTTTCTTGGTGCTACTGATGGACAAATGATTAATTGACTGTCTAGAAACTGATATCTTTCATCCAGCCACTTTAAGAGCAACTTAACAGATTTTTTTTTTTGCGGAAACCAGACGCTAAAATTGTGATCTGTCAGTTTCTACTTTTTGCTGTCCTATTAAAGTGTTTCTTTGACAAATTGAAGCTTATAACTGACAAAATTATTATGGTAACATCAGCAAATCACCGCCTTAACCCAATTTTTAACATTCTAAATTTTTCCAGATGGTTCTGGGCCCCAGCCCTGCTAATCCTCCTGGGCCTAGCCATCACTCTGGTGATATTGACCGTCGACCGGTACCAAAAGAACCCCACGTATATGGTGCAGATAGAAAGGATACTCAGCGTCAAGAAATTCCCCGCACTGGTGCTGTGTCCTGAGATCAACTTCGTTGAGGAGAAAATGGATGTTTTCATGACTAAAGTGTATGAGTTACATTTTTATTTTAGTGCTTTTCTTGTGGATACTCCAATAGTTACCATTCTAGATTACAACATCAACTACCTCCACGGCCTTTTGTTCCGTCTACAGTTCCACAATTCCCAGTATAACGCCATTTTGTCACTGATTGGCTCCAATCTGATCATAAACTCGGTAACTTTTGAAATTTTATGAATTTACCTGGGTAGGCCCAGAGACTGCTTGTTGTATGTATTTATTGATGGGTTTAGCTCTCTTTTTTGACCCCGAGGCCTAAACAGGTAGAGGAAACCAGTACTATGTCCAATGGCTGATGCAAATAGGTTGATACTTTTTCAGACAAATTCCTCCAGGCATGAACTCTACTAGAATGCGACAGATACTGCCACAACTATCAGCATTCTATTCCCTCGACGTGGTGTACAATCTGCAGGACCTGTTGCAAATAGAACAGCTCCTGGACTACAATGGTATAGACGTGGAGACTGCTGGGAAGTTTCTCACAGCTACCTGTGAGGAGACTGCGATCAAGTGAGAATTCACAACGAGGTCTAATGTCTGGTATCACTAGCATTACTTTCAACTCTTTGCACTGAGTCCAGCGTGAAAATCGTACAGTGCACTTTTATTTCTGCATACAAATTATTGCATTTAAATTATTTGACAGAAAACAGTTTGGACTAAAGTTGTTAAGATTTCTACTCATCAAAAAATCAAGCGTGTTATGTTATCATTACCATCTGTCTAACATTTTTATAACAATTTAATTCAATTTAATTAAATACAGCTGAAAAGTGAACACCAGTGTACCATAATAATATTTTAGGCACCTGTCGCATTGAACCGGTCGTTGTTGCGATGTTAGGGAAAGCCTATGTCCAGCAGTGAGATCTTCCGGGTGACATGATGATGACTTTAAAGTGATAATATACGACGTGTATCGGAAAATTGTGGACATGATGTTGGTTTTCGGTTTTCGCGTGTATACGCGACCATTTTCTCTATGGGACCAGTAGTGGTTCCATAGAAAACTGTTCAGTTTGATGGCCACATATATGCAAATAGATAAAATTGAAATGTCTATTTGTAATATAATATGAAAACGTTTTTTTTTTAATTTTGCCTTTTTGTTTGTTTGTTTTGGTCTAATCTCCGAAATGGCTACATCGATTTTGACGGGAGATAGCTGATGTTATAAGGACTAACTTAGGCTACTTTCCTTTTCGAAAAATAAGTCGAGTAATAATAAAAACAAATATTTTTGTTCTTTTGTTTTAATTCTACGGACGAAGTCACGGGTAACTGCTATAACCACACTTTTCTGGAATACGCTGTATGTACCTGGTATACCCACCCACAGATGCCGTTGGAACCGCTATATGATTAACTGCTCAGAGTTATTCCGGATGGAATTTACTGGCGATGGATTCTGCTGCGTTTTCAACGGAAGATCCTTAAAAAGGTAAATTGTCTGAGTTTTTCGAACAACCCGTTTTTTGCCCATGTAGTAGAATAATAACAAAAAAATATAAATCTTACCACAATCATAAGATCAAGCAGCAGGTAACAGGAATATATTGCGGTTGGTAATGTTAGATTTGGGTGAAATCATCATCTGCCTAGCCTTTTCCCAACTATGTTTTGTCGGCTCCCATTATAACCGGATGCTGCAGAACCAGTATTTTACATAGAGCGACTGCCTGTCTGACTCCACAACACAGTTAGTACTGGGTAACACAAAACCCCTTGAAAGGAGTCCTAGTCGTCAGATTTCAGATCTTGTGTGAAATGTTAAGTTTTTTAAGTAATATTCACCACTTTCACTTACTTTAGCCGGAAGAAATAATTGCCAAATAGAAACAAATGCAATAAGATGAAAATGTGTTTCACAAGTAAATATTTAGTTCATGCGATATCTACCAAGTTGTCGTACTTTACAGGAAGACTATCTTCACGATTTAAACTTACGAATATTAATATCTTCAATTTAGTTTCGTCTTGCTTAAATATTAATTTCTCTGAAGTTACGAGTAACAACTCGGTAACTTCGCAAAGTAAGTAAGTGGCACGCACATGTACAGGAAGTTAAACGTTTGTATTCATTGTGTAGATACGGGTTCAAGCAAATACTACTTTGTAAGACGTGTTTTGAAAATAGGCAATATTTTAGTTAGAAAGTTCGTATGACCTTTTCGATTTAGCACTAAGCGACAACTAAATTCCTAAACGCACTGTTGGTTTTTTTAGAGTTTAATTTAACAGTGCATTTTAGTTTATGCATTAATTTAGGTGCTACCTACTGTTAATCAAAACAAGAGTTATTAACGCCTACAATAAGTATAAAGGTACTAGACATCAAAATAAATAATCTACTTCTTAATTAACACAAAAAGCCTGCTTTGGTGAAGATTGATGCTAAATCTTTTCATGTTTATTACAGAGAAATAGAAAAACATGGACTAGACATAGAAGTAACCCAGGCCCAACGACACAAGTACACGAACTTGTTCGGCTACAGCAGCGGTCTGATGATAGCCGTCAACCAGAGCCAGATACCCACCATCGTCGACCTTTCTTATAAGTGGGTGAGTATCTAGATTTTCCTGAACATAACGACATCAAGAATTGTTCGTTGACGTATAAAATTGAGAGCTCCAGCGTTAGGTCAGAGTGAACGTAGGACAGGATCCATAAAGTGAAAATAGTAGTCAACAATGGTTATCTGCCAATTGCTGTGGGAGGATTACAATTTAGACGACCAACCTTTTTGTATCTGTAAAGGAGAATGTCCATTGACTCTTGGGCACGAGCTAAACGCTCAAGGAAACGCGTCTTGCATCAGCAACGGCGGAAGATACGGATAAAAGAAGTCGTTTTGACCATGTCACCAGCCCGAGCGTCGCGATTTACGATATGACGGTGTTCTTGCGAGGAAAACAAGTGACAACAAGGACAACTTTAACGCTCACCAAACAACTAAAAGAAAACCCAATGGAATTTTTCATTGACCGTTGCAGGTGGCAACCCTTACAAGCCAGCATTTCGTGGACGTATCAATGAATGGCACAGCCCTCAACCCTGGCTCCGAGCAGTGGATCGCCTTCTACACCAGGGCCGTCCAAATAGCAGTCGGGGCGAGGTCACTCAGACCTGCGCTGAGGAAGTGTAATATGTCTACCGACAAGTTGAAGTACTTCCCGATGTATAGCAAGTAAGTTTTTAGTTCTTTTGGAAGTTACGAGTACCTACGAACGAGGCTATAGTAAAGGTAAAACCCTCAAAGTTATCATCAACCTACAGCAGTCCACTGCTGGACAGGTCAGCTCGATTCTCGGCAACTCTCATCTTGCTGCTCATGTAGTCTGAAGGTGTCCCATTTGCCGATTTGCGGTCTCCACGGATGAATAATTTTGGATGGATGAATTCTGGCCATATATCGTATCAAATTATCTATAAGATAATTGATATTAATAGACCTAGAAAAGTAGTCAACACTGAGACGACTGTTAAAACAGATGTTACAGAAAAATAGACATGCTGCGCTCAAAATATAAGAATAAGCGGGCAGATGATGACTGTCATATTGCAAAGAAACGCTTATAAGGTTATGTTAAACATAATTATTATGATTCCAGAAAATACTGTACATTAGAACAAGAGATAGCAAACCATTTGGATAAATGTAAGTGTGTTCGAGTGAATTATCCGAAACCGCCGGGAGCCAGCAAATGTCGAGCGGCGATGCTGCAGTGCTCAGCACAGGCCTTGAGTGAGTACTTTGGGTAAATCTACTCCACAGCAGCCCATGGCTAGGCTAGGTACCCACACTTTGTAAAGGCGAGTACTGACCAAATGGTGGCCAAGGATGGGACAAAGAAACCAGGGCCATCAAAAAGCCTCCTTTTTAATCGGCCATATCGTCAACCCCATTGGGTTGTGGTGAGGGCTATACCCGGCAGTGGGCGATTACGGGCTGTAATGATGATCATGTTGGTCCACTGGGACCCACAAACAAACAAAAAACTGACATAAAAATATTCCACAGTAGCAATAACGTCAGTTACGTCGACCAGGACATAGCTAACCATGTGAGCTCAACTCTCAATCAGTAGCTGGTACGCGTTACTAGCAGCCTGTACTTAGGTTCAAAATTGAGAGTATGAGTAAAGTATTTCTTCAGAACGAACTGTTTGCCAATGACATATTAAAAGTTATAAGAAAAAAAAAATCTGCTCTTCATATATTTTATTAGCCTTTTGCAGAAAAACATCGCCCCCTTGCTCTTGTAGGCTCTTATTTATCTCTGCTCTTTTAATTCCTGTTTCTAACTTGTATTTCCAGTCGCTTATGACGGTGCCAGCACCGACTGTCCTAACACATGTGACGTGGAGAAGACCAATGTTATAGCATCCAGCTTTGTGCTCGATGACTCTGTGAGGACCATAGAATCGTTTTAGTAAGTACAACATGATTCAGCCAACGAAGCGGATCAACAGACACAGTTTGCCCGTATTTTTACGGACCAAATGGATCACATCCGTCGGGTAGAAATAATTGTGTATTATCACTTTTATCTACCTGGAGACTTTAGATATTAAACTTACAACTCAGCAACCGGTAATAAAACGCAGCACTAGTTAAAATCGCACTACAAACGCATTAGTGAATTGAAAAAAAACAGACAGGCTGAAGTCAGAGTAGGCTGGCCACGTCGCAGGATATACCCAAAAAGTCAAAGATCGACTCATTAGACGCCCGAGGGAGGACATGACTGTCAGGGTCGAGGTCGGAGAAGGTATTGTTACGATGGGTTCTTGTTTGGCTAGAGATCGTACAAGGCAAATGGGAATGCCTTTGCCCAACAGCATGACATAATGCAGGCTAATAAAAAAAATGTGTAGTAGGTACTTGTTCAAACTAAAGTTTTATTTCAAAAAGAACAATTACGGGCTCTTTTGGATTGCCAGAAACAAAAAGATCTACAGTCACAGTCATACGGCATAATAACTGTGAAAATACTGACTTTCTCAAAGCGTAGATCTCTATGAGAAGAATCTCACATAGAATATTTCTGTTACCACAGCAAGGGCTTGGATTTCAAGAAAGTGAGCGTGGTGAGGGTGTTCATTCAGAGTCGCAAGCGGCCTACACTGGAAAGATGGTCGTACTTCGCCTACTTAGACCTGTTCTGTAAGTTTTATATCTTCATCTACAAATAAAGTTTCAGATTTTACATCATGATCTAAATTACGTTGGAGAACATTCGTGTCTACTGAGCATTAGGTCCTAGATTCTCAGGTAGGGCAAACTGTGATTGGGCTTTTCTATCAAGAATTTCTCAGTAGCAGCCATGGAGTCTGAATTGTAGGCAATAGATGACAATAGGCTCGCCACCTATTACATAGGGCTTAAACATCTATAACCGGCGAGATGCGGGTGTAATATTAGGTACACCTCTGCCTTACCCCTCGGAATTTACAAGCGTGATGTTTATTTGTTATATTATGAGAACATAATATGCTTTTTTTGAGCATACAGTATTTTTTTGTTGCAGCTCAAATAGGTGGAATGTTCAGCGTGTTCTTCGGCTGCAGTATCCTCACCTTGTTGGGGTTCGTGCACTTCGTCGGGCATGTTATACTGAAGCAGTGGCAGAAATCACGGAGTTGAACCGAATATATATTATAATTATATTTTTCACATTATGTTAAAGCCTGCTTGCACTACACTTGCGCTAAACACTTCGTGTGCCCAGCTTTTGTCTGTGTAACCTAATCGAGTTTTTCTAAAACATGTGTTTATTACTTGTTAGTTTATAAGCGCATCATTTGCGTCTGTATCTGGTCTAGCGTTTATCTATGACTATTACTGCCATAAACAGGAGAACGTGACATAGGTAACATAACACAAATAAAAACAATACAAAAATCATTAATTGATTATAATGTCCTTTATTTATTTTTATACATATAATTTACATTTTTAAATATTTCTATACAAAGTAATATAAAAAAACATTTAAAAATATAAAAAATAGTAGCCCACTGGTATCGGGAACAGGGTCCGAAATACCGGTGGTCAGGGCTCTTGAGAGAGGAACCTCCTAACGATACGCGCCGTATCCAGAAGTACTGCTTTATGAATCAAGCCCTTGATCCAGCTGCCAAGCGAGAGCCTCCTCAGATGTTTGTCGAGGCTATTGGCTATTAAGCCATTGGCCGACACGACTATCGGCACAATGACTGCTGTACTCACGTCCCACATGTCGACAACCTCGCGAGCCAGATCTAGATATTTGAATTGTTTTAATAATTTTGTTTTAATTGATTATGTTATTACGTTTTACTAATAGACTGTCTCGTTGGTCTGAGCATAAACTCCTGGGTTCGATTCCCAAGTTGGGCAAAGTGTTATTACGTTTTCCATCAGGAATCTGGATTTGTGCCCGGTTGATGGCAATGGGCTCTCTCCCTATAACTGGCGAAATTTGGGTGTCCTATTAGGTACACCTCAGCATAGCAGGCGGGAATACAGGCGTGATGTTATGTTATGTATATGTTATTTTACTAATATTCTAAAGTTTTAAGCAATAATAATGCCGTTCGTGGTCGTGTCAGACAGAATAAATTAGTTTCAGAAATAAACGGCCTGTTGTGTATACAGAGTGTTCACAGAACTTCATGTGTGGTCACAACAACATTAATCTTACGTTATTATGAATTTATATTATTCACTGTTTCGTAGTGTTGTCTCATAAATCGTGCTGTATTGTATTTTAGGAGCGTTTAAATAAATGTTTTCGAATTTCAAGTTCCTTTCAGTATTCTTTTTTTGTAATAAATTGTTTCCTAACGGCCTGTTTTTGATCTCATACGATTCGATTTCCGACACGACTTGGGTCAAGCGACTTATCGTTGTGACGCAAGTCTTGCGGCGGTGACTCGTGGCATGCTTAATAGCGCAATTACATTTGGTCGTTTGCCCGTATTGAAGTAATCGAATGACTTGACTTGAATTTTGGCACCCGATGCATTTGTAATACAATAATACAAACATTAAGCCAGACAAGTTTATCCGAAGACGGGCATACTCGACCGCGTACATTTACACTTGGTCGTTGCCCGAATTCCAAAGGCATTCGAATTCGCTGTTGCAACACGCGTGGATTTCGGGGTCAAGTGATTATTATACCGATTGATTGGATTTTCCTTTAACTTAAAGTGTCGATCTAACGTATCATAACAACCTGCGACAGTAAATCAATATTAAAAATATCAGCTCTCATGAAGGTAAAAACTCATTAAACATTATACGCAAAAAAAACTTTAATAAAAGGTACTAAACTGATCGAAAGTATGTGTGACACGGAAAGTTTCGCGACACTCCAAATTGTCACTGACAACCCTAATGAATAAAGTTACCCATCAGATTGGAACTCGCACCGTTTAATTAAAATACTCCAGATTATACTCCAAACTTAACTATTCCGATGGATTCTGGGTATGGGGAGTTTTTGGGACAGGTAGGGAGGTACGTGTTATTTTTGGCTTTTAATTAGAATTGAAAACATGCTGATGACTTGACACGGGATCTATGGTAACCATAATAGATTACGATAGGATTAACTTTAGCCAATTACATATTTGCACAAACTGGGTGCTCGATGAGAAAAATACTGTTATGACAGTATGTATGGAACTTGGTCTTAAGGGGGAAGCGTCAGCGGGCTGCGGGACTGTTCGAAAGAGATACCGTGGCCCTGGAACACAAAGGGCAAAGAAGGAACATGGATGGGTTTTAGTCAGTACAAGTCTGACACTCCCTTCCGCTCCGCCCAGAGTGGGGGGGTCATTTGATGATTTAAAACCCGAAAAAAAAAAAGAAAAGGAGGGAAGCGTCAGGGTAGCCCGCGAAATTCAAATTTTCTTACGTTTTTTGCAATTATCAGGTCAGTGTCAGGCTGTAATGTTAAACAAAATACAACCCTCTAAGTTCATTGAATCATATTGATTGGCTTTTTCATGAAATAGTCATTCAATGGGGTTAAATGAACTTAAAGGGGTTGTATTGATGATTTTAATGATTTTAATTCTGTAAATACATACATGTTACGGTCGTGCATCATATTTTGTTCAACCTGTAAATTGCAAAAAATGTAAGAAAATAATATTTGAATTTCGCGGGCTTCCCTGGCGCTTCCTCCTTAAATGAATCCCTCCCACAAGCTAACGGGGTTAAAATTCTTTGTTGAATGCTCACTCTCATGACAAAAGCAACCCTCGTGCATTTCATGCTTTTAAACCGAGCAGTTCAGGTTATGTTGTCTGTTAATTAATTAATATGATGGTTAGAATAAGAAGATCGACACTTCAAAAGAGACAAGACTATTCTGTAAGATGACTATTTTTCCAGACTAACAAACCAGAGAGAGAGGACCGTAATCTACCACAGGCCCAGTACGAGTTGATAGACGTCACATGTCTTCGAATGTTTTCATTAATGAGATGCTGGTTCCCTCACTTTTTTTTTGTTGTTTTCTTTTTTTTTCATTATTTTTTTTGTTTTTCATTGCTTTGATTACAAACTAATACTTTTCTTTTCTTTCTCACGATGTTTTCTTTTAGCGATTTGAGAGCAGTGGAGATATTTTTGTCATTACATCCCTAAAAATTACTTAAGCAAGCGAAGTAACAAAAATACACCAGTTCATCCACGAAGCCTAATCCATTTAACATTTCGAAAAGTCACTCCGTATCGGGAACCTATTGCTCGCACAAATCGAATTATATTTTAGCTAAATCACTGCGGAGCAATATATTGCGTTCTCCTCGCCTTGCATTCTGTATCGCATCGCCGATTGATACCGATTGTAGCCTGAATCGATTCCGGGAGCAATGTGAATGTAGACATGTGAATTATTGTGTTAGTCCTGATAGGCGAATAAAGACGCTATAAGATTTTGTTGTGGGTTTGATTTTGATTGATATGTTTTTGGCTTGTGGTCAAACAAAAGAATATTTTTATTATTTTTAAATTCGACTGATTTCCACCTTTTTAAATGTTTCCCTTTTTTCATCAGGAATTTCAGAGTAAGTGGGTAGTGGGTGAATTATTTAGTAAACCTCTGCCTAACCCTTTGTGGATTACAAGTATGATGTTATGTTAAGTTTTTTTTAAGTGTACTGCTTAGCTGGCCATTGAATTATAATATCACCTACGGAAGAAAGCTTAAGTTAGCATAAAATAACACTCCTTAATTGAAAAATCTGTTCATAATTTAGACACGACCAAAAATAAACGTATCCCGCTCAAGGTTACCCAAAACCATTAGACGCTCACTGAAACCAACACAAAAAAATAGCAGAACAAACAAGACGGACTCAAAGGGCTCGTATTTAATGCCACGCATATTACCCTAAAAAAATAACCGCCGCTTCCGTTTATAAAGATTGCAGGACGCACAGAAGCGCGGGGCCAAGTTCATACAAAAATTATACAGTGGAGCCGTGCCCGGCTCCCGAGCATAAATTGTTCGTAACCGAGCCTGCCCCTTTTAAAGCTTATTGTTTTTACCTTGCCACGAATGTTTCCCTTATTGGTGTAAAATATTTGCATGCCAGGCATTGTGGAAGCCTTTCCACCTTTTTGTGCGGTGTTTTGTCGTGTGTGCAAAAATCTGGGTCTTGCGTAACGGTGTTTACTTTAGAAATATGATAGGATATAAAAAGATGGCGGTATGCACGTGTAATTTTTGTGGGTTCGCTGAGGTGGAAGGGGCTTTTGTGAAATAAAATGGTGTGGTTCTAAATGTTGATATTCTTTCTTTTCATGACGTATACCGAAATTGAGGTTTTAATTTTCTAGAGAGCATTCTAATGCCTACTTTTATATAACGTAACTATCTATTTCTAAGTTTGACAACTAAATGACTCGCTAGAAGTTTTGCTCAAGCAACACTATTTTACCTACTCACAACATCATCATTTCAGCCGGAAGACGTCCACTGCTGGACATAGGCCTCCCCCAAGTGTCGCCACATTGTCACGTCCCGTCCCGACTCACTTATTTTTTTCAAATTCAAAATAATTTAGTTCACCTAAATCACCTTAAGAAACCTACATTCTGAGATGGGAAAATGGGTTTCTTTAATAAAATCCAAAAGCTCTGGAGCTAACGACCTCCATTTAATTATTTAATTATTTAAAACCACAATCAAATTCAGAATTACAAACGATCCTCATAACCCTCCACAATTCCCACTAACTAAACAATTTAATACCAAAAAGCAACAAACCATATAAAATCTAAGCCCGGAACTTTGTCATCCCAACTTGTCCCATAGTTTCGCAAGAGTTAACTTGAAGAATAATTTGTTTCACAAACTCGCCAACTCAAGAATGTACGGCCATGAATTCTGCGGAATATATCGCCGAAGTTATAATATCAACCCGGTAGGACCCGACGCGAATAATAATATTATAGGGATGGGACGAGCGGGTCGTGTCGTGGATTTCTTCTATTTAATAAAATGGCCGTTTGATAATGGAGTTTTGGTATTGGTTGGTTGTGAATGGTGTTTTAGGCAGGAAGAGAAAAAACCATACTGCGCCTTTTTTACCCGACTTCTAAAAAAGGAGGAGGTTATGTATTCCACCAACAACTTTTTTTTTTCATTTATGTACACCGATTACTCCGTGATAACTGAGTCGATTTACATAATTGTTTCTCGCGCGGTTGTCCCATTTAAATTGTATTAACTTTGCTTGAGTAGTTCACGAGATAGCTCCCTTTAATACGTACTTTTTGTTATTGACCTATGTATGTTGATGATATGATGGTCCCGTAATAACTTCTAGTTAAAATGTAAAATTAATTCATGGCAAGAATTTGTGTGGGACACTACATCTAAAAAGGGTAAAATAAAAACTTAAAAATAAAAAAAACGGAGGACCGAAGGTGACAGTTTCTACTTAATACCTGAGCTGCTACTGAATATCACACAATATTTTTCGAAAGCGTTTCTTTTATAACGTAGGCGAGCATTAAGAAAGGAATCTTGAGAGTTCTTTCCCTAAAGGGATTAAATAGGGAATGAAGTTTGCATGGAAGTTCTTAATTTTTTCAGAAGGAAAAATCCTTAAGCGCACGCTTGTTACTAACTAAATTATGATTTTGTTATTGTCTTTCTAACACAAACTAGTGTTAAAAGATTGTAAAACACGGATCTAAGCCAATCTGTGCCACCAATGTGGGCTTTAGTCTACAGGTACTCATAAAGATTGAACTGTCAGACAATAGTCTGTTCCGGGGAATGCATTGTCTATTGCATTCCCAAGTAGCAGAAGTTTCCCAGCATCTTCAATCCCATCACTAAAGCTCTAAGGACTCCCGAATAGACTACACTACAAATCCTGACCTGCCTCACTGCTTGGAGTTCAGAACTTTCCGTACAAAAATGCTCACATCGTATTCCAACCATAAATAAATGGATCCCACAGTACATCCACAAACTGGATTTATACAGAACGACTTTGGAAAATCGTTTTCTTCTTGTTACCGAAAGTGGGGAAGTTTTTTAGGCTGTGGCTTCATTAGGGTCTAAATCGACTTTCAAAGAATATTTTTTCGCCTCAGTATGTTTGAACATAGATCAATGAAGGTAGGAACGGGTGTTTCGTTCTTTGATGTTGATTGACTTAGGAGCTCGTGTGTTAGATTCGATTTACATGAGGCAATTGAAATCCTACGAAAACAAGTTTACACGCGAATGCCTGGTAACATTTTGATAAATAAATACCTGTTTTTCATTTATATTCAATAAAAATATTCGCAACACTTTCGTCTATTTATTTAACACACTAACACAAAACAGACAAATACGCAAATGCTGAAATTCAACAAAATATATTTCCGGACATTTTCAATCGTACTACCATTGTATTCACAAACTATGCTTTCAGTGAATCATACGTCATAATATTATACATTCGAAAGGAAATCTGTCTGTCTGTTACCTTTGGATGAACGGCTTTGTATGATATATGCATACAGGTAGACCATGACCTGAGTTATGATAAAGGATAATATACAGTTCATCCCGGTACGACCTTCCCACAGGCTAATTCCCGATCTCAATGGGTGCGGAGCCACAGGCAAAAGCTAGTTCAAAATAATTCGAACACAGATTGAAAACATTTGCATACGCGTCGAGTTCTCATACATAAATGATGTTCCAACTATATCAGCGCTCCCGATCGACTAGTTGAAACGTGCGGCTATTTCTGGAGCAGACTACACGCTTTTAGCTGAACACAGAGCGGTGTGAAATATTTGAAAACAGTCGAATAAAACGAATTCATCGAATTATACAAGATACGAGTATTCCTGCCCGTTCGTTTGCATAGAATAAAACGAAAATTATATTTTATCTTTTTTATTTTGATAACCATCAAATGCTGTATCCAAATGAAGCCCCATAATACTAATCAATCATTAACTTTAATAGTCAGTCAAAAATCTGACATCTCAAGTGCAATGTTGCAACTGCTTATGTATGGTGTGTACGGTGGCCAATGCGAAGTGACTGCTCTGACTGCAACAATAAAAAGCAGCGTCCATTTTACACAAGTACTCGTTATCATAAAAACAAAAAGCTATCGCCCATAAATCTGCATCGTTCTATGACCTTCTTTGGAAGCGGTCAGTGGCAAAATTACGCTCTGCAGTGCAATTGATTGAAGGGTACGTATTGTACTAATACAAACAAACAGGTAGGATTGTTATTATTAGTAAGTAGCATATTATCGTGTAGGTGGCAAGCCGGTGACATCTACTTGAATATTCTACAAAACTTGGAGGCGTGTATACTACTGTGTTACATAACTTACTGTAATCAAAGTTATATTGATAATTGGTATAGGTACCTATTTAAAATATTACATCACACCTGTAATCCTCGAAGGGTTAAGCAGAGGTGTAGGTACCTGCAATACAACCACATTTAGCCAGTTACGTTTAAACTCCATGTAATAGAGGGCGAGCCCATTGTCATCAACCGGGCACGAATCCGGACTCTGCGATTCTATTGAGAAGTTGCTGTTTTTATACTTACTTTAACATCTCTTGCATGCTGACAATTTGTTGTTGTATGTATTGTACCTACTCGTGTTTGTGCAAATAAATACATGATTATGATGAAGATCCTGATGGTAATTATCAATAACACTTAGCCTGACCTCGCAATCGAACACATGACCAAATGATCAGAAATCACGCTCATGGCCACCATGCCAACGAGGGCTAAAACTTCTCGCACACAAACTCCTATTCTGCGAGGCTCATAAGCATTTACGTACATTCACTCCATTAACCAACCAGAAATGTAATCACCAAACAACCATAGCCCTCTCCTAATCACAGGGAATCCGGCCCTAATCAGGCTGCTCCCATAATCCGGCCGAGGCAATCATCATACCGCCACTGAATATGTTATCAGCTAATATTTATGAGATCGCTTTGTGGGTCGCGGTTAATTATCAACGAGAGTAATTGACGCAAACGTGTGCTCTTGAATTAGTGAGGAGCTGGTTACATAGGCGAGAAAGTATTTAATAGGAAATAATTAATAGCTTTCGAATTCATGTACAGTGCTAGGATCTTTTGGGGCTCAAGTGGAATTAACAGAGGGCACTGTTGATAAATGTCGTTATTATTGCCGTCGTCGTCAGAGTCGCACAACATATTGGCTTGCACCAATATACACACAGTTGTAGTTACAGCAAAATAGGAAATAGCAAAAAATATCAGCACAAGTAGATACCTTACTCGAATTCATGGTGTTTATTCCATGATAGACGAAATAAGAATAACCTTTCATTTGCAATAAAATGGCTTTTATACACAGAAATTCAAACTGAGGTTTACCTCTGACAGACCCATTGAATTGTGTTTACTTTTCTTATAGTAACAATAAATAAAGATCCCTATAATGTAAAATTGTAGGTAAAAGAACTGTATATGGACTGTAATATTTTACTTGGTTCTATTGTTATGCCCGCGCCCACTAACGAAGGTGACATTGCCACAGATTAAATATTCGTCATACAGCCAGATGTTTACACATAATCAAGATTTTATTCACCTCACTTCATTGTTCAATGTTTTTTTTTTATGTAAAGGTTTTTTGTTATGCCATTAATGAATCTATATATTGTTTTGTTAACACTGCCGGAGTTTTGTTAATAAATATTTGAATTTAATACTAGGTTTGAATAATATACGGCTCCTTAGGTCTCTAGCTGTGCCCGCGGCTCCGCCTACCTTTTTAATTTTCTGGGAATCCAATGTCTGTTTTTTCTTGGGATTTTATTTAAGCTTTCATTTAAGTGTCGCCTACGTAAATGAAGGCATATAAGATAGGCATAGAAGGCGAAGATTTCGGGCATTACGTTTCATTAGTACTCTGAATCTTTCGCAACATACGAATCTACCTTCTTTTCCATAACAACCTGTAATTGTGCTCACCTCAAAATACCGTTCAAAGTTGACACTGCTAACTAATCTAGCGGGTATCAGGACACTAGCGCGAAAGACATTTGCGCGAAGGACACTTGCGCGAATCCACATGCGCGAAAAGACATATGCGCGCATGGACTTTTGGGCGATTAGACTTTTGCGCGAATGGACCTTTGGGCGCATAGACAGTTGCGCGCATAGACACTTGAGCGAATGGACTTATGCGCGAACGGACATTTACGCACAAAGACACATGCACGAAAGGACTTATGCGCGAATGGTTAAGTTAGGTTAGCTGTAGAGTAAACATAACACTGAGGTTGTTCTAAATCGGAATCGATTGATTAATCTTTTTTGTACAAAGTAACAAGAATGTTCTTTACATCAATATACATTTGTCATAATAGACATTAAAACAACTGAATGACCTTAAAAATCGACATTAATGAAACCCAAAAGCTTGAACAGAGAGTAAAATTATTTTGTTCAAAATCGATATTGTAAATCGATTAAACAATAATTATATCTGGCAACACTATTCATGGTAGATACGAAAAAATAATTTGACATGTCTCTCGGGCAGTGTTGCCACTTCCCTCGCTCTATCTCATTGAAAATAAGAAATAATATGATGTTATGTTTACTCTACAGATTAACCGTAGCCAGTCGCGAGTAAATCTAGTCGCGGAAGTGTCCTTTTGCGCAAAAGTTCATTCGCACAAGTGTCCATTCGCGCAAGTGTCTCTACGCGCATGTGTCTATGCGCGTAAGTGTCTATGGGCGCAAAAGTTCATTCGCGCAAAAGTCTAATCGCCCAAAAGTGCATGCGCGCATATGTCTTTTCGCGCAAGTGGGTTCGCGGAAGTGTCCTTCGCGCATATGTCTTTCGCGCAAATGTCCCAGATCCAATCTAGCGAACTAAGTTATGCAGCTTTGGGCCGGCAATGTTTTGATTTAATTTAAATACACATCCCGTGCTGTTGGTTCAACGCTAGTGTTGTGGGTTCATCTAACATATTCCAACCTACTGGCTAGATAACTGTATAGTACCCGGATAATACATACTTACATGAACTCACGCCTTTTTCTCATAAATAAAAAAAGGCAGAAATTACAGAACGCCTCGCTACAACGATCCCTAGGTACATAGTCTCTACTCGGGTACTGTAAGAAGACACGCAGGCTGATAAACTACCCATAGACAGACAGTTTCAGTTCTACCTTACGATCCCTCTACTCATCAATGTCCGTACTCATTGTGTGTGATCGCTATGGCTCGAAAATCTAGGTGACTAGGCTTAGGTCTGTCTCGTTTTGAAGGTCTTTGGACTGTATCTACTTGACTATTTAACTCTAAGTAGGCTCTAACAATTTCAATTAATCACTAAGACAGAAACCTCAGAATTTCTTCAAAGGAAATTTTTTAGCAACCCTTTTCATCACACTTTGTAAAAAAATCTCAATTTTATAAAACCCCAATTAAGAAAGACAATTAAGCCTGAAGAAAGTTCTAGCACTTACGAAAAGAAAAAGTGGCCTATTTTTCGGTTTTTGCTAAGAACTGGGGTTGCGTTTAGAGGTTTCCGGGTAAATTAATTAGGGGTGTAAAGCGGGGGGTATTAACCCTTAAAAACCCGACACCACCGCTTACGGGTGAAGATAACATGTGGCATGTGGAACGAGGCATTGTGGGTGAATCCGATGGGTTGCCCAATTACAAGCAGGTTAAAGTGTAATGTTTCCAGGTGATTAGGGGTCCAAAAAATGGAAAAACGTGTTTATAACCGTAATGGGCGTTTAGCTCATCACATTGTACTTAGTACATACTAGCTCATCAACAACACGAAAAACAAATTGAAGCACGCCGTTGTATTTCATCGGTACGCTTTATTTTGTTTTGTTTTTATTTTACCTACAAGTCCTTTTGCGAATTAGCCATTTTAAGAATTAGGCATTTGTAGAATACTAGGCATTTTAAGAATTGAGCCAATGATGATAATGATGTTTATTTCTGTAGGTATCTCGTAGCTCTTTTTCAGATACTTTTTACAAGTTTTTTAAACGAAATGGCGGCGGGTTTTCCGATCAGAGTGATCCTTGACAAGCAGAAACAAACTCAAAGACAAGAGTGGTTTTAACAAATATATATAGTTTTCTCAAACAAAATACGGTAAAGTATTGGCCACGTAGCGCGGGTCTAGTGGTCCATCTCTACCACACGCTGACTTCCTAATACTTCGGCTGGCCGCCTCAAGTTTGAACGAGCCCGTCCGAACGACTGTGACCATAAATGCTCTATGTTTGGAATCTATAGCAAAATACACATAATAATTTAGACATTAAATTAAATTCCACCATCTGAAAAACAACTAGTTTCTAATAACAAACCTTCAGTTTGTGTTCTTTGTAGTTTTGTTGAAATACATGAAGAACTCATGACTCTGTTGATGTGTGTAAATGTCGGCAATATAACATCAGTTTGGATACAAACATTTGAGTGTGGAATAGCTCTTCAAACGACTGTGAGTAATAGTCCAAAGCCTATCTATGGTGCCCTTTGCAAAAATCAATGCAGTACCTACCTACATACCTATTTCCAACCATTCTAAGACTATCCCCCGGCCCACACACTTTATGGTGACCACCGAACAGTCCAGGATTCTAGTCACGCGCCGGCCCGAATTGAAAGGTGGCGAAGATTGAATAAAGATGGCGCCCAGCTCTTATCAAATCATCCAGCCTGCGTTTGAAACGAATAAAACTGATTTCGTTATCACCCTTAATTTCGTGCCTATGTATCACACTGTCCCGACGTAATGCTGAGATTGTGAAGAATTTTTAGATGTTATTCTGTTCTTAAGGTTTTTATCGACTGCGTTAAAATAGGCTTCAGCTTACTGACTCATGAAAAAAAGGTAAAGAAAGAAAATACGTTTATTTGGCACATGCCACTATTGCACACAGTATAAAAAGATGTAACAGTAGAATAACAAAAAGAAAACCCAAAAAAATAAAAAACTGAAATCTAAACAAAAAATAAAATAATGTGACACCAAAGTTAATATAATACTACGGTGACACTATGTGCCCCTCGGCTGAACCAAATAGGCCCAGTTCAGCAAAATGCCGGACAACGTTTTCAACTTGACCTGGATTAGTGAGGTTACGGATGTGAAGCAGTTTTATACTTTGGGTCACTGGTGGTAACAGTACCTCTTCATACATGCATCGAAACAATCTGTTTACTGTTGTATGGGATTTTGTTTTTTTTTTACACGACTCGGATATGAGTTTCTTTGTAGTCCTTACGCCAAAGCGACACCCACTATACCTATATAACTTTAAGAGCCAATTTCACTCGTAAACCTGAACACGATCTGCAAATCATCATCAAATCAAAAGCTGTCAGTCAATATTCCATAGCAATGATGACACTGAAAGGTCTTTTTTTTTTTTTTTTTGGATGGGAAATCATCAAATGACCCCCCCCACTCTGGGCGGAGCGGAAGGGAGTGTCAGACTTGTACTGACTAAAACCCATCCATGCTCCTTCCTTGCCCCTTGCGTTCCAGGGCCACGGTACACTGAAAGGTCTTGAACGCCGTTTTTATGTGTTGAATGCGTTCAGATTAATTTGTGAAATACGCCTTACTGGATTTAAACACTGTAATTTTTTCTGTAAATTCTGTTACTAGCGTGTATTTTTTAGTTCTATTTAACCCGACTGCGCCAGAAAAATGAGGCGGGGGGTATGTTTTAGTTATTTTTATGCCCCATCATAACATGAATAAAACCGGGGTCTTACAGTGACGTCTTGAGTAGGAAAGAGACGGAGCTATACAAGACGTCAAACGCCATCTCTTTCCCACTCTGAATTAAGATTAAAACGATACTTCTTAAAGACATCATGGTAGACCACTAAGGATACATAAGTATTTATGTATACGGTGGAAACAATCGAACGTTTTTTTTAATTAACGGATTAATCATTATTATTCTTAACAGTTTACCAAAGAACATAAGCATTGTTAAGCAAGCTTATTGCATTGTTTCAAAACATCTGTGCGTTGTGCAAACATAAGGATTGATACTAGTGGCGGTACTTTCATACAAGTCCACTAGCTTAGCTTGCCCTTATAATCTACTACTCTACATGATGTTAGGGTTTCTGAACTGCTTGCTTGCCTTATGGGTTGCCGTATTGTTGGCCCCTAGGCACGCCACTGATTTATACTACTGATTATGAAAATATTGTAATACGGTATTACAACGTGTATCGGACCCTTCACCAAGCCATCAAGTCTACACCAAACTAAGTAACTCTACCCAAAAATAATTGCTGGAAAACGACTTTTTATTGTTAGAGATGAGAAATATCGGTGTACGATAATTCAATGTAACGCACTCAAAACATTGTGCTGATGGCGCATTGGGTACAAGGGCCATGGAGGTATTGTTATAAAATTAAAAACTTGTAGTTTTTTTAACTTGTGAAAGAGCTGTTCAATATTTCCGTAACTAGAAGGTTCCCAGGTATGATCCAGAACAAAAAAAAATATCGCAATAACAGTTAGAACAAGTCCTTTTTGGCTTCGTAAAGTGTTTTTTTTTCTATTAGCTCACCTAATTCTATCTAAATAATGATGTACAACTGATTTATTTAACAATATTTACCCATCATTTGGCATAACAACTAGTTCAGTTACACCTACATTACTGATTGTACAATCTTCAATATCACAACCATTGTCTTCTTTTCTATTATTTACTTCATTGCAAGAAAATTTATTGACTTTCCCTACAGTTCTACCAATCAGGGCTTGTATTGTTGTTGTAGTAATAAATATTGCATCGTTTGGTACATTGTCATGTGAAACAATAGCTTGGTAAATACAAGAAACATTTAAAATGCATACATGGGGGTGGTGTTCTCAGTGTCGAGTGCAGTTTGCAAGACGACATGAAGATCTTAGCAGGTCTAGTATTTGTCTCTTCTTTAATAATGTTTTTTATTTTACTAAAATGTATTTGATTTTTCATCCGTGAAAATCTGTTTTTTTAGGTTATCGTAACATAAAAGAAAATGTCTTATAACTTTGGGTAAATCAGAAATCCTATTTCATCGATACCTATTTTCATTTTTATTATTTCTTGTTTGTCCATAATGTTTATCATATCTTCTAGAGCTACTGATTCTGGCTGCAAGCCTTCAACCATATGTTGTATGGGCTTACTCCGAGACAGCTACAGCCGCAGCAGCTGCAGCAGCATCCGGGGGAGGGCGGGGCGGTGCTGCCGGAGGCGCAGCAGCTGGAGCAGCTTCCGGGGGACGGGGAAGCGGCGCTGCCACGGGCGCAGCCGCAGCAGCAGCAGCATCTGGGGGAGGCAGCTCTGCCACCGCCACTGCCGTAGCTACTGCCACCGCTACCTCCCTGTCCTCAGCATACATCCCTTGCAGCTGTGAACCAGAATACAAGCCAGTCTGCGGCTGCGATGGCAAGACCTATTCCAACAAGTGTGTCCTCAACTGCATCAGCGCGCACAAAGTTGAGCATAAGTTTCAGCCCCTCCATGTTAAGAGCCATGGCGAGTGCATATACATACCATGCGACTGCACCCCTGGCGGCAAGCCTCTCTGTGGCTCTGATGGCCACATTTATCCTAACGAATGCTACTTTAAGTGCGAGAATAGAAGACGTTGCATCAACGGCCTTCGCCCCATCATAATCGACCAGCACGGCGACGCCTGCAAACTGGCGACTTGCATCTGCCCCAAGAACATCAACCCCGTCTGTGGAACTGACGGCAGAACTTATAGGAACG
Source organism: Noctua janthe (assembly GCA_910589295.1). NCBI lineage: Eukaryota > Metazoa > Arthropoda > Insecta > Lepidoptera > Noctuidae > Noctua > Noctua janthe. The sequence goes on from OU342560.1 coordinate 1,268,349, forward strand.
TGTGCATCCTACAGTGTGTCAGCCGCTACAACCACGCCAACCGTAAGTCAGGCGTCAGAGTGAAATGCGAAGGAGTTTGCGATAAAGAGAACTGCAACTGTGCACTTGACATAGACCCACTCTGCTGCAACGATGGTAAAACGTACAACAGTCGGTGCCACCTTGAGTGCCAGAACAGAAAACTCAATCAAATCGAAAAGAGCTCGCTTGTCGCTCTATACAAGGGAAAATGTGTGCCGGACTGCCCTTGCCCAAAAATATACGATCCAGTATGCGCAAGCAATAGTACTTGCAAATCGATAGCAGGGGCAGTTACTTTCTATAATAAATGGGCTCTGGGATGCGTGAACAAGAGACGTAAGGAGAAGAAACTTCCACCTCTGATCATTAGGACTTATGGTGAATGTCCATGCAAGTGCCCGTACGATAATTGTCCTGTTTGCGGTTCAGATGACATAACTTATGAAAATGAGTGTCGTATGAAGTGTGAATATAAGAGACGTTTTGACTTGGGCTTGGCGCGGATTGCTGAAAAAAACCGCGGGCGCTGCGAGTGCCGCTGTGGTCACTGCCCGCGCAAGTACAAGCCGGTGTGCGGCAGCGACGGACGCAGCTACTTGAACCAGGACTGGCTGGCCTGCAACAGAGACTGTAACACCGACATCGGTCACCGCCTCTATATACATCACGACGGCCCATGCTAAGAAAGCAACTCAGTTGTTATTGTTTTCCTGATTTTTTTAATATTTTCGTTTACATTTCTGGCATTATCAATCATGACTTTTCTAATAAAAATGTGCATGAAATTCAACTAGACCTTTCATTCAGAGGCTCAGTAACGCCAACGGCCTCCTGCCTTTATAAGTGTTATTCCCGCATTAGATTCCGACTTATTTTCCGTGTCGGGAGAAGACACTTTTATTTTGCTGCATCTTTTAAGTACGATCATCGAAAGTTTTCTCCGGACGTCCCCGAACGTTGCCGATAATATTCACCGCATCGTGTAATAAACACCGATTGCGGAGTGAAAAAGAGAGGTCCTATGTTAAGCACTGGCTGGAAGAAGGCTCTCAGTGATGATGATGAATCAAAGTTTTCTTGTGTCTATCATTTAGAAAACACGATACTAAATAAGAATCTAATACGTTTCTGTAGTCCAGCATTATGGTGTTATTTTTACCTACATTCTCGTACATCTGTATTAACTGGAGTTCAGGAGGAAATCCCGAGCGACGTTAAGTTGAAGCCATGTAAGCAATAGCAATAAACTGCTATATTTTATAATGCTGTGCTGGCAAACTATGTTATACGAACAGTGCACTACCCCATTCTCCTATGAGCTTGCTTTACGATCACATACACTGTTTAATATTTCTACACACTAACCTATTGTTATGAGCGACTGTTGGGGCAAGTTCTATTTGGTACTGATGCAATTTTAACAGAATTTAGGAGAGACCCATGTAGTGGATATTTGCCCAACACCTCTAACACAGGGGGGGTCTCTGTCTCATTAATAGGAACATTATGGGCAGATTATGCTATGTCCGGCAGTTACGGAGATCGCGATAGGTACTCTTTGTAACTCAAAGGTACAAAAACACATTGATTAGCATTTAGCATTTCATGACTTTTCTTTAGTTACAATACACACTCAAATTCAAACTAGACATTTACATGAAATGACTAAGCCTTTCTTTAATAATTTAAGCAGCAAAACAGCTGTGAAAACACTTTGAGGCTACGCTATTTACCATTTTCTCGTAAGAACATCACTGATCGCTCTACCAAGCAATTCTTTGAAATGCCTTTCATTTGTTTCCTTGGATTAAAGCGCTATAAGGCCTGCAGTGTACAGCACTGACCTCAACATAGACGTACCTACGTGGATATAGGACGTGGCTACGAGGCTGTAGCTTTACCTAGGTAGACATAGTACTAACACTTGGGCTGCACAACTGCACTAACTAGCCGAGGTCGCGCAGTTAGGTCAAGTTACTCACTAAGATATTGTTCGGGAACCTTGTTACTTTAGTAAACGTTGAAGTTACTGAGGTTTCAAGAGATCTTCAGTTATTAATATTATTATAACTTACTGTAGAAGTTAAGGTTCTGTCAAAAAGATACGGACAGATTACGGACGGGATGTGGACACCGAGGACACCGACATTTGTGAAATAGAATAGAATATTCATTTATTTGCTCAGAATGTAGATATTTACAATAAGGTGGTTCATCATCCAACATACAACATGGACACACAACTAAAATGTATCAGCTAGAAAATCCGATACCGAGTAGTAACATTTATTTAATAGAAGTTCAGTTGCTTTCTTTTTAAACGTTGTTACTGAATCCTCTTTTATGGAATTAGGAATGTGGTTAAACATACCAAAAACACTTTTCCTCATCAAAGCAGTGTCGGTGAATGTCCTTTTAGAATGTCAGATAAATAGTAATAGTCCTTAATGATTTTAATGTTTGCTGAAATACTAATTATTGAACGAAGTTATTTATTGTAAAGCCTGTAACGAAGATACGCCGGGCACTTCATTACTTATTTTCAGCCTTTCGGCTTTTCATTAAACCCATATGTTATCTCATTGTTTCTCTTTGGAAATTGGGTTTTCCTGGTATTTTAATCATTACATCTAGATTCATACAAAACGGACACAGAATGATAATTATTTTAACAAAGAGTTATTAGATTCATGTTCAAGATTGATCTCTAAATAATTACGTCTTTAACAATTTCTTCTTTCAAAACCATATGTATACCTACCTATATACTAAAATAGGTCACGTAAAAGATAGTGTTAAATTAAAAATACTCCGGTACTATGCATCATTTATGGTATAAAACTTTTGCAACAAAATAAAACAATAGCCACAACTGCGACTCAGTGAAAGCCATGGAAAAAATTCACGGAAAAGCTCATTTCTGGCGCCACAGTACAGCATTTACAGTAGGACAGTTATTAAGATCACTGGACCCGGGCGTAAAAATATTATAGCACGTCTTGCTTTCGAACACTCAAGTCTTGTACTTGGGTGTTCTACCGAAGTCACAAGTTGTTTATTTATAAACTTAGGAAGTTTTACATCTAAACAAAACAGAATAACAATTAGTAAGTTATTACTCAATATGTCAGGTACCTATGTTGTATGTAAGGTAACACAACACAAAACCCGAAAAAAAAGTATATCGTCGTCTTGTTTAAACACTTTTAGTTAACGTTTTTATTTTTCAACTTCACTTTTTATTTAATTTTTTTTTTAATGTTGTACTATATTAACGAACTCAGAATTTTATTTCCTCTTTTATTTGGCACCCCACTCAATAGGAAATCATAGAAACATTTTTAGAGATTCTTTGAATGAGTCATATTGATTTTGTTTGATAAAATGTCGCCTATGTCACCTGGACCATAATAACGAATCGATTGACACTTCATTCATCAAAATCGGCTCAGTAGTTTAGGCGCTACGGTAAAACAAACAAATGTTACAAACACACAAACATTTATAGAATCATTTATAGAATGATAGAACCATAGGCATTCCTTTTGGCTTTTCGGTAGTCAGGTGAAAAGTGACACGTCCGTAATGTCTACCTGATTTAACTTACTGTTCACTACGTCACTACGCCACTGCACCGCACACGGCGGGCCGCACGGGATTTGTCCCGGACGTGGGCCGGACGCGAGCTCATCTGGCGCCGCTCCGGGTACTAAATATTGTATAATAATAATAAGCGCATAAAATATTACACGATCGCTTCATTGGTTCAGTCGCTTTTTTTTTTAGTTGAAAGTACTGTAAAATACTGGTAGCTATTACGCTGCATTCGGTTAGACTGTCAGCCGACTCCAATATAGCTAAAAGGGATGGTGATGAGAGATAGCATAGACGGAGTGTTTTTTGACTGTAAATTACGGGTTAAACTGTATCTCGACACTGAAAAAACATATTTAAACAGCAGCTGAAGTTTGACCGTAGGTGATGAACGTTGGTGTGAAACATTTTATTTTAGAAGACCATCATGTACCATCATGTGCCATATTTCATGCAAAATAAAGAATCTTGAATCTTGAATTTAGATCCCTGTCTATGCGGTACGGCAGCCTAGTATGGACGCCATCACTAATCTCTCACAAAGAATGCATTTCTGTAAAAATGTTATTCTTACATTATATTATTTATTATGTTTCATTTTCAAATGAAACATACACACATGACAGAAGTTTCACTCAACGCACTCATTTCGTTTGTTTCTCAAGTCTTCGATTGGCGCAGTAGGTAGTTAAGTCATTAGCTAGTGCGCGTATTTAATTCCTGCACGGCACAAATTATTGTATTTTGAATGAAACTTCTTTCAATGCAAATATAAAACGAAAGGCATATGATTTCTACTTATCCCTTTCTGCAAGAAAGATGCACCGCATAGCCGGATTGTACGTGTGCGGCCCGGAAGCGAGGCTCATCTGCCGCACAGAACTAAATTGTTAACTCACAGCCTTTTAAAACATCCCAACTTTTGCTCGTCGGGAACTTGCCGCTATGTGGATACGATGACCGTGCTTTCGTGGCCAAAAACAGGATAACCACTTGGCCGCGAGCTACACGCTCAGTCAACTCGTATCAGCTACAGCGATTGCGGAGAGCAACAATGATAAGAGTTGTTTAGGTCATGCCACGAGACATCGTGATACAGCGCGCGGCGGTACTCACATGTAACTGTATAGAGTAGTGCCCATCAGCGTGACACTAGCTGACACGTGACGTGCCACATACTACTGCTTTAAAATCACGTTACTGAAACGGTGTTTAGGTGGAAACAGCGCCTTACATTTCAACCAACTTATCTATGCAGGCGGGAAAACATAGAACTAAAATAAATGTACCTGTTTGACATATATTGACGCATTTTTTCTTGACAAGCTGCGCCACCTTGAATTTTTTCTTTTTATCGTATTATCGTATTATAAGTGCCTAACCTGATGTCAGAGTTTTTATGTCGCCCTTGATGCTGAGCTCTGATTTGGCTTTACATGCCGTCGAGTTATATCTCTCAGGTATGCTGGTTTCCTCACGATGTTTTCCTTCACCGAAGCAAGTGATAATTATACCTTGAAAGTGGTCATACTGTAAGGACATCTCGCCAGACTGGCAATTGACACATAAAATGTTAATCCCTAAACTGATGTCGATAGTTTTGTCCACCAATGAATCATAATCATAATAGACATAAAAAGCAAGAGGCTTGGCACAAAAGGCAACAAGATTTATTTTTATGTACTTGTAGAAATGAAATTGCCACAGACATTGTACTACTTTATACAACGCCGATAAAAACAGTCAATAGAAAACGAATTTTCAAGTGCGTAGTTTCTATGAATGGAACATACCATTATGTGACAGTACATTGATTATGTAGTACATTTCCACTTCTCGCTTACATTTCATAAAAGCAGTATATTTTTGTATTGTATCTAAATCAATTATTTTAACCAATAATTGATATCATACCATAACTTGTCTGAAGGCTATTGTGATGTTATAATTGTGTATTGTAGGTAGATATTATCTATGGTTGCGTCTACCCATTCACCTACCCATTGTTAGCGTTTCAATGCTGAACAAATATTGCTTATGTTACATTATTACGTCATGCGTAACATAGCATAAAATTACGCCTGTTATCCCCGGAGGGTTAGGCAGAGGCATACCCAATAGTACACCCATACATTTACGCCCAATTTTGTCGTGCCCGCATCTAATCACCTGGTCAGCCAGTGTTTTTAGAAGATTTTCTAGTTCGAACTTGATCAATTCTCTTAAAAAAATCAATCTCAAAGTCTGGATTTGTTTCCGATAAATGAAGAATGTCTTCCTAAGTCGCTAACTCACAGTCACCGTAGCTCAAAACTTGTAACAAAGTTACAGTAACCGAAGTACGAACTATGTCTCTAATTAATAGAATGCGCTCTCTAAGTGAATTGTTGATTCATTTGCTTGAACTTGCTGCTCAAACTCCAATGTAAATAACTAGGAAAGGCGGTTGTAACCGTGGCAGATGTTTATTTTGTTAAGTAAAATTACGATGCTTGAAGAGTATTTGCGATGGTTATGTTGGTAGGGATGCACACCTACATCAATGAACTATTCTTCTGATGTTGAATTACTGACACAATTATATTGATCCTTATTCTTGACTAAATAAGTCTGACAAGCAGTATTGTATTACCCAGTCACTGGGCTGTGAAGGTCAGATAGGCAGTCGCTCCATGTAAAATACTGATATTCAGCTGCATCCGTTTAGACTGGAAACCGACTCCAACATAATTTGAGAAAAGGCTATGCAGATGTTGATGATTCTTGACTACGCAAGGTTATTGTTAGGTTCTTGCAGTCAAAGGTAAAAAAACTGTCAAAGTACTGTACCTACTAGAATTGGAACTAACCGACGACATCTTGTATTTTCAATACATTACACACAATAGTTTTAGAAATGTTCGCCAAGAGATCCTTGTCTCTCGTTAGAGACTAATTATTATGGTCACTGTTCAGCCCATGCTGAGCTAGCTCTTCATTCTCACTCCGTATGTCTTGGTAGGTACTATGTAGCACCTAATAAGAGAAGTTCAGAACTTATCTTTGACCATGCAGTACCTACACGTGCATCAAGACAGCACAATCCTTTGTTCAATTAAATTGGGGTTGGCTTCCAGTCTAACCAGATGCAGCTGAATACTAGTATTTTACACGGAGTGACTGCCTATCCGACCTCCAGAACCCAGTTAGTACTGTTTAATACGATGATAAGACTGATTGTCAGACTTGTAACGACTGTCAAAGATCTCTAAATGACAGACGGCATCAACAGCTTTACATGCTTTCCAAACCACGGTGGAAATTCGGTATTAAATGGATGGCCACCCATCCACAGTCTAACCTTGGCAAGCTCGGCTTAACATAGAAGATTGACCCGTGCGGCTGTTATTATTTAGCCACGAGCTTCTTACTTACCAAGTGAGCAAAACAATTCATAATCATCGCTTAGCAGTTTATATCAAACAGAAGCTCTCCATTCTCCTTATACGCAAAGAAAATTCAACATTAAAATTACGAATACAAAAGCCCTATTATAAGTAATTCTAAAGCTATTTATTCCGCAGATTACATATAATTGAAGTGTATTGTCTGCGTCACAAAGGGGGCGGCCCACTTTCGAACTTGTACTGTAATCGTTTTATTCTGAACACTTGGCGAAGTGCGAACAATGAACGCTGCCCTTTTCAGAATGTGAGTAAAAGAATACGCGCCACGGTTATTATCTGTGAAGAAAGTTGGGGAAGTCTGGGAGATGTCTCGGTTGAATAGATGAGAGAGAGGTACTTTCATGAATCTTTTAGCACGTGGCAATAATCAGTCCAAGACCGCCATCTTGTTTTTTCAATACAAATTCATAAATCCATTTCGCGAATGTTTCTCAACAACGCTACCTTGATTTCTCCGCGAAAAGATCCTTGTAGCACTACAGTCATCCTATTATTATTCTGTATTGTAACCGTGTTTGTGTTCTTAAGAGTTCGCAAAACGTAGGCTACTTAAAAATATAACTAATCAGTTTAAATTGTAAAAGAAAATGAATCTGTCGACTATGATACGCTGGTTTCAACAGCCATTCGTCGTTTTATTACGAAATAAAACGACGAATGGTTTAATAAGGCATCTCGTAGTTTTCTTTGCTTTTCACCGTAACGAAGTATACCTATATTATAAATTGAAAGAGTCCCTAAAAGACTTCGTTCGGATTGTTCGTTACGCTGAACGCAAAAGTTTTATAATTTTCCTTGTCACTGCCAGTCAAACGAAAAGATTGAGGAAAAAAGAGTTTTTTCTTCAAAATAAGCAATTCTTTTAATCAGTACCCGTCCGCGATAAAACTCTGTACGTACTGTGAAATTTTTCCGGTACTTATCCGGGACAGTTTCGGCCCCGGGACCCAGGTCCCCTTAAAACGTGTTTCACGGGATGGAGACTCCGCCCCGGGACGTGTTTAGTGCGATTTAAAACTTAGAAAGTCCTCCTTTTTGAATTCGTGCTAACGTGCTGCTTCTGGCTATGGGGAGCGAAACGATCCTGATATTGATTTTCACGACTAAGCGATAATTTCAAGAGAATTACAACAAGCTTGGTGAACTCTTTTTATAAATTTATTTCATATTAGCTCAACGTCAACGTCAAATCATATGTCCGTGTACTGTTTAATTTCTTATTAATTTTATTTTTTATCTACTTTCTATTTTTTTTTATTATTGGTTAACTAAATCTAAATTAACTCATGGAACATAATTCCAATCTGTATTTGGGGAAGGGCGTTGTTAGCTGCGCTGCAGTTTATACTTTTGCAGCCACCATCGTTTTATTTAATGTGTGTATGTTTGTACTGGTCTTGTGTTTTTGTTCCGAAATAAACTTTAATTATTTTATTATTTCAGGATTCTTAGGTGGTATCTACCTACTTATCGTCTAATCTTATATCAGTCAAACCAATCAACTCAACCACTATGAATGAATTGGAAAAGAAAACAGATGGTTTGGTAATAAACCCGTTTGAGAAACTTCTTTTGCCCCTGACTGTGTAAAATTAGAGCGTTATTTTAATAAAACAAAACAATCAAACGGACTAGATTTTGAACTAGATTGAGGTCAAGAGTAAGCCCATTTAGTATCAAAAAACGGACAACTTAAGAGGTACTTTTACAAGTCAAATTGAGTGGGTGGATCAAGGCTTTGACAAAGAAAGCCGTAGTCCTTGATAGTCGCACGCACTGTCATTTCCGAAGCCTTTTAAAACACTGACAGTTTTTAAAACAAAATTTTTTTTCAAATAAATAAAAACCAACTGCCATTTGAGTAAAGGACTGGTGGTCTTCTTTTTTCTCGTCAATTACATAAATCTTTGAAAAATAAGCACCCAGCAGTCTGCCTTTGAATAAACATCTTTAGCTTTGAACAAAAAACTGAAAAAACTTCTTACGAAAGCACCTTTTCTTTTCGTAATATTCTTTAAAAATTGCCCTGTCTCTCAGCAACAAGAGGATGCAATCATTAACTTCGAATAATGTTAAGCAGAGAGGAAAGTTGTTAAACGCCTGCACAAACACAATACCAACAAGTTTCACTCCGGCGTCTGTCAGCCATTGCCAGCAGGCGTCCGTGTCGTGCCATTGCATAACTTAGTGCACCCCATAGAGTTCTTTGATTTCACGGCCATTTATTTTTATAACTTTTACTGTAGTTATGTTTGACTTTCTTCGGATAGCAGATATGACTAGTCTCTTTCGATGAATATTGTAAACAAGATGTCGAACAAGTTATCACAGCAAAGAAAATGAAATTAATTTTGAAAAAAGTTTATCATTTAATAAAAGTTTTTATCTAACGAAAGAACAATGCTGTTTAAAGTTTTCTTGTTGGTTATTGTGAATATTATCGGCAACTTTTGCGATGAGGAGGAAAAGCCTATCGGTGCCACGAAAGAGATGGATTATTCGGTTTTAGCGGGAGAAGCGGAGAAGCATAAGAATGACATATTGGGTTTTTTGAATCAGACACATGTGAGGGAACAATATAAGACGTTATATAACTGCCTGTTGTCGAAATTAATCGAAGGTAAGCTGGACATATTGTTGATTGTGCCGACAATACGCGACACGGTTAGTTAAAGATCCGAAGAAACAAATTAAAAGTTACGAACATTCTTTCGCGAATCGATCACGATGTCAGTAATGTTTAATTTAACTTTTAGTATTTGTTTGAAGTTCCTTTTGTTGTTTTTTAGACTTTATTATCTTTTTGCTAAAGTTAACAACGCAATATTAAATTTCTAAATAACTTGGCTTTACAGACGTTTGTTTTATTTGTCTGATTGTATCTGCTGAATGTGGGCATCACGAGAGTTATTAATATGAGGTCAATTAGCGTAATTTATAAAACTTCAGAAAATAATGACGACTAAGTTTCTTTCATATCCAATGGATACAAACACACACACCCACAGTAGCTGAAATCACATCTCTATCTCCACTCTAGAAATCGTACGCCGAGACCCAAGATACAGACTATCTGTCCAGTTTTGGGCTCACTAGCGAATAATAATTTGTGAATAACCTAGCTGTTGGTAATATTTCAAACGACTGAATTAACCACAAAATCTTGGCCTACGTAGAGGAAAGGAGATAAGTCATATTATTCACGAACTTAGGGCCTATAGCCGTAATGGCCCACAATGGCCACACTTCATTTACTACGAGAGACACTGGCCCCTGGTGGGCCATTCAGGCCAAGTTTTCAGTCACTGAAATTAGTTCATCTATAGCGGATGTAGTAAAAAAATATGGCAGAGCTTAGCGAGGAGCAGATTTATTTTTATACTAAATGCGGATGTCCTACGAGTACACCTAAGGCCGAACCCTTCAGGGTGTACAGGTGTGACGATATGGGTAGACAGAAAGAATATTACCTAACTCTGTGCACGTTTGTAAACAATAATTGCTTAGTTCCAGATGACGGTCACTCAAAACAAGAAAGAAGAGGTAACACCTTTTAATAATCTTAGGTACTGTACCGAATGAATCTGTTTGACTACTTGCTCAACTGATGTTAAATAAGTATGGTGTCGATCAATAATCATGCAGCTCTTCGACTATACGAAATCTGTCCATGTGAGGTAGCCTTTACTATGCGTTCTCAATGACGAAACATGTTGTCAAGATTTTAACTAAGACAAGATTCAGCTGTAGAGAATTAAACATGTTTCATGCGATTGTTTCGTCAGTAGCAACACTGAGTTCATCGTCATTCTCCTGTCCTTACCCCAATTTATTTTGGGTCGGGCAGTATGACTTCTTCTTCTATACTTCTCTATTACTCGTCACTTCAGCAGTCACCTCCTTACTAGCCATATCATCATACACTCATTTCATAATACCGAGATAATGTAATAAAAACCTAAGAGATTTTCTAGCTGCAGTTCCAGAGCTGGAAATGCCCACCTCCACGCGGCGCATCGTCTCCGGGCGCAACACGTCCATCGCGGCGGTACCCTGGCAAGTCTCTCTGAGGGAGAAGACCTACCCCATCTGTGGAGGCTCGGTAGTCACCGATGTGTGGTTACTGACGGCTGCTCATTGCCTTTTGAGGTAATTTTAGTTACAGTTTAAGTTGCCAGACATATTAATGTGATGATGTTAGCACCACCCCGTTTTTAGAAGCCTAAACCAGTCTCTGCTGTCGTCAGTCAAACCAAAAATCATTTAGTCAAAATTACATACGACAGTCCCCAAACTCTCCTGGAACACCTTTTTGTTATTAATTGGTGTCGTTCATGGATCAGCAAGATGTGATATAAATCTATCTACATTATTGTTTTACCATTGTATTGAAAAGTGTTTACGGCTGCTACGTTTTCCACTTATCACGAACGAGGAATACTGCATTTCGTTACGCATATTTTCAAAGAAAAATTACAAATTTTAACTGCAGAATGGATCGATCATCAAACATACACCTAGAACCCCAAACTAAACACACAAGAGGGAATAAAAGCAAAAACAATAAACAGCCAACAAAACCAGCGAACTAGAGGAGCCGCGAACTACTCGAAATAAATTCACGCAGTACCTACAGTTTTTATGACCCACCCCTAGCGAATTGCGTTCCTTTCGCCAATTTCAATTTATGCCCTAGCAGCGCTGTAGGGCTGAGTTTTTCCGATGCAAAATAGCAATCGCCAGAGGCCATGGAACAAAGCAGCCACAGTTTGTTAGTGAGGTAGTGTGTCTCGCGGGACTTTACGATTGCTCCGGAGAAATTTATTGTCACCCACTTGGAAAGCGATACGTTGCTGGCAAAATGTTGGGACATGTTCCAGTTCAATATCCTTCGTATTAGAATTGAGATACTTGTTTCTTGTTGTGTTTTGCGTAATGGGTTTATGGGTGATGGTTTTATTTGCTTTTCTGATATGTTCTCTGATCTGTGGTTCTGATGGTGCTAATTATTGCTATATGACGATATAATTATATGACTACCGAAAAGAAAAGAGTGTGGGTTTCTTTAGTCCACGGTAACTTGAATTAAATACTTTATTTTGACTCTTTTTTCATTAACTGGCTGGCATTATTGTTTTATCGCCTACACACGCCAACTGCATCGCTATTCACATTATTTTCAGTCGGTTCTAATCTAATAAAATTGCGACCGACAAGTCCTACAACACAATACACTCACCCCAATTATTCTCAGTTCTCTAAATTCGTATTCATTGATAACAATTCCAGTTCCTATTTAGTTAAATATTTCTGTGTTTACACAATAACTCGAGCCTAATTACAAATTAAACGGGCACGTGAACGATTTCAATTACGTTTTTACCGAAGGTCACCTTTTTTACGACAACAGATGTTTTCGCAACGCTCTGTTCTCGATCGTTGTCGATTATTGCGACAATTATTACATTATTCGCATTGTTATAAGGAATGACGTCATAGCTAGATCATGTTTTGTTCACGACTGTAGTTGTATCGTTCTGAATGGACGTATTGTCTGAGTCGTGGTTTGATTGTAGAATGGATTGGTAATTATTTTCGCCAATATTCAATCGGACGGTTCTTTGTGTCTTTTAAGGGCTTCGAAGGGCGGACGGTTTGGGTACTGTCTTGTGTAATTAAAGTTCAAAAAGTGCTGATCTTCAGCCTAGTTTGAATTGATTGATTTTATTTTATTGCTCTTTATCCGACTGTCCGTCACAATTAACACTTTTCAATCCAGTTTAGCATCCAACCTCAGCACCGGATTAGAAATAGAGCAGCACTAATTTCGATCCATTAAATTGCTACTGGATTCAAATAATGTAATATTCCTTTTAGTTTTTCCTTTTCTAGGGTAATATTACACAGAGGTTAAGTTTGTATATTTGTAAGTTTGGGTTTAGGGAGTAATCTTAGGAACTACCGATCCGATTTCGAAAATTATTTCACTAATGGGAAGCTGCATGAACCCCGAGGGTCATTGGCTTTATTTAAAAAGTTCCCGTGAGATGATTTTCAAACATGTAAATGTGAGCGAAGCCGCGGCCAAAAGTTAGTGTATAATAACTTTCCACCCAACCAGAGCTCGGGCGAGCGAGCTGAGCGTCCGTCTCGGCTCATCATGGAAGACTCACGGTGGCGAGATGTACGACGTCAAAGAGTGCTACGTCCACCCCCGCTACGTCAGCAAGACGAAGACCAATGACGTCGGGCTGGTGCGCCTCTACTCGCCGCTGCGGTTCTCCGCCAGGGTCCTGCCCATCAGACTTGTGGCGAGGGAGGCGAGGTTACCGGCCGAGGAGGCCGCTATAGTCAGCGGGTGGGGCAAGCTTAAGGTGCGGAATTTTAGATACGTCTCCAAAATGGTTTCTCAGACTTTTCCCAACAATATTGGGCTCGGATTCCAGTCTAACCGATTGCAGCTGTTCACGTAACCAGTATTTTACGCCTTTTCGACATCCACTGCCAAGTTACTGAGTAATAGGATACCCTTAGTAAGACTTTTTGACTTCTGGTTTCAAAATGGTTCTCCTGACACATTTTTTTCTAGCTATAACACCAAGTTAGACCGATGACCTGGTGAAGGCCGCGAGAATTTGATGGGTGTGAGTAGCACAAGCCTAGTGTGATATTTGGCCACGTTAAGTACAGGCCTATGCCCAGCAGTGGGCGTTGTGCTTCTGTTGATGATAATGAATACACATTTACGCGAATTACTTTTTTTCTCTTTCCTAACTGGCCTATGTTGCATAAAAGATGTATTTCTTAATCAACCGACCTTAGAGTCCTGATTGGCTTGACAATGATACTAATTTATCTGTATGTCTAACCTCTTACCTATTTTGCGTTTTCCAGGAAGGAGGTCCCTCTGCGACATATCTGCAGTCCTCAACCATCAAGACTATTGCCATGAAGCTGTGCCGTCGCTCCGGTCTGGACCGTAAGGCCATCGACCCTTCCTCCATGTTCTGTGCGGGCTCCTTCAGTCAAGCGTCCCCTGATGCTTGTCAGGTACGTATATTTCTGCGGTAATATCTCTTCTCTGAAAGGGGCCTAGGTTGTATTGTATGTTTTATGAGAATAAAATAATTATCAACACACTCCTTCGGCGGTGGTGAGCGCTGTACTAGTCCTCCAACCAAACTCCAAACCTCTTTAAGGTTCTTAATATTTGTTATTTATGATCTCCCGCGGAAATAGTGACAAAATAATACAATATCAACATCACTTTTGGATTTATAGAGTTTCTTCTATCGGTGACAAAAACATGCATTACACGGAGATATTTTGTTTGTCCTAGAACCAAAATTTCTAAGACATCAACCACTTCGCACTGGATCCCACGTGGTTGATTACGGCCCACTCCACCCCCTCACGAGGCCTGAGTTGCAGGCGTAGGAACGTTATGAGCTAATAATGTCCAGTCAGTTTCACTTCTATCTCTTCATTCCCAGGGCGACAGCGGCGGCCCCATCGTGTACGAAGGTGTCCTGATCGGCGTGGTGTCCTGGGGCCTAGGTTGCGCCCGAGGCAACTTCCCTGGCGTCTACACCCGCCTCTCCTATTCACTCATCTACGACTGGGTGCACAATCATATCGCCAAGAAAGATAACAGCACTACTCTATAAAGTAAATAAATACATTCTTCGTTGTCGTGTAGATGATTCCCATAATTATTTTTCAAGTTATATGAACTTCGACAAGAAATTAAACCATCTAGATTTACAAATACATTTAAAAATTTTGTGGCTCAACTGTGTGTGGTGCTGGAAGATTACCACCTACACAGAAAGTCGACCTCAGAACTTACTCTAAGGACTTTCGTTTGCACGATAAAGAACGGCAAGGTGACATTGAGATACGATCCTTGTGAAATTTCAATTTAATGGGACGTGTTGTAAAAGAGGTATAGCAATTAGGGTTTGCCCACTCAAATCTGCCGCCATCTTGAGTTGTTGTGTTCCGATGTGAAAGGTACGATATATAAATGAAGGTCCGAGCCAGTCAAATAGGGGTGGCACTTGAGCTGATGGTGCTAGTAGAGCTAGTTTC
This sequence comes from Noctua janthe, assembly GCA_910589295.1. Classification (NCBI taxonomy): domain Eukaryota; kingdom Metazoa; phylum Arthropoda; class Insecta; order Lepidoptera; family Noctuidae; genus Noctua; species Noctua janthe. The sequence goes on from OU342560.1 coordinate 1,283,501, forward strand.
AAGTATTGTCATTGGTTGAAATCTGCTAATGTAACTTTATACTGGGTGGAAAGGACATCTCGTGGTCTTCGTGGTCTCGTCGATGTCCCTATATTTTCAACATAGCTTGCCAATGGTTCGGACACACCATCTACAATGGGGCCTTCCCTATTTACAGACACATTCAGACATTTTAATTTTGTGCTGCTAACTATGGTTTTGTCCGTGCCAGGATGTGAACACACCTACAATGACATTGGCGGCGGTGACCACATACCATTAGAACGAATACTTTCTTGTCATTGTTTTGTTTGCGAGCAAACAACACTTTGCAGTAATCCTCTAGTCATTCATCAAACTTGCTGACTACGTTATAAAATTTCACTCGTGCCTCGAAAATACCACGTTAAACCGTTGGTGATGCGCCTGGCCTCTCTCCGGTCGTGTCGGATTGCCGTCCCATCGGACTATGAGAGTCAGGGAACAGAGACTGCACCTGTGTCTGCGCACATACTTCATCATTCTTCTGGCCCTATCAAAATTTATTTGGGGTTGGCGCAGCATGTCTTTTTTACAAGCATTTATTTAACCTGCCTTGTTAGTTAGTTTGACTGAAATTATCCTTCATACTTCCCCATTACCTGTCACCTCAGCAGTCACCTCCTTTCTAGCGATATCCTCCCTTAACTTCCTTTGGTTCCCTCTACACTTAGAGCTCCACACTTGTACACTATAATATGTCCCTGTAAATAGCTAGTGTCCGCTGCGCTTGGCCACCATCACCGTGGCATTGTAAAATTATAGGGGGACGGTGAAAATGCAATGATTTCGAGATTTGTTTATTGAAAATTGTTTCCACGTATATTTTTGAATTGGAAATAAATAAAGTCTTTACAAAAAGTTCTGTAGAGCGTTCACATAACTATTCCCAACGAGTTTATTAATTTAGTTTGATTTAACGAATTCACTTTTGAAATACAAACAATTCCGTTAAAATATTGAATACCAAAGGTAGCATGATTTAAAATATTTAGATACATGACATAAATTAGGCATAAAAAAGGCACCTAACATTATATAATAACAAACATGTTAAAGTTTCAACAAGAACTAAACATGATCTGTCTATTCTAGTACAGCACTACTAAATAATAATACTATGTAGGATAGTAAATACATTTCAGTGATTTATGTTATTATTAATGACTATAAATAAATATCACAATTTCACAGGTCGGTAAAATGGTGCTTTGACATAATTCACTAAACTGATTTAGGTGACAGCTCCACTTTCACTGTAGTAGTCACAGATATAGATGGTCTATATATATCTGTGATAGTAGTACTTTCCATACTTCGGCTAGCGGCTCTGGTGGTCTAGCAAACCTCCTAAGAAAAGGTTTGATCCAATTAAAACTATTGACAGTTTATTCTAACTACTTGCAATGTATAAATCAAATTATAACTAACAAACAACATCGTGAAATATGCCAAAAATTGACGATTGTTGTTTACAACGCCATCTGTGGCCCAAAAGCGGAACTTCTTTATTACACTCAATCTATGGATTATTATAAATGGAGACAAAAGAGAGATTAACCAAAGCTGTCAGTTCACTTAGATCTTGTGAATTGAATATCGTGAAAATAAAAGTGAATTAAAGCAAACATAATGTAATCGAATATCATATTTTGCTTATCCAAGTTACTCAACGTCTGAAGAAAATTCCACGTTAAAAAAAACATGATACGAGGCAAACAAAACCGTCGCCAGCATACAATCTCTCAATTAGAGGCACCAAAAAGTATAGACAAAGTTTTCCACGGTCTACAATTCTACATATTATTTCTACATAAATAATATAATATTATACAAAAGTTGTGCTTAGTTACTTCGTGCTTTTACAACTATAACATTTAGCACATAAATACTTTGAATCAATACAACTCGGCACACTTTTATTCATTGCGAGGCCTGATCTTCAACCATTTCTAAAATTAATGATTTATTGCCAAGAAAGAATATTAAAACTTTTTCTAACAGTAACAAGAACACAATCACTTAAACTTATTCTCTAGGGGATCAATGATGTCATATCTCATTATAAAATAGTCAGAACATCGCCTTCCATAAACTCAATTCAAATTATTCCTATTTTTACTTCATCATCATCATCATTTCAGCCGAGAGACGTCCACTGCTGGACATAGCCCCCCCCCCCCCTAGGTGTCGCCATATTGACCGGTCCCGTGGGTCTCGCATCCAGCGGATCCTTGCAACCTTCTCCAGGTCATCGGTCCACCTAGTGGGAGCCCTTTCAACGCAACGTCTTCCGGCATTTGTACTTATTTTAAGGAAAATATGTAATATTTAAGGAAAATCTATATATATAAAATGATAGACTGACTGACTGGGTGATATATCAACACACAGCCCAAACCGCTGGTACTTGAGACATGAAACTTGGAGGGTGTGTTCTTTGTGAAGAATAAGTATCCACTAAGAAAGGATTTTTGGGAATTCCACCTCTAAAGGGGTAAAATAAGGAATGGAAGTTTATATGAAAGTCCGTCAGTTTTGAAGTTGGGATCTTCAAATTTTGTGTTTAGGCTGACGATTGAAAATTAATTTATACTTGTCTCAGCGTTTTTGATAATTCAACCCCCGAAGGGTTAAAAAGGGGGATGAAGGTAAGTAACTATATTTGTTCGGTACGTTCCCGTCGGATATTTTTCGACATCCACGCGGGCTAAGCCGCGGGAAAAAGCTAGTACCTATGCAATATTAATATTATCTTTCGCAAAGTGTCCTGTACTTTGTATTCAGGTATGATAATAATAATAAGATGCACTACAAGCTTGTGAAGTTATAAAGGTCAAGGCTTCTACTAATTTTAATACAAAATAAATATTTGTTTTTACCTCGAAGAAAACAACAATTATTTAAAAATAGATACTTACTGGCACTTCATTTGTTTACATTACAAAAACGACCGCAAACGCAATTTTGTTACTCAATTTAAGCTCTGATGAAACGTTTCTTTAAATGGATAGATCTACATAATTATAAATTAGTTACAGAATGTACAACAGTCATAGATACCTATTATATTACAACTATTGCGATACAAATATATACAAAGGTACAATTACTTATGTATGTCTATGTTTAATATATACAGATTAAATAGATAATATTAAAAAGTTTACAATATCAATATTTCACTTACTACTGGGGATCTACATAATAGGAACGTGTAACAAAATGTTTAAGCTTAAATACTAAAAGTATACATATATCATAAGTTTTACTCTATAGATAGACTGCGAAATTTCGCAAAATCATGTAGAAACACGACACTTGACAAAATCACTCAAACATTAGTACCAGAAGTAATAAAACTTCATTCCAAATACACGGCACTTTACAACACTGAACATCCTTCAAACATTCACATCTTCTGGTTATCAGAAGTCTAATATGTAACAGACACAAGCCAATACAACAGTCGAAGTCCATCACTTCTTCTCTTACGTCAGAAGAGCCAAGAAGACGCTATTACTGTAAAGAATCCGAGGCCGGCGAAAGTAGCACGGCCTCGCGATGCCTAGGTCTTCTTCCCTTGCTGAGGTCTTTTAAGCAAATGCAGAGGATCTTTCCGGTACCTCGCGAAAAGTTCCCTCTTGAACGTTTCGAAATGCTTCCTGTTCTTCTCGTTTTGTTTCTCCCGCCAGAGGGGGCGGTTTCTTCTGGCTTGTAGGCCCCAGTGTATCGTGAAGATCGGGGATAGCACCCTGAATTGGTACCCGATTAAGAACATCTCGTATACCTGGAAACGAAATAGAATAGTTCAGAATTTTGGTTTGGACAGACCTGATATGGCTGGAATGTTTTTTGAGATTTTTTCATTGGAAATATGAATACTACTTAAATCTGTCAGAACGTTTATTATTAAAAATTTCGTTTATGCAAGGTACTATAAAAAAACTCGAACAAAAACCCACATCCGCTGTACAGGTACAGAACTTACGTGACATGTCTAGGTACATGGGTGTTGTCCAACTTCCAATTACAAATAAAACAACATTAAGAAATAAAAAGTTTATTACAAAACTGTCTTTTACAAAAATAAATAAAACATAACACTTATAACAGTCTAGGCAGAGCATAAGATCGTTAAAAAAACATACAGTAAAAAAAATCTCTAGAAGATTTCTTGCGAACTTTGATACCAATAAGTAAGCTGTTGAAAATAAAAGGCATGTGAAAACTTGGAACAAGAACAAAATGCGTCCATGCTACACTAGAGTACACGAACTTAATCGTGGGTACAAAATTACAAAAACAATATTTCCTAGTAATCGAAAAAGCTGGCTCCAAGCCAGGATAACGCAAGCACTAAGTCAACCAGGATAACTTAAGCTCTGCTGGATTCTACATACATTTATCTATCACAGTGACGCTGAAATTTAAATCTACATGGTGGAAGATAGGGTTGAATTTGGGTTAAACGCCGGTGTTGTCTGTGATCCAAGTTCTGAGGGAGGCTATGTTTGTGAAGACGGTCGGTGAGAGCGGTAATGCGCATCCTCTGGCGAACGATACGACGCCGAATGCTGTGCCTCGAAACACCGCAGGACCTCCCGAGTCCCCCTGGAAGTGTTACAGATAAGTGAGTTCGATGGAAATGGTGATTCACGTGGATATAAGACCATCGTGACAGAAATGTGACGATGGTCTAGTATCCACGTGAATTGTTAATATCAAAAATAAAGAAAATATATTTTTAAACACACGACAACGGGCTATAAATAATAAAATGTGGGTTTAAACCTCTGCTTAGCCCTTTGGGAATTAAGAGTATTTTCATTTTATCAATCCTTTCAAAGCAGATCTTGCAAAGTCAAACATGTTGACAGTTTCCATCCTACAACCTTCCTCGCCACTCACCTGACAAGACGACACTCCACCAATGAGGAAGTGTCCCCCACAGAACATGTGGTTGGTCAGAGAGTCCCCGTACGACAGGCGACAGAGCCAGTGCGGTACTACTGGCACGTTTGCCTCCATCATGATGCGCGGGATTCTACGCCCGCCTACCTGTAGGATAGACACGATAAAAAATTACCATCATTATAGGATTTTCTCATCAGCAACCGCGGGGTCTCGGTTCAAATAAAAATAAGAATTCACTCTGAAGGGGCCTCTACATAAAAGTGGAACAAAAAGGTCACCCAAACAGAAAAAGCCTACACTTGGTCCGCATGATGTTTTGTAGAGCAATCACAATCAGACCATTAACTAAGATATACATTATTTTGGGGTCGGGTTCCTCACTTTTCTGCGTCAAGACAATCAGTCTTGGTCGATAAGGGAATCGGGCTTGCAAAAGATCTCTACTTATTCGACCTCCAAGTTAAGACATCCGGTGTACTGAATCGGAAGGTCGCAGGTTCAAACCCTGCTCGCACTGGAACTTTTCTTTCCATGTCAAAAACAGCTCCAAGTTAAAGGTCGCGGCCAATGCCTCTTTCTTTATACCGGTGGAATCCAAATAACTTGCATCACATAATCTTCAGGGTGTCTTTTGCATGGCCCATCTATTATAATAAGTTCAAATATAGTTCTCATACTTACAGCAGTAAGCCCCCATCCAGTCACAGTAAGCCTCACAAGCGGAACGCCTTGTCCCCGCTGCGGCAGTCTAATAGCCCGTACATTGTCATTGAAGGTCAATGGCCTGGCCAGCCTGAGGGCGGCTATGTCGTTGTCGAACTGTGGCCGTCCGTACTGAGGGTGTGCGGTTACGTTGGAGACCCTCACTATCCTGCCTCCGGAGTCGCGACGAGTACTGCCTACCCGCAAACGGATGGCGCGGGGAGAGGTGCTAAAATATTCGAAGAAAGCATTAATCATATTGCTTAGACTGAAAAATAAACTTGCGGCAAAGCCAAAGAAAGGGTTATGATTTTAATAGTCTTTGTTTAGAATAAGTTTTACACCAGTATTCAGGAATATACTAGAGCACGAAAAAAGGTGGCAAAAAGATCTGGACACTACCACGAGGGCTGGTTCGAGGTGACGAGGTTCCTGGAAGGACTTGGGGTAGAAATTTGCCCAACAAAGGGACAGGCTAATTAATAAAAAATGTGGGTGAGACCTTAGGTCATATAGGATAGGATCCCATTCTCCATCATAGTGACAATGAAATCATAGAAAACTAGTGTCCAGCTTGGGCCTACTCAACATATCAATATACCGTAATAAATACCTTTACTATACATTGAACAGGATAAATGAAACTATGTATCTGTGTATAGATTTCTACCACTTATTAATTAATATTTGACTACACAACTATCTGCATATGCTATCTCCACCATTTGGACGTCCGGAACAAGTTGTCTGCCAACTACATAAATCTATATGCCTACAACACACCATGTTACGTTCTATTGGTTGCGTGTTTTGCTACTGACAAGCTGTCAAGTGCATGATCGGAACCTAAGAGTCAACTAAAGATAGATCTCGGTAGAGAAATACAAACATATGACCGACTACGAGCCTTACATACATACTCCTTTTGCTTAATCCACGTTCATATATTTCTGGTCATACACGCAGGCCGGTTGCGACTACTACGCACCTGACCTTTTCGTAGAATATCACAATAAGATCAGTGTTTGTCCATCTAGAAGTGCTCGTGGCTAAATAATAACAGCCGCTCGGGTCGATCTTAGGTTAAGCCGCGTTTGCCTAGGTTGGTCCGTGGAAGGGTGACCGCCCATAACATACCGAGTTTCCTCTGGGCCTCGGAAAGCCTTGAAAAACCTTTTGTTAGTTGCCTCTCACTCAGCCTCTCAACCTGACCAAACTTCATGATCTATGTAGATTTTTCTAGCTACTAAATAATCTGAAAACAATTGCAAATAATCTTGCGGTGCGGAAACCCAATAAAAATAGGATTAAAGAAATCTTAATCAGCGGTAATAAACTTGTTTCGAAAACATAATTAAAATCTAGCAATCTAGCTAAAGTCTGGGAAATCTAGAAACAGTAACTACAAGGTTTTGTGCCTTTTTTTGTCTAACCTTTTTTATGGTGCCAGCCACAAAAAGGTTAGGTTAGACAGACCGAGCCATTGGTCACAAAATTAACCTGAATTTTGTTTCTTTTCGCTATTCCTCATAAGTTCGGATTTGGCCATCCACGCCCACTTGAAAAATTTACCCTGTATATTCGGTTATGATTCGGATCGTGCCTATCGGTAAACTCCGATCGACATCTACTCACGTGGAATTATGTCGGCAAAGAGTCGGCACAATTCGAGCATAAGCGACCAGCTCTTTCCCGGTACCGAATCATGCCAATCCTAAAGTGTATAAAATCCAGCCATCCATAAAGGTCTGCGATGCTACGATTCCTATATTGGCACAAACTTTCTACTTCAAACTTACTGATCTGATTGCTCCACAAGACCCATTCAATCATCCTCTCTAGCTGTCCAGCAAACCAAAAATGACCCTCAACGTCCATGAATATCCGACGGACGAGCAAGAGCATTGCATCGTAAACTGGCGAACAAGCACTCGACCGAAACATTCGCAGTGGAGTGCGGAGGGCACTCGAGCCCACGTTACACTGTGCTTCATAAAATATTCACGCAGAGAAAAACTAGCGGGTCATGGCTGGAACGACTGCGATTATACACTGACAAAATTGCTTTAGATGCTATTGAAGATATAATAAATGATATTTATTTCAGTAAACACATTTGTTCAAACACTTTTGAAAGAATGTTTTGCTAAAACTAAATGAGGTCGGAGTTTTTATCCGGCTATTGTCCAGACATAGTCTTGGTCAGATCTGTGGGAACCATCCAGATTAGCGTCTTAGATGTTTATTGAGGAAGGATCTACACCGATTTTCTGTCCGGACTGCCCGGACGCGTGAAATGTGTATCAAAAACGAGAAGATTTACTCATAACTTGAACAGTCTATATTTATCGGGACAATTTTCCTCCAGTATTTTAGTTCGTAACACCGACAGTGTGCCTTATTCATCTCAGATTCTACATAAAAATAAAGCGAGCGTTTCATTCGCAAAACTAAGAATCGTCAAAGAGAATATAATAACTGAAGAAGACTGACTAATTAGCTCATAAGAAATAATGAAACCCAAAGATACTGAGCAAATGATGGAAGACTTGCATATCAGCATTAAGAATTTTAGTACCGCGCTTCGCACTATGGAAATGAAACGTCCTTCGTGGAAATATTTCTTGGGCATAAATAATTTTCCTCGGCCTATATATTTAACGGAACTCTCGAAGTGATAAGCAACAATGTTAAAGAAGACCATAAACCCTAAGTCCCGCTCCTCTGGTCACAGTTTTATTATTACTAAAGTCGTAAAGTTAAGAAACGTTACGAGTCTGACCTTGACACCGGAGAGCCCAAAATGGTGTAGTCTACGAACAATATCTCCGAATTTACTACGCCTAGTAAAAAGTATAACTATTTTTATGATTACTGATAAAATGGAACGTCAACAAAGCCCCATTTATGGTCGCATTAAATTCCTCTTTGATTTTTCCTGCCGGAATAATTTGGATTCAGAGGCTGACCGTAAAGTTTATGGGCTTTTAGATTCAATGTTTATACATCTATCGGGCTATTCAATTACGGAAGAGGTAAAATCTTTACAGCAGATTTACTTTCTCATTCACAATATTGGAGAAAATATTCCTATATTTTTTTTATTCTGATGCCTGATGACTTACTGTAACTTTGCTGCCTGACTTCTGAGGGCAGAACAGACACTAGAAATCAAACTCATATCTCAGCCAAAAACGGTAAACTTTCAAATAAAATATTCTGTCAAGCTCTGTATAGCGAGAAGTGGAAGTATGGTTTGTCTGGCAGTGGAACGATAGAGGCTGTTAATAAATATATTAAAATCCCACTTACTTCTGTACACAATGAGCGGCAGTCAGCACATAATCCTGACTGATGATGAAGCCTCCACAAAAAGAGTTTCCATTTAGAACCATAGACGCCTGATAAGGATGCCTGTTCACCGACGTCGGTCTACCTCCGATGATCTGCCCGCTCAGCTCTGGACAGGCTTCTTCTAACTCAACGTCTAGTTCCTGTTGAGGATCTTGCGTCTCTTGAGCATCGTCTGCTAATGGATCTGCGCAACACTCTGCGTCTACTTCTTCTTGGAGATCTGCAAATAGTTTACACTTTAAAACTGCTTGAAAGCAAACTTGACTAGAGCGATTAAAAATAAATTAAAGCAAACTTGGAATTAATAATGAAAAAATTAAACAAGAATAAAAAAGCTATTCTATTCATAAAATTTCATAAAAAGGTGCTAATTTAAAAGACAAAGGTCAAGTTATCGACACAACAACACATGTAACAAACAAAAGCTCATCACTCACCCACAACACTGACGAGACACAACAATAGGAGCCCAGCGGTGACCGCAACCATGATGCCAGGTAAACTCCACCTGCTTCAAGCACTGACTTAGCTGCCGACGCGGGCGCAGCAAACTGTCCCAAATCAAATTATTGCCAAATGTCTGGCGCAGGTAATTTCGCACGGTAAGTCCACGGTCGCGACCTTTTCACTGGCTTCCATTAAATCGAGTTAAGTCAAGGTTGGAGTGAAAAAACGATAAATTCACGAGGTGACTTAATACGCGTAACGTTGATACGACAATAGGAATAGGGTTTTGGTGGTTTAAGTAGTTTTGGTGGTTGTATGCTCTCGTTAGTTACTTCAAGATCCAATAAAACTCACGAGCGAGTACCTATAGTAATAAATTGTTAGCTTTTTTTAGATAGAACAGCAGTAATTTTCAATTTTGAGGTTGAAAGTTTCGTGACGATTGTTTTGAACTTTTGGTGACTACTAACAGAAGATGTAAAAGTCATGAAATGTTATGTGCAGTTCGGTAAAAAGCAACAAGTTTATAAAGCCGTTCTTTCATTACGACAAGACTTCTGAAACTATTAAATCTGAAAGTACAATTCAAAACTGTAGTAACCGGGTGTCCACACCGACAGCATAAAATTAAATTAAGTCTACAAGTGTCTTATACGTATTGTTCTATCATTTTCCAATTTCAAGGAGCCAGCAAGTAATATTGTAAACGACAAAAAATATTTATATAGTGACTTCAAAATGGTGAAATAAATACGGCAATTGTGTTCAAAATTAGATTTGGCAAATAGTTTTTGGTCACGTGTCAACACAACACTTTCCGACTAAAAATCTTCACAGAGCCCACTTGCCCCAAAATCACTAAAAGCACTTAACACTCAGGAGATTAAAAACCGCATCTGTATCTCTTACGTTCAAATGATTAGCATAATTAGAACGATGTTTAAAATTCGTTTAACGCTAAATTACACATTGAATTAGCCTGAGAATCACACTTTTCAACGTTAAAGTTACTAATGTGTATTATTCATCACTTCTTTGAATTATAAGTTGAGAAGAAGAAGTGGCTAAAGTACCCGGCAAAACTTGCCTGTAATTCAAATCTACAATATTTATGATCAGCATGTAACTTTTCGGCGGCGAGATGGGCAGACGACATAGTTGTCATCGGGGGAAAAACTTGGATGAGGCTGGCACAGGACCGTGGAGATTGGCACAAGAAAAGAGAGGCCTATACCCAGCAGTGGGTGAGTTCGGGCTGTGGATGATGATGATGATGTAACTTTACCATGCTGGAAAATAACCTCCTCTTTGTGAGTATTTCAACACGCGGGCCCAGCCCGGGTTGGTAGATGTCATTTGTTTTCGACCTTCAGTTCTAGTGCATTCCCTTGTTTCACCGATGTTTTCCTTCACCGTTTTGAGAACAGTAGAGATGAAATAAATTACACAAAGTAAGTAGTGGTGGTGGGAGGCTGGTGCTGTTGGTGGCTGGTGGTCCCTGGGTTCTAACCCACGATCTACGATCACGATCTTTGTTCTTCAGTTTTGCTTCACTTCAATGACATGGTAAACAAGACAGCAAACGTATCTTCAACAAACAAGACCTTCAGTAGATAATAAAGCATCATCACGCGTTAAAATACGCCTTTACGTCAATCGCAAATTAGCAGTAACAGCCATAAAAATAATATTGTTGACGAGTTTCTTGTTTTACGAGAAACATAAAAATATTCCCAACTGTCGGCTCCTGAACCAACGAGTTGTTTATTTTTAAAACACTAACTTTTGCACACGACTTCGTTTGAATGGTTCACAAAAATTGACATGTGTGTTGACAATATCTCTTCACGTTCATGGTTCCGTGAAAAACATTTCATTTTATATTTCTGTTTTCTGTTGACGCTAATGTTTGTACATGGGTTTGTGTACTTTTCGGTTTTGTGGTTTTTGTTGCCAGTGAGCTTGATGGTACTACTGTTTTTAAAAGTGTTACGTTTGTCAACCTTTTTTGTCCAAACTTCTGAAAGTAAACTCACTCAGTGAACTTGGGAAAAGACTGCATATCTTAACGATTTCTGGGTGAATTTATCTCAATTAGCAAATGTGACCCGCCACAAGTGCCGTCAGTGTTAATATTCAACAAACAACGATTGATTCTTGCATGTGATATAAATATACTTAGTTTCATGGCTAACTTTCCCCCAAGTTACATCGTAGATGCCTTTTTAATAACCCTATCATTGCCGAAGAGCATACTAAAAGCATATAAAAACCAGTCAAGAAATATATGAAAATATAAATGCAAGAATAACTAGAAATCAGCCAGTAGTAGCTAGTATTAAGCCTGCTGTATTAAAAATAGCCAGAGAGGTGAAAACCGATTCGACATGGCGCAATATAATTCCGGTCAGCTGTGGAAGTGTTTCTGTTTTAAGATATGTTAAGGCTAACGCAATATTGCTTATTTTTCTACTAGCATTTTCATTAGGCTTTACTTGTAATTTAAAATGACTTAAAAAAATGTTTTAAGCGAACAAACACGACTACATACAACATTAGTTTTAGTATATGCGAAACCTGAAAGACGTGTCTAGTATTTTTATGTAAAGAATCTATGTACAGAATTTCAAAACTGTATCATGAAAAATCATAAAGTTATAAGCTTGTTCTGTTACCTGGTTGTCCGCACAAAAACGTGGCCAAACCGCGGCGCGCCCTCCAGCGTCGTCTTGAGCTCATTGATAATAATAATTTGGCAGTAGCTACCTAAATGATTGCGATCGGTACTTAGTGTCGCTCGGTGTCCAACTTGTAGTCTTTTTTTAATATTTTTGGGAAAAAATGTAACATGGTTTAAAAATTATTGGAATCGATTCAGTTACTTATTCTGAACAAACTATATTCAGGTTTCCCAAATACTAAAAATAATGTTGTATATTATTTTTGATGTCAGTATTTTACTATAACTTTTGTTTGAATAATAAGTGAAGATAATTTCTCCACTCTGTCCCAGTTAACAGATTCCTGGTTGTTTCTGTTACCTTTGCTCAACATAGTCATAAATTATAGAAACTATACTAAAACTTTATTTAAAAACATCCGGCTCGAAGGACTTAAAAAGTTTTCGTCATATTCCTGAAAACCACCATCATCATCATCATTTCAGCCGGAAGACGTCCACTGCCGGACATAGACCTCCCCCAAGTGTCGCCACATTGACAGGTCTCGTGCGACTCGCATCCAGCGGATCCCGGCAACCTTCACCAGGTCATCGGTCCACCTAGTGGGAGGCCTTCCAACGCAACGTTTTCCGGTTCGCGGTCGCCACTTCAGAACTTTTGGCCCCATCGGCCATCCGTTCTGCGAGCAATGTGCCCTGCCCACTGTTACTTAAGTTTGGCTATTCTTCGGGCTACGTCGGTAACCTTGTTTCTCTTGCGGATGTCCTCATTTCTGATTTGATCACGCAAGGAAACTCCGAGCTTAGCCCTCTCCATTGCCCTTTGAGTGACTATAAGCCTTCTGATGAAGCCCAGTGTGAGCGACCACGTTTCGGTCCCGTATGTGATCACTGGCAACACACACTTGTCATAGACTTTCGTCTTGAGACACTGCGGTAAGTAGGACGAGAAGATACCACGCATCTTCCCGAACGCTGCCCAGCCGAGTCGGATTCGACGATTGACCTCTTTCTCGAAGTTAGACCTACCTAACTGGACCGTTTGTCCCAGGTAGACATAATCGTCTTTAACTTCGAGTGCAGAGTCTCTGATCTTGATAGGAGTGGGTGTTACATGGGCATTCAACAAGAATTTGGTTTTATCCATGTTCATTTTAAGACCCACTCTTTCGGAAGCTCTACTGAGGTCATCGAGCATTGTACTGAGGTCCTCCATGGTCTCAGCCATGACCAGTGGTCATGGCTGAGACCATGGAGGACCTAGTGGACCTAGAGGATATAGTGGTCATTGACCACTATATCGTCGGCAAACCGAAGGTGAGAGATTTACTCTCCATTGACGCTGATGCCTAGCCCTCTGCAGTCCAGAACCTTGAAGACGTCCTCCAGTGCAGCGGTGAACAGTTTCGGAGATACGACGTCTCCCTGTCTCACACCTCGCTGCAGAAGGATAGGTTCCGAGGTCTGGTCCTTAAGTCGGACTGACATGGTGGCGTTATTGTACAATCACTTCAACACCTCGATGTACCGATAGTCGATTTGGCACCGTTGGAGAGACTGCAGTACAGCCCAAGTCTCGATCGAATCGAAGACTTTCTCGTAGTCCACAAACGCTCCCATCCATCAAACCATCATGCTAAGAGGTGATTTTTAGGGTTTTTGTCAATCATTAGGTCCCATTTAATTATATAATGTTCTCGACGCAAAACCCTATCACTTTTAAAGCCGCCAAGACTTCACTTATACTAACTCATTACTCGTTAAATGTAATAAGTAGTATGTTTAAAATCGGCAAGATTAAAACATTCCACATGGACCAACAGACTCACTAACACACATACCTATTTCTACTAATTTTAGCCGTCAGCATCCGGCGACGTCTAAAAATAATTATAAATCACACCGAGCTTTATGATTTTTTTAAATATCTTGCGCTGCAGCGATCGTGTTGAAACCGATGATTGAATTATTTATTATTTAGTTATTCAACAAAAGTATGAAACTTTTGCGTAAAATATTTATTACTTTTTACGGGTACCTTTTAACAGATTTACAGAAAAAAAACTCTTTGTTGGTACCTATCGGCTTTAATCATATTTTTTATCAAAGAATACCTGTCTAGACATTCTTACTAAATTCATCACCACCATTGTATATTTCATAAAATAACATCACGCCTGTAGTTCCCTGAAAGGAGGGGAAGGGAATAAGATAAGTACACCCATATTTCGCCAGTTTTAAACTTCAATTAAGTATTCAAAACATTAACAAACTAATACAGCGTGTACCAGAAATGTGTGGTCATATGTCAGGGTGTGATTCAGACCATCGAATTGAACCACTTTCTCCTTGGGACCACCATCGAAATCGCGAAAAAAGAATCAGCTGTCCCTTACCTACATTTGGGTAGAGTAGGTACGGGACAGAAGTGCCGGTTCTCACTAGCACTAGGCGTCACCTACATGAAACCTACAGTTTGGTTTTCCAACTCTCAGCTCAGCGCCAAATGTTCAATAACATTTAGACATTCATTCACGCATGTAAACGGAACGCGCCGCCTAATTACGCATCTTATTTTATCCCAATCAATTTCCCACAACCAGCGCCAAAAGTGAAACAATCAAAATATTTGGCGATCGATTCATTGACGAAGCTGATCGCTATTATTACAATGCCTGTAGTGACCGAGCCGATCACGCGATGACTCACTGACCTTCCACTGGCGGTGGACCGCGACAAACCCAGATGTTACTGGACAAGGTGGGAGAGGCAGCGAATAAATGTCAACTAATATTATAACAGGTGGTGGAGTTCTGATCAAAGATCATTTAACTTGAACATGGAATCAACGACACGATGGAGAAGAAGGATATTATAAAAGAAATTTAAAAAAAAAACGGGCTGATCGAATTTCGGTGATATTTGGCTCACAAATATACCTCAACATACATTTTCATCGTGGTAGTATCTTGATCTCCATACTGGAGAAATCGCGGGCAAATGCTAGTTACTTACATAAAAATAGTAGGCATGTAGTACTGCTATAATATTACTACCATCGCCATCATAATACCTTCATGAAAATAATCCCCGAAAATGTAAATTAATGATATGACTCACAGAATCACCAGCAAACCCTAATTAAAATCCTCTCTAATTTAGCTCTAACCTCATTAAAGCGCGACTAGAATGCGAGCGAACATTCGAAACCGTTCGACATTGTCAAGATTCCAGAACTGACGTAGTAGCGTTTATCCTCTACTAGCGATATTTTGGAAACTCGCCATACGGACAAACACATTAAGAAACAATACCGCTAAGAGTTTCTCGTGAATTACGGAATAAATAGGACTGCACATAATTTACGGGGCGACCGGTGTTACACGCACTAAAATCAGGTGGGTTATGTGTGCACATGCAATTGCACCTTGTTGTGTCGACCAGGGTTCCGACATTGGGAAAAAAAACACAGGACAGTGAAATCTTCTTTAGTTTTCCTTATTGTTTTGCTGTCATGTTCTTTAATTATTTTTATTGAAACATACTGTTGCTTAAAACATTAAACTAAAAGCATTAATTTAAGTTAATTGAACTATTTATAGACAATTTGAACTGTCAATCAATTAGTAAGTCAGAAAAGTAAAGCTAGTTGTCCCTGCCAAAATATAGATTTCTTTGGAGCAGAATGGGCAAGAAACTCCATGACAATCTTTAAAATCACGAATCAGAAGTATTACCAATTAATGGGAAAAAACCATAGACATTCTTCGTTTTTGTATCTATGCTAAAAACGTTCGCTCACAAAGAATCTACTTAAACAATATTTAGATTCGTTCATGTATTTCCACAGCGACTGGTAATTTTGGGTACGGCGGATTAAACTCATTAATCTAGTGTTGTTTCAATATCGGAACGATAGCGTCTATAAATTTCCCTGTGACCAATTACGTTCAGTCCCGAATGGATAAAAAAGTATGTTATTTATTACGAATACGTACGTATTAGGTACTTGGATAGTTTTTCTTTTTGGTATTGAAAACAATACCTAATATTAACCATGTCTTTCTTCTTATGTTCGATGGTTGCTTATGAAATGATGAGTAAACGATTCCGTGACGTCTGCCAGGGGAGAATGGAAGAAGAAAACGTGTTGCGCCGACCCCAATGGATGGGACATAGGCAGGAAGATGATGAGGATCGTTGCTAAAATATGACAGAGGGGAGGCCTGTGTACTAGCAGTAAGAGGGACCACGTGAGTTCATTTCGGGTTGGAGGATATCACGTGTCTTTGAATCTTTGATTCCAGGACATTTCCGGTCTCTCCACGATGTTTTCCTTCACACTAATAATATTCCTTTTGTTTTGTTCTGAGGCATCAGCAGTCAGAACTTCTACTTCGCAACTACCTGTTTCTAGTAATGCTTTTGATTCGTTATTGGTGTAGTTATTATTGTGAATAAATTAATTAAGTTTGGTAATTGGTCGTGAAGTCGGAAAGACACTGCTGTCAAAGATAAGTTAATCATGATTCGTTTAATTGGCAATGTTTATTTTTTTAGCATACCAGACCATTTCCGACAAAATAATAAATTGATTAAACCATTGCTGTTTAAAAGACAAACCGAATAAACAAACATGAAATACATAATCAATTTCTGAAAGAAACCTGATGCAAAAGTAGTAATGCAAACTAATAATAATAAACAAACTGCAAACGTTTCACGTTGTGCGACTGACCGCTGTCTGTTGGAATATTTAGAAGATGCACTTTAGGTATTTCTAAAATAAATGACATTCAAAAGTTCACAAACTGGTATTTTTAGAATTATTTGAGTACCTCGTTGTTGACAGCTATGTTCAAATGTGTTTTGAATGTAGCTGCAATGTTTACAATGCCGTAGCTTAACAGTATCGGCCCCGAATTAAAAGTTAGAGGTAGTGATTTGGAACCTAAGCCGGTACTTGAATTTGCTGCAGTCAGAGCGGTGTTTTTCTTAATCATTTTTAGAGCTACAAAGTAATTACCGACTCCAGCATTTTCTACCCCGGTGGATTTAGAGTATTGTACTGCATTCATGGTAATAAGTTACGTTTCGATGTCCCTTACACCCGGTATATTTTCAGAGCAGATACTTTGTGTGGATGAAGCTTTACAGCGCAAACCCCACAACCAGCACCTCTAGAAGTTTCCTCCTAAGTGTAGTGGGCGTTTTATAGTCTTCAAGAGGATTTTATTTTTGTTAAGGAAACCCTATTTTTTATTGCGGTCCTTAAACCGAACACGTAACTCTGTACAAGGGTCTACGTTTATACGGCGCTAGCTTTAGCTCCAGGCTTCGGCCGCGTTGAGGGTGGATAATAATAACATGGAACCGTATTACTATTAGGATAGAACCATCTATACACCTTCTAAGGTCTAGTGAAAATTTCATCCAAATCGGTACAACCGGTAAGGTATGCAAACCAACAGACAATCAGACAGATTCACTTTCGCAATGGTGGATGTTGTTTTTTATTTTACACTCAATACTGATATTTTGTTAAAGCCCTTAGTAATTTCCGTTCTGAAATATGTAAAAAAACGTTAAATAAAAGTTTTGATAAAACGACGAGCCTATAGAAATATTCGGATAGACTTTTGGAACTTTCTGGAATTCCAGTAACCGGTCAAAAAATCATAGTAATAGTGGATTAAATCTCAGTACATAGAGTGTTGAGCAAAAAAGGAGCAGGCAAGGAAACCTTCAATAAGAATTTAAAAGACGAAAAGTGTTCGCGTAACATGGAAAAATTGTAGATCATAAAATTACAAGAACATTCCTTGTTTTACGTATTCCAACGATTCGGTGTGGGCCAAGAGCGTCGGCGTTATATTTACACGACATAAATTACAACAGATCTTTAAAAATAGCCACTTTTGCAACGCAACAGTAGCAGAAGACATTTAGACGCTTCGGATTGACCGAATTTAAGTGCATCCGGAACCTAGGACCAAGCCCATCGATAGGAAAGATTTATTCATCCAATCTACTTTACATTGCGTTTTTTTAGAGTACTCGTTCGTAATATTGCAGGCAATGTTCATTGGATTGCAAACGGTTTAAATTTTACTGTCGAATAATTTCATAGTACGGTGATTTGCACACAAGTGCAGATTTCGAAGCATTAATTGAAATGCTAACTGTTATTACGTCGTCCAGAATGCGTCTATAAAAAATGTTTGTGCATGCCAAATGGCTCTCATTATTACTAAATGGATTCACTAATTTAATCTCTACGGTTTGTGTTACTGAACAATTGGTTTGTATTACAAATTCCTCAAATATTTGTATTTGTGGAATTTGTAAATTTAATTAAGGTGGCATATCTAAAATGGTATGACTTTGGTAGTGCATCTTAGGGAATACTATAACTCAGACTGAACTAACTAGACTTACTAATTGATATAGTATTATAACATTTATAATGCTGTAGACATAAGCATAACCGATTTATAATAATGATCCCTGTAGGTACTTCACTTAAGCCTAACTTCCTAACTAATATTATAAATGCTAAAGTAAGTTTGTTTGTTACCTTTTCATGACTAAACCACTAAAACGATCATCCTGAAATTTTGCAAATACCTACGTTGTCAGGTGTACAGAAACGGACATAACCTTTCATCCCGAAAAAAAGTACAGTTCCCGAGGAAAACAACAATAACGTTCTTATGATAATAGATGGCGCCATGTGTGTTTCGAATCATGATTGAATTATATTATTACAAGCAGAGTACAAGCGGAATTGATTGTCAAATTCTAAATTAACGCGAGGGAAGCCGCAGGCAAAAGCTAGTTTATAATATGTACCAATAAACTGTAAAATTGATGAATATAAATGTTGATGGCCGGAGAGGGAGAGAATGACCTTAGAAAAGGTGGATAGATTGTGAGAGGTGTGTTACGGAAGACAAATAAGTAAATAAAAGCGTCACGGTTGAAGGGAATAATGCAAAAAAAAATTTGCACCTTCCTCGAGTAAAACATAGGATGATTAGGGCAGGAAGGATAATGAGGATGATCGTAGGAATTCTACAAAAAAGAAGACGATTACGATTACGATTGTTTGAAGTACAGCATGATGCCCAACACTTTGCAATTTTACATAGTAACCAGTATGTATACTCAAAAGTATCAATGAAATAACATTTGATTGCGTAGATTAAAAACGTAATTCATTTAATTTTAGACGGCGGGACGTAAATAGCTATTAAATATTAAATAATCTGTGTTTCAGAGTGGTGGAAACTTATCAATGTCATGTTCTCCAGATTCTTTCGAAATAATTTATAGTTTTGACTATAAAACTGTAAACAACAAGGGATATCTTAAAAATACTTTTCACATTTTCTTGATTTAGTTAGGTTTAGTTTATCAAAAGTAACAAAGATAATGCAATAACCGGCCAAGATATTTCGAATTTAATCTTCAGAATGAAAACGAATGAAATATGTTAGTAGCCATCCTTATTGGTCCAATGAGGCAGAGCATGATCTCCGATGGGGTGATGGGTTTGATTCCCAGGTCGGGAAAATATTATAGGGTTTTTCGGTCAGGAATTTCTCAGTGGCTACCGCGCGTACGTGCTTGAGTCCGTTGATGAACTCGACCTGTATTACATGACACTTAAACATAACTAGCAAAATGTGGGTGTGCCATAGGTAGGTATACCCCTGTCCAACCCTTTGGGGATTACAGGGGGGGGCTGAGTAATATTATCAAAAATAACAAAGACACCTACCGAGACAATTCAAATTCCAAGTTGAGAATGCAACATCCATTTTCAAACACCGAAAACATGAAAGAATTATATGCTTCTAATTATAATAAGGTATACAGTTAACGGATGCATACGTAAAGCAACATTACGTCTATAGAAGTTTACCTCCCATAACGAATCCCTTGAAACAATAGCGAGCGAGCAGCAACGTAAATAGACGCTCGGGTTATGAAAATACTCGCGCGGAATATTTCTGTACCGCGGTGTAATGCGATACTGATAGCGCGCGGGGTGCGGGGTGCGGGGCGAGGTGGTCTTTTGGTCCTTTGCATTCAAAATACCAAAGAGTTTTATACTACTGGGTTTTACTTACATACGAAATCATGAAATTTGAGCCACAGAATGCAATACTTCATGTGTCCTTTGCAGCACGACTGTCTTAATTATTACGTTTCGCAAATTAACGGTGAATTACAAAGCTTTAAATAAAGATATTTAAGATTCTGTAGAGAGTATTTCCGAATAAAAGTTATAGAAAAATTATTGTGATCAGTATATATTATATATATATATATTATATAATATATATATTATAGTCAGATAATCATCCACTAAAATGCTACAATTTCCAAGGTTCATTTTACACTTATACGGACACTAACCAGTTTTTTACTTTATAACTTTATAAGTGATCAAAATACTAATGCGCAAAAGTATCATATAAAATTCAAAGTCCTGACTGACTGATATATCAACATTCAGCCCAAACCGCTGGCCCTAGAGACATGAAATTTGGAGGGTGTATTCATTGTGAAGAGTAGATATCCACTAAGAAAGGGTTTTTCGAAATTCCACCCCTAAGTGGGTGAAATGGGGTGTTGAATTTTCTGTGAAACTAATTATTCTCGGGGTCGGTTGACTTAAACATTTGTGTACGTACTCTTCAGTTAAAATGATGAGAAACTTGTATCACAGTTTTTCCAAAATCATCCCCAAATATAAAAATTCAAAGTTCTGATTGGCTGACTGATATATCAACGCACAGCCTAAGCCGCTGGTCTTAAAGACATGAAATTTTAAGGGTGTATTCTTTGTGAAGAGTTCCATTGCTCAATTCCCGAACTCCACGCAGGCGAAGCTGCGGGCATATGCTAGTTAATTATAATATCTCCGTAACTGCACCTTCAAACAAATAGTTGTTAAATTCGCCAAAATTCTCAAAACTATAATTTTCTACAGTAGGAAAGCTATTGGCACAATATAACGGCACTACATCAAGGGATTAACACTGAATTGTTGGCCAAAATTATATCTTATAACAGTGCTCCACAATAGCAGGTGCACGACCCATTATTATTGTTCTTGTCTCCTTAGGGCTGGACATGGACAAGGAGTCGGATATCAACTCAGTAATTGGAGAGGTACCGGAAGAAAGACTGACTGTATCGTTCTTATCTACCTCGTTGATGTCAACCAGTTCGCAGGCGCTACTGTTGAGTACCAGGTCATGGTATTGATTCTCAGGTTGGGTAAAGTGTCATTGAATTTTTCTATAGCAGCCGGTGGTTTATTTGTGCCCGGTTAACGGCAATAGGTTCACCCCCTTTTACATGGGACTAAAAGATAACCCGGCAGTGGAAGGGAGCCTGTTCTGCCCAGCAGTTGGAGCGTTTTAGGCTGATTACATTGTAGTATGCCAGTCAACATGTTAAACAAAGGCTGACTGCCCAGGATGCGCTGGACGACAACTTTCACCAGTTATGATTCTCGTTCTGGATACTGGTCTGACGAGCAGTAACTATATTTTAAATGTTTTCTATACTAATATTATAAAGAGGTAAATTAGTTTGTACGTTTGAATGTAGGAGGTAATCTTGGAAACTCCTCATCCAAGTTATAAAAATCTTCAGTGATGTAAAGCCACACATTCATCGATTGCTGGATATGGTACAATTACTTTGACTCGAATAAAGTCGCGGGCGGAAGCTACTGTGATGTAAAAAACATATGTTTGAATAGAAAATAGAGCATGGAATTGAAATGAATGCCCTGGTTTTCAGGAATTTACTAGTAGTTCAAAATATCTTGTTGTTTTTCTAAAGGCGACTTGAAAAATGTTTTCTACCTGTCACTCACTCCCAAAAACTAGAAATGCGACGATAGTTGGTAATTAATTAAACTGACACATACACAGCTGCCTAAGATAATATAAGACTCGGACTATTTGCACGATAATCAAGCAGGAAATGGCACTAATGGGTTGTTTCTAGAGAAAGAATCAGTAAACCAACGAAAGTGTCAAGCTTTTGTCAGGGAGTTTCCATGATAACACGGTACAGGTATCTAAACGCTGTAAAATTACCCTATTTATGGGTACGATTAAAGGTAGATTTAGTCCAACGCAACTTTCGCAGCATCAGCATCTGCTCGTTTTGTCTAGACTCTAGACCGTAATACGAACTGTACTCAATAAACTATACCTACCATCATCATCATCTGCCTAGCCTTTTCCCAACTATGTTGGGGTCGGCTTCCAGTCTAACCGGATGCAGCTGAATACCAGTATTTTACATGGAGCGACTGCCTATCTGACCTCCACAACCCAGTTAGTACTGGGTAATATGATACCCCTTGGTAAGACTGGTTGTCAGACTTTTTGGGCCACTGACTACGTATAACGACTGTCAAAGATCTACAAATGACACCCGGGACCAACGGCTTAACGTGCTTTCCGAGGCACGGAGGAAACTCGGTATGTAATGGGTGGTCACCCATCCACAGACCAACCTAGGCAAGCGCGGCTTAACCTAAAGATCGATCCGGGCGGCTGTTATTACTTAGCCACGAGCTCCTCACTTACCAACTATACCTACCAAGGGGGAAAATTATACCAAATTCACGCTTATGTGCTTAAAGTAAAGTAAGTAAAGCAATGGGCCATTCACGGCCTGCAAAACCCATACGGAACTCGAGCAATTAATAGGTACCTAAATATGTCAAGTTGTCGACCTCAAAGCAAGAAATGCAATTACTATACCGGCGTGACTTCACTCTCATACAATACTACAACCTCACTTGCAATCGCTAAGGTCATCATCATCATCATCATTTCAGCCGAAAGACGTCCACTGCTGGACATAGGCCTCCCCCAAGTATCGCCACATCGCTAAGGTGTCTTGAGAAAATTCATAACCCTTTCATCTCCAGTGGTCTAGGCTGTGTAGGTATTGTATTGATTATAGATAGTTACTTGGGTTCCGTAGCTCAGTCGGCAAAAACGGAACCCTTATAGGATCATTTTTTTGTTCGTATGCCTGTCTTTCCGTCTATCAAAACCCTTTTTCTCAGGAACGCTTGAAGGTATCAAGCTGAAATTGGAGCAGTGAAAAAATCTAACTTGTAAGTCAACGCGATTAAAAGATATGACGTTTATGTCGCATATTCAGAGATTTCATAAGGGAATCAAAACCTACAGAGGAGATGAAAAGGGTTATGAATTATTTGTATTGTATGAGAGTGAAGTCATCAAGAAATTTGGCAAGACGCAATGTCATACAGCACATCTGAAAGAAAAAATCTGTATACCGTAATATGTAGTTTAATAACAAAATCCCTACAAGTTTATATAATATGGAACCCTCGGTGCGCGAGTCCAATTCGCACTCGGCCAGTTTTTTACATTAAGAACAGCGGTAAGCCAGCGGTAATGGCCCAGAATTACAATAGTTCATCGATGCATAAGTACCACGTCAGGCACTTCACTTTGTATGATTTATTTTATCATCACAACTCCGAAAACAGTAAAGGAAATATGTGACATCTACCAACCCGCGCTAGACCCATGTGGTGGATTACTCACGGCACACCTTCTCTCACCAAGGTAAGTGTGACTGTGTTCTAGCAATGGGTTATAGGGCTGGCTACAATGTGTAGCAACCATAACTTCAGCAAACTTCCACTTTTTCGTTGTGTATTTTTCACAAAAAAAAAACGTTGAGTGCCAACAGTTTCATCCTCTCGCATGTTTTTCCAGCGTGTACAAAAATCTGAGTACCGTAGCGAACAGCATATTCTTTAGGCGAACAACATAATATCCAACGTGGCGATTATGGAGAGGTGCCAAACGGGAGCATTTGGCAGGCGGCGCTACAAATCTATCAGTACCAGCTCGGCACTATGGGCGCCTGGTACATGCTGATTAACTTGCATTCGCGCTGGCGTTTTTGCAGGTTGGTAAATAATAGTCTACCAGTCTCATGCATAAAGTCAAGTATTTTTCGTTTTTGTGGGGGCAGGTAGAAACTACAGAAAGCCACCTTTTTACAATCTTTACTTGAAACGAAAACGGGGAAAGATCAAGAACATTTTGTGTTGCGATTTGGACAGAAAACTTCTCGAGAATTCTTCTGCATCTAAACCCAGAATTTAGCAAAGAATTTTTGATTAATATATTTTTTTATTTATTAAAGTATGTATTTTAAAAGAAAAATTCTTCGAAAGATTTTTTCGGCGGTTAGTCGCCGATAGTCAAATACTTCAACGGACCCCAATACAAGAACTAATTCGATAGGTCGTTGTTGTACCTACTTTTGAATAAGCTCTATATATGTCTCACAGATTCGTCACATAGGAGGATTCTCGAACGTTTAACAGATCTCATAAAACCCAATAACTTCGACAGTAATCATCTTCATTCTCTTGCCCTTATCCCAATTCATTTGGGGTCGGCGCAGTGTCTTCTTCTTCCATACATTCCATTCTCTTTTACTCGTCATCTCGCCAGACACCTCCTTTCTTGCCATATCATTCTTTACACAGTCCATCTATCGTGTCTTTGGTCTTCCTCTACTCATATACCCAACCACATTCATACTCAAAACTTTCCTCACAACATTTTCCTCTTTCCTTCTTATCACATGCCCATACCACGACAACCGATTATCACACAACTTTTCAGTCACGCGCGCCACGTTCAGACTTCCTCTTATATACTCATTTCTTATTTTATCCATTCGCGTAACACCACACATCCCCCTTAGCATTCTTATCTCCGCCACATGCAAACTCCTTTCATTCATCCCTTTTGTGGCCCAACATTCTGATCCAAACAAGACAGCAGGTCTAACCATTGTTTTATAAATCTTCCCCTTAAGTTTAAGGGGAATGCGGGAGTCGCAGATTGTTCCCGTGACCTGCCGGCATTTAATCCATCTCGTGCTAATTCTGTGCTTTACACTACGATCTATTTCGCCATCGCTTTGCACGAGTGAACTGAGATACCGAAAGTCGGAGCAGACAGGAAGAAACGCGCCATCTAGCGCTATGGCTCCAGAACTGGAGAGACCACCGAAATCGCAGAAAATGTATTCCGTTTTAGTTCTGCTGATTTTCAAGCCAACATTCTCCAGCTTCTGTTGCCATTTCTCCAATCTGCTCTGGATCTCAGGTCCATCTTCACCGACAAGAACAATGTCGTTGGCAAACAGCATGCACCAGGGTGTCGGCTGTATATCCGACGTCAAAGCGTCCATTATCAACAGGAAGAGGTAAGGACTTAAAGCCGACCCTTGATGCAAGCCTACAGCCACATTGAACTCATCGGTGTTGCCAGCAACTGACCGGACGTAGGTACAAGATTAACTGTACATAGCACGAATTAACTCTACATACTTCCCAGGTATACCTTTCTCTTTCAAGGCCCACCACAACATATCCCGAGGTACCCTATCATACGCTTTCTCCAGATCAATGAACACCATGTGTAAGTTTTTGTGTGCAAGTCTGTACTTCTCGCACAATTGGCGGTGTGCAAAAGTGGCGTCCATTTTTCCTCGACCTGGCATAAACCCAAACTGATTTTGGGTAATCTCACTCTCCTCTCGCAATCTTTTCTCTATCGCTTTCTTCCATACTTTCATACTATGTGACATGAGCGTTATCCCCCTTAAACTTTGACAGTAATCGTTCTACAAAACATAGATTCCCAATGATTGCCAAGGTTGTTTCTGCAAATGAACGCCAACGATGCGGCACTCGCTGAAGACACGTGTACATAACAAATAATAATATTTATTATGTTTATATATATATATATATTGGCAAAATGTCGTTATGTGTCGTTTCAAAGTTAATGGGGCCGATTTTGTTGCCCAACTAAACTTTCGTAACGTAACGTTAATATGTCTATTTTTGAATTGAAAATTGCGTTGTCTTTTCCCTACTATGTTGGGGTCTTACCGGATGCAGTCTTTTACTTGGAGCGACCGCCTAACTGACCTCCACAATTCAGTAAACTGGGCAACACGATACCCCTTGGGAAGACTGCAGAAGAAACAGCGACGCGTTAAACTAATTTACGTTTGAACTTCAACGTGTTTTAATCAATGTTTCATAACAAGTTGTCTAAATAAAGACTACTTCTTTGGACTAGTGGGTTTGCTTCCCAAATCGAGCATGTTATTATTGGTTTTCCATGAGGAGTTTCTCAGTAGCAACCTGGAGGGCGGATTAGTGCTCGGTTGATGGCATTAGGCTACTGCGAAATGTGAGGCTACAGTAAGTGTACCGCTGCCTAGCCCTTTGGAGAGTACGGGCGTGATGTCATGTGTCTAAATAAATAAGGTTAATCAAAGACAGCATACATGTACTTAATACATCCGAGTAAAAAATAAAACAATATCCTAAAGGAAGGTAAGGCGGTGTACAAAATAGTCACCATCAATGTGACTAAACTTGTCAGTACCACCATTGCGTATTACATTTTTAACCGATTTAATAATATTCGTTTAAGTAAGGTACACACATCTCGCCTATAATTCCTGAAGGGTTAGGCAGAGGTGTACCTTAATATTCTATTCACGTTTCGCTAGTTTTTTTAAGTCCATGTGTAGGTGGCGAGCCTATTGACATCAACCGGCCGCAATTCTAGACACCATGGCTGCCACTGAGAAATTTCTGCATGAAAAACCATAATAACACTTTGCCCGACCCGGGAATCGAACCCGTGACCTCGTGCTCAGCAGTGGCACTTGCGACCACTAGACCAACGAGGCTAGGGATTTGTTGAATCAATCAAGTGTACTTCGACAACCAAGTTGTCACACTAATAATAAAATAAATTAATCTCTAATAATCTCTATAAGTTTCTTGTTCTAATTAAATAATTAGCAGGCAAGGTTTTATTAAGTAGGTCTACTCTATTAACTAAATAAGTCTGACCTTGTTGACCTAGATTTGGTATTATTTAATGAATTGGTCACAAAAACCCATA
The DNA here is from genome assembly GCA_910589295.1 of Noctua janthe. Classification (NCBI taxonomy): domain Eukaryota; kingdom Metazoa; phylum Arthropoda; class Insecta; order Lepidoptera; family Noctuidae; genus Noctua; species Noctua janthe. The sequence goes on from OU342560.1 coordinate 1,310,651, forward strand.
ACATTGACACAACTGCTAAATAAAATGAATGTTCGAGTAGATATTGTTGCGTCAAAATGTTGAGGCAATCGTTTGCCCAGCTGTGGGACGGTGAAGGTTATAAATAATATAAGAGCCTAACACGAAAGAAACTGTCACCAAAGTGGTCTATCATGATGTCTTAAAGTTATTTTGTTTTATATCGTGGGAAAGAGATAGAGCTAGACATCCGGTATAGCAAGGATGAGTGACAAAGAAAATGCCCTACGAAACCAAACATTTTGCAAAACTTAACTTGATGTGTGTATTTACGAATCTGGGAAATGTCTTTCACACAAGTGTCCTGATTCTGTACATTAATTTAATTATTCATATATTATCGAGTTAACCAAATAACATAGGTAACTAAGTACACTTAAATTACGAATGTAATCACTTGTTTTCCAAGAAAGTGGGCGAGGTCGACGGACACCATCAGTTACTGAACAAAAATAGCCGCTTTATATACCGACAGCTGTGCGCCGCCTTCACAAGTAAATTGTAATTGTTGGCCGTCGTTAGATAGATAACAGACTAATTCTTGAACTACTTGTTGATACAAAGTGAACATAAAAAATAGAAATTTTCTAGTTATAGAATGCTTCACCATACAGTCTGATTCTCATTGTATTATCTGTCGTGTGTAAATGTCTATCAAGATGGAAAAGACACCGACTGTGTTCCATAAATTTTGACGTGTATTGCACTTTTGTAGGAAACAGCAGGTTTTTTTTTAAATTGGCAATTTCTATAAGGAGGCTCAGAATGATGTACCGAATACGTGGTAGCCGTTTGAGCGTCGGTGTCCCGTCCACCCTGTTTTACTATATTTACTTCGCCAATATCGAAGAGCATAGTTATTCCACGGAGTCGCTTTTAAAGGTCTCGGTACTCCATCATTCGTTTTTCAAATGAAAAGCCTTAATTTAATTTTTCTTGAATTAGGATAATTCGATTTGACTGGTTCCAACTATATAGTAAGGTTAATCTTTTGCAAAGCGATCAAGTGTCACTATGATAAAGACTAGCAAGAACTTTCTTTTCTAAAGACTTTTGTTTAAATCGGTGAATATTATACCACTACTTTGTGCACGGTTACTTACACCCATATACCTAACTAGCTGACCCGGGCAACTTTGTCTGCGCCACATAAGAGAGAGAGAGAGTCAACCTTAAAAAATAGACATATGCTAACGGGGACTTTTTTTAGATTTCTTTAAGAGGAACGATTCAGTCATACATGGATTGCTGCTTAACTTTAACCGTTTACGCAGCGCACACAACGGAAGCTCTCAAAAGGAAAACATTTTCTCTGTTTTTGCAACATTTTTCATTGATGCTCCGCTCCGATTAGTTATAGAGTGATGTTATACATATAACCTATAGCCTTCCTCGATAAATGGGCGATCCAACACCGAAAGAATTTTCAATTCGAACCAATAGTTCCTGAAATTAGCGCGTTCAACAAAACTAACTATTCAGCTTTATAATAGTATACAACGTGTAACAGAATAATTGCAATTCCTGAAAGTAGTTGGTTCAGAATCGGTTTCTGAATCGATTTCCGTCATAAAAAATAGGTGTTAAATGTTGACGGAAAATCTTTTAAATAACTTAAATTAGAAACACACTATCAGGACAAATTAATACAATCCTTAATTCAAGGAAATTGAAATCTTAACTCAGAGTAATAAAGGCCACTAAAACGCACGACATTATTTGTAGTTCGCTCATAGCTTGTAATACACACACGTAAATAATATCAATGCATTTTACATTAAAAGTAGTGTGCGTCAAATAATACAGAAAAATATAGTACAGATTCAAATAGGTAACAATATAATTTCTCGGAAATATTTGCATTAATCGCTAAAATATTGTTCTTATGTTTTTCCAAATAAGGGCTTCCCTCGACAGCCTTGCGTATTTATCCTTAGACACTCGATCACAGTCATACTCCAGCTAAGTCTAAAGTTTTCATCAAGATGCATGAAATGAGCCGAGATACGATATAACTGCTGTAAACTGTTGTGGACCTCTTGCAACTACCTTCCGTCTCCATCGTGAGACCTTCGATGACAGTCATACTCCAGCTAGGTCTAAAGTTCTCATCAAGGTGCTTAAAATGAGCCCGAACACGATTTTTCAATTTTAAATGGGACTAACTTTGAGATTATAAGCTAAAAAAAGAAGCATGCCATTTTCATGGTCATACATAATACATAAAAAATATATATAAGTACGCGTCGAATAATAATTAATACTACGATACCAATTTAACCAACTTTTGTTTCTACCGGCGAACTAATTAAATTTTAGAACACAAAAGCTGCTATTGTGACTAAACTATGATAGTTAGTAGTAATTCCATTGCGGACTTTTTTGTAGATAATAATGAGTGCTTTAATCATGTAGTACATTATCTTTAAGTACCATCAATAGTTTTGTCAGCGCTCGCCAAAATATGAATTTTATAGGCATAATTTTGCTACTTTGGGTTACATTATTGCAATTTTCTTAAGGATCTCAATTCTAATTTAAAAAAAAATTATAGCCTATGTTACTTCCTGATAATGTAGCTTTTTATTGGGGAAAAAATGGTTCAAATGGGTCAAGTAGTTTCGGAGCCTATTCGGTACAAACAAACAAACAAAAAAATCTTTCCTCTTAATAATATTAGTATAGATATAGATAACGTCATCACGATTTTAGTAATATTTAACACCATCTAATGACGTCAAACGGTCAAAGTCAGAGCTATTACTCAAACTGCACACCAACCACTGGTGTTAAAATACAGGATGTGCAATTTTGCTGGCTGATGTAATACATGACGTGTGCAATGTAAGTATGGCCCTTTTTTTACGCGTAAATGTACTTCGCCCGCCTTAAGATGCAAATGAAATTTTACTCATCAAGCTCGCTCCGGAAAGTAGTAACGATTTTGTGAATAAAATAGTTATTTTTTTAAATTTATGATATTTAATTACTCTCTCCTACGGTAACCATTTTCAAACTTTGAATATTCCAGACAAAAGCCGGACATTTTACTTTTTGGTCAAATTATCTTAAGCCAAACCAAAACAGAAACGTTATAATTTCGTCAACTCCATCTGACCGTCTTCCCGGATGTCAAACAGTTATTTTTGTCAGTACTCATATAAATTTTCATATTTTCTTAAAAAAGTCCTCTCAAGTCAAAAAGTGTGCACAAATTGCCGGTCAGTTCCGAACGGACGGTAACCGTTCTCTCTCTAACATATATCCGACCCCACCTCACCTGCGTATTGCGAGTGAACCCGTAGCCGAGGAACCTCTCGTCGTGCGCCGGCACGGTGTCGGGCGCCACGTAGAAGGGCTCGTACAGCAGCTCGAAGTTCGTCACGTTGTGGCTGATGTGCGTCTGCGCCGACTCGTTACCGCCGCTCGCTTCCCATCTGGAACGTTCATGATAGTAGAGAAACTGGCTGGTTTAGGCTTAGCCAAGATTGGTTAGAACTGTGATCACACGTCTTCACGGTACTACTTACTATCGTACTTCAGTATGGGGTCGGCGGTCGATCGGTCGGTGTGGACCAAATAATTACTTCAAAGAGTATTCTGTTTGTCGTACCTACTACCTTGTCAGGTAGTTGGTTAAATAGCATTTTAGATACGTAACTTTTAGCGCACCAGTTCAAATGCGCATACACACTTTTTTGAAATTGAATAATGCTACATAGTAATGTACAATAAGGATTGACAACTTACCGCGAAAAATTTGAAGCGTACTGGTTATAAATGAACACTTTCCTATGAAAAGGTATCGCTAGTTTGCCTCTCGAGAGTCGCACTAGCTCTGACTTGTTCGCTGGAAACTTAGCGACTCTTCGGTCGAGTTCATAAGTAGGCACCACATAAGCACACAGCGGACATTTGGGAGTACTCGCCAGAAAACTATCTAAGGCTTCCGCCATTCCTTTAGAAGGTACTATATCAACATCCACTAAGAAAACAAAAGGCGTGTGGCAATTCTTCCGCGCTAAGTTCCTCATGTGATTCTGAGGGTAGGGATGCCTCGCTCTCCACGCGACTGTATCCGCTCTTCTCTCCCCGGGCGGTAGGGGACTGGTGTTACAGTTCTTCGCCCACTCCGGCATCGAGCCGTATAACCCTGGTCTCTCCGATGGCATAGTTATATGTAAAGCTAATCTTGAATATACTTCTGGTTTGCATGTACACAACCAAGTGGTGAAAGCTCTTAACAGTCTCATTTCGTCCCCGGCCACGAATACGGCTACAGAGATGGGTCCGGTCCAATGAGCCGCTATTCTGAGCAGTTCGTGGAGTCTTTCTATGGAGCTCTGTGTGGCGAGGCACACGCGGCTGTTACTGGACACTTCGGCGTACAGCTCCCCAACTGCCGCGTAGTCGAAGATTCGGTAAGAGCGGCTGCCGTCCCATCGGCCCAGTCGCAAGTCAACTCTGGATATGGGATCGTCATCTATTGCGGAGTTGGGGGGTGTACCGCCGTTGCAGGGCTCGCAAGTGGGTGAGTCTGAAGGCGGCGCGGTGGGGTGCAGCGGGCAGGACGCGGGGTGCAGTAGCCACAGGTTGGCGACGGCATTGTACGCCACCAGCGCCACCGCCGCGAACATCACCACGCTCCATTGGAACCGCCAGCTCCGCTGTACAAACAGTACACAGGTGTCAGTAAGATTCGCATAAAAGTTGTAATACTGGCAATAACCCTTCTTTCGGGTTTCGCTGCAGTCGGGTAAAAATATATGTAGGGAAAGCGTTCGATTTCCAGGTCAGGCAAAGTGTTATTAGGCTTTTTCAATCTCTCAGTAACTACCCGGAGTCTGGATTTCTGCCCGGTTGATGGCAAAAGACTCACCATCTATGGGACTCAAAAATAACTGGCGAAATTTGGGTGTACCCATTTATTGTAGGAAGGAACTCTACATAATCCTTTAGCGATTTCTGTTGTGACGTTATGTTTAATATTTTATTCTAGAAATAGGTAATCTGAGGACCTGTAATCTATGTATGAGTCTTGGATTAAGGATGGATTGCTCTATAATCCACATTGACTGAAATATCAGCTTGTTACAGGCACTTTCTTCATTTTTTATTTCAACTCCGACACTATTTTATACTTTGCCTGCTTTAATTTATCCAAAAGGATAAATAAAACTTATATAAAAATACCATAACTATAAAAATTACCCTAACGTATACATACAGTAGTCTATGACCCTAACTATACATTCATCATCGAGTATGAAAAATGCAAATTCATTTTGATTTCTGTTATCATGACAGCTTAAATATAAAGAGGTTTATCAATGACTTTTATTTTAAACTCTTTCGACATTTTAGAAAGAAGGTTAGCTAAAAAAAGGAAGGTTAGCTAAATTCATCAACCTTTTTTCATTACCGCACCGGGGTCTACCCCTTAACCGTATTTATTCAACGGTCGCACTCAGTAGTCACCCCCTTTCTAGTCATATTACAATTTGTCACACTGTCCATCCATCAATGATATTACATTCATACTCGGAACGTTCCTCACTACATTTTCTTCATCAGTCATTCCAAGCCCATACCATCATCATTCTCCTGCCCTTATCATCATCTCATCATCGTCATCTCATCAGACACCTAATTTCTTGCCATATGATCCTTCATCCTTCACACAGTCCATCCATCGTTTCTTTGTTCTTCCTCTACTCTTATAGCCATAACTTTCCTCGCGAGATTTTCCTCATGACAATCAATTTCCACAATACTTTTCAGTCACCGGTGCCCACTGGTTTCTTATTCTAATGGATAGAATAAAGTTACATATGCTTAGTATTCTCATCACAACTGCAAACAATTGCCTTTCAATAAAGTATTCTACGGTCTAACTATTGAATACTTGCGACTGTAGAATATATTTTAGTTATAGTTTACTTATAAGTACTTATAATTAGTATGAGAAATAATACTACTGCGCTTAAATGTACACTTTTTGTAATACTTTCTAAATAAATTATTCTTATTCTTTCCTTTATTCATTCTTTCTCTTATCTAATACATTTTTAAATATTTTTACAAAGAAAAGTAAACAAAACCTTTAAAAATATAAAAAATAGATGGCCCATCGGCATCAGGAACAAGGTCCAGGTTGCCGGTGGTCAGGGCTCTAGAGAGAGGAACCGCCTCACTATGCGTGCCGTGTCCAGGGGTACTGCTTTCTGAATCAAGCCCTTGACCCAGCCGCGCAATGAGAGCCTCCTAAGGTGTTGGTCGAGGCTCTCTGCTATTAGTCCATTAACCGTAACGATTATCGGTACAATGATTGCAGAGTCCACGTCCCACATGTCGACAACCTCGTGTGCTAACTCAAGATACTTGATTTTTTTATCATTCTCAGCTTTCACGAGATTCTCGTCATGAGGGACAGTGATATCAACAATCATTGCACGGCGCTCTCGGCGATCTATCACCACAATATCAGGTTTATTTGCTAAAATAGTCCTGTCTGTGATGATAGATCGATCCCAATACAATGTGGCATGACCATTCTCGAGAACTGGGTCGGGCACATACTTGTAGTATGGTACTTCAGAACTTACAAGGTTGTATTGCAAGGCAAGTTGCTGGTGAATAATCCTAGCTACTAGATTGTGTCTGTGCAAGTACTCACCGTTAGCAAGACGAGAACAACCAGAAACAATATGTCGGATGGATTCACCGGGACGGTGGCATGCCCGACAGATGTCAACCACACCGTCCTTGATAATATATTTCCGATAGTTGTTCGTCATGATAACTTCATGCATAATCGCACAGACGAAACCTTCAGTTTCCCCAAAGAGGTCACCGAATCGTAGCCAGGATACGGACGCCAAAAAGTCTACATCAGGCCCATGGCCATGCCCGGAAAAAGCGTCCGTGTAGCTCCTTGCTCTGCCATACCTCCCTACGGTTATTAGTATCCAATACCACAGGTTTGCGCCAGTTCTGGTTAGCCAAGGAGAGCGGGGTGAAGCCCTTGCCCACTGAGACCACATCTCGGTGCATCCCCACGTCGGTTTCGAGAAAGTATTCCCTGAGACTGCATACCTCGCGGTTGTGCAAGGTCTTAGCATTTAAGAATCCACGACCTCCGCACTTCCGCGGGATATACAGTCTCATCACCGATGACCTTGGGTGATGCATCCGATTTGCAGTCAGTAGTGTGCGGACCTTCCTATCCAGGGCGTCAAGTTCCGTCTGAGTCCATTTGAGTATGCCGTAAGAATACATCGATACCAGCATGACCCAACCATTAAAGACGCGCACCTTGTTTCCGCCTGATAAAAGACTGTTTAACACTTTATTCAGGCGGCCAAACAAGCGCTCCTTTAATGATTGTTTCATGTCGGCAGCATTGATGCCTAATGCTTCCGACATACCCAAATACTTGTAGGTCACGGTTGATGAGAGGGATCTAAGAATCCGAGAGTTGAGTTCCCACGGATTCCATAATCTCCCCTCGCTTTACATGCATGACTGCACATTTGTCCAAGCCAAATTCCATCCTGATGGCGCTACTAAAAGTTTCAGTCACTTTTAGTAGCTCCATCAGTAGAGGTTTACTAAGAACGGATTGTGACAAGGCTGGATTAAGGTGGTCTAAGGGCTCTCGCAAGTTTGTATGAAAGTTCTTAATTTTTTGTGCTATTAACTTGAAATTTGGCCGGGAGGTAGTTAATAGTTAGTAGAGGTTCGCTAAGAACGAATTTTGCGACAGGGCCGGATTAAAGAGTTCTAAGGGCTATCACCAGTTTTTATGAAAGTTCGATTTTTTTTTGTACTACCGACCAGAAATTTAGCAAGTAGAGTTTATGAGTAGGAGACATAACCTTAGAAAAAAATTTGTGACATCCTGTACTAAGGGCTATCGCAAGTTTATATGAAATTCTTAGCTTTTTGTACCTGAAAATTGGTAAAGAGAGAGATATACAACATGTAACGTAATTAACGCACACCCTCAGACACCCCAATTAGTATATTATGTTATAATCATAATACATACACTGAATTTTTAGTTAAACATATATGAGCATTGATTATTGATTGATTTAGTTATACTAATTCTGGAAGAATGTTGTGGTCACAGTACAAATCCACGAACGCAGACAGTCGCACACGTAGGTATGAGGGTCTTGTTAGCCTAGTAGGTATTCGCTCGCGTTCGAAACGAGTTAACGAGTTTTTACTGTAATTTACGTAGTTTTAATTATTTTTGGGAAAAACAAATACCTATAATAAAAATTATAGAAATCGATTCAAACTAATTTCAGGATGTGCGTTAATTATGTTACATGTTGTATAGAATATGGTTACGATATGTAAGTCAAGTAGGAACAGATTCTATGAGAGGGCCGGTTTAAGGGAATATAATCGCTTTCGCAACGCTATGTGTTCATCAAACATTTATTGATGACTTGTAATAATACAACAAACAGAATATACAACTAAGTTAAATTCAAACGAAGTACCTATTATTTTTTTTACAACTGCATTTACGTAGGTAGTTTCATCAAGTTATTGCTCGAATATTTTTTTTTGTATTTACCCCTAAATACCTTCGTGACGCTTTTCCGTGGTAAAAAGTATCTTATAGCACATTGAACCTGGTATTTACATATCACCATATTAAATACCAAATTCCAGACAATATTTTATACATGGGGGTCTCTGCAAATATCACGTAATATTTTTCCCCGCAAGAAACTGTAAAATTCCGAGAAAACTGGGTTTAATTAAGTAAGTTTTACTACTACAATATGGCCAAATATGAAAAAAAATGGAAATAGTAAAACAAATTATTATTTTTCAATGAATTCAACGCAATCAAGCACAGATTACTGTATTAATACTAAACTGTTCGGGAAAACGGGCATTAGGCATTCAGTTAGGTGACAGTTAGTGTTGGTGGAAACGAGCACTGGGCATTCAGTTAAGTGTTACTTATTGTTGAAGAAAACGGGCATTAGGCGTTGAGTTAGGTGTCACACACTACCGTGCATCTACTACTACAATTTGCTATACTTTTTTAGGGTTTCGTACCCAAAGGGTAACCAACGGGACCCTATTACTAAGCCACAACTGTATATTCATCCGTCCATCTGCCTGTTAGCGGGCTGTATCTCATAATCCGTAATAGGTTCAAATTAAGAGATTGATGGAGTTTAAAATTTCACAGAATGCTATTACAACAAATAATAAAAATAAATTCAAAATTAAAGGGGGCTCTCCTAGTACGATGGTACGGAACCCTTCATGTGTGATTTCGACCCGCACTTCACCGGTTTTTATCGCACCTTTTAATTATTATTATCAGAATTATATACGTATAGCGTCGTAATTTGAATTATTATTGTAACGGGTGTATGAAACTATTACGATCGTTTTGCTTGTAACTATAACTGGCTTGTAATTATTACAGACGATGTGTGAATTAATCGTTAAAAAATTCGAATAAAACGTTAAGAGCGTTAACGTCTTACTCATAACGGAACGGAACGTTAACGCGACGTTAACGCTCTTAACGTGGAATTAACCCCAGTCTCCTTGGCCACAAAATCTACGACGTGATCGTAGATTTTCTGTATCTAGCAGTTTAGGAGTACAGTGGCATACACACGTACGGAAAATAACAAAATAGTAGATTATGCCCAACGTCTTACGTCACGGGCGCTATGTTAAATCTCTTTCTTTTCTCTAACTTTTATTCCCGAGGAACATACTCTATTTTTTACACGTATACATTTTTATTTGAAGTTTCAAATTCAAATCATATTATGGACCAGCCGGCAGTAATGAAATTCAGTACGATATTACTGCCCGGCTAGAGCTTAGGGCAATCATTCAAGTCAATGCAGATAAATTACGTAATATTACATCACGTCTGATTTCTTCGAAGGGGTAGACAAGGACATGTATAGTATAGCCACGTTTCGCTAGTTATGTTTAAGTCAAGGGGTAGAATTAAATCCTGAAAATAAGAATAATAAATATAAGTAAAATAAATAAGAAATTACCACTTTATCTCTTCTCGCTTTGCCCATTTGTCTTCGTTTCAGGTTCTCATGGGTGCACTGGGCCTACAGTCTGACATCATCTGGACAACATCAGCATCTCATTAATTTTCTTCAATACTTCGTCGGTCTGGTCAAAGAATAAAAGAATATTTCATAAAGATTTTCAACCAGTTCACGGAAGTTTCAGTAAAAACCAGGTTCAAGCTTACTCTGTTCTAGACTGAAATTAGTGTTTGTACAAAAGAAAGATTTTGTTACTGCGATTAGGGTTGCTTTTTGCTTAGCAGGAATTTGGTAAGTTAAAATGCGTGTTTGCTTTGAGACGGTTTAATTGCGACTAATTGTGGTGGGGGACATACAGACAGTAATATACTTTGCAATCACACAATATAGACATAACAGATTTTATATAGACTTGTCATACAAAGGAGAAAGCCAAAGGTAATAGAGAGGCAAGGAAAATATACAACAATAGAAATGAACAAATCATGCTGATCGGTTATCAAAGGAAATCGACAAATAATTGGTTACTATTCAATGATTTTGCTTTTATGTTCCATTTTGAAAGCATTTCTGTAGGTATCCGAAATAGACCAAGCTTTAATTAAGGCGGCGTCTAATTCGTTGTCACTCACACGGCACACCTAAATAAAAGCAAGTACCTCGTTGGATTCTCGTCGCTTGGCTTAGCGCCGAAAGTTACAATTCAACAGCGCCCTTTAATTTGGATATTCATTTAGGTGTACAGTCGCCAGTGCATCAAGTACCACAAACTGAAAAATTTTCTCATTCGATTTTGAACTTAATCATCCACATTTTATGGTTTAAAATAATTAAAATCATTTGTTGAAATCTGACAGTTTGTGGTAATTTGATGTCCCGGGTATACGTATATTAGTGAAAATAGGCATTAATATTGTAAGAATATTATGAACCTTATCGACCAATTCGTCATATTGTTCCTATTTAATGAACCGATCGTTTCGTTTGATGGACGACGACTGTTACTCTGTAACAGTTAGATTAGACTGTTACCAAGTACTTAGGCAGATAAATCGTCTGCCAGTCGTAGTCGTAGGTCGTGGTCGTAGTCGTGGCATATTTCCAACTCTTTACCTTACTAACCTATCCTAAGCGTCGCTTGTCCTGGCTATACATGGCTATAAATACAAAGTGTAAACGGACCCTTTACGTAATAAGATTTTTACTTTACACACCTCCACGACCCCCGTACTATTCAATCCATCCATCAGCACAATGCTTTGAGTGCTTTCCATTGAGTTCTACCGTAAAACGTGATTTTTCACCACAAAAAAAAGGCGATTCCCAGCAATAATTTTTGCGTAAAGTTACTTAGTTTGATGTACAGAATGCTTGGTTGACGGGTACGTGAAGCGTCTGTTTACACCTTGTATTATAAATCATTTTTTTTTTGGGTATCTGTATGCGTGGCCTACCCTCCGTGGAGAACCACTGCACGCCACTGCTTAGGCAGATAAATCGTCTGCCAGTTGTAGTCGTGGTAGATTTCAAACTCTTTACCTACCTAAACAACACAACGGCTTAGACGCACCCTTACTTAAAGTTTGGTCTATTTCGAGTACCTACAGAAATGCTTCTGAGAATTTCCCTGAGAAAAATTCCTGTCAGTCTGCGGAAGGCTGTCATTTACACCCTGTATACAGGCCGACTAGTTGAACGGGCAACAGTGATGGAGAATAGTCTCTCTCTACTTGAATCTCCCTTCGAATATGTTTTTTTTTTTTTGTTTATCAAAAACATCGTGCTTACATATTGGCGAATCTTGTTGCAATTCCGTTCTTCTCTTCTTTTCTGTAGGCGATTGCGATTCGCATGTACTGACGCCAGCACGTAAAGCTACCGGAAACTGTCAATTTTTCCCAATCAACCTTTAACCTAATGCTTTAGCGATAAAGTTGAAAATCTATTAAAGAAATTTGACAAATTGTAGTAGCTTGATCTGCTGGCTTATTATGCTTATGCTATGCAAGCATAATTATAATAAATAGTTATCATGGCCGTAAATCTACGCCATTTGTCTTATCTCAATTCAGAACAATATTAGTCCTTTTTAGAGCTGTGTAGTCGACGTTGCTAATTTATTTTAAGAAATTTCCCAACTAATTAGGATAAAATAAATCATTTGAAATACATCATCATCAATAATTCATTTGCTAAACGCCTGGTAGCTTTCTTTCATTTTCATGGTTTTTCCTAGTAGATAGGCAGGTAGTCACCTACTTACCTTCTGAGCACCTGAACTGAACAGGTCAAATGATCTGTCGAGTTATAAGTAGGTTCCCTAATTAAAGAAAATTATATTCGTTCAGTTTTCAGAAAAATATGACTAGACTTAACTCCAAAATACTTACATAGGTACGTATGATAAAATAAAACACATGTATGTTATCTGAAACACTAAAAAGGCTCCTTATTTCCATGAATCCAAATGACACTTGCAAAAATACACACACGGAATTACTAATAATAACTGCATAGTCATAGAGGTTATTGTCTGGAAAAAAATCAACGGATTATCTTGGAAACACGACTGCACTTGAAGAGGAATATTTTCCATAAATATAACGTTAGAAAAAGTGATGAAAATCTATTGTTTTAATTAGTAAATAACACAAACACTGATATCGTGGGTGGTTGAAATATGATCACTATTGCGCATGGCGAGTTATCCAACATGCGCAGTGGGCCCCTCGCTAAATTCAGCACTATAGGTACCTACCTACTTGGGTACCTATGTATGATACAAAACAGACATGCAGCTGGGAAGGTAGTTTGATTCGTGTACACTTTTACGGGAGGCTTGAAACTTTATGAATTCCAAACAAGCCCATGTGGGCTTTTATTATTAGTATTTAGGTACACAGCAAATAATTACACAGTTGTTACGCGGTTAGGTATGTGAGTACGGAGGCGGTATTTGATAACAGTAACCGACTGCTAAATCAACTACCTTGAAAAGCAGACGCTTGGACATAGTTAACCGGTCTTATCTTATTACCACTAGAAAGATAGAAAATTCAATCACGGATAATTATTTACAGAATTATTTACAGAATCTTATTGCGTAAGATTCTGAAATATCTCCTCTTGGGAGAGGGCCCTGGCTTCTGTAACAAAGGTACAGGATCACTTAGCACAGGAGTCAGGGACTTCACACAATTTTGTAACCATTTCTTTGTTAATAAAGATTATTGATATAGTCAAGTTAAAGCAATTACTTTATTGCTTTGTATTGCTTTTGTCTGTTGCATAAAAATATTTCATTTCAATTATTCAATTATCATAATTAATTTGACAATTTGGGGAGACCTTTCCTTAGGAGTGGGACAAAATAGGAGAATTAAAAAAAAAAATTGACTATTGTCAAATAATATAGTTAATGTTTTGGGTTTCGCCAAAGTCGGGCAAACAGGACTGTGGGTGGTCAGAGAGACTTTATAATTTCTATGTTTTTCGACCGTAATATCTACAATATTATTTACCTAAATGTACAAAGAATACGTAATGTCACTCACATTTATTTTTCGGGAGTTCCCAAATTTACGCTCGTATCGAGCTCGATGTAGTTCACAAATCATTACATTATCGTTCGACGTGCGTTAAGTTTATTGAAAACATTGCATTGAAGAAATAGTAACTGTTATTTTTATTAAAATAAAAACGATCTTTTTACTCTTCAACTCTACGATCTAAGGACAGAAATCTAGGTGACAGTACTGACATGCTCTGATATGAACTAACCTAACGGTCTTTTATTTGCATAATTCAACACTCCAACTGTCTGTAGACTCCAAGTGGGAATAGAAACAACTGATAAAATGTAGGTGCCACTATACCTACAGCTCTGCTTACTTCTTCGATCAATAAATTCGTGATGTTATGATATTAATCTGAATTTAAGGGATCTGTGCTAAGGGTGAAAGACCATTGTCGAGTCAAACGAAGCAGACCGGATTTCGGACTTTAACAGATATTTCAGTCCATATTCTGCTGAAATCCGGTGACCCAATTTCAGTCCGTACCTGTTTATGCACATCAGCATCTTTACTAGTCCTGCGTGTCGTGTACGCGATACATCGAATGTAACTTAAATTTTTTTTAAGGTTAGGTTTGCATATTTTTCTAAATGGAGAGCAAAACAAACTGTTGTTTCACACAAAACAAGGAAATTTCAAATCCAGCCCACCGAGTGTCACTGGTAGCCAGTTGAAGTTATCTCTGAATAAAAGTACTTATGTATGCATACAATGTACTGGCGCCACTACAGCTGCCAGCCTCCCTCCCTTAGAGCACCAGATTAAAAAAAAGATATAATTTTTCCTGCCTGATGCCACAGAATTAGTAGGTATCTAAGTACATAATAAAATCACTCTCAAACTGAAATATTTTTTAAGGCTACAAATGAGCCTCTGATTACCCGTACTACCGCTACAAACTCGGTTCGTACTGTTAACCCTCCAAAAAACTTTTATAACAAAGGTTCCTTTTCGTTCTGGATTGGCATTCCTATTGGATTTTCGCATGATCGACCGGTATAGACAAAGGCTGATATAAATTAGGAGCCTTGCCCCGAGACTTCAATATTATTAGGCAATTATGGCACGAGGTTGAAAATAATGCAGCATGTAATTCTAACCTGTCCAAGGCAAGGTGTCAAAAATATTTCGACCTCGCTTTGGTCGCTCTTGCAGTCAAGTTCCTCTTGAATCTTAACTTTGTAAGTCCACCAAGTAACTTCTTTATTAAGGTTCGAAACAATAAAATTATAATCTGTCCAAGGTAGCTCGAAAAGAGCTAACTTGTCTGGAGTGGAGAGCATAAATTTTCTCGTAGTTCCTAGAATTTTCAAAAAAAACTTCGAAATTAGTGAGTTCTAAAGGCCTACCCATCTTCCAAGGAAACAACGACATACCGTCCGGTCTTTTGCCATCGTCGCGTGCATAACCATGGGGTTCTAAAACACACAACGTCGGATGATGTCGTTTATGTTCGCGTCCCGTGCAAAAAGGCCTGCACTTCGGCTGCATGACAGGCCGTAGTGACAGAGGTTGTTTATAGCTTCACCACAGTACCAGCTATGAGGAGAACAGCACGAGGCACCAAGGCGTAAAGAAGCAGCGAGGCGGAAGGTCGTGTCGTCGAACAATGCGCCTATGCTCGACGACGGCAGTGCGTGAAGTGAAAAACCCGACTCCCACTCACTCACAGCCAGTAGGCGCGCACGCTCAGTAGTAGTAGCAGACGTGTTCAGTAGATTGTTCTGAACTACTCTGCAGAGCGGCTCGTTCCACCGTCTCTGGGAAAATGGATGGTCGGGTTCTTTAGTATTCGGGCAAGCGAGTTTTCAAGCATCGATAGCCTCTGAGAAGCACGGCACATCAAAATCAACCAGTATGGAAACCAACATATTTCTGATTAATTTCTTAGTGCCGTGCACCGAGGATATAAAAGCCGGTAAACTAATACTATAGACTATAGTGGCTATTGCATTTTAGATTATGAGAAGCACTTCAGCCGCATCCGTTAATAGTAAACTAATTAACCCTTTCAAATCTATATTACCTCATAGGGTAGTGTGTCAAAACACCTGTTTTAATGTGCCGTCGGTTTTACTACTTCAAGTAGATATATTTTTGTCATAGACTGTGTTTTGAGAATTTAAGACACGCAGTGTAGCGCAGCTTTTTTCACTCTAACTATAGTTGGCAATTGCATCATAATCAGTTCAAACGTTCCCAAGAAAAATATAAAAATGTTAGAATGGATAATATATCACTTTTCACGAAATCATCCATACAAATCGGCAATTTCATACGTTAGCCCCTGATATTACTATTTATTAGTTTTTTTTTTTTTAATTGAATTTCATATCTTCTGCGACGCCCAAAGGAGTTTTTATAGTTATTTTTGAAAACTTATTTTATTATAATAATATTTCTGTTTCTAAACGAAAATATAACTTTTTATGACATTGTGATACTGTCAAACTGACAGCTGATAACTGCGCGGCGTACAGACGTGCACAAGAAACATAACCTTACTTTAAGTAGAACAACTTATTTTAATAAACAGTGTATAGTTAAATTGAAACTACATCAATATGTTTAAAATACCCGCATGGGAGGATGACGGCCCTAAAACAGAATCAACATTTATGCAAAAAGTAAAGGTATGTGTTAAATATCTTGTACTTACAGCACCTTCTTTTTTTCATAATGTGACCCCGACTTTTGTTATTTTTCTGGAAATAGTACCTCATGGTTATATTCTGTTAGATGAATAACAGGTCAACTGGTCAAATTGCTGTATTTTTTTAAGTTTCTCAATATTTCCGAGTATTGAGAAACAAGATCCAAACCATTGCAAATCCAAATAAAAACACTTTCATACCTTTGAAAATACTTCACAAACTGAAGCCATGACCCTTTTTTACAGAAAAAAGAAAAGATCATCGAGAATAAAACTAAATCACTTACAAGTAATCATGTATCAGAAAAGAACAATAATGTCAAAGTTAATGATCTCAGCCACAAATCGCGAAAACATAAAATAGACAAAGACACAATCAAAAGTAAAAAAGATACAATATCAAGCACAATGAATAAGAAACCTGAAGAAACTGACAGCATTCCAGAAACACAGAATTTTGATGAAGTACTTCTTAACGCTAAGAAGAAAAAGTTTAATGAGGTCATTGAAAATGATGATAAGGAAGACTTATTGTTTGCGGAAAACAAACAAGAAAAGAGAAAGAAAAACAAAGCTAAAATTAGTCCAAATAATGTAAGTATAAATAATAAGCCTAAAGAAGATGTAACAAAACAAAATAAAAAGAAACAAACAAATAGTACAATCAGTGAAGAAAATAAAAGTACCAAGACAAATAGTGAAGAAAGTAAAAGTACTAAGACAAATAGTGAAGAAATTGAAAGTACTCAACCTGTTAATAACAAGAAGGCTAGATTGAGATGTTTACTAAATACCACAAGTCACAGGACCCCTATCAATATCAGTAAAAGTGGTAATAAGCTCAGAGATAGGATGTTGGAGAGGTTAAAAGGTAAGTGTCCTTCGCCTAATATTGCTAGTTTATACTTAACTATATTTTGCCTGTAGCTTTGCTCGTATTATGGTTGGTAATTATCCCACAGAAAAACCCTATGAGGCTATCACTAGAGATTGGATATTCAGATTCATATTTGCCTAACGTTTGAGTGTTGACTAGATTGGAGTGCGAGTTCAAGTATAAAAATATATTGCCTATATTCAATTTTATTCTATTTAGCATAAGCATAATCAGCCTATTAATGTTCCCACTGCTGGGACGCAGGCCTCCTCGCTATGAGGGTTATTCTATTTGAATATTCATAAATAGCACTTTTGTTCCCTTTTCTGGAAAAAAAAGTACTTTAGGTAAATATGCATCCCAATATCTGGTCCGTAGCTATAACACTTGGGGATAATGTAGCTTCTTGTCAGTGAAAAAAATTTTGGAACCATATCAATAGTACTGAAAATTACCGGCTACACCTATAGTTACAAACATATAATATTAGTAGATCAGTAGTTCAGCTTAAACTCATCTATCAACAAAAAGCAATTCCTTTTTTTTTCTTTCTTCTTTTTTTTTTTTTTTTTGTTCCATCCTGTTGAATTTATAGTTTATTGTTAATTTTTTGTAATTTTGTATGATGCATGTCATGTCCCTGCGACAAATAATTTTTTTTTTTTTTTTCTTTCATGTGAATGCCACACGCTACACTAGTAAACTATGATATTATCATCACTAGAAATGGGATATTTACCATGTTTACTGTTGTCTTTGAGTTCCCGATATTTTGGCCCTGTTGCAAGCACCAGGAACTCAAAGAAAACAGTAAACATGGTAAATATCCCGTTTCTAGTGATAATAATGTTAGTGACCATATAGTAAAAATGATATTATCAAACCAAGGACACAAACAACAACAAAAAAATTTCCTTTCCCAATATTGTTCTGCTACTGGGCAAAGGCCTCCTCCATAGCCTTTGACTCTTCTCTCTGTGTGGTTTTCTCTAGCCAATCTCTCACAAACTAAGTCGTCACGCCAGCGTTTTTGTTAGGCCTCCTTACGCCCGTCTTCTGGCACCCACTGTGAGACATCTTTGGCCCATCGGTCCTGATGCTTTCTTCAAAAAATTAAATATAACTTTTCTTTTTGTCAGCGAATGTGAAATGAAAGTAAACAGTAAACATCAGTTCGCTCTTATTAATATTATTGAAACAATACGGAGTTGTTTTTGTTGGTTCACACAAGCAAAAAGGCTAGGTATGAAGATACCCAGTAACTGGGTTGAGGAGTTCAGATAGGCAGTCGCTTTATGTAAATTACTGATATTCAGCTGCCTCTGTTTCGACTGGAAGCCAACTTCATCATAATTTAGAAAGGGCTAGGTAGATCGATGGGTTAACAAAAGCAATGATACTGGTAAAGTTACTCCCTCTTCATTTTCTAAGCATTTCAAATTGTTTGTAGCTGCTCAGTTCAGGTACCTAAATGAAAAGCTGTACACATCATCGGGATCTGAAGCGCAGCAGCTGTTCCAGACTGACCCAACTGCCTTCGAGACATACCACCAGGGGTATCAGCTGCAAGTCAAGAAGTGGCCTGTCAATCCGCTTGATGTTATTGTTAAGAAAATCATGAAAATGTAAGTTGGTTTATTTATACAACAGGAGATTTTGATCGAAAGTTTTCTGGTTATAATCTCAGCCTTGTATGTACTTTTTAATCTAGACTGGTGAAAAAGAAGTGGCAAAGCAAACTCCGTGACAGTTTGTAGTCGTTTCTACATTTGCTAACTACCTTACTTGCAGGATCAATGTTTGGTGACACAGACCACATATAATTTTATTAACCCTTAACTCATTCTTTCCTCACCAGGCCCAAAACTCATTTAATAGCAGACTTGGGTTGTGGAGAAGCAGCGCTATCTCGCAGAGTTCCCCACAAGGTGCGCTCTTTTGACCTGGTAGCGACCGCACCAGAAGTAGAAGCGTGCGACATGGCCAGGACTCCCCTGCTGACAGCATCCATGGATGTAACTGTGTACTGTCTGGCGCTCATGGGCACTGATCTTACTCGGTATCTTGTGGAAGCTAACAGGGTGTTGAAGATGGGGTGAGTAATTGAGTGTTGATATTGAGTTATAAGTATAGATTGGATATTCGGATGCATATTTACCTCAAGTTTGAGTATTGACTAGTATGGAGTGCGAGTCCAGTATCAAAATAATTGTAATAAACCCAGTCATATTTTCCATTTTATTATATTTAAATATTCAGCAAGATTCGAATTCAATTATTTACGAAACGTCACTCATTCACCGATCTTTCGGTGAACGAGTGACGTTTCGTACCTTGCCAGACTCCAGAGTAGTACTGAAAAAAAAAGATTGTTCTGCTGGGAATTGAACCCAGGACCCCATTGTAGCAATCGCGCCATTGTTTATAATCACCCTATTTTGTCCACAGCGGCCATCTCCTTATAGCCGAAGTGGAAAGTCGCTTCGACAAGGTAGAAGACTTCGCCAAGGAAGTCGAGCGACTGGGCTTCAAACTGAAGCAGCTAGACAAGAGCAACGACGTGTTCTTCTTCATGGAGTTCACAAAGATCAGGGACCCGCCCGTGAAGAAGGCGAAACTACCCGCATTGACACTGAAGCCTTGCTTATATAAGAGACGGTGAATAAATCTGTTATCACGTATTTGAGTTGTTTGTTCTTTAAAAGCTCTTATTTTGCATCACTCAAAGTTATAGTGATTTTTATTTTCACATTCAATAAGGTTGCTTTTTGGTTGCGGCTGGCAGAAGTATAATTGTAAAAACTGGACCATGAAACTTATAGTTCCATGGTCGCGACCAAAGATCCTTTCGTCGCGAACCGAGTTTTACTTCAAACATTCGATAGATTTGCCTTTGAAAATTTTACGTAAAATAAAACAATTTATTATAATTTAAGTATTAATTTATTTTATAATCAACAATGGTATCCATTGTCATAGAGCGTTTCTTTAAAGCTTTTACCTGATAGAGGTTCTATATCATTCGCTTACAAATAAATTATTATTATTACAATCGTTAAATTATGACCTTCACTTTACACTTCATTGTGTTGTTAAACATCTCAAAATAGTTTATGTTCGATTTTACAGAGTAACATCGTAAGTTACATAATTCTTCTCTCAACATTTTAATTCAATCATCAAAAGAAGAACTATGATATAAATGCATCAATTTATCTTAGGTAATACTTAATTTGTGATTTAAAAGATAAATTATAGATATTTTAGATTTACCTTGGAACATTAAACTCGCAGCTGTCGCCATTTAGTTATTACTTCCTCTACATTCAATCTTATATTACTCTACTATTCTTTTTATTTACAATTTACTAAGTCCTGCCCTTATACACGGCAAGCAAATCTGCGCAAGAGTGTTTGCAGCAACATTATTTTATTTGCAAACGCTTACTTCATGCAGTGTTGCCGGCAATACAAACACAAGTTTAATCTAAAGTGACGTCATGATGTTCGAGGTCCATTATTAAAAAGTTTTTAATAGTACAATGTTTAGACGTTAAGTTCTTCCATAACATCCTCAGCTTCAGCTCGAAGATTCTCCACTTTTTCAATGAGTGTCATCTGTAACAGATAATATTATTATTTTCAATCTTCTATAACAACCATGAAGAGCTTTATATTAATAAATATATTTCAATGTTGTAGTATCCCGAAATACAATAGATTAGCCATTGTTATTTACTTGCGGAAGTCGTTATTATGGCTTTAGGAGTACGATTTAATAAACGTATAACTCCATCTTACCCTGGCAGCGCTGATGAGTTGGTTGGCCGCATTGCGCGAAAGATGCGACACGCCCGACATCAGGTCGTCCGCAGACGCTTTGGCGAGGTCCTCCACACGCTTGTAGCCCGCCCGTAACAATTGCATCGCACGCGCCTGGTAGGGAAGAGTGAGAGATATGGTCATACAGATGCCTAGTTAGCCGACCAAGACAATCAGGCTGAGATTTATAAAGCATACTACAGCATACGATACGACAATGACACTCTTAAACGCAGTTTAGTTAGATTTGCTGATCGAGTTCCGTTGAACTTTGGAAATTCGCCCTAAGGCTGAGTTTAGCAAATAAGAGAATTGTTCTTAAAACAATAAGTCTCAAATTCATATGAAACGCTTACTTAAAGATTAGAATAGATGTAAACCTACCTTCTTAACGTTAGGCAGCTCCATCAGCTGCTGTAGCTCCGGCGCGGCGCAGTGCTGCAGCCTGCCGGCCAGCTCGGTCAGCAGCGCGCAGAAGCTCCACAGGTGCGCCAGTTCCGCGCAGAAGCGCGCCGCACACGACGCGAGGGAGGCAGATGTTGACATCACTGACTGTACTGTGCCGCGGGCTAGGCTGTACCTAAGTAAAGACATAACATGAGATTGTGGCGGCATCCGCAACGCTGCACAAACTACATACATACGGCACTAGTCACGTCGTTCACGTTAATTACGCATCACGCAAAACCCTACATCGCACAAGCAGAGCTCTGCGGCGCTAGCGATATCAGCAATACGTGCAATTTTTGACAAAATGAGTTAAATATTGATCCAAAATCAGTGCAATGAGTTCTACCAGATGTGCTGACAGCTGTTTTAATAGTTTATCGGGAACTGGTAAATTTCGTTAAGGAGAAAGGCAGTAAGTCCAATAAATGGGAAATCTTCCAGTAAGTATAGTTACCCCGAGTTTGCAAGTAATGCTCTTCTTAAAGAAAACTTTACTGAGGACATACCAAACTTTAAATTTAAACCAATATGTATTGCTACAATTAAAAATGCATTCAAAAGTCTCAACATAAAAAATACTGAAGACTTATGGGGGATATCCGTCAGGTTCTTGGAGACATTATTGACTCAATCGCTCCTGTCCTAACAGGCATATTATTCAATCAATGTTTGGACAGCGGCAAGTTTCCTGATCTAATGAAACATAGTAACGTAGTACCAATCTTCAAATCGGGTTGTAAGTGATCCTTCAAATTATAGACCTATATCTGTGCTTCCAGCATTGAGTAAAATCTATGAAAAAATCATGCTGGACCAGATGTTGTCTCACTTCAACTCAAATGAGATTCTGCATAGACAACAGTTTGGTTTCACGAAGAGTAGATCGACAACGGACGCGGGAGTAAAACTCATTAGTCACATTTTGGAATGTTGGGAGAAGTCCCAAGATGCCATGAAAAGCGTTTGACTGCGTCGACCACAACACACTGATCTGAAAATTACGCCACTTCGGAATTCATGGACAAGCTGCTGATCTTGTTCTTTCCGATTTATCTAACAGGCAGCAAAAAGTAAATGTAAATGGGGCGACGTCCTCCGGGTCTCTAGTCAAAATGGGCGTGCCCCACGGTTCAATTCTCGGGCCTTTCCTATTTCTTGTTAACATTAATGATCTCCCTCATATGATGGCCAAATTATCGGCTATGATTCTATTTGCCGATGACACTTCGCTAATTTTTAAAATAGATAGAAAAGATACGAATGTCTTACATGTCAACGAAAGTCTAACCGTTCTCTCGAAATGTTCACTGGTCTCTATCATTTAAGTTTTACTTTCACATAAGAAATCAGCAGTAACTAAATTTACTGTGGATATAATAAGTAGAGTTTGTTTTTTTAACAAAGTGGACTGTTCGGCAGCAGATTCTCGGGAAACTTCATAGGCCTACTATGAACTTTCCCGAGAATCTGCTACCGAACAGTCCAATTTTCATGCATTTTCGTCGGACCTGGTACCTTATACCACAACGCGAACTGGACAACCTCGTTTTGAGCATGAATGATCTTTGCAGATGTGTTAGAAACATCCGAGGTGCTCTTACAGTTTATTAATTTTTATTTTATACAAAATTTATTGTTTCATTTAATTTTGTTTCCTACTTTAATCACCAAAAACAGTAAATCTAATTTAAGCTAAATTTTATTTTTATTTTTTTATCTAAATAAACCCTTATAAAATAACAGCTGCATCCGGTTAGACTGGAAGCCGACCCCAACATACTTGGGGAAAGGCTAGGCAGATGATGATGAAACCCTTATAAAATAAAATAAAAGTTCAGTTTTTTATTTAATTTTTTGTAAGAGTATATAATTCTGCGCACTTCGATATAAGTATGCTTTAAGAAATTCCTTATAGTTTTGTTTATATAATACTGAAAAAGTGAATAACTAAAATATCCCTACACACTTGATGTGTGTAGTATAAGTTGCCTATAATAACAGCAGTAACTTACTGCTATTATTCTAAACAATCGATATTTCAGTTGCTTCAACTTGTAGCTGCAATACATGAAAACACACATCCGATCGCGGCCGCTGCACTCACTTCACTAAGCCGTGCGCGCCGCTTGGCAATCTTTATATGTGGTGCCAACACGCCGCGCTCTAGGCGCCACCACACGGATATCTAATGGAACTATATTCTTATAGGAAAGACCCAAATCATTCCTATTGGTTGTTGAAATATTGGTAATTGTAAACAGCCCACTACTTGTAATATATTTCTAGCTTTAAGTCTGCGTACATTTTGTAAATAGTATTCCAATAAGCTTCAGCACTTGCAACTTGAATATACTACGTCGTAATCATCTGGAGTATTATTTCACACCACCTAAGCGCTACAAACTAATACTAGATATAAAAGGATTTTCGTCATTTAAAACTATTCTAATGTGTATAATTTTATTGAGTAAAGAATATAAAAGCGCTTTATTTGGGGTACAAGTTTCAATCATCACAATTACAAGTGCTGTGCACACCTATAAGTGACGAATTCACCGCAAAGCTGTTGAATTAGAAAATATTTAATGTAATGATTTAGTGAATAAGTCGTTGGTGTGTCAATAAATAAATTAATTAATATAAATTAAAAAAAGAAGTCAGGAAAAATAAAATTGAAACAAAATTTGCTCGCCAATTACTCAAAACTATGCAAAACATACTTACTACTCTTATCGCTAGCGCGGCAGGGTTATCCACCCAATTAACTTATCATATACAAAAACTCGACAACAACTGTTGGACTGTAGCCCACCAGACACAACACTCATCGGCCCTCCGTTTTCAATGGAGAATGAGGAACGTTCCAATTTGTTCCTCTTACCTTTTTATAAGATCACGCCTGATTACCCTGTAGAATAAGAATCTACCAGATAGAAAAACCCAAGTATCACTGTGGTAGATTTTCTTTGAATGAAATTAATGGAACTACAAGAACTATTTTATTTTAACGATTTTGAAGTTTTAGGATGGGAAGCTATTGAAAAAGTTACGCCATATTTATAAACCCAGTCATATCTTATTGGGCCAGTAAGGTGCCTATTTGTTCTCAGACTTACTTGTATGCGACTGCAGGGAAAGGCATTTGGTTCCACAAGTCCTGCAGCATCAGAGCCAAGTAGAAACGACATAATACTATCTCAGGTACGTTCTGTAAGCAAATAAGTCAACTTTACCTTAATAAAATAAACATCACACGTAAAATTAATTGACAATAACTAACTGTTAGCACTTACTTTAATAGGCTTTCCAGTCATCATCCTTATCGCGTTATGTTCCGTGATTCCTAATATTTTAGCAGTCTGAATACCTTCCTCATCTAAGCTGCAATACTGAAAATAAAAGACGGACGCTAAAGCTACAAAACAGAATTGATTATTAATTATGTCAATTGAAATTCCAGTTTAAACGCTTTGAATTACAGCTCTAATTGGAAGAAATAGAAATAATGTAAAAAAACTAGAACGCAATTTTAATAA
Organism: Noctua janthe; assembly: GCA_910589295.1. NCBI lineage: Eukaryota > Metazoa > Arthropoda > Insecta > Lepidoptera > Noctuidae > Noctua > Noctua janthe. The sequence goes on from OU342560.1 coordinate 1,335,646, forward strand.
GGCATGTATTTAACGCGGCGACAAACTATTCTGATTTAGGGTTTTAAAAATAATTAAAATGGTTAGCAAAAATAATAGGTTGGCAGCTACAGTGAAATTCAATCAGTTCAATACGATCAGTGTGATAATTCAAGGACTCTGAAAAAAAAACCTAAAACAAGGTTATTAACCACTAGATTGTAGATAAGGCCCCGCTGCACGGGGCTCCTATTTCTGTTTGCAAGGTTTAAAGTAACCTAACACGAAGGGGATTCCGGGGTCTTAGTTCGCTCACTTCGCTCACTAGACCCCGCCATCCCCTTCGAACCTAACCTGTCCGAGTCGGGGTGCCACAAGTCTCTCTCAGCTTTCGCTCGCTCTTGCTTCCTATATTCTCCTTGCCGCAATGACCGGATAAATAGTTACTTACTTGGTACAATAGACGCCCATTCAGTATATTGATCGACAATTAAATTTTTATTCGCCCGATTAATAATTTCCCTTTTAATAAGCTATAAAGTTGTAAAGGTGTGGGAAGCAATCAAGAAACACAGATATGCCTATACCTAAATATGGACTTGCGTCACTTGGCCTGCCAAGTTTATTGAAGTGATACTTACCAAAGAATAGTAATGCGAGTAGTCAGGCCTGATTCCCGCAGCGTCATGCGGCGTCACCAAGTACAGCAGGTGCAGGCTGCCCATGAGGACCAGACTTCTGGACGCACGCTCCAGGTCCAGGAGGAGTTGCTTAGCCACTGACAGATCCATGCAACCTTGAAGACGAAGTTTAACAACATGACGTAAAGACGAAAGTTTATTAACGCTACGGTTATGGAAATAACTTTACCAAGTTAAATTCACAGTTAAATCATTTCATATTCATTAAAAGTTAAATTCAAAGAAATTATTATTAACACAGTTCTTCTCTTCCTCACGTAAGAGGTTGGACTGAAGCAAAAGACTTTCTGCTGAAAATAATTATTTGTATATTCAAAAATACGCCCCAATGCTTTGGTCCTGTATAAATATGCATTTTGAATATTAAACCCGAAATAATACTGACTCGATAAAAGAAACAAACCTCTCCAAACTGTCACATTCTAAATAAGAAAGCGTTCCGAGCCCAAACCTGTCTTTGTAACCCTACCTCTTCTATTCAATTGCTAAGCCTCCATAATACTTTACCTTTAATAGCCGCATTTCCCAGCGAGCTAACAATCAGTTCACTGTCATTATAAATGACGCAGTCTTGTTCCGTAACACGCGAGGCATCGTCGTGCGCCTGAGCTTTGTTAACTACTTCCAACGCGCCTGATTGTAGCAGCGAGCGGAGGGAATCGTCGCAGATTGATTTAATGTCCGAGGGGCTGTGGAAAAAATAACCCTTATTTTTTAAATCCTCAAAACAGTCCCGTATTCATCATAAAAGTTGTACAACATTATTTCAGCAAACCGTTTTGATGTTTCTGGACATGTTGATGCACCATTGAAATAATAATAGCAACACAAACTTTGGTATTATCATTATTCTAGTGATAACGGGATATTTACCATGTTTACTGATTGTATGATTGTATTTACTTTTGCTGTTAAAATAATGATCTCAATCGCAATACTGTTTTGATGACCGAAGGTATTCAAATTAAAAGTTCTTGTAAATAAAATTTATACTAATATTATAACGCTGAAGAAACTCTTCAGCTTCAGTTTGTTTGGTTCAACGCGCTAATCTCAGGAACTGCTCGTTCGAAATGAAAAATTCTTTTAGTGTTGGATAGCCCACTTATCGAGGAAGGCTATAGGCTATGTAACATCATGCTACAGCCAATAGAGACCGGAGCATTAATGAAAAATATTGCAAAAACGGGAAGAAATGTATTCCTTTTGAGCTTCCTTTGCGTGCGCTGCGTAAACGGTTAAAGTTACGCAACAATCATTATGACAGAATTCATCATCTGCTTAACCAACTATGTTGGAGTCGGCTTCTAGTCTAACCGGATGCAGCTAAATACCCGTATTTTATATGGAGCGACTGCCTATCTGACCTCCACAACCCAGTTAGTACTAGGTAATACGATACCCCTTGGTAAGACTGGTTGTCAGACTTTTTGAGCCACTGACTAGTAACGACTGTCAAAGATCTACAAATGACAGCCGGGACCAACGGCTTAACGTGCTTTCCGAGGCACGGAGGAAACTCGGTATGTAATGGGTGGTCACCCATCCACAGACCAACCTAGGCAAGTACGGCTTAACCTATAGATCGATCCGAGCTGCTGTTATTATTTATCCACGAGCTCCTCTATGACACAATTATTAATCTTAAAAAGTTCTAAAAAATAAGGCCGAGATAGCATAATATGTCTATCTTTTAAGGTTGACTCACTATAATCTTTTTATGGTAATCTGTTTTAAAATAATGCATTTTTAGCAAAATAATGATCAAGTACCGCGCGTGCATTTTTATTATGCGGAATCATGTGCGAGACGGCAAACAGCAGATGTTTTAAGAAGTACCTTAGGCTTTTGTTTTTGAAAAAGGATAGGGGTTCCGTGGGAAAAAAATGAAAACCCTTAAAATTGTTAACAAATTCCGATCCAACGAGGGAAGTAATATTTTTATAATAATTTCACTCGGACGAAGGTCGCGGGCAACAGCTAGTTATCTATAAATAAAACCCTATACTTTGAGACATAATTATGATTTCGACTCAAACGATGTGACGTAGGCACTGACGTTGGTTCTGATTTCGCCCATTCTGATCCGTTTTCAAACCGGCTGCTTGTGGATTACCCACTTATGGCAAAAGATTCCGCTCCCATTAGCATCTTTGACTTAGCTGGCGAAATGTGAAGTGCCATGGTCGGACAGATGTGATATTATTACTCATCGTACAGTCCAACAAGCTCCTCAGTTTGGGTCGAGTGGTGGCCAGCTCGAGTACGACTGCACTAAGCAACAGGGCCCCAGCGCAAGGACGTAGTACACCGCTTCTCTTAGACTATCATAGCATGATGTTATACTCACGTATCATCTCCAGTCACAGCTAGCAGCGTGCAGTCCAACAAGCTCCTCAGCTTGGGTCGTGTGGTGGCCAGCTTGAGTGCGACTGCACTGAGCAGCAGTGCCCCTGCACAAGGACGTAGTACACTGCGCGCGGGTGCAATGCCGCCGCGTAATACTGTCTGGAGTTGTGGCCATTCACGAGACCCGCAGATTACTATGCTTTCACCTGGTAGCAGCCAAAAAAACAAGATCAGAACAGTTTAATTCTTCTTCGTAGTGTTTCGATGGCATACAGTTCAAATATGTTTCAAAATTTGCCTTCGCGTAATCCGCTTACAGTTGCAATCTAAAGAACATCAAGCGCACAGGTAGTAAGCATGCGGCGCAATATGGAAGGTGGGCCATTGCCTGTGGTGAGATGCCGCACACTCACTTGAGGTCTGTTGATCTTGACCTTAAAGAACCCTCATATGTGGATAGTGTTTGCCTCGGCCTATAAGGGTAATGCCCAGTTAGAAGGCTCTCAGATGGTTCGATAAAGTTACACTTAATAACAAAATTACATTTAAATCATATTGGTATGTGGCTGTGCGTAGATTATGTCTTGAAAAAAAATTCCTCACAATGGGATTTGTTTGTAGTTTTAAACCTACCTAATAAGAAAGATGAAGCAAGTTGCCCGTCCCAAAGCGAACGTTCTTACAGAATTCGTGAAACAAGACTGATCAGTATGTCTCACCGGTGTCGCAGACCCCGGCGCGGCCAGCCCTGCCGACCATCTGGCGGTAGGCGCCCAGCGACAGGAAGGCGCGGCCCACGTGCGGCGCGCGCACGATGACGCGCTGCGCGGGCAGGTTCACGCCGGCCGCTAGCGTCGATGTGCAGCACAGGACTGATATCGCACCTGACCTGAGAGGCAATTCCCATATTTTAGGGATGGTGCATTCTAATCTCGGTCTCAGACAAGGTATATTTAAACCGAAACAAGGAATGCCTTCTCATAAGAAGTAAAACCTTGTTCCAGTAAAACCTTTTCAGCGCTTGTCGTTCAGCCTTCTTGTGACACAACTAGAGTTACTTAGTATAGTGTGAGCTACCTATAAGCCTGCTCCAGCAGAGCGCGCTCGTCGCTGGCGAGCCCCGCGTGATGGTACGCGATGCCGTAGCGCACCGCTGCCGCTAGCTCAGCGTTCGCTCCCTCTGCCCGCAAAGCACTTTCAAGCGCTTGACGCTCAGCCTTTTTATGGGCTATCATTTCCCTGAACGAACAGAAGAGATTAAACCTATAGGTACTGTAACATGGGGTGATGCAGCAGAGAATCGAGACAGATCTTTGAAAAGGATTTCAACTTCGACTGGAAGTATGTTTCCAATCAGGTTTCTAAATTGTTTATAATGACTATGAACACTGAACAAAAGAAAAGATCTACACTGAGCATAGGGTGGAACAAGGCAGCCAATGATTACGACGAAAGTGACCAAAATTAAGAGTGCTTGTTGGCAACAAACAAAATATTTTAAACATCCAAACATCCTTTGATTTCTGTTTATTTTTATTTCACCACTGACACCTCTTTTTTTCAACAGTTTTTCAAGTTTTAATAAAATACATTGTCTACTAACCGTCTCTGCAACTTGCACAGCAAAGCGGCAACATTCTCACAGTTGCGCTTGGTGGAACAGAAGACCAGACAGCTACCTTTAGGCACCACCTCGGAAACCAGACCTCCGAGGAGATCAGGGTCGAGGGCGGTTGCAGCTGTTGAGTACTGTGACAAAACTTTTTGCTAGAATATTCTTGAAAAGAGCTGGCAAGGTTAAGGATTTTGGCGGATATCATCATCATTTCAGCCGAAAGACGTCCACTGCTGGACATAGGCCTCCCCCAAGTGTCGCCACATTGACCGATCCCGTGCGTCTCGCATCCAGCGGATCCCCGCAACCTTTACCAGGTCATCGGTCCACCTAGTAGGAGGCCTTCCAACGCAACGTCTTCCAGTTCGCGGTCGCCACTCCAGAACTTTTCGGCCCCATCGGCCATCCATTCTGCGAGCAATATGCCCTGCCCACTGCCACTTAAGTTTGACTATTCTTCGGGCTACGTCGGTAACCTTGGTTCTCTTACGGACTTCCTCATTTCTGATTTGATCACGCAAGGAAACTCCGAGCATAGCCCTCTCCATTGCCCTTTGGGTGACTTTAAGCCTTCTGATGAGGCCCATTGTGAGCGACCACGTTTCGGTCCCGTATGTAATCACTGGCAACACACACTGGTCATAGACTTTCGTCTTGGAAACTGCGGTAAGTTGGACGAGAAGATACCACGCAACTTCCCGAACGTTGCCCAGCCGAGTCGGATTCGACGATTAACCTCTTTTTCGAAGTTAGACCTACCTAACTGGATCGTTTGTCCCAGATAGACATAATCGTCTACAACTTCGAGTGTAGAGTCTCCGATCTTGATAGGAGTGGGTGTTACATGGGCATTCAACATGACTTTGGTTTTGTCCATGTTCATTTTAAGACCCACTCTTCCGGAAGCTCTACTGAGGTCATCGAGCATAGTACTGAGGTCCTCTATGGTCTCAGCCATGACTACTATATCGTCGGCAAACCGAAGGTGAGAGATGTACTTGCCATTGACGTTGATGCCTAGCCCTCTCCAGTCCAGAACCTTGAAGACATCCTCCAGTGCAGCGGTGAACAGTTTCGGAGATATGACGTCTCCCTGTCTCACACCTCTTTGCAGTAGGATAGGTTCCGAGGTCTGGTCCTGAAGTCGGACTGACATCGTGGCGTTTTTGTACAAACACTTCAACACCTCGATGTACCGATAGTCAATTTGGCACCGTTGGAGAGATTGCAGTACAGCCCAAGTCTCAATCGAATCGAAGGCTTTCTCGTAGTCCACAAACGCCAAACAGAGAGGCAGGTTATACTCTTCTGTCTTCTGTATAACCTGCCGCAGCGTATGTATGTGGTCTACGGTGCTAAAGCCTTTTCGGAATCCGGCTTCTTCGGGAGGCTGAAAATCGGCGGCGTATATATTTTGTAACTTATAGCTTTGATGACCGTAAGAGGGTGCAATCTGAAAGTTGGCAACGTCGCAAATAGCTGTCAAATGAAAATGGAATATCACTATGTTTTCCACTATGTTTTGCACTAAAATATTAGGAATCGGCTTGAGCAGATCACGTATCACATTTTACGAATTTACTACGGCTCGGTGTAGAGTGTCCCTCCCATCCTTCTAACTGAACAGAGTCGAATGATGCCTTTTTCGCTTTAATCGCATGGCAAGTTAAAGCTCTTTCTGGCCAGGATGAACGCGCAGTGTAAACGTAACATTAGTACGTGGATTTTTGAAGAATCCATTAAAGCATTTTAGTTCAATTGTTTCCAACAAGCAAAACCAGTATCATCCATAGATATGAATAAATTATTAAAATTATGAAAATATTGTAGGTATGTGAAACGAGTATTTTTAACTTTAAAATCGACGTATTTACGTTATGTTGACACCGCGTGCTCGTGCTAGGGCCTCTACTCAACCGATTCCGTGTTAATAAGTGTAGTCCCTCCCTTATGTGTAGATTAATTGACAGCACCTTTGATAATTGGTGTACTACAAACTACATTAAAATTAGAGGTAGAATTTTCTTTCTAAATAGTACAAATGAATCTGAAATTTACAGAGTTATACTCACATACTTCTTGGACCACTAATCTAGATATCACACTTACATCATACTTGAGCTCTCTATCCGGGACGAGCTCGACCCCCTGCGCGCCCCACACGATGCGGTGCAGCACGTCTCCCAGCTTCACGTACTCCGTCAGCTCGACTGGTCGGAACTGACGCGTGAACACGTCAGCCCGCAGGAACTTAGCGATTTCGGGCAGGTTGCCTATTGTAGCCGACATGCCGACGATCTGGATGTCCTCTGGTTGATGAAAAAGATAGTAAAGACCGATAAAGATTTTGGTTAAGGGCTATATGCTGTCCCCATTTCCTAATCTAATGTGAAACATGACTTTTTATATATTATGGCATCAAAACTTCGCCACTTCCACAGTGTCGCCGATTGCAGAGCAGGTCACTTTGGCTACAGGTTTTGGGGCTCAGAGGGTAGGATATGAGGTAGAACATAGTTTCACTTCCACACTCGACTAATCCCACAAGGTAAACGAGATTGGAATTACATCTTCTACTTGGGCCTGGGTGGCTCGGGACTTTCCAGGTTGACCATGAAAGGTTCGACTTTTTATAAGAACATAACATTTCCTGTCCAAATTAATTTAGAGCAATATATTAATGATTTCCAGGAGTAAATGAAAACGAACAAATGCAGAGCTGCAAAAACGTAATAAATTTTGAATTTCACAGCCTAAATAAAGTGAGAGTTAAACTTACGATTGGTAAATATAACGGTTGATAATAATGTTTCAAGCGTGCCGCCTCGACCTTTCTCGCCAATTAAATGTAATTCATCTACCTAAAAATAATACAAAAATCAACTTCATGCAATTGTGGAGCTTCTTTTGGAGATCCAATAAACAAATAAGATAAAATATCTAAAAATAGATATTGCCGTAGCAAAATATTAAGATTAGAGTTTAGTTTATTTGAAAAACAAAACAGAAACATTTTCCGTAGTAACAAACTAATATGTGTAATATAAAATATAAACAGGTGGGCAAAGTTAGTCACACAGTGGCTGCCTGTAGACGGCCGTCGTAACCGAGGCAGGCCAAGGAACCCTGGCGTGACGATGTGGACTCATTCTTAACGGATTGGTTCGAGAAGGCAAATGTTAAACAAAATTGGAAAGCCATGTGGGAGACCTTTGACCAGCAGTGGGGCAGAGCAACTGATAAAAAAAATAACAAAGAAATGATAACAAATACCTGATTGAACAAGAGATATGGTGATGTATCTTACCACAATTAATCCAATCTCATGCAGTCTGTCCAGTTCTATGAGGCTCCTAACTAGAGCCAGTCCCTTCTCAATGGTGGCTATATAAATGCTGTTCTTTCTGCGTCGCTTTTTAGGCGGTATGTGACCCTTGCCTGCTGCATACTCTTCTACAAGAAACTCGAGTTGTACGGCAAATGTTGACAGAGCCCAGATCTGAGATAAAAGACAAATAAATCATGTTAATTCTTGTTTTACTGTCTGCAAGTTACAAAATTGAAATATCACATACATGAGTCTCTATAATATCACATAGAAGGTCTACAATAGCAGACCTTATATGTTTGTGTGTATTACTGATATTTAATTGAAACACCTACCTTCTCTTGCACTATAGCAACAAATGGCAATATGAACAGTGCATTCTTCTTCCTGTTAAGTACTTCTCTAAGCATCAAGACCTCGGCCACTAGGGTCTTGCCTCCGCTCGTAGGGAGAGCATATATTAAATTTCTTCTCTCACGCACTGTGTCTAGGTTCAGGCAATCCTCTTGCCACTCTAAAATTAAAATAGTTTATGAAACATGGTGGTACAGAATTAGGACATGCAAAACCGAGTTTTTGGATGCCCTAATTCTATTCCCTTTATAGAATGGAAAATCCATAATGTTAGATTCTCCAGACATCATACATATACATCACACTATATGTTAGACATCTATATAGGAGATGTATATTTTTGAATGTGAACATAAATCAGCTTAAAAGTACTTGTTTCCAGGTGGGCTGGTTGGAATGACCAACAACGGCCACCATGGTTCACATACAATGGTCCACTTGAAGGACTAGAAACCAATCCCATTAACATCTTAACTCTTATTCTAAACCTGAAAGTTTGAGGATTGTGGATTTGTTTGAGGATGGATGGATATTTATTACTCTTTCATAGACAAACTACTGAACAAGTTTAGATGAAATTTGGCACACAGATAGCACCTGGATTAACTCATAGGATAGTTTTTATCCTGGCCTATTACCAAACTTCACACATGCCCACAAGCACAAGGTGTGGGCATAAGCTAGTAGTAATATGTTGCTTTGACTACACTGTAATTTTTGGGGTTCAGTTTTTCTCCTGCACATTCTATCTAGAAATAAAACGCCTGAGGGTAGGCCATACTCACCATAAAACTTTTCAATGTTTCGGTAAGTTTTGAACAAACCCTTAGCCATCATTGGCAAACCATAAAAAGTATTGAAAGGATTTACTACTGCCATTGATTTCTTTTTAGATTCCTGCCCAATTTGGTTAGGATGGACAAACTTTTCCATTGCATCTTCTTTGACATCAAGTAGAAAAGAATCTCTAGTTTCAAACAAAGAGCTCTTATTCTTCACAGCATCATCAAGGTTGGTAATTGACTGATTTACAAAATCAAAGGTTTTTTCTACTTTATCCTTAAAACTTTTATCAACATGATTGATTTCAGATTGCTCCAATTTTGATTGAAACATGTCTTCGGAAATATCTTCCATCACTTCTGGCTCAGCTTGATTATTTTGAGTTTCATTATTTATTTCACAGATTTCGTTTATCTTACTGGTACATACATTTAAGGATTCCCATTCGTTTCTAGCCGAAGCCTGTAATATGTCAGGGGAGCATGGTATGTTGTAAGATGAATTATTTGAATTGTTGTTGTCCGAATCGCAGATACTTCGAAATTCGACTTGATTGCATGGTAGAAGCGGAGAATCACACCGATCTGTAGAGTCGGACCCATTGCAGTTATATTTCGAAGTGATTGGACTGCAATCCGTAAGTAAATCACTATTCTGTGTAGCTTTGCTTAAACGTAAACTTGATCGAAATATTCTTCCAGTACCCAGTCGCCGGCGTTTCGGTGTCGAAGTATCCTTTATTTTACTTGTAGATTGCATCTTAATAGATTTTATACTTTTTTACAAGGGAATTGATTGTTGATTAGACATTACCTTTGATATTTACATGATATTTTTTTAAAAGCACAAACGTAAACAATATCTTTTGACATTTCATTGACTTCACAAGTTGACAAGTCGTAACTTGTCGGTTTGTTTTGTTTATTTGGAGTTGCCAACCATTGCATTTTACTTTACCTTCCCTCGAGTAATCAGGAATCGCCTTATTTCAAATTAAACTGATTTCAAATTAATTTGATGTCTACAGTAGTTGATTATTTATTTTTATTAACCAAGCTAGGAAGAAACGATATAAGGAAGGTGGCTGACTAACTACTCGGCAGCGTTGAGTAAAACACATATTTTGTCTTGACTGTTTGCCAATAAAAATCCACCAATTCAGTGATCCAATCTTTATCTGTTCTCCTTAGCAACCCCCTTACTCTTTACACCTCGGCTCGAGTCTCGAATCGGGTGGATCGTTTCCAGATTGTACCCTGGAATACTTGTATCTAGTCACGTTTTAAAAGAACGGTAACACTTTTCTAACAAAAACGCAACGTTCAGAAATGTATAAATTATTATTATTCTCCGAAAAGGCAATTTGACATATTTCTTAAAAGTTTCCATAAATTCTCTTACATTAGAAATATAAAAAGATCCTTCTTTTAGTGTGGTCTAAAATATTTATTCAATAGAATTTCACGAAGCCACTTTCAAAATGTTTTCCAACAACTGAAGCCTAATCATTCAAGCACCAAAAGATCCTGGCATTGTATTCTCGTCCTAATGCAGCAGTAGTGCATAAATCTTTCTTCAGACTAGTTTATAGTAGCATTAATTCGTATGAAAATGTAGTTTAATTCACACGGATTACCGCCAAATTCAACTTTGTGGGTGACACCATATCGTAACCAGCTGAAGCATCACCGCGCACTAGCGGCCAGACACATCGCAGAAGCAACGACACGCGTGCGAACGCCTCCTGCGCCTTCCGATGTGTCTGTCTTAAAACACTAGCCACAACACTACGTAACCACATCGCAACTACTAGGGAAAACGTAACCAAATCGACATCTTGGAGTTACCACAACGCAACTACAAGAATACATAGAATACTCAGGCGCGGTCCCAGGGGGGGGGGGGGGGGTGTCACTGAGGTCATGACCCCCCCCCCCCAATCATACACGCCAAATTGATAAACCTTCTTAAAATAGCTTTTTTCGGATATAAATTATTACCTAATTTCCTGCTTAATCGTTCAACTAACCTTTTTCGTGGCAGAATTCTAAAATGTTCGAGCTCGCTTCGCTCGTTAATGCATCTGAGTTACTTGAGTTACTTTTATTCTCATCTCTATGTGAATGAACAAATACTCTTGCATTCTATTAGTATCAAGAACGGAGCCAAGCGTCATGACCACCCCGCCTAGGTTGGGCCTAGGTCGACCGTGATCATGTTTCTAAACTCATTGATTGATTAAAATTAAATAAAAAGAGTCCGGCTCGCTTTGCTCGCTCTTGCGATCTCTTCATCTTAAAACTTGAAAAATCTTACTATTTCAGGGGCAGGGCCGTAGGCAGCAGCGGGGTCGTTATGGTTCAACCCGTAGAAATCTCCGACAACTATGTATTAAGAAATAACCTATCCGAAGCAGAATGGAAAAAATTTCTCGCTCGCTTCGCTCGCCAATACATCCTATACTTTTTTAATTATGCAAAAGTTGACAGAGTGCTCCTATTCTCATTTCTGTATAAATTAAAAAAGAAGTGGTGCCAAAATTTTCCAGTTCGCTTCACTCGCTAATATATCCTGTACTTTTGAATTCTCCACAAGTTGACAGAGTTCCTGCTATACTCATTCCTGTATAAATGAACAAAATGTTTTTCAAAAGTTGTTGATAATATAATCGATCCCTAACCAAATTGTTGACTTAGGCTGGGACCGCGCCTGTAACCACTGCAATGACCACTTTTTGTCACTGCGATGTGATGTGGAGGACGCGCTTAAGGGAGAATTCACACGTACCACAAAGGTACGTGTGAATTCTCTTGTAAATGTTACAGACAACCGAGTTACTTTGGCATTTAATATTATGTATGAATTTATTATAATTAACCGATTTATTCTAATCACTTATTTTATTTCAATTATCGGCCTATCCTACTTGATATACATAGGCCTCTCCCAAGGTTTTAAGTTGTGGTACAAAATATAATTATCCTCACATTCTCCGCCATCCACATCTGTTTAGTTTATGATGTTCATACATAAGCTTATGATAAAATCGGTTGACCATAATTAAGCTAGAATCCACATCAATTGTATATTCTTGTACTTAAAATTTAGTATAACCAAAACTGAAATGAATGTTGTAAATGATTGCTTTATCCAGGTCATATTTCTAATAGGGTGCCACAGGGAGCTATGTTTTGCCCCGTATTTTTTTTGTTTGTGTTTAGTTGTTCTCTAAAATACAGACGACGCTTCGAGGTGCCGGAATCATCCTCATCAATCTACCTAAATCAGTCCACTGCTGGCCATAGACCTCTCCATTCCCACTCCATTTAACTAGAGTTTCGCAACTCTCATGCAGCTGCCCGCGAAGTTCGTCGTTCCACCTAGCTTGAGGGCGTTCTACCTTACGCTTGCCGATTCGCAATTTCCACTCAAGCACACGTGCACGCCAACAGTCGCCGGTTCTTCGTTTAATATCGGTTGAGCTAGAATCAACCTCAATTGTATATATCTATCATAAACTTACAATTTAGTTTCATGAAAAAGTTTAAATTAATAGCATAAATTATTGCTTTACTTTACAGGGAGTTATGTTTTGCAGTAAGTGGTCCGCTTCAATGCAGACGACGACTTGAGGTAAATACAGAAATCATCTTGATAACGATCATCAGTTTACATCAGTCCAATGCTGGCCACTGCTCTCCATTCCTTCGCCATTTAACTATTTTCTCGCAACTCTCACCCAGCAGCTACCAGCCAGCAAAGTCTGTCATTCCACCTAGCCTAAGGGCATTCTACCTTACGCTTGCCGATTCACGAACTCCACTCAAGAACACCTCTACTCCAACCATCATCGGTTCTACGGCTAATATAGACGGCCCATTTCGACTTCAGCTTAGGTACATAATTGGGACCTATGTCGACAACTTTTGTCCTCTAACGTTATTTGGTTTGTGAAAAAAATCATTCTGTATGATTTTTAAATTTTCGTAGCGTGGCTGAAACGCCATCCAGAGAAGCGAAGAGTTAAGAAAATCCCTGTTGGTTGTATACCCTACGTCACCAGCATCTCGTTCCGTTCGCGTGGGCCACACCCCCGCTTCGCCTGAACGTCTCGTTACGCGGCCAAATAGCAGAGCTCATAATAAATGCATAGGAACAATATGGCTCCCCACCAAATGCCAATCTACCGAAGCTATGTTAAAATATAAAAATGTAGCGATTCTATCGGTAAGCTTTTAGTCAGGCCTGCTCCTCTCCGCCGTCTTTGCCTTGACGGACAGACCGGTGTCGGCTCATACTCACACATAGGTACGTAAGTGAAGTTTACAGTTACAATTAAGTAATCATACAATTCAGATAGTATGACCTAACGTATTTAAATAGCGGTCAACCGGGAAGTGTAGAGATTACAGACGTCCTTTTTCTCCTCACGACGAAAGCGCATTTCCTATACAGAAATCTGAATGTGTGACAATTATGTTTGCGTATAATTCGGATGTCCCATTCTACAAGTTTTTAATAACACATAGTAGGCGCGGATAGAAGCTCGGACCATTGACCTTAAACGTGCCTTGGTTGAGCATGACAACAGTCGCCGTTGGCACCTGGTTGTAGGAGTGCGGTAGTAGCAGTCCAGCAATTGAAGCAGGTTGACTTCCTCCTCCTGTGGCCGTTGCACCTGCAGGCGTGTACGCGGGCCGGGCTGGCCAGTCAGTTTCCCTTTAGAAACCGGAGCTGGCTCGCAATCGTCGGCTCAAAAATGACCGGCGCTAAATATAGCGGCGGGCGCAGGGGGGGCGAGTGCGCGCGGCTGCTGCGCCGTCCGCCGCCGGCCAGAGCCGCCCCGGTCGCCGCGGACTCCACATTCCAACGTCGCTGTGCTGCCGGTTCAAGAACCAGTGCCGTGACTGAGTGACCGTCTTCCACCCGTGCGACGTAAGTGCCGTGCCGTGAGAGTGCCAGTGACGGGCCCAGCGGGCATATAGTGTGTAGGATAATGGTGTTACGGGAATCCTTGTGGATGTCGAGTTCGGAAACGTCGAAGATAAAAGACGGCTCGTAAGGAGGCTGGTCTAAAAATACGCGCGCGGTATGTGCCAAATGCGGACGGGCGCGGGCGTCGCCACGCTGAAATAGAAGTAACCGCCTTGTATAGTGCGCCGGATAACGTTACCGCCCGAGACTCGCGCGCAACGAACGCGTCAAGTTTCAGCGAAAATCTCTACGTGGATGTATGAGAATCGCACTGAACACATGATATCAATTTCTTTTGTGAAAAAAAATCGCATATTTAAAAATCATACACACATTTACACTACACACTATACCCGATAAAAAAACTTTCTTAACTATTTATTAAACTCCAGTGACACATCATTTAACAAGGCCTTAAAACAAAGTTCGAACAACAGCGGTTGATGTACCACCAGCATGAATATCAATAAATGCCAAAGACATCATTATAAAAACCCTGAAGAAATCATAAACAAACGTCAGGGACAAAAAATGGTGAATGGTTTATCTGACATGATTATGTTCCATTTTACCTATATAAATTAAAGATGCTTTGGTTACATAGTTACTTGTTTAAATAATTCTGATTAGCCGAAGCATTGAAAGTGATCATTCTAAAGATAGTCGCACATAGAAAGAATTTGAAGATCTATGAAAATAGAACTTTTTTTTAATAGTAACCAGATGACAGATTTTACATTCTAACATGACTTTCTAATAGATATTGGTAGATAGCAACATTAATTAGGTACACTGATTCACAAAAAATATTAGATGGAACTTTGTTAATGGACTTTTCTTTTTTAGATTTACTTGAAAACTTTGAAGTTTTATAAAGTTCCCAAGAATTCGAACTTAGTGATGAGGTCACAAAATGATTTAGAGTCGCAGATTTGTTTACCTCTTTTTTTCTTTTACTTAAGCAATACATTTTTGAAACTTTATAAGTTTTCTGTACTTACTATTTACTTATTCCAATTTGCTTATTTTCATACCTTTTTCATACTTGTCTTTCATCTCCAAGATCAAAGTTTTCAATTATTAAATCAACAGTCTCATTAATATGTATGATTTCTCATTTGACTTTATCCAACGACTTCGACTTCTCGTTCAAATAAATGAATATACCAAGCAGATTTTTCTTAAATTCTTCATTATTATATTGAGCTTTAATAGTCGGGATTATAGCTCTTCATGACCGAAACCTTTCTTGACCTAGTTACTAACAGATGTGTTCAAAGAAATTAGTTCAATCAACTAAGTTGGGGACACTTTTTACATAAACAAATATACTCGAAACAACGATCAAACGAGAATTAATTAAAGCGACTCTGGAAACGAAGACAGCAACAACTATTGCATTGTTGCCGAACTGTCTTCGTTTCGTCAGAAAGAGATAAACATTTAACAAGAATCAAGAAAGATTAGGTACTCGCGTAAAAATCTGTAAAAATTCAAGGCTCATCGAAATCCGAATCCTAGACAACATTGAGTTGAACGCGAAATCCAATTTTACACTTTCTTTGAACAGTTGCCAGCACGTAGGTGTGCAAGAAGGCAGGAAAGATAAAACCGCTAAAAATAAAATAGACTTCATAAACAAAACGCACGCTTCCCGCGTTCACGTTTCACGCCCACGCCATTTTTTTAATGTTGGCACATAAGAAAAAGTTCGACGTTATTGATATTGCTATTGTCTATTTCGAGTTCATGTATGAGTTACGTGTTGGCTGACAGCAATTAGCTAAATGGGAGTAGTGATTCATCATTTTTAGGTACTTACTTACAATTAAACTCGTAATCATCGAACGCTTCCCACCAAATTTTTTTATAATTCGGGTGCAAAAGTTGAAAAAGGCCATTCAACAAAAAAAAAATATAGATTTGCACACGAACTAAATAAAACTGGGAAAAAGTAAAACTTTTTCCTCTCAAAACTTTTTACTAAATAACATTCCAACTTCCAAATCGGATAAACTGCATTAGTACCTAACACTGTCAGGAACAAGAGGGGCACGTCGTAACAATATTCACATAAAACAGAAAATAAATGTGTAGGTTTTAAACATTAAACGGTTACCTATAAGTGAAACGTCAATAAACTATTTTGGGAGCCAAATGTAAACACATGTGTATGCAATGATGAGAGATAAATCTGTCCGTCGATAAATGTTAGGAGATGCATCTATTGACGCGATGCCAATATCTGCTGCGTTATGCTATGACGTCATGTATCATGTAAACAGAACCGATAGTGATTTATCAACATTAGATCAAACTATTTTGATAATTGGATGGGATGAGTTGGCAATCTGATACTGCTATAATGCAGTTGTGGTCTTGCACTCAGTACGTTACTATAGCTCCGAGAGGTGCCAACGAACTATCAATCGTTCAACGAACCATTGTCAACACTTGACGTTTTCATCACCCGGAAAGAGATAACATAGAGTTAGCGAATCTTTCAAACAATTAACAGTTTCGAAAGGAATTAGGACCGTTTAATTCAACGAAACTTTTTTTTACAGATTAAATAAACTACCACCATGTCTGACGAAGAAGAATACTCGTAAGTATTGAACACATAAACACTCATTCAGTCAGGATCTCAGGAAGTAAGATGTTTCTTTGGTTACACCACACAAACACACGATACATATTTTTACACTCTTCCACACTACATGCAATCTGTCCCTCCTGTCGTCTGTAGTATAACCATGTTTATTTATTGTGCTAACCGCACAAATACTGTTTGTCTGTCAGTCCTCCTAAGTGAATGTTAACCCCATTCCTGTCTATTCCACAGTGGCTCCGAGGAGGAGGAAGTAGAAGAAGAAGTCCAAGAGACGTAAGTATGACAACTCAGCGGTCAGGCTCTACCGGTTCCCGGAATTAGTTGGTTCTTTTAGAAACTGTTTGGTTTTGAAACACTTCAGCTTCTCTCGGCCTGATATCTTATTCTGCCTTGGCGATTCTATCATTTTCCAAAACTATTAGAACGGTGGAGTACACGTTGTTGTACAGACAACAGCACATCAAGCTACTACAATCTGTCAAATTTCTTTAATAGATTTTCAACTTTATCGCTAAAGCAGTAGGTTCAAGGTTGATTGAGAAATTGACAGGTAGCTTGATGTGCTGGCCTCTGTACGTTGATAGTCTTTACTCTTTTGGACATAAGCGTGAACTATTTGAGCATGATCGCAAGGTTTGATTCCCAGTTTCTTGGAACCCCCCAGTCTCGGGCTTGTTGCACGCCCTCACCAAACCCTGTTCTCTCTTTTGTTGCAGGAAGTAAGTGGCGTGCCATTTTGGTTGATCCGGCACTCACAAATGCTTCGCTCGTTTTAGGCTAAGTTTAGATGGCGACCCTAACGCTTGTAGCGCTTACCTTATCGCTTCCGTTGCTTCCAGATATACAACTTACGCTAGGTGCTGCAACGCTGCCATCCGAGCTTTCTAACAATGAAATCTTTCATATAACAAACGAAACCATGAGTTTGATGCTATCGGAAAGATCAGTGTAACAAGGACGAGTAAGTGCCTGATCTTTCCATGACGTATACAGAATGGAACAGTACCTACCAGAGTGTTGTCGAAGTTGTGAGTGAACATCAATTTGGCTTTAACCCCTAAGCTTCTGATTCTGTAAATCAAATGGAATATATACTTCTTTGCGGCTGCACAGTTTTTAATCGTGTTTTGTTTTTTTCTCTTTTCCCGTCGCTGCTCCTCTCGTCGTTGCAAACTGAAGACCCGCTCCTAAACCAGAGTAAGTAAACTCTAGTTACGAACTGCCCAACCGCTTCGCTTCTAGCCACTGAAACTGTTATGGCACTATGATTGATTGGCACAAAATTAACGAATCTTATACCAACTAGAGATTTTGCTTCAGCAAACGAAGTACGGTCCTTTTGGCAAAATTCTAAAATTATGATTACAACGGCTAGTGGCTTGTGATGCAGTGTTTGTATCGTGTATGCGCAGAATACACTAATTGTCACCGCTTCTTTGGTTCCGAACAATGAATTTTACAATAAAGAAGTAGAATATTGTAAAAGATAAGTAGAAGGCTGATTGTTGTTTTCTGTTTCTAGGAGTAGACCATCGATCGCGTAAGTTGCACCGCTCTCTGTGGTGTCACTAACTATAATCCTATCATTAACTGGACAAGGCGCGGGCGCATGTTTTTACGATCGTTTCCAAAATTTATCGTATCCGACTTATTCCGACCAGATGATCGTTTGGCGAATGAACAACCGTACACCGACGTCGGTCGCTATTTTTACATCGGTTGGTAGGCGTTCTATTTTCGAAAACCGTACTGTGCTGCGCCCGCGCCATTCTGCAAAGAAACAAAATGTCGGTCAACGGGCGACTGCTCGAGTTGCCCCGACTTATTTTTGATTTATGCATGAAAGTAATAACAAGACATCGAAGCATGACTACCTTGTAATACATAATATAATATTGTCGTAATACGTGTATCTGTCCGTGTACCACAGTCATGGTAATTATAAATGTTGTCATAAACCCTCAACAAACAATAATATCATTTACAAATACAAAACTACACAACTATGAATATAAGTTCAGCATAAAGCCAGTATTAATGTATCTAAAAAAATTATGTTATACGGTTTTATAGATTGAGGGATTATAAATCGTATAACAATAATAATGTTAACAAATGAATAATGTTGTCACGTAGTTGTTCAGTACACGAGTATTAAAGCTAAAACTTTAACAACATGTACAGTACCTGATGTCCCTGCTTACACAACGATATAAAAGCGTAACAGCGGAAAATTTAACTTTAACGAGTTATCGTAAGACTCAATCACCGTAACAGAAGTTATATGTATTGTAACATTAACACAAACTTATTTTGTGGTGTCGTAATTAATATGGCTATTTTGTATTTTCAGGGGTGAGGGAGACCCAGAATTCATCAAGGTAACTACAGCGAAAACAACACTTCTACTAACTGATTCCACATTGCATAAATTATAGTAACCAAAACACATTCAAATCTATCAACACAATTGCACTAGAGTTGGTGATAAGGTTTCATCAAATTATCTTAATATTTGTAAACAGCGTCAAGACCAGAAGCGGTCGGACTTGGACGAACAGTTGAAGGAATACATCAACGAATGGCGCAAACAGCGGGCCAAGGAGGAAGATGAGCTCAAACGCCTCAAGGAGAAGCAGGCTAAGCGCAAGGTGAGCCTCGTATACCTCGATGATATGTTAGTTGCAAAATGTTGCTTCCTTGTTTTGTGATGGGTAAATTGAATGTTTGCGCTTAATTTAGGTATCTCGCGCTGAAGAAGAGAAGCGCCTCGCCCAGAAGAAGAAGGAGGAGGAAGAAAGGAGAGTTCGCGAAGTTGAGGAGAAGAAACAGCGCGACATCGAAGAGAAGAGGCAGCGACTCGAGGAAGCCGAGAAGAAACGCCAGGCTATGCTCCAGGCTATGAAAGACTCCAGCAAAGTCGGACCCAACTTCACCATCCAAAAGAAGAGTGATAACGTAAGTCAATCAAAATTTCAATTACACCTTTCGACGAATAGGTACTTCTGTTTTCTACGAAAACATAACCATTTATTCCTCGAAAAACACACTGTTTATTTAAACACAACTAATGTGTAAACAATTTATATCGAATTTGAGCTGTTCTCGGATAAACAAGTCTGAATCATCAAATAGAATTAAAACTTTTCTATTTTATGTTTACAGTTTGGCCTTAGCAACGCTCAACTGGAACGTAACAAGACCAAGGAGCAGTTGGAAGAGGAGAAGAAAATCTCCCTTTCCATCCGCATCAAGCCCTTGAACATCGAGAACCTCGGCACTGAAAAGCTCCGACTGAAGGCCACAGAACTCTGGGAATGCATCATCAAACTCGAGACAGAGAAATACGATCTTGAAGAGAGGCAAAAGAGGCAGGACTACGACGTACGTATGAATTATTATGCTAATTTGTTGTAAAACAAATTTATTAATAGAATTTTAAGCAGACTTTCAAAAGGAGGAGTTTATCAATTCTTCAATGGTTTATAGACTTTTCATCGCTTTTCAAGTATATAAATGTTCAAGTTCATCTTGGCAACAGTACTTAAATATTGTTTTTGTTAACAGTTAAAAGAGCTCAAAGAAAGACAGAAGCAACAGTTGAGGCACAAGGCCCTCAAGAAGGGTCTCGACCCTGAGGCACTCACAGGCAAGCACCCGGTAAGCATTTCATATCCACTCAAAAAGAAGGATTTGACTAATAAGTGTTTGTGATGAGAGAAAAAAACTGAAGTGTTGTTTTATTTTCAGCCCAAAATCCAAGTAGCGTCCAAGTACGAGCGACGTGTCGACACAAGGTCCTACGACGACAAAAAGAAGTTGTTCGAGGGCGTAAGTAATTCGTACAGACACACACCTACAGGCATACGCCTACTACAGAACTATTAGCTACTATGCAACGTCTAGAAATTAAAGACACATTAATTTTCGGAACACATTACTATTATCAAATACTGCCCTACATAACTTGGACAACCGCCAAGATCACGATTCAGGTCACTTTCACATCCATTTAATTTCCAGTCGTTTTGTAGTAGCACTTCAAATTATAACACTCGTCTTCGAGGAAATTTCAACCGATGTAAAAGTAGCACACACAAAACGCAAATAATTTATTAACATAACAGAAACAAAGACTCCAAGATATCAGGTCTAAAAACAGATTCATGCGTAAATATATCTTTTACGAATGTGAAAACTGATATTGATGATGACATTTAAACGCAGGGTTTGGATACTCAATTGGCAGAGTTTCTGGATAAAACTTGGAACGAGAAGATGAACGAGTTCATGAAACGTACCAAAAGTAAGAGGCGAACGCAATGTTTGGCGATTGTGTTCCCAATGTGACCCCTCGACGCATGTCTTCACGGCATGTCCTGTTCCATTTGTGACCTAAATGAACCTTTGTACTGTTGAAAAAAATTTGGTCGTGTGGATTTACTGCTGAGTTTGATTCAGTCCCTTGAGAAAATAATAAATCAATGACTATACCTGTAGTAAATCGCCAGCCACATTCTTTGACAGTTATAAAAACATTATCCAAGTTCTAAGCCCCGGTCGTGTGTTACTCCTATTGTACCACTGTCATTGTATTTACCCTGTGTTAACGATTCCTATAGGACCTTGAGAAACTCAACAAGGACTTCATCGAGAAGGTGTGGCAAGAGAGGGCCGACCAGTTCGGTGGCAGGCAGAAGGGTAAGTAGTTTACAATCAGATTTTGCAGTTTATAAAACGGCGAACGTTTAGTTTGAATTGTGATTTGTCCATCTGCAAAGCTATGTTGGTGAAATGTAAGTCCAATTCATGTGACATTGAAGACTCTGTGCACAAGTTTTTGATGATATCTTGTTGCATGTCATTCGCCCTTCCATGTAAATAACTGTTTATTTGTAAACGATTCGAATGTTCCTCTAGGTATACGAATTTTATATTTAGAGAGAATATATTTGTAGTTTTAGCTTTAGTGATGATGAGCGTGGTTCTTGTGATTGAGTATCTGGGTTCGACTCCCACTATGTAAGAATATTATTCGTGTCATTTCTAGTTCCCTATCTCACGACGACCTTAGAACATAACCTATGACCATCATTGGTAACTATTTGGTTATCTATACTTTAATGTCACCACTGTTTCACGAATACAAACGAGATTTTAACACAAATAAGAGGTGAGAGGAGACCATAAATTCAAACTTTCTTCGATTAGTCAACAGCACAATAAGCCAATAACCCCTGAAAATCTTATAATCCCTTGATATTAATATATACCTACCAATCACAGCGAGGCTGCCCAAGTGGTTCGGTGAGAGGCCCGGCAAAAAGAAGGGCGACCTCGAGTCCCCCGAAGGCGAGGAGGACGTCAAGGCCGAAGTTGAAGAGGACGACGAGCCCGTGTACGAGCCTGAACCCGAAGAGGAAGAGGAGGTCGTAGAGGAGGAAGAGGAGGAGGAAGAGGAGGAGGAAGAAGAGGAAGAAGAAGAAGAGGAGGAAGAGGAATAAGTTAGTATTGAACTCTTTTTGTATGGACGTAAGGAAAAGAGTATTGCACCTCCACTTTTACTTGTTTACATTGAAATATACTCGTTGAGTGAAAATGTCTGGACAAGCGTCGATCACATCAATGCTTACCATCAGATGAATTAGTGCCGAGCCTATTAATAAATTAGGGTGAGGAATGCCTATCGTCTAACTAGCGAAGAAAATTAGGAATACCAGGCTTACTGGAATTAACGAAGCTGTTCAGTTCAAGGTCATTTTTTTTCTGCTGACAACGATTCTAAAATTAATATAAACCGTTATACCACAATACATAATAATAGTTTTTGGTCTAAAGAGGGTTTTTTTCTCGACCACTTGGCAATATGCATTGTCTCAACGAGAGCCAACATTGTTGTAAAAACACTCTTATGTTGTCTTTATTAAATATCTACTAAGACAATGTCAGTCTACCCACCATTTAAAAGAAAATAAAAGAAAAAAAGTTCAAAAATGAGAGAGAGATGATGATGTGATGATGAGTTAAGAGTTGGAAAACCAGTTTTCCAACTTGAGATTATTTAACTAATTTGTGGTGTCATTTTGTTCCAGACGTACGCAGCACGATTGATCAGGAAAGCTAGATCGCCGACACTCACGGGTCGGGCAGTACTGTTTTGTAACCAATCCATTAACTTATTACTATTATAAATTATTTTTATTATTTATACTGTTGAATCATTCGTTACGGAACATGGACATTTTTTGCACTTAGAACGTCGTGAACAACTATGGCGTAACAATAAACTAATTTATTTCATAAGGCTGTCGAGTTTTTTATTTTACCTGAAGACAACGATAAGAAAATCATGGAGTTTCTTGCCAGTTCTTCACCACAGGGAACGACATATTCGAGCCGTGTACCCAAAGTTTCATAAGTGCTCGTGTAGATTTATTTGCAATAAAAATTCTTTGAATTTAAATACTAAAAGTCTAAGGGTTAAAACCTAAAACCTTAGTCTTTTAATAGCAAAGGTTGTTTAGTATGACGGCTAGAATCACCCCTGCACGAATGCAGGTGAATAAATCGCCACCAAGAATAGTATATGTCGTAAGTATGTAAGAATAAAACAAGCAGCGAAAATAAATAGCTTTTGTTTAGTCTAGAAACTGAACCTTGCATACTTGGCTTAAGGCCAGGCCGTTCATGATTAGGAATCTGAAAAAGTATCAAAACCGTATCTAGCTTACCTTATTCGGCCTGCCCTGATTTTTCAGTTCCATTCTCCCCTATTAGCATTATATGATTGGCTACCTTTTAATTTACATTGAGTAGAACATTCCTAATACTTTTCGAGCGATTGTCTAGATTCAAGAGTACCGATGGATCACAACAGAACTACTCATGTCACTGTATTGATGCCCACAGTGAAAAACATTTTATCGAACATCGATAAAATGTTTTTATGTTAAACTGGTGTTAAGAAAAGTTGTGCACTAACTTGCCGCTATCGTAAATGATTATCAACTTGTAAGAATCTATATCTACTGAAATCCAGTGCACTGCATAATTGACTAGCTACAATAATGAAGCTTGAATAAGTATGATAATAAGAATATGCCTTTCTTATAAAGGCTTATAGATTACCTCCGTGTAGTTAGAGTATCGATAAAATATGGTATAATATCACATAATGATCGTCAAAATTGGTCGATGGAAATGAGCACAACTGTGCGGATTTGGCTTTCGCTTTAAAATTCGAATCAAATTCAACAAACTTCAACAAGGGAAGGTTTTTTTACATAAATAAAAGTATAATATGTATAATTGTTAAATGGTATATTCAATACAATAAATCTATAATAATAATGTTCTTTACAACTAAATAGCGTAATACAAAAGGACTAACTAACAACTACACAATTTGAGACACTTATTTCATCTATAATGCTTTGCATTCGAATACGTAAAAATGAAAATATTTAGAAAAACAAATTAAATTACCTAAAGTTGCCCGTACACTTACCCGCTTTGATCAAGATCGATGTTTCTCGACGACTCCAGAATCGTCGATCAACAGTCTTTCGACCGACGAAATCGGGCAAGTCTATAGGAACCAGTATACAAATACTAGCAATATTCGAAAAAATAACTAAAGTCAAAACTAAAACCTGGATTCAAGATTCCATTAGAAATTATTATCATCTACCCATTTGATGTAGTCAAACTTAGCTTAATAATAATTTTGGCAGACTACAGTACTGTGACAAGACAAATAACACAAGTTTTGTCATGCCTCTCATACAAAAGTCCCGACTAAATCAGTGATATGTGTCGTGTCAAGTGTGAGATAGTCAGCTGGAGGGGTCAAGACTCGACATAACCTACAATAAGGTTTAAGTCTTCTTCTTCTGCCTGGCGTTACTAATCCCGGCGTTTGCCAGGCCTCGCCTACATAAAACATAAAAGTTTCAGTAAATAACAAAAAATTATAAATGCAATGATTTATTAAAATAACTCAAACACAAATGCGGTTAGTTTTGTATAATTTAATTATATTATCGAATTAATGAAATATATTTTAACGATGGCAAGGAACTTAATACCCGAAATATATGAATGACGTCATTTCCGATTAATTGAAAACAATATCCATGATACCTAGTATGGAGCTAACCGAAATGATTTGTTTACGAAAAGTAATTTCCTTCCGAAGCTACAATTCATTCAAAAACAGTCCTTAATACTGTTGCTTAAAGTCTAATGTAATAACTAGTAGCCTTTAGATCGGCGATTCTAATTTTAAACTTCCTTCGAACCGGGTTGTAAGAAGCGCAAGATTTAATTTGAAATGACGACTTTAAACACTACAAAACAAGGTCTAATTTCACGTACGGTCTTACGATGTTTATCAGATTTTACATTCGATTCCTTCACATTCTATGTGCAACAAGTTTTAGATTATATTAAATATCTTAGTAAAAAGGCTTTCAATGACTGTTTGATTGTATTATCTCATTTTTTTTTTAAATCAGTACTGCCTGGTACAGTAGAACATGAATCTTTTGGCGTGCGAACATGGAAGTTTATTCAAAACAATTTCCAGAATAATTCGCAAATATTTACCAACAGCGTCTTTTTAACAATGTCATTCAAGTGCTAAAAGATCCTTATCGCACTGTAGCTAACTAGTCCTACCATCTCAATTTAATTCTTCATGACAACCTTATAAAACAAAAACATGCAAACAATAATAGAGCTTAAACATTTCTGGTCGACGACAGAACACGCTTTAACACTAATAACCATTAGGACTATTTTCGTGTCACACAGTGTAGTTGTTAGATAGTCAGTAGTACATATATATATCTTACGCGGCGGGAATGGTGCTGGATGGCGGTTTCTGTTGAGGAGTTTTGTGCATCATGTTGATCTTGTCTCCGAGAGATAGCGCCATGCCCTAGAAGAGGTAAAGGTTTGTGAGTTACAAAGAGAAGAGAACTGAGATGTATACTTCAACTAGATTTCGCCAGACACGTGTTTATGTAAAAGGGGCCTATTGCTGTCCACCGGGCACAAATCCAGACATCCCACTGTCACTGTTAACAATTGTCCCGACCTGAAAATCGAACCCAGGATGTCACAACCAGCAGTAGTGCCTGCGACAACGAAATTTAATAAAGAGACTTGCTATAAAAATATGCAGAGACAACTGTCGCTTGTAGATAAAATCTTGAAAATTTAGAAAAACTGTTGCAAAAACTGCGTCCTACCAACAATAAGGTATCATAAGGTTGCAATCAACTATGGTTTGCAATTCATTACATTGATTGATATATTCCGTCAATAATCGTCTAACTTACGTTAGTGTTGCATATAAGGAGACCAGTCTCGATTTATAAATGGTGAGGGTCATGTTATTGATAAGCTTCATAAATGAGTACATACCTGGCTCTTGGCCCGTATCCGCACGTGTCCCACGACGGGCGAGCCGGGCTTGTGCAGCGGGGTCTCGATGCTGAGGTTGGCGAGAGCGTCCTCGCCGAAGATGGAGCGCGCGTACAGGTTCGCGGCCATGAAGCCGCACTGCCCTGATAGTGCCTGCGGGCCAAACGTGGACGAAATAAACGATAACTCATAAAGATAGTACAGCTACATTGCTGAGTTCAGGGTTGAAGAAGGAAAAAAATAAATGGGGGTAAATTTTTGTCATTAATCATTATGAAACTATGATTTAATTTGTTTTTTACCCTGCGTTTTGGTTTCACGAGTTGAAGGGAGAGTAAAGGTATAAAGCTGCAAAACAGTCTAATATTAAAAATAGAAAATATATGTTTTTTTAAATTAGGACATAAATAAATATTTATTTGTTGATAAAAGAAAATAATTTTATTAATAATTCTTACCGCCGGTAGCTTGGACCCTGCTCCAGATACCGGTGGGCTACTATTTATTTATATTTTTAAATGTTTTTTTTTTTATTACTGGATTGAAATATTTAAAAATATAATTAATGTTTAGGTAGGAACAATAATGTTTGTTTAAGCTATTCTGTTTATAAATACAATTTAAATCTGATTTTAAGACGCAGATGTTCAAGATAACCTTCGAGACAGTTATCCAGACGGAAGAAAGTGATCTTATAATGATTCTGTTTCACTATTTTTGTACCTAAACTTAGATCTTAAAAATTAATGAATAGAACAACAATATTACCTTTTCAGGAGTGAGGCACTTCATATTGGTAGAAGACAGTAGGTGTTGTAAGTACTCGCGCAGATCTGTGATGTTCGTGTTCACGGACACCTGTGGGACAACAATATTAGTATACAGCTACATGCGCATGCGCGGACTGCGCCTGCTGCAGCTGGGCTAGCTCCAGCATTGTACTTTAACAGGTTGAGTTCATTGATTGAACAGAAATAAAATAATGTGTAAGGAATGCAGCAACGTCTATGGGATTTCTATCATTAAGTTTTATGACGTACCATGGACAACTTAGGTTATGTAAAATCTGAGCACACTTGACAGTTCCCACTAGTGAAAAACCTTAGAGAGAATTATTAGAGATTTTAACATGGTTTATTCCATGTTGAAATCTCTAATAATATATATGGAATAAACCATGTTGAAATCTCTAATAATTCTCTCTCTCCGTCTATGTGAATATTTCGCCAGTAGTTAGTACGCACAGTTCGATAACAATACCGTGCAGTAAACAATTACCTTGTTCTCCCACTCGAACTCGGCCCACATCTGCCGGAAGTCGGCGTCGGTGCAGACGGCGGGCTGGATGTAGTCCACGATGTCGATGTGGATGTCGTTCAGTACGACCACGCCGCGGTCCATCGACGCGCCCGATACCTCGTATACTGCGCCCGAAGTGGTTAGTTACACATACATGAAAAACCACTGTATTTTAGCTTCAGAAGCTTAGGACAATACTGGACACACATATTCAACGAGCATTGTGTGAACAATTGACCAGAAATTATATTCAATCGTATTTTTAAGAATGTTTACATTCTAAATAGTGTTAATTTTGCAAAAAATAATTTTCAATTTGCCAAAATACATTTTAGGACATTAAAATGAAATAACTATCAGGACAACAAATGTAATCTATCGAAACACAAACATTAACAGTTAAAATACAAAAGTAATAATTTTAAGTAACAAATTACAAAATTGATCGCGTGAACAAAATCAAGGGGAATAGTTAGAGCGCGCCGCCGTATTTCACAAATATTACGTTTTTAAGTACGAATAATTGACCTTTAGAACAATGGATATGACGTTTAGTCTGAAACACGTAAATGATACTGATGTTTGTTGTATACCCTGATACCTTTTGACTGCATCAGTGAGTGAAGTTTTGGGAAAAACTATTAAACTTTTTGTCATCAGTACAACAACATAATTATATCGAAGAATGTTAGAAGCTGTGAGGTTGACTTACCGATGTTCCCAAAGATGATGCCATTCTCTGTGGAAGCCACTTTAACATGCGCCTTGATGGTCGCGTAGTCTCTCGGAGCTAACACTACGGCCGCCGGTCGCTCCACTAAGCGCAGGTCGCCTAGAGTTGCCAGTTCCACTGTGCAGTTCTGTAGCGTGTCGTCTGTAATGGGAAACGTTATTATTGAATCAGGAATTACTAGATTAGCCGGAAAGTTAGACTATTTATAAAACGCCAAAGATTTTTTCTTCGATCCGCTTTTGCAAGAAACAAAAATTGGTAGCAATATAACTCACCCGTCTGGTTAACCACGAGCACATCGAGCACGATGTCGTACTGGTTGACGGCGACGATGGCCTCCGCGTACACGGGGTCCGAGAAGCCCGTCAGCTGCGTCACCTTGGACAGCTTGCCGCGCTCCTCGTGCGCGCCCGAGCTGCGGCCTAAGGGATGCAACGAGGATTCGTACTAACTCAAAGCATTTCTTTAATTACTCCATTACAGGCACTTTTGAATTGTCGAAACCAAAAGATGAAGATACAGTCCCCGTCACAAGTCTTAATACGAAAACACTGTAGTTGACCATATTCCAAAGCGTAGATCTCTATGGAAATAATAGGCAAGTAATAAAGAAACTCCATGGACACTCTTTTAAATTAAAATATTGTTACTCATCTTAACATCACCCCTATAAACCCCGAAGGGTTAGGCAGAAGGGTACTATGAGCACACCCACTTTTCGCTAGTTATGTTTAAGTCCCATGCAACAAGAGGCGAGCCTAATTGCCATCAACAGGGCACAATTCTAGACTCCGTGGCTACTACTGAGAGATTCCTTATCAAAAACTCAATATAGCTTAAAACGGGAGCTAGTAGATCTTCATCAGTAATACCTGAACGGGATCAACTACAAGTGGTCACGGATGGGTTCAGCACCTGTAGTGACTTGTATGAGCCTCCTCATACAAGTCTTACTTTGTGTAAAATTAGGGACCTAGAGGATGAATTAATCCAATGCTAATGTTAAACTTTTAAATGTGAAAAAAGAAAAGGATCACACTCAGGCTATAGAAACTGATCATTTGTACAATGAATTAGTAAATACAAATTGTAACCCTCATTCTATTATAACAATAGACCTTACAGAGGACTCCATAATCAAACATAACTACAGCCATAAAATTAGTAAAAATAAAATTAAGAAATATGCAAGATTGAATAAATTTATTAAAAAATGTAATTACAAGAAACAACAAAAGCACTATTCCAAAAATATTCAATTAAGGAAAGAACGTGTTTCTCTTATTAATAGATTAAATAACTATCAGATTAAATTGGAAGATAGTATAAATATTTATGAAATAGACACTCAGCGCTTGCAATCTGAAATTGAGGCTCTGAATATGTCACTAAAGTCTTTATATAATAAATATGATAGATCTAAAAAACAAATTAAGGAGCATATTCTTGCCACAAACGAGTCGATAGACACTTGTACTTGTCGGAGTGAACCCAGTATTGATGCTCTCCAGCCTGAGGCAACGGAGGACCCGTCCCAAGCTGTGAGTGCTCAGGATGGTATCATCATCAACCAAGATATAATACCTGACATTACATTTCATCATTTCATTTCATGTTTCACAAGTAGTACAGCCTGAGATTGGTAATTTTGTCTCACCTAATAGTCATGATTGTAATCATTCAATCATGTTCTCTGACAGTATAGGTAGAGGGCTAGGTAAATTAATTAGTAATAACCTGAGTTATTGTACCCAAAACAATTGTATGCCAGGGTCAACCTACAAACAAATTATGGCATTGGTAACTAAAACTGTTTGTGATCCTATTACCACCATTACTATATGTGTTGGTAATAGTTCTAAGATTAAAAAGGAAGACAACACTGACCGTGTATCAGAGTTGTTAAAGTTAAATTGTAATAAAATCACATTGTGTGCTTTTCCATATTTTGAAAATTTATCTAATAGAAAAAACAATTTTATACACATGTTAAATAAACATGTACATTTTTTAGTAGGTCACTATAGTGACAAACTTATATTATCTTGAGATCAACACTTTTGTTGATGAACTTCAGTCGACTCGGGGTAAAGTGTATCCACCTATTAGATGTAGACACAAAATAGCTTGGCTATTAGCTTCTAATATTCACTCAGACATAAGTAGTATGTCGAAGTTTAGTTGTATTATTAACACTGCGACCTTAAATAAATATAGCATTAGTGCTATAAATGTTTACAAAAATTGTACTGAGGAGGATCCATGTGTCACCATGGAAAATTATCAATTAGGGTATATTAGTAATAGGATTTTATTGTCTGGTGATGGCACGGGAGTCTCGGGGCTCACTCCAGATAGTAATATTAATTTAAACTAGGAAGTGAGCCAACAGAAGGTACCATTAACAATTTTGTTAAACCTACCAACATCAAGGTACCTTCTTGCACTCATTTAAATATTAAAAAAGGGCCTCAGCAGAACACCTTAAAATTATTCCACCAAAATATCCAAGGCATTTCTTCCAAATTATTAGAAATTGAATTATTTTGAGAAAGAATAATATGTTTGATATTATTTGTTTTACTGAACATTGGCTAAAGGATTACCAAATGCTTATTAATTATGAGAACTATGCGGTGGGTAGCTGTTTTAACCGTAAATCTATGCTGCGTGGAGGTTCCCTAATATTATTGAAAAATTGAGTTAAATATAAGCAACGTAATGACATAGTAGGTCTCTCGGCGGAACATTGCGTCGAACTGTCTTGTGTTGAGCTAGATAAGCATGTAATTGTGTGTGTGTACAGACCCCCAAACTATCAAAACTTTTCCTTATTTGAATCAATAATGGAAGATGTCCTGGCAAAACTTGCAGCCAGTGATAAACCTATAATTATTTGTGGTGATTTCAATATCAATATTTTAGAAGAAAATTCTAATAGCAGTTGATGATTAAATCTTTTCAAGTCATTTGACTTGACCAACACTTTTATTGAACCTACGAGAGTCACTTCATCTTCTGCTACTTGTATAGATAATGTTTTCTGCAATTGTGATTACTTAGATAAAGCCATAGTAAATTGTTTGCCGTCTGACCATAGCGGACAAACTGTAACTTTTAGGTGTAACATACCATTGCAAAAAGTTCAGATTCAATTTAGACCTATAACTACTAATAATTTAAAGAGGTATAATATTTCCCTACAGAACAAGTTAAGTGTTATGAGCCATCATATGGACGATATTAATATAAATCAATTGTATGATAATTTCTTTTCAATAGTTCACACTGAGTTTAACAAAACTTTTGAAAAGAAGACATAATGTATTTGCCCTAAATTTATATTTAGTGATTGGGCAACTAGAGGTATCAGAAAAAGTAGGGAAAGACTATTTGAGCTTTATGGCCTTAAGCCTTATATAAACTCTGAAACTTTTAACAAGTATGTTACTAGGTATTCAAAAATTTTTAGAAATACATGCAAGGTTGCCAAAGCCTTGCACATTAGCAACAAGATCAAAACAGCAGAAAACAAAATTAAGACAGTTTGGAAAGTCATAAATAACGAGACTAACGGGAAGAAAATACGTAACACTAGCTACACATTGGATAGTCCTAAAAGCTCTAATCAGGAAGTAGCTCATGAGTTTGTAAATTTCTTTACCGATATACCGTTAAAAACTACGGAGGCTCTTAATTCCTCTCCTGAAGTCTCAATTGGTTTATTAAAGGCGAATGTGTCTGACTGTCCGGCTGAATTTAAATTTAAACACATAAACCCTATGATAGTTATTAAAGCTTTCCGGCAAATAAAAGTCAAACTGACCGAAGATCTTTGGAGAATGTCTATCAAAGTTTGTACATCCATAGTTGAGACTATAGCACCATACTTAGCTTTAATTTTTAATTTGTGTATAGATCAAGGAGTTTTCCCGGACTTAATGAAATACAGTAAAGACATACCTCTGTTTAAATCCGGAGATAGTAAAGATACAAATAATTATAGACCTGTATCCGTGTTGCCAGTTTTTAGCAAGGTGTTTGAAAAGGTAATGCTGAATCAAATGCTCAATCATTTTAACACCAACAGAATCTTACAAGATCAACAGTATGGTTTCACCAAGGGACGCTGTACAACTGACGCCGGTGTAACCTTATTAAAGCACATATTTACTGCGTGGGAAGAGTCTCAAGACGCCATTGGAATTTTTTGTGACCTCTCCAAAGCATTTGATTGCGTAAATCACGACACATTACTTTTGAAACTTGAGCATTACGGACTAGGGAAACTTGCACTTAGTTTGGTAAAATCTTATTTGAGTGATAGACAACAACATGTGCAAATAAATGGTGTTAATTCACAGGGTTTAAAAGTAAAAATGGGAGTACCGCAAGGCTCAATATTGGGTCCTTTCCTCTTTGTAGTATATATAAATGATCTCCCCTATTTATTGAAAAACCAACCTCAAAATATGGTGTTATTCGCTGATGACACTTCCCTAATTTTTAAGATAAATAGACGGGACCAAAATCTAGATGACGTGAATAATGCCCTACTTTAGGTCCTTAATTGGTTCACCGCAAACAATTTAGTGTTAAATTAAAAAAAAACGAAATGCATAAGATTTGCTTTACCGAATGTTAAAAGTAGCGATTGTGATATAGTATTGAATAAAGAGAATCTTGAATTTGTAAATAAAACGGTTTTCCTGGGGATTACGCTTGATTCAAGGCTACAATGGGGTTCTTATTTAACATCTCTTGCGGGGCGGCTAAGTTCAGCAGCATATGCTATAAGAAAAATTCGTTAATATACTGATGTAGATACCGCTAGACTGGTCTATTTTAGTTACTTTCATAGTATTATGTCTTATGGCATTTTGTTATGGGGACGGTCTGCAGACATTGAGTCTTTATTTATTCTGAAAAAAAGAGCCATCAGAGCCATATATAATCTTCGTAGGCGCGATTCTCTAAGGGAACTGTTTAAGGAAATTAACATCATGACGGTACATTGTCAATACATCTACGAAAACATAATGTATGTAAGAAAAAATCTACATCTTTTTAATAAAACAGGTGACAGACACAATTACAGTACTAGAAATAGAGACCAATTAGTTCAGCCGGGCTTCAGACTCGCTAAAGTAGACTCATCTTTCATGGGGTACTGTTTGAGATGCTATAATAAAATTCCACAAAGTATTCTTGAACTGAATGAAACGAAATTTAAAACATGCATTGAACGCACACTATGTAAGAAAGCATATTACAAGTTGGACGATTATATCACTGATAAAAATGCTTGGCTCAATGCCGGTCCTGCTCCACAAGAACAGGGGCGCCTAAATTGATAGCATTAAATAGTATTGTTGGAGCTGCTGAAGATTGTATAACTATCTTTGCATTGTATAAATTCAATCTCTTTAGTATTATATAGCCGCCTAGCCCATATTGTGTGAGTACTATGTACTAGATGCTGTCATTCGCTGGAAACCTGCGTCTTTTCTTGACTTGAGTGTGCCCTGGCGGTTAGGAGTATGTCATGCTCACTCAAATGTCTCGCTGATGGTGGCACGTGTGTCGGATCATTTAGTTCCCTTCAAAAGTTGAGTTGAATGGTGCTGATACATGCGTCATGTTCGTGAATGGGCGCTGTCAGTTGTGACTGGTCATCTCTTATTTGCCACGGCTTATTTGAATTAATTATTTTATTTTGAATTGTTTTTACTATGGACACTTTTAACGTACACATCTGGCTGCATCGTTCTCACATAATGTACCATCTCAACATGAATGATGTAACCAAGGTTTTGTTAAAGTATTCTGATTGAAAAGAGTGTCCATGGAGTTTCTTGCCCGTTCTTCTCCATAGAGATCTACGTTAGGGAATGGGCAACTACAGTACTTTCATAGTTTATGTGCCTTGTGACTGGGACTGTAGCTATATTTTACTGTTATCTTTGTTTCGACAATTCAAAAGTGCCTGTAACTGGCCTACTTGAAATAAATGCTTTGATTTGATAGCCATTTTCTTGCTGAGTAAACACTTTTTCAAAAATCTGTGAAAGCAGATGGAAATTTCTCAAAAATTCGAGGTCTTAACCGTTTTCCTGTAACTACATTGGTTAAGGTACCTGCAAAATTACACCCTGAATAACAAATCACAAAATCGTCCGTACCTTGCAGCGCCTTAGTGAGCGACAACTCGAACATATCGTGGTGTGTGCTAGCGGTAGTGTTGCCAGCTAACTGCGCGAAGATAATACCAGCCTCCACGTCCACTTTGTTGTCTGGACGTTTCGTCTCACGGTCCTAGGTACAAAAGTGGTCATGAATTGTGTGCATTTTTTATTAAAAGATGTTTTTAAAATTGCGCCATCTTCCAGCAAAGTTTCCTCCAGTAAGGAAGTTTATTGATAGCTTTATGAAAGTAACAATCACTTAATGATATTTACTTAGAATTGTGACAGTTTTCGTCGCCATTTTAGAGAGCAATGCTAATGGCCATGACTTACGAATTGTAGGTCATGAGTGGTAGGCGCTTTACTTTGTGCATTTCATTTCATCACCACTGCTTTCTAAATGGTGAAAGAAAACAGAAGAGAACTGTCTTGTCCTAGAACCAAAAAATCGAAGACATGTGATATCTACGAGTACTAACCCACACTGAGCCCGCGTGGTTTCACAGCCCACTCCCTCTCATAGAGAGGAGGCCTGTGTCACAGCAGTGGGAACATTATAGTCTGATTATGCTAACGCTTCCCCAAGTAATACTCATAGTAAACCAAATGAATACGACAACTTGGAGTTGTCGACATCGAATGCTTTGAGAGAGTTATTGGCGCCGTGGTCCAGGTCGAGGTGACGCTACTGCTACACTCACCTTGTCGGCCTCGTCCAGCAGGTTAGCAGCGCGGTCAGGCAGCGCCAGCAGCGCGGCCAGCGCGGCGCTGGAGCCGGCCAGCAGCGCGTCGCTGTGCTACACTCACCTTGTCGGCCTCGTCCAGCAGGTTAGCAGCGCGGTCAGGCAGCGCCAGCAGCGCGGCCAGCGCGGCGCTGGAGCCGGCCAGCAGCGCGTCGCTGTGCTACACTCACCTTGTCGGCCTCGTCCAGCAGGTTAGCAGCGCGGTCAGGCAGCGCCAGCAGCGCGGCCAGCGCGGCGCTGGAGCCGGCCAGCAGCGCGTCGCTGTGCTACACTCACCTTGTCGGCCTCGTCCAGCAGGTTAGCAGCGCGGTCAGGCAGCGCCAGCAGCGCGGCCAGCGCGGCGCTGGAGCCGGCCAGCAGCGCGTCGCTGTGCTACACTCACCTTGTCGGCCTCGTCCAGCAGGTTA
Source organism: Noctua janthe (assembly GCA_910589295.1). Classification (NCBI taxonomy): domain Eukaryota; kingdom Metazoa; phylum Arthropoda; class Insecta; order Lepidoptera; family Noctuidae; genus Noctua; species Noctua janthe. Next base: position 1,371,118 of record OU342560.1, read on the forward strand.
GCAGCGCGGTCAGGCAGCGCCAGCAGCGCGGCCAGCGCGGCGCTGGAGCCGGCCAGCAGCGCGTCGCTGTGCTACACTCACCTTGTCGGCCTCGTCCAGCAGGTTAGCAGCGCGGTCAGGCAGCGCCAGCAGCGCGGCCAGCGCGGCGCTGGAGCCGGCCAGCAGCGCGTCGCGCACGACGTCAGGGCGGGAACTCCCCGCGAGGACGCACATGGCGCCATGTTCCAGGTCGTCGGCGGTGAGTCCGGATGTGGCGCCGCTCGTGCCTAAGAAGAAAGAATGTTCATGAATCATAGGATTGAAATCATACAAAAAATGCATACACTTTTTATGTCAACAAGAGAACAACAGGTAACGCCATGAGCCGATGCTTGCGTGTCAGAAGTGATTTTCTGGGTCACTGATAACGAAAATGAGGTAAAAAATTACACTACAAAATGAAGGTAACAAAAAAAATACGATTCTCATTTTTTTCTTTGGCTTCCCCTAGGAGACATTTGATGCTTCGCCACTGCTGCACTCGCAGTACACGACGGCCCGCTTGCATACGCAGTACTTGTGCGCGCCACTGCTGCACTGCAGTACACGACGGCCCGCTTGCATACGCAGTACTTGTGCGCGCCACTGCTGCACTGCAGTACACGACGGCCCGCTTGCATACGCAGTACTTGTGCGCGCCACTGCTGCACTGCAGTACACGACGGCCCGCTTGCATACGCAGTACTTGTGCGCGCCACTGCTGCACTGCAGTACACGACGGCCCGCTTGCATACGCAGTACTTGTGCGCGCCACTGCTGCACTGCAGTACACGACGGCCCGCTTGCATACGCAGTACTTGTGCGCGCCACTGCTGCACTGCAGTACACGACGGCCCGCTTGCATACGCAGTACTTGTGCGCGCCACTGCTGCACTGCAGTACACGACGGCCCGCTTGCATACGCAGTACTTGTGCGCGTCGAGTTCATAAAAACCAGCGACGGCGGCGTGAGAATTTTAGCTTATTTTCGTTTAATAACTGTAAATTTAGGTGATATATTAAAAACAATCCTGTTTTTAAAATTTACTTTATTACAAAATCAAAATCAAGCAAGGATCACGTCTTTGACATCATTTTTAAATTGCTTGTAATTGTCATGTACAAATGTTATTTTATTTAGTCTCCGGGGGCTCAGGCGAAATCTTTTTGCAGTAATTACGAGCCCTGGCACAGAAAACACTTGTTCGCTCGGAGTGCTTGTTGCAAGAATGCATAATACTGCCTGTGCTAAGGATGACAACCATGGGTAAGTATTTCTTCTTTTCTTCCAGTAAGCTAGGAGATCGCAGTTTTCGAACTCTGCGGAATCTAAAATTTCGCTCTCACTCAACTCGGCACATAATGTAGAACGGTCGGCGGCGCGCACTTCTACTACGGAGGTTCAATAATCTTCCGCAACTTTTACTTAACACTTACTCCAAAAATGTTAAAACATTTAAGTCAAAATAACTGCTACTGTTGATCACCAATAAAAACTTGACTCGTGCCAAATTTTGAGCCGGATCAATTTAGATTGCTATAGACACGCTGCCTGAGAAGATAACTTGACTTGTGCGGGTGAAAATCTAGACAGTGACAGTTCACTCGCTACTGTCCGATCGGTTTACAAGCACTGTACTTATTTACTTCGCTAAACACTCGAGCAATGTATAACAAGAAGTAGTCACCAGCATTCTGCTTATGATAGGCCAGCAGCTTGGCGGCCAGGTGTATGGCGGCGGTAGCGTCGCGCTTGTCCAGCTTGAGCGCCAGCTTGCACAGCGCGGAGCAGGCGCAGGCCGCCGTGAAGGACTCGCCCTCGCCCAGCGCCGCCCACAGCCCGGCCACGGAGCTGGCGGGGCTTGTGTTGCTACTGTGAGGGAAACAGATACACAGACATGTGAATGCTACTGCATAATCAGCCTTGTAATGTTCCCACTGCTGGGACACAGATCTCTATGAGAAGAAATTAACACCGATTATGCTGCGCTCAATTGCCCGCTTGCGAATGTTAAATTTTGACTTATGTTGTTCGATAAGTGACCAACGTTGCACACTGTAGATCAGGACGGGCATGATGCACAATACACATGTCGATGAATTTTTTGTCATTGGAAGACTTCCCTACGTACATAATATCAAAATATAAACTTACACTGGTAAGTTGAATGCGGACTGTGAGGCGTAGGTACCGTCGCTGGTGACCAGCTGTCGCGGAGCCGATGTGTCCTGAACCTTAGCTACCGTAGCGTCTGTTTCTTCCTACAACAAAAATACGATGATGCCATTAAAATTTGTCGTGAATTTATATGCCAGATAGAAATCTTTAAAAATCGAAACCCTTATAAATAAATGGTAGTATTATAATTTCGTGTGGCTATGAAACCTGTACATTTTTTTTTTTATTTGTTTGGCTCACCAACAATTGAACACACTTCAAAAATACGAGATACATTCAATAGACACACAGCGAGTCGAGTTCGAGTCACAGAGAAGTATGTCAACCTCTTACAGGTAAGCACATCATGCACTACTTATTTATTGTTGCCTAATTAAAATTAGATGAGTACCTAACTACTCACCGCACACAACTATAGTTTTTAAATACATAATTCAAATTAAATTAAATCACAATTAGCCTCAGATTTAAAATTAAAATCAAAATAAAAGTCAAAATTAAAATTAAAATCAAAATAAAAAAACAAAATCAAAAACTTAAATAAAATAAATTAATTATACATGCAAGCCTAATTATTCCCTTAAGGTCTAAATGTGTCTTTAGGTGCCGATCTAAGCTTCGAGCGACACTTGTCCCCCGTCGCATGAGTACTGTCCCATCGCTCGCGTGGTTTTTTTTTTTTTGCGTTTATTTCAAGTAGGCACACAGGCATAGGTACAGGCACTTTTGAATTGTCGAAACAAAGCATATGTTTCTTCCGCAGGCGCGGTCACAAGACACTGGTCCTGCGACAACTCGTCGAGGGTGAGAACATACGCAGTAGGAATGTTTAATATAACGCGGTACCTGGTCCCCGGGCAGCACCAGCTGGAGCGCGTGCAGCGCGGCTAGTGCGCGTGCCGGCGTGTCCGCGAACTGCGCCAGCAGCCACAGCGCCGAGCGAGCTATCTTGCCCACTTTGATGCCCGGCACTGATTCTAGCAGTTTCTGGAAATTACACAATTGTGTCAATTATTTACAAGAACTGAAGGACTAAGAGAAACTACAGAGTTTATTTATAAACGCTACTTAAAGTTGGTAATAGTGATCGTCTCCATTTCAATCATCTTTCAATTTTAAACAACGTAATTCGCCAAACGGTTTTGTTGTAGCAAATAACGAAATCTTGACGAGGTCACAAGTTACGACGTCATGTTGACTCAAATCTAAACGGTCATAATACAAAACGAGAATATTTTTGTACCGTGAGGCGATTTTAAAATTTGTAACCTGAAAACTGAAAACGGAAAACTGGCTTTAAAATCGGGACGAATTTGTCAGGTTTTTAATAAAAACTTTACTACTAAAATTGAAATAAAATTCGATATACAAAAAATAATTCTAAAGTTTTCGTTTGAAGTTAGAATTGCTTTGTAAATAACACGGATAATATTTGGTATCGGAATGCACCAAACAATGCGTGAGATAGTTACCTGATAGATGTGGTCCCTCAGGTCCACGAAGGTGTGGAGCGCCGAGCGCAGGAACAGCAGCACATCCTGCGCGGCCGGCTCGCTGCCGTCGCCCAGCAGCTCCAGCAGCGCCGGGGCCACGCTGCCGGCTACTTCCGGGAACTACCATAAATATTTTATAATAAATAATAATATAAATAGTGGCCCGAGTGTCAAATTGACAGCACGAATTTTTATGATACTGAATTTTAATTTAATGTTTTTATCGATTTAACCTATATTTAAACAATAATATATTAATTACATCAATAATAATGATAAGAAAAACAAAACAGAAAATTTATTTTACAAAACCGGACCCTAAATTTTTGGAATATGCATGAATGCTGACAAGAAGCCGGGCAAAACATCAGGCACACCCACCATCTCCGGACTCGTCGCTCAGCTCCGCCTCGCAGCCGCCGGGACGCGCCTCAATCGTGAGTGCTGTGTCTCCGATCGCTGCAGTTGCGTCGAGCTCGAGCGACGAGTTTTTCTTCCCGCCGTCGACCCCATCACCACCACGACGACGAGGAAGAGGACGGCCACCAGCGGGCTTGGGACCTCGAGGCCAACAGGCCCCGAACAGGGTCCCCTTTGCCGGTGGAAATGTGTCGCGCATGCGATGGACTCAGTCCATTAATGAGAACGTTATGCGCGCATATTATGGGGCTACTGAGGGGGGAAGCAACTTGACTGCGTACCGTGGTCGGATGCTCTCTCTGTTTCAGGTGCTTGAGCCAGGTGTCAGCGTGTCGGCGCAACGGCTGTCGGATCAGGTGCGGGTAACCACATGTTGGATGACACCGTACTTGAGCGACTACGCTTCGATTCACGGAGTAACCTAGTTATACCTGCTTCGCCAATGATTGCGGTACAGCTGCAAAATGTATCCAGTGCTCCACCGCGATCCGAACACGATGGTGAAGAGGATGATGACGAAGTTATATCCGTGAGTACCCAGTGCAACGCACAATTGAGGAGCGCTTTGGAGGGTGCATTCCGGGAGTACCGATCAACACCGCCTGAACTTAGGCCACGTCTACCTCGTTTACCTATGCACAAGAAAAACAAGGCGCTGGTGTGTGCTCTAGATTTGCAGCTGTCAAACTGCTTTGACAGCAGCAAAGACCTCACCGATACCCACTCAATATTGTACTGTGGAGCTGTAGCGGCATGTCGTGTAGCTCACGTCAAATTTCCCAACAACGACAGAGCTACACGACCAAAATTTGCTGTTCCAGCTTGGCAGTGCAGGATTGAGTGGCGTATCGGTGAGGCTAGAGCACTCATCGGCAAGTTAATCTGCTTCAGGGAGGGCAATACTCGACCTAGAGTGATGCGCTTTGTGAAGCGGGCGTTCTCGGGAACTGATGTTAGTTTTCGAGACTACTTGGCCCGCGTCACAGAGCGTATCGATTTCCTGAAGCAGAAGATCTGTGCATGGGCAAGCCGTATTCGTCGGTACAAGCGGCGAGTGGAGCGTTACACTCAGAATCGCACATTCCGAAGTGATGAAAGGTGGGTATATAGGGCTTGGGAACGACCGGACCAAGGTGTGACTGATACGCGTCTACCGTATGATGACACCATGTGTTCGTTCTGGCGCAACATCTGGTCGGTGCCTGTCAGTCACACTGAGGGTGATTGGACCCGGGAGGTTGAACGAGCGTGTGATCCGATACCTGAAATGGGGGCAATCATCATCAGCCCCCAAGATGTAGCTCGTGCAGTCCGTCCGTTGCCTAACTGGAAATCTCCAGGGCCGGATGGACTGCACAACTTCTGGATTAAATGGTTCCAGAGATCACACGTTCGCTTGGCATCCCAGTTTCAGTCAGCCTTAGAGTCAGGGTCGCTGCCCCAGTTCTTGACGACAGGAATTACCCACCTGCTCCATAAATCAGGTAGTACTGCGGAACCCAAAATTTTTAGACCAATCACTTGTTTACCAACGGTCTATAAAGTTCTTACATCCATTTTGAGAGCTAAAATCAACCATCATATTGATAGTAATTCTATCATGTCTGCCTCTCAGAATGGATGTAGGAATGGGTCCCACGGTACTAAGGAGCTGCTCCTTATTGATATGGTCATTAGCCAACAGGTTCGCCGCTCCCGAAAGGATCTGTCTACATGTTGGATAGATTACAAGAAGGCCTATGATTCTGTGCCTAATACATGGCTCATGAAGGTGCTGGAGTTGTATACAGTTGATGCAACTCTGCGTACCTTCCTGATGGGCACTGGAGAACGGTCCTTCGCTATCCAGGATGTCGACAGATCCAGGGGAACAGCGAACCGATAAAGATTGAGCGCGGTATATTCCAGGGTGATAGTCTGAGTCCATTGTGGTTTTGTTTAGCCTTGAACCCTCTCAGCACACTGTTGGAGGGTTCAGGTCTAGGCTATCGGTTGAGGAGAAGTGGTCAGGTCATATCTCACCTTCTTTACATGGATGATCTGAAACTCTTTGCCCACAACAACTTGCAACTGATGAAGCTACTGAAGGTAACGGAAACTTTCAGTAACGCCATCAGGATGGAATTTGGTGTGGACAAATGTGCAGTCATGCATGTGAAGCGAGGGGAGATTATGGAATCCGTGGGAACTCAACTCTCGGATTCCATACACCTTAGATCCCGCTCCTCAACAGAAACCTACAAGTATTTGGGTATGTCGGAAGCATTAGGTATCAATACTGCCGACATGAAACAATCATTGAGAGACCGCTTCTTTGGCCGCCTGAATAAAGTACTAAGCAGTCTTTTGTCAGGTGGAAACAAGGTGCGCGCCTTCAATGGTTGGGTCATGCCGGTTTTGATGTATTCTTTCGGCATACTCAAATGGACTCAGACGGAACTTGATGCCCTGGATAGGAGGGTCCGCGCACTGCTGACCGCAAATCGAATGCATCACCCACGGTCGTCGGTGATGAGACTGTATATCCCGCGGAAGTGCGGGGGTCGTGGCTTCTTAAACGCTAAGACCCTGCACAACCGTGAGGTATGCAGCCTCAGGGAATACTTCCTAGAAGTCGACGAGGGGATGCACCGAGATGTGGTCTCAGTGGACAAGGGCCTCACCCCGCTCTCTCTGGCTAACGAGAACTGGCGCAAACCTAGAGTATTAGACACTAATGATCGCAAGGAGGTATGGCAGGGCAAGGAGCTTCACGGACGCTTTTACCGGGCCCTACATGGACCCGATGTAGACTTCTTAGCGTCCGTATCTTGGCTGCGCTTCGGTGACCTATTCGGGGAAACCGAAGGTTTTGTCTGTGCAATAATGGACGAAGTTATGATGACGAATAACTACCGGAAATACATTGTGAAGGATGGCACGGTTGACATATGTCGGGCATGCCACCGTCCGGGAGAATCGATCCGACACATTATTTCTGGGTGTTCTCGTCTGGCTAACGGAGAGTACTTGCATAGACACAACCTCGTTGCCAGGATTATCCACCAGCAACTTGCTTTGAAGTACAACCTTGTGGAATCAGAAGTACCATACTATAAGTATGCGCCCGACCCAGTTCTCGATAATGGTAATATCACGTTGTATTGGGATCGATCTATCATCACTGACAGGACTATTGTTGCCAATAAACCTAACATTGTGGTGATAGATCGATTGGAGCGTCGCGCAATGATTGTTGATATAACGGTTCCGCATGACGAGAACCTTGTGAAAGCAGAGAAAGATAAACAATTCAAATATCTAGATCTGGCTCGCGAGGTTGTCGACATGTGGGACGTGAGTACAGCAGTCATTGTGCCGATAGTCGTGTCGGCCAATGGCTTAATAGCCAATAGCCTCGACAAACATCTGAGGAGGCTCTCGCTTGGCAGCTGGATCAAGGGCTTGATTCATAAAGCAGTACTTCTGGATACGGCGCGTATCGTTAGGAGGTTCCTCTCTCAAGAGCCCTGACCACCGGTATTTCGGACCCTGTTCCCGATACCAGTGGGCTACTATTTTTTATATTTTTAAATGTTTTTTTATATTACTTTGTATAGAAATATTTAAAAATGTAAATTATATGTATAAAAATAAATAAAGGAAATAAATAATATTATTATTTGATTCAGAAAGCGGTACTCCTGGACACGGCTCGTATTGTCAGGAGGTTCCTCTCTCTGGAGCCATGACCGCCGGTAGCTTGGACCCTGTTCCCGATACCGGTGGGCTACAATTTTTTATATTTTTAAATGTTTTTTATATTGTTTTTAGTTTAAGAAATATTAAAAAATGTATAAGATTTGTGTAAAAATAAATAAAGGAAATAAATAATATAATAAATAATATATATATATTTTATAATATAATATTTTATGTTTTATTATCCTTGCTTTGGATAATAAAACTTAAAAAAATTACAATGTCAACAGGTACCGGCCATCAGAGATTTCTTAACTAGAATTAATTTCCGCATCAGAGGTTCGATAAATCTTCCCAGAGTCAATGGAACGTTTGTACGTCTACTAAAATCGACCTTAGACGACAAATTAAAGCTGTTTGCAGAGTCAAATGGTTGAATGATGAAAAATGTCGACTGGTGAATTGGAGGGAATCACATACTGACTAGATTTTAGTGTGGCAGAGTTAAAAATCTAGTTTGTGATAAAAACGTGGGCTAATTGCATTAAGTCAATAGCATACCTTAAGTGCAGCTCTATGCAGTGCCCTCACAAGAAGCTGCCTGTACTTGGCAGCATCGTCATGGTCTGCGGACGTGGCGCGCGTAGCTTCCTTACGAAGCACCTGCACTAGTTCCTCTGCATGACGAGAGCTTACTAACTCCAGGGCTGTAGACAAATGATACATTAGCATAACTTTGAAGAACAGCTGAAGATAGGAATGGATGATAGGTAGGTGAGTTTTTAAACTAAAAATACACTGAGATTGGTCGAGTGAGGTGCATAAGAATGATATTGGTGCATGCATTCTACAGGAAAGCTCCTTTGCATGTTGCGCTGTGAAAGGTCATCTTGGTACTATTACCAAGTAAGAAAAACTCTGTAACATTCCTGGGAAACCATTGAGTTTTCTAGGACATAAGACCACTCACTTGTGGGGAAATCTTCAGGGATAAGTTTGGGGATTCGGGTGGGGATTCGTGGAGATTTGTCCACGAAACAAAAGCAAAGTCGAATATCCCACCTAGCTGCAAAGTGTGCTTCCTAACATCCAGATCAGAGGACGCGAGCACTCGCAGCACATCCATGGCAAGGTCCGGTAAGGCCCGCGCCGCAGCCTCCCCGCCCTCCTCGCGTAGCGCGGCCAGTCGGCTCACCACGATGAGTTTAACGTTATTGTCGCTCTCTTTTACAATGAGGTCGATGTAGCATGCTGCTGCCGCCTGTGGTGACGTAACGAGAATTAAATAAGATCTGTTTGTGTGAGGTATGCACACGGAATTGGACCGTTAGCTTCAAATCGCATGCTACAAAATGATATGAAAAGTCATTTGTTTAAACAAGTCTGATAAATAATCAGGACTTTTTAATGTCAAAATAACATAAGACAGTCCCCAAAACATCTGCCTGTGGTAAAACAACACGCAAAAGCTGTGTCTCGCTTGAGCACATAAAACGCACACGACATGACATTTTTGGAAATTCTTAAAATGTACACTGACTGAACCACTGGTAAACAATGCATATCATTGTGATGATTACTTGGTAACTGAAAGAAGAATTTAAGCAACATAAAGAGTTATCAATGCTTACTTTGATAGCAGCAGGAGCGTTAGACAGTGTGACGAGAGTACCAGCTGCTTCGTATCGCACGGCCGCGCTCGTTGCGTTCAGTAGTCCGTATACTGTGCGGATGAAGCGAGAGCGCTCCGATGGGTTCGCGTGGCACACCTAGACGTAAAAGAAGATTCAAGTTTGTGTAAAAAAAAAAACTCAAACCTACTTATATGTTGGAGTCATATTATTCAAAAGATATGTTGAAGGTATCGTCAAATAACCTCTAAACATGATACCAAAACACAATGAAAACAAGAGGGTCATCGCACTCGCGATGTGACATCAAACGCAAATGAAATTTCACGTCAAAAGTAAACAAGCAAGAAATCACAGCATCTTCATATCAAACTCACCTTATAAATCAGCTCCACAATGACCAACTGCAGGATATCTCCGAAGCCCTGCACGTTGTCGAGCCGCGACGCGAGGTAGGACAGTGCCTTCTCCTGGTCAGCATGCAGCAGCATGAGGAAGGCGTTCCTCTTGCACGACATGTCTTGTTCCGTCTCCAAGAAGTTGGCGACCAGTTCTGGCGCGTCAGGGATTAGGAACTCGAAGTTTCTGGGTGAAAAACTTGGTCTCAGGCTTGAAAGTTTTAACAATATTTGGCCTCCACCATTAATTTTTTTTTTAAACTAGTGGTCGCCTAGTGGTAGAAATTGGACCATAACAAACAAGAGCAGAATTCTGGGGTGGGTAAATGGTTAACAATATTTCTTTGGACAAAAAGTATGTCCATCATGGGAATACCTCCACATTTATAAGGGTGGCCAAATTTTTTCTTGCAGTTGTTTTGCTCTTGTAGTTTGGTATGATTGATTACCATTGAATAAGCTGTTATAACAATGCATTATAAAATATTAAACTTGGTGAACTAGGTTTGTCTAACAATGAACGCCAGCTAGACACCTAAGGGTGGATAAAAGCATCATGCATTGGTGAAATTCCCTCAAAGAATCTACAGTGACAATCTGTGAAGATAATGATGCAGAATTAGTACAAACTAACCTGTAGATAGTGAATATAGCGAGCACAGCATTCCTCCTCACATAAGAGTGACGGTGGTCCAGACAAGCTCTGATGGCAGGCATCAGGGGCTCCAGGAGTTCTGGCTCCTTCAATTTGCAGAGGAACCTCAGGGTGGAGCCACGAAGGAACTCATTGGGGTGTTGTAGATCCTGGTTCATAGAGGATTTGTTCTTATTTTAATGAGGATTATTTTATTGAAGAGGCCTATGTTGATTGGTGAACTAATTGAGTATGTATGGCTTTACTTTAGATAAATAACCAATTTATTTGTGAAAATGGCTGTATAATAAGTTATAAACTACAAAGAGATCATCAAGATATCACCAAGTTTTACATTTCCATAACAAAAGTTAAAAGTACAAAAATTCTAGATGATGCAGACAATATGGAATGAAGTTCTAAAAATTGGAAAAGACATTTTAAATTCACACACCTTCCTGTATGCATCACACACAAGAATCATCTCCTGCATCAGCTTGCCATCAGGCGTGGTCTTAGGCACAATCTCCCAGAAGATAAGCAGCAGCTTCTTGATCATATGGTCCTGCAGCGGCAGCACAAATCTGATGATGATCATCAGGAGACCAGGGATCTTCTCACCGGAGAGAATGATGCCGATTGTTTTCTTTAACGCTTCTATCTTCTTCTTTATGTCACCTTTTTCTGTTTAGGAAGAGCATAGGAATAACCAAATTTTGTTCTTTTGATAGGAAATGGTGTAAGTTGCTATAGAAGGTTTGTTGCAGTGTCAGTTTATGTTAATACTAGAAGCTTAATAGCAAGAAATATTATCAACTGAGGTTTAATATGAAGTGTTAAAGCTACGTAGCATGGGGTCCCATCTCGAACACATTATAATTAGTCTTGAAAAAATATCATAGATGGCAGCATAGGTAACAGTTATGAAATTAATAACCACTAAAATGAGTTAAACGGCACATTTTGGCTGAAGTAAGATTAGTAAAAATCAAAACTTCCTTGTTTAATGCTGATTTATCTATTTATACTCACAAATCACGTAATTTCGACAAAAAAAATAACTGAAGACTTTTCTAATTCATTCGAACCCATAGAATGATAAAGTTAGTTAAAGGAGCTATCTGTTATCCATTTTGTCTATAGCTCTTTGAAATAGATGGCGTTTTACTCAAAGCGTCACATACAATGTAACCACAATCGTTGCTAAATACGTTTAGTTAATTCATTTAAAGGAAATTCAGTAATTTTTTTTAATTCTATTACTGTTCACAGAAATGTAAGAAATCTTTCTAACATGTTTATGGTAAATAATTATATATTTTTTCATGTAACTAAAACCGGAACTAGCATTGCACGAAACGTTTTCAAAGTAGGTAGTTACTCTGTCTGTCAATGTCAATGTCAATTCTGTTTTGGTCATGTCTGACTCCCAGTACCCAGCTTTGAATGCGTTTTTGTTTTCTACTAACCGACCTCGGTTCGAACTATGGATTTTAGAAAAGACACCTCCCTATGTCTTGACCTGGACCCTGGATACTGTACAACAACGAATCTTGCACATACGACGACTTATGTTAGTAAAAACTTTGGATTTTGATTTTAGAAAGTACACTCAATATGGCTCCTATCAAGTGCTCATATTTAAGCGAACAGTCATCGAAAGATTTCTCAATGTGTCGGATTCCAACTGGACATGCAAGTCGTTTGGCAGTTTGGTTGAGCAATTGTGGTAAGAGTATTTACGGCTAAAATATTATGTAGTCACTTTTGAGATACTAAAAATAAAAATCAAATTAATGACGAAATACATCAAATTTAACTGGTATTAAACGTCTCCTGAACTCGCACATACACTGATTTTCAGTTTTAACTACTCATTACAGAAACTAATTAATTTAGGAGTACATAGTATGATCAAATAATTATAATGTAACATTGATAAGTATTGTGTGATAAAGACTCCATAAAATAAAATATGTACTTACTACTAACGTCTATAGCCAATGGTTACTCCAAATTGTTTTTATAAATGTTGAGAACTAACTGAAAACTAATAGCTCAACAATATACATCTAAAATGTGGCCATATATTAGTCATTAACATATTGTTTGTGATTTTAGGAAACATGACGGTAGCTCACCTTAATCATCAGGAACTGCGGTGATAAGTTCATTTAGACTAAAACTGGCAAAAGGAAAAAATTATCAAAAATGGCAGTGCCTCAAAACCACAACGATGTGCAATGCTCGGTCATGACACTGCATTCACCATGTCCATCAACATCACAAGGTATTTTTTTAAATAATCACAATTTTATTGTACCCTCATTTATGGGAATTCTGTGTGTAAGTTTTTAAGAATGACAAGAACTGTTCTTACAGGTTGTCAATAGTTTGTAACATAGAGCTTACATTACCTTTATATCTGTTTTTTTAGCTCAAGAAACTTCACCTGTACTGAAAATTTTGACTCGCAACCAAAGTGTATAAGACACAACTGACTTGTAACAGTCCAAATGTTGAAGAACCAACTGCATCTAGTGCACTTTTATGTTTTGACACATAAAAGAAAAGGAAATCAACGAACACTCCAAAGTGCAAGAAATTAAAAATGACCCTTCAAATGTCTTCCAGGTTGAACAAAAAAGAAAAAATCAAATATAACAAACTGTAAAAAAACCTAACCTGTAGTAAAACTAATTACTACATAGTATAAAACAAAGTCACTTCCCGCTGTCTGTCCCTGTGTATGCTTAGATCTTTAAAACTACGCAACGAATTTTGATGTGGTTTACATTAATAGATAGAGTGATTCAAGTGGAAGGTTTATATATACATATATACTGCACCTGTGCGAAGCCGGGGCGGGTCGCTAGTAACATAATAAATTTAGGAAAACATCACTTCAAAAGTAATGCTTCAAGAATTTTTAGTTATTTATTTATTTAAAATAGATACACCTACAGTACATACATTTTACATTTAACAATAGAAATATACAGGTTAGGGTTCTTATGTAGGTACCAATTACAGGTGTACACAACATTCTCTTAAGTACAATATAGCTATTTTATTGTAAAGTTAAAGAAATAAAATGTAACATAAAAATAGAAAACAAAACATCTTTACCTTAAACTAAAGAAGAGATCAAAAAACTGACTTACACTAATAAACACAAAACAAAATAAAAAAAATCCAAATAAAACTGATAAGAAACTAATTATAGCCATTTAAATGTAGATTCATATGAGAGCGCAACAGGCTTTTGAACTTCGGTAGGGAACCAAGGAACACATCCAAGTCAGGTAATTTACAGTTGAGTTCGTAGTATTGAATGCACATTCTTGATACTGGTGAGTTGGTTTGCGTTTGAAAAAGTCTAGAAATTGGCTGTCTAGGACGATTGTTTGGGACTGGCAACATTACACGTTCTAGCAACTGTTCGCATTCAATTTGACTATTGACAACCTTATGGAGAAAAACTAAGTCATGAGTTGAGACTTAAAGAAAGCGAAGTTTAAAAAAAGTCAAACGTTCTTCGTATGGACATCGGTGGGATATTCCTGTGGACATGTATGCAATTATGTCTCGTAAACGCTCGCTAGATGTTCTCGAGGCGCTGCGAATGTACAGCATACATAGAATTCCATGCTATACTGGCATACACTAGATGACAACGTACCAATGCCTTGAAAAGGATAATTTTAGTTTTTACTTCAAATGACTTCGCGTTTCTTTTGTTAAAACCTACAGTTATGCAATTAAAACAAACTAAAAGACAAAAATTAAACTACAAAAGCAGTTAGGTATTTGATTGAAGTATTAAAATATTTTTATAAAATTATTCCGTTTGTTTTTTGTTATTTATGTAAGTTGGTACTTAGTACCTACTTTCATCTTTCATCCTCCTACTCCTAGTACCTACCTTTTCATATCATTTCCTTGCCGCAGTAACTACATTAAATTAAAAGCAATTGTATAGCTAGATTTGATTGATTTGAGTACCTATAATGAGCTGCAAGTGATGATCTGCAAAATTTATGGCGGTTCGGAGTATCTAACGTAAGTAAATTTTCTTACGTTTTTTGCAATTTGCAGGTCGGTGTCAGGTTGTATGTTGATTAAAATATGATTTGCGGCTGTAACATGTATGTAGTTACAGAATTGTAATAATTAAAATCATCAATACAACCCTCTAAGTTCATTTAATACCATTGAAAGACTTTTTCATGAAATAGTTTCTTCCCGTGTGTTTGTCAGTGCGGCGAAATGGCTTGCGGTACGGCGCTGCACCGTGCCGTGTGGTTTGGCTCTAAGAACGTTTACGACTTACGGCATTTCATACAAACTTTTAAGTCCTTTTTTTTTAAATTTCTGAACCGATATAAATGAAACTTCATACGCATAAGCAGGATACTTAAGTCGAAAAAGTTCTCAGAGAACATTTTCGAAATGTCATTTTAAAAAAAGAGATAATTGGAAATTTCTGTTTCTATGAATCTAAAATCGTCCTAATTTAGCTGTAATACTATTTTTCAAAAATGTTCTCTGATAATTTTTAGAACTATGTATATTGCTTGAGTGTATAAAGTTTCATTAAAATCGGTTCAGTCATTTCGAAAAAAAAGAACTTTAAGGTTTATACGAAATGCCGTAAGCAGTAAACGCTCTAAAAGTATTGAAATATTCAACAAAAACAAATGAAGACGCATTCGCCGCAAAGAGATGTTTGTTAGCTCACTCACACAAATGAAACCGTTTCGCCAACTAGAGACATTTTTTGTGGTATTGTTATTATCTATTTGTCCTTGAACGCACGGTGCGATGTAGAGAATCTATGCGCCATCTAGTAGTATCAATGCCACTTAGTATCGATGCCACCTAGAAACTAGGCCTACTCCTAGATGGCGTTGTAAAACTACTGCCTCTGGTAATCAGTGAGACGTTGGTGCTACCATCTGTTGAAAAAATGGAGGACAAAAAATAGCCGGTCCGATTGCCAGTTTTAGGGAGGTATCATTTCTTTGTATAGGATTGGGTATCTGTACGTAGTATTATATTATCTGTGGTTAAAGCTATGTTTATTAATGGTGCCATTCCTACTCTTTAACTTTAGAAAGTGAGCATGGTTCTATTTCATATTCAGTAGGGGTACCTGTATGGTCCAAAGCACTTGCATATAAAATGAAACTTACCAAGGTCCAACTTGAGTTGCATCTCATTGTAAGGCTCTGAATCCGTCGGGAAGTTGATCAGAGTATAACATGGCTGTTCCACACCCGCCATGCTGAAAATGCATCAAAAGTTTCTATCTATACTTTTTTATGTTTTACGTTAGGAGTAAAGTTAAATAACAATTGAGCTACTGTTAGGTGATACAAGTTACAAACAATATAAATGAAGGTCCGAGTGAGATATCTGATTCAGAGGTCGTATGTTTCGATCATATTTCACCGATGACTTGTTCCACCCATTATCTTCAACGAAAACTCATTAAAATCTAAAGGACTTTAAGAATTTAACATTCCGATACGTGAGAGATATAGAATTTTCCTATAAACTGCATCATAAGCCTGAAACACTGAAGTAATTTGGTATTACAAGGGTCCGGTCGGTCCGTCAGTCATCAGTATTTACTTACCTTTATTGATGTTAGTATTCGGTATTAAGTGTACAAAGCTATATGTTTTCACTTTTTGTAATCAACTACTGAAAAAATCTGTAAATTACAAGACAATTGAGAATAATTTACAACCCAAAATTAAAATAATACGTGTCCACATCCACAACTTCAAACGTCAATGTGACATGAGTAGTGGTGTCATGTCATCTATCGTCCTTTCGTACTAAAATAGTGCACGCGTGTTTTTGTTTGACACAGGATAAAATTAGTCATACTAATGAAAATATCACACCATGTTTTTTTCATTGGAAGTTTTTTCAATGGAAAACTAATGACTCCAACGCGGTCCACAGGCTATGACAACGCCGCAACTCCGTTTCACATAGATAAACATAACACTTGATAACACTGCGCCCTCCTGACAAAGGGATCTTTTCTTTTCTGTAGAGGAACGTCAGACCTCTTTCCTATTTTCTCAAACTGATGAATTTGAGATAATCGAACGTAATTCTACTAATATTATAAATGCGAAAGTGTGTGAGAATGGATGGGTGTTTGTTACTGTTTAACGCAAAAACGACTGAACGGATTTGGATGAAATTTAGCACACAGATAGTTTATAACCTGGATTTTAAACTTTTATCTCGGTAGTATGATCCCGTGGGGCAATTATCAAATTCTACATCATCGGCTTTGCCCACGTAATGTTTTATTAGACAAAAAATCTAATGAAATGATTACTCCTGACGATATTTTTCTAGGATCTTAGCCCAAGAAAATTTCTTTCTTTCGTGTTTCACAAATTCCAAGAATTTTGTTTAGAGATATAAAAAAATAGAATTCATAATCATGAAAGCAGATAGGATTTTTATTTACAGAATTCCCTGTTTGTTTTATAATAATGCGACTAATCGTATGATTTCATAGTAGGAAAATAAATACGAAACTCAAGTGTCAAAATAAATAATTGGAAGTATTGGAACGTCAAAACGACAAAAATATTTGGACGTTTCGCTTGGCGTCATCGCGTAAGTACGTTTTCGGTTGTGTATTGTGGAAAATAAAACAATTTAGAACTTGCAAACAAATGCTTTAAAACTTTAAATCCAAAATGGATGTGTTAGTGACTTTATTTTACATTCTGTTCTCTATATGTGTCGTTTATCCGCCCACCGAGTTCGTGTCGGCCGGCTTCACAATAGCTCAACTGTTTGAAAGTTTCCTCGGATCTGAAAATACTAATTTTATCGGATACCATATGAAGAGGACGACGATTACTGCCTTGATTCACACCGCGTTGCCCCTGGGATATGTTTTCTGCCTAATGTTAGCTGGGGACCGCAACCCTTGGTTGCCTGCGGGCGCGGCAGCGACCGCCATAATTCCATTGCTGATGTGCTATAGGCTGTTATGTTGGTGGGAGAACAGCCATATTAAACATCCTGTTGTGAAAGCTCTGCTACCTTATGTGTCCCCTGGCATGGACTGGAGAATAGTAGCTGCCAACCTCAACATTGAGTTCAGGAAGTAAGATTAATTTACCTCATTTTTGTATGTATTGTTGCTTTCAATAATTATGACTAAACAAGAAGGAAAACTAGGTACTCTAATAAATCATCACCCTTCTGCCACTATTCCAATTAATTTGATGACCCCAAATAAATGCTGCACATGTATTTCTTACATGAGTTTTTTGTCATCTCTGACTTCAATGACTTCCTAACCATGTCACTACTTTGCCTTTGTAAGTGAAAACACAGTATCTTCATTGGAATGCAGTTGGAATTTCAACTCTCAGCAGCAAGCCAAGAGTTGAATATCTAATAGAATGCTAACTAAACTTTTTATATTTTCAGTTACAATGGTAGTATGGAAACCTCTAGCTTACCTGCTTTCATAATTTTAATAGATTAAAACACTTTACTTCATTACTTTGAAAATATTGCCTTTATAGACAATCAAAGAATACAGAAATTCAAGTAGTTAACCATGAAACATTGTTGCAGTGTAGACAAAGTATCAATCCAGCTGACCACAACCAACAGGTTTGTGGCTACGCAGACATGGCTGATCAAAGTGACACAGTACAAACTCTGCCTGGTCAAGCAAGAAGATTGCACTCTTGTGGCTACTGCAGTAAGTACTGACATATTTTGTTAAGGTAAATGATTAAGGAAAACATCATAATGAAAATGGCATATTTTAGAAACATGAAATCGCTGGCAGTACATTTAACAGCCCACACTGGGGCCAGTCCAGTCCTTCTCCCTCTCAGGGAGGACTGGAGTGAGGCGGCCTAGCTCTGAGCAGTAGGAATGTTAAAGGCTGATTGAGCATTGTACTACCACATTCACTAATGGTTGACCACTTTTCAACCTTAATACTTAGGGCATAACGGTGAAAAATATGTTATGTACATAGTTGAAATAACACATTCAATGTGGCTTCATTAATTGGCTATTAAACCAAAGCTTGATAATGCTTATCAACTGACTTTTTGGTCCATCTGTAGGCATTCTTAATCAAACTTGCAATGAACTGGTAATTCTTATCTATTATTTTATTTAGTTGTTTAATTAAATGATACAATTAGGCTGAATATAGATAATTGTATAGTACAACAGGAAGTGGAGAAAAGATAAATAGAATCATTTCAATTAGGTTAAGGACATACATCCTGTTCTTATGCCTATATTTCAAAATCAAAATACATTCCATTGCAAAAAATTTGGCACCTAAAGAAATTAACATTCCAAGGCCAATTTCAGTTAATTCAATTGTATTTAATTGTTTGACTTAGCCCTAACCTATATTTATGTACTTAAGATCTTGTAAATTAATATGCATGACTGATCTTACCCTTATCATTAGGACATCCTAGTTGGATTGAGGTCGGAATTTTGAGCTGACCAATCTAAACCACGAACCAACCGATCCGAACTTCATACATATTGCAATATGCATGAAATATATTTATACACTTCTACGTCGCCAGGACGGTGAGCGCGAGCATTGTCGCCCATAAAAATGGAATCGCCTCCAGTACAGACTACAGTTAATTCGAGTTCCATTTTCTATGAAAACTTACTCTGTACGCTCTGTCGAATTAATTGCTGCACAAAACAAAAGGACAGCCCCGATAGGTAGTGATTTCTTCGAAACAAATGTCTGCATACCGTTCGCGTAGTATTCGCACCACTCGCCGGCATCGATCACCATGTAAAGAGATTCTAGCTTCATAGGAACACAATACTCTGTTCTAGTCATCCAGAGTCTATCTGTCCGCGATGCTCAATTTGGAGCAAACTGAAGTCGGGCAACTCTGAGCTCACGGAGTAATTAAGGGCCCGGCCGGGATAAAAAACATCCTGTGTTAATCCAGGTTATAAACTATCTATGTGCCAAACATTCAAATCCGTTCAGCCGTTCTAGCGTGATAGATTAAGACACATTTTTTTGTTTGTAGGTTTTTAAGTTTGTATGTAGGAGGTAATCTCCGGAACTAATGATTCAATTCTACACTTTTTTTCACTGATAGAAAGCTATGGGTGCTAAAGGCTATAAATTATTTTATATCCTGCATATTAGCAGAGCTATCACACTTTTAGCGGACGAAGTCCTAGTAGTGCTATAAATATGCAAATTAATAGAAATAATGTTAATTATGTTTGTCTAACTAAACCGGCTCTGCTTTTCTTTTTCTTCGTGCAGTTTTAATTTCAACCAATAGTTAAAGAAAACAAAAAAATCATTGATCATGATTTTTTAAATGATCCCTATACGCTAGGGGTAGGCCGGAGGCCTAGATTTGGGAATGTCTGATAATTTAAATTGAAAATGTTGAAAATTTCAAGTAAACATGTCCATTTAAAGATTTCAAATTTATTTTCTGCAAAATTACTCATACTGTAGTAGCAAGATATGAATAAGCTTTTATTTCAATTCAGAAATTATGAGAACTTAGGATTAAAGAAAGTTGAATATCTGGAACAATTCTCAAACTTTCTGCAGTCTTTAGTATTTCGCTGACTTTCACTTATGACCTTACTTTTTTGTTATTAAAGAGTTTTGTCTGCTAATACCAAGTTATGTTTACATAACATGTTTTTAGACTTGATTATTTACATTAAACTCCGGTTTTTATTAAATAACAAACTTCTATTAAATAATAGGTATTCCTTATATACTTTCGATCTAAAAATTTTGTTTGGTTCCTACGACGTATTACTATTAGAACTGTCTATTGGCGTAGTGGATGAGCGATTGGCATGCTGTGCTTTAGGGATTCGATCGCATCTCACTGGTTTGATCTCCGCACACAGCAAATATTTATATGACTACACTTACAGATTCCTGTTCATAATCTGGATTTGTCTGTGTAGGATTATGTTTGTAATCACGATCAGGTTCAAGATACAGTTAAAATTCCTAGCCGAAGCAGGCAACTGGTACTGCTACTGCGACAATCGCCCCGTCCGTGTGTATCTTCGTCCGTATTACCTACTGCTTAACACTGTCAAAGGTCTTACGAATAGCTAGCTTAAAATTATTCTTCATCAACAGACGGACCGCCACAACCTAGCCCCATCAGGCGAGGAAGAAATCCAATACATTAACATAGAGGTCATCCCAACTCGCGATGACGTAAAGCGCTTCACCTTCCGCTGCTCCACTATAGCATTGCGAGACTTGCAGCCCAGGCTGGCGCAGGCAGTGCGGGTGCCTGACCATATCTTCCTGTTGCCAACCCTTGCTGAGAGATTCGTCGTTGTATTCAAGGAGTATGTCGAGCAGAATCCTGTGTATTATGTTGATCAGGTTAGTAGTATTGAAATGTTTTGCTTGTAGATTTAGAGTTGCTTGCACTACTTATTTAAAACATCATTCTGTCTCTTTCATCTTCAAACGAATTGCAGCAACATAACTGAGATACTTGTCGAGAGAGACTGAATCCTGCGACACAGGGTATCCTAGTGCAGGATCCAGTGTCACATCTTATTGTAACACTTTTTATGAAACAATATTTTTATTTATTTTTATTACATTTTTATTTTTTAAACTTTGTTTTAAATACTGCAAGCGTTCGTTACTACAATTCGTGTCTTAGATTTAAGCCTAAGTCTAAGTTTAAATCTAAGTTACGAATTGTGGTAGCAGAGCTTTTTATTGAATGATCTCATTACAATGTGGCAGCAGCTAGTCTTAAAATACGTTGTCTTCCCAGGAACTAGAGATGTGCATCGGTTGCATGCAGTATCCCGCAGATGTAAAGCTGAACAAGCGATGTGTCGCCCCGCCCCCGCAACTAGCGGGAGGCCCGCCACCGTGCACGCACTGCAATTGCCGGTAACTGATTATTCATTATTTTTCCATCTGTCTATGTTTCCTCACATTTTTGTCAGGACGAAGCTTTTGATCAAGTTGATCACAAAATGCTTGACGCTCTTCTTTGCGGGCTTCAAGTTGTACTACATTGAGGACTATGAGAACAGTGACAAATTAAAGCGTGTATTATATTAGTAGATAGATTAATAAACCGTTTGAATTTTCTAATAATCTTTGATTTTAAATTGGTATCCTCCTGGGTTTAATTCTTGGTCCGGTCTTCCACTACACTGGTTTCATCTAATTTTTAGAATTTTTTTGCTAAGCAGTTTTCTTCCTTAGCAGTGCCCTCTGGTGCTGCTCGTGCATGGGCCGCTGGTGGGCGGCGCGCGCGCAGGGCCCGCCGGCGGGCTGGCTGGCGGGCCGCGCGTCGTGCCCGGTGTGCCGCGCGACCTTCTGCCTGCTGGACGTGTGCCCGGCGCGGCAGCCGGCCTCCTGATGGCCGCGCCCGTCGGCGCTAGGGGACACGTGTGAGCGCGATACTCGTGCCTGGAGCGTGGGATTGAGGTGCAACATTTTATTTCTGATTTCATTTAGAGATATGACGGTTGAAAGCGAATGTTTTACTTTAAGTACAAATTATTGTTGACTCTATTTTCTGATTACGGCTATACGGTTTATTTTTGAATTCTGATCGTAGTTAAGAGTCGTATAAATGTTAAAAAAATATTATTAATCAATACTTAACTTTAATCAGCGTTCTTGAACTGGCTTGACATAATCAAATATCTGGTTTTAAAATGTTGCCGCGAATTTCGTCGGCTCTGCAGTGATTAACAAATGTGACGCAAGTTGAATTGACCTTGGTGTGAAAAGATTGTTTAAGAATTATGTAGAGTCTCATAATTTCAAACTAATTAGTTTCACCTGTCTATAGAAACATTGTTTTATTTGACTTTTGCAATATTGATGATGGACAGAATAGAGTAAATTTATTGATTTTAAAACTTTGGCAAAAATGTTTTATTGTTATTTCTGGTATGTACTGTCATTGTTTTAAATATTGCCCAGAGAGGCTCTGTAACAAACCAAACCAATCAATTCATTATACACGATTTTGATGTCTATACATAATCATTATAACTTATATAAAGCGCAAATAATAACACAGTGTGTAGAAAATATAGGCTATATTTGAAGTGGGCTTGAACGAGATAATAGGGCCGAAACGTAAGACAATAAAGTTTTCTTGGTCAAATATCTGAACTCGACTAAAGATGTAGTTTAGATTGTTAGTATGTACAGTCACGGACTTTAATTGATGAGCCACTTGCCACTATTCGTATTTTAGCCGTGTAATGTAAATTGGGTTTAGTCGGTTATACTCGTACATAGTACAGAGTGACTACTCAAAGTACGAGCTTTGAGTACTCAAACTACTCAAAGTAAGACCACCAATTGCAGGTGTAGCAACCGTAACCCAGCGACAAATGTTTTAGCTTAGCCATAGTAACGTTGACGTACGTGACGTACCTATGGCTACGCTAAAACAATGAAATTATGAGAAGTTATGATTGGTAGTTTCGACATCGGAAATACTTGATGATTACTTGTTAATAACATGATAATATAATATCATGCCTGTAATCCCCGAAGAGTAAAAATAAAATGTGCTAAGCTAAAAAAAATGTCAACCGCGGTTTGAGTTCGTGTTTAATCGTGTAATCTCGTGAATCTATAAAACTGCAAAATAGAAAAGTTTGAAAGTGGCTCATCAATTAAAGTCCGTGACTGTACTTATCGCGGGCAAGCTGGCTTGAAAATATACACCTCCCATGTATTTTTAATATGATGACATAATAATTTATAATACTATTTTAAACTATGAACTGAAAATGTATACTTTATAACTCTGAATGTGTAGAAATCGCTCTAAGGGGCGTCGATATCATAGTGATCAGATAGTGATGTGAAAAATCGAATTTAAATCGATTTAGCACATCACTAGTGTGTGTATGTATGATTAAATGCATTATATTGTAATAGGTGTTTTTTATTGTATAAAAATTCCCTAAAGGTATATATTTTATATTAATTCAATTTAATGCATTTAGGAAATCAGGGAGAAAGATTATCAAAAACTTTATGTTGACATTATACACATATAAGTAATATAATAATCACTATAATGTAATGAAAAAACTGACATAATAACTGTCTACTTATATTTATGATCTGTTTTGCTAATCAATTAATCAAATACAATATTAATGGGCATTGAGTTGTTGTATTAATTGCTGCAGTAGCAGTAACAAATGAGGTCGGTTGACATTGAGTGGAGTACCTATTTAGATGGTATCTCTTCGATCGCATGGAGCCCTGGTTGAACCCTTGACCTTTTACTGAAGGGCACGAACCACACGTGGTAGTAGATCACGTGGCTGTTAACTTCGTGATATTTCGATACTGGGAATACTTATTTATTTATTTTAGAAAACATGTACTATAAAACAGAAATTGCACAGACAAAACACAGATTAAAAGAAACAATTATTTAAAATAATCATTATTAAGATATTAATGCAGTTGCAATGTGTGGCTCAGTGCTGAAACATGTTGGTGATGGGTTTTCATCCAGCACGTTCACACTTTTGATATATTTCCCGTGACGATTTGACATCATTATTTATTTGTGATTTGGGTGGGTTCTCTACCGGATTGCAGCTGGAGAGAATTGGATTTTTTTAATTTTCTACTGGCAGCTGTATAAACTGATAAACTTTTTTTGTGTCATATTTTTTCGAAGCGGTCGCTTATGACTTCCTAAAAACTGTCTGTCTTTATCATCATACTTTGTTGCATTATGGTTCTTCTTCAGGGGTGGAATGGGAGTACCTACTATAATTGGGTAAACCTCTGCTTAACTCTTCGGGGATTACAGGCGTGATGTTATGTGCAGGGATGGCGACTTTATTTAGATTCTTTTATCATTTTTCATACAAATTACTAATTTGTTCCTAATCTTGCCTATGTGATATTTTTAATTGGGACTGCTTGTCACGGTAATCTGATATAGGTAGGAAAGCAATAACCATTAAAACTTAAACAAAATTGCTTTTTAACCCCCGTGGATGCTATAATTGTTAAAATCAAGAGAAACATCCTTGAGCCCGTTCTTGACCATCAAATAACGCTTAAGTGATCAAATCTGAACCAATTTGAACAAAAATATGTCGCGGCTGGAGAAAATTATAGGGACTACAGTAGCCACGGTAATTATCCGTTTGACACTTAATTGTCGATTAATATGTCTGCCGATGATAGGTATAATTAATCGCCTGACAATGACGCTAACCGCGCTAAATGCCACTGTTACTGCAGTGACCAACTGGTGGTCAAGTGCAATAGGTCGAGTAGAATTCAATAACTATAGATTTTTGGTTAAGGTAAATTGTTTATGTACTTGGCGAATTTGAGTCAAAGAGAGAACAGGATAAGGTTTAAATTGGCGCAAGAAACAGTACTTAACAGTGCAGTACGACCATTTGATCTTACAAAAAATCTTGTGTGTGATAGTGAAAAGTTCATAATTTAACTATTTTCTCTGTTTCGCGGATGGGAGAGAATTGGGTTCTCACCCGCTAAATTGTTGTCGCTTGGGGAACGCCTCAAGTGATGCGATCTTTACGCAAGTCTTAGAACATAATTTATTAGTTATTTTAGTTCTTCGAACTGCGTCAGTTACTGGGTTTCGCGATCTTTATGAAGTTTTCTTCAGACATCTTTGTTATTTAAGTTCTTAAAACTTGACGCAGATATTCTTGCGTCATAGGTATTTGGAGTAGACTTCTGATTAGTTATTAACCGAATTAAAAGTAAACATCAAAATGAAAAGGACAGTCATGAGAACATCAAAAGTGAATGAAACGGTCCAGCATTATTTCAGAAACACAACGTTGCACGGCTTTAAATATTTGTGCTCGGTACACTGCGTCGATCGGTAAGTACCTATTGTTATAATCTGTTTACTTATTTGTAATTGTACACGTAATTAGTTGGGCTACTAGATATAATAACTTGCAAACAATAGGCATGTCATTAGGTATTTAAATTTAAGTTACGTAGTCAAGTTACCTTGCTGAGACGACAAAATAAAACAAGTTGAAATAGAGAATCACTATGCGAATTTTGGTATAATCTGGTTTTGCGATCTGTTTCATTGAGAGTTTCCTTTTTATTGACAAAGAGTTCGGCAAAACAGGTTTTCTTTTACCTTCACGAAATCAAGCAAGTTTAACAGAACCAAAGCGTATGTTGATTATTTTGTGTTTTTAACTTAACTAAATTAATAATGCAAATGTTATACAACATACATCGAAATCGGTTCGGGCGTTTAGAAGTTAACCTTTTGACCGCCATTGTCACATATACATTTGCGTGCCCTGTACGTCAAATGACACAAATATGTGACAAAATAGTAGGTGAAATTGTGGCTTGACGTGGAGGGCACGCGCGTGCGTTTATGCTCTGGCGGTCAAAAGGTAATAAAAAGTGTTACAGTTTCCCGTAAATAATATCTGCGAGGAGAGAGACCGTTGCCCAAAAGTGGGACATTCAAGACTAAGAATAACTGCCTGTCTGCTACTTAAACATACCCCAAGCCATTCCTTGTCTTTTCAGTATCGGATGGTTAGTAGGGTGCTGTGCCAGTGCCTGCTGTGCGGGACTGCTATGCGCAGTACTGTGGGCGCGCTTCCTAGAGGTACCGGCCCTCTTAGCGCTGAGTGACGAAATACGCACCGGCTCGTTTCTGGAGGACAAAGTGCCCGCTGTGGCGGTCTGCCCACCCCCCGAGAGCGTCGCCGACATGTTTCTGGAGAAATTGTAAGAAAAAGTTGAACACTTTTTGTGTCAAGTTAGATGTAGGTAACTTCGGTAAGGTTTATTTTGTAAGTGCCATCGACCACGACCAGGATTTTGAAGCTTCCGTCGAACCGGACAACTTTATGTTAGGGTCTTTTATTCGCCACCACACTGGCTAGTGAGCCTCAATCGTGCAAAATGGCTAACTACCACAGCATGAGCTATTGAACGCTCTACATTTTCCACTAAGTCTGCACGGGTAATATGAAAATGTCGGCTTATACCTAGGGAAAAAATAAGCCAGGCAGTGGGCTAGTAGCGCAGGGGGCCTAAAATGACCGCTTTAGCAGAATCATAATATGTGGGATAATAATATTAATCACGTTAACATTCTTAAAATGCTCACAGACGCAGTTAATAATTATGAATTGACATTTTGTGATTATTTTACGAATTGTAACGTTATTCATATTCTTATCCTATTATAATTCTGCTGGGGCATTTTGGGGCCCCAGGAAAAACTTAGTACCTACCGTCAGCCACTGCTGGCTCGTTTAATGCATATAAAGGTCTACTTTAAAGAAAAACAAACTTTTTTTGTTATAGGTCCCTAAAGTCACCCGAAACAAAACGGATCCCTATCACGTTCGCCCGTCTTCTAAATGGAAAATCTACATCGAAAGACCAGCTTGTTTTATTGGACAAACTCCTGGCTTCCAACAACGTGACCCTGCCTGAAGTGATGATGAACTTCACTCCAGGTTGCGGGGAGCATACCAAGAGGTGTCGCTATCAGAGGACATTAGTGCCGTGTGAAGACCTGTTTGAAAAGGAGCTGACTTACTGGGGAATGTGTTGTGTTATGCGGCCGTATAAGTGAGTTTAGTTCAATGTTTTGGTTGTGTGAAGTTTCACGATTGACTTCCAGGCCGAGGTGTACACCTATGTAACATTAAACTAGCTTACGATCCGTATTAGTCTCATGTGATTGGAGCAAGTATTGTTTTTTTTTTACATTACTTGACAATATTGCTGTTTCCTAAATTATCATCGAAATGACGTGACCATTGAAGTGTCTTGAAATTAAGGGGCCCATGCAGATTGCCTAGGCCCTTAATTTTATATGGCTTAAGTTCTAGTAAATACAACGCGACCATTGCATTCGCTATGTGCTATGTATGACTTCTATGACGCAGGGCGCAGTCTAGCAGCTGAGTCTACAGAGACGAATAACAATACTTTCGACATAATAATACTTTTATTCTAATGATTTTAATGTGAATCCTTCAATAATATGTTATAGAGAGAGATCCCGTGGCAAATAAGTTGAGAAAAAGCTAGGCAGATGATGAATACTAAACGATATTTCAGGTTATCGAACGTGAAAACGGGTCTGTTGGGTCGGTCTCACACCACGCAGATGATAGACTTGGTGCTGCAGTGCGCGCATGGATCTACGCTGTATGGTTGCCAGGTGATCATTTATGGCAATGACCTAAGTTACCCATAAATATAACAGTGATCTTTATTAAGAACAGCTGATCATTGGTGTCTACCACATAGCAAACTTTCATGCAATTATCAAACTATTCGTTCTGTCTTTCATACCATGCTACTCCCTACATTGATTTTTATTTTATTAAGAAGCACGCATACATGGTTAAATTACATTAGATACCGAACCTCCACATATATGTTCAGCTAGCAAAAATGAGAGCCAACAAAAACGATTTTTTGAAAATTCGAATGGAGGATGAAAGCTTGAATGGAAGTTGGCCATTTTTGACGGGCAATCAAAACGGGCATACGGCTTCTCAAGTCATAAGCTTGTTGTTTCCTCCGCAGCTGGTAACCTCGTACAGAGGCGAGGAGTGGGTGCAGCCGCAGGCGCTGCACGCCGGCTCGCACTACGTGGCGCAGCTGCGCTACACCGCCGTGCCGGAGAACCCGCACGCCAACCCCGCCCGCCTGCACGATAACGCCTGTGTGCATGATAAGAAGTATTCTAGAGATATTTGTATGGTATGAAACTTATTCAATCTCTATTAAAAAATATTTTTGAATTAAATTTCGATTCTATCAAGAACTCTCTAAATAGGTGAAGGCTATAATATTATTATCCTATATTGATCATACAATACGACATTATTTGTCAACAAAGCCGCTATCGAAGCAATCACTACATACATTCGGCTCATTCCGATTGGCAAACTCCGTTCGGTATCTACCATCCCGGGTCGGCTCAATAACATATATCTACGTGTACCTTTTTGATGGTTCCGGCCGGCTGCGCCGCATTATGCCAACCCCAACTTGTGTGTAGCACCTCTAACATACGTTATGCTATTTTCGTAGAAAAGATGTGCAGAAATAGCATGCGGTTGCAGCGACCCACTACAGTTCAAGTATCACAGCACTAAAAGTGGCCTCCCGGTGTGTTCTCTCACGCGACTAAGCTGCTTAAGAGCCACGGGATACAGTAAGTTCGATTAATACCAGAAGTCAAAACCTTTGCTTGTTTGTAGTTTTAATTTCGATTCTAATCAGTGGTCACTAACAACTCACTAATTTCAGATAATGCAACCTGCCAGTGCTTGCCGTCTTGCAAAAAGATCACCACTTTTATGGTCTTAGAGTCAAGTCCGATGACCGTCATCAAGGAAGCTATTGATCCTTTATAGTAAGTATTAGCTTATACCCGCGAGTTCGTCCGCGTAAAAGTTAACTATACCATAAAACATTATATGGTCGGTATTTGTGTGGCTTTCTGCCAGTGAGAAATGTGAGAATCTTAGCAGTAGGTACTTTCGGAGATTACTTCACTCAATAATGTTAGATAGAGTTTTAGATATCTACAACCTATGTAGGGAATTGGCGCAGTGGCTGAGCTATTTGCTGCTGCGCTGCATGTCGCGGGTTCGATTACCGCACCGAACCAATATTTGTAAGGCCTACAGGTAGTTGTTCTGGGTCTGGCTGTTTGTGTAAAAAAAAGTAAAATAAAAATAAAAATAAAAAAATAAAAAAACAGGTGCACAGGTGCGTTTACAAACATCTAAAATATTAAATATTTTAGATGTTTGTAAACGCACCTTCGATACAGGAGAAATCTTAGTGTGGGGCAACGTTTATAAATAAAAGTGTATTTCCGACTTTGAAATACATAGTTTTAAATTGCTTACAGCTCTGGACTCAACGCGACGCCAACTATAGTAATGACCTTGAGAGTCAACGTGGGCCATTCTCGAGAGTTTGTATTGAACCCAACTGAAACTTGGCTCACTTTGTTATGTAAGTAGCTATTTACAGACTATCACCTAACCACATATCAACTGTAAATAATAGCACGGCTGGTTTCTGGAACAAAATCATGGACAGTATGAGCACGTCAAAAATAAACGCAAGTCAAGTGTTAATAATTAATTTAATCAACCAGAGCGCCGCGCCGCGGGCTTGAAAAGCTGTGTTAATTTTTGTTCTAGAAACCAGTATGAGTCTGCCCATCTAGCACATAAATGTTTTCTTAACTAGCGAATTAAGTTTTTGGGATTATAAACATCCCTAATCAGTTAAAATTCTTCAGAAAATAGATCTCCCAAATTGCACTACCTTTGCACTGCTTTCAAAATAGTTCACGGTATGTTAAAGAAAGTTAATTCTTAAAAGAGTCACAAATTCAGTTATAGATAAAACATAAACAGATTTAAACAATGTTCTCTGCCTTTAAGCGTAAATAAAATAAAGTATGTAGATAACATAATACTTCGCCTAAAGCCGGGTCCGCTGCACCTTGTTATCGTGTATTACTAACCCAAAACATTGTTAGCTAACATACATGATTGCCGCGAAGAACGGATAACATGTTATGACAAAAATATGTTTTGTTAGAAACTGAGCGCAGCAGACCCGGCTTTAGACATATTATATATAAGATAAATAGATAGATACATATTTGGCATAACAAGCAAAACAAAAACAAAACAGAAGAAGGTAGTTTCGTCTAAGAAACAGCAGTTTTGAGCAATGAAATTAATCCTTTTTCTTTGTTACAGCATCCTTAGGCGGAGTTTTCAACATGTTTCTAGGTGTGGGACTGTTCAGCGCGTTAGAATTCCTTTACTTTTTGATAGCTAAGTTACCGGTAGCTATAAGAACATCGTCGGAGATAGACCCCACAGCTAGGTATACCATCTCCGGACCTCTTCGGTAGACTTCAGTCGGTGATTGTAGTGGGTTCGACTCTGCAAGTGGTTTTTTTTTGTATAAAACAGGGTTCGAAATATTGCATCAGCAACTTGTTTATTTATGTATTGCGGGAAAGTGTCGCAGGCAACTTGCTATGCTACGTATTAATGGCACTTAAACAAAAGAAAACACACATATTTTTATTGTTGTGGACTTGTTCCTCTCAAATAAATAATTATTTTTACAAACTGTATTTTTTTGTTAACTGACGGATACCAATAAAATAAAGTACATCAATTCATTCATCATCAACAGGATCCACAGCCCGACTTCACCCACTGTTGGCCTATACCAACCAACCTATACCAACCCCGGATGGGTTGCGATCCGAGTGCGCTCGGATTAAGGGTTGCACAGGGGGCCCACTCGGTCCGAGCATACTTTGATCGTGCCAAAGCGGCTTAAATGCCCAATTGAGGCCTTTACCTAGAGCGGTTGACGTGACTTTCTGTTTCAACAATTGATGAAAATCGAAACAAATGGAATTATCGTAAATCGCTTCAGTTTCATAGTACAGACGCCAGTACATCAGGCTACCCGAAACTGTAAAAAGCTTTAACGCTAAAGTTGAAAATCTATTAAAGAAATTTGACAGATGATTGGCTTGATGTGTCTGTACATGCGCTTTTGTAAATTTTCGATTTAATTAATTCATAAAATAATAAATGGAATGATCGATCAATGTACAACATAATTGACAACTTGAGCGAACGCAACCTTAACATACCTTAAGACAACTTGTCATTGTCAAGTGTCAACTGCTTAACTGTCAATGTCATGTACAGTCACACGTGGTGTAATTATGTTGTACGGTCCATCAGTTTGTGTTGTTTTTGTTCTTACAAATTAAAGTAATTAGTGAAACGTAAATCATTAAAGATGTCTTCATGGAAAAAGGCCGCGAAAGCTAACCAGAAGACGCACAAAGAGCGTCATCAACCAGAATCGCGTAAACATCTGGGTTTACTTGAAAAGAAAAAAGATTACAAGAAGCGGGCAGACGATTATCATGAGAAAGGGGAAACTCTGAAGTTATTGAGGAAACGGACGCTGGACAAGAATCCTGATGAGTTCTACTTTCACATGATCAATTCTAGAGTGAAAGATGGGGTGAGTCAAGTCACCTACAAGTCTGCTTCTGGAAGCTTATTTTTGAGCAGAAAAATGAACTACAAACAAGCGTTTTAATTTCTTGTGTTTGTATTTCGTTCGTAACTGTTAATTTCACTTTTATTTAACTAGCGAGAATCGCATCTTGTTTTGTAAACATGGCCTCTAAAAGATAAAAGTATTTTTTTGTTTCGCACTTTATTATGCACTCGTTAATGTACTGGTAATATATCGGTAGATAGTCTAATAAAGAATGTCCGTTGAGAAAAGTATATGTTACAAGTCTAGCATATGGACAGGGAATACATTCTTAAATGAGAATTTCAGGTTATGCTTTTATATCTTCTGTAATATATGGTATACATTGTACATACTAAACAATATTCAATGTGTTTATTGGGGTGATTAACAAGTCTTGTAATAACTTTATAGGAGCATCATGAAGTTGAGAAGGAGGACGAGCACTCTACGGAGCAGGTGAAGCTGATGCAGACACAAGATATAAAGTACATCAATATGAAGAGGACCATCGAGAGCCGGAGAATCAATAGACTACAGGTCTGTATCTTTGTAGTATTGGTCTATTGATTGAAATTCAGTTTTTATATATTTTTACACGCAAACCCTGCATAGGGAATTACAGCTGTTGCAGGTTCAAACCCTGCTCACACTCAAATTTTTCTTTCCATATCAAAAACAGCTGAAATTGAGTTTTTTGCAAATTCCAATTTTTTTTTTATCATCATTCCATTATCATGTCATGATATAAATAAAGTCCTAATTAAAGTATAGAATAGAATATACTTTATTACACACAAAAAAAAATACAACTGTTTTACAATATTAGATATAGATCAATGGCTGAACAATTATTTTACATGCTAAGGCTAAGCAGTTATCAAAACCAAAAGCTTCTGCTATTATTTTGTTGCTCAGCAAGAAGTTTCCAACAGTATAACATACATCTTCAAACTATTGTGTTCATTTTGCTCCACAGGCACAGCTCCACATGACCGATGTAGCAGAAGCAATTCCAAACACTCACACATTCTTTGTAGAAGAGGGAGAAGAGAAAGAGTTCGACCTGGCTAAGAGACTCGACACCCACCCAGCGTTACTGGGCAGAAAATCCAACAGGCCCAGGATGTCAGACCTCGATAAGATTGTACTGCCTGACGTTAGTGATGAGGTTGGTATTTCAATATAATTAAGATTACTATTACTTAGTACTATACTAAGTTATTATAATTCTTTTACTTACTTAACCGATTCGTTGCGAATGGCATGACAGTCGTGTCATGAAATAATTGTTTACCGCCATAGCAAAAACTTTTCGAACTGTGTGTGCCGCAATGAATCGGTTAATGTACCAAGATTTTAAAATTCGACATCAGTCAGCTAATTGCTGATGCTGGCACTAAAAATCTTCAAATGGTATATTAGATTAGAAACTACAAAAGTAATATCAAGTTCAACTTTTTTGTATCTTCGTGATCTTGATCATCCAGAGTCCTAATCCTTGTTGCTGTTAATAGGCGTCTCTTTGACTGGGCCAGTCATGTTTACACTCTTGCATTATCTACGACTTTTTACATCATTTGAACAGAATCTAATTTGAATTCTCCAGACACTAGAATCAATGAAGAAAAAAAAACAGAAGATCTACAGCGAGCTTTCAAAGAGGATCGACAGGGAAAAGGACTTGACAGTCATTCAACAGAAAATGGAATTGAAACGTCACCTGCAAGATGTGAAGATCATGAAGCCAAAGAGGTTAAAACTTGGCACCAAGAGTTCTGCTCCTGTGTATCAGTTCCAATATATGAGGAAGAAGTAACATAGTCTTTCATTATTATTTTAAGTAGAAGTCAAACATTTTCTCAGCCGTGAGTGAGGTAAAAGGCGACTAAAAATATTAAGGTGACTAAAAATATTAAAAACATCTATTTCTAAGGGATGAAATGAATACAGTGTTGAGTGGTTCGTTTGGCGCTTGAAGGAAAGTCAGGGGGATGCTGTTGATAAAAATTTGTGAAATTGTCTCGCACCTCCGGTGCTACACTGTCACTAATATGCAAATAATGTAATTTTACAGGAGAACCATTTGAAATTTCTACTTCCTATAACAGCATATAGAACTTGTTGACTAAAGAAGTAGAATGATAATATTTAAACTACATCTTTAAGCTATATTTTAAAGTAAAAGAAAACATCTCACTTATTACCATTTAAAAAATTTGAAAGTTTAAAAATGTAAAATTACATTATTTGCATAAGTGACAGTGTAGCACCGGAAGTGCGGTCTGAGGATTAAAAAATTTAAGGCTTTGTTTGTTAGTTCCGACTATGGCTGCACACCACACTTGAACCATGCAGAACTGTTACAGACATGTCATCAATCAGCAAAAAAAATATTTAAAAAATAGAAATGCTTTCCAGGGAGGAAAGCATTTCTATTTTTTAAATATTTTTTTCCTTTTATCTGTTGTTTGTACACGAATAATAAGCGGCGTAAAAAGCAATGAGGAAATAAAAAATAACCTTTTTCATTTTTAAATTCGTTTTAATTTTTTTCCTCATAAATAATTTTTTTTCATTACATTAAGAGATGCACTCAAGTTATTGCGCGATATAATGATATTAATTAAAAATTCAAAATAGACATCGAATTAAATAATATCATTGGGAAAAAGATTATAAAATAGGTTTTAAACTTAAAATATGTTTTAAGTTTGTTTAATTTAAATAGATTGTCCCTGATTAGTCAATATGATTCTAAAATATTTCTTAAACCTAATTATACACAAACAATAGCTCAGTGGGTAAGTCATTGACTGGTGATCAACAATTCCTGAGTTCAATTTCATCCCATTGAGCTGTTAACACACATTAACCGACTCCTAATAATTGGAGGGTTTTATCACTCATTGTCAGGAACATTACATTACAACATAAACATAAGCCAACCAAGTTAATAAGACAAGTATAATTTGTCATCAACAAATATTTAGCTACAGGCAAATGCACAATTAAAATTAAATACTTAAAAACAGAAAGGAATTGTTTATTTGAAAAGAGGCTTTGATTACGGTATAATGTATGATGGCAACACCAGATGCACAGTATCATAATAAGCTACCTGTAAAGTTCCCATGGTTGGGACACAGCTAGGCATCGTCCCTGTAAGAATGCGCCAAAATAAGCCGGCGGATGGGTCGCATTCACGTAATTATCTGATTATCTTGGTCGACTAGTATAATAGCATTTATTCAAAACAAATGACTACCTTAAAAAATAAAGTTCCCATCTCATAATACCAAGAGTGCATCACAGTATAAAAGTTGTACGTAAACCCTAAGGCGGTAACTTTCAGTAAGGCATGCTACTTAAACCGGCTCGGCATAACAGTCGGACGGCAAAATAAATGCCGACCCGAACCGAACATTATGTGTAGCTCCCCTAAGCTAATTTAGTCTTTGGTAGTCCTATTTTAAATCACAGTGTCACCACAGCACGCACTTGTGTTCAGGGTTCATGGGCGAGCCCGCGGGACAACTCCAAGCTTCTGCGAATTCGGCGGAGTTGCTCAGTGTTCCTATCACACGGATCTTGTTCGGACTGTGCACTCCTTCCACCATTTTGGATTTTAGAGCTCCCACTGTTGAGTTGCCGCACCATATCTGTTGAAAGGAGAAGGTTAATATTTGATAGGCAAAACTGCAGATGCCTTTTTGATGACAACGTGGGCTTTGAATTGATGATGTGTCGTGGAGAGCTTGGCAAAATTGTGTCCGCTTTTTGTTGTATAGGTTTCATAATATGCCATACCTGAATTACGCACAGTAAATTGCAATTCAGTGCAAACTTGCATTGCGAAAAACTTACTACAAAATCATAAAAATATCGTTCAACTTGTCGAAGGCTACGCTCGATTCCGTTCCAGTTCGCGGGGGCTACTCAAATGTCAGGCTCATCGGACATCATCCGTTCATCAAATGACCTCAACTTTGGGCGGAGCGGAAGGGAGTGTCAGACTTGTACTGACTAAAACCCATCCATGTTCCTTCTTTGCCCTTTGTGTTCCAGGGCCACGGTATCTCTTTCGAACAGTCCCGCAGCCCTGATCATCCGTCAATCTTCTGGAGTCTGGTCATACCCACCTGGTTTGCCGTATCGCTTATAGCAGAACAAATGAGTCCCATAGGTACCTGCGCAAACCCCAAGAAGAAGAGCTGGTCGGGCTTGTAGTGCGGCAGGCCGGGCAGCGCCGCCCTGTCGGCGGGCGCGCGGCGCGTGCGCAGGCGGTAGGCGCGAGGGCGGCGCCAGGCCAAACTAGTCCCTTACCTGCGCAAACCCCAAGAAGAAGAGCTGGTCGGGCTTGTAGTGCGGCAGGCCGGGCAGCGCCGCCCTGTCGGCGGGCGCGCGGCGCGTGCGCAGGCGGTAGGCGCGAGGGCGGCGCCAGGCCAAACTAGTCCCTTACCTGCGCAAACCCCAAGAAGAAGAGCTGGTCGGGCTTGTAGTGCGGCAGGCCGGGCAGCGCCGCCCTGTCGGCGGGCGCGCGGCGCGTGCGCAGGCGGTAGGCGCGAGGGCGGCGCCAGGCCAAACTAGTCCCTTACCTGCGCAAACCCCAAGAAGAAGAGCTGGTCGGGCTTGTAGTGCGGCAGGCCGGGCAGCGCCGCCCTGTCGGCGGGCGCGCGGCGCGTGCGCAGGCGGTAGGCGCGCAGGGCGGCGCGCAGCCCGCCGTTGTCCGCGATGTTCTCGCCCTGCGTGTTGAACCCGTGCACCTGCAGGGGGATAGTGCTCTGCGTGATAACTTGACGCAAATAAAGAGAAGATGGAAGGCAACGAACACGAATCAGATCGTTCTAACTACCCTGATGTCATCCGACGATCTTGAAGCAAAATCGATCACCTACGACGCGAAGGTCAAAGTAATTACAAAAAGAAATTCCTTCAAAATAAAGAATGTCGTAACTTCCGATGTGTGGACACCATTTAAATCGAAATGGTGCATATTCTTTTCTCCATGTATTCTTTTGGAATTCACTACAACGAGTGTCCACTACTTAAGTTTAATGCGACATCTATACGTACACACCAACCAAAGTAACATAAGTCCCACAACGCGATAATTTTAGGTTATTCGCACGATTAACATTTAGATACGTAACACCAACTGCCCGGCCGTAACCCTTTTCTTTGGATAATAATCTCCTCTGTATACCATGACGATTCCCAAACATTAATCAATACAACCACAGCAATTAATGATTCTTTATCTTGTAATATACAGTTCATCACGAAGGAAATATTTGTCAAGTTGAATCAGTTTGATACTAACAAAGGTACGGGTCCTGACTCAATACATCCCTATTTTCTAAAACGGTGTGCCAATGTACAGGCTGCGCCGTTGGCCAAAACCTACAACGACTCTCTTGCCGAAGGAATTTTTCCAGAAGAATAGAAGAAATCTCGAATTGTTCCTGTTTATAAAAAAGGCGATCAAGATAACATTTAAAACTTTAGACCCATTGTTATTCTTTCAACCTTGGCCAAAATTTTTAAATTCTTCTTGTATCCTGTTTTATATCGACATGTTTGTAAACTTATCTCAACTCATCAACACTGTTTTAGAAAGTTGTCGTTCTATTCAGACTAATTTGACTTGTTTTATCTCTGATCTAACAAAATACATTGATGGAGGATACCAGGTTGATGCGATATACACAGACTTTTCCAGTGCCTTTGATAAGGTAAACCGTCAACTTTTATTACAGGAACTCGAATCTTATGGTATATATGGTTCCTTTCTTGACTGGTTTAAATCGTATTTGACCGGAAGGAAACAAGTAGTTTTAGTGGGAGGTCACGTGTCTAGTTTGTATTATGCCAAGTCTGGAGTACCACAGGGTTCGCACGTGGGTTCTCTTCTTTTCATAATATTTTTCAACGACCTTGCTTCTCGAATTAGCAGCGACTTTTCCTTTTATGCTGATGATCTCAAAATTTATAAAAGAGTAAAGTCACCAGCAGATGCCAGTCTACTACAACTTGATCTTGAAGCTCATTCAAGGTCATCGCGTTAGATTCACATCAAATCAGTCTTTGATGTGAATCTAACGCGATGACCTTGAATGCAGAAAAATGTTTTTGTATACGTTACACTCGAAAATTACAGCCATTGATTTCCCCTTACAAAATAAACAACATTAACTTGCAAGAGTTTTCAGAAATCCGTGACCTGGGAGTAACTTTGGACCAAAAACTTAAGTTCACGTCTCATATCTCTGATACTGTGAAGAAATCAGCTCAAATGTTAGGTTTTATCAAAAGAAACGCGAAATCTATTGGAGTAAAAACTAAAGGTTTAGGCGCAGAAGGCCTAATTCTCAAAATGGCAACAGAGTCGCAAAAGGACTAGTTCTCAAAATGGCAAATTCTCTAAAAGCCTAATTCTCTAAATGGCCAATTCTCAAAAAGCCTAATTCTCTGAATGGCCAATTCTCTAAAAGCTTAATTCTCTAAATGACCCTTTTTTTTTTTTTTTTTTTTTTTTTCGGATGGGAAATCATCAAATGACCTCCCCCCACTCTGGGCGGAGCGGAAGGGAGTGTCAGACTTGTACTGACTAAAACCCATCCATGTTCCTACTTTGCCCTTTGTGTTCCAGGGCCACGGTATCTCTTTCGAACAGTCCCGCAGCTCTGGCAGGCATCGGCCCATGCGGACCCCTACTTATTTGCTGACATCTCTTTGAGGCGCACGTGGAACACGAACTTGCCGTCGGCACGGCCTGTCGTCATAAGGCCGCTTTCACATTAAGGCGTTAGCAGCGCGACAGTAGCGCGGCAGAAGCACAGTCGAAGACAAAATCTAAAAAAAAAAACAATTTTACCGTCTGGACGTTAGACGCGCGACTGTCGCGCTGCTAAAGTCGCCTAAATGTGAAAGCGGTCTAAGACGGCCGGACGGCGAGCTCATAACTCGCCGACCACAGGCCCGCGCCTACGGGGGCCGGGAGCCACCACGTGACCCCCGACGCCCAGGGCGTCTCCCGCGGCGGCTGGGACGTGAGGTTCTTTCCCTCTCACGTCCCGCCACCTCCTTCACTAGCATGACTGCTTCACAGAAGGTGGTGACGGCTTCCCATTCCCTCTCGCTCCGGACCATGGCTTGAACCAGGGCCGGACGCGAGAGATCGCCGCCGCCAATCGCCGCTACAAGGACACGGCGGTGCTCCGCCCAAGCGGGGCAGACCTCTACGGTGTGCTCCACCGTGTCCTCCGGACGATCCTCGCAGTGGAAACACCCGGGCGTTTCCTCCCGCCCGATTCGGTGCAGGAACCTCCCGAAACAACCGTGTCCGGTGAGGACCTGCGTCAGGCGGTAGGTGAGGGCGCCGTGGCGCCTCTCTAGCCACTCCTCAAAGAGGGGACTTATCGCCACAATGGTGGCGTGCCCTGCACGGGGTTGCGACAGTCGCTCTCTCCATGTCGCCATGAGATCACGCCGGAGGTCTGTCCGCTGAGCAGCAATTTGCCGCGGCAGCGGAGTTTCCTCCCGACGTAGTGCCTCCGCGCGCCATTCGTGCAGGCGTGCGAGGACTATCGCCTCCAGATCCCATGGCGGCAATCCGGCAAGGAGTCTAGCCGCTTCGCCGGAGATCGTGCGGTACCCCCGGATTAGCCTTATGGCTATCACCTTTTGGGGCGCGTTCAGGTAGTGGGCGGCTTGCCGCCTCAAAGAACGCGCCCACACCGGGGCCCCGTAAAGGGCCATGGACCGCACGACCCCCGCGTATAGCTTCCGGCAGGAGGCGTTTGGACCCCTCAGGTTGGGCAAGAGCCGCTTGAAGGCAGCCCCTGTCCGTTCCAGTTTGGGAGCCAAACGTCGGAAGTGCTCCACGAAGTTCCACCGGCTGTCGAGGACGAGTCCTAGGTACTTCAACGATGGAAACCCCTCCTGCCGTCAGTAGGGATCCCGACGGTGGCGCATTCCGAGGCCCATGAAAACACATGGCCTCGGACTTGTGCAATGCCACCTCGAGACCCAATTGCCGGATCCTCTCCACGACTATCGCAACCCCGCATGTCATGTTTTCGGCCGCCGCCTCGTGCGACCTCCCTTGTGCTAGTACCAGCGTGTCGTCAGCGTAGCAAACTATCTAAATGACCCTAACCTGTATATTTAAACTCCTCCTGTTCTTGATACGTTCCTGATACCTCTAAAAGTTTTAGATAGATCTATAAAGAAAAACTTACGGTATAGTTGGGTAGCTGCGGCATGTGGTACTTGCTGTACTGGTCGATGATGCACTGCACCTTGCTGTGGTAGTGCTCCAGGGTTGCTGCAGACCACCACTGCTTCAGGTTACCTTCCTCGTCGTAGCGACGACCTAAGGACATAAGAGGTAAGGAAATTTAGTACTTGGTACTAGTAATAAAGTTTCTTTGTACTTATTTTGGCGGTTTCCATCAATTGGAATAAAATGAGAATTTTTTGCTGTTGGCTAATGCGACTTCCAAGAGGCCATTCA
This sequence comes from Noctua janthe, assembly GCA_910589295.1. NCBI lineage: Eukaryota > Metazoa > Arthropoda > Insecta > Lepidoptera > Noctuidae > Noctua > Noctua janthe. Next base: position 1,411,274 of record OU342560.1, read on the forward strand.
ATACATTCTTGGAATGACAATGATCCAATCCCACTGATGTCTGACTACCTAAGAAGGCAGGAGTATTACTTTACCTTGATCATCAAATCCGTGAGTGACTTCATGACCCATTATGGCACCAATAGATCCGTAGTTGATCGCTCTGAAACATACAGTTTGTGTTAATTCTTCCGTTCCGAATATTTTTGATAATTTGAAAATGTTTCATTTTGTAACAAAGGTGAAGAATAAATCATGGTTCTGAAGGTACTCACTCAATTCCATTTCCGTAGAACGGTGGCTGCAATATTCCGGCGGGGAAAGCTGAAAGGTAAAATATTTAAGTTAGTTATGATAACAACAATAATAGGAAGGAACCGTGGTACAGTCGCCAGCGCATCAAGTTACTACAAACTGTCAAATTTCCTCATTGGATTTTGATCTTCCATCAACATTGGTTTAAAATCATTTGGAGAAAGTCAGTTTGTGGTAACTTGATGTGCTGGCGACTGTACTTATCACACAGTGTAGGAATTATGCCATTACGGCCGTAACATCAGAGCCAATGTTGGAGACCCAAGATCGGAACTCGAAGCTCAGTCAGTTTGATTCAATTGCAAATCCAAATCTTTCAGCATTCTGAGTGTATGCGTGATGATGGGAGACCGTTTGGACGTTTTTGCAAGAAAAGAAGGTAGTTTAAATAAATTCTTCGTTATCAGTTGGTATACTTACTGACTGAGTTGAGGGTAGCCGAGTAGAACGCGTTGACAGTGGTAGCCGTGGCGACCCATCGGTTCCTGTCGGGCTTCTCTCGCAGGGACTCGAAGGACTTCTTCACGGCCGCGAATGTCAGCTTCAGGTACGTCTCGAATAAGTTGCCTTCTACTACTTCCGCCTGGAATGGACACGAGGAATAAAGGGGTTGGACGATTTTTGTAAAAGCGTGGCCTGCCTAACTTCCGCCATTTTATTTTATTTTTAAAATAGCGGCCAGGCATAAAACCTGTATTAATATATTATAGCTGGTATCAATTCAAATAAGTTTTGTATGAAACAACATCTTCTAAAGCGTCACGTTTCCGAGATATAAGCTGTCAAAGTTAGAATATATTACATTATTACAACTTTGATTTTATTAGCCACGTAAATCCATCAGTAGCTGGCATCAAAACTAACAAGTATTGACATCTGGTTAAATTTTAGCCTAAACATTCGTAACTAACAAGAACACTCACGTGTTTATAATGCTTATCAAGCTGTTCGTGCGTGAGCACCCAGGCGGGGAAGCCCACGAAGTTCCGGATCGCCTTTAGCTTATCCAGCGTCTTCAGCCGAGTGCTGGAGTCCATCCAGTCCAGCTCTTGTACTGCTGCTGCGAAGGCCGAGCGGACGTCTTCCACCATCTCGATAGCCTGGGGAAGTCGACTTAAATGAAGTTGTGAAGAAAAAGACCGGTTAGGTAGTTACAATGTCGTATTAAATCATAAATTCAATCTATTTTGTTTTAAAACATGCGTAGTTAATTGTTATTCAAAGATGTTGACAGAGCATTTCATAGCTAATTTTTAATATTTTTATACGCAAACCCTGCGTAGGGAACTACAGCTGTTTTGACATGGAAAGAAACAAAAAACCCTGCTCGCACTAGAATTTTTATTTCCATGTCAAAACAGCATTTCATAGCTGTCCATAAATTGTTCTATGTTCATTTTTACAATCAATTAAATTAAATCACTGTAACAATAAATACTTTGATATCCCACAACGATTTATTGCATATTGTTGTACAATGTTACAAGGGATAAACATAATTTTTGCGTAGGCGTCATACTCGTAAAAAGTTTGCTACGGCGTAGCAAGGGGATCGCTACGCTTGCTACGACAACCGGTAGCGGTAACGAATCCGCTACGCAATCAATTAATTTTCAAAATTGTATTGTTTTGTTTGTACTTTGAAGCTAAGATGGTTCAAGTTTTAAAGGGTTTTAGCTTTTTATGGTTTACCTAGCCATAAATCTAATGAGTCCAAAGCAAAATTGGCGACAAACAGTCCTACCTAAGCCAATCATTCGATCCAAGACTCACCTTTTGCCTCGACGTATAGTCGAAGTGCTTCTTGACGTAGAGGTAGCTGAGCGCGACGCCGAAGTTGGCGTTGACATTGGCGGTGCAGCTCTTCCAGCGCGGCGTGCGCTGCTGCAGGCCGAGCACGGCGCGCGAGAACTGGAAGCCCAGCTCGCGGAACTGCCCCAGCGTCATCGGCGCCACCGTCGAGAACACGCTCCACCACAGGAAGCGCTCTGCGGGACAACGTGGACTAGTGAGCATACTATCAATTATTGCTCCACTTTAATACTTAGTCTGGGAAAAAATTGATAATTGTGATGCTTTTAGCATTTTTGTCTTTCAGATGAAGATGTAGAAAGTAGCAGAAGTCTTGTTGTAGGAGATAAAATACCGTTCCAAAATCTAAAGAATCTCACCAATAATAACCGGCTTGGTGTCAGCCAGCAACACGGACAGCTTCTGAAGATAGGGCAGGTCCATGACGATGACGCGATCCTGATGCAACTTCAGCACCACGCTAGTATTGGCGAACACCAGCTTCAGGTAGCGGTCCCAGTCGTGCTAAGGAGGAGAATGGGATAAAGTTTTAGGGTATATCCATGATAAAAAATAATTATTTCCTTGGGGTCCTTGTAAAGTCCCTACGTTAGTGCAAATCTGCTTGATATTAGACTTCATTTGAGTGAAGATTTGAGAACCACAAACTCCGACACGTGTCGGCCGGTTAAAGCTTTTGAAAAAAAAAATCTTGGACAATTCTAAACTGTTTCGAGTTGGAGTGGTTTGGTTATCTGGAAGATAATTGTTAGCCATGCCAGTCGGTATACAATTTTTTTTCGTAGCGTGTCGATAGCAATCTAAATTAAATCGGCCCATTTGGCGATTAGTTTGGCACGTTCAGTAACGTCCATCAGGTCTTGGACTGTGTAAACAACAGGACAGGCAGCACACGATATCAAGAGTCCCATCTTTTGTGGAACCATACCACATTTATTATTTATTACCACCTGAGCAAGTTTTCCTTGCTTCGTAATTGATTCATTTGATGAAGTTATCTGGAGGTTAGTCGTCCACCGACGTGATTGTTTCATTGAAGATAGAGTTTGCAGTTCAAATGAAATCCTTTTAAAGACTATAAAATTTTTGTAACCTGGAAATAACAGAGAATAGGTATGTACCTGCTTCCACTGCGCGGGTCCCCCGCTGGAGCCCTGCAGCAGCTGCTGCACGCTGACCTCGTGGAACAAGTGGCTGCCGCTGCGACGTACCTCTACTGGGGTCATAATCTGACAAACGTATTTTGAGCTTAGATGCTGGAACTTTACCGAGGATTGTCAAATTAACAAAGAAAGAAAGTGTAGCAAAAACTCGCTTGACAGATTGTCCACTTATTCTTTCGGTTACGTCCCGAAAGAATAAGTGGACAATCTGTCTGTGAAAACTTCGAGCTAGTTATCCGGATAAATTAGATATAAAACTGTTTTTGTTACCTAATGAAATCTTAGTAACGAGTAAAGGATACTTTACGATTACACGAATAAATTAAAAATAAGTGTAGGTACTCAACCGAAAAGCTTCCAAGTTAAAAGCTTAAGACAAAACGGGCATCTTTGTATACTAACGAGAGAATAAGATCCACTAACTAACCTGAGCCAATTTCTTGCTGAACTCCACGATATCAACGGCGAACTGTTCGGCATCAGTCTCGTTGTCTGCGATGCTGATCATGGACCTGATGTACTTATGGTACTGTTCTAACTCGTGAGAGAACTGCTCCGGCTGCAGCAGGTAGCGGTCACTGAAACCTGGGGAGACCTGCTCGATCTGGAACGAGAATGTTGTTTTAATGTTGTGATTTTGCCAAGAAAATTGGTAGTTGTTGTGGACTTTGAAAAGCAGCATAATTATAGACTTTGCTTTTACCTTTTAGAAATAGTGTGGTTTCTGCAGTTTCTGCTACATTTTTTTAATTAAACCATAGTCAGTTATAACCGTTGTGGTGGCACGATTTAATGCATCTTTAATGATCGTTATTTTTGACTGACTTCTCTACTTCATTGCTTTTTAAATCTTGCATTTTTGCCACAATATTAACTTTGTGGCACTATCTGAATATAAAAAAAATTGGAAGGGATGACCGTTCTCATGATCTGATCTAGACGTCTAAAAAAGCTTTCTCAAGGATTTACTTGTTCTTGCTGAGTTAAGAAAAGTACATACAGCATATAAAGGTGGATTTACCAAATGTGATTTATAAGATCCAGTTAAACTTACCACAACACGATTCCTGCTGGTATTCCTGACATCCTCAGCCACCTGTACGCTTAGAAGCACGTTAAGCCCGAGCATCCTCCTGCCTGTTCCCGCCACCTCCTCCCATGTGAAGTTGGTGCTGACTTCTGTGGGGGGGCGGGGAGGCAAGCCGAGCTTCTGCAGAAGCTTCTTGATCGGCTTGATGCCATCGTCTTCTAGTTTTGCTGGAGTATGAAGAGTGGGATATATTTATAGTTGTTCCTAGCATAGCCCAGTACTGAAATGTCTGGCACCAAGGCAAGAGAAGAAACCAATGAGATGGGCGACGATCCTCAGCATAGTATGATAGAGTAGAAGTTAGAAGATGTGAATATCGAAGTTATACCAGAGGCTGACCAAAAGCTTCTTCTTTTGTAAGTTTTTTGTGCTTAACTGGCATTAACAAAGGGGCGGACTCTGTTAATAAAAGAAATGTGAAATTGTTTTGTTACATGTATTGAAAAAACAATATAGCACCGTTACTTTGGACATCATCATATCATCTTCCTGCTCTTGTCCCGTGTTACTTGGGGTCGGCGTAACACGTTATTTTCTTCCATTCTCCTCTGTCAACCGTCACGCTATAATTTAGACCTTTTTCTTTCACATCATTCCTCACACAATCCATCCAACGTTTCCTTGGCCTGCCTCTCCCTCCATCAACATTTATATTCATCACTCTTTTAGTCACAAGCGTCTTTGGACGTGCGACAAACAAACCTTGTACAGCTAGATACAATATCATTCATGTAGCCATGAATGAACAACCATACAATGTACTAAAACTAAGTAGAAATGTGTAACACATTCCTCTCAATGGTCTGCGCGTATATTGTAACCTACACAAGAATGTAACAAAATTAAATTTAAAATTTAAAAAACCCCCATCGCAATAAAGAAAAGCGAACAAACATTTCAAAAGTCAATAAAATAGCTGAGCCGGTTTTGATAAAACATGTCTAATTGTAATATACACATCATGCCCTTTCATTTGATACCCCACTAGGGTATATTTAAAAATATTCGATTATTCATCACCACTTTTACCCCCATGTCTAAAATGGCTGAACTGATTGTGAAAATACAAGTCAAATTGTAATATACACATCATTCGCTTTCATTTGATACCCTACTTGGGTATATTTGAAAATATTCGATTTTTCATCCCCCATAATTAGTAAATGGTAATGGTAGGTGCAGCCACCTATTTTAATAAAACGTATCTAAGAACCATTGCCAAGAAACTAGCTTTTAAATAAAAATACTGCATCCAAATCGGTTCACTCGTTTAAGAGCTACGGTGCCAGAGACAGACACACACATATTGCGGTCAAACTTACAACACCCCTCTTTTTGCATCGGGGGAAATTAAATGTTCAGCAAATTGACTACCAGCTAAAATTGTCCCTAAATTTAATTCACAAGTACCTACCATACTTTGACAATCGTTTAAAAGGCTGTAACTGCTGTTATATTATTTTGATATAATATATACATATTGATGCGCTGTGAACTGCTGTTAGTTGTCGTACGGTGACAATATGCTTAACAGATTTTTTTCTGACTGCACATCGTTACTAGTTGCTCGATCTTCAGAAAGAGTATCAATACAAAAAAAAACCGGTCCCAGAACAAAAATTCTGCATGAAAACTCACCAGTATTAATACAAGTCCTATACAGACTCTTCGCCTTTATCACGCTGTTAGGCAGTCCCTCGTCCCCCTCAGCTTCCAGGAGTTCTCTCAGGTCATTGACCAGCTGTTCCCTTAGCCTCGCCAGCTGGTCCCAGGATGTCGACCAGTCTGGCACTGGATTCTGTTTGATCCAGCCACCACACGCAAACTCGTAGAAGTCTGTGCAGGGGTCCACGTCTTTGTTTAAGGCTTGCAGGATTCTTGAAGCTGCGGATGAGAGATATTTATGAATAAACTAGTTACGGTCGTGCGGTTTTGACGAATTTTTAACACATAAACCCTGATTAGAATAGATTCTCTTAATGATGGAGAAAACTATCGTTCTAACGTTCCTTCATGTAACTAACTAAAAGTCTGAAAAGAACAACGTTACAAAAACAAGACACGAAAAGCGATTTTGATTAAACTTTTATTTATTTACCAACAATTATAACGTCATTACAGACTCATCGAATACGATGCTGAAGACACAAAATAGAACAATACAAAATAATTAAATTACACCCAGTAAAAATAATAATATCTAAAGAACCATCTCTCTGTGTACCCATATTTGGCAGAAAAAATTGTAGTGGTCAGAGTAATTCCACGCTATGCTAAGGTCGCGAGGTCGAGTTCCCGCGGTAACGCGTGTCAGTCGATTTTAATCCAAGACAAAAAAAAATCGAACTGAAATAAGCAGGGTGTTGAAAAGATGTAGATACTTATTGAAAAAACTTTTTTGATTACACAACACAACTACTGATACGTTAGTAAGTAGCTACAAACTTATCAGTCATTGCAATTTAATAAAAAAAAAAGTATTTAGTAAATGCAATTTAATATGTTTACACAATTGAATAAATCAACTAACATAAATCTTCAAAACAAAAAATCACAAAGCAGCCTATAATTCGCACGCCTCGAGGAGAGAGGGAAAACAGGAAGCTTGCTAGCTTTCTCTACGAATGCATAAAATATGCGCGCAATATCTTAATAAACAACGGGTTTATGTAACTCGATGTCTACCCACCGCACGGGTACAGACAGATGATGCAGTAAAAATATGAATTAATTGTTAATTTATTATCTTGATGTTCGTTAGCGCAACTATTGCAAAACAATTAAATATTAAGGTAAGTTATTCAATAATAACGATGTTATCTTACTAGGCATTTCTTTCTAATATTGTTAAAAGAAAATAAAATTCAATTCTAAAGTTCTACGCGTAATTCTTACGCTATCTCTACTATAAAGCTCTGGAACGCGCTACCTTTTGGCATTCAAAAAGCTGAAAGCAAATTCACTTTTAAAAGAAAAGTGTGTAACCACTATTTAAGTCAGAATAAATAGCTCTCTCTCTATTAGAAGTCGAGTCATGGTAATTATTATTAGGTTTCTCGTTTTTAATTTTGGTCTTTGTTAAAATATGTATTAGTTTATTTTATTTGTATATAAGTATTAGTATCATTATAAGTGCCTATATAAATTTTCGATAGCAAGAAGTTATTTTTTATATATTTATTTTGTACCCTATCACAATGTTTTCTTATTTAACCCAAAGATTGACTGGTAGAGAATGCCTTGTGGGATTAAGTCCGCCTATGTATCACTATTGTATATGAAGTTTAACTAATAAATGAAATATTTAACGATAAATTAAACCAATCTCAAAAAGAATAGTTTAAAACAAATAACTGTAGGTATCTAATTATTGTTATAATTTATTTGGTACCTCTTCAGTTAAGTTGTTAAATAAAAGCGATGTTATCTTATTTGTCTCTGTGAACTTTCTTCTTAATATCGGTAAAATAAATTGAAACAATAAAATAAAACAAATTAAACAAACCTGTTTCCTCAAGAATACTTGTTTTTTTGGTGATAGTATTATCATTGTCAACTGCCGGGGCAATACGCCCATCAACAATCCCAAAATTAGACAAAACACCAATAACCACTGGGTATAATAAAAATATTTCAAAAGTAAAACTAAACGCAAACAAATAAGAACGCATTATGTAATCTTCCTTGTCCAAACGACAGCAAAACACAGTCTAACGTATTCGTTGGATGGATCGATGTTTTTATTGATGAATGAAAATAATTTTAAATTCAACAATAAATGACATAATTATCCTAAGTACTATGGCCATGTATATCAACACGTGTACACAAATAAAAAACTACGTACAAATCTAGTATCAATATACCTACAAAATGCGTCTCAAACCTTTAAAGAAAAACATACATCAGGTAGGTGTGACTCAAAAGAGTTCATTTGTAAAACAATTTTCTCGTCGAAGTGGCGCAGTTATCCCTTGCACAGAGAAAACACGTGGACTGTAAAATAAGTGATGTAAGAACTACTTGGGGTTAAATCAGAACATGCGTTTTATTTCGAAACGTATGCGACAATTTACATTTTAATCGGAACACAGGAACATTATACGTACCTACCTGCGAAGGTGTCTAATGCGCTGTTTATTTGAAAACTGAGCAATTAAACATGTAAGTTACATAAGTCAGGTAAACATTACAAATAGGCACAGAAGCTATTTGTCTATGTCACCGTCGGTGTCGTCTCAGGAAAAACATCAACATCATTATTTGTATTCGGATTCAGTATACCTAAGGAATTACAAATTCTAATACAAATATAGTAATATTTTTTATTCACAAGCACAGTAGAGATAAACAGCTGGAAAAAAGGCCGCATACAGCCGATTTAATTAAAATAATTAGTTATGCAACACATTCATAGTAAACTAGTTATAGAAAGCGATACTGGGAACAATTTTCCCCTAAACACTTACAAGTTACAAGGATGTAAGTTAATATATTGCAGCATTATGTACTTGCATGGAAAGAAAATCTTTGGATAGAAGCATTTGTTAAAACGCTGTTTTTTTATAGCCAGCTCTATATGAATCTTGAAAGAAAGAAAATACATTTATTTTTTTTTCTTTCTGAAGTAGTTAAAAATAATAATAGACCTTACAGTGTTTTGTTGCCATTTTTTGTCCATTTGAGCTGTAATTATTTTTCATTCATTGTTAAGATCCTCTCACATAAGAACAAGAGTACAAATGAGTAGTACCTACTTATTAAAGGTACCTAATCTGCATATGCACAGGATGACATGGCATATCAGACAAAGACATGTTAATACTAATTACTCGAAGAGATCCAATCTAAAAAGATGAGTCAACACTATTAGCATCATATGCAAATGCTACATTACTGACATTGTGAATGAGACGCCTAATAACTTTAACATGGCAATAAAATGTCCATTTGTAATTAAAATTGTAATACAAAAAACTATGCCGCATCCTTCCGTGGCAGACATTCCCATGGAGATGCCATGGTGTTTATAGTTGACATGATAAATAGCTAAAGACAGTCATTACAATATTTACATACCACCGATAAATTACCAGCTAATTACGATTGCGCGAATCGGCACGTGTGGTAGTAGGCTAGTAGGTAATTGTTATGGCAAGCTTATGGTAAATTGTGGTAATAAAATCTATAAAATTTATTTATTTACTTGTGTTTTTTTAAAATTAATTATGGCGGGACGCTTGCGTGATGTTTGTTTGTTAAACATCATATTTACCGCACGCGTAGAATTAATTACTTAGATTTGAATAGGTTGATCTACATCATAGTAAACAGGTTCTAGAAATACTAACCTACCGTAAGGATAGTTTTTAGTTAGAATTCAGTACAAGTGTGTATGCAATGTGTGTCTATGTTTTGACGTAAGTATTTGTTTTATGCCAAAAGGCCGCCGAATGTGATGCCTTGGTGTATTTCTAGATTTTTCCAAGGCTTTTGACACTGTCCTTATCCTTACGTTGCTATCCAAGATAGATACAATAAGAGTCTATGCACAATGCACATGCTATTTTTAAGAGCTACTTTCCAGAGCGGATTCACATTGTGAATCCAGAATCACTGGTAAGTGAAAAACATACACTGCCGTTTGGAGTTCCTCAAGGTTTGATGTTGGGGTCAACACTATTTCTAGCGGCAGATAACTGCAGTACCTTTGATATTATAGGACTGCGGTGAGACCTACCCATAGTAAGACCATAGCAAAAAAGGAAAAAAAAAACACCTACCGGTTCCAACACACTGTTCGCTGACGCATGGTCGAGGGCTCCGGTACTCAGTGAGCACCAGTACTGCTGTGTACACGGCCAGAGCTACCAGTGAGATGCCCAGGGCACCGATCAGGACTGATGAACATCTGACTGTGCGTTCTCTGGAAAAGAAGAAAGGAAAATCTGTACGGGTTGGTTGCTTACAAGTTACAAGCACCCAAACAATTATGCTTTATGGCACACAAAATAATAAACATTCAGAAAAATGCGTTGATCTGCAGTACGATAAAACCGGACTGAATAATGAAAATCAAATTTTCCCTTTTTTATTATAGTCGATTCTATTACATTTTCGTAACATCAAACACTAACACTGCGCACTAGTAGGTACATATCGATAATTATTTTATTGGGTAGGTACTGTAAGCATAGAAAGTAACAAAAAAAAAGATAATTTTTGCGGAAATCGAATTTTTGGTTTTAATATCAGTAGTACAGGCCTCTTCAGGAATAGTTCATGATGTATGTTTAATATTAAAAACTGTAAAAATGTTGGCACATATTACATAGTAAGATCACTTTCTCCACTTGATAGATAATGCATAGTACAGTGTTACCTATATTTTAGATTCGTATCAGACACGCGACTTGACTTATGTAATTGTGTTCTGAAATATTTTGATGGAAAAGACGCCGTTTCTGTGCTTCTGTCTGTCTAAAAAATTTAAAATTCCAGCAAAAAACACTTTATTCATTATACTTTATATTAGGGGTATTTAACTATTAATTAATTAGTTTTATTTACTGATGCAAGGGATGGACCAAAAGCGTAACAAACGAGGGCCAGGGATCTGTCTCTTTTCTATATGACTTCTTGAGAACTGTGTACAGTATGGTCTCAGTTGATCCAGTAGGCTCCCGATATATGTATTCTATACCATTTTATTTATTTAAACTTCATGTACAATAGTGGTACATAGGCAGACTTAATGCCACAAGGCATTCTCTACCAGTCAACCTTTGGGTTAAATAAGAAAACATTGTGATAGGGTACAAAATAAATATAACTTCTTGCTTTCGAAAATTTATATAGGCACTTATAATGATACTAATACATATATACAAATAAAATAAACTAATACATATTTTAACAATTAAAAACCTAATAATAATTACCATGACTCGACTTCTAATAGAGAGAGAGGTATTTATTCTCTCTTAAATAGTGGTTACGCACTTTTCTTTTAAAAGTGAATTTGCTTTCAGCTTTTTGAATGCCAAAAGGTAGCGCGTTCACCATTTATTATTTAAAAAATATAATATTACGAGTCTTTAGTCTATTTTATAATGCGATTTCTCTTGCTTGGGTTTAGTGATTGTAAAACCACGAGTGCTGTCTCATTTCCGCCAGTAATGCAATCTGTATGGAAATTTCACCATCATTATGTAGAGAATTGTCATAAACTGTCCAAGATTGTTTTAAATAGACATAAATAATGCTGTGCTGTAATTATTATATGGTTTTTGATGTTGTGTTACACAATTAGAAATTGAATCATATGATTGTAATGAACAGTAAGAAACGAATAATATAATTATGTTCGGCAGCTAACATAACATCACGCCTGTTATCTCCGAAAGGTTAGGCAGAGGTGTAGCTCACCCGCATTTTACTATTTAGGTTTGAGATATATACGGGACGAGCCTATTGCCATAAACCGGGCAGAAGTCCTGACTTACGTTTTTGAAATTCCTGACGGAAAAACTCAATACCACTTTGTTGGATCTAGGATTCGAACCAGGACCTCATGGTCAGCAGAAGGGTACGCGAGCACTAGACCAACGACTCAGAAAATTTCTATAATATACTTTGTGTAAATATACATTAAACTTTGCAGCAGAAACGAGGGTCTTTATGCTGACAGATGCGCTCTTCATTGCACACCATAACACAAACAGGACCTTTAAGGAAGCTAACTAGTTTTACAACATTATCAGAGCTATATCCCTGTTGGAAAAGTTCTTTCCCTCTCGAAGTGCGTGACGAGTGTCGAGAATACATTATAATTATTCTACAATTTATCTTATCACACAGATAATATATCTTATAATTATACTATACACAACACACAGCAACATTGCACGTAGTTCCGAAATCGAAACTGAATTCAGCGAACCATGGACGCTCAGTCACACTTTTGTATTATAATTTTTCCAGAAACTCATTGACACAATGCATTAGCACAATCTTACGGTATATTACTTTGTGAACCCAGCCAGTACTGCAACGCTCAGACTTAACTAAGGTAGATAGTCCCTCGAGTTCGAAAATGGCTTTTGGCAAGCTATGGGAAATGAAAGAAAAATTGTATAAATATCCCTTACACATGAACAAAACAGATAATTCGTCAGTCAGCAAGATCTATATCAGTTCACTTGACTGTTCAAAGAACATTTTTGTCTATGGAAACCCCTAACAAAATAAAAATGAAAATCCAGAGATGAAATAAATAACGTAACTACATACTTATTACAGAGATTATTGAACTTGAGATGATTCCTTTCACTGGACCCTTTCTTAGCTAACTAACGACCACTAGGTAAAAAATTCTAGTTTCACACGCGCCCACGGACATATTTATCAGCTCCAGTTCAGTACCTAGTGCTTGCGAGCGCTAAACCAACGGCTCGGGAACATATTTTTTGTTGGCTTTATATTGTGGAACCCAAATAAATGAATATGAACATTAAATTAAACTTTACCAACGAAGTTTGTAAACTATCGACTCAGAATTTCGGTAACAGACAACAGACAGCCTAAATATCTGTGTCCAGAAACATGAAGTTTTACACAAGGGTTCCTTTTATAACAAAAGTGAGCAATAAGGTGTGATTTTTGAAAGTTCATACTCAAAACGGGATAATAATATGGTTTGTCCGGGAGTTCGTCATTTTTGCCGATGGCCAATGATGTAAAAGATGAAATTAAACTCCACCTGCAATTTGCGAACTCTGTATAAACGGCGTCGTCGGTACTTGATACTCTTCCGGCCCGCCCGCAGGCGCGGAACTCTCAACAAATAACAATTGCCATCGCGCATCGGAACGGTTTCACTTTCCTCCTCAATCAGCTTCGAGTGAAGTGAGCGAGAAGGGAACTTGGGAACTGGGAAAATTGGACAATTGGTACTTGTACTGTCTACACACTACAAGTAGTAATCATGGAGGAGACAATGCGGCGTTTCTTGTTTTATTTCCTAAGATTAGGTGTTTGGCTACATTTTATACAAGGTAGAAATGGTATGTCAATTTTAAATGGTATCGGAACAGTTTTTTTAATCATCACCATCTGCCTAGCCTTTTCCAGCTATTATGTTGGAATCGACTTCCACTCTAAACGGATGCAATGCCGCTGAATACCAGTATTTTACATGGAGCGACTGCCTATCTGACCTCCACAACCCAGTTAGTACTGGGTAATACGATACTCCTTGGTAAGACTAGTTGTCGGGCTTTCGGGCCTCTGAATACCTGTAACGACTGTCAAAGATCTAAAAATGACAGTTTTAGTGGTATGAGAAGATAATGTTAAATGTAAATATACTTGCAATACATTGTAATTGTACCTCAGCTAAAAAGTAAAAGCAGAGAAAAGTTGTGATTTTCTGCTAATAATAATAATCTCAGGAGTTTCAGAAGCACTTATAAGTTTTCATTCATCGTGACCAGCGAAACACTGTCCAAACATAATGACTTACTGCAAACAATTCTCAGACTAATCAATGCTAATTAGGTAGCCTACTTGAACGGAACAGTTACCTCGTAAACAATAGAAGTTAACACGCTCGTGACATAGACCTCTTATAGACAACAGCATAGATACTTAATGTTTGGTTAACATGAATCTGAATCAAAACTTTCCATAAAGATATATAGATTCAGAATTATTCTAAGCTATCTGTTCGATAGACAGCTTAGTTAAGTGTTGGCGTTTTCAATTTTTAGAGAATAATATAATTTGTTTTAACAGTTTAATTTTAACTTTTTTCTGGAGATCCTTTTCCATCAGGTATACGAGTATACTGTAATAGGCTGATAGTTGAAGGTGTGGTCAAACCGAATGGACTAGGCAGCAGACAGCCTAGAGTCTTTGACAAATATTTCAGTACATTGTTTAACAAAGTCCACTTTCCGCAGTCCGGTCCGTTTTAGCGCACATTATACTACACAGAATTTCCACAAAACAAAACAGCAAACAAAGTAAAGGAAAACAAAGCCAACATTTCCATTTTTATAACCTTTCCTCAAAACTCTGCACTAACTCGATATTAATCTGAAATTCCTCCGCATACTATCCTCAACAAAAATGTCCACTATGTGCAAATATATTTACGAGCATTGTCTGTCGGAGTTGAAGCAAGCCATTGACATTATTGACTTGTAAAAATAAGAGATAACGGTAAAACCTCCGTGCTTTCCGCCCTGGTTAGGTCATTAGGTATTCTGCTCATACCCTACGAGACATCGTCGCGAAGATTTACAGTTTGGTCAAAATCGTGAGTAAGCCTACATGTAGCCGCAGAGTGCTAGACGTTTTTTTAGGGAAAAGTTATTGATGGGTTTTTCTGTTTAGGCATGGTGACACAAATTTAGTCAGTTAATTCGGAACTGCATTGTTAGTCACAATTTTCAAAGACATTTCATGTCATGTGTAGTTAAAGTATTTTCCTACAACTACTAACATGATTGCTTACTCTCTTCCTCGTCAGAAAACGTTAGATAGATTACGCAACTTGTTCTCAAACAGGTTCTATTCAACTTTAGTAACTTTTTAACAACTATTTTATAAGGCAATTATTTATTAATAGGTACGCACGACGGCCTATCAACCTATACAAAACAAATTTATCTTCGGATTGTATAGGAAGTCTATACAAAGCGAGGCCAAGTTATTTTGGAAATGTACAGCTTCATGTGCCGCCGTTTGTACTTGATTCAAAACACTGTTACGGATTTAATGCCTACAATAGTTTTACTTGATAACTATCTGGCATTGATTGTAGTTTGAGAAACGGTAATTTATTTCCGATTTGTTTACATTAGAAAACTAATTTATTAAAGGAAAAAAAACAGCGTTAACCTCTAGCAAAAGCAATTAGTCTATAACATTTCCACTATTTCCCACTGCTGGAATACAGGCCTCCTCTCTGTAAGAGGGAGTAGACCATAGTACACCAAGCGGGGCCAGGGCGGGTTGCTGGATGTCCCAACTCAAGTCTTAGAATTTTCGGTTCTCGGACATGGCCGGTTTCCTCAAGATGTTTTCCTTCACCGTTTTGAGAGGAATGGTGATGAAATTAATATTACAAAGTAAAGTGGTAAATCTGGCACAGGACCGTGGTGATTGGCACAAATAAAACGAAGCCCCGCAGTGGGAGAAGTCAGGCTGTGGATGATGATGATGATGATGAAAGTGCCAGGTTTGAATCCATGACTGCTCTGTACCTCTAGATATACTAAGGGTTAACCCAACCACAGTATGTCTCACTAACCACGAAAGTTTAGAGAATGACAGTGTCATCATAATATCAAAGGAAAACTGATAGCATCTAATAATTCTCGGACACGACAATAAAAGCTTGGTATTTCCAACCGATGCATTGTCGTGTGACACATTATGTAAAGCGCTTTTCCGGTTTATTGTGAAGACATTGATGACAGACTTTTGTTAGGTAGCTTGTAATGTACAAACTACCTATTAAACAAAAGTCTGTCTTCGTTATTTATGCGATTAGTTTTCTCACATTTATAAACAAAATATGTGACAATGCCAAATCGTAATCTGCTTATAAGAGCGAACTCTGCATTGCACGCTCCTCTAGTTCTAGTACCTAATGTGTCAATTATATTATGTTGGTTTGTTTCAGGGCGTCCCTAGAGGGCTACATTTCTCTATAACATTTCTTTTGACAGCTTCGCCACAATAGATACTTATCTTAAATTTTTTTGCTCTAATATTTTGAATTTTTATTCCGCAACAGTCAACTGAAATTAACCAATGAGCTCTTCTTTCGATTAACAGGAAATTAAGAGTGAAAACATGACGCTCAATCTTTTGTTTATTTTTCAGGTCATGAACACAGCATTAAATTGGCAATGCAGATTGACATTACGAGAACTATGCCGTGTTGTCCCCATTATATCATTAATACATTTATAATTTTTTTTTTTTTTTAGCCCACAAAATAAAAAATATACAAACAAATTATACATTATCTTATGTAATCATAATATTACTGCCAAGTTCATCAATACAAGCCTAGCTAGGTCATTGCAATTTTAGTAACATCATTGCTAGAATTAGTCAAGAGAGATGCAACAACAGTTTTTATATATATAGAGATGGCCATAACATTATACATTTTTAATGTACATGTTTAATGTGGAGGTTCTGGGTTCGATTACCGAAGATTGTTATTGAAAGAAAATCGTTTCTTTCCTTTTCGCAGCAAGCTTACGGTATTTTGTTTATTAAATACGTGTTTCTGCAGGTACACAAGAGGTACCAAATGTACTTAGACAGTGTACTTAGCTATAGATATTGGTTAGCAGTACAACCGCGGTTCTGACATCAGGATGGCGGGTGTACCTAATTTTTAAAATATCATTGTACGGGTGTAGGTACACAGATTTTTAGGAGGGGTACGTAAAGGTACACAGAAGGTACCAAACAACTGCAATTAATTTAGGCAAATCTGAAAAGTACTCCCGCGATTCTGACACACACACAAACTAACGCCTTTTCTCATAGAGTAGGCAGAAATAATAGCACGCCACAAACTGCTAAGATCCTTATTACTCCTTTTGTGCCCTCCATGTTAATACAGATCTACCTCAAACTAGAAATCGATGTTTCACGAAAAAAATCGCGATTGAATTTTACTAAGTGTTATTTTAACGCTCGTGACTGTACACGGTCATAATTACACGCCCTTTGCAAGTCCTACGCACGTGATCTTTCTGAAGAACATTGCTAATAAGTTAGTGTATGTTGAACAGTTTTTACATTGGAAATATATATACTGAATCAGCTGCAAGTAACGTTAACCTATTAACAGTGACCGCATGACACAGTACAGTTTCCATTGAATCATTGTGTTTGTGTTGTACACGCGATTTGCATAACTTTGGAACGAAACAAATGCCGAATGTGTGTGGACAGTTGAACGCCATGTTGAACACTTTCTAGTAAACTGTCTGCGTTAGTTCCGGTGCGGTGTTGTTCGTAGTTAAAATGAAAACATCTGTCTCTTTCGGGTTAATAGGCGAACTTTGTTGAGTAAGTAATTATTTAGTAAGCAAGTAGTTAGCTTTTGTCAACATTTGAGTATAGATGTGCTAGTTCATAAGGTGTTTACTTTCTATTTAAACCTCAATTTGAGCTACGCTTGTTTAGCTAAAATCAAGATTTTCACAGATCACACACTCACAGACGGATTTTCACAGAATCCACAAAACCTGGTGATAATGTGAGTGTGTTTTGCCGTGACTTTGTATCGAGTTCCAGTAGTGCGTGTAGCAAAAGGCTAAGAAAGAGGGTAGACAGATTTGTCTGCACCTAACAACTTAATAAAACGCTGCAACAGCGTCGAAATATCGGGAGCTCAGAATAATTGATAATCACGGAAGATAACCCGTAAGTGACAGTGTAATTTTTCTTCACAGAAAGTCTTAGGATTCGGTACTAAGCATAAAATACTTAAAGTGCAGGCAAAATGTAAGGTGGAACAGGACATTTAGGAACTAAATAAGAAAATATCATTTGATCAAGGCTTAGTGAAATCTTGTGCTTAGCCCGGAAATATAAGAGTAGGACATAGATTATTGTGTTACTAAACTACAGGTAACTTTCATTAGATTTAGATAATATTGAGAATATTATCTAAATAAATGTAGCTACCAGTAATTAAGATTAGTCGCTGATAAGTTAGTGTCCTTTAAGTATAGGTATACTTGGTTTTATTTTTAATGTTTCCTGGCTAGGTTATATTGTTCATGAGTACATATTTATTTCTCTAGGTACATAGTTCTGTTATGAAACACTTTTACGTGTTAATTATTCGTGTGTCGACGGGTCCTATCCTATCCGACTACTCAGTTACAGACATTATCTTGGTCTGGCGACCATGATGATGGGGACTTACAAGGACCATGCAGATTAATGTCTCAGATGGTCTTTAAATTTGGTGCTGTTCCACTAACGATGCAGCGCTTAATATCGTGGCCTGCATGTCCTGACGATTGTTCACTATAGGAACTGATAGACGCTACCGAAAACAGCAAACCAGTGACTCAGTCCTGGGCCGACACAATTTAGATTGCCACCGACACGCTAAGAAGAAGATGGTCTTTTGAGTTATACGTTTTTGAAACGGAGTATTTACTTTACACTGCCAATTTATCAGCTTTTTAAAGTGCCTTTTCCAGACCAATAGTGGTTTTCACAGGAATCTTGTTTATGAAAACGAATATTGATGGGACTTTCACAGATACAATAACCCTTTCACCGCTCCAATACTGTAATATTTAACGTCGTATAAGCTCTTAAAATAAGAAAATTGTTCAACACAAACACAGATCTTTCAAGCAATAACTCACAACATCATCAAAGGAAGTATTGATCCTAATTCAAAGTGCTTGTAATATCAAGGTGTTAGGCGACGATGCAGACACACCACCAAAGTACCAATTTAACCAAGCAAGTTCATCATAACCCCTTAACCACCTCATCGGAAGCCTCTACACCTGATCATTAATAGAAAGCCAATTACGAGCACATTTAAGTCACCTAATGGCACATAACATCGCTTCCTAAACACTGGCAAGTGGCAATACTGGCAGTTCAAGGCGGTTCAATGCCACGCGGACCTGCGCGCGCGTTGATATAATGTAATTAAGGCGAGGCACGTCCGAGGCTTTCCATTGGCAGGGAAGGGCTAAGGTGGAAGAGGTTAGCGAACTTGGTGGGTATGTTATGGTTCTTTTAGATGGTAGATTGTGGCGGTAACTTTAGTTTTTAGTCTGGTATGGTTGTATTTTTAAAGCATATAGTAATATTTAAAAAAAACCAAGGGTAAATTAAAAACAAAATTTAGATAATGTGTACCTACAAGGTTTTTTTATTAACCTGTTTAATATAAACACACAGGTTTTAAAATGTGTATCAACGGAAATTAAAATTCTATACTGGAGCCAAACCTGGAAAAAAGGGTGTGTTTACACAGGTTTTATAATATGTAGTCTGTTGAAAATCAATTTCAAAATAATTCACTTTGAATTGAATGTCGCTTTTTTACTTGGCCACAAGCTTTTTTTATACCGCTGGCACTAATAACTTGCGCCTTCCTCGTGAGTTCAAACGCTCGCGCTTGATCTTAATGAACCGTATCGTTGTGAGTTCACTACGTTGACTATAATAGCTCCGAAAATGGATGTCACTTTCACTTTTAATCGTGTGTGTGACAAGCGATAAGCTTTCATCGAGGGTAGAACGTAATACCTTTGATATTATTTTATAGAATTTCATTACGTGTTAGTTATTAAAACTTGTGAGTGGGCGGGCATATATATATTTTTTTTGGTAGTTAGATTATTTTGTGTATTTTATTTATGGGCCTCAATTGCCTGACAATAAAATTATTGATTGATTTTGGGGGACTGTCTGTAATTTTAACGTTCAAAACGTGGTCATTCTCAAACTATGCATAAATGACTTTAGATTTTGATTTCACATACACTTATAAAAAAAAATCTGAAAAAATGAGTGGTTTTCTTCTGAGGATATACTACACACATCACATGTCCTCAAAAAAAACTGTCATAACACTTAAATGTTTTTTTTTTATAATATCGCACTTATCTTCAATTACACTTGCTTTATAATTAAAAAAAAACCGTCATAGTGTACTCCGAAAATAAGTCAGCGAATGACACAAGCGAGTTTGTTTTACCAAAACATCAGTAACACGAAAATCTTTAAAATGCGTATATGTCAAAACTGCTATTTCCATGTTACGACGGTTATTTGAGGATGTGCGATATGCCATCAAGTCTCTATTTACCATAAGGGTTTATTTGTTCTAAAAATACACTTAACGAAGCCGAAAGGCACTTGTTCTTTCCGTCATTGCGATATTTTTTTTTGTTCTAGTCCATCCCTGGGAACCGTTTAATTACGGAGATATTCGGGGTCAATGTAACATTCTTACAATTTTTTTTTTAAATACAAGTTTAAGTCATAACTATTCAATGCATCCGTACCTACTATGTTTTGAGTGCGTTACATTGAGTCCATTAATGTAAAACGTGATTTTTCATACCAAAAAATGTAGTTACCCAGCAATAATTTTAGCGTAGAGTTACTTAGTTTTATGTCAGAATGCTTGGTTGACGGCTGCGTGAAGGGTCCGTTAACACCTTGTATAGTACACCCACACTGCGCCAGTTACCTTAAGACTAGGTGTCAAAATTCGGTCTGAAAATATGCACTCATTTACTCAACTCTCCTATCGCAGATCTGCTGGGAGAAAATATCCTATTAAAATTAGCTGTCCCTTTGTGCACTTCTATCTATATGTCATTACTTTAACGTATTTTATGTGTATTTCAAAAAATAATTAATGAATAAATACTACAGAAAATGGCGAAAATTCAACCATATTATTTGCGAAATTCACTACCAACAACGCCAGCGGTGATCACAAATAATAGTAGTGAAAACGAGATTAGAAATAACACAATAGAAACAGTTTGACCAGTTACCCGGTAAACCTCAAACCGCAACAAAAAATATGTTCGCAGAGATATCGTTGACGGAGCATGGATGTCAAGGCTCAAGGCGAACAAAACGAGGCTCTATCTAATGCACTATCAGCTAGTACTGTCAGCCAGTGGACACGAAGAGATGACAGTTTGATATTTTGTTGTGCATGTGTATCAAAGTGAATCATCGGTTTGTGCATAACTAACCATACTTTTGTTTTTATGTTAGTTACAGAGTTACAATGACCTGGGTTATGACTAACCAACCTTAACTGACGTTTTGATTTTAGACGAAAAAAAAAACAATTTGATTTTCATAAGCAATATTTCTTAATAGTCAATAATAATAGGCTAAAGTAAACCGAATTTATTAGCTTTAAATGGAAAAGAAACATGAAAAAGCTCTGACATCACATTACATCACAGATATAATCTGCGAAGGTAGAAAGAAGGTAGACGTGAAACGGACATCATCCACCTGCCCTTATCCCAATTCATCTGGGGCCGGCGCAGCATGCTTCTTCCATACTTCTCTATTACTCGTCATCTCATCAGACAGCTCCTTGATGATTGATGTAACTTTACTACTGTGTTAATTTAATTTTAACAAATTATTGACCTATTAAACTCTTGCACGAAAACAAGATCATTTCATGATCAAATCAATCAATCAATTAGACTTGCAATTACAAAAATTGATTAATAACTCAATGCTTTTAACCTAGAACTTGCCAATAAATCATTTGTTTTAAAACAAAGATGCATCACATGACTCTTATAATTATAATGTATTTTCCTAATTATCAGATTAGTAACTATTCGTGATTTATTATCTGTTACGTAATCAGGTTAACAATAATACAATAGATGGATATCTGTCGGGGCAATTGCTTAATAAATTGTGCAATTACTTGAACGAAATCGAGCGAATATAATTGGTGGTAAAATACCTACTTGAATATTCAAATAAATGACCTAGGTACAGAAATAATGTCGTTATTTGATTTTTCTTTATAATCTTAATGATCTTTATGGTGAACATACATCTAGTTTCTATCATAGGTCTTGGTTACATTTTCACTGACCAACCAGTAGGTATGCAAACGAACAGGTTTTATTTTAACTGGTCGA
Source organism: Noctua janthe (assembly GCA_910589295.1). Lineage (NCBI taxonomy): Eukaryota > Metazoa > Arthropoda > Insecta > Lepidoptera > Noctuidae > Noctua > Noctua janthe. The sequence goes on from OU342560.1 coordinate 1,433,350, forward strand.
ACCCACACTTGAGTCTTGACGCGTCAAAATGATTACGAAGACTCAATTATCTGGTCGCAATCGGAGCGATCTAATTTTCGAATGTCCTCCCGTGTCCCTCGCAATTTGACTCAGCGTGGCTAGAGCTTCAACTTCTTTGAAAAGCGTGTGTTTGCGATTATTGTTTTCATAGAACCGTGTTGAATCTGTCTAATATGTCCGTCTTGCCCTACAGTTAAATGCCACGAAAGATTACGATTTTCCCATATATAACCATGCTTTATTAGATCAAAACATACTAATGTCTGTATTACAAGTTTAAACATAACTGTACCTATCTGTGCCCAGTGACTTACTTACAATAGACATACTTTTATGAATGAAACCACGTTTATGCGAGTAATCTTTGCGTGAGCTGTCACTATTCATTATTCGAAGCCAGTAGATTCAATTGAGGCAAACGCTATGATTTCCTGTGCGTGAGTGATCCTTTGGCCACAAATTACTTTTGTAGGTGACTTTGAACTATATTCAGCCTAACAACTATAAATGACACGTGAAAAACACTTTTATAACAATTACAACATAATGATCCCCGAAGGGTTAGGCAGAGGTTGAGATACCGTGGCCCTGGAACACAAAGGGCAAAGAAGGAACATGGATGGGTTTTAGTCAGTACAAGTCTGACACTCCCTTCCGCTCCGCCCAGAGTGGGGGGGGTCATTTGATGATTTCCCATCCGGAAAAAAAAAAAAAAAAAAAAAAAAAAGGGTTAGGCAGAGGTGTGCCTAATAGTACACCCATATTTCGCCAGCTATGTTAAAGTCCCATAATATGTAATATCATCAACTGGGCACAGATCCAGACTCCGTGGCTGCTACTTAGAAATTCCTGATGGAAAAACCCAATAACACTATCACTATCATCTATACTTTAGCGTAATTCAAGGTTGGATTATGTTGAATAACTTTATCATGCTATAGATAAAGTAAATTAAAAACAATAGATTCAAAAATCATCTAAATAGGACCCCGCACATAAAAGTAATTTGTGATTTCCATCGTCGATATATGTATGAAGTCATTCCTCTTTTTAGAAAATATGAGTGGATGTTTTGGATTTATTGTTAAGGAAAAATTAGTGACGGAAATCCTGGAAATACAAAATGGAATGCCTATCGTTTTATCCTTAAAACACATTCGGTACACTGCTTGTATGTACGATATCGTTGAACTATTGTTTAGTTTGCATAAGCTGAATTCTGATTGATGATAACATATTTACAGGGGAATGCAGTGTGTACAGAACGCCGTCGGCTACGATCCTTACATACCCCTTTGTTTCGTCCACGTGCATACATCAGGCCATAACCGCACACCGGTTGCGAAATACTGTCAATTTTCAAGAAAAACTCCCTTCACATACCGCAGTATTTTTTCATCAAAGATCCCAAGATCAACAAACACCTTTTCCGTTACCTAGGTAGCTAACTATTGAGTTCTTAAGTACCAAATTTCTGCTTAAAATACCGCTAATTATCGTCCATATTAGCTAACTCTTTGCCAACACATCACGCACAAACTTAATCATCCTCAAATTCGCATAATTTCCATCAGAACAATATGCAGTTAGCATCAGCCGAATACGGAAGTATTAAGCCTCGATGTTTAATTCTTTGTGCCATTCCACAACAAAGGGTATAAAACTGAATATTACAATAAACATAATTATCCGAAGCTTTCTTTGTTAACTGACTTATAGGTTGTTATAAGAAGCAAGGGCACAACACAATGTGTCGTCCCATTCTACGCATACGTAAACGCTTTGTCATCATAACTTTGTAATTGAATGTTAATTACACGATTTGTTTGCAATGAAAAGGTGTTTTCTACCTATGTGCGAAGACGTGGTGAATATCTTAGTCTATTGTTGAGGAAATGTGTTGTATTGATATCATTTAATGGCTATTAAATAGGATAGTTTATTGCAGAAGATATAGGCGTCAATGTTGGTATGAGGTGATTAATAGCAGACAAGAAACAACAGGTAAGTTAGAATCAATAGTCTACTAACACTTCCTTCTGATAAATGGCCGCTAGGCGCTTCTTCCACTGCACCGCGCTCCGTGTCGTGTAGCTTTTAGATTTCAACATTTGTAAGAAAGTATCTCTTGTATAGAAATCACGATTAGAACAACACACTTACAACACGTCGGCACGCGTCAGCGTACGGTGCAGTGGCAGAATCGCATAAGTGGCTGTAAAATTATTTATCCTGATAGGTGTTCTCAATTTGGGAACTCTTAGTATTTCAGTCATCCTACTGATATTATAACTGTGAAAGTAAGTCTTTCTGTTAGTAATTTTTCACATCTTAAACACAACAGCTTTCGATGAAAGTGCACTGATAAATTTTCTTGGTTAAAACATAGTGGGTTGTAGTACACACGTGTGATAATCTCCAACAACAACGATGGGGACAAAGTCACGGGCGAAAGCTAGTTGAAATAAAATTACAGCTAACTGAACTAACAGTTTCTGAAGAACAGTATGACTACTAAGCAGATTATATTAGGACTGCTTCGTTGGTCTAAGGGTAGCAGGTCATGCAAAGTGTTATTGGGGTTTTCCATCAAAAATTCTGTTTTTATTCTGGATTTGTGAAAATTCTGTCTGGATGTGTGTGGTTGATGTCAATAGGGTCGGCTCCTATTACACGGGACTTGAACATGCGAAATGTGAATTTACTTGTTAGATACACCTCTGTCTAACCCTTCGGAGATTACAAGTCGTGATGTTATGTTATTTGACCACCACCATCGTTATGATAGGAGAACGTACTTACGTGAAAGGATAGCACAGTTCAGAACTTTCTAAAATATAATGTAAAGAAAGAAATTTATAATGACTAATCGATTTGTTCGTTAGTTTAAACTAAACACGTTTGGGTACGCGTGGAAGCGGAAAATCGCATTCAGATACACGAGATGTTTATTAATTATAGATTTTAGTTATTATCAAGATAATATCACTGAAAATTTTCACTACGACGCCTGCTCCGGAATAAATTTGCAAATAACTGACTATAACGAGAACTATCCGTGTTCGATGCTTAGAACAATAAAATAAACCCCTTTTCTTTTATTTTCGCTGTTATTTATAAATGGAAATTGATGGAATATCAACAACAGCTAATGTTAAAACATTACAACACAAGAATTTTATGAGTACCTTCTGAGGTTCTCTGAATTATTTATTTTACTTGTCCACCAACAATTGTCCACACTGGTTTTATGCTTAAGGTATATGCAAATGGCAATAATAAGGCAAATGCTAATGGTATGGTAATTAGGCCACCAAAATAACACAATTTAAGTATATGTTCCACTTAATTATTAATTTTTATTACCACAGCATTACTGCGTTAATCATTAATACTAAATACATTTACACCTGAACTTATTATAATAGAAAGATAAACAATAACCTAAATAATTAGAATTCATTAACTTTTCGACACATCAAACCGCAATTCCAATTAAATTCAAAACCCTAAACAAGATTGATTAGCAAAAAGTTAATGGATTCAAAGTACACTGCGCACGTTTTATAGAATCGGAAAGTTCCATATTTTGTTCCATAAAAACAATGATTGATCGATTAACATGAATAACAACACGTAAATGTGCACGAACTTTACAGATATGGATCCTTTTGAAAAAAAAAAAGACATTTAAATGAATGTTCGTTCATTTAAATGTCTTTTTTTTACAACAGGTAAATCCTTGTCTGTTTCGATGATCAAAGGATATTATCCAACGTCCACCTTTACAGTACTCCTTGGTCCTTTTGGCGCTCGACTACAGATAATATAATGCGCTTGACTGATAATGACAAGAGAGCGCTATTGATAACCATCTGTGAAAGATGGCGCCATCAGTTCCCATTTTGGCCACAAGTCAAAAGTATTCAATTACACCATAATCTCCTTCAAATGGCCATAAAAATCCATGAGATTTTAAATAAAAACCATTGCTAACTGAATGGCGGCCTTCTCCCAACTACGGAAGAGTTCAGAGGCCGCCTCTCAAGTGCAGCGAGAGGAACGATACTGATGACTTAAGAAACTTAAATTATTTCTTATTAAGTATTATTGCAAGGCTAATTGGGTATTAACAAGGTCCTAGGTTAAAACTTAGGGAGGCCTAGCCAGTAGCCTATGTCCAGCAAGTCTGATGCTGGAAGCAGTTACCTAAAGAAGTTAAGTTAGAAAGCTTGACTCTTCTTTTTGAAATCAAAAGATCATTATTAGACCCATGACATCACGCCTGTAATCCCCGAAGGGCTATTCATACATATAGGTGTACCTTATTAGGCCAGCCTATTGCCATCAACCGGGGTACAAATGGTAAAAACCTAAAACACATAGCCCGATCTGGGAACAGAACCCAGGACTCCATGCTCACTACAGACCGACCACTTTAATGATTCCTCCGCCTTGACCCATAAAAGGCACATTAAGCGTCCACAAAGTCCTAACAATAATAAACCATATATTATTTGCTTTAAAATAACCATAATCCACGTAGGTATTACGATATTATTGATTATTGAACCAATACGTGATCAACCTTCATAATATTCCATTTAAATTGATACCTTCGCGGACTCATTAAAACGGTCGGTCTATAGTATCGCTTGCAATCACTAGATCAACAGGCAGTATGCATCCAAATATGCACGATACATTTCTATGTTGTGAACTTGTGGCACAGATAATATAATACTACGTACTTGTGACGATACTCAAATGTATCGTGTCTGTATTTCTCTTGTCGTCTTGAGTGAACCCTGGGAAGTGTTAACTGCTACCACTATGCTGGGCTTGCTGACTGGCCTATATACTTACCATAATATGGCGGTCTGAACTAAACTTATTTTATTTTATGCTGGTAGAAAATTAGATAAGGTGATAAGAAAGGTGAGTTTCTGGTTCATAACCAAAGAGGAAAGTTATTATTTTGAATAAATTCTACACGATAACAGAAATAAGTTTATGTGGTGATTCGTTTTTAGGTTAAAAACTCTGTGACTTTGAAAACTACCTCTTAATCTAAAGTCCAATTGAAAAATAAATGTAAAATAATGATTTGAATTTTAACGTTTATTTTTATTTTGAAATAGGTTTAAAATTCATATTTTAGATGATATTGAGTGAAATATCCTAATCACATCTCGTTAGAGCGTCATTAACCCCAACTTTATTGCTCTGAACAACACAACTTCTTACATAACAACAATAGCATTAAATCAAAGCACGTAAATAAGTTATTGTCCATAAAAACTGATATACAAGCCCATAAAGCAACATTTTCGAATCACGTGACCAACTGCCAAATCTCGCCGTGGAAAAGACATCAACGCGCTGAACTGAATTTTTACACTACTATTATATGTGCTTCGCGGATAGGAACTAACACACGGATTTTAAAAGATAATTCTTGAAGGTTTGGCTATAATAACATCACGTTACGACCCTTGAGTGTGCTGGTGAAACTGCGGGCTACAGGTTTAATTATCTTTGAATGATTGCTAAAACATTTTTTAAGAACCTTCTCTGTCCCACTGCTGGGCAAAGGCCTCCCCATGGCTTAAACAAAAAACATAAACAAACATTATAATCCTTATAAGATAGATACTGCAAACTGCATAATTATACGGGGTGGAAGGATACCGACGCAAAAACGGTTACCACGTACTCAGTACATCATTCTGAGCCCCCCCCCCCCCCCAAATAGAAAATTTTTCATCAGTTATAAGAAACAGCTGTTTCCTAAAAAAACTGCAATACCTACACGGTCAAAATGTGTGGAACAGCTGATTTTTTTCGGTGTCACTTCCGCCCCGTATAATTCGATGCATCCTCAATAATCTGTGGTTGAAAATGATCTACTATAGCATCCCATCAATCAAGACAGACAGTCACCTCAAACCACCATAAACCGACATAACGAAATAACATAGGAAATCAGTGAACACCATTGTGTTTCGTTACATAACAATAACATCGTCGATACAGTCACGAGCATCAATACGTGTACAATTACATTAATAAAACAGTGATTGTCCCCGTGGAATAAAAATTGCAACTTTGATATAAGACTAATTTCATAAAAATATAGGGTTGAAAATACTATGCTCGTACCGTACGTTCGGTGCTTAAACATGGACAGTGATAGTCGGGTTGGTCGACAAAAAAAGGGATAACATTGGAAGTTAAATTATTCGGAAAAGCACTGGAGTTACCGACATAGCCGGCAGAGTAAGCGAGCTGAAGTGGCAGTGGGCTGGCCATGTGTGTCGAAAGACCGACCGACAAAGCATACTAGTCCTGGAGTCGAGATTGACACGAAGAAGAATACGAACCGCAAACATACCGTTGAACGCCCCACAGCTGGTGATGGCACTTGGACAAATTAATGATGGACCGACAGAGACTGAGAACAAAGTGCGGCACAGCTTCGGAGTGGCCTATGTCCAGCAGTGGACTGCTATAAACTACACTTAGTTTATAGCAGTCCACTGCTGGACATAGGCCACTCCATATGCATATACGACGTGACTGCACAAGACATAACAGTAACATCGGTCATACAAGTCGTACACATCAATCATACAGACGCACAATGCGAAGTGTTCGATGGAATTCATGCAATTGTATGCAATCGTAGTATTAGCATAACGCTATGTCATGAGGGTGGGTTGGAAGATCGATGACAGATGACAGATTTTTTGTTTTTAAATATCTGATGAGACGCTATTTTGAGGCTTTGACATATTTTTATTATTTTTTGCGCCTACATCACACATCACCATGTAATTTGTACCAATATTTGAATGCCAAATTAGTATGTCTGTCTTTCTGTCGGACAGTTTTTTAAACAAAAATCTGCATCAAAATCTAGATAAACACGTTCGGGAACTGAACTGTTTTTGAGGAATTTGTATGATCTGTATGACACGTGTGATAAGAGTGAGAAAGAAAGTTTAAGTAATGTTATACGGGCACACGTTTTTTGATAAGAGATAAGCTGCCTAAAGCTAGCTGTAGGCTAGGTATGGCAAGCAATAATCAACTGTTGTAATGTATTTCTTAACTTGATACTTATGTCAAAAGAAATATAAAAAAAACATGACATCATTATAAATTCACTCAATGTTTAAACAAAACAATTATTACAATTACAAAACTTTTCCTCCAATTCAATACGATTTCAAGTCATTATTATGCGGCGCTCAGCATTCAAAGTCCACTTAAAGTTTCGCATAATTACAAACAATATGGAACATTAAGATCCGCACATATTATTATACATATAGTCAACCACACAAGAAATACCAATTTCACGTTGACAGCACTTTAATGTCGCAGCAGCAAGGACGGTTTTTGTAGAGCATAATGACGTTGGGATGACTGTATTTATTGTACTTACATGCTTATTACTGTACGCACGTTTGCTTTTTCTTTTCTGTCGTTGCGTGTCGAAATCATTTGTTTTGTCTCAAGTGTGGTACTCCTCTTCAGAAAATTCAGATGAGATTTCAAAATGTAAATGCAAAAGTATTAACATAGAATTTATTCTGAAGTGTCATACTTAGTTATTAATGCAATTGCGTGACAATGATATCGTGTTATTGTGCCACTTACTTTAGCCTTGGAGCTAAAGTGGTTATTTAGCAAAGTAAAGTAAGCTTCTGAAAGTTACAGCTGGCTGTTACAAATCATAAAACTGTGAAGGGATTGTTTTCATTATTTGCAACAGTCTCCTAGGGTTTTACAGATATATTGATGATTGAAAATGTAACAAACCTAATACCGTACTCAGAACTAGGTAAATACTTCAGACTCAACTCGGCTGATGTGAAGCGATGACGCGGCTTAGGGTGGAGCACGCTTGCGTAGAAGAAACTGATTCACTCGAACTTTGACGAGATCTACATTAAAATGATCGGGAATCAGAGAAACCGGCACTGAACTCCACAACTGGCGATTCGCGCAATAAATGTAGAAGCATAATAGCGCTTTGTTCGGATTCGTGGAACTGCACCAGCTCTATGATATATATACAATTTGCGTGTTGTTCTTTAATCTTACAAATAACATGTAACACACATGAGATAATAATTATAACTGTATTTTTAACTGTTTGTTATGCAATCGTTGCGTTATTATTTTAACTAGTTTATGTTTATTTTAGTGTAACTGTATTAGATAGCTTATTAAGAATGTGTTAACCGTTGATTATATATTATTGTTTTATATCTCTTTAATTGAGTCGTATGTTATGCATTTTTTTTAATAAACAATTAAGCAGTGTGTGAAATTGCATTTTGTTACGGACAAATATGTCGCTTGTTGTAAGTTGTATACAAACTCACACCTTTTACCCATGGTCGTAGGCAAAAAAATATTTTATCCTTTGCCGTATTAATGGCAGTTTAACAGTGGTCCTGCAAGAAGTTCTACCAGCAGTTGTTCTATTCGTTCTTCTGCATAAGAAACGACCAATCTGGACCGTGAACATAGCTTCCGTCGTTCCGTAAGGGCTCATGAAATAAAATATTTGAAGTCTGAATGTTGAATTGAGAGTACCCTCTTTCTGACGAAACCGAGTAAAAACAAAGAAACTCAACGATACACCATCAGATAATGTCGGATAACAATCAGAACCGAAGCGTATGCTTCAGCCAACAACAAAGGTTTAACACCACCATTGTTTGTAGCTGTGTTTGTAGCGCATTGCTTCTTATAATAATAATCGTTTATTTCTCCCATGTTGAGATGTGCCAATGATTTGAAAGATTCTTTACGTTTCTGTGAAAAATCTAAAGAATCTTGCTATGTCACATCATCATCATTTGCCTAGCCTTTTCCAACTATGTTGGGGACGGCTTCCAATCTAACCTGATGCAGCTAAATACCAGTCGTGTACATGGAGCGACTGCCTATCTGACCTCCACAACACAGTCAGGAATAAGGTACTAGGTAAATACGATACCCCTTGGTAAGACTGTTTGTCAGATTTTGAGGCCACTGACTACAGCTGTAACGAGTGTCAAATATCCAAGGCACGGAGCAAACTCAGTATGTAATGGGTGGTAACCCATCCATGGACCAACCTAGGTAAGCACTGCTTAACCTAAATATCGACCCGAGCGGCTCTTATTATTTAACCACGAGCTCATTTATTCTACGTCAAATCATGAACCAAGAGGATAGTTTTTATCCCGGTAGAACACTCTTGTGATACCTCCGCATACACGCGGCGAAGCCGCGAGCAGACGCGTTTATAAGATTGATTTAGGGGGTAAGCTCCAGAACTCTTGATGCCATTCCGAAAAATCTATGGCTTATGCTTTATTTAAAACGCCCCGTGCGATAATTTCCGACCACACCGCGAGCAAAAGCTTGTCTCTAATAATTTTCTAACTCATACGATGCGTGGAACTACGTCACTCACAGTATTATTCAACAAATTGAAAGATACGTCTGAAGCAAAACCAGTAAACCACGACAAAGTTATGTAGTTAACAGACTATCAATCTTCAAGCATTTTTCAATTTGAGTAAACTGTAATAAACATTCCGGAATTAAGTATTATATTATTTGATATATTAGCGTTATATAAGACGAGACGTGCGTCGTTGTGCACAGCCTCAGGGGATACGACTTGCATCGCGATTTACGTGAGGAGATTTTTTTTTTATTACTGGCTTCTCGCAGGTCAACCTAAGAAGTGGTCGTCTGCTTAACCGATCCTGTGGGTGTCTTGAGTGTAAGGCCTTCAGTCAGAGGCATAAAAGTAAACTTACAAACTAAGCGACTACACGCTTAGGGCACCCCCTCTGGTCGCTGGGGGAGCACAGCAAGAGACAGGCTGAATCGGAACAGGTAATTATTTAGGGACGAATTTAAAACTACAGTCTCAGCATCGCGGACTGACTCGAGCAAGGGACGGGGACATCGCGGCAGGCCTCGACGGCGAAGACGGAACGACTGCGTGAGGCGACACGGGCGCTCTTTAGTCGTTTCTTGCACGTGACTACCGTCTCGTACTTCTTTGATTCCTTTTCGCCGTAGTAGCTTATCTCGTGGCCAAGCGGTTATGTCTGCGGTCGCGACCCCACGAGCTTCCTATATTTCAGCATCGTAAGTTGTTTCAGATAATGTTTAATTAAATTATGTGAAGTCTTTATAAGAGCATGTGAAGTAATGGATGATTAGCAATTATGATCGAATTGCTTTATTTTTAAATGAATAAGATGTTGTTGTGTAGGTAATTATTTAGATGTTGTGTGTATTCATTGATTATTTTATTATTTAAATGCGCGTTTTGCATTCATTTAATTTAAATGGCAATGTTTTTTTGATACTTACGAATGGTGTATGCAAAGATCGTAGCAGGTCATTGTAAAAAGTTATGAATGTATGTATGTAGTTAAATAGGCACTGTAAATTAAATATTTTTTACGCACACGAGACATCATCACATAGACATCTTTATAAGTACATACATAATAATTATACGTTTATTATATTATCTTTGTGGTCACTGAGTTGGCAGAACTATCGGAAATCTAAACAGTCACTACCTCGATAATAAAGACAATAAATAGTTAAGGATTTATTCATCCATCAGACAAACAGCTGCTGAAATCTTAATGTCAGTCAAGCTGGCACGGACAAATTGCGAACCGGCTGCGGCACCGAACGCTAGCAGATAGTTCAGTATTTGTCTGAAGGTGCCCGATTGGTTCATAAAGTTAGACCGAATCTTTTGTAGATACTTTTGTATCCAAGGATAGCATAATTAGCCTGTAATGTTCCCGCTCCTGGGACACGGGCCTCCTCTCTATGAGAGGGAGTGTTCTGTAAGCTGTGATCAGCCACGCGGTCCCAGTGTGGGCTGATAGATGTCACATCACACATGTCTTCGAGCTTTTGGTTGTAAGACATGCTGGTTTCCTCACGATGATTCTTCGATGATTTCTTTCACCGTTTTGACAGCAGTGGTGATGAAATAAATTACACAAAGTTGTGCGCCTGCATTTGTTCGAACCCACACCACGACCTATCTCGTAAGTCGGAGCCGTAGTACCTACTAAAATTTCAGTTATTTGTCTTGAGAAAACATGAAGTAAACGATGACATTATTCACAAGTCTTGAAACAATAGATATTTGCTTCAAACAACACAAGTTTAGTTAATCTGACAAACGTTGACTCAGCCAGAGCGTTTTGCTTACAAAGGACAGAGCTGCGATGAATTTTCTTTGTCTAGCTATCTTTAGTGCTTAGGTAACTGACTGACTATTAACTGAGATTTAATTAGTCATAAAGTTAGCATTACAGGAATCAAAAGCAGTGTGTAAGTAATAAGTATTACAATGGGTAATTTAGTTCCTGTTCATGTAAAGAGGCTTGAATGCATCATTCGGAAAACCTACATTCGTAGCTCGAATTGTGCCGAGCCGGCCCGAACATGATGCAAAAATGGTAAATACCGAATAAAGTTTCCAGATCGACCCGAGCTAAACATTTTGTAGTTGGATAGTAACTGGTGCATTAGTAGAACGTTTGTTGGCTGCTGTAGAAATAATCTGGCCAAATGGGGAATCATCGACCCGTCTCAAATACAAAGCCAGTATGAAGCCCCTCTGCAGGGTATGCCCCACCTCCTTTCTTGCCCATCCTGCACAGCCACCTGCACCAGGATTTAAACGAAGCCAACGGAAGAGCTGTGCAGGTCCTATACATATACTGGTCGTATTTCATTTGAGTACATCGACACGAAAAGAAGAAGAAAAAGAACGTTTGTAACAATAATCCTCAATAATAATCCTTATTTTAATTTCTAAGGTAAAAATTCTGTTCACAGTTTTCAATGTTTTAACAAGAAAGCTGAACCTTATCTTAATCGCGAAGTCAGTAACGAAGGTCATTTCATAAAACATCATTTTCAGGTTTCTGTGCACCTCAATATAAAAACCGGACCTACGGTGGCTGCTTCATCAAGATAACTCCAAAATTATCACCTTGGGATGTCACCTATAGTTGCTTAGACAATACTTAACCTTCGGTGACAGAGGGTCGTGGGTTCTGATGTTAGTTGCATTGAATCTATTGAAATTGAATGCATTGTTGAAGAAAAGTTTTATTATTGAGTGTTGTAAAGGTCATTCAACTATTACTAAAAAAAAAATTTTTGCGTAACTGTCACTTTTGTCTTTATTTTTATTTGTCTATCATAACATCACGCTTGTAATTCGTAAAGGATTAGGCTGAGGTGTTCTGACAGTACATTTCGTCAGTTGCCATTAATCGGGTACAAATAGAAACTGCTCCTGCTCCTAAGAAATATAGTCCGCCATCTTTAGGAGTCCATCATATTGGATTTAGAATGACGTCACTTAGCTAAGCATGCATTGTCATCCAAACTAAACATATATGCAAAATTTCAGCTCAATCGGAAACCAGGAAGTGAGCCAAATTTAACTTGTAAGATTTTTGTACATAGATTGTTACAGGTGCTAATAAAAGCGTGTTAAAATATGTATAAATGAATACAGAACCTCACGCACTTTTGAAAGGCGCCTCTAAGGACTTTTTTGTTTTATGCACCATTTATTTGGGCAACTCTTGCATATGCTAACATAACTATTGAGTTTATGTAACAGTCACAGCGTTGCAGCTTTAATCAGATGTTGCAAGCCTCAGCACCCAGCACTCTGTTGACTGCGTTTTGTAATCTTTATTAGGTAGCTAATGATAGTTGTACTGTGTGTAAGAAAAATGCACTACTTTGGTGTTATGTGGACATGTTGGTGGGTATGAATGGATGGCACAGTAAATGTGAAAGGTGCGGTACCCAGTGTCCCATTTTTAAACTAACAATTTGTTGGTTAGCGTGACTGCTGAGCACGAGTCCTAGGTTCGATTCCCGGGTCGAGCAAGAGTGTTTTGGGATTTCCATCAGGAATTTCTCAGTAGCAGCCACGCAATTTGGATTTGTGCCCGGTTGATGGCAAAAGGCTCGCCCCCTATTACATGGGACTTTAACATATCTGGCTAAATGTGGGTTTTGTATTAAGTACACCTCTGCTTAAGCCTTCAGAGATTACAGGCTTGATGATATGTGATATTTACGAGTACCGTGACTAGTAATACGAGAAGATTATCTACGCTACATTCCTATTACAAATTGCCATTGAGATGCAATATAAATTGACCTACTGCGCATCGAGCCTCTGTTAAGACTCTCCAGAGGATCGTTATATGAAACGTACGAGTTATATAAATCTAATATTGAAGAATATCAACTGCTGAATATTAACCCATTATTCTCTTCCTTTTCTCATATACTACCGTCTACATCTCTTTTTGGTTTCTCCTTTAGTATACTGTCAGAAATTTCTTAAGAAATAAGCAGTACCTAAGTACTCCAATATTATATGTTATTGTCCTATGTTGTCTACTGTGTGTAACTGAGTACATAAATAGTAAATAAATAAATAGTTGCCTCTTTTGGGATTCCAATATCAAGGATAACAGGAATCTATAATAGAATAAGGTGGTAATAAAAAAGGGACTTACAATTTTTCTTCGATGGAGCTCGCTGTCACCTTCCCGGAGTTGTGGCTCTCCGCATCAATGTCCTTGACCTGTAAAGATGACAAAACATACAATTAAAACAAACTCAGATTAAAGGAAGTCTCGATTGAGTACTCATAAGTTTGGTAGGTTTAAAGCTAGTCAAACAATCACCATCTTACCAATCTAGAGACTTAACAGAGTCAAATAAAATAAGCCAGCTAAATCCCACAGACGTGTTGAATATGGATTTAAAAAAAAGATAAAAAAAGAAGAAAAATATTTCAAGTAAAGGCTAGGTTCACATTAGGACGGACCGACAATTTTACTGTTAGCCGACTATCGGGTTATGGTTTTCACACTATAAGCTACTAATAGTCGACCTAACGTGAACACTCCCGTCGTTATATCGCTACAAAGCAGTTGTCTCAGTTGCCTATATATAAAAGTACTCTGTGCTCAGTTGCGAGTTGGCTTCTGTGCATAATGGACGGCGACGACGTTCTGGTTGTAATGTGGTATTTAAATGGAAGACAGAAGAAAAGAAAATGGAAATATTGGATGCATCCAATCATTGCCGAGCCTAATAAAGTTGAATCATTTCGAACGTTAATAAGCGAATTAAGAAGTGAAGAGCAATAATTATAATTACTATAATTACTTAAGAATGTCTATTCCTTTGATGATCTAATTCTGACAAGTGTGAACGGCGCTATACAAAGCAGTAAGCCAATATTATACCCGACCTGACAGAAATCGTGGCTGAATGTCCGGTGAAAGTGTCGTCGCAGTTTTATCAGGTCGCCCTAATGTCAACAATTGGACAGCACTATTGAAATACATATGCCAATTTGCTTCCGACACCTTTGTCGTTCCAGTAAAACTGCCAGTCCGACACAAACTGCGGTAATTAAACACGTCAAATCATTTTGTATCGTGTCTAGACATCAATACCAATGTCGCCTGCGGTGTTTTGTTTGAATTGACCTTGAGTACACCCTATAGCACAACCTGCCACACGGTTGAAGCCTTCCATTTTGAAGATCGCGTGACCTCCAATAATATTTCATGCAAACTTCATAGCATGATTAGCATACGTAAAGATTAGTATCATACCAATTAAGCCCTAATAAATATTAATCATCATTTCAAATAAATCGAACCTGTAAAGTGTACTATAACATAAAGGTTTGGACGTTCGTGTTAAAGTTAACACATTAAACAGCGATTTTCTAACTTTATTATTATCAATTAAGTGTCCAATTTTCAATGCCAGCCTGTTTACTTAAAGTTAACTAAATCTAAGACCAAAGGGTTGGATTCAGTCTCCGGATATTGCCATAAAAAAAATGGAAGGACAATTTGTACCCCAAAGTTGTAAGAAATTAAAATCAAGTATTTTACACTAAACGACAGCCCAACCAGTTACTAGGAAACACGGGGTCTTTCTAAGAAATTCGACTCGAAAACTCGAAATCGGACTTTTGGGCACGTTACGACGATAATGAGACCTCAATACTGCTCATAATAATTAACTAATTTAATAGTACTAGTATAGTAAGATAAGATAAAGATTTATTTTCTCAACACAATACATAGGTACATTATTAGGTTTCGTGAACAATACATGCGTTTTTTTTTATACTCTGGGAGACTGGTGCCTAAGCTAGACGAAAGGCCTGTATTTCAGGACACCACGTCTCCACCCTTTCGGAAGCACATTTAAACAGAATTATGTACTGTAGTAATATTATTTCACCGTGATGTAAAAGTGAACGTGGATGTCAATATCGGCGCCAGCTGTAGTAATTGCCGAAACAATGAGCCAGCATCACGCATTATAATAGCACACATAACGTTAACAATGCTGTTATTACTCTCCTTTACTTCAATAAACATATTAAATGCTCTTCCACCTTTATCGACTTAAATCGGTGCAGTTATTTCATTTTGGAAGTGTATCAAATACATGACCGTAGGCCTCACTTCAGATTGACCACTTTGATCTTGAGCTGTCCTAGCGTCATACGGAGTTTGAAAAGAATAACTGGTATTATTATAAATCCAGTGTGGCCTATCGTACGGTAGAAGAATGGTTCGGAAATACATCATCTATTATCGGGCTAAGTATAGTTGATTGATTAGAAACACTTTTGACAATGATTTCAAGTCCCATTAAGTTATAACTTCGATACACTAAGGTTGAAACTATTTTTAACTGTCCCATAAACAAATAGACCTTGCCGTTTTTGTGATAAACCAATCACGAGGTCAACATTATATATCAAATTCAGTAACTACAGAATTAGCAATTCCTTTTTTACCTCTGCAACTTTTAGAACCCAAGGAGCTCCTATTCATAGCCCTGAAATGCCCTAGATAATCAGGGCAATGCATCAGCATAGTAATGTCTGTGGTTATGTACTTTGTTTCCTGGATAACATTCAACTTATTCAGTAATTAAGATTCTTTAGCACGGAGAATATTTAAATGTTAAAATAATACAGAACTATCTCCTACTTGCACCATCTTTATTTGAACAAGAATCCGTCACCTTGAATTAATGTTCAATGTTAATTCCTAATCACAAGATACATAGTCAAATTATTGTAAACAGTTGTAAAAGGCGACAACATTGTAACAACATCTTGACCTAAAAAACAGACATATCTTATTCTTATCGTAAGGTGAATTTCCTTCTGTCAATTCGTGGCAACTGCACAACATAGTAGTTATGGTAGGTAGGTAAAGCTTTATCTATGCTAAGTGTAAAATTGACAGTTCACATTGTAAGCGATACCAATGTGACTTGTTGCTGAAAGTAATTTAGGGCAGTAGAATAATTTTGCGAAGAATGACACATAATGTGTTTCGAGTCTAACCAGATGTAACTGAGTACTAGTATTTTACATGGAGTGGCTGCAAACTCTCTGTCCACTACAATCCCTGCAGTTACTCGGTAAGACGATAGCGATACCTCTTGACAACACTGGCTTTCAGACTTTCAGGCTACAGACGACACGATTCGAGTCGTTACGATTGCCAATCCGTAACAGCATACAAATAATTGTAGCATAAAGGCAAAGTGACTAAACGTTACGTTTACAAAACAGTAACTTGATAATAATGACACCCAACGGAAATGTAATGTAACAGAATTCCCAATGAAAGATTACTGGATAAATGTGACGACTATAAGAATTCAAAAATAAGAGAAATAACTGTAAACGACTACAATCGTACTGCTAAAACTACTCGATCACAAAAATATCGAAATATTCATTTCCACTAGAGTAAACACTAAATATAAATAGTAAATCCAATAAAACAGTGAAACCATAACATTGCAAAAGTGATCGAAACACAATTGATCCGAGTAAAGTTGCAAAAGAACTAAATAACGGCAGACAGTGTCCCAACGTGGGACTAATTAATTTAACAGATGGAAAATAACAAACATACAGACAAGATAGTGATATTAATGATAGAGATATTTTTTTAATAACAAAAACAACCAATGTTAACAACAAAGCAACAAATTACCAATGTGGTATAAAGATGAAAGCTGATATTTTTAGAAAGGGATGACTGGGGAATGAGGAAAATGTATTGAGGAAAGTTTTGAGTACCAATAGGCAGGCTGAAAGATTAGAAGAAGACCAAAGAAATTATGGATGGACTGTGTGGAAGACTTATGGCTAGAAAGGGGGTGACTGCTGAGATGACGACAATTAGACAAATATGGAAGAAGCGCTGATCGTAAATAGATTGGAATAAGGGCAGGAGAATGATGACGGAAATGATAAGGATGCCATAAAAGACAATGTGGAACCAAAATAAACACCAGTAGTATCTTTACTGCCATCGTAAATGGTTCTAGCAAAACAAACGTCCCATAGTATGAATGAAGGAACTAACGCATTAACTAATGAGCCTAACCGTTTCCTCAAAACGAAGCAAACCTTGAAATGGCAAAAAAAAAGGATGCAGATTATTTCCCATTAAATGGTCTACTTTGCTTGTTTATCTCTATTCCTACCTAGATTACAAAAGCTAGTTTCTTCACTTCCATATCTAAACTCTTTTAAACAATTATCTTGATACGGGTCAGTAGTCAGCTCTTCAAATTATTAACATCTTTCACCACTGGACCTAATTTCTGAGCTGATTGCAAACCGATCGAAGGCAAGTTATCAGCTGATAGTAATTTTGAAGTTACAAATCAATCTGGTGATCAGATGGTCCTCATTGAAGCGTTGTGGTGCCAATTGGTTTTCGCAACGTAGGCCAGTGTTTGTCCAAGCTCCAGTGCACAGCTAGTAACCTCATTCTGAGATGGACAATAGATATTTTTTCGATATAGTTAGGTTCTAGGTATTGTATTACTTAGTCTTTGTTTTGTTACGGTACTATGACACACCTACAGTTACATCAATGTTCCTGTATTTAGAACATATTATTTTCATTAAGATTTTTCATTATTTATCAAAAGGCATTGCACTTTCTAGTCGAGAGAGAGAAAAGACGAAGAAGATATTAATTATTTTAAATAGAGGTCTATAGTTAACAATTTAATCAACTATTCTAACATTCTTCTTCCCTTATCCAAATTTATTTGTAGTTTTATCCATCCGTCTGTAGGTAGGTATTTAGATTTTTCCTGGGTCATTAGAATTCGTTCCAAGGTAAAAAGTTACTTTTGTAGCAAAAGACTTGTATTATGGGTTGAACAATTATGATTATCAGCCGAAAAAGATTGAGTCGTTAATCTTGTCTTTTTTAATGTAGGAAGTCATCTAATGCATGTTATGTTCTTTGGGTCATTAGTTCATAACTCTTTGTGATGAAGAACTATAACATATAGTCAGTCTACGTCGTCCTCATATTTAATGAACGCAAAAACCTCATAACAAACTTAAGTAAATCACATATTTCAAACTTGATGTAAATCTCAAAGCTGTATAACGAGCTGTATTTACTAACCGGTTTTCGAAATATCACATAGAATATAAACTAGTAGAATATAAACTTGTGAGAACCGGCAATACGTGATCTTCCTATTGTTTAGGGCAATACCTAATAAACAAATTACCTCATAATAATATTTATCGGATAAGAATACATACCTAATATAAACATCAACTCATGACAAAACTTCTCAAGTAAGAGAAATAGTCGTGTGTGTACATAAATACATCGAGCAATTGTTCCACTGTTCTAGTATACAGACAGTAGGTAGGAAGTTAGATAATTGGATCGAATCCGACGCCGCAAAAACGCATATCCGATCGCGTGCAGTCAATGCTTCGTCCAATGTCGTCTATACCGGTATTACGTGTAGTTTAAGAGCCTGTGACCACGCTATTCACATCTACATAGATGTAACTAAAATAATAATAGGAAGAATTCATAAAGTCGTCAAAAAATGAGAGTAAATACACCAATAATGAAAGGCGCCGTCTCGTGGCCTGCAAGGACTGATTTGAAGCGACACGAAGGAGTACCCGAAAGAAATTGGGAGAGGACCTTTGCCTGACAGTGGCACAGCAGGTGCATATGATCTAGAAAATAAAAACACAAATACTTGGCAAGAAGGTCGAGGTATTTCAAGATGATAATGATAAAGTTAACGGTAGAAATCTTACAATACCATATTGAGCTAATGCACCTACCTCAATTATGTATAAAATTATAAGTATTCAAGTGGTAGAAATGCTGCATCATAGGTAATTTGTAGGTAAACGAAGGTTACTAAAGTTCAGGAAAAACAACCAACAGAAAAAAACATAACCCATTTATCAGATATCATACAAAATCAGATCGAAATGCACGATTCAATACAAAACAAAGCCACGTGATCGTAAGTGTAGCGCAGTAGCGGTCACTGGCTCTCGGCTCATAGAATGGGTGCTATTATGTCATAGCGTTCCACTTGCAGTGTGTTGGCCCAATTGACGTGCAAACCGTTTTTGTCTATTTTGTGTTGCAGGCTTGCAGGTCACTCGGATCGGATTTGAAAGGTCTGCCGGTGCATTCTGTATTGACCATCTTTTGTAGACGATTTGTATGAAGGAACTTTTGTTTTTATTTTTGTATTCTGTGTTTTAGAAACATTTATGCTGTTGTTAGTTTCATTTGTTAAATTTTTTGAGACTATATTTAGATATCTTTTCGCTGTTTTAGTAATTTTTACACTTACTAAAACAGCGAAAAGATATCTAAAGATATCTTTTTATATACCTAGTATTCTAAATATCCGTTGTAAATTGTTCTATTGTTGCGTTTTCTTACTTGAGTTTCAAAACTATTTTTTATTTTTCGTTTGGTTTCTTTCCTTGTCTTGACACCGTGTTACCAAAAAGAACATTATTGTAGAAAATTAATTTCGTTGTTGTTTTCACACAGGCATCATGACCGTAATATTTCTTGCTTCATAACATCGATATAGTGTTAATGCGCAAAACAGTTAATTCAATATCAATCACTTAATCCAAGTTGTCAGAAAGCACTCAAAAACTTTGTTTACCTCATATTACGAGATTACGACACAATGTGGGAGCGCTGTGCTACAATATTGCAACTGCAAGGTTTCACCGCGTGGGACTAAGCAGCCATTTCTTATTGATTCACTTTCCCTTTAGCTCAGTATTGTCTGGCCTAGCCTTACTCTTATTTTTCTGAGCATAATGGAATCCATATAAGCAAATTAATCCAATCGTAAGTAATTTATTCAAATAAGGCACTTTTTGAACGTGAAAATTACTGACAGTCCCCCAAAGCTCATCCTCCAACACTTAAACTACTGCTTTAGCTGCGGAGAAGAAGTGATAAAACAAACTCACTAGCAACAAATCTGTATGTCATTGAAAGTTTTGCTGATGAGAGTAAAAAAAGTTAAAAGATTTTATTTATTTATTTAAACTTCATGTACAATAGTGGTACATAGGCGGACTTAATGCCACAAGGCATTCTCTATCAGTCAACCTTTGGGTTAAATAAGAAAACACTGTAATAGGGTACAAAATATATATTTAAAAAATAACTTCTTGCTATCGAAAATATTATTAAGATTTTGATTGCTTATTTTGAAAATGAGTTTATTCTCAGAAATTAGAATAGTTTAAAACAATATAGCCAATGACAGAATCATAAGCTTTACAGGCAATGCAGGATCTTTTAAGTTAGTCACACTAAAAAATAATTAGCTGATGGCAAATGCCTTAAATAATGACAGACTATTAGGTACTGGCATTATTCGAAGCCTGTTGTTTATGCGAATAGCCTCTTACTAACAATTAACACCTAAGCTATGCTCGCGTGGGAAGTTCTTTTGTTGTTGTTTAATCATTTACTACATGGCTGTTATTTACATAATACTAACAGCATAGCAGCAAGCCCTCGAAAGTGAGTTTATAAGTTGTATATAATTGTTTATTTTAATATTAAAATATATACTAGTAATCAGAATCAGAATTTTATATGCTATGAAAGTAGGTACAGATTAGGTGTTGTACATAAATTAATGAGATCGGCTACAGTCTACCTTACGGCGTGCAAATTATTACATAAGTACGTAGAGACCACAAAATGTTCATTAATATTAATCGTAAAGCTCGATTACTTAAAATGTAAAATTGCGTACTTGTTGCAGTCAAAAGAACTTCAGCTTCCAAGTTCTCGGTCCGTTCGTTCGTGACCTCCAAACTAGCGGCAATGCAATCAACCGCCGTATTTGTTGCAACCACCATGCCATTTTCCACGTTTTCGCGCCAAATTACGTTTCGTTCGATCGCTCCATTGACTTCAGCAAGAAATAGTGGAAACCGCAATTTAGAATAGTAAAGTTTTCCAAAAGAAACCTCAAGTTCATGATAAATGTAATATTGTTGTTATAGTGTTGAAAATATTTGTGGGTGTTTAAAAATGGCGGCGGGTCAATGACTGGAAAGTGCAAAAGGGCCTATGAACAAGCAGTTTTTGTTTCTTTTATACCATTACGTATTATTTATTCTCTTATTGGTATTTGGCTATATTGCAACATAATAAATATATGTTAATATAGAAACAACAGAGTTCGAAATTCAATTTTTTTTTTTTTTTGCTATACCACTTATGAGTGCCAATAAACTATATTCATATTATCCCGTGGTGATTACGTGTTGCTTTGCTAATCACAAAATCGTAAAGCGATAAATTATAATCTCACGTACGGGTAAACTTTGGTTTCTTCAGGCTAATTTTTTCAAATTAGGTGAATAAATTAAATCATTCTATGAATATATCCATACCAATATTATAAATACGAAATTAACTCTGTCTGTTACCTTTTCACGTCTTTACGGCTGAACGGTCGATCGGCACTCAGACATAGGATACATTTATCCCGGCAGTAACTGACCTTTGGATAATTTTCGACCTTGACGTGGGCAAAAGCTAGTTTACCATCATCCTAATTTCCATACTAACTAGGTGCACCTATGTTTCTTGCATCGTGAACTCACTAAACACGTTTCCATCGTTAGGTGTTTGCAAGCGTAATTGCATAGTGCTCGGATTAAACAACTATGTAAACCAGGACTAAAGACGCTACTGTCTCCTTGGCACACTTGCATTCTATTGTGAATACTGTCCATGTTATTGTTCGAAACATTTACCAAGATATTATTTGTAGGTTATTAAAATCTTGTACATTTGTCTGTAAAACGTTCGATTTCAGATCTTTTGAGCAACTGCATCTAGGAAAGGATTAAAATAAGTTATAACGTGACCAAACATTTCGCTTAACCAAAAGTTCTATTAGGAAAAAATTATGAAGATTTCTATGATGAAAAGAATTTTGAGAAAAAAGAAAATTGCCAGCTTATTACGGAAATAGTACGTCCCTCAAAATTTTATTCAAGGACCATGGATAACCTCGCATAGAATAAAAAATTAAATTAAAAAACCCCCATCGCAACAAAGAAAAGCGAACAAACATTTGAAAAGGCAATAAAATGGCTGAGCCGGTTTTTATACAATGTGTCGAATTGTAATTTACACATCATTCGCTTTCATTTGATACCCCACTTGGGTATATTTGAAAACATTATATTTTTCAAACCCACTTTTATCCCCCATAACTAGTAAATGGATGCACCGATTTTGATAAAACGTATCTAAGAAACATCGCCAAGAAACTAGATTTCAAAATAAAAAAACTGCATCCAAATCGGATCACTCGTTTAAGAGCTACGGTGCCAGAGACAGACACACCCACACACATTGCGGTCAAACTTACAACACCCCACTTTTTGCGTCGAGGGTTAAAAAAGTTAACAATTATTTCTGTGGAGTTTGCTCTAATTTAAAATAATTAATTTGCGACCTAAGTATATCCTAACTACAAAACAATAATTTAAATAATGTATTTTAAATTAAACTAAAATGAGCAAATAGAAATATCCTGGACCCGGAATTAACAATATCATAGACAAGCGGAAGCTGACGCAACAGGCTCATAACAAGACCATAGACAGCAACACACGGCTTATCTTTGGAGGGAAAGCGGTGGGCTCAAACTCAATGGCTCATACTTATGATTCGTGCTATGGTATGACGCAATGAAGATGGGTTTTAGATCGAAAGTTGGATAAAAAGTAATGTAGTGGATAAAATATAGTAATGATGTTTCTACGCTCGGGTTTATACAGACATATTTTAGTGCGTGTAGTAAAGTCATGAAATCCGCCTGACCGGAAAGGAATTAGAACAGCAGATTTTTTTTTAATATTTCAGAGTTAGTCGCATAGTAATTTAAAATTTCGTACATATTTATAAACTAGTACTTCACATTTCCCTCGTTTAATCAATCACCCGTAGAAATTGAACACAAGTAATTTGCCATACAACGTGGCAACGCCGCCAGTCTCTTGGGGACATCACCAGTTGACAGCGTTGAGTAGGAGTTTCTGACGCCATTTTTTAGTTTATTGTTAAGTTACATAAGTTAATTACTTTATATTATTTAAATTTATAATTGTAGGTCTATAGAATTGTTATTGTTGTATTGTTTTTTCGTTTGATTTGCAAAACAAGAAGAGTTTAATTGAAGACGATCTATTAAATTCCAAGAAGCAAAATGGAAGCAAATGGAACTTTGTAACTATATCAATTACGATGTCCATTACCATTTTATAAGATTGGAAGCCTACCTAACCTACCTCAATAAAGGATAATAAACACTATTAATTTCCAACTAGCAATTTTCGATTGACGTAGGTAAAAATTCTTTGAAGCTAAGTTCTCACGAGCTTGTCGTGTTTGTGGCTAAAGAAGACTGTATGACTCATCGTGACATCCAAGATGAAGAGCACAAAGCTTATTCAGCGTTTGTAAATAGATTTATTACTGGTATAAATCTGGTGGGCATGGTAAAGAGGAGTAACATCAAAACCGGTCGATGGGTCACGCATGTTCTATCTGTCCATAGCAATACCTACCTAAGTTATCCATCATCGGGCGTTGGAATGTCCAACATTTGCGATTGTACACGCGTCCCCAGTCACAATTAATCAATCTAAGTGTATGACGAATAAAAATATAATGAAATACGTAATAAAAATCTTAATGGAGAATGTCTTTATAGAATGTGGCAATAAAACAAAGACGTGATGAGAATAATAGGTGCATACAGGTATTTGTTGTTATGTTTGAGTTAAGTTTGTTTGGTTAAGTACCTACATTAAAAAAAGGAGAATGTAAAATTCCAGTCATCTTCCATTGGGTTTTTCTCGCCTTTAGCGCATATTAGACGATATAGTGATATTTTTTATATTCTTGTGATGATTCATGCAAATCTTACGTCAAGAAACACATAACAGAAAATGCAATGCAACAAAAATATGAAAAATAATCAATTACACACATAAAGCAAGTCCAATAAATAACAATTTATAGCTAATTGATATTACCGCATTGTATCAATATATTTTCCGCGTCAAGAGCATCCTCCTAGATCTAGAATAATTAATTCTAGAACAAACAACTTAAAACAGTGAGATTGCACGTCACTTAGATAATTAAACCAACCTCATGAATAAAAGATAAGTTCGTGTTTTATTCAGTTTAGGTACATCTTCATTGTTTCATTAACACTATGAAAGATAGAAAAAACGTGTGATAGAACCGTTTTACTAAAAGCTTGTACAGTTTATATTTGATGTTTATGTTCTCGCGTCATTTGTTTTTATGAACATCTCGTTCTAATTGTTTTCTTGTATCTCTATGGCGTTTAATATTGTAGAGTGTTGGTACACGTAGATACAGAATCGGTTGTATAAGAAGTGATAATTTTAATTAGTTGGGTGTTTTTTTCAATTCTATCCATTTATTTCAGATAGATTACATCATAATCATCGACTTCAAAAGGAGGAGGTTATCAATTCGGATGTTAATACTTTTTTTCAAGTATATTCGGGCATAATTCCGTCATATACAGGGTGTAAGGGACAGCCCTCCACAAACTGATACGGTGCATTCAGCTCCTTATTTTGAATTATATTCCACCGGAATTTTTCTCCGGAAAATTTAATTTTCTGATTCCTTTATTTCAATGTAAAATAAAATTCCCTGTACGCAGCACTCCATTTATGTAAATAATACTGATAAAATAAAAAAAATTACAATGGATGTTGAAATACTCTAACCAACAACGCGTGAAATCAGCTGTTCACTTCCTGACTTGCTACAGAGTTCATCGAACTCGTCGTCGCGCTTGCCGTTACGAGATATGGAACCGAACTCTTCAATTATAGACAGCAAATCTGTCGTGATTAATGCAATCTCTTGGTTGTTTATTGTTTACACAACATCCTAACATAACATCATGTGGGTGTACTGTACGCAGATGTGTACAGTACATCCACATTTCGACAGTTAGGTATGTTGAGTTCCATTTTATTGGGAATAAGGCTAATACCATTAAATAATTTGTTAACAATATAGAATAAATGCATAGCAAATATTAGTATTTTTATTACAACAAAAACAGTAAAAATAAAAAAAATTGCAAAAAATAAAACCAAATTTAAAAACACAAAAAAGTGAAAAATAATTTTAGCTTCAGAAGTCGGCGACAAAAAAAACTAAATCAAACAAACAATGACCCACCGACTTCAGAAGCTAAAGTTATTTTTTTGGATTTTGTGTTTTTGAAGTCGGTTTTATTTTTTGTAGAAAGTTTTTTGTTGTAAATGTAGCTCGATTATTAACGTTTCTTTGGTGATTTAAAATAACGACTTCTCAAAATAAACACGAATAATGTACAATCGGAGAAACCATATAGATATGTATGACCACGATGTCTGTAATCTTTCATGCCAAGAAAGCATCATAACTACCATAAATCATGTCAAAAAAGACCCTTGATCCCCACGAAGGCAAACGAGGCACAATATTACGTCGTCATATTCTGCAGGAAGTGGTGCATACTCACGGCTACGAGTAGCTAGAAGCCAGTAGCACGACTGTCGACTACGGATAGTGAAATTTTAGCTTTAATTATACCTTATTAATGATGTAGCATTAAACACGGCTTCCCTATCGATGCGTTTAGGTGAGCGCTTCCAATTATATCAGTTTAAGTAGCTTGCTTTATATCAGTTTCGTAGGAAACTCTGCTCATAGGAAATTCTTTTCTAATTTCTCAACCAATACATTATTATCATTCATTTTGATTCTAAACTATTTTGGGGTATCAAGATGACCATACCTATTATTTTTAAAGAGATAGAGGAACGTTGCTGTTGTTAATTTTACCGACATAACAAGAAACAAAATCATTAACTTTTAACGTTATAACCGCCACTGTCACATATCGTGACAAGCAAGCGCGTGCCCTGAACGCCAAACCACACAAATATGTGACAAAATCGTAGGTGAAATTGTGGCTTAGCGTAGAGGCATCGCGTCCGTATGCTCTGGCGTTTCTTGAACGTGTAAACTTTTATATCCTTAAAATGTCAATTGCATCTTCCGGGCCGAAAACAATAAAATACCAAGAGCACTATACCAGATCTCTAATCTCTAGAACAGCTCTAAATCGTGCTAGCGTAGACCTCCTTTATGCCGTGATGTAGGAAACGTGCTTGTTAGCTACAAATATACGGCTATAGGTAAGTGAGTGTCGGGCGGTGCGCGGCGCAAGCGCATCCGTTATGCAAGGACAAGAGCTTTTATTAGGGCTGCTGTGCAATAAACAACAACAAACATTGTCAACACAATCATGAAGAAGAAAAATTAACACACTTAAAAAAGCTAGCAACATTCTTCTAGAAATAAATATAGTGATATCTGTCTCTCCTCGTGTAAGATAATCCAGGTCGGGCAAAATGTTATAGGTTTTTTCATAAAAAATTTCTCTGTAGCAGCTACAAAGTTGCATTTGTGCCTGGTTGATGGCCATTAGATCGCCCCCTATTACATGGGACTCAAAACATAACGTGAAATGTGGGAGGACAATTAGGTACAACTCTGCCTAAGCCTTCACGGTTAACGGGATTACTAAAGTTGTGATCAAGAGGGAATCTAGTAGATACACCACTTTTACCATAAACCAACAAACAATTTGAAGAATTTAAAGTGCCTACTTAGGAATTTTCCCACGACTCTAAAGATACACCTGTGCAAACACTAAAACATTACTTATTAATAACAGATATTTAATAGCAAGGTAGGGTCTCTAAATTCTCAGCTAACCGAGGTGGTGACCCTAGGACTAGACTCGTCTGCTGCACCTTCGCCCAGCTATTTGGAAAACTATTGAGGTTTTACAGAACGATTGTGTAAGAGCTAAGAGCAGTATAAGATCTTATATTGTGTTGTGTTAAACTGTAGGTTTGTGGAATGTCTGAGGTGAGGAAAGTGAGATGGGTAATAAAATACTAGTTAAGCTAAGTATTGGATTGTATTGATTGAAAGCACGACTTAGGAAATGACGTATCTGATTAGCCAATTACGTAGAAAATACTGTGTCTTTAATTGAAGTTTATAGCCGGCACATTACTAAGAAGAAAACCTACTAATTGCTACGTAACAACTCTGCAAAAGAGTAAAGACTATGGAAGTCGCAGGAACTGCCGAAGAGTAAAATATAGTCTTCAGTCATCAATCCATCAGGTAATTAGGTCTTCTAACTCAGGGCGACTTTGTTAGCAACAGTCAAAAGGTAAGTACCTATGTAACAATCTACTTTTCGGAGCACTTATGAATGAATAACAGGAAAAAGGTGACATTAACATTCAAATAACCAACGATCGTAAAAAGTGTTGTGTGCATATTTAGGACTTTTTTAAACGGTATTTAACAATGAACGCCCATATACTCTATGGATAACAAGCGAGCGAAAATCGCAACCATGGTCTTATCTGCAAGCAAAAAAATAACAATAGAATAATTCGATCAAGACGACATACGATTCATAACGGTACAATCAACCACCACATGTAGCAGTAGCACGGGTGAATGACCGATCAGATCTTGTCTAAAATGACGAATGACAATTGACCGATCACCGAACCATTGTTTGACAATTTCCTAGGTCCTAACGGTGCTTAAACTGTGATACATTTAAAACGGGACCAGATTGATAAAGGATAAATAAGGTACCGTTAAGTACTTTGGGTGGTAGTAAATTGTGCGTGACCCGGTAATTCGTATTGTGGTGTCCTCTGCCTCAGATGGATGATGAAAAGAGATACATAATAACGGAGTTGATTAGGTTGAATGACTGTAAATAAATTCTAAGGTTGCTTTTTAGCGAGAACTCATCTATTTGAGCAGTGATTTGACGTGGGTAATTCATGTAAGAGATAGGCAACTGCAAACATTGGATGAGAAAACCAATATATTTTCATCGCTTACCTACACACTAACAGAGTGCTAGCAATAGAAATGATAAATGCGTTGTCATTGCGATATATTTTTTGTTCTGGACCATACCCGGGAACCTTATCTTACCTAGTTACGGAGTTATTGAAGGCCAAGTTCCAACTTTTTCACAAGTTTAAAAAAAAATACAAGTTTTTATTGATATAACTTTATTTTAAATACCTCCGTGACCTCTGAACTATTAAATGCATTCATCAGCACAATGCTTTGAGTGCGTAACATTGAATCCCACCGTAAATCGTGTTTTTCAACCCCAAAAAAATGTCCCTTCCCAGCTATAATTTCTGCGTAGTTATTTAGCTTGTTGTACAGAATGCTTGGTTGACGGCTTCGTGAAGGGTCCATTTACACCTTGTAGGTACCTAGATGAAATCTGAATGTTGACGCGATGACCTACAATCAATCTACGTAACGTGTACTCATATTTGTAAAGGCTTATTGACAAACACGCTTCCTGTAGGCCGTTGAATTACAGTAATGTAATTTTACTACAGTACTATGTAGTAAGTAGTTACTGTACCTAGTATAATAAAGTAGTTATTTTAATCCGATAAAAATAAGCGCACTACGCCTACCGCCTGCCTATGGCCTTACCTATATTGTTACGAGCTCAGCGGATCAAATAAAAATATAGTCGAACAAACTAACAATCACGACGATGGTTATATCACTTGAGGATCGTTTTAACTAAAGGGGTCAAGAGCAGAAACGCATATCCAACTATAAAATCAGAGATAATGATAGATGTAGAATTGATAGTCGTTCTTCGAGCATTTTCGTATTATGTGTTCGGGATGCGGCTTAGTCAAGTGTCAAGTCGAGCAATGCGCCCAGTGGTAACGGCCTTGTGGCATGTTTCGTTTAGAACCATTAGAAACTTTGTTTTGTCTAACTTATTTATCATCATTGCTCTCAAAACGGTGAAAGAAAATATCGTGAGGGAACCTGCATGTCCTAGAACTAAAGAAATCGAAGACGTTGTGGTCGCCAACCCGTAAGGGCCCGCATGGTGGATTATAACAGAGAAGAGGACTTTGTCGCAGCAGTGGAATAAGAGCGTTATAGCAATATCGAATGATATGCTCACTCATTAAATTCCTATGCAACTTTATATGCACCTCAAATTCGTTGTTCTGATTTTATACCGAGTTGGGACTGTTAGAGATTTCGTAACTCACTGTGCGGAGTTTTTTAACATTGCTATGCTGTTCTGTGATGTCGCTTTAGTGACAACACATCATGCACCAGTTATAAGTACTTTCTTAACTAAACCACTTGCTTGCAAAACACGGAAACCTCGGAAGATAGGGTCCGACCCCACTCGACCCGCTTAGACTCGACCCGAAGAATAATACCAGATGTTTTACTACCAATTCAGTGTCATTTACACAGTGAGGCAGTGATATTTTTTTTTAATTCCAAATGCTTATTTTACATAGAATATTTAATATTTTGTTATGATACATAATCACGTATATAGACTGATTCAATATAATATACCACCGTGCCACTAGCTAAAGATTGTAATGATAAAAAATTAACGATAATCTGTGATATTTACTACAAAGTACCTACAAAGCGTATTCTATATCTACTATAAAAAGGAAAAGGACCCGTTTAATTATTAATTAATTTATCCAAACATTATTTAAGTTTTACACTCTCTGTGGTGCAAGCGTTAAATAGTCACTTTTCTGTCTGACTATACATCGACGTTTTTACACCTATCAAGATCCGGAAGATATTCGTTCACTACATTGTCATCGGTATACTTTATTGTTTCAAAATCACAAAACATTTAAAAAAATATACACAAAGAGTTTTGCTTTTTTCTTTCCTGTTTATGAAAAACATTCAAAAGTTGAATATGCTTACAATGGTCGATGCATCATATTTTTGAAAAACATTCACACACATTACATTTGTTTCGATCAATCCCAACACGATTTTACTATAGTTTATGAAGTTTATGCGTTTACGCACCACTACAGTCGAGATAGACGAACATGTCGCACGTGCATACGCAATAGTGGCAGAGAATTTGAACAAGATTTGTACTTAGGTATTTATTAAATAAATTATTATTTTTAATTTTCTTTTTCACTTCAAGTTCAAGAAAAGTTAGAACCTTATGTAAGAAAGAGATAAGAGACTGCGTAAGAGTGAGATACCAGTATCTACCTACTTACAGCATGTTATTTACGCGAAAACTAGTGTTTTATCCTGAATATGGAGTAGCTTTATGGTGCGTCCCAATACAAAAATTTAACGAATTAGCGAAGTTATTAAAAGATTTTTTTAGCATATTGCATACCTTTGGAAAGAAGACAGACTAGAAAACTTTTTACGAATTCGAAGATCTCGATCGCTTTTTGTTTTTTTTTTTTATAGCAATTTAAAGTTAAGTTTTAAGTTTATTTTTTCTTCTTCCAAAAGCTTCATGAGTTATTAAAAAAAAACTAGATATTACTAGAGACTAGTTTTGAATTTGATAGAACCATACAACAGTATGTATAAAAATTAAAATGTAATTTAAGGATTATACTAATAACTTTTTTTTTATTTTAACTTTAATGCTAAGTTTGGAAATATTTCAAAATAAAAATTAGAAAAACCGAATAAAAAAACCGGTGTGGCGAAGAGTGAGTTCTTGGGTCTGAAGAGATAGCAAATGAACTCTCCATTCGGCCAATTTAATTTGGCGAACGATGCACCAAACACCCTGTATAATTATATTATAGTTACGAAGGATGCTGCAACCAGGCACGGTTCCAGGGGGGTTACAGGGGTCATGACCCCCCACCTCCCCAAAATCATACACGCCAAATTGATAAACCTTCTTAAAATAGCTTTTTTGGGATATAAATTATTACCTAATTTCCTGCTTAATCGTTCAACAAGAGAAACTAACTTTTTTCGAGGCAGAATTCTAAATTTTTCGATAAATACATTCTGCAACCCCCTCAGGCACACATCATCATTCTCTTGCCCTTGTCCCAATTCATTTGTGGTCGGCGCGGCCTGTCTTCTTCTTCCATACTTCTCTATTACTCGTCATCTTATCAGGCACCTCCTTTCATGCCATATCATTCTTCACACAGTCCATTCATCGTTTCTTTGTTCATCGTTTGTTTGTTTGTTTTTCATCGTTTTTTTTTTCACCGCCTCACGCACCGAACATCGTTAAACGTAAACACACAACTAAACCACCTTACTCTCTTTCTCTCTCTACCTATCTATTCCTTTACATCCCACACACTTCACACACTAACAAACACAAACACAATTTTTATTTTATTTTTTTACATTTTCTTATTCTTTTCTTACAATAGTCTTACATTACATGTATCTACAATTGTGATAATTCCAATCTCGGCGAGGAGTCTAACGCACAGGGCATTCTATGTAGTTTGGATTCCTGACTCCCACATACCTTTGTACTGCAATATTTATAACACTTGTATCTTGTAATTGTGCTTTGAGGAAGAAAATAAATCGTTATTATGAGGGCTTAATTTGTTCTTTCTAAATGCTGTTACTGTCTTGTGAATATTGCTGTCACAGCTAAACCAAAGTAGCACATTATTTTGAAATCCCATAAATTATAATGAGCCCATTATGAAAAAAAAAATATGATTGTAAAAACCGTGAAATTAGTGTAAACGAAAATGATCCGGTTTTTTTTTTCAGTTTTGTTGGAGCGGCTATTGGTTTGCCCTACTTTCTGCGTGGTCGCATAGGTGGGTAACTCTAACTTGAAAAATGGCTCACCGAAAAATAAACAGGGTATGTAACCCCTCAGTAGGAACAACTGTTACTAAGGAATCAAATATGAAATCGTGCAAAAAAAAATCAGCTAGTTCGCCGAACATAAATGTATCGAGTAGCAGATTTTTTATCACGACTACTGAAATCCAAAAAGTACCAATTGAAATACAAATGTTAACTTATTTGCTAATAGGTAGTGCTAATATAATTATACAGATTGTAAACGGACCCTTCACGAAGCCGTCAACCAAGCATTATGTACATCAAACTTAGTAACTTTACGCAACTCTTCGTTACGGCATAATATTTTGGGGCAATTCTACCAACAGAGGAATGGCATTTAAAGCCCAAAAACAATGTCTTCGAGCCATATGTTTGTTAAAAACCACCGAAAGTTGCAAACCATTTTTCGTTGGTTTAAAAATACTTACGCTTCCATCCCTCTATATTTATGAAATTTCAATATTTGTTAAGGAGAATCAGTCTAAATTTGAAAAACTTAATACTAGACGTCACCAAAGCACACTAAAATAAAAAAACACAATACTGCACTTTTCTCAAAGAGTTGTCTCGGCATGGGTCCAAAGATTTACAATAAAACCAAAAACTTTAAAAAGCATGACCAACATAAACCATTTTAAATCGCAACTTAAGAAGATCTTGATTGAAAAGGCTTACTACTCTGTCAATGAGTTTTTAGAAGATAGAAGCATAAAATAAAAAAATGTCCGATCCACTTGTTATTCTATCTTGTTTATGACGCTACTTGTTTGAAACAGTTTTATTTAGTTTTTTACGCCTAATTTGTACAAGGCAAGGCAAAACATAGTGATTCAACACAAATTTTATACAATGTACCATATTACCTATGTTCAACAAATAAAATACTTTGACTTTGACTTTGAAAAATTATTGCTGGGAAACGAATTTTTTTTTTGGGGTGTCAAATCACGTTTTCAGTAGGACTCAATGTAACGCACTCAAAACATTGTGCTGATGGATGGATTGAATAGTACGGTGGTCGTGGAGGTGATTGAAGTAAAAATCTTACATTAAAACCATGTATTTATAAAAAAAAAAACCTGTGAAAAAGTTGGAAGTTTGACCCCTAACATATCTGCGTAGGTAACTAGAAGGTTCCCAGGTATGGTCTAGAACAAAAAAATATCGTAATGACGGGGAGAAAAAATGCCTTTCGGCTTCATTATGGGTCTTGTTACACCCTTTATACAGCGTCTCTTTGTATAATCTATGCCAATGCTGTATTAAACCTTATATTGATTGTCATCATCATCTACCTGCCTAGCCTTTTCCCAACTATGTTGGGGTCGGCTTCTAGTCTAACCGGATGCAGCCGAATATCACTTTTCTACATGAAGCTGCGCATGAAGTATTGATAGGCATTCTGACCTCCACAACCCAGTTACTACTGGGTAACACGATACTCCTTGGTAAGACTGGTTGTCAGACTTTCGGGCCACTGACTTCCTGTAACTACTATCAAAGATCTACAAATGACAGCCGGACACGGAGGAAAATTTTCAAGTGCGGCTCAACCTGAAGATTGT
The DNA here is from genome assembly GCA_910589295.1 of Noctua janthe. NCBI lineage: Eukaryota > Metazoa > Arthropoda > Insecta > Lepidoptera > Noctuidae > Noctua > Noctua janthe. The sequence continues at coordinate 1,467,239 of OU342560.1, forward strand.
TAAAGAAAGAAAGAAAGAAAACATTTTTATTTGGCCCATGCCACAAGTGCACACAACAAACACATAAAAAAAATAAAAAAAAAAGGAGATAATATTGTGTGTCTCACGGCTGCGCCAAATAGGCCCAGTTCAGCAAACTGCCGAGCAGATAGTGCCCGACGCTGGTTTTCAACTGGACCTAAGATGGTGATGTGACGGACATAAAACAGTTCTGTTTCTAGTTATGTATGTGTAGGTATGCATGAATAGGTACTTAAATAGAACTAAACTGTGTATAGTAATAACAAATAAAAATACGTAGGTACTTATTAAAAAAAATAAAAATAAAAAACAAGAGGAGTGCAAGACAAAACAAAAAATCCAAGGTACATCATATAAATAAATAATGCATATATATAAATAATAATGTTACGAGCGGCTGTTATTATTTAGCCACGAGCTCCTCCTTATATTAATTATGTACCATGATTTTTCCTTCATACTGATGCACTGCGCGGTCCATCAGTTATTGCAGTCATTTGAAATATCATTACGAAATAATTACAAATAAATGCTCAGTTACACAACACACCTATTGTGTTAACTGCGAGTATACAGTTACTATCTGATCGTGTATAATTATCATTTTCAGTAACGAAGCTAGCGGTAAACTTTTATGAATTGAAACTTAAATAATAATAAAAATAAATAATAAAAGTAATTTATTCAAAATAGACGGAGAAGCAACACTTTTTGACCGTCAAAAATTACGTGTTGATCTGCGTTCTAGGTTCCTCAATTTGAGTGTTGCAGGCAATTTCTAAAGAGGAATTTGCATTACTCAGTCCTCCCCAAGTCAGTCACCCTACACCACTTCTTACTTCTGAAGGGTGGTTTCAATAAGATTCACACTTATCGTTCGCTTCTTCGATTTTGGCATTCACCAGCTAGAAGTTAGTAAATTAAACAGTCAATGAAAGAGTCTCCTAATATTTGCCCAATGGTTAGATCCATTTATTTAGTAGGTACAAAAGACATTAAGGGGGATTCGCCAGGGCAGCCCGCGAAATTCATATTTTCGCAATTAGCACGTTAGTCTTAAACCAATTGGAGCCCCTGGGCACTTGAGAATAATGGGGCCTTTGCAGGATGCAAGATGAGCGAGCGAAGCGAGCTCGAATTTTATTGCACCCCGCCTCGGAAAGGTTGAGTTTTGTAGGGACAGTTCATAAAAAAATAATGGCTGTTTTTTTAGCGGCGGAGAATTTAATTTGAAATAAAACAGAAAAACTATTTTTGATTGCCATGAAATTGACTTTATTTTACGAATAGTTTGTTAAAAAGGCGATGAATGTATAAATATGGTTTCGGCCATGTGTTTAACGCGGCTGGCGCAAACATGCCGTTTGGAGGTCCAGGCGGGTTTCAGCAATAATGCATTGAATGTTGGCTTCCAATCCAAGGGCTCAATTGTTTCTAATTTCGTCAAAGGTTCAAAAATGATGATGATCTGAAAGTTACAGTCAACGGAGAGCAGTACAGAGACATGACTACTTACTTTTCGTGCCTCAATTGCAAGGCATTAATGTTGCAAAGATGTGGTTTAAAAGTACCAAGTCTGCGATCCATAGGTCAAAATGGGAAGAATGCACATACCCATGATGTTTCGCTTGTTAAAGGAAGGTTTCCTTTCATAAGCTCCTTCGTAGCAAACAAACATTAATGGCATAAAATTATCAGTCAAATAAAGAAAATTATAAGGATGTTAAAACTTTTTTGTGTTTTGTTTCAGTTTAAAGTTCTCCGCCTCTAAACAACATCCTTTATACTCGTAAATGTAACTTTTGACTTATGCTGGAAAAATTTTAGTATTCTGCGGTCTTGCCCCGCTTGCCCGGGATAAGTTAAGTCCCTTTTGATAGCCTCTGGCTTTGACAGTTAGAGGAACATGGTGGCCCCTTAGACCATGGGGGCCTGGGCACGTGCCCAGTGGAAAAGATGGCCCTGAGTGTCATGCCATGTTTTGCGATCTTAAACACAACGATGACATATTACGATACAGACAGACGAAAAATTATTCGTGATGACATAATGGTTACTGCTATTGTTTACTACTTCGTTTTCAATTGATAACAATAACACAACCGTATTTTGATTTACTTCTTGTTTATGAAAGAATGAACACATTTACCTACTTCCTTTGTACCTAGTGTCTATAATAGGTAGCTAATAAAAAGCATAGCTTAATCAGCCCGTAACTTTCCCGTAACTGCTGTGTCACACCAGCATGGGTTGGCGGATATCACATGATTTTTTGGATCTAGGTCAAGCTGGTTTCCTCCCGAAATCACTGTCCCCTTCACCGTTTTGAGAGCAGTGGTAATGAAACAAATTACGCAAAGTAAAGTGCTTGCTTGAATTCGAACCAACGATAAGCAAGTCGGAGCGTTGTTATTCGTGACGAAAATATCCCAATATGTCCAAGACTAGTTTGTAGAATTTACAGGAACAATATCACTGACAGAACCGTTCAGTACTTTTGGAATCGCGGAACAGAGTGAGTTTATTCTATAGTCGCAACATCTTCAAGTAATTCTGAATCAAATTGAACTTGATTCTTGCAAATGCACATGTTTACCTTATAGGTACCTATTTCAATTCATTCAGCCAACTAAACAAGCGCGGCGCTTGCGACCCGACAGAAATGTCGGATCGCAAGCGCCGCGCGTTGTTTGAATGACACATATTTGAATGTCCGATATGAATGAATGACAAATAAAGTAAACTCAAAAAGTACAATAAAACATGCTCTAATTTTACATTGTACAAGGTGTCTCGATTACCTATGCATTCAACGACAGATGTTTTGACCAGTCTAACATGACCTGTAAACAACTGGAAACGAATCAATGTCAGGGTTTTGGGCACTTTGTCGAGGTCGAGGAGATAGCGCGGCTACAAGCTAGGTGGTGGTGAACATTGCCCATTTACTTACCTAATATTTTGTGTTGATTCCGAGTGTCTTATGATCTCAATAGAATCATAATAAATAAATGGGATTAAATATAACAGCCACCACAAAATACTCACCAAATCTTAGCGAGCAAATATAAAAAATTACATTTAAAATAATAAAGTTTAATTTGAACTCTGAAAAGACCGTGCGTAATGAAACGTAATCGAATGTAAGCGACGCTAATGTTTGACAGTTCCACAAGGAAATATGTTACTCTCATACACTTCACACCACAACATCATAAAAAAGGCATTGCGTTTGCGGCAAGGACAACTCAGGATGCAAGAGCGAACGAAGCAAGATCGGGACTCGGACAGGTTAGGTTCAAAGGGGATGGCTGGGTCTAGAGAGCGAGCGAAGAGAGCGAACTGAGACCCCGCCCTCCACTTCGTGCTAAGTTACTTTAAACCCTGCAGACAGAAACACGAGCCCCGCGTAACGATGCTACGTCGACTACGCCTTACTTTGGAGTCTTTTGTTTTAATATACGAAAACAAAACGTAAAATTTTTGGTTATAATTTCACATTAAAATTGGATTTTAATTTTGGTAATCATTTGCTATTTTTGGCAGTCTAAAATGTTTTTTTAAGTTATATTTTACTATATCTGGTGTTAAGTAAGCCTAAACAAATAGGTACCGGTAGATACTTATTGAAGAAGTATTTTCAAAATAATAACAGACTTCCAAAATAACACAAAAACGTGGAAATAGTACATTTTGTGGGGAATCTTTGTTATTGCATTCGAGGTGGGCTTCGCACCCGACCGCAGGCGAGGTTGTTATGGAGCCGAGAACTACGTGGGATGTTTCAAACGACGTTTTACAATATACTTTCGAAGAAATAAAAAAATAGAACAAAAAGTATTTTTGTCATGAATTATTATAGAACTATGATTTAATTTGCGTTTTTTCCGCACTTTGCTTTCGCCAGGTTGCAGAAGAAGCAAAGGTATGAAACCGCTAAACAGCCTCATATGAAAAAAAGAAAAAAAAGAAAATTTAAATATTTTTGAGTTTACACAAATAAATGTTAATTTGTTCATAAAAGTAATTTTTTTTAAAAATAATCATGTTTATTTATTGATACTCTTTTTATAAACACAATTTCAATATTCAAAAAATATTTACGCAGTAATTAACACACATTAAAAAAAAACCGCACACAACTATATTTTATACTAAGTCCAAATTGGCTCAATTTCTCGGCAATGATTGTTGTTTTTTTTGTGTGCTTTATCTCACAAAAATCCTTGCCAAGTATCAATTTGACATTGTAACAAGATGTTATTATTCACATCATCCACATAGACGAGTAAGAAAAAATGCATATTATAGAGGATAACTCATAGTGTTATAGTACCGAATCAGAGTTAATAAAATTTATATGGAACCTTCGCGCGAGCTTCTTCTACCAAATGAAAACAGTATCACTTAAACCGGACCAGTAATCACTGAGAAATCGGTGAAAACACATGAAAAAAAAGATGCTAGTGCAATACATAACCACCGTCTTTTTTAGAAGTCGGTTAAAACGGAGGTGTAAATAGGTACCTTCTTCTTACAGTCCTACATACTAACAGGCCTGTGCAGTGTGCGTCACGGTACCCTGTGGTGTAGCACTACACGCTATGAAAAACCTCTTAAGCGTAAGAGGTTTTTCGCAGCGTGTCGCCACATGATTTTTGGTGAGATTATGAGAATATTGTTTCTTATAATTTCGTTGTTACTATTTCAAATTAAAATAATAATTGTTTTGGTAAATGATTGATTTGTTTGATGCAAATTAACGACTACCCGTTTATTAAAAGTGTAAGTATTCAGACTTAGAACACAATAAATCGAGTTGTCATGCAGTTTCAATTTTCAAATCAATGGTGAATATAAATTAAGATTTTCTTCTTCGAATAAAATTAACCTAAATTGTAAATGTATTTGATTGTCTTCACGGATTTATGAATATTTCATGAACTACTCAAGTAAGAAAACTTCTAATTGTCTGATGAACCAATAAAACAAATCTATTGTATTTCACTTATTTCCCTTGTTTTAACTTTTGCAAGCAAGTTTCACTTGCTCGTAGGTAGGTATATTTAGATTTATTGCAATTAATGAACTGAAACGATATTCTAATACTTAATCTGGTACATTGTCCATTTACACAATTTTAAAACTTTCATTTTTCAATAATTGTCGTAAAAACATAAAATAATTTAAGCTTACCTTGTATTTCATTTTGAATAAAATACGTCTTCTTTCAATAAAATCACAACACTAACAATGACAAAAAATAACAATCAATTTATCCTACGTTAAACAATAATATTCTTCGTTTATAAAATTGTAAATAAATAAATAATCGTCAAAGTTTTCGATCGCGAAATGTTTTGGCGCGCAATTCGCGATATCCGCGCATGCGTTCTGTGCGGCTGCGCGGTAATGGCTACGCTTTGCGAGACGCGACGGTTTTGCTTCCCCGCCGACGAAGTGCAACGACCCAGTACTGCGCGCTAACAGTTCCTCGCGCCGATGCAATGAAGGTGAAGGTAAAAGGTGAAGTGCGAAACTGTTGCCGAAATGGCCAGTAAGTAGGTATCTAGGTACTACAACGAGTTTAACCCAGCCCAGTCGACCGATAGGTAATGCGTTTCGCGCAGTTTTCACACTTTTCACGGTTTGATATTGCAAACTGTTGTACCTACTATTGAGACAGTGACCTACAGTTTTTGGGCAATTGTTAAAGACAGCGCGTAACTTTGTTTGACCACGATTTTACGATTGATGTGTCAACGTGAAACCTCGGGTTATTCGAGGGTAGATTGAAATCAGTTGCTAAAATAAATCGATTTACAAATACATGAAATGACCATTGCTTGCCATTAAGTATCTACCTACGCAAAATATTATCAATACTTCTGCAAGACTTTCCTTTACATTTATTTTTATAAAAATCTTAATTGCTGATAACACTTTCGGGTGCACTCGTTTGTACTTAGAATAAGTACCTACTTATTCAAAAAGCACAAAAAGTAGTCAATAAGCCGCCGCTGCCGCTGCCGCTGCTAATGAAGATGCGGTCTTATCCAAAATTTATATCGGTCTTATCCTTATTTCCTTGTGCAGTTAGCTTGTAATAAAAAAACTTAACGTGAACGTTGACCACTACGAACTTTTATGTTCTCTTGAGAGGAAAAGAGCAACAAATGGGATGTATCATTAAAGCTGCATCGATTCATTTTAGAAACCACTCTATGGAGCAAGTATGGAGCTCGTTGAAACAATCCCAGAAGATTCGATTGTGGACTAATCTTCGACTCGTTAATATATATTAAACTGTATAGTAAAGAATTCTGATTATAAACCAATATTAGCAATAATAGTTTTATTTAATCTTAGTACTTGTAGGTCTAGTAGAATGACTGACTCTTTATGACTGTGTGTAAAAAGTTGTGGATGATTTGAGGATGACAAATAATGTTCGCTAAAACACGCGCGGGTACGGGTTTAGGTGCACGCTCGCGTGTCAGTATCGTCAATAGTATGAGCAGCGACAAAACGCGTGGGCGCCGAGCGCGTGTGCCCGGTTTCTAAGATATTTTGACAGCAAGCACTCGCGCGAGTTTTAGCAGACGCCCCAAATGGTAAAAATATATTGATTCTCAGTAGTACCTACTGGTTATAATCAATAACAACAATACCATACAAACTCGCCAGTGGCGGATTTGACGGATTTGTAGTCTTGGCCGCTCTAGGCCCCAAGGCATGTGCCGCCCCTTTCTTAGCACGCATCATATAGATTAGGTACATAATGAATTTATTGCCAACTTTTATCGAAATCGACTCAGAAATGTAGTTAACTATAATAGCTGCTAGTTTGTAATATTTTACCAAGTTTCAGAGATAATTGCACATTTTTTAAAACATTTAAAACGTTCTTAAGTTTTATTTATTAATGTGTTACAAAACTCGTCTACACTTAAGCGCAGCCAAATCATTAATTAAATCTTCCCAATCCATTTTGTTTAAAAAATCAGATTCCATGTTAAGCAAAGCAAGATCGTTTAACCTTTGCTCCGTCATTTTTGTGCGTAAATAGTTTTTAACTCTGCGCAAACAAGAAAAGACCGTTCTCCTGAACAGTTATTGGCAGGAGTAACCACTTTAACAAACTGACAGCACTATTCTGCTCCAATGGACACATTCTTGCGAAAAATTGTCTTCTAAGTCAGTAGAATTAACCATTTGCAATGCTTTGCCCTTTTCTTCGACTTCTGAGATGCCTAGTTTCGTCAGGTAAGTAATAAAGTTAAATTTATTGTTGTTATTTATAAGCAGTTTTTTCAGTTCTTCTGACAATGTATCAATTACTATCAAAAAAGTAGTGATTCTGATATTTTTGCGACCATTCTTTTGTTGCATCTCCTCACCTGTATTAGTCTCGCCAGGAAATAGCTTACGCTTTCGATTACGTCGAAATTCACTTCTCTTTGCGCGTATAGCAATATTCTTCCTCATCATCTACCTAGCCTTTTCTCAACTATGTTGGGTGCAAATCAAATTATTTATTCGTATAATATGGGTGTACATAGATAGTCTGCTTCCAGTCTAACCGGATGCAGCTGAATACCAGTATTCTACAGGGAGCGACTGCCTATCTGACCTCCACAACCTAGCTAGTACTGGGTAATACGATATTCTTCCTAAATCACTTATATTATATGTACGAAATAATTACTTATCTATATTTTTAAACGTAAAAAAAGTGGTTTAGGGCGATTATTGTTATACGATGCGGTGAAGTGCAGCCCGCCATAATGTGCGCGAGCCTTTAAAATATTTAGTAGTTAGGTACTTTGAGTTATTTCTTGTTATCTTCAGTGAATTTTTTGTCACGATTTGCCGCCCCTAATATCTGGCCAATGAGACTCGCACACATGTCATTATAGTTAAGGAGGTGCTAATGGTGGAATTCGTTTTCAATGTTATTCAACACCGTCATGTACAAGCAAACAAACAATATCACAGATATAATGGTAAAAGTTTATTGATTCTCCAGAAATTCAAGTTATAGGTAATCTATAGCAACAGTACAATATACACAACATTGTGTAGGACGTCGATACAAATGGTTATTTAGGTAGATATCAGTTTATCACACACAATGTTATTCGGCATAGTAATGATGGGCTCCTTTTTGTGCTCTTCATCTTTGAATATCCATCCATTGCGTACATTAAGTCTTATTATAAGTAAGGCCACATTCATTTTATAAGCTTCAAGTGACGCCACTTTCGTGTACCATTGCCATCTGCGTTATCACTTCCAAAAATTTTAATAACATTACATGCATTCGCCATCTAAAATCAGACAAAAAATGAAGTACCCATGTATGCACTAAAACTGGTAACCTGGCGAACGTGGCTGAATGCGAGAAACACTAGACCGTTCGATGTGGCGACGCTTAGGGGAGGCCTGCGTCCGGTAATAGTCGTCTTCTGCTGATATTATGATGATGATGATGCACTGAAATCGCCATTAACCTCATATGACACGGCAATACAGTTTTTAATTATAATTTGCAGAACAATAATATATTCGTCGGTCCGGAGCAACTTTTTTTAACTGTCAAACATTCCTGCTATTTGACGTAAAAACATTATTGCTGGTTGTCAAAAGGCTCGACGTGGTACCAATTGAATGAACTATATGAGGTGACGTCATCAAAACTGCTAATTTTAGCAGGAATACAATAAGCTTGTTTTAAACGTGATGGTACGAAAACGCAAAGTAAGGTTAAGATAGGACTGCTTTAAGACGTCGTGGTAGGGCCCCTGGTCTTCACGTGTAAGAAACAGCGATTGGTCCCAACTAGTCACACTGTAACATGTCACTGTGTGACTCATTGGGAAAGATTGTGAATAAAAATCCCTACCAGTCACACTGTTACTAGATAGAACAACTTTTCTGTGCCAGTTTAGAACTAAGTGGCCACACAGACAATGTATACTTTAAGAGGGAACAGGGGCTGCGATTCTACATACAATTCTCCTTTTTTCTTCCTGAATGCCTCTAAAGCAATATTTTTTTCATAAAATCAAGGTCTACTGTAGACACGTCCCTGTCATTTTCTTTTTTCAGGAACTAATAAGTAAAAGGTAATAATTATGACCCTCCAAAAATAAAACGACACAAAATGCCCCATTTTTACGGCCGTGATTAGAGGATTAGCACACAAATTCGAAAAGTTTCAGATCAAACATAAAAGAAATTGATTGGAACCTAGACATAGGTACAATTTCATAAAAAAATTATGTCAAAAATATTGCTCAGATTTCGAGGAGAAAAAAGTGGAATACGAAACGCCGATCTCGTCAATTTTTTTTGTTATAAAATCGGTCTGAGCTGTAGCTGTCATTATTATACTCTACGGGGGGCAGGATTGACGCAGAGCAACGGCAGTAGTTTCTTCAAATACCTATTTTTCAAATTCCTCGTAAGCCCTGTTCCGTCTTAACTACACAATGGATTTTGATGCGGTTTTCAATATGATTTTATGAATTTACCCCGGGAAGTTTATGCGCAAGCAAATAGCGCAAAAGTGTCACCACATCAGTAATTAAATGCTTTGCGAAGCAGAAGTGGGTCGCTATTTCTTAACAATCGAATACTGTACAGTGTACAATATTGTACATGTACAACCTACCTTATCAAATACCTAATCAAATCGGTATATTATTTTAATTAAAAATGTGTTTTTGTTGAAACGCCCACTCCATGCTGCACTCCCTGAACGGACGATAGAGTCAAGCCTTCTCATATTCCACCCATACAAAACACAGGGCCGATTACGCTCTTTGGACTTTTGTATAATTATTAATCGCACTATGTGGATGTGGTCCACGGTGTTGTAAAATGTTGATAAAATAAATTAAAACCTTTTTAATTAATAAAGTTTGTGATTATTACGGGATACATCTCGTCAAATGCTCTTTGATTTATTCTGATCGTAAAAATACTTAAAATTGTACCGGTACCGGGTATTAAAAATCTGGAACCAGATGAGTAAGACCTTCATTAAGCCAAACATTTTTATCATCAATGTAATCCTAGAACTTATAATAATTACGCTCGCCTACATACTTACTGTCCGTTTTATACAAATTACGTCTCATTCAGGTGTGTTCAGGTGTAGTATGTGGAATATGTTATTGTAACATTTTATACAGTACCTCATAAAAGATGAGTTTACGTTAGCTACCCTGAAACCTGGCTGAACTAATTGGTCGCTATTTCTAGTACTATACTTGTGTAGTTGTGTCTGTCTGTCACATCATTTACCAAATTTATGCAGATTTTTTTGCATTATGTATTGATAAGGTACACCTTAATAGAGAGATAAGCTAATGAATTTCTTAAAACTAGCCTGGCAGTATTTTTTTTTTTAAAAACGATCCCATATTTAATCCGACTTGGCATTCTATCCAATACCTGTGCACATAGATAGACTAAGCGTTTTTAAGAATCATTATGTCAAGCTTTTGTGAACATCAGGATGACGAGTGTCCATAAAAAAACAGTGATTCTATCCACATGAAAGCAATGTTCTAACAAAGTGAGGAATGTGCGTATTTAATTCAATTCCAGACTGCCAAATTTATGTACAAATTTCTCGTGTATGATTGTAGTGAGCATATTAAGTTTACCCTATTTATTGTATAATTGATAATGTAAACTGTGATTGCGTATAAAGGGTGTAAATAGACCCTTAACATAAACGAAAAGCACTTGTTCTCCCCGTCACTGCGATCATTTTTTTGTTCTAGACCTTACCTGGGAACTGTATCATTATTTTTTACTGTATTTTTGCCACCTTGTTTTTGAACTATGTGTCTGTGTGTATTACTCGGATAAATAAACAATTTTTTTTTTCTTTTTTTTTTTCTAGTTATGGAGATATTGGGGGTCAAAGTTCCAACTTTTTCACAAGTTTAATTTTAAAATACATGTTTTAATGTAATATTTTTACTTTACACACCTCCACCACCCCCGTACTATTCAATCCATTCATCAGCACAATGCTATGAGTGCTTTCCATTGAGTCCTACCGTAAAACGTGATTTTTCACCCCAAAAAAAAAGTCGATTGCCAGCAATAATTTTTGCGTAAAGTTACTTAGTTTGATGTACAGAATGCTTGGTTGACGGATACGTGAAGGGTCTGTTTACACCCGGTATACACCGAGAAATTTTAATGCTTGTTTTCCCGCAGCGAAATGATTTTGTCTTTGTAATATAATCGTTTTATAAACAAATAAAATATTAGAAACATACAATGGCACATTCGGAAGCGACCACGAACCAATAGTAATACTTTCCGATACATACGCTCGACGCAAGCCGGGTGGCGAACGGCCGCGCGGCCGTAGACCCGCGTGCTTTTCAATCAGCTGATAACTTATGAGTTAATGAAACAATAATAATAAGCTTTACCCAACAAGTTGTTCAGATTTTCCCTTCATACTTTTACGGGCTTAGGACCGTCAAAAATATTTTTTTAGTTGCAATTTACTGAACAAGAAATTAAACAAAAACAAATTTATTGTCTAAGAAAAATATTTTTTTGTGAATCAGATACCTATCAAAGTATTTGAGGCGTATTTCTAAAATTTGAATCAACTTATTTACAATTATTTTAATTAACTAAACTACTTTTAAAAATTCACTATTTTTAAAAGAACGATTAGACTTCCCGGTAACGGAGTAATTGTTCGAAGTGCAAGCCACTGCGTTGAATACACAATAGAGCACGTTTTAATTGATTGTCTTTCAATTTTAATAAGATGTCACTTCTTACGATATCCAAAGCGTCCACTATCGCAGTTATTAACGCGTCGCTAGTTTCGTGTTCCTCACGATACACCAGGCGCTTGAGCTCAGACCACAAGTAAAAGTCTAACGGAGTTAGGTCCGGGCTTCTTGCTGGCCAAGCCACTGGCCCGCCGCGTCCGATCCAGAGCTGGGGTAACACCGAATGCAGGTGCTCTCGCACGGCGCGGTGATAATGAGCCGGGCACCCGTCATGCAATAGTACAGATTTTCCACGGGCGCCGCTAAAGGAACGTTGTCCAATAAGTCTGGGATAACGTTGCGTAACATTTTCAGGTAGGTTCCAACAAGCAACGTACTCCAAATTGCAATAACTGTAATGTCGATATATTGAACTGATAAAGCGTGCTACGCGTACGATATTCGCGGGAAAACTAAGTGCGCCGCCGCGAATAATAGAATAGCGAGCCGGCGCGCGGTTTCGTTTGTGATTGTTGCGCACAGTCTAGTTTATGCCGTATCACTACATGCGAGAACTTATTTTGCTTTGAACATTTATAAATTCGTCTGTACTTTGTCGGCTTCGCGGCTGTGTTTTCTGTTGTTGCGTGTAAACTGGTTTATGCCGTATCACCACGTGCGAGAGCTTATTTTGCTTTGAACATTTATTCATCGCTGTCACCTTTGTCTAGCTGGATCTTGCGATTCGAGTGTTGCCTACAAGTTACTTCTAGTGTTACTATCGTTTTTCACGTTTTCGAGTTGACGAATATTTTTTTCATTATTTTAAAATAAAATCATTATTGCTTTATTGTTTTACTTTTACTCTGAGGAGCTCGTGGCTAAGTAATAACAGCCGCTCGGATCGATATTTAGGTTAAGCCGCGCTTGCCTAGGTTGGTCTGTGGATGGGTGACCACCCATTACATACCGAGTTTCCTCCGTGCCTCGGAAAGCACGTTAAGCCGTTGGTCCCGGGTGTCATTTGTAGATCTTTGACAGTCGTTATAGGAAGTCAGTGGCCCAAAAAGTCTGACAACCAGTCTTACCAAGGGGTATCGTATTACCCAGTACTAACTGGGTTGTGGAGGTCAGATAGGCAGTCGCTCCATGTAAAATACTGGTATTCAGCTGCATCCGGTTAGACTGGAAGCCGACCCCAACATAGTTGGGAAAAGGCTAGGCAGATGATGATGATGATGTTTTACTTTTACTCTATACTTCGAAAGTACTCCTTATGACAAGTTGTTCTGCCGCGGGAACCATTATAATTACTCGGTGTATATTATAAACGAATGATGTCATGACACCCTTGTTGTTTAAATGTTCCTCTATACATTTCGTCATGATTGCCGGTATAAAATAGGCAGGCGTTCAAATTTAGAATTTTTATTTTCAAAATTACTTTGAAACCTTTTGCCGCATCTGATTCTGCTTTTGGTACGTTCGAGCACATTGCCGGAACATTGCTACGCTAATGTTTTCATACTTAGATAGTAAGTAATTTGCTCAGATTAAAAATACATCCGTCATTCTGATATCAGGCTGGCGGCTCACAAACTTTTTAAATAACTCTAGTTTTATAAAAGCACATTGTTTTCAATTTTACGCACATTCCTCACATTGCTAGTACATTGCTTTCATGTGTAATCACTGTTTTTTGACGTACACTCTTCATCCTGATGTTCACAAGTTTTTAATATGTGTGTGACATGACTGACATGGTGTGTGGTGATGGGTAATTTATAGGTATCTTAAGCATTGTATGCAATTGTCTCTATCTGTCTCATTGAAAAACTGATGTGCCATCTCTGTCACACCGTTGTCAAACAAAAGTGCTCGAAATGTCTAATGCACTCTAATGTGTATTATTCATTATTGATTTTGGTCTACCGGTGAAGAATAGCGCGCTTCTGTGTTATTTTGTTTTTGTGACGAATGTTGTCTATTTAAGTGTTTTATTTAATTGTGAACTGCAATGGATATTATTATTTGTGTTTGTGGTACATAATAAGGTTTGTTGTAGCCTACTTAACCTATTTCTAAAAATTTTACTCGGCGTCCATTAGGGACGCTTAAACCTTCGTGGATTTCTCTTACCGACGGCAATGTGCAACAAAATATGGACTCCGAATCTGCTAGCAGTAAAAGAATCGCTACTTCTCCCCCGACAAAATTATTAAAAAAAAGAAACCGGTTAGAGGACAATCCACCTTAGTTAAGTAGTAACCAGTCGTACATGTTGGCGAGACCCCAAGTATAGTTCTGCACCCGCTTAAATTCGGAATGTCTTGACGAAAACTAAAAATATTTTTCTAGGTAATCAACCAGGTGACAGTTGAGTTTAAATATCACCAAGATTTTATCTGCTTCCAAATTAGCCCTATTTTATTGTAGTTAAAAATAATTTCGTTTTGTCAATCCCCCAATCACTCGTTAAAGTAAGCGACGTTCCTTTAAAATGGACTGAAGACTAAGTAATATCAAGGTTTCCACTGGATGCTGTTCTGTTATTAAGGCTAGGAGACTGAGCTATAAGGTAAATTCCATTTGTGTAATCGAATGGAAACCCACTCAAACAGTAGTACTAACCTTTGGCAGTCAAATTTTACCCAAACATATCTTTTGTTTCTATTCTGCTCATTCTGTTGAAACTTATAATTATGTACCTACCTAAGTATTCAAAGCTACAATAATGTTGCAGATTTAGCCACACACATACGGTATGTCTTTCCAAACCCTGCTGTTTCAAATTCGGTCAAGCTCACCCAGGTAATGGAGGCCAAGTTGCTTGCGCTCATTGTGTTTTCTGGCAATAACTATGCCAATGATAAAATCCATTTAGGATTGGGTTGGCAGAAGACCATTTATGACCGATAAGTCAATTTCATATCCTAAAGCAAGTCAGGTATTCCCCAGTTTTAAGATTATATGCTAAAGTCTCTACAGATAATAAACCAGTTTCCAGTTCATCACATGCTCCCAGTTTAGTTCCCCAAACACCAAAGTCTTACTGTAAAATCGTATTCATTAAATCGAAATCCCAAGCCCCAGTTTCACCTATTTATGACAAGCAGGCTCATCAAATTCTTACTCAGAACTACTCCTTTTCTCTGTTCCAAAATGGTTGGTCTAACCCTAAGGAAGGTGCAATCAGTCCTGACCAATCCAGGATGCATTTGCCTCTATTGTATTGTACAACAGGCTGGTGTCTGCAACTCTATGTCCAAGCCCGTATTTTGCATATGGGTGGGATATTTGCCTCTATTAGCCAATCCTACCCAGCCCCTACCTGACCATACCAATAAATTGACATCCTTTATTGTGAACACTGTTTTAAGCTTTCACGGTTTAAAATTAAACTTAAACTGTCACTTAGGGGTTCTCTTCCGTAACATCAGGACCTCAAAATAATGAACAATTACAGAAGACATCCCAAGTGACAGTATACAATCAATTATTGTTAATGATATCCACAATGCTCCATCCCCTGACATTGCTTCAATGGAACTATCAGACAAATGTGTTGTTGAGGTGTTTGTTCCACCACTTCTGCCCAGCTAAAACATTAGGAAGTGGCGAAGGGTGGGCTTTTGGGGGACTGTCTTGTATAATTGATTCATAAAACGCTGGTCTTCAGCTTACTTTGAATAAAAGATTTTGGCCGGCTGGCCCTCATAGAAATGAGTCTGTGGTAGCTTTTTTCTTAGACACTTCAGCTACCTATGATTCTGCTCTCGTCCTAGTTCTCAGGCAGAAAATGCGAGAGCTGAGAATAGTGTATAACTCAGGTTCCTCAGGAAAAGCTCCAAACCAAGATCAGTTTGGAGAAGTCTACCTCATGGATCTGTACTTAGTCCCCTTTTTTACAATATTTATACCTCTGATCTTCCTTTTTGTCTCAATTATAACTGTGAAGATTTTCCTCCCCTTAACCTTCAAAGATCATATCAGAATGTTTTGTTACAACTTTTTTTTGTAATCTTAACTAATAAAAATTGTTTCGTCCTAACAGCTTGCTGCGCTGCCGCCACTAATGTTGCCAAAGAGGGAAAAGAAAATGTGTTGATTATTTTCTTCCAAAAATACTCTGAAAAAAATTTACGAGTGTAATTGTGATATTAGTATTGTAGTATAAGAATAAAATTCGTCAATAAAGATGATGGAACATATTTTAATGCATGATTGGTAAGTATCATTCTTTTACCAATTCCAGTTCTGCGTTTAATGAGTAATTATAGCAATGCTAATGCACTGCTGTAGAGTTCGTTCTTGGTTTTAATTAAGTACATAAACAATGATAGTAGATTCTGTTGATAACCGACTGGTTGGTTTTCCACCGACAGTCATTACAACTCTTGAACACCTAATGTTGCAGTAAACCTTAAATGTCACCATTAAACATGCAAACTCAACAACAATAAATTAAGACTTGACAAAACATTTTTAATAAGTACTTTTTTTTCAGGTATGATAATAAAAGCTCAGACGATGCCCATTTCGTGCAAGAGGAAGACATAGACAACTGTGCCACAGAGAGGATACTTAGAAACGAGTTCCATGACCCCCTGGTGTCCAGCGACTCTGAGGATGAAGCCAGGCCTAACAATATAAACTGGGATCGAATATTCAAGAAAAGAAATCAGGTTAGCAGAATATGAGACAGCTAAAGTTCACCATAGTATTTTATTTAGACATTATATTTTCGATCATAAATAGTCAATCATGATTAATTGATTACGACTATGACTTATCAATCATTAGTCAGTTATTGATTGATTTAGTAATCAATCACGATTGACGTAATTAATCATTAGTTAACTAAAGTTCTCCCAACATTGATTTTATTAGTTTACATATTTGTCTAAATACAGAAAGAGGTGACATAACATACATCACATCCCTCTATTTCTGTTCTCTGGCAACTCAGGTACTTGTTGTTTTAGTGTGATTTTAAGTCCTAATTAGCTACTATTTGAGATGTATTTCAATTTTCATAGAAAATTGGCACCCAGTTTTCATAGAAAATTGGCCATGGTTCTTTATTTTGACCATGTCATGTGTTAATGGAAATGATACTGTAACGGCTCACAGAGTAGGATAAAAAAGAAAAAGGGTATAAAAATTATGATGATGATGCCATGTTTTGTGAAGAAACAAAAAGTTCTCCAAACTTGCAACTTGTGAGCTAGTCATCTGGTATCACACTATTGATTTCACCCAAAAGTTGACTGATTAAAAATTACCCTAAACCTGTCATGTATTATAATATTAAATAAAGGATAATAGGTAACAGCATGTTCTTTTTCAGCCAACAAATAAATTATATGTGGCGTGCCTCCGACGATCACCTCCGTATCCAAGGGTATCAGTACTGAACCCAGACCAACACAAACAGTTTTTAAAGATTATAAGTGCTAAATGCCCCAATGTTTTGAAAGATCTGTTCCTAGGCAAACCCACGAAACAGGATGTAAAAGCATTTGAAGTAAGTTTTTTTATATGTCATATTTTAATTTCATAGTTCAAAGGTACCGTTACAGCCATGAAAAACACATAATGCCCAGCATGTGATTTGCATGATTCTATGTTTCTAATTCAGGGATCTTGAAGAGATACCCTAGTTTATTCTGAAATTTTGTGTTTCGAATTAAAAGAAGAGAAACAATTTAATTGAGACAGGCCTATCAGTGTGAATGACAGCGTGACCATACTGCGCCTCCTTTCAGCACTGTCTTTGTTAAATGGTAGGCCTGTACCTAATTTGGATATTACCTACCCACTTGTTGCAAGATCTGTAATGACATAAGTACACATTTAACAAATTTACCAAAAAGGTATTCTCTGGTGGTTTACACATTAAAACAAATTCCAGGCTGCAAAAGAAACATACCTAAAAGAACAGAAAGAGTACCAAACATGGGCAAAAACGCTTTGGGTGACGGACCACTGTATCAGGACACTACGTCCAGGACGCATTGTAGAGAGAGTGTATGTGGCTGAGTGTCAGATGAAGGCACAACGGATGCAGGGTTTACCGAAACACTATAATGTGGCGGCTCATATAACGTTAGAGAATCCGATGAACAACTGTGATGCTGTGCTTAAACAGGATTTGATCAGAGTAAGTATACTGTTAATTGTTCTTAATTTTAAGCTTACTTTGATGTGTCCGACAGGTTCCGAAAGGATCGTTATGAAAAGTGGTCTAGTATGTACGCAAGGACCATGCAACCTTATAATTTTATCTCGGTACGCACGACGACCAATCAAGCTATACAAAACCAGTTTATGCAGATCTCTCATTGTATAGGAAATCTGTACCAAGCGAGGCCAAGTTATATCGAAATTGTACAGCTTCATGTGCCACCGTGTGTGCATATTATTATATTGGTATTCATTAAAGAATAATATAAAAAATGACCTATTTGCCATACAAACTCTATGGCAGTTAACGCAAGGCTTATTCTAGCAATATATTTCACTTTCAGGTCACTCTGGCAGAGATGCCAAATGTTCAGATTCCTGACAAGATTGATAAGCAGTTCTGCATCGTCAGACCTTGGACAGTACCAAAGCCTTGCCAGAAACATCAATATCAGATTGTGTTGCCAAGTAAATATTTTATTTTTCTTCATCTGTATTAAATGCTTAGTTTTGAATGAATCACAAAACTTAATTTCAGCTTTCTCCTTTACCTTTTTAAGATTTAAAGTTCTTAGTATAATTGATATTTGATGTTTTCAACATCAGTAAGGTTTTTGAAAAATACTAGAGAAATTTATTGAAGGAGTTAAAATTATTTGTTAATATTTGAACATGAAATGAAGAACCAAGCACGATTGTTAAGGTGGAAACGCCAGCCTGAAATACAAATTTTCTTACGTTTTTTGCAATTTGCAGGTCTCTGTAAGTTTGTATGTTGATGAAAATATGATTCGCGTCCGTAACACGCATGTAGTTAAGTAGGCGCTTCCACCTTAAACCGGAAAAATACTACATTTCTTTTCTCTACTTACAGACGAAGATACACTATCAATGCTACCAATGCCAGAGATACACCATGTACTGGCAACATTCGCTCTGAAAAATAACACACGTTTCATAGCAAGTGAGAATGCACTCAAGTGTCTCACGCAACGGAACAGACACTGGCTTCTACCACTCTCTGTTTGCGACACTATTGGATCAGGTACATTTAAGAATTTACTCAATTTTAGTCAAAATTATGACAAAACCAAAGATTTAAATCATTAGATTCACACTTAAATAGTATTGTCTTGCCCACTCATACTGAAATTTGTTTGTATTATCCCATATGGGATGCGCCAAGCTCATTCTTCTCGGTGTAAACACTTTTTGGCGCGACACAAGGTAAGGGAGGATATCTAACGATTAAAATCATTCTAACCAGCCCTTTCTTTGGTATATTCAGAGATTCTTACTTTTATAATGATTAATCTTAATCAAATAATCGTATTTTCTTGCTTCCTTTCTTTCTGTTGAAACGTCAAATATCAAATCTATAGAGCGGTCTTAGCTCAACCTTAGCTCAGTCGCGCTTCATCCAAATCTGCATAAACTTATGACTTAGTTCCAACCATATTCGCATAAATTTAATGTTTTTATTAGTATGATATGCTTGATCACAGTCGACAGTCACTCGTACTAATATGCACATTAACTTTATACAATTAAGTTTTCTTTTCGGGCCTTAGATTCAAAGCATTACAAATATAAAACTTGTATTTCTTCTGATGTCCCTTTATTTCTTTTAACATAGAACATTGCTTTGTTTTATCGCCAGATGGTAACAGAGTGAAAGTGTTAGTACTAGACAGCGAGTTTTCCGTGCACAAGGAAGCTGCACACATGAGGACTTACAGGGCGTTTCGACATATGCTTGAACTTGCGCTGATACCGTGAGTATGCACATGTACGGCTGTGATCCCTGTAGGGTTATAAAGAGGTGTACGTAATGTGCACCCACATTTCGCCACACGTGTTTAAGTCTTTATCCAGACCTCGTGTTACTGTTTTAAAATTTCAAATGAAAAATAAACTAAAACACACACAAAAGAGGGTTATATTGTTTTATTCCTTTTAATTGGATGTTGTGAGATAATAATAAAACTTGATCACACAGGTTGACAGAAAAACAGAGGATATGGGAAATGGGGCAGAGTAGAGCTATAAAGGAAGAAGAAAAGGTATCACTTACTTCTGCTAAATTAAATGTGAGTGCCAAACCTGCATGGAAAGATGTGGATGTGAGCAGCGATGATGAGGACCACTTGATTATTGACACAGGTATGTTTGATCTGTTTTCCGCATTATGCTGTTGTATAGCGTTGTCTCTTTCTGTCATTCTGGACATAGATTATTCCTTAACTTTTGTTGTAGTACTAAATCTTGACCTAAACATAACATACACTGATTTTACCACAAAATCTATGTTCTCTGTCTCAGACTCCCATAGCATAACCCAAATCACAATTCAGAATTAGTAGTAACAATAGTATACTTAGTACCATACTTTTTTCAGGTGAAGAAGCAGTAGAGTCGACTGAACCAGGTTTTGCTTCACCCAAAGCAGAATCAGGACTAAGTGCAAATGGTATTTCTACTAAAGTAGAATTTGATGAGCCAAGTTCAAGTTTTGGCCAACCACCTGCCAAACGAAAGAGAGGTTCGAGTGAGTGCAATCCGCGCAGGTCGGCGCGGATATCTGGGCACAGTACGGACAGTCCGGCGCGGATATCTGGGCACGGTACGGACAGTCCGGCGCGGATATCTGGGCACGGTACGGACAGTCCGGCGCAGATATCTGGGCACGGTACGGACAGTCCGGCGCGGATATCTGGGCACGGTACGGACAGTCCGGCGCGGATATCTGGGCACGGTACGGACAGTCCGGCGCGGATATCTGGGCACGGTACGGACAGTCCGGCGCGGATATCTGGGCACGGTACGGACAGTCCGGCGCAGATATCTGGGCACGGTACGGACAGTCCGGCGCGGATATCTGGGCACGGTACGGACAGTCCGGCGCGGATATCTGGGCACGGTACGGACAGTCCGGCGCGGATATCTGGGCACGGTACGGACAGTCCGGCGCGGATATCTGGGCACGGTACCGACAGTCCGGCGCGGATATCTGGGCACGGTACCGACAGTCCGGCGCGGATATCTGGGCACGGTACCGACAGTCCGGCGCGGAAATATAATCTGTCCAAGAAAGTCAGTCAGGAGAGCCCCGCAGAGCCTGAGATTGGTGTGTACAGCTGTACATGTAAAGGTATGTAAAAAGTATGTTACCTTAATACACCTGATCATGACGCTAGTCTTGAAAGTATTCTCTATGTACCATTCAAAAAAACTTAAACTGCTGCATATTGAAAGGGCTTTGAATTATTTAACCTGCTGAACTTCTAATTTATTTGTTTACCATTTTATTTTCAAAATAGCGGCCATGCATTAAGCCTGTATTAATAATATACTAGCTGACATCAATAAAAACAAGTTTTGTGTGAGACAAAATCTTCTAAAATGTCATATTTCCGAGATATTACCCATCAAAGTTACAATCTTCACCATCAGTGCATTGATTTTATTAGCCAAAAGCTTTATAAATATAAGCTATCAAAGTTGTGCTGATGTTAGGTAGGCCACCCTTATACAAAAAAACATATAATATAACTCGAACCTAGTAACATAACATTGTAACATAGTTTGTTAGCAATTATTAGTTCTGTGCATAATTTCTGTACAGACACGCTGTACGAGAAGCCTTCACGTCGCTCGTACAAGAAGTGGCAATTCAGCAATGAGGGAAGTCATGAGAAGCTTGACATCATTATTCATTGCCCGCATAAAGCTAAGGTGAGTGAAAATATCATATGTGTTACTGTACAAGCTTACGCATTAACCCCGCTATTCGTCGAAGGGTTCGGCAGGAGTGCATAGTACACCTTTCGCCAGTTATTTTTAAGTCCCATGTAATAGGGAGCGATCCGAATACCATCATCCGGGAACAAATCCCGACTTGTCTACGACTGAGAAATTCCTAATTGCCACCAAGATTCACAGTTCAAATTATTTTGTTCATACAGGATAAAACAGGCGAGCTGGTACTAGAACCGATACCCGAGTACCAGCTAGACTTGGGGGCGAGCGAACAGACGCCTGACGCCGTGCGAAGTGTGGCACTGGCGCTCGCGCTAAGGAAAAATGCGTCTTTATTAAATGGTATGGATATTTTGTATGTACTTCTTTGTATATCTATCTGCACACGATTAACACAATATTTAAATACTGTTGCTTTTAGCCTGTATCATCCCAATATTTAACACAAATAATTTCACCGTTTCATGGTGTTATGACTATTATTGCTACAAATTCGCTTACGTACGTCTTTTTATGTGATTACTTAACTAGTTTTGTATCTTACCAAACTATCATGGCTCAGTTTGGTATGTGAAATTTGTGGCTGGACGTTAGTCGTTTTGTGCTCCATCTAACGCTCAGTCGCGAATGTTTGCCGCGCATACTTCCGACACGCTAACTGACGCAGTGAGGCGGACTGTTCACTGCTTTCACCGCATGCCGTATGCACAACGACTATGCAGCCTATACCTCCTGTCCTCTTGTCCGAATATAGCTTTAGATTTTCGCATTATTCGCCTACTATATTGACAATTTCTCTGCAGTTCGCGTAGACGGGCCTACGGGTGAAGTGGTGACTTTCGAGAAGCTAACCTCAGAAGTGTTCGCTAAGAGACACCCTGGTGTGATGAAGCAGGTCATCAGCACAGTACACACTGCACTCAGCCAACTGCAGGCGCTCAAGCCTGGATACTATGTGCTGCAGCATGAGGTAAGAAAGAAAGGGACACAGAAGTTACAAGTAACTTAATACAGGTACCGCAAGATAGAAAGAGATATCCAGAAAAATGCCAGTCATTTTGAATGCTTTACCTTTTCTTTACTATGTCGGGATCAGCTTCCACGCTAGTCAGGCACCCGGGCACCCCGTCGCCCAGAAGCATCAGAGATCCCGAATGACAACCAGCGTGCTTTTGAGGCTCGGAGTGGTCCTCGGTTTGAAATGAAAATGAACGGCACTCGGCCATGGACCGACCGCAAAAACCGTAGTGTGACCTTGTGAGATTGATTGATCCTTGCGGCTGTTATTTAGGGATCTCCTAGTGACGCGGCGACAACCACAACGACTGGTCGCACAACCAGACGTACTCAGGAGGATCCTCCAACCAGACGGTGTTGTGTGTGGTGGGCAACTGCCTGACGCTTATAGTTGGGTTTATTCTTAAGGTGGAAGCGCCAGGGTAGCCCGCGAAATTCAAATTTTCTTACGGTTTTTGCAACTTGCAGTTCAGTGTCAGTTGTATGTTGATTAAAATATGATTCGCGATTGTAAAAAATATTGCTTTACAGAGTCATAATCATTAAAATCATCAATACAACAACACTCTAAGTTCATTTAATCCCATTGAATGACTTTTTCAGGAAAAAGTAGAATTTGGATGGTTGTATCGATAATTGTAATGATTATACTTCTGCAAATACATTCGTGTTACGGTGGTACTACCATCTTAACTCGCAGAGAAGTCTAATATCGCTATACAGCATTTTGATTTTAGTGCTTCATTTGCGTCATAGATGTAGCTAGCGTTCTTTTTGTCACTTGATTATATCCTGAACTAAGACTTATTTTAATCTCGAATGCCTTTCCTCAGCCAAGCCACGGTTCAAACGCCATGCTAATGTGTCCGCTGTCCCCGGGGCAGAAGCCCGCGCTGGAGCTGAACTTTGACCCTGATGAGCTGATCCGGGTGGATGAAGCGGACATTGCCAAAATGCCGCCCACCATCACGACTGCTCTGCTGCCTTACCACAAGTAAGTTAACTGCGAAGTGCACCAAAGATGTAAAGAACACTATCGAGAGGTTACTGCTTGGCAATGTACACTTGCCAATTTTGGTACAACTTTCCAAATAAAAAGATACAGTTCATTAAGGGTTCAGTACAATGTCGCTTACCGAACCCTTATGAAAGTGCCAAGGTATTGCAGTGCTCCGAGCATGTTTACTGAAGCGAGGGTCCTGGACTTTTACGCCATCATGAGGTCGCGGGTCACGTGTTTTTGGCAAAGTTTGAGACGCTCCAGTAACAGCATTTTAAGAGTTGTCACATGCACCCTAACAAGCCCCAAATTTGTGCACTGGATTCCTGTTCACCTAAACGAGAACAAATAATGGCGAGTCTTTTTTTGAAGACCTGAGGGTACACATACATACATACATACCTCCATGTTGTAATTTAAATGTATTTACTATTTTATGCCATCGTTATTTTGCTTGCATTAAAACACTATTTTTGGTTTTATAACACAAATATCACTATACTTCTTCGAAGAGTTAGGCAACAGTACACCCCACATTTCGCCAGTTGCGAACTGCCTCGTTGATCTAGTGACCGCACGCGCTACTGCCAAGTAAGAGGTCTTTGGTTCGATTCCCAAGTCGGGTATAATTATATTGTTGTTTGATTAGGAATTTCTCAGATTCGGGCACAAAGCCTAATTCCAGACAGAAGTCTGGAGTTTGGCTTTGTGCTTTGTGTGATTGACGGCAATAGGATCGCTCCAACAGCTTTTCCCGACGTTTTGTTTGTGTAGGTGTTGCACTTCTATTAATTATTTTTCTAAAACATTTTTCAACGCTGGTGTTTCTAGAATCATGTACTGAAACCACTTTTCTCGAAGTATTTAGTTTATTGTATTGGATGGTGTAATTTTATGTTGAAAATTTATGGTAAACTAACATATTTTATAAGACGACTTCTAACAGTTTGTAATTTTTATTTTCTGGATAATTATGTTCTTGTTCCACTTATTTAACTACGTCCCTGAAATGTAAGTATGTCGACAGTACCTGCCTACATTATACGATAGGATGTTGCGCAGTGTTAGTTGGGGTCGCACCCTCCACACGATGGAAATCTATACCAATATTCTTGTCTATGGTCTTCATTTTTTTTAATAACCAGTACCTTTATTACCAGTTTTATTGTTGGTTAATTTCATTTGTTAAAAATCCACTACACAAGTTCATTACACACCACATTTTGACCAGCCGAACAAAACTTGCACACACGCGAAAAATTTTCTTCCTTTCTTTACATTTACACGAACATTTGTAGCCACAGCACTGCCTTTCTCCATCCCTAAGCTATCACAGAGCACTATCACATTGAAATTTTGGCGAGCGTGTGCATTCCTCACCAAATTTTAATGTGAGAGGGGTCTAAGCGTATAGGGGGATGGCTGCAACAAAACAAAGCAAGAAGAACTGACGAAGACATAGAAGCTATTTTGTGCATTTGGGACTGTCCATTTGACTCTCTCTTCATCATATTTTGGTCTTCATTTTTTTTCACGGTTTTATATTTTTGTATTTAAAAAACCTCATATTTCACAACTTAGGGAGTGAAAATATTTGTCGACACGGAATCTGCTATAGTCGATCACGTTAACATTTGGGCGAAGTGATTGTCGCATCGTTCGAAACGAAACGAGGCGAATTACGTCTTTTTGGCGTTTATTACATGGACTTAAAGCTCTTTCTGACCGACTCAGCCGATTCCACGTTGATAAGTGTGGGGTGTTTATATGTATCGTCCCATTAGGGGTCTATGCAGAATGCCTTTCGTCACTCAGATTGAGATATTTTTGTAAATTTGTGTGACTTTTGTATTATTTATGTTTCACATTGAATTTATTCAAAAGTAAGGTTACACGACGAAAGCCTCCATTGCTTGCTTCACTAGTAGTATCATAGTTTATATAGCTGCAAAAGGTCGCTGCTCCCACTCTTAAGTTATAATAGTCCAACTGACCGTTTTATATCTCAGCTGAGACTAATCATTGATAAGGGAGATATTATAGAGCACGTAAGCAAAACACAGGTGTATTCTCTCTTCGCTCATAGTCTTCATAGCTTTCATAGTCCGGTGGGAGAATAGTGTGCTAAATTATACAAAGATTCCTAACATACTATAACTCCTCTCATAGACACCGAAGAGTGTTACCCTGCGCGTTCACTCCGTACCAGAATACGGTGGCCAAACAAACTAAGAAACCGTACGAGAACATGGTGGCCAAACAAACTAAGAAACCGCCGCCACCACAGCCCAAGAAGAAAGCGCCACCGCCACCACAAGTCATCAAGGTAAGAAATCAGATGAAAAAACGTAAATAACACATTGCTTTTTGTCATCAGAAGTGGGATAAGATATTCGTATAACGAGATTTTTAAAGTTCTATCCCGGTGTGGTCAGTTGATTTCAGATTCTAATGGCTTGCAAGTTTGGGTTGATTTATTTAGTGCAATCAGGAATAAGAATGATAGGGGAACAGCTGTTCCCTGTGATTCTACTTTTTTTTTACGTATTAAAATCTGGTCTCGTATTCGTGTAAACACATCGCAGTTTACAGTGAACCCGTTTCGGATTTTGAGATTCCTATTTCAATACACTTTTT
Source organism: Noctua janthe (assembly GCA_910589295.1). Taxonomy (NCBI): domain Eukaryota; kingdom Metazoa; phylum Arthropoda; class Insecta; order Lepidoptera; family Noctuidae; genus Noctua; species Noctua janthe. The sequence continues at coordinate 1,493,618 of OU342560.1, forward strand.
ATCAATATAAGTTTTTGGAAGTAATCTACATTTTTGTGATTTTTTGTGTTTCAATATACCCGAACTAGCGACATATATCGTGCTGAATATGAACTAGAGACATAACGTGGATATGATGACCGGGTTTCATACAACATTTTTTGGGGTATAATTTAGGTACCTATGTACTTTGTTTGTTTAACCTACAGAAAGAAAGTAAGATTTATTACAGGTAGATTATTTTGCGAAAGTACTGAAAGCCTAGCTTTTATTTACTTATCCTTAAGTGTTTCTTATGTGGAAAGCTTCCATTTTCTTACCATTAATTAGTGAAAAATGTAAAATTTGTTAAAATCTTGCAAACTAATAACTCGTCTCTTTGCATTTCATACAATTTGTCAGTTGTACTGCCATTACATTACCTTTTAACAATTATGGGTTTCATTGCGAAAAATAGATGGCCACGGTTTGTTCATATTTCATGCCATATAGATGATCTTCTCTTTCTGTCATGGCAAGAAAATGTATCGCTAAATAATAACCTTGTAATAAAAGCAACTTTCTTTCTCCCTCACTTTTAACAAAACACTTATGTTCCTTGCGCCTTGAAATACTGCTTAAGTTTTCAGGTATTTCTTCAGGCACATCAGGAATTGATGAACTGAGTCAGTGTTTAAAATGTGCCCTTTGTAAAGCTCCGCGAACCTGTGACCATGTAGTTTCATGTTTGTCAAAATTATGGTTTTTCTTTTCAGTTTAAATAGTTTTTCAGTTTAAATCCTGTGACTTCGTCCTCGTCGATGACTCGAACTCCTAATCCAATAGTTTCAATAAAACTAAAAGATGACGACTTTACATCGAGTTTCTTGACCTAAATATGGATTTGTTAGCTTACGAAAGAAAAGTCTATTGTAAGTAATTACAATATCGTCGTTCAGTTACTGGCTAACGGCATGGTTGGCGCAGTAACTGAGCTATTAGCCGCTGCGCTGTGCGTTGTGGGTTCGATTCCGCACGGGACAAATATTTATACGGCCTACAGGTAGTTGTTCCGGGTCTGGCTGTTTGTGTATGTGAGTTTAATTTTTTGTAAACGCACCTATGATACAGGATAAATTCCTAGAGTGTGATTACCACAATCCGGCAGGCAAGATTAAGTTTTTAAAAACTATTATTTAATTAGATTCTACCTAGAATATGGACATTTCACAAGCCAAACTCGAGTGTTCGAGAAACTCATCATGTAATAATATTATATATGTAATAATAATACAGAATTCCTATGCTGTATTATTATTATTTATTTATTTAGTACATGGAGGACTTACAGCTAATTACAAATCCTCAAGTAAAGACTTATAATAATAATTGATGGTGTGAGCACAAGAACAAAAAACACACCACTTTAGTTAAAGTAAGAAGCAATATAAATACTATTATATTACAATTTAAAAATATATATTATTCTGGAATCATTTAAACCTTAAAATTAACCTATCAAATCAATGAATTACAAAATGATATAAATGTTTGTAGTGAACTACTACACTTACAAAACTGTCTGCACAATAAATCTTCGATTTATAAAGGGGATATTAATTATAACTTTAAACTGTGGACATAATTTTTAGTTCATCGTTCATGCACGTATTGCACGATGAAACAAATCATCAAAATTATTTAGACATTGCAGTTATTGATAGAAAAAATAAACTGCTCACGAACTCTCATCACGTGGACGAAACTGCGGGCAATGCTAGTTCGTCAAGAAATGGTAACACGTAGGCACAGTTTAAACGACAGCTGTCTCAGTTCTGCACTAGTACCTATTAGAAACTTCCTAAGAATACTACTTCGATGTTTGTTTGTTTCAAATGTGGAAATCTACTTGTTTAGTTGCCAGCGGAGCAGCGGGAGAACGAGCCTCGTCGAAAGGTATCCAACGAATTAGACAATGTACCGCAGTAAAGTATGGAAATGTGGAACTTGATGCCTTACAGGGATTAGAGGAATAGTTCCACCGGGTTCTGTGATATTACTCTTATTTAGCTTTAGGGACAAGTTTCGTTTTGAACGCATTTATATAAATTATGTACTTACTGAAATAAATATTACTTAATAAATATTGTTTTGGCCAGTTGTGTTTTCAAAATTGATTTGAGCGTGTACAAATTTAGATTTTTGTTTTACATTTTCGATGTATATATTTTTTCACCTGTCGTTGGCTTTATTTTTAATTACGTTTCAAAATTTCGAAATGCATGCCTAAAATTATAAGTTCTATATATTATACTGCCTTTCATTTTACCCGAGTTGAACTATCGAACTAATCTCTAGATGTATGCACACTCAAAAGCGGCTAACCAGAACAATGAACGGAGAAGAAAATCTAAACAACTCTTTAAAATCAGAAGTGGTCTGCTATTTTATTGCAAAAGCAACCAGGAAAATTATTTAAAAATATATTCTGTACTGCTTCGGTTCCACATAGCGCAAGTCATCAATCTTTTCGCATCAAGCATGAGGTAAAATGAAATGAAATTAATTTCAGAATCCGTATTATTTCTTCCAAACTAATCTATCAAGCGATGGAACCCTTGGGAGTCTTTCGTTGCATTCTGAATAGTTAAAAAGTATATTCCTGATCATAAGCACATTTTTGTCTCGTATATATTCATTTCTTACGCACGTATTTCGAAGAGAAGAAGAAGTAGTAATAAATATATCATAATTTTCACTGCAATTCATCCGTTGATGGCATAGCTTCTATGAATTTCTATATTATGCAATCAATGACTGAAACATAAACATCAGAGATATTTGTCTAAAACCATCATGATGGACCAAACTGTCTGTCTACCTGTCTTCTAATTATTGCTAACTGCCACGCCACGTGTTAGTCATCACAAGGCGACAAAATCCTTCAAAATTTCTATTTAAAATAAGTATATTGTTTATATGATTAATTGTAAAATTTGAAGAAAGATCTCAGAAGAAGTTTTGGCGGACGAAAAGCTTTCATAGTTTGAGAGCTTCCAGTGGGTTATCCAGTGGCGAATCAAATGATAGAGTGCGGGCACGAGCTTGGGACTCTTGACCTCCTGACTCATGAGGTCCCCCTCCCCTCTATGGATAGACCAGAGAATACGGTAACATACGGCTTTTACCTAATATCATCAAGTTACCATGGTGCCTTGGCGACTTTTCTTTTTGACTTGGTAAAGTTAAGATTGATTTTTAAGATCTGGTGATGTGTCTCCTTTATTTAATAATACTAAATATTTTGACATGTAAAAACTAAATTTGTTGGGGTGTGCTGAAAACAAACTATGTAGGTGTCAGTAAAAGATTACACTTTGACTTACGATAAAAATTCATTAAATAATAAAAATACATAATATTTATGTTACAGCCAGCAGTTTTCTGTTGAAGTTATTAATAGTAGGCATTATATAAAACTATGTCTTTTTAGAAATAATTTTAGGTTCATGTTATGTTTATATTTATTCGCACGTCCTTTAGGCCGTTGGTTTTCAGAAATAAATAAAAAGGAGTTATTCATATGTAAGATTTAAAAAAATGTGCTTGTATATTATGTATTCGAGAAGTGTAAAGGCTACCAGTGAGATTATATTAGGGCAAGATATTGTAATCTGTACTCAATAGCTGACCCAATAAAATTAAACAAATCTACGCTTTTTAAAGAGAGTATGCAAGTCAGTTTATCTTTGTTTTTGTAACTAAATACGATTGTACGGATTTTTTTTTGTTTCAGTATCCCAAGAGGAAGCGCAGGAAGAACAATAGTTGGTGAACTAACATCATTCAAACTTAATTTATTTCTCATAATTTATTCATTCATAATAATATATTCCGTGTCTGATATAATCATTTAATTATAAATCATGTGATTAAATAAATAGTGTTTTTCTGCCTATTCTAGTACATTCTCCTCTATAATACAAATAGTGTAGCTATTATTAAGCAGCTTCGTCGAAGTACCCCTCCAGTTGAGTAGCAATCTGGAAATAAATAATGGCTACTGTTAGAAAATCTAATTTAAATTAAATGCATAGTCAGGGACATACTGTTCGATCAAATACTACTCACTACAGCCATTTCATTCAACTGTTAAAGTATGTGTTGTGCATAGAACACAGCCAAAAATATTCAAGTTGATGGACAATTTAATAATAAAAAAATGCTTGTACAATAAAATATAGCACAGCTGGACTATTATTAAAAACCTAGCCTGGAAGTCAAAGCCACTGGATGCAAAATTGCAAATGACAGAGTTTTGTGTCTAGAATTACATAGTTCAGAACTTTTTTGAGTCGCATAACAGTGTTATGACTACACTCTTGCTGGCTCCCTCTTACACTACCGTGTACTGACCTGCACGGGACTGTACTTGACATATTTGTCAGGGTTCTTGGAGAACGGCAGCGACGCGTAGTGGTCGTAGAACGTGGTGTATGGCGGCAACAAGGCTTGCTTGTTGTCCCTTTTGAGAGCTTCGCGTAGTTCCGCATCCGGCACGCTGTAGGTACGCTGCACGCGGGAACATTCCTCCCATTCGCGGTTGAAAGACTGAAGGCGGAAAGGTTTTAACTTTAGATTTTTCAAGTTTCTCTCGTCACTTGCTGTGTGTCCTGAGTTACAGTACACTACCTGCTCATATACGTTAAAGGACCACCACTGGCCGGGTCAAAAGTAGATTTGATTTTAGAAACTAAGAACTGATTTTTGATTTTGCTGTACAACAGGTTATTTTTATAATGACTACTTTGACTTTACAAGACGCTTCGGTTCTTCTTATTTTTATGGGATAATTACTTCGAATCACCATTTTTACGCGTCAACTATAAAGAATAAAAGAATTAAGTTTTGGAATTTAAAAAAATGGCCATAACCATAGCATAGCTGATGGTTTCTGGCCAGGTCGATGGCAAGCGTCCGGGGGGTCGTAGCCCACATATATGGACGAGCATATGCACAGATACCCAAACATGGTCAACCAGAAGATTGCCTCACGTCGAGGGAATCACGACCCTCAGTAATGAGGAACACGACGCGAGGAGGAGAACAGAATAGTACTTACTGCAAACTTATCCTTGAGTATTTGCCTGTCCCTGTCACGTAATTTTGCTGGTAGGGGCTCATCTAACACCGTATGAGCTAGTAGTTTGTTCCAACTGTAATAAAGCGATATCAATAAGCTATTATGAAATTACTAAATTAAGCAGTCAAAAAAATCTAGACATAACCTAATACTTAGAAAACTAATATGTTCTATACAATCGCGTCTGATTGTAAGATGATGACTAGCTTTTGCTCATGATTTAGACATGCTTATACAAAATCAATCTTCGACAAACTATACCTCTGCAAGTAGGAATTCTTGTGTTCCTGTATCATATCCCTGTAGTTAGCTTCGCACTCCGGCTCGGCCAGCATCAACACGTCTAGAAGACCGCTGCGCTGCAGACCCTGACATCAAATACGTTAAAATTAATGACAAGCTGGTTCAAAACTTCAAGGTATTTTCATGTGATAGCTGCAAATACCAAGTATCTTGCATGGCATCTTAATTGGGGAATGTCAGTGTCAAGCTACTTGCAGTGAAGAACACATACGCAAGTCAGCAACTTGCGCAAATGTACAATGGCTAGGCATGCAACATGCTTGTCACAGTGCCAACGTGTCGTTATTTTTACCAACTAGCAAAATGAAAGATAGAATAATATAACGAAAACAACAACTATTTAACTAATTATATTGTAATTTGATTTTACCTGTAGTAAGTATAACGTATTGTTCAGCAAAAATATCGCCTTCAATGCATCAGGATACTGTTCACTCTTGTTTCTTAGCGCGAAGTTTAGCTGGGCTAGTACTTTGCCTGGAATAAATTACATTTTCAGAGTCACAAGCTGTTAAATGAAACATGCAAAAAATATATCGAGTTAGATAAAAAATATAACACTTTTTCTGTCTCTATCAAGCTTAAATACTTATGATTTTATATCTGTACTAATATTGTATAAAGTTTCGATGTATGGGAGTAATCTTTGAAACTCTAGGTCAGATTCCGAAAATTCTTTCACTAATGGAGTGGAAAGCTACAGTGTCATAGGCTGTATTTAAAACGTCCCCGTGGGAAAGTTTACGACCATATCGAGCGAACCCGCGGGCGTTTCAATCATCAATGTATTATATAATCTTATAATATCCCTCTCACTAAGAGGCCTGTGTCCTAACAGTGAGCAGTATGAACATAGGCTGATGCTATAGGAGAATGGTACAGAATGATACTTACGCATGTATACAGCCAACATGATTGCATTTCTGTCATGGACACCCGACAACTGACTAACTGCACGGTTATACGACGGTTCCGTAGCGAGCGCAGGCCCTGTGAAAATGAATAAAACAATGGAAAATAATTTAAAGTCTGCTTTGGACGACAATCTTACCCAGATGAAACCATATATATATATATATATATAGCCACATATTTTTTTGTTCTAGGAATGCAGGAAATGGGGTTGTTTTCGTTAGGCGTACTCCCTGAGCATCTAAACTTAAAGGATGAGCGCTATATGTATTAGAAAACAATAGTTTAAAACTAGATGTACCATACGCCTTGATGTTGTTGATGATTCGTTGTTAACGTCAAGATTGGCCCTATGCAATACGATCACACCGTGTCATCATAAACTCCGACCCAGTAGTATAGGAATAGTACGTTTTAACCTACAGGGAAGTTCTCGTTCGTCAGTGATGGCCTAAGCCGTAGAAGAGGAGATATTGTATGGTGTGTGTCCTACTCACCTATAGTGTGTATGTGCTGCGCGAGCGCCTGGCAGTGCGCCAGCGCGGCCGCGGCCAGCTGGTGCACCGTCCCGTCCACCGGGCCGGCTGCCGTGTCCGACCGGATGCCTTCCACCCATTCTTCCAGGGACTTCACGCACTGGGACATAACGATGAATATTATTAGTTTAATACGTAGTATCGTAGTTATAAAATATTATTTGGGAACTAGTCACACTTATTCATAAAAAAGCTGAAAGATTTGGAAGAATAAAGAACAGGTCTTCCGGACAGTCTTCGGATGGGCCGACTATCCATTGCATACTGTGACTCCATTTTATTGCTTGACGTGCTTTCCAAGCCGTGGAGTCAAAGATCTACAAATGACAGCAAAGACCAAAGGTTCACGGTTGTCATTAGTAGACCTTTAACAGCAGTCGCTGTATGTAAAACACTGGTTGCATTCGGTTAGACTAGAAGTCGATGTCAACACAGTTTGCATAAGTCGAGATAGATGATGATTGAGGAATACTTGTGAATACTCACATTCTGCTGACACAGCTGCACTATAGCCGCATAAGGCTGCGGCGAGGCTGGCGCCAGGGCCCGCTCCAGCTCGGGCTGCAGCCGCGCCAGACGCGCCAGCACGGCCCAGCAGCCGCCCGAGCGCATGCAGGCGCGCTAGGGGAATATACTCACATTCTGCTGACACAGCTGCACTATAGCCGCATAAGGCTGCGGCGAGGCTGGCGCCAGGGCCCGCTCCAGCTCGGGCTGCAGCCGCGCCAGACGCGCCAGCACGGCCCAGCAGCCGCCCGAGCGCATGCAGGCGCGCTAGGGGAATATACTCACATTCTGCTGACACAGCTGCACTATAGCCGCATAAGGCTGCGGCGAGGCTGGCGCCAGGGCCCGCTCCAGCTCGGGCTGCAGCCGCGCCAGACGCGCCAGCACGGCCCAGCAGCCGCCCGAGCGCATGCAGGCGCGCTAGGGGAATATACTCACATTCTGCTGACACAGCTGCACTATAGCCGCATAAGGCTGCGGCGAGGCTGGCGCCAGGGCCCGCTCCAGCTCGGGCTGCAGCCGCGCCAGACGCGCCAGCACGGCCCAGCAGCCGCCCGAGCGCATGCAGGCGCGCTAGGGGAATATACTCGCATTCTGCTGACACAGCTGCACTATAGCCGCATAAGGCTGCGGCGAGGCTGGCGCCAGGGCCCGCTCCAGCTCGGGCTGCAGCCGCGCCAGACGCGCCAGCACGGCCCAGCAGCCGCACGAGCGCATGCAGGCGCGCTAGGGGAATATACTCACATTCTGCTGACACAGCTGCACTATAGCCGCATAAGGCTGCGGCGAGGCTGGCGCCAGGGCCCGCTCCAGCTCGGGCTGCAGCCGCGCCAGACGCGCCAGCACGGCCCAGCAGCCGCCCGAGCGCATGCAGGCGCGCTAGGGGAATATACTCACATTCTGCTGACACAGCTGCACTATAGCCGCATAAGGCTGCGGCGAGGCTGGCGCCAGGGCCCGCTCCAGCTCGGGCTGCAGCCGCGCCAGACGCGCCAGCACGGCCCAGCAGCCGCCCGAGCGCATGCAGGCGCGCTAGGGGAATATACTCACATTCTGCTGACACAGCTGCACTATAGCCGCATAAGGCTGCGGCGAGGCTGGCGCCAGGGCCCGCTCCAGCTCGGGCTGCAGCCGCGCCAGACGCGCCAGCACGGCCCAGCAGCCGCCCGAGCGCATGCAGGCGCGCTAGGGGAATATACTCACATTCTGCTGACACAGCTGCACTATAGCCGCATAAGGCTGCGGCGAGGCTGGCGCCAGGGCCCGCTCCAGCTCGGGCTGCAGCCGCGCCAGACGCGCCAGCACGGCCCAGCAGCCGCCCGAGCGCATGCAGGCGCGCTAGGGGAATATACTCACATTCTGCTGACACAGCTGCACTATAGCCGCATAAGGCTGCGGCGAGGCTGGCGCCAGGGCCCGCTCCAGCTCGGGCTGCAGCCGCGCCAGACGCGCCAGCACGGCCCAGCAGCCGCCCGAGCGCATGCAGGCGCGCTAGGGGAATATACTCACATTCTGCTGACACAGCTGCACTATAGCCGCATAAGGCTGCGGCGAGGCTGGCGCCAGGGCCCGCTCCAGCTCGGGCTGCAGCCGCGCCAGACGCGCCAGCACGGCCCAGCAGCCGCCCGAGCGCATGCAGGCGCGCTAGGGGAATATACTCACATTCTGCTGACACAGCTGCACTATAGCCGCATAAGGCTGCGGCGAGGCTGGCGCCAGGGCCCGCTCCAGCTCGGGCTGCAGCCGCGCCAGACGCGCCAGCACGGCCCAGCAGCCGCCCGAGCGCATGCAGGCGCGCTAGGGGAATATACTCACATTCTGCTGACACAGCTGCACTATAGCCGCATAAGGCTGCGGCGAGGCTGGCGCCAGGGCCCGCTCCAGCTCGGGCTGCAGCCGCGCCAGACGCGCCAGCACGGCCCAGCAGCCGCCCGAGCGCATGCAGGCGCGCTAGGGGAATATACTCACATTCTGCTGACACAGCTGCACTATAGCCGCATAAGGCTGCGGCGAGGCTGGCGCCAGGGCCCGCTCCAGCTCGGGCTGCAGCCGCGCCAGACGCGCCAGCACGGCCCAGCAGCCGCCCGAGCGCATGCAGGCGCGCTAGGGGAATATACTCACATTCTGCTGACACAGCTGCACTATAGCCGCATAAGGCTGCGGCGAGGCTGGCGCCAGGGCCCGCTCCAGCTCGGGCTGCAGCCGCGCCAGACGCGCCAGCACGGCCCAGCAGCCGCCCGAGCGCATGCAGGCGCGCTAGGGGAATATACTCACATTCTGCTGACACAGCTGCACTATAGCCGCATAAGGCTGCGGCGAGGCTGGCGCCAGGGCCCGCTCCAGCTCGGGCTGCAGCCGCGCCAGACGCGCCAGCACGGCCCAGCAGCCGCCCGAGCGCATGCAGGCGCGCTAGGGGAATATACTCACATTCTGCTGACACAGCTGCACTATAGCCGCATAAGGCTGCGGCGAGGCTGGCGCCAGGGCCCGCTCCAGCTCGGGCTGCAGCCGCGCCAGACGCGCCAGCACGGCCCAGCAGCCGCCCGAGCGCATGCAGGCGCGCTAGGGGAATATACTCGCATTCTGCTGACACAGCTGCACTATAGCCGCATAAGGCTGCGGCGAGGCTGGCGCCAGGGCCCGCTCCAGCTCGGGCTGCAGCCGCGCCAGACGCGCCAGCACGGCCCAGCAGCCGCACGAGCGCATGCAGGCGCGCTAGGGGAATATACTCACATTCTGCTGACACAGCTGCACTATAGCCGCATAAGGCTGCGGCGAGGCTGGCGCCAGGGCCCGCTCCAGCTCGGGCTGCAGCCGCGCCAGACGCGCCAGCACGGCCCAGCAGCCGCCCGAGCGCATGCAGGCGCGCTAGGGGAATATACTCACATTCTGCTGACACAGCTGCACTATAGCCGCATAAGGCTGCGGCGAGGCTGGCGCCAGGGCCCGCTCCAGCTCGGGCTGCAGCCGCGCCAGACGCGCCAGCACGGCCCAGCAGCCGCCCGAGCGCATGCAGGCGCGCTAGGGGAATATACTCACATTCTGCTGACACAGCTGCACTATAGCCGCATAAGGCTGCGGCGAGGCTGGCGCCAGGGCCCGCTCCAGCTCGGGCTGCAGCCGCGCCAGACGCGCCAGCACGGCCCAGCAGCCGCCCGAGCGCATGCAGGCGCGCTAGGGGAATATACTCACATTCTGCTGACACAGCTGCACTATAGCCGCATAAGGCTGCGGCGAGGCTGGCGCCAGGGCCCGCTCCAGCTCGGGCTGCAGCCGCGCCAGACGCGCCAGCACGGCCCAGCAGCCGCCCGAGCGCATGCAGGCGCGCTAGGGGAATATACTCACATTCTGCTGACACAGCTGCACTATAGCCGCATAAGGCTGCGGCGAGGCTGGCGCCAGGGCCCGCTCCAGCTCGGGCTGCAGCCGCGCCAGACGCGCCAGCACGGCCCAGCAGCCGCCCGAGCGCATGCAGGCGCGCTAGGGGAATATACTCACATTCTGCTGACACAGCTGCACTATAGCCGCATAAGGCTGCGGCGAGGCTGGCGCCAGGGCCCGCTCCAGCTCGGGCTGCAGCCGCGCCAGACGCGCCAGCACGGCCCAGCAGCCGCCCGAGCGCATGCAGGCGCGCTAGGGGAATATACTCACATTCTGCTGACACAGCTGCACTATAGCCGCATAAGGCTGCGGCGAGGCTGGCGCCAGGGCCCGCTCCAGCTCGGGCTGCAGCCGCGCCAGACGCGCCAGCACGGCCCAGCAGCCGCCCGAGCGCATGCAGGCGCGCTAGGGGAATATACTCACATTCTGCTGACACAGCTGCACTATAGCCGCATAAGGCTGCGGCGAGGCTGGCGCCAGGGCCCGCTCCAGCTCGGGCTGCAGCCGCGCCAGACGCGCCAGCACGGCCCAGCAGCCGCCCGAGCGCATGCAGGCGCGCTAGGGGAATATACTCACATTCTGCTGACACAGCTGCACTATAGCCGCATAAGGCTGCGGCGAGGCTGGCGCCAGGGCCCGCTCCAGCTCGGGCTGCAGCCGCGCCAGACGCGCCAGCACGGCCCAGCAGCCGCCCGAGCGCATGCAGGCGCGCTAGGGGAATATACTCACATTCTGCTGACACAGCTGCACTATAGCCGCATAAGGCTGCGGCGAGGCTGGCGCCAGGGCCCGCTCCAGCTCGGGCTGCAGCCGCGCCAGACGCGCCAGCACGGCCCAGCAGCCGCCCGAGCGCATGCAGGCGCGCTAGGGGAATATACTCACATTCTGCTGACACAGCTGCACTATAGCCGCATAAGGCTGCGGCGAGGCTGGCGCCAGGGCCCGCTCCAGCTCGGGCTGCAGCCGCGCCAGACGCGCCAGCACGGCCCAGCAGCCGCCCGCCGCGCCGCAGCGCGACGCCAGGCGGCGCGAGCGCATGCAGGCGCGCTACCGGAGGTATCATACGTATTATATAACAAAACAGTTCATACGATAAACAAGCCAAGGTAATGATAGACATTTATCGTTCACAAAACGTTCAAAAGATTATACACCGAGAAATTTTAATGGTCGTTTTCCCGCGGCAGAATAACTTGCCATAAGGAGTACTTTTGAAGCATAGAATAAAAGTAAAAAAATAAAAATGTTTTTATTTTAAAATAATGAAAAAAATATTCGTCAACTCGAAAACGTGAGAAACGATAGTAAAACTAGACGTAACTTGTAGGTACTACTCGAATCGCGCGATCCAGTCGGACAAAGGTAACAGCGATGCATAAATGTTCAAAGCAAAATAAGCTCTCGCACGTGGCGATACGGCATAAACTAATTTCCACGCAACAATACAAAACAGCCGCGAAGCCGACGAAGTAAAGACGAATTTATAAATGTTTAAAGCAAAATAAGTTCTCGCATGTAGTGATACGGCATAAACTAGCCTGCGCGCAACAATACGAAACCGCGCGCCGGCTTGCTATTGTATTATGTATTATTGCGGCGGCGCACTTAGTTTTCCCGCGAATATCGTACGCGCAGCACGCATTATCAGTGCTATGGATCATTACAGACCAGTTATTGCAATTTGGTGTACGTTGCTAGGTGGAACCTACCTGAAAATGTTACGCAACGTTATCCCGAACTTATTGGACAACGTTCCGTTGGCGCTCGTGGAAAATCTGTACTATCAGCATGACGGGTGCAGGGCTCATTATCACCGCGCCGTGCGAGAGCACCTGCACTCGATGTTACCCCAGCGCTGGATCGGACGCGGCGGGCCAGTGGCTTGGCCAGCAAGAAGCCCGGACCTAACTCCGTTAGTCTTTTACTTGTGGTCTGAGCTCAAGCGCCTGGTGTATCGTGAGGAACACTAAACTCACAACGCGTTAATAACTGCGATAGTGGACTCTTTCGATATCGTACGAAGTGACAGAGACACCTTATTAAAAGTGAAAGGCAATCAATTAAAACGTGCTCGATTGTGTATTCAACGCAGTGGCTAAAGTGGCTTGCACTTCGAACAATTACTCCGTTACCGGGAAGTGTAAGTACCTAGTCGTTCTTCTGTAAATAGTGAATATTTATAAGTAGTTTAGTTAATTAAAATCATTGTAAATAAGTTGATTAAAATTTTAGAAATACGCCTCAAATACTTTGTTAGGTATCTAATTCAGAAAATTATTTTTTTTAGATAATAAACTTGATTTTGTTTAATTTCTTGTTCAGTAAATTGCAACTAAAAAAGTATTTTTGACGGTCCTAAGCCCGTAAAAGTATGAAGGGAAAATCTGAACAACTTGTTGGGTAAAGCTTATTATTATTATGTTTCATTAACTCATAAGTTATCAGCTGAATGAAAAGCACGCGGGTCAACGGCCGCGCAGCCGTTCGGTGCCCGGCTTGCGTCGAGCGTAGGAATCGGGAAGTATTACTATTGGTTCGTGGTCGCTTTCGAGTTTTGTTTATCTGCCATGGTTTGTTTCTAATATTTTATTTGTTTATAAAACGATTGTATTACCGAGACAAAACCATTTCGCTGCGGGAAAACAACCATTAAAATTTCTCGGTGTAGATCACCGATTGTTAAACACTACAGGCGAGAACTCTGTCAAACAGAAAATTCATTATTATAACTAGAAGACGGGATATTTACCATGTTTATTGTTTTCTTTGAGTTCCCGATACTGCGGTACTGAGTGCAAAAAACGAACAAGAAAGAGGGTAGACCGATTTGTCTGCTCATAAAAACCCACCCGCAATAACTTCAGTTTATCCGTGATCATGGTGCTTGCAACAGCGCCGAAATATCGGGAACTCAAAGAAAACAATAAACATGGTAAATATCCCGTCTTCTAGTTATAATAATTTTAGTGACCATGAAAGTTTAGAAAATTCATTTATAATTGTTAGACTTGTTAACTATACTCGCTAATCGCGGTGGGAGGGACACGTGCCCAAGGTTATTTTTCCATCTATGTTATGTCAACTTTTTGGACTGCCCAAAATGTGGGAAAATAATATGTACCCCTGTACATATAAGTATCATGAGCCTCACCTCAACGTCACTAGCAAGTATAGTGAAGCAGTCCTTCAGCACGGCAGCCAAGAGCGGCGGCAACCTGGGCAGCGGCACCAAGCCCAGCAGGTGCCTCTGCTCGTGGCGCGCGAGGCGACACACGGCCGCCGCCACGTTGCCCGCTATCTCGGCCTCCCACTCGTCTAGGGCTTCGCTGCTCTCTTCTGTGTCTGGAGAAGGAACATTTTAAACTCGACTTTACTAACTGCACATTGACAAACGGCCCCACAAGCGTTATGACTTGTCACAAAAACGAGCGACGTCACCCAAAAAAATTGGTAAAAGCAGCGTGCGTTATGACGTCACACTGCTTTGATGTGTGTCAGCACTCCGAAACTAAGAACACCGTTCAGGTTGGAAATTTGTCGAGCGGACAAAACGCCAGTAAAGCACAGTATAAAATAACACATGATAAAATGTTGGGAGTGCCTCCGCTACCGGATTTTTTTATCGACCTATTAGCATGAGTATAGTCAAATCAAACTGACAAATCGACAAGTAACGCTACACGCCCCCAAACAGACAACAACTAGCGAACCCAAAAAATCCAACATACGAATCAATAGCAACAAAATTCAGTTACCGCTGGTTACCAATCCTTCAAAATATTCCGATTTTCTTGGATGTCGGAGCCGGCAGAGAAGGCACTCCCTAAAATCTTTGAAATTCAGTCTGAAGTGTACCTCCGATCGCAATGCTAGACGAAAATAAAATCAAGAAGACTGAAAGTTAAAAACAAAAGAACATGACGAAGAGTTCGGTGGACCTGTGACTGTGATGTTAAATTTATGATTAAAGTTTTTGCTAAATGTAATGTTTAATGAAATTTAATTTATTTAAGGAATGAAAATAAAATCTAAATAAAATAGGTAAATTCACCCATATTTCACTAAACAAAACTGTAGGACACAGTGAGTGATAAGGCTTTGGTTAGTATTGCCACCACCAAAATCCGTAATCACAATCAGATACAGTTTATTAAGATTCTTATTTAACACTAAATAGGCTTGCATTTGGCCGCAACTCGCCTGGTGTGACGCGATGATGCTTGCCTAGAAGAAACCAATTCACTTGAACTTTGTAGAGATCCAGATTATAAAGACCGGGACCATATTTACGTTATTACTCTTCATACCAAATAAGAAAAGGATTCATACTTACAAGCTTCAGATATAGACTTCCTGGGTCCTATAGCAAAACCAGTGGACTGCTCCAAAGTCTGGGATGCTTTCATCATTATCTTGTTCGCGCGTTTCTCGATACTAAACAAAAAACATCCATCTTTATTAAAAACCTAGAAAATATGTAATTAAAACAAGGAATATAAAGGTGTTGCTCTTATTTCAACCAAAATAAAATGATAGGGACAGGTAGAATTAAATATAAAGAAAAACTTTTTGAAGGTGAATCTAGGTATCTAAGTAGTATATCTTTTTATGAAAAACTTACACTTTCTGTAGTTTACTAGTCCTTCTTTGAGTGCTGTCTGAACGATGTAATAAGTTTTTGGCCCTCTGAAAAAAAAAATCTTTTTTTATTAAATTCTTCTTGTATACAAATACGTTTGCAAAAATTTGTGAGTATTTGAGTTAATGCTTAGTTGCTTACGTTGCAGAAGCACTGAATTTCAAACCAGTTATTAATGTTGTATTAGAAAAATTCAAACATGCTGATTATTTCAGACAAGTTTTGTTAATCTACAATATCCTAGTCTCTGTCATACCCCGTCACTCACCATGAGCGGCGACGCAGCCATGGACCTGGAGCGCAGATAATCCTTGAAGGCCACGAGCGAGGTCCTGGCGGCGGGTGCGCGGATGGCGCGCAGCTGTGCGGCGGGCGGCACGCCGGCGCCCGACAGCCAGGCGGCCGCGGCGCGCAGGCTGTCCAGCGCGCCCGCGCCCAGGCTGCCGCTGCCGCTCACTGACACGCTGTCCACGCTGGAGTCTGACGGAGATAGGTGCTTGTAAGTGACACTGCTTGCATGGCTTTCCATTTCAAGTGGCATGAATTCTAGGCTTCCAAGACCAGCCACATCGCGTAGTGGGTGGTGGTGAAATGACCGTTTTGTGCAGCGACCACATTTTCTGCGCCGAAAACGAGTGAATATTTGAGTTTACAAACAAGTTGTGAATATAGTTTAGTTTTCGTTTTAGTTTCGCGCGCCCCTTCTGCTTCAACGTTACGGCATCATATCATACTATTCTAGTTAGTCGACGAAAATAACCGCACTTGCCTTCTTCCAAAGCAATCATGTCCATGAGAGTAGTAGGTGATAAAGGCCTCGTGTTACGACTCAACAGCTCCTCAAACGCATTCTCCAGTTTAGACACACCAGTATTGTACAGCTGATTCTGTGTAACAAATAAAGGGTTACTTTAGTCCCTACAATCCACGAGCGTGCGACAAGTGACACCGACTTCATTGCTTTAAGGTATAAATTGCAATGATTGACGTGCGTTCATGAAATAAGTAACAACTAACAGGATTTACTCACAATGTTTTCCAATTCAACACTCTGTGGATTGTTCTTGTTAAAATATCCTTGTGCATCTGATAGTTTGTCTAGTGCCTGCAAAAGATCTTTAATTAAAGATAGGTACTAACTGTTGAGTTATGGAAACTTTAACCAAACACAATGCAAAGCGTGACATAAAAATGTTATGTGTCACCAAATGTGATCAAGTTTCATATGGTAATGATTAACAAATAAAAGACAACAGGTAAGAGTCAGTAAATCTAAGGGTGCTAACACAGTTTCGAGGTTGACTATACCTAGGGTATGCATGTGTAGTCAACCATACAAATTATGTTACCTCTGGTAACTTACCTCAAGATAAACAGTAAGAGACTCAGTAGTGCTGGTGTGAGGCCCAGCTTGTATCAGGTCAGCTAGCTCTCTGCTCACCATGTAGTAGTTAATCACATGGTCCAGTGAGCGCACTGTACGCTCCATGTCTAGAAATAAACAACTTTATCAATACATGTCCTGACTAACACACTAAGTGACTCATCCAGGTGTCCTATAAACTATGATGTAGACAAAAAAAACTGGAATTTTCAAAATTTCCCTAGATTTAAAAAAAAGCGGCAGAAAAGTTGCAGGTAAAATGCTATCTATCGATGCTCGGAAACTCGCTTGCCCAAATACTGAAGAACCCGACCATCCATTTTCCCAGAGACGGTGGGTCGAGCCGCTCTGCAGAGTAGTTCAGAACAATCTACTGAACACGTCTGCTACTACTGCTGAGCGTGCGAACTCATCCAACGAAATCATCCAACGAGCTCTTGTCACCGTCGGCGTTTCAGCTGTTTTAGAACCCCATGGCTTGGCAAGAGACCGGACGGCATGTCGTTGTTTCCTTGGAAGGTGGGTAGGCCTTTAGTGTGGGACGCAGCATGCGTCGATATTCTTGCGCCATCACATCTTCCAAGCGCGTCGTGCTGTGCTGGCGCTACCGCTGCGGCTGCAGAGAACCTCAAGCGGCGTAAATATAGAAACCTTTGTGGTGACTATATTTTCAAGCCGTTTAGGGGTTGAAACTCTGGGGTTGTGGGTCCGAGTGCTTATAGCCTGTTTAAGGAAATTTCGAAACACCTAGACGCTTCCCGTGACCCAAGGGCTGGCTTTTCCTTTGGCCAGAGGCTAAGTTTTGCCATACAACGTGGTAATGCCGCTAGTCTCTTGGGCACATTACCGGCTGACAGCGTTGAGGAGGAGTTTTTTGATGCCCTTTTATAATGAATGAATTAATGATTGCATTTATTTGTCAGAATATTGTACAAAGCTGTTAGGTTCATAATGTATTAGAATCATAATATTCTGCCGTTTCCGGCGTACAAATATGGTTTATAAAATTATGGGTCATTAAGTACATTACAATTAAATTATTAATCAATAGAATTGGCATTACAAATAATTTAAATAAGTAGAAAAATAAAAGAGATAAATTATATAAGTCAAAATTTCAAATAAGTGAAGGGTATCAAATATGATTAGGCAATAATGTCAAATATTTAGGTAAATTTTTCAGTCAGCATGCAGTATACATTATTAGAAAACAGTTTAATTCTACGCATTAAGCATACGCACTTTGCGGCTGGGTCTGGATACAACATCATTATACAAGTCAAATTCATGTCCGTTTTGATGTGCAAAGATACAATTTTCAAAAATGTATAGTGCTGGAAGTGGCAGTATTTTAAATAGAAAGTCCAGTCTGTCCAGTGGGTGCACTCCACAAATTGAACGTATGCATTTTTTCTAAGCCCGAAACACTCTTTTAAATTCAACCGAATTACCCCATATTATAATACCATAGCGCAAAATTGACGAGACATAGCCATGGTAAGCACATAGTGCCGCATTAACACTAGCCACACGTGTTAGTCTATATAAAACGAATACAAATCTATCTATCTTCTTACATAGATCATCAATATGAGATTTCCAGTTACAGTTTTTGTCAATTATTATCCCTAAGAATTTGAATCCACCTCTTTCATTGTCTCATTTCCATATTGTATTTTAAGCCGTGGACGCGTACTGTTATATGTCTGGAATTGTATCATTTTTGTTTTATTAATATTAATATGCAGATTATTGGGTTCAAGCAAAGTAATAATTTTATTTAATGTCATGTTTATTTTATTTTGGTATTCAACAACGTCGTAATTTTCGTTTATAATACTGAGAGTCGTATCGTCAGCGTATAGTATGCAGTTGTGAAAAGTTACAGTAGGCAAGTCATTAACATATAGCAAGAATAAAGGCGGCCCTAGTATGGTTCCTTGGGGAACACCGCAGTTATTTTCACGATACTAAGACCTATATGCGAGCTTATGATTCCCGTTTGTCCCGAGATCTCAACACATTGCTGTCGATGTGTAAGGTAGATATCGAGCTATTTCAACGCGTTTCCCCTTAAGCCATATCAATCTAATTTATAAATTAACAGGGTATGGTTTACGAAATCAAAAACCTTGGACATATCTAGAAAAATGGAGACAATTGGTAGTTTATCATTAAGGCTTTGCGTTATTAATTCTGATAGAGCAAAACAAGCTGCTGTAGTTGATTTATTTTTTCTGAAACTAAATTGATCTTCACTTAGAATTTTGTATTTGGATAAAAAACCGGAGAGTTTTTCATGCATGACCTTTTCGAAGATCTTTGATAATATTGGTATGAGTGTTATGGGGCGGTAATTATTCATATCACTTCCATCACCTTTCTTGTGGATTGGTTTAACAATTGAGAATTTTAACCGTGAAGGAAATGTACCTTGCATAAATGACAAATTAATAATATGGCTGATATGAATAGATAAAAATGTAGAGTATAATTTAAGAATGGTTGTGTTAATGTCATCGTAGCCTGTAGAGTTGGTTGATTTTAAAGATTTTATTGTTTTATATACATTAGTGTCGTTAGTTAGGGTCAAATACATAGTGTTTGGATGATATGTCATTGGTGGTGTGTAGTCAATAGATGGCGTTATTCGTTATGTCAATAAAAAAATTGTTAAAAATGTCAGCTATCTTTTCTGGTTGAGTGTAAGTTTGATTGTCTAATTTCATGTTATTTATGTCATGAGAATTTTGTTTTTCGCTGGTATTACTTTTTATTACTCTCCAGGCAGCCTTACATTTGTTGCTGGATTGAGCCAAATAACGCGTGTTCTCGCATTTTTGTGCCTGCAACATGCATCTTTTTAGAATAGTGGTATATTTACAGTACCATGTTTTTATGACATTTTTATTTGCTGTTGAGAGGCAATATTTTAGATATAGACGCCGTTTGTTTATAGAACATTTTTTTATACGTTTTGTCATCCAATTATGTTTTGAGGGCTTAATAGTTATTTTAAACTTGATATATAGTTTGTTGTTAGTTTATTTATTTTAGGTTATTTAATAGTTTTTAATTAAATAAATGCTATTTTAAAATAATTATAGTAGGCAGTTGATAATGATGATCATTCCGTGCAGGCCAGTGGGAATGTGAGGTTGATATTTTGTTACACAACACACTTTGTTGTTTTCTGTAATTGTTGGTTTAGATTTCAAATCATATCTAGATAGTATCAGACAATAACCACATGTGATAAGAAGACCTGATTTTTTGAATATCTACCAGGTCTTTTAATAGATCTTCACTTGCCATTTGCTTTTTCTTGCAAGTACCACTAATATGTATGAAAACTTAAACTACACAGTACTCCCTTACTTTGATGAATATGTTGCAATCTAGCAGTATCCCCATAGAGAGGCAGCACAGCTGTCTCCAGCTGCTGCAGCCGCTGTTCACACGCACCCAGCACGTTGCATACGTCACTGGCGAGAGTGGAGCCGCGCTTAGCAGCTGCCTTCAACTCTAGGATGTTCGTCATCTCCTGGAATGTGGAACATTTAGGTAATCATTGCGGGAAAGTTATGAGAGTATTTTATACCACAGCGCCCGCACCAAGGACGACCCTCTGACCCCGTATTTATCAAAATAACGGATGACAAGCACAATAGAGCACAACAAACAAAACATATGACACGCCCCCAAAAATATTTATATTTCTTGAGGTAATTCCACAAAATCAGAAGCATATTATTACACTATAATAAAGCTGGATGTTTGGTAATAACATAGCAAGTCATTTTTGATCATTCAAGTGGATGATGAAGGTTAAATAAGTCAAATTTCAATGCGTAAACATACCTTTCGTAACTTCATTTCTATTTCAAATTTCTTCTCCACTGCATACATCTTGGATGATTTTACTATGTTCTAACAATTCCTTAATCTTCTAATCAACTTTATACGACAATAAATCAGTTTCATAGCCCATAGAACACAAAATTTTAATTGTTAACAATCTTGAAAATATTTTCGAGTTTTCGACAAATCGTCAAGAAAACGCCAAATATGAAACTCAAATTGTCAATGTCAAAAACTCTATTGTCAAATTGTGTTGCGTTTAGTTGCATTCTATTAGAACTTTCTTACTAAAACATTTCAACAGAAGCCTGTAGCAGTGCAGTTTTTCTTCAGAGCATGGAGACTTCTCGGTGGCCATTGCCAGATGTGGACAAAATTTTTACCAGTGTTCACAATGCCAGAATTGGATTGGTGACATTTTTTTTGTGAACTTTTTCACAGAACTTTAATACTATAGGGCAGTCTAGGGTGATTGTGCGCTCTGTGAGCTCAATAATCACACGTTTTCACTGCCGCAGCCAGGAATTCGGGAGTCCGAGACCCAGGGCTCTAATTAATTGTTTTAGCGAAAGTATATACGTAATCCATTACGTTGTTGCTGGCTCAGTGCGGCTTGGCGGATATTCACATTCATATCTTTATTTGCATTCCTTAATGTGTGAAGATCTTACAATGGGCTTTAAGCTAAGGTATGTACAATTACGGAATCTGTAGGTCACAGTGAAAATTACATGTTTTCCTTTTTTATGGAGACAGAAAGTCTGTTAGCCTAACAAAAAAAAAGCTGGATATTAACCCTTTTTATTAGCCTTTTCTGTCCCACAGCAGGCCAAAGGCTTCCTCTATTCCTTTCCTTTAAGGTATTTGATTTTAAGAAAAAAACGAAAAATATGTAATAAATTTCGCCGATACCGCCAGAGGATGCCTGTTTCCTAGCGATGTTTATCTTCGCTGTTTTGAGAGCAATAATGATAAAATCGAGGTCTCGAAACTTATCTCTTCTTGAGTATTTACGCACGGCGATTGACATTGGTATCTACGTATTTTTATAATTTTTCCCAATCAACCTTGAACCTAATGCTTTAGCGTAAAGTTGAAAATCTATTAAAGAAGTTTGACAGTTTGTAGTACTAGCTTGTTGTGCTGCCTACCAAATACTATATTTACACCCACCGATGTGCCGATGTTTATACCAGTTTGTATGTTTTATTGGATGTTTGATGATCTTACAGCATTTTATTTGATGATGATAAAATACTGCTGTACTGAACAGAGGGTAGATATTTAATGATTTGACAAAATTCGAACATTATTTACTCTGTGGACCAAATATCCGAACGCGCAATGTGTGGTGACGTGCCGTGAATCTCGAAACGTGGCTGACGTTTGCGTTGTTTTGTCAGTTTTCTGTCCGTGATTTCCAATATCGGCCGCCGCTAATACTACGCTAAAATTGCGTTGTGCTTAGTATTAATTAAAAACCATTAATTTGATTATTACAAGTAAGTACTTGTGGTTTCATACTCGTTATTCCATTGCAATCCTATTGAAAAGGCGAGTTTTAGCTAACTGTACCGTGTCCTATTTCTAGAATAATGGATCAAATCGCTAAGTTCGTCGAGCCTGGCAAGCAGTTCGCCAAGGACTCCATCAGACTGGTCAGGAGATGCACAAAGCCAGACAGGAAAGGTGAGTTTATCATTGATATGTCAATGTTTTACAATGATTGTGTACAGTTACGATGTTGGCAGTGTTCCACCGAAGTCCCGTTGTTTCTAGCCGCTTGTATCGTAATTTATCTTCTTAAAATGACAGAAAGTTTCACTTATTTGGTTTTACTTTCACTTTAATGCCTGTAGTTAGTCAGTTTCCTTGTGAATAATTGAACAAGTCTAGCTTCTGGACATATACGAGCTAGCACCCTTGAATGTAGAGTAGTTGACTAGAAGTGTCTTATGTTCTAAATGAGAACCTTAAATAAGAAATATCTACAAGCCAGTATTTGTATTGTGGGGTGAAAGATTTAAAAGTTGACACCTCATCATTGTGGTATGTCTCATACCTTCACCAAGTGATGTTTGTGTTAGGCCGCTTTCACATTAAGGCGTTAGCAGCGCGACAGTAGCGCGGCAGAAGCACAGTCGAAGACAAAATCTAAAAAAAAAAACAATTTTACCGTCTGGACGTTAGACGCGCGACTGTCGCGCTGCTAAAGTCGCCTAAATGTGAAAGCGGTCTTATAAAGTAGAGCTTTACAATATGGCTTGGATTGACCAGCCCAGAATGAATCAGCTGATTGTTGTTTTGCTTTACTCTTCCAAGCCATGTGTCATCAGCGGGTTGTTGTTTTTATGTCAGCTTTTTTTTTACGCTATCCCATCCTAATCCAAAATATTAGTAGATTTAGTTGTTGTGAGACTTGTTTTGTATCATTGAAATAATTGATAGGACTTACTAATGCAGTCTAGGTTCACTGCCGGCCAAAGACTTTTCTATATTTCACAAAATTACTTTCATCCAGTGTGCATCTGGAGTTAGATTTTCATTCCAGTAAAATATTTTATTATCAGAACTC
Organism: Noctua janthe; assembly: GCA_910589295.1. NCBI lineage: Eukaryota > Metazoa > Arthropoda > Insecta > Lepidoptera > Noctuidae > Noctua > Noctua janthe. Next base: position 1,516,817 of record OU342560.1, read on the forward strand.
TTGTAATCTCTTTAGTATTGCCCTACCTGCTTGTGGATGGTATGTTGGTGTCTTGAGTGACTTCCACGGTGTCTACATTTGCTACTCAAAGGTCATTTTGGCTGCATGTTGACCTTTCAATTCTGCTCAATCTTTTGTGAGAGGTTTCATAATGAATTTTTTAATATCTCTAAAGAAATTTGATAAAACTCTACAATATCAAAAAACACAATTTCGTCTGCCTAGATGGGATTATATCAGGGGTATTATTCCGTTTTGTAACATCTGGTTTCTCAATTGAGAACTTGTCAAACTCTACTTTTATGCAATACTTGTTGATTTAATTTCAAGACAATCACCTTAAGTAAGTCAGCTCAGTAACTGACTGTTCCAGTTAATAGGTATATATACAGTATCGAGCCTTTCTTAGCAAAGTCTTCCCCACAAAATCATATAATTATTAACCCATGCTTATCTTTTATTTCCAGAATTCCAAAAGATTGCGATCGCCACAGCTATTGGTTTCTGCATCATGGGTTTCATCGGCTTCTTTGTCAAACTGATACACATTCCTATCAACAACATCATAGTCGGATCATAGACTGCCTAGCTTAGTTTTAGACTTAATTCTACATGTAAGACCCTCAACAACTCTATAAGTTAACTGTTAACTGTCGTCAATTTCATTTATAAATGTTTCTTAAGAAATAAATTATTCTTTCCATACATTTTATTTTTTTTCCACTGGCAACTTCATGATGTTTAATTTATACCCATGTGCATGAATTAATGAATGGTTAAATATTTGAATTTAGAATGTATCTTATTGATTTGTTTATGTGTAATATATTACAATAAATTCTTTATTTATTAAAATATATTAGATCTAATTCGCTGGATTTTTCTATTACACTCTCTAAATAATTTGTTTTCTTTTTCTCTTTCAATTGAAAGTAGTCCCCATTGAAGAGGAGTACCTATGTATGAAAGAATCATAGAATATGAATTTCCATACTTTGACCCACGCCACAAGTGATAAAGTCGTAAATTAATATCAGTGTTGTGTAATTCTAATAAATTATGGAGTACCTCAGCTTAGATGCTAGCTGGTTGTCTTTAATGAGTTGTCTGTACCTACTTGCTAGGTAAATAGTCAGAGAAACAAGGAAAAACAAATCAACAGTTTTATTTCATCACAATATTTTTGTCATTATTTTAAGAAATTTTTTATTTTCACATAAAAACATTTTAGATCAAATCTTAAAAATATTTTGTTATTAAATAACTAAAAACAACTTTATCTGAACATCTTACATATAGTTTTGGAAACTATAACAGTCTTAAATTTAGACTGTTATAGTTTCCAAAGCCGGGTGCTAGTATTTAGACTCTAAGTACTGTACTGTAACTGGTTTAAAAAAAGGGGGAGGTCCTCAATATATTCCGGGATTAACTATACATATTAATTAACGACTAAGGACTTGGCCATAACTTATTATCTAATTTTTGAGACGTTAATGTCAAAATTTTATAGAAAACTAAAACTGTAAAGTAAAATATAAAATTATAATGTTTCTAATAAATATGACTATCAATTCGAGGCTTTCTCAAGCACGTGTATGTAGAAGCTGGGCACAGCGACTTCGTTCAACGGCTTGAAGTCGGCGTAGATGGAATGTTTGGCGCGGTTGTCGAACGCCTCGTCCAACATTTGCGTGAACTTTTCCAGTTTGTGAGGGAAGTAGCACAGACGGAACTCGCTGAAATTACAAAGAAAAGTCAGTTAATTCTCTTTTGGGATAGCTCAGTAGAGGGTTAAGGGTTTGATTCCCGCTTGAAAGAAATACGTATAAGGTATCAATTTTTGTTTTTGCTCAATGTACTTTATGCTACATAAAAACAGTCATAGGGTAACTAATACAGATGCTGGAATTCTTATTATTGAACCACGAGCTCGTATTTAAAAATAAACATTCTTAAATATAGCTCACCTCTTTTCATTGGTGGTGTTGTCCGTGGTTATGCAGTAGTCCAACGCGACCAGCTGAGCTTTGCCGCCAACTACTAACACTGACGTTCTAATGTCTACTGGATATTTACTCTGGAATTTGAAAAGATTATACATTAGCACATACATTCAATACACCGTGAATTTTTAGTTGTCTTACAAAGGTGATCCACTCAATGTACCCGACATAAAATAGCTCTAGGCGCGATTATTTTTTTACTTGCCATAATAGGTACAAAGAAAAATAAATAATACATTAGAATAAAATTAGGAAATATCCCGTTAATGATGTTTACGTGTCAAACGGGAGAACATACCTACCCAGCGCTCGAGTACAGTAGATCATCGCTCGTAACAGGGTATTTTAACTACGTCAAGCGTCATAATACTGAATAATATTTTTTTTTTTAAATTATTCAAATCTCATAAATACCTATTTTTTATGAATGTTTAGAAGTCATCGGATACATGAAGTGGGCTGCCGTTGTCTTGTAAGACAACTAAAAAGTCATGGTGTATAACAAATATAAGTTTGAAGGCAAATTTTAGGTACAATCACGAAAACCGATATGTTTACCCTCTCAAAAGAGATTGTTGCTCGTGACTGTACTTATTCTTAAAAAATACTGGCTCAGTTCCTAATAGGTAATCATATTTTTCAAACGTTGCCCACAATATAATGTTTATAAGTACCTATACAAATATTTCACCAACTACGGCAAATACAAAATTTTTGTTCCGCACGGGAATCGAACCCACACGCAACACTGTGCCGCAAGCGCCAACCGTCCACGCATAGCGTACACGTGATGTTATTGAACACCAACGAAATCCTTGTACTCGCTTGATTTAACATAACGAATGTATTTGTCATCGTCTGAACTTGTTTATCATCTTCAACAGATAATATTGAAAACTCTACGTTGACCTGTTATTTAATATATTTCTATCGTACAGTAATAGAGCGATAAACATGCTATTACCGTGTAATGGTTCATTTTATCAAAGAAATATTGTAAGTAAACATTTCTGATTACGAAATTGTTGACAAAACTTGCCTAGATACAGAAATATCGGGTGGGAACAGTGTCTTTTTGTCATACCTATCGATGAATGAAAACATTTCGTTTAGATAAACGCATAAAGTACCACTTGATTTTAACCGGTGGAAACTGGATCGCGACCAAGAATACCGATAAGATTACACGTTTATATAAACATAGTTTTAGTCACAGTTGTTAATTTTGTTAAAAAATATTTTCATTTGCTTCTGTTAAAATGAATAATAAGAGGCAATCCTATACTTATTGCCATCAACCAGGCTATGAGTCCGGGTTGCTAATAGGAAACTTCTAATGAAAAATCCATTAATTAAGGAGTTGCCTGCATGACCTGATAATCGAACCCAGGACCGCATGCTCAGCAGTAGCACCTGCGACAACTAGCCCAACGACGCAAACAAACCAACCATACCTACTCATACTTACATTGTAGTAAAGAAAACAACCATATACTTACATTATAATAAATAGAGTGTCCTGGAGTGGCGCCACCTTCGATCATCGCATCGTAATTCCTATGATCAATGAACAGCAGACCACCAGGCTTCAGGCAAGTAGCGAAGTTCCTCAGGCACATCTTCTGGACTCTGTTGTCTCCGAACTCGTCTAACAGATGGGCAAAGGAGTTTCCAAGGCATATGACTGCGTCGAACTGTGTGCCAGGTAGGAAGGCTTCGATGTCACGAGGTAAGGTTTCCCAGTTTGCTTCTTCTATAACTGGAATTCAAAAGGTGATCATTATAAAGTAGCTATTTTTATCTACACTCAGTGAATGACAAATTATTGCTACCTAGTCGGGCAGCGAGACGGGCAGAAAACATTGGGAAAATCCTGGATGAGGCTGGCACAAGAGCGTGGAGATTGGCACAAAAAAGAGAGGCCTAAACCCAGCAGTGAGTGAACAATAAGTACCTTGGTAGGCATGTTCGTATTTCCTCTACATTTTACCTGCCTACTTATTCCTCCCAAGTCCAACTTCACAGAGGGATGTATTAATTTTTAAAACAACTGTCCTGTTTTTTTATTGTAGTACCTAAGTGCCTATTCAATTAAAGCGATTGCACCGCATAAATGAATCATGGGATATTCATTCGTGAGCTTTTGTTTTTGTTTTCCTTGTAATCAATGCAGTGGAGTTTAAGAAATAAGGAAAATACAACATTTGACTCTATGGTAGCTGATTGAATACCACAGATCGTAACAGCTGTTTTTATGAAACTATGACACTCGATAAAATCAGTATCTATCAAAAGAACAACAGATGAGACCTTCTTGACCTCAAGGAATCAACCATAATAAGTAAACGCCCTGATCTAATAAAAAAAAGCATTTTTCCGAACAGAAACAATTTTAAGTGTGAACAGAGTACGTCAACGGCACTGACTGAATAGTTGCTTAAAATCAGTTCAGTAAAGTTCAATAAATCTTGTTTTATCGTCACTAGATATCGACTCATTACGTCTGTGAAGTTGCGCAAGTTAATTTCATTTAACTCTGTACGAGTTCTTTTGGTACGTACTCCATTCGTCGTATTTGGAGTTTTTCCTCTTGTCCCACCGCGCCTTGAGCGCGTGCTTCAACATCTTGTCGGAGGCGTCAACCGACACCAGATTGAAGCCTTCGTCCACCAGCATCATGGAGTCTATTCTGAAATGCATAAGTTAAGAAACTTGAGGACTAATGTACTACAAAATGGTAAAGCTTATATGGATTAGACGATGCAAACAACTTTGATATGGTTAGTCCCGTCAAATTGACTAAGTGTACCTACCAACCTATTCATTCACTACAAGTATTTCTATCTGGGTACCATAAACTACTAACACTGACCTGCAAATTGCAAAAAACGTAAGAAAATTTGAATTTCGCGGACTATCTTGTGTTGCTATTTGGGTAAGCCCCGCTTGTAAAATAGTCACTTATCATTAAAAAATACAATTTAAAAAATGTTGTAGTTATTGTCGGCACCTAGACTATATTTTTAATCATATAACCCTCAGTGCCATTTTCCTTTCACTAACTTTCGTAAATTGGCCGCCATGCAAATTCGGTGTTGAAACCATGCTAAGGTCATAGACCTTAGTAGATACAATACTATAACCTAACTAATTCAACTATCATTATAGGTGAGCAAAACTGTGTTGCATAGCGATGGCAGTGCATTTCTTCAAAGAAAATTAATTTCTAATGATGAATTAATTTATTATTCCGGAACTGTGAGATAACAATCATTATGTGATAACAATACCAGATTTCGTCAGTAAAATCTTGTGTGAAATGACTTTAAAGTTCAAAAGATAACCAGTGTTTATAACATAACATCGATATACTTACATATATATCTACCTACTTAAGTATTTGATTACTTAATCGTGTATTTACTTAATAGTAAATAGGTACAAACTAACTGTAATGATAGTCTGCGATGGGTGATGCAAATGGGAATTTTTTTAGAGCTTTCCAACAGAAAAAGCAACACATTTCGGTCAGGAATGAAAATGAGTGAAAATCTTTTCACTCAGAAAATAATTCACTTTAACTGTTTACTTAAATTAATTTACCGAAAAATTCCAGTGCGAGCAGGGTTTGAACCTGCGACCTTCCGATTCAGTACACCGGATGTCTTAACCAACTAGACAATCGCACCCCGCTCACAGATCCCCGCATCAGAACCCTGCTCGCACTGGAATTTTTCTTTCCATGTCAAAAACAGCTATGTTCCCTACGCAGGGTTTGCGTATAAAATATTAAAAATTAATTTACCGACTTCGCTAAAAGTAACAAATTTCCTATTTGAACTTACCCAGTACCACATGCGGTGTCAAGCACTTTCTTGCAGTCATTCTTCCTGAGGAGTCCGATCAAGAAGTCCTTGTAGATTCGTGTCCTCTGGTTGCTGTCCCCTATGAACTTGTTCCATGTCCTGGCTGCCTTGCCGTCTGCGTACTGATCCTTGACTCCCTCCGAAGGAATACCTTCGGATCTTGAGTGGAAGACTTGATCGGCTGACATTGTTTACTGGAGAAAGAGGAGAAATTGTGTGAGCAAAGGTACAGAGCATTAGAGAAGGGTCACTAATTCCCAATACGAAGAAAATTGATTGTTTACCTATAAAACGTCAAATTAAATTAATCAGCGAAATTCTGCTGACGTGTGAGTATTGATTTTTAAACACTTAAAACCACAAGTGCAGTTAACGCAAAAAAACGAATAATTAAAGTAACACCAGTATCTGCGGTTTACAAAGGTCGCAAAAAATAATGTCTAGTTTAAACCAACCTAAGTAGATAAGCGAGTTCTGAATCAAAAGCTCTTTTTAGCGAGTACAGTACCTACTCTTTTGGCTAATGCCAACAAACAGCCTCGTTAAAGCGTAATCGCTTCATTTCATTCAACTAACAGATGACGCAAGATGATGTAACGAGCATAATATTATGTTTTTCTCTCTTATCAGCATGATATTGATAACAGATTCACCGCTCGAACATTGATGTTACTCGATAAATAAAATTGTGATACTAATATAGTTTTGGATTTATGTTTCCTTTTCATAAAACCTATATACCTACGTAGGCACATAATGTCAGGTCTCCACGACTCTTTAAAGTGAACCGGAATTTTTATATAAGTAGTTACCGAACTTTTTTTTGGAAGTGGCTAAAGTCCTATTGCTGTAGCTGGACAGTTTCTGGAATTTATTCTGTAAATAAGTTACATGTTGTGTCTTGTATTATTGATTATAATTAGGTATTTCTTTCAAACTACACAGTTATTTTTTATGTGGTAAGGTAGGTACCCAATGGTTCAACGGCGGGCGGCGCATCAAGCTGGTGACAAGTTCGAACCCCGCCTGCCTATTCCGGGCGAGGCGCGGCGCGCGGCGTTGTTGTGTTGGGTTATTATAAGTGTGAATTATCACAATTAACCTTGTTTTTTTATTGTTTCTAGCATTTTTTCTGCTAATCATAATTAATCAATCACTTTGTTAGATGAATGTCTGCTGAGCCACCTGAATAAAACTCTTTTTTTTTCAACACAGGCAGATACGGTATATTAATCTTATATATTACAACTTGAATATAATCTTGTTGCCGAAACAAAATTGTATTATAAAATTGGAAATTCTAATTTATTTTTCACAGAATTCAAATACTTGTTTACCTACATACAATAATACGTAGTTTAATTTTAGTCAATGATCAACATAATTATTTACATCATGACCACCAGTCATAAGTTCACAGGTTTAATTCTTGGTGCTTAGAAGTAAATATTATCAGTAGGACCATATAACTGTCATGGGGATACCCCATTCGCGGCTCATGTAAACTCACTACACATTGCATCAGTTTATAAATCTCTTGACGACAGGTAAATTCATAGAAAAAAGTCTCCACAGAAGAGGTAGAAAGAATAGATGGATACCATACCTCTATCAAAATTCAAAACAGCCGCTGTTTGATAAAAAAATCAGTACTTTGCACTTTGTCTCGTGTTTATTATGACACGTAATTTTATGAATAACTTACAAGGTTGGCTACCGCTCGCGGAGACGTCGCGAATCTGACTGATCGACTTCCTCAGACGACGCGAATTATAACCGTCTTACATGTACACTGGAACGCTTTCTATTAAGACACCAATAGAAACTAAATGTGTAACGAAAATTAATATTGTACATACATAATATCTAACGTCCGTATACGATTAGATGAAGTCTAGCCAGGTTTTTACGAATGTTCCTGCAGGATATAATAAAGCTTTTTGACAACGGGTGAAGGTAAGCTGTGTGGTACTTAATTAGATCACAAGGAATTTGCTGTGTGGTACTTAATTAGATCACTAGTTTAGGTTTTCGACATCATGTAGGTATGCTAAATAAGGAAAATGGATAAGTTTTCCTCTTTCAGCATTCTGGTCAAAGATTGGAGATCAACTATTTTCTCTTCTGATTAGGTGTTATAACTTCTATAGATGCTTAGTGGACTCTATCAGTTGGGTAGATAGGTACGCTGTCTTTATCAGCCTGAATGCAGAAGAAAAATCGACGTTTTTTAGTTGAAATTTGGATTAGCGAATCGAAAAAGGATATCCTAACGTGGATGAAGAACAGTCAGAAAATGCATCGTTCTTAATAATAATTCAGGTAGGTGGTATGATAGACAAGAGCTTATCAAAATAATCCACTGTTTTTATGTCTCGTGTAAATTAAGTCATCCATTTCCTTATATGAACATATGGATAACATATTATTGCGTGTTGACTAACAACAACAATGATAGACACAGTTTTGGACAATTCATGGTGAATAAAATAGGCATGACAGTGCAACTTTTTAAGATGACAGAAGAGAAGGTATTGTCCAGATCATAAGCTGAAAGCGGAATTTAGAGAAGTGGGTTGAAACAAACAAATATTCCATGTGAGAGTTTTCATAACTTTACAGGGTCAAATGAGATTAGCAAGCGAAATTCAACACTTGACTTAGCGCAGAGTGTGGTAAATCCAACAATCCGAAATATTTAGGGTTTACATTTAGATGCCCACTAGTTTTGTGAAAACGGAGAGGAGTCCTTCACTAACGCCTCTTTCACGATCTCATCTTTAGGCGTGGACTCTGCCAAAGCGGAGACGAGCACAGCCAAGCGTGATTACTCATTGACGTTTATTTTAACAGTAATATGACGACATATTACTGCTAAACTCTGCCGTCCGCCTATGTATCACTATTGCACATGAAGTTTAAATAAATAATAATAAATAAACTTTATCAATCAAGCTCTAACTTGCACAAAGTGTAGGGAAAAGAACAAGGATGGCAATGATGGCATATAGTCATGCGTCTAGTCTTTAGGACACACCTACTTACGACGGCAGAAGTTTCAAATGTCGTCACTGATTTGCTTTCGCGCGCGTACCGGCTTGTGTATGTACATCCTCCGAGAATTATTCATCGTGTTGTTCAAAATATTAAAACAAATCATGAATGGGTAAGTAATAAACAGTTTTTGATTCATAGATTGTGTATTTGATTAAGATTTTGGACAGAAATAGTTAATTCAACAACCGGTTACGCCCGTATATTTTTCGTACGTGTTACGAATAATAAACATACAAGTGACGATAAACTGTCCTTATTACGTATCTTATAATTGTTACCAAGATTTGACTAATAACAGGAGAGAATGTAGATTTCAACCAATGTGATTGGTCGGTTTCCGCACGACTCCTCTCCGCTCCACTAGTCTCCTTTTCCTTTGGTGGAGTCCGCACCTTATCTCTGCTTTACTTGCTTCCTCCACCCGATTACCGCGAGTCGTGCTCACTTGTAGCATGCTTTAAGTAATTTATTCTTTCTCCAGCCCTTCCCCAACACGCGTGACGCTTGAGCTTGTAACTTATAGTCATCACCAAATCTAGGGAATTTTACATGATCGTAGACCTATACTAATCATACCGAGGAGTCCGTGACCCAGTAATTGGGTTGTGGAGGTCAGACAGTCATAACATCACGCCTGTAATCCCCGAAGGGTTAGGCAGAGGTGTACGTACCTCCAGATTTCGCCAGTTATGTTTAAGCCATCAACCGGGCATAAATATAGACTCCATGGCTGCTACTGAGAAATTCCTGATGGAAAAACCCAGTAACACTTCGCTCGACCAGGGAATCCAACTCAGAACCTCAGTCTCCACTATACCAACGAGGCAGCAGTCAGATAGTCGCTCAATGTATACTGATATTGACCCCAACATGGTGGGGCGAAAAGGCTAGGCAGATGATGATCTTCTACAATCGTTATCAATATGATAATTGTACGTTGTCATCGCGATGACGTAACATATAGATGATGTTGCCGAGATGTTATCATGTTATCGTCAAATATTAGGTCACGTTCACGATAGCGTTGTTATGTTACAAACACCGGGGATGCGTGAACTACGCCTTATCATTATTATAGCAAGTTTTTGTTCCGAACTCAGAAGATTTTGTGTGAATAACCCGTGTCGATGTGCTTAGAATTAAATATTCACTTTGTTTTCTACCTCATCATATTTTTTCAACTTTTTTTGACTTTTTGAGAGACTGTGGACAAATGGGTATAGGTGCGATCTTTCTTTTTGCCCCTTGAAGCTATGAAGTATGTGCGTGGTGAGAAGTGTATTTTACGCATCGCGCGCGCGCGATATTCGGGGGTGCTCTGCCTACCCACTGCTGCACAGTACGATAGTAATGACACAAAACGGCGTCACGCGGCTAAAAGCTGATAGGTCACAGACGCGCGCGCGCGAATTTCATACGGCTGGTTTGGTAATTTGATAGTGAATGAGTATAACAAATGTTTCTATGGGAAAGTTGTTCGTTATCATGGGTACAATCACGTGTTTAAGTATTAGTCACTAATTATAATATATTATTAAGTAACACTTTCTTGTAAAGATCAAAGTGCAACTGAGCGGCACTGTACTACAATAAGTGCAACTGAGCGGCACTGTACTACAGTAAGTACAAATGAGCGGCACTATTACAGTAAGCGCAACTGAGAGGCTCTGTACTGCAGTAAGTGCAACTGAGCGGCACTGTACTACAGTAAGAGCACACAAAAGTCTATGGGTTGCGACTTGCGTGTGCGATAGCACTACCGCCGTGTTTCTAGCTCTACCAAATGCGATTCCGTGCTGATGGATGAGGTTCAACCCGATACTGGTACAGTTTGGATGAAAAATGACTAAATGTGATGGAAAGGTAAACAAAAAATACGCAACAATATTTTAACATGACATTTTAATTATCATGAAAACATAGTCTCAACTTAATTAACATGATTGTTAGAAGTTTGGACCTTATTCCAACGCACACAATGTGTTAAATTGATATTTCTTATAGCCTTTAGTCAAAGAGAATTACTAAAACTATGTATTACAAATACAGATTACAATAGACGAAAATAATAGTAATTACCGTTCGGTATACATAAATATGTTTTAAAAGGTTTCCATGTCAATTTTAAATCTTCATTTCAATCCGAACTAAAGGGTGTAAAAGTACCCTTAACGATGCCGAAAGGTACTTGTGCTCCCCGTCATTGCGATATATTTTTTGTTTTAAACCATACTTGGGAACCTTCTAGTTCCGGAGAATTGGAGGCAAAGTACCAACTTTTTTTTTAAATACAAGTTTTTAATGTTATAACTTTACTTTAAATACTTCCACAACCAGCATCAGCGAATGTTTTGAGTCCTACCGTAAAACATTATTTTTACCCCAAAAAACGTCGATTCCCCGCAATAATTTTTGCGTAAAGTTACTTAGTTTGAGGTACAGAATGCTTGGTTGACGGCTTCGAGAAGGGTCCGTTTACACCTTGTAGAATAAACTTGTAAAACAGATTTCGATGAAATTTTGGGTTAAAACAAAGTGACTAGGAAACTGGGTGGGTCCCCCCGGTAGGCGGTTCTCGCGGGATAATTTCTGAACTCCACACGAGCGAAGCCGCGGGCAAAAGCTAGTAATTACATATTGTATGATGAAGGGACTAAACGCTATGGTGTGTGTGTATGTTTGTAAGTGACAGTATATAATAAGAATAAAATTCTAAAATGTTACTAATGTATTGCAACCCCATGTAAACGCAGCGAAATATCCTAATACAAGCTATAATACATCATTTTGACACAACTGAAATACCTACACTGCGTCACGGCTAACGGTAAATTCATTACTATTATCAGAAATGTAATGGGGATAACAACAGTGAAATGAATGGCGCATAGCAAGTTTCATGTGTCGCCATTGGTTGAAAATCTGTTAATGTAATTGTACATTCAATATAACTTGATCTCATTGGTCATATTGGGACTTAGCTATGGTAACGCCATCTACCATGAGCTTTGACAGGACTTCTCAATTGGAACACTTACACGTAAAATAATGAGTGTCAAATAACTAAAGACTTCATAGTTAGGAACTAAAAGAGAATTCATTAGGATCTAAATACTAGTTTCCCCGAGTATACTTGACAACACAAATCCCTATTATTTAGATTCTTAAAGTCAAAGCTTGTTTTACCATAGAAAAATAACATGTACATAATACTAAATACTCTGATCCCTTCACTAGACGTTAAAATTAATGCGCATTTTCAGTTACACTAAGCATCATCTGAATGTATAAATATTATTTAACTTTTCTAAATTCAACTCTTGACGCTGAACCGAGCCTTGAAAATGCATTAGTGCAATAATATTTAGGTGTCGCTTATTGTTATTGAGAACGGGCATAACATTGCTATTTTGAACTATACATTTCGTCAATTATGTCTACCTGGGACAAACGATCCAGTTAGGTAGGTCTAACTTCGAGAAAGACGTCAATCGTCGAATCCGACTCGGCTGGGCAGCGTTCGGGAAGTTACGTGGTACCGCAGTGTCTCAAGACGAAAGTGATCAGTGTGTGTTGCCAGTGATTTCACATACGGGACCGAAACGTTGTCGCTCACAATGGTCCAGAAAGCTTAAAGTCCCCCAAAGGGCAATGGAGAGGGCTATGCTCGGAGTTCCCTTGCTTGATCAAATCAGAAATGAGGACATGTGCAAGAGAACCAAGGTTACCGACGTAGCCCGAAGAATTGCCAAACTTAAGTGGCAGTGGGCAGGGCACATTGCTCGCAGAACGGATGGCCGATGGGGACGGAAAGTTCTGGAATGGCGACCGCGAACTGGAAGACATTGCGTTGGAAGGCCTCCCACTAGGTGGACCGATGACCTGGTGAAGGTTGCAGGGATCCGCTGGATGCGAGTCGCACGGGACCGGTCAATGTCGCGACACTTGGGGAAGGTCTATGTCCAGCAGTGGACGTCTTTCGGCTGAAATGATGATGATTTCGTCAATAAAATGTAATTAAGTATATGTACTGCCCTATGTCCTGCAATGGACTGCGATCAATCAACAGGGCCTCCTGTTGATTGATGGTTGAAGTACGTATTGTCTGTTAAGTGTATTATATAACAAAAGGAAGTTCTAGCAAACTTTGGCGTCAATGTGAATGCAATGTGCAACGGGCACCAAATGTTAGGACCCGGCATAGAAAAAGCAACAATACTTCCTTAGGAAAAGAAACTCCAGTTTCGCGTGGCATAAACACACTATAGCTTCAGGGCTAAGTAAAGTATAGCCCAGTTTCCTATCTATATGAGACGACAAAGTATTATTCCTTTTTGTACTGCTCGTCCTAGATGCATCCAACATCCGAAGCATCGATGCCCAACATCGCCAGGTCATCCATTTCCTCCTTCTTCCGTGCAACATTCCCATTCTCCCTCTCTTCCTCCTCTTTAGTTTTCTGTGGTTGCTTTGGCGCAGGTTCTAATTTCGGCCTGTTATCATGTTTCTGTTTATTTCTGTTCTTGTTGTGTTGCTGCCTGGGTTTGGGGCTGGGTACCAGGGGCACATGAGTGTCGTAGAGTTGTGTGCGCGGTTGGAAGAGCGGCCCGTTGAGGTCGAAGCCGAACATCTGCGTCATCTGTTGTTGCATGAGGGGGAGCGGCGGGAAGGGCGGCATGACTCCGCCCAGGCCGGGCACGAAGCCGGGCGGGAGCGGGAACAGGCCGTCGCCCTGCGAGAGGTCGGGCTTCACCTCGGTGGGGAAGATGATGTCGAGTGCGTCCTGGAAGTCTTTAGGCAGCGCGGGCTGCTGCGGCGGGGCCGGAGTCGGAGGTCTGGAACAGACAAGGTGGGAGTTAGCGCAGTTCTTATTCAGGTAAGAGAAAGACAGTACAAAAATTGGTGGTACGGTACAATAGGGTGTTTGACAGCTCGAAAAATTAGACCCTAATGAAAATACAGGTAACAATTTTTGTTAGCTCTAAACTTTTAAGGCGTCACCAGAGCTAGCGCAGAGGTCGCTTTGACGATGTGTGTCCCACGTGAGTTGGTGATGGTGGGCGGCGCGTGAGTGGCCGCGAGCTGTGTGTCTGTATGTGTGATACTCACGGCATGAGCTGTGGTGGCGGCGAGCTGTGTGTCTGTATGTGTGATACTCACGGCATGAGCTGTGGTGGCGGCGAGCTGTGTGTCTGTATGTGTGATACTCACGGCATGAGCTGTGGTGGCGGCGAGCTGTGTGTCGGTATGTGTGATACTCACGGCATGAGCTGTGGTGGCGGCGAGCTGTGTGTCTGTATGTGTGATACTCACGGCATGAGCTGTGGTGGCGGCGAGCTGTGTGTCGGTATGTGTGATACTCACGGCATGAGCTGTGGTGGCGGCGAGCTGTGTGTCTGTATGTGTGATACTCACGGCATGAGCTGTGGTGGCGGCGAGCTGTGTGTCTGTATGTGTGATACTCACGGCATGAGCTGTGGTGGCAGCGAGCTGTGTGTCTGTATGTGTGATACTCACGGCATGAGCTGTGGTGGCGGCGAGCTGTGTGTCTGTATGTGTGATACTCACGGCATGAGCTGTGGTGGCGGCGAGCTGTGTGTCTGTATGTGTGATACTCACGGCATGAGCTGTGGTGGCGGCGAGCTGTGTGTCTGTATGTGTGATACTCACGGCATGAGCTGTGGTGGCGGCGAGCTGTGTGTCTGTATGTGTGATACTCACGGCATGAGCTGTGGTGGCGGCGAGCTGTGTGTCTGTATGTGTGATACTCACGGCATGAGCTGTGGTGGCGGCGAGCTGTGTGTCTGTATGTGTGATACTCACGGCATGAGCTGTGGTGGCGGCGAGCTGTGTGTCTGTATGTGTGATACTCACGGCATGAGCTGTGGTGGCGGCGAGCTGTGTGTCTGTATGTGTGATACTCACGGCATGAGCTGTGGTGGCGGCGAGCTGTGTGTCTGTATGTGTGATACTCACGGCATGAGCTGTGGTGGCGGCGAGCTGTGTGTCTGTATGTGTGATACTCACGGCATGAGCTGTGGTGGCGGCGAGCTGTGTGTCTGTATGTGTGATACTCACGGCATGAGCTGTGGTGGCGGCGAGCTGTGTGTCTGTATGTGTGATACTCACGGCATGAGCTGTGGTGGCGGCGAGCTGTGTGTCTGTATGTGTGATACTCACGGCATGAGCTGTGGTGGCGGCGAGCTGTGTGTCTGTATGTGTGATACTCACGGCATGAGCTGTGGTGGCGGCGAGCTGTGTGTCTGTATGTGTGATACTCACGGCATGAGCTGTGGTGGCGGCGAGCTGTGTGTCTGTATGTGTGATACTCACGGCATGAGCTGTGGTGGCGGCGAGCTGTGTGTCTGTATGTGTGATACTCACGGCATGAGCTGTGGTGGCGGCGAGCTGTGTGTCTGTATGTGTGATACTCACGGCATGAGCTGTGGTGGCGGCGAGCTGTGTGTCTGTATGTGTGATACTCACGGCATGAGCTGTGGTGGCGGCGAGCTGTGTGTCTGTATGTGTGATACTCACGGCATGAGCTGTGGTGGCGGCGAGCTGTGTGTCTGTATGTGTGATACTCACGGCATGAGCTGTGGTGGCGGCGAGCTGTGTGTCTGTATGTGTGATACTCACGGCATGAGCTGTGGTGGCGGCGAGCTGTGTGTCTGTATGTGTGATACTCACGGCATGAGCTGTGGTGGCGGCGGGTGCGGCGCTTGCGCGGCGGGTACGTAGGTGATGGTGGGCGGTGCGTGTGTGGCTGCGAGCTGTGTGGGCAGCGCGAGGGGCGGTGGGCCCAGTTCCACTTGCGCCTGCCGTTCCAGCTGCGCGCGTGCTATCTTCTCCTTGAACTCCGCCACCTTAGGTTGGGCAGTAAGAACCAGTCTTAGTATATTTACGAAGTTAATAGTAAGAAGTTAGAGGATAAAGGCGCCCCATGTAAATGGACAACACTATGACGGAAAAGGAGATCATTTATTTTCGGCCCAAAAACCAAAGTCAACGAAAAAACAAGCCACCACTGTTGGGGAAATCAGTCCGAGTATTTTTAACAGCAGCACTAAGTCCCTAAAACCATTCCTTCAGTTGATTTTTTGGGTAGATAAATCTGGATTTCCGTACGTTTTATTTGACAAAAATCTTTTCATCTGGTGGTGAAAAAGTGATATGAGCTTGTTGGGATGAAGACCTTGAACAAGTATTTTACAAACCATTTTAGCTGCTCTTTTGGTAAAGTTGCGACCTGGGGATTAAAACCTGAGACTTGCGTCCATCTTTAAAACAAGCGAAGCCTCTTGCAGGACTTTGTCCCATTGTACCTGGACTATGGTCACAGGTACCGTACAGATTTAGTTCTAAGAAATCTCACTGTGCCGGAGACCCTATTTGGAAATCCCGAAAGTCCTATTAATGAAAGAAAGGCAACCACTACACATGTGTAGTCATTATCCAAGCGACACACGCCATAGCGGTCAGGGAACAGACACCCATATTTGTATACTTTCCGACAAAGACTCAGTTCTTCAATCCTTAAAGAGAAAACAGGTCACGTCAATACTAATACTAGAATGCCATAACGGGGTTGCAGGTAGGAATGCTGAATGCCAGAACGCGTTACGGTACTAAATCGCAACACGGTGACACTACAATGGATTAAAGGACACAGTGGATCATTTGGAAACGATGCAGCTGATGAACTCCCGGTAGGGGTTCCAACACGAAAGCCTTCAGACCCGAACCCATTGTGCCCATTCGTTTCAATCAGCTAAGGAGTTGGTTAAAGGATCACATTCAAACACAAGCGGAGAAAAGCTGATCCTCGACACCAGGGTGTAGGCAATCCAAGCACGCTATGCCATCCCTGGATACAAAGCTGACCAACCACTTTCTGTGCCTGGACAGAGATAGCTTGCGACTGTAGCGGGGACCATCACTCAACACCCTAGGTATCACTGACAGTCCCCTGTGCAGAGCGTGCATGGAGGCGGAGGAAACTGTAGCGCATGTACTCCTCGAGTGCGCCGGCGTCACCCAGATCCGCAAGGAAACTCTTGGAACACCAAGATCCCTTGCGGGTGTCCTGAGAAGACTGGGAAGATTGATCTGCTTCTGGTGGGAGGTGGGCTGGTTGGAATAACGGCCGCTATGGCTCACGAACAATGATCCACTTTAAGGACTAAGTGCGGAAACCAAAATCCTAACATAGAACATAGGAGGCAATCACTATTTGCGACGGGACTTATAAATATACGCGTACATCCAAAAGAGCCGTAATAACTTTTTCCAGCGAGAATCTTGCAGCAATGACAAATACAGGAACCTGGTCAAGCCTTTTTTAATCGTTTTATGGTCATATTATAGAAGTGTCTGGGTCGCAAGCCGCTCGTATTTCTGATGCCCAAATCATGAACAATATTCTATCCAGCAAGATTGATCAAGGTGACGGAGCTTTTAATTGTTTTCTCAGAGAAGGCTTAATATTTATAGTTAATCGGGGATTTAGAGACGCTACAGAGAATAGATATAGCTACAGACATACAAACTTACGGCTATGTTGACACATATGAACATGCAAATCAAACTCAACTAACCATTAAACTAGCGAACCAATCCCGTCTTATCAGTATTACTCGATGGATAGTGGAAGTAATTAATGGCCGCTTCAAAAGGGATTTCCGGTTTTTTATGAAACGTCTATATCAACCTCTCTTTGGAGTACATGATTGAGTATATAGCAACACTTAAATCTTGTTAATTTTTCAACGGTTGAATAATATTCACAGAAGTTTGGTGTCATACATAATAATATTTTTTCAAGGTCATCATCCCAACAAGCTCATATCACATTTTTTTGCTCCAGCAGATGAAAAGATTTGTTTTTTAAGTAAAACGTACGGAAATCCAAATTTTCAACCAAAAAAATCAGCTGAAGGAATGGTTGTAGAGACTTTATGCTTTACTAAAAAATACTCGGACTGACTTCCCCAACAGTGGTGACACCTCTTTTTTTGGTTGACTTTGACTTTTGAGCCGTACTTTATATGAACCGTGAATGGTCTCCTTTATTGCCCAATGCCAATTACATCTACACAACAGTGTCACCGGTAGCTAGCAGACGAAATACTTCAAGACATGGCTTTACTGAAAATACTAAGTATAGGACCACCTTAAGACATTGCCAGGAATGTGTCATCACAAAACATTGCTAAGTAAACATGGCGGGTTCAGGAGCGCCTTATAATAAACTATAAACAAGTAATGAACACCTACCTTCTTCTGTATCTCAGCATCCATCTCCTCTCGTCTCTTCTTGCTGACTTCCTCTTCCTCCTTTTTCTTCTGCTCCTCTTTTTTCTGTTCCTCGGTTTTGGAATTCTTTCCCAAATGCTTGTAAACAGGCATTTTTCCTATAGCAAATATATTATACAGACACATTCGAATTAGAGGGAGGTCAGAGTTGCCATCGCATTAGCTAGTGGAAACAGAGTAATTGATAACAAAATTTTGACAGTTCAACGACATTAATTGTGTTATTTACGCTGTCGAACATACGATTTTTTTTACACATTATGCAATGGATTATGAATTTCCTTAAACAATCTTTTGATATTGTGTGAAAGAACATGTGTGTTGACGCTCTCGTCTTTTTACAACCCCGTCGCCGTCGTTCTCTTCACCCGCTGGTACCAGAGGACTGTCGTCAGCTTTCGGTTTGCGCAGAGCCGTCAAGCGCTTTTAGAACCGGGCGTTAATATGACATACCGAGTTATAAAAACAGGTTGCCTCAAAGGTATTGTTATAGAGATGAAAAAATAGAATGCTAAACTTTTGCCTAGAATTCTGTGTCGTATTAACGCCCGCGTATAGTCTTATTTAAAATAGCGTGACTTTCACCTACCCCGCATTACCGTAATACTAAAACATAAGTAGTGACTAGAGAATGTTATAGATACACTGTTAGTGTATACCCATGTACGAAGAGACAGTCTTGGACAGTATTGTACTCTGGTACTATTGAATTTAGCATAGAAATCGTAATCACCTCAGTTGTTCCATAATAACGAATAAGTTTATCGACAAACATCAAAAAAAAAAAAATGGTTAAAATTTTCAAACAAAATGTAAGTATGAGATTTTTTTTTGCAATTTCTGACTTGTTTAGTACTCCAAACTGCGTTGGTCCCATAGAAGTTTTTGATCAGTATTAGTAACAGGATCGATTGGCATCAAAAAAATGTTTTGTTTAAAATTGCCATTGTCTCGCTAACTGTACATTTTTATTAAAAATTTCACGAAAAATTATGTATAGTCTCCTAAGACCATTTTCGCGTAGCTGCAACGGTAAAGATAGTTCCCCTTACTGCCACGTTGAACGTTTCCACCCTGTATATCTTAACGCTACTGAGCGCTGGGCAGAACTAACGATCTGTCCAACCTACTATTACTGTAGGGATTTGTTCCTAAAACCGCATTTAAGATGTCAATGTTTTGAAAAGGACGATTACAACCCTACAAGGCTTATAATACGATGTTTGAAACGAACAGTATCTGAAAGTTAATAAATTGACGAAATAACAGTATTTAATCTTACTTTAGTTCTCATATTTACAGCTCCTCTCTGACTCTGAATCGAGAGAAGTCGCCATAACAATAAATCTTAACGTTATTGGACGCCAGGGCAATTTTGCCCATTCTCTGTTCTTGCCTATTTTTAAACAGTATATAAATATTTATTATTTTTAGAAATACTACATTTTATATATTTTTTTTTATGAAATCCCGCGAAATCGGAAAAAACTATATTATACGAAGCCGCTTCCACACTTTTGTACCCTTTGCCGGGAAAAAATTGTACTTTGGGTAAATATGCATCCGAATATCCGATCCCTAGATAACTTTACTTTAATACTTTCCCTTGTAATATTCAATGCATCCACCAGCACAATATTTGGAAAGCGTTTCATTGAGCCCTAACGTAAAACGTGATTTTTTACCCGAAAAAAAAAGGTGTTTCCCAGCAATAATTTTTGCATAGAGTTAATTTGTTTGATGTACAGAATGTGTGGTTGACGGCTTCGTGAAGAGTCTATTTACACCTTATATCTGTCTCGTTTACTCTTACTACTGTTTCTTAAAAGTGTACCCTGTGTTTCATGGTTATTATTGATGTTTTGTGACTTGTACTACTGTTATTATTTATCTATTTACGATACTCCACTTCGAATTTGTGTCATTTACACACAGTTTTAAACTCGACGATCTACACTTTATTCATCTTACCTATAAAAGGCATCTTCCTGATCTCAGGTTTCTTGGTGGTGGGCGTGGTCTCTCTGTCTCGCTGGTCGTCTCGTCTGTCGTCCCGACGTCTCTCCTCGCGTCGGTCGCGGTCTCTCTCTTCGCGGGATCGAGACTCGCGCCGTTCACTCTCTCTATTTGTGGGGAAGTTATTGACAAGCGTGTAAAAGGAAGAGTGAAGGTAGGGCTGAATACTTTTGTATCGGCAATTTTTCGATGAGTAGGTAATCAATTTGTAAAAGAAGTATGTAATTTTGTGTGTTGCTTGCACATTACGTTTTATGATAGTGTAGTGACATAATGTGAAGATACACATGATGCTGGCAGAACGATCGACATCAACAGTAGAACATTCAATGAGGCCCTGGACTAGTAAAAAATACACTAAGAAGCTTTACAAAGCTTGCTTGCTATATAGGTAGTAGAACGCTATAACTATTTCTAGCTAACTATTAATATTCTACTAGGTTTACTCCAAAATCAAAACTACGAGTTCAAACGTCGTTCAAGAGTGATTCAAATCTTCTGAGTGAGTTCGACGTCTTTCTCGTTACGTTAATCCATTAAGGCACCCTTGAAAACATCTTGTAGAACAAATATTGTCACTTACCTCACTTTTCGAGATATTTCAGCTGCTCGCTCTCTGTCGCCCCGGTCTGGTGATCTATGCTTATCATCATTCACCTTGTCTTTCTTCATCCTAGATAACACAACGTGATAAAGATTATAAAGAAATATGCATGGGAGTTATCGATTCAGCCTGTCACAAGGTGCAGATCCTGCAGAGTGACGCAAATAAAAGACTGTCGCGGGGTGTGATCATCAACTTAGGAGTGCACAGATAACATTTATCAAAACATCACAATAGCCGAATGCGTTTGGACAAAAAATACTCAAATAGCGTCGTTTTTTTTTTAACTTTGGTCTCCACACTTCTCGGATATCATCAAAAAAAATCCCATGAAAATCCGAGCAATATAAACTTCTACACTTATTTGTCTCATCGCACTCGGCTACAATGAGATGCAAGCTAAGCTATATTGTGACTTGTGATGGGATGTCATATCGCCGTTATACAGCGAAAACCAATTATCTCGAGATTTTGTAAAAAATAACTTAACAGTACAATCCTACCCTATTTGACGTGCTCTTTCGTCTGCGAAAACCCATTAAGAGGTATGTCGCATACTTTGTGAGATAGTCCATAGGAAGACCAATTATTTCGAACACTTCCGAGAGTCTTTCTCATGCAGAAAAAAGTAACCAGATATAATTATGACTCGAGATAATTGGTTTTCGCTGTATAACGGCGATATAATCTTGAAAATCTCAGTGTATGTACAGGAATACTTTTTATTCAGTGCGCAAACTTTGACATATTAAACTTAAATGAGTTTTATTGAACACCATTTTTTTTTAATTTTGATAAGTCTTAGTACAAAAAAATAAAGTTATCGCTATCGAAAGATGTCTACTTTGATATTGATTTTATGGCTACTCCCCGCAGTGGCCCCGCGCCGCAACCGGCCGCGCGCTCTTTGATATTATTACAAATAGATAGTGTCCATATTTTGCTGATTTAAAGTCGGATAAAAAAATATTAAAAAGTTTTAAACAAATAATGGAAATGTGTTCTATTACTGATAATGAACCACCTAAATTTTTTTGCGCACTGCTTAAAAAATAATCCTGTATATTCGTAGTTAGCTTGTCGAGTAACTGTAACAGTATTAGAATCATGATACAGAAATTCAATTATTTGTATGTTGCATAAAATGGAATATTTTATTGACAGAATTTTACACACCACTGTTTTTTTAAGAGATCAGGTTATGAATCTGCATAGATAATTATCTGATATTTACTCGGTAATTCACATGATAATTATTCAAAGAAAATAATTATTTTAATAATTTCGAACCTTGAGAATAATTGATGATTACCTGCTCTTGAGAGTGTCCAGAAGTTTCCTGTCATTGTCGTTGAGTCTGTCCATCTGGATGTTGGACATCCATTCTGTGAGTGTCTTGTCCTCTCGACCCTCCGCCTTGTTTCTTTGTTTTTTAGCTACAAAGAAAAAAAAATCAAACAACTTGTTAATAATTAAAACTAGCTTATATCCGCTGCTTAGCAGAAACAAATTTATTCTGCGGATTCAATAATGTTGCTTTCACTTTAAGTTACTTCCTCTTAGTAACAACTTCTTCTAAAATATTTCTTGTTTGCAAAGAACAGTGTGTGTATAGCAGTTGAGAAGGGCTTTAGGAAAGCACAGATAGGCATAGTTAGAAACTTTCACTTTTCATCAATGGCAGGATGGTTATTGAAAAGAAGAAGAATAAAAGAGAAGAAGCATAGAATCTCCAAATAGTTTACTAGATACCGTAAACGATTCAACATTAAACCTATTCAATGGCTGATCTACGCAAGGTGGAAGGGACACCGAGGCTAAAACGGTTACCACGTATTCAGTACATCATTCTGAACCCCCCACTTTTAAATTTTTCGTCAGTTAATAAAAAAAACAACTGTTTCCTACAAAACTGCAATACCTACACCGTCAAAATGCATGGAACAGCTGTTTTTTTAAATTACCGATTATAAATCATCCAGAATAATGTACTGAATATGTGGTAACCGTTTTAGCGTAGGTGTCCCTTCTACACCGTATTTAAAGTCAAACATACTTTTACTAGTCTTCTTCTTCTTGACAGGTTCACTATCAGAGCTGCTGGAGTCACTGGACGAGCTGCTACTACTCTTTCTCTTATTTTTCTTCTTTTTATCTTTCTTCTTCTTCTTCTCATCTGACGCGGGAGTAGGTGACTCCTTCCTCTTAGTGTGGAAACCATCTTTGTTGAAAGTGATTGTGTGGGAGGTGTATTGAGCTGGCTTCTCCGATTCGGATTTGCCTTTGTTAGCGCGGTTCTTCTCGAAGGCTTTCTGACGGTCTGACATCCAGTCTGTCTCCCAGTGTGGGTTCTGTTCTACGAAGTTCTGGAAAGAAACAAAAAATATAAGTTAAAACGATCAATGCTGCTTTGAATGGGACGTTGTCAGGACAAGCCAGATGTTGACATGTTCAAATGATAAGTAGCCATTCATCATAATATAACAAGACATAGGGCTCTTCAATCCACTCCGCACAATTCACCTCCAGACGCTCATTGGCAGTCTGCCACGCTTTAATCAACTTTCCGTGGTTATAAAACACTTTTCCCTTAGCTGTTGTCTTCAATAGGAATATCATTGCCTTTTTTTCGTATGCGAAATCATCAAATGACTCCTTCCGCTCTGGGCGGAGCGGAAGGGAGTATCAGACTTGTAGTGACTAATACCCAACCATGTTCCTTCTTTGCCATTTGTGTTCCAGGGCCGCGGTTTCTCTTTCGAAATGTCCCACAGCCCCGGCGTAATATCATTGCCTTGCAATTAATTTATCCTTTTAGTATACATACAGTATTGAATTATTTTATTACTCACAGTATAATTCTTGGAATGTACGACAGATTTGAGATGCGCAGACGCACAGTGCAGGTCTCCGATGAACTGATCGCACAGTTTGCAGTACCACGCGGTGGAGGGCACGAAGAACTGAAGACCTTGGAGAAACAAAAGAATTTTTTAAATATAAAAGAACGAATTAAATCGAGATTAGCAGAACATCTCGGTTTCTTAATAAGCAAACGAAGCGATCGAACACGTTCAGAAATTCTGAACGCGTTCTATCGGTGCGTAGACACGTTTAGGGTTTGTCGAACAAAATGAACGCAACGATCCCGTATTATAACTACATAACGATGTATAGTTTGAGTTTTTGTCTAGGAATCAGTGCATTCTGCTATGATTTATTAGCAAGCTAAATACAGTAGCAAAAATTATCCTTATCTGTATGCATAAGATTTTAAACTTTCATGGTCACTAAAATTATTATAACTAGAAGACGGGATATTTACCAAGGTGAAGAACAACGACACCCAAAAATCAGCCATAGCTCAACATCTCCTGGAATCAGGATCGAACCACTGGATTGAGTTACATAACCCTCAGGTCATCTCGACAGAAAGCCACTATATTTCTAGACTCGTTAGAGAAGGTATTGAGATCACCAAATATAAGAACTTCAATAGGGAGGATGGGTTTCAACTGTCGAAAGCCTGGAAACCAGTGGTCCAGCTGTGTAAAAAGCGGAATAGTGCCGAAAAAAGTTCGCGAGCAGACACAGTGAGTTTCGTGTGTCGGGAACAGAATCGAGTTGTGAGTGACAGTGGTAGCGGTACTGAGTGCAAAAAACGATCAAGAAAGAGGGTAGACCGATTTGTCTGCTTATAAACACCCACCCGCAATAACTTCAGTTTATCCGTGATCATGGTGCTTGCAACAGCGCCGAAATATCGGGAACTCAAAGAAAACAATAAACATGGTAAATATCCCGTCTTCTAGTTATAATAAAATGTTAATGTTCATATACGTTTGAAACGATTGGTCTCAGTCTATTATAGGAATATGCACATTAAGTCCAAACGAATAATGGTAATTTTTCTTAAAAATCGCTACTTAGGTGGAGAAAAATCGTATATAGGATGGCTGGTAATTAGTGACCGATACATAAACACTTGATTGTACTCATGATAACAAACAATTTTCCCAAAGAATCATACCTACTAGTTCACTTTTTTCTCAATAACGCCGTATGAAATTCGCGCGCACGCGCGCCTGTGACCTATCAGCTGTTAGCCGTTTAAGTATCGGTCACTAAATACCAGTCACCGTATACATATATGTACCTATTACATTTAAATAATTTTAAACCACCAAGTAAACGACAAATAGCTAGAATGACACCAGTCCAGTGTGTACAAGGTTATAAAGGGTGAACGAACAAACCTTTAATGGGCGTCCGTTTAGTAGGCGCAGCGGGGAAGCTAGGGAACCCTTCGTTGACGCCGGATACAGAGTGCCAAGGCGCTTCCATATGCGCTGCAGCCATCCTTCAACACGATTTATAGTTTTCTATGCAATTACTGTTTTATTAGATTGTGTATATTGATCTTATCATCTTTAAGAAAAAACACCAGTCGAAATTGTTTTTACAGGATCAGCTGCATTTGAATTAGGCTTATGAAATCAAAATTACTTAATATGCTAATTACTTAAGTGCGTTTGTTAGTTTGCTTTCTTACTGTGCGTTTTCATTGCGGAAAAAAATAAACAAAACATGTTGATAACTATACGGGGTGGAAGGGACACCGACGCGAAAACGGATACCACGTACTCAATAAATAATTTCATCTTTTGTAGGAAACAGCAGTTTTTTTTTTAAATTATTTGTCAGAATGATGTAATGAGTTCGTGTCGCTGTCCACCCTGTATTTCTATCAGTTGAAATCTTTTATCTCAACATGTTTTCTTGCGTATGCTTCGCCAGGAAAACGCAGTTACCACAACTACTGAGCAACGTATGTTTTAAATAGAGATATTCAAGGGCCAGAAAGTGATATAGGCAGTGGCTTGTGTCGCTTTCGGCCGTTAACAAATTCTGAAAATGAATGGTACTCAATATGGGTGAAACAGCGGGGCGTAGCTACCTTTGTATAAAAATACTTACTTATGATGAGCAGGCGAGTGTAAATGGTTCAAATAATCCTTAGCAGTCGGCGGGAACTCATTGCAGACTCGACACCAATGCATCTCAGGATCGTAGTACACATAGTTGAACTTGATTGATGGAGACCTGCAGAATATCCAGGCATGTTATAGATACGTATCGAAAATAATAAAACGTCAAGAGGATGTTATATTTTGCTCACGGTTAAATATTCTCGCGTTGTATGGTTCCAATGGCCGTAATTTGGTTGGTTAAGAAATATTGTTTATTAAATTTGCATTGATAAATGACAACTTTTTGTGTTTTTTATACAGCGTGTACAATCATCAAACAAAAAAAAATGTTTCATGGGACAACATGGTTACGGTGGAAACGCCGGGGTAGGTAGCGAAATTTTAATTTTCTTAAGGGTTTTTTGCAATTTTCAGGTCAGTGTCAGGTTGTATGTTGATTAAAATATGATTCGCGACAGTAACGCGTTTGTATTTACAGAATTAAAATCATCAATACAACCCACTAAGTTCATGAAATCGTTCAACTCGAAAACGTTAAACTTTGAATTTCACAGGCTATCCTGACGCTTTGCCCTTAGCACGAAAAAATTAACAGTTGTCCTATACATTTTTTTGCAGTCCACTAGGAATTAAGTCTGGGATTAGAGTCTAGTAGGTATTGATTTTGTATGGGACAGCCGATTATTTTTTCGTGATACTACACATTTTTGATACATACTGTATGAAAGGCAAATCATAACTTATTCGTTTTTTATATATTTTTTTTAATAAAATTTCGGGTTTTTAACGTGTTAATAAAAAAATAAACAAATATTTTCCGTTTTCTTCTTCCTTGTCGTGTAGAATAATAAAACCGATGACACTGCTTAAAGATGTATCACTTATGTTTTCACTTATATTCTCAATTGTATATTTTTTCTTCTTCCGCGAGTTCAAAGTTGAATAAAACAAAAATACTATAAGTCATATTTAATGTAGACAGAAGATAAAACAATAAAATACATGGAAAAGATTTATTAGTATAAAAAATGGCGACGCCTCGATTACTATTTTCTTCTCGCTCACACGCAGTCAACTCGAGTGAGAGAGAAGCATCTTAAAGATTTAGCATACAAGTTTCTCTCTAGTATGTCAATAACAATTTATCTTAATGTATAACAGCAATAACATGTTATAAAAGCTTACATTGCACAAAATAATTCAAGTATTATCTTTAGCATTTCATATAATTTTTACCTGGCCATACCATCGATTAGTGAATCTTATGTCTAAAACAATATTACTAAACGCATTACAAAATGTCACGTAGAAGCTGTTTCCATCGGTGAACACTTCAAGCTTTTTCCTTCTTGAGGCAGATCACTAATATGTCAAGCGATTAGCTCGCAAGGGCACGCGAAAGCGGTGCAGTCCTGCTTTTGGGAGAGAAGTATAGAAACTAAAAACTATTTTGTTTGTACACACATTCTCATAAAAATAACAAATACTTGCTATGAAAGTTTATCCCAATGTAAATATTTTCTTTAACAATCATTTTTAAAACAAATAAAGTACAGAAGTTTAGAACTTTTAAGAAAGAAATAAACTTTCAAATGTTTAATAATCATTTAAAAGGAAAATAAAATTAGGACAGCCACGCACCTAGATTTACGTTTGTTGTTGCGATCCGTCGAATCGGCCTCGTCGACGATAATGTCGTGCGCTTCTTCTCCGATGATGCCGTTCAGCATGTCCACTACATTGTAGATCGTCTTCAACTTATTCTGTATCTCCAACTATAAGTAACGCATCGATGCCAAACATTATAGATCCACGTAGTTAGAACAAGCCTTATAATAAAGCAGAAGTATAGACAAAAATGAGCTGTAGGTCTTAAAACATAAGACGTTTCGTGTATTGCAAGTCAAACCTGTAACTTGGTGTTTTCCTTCAAAAACCTCTTGGTGTCTGGGCTCGGCGATCGCTTGGCGTCGCCGCGCAGTTCGTTCCGTTGATCCTTCAATGTGTCCATCTCTTTCTTGAGAATGTTTGCTTTCTTTATGTAGTCTTCTCTCTGTTTGGATAGTGCCGCTTTCTGTTGACGCATTTCTGATTCGATGGCAGCTGCGAAAATATTTTGTTATTTTATAAACTATATTAGGTTAGCAAATTAAGTGTGCTGTCGTATTGTGAACAGGTGACGAGAAATCTTAATTTTTTTAATAATCTTACCATGAGAATTCAATACAACAATACACTTAATGAAAGCAAATGTATGTAAACAAGACTTCTCTTAGCTGTCATGGACCCAATTCTGCTTATAAATCTCTAGAGGCAGTTCCAAGTAGTATTTTGGAACATTTGAACTCAGTTAAAAAGTCATGCAGGGATCGCAAGAAATAGCAGAATGTGGTTGTAGGCGGAACAGTAATTATAATATTATTAGTTAAAGCAGTGAAAATATTTCTTCTGCCTTTTTCTGCTGGTTTCTTCACACTGGTATTTATTTCATAATGTAACTTGTAGGAGCACTTTCCTATAAATGGTTACAAACTAGGTGGTAACAGGTAAATTGACAGATCCTGGAATAGAACATTTTAACATAATAGGTTTTTTGGTAGTAGGATGACACAATGCAATAATAAGTATATAAAATATTTGAAGTACATACTATTAAGCTTAAGAGGGCACTGAAATCCTTTGTTTACTAGAACAGTCTGAATTATAATAAAAAAGTACCTCCTTAATTACATTAAAATAGACCTTGTTCACTGCTAGCGTAAGAACTGCATAGAAATAACATAATATGTATTACTATTTATGTATCAAAAAGTAATTACAAGTTGCTTGTAGTGCACTTGATAAAACACTTAAAATTATGTCAATATTGTTTATATATTACTAGCGGCCCATCCCAGCTTCGCACGGCTGGTCATTCTTTTTTTTTATATTGCCTATGTTACTCAGAGATAATGTAGAATTCAAATGGTGAAAGTTTTTTTGAAGTCGGTCCAGTAGTTTTTGAGTTTATTTGTTACAAACATACAAATCATTCCTCTATATAATATTAGTGTAGATAGTTTTAACAATTTGGTCTGTATCTAGTAACAACAGTTTACAATGCCCCCTGAGTGTTTAGTTGTTTTAAAGTAAGTTATAATATAAGAATTAATGTCAATATCATTTATAAATGTCAGAATTATGGCAAGTTCTTTCTTGATGTGAATGACAAACAAGTCAAAATAATAAACATTGGTTATAATGGACAATAGATAATTCAAATACAATACAAATAATAATTTAAACATGACTTTCAATGTTTTAGTTATACCTGATTCTACACACTAGTAAGTTAAACAATTTATGCCCTTAATACATAACATAAAAAACACAAAGCTCTCAAAAAGTTTTTTCTCTAGTAATAGAAAACTTATACACAACCTTTTTTCTCCTATTTTAGGCAGAAAAAAAAACAATATAATTTTGTTACAGATCTGTAAAAATAAAAAAAAGGTTAGAGATGGAAAAAGGAAACTAAAGCATACCTTCTTTCTTGATCTGGTCTTCAACATTACTAAGGAAGGGTGCAGGTGGAGCTGCCTGCGGTGGTGGAGGTGGCAGCGACATTTGGTTCCAAGCTGACATGTCCGGAGGAAGCGGTGCTTGGGGCACTCCACCCACTGACGGGAAGTCATCATAGATACCGGAGTATGATGGCTGGTAGTTGGTTGTGTAGTTTGTTGGAGCCGGTAGGGTCACTCCCTTGAAATTAGAAGTAGGTTTTATTGTATAAAATATTATTGTGATGATGTCTGGATGTTTCTTTCTCAATTACAAATAAATTGCAGAATGGACATGGTAGTAATTGACAAGAAATAGACCTCTCTATTTAAAAATATAGAGGTATGGAAGAAAAAGACATGCTGCATCAACCCCAAATAAATTGAGATAAGGGCAAGAGAATGATGATGATTATGTGGTTGAAAAAAAAACAACAACATTGCACAAATATAATCCTCATCAGTCAAACCATGCTGTCAATACTTCTTGTCTCGGTATGAAATAAATTGTTTATCAAATTGACATACTATGCCAATTTGCCATTTTTTACAACTGTCCAAGAATATCAGGTATGATTTGAATTTTATGAACATATTCTGTTGGTAGGCAATTTAATCAATAAAACTATTTCCATGACACAGTTATGCAGATGTGAATCAACAAAGCTGTTAAAAAAAATTCAAGATTGTAAGCATTATTAAGCAATTAAAATGTTGTTACATGACAATACAACAGCATGTTAAACATTCATCAAGGCATTGTATTTCAAAACAGAGAATGCTGAAAGTCTTGCTTATGTACAACAATAATACTGTTTATAGCATACTAATATAACAAGTGTTTTCAATTTACCTCACTTAGAAATTTCAAATTAATTATTTCAAATTATTTATTAATAATCATGTACATTAAACATAGAAATTTGAACGGTGATCCCCAGACTAGACGTTAGTCTGTATCTTGGGGTTCAGAAGGTATTGTTTGTTTTACAATCCAATCAATGCAATACTTATGTATTTACAAATTGAGTCACAAAACTGTATTTATAAGGATGTGTTTAGATAAGCAAACAATAAACAATAATTTTAGATGTATTGATACACTCGCCCATCCGCTGATATTATACTCCCCATTATAGAGGAGATGCCAGCCTGGGATGGCAGACAGGTGATATTACGTAAATAACTTAAACCTACACTAAATCGAAATGTGGTAGTGGTAACAATTAAGTGTATTGGCAGTTAATTTGTTATAAAAACTATGATAACATTACTTTTAGTTGGACTATAAATGCATTCTATACAACAGGCCATTAAACGTAAGGTTTCCATCAAAGTTTTTGTAAAACTAGATATATTTATAAATGCATCCAAAATCATTGTTTTGATACGTTACTGTATAAGATACGTCGCAGATACCTTGCAGTTGGTTTTAAGTTTATTATATTATTACAAAGTGTAACATAACAAATATGTATGTAAATCAGTGTTGAACAGTACCTCTTGTGGCGCGAAGCCAGGGGGCGGCTGTGCAGAGAACCCAACTGCCTCTTGAAACTGTTGGTTGTCCCACAGCTCACTGGGTTCTGGCAGCTTAGATATCTCACTCAAAATGTTCTCGTCAAGGAGGTCTTTATCATTTTTACGCGGTGACCGGCTCCTTCGCTTGTCATTGTCATCTCTTCGGGGAGGCGTACGGCTTCTCTTCCGAAGTGGCCGGTTTCTATAATCATTACGATCCCTGTCACGGTCCCGGTCGCGATCTCTTTCCCTATCACGTTCACGCTCGCGATCGCGTTCTCTCTCCCTGTCCCACTCTCTATCTCTGTTGTAAAACGATCTAGGGTCTTTTCTGTGGTCACGAGACATCATTGATAGTTATTATCAACAAAATGCGCAAAAATCAAAATTAATTGGTTCGTTTTACAAAAAAAACACACGCTTTGTTTGACGACTTTGACGTTTGTGCCGCCATTTTAGAGTTGGCAGCGTAGAAAATTCTATATGATGCTTTGAAAGGGTTGCTATAAATATCATTTTAAATAATAGATTATGAAACTAATATGAAATATCATTTGAAAGGGAAATTCCGTGTTGCAACGCATGAACGATGATGTACTGAGCATTCTGTAATATTGTCACAAACAAGCTTTAGTAATATTGTCACAAATATGTAAAAATATTGTCACAATCAAGTTTTTGCTTTTTAAAAAAAAAAACACGGTGGGATTAGGTTATCAAGTAAAACCGGTCAATATTGACAGTCTTTGCACTTTAAATAGTGTTGAATTAATTTCATCAGGCAACCTATTCGCAATAATTATATTTGTTTATCTTGTATACAATTTTTTCATAAAATAACATAAATAAAAAATATTGGTTCACCGGTGTTCAAGCTACCGGTGGTTGGGGCTCCAGAGACATGAATCTCCTCACAATGCGGGCTGTATCGAGGTGTACTGCCTTCTGAATCAGGCCCTTGATCTAACCGCCTAAGGAGAGCCTCGACAGATATTTGTCAAGGCTCTTGGCCATCAGGCCAATATTTGTTTCTTAATTAAGATTGCAAAAAATATTTTTCATTCTGTAAACAAATGAGTGAACGTCAGCCTTACGCAGGGTTTTGGACTATTAATGCCAATAAAGTATTGTTAAGGGTATTGTTCAATATTATATTGAAATACAGTTGAATTCGCCTGAAAAGTAAAATTGTTTTGCCTGTAGGTAACCCCCGAAGGATTAGGCAGACAATTGATTAATTTTTAATTTGCTCTATAAGAAGCTCTATTCTACCCAACTAGACATCTTCCGCATTAAATTCTTTTGTTTTTACTAGATACTGACGTCAACGAAGTAATTAGAATAATAAACGGGTTAAAGGATGTCCAAAATTGCTAAAAAAGTCTGTCGTCACACCAATTTTCAAGTCTGGAGACAAAATGAGTGTGAATAACTACAGACCCATTTCAGTGGTAACGGGCCTTTCAAAAATTTTGGAAAAAATCATTAACAGTAGATTGATAAAATATCTGGAAGATAATAAACTACTTTCAGACAATCAGTTTGGGTTTAGGCTTAAAAAATCAACAAGCCAAGCAGTAAACAAATTGACCAACTACATTGCTACAAATCTGGATAGTGGAATGCATACAGTTGGGATCTTTCTAGACCTCGCCAAGGCCTTCGACACTATTTCTTGCACTACTCTTTTGCAGAAGCTTGAAACACTTGGAGTAAGAGGAGCACAGCTTCTACTATTGTCAGATTATCTAAGGGATCGACAGCAAACTGTAAAAATTGGCCCGCATACAAGTTCTGACCTTTCTAATACTTGTTTCGGAATTCCACAAGGCAGTATTCTAGGCCCTACATTATTTTTGATCTATATTAATGATCTTTGCTGCCTGCCACTCCAAAATGGTGTTATTATGTCTTATGGAGATGATACTGCTTTGTTGTTTGCAGCTAAAACTAGAGCTGAGGCCTATGAACATGTCCAGAATGGCTTCAACATTGTGTCTAATTGGCTCCAGAATAATCTACTTACATTAAATGCTGAAAAAACAAAATACATTTTATTTACAATGAGATATACTAACACACCGCTTACTAATCTAAACATTTACGCGCATAACTGTAGCACGTTCGCTGACACTGTATGTTCTTGCCCTACTTTAGATAAAGCTGACCACTTGAAATATCTAGGTGTCACTATTGACTCCAATCTAAATTTCCGTAAACATATCGAGTTACTGTGTACTAGAGAGCGAAAATTGATATATGTTTTTAAGAATTTACGTAATGTAGCTAACTATAATTTGATAAAACAGATTTATTTAGCGTTGTGTCAATCTATTCTAACATATTGAATAATATCCAGGGGTGGCGCGGGAAATTCAATTCTTCTCTCTCTAGAACGTGCTCAAAGAGCACCTACCTACCGCACCTTCCTTCGCTACCTTCCGTCCTTTTAGATTCCCTACACACCAGCTCTACAAAACATGTAATGTACTTACAGTACGGCAATTATTAATTCTTCACATAATACTGCACCAGCACTCTACACTTCCCTATCACCCAGTTCCTTCCGATAGGAGAAGGAAGGACCTAGTTTGCACAAAACCTCAAACTAGAACATGCGTTTGCGAATCGATTTTATGTGTTTTTAGGACCTTTTCTTTACAATAGACTCAACAAGATACTAAACTTCTACAGTTTAAGTTATAAAAAATGTAGTTTGGTAATGTCAGATTATTTAGCGGTACTTAATTACACAGACACAGAAAAACTTCTAGAAGTTGTGGTTTGATTATGTTATCGTATCTATTTGTACATATTTACTTAAGCTAGTTTTAGTGTTTTTCTTTTATACCAACTTGATGCATAGTTATAATTGTTAATAGATTAATTTAATTTTATAATTTTATTGTCCTTATTGAATTGTGCTAAGTAAAGTGATGGCCTGAAACACAGGTTTAAATAAACCTAGATCGGGCAGGTCGCTGACATCTAAATTGAACTATTGAATACTTGCGACTGTAGAATATATTTTAGTTATAGTTTACTTATAAGTACTTATAATTAGTATGAGAAATAATACTACTGCGCTTAAATGTACACTTTTTGTAATACTTTTTAAATAAATTATTCTTATTCTTATTCTATTGAGGCGATCGATTGTAGGTATATAAATTCTCCATGGACTACTTACTATAATTACATAATTACTATATTACAGCCAGTATAGTAATGAACAGCTTCGGGG
Organism: Noctua janthe; assembly: GCA_910589295.1. Taxonomy (NCBI): domain Eukaryota; kingdom Metazoa; phylum Arthropoda; class Insecta; order Lepidoptera; family Noctuidae; genus Noctua; species Noctua janthe. Next base: position 1,550,976 of record OU342560.1, read on the forward strand.
AGATATCGTTTCCCTATCTCACACCTCACTACAGAGGAATAGGTGGACCTTGATGGTTCAAAACACATTTCGACTTACTTACTTTGTCGGAATTTAGGTTTCGTCACACATACGACAATGTACAGTAGACGCTCAAAAGTGCAGTACCATGCTAAAGATTACATTGCTATGAACTGTGCGAGCGCGATACAGCAGTGTGTGTGCGTGTGCGTGTATGAGTGATGTCTCAACATTCCACACATAACACACACTAATGAACTGTCGTCACACTACGCGAAATAGCATTATATTTCTGTTGCATTTAGAATACACATCATAGTGATGACCTGTTCTTACCATTGCATTGTTAAAATTCGCGTAGTATTAACATGGGTTGGTAGCTGTTTGGGCTGAGCAGGTTCACGATCAATGAAGTCCAAGTTCGAATCCATGTTATTACAATGTGTGGCTGTTTTTTGTTTCTTTAAAACCTTAATAATATTTGTATTTTAAGCAGAAAGTCGTTAGGTATTTATGTTTATTTATTTATAATATAGTCATGCTTATTATTTATTTTTTTATAAGAAGTTAAATATTAGATAGAAAAAGTCTAGTTATTGTATTATTATTTAACCTCATTAATTGATTTTTATTTTATGTTTTCGGTGTTGGAAGGTCGAAATAAAAAAATCATGCTGAATGATAACAAAAATGTTTATTCGTTTTATTTATTTATAAAATTAACAAACTTTTATGAGAATGTGACGTCACATTCCTATCTAGGCAAAAAAAAGTTCTCTTATCACCGTTCATAAGATTTTTTGTTGTATACCCACTTAGTCAATTCATAATAAGAATAACATAACACGGAAAGGATATTCTAATAACACAAATATAATTGTTGATACCCGCTTATTATAGGTATCTGTATTCAGCAGAGTTAATTGAATACTAATATATGAGTTAGACTTTATGAACGTGTTTTTTTAATGTAACGTCACATTGAATGTATTGAGGTTATAGCTTAAGTGTTCATTTTCTTGATGAAAAGAATATTGAAACTAAACCCCAATTTAAGATCATTAAATTTAAAATTTATTTCTTAATTTTTTTTTATTTTTATTTACGGTTATGTTAATATTACTAAATATTTAGTTACCCGGTCTACTTATTAAATTAAGTATTATTATTTTTTCGCCATAAATTAAGTCTTCCTTTTGGCAAGACTTGAAAGTCTTCTCGTCAGAAAATACAGTCACCTCCCAGTTAAAATGTAAATAATCTCGAGCAAAACGTAGTCTTTCCTCCCTGTGTTTTTGTGTCAAAAATGGTTTTTAGCTGGCTTCCGATGATGTAAACCTTCAGCATGGACTGCATGGCGAACAGTCTGTAATGTAGTATCCAATTGCTCTGCAAACATTATAGTTGGAATGAAACCATTTGTTTCCTATTCTTCCACCATAAAACGTCGCTGAGTCGGGTTAATAAGCGGCGGCCTTTCACTTCTTAGAAGACTGTTCAGACTACTTTCTTCCTCAAACCTCTTTACCCAACGGCTAACAGAATTTCTAAAAAAAAACAAAATATGATTACACACTTGCAACTAGCAATTTATTTAATAATAAGAAAATCACACACCACAACTATCATCATAATAATTATAATTTTTAAAAATAACTTACACATTTTAAGCCAGTTTCAGTTGAAATTTGAGAAATATTAAGCCCATTTTTACGCAAAGTGACAATATTTGCCCTGTCATCAATACTAATATTAGCTTGCATCTTGAATAAAGACAATCAAACAATACGCTAATCGTAATAATAACACAAACGCTCGTAACAAAGTTCACCAACTAACAACGTCATAACTAACTACTTTGTTCAATCCAGAAGCTTATTTTGTTTCATATTCACCCTCATCTTTTTTGTTAATAATAAGTTCCAACTAATATTTAGAAAAACATATCTCATCGGGTTTAACTAGCGTTAACCGCTAAGCCAGATAGACACATAATTGTTTGTTTGAAATGAAATATCACTAACTTAATACTCCGTCGCGACATGACAGGCTTGTCACTAAGGCAAATGATCATTATATCGCACTCTTTCTGACTAGATAATTATGAAAGAGAGCGATATACGAGATCGTGTATGTGTGCAAAATGTTTGTTATGGAAAAAGGTCGTAAGTGCGACTTGTTTTGATGCGATCGTTTTGTGAAACTGCTACTGCACTTATGGTCTCTACTGTACACCGGTGGCACATAACTAATGCTAGAGTAATTACCAATCCGCGCGATCAAAACTCACTGTTACGCCCGTTGGTTTACATCCATATACAACTTATTTAAATACGGACAGCAATTACCAGTAACACTTAAGCTGTAGGAAACTTCAAAGCGCGCCCGTTTGTCGTTCAATGGGGCTAAAAGCGGAAGTTTGTATAACAATTTTGTTTACATTTCAAATACGTCATACTCACTGATCTCCATTAAATCGTTCAGCGGAGCGGAATAGACTTTTAACAAATGAAGTGTACGACAGCAAACGTTGTGTTTGGAAGGGACGTCACATCCAATGTTCCACTTGGTTTCATCTTATTTGACGGCTTAAGTGCGCCCCAGATTGGAATTCACGCCAGTACGACGCCATAGTAAAATGGGAGCATTAAGGCTTCAAGACACCTGATGAATTTGCTACATTTATTTAGACTATCCGATTGAATATGGAAGCTTTCACGTATTGCTTTTTTTCAGACAATTTGGGAGATGTGGGGAGTTCGATGTGAGTTGTTATGTGACTGTGCCATATCCGATGTCATGGTAAGTTAACTTTGGGTGTGTACTAACTGACTTTTTCAAGCTTCAAGTTACAAATAGAATATTCCCGAATCAATCCAAAGGTAACCAAATAAAACTTTTGCCGAATTTACCGTAAATAAATTTTCAGATATCGCGAAAAACTGCCTCGACCTAAATGTGAACAGACCTAAATCCTGAGCAATCTTAATGGATACTTTGATATAGGGTCATTTGACGATGACAGTTCCACTCTAAGTACCTTCGAGTCAGTGGCCATGCGTCTTCAGATACGAGCCGATGATGTGTAGGCACTTGCGTGATAGATAGCGCCCTTGCGGTGACTAATGTTCATGGTTCCCTGTTTAGGTAGCAAGTTTATAGATAATTTTGATGTTGATTGATCGTGTTAGGTGGTAGAAGCTATTGCTATTGCCGTTGTTAAATGCAGGTGCCTCGTAATTACAAGCAAAGACCAAAACTGGCAGTATATAAGTGCCAAGTTTATAACAATACAAGCCATGTGACTGATGGCATTTACTTGCAGACAAAAAGACGAAATTACGTACAAGCTTTCATCCCCTAAATAGCCCCAATATGTGGCGAATTTCGTTTCACCTTCGTAATATCAGTTTCTTCAAAATTTTAAGTTTAGGTATAGACTAACATGGTCTAGGCTGTGCCGTTGTCTTTAAGATTTTTATCAATTTCTTTGAGATCTTTAACTGAAGTAGTTTAATGATAGTGATAGTATTTTCTGGTTCGGAGGGTGTCTTTGCCATTTTCTTAAAACGCCAAGTTTTACACCAGCCAATGTGTTACTAATTTTCTTGTTGAACCCTTTCAATCTACACGAGAGCCTTGCAAAGGTAAAGGAGCCACCCGTCGACACCTCCACCAAACACAAGGTCACACATCAAATTTAATTATTCAGTCATTTAATTATTGACATGCTGGAATATTAATTATTATCGGGGAACATGTTACAGGGGTATAAAACGGGAACTTCTTGCTTCAGGGTTCCATATTCGAGCAAGGTGCGGTCTGAGATACAAAGGTGAGAAAAGTAAATCGTTTTTTTTTTCTTTAATAATGAAATACTAAATTAATTAGAAATATGGATGGAGTAATATTGTGATAAGTTTTTGAGTAATTTATGTTAATTATGGATTTTTATTTTACTTATTAAACTCTTTAGGGGTGGGCATTAGTTCGAAGATGAATTTCAGAGCATCATACTCGTAATTATCAGGGCCGCCGTAAGCGGGCGTGCAAACTGTGCAACGCACACGGGCAGTACGCCCAGGGGCGGCAAATCGAGCGACTCATCACGTAATTCAAGTCATTTTCATAATACCCACCCATAAGTATAATAACAAATGTCGTAGCATGGAAAAAAACCGACCTAATGACGTTAACACCGCCATCTATTGGCATCCGTTAAAATTAATATGCAATACCAAACGTTTATGCACATATTTTTTTAAAGTAATTATGATACTCTACTTATTCATTTTTTTTTTTAATTTTCAGTGATTTTATTTAAGTATGTCTTTTGTCTGAACTCAATAAAATAGTCACTAAACTGTTCTATGATCACAAGCTACATAAAATAATTTAAGAGGTTTATTAAATGTTTTATTATTTTAATGCATATCATTGAACTATGCTACAACAACTTGGTAAATGGAAAGAACACTAAGCTCCTTATAAGTTTATTTGCACATATAGTTGTTGGGCATCCTTTCCCGTTCCGATATTTCGTTTTAATCTTGTACATTTACTTTGCCAGTTGGCTGCTCGCCTCCATTTGTAAATCAATGAGAATTTATTGCGTTTGATATCATGTACTACTTATTGTAGCAAAACAACCAGTGCATCGCTGAACATTATCCGAATTCTGTGTACCTTCCTACTTATTAACATTTAAAGCTGTTCAATTGTGGAGGTATATTTAAACGAAACGAATATTTAAAAATGTTCAACAGTATTAATGTCAGTATCATCTGATTTTACTGAGCGCTTATTCAAAGAGATCAACAAGAGATCAACGTTTCACGGAAAAAAAAACATGATGATGTTTACAAATATAAAACTGGCAATTGGCCGTGTCGAATTTTTAGGATCCCTGTAAATTGAGTAAGTAAAAGGTAAATGTAGAATAGATTTTCATTTCATTTACAAACAATTCCTAAAAACTTCTGTTTCGGGGAAACTGTACAATGTCTTTCAATTCAATTCATTTATTTCAGGCACAATGAATGATCCATAATTTTGTTAGTAGGTACACTTAAAAATAATGTTAGTAATTAAAAAATCAGAGATAAATAAATACACAATTTGATTTCATAAATATAGCGAAGCATCATGGTTGTATATTTCTCGAAGGGTCAGGCAGAGCGGTGGGTGATCTAAATTTCGTCAGATAAATGCAAGTTCCATGTAATAGGGGCCAGATAGTCTGACAATCAGTCTTGACAAGGGATATCGTACTACCCAGTAACAGGATTGTGAATTGCAGATCGGCTGTCGCCCCATGTAAATACTGGTATTTAACTGAATCCGGTTAAGTCGGTGTTTTTAGACGTCTGTACATTTGTGTGCTTAAAGAATTAAATAAATAAACATGATGTAATTGGGGCCAGCCTATTGTGGATGGAGAAACCCAAAACACCTAGCTGATAAGGTCAATAGTGGTGCTCTTGACCCTGGCCACTGGACCAATGAGCCAGTCAATCTCATCTTAAAAATAATCAATCCATCAATTAACCTATGGCAGTTCACTGTTGCAAATAGGCTTCTCTCAAGCCGTACGCAGTGTGCACTACAACACTTTGTCCTCCACCTTTTGCATTCATTCTGACCCAGCCAACTATTTAACGTCGTTGGCCTACTTAGCTCACACACTAACTTCAGCTAATTTCAATTGTTACAGATGAATCCTCAACAGTCAATCCTGCTTGTAACGCTGTGCACCATCACACTATGTTCCGCGCACATTGGCGGTGGGACCCCCTACCAGGACGTGAACCCTCAGGTCTACTGCGGCAGGTCACTCGCTAGAGCTCTGGCGTTCTTGTGCATGGAAGACAATGGCTCGGAGAACAAGAGGTCGGACTCTGGAACTATGTACAGTAAGTTCAGTTTTTCAAGTCTTTTTTTGCATAGCTAGTTATTACTTGAAGAGCACTCTGTAAATAAGCTCGCCAAAAAACAATTTCTGTGTTAAATGAGACATTTCTGCTTATTATCTGAGATAGTCACAAACATAATCTATTCTAGCATTTGTGTGCCTCGGACCGGTTTGTTTGCTATCCAATAACAAAAGTTTTGCATAAGTTTTTTTTGACGGTAAATAATTTCAGTCTTTTTATCGACGACTGATCGTACAATGTTTGCGCTGGCGTTTACACTCACCCAACATAAGGTATCAGTACTTGGGCGACCCAGCTCTGCTCGGGTGAAAACAGAAAACGAGCAACTTTCATCGAAATCATTAGAGCCGTTTTTTAGAACGTGATTAGATATATATATACAAATATTGCTCATTTAATAGCATTTATATACGTTAGGATACATGTATGCATGTAGTTTCAGAAAAGTTTTCTAGAAGTTTTGCGTTCGGCTATTACTTACAACTTGTTTTGCTTGTAAACCACAAGCGAAACTAGTAGACACAATACCTACATACTTTGATGTAAGCACAGAGTTGCAGCAACTACAATCAATATGAAGATTATTACAATATCCTCTCGAGTCTGAACCGAGCGCATTTCACAATAAAAGAAAGCTCTCTTATAGTGTACCAGCTGCTTATCTACTGCTGCAATTTGTAAAAGTCGGCAAAGAGGAACGATTTATTACGCAAGCGGTTTACCGATCCGTCAGTATTTAATGCAATCTGAATGTATCTCCAAGGTTTGTGGGAATTTATCTCACTACTGAGTGCATTGAGCAAGAGTAATTGTTTTAATGATCATTCGGGAAGGAAGGTAGTTGGGATTGTTTTAGTTTTAAGTTGTAATTAACCACTGCAAGATCGTCAAAGTTATGTGGAGTTAAATATATTGGAACTTAGAAGAAGGGACCTTGAAACCTTATTAAATATCTGAGATTTTACTATGTTCTTGATTAGGATGAACAAGTATTTTAGTCTTTCTTCGCCACTCTCATACCTATAGGTATTACGTAACAGTAAAAGCCGAGTAAAAACGAATTCATGAATAATTAGATTTAATACTGGTTGTACATTTTTACACGATTCTTTAACTTAGACTGTCCAAATTAAAGTCCCCGAACTTTACGATACTCCTAAATTTAATCACCAAATCGAGCTATGTTCGCAAATCTGACTAATACCAAAAAATCTATTTCCAGATGCAATCTTGTCCCCGTACTACAAAGAGCAAGAAGGCCAGTTCGGCTGGCCATGGATGGCTTCTCACAAGGCCAGGGGCATGTCCCTACCCTCCAGAGGCAAGAGGTTCGTCGTCAACGAGTGCTGTGACAAAGCCTGTAGCCTCAGCGAGCTGCTTTCCTACTGTTAAATAGTATTTAGATGCTGTGTTGCTGATGAGGATACTATGGTGTTTTTGTGTTTAGAATACTGTGGTGTCGATGCAATTATCGGGAGTAAGTCCCCGAGGACTTACTCCCGATAATTTCAGTGTGATCAAATCGAATTTGATTCGAACTCGTGTCAGCTTGATACTGATTCGATTTTTTTCTGATACGTTTTGTAACTCGACGCGTACAGTTAACATAATCATTCGAATATTTTTTTTATTCAAAGATATGAGCTGATGTGACTCAAAAGAAAACAATTTCTCTGTGTTTAAAGGGACTACGTTTTATTTTTATGATCTTATTTCATAACATTAAAACCTCTTTAATAATAAATGTCCCACGTTGGCAACACAGCGAGAGTACTATTTTTCTACATTATTATTTCATCTCGATGGATGATCATAAATCATTATAAAACGGGTAATCCCCTGATAGTGGATCGTTGCTCAGACAGTCGTTTATGTGGACTTTTTACTTTTTATCGTAGATAAATGTTGTTTATGAGTGAAAATATTTTATGTGATAATAAATCTATTGTTGTTGCAATTCGGTTTTATTTTATAAAGACCTGTTAAGGCTTATCTTTTTAGCTGTCATTGATATTTATTATCAATGACCGTAACGATACAATTCTCGCTCTGTTTTTAGCCTAGCCTAGTAGAGCGAAAAGAACGATTTACTTATATACCACCTACCTACATACAAAAAAATAATAAAAAAACCTTAAGTAACTAACCTCCACTTTCTTGAAAATATGTATTTATTTTGTAACAAGGCCTATCTAAACCAAGCTTTCCCATGATTGTCTAATTGCACCACTGGAAATTACTAAACATTTACTTGTGAAAATATTACTGTTATTGAAAATTTTACCTAAAAAATACCAAAATAAATGGGATATTTCAGTTTATTAAGACTAGCATTAGAGTCTTTTGCAATACATATATTACCTAAAATTAGGTAAGCGATAACCTGCAATAAATTGTGCTTTTATTGCACCAAGAAAATAACAAAGTATCTTAAATGAGATATCAAAGTTAATTAAGGCCAAAATTAGACTATTCTCCAATAAATTTTTTACCCACAATCTTGAAATTCCATAAGCACTTAAGCACTTCGTAGCTCTAATTTCGCCTGCTTCGTTTTTATGGCGGTATTTACTCATAAAAGTTTTAAAGCCTGGCTTCTTTCATTGTATCTTTTTGATGTTAATTGCATCTGCTCGTAATAATCTCTTTGTTTACGCCCATTACGGGCTAGGAATTCGAAATGGGATCCAATCCTTCACAACGAGTCGACAGGACGTGTATTAAACGAGCATATCGCTGGGTTCATTATCCATTGCTGGTTTTGCACAGAAATTATGCTTGTTGCAGTTTAAAATAAAAGGGACTGAGATGCAATTAAAATGTTAATCTTTCCGTCAAGCGTCTTGCGTGTTTGTCGTATTTTTTCCTTTTGCAGTAAAGGGAACATTGCGTAGAGCTGGAATAAAATTCACCCACACAATTTCTTACTTTAGATAGAATGATTACTTCAAAACCAAGAGATAAACAGCTCTGCTAGATCTGTTAAAAGGTTCAATCTCGTGAAAATTCAACCTAAAGGCAAATGCTGCGGAAAATGGATCCAATGAAAGTACCAAAAACTTCCTCACAAGGGTATTTTAAACACGACAGTGACAAATATGCATCTCAACACGTGTTATTAACTAGAAAAAAAATCACTAAGGTAAAGAAACCAAAATACCAGTCCAACACCCAATTGCCTAACACTTTCTATTAGATTTAGAAGATTTTTGTTGCGAGTTCTTGATCCATTGCTTCATGATGATATGACGACCGAAAGGCCGACTTGGAGATAGGTAGAGAGAATACTTAGACGACAACCAAACCCCACCTCAAAATTAGCTCAGAGTTTGAGTCTGTGTCCGGTTGATGGTTGATTTATATCATCATCATCATTCTCCTGCCCTTATCCTAATTTATTTGGGGTCGGCCCAGCAAGTCTACTTCTTCCATACTTCTCTATTACTCGCCATCTCATCAGACACCTCCGCCATACCAAGGATAGTACACACAGTTTATTCATCGTTTCTTTGGTCATTCATTGCTTCATATGTTACCACAAAATAGACGCTTGTTTGGCAATAAATAACGAGAAGAAACGCATTGATAATGTATATTACGCAATAGCCTGTAAATCAGGCTACTTTAACACCTTGAGGCAAAAAGTGGCTCCTAGGTGTGAAAATATTCGGGTCGTTTCCCCCGCAGGTCTGCTACTTTTAACAATAACAAGACAACATTTCCCCGGTTCCTTTTTGAGAGAAAACTCTTCAAACTCCGCAGCAAGGAGATGTTGCACTCGACATACAAATTAGACTGTAGCTGACCAATATTGTACACTTCTCTAGTACTTTTCAATGCTTTATATAATAGATTTAAAGATGACGTTGTAACATTTGATCTCTCTCTGATTTTTCTCACATGTTCCTCTGCATTACATCTGGCATTGGCAAAATTGTCGGCAATGGTTTACGTGCCATAATTAAAATAGAATAGAAAAAAATGAGACGTTTCTTTTAATGAAGTTGGTATAAGAACCAACTTTGCCACGGGCAAAAGCAGTCCATCTAATATAGAGCGTGTATGTGTTTAGCAAAAAACAGCAATTCAGGAGAAATAAGTATGGTAACAGTATTTTGACAAAGGCACATCAGAAGGCCGATTTCCATATTTAAAATCGTTCACAATCTAGTCGTTAACTCATCTCTGCGATAATGAATGTCTAGAATTCGGAAAATTTTGATCGTTCAAACCTAGTTACACGTGCTTGCTATAAAGCTTAAAGGACATCCTACAGCTGCTAAGAAATATTATCTCTATTCTCAAACTATAAACAAAACACTTAAATTCAGAGCCATTATTTTCTTAACAAGTTCTTCATAAAAATATGAGAGTAAATCAAGACATGGACTAAGAAACTTGGTTATTTCATATTTTTCACAAATAAATTATCATCTTCTAAAAGTTTTCTGAGTTGTTGGGTCTTCTTTATTTATTGTTTAGAAAAATACCTCATTATTAGTCCTCTTGTTTTTGCTTCGAAGAATTTCTCACAAAAATGTGAAATTAAGAGGTTCTAAAACACTTAGGTTTATTAAAATTGTTTGTTGTAAGGAAACCTACTAAAAATATTTGAGGAAAATATGTTAAACGATATTTTATTTCTGTAAATTGGTTAAATAAAAAAACACTTTTGTGCGCCTAAAGTTATGTTTTACTAGCTGTTGCCACCTTCTTCCGCGTGAAACTATTATAAAAATAATGCTTCCCTATTAGAATTGGAATTTGGAAAATAAGCAATTACTCCTTATAACAACAGCTATCTGCCTGTAAAAGTCCTGTCTCGTTAAAATCGGTCCAGCCGGAGCAGTTTCAGAGATTAACCGGAACAAACAGAGAGACACAAAATTAAAAAAAAAAAATGTTATTAGAACCGTATAAAAGAACAGATACTGCAATTTTATTTATTTGTATAGAAAATTACATGAGGTCGGTGTTTCCTATCCTACTACACTGAAAAGAAACACCGATATAAAATCAGTGGTCATTGTCTACTTTAGAGACGCATAGTTTTCAGGTGAAAATGTCTAATGGAATTAACTTAAGAAGTAGCGCAGCATACATTGTGTAATATGACCAAGGAGTTTTGATTTACATCACATCACGCCTCTAATCCCCGAGGGGTTTGGCAGAGATGTACCGATAAGTACACCTATATTTCACCAGTTATGTTTAAGATCCAAGTAAGAGGGGGCGAGCCTATTGGCATCAACCGGGCACAAATCCAGACTGGGAAATTCCTGATGGAAAAACCCATTATCACTTTTCCCGACCTGGGAATTAAACCCAGGAGTTCACGCTCAGCAGTCGCGCTTGCGACCAATAGACCAATAAGGCAGTCTTTGATTTAATTTCAAGTCAGAGTATCAATCGATTGCTTTGGATATTTCACCTATGTGCGATCTATAGCGCAGGCGTCCTTGTTTTACCAAAGCCAAGTCAAACACGAAATTGAACAGATATCCAGGCAAACAGTCCATCAAAGCCATCCTTAGAAATCATGGTCAATGGATGGTGGGCAATAAAGTGGGGGTTGGTTGAACCCTCACGGTGGACGTATAAAGTGCTTCCTCGATGCATCGTCAGGGATCGAACCTGTATCTGATGTCTGCGATCACTTCGGTATTCGTGTACAAGAGGCTAGGGGATGATGGATATGGCAATATTTAAATTAAAGGCACCTGTGAACTAGGTTCCACTTTGATTTATATGAGTAAATTATGATATTTGATTTTTATCAGAATGGAATAAAACTACATTAAATTCATTTCATGAAAAAATATTTGTTTACACAAATCCGTATAGTAAATTTACCCATAATACAGCGTGTGTCAGAAAGGCCTCATGGTAAAAAAAAAGCCAGCTGTCACATTCATTTAGTTGATATTGAAATTTTGAATTCGAGAGCTGATTTATTTTTCGCGATTACGATGGTGGCCCCATGGTTCTGAATCGCATCCTGAAATATGGCCATACCTACTTAGTTAGTTAGTCAATGATACTCCCAAGTGATTTGAAAATCATTAATCTTCCGTAAACGTCTACAGGCGCGTAGTCCCGTAGCAGTGCTACGCTTACGTAGCACTGCTACGAAAGCGTAGCGCTGCTACAATACCGTAGCAGTCGTGTGGAACTTTGGACCAACTTCGAATATAGCAACAGGTCTTTCTATGGCCACATATCGTCACCAAGCGTACTTGTTATAGTCGATCGCCGACTGAGAAAATGTATGAAAAACAAAGGACAGTCACTTTCTGGCTGAATTATTATTCATACATTTTGCACTGAACGCTCACAGCCGTCAGTCCACTTATACGCTTTAGTTTAAACATAGTCTAAATCAATATCTGTAGTTAGATTAATATGAGATTGACAATTATCAAAACCTTAAAATGGTTACCACATCCACGTCACCTCACCGCTTGTGGACCCCTAGCTGGTAAATCCTGAACGTCTACAGGCTGAAGTGTTGTCACTGGCCGTCGGGCCACTTAGGGCCGTGCCTTATCTATAGATTTACGGAGCCTTTAGACACAACCACAGATATAGACAGGTATCGATATTCGTTGTTGAAGTACCGCCAATGTTGGGGCCAATCTAAAAGGTGCTGATTGCCAAATTTATGTTGGGACCAATATATTAAGAAGGGTTTGTAGTATTAGTTTCAACAGGTTAAAATTAAAATAAAAGTTACTCACGAGTAAAATTCTTGCATAATACAAGTGACGAGACTAGTATGAGAATTTAAAGACTACTAAAGTAAGTCGCATTTTTCGTGTAAGCAAACCTTACTAAAATATTTTACTAATTCTGGAAAAAATTAAATGAAAATTTTGCGCAGATGAGCGGATTTAGCTGATCCAATTTTGTTTATAGGTATGTAGAGCTAGGTGAAGCCGTAATCTTTCTATAACCGATAATTTGGCTAACAGTTATTCCGGTCACTGTTGCTCAACTGTCAAACTCTTGCAAGAAAGCAAGACACAGGAACTTGTCTAACTCTGGTATCTATAGTCAACTTAAAGTAATTACTTGAGTTTAATTAGTAATTATGCAACCATTTTTAAGCAATAGACACGCATTTGGTCGAAGCCCGTCAAAGAAACCAAAGCTAAGAATTCTAACTTTTGACAGTTCTAACATCAAGCAATTACTAAACTACAGACTAAAAATCGTATCTTAAATAATTACTTTTACTCAAGCAAGTCATTATGATGATAATAGCCTATTTCTTGGTACCATTTTACCGATTGCCACAAAGAAGCCTAACTTTAAGAAATAAAATTCCCCTTGAACATACGGTAACAAATGTAGCTAAATTGCAGAAATTCATATCAGGGTACGCCTCGCCTCAATCTTGATACATTGAATATACTCCGCGCTTCGCTTCATCGAACCAAGTAATCTTGATACACAATAACACAGTATTGAATTCACTGGAATGTGTAGCGTGTGTTTTGATAAAGTTGTATAAGAAGAAACGCTGTCCCACTGTGGGAATTTTTGGGAATCGTAGGTGTGTTTTTAAATGATGATCATACGAAGAAATTTAAGATAGTTCCAATGGAAAAAACACAAAGTTATTTCACTTGACTTGTCTTTTTATTCAGTTTAGTTTTTTGAGTGACGATAGAGATACCAAGGCCGAGAACTATGAGCGTTACTTTACACGAGCTTTTTCTGTCGTTGCTGTGGAGGTCAGATAGGCAGTCGCTCCAAGTAAAATACTGCTATTCAGCTGCATCTGACAAGACTGGAAGCCGACCGACAATAAAGTTGGAAAAAGGCTAGGCAGATGATAATATTTCTGTCATTGCCCCAAAAATATCAAACTACAAGATGAAGAGACGGGAACATGTCTAATTCAAAGCACGTGTGTGTAACAGCTATAAGATGCATTCAGTGTAACCGAAGCACGTGTTTGTAACAGCTTTAAGATGTATTCAGTGTAACCAAAACACGTGTGTGTAACAGCTATAAGATGCATTCAGTGTAACCGAAGCACGTGTTTGTAACAGCTTTAAGATGTATTCAGTGTAACCAAAACACGCGTGTGTAACAGCTATAAGATGCATTCAGTGTAACCAAAGCACGTGTTTGTAACAGCTTTAAGATGCATTCAGTGTAAGTAACTAGTTCCTCCTGACTGACATATCTTCCCTCCAATCTCCAAGCAATGAGGCTTTTACGTTATGGTGTTTGATGAATGACTGCCTCGCTAGTCTAGTGATCGAATATGCGACAGCTGAGCATGAGGTCCTGGGTTTGATTCCCAGGTCGGGCGTGTTACTGGGTGTTTCCATCAGAAATTTTTCAGTAGCAGCCGTAGTTTAAATTTGTGCCTGGTTGATGGCAATAGGCTCACCCCTTATTACATGGTGGATGTACCTACTATTAGGTACACCTCTGCCTGATCTTTCGCGGATTACAGGCGTGAAGGCGTGGCGTTATGTTTATGTGTTTTATGAATGATGATTTCGAATATGTAAAATTATGAATCATTTTGTGTTCAACATATCACAGTATAATACATATTATTACCGTGATATCCTCATGCAGAAACAAACGGTGTATATAATATATCTTACCTAAACAAAATATTCAATTCCAATTTCGCCAACAAAAGCGAAGGAATAACCCCCGCAAACCAGATGCATCCATCGGATATCGTTTGAGAGCAATCTCTTCTATGTTTTACCGTCCCAGTCGTCTCAAACGTGTTGTATTGGATTACTGAACATTGCAAGATATACGGAATCTTTGCAAAACTATGCTCTACTATACTATTTTAGCAACCACAAATCAGGTATTCATCGTAGATATATATTTTACCTGCTACATATCGGATGAAAAATTAAATTAATTTCCACTTTCAAATGGTATCTATACATATAATAAAATCATAAAAAACCAAATCGATGTTCCGACTTGGCGCAAAAACTACTGCATAGATCCTGTTCTAATTTTGCACAAATATCCAGTCATTAATAAAGTTGGTAGTACAATAACAATTTCCTTTATTTATTTTTATACATATAATTTACATTTTTAAATATTTCTATACAAAGTAATATAAAAAAACATTTAAAAATATAAAAAATAGTAGCCCACTGGTATCGGGAACAGGGTCCGAAATACCGGTGGTCAGGGCTCTTGAGAGAGGAACCTCCTAACGATACGCGCCGTGTCCAGAAGTACTGCTTTCTGAATCAAGCCCTTGATACAGCTGCCAAGCGAGAGCCTCCTCAGATGTTTGTCGAGGCTATTGGCTATTAAGCCATTGGCCGACACGACTATCGGCACAATGACTGCTGTACTCACGTCCCACATGTCGACAACCTCGCGAGCCAGATCTAGATAATTTGAATTGAAAAAAATTAAATAACAATTTATTATTATACTGTATCTACTTATCACTGATGGGACACTGCCTCTCTATGAGGGGAATGGGCTAAAATCCACCACGCGGGCCCAGTGCGGGTTGGTAGATGTCACATGTCTTCGAAGTTTTGGTTCAAGGACATGCCCGTTTCCTCAAGATGTTTTCCTTCACCGTTTTTGAGAGCAGTGGTGATGAAATAAATTACACAAAGTAATGCGCCTGCCTGGGTTCGAACCTATGACTTACTGTTCGTAAGTCGGGGCCGCCACCACTGGGCCACCGCTGCTCTATATCTACTTGTCTCAGTAATAAATAGAAATTAATAGCGGCAATAATTTGAAAAGTCCTCACATTTTTTTTTTGTATTTTGAACTAAAACTCTTACTCAAACATAGCCGAGAAGCAGATATATAATGATAGACATCCAAAAACGTTATCAAGAATCAGAAAACATCTCTGAACCAAAACTTCGAAATTCTAGATTCTTCGACTAGAATTCCGAAAGTCGTCAGTTTTTCGCCGCCATATTTTCTCCTAGGACATTGAAAGCGTGAAAAAATCACGTAAAACTATTAAGATAAACAGAATGCGGATGATTGATCACAGCAGCCGGTACTTAAGATCCTGGGAGGACATTAATCAAAACTTCTTAAGCGCTATTAAAATAACAACCCTTTTCCCCGATGGTTACCGGTCACCTAAGGCCCTACGGTTGGTACAAAACTCACTTAGTTATCACTTTCATGGAAAGTGATGGTATAACATGAAAGTGTTCTCAATTGTTAGAAGGGTTAAGTAGAGGTGAAAAGTACAGTACCGACATTTCGCCAGTTTTGTTGTGGAGCGAGACAATTGCCAACACTCGGGCAGAAGTCTATCGTAGCTTAAAATGCTTACCAAAATTGTCTCTTTTTATTAATATTCCTTGAAAACACTGAAAAAGTTAATTTCGGACAAAACATTTTATAAATTGATAATAACAATTTATCCACTATCAATGAAGTTACGTAGCGATGCGAAATATAAGATTATCGCTATCCGTCTTATTTGAGTTGGTCAGACTTTTGAGCCACGTCAGCTGCATTTGTTTTGGAGCGCAGTATTGTGTTTCGAACACGATCTGTTGTCCATTATACTGCGCTCCATTGCTCGTTGGCAGACCTTGAGTTTGGACTTCTGGATGTTAGTCAAAGACCAAGTCTGTGCAGAAGAGAATACACATGTCCATAAGTTTGCGTTTCAATGCCATAGGCAACTCACCCTTAAATAGTTCCTTCATGAACCAATAGCTCTTCCAGGCGTTTCCTCATTCATTTATTTTCACAAAAACATCGGAGAGTTACATCAACGTTAGTGGTAATTCTAACATTTTTCTTTCAGCACACAACATATAATAAATCATTGTCAGCTGGGGCTCAGTTGCAGGAGTTCTGTCCATCTCCTTAATGCCAACCCTTTTTTTTCAAACCACCTAAGTAATTAATTTCCGAGAAACGAAGGTACGTTTAACTTACCCTCTGGAGCTACTTAAATGTCGACTTTACTGCTTTTTAGGGGTCCGTCGCCAAATGGTAAAAATAGAACCCTGTATAGACTTTGGCACTAAATCGATGTTTGGATGGAATATGTATTCTATAAACAGAAATTAATGAATGGATTCACTTGGAGTGACTTTACTTCCATCATAATTTAATCCAAGATATGTGGCATACGGGGCCGAAACGTGGTCGCTCACAATGGGCCTCATCGGAAGGCTTAAAGTCACCCAAAATGCAATGGAGAGGGCTATGCTCGGAGTTTCCTTGCGTGATCAAATCAGAAATGAGGACATCCGCAAGAGAACCAAGGTTACCGACGTAGCCCGAAGAATAGCTAAACTTAAGAGGCAGTGGGCAGGGCACATTGCTCGCAGAACGGATGGCCGATGGGGCCAAAAAGTTCTGGAGTGGCGACCGCGAACCGGAAGACGCTGCGTTGAAAGGCCTCCCACTAGGTGGACTGATGACCTGGTGAAGGTTGCGGAGATTCGCTGGATGTGAGACGCACGGGACCGGTCAGTGTGAAATTTGGGGGTGGCTTGTGTCCAGCAGTGGACGCCTTTCGGCTGAAATGATGATGATGATGATGCGGGCGTTCTTTAGTTTCTGGCTACGCTCATGCGTCAAAATAGTCATTAAGAGTGGCGTTTTCATTTCATTTAGCGTAAAACTTCCCAAAAGTTCCTCATAAATATTCACTCAAAACAGCGCAGCGTAAAAAAACTAACGCGGCCCCAGTGCGAATCGCTTCCTATTACATTATTCAGATATTATACATTCGGCAACTGTAACAGGGTGCCCATCTAATTCTAGATGTAAAATAACTTTCAGAATTCAATATTCCCAAAACAATATAGCAACACCTGTGGTATATTTCCATTTGGGCTCGGGTCCTGTATAAATATTCAATTTAGACACTTCCCCA
Source organism: Noctua janthe (assembly GCA_910589295.1). Taxonomy (NCBI): domain Eukaryota; kingdom Metazoa; phylum Arthropoda; class Insecta; order Lepidoptera; family Noctuidae; genus Noctua; species Noctua janthe. The sequence goes on from OU342560.1 coordinate 1,568,793, forward strand.
TACACTGCTGTATATATTGATGGGATATTTAAACGGTGCTGATATTGATAAGGTTTCGTTCTGGATCATGGTTCAGGAAGGTCTGCTGAAGTATTCTTGTGGTTGGTTAATTCTGGTTGAATGTACTAACGATAATTTTTGATTGAGAAGTGAATTGTGAATGTTTTGATGGAAATTGAAGGATTTCTTGAATATGGGATGACGACGCGACGTAGTTCTTAGAGCATACAATGTGGAATACACCGACGCACAAAGTGTTACCACGTTCAGTACATCATTCCGAACCACATAGACCCGATTAAAATTTCACATAGAAATTTTTAATCGGTATTTTAAAAAAAAGCTGCTGTTTCCTACAAAAGTGTAATACCTACACAGTCAAAATGTATGGAAAAACTGATGGCAAAAAAATCTATTAAACTAACAAAAGTCACCGACTTCCTAGATAAAGGTTATTTTGCACATTTGGTATTTTTTTAGAAGTAGTTTGTATTTTTTTTGCTAAAAAGTTTTTTTTTATAAATAAGGAAGTCATCATTCCCTTACCCTAATCCCAATTCATTTGGGGTCGGCGCAGCATGTCTTCTTCTTCCATACTTCTCTATTACTCGTCATCTCGCCAGTCACCTCCTTTCTTGCCATATCATTCTTTACACAGTCCATCCATCGTTTCTTTGGTCTTCCTCTACTCATATACCCATCCACATTCATACTCGAAACTTTCCTCACAACGTTTTCCTCATTCCTCCGCATCACATGCCCATACCACGACAACCGATTACCACACAACTTTTCAGTCACCGGCGCCACTTTCAAACTTCCTCTTATATACTCATTTCTTATTTTATCCATTCGCGTAACACCACACATTCCCCTTAGCATTCTCATCTCCGCCACATGCAAATGCCTTTCGTTCATCCCTTTTGTGGCCCAACATTCTGATCCATACAAGACAGCAGGTCTAACCATTGTTTTATAAATCTTCCCCTTAAGTTAGGGAATGCGGGAGTCGCAGATTGTTCCCGTGACCTGCCGCCATTTCATCCATCCCGTGTTAATTCTGTGCTTTACACTGCGATCTATTTCGCCATCGCTTTGCACGAGTGAACCGAGATACCGAAAGTCGGAGCAGACAGGAAGAAACGCGCCATCTAGCGCTATGGCTCCAGAACTGGAGAGACCGCCGAAATCGCAGAACAAGTATTCCGTTTTAGTTCTGCTGATTTTCAAGCCAACATTCTCCAGCTTCTGTTGCCATTTCTTCAATCTGCTCTGGATCTCAGATCCATTTTCACCGACAAGAACAATGTCGTCGGCAAACAGCATGCACCAGGGTGCCTCTTCCTGTATGTCCGACGTCAAAGCGTCCATAATCAACAGGAAGAGGTAAGGACTTTTATAAATAAGGAAGTATTTTGCTTTAAAAACTTTGGTTTCGTCTTATTTTAAGCGAAGATTCATCATCATTTTATCGATCCATTCTAAATACCTAACTAAACACAAAACATAAACCTTTACATAAACAGAAACGGATAATATCATTCCCTTTCATACACAGCTCTCCAGTAACTTTTCAGGCGACACTGACGTAACTCTAAGTCATAACATTTCCATTAGTTCAATTCATTTCATTCGCTTGTTGCGGTCGCTCTTTAGCATTCCACAATTTACAAATACAATTCTATTTCACGCCCCGTCCACGACCTCAAGCGATACGACCAGCGTCAAGTGTTACGTGAGAGTGTCACTTTCCTTCACGTGAATACCATAGCGTCGCCGGAGACTCGCGGTAAGCTTTAAGTAATTTCATTAATTTATTTTTCCGCAGTCACTGCAGCAACACGCATGCTGTATGAGCGCGTATCTCGTGGCCAAGGTCTTAGACAATATTCCAGCATTTGTGGCTTTTTGTTCAACATTAAATATTTACCTGAGAACAGTTATTATTTATACTGGGCCCTCAAAAACCTTTTGATGGTAACAAAACGTTATTCGAAAGTTTTAATATTGTTTACTGTGGTTAGACTTTCGTTTTAATAGTTTATGTTGGTTATTATTGTGTGAGTCATATTTTATTCAGATTGTTAATCGGTTTTCGTGGTTACAGGCTGTTTTGTTGAAGTTTGTGGCGACTGTGATATGAAGGGAAATAGTCAAAGATGAATAGACGAGAAAATGTGAAGAAAGTTTTCAGTATAAATGTGGATGAATGTAAGGGTAAGGGAAGACCAAAGAAACAGATGGACGGACTGTGTGAAAGATGGTGTGGCTGGAAAGATCATGACTGTTAAGATGACGAGTAGTAGAGAAGTATGGAACCACACCTGCATCGGTTCAGTTTGGGTTTAAAATTTAATCGACAAAAATATCGTTTTCTTTCTTTTAGTTTTGTTTATTTATTTTTTAACACTTCAAGCACAAAAGTACAGAGGCGGACTTAATGCCATAGGCATTTTCTACCAGTCAACTTTTGGGTGATGCAGAGACAAGCAGTGGTAGGTGTATATCTGAAAATAATTTTAAATAATACTAAAATTAACTACAAGGATATATAAAATACTATAAATATATATCAAATACTATAAATATATGTAAACAAAGTGCTTGACACTTCATTTAAGTATGTTTGAATTTGCCGCGTAATGACTTTGATGTATAAGTTATCTGTGAGTAAACTTGGTCGTTTCTAGGGAGCTGTCTGTCAGATTGACGTATTGAATACCGCATGCGAATTAGGTTATGAAAATTAGATTGAAATTTGAATATTTAAATAATACTGATTAAGAACTGGTGAAACAATAGCTTTCAATGTTGTTTCTCTTTTCAGGTGAGTTTGTTATTAATTAAAGTTAAAGAATGTATTAGTGTTAAAACTAGTTTTTGTCACTAAATAAAATGTTCTCTTTTCAGAGCAACTCAATTTAAGTTAGAGTTTTACTGTTCACCATAGTATCCAAGGATACATAAATATTTATATATATATCAAAATTTAGATTAATGTAAATAGACATTTACACGAATATACTAAAATAAAAACACAAACCATGGGCAAAACGTTACCGTTGTGACGAAACTGCCAACTGTTTACTCAGTGGAAAACCAATAGCTAATAAAAACGAGGGCGATGTTGAGAGCCCTTTTCATATCTTCAGGATTTTAGTTGACCTGTTTCTATAGTGAACTGAGCGAAGCCTCGGGCAATCATTTTCATCACCCACGCTTCTTCGCATAAAGGTAAAGAAAAAATATACATTTAGTTTTCATCAGAGTAACATGTTTATATCAAACGATATCAACAAACGAGCCAGTTAAATGGCAGCTGAATAATTCAGAGGACCTAGAAATCCACAACCAGGGCCATCTTTCCCTGGGCACTTTAGGCACTTTTCCAGGGCTCCCACGTTCCAAGGAAGCCCTAAGTTCCTGTAACTGTAAAAGCTAGAGGCTGTCAAAAGAAACTTATCGCAGGCAGGACCGCAGGAGCTCGCTCCGCCAGTTTTTGCATATAGCTTTTCAGCATACGTCAATAGTTAGGTACATATAAAGAATGTTGTTAGAGGCAAAGAAAAATTAAAATTAAAACAAAACACAAAAAAAGTTTTTGATATCCTTGTAATTGGGGTTTACATCCAATATTTTTGTATGAACTATTAGAAGCGGGGTGCAAAAAAAATCGAGCTCGCTTCGCTCGCTCTTGCATCCTATAAAGGATATCCCTTATATCCCTTATAGGATGGTGCTTTATCTCAAGTGCCCAGGGCCTCCAATTGGTTAAAGACAGCCCTGTGCACACCATCTTTCACACGATGTAGACTTCTACATCGTGTGTGACTGCCCATACATTTTCACTTTTCTATCATCGTGCTCACTGTTAAGCATACATTAGTTCCCGAACATCTTGTCAATTTTGTTGAAAGTCATACAAAAACAATACTTTTAAAGTGATTTCCACTTTTCTTCAGGCCTATTTTGCAGTCAGACTGCCTTCCTCCGCCTTCTCTAAGCACTTAATTTCATCGCCACAATACCCACCGAACCGAAATGATCGCATCTGTTAAGCAAAGCGATGCGGTAAGCAACTTGTTAATTACTCAAAAGTGATTAATAAGTGAGAAGCAAGTTAATAAATGAATAGCAACGGATCAGATGTCCATGGCGGCTTGTTAACGACTACAAAATGATAAATCAACTTTAGGAAAACAATATCAGGGAGTCAGTTTGGGGCTAGGGATGTGCCGTAGACGGAGATAAGCGATGGTTTTGTTTCGTTTAGGAATTGACAGATTATTGAAATACATAATTAAGGAGTGAGTGATGTCCTTGTTTGTAATAAATTAATGCGTTAATTTGTTACCAACTGAAACCACTTTGTTGAGAAATCAAACATGTGTCACTCTGTTGAATGTATAAAGATCTAAGTCAATGCTACTACATAAAGCAGCTACAAATATATCTGTGTAAAAGGACTAATATTTTTATACGCAAAAATTTGAGATTTTAGGCCCAGCTTTTATAAAGGTCTTAATTGGGCCCCTAACGTGCCCAGAAACTAATAAAACACAGTATCCACAGATAAAACTCACACGCCACTCTAATTCGTCTTGCCACAGATTTCATATATTTTATGACATGCAGATAACATTACAAATTTAGATGGCCACTATAAAATAATAAATAAAATCCATTTATTTCAGGTCCAAGACCCATATAAAAACCATAAATAGACGAAAATACAAATACAAACACATACATTATCGCTTAAACCTAAATATCAGAATTACATTGCATTAAATTAGAAACATTATTGAATTAAATTATAAAATTAAACATAAAATACACAACCGATTCGGAATAAATAAAAAAATGTCAAAAATTATCATATTATTAAAACAAAATGTGAAATTAAAGGTTCGATTGAATGTAAAATTAATGGGACAATTACTATGGCCAGTCACATTTATTTTGAAACAACAACATAAAACCCAAATCGAGTAAAAGCTAAAGCGAAGCAGTATGCGAAGCGTTTTTTTTTATTTCTTTTATTTTGTTTATTTTCAGAAGCACTACTATCTTAGAGCAATCACATCGCTTATCTATCTCTACGTCACAACCTCAAATATTCTGTAGCTTTGAAATTAATCAAATAGTCTGCAGACTCTATTCTATAGTTATGACGCTGCGGACATTTCGTAGTAGATTGATGGGCCCCGGGGAATAGTTGGGTGGCCAGTTCGGTGCCCGGCTGAGGTATTGTGCCTTGTTTCAGTGTTAATTGATTAACTGTTTACTTTAGTATTAGGTATTGTAGCTGGCTTGTATCTTGAGATTAGGTGTAGTAATCTCATAGGAAGTGGAGTAAGGATGGTTGCTGATTATGGCAAGTCATTTTGTTTGATCAAGTCATTTGGAATAACAAGAGTGAACTTTGTAGCTATTAGAATAAGATCCATGTTCAGAGTAAGGCTACAAAAAATGGTGATTTGGTCTCCTTCATTGGAAATACTACAATTGTTGCAAGCGGCGCGTGCGTGTGTAGCCACTTGCATATGCAGATATGTAAGGATTATACCGAGTGGCGTTTTGTAATATCAAATGCCTACATTTATGGGAAAAAAAGCGTGCGAGATAAAGAAAGAAAGAAAGAAAGAAAAGAAAGAAAATACATTTATTTGGCACATGCCACAAGTGCACACAGTTTAAAATAAATAGAACTAAACTAATGATAAAAATAAGACTAAAAGTAAGAAAATATAAAAATCTAAACAACGACGACAAAAGGACACTTAGGCGTCAAAGTACTCCTCCGCATCGCTGTCATCTGGAAACGTGCCCAGAAGACTGGCAGCATTGCCACGCTGAATGGCAATGCTAATTCTTTGGCCAAAGAAAGAGCCAGCCCTCTGGTCACGCGAAGTGTCGACCAGTCGGCGAGAGATTTCCTTAAAAAGGAGACGCGCACTCGGGCCCCATGACCCGAGCGTTTCGACCCCAAACGGCTCAAAACATAAAATAAATAAAAAATATAACAAATTAAAAACCAAAAAAATTAAAAAACTTAAGATCTAAACAAAAAATAAAAATAAAATAGTGTGACACTGTGTGCCTCACGGCTGCGCCAAATAACAGGTAACGTTGTTAAAATTAGATTTGTGTTTCATAGTCATCAAGATTGGATTTTTTAGATAGTCAAGATCAAAATACAATGGTTACGAAACAACACTTTTATTGTGGCGTGGTGAATCAGGAAAGTGACGAAACGGGAAGCAGCCAATTCCATGTTGAATTAACGAAATGACCATTTCTTTTAAGAAATGGTCATTTTAACTTTAAAACAAAATATACCGTTACTCCCACTAAAACCAAACTTACACGACGTTATCCTGTACTTTAACATCTTCAAAAATAGCCACATCATCAAACCGACACTAAATTTCTCCAGGATCTCCCCGTGCATGTTGGAAGATGTTCAAGATGCTCTCGGTTGCACATTTGGCCGTGTTTGAGATCGTAATTGGCCCCTAAAGTAGTGGCTACACGGAGCTACATCACCTCGAGCCACGCCCCTTCGCTGTTCTGTCCCCGGCTTATACGGTAGGATGATGTTCTATTACGGGTATCATCTAACACAGTACACATATATCAGTATTAACTTACAGTATTTCAACTAGGAACAAAAAATCGGAAACTACTAAAACGCAATCTTTTGAATAGTCAAAATAAAAATAAGAAGCTACAATCCAGCCACAAATGGCATATTAACTGTGAAAATGTAGATCTCTGGAGAAGAATGGGTAAGAAACTGCAATGACATTCTTTGAAAAACACACATGCGAACCGTTTACTCGAACTCTAACTCTGGTATCTATAGTCAAGCTTTTTTTTTTTTTTTTTTTTTTCGGATGGGAAATCATCAAATGACCCCCCCCACTCTGGGCGGAGCGGAAGGGAGTGTCAGGCTTGTACTGACTAAAACCCATCCATGTTCCTTCTTTGCCCTTTGTATTCCAGGGCCACGGTATCTCTTTCGAACAGTCCCGCAGCCCTGGCAGGCATCGGTCCTTGCGGACCCCTACTTATTTGCTGACATCTCTTTGAGGCGCACGTGGAACACGAACGCGCCGTCGACACGGCCTGTCGTCATAAGACGGCCGGACGGCGAGCTAGCCCATAACTCGCCGTCCACAGGCCCGCGCCTACGGTGGCCGGGAGCCACCACGTGACCCCCAACGCCCAGGGCGTCTCCCGCGGCGACTGGGACGTGAGGTTCTTTCCCTCTCACGTCCCGCCACCTCCTTCACTAGCATGACTGCTTCGCAGAAGGAGGTGACGGCTTCCCATTCCCTCTCGCTCCGGACCATGGCTTGAACCAAGGCCGGACGCGAGAGATCGCCGCCGCCAATCGCCGCTACGAGGACACGGCGGTGCTCCGCCCAAGCGGGGCAAACCTCTACGGTGTGCTCCACCATGTCCTCCGGACGATCCTCGCAGTGGAAACACCCGGGCGTTTCCTCCCGCCCGATTCGGTGCAGGAACCTCCCGAAACAACCGTGTCCGGTGAGGACCTGCGTCAGGCGGTAGGTGAGGGCGCCGTGGCGCCTCTCTAGCCACTCCTCAAAGAGGGGACTTATCGCCACTATGGTGGCGTGCCCTGCACGGGGTTGCGACAGTCGCTTTCTCCATGTCGCCATGAGATCACGCCGGAGGTCTGTCCGCTGAGCGGCAATTTGCCGCGGCAGCGGAGTTTCCTCCCGACGTAGTGCCTCCGCGCGCCATTCGTGCAGGCGTGCGAGGACTATCGCCTCCAGATCCCATGGCGGCAATCCGGCAAGGAGGCTAGCCGCTTCGCCGGAGATCGTGCGGTACCCCCGGATTAGCCTTATGGCTATTACCTTTTGGGGCGCGTTCAGGTAGTGGGCGGCTTGCCGCCTCAAAGAACGCGCCCACACCGGGGCCCCGTAAAGAGCCATGGACCGCACGACCCCCGCGTATAGCCTCCGGCAGGAGGCGTTTGGACCCCTCAGGTTGGGCAAGAGCCGCTTGAAGGCAGCCCCTGTCCGTTCCAGTTTGGGAGCCAAACGTCGGAAGTGCTCCACGAAGTTCCACCGGCTGTCGAGGACGAGTCCTAGGTACTTCAACGTCGACCCGACGCCGATGGAAACCCCTCCCGCCGTCAGTAGGGATCCCGACGGTGGCGCATTCCGAGGCCCATGAAAACACATGGCCTCGGACTTGTGCAGTGCCACCTCGAGACCCAATTGCCGGATCCTCTCCACGACTATCGCTACCCCGCCTGTCATGTTTTCGGCCGCCGCCTCGTGCGACCTCCCTTGTGCCAGTACCAGCGTGTCGTCAGCGTAGCAAACTACGCTGACGCCGGTAGGGAGGTCGGCGCGCAGCACCCAGTCGTAACCGATGTTCCACAAGGCCGGCCCCAGAACCGATCCCTGTGGAACACCGCACGACATCTCTCGCCGGTTCCATTCTCCGCTTCGACCAGGGTAGACGACGGCTCTATCCGTCAGGTAGTCCCCGACCACACGACGAAGGTAGGTCGGCACCCGGTGATACCGGAGTGCCTCCCTAATACAGCTCCAGGGCATGGAGTTGAAGGCGTTGGCGATGTCAAGAGACACCGCCAAGACGACCCCGCCCCGGGACACCGCGTCCCCCGTCGTGAGGGCTCTCACGCGCATGATGGCGTCCACCGTCGAGCGCCCCTTGCGGAAACCAAACTGGTGTTCCGCAAGATCCGGCCCCATCCCCGCAAGGTGCCCGGCGAGGCGGTTGGCAATGACTCTTTCAAAGAGCTTGCCCACCTCGTCGAGCAGCACGATGGGCCGGTATGCGGACGGAGAGTCCGCAGGGCGCCCTGGTTTCCGGATGAGGACCAGCTTCCCCGTCTTCCAACGAAGCGGAAACTGGCCTCTCTCCAAGCATGCGCTTAGGAGCCCTTCCAGTCGGGGCCCGAGAGCCTCAGAGGCCAGGACCCAGGCTTTGCCAGGTAAGCCATCGGGTCCCGGGGCGGTGTTTCTGGTTTTCAGCCTGCGTACCGCCACTCTCAGGTCTACCCCAGTCACCTCCGGAACGTCGTCATCGTCATCGGTGTGGTCCGCTTCCGGCACCGCACGCGGCGGCGGAGCCATAGGCGGGGGAGGATGCTCCCCTCGCGAAGGGAACAGAGCGCTCACCACGTCCTCCACGAGCTCAGGCCGGAGACTCTGCGTTAGCGGGGGGGCCCGGGTGCGGAGTTTGTCCCGCACCATCTTGTAAGGGCGCCCCCACGGATCTCCGTTCAGAGACTCCAGCATCTCCTCGCGGGCCAAGTTCTTGGCCCGCCGGACAGCCTCTTGGAGGGCGGTCTTCGCCGCTCTGTACCCCTCGTACAGCTCCGCCTCAATGGCTGCCGCATCCGGAGGGCGGATGCGGAGCCTGCGATGCCTGGCGTACAGGCGCCGCGTGGCAACGCACGCCTTGCGCAAAGACGTCAGCTCTCGCGACCACCAGTACACCTGACGCCGGGCGCTTCCTGGCCGAACTCGGGGCATTGCCACGTCGCAAATCTCGGACATGGCCTCCTGGAACCAACCCGCCTCGTTGTTGATGTCGGCAGGCCTGACTGGTGATAACACCCAGGCCTGCACGATCGAGGCTTCCAGGAGGAGCTCCCGGTCCAGCTGCTTCAGCGCCCATCGCGGACCACTCGGGGCCTGTAGGACCGGCACGCTTGAGGACTGGGTGAAGACGTCGAACCGGATGTACCGGTGGTCGGAATAGGTCTCCACCCCCTCCATGACGCACCAGTCAACGACACGCGGCGACAGAGCGGGGCTGGCGAACGAGATGTCCACCACCGACTCGCCCCGCATCCGCACGCACGTGGGGACAGAACCCCGATTTAGGACGACCAGGCCTGTCTCCAAAGCCCAGTCCTCCACCATTCTACCCCGCACGTCCGTGTAACGAGAACCCCAAGCCAAGTTCTTGGCATTGAAGTCCCCGAGCACAAGCACGGGGAGGGAATGGCTTCCGATGACGACACTCAACTCCGTGAGGGAGTTGTGGAACTCGGCGAGAGTTCGGCTCGGGGAGAAGTAGACTCCCACTACAACGATCTCCCCGAACCGTGCTGCTACGCACCCCTGACCCTTCCTGACACTCTCAAGGGTCGGGGTACCGGCGGCGACCGACGTAATTATGGTCACTGAGCCGCTAAGGTCCTCAACCCAGTCATCCCTGGGCGGGACAAAGTACGGCTCAGCGACCACGGCGATGTTAATCGACCACTGCGCCATGCTCTGGAGCAACAGATCCTGAGCGCAGGCGCAGTGGTTGATGTTCGCCTGGAGAAGGCGTAATGGGGCCGTTACTGGCACTCCATTTCAGCCCCCTCCCGGGCCCCCTGCGAGGGCCCCGCTGCGGAAGTTGCAGCAGTAGCGGCAGCGGCAGCGACAGTGGCGGCGGCTGCGGTGGTGGCGACGGTGGGGGTTTTGGCGGTGGTGGCGGAGGGCCTTCCCTTGCCCCTGGCCTTGGCGGGAGTACCGCAGGACTTGCTCCCTGCCCGGTGATCGGCCGGCTTGCCAGCTGCCGCACATGCGGCGCAGCGCGGCGCGGCGGAGCAAGCCGCGGCCATGTGACCAGGCTGGCCGCAGCGGAAGCACAGGCCGCTGCGGTCCACCTCCGAGGTGCACCGGACCGACACGTGGTGCCCCACATGGCAGCGGAAGCACCTCAGAGGTCTGGGTTCCAGCAGCTTCACCTGCGCCGAAACCCAGCCCACCAAGAGCCTTCGGCCCTCCACAATAACTTTCGCCGCTGTCACAGGGCAGCTTACCGTTATGGTTCGCATGCCCGACAGGTCCGGACGTAAGGTGCCTGCCTTGACTTGCTCGGCAGGACACCCACCGGTCCTGGTGACGGCGGCCACCACCGCCTTCTCGGTCACCGAGTCGTCCAGACCCAGTATGCGCAGGTCTGCGCATTTGACGGGCCTGGACACTCGGGCCTCGTCCGCATTTAGGGACGCTCTAAGCTTTTCAGCCAGAGCGTCGGCGGACGAGCCACGGGTTTCGCCAGGGATCTCCAGCACTCGAGCCCCTGTTGCGGTGACTCTAAGCCGGAGGCCCCCGGTGATCCCGAGCTCTCCGAGATCCACCGTCGCTTTCGCCTTAGCGAGCACGTCGCGGTAGGTCACGCCCCTCTTTTCCGCGTCCGGCTGTAGTGTAATCACTACAGCTGCGGTCTTTGGGGTGCTGAGCCTAACCGCGACGCCCCGCTCCTTTTGCCGGCGTTTCTGCTCCTGCCTCCTGGCCTTTTTGGCCGCCGATCGCTCCCTTGCTTTTTCTCCGGCCACCTGCCACCCGGTCTCGGCCGCGGAAGGCTTAGGGGGCGGGGGGGGCGGCGATAGCGGCTGTCTCGCAGCTGGCGCTGGCATATTCGCCGCCTTGCCCTTCTTTTGGGCCGCCGCCTTGCCCTGTTTCAGGGCCGCCGCCTTGCCCTGTTTCAGGGCCGCCGCCTTCCTAACCGGAGCCGGTTTCGTCGGGGCTGACATAACCCTGCCTGGGGGCTGGCTGGACGGCCCCGGTGCGGAGGCCACAGCAGACGCATATGAGGCCGCCGTCGGTCCCGGGGGCGCCTTGTTTGCCGCTAGGGGGGGGCGCAGGACAATGCCCTCCAGGACGGAGAACCTCGCCTGGAAGGCAGCCAGCTCCTGCCGAACCAGATTCAGAACCTGGTTCTCCACCGGCACGGACTGGCTTGGATGCTTCTGGCCCCCATTTTGGGGCGCCTCGCGAGAGCCGGACTCGCGCAAACTGGCCAGGTCTGCTCGGAGCTTCATGTTCTCCTCTTTGAGAAGCTCCGTGGCGGCCGTCAGTCGAGCGACCTCCGCCCTCAGAATGGCCACGCCGTCTGACGGGGGCCCCGCAAATCTGGCCTCCGCTGCCGCCATAATGGAGGCGACCGCTGCAGGTATAGCCCTTTGCCTGGTGGAGGGCTTTTGTTTCAAAGAGACAGCCCTAAGCGCCGCCTCCACCTCCTTCGCGAGTCCGGCCTTACGCTCCGCTTCGGAGCCGCCATCAACGCCCGCTTCGTCGCCAGAGGAGCCCGAACGGGCCACCCCGTGACCGGTGGCCACCCCCGGATGGCGCCCCTCCTCGGCAAGCCGCGCCGACCTCTCGGTGGCAGAGAGGCCTCTCCCCTTGCCACGGATCCCGCCGCGCTTGCTGGTGGGGATCTTACAAGCCGAAGCCAGCTCCCCATCTGACGACGACTCTCGGTCGCCTACCGGCCTGGACCGCTTGCGTAGGAACTCCCTGTTCCCCGCAGCAGCCCCGGGCCTCCCGCGCTGGGAGCTCACTGAGCCTCCCGCGCTCACCTCGCTGGATGCGGCGCCGGACTCCGACACCGCATCCCTCTCCTCCCTTCCTTCGCCGATATCGGCCGTGTTTTGGGTTGTATTCGTTTCCATACTGTTCCCACGAGTATGGGGGAAATAAAAAGTCCATCTGGGCAGTGCCCCCTGTACCCAGATAAGCCATAGCCAGGCCCGGCAGTGGTTCGCACTAGAGACTGATTTTCCAAAGGAACCCGTCAGCCATACATCTCCTCGCGGTGCGCCGCCGCTTGAGATTCGGGGTAACTTTTTATAGAGGTTTTCTACCTCGTGGTCCGGGCGGTTAAGCCAAGACCCTCGGTCCCAATCGAAGCCGCGAGACGTGTTCCACGACACTTCGACGGTGGGATTACGATATCGACGGAGACAGTGAGGAACGCACGTCCTTCACTGTCTGCTCGGAGGCAGGGTAAGTGCACACCGAGCCCGCCCTTGCTCCTCCGCTGTGCCCTCTGCTTTTCAGAGGGTCACGCGGAGCAACGCCCCCTTGGTCCATGAGGGACCCGCCCATGTCAGAATATTAGCCATGGACAGTAACATTCCCTGAGGAATAAGAATCTCTTCCCATTCCTCGGGGAAGGATACTGCCCACGCCCAGGGTGCACCGGCCCAGCAGCTGCTATTCCCTCCAGACGTATCGAGAGGGACCGGCAGCCATCAGGCACACGAGGAGGAATTCTGACAACGCACCCCATCTATAGTCAAGCTAAAGTAATTACTTGAGTTTAAGTTATTACTTATGCAACCATTTTTATGCAATAGACAAGAACTTGAATTAAGTAAGAACCGTCAAAGAAAGAGAATTCTAACTTTTGACGGTTCTAACTTCAAGCAATTACTAAACTACAGGATAAAAATTGTATCTTAAATAATTACTTTGACTCAAGTGATCCCTTTGTATTGTTTATAGACGTAAGTATGCTTTAAGTAACAGGTTACCTGTGAGTGAGTCGGTGCGGTCGCAACAAGTAGTTACGTTTTATGCGTATAGTTCAACATAACAAAAAGTTTAGTTGACAACCCTAATACCCGGGTTTGCTTTCACAAAACGGCCTTATTACTGGTTACCCTTACACAGTGTACAAGGTAGCTATACATGTGTATAAATACTGGAAAATGGAAATTATATTTCCACAACAGCTGTTACTTTCAATCATTTTATCGAAACGTAATATCTCGTGTTTTTTTCAGTTTAATACTTTTTCAAGGGAATTTCGTAACGCTTGTTTTCGTCGAACGAGTAGTCCAGTCCTACCCTCAGATTTTTTTCGTTTTAAACGGAATTCTAAGAAGTAATATTTTGTGGAACTAGGTTATTTCACATGTGAGAGTAATAATAATAATAATGGCTTAATAGTCAATAGCCTCGACCAACATCTAAGGAGGCTCTCGCTTGGCAGCTGGATCAAGGGCTTGATTCAGAAAGCAGTACTTCTGGACACGGCGCGTATCGTTAGGAGGTTCCTCTCTCAAGAGCCCTGACCACCGGTATTTCGGACCTTGTTCCCGATACCAGTGGGCTACTATTTTTTATATTTTTAATTTTTTTTATATTACTTTGTATAGAAATATTTCAAATGTAAATTATATGTATAAAAATAAATAAAGGAAATAATAATAATTTATTAGAGTACCTTTCCTGTAAACCTCTCTCTTACGCTCTTAATAAGATTTCTAGAAATGTTATTACTAGAATTGCTGAGTGGAATTGTCAAAGTTTAAAGTATTTTTGGCAGAACCATTTCGAGCATGTTTTTTCGTACCTTCACAAAAAAAGATCTTTAATATTTATATTTATTTAAAGTAATTTGCCCCACTGTTGGTCTATTTACTTAATATTTTTTTGTGTTTTACCTTCTTGCGGGAAATAAGTTAAGAACAAATCCAAAATCACCACGGCCTAGGCCTGTCCCGATGACGATATTATACGACAGCAAAAATATGAATAGCACTAGAATCTCAAACATTCACAATACGTTTTTAACCACTATGCTCGACAAGATTTTGACACACCAGCTGAATCGGCAGGGTGATGCGAATTGTCATGAATTTCAAGAATTTTCGTGAACTTTCAACACTCGATTTTATTATGAAAAATATATCGCGGCAGCTGTTTCATACCATAGGTTTGTGGTTAATATCTCCAATAAAGTGTTGATGTCGGTAAAACGGCGTCAGTCAATTGCCAAATATGTGTAAATTACATGCCACTACACCCTTCCAAAAAATAGGTAACTTAGATGCACTGGAAATAATGTACTTAGACAACTTTCTCGTTTGCTAAAAAAACTTGAAAGGGCAAAATAAAGACAGTAACATTCTATCTGCGTTCTTATTTATACCATTATTCATACATAATTCCATGAAAAAACACAATCAAAGTCTTGACAAATATTACTAAAAACTCTAGTGCTGATCGTTATCCAAAGTTTCATCATTCGATTATAAAGTTGCATAAAGCCTAATCGATACTCGCAATGAAATCAAGTTTGGAAAAAAAGAGTTGAAATGGAATAAAAACTCTTTGGTATAATTTCAAATAATTATTTTATTTAAAAATTAATCTTTATAAGCTTTCTTTTAAATAATTTCATTAAGTAATTATTCGATGCTTTTGGTTGACTTCAAGAGAAGGAGATTTATAAATGATAAGAAACACTGAAATGTGTAATCCCAAAAAAAACTTGCTTCTAAGTAAACATTCTGATGATTACCTTTCTTTTAAAAACTTATAGATGGTCTCCTAACTTTCCGTTGAACAAGCAGCGTGAGATTTTTCATGAAATTAAGTTTCACAATTCAAGCAGATAAAAAATCTGGAAATGGATTGATTTTCAATTGTAGGTAGATAAGTACGCACGGTTGCGTTTTTTTTTGTTTCAAAATTTAAATTAGGAATGCGCTTGTTTCACATTTATACTTAAGTGTTTTAATTTACTATTATCATTTATTGCGAATTTTGATTTGTAATATCTGATGGTTGGATAAAGAATCATGGTAGGCATAGTAAAAAAAAATGGTTTGATCCGCCAAAGATAAATTACATTTATTCCTGAAATTGTGTATCGATTGGTAGCGTTTTGTCGGTTATGTGTTAGATTAGGACAAACTTTTTTTTTGTTTAGCCTATTCTTTCCCACTGCTGAGCAAAGACCTCCTCCAATCCTGCCTCGGTGACAACGACCGACAAACTTAATGTCTTTTATTTCGCAATCGGCAATTCATAAGACGTATCCTGAAGAAACATTAGTTTATTCTTCGAAAACCGTTGACTGTCAACTCTAAAAACTCTTCTTACAACTGCAAAGTTCAGGTTATCCATCATAGGCCGTGGGCCATGTCACTTGAGTCAAGCCGTGAATAGCTATGCGACAGAAACCTCAGGGCAAGAGTTAAGAGAGACTCGCATTAGTAGAGTTTTCTTAAAAATGGGAATGCCATAGGGAGGCCTTTGACCCGCAGTGAGAAAGAACAGGCTGATAAAATAAGTATTTGTAAATGGTAAATACCACAAACTACGTAACCACAATAACGAATCTAACCTAACATAATAACTTTACCATACTAAATTCATCTTGCGAACCAAATAAATTTTCATTAAGCCTTCCAAGATCCTGGGGTTTTTATATCCAACCGACCAAACAATAGAAAAATAAAATTATTAAAAAATAATAATCTTATTTTCGAATTTTTAGTTTTGTTGTATTCTGTACATTTCTAATACCGCATCATTAGATTATGCTATGCACCGTTGATGAGTGTCCTCATGAAAAGACGATGCTCTCTGCGGGATGAGGTCATGATAAAAATCATGTTTATCCATCAAATATGAACGCGTCTTCAGATTTTTGGATCCGTGCTATTTAACGTTGAGGAGTTCCCTCGTGATATGACCATTTTGACTGCATGATGAGGTCATGATAGAAATCTAAATTATTAAAATTAAACGCGTGTACAAAGTTTTAATGGCGAAGACATATGAACTTTTTATCCAACTCTCTTAATTAACGCACACTCATAGTATTTGATAATCAGAATATTAAATATTTACATAAATAATGAGGATGACGTATGACTTAAACGCTAGACCCCTTCGGGGGCCGGTACCAATCCAGCGGAGGTTTGAGTGTCAGACCCCCAAAGGGGCCCGTACCGAACTTTATGGTTAAATCCCGTAAGAAATTCTGTTAAATAAACTCATACCTTTTTTCATAGGGTAGGAAGCAACTGTTGGTCGCCACCTGTTACGATCCTTACAACTCATATTGCTTCATCCACTCTATATGTGTCAATTGCGAGTAAAACGCGCAAAAACTTACAACAAACAAAAGAAATTCACCCATGACCATCATTCCCTGCATCACTCCGCAACACATCGCTTCGCTTCACGCCGCACCGCACCGTAAACGCGACGGCCAC
The DNA here is from genome assembly GCA_910589295.1 of Noctua janthe. NCBI lineage: Eukaryota > Metazoa > Arthropoda > Insecta > Lepidoptera > Noctuidae > Noctua > Noctua janthe. The sequence goes on from OU342560.1 coordinate 1,585,603, forward strand.
GCATCGATCACGCCACCCAGTATACCGTGGCTGACTGATTCGTCCATTCAATACACAAATTGTCTCCTCTATCATATGGAGTGGAGTCACGCCGCTTAAGTGCAACTATTCGTCAAGTATCGTGGAATGTTAAGTCAGGATTTTTTTTCGATTTAGGAATATCGTTTAAAGGTTTTTTTTTTTGTTAAATGGGACCCTTTTTTTGGTAGAGTTGTCTTTTGTTTCAAAGAAGCTGTAATACCTCTATCTATAAACAAGTCAAAGTGATTACTTGAGTAAAAGTAAAGATATGATTTTTATTCAGTAGTTCAGTAATTGCTTGAAGTTAGAACTGTCAAAAGTTATGATTCTTAGTTTTGCTTTCTTTGACAGTTCTTACTTCGTTGAAATTCTTATCTATTGAATAAAAAATAGTTGCGTAAGCAATTATTGAAACTCAAGTAATTACTTTAACTTAATTATAGATACCAGTGTTTTGCAGAACGATGGGACCATCGCTGACTAAAGCTTAGGTTACTCTACCGTGATAATTTAGGGCAAATAGCACCAGTGAAGCTGAACGCTGTCTGTTGATCCATCTAAACTGCATTTAAGAATTTTCAGTGTCTATATTACATAGCAATGACTGATAGCTCTTGAATGCCGTTTACATGTCGTAGAATATGTGTATGAATATGTGTCATACATATAATGTGCTGATCAAGGTTGAGTTTTATTGGTGAAATTTCCAGAGCCATTAGCCTCCCATTCTAACTGGACCAAGCGAGAGGAGTGGTCGGTTATGGCCAGAGGTTTATTAAAAGCATGTTCTGACGAGAACATCGGCTGGTTGGTTAACCCAGTCGACTCCCATACCATTCGATTCGAAGTCTCATTATTTTTAACTTTTCAGAATCGTCAGTAACCTTGTGCATTGGTTGATTGCCATAATGCTTATTAAGTACCACTTTGATAAATCTCTTGTACTTTTTAGATGAAATAAGCCATTAAAATTGAGTACCTAGAGAAGTGATAATCGCTTTTAAAACGCTTACGTATTTTGAAGGCATTGATACGCCCTTTTTGGTAGCCTCTGTCAATCTACACATCAACCAACTTATAGTCCAGGCGGTAAAACACAGAACTAAAATAAATGTACGATTTTTGACATATCGATCTATTTTTTCTTGAAACTGAACGGCAAACTTAAACTGGGGATACATTTTTGACTTTATAATCGTCGTTACCGCTAATAGAATTACACTTTGTCTTGAATTTCTGGGCCTGGAAGTTAACTGGTATTTTTATCTGCAAAAATGATTCTTATAACCTTTTACCTAAGTTGAACTCTAGTATCCAACAAAACAATGCAGGTAGTTTGGAATATCACTTAGCAAAGTAAAACCGAATAACACTAAAAGCTGTTTTGGCGAAGTCGTTGTCGGGCGCGGAGTGTGTAAGTAATTCATAGTAAGCGAGTTAGGCGGACCGGGAACTTCCTCGAGCTTCACTAAAAACTACGGATGAGTTGCACCACGGTGGTAACGAGTGGTTAACTGATTAGCTCTGACTTTTTGTAATAATTATAGTCCTAGTTACGGTGATTGTTTAAGAATTAAGTGCGAAGACTACCTAAGGCTGAACCATCTCGTCATCAAAGTAAAAGGTTCACCAAAGTTTTCTAGGGAGAGACGTAAATCGAAAATTATGAATTAATAAGAATTGTGACTTGGAGGTAGAAAGACTTTGGCTTTTTTTCTAGACCATTCAGTTACTTTATAATTTACTAGCTCAATAAGTATTACTGTGTGGGAGTACATACTTCGACACCCTCAACTCAATGTATCTAATTTCCAGGGCTGCGGGACTGTTCGAAAGAGATACCGTGGCCCTGGAACACAAAGGGCAAAGAAGGAACATGGATGGGTTTTAGTCAGTACAGGTCTGACACTCCCTTCCGCTCCGCCCAGAGTGGGGGGACCCCCCCATTTGATGACTTCCCATCCGGAAAAAAAAAAAAATAAATAAAATGTATCTAATTTGAAATTACTAAAGAGCAAACTTCAAGAGCGTTATCATGCCTCTTATTATTCACATAATCTCAGAGACTTCTCAAAGGATTAAAGCCAAAAAGACATTCCTAATAAAATCAATGTTATTCGACAAGTACCAAGTACTACTTCAGTCATGTTGGAAAGACAAGGCCTAAGATGGCAGTTCTGCAGACTAAGATAAAACTGGAATCTTCAAAGAATGTGTTTTCGTATGTGAAAGAACTGTCGAAACTCACTAGCTCTCATTAGCGTAATGAACGAGGTAGGATGTGAATGTGTTTTTTTTTATTTATTAAAACAGCTCGTATTGTAAGGCTCTTCTTTATAATGTTTGACATTTACAATGCACAAAACTGGGCTGAAACGATGGATGTTGTACCATTTTTTGCATTATGATGAGACGGGTTCTGTACAAAATAAGATACAACATCCAACAGTTTTTTTCCCAATTGAAGTTTCTGTCTCGTTGACAATGACATTTGAATAGTGTTGTCTCGCTTACTATACTGAAAATTGTATTTGCTGTTTCATCGGGGATGGGATGTGCGAGCTCACTCTTCCCAGTGTAAACACTTTTGGGCGACCTAAGTTGTCTAGGTACTCGTGTCTTCGAATATTTAACGACTTTTGGCTGACATAGAATCACAGTTACTTTAAACATGTGTCTAAGTCTTAAATGTTACCTGACACTGGCGCCAAGCCAGCTCAAAAGGCTTTGATAAAAATGTTTGAGCCTTCATATACCTACTTGTGAAGGTAGGTAGATATATGTTCCCAAGCGTGCTTTGATACTTCCAGACATCGCACTCCTTTGGGAAACTGTGCGAAAGTAAGTAAATACACAGAGATCTTTTAAGTGTAGTCAAATATCTTGGAACGAATTCAATAGGGAACAGCTGACATTTGCACGTCATATTTAAATCACTTATTTTTAGAAGAGGCCATTATGTCTCCCCATTTTGGCGTAGGATTGGCGATGCTACGGATTTTTGTTCAAAACATTTTTAAAGATGCCGCGATAAAATTCAAGGTATAACGGAATGACATTAGCCTGTCAGGTAAATTTTCTTGTAACTTCGGATTGGCGCAACTCGTCTTTTTTCTTCCATTCTCCCCTGTCAATCGCCACGGAATAAATTTTCCTTTTGGTTTCAAAACATTTCTCATACAATTTCCTCTCCCTTTCTATGCATCAATATTTATATTTATCATCACACTTTTAGTCACTTACGTTTCATCCCTCCTCACCTTTTTACATACCAATATTATCTGATTAGTAAAAATAAAAAAAAAGTAAAACTAAGATTAACCCACCTCTAACTAAAGCTAGATCAACAAACGTCGCACGGTGCCACCTAAACAATTGGTTAACGAATTTATCAAGAGTTAGCGACCGGGCAGCTGGTACAACTAGCGCACTTTGTTTTACTTACTGCACACGCATGTGTAGTTACGGTTCAGTACTAAGTTTACACAAGCTTTTTATAGGTGAAGAGAGTTTGTTTGAGGAATTTGTTTTAGATAAATAGAGGTTTGTTTTTACTCGACTGGTACAGACGGATGAGGTGGGGGCAGGTTCTTTCAGAATAAAACTGTGGAAGAAATAGGAATATATCACAAGGTATCTAGTTGTATGGTCGCTTTTGTAATTGCTTTAGCATCTTAAGGTTGAATGTCGTTTGCAAGTCATAAAACATCAAGGCTTTTATATTACATAACATAACATGTCACCTGTAATGCCCGAAGGGTTAGGCAGAGGTGAACCTAATAATACATCCACATTTCGCCAGTTATATTTAAGTCCCATGTAATAGGGGGCGCGTCTATTGCAATCGACCGGGCGCAACACCAGATTCCGTGTCGTGATACTTAGAATTTCCTGATGGAAAAACCGAATATCACTTTGCCCGACCTGGGAATCGAATCCAGGACCTCACGCTCAGCAGTCGCCCTTGCGACCACTAGACCAACGAGGCAGTCATGGATTTTATATTCTTAGTGCTTATTAGTTCCATGCATGCTATTAGATATAATATATATGTATACAGGGCTATAGGACCATTGAGACAGTAAGATAACTAACTTACTGTCATAATGGTCCTATAACATAGTGAGTCATGGTTGTTTTTGCGCTTCAATGATATTGTCAGGAGGGCGCTGCCGGTAAACATTTGTAAAATTGCCTGAGGAGAACGCATAGAACAAATAAGAAGGCGGTGTTAGGTCCGACTAAAGCCATTCGGAACATTTGTGATATTTACATTAGATATGAATTTAACTTGACGTACCATCGATTATATGTTTAATTTCAAAACCATGTAAATTAGACAGTGGTAGCTGAGGCTTAATCTGTCTAACCCTTCAGAACTTCTATCATAGCTAATACGAACAATAATTCAACTCTAAACGACAATTAATTAAACCAATCGTCAGCAACTCGTTTACACAAGTGACGGCAATCTATCGGAATACATCCCGCGACGCCGAGGGATCGAAATAACTACGCATGCATGTAGTTAATCAGAGAGGCGTGTAGTAGATAGCTGAGTCCCCGCGGAGCACGACTGTCGATGTATACTGACGTGGTGCTATGTGTCGCTTAACCGATAGTTAAGCGTGAAAAATGGGGCAGTCAGCCCTAGTATCCAATTTATTGAACTGATTTATCTTCGTGGTAAAATGAGATAAAACATATGATGAGAAGACACGCACCGCATGAGAGCGGGTTGTCATCACCTATGGTCGCCGTAAGGGTCTCTAACCTATTGATCTTGGTCAGTACAGGAATAGCAGGCGAAGCAGGTGGCAGAAAGGGAGCAGGGGGTGGTGGTTGGCAAGTGTAGTATGGTATTGCTTGGCGGTTGATCAGCAAAAATGGTACAAGAAAACAAATTGCGCCGACCCCAATTAACATACGGAAAATCATGATGATGACGAAACGAAGAGAACTTTACCTGAGAAAGAACTAGAGCAGAAATAACGCTAGCAGGTTGATGAAAAAATAAGAGAACCACTTGCTTACATCATCGTCATGAACTCATGATAGAGTACATAATTATTATACATTTATTGACGAATTAAGTCTGCTTTTACAAAAGGGTTTAAAGTTTTAGAAAAGTAAAAGGCAATGGCGGGCATTGAACCCATCATGACACAAAATCTTCTAGAGCACTTACAATGTTTAATATCTTATATTTAATTTGATACGGCCATTAAGACGATACCTAGACTGAAACATTAGCTGTTTCACTCACTATATCGTTACTCAAGTAATTCAAAAGTGTTGTAGTAAAATATTCAAACTAACGGCGAATGCTAATTGCATTACCGTTTTAAATGCTACGGCGTTTATAGTTCCACGATATTAAACTATTTTATTTTATATGGCGCTGTTAGGGTTGTCAAGAAAATAAGTCATCAATTAAACTAAATGACTTAATTTTTTTTGACGAAAGCATTTTACTTTTTAGTGTAATAAACACTAAAAAGTAAAATGCTTTAATATAATCTGATTTGTTCGTAGTTATCTTACTTAGGTATATGTATAACTATACTAATATTAAAAATGTGGAAGTTTGGATGATCCATCCATCCAAACTTCCACATTTTTCACAGTTCGTTACTCAAGCACGCCAGAACGTCAGAACGGATCCGGACTTGCGCGAAAGACATTTGCGCAAAGGACACTTGCGCGGAAAAACATGCGCGGAAATACATATGTGCGCATGGACTTTTGGGCGATTAGACTTTTGCGCGAATAGACTTTTGCGCGAATAGACTTTTGGGCGCATAGACACTTTGAGCGAATGGACTTATGTGTGAACGGACATTTACGCACAAAGACACATGCGCGAAAGGACTTTTGCGCGAATGATTAGGTTAGGTTAGCTGTAGAGTAAACATAACACTGAGGTTCTTCTAAATCGGAATCGATTGATTAATCTTTTTTGTACAAAGTAATAAGAATGTTCTATACATCAATATGCATTTGTCATAATAGACATTAAAACAACTGAATGACCTAAAAATCGATATTAATGAAACCCAAAATACTTTTTACGAACATACATTTCTCAACAAAGGGATTTAGAACCAATACAGGGTACTAAATCAGCAAAAACACTACGTTACTAGAATTGGCGTAGACGTGTTATCGAGTTTAAGGGACGATTGTGTGGTATTATAAAATAAAAAGTAAACAAATACTCCTCGTATAAATCCGTAGTTAAACCACGTCAGCTGTTGTTTTTAGGTTACCGGTAACGTCGTATAACCGAATCCATCATTAATTATCAGGAAAACAATTTTCCTGAGTATTTACACATTTAATATACGATATTACATATAAGTACACCATAATACAACTTAATCACTAATTAATTTTAATTTTAAAATACGAAAAAGTAATTTGACTTGTCACTCGGGCAGAGTTGCCACTTCTCTTTCTCTATCTTATTGAAAATAAGAAATAATATGATGTTATGTTTACTCTACAGATTAACCGTAGCCAGTCGCGAGTAAGTCTAGTCGCGGAAGTTTCCTTTCGCGCAGAAGTCCATTCGCGCAAGTGTCCATTCGCGCAAGTGTCTATGCGCGTATGTGTCTATGCGCGTAAGTGTCTATGGGCGCAAAAGTCCATTCGCGCAAAAGTCTAATCGCCCAAAAGTCCATGCGCGCATATGTCTTTTCGCACAAGTGGGTTCGTGCAAGTGTCTTTCGCGCATATGTCTTTCGCACAAATGTCCCAGATCCTTTTGGCACAGAAATAGATTATAGTCTGGAATAGCACATGGGTTGTTTATCCCAAAAGTACGATCCTGGGGGCAATTCCCGGACACCACGGGGACGAAGCCGCGGGCTAGTGAGATTATATTTTTGGTTTTTACTTTTACAATAATATCAAAACCTTTTTTTCGTGGAGAATTCTGCAATATTACACAGAATAAATAACTAGCCGATAAGGTTTGGATATGTATGATTTACAATGACGTACCTGTATACTAATATAGTATGTAAGTACTAAAGTATAAAGTTACTATAAAACGTGGCAACACCGCCAGTCACTTGAGGAGATTATCAGTTGACAGCAGTGTTGAGGAGAAGTTTTTTTACGCATTTTTTAAATTTATTGTTAAGTTACTTACTTTTGGTTATTTTAATTTATAACTATTTAGATTAAATACCCATAGATCTAAAAAATAACTTAAATTATGGAGGTCATTTAAAGAGTTTGGCAACCCTAGTTCTTATTCGCTTGGTAGTTCAACGTTATTGGTAGATTGCAATAATGTTTTTATTGAAGTCTAGTCGATGTTATTGTCTGAGCATAGAGTGTTTAAATTAATAGCGTTTGCGATTGTATGTGAAAGTTTACTGTGCATTCAATTGGGTGCTTTATTATCCCTTATGGCACAAGCAAACCTATTTGTAGAGAGAAAATTTCATAAAGGTGAGTTCGTAGCCGACTTCACACAGCAACAGCAGATCACATGACGTTGCGACATGTCGCAGCGTCATGTCGTAGCAGTCATGATTCCGAACCTAACCGCAGATGGCTGCAGTAGACAGAATATTCCGTGAAACAAGATGTCTGTCGTGTTTGGGATTAGCGATCGCGATTTACTCTTGTATCTTTTGTTAGAAGAGGAAGAAGACGACAATGACTTGTTTTTATTATTATACAAGTATAGAGAGAAAAAACGACAAGCCACACAGTCCAATGCTGAAATGCTTCGTGCGTTTGCGTTTATCAGTTTTTCTTCCTCGGAATCGGAAAATCTCATTCTTTGAGAAAAATTCAACGTGTTGTCGCTCCAACGCCGGTGGCACTACTGATCTGCGGTCGGGCGACACGTCTTCTGCGATCGTGCAACGTGTAGTCGGGCGACGTGTCGCAAGGTGCGGAATGTATTTCATAGAAATACATAGAAACCAGTGGTGTCGCAGCGACACGTCTGCTACTGCTGTCTGCAGGCGGCTTTGAACTCGTACCTTTAGAGTAAATGAACATGGCCGATTAATTTGAAACTAACTAAATAGCTACCTGAATCTTGACAGAATCTTTTTCCAATTTTACACTTATTTGCATTTTGTTGTTCTCTCTATTGGAGATAGCCGATGGAGCAAGGCTTTGATCGAGTGGCTAAAGTTAGGCTAAAGAAACCAGGGCCGTCCTAAAGCTTGAAACACCTGTATAAGGGACGCATAGAACCGGGAAGTTTGGCAGAAGAATGGGGAGGCTTATACCCAGCAGTGGGTGATTCCGGCTGATATGATTATGATGATGGTGACTGTCCTCTCAGTCTTCTCTAATCTTTAAACAAATACTTAAGTCTTAAACCGCATAAAGAACACAACAAATCGGAGAACTAAAAGCATGGCTTTCACCAAACACTAATAAACCGAGGTGTTAATAGCAAAGAAGTGCAACACTGAACGAACATTAATGCATTATACATCCCAGTATCCAAGCGCAAAGCCACTAGACCGCAACCCTTTCTCTGCGCAGTCGGGTAGTCGTGTTGTAAATCTCATAAAACTCATGGGCCTTCGCGCAGTTAAATGATATTAAATCTAAAATGCAAATGTTACAGCTTCGATACTGACTCGCTCTTTTGTAAGTAACAAGGAGATTGGACGTAGACGTCAGGTTACTAGATGTGCATACGACAAGTTGTGCTTACATTTAGACGGTTAAAATTGGGGCTTTCTTTTTTCTGAGAAGTGATTTACAGCTGCCTCATTGGTCTTGTAGCCTCAAGCGCTACTGCTGAACATGAGGTTTGGGTTGGAGTCCAGGTCGGGCAAAGTGTTATTGGGTTTTTCCATCAGGAATTTCTTAGTAGCAGCCACGGAGCCTGGATTTGTACCCAGTTGATGGCAATAGACTCGCCTCCTATTACAGGGTGTAAACAGACCCTCCACATAGCCGTCAACCAAGCATTCTGTACATCAAACTAAGTAACTTTACGCAAAAATTTTTGCTGGGAAATGACTTTTTTTTGGGGTGAAAAATCACGTTTTACGGTAGGACTCGATGGAAAGCACTCAAAGCATTGTACTGATGGATTGAATAGTACGGGGTTCGTAGAGGTGTGTAAAGTAAAATTGTTACATTAAAAACTTGTGTTTAAAAAAAACCTTGTGAAAAAGTTGGAACTTTGTCCCCCAATATCTCCGTAAAGAAATGATCGCAAAGACGGGTAGAACAAGTGCCTTTCGACTATGTTAAGGGTCTATTTACACCCTTAATATGGGACTTAAAATATAAACAGCGAAATGTGGGTGTTACTATTAGGTACACTGCCTAAAGGTGTTACCACACCAATCGATCGATCGTCGATTGACGCCATCGATCGATGGTGGAATGGATTAGTCGAAAGAAAGAAACTATCGATCGACGTCGACAATTATTCCCTTCTACAATCGATGAATGGCATCGGTCGACGATCGATCGATTGGTGTGATAACACACCAATCGATTGTTACAATTTCCAAAGAGCATTTTCGATGCTTGCTGTGTTCCTCCTTCAGACATACAACAAGTGACACAAGAATTCCCATTCAGATTCCAGCTATTGAAAGTGGAATTCAGGTCAGGGACCACCCGGTCCCTATTCTCTCTGTAAGCTAATCATCTTCGGTGAAGAGCATTCTGAAGCTTCTTGCTACTATTTTTCCCTTTCTTCAGTGAAGTGCCTCCATTTTACTTTTTATTATGCAAAGCTCTTAACTGATAAACCAGTTTATCATGGTTGTATTTGATGACACACCTTTCTTCGATCATTTTACATGAACTGTTAATACAGTGTTGCAGTAAAGCTTCGAGAGCTCACATGAAAAACTCATCAGAAATAGAGTAATCTTCTGCCTAGCTTTTTTCCAACTATGTTGCGGTCGGCTTCCAGTGTTACTGGACGCAGCTGAATACCAGTATTTCACATAGAACGACTGCCTGTCTGACCTCCACAACCCAGTTAGTACTGCGTAATACGATATCCCTTGGTATGACTGGTTGTTAGAATTTCGGGCCACTGTAACAACGGCTAGATGTATGAACGTGATCGAGGGAAAAGGAGTAGCAGATGGCCTTCTATGGTTTCTGCCTACCCACGAGTGCCTATACCAAACTGTCATCATCATCTGCCTAGTCTTACCGGATGCAGCTGAATACCAGTATTTTACATGGAGCGACTGCCTATCTGACCTCCACAACCCAGTTAGTACTGGGTAATACGATACCCCTTGGTAAGACTGGTTGTCAGACTTTTTGGGCCACTGACTACCTAACGACTGTCAAAGATCTACAAATGACACCCGGGACCAACGGCTTAACGTGCTTTCCGAGGCATGGAGAAAACTCGGTATGTAACGGGTGGTCAACCATCCACAGACCAACCTAGGCAACCGCGGCTCAACCTGAAGATTGTTCCGTGCGGCTGTTATTATTTAGCCACGAGCTCCTCCTCGTCACTAATAGAGTGTACTTGAATAATCACAAAGAACCACCAGTACCACTTCCATTTTCGGACATCCGAGGACTGCATTTATTCCTTGTGTACACGGTAGAACTAATCTGCTAATGCATCTATACTTACTGCGGATCGGACCTCCATTCACTGGGTTTTGGGAACCATTTCATTGCATCCGACTTTGGTTTCCGTCGCATTTGACAGATCCATGTTTGATGGTACGAGAGGACGAACTTGTGATACGAATGCGAGGATTAGTTCGGAGTGAAGTGCAGTGGATATTTTTCTGGTTGCATCCATTTCTTGATGAGAAACTACCCTGTGTAATAAGAATGAATGAATGGAGGGGAATTCGTAGAAGGCATCTTTTCGTTCAAAAGTTTCGTCGAATTTTTAAAACCTTTTTCAATTTAAGGTTTTTCTTGTACAGGTATACGAGGGAAGCGAAGATGTGAATCTCATCGAACTTTTTGAAAAATAGCAACTTACTCATAAAAAAATGTCAATAAAAAACTCTGAACCTGAATATACCTTATCTAGCAAGATCTTGTCTTAAAGTAAACTGAATTCAAAAGAGGATGTTCACGGAAATCTTATATCCGTTTACCTTTGACATGCACTTTAAATACATAAGTCTCTAAATAAAGATTTCCAGCATTAAAGAAAAAGCCTTTACAAGCAAAAGGTTATTCTTAGGCACTTTACTGCTTCGGTAATAACAAGAAAATTAGCAGTGCACGGGTTTAATGGCACTTCTAACGATCTAACGGGAAACGGATGTCCGGTGGCGGTGCCTCTAGCTAGACGTTATTGGTTATGAAATTGATCGACCTACGCCTTTAGAGAAAGGAGGGAAGTTAGAAAACGAAGATAGAGTTCATAAAAATAACTATGGTTTATATAAAGTTAATATAAAAATAAAAATAAAGCTTTAAGAAAAATCTTAATCACCTGTTTTGGAACAATCGTGTCCTGACCGTTCGAGGAGAAAGCAGCGGTGGCCCAGTGGTGGAGACCCCGACTTACGAGCAGTAAGTCGTGGGTTCTAACCCAGGCAGGCGCATTACTTTGTGTAAGTTATTTCATCACCACTGCTCTCAAAACGGTGAAGGAAAACATCGTGAGGAAACGGGCATTTTGGGTCCTTGAACCAAAAATTCGAAGACATGTGACATCTACCAACCCGCACTGGGCCTGCGTGGTGGAGTTTAGCCCATTCCCTCTCATAGAGAGGAAGTGTCCCATCACCGGGAACATTAATACGCTGATTATGTTATGCTTATGCTATGTAAAGTTCAACCGCATATAGGCTGGGATATTAAAGGCTCCAAAAAGAAAAAATAAGTACCATCTGGAGGCATGTAATTTTGCACAAAAATTCCTGTTTTATCAAAAGTGGTCATTTAAACTATTTTTACCCCTAAACGAGTTAAATAAGGAATTACAGCTTATTTATGGGAAATCCAAACGGACACTTGGCAAGTTTTATCAGTAAAACCAAACGAAACTCTATTTTTATTTATTTAAAAATATTCTATTATCGGTGACGTTATCCCAACATCTCTACTCCACGATTTCATGACCAACATCACTTAGAATAGAATAGAATAGAATAGGTCTTTATTTGCTTAGAATGTAAGTACATAAAAATAGGTTAGGCACGACACCGCTGGTCCGCGCGGTGGGGCAGTGAATCGGATCTCACGTCGCATGTATATGAAATCCATTGATGCTTAACGCACGCACACCGCCCGACCGCGCGGACGAGCGGCGCTCACCGCCTCATCCGTCTGGCCCATACATCCGCCTCGCCGCCTCCGCTCGATGCGGAGCGGTGTCGTGTGAGAATTGCCTTACTGCCGACCCTCTCACCTCCCACTGATAAAGTTAGTGTTACTTAGCGCGATTGAGTCGTCCCACACGTTATTACGTGCACCCACTAATGGCCATTTTATTGAACCCTGGGCCCCTGCTACCCGCTTATCCTGATGATAGCGATCAATAATGGACGCACGTATCTTTGATTAACAGCTTTTAATGTATTGCCTTCTGTTTTATTGGCTTTCAGGGTATTTACTTTATTGGTTCCGCAAACTGGCTGGGTGAAAATATCGTCAACTGCACGTTTTAAGTATTTAGTAGAAGACGAGATGAACAGATGAATGGAAGTTTAGTATTTACCGCTTTTATTTAGTTTTAGCTTCCAGTAGGATGTAAACGGCAATCTTATTCTGCTATACCTTAAACAAAACCAGCTTTCGCCTGTCTGAAAAGCTGTAATTTGGAACAGGAGTCGTTTTAGAAAAGCCGACACTAATAGCAGTCCTCGTAAAACCTAAGAATTTATTTTGTCCCCCTTAAATCTAATCCTCTACAAACAAAAGAAATCTTGCGCACCACTTCTAAAAGCGTAACATAACAACTAATCCTAAACACACGTCTTTCTTTTTATTTGTCGAACAATAAAAAGAGACAAAAGCTCACACGAGCGACAGACGGGAGCGAAAGTACCAGGCTCGCAGTAACACACGGAGATGTTTAACAATTCAACTGGCCGCCTTTGTGCGCCGTCACGGCGCGTTGTTTGCTTTCAATTAGACAGTGCAATTGCGCGGCATCCATGATTCCCTAGTACCTCTGTGAATTTTGGTTTCGATTAAGCTGGATAATGCATATTGAATACGTCGGTTTTTTTCAGCAAATATATAATAAGACAATAACTTTTAAATAATTTAACAGCATCATTTAAAACGAGTAAAAAGTAAAATAGCGATTGTTTTACGTTGTTTCTTTATTTTATTTAGGTGACGAGTCAGGCTTTGTTGTATTTTAGGTGATATTTGTGAAGTAGCAAAAAGTTAATGATATTAAAAAATAGTTTAATGGTTACTTTTCTCTGTGTGGTAAAAATACATCCGTTAAATGTCCAGTCCCTCCTACAATATGCACTGAAAGAAGAGTTCCTTGTTGATCGCTCTAAGGTATTCGTTCGTTTGTTACCAGAGCTTTGTGAGCCCATAGCCGCTTGATGTTAGCTTTCAATTAAACAGCGGAATTGCGTCGCATCCATGGTCTGGGATGGTACTCGTGAATTTCGGTTCTAATTGAAGCAAAGCGATCAATGATGAATCGAAAGCCGAGATGTTTGGAAGATTATCGAATTCATAGGTAGGGGACGGAAAACTGGATGTGATTGATTTTGGTAATATATGAATATGGACAAGACGCGTTATTTTGATGTTAAATAAATTCACTTTATTGGTTTAAGTCATTACGCTCCTACCGTATTTGAGGCCACAATGCATCTTTTCTTCTTTACAATTTTCTCTATTTATTTATTACTCTTCCTCAGTACAAATACCAACAGTTGATTGATGCGTCGATAATTCCGAGTCCCAAACATAACATAACATTATATCGGCCCGGTAATCCCCGGAGAGTTGGGCAGACGTGTACACAAAAGTACTGCACATGTCGCCCATTGCCATCAACCGGTTTTCAAATCCAGATTCCGGGACACTACAGAGAAATTTTTGGTGGAAAAAACCCAATAGCGCTGCCCCACCCGGGAATTAAGACCTTATGTTCAGCAGAAGCACGTGCGACCACTAGCCTGACGACTTAGTCAATAACAGTACTAAGCTGCTGATAAACTTGCAATATCCATTCTCCTCCTTCACCACGCCATCTACCAGTAATACATAACCATCCACAGAATAAAAACTGTCCCTCATGTCATATCCACTTCCAGAGGACATAAGAGTAACTTTTAATTGCGTTGGATGTTAGTAGACGTCAAAGCGAGCGAGCTTACCATCCCCAGGGCAGAGACGTGAGTAGCTTAAACGACTATAGATGAACCGATGTCTTTTTTTCACACAAAGTTAGCTACATGCTGTAACTGTTTTTATTGGTCAGTCAAGGGAAAAGACAGTAGTTATTCTAGTTGTCTTTTAGTACGTTCGTAAGTACGCTTGTAAACGTGGTTTGGAACTTGTAATGTTGGCATTTCTAGGGTTCTGTGTGGAACTATTGGAAGGTCACAAGGTTGGTGGATATGTGTATTAAGTAAAGTACTTAATTGCTCCACATTTGACGAGTTAGAAATTTAAAAAAATATTGAATATTAAATGAGTTAGGCCACGCCAATCGCGGCTTCAATGACGTTACTTTGGTCCCCAGAAGCAGAACTGAGTGTGTTGTGTTTATTAAGATACTTTAGACTTTCCAACATATGGGACATGGTATGGTCAGGAGCACCACGTCCGCATAATAATGATAAAAACTAAAACAGGAATTCAATGAGTTATTTTTGAATTAAAGATCATAGTCACTTCTTCATGGAAACGTGATACGAAAATAACCTGGTATCACTTGCAAGGTATTTCAATGAGTTATATTTGGTACCTAATATCATATTGCGAGATTTTCGACAATTTTATTATATTTGATACCTTCGTCTCATTCTGTGGATGGTTGTATGTCTAATAAATACTTATTTATAGCCAGACATCTCCGTACTTAAATTAACAACAAAATTAAATCGACGAACCTCTGAGCTATTTCGAAACAGTTGTCAAGTAATGAATAACGATCAAGTAAAAACAAGACGTTTACCAAACTGGGACTGTAAGCATCTCATAATTGTAGCCTCGGGCCGCACGGACCAAGGCTGACTGTCCATTGGAGCTAAGCGAGTATGCGGAGTGGAGCGACGTAGCAAAGCGGAGCGAGGTAGCAAAGCAGAGCAGAGCTCGCAAACAAAGCGAAGCCGAGCGAGCTAGCGTCGCTGCGTAGTGGAGCGAAGCAACAACAAAAGGACAGTGAAATGTTTTTTTGCTTTAGTACTTCGCTTTACTACACAGCTTAGCATACATTACATGTTTAAACTGTTTAAAATAATCAAAGCCAGCGGAGTGTTCATTGAAACTTGAAACGCATTCTTTAAATTAAATGAGCTAATTTTCCTAGCTTCGTACCGCTCCGCTCCGTTTTGCGCCAATGGATAGACAGCCTAAAAGATAGCGCCGCAAGTACAGATCGCTAAGTACTTGAGCCATTAAGATGTTTGTAAATGAGTTAAAGCTTTTTACCTTGAGTTTACAGTTGATTTTGGAGAAAGATATTGTATGGCCTGTGATGTTTTTAATTCTTAAGTTTCACGAAACTGCCTTTCAACTGTGATTGGAATTTGTTTACATATAAAAACATTATACTTGTAATCCCCGAAGGGTTAGGCAGAGGTGTAACCTACAGTATACCCACATTTTTTCAGTCATGTTTTAAGTTTCATGTAATAGGAGGCGAGGTGACAGCTGAGATTACGAATAATAGAGAAGTACAGAAGAATAAGACATGCTACGCTGACCCCAAATAAATTAGGATAAGGGCAGGAGAATGATGATGATGATATAATAGAGGGCGAGCCTATTGCCATCAACCGGGCACAGACCCAAACTCTGTGCTAATTTTGAGGTGGAGTTTGGTTGTCGTCTAAGTATTCTCTCTACCTCTATCCAAATCGGCCTATTTTAATTTTTTTTTGATTTTTATTATGAAATCCGACGATCAGTTTTCAGTTTCAAAATAAAATATTAAAATTGAATACGCCTCTTAAAAGAGAACATCAATCTCTCATGTATGAATACACAACATTATTTTATTCTATTTTCAACTTCACAATGTGACAATAAAAAACCGATAAAAATACAATTCCATCAGAACGTTTCACAGTAAATTCAGACAAAAGAAGTCTGAAAACTTGATAATTACTCAGTAGGTGGTCCAACAATACATTACGGGGAAACTTTTTAAAACATTTTGCCATTGTCAGTTTATTTCCCCTCAATTTACAATGTAAAGGGAGCTATATATACAAAAAGTCGTCAAGTGCGAGCGACATTTTTTTTAAGACAGAAGTGAGATAACTTAGAAATGTTGCGTAATCATTTTCAAGTGTTTATTATTGTCAAATGGATCATACGATAACAGCTAGGTTTTGTAGTCTGATCAGATGTAATTACATTTTTTTTGGTTTCTAATTTCTATACTTGGCTGACGCCCCATTAAACCATTATTTATTTAGCCTTTTCCCAATTTCGTTGAGGTCGGCTTCCAGTCTAACCGGATGCACCCCTTGTTAAGACTGGTTGTCACACTTTCGGGTCACTGATCTTTGACAATCGTTACAGGTGGCTGTAACGATTGTCAAAAATTCATGAATGACAGCCGGAACCAATGGCTTATCGTGCTTCCCGAAGCACGGAGGAAACTCGGTTTGTAATGGACGGTCAACCATGATGAAACCCCATTAAATTAACATAAAGTAGTTAAATTGGCTCTTGCTCTTTTGGCCAGCTATTGAATAACTAGCGCAAATACCAAAATATAATCCAAAGTCTGTCAGTCAAAAATCTGAAATATGGTAGTACTGTTTTACTTCGCACATGGATCTCCAAAACCGGAATAAACTTTGAGAGAGTGTAACAAAAACATGGCTGTATCCCATTGTGGAAGGACCCACAAAAACTTCGCCAACTAAGTTTTTAATTGCGTTTTTAAGTAACGACCCGTTCAGCCACTGTAGCGCTTTGTAATCCAATTTATACAAATTCTGAGGTTCGCTGTAATTTGGGTCTTTGTATTGTGGGGTTATTGATTTTATTAATGATCGGAGTTGATAAATGTAAAGCGTTTCAAAACGATTTGGTTATGAAAAGGTTGGTTTTTGGTCTAATTACGGAGTTCAAACACATGGGTCATTTAGTCATAATTCGTATTCAAAATTAAAAAGCAGTGATAGTGGCCACACCAACTAGTAGCCACTAGTGTGTGACCGTCGGACTGCCAAGATTCAAACCCAAGGACTCTGAAGCCACTGGTTTTTCGGATTAATTTGCGTATTGTATCACTTGCTTCGGTGAAGCAAAACATCGTGAGGAAACCAAACATGCTTTATAGATATTTCTCGACGGCTTGTACAGCCAGGTCAGAGGCCCATGGGTGGCATAAAAACTCTGACGCCAGGTTAGGCACTAACCACACGAAAAAGAAATAGGAACATATTAAAAATTCATTTAATCTAATTAGGGTGAGAATTATTAAATCCCAAAACGCCTGCTCTTCAGCAGTTCCTAGTGTTTTAGCTGGGGGGAAATAGTGGTGTTACAAACTGACTAGTAACACCACTATTTCGAGGAGCTCGTGGCTAAATAATAACAGCCGCTCGGGTCGATGTTTAGGTTAAGCCGTGCTTGCCTAGGTTGGTCTGTGGATGGGTGACCGCCCATTACATACCGAGTTTCCTCCGTGCCTCGGAAAGCACGTTAAACCGTTGGTCCCGGCTGTCATTTGTAGATCTTTGACAGTCGTTAGGCAGTCAGTGGCCCAAAAAGTCTGACAACCAGTCTTACCAAGGGGTATCGTA
Source organism: Noctua janthe (assembly GCA_910589295.1). Lineage (NCBI taxonomy): Eukaryota > Metazoa > Arthropoda > Insecta > Lepidoptera > Noctuidae > Noctua > Noctua janthe. Next base: position 1,603,533 of record OU342560.1, read on the forward strand.
TTACCCAGTACAAACAGCCATTATCAAACCATAAACGTGTAAACATAAGGCTACATACATTAAGATGGATAACAACATAACAGCTACACAGAATTCAATAATGCAAGCTCAAGGAAGACGTTAGGCAACGTAAGGTACCCTCGATATCACCGTGATAACCGTACCCTCCGTGTGACCGTGCCCTATACGGACCTTTAGGTGTGCAGGGATCGCGAAGCTGTTCTGTTAAATAGGTTACGTTTACGGAACATGAACGCTATGTTATTGTATCGTTTTTAGTACATACAGATGAGTACAGTACAAACTGTAACTGTACTGCATTATGTCTAGTTAGACCATGAATCATCATCATCTACCTAGGCAGAACATTATTCCCCAAGTAAGTTGGGGTCGGTTTCCAGTTTACCGCATGCATCAGAATACCAGAATTTGATATGGAGCGACTGCCTATCTGACCTCCACAACCCAGTTAGTACTGGGTAATACGATGCTTTTTGGTAAGACAGGTTGTCAGACTTTCGGGCCACTGACTACAGTGGTATCACAAACACAATAATAATATTCGGTGAGAGCGAACAACCACATTTTATGGCGTTAGCCTAACACAATCCGAGGTGGAGTTAGCGCTCTTTTCATCAACATTAAAGCTGTTTTCCCAAAATCAGGTAAAACCTGTATCGCGGCACATTTCCGTCCTGCCCCGGCGTAGCATGAAATATAAATGGAGTGGGCATGATCCAACGGGTCCTGGCTATGCGTTATTCACGACCAGTTTCCTATACTTTTGATTTTTTGATAGCATTCTCATGTACCGTACTTTCTTATTTGTTCGCACTTAGTTGCAAATGTGTTTTTTTTCGAAGTTTTTGTAACCTTTTTGGTTTTAGGATTTCGGCAGTGAAAGGGTCTAAATTGTGTTGATAAAGTGAAACTGTGATTGCAATGGAATAATACTTTAAAAGGTATTTTGTTTTTAGGTTTTATATGCATGCGCTTAAATGAAATTATCAATGGAAATTCTAACGCGAATTCTAAGCTTTACTTAATACGATAGTTGTGTTTACGACACTTGATAAATATAGTCCACTATAATATTGAATTGAGTTCCATGTTTTGATTTTTGCTGACAAGTACATAAATGCTTAACTCATGTAGCACTCCTTTATTTGATGTAAGTGTCCCGGAAACATTGTAAAAACCAGTGTAATACAGAGAATTTATTTATAATTTACTAGCTTATGCCCGCGGATTCACCCGCACCAAGTTCGGTAATTATCCCACGAGGTTATAAAGTACCTGTGTGCCAAAGTCACCCAAATCCAGTTAACCATTTTTGCGTGAAAGAGAAACAAACATCCATACATCCTCAAAAATTTTATAATTATCACTATAATAGTAGTAAGACAAAGTATCCAGTTTTAAGTATGAATTCTTTTAGTCTATATTTAGCACAATAATAAACAATCATTCTCCATCTAACTGTACGTAGGAGGATCAAGCATATAACATTACATATTTACAATGTTAATCTGGGAATAAAGCCTCGCAACACAAACAAACGTGGAAAAGATAAACATCACAGGCTTCTAGATCAAAAGACTTTCATGGTTGTGTAATTACAGAAATTGGGCAATCAATTGATTAGCGCGGCTTTGAACGGAGCGTGTGTTGTGTGTGTACCTACTTGTTGCTGGGTTTAGATGTAATTGTGGTACCTTATAATACCGTAATGTAGTATTATGTGGAATTGGGGCATTGGTTATGAGAAGAGAGCTTGTATAATTGTACGTATAACGGGTTAGTTTCCGCAACTTCATGTTCAAAGCGCGTATTTTGCGTTCGGGTGGGAAAATCGATCATACAATCCACCTCAACTCCTCGAGAAAGGCCAGCAGCGTCTTGGTGTTACTGACGATCTCTCGGAGCGTGCCTGGGTTACCAAAGTACTTTGCCCTGTATGAGGCCACCTTTGGCCAGTTTAGAAAACCGTGGGCTGTCGTCTCGTCTTCCTCCGAGCAGGCTTTGTACAGTGAGCTGCCTGTGAGAGCTTTATAGAAAGAAAGAAAAAAATATTAAAAAAAACATATTTATTTGGCACATGCACAGGCACACAACAAAAAACTTGAATAAAAAAAAAAAATCTAAACAGAAAAAAGAGATAACTGTGTGTCTCACGGCTGCGCCATAAAGGCCCAGTTCAGCAAACTGCCGAGCAGCTAGTGCCCGACGCTGGTTTTCAACTGGACCTGAGACGTGACGTGATGTGATGTGACGGACGTAAAACAGTACAAACAATATATAATGTAAACATATACAATACAATACAGTAAACAGTTATGTAAGAGTAGATATATTGGAAATCTGCTCTTGGTGCCTAGACAAGGTGGCAAAAATGTAAAACTTGCAGTTACTGATAGGCTTATATCTATCTAGCTTCAAGAAATGCCTTGAAAGCGATTGCTACTTGTCCAGGTCCTGTTACTCGGGAATTTAAAGCAATAGGCAGGTACGTTAAAGGAAGCTTATTTAGATATTTTTATTGTAGGTATAGTTAAAACTTGTACCTATGACCTTTTTAAATGCAATGGCCCCGTTAAATATCAGCGACATTTCAAAAGTTGCCCATTGTCTTTTAAAAGTCCTGTTGAACTCCGTCAAATTAATAAAATATAAACGTGAATAAATTGCGAAATAAAAGTTGAATAAAAAATGACAAATCGCTCAAATACACGATTCTGTTTTAAAAATCTTTTTTGACACAGAATCGTGATTTCGTTTCATAAAATTATAAGTTTTTCAATATTCTGGGTTTCTTTTAAGTCGTAAAAGTGAGCGTCTAGTTATTAAATGCAAATATTGCAATAGTGAGGGTAATAAAAGATTGATTACCTATTGCTCGGAGCTCGAGCAATCCATTTTCCCAAGGTAACTTTAAAATTATACGTAGAACCTTACTCATGCCAGATTTGAATAAAAAAATATGTGAGTACTAGGTACCTACTCAAAATGCATAGTGGGTTGGTCTATGTTAATAGGAGTACTAAAACATTAAATTTTATTTTAAAACAAGCTTTTTTAAAAGATTTTGTTTATCTATCAACATTGAACGCGTATACAAAGTTTTGTGTCCGTGCTATTAACCGTTGAGGAGTTCTCTTGTGAGGAAGCGATCCTGGCTACAAGTTATGTCTGTCATAAAAATGTATTGTCACCATTTGAATCAGGTGTCACATTTCTTCGAATATTTCAAATACATCACGAGGCAAGCCGGTTGCCTCATGCCGTTTTCCTATACCGTTTTAGGCAGCTTTCTCCTTTATTTTCTTTCAGATTATTACAAACAAAAAGTATTCTTATGCCTGTAACTGAATGTTTTAAGCAAAGTTCATAACACGACAAATGCGTGCACAAACTATGTGTTAACTGTTCACACGTGCCATCCAACAAGCAAAACTATCTCCTCTAAGGGGTGAGCAGAACTAAAAGTAGTATTGACACGATTCGGCGCCATATGCTGCAGCTATGCGTTAACTTTAACGCGACAGTTTAAGTTCGCGTTAACTTGTTCCGACAAGTTTGGTTGTGACAGGTTGTTGTCCCACGGATGTCCCATGGACAAATGGGCTGAATGGAATTTTATTTGTATTTCGAAAACTTCAGTACTGAATGTTCAACAAAAACAATTGGTTTCTGCATCATGGGGTTTATTTAAAACGTTCTCGTGTGATGTACGTGAACGTTCTTTCCGACCATAATGCGAGAGAAGCTAGGGGCAAAACTTAGAAACTTCTAAAAACAATAAAATTTTTTGGTTTCAAAATGCACGTTTATTTTCAACTTAAATAAAGAAAGTTCTGCTAAAACGTTGCTTGAAGTCAACCTAAAGGTACACTAGACAGGTGTACTGCTAAGCTATTCAGTGGCTTTTGCTAAATGTGTCACAAAAAATAATCCTATATTACCTCACACTCTCAACGAATTATTCAAACCAAATAATCACAAATAGCTTGAATCAAACAATACCTATTGATAGCCCAGGTTCCAAATAAATTCCTTGTTTCTGTGGATCCGAAATGCATGTAGCTTTCCGATGTTAGAATCTAGAACATTCTATCTATTTCGAAACATTCCTGGGTATTTTCCTGGCTATATGAATAAATTCCATTTTTGAAATTGAAGCGCACGTTGTTTTTAAGAATGCTTTGTATTTTTATAATCGTATCGTACGTACAAAATTGTTCTGTACCTTTCCTCGCCTTTTTTGTTAGTAGCAAAACACTCAGTGTATCGTGTTACCCTGTAATTGGGTTGTAAAGCTCAGAAAGGCAGTCCCTTCATGAAAAATACTAGTAATTAACTGCATCAGGAACCCGACCCCGACATAGTTGCGACAAATGCGAAAAAATTATCAACTGTCTGATACATTTGGGTCGAGTAGTTATTGAAATTTTGTATGGGACAGCTGTTATTTTTTTTGCATTTACGATATTGGCCCCAAGGACAAAGTTGTTCAGTTTGATGGTCTGCAGCATATCCTTTTATATGACTATACCCTTTCTGTTACACCCGGTACATCTTAGTAAAATATTCAATAAAAAACTTTTCGAAATAATTTTCTAAATGATGCTGAAAACTGCATCAAAATTCACGTGTGATTTAAAAGGATGTACACATAACGCAGCCGCACAGACAGACATGAAAAGCGCCTTAGTTTTATACTATGTATCTATAGTTATGTCGGAAATATCGGTCGTATAGGAACTCTTTGAATCTGACTCTTTACTTTCTTTGTAAGTTATATCTCTCTATTGTAGTCGGAACATTTGCATGGCAAGATAGTTTTATTGTTCGCTTTCAACGGATTGCTATCAGGACATAATGCACCATCTTAGGTCGTACCACGGAGTTATTGCGGTCCTGCCAGTCTTTTAGTTTCGTTCATAATGTTTTTTTGATATTCTAGAAGTAGTTCGCGTTTGTTTATTTTTATGCTCATTTATTATTAATATTACTGAGTTTTTCTAGTCATTTAGGTTATAAAAATAGGATTTATTATTCAGACAGACATTCTACCTTATCTGATCAAACCCAGCAAATAAAATTATTTACTTAAAGGTACTCAGGAGGTCGTTGCTTTCTCGAAAGCCTTTCTGAGAGAGCCTTTTGTCATTTAGTCTACTAATATGGTTTTGAAGATCTATCCTGAACATATCCCACTACAGTGATTGGGGTTAGGCTATATACGGATACGGATGGGTATTGTTGTTTCTGCAGTAGGGTTTTTTTATTTTTATCTGAATTTCTAGAAAGTTCACCCTAGCAAGTTGTAAAGGTCATTCTGGTGGCTTTCTTTTGTAACTTTGATGTTTAAAAAGACAAGTACAGCTGCCTTTAAACACTTGAAAAGGTTTGTGGCGGGATCTACAACTCTATCCAAAATCATAATCTCACCTCAGCGGCAGTCAATATTTTGTTATTGACTGCAGCTGACTTGTCTTCTCAAAAATATTACAATATTTTTTTGTCAAATTAAGACTGAGATCAGAAACCGTCAGTTCTTAAAAATACGGATTCACCATGCTCTATAATATTCATCAACTATTAACAAAACACTCCACGCATTTTCAAGTAGCGTATCAACCAAACAGACTCCAGAACCACTCCATCCATACCTACATCTATCAGGTACCAGAAGTACCTGATACCTCAGTACAAAGACGACTGTTGACATTCAATTACCGACGACACAGGCCTCCGCCGGCCACCGTGCATAATTCAGACCACAATTGTTCCCTCCCCGGTTTACTCACTCGTTTTAAGGCTTTACCTGTTTGTGGCTGATGGCTTTTTGAATAAAAGAAATGGTGCTCACATGACTACAGGAGATGGTTCGTTTATAGTGATAGGTTAGTGGTGGAAATGGTTCTTTTAGATGTTGTACGTGTACAAAGACTTGTTTTCTTGACAATGGTATTAGGTTCTTACGTGACGTCTTTGTGCTTCTTTTTCAGCTTGGTATGACTCATTTTATTAGAAGTATCCGGGATATTTGGATGAAAAGGTCTTGTCCGGGGAAGTATTATCGCGGTGTAGTATTATGATCGTCGTACCAGTAACGACTGTCAAAGGTCTAAAAATGACAGCCGAGACCAACAGCTTAGCGTGCTTTCCGAGGCACGGAGGAAACTAGGTATGTAATGGGCGGTCACCCATCCACGGACCAACCTAGGCAAGCGCGGCTTAATCTGAAGATCAACCCGAGCGGCTGTTATTATTTAGCCACGAGCTCCTCTTAGTCACGAGCTCCTCCTTTCTTCCACAATCAACTAACAACAATTAGTCATCCAAAACTATCACCACCCCACTCCAAGTACCAGGCTCACATGATCATCAAGTTGATCTTAAAAACTAAAAACATTCCTTACTTAGAACAGTCGAATGGCGTTCAGCCAAGTCTGTGTCGCGGTTAGGAGCAACCATTCCAAACGGAATTCGGTACTCCATACATTATTACCATGTATCATGTCCCCGCGAATTTATGGGAGCCGGCAGATAGAGCTGGCGTCTAAAGTCTAAGAATTAGAGTTATATAGTAGGTTGCAATGTGAACATGTGATGGTGTTTTAAGAAATGGCTCATGGTTCGTTAATGTTTGTTGGCAGAGGCCTTTTTGCTGTTTCCTGATTTGATTTTGAATGTGACAAATTTCTCAAGTATGAACACAAATAACATCAATCTTGTGATTCCTGAAGATTTAAATAGAGGTGTACATGCCTACATTTCATTTAATTATCATCTAGTTATGATACTCGAGTCTCTTTTGGTAACTGTGACTTTCACATTTAAAAAATAATTTGTCTGCAAGGAGTTTTAAATTATTTTATTTTACACGGTAATGATGTTAAAATAATGGCATAAATGTAAGTATATTCGGCCTCTCGGAGTTTACTTTACCTAGGATGGTAATACAATTGCGAGGTTGATTTTAAATCGATAAACTTTGACTGAATTTTTGCTAAAAAAAAAAAAAAAAAAATGGATACCATAATTAATTAGAAAAATCTATGTTTACTTTTCGTTCAGTAATTTCAACAATATTAAAAACAATGAGTGTCGTAACAATGTGTGTATGTTTTATCCCCAACCGTGACAATTGTAAAGTTTCAACAAAATACATCAATATTCATCCGAATTGGTAGCCGTTTAATTTATTGTGGGTTACTGTTACCACACGTTAGTAATCGGTATCGCAAACTGTCCTATTCTTTTAAATCATTAATCGCGTCAATAAAATCAAGTTTATCATCAATTAACTATTTGCTTTGCTTGCACATATAGGAACATAAATCTACATATCAAAGTTAATAGGATGTTTGCTATAATCACCTTTGACTGGAGATTAATTATTCTAGAAATAATCTGTAAGCTTTCAGAACTAACATAGTATTATCCATGCGTATTACTACTTCAAACATAGATACGTAGGAGCAGAAATAGCATATTCTATGGACATAGAACCACATAACTGTTCTAGTTGAACACTCCAAGCTGAATACTTAAAACCAAACGAGGCTCAAATATTAATCCTAGGATATACCCTGCTAAACTGCACCAAACATAGCTAAATTTCAATTTCAACTCTAAATCAAGGCCGATGAATCCTTAATTTAGTTATCATTATAAATAGGTCCATTATTCAGCCGTAAATATGGCATAGAATAGTTAAAAGAAACAGTGGACACAGCATCATTGTTGAAAGGCTGGTTACTTTTTTAGATTTGATGTGTTTACGCCCGGGTACCTGCTTTACTTCCGTACATGGCCAGTTCAAGGCTCTGTCCAGAGTGTGTCCTAAAGTTTGAATGAACCATGTGCACCCGCGCGCCTATTCTGACACAACATTGTTCGATAATTGAAATTTTTCGAAAATTCCTTCGACAAAGCTTTTAAATTGAGTTGGTTGTTGTTTTGGAAAATTCGACTGATGTTTTTTTTTTGCGATGTCCTGTTTTTGCTAGCATGTTCCGTTGTACATAATATACATTCATGGCTGGGATTGTCTTTATTTTAGCAAGTATACAAATAATCTCACAATGTGAGAGCGTAATCACTACAGATGTCCGAGCACATACGCATTGTCTACGACCGACTTACGTATGGTCTTCGGATTGACGACGAGAATTCTTACGATCGGTAATTGTTTGTTCAGTCATTTTATTCAATACCGAGCTTTTTCCACTAATAATCTAAAATATTCCAAGATATAATAGATTGAAATAAGAATTCCTTTATTTAGTGTTATGTTAGTACACAGAATTTTCCTCTTCAGCATTATACGCACGCGTAGGTGTTACTATTGTATTGTGAACCTATTGTATATCGGGCTCGTGGCCGCAACTTCACATCTATAGCGCGTATGTATTTCAGCACTAAAAATACCGAAGCATTAACTAATGAAAACAATTACACAACCAGCAATAAATAACTCTATTCACTTTGCAGTTCCCAGAATACGCCCGCTCCGTAGTGCAATACGTCAGCGCTATGCATTTAATAAATCATGAAAATCGTCCGTCCGTCTGTCATCGCGCGCGGATGACAAATTGCGAAACTACCCGCTGCCCCTCGACGTCCCCCGAGTCCTCCCGAGCGCCGCTGAACCACCCGACATGCCATCCGATTGATGACCAGCTTAATTGCATTGTTTAAATTTTTTAGCTGTGTGTTGAATACAGTTAGAATTTCGTGGTTTAATTAATAAGCGGGGAAATAAATGTGGGCTTTTGTTTTGATTTATTCTTTTTATCACAGTAGGTGAGGTACGACAATACGTTACACGTCAGTGGTTACAGCTCTGGTATAAGCTGGTCTCTTCTTTCTTTCACTTTATCTTGTGGTTAGTGCCTAACCTGGTGTCAGAGTTTTCATGCCGGCCATGGGTCTTTGGCTCTATAAATAAAATATCTCTCAGGCATGCTGGATTCTTCACATTTCCTTCACCGACGCAAGTGATAATTATACAATACGCACATGAATCCAAAAAATCAGAGGTGCGTGTCTTGGGTTCGAACTTGGGACCTATGACTTGGCAGTCTGACAGTCACACCACTAAGCTATCACTTGGTGATAGCTTAGTGGTGTGACTGTCAGACTGCTTGGTTGTGCTTTCCTCTTATTCTATAGAAATCCGTACTATGCTAGGTTTACGGTAAAAGAGAATAACACCGACCGTGACGTACGGTCTACTGTACCTACTTTGCTTCTTTTAAAGTTATTTTGTTTTTATGTTGTTAGACTGTTCAAGGTTGTAGACATTATTGATTTATTTACTATCTTGTTATTACCAAAACAATCAAATTATGGTAATATTTAATAAATATTAAATCATTCTCATAAATCACAAGGCAACGTACATAATAAATTATTTATCAGATTTTTCTATGTCAATCCATTGTTAATGATTGAACGGCCAAAGACATAATGTAACGAAGTTGTGAAAACATAGTGATTATTTATATTTCTATATTTATATTATTTACCTGCATATTAAATACCGCTGTTGCAGGTAGGGAGTGGCCCGATAGTCTGACAACCAGTCTTACTAAGGGGTATCGTATTACCCAGTACTAACATGGTTGTGGAGGTCCACTAGGCAGTCGCTCCATATAAAATAATGATATTCAGGTGCACCCTGCATCAGATAGTATATCTTCTATTTATCTAAAGACACATCAAACTCGGGTTCCGCAAACGGCTGCTGTAACCAGACATTCAATACTATTCATTAGGTTACTTAACTAATCCGTTTTACATGCTTTCGCTCATTAGATTTTACCATACGTCCCTAGACAAGATATCAATCTCAGCTCAATAAGACATAAAAGCACCAATCATAATTAGTTATGTTTGGTGCTTTAATTCAGTTTGTTTCTAACAGATATTACGGACAGAATTATTAGCCTGTGATTACTCATAGACAAACAAGTTTTTTAAATCAAACAAACAACCTTTACAAGAAGAAGACAGTTAGGGACACGTGTGAAACTTTTTAATTTACAAAAAGTCAGTAAAACATGCCAGTAACTGGCACAAAAGCTTCCAAGTAACTTGCATATCTTTTTTGCCATGAACACATACTTAGTTTTTATCACAATCGGCTGCCGCGCATGTTCACACTCCCACTGGTCATCACAACTTCTTCTTTATCGTGTGGTTAGTGCATAACTTGGTGTCAGAGTTTTTATGCCGTCCATGGGCCTCTGTTTTGACTTTACATGCCGTCGAGAAATATCTCTCAGGCATGCTGGTTGCCTCACGATGTTTTCCTTCACCGAAGAATGTAATTATTATACAGTACGCACATGAAACTGAAAAATCAGAGGGGCGTGTCTTGGGTTCTAACTTGAGACTTCAGTCCGACGGTCACATCACTAGGCTATCACAACTTATAGAGTAATATCGTATTCTGACGCACGTGTCGTGCGATCCCACTCTAGGTAGCTAAGATATGCTTTTCGAACATACTTTTAAATTCATTGCGTTTATCTTGTTTGGTTCACGTCTCGAAAGCCAATTACGCGGATTCACGGTACTGCGCTGGTGTGCTAGGCAACATGTGTGTGCAGAGTAAACTCCTGGCTTATAATATTATTTATTCTGGTCCCATAATTACTTACACTCATGTAGACTTTTAATGTAATTATTATCGTCGACCAAACAACAGTTGTTGTTGGCAGAACGAATTTAAAGAGTAATCGTATGAAAACATTCACATTGTTCGGTTAGTATGAAATCAGTTGATGAAGATAATTTAAATTATATCGGATTTTCCACTTTCATTATTTGTTTAACAACATATGGCGTTGCGGAGGCAGTTATGACAAATTAATAAAAACGTATTGCTTACATACGTATTGCTCAACGAGACTCCATAATTCTACAGTTGTAATAATTAACAAATCTCAGAAAGTAGGATTCTGATTTGTGATTATAGTTTACCTACACAAGCTGAAAAATAATGTAGCTAACACATCTTTATAACTATACCTACCTACTTTTGTTGGATATTCTTTGCTTTAATGTAGTAAGTGCCATTACTACTAAGCCCATATTAGCGATTGAAATCATGAATACATCTTCTGGAAACTATGATACCTGTAATTTCCCCGCACCTTTTAAAGCTGGAATACACCAATGCACCTTTATGTCAGTTTAAATTATTGCTTTGAATGAGTTCAAGCATCTCAATCCAAAACTAGGTTTTATTATTAGCGAATTGGTAAAAAGTACAAAAAAAACTATTTTGCTCAAAACTATTTAATCCGAGACCAAGTTTTAGAGCACCCGAATACAATCAAAAACTAGACATAATCACAAGAATAAAATTCACGTACAAAAAGTAAAATGCGTAGTTTCGTATCGCGCGCCGCAGAAATTGGATGTCATTTGTTTAGATTTAAAAAGAAAAAAACCTTAAAACAAGGTCAGATAGAAATGGTCTGTCGATACAGTTCTAAATAAAAGATAGGAATTATGTGAAATAAAAACTGACGAGCTTGATAAATATGTTAGTCAATTTTGAGCGCTATTTGAATAAAATGAATTATGTTCATTTGTTACAAAAAAAAGTAGGAGAGGTTCTTGCGTTATATTAGTTTGCAAATGATCACTATGCCGCCGTAATTCTACAAGTGGAAAAGATGGAAGTGTGTGATATTAGTGAAAAGGATGTAATTCTTTGTATGGGACTACACACGGAGAACACATAAAAATACCAAGGTATTTGTTTGGTGCGTCCCAATAACTCATTAACAGTTCACCGACACAATAACAAAAGAAATCCTCCATCTTATTACTATCTAGAATCTACAACAAAGATTAATAAGGCACTAACCTGAAATCTTTTCCAAATTTCTCTCATACTGCCCACACAAATAATTCCGTTTCAATTATACCAATCTTCCTTTTTACACAAAACATATGAGAGTTAGACGTCTGATGTCCTAGGTAGTTGGATGGTACCAATTACCGTAATGTGTCACACATCGACTGAATCGGAAAGCGATGTATCAAGTCGCCAGGAGCAGTAAATCAACTGGTGAATATCGGCGTCGAGTAATACGTTGCCAAGTGTTGTGTTACTGAGTTATCTGTGGCGATTGCGGATAGATATACGTTTAAGGGTAAGTAAATAAGTGTAGTTATCTAATGATTTAAGGGAGTAAGGTAAGCTATATATTTTCTTTTCTGTAAGTAAACTTAAATCTGTTTTTACTGACACCTAAATATTTCTGCACGTTTTGCGTTAAGTTGAGCCTTAACGTAAAACGTGAAATCTGTATTTTGGGGATTCATTTAGGGGTCACTTAGTCATGCACATAGTGAGAACATCGTGTGATCACCAAACAGGCTGCCAATCAAATAATTTAAACGCTAAATCTATAACGGCATGCTGGCAATTTATCTTTCAAGAAATATATTTTTAAGTAGCCTAGTAGTTAGTTTATTTTAACCACCAATTAGACCAGTTACTTCAAACGACATTGTCTGTCATGTATCGTATTAATAAACCGTCCTTCTACCAACAGCTAACTATAAAGAGCGTTACGCAAAAGGAGCAACGAACACCAAACTGAAGCCAACAGTCTCTACGACAGAAATCCGTGACAATGCATACATTCACACATTAAACATACACTCTTAATTTAAATGTAACTGCTCCCGCAATTCTATTTTATTTTTATTGGCAACTTTACGCTATTTTCGCACTAGCAACTGCAATAAATTCTTACTTTAATTGTCCAAGCCTGAGACAACTGTAAAATGTCACCATAATTCCTCAAAACTATTGGGTAGTTAATCGTATAAAAGACGGCCATGGCTTATATGGTTCGAGTTTACATAATGGGCAAATGTGGTCCAACTTGGTTGATTGATGTCAAACTTACGTTAACAATGTATTATTTACATTATTGAGCGATGATTGCCGATGTCCACCAACAGCTTGTCCCCAAGTGGTGGACAGCCACAGACACAGACAGTTTTTTCAAATTAATTCTCGCTGTCCGCTGCCTCGCTGTATTTTTTATTTTTTTTATCTTTATTAACGTATTTTTCAAATATTAACATAATCATCGTACTTTCAAAATCCTTCGTATTTTCATATAGAATAGCTGTGATAAGATACTAAGAGGCAAAAAGTTTAATTGCAAGGATAAGAATTAAATCGCAAATGAAGTATTTCATCAATGGCTCAATACTCAGATACGGTCTGCTTGTATGGGGTAACTCTACTTTCGTAAAAAAGTATTTATAACCCAAAAGAGATGTATCAAAGCCATTTACGGCGTTGGACCTCTCGATTCATGTAGACCTCTATTCAAAAAGTTGGGCTTACTTACTCTTACTAGCTTACATTTTAGAAGTAGGGATGTTTGTTAAAAAACACCCAAACCTGTTCTCTAAAGTGACTGAATAAAAAGTTTCTCTCTAGAGATCCTACCAAACTGACTATAACAAGATGTAGAAGCACTCTCTTTCAAAACAATTGCTATAGCATGTCGGTCAAAATCTTCAATAAAATACCGAAACAAATCAGAGAACTTCCAATTTATTATTTCAAAATGAAACTTAAGAAATGGGTCTTTAATAACGTGTTCTATACAATTAATGTGTTTTTGTCTTATAAACCCGTTTGTAACGGTTAAGTAGCTTTTGTTCCTATTTTTTTTTATTTGTTTTTTTTTTTCTAATTTTATTACATTTTGTTAAATTTTTAACTGGTACTAGGTACCTAAACCAAGAGTATATTGTGCTAGGTATTTTAATTTTAAGTTTTCATGCTGAAGGAAGTCAGCGAAATGTGTGAAACCTTTTATTTTATAAGACCATCGTGTACCATATTTCATGCAAAATAAAGAATCTTGAATCTTGAAAAAATAAAACCTTACTCATTCAAACTTTGTCGATGACAATAAAAAGAAAGATTTTTGTAAATGACCTTTACTGGCTGGATTTTTATTACAACTACTTATGTAGAATTTCAGCATGCAATCCTGAAAAGTACTTCCGATATGCAGTAGGCATTTCGCAATATCAGTAATATTTACAGTTACACCTCAGCGCCTCAGGCGGGGTCGGTAATCAAACGCTAGACGTTCAGTCTACATCAGCTGCAAGTGTTGCTGCTCCATCCATCACACGAGCCCCTGAATAACAGCTGGGAATACACCTGACTTAGGGAATATAGGTTTTATAGAGCATACAGTACCTGACTTGAGTATGGCACGACGAGTAAAAAAAATTTACGAAGTTTGTAACACGCTTTTCTCGGAAGAACATTCTTTTTACACGTGTCAAAAACTTAGAACTGACGCCCCATCTTTTTTTTTAAATACAATTTCACGAAAAAACTTAAACGTTTGTCAACGGAATGTCAATCAACCGCCAACAGATCCATGCAATACTGCATGTGACAGTCTCTTTGTGAAACTATATGCGTTATTTAAACGCTTAAATGAGTTGTTTCCGTTTAGACAAATTTTCGTTTCGCCAGATTTTTGTTTCAACTGTAAAAGTACAAGGAGTGATAGATTTAGTTAAAGTGATAAGCTTTTTTTTTTAATTCAGCACAATATAATTATTTATACCTACATATTTCAGCGGTAACTAAGGCTGGCACCAACGAGTGAATAAAAGATTTACTAAAAACCATCTCTTGAATTTATTCATTTATTTGCAGGAAACTTTACCTTACAGACTAACATAAGTACAGCTATATCTTCAAAAATATGTAAGCATAAAAACACGAGCACACAATTATTTTGTTACGTCGAATGTAACTAAGCCAACTTATGACAACAAATAAAAATATTCACTCATTCTATAATGCAAACATGAGTAGGTATACATTTTTTATTAATGTGAATGATCAAGCACGAAAGAAAAAAAATTCATACGTATTATGGAAGTTCAACGGGTTACAAGCCACTCCTAAGTCGAAAAATGGGAACGTCGCGTAATCTTTCAGCGCTTCAAGCGATGATCATCAACTCGCTACTCAGCGCAACATTCCCCGCATTTCTTTCCCGTGAAGGATAGAAGACGTTAGCGGAATGAGTTTCTCTAATTTCTCAACAACAAACCTCCTGTGTATCCTTTGCTGATCTCGGCACAATATTTCAGCGCTCACACCTAACATTTGTTACTGTGGCCGCCGTCTGACGCGCGTTCTGTTACCGGCGTTATGTTACCCTCCTGTACTTATGTGCGCCTGGTATTTTGAAACTACGCTTGTATGGTGAGTTTTGGGAAAAAAAAACTACGAATTTAAATGCAACTAACGAAATTGCATAGAATTTCAAAATATTTAAGGAAACGTAATTTTTCACTTAATGTGGTGTGTGACTGGCAGATCCGAATGATAAATTATTCTACTGTTGATAAGAGTCACTTAAACATGTCGATAACTTCTTAAAAAAAATAAGAGATGTGTTTCTTTTCCGACTACCTCAGATAAAAGTATCGTAACATACTCAAAGGTCACGGTTTCTTCGCCAGACATTTCGTAAAGAAGAGAACTAACGTATTGAAAATAAAGTAATCAACTGAAACAAACATGAAACGAGTGGGTTTTCAGTAAATACAGTATCTTCTAGTTAATAAAATTCAATAATTGTGTACCGACGGCCCACGTTGTTCTGTGAATAATATTATTTATATTGGCTTTTATTTATATCTATCACATATTGATTGAAAACGTGACTACTCCTAGAACATAACTGTTTTAGAATTTTCAGTGGATTTTTTAGCAATTTATTTATTTAACACTTCTACAAAAGTAAAGAGGCGGACTTAATGCCATAGGCATTTTCTAGCAGTCAACCTTTGGGTGATGCAGAGACAAGCAGTGGTGGTGGTGGTATTTATTAAATGTGATTTCAAAGTATTCTCGCGTGCAGGTAACTAGGTGCAAGAAACTGATATGCAAGTTTTAATAGTTCACTGTTGAGAATCATGAGTCAAGGAAAACTTTTTAATAGGAATATCATGGCTTCATACTCTATGTCTGAGGAGCTCATGGCTAAATAATAATAGCCGCTCGGGGCGACCTTCAGGTTAAGCCGCGCTTGCCTAGGTTGTTCCGTGAATGGGTGACCAGAAGCACATTAAGCTGGTGGTCCCGGCCGTCAAGTATCGTATAGTTCTGTACAAACTTTATGGCGGCGCAGAACATATAATGTAAAGCTGCGCAAAATACAATTTAAGGTATCAGC
Organism: Noctua janthe; assembly: GCA_910589295.1. Classification (NCBI taxonomy): domain Eukaryota; kingdom Metazoa; phylum Arthropoda; class Insecta; order Lepidoptera; family Noctuidae; genus Noctua; species Noctua janthe. Next base: position 1,619,807 of record OU342560.1, read on the forward strand.
GGAGCGCAGAGGACGCATCGCCTTGACTGTTTAATGCGCAGACCGTCGCTAGTAGTATAAAGTTTAAACAGAACTAGACGCGTTATTCAACGAGATACAGCTCAAGCTCTCCGTTCATAGATCCGATGCGACTTGGCGTCAGGCGACATGGATGCGCTTCACTTGTTTCTTTTGCGTCAGTACCGTTAGTCCACAAGTCACACGGCAGTTCTCTCATCAACAACTTTTCTTATTTGTTTACTTCGCATTCACTGACGCAACAAGCTTGTCACTTGGTCGTGTTGCTTGTGGCCAACAGGTGTGATCTAAGAATATCAGGACGCCTCACTGCCTGTAATGATAGCTATAACTAATACCTTTTGAATAGGTTTTCCTTGATCCTTACACGTGCCATAATAAAATCAATATAATAGATTGACATACCTTTGTCGTCAGATCCTTGACAAAAGGATTGGTATGCCTAAGACACTTGTCGTGCTGCCAGCGATTAGCGATAAGCGAGTAGAGATAGAGAGATAGAGAGCGATTAAAACTAGTTAAAATCAATCAAAGTATCTTATTTAAATTTGGGTGACAATCAGAAAACAATTTGAACGTCAAAATTTACATGAGACAGTCCCCGACTGTTTGTGTAAGTAAGTTTTTATTTTACTGTCACATGATCTACAATGCTGCCTGCCTCGTTGGTCTAGTAGTCGCAAGCACGACTGCTGAGCATGAGGTCCTGGGTTCGATTCCCGGGTCGGGTAAATTGTTATTTTGTTTTTCCATCAGGAATCTCTCAGCAGTCACGATTTGCGCCCAGTTGATGGCAAAACGCTCGCCACCTATTACATGGGACTTAAACATAACTGGCGAAATGTGGGTGTACTATTAGATACACCTCTACCTAAACCTTCAGGGATTACAGGAATGATGTTATGTTATGATTTACAATATTTATTTTTGTTGCTTGAACGAGATAATAGTCGAGAGCAAGTCGCTTCCTCGTGCATTGGGACAAGCGCCTTACCTACTTAAGCTTATTTGTCTACCGTTACAAGGTATTATTTCACTACATGCCATTATGTTTGGGTATACAAATCTGTTACATAGTGTATGGCAGAGACGATATTAGCAAAAAAAAACAGAATTTGTACGAAATGATGTTCCCAGTTCAAATTAACTGGAACGTATATATATTTTATGACTGATAACTTTATAATCTACCTAATAGAAATCGTGATTCAATCATTAATTCACTGTCCGAATGGCTCAGGCGCAAAACGTCTCTTTCGTAAAATGTATACCGCAAAGCATACAAGCATAGTATATAGTTCTACAAGCTCTTCCGACCTAACTCCACTAACTTGTTTTTTTTTCAACCCAATTTCCATAGACGATAATTTCTCAGATGTATATCAACCGCGCCGTCTAGATGATGTCATTCCAAAAGAACCATGCAGTACTGTAAATGTCTGGGTCATAAAGTAGTTTACTAAAATACAAGCCTCAAAGTAATATCATATAATAAAATGTGTGGCCGCTTAGCCTTGATCCCGGCAGAGGTCAATGTATGGGGTAAATAATGTATATATTAGGTTATGTATTAGGCAACAATAAACAGAGTATATCCAGGGCCGCGACGTGATCCGCGGAGTCCTACAGGCCCAAGGGATCGTGCACGTACTGGATAGACGAGCCGCTAAAATGGCGCTAGGAGACGAATAGGTTAACTATAGTTTAAAAGATGAAGAATGGTGTTTGATTGCTTATGAGCAGTGTTTGTTGTTCTAATTATGTCTTAACAGGTATTTTAGCACAGTTTTTGTGTACATCCAGTGTTAATGGTTCAGTGTGCAAGGTAGTGGTTTGATAAATAAACGAGCATGTCTCAGTACATCTAAATAGAAACCTGCCACAGGGATTCGGTAGGTATAGATCTAACTTTTAATTTACTTAGCTAGGTACTACAATTATTGTTAACTACGATAAATTGTTACACTTTAGTTTTACTAATAATCCCTAAATTGGAAGTCCATACTTTTAGTAACAGACTGTACCAAATTTTGTGAAATAAATGATTCTATAAAAAGTATTATTCACTATCGTCAAAAGCTCATTCGTTTTTATTATATTGTTTTCATATTAATATACTTTACAGCTTCTTCGCCATACGATTTCATAATAAATCGTAATCACTGACCGCCTCGTACGTCACCATGCAACATTTTAGTCAAAGCGAAACTCCAGTAAATTCGCTTATAGCGTCACTAACAGCAAAACAACTCGAGGGACCTACGTGACATGAACAAATAAAAACTACTTGTTCAACTCTGATAGCAGGAAATTGTTTTAAGCAACGTTCAAGAGGAGATTTCGTAGGTGGACTGTCCCAGAACTCCCTGATGTAGGTAACTTTAAACCCCCTGTTTTCTTGAACGGAAAATAAAATAAAGAGTTTGATGTTGACTCTCTGTTTGTTGTTTGTTTAAGTTGGTCTTTGGCGGGTTCGTTAAGTCTCGGCTCAATAGGTAGTTTGTGAGTTATGTGTGTTTGTGTCGTCGGTAGAATCACAGTCTTTTATTTTAACGGGTGGGGTGTTTGGTAGCAACTATGACATTTGTTTTAGGTTTAACACCAACAATAAAAACTTTAGCGGTGCTTCTTGAGGATTTTTATTTCTAGTATTTACTCAAGGTTTCTTTTAAAAGAAGCATATCTCGTACTGAATCACGTCGTCAACTACTTATTGAAAAATATTTTGCAATTAGGTAGTGCAATCAAACTTAAGTTATCATATCGTAACCGCGGTTACGGTGGAGACGATAGAATTCTTACGACAGTTAGTCCAACATTTTATTAAAATTAAAGGTTAAATTTCCAACTACTTGGTCTAACGCTGGTCTAGTGGTCGCGAAAACTACTTTTGCTACAGAATGAAGTTCTGGGTTCGATTTCGAGTTTAAGTGTTATTGGGCTCCTATTTCATGGGACTTAAATTTTACTGACGAAATGTGGCCGCACTATAGGTATGTGTACACCTCTGCCTAACCCTTTACGTATTACAGGGGTGATATTATAGATTTTTTAACTTTAAAAGACTTTAGATACTTTGAAACACAGCAACGTTCCGTTCCTTTATCCATTATTCCAGCACCATGTTTACAAACACCAACGCATACTGGTACAATACCAGCATGTTCTCATGCATACGAACCACATTGGAGAATCCAATTTCCTCAGAACGTGAACATTTTCCTTCGCAATGAAGCATCGATATTGTAAAGACGTGTTGGATATAATTTCTAACGTTGTCATGTTTATCAGTTCATCAAAATGCTTGTGTGTGAAATTGAAATGGAGAGGGAGAAAATTAATTTTAGGAGATTTTAAAGTAGGTTGTGGGTTCAAACCTGCTACTTTGTTAATGTGAAGTTGTCAGTGGTACACCTTATGGTACACCCAAATTTCGCCAGTTATGTTGAATCCCATGTCATAGGGAGGGAAGTTATTGTCACAATACCATACTTCATGGGTGCTATTGAGAAATTCTTGATGGAAAAGTCCAATAATACTTTGTCTGGCCTGGAGAATAAACTCAGGGGCTTACACTCAGCAGTCGCTTGCGACCGAATGAAATTCAGTTACTTGGTCGTTATAGCGTAATTATTTAGTCAATATGTGCTCTATTTACGACTACTGTAGGCAATCAAAATATGTAATTAAAAATGGTATTTTTGTGTAACAGTCAAACCACTTGCAGCTATTTGGCTGAAGTTATTATTTTTAACCCATTAGTTTAAAATTGAACAGATATTTTAAAAGTGCCTTAAAATAACAAGTTTAAAATAATTTTACAAAACAAATTGACATGTATTTGAGGCACGTTTTATGTTTCGAAACTTTCATCGAGTGTTTAATTTTTAAAACGTAGTTACATTTAACATCATTTTGTGGAAAATGCTGGGTTATTTTTTTAACGAGACTAACTTGATACATTTTGGTTTATAGCGGTATATAAAACGTCTTTCTTTTTAAATATTGATATATTTTGATTTTTCTCATTCAGTAGGTTGTTCAAAATAAACAGCGTGTTGTCAAAGGAGATACAATTATCAACTTGTCGAATATTTTAGACTACGTACCTAATACATTTTTTTTAAATCATCCTGTTTTTGGAAAAAAGGGTACATTTTTTTTAAGAAACTAATTATCTTCATAGCTTTATTAAGTACCTTTTGTCCATTTCAAATTGTTTGCAAAAAGACAACGAGGCAGGTAAACGGACGGGACTAATTTAAATTAATTAATTTTACATCGTTAACAATTATAATGCTGAAACTCAAAATTAAGCTCCGACCTTATTTTAATTGTAATCAGATTTTTAGAGTTGGGTCATTTAAGGACCCTAAATATGGGTGTAATTTTTATTATCCTTGCTTTGCAAAATATTACGCAAAATTAGATGTTGCCATGCGACTTTTCTACCTGTAATTCGGTTGTTTCCACTTTGGTATGTAATAAGTATCACGTTACTATGGTGTTGTATTTTTTAACCTATAAAAACATAACCATCAAATTACTCACCCCTATTGATTAACATAAAAACAAGGGCTCATTATTAATTGTTACATTACTATTAGGAGGAGCTCGTGGCTAAATAACAACAGCCGCTCGGGTTGATCTTCAGGTTAACCCGCTCTTACCTAGGTTTGTCCGTGGATGGGTAACAGTGACCACCCATTACATATAGAGTTTCCTCCGTGCCACAGAAAGCACGTTTAGCCGTTGGTCCCGGCTGTCATTTATTAAATCATTGACAGTCGTTACAGGTAATAAGTGACCTGAAAATGACAACCTGTCTTCCCAAAGGGTATCGTATTACCCAGTGCTAACTGGGTTGTGGAAGTCAGATAGGCAGGCGCTCCATGTAAAATAATGGTCAGATGCATCCGGTTAGATTGGAAGTCGACCCCAATACAGTTGGGATAAGGCTAAGCAGATGATGACAATACTATTAGGTACCTACCTCTGCCTAACACTTCGAGGATTACAGGTGTGATATTATGTTATGTATGACAAACTTGCAAGACAAGACTGACACTAGTTTTGTCGTAAACAAACCAGAAACATTGTCAGGAGAACAATAAAATAAGCAAACCTTAGACATTAACAACAAAACATGAAGAATGTATACAAAGATTCCAAAAGAAAAAGAAAGATAACTAAACAAAAAAGATAAGAGGCAGTTCATGTCGTTGTAAGTACAACATTTATACATGAGCCATCCAGTCGGAATGTTCGATGAATATATCTTAGTTCACTTTATTTCTTTTTGTCATATTTTCTATTGTGTTCGAAGCGTAGATATTTTTCAGAAAAGTATTTTATGTTACAGTTGGCATGCTTACAAAAGATAACAGTGTTGTCATCAAATGAGTCAATATCTTTTTTAAACGGAAGAGAAAACAGAGTTTTTAGACAAGTGCGATCGGTTTCAAAGTTAGCGGTTCGTTTATGGCAAGATGTTCAAGTTTTACGGCTAGCTGATGCCATCATCATTGTCCTGCCCATATGGCCCTTCTTCCATACTTCTCTATTACTCGTCGTCTCGTTATCACAGAAAGAATGTCAGTAATAAATTTTGTCTAGGACTTCAGGGCTTTTTTAAAAGACACACAATTAAACCTTTTTAAATATCCAAAGTGGAGATTTACCTTTGCATAAAAAATTACAAAGAATGCTCCAGGTTTTCGAAAAGAGTTTCCTTATTGAGCTATCCCAATTAATTTCCAATCAATCAATTAAATCTGTCTATGAAATTCCGCAAATATGGAATTTGAGTAAAACTAAACGATTTTCTGATTTTCCAGTAAATTAAAGCAGGAAAGTACATTTTCTGTTAACCTAGCGTATCGTAGTTTGCTGCTAGACATATGCCTCTACCAAGTTATGCCACAACACCCTGTTCCTCAACTTCCGCTTCCAGTCTGAACCAGCCACCTTTTTAAGAACGTCGGTCTACTAGCTCCCCAAGTAACTAAAACATGTTAATGTAAAACTATCAGGTCATTTTGAAAATACATTAGTCAATAGTCCATACATATAAAAACTAAATGATTGCAATATATAATTATTATTTGAAAGCTGACAATCTTATCAGTGTGATTTCACCCTCGCGACTCACGGACATTGCAAGCGCCACTGTGTAGTTAAGTACAGTAGGTTAACAAGTCCTTGCACATCTGTCCACTTTTGTAGCATGACAAACTTACTCATTGCAGGGCCCTGCTTTTACGACCAGTAAAAGCAGGGCACATCAGCAGGCAGCGGGCAGGGCAGCAGGGTACTCCTAATTGTAATGTGTAATTATGATTGCAAGTTGTCTTTTCAAGTCTTGGAGTTAAGCGTTTTAAATCTAACAGTGTGCTTTTGGGTAGGGATTATAATTTGGTTTTACCTAGTGTGAGTGAACAAGGGCAAGAATAGTATGCCTCGTACAGTCAACCACCTGTCCATTGTAACACAAGTAAAGGTTCTTGACGATGTAAGTTAAATTGTTAGTACCTACGATTACTGCGATGAACAGTCTCGCGCAACAAACAAACAATACTGAGGAAATAGTATTAAACACTACTCAAAAATATCCGATGTTTTTACACGTAGTTTCAACTTGACCTACTGTAATCATCCCTACACACCGACTACCCTAGTGACGTAGCAGAGTAAGCGTAGATAAGTTAAATTGAAAAAGCGATCATCTTCGCTCGCTGCGTCCCTGGTACACTGTCGGGAATATTATAAATTGTGAACAATGAAAATATTATAGCAGTCGTGGAAAAAATGGACAACTATCTCCCACGAGTTGTGAGCTGAATAGAAAGGCATAATTTATTTTATGTCATAAGAGCATCCGTCTGGGGAGTTATGTTTTTGAAATCTTCTTGCTTGATAATAAATTTTGACTATTGTAGAATATTATTAGTGATAAATGCCAGAAGGTTTTTTAAATATCTTGATTAATACTTGATTCCATAAATCTTACCGTAAACGACGTAAGTTAGATAATATTTAAGTTTGTCATTTGGACAGCTATTTGATTTTTATTTTCATCGCAATTTTCTCGAAAAATAGACGGCTTAAAGTTATAATGTTTATGAATAACACCTAAGATTTATTATTCATAAAATAAATTACTTTCATACATACATCATTTCGATCCGTGCCATCTCCACCAAACTTGAACATGATTAAACTCACCCTCAAACATCCATAAAAATATACTGAAACTCGAAAAAAAATATAACTCCTCACACATTAATCTTGTACGTGCTAAATAGTCATTCATAAAAGGCGTATTACGTCACTGTAAGGGCAAGTTCACACCTAGTCGGGTCACGTAGCGTTATCAAAGTAATTTACACGGCGCACGGCAACTCCATCTAACTTGCGGAAAGTTGCTTGATTAGGTGCGTGAGACGAGACTCGATGCGGTAATTATTTCCTTGCTTCGAGGTGTCGATAGATTGTGGCGGTTGTGTGTGAAGTGAAGTGGGTTTGGTGAAGGGTTTTTATTTGAAGATGGTTTATAACAGTTGCTATGGTTTCCTTTAGGCGATATTTCTGTTATCAGTAAAATATTGGTATTCAGTTGTCATTAGACTAAAAGCATACCCCACCATAGTTCGCGTAATCGCGTTATTTTTTGACTAATTAATTAATATTCAGCACTTGTTTCTTGTTCAACATAGTTGGGACAAGGCAGATTATGATTTTTGTAATTAATCAGATAACAATGATAGTTATTATACACTTAAGAAAGATACAATACTTATGCAATGTTCTATTTGTTCAATAGTTTAGCACATTTAACATTTTTAAACATAAAAGAATTTTCAATCCATTGATTTCCTTCGCTGCTTACAGAATGCACTCAAATCACGCTGAACTACCATATCAAAATCAAATACCCGGAATCGAACCCCATCTCGATAACGTTTCAAACATCTATAAAAATACTCATTTAATTCCTGGCTACAAACCAAATGTCGGAGCAAATTTAGTAAGAGGAAACGCATTTTTCCGTACAACAGACCAGTGATGGTAGCATTGTTTTATTTATACTTTGTGGTACCACTGCTAGCATCACTATTTGTAGAGAAACTTAGGCTTTGGAAAGTTTTTCTGTTGGGTCTTGCTCACGAGTTATAGGCGTCTTGCGATAGTGGCTGTGTTTGAGTGTCAAGCTCTAGTTGTCATGCTGGTGGTCTCGACTAAATAAAACTGTTTTTCGATATGAAGACTATAAATGGCCGATTTATGCGCACGGTAAGTGACGGCGAGCGAGTGCTCCTCGGTATGGTCGAGGGCCTAGCGTTGGGTGCGGAGTTAAGGTGACGTAGGATCATTATGACGCAATCCTACTGGACGGCGCGATGTGATGGTCCGGACCAGACTGAAAAGAAATGAAAAAAGTCGTTTAGTGCATGTCACGAACCACCGCGACGTGACTTGTGTAAATAGGTGACTAGCGATTTGACGCGCGATTGAATCTAATGTAGCTGTCAGAGCGGTGGCTACGACTTCAGAACAACGAGCGCAGTCTAAAAATCGCCTTCGTCATTGACGTCTCGTAGCAAGGCATAAAGTTACGCGCGTGTGTCGCTTCTCAAGTCGTAGCACCTGAGAACGTGACCGAGGCCTTAGATCAGCTAGTTGGTTCCCTTGGGAATACTGCACTCTTTTGTTATTGATTAAAACAAAAGACGATGTTCCTGAAAGAACTACAAGAATGTTAGGAAGCGCTAAGCGAAGACGGAAACGTGGGGTTTGGCACTGGCTGGGAATAATCACGGTTGGCTTGTGAGGAATAAGAAATAAACCACAGAGCAGGGCTGTATATCATGATTACATGTCATGCTCTGTGGGTTCCTCAGTTTATACATGTTTGGTTGTTTAGTTGCATTTTGTATAATAGATATGAGACTGTGAAACCGTTATTTTGTTTTTTTTTTTAAGGCAGATTACTACAGCTTTTATTTATTTTGGCATCCATATTTTGATTTTGAATTAAAAGCTACAATAGGGGAAAAGTAACGAATACTAAAAATTTACTAAATATTATCAGTACCTTTTTTTAGAGTCATGCCAAGTCGGAGGGCCACACGAGAAGCATCTTTTTTTTTCTAGACTTCAAAATAAATAACTAGCAGCAACGCATTCTATTTCCATTCCATTTTCTCGGAAGTTCAAGATAATTATACCTGTTATTAAAACTATAAGCCAGCTGCAAGAAAAATGATTCGAAACTTTTACTACGAACAGGTATCAAGTTCTAAAGAATAATTTTAAAATTAAACTTGTTCAAAAAGATGTTACGCAAGAAATGTAAATTAAAGTGGGTTCAGAAGAAAAACAACATCGTTATGCATTAATGGAAGTGTTCCGGGTTTAGGTCGGGAACACACTGAAGAGGTTAGGCTATAAGATATTTAAGCTAACGTCTTGAATGCGAAGGCAGCAATGAATATTTGCGAAGAATAGAATGACCCTATTTTTGTGTGAATAACAACTGTACGTAAAACTTTACAGTTGAACACAGGTCTTTAAATAAATAGATGCTATGTCAGTTAGTAAACATTAATAATGTGGCTGGAAAATTCAGTTTTTTGCTTTTCAAGTCTATGCGTGCTACAAAGAAAACCTTGCATGCGCGTAAATTTCACACGAATTTGTTTAAAATAGGTAAAAAGTAGTACAGCTCATTGCGACTGCAGGTTCAATGACGTTTGATTCTTTGATTATATAAGGTGATATAGTCTCTAATCGTCGCAAGCATTTAAGTTTGATGCACCCTTATTTTTATGCAAATTGTGCGGCAAGTTTTAGGCCCCGTTCCTCGCCTTAGCCGATGTTACTTGCGACACGACTTGCATCAAGATAGATAGACGCCCGTGCTTTAGCCATTTTATACTCGCTGTCGGCGTTTAGCTCGTGAAATAGCCTATCAATGCTTCGCTCGCACTACGCTCCTACAACACCTAGAACACATAAGGAACGTTGCAAGTTCAGACATTAAGATAAGACAAATTGTTCGCCTCTTATTACAAATGGTTTCTTAATGCGCAAGATATGTTTGCGATCACTAACTTATGGCGCTGCAGTTGTTATTGTAATTATAAAATGTTCAATGAAGTTTATATTGATTAAGTAAATTATATCTAATGGTATCATAAAACAAGAGTTGGCTTGGCTTACCTTTAAAAAGACTCCGAACCCAGATTTTCTAAAACAAGGAACTGATACCAGACTTGTAGCCGAAGCTCTCAGATCTAAATCGACTCAATATAGATTAAAATCGACAAGAAAAATATTTATAAACCTGTTTAAGAACACTATCGTTTTCCAGCATATTTTCCACATCTGCCATTGCTAGTTTTTTTTTAAATTATCTCATTTTGTATGGGTTTATTATGTATCCGAATTGTTTAGCTAACCCACTACTGACATTCTAGCAGCCATAACAATGATAAATAAGTCAAAATGAATTCGATAAAGCTATCTTTAAATGTATGAATAGTTTAAAATACGAGATGGTTTGAAAGCGTTTGGCACTTAAGGAGAGACACCAAGTAGTCATAGGAAGGACCTTACTTTTGTTGTAAGATTTGATAAATAGCCTTGGAAAACATCTTCTTTTTCTTCAAACTTTGGCCACCCAATGCTGAGTGTAGATCTCTTCCAAATCAATATCAATAAGTTTCTTCCGGCTACTTTAACGAGATCATCGGTCCACCTAGTCGGTTTTCTTTCAACATTGCTCCGTCTCGACCGTGGTCTCCACTCCAGCACTTTGTTTCTCCCCCATCTTCCATTAAGTCTACGGCATATATGGCCCGCACACTTCCACTTTCTTTTTACAATCGCCTCTGCTGTAGTCTAGGTATAGGCTAAGTCTCGTTCGTCTCATAATTTCGGTGTTTCCACCCGGTCGCAGAGGGAGATGCCAACATGGCTCGTTCCATAGTTATCTGAGTGAAAACATCTACGCCAGACCTATTCACAAAACCTAGTTACCAAACACCCCGTAACACAATCAACTGAGGTCATATCAATAAATCTAGCAAGAGACATACAATAATATTAAAAGGTGGAGCTGAATCAAGAATTATATGTAACGGAAGCAATGGGCAATGTTCCAAACTGGCGAATTTACTCACTGAGGAGATACCTCGGGCTATGTGAATGTACTTGTGTTGCTGTAAATGAGAATTAACTGTTAAAGTTAACATTTTATACGTATCACGGTCATAATGCAATAATTTTAATATCATTGTACTTCACACCAATAAACACGAGCACGGTCCGGTAATATAATTCGCCGGCACGGTAGGGGTAGCTGAGCGATTGGCTGCTGCGCTGCGTGTCGCGGGTTCGATTCCTGCATGGAACAAATATTTGTGAGGCCTACCGGTAGTTGTTCAGAGTCTGGCTATTTTTGAGTTTAACTGTTCGTAAACGCACCCACGATACACGAATTGTTCCTAGAGTGGGGTGCAGTGTTTTTACAATTTTTTTTTAGTAACATAACCATATAGGCATTCGCTCCATGTAAAATACTGATATTCAGCTGCATCAGGTTAGACTGTTGATTTAAGTCATACACAGCTATTACAAGGCCTGTATAATACTGTTATATGAATATTTAAGTACCTCGTAGCGGTAAGATTTCCAGACACATATTTCTGCAAAACGAAACAAAAAAAAAAAAAATATTAGTTTACTATCACCAACGTGGCACGTCTTCGAAACAGATTAACTTATTACACAATAGCGTATACAAGAAGCTGTGATCTAATAGGTCAACCGAAAGTTCAGGGTCCTCCACATTACACGTGACTTTGCCCAGATATATTGCTACCAGCCAGTCATCGCCAGCCAGTTACCAGTTATGGTTACCAGTCTCGTTTGGATCGCCCTTTATTGAGTCGGTCTACGTCGGAATAACAAGAGGAGACACTTTCTAAAGTTAATTACACAAACTAGTGCACAAAGGGGCTCAAATGAACGTACTTTTGGATATTCCTAACTAATGCTATATACAGTAACAAATATGAAAAAAATAATCAGCTGTTCCTTACATTTTGCCAAGTCATTCGAATATAAATGAATGGAGAGGTTGATTTTAGTCCCGATAAAAAGCTGCAAAGCAAAGTTGGTCCCAGAGTAAAAGTTGTATATTTTCATGAGTGTGCCTCGTTTAATCAGTCATACTGTATACATGAGAGTAAGTTTGTTTGTTTGTCTTATTTCATGATATAACGTCTGAACGAATTTGGATGAAATAAAGGATATTCCTGTTGGATACTCCTGTTTGGTAAAATTCAAACATGCGCACAAAGCCGCAGGCAAAATTTTGTTGAGATATAAATAAAATCTCATTTTTATCTCGTTTCACGTCAAACTAAATAAAATATTGTTGAACATGTAATCCCTAATTTTCTAAATAAAGATGATTTATCATTTGTTAAAAAATAACTTTCCTTAGATATGTTTTTCAGTAAATAAAATATTTATACGTCTGCGAAATAATTCCCTTTGATAAAATAATAACAGAATAGAAGGATAATGACCAATTTGTATCGTCGGTAACTTAAAGGAGAGATAGTTTGTGCTTGGCAGCACAGTCACGTGCTAAGGCTGGCCACCTCCTTTGTCGAATCACTGATTTTCGATCGCGACTGTACTCACACTAAGACAAGTTCTTGTTGACGGTTTAGTTTCTAGTCTATATTAGGAGGCTGCAGTGTTTTAGTCTTGGGAAAGTTACTGTGATTGTGTTTTTACATTGTAAATCAGTGAGTGAGTTAGTTTTTCATTGTTTTTCCATTGTAACACTAATTCCTTAAAAACAACTTTTTCTATTTAACAGGGAGATTCAAATAGAGCAGTAGAAAGACATAGAGGCTCTCGAATTTAGCAATTTTGATGTGTTGTTTGTAAGCGAATTATAACTACCAGTTTATGAACATTGTCTGATAATTAACATTATATTGTCATTACTCTAAATAGTCCCATTGATCATAGCTCAGTGTTTTCGTCAAAACTCCGTAAAGTAAAAGCAGATTGATATTCACTATTAACAATTCACACAGAAATATGTACAAACAGTTGTTTGTATAGTCGCCTGCACATCAAGTTACCACAAACTGACAAATTTTCTCATTCGATATGAACTTAATCATCAACATTTTATGGTTTAAAATCGTTCGGAGTTTTGCCAGTTTGTGGTAACTTGATGTGCGCGAGTGTACATATTGAGCATAAATTTCAACTCTCACATAACGCATCAATAATCATCTCCATACGCTTAAAATTTCACCCTCCAATAGTTCTGAACTCTTGATCAAGTTACACTTACAACTCCTAGACTACCTACCCAATAAATATTTAGAAAAACAGAAACGAGTTCGCGCCATTACTACAGCCCCAGTACTCGAACACTCGAACGCTCGAAAGTGATTAGGATTACTGCCAACAGTGTATCCTGCCAACTAACTGATATATGGAATGGAGCTAACTTCAAAAACTATTGCGATCCTTGCACTGAAATACGGGATCATTCCTGTTGCAATTAGGAACTTTGCCGATGTTAATTTTGCGATTTTGTTTGCTACGGTAAATGCTACGGGGTTACGGCTCGTAGCGCGTGAGCTACGAGCTTTAATCGGCTACGCCATTGCTACGCAGTTTGAAATCTTCGTGTAATCAGAAATTAAGCTTTATTTTAAACATTTAATATTAAAGTATTGTGTTGCATTACTTATAAAACATTTGAATATAAACTGCGACTACCCGTAAAAATCTTACTGATGGAGATTGGTTTAAAAAAGTATCGCGTTATGATATCTTACAAATTCAGATATTTGGTGGAGCATAAGTCTCACACTCGCTCACTCACGATCCACTATGCTCCACCTCCTATCCTGCCCTCTCAGCCCAAAAACATGCACCCAAAGTGACCTTTGCGCTGCTACGGACAACGCGGTGGTTTTGAGCTGACCAAATATAAAAATTGTCGTGGCAGCGACATGAAGAAGAAGTTATTTAACAAACTAAATGTCAATTTGTAATGTAATAACTGAATGTCAGTCAGTCAACGTCTTACGGTAATGTTTTCATACCTGTAGTTAAGTAATAACATACAATAAACTACAAATATCATTACCAAGTCTAACAATTTCGCTTTCAACTTGTAAATGGATGTCAACTTATTTATGGATGTGTTTTCGAGGTATAAACCCAAAAACACATCCAAACAATCCTGCCTCCAATCAATCGTATGTTCAAACCTGTCCCAACGTTGTTCACTACTCATCCCCAAGAGGGGCGAGTTTCGCGATCCATTAGTACACAGTTTGTAAGAGCATTCCGACTAAAAGCATTAAAGAAATCGTCTGTAACAGGCTGTTGTTGAAAACACGATTGTTTATTCAAAATTTTCGCTCGTCTTTAACTTTACTTGCATCTTGATGATCTTACTGTCATTAGTCATCAGTTTGATATAATAATATGTAATTGAGCTTTTTGTGTTAATTTAAGTTATACAAGGAGTTTGGTTAACCGTGGGCAATACTTTAAGGGAGTGAAGTACTCATAAATATGAGCAACTCTTACTATGGGGCTAACTATGAAATATGATTTAAAAAATCTGCTGTTGCGTAAATTTTTTCGAGTTACGCGATCAATAATGTGTGGAGCAGTTGAGACCGACTATGAAATCGCGAAAAAAATATCAATTTTTTTCGCGATTTCATAGTCGGTCTCTTAGTAATTTTCATGAGTACTACACGCCCTTAAAGTATTGCCCACGTTTAACAAAAACACCCTGTATAGCAATATAATGTTCCCACTGTTAGTACACGCCTCTTCTCTATGAGAATAATAACATAATACAACACACAGGACAAGGGCGGGTTGGTAGATATCATATGCTTTCGATTTTTTTGTTCTAGGACATGCTGGTTTCCTTCCGATGTTTTCCTTCACCGTTTTGAGAGCAGTGGTGATGAAATAAATAACACCAAGTCATGCGCCTGCCTGGGTTTCGAACCCACGACTCTCAACTCGTAAGCCATTACCACTGGGCCACCAGTTTGTATAGAAGTCAAATTCTTATGCTGCTGCGATCCCTATTTAAATGATAATCTGCCAAACGTTACTCACTGGCATTTTATCACGACGTAAGCTACATATTTGAACGATGGGATTTCGTATAGGCAAAAATTGGAAACTTCCAAATAAATTTTCATGCCTTACTTAACCCTTTAGGGCATATTTTTTATAAAATCCTTTCTTTGTACTTATCTTCGTTTTAAGAATTAATTCGCAAAATTTCATGCTTCAGACCCAGCGTTTTAAGCTTTGTGATGTCTGTAAGTAAAATAATTCTATGCGCTATTTTCATCTAGGTAGTTTGTGGCGATGCAAGAGCAAGTGCATTATTCAATCTCTATTCAATTTACAGTATACATTTTAGCGGGTTTGGTAACGTCCTACACACATTCTTAGATACGTGGCTGTTATTGTATGTATCTAAAATCTGAGTTTCCACAGTTTATTTCGAAAGACTTCCTAGAAATAACATTTTATTTCAAAATAATAGTAAAAAAGATAAACAAAAGTGCTGAAATAAAAACCGTGTAATAGTAAGATTTATTGCCTTCAAAGTAAATCAGGTAATGGCCGGTCGATGAAATTGAATCTCTAGTGTTTAATGTTATGGGTGGGCGATACTGTTCTACTGTTCACTACTGGTACAGTCACGAGCACCAGCATATATAAAACTTTTGTAGAACTGCTTCTTTTGTTTAGTGGTCGCAAGGGTTCGATTCTCAGGTTGGGTAAAGTGTTATTGGGTTTTTCCATCGGGAATTTCGCAGGAATTCACGGATATTGGATTCGTGCCAGGCTAATGCCAGGCTATGCCATGCATGGTAGGCTTGCCCCCTATAAGATGGAAAGAAATAATTAGCGAAATGTGGTTGCACCTCTGCCTAACCCTTCGGGGATTACAGGAGTGATGATTGTACTTTTATGTCATGAAATAGGACTTATCTCATAATTAAGGTCAGGATTCTACAAGAAAATCACTATTGATTCTAACTAAGTACATATTAGTGCTCCTGACTGTACACTGCATTGCCTGCTTGCACTCTACTTAATTACAATGTACTCAAGTTCGTCATTTTATTGCTCCTACGTTCTGTAGTGGAAGTAGTTCACAGCTGAGGACTGCTGGATATTCATTTACTATTTTAAATTATTCTAGAACTTATGGATAGTTGAATCTTGTCAAACGGCTTCAATTTTTGTCTGTTTTCCTATGTAGAAAGTTTCCGAGACACTTCTCGGTTAGTATCTCCAGACGATGGTGGTATGGTAATGATGATAATAGTTCGCAACGAAGAGGCCACTTTGTTGAACTAACCATCTTTCTGAAATGTCTCGGACTTTTACGTTGAATTAAGGGAGTCACCTCTAGGCGTACGTTGAACAGTGAAAGTACAATCCTGATGGTGACCGATGCTGTGAACCGCAGCCGCAAAGCCACCCATCACAATGTCCGTATGACAGGACTGGTTTTTTATGTAACTCTATGAAAATGAAATCGCCTCCGGACACTGCCGCATATGCCTAAGAGTTAGGCAAAGGTGTAATTTATAGTACACCCACATTTCATCAGTTAAGTTTAAGATCCATGTTATAGGGTGCGAGCCTATTTCCATTAACCGGGCCCAGATCCAGGCTCCGTGGCAATTTCTAAAGGAAAACCCAATAACACTTTGCCCGACCTGGGATCGAACCCAGTCCACCGCAGTTGCACTTACGACCACTAGAGCAAGGAGGCAGTGTGTTTATTATTGTAACTGTAACCCCATTTACTTTGCTGAGTGCTTCATCAAAACAGTACAAGGTAGGAAGATCAGACGAATTAATTAATTTAGCCAACATTACACCCAAAATTGTTTCCCCACTCCAAAGGCAACACGTTTAACTGCTAAGACAGAGCTGCCGCTAATCTCTCTATTACTTCGTCCTTCAAAGAAAGACGGTAACTCTTTCTCGGAAGTGGAACAAGCCCACATATGGTACGTGTGTTCATTCGTTCAAAATGCTAATTCCCACAGTAACATTTGTACCATTAATGACATTTTCGTTTAATTCGAATCGCTTTGAGAAGCAAATGAGTGTGGCATGTGGTGAGATGTGTATGAACGTTTAGTTGAACTAAAAATAATGTTTCTGATGTCTTTGCTTGGATGGTTTCATTAAGTGATTAGCATGATGACATCATCGTGTGAATATCTACTATGTAATCAGTAATAGGATGGCATCATCTACTGTTGAACATAAAATTTAACTGTATATCGGGTTTAGTGTCAGCAATTCCATATCCAAATGAAAAAACATAAAATAAGCACGGTTTTTGAGTTGTTTCAAACAAGCCCTACACTGTATTTCTTTCTGTAAGCCAGAATGTACTGAGACGGCCGAAGAGAATAATGCTGAGACGATAAAGACCGATAAGTCCCAAATAAATGCTTCTCCAAGTAATGGATTATTAGGACTGATAACCACGATTTGCAAATGGGTTAGGGAACTCATGCCTTATGAAAATGCTGTTCCAACCCTGTGTCATACGTAGGATATAAGGGAGATACAAATAAGTGAAAACCATGACCCTTCCTCACATAATTTAATAATCGGATTAACATCTATAAATCACAATTCATCCCACACAAAACAGTTTAGTGCTACAACTCCTCCCTTAATGCAATATACTGTAATTGATTCCTAATAATAAACCTTCATCAAATTCTTAACCTTTATAACTACTTACTACTGAATAAAAATCTATGACTTCTGCTAAGGATAAGAAACATATTTTATCTATTTTTAATACTCCCGCTAGCTCGCTATTCTTTTTCTAACCACTGAAACTGCTTTGAGTATCCAACAATGTGATTAACCGTGCTATCAATGGTTAGTACTGTTACCATTATTACCACGCTTTGGAACAGTATGTCATCTTTTCGCTATGCTGATCAAGATATAAGAAGAACAAACCTTTTATCATACATACAGTACAAGAGTAAGAAACTACATACATGTAACCCACCCACCCACACACAGCTACACCCATGTAGCTGTGTGTCATAATAGGATTAACATCTATAAATTTCAATCCATCCCACGCATTACATCCCACGCCGAACAGTTTGGCGTAACAATCTCCTCTGTTAATGCAATCTACTGTAATTGATTCCCAACAATAAGCCTTCAACAAATTTACTAACTTTACTAGTGAATTTCCCGTAAAATCAAAGGCTTTAATCATGTAATTTGAACATGTACTAATCAATCACTTTTGTCGTAATTATTATATTGAATTAGCTGAATAACTGGAACTTGTTTTCAACGTTATTTGATGGCTTGATAATGTTCTGTGAGAGTGGATTAGCGGAATTAGTTATGTTGTTTTAGTTTAGTTTTTGTGGGTTGAATATTATTTAAATATCGGCTTTACAGGGGAGATTTTTGTTTTTTATAATAAAACGTACTTTTACTTTAAAACTTGGGAAACGATGGAGGATTACAAGTATTGTGTGTAAATATTTACCAAAAATAAATAAATAAACATTGAAGTCAAAACCAATACGATCATCATCATCAGCCTAAACTTTCCCTAGTATGTTTAAATTGGTTTCCAGTTGCTTTGGCGGTTTCTGGTTGCTTTCAGGGCCTTCTAGTTTAGTAACTATAGACGGAACGCTTTAATGAGTCCTCCGCCTTGCCTCATCAAAGGCACATTAAGCGTCCACAAAGTCCTAATAATATCCCACAGGTTATTTGCTTAAAAATAACCATTATCCACGTAGGTAGGTAGTACGTCACTAATTGAACCAATTCATGATCAACCTTCTCGATATTTTCCATTTAAATTGATACCTTCGCGAGAACTCATTAAAGCGGTCGATCTATACCAATTTTATACGCACTGGCTGTATTACTTCTGACCAAATCAGAACTATAACACAATATTTACAAAAAACGATAAAGCAAGACCGGTTGAATATAAGCATTTTTTTTAACTACTCATCGTTACTTTTCCTCACAAAAACAATGAATAAATATTAACTACCTTCCTTTTCACCTTTCACCAAAGAACCAGTTAATTCCCCAGCACCCAGCAGTAAACATGACGCCTCATTGTCAAGTCAGCAGGCGCCGAGGTACCTTTCAGGCTAATTTTAAGTTCAAACTAACCTATTTAGCCTCTCCTCGGCCCCGGGCGGCCGGAGTTAGGGCGTCGACATAAGGAAGTGTTCAAATTGTGCGAAGAAAAACTTAAACTTTAGACTTCCGGTTAGAGGAACATCTGAATTGTCAAAAACAAAAAGATAGTACCACAGTCCCGAAACAAGGCATAATAACTGGGGAAAGACTGTAGTTGCCGATTCCAAAGCGTAGATCTCAATGGAGAAGAATGGGCAAGAGATTCCCTGGACACTCTTTTAAACCAAAATAGTGATCCTCATTCTCATCTCAGACCTTAGCTTCGAAGGAGGACAATCGAGGACAACTGTAAGATTAGTTCTGTCGTTCTGACTGTTAAGGTAATAGATTAACAGATACGATGACTGACAATGAATACATTACCATTTATTTAACTGCTTAAAATAGTTTTGTAGTACAATTTAGACGTCTCGCTTCTTACTTTAAAACAGTTAAAGGTAGTAGGTACCATAAACACTGATTCATTTGGAAGATCCACACTGTTTTACATTGAGTCATGATGGCGTAGACATAATAGGAAACCCTATTATGTCTACCCTAGTAGATAATTATCATCCGCATATTGCGGTGCATCTGGTTTGTACAGTGGTTAAATCAGAGAAAACTCCCTCCCACAGATGAAGAGGCCTGTGTCCCAGCAGTGGGAACGTTATAGGCTTCAATGAAATCCGCGCAATCTAAAACAGCATCTGTTGTACTAAAATAAAAATTCAATTACAAATTCTACTGCAAACTCGTCAGTCATAGAAGTGAGTTTTCACACGTTGTGGAGAATGTATGCAGCTGTGCAACCGTGATAGACTTGATTGATTGATGGATGACTCGCAAACAGTCGCCATTGAGTTTATTAGAGTGTTGAGTTTTTTTAGTTTTCTAGTGCGCATTGAGTTTGAAGGCTCAGTTGATGGGAATCTGAAATAAGAACAATCTATAGGTATGTATTGAAATTTACAACGCCACGTTAAACGTCGTTCTGTTTAACAATAAAAAAAAATCGAGTGGTCTTATTTTGTTAGAATAATCGTGAAACCGAGATCTATTGAATGAACACGAGATAGGCGGGCAACATTGCTGCTGTTATCTTGGCAAAAGTCATTTTTATTTTTTCAAATTAGGCCTGTAATCAGTCCTTTTAGAACGTCAAATTTACAAGAGACCGTCTCCCAAAACGCCCACCCTTCACCACTTCCCAGTGTTTTAGCTGGGAAGAAGACGTAGCGGAACAAACACCTCAGCATGGGCATGCCCAGCAGTGGTCGAGGTTTGGCTGAGGTTGATGAGATAAGCTATTAAGGCAACCACACATCAACATCGCTAAAGCGAAGGAATAACGAAGAACCTTGCTACGTCACTTCCTCAATCAACATTTGTTTCTTATACAACCTTCCCATCACAAACACACACAAATCGTACCCAATTGCTTTACATATTAACGCTAAACCCAATAACAGGTCAGCAGGAATGGAGGTGCGCCAGCGTTTTCGTGATTAGGTTTGCTTCCCGTTAATTCTCCAGGGAGGACCGCGAGTCATGAATACAAATAAAAGAGTACATTTCGCTCTTGTTGTATAAGCTGGGTACTCATTGAGTGATACGACGTTTGAGGGGAACTTTCCTGTTCTAACATAAGCCTGAAAAATAATGGAATTTTGAACTTCATGTGAATAATGGCTACAGATATTATTTTTTTTTATTTTTGTATTATTTTCTATAATTTTAATAAACGTGATTTTTTTTTATTTTTTATTAAGATTTATAATTTCAAACACAATGTGAATTGATCCTGAATAAATTGAATTGATACGATAAACATGTGATACGTTCTTTTTCTGTGTATTAGATAACTGGATCCGAACACAAAATTAAAAGAAATTCATTTACTCAAAATCAGTGTCTTGTCTTTAGAACTCACTTCACTCAATCACTTTTTAGTGTATTTGTGGTGTGTTCTTCTTCTCCGTCTCTCTCGTTTGGTGTGACTACTCCTGAAATAGAGAAACCATTTTGTAAATGACTGACAGTGGTCACGAAATACTAGTAACTTCCATTGTCTAAGTTATACACGAAGTCACTTGAAAAAAAGTCGGAGAAGAAAACTAACCCTACACCACTGTGTGGTTCGCCAATATGCCGTCACCCAATGAACGCACAACTTAAGTTTTATGACACTAATTCCGTGCTTATGGGAAATCTAGGACTCTTATAGCTATCCTAAACTATTTTGTAGCTTGAGTGACTATAAAACGTAACGCGGCGTGTCGCGGGTTCGATTCCCGCACGGAACAAATATTTGTATGGCCTACAGGTAGTTGTTCCGGGTCTGGCTGTTTGTGTATGTGAGTTTAAATGTTTGTAAACGCACCCACGATTCAGGAGAAATTCCTAGAGTGGAGCAACGTTCTTTAAAAAAAAAAAAAAAATTACATGGAGAAGTTAGATAAAATAAAATTGATGTTCATCGTGACATTAATTTTATTTGCTTACTTTGTCATCACGATCTGGAAAGAATTTTAGGTTTATTTATTTATGGATCTGAGGTTATATTATACGTAGTTTTTATTCCAGAAGTTTGAGTTCTAAAACTGTTTATGTTGTCTTGGGTCTTTTTGCGGGTTGTAATAACAGTACCTTTAAGCTCTTTGGTCAATGTCATTTAAGCTCCAAAAGATCCCTGGAGCACTGTATCTTCCAAACGTAACGTAACGTGAGTGAAAGGAAGTCCATGCATGAACAGCAGCAGAGCAGAGAGGAAATGCATCTGGCACTCCCCCTCTGCTCACTCTGACACACTCGTAATCTGTTGGGTCGGTGATCCGAATGACCGGGAAGGGACCTGCACAGGTCCGACGGCTTTATGTGCTTTCTCGTTACAGAGGAGGTCTGGAGACATTACGTAAAAGGGGTCACCCATACATGAAATGACCGCGGCAAAGCGCAGGTTAACCTCGAAGATAATTGCTGAACCACAAGAGATAAATACTTCCTCGAAAATTTCACTATTTTCAGGCAAAAACCTCACAAGTATGGCCGCACCCTACGCAGCAAAGTTTTAAAATAGATAATCAAATATCAGAGGCAACTTTTAGTGAGACAGAGTGCCGTCTTCACGTGCAACTGCGAATTCACTTTAGATTTTTGCATAAATTGCAACGTTGCGCTAGCAGGCTTTAAGATTACGTTTTGTAGGTGCGTATTCTTATTAAATACGAATTTTGATGATCTTCTACGTTTCCAAAGCAATCTAAATTGAGTCATCTAAAAATTTGCAACTTACTATAACATGACAGGCAAGACATTATATTACACTTAATATAACGTCTTGCCTGTAAACTTATGTGCTTTTTTTATTGCACCTATAAACTTGCCTAGGTGTGAATTGTCACACCTAGGCAAAATTATAGGCGCCTAACAATGCTTCAAGGCAGGACGAAAATCTCTTCTTCGGCAGAAAAAGCGCAAACAATCTTTTTATCTAGTATCGCTACTAAACAAATGAATATGCGGTAATTAGCTCATGCTCAAAATATTAAGATCCAAGGTGGTACGGGTTTTCAAGACACCATTGATCATGACGGTTGCTTTTTTGCATGTTTTCCATAAAGAATATCGGACTGAAATTGCTTTACTTCAGGAAAATGGCCAGTCTCATTTCACAAACCAAAAAAGAATTCCTTTTTTTATTAATTACCCCTAAAAGGATTGTACCCTATCCATGATTACTGAAATAAACCTAACTTCATAATAATCGATGTTAGATAAATCGGAATAACTTTGTCGGCGGGTGGTTATAAAACTATTAATATTTAAAAGGCTCGAACGACCATTTAATCGCCCTAAGTCTAATGAAAGGGCTTTCTATGAAATTATGCTTTGAAATTTTAATAATGTCCGCCAGCGTTCTGGTTTTTTATCGAGTTTCGTAAAAAATGCGAATCGGATCAGTGTGGTTGCAATACTGCTGAAAGCATTATTTTGGTAAAATCAGGAACATTAATTGTTTAGATACTTGCAACATTAATTGTTTACTACTAACTTTAATAGTCCTTATACAGGATGGAAACTTTCAGCGGGACAGTAAGGGGACCTACCTTAACCGTTGCAGCTACATCAAAATGAACTTAGGAGACTAACAATAATTTTTCGTGGAATTTTGATCCCCATACATAGATTTTCAAAAAAAAAATGTAGGTACAGTTAGTAAGAAAATGACCATTTTATATAAAACATTTTATTGATGCCAATCCATCCTGTTTCTAATAATGATCAACAACTTTTATGGGACCAACACTGGTTGGAGGACTAAAAAAGTCAGAAATTGCGAAAAACTTTTCCACATTACACATGTACATTTTGTATTGAACATTTTACACAATATATTTTTTGATGTTAAAAACTTCTATTGGACCAAGAAAGTTACCACCCTGAATACAGGGCAGGTAGAAGATGATGATATACTAATCGCAACTCTTTATCATTTATTTCTTTGATAGTTGTTTGAAATGTCTGTCACACGGCAAATTGCGGTAGGTTGTCAATTTCTTACCGTAAAGGTGCCTACGAAGAAGTTAGCGCGTTTACGCATCTTCGATTAGACATGCATGCTTTCGCGTATTCATGATTCCAAGGTTGGATTCCCCCTCCGTATCAATGCACTCATGTTCATGAAATAATCATACAAAGAAATTCACATTGGATTGTACTTATAAATACAAGATTCTGCCCGCGACTCCGTTTGCATGAACCGTGATAAAAAGTATCCTGTCCAGGTTATAAAATATCTGTGTGCCAAATTTCATCCATATCTGTTCAGAAGATTTTGCGTGAAAGAGTAACAAACATCCATCCATCCTAACAAACATTCACATTTTTAATATTAGCAATTTCCGTTTTATTAAACTGTAGCCTACCGACATTAACCCAAAATTTAATTTATATTGCTAATAACATCAACGACAAAAAAAACAGCCAAAAATAATCAGCTAATGAAACTTCACAGTTAAAATTTAGCATTATTACTTAAAAATGTGTTCGCATAAAATGCGTTTATTACAGCTGTTTTAATGTAAAAACAAGCTTGAATTATACTACTGGTTCGCACTTGACCTTTTTTCATTTCAACCCATAAAATAAAATGAACTTTGAAATATTAATAGTAGGTCGTACCCGTGGGACGGATGAGGCTGCTTTACACCTCACGATTGTACGTTTATTTTTATGATCATAGGCATATTTTACTTCGTTATTCGTGTTTTTTTTTTTGAGAAATGTTTTGTAATACGAATATATTTTTGGTTGCTTAATTTAAAAAGAACGATAAGATAATTCATTTTCAACAGTTTGTGAGTAAAATAAAAATAAATTAATGTGTAAATTAGTCATTCTACCTCGGAAGGTAGAATGGTCTACTAGTTTAGTACTCGTAACCGGCGTGCGTGGTTGTATGATGTATGTAAGGATCATAGCAGGTGGCGTTCTGTAGTTCTGCCTACCCCCATAGGAAAAAACCGTGAGTTTATGTTTGTTTTTTGAATATAAAGACAATTTTGTTTGGTTACTTTACAACTGTTTCTTTTCCAGGTTCCTTCCATAATCGCTCATTAATTTATACACATGTATTTATTTAATTACCTCTCCTTCTACAGTAGTATTTTACATCTCTCTAGTGCAATTCCTAGATTTAGATTCTTCGACCAACATTTCATCGTAATACTTCCACTACAGTCACCCCACTTAAATCCCGCAGCCCGTCACATATAAAAGCCCCTTTCGACTGCTGCGTCTGGGATCCTCGGGCCAATTCGTATGAATTGTACGCTCCCGGTTAACGATTGTTGCGAACACAACCGGTTCGGTTGTACGGCTGTACGGCTGTACCCGGTTAACTGATAAGACACGTACTCCGGTTAATTTGTCCGTGTACACTGACGGGTTAGCGAACACTTTTAATGTTAAAGTACGGTTGGGACAGTTTGCGTGCTTTCAATTGTTTTAAGTGTTTGTTTTTTGGCTTGGTGGGTGCTTTTTTATCCGCCTACGGTCCGGTAGAGAGGGGGTTACATTAAGGTTAGATAGTGTTAAGAAAAATGATATTGTCTTATCTGTTATTAGTTATGACAGATGTTTTTAAGTAGTGGTTAACATAACATCACGTATGTAATCCCCGAGTGGTTAGGCAGAGGTGTACTTAATAGGACAGTCACGAGCACCAATATGTAAACAACAACTTTTAAAAGTGTTTTTCTCCTACTGTTCTGATTAAAATGTCATGTTGTTACGAACATGCTCGTGAGAATTGTTTTTTTTTGGGAAAGTGTATACATATTGGTACACACACGTGACTGTACACCCACATTTCGCCAGTCGTGTTTAAACCCATGTAATAGGGGGCGAGCCAATTGCCATCAACCGAGCATGAATCCAGACTTCGTGGCAGCTACTTAGAAATTCCTGATGGAAAGATCCAACAATAATTTGACCGGTGGAGAAGATGAGTGAAAGGCGACTGACAAAAGGTATAAGGCAGATGTGACGGGCAATACCGGGAGGGTACGCCCTAGAAGGAGATTCACTGACCTTATTGGTGAATTTCTTCAGAAAGGTGAGGTGCGTAGTACTTGCAGCTGGCGTACTTGTATGGCTAGATGTATGAACGTGATCGAGGGAAAAGGAGTAGCAGATGGCCTTCTATGGTTTCTGCCTACCCACGAGTGCCTATACCAAACTGTCATCATCATCTGCCTAGTCTTACCGGATGCAGCTGAATACCAGTATTTTACATGGAGCGACTGCCTATCTGACCTCCACAACCCAGTTAGTACTGGGTAATACGATACCCCTTGGTAAGACTGGTTGTCAGACTTTTTGGGCCACTGACTACCTAACGACTGTCAAAGATCTACAAATGACACCCGGGACCAACGGCTTAACGTGCTTTCCGAGGCACGGAGGAAACTCGGTATGTAATGGGTGGATGGTAACCCATCCACAGACCAACCTAGGCAAGCACGGCTTAACCTAAAGATCGATCCGAGCGGCTGTTATTATTTAGCCACGAGCTCCTCCCTATACCAAACTGTGTGTGTGTTTTTTAGCTAGCTAAGATAATTTCCAGCTTAATAAGAGGTTTTCTTTCTATGAACAACAAGAGACCCTTTTTTTTTTTTTTTTTTTTTTTTTTTTCCGGATGGGAAATCATCAAATGACCCCCCCCCACTCTGGGCGGAGCGGAAGGGAGTGTCAGACTTGTACTGACTAAAACCCATCCATGTTCCTTCTTTGCCCTTTGTGTTCCAGGGCCACGGTATCTCTTTCGAACAGTCCCGCAGCCCTGGCAGGCATCGGTCCTTGCGGACCCCTACTTATTTGCTGACATCTCTTTGAGGCGCACGTGGAACACGAACGCGCCGTCGACACGGCCTGTCGTCATAAGACGGCCGGACGGCGAGCTGGCCCATAACTCGCCATCCACAGGCCCGCGCCTACGGTGGCCGGGAGCCACCACGTGACCCCCGACGCCCAGGGCGTCTCCCGCGGCGACTGGGACGTGAGGTTCTTTCCCTCTCACGTCCCGCCACCTCCTTCACTAGCATGACTGCTTCGCAGAAGGAGGTGACGGCTTCCCATTCCCTCTCGCTCCGGACCATGGCTTGAACCAAGGAACAAGAGACCCTGGGGTAGTAATTTTATATTTCTGCAGAAACTTTCTGACTAACTAGCAGACTTCTTGACATTTCAAAAGTAGGTAAGTTATACGCTGTAAATGGTCTAATAGAAATAAATGTACCGACTTTGACTTTGTGAAACTGGCTCAAAGAGATACTTAACAAGAATTTAGGTTAAGAAAGCTACCTATACAATTACAGAATACAGGCACAGGCTACATTTTTAAAGAGAATATTTTATCAAGGTCTGGATTAAGAAAATGAAATAAATAATTAACGGCAATCTAGCCTAGAATATTTTCACTTTCTCTCTTATATTATATGAAAAACTAGCTTATGCCTGCGGCTTCGCCCGCATGGAGCTCGATGATTGTCCTACGGGATCTTACTACCGGGATCTTACTAAAAAGTATTCTATGTGTTAAAACAGGTTTTAAACTGTATGTGTGCAAAACATCCAATTCGTTCAATAGTTTTTACGTGAAAGAGTAACAAATATCCATCCATCCATCTATCCTCACAAACTTTCGGATTTATAATATTAGTAGGATACAATTACTTATGCAGGATCTAAACGGACCCTTCACGGAGCCGTCAACCAAGCATTCTGTTATAAAAATCTAGCTATATATATTTACAACTCTACATTTATAGATACGTACAACAAAAACGTTGTAACATTTTAAAATTTAAAACAATGTGTGAATGTTTGCGAGCACATGTTAGCACTTGCGTGATTAAAACTGCATGCGTAGGCACACGCGTAAGTAAATGTATTAAAATTATCAACGTGGGCTCTTAACACTTTTAATATCAATCTAGTAGATGACATCTGTGGGAGGTTGTGCCTACACTATTATACCGATGTAAACACATACACATAGATGTTTTTTTAAAATGATGACTGCAATTTAATGAATTGCACAGCGTACCAGCGCTAGAAAAATCATATCGCGACGACGAGCGCAGGTTGTTTGGTAGCTGTATGAAAGTTACCGAGAATCAAATGGAATGGTACGCGATTGCAGAGGCCTATATCCAGCAATGGCCAAAAGCAGTAAGCTGATAATGGTGAATTCTGGAAAATTATGCATTGTACCCCACGATTTTTTAATTTTCTTCTGACTATTCTCACTTTCAACACATATATCAAGAGAAAAATTTAATTTTAGCACCCGTTTATTGTATCCTAACGAAAGACCGTACATAATCGCAAATTCAAAATAATCGACTCACCTCCCAATCTTGAAAGGAAATACATTATCTAAAACTGCTTAAAAGACATTAATGCCTTTGCTTAAATTACTCCAATCGACAAACAAAATCAGTAATCAAGGGCCCTTGTATTATCTGCACAGCACAGGCGATAATAATTTCGTTTAATAGCGTTTGTAATGTGCTAAACGTTCGCATTGGCTGGTCGGGGTTGTAATTTTAGAGCTAGTGGACAAAACCGCTTGCTCAGAGTGTGTCTAATGCATATGATTATGAGGTGATATTGTGTGGGGTGTACTACGGTGTCGTAGGTGGAGTTTAGTGTTTTAATTTTGTTTAAGTTTTAGAGCAGTTCAGCTCTTTTGCTTACTAATACTTTCGTACTTCCTTGTCTTGGATCGAGTGAAGCACCTGCCGTTGGTCCTGTGCCTGATCTCACTCCGATCCTGTAAGATTGTCGTTTCTTATATCCTTCGTACTGGGCTGGCATGGTGGATTAGGGCCCACTTGTTGTCATAAAGAGGAAGCTAAACCTGATCTGCTTATCAATTTTAAAGTGATGAAACTAAAATAACTTAAAAAAGTTTGCCAAAATCCAATTTTAAACGAAAAGCAGATCTTTAATTCGATTAAACTTCATATATTTGCTTGGGATTGTGTCACAAATACGGCTTTTCAATTCCAAGTCACAATTTAGTCGCACCTGTGACTAACATCTGAGAACCATTTTTAGTTTCCTGAGAGGAGTCCTGTAGTGTAAATATTTGTGTGTCTCGTTGAACACAGGTCATGTTAGTGCACACATACTGTGTACTGTGATGTAATTGCCATTTTTTTTTCAACACAATTTTTAAGAGTAAGGCACATGCAGCCTACTGCATTGTTGTTGTTTCGTTTGAGCGTGCAAGGAAAAGAAGCTTCACAAGTTATCATCTACCTGACCTTTTCCCAATTATTTTAGGGTCGGCTTCCAGTCTAACTTGATGCAGCTAAATACCAGTACTTTACATGGAACAACGAGTATGGAATGTGGAGTCCTACCACAGGATACGCCACACCTTCTGCCCTACCCGTCGTGCCCTACTAATTGACTCCCTTATTTGACAAAGGTGCCAAGCTTCAAAGCCTTGAACATTGCCGTAAAGTTGCCAGCCTATCGCGTCGCAAATCGTATCGCTTGAGGCTGTGAGCGTGTTCAAAGTCAGATTGATGTATTTCTCTACCATCAGTAAATATTGCAAAACTTTCACATTATGACGTTTATTAATCGTCACCTGAACGTTATCGCCGTTTTTAAAAATAAGCACCGAATATATCCATATAGTGTCTAGCTCAGAAGCGTGGCAACATTGTCATTTGTCACTGCGGCCGTATATCATGGGGATGATACGAAAATATCGACTGTCACGCCTCGTCACTCTGTTCTCAAATAAGGTTTTTTGAAGCGGATGACGCTTCGTAGGACACATTATACAGTTATTTTTCCTCTGGTTGCAAACTATTTGCAACCTTAATTTACTGAGAATAAAGGTTACTGTGAGTATCATATGCGTGACCGTCATAGCAACCCAACACGACCTTGCAGTTACAAAAATGAATGTGTACATCATAAAGTATGGTAGATTATGGTAGGTCAAGAGAAGTTTTGAAGGCGTAGCGTCGGAAATGATGGGGAATATGACTAGAAGTCAATTATGTCGCAACTTTCTTTTCGACACGTCGCCGAGGAGTCCGCAAAATGCCGAAATTTCTAACAAAAGATGGCCATTCATCTTGCTTTATTCTAAGAATACAGATCAAAATTCCTGACTATTCTGAGAAAATGTACTGGCTCGACCGTAGCTTCCGTAAAGCTGATGTCAATACTATTGAAAGTATTTGTGGGAATGCGGAAACGCTTGGAAAACGTTCGCCAATTGTCTAGACCCTCGACTTCCTATATTAATAATAAATAATACCAGTCTATTACAGCCCCACTGTTGGGCAAAGGCCTCTTCTCATACAGAGAAGGCACGACCATTGATCACGACGCTTGCTGAAAACATGCTGGAGATTTCAGACTTAAACTAAATGTAAATCCAGGTTTCTTCACGATGTTTTCCTTCACCGATGTCTGAGATGAATTACTAAGAAATTACATATGAATTGTAAAAGTCACATTGGTATGCACGGATTTTCAATAATTTAATCGTTGTATGAAAAATATTCTGGTTGCAAGTGAACAATACAATGCGAGTGGCGCTTTTTGTAGAGTATTCGGTGGTCGTAGTGTGGTCGCATCGATTTTAATAAACAGACCACTAAACTTGGGTCGTTGGCTGCGCTAATGAATTTCTCTGTGGTTACTGTATTGTGTGAAATTAGTTGTTAGTGTGTGTAAATATGTGTTTGTACTTCAGTGCGTCCATGTTTTATGAGTTGCTAGCTGATGGCAGCGTTACTCGCGTCCTAGGGGATATCCTTCTTGTATGATCTGTATCTTTGAATGAAATTTGGTCAGTTGTTCTGGCGTCACGAAATCTCAAACAAACAAAGATACTTTTTGATGAATTTAGAAATAATTAATAAAGATTGGGAGGACAGCCTCTGCAAATGTCTAATTGTGAAAAAAAATAAAGGTTAAGCTGGTTATACAAACGGCTGTCAAGCTGAAGTTTCGAGCCTTGATTATCAAGCGAGAGTCCCTAGACGTTTATGTCGTAAATGACATTCTTCGCGAAAACCATGATGAAAAGTTAAAAATTATTGACCTAAGCGTCCGAAAAGCGTATATTAATCCGTTGTAGAGAAATATAAAATACTATGGGAGCGATTACCACTTGTGTAGATCTCAAGAAAAGCTTCATAAATAAAACATCTGCTACCACAACGACAAACTTTGTTTTCAAATATACATAACATCACGCCTGTAATCCCCCAAGTGTTAGGCAGAGGTGTACTTAATAGTACACCCATATTTTTCGCCAGTTATGTTAAGTCCCAATAGGGGCCGAGCCTATTGCCATCACCGGGCATAAATCCGGCTCCGTGGCTGCTACTGAGAAATTCCTGATGGAAACACCCAATAACACTTTTTCCCGACCTGGGAATCGTACCCGGGACCTCGTGCCATATCATGTGCTCGTGCCTCGTGTTTCCAAACATAGAAACCAGAAACAGAATACTCAAAGAACTTCCACAACTGCCTACGAATGAAGCCTTGAATTGTAAAGGTAATTTCAAACCCATTTCGTCAAAATTACCGAATCAATTTCCCTGTTACGTCTGATTGATGTCTAAGTGATAGTTAAGGAACATTATTCTCGATATTGATCACTGGACGATTTGCGCGAATTGATGAAATCTTCGCATGATAGATTTGAGTTCACTGCGAGCTACGAATTTTTGACGATTGAATAGAATCGGTTACAAGGTAGTGCGTGGCGGTTACATTTTTATCTGAATAGAAACATCAGATTATAAATCACTTTACTTTTTTCCTTTTATATTATGAGGACCTGATAAAATGACAATCATCTGCGAAGTGTTTCGTATTTCTGCAAAGAATTTCAACGGTAGTTTATGTTAATCCAGCAAGTCCAGTCAATACTTTTTTACGTCATTGCATCATTAACGCGAGTAGAATGTCACTGTTGTTGTTTCTAGTCGCTCAGATCTACTCAAATATATTTTGTAATAGGGTCAAGAGAGAATATACATGTAATTGATTCTATAACTTAATCAATAAAATACAGTATTAGCAACCCAAGAATTAGTATTAAAAGTTATGAACAAAAGAATTTGCAATTAGCTTGTCACTCAAAAAAATACCTCTTGACCGCCAGAGCATTTCGTAAGCGCATCCTCTCTATGCCACGCCACAATTTCACCTACTATTTGTCACATACCTGTGTCGTTTTGCGTACAGGTCTCGCGCTTGCTTGTCAGGTTTATGTGACAATGGCGTTCAAAAGGTTAAACTACTTTTGTTCTTAAAATCTAAAAATTAAAATAAGTTCCGTAGCACAGTTACTAACTATCCAGCCGCTATGCTATATATGAAGCCATCAAAAGTTAACTGCCTACTGATATCCTTTCTTTGTATTAAACAAGTTGTATCAAATTATTATTAGACATCACAACAAAACGGCAACTTTCTTCGTAGCTCCTCGTCACAGCGCTGAGCGAACAATGATTTGGTTTTATTAAGGCGACATCTGTTTCCCAGCGCTAAACCGACGCGGAATTAATACGTACCGATTTTATCGTCTGCATTCAACTGTTTACAATGTTACTGTCAACAGATTGTTGGGCTTTTATTGCAAATAGACTTATAAAAAAGTTACTTTGTGCTTTAAGAGTTTGGTGTTTTTCTTCCTGGTTTTTTGGGAGAGTTTCCTTGAAAAATCATTGTAGTTCGTGTAAAAAAAAACATTTTCATATAGTTATATTCTGATATCTGTTGTGTGCGTTGTTGATAATTCATTTACGGTTTTGTATGACGTGTGATATGAAGATAATAGTTCTTTATGATTCTGGTCTCCCGGTTCGTGAAATAAAATCCCTTTTTCGATTACTAGTCTTCTAATAAAGTATTAAAAGTACTTAAAAGTGGTGCTTAAAGGGTATATATAATATTAATAAGTTGTGTAACAGGTAACTGTCCGCCATTGGTAGACAACTAGAATACTTATGTTCAAAGTTATGTCGCTGTCCACCAGTGGTGCCCAAGGAGGAAAAATCTAAAAGGTTGTGTCGCTGTCCACCACTGGTGGACAAGTCGGTGGCGGGCATCAATAATCATCGTTTCACTAAAGTCGGATTACATTTTAAGCCTCCAAATATTTCCTTTGCTAGGAGACAGGACCCTCATCTGTAAGAGGGAATGGGCCGTATACCACCACCCGGGTTGGTGGGTGTCGCATGCCTATACATGTGTTCATGTGATGTTTCACTTCACAGTTTTGTAAAGTGCTTGTATGGGCTTCCCTCGACCAGCAACTAACATTCGTAAGTCGTGATAAGGACCTATCACTGGGCCATCAAACGTTAGAAGGCACAATGTGGTATAGCTCGTTTACTTTTTAAATCCATTTCTTGTAATTTGCACACGATATTACACCAGCCTAAGTCACCAAGACCAATAATTCTGCATTGAAATCGATAGGTACTCAAACCACAAAAGAAGACCACAAAAAAAAGTTCCTGTTTCCACCAACCCATAAATTAAGCCCAAGTTCAGTCATAGACACGTCTCTCCCCGAACTAATCCCGCGAACAGTTGGCACAATGCGTTTTACAGTCTATCGGATTTCCACCCCATAAACGCCCGGTGGGACACATTGATTGCCGACTCAGATTTTGTTCAATTTGCATTTTATAATTAAAGAATTAGATCTTGGTTGGTAAGGTGCGGTGCTAGTGGTTAATGAGCTAGGTCACTTTATCGAGGGTTTCCTAATAGTTTTGTTAATACCTTAATCAGAGCCTTTATTGCACAATGGTACTGATGATGTTAGTTTGGAAAAAAATAAACTAAGAACAGTTATCTTTGTTTCGTATTTGTCTTATTTTTACAGGAAGACTCTAATTCGTTAAACTTACGTAATCCTATAAACTTGTCGCACCTATCCTCCATATAAACCTATGACAACATAACATAACATCACGTCTGCAATCCCCGAAGTATTATACAGAGGTGTACCTAACAGTCCACTCACATTTCGCCAGTTATGTTTAAGTTCCATGTTATAGAGGGCGAGCCTGCTACTGAGAAGTTCCTGATGACAAAACCCAATAACTTCTTGCCCGGCCTGGGAATTAAATCCAAGACCTCATGCTCAGCTGTCGCGATTGCGACCCCTAGACCAATGAGGTAGTGAGAATATATCCAATATCCATTATAGTCCTATTTCAAATACTAAATTGAGCATGTCACAGATATTTCTACGTTGAGTAGGTACACTTAGCTCCGATTATATATTTATGTAGCAGATATTTTTAGACCTTAGTTCAGTAAACCTCGCTTATTTCTCGCTCATCTCGTCCCAGGACCTGACTGTGTCGTGGGTCGAACACAGTTTATTTGTACTGGCGCGTCGACTTTTACATTTTAATGGCGCGTTTTCGACGACGCTTTACTTTAGTGCCCGATTTGGGAGTTGAGATGTACAGCCTTAAGTTTTAGGCAGGTTTTCTGGGTACCAGCCTAAAAACAAAACGTTTTTACGTGAGGTTTATAGTTCGTGAATTAATTGCAGACAAAACAATATAGAAAATATAACATAATATTCTTTGTTATGCAACTACAGTATGACAGGGCTCGAGACTCCTTTAAGTATTTTTCGCTATACCTCATAGTTTCAGATTTGACGATCGACGCCCACTTGAAGAATCACCCTGTAAATGCTAATGAAGAAATTTTGTGTGCCAGACGGCACAATCGAAGGTCGTTTCGTTAAAAGAGATTTTTCACAGACTGCCTTTGGCACTGACATTTACTAATACCAAATAAAAACAGCAGATATTCAAGATTTATCACAAGCAATATAAGATTCTTTTACAAATATGCCTAATGCCAAAAAAGGTAGATATCACAAATGCCATCTTATAAATCGCCATAACATCCAATTCATATAGTATGTATTATTTAAAACAAAACGCATATGAATAGTTGGGGCCCCGAGCCTCGCGGGACACGTTCCCTCCTCCTAATGTTAAGATATAGCGATCCTCTCTTCATATTTTATGTTACATTTCATACGTACCGTCGTGATAAATTCTCTTAACTTGCATTATGTAATACGAGGAGATTTATTATGTGTGGCTTAGCTTATGACGTGTTGAGGCCGATAGTTTGGCATTTGTTATTTGTCTTTTAGTGAGAAAAATAACGTTTCGGTTCATCATCATCAAATAATACTCGAAAGTGTAAATGCTTTCTGCTTCTAGGGAGAAAACCATTGTCATCACTATTTTATACTATCCACAAAATTATAGTTTCAAATAAAAAACCGGAAATTGCATCGATAAAGAAAAAATAACAGCACAGGATGTGATCGGCTTCCGATCCAAAACGACGAACATAGAGAAGTAAGTGAATGGAGTGCGAATACGAGTATCAAGGTACAAATCCGAAGGGGACTGGAATGGTAAGAGGAGATAAGTAGGTACTCCTATGCAAATCTTGTTACACATTTGTTCGAGTAAACTGTAAAAGGTAATTAAAATGTTACGCCTACACTAGTGTAATTAAAACGGACTTATCACTGAAAACTGAGTAAAATAATCAGTTCTCTAAGAATCTGTTATAGAATTCAGAACGGTACTATCAGCCCTAACAATAATAAGCATAGCAATTTAATTAGTCTATAATTATCCCACTGCTGGAACTAAGGCCACTACGCGGGGCCAGTACGGGTTGGTTGATGTCACAATGTCATCGAATGTTAGTTTTTTCGCGATATTTTTATTCGCCATTTTGAGAGCAGATGTCTTAGGGTGAAAATATATTATGTGCCTTAGCGTGTTATATAACATGTTATTTGTCATGATTTAATACTGAATAACACTTTTTCGTAATGTGGATGTGTCATTTAGCAAAAGTTTCACAACATGCTCATTAATCTGAAAGCATCCTTACACCTTACAAAACAAGGGTTTTTCAGTATACATAGTAGATAAAAATGTAATAATATGTAAACCAATCCAAAGATGTCTTTTTCGCAGCATTTCCATTTGCTATCTGCTCCACAGCAACGTCTATTTTCCTCTCGACTGTACAAAACCAAACACAGACGCGCAGACAAAACATTCGTATTGTTTTTCACTTTTTTCTCATCTACCCTCATTCTTGCGTTATTTCCCCAAAGACTTACTGAAACAAATAATGACCTATACAGTAAATAGAGGAAAAAAGTGGCTTCAGAATAGCAAATTATTGGAGGATTGTACCTGTCTCGGGCAGACAATAGATATATATTACTTTTGTATAACATTTGTATTTCTGATACAGATGAATAATGAAATTGTTCTATTGTATTTCGTACTGGAGAATTTAATTGCGTCTTTTGTTGCCATCGAAACATTGCGATGTTTTTCCGTACTAAATAAGGCTCAATTCGATACCATATACAAAAAAAAAAAAAAACATTAAAGGATTTTGGAATACGAAAAAAACTTCAGCCATTTGATTAAAAAAGATTTTTAATTCCCTAAGAAATTTAAAAAAAAAAAACAATCAGACCGGGTACTTTACTATCTTCTTGAAGGTATGCATATTTAAAAATAAAAGTAGTCATATTTAATTAAATACAATAAAAATTCATACCGGCACTCTTCACGCTCAGCTAATGAGGTGCCGAGCAGTAGGGGAGATTGCAATGCAACCCCATAGATCATGACTTGCATTAGGGGTGTGATATAGGGGTGCGAAATCTATAGCACTTAACCCCTGTGACATTCCGCGATTTTGAATATAGGGGGTCTTTTTTGAACCCTTAGAGCGTTAAATTTGACGGAGTGTACCAGGGAACCATGTTTATAATAGCAGTTAAGTGTATTATCGTCTTTGGTTGGGGCGAAAGAGGAATGCGTAATGTAATTAAATATTTGAAAGAGCTATGGCGAATTTATTATTCATTGTGATGTGTACAGTGTGGTGAATTTAATTATGTGTCAGTAGCGAGGTCAAATGATCTGCTAAATTAGAAACAGTGTTCTTATTTAGTGGAAAAATGTATTTATTGCGTTTTCCTTCTTTAAAATCCACAACAACATCAGTCAGTTCACCCTTTTTTGCGAATAGATATTTATTATGTTAAAAATAAAACTCTTTTAAGCTAAAATTATAAAATAGTGTAACGTCAGTAAAGCGAAAAAAAAACAGTATATCAAAAATGTCAAAAGCAAATTCCCTTCATAACTTAAAAGAATAGTCTCACTAAATTCTCTCTCTATTAGCTCACTAAGTCTCTATTACCTTTACCATTCCGGAATCAACTCTTCAAAGCGAACGAATCATCTGTCTCATAACACAACAAGTTTTCGCACAAAATACAACCTCAAACACGGCCCGTAAGACATCATTCTCTCCGCACAGATTTCATTCATTAAAACGAACAACAACTTCACTCCGAGCGAGTTCGTTTGGACCGACATGTGGTTCTAAACTTTCTTTAAACGGTTCACGCCGTTTGCATACCTGCATACTTTACTCACGCGTCACTAAACACCTCTAACTCGAACAAACAAGGCTGAAAATTCCCTGAATTATACGCACGAGTATCTTGTGAACAGTAAGATGCTCTGTGAGAAGAGTTAGTTGCACCACGCATGCGCAGCCCTCACTGCAGCTCGGTGTCCCACGTTGTGTTGACCAGTTGTGACAGTCGATAGCTGACTGCCGAAGGGAACGGCCGCGCGCGACCTTCCCACAAAATACGTCTTACGTATCGTATCGTGTTTAATTTTTAGAGTGTTCATAAATTTTACTTTTAGTGTAAATAATTAGATTAAAATAAATGTGTTTTAACGTGCCATGTCTAGCAATTAAAGGATTTGAATAGGTAAGTAAGATTTTAATAAGAAATTAGAGATGAGAGAAAAGCTGAGTGAATGAGGAAAATTTTGTATAATTAGTTAAAGGGCCTTTACAGATTTTGTTCTTTAAAAGCGGAAAATTTTCTTTAGGATGGCGGTTGTTTTGTTATCTTTCCTGTGATTTGGTTTCGATTAAAAGATTTCGATTTATCTTTTGTAAACAGATGGGAAATACGGTTGAAAAACTTCCTGTTGGAAGGATATTCATGTTTCAATCGAATGGTAAGAACTCTATAACGAACGGTCAGAATTCCCGGACACCAAGCTTCAATTAAAAACAATACGTCGAACAGGAGCATAGTTTTCAATATTCTATTTATTTGATACAATACAAGGAAAAATATTCGGCAACAGTTGTATTTTTGGAAACTGTAGTAGGAAAAGTGACGAGTTTTTTGGTACGAATCGAGTTGATAAAGCTTATGTTTAGAAGATTTTTGTATTGTTTTATTTTTAACGATTTTTTTTATTAAGATTCGTGTGATGAGATTTATTCAAAAGACGGTTTAATAAACAATGTGGATGGCATTTGGAGTAGAAAATCAGCTGAC
Source organism: Noctua janthe (assembly GCA_910589295.1). NCBI lineage: Eukaryota > Metazoa > Arthropoda > Insecta > Lepidoptera > Noctuidae > Noctua > Noctua janthe. The sequence goes on from OU342560.1 coordinate 1,658,154, forward strand.
CTACAGCTGATTTTCTACTCCAAATGTTATTTCATCTTAGTATATTGGCCATTTGTTCGTTTATATAGAATTCGGTTAATAGAGATAGTGGAAGTAAGAGTTTTGGAAATGTTATTTTATTAGAATAGGCATAAAGTTATTTTTTGTTTTAAACTTTTAAGTCATCTGTATTTTTATTGTGTTTGTCTTTTATAAATACTTGTTAGGGTTTCTGGTCTATTTATTATTTCTTTGTTTTATGAAACAGTTATAACATGGAATTCCACATATAAATCGTATTTTTAATATTAAAAGTAACTCACATGAAATTTTGAATTTTCCTTATAATACAGGGAAAATAAATAAATCTTTAATGAAGGTTTGGTATATTCTAGCATTTCAGATATAAATTTTTTAATTAAAAAAATACTGAAATACACCAATTATAAATTTACCAATTATATCCTTTTTCACTATTGCTCGTGCACTCTGTCAGTTGCCAAAAGATTTTCAATTACTATTAAAATAAAACTATCACGAAAGTAACTTTCAAAATTGTTAAGTTTTAATAGTTTTCTTGTGTTCAAGTTAAAAATACAGCGTGTGCAGTGACAGCTGCTTGTTACGACTCAAGTAAGAGTCAAGTTTAAGTAATTATGTGAAGTTAGGCCTTCCGATATTGCCAAACGTGACTTGAACTTATTTGACAACTGTCGATGGCTTATTTGGGTGCTAAGTTGTAATTATTGCTACGTTCAACGTTGTTTTGTCGACTAATGTAAGGAAATAAAAGTAGCATATTATTTTGACAAGGAAATAGACTATAATTTTATAAATTTATTTATTTATTTATTATTTCTGGCCGACCAACAATTGTTTATACTATTATCTGTTAAAATAAATATTCTTATATCAAAGATTAGTGTACCAATTTCTTATAGGTTAACACCGCATGCCCCATAAAATAATAAATGATAACAGTTATATTAAAGAGTTAAAGTAAAATTTAAATCGAAGTTTAAAAACAGAATTCAAATCAAAATTAAATAAAAAAACTAAAAACAAAATCAAAATTAAGTAAAAAAATAAAATCAAAAGCACAATCAAAATAATACAATACAAAATCAAATTCACAAGTAAAAAGTCATAAAAGCAAATTCACAATAAAAATAATACTAAACAAAAATAACATAATTTACAGTCATCTCAAAAAGGAATTGCAGTATTACACACTATTAAATGTTATTCTATAAAACGTAAGTTTTAAGTATTTTTTTATGTTATTATAGCGTACCTAAACATGCTATAATGTTCCTACTGCTGGGGTACAGGCTTATGTTTCCCCTTGAGAGGGAGTTCGTTATAATCTACCACGTGTTTCAGTGTGGGCTGATACGCTATCATACTTAGATTTTTTCATTTCCTTTTTTTTTTATTGGTTATTTTAATGTTTGTGTGTTTTAATGTGATTTTAATTTTTATAATTTTTATATGGACAATGTCTGAATTAAATGATTAATAATAATAAATAAATTGATGCAATCGTGTGGAGAATTCTCTTGAAATAATTAATAAGTGTTATTTAATACCAATTACCGTTTTGCGAACCGTTATCAACTTAGTATATTGAATCATTAGACAGATAATGTACAGTCACGAGCACCAATATGTATACACTCTACTAAATTTTAAATCAATTTTCGCGAGAAATAACGATTGTAACTTGGAGATAGGATCTTTTTCACAAAAATATGAGTTCCAGAATACTATGTTCGTAAGAAAATGAAATTTTAATCAGAACAGTAGGAGAAAACACTTTAAAGTTGTCAAGTGTTTACATATTGGTGCTCGTGACAGTACACACCATTTTAATTTTGAAGTAGATTTTTTGCATTATAGTAACTTTTATTCAGAACTATCTTCAAATTCGTTTCAAACGAAAACTTCGAAGTTTTCAAATCTTGCTTAGCACACAAGATAAGTTTTTGATCCTTAGAACCCGAGCATATCGAGTGTGCCTATCTAAATACCTCACCATTAGCTCATGTAGGGTTAAAGATGATTTACGCGAGACCCAAGCGAAACCAATCTGAGGTATCTACGTCACGATCTTAAGTAGTTCTAGGTCTTTTTTTTTTTTTTTTTTTTTTTTTCCGGATGGGAAATCATCAAATGACCCCCCCCACTCTGGGCGGAGCGGAGGGGAGTGTCAGACTTTTACTGACTAAAACCCATCCATGTTCCTTCTCTGCCCTTTGTGTTCCAGGGCCACGGTATCTCTTTCGAACAGTCCCGCAGCCCTGGCAGGCGTCGGCCCATGCGGACCCCTACTTGATTGCTGACATCTCTTTGAGGCGCGCGTGGAACACGAACGCGCCGTCGACACAGCCTGTCGTCATAAGACGGCCGGACGGCGAGCTAGCCCATAACTCGCCGTCCACAGGCCAGCGCCTACGGTGGTCGGAAGCCACCACGTGACCCCCGACGCCCAGGGCGTCTCCCGCGGCGGCTGGGACGTGAGGTTCTTTCCCTCTCACGTCCTGCCACCTCCTTCACTAGCATGACTGCTTCGCAGAAGGAGGTGACGGCTTCCCATTCTCTCTCGCTCCGGACCATGGCTTGAACCAAGGCCGGACGCGAGAGATTGCCGCCGCCAATCGCCGCTATGAGGACACGGCGGTGCTCCGCCCAAGCGGGGCAGACCTCCACGGTGTGTTCCACCGTGTCCTCCGGACGATCCTCGCAGTGGAAACACCCGGGCGTTTCCTCCCGCCCGATTCGGTGCAGGAACCTCCCGAAACAACCGTGTCCGGTGAGGACCTGCGTCAGACGGTAGGTGAGGGCGCCGTGGCGCCTCTCTAGCCACTCCTCAAAGAGGGGACTTATCGCCACTATGGTGGCGTGCCCTGCACGGGGTTGCGACAGTCGCTCTCTCCATGTCGCCATGAGATCACGCCGGAGGTCTGTCCGCTGAGCGGTAATTTGTCGCGGCAGCGGAGTTTCCCCCCTATATAGTGCTTCCGCGCGCCATTCATGCAGGCGCGCGAGGACTATCGCCTCCAGATCCCATGGCGGCAATCCGGCAAGGAGGCTAGCCGCCTCGCCAGAGATAGTGCGGTACCCCCGGATTAGCCTTATGGCTATCACCTTTTGGGGCGCGTTCAGGTAGTGGGCGGCTTGCCGCCTCAAAGAACGCGCCCACACCGGGGCCCCGTAAAGGGCCATGGACCGCACGACCCCCGCGTAAAGCTTCCGGCAGGAGGCGTTTGGACCCCTCAGGTTGGGCAAGAGCCGCTTGAAAGCAGCCCCCGTCCGTTCCAGTTTGGGAGCCAAACGTCGGAAGTGCTCCACGAAGTTCCACCGACTGTCGAGGACGAGTCCTAGGTATTTCAACGTCGACCCGACGCCGATGGGAACCCCTCCTGCCATCAGTAATGATCCCGACGGTGGCGCATTTCGAGGCCCATGAAAACACATGGCCTCGGACTTGTGCAATGCCACCTCGAGTCCCAATTGCCGGATCCTCTCCACAACTATCGCAACCCCGCGTGTCATGTTTTCGGCCGCCGCCTCGTGCGACCTCCCTTGCGCCAGTACCAGCGTGTCGTCAGCGTAGCAAACTACACTGACGCCGGTAGGGAGGTCGGCGCGCAGCACCCAGTCGTAACCGATGTTCCACAAGGCCGGCCCCAGAACCGAACCCTGTGGAACACCGCACGACATCTCTCGCCGGTTCCATTCTCCGCTCCGACTGGGGTAGATGACGGCTCTATCCGTCAGGTAGTCCCCGACCACGCGATAGTTCTAGGTCTTAGGTCTACATCTGATACTACATGCTAACTTTGATAATTTTAGTTAGTTTCGAGTTTAGTTCTAAAATTAGTTGTGTTTATTTTGGAAATAGGTATGACTGAATAATTGATATTCAGGGTCTAGTTTGGCTTCGTTGTTTTTCATTAGATCTTGTTGTTTTCTCAAATTGGGAAACTATAATGAAATGCATGATCTGCTTGATTAAAATATTAAATTCATTCATTCATCCATTCACTGAAAATATTAGATGCTGGATATTATTCATGAAATTTTGCACAAGTTCCTAGATGTACTTAGTAATTTTACAAAAATGAAGGATTTTAAAAATATCCATATAAAGTACGTAATTTTTGTTGGCGCTTTGTAAACCTTTGGGCACATGGCGAGTGTGAATAATATTATTTATTTGAAAAAAGGTTTCCCAGTTAAAGAAAAAAATGGCCCTTATAAAACAGTACTTCAGAATTTGAGGCAAAATGAATCTCAGCAAAGAAACACATTTCAGTGTAAAAATAACATTCCCTCGGTTACTTAGACATTAAATATTCCGCACTTACTTATTAAAGATAAGTAGGCAGAAATTAAGAAAGAATGCTAAAAGAATGGAGTGTAAAAGATTGCGAAATAAGTTAATTATTATTAGGCCTCTCGGAGCTCTTTTAAAGTTAATGTACTTGAATCTTTATAGACTTGTGCGTTAAAGAGAAATCGTTCGTTTAAAAGATTAAGCTCTGTGAAAGTAAAATTGAAATAAGCTTTGTTATTATTGGATTGACGTAGATAGTATTGCTTTAAAATCGAAATGCAGTGTATCTGTTTGTTTTTAAAATACCAACGAGATTTTACAAAAAATATTATAAACTCGCTGTTTTGTTGCAGCATTTGCTTTTGAAGTTAAATGCATATTTTAATTCTTATGTTTGCAAAAATATTACAAACGAATCTTTGTTTATGAAATTGTGAAAGCCTTTTTTGTCGAGTGGCTAACGGGCACTGAAAATGTTTTTTTTTTGTAAAAAGCTTTGTAGTTGTAATCTACAACGAACAGTAAAACTTTAAAGTTATGCTGGACTGCCGTGCGCATTTATAGATTTAATCCCTACTCTGGCTTATCTTAATAAGCGTGATTCTTTCAGGTTATCACTTCTGTTATCATTAGAGGGTAGTTTAAGATAATACCAGCTCTATATTTCCTAAATAGTCATAAACCAGACTTTTATTAGGTAAATAAATATGTTAAAAAAAACAGTAAAAAATAATTGCTGCTTAGGTACCAGCAGCAAATTTTCTGCGGAAAATTAACAACAACTTTGTTTCTTTTTCAGACTATTTTTTCTAAGAAATAATCACATTCCTAGGTCCAAAATTAGTTGTCCTAGAACGACACAAGTATGTCGTCTATGTATAAGGTTTAGGTCCTACAGATGTGCCGCCACAATGTTAGTCCGGAGGAATTTCATCACGCAGCTGTGAGAGACAAATGCCCGCAGACTATGTTAGTTATTTACAAGATTTAGTGGGACGGATCACTAATATATGTTTAGTATAGTAGCATTGACCCAGATCGTGGCTAAATAATAACAACCGCACGGGTAGCTCTTCAGGTTAAGCTACACTTGACGAGGTCAGTCCGTGGATGGGTGACCATATACTACATATAGAGTTTTCTCTGTGCCTTGTTGGACCCGGTTGTCATTCGTCGGTCTTAGATGGCCCTTATAGGGAGTTAGAACCCTGAAAGTCAGATCGCCAGGTTTGCTGAGGGGTAGCGTTTTACCCAGTAACTGTGTGGTGGGTGTCAGATAGGCGGTCGTCACATTTATTTTATTAATGTAAATTGGTTGGGTAAAGGCTTAGCATATGGGGACAGCAATAACGAAGAGTTTTCTGAAGCTGCCCAAATTCCGGGTGTATGGACAATTGACTTTAAAACGTGAACTAATCTACGAATACAAGGAGAAAACTTTTATAACATCACGACTGTAATCTCTGAAGAGTTAGGCAGAGGTGTACCTAATAGTACACCCACATTTCACCAGTTAAGTTTAAGTCCCATGTATTAGAGGGCTAGCCGCGAGCCTATTGCCATCAACCTGGCACAAATTCTCCTAAGCCAGGCTCTGACCTAGCCTGGCCTGGCTCTAGTTTAGGAAGCAGAAGTTCGCATTTTAATATGTCCACTTTATTCACTGTGTTATGTAACTTTTTTCTTTTTCCTCGTGTACAAATAAATTAAATTATTATTATTATAAATCCAGACTCCGCGGCTGCTACTGAGAAATTCCTGATGGAAAAACTCAATAACATTTAGCCCAACCCGGGAAATGAACCCAGGACCTCAGTCGAGGAGAAAACTTTCATGGAAGTAATATCTTCTTACCACACAAAATCTAGTATTTCCATTCCTACTGTCGAATATTCTCGAATATATGACAATAAGCGTTAATAACGAGTTACAGAAGTCAAGAACCACACACATCAATCATTTGAAGACTGATACCATCAACTGCCATGTCTAATGGCACATCACGTCAAAATCGATTCACTAGTTGAAGTATAATTATAGAAAATAAACTCAGGGTCATTTCATGGCTTGTTATTGGGCAGGTATTTAAACTACGTGGTATAGTTACGGGCCTTTTAACCATAGGTTTATGGAAAAGATTCTTGCGCATAAATATGTGTATTTTTTTTTGTAATACTGGTGTTTCACTACGTACCACAGGCACCAGTGATTCACAAACATGTAACACGCTTGTTTATAAAAAAAATATTAAAATACAATTACATAACTTTTTTTTACCTGTTATCCATTTATGTAACTTAATGTCATACTTTCAATGCAAGTAATAATTACTTATTTGTTTAATTAAATAACGACAATTTGAACTTAAAGCTCTGGCCAAATTAAAGAGAAACAAGTGCGGGATGCGGGATGACATTCGTGCACGCCGATCATGTCAAATAACTTTTAAACCGGTTCAAATAGTCGCATGACTTCCGAATAATTAAAATAATGGACGAATACAGTTACGTCTTGAGTCCTGTGGGATGTGGGGTTTGCCTCAATGCTAGCTAACTACAAGCTTTTATTTCTGCAATTGCAAAAAATCTTTGCTTTTTTGCTAGTGTTTTAGATTTTACCATTTCATAATGCGGTGTAGATTACTTTCAATCTGGTGTTATAAAATTCAAACAAATGTCACAATTTGTCCAACAGCATTAAAACCTTAAGTGGTCTTTTGGTACAAAATAGCAAGCCTTTAATTATTCATAGAGTTCAACATCAAACGCTAGTGATATTTTTGCTAACAATGTGACCAAAAACTTTTAGGCATTTAGGGGAATGGCAGTAACATTATTTGTAATTGCTCGTCTTTATCTACGCCTAGCTTTTAGTCGGGAATGTCTAGGCATTTAGGCATTCACAACGATTTATAGTTAACGCTTACGACACACGATTTTCTCAGACAATTGTTTCCTTTGCGGACTTTTGAGCGATTGTAAAACTGTTTGTTTTTTCTTCGTTTCTAATGTTGAGGTAGACATGACGCAGCAACTTTAGATAGTGTTAAGGCTTCACACTTCATGTGTAGAAATATTCTTATTATCGTAGCAACTATTTAAGGTGACGATGTTAGAAATATTCTGATTTAAACTGACATAACATCACGCTTGTTATAGCCAAAGGGTTATACAGAGGTGTGCCTCAGCTACACTCACATTAAGTCAGTTATTTTTGAGACCCATGTAATTGGAGGCGAACCTATTGCCATCGACCGGGCACATAAATGAATTATGAATTATCACAAATTTTTTGAAACATTTTGATTTTAAACTAATATTTGTGACAAGTCTCATCAAGAGGTATCGTGTTTTCTAGTAACTGTATTGTGGAGGTCAGATAGGCAGTCGCTCTATGTAAAATACTGGTATTCAGCTGCATCCGGTTAGACTGAAAGTCCAACATATTTAAGAAAAGGTTCGGCTGCTGCAGATGATGTTTCTAGATTTGGTTGATGTTTGAACTCTTTATAATACAGACTACACGTACACTGTTTTAAGCTTTAACAGTTTATAACTAAAACTACACTGTCGCTTACGGGATTTCTTCCGTGATTTTCAATAATTCTGAGCTCCCAGTAATCATCTGGGAGCTGGGAGCTTTCACGGGAGATTTCTCGTAAGTGACAGTGTTAGTTTAGACTACACATAGATTAATTTACTGTATAATTAAACAAGTATTATAGCAATATTGAAGAGCTATTCAGAATTCAAGAATTATCGAGCCATAATTAAGTTGATACATACTAGTTAGCCTTATCAAGTGTCTTTAGATCTTCAAATTATTTCTCACTTTGTGTACCATTCATTAGGGCTGTTTGTTCCAAAATATCTTTAACGATATGCTATAATAGTGCTTACAGTAATTACCTACTATATTATAGTTTTGTCTTTGTTGTTATCAAGGTCACTGTGTTCTTGTGATTAGTGTAGATTATTTATTATATGTTAAGGATTTTTTCAATGAAATTGCTATTCAGTTAAAGATATTTTCACCTCCTTCAAGGCCGGAGGAGGTACTAACGTATACTTATATATTTATAAAGTATGTGTATCATTTCAATATTTTTTTCTTTTGGCTTTCACTATAACTAAAGTCATCATCTGCCTAGCCTTTTCCCAACTATATTGGGGTCGGTTTCCAGTCTAACCGGATGCAGCTGAATACCAGTATTTTACATGGAGCGACTGCCTATCTGAACTCCACAACCCAGTCTGTACTGGGTAATACGATACCCCTTGGTAAGACTGGTTGTCAGACTTTTTGGGCCACTGACTGCCTAACGACTGTCAAAGATCTACAAATGACAGCCGGGACCAACGGCTTAACGTGCTTTCCGAGGCACGGAGGAAACTCGGTATGTATTATAATAACTATAACTAAAGTACGAAACTTTAAATAGCACTTGTAGCATTGATAGCCTAGTGGTGTGACCGTCGGACTGCCAAGTCATAGGTCTCGAGTTCGAATCCAAGACACACACCTCTGATTTTTCTGATTCATGTGCGTATTGTGTAATTACCACTTGATTCGGTGAAGGAAAACATCGCGAGGAAACCAAACCAGCATGCCTGAGGGATATTTATCGACGGCATGTAAAGCCAAGTCAGAGGCCCATGGACGGCATAAAACTCTGACACCAGGTTAGGCACTAACCACACGAAAGAAGACGTAAAATAAATAACACTTGTCTATAGCATAAATCACGCCTGCGTAAGCAGATGTGTACCCTATACAGTACATCCATTATTCGACAGTATGGTTCCATCCCGTGTAGGTGTTAAGCCTATTGGCATCAACACGGGCACAAACCCAGACTCCGTGGATGCTACTGAGAAATTCCTGATGGAAAAACCCAATAATACTTGGCCCGTTCTGGGAATCGAACCCAGGACCTCAAGCTCAGCAGTCGCGCATACGACCAGCAGACCAACGAAGCAGTCAACATCATAGATTCAGAAGAAAACTAAAGCTTTCCTTAGAAAAATATATATTTAAAAGCTGTTAATGGAAGAATAGCGATTAGAGTAGGTAAGGAGCTCTACTTAATCCCGTACGCGGATGTAGAGCCACGTTCTATTTGATTAACTATTTGCTTTAACTAGAGCTGTTAAAAGGGTGCCGATGTCGTAAATAGAGTTCGAAGTTTAAAGGACTCTATGGTTTTAGTTTGCAGTTAGTTAAGTGATGGTAGTTAGTTTTGGCTAGAATATTATTAGCAATTTATGTAATCACAAGCCGTATGAATTTCAGGAGCCTTAGGCGTGAGTTTCCAAAAACAAAATGTATCACCTAACTAACTGTTTACTTATAAACCAATTTCCACGTTACTAACCACAAAAAACACTATTACTATTGGCTACACCTCTGTCTAACCCTTCGGGGATTACAGGTGTGATGTTATGGAATTATGGTATTTTATGTAACTACAAAAATTAGTACCATCCCTATACCTTTAACTTTAATTTATTATTTAGAAAATGATTTTTTGAAAATCGTTTCCTAGTGAGTTCACTTTCTTTACAGATGAAACATGTAACTCAAGCGTTTTAGAAAAATAATCCATGTGTTCGGAACATTTAATCACAAATGAATCTAGATATTCGTTCACTCTTTTGGTTATCCTCATGCCTCCTATTGTATGGGACTTATACAATAAGTGGCAAAATTTACATGTAAATGTAATGTACTATTTGGTCGATCAAAATATTCATAATTTTCTTTATTTGTATTCCATAATGTGTGAACATCTTACAACGGGCATAAAGCTAAGGTACAATTACGGACCCTGTAGGGCACAGCAAAAAGTATAAAATTAATGTTTGAAATAAAATTAATAGTTAATTAACTAACAATATTAAAACATGATTCTTTAAATTAATTACCTAAATTATAAAATTTATTTTTATTTAGATCATTATTTGGTAAGATTAAATTAGAACAAATTTTACAATAATAATATGATATTTATCTATGTATGTATGAGTGTAAAACCCTTCAGGGATCAACCCCTGCCTAACCCTACGGGTACCTCAATCTGCTTCATATTTTTTGCCATTAAAATAATTTGTTTTATCAAAATAGAACTTTCCGCCAACACAAAAAAGACGTAATTCTTTTGAACGAATCCCTTAGAAATGTGTTTGTTCCGGCAGAGAACAGTCTAATGGCAGTGGGTGTAGTGAAAGATTACTAAAGGATAATGTCAAGAGGGTAAGCAGAGGTATCATATTTCAGTCGCTGATACGCCCACGGAGTAGCAACAAGCAATTCATTTAACAAAACTCGTGTAGAAATACGAAATTTGATTTTGTAATTTGATAATGTTCTAGAATCATGCTCTAGTCTCCACGAACGACTGCCTATCTGACCTCCAAAACCCGAACTACGTAATACGATACCCCTTGGTAAGACTGGTGGTCAGACTTTCAGGCCACGACTACCTGTAACGACTGTCAAAGATGTACAAATGACAGACGGGACCAACGGCTTAACGTGCTTTCTGAGACACGGAGGAAAGTCGGTATGTAATGGTTGGTCACCCATCCGCGGACCAACCTAGGCAAGCACGGCTTAACCTAAAAATCGACCCGAGTGGCTGTTACCATTAAACCGAGACTCGACGAGCTCCTCACATCGAAACTTTTGGAAAAATTATTCAATGAAAAACATTTTAACGTGCAAAATGTTACTAGGTATTCCTATTATACTTCTTGTCGGTATCAGGACACTAGCGCGAAAGACATTTGCGCGTAGGACACTTGCGCGAATCCACATGCGCGAAAAGACATATGCGCGCATGGACTTTTGGGCGATTAGACTTTTGCGCGAATGGACCTTTGGGCGCATAGACAGTTGCGCGCATAGACACTTGAGCGAATGGACTTATGCGCGAACGGACATTTACGCACAAAGACACATGCGCGAAAGGACTTTTGCGCGAATGGTTAGGTTAGGTTAGCTGTAGAGTAAACATAACACTGAGGTTCTTCTAAATCGGAATCGATTGATTAATCTTTTTTGTACAAAGTAACAAGAATGTTCTATACATCAATATACATTTGTCATAATAGACATTAAAACAACTGAATGACCTTAAAAATCGACATTAATGAAACCCAAAAGCTTGAACAGAGAGTAAAATTATTTTGAAACATACGTTCAAAATCGATATTGTAAATCGATTAAACAATAATTATATCTGGCAACACTATTCACTCAATACTCAATACTCAATACTTTATTGCATTCCATAATGTATACAAGGCTGGTAGGTAAATTATAGAGAAACAATTATGGACCCTGTCGGGCACAGCAAGTTAGTTTTTAGAGGTATGTAAAATAATTTAACATGTCACTTGGGCAGTGTTGCCACTTCTCTCGCTCTATCTCGTTGAAAATAAAAAATAATATGATGTTATGTTTACTCTACAGATTAACCGTAGCCAGTCGCGAGTAAATCTAGTCGCGGAAGTGTCCTTTTGCGCAAAAGTTTATTCGCGCAAGTGTCCATTCGCGCAAGTGTCTCTGCGCGCATGAGTCTATGCGCGTAAGTGTCTATGGGCGCAAAAGTCTAATCGCCCATAAGTGTCTATGGGCGCAAAAGTCTAATCGCCCAAAAGTCCATGCGCGCATATGTCTTTCGCGCAAATGTCCCAGATCCCTTCTTGTCCTACTTATCCAAAGGCACGTTATAAAGGCGAATCATAATGAATCGTAACGTTATTCGCACGTAAATGTCGGACGAATAACAAACGTGTATGTTTTACCGCGCACTCATTTGTTACAACTGTTGTTAGGGCCAGTTCACATTGTTTCGTTGCTGTACGTGCGAGTTTTTGTTGCTCTAGAGCGTTTTGAAATAGATGGTTTAGAAAGAGAAACAAAAGACACATGAATAGTTGCTCACATCACAATAGTATTCATTCTTAGTCGAGGTACATGTACGGGACCTCATATTTATGTCTCTAAATCCGCCGAAATGTCTTCATTTACAAGGTGGCCTGCCTCGTCGGTTTAGTGGTTGCAAGTGCTAGTGTTGAGCATGATGTCTGCTTGGTATCCATACCCAGGTCGGGACAGTTTTATTGTTTTTCTATCAGGAATTTCTCTCTGGAATTGAACCCTGTTGATGGCAATAGGCTTGCCCCTGTTCCACGTAAGCGTAACGACAGAAATGTGGGTGTAATAAAAGTATACCTCTTCCTACTCTTTGGATATTACAGGAATGATTTTATGCATTATTATGTCGAGCAAAGGATCAAAATTATCCTTTGGTATGGAACTAAACTAAAAGAATAAAAAAAAAGACAGACAGTATAACGGGATTGCGTGGATCCACGTTACAAAGGTTAAATGAAGCTGCTAAAAGAAATTGTGATAGAGAATACTTCATCTTTTGAAATCATGTAACCAGCTTTATATTACCCACAATATGTACAGTACAAAAACAACAGGAACGGTCTACAACAATATTTTCGTTGAACGCATTTCATCTTTCGTTCACCCCGAATATTTTCAACGCGCAACGAATTTGTGTCAATAGTCCTTTATTGTTTTTCTGTTGGTTATGGTGTAGCTGCGTTTTTACGCGATTTCATGCGTGTTTTTTATACGGTACGTAGTCGGTTGTATTAATTGTATACTAAGGTATTTTAAGGTTTCGAATAAATGGAAATCGGTACCTTTATAATCACACTTATCTACTTATTTTGTTGTTTACTTATTGCTCTGAATTTCCTGGAAGACACACATAAGACACCAGTTAGCTACATAATTGCCTGCAAATTGCCCAAATAAGCCTAGTAGTATTTTTTTTAGTTACAATTTCTACAGTTGATCAGTGGATTGCGTTCCATTCTTCATACGTCTAAAGCGTTCCGTAACGATGTGATTTAATATTTGGCACTGGCAGAAAACCCCTTAGCCTCAGACACTGCAGATCTAAGCAGTTTGTATTGCTTGCCCAGATTTCTTTACCAAACACTCAACAAAGTTGACACGCCAGTACTCTTGTAGCCAAGTATCAAGTCAACCATAAAATGCTAATTACAAAATACTCAATCCACATGAACAAATCACTTTAGCTAATTAGAAACAAAAGGAAACATGAAACACGCCGAAAACAAAATAAACAATTCAATATAACAAAATCCCTAAAACCGATGGCTTATCTAACATCGATTACCTACTAATGAGCTACACAATACATACAATAAAACTAGGGTCAGGTAACTAACAATACATGTGGTGACGTCGGGTCAATGTTCTGAATCAATCCATCATACTGACACTAAAAATCCATTGATGGATATGATGATGGGAAGTTTCCGAGTACTACTATAAAATAACATCGGGAATCTTTCTCCGAAGGGATAGGCAAAAGACGCACGTATCGCAAGTTTTGTTTAAGTCTCGTGTTTTATTTTATTTTATTGTGTTTGGGTGGCTTACAGCTAACAATACAAAAGTTATAGTGAGGTAATCAACTACAAGCCATTTACAAGCCTTCACTGTTAGCAGTGAAGTATTGTTATAAAACTATTAGGTAAATAAGCAAAATATCTAGTAACAAAGTATAGGATTAAATTTAAAATTAATAAAATAATAAAAAAATAATAAAAAAAATAAAAAATCATCGTTCGGGTACAAATATAACAGCTGTAACATTGGTTAGAAACTCAGTGACAATTAAGTACTCAGGATATTTGGTTTCCAGCTGCCATTTTTTTTAGAAAATCGAGGTGCTTTCAAAAATAGACAACCCACCTCTAGAATTTATTTCATAAATACTCAGTTGTTACGATGGCAGACCAAAATCTCAATTATTATTAATTGTTTTTTAGTTACAGTCTGGAAAAAATAAGGTTGTCCTTATAACTATCAATACACATTAAATAACAGACAACACACATGAATTTATCAAAAAGAAGGCAAAAATATACAACCTTACCATTACCATCTTTCCTTAATCTTCAAAAGACAACACAAATGGCACCTTAAAACGATAAATCGATAATTCACAAACTCACTCACATAAATTAAAAGGGCTTCAAAACAAACAGCGCACCACATCACTAGCGGCATCACACCTCCAACGTTTATCAAAGCGGGCCGCAACGAATTTCAATTGTAATCAAATATGGCGCCCGCTCTGGGTAAACAAGATAAAACGGTGTAAACGTGTGCTTTGACAAGCTTGCGGCTTCCTTGCGTGTTGTGTGCGGATATTCATACTTGGTTTAAGGGTGGGCAGAGTTTAGAATGTTACTTTATGGTCATGCGAACTTGACTTAGGCTAAGGTACACCAGGCTGGACATTAGGGCCTGCTTGCATCACAAACTACTTGATACATTTGACGCTAAACATATTTTAAAAATTATCCTGTTTCTGTAATTTTAGAACGATTGATAGTGGTCGCAAGCGCAACTGCTGAGCATGAGGTCCTGGGTTCGATTTCCTGGCAAAGTGTTATTGGAGTTATGCATCAGGAATTTCTCAATGAAAGTCACCGAGTCTGGATTTGTGCCCGGTTGCTGGCAATAGGCTCGCCCCTTATTTCATGGGACTAAAACATAACTGGCAATATGTGGGTGTTTATTAGGCACACCTCTTCCTAAACCTTCGGGGATTACAGGCGTGATGTTATGTTATGATAGAAACAGAACGAGGTTTTAAATGTGTTTTTTTTTGTGATTTGTGGTGCAAGCAGGCCATAACCTATTATTTAAAAGACCTTCGGCTTGCTTGGCAAACACATAGTTTATTTCAGTCCTCAGGTAAAATATGGTTTCTGTATTCTTAATCTACAATAATATTTTTTTTTATAATATCATGTACAAAAGCGACTCACCAATCGAACCATTATTCCAGTAAGCTTTTATTAATTCAGAGTAGCGGAAAATCTCTCTCGCCTAATTCATACTCGTTGCCTTACATGAACATTTCTTTCAAATCTGAACAAAATAAACCAAAAGTAGCCCCACAATATCGTACACAAATTCATAACAGAAAACATATTGTTATATTATTTGAAGAAAGAACCTATTTTGTGGAGCAACCCATTGTTAGTCTAATGCATCTTATTATAGAGTCCACAATCTATAGGTTTTCCATTAGCTGGTTACAATCACGTGTTATAGGGTTAAAAGGGAACGACCGAACTGTTTGATGGTTGGTTCATTCTTCTTTGAAAGTAGTGCTTTTGTTGGTATAGATAGTGTTTAAAAGAACATCTATTGTAAAGGAAAAAGCCCTGTTCACGACCTCTAGCGTTACGACTTGAATTGTGAGAATACCAGTGGCTCCGCAAATCTTGTCGCGGTAACTGTTATAACAACTTCTTTTATTCATTATCGCGGTTGGTGTCGCAAGAAATGTGTTGTGAGCATAAAGTTCGTGGTTAAGAGGGAAAGCAACACACATCCGTATCCTTACTTATATTTTAATTGCGAAAGTAAGTTTGTTACCTTTTCACGCCTAAACCACTAAACCGATCATCCTGAAATTTTGCATATGCGTTGTCAGGTGTACAGAAACGGACATGAGATACTTTTCATCCCGAAAAAGTACTGTTCTCTAGGACAACAATAATATGATAATTAGATGGCGCCACGTGTCTTTCGTGTGTTCGTAATGATTGAATTATATATTATTACAAGCAGAGTATAACCCGAATTGATTGTCAAATTCTAAATTAACACGAGCGAAGTCGCGGGCAATAGCTAGTCTCACATAAAAACACTTCAAAAGTTTTATAAGGTCAAAAACACTAAGTTTCCGCTGAAGCCTATTCCTTCTAAAAACATAAAACTATAAGAAAGGCTTCAGCGTACCTTCACAAGTTAAACATTAACTTATTTACAGCATCTTTATAAACAGCTTACCAACTTAACATAATTAAGTGATTCTTCTCCAAACACAATGCCACTGCTTTACATACTAAACGGAGCCGGCGCATATTTTTAAAGGGGCCTTTAAGAATCCGTCTTATCGTTGGCGACGAGGCGATTAGCTACCGACTATGTTCTACTCAAGATACGTACAAAAGTTTGTACCTAGGTCCCGTGCAATACATAATGGGTGTTAACGCATCCTTAAAAGCCGAAAGGAACTACTTGTTATCCCCGTAATTGCGATATTTTTTTTTGTTCTAGACTATACCTGGGAACCTTCTAGTTACGCAGATATTAGGGGACAAAGTTCCAAGTTTTTCACAAGTTTTTAATGTCATTACTACTGAATAATATTAGTACTGAATATAGGTTTCCTTGACATGTGCCATTCTCCACATTCCTGTGCAACACTTCACTTCCCAATCCTTGGTCGCCACTCAGTCACAGCTCTATTCCAGTTCTATTTGCTTCTCGCTTGTCGCTGACGATGGGACCCGCGCCTTACCCCATCTTCACCGGACCCTTTAAACGCATTATCTCTTTACGGAGACCGTCTCCACATTTATTCATGGGGCTATGTTGTGGGTAACGGCTAATTTATGACTTGATCTTACCTTGCGACCTTAGGGTGAGGTTGGAGTGGAAGCTATAGCTAGTTGTTAATGTGAGAGGGGGGGAGATAGTGGAGATAGTCGTGATTGGAGTCCGGCTTGTTCAGTTGTGCTTATGCCAAACTTTTGATTCTGAAAGTGATTTTTCAAAAAAGTTTTGGATTATCTTTTTCCACACCTGTACAACAACTGTTCCGGGTCTAGCTGTTTGTGTATGTGATTTTGATAGTTTCAATTGTTTTTTCAATAAATATTTGTATAGTCTACAGGGAGTTACCTGTACACCATACAAATATTTGTTCCGCACTGCGCCTACCGTGCTGTCGTTTCTTTTGGCAAGGGCACATCAGCTTACATTGGTTTTGTTGACACGTTCCCCCAGTGGACCTACTCTATTAAAATAAAGACAAAGTGCGTAACATGCACTACAAAAAAAACTTGCGCTTAGCGCTCATCTCTGATGTACTTATCGAAGTATCATATCTCTAGCAGTGTGACGCCGACATAAACTCGGCCTTGTACCTACCTGGAAAATATTTTAACGAGAGCTCATTTTGTATTCACAAAGAGGTCAAGTAATATCCCTTGAAATCATTAAAAGTAATTGTGGACGATTACAACAATCACGGCGGTTTCTTGTAGTTGAGACTACATTTATTCGTATTTTAAAAGTAACAAAAGGGCAGGTACTCACGGTAAATAACGAAATAATTATCACGCCAGTAATCGCCAAAGGGCACAGCAGAGGTCTTTGAAATTGAGAAATGAGGTCCTATAGTACACGCACATTTCTGCAGGATTAAAAATGTAATAACTTATAGCCATCTCTCTGGGCAAAAATAAAATGTGTCTGTAATCATTTTCAATAGAATCAAAGTTTCAAACAAATATTATAGATACTGAACAATGATTAGTTTACCAATTTACTAACTAATTGTCAAATAATTGCTGACTAAATAACACTTTAATCAAAATAATAACACAACGATTATGAATCATTAAGTTTTTGAACTGAACATTATAAATAACTGTAGCCTGACCTCTAGACAGACTGAGGGGAGGGGAGGGAAGAATCTGAATTTAATCTGTGTCTAGATATTTGTTTACATAACAATAGTAGTATAAGTTTGTATTACATTTTCATCTATGACAGTAGAATGGTGTTTGAGAGCCTAAACAAAAAATCTCAAAAGGGTAATGAATTTCATAAGCTGTGTCTGTAGTTGTATGTAGTTTTACACAAATATAGCCTAAACTACTTATCCAATTTTGGTTTCCGGGTAGACCTGCTAATAGGGGTACTAATGAGAATGCAATGAACCATTCTTCTTTTCGTGTGGTTTGTGCCTAACCTGGTGTCAGAGTTTTTAGCCCTTGACTTGCCTTTACATATTGTTGAGAAATAACTCTCAGACATGTTAGTTTCCTCACGATGTTTTCCTTCACCGAAGCAAGTGATAATTATAGCCTGTCGTGGGATCGAACTCGAAACCTATGTATGTCTTGGCAGTCCGACGGTCACACCTCTTACCAGTCTATTGGTACTACTGGGGACAAATCATTGAATGTGGTAGGAACTTAATGGTAATGTTTTTTAGCAAGGGTAATTGATTATTTTAAACTATCTGTGTACTGCTGAGCAAGAAGTCCTAGGTTCGTTTTCCGGGTCGGGCTATGTTATTGGGTTTGTCCATCAAGAATTTCTCAGACGGAGCCACGGAGTTTTAGGGTTTTCCCAAAAGGAATTCTTGATTTATGCCCAGTTGATGGCAATAGGACCGCCCCCTGTTACATGGGACTTAAACATAACTGACGAAATATGGGTGTACTATTAGGTACACCTTTGCCTAACCCTTCAGGGATTACAGGCGTGATGATGTCTTTTAGATACGTAATAACATGACCAAACCAGCAAAGAAATATAAAACTGCAAACCCAACCTTTACATGTTACGAAACAACATCCAAAAAATAAATCAAATTGCAGTATCTTAAGCTGTCACGAATTCACGATATCAAACGGCCGTTTTAAAACACACAATACTACATAAGGGTGTATGAAAAGACACATTTGGCATTCAGTTTGTTAGCGCCGGCCGGGCCCAGATTTTATCGAGTCACCCCTCCCCTTCCCCCTCCTGCCTGCCCCTCACTTATGAATGATTGATTCATATAAGGTTTATGTGTGTATGTACGTGTGCAGGATCGTCAGATTGCTGAGGACGAGGTACTAGGGTTGTGATTTTGTCAGGAGTTGTGGTTTGATTGAGCAGAGCTAAGTGTTTACTGTTGCCGTATAGTAGTTATGTCAGTAAAATTGCAAATAGGTGGGTGAAACAGACTGTATGTGTAATATACAGGGTGTAACATAATAAACGCAAGACCTCTCATGTGGTGTCTCAGACCATGCAACTGAACAACCCTTGTTTTATGATTTTTAGAAATTCATATTTTTTTTATTGTTACCATACATGTTGATCAGAGATCGAGTTAGTTTCTATTTATTTATTTATATTTAATTCACAAGTAACAGGACTCACAAAGTTAGTAACAATATTTCCTTACAACTATGTTAGTAAAATTAACCTACACACTTAACCTAACACTGTCTTACATTATAGATTTATGCGAATCCCTGTTACAAGCTTAACATCGAAGTAGAAAGCTTGCAGCAAGGTATATACAAGGTCTATTTTTTTTTGCGAATTTCAGTAACTCGTAGAAACTGAACCACTTTGAGTTTCATGGTCCAAGAGACCACACGGGAGGTCTTGCGTTTTTTTAATGTTACATCTCGTATACTGATTTGAAGATTACAATCTCGCTAGATAGATTATAATCTAACGGTTTTTACAATTTTACGGTGACACATACACTACTTTTTTCTACGTTGACCAATCTTTTGCTATATCTTTATATGTTCAGGTTCAACATAATTCTCAGTTCCAGCTTTATCATTACGTTGTACGCACTTCCATACAAAACACATTCAAGCCGCCGCGTCCTTAATATAAATATCCCATTAACTTATGGCAACGCATTGTGACTGCGGGTGTGTGAAATCATTTCGTTATCATTTCGTTTCGTGTCGTCGCTATTTACGTGTGGTAGGGCTCTTAGATTTCCGCTTTATTGAATACTTAAAATGACAGTACTTTATGACGACAAGATATATTATATATACACATAACATAACATCACGCCCAAAACCCCTGAAGGTTTAAGCAGAACTGTACCAAACTTATACTGTCACTTATGGGATATCTTCCGTGATTGTTCATTATTTTGAGCTCCCGATATTTCGGCGCTGTTCCAAGCGCCATGAAAACCAAATCGCCAATATCGGGAGCTCAAAATAATGAACAATCACGGAAGATATCCCGTAAGTGACGGTATAAGTTTAGTTGTAAACCGTGAAAGCTTAAAACAGTGTTAGAACTGTACCATATACCAAACCTCCCGTTACAAAAATATTATTATCAATTTGGTAAAGTGGGGATACCACGACAAATTGACTAAAGGATGCGGAGGTGAATTGCATCACTGGGTACAGTTCACCTCCTTTCTGGCTCTTAGTGCCCCAAAAGCTAAAGTCAAAGCAATGTCTATGCTGCCGTCAACGATGCCGTGAAAGTGGCCAAGTATTTGATCTATATTTTTTGTAATAGGTGCCACCGACCCGACGAATTTATAGAAGAATTTAACATAACATCGCGCCTGTAATCCCCGAAAGATAAGGCAGAGAAGCACCTAAGTACACTCACATTTCGCCAGTTATGCTTAAGTCCCATGTAATAAGGGTTGAGCCTATTGCCATCGACAATTACGCAATTATTATGTGAAAATGACATGGTGGGCAGAAAGTACATAATTTGTCCAAAATCTATTATAGTATAAGAGTTTCTCCATGTGTTGTTTCTCCATGGTGTGAGTTTAATACCTCAGCTATTGCAGTATGAGGGCTTCTGAAATCCTTTAAAAGTAAATCGTAGTTACTCGGAAAAACGCGATATAGTTTTACTAAGAAAGATATTATTATTGTGGCTTACTTTCGACCGAGTGTTCTGTTCCCACGCCCTAACTACCACTGAATGATTGATTTCTTAATTTTTTTTTCATTTGTAAGTCTTACAGGTTTTTTTACAACTAGGTCTACAAGTTTTTTTTCAATAATATCCAAATACTGATACAATTTAAACTCACACTGCTTGGGTTACTGATTAGAGCCCACTCCCTAAAGAAGGGTTAATTAAGCAGAGGTGTACCTAATAGTACACCCACATTTCGCCAGTTATGTTTAAGTCCCATGTAATAGGAGGCGTACCTATTACCATCAACCGGGCACAAAATCAGACTCCAAGGTTGCTACTGAAGAATTCCTAGAAAAACCCAATAACACTTTGCCCGACCTGGGAATCGAACCCAGGACCTCATGCTCAGCAGTCGCGTTTGCGACCACTAGATCAATGAGGCAGTCCTTTTGATCTTATAGCCTAAATAGCTAATTGCACGGGGAACTTCAAAGGAATAAGGATAATCTACCATTTAAAAGGTTTCTCTTGTTCAAATCAAAACTTTTCCGATTCCTTACCTCACTTACAGTAACACAAACACTATTTATTCAGAATCAACGACGTATCACATGAACAACGACTTTCAAAGTACACATTGTTAATTCATCAAAACACACCAACCTAAACACGACCATAACTCCTGAACATAAAGTCCCAAATCACTCGTCAAATACCGCCTATTAGGTCCAAAAAGGGAAAGAAAGCGCGAATAACAACATTGTTATCGCTAATAAGTCATCGTTAGCCATAAACGGTGTTCTTTTGACCCGACATTAATGGGCAGGAAGTGGAAAATAGACCTTTTACCGCATTAATAGAGTCTATTGTTGTGTGACCTAATTTCTATTGAGAGTAGAAATACGTTGTCTGTGGTTGAAGGAAGTATTCTTGATAATACTGGTTAATTCTATTATGGCTGTTTGTTAGAGAAGATGTTTATCGTTAGGGCATTTTATGTTTTTGAATTTTCATATTCTTATCCTCCATTTTCTTGACAGCCATTACTTTTGGGAAATATCCGTTGACAACCGTTACGGGTAGTTAGTAGTGATCTACAGTCAGACACCAGTCCTTACCAAGGGATATCGTACAACTCAGAGACTGGGTTGTGGAGGTATTCAGCTGCATCCTGTTAGACTGGAAGCCGACCCCAACACAGTTGAGAAAAAGTTAGGCAGATGATGAGGAACGTTAGTGGTTCACTACTCTTTGCCTTTTAGTGTAAATGTAGTATGGAATAGAGTAATACTTTCAACATTGCACGAAGTAGATGACTGTAGATGTAACTACAGTCCGATTATTGCAGAAAGCGCTTAGTTCAAGTAAGTTAACCTTATCCCACTCAATAGCTTGACCCATTTCCAAGCTGTTATTCTTCTTAATAAGGTCAGTCTAAGATTTGAGCTGGCTAGGCCAAGGTTTGGAGATAATTAAAACCTGAGTAGAAATTTGTACTTGCACTAAAAAAAGATTACACAGTTTAAAATTAGCGAACAACGTAGGTAGGTATAGTTCTGTTCAAACTTTATGGCGGCTCAGAAGTTAGCTGCAAGTGACGTTCTGCGCATTATACAGTCAAGACGATGCGTCCTCTGCGCTCCACTGATACCTTAAATTGTGTTCGGCGCAGCTTTACATTAGATGTTCCGAGCTGCCATAAAATTTGAACCTGCGCAGACGGTCACTCGTAGCTAAGTTCTGAGCCGAAAAAGTTTGAACAGAACTAATAACACATAACTAAGAATAAATTCTACTCTATCTACAGCGTGTCTCAGAAAGGGGTGGTCATATCTAAGGGTGTGGTACAGAACCTCAAACTAAATAACTTACCTCACGGGACCCATAACGTAATTGCGAAAAAAATATCAGCTGTCCCGTACAAAACTTTAAAGCCTGCTCGTACCTGTAGTAGTTATATATAGTTATACTTTATAGTACCAATAAGTTCACGAAAAGTTTATTTTATTACGTATAACAACATAGTGTAAATTTCAGATACATATTTACAATATTCTCCCTGAAATTAGCAATCATGAAACATTTAAAAATCATTCTTCCTCCAAGTACTAACAAATTAGATCCTAACTTGCCACTTAAAATCTTCAAGTCATAATTTATCACGAATGGCTCAATCTTGACCAAAATCGTGAATATTAGTAACACAACGTGATAAATATGCTTGCATCGCGCGAACACTATGCTCTACACAAACGCCTCCATCGGCGAATTCATGCGTGATTGAGAAAGTTGTCGACTTAAATAGTCTATAAAACTTTTTGTTGTTGTCTTATGGTGAATACTGCGTATTTTTATCGTTTCACATTAATGCTTAGTATGTACTGCTGTTGGTGTACCAAAAAAATAAATAAACTCTTAAATATGACCACGCTTTTCATATAAACGCTGTATCACATAAATCAATATTTTTTTCAAGCATAAGCTATATTCGTCAAAGATATTCCGCAATCACAAGTCATACAACCCTAGAATGTAATTTGAAATAGAAATCCTTAATGTGACGAGCTCATTCTTTTTTCATCAAAAAGATTGATCGTTTGAATCCGCTGAATCATCTATCTAATTTATAGCTGTCATAATACTATTAAATGCTAACGTTAAAAATAACTAAAAATTTGAATAAACTGCTTTTTTTGCAAGATTTAAATTACTAGATTCGATATGCTGCATCATAAAATATTTACGTGTCTGTTTAGTTGACATTTGAATAATTGTGTCTTGTTCACTCATACTCAAAATCATATCTTACGTTCCGTGCCTGAAGTCAGAGCTCACATTTCTCAGTGCAAAACAATTTTACGCACGCGCAAGTAAAGGCATATTCAAAGATTTAAATCTTTGTATTTTTGTACTGTTTCTGCAAAATATGATAAATGGAAGAAACCATCATTTGTCAAGCGCGATGGTTTCCATAAAGTTTGAAGTAAATATATCATTTAATGGTGGATTTTGTGGAACGTATTTGCTGCTGAACGGTATGGATTCTTCGAAGTTATTTATTTCTAAACCGTTTTGAATCGCTTTTGAAATGTGTCTGTAATGGAGTGTTGCCTTTGAATGGTTTATAATTGTTTATTTTTCTTAATGCTATGTTAGGCAGAGAATATTGAAAACTGAACCTTGTAATTTCCCATCAATAGGTTATCCCAATCAATAATTAAATTTACACTATTATTCTGGTTTACGGTATTAGTAAACTTTAGGAGCACAAAAAAACTAAAATTGCCAACAGATAGCATAACCATTGAGCAGACGTGGTCAAATCGCGTTACTTCTCTATTTATAAAGAAACCTGTGTTTAACCAACTATTTTGGGGTCGGCTTCCAGTCTATCCGGATAAAGCTGAGTACCAGAATTTTAATGGAGCTACTGCCTATCTGACCTCCACAACCTAGTCAGCACTGGGTTATACGATACCCGTTGCTAAGACTGGTCGTCAGACTCTCGGGTCACTGACTACTAGTAACGACAAAGATCTACAAATGACAGCCGAGATCAACGACTTAACGTGCTTAAAAAAAACTCACATAATGAAGCGATTTTAATCAGTTTCCGGTTTACCAAGATACGTCTAAATCAGTTGTATGTTTATTTATGAAAATGTAAGAGATAGTTAATCGAGTGTCATGCGACTGAAGTGAGTGCTATTCCTAGAATGTAGGTCGCGCCAGTTACTTTGTAACATACATATCATGATTATGTCATAGGACGGTAAGACTTTACTTTGTTTTAACGTTGGTAAGTCGTATTTGAAATTTGGAAAATACAATCGTGTGCATTATATGCATTAATATTTCTCGGAGCTGGAAATCTAAAGATTTGTGCAAAAAATGTTTCATAATGATTTCAATACACTTAGACAAGGAATACTCTAAGAAGGTAATTAAAATATTTTTTCGTCTATTAAATATTCGGTTAAACTGGTATGTAGAAATTGAGAACGCAGATCCGGACATCGTATTCGGACATATACTGAAGTATCCGTCGGTGTCCGCAGTTCGCAGCCGGTCTGACATAGATCATAAAACTACAATGTTTCACAAATTCTCATCATTTTTAAAATCGTCTACTCCGACTCCACAGTCAAATTCAAATCCAAAACACAATACATACATTAATTTCTATCAAATCTCAACACCTCAAGGCCAACGCCATTACTTCCACCATTTTTCTTCAAAAAAAGAATCGGGACTAAAGACCTATTTACTATTTAGCAAAAGCGCTTTACAGACGATCATTCAAATCTCGAACAGTTGTCAAACTTTTATATAACAACATGTATTTTCCAATTCAGCGAGTTCCTAATGCGATTCTCATAAGAGTGGCACAAATGTAGCTGACGCGGGAAAAAAATGTATTTTACATTGCGTTGCCGACTGTAATTCATATCGAAATGATCGTGTTGGCCTGACATATTGTGCTTGTGTTCGTATTTTTGTGTTTGACTTAATTTGAATGTGAATTTATCGTGTTGATTTAAAGTTAGAAAAGAAAATTAGAGCATTAAATTAACACTAAGTTGATTTATCTGTAATGAAAGAAGTTTTTAGTTTTATTTAGTTTAAATAATATTAAAGCATAATGTTTTATGAAGCAATTTAGATTTTCGAGACACTGTATATTCGTTAACACGAGTCGACAAGATGTTAAAGTATTATCCAGCAAGGTCAAACAAGTGAAGAAACTTATGAAACTGATATCAGCACCCAACTTATTACATTATTAGGTTCTCAGTAATAATTTATGAAGCATCACCCGAACATGTCCTAACAAGGGCATTACAGTAATTTGGAAACCGTGTTGTTACAAGAACTGCTTCAAGTTCGGTGAGTAATTTCAAAGTCTGGACCCATTTCTTACATCGTCGAATCCTTAACTCTAATTAAATGAAGGCTTGTTTTTCTCAACAAGTTTTGTCAAGCGAGTTTGATAGTCTGTAGCCCGCCTAAGAGGACCGAGAGTTGTAAAACTTTGCGAAACAAAGGCCCGCGATCATTTGTCATGTTTTTGTTCATGAGACTTAAATTAGATGCCTCGTAATGAAAAGGGTATTTTTGTGTAATAGCACTAAATAATTTAGGGTTAATGTAGTCACCGCTTTTTATACTGAAGAACTTCGTAATTAATTATTTAGA
Source organism: Noctua janthe (assembly GCA_910589295.1). Lineage (NCBI taxonomy): Eukaryota > Metazoa > Arthropoda > Insecta > Lepidoptera > Noctuidae > Noctua > Noctua janthe. The sequence continues at coordinate 1,684,243 of OU342560.1, forward strand.
AGGTTTATTAAAAGTTGGTTATAAATTCGCAGACTCATTGGCTAGCCACTGGCTATCAAGTGGCTCCGTGGTTTGTAATTAAGAGGGGAGATTAATTGATTTTTTCTACGTTGTTTTATTTTAAAGGCTAAAACAATTAAACTTTTAATTTAGTACGTCGTTGACTATCAGAAATTACTTTTACTGTGTAAACAAAGTTGTAAAATATTTTAGTGTGGCGTAGCTCGTAGCGTCTTCGTAGCGGTGCTACGAGCTACGCTTATGGCCACTTCGTAGCATGCAGGTTACGAGTGTCAAATAATGGATCGTTTCTAAGCACAATAGGGCAGTCTTAGAGATATCTGTTGAAGACATGAACCACAAAGATACAGTCACGAGCGCTAACAGGAAGTGGAAATTATATTTTTTCCTACTCCTCCGCTGTTCTGTTTAATTTCGTTGCGGGGTCCAAGACAGTTAAATTGTTTTTCCGGGACTTCGTTGAGCTTCATTGGTGATCTTCCCTGTTCATTCTGGCTTTGGTACTTGCCCGTGGAAGCATTAAATATAAATAATGTACCTAATGCATCAATTATGTACCTACTTTTTAAAAATATCAGTCGTCTCAATCCAATAACCAACTGAAGCTTTATACACTTAAATCTTTCCCAGTAACTCCCATTGAGCGTCTACAGGCCGTTCAAATATTAATTTATTTCCCCATTCACGTGAATCAGATCCGTGACGTTTGCTTACAAGAAAAATCGTTGGCAAAGCGAAAAGGTTCGTCAAATAGCTCAATCAACTTGTACTATGATGTTAATGTTCCCCTTTGATGTTACGTTTTGAATTAATGAGCCTTTCGTACAATATTTATTATGTTCGTTTATGTGTGAGAACATGTATGAGAACATGGGTGTTGCGCTGTACGCCCGATGTTTTTGAGGGTTCGTTTAATTACATTTTGGGAGCAACGAAGTTTTTTTGAACTAATTTTTTTACGAATATTTTTTTAAATGTGTTGGTTTTGTAAGGGTGATCGACGCTTGGTTGTGTTGATAAAATGTTCAATTTCAGTGCAATCAGGTGATAACGTGCGAATTTAAATATAATATGTAGGTACAGTAGACCTCAAAAGTGCAGCACCATGCTAAAGATTACATTGCTATGAACTGTGCGAGCGCGATACAGCAGTGTGTGTGCGTGTGCGTGTATGAGTGATGTCTCAACATTCTACACATAACACACACTAATGAACTGTCGTCACACTACGCGAAATAGCATTATATTTCTGTTGCATTTAGAATACACATCATAGTGATGACCTGTTCTTACCATTGCATTGTTAAAATTCGCGTAGTATTAACATGAGTTGGTAGCTGTTTGGGCTGAGCATGGGTTCACGATCAATGAAGTCCAAGTTCGAATCCATGTTATTACAATGTGTGGCTGTTTTTTGTTTCTTTGAAACCTTAATTATATTTGTATTTTAAGCAGAAAGTCGTTAGGTATTTATGTTTATTTATGATATAGTTATGCTTGTTATTTATTTTTTATAAGAAGTTAAATATTAGATAGTTATTGTATTATTATTTAACCTCATTAAATGATTTTTATTTTATGATTTCGGTGTTGGAAGGTGGAAATAAAAAAATCATGCTGAATGATAACAAAAATGTTTATTCGTTTTATTTATTTATAAAATTAACAAACTTTTATGAGAATGTGACGTCACATTCCTATCTAGGGAAAAAAAAGTTCTCTTATCACCGTTCACAAGATTTTTTGTTGTATACCCACTTAGTCAATTCATAATAAGAATAACATAACACGGAAAGGATATTCTAATAACACAAATATAATTGTTGATACCCGCTTATTATAGGTATCAGTATTCAGCAGAGTTAATTGAATACTATGAGTATGAGTATAATATATGAGTTAGACTTTATGAACGTGTTTTTTTAATGTAACGTCACATTGAATGTATTGAGGTTATAGCTTAAGTGTTCATTTTCTTGACGAAAAGAATATTGAAACTAAACCTCAATTTAAGATCATTAAATTTAAAATTTATTTCTTAATTTTTTATTTTTTTATTTACGGTTATATTAATATTACTAAATATTTAGTTACCCGGTCTACTTATTAAATTAAGTATTATTATTTTTTCGCCATAAATTAAGTCTTCCTTTTGGCAAGACTTGAAAGTCTTCTCGTCAGAAAATACAGTCACCTCCCAGTTAAAATGTAAATAATCTCGAGCAAAACGTAGTCTTTCCTCCCTGTGTTTTTGTGTCAAAAATGGTTTTTAGCTGGCTTCCGATGATGTAAACCTTCAGCATGGAATGCATGGCGAACAGTCTGTAATGTAGTATCCAATTGCTCTGCAAACATTATAGTTGGAATGAAACCATTTGTTTCATATTCTTCCACCATAAAACGTCGCTGAGTCGGGTTAATAAGCGGCGGCCTTTCACTTCTTAGACGACTCTTCAGACTACCTTCTTCCTCAAACCTCTTTACCCAACGGCTAACAGAATTTCTAAAAAAAAACAAAATATGATTACACACTTGCAACTAGCAATTTATTTAATAATAAGAAAATCACACACCACAACTATCATCATAATAATTATAATTTTTAAAAATAACTTACACATTTTAAGCCAGTTTCAGTTGAAATTTGAGAAATATTAAGCCCATTTTTACGCAAAGTGACAATATTTGCCCTGTCATCAATACTAATATTAGCTTGCATCTTGAATAAAGACAATCAAACAATACGCTAATCGTAATAATAACACAAACGCTCGAAACAAAGTTCACCAACTAACAACGTCATAACTAACTACTTTGTTCAATCCAGAAGTTTATTTTGTTTCACATTCACCCTCATCTTTTTTGTTAATAATAAGTTCCAACTAATATTTAGAAAAACATATCTCATCGGGTCTAACGTATCATTTATAATTAAAACACAAAAGAGTAATGTCACTTGGGTTCGAACGCAGAGTATACAGTGCGAGACATTTTATCTATAGCGTTAACCGCTAAGCCAGATAGACACATAATTGTTTGTTTGAAATTAAATATCACTAACTTAATACTCCGTCGCGACATGACAGGCTTGTCACTAAGGCAAATGATCATTATATCGCACTCTTTCTGACTAGATAATTATGAAAGAGAGCGATATACGAGATCGTGTATGTGTGCAAAATATTTGTTATGGAAAAAGGTCGTAAGTGCGACTTGTTTTGATGCGATCGTTTTGTGAAACTGCTACTGCACTTATGGTCTCTACTGTACATGCTTTTAGTCTTAATTTTGTATAATTATTTCAGATCTATTTGTAGTTTGAATATAATATTCATAAAAAATAGATTAAATAACTTTAGATGAGTTCGAGTTAGAAAACTATTAGATCTTTACTTTTAGCTCATAAATGTCGAATACTAAAGGGTTTCTGTGTCTGAATAATATCATAATATTTGTACCTATTAATTACTGAATGGATAGTGTCTTCCTGATAAATAATAACCCTCTTACTGATAATAGCCTCTTAATTAAGATGGTTATAATAGTTACGAACACTAGAGACGGTTATCAATAATACCAAGCTATTGTTTTATAAGTTAACTTCTAAGACTAGGCCTGTTGCCTAGTTTAGAAACCGAAAGTTCATCTCTAAACTATATCTTTGTTGTACAACTTAATGTTTAGTCAACACACACACACACACACATTGTAATAATTAGTTAGTTTTTTTTTGTCTACACCCTTTTTCTCTGGACTGCGTAGAGGTATCTAGTTGAAAATATCAAATACTCGGGTCTACGTGCTCTTTCAGCTGTACGCGATGAAACGATAGGACCGTTTATGTCGTATATTTTGCGATTTCACAAAGGAATAACAAACCTATGGGTACTAACCCGGGTACTTCCCGTTGACATAGAATCATGAAATTTGGCAAGAAGCAATCTCTTACAGCACATGTAAAAAAAAAAATCTGAAAAACCGTAAATATGTAGTTTAATAACAAAAAACGTCCTGCATTTAAAAAAAAATACGCAACCCTCGGGTGTGCGCGTCCAACTCGCACTTGGCTGGTTTTTAGTGTCCAAATAAAAAAATATGTAAGTTGCATGGAGCTTAATAGTACACTTGGATAGAAAACTTAAGACATATAAATAAAGCTTGCTATAACATTAACGAGTTCCTAGAGGAAAGATTTGTATTGACATATTAGCATGTTTCATTAGATATAATTTCTTTGTGTTTAGCATAATAGTATAGCATAATCAGCCTATTAATGTTCCCACTGCTGGGACGCAGGCCTCCTCTCTATGAGAGGGAATGGGCTATAATCCACCACGCGGGCTCAGTGCGGGTTGGTAGATGTCACATGTCTTTGAATTTTTGGTTCTAGGCAATGCCGGTTTCCTCACGATGTTTTCCTTCACCGTTCTTTGTGTTTATTAATTAACAATGGAATAGTTTAATTATTTTTGATATTTATTTATTGTTTATTGTTGACATGATTGTTGTATAACAATCTTAATAACTTACTTCTGTTTGCTTTTTTTTTTTTTTTTACAATATTATTTAATTCTTAAATTACTGAATTTATTGTTATTTTAAGAGAATATTTTAATTAATAATGTTTCTTGAGATTTGCACGTCACATCATGTAGCAAACATGCCTGTACCTAATCATGTTGTTACCTTCTTGTACGCATGTATTTTTTTGTATGTATGACACATGTTTAAGCAAACAAATATTATCTTATCTTAACTTAACGAATTGGGTGTTTTGACCATATTCGGTCCATTCTTATATAGTCATTGGTTTTTTTCTTACTGTTAGCGCATGCCAGCCAACAAGAATTAGAGAAGATGTATAGGGTAAGCACCCCTATGATATTCATACACCCTATATTTACTATTTAGTTTGTAAGTAAAATAAGCTTTGTTCTCTTTGAAAACATGTTCACAATATTTGTATTCGTAATTGTAAATTCATGAAGCGCTTTGTGAAACACAATTTACAGTAACGGGTTTATTCATTTTAATGTCATACAGTAGAAATAAATAAATTAGTTTGCATTTTTATTAATATAGTAATAAACGATACCGGATACTTGTAGGTCCAGCAACTAGCAGAATGACTGTAGTACCCTCCTGCCATCTGCCATTATCATTAATTTTTATCCCTTCTTTCATTTTTCATGATTCGGTTTGCCTTGCTCTTATCCTAAGTTATTTGGGAAAGGGGCAGCACTTCTTTTTATTCCATACTTCTTCTATTATGTCATCTTAAGAGTCGGTGAAGAAAAACATCGTGAGGAAACCGGCATGTCCTAGAACCAAAAATTCGAAGACATGTGACATCTACCAACCCGCACCGGGCCCGCGTGGTGGATTATAGCTCATTCCCTCTCATAGAGAGGAGGCCTGCGTCCCAGCAGTGGGAACATTAATAGGCTGATTATGCTTATGCTTATGCAAGAGATACCACCTTTCTAGCCATACCACCTTTCACAAAGTTTATCAATCGTTTCTTTGGTCTTCCATTACTCACATCTACCTATTCACATGACTGGAAACTTTCCTCACAACATTTTCTTCAAAAACCTTCTTCTTATGAAAAAAACTAAATCAAATAAACTTCAAATGCCCAAACAATGATCACACACAACCTCTCCATCTGTGTTAAATCATCTCGATTTCTGAATTTATTGTTAAAGTTACCGTCCAGATCGTTGACTTAAACTATTTATATAACTAACCAGTTGACGACACGGTTGACGCAGTAGCTAAGTAATTGGCTGCTACGCTGCGTGTCGCGGGTTCAATTCCCACCCAGAACAAATATTTGTAAGGCCTACCGGTAGTTTTGCCGGGTCTGGTTGCATATGAGTTTTAATGTTTGTAAACGCACCCACGATACAGAACAAATTTCTAGACTGAAAAAAGGAAATACTGCTAGGCGGTAGTAACATTTTCACGTTGTCTTTGATTGTCAGTGCATCGGGAAATCACTTGATATCGCAGTTTACCGCGACAGTAATTACTTTCTAACAACTGTGCCGTCGACAGTTTGATTACCAACTATTCCATATTACGACCTGCTAGGCCACACCGTCACTGCGCTTCTATAAAGTCCATCATTATGCTGATTATACCACGACAATGACATACTCAACGTATCATTATTATCTGACATTTCTGACGTGTCTGACGGTCCGACGTGTCAGACTAACGAGTTAGAACATGCTCGCTTGCATGTTGTGCTGGTCATTATCGAACATTCATTATGTTTTTATGCAGTGTCAGACCGGCAGTGTTTAGTGTTAGAACAAATGTAGGATTCATTTGTGGTGGTAGTATTATGTGGGGAAGGTGTGGTGCAAGGGAGAAGTGATGGCGGGTTTTTTATTTAAATAATTTAAGCACATAAATGTACAGAGGTGGGCTTAATGCTATACACATTTTCTAACAGTCAACCTTTGGGTGATGCAGAGACATTGGTAGGTGCAATTCCGAAAAGTTTTGAATCTTCTTAACAAAACCCAACTTAAAGCAATAATTTCAAATATACCAGTTTAAGACACTTTTCAATTGTCACGGCTCAGCTTGAAAGATGAAACTAGTTGCCCATTCCATAGCACTGTAGGTTCTTTTGGAGAAGAAATTCCATAGACACTTCTGAATTAATCCTAAGACTAACGAATATTAAAAATGCGAAAGTAAGTTTGTTTGTTACCTTTTCAAGCCTAAACCACGGAACCGATTATCCTGTAATTTTGCATATACTTTGTCAGGTGTACAGAAACGGACATAGGGTATCTTTCATCCCGAAAAAAGTACTGTTCCCGAGGAAAACAACAATAACGTGTCTTTCGGATCATGATTAAATTATATTATTACAAACAGATTGTCAAAGCCTAAATTAACGCGAGCAAAGCTGCGGGCAAAAGGTAGTAGTATACAACTTCGAATCTGTTATAGATTATTTATGTGTCTTTAGTGGCTCTTTTCTATACGAGGTCTTTTAATTAAGCATAATGTTAAAACTAAATCATATTCTAGTTCGGGCTGTTTGAACTAGAGATTTGTTAAGTTAATATTAATATTTTATTTGTTTATTTTTTCAGGTACGTTAAGCATCGACGCATTTGATATTTGTAAGTGTTAACTTTATCATAAATACCTACTTAAGTATAGACTCGGTAGAAGGCCTAGATTAGCCATAATTGCTTTCCAAGCGTTTCGTACATTTCAACGAGTTTTATCAATAGCTAATATATAATATTATACTGTCTCATCACCATCATATCAGCCGGGAATCACCCACTGCCTTATCAAGGTGTTTCTCACGAATTTGACGATATCGTCGACCCAACGAGCTTTAAGACAGCCCTGGCTTCTTTGGCCTAAGCTTGGCTACCACTCGGTAAAAGGCTTGCTCTATCGGCCATCTCCGCGTTTAGCCCGATGTCCTGCCCTGTCCCACTGTTGGACAAATACCTCTTCTGATACAGAGAAGAAAGAAAAATACATGATCTTTTTCCTGCCCCTATCCCAATTTATTTGGGGTCGGCGCAGCATGTCTTCTTCTTTCATACTCGTCATCTCAACAATAAACTCCCTTCTAGCCATTTCATAGAGTAACTGCTCGTCGTTTATCCCATGACCCCTCTAAAATATCAATGTCACGTAAATAATTACGAGCGCATTGCAGCTATTTGACCAGCAAGTATTTCTAAATAAATACCAGGTATAAAATACTAGGTATCAGTCCGCCATTACCGATATGTAATACTCGTGTTGACACACCTACCGTTCCGTGATATACCACTGATTCCGTTTAATGATATCATTTGCTTTGAAATGGAGCACGGCCGAGTTTACGTAATAGAGACAGGTATTATCTATATTTATTACGACTAGTAGTCTTTGTGGGTAAGCAGAAATCGGTCCATATCCAGTTTAGTTTAGTATTTGGTTAGTTGAGTTGAGTCAACATAATATTGGCAATTCTGTAATCTTGAAACGGTTTCAGAACATTTTCAGGTTGAAACATGAGCCAGTTTTTAGTAATACTAGTATATTATACAACTTTGTGGATAGATTAAAATTACTAAGCAGTACAAACATTTTTGTTTACTTAAGTTTAGAAGCTTTAACTAATCTTGAAGTTTCTTAAACTTTGAACGAGTATTTCTATGGCAATATGAGACTTCTTTTATCTTCGAGTAAGTTGACCTGACTCATATTACTCTATTCAATTAATTAGAGATAATTACATAAACTGCGAAACATAATTATCACCATAAGATATCTCTCTCTCTCTCTCTCTCTTGTTAACTTTCCGACCGTCTAATCTCCGCTTGTATAGTAATAAAACAACTCGCTCGTAACATTTAGTTGCTCTACTATTGGATTCTATTCAATTTTGTTTCCAACAATAATCAAACCAAATTCTAAAGCATCATAACTTCAAAGAGGAATTTTATACTTTTTGCGAAAATAACTAAAACGATTTCCCGAAAATACGAACAACTTTAATAGTTTTATGTACACGTCTAATAATATCAGAATGGAAATTTCTAAAGAAACATATTTCGAATTGTTTGCAATGTTATTAATTATTCTCTCAAATAAATAAAGGAGTACAATCAAATTATAATAGGTAATTATGTTCTTGAGTTTTGTCTCAAGAGCCGAAAGGTCTTTAAGTCAAAAGGGGTTGGTAAATAAAGAGTATATTCGCAGTAGACGTTGTTATTGTTTGAAGTTATTTAATTTACGGCTCAAAAACAGGGGTCCAAAAGTGAAAAGTAATCAGATTAAGTTTATTTATTAATGTGTCGCGGGCATACATGATCAAAATCTAGTAGATGTAAAATACTTAGAAAGACAGGATTTAGTCTTGCTCAAAATGAATTTAAAAACTATTATGAAACAACTGACTAATTAACTAACCATCTCTAACTATTTTTGAAACAGCTACATGACAACTATGGTTCTTAGAGCTATAAACTTTTGTCAACTACAAAATAAAATTGGAAAAAACTATGTCACTTCTTAATCATGATTCTCTTGCCCTTATCCCAATTCATTTGGGGTCGGTCCAACATGTCTTCTACTTCCATACTTCTCTATTACTCGTCATCTCGCCAGACATCTCCTTTCACACAGTGCATCCATCGTTTCTTTGGTCTTCCTCTACTCATATACCCATCCACATTCATACTCAAAACTTTCCTCACAACCTTTTCTTCAAACCACTTCTTGATTTAAAACAATAACACCACATTTTAGAACGTTTCCAGCCAGTACTTTCAAATAGATCACAGTCATGCAAAAAAAAAAACAAATTTACTTTCCAACGACAATTTGCAGACAGCCCTAACCACAGGGTTGCCAACCTACAAACAAAATTGAGCTCTTATTGGTCAGTCAATAACTCCAATCAATATTAAAAACCACTTTAAAGCCATTATAAGGGCTGATTCACGATTGCGTGTAGATATCGCTTTTGTATGAATAAATAAGCGATTCGCGGTAAGGCTGCCTGCACACGTGCGGGTAGGACATAAAGCTCGGACGTGCTCGGTAATTGTGGCAAATGATCGCGTGCGGCAAGCCGAGTCATGTTTGAGTACGATTGGCTTATAATAAGATTATGCCTGATGTTATAATAAAGGTTTATGTTAGATGATAATTATTATTAATGCTGGTTTGTTTTCATATTGATTTCGTGTTAATTGTATGCAATTAACAGAGGTAAGTTCTTTTTTTTTGTTTAACAAGGAGAAATGTTTAGTGGTTAATTAGTTCGACTACGATATTTGTTTTACTATGAAAGAACATAGTAAGCAAATCTATTATAGTCTATTCAATCTAACTGATTAAAATTACAGCTGCCAAACTAAAGGGATTAGTAGCTTTGGTCATTTATACATACTGTTACTGTTAACCTGCCTGCCGCCTGCCTGCGTCATCCCACTGCTGGGTAAAGGCCTCTCACCATGACTTCCAAATTCTTAGATCCAGGGCCAATGTGGACCACTGGTTGTTAGTTTTGTCCTGCTCGTCCCGCCATCATCTGCGAGCTCTACTGGGTCGCATTCTGGCTGTGCCAGGGCTCCACATCGTGGTTTTTTTGGCCTACAGCTCGTCAGGCATGCGGCAGATATTTATACATCTATACAAAGAAATGAAATTGAAGTGTTGTTTGTAATTTCAAAATAACATAATAAGGAATTATTAACTTATTTTTCACGGTGTGACAACCGTTCCTGTTTTCGTATCTTTGATCATTTTCGATCAAATACAAAAACCCTTTGTGTTTCCGCCATAAGTTCTCCCCTTTGTGACAGTTAACACCACACTCAATGCCCGCGTTCCCGTTTTATTACGACACGAGTAAATTATTGTATTTATTTTTACCTATTCCTCTTATTAATCAACGCTGAATCAAAAGATATGGCAACTTTAAACCTCTTTATATGTGTGGTTAATCTGGAGCTTTTTCGGTTTGTAACTTAACTCCATGTTTCTTAATCAAAATCAAAGTATTTATTTCAAGTAAGCCAGTAACAGCACAGTTGAAACAAAGACAACAATAAAATGAAGCTTCAGTCCCAGTCACAAGGCATAATAACTATGAAAGTACTGTAGTTTCCCATTCCAAAGTGGCTCTCATAGAGATCAACGATCTAGAAGAACAACGGAGAGAAGAGACGTTGAGAAGAACGGGCAATAAACTCCTGGACACACTTTTAAATCAGAATATTGTTACAAATTCTTGGTTACATCATTCCTGTTGAAATGTTACAATACGTGAGAACGATGATGATGACCCAAGATGTGCACCTTAATAAGGGGGAATAGGTAAGGGATTTGTTAAAGTGATAATTTTGCCAACCATCAAGACATAGTAGAAGCCGCAATTGGATACCACAGCGTAGCAGTTTGATAGTTTGCTACGAAATCGTAGCATTCGTACACAGAGAGCTACGCCGTAGCCGGGTTCGTTTTTCTAACACACTGTTTCCTTATTGAAGATCAGTTTTTAACCGACTTCCAAAAAGAGGAGGTTATCAAGTCGACTGATTTTTTTTTTGTGTGTTGAACATACACAAAAAAAAATATATCTGCGATATCTTCGCCAATTATGAACCGATTTTGAAAATTCTTTTTTTGTTTGGAAGAATATTATTCCGCGGTGGTCCTATTTAAGTGAGATCTGAAGTTGATCTTCGGAGATTTGCAAAGGAACTTTTCAATAATAGACAGCAAACCTGTCGCGATGGCTGCAATCGCTTGGATGTTCAGTGTTTACGCAACAACATAAGTACAGTCTACAGTACACCCACATTTCAACAGTTAGGTATGTTAAGTTCCATTTCATTGGGGGTAAGCCTATTACCATGACATGTATTGTTCACGGTTCACTAATATTTCACCAAAACTCCTTTAACAATTTATAACCGACTTAAAAAAAAGGAGGAGTTTCTATGTTTGACTGTATGTATTTTTTTTCATGTACCTTTGTTCACCGATTTCTCCGCCAATTGTAAACCGATTTTCATAATTCTTTTTTTATTCGAAAGCCTATACTAATAAGGTAGTCCCATTGTCACCAAATCAGAATCTGATGATGGGATCCCAAGGAAATCGAGGGCAACCCTCAAATTTTATAGACACATACAATGTTTTTCAAATACTCTCTAACGCAATTCAGATATTTGTGCCTGGCAATCATCATCTCATGTTGCTGAGTTGATGTTGGAAGGTATAAGTCGGGATCAGATGATGGAATCCCAGTAAAATTAAGGGCAACCCTCAAATTTTATGGGCATTGTTTGAAACAGTATACTTTCCTTGTGGTCCCATGGTCATCAGGTCAGAATCTAATGATGATAAAGGACTCTCCAAATTTTATATTATCGATATCTTCGACAATTGTGAACCTATTTTGACCATTTTTTTTATTTGGAAGAATATTATACCGCGGTGGTCCCATTTAAATTTGGTGAAGCTGCTGTTCGGAGTTATACAATGGAACTCTTCAATAGTAGACAGCAAATCTGTCGTGATTGCTGCAATCGCTTGGATGTTTATTGTTTACACAATATCATAACATAACATAACGGCTGTATGCTCTAAGGGGTACCCAGATTGCGACAGTTAGGTATATTAGCATCCATTTGAATGGTGGTAAGCCTATTACCATGAAATATATTGTTGATAATGTAAAATAAATGAATAGCAAATATTTGTAAAGAATATTACCACTAAAAATGGAAAAATAAAAATCTTTTTTGCAAAAAATAAAACCGACTTCAAAAACACAGAAAAGTGAAAAATATCGGTGACTTGTGTTTGTTTGATTTAATTTTTTTGTCACCGACTTCTGAAGCTAAAGTTATTTTTCACTTTTCTGTGTTTTTGAAGTCGGTTTTATTTTTTTGCATAAAAGATTTTTTCTATGTTCCTATCACGTCTCACTAAACAATTACGTTCTTTTAATCTACATCCGATTTTAACCTGCAAAAGCAAGAGAGTTTATTAAACATACAGTTTTTGTTCCAAACTCCACACCTCAAGGCTGAGAACCTACGAACTTCACGAAACTATTTTAATTAAATTACCCTAAACTTCATCGAATTTGAGGTCAATTTACCCAGAGGTGGTTACCCCGCTATCCGAGAGGCATGCGCTTAACTTTCCCCTCATTTGACAGCTGCGACGTACGAAATAACTGAGCGTAGAAATATTTCCGAAGCACAAACATTATCGGGACATACTTAGGATTGTTGAACGGAACACATTCTTGACTTAAATATTTGATGGCTAAATTAAGGGAATTTTTTCGGTAGTTTAGGAAATAAGTCATTATATAGTTTAGGATTGCTTGGAATAGAAAACTCAATACTTAAATCTATTTTTTCTCCACTTGTGTTTTGTTGGTTGACTTGAACACAAGAGCAAGCGAGCTAGCTGTAAGAAGTATAATCCTGATAAGATCTCCCCTCATTTGCAAAGTTTTTATTAGTTTTTCAATTGCATATTACGATTTATTTGCAATTGCATTATTAGTTATTCATGGCAGAAGGGAAAGTCTGTGAATATTTTGCTTCATATTTCAAACAAACATTAGAAAATTTTTAATATACAATTTTCTAGACCATAATTGAAGGTCCACCACATGATGTAGCATCGAATATAAACATAAACATTTTGGATAATATAATAATGTAAAATACTCGACAAATGAACTAACAAAAAAGACAGTAAACATATTATCTTCTCTTATTATTTACCTCGTTCTCGACAGATAGGCCGCAGTGACGATGAGCTATGTTAAATTGTAGACAGTCTAGTACATTATTTAATATTTTTATACGCAAACCCTGCGTAGGGAACTACAGCCCATTACAGTCTATTAGTTTGATATGGCGACTTCTATACAACATTGATTTGGCTGTAATGTCAACGTGTTGGTTTAAGCTAACTTACTTTCTTAAATATATACTTCTTTCGATACTTTCTTAAATATATGGCGCCAACGTCACCGTAAGACGTTATTAATGGAACGAAGATTTCGATAGCTGTGAGCAGGGTGCGATGGTCTAATTGGTTAAGACGTCCGGTGTACTGAATCGGAAGGTCGAATTTCGGTTCTTTCCATATCAAAACAGTCTAGTACATTCATAAACAAGGCAAAAATAGACGTAGAACCCGCATAAAAAGAAGAAATAAACAACCAAAAAATTCCACAAATTGAACACATTCAAGAAATCGGTTTGGTGAGCAAGAAATAGTGGCCCGTTCCATAATGGTACAGTTAATACTTTCATAGCGGACAAGTGGCGTGTTTACCGTACATTTGGTCTTGTGTGAGCTGCGCCGCGTTCCGTGCCCCGGATTACTCAATTAGGGGCCACTCTATTGTTTACGAATGAACTGAACTTACGTACGAATAGGTTCATGGACGTGGGTTCAAGTTGTCGGAGATGTGTGGGCTGGGAGACTTCCCAGCCCACACTTCAAACACACATCAAAAGAAATTATTCAGATTTTTTGTTTGCTAAATTTATTCTCTTTAAAAGTGACTTGGTACTTTGAAAGACGATTAATCAGATAAGCATGAAATTCTAATTCAGTATTCTAGCCTTCATAAAAATTATAAGAGGGACTAGATAAAGACGTTTTATCAGCAAAAACGTGGATAGAAAAGTCCAAAATGTGTTGCATAAGCTATCGAAGTTTTCTTGTCAATTTTATTCAAAATCGTTATAAAAATACGAAACTTATTGTATTAATTATTTCTTGCTTCGGTGAAAGAAAACATCGTGAGGAAACCAGAATGCCTGACAGATATTTCTTAAAAGCATTTAAAGCCAAATTAGAGGTCCATGGGTGGCGTAAAAAGTCTGACACCAGGTTAGGCACTAACCACACGATAAAGAAGAAAGTACCTCTTGTCTAGGTTCACTGAATGTACCGACGGCTAAAAGTTAAATTATTCATATATGTCGAAGAATAGTTGATTTTGTGATAATTACAGCACGGTCGGTGGTTTAAGATTTCAATGATCAATATAAGTTTCTGATTACAGATTTGGATTTGTAATCCGAACCCCCTAATACGATTATAAAAAGGGTTGATTATTTAATCTATTTAGAGGCAATGTTGTAACGTTTGCGGGTATTTCAACGATGAAATTAAGATTACAGGTAGTTCGGAGCTTCTGGACTGTTTACTTTGAATTGGGGTATATTTTGTTCCTCATAGTAATATCAATTAATTTCATTCAGAGTCAATTCAGATAATGGTGTGATACCTAATCTATTAACAAGGCTTGACGATTGCGCCGTCCATTTTGACAGTTAATTTTGATGAGGCTTACATTCATCGTTAGATGAGTATTGACAGATACCTGACAGAATTCTAGGAGCAGGAGTTCATGGCTAAATAATAACAGCCGCTCGGGTCGATCTTAAGCTAAGCCACGCTTGCTTAATTTGGTCCGTGGATGGGTGACTGCCTATTACATATCGAGTTTCCTCGGTGCCTCGGAAAGCACGTTAAGCCGTTGGTCCCGGCTGTCATTTATAGATCTTTTACAGTCGTTACAGGGATAGTCAGTGACTCGAAATTCTGACAACCAGTCGACCCCAACATAGTTGGGAAAAGGCTAGGCAGATGATGACCTGACAGAATTCGCTTTCCTGACCTCTGTGAATCTGGTCCAGCATTTTCCCCAGATCTTTACTCATCTTCATAAAGACAAAAAACCTTACTTTTTGCCTACCATACAATTTGAAACCCGCACAAGTGAGCATTCCCCCTAACGTTAACAATCACTTGCTCGTCGCGATCTATCGCCGATCGGCAAATGTTTGCCCGTCGATTACCAGCCCCGCCCTACAACACACATCCAATATGTCCTCTCATACCTTTAATGGAAGTACCTTTTCCGACGAATTTCGTTAGAATTTGAGGGATGGATGGCAGAATTCGTGGTAGTCGATATGTTATAGTTTGTGTAGGGGAGAGTAGGTATTGGTTTTAGCAGAAATCGTGTTTGTTTATTACATGGGTTCATTGTGCAAAAAGCCTGCCACTTTCGGAACTCGTGTTTTATTATATTTTTTAAATAAAAAAGACTGGCCTAAAACTAAGATTCATCTTCAGATGTAACTCCAATCATCATCTGCCTAAACTTTTCCCAACTATGTTGTGGTCGACTAGTCTAACCGGATGCAGTGGAATACCAGTATTTTATATGGAGCGACTGGCTGTCTGACCTCCACAACCCAGTTAGTACTAGGTAATACGATACCCCTTCATAAGACTGCTTGTCAGTTTTGGGTCACGGACTACCAGTAACAGCTGTCAAAGATCTACGAATGACAGCCGGGACCAACAGCTTAACGTGCTTTCCGAGGCACTGAGGAAACTCGGTATGTGATGTTACGCCAATATGAATCTTTTAATATCAAATCAGAAATAAGCACTTTTAATTAGCCCTTCATACTCTTCTTGTATTATAACAACACGTGTTTGTTAATTATCAACTTGATCGGATTACAGAATATGAGTGAAAAATCAATAACAATCCTGTACTGATTGGGAGAGTTATTTCTGACTTTTCAATGTGGTAGGTTAAGCTCAAATAAAACGAAAATACCCTTTCAAAAGATTTCATAATCAACACTCCAATCTCAGAACATTTTTTCTTTCATAATCTTTATTAATTAAAAACCTAAAACCGTGCCGGGTGCGCTAAGTAATTTCGTAAGCTCTGTAAAAGGCATCGCCGAATATTAAGGGCCCGATACGGCAAACAATCTCTGAATATAATCGCCACTTAATTCACAGCGAAGTAATTTAAAGAAAAATAACATTAGCAATTCAGATGACTCTCTATCGGGTGCCGTTATTAACTGTCAAACTGGGAAAAGTGAGGGCCAAAACAAATTGACTTTGGAAGGTCGCCACTCTTGATAGCGAGCTCGATTCTTATCTACTTGATGTCATGTTTCTTTAGAGTTGCCAGTTGATTTTATATTAGAATATTTTTTTTTTTAAGTAGCCTGTACTTTCCCACTGCTGGGCAAAGGCCTCCCCCAATTGACGGCACGGTTGGCGCAGTGGCTACGCGATTGACTGCTGCGCTTCGTGTCGCGGGTTCGATTCCCGCACGGAACAAATATTTGTATGGCCTACAAGTAGTTGTTCCGGGTCTGGCTGTTTGTGTATGTGAGTTTAAATGTTTGTAAACGCACCCACGATACAGGAGAAATTGCTAGTGTGGGGCAACGTTTTTAAAAAAAAAAAAATTACTTCCATGAGCTCTCTTCCCATGCCTCCTCGAACCAGCCCTCGCGGTACGCGTCCAGATTGTCTCGCCACCTCTTTCTGGGCCGGCCTCGGTGCTGCCGTCCGTCTTCCAGCAACCATAGAATAATTTTATTACAAAATTAAATATTATAATAATGCTGTGGAAATGAAAACTACTCTCAAAGTGGCGAAGGAAAATTTTGTGAGGGACTACTAAAAATTCGAAGACACACATTGTGACATATACCAACCCACACTGAGTTCCCACAAAGAGGAATCCTGTGTCCCAGTGCTGGAACCGTATAAACTTGATTAGTATGTTAAAAAAATCTAAGATCTTCCTGTTCAGCGGAAAACTTTCAATATACAGAGGAGAAGGGATACCGTCACACAAACACTTACCAGGTATTCAGTACATCATTCTGGACTAGAAATTTTTCATATTTAATTTTAAAAAAATACAGCGGTTTCCTGCAAAAGTGCAAAACCTATATTTACCACAGGGTTCAGAATGATGTTCTGAATATGTGGTAAGTGTTTATGCGTCGGTGTCCCTTGCACCCTGTAGATTTTAACAAAAAGAGTGCTGGATAAAGTTCAGTTTTTACATAAATATAGTGTGGGGTGTGGGGTTGGCTTTGACAAAACCGAACCGCGCGGGATTCGCTATTCACTTTTTATTCTATTTTTACATTCAAGCGCCACTTTTTAGATACAGTTACGCATGTTTCGTGTACAGACAGGCTCTTTTACACATTTCATGTTGACCGTCAAAACTGCATCGTTTTAAACTCAGATTTTTAGGAATAATCAATCGAAGTGGATTCAAGTACAAGTTCACAGCTTTTTTTTTTTTTTTTTTTTCGTATGGGAAATCATCAAATGACCCCACCCACTCTGGGTGAGCGGAAGGGAGTGTCAGACTTGTACTGACTAAAACCCATCCATGTTTCTTCTTTGCCCTTTGTGTTCCAGGGCCACGGTATCTCTTTCGAACAGTCCCGCAGCCCTGGCAGGACAAGTTTACACCTGTCATTTTGATACATAAATCGCCCTTGAAAAGATAAACTTTGAAAAAATGCGACATGATCAGAAGCCGTGTTACAATGACATAATCAGCGTTTTAATGACGTCCACTTGCTGCAAAATAGATCTCCTCACGGTGACAAAGAGGACGCTATAATCAAACACGGGGGCTGCGGATCGGTAGATGTCACATGTCTTCGAACCAACATACAAGCCTTAAAATATTGACGTTTGATTAAAATAAGCATAACATTATATTAAAAGTCACCCAGGTTCTATACAAAATACTACACCCCACCAACAAGTGCAAAGCAATTAACACCCCCGTTTACTAAGCGATAAAAGCGACCATCAAACTCCCCCAGACAGTTTTATTAAGATTATTCCGCCACATAATATTTGAAGTTTTTACGTCCTTAGCCTCAGAAAATGTTAATAAAGGAGTATCACAGCTAATTGGAAGTCTCCGGATAATGGTTGCTTCGAGATTGCGGATGGTATGTGCTCGTAAATTAGTGGGGGGCGTAAGGGGGTGTGAGCGTGTGTAAGGGGGAGTACATGTGAACATTAGGCCCGCTGTTAGGGATAACCGGCAATTTCGGGTGGACTTTTTACTGGCTTAGCGGTCGAGATAAATGTGTCATGTTGATTGGTGGGTGGTATGGATTGGTTGAGTTTTTGTGGAACAATGTTAAGGTGTTCGTAATTACGGTGTAATTGTCTAGAGGTAGGCTTTCCTAGGCGTAAAGATGGGTGGAGGACATTCTGGCTATCGCAGGTAGATCCTTAATGAGGCTGACACAAGGACGTAGTGATAGGTGAAAAGATGACGTAGCGGGTGAAGTGAGGCTGAGGGTAATGGTGATGAAGATTTTCTGCCTAGCTGGTGGTTCGGCTGACATCGCTATCAGCGATAAGACGCCATTGTTGTACCCACAGACTTAGACATATTGTAAAAGATCGGCAAAGAGAGTTTTCAATCAAGAATACTCTGTCTACCTGGTTCATAGGTTTAGTTTTGAATGAAACCAGTCCACTCCTAATGAATTTGACTTTTCATCTATTAAACACCGGATATTATTAAAAAAGAGCTTATGTAAACTATAAATCCGGAAAAAGTGAAAATAATAAACAGTTCCACGAAAAGGTCGGCTGTAGAAAAATGTTGTGTTTGATGGTGTTATCCGATACAGAATTCAGAGACAGGCCTACATCTAACTTGATTGTTTGAAACGAAACACTTTGTTTAATAAATTGAAATCTATACCTGTTTTGTTTGGCAATTCTTTTACGTTTGTCTTTTGTTTTTTCCTCGGGATTTTGATTTTTGTTATCTTGTGAGTATTCAAACATCGGTGTGTAATTACAAAATATTGGGATTTTGTAATTACGAAAGGAAATACAAAGTAGGATTTTTTGCGATTCTAATAAGATTCCATTTTTTAAATAAATAATTAATTCTTCTTCTGCAGTTTTCTTCATCTTTGGGTGTCGATGGACTGAAATAATACCCGACCAGTACATTGTTTAAATCCTGGAAGGTGCAGGTTGCTGTGCTGGATGCGCAGGAAAGGAGGTGGGGCATATCCTGCAGTAAAGGGCTTTGACACTAATATCTGTGGAGATCATACATGCATTAAATCCAACGTACAACGTATATAACGTGGCGTTTCACAACGCAACCTGTGAATGGAACGCCAAAACGAAGAGTTTAAGTCGGTTGATGTTCCACATTGACATTGAACAGACGGTTTCCTGAAGTACCTGTATTTTACATGGACCGACTGCCTATCTGACCTCTCCAACCCAGTTAGTACTGGGTAATAAGAAACCCCTTGGTAAGACTACTTGTAACGACTGTCAAAGATCTACAAATGACAACCGACCAACGGCACCTAAAGATTTTACTGTACTGTGTATATCGAACTTAAGTTCATTCATAAATTAAGTTACGCTGAATACTACTACATTAATAAATAAGATTTACGGCACGCAATAAAAATAACTAAGTAATAAGAATAACAGGGGAAGTCATTAATATTCCTCTACTTTCGTCGAGTAGGTATGCAAATAGAGGTTTATAGTGAGCTGCTAGGTTGGTACAGTTTAATCAGGAATACTTTGACAGAATAATCAGTGTAAAGCGATTCTCACACGACACCGCTCGTCCGCGCGGTCGGGCGGTGAAGTGGATCCCACGTCTCATTAATATAATCAGTATTAATATAAATTGTCATTGCACCATATTTTATTTTTATTAAATTTTGTACCACATTTACCGCAAATAAATAATTTTGACTTTGATTATAAATGGTGTGGGATATTTTGACCAAACGGTAACGGTAAGTTCTGCTTTCCTAAAGTTGTGAGTTGAGCTACACGGTTACTGAGAAATCCGTGCAATGACTGGACATCTCCACATAAAACTGACTCAAGGTTCTTTCCTTAAAAGGCCATCTCAGGTACTCATCTCATGAGCCTTATATGGGCTGACTAAAATTATGTCTTTTTTATAGCAAATAGGCTTGCGTTTGACCGCAACTCGTGTGCAGATGTGAAGCGATGACGCGGCCTAGGGTGGAGCACGCTTGCCTAGAAGAAACCGATTCACTCGAAATTTGAAATTCTGAAAATGTTACCGTTTTTAGAACTGAGACAATTAGAGCCTTATTAGAAACTGAATGCAGCTGGAACAAATAAAATGGTGGCTCGCGTAGAATTAGAACGTTATCTAGCTTAGCATAATCTTAATCAGCCTATAATGTTCCCACTGCTGGGGCTCAAACCTCGGTTTGGTATAGCCTACTTTAATAAGTGATTATGTATTAACCCGGGAAAACTTGAGCATACAAAATTGCTACTTGATAATATTCCCAGAATTATAATTTATTAACAAAAGTTGTTTACGAAAATTCGAAATTATCTTCAGGCAAGGTAATTTTGAATCCAAATCCATGTAATTTCAAAGTTCACGCAATATAATTCAAAATAATTACTTGTCGCTATAAATTATACTTTCTTTAATAAAAAAGCCAATATAAACTTTTCTAATTAATATCTAATTAAACAAAGTTATTTATTCCAGACGGTAAATGCCGAAGATTATTGATAAGTCCGTAATTACTTGGTCGGGACTTTATTAATGAGATTTTTAAGAAAACAAAATTACGATAAACAATTTCAAGAATTTGGAATAGTATCCTTCATTGTTTACAAAGAACCACTGCCAACATTGATAATTAGAAGAAAAAATCAATGTTTTCGATCTAACAACCGTGCACTATTTACATAGATAGTGACCAGTGATCACAAAACTCCTGCTGAGCATGAGGTCCTGGGTTCGATTCCTAGGTCAAACGTATTGTTAGTTCCTCCATGAGGATTTAGCTGTAGCAGACTGGAGTCCAATATTTGTGCCCAATTAATGTTTATAGGCTCTCCCTCTATTGCTGTTTTGACATGGAAATAAAAATTCTAGTGCGAGCAGGGTTTGAACCTGCGACCTTCCGATTCAGTACACCGGATGTCTTAACCAATTAGACCATCGCACCCTGCTCACAGCTCACGAAACTTTCGTTCCATTAATAACGTCTTACGGTGACGTCTCCCTCTATTACATGGAATTTAAACATAACTGGCGAAGTGATGGTGTTTAGGCACGCTTCTGTCTAAACCATCGGTAAAAACATTTTTGGCAATATGTTATGTATTACAAGACAGTTTGCACTCAAAACGATTCCTTTCACACCTTTCCACACAGAACCGGTTGACACTTACCTAATATAAATGTATTGTCAATAATGGAACGTGTGTATCATCCTACATAGAGCGCGTATTAAAAATGTGTGTTCGTAATTATCACACTGAACAACTTAAAGTAGTAAATGAGCATATAAGACGAAGTTTGAAAGTGGCGCCTGTTACAGAAAAGATGAAAGGGAGTCGTCTGTCCTTGTATGGACAGGACATGTGATGAAGAAGGATGGAACACATATAACTAAAAGAGTGATGAATTTGAATGTTGATAAATAGAGAGGGAGAAGAATACCAAAGAAAAGATGGATGGATTGTGTTAGGAATGATATGAAGGAAAATGGAGTAAATGATAGCGTGACGACGATGACAGGAGAAAATGGAAGAAAAATACGTGTTGCGCCGACTATAAATAACATGGGACAAGAGCAGGAAGATGACGATCACACTGATCAACTTTCTCCATGAGACCAATATCGTAATAGGGATAATATTCCTTACAATTGGGTCGCGTGGGTATTAAAATTTAGTATGGGACTGGTGATTATTTTGCGATGACGATATTGGTGTCATGGAGAAAGTGCTTCAGTTTGGTGCTCTGTACAACACTCCTAAATATGACCGAGCATTTTTGCTTCTTCTCCGTCGTGTCGGTGATTTCTTTAAAGCTAAACCCTCGATGGCATTAGTAGTGACCTCGAACAGGTCCCTCAAAGTGCAGGTGGAATTGCACAAGGAGCAGAACAGGAGGTGGGTCACCGTCTTTGATGGGGTTTCGCAGTCATGTTTTATTTCATCGGAATACCCTCAGACTGTGTGAAGTATGATATGGCTAGAAAGGAGGTGACTGCTGAGATGACCCCAAATATATTGGGAGGAGAATGGTGATGGAATACCCCCCATCGGATTTAGTACATTTCTGATACGCGCTGTATAAGTGTTTTGTCAATAATCGAATACCATCCTATTACATAATTGTATACCATGCTATACATACTATTATACACAATACACATGTCAGAAATCATCCACTGATATTTGAGACATCGATGCTTCGATTCAATTTTGTTAATTGGAAGTAACATTATCAATTTACAGGAACTAACTATTAATTAATGAAAACGTGTAATTTAATATATTGTGCGGTCTGAAACTACCGGTAAATAATAATATATTTGTATTACGTTTATACCTAGTTTCAGAATTGTTGTTATTTGTTTTTAATGATTTAGTGCTTTCATAACGGAATATGGAAACTAGAGTGATATGAAATGGATGGTTTGAATATTAATTACTTGCCATGCTCTGCAATCGTGGCTACTGTGCTTTGGTTCCCTAATAATCGATGTAAAATACCTTAACGAAGCCGAAAGCTAGGCTAGGCTGGGTAGGTTTATTCTCCCCGACACTGCGATATTTTGTTTGTTCAAGACCATCCCTGGGAATCTTCTAATTTCGAAGATATTATGGGTCAAAGTTCCTATATTTTCACAACTTAAAAAAAAAACAAATTTTGAATGTCATAACTTTAAATACCTCTACGAGCCCCATACTATTCAATGCAACCATCAGGAGAGTGTTTTGAGAGCGTTTTAGTGACTCCTACCTTAAATATGTTATGTAAAGCCGTTTTCTGTGCATGTGGTGTTACCTGTAATTACTTATTGCACTTGTAAATGTTACTGTAGTATTAAATCAGAAATAATAGTAATAGTGTAAGCAATTGTTGATTAACCTTAATAAATAAATAAAAACGTGATTATTCAACCGAAAAAAAAAAAATCTGCAATAATTGTTGCGTAGAGATTGGTTGACGACTTCGTGAAAGGTCCGTTTTTCACCTTGTATGGTCAGAAATATTCACTATCATTGTAAATCATGGATGTGCCCCCACCGTACTTAGGTAGCTGGAAAAAGTGTATACACTGAGTTGAGTGAAGTCGCACATCTCGCATGACACGATAGACACGATGTAAAGTACTAGACGAGTGAATGAGACAATACTATTAAAACCTGTGTCAACGAATCAGAAATGAGAACATTTTTTGGCGCGAAATGGCGAATCTATGGTTAAAATCTATAGCTATCGTTATGTATACGTATGGTTTATTTAAGTTTTTTTTAATCATATCTGTGTTCAGTCATATAATTCGAGAGATAACTAATTTGGTTACGTAAGTGTTTCTTTTTTCGATACTTTAAGGAAATTATTGTTGCCTATTAATTCTCTGAGTCCGAGACCTTTAAACGTTACGTAGCATAGTGCTTAAACATGTCGCCATATCTTATTATTGTAGATATAAGATACGATGGGGTTGACGCATATATACATGGATTTTCATTCTTAACTCTGACACTAGCTTAAGCAGTAACCACACGATAAGAAGAAGACACTTATTTCAATCTCAAAATTAGGGTTTTTTCTAGACAACTCTGAGAGAAAGTTTGATTAACAGAAACTTTTACAAGCCAGTTCTACACTGGCTTGAAAAAAGTTAAAATAACTAACCAAATAAAGTGATAACATACTCAGCTTAACTTTATCTACGTAGCCTACCCACATTTACAACATAATAAAACCCCAGCAATACAAATGTCACACATGCAGAACTTTTATTAAGATATCCAGTCCGACGATAAATCATGCTTGGACAAAATGCAATTGTGGCCGCCAACTGTTTTTGTCAACCCTACTCGGACCGTCATGTTTTATCGTTCGCAGACGAAGATATTGTCGAAAGTTTTCTTTTATTTTATAAGCTTGTCATGTGTTTCTGGTGCATTCAATTAGTTATTGTTTGATATTTTAATCAAAAGTAGAAACAAAAATTGGTGTTTCGTTTATTCACATTTTTTGGTGAACTTTAAGACAAATGGACAAAATCTAGTGCCTCAAGTTAGTCTTGTAAGACATGCTATTTAAAACAAAAGCAATCTAAGACACACTTCATGTCTCACTTTAACTATCTCTGTCTATCTGTTAACTTTTCGGCATTGCAAACAATAATTCAACAATTTCACAAACAAGTAGACCGTGACATGGATCAGTATGCTTTTATGTTACTAGTAAGTTCCCGTGGAATTATTTCCGTCCAGTCGATATCGCGGTCAACTTATTAAATAAAATTTTGACAAGTTGAATGCCCGCTAAAATTAAAGCAATTAATTCAATACTCACCCTAAAAATGACCAGCAAAACTAAGAACGAAAATATAGATAACGTAACATATGTGCGGACTGATATTAAGATATCCAGTGCCCTCGATAAATCATCGAACAAACGCATTTGCGGCGACAATGTTTTTGTCGACCCTACCCGGGTACGGACAGGTTATTACTATCACTGTGTGGGTACATAGATTACCGATCTATGTGGTATAGTTTGTTCGGAGGTGATCAGTAGGGTACTGGTTACCTGTAGTTTCATTTTTATTCATAAACTAGCTGTTACCCGCGACTGTCATTCACGTGAAATTATTATAAAAATATTACTTCCCTTTATAAATCGGATTTTGTTAACAATTTCATGGGTTTTAATTTTTTTGCACGGAACCCTGATCGTTTTTCTAAAATAAAAGCCTAAGTTACTCCCTATAACATCAGCTATCTGCCAGTAAAAATCCCGTGAAAATCGGTCTAGGTGTTTTGAAAATTACCCGGAACAAATAGACAGATAGACAGACGGACAGAGAAAAAAAATACCGTATGTACTTTCAAATGTATTCGGTAAAAAGCTGTTATTATGAAATAACAGATAAACCATTTTTTTTTTTTTTTTTTTTTTTTTTTTTCGGATGGGCAATCATCAAATGACCCCCCCACTCTGGGCGGAGCGGAAAGGAGTGTCAGACTTGTACTGACTAAAACCCATCCATGTTCCTTCTTTGCCCTTTGTGTTCCAGGGCCACGGTATCTCTTTCGAACAGTCCCGCAGCCCTGGCAGGCATCGGCCCTTGCGGACCCCTACTTGATTGCTGACATCTCTTTGAGGCGCACGTGGAACACGAACGCGCCGTCGACACGGCCTGTCGTCATAAGCCATCAAACGGGTTGAGGAGGTCAGATACGCAGCTGCTCATGTAAAATACTGGTATTCAGCTGCATTCGGTGAGACTGGAAGCCGACCCCAACATATTTGGCAAAACGCTAGGCAGATAATGAAAACAGTCAAAATTGGTCGCGTATTGAAATATTGAAATAATAACCGGTTAAAGTTTCGTTAAGCCTCTTTTTGAAATGTCCTACAGTCTGTTTTCAAATTGCGACGTGGTATGCAATTATAAAATATTCTAATTTCCAATCCAGTATTCCAGCCAGTAAAACCCCTGGTATCGAGTCGATTTATCAGTTTTATGAAGTGCAGTAGCAGTGGTTTTGCTTTATTTTGTCTATTAGTCGATTTTATATTGCTTGATTACAGTTAGTGAAAGATACTTTTGAATGCACCGTTCACGTTCATGGCCTCGGGCGATACGACTTACGTCATGCGACTTTTGTTTTCTTCGCGTAAGTACTATCGCTGCGCAAATCGCGCTACGGAGACTCATGCACCGCTTTAGACAACTTCTTTCATTGCATTGTGTCGCAAGATGCGCGTCGCTTGACCCAGTGGTCGCAAGTGCGACTACCGAGCCTGAGGTCCTGGGTTCGATTCCCGGGTCGGGCTGTGTTATTGGGGCTTTCCATCAGGAATTTCTCAGTAGCAGTTACGGCCTCTGGATTTGTGTCCGGTTAATGGCAATAGGCTATCCCTATTACATGGGAATGTCTCTATTTAGATTTACGTAAAAAATAGTTAATTGAGTGAAACATTTTCTAATCAAAATTAAAAGTCCAATCGTAACTCACTAGTCTGTGGTCAGATTTAAGAACTATTTGAAACCATTCGCTCGCCGTTCTCGATCGGAACAAATGAACTATACTTTATGTGACTCCCTGAATGTGGCGTTCATTCGGTCACACTTGAACGGAACGTTCACTTCATAATTTTGAGAAAACTTCCTGAAAGTGTCGTAATCTTGAAATGTGGCAAGCTTTGTTCCGATTGAGTTTTAATATTTTTAAATTTAGTGGTTAGTAGTTAAGTTATAAGAGGTGCTAAAGCAGCTCTTTCTTGCCGGTTTATTGAGCTAAAACCATGCTATTTTAGTTCAGTTCTTCTAGTTAGTGGTTTGCAAAATAACTAAAACTATCATTAAATCCCTTTTCTACATAATAATATATAAATAGGTAGTAGACACAAAAAACAAAATCATTTTTTGTTTCTATCTGTGTGATCATCTAGTTCTTTTAAAATTCTAAATCACTGGTTTTTGGTACATTCAAAAAAAAAAATTGTAAAAACACTGCAAAGCAGTAAGTAGCGAGTCTATAACTAAGAAATTACTTTAGAAAATAAATAAACTGGCCCAAGCAGAGGTTACCTACTAAAATTGGATATAATGTTAACAAAAACTCCTCATTGTTGTCTTATACACAATTTCTGTGTTCCACTAAAAGTATCTACTTTATTTTTTAACATTTTAACCCTCTCAAAAAGCGACCTTCCTCTCGTATTATTTAATCCGACCCCAGCTATAAAGTCCACGGTAACGGTCCGCAGAAGGGTCCAACTATCATCGGTTTACGCTTGTCGATAAACGCGAGTGGCGACGTTAACTCGCCCTTGCGGATGGATGGAGCGATTCACTTCCTGTGGGGACTGCGGTTAAACGGCCATGTTGATTTTTGTATTATAAAAAAAATCCCGTTTTTTTTTTTGTTTGAATGGAATGACTAGGCTGAAAGGTTCGTGGCTAATTAATAATAGTTGTACGGGTCTTGCTTGCCGAGTTCAGCCTCTGGATGGGTGACCGTTTCATATCGAGAATGTAATCCGTGACTCGGAAAGCACGTTAAGCTGTTGTTCTCAGTTATCATTTGTAGATCTTTGACAGTTAAAAGCCTGAAAGGCTGACAACAAGTCTTACCAACAGATACGAAACATCTTATAGACTACGCCTAGCCTAGCATAGGCTAAGACTAGCCTATTAGATTGTGTTGGTTGTACCAGGTAATGAGGGTGTTTTATTCATAAGATCATCACGCTAGTTATCCCTGAAGGATTGGGCAGAAGATTACCTAATACCCATATTTCCACAATTATGTTTAAGTTTCATGGGGGCCGGCACAAATCCATAGTTTGTGATAGTTACTGAGAAATTTCGATGAAAAAAAAAAACAACGCTATGCCCGTCCTGGGAATCGAACCCAGAGCCTCATTCTCAGCGATTTGACAATGAAACACAATCAGGTATAATTTGTCCTGCTTGTATGTACATTTAACTTGATGTTCTACCATTTAACCCTAAAACGCCACTTAAACGCGATTACAGTGCAAAACGCCGACGTCACCATACGTAAGCCACACGCACGCGATAACACGGAAACGCTGTTTTCAAGTGTTAAGTGTTTTACTCAGTCGCGAGGAAAATATCATAACGAACCCGAAAAACGCACCAATCGCAAGATGCACCAATCATTAAAACACCTATTTATATCGTTTAAGTTAATTTTTAGATTATTGGCAGATGTTCGGCTAGAATTAAAAAGCAGATTTCTGAAAAAATTAACGTTAAACTTCTAACCTAAGGAACTTCTTTATCATTTTACATGTATCTTACGGAACCGTTTATTGGCACACAATTTGGTTCGGGTAGAATAAAAACAGATAAATCTCAAAAGTAGTATAGAAAAATAAAAATAAAATTTCTAACCTAAGGCTAAAACTTTTTTTCCTCATACACAACTATAAACAAGTCGGGAATCGAAAATACTTACTAAATATATACCAATAAAGTCTTAACTTCCTCAAAACGTCTCGTCATCCTCTGAGTTTCTGACACATATAACAAGCAGTACTTTAGAAAGTCTAACCGCCATTAGGGTGAACACACGTATATTAGAGGCTTTTAAAGCCGTTCACAGCTCGCTGTAATTTGCGACTAAACGTCGATGGCTCCAGTCACTTCACTCGCCCGGTATAGGGAGAGTGTGTGAATGTAGCACCTTTTTTTTTGTTATACTGTCTTACTTATACTGTCACTTACCGTGAGTATCTTTCGTGTTTGTTCGTTATTTAAGCTCCCGATAATAAAAGAGATAAGCAGTAAAGATAAGTGAGATAAGTAGTAGAGTTATTAAAGTTATAAGTTTAAAACCGTGAAAGCTAAAAAAAAAACAAAGAATCTTTTTTTGTTCGTTTTTTTTTGTGGTTCCTACGCGTTTCTTTTTAAAGATTTGTTTGGATATTGTATTATTAACCGAATTGAATGGTTGTGAGTTCATTTTTGATCCTTTTAGTTTTCCTGTTTTACTTCAGCCGTCTTTTAATTGTGATGCGCGTTGGTAGGTGTAGTTAACCTCGTAATTTATTTTGCCAATAATATATTCCCAGTTGAAAATCAACTAACTGCCAAATAGATCTTGTCGCTTATGACTTGCAAATGCCATAAGGATGATAAAGTTTTGAGGTTAACAATAGGTAGACTGGCGTCATCATCATCATCATCACATCACCATGGAATCACCCGCTGCTGAGTATAATCCTCCCCTTTCGTCTGCCACACTTCCCGGTTCTGTGTGACAGCCACTATTTATGTAGATATTCATGCTCAAGCTACACAAAACTTTTCAATTAAATATTTTTTCTAAAACCATCATCTGCCTAGCCTTTTCCCTATGTTGGGGTCGGCTTACGGTCTAACCGGATGCAGCTAAAATACCAGTATTTTACATGGAGAGCGACTCCCTATCTGACCTCCACAACCCAGTTCGTACTGGGTAATGCGATACCCCTTGGTAAAACTGGTTGTCAGACTTTCGGGCCACTGACTACCTGTAACGACTGTCAAAGATCTACAAATGACAGCCGGGACCAAAGGCTTAACTTGCTTTCGGAGGCACGGAGGAAACTCGGTATGCAATGCGCGGTCACCCGTCTACGGACCAACCTAGGCAAGCGCGGCTTAACCTCAAGATCGACCTAAGTGGTTGTTATTATTTAGCGACGAACTCCTAATATTTTTGATAAAATCAAGCCTTTAAATATTTCCAGCGCAAACAAAAAATTAACAAAACACACACATCCGCCCACTTATTTATCTGCTAATCTGCATAAACCAATAAAATCCGATGACAGCACAAAAAAAGGCTCTCATTATTATTCTAAAGCTTCGCAGGAAGTAATCAGACGAAAATGTAATTGTCATCGCGAATAACATCTGCTGAATCTAATTTATTCACTGGATGCTGCGACGCGGCGGTGCTACAGTGAGTACTCGTCTTTATGACGACCTGATTTATATCGTTTGAGTGAATTATGAATGAGTTTTTTCGAAATAGGTATGTTTTTTGGCCGTCTGTTTCCAGTCGCTGAAAAATAGGGAGTTGATGGAAGTCTTCAAATTTTTGGTTCTTGGACAAGGGTTTCTCGTTTTCTTTCACCGTTTTGAAAGCAGTTGTGTTTATAAATATATATCACACAAAGTTAGGTGGCTGCTTGAATTCAAACCCTAGCACACCACTACTACACCGATACTTAGTGTCAGTGAAATTAGTTCTGTAACTACGCAGGTACCGTGTCGAAACAATAATTATATTTGAAACAAAACTTTTGTAAAAAAACCTTCTAGCCTGAGTGATCACCACTTAATTATTTTCACTTAGAAGTTTTAGGTTAATATTGAAGTACTTCAGTGGCCAGTCCATACTTTTACGAACACATTTAATCATGTACAACACAAAAAAAAACAAAAAATTCAGTGACTTTCGCGTTAGTCTTGTGCTGCTGCTAAGTGTCATAAAATATTATAAATTATTACTTTTCGTTGCCAGTTGATGACTCGCCCTATTATATAGGACTTAAAAAAAAATCGCAAATTGTGGGTATTTTACATTTTGTATAAATATTTAGGAAAAACTGGTGTGATGTTGTGTTAAGGGTCCTCCTCATCATTATCGTCCTGCTCTTCTCAATTAGTTCGGGGTCTGCGCAGCATGTCTTCTTCTTCCATACTTCTCGCATCTAAAAATAATTCTTCCATACTTCTCGCATCTAGAAAAAAATTGTAATACAAACTCATAGTAGCAGTATTTTGTACGATAGCGAGACAAATTGTAGCCGTAATGAGTAATTGTATTAGAGCAGGAAACTCAATAGAAGACTGTGTTATTAGCGTTATGTCTGTATTATGCATACATTTTGTTTTTATTATTGTTTTGTTCGGCACAAACGACGTGAGAGTACCAGAATATAAAAATGACTGAACATTTTATATTTTGTAACAATTTTGTTTTGTTGGATCACTGATTATGGTCCCATTAGAATAGATGGAAAAACTTTTAGAAATCATTTAGACTACTAAAATAATGACAATGGTAAAAAGAGAAAATAAGAAAAACGCATTAGATACTTATAAGAAAAAAAGTCAGTTAACATACACTAAAAATGTCGGTTACGCAATGATTATAGGTGAAATAAATCACTTAAATCAGTTTTTTTTTGCTTGCATATCTTTGGTTATACGTACTGAACGCTGTGTTAAAATTTGTCCATCTATTTTAATGGGACCTTATATAGACCATTTTGATATAATTATGTAGGTGTGAAAAACTAGTCATATTTAATTAATTTTATTTATGGGTATCAAACACACTGAAACGGTCTGTATTTTATAAATCCTTGTAGTTAATCTTAGTATTATTTCAAACTATTTTTAGATATACACCTACCACTGCTTGTCTCTGCATCACCCAAAGGTTGACTGGTAGAAAATGCCTATGGCATTAAGTCCGCCTCTGTACTTCTGTGCTTTGAAGTATTAAATAAATAAATAAAAAAAATATTTCTAAACATTTAAATCACTTGATCTAGAACCATGTTTTGAACGTGAGTTCTATGTCTAAAAAAGGGTGTGTCTAAATTCGTTTGATAGAAGATAGTCCTCTATCTCCTATCAAAATTGATAGATTATCTTAATAATTTCTGGCTCTAAACACTAATAACTGCATCCTTTTTTGTAACACAAGAGATTAAACTAAAATATAATAAAAAGTAGTATTTGAATGAAAAATCGGAAAAACCTATTAAAAATTACTTTACAAACAATGCACATAATCTTTCACTATTTTTCATTGTTAGTTCACAACAAAATAAACTGTAAAACATGAACAAAGGCAAGCTTTACTCAAAATTGAATTTTCAGTGTTTCTGCCAGTAAACCTTTGAGCGATACAGAATAGAATTTATGAGGGCTGAATCAAGTTTACAACAGAAATGAAATAAAATTCTGCCTAGATAGAAGTACACACAAAATAAATCTAGGAAGAGATAAAATAACTTTGCCTTAATAACTTGTCAGCGTAGTGAGAGCCAATAATAACGCATCGAAAATTGGAACATCATGTACATATTTATAAGATGTTTAAAAAGCGTGAATACGCTGAATCCGTAGCGTATTTTGGCCAGATATGTCTGCACTCTTATAAAACAATTCTTTAAAAAATTTAACCAACAGCCCTACTTGTTACTTACCCGCAAAACCACTAAATCCGAATGCAATACAGTACACACCCCCTTACCACATAAACGTATAAAATCCCTCTTTATCGCTAAATACATTCATTTAATCACATCGAGCGACCGCCGGCGTCGTAAAACGAAGCCCTGGTCATAGCGGGGTGAGGGTCGCGAGCATTTACATCCCATTCGATTAATAATGAACATCCCACCAACGTTTCATACGATTTCTATATGATGTTGCTTTTGAAGGCTTTCCGAATTAGTAGAAGCTAGAAGACTTATTATCAAGTTATTTCGGAGTAAGTGAACGACGACGTATCATATCGCTTAAAACACAGACATTACCTCAAAAAAAAAATAAAGAATTTTGTTAGAGAGAAAAACTAATATATTTTATAAGACCGAAATGCCAATTTTTTCAGAAAAAAATTAAATAAATAAAGGTGCCATTGATCCGTATTTGTGATATGTATTTTTATTACAAATATCTTATTACTGAAGAACTATTTGTCCACTATTACAAGAAATAAAATAAAAAGTAAACAATAAAATTAGATTTTATCTGTATGCCTGTATTTTATTTAGAAAAGTTCTGTAGTGAGAAAAAGAAAATAGGTTTTTCTTGGTATTTCAATAATTAATCACGAGTCTAACTAAATGAATTATTTCGAAGAAAAGTTGCTCTGGCTCACATGTTACTGTCAGTTTTCTACAAAAATTACTTTTGGTGGTTACAACCTCTTTATATAAATCAATGGTTATGATAATTATTCTACATTAAATAGGCAGATAGTGGCTTTTAAAGCAAAGTAAAAGCAACAAGTTAGTTTTGGACTATTTTCTTCTAGTGAACACAAAAATGATGTTATTTAAGTGATCATGTCTACAATAATATTTACAAAGATGTGAAGTTTGTAAGTTTGGATGTAGGAGGTAATATCCGAAACTACTCATTTGATTTAAAAAAATCGCAGGCAAAGTTGTGGGTAGAAACTAGTTTCTAATACGGTCGTCCATTTGGCCTAAACATTTTCATTTAGACAACCCCACGTACCTACCCACAAAAATAAAGATAATTTTTTCCGCCTATATTACTGGTCAGCCTCAAAAGCGTTTATTTATCAAACACAATCTAAATTAAACGCTCTGACCAGTTGACCACACATCGTTTTTATTCCCGAACAAACAAAAAACAAACACATGCCTACATTCATTTGACTTCCTAAACAATTGGGGAGAACCACATGCAAATTCCACAATATCCAATTTGGGACAATGTCCTGATATTACGAACATATCTGTAGGCTTAGGCGCGCTATACACTTATTTGGAAGCGAAACGATTACTACACAAATTCGGCTTCCATTTGACTCGTACCGAATGCTTAAACAACACCAGCGCATGGCATCTACAAGCGCTGGATCTTGTCCATTCGGCAAAATTGAGCTAAGCATGAGGCCTATTTTAGAGCGACACCGTCGCTGGTCGCGCGTTTCGATCTTCATAGACTTGTATGATAGCGTACACTGTTCAACGTGCGTCGGTCAACGTTGAACAGTGAATGCTATCACGCAATTCAAAATAGGCCTAAGCCTAATCAGCCTATAATGTTTCCTCTGCTGGGACGCAGGCCTGTCTTTATGAGAGACAATGGGCCGTAATCCACCACGCGGGGCCATTGCGGGTCAGTATCTATGACAGGGAATGAGCTGTAATCCAGAACGAGCTACGCCAACAAAATATGTTCGATTATATTGTCTGTACACATCTTGCTGCATCGTTCTCACATAATGTACCATCTCAACATGAATGATGTAACCAAGGTTTGTTAAAGTATTCTGATTTAAAAGAGTGTCCATGGAGTTTCTTGCACGTTTTTCTCCATAGAGATCTACGTTAGGGAATGGGCAACTACAGTACTTTTACAGTTTTTGTGCCTTGTGACTGAGACTGTAGCTATATTTCACTGTTGTCTTTGTTTCGACAATTCAAAAGTGCCTGTAACTGGCCTACTTGAAATAAATGTTTTGATTGATTGATTGATTGATGTAGCACTCCTTACATACATGCTTTTGTATATACATGCGCGACAAATTTTTGATCAATATACAACCTGACGCTGACCTGCAAATTGCAAAAAACGTAAGATATTTTGAAATTCGCGGGCTACCCTGGTGCTTCACTTTAAGGAATTTCTTTCACTATACTTTAGCTTTGACTTTATGTGCTCAAGATTTGAGTGCAACACGAATACTCGTGTAATAATCTAAAGGTTTTTCTTCTCCTTCCTTATTCAGCTATAAAAAAGGGGTACCTATTGTTCTTAAAATATCATATAATTGAGTCTTAGCTGTTGTATTACCTAATCATTTATAGACTGACCGCTTTAATGAGTCCTCCGTCTTCCCATCAGAGGCACATTAAGCGTCCACGAAGTACTATCAATATCCCACAGGTTATTTTCTTTAAAATAACTATAATTCATGTAGGCATTACGATATTAATTGAACCAATACGTGATCAACTTTCAGAATATTCCGTTTTAATTGGTATCTTTGCGAGGACTCATTAAAGCGGTCGGTCTATAGATACATATTTCATCTCTCATATTTCATCATCTTATACTTATATATGTATGTGCATGGGAGCCAGGGAAATAATTCAATATACCACAAACATTATCACACAAGCAGCTTCTCTCATGAGTCATTTCCTAGAAACATTACAATATTTAATCAGTTGGACGCTCATCACTGTTGCATCGATTTTCGTCCGTAGCACGAGACAATAGGCTTTTGGTGTACCTATGTGCCTACCCACCTATATACGTACTAACTATTAACAGCCAAGCTTGTGCTTATTGTCCACAATTTCAGGAAGTGGTAAAGGCCTTTTCATGGAAAATGTTCATGGACATGATTGTGAATTGTTTGCAATTGATGAGTTTTAGGCGTCGCGCTTTGGTTATGTGCGTCTCAAAAGACTTGTGGGTTTTTTCCACTGTTTCAGGCATTGCTAAACCAAATAACTAATTGTTCACTTTGTAACAATAACTGGGCATGTGGCTCAAATCCCTGGGTTCGATTCCCAGGTTGACCAAAGTGTTATTGAGTTTTGCCATCGGGAGTTTCTCAGTAGTAGTCTGGAGTATCTATTAGTGCCCAGTTGGTGACAACGTTCTCCTCTTCTATCAAATGGGAATTAGACATAACAGACAAAATATGTGTTCCGTACCTGACCCTTCTGAAAAACAAGTATGATGTTATGTTATGTGAAGCAATGAGCAATTTAATTTAAGAAACCGTTACAGTACTCAACCATATTTCCATTTTAAGTAGGTAAGTTTCCTTTAGCATAACCAACAGCAAAATTTCCATCAGTACCCTGTACAGGCTTCCAAAAATTTTTACATAACCTAACATTCATGACGTCATGAGAGCACAGCTGGCCGAGCCTTTAGCATTTATGCGAGCGACGTGAGCTCTATAAAGATGGCGCCCAAATTAAATTCATAAGCATATACCGGGTTATGAGCGGTGGCACTCGATAGTACTCCCCAGGAGGGAATTAGGGGAGGTTTGAAAACATCCTCACTAATTGCAGTTTTGTATTAATTTTTGACGGAAATTTTGAATGGTTTTTTTTAGGGAGTTTCTATAAGGCTATATTGCTTTGTGGATTGGTGGTGACGTGAATGGGAAAGAGGTGCCTGGTAGTTGAAAAAAGTTCATTGAATATTTCGTGTTTGTTATATTCGCTGAGGAAATAGCATTCACAAATTGTTATGCGGAATTTTAGTTGATGACACGGCACATACCTCAAGAATCATAATTCTGGGTTAGGTTATTTTCTTCCTTTAGAGAAGATTTTTTTCTTACCATCCTTCCAAGTTTTATCATCACCATACCTTCTTTTTCTTCTTATCATGGGATATTGTGGTATCCAGAACTGGATTGTGGAGGTTTGTTAGGCAGTGGCTAAATGTATAATAATATGGTATTCAGCTGCACCCGGTTAGGCTGGCAGCCTACCCCAAAATGGTTGGGAAAAGGCTAGGCAGATGCTGTTGAGTACTGTCAGTTTACGTCATATATCTAATCATTAGCTTTATTCATTGACCAGATTTTTTATTTGAATTTGAAGTTGAATTTCGAAGGAATCACCACAAGAACCTGTACTAGTGAAGGAGAGTATGACAGATTCTCAATTACAAATTTTGAGTTCTGAAACCGACAGTACCTTACTTTGCCCAAACACCATTTGAAACATAACATAACATCACGACTGTATTCCCCGAACGTTAGGCTAGGTGTACCTAATAGTACACCCACATTTCGCCAGTTATGTTTAAGTCCCATTTAACAGGGTGCGAGCCTATTGCCATCAACCCGCCACAAATCCAGATTCCGTGGCTGCTACTGAGGAATTCCTGATGGTAAAAACCTAATAACAAATCGCCCGACCCGGGAATCGAATTCAGGGCGTCATGCTCAACAGTTTCAATTGCGACGACTAGATCAATGAGGCGGCCAACACCATTTGAAAATAGGTTGGAAAACTTCGATGAAAATAAAACCCCAGTTTCACATTACACAATGAATTCTCAAGGAAAAGTGAGTTATAAATATATACGAGTAAGAGCATATTTGTTTGAAAAAATCGTTTCAGTTTACTTCGTTACGAAACAAAGAGAGGTCATAGGGTTTCGGAGAGGGCACCCCTAAAATGAACAATTAGGAGAAATGTAAATTCATACATTTTTAAAAGATTTTTTTGCAATTGTAGGTTTTCCTGCTCAGGTTACATAAGAAATGATGAAATTATTTTTTTATAAAAATTCGTGATGAAATGATTTTTTATGGTTTTGTCAAGTTTTGTTACGGAGAGTCTGTGTCGTTGCTATGATGGAATACTTGGGATTTGTGTACTACTCTTATTTTATGAAGAAAAAATCAAAATCACGAATTTCAACTGGATTGATGTCAGGTTTCAGGTACCTTATGTCAGTTCAACATACATGTGACTTGACAAAGATTAAGTGTGGACTTTAAAACACTTGTGTGACTATGACCTCTGACTTTATTTAGAGTAAGTTAGTTAGTTAGAGTAAGTTTTTAAAAATATATTTATTTCGAAATGTAAAAACCTATGTACAAAAATATACATCACTGCCTCGTTGGTCCAGTGGTTGCAATGGAGATTGCTGAGCGTTAGGTTCCTGGCTCGATTCCCAGGTCGGGCAATTTGTTATTGGGTTTTTTCATTAGGAATTTCTCAGTAGCAGTAACGGATACTGGATGTGTGCCCGATTGATGGCAATAGGCTCGCCCCCTATAACATGGGACGTAAAAATAACTGGCGAAATGTGGGTGTACTATTAGGGGCACCTCTGCCTAACCCTTCGCGGATTACAGGCGTGATGTTATATAAACATCATTAGTTTCGTTGGTAGAATATCACATTTTCTTAACTTTCTGGCCCGTCAAATCTTACAGCAGAGAAAAGCTCTTCATAAGTTGCGATTAATAGAATCGATATTAATGGTCCAAGAATTAAATAGAATAAATTGGTCCAATAACGCAGCAGACGCTTCAAAAATAAAAAAGTTCTATTATAATTATATTTTATCCTCACCGTCTCTTAGTATCTAGTCGGCAATAAATTTATTAGGGGCCTAGACAGGCTTTGACCGCGAATTTTTTGATCTAGGTAATATTAGAAAAAACTGAAGCCTTTAAGGATTTAGGTATTTTATTTCACACTTTTAAAGCTAGATGTTAGTACGAAGGTCAGAATTTTGTATTTCAGTGAAAAACCTACCTAAATCATGTCGTTGATAGTAATTAGAGCACTTTAAAACTGTGTATAGGTATATTTTTACCTATATTATTTTGAAATGTGTTATATATACGAGAGGGTAACCTTTTCATTCTCTTATATACTGCGCTCGAGAACTCAAATTGCTGACACACATAGACAATACAACGACAATAGACATAGTCATAGTTTAAAACTATGACTATGTCTATTGTACTAAGGTTTTTTAAATATGTATTAAGTTTATTATTGTTAAAGATTATCTTGTATATTTTATTTAAGGGCCTCAGTTGCCTGACAATGAAATGATTGATTGATTGATAAAGCTGCCAAACTAAAATTAGACTGGGCAGGCCGTGTCTGCCGGATGCCGGCAAAGCTCTGGGTTCGCACATCACAAAATTTGAGCCCAGAGACAGCTAGACGGGGTCACGACAGACCGAGGAGAAAATGAGGAGACACCTTGGATGGATTCGTTAATTGGTGGGAATATACGCAACATCGAAAAAAGTGGAAGGAATGGGGAGAGGCCTTTACCTACGAGTGAGACAGTTCAAGTTAACAAAAAAAAGCATAAGTTACTTATTTTCGCTAAAAAGCAAGGTTGGTATCGAGACCAACTATCCAGAGTGCGACACCTACTTTTGCATTCGTCGTTTGTGGAGGGTCTTTCAATGTAGATGCCTTATGACAGGCGAGTACATAGGCCAAGTAACTTGCACAAAATATTGTATCTTGCCTACCATTACGACACATACCCATGTTATCACCAATTAGAAGTTATTATGGTACAATAGCATGTAAAGCAAGTTACTTGCACCTGGCTGCAATATCTAGGTCTGAATTTTGGGCCAGTTACTGCCTGTAATGGCTGTTAAAGATTCACAAATGACGCCCGGGACTAACGGCTTCACGTGCTTTCCGAGGCACGGAGGGAACTCGGTTTGTAATGGGTGGTCACCCATTCACAGACCTAGGCCAGTCAAAAATACCTTCTTTACATTTTATTAAAGCCACAGGCCAGACTAGTACCTAACTATCGTATCGTAATTTCCTTCGACAATTTAGTATGCTCTCAGGTGTTCAAATATGCAAATGTAATGTACTTTTGACCCTAGGCGCTGTGAGGGCTGAAAGGTACCTGAAGCTTATAGACATAAATTACTGGAACGTCGATACCTTTTTTTTGGGAGAATCTTCATGTCTCGGTCTGGGGAGAATACCGGATGCCAAGCACTGCCAAGAGTCGGGAGCACTAATAGATATTAGTCGGGGGTATATGTCCCGTAATGCAAGGCAGTACCTATCACCATCGAGGGACGATGCAGCCCTAAGTTCGCCATAGTGGTCGGAGATCGTTAAGTGGGCACATAAATTCTTAAGCTTTAAGGGCTCACAGGAGTATATTCTAAAATCAGTTATTACTTACAGTACTTTATCCTTTATACTTCTAATACAAATAAAAATATATATCTAATTCCCCCATCCCGATTCTATCATCGAACGAGCAGAGATACGGCGAAGCGTCACTGTTAATGGTTGAAGTTCCACGTACCCGAACAAAGCGCAATGCTTCCATATTTTTTGTGCGAACTGCCAGGCTGTGGAATTCACTGCCGGCTTCTCTATTTCCCGATCATTATAATTTAGATCTCTTGAAAGTTCGGGTGAATCTGTTTCTTCTAGGCAAGCTCCATCCTAGGCCGCAGTATTGCTTCACATCAGGCGAGTTGCGGCCAAACGCAAGCCGATACAGGGTGTAACAGAAAGGGTATAGTCATATAAAAGGATATGCTGCACACCATCAAACTGAACAACTTTCTCCTTGGATCCAATATCGTAAATGCGAAAAATTATCAGCTGTCCTATACATTTGGGTCAAGTAGGTATTGAAATTTTGTATGGGTATACAGGTGATAATTTTTTAACATTTACGATATTGACCCAAGGCGAAAGTTGTTCAGTTTGATGGTCTGCAGCATATCCTTTCATATGACTATACCCTTTCTGTTACACCATGTATAGTATGAAAAGAAACACATCTTTCCACCAAAAAAATCCAACACAACTTCAGCATGTTCCCACTACTCTCTCCACTCTAGTAACGGGTCTTAGAGGGAAAGTCCTTTCTAATCTGTTTTTAGCCTCATAATACGAATGGGTTCGGAATTTGACCTTTGCAGCCAAGCTCTGATATTAGAGTTATGATATTACAGACTTATAATAAGTATACATAGCTAGATACGCCCCCGATCTAATATTGCGTTCTACCGCGACATTCTGATATTATTTTCTAAATCCCTTTCATCTCCAACCTTTAATGTTCTTTAATATCTCTTTGTGGTGCGGTGAAATCCTTGAGGTGTTGGATGAAAAGGTACTATGACGGCTTGGGCTTGTTTCGCACATTTTAGAGGCTTATATTATAGAAAAGTTGTATATTTAATGTAGAAATATTATTGCAAACCAAAAAAAAAACACTAATAAAGCAAGCTCTCAAAATATAATTTACACTTCATGCGAAAAATGTATACCGAGCAAAACAGATCACTTCATCTTTACAAAATTGCCGAGTATTTCGCTGAAAACATCGTCAATTTGCGACATTTTTCTCGGCATATTGGATAAAATTATGAGCTCGCTTCATCAAGCTAGCTGTGAGGTGGTGTTCATTAATTTTATGAGCCTAATAAACATGCTAAAGCACACTGAAGGCCATAAATTTAGTACAACCTACCTGTGAATTAGCTGTGTGTAATTATTAAAGCGTAATGTGAATGGGGTGGGTGATATGTGTGGCCTGGAGAGTAATAAAGAATTGTTGCATTGTTTACTGTCGCAATCAAGTTTAAAGTTATCGTTTTTGTGGTATAGTTATGAAAGTAAAGTGCTCATAGTAGTAATGGGGTACAACAAATATTTATTTGACAACGCTAAATGAGTGAGAGAGTATAACCCTCCATTTTACTTCGCCGTAGTCGGGTTAAAACGGAGTTCAAGGATGGCGGAGTACACGTTAGTATTGTATGTAAGACGATGTAAAATTATTTCTCATATTAATTTTATTTTCCCTCATTTATAAATATCACAATCAAAACCCCACAAACGCCATATCCTGGAACTCGAAATATTTATATTTAGTGCTATCCGAATAATGCGGAGGGGATTTTTTCCCTTTAATATCTTATATTTTGGGCACGTACCGCGTTCGGAGTAGGCCAGACGAAAATTCATAACTCGGCGATATTGCGGGGGCTATATTGAAAAATAGTTATTTAGATTACTGTAGGAATCAAGCGAACAGGCGGATGGTATTCGTCGGTTTTATTCGTGATGAGATTTTCTATATCGTCGGTAGTTTTAATAAAAGATCTGCGTGAATTCGGCATTCGTATTTCATATTAAATTAAGCCCACACCGTGATCTAGAAATAGAACACTAGAATTTAAGACATTTTTTACAATTCTAACAGTGAGAAGACGATGAAAACGTCTTTTATAATTGAGACCAATGACGTCATATTGTGGGTTATATTATGAGCTACTTTGTCATAATTTATTAATAGCAATCACAAATAACATGTTGATGTAATTTACTTCCTGGAACTAAATATCAGTGTGAACCTACCAGTTACATGTTTATTTATAACACCTGAAAACCCTGAACCTGAAATAAATGGAATATTATTATAAATATGGAGATCCATATTTATAATAATATTCCATTTATTTCAGGTAACAAAGACCCATAGATAAATATCTTAACCTAAATATACAACAACAACTACTAGCAACAACAAAAACAACTAGCTTATGGCAACTAGGCCCAATTGTGAGTTTAATATTGTCTGGACTTTAAACGATACTGTGATCCCTGAGTTTGTTTCGCTATGTCTTGTCAGAAAATGAAAAAACAAATGTCAACTCAAAATATGATTCTAATAATGATATCTATCTTTATAATGATTCCGATGTCCTTGCAGAATAAATCATTTCATTGTTTTTTTTTTAAGTTTAAGAAAACAATTACAGGGTATAAGGGACAGCCCTCCGCAGACTGATGGGGTGAATTCAGTATATCATAGTAAGATGACCGATACAAGAAATTATTTCAGGAACGTTATGGGAATCCAATAAATTTGATTTTTCCTCATACGCTGTATCGTTACTGTGGCAAAACGTACGTAGCGAACGGCTAGCACGACGACGAGTTCGATAAACTCTGTAGCTAGGCAGAAAGTGAACAGCTGATTTCACGCGTCGTTCATTAGAGTATTTCAACATCCATTGTTGCGTTTTTTGATTTTAGCAAAAAACGCATTATATATATAAATGGATAATGTAATTTTACATTAAAATAAAGAAATAGTAACTGAAAAAACGACAAAAAATTAAGAAAATTTTCCTGTTTAAAATTCCGGTGGAATATGATTTAAAAT
Organism: Noctua janthe; assembly: GCA_910589295.1. Classification (NCBI taxonomy): domain Eukaryota; kingdom Metazoa; phylum Arthropoda; class Insecta; order Lepidoptera; family Noctuidae; genus Noctua; species Noctua janthe. The sequence goes on from OU342560.1 coordinate 1,726,683, forward strand.
AAGGAGCTGAATGCATCCTGTCAATTTGCGGAGGGCTATCCATTACCCCCTGTATATTATACCTAACTGGTTTGTATTGTATCTTTTGTTTTTCGGCAATTTTCATTCTCAATGGAAGGCATTTATTCATTTGATACCAAAATATTTTAAAGTTTTCAGCTTTTAAACTTCAGCTTTTAACGAAATACCGCCCAATTTTAAGTAATTCACTTCAGGTTTATGTTATCAATGTGCTGATTTAATAAAAAAAGTCCTATTAGCAATATACCGATACGGAATTACCGACTAGATCATAATTGGCTCAGCCTGCGTGAAAAATTAGATTCAACAGATCCCGGAAAAAGCTTTTATTTATTCCAAAACTTTCGTCCGAAATAACTTTATTATTCCATATTGTCGATGTAGGAATTCTTTAAACCTATTTTCCTTAAAGGCACGTATAGGGTCAAATGAGAATAGACAAGGCCTTTTTATCTTTTGAAAGTTTTAAATTGGGCTTTGTATGGCTTCTTTGGCCAATTTTCGTTGGATAAATCTTGTCATTAAGGTACCGTTGTATCTGCGTAGGTACTGATTAGTTTTAAAGAAATAAATACCGTTTGCAGTGCTGCGACTTTAGTCGAGTGAAAGTCGGAAGTTATTCCACCAACACTCATACAACAACATAAATACTACCATTTTTGTGTTTTTTTTAGTAGGTATGTTGTTTTATTCTATTTGTGTGTTTGCGTGTGCATTCCATGTCCTACCTACCTGTAAGCTAAAGAAGAATGCCCACGGCACTACGGACAAATGTACTCAATTCAACATTGTTGTTTCTTCATCATGTTTAAAATACTAGATGCCAAAAAATATTTTAGATATTTTATGCTGTTCAAGGTTTTGAGACACAAGTCATTAATCAAGACTCTTTGATCGAAATACGTTTCTCCGTTTAGTCGTGAAATAGTGATGTTGATTATGATGCTATCTAGCCGATTTCGCCCACAGCGACTGCATTCGATAGCTTTCTAAGGTGGTCAGCGAGAGCTTTAGTGTGCTGCTCTTACATGTGCTCTCAAGTGGATAGCGTATCTATTTTTGACAGAAAAACTTCGAGCACAATGCGGACATGTCAGAACATCATTGACGACGTGAAATGATAACAGAGTCACAAAGAATATACGGTTAACCGCGTATGTTACCGTTCTTAACCAATTATAACCGCGTATGATGACCATTATAAACGGGTATGATACACTGTTGATGCGTTCTAGTAGTCCGTGTCATGTTTCTTTCCGTACGATACATTCATAGCACAGTCATGGTATGGTACGGTGAAGCGGGTAGAGTCCTTTACTTTGCAGTGAAACGCGTATTCTGAGCCTAAAATCCCAGTCAGTAAAATCCATTCTAATATTATAAATGCGAAAATAAGTTTGTTTGTTACCTTTTCACGCAACCAACAATAACGCTTTTATGATAATAGGTGGCGCCACGTATGTTTCGAATCATTATTGAATTATATTATTACAAGCAGAGTACAACCGGAATTGATTGTCAAATTCTAAATTAGCCGCAGGTGAAGCCGCGGGCAAAACCTAGTACTACCATAAACATCGTTTATTGTTTACCCAAAAAACTATAAGGCAGCTCCAGCATTTTTGCATTCGGCCATTCGAGTATGTAGCGTAAAAATGCCCCGAACGAGGCCGAATGCGGCCGAAATATGGTTATTGGAATATTTGGCAGAGGTCAATTTTAGTGGCATTTATTGAATCTTGACCAGGCATATAGTGAAAACGGAGGAAAGAAAAACGAGCATCGTGTATTTATAGCAAACTAGCTTTTGTCTACCACTTCGCTGGCATGGCTGTTGGAAATTATTCCTTGGCCTGCCAGTCATAGGATACTTTTTATACTGGCAGTATAAAAAGTATCCTATGACTGTCCTCCCCCAGAACATGTATTTATATCTGGGTGCCAATCTGAACCAATTAAACCGGTAAGGCATGGAAAGGTAACAGTTATACAGAGATTATTTCCAGTTTACAATATTAGTATGGTTAGTACAAATGTATGTATCCAAAATAGACTAGCCAAAATTAATCACTTTTAAGATTTAATTTATTGCTGTGTTGCTAGGGCAAGAAAATTCGAGACGAGAATTTAGTGCTACAAATAAACTACTAAATCAAAGTTGCAAAGATTATGTAGGATTTATTCGCAGTAAATGAACTAAAAAGCGAACGATACGTAATTTTTTTTTCTAAAGTTATTGAAAAGTTCGTCATACAAAATATATGATAAGAAAGCCTGGACAAAGTTACAACCTATCAATGGCCACGATGATGGAAATAACAAAAATATTTTGTATTGATTTCAATTACTAATAAAAGCTTGAAGGCATCAGAATCACATATGTGAGATCATAACGATTCATGTTCGGCTTAAACAAATCTTCGTTTAATTGAAATCTGTTATGTATAATAAATCATTCAATTACAAAAATCATGTTACAGATATCTTCAATTAAGCACTGATAACGTAATTTAACATTCAAATATAGCATTGATAAAAATTGAGAAAGATTTAATTAGATTTAGAAAACAGACGTCGGCGATCCGTCAAAGCCTGTCATGTGGCACCATTCTTAACAACCGCTCATATCAATATGGCTGCCCAAAACGGCATGACATTTCGCCAGAGAGAATACCAACCAGCTTCTCTCTCATCTGTGTAGTTTGCAATATTAACCATACACGACACAGGAGGAGGCGCCGTCAAGCTTATGTCCCTGTTCAAACTCGTTGTAGAAATACGAAACGCTTTGAAACTGAACTCCATTAGTCTAGGTCCTAGGGTCAATTTTAATTTTTGCAGGTTAATAGCAAATAAAAGTCCTTACAATACCCCTCTCTTTGTTCACAGAACCCAACAAATGTGCAGATGTAGAAATGTAACAATCAAGCTGCGAACATCACCAAAAATGAAGCGACGATCACTGACCACAGTCCGCGAGGAATCACCACCAAAGACCATATGCAGTGACGTCACAATATACGTCATGGTCACTACCACCGCTGTCCTGAGCTACATGAACAGCTTGAACGGGGATTTCGTCCATGACGATATACCTGCTATCGTGACGAATGGTGACGTCATAGGAACCAACCCGTTGAAGCAACTGTTTCTTGATGATTATTGGGGGATGCCGATGGCAGATGTGAACAGTCATAAGTCGTATCGGCCGTTGACGACGCTGTCTTTTCGGTGAGTGGTAGATTGTAGTTTTTATTGTCATTATGTCATTATTTTTATGTCACTATGTGACATACTCACACGATGTTTTATTGTGAACGAAAAGGGAACTTAGTTCATAAGAATTAAGTTAGTAATTCACTTTAGAAGAAGTTTTTTTTTTGTCCAATTTCCTACAACGTAATCTTCGAGTGTAAACTCGCACAGTAACCAGAGGCTATTTCTGCCTAATATTCTACTAACAAATCTAAAGCGGGGTAAATTCGCATTGCTGCGCGGACTCCCAAAGATAGCGGAGTTAGTTATTTTTTTATGCATTCCCATGACATAGGTATTGAATGAAAGGGTTTGCTGAGAAGAATACGAGAAAAAATAAAATGACGTCACTCTAAGGCGTGTTATTTAAACTATAATATTATTATAAGTACAGTTTTCTCGGGAATATTACTATTTAATTAATTAATAAAATAAATAAATAATTATTAAATTATTGTACATTTAGGACAATGTGTATGGAAGCTATTAATAGTGAAATTGAAATAAAAGCCTTGAATTTGTAAGAGGCTATGAATGGATAATGTTTAGAAAAGCAATTCATTATATTCTAATACGAGTAAAGTAAATAGTGGAAGAAAAGGTCGTATTTAACGTAGGTAGGTACTCGTGGCACGTGTACGTATGCCTATTGTCTAAATAAGGATAAAATGGCTGCCTTATGGCCTGCCACTAGGTGAACCGATGACCTGGTAAAGGTTGCAGGGGTCCGCTGGATGTGAGACGCACGGGACCGGTCAATGTGGCGTCACTTGAGGGAGGACTATGTCCAGGAGTGGACGAATTTCGGCTGAAATGATGATGATGATGGTGGCTGCCTTTTCTAAACTGTCAGAAAAGGATTATGAGGAATTCCATGGTTCCGTCTTGTTGTCATTCTTGAAGTTATATTCATGATAACCATGATTCTTCATTATCATCACCCATCTACATCTAGTCTTACTAATCTGCCAGTGTAACGTGATGAGCTAAATACCAGTATTATACATGCAGCGATAAAATGGTCTTAATTACTCACCACCTAAGTGTAAATCTTTTTATTTTACCAACTATGTACCTCATCATCATCATCATCCACAGCCTGAACTCACCCACTGCTGGGTATAGGCCTCTCTTTTCTTGTGCCAATCTCTACGATCTTCTGCCAGCCTCATCCAGGTTTTTCCTTCGATGGCAACTATGTCGTCTGCCCATCTCGCTGCCGGACGACCCACGTTTCTTTGACCAGTTCTTGGACGCCATTCTGTGACAGCCTTAGTCCACCTGTCATCACTGCGCCGTGCTAGGTGTCCTGCCCAACTTCATTTGAGTTCCGTAACGCGATTTCCAATATCGAAAACTTTTGTTATGTAACTATGTACCTACATTGAGAAAATTGTTTAATAATGTACCTAATTCCTAATTACGCATTGGCACACAACAATTAATTATGATACAACTAACTGTTCAAACTGCTTTTTTCATCTAACCATTTGCAACGAAACCTACCTCCACAATACCCTCTATATCTGCCCACGCCACACACTGCACTAATAAATTACGATAGCACGTGCCACAAAGACACGCTCTTATCTGCGCGACTCGCACTTTACCAAAATGTTAATTTATGGCATTCGGCGCTTTTTTCCAGAACATAATGGGTTGAAGGTATCTTCTCGCTTTGTTCGGGCGCACGCCTTATCGCGTCAACTAATGCAAGGGAAATTATGTAGGGGGATTTATGGGGGACAGATTAAAAACTATTTTCACAGGTTTTTTGTACATGTGACATTCTTTTTGTTGTGTTGGGAATAGACGTAGTATCTCTCGTTTAATAGCTGCGCTTTTAAAGTAAATTTTTTAGTTAATTTAGGTATACACTCTTTATGATCGTATTGTACTAGAAATAGAGAGAGTTGGCCAGCAGTTATGTTGGTCATAGTACCCAGTACCAACTGGGTTGAGGAGATCAGATAAGTAGTCGATCCTTGTAAAACAGTGGCATTCAGCTGCATCCGGTTATACTGGAAGCTAACCCCAATATAGTTGGGAAAAGGCTAGGCAGGACGTGGTCCTCAGTTATGTTGATCTTAAGTAAGAATAAGATTTTTTTTTTTTTTTTAGTATCTAAAACTTTCAGTAGTCATCAGTAATAATTTCAGTAGTAATCAGGATGGAATTTGGTGTGAACAAATGTGCGGTCATGCATGTAAAGCGAGGGGAGATTGTGGAATCTGTGGGAACCCAGCTCTCGGATTCCATAAATCTTAGATCCCTCTCAGCAATCGAAACCTATAAGTATTTGGGTATGTCGGAAGCGCTGGGCATCAATGTTGCTGACATGAAGCAATCGTTGAAGGAGCGTTTCTTTGGCCGTCTGAAAAAAGTATTTAATAGTCTTTTATCAGGTGGAAATAAGGTACGTGCCTTCAACGGTTGGGTCATGCCGGTTTTGATGTACTCTTTCGGCATACTCAAATGGACTCAGACAGAACTAGACGCCCTGGATAGAAGGGTCCGTACATTGTTGACGGCATATCGAATGCATCACCCGCGTTCTTCTGTTATGAGACTGTATATCCCGCGGAGGTGTGGGGGTCGAGGCTTCTTAAACGCTAAGACTCTCCACAATCGCGAGATATGCATAAGATTTGTATAAAAATAAATAAAGGAAGAATAATTTATTGTTTAAGAGATTACATTCAATGCATTGATTCCTGAAACTCACACTAGGATTCCCTGTGTCGTGAGTTTCAGGTTCCTTCGTTCCGTTTACATTTATGTATTATGGTAGACTGCACATCAGTGCTAACGAACCGAGTATAAACTGGCGTATCGACTGTACTGTTTGGGTTTTTGACAAGATCATCTATTATTTTATAGAGAAAACACCAGCACAAAAATTCTACCTTAGTTTTTGAAACTTTGTCATCGACATCCTAAAACTGAACATCAAACTGTAACGACACGCATAATTGCAACTTGGCACGCCTCAGCCATACTTTCGCAATACACGCTATGTATTGCTGGCAATACGCTGGCAATAGTGGCAATACAGTTGCCGGATTCACACTGGCAATGGCAATAGCGCTTTCAGAGGTTTGGCTCGGTACGAGTTCAAATATGAAGCAATAAATTTATGTTCCGCAAACCAACTAGCTGCAGTGCTCTCTCTTGAACATTATTACGAACTTGTATTCATGGTTTTTGCTTGGGTGAGCCTGCAGTTGTTGTTATGCTTACTGTTTTGCCGTAGCCTAGTAGATATATACGTTTCTTTGCATGCGTTTTACCGAGTGGTTTAATTTGAAAGCCAGCTATTTTCTAACCGTCTTTAGTAATTTTAAAAGGTGACTAAGAATTTGCGAAACATAAAATAAGTTTAGGTACACCTCTACTTCATCCTCGCCTGTTTATTCGTAACAATGAGTGATTTAAGATAAATGCGTTAAAATGAGCAACAGCTTCGATCAGTCGTCTGATCTCACACAGACTTAACCTCCTGTCAAGTACCTATTTTGCTTTCCGCTGCTACATTATTTTTTTGGATCCAATGAAAGTTCAAGTTCAACCAGCAGTAGAAGCTTAGCTACGGGCTGCTGCTAATGATGATATATTCGGCACGAATCTTCTGATTGGTGAATGTTACAATGACATGCGTGCTACTTGCTTTTATGCAAGTAACTACTGGCAGATGTATAACGGGGTTTAAGGTTATATCGGTACAATCTCAATGTTTAATAAACGCACACTTTGGGATTCAGAAGTCAGTAAATGATTGTGATGCTCCATAGTAACGCGAGCCACACAGGCGCAGTACGAACTACGAAGCGTTTGTCTTTGCACCAATAGCGAAGCGGAATTGTGTCGATGCAAATGCGTGACCTCATTGCTACTGTGGTGTCAGTAAAAGTCTACCCGCGTGGTGCATAAATAGTTTAGAAATAGAGCTCGTTTTAGCGTATGCGGTTAAAACTGTAAATAATATATCGTTCGTGAAGAATTTTACTACTACTCTGATAGAAAAAATGCTAATTATAGTACAATTTAACTGTAAGATTGGCCGTTTCAACATACTTCTCATTTTATTGGTGTTTGTTCAACTGATATTTTAGCACTCAATTGTTTGGGCACTTAAGTAGATCGCTGCAAACACACTTTGGCAAAATGGAGGATTAAAAATCATTCCGACACTCAGTGTGAATGCGGTGCTCCCGTTCAGACCATGGCTCACTTGCTGGAATCTTCAGTATGTCCTTACACCTGCACGTTATAGGACATAAAATATAACAGACGCCTCCTGAGCCCAAGAAATTTAATAAGTCGTTACATTGAAACGAAACAAGAATAAGTATGTACTACTTTGTAAAACGAGCCTAGTCTTGAACACACGCATTTTAGAAATGAACGGAATAGACAACTCTATGCATGGGACACCCCGGGGCACCCCGACTCGGACTGGTTAGGTTCGGCCTGACATCGGGTTTGCCCGGTAACATATATATACGGGGGATACTTATAGATGTCATTATATTCATATTCTAATTAATAGTTAATTAATTAATTATTATAAACAGTTGTTATTAATAAACGTAATGGTCGTAGTGGTTCATTTTGCGTTGATATATCAGACCTAATCAATCATACACTGAATGGTTGATTGGTATATCAATCGTAAAGGACTAACGCACGCTCCATTGTTTGCCTACCGATTTACAATAGTATACTGGAGCTTGAAATTGTCTGATATTAATTGCGTTGTGTAATTACTTGCATTGTCATCTGACAACATATCAGTAAAGGTAGATATTAATATTCTAGTAGATCTATAACACGATATAATGTTGGTATTATTTCGTTTCTCAGCTTAGATACATCAAACATCGAACATCGTGAGGAAACCAGCATGCCTGAGAGATATTTCTTGATGGCATGTAAAGCCAAGTCAGAGGCCCATGAGCGGCATAAAAACTCTGACACCAGGTTGGGCACTAACCACAGGATAAAGAGAATGTTATATAAATTTCACAAACTAAGGACAGGTCTTTTTAAAGTGAGATTGTGAAGTTAAGATATAGAACCAATACGTACTACTATTGCAAAGATATAAAACTTCAGTTATAGAACATCACACCTTAGAAAGCGGCTCCATGGAAATAAATGTATTAGCTACGAAAATGTTACCTAAACCAAGTTTGATTGTCACAGCTCGTATAACATCTTTGACCACAAAATATTCTGCATTACTCATAGTTTCATTTGCACTCTTTCGGTCTTACCCCAGAGCAGTGATAGCCTAATGATGTAATCGTTGGACAGCCAAGGGTCAGGACAGCTAAGTCTCGAGTTCGAAGCCAAGACACGCACCTGTGATTTTTCGGATTCATGTGCGAATTGTATAATTATCACTTGCTTCGGTGAAGGAAAACATCGTGAGGAAATCAAACTAGCATGCCAGCGAATATTTTTAGACGGCATGTAAAGCCAAGTCAGAGGCCTGTGAGCGGCATAAAAACTCTGACACCAGGTTAGGTATTACACACACGAAAAAGAAAGACCCCAAAGTTTCACAATGTCATTTCTGTAATGGTGTTAAAACATACAGGAAATGTTATAATATTTTTACAAATTAACCACATAATATTATTTCAGGTATAAACTGTGCAAATGGATGTATTTTCACATACAAAGTAAATATTCGAGATAATTATAAAGGTTTTAAAAACATTTGATCCCCTTGAATAAATAATCATCACGTAATATAAATACGGGGAAATGTTCCAACATTCCTTTTCTGTCATTTTTCAATTTCCTGATTTTGGAATTTAAAACGGTTTTGGCAGTCCGTATATTATGCTGTCATTTTTTTCATGTTTTCGGGGCTCAATGTCACTTGCGACGAAAAAAGAAAGATTTATGAATAGGTAAAATTGTAGACATTTTTTAACATTGGGGTACTTTATTGGTAATTTAACTTGGAGAAATTTTTGATAAAGGATTATGTGTTAATCATTCGGCATCGTTGCAGAACTGGTGTACTGGTGCTATTGGGAAGAAAATTACACATCAAAGGGCTGTCGCGCAAAATGTGGGCGAACCTTTATAGCACAAATGATAAAAAAATAAAGCTTTCATAAACACGTCACGTCATTTTTTCAAATTGAGCAAACGGGGCAGAGCAGCGTCTATGTAGGTTTAAAAAAACTGTTAAATAAGTTTAAAAAGCCCACAGTACTCATTTTTACCACACAACAATGAACAAAATATTTTCGCAAAACTTAAACTGCCACAACAAACACAAAACGTATAACTTTGCTAAGACTATGAAAACAAACACGAAAGCGGCCGAAATCGGATTACACGGGGCGCTTTTCAGCAAAAACCAATAGCAGGGACCAACTAGTGCCGCCAGTAATAAAGCCCCGGGACCGGGACGGAAACGCGGAATTAAAGGAGCCGGAATACGGGACGCGGCGGCGGCGACGCAATGGGGTTTTTCGGTACAGTTTTTATGTTGTGTTGAAGTTAGCTGGAGTCGGTTTTCTTGGGGCTTTTTAGCAGTATTTATTGCAATTTTTTTGGCACTTTGCTATTTAATATTGCACCACTATACCTATTTACCAATTTAGAATACACGGGTCACTAAGGAACTTGAAAGCGGCAAATTGAAACCACATTACATTTAAGTTACTTATAGTGAAGTGTACTCAATTCTGTATTTTTATAATATTGTTGAAAGAATTCCACTTTATTTTTAACACAACAGCAATAAACGATATCCACAATATTCAACAAGCAAGTTTCAAGTTAAACTAAGTCAAAACATAATATTTTATTAAAACGAACCTCTTCAATATCTGAAGAGGTTCGTTTTACTCTGGGCTAGCTCCGAAAATCCCGACCTTTTCAATATCCCACGGGGTGGCCATCGTTCCGGAAAAACTGCGTTGTCCCGGGAATATGGGACACACGACAACACTACCCTTGAGCGAACACCCAAGGGGCAGACGGATAGAGGTCGTGTAATCTTATTTTTTATAGAAACGTGAACATTTCCTTACATCTGATAGTGTAAATGTCGGGGTGTGGGATAGAACTTTATCACTGTTTTTATTGATAATAGTGTGTGAACGGTGTACGTTATTATTATTATTTATTTTAGAATTGCTTGAACATCACCATCGTTGGTTAAGTGCTCGGAAACGCTACTTCTCAGAATAGGGTTTGATTTCCAGGTCGGACACAGTGTTATTGCGTTTTTCCAGGAGAAATTTCACAGTAGCAGACCTGACCGTAAATTTGAGTACTGTTGGAACTGACGAAATGCGTACTTCAAGTAGGTACACCTCTGCATAACCTTTCGGAGACTCTTTCTTCACCGAAAAGCGATACCGAGAAAGCGTAATAATAAAAGAAATTCAGACTCAGCGATCATTGTGCCGATAGTTGTATCAGCCCATGGCTTAATTGCCAAGAGCCTCGACCAATACCTGAGGAGGCTCTCGTTAGGCAGCTGGATCAAGGGTTTGATTCAGAAAGCGGTACTCCTGGACACGGCTCGTATTGTCAGGAGGTTCCTCTCTCTGGAGCCCTGACCGCCGGTAGCTTGGACCCTGTTCCCGATACCGGTGGGCTACAATTTTTTATAGTTTTAAATGTTTTTTATATTGTTTTTAGTTTAAGAAATATTTAAAAATATATAAGATTTGTGTAAAGATAAATAAAGGAAATAATAAAGAAATTCAAGTTTTGCATTTAGAAATGCAATTTTAAAAATAGGTTAATGCTTCAAGTGCACTCATGGTCTACGCTTTAAGCTGATATAGCGATCGAGCATATGAGGATAATGCAGTAAACACTGAATCACAGAACGCATTGGTTGCTGGAGGGACGTGGCATAGTAATAGAATAACCACTGTAAAAAGTTATAAATAACACAACTTTACTTGAGATGCTCTGTACACTGTATAGCTTTTTATTCCACAAACTTTCCTACACCAATAAATAACGCAGACCACCCACGACCCAATTTTCAAAACCTGACGAATTTACTTCATAACTTTAACGAAATAAACGCTCCATAAAGACTTTTTTCCGAGCTAACAAGACGAAACTCGATTTATTTATTACTAGCAGGAGCTTTGATAAATAGCAACTTGGGGTGTGTGCCAACCGCGCAAACCGACCGAATTAAAGAGACCACGCTCTGCAGCGGTGCCCGAATAAATTGGTGTGTATTAATCTTTGTCACCTAATACTCCATAAAGTTAGCCGTGATGAATTAGGTTGCACCTGACGAAGTCCCTCGTGAACGCACAATGATGATGCGATCATAAACTCAGATTAGATGTTGCATAATTTGGGACAATTTTTGATCTGATTCCGGTGAGGTTAGGGTTGAATGGGGCTTTGTTTCCGGGGTCAATGTGCTTGTGAATAATTTAATTTAAAAGGGTTTTCGATGGACCCATCAAAAAAAGATTCAGGCCGCTAATGGTATCGTTGAAAATGGTAATGGAAAATTTCGTAGTTATCGTCAATGGAAATGACTCATATAGCATATTCATTTTTATGCTTAGGTAAGCGAGTTGATTGCACCTGACAGACTCCTCAATGAATGCACGTTGAAGTGCGATTCTTAATTGAGATTATCTTTTAAATAATTTGGACACAATTTTTAATCTCATTGTTTTATGGCAAAGTATCGAGCTGGAGTTTGTTTCCCTTACCTACATGCTGATGATATCAATATTTAAGGTAATCCTTTGAATGAGAAAAATACGTATAGAATATGATAATTAAAAGGTCTTCTCAATCGACAAAGTGGATGATACTAGTGGGCTCAATAAATTACAGACGAAGTTCAATTAACTTAAATACCTGTTACCACAGCCAGATCCTGAGTAATTCACTTAGTCTGGATAAGCATAAGTTAGAAGGAGATTAGTTAGAAGGTGATATTTTTCTATTTTGATATATTTATCAGAGAAGAAACAACACAACAATAAAACACACACAACAAAACACACAACAGAACACAACACAACACGAACAACAACACACCAGAAGAACAAACAACACTGGATCCGTGTGGTGGACCACGATCCACTTTCTCTCACAGATAGGAGGCTTGTGTCCCACCAGTTGACACCTTAATGGCAGATAACGCTATGTCACACGGCTATGTAGATGTATGCTTGTAACAAATTAAAATGTACGTATGTACAGTACAGCCACACAACACATCAGTAGCGCATGTCCCCAAACAATCTTATTACATTGAAACCGAACTCCCCGTGCGATCTGCAGGCAATTTGTAGCCAACCGCACGCGTTACACGCGTTATGGCTCGCGATCCGGCGAAGGTTGCGCATACACGAGCAATTTTGTCAGCAATTATTTTACGGCAACTACATTTTGTTTTTCTTATACTGCTATTGCTTCTGTCAAACTGCATCAAACCACTGCTGCGCAAAGGCCTCTCCTCATGACGTCCAGCTCATTGATCCATGTATTGCATATAAATGTCTAATTTCTTGACCTGTTCCCCGGCCCATATATAATTAAGAGTACTTTTTTTTTTTTTTTTTTTTTTTTTTTTTTTTCCGGATGGGAAATCATCAAATGACCCCCCCCACTCTGGGTGGAGCGAAGGGGAGTGTCAGACTTTTACTGACTAAAACCCATCCATGTTCCTTCTCTGCCCTTTGTGTTCCAGGGCCACGGTATCTCTTTCGAACAGTCCCGCAGCCCTGGCAGGCGTCGGCCCATACGGACCCCTACTTGATTGCTGACATCTCTTTGAGGCGCGCGTGGAACACGAACGCGCCGTCGACACAGCCTGTCGTCATAAGACGGCCGGACGGCGAGCTAGCCCATAACTCGCCGTCCACAGGCCAGCGCCTACGGTGGTCGGAAGCCACCACGTGACCCCCGACGCCCAGGGCGTCTCCCGCGGCGGCTGGGACGTGAGGTTCTTTCCCTCTCACGTCCTGCCACCTCCTTCACTAGCATGACTGCTTCGCAGAAGGAGGTGACGGCTTCCCATTCTCTCTCGCTCCGGACCATGGCTTGAACCAAGGCCGGACGCGAGAGATTGCCGCCGCCAATCGCCGCTATGAGGACACGGCGGTGCTCCGCCCAAGCGGGGCAGACCTCCACGGTGTGTTCCACCGTGTCCTCCGGACGATCCTCGCAGTGGAAACACCCGGGCGTTTCCTCCCGCCCGATTCGGTGCAGGAACCTCCCGAAACAACCGTGTCCGGTGAGGACCTGCGTCAGACGGTAGGTGAGGGCGCCGTGGCGCCTCTCTAGCCACTCCTCAAAGAGGGGACTTATCGCCACTATGGTAGCGTGCCCTGCACGGGGTTGCGACAGTCGCTCTCTCCATGTCGCCATGAGATCACGCCGGAGGTCTGTCCGCTGAGCGGTAATTTGTCGCGGCAGCGGAGTTTCCCCCCTATATAGTGCTTCCGCGCGCCATTCATGCAGGCGCGCGAGGACTATCGCCTCCAGATCCCATGGCGGCAATCCGGCAAGGAGGCTAGCCGCCTCGCCAGAGATCGTGCGGTACCCCCGGATTAGCCTTATGGCTATCACCTTTTGGGGCGCGTTCAGGTAGTGGGCGGCTTGCCGCCTCAAAGAACGCGCCCACACCGGGGCCCCGTAAAGGGCCATGGACCGCACGACCCCCGCGTAAAGCTTCCGGCAGGAGGCGTTTGGACCCCTCAGGTTGGGCAAGAGCCGCTTGAAAGCAGCCCCCGTCCGTTCCAGTTTGGGAGCCAAACGTCGGAAGTGCTCCACGAAGTTCCACCGACTGTCGAGGACTAGTCCTAGGTATTTCAACGTCGACCCGACGCCGATGGGAACCCCTCCTGCCATCAGTAATGATCCCGACGGTGGCGCATTTCGAGGCCCATGAAAACACATGGCCTCGGACTTGTGCAATGCCACCTCGAGTCCCAATTGCCGGATCCTCTCCACAACTATCGCAACCCCGCGTGTCATGTTTTCGGCCGCCGCCTCGTGCGACCTCCCTTGCGCCAGTACCAGCGTGTCGTCAGCGTAGCAAACTACACTGACGCCGGTAGGGAGGTCGGCGCGCAGCACCCAGTCGTAACCGATGTTCCACAAGGCCGGCCCCAGAACCGAACCCTGTGGAACACCGCACGACATCTCTCGCCGGTTCCATTCTCCGCTCCGACTGGGGTAGATGACGGCTCTATCCGTCAGGTAGTCCCCGACCACGCGACGAAGGTAGGTCGGCACCCCGTGATACCGGAGTGCCTCCGCAATGCAGGTCCAGGGCATGGAGTTGAAGGCGTTGGCGATGTCAAGAGACACCGCCAAGACAACCCCGCCCCGGGACACCGCGTCCCCCGTCGTGAGGGCTCTTACGCGCATGATGGCGTCCACCGTCGAGCGCCCCTTGCGGAAACCAAACTGGTGTTCCGCAAGATCCGGCCCCATCCCTGCAAGGTGCCCGGCGAGGCGGTTGGCAATGACTCTTTCAAAGAGCTTGCCCACCTCGTCGAGCAACACGATGGGCCGGTATGCGGACGGAGAGTCCGCAGGGCGCCCTGGCTTCCGGATTAGGACCAGCTTCCCCGTCTTCCAACGAAGCGGGAACTGGCCTCTCTCCAAGCATGCGCTTAGGAGCCCTTCCAGTCGGGGCCCGAGAGCCTCAAAGGCCAGGACCCAGGCTTTGCCAGGCAAGCCATCGGGTCCCGGGGCGGTATTTCTGGCTTTCAGCCTGCGTACCGCCACTCTCAGGTCTACCCCAGTCACCTCCGGAACGTCATAGTCGTCATCGGTGTGGTCCGCTTCCGGCACCGCACGCGGTGACGGAGCCATAGGCGGGGGAGGATGCTCCCCTCGCGAAGGGAACAGAACGCTCACCACGTCCTCCACGAGCTCAGGCCGGAGACTCTGCGTTAGCGGGGGGGCCCGGGTGCGGAGTTTGTCCCGCACCATTTTGTAAGGGCGCCCCCACGGATCTCCGTTCAGAGACTCCAGCATCTCCTCGCGGGCCAAATTCTTGGCCCGCCGGACAGCCTCTTGGAGGGCGGTCTTCGCCGCTCTGTACCCCTCGTACAGCTCCGCCTCAATGGCTGCCGCATCCGGAGGGCGGATGCGGAGCCTGCGATGCCTGGCGTACAGGTGCCGCGCGGCAACGCACGCCTTGCGCAGAGACGTCAGCTCTTGCGACCACCAGTACACCTGACGCCGGGCGCTTCCTGGCCGAACTCGGGGCATTGCCACGTCGCAAATCTCGGACATGGCCTCCTGGAACCAACCCGCCTCGTTGTTGATGTCGGCAGGCCTGACCGGTGATGACACCCAGGCCTGCACGATTGAGGCTTCCAGGAGGAGCTCCCGGTCCAGCTGCTTCAGCGCCCATCGCGGACCACTCGGGGCCTGTAGGACCGGTGCGCTTGAGGTCTGAGTGGAGACGTCGAACCGGATGTACCGGTGGTCGGAATAGGTCTCCACCCCCTCCATGACGCGCCAGTCGACGACACGCGGTGACAGAGCGGGGCTAGCGAACGAGATGTCCACCACCGACTCGCCCCGCATCCGCACGCACGTGGGGACAGAACCCCGATTTAGGACGACTAGACCTGTCTCCAGAGCCCAGTCCTCCACCATCCTACCCCGCACGTCCGTGTAACGAGAACCCCAAGCCAAGTTCTTGGCATTGAAGTCCCCGAGCACAAGCACGGGGAGGGAATGGCTTCCGATGACGACACTCAACTCCGTGAGGGAGTTGTGGAACTCGGCGAGAGTTCGGCTCGGGGAGAAGTAGACTCCCACTACAACGATCTCCCCGAACCGTGCTGCCACGCACCCCTGACCCTTCCTGACACTCTCAAGGGTCGGGGTACCGGCGGCGGCCGACGCAATTATAGTCACTGAGCCGCTAAGGTCCTCCACCCAGTCATCCCTGGGCGGGACAAAGTACGGCTCAGCGACCACGGCAATGTTAATCGACCACTGCGCCATGCTCTGGAGCAACAGGTCCTGAGCGCAGGCGCAGTGGTTGATATTCGCCTGGAGAAGGCGTAATGGGGCCGTTACTGGCACTCCATTTCAGCCCCCTCCCGAGCCCCCTGCGAGGGCACAGCTGCGGAAGTTGCAGCAGTAGCGGCAGCGGCGGCGACAGTGGCGGCGGCTGCGGTGGTGGCGACGGTGGGGGTTTTGACGGTGGTGGCGGAGGGCCATCCCTTGCCCCTGGCCTTGGCGGGAGTACCGCAGGCCTTGCTCCCTGCCCGGTGATCGGCCGGCCTGCCAGCTGCCGCACATGCGGCGCAGTGCGGTGCGGCAGAGCAGGCCGCGGCCAAGTGACCGGGCTGGCCGCAGCGGAAGCACAGGCCACTGCGGTCCACCTCGGAGGTGCACCGGACCGACACGTGGTGCCCCACATGACAGCGGAAGCACCTCAGAGGCCTGGGCTCCAGCAGCTTCACCTGCGCTGACACCCAGCCCACCAAGAGCCTTCGGCCCTCCACAATGGCTTTCGCCGCCGTCACAGGGCAGCTTACCGTTACGGTTCGCATGCCCGACAGATCCGGACGTAAGGTGCCTGTTTTGACCTGCTCGGCAGGACACCCACCGGTCCTGGTGACGGCGGCCACCACCTCCTCCTCGGTCACCGAGTCGTCCAGACCCAGGATGCGCAGGTCTGCGCATTTGACGGGCCTGGACACTCGGGCCTCGTCCGCATTTAAGGACGCTCTGAGCTTTTCGGCCAGAGCGTCAGCGGACGAGCCACGGGTTTCGCCGGGGATCTCTAGCACTCGAGCCCCTGTTGCGGTCACTCTAAGCCGGAGGCCCCCGGCGATCCCGAGCTCTCTGAGATCCACCGTCGCCTTCGCTTTAGCTAGCACGTCGCGGTAGGTGACGCCCCTCTTTTCCGCATCCGGCTGTAGCGTTATCACCACAGCTGCGGTTTTCGGGGCGCTGAGCCCAGCCGCGACGCTTCGCTCCTTTTGTCGGCGCTTCCGCTCCCGCTTCCTGGCCTTTTTTGCCGCCCTTCGCTCCCTCGCTCTTTCTCCGGCCACCTGCCACCCGGACTCGGCCACAGAAGGCTTAGTGGGCGGGGGAGGCGGCGGTGGCGGTGGCGGCTGTCTTGCGGCTGGCGCCGGTACATACGCCGCCTTGCCCTTCTTTTGGGCCACCGCCTTGCTCTGCCTCAGGGCCGCCGCCCTCCCGACCGGAGCCGGTTTCGCCAGAGCCGGCTTTTCGGGGGCCGACGTAACCCTGCCGGAGAGCTGGCTGGACGGCCCCGGTGCGGAGGCCACAGCAGCCGCATATGTGGCCGACTTGTTTGCCGCCAGGGGGGGGCGCAGGACAATGCCCTCCAGAACGGAGAACCGCGCCTGGAAGGCAGCCAGCTCCTGCCGAACCAGGTTGAGAACCTGGTTCTCCACCGACACGGGCTGACTTGGTCGCTGCTGGCCCCCATTTTGGGGCGCCTCGCGAGAGCCGGACTCGCGCAGATCGGCCAGGTCTGCTCGGAGCTTCTTGTTCTCCTCTTGGAGAAGCTCCGTAGCAGCCGTCAGGCGAGCGACCTCCGCCCGCAGTTTGGCAACTTCGTCTGGTGGAGGCCCCGCATATCTGGCCTTCGCTGCCGCTATGATGGAGGCGGCCGCTGCAGGTATGGCCCTTTGTCTAGTAGAGGGCTTCTGCTTGTAGGACACAGCCCTCAGCGCCACCTCCACCTTCTTCGCAAACTCGGCCTTGCGCTCCGCATCTGAGCCGCCGTCTGCGACCGCCTCGTCACCAGAGGAGCCCGAACGATCCACCCCGTGACCGGCCACCCCCGGGTGGCGCCCTTCCTCGGCAAGCCGCGCCGACCTCTCGGTGACAGAGAGGCCTCTCCCCTTGCCGCGGATCCCGCCACGCCAGCAGCCCCGGGCCTCCCGCGCCGGGAGCTCTCTGAGCCTCCCGCGCTCACATCGTTGGATGCGGCGCCGGACTCCGACCCCGCATCCCTCTCCTTCCTTCCTTCGCCGTTATCGGCCGTATTTTGGGTTAATTGTTCTTTCATACAGTTCCCACGAGTATGGGGGAAATAAAAAGTCCATCTGGGCAGTGCCCCCTGTACCCAGATAAGCCATAGCCAGGCCCGGCAGTGGTTCGCACTAACGACTGATTTTCCATAGGAACCCGTCAGCCATACATCTCCTCGCGGTGCGACGCCGCTTGAGATTCGGGGTAACTTTTTATAGAGGTTTTCTACCTCGTGGTCCGGGCGGTTAAGCCAAGACCCTCGGTCCCAATCGAAGCCGCGAGACGTGTTCCACGACACTTCGACGGAGGGATTACGATATCGACGGGGACAGTGAAGGACTGTGTCCTTCACTGTCTGCTCGGAGGCAGGGTAAGTGCACACCGAGCCCGCCCTTGCTCCTCCGCTGTGCCCTCTGCTTGTCAGAGGGTCACGCGGAACAACGCCCCCTAGGCCCACAATGGGCCCCTCCCATGTCAGAATATTAGCCATGGACAGTAACATTCCCCGAAGAATAAGAATCTCTTCCCATTCCTCGGGGAAGGACACTGCCCACGCCCAGGGTGCACCGGCCCAGCAGCTGCTATTCCCTCCAGACGTATCGAGAGGGACCGGCAGCCATCAGGCACACGAGGAGGAATTCTGACAACACACCCCAATTAAGAGTACTTGAAGGACACCTACAATACGCCTTTGCAATGGTAAAACGATTTCACATATTTGATTAAAGGCGATTGCAGAACTTCATGGACAGTGAACTTGTACTATTTGTACTCGCTATCTTTTAAAATGATGCAGCAATTTCTCTAACAACAATTGCTACAAGTAGGCATCTTCACATTCCAGTCTTTATGACCAAGCAACTTTAGTTGCCCGTGTGAGCGTACATATTGGTCGGCTGGAACGCGTGCGATGTGTTGTCGTGTGTGAAATCGGTAACGGACAATGAGTTTTAGGTTAGGATTAGGGTTAGTGACTAACATATCAGTGGTCTTTGTGGTTTCAATTGCAATAATGCTATTCGAATGGGTTAGCGAGAATTAGTGGCATCATGTCATGCCAATCGAATTTGTTTGCTTGGGACTTGCCTAATGATACCTTTTTTTGGCCTTCGCTGGGCCACGTCGTTTCCCCTGATGGTAAGCGATGGAGGAGGTCATGCCCAGAAGATGAAAATAAAGATGTATATTTATTTTTGATAAACCTACATTCATCGTCACCCTAGCGTGTCGACGGCAATCTAAACTGAGTCTACCTAGAAGTCGTCCTCGAGTCTATTGTATTTAGTTGCGTCCATCAAGTTCCTTTAATGCGATATTAACATTTAAATTTTTTTTATTAGCCTGTACTATCCCACTGCTGAGCAAAGGCCTCCCCCAATCCATGTGCTCTTTTCCCGTGCCTCCTCGAACCAGCCTTCGCGGTACGCGTCCAGATTAACTTCAATAGATTTTTTTAGTTTCTACAGGTAAAATGTGTCTACTTGTAAGTATGAAACTTGCTTTTTTGCGCAAGTGCCCTCTAAGCCGTAGACCCAAATAGGGCACTGATGTGTTCCGCATGAAATCCTGCAACCCCTCTTCTTTTTATGTGCAACGGAGTACAATCGTGTAGTTGTTACAGTTGATAGGAGTCCGGTATAATCCCCTCGCATTTCCGGGCGGAGGGTATCGCTATACGAGGATTTACCGACGGAAGAAAAGGTCATCGATATCAATAACGTCGTTGCATACAAACTTGAGGGGTGCATAAAAATTACCTCCCCGAGTACCTACGTCAGACACAAAAACAAAACAAAGTAGCGAGCCTTCAGGCTAGGTAGCGAACCAGCCTCAATACCGCTAGTTCGTAATAATTACCAATATTTTTGAATATGGGCTATTCCTTCAGATTAATATCGTCTGTCCAACCTTTTCGGTCAGCTTCCAGTCTAACCGGAAAGGTACTTGTAATGAATGTCATTACAAGTACATGTAGGTGTTATTTTAGACGTTTTAAGCCTTATTTATATTATTTTATTTCTGATATGCATGACACCGCTTAACATTTAATTTTTATTTTGCTTTCCGAATTATTATAATAATAAGATGATATTTGACAATGTAATACGATTATTGTTAACTTTTAAGCATTTGGTAAAAAAACTGTTAGCTTAGAATGAATTTCTGAATAAATAAATTAATACGCCTGCTGAAAACTAAAAGTCACTTCGCAACCGGCGCGGCGTGCGTAAGTATGTTATGCACTGCCAGATTATATATGCAAAAAAACTAAGAAAACATTCGTTTTAGCCTGCGTTTCCACCAGAGATGTTTGTTTCCAGCGAGGGATTGCGAAACTAACCAATCACATAGCTACCTTAGCTCAAGTGAAAAAGAAGTGATATTATTGATTAGTTGGAAACACTTCCCTCGCCACGCATCCTCGCACATATCTGGTGGAAACGCAGCCTATGACTAGCTCAACCAAATCCTTCCTGAAAGACTTGCATCTACAAACACACGTGTGTTGGTTTTATCAAAATCCATTCCCCAGCAATGGAACACAAACATATCGTCTATGTACACACACCATAACTTTCTCTTACTTATAACTTACTTGAACTTACACGAACAGTTAAGCTGTGTGTTTTTCCATACTCAGATCATCCTCACAGCTAATATTTTGACTCGTAATCAGAATTTATCTGATGTTCGGGAGTATATTTATGAAGAAAGCTTTAGAGAGGAGGAAAACTGGTTTAACTAGTAATAAGAGAACAAAAAGAAAATAGTCTTGAATTAATGTGTCGTTAGTCAAGTGATCGCAAGCGCAACTACTGAGCATGAGGCCCTGCGTTCGATTCCCGGATGGGGCAAAATGTTATAATGTTTTTCCATCAGGAATTTCTCAGTAGCAGCCACGGGGTCTAGATTTGTGCCCAGTTGATGGCAGTAGGCTAAGGCTAGGCTAGGCTATTTCATGTGGGACTTAAGACATAACTGGCGAAATATGCATTAACAAATCTTCACCAGATTTGTTAAATAGAGAAAATCGTGCAGGATTACACAAAAAGGTGTTTTCGGGAACTTTCAGCTCTAATTTCAACTCCTCTCGAAATGATGAACCACGCGTGTCCCACTCCCACCCATCGTTCTACATAATTGCACCACAAATCATCACTTACAACATTTGAGCTAGATAAGTTCACAAGCGGCAATTACCATCAATCAAACTAAACAAAATATCGTTTCCGAGCTCACGTGGTGGCAACAACTAGGATCAATCCGTGTTGCTGTGTGTCCACGGATGTTTGACATGGAAATCGAGCTAGCTCCGCGGATAAACATGAGACTGGATAAATGATGCGACGGATTATTAGGAAAATTGATTTTCGATAAGGTTTTGGTGAAGAGAACGGGTTGATGTAAAAATGTAGTTTTGCTGGAAAGTTCTATGTAAACACGAAAACGTATTTCTGACAAACACGTTGTTAAAATTTAAAAGACGTAACTACGTTTCTTCAACTAATTTGATATGATTATGTTTTATTCCTTTTACACACTGTGTCAGTTTCTTGTAAATTTCTCCTATCGCATTTTTGAGCAGGAAGAGAGTTACCTTGGCGCTCCATTATCTGTATGTTATTTCCCATATATGTGTTTTGTGTGTACATATGTATATGTATAAATAAGTGCCTGGACTTTATCGTTGGTCTAGTGGTCGCAATCGCAACTGCTGAGCATGATGGAGGGTTGAGGGTCGATCAAATTGTTGTTGAATTTTTCCATCTGGAATTTTTCGGTAGCAGCCACAGAGTCTGGAATGGTGCCCGGTTGATGGCAATGGGCTAGCTCTCTTTTACATGGGACTTAAACATAACTGGCGAAATGTGGGTGTACTTTTGAGGTAGACCACTGCCTAAAGCTTCGGGGATTACAATCGTGATATTATGATGAAAATAAGTTATCATCTAATGTTTATACGAGACGCACTAAGCATCAGTCTACTATTGACGCCCAACTATTGAGCCCTGCTTTACAACAGATGTTGAAACTATTTTCAAGTGGCTTAAAACATCCCCCAAACAAAACTAAAAAACAGAATTCAACTAGGGAATTAATAGCCGTTGCAACAACCTATTACGATAGTGCTTCCATCGTTCTCGCAACACTTGCTAGATACCGCAATGTTCAACTACTTATACGTTTATAGTCTGTTCAGAATGTTTGGGGTTGTCAAGGGAATAAAAACAACATGAAAACACCTGCGCACTTGATGAACTTATGGCTGCATCAGTAAGCAGAGTTCGCGTTGCTGAATTTTGGGCTAAACACATTTGAGCTAATTACAATATGTTCATTCGGTTACTGTTTCAAGTAGAATTTCAGTACCTATAGTGTGAGTGATAAGGCTTATGCCCGACTCGTCACTGTTCCACAAGTTTTCACGAAACCCTCTTCTTTTGTTAGAAGAAAAGAAGAATACATAATAAACAAATGATTTATGAAACCCAAGTAAGTTTTATTTGTAGTGAGCAATTGTAATAGTACGCTCTCCTCCAGTTGGTTATTTTAATAAAAACACCTTTATTTTATTTGTGCTGTTGTGCTGTAGACAAGATTCTATACAATGCTGTACAAGTTTTATTTCACAGAGGAAAACAATTTCTATGTTACAAGCCTTGATATAGAAGATCTTTCCTGTTACTCTTCTCAGCTATGGTTCTTTGTTTTATCCCATGGTCCTATTGTCCGATTCCTGTGAAATTCTCAGATATCCGCATCCTGCAGAACTTCTGATTGAACAAAGCTTTGAACGCTGGTCAATGTTTGGCTAGTTCTCTGTAAGACGTGCAAATCCTACGAATTGTAAATGTCTTGAAACGTAGGTATGCAATTGTTATATAGTTTTCATAACAGCAGGAAAGGTCGTCTATGTTACACTGAACTGATGATAGAAATAATTATCATTGTGACTTTCTTTGCATTCAAAAGAATATTATAACTAGAGAAATTACTCTGGAAAATCTTCCAGTTGTTTGACCTTCCGGTTCAAATGAGGATCTTGACCGGTATGTATACTATTAATAATTCATCCCTCCCAGTAATCTCTAGTCAATAGCAGAATTCAATGAAGAAAACATAACTACTAACATAGCTAATAGGTAACATAACATAGGTAGAACTCTGTCTGAACCTTCAAGAAATACAGGCGTGATGTTATGTAAAGCAGTTGACAGTACACGAAAATAAACTATGTGCACAAAAAAAGTACAACTTCAAGTACTTAAACATTTCCCCTAGCAGACCCCAACAACTTGTTGATAAGTGACACAAACACTCCAGTTTCCGACGCAAAAATAATGCAAACATACGTCCTCAAATATTGAGATTCCCTCACATAAAGTCCTTGTATGATGACATTCAACTATGACAATGAAGGGTGTACTGACGAGGGCGTTATATGGGTTCTTGTTTACTCAATATTGATATTGAAAAGAGGAAAATTATGAATTTTTCTTTCTTCTTCTTCTTAGCGTGTCGCTACATTTTCTTTAGAGTAGGTACTCACAAGAAGCTCGTGGCTAAATAATAACAGCTACTCGGGTCGATCTTTAGGTTAAGCCGTGCTTGCCTAGGTTGGTCTGTGGATGGGTGACCACCCATTACATACCGAGTTTCCTCCGTGCCTCGGAAAGCACGTTAAGCCGTTGGTCCCGGGTGTCATTTGTAGAGCTTTGACAGCTGTTACAGGTAGACAATGGCCCGATAGTCTGACAACCAGTCTTACCAAGGGGTATCGTATTACCCAGTACTAACTGGGTTGTGGAGGTCAGATAGGCAGTCACTCCATGTTAAATTCTGGTATTTAGCTGCATTCGGTTAGACTGGAAGCCGACCCCAACATAGTTGGGAAAAGGCTAGGCAGATGATGAGGTACTTACAAGATTGTTGCACCATAATTGGGAGAAGCCTAGATGGAGAATTACCTTGTTAGTCACACTGTTAACTGCAGCGAAAATCTCTACCTAAAGATCAGAAGTACGACATAAATATTTGTTTTTAACCGACTTCCAAAAGGAGGACGTTATTAATTCATCTGATCAATTTTTTTTTGTATGTGTTTTCCGCAATATCTTCGGAAATTGTAAGCCAATTTCAATGATTCTTTTTTTTCAAAGAATATTGAGATTTGATTCTGATCTTTGGAGATATACAATAGAATTCTTCTTTAAAATAATCAAAGAAACATGCTTGTTCTTTCTGTGTATTTAGGTAGGTAAACTTTAATAGTTTTACAAACAGTGATCACTGGAACAGGTCTGATGACCTTACATTATAAAAATTATAAATAATGATAAAAGTATTCTCGCAGTACTGACTCCTAAAAATTTAAATATTCAAAACATTACTGCGTTAAAAACCACTTACATTCCACCCTAAATAAAAACAAAAACCAGCTACATCATACTTTTTTCTTCAACGCATCTCAAACATTTATGACGAAAAAAAAAATAAACATATACGACCACAATCTGAACACAATAATGAAAACATTCAACCATACAAACATAAGAATTTCACTGACGTAGCCACAATACAGGCGTTCTTCGGCAAATATATTTTTATTTAGTCCTGTCCTCTGCGACGGTCGGGGTAGCAATAAAAATATTATATACCTAAGTGCTCTGCGGTCGATGTGTGGTGCAAGGTTTGAGGGGAAACGGGTGAAGTTGATGTAGTTTTTGGAGCTTGCGAAATTATGGTTGAAGAATCCAAGACATTGTTGAATTGATGCACGTAAAAAGAAATGATAAAGTCCAAGATTGTGTAGTTCTACAAATGCCATTAGATGTTGAAAACGAAATAAAAGCTTGTAATTATTCGATTTAAGGCTAAAACTGACTTGCATAAATACGTTTCTACCAACTTTGGTCACTGTTGGTGTATCAGTCAAAGAATTTCCATTAATTATACCTTATCAAGTATCGACCAATAAGAAAACATTAATGACTTATCTATTGTTACAAGGGAAGTTAATTGAGGCAAGTCGATAAGGGCTGTGGGATGATGATGTTACGAGACTCCCAGAAGACTTGTGTCGCACGTCACTATTAGAATTAAAATGATTAAGAATTAAAGCTTTATGTCACCATTTATCTTTAATCTTTATTTTTAATTACAACTTTCCGCTTTCGCGAATAAAGTAGCGTAAAAGGTCTACTCTTAAAATTGTATCTAGCAATTCATACGTTCACTAACCGACATTTCTACAGTCCTCGTTCGAATCTCATAACTTACGCCGCTATGAATGAAACATAGTCGACGTACTCATCCTTTATGCCAGGTACGAGTTTGTAGTTCGTGGTTTTCCTAGAGTTTCATTACGCTACAGTTTATCCGGCCCTTAATAAGATATAGTACGATATGTAATATTATAATGACTAAACTGCAGTCTATTACAAGTGGGATTAATTAGTTCGTGAGTTAATTTGTTGCTGTTACCTTGTTGTTGAATTTTGAGCGTTTCTGCGGTGAGATTTGGAAATAAACATATTTTAATGCTGAATTGTGTTGAGTATGTGTTTGGGAAAATGGTGTTGTGCTGTCTGTGTTGTGTTCATCCATGTAATCTCAGCATAATTGTAATTGTTATTTTAATTTACAATGAAACGAGTAGACTTCTTGTTTGTAAATCTCATCTCTCGGAAAGCTGTTGTCTTCAGTACAGAACCTACGATATTGTAAGATTTCTTTATTTGATATCACAGTAGCAGATACTGGACTTATCGTTGTGTAATTTTTAGAAATAATGAATTGTGTAGAATAGACAATAATTAAAATGGGTTATGACAGCGAATTTTATCAATGAAATATAACGCGACATCATTTCTATGGAATGTATATATAGTGACAGCTGTTGAACGGGGTTTAGATGTGCTGATCTCGTTCAATTTCATTGGTGTGCCCTTAATTAACCAAACCATGATTGGCTACAAACTTAGTTAATATTTATCAATATCTAAAAGGAACAAAACACGTGGGTGCGTCTTTCAAATTCTCTAGACAAAAACATTTCTCCCTGACTCAAATGTAGAATATTTTCCTTAAACAAAATAAAGACTAACAATTTGCGAGAAACACAGAATAATAAATAACACGTATAAGCATTGTAGGGATTAAAATAACCCCTTTTGTTAGGGGCGGCCGTAGGGGCTAGAGTTTATGCTATATTTTATAGTACCCCGAGACCCTGAGGGAGCAGGCAGGTTGCTTGCCTTGTATTCTTTTGCAGGTACCTTATATTGATTTGAGTGTAGTCTCTCGTTGGGTAGTAAGCAGGGATTTTAGATAGTGGAATTGGTTAGGATTGAAATGGCCGTAAATAAAGGGATTGGAAATAGTGGACGCATTTTTTCAACAAGCTGACAAGCTAGCTTGCTATGCTAAACCGAGTTTCTGTAATGATTTATCAACGGTCATAATTGGACTTTCCCAATAAATAAATTCTAATTCTCATATGGATGCATACAACACAAAGTTAAGCATAGATAGTGGAAAAAGAAAATGCCAAAATTACCCGAATGTATCACTTAGTTAAAAAATACTCTCATTTTGTTCCGAAATTGTTGCGTTTAGTTGACACCGTGAGTTGGGACCGGGCATAAGACGGAATAAAGAAGAACGGGGCGAAGGGTTTCTCTGTGGGTTTTGAAAAAGGGGATTAAGAGATTATGTGAAGGGGTTGGACCTTGTTTATGAGATATTAACAACTTGAGTAGTTGTATGGTTGAATGTCAGTAGTTCCAAAATAAATCTGTTGATTAAACATGGCCATGTTTTTGATCGGAATTGTTGTAGTTAGTACATAGGTATTAACAGTAGGTATTATTTAGGTGTTTAGGGTATGGATGAATTGTGTGAAAAGAAAGAGTTGACGAATAAAAGAGAAGTATGGAAGAAGAAGACCTGCTGCGCCGACCACAAATAAATTGAGATAAGGGCAAGAGAATGATGTTCAGAAAAACGGATAAGTCATCATCGGCCCAGCCTTTTCCCAACTATGTTGGGGTCGGCTTCCAGTCTAACCGGATGCAGCTGAATACCAGTATTTTACATGGAGCGACTCCGACCTCCACAACACAGTTAGTACTGGGTAATACGATACCCCTTGGTAAGATTGGTTGTCAGACTTTCGGGCCACTGACTACCTGTTACGGCCGTCAAAGATCTACAAATGACACCCGGGACCAACAGCGTTACGTGTTTTCAGAGGCACGGAGAAACCCGTTATGTAATGGGTAGTCACACATCCACATACCAACCTAGGCAAGCACGGCTTAACCTAAAGATAGAACCAAGTGGCTGTTATTATTTAGCCAAGAGCTCCTCAAAAAACAAAAATGGATAAGTGAAAAATATAATATTGTGTTGACGTTAGCTACCTACCAAAAAAGTCATGTGAATCCTCTTAAAAACGTTTGCAGGAATACAAAACGTTGTGAAAGTAATTGCCTCTTGTGAAGGTTATAGAAATATACAAATTGTAAACGGAGCCTTCACGAAGCATTCTGTACATCAAACTAAGTAACTCTACGCAAAAATTATTGCTTGGAAACGACCTTTACGAAAACTTTGTGTTTTGATGGATGCATTGAATAGTGTAGGGACCATAGAGGTATTTAAAGTAAAGTTATAATATAGCATTAAACATTTGAATTAAAAAATTTGACCTCCAGTATCTCCGTAACTAGGAGGAATGTACCAAGAAAAAAAAAATTTCAATGATGAGGAAAATAAGTACCTTTCAGCTTCGTTAAGGGTATTTTTACAGCCACTAGAGTCGTGAAGCATTGTTCAATAAATTTTACTATTAAAATATTGACTTTGATGTATGAGCGTCTATTGTTTAAGCCGAGATTATACGAGCATCATTTGTTTGCTTTCATAATTCATTGATACTCGTCTAGTAATAAATTCTAGAATATTTCAGTTAAAAAATGTATAAATGCAAAATTCGCTTTATGATTTATTCATGACTTTAAAATGTATCTAGAATATTTTGAGGCGTTAGTTTATTGAGATTATCTGATAAATGATGAGCTTGAGATTTAATTTTAAAATAAAACTGTAAAATATTACTTTTACAAACATCTCTCTCCCTACAGCATTATTTAATTTTTAGTATTTATTGTCATATCTTTTTAACAGTCAGTATTAGCAGATACCTATTATTGGTGACTGAACAATTAATAAAAGATAGTATGCGTTAGTGAACCAAACGCATTACGATCTACAGTAATGATTAAACGTTTCTGACTGTAAGAAACCCCTACAATACTTTCCATTACTGCTATTTCAGTGGTGAGGTAGCTTTATATTATTTTTTAAACTAAAATAATAATCCCCAAAATGTTATGCAGAGGTAAACCTAAATTCGGCCAGTTATGATTAAGTACCTTGTAATAGGAGGCAAGCCTATTGCCATCAACTGGGCACAAATCCAGACTCCGTGGCTGCTACTGAGAAATTCCTGATGGAAAACCAATTTGTCCGACCCGGGATTCGAAACCAGGACCACATGCTCAGCAGTCACAATTGCAACCACTACTCCAACGAGGTGGGTATTTTTATACTATATGTCTAAAATTCTACAAATGTATAACACAGTCTCAACTAAGACCTTTTATAAAAGCCGCTCTGACGACCGCAAAAGTCCCAGAGATTCCGAGAAAAAAAGTGACATTTTCTATCCGCTTATAAATTCTCAAGTAAAATAACATTTACGTACGAACGCAAGTCTAGACTTCACAGTACCTGAACTTACATTATATAAGGAGAAGTGAACGCGACAGATTTTCTCAGAGAGATATGTAGCGTGTTCGGCGTATGTCGCTTGCTATCTAAATAATTCTCGTGTCGTGTTCTATCTTATCATATGTTTTAGGGACATGTTCAGTGGTATCTTTAGCTTTGTCTAGTACGTTGTTATACCCTAATCAGAATAGGACTGAATTCTTTATTCTTTCCGAGGTTATTCTTTCATGTAACGTAGTAGTGTACAAGTAGTAAGTGTAAGTACATGACTAAACAAGTGACATTATGTAGGTTACTTTCTTGCTTCTTTGGTACTTCAATCAACATATTATTTGTCACACTATGTGGAAAGCAAGAAATAAAAAGCTTATTATTATACTACAGTGACGTGGACGTAGGGTATACTATCATTGTTTTAAAAGCTTTTATTTAACTTGCCTTGTTAGTTAGTTATTGGTCAAATCTTACAACTATATTTTGAAACAGTTCTCTCCAACCGATTGAGCTGAAATTTTACACACACCTTTGGTTCTGGTAGTAATACATTTTTGTAACAGACATTACTTAAATGCTTAGTCCTGCAGCCAGAATTGTCTCTTCACGAAGGAATTTCTCACCGGATAATAGCGCGGACACAAAACTTTGGATACGCATTCGGTTTAGAGAGATAAACCTATTTTTATATTTATAAAATATTTAGAAAAAGTTTAGTTATTTATTCCTAAGCCCGGACTGTCCCACAACTGAACAAAGACCTCTCTTAACCTTAACCTGGCAGTCTTCTGGCTGACTTCTATTATGCCTGTGTTGGGGTGCGCAAATCGAAAAAATAATATCCCACTTATAAACTTTTTTCAGCATGAGTGAATAACGGAATAAACAGAAAAAAAGCAAGCAATTTTTATCAATGAATTTTAAAAAAAAATTCGTCGTCTAAATTAATATTCATAACCGACCAATATTTTTATCGCGCAAAAATTCTGTCACATCAATTTCGTTGATTTTCGTTGTTTCGTTGTTGTTTCGTCGATGTTTGTTAACCGAATGGTAGATAAGCCGTTAATTCGCGTTTAATAACTGGAATTAGTGGCTTATCGCTTTAACCATAGTACCGTAGTATCGACGAGAGCGTACGGTCGCATGGCATTGCGCTATTACAATGACTGCGTTCCGAAGAATTTTTGGTAAATACCGAAGATATTGAGGTTTACTAGAATGTGTAGTCTGAGTATTGTGAATAACAGTCGTAAGTAGATACGACCATGCAGCATACGACAGACATTGCTGCAATTATTTTGTAAGATATTATCGGATTTATTTTTTCTTTTCTTTTCCAAAAAGGCTGGTAAATTAATTTGTCTATTTTTTTAATAAACAAGGTGGAAGCGACAACAATGCTAAAACGGTTGTAACCACTGGTAACCGTTTTAGCGTCGATAATTTCTTACAAAATATTTGCAGTAATGTCTGTCGTATGCTGCATGGTTGTATCTACTTACGACTGTAATTATTCACAATACTCAAAAGAATTCAGACAGCCTTTCCAGTACATTTACATTCACAGCAATAAGATTTATTATGTTTTCTCCTCAGTTAGGTTCCACATGGTACGGCCTACCACAGCGTAATTACGAAATTTACAACAGTACAGCGACTCAGCGTAATTGTTCACATTCATGACTAAATGACGGCCGTGAACTGCCTGGCTTTGTAGCGCTTAGGTACCAAAATAGCATCGAAAATGGTTTATGTAATGGTTGTTTCGCGATTCGTAATGTTAGTTTGTTCGTGGGACATTGAACTTTATTAACATAATACCAAAGGGGCACTTCTCGTATTGTTAAAAACATCCGCATGCTTATAACGGTTTTAATCTGTTAAAAATACTTCTAATTTACTTTTTGATAAGGTGCACTGCTACTTTCTAATTTATTTGAGTATTTAAATATATTGGATAAGTCCTATTCTACCTACTTCATGTCATCGAAATTCAAAGTTTTAAACTTGATTAGAGATTTCCAATTTTTAATTTTTATTACTCAATTCAAAAATCAAATCAAACTTAGACTTCTGCTTGCTACTAATTTGTTCATTACAGCACGAGAATAGGACATACCTAACTACCGAATCGATACATCAACGTAGCTCGTAGGTACCATACAACTCTACCCAACCCCTTGAATATAGGCGTGATATTATGTATTCTTTTTATTTTATTACTAACTGTTGCCCGCGACCCTCGTCCGCGTGAAATTATTATTATAAAAATATTACTTCTATATTTGAATCGGATTTTGTTAACAATTTCAGGGTTTTTAATTTTTTTGCACGGATCCCTAAACGTTTTTCTAAAATAAAACCGTAGCTTACGTCACTGATAAAAACATCAGTTATCTGCCAGTAAGAGATCCCGTCAAGATCGGTCCAGCCGTTTCGGAGCTTAGCCAGAACAAACCGACAGTCAAACATTTAAAAAAATGTTTTTTTTGTTATAATTACCGAATGGACTTTCATAGGCATTCAGTAAAAAACCGTTATTTTGAAATTGCAAACGGATACTTCAATTTTATTTATTTGTATAGATGTCCCTATCTCAGTTAACAGACCACGTGGAAAATTACGACTAAAAGTAGCAAAATGTCACCGTCAAACTTCAAAATCAATAACATTGTAATTTGTCCGTGGGAAGGGATGGATAGAAAATGGATGCCCTGAATGTGAAGTTAATTAGTTCAGTTACAAAAGGACGGATAATTATTCCGTCAAGGTCGTAGGTAAATAATATAACAACTTAAGTTATGTTAGGAGTTAATGTTTCTTGTTTGTGTATATTTATCGGTTCATTGCCTTTGTGTTAGTATTTGTTAGGATTTTTAGAATTGTTTAGTTTGCTTCGTGCTGAGTTGTCTAGGTATACAAAGACGCCTAATAATGAAGGCATACCTACACAGTTTCTAAAAGTTCTTAGGCTTAGTTTTAAAAAACTATTACGATAAAAATAAACGTACTTAAAATTTAAAGTATATTTTGCATAATGATATTAAAATTCGGCATCACAAATCACCCGTTCAAAAAATAAAATATTTGATACATCAAATAACAGAGCAAAAATGTGACACTTGACCGACATATTTCTTTCAACCAGCTGTAATGAGAGTTCGCTTTAACCAGTTAAGGGCACTACAGTTGTCATTATTTTAATGAACACCGACCCCCTCACTCTCCCCCCCTTTACCACCCCCGGACACCCTCTTATTACGGTAATGACTGTGTCAAATATTCATGGTGACTAACGTAGGATAGATATCGACTGTTTTCGGTTTTAAATGTGGGCTTAGTTATTTTCAGCGTTGGTTTGATAGGTGTAACAGCTGTTTATCTTCGTTTTGTAATGTAATGTAAGGAAAATAGGAGATAACAACTTTGTGTTGTTGATAGGAAGGTAGACGCTATTATGTAACTAACCGACAAATTCTGAATGTAATAGAAAAGAAAGAAAATACTTACATTTATTAAACAACTAGCTTTTGCCCGCGGTTTCATAATGACGCAAATATTATCCCATGAGCACATTTGAAATATAGTCCTAGAACTCGGAGTTTCCTATTATTTAAAATAATTTTCGAAACCGGGCCAGTAATTTCCAAGATTACTCCCTACAACCAAACTAATAAACTTTATCTGTTCATAATATTTGTATAGATTGCATAGACGACTAAGAAACATTTAACTCGCGCGACGTCAAGTTCAAGTTTTTACAGGACCTCCGCAATTCTTGTTGGTAGTCCGTGATTAGAAAAAGGAGTAAATTATTTTTCATTCATCTCGATAATTTGACATTTACAAGAAAATTAAAATACATTTTAGTTGTTTTGACATGGAAACAAAAATTCTAGTGCGAGCAGGGTTTGAACCTGCGACCTTCCGATTCAGTACACCGGACGTTTAACCAATTAGACCATCGCACCCTGCTCACAGCTCTCGAAATTTTCGTTCCATTAATAACATCTTACAGTGACATTTTAGTTGCTGCAAAAAAACATTTTAAGACAAAGCAGCAATAATAACAAAACCATTCCCCATTTCTGAATTTCCAATGCAGCACATAAAAGCAGAAGAGCGAGCGATATCCACCAGTCCTTTGTGAACCGACAATAGCCCAAAGGCTTGTTGACAAACGATCGAGTGGTCGTAACTTCGATTCCTATCCCGGTCAACTATTGTGAGGATGGCACTTCTAGTTAAAGTATGTCTAGCTGAATTGGAGGGTTTGCTAGGTGTATTAGAAGATTTATAAGCTAGGTCAGTGTTCCATGGTTTTCGGAAAATATTTTATATCCTAATACTTTTTGTACTGACTGGACTGTGTCGTTGGTTTGTCTAGCCTTTGCAAACGTGGCTTCTGAACATGGGGTCTTGGGTCCGATAACCAGGTCCGCCAGAGTATTATCGGGTTTTTCCATCCGGGCTTTGTCTGTAGCAGCCACAAAGTCTGTATTTGTGCCCGGTTTAAAGAATATTTTATTTATTATTTATGAAGATAGAGAGATATTCTTTATATGAAATCAGACGTCGCTTCGTTAATAGTGTCTGAGTAGTGCATATATTTTAGTATTGTTAATTTCAGACCTCTTATTCGGAATTCTTATACCATATTGAATCTTTGATTGACCGCGTTTTCTTGGTGATCCAATAATGATAATTTTATAAAGTTCCAAATGAAAGTCTTTTATAATAATACAAATTATATAGGTGCAAAAATAAATACGCTAGACAATATTCGAGATATTTATTCAAAAACTAATATTAACATTCCATCAAGACAAGTACACTATCGAAATTGTGTTTGAAATCGTAGGTAAACACTAGCAATATATTTACATGAAATAAGCAAGTAATATATTATTATCATACGTCCTAAACGACCTTTAGATGTGTCTAGAGAAATGTCTAGGCATTTGTTTAAATAACCTATCTTGTGGAGTGACCGCGACGTGAATGCTTCAGTAGGTGTTTTGAAAAATGAGGTACGGGACGAAGGGCTCATGTGGCAATTTATTTAGACGAGCGTTAAAGTTTGGTGTAACTCGGAGGCTTATTTACCTGCCAGTCATAGTAAGTGTAATCGAGTGAATGATTTGGTGGCAATGTTAAATGTTTTAATACATCCTTAAATGATGGCTGGACGGTGCGATAGATGAAATGGCTAGAAAGGTAGTGACTACTGAGGTGATGACTATTAGAGAATTTATTATTATACGCCAAATAAATTTTGATTAGGACAAGAGGATTTGTTTCAATAACGACCTACACCATTGATATTCAATCTGCATTCGACCATAGGAGAGGCTGTTTAATAGCTTCGGTTTTTTAGTTTGTAACAAAAGCAAAATTAAACTATACTATGCCTTCTACTAGGGCATAGGCCTCCTCTCTATCTAGTTACTTTATAAGTAAAATATAAGAAGAAATACTACATTAAACAAAGTATATTTCATACCAAAGCTTTAAAAACGTACTTAGATAAAACTGAAATGAGTTCTTCTACGGTTATTGCACGGCAGTTGGCAGCCGGCCACAGCAGTGCAAATATCAGGACCCAGTGCGTATGACATGCTACCCAATTTAGGGTCCCGTGGAATTATTTAAATGTGCTATGCAGTTAGAGTTATGACCATGATTTGTTTGAAATCTCGGACAGATGCCATACAAACCGTGACCGTTTCGCCTTCAGGTACACGCTTACGCTTGTTATGAAAGCAACTGAAAGAGAGTGCCGCGGGTCACGGCAAGCGATCGTACTAACGTGTGAACGACGAAGCAAGTCGTGTCGCAAGTCGCATCCCCTGATCCCGTAAAGGTTAACGTTTGAAAATGGAATTCCTACATTTACATTGTCGTTGGATGTCGTTTAGAGCATGCCGTATGAAATTTCTAAAACAGTGTTGCCACTCGTTGGATCGTATAGTGTGATTACGCAATAGTTAGGCGTCTAAATTAGCTGAATTAGTTCGCGAATTGTTGCATTACAGCAATGATTAGATCGTGTGTTGCACATGTGGGTGGAACGCGTGGAAGCGTCATTAGGAAATCAATGGACGGTAAAGTTTAGTGAGACTGCGTGTTTGGGGATTTTATTTGACACAATATTGCATGAATATGTTCATGGAAAGATTGTGAATTGTGCTTTGTAATTCATCGATGTATCTAGTCATGATAAGAAACAGTATATATTTTATTTATAACGGACTCTTAACACTGACAGTTGTTCTTGAATGCGGTTTGAAATTCATCTTTACACCACATACTGTCCGAGAAATTATCGTAATCAGATTAAGAAAATAAAATATTTTTTACAAAAACTAACGAGCCAACTTTGAAGACAAGGATATAAAGGTATTTATTGGCTCGATAGATTTTGTGACTTAGCCTCTGTTGCCTCAGAAGGAGTGCGAAAACAGACCTCGGGCTCACATTGGGTGCGAGAGACCTCTTTTCAACGCTAGATTTACGCAACAAGAGCGAGTTTTATGAACTTTGAAAAAATACGTAGTTATTAAGCATATTACCAATACTATGGTGGTGGTGAAAATAATTTCAATTCATTAATAACTTTAGTCAAAAAAACATTATAAACCTGCGCAAATATTTCGACGGGCTGTCAATGTTACTGGACTGGGCCCTTTACAAAACAAAATGGTACTTACTTTTGTCCCGAATTGTCCTTTCAACATGGCAACCCTATGTTCTACAATAGTGGCCGTGCCAAAATGGTTTACATTGTTCTCTGCTTATGCACGGATCTCTGCCAGAAAGGTTTCAATTCAGTACTTTAGTACCGCTCATGTCGAAACTCAACATTTTATTACACTTATTGGTAAAAAGACTAAAACGTATTGTCGAATTCGGACCGTATTTTTAAATAATCATCATCTGCCTAGCCTTTTCCCAACTATGTTGGGGTCGGCTTCCAGTCTAACCGGATGCAGCTGAATACCAGTATTTTACATGGAGCGACTGCCTATCTGACCTCCACAACCCAGTTCGTACTGGGTAATACGATACCCCTTGGTAAGACTGGTTGTCAGACTTTTTGGGCCACTGACTACCTATAACGACTGTCAAAGATCTACAAATGACACCCGGGACCAACGGCTTAACGTGCTTTCCGAGGCACGGAGGAAACTCGGTATGTAATGGGTGGTCACCCATCCACAGACCAACCTAGGCAAGCGCGGCTTAACCTAAATATCGATCCGAGCGGCTGTTATTACTTAGCCACGAGCTCCTCATATTACCGTATTTTTAAATAATGTTGAACTGAATAAAATATTATTTTCTATAAGAGGTACATTTGGTGAGTTATATTTGTACAAGCCGTGCGCCTGATGGAATGTCCCATTCGCAAATCGACGAACTTTTATACAAAATTTCATACCCTATTTTTTCATCGCACCCTATCACAGTCAACTGCTGGACGTAGGCCTCTCCCAACCTGCGCTTCAACACTAACCTCCATTCTTCGTATCCAGTATGACCTAGCCTCCGTATTAAGAGTCTTTGGTTTATCTAGATTCTATGTAAAATGTTTAACGGTAATCCGAAGTTAGGCTTGGCCGTTAAGCGGTCTCTACTCCAGGGCTCGTTTGCATTATTGGCTTCAATTAACTCCTTGAGGGAATACATTCTCAAAAATGTTTGCTTAATGTTACCTTAGCTAACCTTAGTTCTATAATGATACTGATACTGTTAGCCTGCATTATCCCACTGCTGGGCAAAGGCCCCTCCCCATGACTTCCAGTTGTTTCGATCCAAAGCCAATGTGGACCACTTGTCACTGGTCTTGTCTGGATCGTCCTTCATCTTCTATGAGGTCTTGCGCCACATGTCCTGGCTGTATCAGGGCTCTAGAAAGTGGCTATTTTGGTCCACAGCCCATTGGGCATGCGGCAGACGTGGCCAGTCCAGTCTCACTTCAGCTTAGCGGCTTTATTAGCAACGTCAGTAATTTGTATTTTGGAGTGCAGTGTGGTGTTGCGTTCTATGATGAACGAAGCAAAACGTCGCTTCAAGACTGAAAAGTTTAAGGTGTGCGTCGTCTTTCAGTAAATTAAATATTTGTAGGGAGGGCTCATAGAATACCACGTGTAAGCTTTGGCTATAAATAAAAAAACTTCAAACAATACTTTACCGTCAGTTACACGTTTTGGAATATTTCTTGGGAGGTATTTTCTCTAACTTCTGTTATCTTTTGACAAATAATCTTGTTGTAACAATATAAAAAAAGCTCTGTTTGTCTATTTGTCATAATAAAAAACACGAGTAAGTAGATATTTTTACGTGACTAAACAGAAACACGTGAAAAGATAAACCTAAAACAAACACAATCATACTCGTATATCTGTCTTGGTGTAGCGGTCGCAAGTGCAACTGCTTAGGTCTTGGGTTCGATTCCCAAGTCGGGCGAAGTTATTGGATTTTTCTATCACGAATTTCCATTGGCAGCCCGAAATTTGTATTTTTTTTACACGGTTTAGTTACGGCAATAGGCTAGCCCCTAAATACATGGGCCTTAAGCATAACTGGTGGAATGTGGGTGTACTCTGCCTAACCCTCAGAGGAATATAGGCGCGAGGCGACGATACCGACTCTTTTCGAATATAACAATATTTTCTTCACAAAAAGCAAATGTAATGGGCTCGCATAAAGTACTGAATGATATTCGTTGTGAGCAATAATTCCTATCATTCAAAGAGCATCTATTATCTTTGAAAGAGTCGTGTCGTCTTCGGCTCGGTCGTGGCTCGTCTCGTTCTTTTCACGCACTAAATTAATGGTGGGGCTCACGCGAACGTTCTTTTTATGTAATTTTTTGGTGTAAGATATGGGCGGGTTGCGGATTTCTGATTAAAAGTCGTGTTTGTAAGGAAACTCATATTTTTTTCAGCTTTTTTCGTACTACCTCACAGAGCTATCTATGAGGCAGTACGAAAAAAGCTGAACAAAACTAAGTTTCCATTGATTTTCTTGCCTGTTCATAAGAAGCTACTACGCTTTGGAATATTGGTAATTAGCTTTTGATAGACCAACTTATTTACAATTCTAAAGTTTCTGTAATAGATTTAATTAAAATGAATGATTGGAGTTTGGAAGTACCTACCTAAATTCAAAGTTAAAAATAATAAACTTTTTGTTTGCTACCACATAGGTTCTTCTGTTTTAAATCTAACCCGTTTTTTTGTTTTGTTTCAGGTATGTACTGTTTCATCTACACTTATTTGACATCACATTCATTTAATCAGTAAGTACATATTATTTAATTATATTAAACCATTTCCTAGTGAAGAGCTCGTGGCTAAATAATAACAGCCGCTCGGATCGATCTTTAGGTTAAGCCGTGCTTGCCTAGGTTGGTCTGTGAATGGGTGACCACCCATTACATACCGAGTTTCCTCCGTGCCTCGGAAAGCACGTTAAGCCGTTGGTCCCGGGTGTCATTTGTAGATCTTTGACAGTCGTTAGGTAGTCAGTGGCCCAAAAATTCTGACAACCAGTCTTACCAAGGGGTATCGTATTACCCAGTACTAACTGGGTTGTGGAGGTCAGATAGGCAGTCGCTCCATGTAAAATACTGGTATTCAGCTGCATCCGGTTAGACTGTAAGCCGACCCCAACATAGTTGGGAAAAGGCTAGGCAGATGATGATAAACCATTTCCTACTGGTGTTTAGGGCTACTCAGCACAAGGCAGCAATATCCTTTAAAGCTTTCTAAAGTATTTTTTCATTTTATCAAAATGAAAAATCCTTACCGCTGCATCTTATGAATTACACCGAATCCTACAAGGAGTCGGAGGTTTTTTGCCATGGCGTATCTGGGCGTGTGCCATTCAGTGCCTGTCACAGAAATATGTCTGTAAATTCAGCGATGTTTGACTTGATAATATTATGCTGTCAGGATTTTATAGCATCTAAATTTAATTTATATTTAATGACTTGTTTCGTTTTTTTAAAGAAAAGTTCTTTGAAGGTCGATGAAGGTTTTATTTGATAATAAAATTGTTTTTCTAATGTGTATTTGTTCAGGGTCTGTTTGGAATTGAGGGCCTGGTTAATATAGTAACTTGTACTGATAAAAGTAGTATTAGGTACTTGGTTTAGTAAATTTAACACTACATACGAAAATTGAGTGTCTTTAGACTGCAACCCAAGATTGTAGACCCAAAATTTTGAATAGTATTTCCACAATTCAGTAAAACATATTGTACTCGTTGTAATGTAACAACCAACAACAGCTGCAGTGCAATAATGCAACGAATTTCACTAATTTCGATTGTTTGCCAATCGAGTAACGTAATCCCCGCTCGCATACATTTTTGGATTTTCCATTGCAATGCCGTTCAATAATTCAGAATTTCGTACAAAATGGGAACAATCTGTTTCCTGTAAATAGCGACACACGCTAAAACCTTTATGTTTTAATATTGAATGCATTCCGTGTTAGTTAAAATAGCATGAATCTGTCATGGATGGTATTTTACATATTCGTATTGCATTGAAACCTCAGCTGCGCAGAAATGAATGCTACCATTGCTTCGTAGCTCGGCTTGCTATCATTATAATGTAGCGTATTGTATCGCGAGTAAGGTATTCAAATAATTTGTTAGTTCAGATTTCGTGGTTTATTTTTGTGTTGTGTTTATTGATGAATTGATAACTAGTCAAAACTGTTTTTGTTTTATGTGTTTGTAGGTACTGCTCGGTGCAAATTTTGCATCAGTTTTATGTATATTCCGCTGAAATCATTTCAATGAATTATCTTGGTTAGCGACGAGTGCCTAGGACCCAATCTTTAGGCTACAAAGACATTTAAATGGGTATACAACATCAGAAAGGTGTAGTAGAGACAAGAGACGAACATTTTGAGTTATTTTCAACACGAAATCAATTTACAATCACCAAAAAAGTGTTTGTTTACATTCGAAAACCAACAAATTAACAAACAAATATGGCGATGTGGGGCACATTACCTTCAACTAATCAGCGCGCGAGAAGCGTTCCGTCGCATGCCATTTCACAATTTGACGGTTTCACTTCGATAGATTATAATCTATCGAAAAATAATGCGTTAAATTGTTAGCAGCATGTTACGGTTCACAATCTTTCGACAGTTTACAATCTCGCGAGATAGATTATAATCTAATGGTATTTACAATTTTACGGTGACGTATCCACCAACACAATTACACCAACCCAACTGTGTGGAACGACCAGTAACTTGCACATTAACGCATCACCCCTCTGGGAGCAAAA
The DNA here is from genome assembly GCA_910589295.1 of Noctua janthe. Classification (NCBI taxonomy): domain Eukaryota; kingdom Metazoa; phylum Arthropoda; class Insecta; order Lepidoptera; family Noctuidae; genus Noctua; species Noctua janthe. The sequence continues at coordinate 1,767,076 of OU342560.1, forward strand.
TCCACTAGAAAATTAATTTCACGCTTCAGTATCGGCTAATTCGATGTCTGCAGTACCATATCTAGATGTAAGTAGATCCTGAATTAGTGCTGTGGTTATTGGTAATGATTTGGACACTGCTAATTAGGGGTTACATGAGTGGTTGTGGTACCTTTGAATAGTTTACTAGAACGGGTTTGGTAACACAGAGGTGTACCTAATAGTATACCGAAATCCCAGTTATGTTTAAATCCCATTTTTACGTTCCATGTCTATGTAACATAACATTACGCTTGTAATCCCGAAGGGTTAGGTAGAGGTATACCTAATAGTACACCCACATTTCGTCAGTTATGTTTAAGTCCCGTGTAATGGGGGCGAGCCTATTGCCATCAACTGCGCACAGCTCCAGACTCCGTGGATGCTATTGAGAAATTCCTAAAGTAAAAAATCAAAAAACATTCGGTTAAAGTGTTTTTGGTTTTTTTTCTGGGAATCGAACCTTTCTTGCTCAGTAGTCGCGTTTGCGACCACTGAACCAACGAGGCAATAACGGGCCTGTTTTTTTGTGATATAATTTGAATATGAGTTACGTAATGATAAAAGTAGGTGTAAGTAAATAATCAAAATGATTAATGATAGTATGTTTAAAGTGTTTTTGTTTTGTGTATGTTTTCTGTGTTTTGTTACGTTTGACTAAATTCAAGGTTCAAGGAAATGAATAATTAGTATTATTTAATACTGGTTGATAAACAATTTCAAAAGGCTATTACGAAGTCTTTCATTATTTCCTTTATTTATGTCTTTAGAAATCATTAACATTTTTAAATATTCCTTAGGAAAAACAATATAAAAAACATTTAAAAATAAATAAAATTGTATATAATTATATCTTTCATTTATTTTTACTGCAATCACTTGTCAGATTAGCATGGTGACAGTAGATTTCTTTTTGAGAATCGCAATGGCAGTTACAACAACGTTCAGCAGAAGACAAAAGACCGCAGTGGCCAGTTGGAGTCACCAATACTTTGACGGCACGGTTGGCGCAGTGGCTGAGCGATTGACTGCTGTGTTGCGTGTCGCGGGTTCGATTCCCGCACGGAACAAATATTTGTATGGCCTACAGATATTTGTTCCGGGTCTGGCTGTTTGTGTATGTGAGTTTATGTGTTTGTAAACGCACCCACGATACAGGAGAAATTCCTAGGGTGGGGCAAAGCAATTTAAAAAAATAAATAAAAAAATAGTATGTTCTTGTGTCAGAAATTGATGTCCGAAATCACTTACAAAATCGTTTTCTCTTATCAGAGGTAGGTAGGTAGGTAGGTTTCCAATTTACCGGTATACCTATTCAACATGGAATACCGTTTCAAATAAACAAGAAACATTTGCTTATTACCTCGCAGTGTCCTTCGGGGAACTTGACAGCTACGAAGGAGTGTCATACTAATGTCGTGTTCTACCTACGTTCACCTCAGCTCGTAATGTTGTTGCAGCATTCCCTTCTACATTACTAAGTAACCCATATATTGTGTGTACCTTCGCACGTTGCAAAAACTGACATGCATGCATAACTTTAAATACAAATGTTTCAGATCAGTGACCTGCTGTGAGAAAATTATATATTATTCAGACCATCTTGAAAATGCACAAAACCTTACTGTTCGACTCCTCCAAATTAACAAAAAGACGAAAGGACAATGTTACACAAATTCCCCAATCAAAAACTCGGTTTGCTAGTATACAATTACAAAAACGTTCGGCCCATCTATACAATAGGATAAATAGGGAAATACACATATATACAAAACAATACTATGAATGCAAAACATCTTTAATTAACTGGATAAAACTTTTAAACTATGATCAAACTGAAGCACTGTTAACAATTGTTTCATGTCATTCTGTTACAACAGAATGACATGACAAAAAAAAACTCATTTATTTTTTCAACATATACGTATGTTGAAAAAATAAATGACTTTTTGATTTGATTGATTTTATGAAATAGGTATTTCAAAAGCGAAATTGTCATCCACCTTTATGTGCTTATCTATACAAATAAATAAAATTAAAGTGTCAGTTTATGATATCCAAATAACAGCTTTATACTGAATGCATATATGAAAATATATACGGCACTTATAACAAAAACATTTTTTTTCAATTTTTGTCTGTCTGTTTGTTCCGTCTAATCTCAGAAACGGCTGAACCGATTTTGACGACACTTTTACTGGCAGATAGCTGATGTTATAAAGTTTAACTTAAGCTACTTTTATTTTAGAAACGATACAAGCCTCGAGACTAGCTACAGCTAGTTTATATCTATTTAGAAAATAATAAGATCGTTTATCTTACCATTTCCATAACAAGTGACACCCAGTGCCAACTAGTGCCGTCTTATAACTATTACGATCCTTTACTGTTGCGAAGCACGCAATGCAAACTTAGTATTGCGTTTGTAGAAACAAATTCCAACATAAAACGCAATGTATTTTAAATAAGGGGTATAGTTTTGTGACCTCAAGAAAGTTGGTTTTTGTTCAAGCTGCGTTTTGTTTGAAGTTTTTTCTGTTTTTGAATTATTGCGGCATGGGCTGGTACGGAAATTACCAGAAAGATTTTTACGTCTTTATTTTTCTAATCACAAGACTGGCTGAATGAGTTGCGAGTCGCTATACAGTACTTTCACATTTATTTTACGTCTTACAACAGATAATAACAAAACAATAATCAATAAGCACTGTAAGAATCCTAACTGAAGTGTCTGGAGCGGTGTCTGCAATTTATTAATACCGGTTTGACCGATTCTTCCCCGACTCCATCATCATCTATCTGTCTTTTCCCAAATATGTTGAGGTCGGCTTCCAATCTAACCGGATGCAGCTGAATACCAGTATTTTACATGGAGCGCCTGCCTATCTGACCACTGAAACCCAGTTAATACTAGGTAATACGATATCCATTGGTAGGACTGGTGATCAGACTTTTATGAGCCACTGACTACCTGTAACGACTGTCAAAGATCTACAAATGACAGTCGGACCAACGGGTAGCGTGATTTCCAAGGAACCGCCCTGACTCGCTTTTTTTTTTTTTTTTTTTTTCGTTTGGGAAATCATCAAATGACCCCTCCACTCTGGGCGGAGCGGAAGGGAGTGTCAGACTTGTACTGACTAAAACCCATCCATGTTCCTTCTTTGCCCTTTGTGTTCCAGGGCCACGGTATCTCTTTCGAACAGTCCCGAAGCCCTGGCAGGCATCGGCCCATGCGGACCCCTACTCGGTTGCTGACATCTCTTTGAGGCGCGCGTGGAACACGAACGCGCCGTCGACACGGCCTGTCGTCATAAGACGGCCGGACGGCGAGCTAGCCCATAACTCGTCGTCCACAGGCCCGCGCCTACGGTGGCCGGGAGCCACCACGTGACCCCCGACGCCCAGGGCGTCTCCCGCGGCGGCTGGGATGGGAGGTTCTTTCCCTCTCACGTTCCACCACCTCCTTCACTAGCATGACTGCTTCGCAGAAGGTGGTAACGGCTTCCCATTCCCTCTCGCTCCGGACCATGGCTTGAACCAGGGCCGGACACGAGAGATCGCCGCCGCCAATCGTTGTTTAATCTTTAATTTGCTCAGTTAAAACCGTGGCTTGAACGATCGTTAGCAAGTATTTTGAATATGTAAGGTCCATGATAATATTGTATTGCCAATTCAGTCAAATTGTTACAACACACCTCTATCACGTTAGGTAACGAGATTGCTGATCATAGGACGTTAGCATAATACGGTTCCGCTTTTCAATCGCCTTAAAGACACCCACAGGAAAGGTCTCCATCTTTCTACCCAATCTCAGAGATTAGACCACTTACCATAATTCCGTAGTACAGTTGTAACCCGGCACAAACAGCCATAACATATTCAAAGTAACATCCCAAATATTACAAGTACACATATTACAGCGTACTACGCAAATACGCCGCGTACTTACGATTATGTAAATACGCGGCGTACAAACTAACTGGGCTAGGAGTAAGGGTGCGCCGGCTTAGTTTAAATACGCGAGTTCTCGTTAAAGTCAATATGATTTTCTTAATGTGTATGTTTTATGTAACAAATGTATGTGAAGTGATCTTTATGGATTTGTTTTTATCCGTAATCGGTTTTAGCCCGCAGTTTCGCCTGCGTGGATTTCGGAAATTATTCCGCGGTAAAGTTCTACCAAAATTTTCATTTTAAACAAAATAAAATTTTGGATACCTTTATCCATTTTTTTTTTGTTGTAATACCGAAAGTTTAAAGACAAGTACCAAGTATCTGTAAACAAAGCCTTAGACGGCATTATTACTAGTAAAATAACAAAAAAAAAATAAACTAAATCCTCAAATTGGGTATAGATTCAAAGAGTATTTCTAGGAAAGCACAAATTACCACCATCCCTGTGTATCTTGAAACACCATTCTGACCTGACGAAGCCTCGCATTAAAAGCCTTAATCTATAAAATCAGCAGCCAGCACCCTGTTTCTAATTCATCCCCCAATAACCCTTATCCAATCAAAGATAAGACAAATAAAACAGCGCGAATCAACACGAAGGTAATCTCCAATGCAAATAGACTCAAAACTCCGACAACTCGCACAAACAAACGTCAGTTCTATCAATAAATAAAACCGTCACCAATTATTGATACAACCCGAGTTTCATCCCCTTTCTACCCTAGACTAGGGATGGCGAACCTTTCTAAATTTGCATGTCAATTTAGCGAAAACATGGCGTTGTTTATGGTTTAGAAGTACTGCCTACTTATCTATAAAAAAATGTAGGAAAAGTTAAAACTGAAAGCAGATCACGGTTAGTTGTGGAGTAGCTTGGGAGGTGCCTATCTCCAGCAGTGTACTGCGCTGAGCTGGATTGATGAAAATAAAAAACTCATTACCCATAGTCATAAACCAGTTGTATAAGTCCTAAGCTCAAAATAAGTCTCGGCCCCGAGCATCACCGTTCCAGTCCTTCTCGCAGCTATGGGACTCCCACTATCCTCACTTAGTCACATAGCCTCGTAGATGTGCAGGGCCAAACGAAAATTACTCACATCGTTTAGTATGTGTGTGTCACGTTTTTAGTATGGGATTTATAACAAGAACAATATGATTAATTACAAAAGCACGCGGGAAGGTGGTAAGTGTAATAAAAATTTGTGTGGGATACTACAACTAAAGAAGATGTTGAAGAACGTTGCGTTGGAAGGCCTCCCACTAGGTGGACCAATGACCTGGTGAAGGTTGCACGGAACCGCTGAATGCGAGTCGTACGGGACCGGTCAATATGGCGACACTTGAGGGAGGCCTTTGTCCAGCATTGGACGCAAGTAAAAAACCCGACTACTGAAAAATCACGCTCTAATTAAAATCGGGGTTTACAAGGTAAAATCGACCCCTCCTATTGTTGAAGTCGGTTAAAATGTAGCTTATGTTACCCGGGCCATAATAACGAATCGATTGACACCTTATTAATCAAAATCGGATGAATAGTTTAGGCGCTACGGAGGAACATACGTAAATACATACATTCATAGACTGCTAAAATCATAACCCTTCCTTTTGACTTCGCCGTAGTCGGGTAAGAATAGTGTTGTTTTTAGTTAAATAGTTATCATAAAATCCGGAGTGTTCTTCCACGTGCCGTAGGTTCGACATCCCTGCTCGCGAAACGCCTTTAATACTAGGGGATGAAACAAAGGGCTATTGTTAGACAACCCACTTTTCAACTTTATCTCGCACCAAGTGATAGCATTGTAGTTAGGGGTGTCGACGATATTGTGAGTTTGAGTCACACGAATCGATGTTTTGTTTGTTCGTCATTATCGTCAGCTTTGCTGCTGAAAATGATGAGTGGGGATTGGAAATGATCATTAGTGCTTTTGGTAATCACTGTTGTTGCTTTGAAATGGGAAAGCCGACATCTCACCTCATTTGTTAATTGTAGATCTTCTTTCTTTTTGGTGGGGTGAGTGCCTAACCTGGTGTCAGAGGTTTTATGCCGCCCATGGGCCTCTGACTTGGTTTTACATGCCGCCAAGAAATATCTCTCAGGCATGCTGGTTTGGTTTCCTCACGATGGTTTCCTTCACCGAAGCAAGTGATAATCATACAATACGCACATAAATATGAAAATCAAAGGTGCATGTCTTGGATTCGGCCGCCCGACTGTCACACCACTAGGCTATCACTACTGCTTCAGATAGTTTTATTTTATTTTTATTTTATTTTATTTATTAGGGAAAACAAACAATTACACATTGAGGATAACAAAAAATAATAATAATAAGATACAAAAATGATACAAATGTGAAATCAACCACGTTTTCCACAGATAAACAATGAGACAATATGGTAAATAACAAAAAAGATTAATACAAATAGTGAAGCATCAACAACACCAACAATGAAGCTATTTAGTGTTGCTCAATGAAATTACAAAGTAATATTAGTTTTTCAATAAATCAAGCAACATTTGTCTAAACCTTCCCTGGGGTAAAGCAAACAGATCTAAGCTACAGAAATTTTTATTGTAATTGCTCGTAAGGCGACGAATAGGTGCACGCAAGCCGGCATTCGTACGACTGGTAGTAGTGGCGAATACAGGTCGTGCCCGCACCTGTCGTCCCTGGCATGTCCTGGGAACTATATAACATAGCCTGTTACTAATATCTAAGCAATCATACAAGTTATTGCACAAGTCATACAAAAATTTGGTTTCAAGATAAGTACGCCTTGAACTCAAGGAAAACAGATTGTACTTTTTAAGTAGCTCACTATAAGAGAGATAACAACTCTTCAAGCAACGATAATGCATAGACTTCAGAAATTTGCGCTGTATGCTTTCTATACACTCACTGTATTTATTGTAGTAGGGGTTCCACACGGGTACTGCATACTCCAATTGTGACCTTACCAGTGATCGATACAGATATAAATATGTACTAGGGTGCTTAAATTCCGTGGCTGATCTCATCACAAAGCCGTATATGCGATAAGCATTATTGATGATTTTTTCTACATGTGCGTCTAAGTGCAGTTTATCATCCAGTAATACTCCCAGATCACGGATCAAACTCTCCCTTGCCAGAGTTACACTATGTATTGCATAGGGATATTTAAATATATTTTTATTCTTAGTAAAGCTAATACAATAACATTTAGAGATACTGAGTTGGAGTTTGTTCTCAGTGCAATAATCTGCAAGACGATTAAGATCTTCTTGAAGCAATTGACAGTCACGTGTAGTTTTTATGGGTCTAAAGATTTTAAGGTCATCAGCGTAAAGTAAATATTTTGAATTATAAAAGCACAAGCCAATATCGTTTATAAATATAATAAATAACAAAGGGCCCAGTATCGAGCCTTGGGGCACCCCTGATGACACAAATATGGATTTGGAATGGAAACCATTAACTACCACTTTTTGCGTTCTATTTGTAATATAAGAAGTAAACCAACGATACAAGTCCCCGCGAATTCCGTTGAATGCCAATTTATCCATAAGTATTTCATGATCGACCTTGTCAAATGCTTTACGGAAATCTGTGTAAATAGAGTCCACCTGTACACGTGTGTCTAAATTATTGAATAAATAATCAGTATATTCAATCAAATTTGTAGTTGTGGATCTTTTCTTGACAAAGCCATGCTGTTGCTTGATAATCTGTTTATGAATAATTGGGTACAGCTGATTGTGGACAAGTCTCTCAAAAAGCTTTGACAAGATCGGCAGAATAGAAATAGGACGGTAGTTCTCAATAGTTTATTTTACAACGAATCCGATGGTTTTCAAAGGTTTTAATACAATATTTCATGTGTTTGAAAAGTCGTCCGCTCGACCTCTTAAAAAACGCAATGAATATTGTTCAATTGTCAAAATGCAAACCAAATGCGAGTGTCAAGCAGTGAGTGAGTGAAAGATTCATTAAAAAAAAAAGAAACTATAAATATCGATTATTTGTCTAGTTTAAAATGTAAACCAGATAATGTTACCTGGCATTAAAATAAAGTCTGAAATACTACTTACGTATCACACAAAATCTGACTTGATACTGGAAGGGCTTCAAGTATCAAGTCAGATTTTGTGTATACATAGTTCTACGAAAATGTCCGTTTCGGTTAAGCCAAAGGTTCTAAGAAACTATCTTCTCGTAAAATATTAGAGAGTTAAGACGTTAATCGTTTGATAAGGACGGAGTTACTTTATGTCTGTAAGTTACTGTTATTCGGTTAATTGTTAACTTGCTAATGCCCAGGATTTTAGAGGATATGCTGATATGAAAATAGCTGGTATTTATGAGTTGGTTAAGTGATGTCTAGATGTTATTACACTGCAAGATAGACGTAAACCCTTTGGGTCACGGGAAGAGTTAAATAAGCGTTTAACAAACATTTTTTTTTTTTTTAGTATTTTAGTACGAATTATTCATCGATGCAAACAGATAGAAAAGAAAATACATGAAGAAGATGAAGGAGAGAAGAGAAGTAGAAGAAGAGAAAAGGCTAAGAAGTAAAATAAACTAGAACTTATTAAATCAGGTTACTACTAAGAATGAAATTAGGCTTCGATTCCTAGTTCAGGCACAGTATTAATTGCATTTTTTCATCAATATTTTCTCAGTAGTAGCCCGGACTCTGGAATTGTGCACATTTGATGGTAGTAGATTCGACTTGACTTAAACATAACTGGCAAAATGTTGGGTAAATCTCTGCGTAACCCATCAAATTAATTATTACATCTATGTTTTTGTTCTACAACAAACCTATCATTGGGGCCCGGTTGATGGCAATAGACTCGCCCCCTATTACATAGGACTTAAACATAACTGTCAAAATGTGGATGTACTATTAGGTACACCTCTGCCTAACCCTTCAGGGATTACAGACGCAATGTTATGTTTATGTTCTATACCGTCACCGATGTTTATATTCTGTTTTTACTCTGACACCAGTTTAGGCACAAGATAAAGAAAGAAAAAGAAATACGTTCTACCATTGAATTAAATACCAGCAAATAAGATATCCCCACGAACCTATCTATAGATAGCCACTACCAATTTTCATTACGCGTCTAATCAAGACACCGATTGCAATTCCTGCAGCGATCCGATGGAACAGCCGGGTTGTTAGCCAGACTTTTACTTATTGTGGTGCTGGGGACGAACAATTTGTCGCTCGATCGGCCCCGACGGCCAAAGATTGCTTTTTTAAAGATACACTTGGAATAGCGAGTTCAATAGTTGGAATTCTTGGCAGGGTTGAAGTTTATTTAGTTGCTGTGCAGGTTGGCAGCGTTTAAGATACGGAATCTTTGTAACGGGGAGTTGAAAACATTCTGGAATTGTTTTTTTTTTTAGTTTCTCGTAACGTTACGTAGTTCTTTTCTTGTTGAATTCTGCAGAATGTGGTGTCGTTTTAACAAAAGTTTCTCAAGTATTCATCTGATTGTTGTAGAGGGTTTTTTTCTTGCAGCTTCGGAGCAAAAAAAATCTTAACTAAATCTTAACTTGTAAGTCAACGCGTTCAAAAGATATGACCATGTCGCATATTTTGCGATTTCACAGAGAAATCAAACTATAGGGTACTTTCTGTTGACTTAGAATGAAATTTTGAAAGAAGCAATGTCTTACAGCACAAGTAAATGAAAAAATCTGAAAACCGTAAATATGTAGTTGTACACTTACACGTTTATACAGAACCCTCGTTGTGCTAGTCCAACTCGCAATTGACCGGTTTTTTATATTGTTGTGTAGCAAAATTTTTCAAAACCTTTCGGTTGTGATTAAAGTGTGTTACGCAATCGGGGTGCTGGTTGTTCCACTTGATGTGCCAAGTAGCAACCATGGCGGTCCCATTTCGATATCTAAAGCAACCCAAAGCATGAACCAGAATGATATTATCAACAGTCGAATTATTACATGCAAATGCATACATTTAGTCAAGTAATTAACTCATGCAATACCGTATTGAACCAACTCTTATGTTCGTCTGGCTCGTTCCTATTTCTAAGTACATTTGAGCATCCTTAAACTCAATAGGCAAGTCCTATTTGCGGCTCAATTCCTTAAGTAAAGTCACTTCGCTCAGCGACTCGGGTGGAGTATGTGTCTTTCAGACGGGTACGTTTAAATTCTGCGGTGTTTACGACTGTAATGGATTGGCAAAAGATGGTTCTGGATGGACGTTTAATGGTATGGTTCTAATTATATATGTCTGAAGAGTAGTCGATTGGTTTATAATCATTAACTAAATATGATCATCTAGCTTATGAGTTCGATAATTGTCCCAATTAATTATTAAAGTCCCATGTAATAGGGGGCGGGCTTTATGCCATCGACCGGGCACAGCTACAGACTCCGTGACTGCCACTGAGAAATTCCTGATGGACAAACCTAATAATAGTTTGCCCGACTCGGGAATCGAACCCAGGACCTCTTGCTAAGCAATGGCGCTTGCGACTACAAGACTAACGGAGCAGTCAATCCAACGCTCAACAAAACTGTAACAGGTTACAAATAACTTTACCATTCAAACAGTTGTATTTTCAAAAGAATGTATTTTTTTAAAGTACACGCTAGCTCAGTCGAAAAATTAATACGAGAACTCTTGTTAGAAAACATGAGGTTTGTTCAAAAATATCATTCTTCTGTCTGTGTTTGTACTGATTGCCTTTTATTTAGTTGTTTTTTTTATGTACATTGGAAATATTGAGTGCCCGTATAGGCTTGTGATAAGACTGTTTTAGGATATTATTCAAGACACTATCAGTAGAAAATATTAATGATATTCAAAATTAATCGTCATTCATTAAAAATAGCTCAAAACAATTTCCTAAAATGCAGGCATGTCGCCATCTTATTTAGTTGGGGAGAAGATGACAAGAGGTGCTACAAATTCCACAGCAAGACAGACGTATAATATGAAGATAGGTACAAGAAACTGTTCACTAATTCTATGAATCTATCTACGTCTCTATGAAAAGTTAAAATACTAAGCAGAGAAAAAGGAAGAGATATTTGGACTATTCTAAAAAGTAAGAGCAGCGGTGGCCTAGTGGTGGCGTCCCCGAATTACGAGCAGTAAGTCGTGGGTTCGAACCAAGGCAGGCGAATTTACGTTTTGTAATTTGTTTCATCACCACTGCTCTCAAAAACGGTGAAGGAAAACATCGTGAGGCAACCGGCATGTTCTACAACCAAAAATTCGAAGTTATGTGACATCTACCAAACCCGCCCTTGGTCCGCGTGGTGGATTAAAGCCCATTCCTTCTCATAGAGAGGAGGCCTGTGTCCCAGCAGTGGGAACATTATAGGCTAATTATGCTATGCTAAAAAGTAAAAATATTAAAAACAAACCATTTCATTGAACAGTTGAACACACTTTTTGCGCAACATTTACTAGACCTCAGTGCCAGAACTAACACCGCATGACTGACGACGGATTACCGTGATAGGTGGGCCGCCCGAGTGTGATATCCCAATCGTTTTTTCTTAGGAGACTAGGATCTAGTAGTAGGTATGTAATTTTGTATTAAAAAGAATGTTTCTTCAGCTGGTAATGAAGGCAAGATTGGAAAGATAAATATTGGTTTGATCGAATGATTGTTTATCATGCTTTTACGCTTGCACTCAATCGACATACAATTTTACACATGAAATGATTTCACCAGTTGTTAGTTTTTAGACTTGCGAGAAGTAGCGCAACAAACTTTCCAGAAACACATCTGTAGTAACACACCTCTTTGACCCTTGGATTTAATAACGCTCTTCGCAGGAATAGCTGATGATGCAGCTTATTAAACCCAGCCGAAAGTTGGAAAAAGTAGAATCTGCGTAGTGACAGAAATTATAACTTCTTTTTCGTCCAAATCGTCGTCAATCAATGACATAAAAATACCCTTATAAAGAATCAAATAGTAAAACGTTTACAGAAAAGAAATTCCGTCAAGAAAATGACACGCTCGTAATAAATGATGTTGTGCGTGACTTTCTTAAAATGGTGATAGGTAACGCAACCTGTCGGAATGGGGATGAGTAACTGATGTTGTTTAGTTTAAGCATGCTATTTTTTGGTTATTTATTATTATTTAGGGCCCCAGAACGCTGAGGAATGTTTGACGGTTGTCATGCCTACGCACGCACCAAGTTACGGTGGGTCTTAGCATGCAGAAATATGTCCATTTCTATAATGTTTTTATTTTGTTTCAAACTTACTCCAATTGTAATAAAACAGTGACAAGAGTATCATATTTACCTTGAGATGAAAAGAACAATAACCTTTTAGAACAACAAGCCATTTTTGACAAAATACTAATTAACGTCATGTAGTATTAGCTAAACCAAGATGTTGACATTTCTGGGTGGCACGAAAGTCTCCAGAGAAAATATAACGTACGGAAACGCGAACAAAGGCGTATAAATAAAATACTTACTGCTAAAAGTCGCATCAATTTCTACATTAAAAATGCAATGAAATTTTCAGCGTAGTCGATTGTCTTACGGAAGGCATCTGCATGGCAAAGAGGAAGTATTCCAGTCGACGAAGAATTTAAAATATGTATAGTGAAAAATTGATGCCTCTTGCAGTCTGCTCAATGATAGTGTACGACGCATTCAGGAAAAGCTGTACTCACATCGAATTATGCACAGAATGTTAAAAGGAAAATGCCTGGCATTAGCTATTTTTCTCTCTACATTAGTCAGGCTTTTATATTAAAATGTTGTAGTTAATATACTTTTTCAAAGGCTCGAGTATTTATGCATTTTTCTTGAATGTTGATACTCATAGTATGATGTTTATCTGACAGTATTTTTTGAGCAGTAAATAGAATAAAATAACTTGCACGTTATATCTGTCTCTTTCGAAACGTTCACTTTTATTTCATGGCGCAAAACGCAAAGATGAATGAGAAGGAAACACAACATATTGCCAACTCATCACCTAAACGTCAACGGAGTACCCCTTCACAGCTACACCGAAAAAAGCCGCATACAATTCCTTTCATAACGCAATTCCGTAAGCAATACACTCATACACACAATTCACCTCACGCCAAAAAAAAGTATTCAAACGCCCCATTTACGCCAAATGCTACCTCAGCGCAACGGCGGCCATTTTTCATCCGATTTCGTGCGAACACGATCGAACACGAACGTTAGGCAATATGTTCCGTATGTCATACAAATAAAACAAGTCGGGTGATAAACTACAGTCATTTTCGTTCGTGAAGAGGTGTACATTCGTCATGAAGCCTTGGCTCACTTTTCATCCCGATCCCTTATCGTGGAAGACTGTGTAAGTGACTCACGTAAGCTTCAGTAAATCTGTACCTAAGTAAAGACGCTGGAACGAGTTGTCGTTGAATTTGAATTAGAAATGGGGACTTGTTGACGATGCGGTGCTTTCATGGAAATGGTTGTAGGCGCTGTTAAGGAGCTCTTGGTTAAATAATAATTGCCGTTCAAGTAGATCTTCAGATTAAGGCGCGATTGCCTAGATTACTTCGTAGATGGGTGACCACGCATTACATACCAAGTTTCCTCCGTGCCTCGGTAAGCCGTTGGTCCCGGCTGTCAATATTTTAGATCTTTGACAGCCAGTCTTACTTACAGGATGGCGTATTACCGGCGTATTACCGTATTGTGGAGGTCAGATAGGCAGTCGCTCCGTGTAAATACTGGTATTCAGCTACATCCGGTTAGACTGGAAACCGACCCCAACTTAGTTTAGAAAAGGCTATTATTCTCTTAAGAACCAAAGCATTTGACACAGGGTCATCATAGATAGATAGCAAAAGCCAACATCTTGTATTTTACAAACACCGTCCCCTTGACGAGCGCCAGAAGTTCTCTGCAGCACTGTATAAACAATATCGAATGTTTTTTTGTTGTGATTGATGGTTGCATGCTGTTTCTAATTCGTCTGTAGTTAAATAACTATTCAAGAGACTCAGCTCACCGCAGAGCCCATCAAAACTCAGTCTAGACTACTATTTCTACATTACTCCAACAAATAAACACGAAGTAAAACAAACGCTATCTAAAGCACAATAGCTAAAATAAAATCCTTAAATTCAGACGCTTCTATAAAATATTTGAAGCATTATTTAAGTGGGATTTAGTCGTTAGCTAAACTACTATAATGTCCATTGTTCAAACGGTAGTTTCGTACAATTTCGCGGTACATTTGTGGCGGTGGAACTGTGCGGAGAACAGCGCTCCCTAGCGGCCAAAGTGTGGACTGGTCTGTAGGGAATTTGGACTTGTTTATCGCTAGTATTATGTGCTGTAATGTTCTCGTGTTGCAAGTTTTTGAGAGTTTAAAATGTTATATTCTGGTTGTTATCTATTTGCGCGCTGTAGGAGGATAGTTTGATATTGTCTTAGTGAAAAGTTAAGATAAAAAGCAGGGTTTTTGTACACAGTCTGAGTGCACAGATTGCGAATTAAGTATTCTTAAGTTAGGTACTAGGGATTACCTTCATGAAAAATTGGTTTACTTAGGTACATACGTTTAATGTTTTGTCGTTACTTATGTGTTCTTAATTTATCTGAATTAATGCTGAGTATTGAGTCTATTATATTTAGACTTCCTAGTTACAATCAGAATATACAGGTTTCTTTCAGAACCCGTGTCATCATAATGTTTGCATGTATTCAGGAAGCCCAAGTTTCATCATCATCTACCTGGCCTTTTCGTCGGCTTCCAGTCTAACCGGATGCAGCTAAATACCAGTAGAACCAGAAACTTGGATTTCTAAGAGATAAATAGGTTGAAGGTATGAACACACAATAAGCAAACGCAATGTTCATTTCTTGATCTGATTTTAAATTAAACATTCCGTACATGAGAAGAACCTTTTGTTTCGTGCTCATATTACAGGCTGATATTGTTTATGCGATTTTTTTATTTTGATTGAATAGAACGGAAAACAGTTACATTAAAAGAACTTCCAAGTAGTTTTACAAAATCATAGTATCATCTTTTAGCCTAGACTTTTCCCAACTAAGTTGGGGTTGGCTTCCAGCCTAACAGGATGCAGATAAATACCAGTATTTACATGGAGCGACTACCTATCTGATCTCCACAATCCAGTTAGTACTGGGTAATACCCCTTGGTAAAACTGATTGTCAGAGTTTCAGGCCACTGACTACCTACCTACCTGTAACGACTGTCAAAGATCTACAACTGACAGCCGGGACTGACGTTTCCAAGGCACGGAGGAAACTCGGTATGACTCATTACAAAACCATGTTAACACACAATATTATGACGGGTAGATACACATGATTAGTTTCAGAAAATTAAGAGTACCAATACGTTCTTCGATAGAAAAAAAGAGACAATCCAAGAAGTTAAATGCTATATATAGGGTGTAAATAGAACCTTAACATAGCCGAAAGGCACTTGTTCTCCCCGTCTTTTCGATATTTTTTTTGTTCTAGACCATACCTGGGAACCTTCTAGTTACGGAGATATTGGGGGTCAAAGTTCCAACTTTTCCACAAGTTTTTATTGAAATACATGTTTTTAATGTAAGATTTTTAAACTTAACTTAACTTTAAACACCTCCACGACCCCCGTACTATTCAATCCATCCATCAGCACAATGCTTTGAGTACTTTCCACCGACCCCTACCGTAAAACGTGATTTTTCACCCCAAAAAAAAAAGTCGTTTCCCAGCAATAATTTTTGCGTAAAGTTGCTTAGTTTCATGTACAGAATGCTTGGTTGACGACTATGTGAAGGGTCTGTTTACACCCGTATATTGCCAAACCAAGCACAGTGTGGTTTTCATGAAGTTTCCTAGATCGCGACCGGCAGCGCCATCCCTCGGCTTCCCATGAGTGTCGTGACAGATGACTAATGGTGTTCGTCCGGAGGATGGACACCATTTGTCATTATTACTTTATTTTGTTTAAAGGAAAAGGCGGTATCACTATGTTAGATATTTTCCCGGAGAGTTACACAATGTTAAAATATTTCTTCACTATCATAACTAAAAGCCTAACCCAGACTTGTATGATTGACTTCAGGACATAATAAGTGGTGTTATTCGTAGGCAAACAAGTTGGTGTCAACTCCGGCTTTACTGTTTTTGTTTGTACCTGGCATCTTTATGGACAGGACATTCTTTTGAACATCATATCTCGTGTTTGTTTTCAGGAATATCAGGTGAAAAATGTCCCTTCACTCATAAGTAATAAATTTTCAATGAAATTTCGATTGGGCTTATTTTCTGTAGATTCGAAAACTCATGCACATAATATTTTAATTAATACGCAAGGATTCCAGATACTATCAATAATAAAGTAGCGTCCAGCGAGTAATGATCGTTCATGGACGTATCAGTTCGTCGAATTACTCATATTAATCATTTCATTTGGCGGCGATGTATGATTTCATTAACTGTTCTGAGCGTATCATCGTTTTTAATGAATTCGTTACTCTTCTTGCTGGAAATGATACGCCGTTTTTCAATAAATAAATAAATAATAAATTAATTTATTTCAGGTAAATAACACCCATTCTCCCAGTCTCATGTCTCAACACCCATTGCCACGAATAAATTGACAGAAATCCCAATAAGACCAGATTAAATTAAATAGAATCAAATGAAAATCAAACTAAATAAAATTGAGTTATTTAAAAACCAAATAAAACAAATAAAATTAAATCAAAACAAAATAAATCGAATAAAGCTAAAAATCAGTGAAGCCAGTTCATTGAACTCGGTGTGACACTACTGAAGTCCTCAGACCTTATCTACAAAACGAATAGCCTGTGATTAAATTATCATCGATACATAACGAGATGAAGCATCGCAGGATGCGACGAATCTCAAACTGACAAACTAAGGAACAACTAATCTGTTTAAAGGCTGATTGTAGATAGGTGGGGAAAAAAATGTTCATTTGTCTTTTTATTTACATGAGAATATGGGTCTGCTATTTGGTCCGTGAAAGCGTGTTGTCGATGACCAATAAAAAAATACACTATTTTCTTGTTCTGTAGTTTATGCCTATTCCCATTGATATAAGGCATGAGTTTAGGCGTTTGTACAAACGCTAGCACATCAAGCTACCCGAAACTGTCAAATTTTCCCATAACCTAATGCTTTAGCGATAAAGTTAAAAATCTAATAAAGAAATTTGACAGATTGTAGCAGCTTGATAAACTGGCGACTGTACTTGCGAAATTTTAACTCGGGCACAAATATTGTATTAATGGGATGTTTCGTTACTTGTTTTATAAAACTCAGATTGTATTACAGCACAGTAGAGGACTACACTACCACACACCAATAACACAATCACATAACAAAACGCCTGTAATCCCCCGAAGGGTTAGGCAGAGGTGTACCTAATAGTACACCCACATTTCGCCAGTCATGTTAAAGTCCCATGTAATAGGGGCGAGCCTATTGCCATTAACCGGACATAAATCCAGACTCCGTGGCTGCTACTGAGAAATTCCTGATGGTAAAAGCCAATAACACTTTGCCCGACCTAAGAATCGAACCCAGGACCTGATGCTCAATAGTCGCGCTGGCGACCACTAGACGAACAAGGCAGTCGATGTAACACAATCCCCTATATCATATTTCCTCAAAAAAATCTTCAACAAACCGAAAAATTCAAACGTTTATGAATTTACGGGAGTTATTTTCAAAAATTCAAACGTACGGTAATAAAATATTCCGGAGCGCTTCATCGGGTTCACACCGCACAAGATAGCCGATGTTTTACGGCTGCGTCGGGTGAAAATTTAGAGCTATTTCAGACGGGGCTAGAGCATAGCGCGTATTGTATGTTATAATTTACGGATCGCTTTGTGAATTTGTGACTGCACCTCGTATTGTTAAGTATTCGCCGGGCTTTAGACTGACAGGCTATTTGGTGCTGTGTTTAGTATGCTTTGCAAGTCATACAGACAGTTTTAAGTTAAGTACTGGAATCGGGTGGTACTTTGTGGAAATCCATGACAGTATCCCCTGCCTACCTGTCTGCTGTTATTTTTCTGTTCCGTCCTGTTGTATTTATAAATATTTGTTTTGCGACGGTATGATTGTTGTTTATTTATTTTTTTGGCATTTTATATGCACGTTATGTCACTGCGACAAATAAATATTGTTTTATTTCTTTTCTAATTCAGCATTAGATTTAGAATGCAGCACCATTCCCTCGCAAAAACATGCACATGTAAAATCTACGATTATGATCATGCTACATGCAACCTTACCAAAAGCTGTACTTGACACGCTTTTCGTCCCTCCACGGGACATCTTCGAGACATGGGTCTTGTATTTGTGAAAGTAATATTCTTGCATAATATTTGATAGTTTTAGGTTACGTATACAACATTAGTTTATGAAACACGTGTCTAGTATTTTTATGAAAAGAATTTGTGTACAAAATTTCAAAACGGTATCATGAAAAATCACAAAGTTATAAGCTTGTTATGTTACCTGGTTGACCTCACAAAAACGTGGTCACCATGCGGCCCGCACGCGTTCGCGCCTCCACCGTCATCTTGAGCTCATTGATAATAATAATTCGGCAGTAGGTACCCAAATTATTGCGATAGGTACTTAGTATCGCTCGGTGTCCAATTTGTAACTTTTTTTCAAATATTTTTGGGACAAAATATAACATGGCTTAAAAAAATCATTGGAATCGATTCAGTTTCTTATTCGGAACAAACTAAATTCAGGTTTCGCATATACTAAAAATAATGTTGTATACTGACAGGTGCTTAGCGCCTAGAGCCTAGCGAGTCACCTAGCGAGAAGCGAAGTGAAACGAAGGTTTTAGAATTTTAGCATCCGGCCGCACTGCGCGCTTGGTGCCTTCGCTACCAATTAACCATAATATGTTAAGTCACTAGGCTCTAAGCGCTAAACAAGGCTCCTGTCAGTGCGTACCTACCCTTAGCGTTTGAATGATGCCTCGTTGTGATGATTCGCGGTTTACGATTAGAACTGTGTGTTCGCATTTGGATCTCTGGTTTAGAGGCCACTTGTTGAGGGTAATGTGCTCATGAATAGTAATGGCTGTCTGACTGTAGTGGGGGATGATAACGATAACTGACTACTTTTTTCTCTCATTCTCTGGAATGTTTGAATTCAATATGGGTTTCGCGTATGCTGGTAAAATTTTAGTGTGTTATAAAATGTTTGGTTTCATTTTCGTTTTACTTTTCGACTAAGTATCTAGTATAGTCACCGGTCAAAAGTAGTTTTGACTATTTACAGTTTTGACTGTGACATACCGGGTGTAAACAGACGCTTCACAAATCCGTCAACCAAGCATTCTGTACATCAAACTAAGTAACTTTACGCAAAAATTATTGCTGGGAATCGACTTTTGTTTTTGGGGTAAAAAATCACGTTTTACGGTAGGACTCGATGGAAAGCACTCATAGCATTGTGCTGATGAATGGATTGAATAGTCCGAGGTTCGTGGAGGTGTGTAAAGTAAAAATCTTACATTAAAAACATGTATTTAAAAAAAAACTTGTGAAAAAGTTGGAACTTTGACCCCCAATATCTCCGTAGCTAGAAGGTTCCCAGGTATGGTCCAGAACAAAAAAAATGATCGCAGTGACGGGGAGAACAAGTGCCTTTCATTTATGTTAAGGATCTATTTACACCCTTTATATATCGATAAAACCAAATGACGGTTCTAATTGCAGCCACAATTCAAAATATGATTGTAGAACTATAGCCAAAATACAGCTGGGCAAGGTTACTATGGCTCATCGAAGACAATATAATTTTCATAATAGAAAATTGAGTTATTTTAACAAGGATTTTTCTATGCTAGAATATTCATGAACACCCCTGACCCCACCATAACACACTTACTTTAATAACTAAGAAAGAAATGCCCTAAACAATTTTTTGTGGAGTTGTCTGAAGCAGCGGTTTCTATCTTTGAAGTCTGTATAACTAATTCAATAGACCGGCTTTTATTAGTATAGTGTATTAATAGCATTTGTCTAGAACTTTGTCCAAGTAAACTTTAGGTTTGGAAAGCGAGGTTCTTGTCTGATTTATTATCAGCAGAGGTACCCTATCCAAAACATCCTGTTTTGGATAGGGTACCTCTCTTTCGAGGATGCAGCAGACGTTGACGTAATAAGGATATTTTAGCTTCTTCTTCTTCTTTACGTGCCAATCCAACTCAAATTGTATTAGAGCCGTATTTAGACATCTACACAGCTCCAACATTTGCTTCAATTAAATCCTGAAAGGTGTAAGTGGTTGTGCAAGATGGGCAGGACAGGACAGGTCGCATATCCTGCAAAGTGGTTCCACGCGGGCATTCTGATTGGGATGGATCGAGGATACTCCATTTAGCCCCATTATATCTACAGCAGCCAACCTGTATCCGCAATCGATTGCTCTGGTTTCGGCCCGGGCCCACTTCCTCTTGTTTCAATGATCATGACACTGTTATCACTGCACCGTCTCCTAATTGTCTTGATTATGTTGGGTGAAGAAGTCTATTTATGGCTGGTTCATGTTTAACCCTAGACGGATACCTTAAGGGTATCCGTCTAGGGTTAATAAGGAAAATACTGAGAGTTATCCGCTCTCTATGAAAATACTGAGAGCTTCATCTTTAGAGTACGCTGTTGAATGATTATTTAATAGATTTAGACGTATTTCACTTTTTTATTCAATGGGCTAAACTCGTAAAATTTCGACAGTGAATGCTTCTTCTGTTTCCTCTTGAGATCTCAATCCCTGAAGATATGAATTCATTATAAAACCAAGGCCACATGTTTCAAGCAACTCCTTGTTTTTTCGTCTGTGTGTTCTATCGGAACTGTCTTCGTAGGTTTTAGAAGGGCGTCCTCGCTTCTCCGTCGATGTCGAAGGTTCAGATTCACAAGTAGGATCTTCCAGATTTACAGTGAATATGACGTTCAACCACACGTTATTCTGATTTAAAATTTGTTTCTTATTTCTGCCAGATTTAGTGTAGCGTTGGCGAAAGCTAGTAATAATATTTTTTGAACACTTGAGACAATCTTAGCGATATTTTTCTTGGAAAAGTCGATAAAATTATCCCGTATATAACGTGTTAAAGCAACAGCATAATTCCCGTCACTTTCAATTAAAACAAGACATAGGTCGCGTCTGGTACAGTTGAATTCACTCATTGCGAGAAGGTCAGGTACACTTTTAGTAATGACAATGACGAACGAAAAACAGTATGTAATTATTTAATATGCAGATAAATTATTTAATATAAAATAATTTATTTGAAACGTGTGCAAAATGTGGTAGAATTAACAAATTATCATTATGTGGTTCCCGATAAGTTTTATTGATAATTTATTGTGTATGTGAACTAAAATATGGAAAGAAATACTCGATACATTATCTAAACATAAACTGCAATTAATAAAATATCACAAGTATTACCTATATCAACTAATAAATCAAATAGTATTTATAAGAATTTTTACTATTTCGTGTTATAATAGATTAACATATGTTGTGAAATGAAGTTGCAACTTTTTTTTTCTTCCTATAAATAATATTAAATTTACTATCAAATAACATCATTTACAGACCTTCGCCAAATTTCGGCAACTGTCAAAACTCTAATTGAAAGTTTCACATACGCAAAATATATGTGTCATGAGATAAATATTTCTAGTAAATATTTTAACAAATATATATCATATTTATGCATACCAGACGAAAGTATATATTATAAGCTTTCTGAAATGGTATAATAGTTGTAAATTTTTTCATTGCTAGCTCATAAGAAATAATCCTGGAAAAAATACAAATTAAGATGTTTTTCTGATAATTTTTGAATCGTCGTATTTAGATGCTCTTTGTTATTAACCAGTACCAGCCATATACATAATTTATGTATAATATAGTAGATTAACTTTTTAGCTACAGTTTGAGGTATAATAAAAGTACCTGCGCTGATTTTTACAAAATGTATTTATGGCCAAGCTCTCTTACGCACCTCCACATAGTGCGTCGCCACGAATTTAGCCCTCCCCGCCTCGTCTCGGCAGTTGCAAATCCGGTGCGGCGCCGCAGCGCATAGTGTGACATGCCACAGATATTTCTATGTAAGACGACGTAGCGACACCTCTTTACCGCCGCGCTCCGCCGCAACGCATCTTGTGCCCCCGGCCTAAGAAGATAATACGTAGAGTAGTCTACAAAATAAAATTGGTTAAGGATAATCCTTGTTAGTAAAACCTATTAAGGCTTTTCCATTTACCAACATTAATTAGTTTACAATATTAATATAATAATATAGGTACCTAAACTATTCCGCTAATTACGATCTACTCGTCGTAGAATTAAGGCTTCCAATTAAGTTTAAAACTAGTAATGAATAGCTAAATAAGCTCGTCAATAAATTCACAAACAATGGTAAATAATGGATTTGTTGATCATTTGATCGGTTTCATCGAATAAATAATAAAATGAATGTGAACAGCGAATGACAAATCAATTACGTTCAAACTCGGTTCATGAGTATTTATAAATAAAACTAATTAATTTACAAACATATTGATTAGATTGATTATACTGCGACAGTTCAGTGCCTTTATTTAAATAGTTATAATTTTGTGTTTGTGATATCAGAAACCTGAATAATCTGAGTACCAAAGAGCTGCCTGTGAACAGTACACAGTACTGCTAAACTTACGTAAATAACATTGACGACTGAATTTTCACTTTAGAATAAGTATAGCGATACACACTGGAATTGTCTTTACTTCCCAAGTTGCAATGGAATAAAAAATATTTTTCATCGTGTCGCTGTCACAGTATTATTTTAAATTTCGTTGGCCCAAAACCTTTAGCACTTCGACGGTGTCATCGAAGACAGCACAGGGATCAGTGTGGCAGCATATAGGGCAGGATAGGAGGTGGGAGATAGTTTGCAACACAGCACCACATACATACCAAATACCATAGAGGAAGGAAATCATTGTACGTAATTGGAGTACTTGCTTTATCAAAAACTCAGTACTAGCAAGAATTTGTGTGGTATATATACTTACTACAACTAAAAAACCAGACTACTGAATAAAATGTAGCCTATGTTACCCGGGGCATAATAACGAATCGATTGACACCTTATTCATCAAAATAGGATGAATAGCTTAGTCCTACGGAGGAACATACGTAAATACAAACATACAGACATACATAGACTGCTAAAATCATAACCCTTCCTTTTAGCTTCGCCGTAGTCGAGTAAAAATGGTATTTAAATACACAATTTCAACCATTGTAGATAACTACAAGAATTGCTTACTTGAGTTAATTTCTATTGTGGTTTCAAATGAAGTTATGAAGAGTTGAAAATAGAGTAATTATACTAGTTGACTTTGTGTCCTTTGAGGAATAAAAGGAGAAGTAAATGTGGTGTAAAAGCTTTTTGTCGTTTCCGCACTAGTTACTAGAATTAACAATTACGAATGGGGTTAGCATAATGATGATATTATTTGTGGTAAATACACTTATTTTTCTTATTAACTATGAGAGGTTTTTGTGTAATTTTTGCTGGGGCTATTCTGTCGTAAAATAAAAAAAATATGTACATAAAAGATTCACAACTTGCTAAACGTAATAATCTTTACTTTCCACCTTTTTTTTACAATTTCACCTTAACATAGTCACTAGATCATATAACATTATATATTTTATCTTAATTGACTTAAACTATATGGTTTTATTGTAAAAATTATAATAGTTGATCAAAAGACAGCATGTTTTAAATATATGAATAAAATGTCATTAATTTGCCATATAACGCGACTCACTCAGTGACACATTAAAAACTGTAATAAAAGTTACGAACAAAACAATATCTGTGACTTTACATAACCAATTCAGTCATAGTACAAAAACAGGCCTCAACATTTCCCCAAGCCATTAATAATACCAGAAAAACAAATAAAATATTTTCGCTCTCTCAACTATTGATACATTTCGGCCATTGTTTCCGCTAAACTACAACTATGACAAACGACGCCAATAAAAAAATAAAGGAAAACGTTAAATTTCCGAACAATGGCAATAATAACCGGCGGGGAATTGCGCAATCATCGGCCGAACATCGGACAGGCCGTGGCCGAGCCGACAGCGGTGGGGCTACGACATAGATAGGTATAAAAGGCTATGAAAAAGGGAAATTACCTGTGTACAGTCACGAGCACTAATATGTATACACTTTCCTAAATTTAAAAGCAATCTTCGCGAGAAATAATAATTGTAACTTGCAGATAGAATCTTTTTCATAAAAATATGAGTTCCCGAACACTATGTTCGTAACAACATGAAATAATCAGAACAGTAAGAGAAAAACAATTAAAAGTTGTTACGTGTTTACATACTGGTGCTCGTGACTGTATCTATATTCGTATTTAAATTTTAAAAAATAACACTTTGCATTATAATATTACGCCTATCATTAACACTGAAAACGGGATATTTACTATGTTAAATATGACATAAATATACTTAAGACGTAATATGGCAAATATTGCGTTTTCAGTGTTAATGATAGTACTAGAGACCATGCCAGTTTAATCTTCACAATCTTCGAAGGGTTAGGTAGAGGAGTACCTAAGGAACACGCATATATTGCCAATTATTTTAAAGTCCCAAGTAAGACGGGTGAGCCTATTGTCATTAACATTGCCATCATATTAAAATCCCGAACTGTTACTGAAAAAATCAAGAACATTGACTGCCTTTTCCCAACTATGTTGGGGTCAGCTTCCAGTCTAACCGGATGCAGCTGAATACAAGTATTTTACATGGAGCGACTTATTGTCTTACCTCCACAACCCAGTTAGCACTGGGTAATACGGTACCCCTTGGTAAGACTGATTGTCAGATTTCCGAGCCACTGACTACCTGTAACGACTGTCCAAGATCTACAAATGACAGCCGGGACCAACGGCTTAAAGTGTTTTCCGGTGATCACCTATCCACGGGCTTAACCTTAGGATCGACCCGAGCGGCTGCTATTGTTATTTTGTGTATTGTTATTGGTTGTTACTGAAAAAATGATCACGCTATTATGAACACATTACTTTATAATATCTCGTCTGTTTTTTCTGAAAGCAGAGGTGTAAGCCTACACACGTGTCGCCGGTTATTTATATGCTATGGGGTGAGGGTATTTCCTACAGATAGAAACAGGCTCAAACTACGGCTATTCAGAAATATCAATTTGGAAAAACCCAATAACAGTCTGATACTGTTAGCTTGCGTCATCCCACTGCCGGGCAAAAGACTCTCCCCATGAATACCAGTTGATTCGATCCACGGCCAATGTGGACTATTGATCGCTGATCTTGTCCAGCTCGCCTCGCCATCTTCTACAAAGTCTACCGCGACGCGTTCTGGCTGTATCAGGGCTCCAGATAGTGGCTATTTTGGCCCAGAGCATCATAACTCTTATAATATATTAAATAAAAACTTTCTGATTTTATATCACTAGTTCATCAATCCTAATTTCACTATCGGCATTTTTAAGGCCACCATCTCACGAAGCACTGAAGCGGCTTACGTCACATGACCCCGAAATCCAGTATATTAATATTAAACAATAAGAATACGAATAATCTACACAGACACCATTTAAATTACAAATACCTGTCATCATACTACAGCTGTAACGTTAACCTATATACTTAATAGTTCCTGTTTGTATAATTATTAGTTTACCTTGTTTGTTTTGTTTACATCAATTTATGCAAACGCTGCCTCGTCGGTCTAGAGGTCCCAAGCTATGTTTGAGGTCCTGGGTTCGATTCCCAGGTCGGGCAAAGTGGTATTAGGTGTTTCCCTCAGGAATTTCTCAGTAGCTGCCACGGAGTGTAGATTTGTGTCCGGTTGATGGTAATAGGCTCGCCCCTATTACATGGGACTTTAACATAATGGCTTTGGCAAAATGTGGGTGTAAACTTATTTCTCTGAAAGCCTTCAGACTCGCATTCATTAAATAGAAAAGATAATGATAACTTTAAATCAATACTATTAACAAGCACGCCCAGCTAAGAGCAGAGTCAGCAATAAAGTTGCACTAACAAGGCCATACTAGAATCATTCCGCTCTCATCAAGCGAGGCCGTGGCCTAGAAATCCTGCAGCAGCATTAAAAAATAAAAATAAAGTTACGAAAACTAATAGTATACCTAACTATATTTCCGTATTACTTTGTTTTGAAAAACAAAATCATTGCTTCAAATTGGTCTGTTGAGGCCAAGGTATTTAATGGTGTCCTGTAACTTGAACTTTTGTAAAAGAAACTAGCAAATAAACTCAATTTTAATTTATGTTTTTGAGCAGTGTATAATCCACGAAAATTGTTAGAATTATACTGCCTTTTATTTTACAATCAATTTCTTTTTGTAACTCTGCACGACATCCGAAGAAGAGTCTTTATCAGAACATTCAAAAGCCACAAATGCTAGGCCATGGCCTACCGTCTGCGTCACAGACAGGAGGTAGGCCACTTGGGCAATAACTGTAAATCAAAATATAAAAGAATGGAACCGATCTTTTAGCTGCTTTTGCCCACTATGGCGATGAGGAAAATTGTCTTATGCCCTAGACATTATAAAATTAATAGCTTTATGTTTGCTTTTTAGTTTCACGACTGTCTTAAATGCGATTCACTTGTTTACTTATGATAGTACTATTCATAAGTTTTTTTTAAATATATGGATAGATTCATTTATTAAGTAGAGTAAACTAACTAAATTCATTGTTAACTAAAACCTGTTAAATAAACTAAAATAAATAAACTAACAACGAACTATAAGAGGGCATCAAAAAACTCCTCCTCAACGCTGTCAACTGGTAATGTGCCCAAGAGACTGGCGGCGTTGCCACGTTGTATGGCAACACTTATTTATAAGTTCAATTTAATATAAGAGCAGAAGATCTAGTGGCAGGAATCGGTGGTGGGTCTTATATTACTGTAAGTATGTATGATAGATAAGTTAGAGAATGCAAATATCTTCAGCTTCGTTCGTAGCCGTGCCCCAGAATTTTAGGTTTAACCTTTTTCTACAGAGTAATTCCATGGAGTTTCTTGCCCATTTTTGTCCATAGAGATCGCTGTGGTAAGTGCAACTACAGTATTTTCTCAAGTTATTATGCCTTGTGACTGTGACGGTAGCTTCGCTTTTTTTGTTTTTTTTGACATTCAAAAGTGCCTGTAATGGTCTAATTGAAGTAAAGGCTTTGAGTTTGAGTATCTGTTCACACTTACCCCTTTTTTAAGTACAACATGGAAATGAAACATGATAAAAAATCTTTCTTTGACTTTTAATTTCGTCTGACCCACTGTCGCAGGTATTGAGATTTACAATGTCTGGTTTAATAGCACCAGTAAACTCTCATCCTATCTTGGTTTAGTTTAACTAATTACTCGTATCTTGAATATTATGTCACTTCTTTATTCTCTACTCTTACAAGTCAACAAGCAAACAAAAGCATATAAAAATATCCTCAGATTCACAATCTCTGCACTGAAAAGCTTTGTTCTTTTTTAATAAGCGCTGGTCTCGACTTTAATGTCGCCGTTGTATGCGTAATTACGCATAGTCTTGTACTCGCGTTTACGTACTGGTTAATGACACCGTCTTATGTACTTACTAGTAGTTGTTTGGTTGTTAGGGGATTGTTGGGTTTGAATCTGTGATAGCTGATGGTGTTGGCCACATCCAAACAGATGGATTAACGACCTTAGAGATCAAAGGTAGCTGGCATAAGCTGCGAAAGATGGAGGACAGGGTGATGTGGCACAACTTTGGATAGGTTTTTATCTAGATTTAAACTGTGATATACTGATTTGACTGGCATAATATTTTCTTGAAACTGTTGACTAGCCCGATTGAATGCAGTCAGTTACCACGACTTATGGACATCTTCAATATGCATCTTCTGGGAACGCTGAATTAAGATCATGAGCAGAGAAGGCTGTAAAAAATACAATGTTCAAAATAACATGATAACTCATTAAGAAGCTATTCCAAGTAATAACTCTCTTAAACTGTGTTTTACATCATCAAAACATCCAATATAACCAATCACACAACCTAAGAGCTATCCATCTAAAAATTCACCGTCAAATCGTATAGCGACAACACGGAAAACAGCTGATCAACACACTTTCCTCGACGAAATCACTAAAAAAGTACATTAAATACAAAATATACGGTCTGAGTAAAGACGCGATCTTTTCTGTCACTCTTCCCTGTAGTGACACGTGAAATCAAAGCTCGTTTATCAACCGAACTGCTGTGCTTGGGGAAAAAACATCGCTTGACATATGATAAGACAGGCGAGGCAGTAATACAAGTTTTCTTTGCAAAGTTTGAACTGTGTTGCTAGGTCTCTTCTTCTGTCTTTATCGTGTGGTTAGTGCCTAACCTGGTGTCAGTTTTTATGCCACCATTGGGCCTCTGACTTGGCTTTACATGCCGTCGAGAAATATCTCTCAGGCATGGAAGATGCCATGTTGACGGCACGTTCGTTTCCCACGCGCGCCTCAAAGAGATGTCGGCACGCAGGAAGGGGTCCGCAAGGGCCGATGCCTGCCGTGGCTGCGGGACTGTTCGAAAGAGATACCGCGGCCCTGGAACACAAAGGGCGAAGAAGGAACGTGGATGGGTTTTAGTCAGTAGAAGTCAGACACTCCCTTCCACTTCGCCCAGAGCGAGAGGGATCATTGGAATATTTCCCATCCAAAAAAAAAGGCATGGAAGTTTTCTCACGATGTTTTCCTTCACCAAAACAAGCGGTAATTAAGCAATACGCACATGAATCCGAAAAATCAGAGGTGGTGTCTTGGGTAGGATTGTTGCTAGGTGAATTTATACAATATTAGGTTACATACAATGGGACAGACAGAATTACTTTCGAATTTATAAGAGTTTGAAAATAACTAGGTTATTTATCTCTTTGTCTGTTACCTTTTCACGCTTTAATGGCTGGACGGGTTTCGATGATGTTCTGCACACTGACAGAACATAAACTGGGTTAGGACACTTTTAGGTTACTTTTTAATTAGGCAATTTCTGTGAAATAATATCCAGTTCCACACCGGTGCAGCCGCGCCCAAAGGGTATACAAAAATACAAAGAAGGACGAAGTTTTTTTGAAGTTTTCTTCATGCGTAAAAAGGTCACTGGTTCTGATTTTTAAGACTGACAAGGACCAGCTCTTGTCCCTTTAAACGTCTTGTTAGCCAATTAAAACCATTCGCTTTGAAAGATCACAGAAATGTATTTGATAAAAATCAGGTAGTCATCTAGTAACTAGAATTTTTACTTTCTAAGAAGGTATTTTTTTTTCAAGTGAATGTGGGTAACTGCACTAAAACAAGTTGTTTTTTTTTATGCGGATTGATCTTGCACTCAACCTTGATGTCTACGGTGGAACGAGCGTGCCCAGAAGATTCCTGCTCACTCTTGCTTCTTACTGGTTGCAAGAGAATTTCATTATTTGACTGTCCGTTATAATATTAATGTTTTAGGAGAAGTTCTGAATACGATTCGTCGAGATATCAACTAACGGCGGTTTGTGGTTTGTCTTTAAATAGCAAAATCAAAATATTTTATTTCACTATAAAACGTGGAGAAAAGGTGCACGGTTCGTGTTGATCATTTCCTATGGAGCAGAACCGGCAAGAAACGTCATGGTTACTCTTTGAAAATTATTTTGATTTACAATGTTGCCAGCAGCCATGTCAATCCCCAAAATTCTAATAACATTTTCACACCAAGTGAAGCTTCTGCCGCCTACCTGTACGATACCGAAGCGGTTCAACTTCAGTGGTTACATCCGTCGAGCCGCCTTGCTTACTTGGAGCGTTTGAAAAATTGTTTTGTCAGTAAATAAATGTTTGTTTACGTTTTCACCGGGTTCCTGAAGGCAGTGTCAGCGGTTCACGCCTCACAGGTTACAATGGGATTTTTTTGTGAAGGTATAATGTTATTGGGTAGTTCTTGGTTGGTTAATTTTGGCTACGTTGTTTATTGGATAGAATTATTAGTGCTGCGTTTTTTTATTATTTTGGATATGTTGTTAAAAGATGACATTAGTAATAAAATAATTTACGAGAAATAAAATGCCTGCTAGTACCTGGACCGAACCTGGTTATGATATTTAAAAAATACAGGTTTCTTAATAACTAAAATGCGTCTGTAAATAATACTAACATAATCTGTAGACAAATTGTTACTAACACTGAGAGACTTTGTTACTTATAAAAAAAAAAATAATTTGTCATAATCTTGCATGTCCCACTACTGGGAAAAGGCCTCACCCATATCCTTCCAGGTGCTCTTCTCCTGCGCCACCTCGAACCAGATGAACGGCGCCGCCGAGCCCTGCCTAGAAAGATGTGGCGAGATAATCTAGACGCGCATCACAAAAAAAAACATTATTATTTTTAAATTAACTCTGTCTCCACAACCCTAAGGATGAAACTCGTCACTTCCACCGAGCTGAAACTGAAGTCTATTCATGAAAAAGAATGCTATTGAGCCATCACTTCACTGAGTCGTTGGACCGCGACATCCTTGATAAATGAGACCGTCGTACCAGTGACATTTGTTCGGAGCTAGATAGTTGTGAATCCTTGTTTGAGAGGGACTTATATTGACTTGTTGTATCCTTTTGTGGGAGAAATGAATTGGGTTATGTTTGTACCAAATAACATTTAACATCACGCCGCTGGATGCAATTGTCACTGGACCGGTCAATGTGTCGGCACTTGGGAAAGGTCTATGTCCAGCAGTGGACGTCTTTCAGCTGAAATTATGATGATGATGATGTAATTTCCGAATGGTTAGGCAGAGCAGTAATAGTGCACCCACATTTCACTAGTTATTTTTAAGTTACCTCTAATAGGGGCGAGCCCATTGGCGTCAACCGGGACACAAAGCACACCACAAATTCAGAGTTCAGTTGGTGACTGAGAAGTTTCCAATAGATCAACCAAACCCAGTGACATTGCTTGTCGGGGGAATCAAACTTGAGACCTCATGATTTGCGACCACTATACCTGCCAACGAGGCGAACACTGATAGCAATTTGTGTTGTGATCATTAAAACTAACAATATAGCCGACTGGTCTGTCTTTCTTACTAAAAGGTTATCTTGATGATATATTGGTTCTGTCAGTTCAGAAAAGTTGCAAAAAAAGCTAATTATTTTGTTTGGACTAATATGTTTAAACAGCAGTATCAAAGTACTGTTTGCAAAAGAATAAAAAGGTTATTATGATGGGCAATTAAATAGCATACTACACACAGAGCTCTTGTGATTATGGTGTTAAGTCATTTCGTAGTTATTTTGCAATTGGCAGCCAACCAAAAAGCAACCTTATTGCAACTGGTATAGAAACAACTGTGATTTTGACAGTGATGCTAAATTAGAGATAAAATATCTGATACAAGACAAGGTAGGTGGTAATTACATTCGTAGAGCTGTAAATACAAGGTGTAAGCGAACCCTTCACGAAGCCGGCAACAAAGCATTATGTACATCAAACTAAGTAACTCCTCGCAAAAATGACTGATGCGAAACAACATTTTTTTTAGGTTAAAAGCACTTTTTACGGTAGGACTCAATATAATACTCTCTCCCCAATATCCTCCGTAACTAGACGGCATGGTTTAGAACAAAAATATGATCGCAATGACGGGGAAAACAAGTACATTTCGCTTCGTTAAGGGTGTTTCTACACCCATTATTATACACGTACCTAGATAATAAAGTTGTTTCCAAACACATCAATTAATAAATTAACACATTCAGTACAACAATAATTATCACGGTATCAACAAACTTCATCTATTATGGACAACAGTGGTAGTGTTGTTGAATAAATAAAGCAATGTACTGCGGTGCAATGTGATCGTGCATCATTGATATGTAGCATCAACAGTTGTTTGTGTTTGTGCAAGGATATTTAAACAGCGTGTTTGAACGGGGACAAGCTTCAGGTGTAAATAGCATAACTACACGCCAGTATGCCCCAAGGAGTTTTGCAGAGGTTATTAGTGTATTGGACCAGTTATGTAGAATGTGTTGTCCAAGACAGGGCATGTAAGTAGCGACGCCCACGATGCCAATATTTTTTCATGGTTTTCAACGTAACCATGAGTTAGTGGCATCTTATTAATGTTTTTTTTTTTGCGACAATGCGCCACACTATCCCAAACTACTGCAACTCCTGAAACCCAGAATCAACAGTGGCGACCACCAGAAACGAGACAATGAAGCTCGATGAAGTCCCAGAGAAACAATTTAAATGTCTTGGAACCCGCAATGAAATTAATCAGAAAAGAATCGATATCAGCAATTGGCAGAAGAGGCATCTAAGGTTAACTAAAAAATTCATTCGAAGAAATTGTATTCAATTCAATCCTTCCGACACTTAATGTGAATGCGGTGCTCCCGACCATACCATGGTCCACTTGCGGAAATGTTTCGTCTCCCTCAGTTACATTTTACATAAAAAACGCCAGTGACGTCGCGATTAATTTAATAGCTCAAGTAATTTACTAAGGTATATTAAACTCGTCAAGTTTTCAACGAACAATCGTTTAAACACATATTCCTATAGACACAACCAACGCTTGAAAATATGCTCGACTTTTATTAGAAGTTAAAGTGAGCACTCAAATCCCGAAAGCAACGAGTCTCGGTATCCAATTTGGTCTAACAGCGATTGTTACCGTCGATGTATCGCGTTCCCAAATTTAATTGAAAAAGCAATCAGCGATGACAACCGGCTGGGGAGTTAACGCGTAAACTGTGGAGTTTATTGATTTTGCTAGGTACCTACCTATTTCCAAACTTTGTGGGTTTGTTTTCCCTCTTCTAATATTGAGGAGGCGAGCATTGATCATTGTCTTGCCTAAGTTATCTTGAATTTGTTTAACATTCATTTATTATTTTTTTCCCCACGTGTGATAAGTGCCTAACCTGGTGTGAGACTGTGACGACACTGTATGTGGTGCTTATTTTTGTTCCTTTTATTTTATTTTTTATCGTGCTTGTCAGGGATCCCAAGATTTCTACTACTTATTCCGTTTTTAATTGTGATAGTGCAAGTAATTGGCTCTGTGTTACATATACAATTGTTATCCATCTGTATAGCTGTTGGTTCTCCTATTAATAAATAAATTAAATTATTGTGTAATATTAGGTCTTTACCTATGAAATTGGAGATTTGTATGAAAATTTTAAAACAAAAATTTTTGTTTTTTTATTTTATTTTAGCTTATCTAGCTTTTTCATCTTTCCGATTTGACGCAAGTGCTTCAATGTCGTTTTGACACTAACTCCAAGGCCCGCAGCAAGATCAGCCGTAGATTGAGTTGGATCCGTTTCCACTACCGCCTTCAATTCGTCGTTGTCGACGATGGTTACCGGCCGACCGGGAGGCTCATTCTTCAACTCAAAATTTCCAGATTTATAACGATTGAACTAATAATGGACAGTGTTTATGCAAGCAGTTAGGCCCGTACACGTCGTTAATGTTTCGTGTTGTTTGCGCAGCGGTATGTCCACGTAGAAACTCATATTCGAAAATTGTACGAATTTTCAGTTTATCCATGGCGCCAAAAATTACCACAATTTCACAAAAACAAAAAACTATCTAAAAACAAATGACCGAATTTGAAATTAAAAGAATACGGCTTTCGAATAAAATTTATTTAAATTTCGAATTGCGCGCCAATCCACAGACAAATAAATCTGAAAATGCTGGTTATTAAATCTCCAATTACATAGGTAAAGACCTATTACTTACTTTAATAGGTGTACTAAAGAATGTAACCGCGCGAGATTCTTGGTGTTCACATGTTTGCAAGTTCACAAGTAGGCAAGGCATGCGAAGATTTTTTTACTTGTTGAACAATGTAGAAACTTCAATATTATAAGCAGGGTATTTTTTAAATACCTATAATATATAAGACCCTTGGGTCTTTTGATTCTTAAATGACATTACCAACAGTGTCCACTGTTGGTAATCATTTCTTATACTGTCTGTCAAAATTTTATTGTACTGAAAATACAAGATGGTGGCGCTAGTTCCTAATATGAATCGCGCCAAAAGATCAAGGTTTCTCTACCTTAAGTTATGTTGAAATTCTTGGAAGTGTTTGCGTAAAACATTCTTTAATTTGTTATTCGTAATTCGTGTAAGTTTTAGGTTTTCTTGCGTGTTTAAAAGTTCATAACAAAGTAGGTTAGGCATGTGAAACTTCTAGGCGATATATTTATGAAAGAATGTGAAAACTTTGCTACCATATAAATTAAGTACAACCAAAACGAAACTACAGACGTCACAAACTACAAAATCTGGTATTCCAATAAGATTTCAACAAAGAAGCATAAACTTCGTAACTTAGTCTATCTGTAAACTATGTAACACACAGCAAAATGGCTGCACAATCATCACAAATCCGCCCACCCATCAGTTTCGCGGCCTCGAACACAAGCGCCGTCCCTCAGCTATTTTATAAGAAGGGCGTAAGGCCTTAAAGTCGTCGTAAACATGGCCGCTGTCTCCTATACGTTGGGTAAAGCGAAACACTGTGAGATATTCGCAATGATATGTTTTGGGATGCGGAAAATGGGGTAAGGATGTACCCCTTCGTTTAAGAGGATCATTTTGTTAGACTGAAGACAGCAATAGAGTTATCTATTACATACTATCTGTTGTCTGTGATTTCATTCGCATCCAAGAAGAACAATTGAATGCACGAAAGATCTATTCGTTAATCTACGAGGTTTGTTGATGTAAACGTAGTATTAAGTGGATCCGAGACTTTTTGTGTCTTTTTTTCTTGGCGATCCACACGCACACTTAGAAAATTCATTCTTGCAAGTATTGACTCGTACATAATTATCCTATTAAACTAAAAATATATGTTCTTTGGATTTCGTGTTCCGAAGAAAAACGATTCTGACGTTTAAAAACGACGAAATAAAAATTGTGAATTTGAATTTGAATTGGAACGATAATTTTTAGCGCAAACATTGCCTAGGAGATATTTATATTTAGAGCCCACCTTACTATTTCATTTGAGTTTTATTCCCTCATAAAATTACGATGCCATGTATCTCTGGCACTGGGATCTCTGTGAGGATGTTGTATAAATATTGCAGTCAGTGTGACTTCACAATCTCTAATCCCAGCGGTATAAACAAAACTTCTCCGGGTATGTAAAAGTGTAACGTAAGTTATAACTTTGTGGGAAGGAAAAACTGACCTTTCATTACAACATTAATGGATAACTTAACTTTCTTATTCAGGCATAACACATTTAGTTAGTGCTCATTTACGGAGACACGGCGCGTCGTCGGGTGGAGCGGCGCACAGAGGTCTGGAAACCATACCCATAGAAACTCTAAGACACAATATTTTTTTTACACAATATATTCCTGACTTTGAGTTTCTATGAGTATGGATCTCGATTTCCAGACCACTGTGCGGCGAGCGGCGCGTTGCGCGTTTTTTTCCGTTTACGGAGAGGAGACGCGTGCAGCGACCTGCGTTATCACACGCCCAAACACAAACTTAAATGGCAATGTACGATGTTGTTTACGAAGACGTGGGGCGTGCACCGCCGCATTGAATGCCGTGTGTGACGGTATCTGCGGGCAACGCTGCATTTCAAGCAAACGCGCGTAAAATCGCTTCTCCGTAAACGCTCCCATATGTTTGAATTGAAAGCGGACCGCGCCGCACAACGCGCTGCGTCTCCTTAAGAGCCCTTATGCAGATAACATTATGCCTATGGAGGATAAAGGCCCGTTCTAATATTAAAAAATAGTTTTTTATTTCTGAAACTTGATCCGTTACACGTTAAACCATGACAACAAATGCACCCTGTGTACTGAATAATAGTCAGGCCTTATACTACCTTGTTGAATGGCTCATATTTAAAAGTAGATATTAGCCTGTACCATTAACTTGTAATACAATCATTCATAAACTCACGCCTTTCTCCCATGGGGGTAGACAGAAACCAGAGAACGCCACCTACTACGAACCATACATACTCCTGTTGCCTCGTCCACGTTCATACATCTTGTAATTTACGGCATACAAAAAAAAACAAAACAAGATTCAACAATTTTTCATCCACAACAAAACTAGTTTATCAGTAAAAAAAACGTTCAAAAAACCCTTCAGTTAAATATTGCAAAAGTCGTAAAATCGTCCGCCTCCACCATTATAATTGTCAAGTCCCAATCTATCGCGTTTCGCCATCAAGGCCGGGTTCGAGTGGCCAACGTTTTATTGTGAGCAATATTCCGCCACACTCGTAGATGCTACTGTCAGCTGTATCTTTGTTGTGAGCGTAAAATGGTAAAGAAGATGACGGTTGAGAAGTTGAGTAGGAATTTGTTTATCTTTTTGTCAATGAATAGACAAAAGAATCTTTCAATTTATCAACCATCCCGTTCCTGGAACGAGGATCATAGACGTCAAAACTAAACGCAAATTAAATGATGCAATTGGCTCTTGAGTCGTCAATTTGGCAATCTATTGACGCGACTTTGGCTATAGACTGCATTGTTCTCCTGGTGGCCAAAAGAACCATGTATATTTATATATGCATATTTATTAGCTTATTTTATGTTTGTGTTTGTTTCGTGCCAGAAACTGGCCCTGAGTTTGATTTAGTAGCTGTATGTATCAGTTTTTGGCGCTTATTATAATTGTCAAGTCCAATCTACCGCGCACAAGATTCAGAAAATTTTAATATACAAAATCCAAAAAAGTTAAATAGAACCTGTAGAGGATGAATGTTCGGCAGTTTTACCGATGAAAAATCCCAAAGGACACGCGCCTTGTTAATTAAATTATTTTTTTCGACTTTAACTTTTTATTTAAGCATCACGATGACAATATGAGCTTTTGCGCTTTGGACATACTTCAGTACGACCAATATGTTTAAAAAAAAAATTAAATTGACTTCAATTCAGGATACTCTAGTTATTGTGATTTTGATCGAGTAATCTTTCTGAAAATTAAATCCAAATCCATCTCTATTTTCGGTGGTGACATTGCGCTCATTATCAAGCTTTTAAAAATTAATCTATCAACTCATAAGCAAACCATAATACACAGCCATTTACAATAATTACACACACAGACACACATACACAGAACATCATTTCCGTTGAAATTGTAATATTCCGTGCCGCTAAATGTTTTATAATGACACAGGCATTTAAACTGTTTTGTTTATACCTCTTTGCGGTGCCCATGTTGTACAGTGGTCGGCAAATGGCAGTGGTGTAGACTGGTCACTGTGGCCATTTTGGCCTGCTGTCCAGTGTAATTGCGTTTTTGTGTGTTTTTGTATTGTCATTTTTCATTTAGAAGTAATGATCATTGATTTGATGTTGGTATTGATGGATTGATTTCAATAGATTGGTTTCCTTTGTATGGAATTTTGTTGATGTTATTGAAAACAATGTGCATGTTTGTACCTGATTATTTTGATTAATGTAATATGAAAATAATTATTGATCGGTGAGAAGCATGGCATGCAATGACCTGTGCTCAGCAGTACGTGGAAAACAGCTGTCAATGATGATGATAACGAATACCAAAATTGTTTAATTTGTACCTGAATCAATTATTCACATAGAAAACTAATCAAAAACCGTTTTAGCCACCCGACCGAATTTATGCCCGTAACAACTAAAACTCAAAGTCAAATTAAGTTCAAATTTCTAAAATAATTATCCAAATCATATCCAAAGTCAAAACTTTAAATGACCTTCAAAAGATGTCACTCACTTTGATTGACAGACATAACCGCAAAGTGGGTTATTCTGCGGTCCTTTCAACGTTATTATACCTTGTGGCTGGACTGTAGCTTCATCTTTTTGTTTTTTGACAATTCAAAAACTTGCCTGTAACCATTAGAATTAATGGTTTGAGTTTGATTCTCAACTTACATAATAGAACATCATGCCTGTAATCCTCAAAGAGTTAGGCGGTGTACCTACTCAATAGTTCACCCACATTTCACAAGTTATGCTTAAGTCTCATGTAATAGCGCGAAAGCCTATTGTCATCAATCGGGTGCAAATCAAGTCTCCGTGGCTGCTACTCAGAAATTCTTGATGATTAAAATCCTGGGTCCGATTCCCAGGTCGGGCAGTGTTATTGGACACTTTGCCCGACCTGGGAATTGGACCCAGGACCGCATGCTCAGCAGTCGTGTTTGCATCTAAGTTTGACCAACGAAGCAATTCGCGAATTAAACTGTACAAAATTACGAAATAAAAACTGGCGACGTGACAGGAACAGGCAATTAATTGTTGATAAAAAGGGGACATCGTGTGACGTCAGAGAAAAACGGTTGCCGGCCCGGAGCCGTGGTGAGTTGTGGATATGTGTTCCGTACACATGCGAAGTTTATGTTATTGCTGTTTTAAGAAGTAGTGCGTATTACTTTAACAGATTGACACTTTAAAAGAAGGAACGTAGTGATGTTTGAAAAAAGCTTTGCGGAGACAAATCGAAAAAATAAAATATTTCCAAAGTTTATACATACGGTGAGCCGTAAGTTATTGGCAACAAAAACGGTATAATATATCCCCTTATGCCATTGCATCTTAGTTTCACGCGAGGCTAGACAAAGAATTATAAAAGACATAGGTGCTACTTTTGTTTTTTCAGATTCATTTATTGGAAGTATTTTGACGTTACAGATATAATCCATTTTAGTCATTAAGTTTGGCCTAAAATATAAAAAAAAAAATACTTTTACTTTTAATTCTTGCCATATTTTATACTACAACAACCAAACGCAACCAGAACGCTAAAAAGCAATAGAAATCTCGTATCACGTATCCAAAAACGAGTACGAACACGTATCAGGTTTCGAGTCCCGCGCCCCGGTGATACCGGTGCCTATTAAAAAGCAATCAAGGGCCGCTTCGTTAACCTAACCCCTGTTTGTACTTGCGCCGATCTCAAATGGATACCTTTCTATTACCCGCTTTTAAATTGCGAGAATATTGCTTTAGTTTTTCATCCTGTAATAGATTTTTGTTTTGTGTCTAGAGGAGATTGATTTTGTGCACAGTGTGCAAACATGTTTTTCTTGCAGTTTGATTTATGTTTGGTTTTCTTTTTTGTTGGTGCATGAGTGTTTCATGTTTATTTTACGTACTGGCTTACGGTTTATTGGATTACTTGTAATAGTACACCTCGTTATTCTAGTGGTTGCAATCGCGACTGCTGAGGATGAGGTCCTGGGTTGGATTCCCGGGTCGGGCAAATTTTTATTGGGATTTTCAATCAGGAATTTCTCAGCACATCTAAACTAAGTTTAAGAGATTTCAGAGTCAGAGCGGATAACCACTTTACCAAGGAGTATCGTATAACCCAGTACTAACTGGTTTGTGGAGGTCTGATAGGCAGTCGCTCCATATAAAATAAGGGTACTCAGCTGCATCCGGTTAGACTTGAAGCCGACCCTAACGTAGTTGAAAATTTGCTATGTTGAATTGACTCTGACAGGACTTAAACCACGCTTTTTAAACGCCCTTAGAGGTTAAGAACAATCACAAAAATGCAGAAATGCATCTTCACTCTATCTCAACCAAAAAATCATTTCTCCTTATTTACCACACTTCTTAAAATCACCACAATTCAGAAGTGTTCAAGTTCCTGAAAGTTTAATAGACGTGAAAGCCTCGCGTGATGCTAGACGTATTAATATTTCCCATCCACTGACACCGCGAGCAAGCCAACTCTTTCATTGCACCAAGCAATTAAGTTGGTTCGTTCAAAATTTACGAAGCCTGTACTGCGTTGCGCCAAAATTACTTTAAGTCTTATGATCATAGTTTGTTTGCTTGGAATTCTCTGCATGTGGGTTCAGTGAATGTGGTGGGATTTCTTGCAAAAGTTTTATGGGGTCGTACGAATATTGTATGTTAGTAGTGCACTAAAAATAGACTAGGTATTTCATTTTAAAAATTAAAAACGATTTTATACGGGGTTGCAGAGACACCGACGCGAAAATGGTTCCCACGTATTCAGTACATAATTCTGAGCCCCCCTCCCCCCTTTGACCGTGTAGGTAATGC
The DNA here is from genome assembly GCA_910589295.1 of Noctua janthe. NCBI lineage: Eukaryota > Metazoa > Arthropoda > Insecta > Lepidoptera > Noctuidae > Noctua > Noctua janthe. Next base: position 1,807,257 of record OU342560.1, read on the forward strand.
ACTTTTGTAGGTTCTGTTTTTTTTAATAACCGACGTGGTAACCGTTTTCGTATCCCTTCCACCCCGTATATTTTTATGTTTGTCATTTATACATAACATAACATCACAACTGTAATAACTGAATTTGCTCTACTTGAATAAATAAATATAGTAGTTCCAGTAATAACATAAGTCAAGTGTGTGTATGTGTGTGTGATATCCCGTAAGTGACAGTATAAGTTTAGTTATAAACAGTGTTTGAAGTATTTGAATAATCTGCCAGGGCTGCGGGACTGTTCGAAAGAGATACCGTGGCCCTGGAACACAAAGGGCAAAGAAGGAACATGGATGGGTTTTAGTCAGTACAAGTCTGACACTCCCTTCCGCTCCGCCCAGAGTAGAGGGGTCATATGATGATTTCCCATCCGGAAAAAAAAAAAAAAAAGTATGTGAATAAGGCAAATTGTTAATTGATTATTACTAAACGATAAATAAACCTGTGTGAATTAATTAATAGCCTGTAAAATCCGATAGTGCATTTACTTCAACGAATAAAATACTTCACTCAATCGTTTTAAAACCCCACCTCATTGCCATTCTACTATAAAACTAACAGACGAATGCAACTGGTGTGAACATCCAAAGATAAAGCAGCGCTAAAACCAATACTTAAACTAAGGCAGCGCATTAAATCCTGAGTACTGTGAACCAGACACTTGTGACATTCGATCTCTGCATTTATCAGTCGTCTTTGAATATTGCCGACGCAATAAAAGCGGCCACTAGACCGTTTAGTATTGGCTCTGAAGGGAGATGGAGAGTGTCTGAAGGATCGTCAGCGATATTGCCCGTTTAGATTCTTTTTATGAAATTTCTGTCGGACACATTGTTATTTTTTTTTTTTTATATGAAGCTTCTAATTTTGACACGATTTTGAATTTCGAATTTCTCACACATTTGAGGGACATCAATTTCTAGGTGACTTGCGACACTTTACACTTAGGCTATAAACGCACTGACTGGTGGCTTTTTTAGTGCCCGAGGGAAGTGAAGTAAAACGAACGTTCTAGTATTTTCGCAACCAGCCGCACTGCGCGCTTGGTGCCATCGCTAGTCTCCTAGCGTGTATCGAAGTCGCGCACTATGTTCGTTTTACTTCGCTTCACGCGAGGCGATTCGCTAGGCTACTGCTAGCCACCTGACAATGCGTTCGTAGCCTATACCGCTGGAGATACGTGGCTTATCCCGCCCGGGACAAGGGGTACAACTGCGCGTGTCGATTTTATAAATGATTCGGAAGTCACGTGACTATTCGCGATAGATTTAACACCTTTATACAAGTTAGTAACACAAAGTCGCGAGCAATTTTGGCCTCTCATGTCATGCGGGATTCGTCTCAGTATGTCGCAAATGTGAGGTATGAGGTGTAAGCCTTTTCTCAACTATATTAGGGTCGGCTTCCAATATAACCGGATGCAGTTGAATACCAGTATTTTACACAAAGCGACTGCCTATCTGACCACAACCACCCAGTTATTACTGGGTAATACGATATCCCGTGGTAAGACTGATTGTCAGACTTTCCGGCCACTTACTACCTGTAACGACTGTCAAAGATCTACAAATGACAGCCGGGACCAACGGCTTTACGTGCTATCTCAGGGATGTAAGAAACTCAGTATGTAATGGGTGGTCACCCATCCAGGGATGACCTAGGCAGGCCGGCTTGACTTGAATATCGATCCGAGCGGCTTTTATTATTTCGCCACGAGCTCCTCGTATATCCTCCAGAACATCAATTCAAAATTGTAGGCACATGTTTCGCGACTTATGTCCTAACACGGACGAGCCATCTGTTCTTTGAGGCGCTGCTAATAGTGCTTGTTAAGACAAGACTCCGGAACTAGGCCGCTAACATAGAGAAAAAGAAACACAAAGATTTTAGTCCGCCGTAGCTTTCAAAGACTTTGCTTGCTTCTGAATTCTAGATAGTTATCTACAATCCTGTAGCTCAGCTCCTTTGAGAGTGTGTTTTTTGGTGCCTTCATTTTTTTGTGTCGCCTTGGCTTTCTTTTGTTTTTGCTTGTGAACGTTTCCAAATCTTTTTACCTGTGAAGTGACATGAAGCTCTTTGCTTACATCCATGGGTTGCTGAATTTCTCATCCTCGCATTTGTACGAAGATATATTCTTTACTGTTTGCACCAAGTTTGGAATTACGTAGAGTTTAGTTTTCTTTTTGTCTTTAGCAGAATCATAATGGGATAATAATATGAATCATGTTAAAATTCTTGAAATGGTCAAAGACGTAGTTAATATATGAATTGTCACTTTGTGACTAATTGTAACGTAATTCATATCATTCTATTATGATTTTGCTAAAGAGGCCATTTTAGATAGTTGGTCTAGTGGTCGCAAGCGCGGCTGCTGAGCAAGTAGTCCTGGGTTCGATTCCCAGGTCGGGAAAAGTGTTATTTGGTTTATTCATCCGAAATTTTACAGTCGCAGCCATGGACTCTGGATTTGTGCTCGGTTGATGCCGTGGTTGTCGTCCCCTATTAGGACTTACGTTTCAGGGATTACAGGTATGATGTTTTGGTTTTGTCATGATCCACAGTTTGAATTCACCTACTGCTGGGTATAGGCCTCTCTTTTCTTGTGCCTATCTCCATGTTCTTCCACCTGTCATCACTGCGCCTTACTAGGTGTCCGGCTCAACACCATTTGAGTTCCGTAACGCGATTTCCATTATCGAAAACTGAAAGAGGTGTAGCGGCACTACAAAGAGTACTACAGCAAAATAGAACAAAAACTGAAAGAGGTGTAGCGGCACTACAAAGAGTACTACAGCAAAATAGAACAAAAACTGAAAGAGGTGTAGTGGCACTACAAAGAGTACTACAGCAAAATAGAACAAAAACTGAAAGAGGTGTAGCGGCACTACAAAGAGTACTACAGCAAAATAGAACAAAAACTGAAAGAGGTGTAACGGCACTACAAAGAGTACTACAGCAAAATAGAACAAAAACTGAAAGAGGTGTAGTGGCACTACAAAGAGTACTACAGCAAAATAGAACAAAAACTGAAAGAGGTGTAGCGGCACTACAAAGAGTACTACAGCAAAATAGAACAAAAACTGAAAGAGGTCTAGCGGCACTACAAAGAGTACTACAGCAAAATAGAACAAAAAGTACTACAAAGCCATCTATGACACAGTTGGTGAACTAAACATCGAAATACACCTAAATTCTACATCTTGCAAGTAAAGTTATCCGCCACTTAAGATTATATACGATGTAAACAGACCCTTCGCATAGCCGTCAACTAAGCATGCTGTACATCAAACTAACTTTACGCAAAAATTATTTCTGGGAATCGACTTTTTTTTTGGGGTGAAAAATCACGTTTTAAGGTAGGACTCGATGGAAAGCACTCAAAACATTGTGCTGATGGATGGATTGAATAGTACGGGGGTCGTGAATGTGTGTAAAGTAAAAATCTTACATTAAAAACATGTATTTAAAAAAAAAACTTGTGAAAAAGTTGGAACTTTGACCCCCGATATCTCCGTAACTAGAAGGTTCCCAGGTATGGTCTAGACCAAAAAAATGATTACAAAGACGGGAAGAACAAGTGTCTTTCGGCCATCTTAAGGGTCTATTTACACCCTTTGTACAAGAACACGACAAAAACTGTCGGGCAGTAGCCAACCAGACATGACAGCCGTGTGGTCGGAGGATCCTCCCTTTTCTATGGGGGATGAAGAACTTTACACTCTGTTCTTCATACCGAAATGGACGTCAGCGCAGCCTTCAAGCAACGTGACGACGTTCATCAAGATCACTTCCTCAAGCTTTCGAGCAGCGAGTCATGTAGCCCGAGGGATGATGTTTAGGTCATTCTTAGTTGTTTAATCATTCTCGTATAATGGATCTCCTCCTGTAGACCAAACTACAATTCAATTCCACCTGTGAATTACCCACATATAATCCGTTTTAACGTGTACAGTACGTGTAAACACCAACAACACACCTAAAATCAGCGGAGTTTAAGGATAATTTAATATAGGGGTAAATTAATGAAATCAGAGGGAAATATTTTGATATTTGACAACACAACGCCACTCGACGCTGTGGAGTACCTACTCGGGATGTTTACCTGCTCTAACATTAATTAATGTTCTATTAAATTTGTGTTTCGTATAATTTATTGTGTTATTTTTGTTAGGAGTAGCAGGGATAGGTTATATTGTGTAGAGGGTATTAGTAGTTTGTATTATCGTTGAGTGCTCTGTTACAAATTGTATATTGTCATAATAATATGTATGTTAGTCTGTAAGGTATATAATATCTATGACACAAAGTTGCCTGAGAATAAATGAATGTTATGTTAGTACAGTATGAGTATGGCTGTGCATTCTGAAAATATTTCAAAACGTTTGATATTGCAAATAACTGTCAACTTAGTTGATTTATTGTAACCTCATATTATGTCAATAAAGATTATTATATTATTATTCATCTTATATCGAGTATCCAGTTCTGATTGGTGACTAAAATTTCAGTTCACACAAGAAGTTCCGATTCGTCATCATAAGAAGTCAACGACTTCTGATAACAGTGGACTGTTACATTTGAACAGTTGATTATATAACACCTAGTTCACTGTATCCATAGTATAATTAGTATGACAATGTTTCTGCAAATAGAAACATAATGTAACAAGGTTATGAACCGATAATCTGTCTATTACGCGCTAATCACATGTTTGTAATTAACATGCTGAGGTCAGTAACTTGTATTCCACTAATTATTCCTTTCCTACCTGTGATCCACAAATATTCGAACTATACTGAGAACATACCTAGAAAATACCTTAAACATTCTGCGGACGTGGCTCTGGACATCCATAAATTCCAAACAAAGACTACTGAAGTATCTGACTGTGCCCGGTGACCGCAGCAGGTCCGCATTTTTCCTACCATTTTGACTACAAAAATGGTATTGCGTAGCTGTGCCGCTGCATTATTGCTACGGCGTAGCAGTGCTGCTACGGCGTAGCCAGTACCGAACAAGTAATCTTCTGTTTAGAAATTAAATTGTTCCGTTCTACGCTAGTAATACTGTTTAAATTAAAATACCATTTGATAAAAGCTTTTCCTTACAACCCACACTTTATAAATAAAAATCCACTGCACCCTAAACATAACACCATTTATCGGCATACAGGTGTCAGTGTAACAAAAAAAGGTATATTTTTCCCTCCGTTTTATAAGGACCGCACGTCTCAGGGTAAATTGTAGGGAAAAAGGTTCCGCCACGTAGTTTACTTACGGGGAATTATGGACGTGCATAAGTAACGTACTGCTGTATAGGGGAGAGTGGGGTATATCGAGCCTACTTCCGGGAAGTGGGGCAGAAAAGTTAATTATGTATGGGGACACATGTTGGGCACTGCTGGTGGTCTAATAATGATATGAGGTTTCGTGGATAAATTATTTTTCTAAATATTGTCCGATAAGTGAGAAAGTCTGGGGCCTTTGCCCAGCAGTGGGATCGCGCAGGATAACAGTATCTGCATAAGAAGAGTATGTGTAAGTAGGTGAGAAATTGTTTCTCTTTGTGGCTTTAATTGGTGTGTTACAGCGATACTCTATGTACTAATTATAAGGACTGACTTTTATCTATTTAAATTTTTTGATAACTAAAGTCAGTTCTCATTTTACGTCAAAATGTTTGTTCTTTATTTTTCAATACATAATTATTTAAAAAATCTCAATCGTCCGATAAATAATTATGTTTGATTGTGCTATTGATTTTCCGAACTTTATTTTTATGATATAACTGCACAATATTCGTGAAAGCAAAAAAAATCCTCTATTACTAAACCAATTCTTATATCAGCAGTAGCGCAACATAATCGTTCCACATTACGATTACTCCATGATCTCCAACAATAAAAGTTGATTGTATCATTTTCTGATGCCAATAAAAACAACAATAATATTACTACAGAAACCATCAAGCTTTTCCTTTTACCAAGACGTATCAGTTTCATATCTGAGCCCAAAATTATTGCAAATAAAAAAAAACTGATAATTTTTTTGTCTTTTTTTCGTAGGTAGGTATTTTTCCCGAGATTGGGTATGGATAGCTAGTTTGTTTATATGAAGTTGTGCTACCATTTTTTGGTGAAAAGGTTCGCGGAAATAGGAAAATGGATATTGTTGTGAACGGGGTAGGCCGTGTCAACACACTATGTATTGATTGCTTGTTTTAGCAATAGTACAACGGGGAACTGAACAGAGTCAACATTTTTTGGTATATTTAATTGACTTCTATGGTATATCAACAAGTTTGGTTCGATCGATGTCGCAAATGAAATTACCATTCTTTTTTCCAAGATTTTGTCAGGTACCTAAGGGGTTTTAAATTGGAAATATTTCTGTGAAACTCAATTTAATTTATACATACAAATAAATAAATTTGAAGTATCTGGTTTGTAATTTCAAAATAACAGCTTTTTTACTAAATTCATATGAAAATTTAAGCTGTACTCCGAAACAGCTAAACCAATTTTGTACGACTTTTACTGGTAGAGAGCTGATATTATAAGGAGTAACTTAGGCTAGACTTTTATTTTAGAAAAAAATATGGTTCCGTGCAAATAAAATAAATCCCTTGAAAATGTTAACAAAGTTATATTCAAATAGGAAAGTAAAATTTATATAATAATTTGACGCTAACAAAGGTCGTGGCTAGTAATAAATATGATAGTGAGATATTTCCTGTATTTGTCTTAATTTTTTTTCGCCAAGAATCTCTTAGTGACTTTGATCCTGAAACCCAAACCTATCACAACCTACCAAATGAAAAATTCAAGCAACTCAATCAAAACTTTACAACTTTTCAAATTAACGTAAAAAACAACTAATTTTTTTCACCCTTTATTCGCTCCACAATTGATTCGAAGGCTTTCGTCAACTAAGCAAGGCAAAGTTAAAGTTAAATTAACGAGTTGAGAATAACCGCGGCTTTTAGAACAAACAAACAAGGGTCATTAATCATAAAACTAAGACCCAAGGGTTCTGTACACTTAATTATTGAATAGAATTCTAAACAACTTTGATTCTAATAGCTGTGCTTAGTTTTTATTTGGGACGTTCTCGTTGTTTGTGTGACATTGTGTTTTGTTTATTTAATGTAAGCATTTTTGTTATAACATTGTTATTATTTATTTTTGTCGTATCCTTTCGTTCATACAGAATTACAGAATGATAAATGGAATGATAGCCTTTTTTTTTTTTTTCCGGATTGGAAATCATCAAATGACCCCCCCCACTCTGGGCGGAGCGGAGGGGAGTGTCAGACTTGTACTGACTAAAACCCATCCATGTTCCTTCTCTGCCCTTTGTGTTCCAGGGCCACGGTATCTCTTTCGAACAGTCCCGCAGCCCTGGCAGGCGTCGGCCCATGCGGACCCCTACTTGATTGCTGACATCTCTTTGAGGCGCGCGTGGAACACGAACGCGCCGTCGACACAGCCTGTCGTCATAAGACGGCCGGACGGCGAGCTAGCCCATAACTCGCCGTCCACAGGCCAGCGCCTACGGTGGTCGGAAGCCACCACGTGACCCCCGACGCCCAGGGCGTCTCCCGCGGCGGCTGGGACGTGAGGTTCTTTCCCTCTCACGTCCTGCCACCTCCTTCACTAGCATGACTGCTTCGCAGAAGGAGGTGACGGCTTCCCATTCTCTCTCGCTCCGGACCATGGCTTGAACCAAGGCCGGACGCGAGAGATTGCCGCCGCCAATCGCCGCTATGAGGACACGGCGGTGCTCCGCCCAAGCGGGGCAGACCTCCACGGTGTGCTCCACCGTGTCCTCCGGACGATCCTCGCAGTGGAAACACCCGGGCGTTTCCTCCCGCCCGATTCGGTGCAGGAACCTCCCGAAACAACCGTGTCCGGTGAGGATCTGCGTCAGGCGGTAGGTGAGGGCGCCGTGGCGCCTCTCTAGCCACTCCTCAAAGAGGGGACTTATCGCCACTATGGTAGCGTGCCCTGCACGGGGTTGCAACAGTCGCTCTCTCCATGTCGCCATGAGATCACGCCGGAGGTCTGTCCGCTGAGCGGCAATTTGCCGCGGCAGCGGAGTTTCCCCCCGACGTAGTGCCTCCGCGCGCCATTCATGCAGGCGCGCGAGGACTATCGCCTCCAGATCCCATGGCGGCAATCCGGCAAGGAGGCTAGCCGCCTCGCCGGAGATCGTGCGGTACCCCCGGATTAGCCTTATGGCTATCACCTTTTGGGGCGCGTTCAGGTAGTGGGCGGCTTGCCGCCTCAAAGAACGCGCCCACACCGGGGCCCCGTAAAGGGCCATGGACCGCACGACCCCCGCGTAAAGCTTCCGGCAGGAGGCGTTTGGACCCCTCAGGTTGGGCAAGAGCCGCTTGAAAGCAGCCCCCGTCCGTTCCAGTTTGGGAGCCAAACGTCGGAAGTGCTCCACGAAGTTCCACCGACTGTCGAGGACGAGTCCTAGGTATTTCAACGTCGACCCGACGCCGATGGGAACCCCTCCTGCCATCAGTAATGATCCCGACGGTGGCGCATTTCGAGGCCCATGAAAACACATGGCCTCGGACTTGTGCAATGCCACCTCGAGTATGGAATGATAGCCTCAATTTCAATATAATCCCTGAAGGGGTAAGCAAAGGTTTACATAATCTAATAGTACACCCACAATCGACGTTACAATTAAAATATCATTATCAACTAAGAAGAAACGTAATCAATTTTTGACGCGTTTGGGCACAGATTTATCCCAAGACAACAAGGAACATTGAGCCAGGAAGGTCTCATTAACCTGTCTAGGTAGGAAAGCCCTAATTAACGGTCACCCGGCCTGGGTATCAATCTTAATACACATCCGGTTAAGACCTCTAATATAATCCTACTTAGTCACTTTGGTAACAGGACCGAGGGACCCATTAATCCACTGATTTGGGTGAAACAATATGCAACCGAATAATGTGAGAAAAGTTGATATTAGAAATAACCAAAATCAGTTTCAAAACACAATTTTGTGGCATGTGTGTAAATAAGTGTATTGTCAAGCTACGTATAACTTACGTATAGCTTACCCTACATCATCTTCTTGCCCTTGTCCCACGTTAGTCAGGGTTGGCTCAAGGCTGCGGGACTGTTCGAAAGAGATACCGTGGCCCTGGACCTGGAACACAAAGGGCAAAGAAGGAACATGGCTGGGTTTTAGTCATTACAAGTCTGACACTTCCTTCCGCTCCATCCAGAGTGGGGGGGTCATTTGATGATTTCCCATCTGAAAAAAAAAAAAAAAAAAAAAAAGGGCCTAGAAATTTTGTACTTTTTATTGTCTACTTTTTTAAAAACTGATCCTTCCTGACAAAAAAGGGTTGGCCCAACACGTTATTTTCTTCCATTCTCCTCTGTCAACTGTCACGCTATCATTTACTCCTTATTCTTGCATATCATTCCTCAATCAATCCATCCATCGTTTCTTTGGCCTTCCTCTGCCTGTCCATCCATCAAAATGTATATTCATCACTCCTTTAGTCACGTGCGATTCGTCCCTCCTCATCACATGTCCATACCAAGACAGTCGGTTCCCTTTCAACTTTTCCGTAACTGGCGCAACTTTCAAAATTCATTTTATATTTTTCTAATACCCTACGCAAGAACATATTGAACTGTCATAAAAAGATGTACAAGTTTGCATCAACAAGTAGTACGTCAAACATTGATACTACAAGAAATTAACATGAGTCAAATATTTTGAACGTTAGATGTGCCCTCACCGCACTCATTACTGCTCTCCCGAGCCAACTTTTCTCGTGTTTACCCTGAAAAAAGTGAGCTCGCACATCCCGCATCGAACAATTGCTTTATGCTTTGCAGTATAACTGAGCAAGACAACGTTATTCATATTAGTTTGTCAACGAATAAGAAACGTGATAATTTTTTGACCTGATAGAGCGAATCTAAAGATTTAAATCGTTCATAATAATCAAATATCAAAACTGTTACTAACTGTAATATTTCCTTGTTACAGACTAAACCACGCTCTCGCCGGGTTAAGGCCATGGTGGTGGCACGCGTGCAACGTTGCGTTACACGCTGCATGTTGCGCGCTGGTTGCGCGAGCGTGCGTCACTATTGCGCGGCTGCAGCGACCGTTTGCTGCGCTTGCGGCGGTGTTGTTCGCAGTACACCCTGTACATACTGAGGCGGTGAGTAGTTTACCTAATGTCATATGAAAAAGGTATATCAAAAAGTTCAAGTGTAGCCATTAGCGTTTGTGTTCCACGCGCGCCTCAAAGAGATGCCAGCAACGATGTAGGGGTCATCGGGGTGGGCATCGGCCCATGCGGACCCCTACATCGTTGACGCATGACGCATGGGTATCTCAGTCCCGCAGCCCTGGCAGACATCGGCCTGCCAGGGCTGCGGGACTGAGATACCGTGGCCCTGGAACACAAAGGGCAAAGAAGGAGCATGGATGGGTTTTAGTCAATACAAGTCTGACATTCCCTTCCGCTCCGCCCAGAGTGGATATCCAATCAGAAAAAAAAGTGTAGCCATTTTAAAAACGTTCACATTCTTGTTTCAATGATCATACATTTATTAACTGTTTTTGAAATTGCGGCGGAGATGAGATTGCAAGTTGAATTTGAAAGTTTTTTAAGGACGAGAACTGATCTTCTGATAGAAAAATTGCGTTCATAGAAGAAGCTGGTACAAGGTAGACAATAAACGTATTTATCTTAGTCCAACAGCAGCAGTGAAATACTGAGTTGTGACACACTAACTAAGCACTTTTAATTATAATAATATTATGAAGAGGTAAAATTGGTTGATATATTTGTTTTTTATCTTCGGAACTACTAATCCGATTCCGAAAAGTCTTTCACTAATGGAAAGCTACATTATCCCTGAGTGTCAAGGGCAATATTAAAGCGTTCCCGTGGGATAATTACCGACCATAATGCAACCGAAGCCGCGAGTAAAAGCTAGTATGTCAAAAAAAATGTTTTAATAATTATGTAATTTGAAACATATACAACCAATGCTGTTAGTCCTAAAGTTGACCACACCCATAGATCTGAGTTAGCCTATTCTTGTCCATAGCTACAGCTTCCAAATTATAATGTTACCAAATCCAAATATTATCTAACATTTAATTATCTACGAAAAGTGCCAGACAAACCTATAATCATTTTCTAAATCCGGACAAAACAGATTTAGAAATTTATTTATTCTAGGAAAATTATGAAAGGTCAATGGCTCGGCTTTTCATAAAGGTAAAATGTCAAAGCCAGAAAAATCTGACTAAATCCGGTTAGACTGAACTGAGGGTTTATTTATATCAAACTCACGTGTAAGGGACAATGGGCCTGACAAACTCAGGTGGGAATAAAACTGAGAGAAAGATCTCTGAATTGAAAGATAACTTTTTCCTGGAAATGAACTTCTAAGGGCGAATGTCATCAATAAAACGGTACGCGATCAAAACATCACTAAACCGCATTTAAGAGCTATCTGTGTCAATCTTTCACGAACATTCTTGATCGAGGTTTAGATGTGCTGATTTTTAAAATACCAGTTCATTGGGGAAATTCGCACTTTGACCGTGGATTTCAGTTTTTTTTTTGTTTATAAAATCCCAATTCACATTTTGAAGGTTGATATGTGACGTATGTTTCTGTATTAGTATTCCATAGTTCTAGTATCTTGGTATAAAATTTCATCAAAAGTTGCCTAACAATGTAGCTGAGCAAATCGCATTCATATTTCATATTTCTAGTACTTAATTATTTATGAATATATAATATGTTTCTGTTGTCGGCAGGTAGCCGGAGTAGTGGGCAGAGCAGACGTATTAGCTTGTATATTCTTTTTATCGTCGCTCCTTGTGTATCATAGGTAAGTTAATTATTTTCTTACTTCAGCTTCATTTTCCATTAGCCATCGAGGTGATAAATGATATTAACTTTTCCTGTATATTGCATCCTGTTCATCGAGTATTTTTAAAATAACTTTCTTGTATATATTTTTAAAATTAATTATAGTTATGTACAATCTTGATGATGCCATTTATTTTCCTAAAGTTTAATTCCCTCTTTGACTTAAGATTTTTTGATACAACTAAAGGATGTTGATTATACTTAATGTAATAAACCTACTTATAATAACATCGAACATCGGCTCTTTTATACTAATCTACCATTTGCTCATTTAAAATGTGCTGAAAGTCGTATTCAGAGCGTCCATTTTACATTACGTACGTAAATATTAATTCTTTCGAAGATTTATTTCACGAAGTACTTATTAAATGTGTTTCAACAGAATATTTACTATATTTCGTGACGAGTAAAGCCTCTTAAGTTTTTTTCGCAATGAGCACCATTTGTTTAATCCCCTGGTAATAGTGAGCATTTGTTATGCTCTGACAAGCAGTACGTACCTATTGGAAATTGGAGTTTTGGAGTGTGCGATTGACAGCATTGTCTGGAATCTATCTTTTTCTATTCCCAGCAAAATTGGACGTAGTAAAAAAAAGGATCTACACACATGGTTAAAAATGACTTAGTGTACCAAACTGATGCTAAATATCGATACTGTCAGCCAGTTAAAAGTTCCAAGCAAAAAACAAAAGGTTATAATTTTTATCAACGTTAGAACAAACCCACACGTGCATGTGGCTTATAGAATCGATACTTAGCATCAGTTTGGTGCACTTAACTTAGTAAGTTTTAGGCCATGTTATGGAGTAGATCCTTTTCGCCTAACTACGTTCGATTACTTAGCGAAAACATCAACGGTTGGTTGGTTTATCGTCTTGTACACTCAAAAGCAGCTGATATAGATTTACGATTAACTTAATTCTCGATCAGCATCCAAATTGAAACATAAGAGAGAATATAATCAACCACCTCATTTCCGTTACGCGCCCTTGAAAGCCCTATTCTAATAAATATACCATATAAAACCATGACCATTCTTTCTAGGCCTACAAGTAACAAGAAGTGTGTATGGCTGAGTGTAGTGCTTGGGGCTCTCAGTATGCTGGCCAAAGAGACCGGCATCATGATATTTATACTCAATCTAGCCTTCGATTTTTATAGATGTTGGCCGTTTGTTAAAAGGTACTGTAATAGATTTTAATCTTTTATGAAATTCTTTACCTTGATGGGCTAAGTTTATGTATTGGAAAAAATGTCTTTCCCGATTTTCAGGTTAATATTTTCCATCCTGAGGTCCTAGCACGAGCGCGCGTTGTAAATGTAACGTAAATACATTGATTTTAAGATTATATTTCCCGTTTTACAGAAAATCCTAACTATTATTATAAATGCGAAAGTAAATTTGTGTGTTACCTTGTCGTGCCTAAACCACTGAACCGATCATCCTAAAATTTTGCATATAAGTTGTCAGGTTACAGAAACGGACATAGGGTACCTTTCATCCCGAAAAAGTAGTGTTCTCTAGGAAAACAACTTTCGAATCATGATTGAATTATATTATTATAGAAACTTTAGTAGTGTGTTAAGAGTTTAATTTTTAAATTATTTGTATGTATATTATTTAGGTTACTTTACACCACGCGCTCGTGCTAGGGCCTCTGATAGCAGAGATAAGTTGTTGCCTTATAAAGTTTGTCGGGTAATTTCACAAAACCCTTCATCATAATTAAACTTACTTATAAAAGCATTATCTCGATCTAGATTCCACACAAACTTGACATGATTAATAAAGTTTAAAACCCAGTAAAAATTCCACTAATTGGGCCTAGTTTCAAACAATTTTCTGTTCAACAAAGTATGCATGTAGAACTGTATACCCCACAATACTTGAACGGAATGAGGTTCATTATGAACCTGCGACCTTCTGGTCGTAGTTCGCCGACTACTACTTGTTGGACACTTGTAACTTTTATTTGCTTCTCATTTGTGGGAGTGCTCGTAGCTTTTTTTTCCCGGCAACTATACTAGAATAATAAACATAGACAAATATTGCGATAGACAGTCCGCGTGTTTTAATGATGCTTTTTCTTTTGCTAATGGTTTCTTGGTTAGGTAGGTTGCTTGGTTGGTTTGGTTAGTTAGGTTGTGTTTGTATTTTTTTTCAATGAAGTATTTACTATCATCGAGGTTTGTGTTATCATTATCATTTCAGAGTATTTCGTTTATTATGCACGACATTAATTTGATTTTTCTCTGTGTCGTTTATTTTGTGTCTGCTACAAACTTCACAAAAACAACATATGTATAATTTGCAATTGAAAATTAATCGACAACTTTGCTAAGTTGTAAATAAAAGGTAATATTTTAGTCCGAAAAACTAGCGTATTAAAATATAAAGGTTTACTTACACCCTTGGTTATTTGTTTGTTATACTAATACCATAAATTAGTAACTAAAGGTAAATTTGTTACGAGAAAGATTTCGACAAATACATACTATTTAATCTATCTACACGCCAACATATTCACTGCCAAAGCAATGTTTAAGTTGTGTAGAACCTCCAATTCGTAGAATATTTAATTATATTAATTAACCGCACAAAACGCCAATTATTAATCATGTCGTGACAAATTACTGCATACTTCATTATAAAAATGCTTGTTGGTATACAGCGTGTATCAGAAATGTGTACCTTTGCTATACAGGGTGTGGTGCAGACATCGAAGGAACGACTTTCTCTGCTAGGGCAACAAAAATCGGCTTTCTTATACGAAATTTCAATACCTATTTGACCTAAATGTATGAAACAACTGATTCTTTTTTCGCGTATATTATTATGTCAGTTCTATGAATACCATATCCTTAAATATGACTACTCACTTCTGAAACACGTTGTATATCAACCATCATTTTTATTAAGAAGTATGCAATCATTTTTGGCAGCCAGTTGGCTCAGTGACTAACCGATTGGCTGCTGCGCTGCGTGTCGCGGGTTCGATTCCCGCAAGGATATCTGTTATATAACGGGTCTGGTTATTTTTGTATGTGAGTTTAAACGTTTTAGGAGAAATTTATAATGAAAGTGAAATTTCAGGTCAATATGCTCATTAAAAATCGAGAAGAAATGTACTGGGTTGTCGCTACGGACAATAAAGGTGGTGGTCTCCTTAGCACTACTAGTCTGCTTGAGGCTAGCTTTACTACAAGGCACCTGGCCTTCGTTCTCGCCACAGGATAACCCTGCTGCTTTTCATCCTAGTTTTTTTGTAAGGTAAAGTATTATTATGTTTCTCTACGTGGTACTTGACTTTAAAGAATTGTATGTTTGTAATCTTATTTCTTCGTAACTGGCCAATAATATCATATTTTAAATTATTTTTTTCTAACTGTGTTCATGAATGATCTTTGCACGCACGCCGACCAATCAAGCTATAAAAAACCAGTTTATGCAGATCTGTCATTGTATTGGAAATCTATACAAAGCGAGACAATGTTATACTGGAAATGTACAGCTTGTATTGTAAATAATGGGATAAGTGTTACATAACATAACAACTCAACACTACACCAGTATTGACGTAATTGACGTATTATAATCTATTACGACTCTGATTTGTTTTCGTGGAATTCTTCTTTAATATGAATATCAGAAATAAATTTTGGGTGTTTTACGTAACATTCACATCACAGAAATTATTACTATCTCGTTCAATAAGTTGAATTGGCAACTGTAATATTACAGTCACTGCAAAGTATAAGGTTAGCTTTGTCGCCTAACAGAGCAAAAATGACACAACAGGCGACTTGCGACGTGATTTACATCAAGCGACTCACGTGTGCTACTGCCATGCTACGACTATTCAGACACGACGGCACCTGGCCGTGTTAGCATCTCGTGATATACGTAGTTATTGTCTCAAGATGCATGTCGCTTGACCGCATTACTCGTGGCCAGTTTAATATTTACTTATGATCACTGATTTCTTTTAGATTGATGACTTTCTGCTACCTAGCAGCATTCAACTGGTGGTTACTTCTGTGTCCGTGGACGCTCAGCCACGACTGGCAGATGGGGTCAGTGCCTCTCATTACCAGTGGATGGGATCCCAGGAACCTGCTCACTTGTGCTGCCTTTGGGGCGCTGCTGCTACTGTGCTATCGGTTTATTGCTGATTTGGAAGTAAGTAAAACTTGTATGTATGTTCTAATAAAGACTGTCTTTTAAATGCCTGTTAGATCTAGTTATCAAGAGTGGCTGTTGTGACCGTGACAGTGTGGGTTTGATTTCCAGCTCGAGAAAAGGGTTTTTTTTTAATTGCAAAATCAAAATCAAAGCATTTATTTTAAGTAGGCCAGTTACAGGCACTTTTGAATTGTCGAAACTAAGACAACAATGAAATATAGCTACAGTCCCAGTCACAAGGCACAAAAACTGTGAAAGTACTGTAGTTGCCCATTCCCTAACGTAGATCTCTATGGAGAAGAACAGGCAAGAAACTCCATGGACACTCTTTTAAATCAGAATACTTTTACAAAACCTTGGTTACGTCATTCATGTTGAGATGGTACGTTGCGCCTCGTAAATGGAGACACACCCCTTACTATTCTAAATGTGTGATTTGGTTTGTTTCGAGTGGTACTACGTTTGTTACTTTATCCTACTAAGAACTATTCTTCGATGTACAATGAGTAGAGTTGATTCAAGACGTGATGATGACGTGAGATTAGTTTTAAATTTATTTGAAATTGTTCTGGTGGCTGTACTCTCTCGCCGAGACACTCCGAGGCAGAGTGAGTGCGAGACTCTGCAGTCAAGCGTGGAACACCGAAGCCAGACAAGCGGTCTTCCCATTACAATTGTAATATCTTTCTTCTTAATACCACGCATTCTGCACTTAAGACCTTTTGATTACAATGAAAACTGCGTCAACACGGGTCAGAAGCCTGTAAATTCTGCGCAAGCTACTGTTATGTATTTTACAACACTATACAATATTAAATATTTTATTTCTTGCCCAATAGGTACAGAAGCACACGCCAGCAGTGATCGGTCTACTTCTAATGGTCCTACCCTTTGTGCCAGCAAGCAATCTACTAGTAACAGTGGGATTTGTAATTGCCGAGCGAGTGCTCTATATACCGAGGTAAAATGTTTTATATTTCGTCATAGAACCCAGCACCCAGCTATATTGCTGTTTGATTACTTTTGTACCAGTTTTAGTTTCAGTTTTCAATAGAGTTTTTATTGAAAAGTTTTCTTTGTGGCTAGATATAATTTTCATTTTTTGATTATAGTTTTGGTACAAAAATATACTTTTCATAGCGTTATATCGTATAACGATTACATATTTTACAGCATAAAATTTGATAAAAATTCTCAGTTAACGAGTTTATAAATTGTGAAAATATTTTTAGGTATAATAATAACACTTTAGTTTAAATATTTTTCATTTCACCTTGTAATAATAACACCATCCATGATTGAGCCAGTTATGTCTCAGGCAGTCTGCCCACTACACCATTCCATACCATGACCGTGCAATGAACGGTGACGGTCTAGTGGGCATAGTCTCATACTTTTAATGCATAGAATATTTTTTTGCCCGATACGTTTATAGCACATCATGGTATGCTACAGTGTAGTGGACAGATTCCTTTACTCGTCCAGTATGGGGGTGACCACACTTATCGACGAGGAATCGGTGTGAACTTTTCAAAAAGATCTTTGTGTCCAATAGCAAATAGTTCGCCATGGTGTCGAGTCGTAGCGCGCATCGTCCAAACCGAACCGAGGCAAATGATGTCATGTCGTCGACGAAATGTTTTTCATTTCTTTGCACGGACGTAGATCTCTTTCAGTTCGGCTCAACCCGCGTCGTTGAGACTCCCTATTGGTTCATTGTAGACCTGCAGAAACTCAAAGTACTCTTTCTTTCAGCGTCGGCAGCGTTATAATAACAGCATACGGTGTCCAACTGATGTGGTGTTCAAAGCCTGGCACTAAAATGTTCCTGGCAGTCGGCCTGGCAGTACTGGCTGCCAGTGGAGTAGCACGGACACATCGGAGGAATGCCGAGTGGCGGGATCGAGCTACGTTGTTGAGGTGAGCATGAGAATGTTGCAAGACGAAAATTGTCTTTTGGTTGGTGGTAATTGTGTAATACGTGGCAGACTAACGTTATGTTGTGAACATATTTTATTTCTTCGAAATAAAAAAGAAAACACTATTAAATTCTTAAGTTCGTCGTTTTATGCCGCCTATGGACTTCTGACTTGGCTTTACGTGCCGTCGAGAATACCACTCAGGCAAGCTGGATTCCTCACGATGTTTTCCTTCACCGAAGCAAGTGATAATTTTATACAATACTCACATGAAACCGAAAAATCAGATGTGCGTGTCTTGGGTGTGAACTTGAGACCTATGACTTGGCAGTCCGACAGTCACACCACTAGACTATCACTCCTTATATTTTTCAATATAGACACGCGAGCGTGCACCCGCGCCTCGTTTTAACGGACGCCCGTATAACGCGTCGCGTCTTATAGGGCATAAGAAGAAGGAGGAACATTAAAAAAAAAAGTATTTACCTGGTACACAAACAAGGGATGGTACGGGTACTTGTCCTTGGTCTGCCTCACGATGTCCAAGTACGGCAGGCCTGGCTTCACCATCAGGAAGTCTGCCCCCTCAGCTACGTCTCGAGCCTATAAAGAGATATAAATCAAAAGGCTTCTTCTTCTACTTTGCGTGTCGATGGACTCAATTCATGCCCGACCAAATTAGGGAATTTGTGTTTTTAACGCCCGTACACATTAACATTACTAAAGTACCGAAATAACTGCCAAAAACAGACAAAGAACATAGACTAAACTCGTGACCTTACTTAAGAAACATCAGTCCAGAACAAGAGCCTTATTTAATTACAATTTCGACCTTATAAAGTTCCATCGTCATTAAAAACTTGACCATCCACCGCAACAGATGTGCCAGACATCGATAACAATTACAAATAATGACAAGATATTTGTCTAGCCTTAACCTTCGAAGTTCTATCGATATTATGAGACCTTAATACTATATAACGACTTAGGACAGTTACTTCTAAAGTTGAGAACTTGAGAACTATTTAATTGGTGGCAAATTGTTACTGTAAGCCCACGAGTCGGCGGCAAAGTTAATAGTTAGGGAAATATTATATTGGTTTTGTTGATAACTGTTTTATGTCTCAAGGTAAGGTGCTTTTGATAATTTCATTAAAATTATGAAAAATATGTATATTTTAAAGAAATTTGCTACCAGAACATCGAGTATATTTGTTATTATTACCTGGGTTATGGAGGTCAGATAGGCAGTGGCTTCATGTAAAATACTGGTATTCAGCTGCATTCAGTTAGACTCGAAGCTGACCACAACATAGTTGGGAAAAGGCTGGGTAGATGATGACTATATTATCTGCACATCTCTCAGAATTTTTTGTCTAGAAGTCAATTATTAGCTACAGGTGAGCTGTAATATCTCAGTCATTGAATTTACCTTCCCTCCACGTTTAACCCAGATATTTATTTATTGAGTACGGCCTTACACGCAGTATTTCGCAGAAGTAATTACTTTTCGACCGTTTCTCCGAACACTTAGCTATCAATATCGCTTTATTGGTCCATTTGATAGCATTATTAGTGTAAAGGCGTATACATAAAGGGAGCGAAAAAAGTCTAATTAAGACATAATTGCTCGGGAATTCAATCAATGGTTAAAAGTTGGCATAATAGGTACATCGGAAAATTTTGGTGTTGAGAAAAAAGAGTTATGCTTTTAACCCCGCTACACCAAGCTATAAAACAAGTAGTTATTGCTTTGACATACTATGTCTACTAGTTCCGTTTGTTAGTTACCCCAACAATAAGTAGTAAAGACTAGTTTTATAACATGTTAAAAAAACCCTGTCCGATCCGTTTGAATTTTAAAATGCATGACTTTTGTGTACAAATTACCATAATTTCCACAATTTTTTTAAAACATGACCACACCACACCATCTTCGATCGTCAGTTGTTTATTAAATGACGTTATTGCCCGGGAAGTGAGCGGAGTGTCGCAGTCCACGCCCTGTGTTGTTATCTAAAAAGGATTAAATAAATAGAATCTAATATCGATACCTAATAATACCCTCACGGATTGGACAGGTTTTTCTTTTAATAATTGTTAATAGGTTGGTTTTTAACTATTGCCGTTGTTTTTTCACATTTTGTTCTGTTTGTAAAAACGTATGGTTATATTTTTTCCTAATTCCATTTTTATTAGATTAAAAAGAGAGTTAGAAACCGTACTGGTAGGCATATTACCTCATAGGGTAGTATGACAAAGCACCTGTTTCAATGTGCCGTCAGTTACACTAATTCAAGTAGGAATATTTTTGTCTTTGACTGTGTTTTGAGAATTTAAGATACGCAATGCAGCGCAACTTTTTTCAATCTAACTATTGCAATTGCGTCATACATAATCGGTTCAGAAGTTTCCAAGAAAAATAAAATAATGTTAATATGGAAAAATCACTTTTCACGAAATCGTCCATACAAATCGTCAATTTCATACTTTAACCCCTAATATATTGTATTTATTTTAAATAACGTCAATAAATGTATGATACATGTTTTGCAGACTTACAACATACTTGAACTTGTTCACACAATCGTTCATGTTCATCACAACTTGTACTTGGTTATAAACGCGGGGTAAAAAGATCTTCCTCTTACCTCAATTCAAGTCCAACCTCAGTACAAACACCTCGAACAACCTTCAATGCGTCTGATATCATCGCGAGCATCTCAGATCTCTTTCAAGACGTAACTTCATAAAATACTCCGTAATGAAATATCGGTTATATTAAATTCTGTTGCCGGTTTACGAGTCCATTCAATTTTCTATAGACCACGTTTTAGAACTTGTTTATGGGGGAATAAATGTTTCGGCTATGTCGGTTTTAGAGGTTCATTTAATTGAAATACGGAACCTTATGAGATTTTAGATGGTTTTATTTTATGTGTTTAAATGACATTTATCTTAAGTAAACATCCTATATTTCTGACATTTTGCATACTAGGCTACTTCTATATATGCATTCTTTTATATCTTATCAATGCTAGCTGTGAATCTTTTTCCTACATTTTCATGAAAACGCCCATTTTCATAGATGGCTGTATAACTTTGTTTCAGAAATTGTCTAATATATGTACTCTTAGATAATTCCCTTTCCAGCCTACCCAGTCAGAGTGGAAGGGTATAAAAAAGGCATGGCGCGTTGTACACGGCCTCTTTGGATGACGCTCTGTGCTTTTTGGTTCTCTTTGGCTTTTGGTAGTAGGCAATTGACCAGGCCATGAGAGGTAATAATTTTGGTTCGGGTTGTTTTGTAATAATTCTGATGTACTTATTATTTACTTATGTGCTAGTTGTTGATTAAAGACATATTGTAAGAAACATAACTTTCTATTTCGCTTCTGGTCTCTAATAGTACATAATTGTTCCTTTTTCGAACAAGGACTTACCTAATACAGTGTACATACAACCTACATCACTATAATTAAAAGCAGGTCTCCGCCCCCCTCCCTTACCGCTCCCCGTGCACTGTGCTAAAACACTACATAAACAAGTATTTCCATACTTCCAACCAACCTGTTTTAAATAGTTCCAAGTCGAGTACTTGTATAAATTGAGTGGGTGCACGTAGTACTAACTTTATACAGGTTGGCCAGTCGTTATCCAGCTAAGTTTTCGGCTCCGAAAACTCAATGCATTCCGAGTGCAAGATAAACTTCTATAACGACTCCTTCAGAGCCGAACGTTTTAGGTCTCCCCCTTTGTTTAAATGGATCCCATAGATTTCAAACTAAGTTAACTCATAAAGTACAAATAGATTTTGCAGATATTGAGCTCCGAGGATTACCCTTTGTGCCAGGTCTCTTTGTAAATCTATTTATAAACGAAGTTGATTTACATTTCAATCCGGCTGAATCTACTTAATCTCTTAATCACCCGAAAGAAGACACCTCTTTTGGGATCGGATTTCGGTCGCTCGGTACAAGCCAATTATCTCGCTTCTATCTTTTGCTTCACTTTAAGTAAACATTTGGGATTAAGAATTTAATACTTTTTAAAACTTTGTGACAAATAGCGCCAATTTGGGCCAAAAACATTCCAAACTTCGCCTCCATCAGTTTAAACAAGCACAATTTTACCCACAAATCGTTTTCCCTAAACACTAATAACTTTCAC
Source organism: Noctua janthe (assembly GCA_910589295.1). Classification (NCBI taxonomy): domain Eukaryota; kingdom Metazoa; phylum Arthropoda; class Insecta; order Lepidoptera; family Noctuidae; genus Noctua; species Noctua janthe. Next base: position 1,829,506 of record OU342560.1, read on the forward strand.
AAGGAAACACCTCCAAATTTTTATTTCCAAAAACATTAAAGAGAAATGTATTAAACATGACACAAAATGGTAAACACGATTTACAAGTCTTGCAATATTCGCTCTACGGTCGCCGCATTCGGGCGTAAATTACCTCCAAATGTGTTTTGTTTGTTACAGGGCGGATTTAGTGACTTTGCCGCAGAACGCTAAACTGCACTACAACTTGGCAAACTTTCTACGCGAGACAGAGCAACAAGACAGCGCCATCAAACATTACAAAGAAGCTTTGAGGTAACAAAGCCGTTTGCCTTAACGCGAACTATTGCGGGTCGAGTTCAGCAAAGTTTATTAAGCTATTCGTCATGTATGCGAGATATTTAACCCTAGAGTTGAGCTTGAAGCAAAACTAACTTTAACTCAAGCAAAATTTTGTTGAAATAATACAAGTGCATGGAATAGCGAACAGTTTGAACGTACCGACATACAATGTACTGGCCGTATAATTACATACAAACTCAGACACATAGACAGTCGATTGTTCTCCAAATGCATAGTCCAATGAATGCCGGCCTCTTACAGCCGTTAGGGTGCAATCAAATTGCGTGCCAATCGTCTTTGATTGCCTTGAAGTAGCCTTACCGAACGATAGGCGTCGATCGCCTAGGAATTGTGCGTTACTAGTCTAATAGTACTGACAGTAAATTTTGTTAGGCAATAATTTATGCTATAATTTTAGTATCTATTATAGGACTTCTGTTGAAATTTTATTTAAAAAAAAACAAGATGGCTGCATTAGTTCCGATAAAGCCCACACGCCAAAAGATCTATGTACAGCTAAACATGCTCCCTTGACTTTTTTTTGACCAACAAAATCATGATTCTGACAACTTCTGTCTTCCCCAGGTTATGGCCAAGCTATGCCAGTGCTCACAATAACATCGGCACGCTAGTCTCGGGGATGGATAACGCCGAGCACCATTTCTTACAAGCCATCAAGTTCAATAAGTACCACGTGAACGCACACTACAATCTCGGCAAGCTTTATAAGTAAGTGAGATGTGTTAAACAATTGACTATCTGCAGTATTGGATATCTTTCTTCCTTGAAATCTACCAAGAGGTTGTCTGGAAAAGATCAGTTTTAGCGTTAAGACTGCACATTGTGTGACATTTTTTAAAATGTCAACATTGAGCAACATTGTGCATTAGATATATTCTACTTATATAAATTGTTACATATTCTTAAAATTGTTTCATGTTTTAGGAAATAGAAGGCTTTTTTTTTTGTTTATTTATTTATTTAGGTATGTAAAATATATACTTTTATACTTGTAAATGATAATCTCCTGGATTGTTTTTATCTGGGCTATAATTAACCAAATAGCATACACACAAACTAAATAATTTAGATAGATATGGCTCGTTACACCTCCTGAATTTTCTGCCAGTCGAGTAAAACTACCAAAATTTTCCAGGAAAAGTGGCAAGATGCATCAAGCTATATCAATGCTGGAGAAATGCATATGGCTGCAGCCAAGGTTCGTGCAAGCCCATGTGGAGCTGTTGACCCTGAAGACCGAGAATGAGAAGCAAGGGATACTGATGAGGCTGGTGGATCTGGAGCCGAGCAACTGGGAACATTATGTGTTGTACGGTGACTGGTTGCGAAGTAGAGGTAAGAATAAAATGGTTTAGCGTAGCTTTCTGTAGATTCTTGGGCAATTTATTGCCGATGTCCCACAAAATATTGAACCATAGAAATGGCTGTCATCCTATGGCCTTTATTATGGTACTAGTTTTTCCCCGCGGCTTCACTCGAGTTAATTTAGAATTTGACAAACAATTCTGGTTGTACTCTGCTTGTAATAATATAATTCAATCATGATTCGAAAGACTTTAAATATAAGAAGTACTTTTTTCGGGATTAAAGGTACTCTCTGTCCATTTCTGTACACCTGACAACGTATATGCAAAGTTTCAGGATGATCGGTTCAGTGGTTAAGGCGTGAAAAGGTAATAAACAAACAAATAAACTTACTTTCGAATTTATAATATTAGTTAGGAATGAGTTGGATCCGGTGAAATTGGAAGCCAACGAACAATAGAAAAGGCTAGGTAGATGATGACCATTTGCTAGTTCTATTCTCCTTAACAACACCTTCATTTCAGGTTTACCAGCGCCAGCAGCAAAATACTACCTTGAAGCCACAAGACTGAGTTTTAGGTATCGAGGTGCTGTGCGGAACGTTAGAGGAGACTTGATATCGTTCAGGTATACAGCGCTGATGTACCGGTCACTAGGGCAGAAGTCTAGGACACTGCAGTTGTTAACAAGGTACCTTAATTTTATAATACAGTACGATAATATCAATCAAGGTTTGTCAACGAGCGATGGAGCGCAGCATACTGATTGTAAAAATAACTGACTGGAGCCCGGAAACAGCTAGACGGGCTCGCGGTAGACCAAAGAGAAGATGGCGGGACGTCTTAGAGAGCTTCTTCGCGAATTAGCGTGACGAAGCACACCATCGTAAGAAGTGGAAGGAATGGGGGGAGGCCTTTGCTCAGAAGTGGGACAATACGAGCTAACTAACAAAAAAAAAAAAAGATAATATCTAAGTTGTTCTGTGTACTTTTTTTCTCTATCTCCGTCAAATTATACCTACATATTGTAATAGACTAGACTTTCATTTACTTTTAAAACATTACAAGTAAAAGATTCGATATTACGTAAGTTCTTTTTGTGTATTGTAATGTTTTGTAAATGTAATTTGAAATAGACTAGATGGCAACCACCCTCCACTCCACCACACGCTAACCACTTTCAACCAGTCTTACCACGGGGTATCGTATTACTCAATGCTAATTTTGTTACGGAGGTCAAATAGGCAGCTGCTCCATGTAATGAATCCGATTAGACTGACAACTAGCATAGTTGGGAAAAGGCTAGGCTGATGATGAGACCATGTAGACGTCAAGAAAAACTATTATAAATCCAATAGAATGACAGAAAAAACAATTTTATTAGGCTATTGTTCTTCTTTCAATTAAGATAAAATAAAATTGTAAGTCTAGTGAGAACAATCGTCACCTTCATCAGCTTTCAAGTTTTTAAATCCTATCATATTCCGTCCATGGGCCGTCCTGCGGACCGAGTGGACTCGGGAGTGCATAGCACTTCGAACCGCTGTTCGATAAACGACTAAGATATTCCAGCAATTTGAATCAATTTGACCGCACCTTTGCATTGGTAAATTAAAGAAAGAGTATCGTTTTGTGGACCTTCCGTCGAAGTTTATAGAAAGTCGTATCCGCGCGGAATCCGTCGCGGACGGCCATTAATCGTCTAATTTTTTTTTTCTTCTAACCCTTAGGTGGCACACGTGGCGACGGGGCTGGCCCAGTGCAGCTGCAGCGCACATGTACTTAAGAGACTGGCGACTCAAGATGGAGTTGGAAGGCCGAGCGCAATTATACTCTAAGGCCGTAAATCCTACAGTGAGTAACTTGTTTTATTATCATTCTTATTTGAACACATGAATTTATCTTTGCGATTTTCACTGTAGGGAAGTTCGTGATTTAACTCGATCAACATCTCTATGTTTACTACTACCAGTGATACATCTTTAATTATTACGAAAATACCAATTAAACGTACTCCTTCTTACTCATTCAAACATTAATTATACGTTATATCATCTGTGTTGACCAAGTAATCATTTGCAAATTCTAAACATCAAATTTCTAGTGTTAGCATTATTTTAGACATAACAGTTTACGATGAGACACTGACAGTATCCTACAATGTTGATCTAAGTACAAAATGTTCCACTAGTCCTAGTCCACTATGTTGCACATAATGAAGCTGTTAAACCAACAGATGTGCCACTAGATTCACTTGTATATACTTAGAGAGACACAGGTGACTGTTTCACAGTTAAACTTAAGATGCTGTACGCCAGTCGAAGATAACGCCATCAAAGATTGGAGTATAAACAAAGATAACGTTACTATTAAAAGAAGTTGATTGGAACCAACTTGTTGAACTAGGTCATTGTAGATTTTTTACCGGAGAGCCAGGTTAGTTGCAATCAGTTTCAAAGCATTTTGTATTTTTACAAAGGCCTTTTATGGAATTGACATAAGTTTTTGCGTGGCTTATCACGCTCATCCATTTTTTACATTTTCTTCATGATGACCACTAAATATCATCATCATTCTTCTGCCCTTATCTCAATTTATTTGGAGTCACAGCAGCATGTCTTCTTCTTCCATACTTCTCTATTACTCGTCATCTCAACAGACACTTCCTTTCTTGCCATTTCATCCTTTATACAGTCCATCCGTCGTTCCTCAGGTGTTCTTCTACTCTTATACCCATTCATACTCAAAACTTTCGTCACGACATTTTCCTCATTTCTCCGCCTCATTGCCCATATTAAGCCAACCGATTACCGCTCAATTTTTCAGTCATGATTACCACTGATAGAATGTCAATTTGTAGCCTCTCTGGAAAGTTCTAGCTGTAACAGTTATAAATGCTAATAATTGCTTATACAGATATGTTAAAACATGTTATTCTTTCACAGAAATCAACAAAATGCTTCGACCACACACAACTAGCGGTCGGTTCAAAAGAAGAGCGAATACCACAGAATGAAGAAAAAAATAAAACTGTGAACACAAAAAGTGATACCAAAATGTCAAGTGATAAAAAAGACAGTGACAGTAGATCGTGCGGGACCAAAAAACGTAACTTATCAGTGTCGTCGCAAATAAAAACAACACACAACAAATCTGAGATTGGACTAAAAGACAAAAAGTGTACGTTGCACAGGAAAGATAAGAAAAAGGGCAACGGTGTTATAGCAACCATCGGTGCGCCTCTAGCTGAGCATATACTTATGAAAACGTATTAATTTAATCGCTTTTATATCTTTTAAGAGAAGCAATCGGGACTGGAGACCACTTTAAACTGAATGGAAATAGAAACACTTATTTTGAATGTGAGAAATAAAAAAGAACATTAGAAGTTTCGTGTTGAATGGAATCATTTTCAGACCAACAACACAATTGTCTAAATTGCTAGTTACCGAAACGAAGCGATTTCAGTCGCATAACAGTACAAGTAAAGTGAAATACATTTTCAATTCCAGACCTGTTTGCTTGTCTTTATAAATAAAATTTGATACCTCAAGTGATTTAATTGATGAAGCAGTGTGTGAATTGATTCACGTGACTATTTATAATGTTACAAGGATATTTTGGCGCTCGATTGAGAAGCGCCGTTAGTAACCACTTGTGAAATTTTGTGGTATGTATTGAAAAAACAAGACGCCGTCGATTATAGCAACTTGCCAAAAGGTCCTTGTACAGCTATATCCATCTGTTTGGAATGTGATATTTTGAGCGTGACTTTCATTTCTGACGTAGATAATGCTTGGCAGTTTTGTTAAAACCAGTTAGTTTTAGATACGCCGACAATATCGCAAGATGTAGCATAAGCGAGGATCTTTCATTTTGGAAACTTCCAGAACAAAATGGACGTTTCGAAAATGGATGTGTTTAGATAGACAACTAATTTAAACGATGTGTAGTGATAATGAAATGAGAAACAATCTATTTTTGTCAGAGTGTGAGGGGTGATTTATATGAAAATGCACAAAATTTGTACGCTAGCATTAGTAATTTGTAACGATTATGATCAACTGTTTGAATATTTGACGATTTATCATTTACCCCGTCAGTTAGTTTTATATTAATTTCTCAGATTATTATGGTTATAAAACACTCATATACCATAAAACTATATTTAAGTGACTATTTGTAACTTGCCTAAAATATTAACGAAAAATTTGTAATACATGGACTAGTTAATAATGTTATTTAGTTTAAAATTAATAGTTTTCTTTGACGGGTGATGAGTTTTTCATTGATATTATTTAGTATTCCTATGGTTGATAATAAAGGCTAAGGATTGTGCTACAGATAGTTAACAGAATTCGCTTGGCCTTATCAGTCGGTTTGAAGACACAGATGTGACGATTGTGAAACAATAAACGATGAAATTGATGATCAGCTATCAACATTTACAGACAAAATAGTGGCTAAGAATTCTGCTGTCGACAGTAACGCAACAAATACAACAAATAAAATATTAGAATAAAGTAGTCTTGCCAAAGATAATTTAGATAAAAATAACAAATGAACAATTAGCAACAACAACGGTCAAAGAGCTAAAGTGACATCTAGGCGAAAATGGCAATGAGGTAAACCCTTTTGATTTTAGTTCAAGTCCTGAAATCAATACTAGTAAAGTATAATTCAATACAAATGAAAATAACTGTCTTGTATTGAAATCATAAAATAATGACTTAACTTTGAATAAATTGATAATAATTCTTTCGAAGAAAATCAATCAGTAACAAGCAACGACGAAGTAAAAGCATTCAATACTAAACTTGATAAGTTCTAACTTGTAACGATCCAGAACATTCTGTACATGTTCAGAATAATATTAAAGCTAACATCATTGCTGTCAACAGCAGAATAATAAAGAGCGATCTCATGTAACACTAAGATGTAAATAATATTTATAAGAATAGACTTTGGCACGTGACAATGCTTTGAATGTACTGAGAATAAACAATTGAATTATATTTGTGTGGTTTTATTTTTGTTCTCTTTATTAATAGAGAGGTCGCTACCATACAAGTAATTTTTTTCTTTTTATTTATGTATTGTCATCTCCTTTTGTATTCAATTTTTTCTTTCGTCTTCCCTTGAGTTGGTTCGAGGTATATGACAACAGCTTTAGTCCCTTCTAACTACTATTACCTATTGCTACTATTAGGTATGGCTTAGTTAGCTATTTCTATCTTCTAGAATCGTCAGTGAAACTATTTGAGTACCATCAATCCCAAAATCGAATATAAAAGTTAAAAAAGTATCACTTTCTTCTCTCGTATCAGCTTCACTGTTCATGCAGTGGCTAGTGTCGTACAGGGTGGAAGCGACACCGAAGCACAAACGGTTACCATGAAAAATACACACAAACACATATACATACACACATATTTATATATGTTACAGTCAAAAGTGTTAATCGGTCAAAACCTCTTTTGACCGGCGTCAGTCACAATCCATATTATGTTAATATCGTTTTCTCCATTTAAAAATCTTATTTCAGTACGTAAAAACCTAATAAACCTAATAAGTTTCTAAGTAAATTTTAGTTATTGTCAAAAGTAGTTTTGACTGATTAACAGTTTTGACTGTGACATAACATTTTTCATCGGTAATTTAAAAAAAAATCACGTGTTCCATATATTTTGACCGCATTGGTATTGCACTTTCGTAGGAAACATCTTTTTTTTCATTAATGATGTACTGAATACGTGGCAAGTTTTTATGCATCGTTCCTTTCCACCCTGTATATTAATATTAGCTATTCAGTGAAAAACGAAACAGAATAGAATAAATATCGCTTCTCGTATCGGCTCTTTCCAAAGAATAGAAAGAATCACAAACAACGCCAAAACAACACAACTGTATAAAGAAAACCCATCGAACAAACAGCTCTGATATCTCAGTAAGATTTCCCAACGTATCAACACCTGAGTACTAGTTCCCACTCACACCATCTAATAATACTGCTAATCCTTTAGATTGAATCTCGAAATAATGGAATCGTGGAACTTGCAACAAGTGGGAAGTTACTTTCCGTTCGAAATTCTACTTTATGTCTGTTGGTCAAGGTTGGGCTTTAAATGAGAGGGAGAGAATGGGTTTTTATGCAGCCGTTCAAGATTTCTCGGTGTTGAGTGAAGCGCATTTTATTATTGAAACGTAATGTTGTTACTGTAGCTCTGTCCAGACAGGTATTGAACTTATTAAACTAGCTGGCAGTTCACTTCAATGAGTAGTTATGAAGTTCGAAACAATATGACTGGACTTTAAAAAGAAGTAACATCCAGATTGTTAATAAAACTTACTAAAATCCCATAAAACAAGACATTTTATTTGATTCGATTTCATACTTCTTCTCTCGACTACTTTGTTTTCTATTTTCTCTCTCACTTAGAAAGCCAGACGGGCCAACAAGTATCAGATAATCAGCTTGCTTAAAGGTGTACAAAACATATCATTTACAATACGCCTGTAATCACCGGAAGGGTTAGGCAGAGGAGGACCTATGGTACACTCTCATCATTACCCAAACTTCATAGCTGCTTCTGAGAAACTCCTGATGGCAAAACCGAATAATACATTGCTGAACCAGGGAATCTAAAAACCAGGGAATTTTTAACATTCAAAAGTGCCTGCGATGGTCTAATTCAAATAAATGCTTTTGACTTTTGGCTTTTAATCGACCTCATTCTTCGCAGTCGCACTTACGATCACTAGACCGACGAGCTAACTAAAGTCAATAATTGAACAGATACTATTTTATCGTCTGTTCTGTCGTTTCCAAGATAAAACGACGATTAAACTGTCTCCTTGTCTCTTACCTACAGCTAGTCCGACATACTTGTACAAACTTGGAGCTCGAGAACGTGTGTTCGATATAAAACAAGGAACTTCTAATGCCGCTGAACTACGAGTTGCAAACCGGTCGGACAGAATTTTGTTCACCTGTTTAAATATACAGGGAGTCTTTGAAAGTTGTGTCGGTGAGTTTAGTTTTAGGATGTTAAAAAAAATTAAACACTAAAAGTACTACATTTTAGTTGGTATAATCATTCTAAAGTAGCCCGATACGTGGCCGATCATAATAGGCCTCATCAGAAGGTTAAAGTCACCCAAAGGGCAATGGAGAGGGCTAAGCTCGGAGTTTCCTTGCGTGATCAAATCAGAAATGAAGACATCCGTAAGAGAACCAAGGTTACCGACGTAGCCCGAAGAATTGCCAAAATAAGTGGCATTGGGCAGGGCATATTGCTCGCAGAACGGATGGCCGAAGGGACCGAAAAGTTCTGGAGTGATGACCGCGAACCGGAAGACGCTGCGTTAGAAGGCCTCCCAGTAGGTGGACCGATGACCAGGTGAAGGTTGCGGGGATCCACTGGATTCGAGACGCACGGGACCGGTCAATGTGGCGACACTTGGGCGAGGCCTATGTCCAGCAATGGACGTTATTTCGGCTGAAATGGTGATGATAACGATGAATCATTCTACAGCGTGTCTGGTACACACTGTAGAATGATGAATCATTCTACAGCGTGTCTGGTACACACTGTAGAATGATTCATCATCATTATACAGCGTGTACCAGAAAGGTGTGATCATATTTCAGGGTGTGATTCTGACCATCAAACTGAACCGCTTTCTCCATGGGACCACCACCGAACACGAGAAAAATAAAAAACTGTCCCATACATTTATTTCGCGAAGTTATTGAAGTTTTGTACTGGACAGCAGATTTTTTTTGTCATTTCGATGGTGGGCCATTGGAGAAAGTGGTTCAGTTTGATGGTCTGCATCACACCCTGAAATTTAACCACACCTTGCCGGTACACGCTGTATAAAGTTCCTTGTTCCCTGTGAGAGGTACCAGACAGATATTCATCACACGGGCCCAGGTCGAATTGGTGGATGACACGTGTTTTTGAATTTTTAGGTTTGAGGGCATTATATTAACCGATTTTTACTGGAAGGACAAATAACTGAATTAATTTGAACTATTTTACCAGCAATTACTTTATTTTTTATTGCTTTACCTTCCGAACTTTGAAATTTGATCTTCTTCTTTATTACAACAACCATTTTATCTCCTGAAACGGCGTTGGTACACAAATGAAATGTACATTTAATTTTTTTTTACATTTTTTTTTTTTTGTAGAGCGTGTGTGAAACTTATCTAACAAAAAAGCCTAGGTTCACATAGTTTAATTAAACAAAGATTTAAATTGTTAGATTCGCTACCTCATCAAATATTGAAAGTTTCTCTTGCGTCGACAAAGACATTTTTAGTCAACCCATTCCTACTGAAGGACATAATTTTCCCTGCCACTCTGTTGCAACTTCAACCAACTCTAAAACCACTAGAGCAGACCGACACAAAAATGCAATAAACAGTTAACTCATTAAACAGTTGACGAACACCGAAGCGCTGATCAAAGTTTAAATTAGACAGAATAGTTTCACGTTCGCGTCGCGTCGCCGTCACTCTGGTGACTAATCCTAGGTAATTACCACTTTTACTCTTCACTCCTTAATTGAAAATTTGTTGTGAGTTATGTTGGTGATAGACAAAGTTCGATGTACACTTTAATGGGTTTTTGTGTTTAGAGACGCTTCCGCTTATATTTTAAGTTGCGAGCGTTCAGAGGTTGATGTATTGTGTCCTGTGTGTAGGATAGAAGGCTAGATGTAAAGAGCCTTAAAATGCTGTCGTAGATGTTTAAAATGTCTAGGTTATGTTTAGCCAGGCGGTGAGCTTAGGGCTGAGTCGTAGCCCGACCAGCCAGGTCCAAAGAGGTTGCGCGCAGTGGTGCGCTCCTTCATGGAGAACGTGCGGTCGCTGGACAGGGTGCACTTGGTGATGGGGCTTGGAATGGTAGGCTGATACCAGTTGGAGGTGTGCGCGAATTTACTTGTATTTCCCGGGCCCCCCACACATGTTGTAGTAGAAAAAGTGGGTTTTTAGTCGGTAAGGGTCCGACATAACTCTTCGCTGTTTCTTTAGTAACTTCCTACAGCAAAAGATTTTCCGTTGTTTACAAGTTCTTACAAAATTTTCATAAGTAATTGATTTCTAAATATACAGGGTGTAAAGGTAAACAAACCCATCACATAGCCGTCAACCAAGCGTTCTGTACATCAAACTAAGTAACTTTACGCAAAAATTATTGCTGGGAATCGAAGTTTTTTTTGGGGTGACAAATCACGTTTTACGGTAGGACTCTATGGAAAGCACTTAAAGCATTGTGCTGGTGGCTGGATTGAATAGTACGGAGGTCGTGGAGGTGTGTAAAGTAAAAATCTTACATTAAAAACATGTATTTAAAAAAAAAACTTGTGAAAAAGTTGGAACCTTGACCCCCAATATCTCCGTAACTAGAAGGTTCCAAGGTATGGTCTAGAACAAAAAAATGATCGCAAAGACGGGGAGAACAAGTGCTTTTCAGCTATGTTAAAGGTCTATTTACACCCTTTATACTTGTTCGTAAACAGTTTCTTAGTACATAGGTTGGTATATCATTTGACACAGATTTAATTATGCAAAATAAACACTTCTAATGTATAATCTAAGAAAAATCACTACTAGTAACTTAAGTATCTCTTTACACTACTCATTTGATACTCCGTATAAGAACCATGTGCACTCTCTTAATAGTTAAACGATATTAACTAGTGTGCAATGCAAAGCACGCCGCGCCTGTACACACGTACAGCTTAACGTCTGTTTAGAGACGGATGCGAGAAGCGATGCAGAATACATTCATAGTGCAATTAAAAGATTCAGGTTAAAATCCCTTATATGAATTTAAATTAGAAGTTGGCTATAATCCTCGTATACTAAGGTAGAAGTGTATCTTATAGTACACCTACATTTCACCAGTAATGTATTAAGCTTCATTTATTGGGTGGTGGAGAGCTTATTGCCATCATCATCATTATCATCATCATTTCAACAGGAAGACTTCCACTGCTGGACATAGGCCTCCCCCAAGTGCCATCAACCGTGGATGAATCCACACTCCATGCTGCTACCGAGAAACTTATTGTGAAAAGACAATTATTTAAAGAAAGAAAGAAAAAAATGTTTATTAGTCGCAAGGACATGACGTGCACACAATATTATAAAAAAAAAAAACAGTTTGTATAAGATTTTTATGAAACTAAATAAAGGTAAATAAAATAAACAATAAACATCCAACGCATAACAAACATTTACAAAAAGACGGGGCAAAAAAAAAAGTTGACAGCTTGCACGTCTTGACAAACAGATTGTTACTAAGCATGATGCTGTGCTATGGGGCGCCACAGCACAGCACTGGTTTTCAGTGGTCACCCGTGTAAAAACGTACTATTTACGTTATACTTAACCCGACCCAAGAATTGAATCTCTTGCTCACCAGTCGATTTTGCGACCACCACTGACTTACGAAGCAATCAAAATAAAGTGTGTATTTGAAGAGCCATTACGCAGGCAATGCATGCTGGCTCACAATGACACAACTTACTTCTATTATAAGAAAAATAAGTGTATTCTTCTCGACAAAATACACTTTAAATACATAACTACGTTCAATGTCAAGCGATCCGTAGCGGCACGTTGATTTGCTACGGTAATTTATCAATGGCGTAGCCGCGTAGCAGAGTTATATTGCGTGCTACGCCGTAGCATGAAGGATTTTACGTAAGCATTTCAAACTATTTATGTTAATGTTACTTACAATTTGAAATTGTAATAGTGTATAGATACAAGAAATAAAAAATGAATATTTATAATCAAATAAAGAATTCGCTTGAAATCAAATTTATTTAACTATAGGGAGAAATTATCAAACTTAAAATGAATATAGACATCTTCACTTAATTTTTGAAAGCTATTAACGAACGTGGAATGCAAAGCACGAATCTGCTGTAACACGTACACGTTAACGTCTGCATTGAGACAGATGTGAGAAGATTTCGAGGTGTCCTTTAAGTACATCCGCATTTCGCTAGCTACGTCTAAGTCCCATGTAGTAGGGAGCGAGCTTCGTGGCTAAATAATAACAGCCGCTCGGGTCGATCTTTAGGTTAAGCCGAGCTTGCCTAGGTTGGTCTGTGGATGGGTGACCGCCCATTACATACCGAGTTTCCTCCGTGCCTCGGAAAGCACCTTAAGCCGTTGGTCCCGGCTGTCATTTGTAGATCTTTGACAGTCGTTAGGCATTTAGTGGCCCAAAAAGTCTGACAACCAGTCTTACCAAGAGGTATCGTATTACCCAGTACTAACTGGGTTGTGGAGGTCAGATAGGCAGTCGCGTAAAAGAGCTCAATGGTAAAACCGAGTAATATTATCCGATCTGAGAATCGAACTCAGGACCAACCTATTACATAATAACTTCACGCGTGTATTTCACCGAAAGGTTAAACAGAAGTTTACATAGTACACCACCCACAATTACAAACTCCGGGTTACTACTGAGAAATTCCTAATGGCAAAACCATATAACACATTGCTCGAATTAGAAATCAAAGCCAGGACCAGCTCATGACATAATAACATCACGCTTGTATTTACCCGCAGGGTTAAGCAGAGGTGTACCATAGTACACCCACCCAAAAATTTTAAATTCAGAATACCAATAAGAAATTCCTGAAGGAAAAACCCTATATCCCTTTGCCCAGAGATTTTAACCCAGGACCTAATGCTCAGCAAAAACAAAACAGAACTCCAAGAGAACCTACAACAAGTATTCGTACATCAACGTCCCAACTAATTCCTTAAGGAATGACAGCGATGCAGCTCTGCGGAGCTCGGGGGAGCACAAAGAGCGCCCGACAATCGCCTTACGCAAACATTGCCGGTTTTACTCCGCGCTCACAACTATGCCCAGATACCGATGCAGCAATGCATTGAAATTTTTTGTTGGATCGTTATTCTTCAAGAAGTTTCTGTGAACGGTATTTTTGTATACGAGGCAAGATATGAGATATGGTGTTAGACGCGTTTTTGTCTGAAGAAAAATATGACGTGTCTATGATAGTTGACAGGATTGATAATATTTATGATTATTTAAAAGAAAAAAAGCCTTGGTGTATTGTTATAGGTGTTGGCATAAAGAAGCCTGAGTCATGGGTGAACTGTGAATGACTTGGTTTTGGTCAATTAATGGTTCCCTAATAATTATAATATTTGGATCAAGGGTTTGATTCATTTCGTTTTCTTACATAGTGTGCGCTTAATGCATGTTTTAAATTTCGTTTCATTCAGTTCAAGAATACTTTGTGGAATTTTATTATAGCATCTCAAACAGTACCCCATGAAAGATGAGTCTACTTTAGCGAGTCTGAAGCCTGGCTGAAAGTCTGAAGCCTGGCTGAATTAATTAAATTCTCTAAAGCCAAGTTTGTATTTTGTTTCCGCATTAATAACCGATTTCGATGGTTTCAAATAATGGGTGTATAAAGACCCTTAACGAAGCCGAAAGGCACCGGGCATACCTTTCGGTGGTAAGAATAATGTTTTCCTTGTCATTGCGATATTTTTTTTGTCCTGGAACCGTCTAGTTACGGAGATATTGAAAGTCAAAGTTCCAACTTTTTCACAAGTTTTTTTATTTTATTATCAGTTTTTAATGTTGTAATTTTGCTTTAAATATCTCAATGACCCCTGTACTATGCATCCATCAGGATAATGTTTTGAGTGCGTTACATTAAGTCGTACCGAAAATCGTGATTTTTCACCCCCAAAAAAGCCGTTTCCCAGCAATATTTTCTGCTTAGAGTTACTTAGTTTGATGTACAGAGTGCTTGGTAGAGGGCTTCGTGAAGGGTCCGTTTACACCTTGTAAACAAACTTGTTCACATACCTTGTTCGACATTGTTTAAGCTGTAAATAAACTAAAAAAAGCTTGTAACATTAATTTTATTGCGATGTCATGTTACAAATTAACAACCGTGATCACGTTTCTAACAGTCATTAAGTAAACAAGTATTTAATGGCGAGACAAGTAAATAAAACGGGCCGTACATAGAACAGTTACCAACTACGGGTCACGAATACGTCACGATACGAACTATAGGGATGAACACTGAATTAACAGATGGCCTATTCTGTGAGTAGTGAATGTTGCACTTGTTAATTTTTCAGGAATTAAAAAAAAATGCCTGCGGCTTTAGGCGTGTTCTAGTCTATTTTAATCAAGGACAAGCACAGGGAACTAGCGATAGTGAGGAAAACTCACTTCTTTCTTTTTCGTGTGGTTAGTGTCTAACCTGGTGTCAGAGGTTCTACGCCGCCCATGGGCCTCTGGCTTGTCTTTATATGCGGCTCGAGAAATATCTCTCCAGCAAGCTGGTTTCCTCACGATGTTTTCCTTCACCGAAGCAAGTGATAATTACACAATACGCACATGAATCCAAAAAATCAGAGGTGAATGCCTTGGGTTCAAACTCGAGACCTGTGTCTTGGCAGTCGGACTTCCGTGATGATATATTATAATTTGAGGAGTGTTTGATGATACTCCCGCCAAGCGAGAACATGCCACTACATTTCTAAGTCCACTCTCCATGCATCACACTAACCACCAAATCCAACAACCTCCAGAATAAGCCTCCCAAAAATTTAAAACGACACCGTCGCATGCCTACCCGCCATAACAACGGGGGCGCCACTGTCTTCCCAGTAAACGGAAGCGATTTATTGTAATAATTTCCGTTAAAATGGCTGCTCTTCGTTTAAGGCTGTGCGTTCGCGTGAGCTACCGTGGGAACTTGTACATGAATGATGGTGATGTCTCCAGAAGGATTAAGGTAATAATGTGGATTAAAATCTGTGTAATTTGTGTTATCGTTAGCGTTAATTGGGTTCATTAGGGAAGTTTGTTTGAAACACTAGGGCCTTGGGGTCCGGTGCCCACCTAGTATTTCGGGATATTCCAAGTGGTTGGTCGACTCTTCACACGACCAGAGGGCTGGCCTTTTTGTGGCCCAAGAATTAGCATTGTCATCCAACGTGGCAATGCTGCCAGCCTTCTGGGTACTTTTCTTATTGACAACGATGTGGACAAATTTTTGACACCCTGTAATTACTTTCCCATTTTTATTATAACAATGCTTTTATCCATTTGAATGAACTAACTAAATACATTATTAATTAAAAACTATAAAATAACCTAAAATAAATAAACTAACAACTAACTACAAAAGGGCATCAAAAAACTCCTCCTCAACGCTGTCAGCTGGTAATGTGCCCAAGAGACTGGCGGATTTGCCATGTTGTATGGCAACACTTAGCCTCTGGCCAAAGTAAAAGCCAGCCCTTGGGTCACGGGAAGCGTCAACTAGGCGTTTCGAAATTTCCTTAAACAGGCTATGAGCACTCGGACCCCACGACCCCAGAGGTTCAACCCCAAACGGCTCGAAAAAACAGTTACCACAAAGGTTTCTATATTTACGCCGCTTGAGGTTCTCCGCAGCCGCAGCGGCAGCGGGAGCACAGCACGACGAGCTTGGAAGATGTGATGGCGCAAGAGTATTGATGCATGTTGCGTCCCACACTAAAGGCCTACCCATCTTCCAAGGAAACAACGACATGCCGTCCGGTCTCTTGCCATCGTCGCGTGCCAAGCCATGGGGTTTGACCGTTTGGGAGCTCGGAGAAGACTAACTACTATCTACACGGGAAATATTAAGGATCCTGCCCACTTCGTACCATATCATGACCGTGCTATGTGCTATGAACGTATCAGGCAAAAAAATATTATTTTTATTGAAAAGAGCACATGGAAGGAATTGGGGGAGGCCTTTGCCCAGCAGTGGGACAGCATAGGCTAACAAAAAAAAAAAACTGTACGGTATAACATAATAATTATAGCTAACAGACAGATAGAAAACTTAGAATTTTACCAGAAGCTTTAATCCAATTCTTCATTTTGTCCTTGATCCAAAATATAATGTTCCTGTCGCGAATCTTCATTGTTCGCGTGTCGTGTCATGGCAACTTAGCATGAACATCGGGAATGTCTCTGCGAAAGATAATCAGCTCGTAAACAAGATTACAATCTCTGTAGATTGATAAGATATTCCGATTAGCAGTAATTATGTTAGGATAGTATTGTTTGGACATGTATCTTGTTTGTTTGGCGATTTTTGTATGCCAGGAACTGATTATAAGTTTTGGTTTAAGTCGCAGAACAGGGGGAATCCTTGGCGGCTTACTGTCAAAATCCAAACCAAGCGCACCATTAAAGGTCACCGTTTACTCTTAGAAGCCAACAGCCCGTGACGATTGTCATCTAACAATGCCCTGTGACAACTAGCTTACGCTTGCTGCGCCAAGTTCGGGCACAAGTATTGTTCATAGAGCCTAACTCTAAGAGAGTAACTGTATTTTGAATTGTGCTATGGCGGCTGTCCTTCACTTCAGAACGTTACATTTCTATTTGCATGCAATAAACTTTGGTGACTTAATACATAGTATTCTAATGAAAA
Organism: Noctua janthe; assembly: GCA_910589295.1. NCBI lineage: Eukaryota > Metazoa > Arthropoda > Insecta > Lepidoptera > Noctuidae > Noctua > Noctua janthe. Next base: position 1,846,638 of record OU342560.1, read on the forward strand.
TTATAAAATCTTTCTACAAAGTACCTACAGGAAAATCACGTTCTATCTCTTCACATGAACTAAGATTAAGTACACCATTTGATTACATCTACACCCACGAGTAGAAGAAGAAATAAAAGCAAAAGCACATTCAAAACATACATTTCAGCTGCAACCCCTGCCACAAGTATCTGTTGCGAAGTTAACAAGAAAATTAGCAATGCATTACGTGTTGCAAGCTCCTTCGCTGAAAAAGAACTGCATTTCAAGAAGATTTGTTGAATATTTCCATATATTTGTTTGGTATCTATCTTGATATGGGAATAGGGATCTGTTGCTTTAATAAATACAGGTGTTTTTTCATCGGAAAGCTATAGAAAGATTATTAGTTGAAGAGTCATTATTAAAGAATAAAGATTTGTTTTCTTTGGTAATTATTTAACTTGTTCATAATTAAAAAAAAATATAACTCAACATATAATAGTGTAACTTCTAAAGGTAACTGTCGTTTTTATTTTATTTTTGCTCTTTCTAAAACTGCTTCATGTTCTATGTTTGTACCAAAACTCTTATTTATCTGATTTTGTCAACGTAGAAATACGGCTTATCCAAAAGGAATGTCTAGAAACAAAAGATTTCAGATTAAGTTTAGGCTAAAAGTGTTACAACAAAATCTATTTTCGGAGCCCAACAAAAAATTACTTGTGTTACCACAAGTAATTTTTTGTAATCTTTTGAAAAATGCAAATAAATGAATAGAAACGAAACCTTTGTTTAGTGTGGCAAAAGGCACAACAAACATTTTTATTTAATTTAATATTAATGACTACATATTACAAGTTTATTTATTACACAATGCTGCAAATTCAGCAATATAAATTGTGTCAGCCCAGAACTGAGCTAGTAGTTTGGCGCTTTCGGTAGCGTCGATCCATCCCTGTAGTGAACAAACAATAGGACACATTCCTCTAAAGATTTAACATATTTTTACAAACTCTTTCAACCTTGGCAATCAGAATAGACCGATCTTATCAACCCGTATTAAACAATACATTCTATAACCGGCATCCCGGCATCGAACCGAACCTCGTGTACTTACCGGTTTACCGGTTAAGCAGACGATTACGATTCGCGACGATCACAACCCTATTTGTAAGGCACATTACACATAAGACGCTGTACGACAACGCGACGTAATGCGATAAACGAGCGATTTTGTGAAGCTAAAGTATTTACATGAGGTTTATGAAAACGTGGATACTAGCAGGATGGCATGAAGGACGTTTCTTTTTATGAGACTGTTTCGCCTTTTTGCCTTGTACGTGGACTAGTTATCTCCAGTGGTATCTTGTTAGTAGGTGTAAGGCAATATTTGATAAATAGTACTATTTGAGACTTCCCACAAGACGGACCTGGTTCTCGTGAAGGCCGCAGGCATCCGCAGGATAGAGAAGCATATGAAATGAAAAATGAAATGAAATATTTATTTACCAGATATAAATCCACATACAACATTCACAAACAGACACTAAAATAAATTAAATTAAACCTATTGACATGATACACACACCGATCGATATGATCCGTCGATGTGGCAATGCTTGGAGCTTATGTCTAGCAGTGGTATTTTAGCTAAACGGTAACTAAGTTTGGCAAATATATGATATCCTAATCCGCGATCACCAACTCCAATGCAATTACCAAACCATCTGCCAAGCAACGATAATCATAAACCGCAACACATGTAAGATTTCTATAAAAGGCAAACTTACCGGCTACAACCAACAACAGCACACATTTACTGTCCTATACAACAATTAAACATTCACAAAGGTTCAAAGAAACCCTCGCAACCAACAATTCTACCTTCACATTCCGTTCGCAGACAAAGATTAACTCAACTCGTAGACATAAAACAACGTCAACATCCACCCTAATGTGCAAATCCCTTAAGGCGAAGTCAGCTCCGGGTCATTAAAGGTTACATCGGCGGGTTTAAAAGAGATCTCGGATCCAGTCGGTATGGGGAAATGGAAATGCACTTAATGCATACGTAATCAAATTATCCAGCGGTACGCCCAGTGGCGGGGTCTGTGTTACACTGGTGTGTAAGCTGTTGATGTCTAAATGTTGGTGGTGAATAGTGGTGTTGTGTGTGTGTTAGTGAGTATGTAGTGTTGTGTGTGTGTGTGTAGTGTGTGTTCTGGAGATCTTTCTGTCGGTTTCATAATTACACGATGAATCGTCATCGTGTAATTACGATTTCTATTACTCCAAAATAGTTTGTCGACTGTCTTTGAACCTTTTCGTATGTTGTGTTATGTTACCAGTTCAATGAAGTCATTCATTAAATAGCCACATGATGCGGTGAAAGTTCTCAACATTTATAAACCATAGACTACATCATATATTACAACACAATATTATGATGAATGGGACTATCTTTTTCCTATTTTACGTGAAGAAGTGGTGGTTGTGTTCCTATCTTACAAATAAAAGTGTACATCAGCGTGTTTATAATCCAAATTGAATCAATTGACTATTTCAGCCGGATATCGTAAATACGTGTGTAGTTAGATAATATGAATAAATAAATATATTATGGACGATTACAAATTGTTTACTAATGAAAAATTGTACGAGAACTGAGTTACCTACTACGATACACATCGGTGTGACCTATTCCCCGGGTACATAACGCGGCGTCGTTGGGAACAGCCTGTCAGTTACTAATGAGGGCCTGGTGGCATGAGAACACCATTTTTCATTACATTTTTATACGTCACACGAAAATATAACCTTTGTTAACGTTCCCTGAATGCAAATGGAGAAATTTTCTAATGCATTTACCGCGATTTAAACGGTGAAAATGCAAGTAAACTCAAGAATATTTTGCAACGTGGTAAAAGTTAATTTCTTGTTAATTAAAAATTTGTAGGTAAGACGTGGCTCAAATTAATTTATGATTTGCTATGCGATAGGAAACATAGAAACAGTGAGCTATTTTGAAATCACAAAAATGGAATGAAGCATTGCTTGCAAACGTAGCCTGACTTACTAAAAAGTAGTTAAAGTTTTATTTAGGCTTGAGCTTTAGACGAAATGCTTATTACAAGTATTATATTGAATCACATACCTTCAAAACGTTTACCATAGGAAGAACTAATTATTATATAGTTTCGTAGAATCTCTACACACAACTACCAAGAACGTACAAAAAAAAAACATTATCTTGTAACAACTTACCCGCATAAATTCATAGTCTATGCGTTGAACTGTTTGTTTACTATTCTATAAACAATTTTTAAATGATAACATTTTAAAATTGTTTATAGAATAGTAAACAACACTGCAATTCTCCAAAAAGATAGTTAATATTGTAGTATGCAAATTATTTCCACTTACGTCACATGCAAAATTTTGTGAAACACTACAAGCGTGCATTTCAAGAGATCTCGACTTGATTTATCAGCGGAAAAGCGCTCTTTAGTGCTTTTTATAACTCTGCATTATTTTTGAGCTGCAAAATACCAGGATTTATAGTTTTGACACTCTAGCTTTTTGAGCGCTTGAATTTTCAAGAGATAGAACTTTATTTTTGGTGATATTATACAATGGAAAGTTAAAGTTTGTGGATATTCTCGAACTTTCTCGCACCGTGTGTATAGCAGTGAGAATCAAACTTTTTCTTTTGTGATATGTGTGCATGTAGCAACTCTGTGAAGTTTTCTAAGTCAAGCGTGCCGCAAACGACCATTTTGAATTGTAGAATAATTCTTCACATCGCGGGTTGTAAAATAAACGACAACAAAATAATGTACTCTTAATAAATATGCGTAGTACTTTTAATCAAGAACGGCTTAAAAAGGCCCTTAAAATAAATCGAAAAGTCATTTTTAAATTACACTTTAAATGCAAAAAGGACTTAAAAACTCGGCAAAAACCGGATCCACGTGTGTAAAACCGCAGACGAAAACTTATGAATAAATAAATAAGCTTCAAAAATTTCAAATAACTTCGTGTAAAACGCAGCAGCGAAGTTTGGAAAAAAATGTAAAAAAAACGTTGGTCCTGCGGAGCGCGGGAAAAATCAGCGTAATTCGGACGTAAGATTTGCATTTTTGATTACGTAAATCGTAACGAGAAAGGTCTTGGACGGTTTTTGGACATTCTTCTTTTATTGTATTTTATGTAAAGTTTTTTTTGATAATTGTTCGATCTCCGAGATGGGGCAGTGGATTTGTAACTCTTTTTCATCCGTAAGTTGAAGTAAGATGACACTGGTCTTTAAGATGGTATGATAAACAAGGTTGGCGAGACACCGACACACAAACGGTTACCACGTATTCAGTTCATCGTTCTGAACCCGCCATGGAAATTAAACAAATTAAATTATTCATCTTTAATTAAAAAAAAAACAGCTGTAATACAAAAGTGGTCAAAGTGGACCTACACGGTCAAAATGTATGGAACAGCAAATTTTTTTTAGGACACCAAGTTTTCCGAGCCTTTTCTTATTAATTATTTGACATTATTACCAATATTATTATGCCTGAGAGATATTTGACGGCATGTTAAGCCAATTTCGGCATACAAACTCTGACACCAGGTTAGACACCAACCACAGGATAAAAAAGAAGATTATTACCAATCCTTGTAAAAAGAAATGCAAGTTAAAAATTACTTACAGAAAGAATCAAAAGCTTGTTTCACGATATTTCATCCATTAATCGTCATCATAGTTAACTAATCGCCTTACTAACAGGCGTTATTTTTCAAAGCATTGCAGGAAATTACAGCTCCGCTCTTTTGTTTCAAATGATTTGATACTTCGAGATAACGACCGAAGAAATGTAGGGGTTCATTAGTCATTGAATGAGTAGGTAGCTATAGGTAGCTTTTTTCCTTGATTTGACCGGTAGACGAAGTTAGAGTAATATTAACGATAGTTACCGCTTTTGCAGTTGTTCATTACATGAGTTTTAAATCATTACTTATCATGCTTAGACATGTTCCCATTCCTATCTTACACTTCTCTTTTCTCTCTCTTCGTCAACCTTTGTCCACCCAATGCTGAGTGGTCTCTTCCAAATCTCTCCACTTTTGGCGGTTTTAGGTGATGGCTATCCAGTTTCTTTCGACCACTTTCATAAGATCGTCTTTCCACGTTTTCGGTGGTCTTCCCATATTCAGCCGTCCCATCTGTGGTCTCCTCTCCAGCACTTATTTCCCCCTTTCTAGACTTGTAGTTGGCAATAATGCGACAGTGACCGAAATACCGATTAGCCAAAGTAACAGTTACGTGATTTCTTCAGATCTTCAATCCTTCAGGTCTAATTTACTGTTTACCTACTCCGAGGGTTTCATTCTTGCAGCAGAACGTATGTACCTATTTTTCTGACTCCATAATTGATAATGAATCTCTGGCCACAAAGTCTCACAGGTAATATTTACCTGGGGGGCTACAGCGACCTCTTGAAGCATTATTGTTTTAATGTCACTCCAGTGTAGGAAAAACACGGAGCTATAGAAGACGTCTAGCGCCATCTCTTTCCCACTCTGGGCTAGGATTAAAATAATACTGATTTAAGACCTTATGGTAGGCCACCTGGCCCTCTTACTGGGGAAGAAGAGTCAAGTAATCTATGGCACTGGCCGAACAATTTTTAGTTATTGAACATTGACGAAAGTAATCGACTAAGCAAACATGGATTTATGGAACGAATAAATTTTCATCGTTTTATTATTTTATATAAGACAAGTTTGTTATATTTTTAATTTTCTTTATCGTGTGATTAGTTTATATTTTTAATGACGAGAAGTTTTTCAATTTATTTTTACTTACTTTTTAATTAATCAGAGATTGATGAGTTAATTACCTGAGAATGTTTATAATTTTCTTTTAAATCATAATACTACAAGCTGGAAAATTGAGATTCGTATTTTGTATGGCCATCAAGGTTTCTTAGAAAATTATTTGATTAACCCTTTGCATTTTTAATCTCTAGGAATTTCTTTATTATAATTTTGGTTTGATGTATTTTTTTGTCTAAATTTAAACTGCGGGTTTTGATAATTTCATGCTTCAAAGTATTTTTAGTTTTTTATATTTATTGTATTTCTAGCAACCCGTCAATGCTTTGCATAGTTCTTAATATTTCTCTATCTTATATTTATTTATCTTGAAAAATATCCAGACTTACTTATTTTATTTTTCAAGTCTTATGTACATGACACATAATACACCTTCCAAAGTAAGTTCTAGTAAATTTTAAATCATTGTGTAGTTTAAAACAAAGTGGTTACAGAGACGAACACGAAAAATGACTTGTAAAGTCTGCTAAATGATAGAAAGATAATATTAACACAATGCTTCTTGTGATAGTAGGCAGAACTCGAAAACAGATTTAGTCGGAGGAACTGTAACCCAGTCATAGAAAGAGACCTGCTAATGTCATCATCATCATTTCAGCCAAAAGACGTCCACTGCTGGAGATAGGCCTCCCCCAAGCGTCCCCACATTGACCGGTCCCATGCGTCTCGCATCCAGCGGGGGGAACCTTCACCAGGTCATGGGTCCACCTAGTGGGAGCCTGCTAATGTAAATAAAACAAATAATGCTAAACATTAAAACCGAAACTAAACTTAACAAAATAATATCCACCTAATCAATTCACCACAAAACGTTCCACCCTCAAACCCAAACCAGCAAACTTCCAAAAAACAGCAACACGGGACTCCGCACCAAAAAAAAAAATAAACAGCGATTTTCCATCTTTTTTTAGTTCATCAAAAATGCAAAACTTCATGAAAATGTATGCAGCACTGTGCGTCGGTCTCGCGGTCTCGCCTCGACAGAAAAATTGCTCGAACGTTTGTGATGCAGATCGCGGCGTGCTATTGAGAGTTGTTTCAGTTGAGTGTATCGGTTTGTAGTGGTTTGTGAGCGAGAATGTGTGAAACAGGCTTGCCTATTTGACTTTAAAACGGTAGGGAGGAGCTCGTGGCTAAATAATGACAGCCACTCGGGTCCATCTTTAGGTTAAGCCGCGCTTGCCTGGCTTGATCCGTGGATGGGTCATTACATACTGAGTTTCCTTCGTGCCTTGGAAAGCATTTTAAGCCGTTTGTCCCTGCTGTCATTTGTAGATCTTTGACAGTCGTTACAGGTACTTACAGGTACTACCAGGTCTTAACGAAGGGTATCGTTTAACCAAAACCCAGTACTAACTGGGTTGTGGAGGTCGGATAAGCAGTCGCTCCATGTAAAATACAGGTATTCATTCAGCTGCATCCAGTTGGACTGGAAGCCGACGCCAATATAGTTGGGAAAAGGCTAGGCAGATGATGAAGTAGTAAAGTAGGTATTTTTTTTCAGACATGGGCCGTTATGTCTTAGGGCAATGCCACTGAACGTGTTCAGCACGTCCCAGTTGCGTTTAAGAGTTGTCAATGTTATAATTGCTATGTAATATTGACACTGACAGTCTAAACATGCTTGAGCCTAAACGCGATCAGCATATCTAGCTGATCGCGTTTAGACTCATTGGTGAAACGTAAAACCTTACGATACTTGAAAGTACTACCGAATTTGCCATCTATAAGAATTAAATTAGTTCATTCCACTTAAAAAACCTATATACTTCAAATGTTAGCCATATCATAAGCTGAAGCACCTGCAGCTCAGGTTAATAAGAAGTGCTTATGCAATAACGTCAGGTTGGCTTGCACCATCTGGTTGCCAGCTTACTAGAGGACAAGATCTTGCTTATTAAAACCACACAGATTATACGTAAATAACCATTCTCTGACAAAATACAAGCCCAATGCAGACTTAACGCGCAGTAGGCTACGGATCTGCTACGGCGTAGCAAGCGTAGATGTGAATTCGCTACGACGTAGCAAAATATTTTTTTAGGCTAAAGTTCTATTTTATTTAGTAATACCGTTAAACATAGAAAGCTGTGCATATTATGTCATCTCATAAAAATCATTTTCAACTTACAGTTCTATTTTAGTAGTTCTGTGAGTAAAAAAGTGGTCTTTATTTTTGTGATCGAGCTGTCATATCATCTTGACAAGTCTAACCAAGTCGTCTGGAACCTTAGTATTTTTATTTGATATGTCTTTGAAGATAAATAATTTTATATTCAAAGTACATACGCGTTATGTATTATTCAAATAGTACGACTGATCCAAATGTGTTCAGATAATGTAAGCACATGTTAGCTTTGGTAATGGATTTTATTATTTGAATAAAATCGTATATTGGTGCATAACATTTTAAGACCTTTTTAAAATATTTCAAATGCATTATTTATTGAATACTTAAAAATTCAACTGGCACAATAACTAAGATTTAGGTTTTCTATTCCCTGGATCTTGTGTTCAATCATTCATCGATGTGAATATGTGTCCTAGGTTAATTATGTGTCAGAGAAACGATACAAAGGGCACATCTAAGTGTGATTAAAACTGTGATCAGTGAAATTGGCACAATTATTTGAACAATGGACTCACTGATAACATTATTATAAATGTGAGAATCACTCTATTTATTACCTTTTCACTCCTAATCAAACTGCTGAACGAAATTAGATGAAATTACACACGGCACATGGATAGATTTATCACCACACCAGGGTTAAGACATAAGGCACTTTATATCCCGTACTTTGCCGTGGGAACCTGGGAGCTGCGGTAAAAAACTGGTATACAATATAAAAAGCGAGTATATCCAAACCTACTGAATAAAAACTGTACAGACACTTTGACATAGTTGGCTAGATAAAAAGTCATTTTATTGCACATTCACCTGTCAGTGTTTGGCACTCGCTTCACGCGTTGTTCAGGCCCAGCCTTTATTTTAGGCACATTTTATACAAAACAGGTCAACTTAGGTCATTGAACTTAGTTTAGTTCCCAGTGTTGCTGGACAATAATGTTGATTTTAGGCTTGAGTAAAACAGTAACTCTAGAATTTAACTGTATTTAAATTTGATGAAACTTTTGTAACCAAATAGATCAACAGTGTTGTAAGTTGTTGAGCTGGTCTCTCCAAATAAAAAAAAAGTTTAGTACAACGATTAAGCATAATAAACACATTACCCTCCTCAGTCGGGTAAAATATAAGAATCTAATGATTTTGATATCTATGTCGTATGGTTTATCTGTGCAATAACTTGGATCTTTTGCGTTTCTGCATATTTCTCTCAAATATATAAATAAATAAATGGCATTAGTGGCAATCTTCAATTGATGATCATATAGTTCAAGATACTGAACTCAGCAAATAAGACTATTTGAGTACTCATAACCATTCACTATTTTAATCCAAGAATATCCAAACCCTTAATACTATTGGACAAAGATCACGCAGAAAAACCCACCTGAAAAAAACCAAAAAAGATCAACTGTCCGATTTAAGCTAGCGTTATGTATCCAGGCTTTTTGGACCGTGTAAGCCGCTCCTTAATATTGTCATAGCGGATCCCGCCAGGAATTACTTGGCGCCGTGCCAACCACTGCTGGCTACAATTAGCCTTTCGCACTACCGTCTGTTGCATACCAAATTACGATACAAAGACTAAGACAAGTCAGGAAAAAAGTTTCGGTTCCGGGGTACAGTAACTAGCATAACTATATATTAACTAAGCAACTTTTATTAGTGATTTTCTCTTACTTTATGCAATGCAATTTCATGTTGTTATGAAGATAGTATTTTGGAATCCACATTAGTATGAAATAAGTCTTATCTGAAAGAAAACTTTTTTAATCCTCAATATGTATACATACAGGTGCTCGTGACTGTACAATTTTTGTTCAGCGTAGCCGTTCTACGGATTATCTCGTGGAAAAGTTCTTTTTTTTTTTTAAACTTTTTTTTTATTGCAGCGTTTTTTGGAAAGTTCGGTTATTAATTGATCGGTGCGGTAGTAAAGTTGGGCTTAATGTTGGGGTATCGAGTTCTTTTTTTACAGGAGATTAAGTAAGTAGCCAGTGTTTTAGTGCGTGGCTTACTGATAGAAGTTGGTCTTAAGAACTTGTCCTTATAGTATTATTTTTTAAATACACCTGGAAATTTTATTTAGATCGTTTTTTTAAGACCAATAAAGTAAATAAAGTTCATGACTTGTGTAGCCCACAAACAGGTTTATTGAATAACACTCATGCCATACCACAAAAATAAAAACATAACAGAACATCACGCTTGTAATCCTCGAGGGGCTACTCAGAAGTAAGAGATACACTCACATTTTGCCAATTATTTTTAAGTCACATGTCCAATAATAGACTTCGTGGCTGATACTGATAAATTTCTGATAGAAAAACCCAATAACAATTTGACCGACCTGGCTATCGAACCCAGCATCTCGTGCTCAGTTAGAATTGACAATTATTATTAACAATTTGCAAATAGAAATTCGCAAACTTATAAAACTGCACTAATAACTTGATCTAGCAAAAGTTTCAAGCACACGTATCACTCGATTAAATTATAAATCTATAAGACACAGTCAGCGAGCACAAAAAGTACCGTATTGGCACCATGCCACGGCCTGTTGGTACGTATACTAAATGCTATATTTTATACCCCCGTCCCCCGACCCCTGCACTTACGACCTGTCAGGTTTTTTAATTTACTTCGGCATTCTAGATTTATATGTGCGTGCTTTTTTGTTTTTTTTTGCGATGCTGATAGGTTAATTAGTTTAATTCTTCTTCTTTCGTTTCGATGGTACGACTCGTTTAAATTTCTTGGGCCCAGTATGAGCCACGTTAATCGCAGCGTCCGTGGCGTCTCTTTGGTCCTTTAAAGTGCAGGTGTTGGGAAACTTCAGACATTCCAGCAAGTTGGACATCGTCTGGGAGCATCGCATTTACAATTAATTAATCAACCACTATTTTGAGAAAGTTATTTCATCACTACTGCTTTCAAAATGGTGAAGAAAAATATGAAATTGAAATTGGAAAACATGTGAAATCCATCAACCTGTACTGGCCCGCGTGGTGGATTACATCCCACTCTTTCTTGCAGAGAGGCCTGTGTCCAAGTTTTAGGACCATTATGTGCTGCTTATGCTCATCATTTTCATTCTCCTGCCCTTACCCCAATTCATTTGGGGTCGAAGCGGCATGTCGTCTACTTCCATACTCCTCTATTACTCGTCATGTCATCCGAAACCACCTTTCTTGGCATATCATCCTTCACACACTCGATCAATCGTTTCTTTGGTCTTCCTCTACTCTTACAACCACCCACATTCATACTCAGAACTTTCCCCACGACATTTTCCTCATTCCTCCCTATCACATTCCAAATCAACCGATTACCATATAACTTTTTATAGGGTGCTTATGCCATGAACTTTAAAAAAGCATTAAATTTTTCAACATTGAATTTTCAACACTTTTATTTGTTTTAACAAATAAATATGTTAAAAATCTTTTTAAAATACTCAATATTCATATTATTTAATAATCTGCAGAAAATGGAGATGGAAATATTCATAAATAGCTCAATGAACATTAATGCCAGTAAATATGAATTCCAATAAACCATAATATTGAAGCCCAGTATAGTAGTAGTTCGTGGAATTCAAGGGAATGAATTTATTGAATAAAAATATTGAAAGCTGATTACCACGACAGATCAGCTCGTATCGTTTCATAGTTTAATAAAAAGTTGTTTGTTTCAATAAATTAAAACAGAACGAATGTAATTCCATCTGTTCATCTTTTAAGAAATAAACTGAGTAAATACAAGAATACAAATACAAAAACACAAAACAACAAATAAACAGACAATTTGAAGTAAGTATTTTTGAACTTTTAACACATACATATAACATTGACATTATATCACAACAAGAAGACAAAGTTCTCTCTTAAAAAATCACTAGAAACAACAAAACTTAAGAACAAATGGTGAAAGGGTGAGAAAAAACTGGTCACCAACCCTTAATAAATTATCTCGTCACTTCCAAAGGCGTTTCATGTTCTTACAACACTAAAATTCAACCTATCGAAATTAAACCCTACTTTCCAGACGATAGAGTCTTTAACAACTGCAGAATTAAGATGGCAGAAACACATATCAAACTGAAGACGTTACGACTTAAGTGTCAATGGAAAATTGAAGTTTACCTGTTTGTAACAAGGCATGTTTTAGCTCGAAACAAAAGTTATTGGTTCGTTCGTTCTAAAGGATTCAACTTGCGCAACAATTTATGTGTTTGCCTAAGTTGGGTCTTTGCGGATCATTATTTTTATTTAGTTCTCCCGTTTGGGACGATCTTTAGACCTCTTGTGGGTTTAGTAGCAGGTTTTAGGACTAAAGTTTTTATGTTACTTTTACCGCACTAAACATAGAAAAGGTAGCTTAGAAGGTAAAAGATCGAGCTGATTGGTAGAATGGTATAAAAATTGTTTGTCTTTGCAATTTTTTTTTTTCTAGAATTGGAACGCTTGTTGGATTATTCATGGTTATTGATCTGTTTTTCACTACGTGTAATCAATCTTCTTCTTCAATTTATTAATTGAAAATAATTTGATCATGTTTTTTTTTTCTTTTTTTAGTTAGCCCGTATTGTCTCACTCTTGAGCAAAAGCGTCCCCACATTTTTTCCGCTAACACGATGGTGTACTTCTTCTCGCCAATATGCAAGGAAGCCATGATAATTATTAATCAACAATTTTTAATCAACTTGTTTTCTTATCATCACTGATTTGATTTATACTTTACACAAATTCTCCTCATTTCAAATAATATCTTTTACGAAGCTGAAATTTTTCTTAGATGACTTTCACCGTGCCTTTAATTAACTTTTAGATTTTGATGAATAAAAGTAGAAACTTGAAGCACATACAGCTACAAATACGTATACCAAAGCAAGCATTAATTCTTCTAACGTCAAACGTCATCAGATTAAAAGGTGAACTATTCTTGGAAACCAACCATCAAAGACTAAAATATACACGTTACGGTACTACATAAAGGGGTCATTCATTAGGACCCCCGCTTAAAGTCTCTTAAAAAATCTTTGCTATAAACTTTTTAATTTCTTTGAGTGAACATGTAAAGTGTTTGAATTTTGACTAGACCTTATGTTAAACGGGATAAAGACGATATTCCAATGTTGATATTATAATATTCCATGTGTTTGCTAAATGTAGGAATCATTGCCGTGTAAACGGTTTCTTTCAACGGTGTTTTGGGTTCCGTACAGAGAGGTGATCTTAAATAATTATTAAAAAATTTGATTTTGAAATTTACTACATTTTATTTAGTTATTTCCATAATGTTGATTGGATGAGTTAGTTTAGGTTATTATACAAATAGAACTAAAATAATAATAAATATTAAGACGAATTTATCACGTTACCCTTTTCAAGCACGTTTCACATTTAACATCTTTTAACATTTATTTTCTAATTTTTGCTACCATAAATAGGCATCATCTAAAAATGTATCACAAAATTGATAAAACAGAACACCTATGCGTATTTGCAGACTAAGCAATTTATCCCCCTGCGTCTAGCTAACTGCCTACTCTTTTTCAATAAAAAATCACTATAGCGCATAAATTAAAACAAGTCTGTTGCACCCCACAAGATCATTAGGTATTCCCATTTGCCCTATTTCTTATAACTTTGAAGACAGCGTGTTAAGCGAAGCACTTCAAGTTTTAAGTTTTGAAAATAATACATGGTAATCGGATTTTCTTTAAAATTGTGGCTCTGTAAAACGACTTGACTCCGGGATACGAAGCTACATACGCTATACATGTTTCAACATTGTTTACAATTACATTTTGATACTTTGTCATTACTGATGTTTAATGTATAAGTCACGGGTATAACAGCATAATTTAGAATCAAACTGAGTCGATTACAAGCTACCTACATTTTTAAAGAAGTCACGTTGCAAATGCCAACTTATTTGCCTAATCTGAACATTGTAAAAAAACCACGACCCTTCTCTAACCGCTTAGAACTAAACTAACTACTGCCAAAAGAAAAAAAAAACACCAAGTTACAAAATCCGCCACCATTTACATCGGGCACGGAACCCATTAATTTATTCTTCAAGAACTTAACTATTTTTTAATGGCCGCTGTATTTCCACCTCAGCCTCTCGCTTTGGCTCTAATACACCGTGCCTTGCACAGTAATTAAAAAAATATTATCAAAAAAGAAAAACCAATGGGCAAGGGAAACTTCTTGTTTGTATGCCGTTTGTAAGTGCACGGAATATGATTCAAAATTAAATGAAAGTTTTTTAAAGACTGATTTTTGGGTGTGAAAGAGAATAATTTGTGAGAAACTATTCTGTCTACTTCTTTGTAACAAGTAGAAGTAACAACAATTTGAATAATAACCGTCTAAACTTTTCATTTTTCTGCCCTAGTTCATAATTCAAAGCAGGATAATAATGTTTCTTTACGTCTGTCCAGCGTTTTCTTAGAAATGTGAGAGTCGGATTGCAGTGTAACTGGATGCAGCTGAATTCCAGTATTTTACATGGAGCGACTACTTTTCTGACCTTCATAACACATACGTAGTTACTGGGTAAAGTGATAGGTACCTCTTGGTAAGACTGATAGTCAGACTTTCTTGGTCCTGACTGCCCGTAATGACTATCAAAAATCTACAAAAAACAGCCGGAACGAAATAGCTGACTGTGTTAATTTCTACCAAAATATTATAACACCGTCACTATTGAAATAAGAATGCGAGAGAAAAAAACCCTGTATTTCAAAACACTTTTCCCGACAACAAAATTTGAAAAACTTAAACAAAAATATTAAAATAGAATTTACTTATATCAGAAACTTGGTACAGTGGCAGTAAAACTAGGTAGGTTACGTTGGCGGTTCGAACCTGGTCGAATAACAAACTTGTACCGTAATGTAGCCGAATACGGCTTTACACGGAAATTGAATCCAGAACTTGGCGATACTCCTGCACTCCAAGTTTGATCATAGAGATGATAAATCACAGTTTTGTTGTGGACTACGTTTAAGTGAGTGTTTTATTGAATTTTTGAGATATTTCTAGCGTCTTTACCGAACTTTTAAAAGACTTTTTCAGTGAACTTTTAATCGAATCTACATAAGCGAATGTGATTCACTTATTGATGTACGATCATCATCTTTCTGCCATTGTCCCATTCAATTTGGGGTCGGCTCAACAAGGAAAACGTGTTACGCCGACCCCAAATTGAAATTCTTCCATTCTCCCCTGACAGACGTCACGTCATCATTTACTCTTTTCTCTTTAATATCATTCCTCACACAATCCATCCATCTTTTCTTCAGCCTTCCTCTCCCTCTCCATCCATCAAAATTCATGTACATCACTCTTTTAGTCACATGCGTTTCTTAAACTACGATAAGTAAACAAACACGTCATAGCGAAATCCTGCGATACCTTATCTGGTCCTTTCACCCAAAACAACTGGTCCTTCTGTTTAGATCCGTTTTGTCGACTACTCAAGATCTGTACTACATTCGCTTTATTCGATCAATTTTATTTAATATACACAGGCTATAAATAATTTAAAATGCTATAACTGCCATATCTAGCGCCGAAAAGTCAGTTCCCGTCGTGCTCTCCTACCGCGTTTCGACCCACGCTTCAAATTCTCAGTACTACACTATAGATTTTACCTACTTTACCTACTTATGACGTCCATTCCTCTGTGAAAGCTGGAATTCCGGTCGCTCCCTAAAAGAATTCCATTGCAACAGGAATGCGCTTTAAAATTCAACGGGTCGCGTTTTGAACAAAAATAAAGAAATAAAATTCTTGGGATGTACTGTAAGTATTCAAGGTACTTTAAACACGTGATTTTATTATATTGCTTCTTGAAGAAAGATGTTTGTGGAATAAAATAAATATCTCAATACGATTCAGCTTCTTAAAATTAAATAGAGCGGTTTGGGATGTAATACGAATTGATAATATATTACTTTGATTAGGTACTTCATACAGAAGCATTGAATTTGTGTAGTGGGGTATTGTGTTTAAATGGACCATGAGATCACTGCTATAATCAACACAATAAGCTAATTAAATGATGAATTGTTTTGCGAGAAAATATTAAGGCACTTGCTGCCCAATTTCTCTGTAGGCAATTCCTTGTTCAAGATACCGGTTTTTATTTTTTAGATTTAGACAGTTTCCTTTCACATAATAAGCCTAAAATCCGTACAAATGTAGTTATCACAAACATGAGCAAATGAATTCACAGAACATCTTACATATTGATGCGTATGAATACCGTCGCCGACGACCCAGTTCCATACTGCGGTGTGTCGATTATTGAGGGTCTGTGGCTACCAGACGTTATGGGTTTGTCTGGACGTGTCGGGTCAAGGGGCAAATAAAATGGTCCTTGGTATTTCAGATAAAGGCTTTCAGACTTGGGAGATTCTTGTAAATAAGTTTCGATATTAATGTACAGTGGCTTAGTTGTCTGTCTGTGTGAGTGATGTAATGTTATTATATTTTACTTTATTGATATATATAAAATCTTGTGAATTGAATCGTGCCTTTTTTGACCGTAAACCAATTGTAGATGTTTTTTTTTTTTAAGAAACAATCATAAATATCATGTAGGCCAGTCTTATAACTAGTCATTTCCAATTAACACATTATTCCAAGCATTTGTCACAAAACCTGTTTCTTTTTTATCCGGGGTGCTGAAAGAATTAAAATGCAGGCATAACCAAGAAACACGAAAAATTACTGCTGTAAACAATGCTGTAAACAAAGTCCTGTAATAACATAACTTATCATCACGTCTGCGATCCCTGAGAAGTTAGGCAGAGGTTTACAGGCAGTACATACTTTTCGCCAGTTATGTTTAAATCATCACCATAAGATCATAATAAAAAATCTCTTTCCTTTAAACCTAAAAAGTCTTGTGAAGCAATCACACGAAAGATGGTACTCCTACTGATTAGGAATTCGTCACAATATTTCATGGTAGTTCGGCTCACTATTGTAACGCGAACTTTTTGCCTCATTATGGTTTCTTTTGAATTGTTGATTTATACGTTTAGTTTAAGTCCTATGAGAAACTTGGCGTTTTTTCTTATTATTGTGATGATAAGTTATTGCTAGGTATAGCTAAAGTTGCAGTTTTTACTTCTTTCTTTGTTTGGGAATTTGGCCGAGTTATCGTTTTTCTAACCTGGCTGCGGTTACAAACTATGCTTGGGCTCGCGTGGTAGGATAGGCCACTCCCTCTCGCAGAGAGGAGGCTAGTTTCCATTCAGTTGGAACCTTAAAGCCTAATGAATTATACAACATTAGTTTTAGTGTATGCGAAACCTGAAAAAAAAAAAACACGTGTCTAGTATTTTTATGCAAAGAATCTATGTACAAAATTTCAAAACTGTATCATGAAAAATCACAATGTTATAAGCTTGTTCTGGTTGTCCGCACTAAAACGTGGTCACCATGAAGTACGCCCGCGCGCGCGCCTCCAGCGTCGTCTTGAGCTCATTGATAATAATAATTTGGCAGTAGGTATCTAAATTATTGCGACAGGTACTTAATGCCGCTCTGTGTCCAACTTATAACTTTTTTTAAATATTTTTGGGACAAAAAATAACATGGTTTAAAATAAAAATTATTGGAATCGATTCAGTTACTTATTCTGAACAAACTATATTCAGGTTTCGCATATACTAAAAAATTAAATAATGTTGTATGCGACTTATTATAAAACGTACTTAAAACTGGCAGAATAAATACAAACAAACAAAATGCAACCTAACTTCTCTTTTTATAGAATTTACTTGACACATGCAATAATTTACATATCAGACAAAGCTCTTGTTTATTATCCATATATTTTGAGAATTTACGCACTAGTTTCAGCCAGAAACGAAAGCTCTTCAATAAGAAAATAACAAACGTTAAAGAATCAGTCTTGTCATCTCTAAAGGGTCAGGACGAGACAGTTTCTAATATTCCCACATTTTTCCAGTTATGTTTAAGCCCGGTTGTATAAAAGATTAATTCCCAGGAATGATATTCTACAAAAAGCCGCTTTCAAACCTACTACTCGTATTAAACGGTTTAACATACAACAGTAACACGAACATTGTACTATTAACGACACTCGATTCAAATTAGTACAAATCGCTTAGGGGTCAAAATGACACCACAGCACCCCACCACACCCCAACTACAATTATTGTGGACACAACGGCACTTTACTGCCGTTCAAACCACTAATGGCTGCAAGATTTGTTTAATGGGTCTAACGTCTTTGTAAATTGTATGGTATGGATTGCAATGGATTTATGGGGCGTTAAAGGGGAATGACTTAGCGTTGGCGATGCCGTGGTTTTGGGTTGATAACTCAAGTAAATAAAAGTTGGTCCTTTGATTCAAAATAATATTCTTAAGCAATTTTGATTTTTGATAGAATCTTTATTCAGCAGCTGAATTGAAATGAGTTGAATTGATTTGTGTTTCTGTACCCATAGTTAACTATGTGACCATAAACACAAATCTTCCAGCCTACTAAGTTATGGGATATTTTCGTTCAATGTCCTTCAAATTAAGCATGTCAAGAATCCCAGGCGCCGCGGGAGACGCCCTGGGCGTCGGGGGTCACGTGGTGGCTCCCGGCCACCGGCCGACCGACCGTAAGCGCGGGCCTGTGGACGGTGCGTTCGTGTTCCACGTGCGAGAGAGATGACCACGTGAGGGATGTCAGCAACGAAGTAGGGGTCCGCATGGGCCTATGCCTGCCAGGGCTGCGGGACTGTTCGAAAGAGATACCGTGGCCCTGGAACACAAAGGGCAAAGAAGGAACATGGATGGGTTTTAGTCAGTACAAGTCTGACACTGCCCCCCGCTCCGCCCAGAGAGGGGGGGTCATTTGATGATTCCCGATCCGAAAAAAAAAACATGTTAAGAATCAAATGTTCATGTAGCAATTTCAAGTCCATAATTAGAATGCTAAAGACCTAATGTTTCGCAAATGACATTTAAAACTTATAAAGTATTTTATATCTTAATTCAACTTAATTATTACTTTTAGTTTACAATAAACGGGTTAAGTGATAAGTAAACAGAGCCATTTATCTGACTAGAACAAAAATATATGTGAGAGGTAACTTAAGTTTTAAAAAGTTTCAAGCATTTAGACAGTTATTATATTACTGTTAGTATTTTTTGTCAACAGGCCAACTTTTATACTGCAGAGGTAGTTAGCCAAAACGGTAATTAAGAAAGTGCAATCCCAAAATATTTTGTAGCAAGCTTAAATGTGATTAGCTTTTAGGCTTTCAGCGAGAACAGAGAGTTCTTAAAAAATATCGTTAATTTATGTCGACATCTTCTTCTTCCGGCCTTTTTCCTATGTAACTTGGGGTCGGCGTAACATGTTTTTTTCTTCCATTCTCTCCTGTTAATCGTCACGCTATCATTTACTCCATTTTCCTTCATATCATTCCTCACACAATCCATCCATACTTTCTTAGGTTTTCCTCTCCCTCTGGATTCGTGTCGACATGAAAAAAATAAAATAAATATTTTTCAATTGGAGGTTTTTGCTAGCCTGCCCACTTTTGGGCAAAGACCTCTCTCTAATCTTTCAGACCCACACTATCTCCTTTCAGTTTCTACAAAAACTGTCTAGTTCGTCAAATCTATCTCCTTCATGATCTGCCGCGAACCCGTCTTACTGCCTCAAGTCACCATAAAAGTATTTTAAGATAAAATATAATATTCTTGTGCATATTTTCAACAAAATAAAGTAATGTCAAAAGTGTCTAATTGGTTAAGACATCCGGTGTACTGAATCGGAAGGTCGCAGGTTCAAACCCTGCTCGCACTAGAATTTTTCTTTCCATGTCAAAACCGCTATAGTTCCCTACGCAGGGTTTGCGTATAAAAATATTAAAAACATAAAGTAGTCACTGTATAAGAAAATATATTTCAACGCAGATAAATCACGATTAAAATGCAGCAAAAACAAGAATCTTCCTGGAACGACATAAAAACTTTATCACGGCCAGTCCTCTGTTTGCCAACTTTGTGACCTACGCAAGCACATTTAAGCTTCTCGTATTTAAGCTCTAAAGCTTATTAAGTTACCTTTAAGCTGTCGCCATTTAGGGGGTCGGTAGTTCCCTTGCCGGAATTATGGTTGAGTTATGCATTGTCGAGTTGATCTTGTGATTTGAAAGTGGGGTCTTGGTTTGATCCGTGGGTTGGACAAAGGGTTATTGATTTTTTGTCGGCGGTGCAAGGGGACAGCGTGACAAAAACTGTTACCATGGATTCAGTGTGTGATAGACTTAACAATGGAATGATTTGGACGCTTACGAACAAAAAACGACTACTCCATACATTTTGACCGAGCAGGTTTTGTTATCTTATTATGCCGTGTGTGTTTGAGTTACAGAGTATCTACTCTTTCTTATTTATTTTTAAGCTTACAGTTTTTTACCAAAACACTTTAAATACTAACAATAATCATATTACAATGTCAAATAGCATCTTGTAATCACAATAATTCAGAAATCAAAATGAAAAATATGTAGGTAGAACTTAAATATTAAAACTGGCGAATTATGTGTATTAGCCATGCTTCTGCCTACCGCTTCATTGATTACAGGCGTGATTTTATATGGCATTGCAGATATATTTACACAGCGATATCTACTATCTTAAAAAGGAGGCCTTGCTAACATAAAACAACTATTTAAATTCCAAAGGCTGTCGCAACATTCAAAATATTTTACCCGTTACGATTATAGCCTCAGATTTAGACCATAAACAGTAGATAAAGCTAAGTTAGGCTAAACTCGGGTGAGTCTAACCTTGTTATAGCTCGTCGTAACCGCTAACGTCTGAACGTCGTCGTTTAGGAATAGTGTCGCACCTCGTTTAGTCCTAGGAGGCTGGGACCTATTTGATTATGAGATTAGAGTTTATCTTACGGACTGTTGGACAAATATATTGAGTACTTGACATTTTGGTTCCTTCATTAATGCCCGTCTTCATTGCCATTAGGCGACACCTAAACTTATAAATAAAAATAAATAAATTGTGTTTTAATTCAGTCAAAATAAAATAACATAAATTGAGATGAAATAAAAAACAGTAAAGCAGGTTATTATAAAAAAATATCATTAAAAAGTCTATAAAATCATTGGAAAATCATTATAAAAATCAATAAAAATCATTAAACAAAAATATCAATAAAATCACTCAAAAATTTAAATATGACGGTGTGCCCTTTGTGCCTTAAAACAAATGTGGTGTTGGATTTCAGCTTCAGCTGCTAAGCAGAACATTGATTCATCCAATAGAACGTCTTTATTTTGGTATAATAATGGAGTTATAGGTCTGTATATAAAATTAAATGGTAGTGGTGGCCTTATGTGGATGACGTAACTATCTTGTGGTTAGGTATCACTAGCAAGTACCTGGTAGTATTATTATCACATTTTTGTAGAAGCCTTTTTTATGTTTTCTTGCCTGTTTGTTTCGGTTTACTGTTGTAAACCTTTACGACGCACAATGCTTTGTCTACGTAAGTGACAGGTGACAACCTGGAAGACGAAAACGGAAAACATTATGTCCAGACACCAGCACATTACGCTAGTTCAATCTGTCAAATTTCTTTAATAGATTTTCAACTTTATAACTAAAGCTTTAGGTTCAAAGTTGATTGGGAAAATTTGACAGTTTCGGGTAGCTTGATGTGCTGGCGTCTGTACCTGATAACTTTGAGCCAAGTATTATAATATTGCCAGTTGACAAACTTTTGCTCTTCTACTGCTACATGTATTTTGGAACTTGAAATAAACGTACTAAACACTCTTTTTACGTTACCACTAGGTATGTGAAGGTCCAATCATTACGTTCTAGTTAAAGCATACCCACCGTGGCTGCGGTCCATAAGCATATGAATTTATAATAAATTGGATACTAAGCCTTCCACACGGGGCTTATGCCACAGAATTTATTCAGAAATACTACCCTCGGACAAAGGAGCACAAGAGTTAAAGTGTTTGGAAGTGGTTTCAATTCTGTTTTTCCAACACTCAGATAGTGTTCTCTTTTCAAACCTGTTTTTTTTTTTAAACTTGCACCGCCCTCAATCTAAGTAACTTTGTTATCAAGCGTCTACTATTTCGTCTATACACCGTGACTTTTTAGTCGTCTTACAAAGGTCGTCCACTCAATGTATCCGACACTAAATAGCTCTAGGCGCGATTTTTTTTTACCTTCCACAATAGGTACAAAGAAAAATAATAATAAAAACTTAGAATAAAATGATGAAACATCCTGTTAATGATGTTTAAGTGTCAAACAGGAGAACATAACTCACCCAGCACTCGAGTCCAGTAGATCATCGCTCGCAACAGGGTGTTTTAACTACGTCATGCGTCATAATACTGAATTATATTTTTATTTTTAAATTATTAAAATCTCATAAATACCTTTTTTTTTTATGAATGGTTAGTATTCATTGGATACATGAAGTGGGCTGCCGTTGTAAGACGACTAAACAGTCACGGTGTAGATTTCTGATTTGTAACATCAATGACTTGTCTGAGGGTTTGCGTTATTTATTATGTTGCTAGATCAACTATTGACACAGTAAAATAAAATGACCTCTAAAATCAGTGTATTCGAACCCAGATAATTTGTGCAATTTATTTTATCACGACAGCTCTCATCGGTGTAAGATACCAAAATAAAAGAAACAATTCGAAAATATGTGACATCTACAAATACCCACAGGACCCGCGTCGTGCATTACAGACCACTGCATTTCAGCGAAGAGGCCCAGCAGTTATAGTATTACGTACTATGTTTGTATGGGAATCTTTAAAATTCTATAATTTTAACCTAGCCACTTCTAGCAACCCTATGTCCCCTACCGACGAACGCATCATTAACGAGAAAACAATGGGTCGTGTCGACACCGCTGACCGCCACTTACAAGCTAAAAAACTCACCACTTTGTTGCTAGCCTGGCTTCTAATAGCTCTATGTTGTGGTGTGATATTATGTATTTGAATTCCTTAGTCAAGTTTGAAGTTTTAACTATATATCTGGGTTTCTACAAAACAATTTTTAATTTACTTTTGTATTTAGCCTCTTGCTGTCGCAGTGGTTGGTAAATGCGCACACACATGCAACACTCTCAGTTCACCAGTTGCATTGGTCCTTTAAAATAGCGGGCAAGCTTTTATCACCAACCAGATATATACCCAGATATAAAATATTTCTTGTCCAATTTTAGATCACGCCTGTTATCCCCGAAGGGTTAGGCAGAGGTGTATCTAATAGTACATTCACATATCACCAGTTGTGCTAAAGTGCCATAGGGCCGAGCCTATTGACATCAACCGAGCACAAATTCAAACTCCGTGGCTGCTAATGGAAAATTACTGAAACCCAAAAACAATTTGCCCGTCCTAGGAATCGAAACTAGGACCAATGAGGCAGTTTGAGAGAGTTAGTTTTCCAATTTTCTAATTACAAATCAGCTGCTGTTGATCAGGTTTGACTTTCTTGAAATGTTTCTAGGAACTACTTATATATAGTTAAGTTACCACTCGTATTTTTGTGTCAGTTTCAACCAAGTCCAAACAAGGAAGACGCAAGCTACAAATTAAATTAAAACAAACAGAACCGGGTACAGCATGTTAGTATAAAATATACGGTGTTCTAATGTTGCCGTGACAAATGACAGTCCAAATGAACGGGTATTATAACGGCGGCGACCTACTACTAGTTCAGTCGAGCTTTTGTCGAGCTTCTTGTGAGTATGAGAATGGATAGTAAGGTTTTTTTTTCAAATTAGTGCAATGTTTGTTATTTTATTGGAACAGCCGCTAAACGTTTAAATCTATACTAGGTATAACAAGGTAATATTTTTGACAAAATGAGACACGCCAATTTAATAAATATTACCTTGGTACTTGTTAAGAACCATGTGTGTTCAAAATACGCTTATCAAAATCTAAGTCCAAAAAATTAAACCGTACCTCTACGTAGGTAGAGGTACGGTTTAAGGGACTTCTTCAAGCTTAATTAACTTGTGAAAACATGCAGTCGCTTTAAAAGAAAAGATAAAATAAAATAGTTGGCGTTATTGCGTCTTCTTTTTATTTTCTGTAAATAAAATTTAAGGATTAATTGTTTGCCACATTTTATAACTCACTAGCTTTTGCCCGCGGTTTCACCCTAATTTTATGTACTTTCGCGCAAGTGCAACCAATAATTTGACAAAGTTTTATCGCACTTGGATGAAAGGTAAAATACGAACAAATATAATCGTGTACGCCACGCACATTTTATAAACGAAAATGTATTCACCTTCTAACCAATTATCCTAGCGATATAATTATAGTGTTAGAAAAACATGTAATTGTACTTCAAACACTTAAAACTCCGTCCTAAAATAAATCAACAGTCAACAAGCACTCTCCAAGTAACTCTCCACCCTTTAACTTAACGGCAACGTAGGTAATCCGATCACAGCCCACACTCATATTATATTACTTACAACACCATAATAATTATACGGACTGGTGCTAAATGAAGACGAAATCCTTAGAAACTACCATCTTATTATTAAGTTTCATCGTCACTACACACTTGGGAGGACAGATATGAGTAAGTGAGTTTAACACTTATGAGAAACGTTATTTAAGGGAATTAGTTGGTCCCTTGATTCGCCGTGTTGGGAAAGGGTGGGTACACAATTGCTTGTGTTGGACGTGGTTATTAGATTTTTCATTAGGTTGTCTCAAAAGAAAGTAAAACAAAAACATTAATTTACCAGCAACAAGTTAATACTTTGTTGCTGCAACTGCAATAATATTATTCTCTATTGCATTTTGACCCGCTTGCAAGCGGGTCCAATAAATCCCTAAATATGTACTTTTAACTATTTTATATGCTTAGTGTAATGTAATGACAAAATAAATAAATATGAGTGGACAAGTGGCATGGTAACATGGACTGGTCCAATGAGCTGTGGTCCGAACTAGCCGCGTAAGCCCCATAGAAGATAGCGGGAGAAGCTGTATAAAAACAGGTATCTGTGGTCCAAATTAGCTCTGGTTCGAAAGGTATAAAGTCCTGGGGAGAGGGCTTTGCCCAGCAGTGGGATGACGCAAGCTAACAGTAATAGTAAGTAGCATGAACCAAGATATACCGTTCTGTAACAGACACATTAAAATAAATCCCATTATTCGAGAAAATTATTTGGTCCTTTGGTCTTTTGATCCGAAATATTCAAAAATATCGTTCTGTTAATTGTTAGTGCTGTAATTACTATTATACTAAATCGACTAATCGTTTGTTCGGTGCTTAGTCGAGTTTAGGCGGTAACGAGAAATTAATGATCGCGAAATTACTATTGTTACTGCCTAATAAAAAACGAGCGATTCTTGATTGTTTTCAAAATATGGTATTGGAACCCATTTGGAAATTATTGTTGAGATTAAATGGCTACAAGGTGAAGAATATAACACAGATGCTAAATCTGGGAGCCGCTTTTTTCATTTTCTTATTTATTTATTCATTTATTTATTTCAATCAGAATGAGATTTGTTGTCTATGGGTACTCACTGAACACTTAATGAGTTAAGTGACGGCGGCAGGATTTAAAAAAAACTATTAGTCGATTTCGAAATGCTTTCAGTAGCAATAGTGTAATTCTCCCTAAATAAAAAGATTTCTTCTCCGAACTAAGGAAGGCAGTAGATAATAAAATAAGGCTGCAATTCGATCGGTTGACACTGCAGTCGTGACTGCACTACGCACGAACTCGCGCGAAAATAGACGAATATAAACGAAGAGTTTTCAATAGCCTTCGCGGGCTCAGAAATACATTGGTGTTACCGTGTTCCTTCCTTTGTCATGTATATTTTTGAGGCTGGTGAGGTATTTAATTTTAAATATATGAGATCTGTTTAAGATATTTTTCTATCAATATTTCGTAAAAGTAAACACTGAAACGAATTTTACTATATCCAAAAACTAAAAGGATTTTGGACAAAGAGTTGTATTTGAGAGTTAATATCTAGTTTTTCACCATATAAGAGGTTAAACCCCCTTCACATAATTAATATTTATAGCTGTACAGAAATGTTTTAGCACGTGACTAAAATATACGTTGTAAATTAACGGTCATACTCATATCTTAGCATTTAAAAACAAATCATTCGATTCAAATACTCATTCTATCCAGAAAACCGCATACACACTCAATTTGATCCGTTCAATGTTCAATTAGTCGATTAGTTCGCTCGCATCGGTAATCGGTCCTTGTAGCAACGCTATTAGCGTGCTAAACAGCTAGGTAGCTCGACAGCTACAATGCTATATGATTAGCGCGTTGTTTATTTACTGCAGTGAAGATTTGATTCCAGAAGATAAAAAAACCCGGCTGAATTGTAAAAAAAAAGCGCTTCAAGCAATCCCCTTGTTTTAATAATTTTATATTTCAGTGGGCATGTGCCTGCACCCAAATTTACATGTGTTTTTGCTTGTCAGTCCTGTCTTTAGGGTCTCTCGAAAAATTAAGACATATCGATTGACTTTTGAATCATCAAAATCGGCCCACACGTTTAGTCTCTAGAGCGCCACAAGGGAACAAAAATACATACATTTACATAGGCTTATAAACACAACTCCTGAGTCAAGTAAAAATAGCTTTTTCACTATCTCTAAAATATGTAGTATTTTACCGGTATAGTTATAATCGGCCTCCTCTTCTTTGTAAGATAGTGTGCGCCATTATCCACCATGCGGGTCCAGTGCGTGTTGGTGGACCTGATTCGAAATCTTTTGAAGAGTAACGCATCATTTTTAGCTATATTATGAAGGACCCTAGAAGATTAGTTCGCGCACATCGATAATCAGTCTTTGTAGCGACGCGATTAGCGTGCTAAACGGGCTATATTGTTATGTGATTAGCGCGGTGATTATTACATGTTGTGATTTGATGCCGGAAACCATAGGTACCTACAACATACCTTTAACACTCACTAACTTTTTCAAGTCGTAAATGTTTTCTAGGGTTCTTACGAATAAAAGTCAATGATGACGAACTTCTTCTTCTTCTTATCGTATCGATGTTCCTTCCATATTAGACGGTTTGGGCCCAGTAGGTGGCCACGTTTATTGCAGCGGCAGAGGCGCTATTCAGGTCGTCAAGAGTGCAGGTAAACCGACACCCCGGACTCTCCAGATGACAAACTGAAGTGAATATATGAAGTGACCGGCCAGTTGTCTGGCCACTTTTCACGAGCCGGCCTATATACAGACAGCATATTTAAGCCGCGTTGGGGGGGCTATCAATGTAAATTGACCAGTTCTACAACAGTGATGACAGTGACACGGTTTTTCATCGTTTAAATGTGCTGATTACGTTAATGTCATTGGTGAAATTGGGCCAAAGCGAGTTACTTAAAAATACTTTAGAAAGTAGACTAAAGCGTAGTTCATGCAATATTTAGGTACGCGTAGCTTTGTGTCCAGTAAAGGTTTACTAGTAAATAATCTCTTCCCCACTAAAACCAGACAGCCTATTCTTAGCCTACCCCATTCAATTTTCACCAAAAACTTTTCCTGCACATCACAAAACTCCACGTTACGGATACACTCCAGATAGCATTGTCTAAACCTAAAGAGTAAAGTTCCACACAATTGTTCAGCTCACAGGTAAAACTACTGCCAGACGAATAGTTTGTACATTTGCCCTGCGGAGCCCTGAGGCTGTTTGTGAAGTCGGCTAACCGGGTTCCGACTACGTTTTGAATAAAATTCACGAGTGTAAAGTGTTTTGTGGAGATAGCGACTGTTCTGTGGTCGTTTTGCTACTGGTTGGTAGTTGCAGTTGTGTGAAGGAGCTGTTATTTTGATGAAGTGTGAATTTAAAGGTGGCTTAAAGATTTTTTCTACATTGATCTAGAAAGATAATGACTCTCTAATGGTTGTATAATAATCAGCTTTCAACAATCAATTGGGCTGAATTGTGAGTTATGGTTAAACATATAACTTTACGAAAGTTATAGTCTATTACGAAGATTTATTATGTTAAGATTTCTGTCTGATAAACTTATACTGTCACGTACCTGGTGATAATGTGAGTGTGTTTTGCCGTGACTTATTGTCGAGTTCCAGTAGTGCGCGTAGCAGAAGACAAAGAAAGCTGGTAGACAGATTTGTCTGCTCTTAACAATTTATTTTCCATCCACTCGAAATCTCCAGTCAACCCGCGATCATGGCGCTTGCAACAGCGTCGAAATATCGGGAGCTCAAAATAATTAACAAACACTGAAGATATCCCGTAAGTGACAGTATAAGTTTAGTTGTAAACCGTGAAAGTTTAAAACAGTGTTTTCTGGCTGATATACTAACTGGCTTGGGGAGGTCAGATCGGCAGTTGATCCATGTAAAATACTGGTTTGCATCTGCATCCGGCAAGACTGGAAGACTACCCCAATAAAGTTGGGAAAAGGCTAGGCTGTTTCATAAGCCTCTAAAGCAAAAGTGAACAGGAAACATCACCTGGCCTTACTATTCCCTTCGTAAACCACATCCATCGCTTTCTAAACGAGATCGAGATTAAGAGAAGCCCAAGAAGGCAAAAAAAAAACATTTTATTATTTTTATAAAGAGCATACCTACAGAACTTCGGTTACAGTCGCAATCGCCAGTTACGTTGTAGGTACTTAAATGTATGTTGAACTTTTAGAATATTTCTCAAAGTTACACACAAATGTGTGGTGCAGTGATACCTCTTTCTAAGGCTTAGTGTCTCCTGGAACTAGGTTTTATGATATCGGCTGCGGACATAAAGACCATGAAGTATGTAAGGCTTTAGTTTTGTGTAGGTTCGTAATATTTTGTTCTACATCATGGAGGTCTCGAGTTTACACATTTTACATGATTTTACTCAATACGGTTTCTGATGGGATAACACGGTGACAAAGGTTGCATTATTGTATATCTAATTGGAAGTTATTACACATTCCTATCCA
Source organism: Noctua janthe (assembly GCA_910589295.1). Classification (NCBI taxonomy): domain Eukaryota; kingdom Metazoa; phylum Arthropoda; class Insecta; order Lepidoptera; family Noctuidae; genus Noctua; species Noctua janthe. The sequence goes on from OU342560.1 coordinate 1,875,665, forward strand.
TGATGAGGATGACATCTAGCTGATTTCGGCCACAGCGACTGCATTCGATGGCTTTCTAGGGAGGTTGTCGAGAGCTTTGGTGTGCTGCTCAATCATGTGCTCTCAAGTGGCTAGCATACAAAACTTTGGCCGAAAAACTCCAAGCTCAAAGCGGACATGTCAGAACACCTTTGACGAAATTGTAGGGTATAGCTGCAGGTGACCTAGTTTTAAAGTTATCACGCTTTAATTCTAGATGCGGCCTTCTTCTCTCTTCGAAGGCGTTGACCTGCCGATGCACACGACGTCTCCACTCGGGTCGATTTTGTGCCATCCATACTATCATAAAGAAGTAAAATTTTATTATTATCTAAGACGGGTTTTTCACATGTCATAACATCACGCCTGCATTTTCGCAAAGGGTTAGGCAGATGTATGCCTTACACTCACATTTTGGCATCAAGGACGAGCCTATTGCCATCAAACGGGCAGGAATCCGAACTCCGGGCTTCTACTGAGAAATTCCACTTTCAATTCACTTAAATTATCTACACCTGCCGTAATCCACTTTCAATACACACATGGTGTTGTTACCATACAATTTAATGTAACAAAAAACAACACGTCCACCCAGACTGCCAACCAATGACGGATGATCCATCGACTGGCAAGCGCGTATCATATGCCAATGCCATCATATGCCACGCATCTGCTATTCAGCCATTCTTATTTTTTGCGTCACTCCTGACCTTACCCGATGAATAAAACATTTCTGACCTCAATATCTTCGAGAATATTGAATGTTACACAGATCGAGAAACGAATCATTCGATATTTTCCTTGTCATATGAAGGCGGTATTCGTAACGATCTTTTTGCTTTTCTCTGAAGGTTTTTTAGCCGGCTTCAAAAAAAAAGAGGTTCTCTATTCATTTGAATCTTTTTTATAAGGAAGAAGTGCATAATTGAAAATCTGAAAGTAGCGCCGCTGACTGAAAATTTGTGTCGTAATCGGTTATCATGGCGATCAGGACAAATGAGTAAAATGTCGTGAGGAAAGCTTTGAGTATGAATATGGGTTGGCTATAAGAGGAGAGGAAAACCAAAAAAACGGTGGATGGGCCGTGTTAAGGATGATATGGCTAGAAAGGAGGTGACTGCTAAGATGACGAGTAATAGAGAAGTATGGAACAAGAAGACATGCTGCGCCGACCACAAATAGATTGGGATCAGGGCAGGAGAATGATGAGTAAAATAAATATTTTATTTAGCATTTATTTTAAACTTTTACAGTCAGTTTTGAATTTCAAGACGCAAGACGCAAGTCGGGAAGTTTTGTGCTCGTTCTAAAGCGTTGATTGGGTACCTACTACGAAGAAGTGTAAAATTATATGGTAACTGCAACAATTTCTTTTCGAAAGTAATAAACATGTTTTCTACTTTACTATCTGTTCTTAGTACGAGAAAAGATCAGAAAAAAGTACTTAAATGGATACATCCATTTAAGTACTTTTTTACATACATACATTTGTAACATACATTTGTACATACATACATTTGTAACATAATATGAGCAAAAGATAGATAGTTATTATTTCAAAAAGATACTCGTAAAATATATATTTCAGTTCGAAACTCTGTCAAATTACTATAACCAAACCTAGACGTATAAAAAAACTCAAACTCCGCTAACAATCTCATGTAGAGTCACAATATAGAGTTCTAAACCGACCGATGTAAGATAGAGCACGTACAAGCCAATAAAGTTTTATTATAACAAGTCTGCAGACGTTATACTAAACTCTACAGTTCTAAACGCGAAATTGTTGAGTCTCCGGTGAGCGCGAAGGCGCAAAGCAGAGGAAATAGTATGTAAACGCAGTGCCCGCGTTTTGTGCTGCGTTTGTGTGGGCAAGTGTACTTGACTGTGAACTGGAATAAACAAGTTGTTTAACATGCCTATGCATGCATGCCTATTCCATGGTAAATGTCCGTGTTGTTTTTGTAACAAACACAGACATTGATTGATTTTTTTGTTTTGAGTATAAATAGGTACCGAATTTGTACTTAAATAAAAATATTCTTTTAAAAGTAGGACAGAGATAAGGCCAAAAGCATCAACTTTAAATGCTTAAAAAAACTTTTAACCTCCCAGACTTGTGAGTTGTACAGTCTTGAGTTCGGACTCAGACAGGCACTTTAAAGTGGCCTGTAAGTTTATAAATCCTTGTTTATATATATCGTGAGGAGAACTTCAAACGATTACAGGCCAGTTATTCTCACAAAGAGGTGGTTTTTAGTCGATTTACTTAAATTTATATTTGCCATCGTTTTGAAAGGATTAACCAATCGACTACAGTCGATTGCCCAGGGTCCGCCGGACGTAACAGAAGGTCGGAGGGTACGTTGCTCGGGGAGGCTCCTTTCATGCTCTTAAATTATTTAAACGTTCGTCAAAGTCAAAAGTTCGTAGCTTCACAAAAACCTGCTAATCAAGACGAACCTAAATAAAGAACAGCCTTTTTCATCAAAAACACTAGTTACTTCACCAACACATTCTTCAAGATTTTCAAACTTTAACAATTATTTCAGGCGTCATCTATCACGTCGGGCTGACAAGATACAGTTATTAAAGTCAGAACGAAACTCGTTTGAAAATGTGTGAAAGATTTGAACCAAAAATTGTTTGGACTTTAAGAAAACTTAATCCGTTACAGTGATGTATTGAGATGGAATATTTGAGTAGGTTTGACGTATGTCTAGTAGACTATCTGAGTAGGATGAGACAATCTGTGGGTTGTGGACATAGATGTTTGTTTGATTTTCTAATGGCATTTTTTTGCGTAGGAGAATGTTTGATCACGTTACTGGACAAAATTGTTTACCTACTATTTGCTCTTCAAACTGAACCACTATATTTCTATAACACTGTACAGTGTACAGTGTACAGTAAGCTTTTGTTTCTTTAGTGTTGTATGTTTAGAAATAGGTAGATAAAAGTAATCAAACATGTATAACAATACATAAAATAATGAATTTAATAGCATTTTTGAGTTCGACCAGTGTCTTTACCTTATAATAATGTGAATAAGGTTTAAAATTCCAAAGACACAAATAAATTTTAAAAAAAACATCTGTCGCTAATCACAAGCCAGTAACTAAATGCAGCACAACGTTTCAAAAGTGGGGGAACTTATAACACTGACTTACCCCACTTTATTCCTTTCGGTATAGCAAGATCGTGCCAAATGAGTATTGTAGCCTAGTCTCTTGTGTTTCTTCTGCTTGACTGATAATCTGAGACTGTTTTCTTTGCTGAAACTAATAAGAGAATGTACGAAAACATCTAGATTTACGGGTTTGAATTGCCAAGAGTATAAAAAACAATATGAAGTAAACCAATCAAGTTTAGTTCATCATTGTCTCTGAAAATGTCTGTTGTTGATTAGATTCCCACATGGATCACTTAGAGAGAAAGAAATCTAACTTCTTAAACAGTATTTTCAATTCTGAAAAGCCTGAATTATAGAATATTGTAGGCTGCATTCCTGAAGGAGCACGTAGGCACGTTATCCTTTGATTTAAACATCAATGCTGTATCAATTCAGACGGCACGGTTGGCACAGTGGCTGAGCGATTGGCTGCTGCGCTGCGTGTCGCGGGTTCGATCCCCGCACGGAACAAATATTTGTCTGATCTACAGGTAGTTGTTCCGGGTCTGGCTGTTTGTGTATGTGAGTTTTAAATGTTTGTAAATTCACCCACGATACAGGAGAAATTCCAAGAGTGTTGCAACGTTTAAAAACTAAAATGCTGACTGTCTAAATAGCGAGAATTTAAAAGTAAGTGAGAACTTAAAGTAACATTATATATATATATATATATAATTCTCAAAACGATGGAAAACCCTTATCCATTTCTAAGATATCATTTTACTTGTATAAAAACTTTTTTTACAATAATGCTAGCAGCAGATGTATATTATTGAAAGTTCTTTCAGATCAGACGTGTTCATTCTCCAAGGAATAAAACTGAATTTTATTAAATTTATATTGATGTAATTTTTTTTACTGGAACTAAAGTAATACGGGTAATGTCGGTCCCAGACATATTCCAACGTCTATATCGTGTTTTACGAAAAAACATGGCACAAGGCACATAAAAAAGATTTTGGCAACGATGAGGTAGTAAGATGGGAAAGAGAAACTTCATTTTTCTCTCTCCTAATTAATTTCATTCTAACACTCAATCTTCCAGAGATAACTCCAAGTTACATCGAACTTCATTGTTTGATACGATTGATCAGTATTTAGGTTCACAGACTTACAAAATGAGCAGTGTTTTAAAATATGACGCTTTGAACACCACATGGAAAACTAAAATTAATTGATCTACATCGACTGATATAGTAGTTCAATTGCACGAGTTCAACAAAACACATATAGCTACGAGTAGAACAGTTACTTTGCACATAGTACACGCGACGCATGCTCGCCTAGGTGTGTAACCAACTTTATACCAAAGCATTTCTTCTCAAAAGATTTATTACACGTGATTCTTTCATCCCGCCTGCGTATGTATGAGCGTTGTCTGAACTCAACTTAAGATTTATAGCTTGTGAAACCTTTTGTTCAATAGATATTATTATTCATACTACAAGATTACTTTTTCATGAAGTTTTGGCTATAATGTTTTATATTAATTGTATTTAGCATACGTTGCATCTTCTTACTCACTCTTGTAATTTCAAAGGGTTAGATATAAGTGTTAAGCTCCCTGTTCCATAAAGTAAAGGGCGAGTCTATTGCCATCAACCGGGCACAATTCCGAACTCCAGGCTGCTATTAGGAAATTCCTGATGAAAAAACCCAATAACGCTTTGTCCTACCAAGGAATCGAACTCAAGATCTCTTGGTTAGCAGTAGGAATAACGACAACTGTGTGTACAAAAACAATGTTTTAGTTAATTGTACTACCACGGGAATTAAATATTAATATAACCGTGGTTTACATCAATTTTACTTCTTGCACGTTTACAAAAGACAGCAAACAATACAAATCATAATTGTAAATTCAAACTATTAATTTACAACGGGTTTTGTGTTAACGGCTTTTAACTTTAAAAACGGCTATTATGAGTGGCGATAAATTTATCGCGTGCACTGTCTACACAGATGTAGTACTAATAGAAGAGTCTGTGTTCATTTGAATTTTGAATGACGGTTTAATTTTTTTTTTAACGAGCTTTTATTAAAAAAGTATAAAATTAGATTTATCTTTCACCATTGAACGAAAAATTATACAAAATTTCATGTCCGTGCTACTAACCGTTGGGGAGTTCTCTCGTGGGGAGGCGATCCTGGCTGCAGGATCAACCAAAGTGAGTGCAAAACTTCAGCTCAATCGGTAGGGGAACTGGTTTGAAATTCAGTTGCAAGATTTGACCAATACGTATTATACTAACTAACAAGGCTTATAAAAAGAAGAGTGGAGTAAGACATAACTCTAATCCCCGAAGGATGAAGTATCCATTTTTAGCCTATTCTGAAGGCTCCTCATCGAGGTTCCCTCTTAAATTAATTAAAACTCTGGATTTTTTTAGTGGAATACATTCATCATCGCTTAAAGAAGTGACTATACTTATCGAGGCGACCACCACATTTTTCGCATTTAGTTCGGTGCGGTATCGAGTCGTTTCGTTCAAACCGAAACGAAGTAAATTACATAACATAACATCACGTCTGTAATCCCGAAGTGTTAGGCAGAGGTTTACCTAATAGTACACCCACATTTCGCCAGTTATGTTTTAAGTCCCATATAATAGCATGTAGGAGAGCCAATCGCCATCAACCGGGTACAAATCCAGACTCCGTGGCTGCTACTAAAAATCCTGATGGAAAAACCCGTTAACAATTTTATATAGACACTTAATTATTTTTGTTTTAAGTTTTAATTTCAATTTTCTTGTTTTGTTTTTTCTTCATTTCTAATCCAACTTTCCTCTAGCAGGTCTGCTGGTAGAAATTTCTTATGAAATAAGCATTACCTTTGTGCTCTTCTATGTTAATATATTGTCCTGTTAATTATTTTGTGTCCACATAAATAAATAGTTAAAAACAATTTGCCTGACCTGGGATTCGAACCCAGGACCTCATGCTCAGCAGTCGCGATTGCCACCGCTAGACCAACGAGGCAGTCAACATTCAGGTGAATTACTCGGTTTATAATCCCCTATTTTGTAAGATTGTGTTTGTAGCGGTCAAATAAATACTTGCTTCCCATATTATTGTAAGCCACTGCAGGTCACGTTTGGATGGCAGATGCTTCAGTCTCTTCCAGCTCGTTTAAATCGTCGTTTTTAGAACCGCATCCGAATCCATTTGCATCGGCCACTCGGCATATTTCGCGAACATTCGGGCCCCGTTTGTCACCGCGTTCGACCATTTACTTTGCACGCTGAATTGTAAAATATTATCTGATCATTTTAATTTGATACCAGTTGTGGAATTTTTACTTTTAGTAACTGTAGTTTTATGGGATTATTTTGCAGGAAGGTATACAGATGGACATTGTGCGTTTAGAAGAAGAATAAGACAACAAGAACCAAACACACACGTCAACATGTTATCATTCATGTTATATTTGGTACCTAAAGTGTTTAACAAAATAGACTTATTAAGAGAAAAAGAAAAAGTAAGTAAAGGATCACTAAAGACAAAATTAAAAAACATTATACAGGATAGCAAACTCGAGGAGCTCGTGGCTAAATAATAACAGCCGCTTGGATTGATCTTTAGGTTAAGCTGTGCTTGCCTAGGTTGGTCTGTGGATGGGTGACCACCCATTACATACCGAGTTTCCTACGTGCCTCGGAAAGCGCTTTAAGCCGTTGGTCCCGGCTGTCATTTGTCATTTGTAAATCTTTCATTTGTAAGTCTTTACTGGTAGTCAGTGGCCCAAAAAGTCTGACAACCGGTCTTACCAAGGGGTATCGTATTACCCACTACTGGGCTGTGGAGGTCAGATAGGCAGTCGCTCCATGTAAAGTACTGGTATTACAGCTGTATCCGGTTGGACTGGAGGCCGACCCCGGCATGGTTGGGAAAAGGCTAGGCAGATGATACAGGATAGCAAGCGGAACTAAATAAGTTTTTCAATACTCTTTCTCGAAAACTGGTTCTTATCGCACTGCGACTGGGTTCAACATGCAATGTATTCCGCACGCGTGGATTTTTAATGTTTAACTGGTGTTTATGAATGGAATGGGATAGATTGACACGATCATGAAAAACAAAAAAAAATACTTTTATGAACAAATTAACATGTTTATTTATTTGTGTTTAAATTAAAAAATATTTGATTTTTCTGTTTTTCATATTGGACCGTTTACTTACGCTAACTCCGCCTCGAATTCAGTAACAGGGTTCCCCCACTTAAATCAAAATGTACTATGATATGATTAAACCATAACAGTAGAATTTATAAGAAGTAGTTATTTAAGTAAGGTGGTTCATTGTTATGTAGAAGAGCGCCTTTCGCCATCAAACGTAAAACTTTGGCGAGTTATAATTAAGCAACACCTCTGTACTATAATATCATTAAAAAATAATAATTTAAAAAAAATCGTTGGAAACCAGACAAATGACCAATAAAAACACTATAGAATGCGAAATTTTATTCCAGAATGTTCGTAGTTCGAACAGCTGCCCATAGGCCCAAATAGTTGAAGTTTTTCTAACTAACCTTGGATTAATAAAGACAAATTACACACGGTATCTCGAAAAGACATGTTTTTCAAGGTCTCTGTAAAAAAAAAAATTAACGCTCACAGTAACACTTGAGAAAAATCAGCATTTAATCAAAATAAATTAATTTATGATACGAGTACCTCCCAAACAGAAGAGTTATCTAGTTCAGCTACCTATTGATAGCGTAGCGATTGACAGGCGTGAATGGAGGAAAAACACGTGTTATGCTGAGCCCAATAAACATGGGATAACGCAGGAAAATGGATGATAAACTACTTTTGCGTAGAAATTCAATTTCTTGACTTTTACAAATGATAACGTAACGATTGACAGGAGAGAATGGAAGAAAAAAAGGTGTTGCATCGACCCCAAGTAACACGGAACAACTGCAGAAAGATAATCAAGCTACATTCGCGTAGATATTCAACTCCTCGACGTTCCCGAGATAGGCTTATTCCCAAAAGTAATACCACCCTAAGGCCTCCAATCATACGAACTCGACCAAGATCAACAAACATACCGTAGAAGCACGATACCCGAAGATGCCTTCCAAACACAGGAGTTATCTAGTTCAGCCGCCTATTTGCTGTTCAAACATCGAACTATCGACACACGTTAACTGTGCACAAATATTTGACATCAATACACGAACGAACACACGACAATGTTCAACAAACAGATACAGCTTTTCATATATTGAAAACAAGCCAGTTGAGTGGTTAGGCGAAGAATATCGAGATTTTTTTAATGGGATGTTTGTTTTTTTGGGGGATGGGGAGGGATCAAATCGAAATTGATGTGGTTTATATTTTACCCAGTTCAAAATATTTTCATTATTACAAATGGTTACAAAAAAAAAAGCCTCAAAGGAGGAATCAAGATTTGTCTACATAGTTTTATTGTCATATCAGATAGTGTAGTGTTCATGAAAAACTTATCAGGAACAGTACATTAACTGCAATCGCAGAAGTAGTGCAAGACGCAGACTTTAAGATTCCACTCACGTACAAAAAAAAATTTTGAAGGGCCACATTTCACAGCCTTAAAATTGTAAAAGCACTTGCATACATAAACGCACACCTTTTTCCATGAGGGGAGGCAGAACCTACAGAGTGCTGCCTGCTACGATGATCGAAAACATCTGGTCACACACGCAAGTCGGCTGCGAGTACTACGCACCTGACTTATCTGAAAAACATTTATTGTGCGGACCGCCAGTCTGTGGAATTCTCTGCCGGCTTCCCGTGTTTCCCGATCATTATAATCTAGATTAATTCAAAGTTCGAGTGAATTTCTTCTAGGCTAGCGTGCTCCACAGAACGCCGTGTAATCGCTTCACATCAGGCAAGGTGCAGCCAAGTATAAAAAAGAACATCTTTATCTTTAAGGACAGTGTATGCCGTCCTTCTAGGGTTTGAAAACCCTAGAAGGACGGCTCCTATCGCTCATTTCAACTCCAAAGTCTAAATAAAGTATTAGAAACACCATTTTTCATACACTGTAGATAAAATATGCATAGGCTTAATTTTAACTAAGCTAAAGGTAAAACACAACTCAAAGCTAATTTCCACAAGGAAAGCGGTAACTCGATTTTGCTCCTAGATAAGCCTTACTTTAACTCGCTAAAAGACAGAGACAGCATGATTAGGTCCCAGAACGTGTTCTATGATTAAACTTCCTACAAGAAAGAGACAGCACATTAGCCAGTTGGTGCAATAATATCCGTTATATCACATCATTCCGACTTGATACCTAAGTGTTCCTATTACACTTTCCATCAACTTTTCACGGAATGGAGCCGTATGCCGCGGTCCTATTCTGTGCGGCACATTTTAGGGTTGATAAAAACTAGTTTAATATTATTTATTTATAAATTGACATAACTACATAGTAAAGGTATAATTAACTAGGTAAAACCAAGGTTACCCACGTAGCCCGAAGAATAGCCAAACTTAAGTGGCAGTGGGCAGGGCATATTGCTCGCAGAACGGATGGCCGATGGGGCCGGAAAGTTCTGGAGTGGCGACCGCGAACTGGAAGACGTTGCGTTGGGAGGCCTCCCACTAGGTGGAACGATGACCTAGTGAAGGTTGCAGGGATCCGCTGGATGTGAGACGCACGGGACCGGTCAATGTGGCAACACTTGGGGGAGGCCTATGTCCAGCAGTGGACGTCTTTCGGCTGAAATGATGATGATGATGATGATGATGATGATGAATTAACTAGAACAGAAACTGATAGGGGCTACTGAAGGCGCCAAACTCGTGGCTCACTTCTGGGTCGACATAATTTAGATTGCCATCGACACACTAAGATGTGAAGAAGATTAAAGAATCGAAGGGAAGAAGAAGAATAAAGATCAGATTAGTTTTGTAGAACAAAAGTAAAAATTATACTAAGACGATTCTTTTAGACGACGTTTCCTAAACATTCTTAAAGTATGCCTGCGTGCAGCCAATACCTACTTTATAATATTGACAGTGGATTTTTTTTTTTATAAGTAACGTAAATACGTCTTCCAGGGCTGCGGGACTGTTCGAAAGAGATACCGTGGCCCTGGAACACAAAGGGCAAAGAAGGAGCATGGATGGGTTTTAGTCAGTACAACTCTGACACTCCCTTCCGCTCCGCCCAGAGTGGAGGGGTCATTTGATGATTTCCCATCAGAAAAGAAAAAAAAAAAAAACCTAAATGCGTCGATTATATTATTTGCAAATTTTCAGTATCATCCGTAGATATGAATAAATTCTTAAAAATATGAAAATATTGTATGTAAAACGAGTATTTAAAATTTTAAAATAGACGTATTTACTAGAGCCTCTGAACTAGTCTTAAAACCTACGAGTCAGTAAATCATAGACAACATCAGAGTACATTTTACTTACCACACTAACTTGTTTCGCCTCCAGAATATTACCAGAAAGAATAAATTACCTACTGGAGTAGCATAATTCCAGAATATGGAGGCGGAGGAAACATTGCTAAAGTGCATTCTCATCGTTCCTATCTTTTGTGTTAAGCGGGAAGAAGACTAACAACTGTTGGTTCGCGTATATACACAGGCTTTTTACTTGCTGCTCGAGGTTAGGTAAGAGGTAATGCCTTGAATATTTTGATACTAGATTCAGTTTTTGTACGTCGTTTTTATAGAATCACTTGTTTAAAAATGTTTGTAAGTTGTATGTAATTTTTAGAGGACTTGCATTTCTTTAAATTAAATAGAGCTTAGCAAGTGTTTCAGCTCAGCCTATTGGACATGACTTCTCTCAAGTTGCGCCACCACGACGCTTTATAATATTTATTTAGAAATTGTTTAGTAGATTTGAAACGTAACGTAAAATATCGCTAAATTCGCGATATTTTTGGATATCAGAGTATATTTCGTGCTTTTGGTCACAAAATACTGAGCCAGTTATATGCTCATATACTGTATCAATCAGAATGTTGAGGCCTATAGTTTTTGCAACTAATACAATTACCACTGAACTGAAATTTGTGACCGACTACCATCAACCCTCAACCATACACATTCAAACATCAATCACCAATCACCATCACCACCACCACACACCATTTGCTCTTCAACCTTTCCACCGCTAAACCAAAACTAAAAGACAGTACGTTTAAATTTACCGTGGTTTGCTTTATTCACTAGCGTCCCGTCGGTCGTGTCCCGTTTCGTTACGTCACGTCACGTCGGTCGCCGAAAAACGTCACTTTGTTGACTTGGACGGACAGCGCGGCACGCTACTTTGTATGGAGCAAGAAATAGTGGGAAAAAGTGGACGTTTGTGTACCTTTACGTCAGACGCCCATGAAGCGAGTGTTGCCCGTTTTAAAATAGTGTTGTTACTTAGTTAGTTGAAGCTAATTGTTTGAGATGCAAGATACTCAAAGAGCTATGGAACGAGCGATACTGGTCATCTCCTCTACGACCGGGTGAGAAACACCGAAATACGGAGACTAGCGGGACTTACGGACATAGCAAAAGAGATAATATGCAGAAAGTGAAAGTAGGCAGGTCACGTATTTCGTAGACTGAATGGAAGATGGAGAAGGAAAGTGCTGGAGTGGGATCACAGACAGGGCGGAGGCATATGGGAAGACAACCGACTAGGTGGACAGACGATTTTATTAAAGTGGCCAGAAGAAACTGGATAGCCATGACACAAAGAGACGCACACTCAGCATTGGGTGGCCAAAGGTTGGAGAAGAAGACGTTTAGAATGAGACTACGATAGGTCACACTAGCACTCTATTCATTACTTAACGGAGAGAGATTGTACCAAGAAGGCAGCGGCTCGAGACGAAAGCTGACACATTATGCGGCGTACCATCCTGTACCCTGATGTGACGACCACGACCACCGTGTCAAGAGTGTAGCGACTAAGAAGATAAACTTAGTAATCATACTACTTTAAAACATAGCATCCTATAAAATGAAATCATAGATAAATAAAATACCTACACAGCATAAGCATTATAAATAATCAGCCTAAAATAGTCCCCCTGCCGGGAAACAGGCCCTTTTTGTGAAAGGAAATAACATATTTGTTTTCACTTTACTATTTTGAGAGCAACAAAATAGGTACTTACAACTTGATAAAAAATGATTTTACATGTTTTCAATGTATGAGGAGCTCGTGGTTAAATAATAACAGCCGCTCGGATCGATCTTTAGGTTAAGCAGTGCTTGCCTAGGTTGGTCTGTGGATGGGTGACCACCCATTACATACCGAGTTTCCTCCGTGCCTCGGAAAGCACGTTAAGCCGTTGGTCCCGGGAGTCATTTGTAGATCTTAGACAGTCGTTAGGTAGTCAGTGGCCCAAAAAGTCTGACAACCAGTCTTACCAAGGGGTATCATATTACCCAGTACTAACTGGGTTGTGGAGGTCAGATAGGCAGTCGCTCCATGTAAAATACTGGTATTCAGCTGCATCCGGTTAGACTGGAAGCCGACCCCAACATAGTTGGGAAAAGGCTAGGCAGATGATGATGTTTTCAATGTATTTTTTGTATTTTTACAGATTAATACTATTCGAATATTGTTAACTAGTTTCACAAAAACAAATATTTGTATATTTTTGTGACTCGTCACAGATTCGTTCGTCTATCGAAACAAATAAAAATCTGCATCAATCACACATCGTACAAACATCAATGTAAACGAGTCCAACTAACGAACTTAAATATTGTTCATGTATATGGAGCCATAAAGCAGCTTTTGCGGGCCGCACATCATTGTAAACACTTCAAACTTTAGCTGGCCTAGAGTAAGGCTGCGTTCCACCTCAAACATCCCTCGCAGCACATCTTCACACGTCGAAACAGACTGATACACAGTTTTTTTTTATTTTATTTTTTATTTTTTTTTTATTTGGTACACCAATAGCAGTACATACTAAGCATTAATGTGAGACGATAAAAATAACATAACAGTGCTGGTATGTATGCCTATTATAGGTATACGCAGCATTCACCATAAGACAACAACAAAAAGTTCCCAAATCTTAATACTAAAATAATACATTTTGAATATAATATTAAATTTTCTTAAAGCTAAATGAGATGATATAAGTTATGATCTTATATGTATTATTGAGTGTGATATCTAAAGATTTTAATTTACATTTTTGTTAACTAGTTACTAAGTTACACGAATTGACAGAGATTAGATGTTTAAAGGCAAATTAGTGCGTTCTCTGAAACTGATCTTCTGAATTTGTTGAGAGATACACCGAATAAATCGGTTTCCAGTGATGTGTAGGAGCTATTGTAGTTTCTACATATTCGTAGCAAGGGAGCATTGAGACCAAGGTTTGATTTACGGAATATGAAACAGTCTGGTGATGGGATATCTGGGAGGTTTTGAAGGTACTACATACAGAATACGCTCAACTAAATCGCTGCATTTTACTATTCCGTTGACAATTTTGTACAGAAAAATAAGTTCGACCGAACCGCGACGGTCACGCATCGTCTTTATGTTGAAAAAATCAAGGCGTTGCTCGTACAATGGCTTATTTTTTTAGATAAGAAGGCAAGATACTTGAAACCAACTTGCTTGAAAGCGCGCTGAATTCTCTCAAGTCTCTGTGAATGAACAGTGTAGAATGGATTTCATGCAACGCTAGCATATTCTAACCGACTACGCACTAGAGTGTTGAACAGAAGTATTCTGGTCTTTGAGAATTGAAAGCCCCGAGCCTCCAATTGCGTTTCAATAGAAAATGAGGCCAGTCTACAACATTAGTTTACAAAAACCACGTGTCTAGTATTTTTATGTAAAGAATCTACAAGACAAGCAAGACAAAACATAGCGCTCATTTTATTAATATTGACATCTGTACTTTTGTTTATGTATGTTCTACAAATAAAAATATTTGAATTTGAATTTGACAAAATTTCAAAACTGTATCATGAAAAATCACAAAGGCTTGTTCTGTTACTCGGCTGTCCGCTCAAAAACGTGGTCACCACGCAGTGCGCCCGCGCACGCGCCTCCAGCGTCGTCTTGAACTGATAATAATAATTTGGCAGTAGGTACCTAAATGATTGCGATAGGTACTTAATGTCGCTCGGTATCCAACTTGTAACTGTTTTTAAATATTTTAGGGACAAAATATAACGTGGGTTAAAAATTATAGGAATCGATTCAGTTACTTATTCTGAATAAACTATATTCAGGTTTCGCATATACTAAAAATAATGTTGTGTACTGGTTTGGTTTCAGTTATGTGAGGCCTACCAAACTAACTTACTAAAACCTCTATTTTAGTTTTCCTAATTAGCTTTAAATACCCGCCATTATGAACTACTAATTATCTAAATATTTCCACTAAACCACAAGCAGATTTGATGCCATATTATCACAATATTCCATCAAAATTATATCGTATATTCATTAACCAACAGACATTTAATATACCAACTAACCAGAAATAAACAAAGTTTATCCAGGGAATAGTAATTACGTACTAATAAAGCTTTCAGATCATTTAGGAACCAAATAATATGTAGGTTCAGGTCACTACGACCACAATATTGTGGTCAAATAAATACAGTATTGAGTGTCTAAATATTCAGTTTGAATAGAATTGTGAAATATATTTTGTGTGCAGGACGGATTTTACGCTACGGTTTTAAATTTCATCCTGTATGCAGTTAAAGCTGTCAATTTGGAAACTCAATAGTTTATCAGTTGAAACGTCGAACAGTACCTAGAAAATATCTATTAGTTAGAATATAGAAACATAAAACTGATTGAGGCAGGTAAAATTCGAAATTTTACATTGTTATCATAAATCAATTGCTAGAAAGATGTAAGTCCAGCTCAAAAATTGATGTTACATCGACAGAACGGAAGCACGATACGGAGCTGTGTCTGAAAGAATGTGCAACCTCCTAGCTTGATATCTCTACCCTAAAAAATACATCCAAAGAAACCTCTGCGGTGTCACAGACGATGCCGTGGAAGTGACGAAGTTTTGGGCTAACAAAATTTGAAGAAGAAGAAACAACAACGTACGCTTAGGTGTTATCCAATAGCTAGACCTCAAACAGTAACTTAAGTAATTGCTAGTTATGTGTTCCGTATGGTGTCGGACGTAAAAGAATAGCACCATCCCATATCTTCCCGTGGGTGTCGTAAGAGGTGACTAAGGGACTTACCAGAGAATGGGCAGCAGCGTTCTCTGTGTTTTTAACAACCGTACTGCGATCGCCAACCCGCCTGCCAAGCGTGGCGATTATGGCAAAACCCCCCCAATGATGAGCGCAACACAAAATGGCGACACTTGGGGGAGGCCTAAGTCCAGCAGTGGACGTCTTTCGGCTGAAATGATGATGATGATGAGTTATTTGTTTGAGCCGTTTGGGGTTGAAACACTAGGGCCACGGAGTCCGATTGTTCATATTTCGAGATATCGCTAAGCGGTTGGTCAACTCTTCAGCCAGAAGGCTCTTTGGCCAAAAAAAGGGCCAGCCCTTTGGTCACGACAAAGGGCTGGCCCTTTTTTTGGTCAAAGAGCCTTCTGGGCAGTTTTCCTATTGACAACAATGTGGATGAATTTTTTGACACCTTGTAATTTTTTTCTTTTTATTGATATTGTACATATTTGTTATTATTTTAGATCTACTTATAGTCTGTAAATAATGTACATACTGAATTGAAATAAAAATTGCTAGACCAAAATTAATACGAATTAAACCAACGTTAACATAACTCTCACACGGGAACCAATCCACAATCCACGGAACGCAAGCTAGAATCTATGACCGTCATTTACGGCGTCAAACCCGCACAGATATTGCGCCAACTTCGTCCAATCTAAACCGATCAAAGAAAAATATGAGCCAGAAATATTCGATAAGCAGCGAACTAACATACCAATATACGGCTGCAATGTATCACTAAAGCAATAAAGCGAAGAAACCCGTTAGTGTCTAAATAACGAAATAAAATATTCAATGGCTTGGAAATGGGCACACATTATTTGTGCCTAACGTTGCTTGTAACTTTAACTTTGGGCAAAATCTCCGTGTTGGACACATACGGGCTGGTGGAGTGTCTAACGTTTACGTATAAAAAAATATTTTTTATAAAATAGCGAAGTTCCGTTATTTAATGTCCAACTGTTATGTTCTTAATTTTCATCATGAGCCATATCTAGTCTCATTTTCTGATAGGTATTTTATCATGAAAACATTTTCGTCGTCGGCGTCGGTTACAGCATTTCTCGCACCCAACCACCAACCACCTGACCTTGAAACATTATTCCCAAAAGTTCAAACAATGACACGGTAAATCATTCTTATCTTCATTCATTCATTCATATTTATTCATCAAACAATTATTTGCATTGTGTTCGAATTTTACAAAATAATTACATTTCAAATCACAACAGAAGCAATAATCAAATATAAAGCAAAAAATAAAATATTACCATGTCATTAATCAAAAACCGTTTAAATGTCAAATCATAAAAAGCATAAAAACAACCATGTCTATTCCAGTTTACGTAAATCAACTAAGAATTAAATGTCAATTAAATTACTGTTTTTATGTCTAGCCATAAAAAGCTCAAACACAACCTTGTCCATTGGTAGCCCATCAATAAATAGGCCTCCTCTTACTTTTATGCTGTTGTTCCTTGGTCTGCACGAATCTCTGCCAGTTCTTGACATAGCAGAAATATGGTTATAATCTTGGTGCCCAGTCTTTTATAGCAATAAGAACTTGAAGAAATAGGAGTTGTATGTAAGTAGGCACCTACACTTATAAAAAAACCAAACTTTTCTTAGTATACTTTTACTTTTCCTAATGCCGAAGTTCACCCTTGAAAATCTCCGCAGTTACCCAAACAGTACCCTAGTATGTAGCGGCAGTAAGCTAAGGATGGAAGTGTGAAATAACAACAGAATGGCCGTTAGCCGCGCCCGCGGTCCGAAACGATACTACTTTTTTCATTACCTACGCAACCTTCGGTGGCCAGGGAAAGCGCGATTCCAGAGGGCAATATATTGTTTAGCATGGAAAGTTTTTGTTTCTTGTCTGCCTATCAGAAAGCTTTAAAAAAATGCGCTATTGATAAGATAATCGATAGATGAGTATTGCCCATTCCCCCGCACAGAGAGGAGGCCTGTCTCCCAGAAATGAGGACTTATGCTATGGTCCTACTTGTAATTAAATAAAAGAAAAAAATTAATCTGCATCGAACTTGCATGCGTATTTTGAAATTCAATGACCAAAATGGAATTACGATGTCTTTTTATTTTCGGCCTGCGAAACTTACATACGTTTTTTTTTTTCTTAGCCTTAATAGTCCCACTCTTAGGCAGAGGCCTCCCCATTTCCTTCCATTTCTCTCTTTAGGCAATGTAGGAGAAATAATAACAAACATATTTTATAAAGCGACAAAACTCTAAACTGAGTCCGAGCTCAGTAAATTCAATTCATACAGGATACACACACGTTGACAAAGAGTTCTTTCTACACTTTGGTCGAGGCTTCATCATCTCTAAATACACATGCCTCGAAAAATAAAAAATAACAGTTAAATCGCTAACTCCCTTGCCCCACGGTAAGTGCTAAACTGTCGCAGCTACTTTATTGTCGCGCGACACAGCGGCAACTTAACACTCTTGTTTGCAACTTACTGTACAGTTTGCCTTTTTTTGTTGCCTTGTTGCCGCTTACGATTTGTTGCTTTGCCCGTAATTCGTAAAACCGATATTGGTAAAGTTTTATGTAGAAAGTTTCGCCGGCAATTATAGGTTTTAGAGTGAGAACAATGTTTTGTTACTGGGGTTTGTGCTGCGATAAATAATTTGTTCGTTAAGGTTACCATTGCGAAAAGGTAGGGAAGAATTTCATGCACCATTATTTTCAAAATTTGAGTAGTAAGTTAAATATTATATAATATACCTACCTACTTGCGAAAAAAGGACTTAGTTATATTAAAAAGCCTTCTATAGAAGTATTGAGATAATAAAAAGGAAAGTGACTGCACGCTAGGCGCAGTGGTTGAGCGATTGCGCTACGTGTCGCAGGTTCGATTCCCGCACGGAACAAATATTTGTTTGGCCTATAGCCCTACAGGTACTTGCTCCAGGTCTAGCTGTCTGTGTATGTGTGTTTAAATGATTGTAAACGCCTCCACGATACAGGAGAAATTCCTAGTGTGGGGCAAAGTGTTTTTTTAGTTGCCTGGTGCCAATCCCGCCGACTTTTAAAATTGAAGATAAAAACGCAGTATAAACGTGACAAGGAATGATGAAAACATGTCTAAGAAGTAGATACCTGTTTTAAAAAATCATGCTAAGTGGTACCAAAAAATCACAGTTATTGCATTCGCCAAAGTAACTCACCATTTTAAAACAGCTGACGTGTAAGCGTTATTTTCTCAAATATGATTGATAGCAAATGAAATATAATCCAGACAAAATTTATGAAAAACTATCACGAAATAATGTTTTGCTTACATTATGAAAATCATTTCATCACTTAGCTGGGAAAATGTAGCTGTGTTAAATGTTTGTGAGATTTTTAAAGCAAATATTTTTAGCTTATTCTATTTTCTAAAGTTGAAAACGTGAACGGTTCTTCACTGGAGTAACTATTTTGCATGACGACACAACAATTACCCTTTATCACAGATTAAAATTTCACATGACGTTTGTACACACCTATACGAGAAATAATAAAGACTAAATGATGACCTCAGGGGGCCTACCATGACATCTTAAAGCAGGAGGAATTTCAGTGTGGGAAAGAGACAGAGATACAGGTCGTCTAGCGCCATCTCTTTCCCACATTGGAATTACTCCTGCTCTAAGACGTCATAGTAACGCCCCTGTACCGTACTAAATCCAAGATACAAAGACAAGAAACAGCGTTCATAATTACAATACATTATATTAATGTTACATTACGAGTACATTTAAAAGCATTGATTGAGATCTCTTATTTTTGCCCTTGTGGATGTTTTTAGTTTCAACGTCTACCTAAAAGGCAAAAACAATATAATTAAAAGAATTAAAAACTACTCATGGGATCATTGTACTCATCATTAGGAAGGACGTATTACAACCCTGAAGTCGCGTGAAATAAGTCATCGGTTCCGAGAAGCCTTTTTTGCGATTTTAGTATTTATTTCTGCCATTATAAAAGTTGTTTGAAATGAAATGACCTCCGTACAGACGGAGAGACAGACAGACATGACGAATCTATAAGGGTTCCGCTTTTTCCATTCGGCTACGGAACCCTAAAAAAACATTCTTCCATACTAACTAATCTAATTAATTTTTTTGCTCTGGACGCTCTTGACTTGCATTTCTTCATACATCGTTCTCACATAAATGTGTCTCCACATGAATAATGTAACCAAGATTTTGTAACAATATTTTGATTGAAAAGGGTGTCCATGGAGTTTCTTGCCCATTCTTATCCATAGAGATCTACGCCTTGGAATGGGCGACTACAGTACTTTCACAAGTTATTATGATTTGTGTCTGTGACTGTAGTTTCGCTTTCTTTGTTTTTCCGACATTCAATAGTGCCTATAATGGTCTAATGGAAATAAATGCTTTGAGTTTGAGTTTGAGTTTAAACTTGTCCTGACATTTACGAGTACAACCGAATCGGTCGAGCCGAACGCATGTGATCTTCCGTTATATGTGTGCCAATTGTTTTTTATTAATATCGATCTAATAAAATAGAAGATTCGTCGTTAAAACATAGGGACCATGAACAGTCAAAATATGCTAGCCACGCCGTATCTAAAGGTGGCAAGAAATATCCGCATCCCGGCGAGAATATTTCAATTTTCTATAAGAAAAGTAATTATATTCTGTAAGGAACTACACATCCTGCTTAGTGCCAGTGCATCTTGAACCGGAGATGAACCGATGCGACGCTTCAGACATTTTTATCATTACTTTCATAACAAAATCATTTAGTGGAAATCCTGTTTCTATAAATATTTCAAAGGAAGCGGGAACTTGTGCTTTTCCGTAAAGGCAGTTAAGTTGACAAACAAAACAACTTTCTTGAAGTGTTTCTTAAGTGATTTTTATCTTTCCAGGATCCTGTGCAGTGCTTTTAATGGCATTCATCACAGTAAGAGTGGATCAACCAACCAACGTTTTTCAATTGCATTCAGAAAACTGCAGCTCGGCTTAACTCAAAGTTTAATGCAAATTATAACCATAATCGACTCTAAAAACCAAATTCACAACGCTCTGCTTCTTTGTTCGATACATCTGGTTTTTTTTGTGGGTACTACAGCTTCGTGAGAACTTCGTAGTTAAGTTTCTCATTCCAATTATATGAACCTCTCCAGCAGAGTTAGGACGCCCCGTCTTCCCAATCTCTTAAATTGCAGCCCACCATCACCCCTTAGTTTTAGAGCAAATTCATTTTGATGCTTCGAGAATCGCTTCTGGTATAAGTTGCTGGAATACACAAAACAATTAGGTAATCACGTGATACTGTTATCCTAAGACATAGAATAATATAATGTTTCCACATAAATCACCGTCTCCACAGATCCAGAGATCAACCACAATTCCAATCTTGATTCACATGTAACGGAACACGATAACAATGAAATATCCCCATGAATAGAACCAACTAATTCATACACGTAGCCTATCCGCCTACAGCCTAGGCTAGGCATTTCATTGTCATGCCGACGGAAACTTAATATCCAGTAGAGATCGAGGGTCCATTGTGTGGTGCTCATCATAGCGATATTGCGCCCCGTTGCGGTTCCGAAGATTAAATGCATTCGTAGTGTCATTTGTAGGGTGTGCATGTGTTGAATAGGTAGGCTGTGTGAGTGTGTGTCTGTTAAGAATGGTGTAATGGGTTTGTGTTCCGTGATTAGCAGTAACAAAGAGATGTGTTGTTGATTGTTGAGATAGCGTCTTTGTAAAAATTATTTATTGTTGTCTCGGCAATCATCTTTTAATTATTCTTACATTATACTTAGACCAAAAAAAATATGTTTTTAACGAAAAAATGAAAAAACATGAATTGATTTTGACCTAAAACTACGTCACATAATACGCCTATGTCTTCTGTGTGACACAATAAAATAGCAAGACAAAAAAAGACCGAGAAATTGTGATGCCTTCAAGAGCAAACACTAAACCAGTACATTCAAGAAAAACCCTGAATCACTGACTGACTCTTTAAAATCTAGGCCAAACCTTCAATACTAGATTACTGTCTTGTTTATGGTGTCTGCATAAAATACTTTTTCGAATTTTTTGAAAATTCCCACGCACTGGCAACTTATTGTTATTATTATAATCCTATATTGACCAACCGCAGGGCAAAGGCCCCCCTTCCCTCCTCCCTCATTTCGCGGTCTAGTGCGATTGTAGGCCAATCCTTTGACAAAGAGTCCAGCTCATCCCGCCATCTCCTTCTGGGCCTGCCGCGTTGTCGTTTCCTGCTATTTGATATCGACTGAGTGGAAATTTTTACCCATTGCTCCTCCGACATGCGGCAGATGTGACCAGCCCAGTTCCATTTCAACCTAGCAGCTGTTAGGCAACATTACTGGCAACTTGCTAGTATTCAATTATTCCCTCTATAATTAGAGCTTAATTGGCCCAACTTGTACCGTGTAGACAAACAGGTGAACTCAAAAATGACCAGAACACAATACCGTGTCAGCTTTGGGCTTAGCTTACACTGTGGGATTACGAGCGCTCAAGCGACTATTGTAATACCGGCTGTTATTACATAATCTACCTCGGACACGTGTCATTTTCCGCTATTAATTACGTAAATAGATTTGTGCTTAATCTAAGTAAATACCCATACTGAAAGGAAAATAATCAGCCTACAATATTACCACTGCTGGGACTTAAGAACTCTTGGGTTACTAGATTTTATCCAGGATTACACAGGACTTCGAATTTTTGATTTTAGAAATAGCTGTTTTTCTCAAGATGTTTTCCTTCACCTTTTTAGAGCAATGGTGATAATCCTACAATCTTACTAATATTATAAATACGGAAGTTTGTGAGGTTGGATGGATGGATGTGTGTAACTCTTTCACGCAAAAAATACTGAACGGATTCGAATGAAATTTGGCACATAGATAGTTTATAACTTGCATTAATACATAGGATACTTATTTATCCAGATAGTACGATCTTGTGGGACGTTTACCGAACTACAAGCGGGCGAAGCCGCGGGCATAAGCTAGTATAAAATATAATTAGCAATTCAAGAAAAAGGAGTAAATGACAGCATGGCGGTTGACATGGGATTTACACAGTACACACACACACACACAGCGATACAAGCTACAGTCCAGTATACATGGCCTCGTTTCGTACAGATTTCCCGTACAATGACAGATCCGCTTATACTGGTTTTGTTATAGCTTGATTGAAGGACGTGTAAAAAAAAATACCTGCTTGGGTTCGAACTACAACTACTCTCTAGCTTACTACTAATAGTAATAGACCAGTTTAAATCTCAAATAACCATAACAACTAATTAAAATGAAACAAACGAAACCTTTTAATTCAACAAAAACACAGACAAACGTAAAAATGTAAATGCTTTCCAAAAATTCTGACAGATCTTTGTTTTATTTATAGAGAAAATATGTGAAATTCAATTTGCGATCGTGGTATGGACTTTCATACATTTATTTTTTCGCTTGCATTGTGTTTGGCATTCATTTTTGGTATTAATTAGTGGTCTGGACTTCAAAAGGGAGACGTTGACCCCTATGGCAGTTACGACCTTAATTCTAGCAAAATAAATGTAAATAAAAAAACACTTAAAAGCCCTTTCGCAATCATTAACACTAAAAACGGGATATTTACCATGTTTATCATTGTTTATCCATGATCATGGCGCTTGCAACAGTGCCGAAATATCGGGAACTTATAACAAATAGTAATCTTGATAAATGTGCCGTTTTTAGTGTTAGTAACAAAAAAAGTCAGTTTAAAAACGCATAATTCTTTCACAGTTAATTGACCTCCTATTTAGCATCGCTGTAAATATAAAATAGTGGTTTTTATTTTCGCCGTTTATGATTATTTTTGGGTTGGCGTCACTGACGAGTCTGTCAAAACCACAGTGATCTTTGATTAGAGGTGGAATAGCTGTTAAAAGACTGACCCCGCGTCGTCCCACTGCTGGGCAAAGGCCTTTGCCCATGATTTCCGTGTCACTGGTTTTTTTTTTCATTTGGCTCGTCCCGCCATCTTCTATGAGGTCTGCTGCGACGCCTTCTGTCTGTGTCGGAGCTCGAAAAACTGGCTTTTCTGGCCCGCAGCTTAGTGGGCATGCGGCAAACATAGCCAGTCCAGTCCCACTTCAGCTTAGCGGCAGAAAAGACTTTAAGAACCAAAACCCATAAGGTCAAAATTATTTTTTATCAATAATCTTGGTTACTTTCATGAATACCAAAAAGGAAAACAATTCAATACAGAAAACACTAAAAGTTTAAATGTTTTTTTTCCGTTACAATAAACAATTACGTTGACAGCTGTCGTGTAAACTTGTTCAACCCGCAAATTGTTGCGAGTAGTCGAAACCAAAAACTACAAACATTTCATTTAGTATAAATAATTTAAAATTTGTTATTCTGGATTATTATATTCGATTACGTTTTATTTTCTTTAACAAAAGTAATCTTTATTTTTGGTTGTGATTAATTCATATTTAATTTCTACTTTGTAATTAATACAGAGATCAGAAGAAAAACCTAAGCATGCCACATAATTATTACGTCACAGACCGAATGGCAGATGTAGAAGTGTTCGAGGACACCCAGAGCTGGTAAGCATAAGAGCGTAAGACGATACCGGTAGTGTGGTAGCCAAGAATTGGCATGACCGGGTAAAGTGGCGTGCTATGAAAGATGACTTTTTTTTTTTTTTTTTTCCGGATGGGAAATCATCAAATGACCCCCCCCCACTCTGGGCGGAGCGGAAGGGAGTGTCAGACTTGTACTGACTAAAACCCATCCATGTTCCTTCTTTGCCCTTTGTGTTCCAGGGCCACGGTATTTCTTTCGAACAGTCCCGCAGCCCTGGCAGGTATCGGTCCTTGCGGACCCCTACTTATTTGCTGACATCTCTTTGAGGCGCACGTGGAACACGAACGCGCCGTCGACACGGCCTGTCGTCATAAGACGGCCGGACGGCGAGCTGGCCCATAACTCGCCGTCCACAGGCCCGCGCCTACGGTGGCCGGGAGCCACCACGTGACCCCCGACGCCCAGGGCGTCTCCCGCGGTGACTGGGACGTGAGGTTCTTTCCCTCTCACGTCCCGCCACCTCCTTCACTAGCATGACTGCTTCGCAGAAGGAGGTGACGGCTTCCCATTCCCTCTCGCACCGGACCATGGCTTGAACCAAGGCCGGACGCGAGAGATCGCCGCCGCCAATCGCCGCTACGAGGACACGGCGGTGCTCCGCCCAAGCGGGGCAGACCTCTACGGTGTGCTCCACCGTGTCCTCCGGACGATCCTCGCAGTGGAAACACCCGGGCGTTTCCTCCCGCCCGATTCGGTGCAGGAACCTCCCGGAACAACCGTGTCCGGTGAGGACCTGCGTCAGGCGGTAGGTGAGGGCGCCGTGGCGCCTGTCTAGCCACTCCTCAAAGAGGGGACTTATCGCCACTATGGTGGCGTGCCCTGCACGGGGTTGCGACAGTCGCTCTCTCCATGTCGCCATGAGATCACGCCGGAGGTCTGTCCGCTGAGCGGCAATTTGCCGCGGCAGCGGAGTTTCCTCCCGACGTAGTGCCTCCGCGCGCCATTCGTGTAGACGTGCGAGGACTATCGCCTCCAGATCCCATGGCGGCAATCCGGCAAGGAGGCTAGCCGCTTCGCCGGAGATCGTGCGGTACCCCCGGATTAGCCTTATGGCTATTACCTTTTGGGGCGCGTTCAGGTAGTGGGCGGCTTGCCGCCTCAAAGAACGCGCCCACACCGGGGCCATGGACCGCACGACCCCCGCGTATAGCCTCCGGCAGGAGGCGTTTGGACCCCTCAGGTTGGGCAAGAGCCGCTTGAAGGCAGCCCCTGTCCGTTCCAGTTTGGGAGCCAAACGTCGGAAGTGCTCCACGAAGTTCCACCGGCTGTCGAGGACAAGTCCTAGGTACTTCAACGTCGACCCGACGCCGATGGAAACCCCTCCTGCCGTCAGTAGGGATCCCGACGGTGGCGCATTCCGAGGCCCATGAAAACACATGGCCTCGGACTTGTGCAGTGCCACCTCGAGACCCAATTGCCGGATCCTCTCCACGACTATCGCAACCCCGTGTGTCATGCTTTCGGCCGCCGCCTCGTGCGACCTCCCTTGTGCCAGTACCAGCGTGTCGTCAGCGTAGCAAACTACGCTGACGCCGGTAGGGAGGTCGGCGCGCAGCACCCAGTCGTAACCGATGTTCCACAAGGCCGGCCCCAGAACCGATCCCTGTGGAATACCGCACGACATCTCTCGCCGGTTCCATTCTCCGCTTCGACCAGGGTAGATGACGGATGAAAGATGACTTTACTCAACAATAAGTGGATATAGGTTTAAAAAAAGGAGAGAGGGAATATCTGTTCCATCGAGAATAAATCTTGATTTTCCCAGTTTTTGTGCAGGCGATAAATGAACTTGTAAAAAAAAACTTTTTGGTTGCAGGCCTGTACTTCGTTTCATAATTAAACAGTAATATTTTGTTACATGAAAAATGCAATCTTTTTCGTTGCCCAACAAAAAATACGAACATAAAAATATCAATATGCCGAGAGATCAACAATTTATGGCTGGTGGAGAATAATTGAAACTGAATTTCATTTGGCAAAAAATATGTTCGCAAGAAGTGCCGACGTCAGTAGGATGAATTTATTGATTTTTATTGCAAAGTGTGCTTGAAAAGTCATTAAAAAAGAACGATTCAATTAGTTTTTTCGGCTGATAGTGAGTGGACCAGATGGTTCAGTTTCATTTGATCAGAGAAGAGAGATTTATAGATATTGCAAGAGATTTAAGTCTTCAAAATACAAAGAAAAATAGTACAATAATTACAGGTTCAACTAGTTAAGTCTGCCCTGTAGTCTTTGGGTACAACTAAATTAACGTTAGTAGTTAATAATTAAAGTTCCTGTAGATGCTCAAACAGAAAAGGTGAAGAATCGGAACAGACAGCGTGCATTCAGCAAAGACATTAAAACAAAATCAATTTACTTGATATAAAGCATTTCAATTATACAATGCTTACTGGTAACTACTATCTGATTGAATAAAAATCGAATGGAAACTATTTCCTCGAGTAATCTTAGACACCGAGAACTAAAAAGATGACTGGTCCTCGAACCCGTCACAAAGAGGATATCAAAGTAAACTAACACTAGGGCTAATAGCGAAAGGTGGCAGTCGTTTGAGTGAGCCGTGGTCACACCTACAGCGGTCATTGTACGCTGCAGTGAGTGCTTTGTGCTCCGTGCGTCCGTACACATTCAATACAGGTGAGGTATGGTGTGAATATAAGAGGTAGCGTGGCAGCGATGTGTAACTTCGAATCAATTTTTTTTATAGAATACTTACTTTAGCCCTCGTGAAGGAGGTTGAAAAATATTCTACGGGAACGTATTACCAGGATCAAAGTAAATATATTTCTCTAACTCAGTGTCGTATTGTGCGCTAAATTTCATCGATATCTGTTCAGCCATTAAGGTGTTCCTATGTAACAGACAAACAAATGGAGTTACTTTCGCATTTACCATAATATTAAATGTATTTATTGGCAGGATGTGACTGCGGTGCCTCAACACAAACTATGGCTCAACTCCTGTTCTGCTTTATGTGTTGTTCCACCTGCACTTTGAGGGACCTAAAGAGAATCATGGACACGACGAAGAACTAGAAGTAGGTATAAATTGGAAAAACTTTTCAATGTTTTGTAAAAAAAAGGAAATTACACTTGACATTATATTAACCTGTTTATTAGACAGAAAATATTTTTTAATATATTACTCTTAGTATTGACGCGAGTGCCTTTCTTGAAAGTTATCTTCATGTTTGCCGCTCGTCACTCATCAAATGGACTGCATTCTCATGTTTCACACAATAGTCTGATATCGCCTTTATTCAGGAAATATGGCCGACTTACGTGTTTTAAGACGCACGACTTCCCCTGCCATTCTGTTTTATTGCTTGCAAATACTTTTTTACAGCGCAGCGTGACACCATTTTATTAGACCGTCAATAATTAGGGCACTATTGATTGAAAGGTAATACGAAAAAGGTAACTACCAAACAAGGTAAAAAAGTAGGTAGGTCAAGGTATCAATATAATACAATGTATATAATATTACATATAATATTGGTATATATATATATATATATATATATATATATACATATACATAAAATTGCTCTAGGCGCGATTTTTTTTTATCTTCCATAATAGTAAAAGTCACGGTGTATAAAAAAAACAAAGTTAGAAATCAAATTCTAGTTTTCTTTTAATAGTAAGAACATTAATATTCTATTTTAATTAACGCAAAATGAGCCAGTGCCTGTCGATGAATGCCAATTGTCAATTTTAGAAAGAGTAGTATTCCATTTATATTTCATCGATTTCATGTTATGTCAGAAGGTAGCGTCACCCTATGTATTTTTTTTAAGATTGTTTTTTTTTCCGAAATGTGTCCATAACTTTTAATTAAAAACTAATGTCCTTAATTTTTTATTTAAATATTTTGGACACATTTCAACAACAACCCGTGGCGACCGATAGTATTCCTATCACCGTGAAGTATTTGAGAGTTACAGAATACTCCGTTTTAATTAAAATCGGTTCTTTGGAACAAGATTGTTTTAAATTACAGAGAATCCGCTTTGAAAACTAAGTGATTTTGTTAGTCTGTTGATTTTTCATTGCTGTAAAATAAGTGAAATTAATTGAAACTAAGGGTATTAAAAAAAAAACATGCATGAACAGAACACACTCCGTTTCACTTTGTGTTCTACTGTGAACAAATGAGGAGGTTCTTTTCAAAACTTGACTACTCCACTTTCGTCAGAACTGATTTTTTTTTGTTTGGTAACGTTGAAATTAAAACTCAGCGAAAATAAAATTGGGCCAAAACTCGATAATTACACCAAAAAAATAAAATAAAAGGCATGATCTACTTTATCCCAACATTTTCAGTCTGTACTTATGTTCTACAGCACATAACAAAACTTGATTATTCCAATAAGCCGCGTAAAAACTAGATTATTCCATTTCAAATTTTGGATTTATTCAAAATATATTATTGCTAAATTTTTGAATCCTGTACGAAGCAATGACTAATCTTGTCTCGTCTATAATAATGGAACAAAATTTCGGGTTAAATACATAGTTGCATTCCTAAGAAACTATTTTCTCAAATTGTGCAAAAATACAAAAGTGAAATAGTCAAGTTTTGAAAAGAACCTCCTCAAATATGCTCCATTATCTTAAAAAAAAAAACAAAAGAAAATAGAATCAGAAACCTAGGCTTTATCAATCAGGAATTCTCGTAACTAGCCAGTACCTGTCAGTTAATCAAACAATGCACCAAAAGATACGCAGGCGGATACAAAGGGCATGTTTCTGTCATAAGCGTATTTCTGTCTGGTCCATACCCAGATATTTTGACACTGACACGCAAAATTCGGACAGCCTTGCATTATCTCTACGAAATCCGTATTCAGTTACTTGATTGTTAGATGGGATGCACTGAGTTTTTGTGAGATTTTTAATCTGGAATGTTCTTTTTGATTTTTGTTAGGTTCGGTTTGTTTTTATTTCGTTATTGAGTATATATATTGTAATTAATTTTAAGGTCCCCGGAGCATGGGTTTACATTGATCCTTTTATACGTATGAGTCTCAATATTATATTATTTTTCTTTTATGTCTTTCAGCATAAACTGCAAGGAAGCAATGTATTTAGCTTGTATATCTGAGCAAGAGGTTTCAAGACCTAAATCATGTTTTATTTGTCTTTTATAGGCATGAGTTCAAATATTATGAAATATTTCCTGTATGTCTGAAATAAAACGTAAAACGGATCCGTGCGCCCCAACCCACACTAATAAATCGACTGACAAAAATCGTAATCGCGCTGCACAAGACGTAAAATTCTATATTAAAAACTTAATAACACTGGCTTGCCATAAACTTTCAAACAACATAAAACGAAAGAAGAATTTCAAATTTCGAAAAAAATAACACTAAAAATAGAATACCAATTTTTCACATACGCTATAAATTCGACTGACGAATATCGCAAAGCTTGGTCCACACGAGCTTAAATTACGCCGGCGGCTTCCACGTCGGGCCTTATCGAGCCGCTCTCTGTTCACAGTGCATAAATCACTTGCACGGTCCTGATACATTTGGCTCGTGTGCACGCAGCCTAACATCTTCGTCGGTGACGTTAATCTTGTGTTATCAGCTAGTGTTGAAGGTGGGAGGTAATTAGATGGTGTTTGTTAAGGAATGTGGTGATAGCGGTGACGTTCGTAGCGGTGGCTCAATATTACTGGAACATGGCACTGACTGGCTAGCCGTTGGCTGTTAGAGCTCGTGGAAAAATAATAACAACCGTACACGTTGATCTCCAAGGTTAAGCCACACTTGCCAAGGTCGGTCTGTGGATGTCGTTAGTCCCGGGTGACATTTGTAGATCTTTGACAGTCGTTACAGGTAGTCAGTGTCCCGAAAGTCTTACAACCAGTCCTACCAAGAGTTACCATATTATCCAGTACTAACTAGGTTGTGGAGGTTAGATAGGCAGTCACTCCATGTAAAATACTTTTATTCTGCTGCATTCGGTAAGACTGACGTGTAAAAGTGAATATCAATAATAATGCATAATTATTAACACTAGAAACGGGATATTTAGTTTATGTTAAAAATAATTTGCGAACTATCAAAGAAGAACCACTATCCCCAGATAGTAATTGCTTAATCATTAAAATTATTCCCGATACAGTAGTCATAGCTATTTATAGGCCTCCCTCTCATAATATCGACAGATTTTTAGACTCACTTGACACAAACTTAAATAACATAAGTACATTCAAAAACATAATACTTTTAGGAGACATCAACATTAACATTTCTTCCGGGAATCCCGATACCCATACCTACACATAATTATTATCTAAATATTTGTGCATTTCATGGACTTTTACCAGCTCACTATTACCCCACGCATCAAAGCGGTTCTTGCTTAGACCATATCATTCTAAAATCAAAAAATCCATCCAAAACATTGGTTACTAACTCTTCGCTTACCGATCATCAAGCTGTTTTACTAACAATGCAAATAAAGTCACCCAGAAAAAACTGCGAGCGTAGCTTCATTAAAGTCAATATGACAAACCTTGAAAGTGACATACGCGGCATTAATTTTAACCATATTTACGATTCTGTTGATGCAAATATTTCTTTACAATATTTCATAAATTCTTTACAATATGCAATTAGGAAAAACTCTTACACTGAGATAATCCCTAGAAAGTATAGTTGTATTAAACCTTGGATCACACCCGGTCTCGTTCGTTGTATAAGACACAGAGACAAACTTCACCTAAAATCCAAACTTGCACCGGATGACTATTATATATTAATAATTTATATTATTATATTAATAATTTATATTACCTATAAAAGATATCGAAATTTCTGTAATAATCTTTTGAAAAAACTAAAAAACCAGTACGATAAACATGAACTACAGAAGGCGGGAAAAAACAGTAAACTTGTGTGGAAATTTATAAAAACCAATACATTGAGGTCGAAAAATTCCGAACCTCCGCTTGATTTACTATCAATAGATATAAACCCATTGGAAGCAACGAATAGGGTAAACTACTATTTTGTCAACGTTGGTAAAAACTTGGCTGAAAAATCCTCAAGTATTAGTCGTCCACCCACTCAAAACCCAACTAAGACAACTTCCGCATTAAATTCTTTTGTTTTACTAGATACTGACGTCAACGAAGTAATTAGAATAATAAACGGGTTAGAGGATGTCTGCGCAACTGGGTGGGATGATATACCCAATAATATACTTAAAAGATTTAAATACCTTCTGGCCCCTCCGCTGACCCACATTTTTCAGCTATGTTTATCTAAAGGGATATTTCCAAAATTGCTAAAAAAGTCTGTCGTTACACCAATTTTCAAGTCTGGAGACAAAATGAGTGTGAATAACTACAGACCCATTTCAGTGCTAACGGGCCTTTCAAAAATTTTGGAAAAAATCATTAACAGTAGATTGATAAAATATCTGGAAAATAATAAACTACTTTCAGACAATCAGTTTGGGTTTAGGCCTAAAAAATCAACAAGCCAAGCAGTAAACAAATTGACCAACTACATAGCTACAAATCTGGATAGTGGAATGCATACAGTTGGGATCTTTCTAGACCTTGCCAAGGCCTTCGACACTATTTCTTGCACTACTCTTTTGCAGAAGCTTGAAACACTTGGAGTAAGAGGAGCACAGCTTCTACTATTATCAGATTATCTAAGGGATCGACAGCAGTATTTAGCGTTGTGTCAATCTATTCTAACATATTGAATAATATCCAGGGGTGGCGCGGGAAATTCAATTCTTCTCCCTCTAGAACGTGCTCAAAGAGCACCTACCTACCGCACCTTCCTTCGCTACCTTCCGTCCTTTTAGATTCCCTACACACCAGCTCTACAAAACATGTAATGTACTTACAGTACGGCAATTATTTATTCTTCACATAATACTGCACCAGCACTCTACACTTCCCTATCACCCAGTTCCTTCCGATAGAAGAAAGGACCTAGTTTGCACAAAACCTCAAACTAGACATGCGTTTGCGAATCGATTTTATGTGTTTTTAGGACCTTTTCTTTACAATAGACTCAACAAGATACTAAACTTCTACAGTTTAAGTTATAAAAAATGTAGTTTGGTAATGTCAGATTATTAAGCGGTACTTAATTACACAGACACAGAAAAACTTCTAGAAGTTGTGGTTTGATTATGTTATCGTATCTATTTGTACATATTTACTTAAGCTAGTTTTAGTGTTTTTCTTTTATACCAACTTGATGCATAGTTATAATTGTTAATAGATTAATTTAATTTTATAATTTTATTGTCCTTATTGAATTGTGCTAGGTAAAGTGATGGCCTGAAACACAGGTTTAAATAAACCTAGATCGGGCAGGTCGCTGACATCTAAATTGAACTATTGAATACTTGCGACTGTAGAATATATTTTAGTCATAGTTTACTTATAAGTACTTATAATTAGTATGAGAAATAATACTACTGCGCTTAAATGTACACTTTTTGTAATACTTTTTAAATAAATTATTCTTATTCTATTCTTATTCTTATTTATCATGTTTACTGATTGTTTTGAGTTCCCGATATTTCGGCGCTGTTGCAAGCACCCCGCATTCCGTTTCTATTGTTAATGATAATGTTAGTGACCTTATAGTATAAAAACTAATAATACATAAGTCGGTTCCTCAAGCATCTCCCAACCAACTAAAAAAATATGAGCATTATTCAACCTTTCACGTTTCAGAATAAATATTTATGAAAATTCAATTGGCATGAAAATACGGGAAATTGTGATTGGCAGTTTTACACGTGGCATAGAAGTCTAATTTTACGTACAAATTGAACTTGATTGGACGGACCGACGAACAACTAATGTTTTTGCAGAATTTCCCGCTTTGTGCTGTTCTTAGCTTTATGTACTAGTACGTCTATGTAATTGGATTCAAACTAAATTGGAAATCAAATTTATATTTTTGTTGCTTTTTCTTGTGACTGGCTGGCGATGAAACAGAAAAAGTGTGTAAAAACTTCAACTATTGCACAATCAAGGGTCAAAGAGTGGGATGCGTTGTCAGAATTCCTCCACGTGTGCTTGATGGCTGCCGGTCCCTCTCGATACGTCTGGAGGGAATAGCAGCTGCTGGGCCGGTGCACCCTGGGCGTGGGCAGTATCCTTCCCCGAGGAATGGGAAGAGATTCTTATTCCTCGGGGAATGTTACTGTCCATGGCTAATATTCTGACATGGGAGGTGTCCATCCTGGACCTAGGGGGCGTTGCTCCGTGTGACCCTCTGAAAAGCAGAGGGCACAGCGGAGGAGCAAGGGCGGGCTCGGTGTGCACTTACCCTGCCTCCGAGCAGACAGTGAAGGACGCAGTGAAGGACGCAGTCCTTCACTGTCCCCGTCGAAGTGTCGTGGAACACGTCTCGCGGCTTCGATTGGGACCGAGGGTCTTGGCTTAACCGCCCGGACCACGAGGTAGAAAACCTCTATAAAAAGTTACCCCGAATCTCAAGCGGCGGCGCACCGCGAGATGTATGGCTGACGGGTTCCTATGGAAAATCAGTCTCTAGTGCGAACCACTGCCGGGCCTGGCTATGGCTTATCTGGGTACAGGGGGCACTGCTCAGATGGACTTTTTATTTCCCCCATACTCGTGGGAACATTATGGATGATTACCCAAATAAAAAAACGGCCGATAACGGCGAAGGAAGGGAGAAGAGGGATGTGGGGTCGGAGTCCGGCGCCGCATCCAGCGATGAGAGCGCGGGAGGCTCAGAGAGCTCCCGGCGCGGGAGGCCCGGGGCTGCTGCGGGGAACAGGGAGTTCCTACGCAAGCGGTCCAGGCCGGGAGGCGACCGAGAGTTGTCATCAGAGGGGGAGCTCGACTGACGGCCGCCACGGAGCTTCTCCAAGAGGAGAACAGGAAGCTCTGAGCAGACTTGGCCAGTCTGCGTGAGTCCGGCTCTCGCGAGGCGCCCCAAAATGGCCAGCAGCGACCAAGCCAGGCCGTGCCGGTGGAGAACCAGGTCCTGAACCTGGTTCGGCAGGAGCTGGCTGCCTTTCAGGCGCGGTTCTCCGTCCTGGAGGGCATTGTTCTGCGCCCCCCCTTGGCGGCAAACAAGGCGCCCTCGGGCCCGAGGGTGGCCACATATGCGGCTGCTGCGGCTTCCGCACCGGGGCCGTCCAGCCAGCCCTCCGGCAGGGTTACGTCGGCCCCCGGAAAGCCGGCTCCGGCGAAATCGGCCCCGGTTGGGGGGGGGGGGGCGGCCCACAAGAAGGGCAAGGCGGCGAATGTGCCAGCGCCAGCCGGGAGACAGCCGCCACCGCCGCCTCCCCCGTCCTCTAAGCCATCAGTGGCCGAGACCGGGTGGCAGGTGGCCGGAGAGAGAGCGAGGGAGCGAAGGGCGGCCAAAAAGGCAAGGAAGCGGGAGCGGAAGCGGGAAGCGGGTCCGGTGCACCTCGGAGGTGGACCGCAGCGGCCTGTACTTCCGCTGCGGCCAGCCTGGTCACATGGCCGCGGCTTGCTCCGCCGCGCCGCACTGCACCGCATGTGCGGCAGCTGGCAAGCCGGCCGATCACCGGGCAGGGAGCAAGGCCTGCGGTGCTCCCGCCAAGGCCAGGGGCAAGGGAAGGCCCTCCGCCACCACCGTCAAAACCCCCACCGTCGCCACCACCGCAGCTACCGCCACTATCGCCGCCGCTGCCGCTGCCGCTACTGCTGCAACTTGCGCAGCGGGGCCCTCGCAGGGGGCCCGGGAAGAGGCTGAAATGGAGTGCCAGTAACGGCCCCATTACGCCTTCTCCAGGCGAACATCAACCACTGCGCCTGCGCTCAGGATCTGTTGCTCCAGAGCATGGCGCAGTGGTCGATTAACATCGCCGTGGTCGCTGAGCCGTACTTTGTCCCGCCCAGGGATGACTGGGTGGAGGACTTTAGCGGCTCAGTGACCATAATTGCGTCGGCCGCCGCCGGTACCCCGACCCTTGAGAGTGTCAGGAAGGGTCAAGGGTGCGTAGCAGCACGGTTCGGGGAGATCATTGTAGTGGGAGTCTACTTCTCCCCGAGCCGAACTCTCGCCGAGTTCCACAACTCCCTCACGGAGTTGAGTGTCGTCATCGGAAGCCATTCTGACTTCAATGCCAAGAACTTGGCTTGGGGTTCTCGTTACACGGACGTGCGGGGTAGGATGGTGGAGGACTGGGCTCTGGAGACAGGCCTGGTCGTCCTAAATCGGGGTTCTGTCCCCACGTGCGTGCGGATGCGGGGCGAGTCGGTGGTGGACATCTCGTTCGCCAGTCCCGGTCTGTCACCGCGTGTCGTTGACTGGCGCGTCATGGAGGGGGTGGAGACCTATTCCGACCACCAGTACATCCGGTTCGACATCTTCACCCAGACCTCAAGCGCGCCGGTCCTACAGGCCCCGAGTGGTCCGCGATGGGCGCTGAAGCAGCTGAACCGGGAGCTCCTCCTGGAAGCCTCGATCGTGCAGGCCTGGGTGTCATCACCGGTCAGGCCTGCCGACATTAACAACGAGATTTGCGACGAGCAATGCCCCGAGTTCGGCCAGGAAGCGTCCGGCGTCAGGTGTACTGGTGGTCACGAGAGCTGACGTCTCTGCGAGAGGCGTATGTTGCCGCGCGGCACCTGTACGCCAGGCATCGCAGGCTCCGCATCCGCCCTCCGGATGCGGCAGCCATTGAGGCGGAGCTGTACGAGGGGTACAGAGCGGCGAAGACCGCCCTCCAAGAGGCTGTCCGGCGGGCCAAGAATCTGGCCCGCGAGGAGATGCTGGAGTCTCTGAACGGAGATCCGTGGGGGCGGCCTTACAAGATGGTGCGGGATAAACTCCGCACCCGGGCCCTCCGCTAACGCAGAGTCTCCGGCCTGAGCTCGTGGAGGACGTGGTGAGCGCTCTGTTCCCGCCCTTGTGCCGACCAGCGTGTCGTCAGCGTAGCAAACTACGCTGACGACACGCTGGTACTGGCACAAGGGAGGTCGCACGAGGCGGCGGCCGAAAACATGACACGCGGGGTTGCGATAGTCGTGGAGAGGATCCGGCAATTGGGTCTCGAGGTGGCATTGCACAAGTCCGAGGCCATGTGTTTTCATGGGCCTCGGAATGCGCCACCGTCGGGATCCCTACTGACGGCAGGTGGGGTTTCCATTGGCGTCGGGTCGACGTTGAAGTACCTAAGACTCGTCCTCGACAGCCGGTGGAACTTCGTGGAGCACTTCCGACGTTTGGCTCCCAAACTGGAACGGACAGGGGCTGCCTTCAAGCGGCTCTTGCCCAACCTGAGGGGCCCAAACGCCTCCTGCCGGAGGCTCTACGCAGGGGTCGTGCGGTCCATGGCCCTTTACGGGGCCCCGGTGTGGGCGCGTTCTCTGAGGCGGCAAGCCGCCCACTACCTGAACGCGCCCCAAAAGGTGATAGCCATAAGGCTAATCCGGGGGTACCGCACGATCTCCGGCGAGGCGGCTAGCCTCCTTGCCGGATTGCCGCCATGGGATCTGGAGGCGATAGTCCTCGCGCGCCTGCACGAATGGCGCGCGGAGGCACTACGTCGGGGGGAAACTCTGCTGCCGCGGCAAATTACCGCTCAGCGGATAGACCTCCGGCGTGATCTCATGGCGACATGAAGAGAGCGACTGTTGCAACCCCGTGCAGGGCACGCTACCATAGTGGCGATAAGTCCCCTCTTTGAGGAGTGGCTAGAGAGGCGCCACGGCGCCCTCACCTACCGCCTGACGTAGGTCCTCACCGGACACGGTTGTTTCGGGAGGTTCCTGCACCGAATCGGGCGGGAGGAAACGCCCGGGTGTTTCCACTGCGAGGATCGTCCGGAGGACACGGTGGAGCACACCGTAGAGGTCTGCCCCGCTTGGGCGGAGCACCGCCGTGTCCTTGTAGCGGCGATTGGTGGCGGCGATCTCTCGCGTCAGGCCCTGGTTCAAGCCATGGTTCGGAGCGAGAGAGAATGGGAAGCCGTCACCACCTTCTGCGAAGCAGTCATGCCAGTGAAGGAGGTGGCGGGACGTGAGAGGGAAAGAACCTCACGTCCCAGCCGCCGCGGGAGACGCCCTGGGCGTCGGGGGTCACGTGGTGGCTCCCGGCCACCGTAGGCGCGGGCCTGTGGTCGGCGAGTTATGGGCTAGCTCGCCGTCCGGCCGTCTTATGACGACAGGCCGTGTCGACGGCGCGTTCGTGTTCCATGTGCGCCTCAAAGAGATGTCAGCAACCGAGTAGGGGTCCGCAAGGGCCGATGCCTGCCAGGGCTGCGGGACTGTGTTCGAAAGAGATACCGTGGCCCTGGAACACAAAGGGCAAAGAAGGAACATGGATGGGTTTTAGTCAGTACAAGTCTGACACTCCCTTCCGCTCCGCCCAGAGTGGGGGGGGTCATTTGATGATTTCCCATCCGAAAAAAAAAAAAAAAAAAAAAAGGGTCAAAGAGTGCTACGTGGATCTTTTGGCGCTCGAATGACGTAGACTTGGGGGCGTTGTTAGTAAACATTATTAAACAATTTTTGTAACATCATCATAACATCGCGCTTGTAATTCCCGAAGGTTTACGCAGAGGTGTACCTAATAGTACATTCACACTTCGCCTTATGTTTTTAAGTCTCAGTTTTTTAAGGCACAAATCCAGACTCCGTGGCTGCTTCTGAGAAATTCCTGATAGAAAACCCAACAATACTTTACCCGACCCGGGAATCGAACCCAGGACGTCATGCTCAGCAGTCACGATTCCGACCACTTGACCAACACAAGGTAGTCAACACAGCAACCACCATACCAACGAGGTGTTTAGCTAGAAAACTTCCATTTAACTTACGGCCAAATAAACTAAAAATCATACATCAAAACCAAAGTAATCCAGACCTTCTATAATTAATGATTAACTTCTAATTAACTAAGCATTCTTAACAAAGCAACATTTTCAAACTTTACAATATCAAGTGTCTTTATTAAGGAGACACTCGCTTTGATCAAATATTTAGACGCCAAGACAAAATGGCGGAGTTCGGGAATGAGTGCACTCAAAGCGAATTTTATATGTCCCACGATGAATGTTAACGTTCACTGGGAACTAAGACGTTGAGGGGGTTACCATGACGTCTTAAAGCAGTATTGTTTTTATGTTACTCCAGTGTGAGAAAGAGACAGCTATAGAGGACGTCTAGCGCCATCTCTTTCCCACTCTGGAATAAGATTTAAAAAAAAACTGTTATTAAAACAAGACTTCATGGCAAGCCACTAGTGCCTATAATTATAATATTTGAAAGAGTATCTCTTATTTTTTTAGTATTTTTATTGGACTATGAAATATAAAGGTTTAAACTTTCACACTATTGAGCTTGGCACGCCACAGCGCAGAAGTACTAGGAGGGCTGACCCCAAATAATTTGGGATACTAGGTAGGAGGAAGAAGAAGAAGTTTTCTTAACAGTTGCTATCGCAAGACGCGTGTCAGCCAGAAAGTCAAGCGACACATAGTTTAACGATTTTAACCCAAAATTCATTAAATATGAAACAAATACTAAATATTTTTACTGCAAATTTATTCCAAAAAAGAGGAATGGTGAATAGAGAAGTTTGGATGAAGAAATACTACGCCCACCCCAAATAATTTGCGATTTGGGCAGGAGAATGATGATTAATTGTTCACATCAACATCACGCCTGTAATCCCCGAAGGGTTAGGCAGAGGTGTACCTAATAGTACCTACACCCACATTTCGCCAGTCATGTTTAAGTCCCATGTAATAGGAGGCGAGCCTATTGCCATCAACCTGGCCCAAATCCAGACTCCGTGGCTGCTACTGAGAAATTCTTCTTCTGAATTCTTCTGCTTTCTTTCAATTTTTCTCCACGCTGCAGTGTTTCGACTAGTAGAAGCTAGCGGGACAAAATTATTTTTTGACTTATTTTAATTGTTTATGTACATTTAAGGTATCTCACGCTATTTTAGAGAGAAATGGAGGGCATTTCTGTGTTCTGTATGCGTATACGTCAAAGGTACATTTTTGTTTACTGTTATCACTGATGGGTCTAAT
Organism: Noctua janthe; assembly: GCA_910589295.1. Classification (NCBI taxonomy): domain Eukaryota; kingdom Metazoa; phylum Arthropoda; class Insecta; order Lepidoptera; family Noctuidae; genus Noctua; species Noctua janthe. Next base: position 1,914,797 of record OU342560.1, read on the forward strand.
TAGCTACGTCTACCTACTTTTTATGCCTGAAAGGCATATATATATATATTTATACAAACAACAACAACAACAACATTTATCAACATTATTCATTCATTCATTTATTTATTTTGTGTATATTTATGCATATTTACAAAAAAATCATAAATATGTGTAAAATATGTATTTATTTGTTCATTCCATCAAATAACATACAATAATAGTCCAAGAATAACAATAATTATCTATAAATATAAAATAACTTTAAAAACAAAATCATACAAAATTAAAATATTTATTTAACTACAATAATGTTATATCTATTTTATAAGAATTAAAACTAAAACATCTCAACTCTCCGTCCTTTTGTTTTTGTTGATGATTCATCAAAGGATTTCTGGGGTCGCCCTACGGAATGAACCCCCGATGATGTTGAAGGGCACGGCTGGTCTACACACACAAACACTTCGAAACCGGGTTCTTTTAACCAATCTTTATGTTTGTTGAGAAATGTATCCTTAGTACATTTAGAAGATGTCCACTTTTCGTACAATTTTGATGAAAGGCCCGAAATTTTCGTTGTGAATTTCCTCAGGTAATCTTCACAAGCATCCGATACATTATGTTGTACACATAAATAATCAAAAATGCGCCTATTCCTTTCAGTTTTATCGTGTTTTAACCATTCTTCGAAAAACTCCAATTTTGGCATAGTTACGACCCGTTCTGAAGCAAAGTAAATAATTTTTACTGCGGGCCTTTTCGGGAGCTACAATATACATGAATCTATGCCTGAATGTTGTAATTATAACATACAGAACAATCAAGCACATGGGTACATTTGGATAAAAAAAGTGCGCAACCCTTTAAAGTTTGAAATTAAGGAAAATAATGTGTGATTTTAACATATTTATAAACTCAAATAACAACAAAAAGATACTTGTCTTTTTTTTTAAACAAGTCAAAAGAGTAAGTACATATACCTTCAACAGTAGAATCCATCACAAAAAAATCGTTTCCCTTCGCTATCAATTTTAGGAGATGTTGTCACAAGTGTGCTAAAAATGCAACTATTTTGTAAATGCAAATTGCACTTCCTTTTTAATTAACATTGACCCTTCCACAAAATTACTCAATGAGGTGACAAATAAATTATTTCTTAGAATTCCTTACCTGGGAAGTGTTGTTTAAAAGTTGTTGTCACGAATTCCTGGAAATGACGTCATGAATTTTGTCCCGCTAGCTTGTACTAGTCGAAATACTATGCGCTGCCTGAATTCGCTTTAAAATTATTATTAAACATAGCACAAAACTCTAACCACAAGTACTAACCACCACAATATGCTAACCAATATTCCTAACACGGCCTCATTGCCTCAATTCTGCCGTAAATTGAGCTGAGTAATGCCGTAAACTCTGTTATTTAATTATAACGCAACTGATCTGTACCACTTACATTGTTCACGGCTTGTGGTTGATAGTTTATGTGCATGGTGTTATTTGTATGATTATAGGTAGTAAGAAACATAAGTACTGCCGCAATTGTGGAGGTCAGATAGACAGTCATTCCTTATAAAATACTGATATTCAGCTGCATCCGGTTGAACTGGAAGCCGACCTCAACATAATTATGTAGTTGGGACAAGGCTATGATGAAGATACATACTGTCTCGGAGAGCACGTTAAGCAATTAGTATCGGCATTTATTCGTATCTTTGATAGTCGTAACGGGTTATCATGCGCCTGAAAGTCTGACAACCAGTCTTACCAAGGGGTATCGTATAACCCAATTTTTGGGTTTTTGAGGTCAGATTATGCCTCTTATTATGATTACGGTCATGCAATTGATGCTGTGTGTTTGGAAGACATAATAATATAGGACTGTTTTGTATCAAAACAAAACAGTTATTATGTGTGCAGAAAACACTCAGCATTGAAGCAAGGTGTTTGCTGGTGTTTGAAAAAGACTGACAAGCAAGCGACAGTTGCGCTCCAGGCTCGAAAAAGGGCGCCTTCTGCTTATGGGTGAAAGAGACAGGTTAAACTAAACAAATAATTATGCAATACGCATGAATCCGAAAAATAAGCGGTGCGTGTCTTGGGTTCTAACTCGAGACCTCAAAGCAATAGTAACTATAATACGAGTAAGTCTACAAAACAACATACACTGCCTCTCATTGCTAATTAAACAAAAGCCTATAAATAAATTGTTTTAAATGCTTCCAAAAGAACTAACGCAACAACCATTTATGCTGACTGAATGAACTAGTGATGTGCCTATAAGGACCTACGGGACCGTAGCTAGTGATGTGCCGCTAAGCACTTTTACCTGTTCGTGTCGCATTGTTTCATTAAAGCAGAATGGGTATACTGTGCTGCAGTTTTTAGGGTTCCCTACCTCAAAAGGAAAAAGGAATCCTTATAGGATCACTTTGTTGTCCGTCTGTCTGTCTGTCCAGACCCTTTTTCTCAGCAACGCGTAATGGTATCAAGTTGAAATTTATATCAAATACTCAGTACTCAGTTCTACGTTCTCTTTCAGCTGTGGAACTGGTAAGTAAACGTGATCAAAAGATATGACCGGTAATGTCGCATATTTTGAGATTTTACTTCCAGTTGATCTAGAATCATGAAATTTGGCAAGAAGCAATGTCTTACAGCATATGTATAGGAAACAATCTGAAAACAGTAAATATGTCGTTTAGTAACAAAAACACCGGCCTGCATTATAAAGTTTGTACGGAACCCTCGCCTAGGTGCGCGAGTCCAACTCGCACTTGGCCGGTTTTTGTAAGTTAGTTAGATAGACGGAACACTTTTGGTACATGAAATTTAAATACCATTTTCTGCTAAATAATTTATTTTAGTAGTCTAAAATTGAATTTCTCTTAGTTGTAGCAGTCTGCTGTTTTTGCGACAAAAGGGGGAATGAATATTTTTATAGTTAGTAAGTAGGTATATTTTCATCAAAGATTTTAAACTTTATAAATTACAATCAAAGGAGCTCGTACCTAAATAATAACAGCCGCTCGGATCGATCTTTAGGTTAAGCCGTACTGACCTAGTTTGGTCTGTGGATGGGTGACCAACAATTACATAACGAGAACCTCCGTGCCACGGAAAGCACGTTAAGCCGTTGGTCCCGGCTGTCATTTGTAGATTTTTGACCGTCGTTACAGGTATTCAGTGGCCCAAAAAGTCTGACAATCAGTCTTACCGTATTACCTAGTACTAACTGGATTGTGAAGTCCGATAGGCAGTCGCTCCATGTAAAATACTGGTATTCAGCTGCATCCGGTTAGACTGGAAACAAACCTCAACATAGTTGGGAAAAAGCTAGGCGATGATGAGAAATTACAATCACTGGAGATCATGGTATGATGCTCCTGCATGTCATACTCGACATTGAGCCACTGCGATGATTAATAACGCGAACCTGCAGTGAATGAGAATTCAAATGATTTAATGGTAGGTATTAAAGGTTCAAAATTTTCCAACGAGTGCGTTTTGATTTACCAAGAGAGTTCTTTATGCTTAACATTATATTATGATTATAAACCAAAGTTATGTAGTTCTACTATGTTTTTTTAAACAAGCAATAATTACGACTAATAGACAGACATCCTGGCTTCGTAATCGGATACCGTAGGATTTTAGGTACACAACCCGAAAACCTAATGGAACATAACACACACTTATCAGCCTAAAACATGCGTACATCTACACCCACATCTCAAGTATACTAAAACACAGCTTAGGAATGAAAGAAAAACCTGATTTCATATATGCGGCACTTAAAATCGTATCAATCAATTCTGACTATGGCAGCCCTCGCGTCATACATTATCAAAGGCGTTACTTGGACGTCTTCCATTCGCTGATATACATCTGTACTGGATGTGACTCGAAAGTTAATGTTTGGTCCCTACTTGCAGACAGGATGAACTTACATACAAACAAATTCAAGCCTTATTCCCATGGTGGCAGACCCTATAGTATGCCACCATATGGTGGCGTACTATAGAGTGTAGATAGATGTTATATAACATCCTCACATGCTCATATGCTGCGTGTAGGTCTCTTTCAAATCTCTAAATTTTTTTGGGCGGTTTTGTGTCATGGCTATCCAGTTTCTTTCAGCCACTTTAATGAGATCATCTGTCCACCTAGTCGGTTGCATTCGCACATTCCTCCGTCCAGTCCGCGGTCTCTACTCCAGCACTTTCTTCCCCCATCTTCCGTCCAGTCTACGGCATATAATTATGGCCCGCTCACTTCCACTTTCTTTTTGCTACATGCGGATGCGAGTAGTGCGAGAACTACGCAGCAAAGAAAAGCTGCACCAAAGGTATGTATATTGTCTTCTGTAAAAACATAGAAAGACTTCTAGTAAAAAACCTACACAAACAGACAAAATCTAAAGGAATATAGTATGATATGTTAGAAACAATATGACCTATAGTAGTATCCATTGCTTCCTTTTGAGTACAAAACAATAAAACAAAAAAAGAAATGGCTACTATTGGTTATCAGACAATATTTTTTGTTTTCATTATTATTCCTTTATTTATTTCTGTACAAATCAATTGTACTTTTAAAAATTCCCTAAAAAAAAAAAGACATTTAAAAATATAAAAAATTGTAGCCCACCGGTATCGGGAACATGGTCCAAGCTACCAGCGGTCAGGGCTCCAGAGAGAGGAACCTCCTAACAATACGAGCCGTGTCCAGGAGTACCGCTTTCTGAATCAAGCCCTTGATCCAGCTGCCTAACGAGAGCCTCCTCAGGTATTGCTCGAGGCTCTTGGCAATTAAGCCATGGGCTGATACAACTAACGGCACAATCACATCTCACATGTCGACAACCTCGCGAGCCAAGTTAAGATACTTGATTTGCTTATCTTTCTCGGCTTTCACGAGGTTCTCATCATGTGGGACCGTTATGTCAACAATCATTGCGCGCCGCTTTGATCTATCCACCACCACTATATTAGGTTTATTGGCTACAATAGTCCTGTCAGTGAAGATGGATCGATCCCAGTACAATGTGATACTGCCATTTTCGAGAACTGGGTCGGGCACATACTTATAGTACGGTACTTCCGATTCCACAAGGTTGTATTTTAGAGCAAGTTGCTGATGGCTAATCCTGGCTACAAGGTTGTGTCTATGCAAGTACTCTCCGTTAGCCAGACGAGAACACCCAGAGATAATGTAACGGATTGATTCGCCTGGACGGTGGCATGCCCGACATATGTCAACCGTACCGTCCTTCACAATAAATCTCCGGTAGTTATTCATCATCATAACTTCATCCATAATTGCACAGACAAAACCTTCGGTTTTTCCGAAGGGGTCCCCGGAACGTAGCCAGGCTACGGACGCTGATAGGTCTACATCGGGCCCATGCAGGGCCCGGAAAAAGCGTCCGTGAAGCTCCTTACTCTGCCATACCTCCATGCGGTCGTTAGTGTCAAGCACTACAGGTTTGCGCCAGTTCTCTTTAGCCAAGGAGAGCGGGGTGAGCCCCTTGTCCACCGCGACCACATCTCGATGCATCCCCACGTCGGTTTCAAGGAAATATTCCCTGAGACTGCATATCTCGCGATTGTGGAGAGTCTTAGCGTTTAAAAAGCCTCGACCCCCACACCTCCGCGGGATATACAGTCTCATAACAGAAGAACGCGGGTGATGCATTCGATATGCCGTCAACAATGTACGGACCCTCCTATCCAGGGCGTCTAGTTCTGTCTGAGTCCATTTGAGTATGCCGAAAGAGTACATCAAAACCGTCATGACCCAACCGTTGAAGGCACGTACCTTATTGCCGCCTGATAAAAGACTATTAAATACTTTTTTCAGCCGGCCAAAAAAGCGCTCCTTCAACGATTGCTTCTTGTCAGCAACATTGATGCCCAGCTGCGCTTCCGACATACCCAAATACTTATAGGTTCCAGTTGCTGAGAGGGATCTAAGATTTATGGAATCCGAGAGCTGGGTTCCCACAGATTCCACAATCTCCCCTCGCTTTACATGCATGACCGCACATCTGTCCACACCAAATTCCATCCTGATGGCGCTACTGAAAGTTTCAGTTACTTTCAGTAGCTCCATCAGTTGCAAATCGTTGGGGGCAAAGAGTTTCAGGTCATCCATGTAAAGGAGGTGAGATATAACTTGACCACCTCTCCTCAACTGATAGCCTAGACCTGAATCCTCCAGGAGCGTGCTAAGAGGATTCAAGGCTAAGCAGAACCAAAGTGGACTCAAACTATCGCCCTGAAATATACCTTGCTCTATCCTTATCGGCTCGCTATTCCTCTGGATTTGCCGACATCCTGGATAGCGAAGGACTGTCCTCCATTGCCACATACATGACATCAGGAAGGTGCGCAGAGTTGCATCAACTTTATACAACTCTAGCACCCTCATGAGCCATGTATGTGGCACCGAGTCATAGGCCTTCTTATAGTCTATCCAACATGTCGACAGATTCTTTCGGGAACGGCGAACCTGTTGACTAATGACCATATCAATGAGGAGTAGCTCCTTAGTACCGCGGGACCCGTTCCTACATCCATTTTGAGAAGCGGACATTACAGAATTTTCATCAATGTGTTTGTTAATTTTAGCTCTCAAAATGGATGTAAGAACTTTATAGACCGTCGGAAGACAGGTAATCAGTCTATAATTTTTGGGCTCCGCAGTACTACCCGATTTATGGAGCAGGTGGGTCATACCTGTTGTCAGGAACTCTGGCAGCGACCCTGACTCTAAGGCTGACTGGAACAGGATCGCCAGGCGAGCGTGCGATCTTGTAAACCATTTAATCCAGAAGTTGTGCAGCCCATCCGGCCCTAGAGATTTCCGCTCGACCTCCCGAGTCCATTCACCCTTTCACCCTCGGTATGGCTAACAGGCAACGACCAGATGCTGAATTAACACATGGCATCATCATCCGGATGGCGCGTGTCAGCCACACCTTGGTCCGGTCGCTCCCAAGCCCTATAAACCCACCTTTCATCTCTTTGGAATGTGCGATTCTGAGTGAATCAGTCCACCCGCCGCTTATACCTACGAATACGATCTGCCCATGCATACACTTTCTGCTTCAGGAAGTCGATGCGCTCTGTGACACGGGACATGTAGTCTCGAGGACTAATATCAGTCCCCGAGAACGCCGGCCTAACAAAACGCATCACTCTAGGGCGTGTATTGCCCTCCCTGAAGCAGATCAGTTTGCCGATGAGTGCCTTGGCCCCACCAATACGTCGTTCAATCCTGTACTGCCATGCTGGTACGGCTGGTTTAGGTCGTGTAGCTCTGTCATCAGAAAAATTTACATGAGCTACAGCTAAATTTACATGAGCGACATGCCGCTACAGCCGCATAATACAGGATTGAGTGAGCATCGGTGAGGTCTTCGCAGTTGTCAAAATAGTTTGACAACTGTGAATCCAGAACAGCCACCAGCAGCCTAATTTTGTTATGCCCATGCAAACGAGATATGCGTGGTCTAAGGTCGGGTTGCATGAACCGATATTCTCGAATCGCACCCTCCAAAGAACTCCTCATTTCCTCATTGCACTTACATTATTAACCAAGTCATTACTCACGTCATTAGCGCGATTAGATATTGTACTAGACTGTGGTAGTACCACAGCCTGCACCGACGGGGTAATGACATGGCTACTCTGTATTTCAGTTCGCAGGCGATCAAGTACAGTGTCATCCAACATACGATTACGCTGGATGACTCGCACCTGATCCGATAGTCGTTGCGCCGACACGTTGACAGCTGGCTCAAGCACCTGAAACAGAGAGAGCATCCGAACACGGTACGCGGTCAGGTTGATTCCTTCCTCTGTAGCCCCATAGTATGAGCGCATGACGTTTTAATTGATGGATTGCGTCCATCGCATGCGCTGCACACTCCCGCCGGGAGCTGGGACCCTATCAGAGGCCGGTGGGCCTCGAGGTCCTAAGCCGTCCGGCGGCCGGCGTCCTCCCCGCCGACGAACAGGTGGTGGCGTCGTGGGTGGAGAGAAATATTCGTCGCTTGAGCTCGACGCAACTGCCACGGCCGGTGTCACAGCACTCACGACGGGGCTGGATTCCGGCGGCGGCGAGGCGGAGCTGAGCGACGGGTCCGGAGGCGATAGGCGTGTGCGTCGTGTAGCTGATCTCGTCAACATAATATCGTCGTCATATCTTCATATCTTTTTATATTTTCGGAAAATTTTTGACACATAATGACACATTGTGTCAAATCAACGGTATGGTTTTCTTTATTGATTTCAATTTATTTTCATTGGAATTTTAGTATATTTTCATTGATTTTTGTAAAATAAAATTGGTATTATAAAAGGGGGGTATGATTTAAATCGTCCGGTATAATATAACTATTTTTTTTTTATCATTATTAGTAGTTTTTTCCTGAAAACTTATAAAGAGTATTTTAATTACCGATGAAAAAATTCTAGTTTGGTTTAAAATTATGTACTGAACACGTGCGCCGTTTGTGCTTCGGTGTCCCTTCCACCCCGTATTTACCAAGTACAGATTGACACTTCCAGCCTTCATACATCTAGACATCCCCGAATTTCCTTACAATATTAACTTTGCCGTTACAGAAATCCATTTACACCCTTATCCCTTCAAACACAACTCCCAAATGTCTCTTTTTTCAACCGTAAAAGTATGTTGGTAAAACAGTTAATGCCCTAAATACTATCTCACGAACGTATATTTTAGCTGTTAGCAAAATGTTAGCGATTTGAGCATATCCTTGTAACAGTTGATACAAACCTTATTTTTGTTATTGGTTTTGTTATTGTTGAGTGGAGTAAGTTTTTATGGCGAGTATAGGATTTTAGCTGATGTGTTTTCTTGTAAAACGAAAATATCGTCTTCTAAATATAGGCTCTTCTCTACCTACTGCTTAAAACCGGCCATGGGCGATTTGCACACCGAGGGTTCCGTACAAACTTTTAGGAATGTAATTAATCTACTTACAAATTTAAAGTTTTCAGACTTGTATAGTTACCGTGGCAAAATGTACGTAGCGAACGGCAAGCGCGATGACGAGTTCGATGACCTCTGTAGCTAGACAGGAAGTGAACAACTGATTTCACGCGTCGTTCGTTAGAGTATTTCAACATCCATTGTTGGATTTTTTATTTTAGCCTATTATTACGGAGTGCTGCGTACAGGGAATGTCATTTTACTTTGAAATAAAGGAATAGAAAACCGAAAAAATAAAATTAAAAAAATGGAATTTTCCGGACAAAAATTCCTGTCAGTTTGTGGAGGGCACACCCTGCATTAACATCGTAAGAGAAAACTTTGCTTATTTGTAAAAGTTATTTTTACTGCCGATCACGTCATTAATATGTCTTCCCTTATGACAACTAAGTAAGTCGTAACGAAGCCATTACAAATTTTCTTCACTCGAAAACTTTATTTAATTTCTGTTATAATTTCTAGCAATTTATGAAAAAAGTTTCCTGTTAAAGATTATCATTTGACCTAAGGAGTTTTCCTGATAAGGTAGATATTTAATTTGCTAAACTGATCAAGTAATTAAAAAACAACGTAAAACCAATATGACACCACAACCAACGCGATTTACCATCTAAAAGTAACAAACTAAAAATGCAGACCTCAAAAAATCCAATCGAGAAATATTTTCACCGCATGACGTGTTATCATTACTATTTCTTTTTCTTTCTTTTTCTGAGCAAGCTGCCTATCTTTTGGCATATTCTGAGTCTGATATTCCTGTCTCCTCCGATGAATTTTACTTGTAAGGGAGTGACTAACTCCTCGGGTGATCAGTGTCCTTGCACGGAGCCTATTTGGGATAGAAGTGTGTTTACGGAGACCATGCAGACTAAATACGGGATTGTCTGTGAAAAGACCTGGCTTATCAGCTTCTCTCAAAGCATGCTTTATGTTGGAACTTTGATTGGTGCCTTGTTGTTCGGATTCTTGTCTGATAGGTGGGTATCCCTAAACCTGTGGTTCATAATGATAGTAAATACTGCATTTACTGCGGAAATGTACATAACAGTATGGTCTGAAGCAGTCCAAATTATCCTATAGAACTCTAAAAATAAATCGACTGTGTTCAGTGATGTTTTTGTTAGCTTATGAATTAGCATAACAAAAAATACCTATGTCAGAATTCTTTGAAATTATCGGTCCAAGAAAAAAACATCCTGTTTCACTTTTGTTAAGATAGCTAAACCGTTCCCACAATGTTACGTTTTAGGCTACCCAACAATTATTATTTCCTATTGAATACACAGCAATTATAGTAGCCCTCTACATTGTAATAAACCATGTTCTCCATTTAATTATCCTCGATATTCCCGTCAGAAAAAGCGTCTCGTCACTCAAAATTAATTTTAAAATATTGATGAACGTCCGCACACGTTTCCAATTAATTACGTTAAGCACCATCCGAGTTTACATTGTCATCTGGAAATTACTATGAACTGAATTTTGATGTAAACCCCGTGGGTATTGCGTGGAATATTCCAAGTGATCTCAAGTTGAGTAGGTACACAGTCTGGGATAGTTTAGGTACAATTATAAGGTTAAGGAAAGTTCATAGCAAAATTAAAGTTTAGATTCAATCTTTATTTGAGTCGAATGACAATCATTATAGGTGCTGATATTATTCCAGAACAGAACAACTGACTCTTCCCAATGAAGTGTTCTCATAAGGAGAAGTAACTTTTAACTATGCTCCTCAATAACTTCCATTTTCAGGTTCGGCCGCCTTTCCACTTTCTCATTGAGCTGCCTCACCATTGCCGTCGCCGGCTGCCTGGTCCTCACCATGCCAACAGCGGCATCCTTCATCTTCATGCGATGCATCGAAGGCATAGGATTGGGTGGCTCTATCGTCACTGGCTACGTTCTCTGCGTGGAATACTGCGGCATCAGATACAGGGAAATGGTGACAGCCCTCTTCCATGTCCCGATAAACATGGGCCATATGTCACTGGCAGGGTTGTCGTATCTTATGAGGCACTGTGATACCTTGCAGCTGATGGTGTCGCTTCCGATGTTCTTGTGTGTGCTGTTGTGGTGTATACTTATGGAGTCGCCTAAGTGGTTGCTGGATAGGGGAGATACCGCGAAGGCGACGGTTGTGATGGAAAAGATTCAGAAATTGTAAGTGTCTGTTTCTTTTTAGTATACAGTTAAAGGTGGGAGACAGTAGATAACATCATGTCTGTAATCCCCGTAGGGTCAGGCCTCACCTGTTTAAGTCCCATGTAACAGGGGGCGAGCCTTTTGCCACCAATCGGGCACAAATTTTCAAATCTAGGTATGGGCAGATATTAAAAGGATCCAATTTTTAAGCTTATTGAAGTGACCACGCTTTTGTCAAATTGTTGAGTTTACTTATGGTCTCAAATCATTTTCGAGTGTACTACGTAATCATTATATCAAGGTTTCTATTTCAGCAACCGCAAACCAATAGACACGATCAAAACAGAAATGGAAGAATATTATGCGGCAAAGTCCTTAACGAAACAGAACACTCTGAAGTTCTGGCAAATCTTCCGCCATAGGAAGCTCACGATCAATCTCATGTGTATGTCCGTCATCTACTTTGTATGTGGGATGGGGTACTACGGAGTGTCCCAGTACATCGGCATGATGGGTGGAGACATCCACGTGAACGTCGCTGTCTCAGGAGCAGTGCTCATACCAGGAACTATCATCACAGCATTCTTACTCCAATATCTTGGAAGAAGATGCTTCTTAATGGCAACCAGCTTTCTATCAGGAATATTCATGATCATAGTCGTCGTTATACCCGAACACGCTAATTGGGAAAGGGTAGTTTGTGCTTGTATTTGTAACACTTTCTTCTTTATGTCTTTTATTATTGTGTTCTTGTACGGTGTCGAGTTGTTTCCAACTTCTATTAGGAATTCTGTGTTGGGATTTTTGTCAGTATTGTCTAGAGTCGGGCAGATTATTGCTCCGCCGATTAATGCTCTGCCTCAAACAGTTTCGGGGATATTTTTTGGAGTAATGGCAATTATAGGTGGATTGTTGTGTTACCCATTACCAGAGACAAAGAATACAGAGCTGCCGTCTTCTCTGGAAGATTCCAAGAGCCTTCCTCGGAATTTACCTAAACCTGGACCGCAAAATGTACAAATAAACTAGAAGAAGTTTAGATATTCCTGTTCGATCTTAAAATAAGGATGCTTCTTAACTTTGTACTAATTATTTTTTCTTAGGTACTACCTATTATTTTATCACGAATAAATTTATATTAAGACTAGCTTATGCCCGCAGTTTCGGCCTCGAGGAGTTCGGTAATTATCTCACAGGATCGTGCTACCAGGATAAAAATTATCTAATATTTTATGTGTTAATCCAGATTGTAAAATTTCATCCGAATCCGGTCAGTAGCTTTTGCGTGAACGAGTAACAAACATTCAGACATCCGACAAACTTTGGCATTTATAATATTAGTAGGATAGTAGAAAGTGTGTAAATGTTGTATGACTACTAATAAAGCATCACAATCATATTTCATGTAAGGCAATTTAAGGCAAATTACGTGTTTTTTTTATATATCAACGCTAGTTGTAGATACAGGACGAGTAACTAAGAATACTTAAACGAAACCCTTCATCGAACTCGGACCGATACATCGAAAAAATCCCGGCAAATCTGCAATCACGGAACGCAAAGATGTACAAACACTTCGGTTCCCGAACTCCCGGACTCCGGGACTGCGCGACTAGCAATTTACAATAAAACAAAGGAAGCCTACGACACTGTTATTTTCAATAAGCTCCCTATACACAGGATAATGAAAAAAGTTTTTATAACCGACAATGCGGAGTAGCTAAGTGGGATAAAGTATGATGTTTTTAACTTGTCCAATATGTAGGAATATTGTTTTATAGCTTGGATATGAGAGGATTTTGTACTTTTTTCCGTTCGTCTGGATTTGTTTTGTTGGGTTTATATTGTTGTTCTGAAAAGACAGCCTGAATTTATTTGAATTGAATGCTAATTTGTTCTTTAATTTCAGATGAGTATGAATTTACTTTTGTATTTATTTATTTAACACTTCAAGCACAGAAGTACAGAGGCGGACTTAATGCCATAGGCATTTTCTACCAGTCAACCTTTGGGTGATGCAGAGACAAGCAGTGGTAGGTGTATATCTGAAAATAATTTTAAATAATACTAAGATTAACTACAAGGATATATATAATACTATAAATATATTTAAAAAAAAAAATATATATATATTAATAAAATAAATAATAATATAATAAAATATTTATTCATTGGTTAAACGGTATATCCAGATTGTAAGATATGATGCCAGTAGCAGTCTATCTACTAGTAGTTGAAAGCCTCATTAGTACATCGTTCCTAACGGTTCCATCGGGTAACTTATAGTTATAGACTATAAAAACGGCCAGTCAAATCAACTTGTACTATAAGTTGTGCTGCATTTGAATTTATACTCAAATCACGATCCCGATATTTTTCCAAGAACCCCATTGACCAAAATGCCAATCACTATCACCAAAACTAATAAATTCAACAAGTAATACGGCACATTCAACTATAACGTCCAACAATTCCAATTGCTTACACATTAGCCAAATCACTGACCTCTGATCCAGCTTAACACTTAAGCTTAATAAATCTTAACCCGTGCTGCTATTGTAAATCAATTTGGTCCATTATAATAGCGGTGGATGAGCCATAATCCCGTACGAGAGTATTACGGCCTGCCTGGGGTGAGCAGTAAATTAGGCGAGATGACCCCCGAGTGCTAACGTACGACTGTGTGCCCCGCCTACGAACATTAGCTGCAGTGAATTTGGGCATTTTGTGATAGTTCCAATGTGTTGCCGCCTTTTGTTTTTCAGTAAAGGTCTTGATTCAGTTTGGGGTTTTAAAGGTGGAATTTTGTAACGTAACAGTTCACCTGTGTTGTTACATTAAGTTCAACGGACACGTACAATCAGTGCTCCGGATCAGCGCCCCATCCGAAACCACCACTGTTAGAACGGTGAAAGATCTATGAAACTCCATACACAACGCAAGCATGGTTACGGGTCGGGATCAGCTAGTAAAGAGGGAAGCAAGCACAGGTGGTGCAGAATCGGTTCTCGTGAGGTACATTAGTCTATGGATTACTATAGACCGACCGCTTTAATGAGTCCTCCAACTTGCCCCATCAAAGGCACATTAAGCGTCCACAAAGTTCTAACAATGTCCCATAGGTTATTTGCTTTAAAATAACCATAATTCACGTAGGGTCGTAGGTATTACGATACTAATTGAACCAATACGTGATCAACCTTCTGAATATTCCATTTAAATTGATACCTTCACGAGGACTCATTAAAGCGGTCGGTCTATAGATGGAGACGGAATGACGTTAAATTTCGATGATGTCATTGCTTGATGCTAAGGGCCTTTTTAAACGCACGACATAATTAGATTTATCGCTAGCCTTTTTATGTCACACTGGGCATTCGTAAAGCGTAAATAAAACATTAGATATTGTTTTATTATTGAAAAGCAATAACAATTTACGATTGAAAATAAAACTGGGATCCTTAATAGCTATTTTGGTCACGTATTGTTTTAGAAATTTATTTTGTTTTTAAGGGAACCTCTTCAGATGTAATTACTAGGTCGTTAGGAGATTCCGACGCGAGACCAGAATTCTAAATCATAGAAGAAATTGCCTCTTCTGTTTAGTGTTAGCCACTTACTATGCATTAATAGACTTAGTTCCTTTGAGGAAATTTTGTATTATAAAATTTGTGATTACCTTTAAATTGAGGAAAGATGAGAATAGGCCAATAAACCGTAACATGGAAGAAAATTGTTTTATTTTCAAATTGCTCTCATAGACTTTCACACAATCACAATATTGGCTTAGTGACTAAGGAAACAAATCTTCATTTACTAAAGTGGATTCTGTGCAGTCCACAGAATTTAAAGAACAATTCGAAGACTTTGTATTAGTATTGAAAAAGATAGAGATGAAGAGTTTTTTAGCTGCACAACAACTAAAATATGCTTTGTCCATAGATGTCTGTCAATCGTTTGAAGATGGCAGAGACATCATTTTAATTATACTTATACTTACACTTACGGGATATCTTCCGTGATTGTTCACAACAAACAAACAACACCGAACAAACACGGAAGATATCCCGTAAGTAACATTATAAGTTTAGTTGTAAACCGTGAAAGCTTAAAACAGTGTTTGATCATTTTAATTGTTTGAAATACAAATGTGTTCAATACATTTTGCGGTGTTCTATCTTTATCGTATGGCTAGTGTCTGACCTGGTGTCAGAGTTTTTATGCCGCCCATGGGCCTCTGACTTGGCTTTACAAGCCGTCGATAAATATCCCTCAGGCATGTTTGTTTCCTCACGATGTTTTCCTTCACCGAAGCAAGCAATTTTGTGGTACATTACTGTAGACGTTAGTGGTAACCATTACAATTTGTTAAAGATGAAGCACTAGACAATATACAGGAAAAAACAAATGAAAAAACTAAACTTTTATACATAATTAAACTTTAAGATATTTGACAAGACAGTCTGTAATCTAAAAGATGTACTACAAAAAATACGAAAGTATTTTTAGCGAGTCATTCAAGACCTAAAAAGGAAAGTGAACGCAGATTGCTTCGGCCCACACTGCCTCAAGGGTCAACTTAAAGAAATTGGGTTACTTGGAGAAATGGCCTTACAATCTGTCAGAAGTTTTATTCAATATTCGTTTAAGGTTTATTTTTATTTACCAAGAAAATGCAAATTAGAATTTTGATCTATTTTAAGCAGTTTTAAAACTCATTTGTACCAGAAATACTAAACACAAATATAACAGTAAAAGAATTTAAAAAATCGTTTGTTTCTGTTTCTCATTTAATACAGATAAATAATGCTGTTTTAAATACTGATGTGAAATTGGACTAGCATGACGAAGCTACTTTTGGTGGAAGAACTGCCCAACCCGACAACTCAGGACAGATTGTCCTGGCGTCAGAAAATTAGGAGAGCTGACCTCACCTGAAGTGGAACAGAGAAAGGAAGAAGAGAAAAACTGGAGCGCTAAATGTATGTAAACAAAGTGCTTGACACTTCATCTAAGTATGTTTGAATTTGCCGCGTAATGACTTTGATGTATAAGTTATCTGTGAGTGAACTTGGACGTGTCTATGGAGCTGTCTGTCAGATTGACATATATACAGCATGCGAATTAGGTTATGAAAATTAGATTGTGGTTGGAATATTTAAATAATACTGATTAAGAACTGGTGAAGCAATAGCTTTAAATGTTGTTTCTCTTTTCAGGTGAGTTTGTTATTAATTAAGGTTAAGGAATGTATTAGTGTTAAAACTGGTTTTTGTAAATGAATTAAATGTTCTCTTTTCAGAGTAACTCAAATTTAGTTAGAGTTTTACTGTTTACCACAGTATCCAAGGATACATAAACAATAAACACATTATATGTATTAATGGGTTGATCGTCCTGGGGGGTGCTTCGGAGCGGTTCCATGTTCCGTTCATGTTGTCTGCTTACATGCGAGAGACGGCGCAAAATACATATACCCTAATCAAAATAGACAACTATAACCGTCTAGGAGCAAGTTTAAAAGAAATAAAGAACTGCAAACACTATAGGCGAACGCAGATTTTGGCGGTCCGCGCCGTATTTCAAAAATTTACCACCATATTTTTTTTTGTTTTGTGTGAACTACCGCACGCTACAGGCGGGCCACACCACACTACACTTTTTTGTATGGAAATACGATACGCTGGGTCTAGATGCGGCTGTAATCGGAGCTTAGACAGGTCTAGAAGCGAAATAGAGGGCAGATAATATTTTTAATGACGATTCTAATAGATTATGACTTGAAGCAGGTGGTTCTGTAGTTTCTCATGCCTATCTGCATGAGAAAAGGCCCTCATTGCTATCAAGTCTGTATAAAAGCTCAGTTTTCTAGATTATCTCTAATAACACACATAAATTTGAAAAATGAGTTCATAACCATACTTGTACACAATGGAGTGCAAGGACGCATGTCAGAAAGGTAGACCGCGCTGTAGCCGACATTCTTTAGACATAGAACATAGCGCAGAAGATACAGTAAGTCAGAGTTAACTTATTTACTTACTACGCTACCATTATGAAAACTCCAATAATTCTTATTCTTCTCTATATTTTTCATGGCCTTTGAAAATGGATAACCTAAGTAAATAATAATATAAATGGATATCACAAGAAATCTATTAAATTACCATTTAATAGTAACACAGTTTGGTGTCACATAATTTGATCCATCTAAATGACGCAAAAAAAAACACTGATAAAACAACCTGAGAGAAACATTTTCTTAAAACGGTAAAGTACCTAAGAAAGTAAGCACTAATCATTTTGACTATCATAATTATCTACAAAAGTGTCAGCGCAACGTGCAACCGAGAGAACTTACATCAAAACGGAGTAGCATTACTGTTTGAACGCCACTTCACTCAAGATAAACGTAGTAAGGCGGGTGATGTATATTATTATGAAACCACGACATGTGGCCTTAACTGACGTCATGTCAGACCAATGTCAAGCCAGGCCCTCGGACCACACGACAGTTGGGTACAGAAGGTCAAGATTTGTAAGAATTTTCTGTCTCCCTCTGAAATCTCTTACTTTTTCTTCTTTACGTATCGATTAGACTCGAATTTTGTCAGCCAGTATGTAGCTACCTGCATAGCTATAATATTGGCTTCATTTAAATCCTGAAAGGTGCAGGATGTGCAGGTAAGGAGCTGGGGCAAATCCCGCAAAGATGTTTAACACTGGCCTAAGTGTTTGGCTTGAGGCGTAGATACCATTTCTCCAGATTACATGTACAGCAGCCAAACTGGGCCCACAATTGGTTAAGAGAGGGATGGAATGTTCGTACCTCTCGATTGATGCCCCGTCTTTCAAAGAGGTCATATAGGTATCTCAGCAAGCTTTTACTACTACTTAAATAGCTTAGATTTTAAATATGCAACATTCTCGAATCATCGTAAATACAACTACAACTGTAATTGATTTTGTCTCTGCAGGGCACTTGTTTCCTGTGTTTCGTCAAACTTTATTATAGCATCATTATGGTTCAAATTATCAGAAAGATAATTTAAAAAAACCTAAATATTGTGTTATCTTCAGTAGAAGACGCAATTTGTAGGCTTGAACTCCATCTAACAATGACATTTTTGTTAAACTCTGCGAATTGTTTGATGAAGATCACTTCAATTTTGTAAGACTTGGCACTAAACCAACAGCGACTACTATTGAGACCAAATTATAGATCACTGTAATTTATTTATTTATGTACACACAAAATATTAATGACAAAAAAAAAAAAAAAAACTAATACTAATGTAATTCTGACAGTGATAAAAATTAACCGTGAAATATCCGTAAGTAGTATAGGTACCGAGTAAAACGGGGTATATAGAGCCCCGCAGGAGTAAATTGAGACAAAACTTTGAAAGGGATTTTAAAGTTGAATTAATATGATTTTTAATATTTTCTTTTTATACGCAAACCTTGCGTAGGGAACTAAAGCAGTTTTGACACGGAACGAAAAATTCTAGTGCGAGCAGGGTTTGAACCTGCGACCTTCCGATTCAGTACATCCGACGTCTTAACCAATTAAACCATCGTACCCTGCTTACAGTTCTCGAAATTTTCGTTCCATTAATAACGTCTTACGGTGACGTAAGCGCCATCTATTTAAGAAAGTATCGAACTAACTTAAACCAACACGTTGACATTACAGCCAAATCAATGTTAATATTATATAATGTTATGTGTAATATGATATTATGTAACCAACAAGTACTGTATTTCATTAACTTATCTATAATTAATCTTAAGAGACCTTGTTACTACCATACCGCCGTGCCTACCGTGCCGTTTTGACGGCACGGTTGGCGCAGTGGCTGAGCGATTGACTGCTGCGCTTCGTGTCGCGGGTTCGATTCCCGCACGGAACAAATATTTGTATGTCCTACAGGTAGTTGTTCCGGGTCTGGCTGTTTGTGTATATGAGCTTAAATGTTTGTAAACGCACCCACGATACAGGAGAAATTCCTAGTGTGGGGCAAAGTTAAAAAAAAAAAAAAAAAAAAAAAAAACGTAACATATTAATTTAAAGTCTCGAGTTACCCCTGCTTTTATATTCACCCGTTTTACGATAGCGTTACAACTGTGATGCGATAGAACTTGGTCTTCTGTTATTCTTCTGTTAATTGTCTAGGAATGTAATATTCAGATAGACCCTCTGTTTGTTGTAAATCTTCGCTAAGTACACGCTAAGTATTATTGTGACGTTTAAAGCCTATTTGTTAGGCTCAGTCATTTTTGAGAGCTACTGTTTAACTCGGTGATTATGTCGTGTTTTGTGTGACAAGTGTCGCGGTTATGAGACGAAGTAACAAATGTGTTAATGATGTTTCATATCTTTTGGTTTTTTGGTTTTGTCCAGCTTTAGTGCAAGCTTTTCAAAGGTTCCCCAAATAATTACATTTATCCATTCTGAGTCGAGCGTCAAAAGTTCCTACAGCTCGCTTTTATATTGGCGTTAATTTCGGTTTCACTTATTACGGGTTTCTGAATTGATTCATATTGTAGTTTAGGATTTACTTGGGTTTTAAATTTTTAATTTCCAGTATTGTGTCAATGCAATGGCATTGAAATAAATAGTTTTATAATCAAAATAGTCACTGAACGTATCATCATCTGCCTAGCCTTTTCCCAACTATGTTGGGGTCGGCTTCAAGTCTAACCGGATGGAGTCTAATACCAGTATTATACATGGAACTGCCTATCAGACCTCAACAGCCCAGTTAGTACTGGGCTATACCGTACGACTTGGTAAGAGAGGTTGTCAAACTTTCGGGCCATTACCTGTAACGACTGTCAAAGATCTACAAATGACAGCCGGGGCCAACGGCTTTCTGAGGCACGGAGGAAACTCGGTATATAACTGTTGGTCACCCATCTACAGACCAACCTAGACAAGCGCAGCTTTTTTTTTTTTTTTTTTTTTTTTTTTTTTTTTTTTTCCGGATGGGAAATCATCAAATGACCCCCCCCACTCTGGGCGGAGCGGAGGGGAGTGTCAGACTTGTACTGACTAAAACCCATCCATGTTCCTTCTCTGCCCTTTGTGTTCCAGGGCCACGGTATCTCTTTCGAACAGTCCCGCAGCCCTGGCAGGCGTCGGCCCATGCGGACCCCTACTTGATTGCTGACATCTCTTTGAGGCGCGCGTGGAACACGAACGCGCCGTCGACACAGCCTGTCGTCATAAGACGGCCGGACGGCGAGCTAGCCCATAACTCGCCGTCCACAGGCCAGCGCCTACGGTGGTCGGAAGCCACCACGTGACCCCCGACGCCCAGGGCGTCTCCCGCGGCGGCTGGGACGTGAGGTTCTTTCCCTCTCACGTCCTGCCACCTCCTTCACTAGCATGACTGCTTCGCAGAAGGAGGTGACGGCTTCCCATTCTCTCTCGCTCCGGACCATGGCTTGAACCAAGGCCGGACGCGAGAGATTGCCGCCGCCAATCGCCGCTATGAGGACACGGCGGTGCTCCGCCCAAGCGGGGCAGACCTCCACGGTGTGTTCCACCGTGTCCTCCGGACGATCCTCGCAGTGGAAACACCCGGGCGTTTCCTCCCGCCCGATTCGGTGCAGGAACCTCCCGAAACAACCGTGTCCGGTGAGGACCTGCGTCAGACGGTAGGTGAGGGCGCCGTGGCGCCTCTCTAGCCACTCCTCAAAGAGGGGACTTATCGCCACTATGGTGGCGTGCCCTGCACGGGGTTGCGACAGTCGCTCTCTCCATGTCGCCATGAGATCACGCCGGAGGTCTGTCCGCTGAGCGGTAATTTGTCGCGGCAGCGGAGTTTCCCCCCTATATAGTGCTTCCGCGCGCCATTCATGCAGGCGCGCGAGGACTATCGCCTCCAGATCCCATGGCGGCAATCCGGCAAGGAGGCTAGCCGCCTCGCCAGAGATCGTGCGGTACCCCCGGATTAGCCTTATGGCTATCACCTTTTGGGGCGCGTTCAGGTAGTGGGCGGCTTGCCGCCTCAAAGAACGCGCCCACACCGGGGCCCCGTAAAGGGCCATGGACCGCACGACCCCCGCGTAAAGCTTCCGGCAGGAGGCGTTTGGACCCCTCAGGTTGGGCAAGAGCCGCTTGAAAGCAGCCCCCGTCCGTTCCAGTTTGGGAGCCAAACGTCGGAAGTGCTCCACGAAGTTCCACCGACTGTCGAGGACGAGTCCTAGGTATTTCAACGTCGACCCGACGCCGATGGGAACCCCTCCTGCCATCAGTAATGATCCCGACGGTGGCGCATTTCGAGGCCCATGAAAACACATGGCCTCGGACTTGTGCAATGCCACCTCGAGTCCCAATTGCCGGATCCTCTCCACAACTATCGCAACCAGACAAGCGCAGCTTAACATGAAGATCGACTCGAGCGGCTGTTATTATTTTGTCACGAGCTCCCTGTTATTAAAACACAAACAGGACATAACAATTTAAAAAGTTACGACAGGTTGTTTTGAATCATGTCGTTTAACGATACACATTTAAGTTTTAAATTAATACTTTATTAAAACCAATCACTATCAAATACATAGCCTTACAATACAAACTAGCTGTATGAGATCGCTGAATTATTCTAACGCATTCCATTGTATATTAATTACTAATTTATATTTAACAATCACTGGAGCCATTTTGTTGATAATCACGTTGCATGCTGATGGTTTGGAGTTTGACCAAATTGTAGATATGCAGTATGTTTTAGGCTTATGTAACATACCATAATTATAGTGGCGCCTGATTTTGGATAAATTTCGACAGAACGGAAAATTGCGCAAGCAATTTACTGGCTGTATTGAAAACAGGACAGTATTATTATTGTCGATGTTCATGCAATTTTCTTATTGTCAATAAGAAACTTGCATGAACATCGACTCGGACAACAAGTGTCACCTCGCGCATTCTCGCAACTCGTACTCGCGCATTCTCGCGACTCGTACTCGCGCACTTTAGACAATGGTAATACAGTCCTATTTTCAATGCGGCCAGTAAATTACTAGTTCTGTCTGAACTAACCCTTGAGCCCCATTCATTGTGTCCCATTATGTGAATGGTACCAAACCAATGACCAGTGGCCAACAATGGCCCTAGACCGAAAGAACTAGAAGTCATTGGGTTGGAAACTGGATACGGTTAACAGTATATAACCATTTGCAACAAATTAAGAGCTAAAATGATAAACGCGATACAAAGGGGTGATAAGCTTTGTCAGGCGTTAAGACATTTAATTTAAAAAGCTGAAATTATGCTATCCTACCAACCTATTGCAGTGTTTCCCTACTTGTGCGTATGGACGAATGGACAGACTCGAAGCATCAATTTAGCCAAAAGTCGGTTTCAACACGCGTCTATTCTTCCTTCTCGTGCCGAGGTTTATGCTGGTTGCCAATAATTTTTCTATGGCTGTCCTACGTAATTCTCGAGAATACAATACAAACCGTTCAGCTATCACTTTCAACGTTGGTGATACTGTATGGAGACGAAACTTAACTAGATCCTCTGGTACAGATATATTTTTTCGGAAAACTTGCACCACGTTTTGATAAATGCCGTGTGATTAGGGTTGTGTCAAGGACAACTTATGCTCTTCAAGACTGTGATTCTGTTTACTCTGGGCAATATCACATAAAAGATATTCTAAAGTGATTTCCTCTCTTATCTTTTTCCTCTCTTATTTCTTTCCTCTCTTCTCTTTGACTTAAATTACCCGATCAGGGCTCAACCCTTTAGTGTCTTCGATAATATTGTACGAGGTCGGTGAGATTATACCTTCTGCGACACCAAAAAGAAATCGTAACTGAAGTAAAACACCTTTATCTTTGACTCGAAGTCCCATATTTGACTTGAAGTTGCTTAACTCCCATTTTTGACTTGAAGATCTTTAAGTCTTATCTTTGACTCAAGTTCTATCATGACTTGAAGTCCTATTTTTGACTGGAAGTCCTATCTTTATTTGAAAGTCTCGGGATCCCTAGTTTTAAGTCTTTAGCTTAGGCTTAGTCTTTAGGTTGTTTGTAGTTTTAGTGAACGCATCTGGAGCTCGCACGGATAACGTTAAGTTGAAAGACGACTTTCGATCATATTCAGTATCTACTGCACTTCAATGATGTAGTTCGTTAGGTTTATTTAAGTTATCTATTTGTATAGGCTAGGTTATTTACTAGTTAAGTAGGGTAATATTTAGTTAATTGTTCTTTTTCTTCTAATTCTAAATACAAGTTGCGTTAAAGAGAGCCGATTTAAATCTTTATGCTGTGGAAAATCACTTTTACAATAAAGTGTCCTAATTTCACCAATAACTAAAACCATACCACTGAGTTACATACCTCCCAACCTCTTAAAGTTCACATAACTCCATCACTTTTAGACGGAAACAAGAAAAAGCCCCGAGAGGCCCCAATGATAAACTTTCTGTAACGAATTATTTTTAAAGCAATTCGTGCGCACATTACAATCATTATGATCAACAAAATGGCCCCCGTATAATATTACTAAATTGACACAAACATTATCGTCTAATCCACCGTGATGAGACCACTTTCCCTGACCACCTGCTCCGTCGACACCGGGTTTAAGAACACTGAAAATAAAAACAGAACGATTAACAACACATATTAACAGCACAACTGATAACTTCACATATTTATTCACACAATGAAATCAAAGGGGCTGAACCGGTGCCAAATCCCTAATGCAAAACATTTTGCCATGAAGACGCGTAGACACGATCAGAGTATGCTCGGACTGAGTGGACTCGGATATTACTCGGACGCAACTCACATCGTGGCAACCCATAATCCGAGCGCACTCGGATGGCAATATGAGTTGCGTCCGAATAGGTTGCCGAGCCCACTCGGTCCGAGCATACTCTGATCGTGTTATCACGGCTTAATGGCTAGAGTGGTGGTGACTATTGAGATTATTAAACGAAAAGTCTTCATCATTCTCACGCCCTTATCCCTATCTAATTTTATTCGGGGTCGGCGCTGTATGTCTTCTTCTTCCATACTCCTCTATTACCTTTCTAGCCATATCATCCCTCACACAGTCTATCCATCGTTTCTTTGGGCTTCTACTCTTATAGTCATTCACAAATTCATACTCAAAACATTTTCCTCATTGCTCCGCATCAGATGCTGTTACTAATCGAACAAGAAGAGACATGATGATATGAAAATTTAGTCAGAGCTCTTGAACACAATGTACAGTCCTATTTACTTCACTAGACCAACGAACACATCTCATAAAATATCACACTTGTATTTATAGGAACAAAATAACTTACTTGTGCTGCCAGTAAATAAGTCTTGATCCGGGATGATGCTCGCGGCTGCAATCGCTGCCTCATCCAGCACGATCACCTGGAAATATTTACAGAATTCACAGTTACTGCGATCAACTCACATGGTGGATTTCGGCCCGCACCGTCTCACAGAGAGGCTGATGAAGCCACCAACATTACTTGTATGGAATTTAATAGAACCAGTTATTACGAAAAAAATATTTGGAACTAAATACAACGAAACATAATAACATCACGCCTGTAATCCCCGAAGGGCTATTAGAGATGTATAATACACCCCTTACGGGTGTACCTACTATAGGTACGAGCCTATAAGTTTCTGATGGGAAAACCCAATCACACTTTGCCCGACCAGGAAATCTAACCCAGGACCTCATGCTCAGCAGTAGCGCTTGCAAACAAGGAGACCAACGAAGGAGTCACCGAGGAATAGGTATGAAAAGACTTCCAACGTATAAATATGTAACACAGTATGTGGCATATTGTGTTAAAATATTAAAAAGGTCACGTCAGCACGTACCTAACATAATAGTTATGCAAAAATGAAGGAGCTTTTGACGGAGTGTTTTAGTCGAAATAACAAATTCTTACTTACATAACGTTTGTTGTGAAAAGCTAAATAGTATCATGTTTTGCGAAAAGAAAAGCCTGTGTTTCATTAAAATGTTTTTCTTAAAGGCCAAGGGCTTATGTCTACCCACAGTTTTAAAAGTGTCTTGTGTAAGAACATAGAGAATACATAGATGGATGGACCAAACATTCGAAGATAAGGGACATACACCACAACCCGTACTGGGCTCGCGAGGTGGATTATGGCAATTACCCTATCACAGAGGGGAGGGGTGGAGGCCTGTAATCCAGCAGTGGACGTACTATAGACTATAGCTGGATGGCACCTACTCCAATCAAAACTCCAGCGCAGAGACCGATCACGGACCTACGTAAAACTTGCATATTATGTATATAACATCACGCCTGTTATCCCCGAAAAGTTAAACAGAGGTGTATATTTTACTGAACCCACATTTCACCAGTTAGTAAGTCCCATCAGTCAGTTAGTCAGTGCTATAAATTGGGTACAGATCCTGACTCCATGGTTGCTACTGACAAATTCCAGATGGAAAAACTCAATAACTTCTTCTTTCTTTATCGTGTGGTTAGAGCCCAACCTGGTGTCAGAGTTTTAATGCCGCTCATGGGGCTCTGCCTTGGCTTTACATGCCGAGAAATATCTCTAAGGCATGCTAGTTTTCTTCACCGAAGCAAGTGATAATTATACAATACCTGTGAGCTTTGAATGTATTTTTTGAATAAATAAATAACACTGCCCGACCTGGTCCCCGAACCTTGGACCAGGTGCCCATCCGTCACGCTTGCGACGACTAGACCAACGAGGTAGAACTTAAAAAAACTAAAATCAATGCTTACACGTACCTTAGGGAACCCAAGGATCCTGGTCTTCTCAGTAACATCGACAGTCTTCTTCTCTTCAAACATTGGGTTCCTGAGTGGCAGCAGGTCTATCGCATTGGCGGCCAGAGACCAGAGATGGCCAGCACCCTGTGGGGCTCTGGCACCCTTCCGAAAGTGGGGATTGATGGACAAATTGTGTCGGACAGAGTTCTTCCAGCGTTCGTCATTTGCTTTGTAGAAGGCGAAACGATCCCTGGAAAAAAAAGGGAAATAATATAATGATCAATGTAGATCTTCTTACTGGAAGGCAACGTGCCCTTATTCTTCATTCACTTTTCTTTATCAATGGCAATTTGTGACCAGTGTTTATCGAAACTCATCCCACCATAAAACGTAATAGAACATACTGGGTGTAAAGGAACCCTTCACAAAGCCATCAACCAAACATTCTGTACATCAAACTAAGTAACACTGCGCAAAAAATATTGCTGGTAAACGACTTTTTTTTGGTGTGAAAAATCACTGGGGATCAATGTAACGCACTTAAAACATTGTGGTGATAAAGTTGCAACATTTAAAAATTGTACTTTCTTTTTAACGTGTTTAAAAGTTGGAATTTTGGCTTTCCGTAACTAGAAGGTGCCTAGGTGTGCTCCAGAATAAAAAATTGTCACAATGACAGTAAGAACACGTTTCCTTAGCTTCGTTAGGGGTCTTTTACAACCTTTAGATTTTTCGGTTAAAGTATACAGTAGTTTACTACTTTAATCTTTAGATGAAAGTATACTGTTGTTCCATATAAGGTAAGTACCAATAATAACCCTGAAAGCAATCCACTTTTTATTTCACAAAATAACTTTTTCATAACTTCCAATGTAGTCACGTAATACGTCATTGCTATCGGTAATTTTGATATTATATAAAACGCCCACATTAAACGGAGGTAGTACAGACAACATATGCAAATAAACATGTTTACTGCTCAGTCTGGAACCGCACAAAATTAAATAGGATTAAAGAGCTTTTCTACTGATTGACAGATTAAAGCCACTGTTTCAAAATAAATGACAACAAACACTGCTATAAAGACATAATTAATACCCGTGATTTCTAAAGCCTATCCAATTAACCAGATGATATTTCGTAACAGACTTAAAATGAACTTTCAATCTGACAATTGAACAACTTTCATTGCGTCATTATGTTGTTGAGCAGACGAATTTTTAAAACAATGGATTAGGATATCCCTTATGCATATCATTAAATAACGCCTGTATTTTGCCACTTATGTGTAAATCCCCTGTAAATAGAGGGCGACTCTATTGCCAGAAACTGGGCACTAATCTAGACTCCAGGCTACTCCTCAGTATGTGATTTTCCTTATAACTCTTCAGATCCTTCTGCGAAGCAGTCAAACTAGTGAAGGAGGTGGCGGGACGTGAGAGGGAAAGAACCTCACGTCCCGAAAATTTTCCTAAGGCGATTGAGATAATAACTAGCGAGCTAGCGAGCGAGCGAGCCGGGCGAGCCTCTTTTCAAACTTCGTTCGCGAACTAACGAAAGTGTCCAACTTTCGTTAGTTCGCATTGTGAACCAAAGTATGAAAAGAGGTGAAACGATGTCTGGAGGCGAAAAAAAAAACCCTTCAGATTCCCATAGACAATGTGTTACGCAATTTGAGTGCTATTCACTAATCTCTTGTCAGACAACTCATGATGATTATGTTGTTATTTAGGTAAGTTAATTTTAACAGGCGAGGTGACATCGCACATTTACTGAGACACTTCATCAGGCTTTCATAAGCTAATCAAGAAAGTTCAACTACACTGTAAATTATAATACCTAACGAAGACGTCACACGTATGATTGACAAAATCACTTAATACAGTGTCGTCATGGAAATATCCAGACGTGTGTTAGCTACTGAAAACTGAAGGCCAATTCTCGTAATTACGAAAGTTCAATATCTAGTCGCAATCAATGACAATATTGACAGATTCGAGACTGAAATTATATTTCGTTCTTAGAAATACGGGAATTGCCCCTCTGAAAAGACTGCAGATTTATATTCACTTGACATTTCGGTAATAACTCAGGAGCTGATATTATCCTTGTAAGGAAACTCGATCCCACTTCCTGTATGATATGTCTGACCAGCCTACAAACCAGTAAAGTGGAACTAAAATCCCATATAAAAACAATAAACGCCTTTTAGCCCCAAATCTGTATAGCAGTACCGCACCACCTGCCAGCTTGTGCTATGTTTACAAGAGACATTGGGCACGCGACTCCGCAGCTAGGGCGCCCGTCCCGTCCCCGACTGGCACGGAGATCGATTGTTCCGCCAACCGAGACCCACCAGTGCACGAAACAAGAATTATCTAATACAATCCGGCTTATGCACCTGCTTATTGAATTTGGGGATTACAAGGCGAAACAGACCTACAATTTGGGAATTTTGAACCTTGCAAAGAGAGGGCAAAGTTAGTTTTGCGTTGAGGTTTCCGGGTCAGTAGGCTTATGACCGGTTTGAAAACAACCCCTATGTCGAATATTGATGGATATGTGGTTATTGTTATGCACCTGTTTGTTAATTAGTTTAAAGATTAAAATGTAAAACTAGGGTGAGAATGAACACGGAAGCGATTAGTTACGTGCCTCCATTGTTTTTGAAAGTATCAAGCAGCCTATACCATTGTTTATTATTAGATAGTCGCTTGGTTATAAGCAATTACAGACATCTCATTAGCATTGCATGGCTTATCTTAATCAAACTTAGAGATAGAGTTAAATGTCTCATGTGTTTATTTAATTGAACTCGGCAATGCTGCTAAACAAAATTCTATCACCATACTGTCACTGTTACTTCAGGTGACAAGACCTGGGTGAGGCATACAAAGAACAAGAAACCAAGCTTAATCAGCCTACAAGGTTCCCACTGCTGGGACACAGGCCTCCTCTGTGTGAGACGGAATGGACCGTGTTTACCCAAGGCCAAGTACGGGTCGGTTGATGTCATATGTCTTTGATTTTTGTAGTTCTACAACATTTTCGCTGTCTTCACGATGTCTTCATTGGTGGTTTTGAGTGCAGTGCTGGTGATGAAATAATAAAATTAAACAAAGTAATGTGACTGCTTGGCATGAACCCACGATCAGTCAGTCGCGGCCGTTAACTGTGCTTATGTGTTTAGCAAATTCTTCTCCATAAATCTCATAAACTCTGCAATCTACACCAAATCACCCACTAGAACTAATCACCGACGATATAATTACACTATCAGCGATTGCTGACATGGTTAACAGCGGGATCGCGATGTTTATCGGCGCGTAACCGAGGGGGAACGATATTAATTTATTATCGCGATAATGTTTACTACCGTTTAGAGGGGCGCTTTGTGATTCGTGGTAATCTGTTCGATTAGCGGTGTTTGTTGAATGATCGTTACGGTTGTGGGGTTGGTAGATGTTTAAGGTAAGCGATTTTGATAAAAGTGTTGAGACTTGAGTGGCTGCCATGGCCCAGTTTCAAAGCAAAAAAATATGTAATTTTGCCATACAACGTGGCAAGGCCGCTAGTCTCTTGGGGATATTACCAGTTGACAGCGTTGAGGAGGAGTTTTTTGACGCTTTTTTAGTTTCTTTTTAAGTTGGTTAAGGTTATTTTATTTTTTATATTGTAATATAAATAACCATCTTTCGAGGCTCTCCTTAGGCGGTTGGATCAAGGGCCTGATTCAGAAGGCAGTACTCCTCGATACGGCTCGCATTGTGAGGAGGTTCCTGTCTCTGGAGCCCTAACCACCGTTAGCTTGGACCCTGCTTCCCATACCGGCGGACCACTATTTTTAATGTTTTTATATGGTTTTTTTTAAGAAATATTTAAAAGGTAATGAGTATGTAAGAAAATAAATAAACGAAATAAATACCATCACTGAAAAAAAATGATGTTAAGATACAGTTGTAATATTTGAGAGAAGATCTAGAATGATGAGGACTTTTCTGGGCGACGGCGAGAGACGTATAATTTGGAAGATTATATTTATTTTTATCTGTAGCATCATTTCTATTTATTTCGGGTCTGCGCGTAACATACCGGTAGCATGCTATATGGTGATAAATATATTACAAGTCTGCAGTGTTTGTGATTATTTATTTGTGTATATGTCTGTCACTATTATGAAAGGGAAAGTTTTATATTGGATTTTTAGCAGGTAATCTTGTTTGATTAGCAGGTATATTGGTAAACATGACAGGTTAAAGCATACATTACAGAAGTCAGTTATTGCTTGTTTTCATCGACACATATCACATCCATTTTAAGTGACGTTTAAATAATGCTTAATTATGTTTTATCACCAAAGAAAAAACCAATAGCCCAGTGACTGTAATTATGTGTAAATCCCGATCATTTCATGACTATTGTATACCCACTCCTAGTTCAAGCAATCCAAAAAGTCTGATGATCAGATGCACACTCACAAGAAGACAAAGCAAATATCTGGAGACCATACAAATAACTGAGGACAATCTAGGAACTACATATAAAAGCAAGTAGCAACCCATATACACAACCAAACACAATTATTGCCAAATCCAACAAAACGTACATATATACTAACCTACCTTAATTGAGCTCCTAATTAGGCATCAAACAGAGGCTAGCACCAGTAACAATAAACCCAAATCAACTATAACCCGTTCACTATACAATACACGAACAATGAGCCCGTAAATTAAACTATAATACCAACAAATAGAAATGACACCCCTCACAGAATGGTACCGAGTTACATCGGAGAATTTTTTTTTGTCCACCTAATTAGATATTCAGCTATTGTTGTGTGAAATTAGATGTAAAAGGTTTTAATGGATTGATTGTAGAATAAAGGAACAAAGGTTATTATCATGTAGTTTTTATGAGCACAATTATCTATCAGAGTTCTTTCTGCTGGCATTATGTGCACCAATCACCTCGTAAATAACATAACATCACGCCTGTAATCCCCGAAAGGTTAGACAGAGATGTACCTAAATAGTACACCCATATTTCACCAGTTATGTTTAAGTCCAGTAACAGGGGGCCTATTGCCATCAATTGTGCACAAATCCAGACTCCGTAGCTGCTACTAAGAAATTCCTAATTTAAAAACCCAATAGCACTTTGCCCGACCTGGGAATCAAACCCAGGACCTCATGCTCAACAATCGCGCTTGCGACCACGGTCAGTGGGTCGTCTTTACTTACATCAGAAAAAAAATGTCTAGAATAAAGCCATCCTTACGACGACCCTCTAACTGAACACTGCTGACACTATAACTTATCATGGCGTGAAGACGTATGAAACATCAGCAAGGCTATTTGACGCAGTATTCCGTCGTACTGTACCGCAGCGCTTTATGTAAGCGCTGACAAGTCAAGAGACGCATTTCTTTGAACACAGCGTTCTAAGCTTTTAGTTCTATAGAATTCCTATTTACTTACTATCAAAAGTTATCTGCTAGAAAGAGTATTTTTCAAGAAAAACTATTAAAGGAAAGATCCTAGAAGTCATGAATAAGACGTTGCAAATAGTTGCGCAACGCCCTTTCATGAATTATTATGAAATCATGACCAACAAGATTGAAAACGTACAAAGACACTACGATCCTTATAAATACGAGTATATCTACAAAAATTGATATAAAACTAATCAAAAGTCTACTCACGAGATCCATTGGTATATCGCTGACACTGTCAACTCTCCATTCTCCCTCAAAGCCTTTTCTATCAGCTCAGGATACGTGTATGGCGGTTTCTTCGGTGCTGGCGGCGTATCAGGAATATCCACCTTCGGTTCTTTCACCACGGGCTCGTCATCCGGCACTTTGATGTTCACGAAATCGTCCAATCTGAAGTTTAGGAGCCATGCGAGGCTCGCACAGTCGTTGTCATCCTCAGTAGGACTTTTGGAGCATTTTCTTCGTCTCCATTTCGACCTGTCACCTGTTCTAGCCGCCATTTTGGTTGGGTACGATTGGCAGCCACGACCGCACTGATGCCGTTCGAAATTCGAACGTCAGTGTGGTGTTTCGTGCCAGTCCGTGCTATCTCTGCTACGCTTGTAATCTCAATAGGGTGCATGGAGGTGGTATATCAGTTTTATTCGAAAAAGTTTTTATTAGAGCCTTTTTTTAAATTGCATTATTTTACGAAAATGGTTTTATTGTTATTTTATCGGTTTTGTTTAAAATATGAGGAATGTTAATTTTATTTCACTGTAGAATAACATTTCAGGAGAATAATGTTTGCAGTAGCTATTCAATTCAATCATAAAATAAAGTGAAAGACATTATTCCGAGAAAAAATTAAATGCAACGCAACGTTTTCTTTACTGTAAGTTTTCTTCGTTATTCTGCGAACAATATTTTTACAAAGCTACTGTTAGAAATAGCTTAAAGAAAACTTGAGCGTTGGTATAGCTATGTCTTTGAAAATGCCTTGACTTTTATGTGGAGATAAAATCGCTATATGTTAGTATATTTTAATTATCCTCAATATATTTAGTTCTTCATTGAAACCCTAAAAGACATCTACAGTTACAGTGATAAAAAGTGGTATGAAATACATACAACATTATTTTTAATATATGCGAAACCTGAATATAGTTTGTTCAGAATAAGTAACTGAATCGATTCCAATAATTTTTAAACAATGTTATATTTTGTCCCAAAAATTTTAAAAAAAGTTACTAGTTGGACACCGAGCGACCCTAAGTACCTATCGCAATCATTTGGGTACCCACTGCCAAATTATTATTATCAATGAGCTCAAGTCGACGCTGGAGTCGCGCGCGCGGTGGCGCCACGTGGTGACCACATTTTTGTGCGGACAACAGAACAAGCTTATAACTTTGTGATTTTTCATGATACAGTTTTGAAATTTTGTAAATAGATTCTTTACTTAAAAATACTAGAAACGTGTATCAGGTTTCGCATATACTAAAACTAATGTTGTATATTTGCCTGCTTTATTGCCTTAAGCCCTTTTGACAGGGAGTGGGCCAATTTGTTGATTGAAAAGTCTGGTTCAAATCCCACGCGATCTGATCTCCTAGATTCTACTCCTAAAAATACGTGGGATTCAGTCATGTTTACTTATAAAAATTGTTTTCAGATTCAAAGCAATATTTGTTCAGTCCCACCGTCGCGAATTTTGTTTACAATATGTTTTGTTAGTTCAATCTATGGTTCAATGTTACTTTTTCGCGCGATTCGCTTTTGTTTGCTAACACTAAACGGGGAATGTTTGCAGAAGATTAGGCCTTATTTGTACACAATTTAGATGCGATAATGGCGTGTTAATTTGATGTTTGTTGAGATTTTGAAGGAATTGTAATGAAGTGCACAAGTGTCGTTGTACACTATTGTGTTTTTGTTGATTTTACGTGCTGCCATCAATTCTAATTTATACAAATTCTCATTAAGTTTGTTTGCTGTCTGTATATGACTTGTATTGTATAAAAAAAAATGCTTCTTTTGTCCTGGGTTCTCTGGCCAGACATGTTTGGGTTTTTTCAATCAGGAAAATTTCAGAAGCAGCTTGGAGTCTTTATGTGTACCCGATTGATGGCAATAGGCTCACCTCCTATTACATCGGACTTAAACATAACTGACAAAATGTGTGGTACTAATAGTTACACCTCTGCCTAACCCATAGGTGGTTACAAGCATCATGTTATTGAATATGCTAACAATTTGACATATTTAACTTAATACCTACTTAAGTCATGTAGGTTAATTAACTTACACTCGTATCCAATAGACAACCAATTTATAACATAACTGCACACCTGAAATCCCCGAAGGGTTAGGGAGAGGTGTACCTACCTACTAGTTCACCCACATTTCGCCAGTTTTGTTTAAGTCCTATGTAATAGGGGGCGAGCTTATTGCCATCAACCGGGCACGAATCCATACTTGGTGACTGCTACTAAGAAATTACTGATGGATAAAACCAATAACGCTCTGCAACCGAAAAAACCTGGGAACCTGGGAATCGTACGCATGACCTCATGCTCAGCAGTGAGCGCTTGCGACCACTAGACCAACGAGGTAGTACCGTCAACATCCAATTTATAAATCAAATAACACCAAGAGCCTTCCGTGACATTTTATACAATCGACTGAAAAACAAGCACCCCTGCCTGAACTGCAGCATTCAATTAGCTCAACAAAAGTTCACCCTCCAATTACAAAAGCTAAGTAATCCAGCATACAGGAACTCGTCACAAACACCCTTCGCGCTCCCCAGTCAGCAGATAACAGCTCACTATTAAATTATCACCGTGCACATCGCTTTTTCAACCCGTTCAGTGCGTACACATTTTAAATTCAATTACTTTTTCCAATTTGCACCGGGCGCCGCGGATTGCTCCCAATAAGTGAGACAGGATTGATTTGTTACATGTGTGATGTGTTCGGTTTTTGTTTTTCCGTTTCATTATTGCAGGGTTTGGGGCAAAACTTGGAAAGAGGTTGTTGGGTTAGATTACGTTTTTTTTTTTCGTTTTCGTGATTATACTCGGGGATTGGTTAGAAATTATTTCAGAATTAAACGGTGTGTAAAAATATTGTGAGGAAAATGACACGTCCACCGAAATTCGAAGACTGTGACATCCACCGATACGCATTGGGCTTGCGTTGTGGATTACGGGCCACTACCTCTTCCATGGAGGACCACTGTGCCCAGCAGTGGGAACATAACAGACTAATTATTTTTATAGAAATCAAACTACGCTAAATGCACTATCTTAATCCATGCATTTTCAAGTTCTACATTATGTTTTTGAGGTTTTAGGATACATGTTTTTTTTTTTTAACCGGGACGCTAAATGAATGTTAAAGTAAAATGAATTAAAGTAAATTCTATTTATTCTTCGTAGTCCCTAACAATACCAAGATACTCTTAGTTCTTACATCATATTTCAATTAACCCTCACTCAAAATACATCACGAATGAAATCTTCATTATGACTGAGTTTTAATGTCCGGGAAACTTTGCCCAAATCCAAAGGATCTTGGGGTTCTACAGGACAAACAGAACCATTTTCTGAAGGGTGCCCTTGAACCAGTTACACGCTTTTGTTTGACAAACGCCTTGAGCCCAACAATGCTGTTAAGCCCAGCTGTGGCCAACATCAATGCTCATTTAAAATAAAAGAATGTTAATGGATAAACTTTGTTATTTTGTAGGGAATAAGAGTAAGTTTGCTGCTGCTTATTGTAATTTGATTATGTGCGACGCGGAAGTTTAAGTCGATATATTTTTACGTAATTTGTAATTAAGAGCGTTATTTCAAAAAGTTGGCAACGTTGTAAATAGCTATCAAATATTTACCTGTTTTAAATAATTTGGCAATATTACTGAAAATTTCCAAATTTTTTTTTTAATACTATATGTTGCGTTAATAATTATTGCATTTCATAATCAATATTTTAGTACACTAGCAAGCCATATTACTTATTTCCATACAGTAATATTGCCAAATTAATCAAAACAGCGAAATAATTGACAGCTATTTGCGACGTTGCCCACTTTCTGTATAAGCGCTCTTAACACGCTTTTATTAGTTTGACATGTAAAAAAATCTGAATTCGATTGAGCTGAAATGCATACATGCTTTAGTCTGGGTGACAATGCAAGGTTAGTAGCTAAGCGATGACATTCTAATTCCAACATGGCAGACTCCCAAAGATGGCGGACTAGTTATTTTTTATGCATTCCCATGTTAAGGGTATCAAATGAAAGAGATAATTGAAAAAAAATTATGAATATGAGTTTTTTGAGAAGAATACGAGAAAGCATGTTTTTTTTTAACCATAATGTTATTATATTAATTTTATGATAAGAGCGTTTACGACTTACGGCATTTCCTACAAACTTTCAAGTCCTTATTTTTCGAAATCCCTGCACCGATTTTAATGAAACTTTGTTCGCATATGCAGGACACATAGGGCTAAAAAGTTATCAGAGAACATTTTCGAAAAATAGTGTTACAGCTAAATTAGACCGATTTTAGATTTTCCATAGAAACAGAAATTTCCAATTATCTTTTTTTTTATACAGACATTTCGAAAAGTTCTTTGACGTCTTACGTATCCTGCTTATGTGTTTGATGTTTAATTAAAATCGGTTCAGTCATTTCGAAAAAAAAGGACTTGAAAGTTTGTATGAAATGACGTAAGTCGTTAAGGCTCTTTAATTGTATCAAAGTGGCGAGGACGCCTGCATTTAGTAGGTAGATAGCTTACCTCTCACAAGTACCTTTGACTAGCAGGTAACCAATTCAAGCAGGCGTTTGTAACTACATAAAATACCAAATTAATCCATTTGATACACAGCTATTAGTTTCAAGGAATAGCAGTATGTAGGGAACGCAGCTGGTGGCGAGCTGTAGTTTCAGCCCTCCCCCATGGGAGAACGACGTGGGTGTATGTATGTATGTGTGAGCTAGTTACGGAGAAGCTTTTAAATTAACATTCTGGAAAATTGGAAACAGAGGAAAATCACCACGGCAGCAACATGCACGAGTAAATGAACAAAATAAGCGTAAATGGAATTTAATCGAACACAGACGGCTAAAAATCCAGACCGCACAATTTAATTTATATTACAAAACGATTTTACCATACGAAGCTAATTTGTATCCAATTAGAAAAATAATTACAAGCGCGGCATCGGCGGGATATACATTGGCGAAGGAAAAATAAAACGATAGAGCAGAACCGAGTGAGATCCGATTTAATTCGATTACGAGCATCGCATTGAAACGTTTCGAATTGAATCGATTTCTAAGTGTTTCGATTTAATTGAAGCCCATGCTGTTCTCGTATCCGAATGCAATTATTTACCATTTACCGGCCGATGCCCGCAACCGTTATAACCAATGGTGCTTCGTTTGAACGATTTATTATGATCTCATTAGTTGGGCGAGTTACTCGTGCCCATTTAGCGACGAGTAGAAATGACGTGGGTATTTATTTTACATATTTTATCATTTGAAAAATAATTTTATTGTCACCGATTCAAAGTAAAATTATGAATATAAATATTAAAAAAATATATAATTGCAACATTTTAGGCTTTTTTAGGGGCTGTTTGATGTGAATCGGGTAAGCAGTAATTTGAATAAAAGATTAGGGCAGACTAATCGATTAATCCATTCTCTATTAGTCTAGGATATCACTAACCGTAACTGCACAGTTAAACCAATGAGTTAATTTTACGTGATAAGGATATCATTATACCTGCCGTGTCAATGGTAATTGTATACGTACGTAATCAACGTAATCTACTAATGAGAATCTGTTCCAAATTGAACATCTATCGATACAGCAACATTCACATAATTACAACAATATAGGTGTAGTATGTATTGAAATAATTGTTGTTTTACCAACATTTATTTTTAATTAGCATAATCAGCCTATTAATGTTCCCACTGCTGGGACGCAGGCCTCCTCTCTATGAGAGGGAACGGGCTATAATCCGCCACGCGGGCCCAGTGCGGGTTTCTAGATGTCACATGTCTTCGAATTTTTGGTTCTAGGACACGCCGGTTTCCTCACGATGTTTTCCTTCACCGTTTCGAGAGCAGTGGTGATGAAATAACTTACACAAAGTAATGCGCCTGGCTGGAACCTGGTTCGAACCCACGACTTACGGCTCGTAAGTCGGGGGTCTCCACCACTGGGCCACCGCTGCTCTCAAGATTATTTTTAAATATTTCATTTTAATTCTATCTTTCTTTATTTTGAAATAAAACATATCTCCACACTAGGAATTTCTCCTGTATCGTGGGTGCGTTTACAAACATTTAACTGCGCCAACTAGTACTCGTACTAATCTGACTATTTCGTTAGCGGGGCATTGTTTGTCATTTTGACAATTAAGCAACAATCATTGCGTTTTCACGTTCTCAAGCAGATCATTTTTTCAAACATATGATCCGATGTATAAAGAATTTTCTTCAAAAGCCTATGAATTGTGTTAGAAAAGAGTGTAACGCAATTGAGGTACAGCTGGTCAGAATACACTGACAATACCTACTTATGCAACGAGCCTAATAGGTAATGTCATACAAAACGTACATCAATAGTAATTCCATCTGCAGACTTACAGGCCGTAGCAAAACATCCACATTTACGATGTGCCTCGAAATTGGCAATTGATGTCACATCATTAGCGGGTGTCACGTCGCGCATGATTTGACGGTGTAATGTACCTGTATGTACTTGCGAGTTGCGTTGCGTATCAATCTACCGTGATAATTGAGACCCCAGTAACTTGTAACACCCTGTACTAGGAAATGTGTATCCCAATTATTTATTTACGAGTTAAAGATCTCTGAAAACTTGAAATTTAAAATTATGTACATACGTTTACAGAAACTCGCAAAACGTACTAGCTACGCAGATTAGATACACTAGTTGGTTTGTCGCACATTTTCTTGCGAAAGTTTTGCCTGCAGATTGAAAACTCGGTCTTGATAAAATTTAGGTTTTATAAGGGAGTTCGATTGAATAAAACGTAAATGTTACTACATTTTATGAAACAAGAAATAGACATTAATATGAAAACTTACAGAGAGTTCAAAACTGTACTAATAATCAGCTGATATAATTATAGTCCGAAGACGCTATTGAATAAGCTTTGGTTCATGACAAAACAATACTGTCATGATTATCATTCGATATTAACACATACTTTAACGCCAATTTACCGTGTTAAAGCCATTTGATACAACTGTCAAATAATGACAGATGTGAATTGAATAATTATAAGCACGGATTATTTTAGCTGGCTGTCAATTTGGTTAACAATAAATTTCCCTGAATTTGCCTACTTGTACTACTCAATTTCTCATGGATCATCAATTTTTGTGCTTTAATCATAACCAACTTGATGTTCTTACTCTGCGTTTTTTTCGTGTGAACGAAGCACAAGACGGTTCCAGTACTCATTGTCATCAAGTGGCTTTAGATTGCAGGAATCCATTAGAAGCAGATACTGCGAATTAATAGCGAATTCTCTTCACTCAGTATAACTGTTCGATAGAGTTTCTGTGAGTTCCTTATATTTTGAGTATCTGTCGTATATTTTTCTTATAAAATCTTTGGTTTGTCTTATGATACAGGGTGCTAAATGGAGATGAGTCGTTATTTTTTAAGGCAACTAGAGTACTTTAACAAGTTATTATGCCTTGTGACTATGACTTTAGCTTCGCTTTTTTGGGGTTCCGTAGCCGAATGGCAAAAAATGGAACCCTTATAGATTCGTTATCGATTCGTTTGTCTGTCTGTCCGTCCGTATGTCACAGCCACTTTATCCTGAAATTATTGGGACTACACCGCTTTACAATTTAATTCAAAAATAAAAAAATAAAAGATTGAGGGGGAGCTCCCTATACATGGAACTGAAACTAAAGATTTTTTTTCATCAAACCTATATATGCGGGATGTCTATAGATAGGTCTTTAAAAGGTTTCTACAACCATTTATTCTCAAAGTCAATCATTTTAAAGATAGACACTTTCAAAGTGGTAAAATGTGTCGTTGTCCCCCGCCCTCTAATTTCTAAACTAAAAGGAGGAAAATTTTGAAAAAATGTAAGATTGAACGTAAAATAAACTTTCAACGAGAATTTGAGTTTGAATAAGATTTGTATGCTTAGTTTTTGAGATAATATGGGAGTTTTTCATCAAATTGCAGCAGTAACTTTGTTTTTCATTAACATGCTATGAAAAACAAATTTAGTTTTGCTGTAGAATGTAATACAATACTTACAACATTATAAATGAGCCTTTAAAATATTTTTATTGTATTGTTTGGTGTTACGGAACCCTGTGTGCGTGTGAGTACGACTCGCACTTGGTTTTTGTTTGTTTCTTTGACATTCAAAAAGGGCTTGTGATGATCTAATTGAAATAAATACTTCGGGTCTGAGTTTTTAATCATTAAATGCTTATACTAGTGAGACTAGGCAGAGTAACAAATTAAACAGTTTGAATCTTTTACTATTTAAAAAAAATTTTTGGTTCTTCGTATTTTATTCGCTGCCATTTTATACCCTTCATCCGATTGCGATAAAACTTTGTAAACTTACTGCTTGCAGTTGCGAGAATGTTAAAGGCGGAATATGAAATACGACAAATCTTAGTCAAGCGTAATCCTACAATGAACGTCAAGTCAAATACGAAGACATTTAGAATACCAGACACAATGTGTGGTGCGATCCGAATCACGCTTTACTTTTGTTTGTTATGTCTTCAGTAACTGATGTTAGACCCTGAATATCATATCGATGGAAATAAACAGAAAACAAAAACAGGATCGGTAAATCCTGGCTCCCGTGTATGGCGGTCCTAATGCTGAATGGGGAAAAGGGACCCCTTTCGCATAATCAACATTGCATCGCATTTCAAAAGATCGCAAACTTATAACCGACCTTTCATCATAATAAGCATCAAACAAAAACCTAGCGCATTAACGCCTGCATTAATTATTATTCAAGAAAAACTTATTCAGAACTTTAAAGGCACTT
Organism: Noctua janthe; assembly: GCA_910589295.1. NCBI lineage: Eukaryota > Metazoa > Arthropoda > Insecta > Lepidoptera > Noctuidae > Noctua > Noctua janthe. The sequence continues at coordinate 1,955,277 of OU342560.1, forward strand.
CAATTAAAATTAAATTTTGCTCGACAATTAGCATGATGAATTAGAGTGCACAAAGTGAACTGGTCCGCAGGAAGACGCGGAGTGCATCTTAATTCGATTGACCCTATTATGCAGTTGCTTCGTCGGGCAACTGTTGCCCCACTGTTGCTGTAGAGAGGCAGGATATCCCGTACTAATAGCTTTGTGTCTGAAGTTTGTTTGTTTCTTGTTAGGTCGTAGTCCACTTTGAAAAGTATCCTACGAAAATCCAACATTATTATCTCTTGCCCTTATCCCAATTAATTTGGGGTCGGCGCAGCATGTCTTCTTCTTTCATACTTCTCTATTACTCGTCATCTCATCAGACACCTCCTTTCTTGCCATTTCATTTTAATTTAATAAAATCTATAATCTATGCACCTATTTTAATTATATTTGTTAATTACTATTTTAATTTTATGTGTCTTGATTTTGTTTAATTGCTATGACTTTGTTAATTTATTTTTTAAATTTAATTTAATTTTTTTCCAAAACTACTTCCAAATGTGTTTCGATTTTTTTTTAAATTACTGTTATGACTTTGTTAATTATTTTATTCTTCTAATTTTTAATTTTAGTACTAAATAATGTGTTTCGATTTTAATTTTTAAATGCTACTATAACTTTGTTGGCTTAGTTGTATATCTTATTATGCATGCGGTGGTCTCCTATAAGTGAAGGAGTACACCTACGTGATACTTTGTCGTCGATTTTTTATTTTCATGTGTCTGTGTATATCCTTTGTTGGAGATCCTAAATAAATAAATAAATAAATAAATATCATCCTTTACACAGTCCATCCATTGTTTCTTTGGTCTTCCCATACTCTTATACATTCATATTCAAAACTTTCGTCTCATTTTTCTCATTCCTCCGAAGCATCCTACGAAAATATCAGGTTGAATTGAGTCGATCTTTACCGCCAATCAACCGTAAAATTGACTTATTTTAATCAATTGTTAAACAAAAATCATTCCAATAATTTGCGTTGCAAATTTAATTCTAAGGTGCTATTTTGATCAACCACTACACTACACAAACCATTAACACTAGAAACTTGATATTTACCATGTTTACTGTCAGTCAATTAATTTTCAGTTTCTGTAAATTTTTAAACAACTCAAGATTAAACTATTGATCCACGTATTTATTTCTTAACCATCCATTGACCACCACTGCTGATAGTCCTACCGAAATCAAAGCAAGCGATTAATAGATACCATTCGGACATAATAGCCGTGTCGACACCAACGCCACCTGTACTACAGCCTGCTAAGTGTAACCAATTCACCACATACGATCCGTCGCCACTGGATTCAATTATAGCTATTGCTTCTAGTGAGAACCCTGACGTATAGTGTGGTCGGAATTAGAAGGTTCTAGAGTCTATTGTGAACATTGGAATATTATGTGACATGATACGGCTCGGTTTTAGACTAATGCAATTACTAACTTACAACCGTCTTAGGCACAGTGTAATAGGAATTTGATGGTTCTCAAGCCTATTGTGGACCACTGCAAGGATGAATTTATGGATTATTATGGTTCTGGACTACAATTTAGTAGTTTTCATCTTATTCCAATGGTAGGTAGCTAAACTATACAACTGTGATACGATTCCAAGAAGATTATGCAATGATTTTTTTTTTTTTTTTGGATGGGAAATCATCAAATGACCCCCCCCCGACTCTGGGCGGAGCGGAAGGGAGTGTCAGACTTGTACTGACTAAAACCCATCCATGTTCCTTCTTTGCCCTTTGTGTTCCAGGGCCACGGTGTCTCTTTCGAACAGTCCCGCAGCTCTGGCAGGCATCGGCCCATGCGGACCCCTACTCGGTTGCTGACATCTCTTTGAGGCGCGCGTGGAACACGAACGCGCCGTCGACACGGCCTGTCGTCATAAGACGGCCGGACGGCGAGCTAGCCCATAACTCGCCGTCCACAGGCCCGCGCCTACGGTGGCCGGGAGCCACCACGTGACCCCCGACGCCCAGGGCGTCTCCCGCGGCGGCTGGGACGTGAGGTTCTTTCCCTCACACGTCCCGCCACCTCCTTCACTAGCATGACTGCTTCACAGAAGGTGGTGACGGCTTCCCATTCCCTCTCGCTCCGGACCATGGCTTGAACCAGGGTCGGACGCGAGAGATCGCCGCCGCCAATCGCCGCTACAAGGACACGGCGGTGCTCCGCCCAAGCGGGGCAGACCTCTACGGTGTGCTCCACCGTGTCCTCCGGACGATCCTCGCAGTGGAAACACCCGGGCGTTTCCTCCCGCCCGATTCGGTGCAGGAACCTCCCGAAACAACCGTGTCCGGTGAGGATCTGCGTCAGGCGGTAGGTGAGGGCGCCGTGGCGCCTCTCTAACCACTCCTCAAAGAGGGGACTTATCGCCACAATGGTAGCGTGCCCTGCACGGGGTTGCATTAGTCGCTCTCTCCATGTCGCCATGAGATCACGCCGGAGGTCTGTCCGCTGAGCGGCAATTTGCCGCGGCAGCGGAGTCTCCCCCCGACGTAGTGCCTCCGCGCGCCATTCATGCAGGCGCGCGAGGACTATCGCCTCCAGATCCAATGGCGGAGATTATGCAATGATAAGGATATTGTTTATCGTTGTACCATTGCCCTGTGATAAAGACAAGATATTTATTATTTATTTTTATCTTTTGTCATTCCACTGTACGTCAAAGATAGGCGATCCTCTCTATCTTGAGCTAGTATGGACCAATCGTGCTTGTAGGCATTATGCATAGTTTTTCTATTCTTTATATCTGACTCAAAGGAATTTTCGTTTTTTGTTTACAAAAATCTTGTCAAGAAAACAACACGAAGTAAACCCCAAAGGTTCTTTTTTGGAAGATATTTCAATAATTTTGTTTTTATAACTTTAAAGAACATAATTTGCCCGACCCGGGAATCGAATTCAGCTCCTCATGCTCATCAGTCGCGGTTGCGACCACTAGACCAACGAGGCAGTCAACTTCTTAGGAGTTTTTAAGCATAAATTGTGACAATAAATACACCTCTCACCTCTCTCTCTTCATAGTTTTGCAGGCACTGTGAAATTCAGTCTAAATTAGGACTATAAGTTTACCCCACAAAATCTAGGTTAGTAGGCCAACCATACGTTGGAAGGTTGACCGAAGATATCGAATGTAGATCCTACACGGCACGATTCAATTATAGGTATCGATGCTTCTAGCGATAGGTAGATAGAGAGGTACTCACCGCTGAAATGCAGCGTTAAGTGTTGACAGAATTAGCGGTGCATTTGCGATAGGCAAGTGAACACGGTTTAAGATAGAGGAGCGAGAGAGTTATAGGTTTGTTTTAACGTGGAAAACAAGTCAAGAAAAGACTAGTAAATACGACCTAGATTAGGAGATAGAATACTTTTTATCCTGGTAGAACGTATAGTGGCTACTGCTACGTATGAGATCCTGGGATCAATTCCCGGGTCGTGCAAAGCGTTCTTGGTTTATTCCTTTAGGAATTTCTCAGTAGCAGCCACGGAGGCTGGATTTGTGCCTGGTTGATTGCAATAGGCTCGCCCCCTATTAAATGAGACTTAAACACAACTGGCAAAATGGTACACCTTTGGCCAACCCATGCGTGATGTTATGTTATACGTTCCCGTGAGATAATTTCCGAGCTCATCGCAGACTAAGCCGCGGACTAAAGTTATTCATTGCTAAGTATGTCCAAGCATCTAAAGAAATACATGCCTGAGTAGTATAAATGTCCTAACTTTTTAGGTTTCCGTTCCAGAAGGGTAACCAAGGGGACCCTACGATGGTACGGAACCCTTCATGTGCGAGACCAACTCGCACTTGGCCGATTTTTCTTGTCTTTTTTACCTATTTATTTATTGATTTATGTACACACAAAATACTCAACAGGACATTACATTAAGATAAAAGAGCACAAAGGTTTTGCTTATTTCATTAGAAAATTCTTCCAGCAGCATGTGAAAAAGCAAGTGAAATTTCACAGGTGTTAGAATAATTGAATTCGTAAACATGAGCAATACTATTCAAGATATTTCAGAGTTAATTTTACAATTCAAACACAGTCACGTAGGTATTAAGACAATATTCTCGGAGACATCTTCAGAAATAGGCACAACAGTGTACGTACGTTGTCTTGAAGCGGTATCTGTGTAGAGATTAGTGCATCTCAGCGCACTACACTGTGTACTGTCGTGATCCGTGTACGCGGCGCAGCTTAAAACACTTGTACGTGCCGATATCAATGAATAGGAGGTGCAAGCTTAATGCTATTTTCGGCAGCTGATGTTGTGTCGTGGAAAAACAGAATAGATACTAATAACAATATGAATCTGCATCCTTAATTAATATTATAAATGCGAAAGTAACTCTGGTCTGTAAGGTATCGTTAAGACGTCAAAACGTAAGAGACAGACGAAAAGACTTTCCTTCTTTCGCATTTAAATAATTATAATTAATACTAACGACCCGCCCCGGCTTCGCACGGGTGCAATATACATATAAACCTTCCTCTTGAATCACTCGATCTATTGCTGAAAATTGCATTAAAATGCGTTGCGTAGTTTAAAAGATCTAAGCATACAAACAGCGGGAGCGACTTTGTTTTATACTATGTAAAGATGCTATTGATTGGCACATAATAACGTTAGTTGTTACGGCATGGGATAGTCACCGTCGACGACTTCTTCTTCGCAAAGGCTTATGCTTGTACTCTTTTGCTGATTGTAACTTATACAGTTTATTTTGGTTACTACTACTGATGTTATAAACCGACCGCTTTAGTGAGTCCTCCGCCTTGCCTCATCAAAGGCACATTTAAGCGTCCACAAAGCCCTAACAATATCCCACAGGTTTTTGCTTTAAAATAACCATAATCCACGTAGGTATTACGATACCAAATGAACCACTAACTACGTATTCAACATTCAGAATATTCCATTTAAACTGATACCTTCGCGAGGACTCACTAAAACGGTCGGTCTATAGTACTTAGCCACTCGCTTTCCATTGCTGGTCAAAGGTCAGTCCCAAACTGCGACGTTACACCTTGACCTCCGCCACCACAGTCAGTCTGTCCCGGTCAACCTTTTAATTTCGTCGTTCCATCTAGCTGGGGGCGTCCTACGCTTCGCTTATTTTGATGTCAAAAGACTACCTATCTACCCAACTATATGTTTCGGGAACATGGTGTTATGTTAATAACACCACGCTTGTAATCCCCGAAGGATTAGACAGAGATGTGCCTAATAGAACACCTACATTTCATCAGTTATGTTTAAGCCCCATGTAATAGGGGGCGTCTATTGCCATCAACCGGGCACAAATCTAGACTCCGTGGCTGCTACTAAGAAATTCGGGGAATCGAACCCAGGACCTCATGCTCAGCAGTCGCGCTTGCGACCACTAGATTTCGGGCACGTCATAGCATATTCACTACAGGCCAAAAACTAATTAGCATGGCTGCGGACCGAGTGGTCAGTGTTGTCAGCGAGTGACCGCGCCAAGACATACAGCTTGCCAACTAGTAGCGACGGCGACGGCCAGCTGTCGGGTAATATCTAGACGTGATCTAATTTGATTCCTTTAGTGGTCATTTTTTAGGCTTCCGTAACCGAATGGCAAAAAACGGAACCCTTATAGATTCGTCATGTCTGTCCGTAGACTGTATGTCACAGCCACTTTATTCCGAAACTATTAGGACTACACAGTTGAAACTTGGTAGGTAGATATATTCTGTGAACCACTTCACGATTTTTAAACAAAATTAAAAAAAAAAAAAAGATTAGGGAGTGCTCCCCATACTTGGAACTGAAACAAATTTATTTTTTTATCAAATCCTATACGTGCGGGGGTCTATAGATAGGACTTAAAAAGTGACTTAAGACCATTTTTTCTCAAAGTCAATCGTTTGAAAGATAGACCCTGCCAAAGTAGTAAAATTTTTGCCCCCCCCCCCCCCCCCCAGTTTAGCTGGTAGAGGAGAAGGACACTTGAGTCTAACAAAAATTATCACTTTAAAGCTTAAACTTAAAGGCAGAGGAGAAAAATTCTGAAAAAATGTAGGATTGTAGAACGTAAAAAGACTCTCAACTAAAATTAGTTTGAATAAGATTTGATGTTTAGTTTTAGAGATATGGGACTTTTTCATCAAACTGCAGCAGGAACTTTGTTTTTCATTAACATACTATGAAGAACAAATATAGTTTTGCTGTTCAATGTAATACAATACAACAAATGAATAAGCCTTCAAAATACTTTTATTATATTGTTTGGTGCTACGGAACCCTGTGTGCATGTGAGTACGACTCGCACTTGGCCGGTTTCTTTAAATATTTTTGTAAGTTGCTCTCGCATGAACTAGAACCAACGTATTAAAAGACTGAATGTGATATCCACCATCCGCTCCATCACACCTCTTCTCTGTAGGAACAGAGAGTAGGTATCCCAGCATCAAGAGACTATATGAGACTATGAGACTATGTCTATATTTGTGTTTAGTTCTAGTTAATGTTTATTCTTGTTTTTGATGAAAAGTACCTTCGAGTAGTTACGTAAAAATATAGGTAATATTGCATGTATATGGGAGTACATCTGCCAACAAACTGCTTTACAGTTTGGCAGAAGGAACATTTTTTTTTGTAATTGGAGGTTACCACGAATAAACGCTGTTCATTTTTTATTTTTAAATCGTATTTTATGAGTACCTTTGTATGTCTAGTAGTGGCACACACATAATAATACGTGTTTGGAAATCAGTTGAAAGAATTTCTCTTTATCTGTGCTTGTAACTTGCTTACGGCTCTTCAAAATCCGCTGCTATAAAGAAACTTATGGATATTCTCTACGCCTAGGAGATGAAGCAGAAAGCAACTAAGAGCACAAAACCCAAGTGACAATCAAAATGATGGAACTACTGAACCTATCTAACATCCTTCGAACGTTAAGAAGTTAATATTAGTGTAGTGTTCCGCGAATATTGATTGCTGGTCACTTTGACAAGGGTTTAGCAGTTTCCGAAGGTGCGAAGCTTTTAGCTATTGAGGTCAGTATTCTGTTTCCTAAAAATAGATTTAATGTAATTTAGTGTGAATTTATTATGTAGACTGAAATTATACTCGCCAGAGAAATTACAGCTTTGCCACTTTTGAAAACATCAAAAACTCATATAATATATGTACATAGAAATGTCGAAATATCGGTGCATTTTTTATGACACACAGCGCCCGTCTAAACTGCAAACTTAAAGTGGTTGTACTGTAGATCTTATGATGTGCAAGAGCCATTCAACCCTATTCAGATAATCAATCTCTAATGATCCCATTCTCTCACCCACAAAGACAGTGAATCTCAATCCACCAAGCAAGCCCAGTGTGGGTTCATGGATGTAATAAATAGATTTATAGAAGCGTTATCGCTGCGTTCTTCTCAGAATACTATCCCAATGGATGGGTCTCGGAATTTCAGTGGTTTACAAAGGTGTATTGTTTGTTCCCGGCTAAGATTAAATTTGTTGGACCACTACCGCCCTCTGGTGAGCGAGGACTGACGTGTCGCTGCCCGAGCTATTTCTTTATTGTCCCCGAGTCATTTTAACTTGGGTCTATATTATAAGTTTTTTGTCTTCGTGACAGAGTAGGGTGTGAAAGGATATTGCTGTGTCAGCATTTGAGAACAAACCGATCATTTATTTTGAAAATATTTGAGTTTATTTTTTGGGTTAAGAACCGATGGCTGATGGAGCAAACAATCTTAGAGTGAAGACCGCGTGTTGGCAAGCATAGTGCGGGAAGCCCCCCAGCTACAATCTAGATAGACCTTTGACCTTTAAAATGTGAATGGGTCACTGCGTGCGGAAGACAGGATATTGTGATGTAGCTTGGGAGACGCCTATGTACTACAGTGGACTATAATAGGTTGAGGTGATTGATTGAATGTAATTTTTGAAAACTTTCTGTAAAAGTAAATCACCCTATAGTGTGGTATTTTTATGGGTAATCACAGTCCAAGAAGTCAGTAAATAATTACGTCGCTTAGAACAACATTTTTTTTTGTTCTCAATAATCTGTTTATTTACTTCCTGATCTCCACGAGTGAGGATAAACTAAAGTCTACGTGCTGCACAGCTTGTTCAACCTACATGGGTTTTAGCTAAAGTTCACTTTCACCGTACATCGTTTTTACACCATGTTTTAACACCTACAACAATCAATTCCTGCCGTCAAGACCTACTTACCCCTCATAATTACTCACACAAAAACCTCCCCAAAAAAATAAAGGCTCGAACACACAAAATTAACACAAAACGTTTAGCCATCCATTAAGACTACTACTAAAAAAGGCCGAGGCGTCAAAAGGCTCCATCTATCAACGGCCCTTAAACTACGCCTAGCGAAAGTCGGCGTGAGTAGGAACAATGCGCTAATGGAAACCGTGCTTAATTATACACGTCATCAACATAGACAATGGAAGGTAGTTTTAGGTGAATTGTGTGGACTAGCCCTTATGTTGTGTTCGATTGAAGTGGAGTGAGCTTGTGTTTGGTGACTGGCTTCATGAAATAAAGCGGCAACTTCTGTTTTGTCTACGTTTGTAACATGACAAATTAAAGAGCAATCTGTAGATCTTTGACAGTCGTTACAGGTAGTCAGTGGCCCGAAAGTCTGACAACCAGTCTTACCAAGGGGTATCGTATTACCCAGTTCTAACTGGGTTGTGGAGGTCAGATAGGCAGTCGCTCCATGTAAAATACTGGTATTTAGCTGCATCCGGTTAGACCGGAAGCCGACCTCAACATAGTTGGGAAAAAGCTGGACAGATGATGATGAGTATGTAGGTAGGAGCTCCTGGTTAAATAACAACAGCTGCTCGGGTCGACCTTTCGGTTAAGCCGCACTTGCCTAGGTTGGTCCGTGAGTGGGTGACCACCTATTACATACCGAGTTCCCTCCATGCCACGGAAAGCACGTTAAGCTGTTGGTCCCGGTTGTCATTTGTAGATCTTTTACAGTCGTTACAGGTTGTCAGTGACCCGAAAGTCTGACAATCATTTTTGCCAAGGAGTATCGTATTACCCAGTCCTAACTGGATTGTGGAGCTCAGATAGGCAATCGCTTCATAATACTGGTATTCAGCTGAATCTGGTAAGACTCTAAGCTGACCCCAACGTAGTTGGGAAAACTAGGCAGATGATGATGTAGTTAGGAACTTACTTATAACAACGTTGGATTTTTTAACGTCCATCTATAAAATTGGCGATTTATTCACAGAAAAAACATTTTGTCTCTTAGAGATAGTTTTAACTAAGAGATGAAAGAGAAATAGAGATATCAACATGTTCCATGAGAATTTAGCCAGTGCGAACTCACGTGGGCTTCAGAACTTTTTAATCGAGTGCGGTAATCGAATGTTATAGCTTGAAAATTAAATACGTACCAACGTAACTTTCTCCGAATATTATAATGAATACTGTTGTTGCCTAAATAGTCAGAGAAATACAGTAGCTGATTATTATTCAGCTTTTCAGCAGCCCCCCGAAATGGTGCCGACCCATTTTAAATACTCCCAGGCCGATACTAGCGTTCCCTAAATAAAAATTTACCACCAGCCTAGTTTTCTTTCGTCTAATATAATTTGAAATTCATATAAACTGGTCAGTGGAGTGTTGTAAAAAAATCCCAAAATAAGTGCCTAACACTGAAATCCCTAACTATAATCGGTGGATTAGGAAGAAAACCCCTGAGTTGGCTACAGTGGGTGGAATTACATGGCTATGTTGGGCCTTGTAGCAGATATAAACGGAATGTGAGGTGGAACAAGCGGGGTCGAATCGGCCCCGTGCGTCCGGGGAAGACATTCTCAATGTCGCACTGATGTTCTGTTTGTCTTTCCTTTTTTAACCAGCTAAACTGGCTCGTTATACTGCACGGACTCAGCGTTCCTGCGGTAGCTGGACAATTAAAGCTTATATTTTTTTTAAATAAATTCGGACGAAAGCTACCAAATGTAAATACCTACGAGTATTTGCCAAATTGACATGTAGTACATACCTGGCATGACTTTTACCAAAAATGGCAAAAAAAAGAACACAACAACGCCTTATGTTTTGTTGTTTATTTTATTAACTGTTTCGTGACGTGGCATTTGAAGCATTTCTAGCCGTAATCTAAAACATAATCAGAAACTATCATCATCTGCCTAGCCTTTTCCCAACTATATTGAGGTCGGCTTCCAGTCTAACCGGATGCAGCTGAATACCAGTATTTTACATGGAGCGACTGCCTATCTGACCTCCACAACCCAGATAGTACTGGGTAATACGATACCCCTTGGTAAGACTGGTTGTCAGACTTTTTGGGTCACTGACTGCCTAACGGCTGTCAAAGATCTACAAATGACAGCCGGGACCAACGGCTTAACGTGAAATCAGAAATCAGAAACTATAAGATATTTTAAATGAACGAAAAAATCTTTTTCTTTTACTCATTTCAGATTACAATTTGATAACGAAATTGAAAACTATCATCTTCTATTACAAGTTAAGCTTCGTTATAAAATTGAACGCAATTCATTACTACACACAAATTGCTTTTTGATGCCTTAATTGAAATAGTAGATTTTCAAAGACATGCAATATTTTTCTTTATTAAGATAAGATGGTGGAGAATCGCTATCAGCAGATATTTTTCTCAGATATTAATAATATAATCCTATTGGTATTTCGAAAGAGCTGATAGTCATAAGTGCACTGAAATGATACAGGGTGAAATTCTACCGTAACTACACTAAGCGAAAAGAAAACAGTTTTATGTTTTTGACTTTTACCAACTGTTATCATCATCATCATCATTCTCCTGCCCTTATCCCACTTTATTTAAAGTCATCGCAGCATGTCTTTATCTTCCATACTTCTCTATTACTCGTCATCTCATCAGACACCTCCCTTCTTGCCATACCATGCTTCACACAGTCCATCCATTGTTTCTTTGGTCTTCCTCTACTCATATACCCATTCACATTCATACTCAAACTGACATGGCGATAAAATGTGATGCGACTTCTAAAGAAATATTTTCGAGATGAATGCTTTCGAATCTTAAATAGAATTGCCCCTTGTAAATATCTCAATGGATTCTGTGTGTCTTAAACAATATTAATGCATTCATAAAATAAACGCGGATTTTTGATTTATCTGTGTGCGGAATATCGAAAATAAACGGATTTACCATACATTTTTCAGGTTTCAAGTATAGCATTATTATCATGATTAGCGTTTATCAATTGTGTCTAGATTCTAGATTATTATACCATACAATCTAGATTTTTTCAGTTCCAAACCGCAGAATTTTTGAGGCCTATTAATTTATATTACCAACTTAAAAATTATTTCGAGCATTCGTGAATTAAACTATATTAATTTCAATTGAAATTAATTCTAAATGAACAGATTTACAAAATTAGGGCGAAAAATTAATCGAAAATGAAAAATTAGGGATCTTTATTTGAAAAATTAATGTATATTAGATTGTAATTGAAATGAATTAGGACATTAATGAAGTTGATGCGAATAATTAATACAATGAGAGCAGTAATTAATCGAAATTAAAAATAAAGGAACGAGATTCAGAGAATTCATGACTGAAGAGAAAATTATAATCAAACTTGATTGGATATAAAATGATGCTGACTAAATGGCAATACAAGAAATAGGTTACACAGTGAATACTTATACATATAATTACATGAAACTGCTACTTTTATACAACGTAGAAGTAAACCTGTTTGTCCGTCCGTCTGTTTACAGGTACAGGCTTATTCATCTCGGAAAAAATGTGAGGTAAGCTGTGTGTTTAGGTCAAAATAAATCTAACATAACACATAACATCACGCCTATTAAACCTTTGTTTTAATTGTTTAAAATGATTTTTATTTCTTTGTTTTAATGTAGGTAGACGAACAACGCAACCACACAGACCGACAAGAAAATCGACCTTAATTTTAGTATTATGCGGAATCTGAAAAACGTGTCTAGTAAAGAAAATGTAAAGTGTCTATGTACAAAATTTCAAAACTGTATCATGAAAAATCACAAAGTTGTCGCTTGTTCTGTTACCTGGTTGTCCGCACAAAAACGTGGTCACCTCGAGCCTCGAGCGTCGTCTTGAGCTCATTGATAATAATAATTTGGCAGTAGGTACCTAAATGCTTGCGATAGGTACTTAGTGTCGCTCCGTGTCCAAAACTCAAAACTTTAGAAACCGATGTCTGAAGAAGAAAAAATTTCTAATTAATATAACATATCATCGCGCCTATAATCCCCAAAGAGTTAGGCAGAGGTGTACCTAATAGTACACCCACATTTCACCAATTATGTTCGAGTCCCATGTAGTAGGGGGCGTGTCTATTGCCATCAACCGGGCGCAAATTCAGACTCCATGAGTGCTACTGATAAATTCCTAATACAAAAACCTAATAACATTTTGCCCGACCTGATAATCGAACCCAGGACCTCATGCTCAGCAGTCGCGCTTGCGACCGCTAGACCAACGAGACAGTCAAGTCGAGCCCCCGGGTTGAGCCGGGGACAGTCGAGGCGAGGGTTTTCTAATTAAGTAAAAAAATATGTAACTAGATTGTAAGATTGTTAATAAAAGCTGTTATTATCATAAGTACTGAAGACTTTTAAATACACCGTACGCCAGGTAATACCTTCAACTCAACAGGTACACTTCTACTAGACTGGTCTAGAGTATCCGAAGCACATTATAACAACAAGTTACCTAAACAGTCTCATATAACCGCAGAGTTATCAGCAACGGTACACCAGTGTGTACTAATTAGTGATACTTACAGACTAGCTCATTAATTTATTGCAAGCGGGGTCCGGAAGTTGCTCCGTTATGGTTATGTGGACGTTGTTTTGTATTAGACAAAAATGCTTTTTCTAGAAGTCTGACAACCAGTCTTACCAAAAAGTATCGTATTACCCAGTACTACGAAAGGTTGTGAAGGTCAGATAAGCAGACGCTCCATGTAAAATTGAGGTATTCAGCTGCATCCGGTTAGAATGAAAGCCGACCCCAACATAGTTGGGAAAAGGCAGATGGTACAATTACAGCATTCTTCATAAAAAAAACACATAAGTCCACATAAATATAAATTCAAAACACCATCAAGCATCTGAAAATAGTTTCATATAACGACTTGAAATTATGACTGCAACCAACACTACTAAGTACTCATTAGAAAGCTAAGTCTTGGGTATTAATTTATGACCGCACCACGCGGCCCCCTGGAGCTTATAAAATAGTCTAGTTATAAAATCTAGACTGCATTTAATATGCAATTTATTAAGTCCAAGTAAAGTACGAGAGAAGAAGACTTTTGCACCGACTCCAAATAAATTGGGATAAATTGGGATATGATGATGATGATTTGTTTGAGAGGTAATTGAGACATTTAAGTGTTGAGTTTGTGAGGTCTTAATTGGTCGCGCCTAAAAAGTTATGTAAACGGTCACGTGGGGTGCGTGAAACCCCGATCATATAATTCATATACGAAATTCATGCAAAATCACGATTATGCTCGATACTTGATCATAAAGGACACGTGTTTTTATGAAGTTAACGGGAACTTCAGCGCTCACAATTCAGAATTTAAGAAGTTCTAAACCTTTAAGGATGCGCTGGGTTGTGTAACACCGCTCGCGACCAGTTTAGGGTTAATTTAGGGTCAAAGTTTCCTTAAAATTTCATGATCGGCCTTACCTTTTCCTAACTATGTTGGGGTCGGCTTTCAGTCTTACCGGATGCAAAAGAATGACGGTATTTTCCACGAAGAGACTGCCTGTCTGACCTCCGTAACCGAGAACACGACACACTATGGAAAAGAAGGTGAATCAACTCACCCCCTAGCCTTAGTGTTGAATATAAGCCTCGAAGTTGCTCCACAGCAATATGTTGTTCACCTATTGCATCCGGTCTCTCTAACTGGGGGTGAACGTATCCCTGTTTGCCGATTCCCAGACAAGTACCTCATTAAAAAGGTTCCAGGTATTTTAATAATAACATTTTCCAATTTGAAAACTCAGTGTCTAGTCATACATGAGGGATTTTCTAGAAATATTACCTATTTTAATAATAACAGTCACTTTAAAAATAAATGCTAGAACATTACCTAGAACTGAGATATTTTAGGTAGTTTTATCTTTCATCTTGTAAACCTCAAACAATGGTACACAGCAGTTTAATAAAAAAGGGCAATTTATTTTAAGTAATGACTGTTACAATGTTTTTTTTTTCTTTTGATATTGTTAAAACTATATTATGTACAACATATACAGACTACAAATAGAACTAAAGTTATGATAAAAATAAGACTAAAAGTAAGCAAATATAAACAACTAAACAACGACGACAATAGGACACTTAGGCATCAAAGTACTCCTCCGCATCGCTGTCATCTGGAAACTTGCCCAGAAGATTGGCAGCATTGCCACGCTAAATGGCAATGCTAATTCTTTGGCCAAAGAAAGAGATTTCCTTAAAAGGAATAAAATAATGACAAAATTTTCTGCTTTTAAATTTCCCTATACCGAAATAAACATAATTACAAACTGCAAATTCCCCAAAAACAACGCACATAAATTCCAGTTTCTTAGTTAATATAAAGCAAACAAAAAGTGTACTGCTTTATTAATTTGTAAGGAGACAATAAGCCTACAAATCCCCTGTAACGGACGACTGTTGGGTCGAGTTGGGCTCTTTGAACACCTGTACCTTGCCCCTATTATAAGTTATTAATACACCCCCACTTTCACCTCAGGTGTACTTTTGGAAACTGATTTCGACGCAATTTTTGGGCAGAAAATTGGAAATTAGACTTTCCTTATGAGTTTGTTTATTGCTGTAATTTCGATATCTCTCGAGTTTTGTTAGCAACTGTACCTGAGGTTCAAGGAGTATTGTAATCTCATTCTTCTGCTTTCAAATATTATCTTTTCTAACGACGTTAATCTAATAAGATATCAAAAATTGATTGTTTTTTATTTTGAGATATAGATAGAAACTGTCTAAGATGTGGCATTGTTGTGTGGGATAAAACGTACATGTGTTTACAGTTTTTAAGTCAACCTTGTCTGGCCTCGAGTAAAATAAATAAACTCGTCTAGATTCAAGGTCAGATAAGCTTTAGATTTGCGAATTTTTACATACAAAAAAACACAACACAACAAAACACAACAATAACAAACACAATCAAAAAAACAAACAGTCAGTCAGTTTTTGTTTTTGATACAATCGAAAATAAATCTATTCCTTAACGAGAGTAGGTTGCAAACAAATCTATGTTGTTTAAAATAAACAAATAGTAATAAGGTGTTGAAACAATGCTCGTCCAGCAAGCACGTGGCGCTGTCATCATTTGTCAGCCGCAGCGCCTCTCAACTGAATTAATAACTGGGTATCAAACCCCAGCACGATTTATGATCTTAATATAACTGATGTTGCTTGTAATTGGATTCGATGGTCTGTTGTTGTGGTTAAGGTGAGTTGAGGTGCAGGACGGAAATTGGTGTAAGAGGAATTTGATAAAATAACTAGAGTGATCTTAGAGTTCCAATTAAACTACTATTGACGCGAAACATTAGCAATATCTATTAATAAAAAACTATTTTTTTTTCTTAACTTTCTGTAGATTTGTACATGCATGACCTTACATTTGTTCTTTATCTTTATCGATTTTTTAAGTAGGTATTAAGTCGAGTAGAAAGGTGAACAAAGTCGAGTAGGCCTGTTCTGGCATTGATGCTTCAGTCTTGTATTTTAACTAGAGAATTTAGAACCTATAAATATTTGTTTTTAATCGAATACCCACATTTTGCCATTTATTAGATCGGGCACAGACTCAGGTTGCGTGGCAGCTACTGACAAATTCCTGATGTAAAAACCGAACAACACTTTGCCCGACTTTGGTAATCCAGGATCTCATACTAAGCAGTCGTGCAACCAACGAGGCAGTCACTAAATTAGTTTACTCAATTTTTCCTAGACTTGCCATGAAACTTGATTATAACCTAATATTGGCTGGTAGATAAATAATGGTAGAACAATACTAAATATTGTTTGTACTAACAATCTAGCTGAGTAGCCTGAACAATTAAGTATTGCATATTCATACCCATATTGTTTCAGCAAACATCGTTACAGCCCTGGCTAAAATATGCGTGGACAGAATTTTATATCTATAATTTTTCTACATAAAATAATGGAGGAAGAATATGGTGTGGCACATTAGATAAAACGTTGTCCACTAAATTGCATACAATTAACTAGTAATTTTAGAAACTTTTGGTTTTGTCTTTCAATGTTTTTAATTTATGTCGATTTTTTCACATGAAAACTTCCGTTCGTTTCCTAGTATTTTTGGGCTCACAAAAAAGGTTACCATTTTCAGAAAAATATAATGAAATATCGATTATTATCGAGTAATAATATTTTGTTTGTAAGTACAGTTTAATAAAACAATGGAAAAACACACTAGTAATTAACATCCCGAAACAATTTTCAAGAGGCATAACGACTTCTGAAACGTAAGACCTCTTACAAAATGTAGAACGAAAAGCTCACAGCACAATACACGACAATACAAATAATTGTCTTAAAGCACAATAACATAAGCCATTTTAATATCTAGAAGACTATATTTGATGTACAGTCAAGACCAGTAGTGGCTTAATGGCTGCGACTTTACGTAAAATTATTCATTGCGTTTGCTCTCAAAACGGTGAAGGAAAACAACGTGAGTAAACCGTCCGAAAATTCGAAGACATTTGCATCAACCAGCAATCCCGCGTGGTGAATTAGGGCCACTTCCCTCTCACCGGAGGCCTAATGGTTTTACTACGCAAAGTGCAAAGACGATTATTTCCTTAAATATTGATTGAATTTTATAGTGTTACCAACATAACAATTTTAAAACCACACTTTTGCTCAAAGTTGCAAAATAATTATAACTTCACGAGTAAACACTTTTATATTGTGGGTAAGTATTTATGTGCACGGCTGTACTAAGTCGAAACAAAAGCATTTGAGTATAATTATAAGTACTGACTTACTCAATTGTTTTACATTGTTCAATGTTCTCTTCAGTGAAGTTCAATTGTTTTTGCAACTCAACGACTCTTGTGTCATTATGTTGTTTTCAATATCGAGGCATATTTTCTCTGTTCGATTCATAATTGTAGTGTATTTTATTTTTTTGGGCATGAACAATCTAGGAGCAAGTTGAACGCCATAGGTATTGGTATATTAAAAAGACAGATGTGAGTGGAAACGTCATGTGGGTATGCCTTTGAAGGGCATACCATACAATAATCGTGATGTTCTTCAAAATGATCAGGTGCGTAATACATGGACGAAGGAAAAGAGCATGGAAGGAGCATGTAAGGATCATAGCAGAAAGCATTCCGTAGTGTCTGCCTACTCCGATGGGAAAAAGCGTGAGTCAAGCCATGTAAGTGTAAAGCCACATATCTGATCAAAAATACAAAAATTGAGATCGATAAAACTGCAAAATTAATTATGTAATTTCAGAAAATTTGTACTATCTGATCTAAGATTATACTTTTTATCTTTACAAGTTCAAAATTTCCGATAAAGTTTTTTTTTAATTATTTATCAGACGCAGGTTTCAATAAACAAATAATAAACCTACGGCGCTTCTTGAACTAAACGTTCAATAGTTCAAGAAGCGCCCGTTGCCTACAAGATTTAATAAATGGTGTTAATTCACAGGGTTTAAAAGTAAAAATGGGGGTACGGCAAGGCTCAATATTGGGTCCTTTCCTCTTTCTAGTATATATAAATGATCTCCCCTATTTATTGAAAAACCAACCTCAAAATATGGTGTTATTCGCTGATGACACTTCCCTAATTTTTAAGATAAATAGACGGGCCCAAAATCTAGATGACGTGAATAATGCCCTACTTCAGGTCCATAATTGGTTCACAGCAAACAATTTAGTGTTAAATGAAAAAAAAACGAAATGCGTAAGATTTACTTTACCGAATGTTAAAAGTAGCGATTGTGATATAGTATTGAATAAAGAGAAACTTGAATTTGTAGATAAAACGGTTTTCCTGGGGATTACGCTTGATTCAAGGCTACAATGGGGTTCTCATTTAACATCTCTTGCGGGGCGGCTAAGTTCAGCAGCGTATGCTATAAGAAAAATCCGTCAATATACTGATGTAGATACCGCTAGACTGGTCTATTTTAGTAACTTTCATAGTATTATGTCTTATGGCATTTTAATATGGGGACGGGCTGCAGACATTGAGTCTATATTTATTCTGCAAAAAAGAGCTATCAGAGCCATATATAATCTTCGTAGGCGCGATTCTTTAAGGGAATTGTTTAAGGAAATTAACATCATGACGGTACAATGTCAATACATCTACGAAAACATAATACATGTAAGAAAAAATCTACATCTTTTTAATAAAAGGGGTGACAGACACAATTACAGTACTAGAAATAGAGACCAATTAGTACAGCCAGGCTTCAGACTCGCTAAAGTAGACTCATCTTTCATGGGGTACTGTTTGAGATGCTATAATAAAATTCCACAAAGTATTCTTGAAATGAATGAAACGAAATTTAAAACATGCATTAAACGCACACTATGTAAGAAAGCAAGTTGGACGATTATATCACTGATAAAAATGCTTGGCTCAATGCCGGTCCTCCACAAGAACAGGAGCGCCTAAATTGATAGCATTAAATAGTATGGTTGGAGCTGCTGAAGATTGTATAACTATCTTTGCATTGTATAAATTCAATCTCTTTTGTATTATATAGCCGCCTAGCCCATATTGTGTAAGTACTATGTACTAGAAAGCTGTCATTCGCTGGAAACCTGCGTCTTTTCTTGACTTGAATGTGCCCTGGAGGTTAGGAGTATGTCATGCTCACTCAAATGTCTCGCTGATGGTGGCAGGTGTGTCGGATCATTTAGTTGAGTTGAATGGTGCTGATACATGCGTTGTGTTCGTGAACGGGCGCTGTCAGTTGTGACTGGTCATCTCTTATTTGCCACGGCTTATTTGAATTAATTATTTTATTTTTGAATTGTTCTTACTATGGACACTTTTAACGTACACATCTTGCTGCATCGTTCTCACATAATGTACCATCTCAAAATGAATGACCAAGGTTTTGTTAAAGTATTCTGATTTAAAAGAGTGTCCATGGAGTTTCTTGCCCGTTCTTCTCCATATCTATCGATCTACGTTAGGGAATGGGCAACTACAGTACTTTCACAGTTTTTGTGCCTTGTGACTGGGACTGTAGCTATTTTTACTGTTGTCTTTGTTTCGACAATTCAAAAGTGCCTGTAACTGGCCTACTTGAAATAAATGCTTTGATTTTGATTTTGAAATTATTGAAGAAAATCTCTCAAGGGTAACTTGTACTCATCCTTAATACAACCTCCTATGTACAATGTACATGTAACCCCATTCGAAAACTATTTCAATAACTATTTTTTTTTTAATCATTAGCATAGCATAAGCATAATCAGCCTATTAATGTTCCCACTGCTGGGACGCAGGCCTCCTCTCTATGAGAGGGAATGGGCTATAATCCACCACGCGGGCCCAGTGCGAGTTGGTAGATCTCACTTGTCTTCGAATTTTTGGTTCTAGGACATGCCGGTTTCCTCACGATGTTTTCCTTCACCGTTTTGAGAGCAGTGGTGATGATATAACTCAGACAAAGTAATGCGCCTGGCTGGGTTCGAACCCACGACTTACTGCTCGTAAGTCGGGGTCTCCACCACTAATCCACCGCTGCTCTCTAAAAAGTCATTGAATGGGGTTAAATGAACTTAGAGGGTTGTATTGATGATTTTAATGATACATGATTCTGTAACTACATCCGTGTTACTTGCGCGACTCATTTTTCATCAACATAGAACCTGACACTGACCTGCAAATTACAAAAAACGTAAGAAAATTTGAATTTTGAAGGCTGCCCTGCCGCTTCCACCAAAAAAAGTCTCAGGTTCTATAGAATCGCGTCGGATATTTTTTTCTTTCTGCTTACTGGTTTGGACGAAACTTTAATGTGCCTAAACTATGTAAAGCCTAATTTCCATTCCAGATTTTAACTCAAAAATCCAACAAAATCGTCCCAAGATATTTTCTAGCCGTCCCTTCTCCATCTTACCCCGGAGACTCGCCCAGCCTTCTGAATAATGAAAACTAATTATTCGCAAAGACATTATGAATATGAATCGCCCTCGGCCGGATATCTACTTATTTTTCTCCGACGACAAACTGTTCCCAAGCATAATGATCTCGAACAATATCGTTCTCGGGTGTAATGAAAATAGATCTTCTTTAGCGACGTCCTTATAATTATTTTCTTAGTTTCGACGCGAGTGTAATTGTGTGTCAAGCTTGTTATTGAAGACGAAAATAGTTCTGAAATAATTAAATTTTCGATAATTTAGAAGTGCTTGTAAACTCCCAAAAGACATTTGAGTATACATTATAGTACTAGTTTTTCCCCGCGGTTTTGCCTGTGTGGATTTAGGAAGTTATCCGATGTAATAAAATCTATTATTAAAAAAAAAACACGCTTTAGAGTGTCATCACTTCTTATATTCTTCTCAGAAAACCTTTTCATTTGATACTCATATCAAGGGAATGCATAAAAATGAACTAGTCGGCCATTTTTGGGAGTCCACCATATTGAATTTAGAAGACGTCACTTAGCTAACCTTGCATTGTCATCCAAACTAGACATTTATACGAAATTTCAGCTCAATCGGAAACAGGGAATGGGGACAAATTTAATTTCGAAGATTTTTTTACACAGTTACTGGTGAAGCTAATCAGTCAGTCAATCAGAACCAGTCTTACCAAGGGGTATAAAAAGAAAGAAAAAACATTTTTTTTGTCGCAGGGACATGACGTGCATAATACAAAATGACAAAAAAATAAACAATAAACTATAAATTCAACAGGACGGAACAAAAAAAGTTAACAGCTTGCACGTCGTTACTGCCACAAGCAGGTTACCACTCAGCATGATGCTGTGCTAGGGGGGGCCCACAGTACAGCGCAGCGCGGTATCGTATTACCTGGTACTAACTGGGCTGTGGAAGTCAGATAGGCAGTCGCTCCATGTAAAATACTGGTATTCAACTGCATCCAGTTAGACTGGAAGCCGACCTTAACATAGTTGGGAAATGGCTAGGCAGTTGATGATGGCAGGTGAAACTAATAAAAGGGTGTCAGAAAGTGTCCTTTAACCAGCCCACGTAGGTACTGTCGATTACTTTCACATTTGTAATGTTAGTATGGAGTATGGATTCATATGATCGTAGGTACATTTGTAAGTCACGATAAATTCACAATTTGATTCAACAACAATAATTGATTCAGAAACAATAAAATCAGGCCCTTACAATTACTTCACAATCGATTTGTTAATTTAATCTAGATTATTCTAGATTTCTATGTTGCGTCGTATACCAAATGACTGATTAACATATTATTATATGAATTTCGATTTTTATCTTGATGCTTAGCATCCGGAAAATTTTAATAATACTTTTATCTTCTTTATTTAGAGAGCAGCGGTGGCCCAGTGGTGGAGAGCCCGACTTACGAGCAGTAAGTCGTGGGTTCGAACCCAGGCAGGCGCATGACTTTGTGTAAGTTATTTCATCACCACTGCTCTCAAAACGGTGAAGGAAAACATCGTGAGGAAACCGGCATGTCCTAGAACCAAAAATTCGAAGACGTGACATCTACCAACCCGCACTGGGCCGCGTAGTGGATTATAGCCCATTCCCTCTCAAAGAGAGGAGAGAGGAGGCCTGTGTCCCAGCAGAGGGAATATTAATAGGTTGATTATGCTATGCTATGCTCCTTTATTTATATTTTTACAAATCATTTACATTTTTAAATATTCCTTAGAAAAAAACATTTAAAAATATTAAAAATTTATTTATAATACTCGTATATTTTTATTGTTATTATAATCATTACATAAATCATACTCACTCCAAAATAGCGATAACTGCATAGGGGAACCCAAGAACATTGCATCTTCTCCCTCAACGTTCAAGGAGGCCCCACATTACAATTTTCATCTAAGGCCCCTTTTTACACCTAACGACTTTACATAAAGTATCATTCAGACTAGAAATGAGATATTTACCATGTTTACTGATTGCTTTGAGTTCCCGATATTTCGGCGCTGTTGCAAGCACCATGATCACGGATAAACGGTAATCAGTTTATCCGTGATCATTTTCTAGTGTTAATGATAAAGCATCAAATGACCCCCCCACTCTGGGCGGAGCGGAAGGGAGTGTCAGACTTGTACTGACTAAAACCCATCCATGTTCCTTCTTTGCCCTTTGTGTTCCAGGGCCACGGTGTCTCTTTCGAACAGTCCCGCAGCTCTGGCAGGCATCGGCCCATGCGGACCCCTACTCGGAAAAAGTGTAGTGTCACTTGGGCTCGAACACAGGCCACACCGTGCGAGACATTTTATCCATAGCGTTAACCGCTAAGCCAGATAGACACATATCTTAGACTATACCTTGTCAACCTAAGCATTTAATATGTCATTAATCTTCCTATGACAAAATAATCTCTTTAATAACATCAAAAATTGCAATCGGTCTACACAAGAAACAACAATACTCAGCCACGAATTGTCAGACAAGGTGTGTCATGAAGTGTTACCGCATGCACTACAAAAATGTACTGGAACTACAAAAACCACCTTTATTGTTACGTAGAATAAGCATTATGTAGACACACGTACAGACGGACAATCAACCTTGAACCTAATACTTTAGAGATAAAGTTGAAATCCTGTTAAAGAAATTTGACAGATTGTAGTAGGTTGATGTGCTGGCGTCTGCACTTGCGCTTGAGTGTACGTCGTTTTAGACTGAGACGTCACAATAATCCGTTCATCGCAAATATGCACTTCAAAATTCTACTCTGTCAAAGCTTTATCATCTGTTTTATCTTATCACTACCTGTTTTATAATATTATCTTTATTATAAAATGCAGTGAAAATCTGAATTCCTTCCACAATATTCTTAGAGTTTATCATGTTGGCAGGGAGTGTCGTTTTTTCAATTTTATTAATATTAAATTACGGAGAATGTTCACCAAGAGTCGATCCTTTAGTTGACACTAATGTGGGGCTGATTCGAGGGTTGAGAGCTGATGATGGAGACTATGCAATGTTCTTGGGAATACCCTATGCTCAAGTGGGCCGAGAAAATCCTTTTGGAGTAAGTAGTTGCAATTTTTTTTAACAGCTAATGGCAACGCGAATTCTTTAAGTATGTTTCATAAAATATGCAGGTTTATATAGGGCCTACAATGCGAATGAAACCAAGGGCAGTATCAAGTTAAAACTTAATAAAATTCAAGACCAAAAACTACAGTTTAAGCATTGAAATAGGTATTAAGTTATCTAATTGATTAAATAAAATAATTAAATTAATAATCATTTTTTCTCAGTATTATAAAAATAATCATCATAGATCGCAAGGAGGTATGGCAGGGCAAGGAGCTTCACGGACGCTTTTACCGGGCCCTACATGGACCCGATGTAGACTTCTTAGCGTCCGTATCTTGGCTGCGTTTCGGTGACCTATTCGGGGAAACCGAAGGTTTTGTCTGTGCAATAATGGACGAAGTTATGATGACGAATAACTACCGGAAATACATTGTGAAGGATGGCACGGTTGACATATGTCGGGCATGCCACCGTCCGGGAGAATCGATCCGACACATTATTTCTGGGTGTTCTCGTCTGGCTAACGGAGAGTACTTGCATAGACACAACCTCGTTGCCAGGATTATCCACCAGCAACTTGCTTTGAAGTACAACCTTGTGGAATCAGAAGTACCATACTATAAGTATGCGCCCGACCCAGTTCTCGATAATGGTAATATCACGTTGTATTGGGATCGATCTATCATCACTGACAGGACTATTGTTGCCAATAAACCTGACATTGTGGTGATAGATCGATTGGAGCGTCGCGCAATGATTGTTGATATAACGGTTCCGCATGACGAGAACCTCGTGAAAGCAGAGAAAGATAAACAATTCAAATATCTAGATCTGGCTCGCGAGGTTGTCGATATGTGGGACGTGAGTACAGCAGTCATTGTGCCGATAGTCGTGTCGGCCAATGGCTTAATAGCCAATAGCCTCGACAAACATCTGAGGAGGCTCTCGCTTGGCAGCTGGATCAAGGGCTTGATTCAGAAAGCAGTACTTCTGGACACGGTGCGTATTGTTAGGAGGTTCCTCTCTCAAGAGCCCTGACCACCGGTATTTCGGACCCTGTTCCCGATACCAGTGGGCTACTATTTTTTATATTTTTAAATGTTTTTTTATATTACTTTGTATAGAAATATTTAAAAATGTAAATTATATGTATGAAAATGAATAAAGGAAATGATCATAGTAATACATTAGTTTTTTATAATTATAATATTTAAAAAAGTAAAACATTACATGAAGCAAGGGGCCTTAGATTTAATTAAAAGCATAAAATAATAAATATCTACTATTAAAAATTGGAGATTATAGCCTGCTGTTGTGATGTTTTTATTACGTAATATTTATTTGTTACAAGTCCATAGTTCGTCGCTTAGCGATACCTACTCGCGTCATGGCATTTTGTTGAATCAATAGCTCCATTGCTTATTCTGAACATCATTTCCAGGCATCAACACCACAACCCAAGTTTGAAGAAACATTCGAAGCATACGAAGGCTCAGCGATCTGCCCTCAAGTCTACCAACACAACGGCACTATTCTGGGTTCACCCGACTGTCTGCACCTGAGTATCTACGTACCAACCACGGCTACATCCAACCACCGTCTTCCAGTCATGATCTGGGTCTACGGAGGCTCGTTCCACAAAGGATATTTTGGGAAGGACTTCTATGGACCAACCTACTTAGTAAAACATGACGTCATTGTCGTCACATTCAACTACCGTGTTGGTGCTTACGGTTTCATGTGTCTGGAGACTCCTGAAGTACCCGGCAATCAAGGTCTGAAAGATCAATTTCTAGCTATGAAATGGGTAAAAGATAACATAGATGCGTTCGGTGGTGACGCCAATAAGATTACTTTGTTTGGTGAAAGTGCTGGGGGACATTCTATAGATTTGCACTTGCTATCACCAAAGGAAAAATTGTACAACCAAGTGATCATACAAAGTGGAAGCGCTTTAGCCGCGACGGTTCTATACGAACCTGATAGATTCGCTCCTATTAAAATAGCTGAGCGCTTAGGCTTTGAAACCACAGAAATAAGTGAAGCTATATCTTTTCTTGCTCAAAGTAATTCGAATTTAATAGTGGGAACTGCAGTTGAGCTAGGTATAATGTTTAAACCGTGTATAGAAAATGAATTTGACGGGGTGGAACCCTTTTTAACTAGCTCTTGGCTTCATGCTGGAGTACCAAAAGTGAGAAATATGCCAATATTGATTGGTTTTAGTGAACATGAAATGGTAGGTTTTCATTTCGATAAAGATACTGAGTATTTTAAAAATTTGGACATTGTATCAAATTATTTGGAACGTATATTTGATTTTGGTGGTGAAGAGTTGCAAGAAATGAAGGACGCGATATCACATTTCTATTTTGGAGACGAAGTGTTGAGTGAAGACGTGAAGTGGGGGATTATAAACTTTGATTCTGATTTCACTTACATTCATCCTGTGCAAAGATCTATTAAGAAATTTTTAGACGCCAGAGCAGGGAACATTTACTACTATATGTTTTCGTATGTTGGTGGGAGGAATGCCCTCGTCGTTGAAGATGATGACTATAATGGCTCATGCTGTGCCTCTCATGCTGATGATTTGAGTTATTTGTTCAAAATGAACCACAGACCCGACCCTACTCCTCAAGATGAGGTTACTATTGAACGGATGACTACTATGTGGACTAATTTCGCAAAATTCAGGTCGGTAGAGTACTATAATCTTGTGTTATTATTATTAAGACTTTGGATGAGGAAAATTTTGTGAGGAATGTTTTGAATATGGCTGGGAATATAAGAGTAGAGGAAGACCAAAGAAACGATAGATGGACAGTGTAAAGGATGACATGGCAAGAAAGGAGGTGTCTGACGAGGTAACGAGTAATAGAGAAGTATGGAAAGAAGCAGACATGCTTCGCCGACCCATGAAACTAGTTATACAATATACAGCATATACTGGTTTAAACAGAAACGTGAACACGGTGATTTTAAAATTAGAATAATTTCTCGTTTCGCAATATTTTCATAATTTTAAGAATTTATTCATATCAATGGATGATACTGGTTGTGCTTGCTGAAAAACAATTTAACTAAAATGCTATGGGATAATTGTGTTCTCGATTCAAAAGTCGACGTATTTACGTTACGTTTACACCGCGCGCTCGTGCTTGGGCCTCTATTTCATTTAAAAAACGATTCTCATTATTTTCATAGTTGAAGATGTTTTAACGTCACATGTTTTTTGTTTCAGCAATCCAACACCACAGACAAGTGAATTGCTTCCAGTGAAATGGACACCAATTACAGTAGACACCTATACCTACATGAACATCGGAGCCGAACTTACTTCGAGCAACAGACCAGCTCACGACAGGATGGCTTTCTGGGATCTGTTCTACAAGCTAAACGATGATAAACTGGGTGCATTGTCAGGATGAGGATCTCATTTCAACACGTTCGTGGAAACCAAAACTGGATTTAGATTTGTTTGCTGATGAATGGAAGACGATTATGGTGGAATATTTGCGGTTATGTGAAAAGACAGGACTGATAAGAATAACATGATTTGTGCTCGCTGTACCTAATATAATCGTAAATGAATAAAGTTGGAAAGTAAAGTTCCCTCTTATTGAATTATTTAACAGACAGTCAATATGAATGAAATGCTTGATATAAACTTCTGATAAGCTAAACCAACCCAAAAATCTGACTAACTGGTTTTTTATTTTACGGCAAAATCAAAACAAAATCATTTCTATATCAAGTTGAAGTTATCATAAATATCATGTAACAACGATAATCAATGAACATAAAGATCATAATCAAAATAATGATTATGATTTTAATTGCAAAGATAGATCTTTGGAAATCGCGGGATAATTGCGTCATTATACACCCAATCAATCTTTTCCTATCTACCAACTAAATAATCAACGAAACGATCTGCCAGTTAATCAGTAGTTTGTTTCGTAAAATGTCCAATAAAGGAAATGAGCTGGTCTTAATTAACACATAAATGTTCTGTCAATCAGTCGGACAGTATCGGGCGACAGTTTAATTTGTCAGCCTTCAAATAAGTCAGTCAGTCAGTCGGTATAATGGGGTGATAGGGAGCAGAATCTGTGTTTTTAATGATTACTTCTTTTTGGAGCGCTGCTGTCGAATTGCAGTTTGAATGAGCGTGTCAACCTATGTTGCCGTCATTTGAGTATGATGAACGTTATTGAAATGCTGTAGCAAAAAGATAGCTGGCAAAGATTAAATGAATTTCTTTAAAGAAAGGTTTTAAATCGTTAGACTAGGTCACCTCTGCCCAACCTTACGGGGAAAACAAGCATTATAATAATGTTGTGTTATTTCACCAAAGAAATAAGATCACTACACTACGTTATACCTCGTTGATCTAGTGGTCGCCAGCGCAACTGCTGAGCATGAGGTCCTGGGTTCGAATCCCAGGTCGGGCAAAGTGTTATTGAGTTTTTCCATCGGGAATTTCTCAGTAGCAGCCACGGAATCTGGATTTATGCCCAGTTGATGGTAATAGGTTCGCCCCTTTTTACTTAGGACATAAGCCGTGTTGACACGATCAGAGTATGCTCGGACTCAGTGGACTCGGTTACCTACTCGTACGCAACTCGCGTTGTGGCAACCCATAATCCGAGCGCACTCGGATGGGTTGTTCTGGGTTGCCACGATACGAGTTCCGTCCGAGTCCACTCGGTCCGAGCATAGTCTGATCGTGTCACCGCGGCTTTAAACATAACTGGCGAAATGTGGGTGGTCTATTAAGTACACTACTGCCGAACCCTTCGGGGATTACAGGCGAGATGTTATGTTATGTTACACTACGTAATATTATGTAACATAATGCGTGTACAACATAGCCACAAATCTCACATAAACCAATCTTTATAGAAATCAATACAACCGTCGCCGGCTGGCATTATTAATTTTCCGTGCTAATAGAAAACTGTCAAAAACTGGAGAACGTTAATTTTACACGTCATTACCTCTAGAGGGTCGAATCGACCGTGCGATATCCCATTTTCGTTAGCGATTAATTAGCTTTGTAGAAAGAATTGGGTTAATTGGACCTAAGTAAGGATTGAAGGGTTAATACTTGGGACTGATTTAGGGATACGTTAATTTAGTTTTGAAGTGAACGGGTTAATTGTTTTTCGTTGGAATTTTAAAAGCGGGTTTTAGACTGTTTCAACTCTTTTTGTGGATTCGAAACTCATAACTAGAAATTTAATGAGTTAAAGAGCTCGTGGCTACATAATGACACCCGCTCGGGTGATTTTCAGGTTAAGCCGCGCTTGCCTGGGTTGGTCCCTGGATGAATAACCACCCATTACATGCCGACTATCCTCCGTACTTCGGCAAGCACGTTAAGCCGTTAGTCCCGCCTGTCAATTGTAGATCGTTGACGCTCGTTACAGGTAGTCAGTGGCTCGAAAGTCTGACAGCCAGTCTTACCAAGGGGTTTCGTATTACCCAGTACTAACTGGATTGTGGAGGTCAGATAGGCAGTCGCTCTATGTAAAATACTGGTATTCAGCTACATCCGTTTAGACTGGAAACCAATCCCAACATAGTTGGGAAAAGGCTAGGCAGATGATGATGCTGCCTAGAAATGGGTGTACCTTGTTCTTACATGCTACACCATGAGGGGGTGTATTTTTAAGCGTTTCTTAAAATAAAATAAAAAAACTCTTAAACTCCATAAAATTATAATTAAGCAGACGTTATTCATTATTTAATTTAAAGCATAAATCATTATTTATTTATGTCGACATCAAGTTTTTACAGGCACTGAATAAAATTAACACAATCTTAAATAGAGACAGGTACTTGATGTGGGAGGCTCATTTACAATAAAACTCAATGGGCCGAGCATTTACAAAATCGAATTTACCTATATGTTTTGACTTTAGGGAAGGCTGAGATAAATTAATCACAAACAACACTATTCGAACTCAAAGTCAGTAACTCCTCAACAATAACGCACTGATACCAAATCCGAAATACAAAGACACGTCACAGTAATTCCCGAAGACGAATAGACTGTCATAAAGAGCTTTTTATTCAAATATGACGCTCCGTCCACGTCCTCAAGCGACGCGGCTCGTGTAACGCGCGTGTGTCACTAGTTTCCTTCGCATGAATACCGTGTCGAGTCCTTGTGTTGCGGTAACTCGTGGAATGCTCTAAGCAATATTATCTTTCATTTGTTTCCTCCGCACAAGCATGCCGCTTGAGCGCGCAGCTCGTGGCCAAGCGGGTAAGCTTCGACTTCTCTCCCGTCAAACAAGAATGTTGGTAAAGATAAAATATGATGCAAAAACTGAATTAATGAACGTCTAAAGTCTGTTATATTAATTACGTTTTCCGTTCCCTAAGTTTGTTTGTTGAGCTCTTTGTTTTTGTTTTGAAGACTCGCGATGAGTTCGCAAAGAATAGTCTCGTGAGTAAATATTTATTTTTAAGTGTTCCTTACTGGTAAATTGGAACGGATATTGGATCATGGTAAAGTCTGTTTGTTGAGCGGTCTTCACAGTAACCTTTAGAAAATATTATACACTCTGGAATTTATTCAAGAAAAGCATAGTAGACTAAACATAGATGAAGTATATTAACTCTATTGCAAATTATACTAGCTATGCTGGGTAAAGCAATTCATGTGGGACTATAGAAACAGCTGACTTGCATTAGATTAGGATAAACTCAAGGATTTTTGAGAGCAGCGGTGGCCCAGTGGTGGCGGTCCCGACTTACGAGCAGTAAGTCGTGGTTTCGAACCCAGGCAGGCGCATTACTTTGTGTAATTTATTTCATCACCACTGCTCTCAAAACGGTGAAGGAAAACATCGTGAGGAAACTGGCATGTCCTAGAACCTAAAATTCGAAGACATGTGACAACTACCAACCCGCACTGGGCTCGCGTGGTGGATTATAGCCCATTCCCTCTCATAGAGAGGAGGCCTGTGTCCCAGCAGTGGGAAAATTATAGGCTGCTGCTGCTGCTGCAATGATTTTTCCAATGCATGGAGAAACTACGAAAAATCTACGATCCTCAAGATAATATAATTATGTTTATTTTTTATTTGAGTAAGTAGGAACTAGCCATAATATCTGGAGTAGGACTACAAATCTCTCGCAACAGCACAGTGGGACCGTGCCTTACGCTCGCTACGGTGATGTACGATAAATCATCCTTAAGTCTGTCTGTAGCCAAAAGTCTGCCTACCCCAGGGAGCTGAGAGGGGAAACTAGATCCAAATTCATAAAGTTACATAGTCATCAAATATTCACAATTCTCCCGGATATCGTCCGGTACAGGGTCCATTTTCAATTTATTTGTGCTAGGGGAGAAAACTTGGCGAGTGCTTCAGATTTCAGATTAATACTGAATTATTAAGCGAGTTGCATTGATGTTATATTCATAACTGGTGTCGTCTTTTTCGAATTAATATATTGATTTAGTAGCCTTCAAATAAAAAAGGTATGTGGAATAAAAAGTCTTATTACTATTTTGTTATAACACGTCAATAGTAAAACAACAGCTAGTAGTTTTGTAAACCTTTCACAAGTTAAATAAATTACGTCTTCGAGAGCGGTATAGTATGGTCATGGCAAATTATTTTATAGCCTTCGACTGCCTCGTTGGTCTAGGGGTCCCAAGAGCGACTGCTAAGCATGAGTTCCTGGGTTCGATTCCCCAATCGGGCAAAGTGTTATATAGGGTTTTTCCATCAGGAATTTCTCGTAACAGCCGCAGGCGGGATTTGTGCCCGGTTGAGAGCAATAGGGTCGCCCCCTATTACATGGGACTTAAAACTAACTGGAGAAATGTGGGTATACTATAAAGTACACTCCTGCCTAACACTTCGGGGATTACAGGCGTGAAGTTATGTTTTTTTTTTTAATTAGGAAATAAGAAAACGTAGGTTAATAAGAAAAACTAAATAATTTTGATATTCTCCCACTCAAATATGACTCAAATCTCTTTGTTCTGTGAACAAACAACAATTAAGTTAATTTACATGTTCCACTTAACAGATCCAAAACAAGCCCGAAGCAAAATCTCTTCAGGCCATTCATCAAAATATTCCCAAAATACAATAATTTCACGAAACAAGCATGGTGGACGACCCTCGGAAACTCTCGCAGCAAATAACCTTTAAAATATCAGCGAAACTCGTAATCTTCTAGGTATAATTAATTATTTTGTATACGCCATGTCTTCCCATGTTTTAATGGAGAGAAATAGTCATTTAAAATGAATGGCCGACCGTCTTGTTTCTCATCAAGATGTACAGTTAAATAAACGTGGCGTGGGTAGCGTTGAGTTAGAGTGTAGGAGTAACAGTAGCTCAAGCATTTAAGTTATTACAGGAGTGCTTAAAAAAATGGTGTTATGGTTTCAGGGTTCATCTACTTAAGTGTCTTCCTATTGAAATTTTATGAAAGAATCAAGTTATTGAAGCTTTGGTGTTGATTTCGATGAAATAAGATAATTCACTGAATGGCACTATCTGAAAGCCAGACAAATAATATGCCAAAAAAGCTAGACAGTTGATGAAGATGGTGAGTCTGTATGCGTCTGAATGATTTTGTTGATAAGTAAACACTAAGAATTTTCTCATAGAGATATAGACAGTTGTGTTGTTTCGGGATGTTGAAAGCTCTTGGACCATCATCACGTAATATACATTTGACTTAATTCATTTGTATCTCTCTCTGACTAGATAATGAAGACAGCACCGTCTATATTTGCAATTTATTTTTTACAAAAAAATAAACCAAAATACTGTCGACCTTCTGCTTTCCCCACACTGTGACCTATTATAGGCATAGCATAAACAAACGAAATTATCTTTTGAGCTTTAAACTGAAGTTCACGACGAGTAATAGATCCGTTCAGTACTTACCGTGTTTCGTTACCCTGACATTTTGTACCTAATGGTGTTTTATTGTGCTTCAGTGAGCTACGTTACGATTCCAAGAGAAGCGGTGCTTGTTACCACGTCTCAATTTTGACTTCCCCATTTGAGGTTCGCTCAAACTGGTACGGACAAGTTGCGGACACACAGGACACTGAACAGGACACCGACAAAATAATTCTTCAGTACATTATCGGTTAGAGTCCGGTGTCCGGAGCAGCGTCCGCAATTTTTCCGTTTTAGTTTGCCTGAGCCGTTCGGCCGTTCGGCAGATATCGTATTTATACTTTTTACTTCTTCACTAATGTGAAATTTTGTGAAGATGGATGTATGTATGGATGAATGGTTGTTACTCTTTCACACTAAAGCTACTGAACTAGAAGCCATATAAAACTTCCTATAATCATTGGAATTTGTTCCAATGATTACAGACTGAAATCTATTTATCCTGAGGCAATAACACATAACATCACGCCTCTAATCCCCAAAGGGTTAGGCAGAGACCAGAGGTGTACCTAATAGTACACTCAGGTTTCGCCAGTTATGTTTAAGTTCCATGTAGTAGGAGGCGAGCCTAGTATCATCAACCGGACACAAATCCAAACTCCGTGGCTGCTACTGAGTTTCTGTAGAAAAAAAATCAATAACGATTTGCCCGACTTGGGAATCCAACCCAGGATGTTCATTCGTCGCGCTTGACCACTAGGAGAAAATATACCCCTGAACTAACATAAACACATGCTCCCATAAAAACAGACACAGTCACAAACTGACGGTATTAGATCCAAATCCAAACAGCGTTGATATTGTTATTTATTTTTTAGAGTTGACTGGTTCTATGAAAACAGTGGTGGGTTTATTTTTCCGAGGAAAGCACCACGAAGTAAGCAATATAGGTTTAATTAACGGGGAACAAACATTTGTTCAGCTCTTCAGGACGTCACACGATCGGGGTAGACTGTGGTGCTCAAAGATTTACTGCTGCTGTTATGAAGGGAGATTATCTTGTGTTGGCTTAAAGAGTAATGGAAAATAATGTATCTACTTTGAATTTTCATATTGGAGCTCGTGGCTAAATAATAGCAGCCGCTTCGGTCAATCTTCAGGATAAGCCGCGCTTGCCTAGGTTGGTTCGTGGATGGGTGACCACCCATTACAAACCGAGATTCATTGGGAAAATTTTAAAGTTTCGGGAAGCTTGATAATATACTGGCGTCTGTACATTTAAACATTCACTCACCGACTCCTATCTCAACCTCCTCCAAATTTAATACGTTTTTAGTTTAATTTCTCAGCTCAAGTGTAGTAGTCGCACAAACTTTGAGAGCGACTGTACTAAATGAAATCGCCGAGAGTCTTCCTGTCACATTGTTGTGGACACAGTCGTCGGATAGTTGGATTTCGTACGTTTTTCGTTTCAAGATTCATTGTCGAGTTTTGAAACTTAATTGTTTCAGCTTGAATCTCGGGAATTAGGTGGCGCTCGTGGCTAAATAATAACAGCCGCTCGGGTCGATCTTTAGGTTAAGCCGTGCTTGCCTAGGTTGGTCCGTGGTGACCACTCAGGTGCCTCGGAAAACACGTTTAGCCGTTGGTCTCGGCTGTCATTTGTAGATCTTTGACAGTCGTTACAGGTAGTTAGTAGCCCGAAAGTCTGACAACCAGTCTTCTCAAGGCGTATCGTCTTACCCAGTACTAACTGGGTTGTTGCGGTCCGATAGGCAGTCGCTCCATGTAAAATACTGGTATTAAGCTGCATCAGGTTATACTGGAAGCCGACCCCAACATAGTTGGGGTAAGGCTAGGCAGATGATGAATCTCGGGAATTAAGTGAAATTGCCACCATGATGCTTACCTAGCAAGAACCCGATACCGATGATGGAAAACTCAAAGATATATTGCACTGACTGATACCGAAAAGTTTATTACAATGCTGCAATGACCTTACTGCGTTATCGTAAGAAAAAAGGATTATAACAGTTAGATATCAAAATAATAAAATGTTACTTAGACTGCCTCGTAGGTCTAGTGTTCGCAAACGTGACTGCTGAGCATAAGGTCCTGGGTTCGTTTTCAAGGTCGGACAAAGATATATTGTTGGGTTTTTCATCAGGAATTTTCCAGTAGGAGCCACAGAGTCAGAATTTTTTGCCCTTTTGATGGCAATAGGATCGCCCCCTATTACATGGCACTTAAACATAACTAGCAAAATGTGAGTTATTTGTTATTTGGGTACACCTCTTTCTAACCCTTCGCAAATTATAGGAGCGGTGTTATGTTATGCAACTTGCAAAGTCCTCAAACGCTCTTCAGTTCTGAACATGAATGTCACTCACGAAAGTAATCATAGGTGCTGCATATACTCTAAACACACATCAATGTAACATGAGTATCAAATTCCCTAATGAGCGAGCCTACGCCTTTGAACATTAAATATTCTTGTGCCATAACATAAGCTTCTCAATATAAACTCCATACATCAATAGAAGTCTAAACATACCAAGCTTACTCTAAAGTGCACTTCTATTCAGTTATCGAAACAGCCCCTAAATTGAAAAGGTTTTATGATGAAACTGCTTGACAGCATTTGTACCTCACAGACGCATCAATCAGGATTAAATTTCAATTAGAAACACTATAATATATCCGATGGCATCTATTTTAGATAGTCACAGAATAGTCTAAACCTGGCCTCCCCTTGGGAATATAAAATAAGTTGATACATACTGCTGGGGCAACTGTGCGGCAAGCTAGAGAGCAGGTTGTGTGATTTTGAATGTTCGGTGATGAAATGGAATAATACTGTGAATTTGAGCTTGAGCATCATAATGACAGAGCCGTCCAGATAGCTACAACCTATCTAAGCATACAAGCATAAGCATATTCAGCCTATAATGTTCCCACTGCTGGGACAGGCCTCCTCTTTATGAGAGGGAATGGGCACCACGCGGGCCCAGTGCAGGTTGGTAGATGTCACATGTCTTCGAATTTTTGGTTCTACGACATGCCGGTTTCCTCACGATGTTTTCCTTCACCGTTTTGAGAGCAGTGGTAATGAAATAAATTACACAAAGTAATGCGCCTGCCTGGGTTCGAACCCACGACTTACTGTTCGTAAGTCGGGACCGCCACCACTGAGCCACCGCTGCTCTACCTGGTTGGATAAAATTTGAGTCATCAATTCGAGAAAAGTGAAGAAGACTAAATTTAAAGATTAACTTTAGTTTCATATTGTTGCGTGTAAGCAAAATATTTAAATCGTGTGTTTGCAAACACAATAATGGTTCAGATTTGCTAGACTATTGGGACTTGTATTGATCTTTTACAAAAATGTTCACTTATAATACCTTAGGTACGTATGTCTCGAGAAACTGACTCGAGTAGGTAATTAGGCAAATCTGGGCGCCGACTGCGACCTAAGAATGCCTTTGATTAGTGGATTACTATCCGAAGCGCTTTTGGGCTCGCTCCTATTGGCCAAACATTCCTGCCAAACACTCGCTATTGTTTTCCCAAAACTCGACGTAAATTAGCCAGTTTGATTGCTTTTATTACGAACTTGGAACCTGAACCTGAACCTACGAGTGTCTGGAAACTATACCTCGACGTAAAGTTTCCAACATTGGAAATCAGATATATTTTGAAATGGGCGTCGGTGAATATTATAATTTTACTGTGGTTCTGTTCCACAAACGATTGGGCTCTTAATATTGTGTCCTGCGTGTCCTGTTGTGTGTTCGTTGCAGGAACTGATGGACGCTACTGACGTTCTGGGCCTAAATCTAAATTGTGTTCAATTTAGATTGCAAACGACACGCTAATATTGCAGTTTGGTTGATGTGCTGGAAAAAGATAGACTATTTCCAACATAACAACCAAAATATCAATGGCTGTACAATGTGTTACAGGGTAATACGACTGTCGAGACTGGTTGGTAAACAACAATTCATACAAAAACATTAAATTAAATTTAAAACAAAATAGGCACATCGTTATCACTTAAAGAACACATTGTTCAACGAGCATTCAATAAATTCCTCACTTACAAACTTTGTAATGAGACAAAAGAACAAGTATCAAGAAACGAACGTTTGTTTAATAAAGACAAAGTTTTCAGGTAATAATGTAACGAAAAGTTAAATCCGAATTCGTTGTTTTATAATTAGATTTGTTTATTGGACCTCATTTCGACCAAAGGGTCGGCTTTAAGTCGATTCGGAACGACAATGAAGTTTCCGACATTTTGTCAAGTTTTCATTTTGATTTCGCTTGAGTGGTTATTGCTCGCTTTGAAGCAAGAGCCTTGCTAATTATTGTAAATGCGAAAGTTAGGTGCTTTGTTTGTCTTGCTTAATGTTTAGTTGGCCGGCCAATCTACGAAACCTTTACTGATATTTAAAATAATTACCGTGTCATTTGCGTAGCTAGAAATTAAAAGCGAATTAAAAGCGTGTTCACGCTTGGACATGGTATGCAGGGTAGAAGGACACCGACGCCAAAACGATTACCATGTATTCAGTACATCATTCTGAGCCCCCCTCCATATATAAATTTTTCATCGGTTATTAAAAAAAAACAGCTGTTGCACTTTTGTAGGAAACAGTTTTTATATATTTTAAATTATAGTTTTTTAATGCTTGCGTTTGGCCGCAAGTCGCCTAATAGTGAAGCGACGACCCGACCTAGGGTGGAGGAAGCTTGCCTAGAAGAAACCGACTCACTCGAACTTTGAAGAGATCTAGATTATAATGATCAGAAAACAGAAAAGCCGGCAGTGGATGATTAATTTATTCATCTTTATGTAATTACTACCGGCCCGTCCCGGGTTCGCATGGGTGGACATTTTTGTTTTTTATATGCCCTATGTTACTCAGTGATAATGTAGCATTCTAATGATGAAAGAATTTTTGAAATCGGTCTAGCAGTTTTTGAGTTTATTCGTTACAAACACACAAATCTTTCCACTTTATAATATTACTGTAGATTTATAGGCACCTACGTAAGGTGTACCAATGCTTACCTGCCTATACAGCTAGCTCTGCTGAATCAGCAAGTTGTATCTATATATACCTTATCTTCAACATTCTGATGCGATCCTGAATGTCCCCACAACCTCAGCCTGGCTGAATACCAGTCAATATTCCGGCGCCAGTCGTCAGAATCTCTGGCATTCTCTGCGGTTTTGTACCGAAGGATACCTGAAATTTCGTGCAACGATGAAACCACAATCATGTAATTGAATTATTCATTATTGAGGGTGGCTCATATTTTGTAAAATCATTATAATATTCAGGAGGCATGATTGCTGTATGATGTGTTGTGTTTTTGAATCAAGTCATTTATTTTTTCATTGAATATCGTTACAATTAACGAAAATACAAAGTAAAGTTCAACTCGAATAGAATCACTTTACAGGTTCATATTAATTAAAGGAGAAAGTATGACAAAATTGTGGTTCAACCTATCCCAAGAAAGTAAGATGGTAAATTAAACAAAACAAACTCAAGCCTCTTTCCATACCTCTTCGCTGTGATGATTTCACATTATGTTGTCATCATCATCTGCCTACCCTTTCCCCAACTATGTTGGAGTCGGCATCCAGTCTTACCGGATGCAGCCAAATACCAGTTTTTTAAACTGGTATTAGTAAAAACTGGTACTGCCATGGAGCGACTGCCTATTTGACCTCCACAACCCAGTTAGTACTGGGTAATACGGTATGACCCTTGGTAAGATTGGTTGTCAGACTTTCGGCCCACTGACTACCTCTAACGACTGTCAAAGATCTACAAATAACAGCCGGGACCAACGGCCAGATACGGAGAAAACTTGGCATGTAATTATGGTCACCCATCCACAGACCGATCTTGGTTAACGCGGTATAAACTTAAAGATCCACCCATGTGGGGGGGTAAAATTGCTTTTCGATCAGATCTATTAATATCAGCGCTTTTTGCGTGATTGACTGATCACCTTGTTTAAGCTTAGTTTCACTTCTGTAACTTAGCATAGGCATAAGCATAATCAGCCTTTATCGTTCCCACTGCTGGGACACAGGCATCCTCTCTATGAGAGGGAATGGGTTGGTAGATGTCACATGTCTTCGAAGTTTTTCTAGAACGAGACGGTTTTCTCTATAACTTACACATACACCTAGATGCCGATTGACCTCCTTAGATAATTTATAGTTCACTTACCTTGGTATTATAAGCAAGTGTAACTAACAGTAGTTGCAGCACATATAAGGGTATTATTCGCGGCGCGTCCGTTACTCCGGAACGAAATTGAATTGATTCCGAATCCGCGCTCAAATCTCCACACAAACGTGTTCGGTTCCTTACCAGCTGCCTTTGTACCGAATTAGTTTGCACACTGACTGTTTTAACGAAGATAATAAAATTATTATAGTAATTTTTATGACAATAGGTAGAACTCTACTTACTGTCAAAAAAAATACTTTAACATTTCATCGATAATTATTATTAGTGATTAGTTATGGATGAAAAGTAACTGATATAAATTATTTATTATTTGCAACACTGCACTAAAATGATATTTGTGCTAGCTCATGGAAGTAAATCCAGATAGAAATTGTTTGTTTTATTTATTTAGGTGTTTCTGTTTGTTTAATGCCAATAAACATATTTTTCTTTCTTTCTTTTGTTTTCAGATCTTCGGTATTCTATTATTGGTATTGGTATTATTGGTTGGTGGTATTATTGTTCATAAGTAATGTTACGTCTCTTATGATATTAGAATTTACGTTTAGTAATGCTATTCCATGTTAGGTACTGACCTACCGAAATGCATAACTTTCAAACTTATACAAAATTCATTTCATTTTCAGTTCACACCGTAGTTTTACATGACACGGAACGCTAAAACAATTTTAATACAGCGCAAAAAGTACTTAAAATTCCAGCACCTGAAACACGAAACCTGAAAACTGAATACATGAAAAACAAACAAGACACTTCCTCTTAAAAATGTCAGGAATATCCAACTGGAAATTTTAAAGAAAACGCGTTCAGACTTCCGACACAGACATCAAAAATAAAATTCGTCCCCACCTGAGTCGGACGTTTCAAAAATTGGTTATTCTAGCTATCTAGCGGCATTTCCTAGTGGGGAAGCCTCATGTAATATTAATACGATGCCCCTTGCCGACTCTTTGCTTCAGAGTACCAATATATATTTAAAAAAACCCGCTTAGGTACAAAGTGGGAAGTACTAGGGACTAGTAGTACGGTTATAGAATAGTTGAGTACTTTTACTGAGTTCGTGTACATTTTGTATGAATGTTATTACGTTGCGAACGGGTTTATACTGGCTTGAATGAATACGTGATTGGTTTATCTAACAAGTCGTTGGGACTACGTCAATGTATTTAAAAACGTTCTTCTAAAGACTTCTTACGGCTTATACAACCAAATATAGGAAAAAAAAAACAAACAAACAAACAAAAACAAACAAACAAACAAAACAAAACAAACAAAAACTAAACTTACTTTCAACTTTTTTTTTAAATTTTTTTCTTTCTTTTTTTTTCTAAACTTTGACTGCCTCGTTGTTAAAATCATTCTGTTTACGTCAATCATTTGAAGACGACAAAATCTGGTTGATGTTTTATATTATATTTAGCGTTAAATACATTGTGTATAGTGATTAAGGAGATTGTGGCTAAATAATAACGGCCGCACGGGTCGATCTTCAAATTTAAGCCGCGGTAGTCAAGGTCGGTACGAGGACCTATCGAGTTTCCTCCGTGCCTTGGAAACCATGGTAAGCCGTTGGTCCCGGCTGCCAGTTGTAGATCATTGACAGTCGTTACAGATCTGTATCCAGTGGCCCGAAAGTCTTACCGAGGGGACAGGGGTATCGTATTACCTAGTACTAACTGGGTTGTGCAGGTTTGATAAGTAATCGCTCTCACAGGCTGCGCCCCAGCCAGCGTAACATTATAGGCTGAGTAAATGCTTTCAATGCGAGTCGTACGGGACCGGTCAATGTGGCGACACTTGGGGGAGGCCTATCTCCAGCAGTGGACGTCTTTCAGCTGAAATGATGATGATGAAATGCTTTCAATTTTAATTTTGTTGTAGTGTTAATTTAAACATTTTTTTTGTGTTTTGTTCTGTCATCATCTGCCTAGCCTTTTCCCAACTATGTTGGGGTCGGCTTCCAGTCTAACCGGATGCAGCTGAATACCAGTATTTTACATGGAGCGACTGCCTATCTGACCTCCACAACCCAGTTAGTACTGGGTAATACGATACCCCTTGGTAAGACTGGTTGTCAGACTTTTTGGGCCACTGACTACCTATAACGACTGTCAAAGATCTGCAAATGACACCCGGGACCAACGGCTTAACGTGCATTCCGAGGCACGGAGGAAACTCGGTATGTAATGGGTGGTCACCCATCCACAGACCAACCTAAGCATGCGCGGCTTAACCTAAAGATCGATCCGGGCGGCTGTTATTACTTAGCCACGAGCTCCTCGGCTTCTCGGCTTTTGTTCTGTGCGGACTAATAAATATTTTTTCTTTCTTATGCTAATCACCAAGTCTGGAAATTAACCAACTAATGCTACTTAGTTACTGTTACCTAACCAGTATTGTCACCCATGCTGTCTAACCCGACCACTGCGGTAAAGTGGCGAACCTAAGAGTGACCGACATGTATACTATTAGTGAGTGATTACTAATGGCGCCTATCAATAAGCGT
Organism: Noctua janthe; assembly: GCA_910589295.1. Lineage (NCBI taxonomy): Eukaryota > Metazoa > Arthropoda > Insecta > Lepidoptera > Noctuidae > Noctua > Noctua janthe. The sequence goes on from OU342560.1 coordinate 1,996,300, forward strand.
GTGTACGGAACGCGGTGACAAGCTGCGGTCGAGAGATACTAAGTTTGTGGTAATTTGTGGGCTGAGGTAGGAATGTTCTGATTATGTTAGTAGGGTCCGTGTACTGAGAATAGTATTATCGTAATGTTGATTGATTACACATTGACATACTATACAAAACAATAATTGAAGTGTCTGTTTGTAATTTCAAAATAACAGTTTTTTACTAAATGCATAAGAAAGTACTGTATGTACTTTCTTGTGCATTTAGTAAAAAAACTGTTGAAACAATAAAAAAATTGTCTGTCTGTCCGTCTATCAAGAACTCAAGACCCTTTTTCTCAGAAACGCGTGGAGGTATCAGGCTGAAATTAATTTTAAATACTCAAGTCTTCTATTCCTTGGAGCAGTGAAAAAATCACTTGTAAGTTAACGCAATCAAAAGATATGACAGTTTATGTCGCATATTTTGCGAATCCACAAGGTAATTGATCCCTGTGACCATCAACGATAAAAAGTCGTCAAAAATATAAGTATTATAGTAGAGTTATTAATGAGACTAATTAATCTGCGAATGGTCGTAAAAACACGAGAATCGTTCCACACTTCTGTGTCAGTACATCAACATGTTAAAACTTTATTATTTATTATATATTATTTCGTTGTTGCATTGATAGGGTATCAATGCAACAACGAAATAATAAACTAGAAAGTAGTATTTTCTATTCACTCAGGATACTACATATTTATTTTAGAGATCCTTAGTATAAATATTCCTTTCAATAACCGACAACAAATTCCAATGCAATGCAATGGTATCCCGCAGTATCCTGGTACTCTGGTACTAAGTTTGCGATCGCATCGTCAGTCATTGGGATGTTCGGCCCCAGTCTGCTGCGACGATCGGAGGTAGAATTGCAACTTACATTATTTTTGAAGTGAATTTTATTAGGGAATTTGAAACGAATGAATGATTTATTTATGATAAGCTTCAAAGAATTGTTATTATTTTAGTGAACCCAGTACGTCTTATTGCATTTGTAGACTAATAATTACCCTATAATGTTCCCACTGCTGGGACACACGGCCTCCTCTCTATGCGATGGAATGGAGTTGGAGTATAATCCACCACGCGGGCACAGTGCGAGTTGGTAGATGTCACATGTCTTCGAATTTTTGGTTCTAGGACATGCCGGTTTCCTGACGATGTTTCCCTTCACCGTTTTTGAGATCAGTGGTGATGAAATAAATTACACAAACTAAGGCGCCTGCCTGGGTTCGAACCCACGACTAACTATTCGTAAGTCGGGGCCGCCACCACTGGGCCACCGAGATAATTTGTAGACTACTTTAAATTATTCCTCATTCATTTTGCATGTTTTAGATTAGATAAGCAACATCTCCCTAATATCAATAAAATAATTTATACATTAACATACAAAACCCAGGAACATCAACCATATACCTATTACTCCAATCCCACAACAAACCATATCCCACTAACACTCATACGCAATAATAATACACACCTGATGAAACGCACAACTAACACTACAATGCTACGTGTATCGTTAGCTGGCCGCATCATTTACATAAATAAATAAATATTATGTAGTTCAGTTGAAAACGCAGCCATTTGGATGCGACCGGCACCCCGCAGCGGCCACTACCGCCCCTCTTTTCTACAACTGAATATTAAAACAACACGTGACTTCCAATATTCAGCGTGTTACAATACGCCGCGGATGCAGGGTTAAGATGAGTTCACATCTACGCGAAACAATGGTGAGAAAGAGGGCTTTTTTATTTTTTTTTCCGGATGGGATATCATCAAATGACCCCCCCCCCCCCCCCACTCTGGGCGGAGCGGAAGGGAGTGTCAGACTTGTACTGACTAAAACCCATCCATGTTCCTTCTTTGCCCTTTGTGTTTCAGGGCCACGGTATCTCTTTCGAACAGTCCCGCAGCCCTGGCAGGCATCGGCCCATGCGGACCCCTACTTATTTGCTGACATCTCTTTGAGGCGCACGTGGAACACGAACGCGCCGTCGACACGGCCTGTCGTCATAAGACGGCCGGACGACGAGCTAGCCCATAACTCGCCGTCCACAGGCCCGCGCCTACGGCGGCCGGGAGCCACCACGTGAGTCCCGACGCCCAGGGCGTCTCCTGCGGCGGCTGGGACGTGAGGTTCTTTCCCTCTCACGTCCCGCCACCTCCTTCACTAGCATGACTGCTTCGCAGAAGGAGATGACGGCTTCCCATTCCCTCTCGCTCCGGACCATGGCTTGGATCAGGGCCGGACGCGAGAGATCGCTGCCGCCAATCGCCACTACGAGGACACGGCGGTGCTCCGCCCAAGCGGGGCAGACCTCCACGGTGTGCTCCACCGTGTCCTCCGGACGATCCTCGCAGTGGAAACACCCGGAGTTAGAAAGAGGGTTAAAATATAATTTAATTAAAATTTAATGGAAGTGTTTTTATATAGGGTAATTGGTAATTAGTGACCGATACCTACTCGAGGTATAAAAAACATGTTTCTTTATGTTTCTTTGGGAAAGTTGTTTGTTATCATGAGTATAATCACGTGTTTGAGTATCGGTCACTAATTACCAGTCTCCCTATATAACTTAAACATAATATGAGTATGAAGAGATAGGTACTCATTCGTTTATCCGTTTAGGAGTTACGAGGGAACATAGAAACAGACATACATACATACATGTCAAACACATAACCCTCCTTTTTTACCCGATGCGGGACGAAATTCGCTCGCACGGACTGTACCAACTAACTTGTATGGAGGTGGACAAACTTTCGCAAATAGTTGCGTAACTTCCTAATTATTCCATCACATATCCCGCGCGGGATTTTTCTCAGGTTCACCCAGAGCTTTATTGCGATTAATTATAATAAAGATGCCTCGTTGGTCTAGCGGTCGCAAGCACGACTGCTGAGCGGATGAGAGGTCCTGGGTTCGATTTGCGGGTCGGGTAAAGTGTCATTGGGTTTTTTCATCAGGAATATCTCAGTAGCAGCCACGGAGTTTGGATTTGCGCCCGGTTGATGGCAATAGGCTCTCTCCCTATTACATGGGACTTAACTTATAACTGGCGAAAAGTGAGTGTACTATAAGGTACACCTGTGCCTAACCCCTCGCGGATTACAGGCGTGATGTTATGATATAATAAGATACGAAAACAACTTCGTCATCAATTACGTTAATTTTCATAAAACTAAATTATAGTTTCAAGTTAACTTGATAATGTTAACAGATTAGCATAACTTCAAGTTATTCCGAATTAACTCAACGACATCGCATAAATAAGGTTTGTTTAACATAATTTTGTTTCTCAAGTTTTAACTGAATTTACGTTAATTAGCCACGTTTACTGTAATCCATTACAATTATGTAATTAATGTTACGCCTAATTTAGCAATTGTATTATGAGTTACAAATATGGTTGATGAACGTTTAAATGGATTAGATTTATCTAGTTGTAACGTTTACAACTTTATTTCAACACATTTTCGGGTTCCTTTAGCTAAAAATAATCTATCCAAATGAACTCCTTAGTCTAGACAAAAATTATAACAAACTGACAAATAGACTCGTATTCTGTCAGGACATACAGGGTGTTTGGTTAAACGTGGGCAATACTTTAAGGTAGTGAAGTACTCATAAATATGAGCAACTTTTACTATGGGGCTAACTATGAAATATGATTTAAAAATCTGTTGTTGCCTACATTTTTTCGAGTAACAAGATCAATAATATGTGGAGCAGCTGATATTTTTTTCACGATTTCATGATCGGTCCGATAGTAAAAGTTGCTTATTTTGCATGAGTACCACACGCCCCTCAAGTATTGCTCACGTTTAAAAAACCACCCTGTATAACATACTAGCTTTTTCCCGCGGATTAGCCCGCGTAGATATCTGAAATAATTCTATAGAACTTACTACTGAGATAAACAATACAGAAACGGCTCAACAGAATAATCTGAATGCCAAATTATTCCGTTGACCCGTTTAAGCGTGAAACAGTTATATAAAGACAGAGTTACTTTTGTATTTGTACATGATAACATTATTAATATGGGTAAGAATTTAGACATTTTATATTTCCTTTTTTCTTGTCACCAGTGTGCACCACGCTTAAGAGCGACATAACGTTTACACAGAGGTGCACGTATGAGATGCAACACTTTTAACTTGTGCAGTTGCACTACCTGCCGATGGCTGCTGTAGCGTTTACCGACACAATAGAACCTAACAAGATTATTTGCGATATGTTATTATGTGACTTGAATACGAGTGTTTCTTTTTACCCGAATGAGTGACAACAAAGACAAGGTTATGTGTTTGCTCCTTAAAATTATACGAAGCGGTAAACGGAAGACGGAATTGTTGTTTTTTCTCTGACTTATGCCCCCGTTGTTATCATGTCGTTGTCGGATTTTCAAAGCTCGGTTCATTGCCATGAGCTCTAGCTGTGCACCTGAAGAGGCGGAATGCACCGCTCGTAAGCGCGGTGCCGTTTATCCGTATCGGTCGGTGTACGTGAGTGAGACATCAACAGATTTTATATAATCCAACGCGACATGAGATCCGCTTCATCACCAGACTGCGCGGTTAGTGGCGTCGTGAGAGAATCGCCTTACTAAACACAATTCACATTTTTGTTTTACTTTAAAGTCATTTAGTGGAGTTAGAGTGATTATCACAATGCATAGTCTAACTACAATACTATCGCTTTTCTAAAACAGACAAAATCAATCTTCTTACTTTTTTCTTCTGGAATATCGCCAGTTACTCAAATACTCACCGAATTCTGTTGAATATTTTGTGGTATTATGAACAAATAAACAATTAAATTCAGAAGAAAAATGCACAAAACACAAAGTTCGTCACCATACATTAACCTTGCATGTTTTTAAAATAACCTACCATAGTAGTTTTCCATTCCAATATTGAAAATTCTTTTGTTCTAGTCCCGAAAGAATCCGATGATATACGAACTCGGATTATCTTACAAAGGAATCTGAGTGCGCAATGAAGTGTAGATCCAAGTGTTGATAGATTCTAGATAGGATTGATTTTTTTACCAGGTGTTCTACATGAGTTTGAAGTCTAGTGAAAAAGCTTTTTTTCATAATCTAAAAAAGAAAATTTTGCTTGAAAGTAGTCGGTCTGTCTGATACCCTTTCACGCATTAATGCTAAATGGATTTCGATGGCACACGTGTAGAGCATGACCAGGATTCGTTCGTAGGATACTTCCACACTGGCGCGGGCAAACGCTACTGGAGCGGCACTACAAAAAGTACTTCAGCGCCATCTATGACACTAATGAAGCACTAATAGTATAAGCATAAGCACAATCAGCCTATTAATGTTCCCACTGCTGGGACGCAGGCCTCCTCTCTATGAGAGGGAAGGGGCTGTAATCCACTACGCGGGCCCAGTGCGGGTTGGTAGATGTCACATGTCTTCGAATTTTTGGTTCTAGGACATGCCGGTTTCCTCACGATGTTTTCCTTCACCGTTTTGAGAATAGTGGTGATGAAATAACTTACACAAAGTAATGCGCCTGCCTGGGTTCGAACCCACGACTTACTGCTCGTAAGTCGGGGTCTGCTCTCCACCACTGGGCCACCGCTGCTCTCCACTAATGCGACTTAAGAATTTATAGAAAAACCCGATAACAACTGTCGGGCAGTAGCCCACCAGCCACAACACCCGTCTGGTTGGAGGATCCTCCTTTTCCTATAGGGGATAAAGAACTTAGACACTCTGTACTTTATACCACTAAAACAGTAAAATATTTTTTTATTACTCACAAAGAAAATTAACTCTCTACTAGCTCCATTAGAAAAACATGTCTGCTCGTGCTGCGAAGTATGAAGATAAACAAGAAAAAATATATTAAGTTTCTCAGTTACTCTAACTGTACAATTAACTTGCAGTAACTTCAGTAACTGTCCGTTGCTTTCATTTAATAACCAAGACTCCATGTACAAAACTATGACGGCAAAGAAAACTAGAAGTTTTCCAGGTAAATTATTGTTTTAATAAAACTTAATATTAAATAAGCTACAAAGGTATTTAAAGCACAATACTGCACGATGTATTTTTTGTAGGCAAATCTTCTTAAAAAACCGGCCAATGATCTTTACCACCTGGCCACGAAATACACGCTCAAGCTGTACGCGTGCTCCAAAAACAAATAAACGACGTGATTAGAGCTTGCCCAGAATTTCTGCTATTTCACTTTCTCATGCGAAGGAAACAAGTGACAAACGCGCGTGTCTATTGACGCAAGTCTCATGTCGCATCACCTGAGGTCGTGTACTACGCCTCAGGCAGGCAATAACTTTTAGACGTCAACACTGATTCTCAGGTATTGCTTATCTTACAACAAAACATTTAATTTACACCCACTCCACTACCTTTTAAGAAACTTAGAACAAAAAAGGGGGTAGTACCTAATCGGATTTCACGAGCTGTTTATATATAATCGAAGTAGGCAAAGTACAGTAATACCACTCGAAATATTACGTGATTTTTTCACAAAAATGAGTAGCTAGGCATTATAAGAGCAAAACTATCAAAATTGTCATACGCCCTACGCGAAATTAAAAAAAACTACCAACCTTCAAACAGCACTTGTCACATACTACGCATACGCACAGGCATGGCTCAGCTATGGGGTTATGCTGTGGGGAAACAGTACAGATTCACAAACCATATTTATCCTACAAAAGAAGTTAATTCGAATAATAACCAACATAGAACAAACACATAGCTGCAAACCACACTTTCGAAAACACAAAATACTCACACTTCCCTGTTTATATATATTAGATTTATGTAAATTTCTCAGAAAACACCTCGATTTTTACACCAAATGTGAAGAAACACAAACAAGATTCACCTTTCGACACAACAAAAACAAAATAAACATTCCTCAATTCCGAATTAAAATGCACTCAACCAGCGCATTAATTATGTCCATTAAAATGTATAATAAATTACCAAATGACATTCGAGAAGTGGACAAAACAAATATATTTATTAATAAATTGAAACAATTTCTGGAATCCAAGGCATACTACTCAGTAAAGGAGTTTCTGGATGACAAATCGATTACAAACTAAAATCATTCGCTCTCATGTAATACAACAAACATTACGAAATAAATATATAATATAATATGGAATAATATGGAATTTAGGAAACCAAATATAAATATGAATACACAAATAATAACATAATTTAATAATAATTAAATACTTTTAATAATTTCATAATAATTACCTACATTATTGTTATGCAATACATTATTAAAAATAACTAATATACTATACCTATATGAACAAACCTAACAATGTATTATGTATATATTCATAATTATACAACCAATTAAATTTATAATTTCTAATAATTTATATGATGTTATTGAATTGCTGCTGAGCCCTCTTCCTCTCTCCTAATGTTGCTGTGCCCGACAGGGTCCATATTGATCTTTTACCTTGTTACACCATCTATGTAATACTTATGGAATGCAATAAAAATTTGAGTATTGAGTATAAAGGTACGAGTTCGTAGCCGACCGCAGACAGCAGCAGCAGACGACGTGACGTTCATATCGGAGCGACACGTCGCAGCGTCATATCGTTGCAGTCGTGTTTCCGAACCCAACCGCAGATTATAGTATTCATTCGAGCCTAAGAACAACTCATACAGTCACCAGTTGTCACCATCGGGTTACCAAAATCAAGATATTTTTATTTCACACAGGCTTACATGGGCACTTATAAAACGTCAAAAGATAGGTGCACGGTTCGAGTTGGTCGTTTTCTATTGAGAAGAACTAACAAAAAGCTGCATGAACACAACTTCTGTGACCGTCTGTTCATGATACATGAAAAAGATCAGAAATCCAAAGATTTTTGAATCTCGTAATATGTTTAAACTTTTCAATATGAACCAGCCCACTAAAGCGAGAATTTACTTGTGAGTTTTTTGTATTGTGCGTACCTCTGATGGGTCTTCTGTACCTTTTTGTTTAGTACCATAGTCTCGAGTAGCTAGCACTCATTACGCGGGTCGATTGGACCCGTTTTTACTTTGCTAGTGGCCTTTTAATTACCGCCTAACCTGTAATTACTTGGTGTAAAGTGTTCGTAAAGCTTAGCGCGACGAGAGAAATTAGTCTTTCTCTACGTTTTCTGTTACTGCATAGTATTCAAGTTGTGTCCATGTTTTTATATGAGTAAAAAAATATTTCGTGACTAGCTTATGTGCGTGGTTTCGCCCGCGTGGAGTTCGGTATTTGTCCAACGGGATCGTACTGTTAATCCAGGTCAACAAAATTATATGTTTGCTGTTGCTGTAGAAATAATTTATTTTTGCAGAATATTTAGGTCCTTTGTTTTCATTTGTAGTAATTTTCTGACGAGATAAAAATAGTAATTTTTCAAGTTAACTACTTCATTAGTTAACTTGAAAAATTACTAATTCATAGGCTACGGTTAATGTAACAATAACAGCATTGTATTGAGGGCTTTTTGTAAAAAATGCAGCATAATAATTAGAAAATACTATAAACATGTTTCGTAAAAGTGCAGCTAAAACTGAGGATGAAATTGTGTTATAAAAATGTTTAGTGTGTGTGTGTTACGTATCATGACGTTACTATATAATCTGACACGAGTTTAGCCACAGCAACGCCATCTTTAATCTTTGAACCTGTTCACCTTTGCCATAAAGTTCGGTCACAAAAAAAGACCTTAAAATCTTTTTAAAAATAGAATTGATCGAAACCTGTGTGAAAACGTATCGGCATCACAGATGCATGTGACACGTAATTTACCAACCAATATGTTCAAAATTAATAGCGACTAATTTTAAAGCGAGTGGTTTTACATACACCGTTTTATTACAAAGTGATTTATATTTACTGCATAAGAAGATTTATTTAGGCACTCGTTAGATGGTATGGTACTATATCGGTGATGTTTTTTTAATGGTAGTCTATAAACTAATAAAAGGTATTTATTTATTTATTTAGGATCTCCAACATAGCATATACACAAGTACACGAAATAAATAATCGACGATAAAAATATCACGCAGATGTACTCCTTCACTTACAGGAGACCACAGCATGCATAATAAGATGAACAACTAAGTCAACATAGTTATAGTAGCATTTAAAAATTCAAATCAAAACATTATTTAGTACTAAAATTAAATTAGAAAAATAAAATACATTTGGAAATAATTTTGGAAAAATAAAATTTAAAATATTATTGAATAGCTTTAAAAAAACCGACCGTACTCACAAATCAGGTCTCAGATGAATAATAATATTATCTTGGAACTGGTGGGCAGAAAAGTCGTCAATAAAAAATAATAATTTTTTTTTTTTAAATATACACGAGACTTCACCGACAGCCAGTCTAACCAAGAGGTATCGTATTACCCAGTTACTGTGTTATGGAGGTCAGTTAAGCAGTCGCTATATGTAAAATACTGATATTCAGCTGCAGCCGGTTTGCCTGGAAGCCGACACCAGCATGGTTGGGAAAAGGCTAGGCACATGATGAAGATAAATGAGCAGAAACATCTCCTCCTTCCTTAAATCCATCCAAAGATTGTCTTGAAAAGATCGCTTTTAGCGATAAAACCCGCCTTGTATCACCCTATTTGTGAGATCTTAATTGTAACGATACCAATAGGATAGTTTGTCTGTTGTACATAATAAAGAGTATTCCATATTCTATGTATTTCCAACGATATCTGACCATCACATTGCCAGGCAGTGTTAGTTAAAACAATGGAACCGCGGCAAATAAACGTCATTCAGTGATCGTTTCCAGCTTAGTTAGTTCGCGGCTTTTGTGGCTGTGGTCTGCGGTCACGCCGGGGCTCGACCGTATTTAATAAATACATTCTAGAATGCAATCAAATCGATACCGGTTGTGTTTTGAAAACGTTTTGTTATTGGAATACACGTGGAGTGTTTGCAAACATCACATTCACACATTTTGCTAGAAGTGACCTCACTGCTGTCAATAATAATCGATCACAAATTCAGAGAAGTTCAGAGGCACGAGCGCGCGGTGGAAACACAATTAGTAAATAAGTAGATTTAAAAATTAAAAATACTCATTTCTCATTTAATATTTCCATATTTTAAGAATTTAATCCTATCAATGGATGATACTGATTTTGCTTTTTTTTTTTTTTTTTGGATGGGAAATCATCAAATGACCCCCCCCCCACTCTGGGCGGAGCGGGAGGGAGTGTCAGACTTGTACTGACTAAAACCCATCCATGTTCCTTCTTTGCCCTTTGTGTTCCAGGGCCACGGTGTCTCTTTCGAACAGTCCCGCAGCTCTGGCAGGCATCGGCCCATGCGGACCCCTACTCGGTTGCTGATATCTCTTTGAGGCGCGCGTGGAACACGAACGCGCCGTCGACACGGCCTGTCGTCATAAGACGGCCGGACGGCGAGCTAGCCCATAACTCGCCGTCCACAGGCCCGCGCCTACGGTGGCCGGGAGCCACCACGTGACCCCCGACGCCCAGGGCGTCTCCCGCGGCGGCTGGGACGTGAGGTTCTTTCCCTCTCACGTCCCGCCACCTCCTTCACTAGCATGACTGCTTCACAGAAGGTGGTGACGGCTTCCCATTCCCTCTCGTTCCGGACCATGGCTTGAACCAGGGCCGGACGCGAGAGATCGCCGCCGCCAATCGCCGCTACAAGGACACGGCGGTGCTCCGCCCAAGCGGGGCAGACGTCTACGGTGTGCTCCACCGTGTCCTCCGGACGATCCTCGCAGTGGAAACACCCGGGCGTTTCCTCCCGCCCGATTCGGTGCAGGAACCTCCCGAAACAACCGTGTCCGGTGAGGATCTACGTCAGGCGGTAGGTGAGGGCGCCGTGGCGCCTCTCTAGCCACTCCTCAAAGAGGGGACTTATCGCCACTATGGTAGCGTGCCCTGCACGGGGTTGCAACAGTCGCTCTCTCCATGTCGCCATGAGATCACGCCGGAGGTCTGTCCGCTGAGCGGCAATTTGCCGCGGCAGCGGAGTTTCCCCCCGACGTAGTGCCTCCGCGCGCCATTCATGCAGGCGCGCGAGGACTATCGCCTCCAGATCCCATGGCGGCAATCCAAAAGCAAAAAGCTCAAAGCTTGGCAAAGGCGGGGGTACCGCACGATCTCCGGCGAGGCGGCTAGCCTCCTTGCCGGAGATCGTGCGGTACCCCCGGATTAGCCTTATGGCTATCACCTTTTGGGGCGCGTTCAGGTAGTGGGCGGCTTGCCGCCTCAAAGAACGCGCCCACACCGGGGCCCCGTAAAGGGCCATGGACCGCACGACCCCCGCGTATAGCCTCCGGCAGGAGGCGTTTGGACCCCTCAGGTTGGGCAAGAGCCGCTTGAAGGCAGCCCCTGTCCGTTCCAGTTTGGGAGCCAAACGTCGGAAGTGCTCCACGAAGTTCCACCGGCTGTCGAGGACGAGTCCTAGGTACTTCAACGTCGATCCGACGCCGATGGAAACCCCTCCTGCCGTCAGTAGGGATCCCGACGGTGGCGCATTCCGAGGCCCATGAAAACACATGGCCTCGGACTTGTGCAATGCCACCTCGAGACCCAATTGCCGGATCCTCTCCACGACTATCGCAACCCCGCGTGTCATGTTTTCGGCCGCCGCCTCGTGCGACCTCCCTTGTGCCAGTACCAGCGTGTCGTCAGCAAACTACGCTGACGCCGATAGGGAGGTCGGCGCGCAGCACCCAGTCGTAACCGATGTTCCACAGGGCCGGTCCCAGAACCGATCCCTGTGGAACACCGCACGACATCTCTCGCCGGTTCCATTCTCCGCTCCGACCGGGGTAGATGACGGCCCTATCCGTCAAGTAGTCCCCGACTACACGACGAAGGTAGGTTGGCACCCGGTGATACCTAAGTGCCTCCCTAATGCAGCTCCAGGGCATGGAGTTGAAGGCGTTGGCGATGTCAAGAGACACCGCCAAGACGACCCCACCCCGGGACACCGCGTCCCCCGTCGTGAGGGCTCTCACGCGCATGATGGCGTCCACCGTGGAGCGCCCCTTGCGGAAACCAAACTGGTGTTCCGCAAGATCCGGCCCCATCCCCGCAAGGTGCCCGGCGAGGCGGTTGGCAATGACTCTTTCGAAGAGCTTGCCCACCTCGTCGAGCAACACGATGGGCCGGTATGCGGACGGAGAGTCCGCAGGGCGCCCTGGTTTCCGGATGAGGACCAGCTTCCCCGTCTTCCAACGAAGCGGAAACTGGCCTCTCTCCAAGCATGCGCTTAGGAGCCCTTCCAGTCGGGGCCCGAGAGCCTCAGAGGCCAGGACCCAGGCTTTGCCAGGCAAGCCATCGGGTCCCGGGGCGGCGTTTCTGGTTTTCAGCCTGCGTACCGCCACTCTCAGGTCTACCCCAGTCACCTTCGGAACGTCGTCATCGTCATCGGTGTGGTCCGCTTCCGGCACCGCACGCGGCGTCGGAGCTATAGGCGGGGGAGGATGCTCCCCTCGCGAAGGGAACAGAGCGCTCACCACGTCCTCCACGAGCTCAGGCCGGAGACTCTGCGTTAGCGGGGGGGCCCGGGTGCGGAGTTTGTCCCGCACCATCTTGTAAGGGCGCCCCCACGGATCTCCGTTCAGAGACTCCAGCATCTCCTCGCGGGCCAAATTCTTGGCCCGCCGGACAGCCTCTTGGAGGGCGGTCTTCGCCGCTCTGTACCCCTCGTACAGCTCCGCCTCAATGGCTGCCGCATCCGGAGGGCGGATGCGGAGCCTGCGATGCCTGGCGTACAGGCGCCGCGCGGCAACGCACGCCTTGCGCAGAGACGTCAGCTCTCGCGACCACCAGTACACCTGACGCCGGGCGCTTCCTGGCCGAACTCGGGGCATTGCCACGTCGCAGATCTCGGACATGGCCTCCTGGAACCAACCCGCCTCGTTGTTGATGTCAGCAGGCCTGACTGGTGATGACACCCAGGCCTGCACGATCGAGGCTTCCAGGAGGAGCTCCCGGTCCAGCTGCTTCAGCGCCCATCGCGGACCACTCGGGGCCTGTAGGACCGGCACGCTTGAGGACTGGGTGGAGACGTCGAACCGGATGTACCGGTGGTCGGAATAGGTCTCCACCCCCTCCATGACGCGCCAGTCAACGACACGCGGCGACAGAGCGGGGCTGGCGAACGAGATGTCCACTACCGACTCGCCCCGCATCCGCACGCACGTGGGGACAGAACCCCGATTTAGGACGACCAGGCCTGTCTCCAGAGCCCAGTCCTCCACCATTCTACCCCGCACGTCCGTGTAACGAGAACCCCAAGCCAAGTTCTTGGCATTGAAGTCCCCGAGCACAAGCACGGGGAGGGAATGGCTTCCGATGACGACACTCAACTCCGTGAGGGAGTTGTGGAACTCGGCGAGAGTTCGGCTCGGGGAGAAGTAGACTCCCACTACAACGATCTCCCCGAACCGTGCTGCTACGCACCCCTGACCCTTCCTGACACTCTCAAGGGTCGGGGTACCGGCGGCGACCGACGCAATTAAGGTCACTGAGCCGCTAAGGTCCTCCACCCAGTCATCCCTGGGCGGGACAAAGTACGGCTCAGCGACCACGGCGATGTTAATCGACCACTGCGCCATGCTCTGGAGCAACAGATCCTGAGCGCAGGCGCAGTGGTTGATGTTCGCTTGGAGAAGGCGTAATGGGGCCGTTACTGGCACTCCATTTCAGCCCCCTCCCGGGCCCCCTGCGAGGGCCCCGCTGCGGAAGTTGCAGCAGTAGCGGCAGCGGCGGCGACAGTGGCGGCGACAGTGGCGGCGGCTGCGGTGGTGGCGACGGTGGGGGTTTTGGCGGTGGTGGCGGAGGGCCTTCCCTTACCCCTGGCCTTGGCGGGAGTACCGCAGGACTTGCTCCCTGCCCGGTGATCGGCCGGCTTGCCAGCTGCCGCACATGCGGCGCAGCGCGGCGCGGCGGAGCAAGCCGCGGCCGTGTGACCAGGCTGGCCGCAGCGGAAGCACAGGCCGCTGCGGTCCACCTCCGAGGTGAACCGGACCGACACGTGGTGCCCCACATGGCAGCGGAAGCACCTCAGAGGTCTGGGTTCCAGCAGCTTCACCTGCGCTGAAACCCAGCCCACCAAGAGCCTTCGGCCCTCATACTGATTGTGCTTGTTTCAAACAATTTTATTTTATTTATCAGTTAACTAAAATGTTATAGTTGTATTTTCGATTCAAAAATCGATCTATTTAAGATACCGCGCGCTCGTGCTAGGGCCTCTGTTTCTGAGAAATTCCTAATTACCCAATGTTCCGAGACAATATTTTTCTCAATATTTTGAGTCACCTGTGAACGCAGACCCAACAAGGTGTATTACAAAGTGTCGGTTATTTCCACTGTAACTCATATATCGACCCAAAAAAACGACAAAAAGTTAAGTCCCAAGTCAAACAGCTAATACCCTTTTACATCAACTATAATTTCCGCAAATACTCTTCGATTACACTTCTTATTCCCTACTCTTACATAAAACAGCTGAAAGCAAAAAAGATAAAGGTGAGTGTAGACTAGAGCATTCACTTGTGACAAAACATGGAGCCGCTCGACGCTTTGTTACAACTTGAGCAAAGACATGAGTGTGGATTGCGGTCTACACGTGCGACGCGATTGATGTGCGTGGAACCAGGAATCCAGCAGGTCGTAACTTGTTCATATTCACTCAGTGTTTTCAAATATAACTCAGCAAAATGAATGCATCAGCAGGAGCTCGTGGCTAAATAATAACAGCCGCTCGGGTTGACCTTCACGTTAAGCGGTGCTTGGCTAAGTTGGTTCGTAAATGAGTGACATACCGACTTTCCTCCGAGAAAAAAAAGAAAGCACGCTAAATCGGTGAACCCGAATGTCATTTTTAGATTTTTGGCAGTCGTTGCAAGTAGTCAGTGACCCGAAAGTCTGAAAACCAGTCTTACCACATTGTTTTTTCAAAGGAATATTTAAAAATGCAATTGATTTGTAAATAAAGGTAATAATCATTTGAAAAGAGTAACCATGGAGTTTCTTGCCGGTTCTTCTCCATAGGAAACGACCAACCCGAACCGTGCACCTTTTTGTCGACGTTTTATAAGTGCCCATGTAGGCCTATGTGAAATAAATATTTTAATTTTGATTTCGACCGAGTCGACCATTCGCAGGAATGTTACAGTACATAGAAATGCTCGGGAAAAGTGCTCTAGTGTGTACTAACCCTAAAGGAAACATACGTCCAAACGCGAGAATGAGTCCAAAACTCATTTCCGCCGTTTCCTAACAGAGATGTCGCGTAAAGTTTTCAAATTTCATTTTCTGACCCACTAAATTCTTATTTCATATATAAATGAACGTTTAAGTCTTGCTGCATTATTAAGTTTTCTGTTTCGTTGCTCAGAAATAGTTATGAAAATACCTTTTTGTTTCATATGCGCTGCAATGATTTTGCTGTTGAGTAATTTTTATTCAATCAAAAGTCACTTACAGAAATTAGACTGAGAATCGGAGCTTCCTGAACGCCAAATTGCATAAGACAGTTACCCCACCCTTCATTGCTTTCTAGTATTTAAGCTGATAAAAATATATAGCAGTGATAAAAAAATCTCCCAAGCAGCACTTCTATTTTTTTTAGTTGCCTTATCCCACTGCAGGGCTAAAGCCTCCTCCATATCCTTCCAGGTACTCTTCTCCTGCGCCACCTCGAACCAGCCTTCGTGAAAATAAAAAAAAACAAAATATTTTATTTCACATAGGCCTAGATGGGCATGGGATGAGGAGCTCGTGGCTAAGTAATAACAGCCGCTCGGATCGATATTTAGGTTAAGCCGCGCTTGCCTAGGTTGGTCTGTGGATGGGTGACCACCCATTACATACCGAGTTTCCTCCGTGCCTCGGAAAGCACGTTAAGCCGTTGGTCCCGGGTGTCATTTGTAGATCTTTGACAGTCGTTATAGGTAGTCAGTGGCCCAAAAAGTCTGACAACCAGTCTTACCAAGGGTTATCGTATTACCCAGTACTAACTGGGTTGTGGAGGTCAGATAGGCAGTCGCTCCATGTAAAATATTGGTATTCAGCTGCATCCGGTTAGACTGGAAGCCGACCCCAACATAGTTGGGAAAAGGCTAGGCAGATGATAATGAGGCCTAGATGGACACTTATAAAACGTCGACAAAAGGTGCATGGTGATGTGCGTCTAGATCAGATCGCCTCCTCTTTCTAGGCCGGCCTCGGCAGCACCGTCCATCCTCAGGCACCCATCGTGTTGACGCCTTTGCCCAGCGGTCGTCATGCATGCAGCTCACGTGGCCTGCCCAATCCCACTTGAGCCTGTCTCTCCTTTGACAAGGAGAGACAGGCTCAAGTATACAACAGTATATGAATTTTGGAATGTATTTTCTTTAATATTGCGATTGTGATACACAAAAGTAAAAACGCAGAACAATAATAATAGAATTTTCAATTGACTACAGTAGAAGAAACTTTTCCACACCAAATGAAAAAGATTGGACGTTGCTACGTCGTAGCTTACGCGATTACGTCACCGCTACACCGACTGGGCTGAAAGCTACGTCGTAGCAGATAATCCACTACGCTTCTAGATATATTCTTGGAAAACTTCGTTAGCCACCGGATGTGTATTGAGAGCCTAGTGATTTTTTTTTAATATTTTTGATGATATTTACGTAAAATTCAGTTTTCATGAAAATTTAAGTTTTCCAAGAACATGACTGGAAGCACAGTGGATTTTATGATGAGTTCCTAGTTCATATACCTGTAACAAATTATTTATTACTGCCTTTTATTTTGTCTAAAATTATCTGTCAGATGAATAAATTGGAATATTGAAAGGGTCATGTTATTGAGAAAAAAAACCCTTGATGAGATACATAAAAGGCTAAACTTTGGTCCCGGTTATTACCGCGGTACCTCTTTAAAATTATCCTTTGTCTCCTCGATGATAAACGTCATCGAAATCCGTTCAGCCGTTAATGCGTGAAATGTACCAGACATACAGAGATATTTCCGCATTTATAAAATGGATACCTCCTACCTGCTTACTATGTAGAAAACGGTAAGTAATTCAATATGCGATGGGTTAGGGGTGTGATAACTTATGCACACGTGTTGCTCGTGGCTTCAAGCACTGCTAATGCATCTTCTACTAACTTTAACTTGAACACGAAAATCGGTGAGGTAACTTGATATAGCAGACGGATTGAGGTACAGCGGTTATGCGTTTCTTGGTGTCTATAAACTTCTAGATATACGAATGTATAATAATTTTGTGACCAATTATATTGATTGGCAGAAGGCTCAGTAGAAACTATTGAAGATAAATATCTGTAATCGTCACCAATTCTCCAATCCGTAATGCTCAGGCAAAAGGTTAGAGTTGCCTAAGCGACAGATTTCTTACACTATTGATAGACTCAAAATTTGCCTCACAAACCGCAGTTTTTGCGTAGGCATCTGCTTACGTTAGGCTTTGCGTAACAAGGTGCTGTTTGCTTTGGCGTTAGTGAAAGATGATTAGTTTTAGAGCACAGAGGTGCACTAAGGAAGACTTTTAAAACCTTCTGATGGGGTCATATTATATTTAAGTTTAAACTCTGCACGTTTATGAAACTAGTGCAACTTTAATATGCAGCAAAAGAATTTTTCATCAACAATTTTCTGATCATTTTCAGAATATCGTAGTGTAATATATGTTTATTTTAAAAAGGCCTGTGCGCTATAAATTACGTTTATATTCGATTCAGTGTGCCGCTGCCATAAATGTCATCGGACGGGCAAACGACACCACTGGGGGAGCACTGTATCAGCTGTCGTTGGCAGTGTGGTACAAGGTAAGAGATGAGAGCTGGATAATTTATCTAAGAAACTGTACAGGGAGGAATCTTCCACCCCGTACTACACCTTCCTACCTTAACAAGTGTCATGTGATTGTACAATAGGTAAACCTCTACCTAACCCTAAGTGAAAATGAACAGGATGTTCACTACTACATATATTTGCAATTATAATTTTGCAACTCAATTTTTCTTTGTGATAGTACTGAGATTTCGCTCATGACACAACATATCAGTAAACAACTTTCGCGAAAATAACACGCATGTAGTTTATTTACAAAAACCTCAAAGTTTTTTAAAGAGCCATTAGACTATTCAGGGTGTATATTCTAATGGCTCTTTAAATGTGTATGCGTATGAGGAAATAAACCAAATCAAATTGAATGAATTCCCATAACATTCCTGAATTAACTTTCTTGTACCAGTCATCTTAGTATGATATACTGAATTCACCCCATCATCAGTTTGTGGAGAGCTGTCCTTTACACCCTGTATAAAAGAACTACGAAAATTAAATTAGTTGTATTTCAAAAACATCCATAGGTGGTAACTACTTTCAAATCCTTTCGTTTTTAGTTTCAAATTACTTAAACGACCCAAACCATTCCAAGAAACCACCATTCGACCATTTTCCAAGAAAATATCTTCAATTAAATAAGAGAGAGTGTATAATATCCATGTTAACGCAATTTAAAATTAACGCTACCTCTCACATTCTGCGCCATACATAAAATGTGCACCAGCAAAAATCACTTTTATATTTTATCGGAAATAACGTTAAGTTTCTCAAATTACCGTAACTACATTATTATACCTACTGCATTTACATCCAGCCATTATTTCCAGGCTGGTAAAAGAATGGAAAATATTAAAACGATCCATTTTTCATGCAATTCGAGGTTACTTTGAAGGTTGGTTGTTTTATAGTTTGGTAGTGATTTGATGTAGCCCTGAACTGGTTAGCGATGCGTTCACGCTCGCAATGCTATGCAATATAGTGTGCGTAGCAAAATACTAAGAAAGGGGTTAGACAGATTTGTCTGCTCCTAATAATTTATTCATCACTCACCCGCATTCTCCAGTCATCCCGGGTTCATGGCGCTTCCATCAGCGTCGAAATAACGGGAGCTAAAAATAATCGAAAATCCCGGAAGATATCCCGTAAGTGACAGAACCGTGAAAGTTTAAAACAATCTATTTCTCAGTCATTGGTGATTTTCAACATTTTTTTTTACCGATTTTCTACTTTTGATCTATAGTTTAATTCAACTTAGTTAAATATTATAGTTTTTTCATTATAATGAAACTTCTCCAGTAACTGCTTTGCGAATAAATCGCCAGTACAGTAAGCTCTTTTTTACCGTAAGAACTACGAATTTCCCCACAAACTTCACCCTAATGTCATCTACCCTTCTTTTTCTTCATCTTCGTCGTCACACACTTGGGAGAGTGGTCGTGGTCGTCACATCAGTGGTCGTCATGAAGGTACATCTCCCCTTCACTCGCATATTTTAAATTGTTTCAATCCAAGTTTTAACTTTCAGTTTGTCTTGATCCTAAATTGTCGTGTGTCGAACTTAGCGCGTATTTATTTAGGCAAAGTTCGTGTGCTTACACTTAGTACTGTCTTCACAAAATGGAATTTGCGTTTGTAGTGAAGACAAATGATTTGTGTTAAGACAAATAAAGGCAAAGTAGTGGCAATCAACTCACCTTAAAAAGAAAGAAAAAAAATCAGGCCCGAAGGTACCTAAGAAGCCGATTCCTGCCGGCTTCCTTTCGAGAACAAGGAGAAATTATATTTATTTAGCACAGACAAAAGCACACTACATATTCTGCAAGATACACACAGGAAATTCACAGAAAACAAGAAAAGAACAACAGAAATGTGGTACAGACGGCTGCGCCAAATACGAACAGTTCAGATGCCAGGCAACTAGTGCCTGACGCTGATTTTCAACTGGATAGGACGACACTGCTGAATTTAGGGCGTTGCCAATTTGCTCCTGACCTTTCCCTCGATGATGCAATCAAGAAACTAGTACCAAGCGATACACGCGGCAGATTATTTGGTCGCGATCCTCAGTATTTAGCAAACGACAAAGAAGAAGATCTTTTCACTCATCGTCTTCTTCAGGTCCATGGTACCAGATAATGGTATGGCTTATATCTTATAGTATCTTAGCTGTAAATTCATATGCAATTTGATAGTGGGTTAACTGCTCAAAAACTTGATCAAACTTAGTGAGTTAATTATAATTTAAATTATTTATATGTAAAGTTCAACAGAAAGTTAAAATTTTAAACCGTAATTTGTTTATAAACAAGTCCCACTTCTGCTTACCCTTCAACCATTAACACCATGAAAGTACAGTAAACAGAATATAAAGAGGTGTGCACACACGCCCACTATCAACCCCCTGAGTCACGTTACACTGGCGATATATTTACACTGTTGATTAAAAACTGATACCAGAATTTTGTTCAGGGAACAGTGCATTTTTTTTTTTGTTGATCTAGTCTCTGATTTTTAATAAAATATGCGTTGTATATGAATTTTTATTCATTTTGTAATGTTAATTGCAAAATTATGATTTCTTGTAAATGAGTCCATTTGCCCAGCCTTTTTCAGTCATAGCTATTCAGTTGTTTTGCAAAATATGGAGAGACCTCTATGTGACCTTATGCTAAACTTGATAAATCGAAAACTTAACCACATTTTTGTTAATTAGCCATAAATCCCTTACTACAGTCTATATTACTAATCTAATTGAGCAAGCGAATTACAAAGATAACCAGTTAACTAACCAGGCCTTTTTGTAATAAAAGGAGTTATGATTGACACCGAAACTTTTTGTTATGTACACTCTTGACTCGATGCAACATCTGCGACTTACTCAAGAATAACCTGTAACCTGAAGCATGCTTAAAATTCTTGTAACCGGTTTGCATGTGTGTATGGGTGTCGAAAGTCAACTAGCCAATCAGCAAATGTCAAATTGCTTAGTCAAATCACTTAAATTAGTGTACCTCTGTAGAAATTGTCTGTTGAAAACTTGTCTGTAAATTCTGTATTTGTAATTCTAAATATGTACAACAATTTGCCACAGTGGTCATAAAATACCAATATCAGAAACTGACATATAAAAGAACCAAAATTTTACTTGGGTCATTTGACTATTGTACCGACGGCGACAGTTCATATTATGTGAGTCGATTTTCCTCGTTGAAAAAATGAATGTTAATTAATTGGTATTACAGCCGCATGGGTCGATCTTCTAGGTTAAACCCCACTTTCCAAGGTCGGTCTACGGGTGAGTGAACACCCATTTCATACCAAGTTTCCTCCGTGCTTCGGAAAGTTAAGCGATTGGTCCCGGCTGTCATTTGTAGATATTGGACAGTAGTTACAGATATTTAGTGTTCCAGTCTGACAACCAGTCTTACCATGGGATATCGCTCCATGTAAAATACTGGTATTCAGCTGCGTCCGGTTGGACTGGAAGCCGACCCCAACATTGGGAAAAGGCTAGGCAGATGATGATGGCTAATGTGCCAAGGAGTCACAATCACAAGTCAACAACTACTTACTACATACGCAAAGATTACCCAATTTAATTAAAATCAACTTTAATCGGCTGATTGCTAAATTTCATTCATATTATTCACAAACTCAGCGGAGTTCCCTACAGAAGTTGTTTGGAAGAATTTCAATAAACGTCATCATACCGATTGCCAAGATTGTAGGAACAGACGGATTTTAATAGATTAAGAATTTGAGGGGCTTGTCTTGTTGTTTCGCATTGTTTAGTTTTAATAGGGGCAAAGATAATACCAGCTTATAATTAAATTATTCTTGCCTAGAGGTAAAGTCCTCCTCTTTATTGAGACAAGGTTATGATTTCCTCGTTGGTCAAGTGGTCGTAAGCGCGACTGCTGAGCATGAGGTCCTGGGTTCGATTCCCAGGTCGGGCTAAGTGTTATTGGGTTTTCCATAAGAAATTTCTCAGCAGCAGTCACGGAGTCTGGATTTGTGCCCGATTGACGGTAATAAGCTCGCCCCCTATTTCAAGAGGCTTAAAACATAGCTGACGAAATGTGGGTGCACTATTAGGTTCATCTCTGGCTAACCCTTCGGTGTTGTTATGATGTTATGTTATGATTATCTTTTAGGTACATTCTGATACTGAAATCAACTAAAACTAAGTTTAGCTGTAGGTGCTGAACCTACAACCCGGTGTTCAAGATGTTTTAGCAAAAACCTCCAAACCGTCAAGATCTAAGAAATTCTCGAAAGAACCTGAACATCACGCCTGGTACACCTCAAAGGTTTAGGTAGAAGTGTAACTTGTACTACACCCACATTTCGCTAACTATTTTTAAGTCCAGAAAAGGTTTTAGAAAAGAATTTACTTAAAAAATCACCGTATTTCCTTAAAGTAACTCTAAAAGCAAGAAAACACTCAAGAACACACTTCCACAAAGAAATTACAATTTCTAAATTCAACTTAATTAAAAAAATCGCACTCTGTTCAAGGAACGCGATTTAAATTGCAAAATAAAGGCCATCCCCCACACTCACCGGTTAGCATATTACAAGGGCTTGCGATAATTGTATTAAGGACTGTCTACCACCGGCAGCGGCGCATTTACATCGCTAATGAACGAGTGAGACGCAGAGATGTTTTTCACTAGTTAGCTTTGGTTAGGGCTGGTACTCAATGGTTGAACGAGTTTTTGGTGACGACTGTTCGTGTACAATGCTGTAGAGAACTTTGAAGGTTGAGTGACATTGATTGGGGGAGTTGTTGGTAAATACCAGTGGTACTGAAATTAACCCGTCGAAATAATGTTATTATTTGTCGCTTTCGGAAAAAAAATGTGTTACTAATATCTTTTAAAAACGTTCAGAGTCGAACATTTATTTAGTGAAGTGTCACTAAATAAATGTTCGACTCTGAACGTTTTTACTATTTTGTTGTTATAGCGCCAATGAGATACAGCCCGCTGACAGACAGACAGACGGGAAGCGGAGGCTTAGTAATAGGGTCCAATGGGACCCTACGGAACCCTAAAAACCTACAGTTTTTGCCAATCGTTTGGGGATTACAAGGACGCAATAATGTTACAAAAAAGTTAAATAGATCTACGGATACGTACCTAGTTACGTAAGCTTCTTTAATCCACCATAGCCAACTTACTTCGATATTTTAGAAGTAAGTTGATCATAATTTATATCTCTTGTATAATTCAATATTTCGTAAATACCAAGTCATAAGACATCACACTAGCAGAAAACACGCAAACAGAACCTAAACGAGGTTAAGGCTATATTACACTTTTCACAAACAACGTTAGTGCCCCTAATTCGGATCTGGTACAAGGTTATTTCCGCGAGTGTACTCCCAGCTGAAGCAAGATTTCTTGCACTCAGTACTGCCGAGTTCTTGCGTCGCAATTAAGACGGCACTATCACGGCCCGTATTTAGGTGGTACACTCAGAAGAAAAAATAGTGGACATGGTAGATGTATTATTCTCTGTATTTTTTGGTGATAGGTTTTTCAGTTCACATTTAGGTACATCATCATCATCATTTCAGCCGAAAGACGTCCATTGCTGGACATAGGCCCCCAAGTGTCGCCACATTGACCGGTCCCGTGCGTCTCGCATCCAGCGGATCCTTGCAACCTTTACCAGGTACAGTTGTTGTACTGTACCATTTAGGTACAGTTACATCTTATTGTATAGAAGACTATAAAAATGCCAGAATGATTGAATTTTTAAATGAATTTGGTAAAAACTTTAGCAAAAATTTATTTAAGCGTTACTTTCTGTCAAAAAATGTTTTTTCCCGAAAGTTTTGAATTATGATTTAACTACTTATATGAATTAATCTTGTTTTTTTTTCTAGTTTAATAATTTTTAATATTTTACACGCAAACCCTGCGTAGGGAACATAGCTGTTTTTGACATGGAAAGAAAAATTCCAGTGCGAGCAGGGTTTGAACCTGCGACCTTCCGATTCAGTACACCGGATGTCGATGTTTCGAGAACTGTGAGCGGGGTGCGATGGTCTAGTTGGTTAAGACATCCGGTGTACTGAATCGGAAGGTCGCAGGTTCAAACCCTGCTCGCACTGGAATTTTTCTTTCCATGTCAAAAATAGTTTAATAATGTCAATATTACCGTCCAACAATTGTTGAATGGGGTAATGCGCCTGATGTAAAGATTAATCATGAAAGCCTGTGCATTTTCAAAGTCATTAAAATCTACATGCCCGTTTTGATCATACCGTGACGACCATCCTCCATAGCGCTTACTTGCCCTATCTATATAATATGTTCCGTCTACAAGAAACAAACCTCTTGGGAATTAGTAATTCAAATTGTTCACTAAATACTTTTTGATTTATAAACGGGCGGAGCCTTCGTGCATTTTAGTATTGTTTTTGTGTAAAACACGTAAAATAACGGTAATGGTTGTTTGAAAACAGCAGTTGGGAACATGTCTTAGAAAATTTTGTTAACTTCCATGATTGATATGCATAGGGTGTTTATTCTGCGAATAATAGTTCGGTACTTACTTACTCATTATTACTGGGTCTTCCAATAGGGACTTCCGAACTTTAACATTTCTTCATCTGCCAAATTGGCTGTCATTTATTTAGTCTGTTTTTCCAAATCACCATGATGGATATAGCGTTCAACAACACGTGCAAATGATAAAATGATTTTATCAAAATGGGTGTTCTGTTTGGGCAACGTTCCGCGCTTCACCCATTTTATGGTTGCCATAATCCTACCGAGAAGACTATTCGCAGTGTGGTGGATAAATTGGAGACCACTGGTTCAGTAAACAATCAACCAACACAAGATCAGAAAAACGCAAGATCTGCCGAAAACATCGCCGCTGTCCGTGAGACTGTGCAGGAGAATCCTCGGCAGTCGATTTTGCGTGGATTTCATAAAAAAATTGACATTTCGGATGTGCGCCACCCATCGAAGTTGCGGCAAAAATTTGAACGATGTCATATTCCATACATAATGGCAGCGATAGGCCTTTCAAACGAATAAAAAAATTCTATGATATCTCACACACACTTCGTTGGAAGCGCTTAATGAAAGACCCGTTATATGCCTTTGTATGTCAATCTTAATTTTTATGTCTAACTAACAATGACAATGACACTTCTGGCGGTTTTGTGTTAACGTTATCCAGTTTTTTCCGGCCACTTTAATAAGATCGTCTGTCCACCTAGTCGGTTGTCTTCCCATATTCCTCCGTCCTGTCCGGGGTCTCCACTCCAGCACTTTCCTCCTCCATCTTCCATCAACTGCATTACATTACCATACTCAAATAATGATGTCTGAAACAGTGCATCAAGTCCAATCAAGAATGATAAGCCGCTCATGATCAGCGGCTCGGAATGCGCGCCACGTGTTGATAATCAAGAAAGTTCTTCGAGACGACGTCAGGGGGACGTGACGCCCATTCAGCCAATATGGCACGTGACAGGCGGCAAAGAGTAGGGAAATGTAGATTTAGAGGTGATACAGAGGGACAGAGTAGAATGCCTATTTGGGTTTGTTAGGACTGTATGTGTATAGGGCAGAAGGACTTTTCAGAGCGTCAGTCGACCGTCACTTTGCTACTGTGTAAAAATAATACAGCTGTAAAACACCATACAAACTATTAATCAAAGAGTTGGTACTATTACCTGGAGACTTTTTATCATCCACTTTTTCAGTCCCTCTGATCTCAATGAGGAATAGAAACAAAAAATATGTTACACTCGATAAATGCATTTCAGGCTTCTCAATCTAGAAATTCCATTTCAATTTTATTGCGATGTAAAAAACAGTGAAAAGTGTAAAATAACTTTATTTATGGAAGTCTTTTGTTTGCCAGTTGACTTTCTGTCACCGACTTCCGGAACTAAACTTGTTTTTCACTTTTTAGAGATTTTTTTTTTTGGAAGTGGGTTATTTTTTTAGCAAATAAGTTTTTTAGTAGTGGTATGATGGTATCTCACACAATTTTTTGTCGATTATTAATTTTCCATTGTTACTAAAAGTTATAACCGGATTATCCACATAGCCATAGAAGAAAAAATGTGCATTATAGATACTAACTCATAAACTACCCAAGCAATGTCAATATGGGATCACGCAAGCTTCCTCTACCAAATTAAAAAAGAATCACGTAAATCCGACCAGTAATCAGGAAGTTATAAGGTAACAAACAATAAAAAAAAATCTGCCGAATTGAGAAACTTTTTTTAGAAGTCAGTTAAAAATCAGTCCCCTTAACTATTCTTGCTTAGCTTTGGAGTCCTAATTGAGACTAAGCCCATTCATTCAAAACTTTTCACATTATTAATAACGAATTGTAGGTATTACGAACAGACCTATCTGCAGACAAAGCCTATAATCTATGACATTACCGAATTACTCAAAGGTCTGCGTTGCATTATAACTTAGAAGTTGACGCGTGCGACGTAAACCGGGATTTATTAATGTAATCTTCTTCTTTGCTCGTTGCGACATGGGAAAGTATGTAGGATCTCTCGATATTGCCTGATTAATCCTGTCAAAGATGAACGGAGAAT
This sequence comes from Noctua janthe, assembly GCA_910589295.1. Lineage (NCBI taxonomy): Eukaryota > Metazoa > Arthropoda > Insecta > Lepidoptera > Noctuidae > Noctua > Noctua janthe. The sequence continues at coordinate 2,022,827 of OU342560.1, forward strand.
TTAGATCAAGACTGATAAGCTTTATCGAGACCCGAACGTATCAGTAAATAGGCTGACAATAGTATATTTTGATATGGTTGCTTCTGACTTGTTTTCTTTTTTAGCCTATAGAATTCCTCGATAAATGGGCTATCAAACACTAAAATAATTTTTCAATTCGAACCAGTAGTTCTAGAGATTAGCGCGTTCAACCAAATAAACAAACTCTTCAGCTTTATAGTATTAGTATAGATCTTGATATAAGTGGGGAAACTTTGTTATTGCATTCGAGGCGGAATTAACACACGAGCTGCAGGCGAGGGTGTTATAAGGCCGAGAACTTACCTAGCTTCTGTCTAGCCATTTCCAATTATTTCCTCGACATCAATATGTTACAGTCACGTGTGAGGGAAGAACTGAAATATAATTTTGCAAATAGTCCATCTTCGTAGGTACCTACTACTGAATTCCGTGATGGTCTGCCACTTTTCACCCTTATGCCCTAAGTAATAAGGTTAAAAAGTGGTCGACCCTCAATGAACTGGGTAGAACACGTGTCGAAATAATTCTATCCTTCTCAAAGAATTTCTTCATTGTAAGACAGTTACCGGTAAACTACCCATATATCATACTATTTTCATATAAAGGTCTAATTACCGATATTCTTTCGAAGGGAGGAGGTGATGTCTCTCCTAATTTATCTTCATCATGTGCCTAGCCTCTTCCCGACTATGTTGAATTCGGCTTCCAATCTAACCAGACGCAGCTGAATACAAGTATTTTACATGGAGTGGCTTCCTATCTGACTTTCACGACCCAGTCATTGAGTAGCAGGATACCTAGTAGGACTGATTTGTCAATCTTTCGGCCTTCTGAGTACCAGCTGTCAAAGATCTACAAATGACAGCTGGGCCCATCGACTTTACGTATTTCCGAGACACTGAGGGCTGCCGAGATTTAATTAATCTTTACCCATCGACGGGTCGACAGCGGCAAGTCAAAGTCAAAGTTTTTTATTTGCTAAACATAGATGTAAAAGGTGTAATTAAGAGATCTCTATGTTTTGCCGTCAACGGCGTACAAATATTTAACAAAATTAACAGAATTAAATTTTGTTAAAAGTTGATAGCAGCTATCCATCATACATAATATTTCTTATTTCTAGGTAAGTTTCAAGGTCTTAAATTTAAATGATAACTTAGACTCGTAGGTCTGTTATTATCTAGCCACGAGCTACTCCAACTTAAATCCATTTCTTAAAGAATTATAAGCCTCGATCATCTAGCTTAGATTACGACAATGATAAGTAGTACATTTTTCTATCAGTGTCGGGTACAGCTACATTTCCCGCCGGCTCCGTGTCGGTTCCGCGCCGGTCCGCTCGCAATAATGGCGCGAACATTGTCGTAACTGACTCTAAAGAAATAGACACCGGCTTGTATATTGTAAGGGCTGATTGCACACTGAGAGAAAGTGTTATTGAAACCAAAAATCATAATACACAGGTTTATTTACTTATTTGTTTAGGATCTCCAACAAATGATGTACACAAACACACGAAATAAATAATCGACGACAAAAGTATCACGTAGGTGTACTCCTTCACTTACAGGAGACCACAACATGCTTAATAAAATTTATAACTAAGCTAACAAAGATTTAGTAGCATTTAAAAATTTAATTAAAACATTAATATAATAAAATAAAATTGCAAAAATAAAATTAATAATAACAAAGTCATAGTAGCAGTAAAAAAAATCAAAACACATATAGTAATAATATTGTAAAAATAAAATTACAATAGTAATTAACAAATAGATAATTCTTTGAGGCATTTTTTTATAATTTGCGAGAGATTTACAGATGTCAAGATTGGTGGTCTTAGCTATTGTGTTATATTGCCTACAATACGGTTGTAAGGGACATAGAACAAAATGTTACCATAACCATCATCATCTGCCTAGCCTTTTTTCCCAACTATATTGGGGTCGGCTTCCAGTATTTTACATGGAGCGACTGCCTATCTGACCTCCACAACCCAGTTAGTACTGGGTTATACGATACCCCTTGGTAAGACTGGTTGTCAGACTTTTTGGGCCACTGACTACCTAACGACTGCCAAAGATCTACAAATGACACCCGGGACCAACGGCTTAACGTGCTTTCCGAGGCACGGAGGAAACTCGGTATGTAATGGGTGGTCACCCATCCACAGACCAACCTAGGCAAGCACGGCTTAACCTAAAGATCGATCCGAACGGCTGTTATTATTTAGCCACGAGCTCCTCTGTTACCATAACCATGAATGCAGTAGAATAAAAATCGGCTATTCATGCCTTGTTCTTAGCTATATTTTAATCGTGTAGGATTTCACATTAATATGGATCATCAGTTTTTAAATTAAATCACAAAAAATACTCAGAGGTCTCGAAACTTGTGCTGAATTCAAGGTAATATTTTGCGCGTCTTTCTTCCTTACACCATGTACTCAAATTAGATAGAATTAACCCTTTCAAAATATCTAATAAAAGGTAAAAAGTTAAATTTGGGAAAAACCCTAAATAAGGTCATCATCATCATTTTAGCCCGGAATCACCTACTGTTGGGTTTAGGCCTCCCCTTTCTTCCAAATAAGGTACAGACGAAACTGTTAAATTTTCTCTATCAACCTTGAACCTAATGCTTTAGCGATAAAGTTGATAATGTATTAAAGAAATTTGATGGATTGTAGTAGTTTGATGTGAAAAGGTGAAAAATAATATTATACTTACAGTGACGAGCACCGATATGTAAACACTTAACAACTTTTAAAAATAGTTTTCTCCTACTGTTATGATTAAATTTTTATGTTGTTACGAGTACAAACATAGTATTCTGGAACTCATATTTTTATGAAAAATATCCTATCTCCAAGTTGAAATCGTTATTTTTCGCAAAAATTTATTTTAAATTTAGGAAAGTATATACATATTGCTGCTCGTGACTGTACAAACATGACAGTCACAGTGAAACACTGTAAACTTAACAAAAATAACGTCAAAAAAATCTAAACCACCAAGTAAAACTCCATCCTTATTCCTCTGCAAAGAAATCACTACATTTGTAGAAAGCTAGACAATAAGTGGGGAGTAGGAAAAGATGGCTCCGATAAATAGGTACCGGTCACGGGAAACACTCCGAGGCGGAAACTATTGGTTCTTAAGTGTACAATGTTTTTACGAAGAGAAAATATTTTTAATCCTCTCCTCTCAAATGGGACAATAGGGTCCGTGTATTAAGATGTTTGAGCGTGGCTCGGATTTGTTTTGAACTTTTTCTGGGAACTTGTGTTGTCTATGAAGCGGTTTATTTTTTTGTGTAGGGAATAGTGTTGTGTTTATCTACATGGAGAAATGCGGAGTGAGAATTTTAGTGTGAAAATTCTGTCTGACAGAGATGCTTTTTTTTTTTTTTTCCGGATGGGGAATCATCAAATGACCCCCCCCACTCTGGGCGGAGCGGAAGGGAGTGTCAGACTTGTACTGACTAAAACCCATCCATGTTCCTTCTTTGCCCTTTGTGTTCCAGGGCCACGGTATGTCTTTCGAACAGTCCCGCAGGGACAGAGATGCTTTAGTCATCTTTTATGGTACCTACATATCATACCATGCTTTAGTCATCTTTTATCGTACCTATATATCTAATATGCAAGAAAGGTGAAGATATAAACATTCATGGAAGAAAAGGAACACGGTTTGATAAAAGTTAAAATAAGATGGTGTTAACTTTTTGGAAAGATGAAGCTTATATAATATTACCATTTTGACAAAAATACTTATAAATCATCAATCATCACGCCTACTAACCCCGAAAGGTTAGGGCAGAGGCGTACCTACGTATACACCCTCATTTAGCCGGTTATCTTACAAAAAAAAAAAAAACATTTATAATATTAATCAACATTAACAACAACACATCACATCATCATCATTATTAACATTATTTTAATTATTACATGCCTTATGGTGCTAAGTCCGCCTATACCACTCTTGTACATGAAGTTTAAATAAATAACATTCCCAAAAATCAATCGTACGTACGCCATTAACCAACAGTAAATTCGTCCACAACAAATAACGGCTTGGAAGCGACAGAATATAAATTACTATGATCAAAATAGCTCAAAGGGTTTTATTATAACCCCGAAGCCCGTGGTGCTATGGAACAAAATTTGTATTTTCGCTAATAAAAAAGTTTCCGAAATGGTTTTTCATTGGATGCTAAGGGGTGCTACACAATTATTAGTGTCCGGTTCGGTAGGCCTCCCACTAGGCGGACCGATGACCTGGTAAAGGTTGCGGGGATCCGCTGGATGCGAGACAGTGGACGTGTTTCGGCTGAAATGATGATGATGGTTTGGTAGTACTTGTCGAACAACAAAGCTGACCCGAATCAATTAATTCAGAAAGGTATTCGACTTTCACTCGGCCCGTGCCGATCGGCATCTACCTCCGCTCATTCATGCTTGGGTGAGGTGAGCTCGGCACAAATAGAGACTCAGCCTATTGGTTTTATTCCGAGCGTAGATTGAGACTGAGCGGGTTACATTTGCACGATGGTTCGGGACAGATGGGCCATAATCGGCCCTTAGTGGATGCCTGAAGACGGTCGTCGTCACGTGGCAGGCCCAAGAAACGTAGGGCGTGATGATTTGGATTCGTTCCTGACTGGTTGGCCAGAGAAAGCAATACGCCGGGAGAGTTGGAAAGGAATTGTGGAAGCCTTTACTCAGCAGTGGGACAGAACAGGCAAATTAAAAAAAATACATTTTTTTGATCTTAACGTCCGGCTGTGCCGTGTTGTGCCGACCCGGATATGTGTGTAGCACACCTAAAGAGGGTTGGAACGAAGCGAGGCTAGACGCCACTTAACTCGCCTGTCCCTTTGCGGAACAGGTTTTAGATGAATTCGAGAGGTGTCTCTTGGAAAAAGTTTTTAGACTGTCTATGTAGACGCTACTAGTTAGGAATACACAGAATCTTGTGGAGAATGGAATGGGAGGCCTTTGCCCAGCTGTGGGCCAATACAGTATAGTTAGTTTCTTATGTAGACGTCAAATGTTCTTCACCGATTAGGTCAGCTGTATAATACGTAATTTATCAACCAGATGTAATTTTTAGGGTTGATGAGGAGGGATGGAACACATGGGACTAAAAGACTGATGAATATAAATAATGTTGTTAGATGGAGAGGGATAGGAAGACCAAAGAAAAGATGGATGGATTGTGTGAGGAATATGGGGAGAATGAAAGAAAAAAACGTGATGCGCCGACCCCAAATAACATGAGACAAGGGCGGGAAGATGATGATGATGTATTTTTTAGGGTTCCATACCTCAAAAGAAAAATGGGAACCCTTATAGGATCACTTCGTTGTCCAAACCATCAACATACAGGATCGTAAACGAGTCATACTCGCACATGTCCGGTTTTTGTGTTCTTAGATGTCAAAAAAATCTAGCGGTTCATCATCATCAACATCATCATTTCAGCCGAAAGACGTCCATTGCTGGACATAGGCCTCCCACAAGTGTCGCCACATTGACCGGTCCCGTGCGACTCGCATCCAGCGGATCCCTGCAACCTTCACCAGGTCATCGGTCCACCTAGCGGGAGGCCTTCCAACGCAACGTCTTCCGGTTCACAGTCACCACTCTAGAACTGAACATGAACACTTGCAAAGCCAGAAATGGAAGAAATGCTGAAATACCTCATGGGCTTGTTCAGGAACAAAGATTAACTGACACCACGTCATTTGTGCTAAAAACTGCAAAAAAAATCTAATAAGACATACCTTATTCCGTTTACCGACAGAACATCAGGGGGCCTAGAAAGGCCGCTTTAGCAGAATCATAATTGGATAATAATATGAATCACAATACAATTCGAAAAATGGTCACAAAGTGATAATTCAGAACACTGATTGCGTATGCGAGCCTTTTACGCCCCCGAATGAATATTAATTTGTACACTTACTTTGCAAAACACTTTTAGACTTTGACTCACTTACAAACTTTTCACCACTATTTGATGACCGGTTTTACCAACGTATAGATATAAAACAAACCAACACTAAAGCTAAAATGAACCAACTCCTCAAGAGCCGGAGTTCTGTAATTAATGACATCCCAACATTATTTTTCTTCTCCCTTAATTTATTGCCATTGTTGTGGCCATGTCTTAAAATACTTTCCAAGTCTTTAAAACTTTTGGAGACCCGAATTACATGTTTTTTTTTTCGAAAAATAACGAATTTACTCTCAAGTTTTATTTTGGGAAGGGATCAAAATTGGTTTATGTAAAAGTTGAGTAAAAGTTTCGAGGGTATTTCGCCTAATGGACAAGAGAGAGTAGGTAGTCTGTGCCTTGTATTAGAGACTATTACCTACTGTTATAATTTGTACTGGTGAGTTCAAAAATAAACACCCTTGAAGTCTTGATGTTGTGTTGAGTATGCTTACCAACTCATTCGACCGTTTTCAATTTGTCTGGCGTAGGGTAATCGACTGTCCCTAGGTAAACTGTCGAAAGTGAAAAGTGCTTACTTTATGGGACAAGATAATTTTGTCATTAATTACTATATTTGTATACAAAATGGGTTCCCTACATGAGTTTGAAATATTTCTTTATACAGATATTAATGATGAATGAATGATGAGGATGTTTCCTCCGTGCCTCGGAAAGCACGTTAAGCCGTTGGTCCCGGGTGTCATTTGTAGATCTTTGACAGTCGTTAGGTAGTCAGTGGCCCAAAAAGTCTGACAACCAGTCTTACCAAGGGGTATCGTATTACCCAGTACTAATTGGGTTGTGGAGGTCAGATAGGCAGTCGCTCCATGTAAAATACTGGTATTCAGCTGCATCCGGTTAGACTGGAAGCCGACTCCAACATAGTTGGGAAAAGGCTAGGCAGATGATGACAGATATTAATGACAAAGTTATCCATAAAATAAACTTCAAATCGCTGTCCTGTAAAGTAAGCACATTTGACTTTCGATAGCTTACCTAGGGACAGTTGATTCAATTCTTTCTAAGAAAATCCCTCTTCTTAATCAATTACCTAAAATCTTAACTTAGAAAATCTTACATAAAAGCCTTACCCATTTATCAAATACATCTGACGTTTCCTTTACCACGCCGGTGTAAAATAACAAAGACTGAACGCACGAACGACATACGCCTTTGTGGTGCAAAAACCAGCGCTATATCCAGCCATATTAGTTTAACAGAGGAACGGCTTGTAACCGGAGAGCGCTCGAGATAAGCGATCAAAGCGCTTCTTTGTACATCGCTGTTAATATTGGTGTGAAATATTGGGTGTACTTGGAGTTGAATCGAATGGGGTTAGTGGTTTTTTCTGGATTTTTTTTTGTGTTTTACCTAAGGAAATTCAATTAGTATTTCGCCTATCATGCCATGTGATGCGAAGAAATGTGGAAAACGTCATGAGAAACGTCATTATCATCATCAGCCTACAGCAGTCCACTACTGGACATAGGCCTCTTCAATCGCACGCCACTCAACTTCATTCTCGGCAATTCTCATCCAGTTGCTTCCAGCCACCCTGCGAAGATACCACTCTTAGCCACCTTGCCGGTTCGCAGTGTCCATTCAAGAACACGTCTACCAACGGTCATCGGTTCTACGGCTTATATGGCCGGTCCATGAGAAAAGTCACTTCAAGTCACTGAGTATGAATGTAGATAGCTAGAAGACTAGGAGAAACCAAAGAAACGATGTATCAAATTATTGATGGTTAAATTGGACCGTGTGAAGCAGAATTGGGTGGAAAGAGATTGACTTCTGAGATATCGACGAAAGAAGACGACAAGGTACGCAAACCTTAAGCCGCGTATAGACATCGCGAGGAGGTCGTGAATGGTTCGTCACGCATGCCCCAATCTGAGGCATACGACGGTACATTTATGCATGCGTCCCGAACGACACATGCTCAAGCTGAGCACGCAAACAACCATGCCGGTTCGCAACGCGCGCCTCGCGATGTCTGTACGTGGCTTTAGGTATTTTAAGGAGTAGTAAGCAATAATATAACAAGAAATAATTTTAATTTATCAATATAAATTTGAATAAGGGTAAGAGAATAATGAAATACAGACTCACCTTCCTGTGACACATGATAAATTAGATGACATGGAGACTATTTTTACAAAAAAAAAATATTATTAGCAGAGTATAAAGTTACCTAAATGAATAACGGAATTACTCCATTCTCTTCCTCATACAAAACCCCGAATAGCTGCTAATTAGCTGCACACAAAGAAACATCAAAAGCATATCTCTAATCCAATTATAGGCAATTAAGATCCCGATTCAGTTTCTCATTTGAAACGGCAGCGGTTTCAATCAGGCTCGGTAATTAGCGGCGCCGTTAATTAGGACTCATTTAGACTGATTGCTTCAATTTGAAGGCGATCTTAGCGACGCGACTCATTGAAATTTCGCGTTAAGCTCTATCTTGGTTTGATTGATTAGGGGAATGTGGGTGTGTGTTATTGTGGGCTTGTACAGAGGAATTATGGTTAATTGGTGGCATTCAATATGCGGAGGAAAATATAACGGAGGAGCTCGTGGCTAAACAAAAACAGCCGCTCGAATCAATCTTCAGGTTAAACCGTGCTTGCCTAGGATGGGGGATCACCCATTACATACCGAGTTCCCTCCGTGCCTCGAAAAGACGTTAAGCAGTTGGTCCCGGCTGTCATTTGTAGGTCTTTGACAGTCGTTACAGGTAGTCAGAGGCCCGAAAGTTTAACAACCATTTTTACCAAGGGTACCCATCACTGTAATTTGTCTTAATTTTTTATAATACTGTCCTAATTTTTTATATTTTACTGAGTAAGACGGGAAGTTATTAACGATACCCAGTAACAGTATCAATAACTAAGGAACAGCTCGTTTACAATCACAGCGTTTGATCTGACTCCACGAACGTGATGTGAATCCCATCCCTCATTATATCGATTCCTTATAATATCAGAACCAGTAAGCGCCTAATAAAAAGTTAATAGCAAAATTGCACCAAGGGAAAAGTGATTGCTCAGTTTTTTTTAAAAGGAAAGTAATATGATTTTTCTATTGAAGAACGGGATAAAGCACTGTCATTTTCTTTTCATTTTTTTTTCAATCTATATCTATAAAAGTATGTTGCCATACTTCAAAGCGATATTAATTCTAAATGAATAAGCCGTTTGAAGCCACATGTGGGTCCCTGAAGTAATAAGTGGAAGCCGCTCGTTTACAATCACGGCGTTTGATCTCAGTTCACGAACGTGAGCTGAATGCCCATTCTTCAATATATCGATCCTTTATCATTTTTAAGGAGCGCCCGCTGAAAAGTTTCAGGGTGAATTTATTGGTTGGCGGTCTGATGGAAAAGTATTTTAAAACTCATCCGTAGCGGTTTCAGACTCCAATTTTTGAGTCAACTTACTCACATAATGTTGAGTATAGATAGATCTAGATCTATAGATCTTTTGGTACTCGAATGACGTTGACGAAGGAAAACTGTGGATGTAAAAGATAGCGTTTTTAGTTCCTAGTTTAGCCACACACCAGACGATTGTTATACTATAGCTAGGCAATGGTAAAACGGTTTCTACTCACTCGAAAACCTTCGAATTCCAAGTAGGTATTTTCAAAACTGCAAACCAACGCGTTCTCTTCGCAACAAAAAAAAAACATTCCGAAAGCAAATATATCTACAGCTAAAAACGTTCGAGTTTCGAACGGAGGACGGAAGTGAGGAGTGGCGGTGTTTCCGTTGTGTGACGTCACTGGCCAGATGTGGCGGCCGCTTCCGGCCGGTCATGGCCGTGCCGCCATATTTGATGCAGTGGCCGATGATATATTTAATTGTATTTTTTATATTGTCGTATCCCCATATATGACACAAAATGAAGAGCTATTTATTAACTGCCTAAGTTGAAGTAATGGTGTACTGCTGGGATCGTTGCTTTTGGTGAAAATAAAGATCATAAATCATACTTGTAGGTACCTACAGGAAGAATACATTGTGATCATGCATTACCTATCAGCCTAAAACGTTCCAGCAGCTGGGATACAGAACTCCTCTCTGTGACAAAGAACGAGCCGTAATCAACCACGCAGATCCCGTACGGAACCATAGGCTACGCCAATTAATAAAGGGTGTAAACAGACCCTTCACGAAGCCGTCAACCAATCATCTGGAAAAACGTTAGTGACTATTGAATAGATTACGTTAGGTTTTTAACCTATCGAAATCTATAGTGCTCATGGCACGTATTTTAATTTATTCTGTGACCGCTAGGGGCGCTATACAATATTACATACAAATTATTTACGGAGACGCTAGCGAGTTTTAGCTGCGTAAACTCATGGTAGAGGTACTTCCGCACTAAGACGTGATCACCACGCGGCACGCCCGCGCGCGCGCATCTTCAGCTCATTGATAATAATAATTTGGCAGCAGGTACCTAAATGTTTGCTGTAGGTAGTTAGTGTCGTTAGGTGTCCAACTTTTAACCTTATTTAAATATTTTTGGGACAAAATATAACATGGTTTAAAAATTATTGGAATCTATTCAGTTACTTATTCTGAAGAAACTTAATTCAGGTTTCACTTATACAAAAAATAATATTATATATACGATACGCCTTGGTAAGACTGGATCTTTCCTTCTCTATCTGAATTATTTCTTGTTCCTTATCCTTCGTGTCCTACCCCTATCCAAGCATAATGAACCTCAATCATACATTTTAATAAAGCACTAACTTCCTCGTTAAACCTCACCAAAATGGAAACCTCATTCCCAAAAATAAACTTTAAATATTATAATTACGAACATTTGCGAACACGAATAACTTTCCTAGTAAAATTAATGCGACTATAACCTTTATTGTCAACACCATAATAATTTTTGACTTGTAAATGAGGCCATTAATTTGATTAATTCGGCCGTTATGATCCCGAATTGTTTATGTAAATGCGAATCGAAATGTATTGTACTCGTTTACAAACTCTTTATCTTTTAACAAATAGATTTAGATTATCGGTTCGAGATTGCAGGAGCTTGGAAAGAGACCGAAATTAAGATGCTGGTAATGGCATCTTGTTGGCGTTATAGTAGTTACTGTAAAAATTTGAGCGCTCGCAGTAGACCATGACTTCTTGTCCAGTCTCTGAAACTTAGAATCCCAAGAGACAATGAGTAATGGAGCAAAGGTTTTACAAAACAAAACAATCAAACCAAAGGTTGGTTACAAAAAAAAAAGAAAGAAGTATTGAGCCTACTCAACACGTCAGTATTTTCGAGTAGAAAGTTTATGTAGAGGTATGATACCTGGGGTACACTACTTACCGAGACTGCGATACCTTATTCTGTATGACGAAAGCCTAGACAAGCGGTTTAAAGTGTTTCGTATTTCTTCAGCGACTCTCAATATGGTTGACATAAGATTTTAAATAGTTTATGTCATACGAATTCATTTTTGACTTTTTCTTTATTGTTATTATTCACTGAAGCCAAAGTTCGTTCGTTGGTCGTCTTTCGTAAGTGGCTGTTTGTGTATGTGAGTTTAAATGTTTGTAAATGCACCCACGATACAGGAGAAATTTCTAGTGTGGGGCAACGTTTTATATAAAAAAAAAAAAAGTTGTCTTCGCCAGAAGACCAGTTAAGCAAATTACACCATCTTTCTTTTTTGTGTGGTTAGTGCCTAATCTAGTCAGAATCTTTACGCCATCCAATATGGACCGCTGACTTGGCTTTACACGCCGACGAGGAATATCTCTCAGGCATACTGGTTTGGTTTCTTCACGATGTCTGCCTTCACCGAAGCAAATTGTAATACTTATACAATACGCACATAAATCCGAAAAATCAGAGCTACGTGTCTTGGGTTCGAACTCGAGATCTACGACTTGGCAGTCCGACACTCACACCACTAGGGTATCACTGTTATAGATTACACCTTTGAAGTAGGTAACTAATTCTATCATCCTAAGTAAAGCCAAAACCAATAAACAGGTCCATAAGTCCTTACCAACAAGATTTCCCAGTCCATCCACGATACAGCCAACTTTATCCAGTTCACCTTCGATGTCCACTGATCCAGGATCAGATAAGTCTCCAGTTATAAATGACAAGGAAGCGATAATCTTCCAAATTTAAATAATCCTCGAGTTTCAGACGAGTTTGGGAACATCACGGAATGTGTAATTTTTTTAAAGATATACTCCTTTTGAATTTTGATTGGGGGTTAGACTGTACTTGTGCTGAGCCTGATAAATTGGGAGTTTTTTAAACTTGCTATAAAGTTCTGGTGAATTTTCTCATTATTTATTTTGAGAAAATCATACACTATCCTAACTGACTCTTCAGTTTTCTGTTCAACTAAATGCTGTAATGATATTTATTATGTATTTCTCATATTTTATACCGGTAGGTTTGTCACAAAAGTTTAAAAAACCTAACTTAATGGATCCAGAAAATAATAAAATCATCATCTGCCTAGCCTTTTCCCAACTACATATATTGAGGCCGTCTTCGTGTCTAGCCAGATATAGCTGAATATTGGTATTTTACATGGAAAGACTGCCTATCTGACCTCCACAATCCAGTTAGTACTAGGTAATTCTGGTTCCCCTTGGTATGACTGTTTGTCAGACTTTCCGGCCACTGCCTGCCGGTAACGACGGTCAAAACTCTTCAAGTGACGGCCGGGACCAGCGGCTTAGCGTGCTTTCCGAGGCACGGAGGAAACTCGGTAAGTTATGGTCACCCATCCACAGACCGACCTTGGCAAGCGCGGCTTAACCTCGAAGGTCGACCGTGCTGCTGTTATTATTTAGCCACGAGCTCCTCAGAAAATAATACAATGCACTGTTAAAATACTGTATTCACCACCGTCTGGTCTGACGGGAACTTGACGTATTTTAGGTGGGACGCTGCAAACGACTCCACCCACATAACTGCACAAAACAAACATAACACCAAATATTAACAAACCTACATCTTTCTTTAGAAATGAGGTCTCCAAACGTTCGTTACGGCATACCAGGACTTTGCCCCGGCATCACTCGGATTATTCCCAAGCACTGGACATTATAACGCAGAAAGGGAATACTAAGGCAGGCTAGATAATAAAAAGACAACATAGAAAGTGTGTTTTTAAATAAATTATTAAGTGTTGTTGGTACACTGAGTACCTAAATTATTTTTATGGTATTTATACCGTCTGTTATTTTTTTCTAAACGTTGCTCCACACTAGGAACTTCTCCTGTATCGTGAGTGCGTTTACAAACATTTAAACTCATATACACAAACTGCCAGACCCGGTGCAACTATCTGTAGGCCATACAATATTTATTCCGTACGGGAATCAAACCCGCGACACGCAGAACGGCAGTCAATCACTTAGGAACTGTGCCAACACCAGAACCTCATGCTCAGCGATAGCTTGCGACTGATAGACCAATGATCTCTCTATTTTTTGACATTTATTTCCTGTGGTTGTAGCAAAAAAAAACTTTATGTTTCTTTCTATCCTTCAAGAATGTAACCTTTGCTCTCATTGTGCCAACATCTCAAATTGCCTCGCCTCGGTCCGTCTCGATATTTTTTATTCACTGTAAGAAGTTCCCCGGTTACCTCCAGGTTTATCCGACATACAGGCTTTAAGAAATGTTCAAGATATTCCTTTTATTCGTGGTGAAACTTAATTAGTTTACTCTTATAGTATTAGTTTAATACAGTTTTCATGTTTTTTTATTCAGTAAGTTTTATACTTGGAGTACTTGGACTACCGTGGGTTACGGTGGAAGCGCCAGGGTAGCCCGCGAAATTATTATTTTTTTACTTTTTTTTGGAATTTACAGGTCTGTGTCAGGATGTGTTGATTAAGATATGATTTGCGATCGTGATAAAATATTGCTTTATACAGTTATAATAATTAAAATCATCAATACAACCCTTTCAGTTCATTTAATCCCATTGAATGACTTTTTCATTACATAGACAAAAAAGGTTAGAAAAGTTGAATTTTGCGGGCTGTTTGCCAAGGTTAGTCCGTGGATTGGTGACCAACTAACCAATGCATATCGGAACCACTCGGAATGCATGTTATGTCTTGTCTTACATTTGTAGATCTTTCACATTTATTACGGGTAGACAGAATCTCGATAACATAATCAGACAATAAGTCTTACCAAAGGGTGCCGTGTAACCCAACAACTGGGTTGTGGAGGTCAGACAGGCACTGAGTCCAAGTAAATTACTGGAACTCAGCTCCATCAAGTTAGATTGCGAACCGATGCCAGCAGGATTGGGAAAATGATGAGTTAGTTTTATACTTTCTACGCCTTTTCTTTGCACATCGCAGATGATATGAACCTAAGGCTACTACGGCACTATATCTATCAGCACGGAAGCTAGTGTGAGAAAGATCGTGCTGCCGAGTGCATCGTCGATGCTGCCGAGCGCATCGTCGATGCTGCCACCGAACAGGTTTCGGCTCGCTCGCTCGCTAGCCGGCGGTGTAGCATTCTTGAACCAACAGTTGGCTCGATGTGGCTACCGTTGTCTCGAATATGTAAGTAAATTTGAATGTTTTTAATCAATAAACAAACAAGAATAACTAATTTAGCTAAATATCCCTTCGTATCTACATCTACAAATAACAAGCATCAATTAGCTAGATAATAATTCAGAAATGATAGATACAGAATCAATGGTGTAACAAAAATGATAAAACATTAGTCGCGTGTTCGGTATACTATCGCCTGTATCGTAACAAGTTGCGGCGGCAATTCCCTATGTAGGAATTCCATTCACGCTTCCTAGTGCAAGAGCTAGGGACACAAAGTAATTTATGTTCTCTGATAAAAATATCGTAAATATCAGCGAAACCTGGAGCTGGTGGTTTGAAAATGATAGTCAGCATGCAGGAAAGATCAGTTAATATGAAATCCTCTGTGAATTAAAAGAGTCAATCCAACTGCAACTGCAGAGCAAACAATACAGTTTTTTTTTATATTATTACTGGATAGTTATGCAAAAAAGACTGCCTCAAACCTTTAAGATTCAGGATTCATAATTCACTTAACTTCATCACATCCTCATCTAAGTAAGACATAGTCCTCCCGAAAGCATCACATCATCCAACGGTCCCGCTTTTGTCATCATCAGTCCATCATATCCTTATCCCAATTTATTTGGAGCCGGCGCAGCTTGTCTTCTTCTTCCCGCATTTATCATATCCAGTTTAAACTCCCTCATTGCTGTTCATGAGTTTGAACGGGACATTTTGAAAATACCACTTCTTGTGTAGGAAAAACTTAGCCTATCACAGGCCACTGCTGAACACAGGCCTCTCCCAAGTTGCGCTACATCTTCTACACCTACACCTTCCGCCTCCAGTCTGTTTTAGCTACAATTTTAGGGTCCTCGGTCCATTTAGCTAGTCCCACACTACGCTTGCTGATCATCATCATTAGCCCACAATAGTCTACTGCTAAACATAGACCTCTCCAATTACACGCCACTCAGCTCGATTATCGGCAACTCTACATCAGCTGCTACCAGCCATCCTGAGGAAATCACCTAGCTTGAGGAAGTCTCACAATACGCTTGCATAATTATATATCATCTGCCGAGCCATTTCTCAACTATGTTGGCGTTGGCTTCCAGTCTAACCGGATACAGCTGATTACCAATATTTTACATGGAGCGACTGCTTGTCTAACCTCCTAGGTCAGAGTGATTGCCAGACTTCCCTCCCACTGACTACCTGTAACGAATGTCAAAGATCCGGGACCAACGGCTTAACGTGCTTTCCGAGGCACGAAGGAAACTCGGTATGTAATGGGTGATCACCTATCCACGGACCAGCTTAGGGAAGGGTCGGCTTAACCTAAAGACCGACCTGAGCGGCTGCTACTATTTAGCCACGAGCTCCTTCTCACTACGCTTGACGCTTGCTGCTTGCGGTCCAAAATATGTCAAAACAATACCGTGTACAACAGCTCCCTGTCTCCGGGCCTACACATCGCAGTGCACATCGCTCCGGTATTAATATTGCACGAACATTCGCAGGTGGTGCATGCGGCCAAATTGAAAATTGCTCGCATCGGCGTCATGTTTGCTACAGTCGCAATTATACACGCTCAATCTGTATCCTTAGTAATGAACACATTAATATTGTGTGGTGTTTAGACGTAGAAATTATCAGTTTAAAGGTCAAGTTGCAAGTATTTCGTGTCAAAACGTTCCAATCAGTATTAAATAAACGATAAAATATATCTTCGAGGTATTTAAATTAGATTTTAGAACAAAAACATCATCTTGGAGCTAAGCTGCGGAGAGACGACGGACATGGCGAAACTATAAGGGTTCCTTTCCTTGTTGACTAGGGAACCCTAAAAACATCTTGGTTTATCGACAAACAATAAACCAGTTTCATTTCACTAAAAAATAATCTCACACACAAAGATGCTTACAACATAAGTTTCCCACTATGCAGTCGATTCAAAATAGTCGGCACCACGCGGCCCCAATTTCATGATGTTCCATACAAACTTGCTTAGAGCGCCATTGAACTTCATATGGACTGCCAGATTCCGTGAAAATGCTGGTAAAAGCCCATAGGAGCCGGATTAAAATAGCCTGTAATTTTTTTTGTACACACTCACTGGTTGGATTCTGTGAATTTTCTCTAATAGTCTTTTCAGGATTTCAGAGAACGCTATTTTTAATCCCTGTAGCGCGAAATTCAGACATGTGCAAGCAGTCAGCCTCAACAAAATATAAACACCGCCAAGAATTCATTTGTATTCCATAATATTGTAACAACTTTTAGCTACAATGAAGTACCCAGTGTGTAATATGTTGTTTGGTTACAAATTGATACAACATTATGGCACAAAGATAAATATGGCAGACAATGATATTAATTCTTGTCGATTTTGACATCTTTTTGAGTCGGACTATAAAATCTCTTTGTTGTGGCTATAATTAATCCGTATTTCAGTTTTTTTTCTTATTAGCTATTGTTACACGAAATGAAGCAATTAAAAATAACTGCACAGATTCATGTACCTTTTATTTTGTCCTTAAAATAACCACCAAATTCATCCTAGCAACAACATCACTCCTTCCAATCAAAACTTCTGTTCATCACACTTTGATTCTCCGTCTTTGTATCCTCCTTAGGTATTCTAGGTCTTTCCTTAGTCCCTAAAGCTTCAGCTTCTTTCACTGTATCAGGTAAGGAATCGTTAGCAATATCGGGAACCAGGAACGTGACCATTCCCGCTATGATAGACGAGATCCCGAATACGAGTGATGGGAATCCTTCCCAGTACTGCGTCTGAAAATTACGAAGAAATATAAATTTTTGGGTACAACACACAGTTGTCTATCAGGTAGCTGATATTTTATCCTACGCTATTCTTTTCTGATTAATTTCGTTGCGGAATCCAAGACAGTTAAATATTTTCTCTGGGACTTCGTCGAGTTTCATTGTCTCGGAGCTTTCCTGGTGGTCGCTACTGTTGACTCTGGCTTTCGGGAGTTGCAGTGGTTTGAGAATAGTGTGGCGGTATGACCCAAATAAAAATAGCTGATATTTTTTGAATCCCCGCAAAGTCTAGGTACCTACAGTGCTACAATTATCTTTTGGCGTTCGAATGACGTTGGCGAATGAATGAGGTCACCCGTGAACCTTTTTGGGAATTGTTTTGTTAAGTGCATTACAAAAACACAATGGCGACGTTAGTTCCTATTTCGGGATTATCAAGCATCATATGGACCGTGAACATAAGATCCTTGTCCAGATATATACTTTCTGCGTAACATAAAGTAGGTACTAGAAATTCTTGATTTAAGAAGATGCCTATTTCTTTAAACTATTCTAAGCTCATTTTACCAGCAGTGGAGTTTGCGGCGCCACAATAGAGCCCACTCTTCCCAGCGACGAGCACAGCGCGTGCATGGAGTTCCTTGTGTAGGTGGGAAACAGCTCGGACGTGTACATGTACGTGATCGTGAAGTACAGCGACGCCATCAGCTTACTGATCATGAACATTGTTATTGAAAGCCAGGCCATATCTGAAAGAAAAAGGAGGAGTAATGTTGCGGAGAGTTAGTTCAGGATTCAGATACGGGGTGATTTTTGGACATAATACCGTTAGCAAACTACTAAGGTCTGATGCAACTAAAAAATATGAGGATCTTGATAGGAATTCATGTTGTCACACTTGGTAGTCACATACACTTAACGATGAAACACTGAAGGATGAAAATAACGAAAAAATATAGCGTTATTTTTATCCTAGTACAAAAAGTAAATTCGCTCGATTTAGCTGGTTTTCATTTACGTATATTTGTAAACACTTGAAACAAGAACAATAATTAGTATTGAAATCACAAAACGTCGTACCTAATCGTTTTGTTATTGTTCATTAGGCTAACCGAGAAAAACCAGGGTTTCACTTTCAAAATTACATCATTTAAATAATTAGTTTTCTGGGCAAACACGAAACAAATATAGCATTGATGTTTGTAAAGAGCCTTTAATGCACACCTTGTCTCAAAAGAAGATCGGGTACCTAATGTAAGAACAGTGGTAGGCCCGACTTGCGTGTCCTAGGTTGCGGGTTCGAACGCAGGCAGGCACTTTATTTAGTGTAAAATTAATTTCATTGGCGAAGAAAAACATCGTGTTGAAACCAGCATACAGAAAGAACTAATATTTCGGAGACCAACATCAGCCAACTGGCGTGAGGTGAAATAAGGCCAAGTCACTCTCACGGAGTGCAAACCTGTAGCCCGCATTGGGAAGAGGCTTAAATCATAGCCTGCTTAGGAGGCCATAGACTGATTAACAACCATAATGAACCTAAAAGGGTATATATATAAAGGCTATAGTAGTATACTAAATACTTACTCGTAGGCAAAAACGGCTGTCCCACACAGAACACGCCAGCCAAAAAGAAGCTAGCGATCAACGGAAACTTTCTCTTATACTTCATCAGCACATACATTGCCATAAAGCTCCCTGGAAGCTCTGTTATCGTCATTAGAGCGTAGTTCAAGTACTTGTTCCCCTCCAGAGACACTGAGGTTATCGTCATCCCATAGTTCACGAAGGTAGACGTGGTCCACCAAATGACACAGACTACAAATCTCTTAAACAAAGCTGTCGAAGTAAATGTACTCTTCAACACTTTCCCAAATTCTACATTTTCTTCTTTATCTGTATCGCAAACTAAATTATCTAACACTTTCTGGTCAACTTTCACATTGTTCTTTTTTGATATTTTGTCTATGATAGCTACTGCTTTGTCCTTTTTCCCTTTTATTAGAAGCCATCTTGGACTCTCATCTATGCAGTATATGTAGAAGAAGAAGAGTAAGGCTGGGGCGTAGAGAGCTCTGAGGAAGTTTCTCCAGTCGGGTACCATCCAGGCTATTAGGGCTTTTAAGATCCCTCCAACACAGTAGCCTATGCCGCTTAACATGTAATAAGGAACACGTTTCGTTGTGGCTATTATTTCTACATCTGTGGAAAAAGATAAGAAATTACTAGGTATTATTATCACTGAGAATATTTCGAAACTAAGTGTTTATATTAGTATCTGTAAATTAAACTCTACTTTAGCTTAATTTTTATGCACCTATAATGTAGTTCGATAAACCTCGCTTGTCTTCAAAATACAATGTCTCTTTGAATTAGGTACTTGGCAAAACTTTGCAGACGTGTTTGGCTTCAAATCTTATCAATCCAATGTAGCACAACAATATTATATTAATATGAATTCAAAAAGGTAATAATAAAGATTACGAAAGACCATTTGTACAGTTCTTCGTATCATTGGCATGACATTATATTTTACTGGCCCAAAACTATCTCAGACACTAATCGGCATCCTCATATGACCTGAGAAAGATTATTGGACTTTAAAAGAGAATGTGACCTTTTCTCAGAGTAGTCAGATAAGAAACGCCAACCTCATCACGTTTTAAAACATAACTATTCTTTGCGTGTCAAGGTAAATTACAGGAATAAATTTCACGTATTATTTTATAAGTAAACTTACTTAAAATATAAGCAGGTGAGCAAATATCCCCGAAGGCTGACTCCAGAAACTCAAGCACTACATACAACCAGTAGGAGGTGACAAAGCTCCTGGAAACGCCCAGGATACCTCCGAGGACACCAGTCACCACTATCATTGCCTTTCTGCCTATCCTGAGGAAAAATATCTGTTAAGTATGTTGGTAGATACCAGGACCAATATATTTTTTTATTGTACTTAATACGCCTGTAATCCCCAAAGGATTAGACATAGGTGTACCTATAGTACACCTACATTTCGCCAGTTATATTTAAATCCCATTTAATAGGAGGCGCGCCGTTTGCCATCAACAGGGCACAAATCCAGACACCGTGGCTGCTACTGAGAAATTCCTGATGGCAAAACCCAACACATTTGCCCGACTCGGGAATCGTACCCAGGACCTCATGCTCAGCAATCGCGATTGCGAGCACTAGAGCAACGAGGCAGTTTTTTTTTTACTGTAGGCCTCGTTAAAGCCTGCCTTTTGGAGATTTCCGCCGAAAACTAAAAACAGGCCTCGTAAAATACTATAAAGGGATTATTTCTCAAGTCTAGAAATAGCAGCTTAGGATTTTCAGTCTACGAAGTGTCCATGGGACGCGGGTCCAGTGCGGGTTGGTAGTTTGGCAGCTTCATATCTTGCTATTATGCCAGTTTCAATAGTAATCATAAATCCTTTTTTCTTTGTGGTTCTAACTGTATGAATAATCGCTCGCGACGCTTTTATCCTATGAATTCAAATAACTTTGTCGCCGTAAAATTTTCAAATTGAAAAACCGTATTAAGCTTAAATACCAAATCAATGCCACAAGATAATAATGTGTTTACAAATAGAGGTTTATTCACGCCTTGTTACACTTACTAAAAACATTGTTGTATAATTATTCGCTATTCAACAATGTCAGTAGACTAACTCGGCCCTTTTGTGAAATCAAACGCGGTTAGGGTAGCCAAATAAACGTTTTGTTACAGCTCACTGAAAACGAAATCACTTGACTCAATGCTACAGCCCTGACTAAGAGTAACCTGCTGTAGATCTGTTTAAACTTTATGGCGGCTCGGAAGTTAGCTGCAAGTGACGGTCTGCATAGCACGTGTATTTTCTTTTTAATTCGGTTTTTTTTTTTGTATTCTTTTTAATCTGTGTGCTTGTTGAACTGACGTCAAATAAACTTTATTCTTTCTTTCTTCTTACATTATACTGTCATGAAGATGGGACCTCTGCACCCCGCTGATACCTAAAATTGTTTTCTGTGCAGCTTTACGTCAGATTTTCCGCACACCGTCACTCGCAGCTAACTTCCGGACCGCCATAAAGTTTGAAGATGCCTGAAGCATGCTTAGACATGTAAGTGCTAAGTCTGTGTTTGCCGATTATTGAAATAATTACTGTATCATTTTTACCATCACCTTCCTGTCTTCATTCTAATATATTGGCGTCGGCACCACATGTCTTTTTACCCGACTACGGCGAAGCAAAAAGGAGGGTTATGATTTTGTTCCTCTTTACTACTTTATTATCAGTTAAAATACTGTTTGTTAAAACATTGACGTACTCAAAATAATAAAAAAAAACCTGTTAAAACCAACACGTCTACTCTGACATTGTTAAATCATTATTCGCTACTCTACAATGTTTTCATTGCATC
Source organism: Noctua janthe (assembly GCA_910589295.1). NCBI lineage: Eukaryota > Metazoa > Arthropoda > Insecta > Lepidoptera > Noctuidae > Noctua > Noctua janthe. The sequence goes on from OU342560.1 coordinate 2,044,613, forward strand.
ATTATCCTCAAAGCCCATTTTGTAGCATTTTACATTGTTAAAACGGCCAATTACCATTTTTCCAGATGAAATATCATTAAAATAATATGTTTGTGCACGTTTCAGTAATAAACGGTCAAGTACATGCTTAATTCAGTGTGAAGCTTGCGCATCGAAATACTTCATTAATATTTCAATAACAAACAAAGGGATAATACGCAGACTGTTATAAGTAACAAGAAAAACAGCTTCGATATTTTCGAGTTCTGAGTCGAATCCAATTTGAATTCGAATTGGCGTAAAACTGAATCGAATGAACTAATAATAATTCAGCAAATGTTGTTACATAGCATGTTACATGTAATACAGCAGGCATCAGAAAGGTGTAACTATATTCAAAAATATGGTATAGAGCTTAAAACTGGACAACTTTCTCCATGAAAACATCATCATAAACACGAAGAAATATTCAGCTGTCTCATACAAAATTTCAGTACATACCTAATCGACCCAAATGTATAGGTGAACGTCAATGATTATTTTTAAAGATGTACACAGTTTACGGTTGTCTTAACACAACCTTCGATATCACCACACGTTTTTCACATAAAGTAACGTTGCTTGACAGGGTCTTGACTGGGACAAAAGGGCTCAAGACGTACCTTCTTACCTACCCTGAAGCTGCACCTACTCATCTGATGACTTACCTGTCAGATAATGGTCCTACAAACAGAAGACCAATCATATACGCTAGGCTGTGGACTGTCCCGACTAACGTTCTCTTCCAATCATAGCAGGCTAACTGGAACTGATGAGAAAAATGTTTATTAGAATTAAAATTTCACCAGGACCGTATCCTCACGGAACCAGTGGTGGACCTTGTAAGGCTGCACCACGTCACCGATCCACTGCGACCGGAATGCGCAACGTAGGTGGCACACTTTGTTAGTCAACTTATTTCTTTCAAAGAATCTGTGTGTCCTTATCAGATGTTTCTTTAAAGTGGTATATGAAAGCATCCTAATCATCCACATCCTTGGATGATCTGAAGCACAGCTAATACCCGAATAATATGTAAACTCACGTGCTTCTTGGAAAGCAATTAGCGATAATCAATAAATAAGATTTAAGTATAAGTTACGTACTTCTGCAACAAAACTATCAGTTTTGTCATACACGAATTCTGTACATGAAGACCCATTGATGGTTCCGCATGTGTCGTTTGCAAAGGTTTCATCTTTACACCTGGAACAAATGAAACAGTTGAAACAAAATCACGCGTTTCTTTTTCTAAGGCTGAAGCCATAGCCAGGTGCTTCGTCTAGTACTTGATGATTATGCCTTATTATTATAACTTTGCCCCATACTAGGCATTTCTCCTGTATTGTGGGTAGCTTCACAAACATTTAAACTTACATACACAAACAGCCAGACCCGGAACAACTACCTGTAGGCCATACAAATGTTTTTTTCCGTGCGGGGATCGAACCCGCGATACGCGGCACAGCAGCCGTGCAGTCTGATTTATTTTTATTTTATTTATTTGGGAAAACAAACGATTAGACATTACAGTATTATACATTACAGCTCGAATTTGAGTAAATGTATTACCAACGGCATTTTCCACATATTAAAAAAACAATTAGCTATAAAAACAATGCGACACGCGTACGCTTACAATTCAATGCGTACAATACAGTTAAATAATGTGTTAATGTTCTTATCTTATGTTAATCTAAACAGACATGCAAATTAAAAAAGAAAAAAATACGTTTAAATAATAGTTTTTACAATAACTCTTGTTTAAGAGATGAAAGAAAAATATCACTCAGTAAAATTCAACTTGGTTTTACATACAAAGTATATAAAATAATAAATACATAAATATTTATGCAGAATCCCAGAAGATAAAATACAATATTAATCTAAAACTAACAATGTAGATATAATACTGAATGATACCTAGGCTGTACTACGATAATCCTGTATCACAGGCTGCATGAGCTCTAACAATATGCTATAATATAGGACCGTAGCTTTTTTTGTTTGATATTTAACATCAAATAAAATATAAAAGAATTATAAAATCCTATCGATTCGTATTCATTTATGCAAAGGTCTCAAAAACTCACTGTACATACAACGCATAACAAATATTTGTAAATACAAGCAGTACATACATTTCACCAGTTAGTGATTTGCCATCAACCATGCACAAATTCAGACTCTAGGCTGTTACTGAGGAATTCCTGATAGAAAATTCTCAAAAACTGTACCCGACGAGACTGTTAAAGCTTCTTGATGCAATGCGAACATTCTTGCCCTAAATACTCGTAGTTACATCAATATCATTGTAAATTATTTTTAAGTAAGTCTCGTCACTCAAGCAAATGACAGGTTTATGATAGTGTACATGTCTTTAATCAAAGGTATATGTACAATTGAACAAGCTATTTGGTATACGCCTGCTGTGTTATCATTTTTATGAGCACACTGAGTAGTTTATTTATCTTGTTAAATAGTCACCTCGACTGGCTCGTTGGTCTGGTAGCCAAAAGTTACGTGATTGCGGAGTATGAGGTCTAGGTTTGATTCCCGGGTCGGGCAAAGTGTTATTGGGTTTTTCCATCAGGAATTTCTCAGTAGCAGCCGAGGAGTCTAGATTGGAGCCCGGTTAATGTCAATAGGCTCGCCCCCTATTACATGGGACTTAAACATAAGTCGAAATGTAGCTGTACTTGTTAGGTGCACCTCTGCCTTCGGGGATTAAAAGGCGTGATTTTATATTGTAAGATTATAAGTTAATGCGCACGCAATTTAAAAAGAAAATAAACATTGTAGAAAAATTAAATTTACCTGTATACCAAATAGCTAGTTCAACTGTACGTAACGACACTTGTACAAAATAAACAATTTTATTATGTTAGTACTCGAATAAATAAAAAACTAATTTATCTCAGACACGTATGTATAATTAATAATTTTCCCACACGTTTCATGCATTAAGAGTCGGCTGATTATATTTAGTTTATTCATGTTAATCAAACCGACGTAGATACAAGCAAAATACAGGGTGGAATCGACATCGACGCACAAACATTAGCCACGTGTTCAGTACATCATACCGACCTGCCCTACATAGAAATTTTTCATCGTAATTTTAGTTTTAAAAAGGTTTTGTTTTCATGCGATATTTTCTATAACAATTTTCCTTTATTATGTTTTCAAACAAAAAAAAAACGAAATAGGTAGCATTGCTTATTTGAAAAATTAAAACCATGAAATATATACTTTAGTCACGGCGCATTCTTTCTAAAAAATGAAAATCTGCATGACCTAATCGACTCTCAAACAACACACGAGTGAATTGATTTTACAGTTACAACAGTAACTGGCGTAAAAGAATTTTAATATTGCTTTAGTGAGATAAATATCCGTAGATAATGACGCTGTGTTGTGTTGTTAAGATCTTGAAATAGCTGAGTTCTGTCTGTCTGCTGAGTTTGCTGTCTACTTTGTGAACAACAGATTTGTAAGATAAATTGTCACTTATTCTCAAGTCAACCAAATTGTAATGTTCTTATCATAAAGAACATAATACAGTTTACACGAGGCAAGTTAACTGAGCGTGTTAACAACAATGTAACCGTGTCGTTAATTTGATAATAACTTTGTTTGTAACAATTTAACTTCTCGACAAGTTATATCAGCTGATCGATTAATGTCTGAGGTTTAGATTGGTAGGTGCCTGAGCTTGAGGTGTTGATTCGATTTCCACGTCGGGCAGTGTTTTTATTTTGTTTTTCAGGATTTGCTCAACCTGGATTGTAGATTTGTGCCTAGTTGATGCCAATAAGCTCGCCCCCCTATTATATGCGAATAAAATAAATAATAAAATTTATTCAAAAATATAAGGTACAACATTTACAGTTTTTCTTAAATCTATGTCAAGTTCACCCATGATTTGAATAAAGAATAACTGGTGAAATGTTGGTAGACCTCTGCCCAACCCTTCGAGGATTACAGGCGTGATATTATGTATGATATATGAATTGCCATTAACACTAGAAATGTGATATCTACCATGTTTACTGTAAATACCGGGAACTTCAAAAAACAGTAAATATCCCGATGATAATATTAGTGACCGTGACAGTTGAAAAACTTCAATCGAATTGTGTCTTAGGTAGTAGACGTATCTTAAATTGTCGGCCTCTCCAGGTAGTCATACGAAAACGTACGCCACAGACCGACTGGCGTAGGTAGCTGGTGATATGGTCCACAGGGTTTCAGAATATCGGTTTTGCGTTATAAATTGGGTTTCGTGTTATTCATATGGCAATACCATGTAAAATGTCGTGATAGTGGCTGGTTTTACGTAGACCCTGATACCTAACCTAGTTGGGAAAAGACAAGGCGGATGAATGATTTAGCAATCTCGTTGGATTGACTGCCTCGTTGGTCTAGTGGCCGCGAGTGCGACTGCTGAGCTTGAGGTCCTGGGTTCGATTCCCACGTCGGGCAAAGTGATATTGGGTTTTTCCATTAGGTACTTCTCAGTAGCAGCCACGGAATTGAATTGAATTGGTTGGAATTGATTGATGGCAATAGGCTCGCCCCCTATTACATGGGACTTAAACATAACTGGCGATAAATGGGTGTACTATTAGGTACACCTCTGCCTAACCCTTCGATTACATGTATGATGTTATGTTATGTAATCTTGTTGGATCAACGACACTAATAAAATTACAGGTTTTGACAGCATGATTGTACTCCGCGCTGTATGTCACAAGGTTTCTCTTACGAGTTTAAGTTTATCTTTGACTTATCCCCAATTTAAACAACATACAGACCAAAAGGTTTCCCAACACTTATTTCAGTTCAATTATTTTAATTTGAAGCGTATAACCACGACACACGACAAAAAATCAAATGACACGCGCTTACACAACTATTCCATTTTGTTTTACCACGATCGTCTGTCCACCTAGTCGGTCGTTTCCCACGTCACGTCCGTGGTCTCTCTCCGTGGTTATTACCAATATCATAGCGCTATATTGGCGCTATTATTCGGTGCACCTAACACGAACACTACGCAGTCTAATGTTTATTTAACTCTACAATTCGACATTGTTTTAGTACTTCTACGATCAAGTTCACACGAGCACAATGCAATATTCCTACGTAGTACCCGCTTGGGAATGTGTCTATATCGCTTCCACAAAACAAACTCATTCCTCAGGCTCATATAAACAACTAGTACTTCTAAACGATCTAGAAAATTCAACGGAAAATCTCCAGAACATCTGCCTTGCCTTTTTCCCGTTAGTACTGGTACCTCTTGGTAAAACTGGTTGTCAGACTTTCGGGCCACTGACTACCTGTAACGACTGTCAAAGATCTACAATGACAGGCGGGACCAACGGCTTAACGTGCTTTCCGAGGCACGGAGGAAACTCGGCATGTAATGGGTTGTCACCCATCCACAGACCAGCCTAGGCAAGCACGGCTTAACCTTAAGATCAAACCGAGCGGCTTTTTTTTTAATTTAGACCTGCAGGCCTGTTCTCTGTAACAGGCCACAGTTTACTACGGGGACCCAGTGCGGTTTCTTTGACACATTATTTCGAATTTTTCATTCTAGGTAATATCGATGACGATGTTTCATCATCATCAGCCTAGCCTTTTCCCAACTATACTGGGGTCGACTTCCAGTCTAACCGGATGCAGCTGAATACCAGTATTTTACATGGAGCTACTGCCTATCTGAACTCCACAACCCAGATAGTACTGGGTAATACGATACCCCTTGTAAAGACTGGTTGATGTTTATTACTCCAATTATAATGTTTACATACGAACTGTACATACGTATTTACATCAAAAAATTATAAAGAACATCAAAATACTTTCTTAATACGATGGAAATGCTTACCCTGATCGTAGACGAAAGAAAAAAAATCTAAAGAATCGCCTAAAATACTGTGTGTAGTGCAACTTGTCGACAGAACTACTAAGCAACCTTGCATTCTGTTTACTGTGCATACAAATCAGAGAAAGTAACTTGAACTTGACATTGACATGCTATCGATGTTTATTTTATTTTAGATAATTATACCTACCTACTGATCACGAGTTGACAACTGTTTATTTACATGATAAGGTTTATTTATAACATCTTGACACAAACTTTCCCCATAAATTCAGTACACACGCCAACAAAACAAACTATACAAAACCAGTTTATGCGGACCACAAAAAGAAACACTTTAATAAATTTAAAAAAAACAGACCTATATCCAACTTCTTCAACCGCGAAAACATAGTTTGAACTGTACGCTGAGTTTGAGGCGTAGGCCAGGCCAATGAACAACATCAACTGTACGTGGTATGGTCCAAACATAGAAAACTTTCCCAACACATCGTCTAAATGTGTTTTCGTTGGTTTTTCTTCGGAGCCCATGGTACACTTTGGCACAACACTGTTTTTGTTTACAAAACTCTGTATATCGAAGAAAAACTTCTTTAAAGAAAATCCGATAAAACAGTTTCACTATTTTTAAATAATATTATACTATTTACTTTCCACGATCACTTGGTTTTGATTTTTAATCCTAGTTTTTATAAAACTTTCATTCGATGGCTATTGTATTCAATTTTACCGATAAAAATCTTTCTCACTAGAAACATAGATAACTTTCAACTAAATAACAAAACACTGGTCTCACATAAGTACACAATCCGTTTCACAGAGTATGTAACCACTACATTATATTTGTTAATATGAATTTCATATTTTAAGTACAGTCAAGCACAACAAAAAAAAAAAACAATTAATAACGTCTTGCGGCTTTTCACCCGACCATGTCGCGCTACTCAGTCTCTATAATGAATGGAAATCACAAATTGTAGGACAAGGTACAGTTCGGTCAGCGAACAAATGCATCGTGACTCGATTGTCGTAACGACTCCCATTCACGGTGCGACTGTAATCACACATCCGCTTCTATATATGAGTCGCGAGTCCGCGGCTAAATTGACGACCGCAGAGTACAATAAAGCCCGCATTTGTTTTTTTTTTATTTTTGGAATGCACCTTTTTTGTGGGATACTTATCACTTCTGCGGATTTTATAAAACGAAAATAAAGGATTTAAAAAAAATCATTTAAAAAAAATATATATACAACTACCAAATAACACAAAAAAAAAGTGAAAAATAACTTAAGTCGGTGGCAATAAAGTCAATGAAACAAACAAAGTCACCGACTTCAGAAAATACATTTTAAAAAAAGATTCTGGTGGAATATATAACCTCATCCTTTTTTAAAAGTCAGTTAAAAATGATATAGCCTTTTTTTTTTTAAAAAAAACTAGTACCATAAAGTTACCAACCCATTACTGTCCCACTGCGAGGAAAAGGCGTCTTCTCATACAAAGAAGGCATGAACATTTGAACATCGATCGTTACTTTTGCTCAAAACTACCTTATTATTATACAACATTAAATTATCTAAACTGTACCATAACTATTCTAGAGGGTTTTCTGAATAGAACATGCCAAAAAAAAAATTGGCTTAAACTGTAACATTCTTTTGTACTCTGTGGTCTGTATATGTAATATTTTTGCGGACATTGTTGAGACCATTGAGATACTATTTTTAGTTGCGGATAAAGGTGACTTCTGACTTTACGATCTTTTTTATTGGGTCGCAAAAGTGGAGGACGATTTTTAGGACGAACCCGAATACAGGTAAATAATACCTGACTTTTTTGGTTAGGTAACAACTTTATTTAGAACTAACTGTGCCCCGCGGACCTTCCTCTGCTTGAAATAATTCTAAAAATATTATTTCCCTATTTGAATTGGATTTTGTTACCAATTTCAAGGGTTTTCATTATTTTTCACGGAACCCTATCCTTTTTCTAAAATAAAAGTTACTCCTTATAACATCAGCTATCTGCCAGTAAAAGTCCCATCAAAATCAGTCCCGCCGTTTCGGAGATTAGTTGGAACAAAGAGACAGACAGATATTTTATTTTGTTATATGTACCGTTTACTAAAATACTTTGTTATAAATTCAGTAAAAAACTGTTATTTTGAAATTACAAATATCCCCTAAACTAATAACTAATCAACTTTTACTCTAGAATGAATAGTTTCATTGGTTTAAGTGAAAAACTAAATATAGAAAATGATAATTTTATTGATGTTCAAAATAAAATCGCACGGTAAATAGAATTAAAATTTTAAGAAATTGAGTTGAGTCAAGACCTTGCATAAAATAATGACTGGAGTTAACTTACGCGTACCGTGTTATCAGAGATGATTAGAAACTCATTCGATGCAGAAAATAAAATGTGTTTGCAGTAGCGTTCTCTCTAATGAATTATGACGTAAATTCGTCGTAATTTTGTTTTTTTTTTTGCCACAATGCTCAAATTGGGTGTGGATATAACAACGGTGTGGAACTATGTTGTTTTTATTTGTTTAGAAAAAAATAACTAGTACTTACGATCATAATCATTATGTATTTTTGTTTGATGTTTTACTTCAATAAATATAGAACTAAAATAAAATAAAAAAACATTAAAATGACGATCAATCTTTTTGGGATAAGATTATATTATGTGTGCTATCAATTTAAGAGTTACTCGCTATGCCATTCTAAATATTTCAACGGTAGACTACCGTTAGACTTTTAAAATGTTTTTATCTCTTGAGATTTTTTGTTTTGTAATTTATTAACGGTCAGCCGAATGCACGATGACCGCTGGGCAAAGTCTCCACACGATGGTTGGTGGAAGACGGACAGCGCCGCCACTAGAAAGAGGTGGCGAGACGATCAGGACGCGTACCGCGAAGGCTGGTTCGAGGAGGCACGGGAAAAGAGCACTTGGAAGAATTTGGGGGAGGCCTTTGCCCAGCAGTGGGATAGTACAGACTACTAAAAAAAAATATTGGCTATTTTCTATTTATTTTATTTAAGAATTATTGGATTTAAAACTATTGTAAAATAGACTTGTAACGAATGTTCGGGTACAATGAAGTACTACCTTTACCTACTTACTTTTATAACCATTGTTATAAAACAAGACAAAAAAGTTCTAACGGTTTTTGTCTTGTATTTTCAACTCAATGCCGTTTATATCTGGATGAAGATCTCAGAGACTGTCCTGATTATAGTATTGTTACAATTATCGACGATTTAAGTGTCGTTTGAGTTTTCTAAAATAACATAAAACGACTAGATTTTATCCAAATTATACTCCTATGTATTTATTTATATAAACTGCTTGTACAATAGTGGTTCAAAGGCGGACTTAATGCCACAAGGCATTCTCTACCAGTCAACCTTGGGGTTGAATAGGACAACATTGTGATAGGGTACAAAATAATATATAAAAATATCTACTTGATTTTGAAAATTTATTTACTTACATAAAATAGACCAATAAACATTTTAACAAATACCAAAATAAAAAACGAGACACCTTAAAATAATTACTAAGACTAGACTTCTTATTGAGAGCTATTTAGTGTAACTTAAATAGTGGTTTCTTTTACTTTCAATCAATTCAAAAGTGAATTTTACTTTCAGTTTTCGTTCCAGAGCTTTTTTGTATCCAGGTAACATTGGCTTAACAGCAACTTAAAATCTAAGAATGATTTGATCTGTCTGAGAGTTCGGCCTAGTTTCGGAGTTGCTCTTTTAATGTTTAGACCACACTACATCTGGGAATGCGTTTAAAACAACAGACTTTGCCAATAACATTGCTAACAATTTTATGTTTCGTAGCCAATAAAGAATAATTTTATGTTGTTTCTTTGTTACGCTTAAGTTTGTATAGTAGGTATTCCAAATAGCAAGGTGAATCAATATTGAAAGAGCCGTCACAAAGTATTTTTATTACTTTATTTAAACTGAAAAATGGCTGTGTAAATGAAACAGTGCCTTTACAGTGGTTGTAGAAATCAACAGTCCTTTCGAATTGGTATAAATTTGAAAGGACTGTTAATATCTACGACTAGCAGTATAATTAATAGTACATAATTATTATTTTATAAAGGAAGATATTATTACCAATTAATAAAGGGTAGTATTTAAACAAGCGAAAATAAATTCAAATTAAAGGTGTCAAAAATACCGAATACTAAGGCTACTGAAATACTAAGTGGGCGACAAACAGTAGACGAATACAAATGTTTAAAACGGCTACTTGAAAATACAAATTTCTATTTGCAAGGTTTAAAGTAAAGTCCGAGTAGGAGGGGTGCTTTGTCAGAATTCCTCCTCGTGTGCTTGATGGCTGCCGGTCCCTCTCGATACGTCTGGAGGGAATAGCAGCTGCTGGGCCGGTGCACCCTGGGCGTGGGCAGTATCCTTCCCCGAGGAATGGGAAGAGATTCTTATTCCTCGGGGAATGTTACTGTCCATGGCTAATATTCTGACATGGGAGGTGTCCATCTTGGACCTGGGGGGCGTTGCTCCATGTGACCCTCTGAAAAGCAGAGGGCACAGCGGAGGAGCAAGGGCGGGCTCGGTGTGCACTTACCCTGCCTCCGAGCAGACAGTGACTGTCCCCGTCGATATCGTAATCCCACCGTCGAAGTGTCGTGGAACACGTCTCGCGGCTTCGATTGGGACCGAGGGTCTTGGCTTAACCGCCCGGACCGCGAGGTAGAAAACCTCTATAAAAAGTTACCCCGAATCTCAAGCGGCAACGCACCGCGAGGAGATGTATGGCTGACGGGTTCCTATGGAAAATCAGTCGCTAGTGCGAACCACTGCCGGGCCTGGCTATGGCTTATCTGGGTACAGGGGGCACTGCTCAGATGGACTTTTTATTTCCCCCATACTCGTGGGAACAGAATGGATGATTACCCAACAAAAAAAACGGCCGATAACGGCGAAGGAAGGGAGGAGAGGGATGTGGGGTCGGAGTCCGGCGCCGCATCCAGCGATGTGAGCGCGGGGGGCTCAGAGGGCTCTCTGCCACCGAGAGGTCGGCGCAGCTTGCCGCGGAGGCGCGCCACCCGGGGGTGGCTGCCGGTCACGGGGTGGCCCGTTCGGGCTTCTCTGGTAACGAGGCGGGCGCAGCCGCCACTGCCGCCGCCTCCGTCCTCTAAGCCATCCGTGACCGAGACCGGGTGGCAGGTGGCCGGAGAGAGAGCGAGGGAGCGAAGGGCGGCCAAAAAGGACAGAAAGCGGGAGCGGAAGCGTCAAAAAAAGAAGCGGAGCGGCGCTGCTAGGCTCAGCGCCCCGAAGACCGCAGCTGTAGTGATAACACTACAGCCGGAGGCGGAAAAGAGGGGCGTGACCTATCGCGACGTGCTCGCTAAGGCGAAGACGATGGTGGATCTCGGGGAGCTCGGGATCGCCGGGGGCCTCCGGCTTAGAGTCACCGCAACAGGGGCTCGAGTGCTGAAGATCCCCGGCGAAACCCGTGGCTCGTCCGCTGACGCTCTGGCTGAAAAGCTTAGAGCGTCCCTAAATGCGGACGAGGCCCGAGTGTCCAGGCCCGTCAAATGCGCAGACCAGCGCATCCTGGGTCTGGACGACTCGGTTACCGAGGAGGAGGTGGTGGCCGCCGTCGCCAGGACCGGTGGGTGCCCTGCCGAGCAGGTCAAGGCAGGCACCTTACGTCCGGATCTGTCGCGCATGCGAACCGTAACGGTAAGCTGCCCTGTGACGGCAGCGAAAGCCATTGTGGAGGGCCGAAGGCTCTTGGTGGGCTGGGTCTCGGCGCTGGTGAAGCTGCTGGAACCCTGTACTTTGTCCCGCCCAGGGATGACTGGGTGGAGGACCTTAGCGGCTCAGTGACCATAATTGCGTCGGCCGCCGCCGGTACCCCGACCCTTGAGAGTGTCAGGAAGGGTCAAGGGTGCGTAGCAGCACGGTTCGGGGAGATCGTTGTAGTGGGAGTCTACTTCTCCCCGAGCCGAACTCTCGCCGAGTTCCACAACTCCCTCACGGAGTTGAGTGACGTCATCGGAAGCCATTCCCTCCCCGTGCTTGTGCTCGGGGACTTCAATGCCAAGAACTTGGCTTGGGGTTCTCGTTACACGGACGTGCGGGGTAGGATGGTGGAGGACTGGGCTCTGGAGACAGGCCTGGTCGTCCTAAATCGGGGTTCTGTCCCCACGTGCGTGCGGATGCGGGGCGAGTCGGTGGTGGACATCTCGTTCGCCAGTCCCGCTCTGTCACCGCGTGTCGTTGACTGGCGCGTCATGGAGGGGGTGGAGACCTATTCCGACCACCGGTACATCCGGTTCGACATCTCCACCCAGACCTCAAGCGCGCCGGTCCTACAGGCCCCGAGTGGTCCGCGATGGGCGCTGAAGCAGCTGGACCGGGAGCTCCTCCTGGAAGCCTCGATTGTGCAGGCCTGGGTGTCATCACCGGTCAGGCCTGCCGACATTAACAACGAGGCGGGTTGGTTCCAGGAGGCCATGTCCGAGATTTGCGACGTGGCAATGCCCCGAGTTCGGCCAGGAAGCGCCCGGCGTCAGGTGTACTGGTGGTCGCGAGAGCTGACGTCTCTGCGCGAGGCGTGTGTTGCCGCGCGGCACCTGTACGCCAGGCATCGCAGGCTCCGCATCCGCCCTCCGGATGCGGCAGCCATTGAGGCGGAGCTGTACGAGGGGTACAAAGCGGTGAAGACCGCCCTCCAAGAGGCTGTCCGGCGGGCCAAGAATCTGGCCCGCGAGGAGATGCTGGAGTCTCTGAACGGAGATTCGTGGGAGCGGCCTTACAAGATGGTGCGAGACAAACTCCGTACCCGGGCCCCCCCGCTGACGCAGAGTCTCCGGCATGAGCTCGTGGAGGACGTGGTGAGCGCTCTGTTCCCTTCGCGAGGGGAGCATCCTCCCCCGCCTATGGCCCCGCCGCCGCGTGCGGTGCCGGAAGCGGACTACACCGATGACGATGACGACGTTCCGGAGGTGACTGGGGTAGACCTGAGAGTGGCGGTACGCAGGCTGAAAACCAGAAACACCGCCCCGGGACCCGATGGCTTGCCTGGCAAAGCCTGGGTCCTGGCCTCTGAGGCTCTCGGGCCCCGACTGGAAGGGCTCCTAAGCGCATGCTTGGAGAGAGGCCAGTTTCCGCTTCGTTGGAAGACGGGGAAGCTGGTCCTCATCCGGAAACCAGGGCGCCCTGCGGACTCTCCGTCCGCATACCGGCCCATCGTGTTGCTCGACGAGGTGGGCAAGCTCTTCGAAAGAGTCATTGCCAACCGCCTCGCCGGGCACCTTGAGGGGATGGGGCCGGATCTTGCGGAACACCAGTTTGGTTTCCGCAAGGGGCGCTCCACGGTGGACGCCATCATGCGCGTGAGAGCCCTCACGACGGGGGACGCGGTGTCTCGTCTCATTGGGGAGGCACTCCAGTATCACCGGGTGCCAACCTACCTTCGTCGTGTGGTCGGGGACTACTTGACGGATAGGGCCGTCATTTACCCCGGTCGGAGTGGAGAATGGAACCGGAGAGAGATGTCGTGCGGTGTTCCACAGGGATCGGTTCTGGGGCCGGCCCTGTGGAACATCGGTTACGACTGGGTGCTGCGCGCCGACCTCCCTACCGGCGTCAGCGTAGTTTGCTACGCTGACGACACGCTGGTACTGGCACAAGGGAGGTCGCACGAGGCGGCGGCCGAAAACATGACACGCGGGGTTGCGATAGTCGTGGAGAGGATCCGGCAATTGGGTCTCGAGGTGGTATTGCACAAGTCCGAGGCCATGTGTTTTCATAGGCCTCGGAATGCGCCACCGTCGGGATCCCTACTGACGGCGGGAGGGGTTTCCATCGGCGTCGGGTCAACGTTGAAGTACTTAGGACTCGTCCTCGACAGCCGGTGGAACTTCGTGGAGCACTTCCGACGTTTGGCTCCCAAACTGGAACGGACAGGGGCTGCCTTCAAGAGGCTCTTGCCCAACCTGAGGGGTCCAAACGCCTCCTGCCGCAGGCTCTACGCAGGGGTCGTGCGGTCCATGGCTCACTACCTGAACGCGCCCCAAAAGGTGATAGCCATAAGGCTAATCCGGGGGTACCGCACGATCTCCGGCGAGGCGGCTAGCCTCCTTGCCGGATTGCCGCCATGGGATCTGGAGGCGATAGTCCTCGCGCGCCTGCATGAATGGCGCGCGGAAGCACTATGTCGGGGGGAAACTCCGCTGCCGCGACAAATTGCCGCTCAGCGGACAGACCTCCGGCGTGATCTCATGGCGACATGGAGAGAGCGACTGTCGCAACCCCGTGCAGGGCACGCCACCATAGTGGCGATAAGTCCCCTCTTTGAGGAGTGGCTAGAGAGGCGCCACGGCTAACCTCACCTACCGCCTAACGCAGGTTCTCACCGGACACGGTTGTTTCGGGAGGTTCCTGCACCGAATCGGGCGGGAGGAAACGCCCGGGTGTTTCCACTGCGAGGATCGTCCGGAGGACACGGTGGAGCACACCGTAGAGGTCTGCCCCGCTTGGGCGGAGCACCGCCGTGTCCTTGTAGCGGCGATTGGCGGCGGCGATCTCTCGCGTCAGGCCCTGGTTCAAGCCATGGTCCGGAGCGAGAGGGAATGGGAAGCCGTCACCACCTTCTGCGAAGCAGTCATGCTAGTGAAGGAGGTGGCGGGACGTGAGAGGGAAAGAACCTCACGTCCCAGCCGCCGCGGGAGACGCCCTGGGCGTCGGGGGTCACGTGGTGGCTCCCGGCCACCGCAGGCGCGGGCCTGTGGTCGGCGAGTTATGGGCTAGCTCGCCGTCCGGCCGTCTTATGACGACAGGCCGTGTCGACGGCGCGTTCGTGTTCCACGCGCGCCTCAAAGAGATGTCAGCAACCACGTAGGGGTCCGCATAGGCCGATGCCTGCCAGGGCTGCGGGACTGTTCGAAAGAGATACCGTGGCCCTGGAACACAAAGGGCAAAGAAGGAACATGGATGGGTTTTAGTCAGTACAAGTCTGACACTCCCTTCCGCTCCGCCCAGAGTGGGGGGGGTCATTTGATGATTTCCCATCAAAAAAAAAAAAAAAAGTCCGAGTAGGAGGGGTGGGGGGGGGTGCCACAAGACCGCTTCGCTCACTCTTCCTATGTCCTCCTTACCGCTATGACCAAATATACATTACGTTACATTAGTACATTGTGATATAAGTGGGGAAACTATGTTATTGCACTCGAGGCGGAATTAACATGCGTATCAAACGTACACTTTCGAAGAAATAAAATATTAGAACAAAAAATATTTTTGTCAGGAATTATTAGGAAACTAAATAATAATAATAATTTGCTTTTTTTCCGCGCTTTGCTTTCGCCAGGTTGAATAAGAAGCAAAGATATGATGCCGCTAAACAGTCTAATTTGAAAAGTTGATAATTCAAATATTTTTGAATTGAGGACACAAATTAATGTTAATTTGTTTTTTAAATAATCATGTTTATCTATGATGACCAGTCTTACCAAGGGGTATCTCTTTACCGCCGACTATAGTCATTGAACCCATTTCGACTTATTATAAGTATAATCAGTGGATTTTTTTTTCTGTACGTGTGCGGAAAAAAATTAAAATTAAAGATCCACGCGTGTGAAACTCATTTCATGTTGAACCTAATCGTAGTGCGATAAGAGCCACTTTTTGAGAAAATGTATTGAAAAAATAATTACTTACTTGGTATAATAGTCGCCCATTAAAGTTTTATTCGCCCGATTAATAATTTCCCATTAGTACATAGCAATGCGTTTCCATGAGCGTTGCAGATATTTCCGCAATAATATTCTACCGGTACTTACATACCTATGCATTCATTTCTACTTGTATGAAATTGTAAAATTTAAACTAAGATATGGTCATATACTTGGATGGATAGAATATTCTTTATTATGTACGTATGTACATAAAGGGTGTAAAAAGACCCTTAACGAACCCGAAAGGTACTTGTTTTCCCAATCATTACGATTATTTTTTTGTTCTAGACTATACCTGAGAACCTTCTAGTTACGGAGATATTGGGGGTCAAAGTTACAAATATTTCCCAACTTCTTTTTAAATACGTTTTTTTAATGTGGGATTTTTACTTTAAACACCTCCACGACCCCCGTAGTATTCAATCCATCCATCAGCACAATGTTTGGTGTGCGTTACTTTGAGTCCTACCGTAAAACGTGACTTTTCACCCCAAAAAGTCGCTTCCCATTTTTGCGTAAAGTTACTTAGTTTGATGTACAGAATGCTTTTTTTTTTTTTTTTCCGGATGGGTAATCATCAAATGACCCCCCCCGCTCTGGGCGGAGCGGAAGGGAGTGTCAGACTTGTACTGACTAAAACCCATCCATGTTCCTTCTTTGCCTTTGTGTTCCAGGGCCACGGTATCTCTTTCGAACAGTCCCGCAGCCCTGGCAGGCATCGGCCCTTGCGGACCCCTACTTATTTGCTGACATCTCTTTGAGGCGCGCGTGGAACACGAACGCGCCGTCGGCACGGCCTGTCGACATAAGACGGCCGGACGGCGAGCTAGTCCATAACTCGCCGACCACAGGCCCGCGCCTACGGTGGCCGGGAGCCACCACGTGACCCCCGACGCCCAGGGCGTCTCCCGCGGCGGCTGGGACGTGAGGTTCTTTCCCTCTCACGTCCCGCCACCTCTTTCACTAGCATGACTGCTTCACAGAAGGTGGTGACGGCTTCCCATTCCCTCTCGCTCCGGACCATGGCTTGAACCAGGGCCTGACGCGAGAGATCGCCGCCGCCAATCGCCGCTACAAGGACACGGCGGTGCTCCGCCCAAGCGGGGCAGACCTCTACGGTGTGCTCCACCGTGTCCTCCGAACGATCCTCGCAGTGGAAACACCCGGGCGTTTCCTCCCGCCCGATTCGGTGCAGGAACCTCCCGAAACAACCGTGTCCGGTGAGGACCTGCGTCAGACGGTAGGTGAGGGCGCCGTGGCACCTCTCTAGCCACTCCTCAAAGAGGGGACTTATCGCCACTATGGTGGCGTGCCCTGCACGGGGTTGCGACAGTCGCTTTCTCCATGTCACCATGAGATCACGCCGGAGGTCTGTCCGCTGAGCGGCAATTTGCCGCGGCAGCGGAGTTTCCTCCCGACGTAGTGCCTCCGCGCGCCATTCGTGCAGGAGTGCGAGGACTATCGCCTCCAGATCCCATGGCGGCAATCCGGCAAGGAGGCTAGCCGCTTCGCCGGAGATCGTGCGGTACCCCCGGATTAGCCTTATGGCTATTACCTTTTGGGGACACATGGGATGTACAGAATGCTTGGTTGACGGCTTTGTGAAGTGTCCGTTTACACCCTGTACACAAATTCAACATACTTATTTTTAGTACTGCCTCGCAATTGCTGAGCAAGAGGTCCTGGGTTCCCGGGTCGGGCAAAACGTTAATGGAGTTTTTCCATCAGGAATTTCTCAGTAGCAGCCACAGAGTCTGGATTTGTACCTGATTGATGGCAAAGGGCTCGCCCATTATATTACCTGGGATTTAAACATAACTGGCGAAAGTGGGTGTTCTATTATGTTCACCTCTGACTTACCCTTCGAGGATTACAGGCGTGGTCTTACATTATGTAAATTCATATAAGCATTCTTTTCTTTCAACATCGTTCTTCAGCGGTCCATGAAGAAATCTATGTTTCTGCAAAAAAACCGACTTCCAAAAAAAAACACTAAAAATGTCAAAAATAACTTTACTTTCGGAAGTCGGTGGCAAAAAAGTCAATGAAACAAAGTCACCGACTTCCGAAAGTAAAGTTATTTTAGACATTTTTAGTGTTTTTTTTGGAAGTCGGTTTTTTTGCAGAAAGTTTTTTATTTCACCCTTTTTAGTTGTAGTATACCACCTCACAAATTCTTGTCATGAATTAAATTTTTAGATTGTAACTAGAAGTTATTAAGAGATCATCGTGTCATCAACATCGCCCAAGAAGAAAAATACTTCTGAATTGAGAACCTCCTCCTTTTTTTTTAAGTCGGGTAAAAAGAGGTTAACAAGCTGATGACCCCGAACACGTTTAATTGGATAATCTCCCACAAGCACACCCACGAGATCTTACAACACCATGGCCAACTGGAGAACCATTGAACTTGCTTTCTAAACGCCTTCGGGCGGTTGAGTATATTCATATCTACGACCATGACAAGACCTACATGACCTTTTGTCAATAAAAATAACCTCTAATTAGCTTTGCAAAACGTCGAATTCGTTACTTAAATACAAGGTGTAAACGGACCTTTCACGAAGCCGTCAACCAAGTATTCTGAACATCAAACTAACCTAAACTAAGTAACCCTAAGCAAATTTTTTTCAGGGAAACGACTTTATTTGGGATGAAAAATCACGTGTTACGGTAAATCTCAATGCACTTAAAACATTGTGCAAGTAGATGTATTGAATAGTAAATGGGTCATGGAAGTATTTAAAGTAAAGTTATAACCTTCATCATCTGCCTAGCCTTTTCCCAACTATGTTGGGGTCGGCTTCCAGTCTCACCGGATGCAGCTGAATACCAGTATTTTACATGGAGCGACTGCCTATCTGACGTCCTCAACCCAGCACTGGGTAATACGATACCCCTTGGTAAGACTGGTTGTCAGACTTTTTGGGCCACTGAATACCTGTAACGACTGTCAAAGTTCTACAAATGACAGCCGGGACCAACGGCTTAACGTGCTTTCCGAGGCACGGAGGAAACTCGGTATGTAATGGGTGGTCACCCATCCACAGACCAACCTAGGCAAGCACGGCTTAACCTAAAGATCGATCCGAGCGGCTGTTAGTATTTAGCCACGAGCTCCTCAAGTTATAACCTTATAAACTAGTATTTAAAAAAAAACTTGTGTAAACGTTGGAAATTAGACCTCTAATATCTCCGCAACTAGAAGGTTCTTAGGTATGGTCCAGAGCAAAAATACGATCGCAATGACCGGGGAGAACAAGTGCCTTTTCGGCTTCGTTAAGGGTCTGTTTACACCTTTTATTGTTATAAATGCGAAAGTGCCTAACTCTGTCCGTCTGTCTCGCATTTTTAAGCCTAAACCACTGTACACACTATACCTAGGGTGGAAGCGCCAGGGTAGCCCGCGAAATTCTAATTTTTTTACGGTTTTTGAAATTTGCAGGTCAGTGTCAGTTGTATGTTGATGAAAAATGAGTCGCGCAAGTAACAAGTACCTACAGTCCTACATACATGTTACATGCGCGACTCATTTTTATGCCTATTCCATAACTATTTCATGAAAAAGTCATTCAATGGAATTAAATGAACTAAGATGGTTGTATTGATGATTTTAATGATTATAATTCTGTAATTACAAGTGTTACTTGCGCGACTCATTTTTCATCAACTTACAACCTGACACTGACCTACAAATTGTAAAAAAAACTCAAGAAAAATTGAATTTCGCGGGCCACCCAGGCGCCTCCACCTTAATACGAAACTGACATAAAAGTTATTCTAAACACCGCAAAACAAATTGTGTTTTTCATTTTTACTCCACATAATCCAGTTGTTAAAATAAACAGACCCATTGTCATTTTTGGAGTAAAATAAAAACAAAGTTTAACTTGTTTAACATTCATGGTTGATTTGTAACCTGAATATGAATGTGTATCGTATATTTAGTTATTTAGTATATGAGTTGAAAATAAGAAATAATAATTGAACACCTGCTTCTAAACAAATAAACATGAACACATCACCAGCTCCATTAAAAATAAATAAAGAAATACATTAATATGTTCACGACAGCTTTGTTTTATAATCCATTGAATCAAAAAAACTACACGAAACTCCACAGGGTTTTTCACCTGACCAAAATCCCAAATCAAATGCCTTGTGGTATTAACTCCACCTAAGTACCACTCTTGTACGTGGAGTTTAAATAAATAAAATCATATACACCACTAATGTAAAAAACTAATAATGCACACAGAGTTGCTAGCACGCGCGCGGTGTAAATTTAACGCAAAACGTCGATTTTTTAATCAAAAATACAATTATCCTTTAGCATTTTAGTTAAATTGTTTGCAACCAACAATCAATTTTTAATATTTTATACGCAAACCCTGCGTAGGGAACATGGCTGTTTTTGATTTGGAAAGAAAAATTCCAGTGCGAGCAGGGTTTGAACCTGCGACCTTCCGATTCAGTACACCGGATGTCTTAACCAACTAAGTCAAGAAGTCAGTAAGTCTAGTTGGTTAAGACATCCGGTGTACTGAATCGGAAGGTCGCAGGTTCAAACCCTGCTCGCACTGGAATTTTTCTTTCCATGTCAAATCAACCAACAATCAGTATCATCGATAGGTATGAATACATTATTCAAATTACGAAAATATTACATGTGAAACGAGTATTATTAATTTTAAAATTGACGTATTTACGATGCGTTTACACCGCACGCCCGTGCTTGGGCGCTCGCGCTGGCCTTTACATCACGACTTGAACTATTCTCATGAGTATAAATACCAAGAAGGCTAAAATTTTAGAAGGGCCAATAACAAATAATTATCGCCGTTAAGAATAGCAGACTACTATATTTATTCCGGCTAAGAATTTTATTGATTATTGAGAATACTGTTTGAATGTTATTTTATACACTATCACAATTTTGTCCTATTCAACACAAATGTTGACTGGTAGAAGATGCCTTGTGGCATTAAATCTGCCTATTTACCACTATTGTACATAAAGTTTAAATAAATAAATAAATAGTATAATACCTATCTGCGCTATGTCTGCGTTTTTGATAGCCAACTGTCCATTTCACAGAGTGGAAGCCTGTGTCCCAGCTGTGGGCACGTCATAGGCTAAAGCATGATGCTCGAGCACTATGCTGTCTCTGGGGGAATGGGTCGAAGTCTATAGAATATGGTTTTCTGTCCTTGACATAATAATGACTGCATGCACAATAAATGTTTAATTTTGCACATAAATATTTAATTATCAACTGCAAATTATTCGTAAACATGGCAGTTTATCATTAGAAACACAATTATCCCATGTCAAACTGACAAGACATAATCAAGTAGGGTCAGGGCCCGGTGAGATAATTATCTAATGTTATTTGATAATCAATTTTCAGTTAATGAAATTACTGACAGGTTTACTAGTACATATAACTTAATTACTACATTTCTATTAACATTACATACCTATTCATTATAGATAACATTCTAGACTCGAACGTAATCTATAATAACATCACGCCTGTAATCCCCGAAGGGTTAGGCAGAGGTGTACCTAATAGTACACCCGCATTTCGCCGGTTTTGTTTAAGTGCCATGTAATAGGGGGCGAGCCTATTGCCATCAACCGGACACAAATCCGAACTCCGTGGCTGCCAATGAGAAATTCCTGATGGAAAACCCAACTACACTTTGCCCGACCTGGGAATCGAACCCAATACCTCATGCTCAGCAGTCGCGCTTACGACCGCTAGACGTACGAGGTAGTCAATAATCAATCAGCAGCAAGTAATAAAACAGTAAGCAGTAAATAGCAGTGGCAGTAGCAGTAGGTAGTAAGTAATCTATATTCTAGAATGTTCTCGTAAAACAGCCGACAGCACAATTCTCTAAATAAACGCACACAATATATAAAACACTAGTTATAGAGGACGAGCTAATAAACTAAGTTAAGAAGAAATTCTTCCAGGCTACGTGTTAACCAGAGGACTTACTCCATCCGTCATGCGAATAGTAATTCAATTAGGCAAGTAGTCTTATCGAGTTTTGTTAAGCTTGGTACAGACGGGAGATAAGGTTTAGTGTGATGGTAAACATGACATGGCTTCCCATCTATCACAAGTTCTATTCGCACAGTTTTGATTCACAATTATTCCAAGGGTCTATTAAAGTTTGCATAAATTAGTGTGTAATTTTTATGTTTATATGTTTGTTTGTTTGCATAATCCCAGAATTTAAGTTTAAAAATATTAGACCATCGGTTTCCAATTTTTTTTCTTTTATTAGCCTAGTCTGTCCCACAGCTGGGCAAAGGCTTCCCCAATTACTTCCCAACTCTCACGTTTTACCTTGTCTGGCCAATCAGTTATTAATGAGTCCAAATCGTCACGCCAACGTTTCTTGGATCCTGGTGACGACGACCGTCTTCAGGCACCCACTGTGTGACGATTCTAACCCACCTGTCCTGACCCATCCTGGAAAAGTGACATCAAATAATACGTACGATTTTTATCATCCCTGGTTTGCTCCAAAATCATACAATAATCACCTTTATAATAAGCCAAGATGATGGTGTTTCCATGTTTTTGAAATAGATACAATTTATTACGGACAAACGTACTGCGTTATTAAGTGAACCACTTCAACACTGAATTCAATAGAATGTATGTCTTAGACCTTAGTTTGAATGTTGACATATGATATATAACACGATAATATATGTATGAGTCTGTTTGTTATTCAAGTAAACGCCCCTGGCCGTTTCAGGAACAAGACAAATTCGTAGTCTACGACACACCGTATATATATCTTATCCTAGAAAAAGGATTAAGCCTTTTGGCATTGTGGTTTATCAAATTGTTTGTTCTTCAAGAAATAATCAAGTTTTTGTAACAGCATTTATACAACATTTGACTTGATTGTTTTAAACACTGTTTTAAGGTTTCACGGTTTACAACTAAACTTATACTGTCACTTACGGGATATCTTCCGTGATTGTTCATTATTTTGAGCTCCCGAAGAACGCTACGGAAGATATCCCGTAAGTGACAGTATAAGTTTTGATTGTTTTACTTTTACATTTTAAAAATACACCTGCATTTACTGTATTGGGTTATTATTTATCTACCCAAGTGCTTAGATGTTATTATTGAGCTGTTTCGAAGTTAATAATGAGCTCAGAAACAGAAACATTTGAAAAGCATGCAAGCCATGGATGCAATATTGTTACTAGACACCGAATTATTTGCAAATGCATATTTGCTTATGCTTAATTTTAGCATTTTTTTAAGATATTTCATACTTTAACTAAGATTGGCATTTATGGGGAAGTTTCCTTTAATTTACACTGTATAACATAACATCACCTGCCAGCCTGTATTCCCCGAAGGGTTAAGCAGAGGTATAGTACACCCACATTTCGATAGTTATGTTTAAGACCCATGTAATAGAGGGCGAGCCGATTGCCACCAATGGGGCTCATACCCAGACTCCGTGGCTGCTTCTGCGAAATCTCTGATGGAAAAACCCCATGACACTTTGCCCGACCTGGGAATCGAACCCAGGACCCCATGCTCAACAGTCGCGCAGGGGACCACTTGACCAACGAGGTAATAGGCGAGGTTTTAACTGAAAGCACCTATATTCAAATAGTACAATTGACCGCAGTGGATGTAGACCGAACATTTTCAAGTTATTAAATTATTAATTAATGGAAGGCTCAGTCGTACCCGTATCCATTTTCAACCGTATTATCTCGTCGAAAATATATTATAATAAATTAAAAGAAAAACGTTATTTTGTTGTACTAATTTCAAAATCATATAAATATTTTGGCTCTTTTGTTGCATATTTCGAGTATTTATAATGCATATTTGCATGCATATTTCGACAATTCTAAATTGCGATAAACCTGTATCAAGTTATGACGAACAAAACTTAAGTTTAGCCGGCTAATCTTAAGTTTATATTCACACCCATCTTTAGATGTAACATATACACATAAAATCCAAGAATGGCCATAGAAATGATTTATAAATAACAATGAGTTATTGTGATCCTAATGTAGACAAACATAATAAAATATATAGGACCTACAAACATAATCTATTGATAGGACTTTTCGGATAGTAATTATCATCTATTAAAAAAAAAAAATTTCTTTAAGATTAAATTTTTTAAGTTCCGTTTTATTGACAAAAGAATTTACTCAATTCACCTTAAGCCAGTAAATCATCATCTTGGTTACTGTTGTGTTTTAAGTTATATTACAGTTATAAAACTCGATGATTAAATAAATTACAAGAATAATACAATTACTTAAGAATACAAATGAAGCAAAAACTATATAAAACGAAGAAATAGTGATGAGACGAAATTTTTCTAAACACAGTTTAGTCTCTTCCAGTAATTATTGTTTACGAAAAAAATATTTTATGGTTAAATATAAAAATATTGGAACGATTTTCAGAAACTATACAGGGTCTTCACGAAGCCGTCAACCAAGCGGTCTGTACATCAAACTAAGTAACTTTACGCAAAAATTATTGCTGGGAAATGACTTTTTTTTTGGGGTAAAAAATCACGTTTTACGGTAGGACTCGATGGAAAGCACTCAAAGCATTGTGCTGATGGATAGATTGAATAATACGGGGGACGTGGCGGTGTCTAAAGTAAAAATCTTACATTAAAAACATCTATTTAAAAAAAAACTTGTGAAAAAGTTGGAACTCTGACCCCTAATATCTCCATAACTAGAAGGTTCCCAGGTGTGGTCTAGAACAAAAAAATGATCGCAAAGACGGGGAGAGTAAGTGCCTTTCGGCTTCGTTAAGGGTCTATTTACACCCTTTGTACCTAGCAATATAAAAAAATCTACTTCGCTTACCTACCTACCTTTTCTTTTTTTCTTTTTTTTTTTGTCTCTCCGGGACTGTTACCTACCTCAATGTCCCAAAATTACTATCGCTTAGAGATCTATCCACGCATAAAAATAAACATACAAATATAAGGCTTTTCAACTAAAAATAACTCCCAAAACGAATCTTTAAAAACGAAATAAATATCTTTGATTGTGATAAAAAGCAAAAGATAAAATTCAGTATTCAAATCCTAAGCGTATCATGAAAGGCTTTCATGTCGAGAGCATAAACAAAGGTGATTCAAAGGGTTTGCGACTCAAGTTAAGAGATTTCGTAAAAAAACAAGCCAGAAGTAGAAGAATTGTACCTAATGGGTGTAAAAAGACCCCTAAAGAGAGTTTACGACTTACATCATTTTATACAAACTTTCAAGTCTTTTTTTTTCCAAATGATTGAACCGATTTTAATGAAACTTCATACGCCTATTTTTGTTTTTGACCATACTTGGGTAACTTCTGATTACAGAGATATTAGAGGTCAAAGTTCCAACTTTTTCACAAGTGTGTATTAATATTTTTTGTTTATATCAACTTTACTTTAAATATCTCTATGGCCCCTGTATTATTCAATGCATCCATCAGCACAATATGTTGAGTGACATCCATTAAGTCCTACCGTAAACCGCAATTTATCACCCCAAAAAAAAAGTCATTTCCCAGCAAGAATTTTTGCATAGAGTTACTTAGTGTCATGTACAGAATGCTTGATTGACAGCTTCGTGAAGGATCCGTTTACACCTTGTATATTAATATATCCCGGAGATGAATCTAACTCAGACTCAAAGTTTCAATTAGACCATTACAGGCACTTTTGTAATGTCGAAAACAAAAAGATGAAGCTACAGACCCAGTCACAAGGCTGTATTGTAAAAGTACTGTAGTTGCTCATTCCAAAGCGTATATTTCTATGGAAAAGAATGGGCAAGAAACTTCAAGGACCATCTTATAAATTAAAATATTTCTACAAAATCTGGGAATTGATAGAAGTCTTTAGTAGTAAAGTAACTTATGTAATAGAATGTTTTGCTCGTGTATATGAATAACTTCGAAACAGCTCAATAATAACATCTAAGCACTTGGGTAGATAAATAATTACCCAATATAGTAAATGCAGGTGTATTTTTAAAATGTAAAAGTAAAACAATCAAGTCAAATGTTTCTCACTGTATTAACTGCTACAAAAACTTGATTATTTCTTGAAGAACTAACAATTTGATAAACCACGATGCCAAAAGGCTTAGTGCTTTTTCTAGGATAAGATATAGATACGGTGTGTCGTAGACTACGAATTTGTCTTATTCCTGAAACGGCCAGGGGCGTTTACTTGAATAACAAACAGACTCATACATACTCGTATATTATCGTCTTATATATCATATATCAACATTCAAACTAAGGTCTAATCAGAGTGCAAAACGCTAAGTAACGGAGCCTTTTTTAGATGATATTTTAGCAACATATAATTGTAAAAAATATTTTTCTGTGCTTATCATGATTTTATGTCGTTTTTGTTATTTAGGTTGTAGTAAAAATTCTGTTTCTTTGTTGCTTTTTTCCCAAAAACCTCCTGGCCAAAGCAAATCGTTCTCCTCCCCCGCTCTCATCTCTTCACTTGCGCCCCCGTGACATAAGTGCGTAGTAATGGAACTTTGTTTGTCTGGAGACGACATTCCCCAAGTCGCACAACCATTATGCCATTAAACGAGCAAGGGATGACGATTTATTTAATAACCCCTCATTGTACACTCGACTTTTATTTGTTAAACGTTATAAATTGGAAGAAGGAGAACAGTTGGTTCAAGAAGTTTAATTGTTCTGCTTCTTGTGGAATATTTTTAAGGGTATTGCAGCTATTTCTCTGTTTTTCTCTTTTTATTTTTTTCTTTCGTAAAAAGCTATTTAGAAACATACTGTTGTCTTCTGAGGCCCTAGCACGAGCGTGCGGTCTAAACGAAACGTAATTACGTCGATTTTAACATTAAAAATACGAGTTTCACGTATAAAATTGTCACAATTTTAAGAATTTATTCATAATTATCAATTGATGAAACTGATTGTGCTTGTTGCTATAGGATAATTGTATTTTCGATTAAAAAATCGACGTATTTACGTTACGTTTACACCGCGTGCTCGTGCTAGGGCTTCTATTCCATAGCTGGATTATTTCCATGTTTTTATAATGATGCCAATTATTAGTTATTATTAATTTTAAATTGCATAAATCTTAAACCTTTGAAATACTTTAGGCGTAAGCTTTTTCACCAAGTGTGAACCTCTAACAGCTAGTCACCTCATCTCCCACCGCCCATACCAAAACAACGACTCATCATCATTCTCTGCCCTTATCCCAATTTATTTGGGGGCGGCGCAGGGAAGACATGCTGTCTTTTTCTTCCATACTTAGTCTTCTCTATCACTCGTCGTCTTAGCAGTCACCTCCTTTCTCGTCAAATCATCCTTTAAAACAACGACTAACACCTAAAATTTTCTTTTCCATCACCTTCTTCTTTCAACAACTGGTCCTACCTCATCATCATCTGCCTAGCCTTTTCCCAACTATGTTGGGGTCGGCTTCCAGTCTAACCGGATGCAGCTGAATACCAGTATTTTACATGGAGCGACTGCCTATCTGACCTCCACAACCCAGTTAGTCCTGGGTAATACGATACCCCTTGGCAAGACTGGTTGTCAGACTTCTTGGGCCACTGACTACCTAACGACTGTCAAAGATCTACAAATGACACCCGGGACCAACGGCTTAACGTGCTTTCCGAGGCAAGGAGGAAACTCGGTATGTAATGGGTGGTCACCCATCCACAGACCAACCTAGGCAAGCACGGCTTAACCTAAAGATCGATCCGAGCGGCTGTTATTATTTAACCACGAGCTCCTCCTCCTCTAACAACTGGTCCTACCTACCAAAACAAAGCAACACAAGCAGTCAGCCACTTACTAGTTGAACGTCAAGTAATATGTAGGTTGACTAGATATTAACTGTCAGTGTAACTTGGCTAACTCCTATAACTAACTCCAGAGGGACTTGGGATCTTAACCGGCTATTACAATATGAATCGTGTAACGGGTCACGGAGTATTGAAGATGAAATGTTGACAAGCGATTAAATATTTGTTGGAAAATTTGAATTTGACGAAAAAACATCGTCGAATTTCTCGTGGTATCTTTATTTTTTTAGATAAAAAATTGGTCTCCAGATGGTACCTACCTAGGTACTGCGAGGTAGACCACAGAAAAGATGGGACGATGGTATCAGACATTGGGAAGACAAAGACAGTTATGTAGAAGGTTGGAGGAGGCCTTTGATGGGATAAGATTGGCAAATGTGTGTACACCATTATAAACAATGCCTAATCCGAAACTGAAGATTACTCATTATGTTTTTCCGTTTAAAAATAAAATAAAAAAACAGTACTACCTAATGCGAACCGCGTTCAGAATTGTATTCATAATCGATCTAACTAAAATGACCTACTAGGCACTTATAATTGTTTTATAGGTGGAAGTTACTGCTAGCACTAGGCGATGTACAGTAGACCTCGAAAGTGCAGCACCATGCTAAAGATTACATTGCTATGAACTGTGCGAGCGCGATACAGCAGTGTGTGTGCGTGTGCGTGTATGAGTGATGTCTCAACATTCTACACATAATACACACTAATGAACTGTCGTCACACTACGCGAAATAGCATTATATTTCTGTTGCATTTAGAATACACATCATAGTGATGACCTGTTCTTACCATTGCATTGTTAAAATTCGCGTAGTATTAACATGAGTTGGTAGCTGTTTGGGCTGAGCATGGGTTCACGATCAATGAAGTCCAAGTTCGAATCCATGTTATTACAATATGTGGCTGTTTTTTGTTTCTTTGAAACCTTAATTATATTTGTATTTTAAGCAGAAAGTCGTTAGGTATTTATGTTTATTTATGATATAGTTATGCTTATTATTTATTTTTTATAAGAAGTTAAATATTAGATAGTTATTGTATTATTATTTAACCTCATTAGTTGATTTTTATTTTATGTTTTCGGTGTTGGAAGGTGGAAATAAAAAAATCATGCTGAGTGATAACAAAAATGTTTATTCGTTTTATTTATTTATAAAATTAACAAACTTTTATGAGAATGTGACGTCACATTCCTATCTAGGCAAAAAAAAGTTCTCTTATCACCGTTCATAAGATTTTTTGTTGTATACCCACTTAGTCAATTCATAATAAGAATAACATAACACGGAAAGGATATTCTAATAACACAAATATAATTGTTGATACCCGCTTATTATAGGTATCAGTATTCAGCAGAGTTAATTGAATACTATGAGTATGAGTATAATATATGAGTTAGACTTTATGAACGTGTTTTTTTAATGTAACGTCACATTGAATGTATTGAGGTTATAGCTTAAGTGTTCATTTTCTTGACGAAAAGAATATTGAAACTAAACCCCAATTTAAGATCATTAAATTTAAAATTTATTTCTTAATTTTTTATTTTTTTATTTACGGTTATGTTAATATTACTAAATATTTAGTTACCCGGTCTACTTATTAAATTAAGTATTATTATTTTTTCGCCATAAATTAAGTCTTCCTTTTGGCAAGACTTGAAAGTCTTCTCGTCAGAAAATACAGTCACCTCCCAGTTAAAATGTAAATAATCTCGAGCAAAACGTAGTCTTTCCTCCCTGTGTTTTTGTGTCAAAAATGGTTTTTAGCTGGCTTCCGATGATGTAAACCTTCAGCATGGAATGCATGGCGAACAGTCTGTAATGTAGTATCCAATTGCTCCGCAAACATTATAGTTGGAATGAAACCATTTGTTTCATATTCTTCCACCATAAAACGTCGCTGAGTCGGGTTAATAAGCGGCGGCCTTTCACTTCTTAGACGACTCTTCAGACTACCTTCTTCCTCATACCTCTTTACCCAACGGCTAACAGAATTTCTAAAAAAAAACAAAATATGATTACACACTTGCAACTAGCAATTTATTTCATAATAAGAAAATCACACACCACAACTATCATCATAATAATTATAATTTTTAAAAATAACTTACACATTTTAAGCCAGTTTCAGTTGAAATTTGAGAAATATTAAGCCCATTTTTACGCAAAGTGACAATATTTGCCCTGTCATCAATACTAATATTAGCTTGCATCTTGAATAAAGACAATCAAACAATACGCTAATCGTAATAATAACACAAACGCTCGAAACAAAGTTCACCAACTAACAACGTCATAACTAACTACTTTGTTCAATCCAGAAGTTTATTTTGTTTCACATTCACCCTCATCTTTTTTGTTAATAATAAGTTCCAACTAATATTTAGAAAAACATATCTCATCGGGTCTAACGTATCATTTATAATTAAAACACAAAAAGAGTAATGTCACTTGGGTTCGAACGCAGAGTATACAGTGCGAGACATTTTATCTATAGCGTTAACCGCTAAGCCAGATAGACACATAATTGTTTGTTTGAAATTAAATATCACTAACTTAATACTCCGTCGCGACATGACAGGCTTGTCACTAAGGCAAATGATCATTATATCGCACTCTTTCTGACTAGATACTCGTAATTATGAAAGAGAGCGATATACGAGATCGTGTATGTGTGCAAAATATTTGTTATGGAAAAAGGTCGTAAGTGCGACTTGTTTTGATGCGATCGTTTTGTGAAACTGCTACTGCACTTATGGTCTCTACTGTACATTAGGTGCCAATATTAGCATTTTCACAGAAAAAAAAACATTGGCACACCAGTGGACGTTGGGAAACGGATTAATAGATAATTTTTCGTAATAAGACTAATTTCCAAACGAACATTGATCAACAACTTACATTAACACTCCATTGTTATTATACTTCGTGGTTCCGGTGTTGCTGCACTATGCTTTCTGTAACTGCTTTGTAACTCAAAGGAGACAATGTCGTGGAAGTTGAAAACTGTTGTGACAGGAGCCAGCGAGCTAGTGAACTGTTAAATGTGGTGATGTTTGAAATGTAAGATATGGAGGCAGACTGGCAGTCTTAGCACAATAGTAGCGACGGAAAATAGCAATGTTTCGTTTGAATTAATTAAGTTGTGTTGGGTTTTCATAAACGAATATTATAAGCCTTTCTGTCTGTCTCCTGTTCTAAAAAGCGTAATAATATGTAAAAGGAATAAAAACAGGAATTGTCTATGGAAAAATGAGTGACTTTACGTGTTACTAGACATAATGAAAATCTATCAGTTGTGCAAATTGTAGAGTGGCATAAACTTCCAAAAAGCTTATCGTAGAAATCGGCGAAGCATGTGTAAAGTAGCCGTTGTAGAAATCAAATCGCTTTGGAAGCATTTGTCACAGGTCTGCCCTAATATGAGGAAGATGTCGATTTTAATGATGTTTCCTGGTATAACTTGCCACGACGATACTACTAAATAAAACAGTTGACATAACGAATTCCGGTTACGAACTTCCTTAACCTTGCAGAAGACATGCATCCGCGACATATCCGTAACCGTATTAAGAAATCCGGATGTAACTAAGGCACTTGACTCCTCACTTTTCCTCAAGCATTATGATGCTGTAAGCGTCAATGTTTGCTACTACCGAGACCTTGTTCGTCCGGTCTAGAGGGTCTTTTTTTTTTTGTTGCTCACGGCGGGAGACCTTCAAAATTCGGCCGGTCTTTGGGGATAAGACCGGGGAGTGTGGGATTACCTACAATCACTAAAACCAACCCGGTGGTCACCGTCCGCACATGGGAGAAGGCACCGTTTCCTCTTAAAAGAGGCCTAGAGGGCCTAGAAAATTATTAACTGGTTTTAAAGCATTTCCTTTTTACTACTGCACTACACTTTTTAATCGGATTGAAAGAAGTTCTTCTGTAGCTTATTATGTCTCATACATGTTTGTTTTCATATGTGTTTTTTCTAGTCTGATCTAAATTCCCAAATCAATACAGGGTTGTCTGGGACACGGATCAAGTTTTTTTTTAAGATTTTCTTGAAAACAAATGCAAAAAAAAACAAAGATTCGACCGGGTAACCAGAGTACATTGTGTTATTTAAAGGTTAAAACTCATGATCTAAATCCGCCACTAAATAGGAATCGAGAGTGACATGGCTTCTAGTTCAAAGTATTTCTCAAAACGTTTGTGCTTTTTCCACAAAAAAAAACACGCACAAACTCGTATCCCATACAAAAGGATTGTATTTTATTGTAAACGGGTCGCAATAACTCGGTCAAGAGTGTGCCTCTGAGTCGACCGGCAGCTGCCAAATCGCACAAACTTCGTCTCTTCCCTGAGCGACTGGCTTTCTGGTCTAAGTTATGAGAGTTTGAAGGATATCTTATTTATGTAGGAATCTTATCTTAATCAACTACAGTACTTCCACAGTTTTTGTGCCTTGTGACTGGGACTGTAGCTATATTTTACTGTTGTCTTTGTTTCGACAGTTCAAAAGTGCCTGTAACTGGCCTACTTGAAATAAATGCTTTGATTTTGATTCGGCGCTACGGCGCTTTCGGAGCGCCATGATCACGGATAAACGTTTATCCGTGATCATGGTGCTTGCAACAGCGCCGAAATATCAGAAAACAATAAACATGGTAAATATCCCGTCTTCTAGTTATAATAGTGTCAGACTTGTACTGACTAAAACCCATCCATGTTCCTTCTTTTGCCCTTTGTGTTCCAGGGCCACGGTATCTCTTTCGAACAGTCCCGCAGCCCTGGCAGCCAGCGGCCCATGCGGACCCCTACTTGGTAAATTTGGTACCCCTAAAGTAGTAGCGGTACTTTTATACAAGCCTAAAAACTTAGCTTATCCTTTTAACCGACTACTTTTCGCTATCAGCGATAAGACCGACATTGCAACCATAAAACTAGCAATATTGTAAAACAGTCATGTTTCAATTTTAGTGTACAATAAAGTTTATTCTATTCTACTCGTCATGATATTAGAGTTTCTTAACAGTCTGCTTGCCTTAAGGGCCCGCCGTATTGTTGGTCCTTGGGCACGCCACTGACCTAAACCATAACTTGGGTTAGAACATACGATACTTTCTACCCCTACTGTACGTTCATCATTCCCCGCCGCCGCACCGTAGCCGCAGGCAAATCCTAGTGGCAAAATAAAAGTAAAAGTATCCTACCGCTTATAGCTCACACCTCCAATATTTAGGAGCACGTGTAAACAGAATTAACGGAGTTTGTGCCGTGTGTGAGTCCTCGACCAACAATTGAATTACGTTGAGCACCCCGACTAATTACGTCTTCGTCCTCATCGGGTTTAGATAATACGCTGCAAGTACCAGGACTTCAGGAGGAGAGAGGAGTGGCGTTCAAAGATTTTTGGTCAAGTGTCGGCTCGTTGTGTGTGTTATTAAGAGGGCATGGCCTTATTGTTTTGTGGAGATGGAAGCTGGTCTTAATTATGCTGAATTGTGGGCAGATTTTTGCTGCATGCACTAGATAAGCAAGTATTGATGAAACAGTCAGAAAAATGGAAGATACTTATTTTAAAACGAATCTCTAAATCTACTTCATAGAAATCTTAAATACATTGACATAAATCGTGCAAAGTGGACCTTAATCTAGAAGCATTTTGCTCCAGATTGTTTGTACTAAGTAAAGATTTTTATAAGTTCACCTCCTAAACGTCGACAGGGGATGAAAGTTTGTACGGAAGTTTATCATTTTTGCCGATTGTACTTGTGTGTAATAAAAAGAATCATAATTTTAGTTATATTCGGAATGTAACTTTTATGCACTACGGTTTTCATATAATCACAACAGACCGCGAGGTCGCGAGGTCGCTTGACGCGAGCTTCCCAATAGACCTATTTAAAGCTCAATTAAAATAATTTCTCAAAAATATAACTCCTCATGGAAATGTGAATTTCCAAAAACGCGGTACAAATAAATAACACTATACAGGAAAAGTTACCATCCCGTTAGCAATAAAAAGAGACAAAGTAAAAAATTTAATTATGAACACCGTGTGGATTCTGAAATGCACTGAAAACGGCACCCACACGACTAATGTGTCCCAGTTAATGTGAAAACATTACAGTTTCTACTAAATATTGTACTAACTCTACCGTTACTATTTAACTTAAGTTGGTGAAAAAGTGGAACAAAAATTTGAAAATATTCGCTGGTAATGCTACAGGCAAACTGACCGCAAGGTATCGACCTACTTTGGGTAAAAACAAAATCGTGTCTCCCATGAACGTGGCGTATCTTTCTTTATAATATCATTGCTTCTAGTTGAAATTTTGTGTAACGTTCGTCATCTTTACCGATTAGAAATCCATAGGAAAATCCCACACAGCTTGTATTTCTATTAAATAATTCATAATACTTGCGTAATCCGTAAAACTATTTACTTAAGAAGTTTGAAATAATAACTCAAAACAAACAGATTTACATAATAACTAACTAACTTCATATTTAGTTTATAAACAGACAAAAGCTAAAGAAGTTCCTTAACTTACGACAATAAACTGAACGATTTTATTTGCAACGATACATGCTTATCGTCTGGTTCCATTTCTACGGCTCTGTATCGAATGGCAGAAGTTCTACAAACTACACTTTAGTTAGAAAATATAAACAAGTATGGAATAAGTGGACTCTTTCACTTAATTTTTTATTTATATCTGGCTTTTATCTTTTCTATAAACATGGTAGGGGCATATACAACTTATGCGAATACTCTTAGATAGGATGCATTCAATTTTCGGAGAGGATTATTACGATCTTTTACGTTTGGATATTTCATGGAAGCAAATAAGTTATCAACGTTAAAATTTTTCTTTATTTAAAAAAAACGAACGTTGTTCCACACTAGAAATTTTTGACAAATATTTGTTCCGTATAGAGAACGAACACGAACCCACGACACGCAGCGCAGCAGTCAATCGCTCAGCCATTGCGCCTACTGCACCGTCAATAATGAAAGGATATTCTGTTTTGGAAAGTACTACTTATGAACATAAGCTATTACAACTGTACGCTGTGGGGCTCCCTCACAGGCAGCATTTGCCTGTAATGTAACACTTCAGATTCACTTGTTTCAAATTCGAATCCTGGATTGTTACATCACAGGCGAATGCTCCCGGTGAGGAAGCGCATTTAACCACAGCTTGATTATCTATCGGTGCTATTATAACCTCTTTCCGTCCGGGCAATACATGGGGCAATGGATGGAAGCGTTTCAAGTCACAAAAAATATGAACAATACCTGCGTACCGAAGCTCCCCTTTTTTTTTTTTTTTTTTTTTTCCTGATGGGAAATCATCAAATGACCCCCCCCACTCTGGGCGGAGCGGAGGGGAGTGTCAGACTTTTACTGACTAAAACCCATCCATGTTCCTTCTCTGCCCTTTGTGTTCCAGGGCCACGGTATCTCTTTCGAACAGTCCCGCAGCCCTGGCAGGCGTCGGCCCATGCGGACCCCTACTTGATTGCTGACATCTCTTTGAGGCGCGCGTGGAACACGAACGCGCCGTCGACACAGCCTGTCGTCATAAGACGGCCGGACGGCGAGCTAGCCCATAACTCGCCGTCCACAGGCCAGCGCCTACGGTGGTCGGAAGCCACCACGTGACCCCCGACGCCCAGGGCGTCTCCCGCGGCGGCTGGGACGTGAGGTTCTTTCCCTCTCACGTCCTGCCACCTCCTTCACTAGCATGACTGCTTCGCAGAAGGAGGTGACGGCTTCCCATTCCCTTTCGCTCCGGACCATGGCTTGAACCAAGGCCGGACGCGAGAGATCGCCGCCGCCAATCGCCGCTACGAGGACACGGCGGTGCTCCGCCCAAGCGGGGCAGACCTCCACGGTGTGTTCTACCGTGTCCTCCGGACGATCCTCGCAGTGGAAACACCCGGGCGTTTCCTCCCGCCCGATTCGGTGCAGGAACCTCCCGAAACAACCGTGTCCGGTGAGGACCTGCGTCAGACGGTAGGTGAGGGCGCCGTGGCGCCTCTCTAGCCACTCCTCAAAGAGGGGACTTATCGCCACTATGGTGGCGTGCCCTGCACGGGGTTGCGACAGTCGCTCTCTCCATGTCGCCATGAGATCACGCCGGAGGTCTGTCCGCTGAGCGGTAATTTGTCGCGGCAGCGGAGTTTCCCCCCTATATAGTGCTTCCGCGCGCCATTCATGCAGGCGCGCGAGGACTATCGCCTCCAGATCCCATGGCGGCAATCCGGCAAGGAGGCTAGCCGCCTCGCCAGAGATCGTGCGGTACCCCCGGATTAGCCTTATGGCTATCACCTTTTGGGGCGCGTTCAGGTAGTGGGCGGCTTGCCGCCTCAAAGAACGCGCCCACACCGGGGCCCCGTAAAGGGCCATGGACCGCACGACCCCCGCGTAAAGCTTCCGGCAGGAGGCGTTTGGACCCCTCAGGTTGGGCAAGAGCCGCTTGAAAGCAGCCCCCGTCCGTTCCAGTTTGGGAGCCAAACGTCGGAAGTGCTCCACGAAGTTCCACCGACTGTCGAGGACGAGTCCTAGGTATTTCAACGTCGACCCGACGCCGATGGGAACCCCTCCTACCATCAGTAATGAAAACACATGGCCTCGGACTTGTGCAATGCCACCTCGAGTCCCAATTGCCGGATCCTCTCCACAACTATCGCAACCCCGCGTGTCATGTTTTCGGCCGCCGCCTCGTGCGACCTCCCTTGCGCCAGTACCAGCGTGTCGTCAGCGTAGCAAACTACACTGACGCCGGTAGGGAGGTCGGCGCGCAGCACCCAGTCGTAACCGATGTTCCACAAGGCCGGCCCCAGAACCGAACCCTGTGGAACACCGCACGACATCTCTCGCCGGTTCCATTCTCCGCTCCGACTGGGGTAGATGACGGCTCTATCCGTCAGGTAGTCCCCGACCACGCGACGAAGGTAGGTCGGCACCCCGTGATACCGGAGTGCCTCCGCAATGCAGGTCCAGGGCATGGAGTTGAAGGCGTTGACGATGTCAAGAGACACCGCCAAGACAACCCCGCCCCGGGACACCGCGTCCCCCGTCGTGAGGGCTCTCACGCGCATGATGGCGTCCACCGTCGAGCGCCCCTTGCGGAAACCAAACTGGTGTTCCGCAAGATCCGGCCCCATCCCTGCAAGGTGCCCGGCGAGGCGGTTGGCAATGACTCTTTCAAAGAGCTTGCCCACCTCGTCGAGCAACACGATGGGCCGGTATGCGGACGGAGAGTCCGCAGGGCGCCCTGGCTTCCGGATTAGGACCAGCTTCCCCGTCTTCCAACGAAGCGGGAACTGGCCTCTCTCCAAGCATGCGCTTAGGAGCCCTTCCAGTCGGGGCCCGAGAGCCTCAGTCGGGGCCCGAGAGCCTCACCGAAGCTCCCCTTAATATTTAATTAAATGTAAAGTTAAACTAAAAGAAACAACAATTAAAACAACAAACACTACCACTAAGAATTACTTTCGTGCTGTTTATTGTCCCTCATTTCTGTTTTCACCACAACAAAGGTGCTATCATCAAACGATTCGAACACTCAAAGCCACTCAAAATATTCCCCAGAGAACAACCAACATTGAATATTAATAACAAAGCGAGTATTTAACAGACCACAACAGCCAGAACATTATATTTTCTATAATCCTACTGAAATATTTCAATAACCCCAAGAAAGGGGGGAAATATGCGAGCCCGAAAAGTTTTGCACAACTTTCCAACGAATCCTCAGAATACTTATACAGGAATATTTTAAGGGATTAATAACGTTTAATTGAACTTTTATTACATCTTTTGTGTTTTTTATTAACTGAGGTATTTAGCACCATAAATGGGCATTATGGAAAATTGAAAAATTGTAAGTTGAGCACTGGCAGTTTGAGATAAGAGATAAACAGTGAAATTTCTGTAATATTTTTGGACAAAGTCAGCCGAGTTTATACCATGACTTTTGGCTTTTTCAAACAAAGACGAAGCTAAATAATAACAGCCGCTCGGGTCGATCTTTAGGTTAAGCCGTACTTGCCTAGGTTGGTGTGTATTTTAATTTTCCTTTCAGCAGCATCTAAAGACGCAACTTCGGAGTGCACTGAAAACGCTAACAGGCGGCGATGTCACCGTAAGCGTTGTCATAAAGTTACAGAAACCAGTCGTGTTACTGCGGGCTCAGAATTGTACCTTGAAGTACCATCACCATCTACCTAGCCTTTTCCGTACTATGATTGGGTCGGCTTCCAGTCTAACCGGATGCAGCTGAATACCAGTATTTTTTATGGAGCAATTGCCTATCTGACCTCCATAACTGGGGACTGCAATCCGGAAAACCTGACCCGGTAATCCCGCGGATTCGGCGTCACTGAACGTTTACCGGGTCCGGTATTGGTACCAGACCCGGTAAACATATACCGGACTCGGTGATAGCAATTGTTGGAAAAATAATCGTGCTGTTGCATGAGTTGCGTGCGAGTCGTCCGACGCTGAGCTGAGATTGGCTGTAGACTGTAGAGGCCATATTCAAAAGAGATTCGACCCTGTTAACTGCTTAAACTACAACACTAAAATTTATTTCAGAGAAGTTGCTCACTCATGACACGGTGTTAAGTACTGAATTATCTGAAGCACTACGTGCGAGGATTAAAGAACGCCGCACTGTAGTGTGTGTGTGCACTGTGTGTGCTGGAACATTAATATATGTACAGAATCCAAAGAAATCCGAGCTAACGATACATTTACTATACCAAAGAAAGACTAGAAATGTAAAAAATCTTAGAAAGACTAAAATTATACTCGCAGCCTAATTAGTGGTTTCAGTTAATGACAAGTCATAATTCTCTTCCGCGTTCCGCGTCTCGATTCGATGCCACACATCTGCCTACCACTTTGTGAAAAACATCCTTAACCTATTACCTTCATAACTGATCAATTAATTTACTGATGCACTATGCATATACCTACCTACTTACATATGTACCTAAGTCATGTAATCAAGATTGTAATCGTGTTCATTTCCGTTTGGAACACTACCTAATAACAATGAGAAATCCACTGTTAAATGGTTACTGTGATTGACTATCGCGAACCAAAGTCAAGTCAGAGAATCCATCATAATTGTTACTCTTATTCTTTTTTGCACACAAAATTAAAAGATATACACACAAATTGAAATACACAGGTGGAAGGAACCTCCCCGAACAACCCCCCAAATCTCGCAAATTTTTTCGTCGGGTATTAAATAAAACAGCTGTTTCCTACAAAACTGCACTACACTGTCAAAATGTATGGAACAGCAGATTTTTTTTTTAATTTCCGATAAAAAGTCTATGTGGATATGTGGAAATAAGTTTTAAGTGTCTTTTTCCAAAAAATGCTATATTTTTTTAGGTACGATTTTTATAGCTTATTTTGAAAAATACTATATTTTCACCGAAGAAATGCTGGCAACCCTATACCTAGAACAAGGTCTTTGATGAATTTGCTACTAAGTAGTAACAATTTGAAATATTCTATCAATTTATGGAGTTTGGTATCTCAGAACTTCAAAGTAAGAAATTTTATTAAAGAAATATTTTCCGAATTTATTTCTATCGAACGTAATCTTTGATGTAAACTTACCTAACTACCTAAGAAAGATATTTCAAATATTCTTTTTAAGTAAAAATACGTTACCTTTAATAGCTTTTTGGTTTGGTTCGGTTAGTAGCAGTATGATTTTCTTACGGTGAGACACAATTTCACAAGATAACAAAGAATAGAATAAAGAATTGAATAATTTTATTTGTATAAAAACATGGTAAAGAACTCAGAAGCCAAATCTATCGGATACTTTTTTATCAAGAAATTCTTTAACACTATAAAAACAAACAAGCCATTTATGAAATTTGGATTTAAAATATTTTGAACGGAGTTTTTTTTTTTTTTTGTGAAGGTATTCGCAATCTTGTGGGATCTCGACGAGTGTATTTCGAATGCAGGTCACATGCTATAAAAAAATTAGAGTGTTCCTTCACAAAAATACCAGCCTGCATTATGAAGAGCCCTGTTAAGGTTAATAGTTTTAATTTTTTAAACAGGATGTTAATGGGCTGATACCACAAATTGCTCTTAGGCATTTTTTTTTAACAATAAATGCTTCACTTACATTAGTGGAGTTCCCCCAGAGTAGGAGTCCATACATGAGTATACAGAGGATACATACCCGTGGTAAGCAGTAAGGGCGACTGCTTCACTAGCGGTACGTTTTAAACGTTTAAGAGCAAACACAAATTGATTGAGTTTCTTACACACTTGTTCTATATGTAATTTCCAGTTACAACGCTGATTAAGAATGAGTCCAAGAAATTAGTATTCACTAACTTCGCTAATTTGTTGTCCCTGACAATTAACTTTGAATGTTTTTGGTTTTGAGTTGTAATTATTCAAAATTTATATACTTGGTTTAACAAAGTTTTGCACAGAGATAATTATTTTCTAGCCATTTTAAAACTTGATTTACTATTGTGTTAAGATTTTTTTCGTGATTTAATTCTGATGTATTATCATTAGTAACGATTACAGAAATATCGTCAGCAAAAAGTATGCATTGTTGTTGTAAAGCAGTGGGCAAATCATTGATATAAATAAGGAAAATAATAAATGGGCCCAGTATGCTTCCCTGTGGTACACCTGATTTAGTTTGACTATATTCAGAACTGAATGATGTGGACTCGATATTTTGGTTCATTGAGCTTATTTCTTCTCTTTGTTGACGGTTAGATAAGTAGCTAGTAATCCAGTCCATAACTATCCCTCTGATTCCGTAGTTATTGCATTTTTTTAGAACCAGATCGTAGTTGACAAAGTCGAAAGCTTTGCTCATTTCAAAGAAGATGACAGATACTGGAATTTGTTTATCTAGTTTTTCGATTAAATTTTTATTAGAGTAAATGCTTTTATAATTTTAGCTTTTTTAAATAATTTGTTAGTCTACGATGCATGATTTTCTCAAAGATTTTTGATAAATTTGATATAAGTGTAATAGGCCGGTAATTAGACAAATCTTTTATGTCACCTTTTTTAAATAAGGGTTACACAATTAATGGCTTGAGTTTTTCTGAAAAAATAATGTAGCTGAATTAAATTAAAGTCTTTATAAGATGTTTTAGCTCGTTGGTATCTGCTGCTGAGCATGAGGTTCTGGGTTCGATACGGGTCGGGCAGTGTTATTGTGTTTTTCTATGAGAAATTTCGCAGTAGCCGCCACGGAATCTGGATTTTGCCCAGTTCATGACAATATACTCGCCGGTATTACACAGGACTTAAACAAAACTACCAAAATCTGGGTGTACTTGTTAGGTACACCTCCATGAAAAATACTGGTATTCAACTGTATCCGGTTGGACTGGAAACCGACCCCAACATGGTTGGGAAAAGGCTAGGCAGATGATGATGACAGTCACGGGCACCAATATGTTTACACTTTCCTAAATTTAAAAGCAATTCTCGCGTGAAATAACGATTGTAACTTGGAGATAGGATCTTTTTCATAAAATATGAGTTCCAGAATAATGTTCGTAACAAATAGAATTTTAATCAGAACTGTAGCAGAAAAACACTTTTAAAAGTTGTTAAGTGTTTACATATACCAATATGTAAGCTGTACATTATATTTTACAAACTACAATTAAATCTAAAATAATAATATAAGTACAAGTATCAAAATGGGTAAAGAACAACAGGGCGTCAAAAAATTCGTCCACATCGTTCTCAATAGGAGTGCCCAGAAGGCTGGCAGCATTGCCACGTTGGATGGCAATAGTGATTCCTTGGCCAAAAAAAGGCCAGCCCTCTGATCATGTGAAGAGTCGACCACCCGCTTGGCGATATCCCAAAATACTAGGTGGGTACTTGGACCCCATGGCTCTAGTGTTTCAACCCCAAACGGCGCAAACACATTACTACCAATTAAGTAATTGTATTTGCGCCGTTTAAGATTTTCACAAAATAATTTAATCCTCTTACAAATGCTGGAGAGTTCTGCTTGTGCATTACATTTCACTAAGACGATAGGTATCTAGAAAAAATATGGTAAACTAGAGTAGTACTTTCTTTCAAGCCTTGAACAAATAAATCAGTTTACGAAAAATTAAGAACTAGTCTTTCACAGTATTTTTCTTCTTATTTTTTGTCACTATCAAACCACAGTAAATTTTATCCGGTTACAATAAGGTTGCTTTTTGGTTGTTGCTGCCAGAGGTTAAACATCTGTGACAGGACCGTACACAGATTACAAAGGGTTTGCTTGATAACTATGTCAAGTTATTTCAAACAAAAGGCACTGCAGGCTACAAGAAAGTATTAGAAACGTATTCCATGACATAAAATATAATCACGCCTGTAATACCTGAGGGGTAAGGCAGAGGTGTCCCTAATAGTACACCCACGTTTCGCCAGTTTTGTTTAAGTCAAATAAGAGGGGCCATTAGCATTAACACACACACACACGGCACAAATCCAGACTTCGTGGCTGCTACTGAAAAATTCTTGAAGGAAAACCCCAATAACACTGGCCGAACCGGGGATCGGACCTCATGCTCGGCAGTCGCGCTTGCGATTACTAACGAGGCAGTCAGATGAATTCCATCTTACATATAAAATTATATAAGTAGGAAATAGTATCAAATAATACTCACAAAAAAAAACTCTCTGCGAAAAAAACCGACTTCCAAAAAAGCACTAATAAAGTCTAAAATAACTTTTACTTTCGGAAGTCGGTGACTTTGTTTGTTTCATTGACTTATTTTGTCACCGACTTCTGAAAGTACAGCTATTTTAGACTTTTTTAGTGTTTTTTGAAAGTTGGTTTTTTTCGCAGAAAGTTTTTTATTTTACCCTTTTTAGTTGTAGTATATCACACAAATTATTATCATGAATTAATTTTTACATTGTAACAAGAAGTTATTAAGAGATCATCATGTCATCAAAATAGCCCAAGAAGAAAAATGCGTATTTAACACATTCATTGCCAAGCCTAAACGCTGAACTTATCTAGATGGCCAAAATAAAAAAAATCGTTGAATGTCTTCCCTAGTGGCCTAAACAAATACCAGAACCCAATACGCACTTGCCGCTTTTTAATGGCTCGTACATAATTGTAAGGCACCATCACGCGACGTCGCGTGAACGGCCATAGCATAACAGGCCACTTCACGGGACGTCGCCATCGCGTGATGTGGCAACTAGCAAGACGAAAAAAAAAAAAATTACTGAACCGATTTTGATGAAATTTATATGGGACCAATCGGGAAGTAGTCACTTAAAAAAGTGGTTTTCAAATTTGTTTAGAAATGACGGAGTTATGAGGTAACAAACATTAAAAAAATACAACCGAATTGAGGACCTCCACCTTTTTGAAGAAAATCGGTTAAAAATAACCAATTCATGAAACAATCAAATCCACAGATAAGCACTTCCATATTTCTGAACGTTTGTACAAAAACAAAACGTGGGGCCGCCATTTTGTGCGTGCTACGATAATGGATAAAAGTTTTAATTCAAATTTATAGTAGCAACAGCTCTGTATTATGGCCATTGAAGTAAAACAAATGGGTTATTTTATTACAGCACGCAGTTATTTTAATGTACGGCCGAATATCATCAGGGTTGTTGATGACATCGTGAACAAGAGTTGTGTGTTGACTACTTGTCATACTGGATAAATTGTGGGTATGGTATCGAGTTGTTTTTTTGTAAGCTGCTGGCGGATAGATTGGCAATATGATTGGATATGTTGTTATAGTATGACCACTTTAAATGTGCAGTCCAAGGTGGCTGACGGTGGTTGTCAAGAAAACTTGCATCGATATGTCAAACTTGGTATATACAGGATGTAAGGGACAGCCCTCCACAAACTGATGCGGTGAATTCAGTATATCATACTAAGATGACCGGTTCAAGAAATTATTTCAGGATCGTTATGGGAATCCAATAAATTTGATTTGTTTTATTTCCTCATACGCAATGTATCGTTACCGCACCAAAACGTAAGTAGCGAACGGCAAGCGCGATGACGAGTTCGGTCGAATTCGAACTCTGTAGCTAGGCAGGAAGTGAACAGCTGATTTAATGCGTCGTTCGTTAGAGTATTTCAGCATCCATTGTTAGATTTTTGATTTTAGCCGTATTATTTACATAAATTGAGTGCTACAAGGAATGTAATTTTAAATTGAAATAAAGGAATGGTAACAAAAAAAGAAATTTAAAAAAATGTAATTTTGCGGAGACAAATACCGGTGGAATATGATTCAAAATAAGGAGTTAAATGCATATCAGTTTGTGGAAGGCTGTCCCTTACACCCTGTATTTTAACATAACATCACACGTTGTAATCCCCGAAGGGTTAGACAGAGGTGTACCTAACAAGTATACCCAAATTTCGCGAATTATGTCTTAAGTCCCATGTAACAGGGGTGAGCCATTGCTATCAACCGCGCACAAATCCATACTCCGTGGCTGCTACTGAAAAATTCCTGATGAAAAAACCCAATAACACCTTGCCTGTCACTGAAATCGACACATCACACACATTGATATTTATTTTAGTTCTGTGTTTTCCTGACTGCACAGATAAGTTGGTTGAAGTGTATACGCCCAATTATGACATTAAACTATTGTTTTTTTTTCGTGTAGCTGGAACGACGGCTTGTTCGCCAACTGGCGACTGTGAAAATCGCGCGTGCGCGCGAGTTGACACCTTCCGATTTAACCTAATTTTTTTGTGGTCAACTCGCTCGCACG
This sequence comes from Noctua janthe, assembly GCA_910589295.1. Lineage (NCBI taxonomy): Eukaryota > Metazoa > Arthropoda > Insecta > Lepidoptera > Noctuidae > Noctua > Noctua janthe. The sequence continues at coordinate 2,088,975 of OU342560.1, forward strand.
TTATAAAGTACAGTCAAATAAAAACGAATTGAAAACAATCACTATAAATAGCTATTGCCCGCGCTGGTTGATTCGGTTAAGTACCGACTATCTACTTAGATTTCGGGATACGGCGAGGGGGATGCGGCCGTCGACGCATGATACCCAAACATGCTAGGCCAGAATGTTATTTTTGTAACATTTTACGTTACTTTTGACCTTTTCATGTTACCTCCGTGTTTTATTTTAAAATCAAGTCGTATAAAATGTCTTATATATTTAAAGTGGGTACCTATATGTGGGTCATTTTTTGTAAGAAGTTTTTGTAGCTGACTGTACATCTGACGTACCTATTTAACGTCAGATTATCAAGGTCGAGCGAGTTGGTGACAAAATTGGAAGGTACCAACTCGCGCGCACTCACGAGTCTCACACTCACCAGTTGACGAATAAGTCGGAACGACAGCACTTAAAACTTTGTTGGCTAAAAACTTCACCATATCCACACCATAGCTGCATTTTTGTCAGGATAGGAGGTGGTACACAGTTTGCGTTACAATTGCACACCCACAACCCTGCAGACATCCGTTTATGGGTAATTGTTACAGTTCGAAAATTAGGAACACCAAAGCATTAGTGAGTTCCAAAATCCTTATGCCTGGGCGCCGCCATCATAAAGATAGCTCAGTCAGAGTATGTACGTTTCCGCAGTTTCCTTGAAGAGACGATTCTCCACCAAAAGCTTTACCAAAAAACTTACTGTTGCACGTTTTCCTTTACCAGAACATTGAATACAGCTAATAGCGGTAATTGACCCATTTTTGTTGACGTTCTTCATTTCAAAAATAAAAAACAAAGCCTTTAACTTCCTGAATCAACATCTATCGTGATCGAAATTGAAAAACGATACAGTTTATTGTTTTGGTTCGTGCTATGAGATAATAGGGGTAATGACCGCTATTGCCATGCAAAACGTAACATCTATAGAACATTATCACAACCCTTGCTACCCGTGTACGGACACGGCCGTGTTCCAGGCATACCCGGGCTGCTGTGTGCTAGCTATGTCAGAGATGTACCGTGTGATGTACCTACACCGCTGTGCCACGTGTTGTAACACGGAACGTGGATGTACATTGAACATGACTGTAAATTATGTAGGAATGTAGGTATCATAGGTTGCTGGACTTTGATCTATGGTTATTCGTTAGTGTTTCCAACTAAGCTACAAAATAGTAATGAAGAATGGATGATTCGAGTTTTTTAACTTTTCTATTGTCATTGTATTTATTTGCGCAGCGTTTGGGCAGATCCCCTTCAAACCTTAATCAAATGAGTTTTGGTCATCACGTTAGTCAGTTTTGCTTATCACCAGCAAGCGTATAATTGGGATGTATTCACATGTGCTGGTGATAAGGGCAAGTCATAATTCTGTTTTAATAGTTGACAACAGCAGACTTACGTATGCCGTTGTCTAGGCAGTAGTCCCTTATTTCCTTATTCCTTTCAGCCGAGGCGTTGAGCTATGTACACAGGCGACACTACAAGCTAGGCAAACATTTCCAGTATACCATGGTCTCATTTTGTATAAATTTTCAAAAGAGTTAAAGATCCGCATAAACTGGTTTTGTATAGCTTGATTGGGCGCCGTGACTGATTCCTGAAAAGAAAAATCTTAGGATTTCATTTCTAAGAATTCCAACATCCGGACGTCACGTACTCCCGCGCTCACTGATGGTCGACTTTTCACTCTTATGCCTTGAGTATTAAGGTTGAAAAGTGGTCGACGGTCACTGATCGCGGTAGTACCTATACGCTACATAACAGGAACTTACCGAGAGCAAGTACAGCAGTTTGGTTTTAAAACCAACAAAGCCATAACGGATCGCCTGCCCGTCACCTGCATGCACTAGTGATTCTTTACTGCCAGAAACTTTATAATACACTCAAAAACCATTATTATTTAAGTCACCTGCATATGCCAGCTCATAAAAACTTAGTTGTAATACCTACTAACATAGTTTTGAAAGGAAAACAATTTCCTTTGAAAAAGCGATACCGTCAAGTATTTACTTGACGGTATCGCTTGGCTAGCTAATATCAGCCCGAATAAAACTGCTGAAGCGCTTCGATAATATATTTTTGAAAATCTTAAAGGTACATTGACTTGCTCATTAATATGAATTTCACTGTTCCCACGTTTTCCTAATTATCCTACACCAGTTATGTTTATTTAACATATGCAAAAATAAAATCTGAATTTCAATATTGGGTTGGCAACACCTGGTCCCCTCATATACATCGTATCGAGTGTACATCGCATCGAGATAGATATATATATATAGGTAGATAGGTACATCACATCGCGATAGATTGTACTTTGTGAATGAATTGTGAGCAGGCTACTTTAGTAAATCTGTTTAGTTCATATTTTGGATAATGATGTGAACGAGCTTAAATGCGGCATAGTGGTATCTTTATAAATAATAGGATAACGATAACATACGATAATATTTTAATATTACTTTTAAAATGTTTTTTTATATTGTTTTTTGTAAGGAATATTTAAAAATATAATTGATTTGTATAGAAATAAATAAAGAAAATACGATAGAGTTAGTCGCTCACAATGGAGAGGGCTATGCTCGGAGTTTCCTTGCGTGATCAAATCAGAAATGAGAAAATCCGTAAGAGAACCGAGGTTACCGACGTAGCCCGAAGAATAGCCAAACTTAAGTGGCAGTGGGCATATTGCTCGCAGAACGGATCGCCGATGGGGCCGGAAAGTTCTGGAGTGGCGACCGCGAACTGGAAGACGTTGCGTTGGAAGGCCTCCCACTAGGTGGACCGATGACCTGGTAAAGGTTGCGGGGATCCGCTGGATGCGAGACGCACGGGATCGGTCAATGTGGCAACACTTGGGGGAGGCCTATGCCCAGCAGTGGACGTCTTTCGGCTGAAATGATGATGATGATGATGATGATAGAGTTAGAAGGGGCTTATCGCTTAGCTCCTTGGCCACGAGCTACACGTTCAAGTGATTCGTGTCTTGTACAGCGGCAGACGAAACAAAATCAAAGTTGTTTGCATGAGCTCCTGCGACAGGCAGGGAAATGACGAATATTTTAAGAATTTCTGTTAAACCCGTAAGACAGGTGTACCCCAGTAGTCCTACATTTCATTAGAGCGGTGATTCGTAGAGGTATCTCCCATTCAATTGAATTAGTTGACAATCCAAGTGTCTCCCAAGTTAAACACGCAGCTTTATTAAGCCAATGTTCAATGTAACCTCTAAATTGCGTCATGTTATGTTTTACTTCGTCAATAGAAGCGACTAAAGCCAGATTATTCCACTCTGGTCCACCAATTTGTCCTACTAGTGGGGCAAAATGGAATGTTATTTTAAAAAGAGTCTGATTGAGTCAATAAGGGCCTTATTTTCTTTCACTTTTATTTTTCATAACTCACAGTACCTATTATTACGAATTATCTTTAATCCAACACTAACATCTAATGTAATAAATCGATTAGTAGGACAAACATTTTTAACATTTACCTCCGGGGGGTAATTTAGAGGGGCAAAGTGGAATATTCCACAAGGCAATGTTAGGTGTAACCTCTACATTGCGTCGTGTTATAACTTGCTGCGCAAATAGACGAGAATTCGAGGAATACATTAGCTGTGTGACGCGTAAACGTAAATTGCGTAGGTAATATATTCGGTGGTGAACTGGTGACTGCAAACATCAAACAAGTCGTTTAAGGTGTGTTCCATTTGAACTATTCCGGGAACTAATGAAACTAACTGACCGACCTGCGACAGCCTGGTTGGTCTAGTGAACTCTAGTGGGTGCAAGCGTGACTGTTGATCATGGGGTTCTAGATTTGATACCACGAGGGCCCTAGACCAAATGGGATTTTATCAGTGAAATGGCCATAGTAATCATGGAAAAGTCATAAATACGAAAAGCATACACGGGGTGGGAGGGACACCAACGCACAAACAATTACCACGTATTTAGTGCATCATTCCCAGCGCCAACACAGAAATTTTTCATCGTAAGTTAAAAAATCTGCTGTTCCATTCAATAAGACCATGTATGTATTACACTTTAGAAAGTAGGGTTCGAAATAATGTACTTGTCGGATCCGGTCATTAGTACGGACATAAAATGAATTGGAAAGCGCGCCAGTGTGCAGTGGTGACATCACGCGATTTACTAACCAGTCTACCCACCACACGGTGTGCTTGTACGGAGCCCTGATGTCCAACTCGAGGGAGGACGACTTTCAATGTCTGATCGCGGCGGAGTTGAGACGTCTTGGAACTGTACCCGATTCATTGTACCCCGTGTTATTGTGTTAAGTTGTAATCTCAAGCTATTTGTTAGTTTGCTAGAAACAGTGTATCGCACCCAGTATGTTTTCATAGCACGAAACCCATCGTCTGCCCACGTGATGTACGAGCCTAATGCAGTAAATCCTGATATATCCGACATACTAAATATGTGGAAATCGTTTGTACGTCGATGTTGTTTCCACCCTGCATGACGGCAAATCTCTTAGAAAAAAAAAAAAAAAAAAAATTGTTGTGGATATATGAAACGATTTCCGTTTTTCTAAGCCCTTAGGTTGAATAAAGTATTTCTGTTTTTTTTACTATTACATATTTTGATAATAAAACAATGTATCTAGGTAATAATAATGCTTTCAGTGATATTTCCTATACCAAGTGAACGATTTCTATCGAATGCTCACGGGTGTGGACGCACCTTTACGCGATTTTATAATGTAATCAAATTATTTACATGTTCAGCACACACTGTATTGGGGTAAATTAAAATAATTGCGATGTTTGTAAATAGAAGGAAGAAAATAGCGTAAAACAACTTAAAATCATGGCAACAACTTACCAGGTATGTTAACCTGATAATTAAGCCCATCTCTATGAACACTAAGGGATACCAAATGGATGCCTAAATAAAAAGGGCAGCCTTGGATTTTCAATCCTCAGTTCAGCGTCGAGAGTTTAAAATCCAGGTCTCGCATAGTGATAGTAAAAACAGTAAATTATACTTTTTAACTTAAGGCAATCCACGAGGAGCTCGCTGTTAAATAATAACAGCCGCTCTGGTCAATCTGCAGGTTAAGACGCGCTTGCCTAGGTTGGTCCACGGGTGGTCGACCGATCATTTCATACCGAGTTTCATCCGTACCTAAAGCACGTTAAGCCGTTGGCCTCGGCTATCATTTGTAGATCTTTCAAACAGTCGTTAAAAGTAGTCAGTGGCCCAAAATCTGACACAACCAGTCTTACCAAGGAGTATCGTAGGTATTACTCAGTACTAACTGGGTTGTTGAGGTCAGATAGACTGTCGCTTCATGTAAAATACTGGTATTTTTCATCCAGTTAAACTGTAAGTCGACTACAACATAATTGGGAAAAGGCGTGGCAGATGATGAACTTAAGGCAATCCCAACTTATTTGTTTGGTAAACTTGACCTCAACATATCCTGAACAGAAACAAATAAAAACAGCCCCACTAATAGCCTGACCTTTGCTCCAAACACTCATTTATCTAACCTAACATTTACGACTAATTCGCAACTAAACAACCAATTGACGATAAAATAAGAAATACCTTTCCTATTTCAGCTATAAACTCTTATATTACAGTTATATGCCCTTATAGAAGAATAGAGGCGTTAAATAATACAAAAGAAACGATCTAAAGTGATATAGGACCTTGTTTTGAGTTTATGTGAAGCTCGTAAAATTGTTATGGCGGCAGGTAGGACTTCTCAGGGGTCGTGCCAATAAAACAGGTAAATAAATAGGTATATGCCTTTTTATTTGAGTATCGTTTCATATTTTTATTTTTTAGTGTTTTAAATAAAAGTTTTCTTTGTTGTGTTGTGTTTTGCAGTTTTGTTATAGATGGTTTCTTTTTTCATGTGCAATCTACTTTCTTTTTTTTGTGGTTATTCCCCACCTGGTGTCAGAGTTTTTATGCCGCCCATGGACCTCTGACTTGTCGAGAAATGTCTCTCAGACATATTTGGTTTCCTCTCGATGTTTTCCTTCACCGAAATAAGTGATAATTATACAATACGCACATGAATCCGAAAAATCAGAGCGCGTGCCTTGGATTCGAACTCGTGACCTATGACTTGGCAGTCCGACGATCACACCACTGCTTCTTTTTTTATTTCATATGCGATGAACTAGCTTTGTAAATATTGTATATCTATACCTTATGCTTCAGCTTACCAGTGAATAATGCTCAATATTTATGTTCATAAACGGATCTTTGTAAAAATAATAACAATCCAATCAATGATGGCAACCCCGTATATCAAACATCAGTTAAATCGTTGTAATTTCTTATTTTAATAGTTATTTTGGTTGGAATACAAAGGTCTTTACAATAGTTACCTAAAACCAGTTAATATATACCTTTTTAACAAAGTAAATAATAGAACATTGGAAAAATACAATAAAACCAGAAAGTGAAAAATTTTAAAAACCGTTCAACTAAAATGACATTATGTCAACGTCAATAGAAAATAAAAAATACAAAAAACAGAGAAGAAAGCATGATGTGATAACATGATTACGAGAGCTGCCTAAGGACGCGCACGCCTTACAACCCCGGACTCGTCGCTCAGCTCCGCCTCGCCACCGCCGGACCCTGGATCCCCTGTGTCACCGGCAGCGGCAGTTGCGTCGAGCTCGAGCGACGAATATTTCTCTCCGCCGACGTCGCCAACACCTGTACGTCGGCAGGGGAGAGGCCGGCCACCGAAGAGCTTGTATCGTCTTAACTCCGGCACAAACCGCGGTGCAAGCGTCAACTATTGACGCAACCCCGCCGCGGTCCAACCCAGCTGTTGTAGAGGAAGATGATAGGGTTGCCATGGTAAGTAGCCAGTGCAACGACCGATTGAGGAGCGCTCTGGAAGATGCGCTTCGCGAATATCGATCCATTCCTACCAAACTTAGACCCCGATTACCACGGTTACCCATGCATAATAAAAATAGGGCGCTGGTGTGTGCCTTGGACTCGCAACTCAAGAATATATTGGAGAGTAGCGAGAACCTCGTTGATACACACTCGATCCTGTACTGTGGGGCTGTTGCGGCATGTCGTTTAGCTAATGTCAAATTCCCAAATTATGACGTAGCTATTCGACCAAAACCAGCCGTACCAGCCTGGCAGCGCAGGATCGAGTGCCGCATCGACAAGGCCAGGGTACTCATCGGCAAACTACACTGCTTCAGGGTAGGCAATACACGACCACGTGTGATGCGCTTTGTGAGGCGGGCATTCTCGGGGACTGGAATCAGTCCTCAAGAATACATGTCACGTGTCACAGAGCGCATCGACTTCCTGAAGCAGAAAGTTTATGCATGGGCGAACCGTATTCGGCGGTATAAGCGGCGGGTTGATCGGTACTCACAGAATCGTATATTCCAGAGCGATGAGAGGTGGGTATACAGAGCTTGGGAGCGACCCGAGCCAAATATGACAGACGTGTGCCGCCCGGATGATGCTGACACGAGTTCTTTCTGGCGCAGCATCTGGTCGATGCCCGTCTGTCATACTGAGGCTGACTGGATGCGTGATGTCGAGCGAGCGTGTGAACCTATTCCAGAAATGGAGCCAATTTTAATAACACCTATAGATATAGCCAGAGCAGTTCGTCCGTTACCGAATTGGAAATCCCCGGGACCGGACGGACTGCACAACTTCTGGCTCAAGTGGCTTAGTAGTTCATACACTTGCCTGGCATCCCAATTCCAGTCATCCTTAGAGTCTGGGTCCCTACCGCAGTTTTTAACAACAGGCGTTACCCACCTGCTCCATAGGTCAGGTAGTCCCGCGGAACCCAAAAATTACAGACCGATCACGTGTTTGTCGACGGTCTATAAACTTCTTACATCCATTTTGAGAGTGAAAATTAATACACACATTGACAAAAACTTAATTATGTCTGCTTCTCAAAATGGATGTAGGAATAGGTCCCGCGGTACGAAGGAGCTACTCCTCATCGACATGGCCATTAGCCAACAGGTTCGTCGATCCCTCAAGGATCTGTCGACATGTTGGATAGATTATAAGAAGGCCTACGACTCGGTGCCACATACATGGCTCATGAGGGTACTGAAGTTGTACAAGATAGATGCAACTCTACGTGCCTTCCTTGAGTCGTGTATGGGGCAATGGAGGACGGTCCTTCGATATCCAGGATGTCGACAAATCCAGGGGAATGATGAGCCTGTATGGATTAAACGGGGAATATTCCAGGGCGACAGTCTGAGCCCACTTTGGTTCTGTCTAGGCCTGAATCCTCTGAGCACATTGCTGGAGGATTCAGGTCTAGGCTACCGGTTGAGGAGAGGTGGTCAGGTCATATCTCACCTTCTTTACATGGATGATCTGAAACTCTTTGCCCCCAACAAATTGCGACTGATGGAGCTACTGAAAGTAACTGAAACTTTCAGTAACGCCATTAGGATGGAATTTGGTGTGGACAAATGTGCAGTCATGTATGTAAAGCGAGGGGAGATTATGGAATCCGAGGGAATTCAGCTCTCGGATTCCATACACCTGAGATCCCTCTCCTCATCCGATAGTTATAAGTATTTGGGTATGTTGAAATCGTTAGGCATTAACATAACTGACATGAAGCAATCGTTGAGGGAGCGCTTCTTTGGACGCCTGAACAAGGTATTAAATAGCCTTCTTTCAGGCGGGAATAAGGTGCGCGCCTTCAACGGTTGGGTCATGCCGGTTTTAATGTACTCTTTCGGCGTACTCAAATGGACTCAGACCGAACTCGATGCTCTGGATAGGAGAGTTCGTACACTGTTAACCGCAAACCGGATGCATCACCCACGATCATTGGTAATGAGGCTGTACATCCCGCGGAAATGCGGGGGTCGAGGTTTTTTAAACGCGAAGACCCTTCACAACCGCGAGATATGCAGTCTCAGAGAATATTTTTTGAAAGCCGAGGTGGGTATGCACTGAGATGGGTATGCACTGAGATGGGTATGCACCGAGATGTGGTCGCAGTGGACAAGGGACTCACCCCGCTGTGCATGGCTAAAGAGAACTGGCGCAAACCTGTAGTACTTACTACCGATGACCACAAGGAAGTATGGCAAGGCGAGGAGCTTCACGGACGCTTCTACCGGGTTCTTCATGGGCCCGATGTAGATTTTCTAGCGTCCGTGTCCTGGTTACGTTTCGGCGACCTCTTTGGGGAAACTGAAGGTTTTGTCTGTGCGATTATGGACGAAGTTATGTTGACGAACAACTACCGGAAATATATTATGAAGGACGGGACGGTTGACGTGTGTCGGGCATGTCACCGTCTGGGTGAGTCCATCAGACATATTATTTCTGGTTGTTCTCGTCTGGCTAACGGCGAGTACTTGCACAGGCACAACCAAGTAGTCAGGATTATTCACCAGCAACTTGCCTTGAAATATAAACTTGTGGAATCTGAGGTACCGTACTACAAGTATGTGCCCGACCCAGTTCTCGAGAAAGACCATGTCACGAAGTGTGTCACGGTCTATCATTACTGACAGGACTATTGTCGCCAATAAACCTGACATAATAGTGATAGACCGATTAGCGCGCCGCGTAATGATAGTCGATGTTACCATTCCGCATGACGAGAACCTCGTGAAAGCTGAGAAAGAGAAACAAATTAAATATCTCGACTTAGCACACGAGGTTGTCGACATGTGGAATGTGAACTCGGCTATCATTGTGCCGATCGTCGTGACGGCCAATGGCCTTATAGCCAAGAGCCTCGACGACCATCTTTCGAGGCTCTCCTTAGGCGGTTGGATCAAGGGCCTGATTCAGAAGGCAGTACTCCTCGATACGGCTCGCATTGTGAGGAGGTTCCTGTCTCTGGAGCCCTAACCACCGGTAGCTTGGATCCTGCTCCCGATACCGGTGGAGCACTATTTTTTATATTTTTAAATGTTTTTTTATATTGTTTTATATTAGAATATTTAAAAATGTATTCAATATGTATAAAAATAAATAAAGGAAATAACAATCCTATAATAGCCTCGACCAATACCTGAGGAGGCTCTCGTTAGGCAGCTGGATCAAGGGCTTGATTCAGAAAGTGGTACTCCTGGACACGGCTCATATTATTAGGAGGTTCCTCTCTCTGGAGCCATGACCTTGTACCTTAGACCCTGTTCCCGATACCGGTGGGTTGCAATTTTTTATATTTTTAAATGTAATATTGTTTATTATTATATTATTATTTATATTGTTTTTTTTTTCTAAGGAATATTTAAAAATATAAATGATTTGTAAAAATATAAATAAAGGAAAAAATATAACAATCCAAAGAAGCTTATGAGCTTAAGATTTGAAATCTACGTTTTAACACACACATATTCAGCCTATAACAGTCTCATTCACTACTGGGATTTAGGCTTCCCTTCTACGGGACAGCGATTTTGTGTAATTATTTACAAACAGCGATCATAATCCTAACGTTAATCATCCTACGTATAATGACTTATCAGAACTTCCAAAGAAAATCTATAATTTATAAAGTTGTATAGAACGACGACATCGTTCCCGTCAATGTTGAAACTCAAATGGAAAATAACATAAAAATAAATAAGTTACATTTCGCCATTAACTTTTTAACGATAACAAATAAACTTTCTACCAGGAAGCATCAACGAAAAAGTAACAATGTTTCCAAAATACTTAGGTACTTCTTATTCGTAAGTATGTACTAGCAGCTAGGTCTAGAGAACGTAAATATTTCTTATAAATATAATATAAATTACCATTTCAGATTTCGCTGATACTTGGTATTGTTATTTTTGTTATTTTTCAAAATTGGAATTAGCATTACCTATGAGTATGGTTATGACTCGGTTACAACGATTTATCGATTACAGTAGCTATGTTGTCCCCTGTACAACGTGTAACAAAAAGGGTACATACAAACTTAAAGAGTGTGCTACAGACCATCAAACTGAGCAACTTAACATAACATCACGCCTGTAAGCTCCGAAGGGTTAGGTAGAGGTGTAATTAATAGTGCACCCACAGTTAGCCAGTTATGTTTAAGTCCCATGTAAAGGGAGCCAGCCTATTGCCATCAAACGGGCACAATTCCAGACTCCGTGGCTGCTTCTGAGAAATTACAAAAGGAAAAACCCAATAACACTTTGCCCGACCTGGGAATCGTACCCAGGACCTCATGGTCAGCAGTCGCGCTTGCAACCACTAGACAAAGACCATTTTAAACATATAAGTAGTATACATAACACCTGGTGAGTACTTTTTCAGATCTTTAAAATTCCTAAAAATCAAAATGTTCAGTTTTACACCTCAAAACTGATGAAATGACAAACCTAACCTAACTTTTTCCAGAAATGTTATACCTACAAGTTGGTAAATATCTTGAGCATTCCGTACAATACTGCTTTCTGATTATTCATGTTATACACCGTGACTTTTTAGTCGTCTTACAAAGGTCGTCCACTCAATGTACCCGACATAAAATAGCTCTAGGCGCGTTTTTTTTTTTTTATCTTCCATAATAGATACAAAGAAAAAAAATTGAATAAAATTATGAAACATCCTGTTTATGATATTAACGTGTCAAACGGGAGAACATACCTACCCGGCACTCGAGTCCAGTAGATCATCGCTCGCAACAGGGTGTTTTAACTACGTCATGCGTCATAATACTGAATAATATTTTTATTTTTAAATTATTAAAATATCATAAATACTTATTTTTTTTATGAATGTTTAGTATTCATTGGATACATGAAGTGGGCTGCCGTTGTAAGACGACTAAAAAGTCACGGTGTATACATACAATACCTACTCAAATGATAGTGTAAGCAATCTTACAAAACATACCTGCTTCACTGAAATCACTGTTCAACCATCGAAGAAAACAATCTCCCAACATCACACAATCTTGTCTATATTTTTATCCGACACAATCTGACAACAATATTCAAGTTCCAGCTAGTACAGACCGGACGAGTGCTGGAACAATCTCGGTGTAATCCGAGGAGCGTGGGAATTGCAGTCACTGTTCCGTGGAACTGGTATTTTCAACTGTTACAGTATTTCACATCGCATTTGAAGTGTTAAAGTGCTTAAAGTTTGTTGTGTTAGGCTGTTTTAAAGAGTTGAAAGTTAGTTTGCAACATACTAGAAGTATGTTTTGTGTTGTTCATAATATCCAATAACAATGTGAACTTACATAACTCATATGAATCTTACAAGCACACACAGGCCTAAAACAGCTATATTGGTCAGTGATAAAAAAATTGAAGTCTAGTAAACTCTAATTCCCAGTACCCGCGAGCTCCATGCGCAAGAGTTGAGACACGTCTTGCGATGTGACGGACGGACATAGACGACGCGACGTGTGACTTTAGTCGCATCTCACGAGGCTGTGCATGGGGCGTTAGCAGATCTCCCAACCGCGATGTCATACAAATTTTGAAACTTTTTTCTCACTTTATCAATCGTCACCGATTATCGATTTCAAGCAACTCCGAACTACAAATAAAAACCATGATGGCCTCTTCTGAACCATCATCCACACGGTAAACGTATCCCAGAGCCCCAGACACATAGGCACTTTAGTGTTGCTATACCTACAATAAAAGTCTCACTAGAGACGAATTGATACCAGACTTGGGAGCGGCAATAAAAGTAATGTATCATTCCAGTGCAAGTGCTTGTAAAACATTAAGTGCTGTTCAGTTCTAAGGGGCATTTGACGGATATTGAGATGAGTATCGGGTATCTGGGAATTCTGGTAAAGTTAGTCGTGAAACTTCTTGTAAAAACTGATAATATGTGCTGGTTTGTGCCAGCTTGTATTGGTTTGAGGGTAATAGTGCCGGTAAAAATAATATTACAGTTTAAAAAAAGGAAAAAACACACTTAGAGTTTCGTTATTTTTCTCAGCAAACTCTTTCATTTTAAATACCCGTATCATGGGTATGCATACAATATAACTAGTCTGCCTTCTAAAGGAGTCCGCCATATTGGATTTAGTACAACATCATTTAGCTAACCATGCATTGTCATCCAAACTAAACATGAATGCAAAATGTCAGCTCAATCGGAAACAGGGAATGGGGATAAATTTAACTTCTAAGATTTTTTCACACAGTTAATTACTTACAGGTGAAGCTAATAAAAGCGTGTTAATAAAAGCATCCTTCCCAAAATGGAGTGGGATAAAGGCAGCACGTCTTCTCCTTCCATACATCTGCAGCAACTGTCATCGGTAATCCTCGTTTAACATAATCTAATCAGACTATAATGTCCCTACAGCTGCGACACAGTCTTCCTCTCTATGTGAGGTAATCTTCGTTTACTTCAGATAAAACTACACCCTATTCGAGCATTTTCCTAAAGTTATAATGCACTCAACCCAAAACTACACGACCTAAACATAAACACAACAGAATACAATATTTGCTCTCCCCCATTTTGGGAGCCACCTTATAACCGCGAAATACGAGGAAAGCCAGGCCATGACAACGAGTGGCGATAATCATAATATTTTATTATAAACCGATAATATACGGTTCCAATGAGGACTCAAAAGTAGAAGCTTGTGGCATAAAAGAAAACGATCAACTTACACTATTTTCGTGTCGTATAACACACATGAGGGACTAGGTTACATGGATGCGGTAATGTTATTGAGAGCATTATTGTTATTATGTTTACATCGTGAAATTCGCTAGGTTATAGTGTAAAAGCTAGGTAAATAGCAATAGTAAAACTGTTTAGTCAGACAATCGTAGGTCGAGATCTGTAAACGTTACTCAGTACGTCCTACGTACGCCAAAGTAATGTGCTGAGTAACAGTTATGGATCTCGGCCTCAGATTATGTAAGTAAATGGTGATGACATGGATATACTTTTAAAAAGAATTGAAAAGGATTGATAGGATAGATTTGTGAAAAGGATTGTGACACGTTTTTAAATTAGCATTGGTGAAGATGGCGTGACGAGCTGGACTCTTGTCAAAGGGATTCGGCCCAAATAGCCAAAGACAGCAATGAATGGAAGGCGGGAAGGGAGGCCTTGCCCTACTGTCGGACACATCAGGCTCATAATAATAATAAATTGGTGAAGGGTATGTAACCCTGTTGACATACCCGAATGAGGATGATGAATTTCTTACAATTCGATTTTTTTTTTGCAACGACAAACACTTTCAGTCCGACGATCCACTTCAACGAAGTAAATCTACAGCCACACATTTTATGCTTTGATAATCATAACCCTACCCCTCTTCAAAGGACCCAGCTCAAATTCAAGTCACCTTCAATCCAATCAAATTAACGTCTTTTTATCCCAAAAATAATTCCAATTCACTTAAACTTAGCTCTCTTCGAACCGCGGCAAAAAACGCGTAGAAAATTGTTCTCATATCCAAAAAGTGATCCGTGGTCACCCAGTACCCGTAAGCCAGGAGCCAATCAGGCCGAATGTTTTCCGAGGCAGTATAGAGGCTCGGGTGGGCCCTTATTTCCTGCACAGTTATCGTGGCCCCTACCAGTGGTGGCTTTTGATAGGCGGTTTATTTAAAGGTGTCTGTGAACTTGTTAAGTTGTGTGTTGGGTTTGTGAGTTTGATCAAGTTGTATGTAGTGCAGTGACAATATAATTTGGCACTCGAATGACGTTGATATATAATGTGAAATATTTTGTGTATTTTGTTTCTATTAAAAAAGCAAGATGGCGGAGATTCATGCCAGTATTATATATGATGCTCTGTGGATTCATGTACAGGGCTGACAATGTTTTTTCTGGGTTTTTAGAAGTATTGTAGTCAGTGATGAGTGGCCATTGTACCTACCTATCTGAAAATGAAATCGTAACCAACGACCTAGTAACCAAACCAGTACCTAGTACCTAGTCTTAAAAATAACTTATAGTCTAGTGCAGTAAAATTATCACTAGCTTCGGTGAAGGAAATGAGGAAATCAAACATGCCTTTTTTATTTTTATTTTTTTTCGGATGGGTAATCATCAAATGACCCCAAGCTCCGGGCGGAGTGGAAGCGGAAGGGAGTGACTTCTACTGACTAAAACCCATCCATGTATCTTCATTTACCTTTGTGTTCCAGGGCCGCGGTATCTCTTTCGGACAGCCCTGGCAGGCATCGGCCCTTGCGGACCCCTTACTTGTTGCCGACATCTCTTAGAGACGCGCGTGGAACACGAACGCGCAGTCGACATGGCCTCTCATCATAAGACGGCCGGACGGCGAGCTAGCCCATTACTCACCGTCCACAGGCCCGCGCCTACGGTGGCCGGGTGCCAGCACGTGACACCCCGTCGCCCGGGGCGTCTCCCGCGGCGGCTGGGACGTGAGGCTCTTTCCCTCTCACGTCTCGCCACCTCCTTCGCTAGCATGGCTGATTATGCCTGAGAGATATTTCCCGACGGGATGTAAAGCCAAGTCAGAGGCCCTTGGGCCAAAAAACAAACTCTGACACGAGATTAGCCACTAACCACACGAAAAGTAGTAGTGTCTAGTCTTAGTGTCTTAATATTGGTGGCAACTGTGAACATAAACCAATTTTTTTTTCTGTTTCGAATAATGTCATCCCTATAACATGTAAGTTTTCATCAATGGTGTGCGGTGTTTAAATAAAAGTATTTTTAGCATCACAATATTAATTGATTGTCTGATTTCACCATCAACTCTCTCTCTTCTACATCTACCTACTCGAAATACGACTTCTTCGTCCACCAACCGATCGTAGGGGCTACAGCCACAAGCCGCACCATTCAGTACCCACGTCACCGCCGACATTGTGCCTCACTACGATCCCGTCTCATCTTTGGCGTTCCTATAAAGTGGTTTTGTATTGAGAATTGAATTGATCTGTTCTTTTATCAGTCCTATATGTTTTGCTTGGATGGTCTCACAGGAAATTGCTGGGATTTTCTCTGCTGCTGTAATGAGTTCTTGTTATTTTAAGGGTAAGGATGGATGTTGATAACTTTTGATTTTTATCGTGTGTTGTGTTTTGTTGACTACACAAAAAAAAAATGCAAATATCAAAATCAATTATTTTATGAATATTGGTATTTTTCTTTCCCCTACACTTTAAGTACTTACTTTATAACCTAGATTCTAGGTTGTGTAGAATATATCCAGATTCGAATTTAAGCGACGATTGATAACATTTACTTTGTATACCACACAAGACGGCACGGTTGGCGCAGTGGCTGAGCGATTGACTGCTGCGCTTCGTGTCGCGGGTTCGATTCCCGCACGAAACAAATATTTGTATGGCCTACAGGTAGTTGTTCCGGGTCTGGCTGTTTGTGTATGTGAGCTTAAATGTTTGTAAACGCACCCACGATACAGGAGAAATTCCTAGTGTGGGACAACGTTTTTTAAAAAAAAAAAAAAGACAGAGCCGTTACTAGTCGGAAGCTCGAATGCCTGAAAACCAATCTTAGCCTTATTAAATTGAAATTGAAATTGATTATCAGACTTTATCGATATCATATGCCCCGGAAACTACAGGAGATGTCGCATAGGTACAGTCGTTCATGTAAAAGTACTAGTATTTATCTGCATCCGGTTATTGAATCTGTCCTCAGATATGGCACTATATTTTGGGGCAACTCGTTATCTTCATCTCAATTAATCGTCCCCTTTCTCTGGCAACGTTACAAAAGTCACAAATACCCAACTATACCCTAGAACAGTAATTAACCAAATCATTCCCCAAAAACAAGCACAAGTGCTCTGCCACACGCCATAGCTCGCATGACAATGAAGTTTAATGGCTATTGCAATTAGAACGAGCGCTGAGCAGTCCAATTAGCCTCTCATTAGTACAATGAGCGCATAGATCCGATCTGCAGATTCAAATCAGTATGGAATTAAGTTGAAAGCCATTTGGGGTAATCTCTGCGGAATATATTTTATTTAATGCCTGATGTAAGTTGGTGGTTGGAGGACTTCGTGGATAAATAATAACAGCTGCTCGGGTCTATCTTCAGGTCACGCTTGCCTAGGTTGGTCCGTGGATGGGTGACCACCCATTATATACCGTGTTTCCTCTGTGCCTCGGAAAGCACGTTAAGCCCTTGGTCTCGGCTGTCATTTCTAGATCTTTGGCAGTTGTTACAAGTAGTCAGTGGCCTGAAAGTCTGACAACCGGTCTTACCGAGGTGTATCGTATTACCCAGTACTAACTGGGTTGTGCAGGTCAGATAAGCAGTCGCTCCGTATAAAATACTGGTATACAGCTGCATCCAGTTAGACTGGAAGTCGACCCCAACCTAGTTGGAAAAGGCTAGGCAGTTGCTGATGATGTGAGATGAAGGCTGTCTTTTTGGTCTTGTGGCCGCAAGTGCTACTGCTAAGCATGAGGTCCTGGTTTCGATTTCTGGGTCGCGCAGAGTTGCTTTTGGATTTTCCATCAGGAATTTCTCAGTAGTAACGGGGAGTTCAGATTTGTCCGCGGTTGGCGACAATGAGCTCGCCCCTATTTCATGGTTCTTAAACATAACTGGCGAAATGTGGGTTTGCTATAGGTACACCTAGCTCTTTGGAAACATACAGGCGTTATGTTATGTCCGACTGAATAGTTTTGCCTTTTAAAGATGTACCTACGCTGTGTGCAAGACTTGGAACAATTTCTCGTACGTGGCACTGTCGGGCTGTATTGTTTGGCATATTCTGTCTGAGTAACTGCTTGGCCTTTGGGATTTAGACAGGGTACGGCGAATAATCCGATGGGTTTTCTTTATTATGTGCCCTGATGGCAGTTAACAACCAATTATTTCCATGATAATTTATTATTAAACAGCTTTAAATTGAACAAGCCTTGAAAAATATGTGAATAGCTTGGTACCTAACACAAACAATAAAAAAAACAACGCCGTGACGCCGTTTTCCCCGGCACGTTATGCAGAGGTGTGCCTACATTTCGCCAGTTATGTTTGAGTCCCATGTAATAAAGGGGCGAGCTGATTGCCATCAACGAACACTACTACTAATATTATTCTACGAAACAGGCCAAAGATATCATTGCACTAAAAATAACGCAGCATCAAACAATACAGTCTCAAGCTGCTATTAAAAATGCAGTAGGCACTTTAAATAAATACCAACAAAATAAAGTGACGTTGCATTGCAAGCCTGTTTAAAACTCAGACTAGAGAAAATTATGCTTAAAACTTTACGTAAAACTTAATAATTATTTTCTTATTTTAATGAATGAATCAAGTTCCTGCGAAAATAATTATTGTAACCACTTAAGGCCATAAAAGCTTAATAATAAATTAAGTAACGCTCTTCATGTCATTTCAATTGAATAATTAAGTGGCTATTATTTTCATTCAATTTATCTTTAAGTTGAACATTCTCAATTAAGGACTAATTTGTTCGAAACGAGAATTGGGCCTGAAATATTCTGAAGACGTTATCAATACGCGCAACGTATTTTCTGTTTTATTTGGGTGTAGGCAGAATGGAACCTACTAAGAAAATATTTAAGGTAGTATTTAGCATACTCGGCTAGAGTACTCATTAGTTCCATGGCTAAAATCACTCTTTTACTGTACCTTATTAATTATTATGTTTAAGCAAATAACTACTGAGAAAATAAAACGGTAATGTTTTCCCCATGGTTTGTGTTTTTATTTTAGTAAATTCGTGTAAATGTCTATTTACATTAATCTAAATTTTGTTATATATTTATAGTATTTTATATATTCTTGTAGTTAATCTTAGTATTATTTTAAATTATTTTCAGATATACACCTACCACTGCTTGTCTCTGTATCACCCAAAGGTT
Source organism: Noctua janthe (assembly GCA_910589295.1). Lineage (NCBI taxonomy): Eukaryota > Metazoa > Arthropoda > Insecta > Lepidoptera > Noctuidae > Noctua > Noctua janthe. Next base: position 2,107,833 of record OU342560.1, read on the forward strand.
GACTGGTAGAAAATGCCTATGGCATTAAGTCCGCCTCTGTACTTTTGTGCTTAAGGTGTTAAATAAATAAATAATAATAAAATAAAGGTTCTTTGTGCAGGTTATTAAACAGGGTGGAAGGTACATCGACGCACAAACGATTACCAGGTAATAGTATTCAGTACATCAATAGTATTCAGTACCTCGTGTTGTCCGCCGAATCCCTGGAAGACCTTCAATGCATGCTGAAACTACTTTTTGATGCTTCCTTACAAGTTGGCTTAAGAACGAACATGTCCAAGACGAAGGTGATGTCAGGCATTCCGGACGACTCTGTCTCAGCCGTTATGGTTGGAAACGAGCGTCTGGAGATGGTTGATCATTATGTTTATCTGGGACATGTTCTATCTTTAGACAGGGAGCATTCCAACAAGGAGATTTCTAGGAGAGTACAACTTGGATGGGCGGCTTTTGGGAAACTGGAACATATCATTCAGTCCAAAAAGATCCCTCAGTGCCTAAAACCCGCCTTTTCAACCAATGTGTCCTGCCAACAATAACCTACGGTGCCGAGACATGGACGCTCACAAAGGAGGCTGTCCATCGAGTACGAGTGGCACAAAGGGCCATGGAGCGAGCTATGCTCGGTTTAACCCTCTTAGATCGAGTGCGTAACACCAAAATCCGTCGTCGGACGAAATTCTACGACATCGGGGACCGGGCGGTGCACCTTAAGTGGACCTGGGCAGGACAGACTAGGCGTGGAGATGGCCGATGGAGCAAGGCTTTGACCGAGTGGTGACCAAGGTTAGGGCAAAGAAACCAGGGCCATCCTAAAGCTCGTTGGGTCGACGATATCGTCAAAGTCACGGGAAATACATGGGTAAGTGACGAACAGAACACTTTCCCGTGTGGCAGAAAAAAAGGGAGGCCTATGCCCAGCAGTTGATATGATGATGATGACATCATTTACACATAGAAATTTTTCATCGGTAATTTAAAAAAAATCTGCTATTTCATACTTAAGGAAAAGTACAAAGTGGAAAGGTACAATGTACGGTTCGTAACAGACAGCTGATTACAAAATTATGTAGGCTGAAGATGTTCAGTCTACAAAATACAGACACATAGGTGCCTACAGCTAAAAACTGCAAATGCAAAATCACTTTGAAATTCAAATCCACCGACAACTGCATTCAAAATAATCGTTCTGTTCCGAATTCTGAGTGAATTCTCTAAAAGCCCGACTCAGGACCGATCTTAACTCAAAACAGACTTAATTATATCAAAGTGAAGTTAGTGAGTGCAATGTAAACGGGGTCCAGGATGACCCCCCAGAATGACCCCCCGGTATTTGTGTTAGGCGTCAAGAACTATTCAACTGCTCCAACTTTTCTCATAATAAACTCGGTAGCAGTTGAATAATAGGAATTTCTAATTGCATGATAAGATTTTTAAGCCGTTTTATAAAGAATTGTATTGTTTTTTTCCAAAGAAATTGTGATGTTGGTTGTATTTTATTTTTTATATTAAAAGCATTATATCATTTTCTTTTCTGTGTACAAGAGTAAACTTTCCTGGTAAAATGCGTAAGTATCAATAACCCAATTTTTCAGGAGGAACAATGAACGAAATATTTAATTATCTACTTAACGGATTGTTTATTTTATTTAATCGTTTAAGATAAGAAATCTTGGCGGATTTACGCACGTTTATTTGAATTTGTGGCTAAATCCATTTAGTAGGTAATGAAATAATTTGTTCATCATCATCATCCACAGCCCGAACTCACCCACTGCTGGGTATAGGCCTCTCTTTTCTTGTGCCAATCACCCCGGTCCTGTGCCAGCCTCATCCAGAGAGATCAAGCGGTGAGTGCTTCAGGGCGACACCATTTCACCAAAACGTTTCACAGCAGTCCGCGAAGGCATCGTGAAATGTTTAAATTGGGACTGTTGCGGTATTAACATAAATGGTGCTTACCTGTCGCATTTAAGATTTGCAGACGACCTCGTCCTCTTTGTTGTGAACTTCGAGGATCCTCAGAATATGCTTCAAAACCTATACAATGCTTCTTTTAAAGTAGATCTTAGGATGAATATGGCCAATACGAAGATTATGACAAACATCCACAGCTATTCGAATCCTCCAGTCAACGTTGGAAATGAAGAGTTAGAGATGGTTGACCAGTATGTCTATCTTGGCCATATGCTTTCATTTGGCAAAGAGCATCAACAAAAGGAGATATCCCAAAGAATACAGCTTGGGTGGGCCGCGTTTAGCAAATTGAACGACATTTTGAAATCAGCCAAAATTCCGTTATGTCTAAAGTCCCGCCTCTATGACCAGTGTGTTCTGCCCACAATGACGTACGATGCTGAAACATGGACACTCAAGCAGGACGCTGTGTATAGACTAAGAGTTGCACAGAGAGCCATGGAGCGTTCCATGCTCGGCATAAAGCTGATAGATCGAGTTCCTAACGTCGAGATCCGAAAACGCACAAAGGTTTTCGATATTCGAAATCGCGTTACGGAACTCAAATGGAGTTGGGCAGGACATCTAGCAAGGTGGACTAAGGTTGTCACCGAATGGCGTCCAAGAATTAGTTAATGCCCAAAAATGTAAATTAAAATACAATACAACTAGATATTATTCGCTGTTCAACCACATCTATATCTATGCAAGCACCTAATAAAGAGAATTTGAATATGCAAAGCATTTGACGCTAGACGAACGAATGCTAGAAAACTATTTTTAACTTAGTAAGACCGACTTCAATCTAATTCGACGCTTAGGTAAAAAAAAATTGTATTTAAAAACAAAAGTGTTTTTCAAAATGATGGTGGTTAAAGAAAGATTAGATATAGAAGGGGTGTTGGAAAAATTTCGTTTTTTTAGTCCTTATTATGCGAAGTTGTTTTCCGTGTTAGTTTTTGCGGGTGTTACAAATGCGTTCTATGGTGTAAACTATGTGTTTGCTGCTTCGGAAACGAGATACAGGTTAGTGATGTGTGTTGATTTTCATAGAATACACAGTTTTATTTTATACACTTTTTTTTAATGTTGCCCCTCACTAGGAATTTCTCCTGTATTGAGGGTGCGTTTACAAACATTTAAACTCACATACACAACAGCAAGGCCCAGAACAACTATCTGTAGGCCATACAAATATTGGTTCCGTGCGGGAATCGAACCCGCAACACGAAGCGCAGTAGTCAATCTCTCAGCCACTGCGCCAACCGTGCCGTCGTAAACACATCATCTTCAGCCTTCAGCAGTTAATTGCTGGACAAATGCTTGTCTGCTGGCGCGTTATTTAACAGTAACCAATTTAGGCAAGTTGGCAAACCAAAGATGTTGTTCATTTGACAATAATTATTGAGGTATATTTGAAAACTCAAAAATACTGTTCGAACAATAGTTATTGGAAAAAGTGGTGTCCAAGAATGCTTTACACTTTATCATAATTGAATACCGAGTTTCCTTAGTGCCTCGGTATTCACGATAAGCCGTTGTTCTCGGCTGTCATTTGTAGATCTTTGACAGTCAATACGAGTAGTCAGAAGTCGAAAGTCTGACATCCAGTCTTACTAAGGGGTATCGTATTACCCAGTTATTTGGTTGTGAAAGCAGTCGCTTCATGTAAAATACTGGTAGTCATTTTCATCCGGTTAGACAGCAATCAGACCCCAACATAGTTTGGGAAGAGGCTAGGCGGATGATGAGGATCCTTTACAGTTTCATCAGATACTTTTGGAGCAGATCCTTAACCGCGAAGTCGTTAAAAAATCAGAAATTGTAAATATATAAATGTATCTTCCAACAGATGTAAATACCCGAAATGTGAGGACACAATTTTACTAGGAACACTGAACTCCACTCTGAAAGAGGACAGATGCTCTCGGTTTCCTATCATCAACGAAAATGGGACCTGTTCCTGGGATAACTTCGACATGTCCAGGGTATTGTACTGTGAAGAGTGGGTGTATGAAGATGTGAAAACTTTTGTTGGAGAAGTAAGAACTGCTACTTCTTGCTTGGGGCAACATTCACTGGCTCGAGTTTGAGTTCATTACGTTTCATTTATTTGCAACATTTGTTGTAAAAGAATAAGGTTTGTATTGGCATGAAACTCAAAGTACGTCTTTGAAGCCTAAGACGGTTTGCAAATAATGTTTTCATTCTTATGAAAGCAAGGTAAACAGTGATAGCCTAGTGGTGTGACCGTCGGACTGCCAAGTCATGAGTCTCTGGTTCGAACCCTAAACACGCACCTCTAATTTCGGATTCATGTGCGTATTGTAAAATTATCACTTGTTTCGGTGAAGGAAAACATCGTGAGGAAACCAGCACACCTGAGAGATATTTCTCGACGGCATGTAAATCCAACTCAGAGGCCCATGTCTGGCATTAAAACTGACACCAGTTTAGGCAGTAGAGTAGCCACATGATATAGTAAGATTCTTATGAACGAATGAGAATAAATAGATGTTTATTGATCCATTAACGAATAAGAATTTCGTGGTAATATGAACCTTATTATATTACTGATAATATGTGATAATCATTTTATGTAACGCCTATTTTACTTAAGTCTGGTCTTTGATATTTTTCATAAAATAACAGGCCAAATATGAGCTCTACAAACGTGCCATGTTAGTGTTAAACGGATATCCTGGATGTTTACAGTTCAACCTGGGTTGTGAAGACTGGAAGAGAACGCTTGTTGGGACAGTACACAGTTTCGGATATATGATAGGATTATTACTGATGGGGCCTCTAGCAGACAAGTAAGATGAACCTACATAATCATGATCAATTCTAAGTATATTCTAAGAAGACAATAAAAAAAGGGGGAGACAATTCTTCCTCGTTAGACTAGTGGTTGCAAGTCTTAATGTTTTTTCCATTAAAGGATTTTTTCCCTGTTGATGGCAAAAGGCTCACCCCTTATTTCATAAAACTCCAACATAACTGATGAATTGTGGATGTAGCCTAACTGGCCTGCCTAACCCATCGGGAATTACTTGCGTGATGTTTTTATATCCAAGGTTCATCATATAAAAAACCTTATTTTGTAATTTGTATAAATGTGGAGTAAAGGAAAAAAACTTACGCAGCGCCTTTTTGTCATTGACCTTCTTTTACAAATACTATGATTAATTTCTGATCGTTCGCAATTAGCATAATATCAATAAATTCTCCCACGTGCACATAAGCATAAGCATAATCAGCCTATTAATATTCCCACTGTTGGGACGCAGGCCTCCTCTCTATGAGAGGGAATGGGCTATAATCCACCACGCGGGCCCAGTGCGGGTTGGTATGACGTGCCATCGAACTGTAAAAATTAAATTAATATGGAATAAGTAATAGTTTTAAAACAAAGGGGATTGTGAATTATGAGTGATTTATGTAATTGGTGCATTGGTCTGATCAAAAAGCACCTAATCCAGCGTATTAAAATGTTTTAATATACGACAAAGACATTTCTTCGTAAGATACAGTAAGCACAAAATTGTTATAATAGCATGGTTCAGGATATATCCGCCTCTAGAAGCGCCATATAAATATTAACATAGGTTACAAATGCAACTTTATGTTCCAAATCTTCTCTCTATTCCAGAATCGGTAGAAAGAAACTGATAATAATAACTGGTGTTACCGCAGCATTCAGTGGCCTTGGAAAAAGTATAGCAGAGTCTTACTGGGTCTATGTAGCTCTCGAGCTCATTGAAGGTCTATTTGGAGACACTTATTCTTCTACATTTATGTTAGGTAAGTGTACTTAATTTTATTTCAATGAAACTGTTTTACCAAAAGTACCAATATTCTACGTAGTCATAAACATACGTATGCCAACGAGTTATTTACACAACTTGATATGACTGAATATTATAAACAGCTACATATAAAATTCTTAAGAATGCAGATCGTGTTTACATCTTTAAAAATAAAACTTGTATATTTAAAGAATGTTCTCCTGCAATCCTCAAAAATCCAAACTTAATATGTAAACAACATAAATATTAAAACATACTTCAAAAAACGAGCGCTCACAAGATTAATGGTTTCTCTGAAAACAAATGACAATGTCTTAAAACTACTGAAGTAAACAACTTTGCAGGTGTTGAAATGGTAACAAAGGAGAATCGAGTCTCATTCATCACGTTAATGACAGCAAGCACGTCTCTAGCGGGAATATTGATGGCTCTCATTGCCTGGGCAGTGCCCTACTGGAGGTATTTCCTCAGAGCCATATATGCACCATCCTTATTATTTTTATTATTCACCTTTCTGTTAGACGAAAGTCTGAGATGGCTGTTAATCACAGGACGGAAGAAAGAAGCTAATGACATCATAGCAAAAGCTGCAAAAATTAACAAAATAGATATAAGTAATACAGAATTATATGATATAGAATGCGAGAAAGGTGCTAGTGAGATGGATTGGATAGCCCTTTTCAAAATGACAGTTGGATCAAGAAAGTTGGTCCTACGGTTCGCGGGGTGCGTCTGTATGTGGGTCACAGGGCTGTTCAACAAGTACACTTTGTTGATAAACTCAGTGGAGCTGGAAGGGAATAAATACATTAACTTTGCTTTGACAACGTTCGCGGAACTTCCTGCTAGTTTCGCTATTGGATTCCTGTTGAAGAAGTTCAAAAGGAGGATACCGTTGATATTTTCCTTTCTGCTGACTGGAGTGTTTTGTATTGGGCAGTCGTTTGTGCCAAAAGGTAATTTAAAACTAAATCTTTATGAAATCACTAGCTTAAGCCTGCGACATTGCCCGCATGGAGACCAGTAATTGTCCCAAGAGGTCGGTTCATCCAAATCTGTTCAGTAGTTTTTACTTGAAAGAGTAACAAACATCAATCCCCACAAACCTTCGCATTTATAATAGTAAGTAAGATGGTCTCAAGTTTTTCTTAAAAAACGACACAAAATCGACAGTACTGTTCTACATTCTAACTGTCAAAGGATCTTTTGGTAGATGGAAATTGAAACTACCGCCGCCATCTTGTTTTTTTAATAATAATTTCACATCTGTGAACCAACAGCACCCTCCCCATGATGTTATTCAAGTGCCACAAGAAGCATACAGCACTATACTTTAATGTCACTACCACGTATTCTTCAGCCTTCTGTTATATTTATTACAGGTCACGTAATACTATCAACATCTATGTTTCTGGTCGGCAAGTTCATGGCGACCATATCGTACGCCATAGTATACTTGTACACATCTGAACTATTCCCTACATACACAAGAAACACGATGCACGCACTATGTTCGTCTTTAGGACGAACTGCCACTATGTTGGCACCACAGACTCCTTTATTGGTAAGTTTAAGTAGTTAAAGATAACAAGCTAGGAAAACAAGCCTTGGAATTGCGGCATTGAGGTAGTAAGTACCAACAGCCGCATCGATCTACCTTCAAAGGTTAAGCTACGGTTGCCGTGGTTGGTGTGTGAATGGGTGATCAACCGTAACATATGAAGACCGTCTTCCGTACCTCGAAAAGCCGTCCTGGTTGTCACTCACAGAATCCTGAAAGTCTGACAACCAGTCTTACCATGGGGAACCCTGCTACCCAGTGAGTTGTGGAGGCCAGACCGGCAGTAATTGTACACCACATTTACAACTGTACAACCGTAGAAACTAGGCAGGACAGCATTGGGAACAGGTTCTCAAGAAATATAGTTATAACTAGCTTTTTCCTGCGAATTTCGTCCACGTGAAATTATCATAAAAATATTAGTGTCCCTATTTGAATCGGATTATGTTAACAATGACGCACGGGACCGGTCAATGTGGCGACACTTGGGGGAGGCCTATGTCCAGCAGTGGACGTCTTTCGGCTGAAATGATGATGATGATGATGTTAACGATTTCAACGGTTTTATTTTTTTTCACGAAACTCTAATTATTTTTTTAATATTAAAGTAGCCTAAGTTACTCCTTATAACATTAGCTATCTGTCAGTAAAAGTCCCATCAAAATCGGTACTGCCGTTTCGGAGAAACAGGCAGACAAAAAATAAAAAGTCTTTTTATTATAAGTACCGTATAGACTTTCATTATTATGCATTCAGTAATAAGCTGTTATTTTGAAATTACGAACAGCCACTTTATTTATTTGTACACATTAAACCTCTTTTGACCCCAGCTTTATTGTCTATATTTAAATCATTAATAACATTTTGAACTTTCAGATGCGATATTTCTACGGTCTTCCATCCATCCTCGTGGGAGGCTTATCACTGATAACCGCAGTAGTTTTGGTAACGATGCCTGATACCGCTGAGGAGGTCCTGCCCGACACAGTCAGAGAGGCAGAGGCTGTTGGTACTAGGGATACAAATGATAAGGATAGTACAAGCACTAGGTTTTGACGTGTTGAAATTTTTAATGTTATAATATTAAAGACTTTTTTTTACTATTACAAGTGTTTTATAAAAAAGGTAAGTTAGCTATAATTTTGTTTTTATACTTTGTTTGACAGTGTACACTTAGATCTTTTAAACTGCGCAACGGATTTTAATGCAATTTTCAGTAATAGATAGAGTGATTCAACAGGAAGGTTTATATGTATATTGCGCCCGTGCGAAGCCTAGGCGGGTCGCTAATAACGAATAAATTGAAAAATTTACCCAGAAATAATAGCATAAGCATAGCATAATCAGCCTATTAATGTTCCCACTGCTGGGACGCAGGCCTCCTCTCTATGAGAGGGCATGGGCTATAATCCACCACGCGGGCCCAGTGCGGGTTGGTAGATGTCACATGTCTTCGAATTAAAATAATAATAAATAATAATTCTGGATAAATTTTTCATGTAGATGTTAAATACCTCTTATTGAGGAGCTCAAAGATAAATAATAACAGTCGCTAGGTTGGTCTGTTGTCCCATTACATACCGAGTTTCCTCTAAGCCTCTAAAAGCACGTTATGCCGTTGGTCCCAGCTGTCATTTGTAGATCTTTGACAGTCGTTATAGGTTGGGGCTTAAGTACTAACTGGGTCGTGGAAGTCAGATAATTATGCAGTCGCTCCTTGTAAAATAGTGATATTCAGCTGCATCCGGTTAGACTGGAAGCCGACCCCAACATAGCCGAGAAAAAGCTAACAAGATAATGATGTTAAATACCTCTTAGATTGTTTTGCAGTCAGTCTAGATTTCATGTTAATGCCCTGGAAGCAGAAAAAATCACGTCCGTATTGTGGATACTGAACACGTCATGACGACCTAGTCAACACATTTACACTGATCACAGACACTGCTAATCAGTGTAAACATAATAATATGCAGTGTAGATTTTATTTTTATTTATACGTGCTAATTACACTATGCCGTCGCAGCAAATTATTTTGACTACAAAGTTGTATTTACCGTCGTTAATAAATAAAACGTTTAAATTAAACTTTATCGTTTTGAATTAAGGTCGTGTATATTCTTATCTGTGAATTTGTTACACAAATTCATGTTTGCAGTCATGCTCTTATTTCGCTTTGAAGCGAAATTGTCATCATTGTGTCGAAGAACGTTTGACTGAAAGTTTAAACTAACTGTTATGTGTTTATTAGACAGTGATGAAAAATATTGGTAAGTAAATAAATCCTTTCAAATTAATTTACATGGTACCTTTCTTTTGAAACTGTTAGTGCAAAATAGAGCACAATTTTAGTTAAATATTTTATAATACTGACGCCTCTCCATATTTTTACAGAAATGATAGAAGATAAAGAAGGATTTATAGAGACGATAACCAAACCAAATGAAGAAACTAAGGGAGATGATGTCGTGCTAGAGAAGATTCTGTCAAAATTCCGGCCGCTAGGTCCATATTACTTGCGTTTTATGCCCTTCCTGATATTCGTGTGCATCAGCAACGCTTTTTATTGCATGAACTACGTGTTTGCAGTGGTTATTGTGGATTACAAGTAAGCTAGTTATTTATTATATTGCTCCGTGTATTAGTGACCTGACCACCCATTACATACCGAGTTTCTTCCGTCCCTCGGAAAGCACGATAAGCCGATGGTCCCGGCTGTCAATTGTTACACGGTTGGCGCAGTGGCTGACCAATTGGCTGCTGCGCTGCGTGTCGCGGGTTCGATCCCCGCACGGAACAAATATTTGTATGATCTACAGGTAGTTGTTCCGGGTCTGGCTGTTTGTGTATGTGAGTTTAAATGTTTGTAAACGCACCCACGATACAGGAGAAATTCCTAGTGTGTGGCACAGTTTTTCATTAAAAAAAAAAATTATAAAAATTGTAATCTTTGATAGTCATTACAGTTAGTCAGTGGCCCGAAAGCCTGACAACCGGTCCTACCAAGGGGTTTCGTATTACCCAGTACTAACTTGGTTGTGGAGGTCAGGTACGCAGTCGCTCCGCGTAAAATACTGGTATTCCGCTACATTCGGGTAGACTGGAAGTCGACCTCAACATAAACCTAACATAATTGGGAAAAGGCTAGGCGGTTGATGATTTGGTCCTAAATAATTCTAAAACTTATGAGATCTTCGTGGTTCAGAGTGTGTATATTCTTAAACTGTCGTTAACTGCACTTAATCTACTGCAAGGTTTTCTTCGTTTAAAGTCATAGCATACACATAAGCCCTATATCGGATCTACATCACCTCATCTCATTTTTAAACCGATGCAAAAAGAGGGGTGTTATAAGTTTGACCGCAATGTGTATGTGTGTTTCTGTCTCTAGCACCGTAGCTCTTAAACGAGTGAACCGATTTGGATACAGTTTTTTTATTTGAAAGCTAGTTTCTTGGCATTATTTCTTAGATACGTTTTATCCATTCGGTGCAGATATTTACTAGATATGGGGGATGAAAGGGGGTATGAGAAATGGATTTTTTTCAAATATGGAGTGGGGTATCAAAGGAAAGTGCATGATGTGTATATTACAATTAGACATGTTTTATCAAAATCGGTGTCGCCATTTACAAGATTTGGGGAATGAAAAATCGAATATTTTCAAATATGCCCAGGTGGGGTAACAAATGAAAGGGCATGTTATGCATATTACAATTAGACATGTTTTATCAAAACCGGCTCAGCCATTTTATTGACTTTTCAAACACCTTTTTCATTTAATTCCATTGAACGACTGGGATTAAATTAGCCTGACACTGACCGATAAAAAACGTAAAAAAAAATGAATATAGCGGGTTACCCTGGCGCTTCCACCTCAAGGCAATTTTGATCCCGTGCAGACCTTATAAAACTGTACGTTGTTTTTCTCGATTTTACGGTTATAATGTTCATCGTCATTTTCTGCCCGCAATAGTGACTTTCGCATTTTACATTATTACACCAATATTCCGGTGTTATCTTTTCGCTCCATTAACAGCACAATCCAAAAATAAAACACGAATTTTGCCAAAGTATTTTAATTTCATTAGTTATCAGTGGATTTCCATACTTATCAAAGAACTATTCATTGTGGGCTTTTCAAATGTTTACCAAGACATTCACTTGTTACCAAAAAGGGTTTTTTTTTTTTTTTTTTTCCGGATGGGAAATCATCAAATGACCCCCCCCCACTCTGGGCGGAGCGGAAGGGAGTGTCAGACTTGTACTGACTAAAACCCATCCACGTTCCTTCTTTGCCCTTTGTGTTCCAGGGCCACGGTATCTCTTTCGAACAGTCCCGCAGCCCTGGCAGGCATCGGCCCTTGCGGACCCCTACTTTCCAAAAAGGGTTACTACAAAAGATAATGTCATTAAATCGCGCTGGTTTTCACAAAAGATTGGGCAGAGGTGTTTAGAGAACACCCTCATTTCTCTAGTTAAAACACCGGACGACTACTGAGTAATTCCTGATAGGAAAAAGTAGTAACAGTGCTGCCCTATTACTTCATCCTTCGCAGAAGCGCTTCATGATCACTAGACCAACGAAGTATTTATTCAAATCAAATGTCTAATGAAATGAATTAAAATATGTGTATATTTAAGACAAAGAGACATCTATACTATTTATATTATAAAGACTAAAAGTTTGTATGTAGAGGGTAATCTTCGGAATTACTGCTCCGATTCCGAAAATTCTTTCTCTAAAGTGAAGCTACTTTATCCCCGAGTACAGTTCATATGGATACATGTGAAAATAAAAATAATCATAAATAATCATAAAATCACCATTAAAATAAATAAACATACATTAAGTATTAAACACATTATAAATTACAATATCATATTAACAGAAAATATTAAAAAGAATTAAAATACACTAAAAAAATATTAAAATACACTATATGCCTTAGTCTAAATTTAGGATTGGATACGGAATGCTCAATATGCAGACTGGTCCAGTACCGCAGTATTGGTCAATCCAGATCCAGATCCATCCTCCATGAGAACAGCTGAAGGTAGCTGTTGGAACTGCCTCTTATGCGGCGCATCAGGAACACAACTCTCTTGCGAATAATCGCCGCCAATCCATCTACATTTGCGCCCGCAAACATACCTGACGCGCTACAGTAGCGAGGCAGCTTCAGCTTCAGCTATAGGCTACATATAAAACGTTCCCGTGATTTCATTACCGTACATAACGCGAGCGAAGCCGCCAGCAAAAAATAGTATTAAATAAATGTACAAAAAATCTTGCAGTATCAATCGGTGAGTACCATTGAGGAATCGTCCTCTACGTCTCTTTTCTTAACAAAAATCTAAATTTTCAGATGTAAATACCCGGAATGTGGGAACAGCACATCGTGGTCACAATCAGCTTTAAACCTGACTCACGACACGTGTCTCAAGTACCAGCTCACAGAAGATAATGGCACTTGTTTAGTGGATAGCTACAATGTGTCAAACGTTGAGAAATGTCAAGAGTGGGTCTATGAAGATCCGCTGAGCTTTGTGGCTGATGTAAGTGTATGAATTGAGTAGTTAGAAACCTGAACAGGCCTCTTAGTAGGGTGTGGTGTTACCTAGTAATATACAGGGTGGAAGGTCATCGACGCACAAACGATTCATTATTCCGAACATGGAAATTTTTCGGGAATTTACAAAAGTGCAATACCTACACGGTCAACATGTATGAACCAGCAGTTTTTTTTTAATGTTTCTATGAGGAGTGAATAATGATGTACTTACCGATCACGTGGTAACGGTTTGTGCATTGACGTCTCTCCCACTCCGTGTAGACAGTTGGTCTATTTAAAGAATCTGTGAATCTGGTACGAACAAACAGTGGACCGGCTGCACTGACAGATACTACAGTATTTGTACAGAGGTGTCACAATTTCTGTGTACCGATTTGACCGAGCATTAAAACACTCGCAGTAATTCAGCTGCATCCGGTTAGACTGGAAGCCTTATATTATTTTGTGAAGCTAGGCAGAAGATAGTAATAGTAGGATGAGGCTAGGACTTGACTTTTAAAGTGTGAGAATCTTCAAATGTCCAATCTATAAAATGTGTACGACGCAGGCTCGCTCGCGTTCGTGACAGTACCAACACTGCAGGTTTTTTCACTGATCGGTGGGAGTCCCCCATGTTGCAAAGGTGGGTGCGGCTTCATGTCGTAATGTAAATTTTGTTTGCCAATACTAACATTAGTTTTTTAAGTATTTTGATACTAACACAATATGAACCTGGTCTGATTTTTTTTTTATAACAATAATAATAGAAGCTTAAATTATTTTCAATAATATTATTTCAGTTCCAGCTAGGATGTCAAGACTGGAAGCGGGCGTTGATTGGGACAGTCCACAGCTTCGGATACATGATTGGGCTGCTACTATTAGGACCAATTTCTGATAAGTAAGTTCATTATTTTCTACTCGTTCTTCTGTTTTTGCAGACCTTTGAATAAAAATCAAAATAATATTCGCACGGTGTCAAAATGAGATTTTTCCAGCTAACGAATCTATTACAAACATAACAAGAGCTCAAACTTCAAAATATTGCTTCAAATTCCAGGATAGGTCGGAAGAAGCTGATTGTGTTCACAGGAGTGACTGGTGCCGTCATGGGGCTCACCAGAAGTGTGACCGTGTCCTACTGGACTTATGTGGCGTTAGAACTCGTGGAGGCTCTGCTTGGAGATACTTACTCACCCAATTATATGTTAGGTAAGACCGTCCATGGTGATTGTATGTTTTGTCGAGAACAAAAGCTAGTTGGAGTAGCTACTGGAGTTTCTTGCCCGTTCTTCTCCATAGAGATGTACGTTAGGGAATGGGCAACTACAGTACTTTCACAGTTTTTGTGCCTTGTGACTGGGACTGTAGATATTTTTTACTGTTGTCTTTGTTTCGACAATTCAAAAGTGCCTGTAACTGACCTACTTGAAATAAATGCTTTGATTTTGATTTTGATTTAGTAACACAATAAATGTTGTTGAATTGTCAAAATGAAAGGCATTTCAATTCTGTGTTGCAAAATTTCCTTCTTTTCTTTAATCAGTCAAAATCAAATCATCATTTTATCAAAAGGATCATAGGAAACTTTGATTACCTTAAAATTTAATATTTCTAACGCTATTAAAAAAGTCCAATAGCTGGGTTTCACCGTATGCTTTAAGCCCATAATCCTACGACTCAACTACTGCGGCAATGGCAAATACTTAGTATTTATTTCATTGTCAACTTGTGCCGGTTTCAGGTGTAGAAATGGTGGCTAAAGAAAACCGGGCCCTCTTCGCGCCATTAATGATTGGCACCATGTCCATCGGAGGGATGATGATGGCTCTAGTCGCCTGGCTGATACCTTACTGGAGACACTTCTTAAGGGTCATCTACGCACCAGCCCTGATCTTCATCCTCTACGCTTTCTTTCTTGACGAATCTGTTCGATGGCTTCTCATAAAAGGAAGAAAAAAAGAAGCGAAAAATATCCTGCGAAAAGCTGCCAAGATCAGCAATGTTTTCGTCGAAGAATCAACGCTGGATAAAATTGAATGTAACAAAGCAGACGCTAGCGTCAATTTGATCTCGCTTTTGAAAATGACTCTCACGTCAAAAACTTTGTTGATAAGGTTTTTGGCCTGTGCCTGTGCGTGGATTACGGCAACTTTTAACAAATACGGTTTGTTAATAAACTCAGTGTCTTTAGAAGGGAACAAGTATATGAACTATGCGTTGACGTCGTTTGCTGATCTACCTGCCAGTATGCTGCTAGTGTTTATCTTGATCAAGTTCAAGAGGAAAAAGCCGTTGATATTTTCTTTTTTGATGACAGGCTCGTTTTGTGTTATCCAGTCTTTTGTACCTAAAGGTGAGTTAGAACTGCATTTAGGTTCATTGACACAAATATCCCTTCAAAAAAATCGAAGTGTCTTTTTCATAGTTTTGTGAATATTTAATATTCAATAATTACTGTTTAAACAAAAATGAAAAAAATAATCTTTTAATTCCAATAGAAAATTAAAATTATATAGGTAACAATAAAAATTTAATCATGCGAAATTAGAATTGGTGTTATGTGTTATTTACAATTTTCTAAAAAAAAAAAAGGAATAATGACTGTAGAGGACGGCTAATTAAATAAGAATTAAACATACAGTAGTCCACTGGTGGACATCGGATTCTACAATCACACGGTATTCAGCAACGTTCAATCCTCAGGAACTCTCATCCAGATGCTACCACCCACCTTGTCATTTCTCCTCACAGCCTGAGAGCGTTTTACCTTTCGTTTGCCGATTCGCAGTATCCCTTCGAGGACACGTCTACTCCAACGATCATCATTTCTATGGCTATAAACTATTAGCCATTTCAACTTTCTTAAAATTCTGATTATTCTTCGTACTTTAACCAAACTTTTGGTCTTCCAGGGTACCCTATGATATCGACATCACTGTTCTTCGCGGGCAAGTTCATGTCGGCCCTATCTTCGGGCACAGTGTACCTGTACACCACAGAACTGTTCCCCACCTACACACGGAACACCATGCATGCGTTATGCTCTTCTATTGGAAGGATTGGGTCTATTCTTGCGCCGCAAACCACTTTGTTGGTGAGTATGTTTTATGCATTAATTTTCATATGAATAGTCACATACTGTTAGTTAAAGAAAATGGGGTATGTTAGACTTTGAATGTCGACCACCACATGCCAGTTGGTGACAAAATACATTTTATCTGACTTAAAAGTCAATCAAAGTGAATCAAGTCATGTCACCAGAACGAAAGGTGTGTGCCAAATTTCAGCTCAATCGGTTGGGGGAAACTGGTTTGAAATTCAGTTGCAAGATTTGACCAATACATACTAACTAACTAACAAGGCAAGTAAAATAAAAGCTTATAAAATAAAAGATGCCTATTAGTCTCATCTAATAGACCCAGTCAATCGTTCAGCAAACTGTAAGCTCTAGATAATAGTTGAATGAGTATGTCTAGCTATTGCGGTATACCTGAGATACATCATAACATACTGTTACTACTTAATTTCCAGATCCGATACTGGTCAGGATTCCCATCCCTGATCATCGGAGGCCTATCATTGACGACAGCACTTATAGTGATGATGTTGCCTGATACGGCAGAAGATGTGCTGCCCGATACGATACAACAAGCGGAGGGTCTTGGCTCCAAGCGTATCAGTTCTAAGGATAGAACCGCGTCCAAATCTTTGTTATAAGTTGTTTAAAAGATTGGTGTGGTGTAAACGATCTCTTTTCTTCCTAAGATAGCTAAGCTGATATTAGACGCTTCACTCGAGTAATCGGTTCACTCGGATGACTGTTCATTTTTGTTTCATTCCATGTTCACACGGACAAAATTATGTACAGACGCCAGTTGAGCATCTCTTTTATTTTTATTATAATTTTAGTTACTGTAATTGATGGTAAACGCAACCGTTGTAATTAAATAAATAAATAATAATAATCAAGCTGAAACTGTCAATATTTCCCAATCAACCTTGAACCTAATGCTTAAGCGATAAAGTTGAAAATCTATTAAAGAAACTTGACAGATTGTAGTAACTCGATGTGCTGGCGTCTGTACATAGGAGTTAACGTTGGTACAGGATCCTTTAATTTCATTGTTCGCTCATTCTGTTGGCGAGTGAAAGATTCTGAGTGCCGAACGGTTTGGCCGAGTGTTTGTGTTCCGAGGTTTAATCGATTGAAGAGTGAAGCGTCTCATATCGATTTTAGGATTATGCAAAATTTAACACTAAATTGTTAAATAGTGCCAGTACCTATATGTGTGTTTTTGGTAGTTATAACTTATACTGTTAGTAATAAAGTGATCTTATGTAATAAAACGTTGTTTTAATAATAACTAGATATCATACGCTATCAGCAAGGTAGCCAAGGCAGGCGAAGGTAGGCAGGCTAGTAACAATTGCAATAGTCGTTGGTATAGCTAAAATCATGTACTGAATCCGCAGTCTCAGTTTGTGTCAGAACAGCACGTACCTAGTAAGAAAATTAAAAACCAAAAAAGGAGGTAATAAATAGATCTGAATTTTGACATGTCTACTTACTTTTGTGAGGCCTCCTAGAAACCTAAATATAAGTCACTAAATAAGATGACCAGCCCTCATTCCCTCTCATAGAGAGGAGGCCTGTGTCCTAGCAGTCGGAACATTATAGGCTGCTGCTATGCTATGCTAAATAAGATAAAATAAAAAGGTTATTGAGTAACTATTATGAACTTGACAATGTGGTGTCACATCAAAATGCTAATAATGAAAAAACGAATACAGTCAATAAAATTTACTTAAGAATAATGGCATGTTGGTAGAGAGTAGCGGTGGCCCAGTGGCGGAGACCCCGACTTACGAGCAGTATGTCGTGGGTTCGAACCCAGCCAGGCGCATTACTTTGTGTAAGTTATTTCATCACCACTGCTCTCAAAACGGTGAAGGAAAACATCGTGAGGAAACCGGCATGTCCTAGAACCAAAAATTCGAAGACATGTGACATCTACCAACCCGCACTGGGCCCGCGTGGTGGATTATAGCCCAGTCCCTCTCATAGAGAGGAGGCTTGCGTCCCAGCAGTGGGAACATTAATAGGCTGATTATTATAATGGCATGTTCGTTAGGGTTTCGTCTATGTGAGAGATCATAAAATACAATTTTGTCGCAGTAAGTTGTACACGTTGGCCTATGTCCAGCAGTGGGCGTCTTTCGGTTGAAATGATGATGATGATGATGAAGTTGTATACAAAACAGTTTTTGAACTGTTTATATTTTATTGTTCTTTTTACCCAACTGAGGAGGGTAATGTGTTTATCTACCTATATATATCATTTCGAATGCCCATTTCGAATTTATAACGATTTAAAGTTGGAAATGACGAATCATATAAAAGTAAAAAATCAAGAAGTTGAATCATCTGTTAAATATTATATATTATCAAAATTAAAAGCTGGAACTAAAAAAAGTAATTATAAAGACTATTTATTAATTATAAGAATATTATTTCATTGAATAAAACAAGCGCATTTTGAAACAGGTGGGACTCATTCCATGTTTTAATGACCTACACCTATTCATATTTTAATTAGCACTTAACAATAAGTGCTAATTAAAATATAAATTGGTACATATAATACAAACATGGCAATGTTTAAACAGCTGACAAAACCAAATGTTATTGAAGACAACATTTACATTCCGATCCACTTGATTAAAAGAGTTTTAAGTATATAAAACTAGAGGTCGTCATTTTTCATTTGTAAAATTAATTTAAAATATCGGCATTTATCAGAAGAGGACGTATAAGAAAACAAAAGAAAGGTATCCCAAGCCTATTACGAAATGTTTTAAGCGATCTATTAACTTATGACTTGACAGCTGCACAATTGCTTCCCGACACAGAAATATACTAAAAAAGTTCCTAAGCTATTTATAATGACTTTATTAGAGCCAACAGGCATAGTGACAAAAAACACAATGCTTCCCTAAACTGCAAGTGACCGATCTTTAATCACCAAGCTTCATCAGTCTGTGGCAGTAAGATCACGTCAAGCTGAGCCGGACCCGCATATTATTTTAATAACCGACAACGAAAACACCTCGTCCCCTATTCAATTTAGTACTCAACTTTAAAACAATGAAATAAATTAGTATAACATTGCTCGTGGCAAAAATAACATCTGTACTTGTCACAGTTGTCACTGAAGACATGAGAACAGTAAAAGAAAAAGAAAATGAATCAAAATATGATGGAAAAAATATGACAGTTGAAGTTGAAAATCCTCAGACACAATGTAAAGAAAAAGCAGAAAAAAAAACAGTACCAGAAAGAAAAATGGAATCTTTTAAAAAAGATGTTGTTATAAATACAAAAGAAGAAGTGACGGATTTGGAGAGTGTGTTGCATGAGTTAAAAATATATGGACGATATCATATAAAGTTAATGATGTTACTAGGAATGCTAGCTCTTGGTAGTTTTTGGCATAGTACAAATTATGTGTTTGCTGTGGAAAACGTTGGATATAGGTAAGTTCTATTACTGATAATTTCAAATGAACACACTATCTGTAAGTTATTCACGAATTTATAGATCTATTTTTAACAAACGGGTCTGGAACTATACTGAAATTATTTGAATATAGTGCATACTACACATGTATTAGAACTACCAAGGTTTAAAAAAAACATGATTTATTACAGAACCTGGTTTTTATAAAACTTTGGTACTCATTGTGAGGTCTTTTTTTGTTGGCAAAGTGATAACAGAGGCCCCAGAAAAACATGAAATAATCGATAAAGATGACAGAAAAGGCAGAAGGTTGGGAGTTTGGGACTAACACTACCGAACAACTTATAAGTATACCAATAACGTTGGATGTCGCTATACAGACGCCAGTACATCAAGCTACATGAAACTGTCAAATTTTTCCAATCAACCTTGAACCTAATGCTTCAGCGATACAGTTGAAAATCTATTAAAGAAAGGACATTGGGACCTTTCTGACCCGCTAGTCGAATTTTTGCAAACATTAATGAAACGTGTGGTAGTTTTTAGATACTATTACGTACATCCTTGCAGTTTTTGCTAACTCGCTATCACATTTTTTAAATATTTCATCAAAACGAAAAATGTTATCTGTGGTCCGGTCGTTGGCGATAGATTATGATAATTAATAAATAAAGATTTATCTAAATGAATAATTCTATTTTTTTTCTTTTATCAACTTGTCTAAAAACCATAAGCAATAAGCATATTAACATCCTAAAACGTAAAAAATATATTTTATTATGGAATAAAATATTTTCCTGGATATCTCAATATTCCCATTACGCAAAATAATGCGCCTTACGCTGTTATATCTGTATATCTCAGGCTTTAAAATAAGGTATAATTCGTTAATGTTCGCCGTGGGTATTTTTTCCATACTTAAGGTCCCAATGTCCTTTGACAGTTTGTAGTAGCTTGATGTCCAGCACATCTGTACAATAACTTGTCGAAGCCCACAAGTTTTTTCATAAAGTTGGTAGTTAACATTCATAATTTATCTTGCAGATGTAAACATCTAAACTGCGGTTACACAGAGCTATCAACATTAGCAGTGAATTCAATTTTTGATTACAAATGTCACAAATATGCACAGTATAATAACACCGGTATGTGTGATGAAGATAATTTCGATGTATCAAATGCTACTAAATGCGAAGAGTGGGTTTATGATAGAGCTGACAGTTTCGTTGCCGAGGTAAGTCTACTTCTAGGTTGTATTTTGTGTCTCATAAGAATGCAACATTTCGTCATGTTCATACAGAATGCTAAAACAGTAATTACATAAGTAGCATAAGTAGTAAATCGGCCAGGAAAGCATTAAACGCGGAAGCGTGGGCGGCGGAAAATTCCAATATTGTTACGTTTCTTTGCAATTTGTGTATTTACTCAATGGAGCATTCGAACTTACAGAGTTGTACTGATTACTTCAATAATTACGATTTTGTGAATACTTTTATGTTACGGTGGGGGATCATGTTTTGATCAACATACTACCTAACACTCATCATTCTCTTGCCCTTTTTCTCCCCCCCCCCCCCCGCTCTGCGGAGCTGCGGAAGGGAGTGTCAGACTTCTACTGACTAAAATCTGTCCATGTTCCTTCTTTGCCCTTTGTATTCCAGGGCCACGGTATCTCTTTCGAAAAGTTCCGCACCTGGCAGGCATCGTCTCTCGCCCTTATGCCAATTTTTTGGGGTCGGAGCAGCATGTCTTCTTCTTTTCCATTACTCCTCATCGTCTCATCAGACACGTTCTTCCTTGCCATATCGTTCACACACAGTTTATCCATCGTCTCTTTGGTCTTCCTCTACTCTCACAACTGTCCACATTTATACTCAAAACTTTCCTCATGACGTTTTCAACAACATTTTCACTAACGTGCAAACTAAGAAAAATTGAATTTCGCGTACAAACTTACCGCCCCCCAAACCTCTCTTTTATGGTTCGATATGTAAGAGGAAGATTCGTAGCATCCTCATTTGATTAACCTTCATCACTGTTCTATGACCAATCCATTTGCATAGTATGGTAATCAGGCTATATTCGATCAAGGTTGTTCATTAACAAATACAGCATAGCGCTATCAATGCCTAGTTCAATGCCGCGGACACTTTAGTATCGGGGTCTGAGGATAAACATGCCAATTTCGTTTTAATGTGTCTTAAGCACTATCAACATTAGCCTTGAGAGAAAACCCTCATATCCTAGAACCAGAAATTCAAAGTCATGTGGCTCCTCACAGAGTGAATACCTGTGTTCCAGCAGGCGCAACTTTAAAAGCTGACAATGCTAACTAATGGTCATAACGGGAATGAAGCTTGGCAATGCTGCCAGCACACACACACACAGGGTGTAAGGGACAGCCCTCCGCAAACTGACAGGGTGCATTCAGATCCTTTTTCTGAATCATATTCCACCGAAATTTTTTTCAGGAAAATTTTCATTTTTTATCGTTTTTACAATTATTATTTCTTTATTTCAATGTAAAATTACATTATCTGTACGCAGCATACGACTAAAATAAAAAAAAAATAACAATGAATGTTGAAAATATACTAACGGACGACGCGTGAAATCAGCTGTTCACTTCCTGCCTAGCTACAGAGTCATCGAACTCGTCGTCGTGGTTGCCGTTCGCTACGTGCGTTTTGCCACGGTAACGATACATAGCGTTTGAGGAAACAAAACAAATCAAATATATTGAATTCCCATAACGTTCCTGAAATAATTTCTTGTACCAGTCATCTTACTATGATATACTGAATTCTCCCCATCAGTCTGCGGAGTGCTGTCCCTTACACCCTACATAGTTCATTATTGTTAGTTTGATTATAGATAATTAAGTAAATTTTCACAAAAATAAAATTGCGGTTTACCTTGGTAATGACTGACCATATCCTCCTTTACAGTTCAACCTTGGATGTCAGGACTGGAAGAGGACGCTCATTGGCACGATGCACAGCGTTGGATACATGATGGGGCTGTTCCTCGTTGGGCCTCTATCAGACAAGTATTTTACCATGACCTTTATAACTGTTCCAATCTTTACTATTTATACTCGATTCTTGTCATACCAACCTTACAAAGGAGCTTGTGGCTAAATAATAACAGCCGCACGGATCGATCTTCAAGTCAAGCCGCAAGGTCGGTACATGGATGGCCACCCATTACATACCGAGTTTCCTCCGTGCCTCGAAAGGCACGTTAAGCCGTTTGGTCCCGGCTGTCATTTACAGATCTTTGACAGTCGTTACAGGTAGTCAGTGGCCCTAAAGTCTGACAACCAGTTTGACCAAAGGGTATCGTATTGCCCAGTACTAACTGGGCTGTGGAGCGCGTGCGTTCCCAACTTTATTTAGAGGATACATTGGTTTTTTGTTTTAAGTAGGATTTGTGATCCGCTTATTAAAAGCGCGCGCGCTTCCTCGTGCCAGGACTGGTCGGCTGTGTGTTAATAAACATGGTTCTGGCTCTTTCATCTCTCTCGTCTCTTTTCGACACGGGACATGTTGGCATGACCAAAACAATGAGTGCCCGACATTTGTTTAAAAAAACAATTAGGTAACGTTAAAACGGTTGGGTTAGTTATGCAACCAACTAATTGTAAAGGTTTGCAACTTTGTAGTATTTAAGGTTTTTTTTAATATGGACCGGTTACTTTATTATGTAAGAATTAAAAAAAAAACACTAAATAGTGGAAAATAACTTTACCTTCAAAACTCGGTGGCAAAAAAGTCAATGAAACAAACAAACTCGGTTATTTTTTAGCAAAATGTTTTTTTTATCTCTGTAGCTAGTTCGCTTGGGATAATGTTCACCTCCATGCAGGTGACGCAGGCGAAACTGCGGGCAATAGCTACAATTACTGTGAAACGTTTATAGCCTTATTGATGATGGCAGTTTATTCACACCAACAGCATGATTAGCATTGCGTTATTTTTGGCTATAACAAGTTGTTAAATATGACATTAAGTTTTTTGGACAATCATGCTCAGTTTATAACAATCATGTACCTTATGGCTAAGTTGATTCGGTTCCTGATTGCTACAAAATATTCCATCGCTGACATACTCAATTGCGCTTAGTTTGAAGACAGTTACACGGACCTTCATTACGGCAGTATCTATTTGTTGAACAACTGAGCCGGAGTTAAAAAATCACGACACATAATTCGGCTCATCCCAATCGGCAATCATCCTTCGGCCTTGCCAAACCGAACATCTTAAACAGGTGTAGTTTTTTCTTCTCCTTCTGATGCCTCTCCAATTACTGAATGTTGGCCATCAACTCGAATATTTCTCCTTGTCCTTTGCGAGTTAGAACAGCTAGCAAGAATTAATACCCTTACTTAATGATGTTCGGTTCGGCAAGGTACGATTAATTTAAGCTAATACGAGCGGTTTTTACTCGAAATTAACTAGCTTTTTTCCAACTGTGTTGGGGTCGGCTTCCTGTATAACCGAATGCAGCTGAATACCAATATTTTACATGGAGCGACTGCCTATCTGACCTCCACAACCCAGTTAGTATTGGGTAATACGATAACCCTTGGTAAGACTGGTTTTCAGACTTTCGGGTCACTGACTACCTGTAACGCCTATCAAAGATCTACAAATGACGGCCGGGACCAACGGGTTAAGGTGTTTTCCGAGGCACGGACGAAATTCGGTATGTAATGGGTGGTCACCCATCCACGGACCAAGGCAAGCACGGCCTAACCTAAAGATAGATCCGAGAGGCTGTTATCATTAAGCCACGAGCTCCTCGTACGTAAATGAAAATGTGCGCAAGGCAAGCAATCAAGCTATCTAAAACCAGTTCATGCGGATCTCTCATTATACGGGAAATCTGTACAAAACGAGGCCAAGTTATGCTATTACTATTGAGATTGAGAGGGAACGTAGGGCGCTGGCAGTCTGATGTAACATGTTGGCACGCAGGTTTGCATGCTATAGCAGGGCCGTCAAAATAACGCTTTTTAAAGCTTATTGCCAAGTGTTTTACACGTGCAGCCTGTGGACAAACCATACTCAGCGGGCTATCAGCACCCTACGGGTCCAATATAATAATGGGTTCTGGATATTGATGGGGCTGCCCCGTTTCTGCAGTGCATCAGGTATGTTTGCACAAGCATACGTCGATGGCTTCCAAGCCATCGTCAGACAGAAATCTGCGTCTTTGCTCTGCAGAGTGCGGGAAAGCTTCAGGTCTATCCTGAAGACCATAGCGGGGAAGTACCATTCTCCTTTGTTAGATTGTTCGAAGATGCATTTTGAACAACAGCCTGGTTTCCAAATAGATAATAAGTAGGTAGTAGTAGTATAAGTTAAGTAGTATAAGTCATCTTTTTCTTTTGTTTACTAACCCATATGGATGTTACTTATCCAAAATAAAGATTATTTTATTTTTTATACCGAAAATGTATAGCTTGATGTGTTGCCGTGTACACATATTCGATTTGATTGTATAGCACTCTTATTTTCGAAATTAGAATCTCACTTCCTACTGTACTTTAAGTTGTATTACGATAGATATTTCTTTTTCTCAGTGCCATAAGGTTTATAATTATTACAGGTACAATAACTGAAATTACTGTAAAGGGTTTTCTCTTCCAGATTTGGCAGAAAGTCTGTAGTTATATTCACAGCGGTAGCTTGCGCTGTGATTGGCTTGATGAAGAGTTTGGTCTACTCCTATTGGCTGTATGTCGCTCTTGAAACCATAGAGCCTTTATTCGGAGACTGCTATTCTGCTACCTTTACTTTAGGTAATCAATCATTAAACATTTTAGCATTTTGTCTGAATGTCGTTCATCTACCTATAGTCAAGAGGACCAGACACGCGATATTTACTTTCAAAGCGTGTTTGACGTCAGCTTTTTGACATTTTTTGTCAATCCAGTACATTTTTGACTTTTCCTTAACTTTTCCTTAACTTTTCAACTATCAGATTTATCGCTAATAGAACGTTATTTTATCTAGTCCCTAATCACTTAAACTATATGTTTAAGTGCCCACACATGCCCAAATAATAATATGAAAAAAGTACGTAAACAATATGAAAAAGCTTTCAGGATGAAAGGATCCCATTAAAACATTTTGGAAACAACATGATTTTAAATACAATATGTTAAAAAAAAACCTGGCCGATCCGTGAAGGTACTATTAAGTATCGATATTCGATTTTATTTATGTAGTCTTTTTAGATAACAAGTAAAAAAATACCCCGGGTTAAATAAAATAAAATAGCGGCATCAGCCTTTGAGAACATCGCTCTATAACCAATTCATCTCAAACTGTTGTACATTTTAGCCATTGAAACCGTCACAAAGGAAAATCGACCGCTAATCATATTTGTACTCAGCATCTTCACGACTCTCGGTGGCATGTCACTGGCTGTCATAGCCTGGCTTTCACCAAACTGGAGATTCTTCCTATTAGCCATATATGCCCCTGGACTTTTATTCATCCTCTATATATACTGGCTGGATGACAGCGTAAGATGGCTATTAAACAAGGGCAAGAAAAAAGAAGTTGATAAAATGATAAGGCAAGCCGCTAAGACGAACAAAATGATAATAGATGAGACGAAACTGGCCAACTTGAAATGCGAAGAGAACTCTGCAAAAGTGGGCATAAAGACCTTGGTGAAGATGACAGTTTCTTCTAAGAAGCTGTTCCTAAGACTTCTATGTTGTATTTGCATGTGGTTCACAGCTCTATTCAACGCCTATTCGTTAATAATAAACTCGGTATCGTTAAAAGGGAACAAATACCTGAACTATGGGTTGACGGTGACCACGGGTCTGCCTGCAAGTGTTGCCATATTGTATTTATTGAGCAAATGCCAGAGGAAGAGGCCGTTGATATTCTCGTTCCTCCTTACTGGTGCTTTTTGTATCGCACATTCGGTTATGCCTACAGGTATGTAAAAAGTTTAGTTATTATTGTATAAGCCGTGCGTCTAAAAATGACAAACAAACTTTGCCTTGCGTGTCGCGAGTTCGATTCCCGCACGGAACAAATAATTTGGCCCCAGGTCAAAAAGTTTTTAGTGCTCTTGAGCTCAAAGCTGTTATTTATGTTTTTTTTTGTATACGTAACGTATCGGATATCTTCAGATTTTTAAACGCAAAAGGCACTATAAAACTGATGTTATAATTAGTTAATTGCGTGTTTACTTTGTATGAATCCCACATCCCATCCCACAGAATAATGCACAAATAAATTACAGCCTATAATATCCACGTGGTGACGGCACAGTTAGCGCAGTGGCTATTCGATTAGCTGCTGCACTGCGTGTCGAGGGTTTGAATCCCGCCCGAAACTAATATTTGTATGGCCTACAAGTAGTTGTTCCAGGTCTGGCTGTTTAAATGTTTGTAAACTCACCCACAATATAGGAAAAAAATCCTAGTGTCATCATCATCATCATTCATCATTTCAGCCGAAAGACGTCCACTGCTGGACATAGGCCTCCCCTAAGTGTCGTCACATTGACCGGTCCCGTGCGTCTCGCATCCAGCGGATGCCTGCAACCTTTACCAGGTCATCGGTCTACCTAGTGGAAGGCCTTCCAACGCAACGTCTTCCAGTTCGCAATCGCCACTCCAGAACTTTCCGGCCCCATCGGCCATCCGTTCTACAAGCAATGTGCCCTGCCCACTGCCACTTAAATTTGGCTATTCTTCGGGCTACGTCGGTAACCTTGGTTCTCTTACGGATTTCCTCATTTCTGATTTGATCACGCAAGGAAACTCCGAACATAGCCCTCTCCATTGCCCTTTGGGTGACTTTAAGCCTTCTGATGAGGCACATTGTGCGCGACCACGTTTCGGTCCCGTATGTAATCACTGTTCCGTATGGTGTCGGTTCCGTATGGTGTCGGACGTAAAAAATAGTACCATCCCATATCTTCCCGTGGGTGTCGTAAGAGGCGACTAAGGGACTTACCAGAGAATGGGCAGCAGCGTTCTCTGTGTTTTTATAACAACCGTACTGCGATCGCCAACCCGCCTGCCAAGCATGGCGATTATGCCAAAACCCCCCCAATCATGAAAAAATCCTAGTGAGGTGAGACATTTTTTTCTTAAAAAAAAACGTTTTATAGAATAAATATTCTAGATTCCTTTTTTAGGAAATCCACTTACGTGATAAAATAAACCTTCTCTAGTTTAAAAATATTTGCTCCTAGACTCAGCGGTTTACGCTGAGCGTGCAGAGTCATAAATCATGATTAGATGCTTTCACGTTTTCTTAGGTAAAGATGTTCATAACAAAAAAATATGAGGCTTACAACAACCGAATAAGAAGGTTGTGAGTGAGATTACACAAGTTTTACTACTTCGGTTGCACTGTTCCTCCTTAATAGTTGACTGGGGGTCAACAAGAAATCTAATAATGCTGATGCTGTTAACCTACGTCTTCCCACAGCTGGACAAAGGCCTCTCCCAATACTAATAACATTACATTTTTTTCACAGAACACGCATGGCTATCAATACTGCTGTACATGTCGGGACAGCTCTGCTCCACGGTGTCCATACGCATCGTGTACATATACACGTCCGAACTGTTCCCTACTTATACACGAAACACTATGCATGCATTATGTTCAGCACTGGGACGACTTGCTGCCATTATAGCTCCGCAAACACCGTTATTAGTAAGTTGTATTACTAGTTCCGTACCCGAAGGGTAGACCCAATTACTAAGCCTTCACTGTCTTTCCGTCCGTTCGTCCGACCGTCCGTCTGTCTCTCAGCGGGCTATATCTCATGATCCGTAATAGGTAGACAGTTGAAATTTCACAGAATGTGTATTTCTGTTAACAAATAATAAAAATAAGTTAAAAGTTAAAGGGGGTTCCCCTACTACCATGGTACCCTTCAAGCGCGAGTCCGATTCGCACTTGGCCGGTTTTTAATTTAAACATAACACGGATCTGACAGACTGCCTCATTAGTCTAGTGGTAGCAAGTGTGACTGCTGAGTATGAGGTTCTGTGTTCGAAGCGCGACGTCGCGTGTTGTGGCTTGTTCTGCTATGGCTGTTCACGCGGCGTCGCGTGATGGTGCCGAAAAATAACTTAACTTTAGTTTCAGAAGTTGGTGCCAAAAAAAACTAAAAAAGTCACCGACTTCAGAAGCTAAAGTTATTTTTCACTTTTTTTGTGTTTTTGAAGTCGGTTTTATTTTTTGCAAAAAAGTTTTTTGCCTTCTATTTCCTTAATTTATTTTCATTTTTCATTGCAGATAGAATACTGGCGTGGTCTCCCATCTCTCATAATGGGCATCCTGTCCCTACTAACAGCGTGCGTGGTGACACTACTGCCAGACACCTCGGACGTTGTGCTACCAGATAATGTGGGACAGGCAGAGGCAGTGGGGAAGAAGGAGAAAGATATCGAAGTGTGTCCTGGAATGAGGAAGAATGACAAATGTGTTGATATATGTTCTAGATTGTAGTGTTAATTATAATATTCGATAGTATAGTATTGTTTTGTTATTTCTTCTAAAACACATCTTTTGGTGTCCATCAGGTGCTGTCAGGCAGAAAGTTGTGCACGATGTTCTGCACAAGTTCCTCAGCTTGATTTTTACAATCCCATTTGCGTGGCTGAGCCAAAACGAGTAGCTAATTTACAGACGCCAGCGCATCAAGCTACCCGAAGCTGTCAAATTTTTTCCAATCACTCTTGAACCCTCTTGGGTCAAGGTTGATTGGGAAAATTTGACAGTTTCTTTAGCGATAAAGTTGAAAATTTGACAGATTATAGGAGGCTGTACTTTGTACATTGACAGTAGTATTTCTATTGTAGTACTAGCGGACCCGACAGACTTCGTCCTGTCAAAAAGATTTGTAATGTGGCAGTTTTTTGTTCCTACGTATTTTATATTCGGGGCAAAAAATTCTCCTGAACAGAACCGTCACCCTGGTGATAGGGTGTTGTGAATAAAAAATAATTAAATAAAACATATTATATAAAGATTTAAAAGTAATCGCTTTATTGTTAATCATGTGAATCATAATTATTAACAAAAAATAGTTTTATTATCACTGTAGTGCTTTATGATATACGATGTTTTTTGTTTGATTACCTGGCGCATATACAAACAAATCTGATGGTTTTCCAACACGGGAACAGGCAACATACAATTGACCATGTGAGAAACATGGGTTTTCCAGATTAATACCACAAACACTTAATGATTGCCCCTGGGACTTGTTTATGGCCATAGCAAAAGCAAGCCGCACTGGAAACTGTAGTTGCTTCGTCTTATAGGGGGCATATCAAATATAAATTATTATGTCACTAAACACTAATTAAGTAAACACTCTCCACAATACACGATATACGAATTTGTTTCGTGTATTAGTTAACAAAAGCAAACTCAGTAGATTAGGTTACAGAAAATCCAAGAAAAACAACACAATGTACAACGTCAAATCGACATTGACAGTGTGTTGTTGTTTTTTTTTTCTTTATTTGATTTGACTTGAAGTCCTTCAAGCCGTACAATGTTATATGTTTGTAAAATATGGATATTAAAACTTTTGTTAACGCGGTTTGTAATTGACTGATGGAATGACGTGAAAACTGATGCATTTTATGTCGCGTGCCGATAGTAAAACGAAAGAAATTTAATATGAACTTTATACAATAGCAATAAAGCTCAAATTGACTACGTTTTAGTTAGAAAACGTTTGTATAGGAAAAAAAAAATGGCTGTTTTAAGGGTTTTTCCGGCAATTATTCGAATTTTTCTCGCCGTAAAAACCATCATTGATCTCCAACAAACATTTAAAAAAAAAAATTGGCCAAATTGGTCCAGGCGTTGTTGAGTTATGCGCTTACCAACACATTTTGCAATTCATTTTTATATTATAGAAGATATAATTACGTATTATTTAATATATATTTTGCATTATCAGGTAAACTATTTTGGAAATATCTACCCGAAATAAAAACTTTCTAAAATTGAATAACGACTAACTTCATACTCTTACAACAATCCATCATCATTGAAAACCTACCAAAAACCTCCTCTCAACAGAATCCACAAAATTGTAGGAATAATATTTTTAACAGGAATAAGTTGGGAAATAAACTATAATACGAAAGGAATTCCCGTCACGTTTGATTCTCGGCTGAAACGAGAAGGCGACTATATTGAATCGGCTCTCGGTGTCAGCACACCACCGAATGACTCCCGTTATTGTGGGTAAGACGAACATTTTAACTTGTTTTTGACTTCATTTTGGGAGAAATGAAAACTTTGTAGCGTGTATTGAAGGTAGAGAAAAGCTGAAACCACAATATGGAGAAACTCTGACTGTAATATCAACCCAAACCGAACTAGCTTTTCGCCACGACTCGATTCGCCAGAATAACTTAAATAATCTTGTAAGTCTAGGTTGTTTTTCTGAAAGTGTTACCCCGTGGCCACGAGTCACAAGTTCATAAGACCCGCGTCTTGATATAGTGACTGCGGGTAAAATAAATGAAATAATTTTTTTTATAACCTGCTACGAGTCACCAAGAAGCGAATTATGGAGCAACAGGAGCAAGCCGTATCGCCTGATATGAGAACGGTTTAAAATTATCAATCTCGCAATCAAACTTTTACTACCCACTATAATTTTTCCGTCACTCCCAAACCCAGCACCACCACAATTGAAAATTCCACAGAACCAATTCGAAACTCCACTTCAACAAGCTAAGACCTAATCACGATTTCCATAACCACAACCTTCGGCAACAGAATATTCCGTACAACGAAAAATAAAGAAAATGCATCATACGTGCTCCTAATACGGATTGTAAGCTGCAGTGAATCATGCTTGCTGTTGCAGAGTAGATAGGGTGCAGAAGGTTAGCTACAAGCAATAACAAAAACAAGCGCTTGCAGTACTTTATGCCCCCGTCGATATGGCACAAGGATATTATGGTGAAAGTACCAAGGTAGCCCGAAATTCAATTTTTCTTACTTCTCTCTTTCCATTGAATGACTTTTTCATAAAATTGTCATTCAACGGGATTCAATGAACTACGAGGATTGTATTGATGATTTTAATGATTATTTATAACTCTGTAAAGCCTTATTTGTTACGGTCACGAGTCATATTTTAATCAACATACAACCTGACACTACGCTGCAAATAATTGCAAAAAATGAAATAATATTAAAATTTCGCGGGCCACCTTAGCACTTCCCTCATAAGTCCAGGCTGTATGAGTGTCATAGAAAAACCAACCTCAAAATATGGTGTTATTCGCTGATGACACTTCCCTAATTTTTAAGATAAAAAGACGGGCCCAAAATCTAGATGACGTGAATAATGCCCTACTTCAGGTTCATAATTGGTTCACAGCAAACAATTTAGTGTTAAATGAAAAAAAAACGAAATGCGTAAGATTTGCTTTACCGAATGTTAAAAGTAGCGATTGTGATATAGTAATGAATAAAGAGAAACTTGAATTTGTAGATAAAACGGTTTTCCTGGGGATTACGCTTGATTCAAGGCTACAATGGGGTTCTCATTTAACATCTCTTGCGGGGCGGCTAAGTTCAGCAGCGTATGCTATAAGAAAAATCCGTCAATATACTGATGTAGATACCGCTAGACTGGTCTATTTTAGTTACTTTCATAGTATTATGTCTTATGGCATTTTAATATGGGGACGGGCTGCAGACATTGAGTCTATATTTATTCTGCAAAAAAAGCCATCAGAGCCATATATAATATTCGTAGGCGCGATTCTCTAAGGGAATTGTTTAAGGAAATTAACATCATGACGGTACATTGTCAATACATCTACGAAAACATAATGTATGTAAGAAAAAATCTACATCTTTTTAATAAAAGGGGTGACAGACACAATTACAGTACTAGAAATAGAGACCAATTAGTTCAGCCGGGCTTCAGACTCGCTAAAGTAGACTCATCTTTCATGGGGTACTGTTTGAGATGCTATAATAAAATTCCACAAAGTATTCTTGAACTAAATGAAACGAAATTTAAAACATGCATTAAACGCACACTATGTAAGAAAGCATATTACAAGTTGGACTATTATATCACTGATAAAAATGCTTGACTCAATGCCGGTCCTGCTCCACAAGAACAGGAGCGCCTAAATTGATAGCATTAAATAGTATTGTTGGAGCTGCTGAAGATTGTACAACTATCTTTGCATTGTATAAATTTAATCTCTTTTGTATTATATAGCCGCCTAGCCCATATTGTGTGAGTACTATGTACTAGAAAGCTGTCATTCGCTGGAAACCTGCGTTTTTTCTTGACTTGAATGTGCCCTGGCGGTTAGGAGTATGTCATGCTCACTCAAATGTCTCGCTGATGGTGGCACGTGTGTCGGATCATTTAGTTCCCTTCAAAATGGTTGAGTTGAATGGTGCTGATACATGCGTCATGTTCGTGAACGGGCGCTGTCAGTTGTGACTGGTCATCTCTTATTTGCCACGGCTTATTTGAATTAATTATTTTATTTTTGAATTGTTTTTACTATGGACACTTTTAACGTACACATCTTGCTGCATCGTTCTCACATAATGTACCATCTCAAAATGAATGATGTAACCAAGGTTTTGTTAAAGTATTCTGATTTAAAAGAGTGTCCATGGAGTTTCTTGCCCGTTCTTCTCCATAGAGATCTACGTTAGGGAATGGGCAACTACAGTACTTTCAGAGTTTTTGTGCCTTGTGACTGGGACTGTAGCTATTTTTTACTGTTGTCTTTGTTTCGACAATTCAAAAGTGCCTGTAACTGGCCTACTTGAAATAAATGCTACTTGAAAATAAATGCTTTGATTTTAATAGACGACGTTCAATAGAGCTAAACTTCCTACAACTCCTGCCTGTTTTCAAATTCAAATTCAAATTCAAATTCAAATATATTTATTTGATATATTTATTTGTTTTAGTAACACTAAGCGGCGCCTAAATGAATGACTAAATAAAAGAGTGCAGTTGGATTTTCTACGACCGGCTCTGTGCCGAAACTTGAATCCAACAATGTGGATTGGGTAAATAGAAGTAGGTTCAGTACGTTCTTACGTATGGTGATCTTAACCATATCAAAATAATGTCAATCGCGAGTGTGCTTGCACGGTGTCAATACCTAATCGGATGTTTCAACACAGTTCCCGTTGTGTCAGAACCGACGCTGTGTGTGTTTGCTTGTTCGCTCGTTGTGCAAACCTTCTCTTCTGCGGCTTCTGTCCCTATCTATTCTGTGTCCCAAAAGCTCCTGTATTCGGCCGGTAACGTGCATTCGCGTCACGGATGAACGAAGGCGGCCGATTGAAACTAAGCTATATTGGAACGGTGAATTAGGCGTATCTTGATGTGGGATTGGGGAAGGGAGTAGTGGGAGATGGGATTCTGATTAAAACTCAGAGGTAAAACGGAAATGGTTTAATTTCAGGAGTTGAAAATGTTGACAGTTAATGCAGATCATATGATCATAGTTTTGCGAATGAGGCTGGCAAGGCTAGGAATTAGGGCGTTATCACAGGCTTATACAGGCTGAATTTTTCAAGTGGGCGTAGGTGGCGAAATCTGAAACTATGAAGAATAGCGAAAAATGCTCGAAGGAGTCTCGGACCCGATATTGATGAAAATCAAAACTGCCTCATTGGATTTTTGAAAAAACAATATTTTTCATTCATAGAATCAATACTTCTCATAATTTGATACTTAATAGCTACGCTATCGAATGGTGTAAGTAATATTACAGTATGTGTTCTTTTAGTACGGCTGTTTATTAGATAACAGCATCAAAATGGAAAAAAAAAAATATTGTGGATCTGTCAATCGACACACAAGAACTAAGAGCAAAAAATACCTGTACCCGAAAGACACGTGTTGAAACAACTTTCGTCCCAAAACATATAGCGAAGTACCACAGCTTCCCTGTGTATCTCCGAGTGAATTGCCAAGATCTGACTTAACTGAACTAAGCTGCGAACCTCTTATCAGATAAATCTTATAAGCTTCCTCCGAGATAACGCTTCTTCTCTTCACTAATACATTCTTATCTTAACCACTGTAAGCGATTGTTCAACTTTTTCAGTTTTCCTGCAAAGATGTTTTAGGTATCGTACAATTACAATTTACCTAATCTGCCAGCTATTTACTAAAAAATGATTAATGAGGCAGTTTGCTTAAATAGTTTTCTGTTATAATTCAGCACACAATACCTATTGAAGACCGCCTCGTTAGTGTGAATTCCTCAGTAGCAGCCTGTTTGATTTCTGCCCGATTGATGGTAATAGGCTCTATCTATATCACATGGGGCTTAAACATAAACGGTGCAATGTAGATATACTACCGTGTGGTACACCTCTGCCTAAACCTTCGGGGATTACGGGTGTAAAGTTATGTTATCCAGACAACTTTTTAAAGTCCATAAGGGGTAGCGAGAATTATCAAATGATTCTATTGACGAAAATTATCGAGCTTTATAACAAGGTACCTCTACTGTAGGTTATAAGTAAGTCTCGTTGGCAGACCAAGCTAATCCACAAATAGCCAATCCGATTTCCTCTAAAGCCTTCCTGGCGGAAATTAAAATTTAACATAAAGCCTTTTAGACGCGTATGCAGAAAATCTTAATTATTAAAATAACATACAAATATTCATGATCCATTAAAGTCGCGGCCCTCAAACCTTTGATCCCCACATAAAGGTTTATGTGAATAGAATGAAGTGAAAATGAACTGCAATTAGCTAAATTGCCGAAAGCCGTAACGTGCCATCCCGAAAAAATCCACCCGGGCTGCCGGGCGGTCCCGGGTGACCCCCTTCTCTCACCCACATCAGACCACTTTGGGTGACAATTTGTGGGAACATCCTGTTAGGGCTGCCAAGTTTTGAGGAAGGAAATCAAGTAGGTTTTTGTTTCGGATAAAATGTTAAAACTTCACTCAAAGTTATTTTTTCTTAACACTTTTATGACAGTTAAAGTAAAAACATCTAAAAAGTTATTCGTTATATTTGACTTCCACTCCAAAAATGTTTTTCTTATAATCCTAATTATTATGAAGTTCTTTGTTATAACTTTTTTTTCTAAACCCGTTATAACCGGATCTGGGACATTTGCGCGAAAGACATATGCGCGAAGGACACTTCCGCGAACCCGCTTGCGCGAAAAGACATATGCGCGCATGGACTTTTGGGCGATTAGACTTTTGCGCGAATGAACATTTGCGCCCATAGACACTTACGCGCATAGACACATGCGCGCAGAGACTCTTGCGCGAATGGACACTTGCGCGAATGAACTTTTGCGCAAAAGGACACTTCCGCGACTAGATTTACTAGCGACTGGCTACGGTTAATCTGTAGAGTAAACATAACATCATATTATTTTCAATGAGATAGAGCGAGAGAAGTGGCAACACTGCCCGAGAGACATGTCAAATTATTTTTTCGTATCTACCATGAATAGTGTTGCCAGATATAATTATTGTTTAATCGATTTACAATATCGATTTTGAACAAAATAATTTTATTCTCTGTTCAAGCTTTTGGGTTTCATTAATGTCGATTTTTAAGGTCATTCAGTTGTTTTAATGTCTATTATGACAAATGTATGTTGATGTATAGAACATTCTTGTTACTTTGTACAAAAAAGATTAATCAATCGATTCCGATTTAGAAGAACCTCAGTGTTATGTTTACTCTATAGCTAACCTAACCTAACCATTCGCGCATAAGTCCTTTCGCGCATGTGTCTTTGTGCGTAAATGTCCGATCGCGCATAAGTCCATTCGCTCAAGTGTCTATGCGCGCAACTGTCTATGCGCCCAAAGGTCCATTCGCGCAAAAGTCCAATCGCCCAAAAGTCCATGCGCGCATATGTATTTTCGCGCATGTGGATTCGCCCAAGTGTCCTTCGCGCAAATGTCTTTCGCGCTAGTGTCCTGATACCGTTATAACCCCGTATGATGACCGTTCTAAAGCCGTTACAAAAGGGTATGATTCGCTGTTGTTACGTTCTAGGGCGCATAGAACCGCAACACTGTTTCAGGGTCCAACTCTCCAATCCCACTTTACAGGCTTCTCAATAATTGTGAAGATGATATAGATATTAGTTGCACATCGGTACAAAAATTTAAGCGCCAAGTCCACAAAAAATAAATCAAAATAATTCAACACAACACCTAATCATGTTACTCTCAACCTATATATTTAATTTTTGAATAGTCTAGATACTAACTATGTTTACTTTTTTATAATTGTACAACTACCGTAATAAGTTTTAATTTGTTTATGCATGCTGTGTCTATCGCATTATATTGTACACTTGGTGTGTTTTTTTTAGCTTGTATTATTAGAGTAAAAAGTGTAACAATTGTAGGTAGGCCAATAAATAAATAAATAAATAGAAATCCGTATCGTTTCTTTCCGCTCCTGATACGTTCATAGTACGATCATAGTATGGTACGGCGTACCAGTCAGATAAATCAGAAAATTACTGATAAATAATTTGTTTAAATCATAACTACTAACGTGGCAACCTTAACGGCAGTGAAAATGGAGTCGTCCAGTAAAACAGTCGGTACGGTTTGAAATTATTCATGCAAATTTCAACCAATGATAGGGAGCGATGCATTTAGTTCAAAATCTCGATTGGCGACCAAAAATTAAATTCGCACTGGAACGATTTATACAGTGGAATCCCATTTATATGACGAATAATACTCATTCATATATGTAAATATGCTCACTTACTTGCATATTTGATAGTTACTTAATTTGCATTGCATTTGATACGTTAAGTGTATTTTTGTACAGTTCTATTCATTTTTTTTCTCCTTGAAGCGGTTGGCTAGATGAAGATACACATTTATCATTTGCATTTTTTCTCAGACAGAGCAGTGGCGGCCCAGTAGTAAAGGTCCCTACTTATCGCAGGTCGTGGATTCAAACCCAGGCAAGCACTAGCGCACTGCTCAAGTGCTCACAAAGTTGTGAATGAACCAACATGTCCTCGAATCAAAAAGTCGAAGACTTGTGACATATACCAGCTCATACTGGGCCTGCGTGGTGGATTCTGGCCTATTCCCTCATACTGAAAGGAGATTAATCGGCTGCCGGCACAACTGCCGACAGTTTAATAACCCTAAGGAATTCAGTTCCAGATTGGCAAAAGGTGATTTTTTTATTAATTTTAAATTAAAAGTTTATGTTCACTGTATAAAAACAACTTAACCAGATGATTAAAATAACCGTGTAACTTGTCATAAATAATATCATTTAAAAATGTGTGACTCCTGCTCCCCGCGCGGCTTCTCTTCCATCGAGATCTCGCGAATTTCTAACAGTTCGTTCAATTTTGACGCTTGCTCGTAACCTTCGGTCAGTCAAAACTTTGACTTACTTTGGCCGAAGCCGAAGGTGCGTTTTTTGGAAAAAGGTGGCCGAAGCCGAAGCTTCGGTTGGACACTAGGGGGCGGCCTATGTTTTTAATTAAACGGTAGCTGTTCAGGTGTACAGGCACCGTTTGCGTTGCTTTACCGCACAAATATGACACAAATGTACTCCAGTGAATTACTGATAATACTTGGTATGATAATGTGTACCAGAACATGAACTAATGTTGGTTAAAAAGGGAAAATGTAGGTATTTTGTGATCATCGTCAGTAAATTGTGATTTACTAGTGAAGCAATGATACGTGATATTTTATCGAGATAACGGGGATGAAGGTCCAAAATGAGTTCACACAAGTTCCAACAACTTTTTACATTAATTTTGAAAGTCGTGGTAGAAAATCATTACTCTTCTTCTGGGTCACTCGGGTAAATACGAAACACTTTGGATATTAAACCACGCGATTGTCACTTGTTCTGTTAGATTAGTTGCTGTTGATAAGAAGAGTATTTTTAATTTTCTTTTTCATGCTATTGCAGCTATATTTCATTATATTTATATTATATTTATATTTATTATATTATATACTATATTTTATTATCAGCTGAAAGATATTCCGGTTGCACAAAAAATACGGTTGTTTAAAAGCAGATCTAAGCTTAACGTATGAGAGAACACTAGAACCGATTATATTTTATCCCGACCAATGCCATCCTCTATCAGAGCCATATTCAAACGCTCCAAAAATAATATTTCATGCGAGCCATAGATTAAAAAATATACCAAAAAATTCCGGTGCATTGCATAGGCTTATAAAAAATAGCTATTTGTTCGAATGTAACATGAATACGTCACCGCGGGCCGTATTTGATGGGTGGTCACATTGTGTTTACGAAAAACAAAAAAAAACGGCCAAGTGCGTGTCGGAACACGCACGGTGAAAGGTTCCGTGGAGGGGTTTAATGATTAAATATTTTCAAAAACTTGCATTTGCAGTTGAAATGAAGCAAACGACAGAGCCAGGTCGCTAACTCGCTAACTAGTAGCTACGTACTGGTCGTCGGACAAAAGCTGTGTCATCGATTCGAAAAGAAGAAGAAGTTGAAAAACTTGGTCTCCTATACGGAATGCATAATAGAACATATTTTTTAAACTGCGAATGTAATTTAGCAATTTACGATTTTCGGATTTTTTCACTTACTTGTGCTGTAAGACTTTCTTGCAAGACCGTCATCCCAAATTCCATGATTCTAGGTCAACGGGATATACTCCATAGATTCTATCTTACCGAATATAAATGGCATAAAAATATGAAAATTCATCTTTTTCTTGCGTTGACTAAGTTTTAAATCCCTCTTCAGTATCCCAGTTTCGCCCAATTTTTAAATATTCTAATACAAAACAATATAAAAAACATTTAAAAATATAAAAAATAGTAGACCACCAGCATCGGGAACAGGGTCCGAGCTACCGGTGATCAGTGCTCCTAACAATACGTGCCGTATCCAGAAGTACTGCTTGATCCAGCTTCTAAGCGATAGCCTCCTCAGATGTTGTTCGAGGCTATTGGCTATTAAGCCATTGGCCGACACGACTATCGGCACAATGACTGCTGTACTCACGTCCCACATGTCGACTTTAGATATTTGAATTGTTTATTTGAATGAGAATTATTATATTGTATGTACCTATGCAGTTTAGTCAATATGGCGACACTTGGGGGAGGCCTATGTCCAGCAGTGGACGTCTTTCGGCTGAAATGATGATGATGATGTCGTTTAGTTTAATAGAATGTAAAGTTAATGCACATAAGTATATCCTCTTCTGCAAGTCTCGCAATCAAAATTAGGTTTGCGGTAAGAGAACCCAATTCTGGGTTAAGCTGGCCATTGTACATAAGCTATATTATTGCAATTTGTATATATAATTGTTATTTTGTGTGCTCTATAGAATAAGAATATTGATTAAATACAGCTTTAACGAATCATAGACCAAAGTATTTCATATTTTCAACTTGATAACTCAACGCGTTCCTGAGTAAAAAGGGTCTTTACACACGGACAGACGGACAACGAATTGATACTATATGATAAGGCTTCCGTTTTTCCCTTTGAGGTACGGAACTCTAAAAAAGTAAAAAAAAAAACGTTGTTTTTTCCACTAACTGACACGCGTATTGAGCTGCGAGCAACTAAGCGGCAGCAGAATATATTTTTGCTATTTTTAAAGCTTTTGTTCCCTGATATGGCAATGAAAATATACGCGTATGGTTTGTGGGAACATGGACCATGCGGTGTAGATAAAATAAGAGGTCGAACAATAGAATCAAGATCATCATCTGCGTAGTCTTTTCCCAAATATGTTGGGGTCAGCTTCCAGTCTAACCAGATGCAGCTGAATACCAGCATTTTACATAGAGCGATTGCCTATCTCACCTCCACAACCCAGTTAGTACTGGGTAATACGATACCCCTTGGTAAGACTGGTTGTCAGACTTTCGAGCCACTAACTACCTGTAACAACTGCCAAAGATCTACAAATGAGAGCTGGGATCAACGGCATAACGTACTTTCCGAGGCACAGAGGAAACTCGGTATGTAATGGGGGGACACACATCCACGGATCAACCTAAGCAAGCGCGGCTTAACCTGAAAATTGACCCGAGTGGCTGTTAATATTTAGCCACAAGCTCCTAACAATAGAATCAAGATATGCATGAAATATAGAGACAGTTTTATCAAGGTATGTTAGCATGAGCATAATCAGCCATTATCGTTCCCACTGCTGGGACAAAGGTGCCTTTTTTAAGAGGGGGTGGGTCGTCATATCGGGCATAATGCTGGTTAGTGAACATCACACGTGTTTTACTTCTTGGTCTTTGTTATGCCGCGTTTACTTACCTTTACCATTTTACCGTTTCGAGTGCATTGGTGATTTAATAATTTTAACAAAACAACCATGTAGTGAAGTTTGCGGCCCACTGGTTGCGAGACGCACGGGACCGGTCAACATGACGACACTTGGGCCTATGTCCAGCAGTGGACGTCTTTTGGCTGAAATGTTGTTAATGATGATGAAGCATGTAGTGCGTGCTTAGTACGCAGTGTAAACCCACTAAGCACACTTGCCCTTGTACTTGCAGCACGAATCAGAAAAACCACAGAAATGATTATATTTAGCAAGCCTGAAACAAAACTGCATTACGATTTTGTGAGTTCCCAAAACACAGAAAACCTTGAGGTACCATGGTATCATGATGGCGGTATTCATGCCAGAGGTTTACACCTGCAACCAAATAAAAAAAGGCTTTAATTTACGTACGTAAGTTAAATTAAAAAAAAAAAAACAAAAAGCCAGTCTCAAAAATACTCCACACCGCATAAGCCACCTTTCCCCTCGTTCTCTTTGTTAAATAAAAATATGAAACCTCTCATGTAGAGCTTTTTTGTTTCAACCGTATTCTTTTTGATGCCTCTCAAAGTAGCTGTAGGCACGGATGGCCACGTTCTTCTCGTTTATCAGTTCACGTACGTCAGCGGGTAGTCTCCAGCGATGATCGCTCATAGCTGGGACTTCCCGTGAACAATCCTTCAGTACGGATTGAACGTGCTCTGTAAATGAGTTGATGGCGGCCGTCAGGTGAGATCGATGATAGTCGAGGTTAACTTCGATGAGAATCTGGCGGTTCTTTTTTCAAAACCACTTATCAATCCCACCTTCCCCAACCACATCACTATGCACGGTAAGCCTATCCCTTAGGAGAAACAAGCCAGACATCTAGGAGCCATACTCTACCACCATATGTCCTTCGGGCCGGATATCAGTGCAGCTCGTGACCGAGTTGCCTTCGCTATGAGTAGGCGTCATTTCCTGTTAACGGCAAAGAGCAAGTTGTCTCTCAGGTGCAAGTTGTGCCTTTATACCGCGGTGATACGTCCCATCATGACATACGCTTGGGTCATGTTGGCAGATACCATGCCTAGATATATCTATAGGATGCAAGTACTTCAGAACCGGTTCTTACGTAAACTCACGGGAGCCCCTTGGTATGTTGGCAATGACCATCTACACATAGACCTCAGAATGCCCACTATCCTTAAGTTTATGAAGCGTCTTTCGAAGCGCTTCTTCGATTGTGCCATAGGGTACCGTAATCCCCTGATCGTATCGGCTGCCCTATGTCGTTTCTGTATACCGTGGGTATGTTTTCTGTCTTATTAAATCCAGCCTTATACATTTTCTGTAAGGGGTGGATATGGTTTTATACTTAAGTTTCTAACTAATCATCAGTCATCATAAAATACATATTATGCATTCACAAAAAAAAAAAAATTGTTTACTGTAATGTACAATTCCCACAATAATGCGACAATTCCATGCCAAATTATAAATATTTCTCTGTACATCCAGCACTTCGTCATTCCTGTACGGTGTGGGTATGATTTTCATATTTTAATGAGCCATCTTTAAGACAATTTTCAGCTTACTCAATACTCAATACTTTATTGCATTCCATAATGTATACAAGGCTGGTAGGTAAATTATAGAGAAACAATTATGGACCCTGTCGGGCACAGCAAAAAAGCTTGTTGTAGGTACATTTACTATATCCTGCACAGACACTGACGATATTCGGCTTTCATTCGGTTCTTTCCGATTGGCAAACTCAACTTTGGATCAACTCGGCACAATTAGACCCAATACCCGAGCGGCTTATCTAACCCATAACCACATGTTTTCATTTTCGCGTGGTCGAGCCGAACAGCCGAATCCAGCCGACCCGGACAGGTGTGTTACGCCCCTAATATTATTAGACACAAAATACACGCCGTGTTTGTAATTTTATCTGAAAAATAATCGGACAATTGAGTTTTGGCCTAGATTCAAATTACCTTCTTAAATTAATTTTAATGCAATGCGAGTGCTTGTGGGTGTTGCATGTTGCTTGTTTTTGTTTTTGTTATAGAATAAGTTCATATTTCGAGATAATTGCATGTCATAAACTAGAAGTGGGGAAATTGGTGGTCCTCATTTTCATCAGTGAGTTATTTTGCTGTATTTAAGAACTTAACATATCTATTCCCGATGACGGCATAAGCAACGGAAAGAAGTTACAAACAGATGATGATGCCAATGAAACTGTAGAAGTGGGGGTTATCGCTGAGAGCAAGGCCACATACAACACATATCATTCAATCTCGGCGATCTTCGATGCAGTTTACCTGTAACATGTAAGATCAGTTCTTTAACAATCTCTTAAGACAAAAAAAGACCGAACTAGAAAACTTTTCCTTTGAAACACAAAATGTCTGAGTTCTACTTTACAAGGAATATCTCCTGTTGAAACCGTCTTCAAACAATCAAAATAACACGTCATCTGATTCAATAGAGCGCCTTGCTTCACCTCAAATTGTAGCCCAAACTCAAATATTTGGACAAACATTCGCTATTGGACATTGCTAAGTAAGCGCCAAGAATCTACGCTGTGTGAGTGTGGAGCCATACCTGCAGCGAACATGTGGAACGATAACTTTTAAAAATGTTCAAGGAAGTCGCTGGGCTGTTTTTCGACATTTGGTGATTTATAAAATGCTTTTTTATGATGGGTTCTTCACACCATATTTGACACTCTCAATTATTTATATTATTTATTTTATTATTTAACAATTCAAGCACAAAGTACAGAGGCGGACTTAATGCCATAGGCGTAAGGCAATTTCCCTTTATCATAACGAAGGCAAAAAAGGAATAGTTTGATCAGATAGTTTCCAGAGTATTTTCATTAATACCTAAACTATACCTTCATCTAACCGTGAAATTGTATACATCACACGTATTAATCCAGGGAGCTACTTACAAACATCAACCAAACGTCAACTATCTCAACATGAATGATGTAACCAAGGTTTTGTAACAACATGCTGATTAAAAGAGTGTCCATGGAGTTTCTTGCTCTTTGCATGGCTATCTACGCTTTGGAATGGGCAACTACAGTACTT
Source organism: Noctua janthe (assembly GCA_910589295.1). Classification (NCBI taxonomy): domain Eukaryota; kingdom Metazoa; phylum Arthropoda; class Insecta; order Lepidoptera; family Noctuidae; genus Noctua; species Noctua janthe. Next base: position 2,151,666 of record OU342560.1, read on the forward strand.
TCACAGTTTCTATGCCTTGTGACTGGGACTGTAGCTACATTTCATTGTTGTCTTTGTTCCGACATTTCAAAAGGGCCTGTAACTGGCCTACTTGAGATAAATGCTTGATTTTGATTTTGAAACTAAAGAACTGATGGAATTAAATACGTTCACTAATGCTGACACTACAATAGTCCCTCTTTTGTTTAACACAGCCAAATCTAAATTTCACCAGTACCAAACCATCATGCACACTTAAATTATATTATTAGGTACCAGGTACTAATAACATATATCCTTAACACTTTTTGGGGCAACTAACTCAACTTTTCTTGAGAGCAGCGGTGGCCCAGTGGTGGCGGTCCCGACTTACGAGCAGTAAGTCGTGGGTTCGAACCCAGGCAGGCGCATTACTTTGTGTTATTTATTTCATCACCACTGCTCTCAAAACGGTGAAGGAAAACATCGTGAGGAAACCGGCATGTCCTAGAACCTAAAAATTCGAAGACATGTGACATCTACCAATCCGCACTGGGCCCGCGTGGTGGATTATAGCCCATTCCCTCTCATAGAGAGGAGGCCTGTGTCCCAGCAGTGGGAACATTATAGGCTGCTGCTATGCTATGCTAACTCAACTTCATTTTTCTCAATTAAAGCCTATTTATTAAGGTGGGACGCCCTCAGGCTCGGTGGAGCGACGATCTTCGCTGGGTGGCTGGTAGCAGCTGGATGAGAGTTGCCGAGAATCGAGTTAAATGGCGTGCGATTGAAGAGGCCTATGTCCATCAGTGGACTGCTGTAGGCTGATGATGAAGGCATGAAGCCCATGTCGCGAAAATGATTCAATCTTGAAAATTGTAAGTGAACCTGGTGGCCTACCTTGACGTCTTAAAGTAGGAGTAATTCCAGTGTGGGATAGACATGGCGCTAGACGACCTGTATAGCTCTGTCTCTTTCCCACACTGGACTTGCTCCAGCTATAAGTCGTCATAATAACCCCCGTATTTTTTTTTTTTTTTTTTTTTTTTTTTCCGGATGGGAAATCTTCAAATGACCCCCCCCACTCTGGGCGGAGCGGAGGGGAGTGTCAGACTTGTACTGACCAAAACCCATCCATGTTCCTTTTTTGCCCTTTGAACCCCTCTGAACTACAACAAGTACTCATGACAACGCATGCTCGCCCGCCATTTTAAAGCCCCGACACTACAGGTTCAGACATGGTGCTAGCTTCATTCTAAATCACACGGAAGCCCGTTTGAGCTGCTGCCAACCTTACTAAACTAAATCGGATTTAAGCCTTTTGGACGCTAACGAATTTTAAATATGGGTAGTTAGCTCCCTGGATTGTTAAAGAGGACTTTAACAGAACATATTGATTTATCCTGTACCGAGGATAGGGTACTCAGAAGAGTTTCATTAAGCGTTCGTTCTTAGGAGTGAATATTTTATGGAAGATTAAACGGTGCCGGGTGGTTCATATTTTTGTGTATGCAATTAATGTTACGGTTGGTTTGTCTATTTTTGAAATTGAAAAGTTGATTTCAGATTTAATTAATGGTATTACAGTAAAGAGTTAAATTCAGCACAAATAAGGTAGATTGAGGTTCACAGGTACAGTCACGAGGACCAATATGTATACACTTTCCGAAATTTAAAAGCAATTTTCGCTAGAAATAACGATTGTAACTTGGAGATAGAACCTTTTTCATAAAAATATGAGTTCCAAAATACTATGTTTGTAACAATATGAAACTTTAATCAGAACAGTAGACGAAAAACATTTTTAAAAATTGTTAAGTGTTTACATATTGGTGCTCGTGACTGTACACGACATAGATAGTTTTAGCCAAGTTATTTATGATTTGTGACTGACTGTACCTGTGAATCATTTAAAATTCTCAGTGGTATGGTTCTAGTGTCTCGGTCAAAAACGATTATGAAAATTAGGGGTCGAGTCCGCATGGCTATTCTCCCGAATCGACACTTGCATCAACTTAGGAATTCACATAATATGCCAATGTTCCTTTCAATCTCTCAACAAAAAATCTGCCACATCTGCAGTAACAAAAACTGGTGACCCTAAAATATACAGAATTTAATAAAAAGATAAAGACAATAAAATATTGTGGAGTAGAAAAAACAAATATCAGGAGTACAATATCAGAAAGATATCGTTTAGAATAATCGAATTTGGCAAAAAAGTTTTGAGGTCTGACCGTGGGTTCGAAAAATATGTAAATATGGGATGCGATAACAGACAATGACCGACCCCGAAATCAAAGAATGGGTTTACCGACGTAAAAAAGTTAGTATATGTTAGATATAGTTATTCCTTGAGAATTTATTAAGATATGTAGATAGTGCTGTTTTCCTTTTGTTTTGGACAAATGCCTTGACATGGGTGAACAAGTTTTATTATAAAACTTTTGTGAAACTTCAAATGTATGTGTTTTATGGTGACCTAGTAAAAAATCTTTTGTTATCTAGATAACTTTCATAACCTTTGTCTAGATCACTTAGGTCTAGAAAAAAATAAATTAAATTCTGTAAGTAATAGAAAATATTTTGAAGATTTTTTTTTTTATAAATTGCACAATTCATTCATTACAATGGGTGAGAAACTCGTGGCTAAATAATAACAGCCGCTCGGGTCGATCTTTAGGTTAAGCCGTGCTTACCTAGGTTGGTCTGTGAATGGGTGACCGCCCATTACATACCGAGTTTCCTCCGTGCTTCGGAAAGCACGTTAAGCCGTTGGTCCCGGCTGTCATTTGTAGATCTTTGACAGTCATTAGGCAGTCAGTGGCTCAATAACTCTGACAACCAGTCTTGCCAAGGGGTATCGTATTACCGAGTACTAACTGGGTTGTGGAGGTCAGATAGGCAGTCGCTCCACGTAAAATACTGGTATTGAGCTGCATCCGGTTAGACTGGAAGCCGACCCCAATATAGTTGGGAAAAGGCTAGGCAGATGATGATGCATTACAATGGGTCAAACAGGCAATGTTTCGTCACAATGGTGCCCTTGGAGTTTGCACGTCTATCCACGTGCAGTGGATTATGGCCCTCTCCCTCTCATAGAGGAGAGGCTACGTCCCAGCAGTGGTAACCATATACCAATCAGCCCTGAAATCACCAAACACATGCAATCACAGTCTCATACAACAGCAACAACAATCTCCTAAAAAAAGCTGTAAAAAAAGTCGTTTCAGAATAGTAACGATGTTTTCGCCAAGACAGTATTTATAGGGCGGTCCTAACGTGCAGTCCAATTCATTAATGTTGCCCTAGGGGTGTGCACGTCTATTTTTCTTCACACCTTCACTTAGAATGTCTTATTTAAGGGACCGCGGGGTGAAATTCTATTCCACATTGTCACAGTACGTGTTTTATAGAGAAACAAGTAGGTATTGGTTTTCTTTCTGTTTTAAACAAAAATTTTCTTGTCGTAGTAAAGTGTCGTTTTAACGTAAAAAAGCCGGCCAAGTGCGTGTCGTACTCACACGCACACAGGTTTCCGCAGCACCAAACAATTTAATAAAATATTTTGAAGATTCATTCATATATGTTGTGTAAAGCTAAACGGTGACGAGAATTGTACCTTATTTGCAAAATTCTATTGGTGGTTTACAACTTGTTTTTCTGTTCCGAGTTTACAACAAATCTCCTCTCCTCTCGCCTCGTCTCCAGAGCGGAGGGCCTAATACCGTGATACACTACGTGGGCAAAGTGTGGGTTGTACTCGTGGTGGATTATGGACGGCTGCCTCTCGCAGAGAAGAGGCGTGGGCGCCAGCGCCAGCAAGAAACAGTATAGGATTAGTACGATTAACTATACTAGAGTCGTTTTAGGCTGGCAAAACAAGTAAATGTGAACTTGTGCCAAAAACTCGCAATTGTACGGTACAGTTCTCGTCACCGCATAGCTTTAGTCGAAACGGCTGAGCAGAGAGGAGAAGAGATGTCTCGTAATTGTTTAAGCCAGTCTCATTCAGCGGAGACGAGAAGAGACGTGAGCGGCGTCCGGTGAGCGGTGTTTTGTGAGCGGCGTGCGATGAGCGGTGAGTGGTGTGTTGTGAGCGGCGTGCGATGAGCGGTGTGTGGTGAGCGGTGTACTATGAGCAGCGTCCGTCTACACGGTAAATTAGGAAACTAACTCTACCCATCCTTTACCTTACTAAGTACCTTTTCTCTAACTAACTAACTAAATTAAATCCACAACTTCCTAAAAAGCTCCAACTAAAAAATCTTAAGCACAGACTACTACAAAATTCCCTCAGCTTAAATAGCAATAGAACGGCAACAGCTTTATGAAAGGGATTCCCTTCTAGGCTTCATTTCCCCGACAGTACAATCTAGGGGTTTATCGGTCTAATGTCTGATTACGGCTATCGATTTCAGCTCATGGAATTCGGATCTGATGTAACTGAAATGAGCCAGTGGTTTCAATAAGATGAATTGGAAAATGTATTTTATGGGCAGTGTGTAGATTGGATTTATAGCTTTGTGATTGGAGGATAGTTTTAAAGTCAATATTGAGTTATTTTAACTCTTCACTTTTCATTTTCCATAGGACTTACCATTTTTGTATTAGATAGGTCGTTTATAGTTATTTTATCTTTCTCCATTAAGAAACAATAACTTTATTTGCTGTGTTTCTTTCTTTATCGTGTGGTTAGTGCCTAACCTGGTGTCAGAGTTTTTATACCGCCCATGGGCCTCTGACTTGGCTTGCAAGTCATAATAAAATTATATAACACGTACATGAATCTGGAAAATCAAAGGTGCGTGTCTCGGGTACGAACTTGGCAGGCCGACGGTCACACCACTTGGCTATCGCTGTTTTTTTCTTTTTACTGTTTCCTTTCTGCTTACTTTGTACTTTTTTGCTGTTTTCGATATTTACTGACATAACATTATTTTTGTTTATCCTCATACTCACATCCGTTTAGATGAGGACTTCCCAAAGTTGGAAAAAGGCTAAGCAGATGGTGACGCTTTTCTTTGTAATCTATCAGACCTAACAGATCATCTCAAGTTGTGATTCGATTTTCAATCTCGAAATTAGCTAAAATGTAAACAAAAAATAATCATCGTCGTAATAATATAAACCTTCCTACATACAAGAACTTGTCCAAGGGTGGACCTAGATAAGGTCATGGCCTAGAATGTACAGCGTCCTAAACAACTGCAAACTATAATTTAACTTGAACTTTATACATGTTTACTTTACCCGGAACACTGATAACCGGGAATGTTGGACCCGAACGCATGCTCAGGGTTTCAACCCCCCCCCCCCTTCAGGGGCTTAGTAACTTTATAGGGGTGAATCAAAATACTGCCGGGCCAAACTCCTACGCCATAAGGCCTAAATTAACATTTTCCTGTCTAATTTGCAAGTAACAGAAAGGAGTGAAAATGCTTTTATCGATGCAGTAAAATCTAAAAAGATGTCATATTTTTCCCGTCAATGCAAGTCTATGATTAGATCTGTCGTTCTGCATGGATCAGAATGCTCAGCTGTGAAGAAGATGGATGAAAAACAATTGATTATAGCGGAGATGAGAATTTCGAGATGGATGTGTAGAGTGACAAGAATGGATAAAGTAAGGAATGAGTATATAAGAGGAAGTTTGAAAGTGGCGCCTGTTACAGAAATATTGAAAGGAAGTCGTTTGTCTTGGTATGGACATGTAATGAGGAGGAATGAAACGCATGTGACTAAAAGGGTGATGGACATGAATTTTGATGGATGGAGAGGGAGAGGAAGGCCAAAGAAAAGATGGAAGGATTGTGTGAAGACTGATTTATTTATTTAACACTTCAAGCACAGAAGTACAGAGGCGGACTTAATGCCATAGGCATTTTCTACCAGTCAACCTTTGGGTGATGCAGAGACAAGCAGTGGTAGGTGTATATCTGAAAATAATTTTAAATAATAATAAGATTAACTACAAGGATATATAAAATACTATAAATATATATCAAATCAAATACTATAAATATATATCAAAACTGATATGACAGAGAAAGGAGTAAATGATGCCGTGACGTCTGACAGGGGAGAATGGAAGAAGACAAGTGTTGCGCCGACCCCAAATAAAATGGGACAAGGACAAGAAGATGATGATGATGGTTTTTCCCGTCAACTTCTCACTCCTTTACGCAATGCCTCATTGATTCCTCAACAAAATCTGCAGACTACATCTAATAATTCATCATTTCTTTAAGATAGCAAAACAGTACCTAAATCCTAATAAAATATTAAATAAAAACAAAAAGACATGCTTTACAGTAACGTCATTTTATTTCTCGTATTCTTCTCAGCAAACCCTTTCATTTGATACTCATATCATAAGAATGCATAAAAATTAACTAGTCCACTATATTGCATTTATAATGACGTAACTTAGCCAACCATGATGTAACCATACATTGTCGTGACAATTTCATCAATTCAAACTAAAAATGAATGGGAAATTATTAATCGGGCGAATAAAAATTTAATTGGCGACCAATATTCAGTATATTGGTCGCCAATTAAATTTTTATTCGCCCGATTAATAATTTCCCATTCATTTTTAGTTGGCGACTATTGTACCAAGTAAGTAACTATTTATTCGGTCATTGCGGCAAGAAGAATATAGGAAGCAAAAGCGAGCGAAGGCTGAGAGAGACTTGTGGCACCCCGACTCGGACAGGTTAGGTTCGAAGGGGATGGCAGGGTCTAGTGAGTGAGCGAAGTGAGCGAAGACCCCGGAATCCCCTTCGTGTTAGGTTACTTTAAACCCTGCAAACAGAAATGGGACCCCGCGCAGCGAGGCTACGTCAACTACGCCTTATCTACAATATAGCGGTTAATTGTAGCTGCCAACCTATTATTTTTACTACCCATAATTAATATTTAAAACCCTAAATCAGATTAGTTTGTCGCCGCGTTAAATACATGCCAAAATTAAGTATTTCAAAATTCCAGGTCAATCGGAAACCTCAAGTGCTAGTTGGGACATAGACCTCCGCTCTGCGAGAAGAAGTGGATCAATAACCACCACGCGGACCCGATGCTGGTTGCTGGCTGACGCATGTCTTTGAATTTTTTGGTTCTAAGTCACGCAATTCTCCATATTACGTCATATGATGCACCTAACTGTCATAGAGACTCAACTGAATAACCAGGCCCGCTAACAAACACCTAACCTTTCATCTTTCATCTCGTATAACTTTGTCGACAAGAGAATAATAGTCTCGTGTCCAGTTCCTGTTGGTTTACTGCTCTCCCACGCACTATCTCGTGCCTAGTAGCGAAAGCCTATTTATCTGGATAATGTTGCAATGAAACTGTACATTTTCTTGAGAACATTTCAAGCCATATCCTCTTATATTCAGATGTTATAAAAGTGTAAATTCGGACGGATACTTCCATTACTTAGGAGATAGCATTTTTAAGTATACATAGAAATGCTTTATGACCATATTTCTCTAAATAAATAAGACAGCATAAACATCACAACAGTATGGGTGACCAGGCTTGTATTTATGCTGTCTGTTATGGAAAATTTAAAAGGTACATAACGATCTTATGTAATAAGAGGTAGGCCTATTATCGCTGACAATCTAAGCTACTGCTCTCCTAATAAATAAAAATACTAATACTTGCCAAATCCGGGATCGAAACCGGGTTCGAACGCTGAGTAGTTGCGAGACCAACAAGAGTTCTACACAAAGTGACATTAAATCAGCGATGACGATGATGGAAAAGTCAAAACTGTATGGGGAAGACCGAAAGCTAATTGTAGATGGCGCGACCATAGCAAGGTCTCAATCTGACTAATCATCATCTGCCTAGCCTTTTTCCAACTATGTTGGGGTCGGCTTCCAGTCTAACCGGATGCAGCTGAATACCAGTATTTTACATGGAGCGACTGCCTATCTGACCTCCACAACCCAGTTAGTACTGGGTAATACGATACTCCTTGGTAAGACTGGTTGTCAGACTTTTTGGGCCACTGACTACCTATAACGGCTGTCAAAGATCTCCAATGACACCCGGGACCAACGGCTTAACGTGCTTTACGAGGCACGGAGGAAACTCGGTATGTAATGGGTGGTCACCCATCCACAGACCAACCTAGGCAAGCGCGGCTTAACCTAAAAATCGATCCGAGCGGCTGTTATTACTTAGCCACGAGCTCCTAATGCGGTTCAGTTATTTTGAAATATAAAAAGACTATAAGATCTTCAACCAATGACAATGCTTAGCACCAGCTTTGCCAGCGCCATCAGTTTCACAGTTGTCATCCCCATTGAAATGACACAAGCTACACTTTAACCAACTTATCTGTGCAAGCGGCAAAACACAGAACTAAAATAAATGTACCAAGTTTGGTATATTGATGATTTTTTTCTCGACAAGCAGCGCCACCTTCAATTTGTAGTGTCATACTGTACCGACAAACTTATGTCAAACCTGTTGAAAGTCCTTGTAGCAATTCGAAACACTTTGAAAGCCATCATCACTTTTCAACAACAACAATATCCATTTATTTTCAGGCTACTTTGGCCCATAGATGACCTGATGACCTTACAAACTAACATACATAATTATGGTAATAAAAAATGTGTTATAGAACCTTAAAACTATGTTAGTAACACTTCACTTGTGCACTATGTCACTGTGCATTCATGTGGTATTTGCCTGTGGAACCCCGGAAGAGCCCGCGTTCCCCGCCCACTCCGCTCCGCTCTTGTCCGCTTTGGTGGAGTAAGGCTCCCCAGCAACACATCTGTCTGCTACCTAAGTTACAAGTTACACTTAAAACTTACACATGACAATAACTTCTCTAAAAATAAGAAACTAAGTAAGTTAAACGTTGTTTTTAACTAACAGTTAACTTAACACCTCCATTCCCTAAGGACTCGTAACAATTTCTTCGATTCAGTTAAATAAGAAGTTGAGGCAAAATCGCGGGAACTCAGTTGTGGTTTAGTTTCTGTTACTGTTTTTCCGCGTCCCTGGAGTAGGGTTTAGGATATGTGAGTATTAAAAGCGATGCGATGCGTTGCCGTTGTTTTTTTTTTTTTTAAAAAAAGCTTTGCCCCACACTAGGAATTTCTGCTGTATCGTGGGTGCGTTTACAAACATTTAAACTCACATACACAAACAGCCAGACCCGGAACAACTACTTGTAGGCCATACAAATATTTGTTCCGTGCGGGAATCGAACCGCGACACGCAGCGCAGCAGTCAATCATTCAGCCACCACGCCAACCGTGCCGTCTATATCGTCGTATTTTTAGTTTCGAAGCTTTGGTCGAACGTTTATTTGGTATAATCTACGTCTTAGCACTTGTCTGGACAATACGGCTTCTAGCTAACGTAATTACAGTGTTAAGCTTAAGTAATTACAGTAATATATGTTACGAAATGCCTAGTTTTAATTTAAGCTTCAACCCACCAATGAACGTATTTTTACCAAGTCATCACTACAATTTGAAATATTCTTGGAAAGGTTATTAGTTTATTTAGTTTATCGCAATATATTACGATATTAGAAATGCAGCATAGTCCGAACTATCGTAACGAATTGCTTTCACTGGAGTGTACTTGCACCCATAAGTGTGCACTAACTTGCTCCTTTAACGATACGAGTAAGTAATGGTTAAATTGGAAGATGCTTTTATCGATCACATGTTTATCACCCATGGGGTAGAAAGCCCCAACATAGACTATGATATAGATATGTTTTTTTTTTTTCCTTTTCCCAACTATGTTGGGATCGGCTTCCAGTCTAACCGGTTGCAGCTGAATACCAGTATTTTACATGGAGCGGCTGCCTATCTGACCTCCACAACCCAGTTAGTACTTGGAAATATGAAACCCCTGGTAAGACAGGTTGTCATACTTTTCGGCCACTGACTACCTGTAACGACTGTCAAAGATCTATAAATGACAGCCGGGACCAGCGGGTTAACGTGCTTTCCGAGGCACGGAGGAAACTCGGTAAGTAACGGCTTAACCTAAAGACTGATCCGAGCTGCTGTTATTATTTAGCCGCGAGCTTAAATCACTATTATCATAAACATGAAAACTAGCTTATTTGTTTCATTTTAAAACCTCATACAACACTTCTATCGATTCAGCCAAACATCTCCTCTTCCTCGGATGTCATCCCAAGAGACTAATCGATACTAAATCGAGTGAAAAATACATTTCCACAGAGCTTGAGGGTCATATAACGGGTAACTCGATGCGATGCATAGTAGTTTGCAAGTGCTATCAATTCAAATAGGTTATACGAGAATTTCTGCCACGGGTTAACCCTTAGAGTTGGTTTTTAAAAAAGGGCTGTTGTCTTCAACATTCCAAGTCCAATGCGTTTTATTGATGTAACCAAGATCTTGTAAAAATATTTCGATCATATACTGTCCATGGAGTTTCTTGCCCATTCTTCTCCATAGAGATCTACGTCTCGGAATGGGCAACTACAGTACTTTCATAGTTATTAAGTCTTGTAATTGGGACTATAGTTTTATTTTATTGTTGTCTGTGTTTCGACAATTCAAAAGTGCCTGTAACCTACTTGATATATTTGCTTTGATTTTGATTTTTAGTATAAAACTCCTATTTTGAAAATTAAAACAGTTTTAATGATAATTATGTTTAGCAACTTTAAATAAGGCATTATTTAATATGCATATTCACAACATTGTTTCGTTGTCTGGCACATAAAATTAATAGGTTTTTGAATCGCAAGCAAAGTGTAGCGACTCGTGCGTACGTATTATTTGTGGGCTTGTGTGCGTGTCGCCGAACAAAATTTAGTGTCCGACCGAAACGGGATTTTCAGCCGAAACCGAACCTTCATTTCCGGTCCCAGTTTCGGCCGAAACCGAAACCGAACCTTATTTAAACATTTGAAATTTAAAGTACTGACTGACTGACTGATATATCAACGCACAGTCCAAACCACTGGTTCTGGAGACATGAAATTTGGACTGTGTATTCTTTGTGAAGAGTAGGTATCCACTAAGAAAGGGTTTTGCGATATTTCACCCCTAAGAGGGTGGCATGGGGGGTTGAATTTTCTGTGAAACTTTATATTCTCGGCGACAATTGACTTGAAAATTTGTGTACATACTCTTTAGTTAAAATTATAAGATACGTGTATCACAGTTTTTTCAAAATAATCACCCAATATAGCATTCACATTCCTGGCTGACTGATAAATCAACGCACAGCCTAAACCGCTGGTCTTAAAGTCATAAAATTTAAAGTGTGTATTTTTGCGAAGAGTGGGTATCCACTAAGAAAGGATTTTTTGAAATTCCACCCCTAGGGTGTTGAATTTTCTGTGAAACGTTTTATTGTCGGGGTCGATTAACTTGAAAATTGGTGTACAGTGTACACACTATTCAATAAAAATTATGAGACGCGTGTATCACAGTTTTACCAAAATCATCCCCCAGCAGGGTCAAATAGGACTTCGAAACTCACGTAGACGGGCGCATGGCGTGCAGTGTTACGCAGGGCTTGCGGAGCGCGTAAGTATTTATCTATTAGTAAGTAGGTAGGATTTTTCTGAGGTAGAGGTGTCTGTATATATGTGAAATCCCGATTTTCGCGTTGGCTCATGATACGCGACATTGATTGTACATAAAAGTATTATGTCTATAAATAGATTCCTAATTAATTATTTGATATTTGTTCTTTTGTGGCGCTCTAGAGACCAAAAGCGTGGGCTGTTTTTTTTTATTCGTATGTGATTCGATTTGTCTCAATCTTGCAAGTGTCACTTAAGACATGACAGCAATCCAACGACGCACGCAATTCACGAATACCGAGTTTCGGTGCGGCCGAAATTTCGGCCAATAATTGACCGAAGTTTCAGCCAATAATTGACCGAAACCGAAACCGTAACTTATGTCGGTCACTAACAAATTTAAATGCCCCTTATGCACACGTTCATTGATTTGTGGCTTTAACTTTGAACGGAATTTTGAAATCAGTTTTTATTTCGCATAATATTTCTAAATTACTTAAAATCAAAATATTCAAACAACTCAATAAACAACTTTAAAGGCCACCAACAATATTAAAATTACATACTTGGGTACAATTAATTTACATCGTATGCATAAAAAATCCCTTCACACAATATTTTTTTTATATTCATTTATTTAAATTTCAAACAAATTTCGTTCTAAAAACTATAGAGATGTAACCGTACTTCAACCCACCCGACCTTAAACAATTCGATTTCAATAACGCATTGTAATCGATTCAAACCACGACCGAACAGTCAATTTGCATGAATGAAATCGATTGGGAATGTCTAAGTGCTGTCCGTCCGATGGATGTCGGGGTGAAAATCGTGCGAAAAAGAAACTGCTAACTAAACTTGTAGCGTTGCTAGATTTTACGATTTGTGAGAAGATGGGAACTAAGGAACTTAAAAGTGAAACTCGTCATTCTTGTTGTCTTTTTAACAGACTGTATTTTTAAATTGTGGAGGTATTATTTATAAGATGCCTAAAAATGCCATACTTAGAAGAAAACTGTCAATAAAACAATGAATAACAAGATTTTTAGAAAATCTTGTAGATCGAAATGTCACGTTACCCATATCAAATAACAATTATTGACATTTAGAAACGCCTTAACTACCCATCAGAGAGAGCATCGCAATTCACAATTTATTTCAACCCAAAGAAAATGGTAGACGTACATTTAGGGTTATTTCAAAATTCGATGCGTTAACCCTCAGCCGTCCAATCGTCGGACATTTAGACAGATCCCTGATTGGGTTCTCTGTATTTTCTGCTTTGTACAGACGGACAAAAGCGGCACGAAGAAAACTGGAACTGCCAGGTTTATCGGCGTGAAGCGTTTCAATGGAAATTGTGTTTCTATTCTCTAGGGAGTCGCGTACTAATTTCAATGGTTCGTGCCATGTTCGTGCTTACATTGGCAGTAACGTTTGATGTAGACGGGGCATTTTGTTTAGTATTCTTATTTCATTCTGTGTGGGAACCTGTCAGTGTATGTGGAATTGCGATCTTTTAGTAAATGTGGTTTTAAGAATTTGCGAAAAGGCACATACTCTTTTTACAAAAGAGTCTTCTTTTGTAAATGTCTATTTGGATTATTCAAAAACACGTGCTAAGTTTTGAAAAACAAAACATTCTATAATACTTAATAAGCAATGGACATCGCGACATTGGGTGACTAGGTACCTTATTAAATACTTCTTTTTTTTTCTGTAAAAGGGGAACTCTGTGACCTGTCTCTTTGAAAGTAAGCTACCATTTCTTACACTAAAAGCCTCCTTCCCATTTTTAAAGATTTTTATTATTGTATTTACTTTAAAACAATAGAATTCCTCATACATCACACAATGGACCGTAAGTCCGTAACATTAAAGAAATGAAACTCGTTAATTACAGGATAATGGAGTGGTCCTTAATTATTAATTAATTATCGGTACACGTCGTTTGCAGGGCTGGGACACAATGGCGCAGTCATTTGTGATGAGTGTTCATTGTTGTTGCTGAAAAGATTTCCGCACCCGAAAGAGAGGGAAATGATTAATAGTTCCCGATAATTGAACTATTCGAGTGGTATCGATTAGGAAACATCGGTTAGCGATTGTTTCCCCGCACTATGGGGACAATTGCAACGAACAATGGTTTTTTACTTTTTCTTGTAAATCTCGTGACCTTTGCAGACAATGGTTTTTGGATTGTGTAAATGACAGCGGTTTTTCACGGAAACTTAGGTGTTTGAGAGTCGTTAATCGTAATGGTATTGATGAAAATACGGTGATAGTTGTATATTAACTAAAGGGAAAGCTATCAGCGTTATCGGTGACGAAAAAGTATGAAAGAAAAGCGAAAACTTATGTCAATCCTATTAAAAGTCGTTGTAGAAATCGAATATGATAACCGGTAAATGATTTATTTATTTGCCTTCTGCCACAACACTACCGTAAACGGATTGACATTATTTACTACCCTACTATAATTCTGTACGAACAACCCACAATCGCATTAACTTTTTCCATCTACATCGAGCATTGAGACATTTCCAAATCTACCGAGAATCTACCAAGGGTAATAAACAGATCCAAAATTCAGGACTGCCAACATCCCAAATCGAAAACTTCCAAATTCAAATTCTATATTAAGCCAGCCAGCCATCATTATTATAACGGAGTTAGTCACACACCCCCTCTGAGTATAATCCTGGACCGAAACATTTCACGGGCCACCACACACCGTAATGTAAACCCCGTAAACTTATTGAATAGGAAATCAGGGATCCAATAAAATGCTGTCAAACCCAACGTATGTGATGAGACAGGTGTACAAACGTAATCTTTACTTTTCTGTTGGTAAGAGATGGGTGAAGAATATTATGGTTATGTTGGTGTACTTGATAGTGATGTTGTGTTAATACTATTACTACTACCTACTTGTAGTGGCTGTTACTTTCATGAACATGAGTAGTAAACGTTTTGTTTTTCGTTTTTGTCTCTAGGAATTGGATATGTTACGGCTAATATCCGAAGTGCGGTTAAACTTAGATGTATCCTACTTATCTTCCGTTATAATATGCAATCAATTTGGATGTAGCACACGCCGGCCGCTCCCGCGGCAACGCTCGCTGCGCTCGCTCGACTCGCGCGCGTTTGGTCACAGTTCTAACCTATCCTAACCTATTCCATTTGGTCGATGTGTCCTAGCAATAAAAAGGATACACAACTGTTACCGGCCGCAAATAGGGTTAGCCGGCTAGAACTTGGTGTAACCGCACTTCGGCTATTAGCCGTAACAGATACATACAGTGAGTATCATGCGGATTTGTTAATTTCGATGAGGCTTTCCTAGTATTCATACAATAATAACTTTATAAGCTTATTCGTCATAAATCAGCCAACAGAACGTATTCAAATAATAAATATCTACAACTTTACATAATATTATATAAATGTTTTGTAATAACTAAAGATCGGTTTACATGCAACATAAAATCGTCGAAATATGCAACAGAAATGTAAAAAATAAACAAGTACTATGAAATATATATTTTTTTTTAATTAAGGTAGGTACTTTTACTTTTACATTTTTGACTAGATATTTTTTTTGACATCCGTGTTCTGTGTAAAGTTAATTAGTACTAGTACGATTGAGCCTTCTATTATTTAAAATATTTTTGAAAAAAATCGTTCTACTTCCACTCAGGTCAATGGGCTATTTGAATTTAGTTGTTTTTTTGCGGGTATAACCTCTGGCACTTTTTTGCCTTTTTCCAGTTAGAAACAGGACAAAGGAAACATGCAGGATATGCTAATTTTATCTAAAATATGCACTATGTTCAAAAGCTGGTAGAAAATGCAAAATCAAAATCAAAATATTTTATTTCACATAGGCCTAGATGGGCACTTATAAAACGTCGACATAAAGGTGGACGGTACGGGTTGGTCGTTTCCTATGGAGAAGAACCGGCAAGAAACTCCATGGTTACTCTTTTCAAATCATTTGGTATTACAATTATCATGGATACAGCATTTGTACTTAAGTATGGGGGAACAGCGTAGGCCCGACAATAAGTGTATGCAAATGTTTTTTTGCAAATATGCATCTCCATATAATCCGGTCTCTAGAAACTAAAGTATTGGTTAGTTGCAATACAACCAACAACCCATTTTAACATTCGTTCAATCAATACTTTAACATTCGTGTGAAACTACTCGATAGCACTATGGCTTTTTATTTTAACATCACCGCAATTATATTTTTAAATTTTTGCGATCACTACATATTTTTTAGCCACACTTGTAAACTTTTTTCAAAAATATTTACCACCATCTTTGAAAAAAGCAGTTTTATACGGGAATTTAGCCAATACAGGCTCAGAAGTGAAATGGTTGCGGTTTATAGAAATCCCTAAGTTTTATTTCTATCATTTTTATTTTGTTGGGGCAGTATTTGGCTCTTCCTCTTTGTGTTATATGGGGTCAGTGTACTTTTTTAGTGTGGATGTGAATCAGTATGTGCAACTTGAACTTAAAACGTTGATAGAGGAGAATGAGCCAGGTAGGTTGAAAAATAGTACATTTTAATATAAGTGGGAAAACTTTATTATTGCATTCGAGGCGGAAGTAACACCCGACCTGCAGGCGAAGGTGTTATGGAGCTGAGAACTGCAGTAACAAATCCCCACGCGTATCAAAGGACGTTTTTCAATACACTTTCGAAGAAATAAAATATTAGAATGAAAAGTATTTTGTCAGGAATTGTTAAGAAACTATGATTTAATTTGCTTCTTTCCGCGCTTTGCTTTCGCCAGGTTCAAGAAGAAGCAAAGGTATGCTGCCGCTAAACAGCCTAATATGAAAAATAGAAAATTAAAATATTTTTGAATTTAGAAGACAAATAAATGTTAATTTGTTCATAAATGTAAATATTTGTTTTAAATAATCGCGTTTTTCTGTGATATTCTAATTTAAACACAATTTAAATACTCGAAAAATATTTACGCCGTAAAAACGCATATCTCTTTGCCGGGTTTTAAAGTAAAAACACCGCCGACTATAGTCATTGAACCCATTTGGACTTGGTATAAGTATAGTCCTCTCTGTCTCTGTGGAAATTTTTAATTCCGCATGTGTGCGGAAAAATAATTAAAAATCCACGTGTGTGAAATACAGTGCATGTTGAACCTAATCGTAGACCAATAAGAACCAGTTTTCGAGATAGTGTTTTGAAAAAAAATATTTACCGTTTTTTACCTACGTTAGGATTTGGCTACGTGCGAATCAGGACGCCCCTAAGACGACCCACTGATCAGGGATTACGATCCCTGGTCCCTACACTTGTGCACCAACTTTTAAGAACACTGCCATCTTCAGCAATAATACTGAATGATTATCAAATCATCATTTGCTTTTTCGTTTACGCCTTTCTAGTGTCAGTAACAACAGCATTAACAACGATGGTACTCTTTTTTTTTTTTTTTTTGGATGGGAAATCATCAAATGACCCCCCCCACTCTGGGCGGAGCGGAAGGGAGTGTCAGACTTGTACTGACTAAAACCCATCCATGTTCCTTCTTTGCCCTTTGTGTTCCAGGGCCACGGTGTCTCTTTCGAACAGTCCCGCAGCTCTGGCAGGCATCGGCCCATGCGGACCCCTACTCGGTTGCTGACATCTCTTTGAGGCGCGCGTGGAACACGAACGCGCCGTCGACACGGCCTGTCGTCATAAGACGGCCGGACGGCGAGCTAGCCCATAACTCGCCGTCCACAGGCCCGCGCCTACGGTGGCCGGGAGCCACCACGTGACCCCCGACGCCCAGGGCGTCTCCCGCGGCGGCTGGGACGTGAGGTTCTTTCCCTCTCACGTCCCGCCACCTCCTTCACTAGCATGACTGCTTCACAGAAGGTGGTGACGGCTTCCCATTCCCTCTCGCTCCGGACCATGGCTTGAACCAGGGCCGGACGCGAGAGATCGCCGCCGCCAATCGCCGCTACAAGGACACGGCGGTGCTCCGCCAAAGCGGGGCAGACCTCTACGGTGTGCTCCACCGTGTCCTCCGGACGATCCTCGCAGTGGAAACACCCGAGCGTTTCCTCCCGCCCGATTCGGTGCAAGAACCTCCCGAAACAACCGTGTCCGGTGAGGATCTGCGTCAGGCGGTAGGTGAGGGCGCCGTGGCGCCTCTCTAGCCACTCCTCAAAGAGGGGACTTATCGCCACTATGGTAGCGTGCCCTGCACGGGGTTGCAACAGTCGCTCTCTCCATGTCGCCATGATATCCCGCCGGAGGTCTGTCCGCTGAGCGGCAATTTGCCGCGGCAGCGGAGTTTCCCCCCGACGTAGTGCCTCCGCGCGCCATTCATGCAGGCGCGCGAGGACTATCGCCTCCAGATCCCATGGCGGCAATCCGGCAAGGAGGCTAGCCGCCTCGCCAGAGATCGTGCGGTACCCCCGGATTAGCCTTATGGCTATCACCTTTTGGGGCGCGTTCAGGTAGTGGGCGGCTTGCCGCCTTAAAGAACGCGCCCACACCGGGGCCCCGTAAAGGGCCATGGACCGCACGACCCCCGCGTATAGCCTCCGGCAGGAGGCGTTTGGACCCCTCAGGTTGGGCAAGAGCCGCTTGAAGGCAGCCCCTGTCCGTTCCAGTTTGGGAGCCAAACGTCGAAAGTGCTCCACGAAGTTCCACCGGCTGTCGAGGACGAGTCCTAGGTACTTCAACGTCGACCCGATGCCGATGGAAACCCCTCCTGCCGTCAGTAGGGATCCCGACGGTGGCGCATTCCGAGGCCCATGAAAACACATGGCCTCGGACTTGTGAAATGCCACCTCGAGACCCAATTGCCGGATCCTATCCACGACTATCGCAACCCCGCGTGTCATGTTTTCGGCCGCCGCCTCGTGCGACCTCCCTTGTGCCAGTACCAGCGTGTCGTCAGCGTAGCAAACTACGCTGACGCCGGTAGGGAGGTCGGCGCGCAGCACCCAGTCGTAACCGATGTTCCACAGGGCCGGTCCTAGAACCGATCCCTGTGGAACACCGCACGACATCTCTCGCCGGTTCCATTCTCCACGATGGTACTCTTCACATTCCATTGTTCAAAGCGACTGTACGAGACTCTGTTCATGCAAGTGTTCGCCAAGTCCAGTAAGATGAACATCGTCCATTATATTATCAGTTTAATCCACTTTGGGTTGTCTGTTTTGTCCATCCTTGGGCATGCTCCATTGTTTTGTGGTAAGCGGAATGGGGATTTCTATTACAGGTATACAACATTAGTTTTAGTATATGCGAAACCTGAAACACGTGTCTAGTATTTTTATGTAAAGAATCTATGTACAAAATTTCAAAACTGTAGCGTGAAAAATCACAAAGTTATAAGCTTGTTCTGTTACCTGGTTGTCCGCGCAAAAACGTGGTCACCACGCAGCGCGCACCTCCAGGCAGCGTCGTCTTGAGCTCATAGATAACAATAATTTGGCAGTAGGTACCTAAATTATTGATTAGCTCGGTATTCAACTTTAAATTTTTTTAAATATATGTATTTTGGAAAAAATATAACATCTTTTAAAAATTATTGGAATCGATTCAGTTACTTATTCTGAACAAACTATATTCAGGTTTCGCATATACTAAAAATAATGTTGTATATTATTTTATTGTTGCTATCGCGGTAAAACCTGGATAAGGATAGCACAAAAGCGTAGAGAGACAAGTAAAGAGAGGTCTATACCCAGCAGTGGGTGGAGTCGGGCTGTGGATGATGATAACGTTATGGCACCGTACTGGCTGGTGATTAGGAATTTAAGCTACAGCTAAGTTTAAGTTTTAGCTAGTTGGTCCCAACTTATCTTCCAAAACCTGATACATAAAAAAAAACTTTGTAAAACTGCACTGTATAATTGTACTCGTCATACAGAAAAACAAATTGCTAAACACCCCTCTTCTACATAAAGGGAAACCTTACCATGTGAAACCCCCTCTGTACAATTATAAAATCAACCCTGTGTAATTTGGCTGAATCTTGAAACCATGGTATTAATTTCACTAGCCTATGACCAAACGAACCGAAATGGTTGACTTATATAACGAAATACCCCTAATCGTTTTCAGGAAACCAAATCAGGAACAACATACCATGGATTGACATCAACACAGAAATAACCATTGGACCTTGCAACCTACTCTTCCTATACGCATCATAAGAACAGCATTACTCACATAAAATCTTAGCCAACTTACGAAAAAACAAAGAGACTGGCAGTGTCGTAAGTGATGATTACCAAATCCCTCAAGGAGGTCTGTTTAGATGGACTTCTAGTCCTCATAGATTGTGTGACGTGCTGATTTACTTGGCTTTAGCTCTGTTGATGCAGAAAAAGACTCATACTGTTATATTTGTGTGGGTTGCCACTAATCAAGTAAGTTTTTTTTTATTAAAAATATGAATAAAGATATTATTTTAATACCGATTGAATGAAATGAATGATACCCTTTTTCAGATCCAGTGTGCTATCGGAGCCCAGCAATGGTATAAGAAGACGTTTAAAGACTACCCACCAGAAAGATACGCGATATTTCCCTTTTTAATATAAAATGGGCTTTTCTTTATACTCGTGTACGTGTATTAAAATTGAAAATCGTGGCTGCTCGAATATAATTTTTACTCCGTAAAAGAATTGATTGAGGAAAAGAGCAATAATTTTATTTGATGATTAAGTTGTTTTTGTGTTGGGTTTTGTGTTTTTATAATAGATGGTAAGTTATAAGTTATTTATTATCTATATCATCATCATCATCAGCGGTGGCCCAGTGGTGGAGACCCCGAGTTACGAGCAGTAAGTCGTGGTTCGAACCCAGCCAGGCGCATTACTTTGTGTAAGTTATTTCATCACCACTGCTCTCAAAAACGGTGAAGGAAAACATCGTGAGGAAACCTTCATGTCCTAGAACCAAAAATTCGAAGACATGTGACATCTACCAACCAGCACTACTACCAACCGCGTGGTGGATTACAGCCTATTCCCGCTCATGGAGAGGAGGCCTGCGTCCCAGCAGTGGGAACATTAATAGGCTGATTATGCTATGCTATTATGCTATCATCATCCACAGCCAGACTTCACCCACTGCTGCGGAAGCCGGCCTGCTCGATTCTATAATTATGACTGATGTCACAATTTAAGTGTACCTACCTAACATAATTTGTAAATATTCGTATGCCGCTATTAGCGGCGGATATATCAAGATCTGAACTATTATTATACCAACCCTATTGCTACGAATAAACATCTTTGTCTTTATGAATAAAACATTTAGTGTATTCTACAGGTGGCGTTTTTTTCTTATTCAACAAATTTACACTTCGAAGACGTATATTAAAGGGGATTGTCCCCTTCGCGAGGGGAGCATCCTCCCCCGCCTATGGCTCCGTCACCGCGTGCGGTGCCGGAAGCGGACCACACCGATGACGACGATGACGTTCCGGAGGTGACTGGGGTAGACCTGAGAGTGGCGGTACGCAGGCTGAAAGCCAGAAATACCGCCCCGGGACCCGATGGCTTGCCTGGCAAAGCCTGGGTCCTGGCCTCTGAGGCTCTCGGGCCCCGACTGGAAGGGCTCCTAAGCGCATGCTTGGAGAGAGGCCAGTTCCCGCTTCGTTGGAAGACGGGGAAGCTGGTCCTCATCCGGAAGCCAGGGCGCCCTGCGGTCTCTCCGTCCGCATACCGGCCCATTGTGTTGCTCGACGAGGTGGGCAAGCTCTTTGAAAGAGTCATTGCCAACCGCCTCGCCGGGCACCTCGCAGGGATGGGGCCGGATCTTGCGGAACACCAGTTTGGTTTCCGCAAGGGGCGCTCGACGGTGGACGCCATCATGCGCGTGAGAGCCCTCACGACGGGGGACGCGGTGTCCCGGGGCGCGGTTGTCTTGGCGGTGTCTCTTGACATCGCCAACGCCTTCAACTCCATGCCCTGGAGCTGCATTGCGGAGGCACTCCGGTATCACGGGGTGCCGACCTACCTTCGTCGTGTGGTCGGGGACTACCTGACGGATAGGGCCGTCATCTACCCCAGTCGGAGCGGAGAATGGAACCGGCGAGAGATGTCGTGCGGTGTTCCACAGGGTTCGGTTCTGGGGCCGGCCTTGTGGAACATCGGTTACGACTGGGTGCTGCGCGCCGACCTCCCTACCGGCGTCAGTGTAGTTTGCTACGCTGACGACACGCTGGTACTGGCACAAGGGAGGTCGCACGAGGCGGCGGCCGAAAACATGACACGCGGGGTTGCGATAGTTGTGGAGAGGATCCGGCAATTGGGTCTCGAGGTGGCATTGCACAAGTCCGAGGCCATGTGTTTTCATGGGCCTCGGAATGCGCCACCGTCGGGATCCCTACTGACGGCAGGAGGGGTTTCCATCGGTGTCGGGTCGACGTTGAAGTACCTAGGACTCGTCCTCGACAGCCGGTGGAACTTCGTGGAGCACTTCCGACGTTTGGCTCCCAAACTGGAACGGGCAGGGGCTGCCTTCAAGCGGCTCTTGCCCAACCTGAGGGGTCCAAACGCCTCCTGCCGGAAGCTTTACGCGGGGGTCGTGCGGTCCATGGCCCTTTACGGGGCCCCGGTGTGGGCGCGTTCTTTGAGGCGGCAAGCCGCCCACTACCTGAACGCGCCCCAAAAGGTGATAGCCATAAGGCTAATCCGGGGGTACCGCACGATCTCCGGCGAGGCGGCTAGCCTCCTTGCCGGATTGCCGCCATGGGATCTGGAGGCGATAGTCCTCGCGCGCCTGCATGAATGGCGCGCGGAAGCACTATGTCGGGAGGAAACACCGCTGCCGCGACAAATTGCCGCTCAGCGGACAGACCTCCGGCGTGATCTCATGGCGACATGGAGAGAGCGACTGTCGCAACCCCGTGCAGGGCACGCCACCATAGTGGCGATAAGTCCCCTCTTTGAGGAGTGGCTAGAGAGGCGCCACGGCGCCCTCACCTACCGCCTGACGCAGGTCCTCACCGGACACGGTTGTTTCGGGAGGTTCCTGCACCGAATCGGGCGGGAGGAAACGCCCGGGTGTTTCCACTGCGAGGATCGTCCGGAGGACACGGTGGAACACACCGTGGAGGTCTGCCCCGCTTGGGCGGAGCACCGCCGTGTCCTCATAGCGGCGATTGGCGGCGACGATCTCTCGCGTCCGGCCCTGGTTCAAGCCATGGTCCGGAGCGAGAGGGAATGGGAAGCCGTCACCTCCTTCTGCGAAGCAGTCATGCTAGTGAAGGAGGTGGCAGGACGTGAGAGGGAAAGAACCTCACGTCCCAGCCGCCGCGGGAGACGCCCTGGGCGTCGGGGGTCACGTGGTGGCTTCCGACCACCGTAGGCGCTGGCCTGTGGACGGCGAGTTATGGGCTAGCTCGCCGTCCGGCCGTCTTATGACTACAGGCCGTGTCGACGGCGCGTTCGTGTTCCACGCGCGCCTCAAAGAGATGTCAGCAATCAAGTAGGGGTCCGCATGGACCGATGCCTGCCAGGGCTGCGGGACTGTTCGAAAGAGATACCGTGGCCCTGGAACATAAAGGGCAAAGAAGGAACATGGATGGGTTTTAGTCAGTACAAGTCTGACACTCCCCTCCGCTCCGCCCAGAGTGGGGGGGGTCATTTGATGATTTCCCATCCGGAAAAAAAAAAAAAAAAAAAAAGGGGATTGTCCAGTTTTCAAAATTTGTGACAATTGCAAAACCATTTCGAGGTATACGGTCTCTAATAATTTATTTTTCTATTTCATTTATTTATTATTAATTTGTTCTCGTTAAAATGAAAATAAATTATATTTTTGAAGAAATGTGGTTATCCTTTATTTAACCTTCAATGACGTTATCTCAAGAAGGACGTGAAATACGTTTAAGCCTACGTTCAGCTATGGATATGGCAATCGCGCAGTTCGCGCGTGTCTGAACGAGCCCTTGGCAATTTTTCCAAAATCAACCCCCAATTTAAAAATCAATGTCTTGTCTGGCTGACTGATATATCAACGCACAACCTAAACTGCTGTTCTTAAAGATAAGAAATTTGATGGGTGTATTCTTTGTGAAGAGTTGGTATCCACTATGAAAGAGTTTTTCGTAATTCCACCCCTAAGACGGTGAAATGGTGTTAAATTTTCAGTGAAACTGAATATTTTCTTTGTCAATTGACACGCAAATCGGTGTACTCACTCTTCAATTAAAATTATGAGACATGTGTATCAGTTATATATAAATCTTTGTATGTACTATACTTACATAGATTACTTATTATCCCAGAAGTTAGATCCCGTGGGGAATTCCCGAACTCCATGCGGGCGAAGCCGCGAGCATAAGCTAGTCCCCAATAAAATGGAACTTAACATACCTAACTATCAAAATGTGGGTGTACTGTACACATCTGCGTACCTCCTCACAGCATACAGGCGTGAAGTTATGTTACGATGTACAATAAACATCTAAGCGATGTCAGCAATCATGACAGATTTGCTGTCTATTATAAAGTCCATGATCAGATCATGACAATATTTCTATTGGACCAACTTGGTAATATACTCTCAAAGAAAAAAGAATTTTCCAAATCGCTTCAGGCGTCTTCAAGTAATCGGTGAACATATATTTAAAAAAAAAAAAAGATTCCGACGAATTGAGAATCTCTCCTCCTTTTTTGAAGTCGGTTAATGGTCAAACAAAAACTCCTTGAATTTTATAAATGTTTCATTCATAAACATACTGCGCAAAATATCCTAATTTATTCAAACAGCTGTAAAATTCTAAAAAATAACGACGACGTATTGTTACCAAATACGATATCGTTAAAAACTCATGACGTAGTTTTTCTTTTCACAACTTACAGTTCATAATATCAGTAGATTATAATTTTGAGAATCTGGCAACTGCACATTCTGCTGTCTAGTGTCAGAATGTCAAAAGCAGCTGTCAGCCTGTCACTGTCAAAATCATGCAAGAGAAAAGATTATGAACTCGAGAATGTAGAGCAACGAAAGTTAAAATGATTGGGGATCCCGTTAGATCTTGTATTCGTGTCTTAGAAGTGTTTACAATCACCGCACGTACAGACCACTGCCTTTTGTAACAAGCATTAAACATGGACGACTATATTAACGTTATAGATTTTATATTTCTAAACCTTGCATTCGCAGTAACATTTACCGGTGTTATTATTAATAATTTTGAGAAATATGTACCTGGTTTTATTATAAAGGGATACAGGTATGGGAGCTTCGCCTACCAAGGTGATGATGCCAATTTCCTGCAAGTTATCGAAATACCAAAGGCGTATTATAGACATTTTTATTTATTTTCGACACTATTTAGTGGTTCCATGTTGTCCTACATGTTTGTGGTGTATTTATTCGGGGTAACGGTTTGTTTTCCTGTTCATTTCGTGTTGAAGGTGCTGCTTCAGGAAAATGAGCCATCTGGTGAGTAATCTTAGTGTTATATTTCATTATTTTGCTAAATAAAAACACTTAGGTAAGTATTGCTAAGTCTAGTGTTTTTTTAGAGCAACATCTGTAGACAGATGTGAAAGGAAACCATGTCAAGTCCTTTCACTAATCAAATATGTCAAGACCAGTTAGGAATTAAGTGTGTACAATCCTGCCTAGTAATCAATTAATTTGTTACAAGGTTTTAGAACAGTGATCCAATTTAGTCTTAAGAGGGAAAGGAGAGGCCGTAACCCAGCAGTTGGATGATGCAGTCTAATAGTAATTCTAAGTTTAACTCATTAGGGTAAAAAGTCATTCACTTATTAAAATTTAAAACTGTTTAATTTATAATTTATTAAAAAAAAAACTTTAAATATCATTTGAATCTAAAATTAAACAGTTAAGACTTTCTATTCTTTAATCTTGATTTTAATCCATGACTTGTTATCTCAAAAAATTCCTTTCCGGAGCCCCCTCTGTGCAACACCTGTTATGGCATATCCCTGGGGAAATAAAGTATGACCTGCACCTTTTAGTTCTACTCAACATTTGGAACAAGGACAAGGAACTCTAAAAGTTACAACAGACTTATTAATATGTAAAGCTTGTAGTTAAGTATGTTTGTATTCAATGAGAGTTGGGGACCCTAAGGCTTGACATAATAGCAAATACTATGTCGCAACAATCCTCATTGCCCATATTATATTTTACTTAAACAAAATATGAGTAAAAATTCAAATGAGGTTTTATTATATAATGTTCTGCCTAGTCCTGCAGTCAGTTATCTATCAGAGCCTCTTAGCCTATAAAGTTTAATTTTATTGTTCACTAGCTGTTGCCCGCAACCTTTGTTCATCATCTGCCGAGCCTTTTCCCAACTATATTGGGGTCGGCTTCCAGTCTAACCGGATGCAGCTGAATACCAGTATTTTACATGGAGCGACTGCCTATCTGACCTCCACAACCCAGTTAGTACTGGGTAATATGATACCCCCTTGGTAAGACTGGTTGTCAGACTTTTTGGGCCACTGACTACCTAACGGCTGTCAAAGATCTACAAATGACAGCCGGGACCAACGGCTTAACGTGTTTACGGGCACAGAGGAAACTCGGTATGTGCGGCCACCCATCCACAGACCAACCTAGGCAAGCACGGCTTAACCTAAAGATCGATTTATTATTTAGCCACGAGGTCCTCCCGCGACCTTCGTTCTTTAATTTAATAAAAAAATGTTACTTTCCTTTTTAATCGGATTTTGTTAACAATTTGTAGTATTTTATTGCATGGAAACCTAATTCTTATTATAAAATAAAAGTAGCCTTAGTTACTCCTTACAACATCAGCTATCTGCCAGTAAAAGCCCTGTCAAAACGGGTCCAGCCGTTTCAGAGATTAGCCGGAACAAACAGACAGACAGACGTCAAATATTGAAATAAATGTATTTTTGATATAAGTACCGTATATACTTTCAAATGCATTCAATAAAAGCTGTTATTTTGATGTTACAAACAGACACTTAAATTTTATTTATTTATATAAATAAATCTTATTTATTTTTCATTCTGTATAAATGACTATAAGTTAAATAAGTATTAAATTTATACATCCATACTAATAAATAAAATTTAAGTGTCTTTTTTTTAATTTCAAAATAACAGCTTTTTACTGAATGCATCATATTATGAAAGTATATAATATGGTTCTAACAATTAAAAAAAAATTGTCTGTGTGTTTGTTCCGTCTAATCACCGAGACGGCTGGACTGATTTTAATGGAACTCTTACTGCTAGATATCTGATGTTATAAGGAGTAACTTAAGCTACGCTGCTTTTATTATACAAGAAAAAGAATATGGGTTCCATGCAAAAATTGAATTTGTTAACAAAGTCCGATTCAAATATAAATAATATTTTTATATAATATCGCGGGCAACAGCTAGTATAAAATAGTACTTACGGTTCTTAATTTTATGACTCATAATTAATTTAAAGTCTTTGTTTACTTTTCATGAAATATTCTTTTATCAGCAATAGCCTCTATGTCTTCGGCCGAGTCAACTCTTCAGTAGTAGAAAAATATTTAAATAGAGATGAAAATGCATCATTGAATACAAATTTCAATTGTACATCTGAGTTCTTCTTTCAAATAACTTAACAGGGAAGTCTAGAGAAAAATTGTATGACAGAAGCTAGAGAAATTCTAGACTTACTATAGAAACCTACTTTAAGCAGGGAGGCAGCTTTATATGTTTTGACCAACACTAGACACCTCAATGGATACCTAAATAAAAGATAAGAGTTGAAATCCCAACCGAGTTCCCGAGTTTCCTCCGTGCCTCGGCCGCATCCGGTTAGACTGGAAGCCGACCCTAACATAGTTGGGAAAAGGCTAGGCAGATGATGATGATGATGAGTTGAAATCCCAACAGTGCTATAATATTTAAACATTAATTAAGGTGTTACTTAGACTTAGTTGACTAGTTAAAAAGGACAAAATAAATTGCAAAACTGTTCCAACTAAATGACTTGACTGCCTCTTTGGTCGAGTGGTCGCAAGCGTGGCTCCTGTGCATGAAGTCTTGGGTTCGATTCCCCCGGGTCGTAGCCATGGAGATTGAATTCGTGCCCGGTTGATGGCAATAGGATCGCCCCCTATTACATGGGACTTTAACGTAAGTGGCGAAATGTGGTTGTACTATTAGATACACATCTGCCTAACCCTATGGGAATTACAGGCGTGATGATATGATGATGTTCAACTAAATAATTTTATCATTCTTCTTTTTCAGTATCCGTCACAGCAGCTCTAATAGCAATGACTCTGCTCACAATACAATGTACAAGAAGGCTGTATGAGACTTATTTCTTGCAAGTGTTCGCCAAAGCCAGCAAGATGAACCTGAGCCACTACCTCGCAGGGATCATACATTACTTTGCCTGTATCATTGCTGTTGTTGGGCAGGCGCCTCTGTTTTGTGGTGAGCTTATTAGGATAAGGATACTGCAGAATTTGGAATTAGACTGATTTACAGTTAGATTGACTATGTACATGTAGAATAGTTCAAGTTGTAGTTAAGTATGTGTCAGCAAGGTGGCTGAGAGCTGACTGCCCAGACTCCCAGTGTCCATCGCAGTCCCATTCATCCCAGTGTCTATTTATGGCATGGTCTACTCTCGGACCATGTCTTGAACAATGGCGAGTCATTCGAAAAGTAGTAAAGTAAGAATATTTTGCTAAGCAAGGTCAAAGACATCTGTAAGATGAACCCTACCTTCGTGACATGCAGAGTAATTTTTTTTCACTATTTGGTTAGATCGGCGTTTGGTTATTATCATATTTTCTTGAATACGATTGATTTCTCAATTTTAAAACTAGGCTAACAAAAAAGCATTAAATTAATCACACTTGTCATTTCAGGCAACCAGCACCCCGATACCATAAAATGGAACGACCTCCGCACAACCATCCTAGCTGTTCCCTGCACAATCATATTCCTGGTCACGTGGTACGAGCAGCTGAAGACGAACATTATCTTCGCGAACTTGCGCAAAGACAAGAAGACTGGCGAGGTTGTATCTGAAGAACATAAGATCCCTCATGGTAGAATGTTCGAATATGTTTCAAGTCCACATAGAATGTGTGAGATTGTACTGTACACGGTTTTACTGATGCTGGTGCCTACAAAGACATTCTTCTGCATCTATTTGTGGGTTTTAGGAAATCAGGTAAGTTTTTTTGTTACATATTATATCAACTATTGCAGAAATGTAACGCAATATGTATATGATAATATAGTGATACCACTTTAGAATAGCGAATAACCTATGAATGTCTAGTCACTTGTCGAGTCATCACATTCCTGAGGAATCCGGAATTCCTGTGTATTTTATGGAAGTCAAGTTGTGTTTTTGTCATTGAGGTGTTACAAAGACATATTAATTTCGTATGAAGGCACTCCCTCACCGAGAGTGCTCGCAGAGATAATAATATATAGATAATTATAATCCTAAATTAAGTTCAGCAAAAAGGTAACACGACATTCATTGACTGTAAGGCGGTAGAAAGTTCGCCGGGTGAGCTAGTTATTACATGAAGAAGTGCATAACATTTATTTATTGTCATTTGAATCAGATTATTTGGGTACGCTCAACAGATTTTCCGTTTCATCATAGGTTAGTGATAGAAGCCAAGTGATTACATTGTGTTTGCACTCTCTTATTGTCATACAGAAAATTTTCAACTGTTTATTTGCACTGTTATCTATGCATTCCATTATAGCTGTGCTGTCATCCTCAAATAACGTCATTGGATGATAAATTTGACGCGGTACTTAAATCGTTAATGTAAAGCAGAAATAATAATGGCCCAAATAGACTTCCTTGCGGAACCCCAAACTTAGGTATTCTACTAGAAAATAAATATTTGAATTCACGCTTAGTTTTAGTACATACTCTCGATATTTCTGTGTACTGTTTTCGATCAGTGAGGTAAGACTTTATTAGGTTTAGTATGTTGCCTCTTATACCATAGTCTTCCAAGTTTATTTAACAGGGTATCATGTTTTCGTAATAGTACCGGTTTTGTCATGTCAGTTGCACATAAGGGGTTTTTCTTATCCACATTATGATGATCACTTTTAAATGATCAAATATTGCCATGTTAACATTTTTATTTTTTCGAAAGATCTTTTGCTCTTCGCATGAAATATTATTTTTAATTACAAAATAATGTGTAAATAGATTGGTATTATCTTTTCGAATAAGTGTCTTCCTTAATGTTTTTTTTTTATGTAGTGGTTTTATGCTAATAGTTTTCAATTGATCTGGAAATATACCTGAGCTTATGCATGCATTTATTATATAGCTTAACGGTTTGGCTATGATGGTAGGTAGTTACTGTCCTATAACAGAAACCACGTTTGGTCCTTGGCCACCAACCAATGTTATGATGGGTGGGTGGATGCATGAATGCTAACAAGCATCTTGAAAGACTATCTGTATTTCTGTGCCTAGTATCACTATCATGTAAACCGATACAATCGAACTGAGATAGAATGCTGCCTTACTTTTGATATGCTCGTCATCATCTTCCTGTCCTTGTCTCATTTTACTTGGGGGTGATTTTTTATATACCTTCTCGTTTTAATTAATGTAATTTATTTCCATTTCAGATCCAAACCGCGATCCAAGCCCACACCTGGTACAAGAAGTCTTTTGAAAAGTACCCCACCCACAGATTTGCGGTTTTCCCGCACATATTGTAGTTTATCGCGAGATTTCAAATTGAGAAGACTGAGCATTTATTTTAAACTATTTATTGGAGTAGAAATTAAGAGAAAAGTGTCAGATTATTTTATTTTTTTATTTTAATCATTAAACGGGCAATTGTCAGATCTTTACGTGTATTCGCCCTATTGTTGATTTTAGACCTCGCCTTAAATAAGCAATGTGAGTGTAGAGTCAAATAAAAATGTAATTTTAACGAAAAATATATATTTTTTTTTAAATAGTTGTTGAAAATTATTAAAATAATAATTAAAAATTGACCCCGTTGGCCCCATCGTATTTTTGAGTATTAAATATTACTCAAAAACATTTCATTCGAGTAGTGTTAGTACAGTTGTGCTAGTTATGGGCAATAACTTTACGAACAGTACTAGGCAGGCATGAATTCAAGGTGTTTATTACTAGAAGACCGTATCTATACTCAGAATTATTAAAATGCATACCCACCTCACCTTGAGCTCATGCCAGCCTGGTACTTTTTGGGGAACATATTTCATATTATGTGCCTCACTGGTAACAGACGGGAACTTTTTTCCAGTTTGTCGCCAGGCAAAATATACAACAAGACCGTGATCAGAGATGTCGTACTGTATGGATCGGAATGTGAATGTGTGAATGAGAATTAATATTCCCACTGACATTAATAAGGTTTTTTTTATTCCTTCATTTTTCTTGTCTCAAGGTAGTGGGGCCACCGAAACGACGGTTTTGATTTTTCCCGTTAGCCCCACGTTGGCCATAACAGTGGGGTCAACGGGAATACACCACATATTATTGTTAAAATTATTTCTTCTGCCTACACCAAAATAATTTTTTTTTTTAGTTTTTACGTACTGTCCCACTCCTGAGCAAAGCCCTCCCCCCCCCTCCATTCCTTCCACTTCTCACGCAGGTCTGCTTTTTCTCGACAATTCGCGAGGAAGCCATCCAAGACGTCCTGCCATCTTGTTGGTCTGCCGCGACCCCGTCTAGCTGTCTCAGGGCTCCAGTCTTGCGATATTCGCCCACAGCTGTGCTGGCATCCTGCAGACATGGCCTGTCCACTGTCCAGTCCCATTATAGTCTCGCAGCTTTATAAGCTACGTCGGCAATTTGCGTTCTGGAGCGCAGTGTGTAAAATAACTAACCGGATAAGGAACACCCTTATCCAAGCACGGCTTAACCTAAATATCGATCCGAGCGGCTGTTATTATTTAGCCACGAGCTCCTCCTTATTTTGCTCGCATGAAGACCAAAAAGGAAAATAAAACACAGTATAATCAAGTAGAAACAAAATAATATGGAATGTACAAACAATGTTTATTTACTGATTCCTGGCAATACAATGTTTGTGACTCGCTTTTGAATTTATCAAAAGCTACTCGAAAGAGGATACCATTTACAGGCCCATTCATCAATATCATCCTTTTCCAAACTATGTTGGGGTCGGCTTCCAGTCTAACCGGATGCAGCCTATTACAGTGATAAAGGATACATCCACTATAACACTGAAAGCTATATTGCATGGTACAATGAAAGAAAAAAATAATTATTTTTGATAAAAAATTTAAGCCAGGTTTTACCTTAACAGCGATAGACATCGGTACCCTGGGGTTTAACTGTTTCATAAATTATTAAGATAACTTGTTTGGTCTTAAATTTCTACTCTAACAGTACATTAGTTTCGCCTTAAGGCGAAACTAATCTAAAAGTGATATCGTCGGATGATACCAAGACACGTTCGCGAGGGAGTGTTTAACGCGCAAATAATCTGATATGTCGATAGGTGAAATAAAGTGATCTCCTGTCACCGAAAGTCTAATAAAAATGCGGTAATAAATTAAGAAATAAATTACGCCATCATCGCACGGTAGCAATTAAATGTAAACCATGATTTGGATTCGAAAATAGTAATCATTATATTTATAAAATTGAAATAGATAAAACATTTATACAATTGTCTCTAGGCGCGGTGCGGCCGCAGCATCAAGGCTGCACCGGGCCGGAGATATGCGAACACATAAATGATTAACGCTCAAATAACCAAGTACTATACAAGATGTTTTGACGTGCTCCGAGGCCCTATGTGGGTCTTTTTGCTACCGGCGACGAATTCCATGTGCGCGACTGAGCAGATTTGGCATAGTAACTCGAAACACGGGCGACGGGAATAGTGTGCTTGATGCGTTTACTATTTCGTGTAAAGGTAGATGGCGACGATAAGACCGTATAGACCCAATACTTCAGCGAAAATGAGGATAAGTATCATGCCGACGAATAACCTGGGTTGTTGCGCGGTACCACGTACACCAGCGTCACCGACGACGCCTATGGCGTAACCAGCCGCAAGACCAGAGAAACCTACAGAGAGACCAGCTCCCAGGTGGACGAACCCTCTGAAAAGACACAGACAAGACTTCATTAGTACATGTGTTTAAGGAAGACAAGAACTAAGGTAATGAATTGCACTTCGTGTTGTTTCATTCATGAGGGAAAGTAGCAGTGGTGTCAACCTATTATTATTATAACTATTTTGGAAACTTATTGTCTGATAGTGGACATTTGGAAGTTTAATAAGGAAAACCTCAGAAAACCTTCTTCACAAAACAGCTTTAAACTTCGTATTTTAGGGAATTGTACAATAAATTTCAGATTTTACGTGCCGACGCACCCGTGTACAGATTATAGAATGAAAAAGTGAAAAATATCAGTGTGCGGGTGTGACTAAAAAACTTAGAAACGAGTTAGGGCATCACTTGAATGTGGAACTTGGTGGTATTACAAAACTATCAGGCGTAAGTGGGGCGCAGACACCTATAATCTCTTTCTATCTCTAGAAAGATGTTGGTACCCATTTTAAAGCACTAGGTTAAGAGCGTTTACGAATTCGGCATTTCAAACAAACTTTAAAGTCCTTTTTTTTCGAAATGACTGAACCGATTTTAATGAAAGTTCATACGCATAACCAGGATACATAGGTCTAAAAATTTATCAGAGAACATTTCCGAAAAAGAGTGGTACAGCTAAATTAGACCGATTTTAGATTTTCCATAGAAACAGAAATTTCCAATCTTTTTTTTTAAAGACTTTTCTTTTTTTTAAACTCTTCTCTGATGACTCTTTAGACTTATGTAGGATCCTGCTTATTCATCAAAATTAGTTCAGTCATTTCGAAAAAAAACGGCTTGAAATGCCGTAAGTCGTAACCGCTCTTATGATGAATAGGTATAATAATACTGATGATGACAGCCTTGCGAAGTAGGTCAGTAAGTAATGAATTTGGATTCCTGACGGTAAAGATGTTAGCATAGGGTTGGAAGGAGTGGAGGGAGGCCTTTGCCCAGCAGTGGGATAATGTGGGCAAGTTATAATAATAATAATAGGGTTGGAAAATAACTTAATCTCTTTGTGAAATGAATACAAGTATTACAAATTTAATACAAGTATAAAAATCCCGTTAAAAGATTGTGCAATCTTCATCTATGTAATGCTGATATATTTTGTCTTATCAATTTGATCGATCGCTTCTTATCAAGTCATTTTAAAGGCGAAATTTCCGTAAGTTCGTACGGAAATCAAAAGAAGGGGATATGGTACCGAACTCGGGCTCCGTGGATAGATTGTGATCTGAACAAAAATTTAATTACTAGCCTTAAGACTTCGTTCCAGGCATATTCCTTCGAATAGTTTTATCACTTAATAAAGAAAGTTTTGTCTCCAAATTGATGATATTTTTCATATTCTGATGGAATGTGTCCGGAAGTAAAATAGTGGAATTAATGTTTTTGGAAAATATAAAACATAATATTGGCATTTGTAACACCATCCTTGCTTTTCCAGTGTCCAAGAAAGCAACAAATTGTATAAGCTAGTAGTAAGTAGATCGTAAGTTAGTGTGAAATAACTCGTAAGTAATCTGTTTTACTGCACTGCGCGATGTGGTCGTTAAGCGACAAAGCCCTTTAATCAAATTAAAAAAAAAAAGACTCACTGACGCGAATGCAATACAATACAATGTGATGACAATGCAATACAATGTGATGACAATACGACAACAAAAGAAAACATTGTTAGTACCAATGTTTTCATTTATTTTCGTATTGTCATCACTGTTTCAT
Source organism: Noctua janthe (assembly GCA_910589295.1). NCBI lineage: Eukaryota > Metazoa > Arthropoda > Insecta > Lepidoptera > Noctuidae > Noctua > Noctua janthe. Next base: position 2,186,032 of record OU342560.1, read on the forward strand.
AGGAATATTTTTAAACTATCAAATTAATCCTAACATCAAAATTAAAATAATTATTTTTCTAAACAAACTACACAATTGTAATTAAAACATAAAACTGTAACGAAATAGAACACCATTTGTAAATATTGGTTCACTAATCTTAGGTATAATTTGCACTAATGCACATCTAGAAATAAAATTTAAGACGTTCAACGCCATGTCGGACATTGCTGGGCGACACTTAACTAAGCCAAACAATAAATTTGAAATTGACAAAAAATCGACTTTTTGTTTTATTAAGGAACTTATTTGGCAAAGATTTTTGAAGTGGCCAGTTGGCAACATGTGTTTACTGTTAATACCGATGCGGGAGTCTTTAACCTGTCGGTGCTAGGCCTATTACTCTACATCATGTAGACAATGCTAAAAACCAAAAAGTTCTGTGACTAAATTACATTCAAATGTTTTTTTTTGTATGAGGTATTCGCAATTCAATTTATTGTCGTCGCCACCTGTATATAGGATAGAAAGGAGTCCTTTTGATAAAGAAATGACGCACATGATTGTACCTATGGGCCCTAGGGCTGCACAAGCCAATTATTTTTCCATACAAATGTAAAAGCTGAAAACTTCACGCTATTTGAAGTTAAATACCAAAAACCAAGCATTATATCGATTTTCCTTGACATTATTTAGTAGAATTGCTAATCAGAACATTAAAAAAAAAAGTAATTAATTGCTAGTTTAATTTAGCCATAAAAATGTACCTACTTGAACTTTAAAATAGATGTGGGAGCAAAAATATCCTGACATTACACTATTATTGTGTACACAGAAACCTAAAAAAAAGGCAAGCATCAACTCAAGCTATTGCAATTCATTGCTAGACATAGGGATTCAACCTAGCTGTATACACCACAACACCATAATACACTGGACCTATTTTGGCTCTATGTACTATGTCATCTAAGACTATCAAGAAGTAAGATAATTTAATTTAAACTTACTTGTAAAGGGTGTAATTATTAGAGGGTATTTCCAGGGCCCCCGAAATCAGGACCGCCACTACCAGACCATAGATGGCAATGATACCCGCCATTACAACGGGAATGATGGACTTCATGATCAGCTCAGGCCGCATCACCGCCATGGCGGCAATACCAGTGCCTGACTTGGCAGTTCCATAGGAAGCTCCCAGCGCTGAAATCATACAAAATTAAAGGTTTAGTAAGATACTACTTAATGAAAAGCTAGCGAGCGGCTTCTATGTAAACGTTATGTTTCAAAACTAATTGAAGCGGATATTAATTTTCATTCAAAACAGTTTGCATAGTATCTTTTTTATGAGGGTGGTAGAAAATTCTCCTGGTCAACTGTTTGATTAGGCTAGTTAAATTTATTTGCTAGAATATTGTTGTTACATAGGTGTAATAATAACATAATATGATGTGCATAATATTCTGCTGTTTCCAGCGTACAAATATTTCAATGAATTAAAATTAATATTAAACCATACAACGTCGAGAATAAGGAAAACGTTAACTACTATGAGATACAATCTCAGGGGTTATTAATTATAATGTCAATAATTATTAAATACCATGTCCTAGGGTTATTAATTATAATGTCAAGAATTATTAAAAACAATGGAGAGAAAAAAAGAAAAATTTCAGTACAATGTCATAGAAATTAAATTCCATTCAATTATTAGGAATCATTGTCTAATTTAAATTTTTAATCAAATTTTTAATTTAAAAATTCATTAGTCCAGTAGTACTTTTGCAATAGAAAGTTGAATAGTTTCTTTTTAAATGTCATGAGGTTAAGACTTTTAAAAACATTAGGTAATTTATTATAAATTTGAATTGCCATGCAGTAAAAATTATTCGAAAATAGTTTAATTCTTTGTTCCAACATCATTGTGTACTTGAAATAAAGCTAAGTTCTTTATGTACAAAGATACAAATTTCGAATATATTATAATATATTATAGATGGGAGTGGTAATATTTTTAAATGGCCGCTTTAGGCCCCCAGTAGATTCCCATAATTATCCCTTGTTCCCAATCATGTACCAGGTTACCATGTGTAATACCATTTGTTTGAGAAGGTGTTTGTGTAACAGAACATAGATAACACTAATATTATAAAGGTGAAAGTTTGTATGTTTGTATGTGTGTATGTATGTATGAATTAATGATATATTTATTTGCAAGAACATAGGTAGGTCACATAAGTTCTTCTGATCTATGGGTGTCACTATATTCGGCATTTAAGCCATACAAATATTTAGATTTTACATCTTGGTTATACTTATTATAGCATGCAGTACACATTTAGTAATAAGACAAAAAAAAACATATTTAAAAAATAATTCATATTAAACATAGCAAGCAATAATAATGATGACAAATAAATTAATTAATGTCATGTCAATATTAAAAAAATACAAAATTTTAATTTTAATTTCAGTGTATGAATCAAGTTATCTGAATTAAATGAATTTTATTTATTTTTATTTTTAATAAAAAATAGCATGGATAATGAAAATGTTTGAATAAAATTTAAGTAATGTCAATATTATTTGACATTACTTCCACCTAACAAAAATTTTGTTAGGTGGAATAATACGCTCTCTGAGGCGTATACGTTGGAGAGCGGGGTGAGACAGGGCGGTTTGACGTCGCCCAAGCTTTTCAACCTATACATAAATGACCTCATTGTCGAGCTCAGTAGCAAGCGTGTCGGTTGTTCGATAGACGGCGTCTGTCTCAACAACATTAGCTACGCCGACGACATGGTGCTGCTGAGCCCGACGGCAAGAGGTCTTGGAGAGCTTTTAAGGATATGTGAGACCTATGCTGCTGCACATGGTCTTGTATACAATATCCAAAAATCTGAATATATGGTTTTTGGGGCCGCCGGTGGATGCTCTGAGTATTCACATAATATTACCCTTGATGGCTTGTGCATAAACCGTGTGACGAAATTTAAATACTTGGGGCATTTAATTACCGAGGGTCTTGAAGACGATATGGACATTGAGAGGGAGCGCAGGGCTTTGGCGGTCAGAGGTAACATGCTGGCCCGCAGATTTTCCCGCTGCTCTGAACAAGTAAAAATAACGTTGTTTAAAGCATATTGTCAAAGCTTTTATACGGGAAATTTGTGGGTCAAGCACACCAAAAGATCGCTGGATGTCCTGCGCGTCCAATATAACAACATCTTCAGGATGATGTTGGGGCTGCCTCGTTTCTGTAGTGCATCGGGGATGTTCGCGCTGTATCGAACTGATGGCTTTTATGCCGTCATTCGCAAGAAAACTGTTTCCCTGATCTGCAGAATGCGAGGCAGCTGCAACGGAATTCTGAAGACTTTCGCTGACAGGATCTCTTCTCCATTATGGGTGACGCTTATTAAGAGGGTGATTTGAATTGTTTTAGATTTATAGATTTATAGATTTATTTTATTTTTATTTGAATGTCTAATGTTTAATTTATCTTATTTTATTTGATTGTTTTGTTTTATCTTTTTAATTTTGCATGAATTTTAATTGTATCTTATTTTAATTCTGATTTAATGTTAATTTTAATTTTGATAGTAATTTTTATTTTTAATCCTGATTTCAGTTCAATGTTAATTTAATTTAATTTTAATTTCAGTGTATGGATCAAGTTATCTGAATTAAATGAATTTTATTTTATTTATTTAATATGAAAACATGAAACAATGCAAAAAATAAACAGGTTTGCAGTCAAATGGTTGTGAACTATATTTATCTAGAACCAGCTACTCGTATGGAAGTACTTATGACAGCTATGAAATTACGGAATAAGCATTCCATAATTATTAACTTAGTCGGATATGATAACATTAGTACTAAGATGATCAAACAAAATTTACTAACTTTAACAAAACCTTTGGATTACATAATTAATTAATCTTTAGAAAAGGGTAAATTCCCCAAAAAATTAAAATTTTCTGTTGTAAAACCCCTTCACAAAGACGGACCTAGATCTGAGGCAAATAATTATAGACCTATTACTTTGGTTCCCATACTTTCAAAAATATTTGAGAAGGTAATGAGCAAAAGGTTTATAAATTTCTCTCTTCTTCCCTTCTAGAGAAAAAGTGAAATCAAATTATCAAGAACATGAAAAAAATAGTCATCAAAATTTGATGTCATTCTTTTTTCGAAGTTTCAGTTCGTGTATATCTGTTCCAAACTTTTTCACCGCTGGTAACACTGCCGGCACAGCCAGTAAGTTATAAGTATGTCATAGAACCTCTTTGATAAAAGTTGTAAAGTTTACATTCACATGACTTATCCTTAATGTTTTAGGTACACAAGAAGTCATGTGATTCTATCATTTATGATTAAAATTAATGCTGTCCTAGAATCCTTTTATTATTATAGTTTTCAAATTGTTACTGGCACTGTTATTATAAGACTGCAGATTGGATCTTTATAGTACTTATCTAAGAGTATCTTATCCTGTAAGCACTTTGTGTACTTGAGTGGTCATGTGATGACTTGAAATCAATTATTATTATTATCAGCCATTTGTGTCCCACTGCAGGGCAAATGCCTCCCTTCCCTCTTTCCACTTATCCCTATCAGGTTATGTTTAATTAATTTCTGTATGTTTAGCATAATGAGGATCATTTTTGTGAAAAAGGTAGTCGGAGTATACTAGTAATACTAGTAGTCATAACATGAATGAACAGCTGACTTATAATCACGTGATTACCAAGTTGGTCATGTGATTATCAAAACCATAGATTCTATTCTATGCAAAACAATCACATGCACTAAATTATAAGGTAGTAGACCAGGTACAGAAGATTCATCATGCATACAAGCTCTTTTGTTGCCGATGCCACTTCAAGGCTGCCAACTGAAAGTATCAGCAATTAATCACATTCAGCACCCCTTCTCCCGTAAAATACTTCTTTACTCCAGTCGTTATCGAATTGGACAACTTCCGTCATGAATATCTATATATTTATGTAGAGATGCCGTAATACACAAGTAGACTACTAGTAGTATTACTATAATAATTAGTAATCTTAAAATAACCAGATTCGGATTAATAAAATAAAGAAAGATTGTTGAGAATATTTTTTACAAGCATTCCTGACATTTAAACACTGGTTTCTGAACTCCTGTAACCCATTTCTGAAATCGATAATATTCGAGACAGCCATTTGTACGTAATTGTACCACAAAAACATACCGCTTAAGATGATAGCAGACGCCGCCCCCATAATTCCAAAGAAGGGTGAATAGATTGGGTTAATATCCGTCGCCGACATTTTGTAGGCTGATTGAGGGAGTATTTACAGGTCCCAAAAAACTGTGATGACTATCTGCACACACTCACTCGACGGAACTACTTTAACACAGACGAATATGGATCAACTTTGCAAACTCAATAGAAATGATAGAATAGGTCATTCATTATTGTCAGAAGAGCATCAACCATCAAGGATAGTTTTACCAACTTAAAAACTAACTAACTAAACTAATACAGCTTAGCCAACCTTAGATAGATGTATAAACATTGCCATCGAAAAAAAATCTCTTCCGCGTAATTTGGTAATTAATAAAAAACAAAAATAAACCCTCTTTTTTCCTCAATGCCCCGTTACGTAGGTACACTCCAACCCTTATTTCCGAGCTCAAGCTGCTTGAAACTGCTGCTTTGTAATTGTTTACAAAATTTCAAAACTGTACTGTATACATGTTTTTTTTAAACTTCCTATAGTCTGTTTTTTAATCTCGGAGACTAAATTCACTAGTGAAAATGTCAAAAGTGACTTAAATGCTATTGAAATCTGTCATAGATTATCAGTTCATGTCAATCTATGTCAGTTTGCCATGCATGTTTAGAGGTATTTTTTCGGCATACTCAAATGGACTCAGACGGAACTTGATGCCCTGTATAGGAGGGTCCGCGCACTGCTGACCGCAAAACGAATGCATCACCCACAGTCGTTGGTAATGAGACTAATCCCGCGGAAGTGCGGGGGTCGTGGCTTCTTAAGTGCTAGCAGTATGCAGCCTCAGGGAATACTTCCTAGAAGCCGGCGTGGGGATACACCGAGATGTGGTCTCAGTGGACAAGGGCCTCACCCCGCTCACTGGCTAACGAAAACTGGCGCAAGCCTAGAGTATTAGACACTAATGATCGCAAGGAGGTATGGCAGGGCAAGGAGCTTCACGGACGCTTTTACCAGGCCATACATGGACCCGATGTAGACTTCTTAACGTCCGTATCTTGGCTGCGCTTCGGTGACCTATTCGGGGAAACCGAAGGTTTTGTCTGTGCAATAATGGACGAAGTTATGATGACGAATAACTACAGGAAATACATAGTGAAGGACGGTACGGCGGCACTGTTGACATATGTCGGGCATGCCACCGTCCGGGAGAATCAATCCGACACATTATTTCTGGATGTTCTCGTCTGGCTAACGGACAGTACTTGCATAGACACAACCTCGTTGCCAGGATTACCCACCAGCAACTTACTTTGAAGTACAATCTTGTGGAATCGAAAGTGCCATACTATAAGTATGCGCCCGACCCAGTTCTCGATGATGGTAATATCACGTTGTATTGGGATCGATCATCGTCACTGACAGGACTATTGTTGCCAATAAGTCTGACATTGTGGCGATCTGGCGCGCAATGATTGTTGACATAATGGTCCCGCATGATGAGAACCTCGTAAAGCCGAGAAAGATAAGCAAATCAAGTATCTTGACTTGGTTCACGAGGTTGTCGACATGTGGGATGTGGACTCAGCGATCATTGTGCCGATAGTTGTTTCAGCCCATGGCTTAATTGCCAAGAGCCTCGACCAATACCTGAGGAGGCTCTCGTTAGGCGGCTGGATCTTGATCCAGCTGCCTAACGTTGTGATGTTTTTTTTTTTATATTGTTTTTTGTAAGGAATATTGAAAAATATAATTAATTTGTATAGAAATAAATAAAAAACGTAAATGTAAATTTAAATAACAATACAATCTAAACCTAAGAAGATGTAGCCTACGTTAAATAAATTCCCTCCTTACAACTTTACGAAAAGGAACCTAAGTGCGATCAAAACAAATCGTATTCTACAGCGTCTACCTACCTCCACATCTGTAAACTAATAAACAGCTGATGTGTGCAACACGAATTTGAACATGTTTGAAGAATACTCGAAAAATTTTGTAACTCATGTCGACTATGACGAGCGAGAGTCGAAATTCGAACATCCGTCAGCTGTTTTTTGGTTGTACCTACTCGTACTACAGATGTGAACTGTCAGTGCGTAGTGCGGTTTGATTAGAACAATCGTACTAGAGATAGGCAGACGTGGCATACCTACCTACTTAACTGTTGCAGATACACGCTGTTTCTGAGAATTTTCTTACCTACAGAAAACTAGTCTTTTTGTAGGTAAATAACACTAACCTTATACTGTCTTTATTTTGTGGGTCAAGTAATTTCAATTTATTTTATTTTTTATAAAAATATACTTAGACAATTTTTTTTTTGCCCTTATAATGGGTTCGTTATAGCTGTTAGATGATTCTCTGAAAATATTTCGTGTATGAATAGTTAGACCTTATATACAAGTGAGGAGACAAGGATCTTGTTTCTAACTACATACCATATATCTATATCCGTCCTTTCAACCATCTCAAAAATCTTCGAGAAAGTTATCAACGTGACGCTTGTGAAATTCTTAGCTAAATTAACATCCTGACCGAAAATCAATATGGGTTCAGAGCAGGAAAATCAACAGAAGACGCTACCCTGGAGCTCACAAGTACAATAGTCGCACACCTTAACAATAAGCAGAAGTCTCTTGGTGTCTTGCTAGACCTCTCGAAGGCGTTCGACACCGTTTCTGTCCCCAAATTGATTGACAAATTGGAACAGATTTGCATACGTGGCATTGCCCTCGAAGTCTTTCGTAGCTACTTATCGGGTCTGAAATAGGTTGTAAAGGTTGGCCCATTTGTAAGTGATGAAGAAAATTTGTTTTTATGGGGTCCCTCAGGGTAGTGTCCTAGGACCAACCCTCTTCCTCATACATGTCAATGAGCTGTGTCAGTTATCTCTTTCGAACACAAAAATGATTACATATGCGGATGACACAGCTCTCATAACCCATGTCAAGGACTGGTCGGAGATTCGTGAAAGGGCAGAATTAGCACTGAGGATGGTAATGATGTGGTTAACCTCGAATCTGCTCACGTTCAACATCTCCAAGACTAAGTTCATCCCCATCATCCCGAGTGTTCTTAGCCAGAAGCATTTTCTCCAGTTCCGTAGCTAATGAAGACTAAAGTACAATATCATCAGCGAAGCGTAATTTTTCAACTTCGCCTCACCGAGACAGGTCCCTCTCTCTTCCCAGGCGGTTGCCGACATTCTAAAGATTTCTTTCAGGGTACTGGTGAACAGCTTTAGAGATAGCGGGTCGACCTATTTGACTCTCTTTAGGATTCTGAATTGATGATCTAACCGCGCGCCAATAGTCGGTCTGACCCGCCGCTATAGATGTTTCACATCAAAAAGGGAACCGTACCGTTAAGATTAATAGGACGACTCTTGAAATGTTCCATAGTGAACAACTGATTGGCCGCTATAAAAATAAATAATAAAATAAACACCTTGTTACTCGCCTTTGCGATCCTCTCAACATCCAACCAAACCATCTAACCTCAAAATTGGGCCCTATTAATAGAAATTTAATTTTTACTAATTAGTAAATTAAACACGGTGAAATAAATAGAAACAAGTTTATTGACCAACTGAGGAACAAATACGGCACCCATAAGTAAACACAATTACACACACTCACTTCCGACTTGATACGTCGGTCTTACTTACTAATATTCGAACTCCTCACTTGAAAAGGAAGCTGTAACCAAGAGAAAAGATATATTTAGTTTCACATTTTATAGATAAAAAATACATTAAAAAAATCGGCGGGTAGTGTCCCTTTGGGCAGCACTGACACGACAATACGATGGTACACACGGCGGCATATGAAGCAATACATTTCTAGGATAACTTGACCTCGCTTTGTATAGATTTGCTATACAATGAGAGATCCGCATAAATTGGTTTTGTATAGCTTGATTGGCCGTCGTGCGTACAACTCCCGTCCCGCCATCTATTATAAGTTTCCAGTTATAAAGCTCTCAAAGTACAGTCAAATTGTCTTAATCACATTTTTGACATGAACTCCCAGTGCGAATAGACAGGAGGGGGAAACGCCTTCACGTATACAGCAATTTTTTTTGGTGCGCCATCTATGATTTCGTTTCGTACTTTTTTAATTCACATATGTCGTACTAGATGTGAATATCTATCTCTACAAAGCTACTGAGTCATAAATCAGTGACATAATAGTCGTTGAAAAAAGCTATTTAGTTTCTAATGTATTTACATTATTTTAGTTTAATTTATAAAACTTAAATTACGTGCTAAAATTTGATTTTGAGTTAATCGATTTATTTAATCGAATATTATATAAAAAAAAAACAAAAAACAACGTGAATGACAAAATTCAAAACTGTCAAAAGAAAACGTTTGTTTTGCAAGTTTTCGTGTTGTTTTTGATGTTTTCTTTGCTGCAAATACGTTGAGCTGAACCTCTCTGCTCCTCCGTAAAAGCTAGAGAGTCTATTATCAGGTTCGTCAGTCCACCTTTGCGTTGAGTGTATCCGCGGGCGAAGGCCGACTGAATTCGGATGATCGGTGTCCGTTTGCGATATTTGGACGCTATTATTTAAATATAAATGTTGTAGTTTGTGTCTACATGCTTGAAGTGAAAAATGTGCACTATAGTACATTTAGAGCAAACGTGAAGATAAATCTACGTATTGAGTATTCAACAAGCTGTTTTCATCCAAAACTAAATCAACCTTTACAAGCTGTCTAAAATAATAAATGTGCACATTTTCCCTTTAGATGTGCATGCTTCCCTGACCTGCGTGACTCTCAATCTTATCCGCGTAATGTATAAAGGGTGTAAATAGACCCTTAACATATCCGAAAGGCACTTGTTCTCCCCGTCTTTGCGATATTTTTTTTGTTCTAGACCATACCTGGGAACCTTCTAGTTACGGAGATATTGGGGGTCAAAGTTCCAACTTTTTCACAAGTTTCTTTTTAAATACATGTTTTTAATGTAAGATTTTTAGTTTACACACCTCTACGACCCCCATACTATTCATCGATCAGCACAATGCTTTGAGTGCTTTCCATCGAGTCCTACCGTAAAACGTGATTTATCACCCCAAAAAAAAAGTCGATTCCCAGCAATAATTTTTGCGTAAACTTACTTAGTTTGATGTACAAAATGCTTGGTTGGCTATGTGAAGGGTCTGTTTACACCCTGTATAATATGTGATTTTTAAAAAGGTGAACGTGAACCGTGCTCATGGCATAGAACACTAGCGAAAAATGGCTGACCCAGTGAAAGCCATTAATAAGGAAACCGGACGGTCTCATTTCTCAAGTCGCTGTTGGACCGATTGCCTTGCTATAGACTCGAGCCCAGTAATTTCTTTAGCCGTCTTTTACAACACCTGATGGTATATTGTTAGTAACCTACTTGACAATTTGTACATTATTTTTCGTAGGTACACTCACAAAATACGCAATTACAAACTTAAAAATACATACCTATAAGGATACCCCTGCGTCTTAGCTCTGAAAACGGACAGCAGCAGCGAGAAGAACACGCAGACCAGGACCAGACCCACGATGGACTGGAAGCGGCGACGCTTGCCCTCAGCCGCGGTACGCACGATCTCTGTGTTCTTGACACCACCAGCCGCTTCAATCATAAGAATCATGCCCACAACCACCGCGCCGTCTGATAGTCGTTCAGGAAAAATATCCAATTTATTGTGAAATTGAAGATGTTTACAAATCACTGCTTAGAATAAGCTTCGCAGTGAACGCATGACAAAGTGAAATTAACGTCGTCAGCTTTATATGAATCGCATAAAATCTCCTAAATTACTTATTTGATTGGTGTGTCGCAAGGATTAACAGTAGGTTTCTTTGATTTCATACGGTAAATATTTACAATTTTTTTATTAAATGTATGTGTAACCCAACAAAAAATAGATGTATATTTTATACTTTTTATATTAAGTTACATTGTAAAGTGTGTATTTCGCCAAGTTCGTTTAGATCCACATGCGGGTCGGGACGCTGAACATCGTTGCTGAATTGAGCATCGTGTCATATTCCTAATATTAATCTTTTGGTTTCCGCTAGAGGTGTAAATGTTCTTATTGGTTCTGTCGTTCGCTTCTTCAACGTTTTTGTTTCAACGACCTTTGGTTTCGAAGCCATCGTGAGTTGATGATTGAAAATTTTCGTCCTGTTAAACGTGATTAACCTTTTTTAATTACCACTGCGGTCCAAACAGCCGCAGCCGTTTATGATTCATTCATGTCCCCTGAGAGCAGTAAAGGCATAGATCTTTCTTTTGGGATCTATAATTTATTGAAGCTTTCTCTAACTGTTTTATAGATGCTTAATAAAACCTGAATGTTAATAACAAGGACAAGATTTCCGCAACTTCTCACTGAAAAAAACATTCAACTGGTACTTTTAAAAAGGATACTCAAAACAGCCACAATATAACTTTCCAGAACAAACTGGCCGTGTGAGCCTCCATTAATATAAACGGGTCCGTTCTTAGTCCTATGGAAGAATGGTGGGCCCCTGATGTGATTCCACATCTGGCCAGAAACTAGAGCGAAACAAAAGAAGACTGCACAAACTGCCCACATTTGTTTGTTGTATAGAAACTCGAGGTTGTTTCTGCGAAGGTACAGGAAGCCGGCAATCAGAATGAATAGCATCGAAAATGCTACGAAACCGGAGTAGTTTGGTGGACGGAACACTCTGATCTGTAAAGAAACAATTTAAACTAGAAACAGTTCTTGCAACATGATCAGTCAGGCCTTTGGTCGCTAAATGTGTTTGGATAAAGACGCAAATGGGTCTTCAATATTCAAAAGTTGTTGAAAACGGAACGGCGACCGCAATCAATCGCAAAACTATCTTATGATATTTATTGATATTGTGATATTAACTTCATCTTCGACATTTTTATTTAGGATTTCTTAAAATAAACTACACAAATGTAATATGTTGTGTGTCTATATGAACTGAAGGCACAATAATATGCTCTATGAATAGGCTGCAGTATGTATTGTTATCACATTAAATGCTTGTAGGTCTTACAATCTATTATTAAATACAGCAATAATTGAAATGAACTGAAAATGCAATTATTTAATTAATTACAGATAAATTGCAGATTACATAATTTAATGAATAATAAAATTCGTCTTATTAATATCAGATGTTTTGGAGAGCATAAAAGATTAAATCAGTTTTTTAAGTAATTTCTACTAAAGAGCAACTGCTTTCTTTAGGTCAGCCACAATCAGATAAATTGGTGAAATTAAATGATTTTATGAGAGGTATTCTACTGAAAACTCTATCTGTATCTTCCAAAGAGTTGTTTCTAATCTCTCTGATTAAGTTTTAATATTTGTCGGAATATAACTTAATATTAAGCAAAAAAATATATGTATTTCTACCTGAACATCAGTTCTATCTTGAATCCATTTGGAAATAGCCTCGGCATGTAATCCAGATCTCTCAAAGTCCATTGAGTCAGCTGGTTTCGGCTTGCCTTTGGCCGGGAAGTGCATGATAACAGGTGCTGTGTTTAGACGAAGCTGAAAATAGGAATAAATAAAACATGATTAAATATGAAGCATGACAAGTTGTTTTTTCTTAAGAAAGTTATATTCCTCAGATTGGTTAGATTATAGTATCTATGTTGTTGTTATGGGTGAATGTGTGAATTCATTAGAATCCACAACATTTTGTTTTTATAAGTTTTAAAAGTGTCATGGTCACTAATATTATCATTAACACTAAAAACGGAATTGTTACCATGTTTATAATAAAAATTAAAAAAAAAAATGTAATGTTAAATTAAATGAATGTGTGTGAATGAAATGTTTATTTTTTTTTCTATTGTTCACAAACATACATATTTTTTTTGTTCTTACAATTTACTCGCCAAACATTTTAGTTTGATGGTGTGTATTTTATTCAAAACAATTCAGAAATTCTAGTATGCCTCTGCATAGCATGCAAGAAAAATTATAAAGCTAAACGTAATGAAATATAATAATGAAGTACTCACCATTTGGAAGATTTCAGAACCCTCATCAAAATCCACCATACCGAAGAACAGTTTATTATTAGAAGCTGGTGCGAACCTGAATGAGTTAGCTACGATCAAGTACTCATCGTACACATGCTGGCAGATGGCACATCGTCGAGATGGTGCCATTGCGGTAAACATCACAACAAAGGAGTAATCTCTTGGTGGTGATTTCACATACTCTTTGAATTTGTTTAAGTTAAGGGAGACTATTGACTTTTTGGCTGTTAGATCTGTTAACTGTTGGACTTTATCTTCAAGCTGAAATGAGAACAAGTAACATTAAGTGATGTTTTCTTATAAATTACAAAAGGAAATTGATTGTTTTACAGACTCAATGTCTGATATCTAAAACAATCAGTTATCAGCATAAAATCATATGAAGAAGATAATATACCATGCTGTTGGATTTGCCTTAGTTGAGTTAAAATGGAATAAAAATGTGTAACATTAAAGTTGTAAAACTTTTTTTGCAGTACACAGATGTAGGTATTATTTTAATTTGGATTTCAACAAATCATTTAATGAAGCTTAATTGCAATTTTTTTCTGATTTAATTGCAATCTCTTCTTATTGAATTTGAATACATCATTATACCTACTTACTTCTAACACCTGTAATTGTAGAAACATGCGGAAGCTTTCATGAATGGTTGGCTTTTAAAACTAAGGATGTTTTGTTTATCAAGGGTCTTGGCCTAGTGCTTCATTACACACGCCTACAGAGATGGCCTACATCTATTTTTAGCTTTGAATTACCATGTTGGAGTTCAACAAAGCATGGCCCAGAATAGTGACTAGTGGCATATTACATGCAAATTAAGGAAATGTTCCGTTCATAACATTCCATACAATCCGATCTATTTTCTTTAAATCCTTGACCACTGGCAGCTTGAGGCCTTGAGGTGACAGAAAAATAAAGTTTCACATGACTGATAAAACCATGGTTCATGAAGAGATAGTTAATGAGCTCCTTATCGAGCATTTAAAATTAAATTAAATCACATTAATTGCCTCGTCTATATGAAAAGATAACATGAAAACGCCGGTATAATAATCACAAAAAGAATACTCTAACTTACCCCTTTTCCTCGCGTTTGAGCTGATCCTTCATAATAAGTAAGGATTGTTGTTAGAAATAAAACAAGTTTAAACTTCATTGTTTTAACTTATTATTAAAATTTACCCCAAAGTTCCAAACTGTTGCTATTGGAAATATTGGAATCAGTAAATGAGTAAATTATGTTTGACGTTTGCCACCTCGAAATCGTAAACGTCAGAAATGACTGACGTGTGCTTAACGTATTGTTTAAGAAGTGCGTTTCATCACTCGTTTTGGTTACTTACATGCCGCGGTGCTGTGCTCCAGACAATTTGTTTCATTAAAGCCGTGCAATAGCCCTGTATTTATGTGTTTCTCCTTCAATGCCATACCGTGCAGTCAACAAACACCTGGCTTTCATATAAATAGCCAATCCTTTTGGCTTAGCATTGAATCTAAAAGAAAAAGAAGGAATAGCATTTTATGCATTTTGGTAAGTTGTGTAACATAGGAGGAGGTACAGTACAACAACTTACTTAAAAACTACTACTACTTAAGGCCTTAATACAGGATGTAAGGGTAAACACCGTTGTCACTCAAGCCATAGGTAGTTGACATAAATAAAAAATTATAGGACCGAGTTAAAATAACAGAAAATTATCCCACACCGTCCGCGCATTCATGGTAAGCGCCCGAGTGACGTAATCGCCGCCCGTCCTACCTACCTACACAATACTCTTAACATAACCTGTGATACAACTTTTCCTGGCTAGGCAAAAATACCTACCTTAGGTGTTGCGTGACGAGTCTAAAATGTAATCGAGATTGCCCATGTAGGCTGTAGAATAGAATAGAATTTTTTTATTTCAGACCGGAGTCCATAGGGTTAGTAACAATTTTACTTACTTTCTAGTGTTAGTAGGTTACAGACACATACAATTATAATTCAGCGTGGAGCTGCATCCACCTCCGCAGCATCGGGGAATCCCATCGATCAGCAAATACACTGAGAATACTGATGGTGCCGCCGCGAACACGAGTCATCAGGGATGCACATCTATTTCTAATAATGGCGGCAAAACCATCAATATTATTATCTGCAAACATCCCCGACGCACTACACCGCCACGGCAGCCGTAGCAGTACTCTCAGTGCATTATTATATTGAACGCGTAGATCGCTGTATGTCCGCTGAGTGAAGTTGACCCACAGGCTGCACGTGTAGAAGGACTGACAGTAAGCTTTGAAAAGCGTTACTTTAACTGGCCTTGTACAACGTGCAAACCTGCGGGCCAGCATGTTACAATGGACAGCCAGCGACCTACGTTCCCTTTCAATGTCACAATTATCCTTGAGATCTTCAGTGACCCAGTGGCCCAGATATTAAAACTTGTTGGCGACAGTTGGAACAGACGAATATGTCAAACTGCCTGCTTTAAAAACCATTAATTCGATCTTTGTGACATTATATCTGAGCCCATGATTCACCGCATAGTTTTCACATATAGCGATCAGTCTCCTCAGAGCACCGACCGATGGGCTCAGCAACCCCATATCGTCAGCATAACTAATATTGTTAATGCACACCCCGTCAAAATGACATCCGATATTGGTGCTGCTGAGCTCAAGGATCAGCTGGTTCATGTATAGGTTGAAGAGCCGCGGAGAGCTGAGCCCCCCTGCCTCACCCCGCACTACAGCCGATACACGTCCGAGTGCGAAACATTCCACTTCACGCTATTGCTTTGACTACTGTACCAGTACTTAAATATTGACACTATTTCAGATGGTAACGTAGTTTCACGTTCTAGTTTACGCCACAAAACATCGTAACATACAACATCAAATGCCCTGGACAGATCCAGAAAACAAGCAAAAATAGGAGTCTTCCTGTCTGTGTAGTATTGGACAGTCTGCTTGAGGCACAAGATTGCAGTCTCAGTTGACAGCCCAGGCTTAAAACCGAACTGGGTGTCATGTAATTCGAGGTGTTTAGCCAATTGCTTATCAAGCAAACAGTCCAACACTTTTGCTATGACAGTGGCCAGAGAAATGGGCCTGTAATTGGAAATGTCCGAGACATCCCCTGTTTTATTTTTCACAATAGGCACTACCATTGTATACATTACGTCATCCGGTAAGTAACCGTGACTAACGCACAGGTTGAAAAATAAAGCCAGCACACGCGGCAAGTGTTCCCCCGCATGCTTCAGGTGCTCGATACTGAGGCCATCATGACCCGGGGATTTACCCCTATAGCTACACTGCCTGCAATTCGGCTGCTCCGAACATTGCCGAACCGCGCGACTTGCCCCGAACATTGCCGAAGTTTGCTGAATCGCGCGTCTTGCGGCTCGCCAGTCACGCTAACCAACGTATCGGTCTGCATAAATTTGTTTTCGCGCCCCAAATCAGTGTTAAACTTGTATTTTTATTTTAGTGTATTAAACTTATATATTTGTTAGAGCTGTGTTTATTGTGAAGAGTTTCCAAATCCACCAATACACACATAATAATAAATAAACTAATATAGCCTGATATAGTGGTGGTGGATAGATCAAAGCGACGCGCAATGATTGTTGACATAACGGTCCCGCATGATGAGAACCTCGTGAAAGCCGAGAAATATAAGCAAATCAAGTATCTTGATTTGGCTCACGAGGTTGTCGACATGTGGGATGTGGACTCAGCGATCATTGTGCCGATAGTTGTTTCAGCCCATGGCTTAATTGCCAAGAGCCTCGATCAATACCTGAGGTGGCTCTCGTTAGACAGCTGGATAAAGGGCTTGATTCAGAAAGTCGTACTCCTGGACACGGCTCGTATTGTTAGGTTCCTCTCTCTGGAGCCTTGACCGCCGGTAGCTTGGAACCTGATCCCGATACCGGTGGGCTACAATTTTTTATATTTTTAATTTTTTTTTTATATGGTTTTTTCTAAGGAATATTTAAAAATATAAATAATTTGTATGGAAATAAATAAAGGAAACATAAACTAAACTAAAAATATTTTATTTTAAATAAGACTTTATGATTATTTATAATGGGATAGTTTTTTGAATAATAATAATTAGTAAGTTGTCTAATTGGTTAAGACATCCGGTGTACTGAATCGGAAGGTCGCAGGTTCAAACCCTGCTCGCACTAGAATTTTTCTTTCCATGTCAAAACAGCAATAATAATTAGTACTTTTATGTTTCCGACTTCAAAGTAGGTACGCCATTTTTTTCCTATTGCCTGTCAGTACTAGGGATGTCCATTCTTTCTATTGCGGGTAATGTGCCTATGCCTACCTACCTACATAAAATAAAATTATATCGATTTTGTATTGATTGTTCAATCTATTATTGTAATAGTAGGAGAGCCGACTGCAAAATTTCCAACCTACTTGATACCGCGATAAAATGCACAATGGGTTCTCATAAAAGTGATGCTAAGTCCGAATTTGATAGTCTGCCACGGCGGAACTTGCCAAAAGTAAAAAAAAAAAAAACATTTTCTGTGCGAAAAAGTGGGTGTTACTTTACCCATCTGATACTCAAATAATAGTTATGGCATCAGTTAGAAATTTACTGGTAGATACAGAAAAGCGAAATGTCAGTATTTTTTTTTGCCGGAAGTGCTTGGCAGACGCTCTCAAAGGTGACCATCGGGACCCCTAAATATACCTATCTGATACCAGCATGAAACCAATTCCAGCCGGTAGGTATGAACCCTCATTTCAGGAATATATGTCTGCCAACGCTTTTTCTGCCGAAACACCTTGACAGACGAGATTATGTAAGCAACATCCGTAGAACCCGTATTTTGGAATTGTACAGATTACGGACATTTTAATTACTGAAAGCTTATTGTATTGCATGTATAATCATTATGAAGGTCTGTGTTAGGTAGTAAGTTATAAAAATATCTACAGGTGAATTTTTCTTCACTAGTAGTAGGTTTGGAGAATATTAGCAAATCTGGTTTAGCAGCTAGTTTAGTATATCCTCTTTAACGCGTTCCCGCAAAGTTTTGATTGTAATTATATCGACATGATACCTGGATTAATTTTTAGGTATAGCCATAAAAAAAAACAGACGGTTAACGCCACCGCCCGCCATTTGCATTGCAGCTTGACTTGGTACTGGGAACTGTTTTGTTACAATGACAGAATGTTTGGTTGTTTGGAATGTCTCGGTGCTGCGTACCGACCTCCCTAGTGCCGTCAGCGTGGTTTGCTACGCTGACGACACGCTGGTGCTGGCACAACGGAGGTCGCACGAGGCGGCAGCCGAATACATGACACGCGGGGTTGCGATAATCGTGGAGAGGATCCGGCAATTGGGTCTCGAGGTGGCATTGCACAAGTCCGAGCCCATGTGCTTTCATGGGCCTCGGAATGCGCCACAGTCGGGATCCGAGTATTTTCTGCCTTCACGCGGCTCTTGGCCAACTTGAGGTGTCCAAAGGCCTCCTGCCGGAGGCTCTACGCGGGGGTCGTGCGGTTCATGGCCCTTTACGAAGCCCCGGTGTGTTCTTTGAGGCGGCGAGCCGCCCACTACCTGAACGCGCCCCAAAAGGTGGTAGCCGTAAGGCTAGTCCGGGGGTACCGCACGATCTCCGGCGAGGCGGCGAGCCTCCTTGCCGGATTGTCGCCATGGGATCTGGAGGCGATAGTCCTCGCGCGCCTGCACGAATGGCGCGCGGAGGCACTAAGTCGGGGGGAAACTCCGCTGCCGCGGCAAATCGTCGCTCTGCGGACAGACCTCCGGCGCGATTTCATGGCGACATGGATAGAGCAACTGTCGCAACCCAATGCAGGGCATGGCACTATAGTGGCTATAAGTGCCCTCTTTGAGGAGTGGCTAGAGAGCCGCCACGGCGCCCTCACCTTCCGCCTGATGCAGGTCTTCACCGGACACGGTTGTTTCGGGCCGGACACGGTGCAGCATACCGTGGAGGTCTGCCCCGCTTGGGCGGAGCACCGCCGTGTCCTCGTAGCGGCGATCTCTCGCGTCCGGCCCTGGTTTAAGCCATGGTCCGGCCGAGAGAGAATGGGAAGCTGTCACCTCCTTCTGCGAAGCAGTCATGTTAGTGAAGGAGGTGGCGGGACGTGAGAGGGAAAGAGCCTCACGACCCAGCCGCCGCGGGAGATGCCCCGGGCAACGGGGGTCTCGTGGTGGCTCCCGGCCACCGTAGGCGCAGGCCTGTGGACGGCGAGTAATGGACTAGCTCGCCGCCCGGCCGTCCTATGACGACAGGCCGTGTCGACAGCGCGTTGCGTGTTTCACGCGCGCCTCAAAAAGATGTCGGCAACAATGTAGGGGTCCGCAAGGGCCGATGCCTGCCAGGGCTGCGGGACTGTTCGAAAGAGATACCGCGGCCCTGAAACACAAAGGGCAAAGAAGGAACATGGATGGGTTTTATTCAGCAGAAGTCTGACACTCCCTTCCGCTCCGCCCAGAGAAGGGGGTCATTCGATGACTTCCCATCCGAAAAAATAAAATAAAAAGTGTCATTTCGATATAATTACTATCAAAACTTACGGGAACGCGATAAAGAGGATATACCAAATTAGTTGCTAAACCAGAATTGCTAATATTAAAAACAGCTAGTGAAAAAAAAACTCACCTGTAGATATTTTTATCACTTACTACCTAACATAGACCTTCCAAAGTACCTAGGTGTCACGTTGGACAGGGCCTTAACGTATAAGTCACATTGTCATAGTACAAAACAGGAAGTCGCGACCCGAAACAACTTGTTACGTCGCTTAGTTTCCACGAGCTAGGGAGCAGCACCCGAAGTTCTTCGAATAACCGGCATGTCCCTATGTTTTTCTGCTAGCGAATTTGCGTGCCCAGTGTGGTATCGATCCGTTCACGCAAAACAAGTAGATACTGCTCTAAACGAGACGTGTCGGATAATATCGGGCTGCCTAAAACCGACTCCTCTCAATAAGCTGTACTCGCAAGTAGGTATAGCACCACCTGCTGTACGAAGGGATGTCTCATACGCGCTGGAAAAAAAGAACCAAGAATCCGATTCCCGACATCCCCTCTACGACCACACACCTAACCCGGGAAGACTAAAAAGCCGCAAAAGCTTCTTACGCTCCACTCAGGCAATCTAAAACAGGCCACCCAAAGTACGCGGTAAGTTATGGCAAGAGAAGTGTCCACCACCCCACGACTTCTTAAAGCTCCAAGAACACCTGGCTCCCGGTAGTGAACTACAGTGGCCTATTTGGAAAGCTCTGAATCGACTGCGTGCCTAATTAGGACGCTGCAAACATAATCTGGCAAAATTGGGGTATTACTGGTCCCTCCAACACCTAGTGCGAGTGCGGCGCTCCGGATCAAACTATGCCCCACCTGCTGGAGTGTCCCAGGTGTCTCTTGACGACCTGAATAGCGCCTTTGCCGCTGCAATAAACGTGGCCACCTACTGGGCCCAAACCGTCTAATATGGAAGGAACATCGATACGATAAGAAGAAGAAGAAGACAGACCTTCATAATGATTATACATGCAATACAATAAGCCTTCAGTAATTAAAATGTCCGTAATCTGTACAATTCCAAAATACGGGTTCTACGGATGTTGCTTACATAATCTCGTCTGTCAAGGTGTTTCGGCAGAAAAAGCGTTGGCAGACTTATATATTCCTGAAATAAGGGTTCATACCTACGGACTGGAATTGGTTTCCTGCTGGTATGAGATGGGTATATTTAGGGGTCCCGATGGGGTCACCATTGAGAGCGTCTGCAAAGCACCTCCGGCAAAAAAAATACTGTCAGATTTCGCTTTTCTGTATCTACCAGTAAATTTCTAACTGATGCCATAACTATTATTTCAGTATCAGATGGGTAAAGTAACGCCCCCTTTTTTGCACCGAAAATGTTTTTTTTTTTTTACTTTCGGCAAGTTCCGCCGTGGCAGACTATCAAATTCGGACTTAGCATCACTTTTATGAGAACCCATTGTGCATTTTATCGCGGTATCAAGTAGGTTGGAAATTTTGCAGTCGGCTCTCCTACTATAATCCATTCCCTGTAAAAAAATCAAATGGTCACAACTTTTTACTCGTTAAAGTTACAAGGTGGTCATTGAAATACGTGAGGGTAGCAATTATTCAAGTAAAAATAATAACACGAATTTGAATAGTTCAGAATGGCTGGTCATTTTGAAGTACCATTATTTTGTTTCCAAGTTAGGTAGCAATTAATTGACTATAGGTAGTAAAAGGTAGCAAATAGGTAGCAATTTTTGGTCACCAGCCTGACGCGAACCGATACAGGCAACCAGCCATCCTGACGCAGACCGTTTATTGCAGCGGCAGAGGCGCTATTCAGGTCGTCAAGAGTGCAGGTAAACGGACACCTGGGCCACTCCAGCAGCTGGGGCATAGTTTGATCCGGAGCGCCGCACTCGCACTCGGTGTTGAGTGACCAATAATACCCCATTTTGCCAGATTATGTTTGCAGCGGCCTAATCGGTTGCGCAGTCGATTCAGAGCTTTCCAAATAGGCCACTGTAGTTCACTGCCGGAAGCCAGGTGTTCTTGGGGCTTTTTTTGGTGGTGACTTCTCTTGCCATAACTTGCCGCGTACTTTGGGTGGCCTGTCTTGGATTGCCTAAGTGGAGCGTAAGAAACTTTTGCAGCTTTTTAGTCTTCCCGGGTTAGGTGTGTGGTCGTAGAGGGGATGTCGGGAATCGGATTCTTGGTTTTTTTCCAGCGCGCATGAGATATCCCTTCGTACAGCAGGTGGTGCAATACCTACTAGCGGGTACAGCTCATTAAGAGGAGTCTGTTTTAGGCAGCCCAATATTATCCGACACGTCTCGTTTAGAGCAGTATCTACTTGCTTTGCGTGAGCGGATCGATGCCACACTGGGCACGCAAATACGACAGCAGAAAAACATAGGGACATGCCATTTGTTCGAAGAACTTCGGGTGCTGCTCCCCAGCTCATGGAAACTAGGCGACGTAACAAGTTGTTTCGGGTCGCGACTTTGTTTTGTACTATGACAATGTGACTTATACGTTAAGGCCCTGTCCAACGTGACACCTAGGTACTTTGGAAGGTCTATGTTAGGTAGTAAGTGATAAAAATATCTACAGGTGAGTTTTTTTTTCACTAGCTGTTTTTAATATTAGCAATTCTGGTTTAGCAACTAGTTTGGTATATCTTCTTTATCGCATTCCCGAAAGAGTTTTGATAGTAATTATATCGACATGACACTTTTTTATTTTGCATGAAATGAGCCGCTGTAAAAGGTTGAGGACATCTTGCAACTGCCTTTCGCCTCCATCGTTAGACCGTCGATGAAAGTCATACTCCAGGTAGTTACAAAGTTCTCATCAAGGTGCATGAAATGAGCCCAAACACGATACCTATAACTGCTGTAAACTCTTATGGACCTCTTGCAACTGCCTTCCGTATGCAAAGCGCATAGAAAGCGATTGAGCCCAAACACGATATAGCTGCTGTAAACTCTTATGAACCTCTTGCAACTGGCTTCCGTATGCAAAGCGCTTAGAAAGCGATTGAACACACACTCTACAGAGTATAGGCTATGTAGATTTTCAAAGCAGCGTCATGTAGACTAATCTAAAGTATGCTATCATAACTTTTTAACAAAGCCGGTCAGTCGATTTTAAAGTTAACTTGTGAGCACATTTTATTCATTAGTACCATTTTGGCTCAATAGATGTCGCTGAACTTTTCTTACTTAATGATACGTTCTTCTTGAACACTGTTTTACTGCTACATAAACACTACGCTACAATCGTGTATGACGGAATTGTTCCTCTTAAAACTTTCTAAAAAAAAGTCCGTGATAGCATATGGCCGTCTTTTAAGGTTGACTCACTATTACCTTTTTTAGGGTAATCAATATTGTTCCAAAATAATGCATTATTTGCGAAGGTGTCTTGGTAAACATGGTATTTATCCTTATCCAAATACGTTATTAATCACAAATATTGAATATTGAACAAAATCGCCCTTGCAGCATTTGATTTCAATGAATATCTTAGGAGATATCAGTTTTAAAATAACTCTGCAGAATAATGAGCAAATGTGGAATGATGTCTGATGTGCTCCTTTAGAATTATATTATAGGTGCCTACGACCCACTCTCTCTCAAGAGTTCGGTGTAGGTAACTTAATTTTAATAAAATGTTTGAAAATTTTTATATATGGAGCATGGCATAGTCCCCATCCGCCATTTTGTATTTTTTAAATCGCGTCGCACTATGAAACTAATAGTATAATTTGACTTACTAGCACTTTTTTTTAATTTTTAGAACTATTTTATTCACACCTACCTACCTAATTAAGATGTAACTGAATGAGCTATTAATTAACTTATGAAGGTATGTTATAGTCGTAAAAATAAGGCAATTTAAAAAGGTTGTTAACCACTGTTTTTTTTTTAATTCAAATAATATCCAGAAACGAGCTACAGGCTTGTTCTACGTGAAAAACAATGATAATTTTATTCTCGGTAAACCCTTCTGAAACGAAATTTCAAGAACATTTAATCGGTTTAAAAATGGCACGGCTCTCGCAAAATACGCCACACGTTAAAAAAAACTGATGACAAGACTGTCGTGCCATCCGTAATTATTTACCAAATATGGAAGCGATTGGCGTTGGTGGTCCTGCGGTAGTCACGGACATGTTTGAATGTTGCGTGTGTCATGGTGTTGTGATGATGTAGGTCATTTTCCCAATTCACCCACTACATGTCAAATTAAACAACGAGGCTACTTTGAAATCGCAGATTTACTAGACATTAATATCTTCTCAGATAAAATATTTTCTAAAACCTATGATATAAGTCTGATTTGATTTGCATCTACTGGTGTCAAAAGTAAGAAAGTTATTGATTTCAAAACAGCATTGTACCGGTCCAAGGATGAATGTATTTCGAAACAAGCAAACAATTGATTCATAATTTACATTAGTTGTTTTCAAATATTTTATTAACACAATTCATTCAATAACACCCAAAGATTATAACATTCTCTAACATGAAACCTATAATAAAATACAATTTTACCTAAATGTATTTTACTTACCAATTTATAATCATTCAAACATCATGTCGACTATGAGGTATACAGAATAAATATTTTTTTTTCACATTATAAGTCGTCAGAAATTTAATAATACTATACTAATACTATTAAATATTTAATATTATATAGTTATAATTTGAATGCGATAGTTGCTATATAATGTCATGATTCAAGCATTCGCCTTCGAATACTTAACTTATATTGCTCGCATGAAAACCAAAAAGGAAAATAAAACACAGTATAATCAAGTAGAAACAAAATAATATGGAATGTACAAACCATGTTTATTAACTGATTCCTGGCAATACAATGTTTGTGACTCGCTTTTGAATTTAACAACAGCCACTCGAAAGAGGATAACATTTACAGGCCGATAACAGTATGATAAAGGATACATCCACTATAACACTGAAAGCTATATTGCATGGTACTTAAGCCAGGTTTTACCTTAACAGCGATAGACATCGGTACACAGTACCCTGGGGTTTAGATGTTTCATAAATTATTAAGATAACTTGTTTGGACTTAAATTTCTACTCTAACAGTACATTAGTTTCGCCTTAATGCTAAAATAATCTAAAAGTGATATCGTCGGATGATACGAAGATACGTTCGCGAGGGGGTGTTTAACGCGCAAATAATCTGATATGTCGATAGGTGAAATAAAGTGATCTCCTGTCACCGAAAGTCTAATAAAAATGCGGTAATAAATTAAGAAATAAATTACGCCATCATCGCACGGTAGCAATTAAATGTAAACCATGATTTGGATTCGAAAATAGTAATCATTATATTTATAAAATTGAAATAGATAAAACATTTATACAATTGTCTCTAGGCGCGGTGCGGCCGCAGCATCAAGGCTGCACCGGGCCGGAGATATGCGAACACATAAATGATTAACGCTCAAATAACCAAGTACTATACAAGATGTTTTGACGTGCTCCGAGGCCCTATGTGGGTCTTTTTGCTACCGGCGACGACTTCCATGTGCGCGACTGAGTGACTGAGCAGATTCTGTGGCATAGAAACTCGGAGCACGAGCGACGGGAGTAGTGTGCTTGATGTGTTAACTATTTCGTGTAAAGGTAGATGGCGACGATAAGACCGTATAGACCCAATACTTCAGCGAAAATGAGTATAAGGATCATACCGACGAATAACCTGGGTTGTTGCGCGGTACCACGTACACCAGCGTCACCGACGATACCTATGGCGAAACCAGCCGCAAGACCAGAGAAACCTACAGAGAGACCAGCTCCCAGGTGGACGAACCCTCTGAAAAGACACAGACAAGACTTCATTAGTACATGTGTTTACGGAAGACAAGAACTAAGGTAATGAATTGCACTTCGTGTTGTTTCATTCATGAGGGAAAGTAGCAGTGGTGTCAACCTAATTCGAAAAACTATTTTGGAAACCTATAATCTTTCTAGAAAGATGTTGGTTCCCATTTATAAGCACTAAATCATTTAATTTCTACACGTAACAAGTCATTACACAAAAAAAACTAGTATCGAGGTCAATAGCATGAAACATGCTCGCACGATTGCAAGTCGACGGCAATTATGAAATGAAAAATGTCCAAATTATGTCACTCGTGCATAGCTACCATGGGTGTAATTATATATATATATATCAGTCCTAACATTAATGAGCCTGAGTTACATTGAACATTGACTAGAATTAGGATTGTTGGTATCAAAATAATATGAAAGATTTGTATAGGTTAACAGCGTTTACAACTACGGCATTTCAAACAAACTTTAAAGTCTTTTTTTTTCGAAATGACAGAACCGATTTTAATGAAACTTCATACGCTGCAGGGTATAGGTCTAAAAATTTACCAGAGAACATTTCCGAAAAAGAGTGTTATAGCTAAATTAGATCGATTTTAGGTTTTCCATAGAAACAAATTACCAATTATATATTTTTTTTAAAAAGACATTTTAAAATCTTCTCTGGTAACTTTTTAGACTTATGTATCCTGCTTACGCGTATGAAGTTTCATCAAAATTAGCTGTCATTTCGAAAAAAAAAAACGGCTTGAAAGTTTGTATGAAATACCGTAAACATGTCGTAAATGCTCTTATGCTGAACACACCGTGTTCCGGACGAATATACATGAACTTCGACAAGATGTTCAGACTATTTTTTTAATTACTCTCGGGTACTTCTCGAACGTGCAAATGAAATGCAAATATCATTTGATAATTGAATTGCACTAAACGGCCACATAGGCCAAATTAAGACCCTTTCTTACTGCATAACTTAATTAAATTTTATTAAATGAAATTACAAATATCTTTGTAGTGTAGCCTTTTTAAGTAATACTTCCTGTGTAAGATTTGATTTGTAAAAGCTACAGAAGAGTTTGCCAAAGTTTATGGATAACGTGAAGAACACAGTGTAGGTATAATACTGATGGCGACTGCCTTGCGAAGTAGGTTAGTAAGTAAAGAATATGTTAGCTTGGAAAATAACATAAATCTCTTTGTGAAATGAACACAAATATAAAAATCCCGTTAAAAGATTTTGCAATCTTCATCTATGTACTGCTGATATATTTTGTCTTATCAATTTGATCGATCGCTTCTTATCAAGTCATTTTACCGGTCAAATTTCCGTTAAGTTCGTATGGAAATCAAAATTACCCAAGACTGCTGCAAGTAAAAAATATTATTTACGAAAAATTTATTTTTTACATGCCTGTCTTTTATGTATTTACTAACTGTAAATACGAGAATGCACTACTAAAATTGTAAGAACAGAAACCGATCAATAAAACATTAAATAAAGAAACATTACGACAAGACGGCAAATATAAGACATGGGTGCCATCTTTCTAACCATTAAAAACATGATTAGGCAGATATTAAGTGGAATCTTCTCTGTAGGCAGATATTAAGTGGAATCTTCTCTGCACTGCTAGGCATGATCTTTTATTCTTTTGACGAAGCGTTATGGGAACTTGTTTCAGATGAACTCATTAACCTGCTGTCGTGGCTGAATATTGTTATAAACATGTTACAATATTTTGCAATAAATAGCCTTGATTATGTAATCTTGTCCAAGTCTAGCTATTACGAAACCAGCAAACAAACTTACTGAAGCGAATGTTATTATACAATGTGGTGATCAATACAACAGCAAAAAAAACTTTGGTTAGGACCAATGTTTTCATTTATTGTCACATTGTATCACTGTTTCATAGGAATATTTTTAAACTATAAAATTAATCCTAACATCTAAATTAAAATAATGATTTTTCTAAACAAACTACAATTAAAGCATATTGGTTCACTAATCTGAGGTATAATTTGCACTAATTCACATCTGGAAATAAAATTTAAGGAACTAATTTGGCAAAAATTTTTTTTGAAGAAGCCAGTTGGCGACATGTGTTTACTGTTAATACAGGTGCGGGAATCTTTAACCTGTCGGTGCTAGGCCTATTACTCTACATCATGTAGAAAATGCTAAAAAAGAAAAAAGTCCTGTGACTAAATTACATCAAAATGTGTTTTTTGTATGTGGAGCCTCATTGGGTATTCGCAGTTTAATTTATCGTCATTGCCACCCTGTTTATAAGATAGAAAGGAGTTTCTTTTGAAATGATGTACATGATTGTACCTATGGCTCCTAGGGCTGCACAAGCCAATAATTTTTCCATACAAACGGAAAAGCTGATAACTTCACACTATTTGGAGTTAAATACCACAAACCAAGCATTATATCGATTTTCCTTGACATTATTTAGTAGAATTGCTAATCAACCAGTATAAAAAAAAAGTAATTAATTGCCAGTTTAATTTAGCCATAAAAATGTACCTACTTGAACTTGAAAATAGATGTGGGAGCAAAAAGATCCTGACATTACTCTTTATTAAACTCTGTATCATGGTCTCGAACATTTTCATTAACACTAGAAACAGGATATTTACCATGTTTACTGATTGTTGCTATTTGTTTGTTGTTGTTGCTTTAGTTAATCCATGATCATGGTGCTTGCAATACCACCGAAATATCGGGAACTCAAAACAATCAGTAAACATCGTAAATATCCCATTTCTAGTGTTAATTATAGATAATATTACTCCATATTGTGTACACAGAACCCTTAACAAAAAATAAATAAGACAGCCATCAACTCATGGTAATGCAATGCACTGCTAGACATAGGGATACTTCCCAGCTGCATGCGCCACAACTACCATAATACGCTGGACCTTTTATGGCTTGTCATCTAAGACTAGCAAGAATATTATATGAATTGATGAATTATATGATATTTTCAATTTACACTTACTTGAAAAGGGTGTAGCCAGTTTCAGTTAAGGACCCTGCAATCAGGACCGCCACTACCAGACCGTAGATGGCAATGATACCCGCCATTACAACGGGAATGATGGACTTCATGATCAGCTCAGGCCGCATCACCGACATGGCGGCAATACCAGTACCTGACTTGGCAGTTCCATAGGCAGCTCCCAGCGCTGAAATCATACAAGTTTAAAGGTTTAGTAAGATACTACTTAATGACAAGCTAGCGAGTAAAAAGGATGAGATGTTTCAAAACTAATTGAAGTGGATATTAATTTTCATTCAAAACAGTTAGCATAGTATCTTTTTTGAGAGGGTGGTAGAAAATTCTCCTGGTCAACTGTTTGATTAGGCTAGTTTAATGCAAGTGATAGATTCTAACAAGACAATACTATCTTTGCAGGTTTCTTCACCCCTAGTAGGCATTGACCTTTTCAATCATAGTTGCACTTTGTTGATTTTACTGCCACACCAGTTTTATTGAAATGGTTATTTTTCTTAACTTGTGGTAGTTTTCATTCATTGCATTAATGCTTGATTTATCATAGCAGACAGACATTGTGGTTTTAGGTATGAGTCAAAACATGACAATGGAAAATTCTGTTAGGATCTTTCCACGCTTGGGGGAGTACTTTGCTGTTTAATCTAAGAAAAACCCAGTGTCTTCTTTTAGTAATACAGACCAGGGGACATGATAGGATAATAATATGAATTACATTACAATTCACCAATTGACAATTCATAATACTACCTGCAAGGTATTGTTTATTTAAACGAGGTAGGTAGATAGGTATGTTAGGTAGGTAGGGTAGAGTAGTAAAAAGTACAACATGAAATTGATGTTCATCATTAAATTTCATTCTTTTTTCCAAGTTTCAGTTTGTGTACATCTGTGTTCAAACTTTTTCACCGTGGGTGCAGCTAGTAAGATATAAGCATGTCATAGAACCTCTTTGATACAAGTTGTCAAGTTTACATTCACATGACTTATCCTTAATGTTTTAGGTACACAAGAAGTCATGTGATTCTACCATTTATGATTGAAATGAATGCTGTTCTATCCTAGTGGGTATTATTATAGTTTTCCATTGTTACTGGCACTGTGAATTATAAGAGTGCTGATTGGATCTTTATAGTACTTTACATGAGTATCCTATCCTGTAAGCACTTCATGTACTTGAGTGGTCATGTGATGACTTGAAATCTAGTTATGTTTAATTCATTTCTGAATGTTTAGCATGATGAGGATCATTCTTGTGAAAAGGTAGTTGGAGTATCCTAGTAGTAGTTATAACATGAATGAACAGCTGACTTATAATCACATGATTACTTAGTTGGTCATGTGATTATCAAAACCATAGATTTTTTCATTCTTTTCCTTGTAATGAGGGGATTTTCCTAAACATTAGTTGAACTAAGACTTCAGAAATGTATGGAAGTGTATTCCATGATTTAAGTTGTTGAATGAAAACTGTACTCATTACTGATTTCATGCATATTTATCACATGGCATGAGATATTCTCGTGAAAGAACCCCAAAACATGAAAAACAGTAGTAGACCAGGTACAAAAGAGTCATCATGCATACAAGCTCTTGTTGCCGATGCCACTTCAATGCTGTCAACCGAAACTATCAGCAATTAATCACATTCACCACCCCTTTTCCCGTAAAACACTTCTTTACTTCAATCATTATCGAATTGGACTCATTCCGTCATGCATATCTATATATTTATGTAGGGATAACGTAAAGCACAAGGTGCGGCTACTACTATTATTAGTGCTCTTAAAATAACCAGATTCAGACTGATTTAATAGAGCAAGATAGTTGAAAATATTTTTCACAAGCATTCCTGACATTTAAACACTGGTTTCTGAACTCCTGTAACCCGTTTCGGGAAATCGATAATATTCGAGACAGCCATTTGTACGTTATTGTACCACAAAATACATACCGCTAAAGATGATAGCAGACGCCGCCCCCATAATTCCAAAGAAGGGTGAATAGATTGGGCTGGTCTCCGGAGCCGACATTTTGTAGGCTGATTGAGGGAGTATTTACAGGTCCCAAAAAACTGTGATGACTATCTGCACACACTCACTCGACGGAACTACTTTAGCACAGACAAATATGGCCCAAGCTTTGCAGACTCAATAGAAAAGATAGAATGGGTCATATGACGATTGATGTTCAAGGCAGTGCTCGATATGACCTAAGTTCTGATTGGTTTTCATACGACACTACCGAAATGCGCAGCCAATCCTAAGCCAAGATTCGGATACGTTATGACGTAGTTTATTGATGTGGATCGCTGGCCAGCACTTTTCTTGTGCGCATGTACTGTTTGATTGTTTCAATACTTTTAAGTGATACAACTTCTTAGAAAGAGTGCATATTATTAAAATAAAGAATTCATAAATTAAGTTAGAAATAATCATGCAAGGTAGTCTAATTAATTAATTTTGTTCAAAGGAAAAAAAATAACTTAAAATTAAAAGTAATTCTTTATTGATTAAGTTAGAATGATACCATGATTTGAAAACTACCATCTAGTAATATTTGGGCGATATTACAATTGTGAAAATATTGTTAAGGAAAATTGCATTATTGGACATTTTATAAACCTACTATTTTTATATTAGGTTTTCGATGTTTGGAACCATAACAACAACATACCTAGCCCTCGTTAATTTACCTTTGGTAATCTCGAATACAAACAAAATTGAATGCGGAATCTAGAGGAAGTTATCTGTGTTTGTCACCATTCTCCTGCCCTTATCCCAATTTATTTGGAGTCGGCGCAGCAGTCATCTTCTTCTTTATTTTTCTATTACTCGACATTTCAGCAGTCGCCTCCTTTCTAGCCATATAAATATGTTTGTGTTTAGGTTTGTACTAAGTTTATGAAAGTTATTATGTTATGCTGTTTTGTGTTTAAATGGTGTAATAATTTAATAATGTTGTTAGTTTTAATTTTAGTATTGTTTTTTGTAAGTATATAGTTGAGTATACTTGTTTAAGTTCTTAACCCTGATAAATAATGATAGTCTAAGCTGTTATAAATAAAAATATAATCCTTCACACAGTCCATCCATCGTTTCTTTGGTGTTCCTCTACTATTATAGCCATCTACATTCAAACTCAATATTTCCCTCATTCCTCCGCATCACATGTCCATACCACGATAACCGATTACCACACATGTATTTAAAATTTTCAAGTTAATAACTATTACTCTGCCCGTCCCAACAATTATTCTATTTTTTTTAAATTTATTAGATTTGTATATCGAATTTGCGACTACGTTTACATGAAGAAATACAATAGCCATTTTGAAACTTCGGCATTTTTAAAAACGAGACCATCATAACTATGCTCTATTTTTTCCCAATTTTGACGGCAGTGCCATATTATCTTACCCCACATGTATGTTTCGATGAGCGTGTTAGCTTCAAGAGCGTTTAGAAATTACTATTCTTGTAATTTCTAAACGCTCTTGTACGCTGTTGTGGTTTTTTTCTTAGTATTCATAGATTATATTAGAGATTTATGTATAGATATATTCTATGTTGTTCATTTTAATGTAACTATCTTATGTAAAAGATGATTTTGCATGCTATTATTATGGTGGAATGTGTCCTGCTCTATAACATTGTAATGATGTTTTGGGTCAGGTTACAAGCTTTTATTTTCGTGAGAGATCACCGCCGCCAATCGCCGCTAATATTTTGACCCTCAAGGGTAGTACGGTTGGTCGGCGAGTTATGGGCTAGCTCGCCGTCCGGCCGTCTTATGTCGACAGGCCGTGCAGACGGCGCGTTCGTGTTCCACGCGCGCCTCAAAGAGATGTCAGCAAATAAGTAGGGGTCCGCAAGGGCCGATGCCTGCCAGGGCTGCGGGACTGTTCGAAAGAGATACCGTGGCCCTGGAACACAAAGGCAAAGAAGGAACATGGGTGGGTTTTAGTCAGTACAAGTCTGACACTCCCTTCCGCTCCGCCCAGAGCGGGCGGGGGGGTCATTTGATGATTTCCCATCCGGAAAAAAAAAAAAAGAAAAAGGGTAGTACGGTTTTACTTTAATTCAACATTTAAAAACAAATAATAGAAGAAATCATATTTTGTGCATATGGTATCATTTAACTGTCAATAAGTTCCTAACTTTAAAATGTTTGGATACACGTTGTTTTCGTTTCGAAATTCTTCTACCTTTCACCTAAGATTGTATCCGAATTTTCACACGCAGAGTACTAGATCACGTGATTGTCAGTTGATGTTTTCTCTTTTCCTCTTGACGTGAAATATATAATGCTCTCTCGCTTTATTGCTGAAAATTAAGTTATATCTGTGAAATTGATATCTGTTTCCGCCGTTTCTGTTGGCTGTTGAGTGTTGATCTCTGTCAGTGTCACGTCAATGTCAAAAACTTCACGTTGCGGGCTGCCGCTATATCCATGCTATTTCAAAGTTTTGTTTTCGTTTGAGTAACTATTATTTCTAAAATTAAAGTGAAAGACTGACTAAAATTTTCAATTGAATTCGCAATTAACTTCAGCTCAACAAAATGAAGTTTCATTACAAGGTAACTAAAAATATGTACCTATATTTGAACATTTGGACCTGGCATGGTCATTGTTTACAATATTTTAAATAGATGGAGACAAGTCTATTCGATAAAACTGATATTATTGAATCCATTAAATATTTATTATCATTTTTTGTTTCCAAATCAAAATCTTTCAAAACTGCGTTTTAATAATATTTATAGTTTTTGAACATAACCTTTCTGAATGTTTCAGTTTCAAAATTTATTGGGCACAGTTTATCGGAGAGGTGATGTCTTATTTACTGGCGATGGAAACTGTGTCATAAGCCCTGTGGGAAACAAAATAACAGTATATAATTTAAAACAGTAAGTAAAAAATAAGGTTAATTTTTTTCACAGGCTCGTTGGTTTGGTTGTTGCAAGCACTACTGTTGATTATGAAGTCCTGGGTTCGATTCTTGGGTCGAGTAAAGTGTTATTGGATTTTTCTAGCAGGAATTTCTCAGTCTAGAGTTTATATTAAATTTGTGCCTGGTTGAAGGCAATAGTCTCACTTGCTAAAGTATGGACTTGGATATAACAGAGAATCATTAACAATTTAATTTTAATTTTAGAAACAAAAGCAACACACTTTCTTTTGAGAGCTACTACAACTACACAGCAATTGATGTTTCACCCAATGGATCTACTTTGTTGGCGGTCAATGAGAGTATGTATGCCTTTTAATTTATATCTTAAATTTTTTTTTTAGTATCTCCAGTGACAAACATGCTTGCATTTTGGAAACTGGAATAATGTGCATATCTTACAATTTGTATAGAATTTTGAAAAGTAAAAAGCCAAAAAAACACTTTTTATAACTTGTATAGCAGTGGTCATGGTCATTTATAAATATTTCCAATGCCAATCTCCAGTAACAATGGACTTAATAAATTGGACATTTTGTAGAGAAATGAAATCAAACAAAAGGAATTCTACTACTTCAACATATTGAGTGCCATACTGGTCACTTGCTTTAGTTAAGCTGTTTTTACGAATGCAAGTCGGCCGCCTAGATGGTTCTGAAGTGATCAAGGGTATGTGGATACATGATGACCGACGCGGTCCCCTGGGCTAAACATTGTTCTTACTCTGGTATTCAACATGTTAACAAATCCATGGTGAAAGTTTCTGTCACTCCTGATCCCACTATGTGAAACAATATTCCGTTCTCTTAAACCTTTTATCTAACACAGAGACTCTTTATTTCCAGAGGGTGAAGCCCAGATGATCAGTCTACTGACATGTACTGTCATACACAAGTACAAGTTCAAGCAACAGGTGAATGCGGTCAAGTTCAGTCCGGACGGTAAATACTTTGCAGCTTGCTGTGATGATACAGGTATAGTGATGTTTTTACTCAAATAAATTATTCACTTTATATGCTTTCTCTTATTATTATTATTTTGTTCACTTCGCCACTTCCACCGCGCCGTCGGTGGCAGAACAAAGGTCACTTTGGCTCCATGTCTTCGGGCTAAGAGGACAGGATAGGAAGTGGAGTATAGTTTTTGACATAGCTCCACAAGTGGTTGTGAATCAGTAGCGGGTTGTGGACCCCGCTGCTGATTCATTGCAGTAGCCCAACTTAACGAGGTTGGAGTTACATCTTTCCACTTGGGTCCGGCAAACTGTTGAAGTGACACTAGTGTTGCGGCACCAACCGCTGTCAAAATAAATGAAAGTAATTGTTAAGACCAAAGGAAACAAGTCTTGCAAGCGCATATTTTTAAACACAACCAATGGTAACATATAAACTCCTGTACTTTAAATTTTATGTTTATTTTATTCCAGTATTCATAATGACAGCACCATGCACATTCACTGGAGAATTCCGCTCATTTGTCATGAAACGAGTCTTCAAGAAAGCCAGAGACGAAGTTACCTGCCTGGACTGGTCTCCTTGCTCCAAACTCTTAGCAGTCGGTTCCAAAGATACAACCACCAAAATTTATACCATAGATTACTTAGATAACCTGAGCATGTACTCCCTCAGCGGTCATACAGATAAAATAGTTGGTGTATTCTTTGAGAAGAAGAGTTTGGACTTAATAACTGTTAGTAGGAATGGTCAGGTTCTTTTGTGGGAGGCTAACATTGATATGGATGATCTGGTTGTGTCTGATGTTCAAATATCTCACCGCAAGAAACGTAAACTGGTGAAGGATGAAGAGAGTGAGGATGAGGTGGATGAAAAGGCTGTTATTGAGAAGGATAAGGAATATGTAAGTATTGGTTGTATCATTTTATGAGCTTCAATACGGAATACATTTTCAGATAACTTACACATAGTGTTTGATTCTATAATTCAGCTGCTATGAAGTGTCTTGCTGGCAAATGGCGTTTATTGTTTTGTTCGCCGATTGGTCACTTTACATTCAAGATGACTTTGATTTTGATGAGTAACAATAGCTCTATCTCGCGGCGAATTTTTCAGCAAATAAAATTCATTCAAAAATGTAAAAAATAATTACTTCCTTACTCATTGGTCTAGTCGTTGTAAGCGCAGCGCTAAATGAGGATTACAATTCATGCATTGAGTGTAGGTCCACCAGGAATTTCTTAGTAGCAGCTGCAGTCTACATTTGAGCACATTAATAGCTATAGTCTTGTCCCTAAATGTGTAAAGCATGTTTCTTAACTAAAACCAACTGTTCTATAAATGTGAATTCACCTACATCCTACATATATACAATGTAGAACAGCTGATGTTTGTATAAATAATTTAAATTTTCAATATTATGTTATAGAGTCTATGTTTAACGCCATGTTAACATTGCGCGTCGATGTCCTTTATTTACACCGTGTATAAATATTACAATTTCAGGAAAGTGACAATGAGCAAGATCCCACAGAAAAGGAAATTAAAACGGAAGATACGGATAGTAAGCGCTTACTATACAAGAAGTTAGGCAGACATTACATAGGAGACGACATTAGAAGAGCACATCACAAGGTCAATCTGACCGCCGCACAGTACCATAGGGATACTAAGATGTTGGTGACTGGTATGTAAACTTCTTCTAATACATTTGAAGATCAATAATTTATAAGACGAGTTAGGAATTAGTCATACTGTACTAAATTTTAAACATTCGAAGTTATAAAATAATACGAAAAAACTAACCTACTAAATCTCACAAAACTTTACACATATTACACCTGCATTCTCATAAATAAAATTAGTAAGAATTCCGTACAATAAATCATACAACTACATAAAAAAGCAATAACTTACAACACTAGAAGCAAAAACAAATTCCAACTAATGACTGCACGGACACGGACAAATTACGGCAAAAAAACAGTATTGGTGGAGAGACCACAGCTGTTCAATAATTTACCAAAAGATATAAAGAAGCGTCGCCACGCCCCAGAGGCAAATATTATATTATTATTTAGGAGTAACTCTCGTCTCTCCACGCACAATGGTATGTATGTATGTACTAAGTGCGAAATCCAAAACCCTTAACATAGAACTGTATCTCATTACAAGTGAACTGTTATTTATAAGTTCTTATGAGAAAAAAATGTCTTTAAACCTCAAATTAGAAGTCCATAGAATTACTTTGTTGGAGTCATATATTATATTTTAGAAGCATACTGCTGGAATATATGTCACTAATATAGATGCTATAAAATAACAACCATGCTGGGTTGTATTTACAGTAACTTCCATCGATGTCATACAAGGTGGCGCCGACAATAAATAAAAACACTGATAATACTAGTTCATAGGAATATTAATAACTATCAAATAAATTCTAACATCGAAATTAAAAAAAAAAAAAAATTTCAAACATGCTAATTACAACAAACTGTTAAGAAAATAGGACACCATTTACAATGAGTGGTTTACTAACCTTAGGTATAATTTGTACTAACTCGCAACTGGAAATAAAATTTAAGAAACGAATTTGTCAAACGCTTTTGAAGTAGCCAGTTGGCAACATGTGTTTAGTGTTTGTACCGATGCGGGGGTCGTTAACCTGTCGGTGCTAGCCTATTAATCTACATCATGTAGAAAATTCTGAAAATGAAAAATAATGTCCTGTGACTAAACTACTAGATATATTCGAATGATTTTTTGTATGCAGACTGGGAACATCATGAGGTATACACATTACACAGTTTAATTTATTGTCGAATTTTCGTTGCCAAGCTCTTGGCTAAGATAGTATTTTTAGACGCACATTGATGGTGGCTATTGGCTGACATAGTAATTCAGAGGACAATGTAGTTCTTAGAGGAGACTTATACATAAAATAGAAGTCGTGTTATTGAACACCCAAATTAGTAAAATTATATCAATATTTTAATTTCTAGGTTTCTCCACCGGCATATTCTTCCTACACGAGATGCCAGACGTGAATCTCATCCACACGCTAAGCATATCAGAACACAGGATCAGCAGCATAGCCATATCATCGCCCGGAGATTGGATAGCGTTCGGCTGTCCCAATATCGGACAACTGCTGGTTTGGGAGTGGCAAAGTAAATTAAGTTTAATTAACACAAAAGCTTATTTCACCGAAAATCCTTCTTGTACCTTCTGATCTGCGATCTGATGGTTTTCTATTAAAACATCAAAACATTCTTATAATTACGTTCTCGTCAATTGTATATTCCAATGACACAAAATAAACTCAGATCCTTTCACTTCTTAATCAATTATCAATCATGGCATGCTTGGCGCAGTGACTGAGCGATTGGCTGCTGCGCTGCGAGTCGCAGGTTCGATTCCCGCAAGGAACAAATATTAGTATGGCCTACAGGTAGTTGTTCCGGGTCTGACTGTTTGTGTATGTGAGTTTAAATGTTTGTAAACGCACCCAAGATACAGGAGAAATTCCTAGTGTGGGGCAACGATTTAAAAAAAACTTACTTCTCTCAATAAATACGTCCCCCGTTAAATAAAAATCATAATATACGTCCCCCGTTTCCCGCCAATTACTCCCCAAACGGACGAAACGAAATCTCTCTGTAATAGAGACCCTAGCCACTCAAATAACAACCTTATTTACCTTTCATAAAGCTCAATTTCCAACAGCACAAATCTAATTTAGATTCTCTCATTGCTCACTCAATTATAAATACTTCTTAAAATAAAGTTTGTTTTCAGGTGAACAATATGTAATGAAGCAACAAGGCCACTCCCTCGACATGACCTGCCTGGCCTACTCGCCGGACGGACTATACATAGTCACGGGAGGTTACGACGGCAAGGTCAAAGTGTGGAACACAACCAACGGCTTCTGTTTCGTGACCTTCAACGAACATAAATCCACGGTGACCAGTATTACTTTTAGTGCTAATAAGAAGTTCTTCGTATCGGCCAGTTTGGATGGGACGGTTAGGTGCTATGACTTGACTAGGTGAGTTTAGTCTTGGATTTTTCACTGTTAAAATAAGTTCATCATGATGGCCGCCAACTGCAAGCCTATTAGCCTTACCCCAATAAACATAGTGCTCACTTTCAGATACCGTAACTTCCGAACCCTCACTTCTCCGAGCCTGGTACAGTTCAGTTGCGTTGCCTTAGACTCGAGCAGCGAGTTGTGTGCGGCGGGAGGCCAGGATGTCTTCGAGATATTCTTGTGGTCGATCAAGTTTGGCAAGCTTTTGGATGTAAGTATTTCATGCGTGAAACTTTGAAGAAGGACCAAGCGTATCTGAGTTAGATATCTATGAAGCGTACTTTAAATGTTATTAAGATAAGAGCAGTAGCATGTCATACGAAAGTGAACTTTATTTGTAAAATTGTAATGCTCTTTTTTCGTTCGTAGAAATAAGAGCATTACAATTGTTTCATAACACTCGCTAGTTGGATATTTCTAAAAGCGATTGTGATCGACACATACCATTATACGAATAAGGTTAATTTTCTTATAAAACTACCGTGAGCTTGAGCTTAGGCTCTCCTAAGGCGAGAGTTATACATAAACGGCGCAGCGCTGCGCCTGCGCCGCGCCTTCACCTTACCTCGTTTCTGTATAATTCTCGCCTTAGTTCGCTCTATTGACCTCAGCCTGAGTTTTGCCCAGTTTTTTTTTTTGTATTTTACGTCGTAAGGTCTTTGCCCAGCAATGGGACACAGTATAGGCTAAAAAAAAAATAGAAGATTGACTAATCTTATTTCGTCCTCAGGTACTAGGCGGTCATGAAGCACCGATATCTTGCGTCACCTTCAGTCCTACTCTCGCAAGCTCGCGCCTCGTCTCAGCCAGTTGGGACAAGACCATCCGGATATGGAACTGCATCGAAAGCAGTGCCGACTGCGAGACGGTTCAGCTTACGTCGGACGCCCTGCAGGTTGCGTTTAGACCTGATGGTGAAGAGGTGAGTGGTTGTTCGCAACTTTCTTCAACCTTTTTCGC
This sequence comes from Noctua janthe, assembly GCA_910589295.1. Taxonomy (NCBI): domain Eukaryota; kingdom Metazoa; phylum Arthropoda; class Insecta; order Lepidoptera; family Noctuidae; genus Noctua; species Noctua janthe. The sequence continues at coordinate 2,225,681 of OU342560.1, forward strand.
ATGGTCCCTTTGAGAACAGACAAACACCACAGGATGCCGTCTGTTACGATCCTCACAGACTACGACATTATACAGGATGGTGGGACGCCCAAACTGTTACCACGTATTCAGTACATCGTTCTGAACCCCCCCTCCCCCCACATCGAAATCTAAGCTTTTCCATACATTTTTTTTTTTAAATTACCGATGATAAATTTCTATTTGTTGTGTTGTGTTGTGTGTTTTCTGTTTTTAAAAGTAAATGTTTGTGCGTCGGTGTCTCTTGCAAACTGTATATTCATTTTTTTTTTCTTATGGCACACTAAGTAATTACAAACACAATTGGTACAATAAATTGTGTAACTGCAATGGCCAGTCTTATCGTTCTCCGTAATTTCAATAGAAGGCTTGTTTGTCATACGTTTTTATATACCTACAGAAACATAGTTGAAGTATTGCATCACTTGCAGGTACTTTCTTGTAGCTTTTTTTTAAACTAAAGCAACACTGTCAACGTCGTTATTTATTTATTTTTGATGAATAAATTTTTTAAAAATTTTTTACTTACACCACTTTATTTCTTCATCAGATTGCAGTTTCATCTCTAGACGGAAACATAACGTTCTTTAATACGACGACGGGCGATCAGACCGGCAGCATCGAAGGCAGGAACGACCTGGGTTCCGGCAGAGCTGAGACTGATCTTATCACTCCGGAGAAGATGTTGAAGACTAAGTGAGTGTTACATTATGGCATCAGCCGTTAATTTGTGGTAATACATTAGATAACAATTTCAAGTTAAGTCGCGATCTGATCATGTTCGCTGGGCAAACGTGGCCAGAAATTGCTGAAAACAGAAAGATTTGGAAGGAGAAAGGGTAAGCCTTTGCCCAGCAGTGGGGCGCAGTATAGACTATAAAAAATGACTATGGGCATAATGAGTAACGGTGGCTCAGTCGTTACGACCCCAGGCAGGCGCGTTACTTTGTGTTATTTCATCAGAACTGCTGTCAAAACGGTGCAGGAAAGCATCACGAGACAACTGTGTCCATCATCTCTTGCCCTTATCCCAAGTGAATGATGATGATGGACACAACAACTTTGTCCCACAGCTAAAAATTCGAAGATGTGACGTCACTGAGCCCGCGAGGTCACACAACATATTCCCTCTCATAGATGCCTTCGTAATTTCGGTCTACCGCACATCAGCGGTATCATCTACACTATGAAGATATCCGTTTGGGGCCATCCTCTAATCACGTGAGGTTTTTTAGGCCATTTTTATACCCTTCCCTCCCTCTGGGTGAGGTTTTAGGCTACGCTTCCTGCTTCCTCCCAGCATCACGTGTATTTTTTATAATTGAAAATATCAGAGTTATAGGATATTATTTTAAGTTAATATTCGATTGCTCGTTAAACCCTTAGCAATCATATATTAACAAAAAAATTAGCAAGCCGATATTGTCATAAAATAATTTAGGTATACGTCACACATTAGTTCCTTATTTTCGTCGCACGATAAAACACGTGATTGTCACACTATTCCCTTCACCGAGTTCCCCTCACCTTCTGAACCTCACGTGATTAAGGGACGACCCCTTACTATTACATATCACGCCGCTTTCAATATAAAACTGAAGAAATTTGCTCGTGTCATTCGGCTAAAAAGTCAGACACTTATGACGATGACTTAAATATTTTTCTAGAGCGTTCACAACAATATGCTACTCAGCCGACGGTTCCTGCATACTTGGCGGCGGCAACTCTAAGCATGTCTGCCTGTACAGTGTGAAGGAATCTATTCTTATCAAGAAATTTGTTATCACACAGAATAGATCTTTAGATGCTGTTAATGTGAGTATAATGTTTGTAATTAAGGGAATTATGACGTAAGGAGTTTGAAAAAGGGAATAGTAACCTATTTCCTTGGAGCAAAATGACCCGAAGCAGCAATACCTTCGGCTACCTCGAATCAAATTCAGGTCGGTTCGGTATTATTCGAGCTAAGTTGAAACATAAATACCTATATATTTTCGTATATCTGTAGGAGCTCGTGGCTACATAATAACAGCCGCTCGGGTCGATCTTAAGGTTAAGCCGTGCTTGCCTAGGTTGACCTGTGGATGGGTGACCACCCATTACATACCGAGTTTCCTCCGTGCCTCGGAAAGCACGTTAAGCCGTTGGTCCCGGGTGTCATTTGTAGATCTTTGACAGTCGTTAGGTAGTCACTGGCTCTAAAAGTCTGACAACCAGTCTTACCAAGAGGTATCATATTACCCAGTACTGACTGGATTGTGGAGGTCAGATAGGCAGTCGCTCCATGTAAAATACTGGTATTCAGCTGCATCCGGTTAGACTGGAAGCCGACCCCAACATAGTTGGGAAAAGGCTAGGCAGATGATGACTCGTTTATCTGTTTTATTTTTGTGTATTGTCTAACTTAAGGCAGCGTAATAATATCTTCAGTAGTGTTCAGTAGTTTGGTACACACTCGGTACCCATGAAGTCTCGAATGCGCCGCACTGACGGACGAACGTTGTGATGCTTATAAGCGTCGAATTGAAAACCTCCTTTTTTAAGTCGGTTAATATGTACGCCTTAACAAGGGTCAAATAAATAAACTTTCTTCTTTACATTCGGTTTTCCCGTCCGGCCGGCTCCGCATCACGCTGAAGGAAACAGTAACAACCATTTTTGTTAGAAAAACCTGCAACGCATTTAATCAAACTCTTTCTGTTACCAGGACTTCATAAATCGTCGACTGATGACAGAGTTCGGTAACATGGCGCTGGTGGAAGAGCGCGGAGACTTGGAAGGCGGCGATGTTAACGTGCGGTTACCGGGAGTCAAGGACGGGGATATGGCTGACAGGAGAGTTAAACCTGAGGTGAGTCTGACTTAATAAACAGTACTACTGTTGAGAATGTATTTTATTTAAATTTAAATTTCTCCTTAGAATCTATTATTGATCTAATAAATTCCTAGCAATGTTTTTTGTACAATGTTACTTATCGTGTTTACGGTTTAACAAACACCAAAAAAAAATAATCCTGAACTGGGGATCGATTTGTGTTAATTTGAAAACGTTGATGTAGAGAATGCATGGATTACGGCTGTGAGATAGGTCATTTACCACCATAACTAGCGCTTTAGAACAGCTTTATTACTAAAATGAAAATAATAGTCCGCCTACATTATTGCATTAATTAACATTGGTTGGGCGAAAGTTGTTTGATATCAAATGAATTGTTCCATTAATCAATTCAGAATTAAATTTAACGGTTGACAATGACAAGAGGATCGGGTCTGATCATCCGTTAGGCTGTTACCAAGCGCCCACTCCCCGGCCGCTACCCCACTACTGCCCGATACGAGGGCTTTTAACTGCTGGGTGACCTCCCCCCCCCCCGGCCCGTTTCACCCCTCCTCAGTGAACCAGCACACCTCGAACTCCTTCGAGGGCTCCACGTTAGTACCTGTCTGTGTGCGGGCGGCCAGGGCGGCCAGGGCGGCCAGGGCGGCCAGGGCGGCCAGGGCGGCCAGGGCGGCCAGGGCGGCCAGGGCGGCCAGGGCGGCCAGGGCGGCCAGGGCGGCCAGGGCGGCCAGGGCGGCCAGGGCGGCCAGGGCGGCCAGGGCGGCCAGGGCGGCCAGGGCGGCCAGGGCGGCCAGGGCGGCCAGTCCCAGCGCCTGCCGCGTGAGGTCCGGCCGCGTGTGGCGGGTTACTGCAGACGCCGCGCTCCCAGTCGGAGGGGTACTCCAAATACTAGACAAGTAGCTTTCGTCATGTCGGGGTTTCGAATCTAGCTTTTAACTTTGCCACTTTTTACATATCTCTTAGAAAAAACTTTGTAGTGTAGTGGACACGTGGGTTCACATTCTAGACTAGAACGTAATCTAAAACACCTGATGTAACAATACTTATGACGCAGGTAATATATATTTTCATTTTTTATATATTTTTTCAGGTGCGAGTCCATTGCGTGAGGTTCTCTCCAACTGGGGACAGTTTCGCAGTGGCCGCTACGGAAGGTCTTCTAATATACAGCCAAAACGCTGGTATCGATGGTACATTCAGGTTAGTTGTTATTTTTATCATTGTATGAGCATAATCAGCTTATAGCGTAGAGGCAACTCTATATGCTGATTACGAGACACCGGCCACTATTCTGTGACAGAGAGTGGGCCATAACTTAGCTCGAAACTTTAAAGAAAGACACTGAGAGACAACTGGCTGGTCTAGAACCAAAACATTCTATGACATCTGTAGCAGATAGTACAAAAAGTACTACAGAAACATAGTACAAAAAGTACTACAGCGCCATCTATGCCACAAAAGTATAACTTACATCAAAATTCTGAATCTAGCTATTAAAGTTATCCGCGTCTTGAAACTATTATAGGAAAACCCGGCAACGACTGTCGGGCAGTAGCTCACTAGACAAAAACTAAATCGGAGGATCCTCCCTTTTCTATGGGGGTTGAAGAATTTTACACACCTAGCTGTTCTTCATATCCCTGTACTTCCAAGTACCTGGGTCCGCTTGATGGATTTTAGTCCAGTCTCTCGCACCTCTGTGACTCACAGGCCTCCCGCCTCTAAAAGGGGCCTGTGTCCCTGCAGTGTGAACATTGCAGGCTCATTATGCTATATTCTAATGTCACAAATAAATCAACAGGCCATATCGTCTAGAAGCAACATCAACCCCATATGCAGTCACACAGTTATTACTACAAGAAGCCTGGGGCTCCGCTCTTGTCGCCGCCATACAACTGAACGAGCACAGTGTCATACAACAGTGTGTGGAGGCAGTACCGGCCAATGACAGTGAGTACCAACTAACACTTCTCTACATTCTTATTTGAAAGCCGTAGCGGATGATTTGCAGTGGAAACCGCTCTCTGGAAATTTGCAGCTGATAGTTCGCAGCAGTAACTACTCTCTCGTCAGCTGTAATCGATGATTTACGGAGATATCCGCTCCAGAAAGCTCCCTTTTGAAATTCTAAGCTAACACTTGAAGGTCGAAGGGCGCTGTAATTTCAACTATTAGAGACCTATTTTAATGTATTTAATGCATCATCATTGTCATATCATTCGAAAGACGTGCACTGCTGGAAGGGGGTCCCCCAAGCCGACCAGCCACGGTATTCACAAAAGCTACGATTTCCTTTCAGGAAGTCGGTATGTTTATCTCGCTCGCTTAAGTAATGTCAAAAATAGATTAGAAAAAGAAGCATTCTGTGAGCAATGTGCCCTACCCATGAAATGCCGCTGCCATTTAATTTTGGGAATTCTTCAGGCTATGTGGCTATGCACTATGCAATGCATAATCTTTGTAAATCATATTATCTTTTATCCCACAGTAAACCTAACCGTAGCCAACCTAGACGATGACTACGCGGATCGATTGCTAAACTCACTAGCCCGCCTATTAGAAGACAGCAGGCACTTGGAACATCTGCTGCTATGGGTGAAGGCTATAGTGACCGTGAAGAGGCGGAAATTCCCGCCCAGTGTGTTGCTGGCTTTGGAGAAAGTACTGACTGTTAAGTACTCGCAGATCAGTAAGATGTAAGTCCCTTTTTTTAATTTTTCGTACTTGTTGATAGGTAGATATTGAATTTTTTCTTCGAGGTCAACTGAAATTTGCTAGAGAAACTTTATAAACGTGATGGGTATCGATATCTACAGACATAAGCTCACACCTTTTTCCATGTGGGTCGGCAGAAAACTGTAGAATGTCATCTGCTGTATACATATCTAATACAGGGAGATCACGTGACCGCCAGACGTACGTCATTTTATAAAAGCTGAACATTTTTTTCGGAAGTGTCTTACTACAGTTAAGAACGATTAGCTATATGAAATGTTGGTCATTAAACTCATAATTTCTAATAGATCAGGTCGTATTGCTTAGTAAAACAATTTTACACTCCTCATGCCTGTGATTAAATTAAATTGAGCAGATGACGAGTCCAGACATTATTAATTAATGTGGAATGTTTTTAAAAACGTGGTTCATCGTTCATTACTGGACAAAAAGTTTATTGCGAAATTCCTGGGATTTCTTTGACGGAATCTTTTTTAGTTTCCAATAATCCGGTTTTCCAATTACTTATAATACTGATACCTATTATAATTACAGAAATTAAAAAAAAAAATAAGACTATTAGGCCGTTTCTTTTTTTCAAGGGGTATTGTATTACCCAGTACTAACTGGGTTGTGGAGGTCAGATAGGCAGTCGCTCCATGTAAAGTACTGGTATTCAGCTGCATCCGGTTAGACTGGAAGCAGACCCCAATATAGTTGGGAAAAGGCTAGGCAGATGATGATGAGGGCGTTTATTTCTAGCTAGATTAAAGATGTTGAAGTTGTGTATTTTTTTTAGAGGACCAAGTTTTAGCGTGTGTTCGAGACCCTGAAAGTTCGAAACTAAACTGTTGTGTTCCATTGTTTGTGAATCATTACAGTACAGATAAAAAAAAAAAAAAAACAGTACAGACACGGACAAACAGTTTTACAGTACAGTTCAATGCTAAACTTGCGAATTTGTGTCTGAAGAGGCATTGTTAAAACTACTACAAAAACTTAATGACAAACTTTCCGGAACGATGCCGATGATACGAAATAAAAACCATTTATCATGACTACGCTAATATTTACAACAAAAGCATTTTAAAACAAATTGTCTGAACGAATCTACCGACTTGTCAATCATTAAAATAGATCTACATAGTACGACTACTTAAAGTCTGCAGTTCAATGTGGCGTTTGCTTGTCAAGAAAATTTGCATCGATATGTCTTTGGTACATTTATATATTAGTTCTGTGTTTACCCGTCTGCATAGATAAGTTTGTGGAAGTGTAGCCCAGTTTGAATCCTAATTACCTAAGTATTCCGTAATCAAACCCTTGTTTCTAAATTCTTAAACAAAAATCAATTTTAAACCAGAGTGAAGAGTACACTAGTTCAATAGAAAAAGGTTTTTTTTTTGTTATATTCCTTAAAGTTCAATTTGAAATATTTTTTCCAAGAACGCAAATACAGACATACATGCATAAATGTTAGAAAACTAAGACGTTATCTTTTTGCCAAAAATTACTGAAGCAGAGAGAGTATTCAAACTTTTAAGGACTAACTGACACCTAGACCTAGATCGAATTAGGCTTTAAGAAACTTTGAAACCTAAACATACTGCAAACTACAAAGTCGTTTACTATTCAGGATGTCCCCTAGCAACGGCACGCAAATCACCTGTAAGGTTTACGTAGACGGGAGATATTTATTTGCCGATGACTAAAGTCCCCGAAACATGACTGACGAAATGTGGACGTACCATAGATACACCTTTGCCTAACCCTTTGGGGATACCCGATACAGGTGTTATTTTATGACGCTACGTTACGTAAGTAATAATCATCTGCAGAACGTATACACATTGAGAGTTGTGGTTATCCACTGATAACGTGTCGTAAAAGCTGTGGCTACAAACTACAAACCTAGGCAGGCGCGTTACTTTGTGCAATTTACTTCATCACCACTTCGCTCAAAACGGAGAAAGAAAACTCCTTCTCCTAGCACTATCCCACTTTTGGTAGGGTCTCCTAATTTTCTGGCGCCAGGACAATCGGTCCTGGGTTGTCGGGTCGGGCAGTTCTTCCTCCAATATGAGCTTCGTCATGCTACCACGTAGCCGGTGGTCGTCCTCAACCTGTCATTCAGGTAGTTGCAATGCTTTCTACATGTTTCTCATCTCTTCACATCACGTTACCTTACCATCTGAGACAAGAACATGAAAACGGTGAAGGAAAACATCTTGAGAAAGCTGGCAGATCCTAGAACCAAGAATTCCTAAACCCGTTGGTTGGGGGATACTGGGACTTCTCTCACGGAGAGGAAGCCTTGTGTCCCAGCTGCAGATACATTGGTTGATCATAACATACATATGCATCCCACACACTAACACCGAGAAAAGTCCCTCGTCTGCGCAGGCCTGTAGTTAGATCACATGTTACATCGATAAATCACGCACGAAACGAATCGTGACGGTTTCAAGGTCAAGTGTACGATAGGTAGATGTTCTCGACGGTGAGTCTGGAGGCCAAAGAAAAACAGATTTTTCGATGAAGATCTTGGAAGTTGAAGATTTAGTGGGTGTATTTTTAGGACGGATATCGATGGGTTTTGATGATTTTAACATGGAGAGTTACTTAATTTTAATGCTATGTCTATTTTCTAGCAGCTGACTAATATTTGTGTACACACATACCGTGTTCCGTTCCGTGTGTGTAATACTACTGCGCTTAAATGTACACTTTTTGTAATACTTTTTAAATAAATTATTCTTATTCTTCTTCTTCTTATACATGCTTGCATACACACGCCTTTTTCGCCAAGGGGGTAGGCACAAACTATAGAACGCCACCTAATTTGACCTTTACATACTCCTATCGCCTCGTCCACGATCATGTACAACTCACACGCACGCCGCGCGCCGGTTGCGAGACTGACCAGTTCGAATTTAGGCTTATGAATGTTCAAATGATTTGGTCTAGTGGTCACAAGCGCGACTGCTGGGCATCAGGTTCTGGATTCGATTCTCAGGTCGGGCTAAGTGTTATTGGGTTTTCCCATTAGGAAATTCTCAGTAGCAGCCACGGAGTCTGGATTTGTGCCTAGTTGATGGCAATATTCTCGCCCCCTATTATAAGGGACTCCAACATAACTGGCGAAATGTGAGTGTATGATTAGGTACACCTCTGCCTAACCCTTCGGGGTTTGCAGGCGTGCTGTTGTGTTCATGTTCAAATGATTTGAAATAGTTGCCATATTCCGGTTTGATCAGCGATAATCTTAAAGCGACGATATATCGGTTTAGATAAGAAGAATATAACATTGAATAGGACACAGGCAAGATGGATATCTAAATTCAAACCGACACATTAATCTTTCAGGTTTCCACTTGGCACAAAAATTTCGGTTTACCTATATCGTAAATCATATTGATAAATTGCCTAGATCTTTTTCTATGTCCTAGTTTACATTACAGGTATTTGCGTATCAACTATGCATAAAGTAAGGTCTAGCTGAACTGCTCATTTTTTTCTGAGTACGGTCGTTTGTCAGTTACTAGATATTAATGGTAGAAGTAGGTACCGGTGTTCCTCTTGTTTTTTAAAAATCTTGATATCAGAACCACAGCTGGTTCAACTGGTTGATATCTTTTCGCTTTAAATGTGCTTAACCTAACCGAAGCTTCTCTGACAAATATTAAAGTTTAACCAAACTAAAAAACACGCTTTTGGGACTAACCACACTTATTCAGCTCAATACGATACGACGACATACAAAATCGTGGTTTTCTATGGACAAAAGCTGAACAGAGCTGAATAAGTGTGGTTAGTCCCTTAGAATGACATCATATCATGCAAATGCATAATAAATAACTAGTCCGCTATCCTTGGGAATCCGCCATATTAGATTTAGAATGATGTCACTTAGCGTTATCATCCAAACTAGACATGTATGCAAAGTTTTAGCTCAATCGGAAACCGGGAAGTGGGTCAAATTTAACTTCTAAGATTTTTAACATAATTACAGGTGAAGCTAATCGTCATAGCAGTCGTTACAGGTAGTCAGTGGCCCAAAAAGTCTGACAACCAGTCTTACCAAGGGGTATCGTATTACCCAGTACTAAATGGGTGGTGGAGGTCAGATAGGCAGTCGCTCCAAGTAAAATACTGGTATTTAGCTGCATCCGGTTAGACTGGAAGCCGACCCCAACATAGTTGGGAAAAGGCTAGGCAGATGATGATGATGATGATAGGTGAAGCTAATAAAAGCATGTTAAAAATGGTATTCAATAAAACGTTTATCAGCAAGTCTCTATATGCGGTCATCTGTTTGTGTTAACTTCGTGTCTCAGTTGACGCTTCCTTTTTGCATGTGATAAAGAACCGCATCACAGCTGATTTATACAAAAAAAAAATTGACGCTTCAAAATACGGTTCACTTTAAGTAAATAGATACTGTAGATTTTTAGATAGATGCTGCAACATAAAAGGCACTCTATTTAATCTTCTACATCTGTTAAATAACTGTTAAGAAAGTAAGAATTGAAAGAAGTGTTTCAGCATTTTAACCTAAATTAAAAAAAAAATAACTACCGTCTTCTACCAAGCTATCATCCATCCGTAGTTGCCAAAGTAAAAGTCGAATGAGAGAAAAAATAGGAAAGCAAAAAGAAATGCTCGACGGCAGCTCTAATATTGCTAACTGAATTAAAACTGTATCTTTAAAGAGTTAGATTTAAATTTTATGTTTTACGGCATTTTTTATGCATGTAGCGGGTATGGTATGGATGACTTTAATGTGTTTAGTACGAAGATAGATAATGAAAAATGTATAATTTTTATGAATGCCTTTAAAATTAAAAATAAACAACTAAGTCTAGACTGGACTGGCCACGTCTGCCGCATGCTGTGAGCCAAAATAATCACTTTCTAAACTTCGTAGAAGATGGTCGGACGAGCTGGACCAGTGGTCCACATTGGCTTTGGATCGAAACAACTGGAAGTCATGGGGACGCCTTTGCCCAGCATTCGGGTGATGCAAGCTAACAGTATCAGTAAGTCTGGAAGTATGAGTTCCGTCTATGTATCACGAAAGTGACAACTAAGAAATAAAATTTTTGAGAATACATTCCCTAGAAACGCTCGTGATTATTACCCATGGAAAATAGCCAGTATTTGACACGGATCGACTATTTGACCTCTATACACATTTACTGTGTAACACAATACCCCTAGGCATTACTAGTTTACCAAGACTTTGGGTACCTACCAAGGAAAATAGGACAATATCAAACTATTTAGAATAGTATTTTTTGTTCCGAGGTACAGCAAGAAAATAGACCGGCAAGATAAGGCCATCAGCTGTTTATCTCTACGTCAAAGAACTAAATCAAGGTCACGAGTTACCTAGTAACCTGACAGCAATCTGTCATCTTGTTATCAGCAGTCTGATTTCACAAGTTTTGTTTGCATGATATAACCTGTAGTTATCTCATAAAGATACCTTGCAATGTTTTTAAAGGAAAGTGTGCGAGATTCACTTTCTTACTTTGGTACTCATAGATGTAATTTAATTCTAATCAATCATAAGATTGAATCGTGGCCCAGTAGTAACGGTCCAAACTTTCGAGAGAAGCCAGGCAGGCAGGTCTATTTCAACATTACTGCTTTCGAAGTTCCAAAACGGTGAATGATAACATCGTTAGGAAACCGGCATGTCCTTGAACCAAATAAATCGAAGACATGTAACTTCTACCAATCTGCTCGTGATCTGCGACTGTCTGAGTCTGCTTAATGGATTACAAAGCCCTCCCTCTTGCACACACAGGCCTCCTCGACCTGCGTCCCAGCAGAGGAATCATTATTGACTGATTATTTATGAATGACGTTAATTGACTGGCAAATAATCTTAGCACATCTTAATAAAAATCTAATGTTCTCAATATGGCACGTTTTTGACGGACCGCGTTTATAGCTAAAGCCAGATAGGTGACGTGGGACAGTTAGTCATATATATGAGATCTGATGGACGCTACTGAAGGCGCCAAAATGTTTACACGTGCAAAGAAAACGACGGAAGAAGACGGGTTGTCTTGGTTTCTTGGCACGTGTAAAGATGTCTGAAGGTATGGTCCAGAGTACAAAAATGATCGCAATGACGGGGAGAACAAGTGCGTTTCGGCATCGTTAAGGGTCTGTTCACACTCTGTACAATAATATTTTCCTTACCTTTGCCTTGAATCGTATCCCAAACGTAGAACTGACGTTCATTATGTATACTAACTGAAATTCGCAAACGGTTATCGCACCACCGTCCTCCACGCAATCACGACGTCGCATTTTATTAGAACAATGCTTTAAAAAATAATTAATTGGGTGGCTATTATTACCTGTTCAAAGGTCATGCACTTGTGTAGTTACTTTCAATCTACAATGTGTTTCCTTTTCCAGTTGTGACTTCAACAAGTACACGATACGCTGCATAAAGACAGTTGGAGAGATGACTCCGAAAATGGAGGTGGATGAGCCGATGGACAGCGACAACGAGTCCAGTGGAAGAGGAACGGGTTCCGATTCAGATTAATAACGAATAAAGTGATGATCATGTATTTGATGTGTTTTATTTTGAATTTTCGTCAAACCTGTAATCTTTTACCACAACGCGAAATTGATTACAGTTTTGAATCTGAATTTGGTGTCAAAAAATAGTCAAGAAATAGTCGTCTCCAACCAGGATAATTTCGACCTGGTTAGTATGTAGAAGAATGTTAAAAACAAAAAAAAAACATTTTTTGTTTTATTTTTTTCAACATTATTTTTTGTGAAATCTTTGTTTTTATTTGGTTTTAGGGTCCCCTAGTGGTTCGAATTATAGAGTAGTTACCAGAAAATGGTTGCATGATAAACTGATTGAATTTAATGCGCCGAAACTCGATGATAAACTAAAACACTTAGAAAATTATCTTTTAACATCTGATGTAACTCTGATTTATAGAAGGGAGTGATAATTCAGAATATGATGGCGATCTCGAGGAATCCAGCTAACAGCTTTAGGCACTAATTATCGTCACTACTTATTTTGGAAAATAATATTTTTTACTTATTTTTGTTTCTTTATTAACCACTCTAAAAATAAAGTTTTATTATAATTTTCCTAACTAACAGATTACTAAAAAGTAGAAAAATATTTTTGTCCGTCTCAAACTGTTAAATCAACGTATGGGCAGCGTCATGAAGACTAAACTAGAGTATCTTTTGCAATCATAAATTAAAATAAAAATGCTGGAAATGAGTTCCGTTGGTTATCTTTTAAATGGTTATCTTCTTTTAATTTTGTTTGTCTTTAATCACCAAAACAGTAAGTCTTATTTTAGCAAAGTTTTAACTTTTTTTTATAGGTAAGTAATGAATACTTATTTTGAATTTAAATAGTTTTTTTATTAAACTACCTGTAAAAGTTTAAAATGCTGCGCATTTCGATATAAAGGATGCTTCAGGAAGAAATACTTTGTAGTTTTGTTTAAACATGAATAACTAAAATATCCCTGGACTGTGTTGATTATGTAAATAGTCCCTCAGATGTGGGCTGGTGTAAGAGCATTTTGTAAAAAAAAAACAGTACAGACGTGGACTTAATGCCATAGACATTTTCTACCTGTCAACCTCTGGGCAGTGGTAGGTGTATAAATAATTAATAAGGGTGTGGTAATTTTGATTATCTTTAAGGTACTTTCAAATTTTTGTATTCGTCGTCCCGATATGAGAAAAGAAATGCAGACCAATACCCAGAACAATAATAAAACACAACATTTCCATCAATTGCCTTTATTAACCATAGTAACGCTGGGTCCCGATATAAAACTAACGGAGTTACTGTTGCGTGGCCACGAGAGCAGGGCGTTGGCTCTCGCGACTGCTACCGCTGACGCTATGACCGCTATGATAGCGACTGTGAGCAGGAGCCATCGAGCTACCTCCACGTAGCCTAGGAGTTTGTGTGAGTCGCGGAGTTCCTGCTGTATTGATGGCGGAATTGTTGCTCCCTGAAAAAATTAAAACACATTTTGAGAAAATTTTAATTTGTCACGAATTTAGTTTGAATGTATTGTATGTATTGTTGTAATGCAATGTATTGTTCCCTCTCATAGAGAAGGAGGCCTGTGTCCCAGCAGTGGGAACATTATAGGCTGCTGCTATGCTATGCTATGTATTGTATGTGAGTCTTGGTGTGATCACTTTATTGTGACCTGAACTGTCCTGACAATGCTGTTTTACCACAATGTCTTTATTGATTTATGTGTTATTTTTTAATCATTTTATACCTAATGTCTTTTTGTTCAGAAATAACAATTTTTCATTCTTTTTGAACTAATTCTTCCCAGGTCTCAATAGGAAGGGGTGAACGGCAGGCGTTTTGAATGATTGTCTAATGTTTATTTATTTATTTATTATTTATTTAACTATTTATGCACACACAGAAGACAACACAGGAAAATAACATTATAATATAGGAGTACAAAGGTACTGCTTATTTCAAAAGAAATTTCTGCCAGCAGACCCGCAAAAAGGAGAAATGAAAAAGAAATGTAGACAATAGTGTGTAAAAGGGAAGAGAATAATGTGTATAAGATATGCCTTAACTAACTAACTTATATAAATATACATAATGTTGACGTTTATGAATGTTTTTAATTTAGATTTTTAGGAAATTGAATTTAGTCAAACAAAAAACAAGTATTTCTGATGGAATTGTTTGTAAATCTGACTTAAGGGGCACATACCAGAAAAGCGCACTTGAACTCAAGTTTGGTCATAGTTTATTATTGAGGTAGGTATGTTAAATTGTCATACAGGGTGGAAGGAACACCGACGCTCAAACGGTTGCCACGTTTTCAGTAAATGACATCATTCAGAACCCCCCTCAGAAATTTTAAAACAAATACTGCCTATGCATCTAAAAATCTTCATTCATCAGGTAAAACCTATAACTCCGGATTTTCACAACGAACTCTACTCCATCATGTCTTATAAATAAATTGCAGCAATATTTTTATACTTTTACAACATCTGGTTTCCATCCAATTTGCTCTAAGAACCGACTGCATTTACTCCTGGCGTTATGCCAGGAACTAAGAACATACCTATTAAATAAAGAGGTTAACATGGAAATATTCCTAAATATGTTTTACGCGAAACGTTACGGGAGAAAGATAAGATACTTTAGATTATTTTTAACAAAGATAACAGCTGTCAGTGACTGAATGTAACTTACCATAGGTAACTTACCTACTAAGGATACCTGTCTAGAAAAAAGATCAGCTGTGTCAAAAATTTAGACACATATAACCTAATTTATGTATGTGAAATTCAGTAATTGACAGGATCGCACAAATCTTTGTGATTCTGTCCTCAAAATACCACCTCAGAAGCTAATCTATATGGTCCTCACATGTCTGGAATTTATAAGAGATGTGACCTCCGAGTTTGTCACGGGGTGTCTTCTCGAAATACAAAATAAAAAGTTTAAAAACAATTTTGACTTGTTAAAATTATTGTACCTGCAAACCTACATACAGGAATAGACATCGTTTACTGTCTGAAATTAAATAGTGGAGTTACAAGCAAAGTTTTCAGCGCTCTTAACACGGAGTGACGTGGATGAAACAGAAACATCGAATCAGGGTAAGAAACCTACGGCTAAGGGCCGTTCCTTTCCTTGTTAAGAATTTCTGTAAACAATGCACAAAAGTAGTATGCGCAAACTGTAACAATGAATTCAGTAGATACATGAGTATAGACTATGTCTAGACCCATCAGCGAAAAATAGTTGGTCGGCTCTTACAAATCCGATTTTTTTTAAGAACCGGCGAAAAATATCTATGCTCGTATACGCTTCATAATTAAAAAAAAAGGAAAAGCATACAGAAACCCGACAACAACAACCATCGCGCAGTAGCCCACCAGACAACACGCGTCTGGTCGGACCTTACCTTTTCATTGAGGAGAAACTTTAGATCCTACGTCTTTAGTAGAACCTAGCTCGTGCGTAGCTTAGCTGTGTGTCACTGTGGAGTTATCATACATACCTCTTCAACCCATAACATAGGGAACAAGCCAGTGGGTACGCTCTTCAGCTGTGGGATCTTGTCAATCTTGCGCAGTTCTATGTTGAATTGTAGCCGCTTGTAACCGCTCAGAACTACGCCGGACGTCTGTAAAAATATTGTTTTTTTTATTTGAATTTATTTCGTCATCGAATATTTGGTGCAACTAGATTACGGTTAATTGAAGTCTACTGCAGTTGGTTGATGGGTAATACTCTGGTACCTATAGGTTGCCGCGGTTGTTGGGACACAGGGCTCCTCTCTGTCACAGGCACTGTACAATTAATGAACCTCGCGAGCCCAGTATTGATCGGTGGATATATATTTTTTTGTTTGTAGGACATGCCGGTTTCCTTATGATGTCTTCTTTCACTTTTTTGAGTTCTTTGGTGATGAAAGTAAAGACTCATTACATTAGCTGTGAATATTGGAACACTACGCTCTTTTTAAACAGACATGTCCTAGACTTAAAAACTCGACACACACTTGAATTAGATCGGCCTAAACGGTTGATAGCCATATCATCGATTGTCCACTTGATTGCACCTTCATTTGTTTATCTTCTCTGATAACAAAAACTCACAGGATCAATATAAACATAAGAGTTATGCTTCTCCTTATCGGGCTGGACTCCTGACGTGAAGAACTCTAGCAGTTCCTCTGAGCCAAGGTAGAAGTGCGGCAGGGAGGCGATGGCGGGCGCGCCCTGGCACGGCATGAGGTTGAGGAGGCCCATCAGCAAGCAGCCGTCGTGGTTGGCGCTCCAGTTCCTGGAAGAACAAATGGACATAGAGGGGAGTGACATAAACTCATCGATGGGGAGGCTTGAGAAATATCTTTGTGTTCATGCAATAAAAGCGAAGGAGTCATTCGTCTTGTTGCGGGTCGGACGACGCTATTCGAAACTGCGTTAGACTATTCGCTTTTATTGTAAACTAAAGCTCTTTTTGACCCGCTCAAGCCTAAGTCTGCCGACATTTTTAAGCCCATAGAGCTGTACATGCTTGTTGTGGGAAATAATTTAAAAAAATACTAACTTTTTACAAAAACATCTGTTGTCATGATTCGCGCTCTTCGCTGCTAACGCCGACTCCGAGATCTCATAGTAATACGAGCTGATATTGAACATTTCCCTCTTGCCGACTAGATCCACGTAAAGGGACCTGTGGACCAAAGATATAGACAATTTTATTGCTTAATGCCATCGTTTAAGGGTTGCGTTTGCAGTTAACACTTTGGGGTTTATAAAAAGGCAGGCTAAGGTTTTTTTTTCTACTGACGTGATGTGCCGTTTGGGACTATTGGAATCAGAGATCTATGTTTCGGACTATACCTAACCAAACCAAACCCGTTGAAGACTTTACAACCACAAACAATGGCTAATGTTGTAACGATGGATTCATTACCTTCATGCAAACCATAGTTAAAAAAACTATATTTACTAACAGCTCCGTCTATGACTTGTGTTTTGTATTTTCGCTAAAACACATCAGTACTAATTCTTTGATGACTATTGTATTTTTAATAGGGGCCCGCTGACACTATCCCAAAAGCCTTCTCTTGCTGTGTAAAAACTAATATGTTTAGAAAATACTGTTACTTACCTTTTAACAAGTCAGTAGAAGTTTTTATCAATTTACCTGCAGATCATCATCATCATCATCATCAGCCTTTCCTAACTATGTTAGGATCGGCTTCCAGTCTAACTGGATGCAGCTGAATACCCGTATTTTACATAGTGCGACTACCTGCCTATTTACCTGCAGATATCCGGTTCAAAAGTATAAAGCTTCTTGGGCACTTTACCCTCTTTGATGGGAGGGAATATGGAGGAATCGGAACCGTTGATCTTTCCACAGTACTTGTCGCCCCACACCGGCATGCCCTGCTGGCCTTTGTAGGTGACGATGTTACCGAGTTCGTACACGTTGTCCCGACCCCTGATCATCTCGTACGGACCAGTTTCTGAACGGTTCATCTGGAATTGGTTTAAGAGCCTTTTTACTTTCAAAGATAATGAAATGAGTAATACAGTAATATAAAACGAACTGTTCGTCGAATCGAATTATATGCAGTCTACGATATTGCTCGAAACCTTGTCTACAGCGTGAAAAATAATCAGCTGTTTCATACATACAGTCGAGTAGGTATTTAAATGTTGTACGGATGATTGCTTTTTCGCGATAATGGTTTTGGTCCCATTGAGAAAGTTGTTCGGTGTAAGTCTGTAACACACCCTTAAATATGACCATCTTTCTGATACATGCTGTATAAAACGGACTTGTCAGTTAGGATCACACAGAGTTTCAAAATGATAAATCAAATGGTATAGCAGTCTATGATATTGCTTTAAACATTATAGTCTCTAGACTTATTCAATTTAGACAAAAAATACGATCTGGATTATCATGAAACTGTAAATTTTGACGCCGCGTTCGGAATTGGCATCACAGCGGCATGTCAAGACACTGTCACTGACCGGCGCTGCCGCTGCGATTCCAAAAGAGCAGCGATAATCAACTGATTCATAAACACCAGCATTGTAGAACATATGGAACTGATTTCGTTGGTCTAGTGGTAGCAAGTGCGACTGCTAAGCGTGAGGCCTCGGGTTCGATTCTCAGGTCGGGCAGTGTTATTAGGTTTTACCATCAGAGATTTCTCAGTAGCAGCCACGGAGTCTAGATTTGTGTCCAGTTAATGGTAATAGGCTCGCCCCTACATGGGACTGTAAACATGACTGGCGAAATGTGGGTGTCGGTACTATTAGGTAAGTACACGGTACACTTCTGCCTAACCCTTCGGATTACAGGCGTGGTGTTATGTAACTGATTATCTAAGTTAATACGTACATGAGAAAACATAGAGAAATAAAACCCATTTGCTCCTTCCGCTGGTCGCATGGTCGGCGGCATCTCGCCTTTTATTTTACCGCACACAAGTCCTGTAAGGAAAAGGAATTGAAACTTTCAATAATGAATAGAAGTCCCAATAGTGTTGTAGGGTACACCGACCTAGGGTCAACCTTTCTGGGGCCGTATTCAATTTGGAGGACCCAAAAGGGTCACGCAAAACGCACTGTGGTAACTCTTTTCTATTTATTCATCTCAATTGTTCTTTTGGTCAACTCAACAAATCAACAGGCGCTACGCATCGTTGAACGGTGGTGCAGAGAATTCGACCTCTCAGTGAATCCCACGAAAACTGAACTAGTCATTTTTTTGTTCCACCTTCAAGTAATAGCAGGCCTGATGTTATGTTTACTCTACAGAGTAAACCTCAGTGGCCATTATGTCGCGGAAAAGTCCATTCGCGCAAGTGTCCATACGCGCAAAATTCCAATAGCGCAAAAGTCCATGCCCGCATATGTCATTTTCGCGTAAGTGGGTTCGCGCAAGTGTCCTTCGCGCAAATATCTTTTGCGCAAGTGTCCTGTTATCAAGATTATTAGTACATCATCCACATAGACGAAGAAGAAAAAATACGTATTGTAAAGGACAACTCATAAAGTACCTGAGCAAAGTTAATAAAATTTATAAGGGACCACCGTGCGAGCTTCCATTACAAAAATGAAAACAAAAACACTTAAATCGGACCAGTAATCAGTGGTGGAATACAAATAACCTCCTCTTTTTAGAAGTCGTTTAAAAATTAACACTCTCCTGACTGAACCACTGACTAGAGTGAAGCGTGTTGTATCGGCTTTATAACGCTCCACAGATACGAAAGTGTTCTCAATCTTGATGCAGCGTCATGAAGTCTTACCCAAAGCAGCATTATCACCATCGCAGCTCAAGTAGATGCCATCAAAGAACAGGTCCCTCACTTTGATCCTCAGGAAAGCATCCTCCAGGCTCGGGAAGAACTGCTCCAGTGCTTTGTTGATCACTCCCACTAAACTTGGCATCATGTCGTGAACTGTTAATAAGGCAGCCTGGAAGAAAAAGATAGCTCTTTATTAACTTCCATTTCATTTATTAATAACAAATAACTTACATGGTGTTAAATATGCAGGGCTGAAGGGACACCGTACATCATTCTGAACCCCCCCAGTTTTTCATCGGTTATTAAAAAAAAACAGCTGTTTCCTACAAAAGTGCAATACCTACACGATCAAAATGTAAGGAACAGGTGTTTTAAATTACCGATGAAAAATTTCTATGTGAGGGGGGGGGGGGGGGCTCAGAATGTGGTACTGAATACGTGGTAACCGTTTCCGCGTCGGTGTCCCTTCCACCCTGTATAGGTATACCTACATGCAATTTACATACAAAAACAACTATGAATTATTATTAGTTATCATTCCAAGTGAAATTCAATATAATGTGAAACAGTTTTAAATATATTGTCAATAGAATCTGAATGTAATGACAAATTATTCTAAATTATAAAGGTGTAGCATAGCATAGCAGCAGCCTATAATGTTCCCACTCCTCCTCCTATGAGAGGGAATGGGCTATAATCCACCACGCAGGCCCAGTGCGGGCTGGCTGCCGGTATCCTCACGATGTTTTCCTTCACCGTTTTGAGAGCAGGTGATGAAATAAATTGCACAAAGTAATGCGCCTGCCTGGGTTCGGAACCACGACTTACTGCTCGTAAGTCGGGACCGTTACCACTGGGCCACCGCTGCTCTCTATAAAGGTATAATCTCAATTAATAAAAAAAGAACACAAAATTATTGTGTGATGTTAATTCCGACATTTTATACAGATTGTTTCTAATAAAAGGGCTTTTAATTTTGCCATAAACATGTGTGTAGTAAGGTGTTTAGCTCAGAAGGCAACTTATTAAATATCTCTACAGTTTGATAACACAACAGCTCGCCTGTTATCCCCGAAAGGTTAGGCAGGGTTGAACACTAATAGCACACCCATATTTACGCCAGCACATCAAGTTCTACAATCTGTCATATTTTTTTTATAGATTTACAACTTTACTGCTAAAGCGATAAAGGTTTAGGTTGATTGGGAAAATTTGGCAGTTTCGGGTAACTTGATGTACTGAGGTCTGTACTAATGAGTTAGAATATTACCATCAATCTGGCATAAATTCAGACACCGGGCGGCTACTGAGAAATTCTTGATGTAAAACCCTATAACACTGCTTGACCCGGGAATCGAACCCAGAGCCTCATGTGGAGCGTTTGCGACCACTCTTTGCGAGGCAAATGTATCATCGTCATCAAAGCCGGAAATGTCCACGGCTGGAAATTGGCCTCCTCCAATTATCGAGACATTGACTGACATGCTAAGTATAGGTACTTTAAAAGTTCTGATTATGAATATTGGCAACAACAAACGAAAAACTATGTAAACTCTACCAAAGACGAACTTTTCAGCCTGAAGTAAAGAAATGCGATTTTATTTTTAAACATCACAATTATTAAGTAATTAACGGACTTTCGAAATCAAAAAGGTTCAATTCCCAAACAACGAAAGTCCAAACCAATTCCCAATTAATCCTAAACTACCTTCAGCAAATCTACCTTTTGAATCTCACCCTTGTGTCTCACTCATCAGACAGTTAGAGCCGACAAAAATTTGTCACCCGATCCTATCAGGAAGACGAACATTGACCTGTGTATCAAACCGCCTCGCCTGGGGAAATGATCTCGGTTATTGCCCTTCCTCAAAATTGAGTCCCCATCTAAGGTTCGAGCTCAATCAGTTATTGGTTGCCCTTAGGGTGCTTGTATACTGGTTCCCAGTAGCGACAAATAAAGTCAAGTCACCTAGTGAAACCTCTACCAGGTCAAAGCAAGAAATGGGTGTACATTGAACATGTTTATTAATGACGGTTGGATAGGCAGTCGGTCCTCGTGAAATACTGGTATTCTGCTGCATCCGTTTGGCTGGGTGCCGACCCCAATATGATTGGGAAAAGGCGAGGCAGACGATGGATGTACCTGTGTATTTATGTGCGACCGCACATTAAGATATGGGATTATTTTACCCGCATCGGTACCGACATGTAAATTTATAAAGGGTCTAAATAGACCCTTAACATAGCCGAAAGGCACTTGTTCTCCCCGTCTTTGCGATATTTTTTTTGTTCTAGACCATACCTGGGAAAGTTCTAGTTACGGAGATATTGTTATTTATTACAACTTTTTCACAAGTTTTTTTTAAAATACATGTTTTTAATGTTATATTTTTAATTTACACACCTCCACGACCCCCGTTCTATTCAATCCATCCATCAGCACAATGCTTTGAGTGCTTTCCATCGAGTCCTACTGTAAAACGTGATTTTTCACCGCAAAAAAAAGACGTTTCCCAGTAATATTTTTTGCGTAAAGTTACTTAGTTTGATGTACAGAATGCTTGGTTGACGGCTATGTGAAGGGTCTGTTTACACCCTGTATAAGTACCCTTTGAACGTTACGTACGGATTTCTTTTACAGTAAGTTTACTCCAGTTTAACTTTCAATAAATCGGAAAGAAAAGTCGTTAACAATATTAATCTTTTTATATCCGAGCATTTTGGAAAGCCTGAACGTTTTTAGGTAGCAAAAAGTTTCAAATTTATGAAATGCTTGTTGTTTTTCCATGCGATGTTTAAATTATTTATCCGCCGTGTAGCCGTGTATCATGTTTTCAATATTAAACTTCTTCAGGGAAACTAATATTTTAATTGAATCTCTCGGGTTATTCATAAATCTTACCTTCATTATGAAGCTTTGTTTCTTGTGTATTTATTTTGAAGATATATTTTCACCCGGAAATGAAGAATCCTTTTCTTAACTACGTTCAGGTCAGCGTGCAGTCCAACCGGATGCAGCTAATTATTTACATGAAGCGACTGCCTTCCAAAACAATAAACCTTGATGAGACTGGCAGTCAGGCTCAGATTAATACCAAGTAGCAGTTAAATACGCGAGAGTATGGCTGACTCGTATGTGTAGTGGTCCGAAGCGCGACTGCTGAGCATGAGGTCCTGGGTTCGATTCCCGGGTCGGGCCAAGTGTTATTGGGTTTTACCATTAATAATTTCTCAGTAGCAGCCACGGAGTCTGGATTTGTGCCCACTTGATGGCAATAGGCTTGCCGCCTATAACACGGGATTAAACATAATTGGCGCACTGTGGGTGTACTGTTAGATACACCTCTGCCAACCCTTCAAGGATTATAAGACGTGATATTATGTTATACTATTTCATTGATCCTCTTAAAACTGACTGACATTGTTATGATGTATGCTTTTTTGATAAATGCGTCTTTAAAAGGGTTTTGCACATTAAATTTAATGATGTATTCTTTTTGCTTGCAACTTGTTCGCAGGTAATTGATACGGAAAGGGATTGTTTTGTCAAGGCACTTTAATTATTTGGTATATTAGTGTCCATTAATATTTTTAGCAAAACAATATGAGAATTATTCGAAGTTATTACGACGTAAAATAAACCTGATTCCTACCAAGTAAGAGAAGTGTATGACAGTGACTTCGTCGTCCTCCGAGAGGCCGCCAGACGCTTCAGCATCGAACTCGAAACGTTTGCGCAGCATGTACTTGATGGTGTCGTTGTCGCCATACCCCAGGATCGTCTTCTCCCGGTATTCTCTGAAAAGGGAGTAAGTATTTTTAACATTACTTAAAATATAAAAAAAAAATACTATACTTCTGTCAATTGGCTTGGATTTTTTACTTTGCATAAATAACAAAAAGATTTTCAAATGTAACATCATAAATGCAAGATTTCTGAAAGGTATGTTGGACCCATAGATAAATAATATCTATGGGGTGACCATATTGTTTATGAAAGATATGGGTGATAATAATATGGGCTCCATAACTGTACTGTGTACTGTGTCGGTTTAAATGTAGAAATACTATTTCACAACGGAAGAATATCGTGTCGCCAAACATAAACTACAGATAAAAAATGACATCTTATTAGTAACCTTGGTACATAACAGTTGTTTTTCTCCACACGGAAGTCAGATGATCCTGAAGAAATTACAAACAACTTAACAATATTTTTAACAAGTACTTTGCAACTGCTAATGGATCGAGTTCGTAAGTCAAGGTTTTCAGTGAGTAAGTTCATTAATCTAATTGTTTCAACTCCGAGATAGTAAACAAAGTGTTTTTTAAATAATCCCCGACTTGAAATACTTCCTTGATATGAAGCGGTTGAATTGTTTAATTTGAAACGGTTGTTTATTTCAAGAAGGGCATTGATAAATAAATATCATTCTATTTCTATACTTAATATTATAAAGAAGTAAAATTTGTTTCAAAAGTTTGTAGGTAGTCTCCGAAACTAATGACTCAATTCAAAAAAATCTTTCACTGGCAGAAAGCTACATTATTCGTGAGTGCTTTACGCTATAAATATTAGCCGAGCTATCACAATTTTTGCGGAAATCGTGGGCGAAATGTTAGTCTGTAAATAAATTGGGTACTGGACAAGATAGCCCTACAAAAATAACATACCTAGTACCTACGTACATAAAGTCACGCCTTTTTCTCATGAGATAAGCAGAACCTGCAGAATGCGTGGAAGGCCTATTACAGAATACCAGCTCTTTCCTAGAATGTAATTCTTACATACTCATTTTGCTTATTTTACTCATTTTGCTTATTTTACTCATTTTGCTTATTTTACTCATTTTGCTTATTTTATTCTGTTGTTCTCCGGATGAATTCACAAGAAATGCATTGTTTATTATTAGTTTCAATTTATGGTTATGGAGGTCAGATAGGTAGTCGCTCCATGTAAAATACCAGTATTCGGCTGCATCCGGTTAGGCTGAAAGCTGACCCTAACATAATTGGGAAGGCTAGGCCAGATGATTATGGGTTCGAACCTACGACCCAACGGTGGTGGCGACCACCGCTCTCTCAAATTACCCGCCATGTTTATGCCCTTTCTTGTTTTTATGTTAGAGTTCAAATATGTACTATAGAAGACGAATGCGTCTTCAAGATGGATACCTACTTAAGTCCAGTAATCCAGTTACAGTATTTACGACAGGAGGTGTTGATTGATTAGTGGTAATTAACTCAGCATTGTGCGGAGATTCTTATCCTTCGCAATTCGCGTCTATTTGCTTTCAGTGAGCGCTGTTTTGGTTTATTGAAATTCTTATCAATATTTCACCCCAGTTAATGGAAATAGGCCAATTACTAATTCCATAATTTCAAAACCCTATTACCATAATTCTCCTGCCCTTATCACAATTTATTTGTGATCGGCACAGCATGTCTTCTTCTTCCATACTTCTTTAATTCTCGTCATCTCATTAGACACCTCTTTTTTGCCGTATCATCTTTCACACAGTCTTCCCTCATCATATGGTGGCGAAATAAGAATGTTCAGGCCCTACCATAGAGACACCCCTGCCATACCCTTCGATTAAAACAGGCTTGATGTTATTTGTTTTAACCTTTTCACAGGTTTTTTAATATATTGAGTCCTCTATGAGAATTTCCTTTATGTTGTATTTTATTGATATTTTGGTTTTTCTCAAGTCCGTTGTGTATTCCACGATTTTGATGGATATTGAAGTCCAAGTTCAAAGTCTAGACGAGGATACTTTGTATGCATTGGAAAGAAATTGCAACTTTATTTTGATGCAGATTTTTACATTTTCGAAGTGCTTTATAATACAAAAATTCGCTGCTATAAAACCCTGGAGCGAGTGGTTATTTAGTTTGAACATGACGATTTGCTTAAAGAAGATCACTACCCGGGTTTTTTGCAGCCGGATTTTGAATTGCCTCAGGAAGTAGTGTCGGTTGGGCACCAACACCTGCAACTTGGACATGTTTCATAATTTTGTAGGTGACTGACAGAGTACCTGCCTACTTCTTACTTTGTTCTTCCTGCGTAAACATTATTGTATGTTTACATAAAATAATGTTGGGAATGAGGTGCATCCCACGCGAGATGCAGGATGCTACTGCGCTTAGATTGGTATAGGAAGTCACGTGACTGTATTCGCACCAGGCTGAACACCTCCATATAATCAGCACGACCGAATTTTGTACTTTATCCCGCGTGGGATTTACTTCAGTTTGACCAGAGCTTAATACGGTATCAGAAAAAAAATTTACAAGTGTTACATTGTGCTGTTAATAAGAAATAACAGTTACCTGATCGGGTAGTATTGTGATATAGTATGAGGGAAACAGCAAATAACAGTTACCTGATCGGGTAGTATTGTGATCTAAGTATGAGGGAAACAGCAAATCATCTAATTCAGTGTTACAAAAACTTATTTTTCTGTAAATATAGGTAGCACTCATAGTATTTGAAACCAATGTCACTTATTTTATTATTTCTTCTTGAAACAGGGGAAAAAAGTGCAAAAGAATACCTACATAGGGTCCTAAGTATTTTATTTGCACTTCTTTGCCCCACTCTACCTAAAGGCATCAAAAACATACTTATCCATAAAAACAACATACTAGCCTCTGCCAATTTTTCCTTACCGGTATCGATGTCAAAATAATTAAGAGATAAATAAATCTCAGAAATATACTGATACTCTGCAAATGGTATATGCATGTGACCGATGAACAAATGAAAAAGTCTTCAATGGTCTCTTCATACGGTCGTGTTTGCTTTACATACTTCTCCGAATATTAAGGCGTCTAGAGTTTTCCAATGGAACTTGAAATTGAAAATTAAATATACATTTGAAAATGTCAAATTAATCATTAGGAGATGGCAAAAAACGATGTTGCTTTAGACGAAATTAAATGTTGATGCTCACGTCAAGAAAAACAAAAATACCCACGGTCAAGGACTATATGTCATTATTAGCTATGGAACATTGAAACTGACAGCTCTTGAACGGCGTTTAGTTGTGCTGTTTTTTGGTTAAATCCGCCCTTATTGGAATGAATAATGTTTGAATGCGAATTATTTTTATGGCATAAAAAATAAATCACAGATTAATTTTACTTCCACAACAATTTTATATATAACTAATTCTTAAGCTTTGAGTTATTTTCAACACGAAATCAATTTACAATCACCAAAACATTTAACAAACAAATATGGCGGCGCGGGGCACATGACGTTAAACCAATCAGCGCGCGAGGTGCGTTCCGTCGCATGCCATTTCATAATTTGACGGTTTCACTTCGATAGATTATAATCTACCGAAAATTAATGCGTTAAATTGTAAACAGTATGTTGCGGTTCACAAACTTTCGACAGATTACAATCTCGCGAGATATGCAAAGACGAACAGAATTTGGGAAGTAAAATAAGCTTTTATTTTACTTTTCAAATTCTTGTTATGTAAATGATCTGCTTTATTAACTTTAGTTAATAACAAGATTATGTTATGATACTGATTAACCGATAATTGCTCCTTGTTCGACCATAATTCTTACACTAATCATAGCTTAATAGCAATAATTAAAGTTAAATAATGCCACAGAGTCTGGATTTGTGCCTGGTCAATGGGCTCGCCCCCTATTACATGGGACTTAAACATAACTGGCGAAATGTGGGTATACTGTTAGGTACACCTCTGTTTAACACTTCGGGATTACAGGTGCGATGTGATGTTATGTTATGTTATGTTAAGTTTAACAATCCGAATGACGATCGTTATGCAGTATAGCCAATACTAATGATACTATGATACTGGAAACAAATGACGTTTTCGTTCCCAGAAATGTATTGACGGGCTGTTTTGAATCCGGTTTTCCCCAATTTAATTGGTGATTAAAACATTGGTGGTTATTTAATAGCAGTACAATACTGAAATTGAGACTTAGGTATGGCGTCGAATAGTTGAGTTGGAAGAAATTGATGACAATAAACAGATATGTGGTTAGGCAGTAAGTTTGTTCTCAAGACTTACTTGTAAACAAAAGGACCAATTTCCTGCAGCATAGGCTTCTGCCCTCGGTTCACCTCGTCCACGTTGGTGACGTTGAACACGTACACCTTGAAGTCGAGCGGCATGGGCAACTTCAGCCATTTGTCGAACATCATTGAATTGTTCTCTAGTTGGACATTCTGTAACAAATGATAAGTATAAAGGATGTTGAATTTTTCTTTCCATGTCAAAACAGCTGTAGTTCCCTACGCAGGGTTTGCGTATAAAAAATATTAAAAATTAGTTTGGTATGGCGACTTCTATACAACATTGATTTGGCTGTAATGTCAACGTGTTGATTTAAGTTAGTTCGATACTTTCTTAAATAGATGGCGCTAACGTCACCGTAAGACGTTATTAATGGAACGAAAATTTCGAGAGTTGTGAGCAGGATGCGATGGTCTAATTGGTGAAGACGTCCGGTGTACTGAATCGGAAGGTCGCAGGTTCAAACCCTGCTCGCACTAGAATTTTTCTTTCCATGTCAAAACAGCTATAAAGGATGTTGCTTTAGATGAAATTAAAGCCAGAAGCAGGCGAGGTATGAAATAAAATTGTATTCCATTGGATACTTTGCTTAGGCATTCTATGCAATACAGAGCATTCAGTCCGCAATGTGTTAAATACGCGGTTGGCGGGACTGACTTCGGTAAGCAACTTGGTTTATTAAGCCAAGCAAAGCATAAATTATTGTGGCCTTTGGCCACAGTTCTAACCTAACCTTTTTTTATTTTATTATTGTGAATGTGGGTAATTTTTTTGACCAACTCAAACGATTCCGCGTAATAACATAACAATAATAGTGTGATAATTCGACTTATTTTTAACCAACTTTCTTCAAAAAGGAGGAGGTGCTCAATTCGGTTGTATTTTTTTTTTTTTTTTCTCTTAACCGCCATTTGCAAAAGTGATTTCAACCGATTTGAAAAATTATTATTTTATATGAAAGGACTTCCCATTTGGTCCCATAGAAATTTGATCAAAATCGGTTTAGTAATTTGTTTTTTTTTCCTTACGTTAATTGCCACACCACGCGACGTCGCGTGATGGCGCCTTAAAATTATGTACGAGCCATAAAATAGCGGCAAGTGCGTATTGGGTTCTGGTATTTGTTTAGGCCACTAGGAAAGACATTCAACGAATTTTTTATTTTGGCCATCTAGGTCAGTAAAGTTCAGCATTTTGGCTTGGCAATCAACGTGTTATACGTATTTTGGCTCTGTTGATGATATGATGATCTCTTAATAACTTCTAGTTCATCATCATCATCATTTCAACCGAAAGACGTCCACTGCTGGACATAAGCCGGGTACTTCTAGTTACAATTAAAAAATTAATTCATGACAAGAATTTTTGTGTGGTATACTACAACTAAAAAGAGTAAAATAAAAACTTTCTGCGAAAAAAAACCGACTTCCAAATAACACAAAAAAAAGTCTAAAATAACTTTTCTTTCGGAAGTCGATGGTAAAATAGTCAATGAAACAAACAAAGTCACCGACTTCCGAAAGTAAAGTTATTTTAGACTTTTTTAGTGTTTTTTGGAAGTCGGTTTTTTTTCGCAGAAAATTTTTATAATCGACGTAAACAAGGCAATTCGGGGTGAGTTGCGTTGTTTCTCCACCCGCTTATTTTGGAAATGCACATAAAATTAACATGAGAATCTGCAGATCGATAATAATAATAAAATAAGTGCCATACTATAAGTATGCGCCCGACCCAATTCTCGATGATGGTAATATCGCTTTGTATTGTGATTGACCTATCGTCACTGACAGGATTATTGTTGCCAATAAGCCTGACATTGTGGTAATAGATCGATTGGAGCGTCGCGAAATGATTGTTGATATAACGGTCCTGTCTCTGGTCAAGTGAAGAGTCGTTCCCGAAATACTAATAATATGAGAATCTCGTTAACTAAAACAAATATTTACAGAATGTCACAGCCATTTACTACGAATGGCGTATTTATTGATAGTTTCTCGATAGTAATGTAATTGTCGCTGGTCATTGGACAACCATTATTCATGTACGTAAGGCATGTTTAATTAATATGTTGCTGATAAAGTTGGAAAGGTACAAAATGGGAATCGACCGATTTTTGGGTTTGGATAGAAAACATTAAACTGTACTGTAACTGGCACTGGGTCTAATGGTCGCAAACGTGACTGTTGAGTATGCGGCCCTGGGTTCGATTCCCGGGTGGGGCAAATTCTTATTGGGTTTTACCTTCAGGAAAGCGGCACAGTAGCAGCCACGGAGTCTGGATTGGTTCCCGGTTGATGGTAATAGGCTCGCCCCCATTACATGGGACTTAAACATAACTAGCGAAATGAAGGTGTAGGTACTATTAGGTACACCTCTGCGTAACCCTTCGGAGAATACAGGCGTGATGTTATGTATGTTATGTAAATGTGTGAGAACGAGGCCACTACTTTGACAACAATTATTCACAATTCCAATTACCGCAATGTAGATGGGTTCCCATATTATTACTTTTAGATTTGTAATACAATTCCATATTAGTTCAAACTTTAATCGTAACAAGAGTACTTAATTTATCCCAGCACAAGATTTATGATAAAAAATAATATAATGTATTTAGTACGCTTTGTTATTCTATAGTTTTTATTGTATTCAATGGATTTAGACTCGACGCAATATAATAATCCTGTAAGGAAAATAAATTAAACTGTTAAGACATTTAAGCTAGAGTTTAATGAAGAACTTAAGTCATTTTGGAGAACTGTAAAATAAATTGTTTGTATATTATAAAGAAAAGTCTTTGAAGCGAAGAATACGCTTGAAATTGAGTTAAATTAATGAAAATTACGTATTAACATAACATCACGCCTGTAATCCCCGAAGGGTTAGACAGAGGTGTACCTATAGCACACCCACATTTCGCCAGTTATTAGTTGTAAGCCCATGTAACAGGAAGCGAGCCAATTGCCATAAACCAGGCACAAGTCCAGAATCCAGGCTGCTACCTGGTCAAATAGAAAATCGATTCATAACAATTTGCCTGAATTGAACATCGAACCCAAGACATCATGCTAAGCATCAGCAGTAACGCCTGCGACTATTTGACCAGTGACGTGTGGATGAAAATTGTAATCTCCTATACTATTAAATGAGCAATATTTGTATATATATTTGTAATCATGTTTTCGAAAACAGCTCTAACGATTTCGATGAAAATTGCAATATAGAAGTTTACGGGGGCAAAAAATCGATCTTGCTGGGTCTCATCAGGGAAAATTAATTTCTGTTCTATTTTCACCCGAGCAGGGCACGGTCGCCTTGTTAGTCTTGTCCAATACTTACAACTTACTAAAAGAACACGTTACTTCAGGTAACACTCAACCGTGACCTCCTTTTGCAAAGCAGTCATGTTAGCGAAGGAGGTGGCGGGACCGGGACGTGAGAGGGAAAGAGCCTCACGTCCCAGCCGCCGCGGGAGACCCCCTGGGCGTCGGGGGTCACGTGGTGGCTCCCGGTCACCGTAGGCGCGGGCCTGTGGACGGTGAGTAATGGGCTAGCTCGCCGTCCGTCCGTCTTATGACGAAAGTCCGCCGTTCCACGCGCGCTTCAAAGAGATGTTAGCACACAGGAATGGGTCCTCAAGGGCCGATGCCTGCCGGGGCTACGGGAGTGTTTGAAAGAAATACCGCGGCCCTGGAACACAAAGGGCAAAGAAGGAACATGGATGGGTTTTAGTAAAAGTCTGACACTCCCTTCCACTCCGCCCAGAGCGGAAGGAGTCATTTGATGATTTCCCATCCGGAAAAAAAAGATAACAATCAAAGTGCAAAATTGCATTTTCACGATAAAGTTTGAACATTTATCACAATCACTCCGAGTTACTTTAAAACATAATTGTAATGGACGTATAACTTTTAAAACTTATATTCATATTTCAGTTTTAATTTTGAGTAAAATAAAACTTTGTAAAATGTGTTTAAAAAACCCATGTATTTTTTTTTATAGGTGACGTGGGTAGTGGATACATCTATTTCAAATATTGAAATTTGTTTTACAGTTCGCAAATATAACTTTACTATACCTATTTATTTGTTTCAAACTGTATTTGTTTTACCAATTGTTTTTTGTTGTTGAAAAAAAAAACACAATTTTCCAACACAATAGACAGTTCCCAAAGGGTCGTGGGTTCAAACCCGTCGATAGATGAGGTTGTTTCGAACAACGATAAACAATGTTTACTCTTTGTTCAAAAATACAATATATGTTTTCCAGTGATATACAGACAGATACAGGTAAAAAATATACGTACTTATTTTTTATACAGATCGATACGTTTTCTAACCTATGTGTATTAACGATTTACGAGTTCATTGCCATTCCATTGTTTTTATTTTGAATTAACAGATGATAAATCTAAAAGAAAGACACAGCACCAACATGGCAAATTATGTAGTTGAAAAATTCTTAGCGATTCTTTTTTTTTTTTGTAGTACTTGTAAAACTTTAATAAAAAAATACTTTGTTAGAAAGGATGTATTTTAATATTCTAAGTTCCAATTTTACTTTTCATAACCTAAAGATTCAGCCAAGTGCTTGGAGATGTTGCGAGCTTATTCAGGGGTTAACCAAATTTTAATAAAGATAATAGGTACCGTATTTTCTTTGATCTGTACAGTTTTGTAAGAATTATTTCCTTCTCAACTACTAAAGGGTTAAGAATATAACAAACAGTAACATTTAAACTTGTAAAATAACTTGTAGTATAAGGAAAATATCTATAAGTGATACACATTTATGGTTATAACATCGCATTGACTGTGAGGGTGCGTTCACATTGTCTTGTCCTCAATTTGTCTTGTCCTCAATTTGTCTGGGTCTTTACTGTTCTTGTGAGCGATCTCAGTTATCATTACCATCATCATCCACCAGCCCTCGTTCTATGTTATGTCTACGTCTTCGTCCAAATGTTGAGCCTAGAGTTGCCAACTTGCGCGCACTCGCGAGTTTTACACGCGCCAGTTGACGAATAAGTCCTTGTTTAGGGTCAGCGCATCATGTCTTCTTCTTCCATAGGTAATTCTCTATTACTCATCATCTCAGCAGTCACCAGCTTATGCTTTGAAAGGAACAGGCGTGATTTTTATAAAAGCTTTGGATGCGATGCCCACTGACTCCGATGTAAACTCACCCTTACGACATGATCACTGGTTGAGTAAGGATGCTACTCGTTCAAGGATATCAAGTAAGTAGTAAATCAATTGACGTAAGTAGCTGTCAATTATTCTTAGTCATAGCGAATGTCCTCACAATTACCTGCTTATAAAATCATGAGATTTTTATGCAGATATGTGCAATCTATACTAATATTATAAAGAGGAAAGATTTTTTTGTTTGTTTGTTTGTACCGAATAGGCTCCGAAACTATTGGGCCTATTTTAACCATTTTGTCACCAATAGAAAGCTAAGTTATCAGGAAGTAACATAGGCTTTAATTTATTTAAAAAAAATTAGAGATCTTTAAGAAAATCGTAATAATGTAACCCAAAGCAGCAAAATTTTGTTTTTAAAATTCATTATTTGGCGTGCGCTGAGAAAACTGTTGATGATACTTAAAAATTATGTACTACATAATTAAATGAAATGTATCTAACTATCATAGTTTAGTCACAATAGCAGCTTTTGTGTTCTTAAATTTAATTAGTTCGCCGGTAAAAACGAAAGTTGGTTACATTCATATCGTAGTACTAATTCTTATTCAAATAAATAGTTTTATCATCAAGGGTATTTATGTAGCAGTTAAATACTGAGTGTTCAAGAAGAAGTTATCATCAATATGTAAGGGTGTGTCCACACTAATAACAAAACATGTTATAAAACATGGTTATTTAACATGATTCAATAGAGAGGTTAGCAATGTTGTATTAATTAGACGAGTTATATAACAAAAGTTTTGTAAAATGTTACTTAATCTGGACGCACCTTAAGATACATGAAGCGACATCTATTGAATCAAAATGATACTAATGAATAAAAATGTGCTCACATGATAACTTTAAAATCGACTGACCGGCTTTTAAAAAAAGTTATGATAGCAAAATGTACTCTAGATTAGTCTAAATGACTCTGCTTTCAAAATCTACATAGCCTTATACCCTGTAGAGTGTATGTTCGAACGCTTTCCATGCATTATATTTTAGCATAGCAACTTCGTTTAACTTCGTGCTCGATAGATGGCGTTGTTCATTTCACTCCATGTTTTGAATTCTCGCTCGTGTCAGGTCTCAAGTTTGTTTTTTTAACCGACGTAACAAAAGGAGGAGGTTCTCAATTCGACGCCTATATATTTTATGTATTATGTATAACTCTTTACAGAAAAATCCGATATGCATGATTCTTTTTTTGTGAAAGGCGTATTTCTCAAAGTTGATCCCATTAAAATTTAAAAATCGTGTCTCGGCTCATTTCCTTTTCATTTCACCTTGATGAGAACCTTAGACTTAGCTGAAGTATGACTGTCATCGAAGGTGTGACGTTGGAGACGGAAGGCGGTTGCAAGAGGTCCTCAATAGTTTACAGCAGCTATATTGTTATTGGGCTCATTTCATGCACCTTGGTGAAAACTTAAGACCCTGGCTTTAGTATGACTGTCATCGAAGGTCTGACGATGGAGACGGAAGGCAGATGCAAGAGGTCCTCAAAAGTTTACAGCATCTATATCGTGTTTGGGCTCATTTCATGCACCTCGGTGAGAACTTTAGACCTGCCTAGAGTATGACTGGCATCGAAAGTCTGATGATGGAGACGGAAGGCTGTCGAGGGAATAGTTTAAAATAGTTTAGTAGTAGAATATTTTAGCGATTAATGCAAATATTTCCGAGAAATTAAATAGTTACCTACTTGAATCTATGCTAATTTTATTTTATTTTATTTATTTAGGTAACCAACAGCGATCCATAAAATTATTTTACAAAATATAAGTGTTACAGTTAATATGGCCAATTATAGGTTTCCCTGTATAACTGGGATATTTGTATAAATAAATGCGAACGGACTAATGCCAGATATTTGCAATTAAACAAAAAAAAAAAAAAATAATAGCAATACAATACAAAATTACATAAGGTTAAATTAAGATTACAATTTTGAAAAATATAAAACAAAAAAAAAAAGGTGGAATAATACAATATATTAGAACAAGAAAAAGAAAAAGATTGGTTGCTTGTCATTTATCGCCGTTTACAGTTTCAAGTAAACGTTTTTTGAATGTCGGTTTATTACAGTTAAATAAATCAACTTCAGAGAATTCCGAGTTATAAATTTGAGCAATACGAGTCAGTACACAGTTCCTGGCATAGTTAGTGGAGTGCCTAGGAACGCGCAACATTGACGTGTGACGAGTGCGCCGTAGGGGAGTGTTAAAAGTTATTTGTGCGACCAACTCCGGGCAATCAAGGCGTCCATTGAGTATATCATAGAGCAAACACATGTCCATCACTTTACGCCTTTCTTCGAGTGTTAGCAGACCATAGGTACGACAGCTATCTTCGTAAGACATCGGAGGTTTACGGAGGCGAAAATTAAGATGGTTAATAATTTTTTTTTGAATCCTTTCTATTTGGTTCTTATAAATTATGTACTGGGGGGACCAGATTTGGCACGCATATTCTAAAACGCTGCGCACGTAAGCAAAATATACAGATTTAAGAGCTCCAATATTTTTAAATACCTTACATGACCTAAGAACAAATCCTAGGTTCTTATAAGCTTTTGTGCTAATAAGGTCTATGTGATCTGAGAACATTAATTTACTGTCAAATATAACTCCTAAATCCCTAACCATCTGGACTTTATTTATGATAATTCCATTAAAATTATATGAGTAAACAATCGGGGTCCTCTTACGTGTGTAACTGATACATTGACACTTTGCAACGTTTACACTGATCTTGTTTTTTGCGTAGTAATTATTTAAGTTATTGAGATCCTTTTGAAGGGCCTTACAATCATCGGGTGATGCTATTTTATAAAATACTTTTTTATCATCAGCATACATTAAGTGATCAGTGTGTTCAAAAGAATCAGTGATGTCAAATAGATATGCGTTGTAAAAGAGAGGCCCCAAATGAGATCCCTGGGGAACACCGCTAGGGATTTCAATGAAGTTGGAACGGTAACCTCCTAGAACGACAGCTTGTGATCGTTTAAATAAATATGACTGTACCCATCTTAAAAGGTCCCCGCGTATACCCAGTCTGTACAGCTTTCTGAGCAAGATGACGTGATCCACACGATCAAAACGATCACGTCAACCTGCCCCCCGTTATCTGTATTCTCAAGAACGAAGTTAGAGAAACTGGCTAAATTAGAGACAGTCGATCGTTTCTTCAAAAAACCATGTTGCTTGGAAGAGATTCCTCTAAGAATATATGGATAGATAGCGTTATATACCAGTTTTTCAAATACTTTACCAATTGTGTTTAGTATAGAAATACCCCTATAATTTCTTATCATTGTCCGTGAACCGTTTTTATGAATTGGAACAATAAGAGCTTTTTTCCATTCATTTGGGAAGGTGCCTTCTTTTAAAGAAATATTAAAAATAGTACTAATTGGAGGTGCCAAAGATTTTGCACAGTTCTTCCAAAATACTGGGGGTATACCGTCACATCCAGGGCTAATAATATAAAGCTGAAAAGTTTGAATGTTTGGTTGAACGTGCTTATTTCAGGAACTACTGGTTGGAATTGAAAAGCGGAGCGTAGCATGAATGAGAAATGTTGCAAAAACAGGAAAAATTTATTATTTCTTTTGAGAGATTCCGTTGCGTGCGCTGCTTAAACGGTTAAAGTTACGCAACAATCATGTACGACGGAATCGTTTCTCTTAAAAAAATCTAAAAACAGTCCGCGATAGCAATATGTCTATTTTTTAAGGTTGACTCGCACTCTCTCTAACTATCTCTCTCTCTTATATGACGCAGACGAAGTTGCGCGGGTCAGCTAGTAATATTATAAAGAAAGATACGCTACGTTCATATTGAGCGGCGTTCAAATATCGTTGCGTTGTTACGACTGCGATAGATAATACGGAACGTATGTTACAGAAAGAGAAAGCTATGGCGCTTGAAGTACTTAAATTACGACAATTGTCTCAATTTGTCTGCAACAATTTGTGCGCACTAGTGCAATATCTACCTCTTTCAATTATAATATCATTGGGTGTGTGTATATTCAGGACCTAAAACAGGTTGAAAAAGGAGAGTGGAGAGGAGTTTTATATTACTACATAAACATCACACCTCTAAACGTAATAGAGGGCGAGCCTATTACCATCAACCGGGCACAAATCTAGACTCCGTGGCTGCTATTGAGAAATTGCTGATGGAAAAACAAAACATCACTTTGCCCGACTCGGGAATCGAACCCAGGACCCCATGCTCAGCAGTCGCGCTTGCGACCACTACACCAACGAGCCAGTTTATATTTCTACTTCTAGAAATACCGTTGTAAATGATCATTGATGGTAGTTTTAGCACGTGAAAGAAAAGCTATATAAAAAACGGTTAACTTAATTTCTGTCACCTTTTATGATTCACGAGTAAAGTGGTTTTAAAGATAATGCGACTACCTAGTTAGTCAAAAATCTGATTCCAAATCAAAGCATTTATTTCAAGTAGGCCAGTTACAGGCACTTTTGAATTGTCGAAACAAAGACAACAATGAAATATAGCTACAGTCCCAGTCACAAGGCACAAAAACTGTGGAAGTACTGTAGTTGCCCATTCCCTAACGTAGATCTCTATGGAGATGAACGGGCAAGAAACTCTATGGCAACTCTAGTCCAACCTAAAGAATTATTTGTTTAAATCTTCTACAAATAGTAGAACATTTAAACAAATAAGTTGGTATATGTAAGTTAGCATTGGTATTGAACTTTGCACCTCAATCTTGACGGATGAACTTGCTATAATAAAATGGGTTTTTCGCCTTAGATATTTATGTACCGACCGCTTTAATGAGTCCTCGCGAAGGTATTAATTTAAATAGAATATTCTGAAGGTTGATCACGTATTGGTCCAATTAGTATCGTAATACCTGCGTTGATTATGGTTATTTTAAAGCAAATAGCCTGTGGGGTATTGTTAGGACTTTGTGGACGCTTAATATGCCTTTAATTGGGCAAGGCGGAGGAATAATTAAAGCGGTCGGTCTATAGTAATAAAACGATTCCACGAATGTAATCGTAGCGGAATTTTACATTTTTTTTTCAAGATATCTAAAACTTCCTGTTATTGGTGACTTTTTCTTGGGTGTATTTTCACCCGACTGCTGCGAAGCCCAAAAGGAGGGTTATGTATTTGATAACTAATAAACATACTGACATACTTAACATCACGCCTGTAATCCTCGAAGGGTTTGGCTGAGGTGAACATATTATAATAAACCCACATTTAGCTGGTCATATTTTTTTAAAAAAGATCCAGGATTAAAAGTAGAAGAAGAAGACATGCTGTGCCGATCCCGAATAAATTGGGATAAGGGCAGGAGAATTTTGATGATGATCCAGGATTAAAAGTAGCCCATCGTTTTTTTTTAAGTACTAGGCTACTTACCTATCTGTAATAACGATCAGTTCGGTTCAGTTTTGGCTTGAAAAGGTGACAGACACTGTTACTTCAGCATTTATAATGTTAGTATGGATTACGAGTTGTATATATTTTCTAGTATAGCCAAAATCAAAATCAAAATCAAAGCATTTATTTCAAGTAGGCCAGTTACAGGCACTTTTGAATTGTCGAAACAAAGGCAACAGTAAAATAAAGCTACAGTCCCAGTCACAAGGCACAAAAACTGTGAAAGTACTGTAGTTGCCCATTCCCTAACGTAGATCTCTATGGAGAAGAACGGGCAAGAAACTCCATGTATTTTAAATCAGAATACTTTAACAAAACCTTGGTTACATCATTCATTTTGAGATGGTACATTATGTGAGAACGATGCAGCAAGATGTGTACGTTAAAAGTGTCCATAGTAAAAACAATTCAAAAACAAGCCATTAATTTTTTCATGTTTCTGCTATAACTAGGAGGTTTAGTTCAACTGTTTGGCAACTGCATTAACATTGGACACATGCATTATTGTAACAGTGATTAACATTGGACACATGCATTATTGTAACAGTGATTAACATTGGACACATGCATTATTGTAACAGTGATTAACATTGGACACATGCATTATTGTAACAGTGATTAAAACGGCGATTTAATTACTTAAAATATTACATAATTACAGACTACATCTGTGCACAGTGCAGAACAAAGTAGAAAAGCAGCCAGCTACGCAATCTGCGGACCACACTTTGAGCTCGCGTACATTCCTAAAAATACTCTCCAAAGATAGGTCGGTCAAATTAAAATAAAAGGTAATCACAGCATATTTTTTTTTTATTGAATTTGGCTAGAATAACATAATTCATAACTATACTTGTCGCGTGGGCAAAATCAGAACTAACGCCGCCATCTTATTTTGTCAACATATTTCACAAATGTTTACAAACAGCGCTTTCCTGTCAACCTCAATAGATAAAAGATCTATAAAACACTGAAGGATAGACCAATAGACAACTACGTCAGCCGTAATGTCATTCAAAAATATTTTAATTTTTATTCAATCTAATATATGTATCTTATATTTTATTACAAGTACATAGAATTTAAAGTCTGTCTAGGTATTTAGCTTGCAGAACCCGCACTTGCTCGCAATTCAAACAATGAAGCTACGTCTTCGGCCAAACTCGTACAGTTTGTCCGAAGACGTCCTATCGCGTTGGCGATGGCAATCGAACTCGGGCGAACGACCATGTGTAATTATGCCATGGACTAGGCATAAATGAAACATTATTTACGAAGTTTTAATAAAATATTTATTTTAAGCAGCATAAAAATATAATGTTAGAAGAACTTCTTCAAATAACTGGGGGGCCGGCGGGCGGCGCGGGCATGCCATCGCAGTTGGCATTACCGTATTCACCATACGATGCTCCTCACTAAATGGCATTGTTTTAGCATCTATCATCTCTGCACACGTTGACTGTACATTGCTTGTGTTACTTCACCACGAAACAAATAAGACTAGTAAACAAATAAAACGCACAACTATTCACAGCAAAACCACACATCAAGATTTTAATATATAGTTTTATGATGCCACGAGTTTTGTTCATTTTTATTGTTATTTCATTGTGTTTATTCTGTTTACTAAAAATGTTTTGTTTATTCTTCGCGTCTACCATATTGTTTACTTTATAATTTTATTACTATTTTTATTTTTTATTCTGATTTTTATGTTCAACCAATAACTTGTATGTGTGGTGTAAACTGTAAGTAGAAGTTGGTTATAAATAAGTAAATAAATAATTGATCCAGACAGAAAAGTGACAATATTTATGACAATTATGACAGCTTCTGTTTTGACAGACGACATAGCTTTGAATGTTGCCATTAAAGCTAAATTCTCCAAAAAACGTAACGTTCCTACTTTAATTTTTTATAACAGCTGTCACGTAATAATAATTAATTTAACAAAATTATTAAGAAACATAAAACATGTTGCGAATCGAATAAGAGGCTGGATTAAAAGCAAAGAACTCAAGTGATTTTGTAGATAGAAGGAGTGTTACCTAAAATAGCTTAGATTTGTTCTGATGGGACAAAACAGATAAGCTATCGCAACAATGTACGGCTTGTCTTGTAATACTAGGTAGCAAACGTCTCATGATACTCACTATTACTACCAGAAAAATCCGGCTAATTAGTATTATTATATAAATAGATATTCCATATTCTGATCAAAATGGTAAATTCATTGCTTCAGCCCCTGTTTCTGGACACGGTGGAGCACACCGTGGAGGTCTGCCCCGCTTGGGCGGAGCACCGCCGTGTCCTCGTAGCGGCGATTGGCGGCGGCGATCTCTCGCGTCCGGCCTTGGTTCAACCCATGGTCCGGAGCGAGAGGGAATGGGAAGCCGTCACCTCCTTCTGCGAAGCAGTCATGCTAGTGAAGGAGGTGGCGGGACGTGAGAGGGAAAGAACTTCACGTCCCAGTCGCCGCGGGAGACGCCCTGGGCGTTGGGGGTCACGTGGTGGCTCCCGGCCACCGTAGGCGCGGGCCTGTGGACGGCGAGTTATGGGCCAACTCGCCGTCCGGCCGTCTTATGACGACAGGCCAGGCTGTACAATCTTAGAACATTTTACCATGCAACTAGGAGAAAATTATGTTACCAAATTAAAAGACTACCGTAATCTAGTAACAGGTCCTTCTCCTAATGCATTTTTAATTTTGTCGTATTATAAAATCATGTATCGCTGGTTTGTGAATACAGATGGCGTTTGCTGACGCTAACCGACTAAATTGAAAATAGATTGCAATATACTACAGCTTCACTGACGAACTGACTATTTTATTCTTGCTTCATTATACTCCATCAAATGAACGCCAAATGTTACCATTAATAAAATAAATATTCTGTTTAGTAGTTTATTTTATTATTATTGAACTAAATAAACTACCAAACTTTTTAAGTAAATTCGAAATACGCGTAATATATCAAATAAAATCATAAAATATGTTTTTAACAAATAAAACATTACTACTGGCATACATTTTAAGTAAGTGATACTCTAAATAAAACCTGCTAAATTGGTGTCGTAGTAGTTATTTTGTACTTTTTACTTGCATCAATGAAGCAAGCTGTCAAACAATCAATCTGACGGTCGTTCTTGTTATTTTTCAAGAAATTGGAATTAGAATTTTGAATGGAAGACAATATTTGTTACCCTTAAGATTTGGAGATATCATCCAGTCTGTTCTTGAAGGCATTCAATGTGTTATTCAACAACAACAAATGTGTTAACGACAAACTATATATTATTATTATTGTTTGACGAAATGTCGCTAAAAGCTAACATTACTAACAATAAAAGAAAAGATTTGATTCTATTATGTATGACCTACTACGACGACTGTTGCACCAATGATTAGGCCAAAATAAATGACTATGATTATAATAATATGGGTTTAATTTTCTGCAGCCATGTAATTCCTTAATTTATTCATATACGTTAGTCTATGAGTAAATTACGGGGATAATAAACATAAATTACCTAATTTTAAAATAAAAACCTGCCTGGAAGCAAGAATGATGGTAGACATATACATCTACACAATTATATACATATCAGGAAAGTTGTAGGTTTGTGGATACAGATGGCGCCACCAAACGCTTTCCTTCTGAACCCGTTGAGTAAAGCCTCTATACCTATATATTAAAGTACTCTGTGCGACAGGCCGTGTCGACGGCGCGTTCGTGTTCCACGTGCGCCTCAAAGAGATGTCAGCAAATAAGTAGGGGTCCCCAAGGGCCGATGCCTGCCAGGGCTGCGGGACTGTTCGAAATAGATACCGTGGCTCTGGAACACAAAGGGCAAAGAAGGAACATGGATGGGTTTTAGTCAGTACAAGTCTGACACTCCCTTCCGCTCCGCCCAGAGTGGGGGGGGGGGGGGTCATTTGATGATTTCCCATCCATTTCTACGTTTCGATATTGCAAATGATTGCGTTGATGTTTAAATTTAGTAAAATATTCGTTTCTTCTTTTTTTACTTTGTGCAGCTTAATAAAAAAAAGATATTACACGGAAAGAAAAGCCCCGTCATTGCTTCATTTAACGTGCATACTTTCATTGATGAAAGTTACTGAAATGAAGAGAGACCCAGAATGCCGATCTTCTTTATTTTCGCGTCAGTCTGTATTTTAAATAAGATCTTCTAAACTTGATAATGGATACTACGATAATGTGAAAATGTTTGTTTGGCTCTGTGAGAGGGCAGAGTAAAATGATTAACATAACATCACGCCTGTAATTGGTTAGGCAGAGGTGTATCCAACCATTAGTATACCCACTTTTCGCCAGTTATGTTAACAGTCTCGTGTAGGAGGCAAGATTCCGTGGCTGCTACTGAGAAATTCCTGATGGAAAAACCCAATAACACTTAATATTTCGGTAACTTAGTTAAAGCATAGAAATCTCGACATTCTGACATATCGCCGTTATTCCCTTGCGAAGCAAGAGGAGAGGAGGTTTATCAAAACTGATATTATTTAATTTTTACCTATTATGTAAAGATGTCTCGGAAGCTGACCGCAACATAGTTTGGAAAAGGCGAGCATAATTAGGTATGTAGTTTCTTCTTAAAGTTTGACTGTAAAAGTCAAGTCTGATAAAAATCTTGACTTTTCAGATGGGATTTCAAAACTTTTTAATTTAAATCAAAACATTGCCCTAAAAAGATTTAGTCTTTATCGGAATTTTAATCTTTATTAGCAAAATAAAATTGATACTAAAACATTAAACATTGTTTTCGCTCAGCTGTTTTATAAATGAAAACAAACAAATACCTACCCGTTTTTACAAACCGGAAGCGACATCCTAATGGATGCCTCCATATCACTGTGCTAATGTCAATTCTATAAGCATCTTCTTATCGTGCGGATCCTCTCCACGACTATCGCAACCCCGCGTGTCATGTTTTCGGCCGCCACCTCGTGCGACCTCCCAGCACCAGCGTGTCGTCAGCTTAGCAAACTAGGCTGACACCGCTAGGGAGGTCAGCGCACAGCACCCAGTCGTAACCGATGTTCAACAAGGCCGGCCCCAGAACCGATCCCTGTGGAACACCAAACGACATCTCTCGCCGGTTCCATTCTTCGCTGCGACCACCTTGTGGTTAGAGCCTAACCTGGTGTCAGAGTTTTTTATGCCGCACATGGGGCGTCTGACTTGGCTTTACATGCCTTCGAGAAATATCTCTCAGGCATACTGGTGTCCTCACGATGTTTTCCTTCACCGAAGCAAGTGATAATTATACAATACGCACATGAATCCGAAAAATCAAAAAACTTGGTAATCCGATGGCCACACCACTAGGCTATCACTATTTCTAATTCTCCACGCTGAAACGAGTCTTGAGAATTCCAAAGAGCTCTGCTATTTAGGTGTTTCTTTAAGTGTCGCCTAGTGAAAATAGGCAATTTCTTTTGTGGATCATGGTGTTTCCTCGAGGTTAGGTCATGGTCTTGTTACCCGAAGTAAACAATAACGCGGACTTCATTGTTGCTAGTGTAAGCAATGTAATTGTTCTCCATTCTTAAGAAAGCCTCAATTCTAGTTTAATTTGTACTTATTGGTGTTTGGAATACAGTCACATAACATGACGCCTGTAATCCGCGAAGGGTTAGGCAGAGGTGTATCTTATAGGGCACCCACATTTCGTTTCGGCCTTTATGTTTAAGTCACAACCGGGTGTAAACGGATACAGGTGAATACCAGTATTTTACATGTAGCGACTGCCTATTTGATCACTTCGAAACCACATGGTAACAGGATAAACCCCTTGGTAAGACTGGTTATCAGATTTATTAGGGCATCTGACGAAGTAGGAACACAAATCACAATTAAAGTTAGTACGGGTTTACGGGCAAAAATAATCATTTTTATGAATATTTAATATCAAGTTGGTTCTACATCTTACTAGCACACTTCATGCAATGTTATTGTTTGCAATTTTTATGTTTATTTTACAACTCTATTCAGACCACAACTGTTCAATTGGAAGACTATTAAATACATAACATGTGTGTACTGTTTTGCAATATGATAACAAAAACATGTTTTTTGTTGTAGTTGTTATTTTACCCTTTTTAGTTGTGGTATCTCACACAAATCCTTGTCAGTATCAATTTTACATTGTAACTAGAACTTATAAGAACATCATCCACATAGACGAAAAAGAAAAAATGCATTCATAGAGGAGTATAAGGTAATACGAGTTTTTTCTACCAAATGAAAAAGAATCACTTAAATTGGACCAGTAATCACAGAGAAATCGGTGAACATACTTGAAAAAAACAAAAAAAGTAGCTGCTGCATGCTGATGGAATGCATAACCTCCTCTTTTTTTAGAAGCGGGTAAAAAAAAGATGTATTCGACAGAACTATACCTGGGTATAGTGCAGTGTTAGTGCTTTGGTCGCCTGAATGCCATTGGCTGGAGGGTGCAATTGGTAAACATTTGAGAAATTTTATGTATATTTCGAATATGGAAAACGTTTCGAACCTTTTTCGTATTCGAAATTTAAAGTTTCGTTATAATACTATGTAATATTAGAGTGATGATTAGTACATACATACGAGATTGACAGTTTTGTTTTTCTACATGACAATGGGGTTTCTTCAGGTAAAGTGGTATTTTAATTTTTTTTAATTAAAAAATTAAAAAAAATTAAAATGCTTATGTGCATGTTTAAAGCAATTTATC
This sequence comes from Noctua janthe, assembly GCA_910589295.1. NCBI lineage: Eukaryota > Metazoa > Arthropoda > Insecta > Lepidoptera > Noctuidae > Noctua > Noctua janthe. The sequence continues at coordinate 2,270,549 of OU342560.1, forward strand.
GATTAAAATAAAATGATAATGTCCATTATAACAATCCAAAGTGTAATTGTTTCTGGTATTTTATGTTGTTGGATACGTAATTTTAGTGTTAATTTCGTGATTATTCAAAGGATTATGGTAAGAACACAGTGTAAAGATTTGTGTTAAATTGATGTAAAATTGTGGAAACGTGTGTGTCTTTTGGTATGATGATGATATTTTGATTATGTTATTCAGTAGTGTATTAACATATTAAAGAACTACTTACTCATTGAATTTCCATGCTTTATTAAGTTTCTCAGTAAGTGAAATAAAACTACGATGTTAATACCAAACCACAAAAAAAAAACACCTCCACGAAGCTATATGTAAAATGCGAAGACAATTTGAAGTAAACTCACTTTTTGTATTTGTTTGTCAACAATTTTCTGGAACCCCCACGACACCATAATAATGGCGACCACTAAAAACCCCAAAGACACAGCGAAAATCAATTTCGAATGTTTTCCAAACATTTTTAACACTTTTGTCCTTTTTAGTTTAACACTTTTTTTTTTTTTTGTAATTTTTGTTTTAACAGTTTATGTTATTACTTTTTTTTTGTTTTGTAACTCTTTAGCGACGCGGCATCAGTCCGTCTGCTTCACCACCCGAACTATAATTGTAAAAGAATTTATATTCTCACACAGTTTTCCTTGCGACAAGTTTTTTTTTTTGTAAACAAATGGCTAAGGTCTCAAGAGACAAGTTTTAGATACAAATATGGTGAGATTTTTTGTTTGGTTTCCTGACAAGTTTTTTTTATCATTACAAATATTTAGTATATTTTTTTTTTTTATAAATATTTTTGTTTATTTTTTTTTTTACAGGAGTAAGTTTTATTTTATTTTACAAAAATAAGTTTATTGACATTGTGCTTTAACTGTTTCAATAAAAACGATTTCAATTTTATCTTGAAATAAATATTATTAAGTGATTTTATATACTTATTGCCGATTTTATGGTGAGTATTATGTAGATTTTACACCAAGTTTTCAACGAATCGCTGAACAGGGCATTAGGCAGCTCCTAAGCAACACCTCAACATAGCTCGGTTCTTGGCGCACTGAGCGACCTGTATATATAATTGGTATATATTCTTCAATTAGGATCGTGTTATTAATTAATTATTCCTGTATCTAGAAACGATATGATCATGATTTTTTGCTAAAAATGGCATAAACCAGTTTCGAAGTGGAAAAAAACAAATCTAACGAATTAATAATAGTAAATAAAATGTTGGTATCTGCGTAGTCATCGGAATCATCAGAATTGAAATAAGATCTTTCGTTCTAATCATCATCATTATCTGCCAAGCCTTTTTCTACGATGGGGTCGACTTCCAGTGTAACCGGATGCAGCTGAATCCTGCTTCTAACCAGTATTAAACATGGAGCGACTGCCCGTCTGAACTCCACAAACCAGTTAGTTGTCTTTTCCTAGTGTCCATAAAAATGTTTGCTGTTTAGGAATCCATTGACGTATCTATGTAGTAGATACACGTATATGCGTCATTCAGTGGAATTCCTAATATTAATAAGGAAAAGATTTGCAGTCGCGATAAAACCTTACATGTAGCGAAATTGAGAAGGACAATCCCGGAGTACCTACAGCATAGAGAATATAACCATATAGTCTTTGCCCTACAGCTACACCCTAGATTCAGGTTTTGTAGGCTTGTTGGAACAGTTGAACCACTAGGCTTGCCCTGGCTGAAGGCCTTGGCAATAAGGGATCCTCAGGATTGCCTGGTTAACCAGAAAATTTCTCAAGCTGAACGGCGAGATGCCATTTCGAGAACGCTAACCAATAAGCATTTCAAGGAAATTTTTTTTTTATGTTCTTTTCGTAATTATAATATAATAAGTAGAGCTTACGGCTAAAATAATAACAGCCGCTCGGGTCGATCTTCAGGTTAAGCCTACATACTGAGTTTACTCTGTGCCTCGGAAAGCAAGTTAAGCCGTTGGTCCCGGCTGTCATTTGTAGATCTCTGACAGTCGTTACAGGTAGTCAGTGACCCGAAAGTCTGACAACCAGTCTTACCAAGGGGTATCGTATTACCCAGTACAAACTGGTTTGTGGAGGTCAGATAGGCAATCGCTCCATGTAAAATACTGGTATTCAGCTGCTTCCGGTTAGACTGGGAACCGACCCCTACAGAGTTGGGAAAAGGCTAGGCAGATGATGACTTATAATGAGTATTTCGCGTTCTCCTGACGCTATTTTACTATTAGTAAAACATGGCGGTAAGTGGTTGGCAATAACCCAACCAGTACCAACTTAAAAGATTGAAGTTTAACATAATAACCACCCCGAAAATCTTTAAAATACAAGGTGGAAGGGACACTGAAAACGATTACCACGTATTCTGTACTCAGAACGATGTACTGAATACGTGGTAACCGTTTTCGCGTCGGTATAATTATATAATTAAATTATATAATTTAGCGTGTTAAAATATTTTAGAACCAATTATTGTTTTATTAAACCTCATTTTATCATAATCACGAGGATGTAATAATATTTTTTATTATGGCAATGGATGTCATGAAAAAAAAAAATTAAAAACTAAAAATATTATCGTAGGGCTAGTACGAACGCTAGATAAACGCGTGATGTAAGTGTAACGTAACTTAAAACGATTTTAAAATTCTAGAATTTTAAATTAAATTAATTAATTTGTTTCTAGAAACCCGCGCTGGGCCCGCGTGGTGCAAAATGGCCCATTTCATCTCACAGAGAGGACGCCTTTGTCCCAACTGTGGGAAGGGGAACGATATAGGCTGATTATGCTTATGCTTTTCACGCACAACATTAGTGAATGTTAAGACAAAACTTGTACATGACGCAAAAATCATCATCATCATAACATCACGCCTGTAATCCCCGAAGGGTTAGGCAGAGGTTTACCTAAGAGTACAACCACATTCCTCTAGTTATTTTTAAGTCCCATGTAATAGGGCGAGCCTAATGCCTTCAACCGGGCACACATCCAGACTCCGTGGCTGCTACTGATAAATTCCTGATGGGAAAACACAATAACACTTTCCCCGAACCGGGAATCGGTCCCAGAACCTCATGCTTAGCAGTAGCGCTTACGACTACTACACTATAACGAGACAGACCAAAATATAAAAGGAGAAGAAAGGAAGTCGCAAAGATGTAAACCAAAGTTCCATAGTATTGGGGCTGCGGGACTGTTCGAAAGAGATACCGCGGCCCTGGAACACAAAGGGCTAAGAAGGAACATGGATGGGTTTTACTCAGTACAAGTCTGACACTTCCTTCCGCTCCGCCCAGAGCGGGAGGGTCATTTGATGATTTCCCATCCGAAAAAAAACTTCCATAGAATAATAATGGTTTCCCAATTGGTTTTCACGATTTAAAAATCTTTCGTACCTCTGAGTTTGTTTCGGCTGTTTCTTCTCAGAGTAGCCAGATACGAACCACCGGCACCCTCTAGTTTAAAAAAAAAGAGGTGTAAAAGTGTTTGTAAATACCTATTTGAAAATAGGTAGGTTTAATAAACATCATTTATTTCAAATTTACGTTACGTTTACATCGCGCGTTTGTGCTCAGGAAGGTTAATTTAATGATGGGAGGCTAATAAAATGACAGTTAGCAAAAAGCCCTACAATGTAATTTGCATTATCATAATATTCATGTTTTTCTCACGCCATTGTTTGCAAAACAGTAGTAATTGTACGTGCGGATCTTAGACTACAAGTCTGTGTCATTCTAGTATTTACTATCGGAAAATATTCAAAACGCATACTGTTTCCAATAACACAAGAATGGCAGAACCACTTATAAAAACAAATAAAAATAATTGCAAATGAATATTTATGCAGTCAGTATTTTACGCTATGCAAATATGGGTATTAATTAGGGCCAATTCAAAGAAACTATGAAAGACATAGTCTTAATAAAATTATCGGCTTAATTATGTATATCCCGTTCAATTTTAAGAAATATAGTAGGTAGAGGACCAAAGCCATCATCACCTGCCTAGCCTTTTCCCAACTATGTAGGGATCAGCTTCCAGCCTTACCGGATTCAGCTGAACACCAGTACTTTATATGAAGCGACTGTCTATCTGACCTCCACAACCCAGGTAATACGATACCCCTTGGTAAGACTGGTTGTCAAACTTTCGAGCTACTGAGTACTTGAGACTGTCAAAGTTCTACAAATGACAGCCGGGACCAAAGGCGATGCACGGATAAAACTCGGTATTAAATGGGTCACCCATCTACGGAGCAACCTAGGCAAGCGCAGCTTAACCTGAAGATCGACCTGAGCGGCTGTTGTTACTTAGCCACGAGCTCCTCCGAGTCTATTGGAGGACCAAAGTGGTTGAAGTGAAATCTTAGAAGCCGTGTGACTGTTATGACTGACTTATGACCTGTTTTTTTTCGTTTTTTTGACGTTGATTTATAGTAGTAGTTTAGTTCGGTAGTTTTCAAGACGTGACATTACAATAATTTTAATTTAAACAAGTTTACGGAACTGCCTATTGTCTCTTCTAAATTATGATTTCATTTATCTCATAAACACCATTATATGATAATTTTTTTTAAATTTTTTTGCGACTTGAAATAGATTTAATTTGAAAATTTTAATGATTTAATCATAAGTAATTATATTTTTTAAGCCAAAAAATCCTAATGTCTTTTGTAATTACAAAAACTATTAGATTTTTTTTTTAAGTTTTATTGTGACTTTTTTTTATGTCTAGTTTAGTTATTTTCAAAGGTTTATTTCACATTTTTATTCTTTACAAATTTTGAATTTTCTATTTTTTAACACAAGCACAACACTCGTACCAAAAGACCACGGTTTTCAAAGACGTTAGAACCAAACACTAGATAGTATGGATACTGAGCTGTAGTACAGCAGTCACGCTATTGTCACATATAATTGCAAACACACACTACCGTGTATAAAGCTTTAATAGTGTTGTACTAGTAATGGATATTAGTCGGATATTATTTGACTCATTATATATACGAACTTGTTTGTTCCATCATATTATTATATCTAGCCTAGCGGTGTGACCGTGGGACTCCCAAGTCATAGGTCTGGAGTTCGATCCCAAGACATGCACCTCTGAATTTTCGGATTCATGTGCTTACCATTATCACTGGCTTCGGTGAAGGAAAACATCGTGAGTAAACCAGCATGCCTGAGATATATTTCTCGACGGCATGTAAAGCCTAGTAAGAGGCCCATGGGCTGCATACAAACTCTGACACCTGGTTAGGCACTAACCACACGATAAAGGAGATTATATCTGGTTGGCTGACGACTGCTATGTGACCTCCTTAATTTTCATTAGATTGCTTTTATCGCTCAAAAGTATATTACTGTTAGCCTGCGTCATCCCACAGCTGGACAAAAACCTCTCGCCACTTCCAATTTATTCGATCCAGGGCATCCCACCATCTTCTAAGACTCCGTTTCCACCGAAAGGAAAAACCGTCCCGCACTTTTTTGTTACCACTGAATAAAGGACTGTTTCGGTTTGGTTTTTAAGTATAAAATTCGACTCAGACGGTAAGTCTCCTAGCGCGTTCTCGAAAATGCAAGCACCCAATTTTATACTTAAATGTATTACTGAAATAGTCCTGTATTCACTAACATCTACAGGTCTAAAAGACTAAGAGGTCTGCCGCAACGCCTTCTGGCTGCGTTAGGGCTTAAAATACGTACATACAAACAAAGTATTGCCCAAATCAATACGCAATGTTATTGGGTAATTGATAAAGTGTATTTTACATTTCTGCTCGATTCTATTGTTTTAATTAATACCTTTGTGTATTTACGATACGTAATGGTAAGCCAGACGGTTCCTTTGACTTTATCAGAAAAAAACACCATGTCTTTTATGAATAATTCACAGTGGTGGTTTTCACAATATCTGGGAAATATAAGAAATCAATTAGGTAAGTAATATTCTTCCTCAATATTCCTAAATGTCTAATTGATGATTCTCCATAACATCACGCCTGTAATCCCCGAAGGGTTAGGCAGACGCGTACCTAAATAGTACGTCCAAATTTCGCCAGTTTTGTTAAATCCAATGTAATAACCTATTTCCTCTTTTGTAACGTTAGTACATCCCTATTTATAACAAACTTAGATACGCTAAATATACCTCCTCAAATAGGAATGTTACGAATACAACAAATTAAAAATCCAAATATGAGTATACCCATGAGCGTATTTTGTCATTTAGATATATGTGATACATACTAAGTACAAGCAATCATAATTATGACATTAATGAAAGCGTTCTTGTAATGTTATGTACTGAAACAATATGAATAAATAATAATGTGGCACTATGGTACAGACGGCCAGCACATCAAGCTACTGCAATCTGTCAAATTTCTTAAATAGATTTTCAACTTTATCGCTGAAACGTTAGGTTCAAGATTGATTGGGAAAATTTGACAGTTTCGGGTAGCTGGATGTGGTGGCGTCTGTACATGACTTATGGATTGTCTGAGGTCCGGGTTTTTTATCATCAAAACATCAAGCCTTGTCCCCAAAGGATTAAGCAGATGTGTACCTAAAAAGTACACCCACATTTCGCCAGTTATATTTAAGTCCCATGTAATAGGGGGCGACCCTGTTGCCATCAACTAGAAACAAATCCAGACTCTGTGGCTGAGAAATTCCTGATGGAAAAACCCAATGACACTTTGTCCGCCCCCGGAATCGAACCCAGGACCTAATGCTCAGCAGACGCGCTTGTGACCAATAGACCAACGAGGCAGGCAGTCTGTTTAATTATAAATATCATACTATTCTACTTTTTACTTGAATCCTAGTAACCAAACTTTAAATCTGTAATAGTTAAGCGTTATTTCTGTCAACTAAGGTTACCGACGCGGACGTAGCCCGAAGGATTGCCAAAGTTGTGGCAAAGTTAAGGGGCAGTGGGCAGGGCACATTGCTCGCAGTACGGATGGCCGATGGGGCCGAAAAGTTCTGGAGTGGCGACCGCGAACCGGAAGACGTTGCGTTGGAAGGCCTCCCACTAGGTGGACCGATGACCTGGATGCGAGTCGCATGGGACCGGTCAATGTGGTGACACTTGGGGAAGGCCTATGTTCAGCAGTGGTGCCCCACTGCTGGACATAGGCCTCCCCAAAGTGTATATTAGAATAGGTTAATTAAAAAAAAAATGATTCTGCTTAAGCAGCCATTTTAGACCCCCTGCTCATACAGGCACGCTGGTTGCGGCTGCGCACCTGATTTCATTGAAGAACATCGCCAATAAGGTCAGTGTATGTATTAATCTCTAGCTAGAGTGTCTCAATAAACAATTTTTTGTTAACACAAGTTAAGAAGTCTGTAAAAGTTCCCCTATTAGTTAGTAAAATAAAACAAGCTTATTAGTCTCTATAGATCACGGTTAATTCGATTCATTTTAAATTTCTTCTTGGTTCTAAAGAGCTTACATTCAATCAAAGACAAAGGTTGTGGAGCGACTGTCAGCGGGTCCATCCGAGACCCTAGTACAAAAGCGGAAAGTAAACGCTAAGGAAATTCTAAAGATTTTTGGTTCGTAATTACAACTATCCGATATTATTTTGCTTTGAATTTATGTGGCAAGTATATTTTGTCACATACATAATTATGAATAAGGACTTAAAATAAAGCGTGTAAAAATAGCTTAGCTTTCGTTTTGACAGTGATATTCACGAAACCGAAAGGCACTTGTTCTCCTCGTCATTGCGACATTTTTTTTTGTCTGTACCATACCTTCTAATTACGGAGATACTGGAGGTCAAATTCAAATATAAAAAATCAAAACAACAAACAACAACAACGACAATAACAACAACAACAACAAACAACAACAATTTTTTACATATTTTTTTTTAAAATACTAGTTTTTAAGTTAATAACTTTACTTTTATCACCACCATGACCCGTTTACTATTCAAAGCATCCAATCAGCACAATGTTTTGAGTGTGCTACATTGAGTTTTCCCGCAACACGTGATTTTTCACCCTAAAAAAAGTTGTTTCCCAGCTATCATTTTTGCGTAGGATTACTTACTTTGATGTGCATAATGCTTCATTGACGGCTTCGTGAAGGGTCCTTTTACACCTTGTGTATGACATCAATAGACTCGCTCCATTTAACATGGGGTTTACTTACCTATGACATCATCATCATCATCATCATCATTTCAGCCGAAAGACAGCCACTGCTGGACATAGGCCTCCCCCAAGTGTCGCCACATTGACCGATCCCGTGCGTCTCGCATCTAGCGGATCCTATGACATATCTAACCATAACTAACTTCAGATTCTGTCTCTCTCTTCCCAGATACATTCTAATACTACTTGGCGCCTGAGGCATTCCCATGAATGGATACCGTGGATAGAGCATTTATTTATTTTCTTTGTTGGTGCATATTATTTTGAAATATGACTTGTCAACAGCAACCTTATTGTACCGAAAGTAAAGCTTACTTTAATTTTAACAGTGATTAAAAACATAGTAGCTAAAAGAAAATACTTGTGAATGGACTGAAGTTTAATCCACCCTTATCGCTCGCTGTCATTCGAACCTGACTTCTGTTTGCATAGAGCCCGACTTAGGACGTTGCTTATTGAAAAATTTAATTATTTATTTATGACCTTGAACTTTTATTTTTTAACTTAAATAGGTGGATTTGATGTAGATAGGTATATTGGTTTAATTGGAAAACCTTGCAAGGGTATTCGAAATTCGCATTTTAAACAACTGCAGCAGTTGTTTGTTTGTTGTTTAGAAGTCATGTTTCAGGAAAGTAGTGAATGATTAAAACTCAAATAAAAAACTAAAAAAAAATTGCTCAAGATCAGGATAATCATGAGCAATTTATGAAAGAACCATTATATTGGAAGTTATTGTCTATGTTATTGCACTTGACGACGACCGTTCGACATTTCTCTAACATTACCATAATTATCAGATGAGGATTGATGATAGTGAAGAAAATAACTATTTTGGGGTCGGCTTCTAGTCTAACAGGATGCAGATAAAAACCAGCATTGAGAATTCTACATGAATTGACTGCCTATTTTACCTCAACCGAGTGATGCCGTGCTAGTATATTATTTCTCTAGCTTTATAATAAAATTAACTCAAAGAGCTCGTGGCTAAATAATAACAGCCGCTCGGTCGATCTTCTGGTTAAGCCGCGCTTGCCGGGTTGGTCTGTGGATGGGTGAAGACCAATCCAGGCAAGCGTGGCCATTACGTACCGAGGTTCCTCCGTGCCGCGGAAAGCCCGTAAAGCCCTTGGTCCCAGCTGTCAATTGTAGATTTTTTTCAGTCGTTACAGGTAGTCAAGTCTGACAACCAGTCTTACCAAGGGGTATCATGTTATCCAGTACTAACTGGATTATGGAGGTCAGATAGGCCACAGATAATATAATACTACGTAGATAGGCAGTCGTTCCATGTAAAATACTGGTATTCAGCTGCATCCGGTTAGGCTGGAAGCCGACCCCAACATAGTTGAGAAAACGCTAGGCAGATGGATTATAATAAAATTAACATGGACAATACATGAAACAAATACTTTTATGTTTGATGTAGACATAAGTATTGTCATTAAAGTACCAAATAATACAAAAATGACAAAATTGCCCAATCAGCCACGGATCAAATGACAATGAGATTACTTCCTGTAATATTTATTTCATGACAAAAAATATTAGTGTAAACATTTATATGATAATTTTAAATGTATGTGGAATTATGTATAAAACCTTTGACCAGCTGTACCGTATCGACACATAACAAAAGCATCACGCCTGCAAGCAGCCGTTGTAAGGTTCTTGCGGGCCTGTGGACGGCGAGTTATGGGCCAGCTCGCCGTCCGGCCGTCTTATGACGACAGGCCGTGTCGACGGCGCGTTCGTGTTCCACGTGCGCCTCAAAGAGATGTCAGCAAATAAGTAGGGGTCCGCAAGGGCCGATGCCTGCCAGGGCTGCGGGACTGTTCGAAAGAGATACCGTGGCCCTGGAACACAAAGGGCAAAGAAGGAATATGGATGGGTTTTAGTCAGTACAAGTCTGACACTCACTTCCGTTCCGCCCAGAGTGGCGGGTCATTTGATGATTTGCCATCCGAAAAAAAAAAAAAAAAAGGTTCTTAAAAACAATGTAATGCAAAAAAAGATAATTATTTTTATGAATAATCCCCGAAAGTTAAGGTGATAGTTTACCCATAGTAGATACAGATTATAGCCACATTTCGTTATAGGGGCCGAGACCGTTGCCATCAATAATGCACAAATGTTTGATGGAAAAACGCAGCCCAAATTGGGAATCGAGCCTAGGACTTCATCCTCAACAGTTGCGTCAAAAAACCAACGAGGCAGTATGGAAGAAAAATGCATTATGTTGTGTAAAAAGAATACTTTTAATCATGTTAGCATGTTCCCAGCTTGCCTTTTTCAATGCTAACCAATCGATAGTTATCACGCAGTGGGTAAGTAATTAAAATACTACCTAGGTACGTGTTTGATGATTCTAATGGTAACTCCGCAGCTGTAATTTAAACATGAAAACTGATCGTATCGCTATTAAATTAACAAAGGCTGAATTATTGAATGTAACATAACTTCATTACACCTGTAATCCCCGAAACGTTAGGCAGGGGTTGTCATCATCATCTGCCTAGCCTTTTCCCAACTATATTGGGGTCGGCTTCCAGTCTAACCGGATGCAGCTGAATACCAGTATTTTACATGGAGCGACTGCCTATCTGACCTCCACAACCCAGTCTGTGCTGGGTAATACGATACTTCTTGGTAAGACTGGTTGTCAGACTTTTTGGGCCACTGACTGCCTAACGACTGTCAAAGATCTACAAATGACACCCGGGACCAACGGCTTAACGTGCTTTCCGAGGCACGGAGGAAACTCGGTATGTAATGGGTGGTCACCCATCCACAGACCAACCTAGGCAAGCGCGGCTTAACCTAAAGATCGATCCGGGCGGCTGTTATTACTTAGCCACGAGCTCCTCTCAACACTTTTATGACCGCCCATTACATACCGAATGGGCGGTCACCCATCCACAGACCAACCTAGGCAAGCACGGCTTAACCTAAAGATCGACCCGAGCGGCTGTTATTATTTAGCCACGAGCTAGCTAGTTATTATTTAGCAGGGGTTGTAATGTATTAAATTATAGTCCATCCACCATTTTGCCACTTTTCATTATAAATCCTATGCACTTAGGATGAGCCTATGTAGCCGGGGGCATAAATTCAGACCACGGGACGCTACAAAGAAAATTCACTATTACCAGGAATCGAACGCAGGACTTCATGTTCAGCTGTAGCGTTTGTGACCACGTTGTTCCAACGAGGTAGCCAATTTACTATTTATTACTAGCGTGGGTTTAATCATTTAACGTATTCGTGATTGACATTGTTTTCCATACTAAGCTGACTATGAAATTGCATTTCGATCAGATTAGAACCTTAATAGCTTAAATATACAGATTAGAACTGTAATGTCAAGGTAATGTTCATCATTTTTTCAAAGCCATTATTGCTTTCGTTCGAATCGTTTTGTTATTTTATGGTCCTGAGGGACGCATTTGGTCGCAACTATTTGTTGGTTCCTATGAGACGAATAAGGTTGAATAAAAATATTGTCACATGGTAGTGAATTAGGAAAGCCCTGTGGCAGTTCAATGGTTACATTCACAGCGCACGGAGGCGTCTCGGCTAGAGGCGGCATTGATAATACATAATATACTATGCACCGTTTACTTTCAGTGCGAGACAAATGAGGTAAAGAAACTGATGACTGTGAAGACGGTCGCTGACAGCAGTCGTGTGCGTAACGTACTTTCCAAGCCACGAATTCTACTAGAACTCCGGTTTCTAGAAACTGCCGGTGATTCCGTGCTCTGTGGTTATTTTAATGAAATCAATTAGATTACTGATGGTAGGTTCGATAGTGAAAAAACATAATTATGCCTAGACTTATTTTTGGTTTGATAATATCATTGTAATTGGACCCTAGGCAAGAACTATGAGATCCTTTTAAGTACCCTAAGTTTGTAATAATCGTTAACTTTAATTTCATATAAAATGGAAGGATTTTGATGTCATTATATTGCTTAAGTTTCTTTAGCAAATTATTATCCGGTCTTTAGATCATTAATATCTTACTTAATGACATAGAATAGGTGCTAATTGAATAAATTATCGTGACGACACAATCATTGGAAGACGTCAGAACATTACATAATGTTTATCTAAAGGAAAATTACATGGCATATGAAGGTCAATGATGAAGGATGGCGATTGTTATGGTAAAAGGAAATAAGTTGTCTGAAGGTGACAGTAATTCTATAGGATCTTCATGATCATTCTCCTGTCCTTATTTCAATTTATTTGAGGCCAGCGCACCATGTCTTCTTCTTCCATACTTTTCTGTTACTCGTCATGTCATCAGACACCTCGTGTCTTTACACAGTCCGTCTGATGGTGACAGTAATTCTATAGGATCATCATCATCATCATTTCAGCCGAAAGACGTCCACTGCTGGACATAGGCCTCCCCCAAGTGTCGCCACATTGACCGATCCCGTGCGTCTCGCATCCAGCGGATCCCCGCAACCTTTACCAGGTCATCGGTCCACCTAGTGGGAGGGCTCCCAACGCGACGTCTTCCAGTTCGCGGTCGCCACTCCAGAACTTTCCGGCCCCATCGGCCATCCGTTCTGCGAGCAATATGCCCTGCCCACTGCCACTTAAGTTTAGCTATTCTTCGGGCTACGTCGGTAACCTTGGTACTCTTACGGATTTCCTCATTTCTGTTTTGATCACGTAAGGAAACTCCGAGCATAGCCCTCTCCATTGCCCTTTGGGTGATTTTAAGCCTTCTGATGAGGCCCATTGTGAGCGACCACGTTTCGGTCCCGTATGTAATCACTGGCAACACACACTGGTCATAGACTTTCGTCTTGAGACACTGCGGTAAGTTGGACGAGAAGATACCACGCAACTTCCCGAACGCTGCCCAGCCGAGTCGGATTCGACGATTAACCTCTTTCTCGAAGTTAGACCTACTTAACTGGGGTGCGTTGTCAGAAATCCTCCTCGTGTGCCTGATGGCTGCCGGTCCCTCTCGATACGTCTGGAGGGAATAGCAGCTGCTGGGCCGGTGCACCCTGGGCGTGGCCAGTATCCTTCCCCGAGGAATGGGAAGAGATTCTTATTCCTCGGGGAATGTTACTGTCCATGGCTAATATTCTGACATGGGCGGGTCCCTCATGGACCAAGGGGGCGTTGCTCCGCGTGACCCTCTGAAAAGCAGAGGGCACAGCGGAGGAGCAAGGGCGGGCTCGGTGTGCACTTACCCTGCCTCCGAGCAGACAGTGAAGGACGTGCGTTCCTCACTGTCTCCGTCGATATCGTAATCCCACCGTCGAAGTGTCGTGGAACACGTCTCGCGGCTTCGATTGGGACCGAGGGTCTTGGCTTAACCGCCCGGACCACGAGGTAGAAAACCTCTATAAAAAGTTACCCCGAATCTCAAGCGGCGGCGCACCGCGAGGAGATGTATGGCTGACGGGTTCCTTTGGAAAATCAGTCTCTAGTGCGAACCACTGCCGGGCCTGGCTATGGCTTATCTGGGTACAGGGGGCATTGCCCAGATGGACTTTTATTTCCCCCATACTCTTGGGAACAGTATGGAAACAAATACAACCCAAAACACGGCCGATATCGGCGAAGGAAGGGAGGAGAGGGATGCGGTGTCGGAGTCCGGCGCCGCATCCAGCGAGGTGAGCGCGGGAGGCTCAGTGAGCTCCCAGCGCGGGAGGCTCGGGGCTGCTGCGGGGAACAGGGAGTTCCTACGCAAGCGGTCCAGGCCGGTAGGCGACCGAGAGTCGTCGTCAGATGGGGAGCTGGCTTCGGCTCGTAAGATCCCCACCAGCAAGCGCGGCGGGATCCGTGGCAAGGGGAGAGGCCTCTCTGCCACCGAGAGGTCGGCGCGGCTTGCCGAGGAGGGGCGCCATCCGGGGGTGGCCACCGGTCACGGGGTGGCCCGTTCGGGCTCCTCTGGCGACGAAGCGGGTGCAGATGGCGGCTCCGATGCGGAGCGTAAGGCCGGACTCGCGAAGGAGGTGGAGGCGGCGCTGAGGGCTGTCTCTTTGAAACAAAAGCCCTCCACCAGGCAAAGGGCTATACCTGCAGCGGTCGCCTCCATTATGGCGGCAGCGGAGGCCAGATTTGTTGGGCCCCCGCCAGACGGCGTGGCCAAGCTGAGGGCGGAGGTCGCTCGACTGACGGCCGCCACGGAGCTTCTCCAAGAGGAGAATATGAAGCTCCGAGCAGACCTGGCCAGTCTGCGCGAGTCCGGCTCTCGCGAGGCGCCCCAAAATGGGGGCCAGAAGCATCCAAGCCAGGCCGTGCCGGTGGAGAACCAGGTTCTGAATCTGGTTCGGCAGGAGCTGGCTGCCTTCCAGGCGCGGTTCTCCGTCCTGGAGGGCATTGTCCTGCGCCCCCCCCTAGCGGCAAACAAGGCGCCCCCGGGCCCGACGGCGGCTTCATATGCGTCTGCTGCGGCCTCCGCACCGGGGCCGTCCAGCCAGCCCCCCGGCAAGGTTATGTCGGCCCCGACGAAACCGGCTCCGGTTAGGAAGGCGGCGGCTCTGAAACAGGGCAAGGCGGCGGCCCAAAAGAAGGGCAAGGCGGCGAATATGCCAGCGCCAGCCGCGAGACAGCCGCTATCGCCGCCCCCCCCGCCCCCTAAGCCTTCCGCGGCCGAGACCGGGTGGCAGGTGGCCGGAGAAAAAGCGAGGGAGCGATCGGCGGCCAAAAAGGCCAGGAGGCAGGAGCAGAAACGCCGGCAAAAGGAGCGGGGCGTCGCGGTTAGGCTCAGTACCCCAAAGACCGCAGCTGTAGTGATTACACTACAGCCGGACGCGGAAAAGAGGGGCGTGACCTACCGCGACGTGCTCGCTAAGGCGAAAGCGACGGTGGATCTCGGAGAGCTCGGGATCACCGGGGGCCTCCGGCTTAGAGTCACCGCAACAGGGGCTCGAGTGCTGGAGATCCCTGGCGAAACCCGTGGCTCGTCCGCTGACGCTCTGGCTGAAAAGCTTAGAGCGTCCCTAAATGCGGACGAGGCCCGAGTGTCCAGGCCCGTCAAATGCGCAGACCTGCGCATTTGACGTCACCAGGACCGGTGGGTGCCCTGCCGAGCAAGTCAAGGCAGGCACCTTACGTCCGGACCTGTCGGGCATGCGAACCATAACGGTAAGCTGCCCTGTGACAGCGGCGAAAGTCATTGTGGAGGGCCGAAGGCTCTTGGTGGGCTGGGTTTCGGCGCAGGTGAAGCTGCTGGAACCCAGACCTCTGAGGTGCTTCCGCTGCCATGTGGGGCACCACGTGTCGGTCCGGTGCACCTCGGAGGTGGACCGCAGCGGCCTGTGCTTCCGCTGCGGCCAGCCTGGTCACATGGCCGCGGCTTGCTCCGCCGCGCCGCGCTGCGCCGCATGTGCTGCAGCTGGCAAGCCGGCCGATCACCGGGCAGGGAGCAAGTCCTGCGGTACTCCCGCCAAGGCCAGGGGCAAGGGAAGGCCCTCCGCCACCACCGCCAAAACCCCCACCGTCGCCACCACCGCAGCCGCCGCCACTGTCGCCGCCGCTGCCGCTACTGCTGCAACTTCCGCAGCGGGGCCCTCGCAGGGGGCCCGGGAGGGGGCTGAAATGGAGTGCCAGTAACGGCCCCATTACGCCTTCTCCAGGCGAACATCAACCACTGCGCCTGCGCTCAGGATCTGTTGCTCCAGAGCATGGCGCAGTGGTCGATTAACATCGCCGTGGTCGCTGAGCCGTACTTTGTCCCGCCCAGGGATGACTGGGTTGAGGACCTTAGCGGCTCAGTGACCATAATTACGTCGGTCGCCGCCGGTACCCCGACCCTTGAGAGTGTCAGGAAGGGCCAGGGGTGCGTAGCAGCACGGTTCGGGGAGATCGTTGTAGTGGGAGTCTACTTCTCCCCGAGCCGAACTCTCGCCGAGTTCCACAACTCCCTCACGGAGTTGAGTGTCGTCATCGGAAGCCATTCCCTCCCCGTGCTTGTGCTCGGGGACTTCAATGCCAAGAACTTGGCTTGGGGTTCTCGTTACACGGACGTGCGGGGTAGAATGGTGGAGGACTGGGCTCTGGAGACAGGCCTGGTCATCCTAAATCGGGGTTCTGTCCCCACGTGCGTGCGGATGCGGGGCGAGTCGGTGGTGGACATCTCGTTCGCCAGCCCCGCTCTGTCGCCGCGTGTCGTTGACTGGCGCGTCATGGAGGGAGTGGAGACCTATTCCGACCACCGGTACATCCGGTTCGACGTCTCCACCCAGTCCTCAAGCGTGCCGGTCCTAC
Source organism: Noctua janthe (assembly GCA_910589295.1). Classification (NCBI taxonomy): domain Eukaryota; kingdom Metazoa; phylum Arthropoda; class Insecta; order Lepidoptera; family Noctuidae; genus Noctua; species Noctua janthe. Next base: position 2,286,992 of record OU342560.1, read on the forward strand.
AGGCCCCGAGTGGTCCGCGATGGGCGAAGCAGCTGGACCGGGAGCTCCTCCTGGAAGCCTCGATCGTGCAGGCCTGGGTGTCATCACCAGTCAGGCCTGCCGACATCAACAACGAGGCGGGTTGGTTCCAGGAGGCCATGTCCGAGATTTGCGACGTGGCAATGCCCCGAGTTCGGCCAGGAAGCGCCCAGCGTCAGGTGTACTGGTGGTCGCGAGAGCTGACGTCTCTGCGCAAAGCGTGCGTTGCCGCGCGGCGCCTGTACGCCAGGCATCGCAGGCTCCGCATCCGCCCTCCGGATGCGGCAGCCATTGAGGCGGAGCTGTACGAGGGGTACAGAGCGGCGAAGACCGCCCTCCAAGAGGCTGTCCGGCGGGCCAAGAATTTGGCCCGCGAGGAGATGCTGGAGTCTCTGAACGGAGATCCGTGGGGGCGCCCTTACAAGATGGTGCGGGACAAACTCCGCACCCGGGCCCCCCCGCTAACGCAGAGTCTCCGGCCTGAGCTCGTGGAGGACGTGGTGAGCGCTCTGTTCCCTTCGCGAGGGGAGCATCCTCCCCCGCCTATAGCTCCACCGCCGCGTGCGGTGCCGGAAGCGGACCACACCGATGACGATGACGACGTTCCGGAGGTGACTGGGGTAGACCTGAGAGTGGCGGTACGCAGGCTGAAAGCCAGAAACACCGCCCCGGGACCCGATGGCTTGCCTGGCAAAGCCTGGGTCCTGGCCTCCGAGGCTCTCGGGCCCCGACTGGAAGGGCTCCTAAGCGCATGCTTGGAGAGAGGCCAGTTTCCGCTTCGTTGGAAGACGGGGAAGCTGGTCCTCATCCGGAAACCAGGGCGCCCTGCGGACTCTCCGTCCGCATACCGGCCCATCGTGTTGCTCGACGAGGTGGGCAAGCTCTTCGAAAGAGTCATTGCCAACCGCCTTGCCGGGCACCTTGCGGGGATGGGGCCGGATCTTGCGGAACACCAGTTTGGTTTCCGCAAGGGGCGCTCCACGGTGGACGCCATCATGCGCGTGAGAGCCCTCACGACGGGGGACGCGGTGTCCCGGGGCGGGGTCGTCTTGGCGGTGTCTCTTGACATCGCCAACGCCTTCAACTCCATGCCCTGGAGCTGCATTAGGGAGGCACTCCGGTATCACCGGGTGCCAACCTACCTTCGTCGTGTGGTCGGGGACTACTTGACGGATAGGGCCGTCATCTACCCCGGTCAGAGCGGAGAATGGAACCGGCGAGAGATGTCGTGCGGTGTTCCACAGGGATCGGTTCTAGGACCGGCCCTGTGGAACATCGGTTACGACTGGGTGCTGCGCGCCGACCTCCCTACCGGCGTCAGCGTAGTTTGCTACGCTGACGACACGCTGGTACTGGCACAAGGGAGGTCGCACGAGGCGGCGGCCGAAAACATGACACGCGGGGTTGCGATAGTCGTGGATAGGATCCGGCAATTGGGTCTCGAGGTGGCATTGCACAAGTCCGAGGCCATGTGTTTTCATGGGCCTCGGAATGCGCCACCGTCGGGATCCCTACTGACGGCAGGAGGGGTTTCCATCGGCGTCGGGTCGACGTTGAAGTACCTAGGACTCGTCCTCGACAGCCGGTGGAACTTCGTGGAGCACTTCCGACGTTTGGCTCCCAAACTGGAACGGACAGGGGCTGCCTTCAAGCGGCTCTTGCCCAACCTGAGGGGTCCAAACGCCTCCTGCCGGAGGCTATACGCGGGGGTCGTGCGGTCCATGGCCCTTTACGGGGCCCCGGTGTGGGCGCGTTCTTTAAGGCGGCAAGCCGCCCACTACCTGAACGCGCCCCAAAAGGTGATAGCCATAAGGCTAATCCGGGGGTACCGCACGATCTCCGGCGAGGCGGCTAGCCTCCTTGCCGGATTGCCGCCATGGGATCTGGAGGCGATAGTCCTCACGCGCCTGCATGAATGGCGCGCGGAGGCACTACGTCGGGGGGAAACTCCGCTGCCGCGGCAAATTGCCGCTCAGCGGACAGACCTCCGGCGTGATATCATGGCGACATGAGAGAGCGACTGTTGCAACCCCGTGCAGGGCACGCTACCATAGTGGCGATAAGTCCCCTCTTTGAGGAGTGGCTAGAGAGGCGCCACGGCGCCCTCACCTACCGCCTGACGCAGATCCTCACTGGACACGGTTGTTTCGGGAGGTTCTTGCACCGAATCGGGCGGGAGGAAACGCCCGGGTGTTTCCACTGCGAGGATCGTCCGGAGGACACGGTGGAGCACACCGTAGAGGTCTGCCCCGCTTGGGCGGAGCACCGCCGTGTCCTTGTAGCGGCGATTGGCGGCGGCGATCTCTCGCGTCCGGCCCTGGTTCAAGCCATGGTCCGGAGCGAGAGGGAATGGGAAGCCGTCACCACCTTCTGTGAAGCAGTCATGCTAGTGAAGGAGGTGGCGGGACGTGAGAGGGAAAGAACCTCACGTCCCAGCCGCCGCGGGAGACGCCCTGGGCGTCGGGGGTCACGTGGTGGCTCCCGGCCACCGTAGGCGCGGGCCTGTGGACAGCGAGTTATGGGCTAGCTCGCCGTCCGGCCGTCTTATGACGACAGGCCGTGTCGACGGCGCGTTCGTGTTCCACGCGCGCCTCAAAGAGATGTCAGCAACCGAGTAGGGGTCCGCATGGGCCGATGCCTGCCAGAGCTGCGGGACTGTTCGAAAGAGACACCGTGGCCCTGGAACACAAAGGGCAAAGAAGGAACATGGATGGGTTTTAGTCAGTACAAGTCTGACACTCCCTTCCGCTCCGCCCAGAGTAGGGGGGGTCATTTGATGATTTCCCATCCAAAAAAAAAAAAAAAAAAAGACCTACTTAACTGGATCGTTTGTCCTAGATAGACATAATCGTCTACAACTTCGAGTATAGAGTCTCCGATCTTGATAGGAGTGGGTGTTACATGGGCATTCCACATGACTTTGGTTTTGTCCATGTTCATTTTAAGACCCACTCTTCCGGAAGCTCTACTGAGGTCATCGAGCATAGTACTGAGGTCCTCCATGGTATCAGCCATGACCACTATATCGTCGGCAAACCGAAGGTGAGAGATGTACTCGCCATTGACGTTGATGCCTAGCCCTCTCCAGTCCAGAACTTTGAAGACATCCTCCAGACGTCTCCCTGTCTCACACCTCGCTGCAGAATGATAGGTTCCGAGGTCTGGTCCTGAAGTCGGACTGACTTCAATTCTATAGGATATATTCGTAAAATATAGGTACAATACGTTCTGAGATTTATAGTAGCAATCAGACTATCACGTTCTGCAGCAGAAAAATTCAATCACACCCAGTACATTCATTACATACAATACACATTTAAAAATATGTGTATTGTATACACACTTTTATGTAGCATATAGCATTACAAAATTAATATTGAGACACGTGTACAAATTTCAGTGTATAGAATAGCTCTTCTGCATAATGTAATATTGTGTACGGAAGGACCAGTTAAGCTAGACCTGTGTTGGTATGAGACTTAGAGAACCAGGTAGGTTTGTGAATGTTGGGTGATCGACGGAGATTAATGGCCCGCTCTTGTACACACTGGTATAGAATGTAACAGCTGTTTTGGAATGATGCAGGGGCTTACACTGAATTTGTTACAAGGCCGTAATTGCCATTAGAATAGTCAATATTAATGAATTTTTAAACAACAAGTTCAGCTTGTCACCTACCTATTAAATAGTTACAGTTTAAAAAAAAACGTAAAATGAAAATCCGAGGCCCTAGCACGAGCGCACGGTGTAAACGTAACGATTTTAAAATAAAAAATACTCGTTTCACATAATTATAATATTTTCATAATTTTATTATTTTTTTATTATATTTATTTTTTATCTTTGAATGATACTGATTGTGCTTGTGGCAAACAACTAAAATGCTACAGGAAAATTGTATTTTTGAATAAAAATTGACGTATTTACGTTACGTTTATTAAATACCGCGCGCTCCTAACCAGTAGCTCCCTCTAGCTGCACTCCTAAAATCATGTGCTTTCGAACAACAAAGGAAAATACCTGATCATAGAATTAGAATGACGTCATCATAAGGAAAAGTCTATACCATAGAAATTTCTCTCACCCGGATTTAGGATGCGAGGTCACGGTCGTATATCACTTGCAACGAGAACGTCATGTTAACAGTAAGGTTGAGCGCACACTTGCGTTCTGTAGGCAAAAGGACCACGACTTTAAATTAATATTTGAAACATTATTCCGTCTCTATCATCTTTAATTTGTCCACAAAAACAGAACGATGTTTTTATCATCATAACATCACGCCGGTAATCCTTGAAGGGTAAGGCAGAGATGTTCCTAATAGTGCACTCAAATTTTGGCTAGTTATATTTAAGTCCTAAGTAACAGAAGGCGAGCCTTTGTTTTAAAAATACGTTAAATGCATATATAGTATACTGGCTTTTGTCCGCGGCTACGCTCGCGTTAATTTAGAATTTCAGAATCAATTCGGGTTGTAATAATGTAATTCAATCACGATTCGAAAAAAAAATCTCATTCTTAAAATAATAAATAAATTATTCATGAAGACTGTTAGCACACATACGTAGGCTTTCAACCGGGCTCATGTCCTGACAACAGGCTACTACTGGGAAATTCCATGACCAAACCCTATAACACTGCTCGTCCGCGTCCGGAAATCGGATCCAGGACCTCACTCTCTGCAGTGCTTACGTGTAGCCAACAATAAACCTACGAGGCGATTTGAATTGCCTACAATGTGCGCCTATCGTTAAGTAGCTACATTAGATATTCAAGGCACAGTATTCCGCGATCGACAAATGTTTCCATTATTTATTAGTGTAACGGTGTACCTGTCTTACGTTCGTGCACACTTGCGACTAATGTGACGAATATAAGTACGCGTATTATCTATGTTTTTAATGGACTGATTAACTCCTGAAGTACCTGGTGTCTAAAAACTGAATGATAATATAAAGAGTGTTGGCACCACTTGTAGTAAACATTTTGTAGTAAGGTTTGCTACTCAATTAAATAGAAGTAGCAGTTACTTTTAGCAATTCAACCTCTTCTGCGATCCTTGAGCCAAACAGTTTTGAGAATTGAAACTTTCAATAATAATAATGAACTCTGATATTATACATTAATCTGATTTGGGTAGGATACTTATCCTAAACTAAACTAACTAACTTTCTCACTAATGACCACGTCTATGTATCATCATTATGATGTTGCAAAATCAGCCTATTATGTTCCCACTGCTGGGACACACGGCCTCCTCTCTATGAGGGAGAATGGGCTAAAATCACCACGCGGGCCCAATGCGGGTTGGTAGATGTCACATGTCTTCGATCTTTTGGTTCTAGGACATGGGCGTTTCCTCACGATGTTTTCCTTCACCGTTTTGAAGGCAGTAGTGGTGAAATAAATTACACCAAGAAATGCGTCAGCCTAGGTTCGAAGGCTCGACCCACTGCTCATAAGTCGGGGCCGCCACTACTGGGCCACTGCTGCTCTCCATTATGATGTTGATTCTCAGTTAATTCGACTTTCTTATTTACTTAAGGACTTTTTGTTTATTCTAATTCGAAATGTGACTAATCGTAGACATGTACAGTCGCAAGTGTGCGACAAAACTATTACCAAGTACGTTAGGCCGAGCACATACGATAGCTAAAGCCCCGAAGGCTATCCCTATCAGGGGTTATGACAGTAAAAACAATTATACTATATGTGGGTGATTTGTATACTGTTCTAATGAACAGATAAAAAGTGTCCTATAAAACCGAGAGTGAATAGTGAGCCCTTATTTTGTGAAAAAATTACGAAGCATTAACAATGATTAGTTTGCAACTAGTTTTAGTTTTAACGCTCAGTTTTTTGAGTTCAGGTGAGAGAGTTTTTGAATTGCGTTCGTGTAATCTAGGTTTTATTTAGTGGGTCGGTTATACACAGTTTTTGGTTTCGGTAATATGATTACTTCGGTGTTTTAAATGAAGTGTAATAAATTATATTATTTATCTATTTATGAAAATTACATTATTTACAAACTACAAATCAAGTTAGTTTATGATAGTAATTTAAATTATAAATACATTCATCCTGTGCGTTCTTTTCTGTTCATCCCGCGGGTCCTAAATAAGTGGCATCAGTTGAATAAAGAGTGTGAATGACTTCTGAAATGTACCTAATACAAAGAAAAAATCTGCGAAAAAAAAAAATGCTTTCGGAAGTCGGTAGCTTTGTTTGACGTTTTGTCACCGACTTCCGATAGTAAAGTTATTTTAGACTTTTTAGTGTTTTTTTTTTTAAAGTCGGTTTTTTCTACGCAGAATTTTTTTTTATTTTACCGTTTTTAGTTGTAGTACAGGTACCACACAAATTCTTGTCATGAATTAATTTTTACATGCCACACGCCGATTACCTAATTCGCTGCTGGGCGCATTGGTGTGTGTGTGTGTATAATGTCAATGTGTTTTATTTATTTTAGTGTCTGTTTGTGTTTGTTGTATGAGGATTTATATGTAGTAAAATAAATGTTTCATTTCCTTTAACACTGTCTTTGCCAAGCCAAGATGCTGAACTTACCTAGATGCCCAAAATAAAAAAAAAACGTTGAATGTCTTCCCTAGTGGCCTAAACGAATACCTATTTTATGGCTCGTACATATTTATTAGGCACCATCACGCGACGTCGCGTAAACGGCCTTAGCATAACAGGTTACTTCACGCGACGTCGCGTGATGGCGCCTTACAAGCGAAACAACACAACAACCGAACAACAACACAATTGACAACCGAATTGACAACCTCATTCTTTTTGAAGAAAATTGGTTAAATATCGGTTTCTTCCTATTTCAGTGTCACCATTCGATTTCGACGTCGACTTCCCCCATGTCCCCACAGTGGAAGACTTCCTGTACGGTCCAACCCCATTCAATGACAGGATCGTCGGAGGCAAACCCGCGAGCATAGAGGATCATCCGTACCAGGTGTCCTTCATCGTGAACAACTCCTACTTCTGCGGAGGGTTCATCGTCAGCGAGAATTATATACTGACGGCGGCACATTGTGCGCAGAAGTGAGTAACAGTCATCAGAATTTCAAAATTGCAGATGGGCGTCCACTTTTAGAAATCTGGCTGTGTGCGTCATCCAATGATTCTGTACATCAAACTAAGTATCCCTACGCAAAAATAATGCTGGGAAACGACTTTTTTTTTGGTGTGAAAAATCACGTTTTACGGTAAAACTCAATGTAACGCACTCAAAACATTGTGCTGGTGGATGCTTTGAATAGTAAACAGGTCAATTTCATAACCTTAAAAGACAGTATTTAAAAAAAAAACTTGTGAAAAAATTGAAACTTTGACCTAAAATATCTCCGTAACTAGAAGGTTCCCAGGTAAGGTCCAGAACAAAAAAAAAATATCGCACTGACGGGGAGAACAAGTGCCTTTCGGCTTCGTTAAGGGTTTTTATACACCCTTTTTTTTTTTTTTTCCGGATGGGAAATCATCAAATGACCCCCCCCACTCTGGGCGGAGCGGAAGGGAGTGTCAGACTTGTACTGACTAAAACCCATCCATGTTCCTTCTTTGCCCTTTGTGTTCCAGGGCCACGGTATCTCTTTCGAACAGTCCCGCAGCCCTGGCAGGCATCGGCCCTTGCGGACCCCTACTTATTTGCTGACATCTCTTTGAGGCGCGCGTGGAACACGAACGCGCCGTCGACACGGCCTGTCGTCATAAGACGGCCGGACGGCGAGCTGGCCCATAACTCGCCGTCCACAGGCCCGCGCCTACGGTGGCCGGGAGCCACCACGTGACCCCCGACGCCCAGGGCGTCTCCCGCGGCGACTGGGACGTGAGGTTCTTTCCCTCTCACGTCCCGCCACCTCCTTCACTAGCATGACTGCTTCGCAGAAGGAGGTGACGGCTTCCCATTCCCTCTCGCTCCGGACCATGGCTTGAACCAAGGCCGGACGCGAGAGATCGCCGCCGCCAATCGCCGCTACGAGGACACGGCGGTGCTCCGCCCAAGCGGGGCAGACCTCCACGGTGTTTTATACACCCTTTATATGAGGTTAATAGGCTCACTCCTTTTTACATGGGGTTTACTTACCTATGACAGTTAGTTATGATTAGATAATCATTATTAACTTTAGACTTCTGTCTCTCTCTTCATCATCATCATCATCATCATCATTTCAGCCGAAAGACGTCCACTGCTGGACATAGGCCTCCCCCAAGTGTCGCCACATTGACCGATCCCGTGCGACTCGCATATATAAATTCTAATACTACGTAGTTAGCGCCTGAGGCATTCCCATGCGTGGATACCGTGGATAGAGCATTTACTTATTATCTTCTTTGTTGGTAACCAAGCAGCAAATTACCTCGACAAACATTGTAAGTGTCCTCTTAACATGTGTCTTGAAGCGGTGGTTACCCACAATCCGACAATTTCCTCTTACATTTGTAAGAGGAAATTATAGCATTGTGTATAGCATTATTTCTAGTGTTGCTATAGAAAGATCTTCGTTAATTTTTTACGGAGGTGCATTTGTACATCGTAGTATCATGGATTACTATATAAGGTGGAAGATTACCACGTATTCAGTTCATCATTCTGAACACACACTGTACTGAAAACATCTTAACCATTTGTGCGTCGATGTCCCAACAACCCTGTATAGACAGCACTCTTTTATATTTTTCAAATCAAAATCTGATCAAAGCAAAGACAAAAGTTGATGACAGCAAATTACAATACAATGAATAAAGACCTTGCCTTTGTATACAGTCAAATTATACATTTTATTGTATACAAGGATTATTATAGCGTACTTAATGATGTCCACTTGTTTGTAGTTGATATAAATATGTATTCACGCACCCAATTGTATCTTTATACATGGTTTGTGGACAACTTGCAATTATTTATTAATATCTTAAATCATTAATCTACAGCGAACCAGCGATCGCTCATACTTAATTATCAATAGCTGAAACTGAAGGGAAATCAATTAATTTGGCCGCTGTGTTTGGTTTTTACTGTAACTTAATGGTCTCCAATGTGCCAATGCCAACTAGATGTCTTCCATGTTTGGAGTTTCTTGCTTGTTTTTCTCCAAGATTAACGATGGAATGGGCAACTACCATCAACTTGCTGACTTACTGACCGATACTTTGACAAGTCTAAAAGTGCCTGACAGTTCTTAAATTGAAAGAAATAGTTTGATTTTGTGTTCGATGTTTCGTCTTTACCGTTTGAACGATGCTGTACAATTCATTTGTCCTGTTAATAGTTATAGCAAAAGCTAGGACACAAATGAGGTCTTCTACATCTTCAGATTTTCTTGTTTAGAAGATAATAAATAAAAATTAACTTACTGTCAGGCATCAAGGCCCATAGGGTGTTAGTATTACATCTTACTTAAAAACTTCTTCTCTTAAAAACTTCTTTATCGTGGGTGCGTTTAAAAACATTTAAACTCACACACAAACAGCCACTCGGAACAATTAACTGTAGGCCATACAAATATTTGTTTCGTGCGGGAATCGAACCTGGCGACACACAGCGCAGCAGCCAATCGCCACAACGCCAACCGTGCCGTCTCAATTTAGAGGTATAAGGAACTTAGTAGAAAGTTCACAATGGAGGTTGAGGACCTCCATAGAGAAGGGAGAATCTACCGATGTCTGGTAAATTACTTAATCAGGCTCTTATAGTAATTTCGCGCTAAAGTTCGTGTGCGAAGAAGGATTTTAGGTCGTAGATTTTACTGTTTACTAACAGTGCTACAAGGGTCATTTTTGAATGACAGTGACTAAGGACATTGTCGCCAGAACATACTTGCACAAATTTACCACATGATTAATATTTTTTTCCAAATCTTTCAGCGTAGACCCATCAACAGTAGTCCTTCGAGCCGGCAGCACTTGGAGGAAGAACGGCACCATCATACCGATAGCAGAAGTGATCCCTCACCCAGAGTACGACAGTCCCAGGTTCGACAAGGATGTGGCAGTGATGAAGACGGTGGAGCCTATAGAGTTTACTGATGTTATCCAGCCGGTCAAGCTGCCGGCGAAGGGCAGGCCACTGAAGGAGAATTCTATTATTATGGTCAGCGGGTGGGGGAGGACTGAGGTAAGAAATACACATATACAGGGTGACAGGGAAACTCGACCTAATTAATCCTTGAAAGGGGTTATACAAACACCAACAAATTAACTCCAGTTAACTAGGGGTAAAAACTGGATATTTATGGAGCTGTTTCAGTTTTGCGACTTTTTTTATATTTTCTGACTTGTTGCCAAAAACATTTAATTATGAAAAAGCTGCTCCAATCTAAACACTTAATTGATAATTTTCTGAAAGCTGAAAAATTAGTGATCACATGAAAAAAATTCTTGGAATAAAAGTTCCTTAGTGGTAAATTTTTATTATTTTGTAGTTTCCCGAAAATCGACACAGTTCGGTAACCATCCAGTTTTGACCCCTACTTAACTGGACTTATTTGATATAAGATTTTAAAAAGAAAAAGAAAAAAGTTAAAGAAAAAAAAAAGTAAAAAGAAAGTAAGGAAGTTTTTTTTTTCTTTTTTTTTTTAAGAGATTTTTTTTTTGTTTTGTCTGCTCTTAAACACCCACCCGCAATAACTTCAGTTTATCCGTGATCATGGTGCTTGCAACAGCGCCGAAATATCGGGAACTCAAAGAAAACAATAAACATGGTAAATATCCCGTCTTCTAGTTATAATAATGGACTTATTTGTTTGTAACGACCTCTAGTATAACCCCTTTCATGGAATAGGTCGAGTTTCCCTCTCAACCTATATACATACACAAGCTTACGCCTATAATCCTCGAAAAGATAGGCAAAGGAGTACTTTTAATCCACATCCACATTTCGTCGGACATGTAAAAAACTGCGAGTCCATTGTGGGTACAAATTCTGACTCAGGACTGCTAAAGCTGCTGAGAAATTCATGACGGCAAAAAACTCTATATCCCACCCAAGACCAGCTATTGTGCCTTCTAAATTCGAAGCTAGTGTTCTATCATTTTTGTTTTACACACGTAACTCTAGTGCCCCATTCCGATCAATTTTGCATTCTAGCGGACTATAAAAGTAATTTGAACAACTGGTGCTACTTTTAATATATGCTTAACCAAATAGGTACAAGTATTAAACAATACTGCTAGCTTACACTCAAAGCCTGATAAAGATTCTAACTTAAGCTTTAGAAATAAGTTAACCAGAATCTTCTTCTTTATCGTGTGGTTAGTGCTTAACCTGGTATCAGAGTTTTTATGCCGCCCATGGGCCTCTGACTTGACTTTACATGCCGTCGAGATATCTCTCAGGCTTCCTGGTTTCCTCACGACGTATTCCTTCACCGAAGCAAGTGATAACTATACTACAAACACATGAATCCGAAAAATCAGAGGTGACCTCTTGGGTTCGAACTCGTTAATGAGAATAACAATAACAAACAACTTAAGAAAACATTATATTTGAGTTATTGTTGACTACACTACAAATTGAACAGACTATTAATACGCTATTGGGTATTGAGCTACGACAAATCGACCTACTAGTTTCCAAAGTGTACTGCGTACCTGAACTGATACTTGGTAGATAAATATTTGGCAAGCTCGTCATATCGAGAGGACTATTACTGTCGCACGTGTCGACTAAAGTTACGAGTACATCAATATGATGTCGAATATATAACATAACATTTATTATAGAACCTAGTTAAGTTAAGTAAGTTGGTATAACTTTTGTGAGATACACAATAACATTTGGTTCGTAGTACATTTGCGTATGAATGTGAAAGTAGCAAAATAATTGTGTTTGGTGGCGCCGCGAAAATCGAAAAGAAAACTTATGTTTGTGTGTACGGCTGGACATCGAATTGGCTCAAAAGCATAGCATAGCATAATCAGCCTATTAATGTTCCCACTGCTGGGACGCAGGCCTCCTCTCTATGAGAGGGATTGGGCTATAATCCACCACGCGGGCCCAGTGCGGGTTGGTAGATGTCACATGTCTTCGAATTTTTGGTTCTAGGACATGCCGGTTTCCTCACGATGTTTTCCTTCACCGTTTTGAGAGCAGTGGTGATGAAATAACTTACACAAAGTAATGCGCCTGACTGGGTTCAAACCCACGACTTACGCTCGTATGTCGGGGTCTCCACCACTGGGCCACGGCTGCTCTCGGGCCACGGCTGCTCTCACAAGCTTGGCTCAAAAGTAGACACTAATTTATCGTATAGCTAGTCAGTTGTAAAGAGAATAGTGGTACAGTAATATAAATAAGTAGGAAGGCTGTTTGAGAGTTTCAATGTTTGTAAACCCACCCACGATCCGGGGAAATTAATAATGAAAGGCAATGTTTAAAAACAATTGGTACTTTTTCTAGCAACATATGGAAAAAATATATAACACAATACATTAGATGGTAATATAAAAAATAGTTTGACAAACTGTATTTCCATTTTAGGTTACACAACAAAATTTATAAAAGTGATTGTGTTTTTGTATAAAATATGCAGAAACACGAGCCTGTTTCAGAGCCGAAGCTTTATTGAATCGCTAAGTTAATAATATTTTTTAAAAGCATACTGATTTTTTACTAGCTTCGGGTCTAGTGATTATATTTTGCATGCCTCTACAAAAATTAATAACTTCTCCGGTATAAAACTTTATAACTTTGTGCGAACAAAATTATAGAAACTGCTTACTTTATGAAATAATTTTGAAACAACTTTTATAACCTAAGAACAAGGTACTGAAGCAAAGTCTGCGATACTCATCATCATCATCATCATTTAAGCCGAAAGATGTCCACTGTTAGACATAGGCCTTCCCCAAGTGTCGCCACATAGACCGGTCCCGTGCGACTCGCATCCAGGTCATCGGTCCACCTAGTGGGAGGCCTTCCAACGCAAAGTCTTTTGGTTCGCGGTCGCCACTCCAGAACTTTCCGGCCCCATCGGCCATCTGTTCTGCGAGCAATGTGCCCTGCCCACTGTCACTTAAGTTTAGCTATTCTTCGGGCTCCGTCGGTACTCGAACCAATTCAAATTAATTGAATGAAACTTCTGCTATATTGCGTTTGGTCCCCAGTTCGACATATTTATTTCATTTTGAAATACATTGTTCTCAATTAGGTGCACACTAAAAACTGGAGAGCACCATGATTTTGCTACTGGTCATACAAAAGTTTTTTTAATTTGAGTATGATCACAATTTAAAGTTATTTGCTCCTTGTTTAAATTAATACGACTTTATTATTTAAAGCCGGTTAGTGAGTAATTAAGAAGAGTAGTCCTACTAATTGAAGAACTATTCAATGGGTCTCATTAAAAACTACACGATGTCACGGCAGGTCAAGACTGAGATGGCGGAAGATGGAATTGTGTGGATTTGGAAGAGTAGTGTCCCACAGTTGGGCAAACACACACCACAGGCTATGCCCTTCTAGACGATAAATTAAGGACTGTTTACTAAAAGCCAAAATGTCTTCTCTAAAAGACTCATCATAATTATTTTCCTACTCTTATCTCAATTTATTAGGGGTTGGCGCAGCATATCTTCTCCTCCCATACTTCTCTATTAGTTGTCAATACACAAGTCACTTTCTTTCCAGCCATATCATCCATCCTATCTTCTCCAGAAACTTATGAAACATTATTCCAGCAAGGAGCCAGCTCGATCCCTGAACATCTGATGGACGTAGAGATCCCGGTGGTGCCGTACTGGCAGTGCATGGCTGTCTACTTCACAGTGCTGACCAGGAACATGTGGTGTGGTGGTAACTTCGTGCTCGGCGGGAAAGGGACTTGTCAGGTACTGGAAGGTTATTTTTATGAAACTGTTTACAGGGCTATCGATTAACTGAGACTGTGGCTGAAGTAGCTGCACAGTGATGGTGGCTTACGGTGACAATCAGCCCAGAGGGGTATTAACGCGTCAGTGAGCGAATTACTTCAACACACATCCTTCATGCACCGCAGCAACACCAGGCATCGCCTCAGTCGGCCTGTTGCTTTTCGGCTCCGAGGTCTTAGGTCCGGGGTTCGATTCTCAGGTCGGGCAAAGTGATATTGGGTTTTTCTACCAGGAATTTCTCAGTAGCAGCCTCAGAGTTTGGATATGTGCCCAGTTGATGGCAATAGTCTCGCCCCGTATGACATGGGACTTAAACCTAACTGGCGAAATGTGGATGTACTATTAGGTACGACTCTGCCTAACTCTTCGGGGATTACCGGCGTGATATTATGTTTTCTGAGAATTGAATTCATTCTTAATTCTACAGGGTGACTCCGGCGGCGCCGCAGTCCAAGACGGTCAAGCTATAGGGATCGTCTCCTTCGGCCGCGGTTGTGGCCAGTCGTTCTCACCAAGCGTCTTCGCAGATATGGCCGCACCTCCCATAAGGGATTTCATAACGAAACATACAGCGTTGTGAGAACCGAAGTAACAGATGGCAAGAGAAATGGATGATTAGTTTTAAGTTTATTTATGTATAGTTTTAAGAAAAACCTACCTTACAACAAGAAACAAAGGGTGTAAAAAGACCCTTTACGAAGCTGGAAGACACTGGTTTTCCCCCTCATTTCGATTTTTTTTGTTCTGGACTATACCTGGAAACTTTTTAGTTACAGAGATATTGGAGGTGTATTTATAATTTTACTTTAAATGCCTTCGTAACAGTGGCGAAGGTTTCATACAACTCCATTCCTACCGGATTCCCTTTGAAATATATCACAGTCAGTATTCTGTAGACAAATAATATAATCAAAGTCACAACTAAGTGTACAATGTGGTAATCACATTAAAGATATGTACTCCGGCTTACCTCTTACAAAAATTGACCCTTCGCTACTGCTCCGTGACCACAGCATAAACTGGCAATGCATTCATCAGCACAATGTTTTGTTTGTGTTACAATAAGTCCTACCGTAAAACGTGATTTTTACCCCAAAAGGAAAAGTGGTCTCCCCGCAATAATTTTTGGGTAGACTTACTTAGTTTGATGTACAGAATGCTTTGTTGACGGCTTCGAGAAGGGTCCGTTTACACCTTGTATACGGTAATAGTTTAATGTTAAACTAACTAAATCAAAGTCACAATAAATATTTGGAATTAGCACCTCTAGTTGCTGTTGGTTTGTTAAAACCAAACTAAGTTTTGTAGATTTTTCAGAATTAGGAGAAATTAATTTAATAATTATTATTCGCAAATAAATAATTGAAAGCATTTACATTTTAGTTATAATTTATTTACGTACTTACTTGTATAATTTTTTTTATAATTAATTCTTACAAGCTCTTCCCTTATCAAGTATGTAAAGAATACAGAATCAAATCAAATCAAATCTTTTTCCAAGAAGCAGTTTGTATTGAAAAATAAAGGCCGGCCTCGACTGCCTCTTTGGTCTAGTAGTCGTATGTGCGACTGCTGAACATGAGGTCCCCGGTTCGGTTCCCAGGTAGGGCAAAGTGTTATTGGGTTTTTCCATCAGGAATTTCTCAGTAGCAGCCACGGAGTCTAGATTTGCACCCGGTTGATGGCAATAGGCTCCCCCAATATTACATGGGGTTTAATCATAACTGGCGAAATGTGGGTGAATTATTAGGTCCACCTCAGCCTTACTCTTCGGGGATTATGTGCAGGCGTGATGTTATGTGAGTAAAGGCAATATTTAGAACCCTGAAACTTCTAGGAAATGTAAAAATCTTCAGTCATCGTCACATGTAAAGAGACCAATCGGATAATCGTCAAATCATTTGTAATCACACATCAAGCAGGATGTTCTGACTCCTCAAGGTAAAAGTTAACTGCTGGTCATCATGACTTTAAATACATGTAATTGCTAGATCATGTGTATAGTTTGAGATTGCATTAGGGATCTTTATTTCGTGTGTCATTTTTTTTTTCAGACAAAATATTTGGTTGGTAAAAAAATCTGATTATTGTAATTGGGACAGTCGAAGTTCTCGTCAAACAATTAAGTTACTTCAGTAGGTCTATATTCGGGCCTGTGGACGGCGAGTAATGGGCTAGCTCACCGTCCGGCCGCCTTATGACGACAGGCCTGCCAGGGCTGCGGGACTGTTCGAAAGGATACCGCGGCCTTGGAACACAAAGGGCAAAGAAGGAACATGGATGGGTTTTAGTCAGTAGAAGTCTGACACTCCCTTCCGCTCCACCCAGAGCGCCCGGGTCATTTGATGAGTTCCCATCCGAAAAAAAAAGTAGGTCTATATTTCGTGTTGGAGCAATAGACTTCAGTAAAGTCGTTGTTATGCCAGAAGCATGGTCTGGATTCCTTATGGCTTGTAATTACACCAACTCTTTAAACTGGAAACTCAGCGCCTCTTAGCAACTAAGATCTAAGACCAACCACCTGGTTGGTCAGAAAAACAGTTTCTCCTTGTGAAATACTGGTATTCAGCTGCAACCGGTCGGGTTGGAAGCCAACCTCAACATATTTGAGAAAAAGGCTAGGCAGATGATGAAGATGATGATAATTCTCGATACATAAGCCTAAGACCGAAACCTACCATTTCCAAAATACACATTACTTCAACTTATGAATACTAGTACCTGGGCGACCGTTCTGCTCGGGTGAAAATAGAGAAGAAAAAAATCCCAGATATAAGATCTAGCTAAATTGATTTTTCGCTCCTTTTAATACTATAGGATATTATCCCGTCTCCATCTTGCTCTTGTGGTTGGTCAATTGTGTGACCGTTACTGGAACGGATCTGGGACATTTGCGCGAAAGACATATGCACGAAGGACACTTCCGCGAACCCACTTGCGCGAAAAGACATATGCGCGCATGGACTTTTGGGCGATTAGACTTTTGCGCGAATAAACTTTTGCGCAAAAGTACACTTCCGCGACTAGATTTATTCGCGACTGGCTACGGTTAATCTGTAGAGTAAACACAACATCATATTATTTCTTATTTTCAATGAGATAGAACGAGAGAAGTGGCAACACTGCCCGAGTAACATGTCAAATTATTTTTTCGTATCTACCATGAATAGTGTTGCCAGATATAATTATTGTTTAATCGATTTACAATATCGATTTTAAACGTATATTTCAAAATAATTTTACTCTCTGTTCAAGCTTTTGGGTTTCATTAATGTCAATTTTTAAGGTCATTCAGTTGTTTTAATGTCTATTATGACAAATGTATATTGATGTACAGAACATTCTTGTTACTTTGTACAAAAAAGATTAATCAATCGATTCCGATTTAGAAGAACCTCAGTGTTATGCTTACTCTACAGCTAACCTAACCTAACCATTCGCGCATAAGTCCTTTCGCGCATGTGTCTATGCGCGCAACTGTCTATGCACCCAAAGGTCCATTCGCGCAAAAGTCTAATCGCCCAAAAGTCCATGCGCGCATATGTCTTTTCGCGCATGTGGATTCGCGCAAGTGTCCTACGCGCAAATGTCTTTCGCGCTAGTGTCCTGATACCTTACTGGAACAACGATTAACCTAAGTAAAAAAATATATAAATTAACGGAATTATTAAATTAACAATTTTTATTATATAAATGCTATTATACGATTAATGAATATCTAAATGACAAATTTTATATTAATAATTATGATTCACTAATTGTTACTTTTGTATGCCAACTAATTAATAGTAAAATTAAAGCCCTCTTCCTCTCTCCTACCGTGCTGTGCCCTTACAGGATTCATATTTATGTACTTAGCTTTAAGCCCTTTGTAACATCTTTTTTACAATATGGAATGCAAAATGAATGAATAATGAATAAGTGCAAACAAATAAAAAAAATTACATATAAATAAAACTAAGATTAGAAAAAAATTGTATGGCCTACAGATAGTTGTTCCGGGTCTGGCTGTTTGTGTATGTGAGTTTAAATGTTTGTAAACGCACCCACGATACAGGAGAAATTCCTATTGTGGGGAAGGGTTTTAAAAAAAAAAATACATTTACAGATCTCGTCTAAGATTTGCTGCGTACATTAAAATTATTACACAAATTTTCCCTATGTAAAATGTCGCAATAATTTATAGCCATGTAATTGCAGTATATTACTACAATTATATCCACGGTCCAGTGAACTTTGGTATACACGTTTCTGACATATCATTAGATAAGACCTTGATAGAAGTAGCTGGGGATCATCACATGTGAACAACGTGAAATCGTAATTATGAGGTTTCAACGATACCGTGCATTACTGTTCAAGTTAACTCCCCGCATACCCGTTATTCCAAATAACTGGCCATTTCAATTTAAGAAGTTGCAATTTCCCTTAAAATTAGTCATTAAACAAATATTTTATTGTTGTATACAAAACGGTATTAGAATAAATAAAGAAATAGCGCCCAACAAGGCGTTTGATTTTTCACTTTGAAAAAAAAAGTCGTATGGCACTATAATGTTCCTGTTTTTAAGCCATATAGAAGAAAGAAAGAAAGAAAATATATTTATTTGTCGCAGGGACATGACGTGCATCATACAAAATCACAAAAAAATAAACAAATAACTATAAATTCAACAGGACGGAACAAAAAACAAGAAAAAAGTTAACAGCTTGCGCGTCGTGACTGCGACAAGCAGGTTACCACTCAGCATGATGCTGTGCTATGGGGGGGCCCACAACACAGCGCTGGTTTTCAGTGGTCACCCGTGAAAAAACATAACGTGCATATTGTCGCCTCAACGCCTTTTAATTTTGTTTTGGACCTCTGCCGCCCAGAACTACAGCGCCCAAAAAGACACCTTTTGTAGTCATCCCCCACATTATCACATTTTGATCAGGCCTTCAGTTCTCACACATAACATCCCACCTATAATACTCGAAGGGTTAGGCACAGGTGTGTACCTAATCGTACACCAACATTTAATTTTTTTATTTTTTTTTTTCATTTTATTTATTTTTTTCTTTTTATTTTGAAGTCCTATGTAAGGGGGCGAGCTTATTGCCATCAATCGGGCACAAATCCAGACTCCGTAGCTGCTACTGAGAAATTCCTGATGGAGTAACCAAACAACACTTTACCCAACCCGGGAACACGCATACACAACAAAATTTCCACGCGAACGAAGTCGCGGGCAACAGCTAGTCTTAATAATATACAGAATTTGATTTACAATGTTTATAGAATTGAGATTCGCAGTCCACTCATTGGTGCTAATTGGATTGGACAATGTTCCTAAATCACTTTATGGAACAAAGATAGTTGGGCAGGATACCAAGCAAAGCGCGGTGGTGACAAGTTGAGTAAAGCTGTGACCGAGTGAAAACGGAGTGCTGGTCGTCCGGTGGCGAGATGGGAAAACGGAAATTGTTACCATCAAACTTGAGGCTGGCAAAGGAATGGCATATGTCCAGCAGTAGGTGTAGTTGGGCTGTGGATGATGCTGATTGGTCTGTACATCGTAATCTTTGTATCGTGGGTGCGTTTACAAACATTTAAAATCACGTACAAATTGTTCTGTAGGCCCTACAGATATTTGTTCCATGCAGGTTTCAAACCCGCGACACGCAGCGCAACAGCCGATCACTCAGTCACCGCGCTAACAGTGCTGACAAATGCCAGGATCCTGAAGCCTGATCTAGTTCATGATAGTTTTGCTGTCATTCGTTGTTTAATAACTTTTTGATAATACAACTCGATCTTTTATCAGGCTCGCAACATATTATGTCTGTGTCTGTGTGTGTGTGTGTGTGCGTGTGTGTGCGTGTGTGTGTGTATTATGTCTGTGAGTGGGTGTCATTTTATGTGTGTGTGTTTATTATGTCTGTTGTCTTGTAAAATATATTGGGAAACTGAGGTTTAATAAAATGTAGAACACAGGGAAGTGGGTAAGTGACAAGACGTTATTAACAAAGATAGTAATTATGTCATACACCCACATCCGAACTTCCTAGTATTTATTGCTTGGCAGACTTCAGAAACATGTTATAATTAACTGAAAACACCGTAAACATTAATTAAAGGCTATGTGCTTATGTAGGCAGTACCAATGTTGTGAACATGCGGGTACTATGATTGCGTAAATATTAATTATTGCCGTCTGAACGTTCATAATTTTCCTGAAATATTAATTGTGTCGTCCTCTATCTAAAATAATTAAACTGTGTACTGAGTATCTACTCAGTTTAATTTTAATTAAGGTTTTGGTATTTAGATTAGAGGAGCTCGTGGCTAAATAAGAACAGCCGTTCGGGTCGATCGTTAGGTTTTGGTTTCCGAGGCACGGAGGAAACTCGGTACGAATTTACCGAGTTTCCTCCGTGCCTCGGAAAACACTTTAAGTCGTTGGTCCCGCCTGTCATTTGTAGATATTTTGACTGTAGTTACAGGTAGTCAGTAGACCGAAATTCTGACAATCAGTCTTACCATGGGATATCGTATTACCCGGTAGTAACTGGGTTTTGGAGTTAAGATAGGCCTTCGCTCCATGTAAAATACTGGTATTCAGCTGCATCCGGTTAGACTGGTAGCCAACCCCAACATAGTTGGGAAAAGGCTAGGCAGATGCTCTGTTTACAGACCATGATACAAGATCACGTGATTACAATCTGATGAATGGCTTGAGCTGTTCTGTGGAACTATGTTTGCACCCACATTTCGCCAGTTATGTTTTTTAAGTCCCATGTTATAGAGGGCGATTGCCCTCAACAGAACAAAAATCCAGACTCCGTGGTTGTTACTGAGAAATTATTGATGGAAAAACCAAATAACACATTGCCCGGCCCGGGAATCGACCCAAGACCCTATGCTCAGCAGTCACGCTTGTTACCGCTAGACCGAGGCAGTTAAAATCAAACTACAAGAAAAAAGTCAAATTACTTACAACTTTATTAAATTATTTACAACAAAGCACAATAAAATTATAATCATCACATTTTACATTAAATAATAAGTCAACTCATCTTTATCACAAATCACAGTTCCTTTACAATCGCCATGATTGCATACGTCACTCCCGAGAACATTGCTATCAAGGCGAATATTCCAATGACCACATTCTTCCATACAACGAAAGAACATGGGGTAATGTCTTTGTTCCACCTGAAGACAGTTTCCGTGATGGCTGGTAGCAGGAGCCCCATGACGGACAAACAGATGGCCCCGACTAACTCCATGAAGAGCTCAAGTCTTGGTACAGCGCTGGCGATGCCGACTGTGAAAGAAGAAAAAATGAGTGAGATTTCGTATGTCAATTGTTTCAGTTTTCAGGTATAGCAGAGGGACAACCGAGCGATTGATCCGGCGAGATTAATCCTGTGTCCTAGCCCAAGCGAGCATATGACACTCATTTGTACAGAGAATTGTGTGCTCGTTCGCTTTAGTTAGGAGACGGCCTTAAGCTGCGCACAGCAAATAAGTATGTAGATCGGTGACCATTTTCTTCATAGGCTTTAAACCTGTACATTGTTCGGAAGTACCTAATTTATATGTTCACTGTTGGTATTGTGCCTAGGTATTAGGTAACTACATTAGTCCTATATTCACACAAACTAGACGAAGGCATACCAAAGCGTACAAAAGTAACAATAACCAAAACCCATTAACTACTAAGTAATTAATTCAACGCATAAATAAACTTCCCCTGAAACGCCTGATATTATTTTTAGAGCAGCCTGTAGCGTTCCAACGTCAGTCAGGCGCTTAATGCACAACGTTGTCCTAAGACCGTTATCACACAGTTACATTGCCAGTGCGTTTTCAGCGAGACGATTATTTTGTGAAAGGGATTTCCGTGGGTGCAAAACGAGCTAACTGCGAGTTCACGACGAGTTCTGCACGATTTTACAATACTGTACGATCGCTTATCTCGCCCTCCTGTACACTCACGTCTATCGCTCTCGTCATGCAAACGCGGCGAAGACGTTGCGCACTCGTGGCGTACTCGGTACGCATACGCGGCGAGTGTGTTCAATAATCGCCTCGCTGGAAATCCTCTTGCAAATCGCCAGTGTGACAAGGCCCTAAGTTCTATGTTTTACGTTAAGCGAGAATGCAGTCGACCTCGCCTCGACTCGTAAGTCCAAGTAAAACATATTAGGGAAGGAAGCAACTTTGTGAATGTCGAGTCTTGCTCTTAAACTACATGTCTAGGTACTTGAGTGGTTGTTGATTTAGAGAAAGTTGAGAAACTTTTAAGAAAGGAAACCCATATTTCGTGTTGTAGAGAAACAGTTTCGGCTTTTGGCATTTAAAATACTTAGTACCCTAGGTGACTAAGCTCTGCTCGGGTCAATATCTAAGAGTATCGAGAATCTTCCCAGATATGAGACTTAGCTCGTTTTTTCGCCCCCGAAAATTCCTATATTGCAGTTACAGGCATTTTCGAGAACGTGATTACAAATATTGCTCATTGAACAGCATAGGCTAAAATAAAATACAATTACAGGGAAATGAAAAGTCACAGGCTATAGCATTGCTATACTAATTATTGCAGGCGGTACTCATTAAAACAGTTACAATGAAGCTGGTGGTATTTTAATACAGTGGTATGGTTTAACTTTTATTTCTTACGAATAACTTTTGTATTTGTATTATGAAATTAATCTGTATTTTTCTATGAGATTCTAGGAGACTATGACTTAAAGAAAACGATAATGGTGTTTCAGATTTGGGAGGAGCTCGTGGCTAAATAATAACAGCCGCTCGGATCGATCTTTAGGTTAAGCCGTGCCTGCCTAGGTTGGTCTGTGGATGGGTGACCACCCATTACATACCAACTTTCCTCCGTGCCTCGGAAAGCACGTTAAGCCGTTGGTCCCGGGTGTCATTTGTAGATCTTTGACAGTCGTTAGTGGCCCAAAAAGTCTGACAACCAGTCTTACCAAGGGGTTTCGTATTACCCGGTACTAACTGGGTTGTGGAGGTCAGATAGGCAGTCGCTCCATGTAAAATACTGGTATTCAGCTGCATCCGGTTAGACTGGAAGCCGACCCCAACATAGTTGGGAAAAGGCTAGGCAGATGATGGTGTTTCAGACTTGGGTTTACCACTATGAGAGACATAGAGGATCCTCCGACCAGACTCAGGGTATTGGGTCTTGTTACTTTGGTCTATTGCCCAATGGTTGTTTTTGGGCATATATCTTCTTATCTCGTTGATAATGACTGTGTGTAGAATTTCGCATGATGTTCGTATGTGGCTTTATAGACACTTCTTCAAGCTATTAAATTTTTTTCAAGCCATGGCGAGAGAAGACGAAGGTATTAAAATGGTTATGACTTAAGCTTACCTAACAGCAAGGTTCCAACGAACCGGACTCCAGCGAGGGCCCAGGGGTGACCCCTGGCCGGTATCCTATCCTGCAGTCGCCGCCACACCACGTCAACTGGCACGTAGTAGACCAGGGTGAAGGAGAGCAGCATCACGCAGGCTACTAGGAGCTTTGCAGTTTGGGCGAGACTGTAAGATAAGGAGGTGGTTATTTCTTTCTTTATCGTGTTTAATGCCTAACCTGGTGGCGAGTTTTTATACCGCCCATGGGCCTCTGACTTGGACTGACTGACTTGACTTTACATGCCATCGAAAAATATCTGTCAGGCTTGTTGGTTTCCTCACTTCACCGATGTAATTCACCGAATCCGAAAAATCTGAGGTGCATGTCTTGGGTTCGACCTTGAGACTGGTCACACCACTAGGCTATCACTGTTAAATAAGTATTAATTTCCAAGAATATTGTGTAAAACCTAAGCAGTCTATGGTTATGGTCTAGTTAAGACCAATTAACTAGACTATAACCATAGACTGCTTAGGTTGGTGCACCTGACCACCAGGTCAGGTGGCTAGTGGCGTTAAAAGCAAGCTCTAAGGCCAATATCTATAAATTTTACTTAGCGCTAAATTTTTCTACGACCCTTATTTCTGATACGACAAATTACAGGTGCAAGACATAGGTGGGGAACATTTCCTAGCCAAGCTTCTCCAAGTTAGTCGGTCTAAGACCTTAGGAGGCTGATAGAAGCTGCTAGCAGTAATTATAATCATTACATATCAACATCGAATTTTATATCCAAGTAAATAAAGTACTGATAATTAGGTACTGCTTATAAAATTTACAACAGGAACAAAGCTTAGCCCCTTATCATCAAACTTACATTTCCTCCTGCGGCAAGTTGAGCGTCAAGCTCCCTCTGACCTCATCACCATACTTCAGGTAGCCGATGAACCCGACGAATCCGTACATCACAGCTATAGCCGACATGGCCGCGTTGAGCACCCCTGGACAGCCGAGGAAATCCTGGGGTTTCTTCATCTCGTTCTCAATCGGCATCACCACGCCGATACCTTCCATCGCGAATAGACTTGTGCTGGAAAAGGAGAAGAGGTGAATTTAGTGATTATGAGACTGAGATAATAATCTTTATTGAAAAAGAGGAAATACATTTTACACTTTTCACAAAATTGTCACAAGTACAGTAAGTAAATATACTGACACAGTCTCTGCTTGCTGCCTTGTAAACAGGATGAACGACAGATATTCTAAATACATTATGAAAGACACCACTCTGTATTAAAGGTTAGCAATACGAGGTACCCGTATTGCTAACCTTTAAGCTTTTTGGTACAATAATATTTCTTGTTATTTTGATTATTTTTGTGGAAATTCCTTCCGAACCCATTTTTTTAGTTTTAATAAGCGTCAGTAGTCATCCTCGAACATAAATCAAGCCAGAAACTTTTGCAATAAACGCAGCATGTCATTTTTATGCGAAATTGATCGCCGATTTCTAAGGATTTTTATTTAAACTGTCAATTATTTTAGTGATATATGGCCTATTATTTATTCATCGTCATTCGTCTTTTCGTAAGTAGCGTTTAGCCTAATATTCGAAGATGCCTTTAAGGAATATTTGGGCATAAGTAGTTTTTGCGTCATTTTGAAACATCGACTTGGATTTTTACGATTTTATCATATTTATAGATAAAACAAGATATTAAAACGTTTTTTTTTTAATTTGTCTTGTCATTTAGTCTTCCTCTTACTTTCTCCGTTTCGGTACTTACAACTATACTATCTTATGAAGTCTTACTTTAAGTATCGAAAGTATCGGGAATTCTAAAAACAGAACCGGTTCAGAGTTGGGAATACAGTCCCAACTCTGAATCTTGGTAAAGTCGAGTCTAGGCCGTTCATTGTTGTTTTCGATTTGTATGTGCACAGGATACCCCGAAAGAGGAGCTTTACTAGAGGCGCCTTTTTTGTTCAGTAAGCTAGATTTTTCTTTGCATTTTTTGGCCTTCTGCTCCCGATTTCATGTTTGATCCCTTTACGATGGCATTGAATCAACATGCAAAAATACTGTGATATTCCATGTTACGCTTAACCTTTTTAGTATTCCTTGGTTGAATGATTTATGACAGGGTATCGAGATGGGAATGTTTCGTAGGCATGATAAATAAATTCATGGGTGCCGAGATGGGAAGGTGCCGAGATGGGACTAAACCGCTTTTCGAATTCTAAACTAAACATAGAAATGAAAAGTTAGGGAATTCCATGCAGATATTGTCAGGTGACAATATCTGAACGGAATTCCGTAGTAAAGCTAAGGAAGTTTTCACTACGTAGACGGCTACTGAAAACATTGATTAAGGTAAACTCATTTCCTAAAGTATTGAAGAAGTGACTAGACTCTGAATCCTGGCAAAGTTGAGTCTAGACCGGTAAGCTGGGGTATTTTGTAGGTTCCACAACCCTTCCCTTACTACTGTTTTCTATCTGTGTATTATTCAGTTGCCGGATGAGTGAGTTTGGTATCTGTTACGTGCTTCGAGGTGAATCTTCGTTATTTTTCTTTTATTGCATCGACATAAAGTGCAAAGAGGTGAATTTTCGTTTTTTTTCTTTTATTGCATCGACATAAAATACGATGTTCTTGTGGTCACAAGCGCGACTGTTGAGCACCAG
Source organism: Noctua janthe (assembly GCA_910589295.1). Taxonomy (NCBI): domain Eukaryota; kingdom Metazoa; phylum Arthropoda; class Insecta; order Lepidoptera; family Noctuidae; genus Noctua; species Noctua janthe. The sequence goes on from OU342560.1 coordinate 2,312,956, forward strand.
GTCCAGCGTTCGATTCTCAGGTCGGGAAAAGTGTTATTGGGCTTTTCCTACCGGATTTTTTTCAGTAGCCACTGGGCCTAGATTTGTGCCGGGTTGATGGCAATTCGCTCGCCCCTATAACATGGGACTTAAACAGGCGAAATGTGCACATACTATATGGATACAGCTCAACCTATCACTTCAGGGATTACAGGCGTGATGTTATGTTATAAAGTTATTTCTGATCGTTTTTCTCTTATTGTGACAGAAGCATCTTAAATTTTTTGATCATATTTAAAAAAAATACCTACTTTGTATTGGTTAGTGAGAAAAAACTGAGAACAAATAGTAACTGTACCAATAAAAACGATGTAAGAACAATTTGTAGTGTATATTAAATTAATGTCTTGCAATTTTAAATTTTGCCGACTTAAGTTACCACCTTTTTAAATGTACCTATAGTCTATCTAATAAGTGCTACGTTTCGAAGTTTTTGTCTAGAAGTTCGGAGACTAGTGTACTGTCGGCTTTATAAGTTGTTTAACACAACCAAAGTTTCAAGACACCGCTGCACTGAAGCTTCGCAGTAAATAACTGGCTAAAGTTATTGCTTTAACAGATACTGAGATACCTACGGCTAGCACAAACATTAAAGAGAATAGTGGAGTCAGCACATAATCTGGAATTGCTGAAATGGTGCCATTGACAGCGTTCTTATTTGCAACAAATAAAAAGTTGAATACATTTATACTCCCGACCGAATTTCGGTCGAGCTTATCTCAAGAGACACGACGTTACGCAGGAGTTAATACAGGCTGGAAGGGACACCGACGCGAAAACGGTTACCACGGATTCAGTACATCATTCTAAGCCCCCCTCATAGATATTTTACATCGGTTCTGAAAAAAAAAAACAGCTGTTCCATACATTTTTACCGTGTAGGAAACAGCTGATTTCTTTTTACTGAATACGTGGTTACCGTTTTTGCGTCGGTGTCCCTTCCACCCCGCATAGTACACAAGTGGATGGCAGCCAACAACGGGTGGACCAGACCAGCCGCTGGAGCCACGAAAATTTCACTACACTCACTTCAAAACTTCAAGCTGCTACTTAGAAGAATTCTAACGAAAAATCCCAATAATTGCTACGTTCAGCAGTCGGGACCAAGAGACCAAAAGTGGTAGAGTATGAATCCTATAAGGCTTGATGATAAGATTCCTTTGTGCTTTATAAAGCCAAAAAACTTAAAAACGTTCCATAATTTATTGATACAATTTTGAGCAACTTATGTTGTCAACTGTACCAAAGCTAGTGTAAATCAGCATTAACTGTAACCCTTTTCCGTGTATTTGCAAACAGATAAAAACAAGAAAACGCAGTCAAATTTCTTATTCCTTTTTCTTCTTCTACCCCTTTGCCGTCCCTACAAAACATTCAGTATTTAACTCTAGAGATTGGAATTTTCGGATAAAGTGCCGGGGACTGTGTCCCTTAGTATATCTATTAGGTCTGGTTCACAGCTTCGGGTGATCAGCAACTCGAAGTGCGTCAAGCGAAACGTACATATGACAGCGGTCTATCTGACCACACGCCTATTGTGACCGACGACATTTAGCTTTCCAACAACGACGATGGCCTAATTCTGTGTTCGCAAATGCACGGACGCGGTGATGCTCGCACACAGCCCGCGAGGCCCAAGTCTGTTCATGCAGGTCAAGAATCCGTTCGTCGAGACGTCACGGCACGCTGTCGGTAGCTTCTGACACTTAAAACCCTAACTTAGGGATCCCAGATCTATGACATTTGAAGAAAATTTCGAACCTTTTTTCTTTTAAATTGTGTTGTACAACTCGAATGAATTTAATTAATTTTGTTTTTATTAAAAAAAAAAATTATTTTATTATTAGCAGTTCATTATAATCTCATTATTCCGGATGTTTTAGAATTCCCTTCGCATTCCAGACAACGGAATTAAATTCTGGACTTATTTGGAAAATTCCAGACGTATGGTAACCGTATCCTAGCTTAACTTGTTTTCTTAGAGTGAGCATAACGCCTCACGTCGCGGTAATTTGCGGCATTCAAATTCATTCATTTGTTGCCGCCACAGTCACTGTCGCAACACGTGTGTCGCTCGACCGTGTAGGTAGTGGCCAAGCCTTTACACTCTGCATTAGAAAAATTAGCATGTCTACAGAATATGCATATTACACTAACTTTTTATCTTAAAATCCTTATAAAAGAGATCTACGTGAAAACGATGAATATTTATGATGGATAAGCAACGCAGCTGGGTGTAATGATAAGCCATTTGTTTTGAAAGCATTTTTTAAGAATTATACAAAAATGAGGCAGTGTAGAACCTATGCTTTTTTATTATCCTTTTTGTTACTACAGATATTACATTATTTGTACCAATCACCATCTTCTTACTGTCCTTATTCCATGTTCCTTGGAGACGCCGCAACACAATTTGTTTTTTTTTTTAAATTTTATGTATTTATAAAATACATAATCATGTGTGTCTTTGATCAAAATTAATGTTGCATTGTAGTATAGAAAAACAGAATTTGATTTGTGTAAAACAGGGTTTAATATTTGTATGCTTTATTGTTTTCTCAAATTTGTTATGTACTGTATAATCATTTAACAAAAGAATCTTATTTTGTGACGTCAAAGGTAGGTATTTAATTATTTTACGGTCTAGAGATCAATATTTAAGTGTCCTTTCCATAGAAAATCCTTTGACACCCAAATAACAATTCAGAGCAGCTTGTAAATACTTGTAATTTAAATTACTGCTTTTACTTTTTGTCTTGAGTAGGTATTATTGGAGCTAAAATTAGTATTTTCATAGTAAAATTGACAACCAGAGAACAATTAATGTTCTTCTGCTTATTAAAAAGTGCTACAAGTAAGGACAATAGTACTATGTTGCTGTAGTACTTTTTGTACTGTCACACACACTAACCTTATAAATGTAGGCAGCCCACTGATAGACGTAACCAGACTCTTATCAGAGAAGTTGGGAGTCTCCCTCAAACAGTAGTACAGGCAGATACATATGGAACCGAGCCAGACGAAGTTCGCTAGTGCCGAGAATGGTACCAGGTACTTCAGTGTCGTGATCTGCGTTAATGGCAGGAGTACTACTAGTGTCAGACCACAGAAGACCGTCACTGACCAGTCGGGGCCGCCGTACACGATTGATACCTGGAAAAGAGGGTTAGATTTTAGTTATTTTTATATGTTATTTGGAGAGATACGAATTCAATGATTATCCTTATACGGTCGTACGTATTTTTACTAGTTAGTAATTTCGTTATACGAGTACATACCCTGGGTAGTCAGTATAATACCACTTGTTAGTTTAATATAATCATACCAAAAAAAGGAGTTGTTAAAAGCTAATAAAACAGTCTCAACGAAGAGTATTAGCTTAATTCTAAAATATGCATTGGCTTAGAAATCTTTTTTCTATATTAAATGGGCTTACTCTTGACCTCAATCTAGTCCTGAGTACAGAGATAAGGTCGACGATGGAACGAGCTAACCCAAAATAAGCCTATTAACTCGCGACTTAAATAGATTGCGGTCATATGAACTTGGGAACACCGACGCAGGCAGGGAATTCCACTCCTAACGAATCGTCAGGTCGTTAATTGGCCTTAGAGATAACTGCCGCTTCTCTTAGCTTTATTTATTTATTTAACACTTCATGCACAAAGTACAGAGGCGGACTTAATGCCATAGGCATTTTCTACCAGTCAACCTTTGGGTGATGCAGAGACAAACAGTGGCAGTGGCTTCTCTTAGCTTTAACTATGTTGTAGATAGAACATACTCACTTGTCTAAAAGACTCTGCTATGACCACAACGTACACGCAGCAAGCACCCATGTGTGTTAGCGCTAACGCCCAGTCTGCTAGCTCTCTGAAAATAAAAAAGTTTTGATTTTATGCAATGCATTGATCCATGTTGTGTGGAGATTCCGAGTTTTGTTTTTTGCCTAGTGTAAGGAAAATGTTTTAAACTCAATGTATCAGGAATGACGGAGAAAGAATTTTTGAATTTTGAAGCAGACAGAATTTCATAATTATTAGATAAGAACTTAAATTATTTTTGTACGTGGCACTGTACAGTCAATCAACGAGAAAAATACACACACAGACAGGTAACTTGCGACTAAAGTCATGTTTTGTTCATGTTTAACTAAAGCCTGTAATTGGCTTTTGGCCAATTATGTTTAAGTCTAATGTAATAGAGGGCCAGTCTATTGCCATCAAACGGGCCCAAATTCAGAATTCCTAATGGGAAAACCTATACAACTTTTGCCCGACTTGAGAATCGAACCCAGGACCTCATGCTCAGCAGTCGCGCTTGCAACCACTAAACCAACGAGGCAGCCACTCCTCTGATGGCTGTACTACAAAGATACACATTTACTGCCTATTCTCACAACTCACCTGGAGAAAGGCGCAAATTTTCTAACAGGTTTAGGTCCATGTTGGAACACAAGGTCACATGTGTCTGCATATCCTAGGCTCGGCTTTTTGAGTTCTACGCACAGCTGCTGTGATGTCTTTACCTGAAATTACAAGCAATATAATCGTTAATTTATATCAGCAATTAAAATAACATCGTGAAAATGTATGCCAGCATAAAAATCCAGGTTTCCAGGTTTTACTCGTTATTGGTCCGTACCGACTTGTCCGTACTGGTAACCTGATTTTTATGCAAGCACCCAAAATCAGCATAATCCTATAACCATAAATTGGAAGACATCTTGGGACATTCTCCAACCCGCTTAGTTTCGCCGTGGTGGATCCTCCAACTGCCTCTCGCGAGTTCTGGAGTTGCAGGGAGGAGGCCAGTGTGTAAACATCGAGCACACATAGGCCTTAGGCCAATTATGTATGTATGTATAATTATGATCAGCAGAGGACTGAAGTCTCATATAAGGACAAGGATCAATGAGTGGAATAAAGTCTTTAAGCATCACCTACAACCTCCAAGTTGCGGCCGGTGGGCCACCGCTGCCTCCCCTAAATTGGTCAATAGCCATTCTACTTCCGAGAGCAGCGGTGGCCCAGTAGTGGAGACCCCGAGTTACGAGCAGTAAGTCGTGGGTTCGAACCCAGCCAGGCGCTTTACTTTGTGTAAGTTATTTTATCACCACTGCTCTCAAAACAGTGAAGGAAAACATCGTGAGGAAACCGGCATGTCCTAGAACCAAAAATTCGAAGACATGTGACATCTACCAACCCGCACTGGGCCCGCGTGGTGGATTATAGCCCATTCCTTCTCATAGAGAGGAGGCCTGCGTCCCAGCAGTGGGAACATTAATAGGCTGATTATGCTTATGCTTATGCCATTCTACTTGAAATTACAAAAGCCAGAGATTTGTTTACACTATTTGTTATTACTCATTACACAATTCCTTTCTCCATTACTTGGAAATTGACCACAGAGCCCATAATAATATAATGTGGGTCATGGTGGTCCAAATTATTAGATGCTTACGTAAGTTAGGTAATTATTTTGTCGACGCTTTATGGAGGTCCATTGACATTCATGTACTTGATAATTATAAAATGCTTCTGTTACAAAATAACTCTTGGATTTGAACTATCACTAATATTATCATTAAAACTAGAAACGGGATATTTACCATGTTTACTGATTTGTTTGAGTTCCCGATATTTCGGCGCTGTTGCAGGCACTATGATTACGGATAAACTGAAGTTATTGCCGGTGGGTCTTTATGAGGATGATAATATCGGGAACTCAAACAAATCACTAAACATGGTAAATATCCCGTTTCTAGTGTTAAGGATAATATTAGGAGATTGTAATCTGCTATTGTTTATATACACTTTCGGAGCTTGCAAACGTTAGTTCAATTTGGTCTCCTCAAAACAGCATTTTGGGCGATTTTGCAGGAATAGTCGTTTTGTTTACGTTAACTGACGAGCATTTAGTCACAATAGCCCGAAACTCTGGCAACCAGGTTATCTTCTTACTCAGTAACCGAGTCTTAGAGGTCAGATAGACAGTCACTGCATGTAAAATACCGGTCAACTAGATCAGGTAAGACTAGGAGCCGTCCATAACGCAGTTGGGAGAAGGCTAGGCAGACGATGATGATGGTAACTAATTCCCTTCATAAAACAATTAGTTAGTATAAAGGGACACAAAGGAAACGCCTTGGAGTTACATAAGAATTTGAAGATGTATGTAATAAGTATGTAATAACTATTGGCAACTCTATGCCACAACATCAAAAACAATCATTAGAAAGTGTCATGGGATTCAATTACCCAAAACGCCATGGATAATGGGAACCACAAAATTAACGTTACGTTACGTAATGGTTTTATCTAACGCGTAATACCGCGTTTACGTTCGCGGTTACCGTTTGACGAGATTGCGTTGTACCCCAAGATTGTTTTTGAGTGCAATATAAAACCGCTTCTCATGCGACAAAACAATGAAATAACTCTATGTAACTTTTGAATTGTTTGTGCAATTTTCGTTGAAAGTGAAAGCATAAGTTTAGAAATACTAAGAAAGAGTTATCTGTCAAGGGTCTTTCTGAAGTTCATTTCGGTGCTAAGTAATGAACTTCATTGCATTGTCTGATACATCTAAGTATACCATATTTACTTCACTAGATTGTTTTTGTTTTCTATCTATGATGGCTCTTATGAACACTACATATGACTGAACTCAAGTTCATGTCAAAGTATGTACTTAGTGTACACAACAAAAAGTCAAGCCGATTTATTGCGAAACTTATTAGTGTTGGTTGGCATTGAACGAAAAACCTTTCCTCTCTAAAGTGAACCGATTTGTTTAACTGACGTTCATGCAAATATAGACAAAAGGTTACTCAAGGTCGTTTGTATCATGAGTGTGAAATGTAGGGTTCCCAACTTGCTGCGAAACCATCTATAAGGTTCCCACTGCTGGGCCACAGTCATCCTCTCTGTCTTCTCTGGTCTGTGCAGGGCTGTAACCCACCACGCTGACCCAGTGCGTGAGTTGGACGTCACATGACTTCGAATTGCATTTTGGATAGCCGTTTCCTCGCGATGTTTTCCTTCACCGTTTTGAAATCGGTATAAATCAAATAAATTATAGTAGGAAAATGATTGCTTGGGTTTCAACCCACGAACTAAAAGATGTAGGTCGGAGCCAATACCGGGCCGCTGTTGACAACTGGATGACTGGGTTGTAAAATGATTGAACAAGGAACTTCCATTTTACGTCTAAAAATTCATTCATTTCTGACGAATTTCGCTGAAGTGTGAATTTATTCGCGCACCGAGTGTCGCATAATTTTTGTTAGACATACTTTATCCTAATCATTCAGGACTCTTTTAAAAACTCGACCAAACTCCGTGGTATTGCTACGAATTTATTCTATTTTCCGGGGTATCCGAACAAATTCCCGGGAAATTCCGCCATGTCGCAGCCCTATTCAAATGTAACATCGTCGCGAGTACCTCTTTATCTGTGTTTGACATACTTTTACGTTTTCGACGAAGAAAACGTGCTGCTTTGTCGTAAAGTTTATCTTTTGCAATAAAAAGAATACACTCATAAAGAGTTGGAATAAAATCTGCTGCAAGGATTTGCCTTTTCCCGTAAGCAGGGTTACGTAGTGTCTGTGAGAATTTTATGAGTTTATTGTACACGGTTTACATTGCGCTGGTTAAGGTTTCTCTTGCTTTTCAGTAGATTTAAAAGTTTTCAGCTTTAGGTCACTGTAAAATAATCTTAACGGAAAGTGCAATGTAACATTTGCTCGCTTCCAGGGAACTTTGTGATTAGGGTTTGCTTGCGTTAAGGAAGCCCGCGAAATTCAATTTTTCTTACGTTTTTTTGGATAGAATCATATTTTATTCAACATACAGCCTGACACTGACCTGCAAATTGCAAAAAACGTAAGAAAATTTGAATTTCGCGGGCTACTCGTGCGCTTCCACCTTAACATAATATCGTCTAACTTGTAAGGGTTGTTGGTGTCAACGAAACCATCCACCTGGTTCCTCACCTCTAAATTGACAGGCTAGACTTGGGAGAGGAACAAGTGGTAATTGCTTTCAAAGCGGTCCCTACAACGGCTAACAATTTAATACATTTTTGACTTTCTCATCAGCGCCATCGTTGGCAGAAACCACCATGCCACCATGCCTGGACTTTTTTAAAAGAGTAAACAAATGACTGGATTACAAATGCATATTTGCATATGCATGTTATGGCTATTTTTTTAAGATGTTGCATGTTTACTGAGAATTTTGTAATAGTATTCGACTTATTAAACCTCGTCAAAGATATAGTAATATGAGTTATTTTATTTTAAATATACATAATTTCGTAGTATTATTACTTAAATAAATATAGTTTTACATGTTTCGTACTTTTATACGTTTCGTTGCATATTTCGACCATTTTAAGTTGCCTATAATGCAAATGAAAATGACTTACCAGCACATGTATAGTATGACAGCAAACGAATCCGATGAGTAATGTACCGAGGCTTCCTATTACTAGACCAGCAGAACTGAAGGCGAGGGGCATCGCCAGCACTCCTGAGCCTAGCGATGCCTTTAGAAGATGAGCTAGTGCGCCGAAACTCCTGGAAATTAAAGAAAAGTTCGTTCGTTTTAATAAAGTGGAAGTATGTTATTATAATAGGTACACTTATCTAGTGCCAGTTGTACTATAGGAGGGCAGCTGATTATATCAGGCACAAAACAAGACTGAAAACTTCCTAAATAGGTATACTCTACTCGTCCTAGATCTGGAAGCCAGAGGCTACTGTTCTAAAAATAGCAGCAAAAAATTGCCTCATGAGATTCGTGTTTTGGCCTCTTTGATTAAAGCTCAGCGGTCCAGATGCTAATCAAAAGTAAATAGTTACTAACTCATACCACCAATGAGTGGCCAGAAATCCACAACACTAGTTTTATTTCAGCGACATGGTCCAATATATTATGTCGTGTACACGTGGATTATTGGGTCTTGGGTAATCTATTGTCAAATCTCGGGTGAAGTGTTTCGATTGCCTTTGGAAACAGCAAATCAATGAAAACAGTTTACATGACAATTCCGCAACAGATTGATAAGAGTTGCCAATGTCTTGTTATGCACCTAAGTGGTGTACAAGAAATCAAAATACTAACTTAAAATGTGTTGCAAAGTCATCATCATCATCTGCCTAGCCTTTTCCCAACTATGTTGGGGTCGGCTTCCAGTCTAACCGGATGCAGCTGAATACCAGTATTTTACATGGAGCGACTGCCTATCTGACCTCCACAACCCAGTTAGTACTGGGTAATACGATACCCCTTGGTAAGACTGGTTGTCAGGTTTTTTGGGCCACTGACTGCCTAACGACTGTCAAAGATCTACAAATGACAGCCGGGACCAACGGCTTAACGTGCTTTCCGAGGCACGGAGGAAACTCGGTTTGTAATGGGCGGTCACCCATCCACAGACCAACCTAGGCAAGCACGGCTTAACCTAAAGATCGACCCGAGCGGCTGCAAAGTATTAAGTTTTAATTCCACAAAAACTAAATATTTTTCAACAAAAATTAATTCGTTGATTTTCGTAAAGTAAAACTTCAATCCATAACTTATCTAACATCCTTACCGTTACAAATTAATACAATTAATTCTAAAACTAGACTACTTTTAGTGTTCAAAGTTTCACTTTTTATATAAATGTCTCTTACTAACTAATACAGTTATATAAACAAATGTAATATAGTATTCTTACATAACATTGTATTAATCCCACGGTCTAGATTTTGTTATCAGCGCAAAATCACCAAATATCTCAGCTCATTAGCATTTGGTGTCGCTTTTCTAATGAGACAATCGTTTTGTGACAGAATTATTGCTTCATTAATTATCTCCCTCGTTATCTTGGGTAACTTATAGTCTTGATTTGAAGACAAGTTTTAGTTTAGTTGTTTATTCTGCTATCTAAAGTGACTTATTTCTAGTTTAGAACCGACCTCATTACTGAAACTGAACAACTAAAATCATTGAAAACTTACCACGCATCTTACCAAAGAAATTGAATGCGGTAAGCAACCGAGCTGTCAGAGTCTGTATCGGAATATTGTCACAGCTCTTGGAGATCGTGGTTAAATAGATTGTGTTTGGTTTAATCCATGTTTACTCCGTGATTTCGTGCTGGCCCAAATACCTTACTACACTACCATGTTCTATTTAAACTAAAACCTTTAGTCTTTGTACAAAGCCAACTAATAAATTTTAATTGCTTTTAGAGTTCGAATGTTAACCAGTGTTAGTTTAGGGGATTACGTTGGAGGCATTCCTATCTACCATTTCCTATCTTAGGGTGGTTTGCACGTTAAAGGCAACCACAGAAGGTTTATAATCACATTCATGAAGAAACCATGGATGGTCTGTGCGAAGGATGATATAGAAAGGAGGTTACTGCCGAGATGACGAGTAAAAGAGAAGTAAGGAAGAAGAAGACGTACTGCGCCTACCCCAAATTATTATTTTTTAATTTTTTAAAAAACGTTGCCCCACTCTTGGAACTTCTCCTGTATCGTTGGTGCATTTACAAACATTTTAACTCACATACAAAAACAGCCAGACCCGAAACAATTATCTGTAGGCCATACAAATGTTTATTCCGTGGGACCGAACCCGCGACATGCAACGCAGCAATCAATCGCTCAGCCACTGCGCCAAACGTGCCGTCAATTGGAAAAAGGTCAGGAGATTGATGATGAACATGAAGGAATATTTTTCCTTCATGTTCATCATCAATCTCCTGACTTATCCTTCTTTGTGACGCACACAAAGAAGGATAAGTCTAATCGGCTAAAATATCGAGATGTGACGCTTCGTCAGTGGGTACTTATTACTGTTTGACCATAAAGCAATTTATTCCTAGTCCAGCCCAGCTGAGGGCATAGACAAAGCGACAGTCTATCAGCGATTACTGGTAGTACTGACATAAACTACGATCTTGTTGAATGTCGTAGTAAATATAACAACTTTTTGAAAATGATTGTTAATTGTTTTTAGAATTTCGGTCGTGTGACAATCCGTGTCGTCAACAGCCATTTGTTCTGAATCAAATTTAGAATTAAGAGCGAATGTATAGTCAAGTTAAAGTAATTACTTGAGTTTAAGTAATTACTTAAGTATGCAAATATTTTTATGCAATAGACAAGAATTTAAACGAAGTTAGAACCGTCAAAGAAAGCAAAGCTAAGAATTGTAACTTTTGACAGTTCTAACTTTAAGCAATTACTAAACTACATAATAAAAATCGTATCTTAAATAATGACTTTTACTCAAGTAATCACTTTGACTTTTTTATAGATACGGGTGTTAGTATTTCTGAATCCATCCTTTATTATGTGTGATACGTACAATGTCTTGCTTCCGTAATCCCAGGCCATCGTTTCTTTAATTAAACCGGATATAATTATTGGTTCATCAAGATTGTTAGGTGAACCGAAAAAATGGTGCGTCAAAGCGTTTTTCAGATGAATTAACAATGTTAATAAATTGTTAATAGGCCTTTCGGTAAAAAAATAAAAGGATTACTGCTATGGAGAGAAATCATTTAGAAGCTAATAATATAGTTGTTCTTTATTTTTTTTACGTTTTACAGCTACCGACTCTGCTGCTGGGGTGAATTAAAAGTGCCTAAAAGCAATGAATCTTCAGTACATCTGACGCAACCTATTAGAAACCAGTCCTGTACCTTTTCACGAGATGTCTACGAGATATTTTTCTACATTTGTTTTTTTTTATAATTCCCATAGCAATGGATTACCAGAGAGACGGAGTTATTTTATATTATTATGAGGTGGAAGGTTCCTCATATCCCATCGATAAAGCAGGAACGTTTGCGCGATGTAGGATTATGCGTGACGTCAGGTATGAGAAGTGGTTTTTAGGTGGCGATGTAGGAAGCTGCCGAGCGGGATCGTGAGAGGACTGATCGCGGTAAGAGAAGAAGGTGTAGAGGCGGTTGCCTTTCCGACACATAACACGCCTTAACCTGCAGTACTTAGAGCAGGTGGAACTTTGGGGTCACGGGCGTTAAGAGTGGATACTCAGTGCGCTCCCCAAGTGACTTCAGAGATGACCGGCAGCACAGTGGTCATGTGCTACCGTGCATACGGGCACAGCGATGTGCCCGAACGGGCGTTGCACAGAAGGGGCTCCGAACTGTCCGGACAGGTATTTTAAGAGGAAACGGTGCCTTCTCCCTTATGCGGATTGTGACCACCGCGGTAACCACCCGGTGGTTACCGCGGTGGTCACTTCTTGGTATACTCCTTGGTCTTATTCCCAAAGGTCGGTCACCTTTTGAAGGACTCCCAAAGAAAACAAAAAAAAAATGGCGGCGATATTTTAACTTTGTATTTTTTTAAATAATTCATCAGTGCTACCTTTTTTTTTTAAATTCATCGACAAAATTATAATGTTGTACGAAAATATTAAATAAATACTACTTACGAAGTATTTGACGCTATCGGTCTGTGTTGCGAAGGAATGTAGGGGTCCAAGTCTTCTCTTGATCCATTGTAGGCAAGCTCGATTCTGTAAAATAAATAATACAGGAATAATAATTGGTGGCCATTCTGTAAACGGGTTTTCACAAACACTTTTAAACTTCAAATAATTATATGAGAACACCGAAAATATCTCAGAGGTCTCTTTTAAAGTCCAGACATAATCTTGATCAAGTCATATCACATTATTAGGATCATTCAGATTAGTGTCCGAGTTGGACTTAGAAAATCCAACCAGATGTGAGTGGACCTGTCCAGTCAGTGCACGCATTTGTCACTAATCTTGTAGCTCAACTCAGAACTCAAGGAGTTTAAAATTAAAATATAAATAAACGAATAGAAAGGTAGGACAAGGCTAAATAATAAACGTTTGTAATCAAGCATTAAGATTATATTATGCCGCAATTTAAATTCTATGTGAAGGTTGAATTAAGAGAATTTATGTACCTACACGTGGCATTGAGGTGAGGAAAATTGAAGTTCACACAGTTGTAAACAGTTGTGGCACTTCATTTAGTAACAGAGTCAAATTTATTTAAATGAGGAAGTTAAATAATAAACAGCTATGTCCTGTACCAGAACAATCTTTGGAAATAATCTGAAAAAATCCTGTTCATTTATTGATAATGAACCATTCAAATTCTGAGAGGTTAAAGAACGATTGATTCGCAAACCAGTTTAGATAATGATCTACAAAAGAAACAAGAAATTAAAAAAATATGAACAATTTAAAGAATAAAAACTTTCAGGAATTGAGGTTTTTCCTTTGGTTTTGAAAACCCAATCAAGTATTTTCTGCGCGAATGAAATCAACTACCAACAATTTACGTAGGTTGACAATTCATTTCACTTTTCTGTAAATAAAATTGTATTAGCACTTAGCAGCAAGAGGTCAACCTGGGCAACCACGTGACCATGTTAAAAAACCGGATAACATTCTGGGTAAACACCCAACGTTCGCTCAAACACTGGGTTTAGCCTGGCCAAACACCCTACCGACGACGTTCAAACACCGGGTGCTACCTGGGTAACCACCAACCTTGGTTTAAAAAAACTGGGTAAAAATATACGTACAATTTCCTTACCCAAGTCCACAAAAATTAGTAACTTGATCACAGAAATCACCATACATTTTCAAAGCACGACTGTACCAGTTTGACATATCAGCTCGTTCTCGACTTGGAAGCAGTGTCTCTCGAATATAACCCGAACAATATATTAGGTACTTAGCAAATTGACAGGAATCACAATGTATTAACCCCAATGTTCAGGCGTCAATCGTTGTATTGATGAAATACTTATTTACTATTGCATCATGCAATGGAAGGAGGTTTATTCATTGATTTTATTAGTTTATTTCTGCGCGTGTCTGCTTTCTTATTTACATAGTAATGTGTTGGTTATTAAATTTTTTTCTTTGTTTGTACACTTCAAGACAAATATAATAGTAATAGGGTACACATGGGTATTACATGGGATTTAAAATTAATACCTCTGCGTAATCCTTCGGGGATTACAGGTGTGATGTTATGTTAATAATACTATTAATAATACTATTAATAATGATGTATTAAATAAAAAAACACACGGTTCGTATTGTTAGGAGGTTCCTCTCTCTGGAGCCCTGACCGCCGGTTGCTTGGACCCTGTTCCGGATACCGGTGGGCTACAATTTATATTTTAAAATGTTTTTATATTATCATTAATACTAGAAACGGGATATTTACCATGTTTACTGATTTCTTTGAGTTCCCGATATTATTTTTAATGAATATTTAAAACGGTTTGTTTAGAAATAAATAAAGGGAATAATGTATTAATTAAAAAAGGTTTTTCCAATTGTATCGTAACTAAATCCACACTTATGGTGAAACTTCATCTTTTAAACACATTTACATAAAAGACGATTATTTTTTAACAAGTCTGATTTCGGAAAAAATGTTAAATATAATTGAATTATTGAAATGGCAGATGACAGGCATCTATTTTTAAACTCAAGTAAACGAAATACTCGAACGTAATGTACGTCAAGTATTTCATTTACTTGAGTTTTGTCAAGACTCTTGAGAATTCTTCTCCAAAATATATCCGTTTAAATCAAATATATTGAAAAGAATTGTGAATAATCCAATATTATAAAACGAAATGTCAATGTGGTTTAAAATAAAACTGAAATCGCTTTGCGGTCGATTTTTCATTCCAATGAGCTTTTGCGATACTTATACATATAGGTACTTCCTTTATTCATTTCCAATAATATTTTGCATCATTGGTCTAGTGGTCGCAATCGTGAATGCTGAGCATGAGGTCCTGGGTTCGATTCCCTGGTCGGGCAAATTGGTATTGGGTTTTTCCATCAGCAAATTTCTCAATAGCAGCCACGGAGTCTGGATTTGTGCCACGTTGACGGCAATAGGCTCGCCCTCTATTACATGGGACTTAAACGTAACAGGCGAAATGTGATAATAACTGGCCTTTTCCGAACTAAGTTGGGCTTAGACTTCAGAAACCAATCTTGTAACTGGGTCACACGAAGCCCCCTGGTAAGACTGGTTGTGATGCTTTCTGGGCTTCTACCCGTAACGACCGTCAAGGATCTATAAATGACAGCCTGGACCAACACCTTGACGAGCTTTCCAAAGCATGCCTGAATGAATCAAATACAGGGTGAAAGGGACTTCGATGCATAAACGGCTTCCACGTATTCAGAACGTGAAAGAAAGAAAGAAAGAAAGAAAACATATTTATTTGGCACATGCCAAAAGTGCACACAACAAACAAATAAAAATAAAATAAAAAAACTTAAATCTACACAAAAAAAACTAAACAGAAAACAAATGATAATAATGTCTCTCTTACGGCTGCGCCAAATAGGCCCAGTTCCATAATTCTGAACCACATGAAATTTTTTCATCGGTAATTTAAAACATGTGAATGCAGGGGACTAGATAAGTAATCCATCACACTATCGTGAGAAGTGGAAGGAATGGGGGGGCGGCCTTTGGCCAGGAGTGGGACAATACGCGCAAAAAAAAAATTAAAAAAGTAAGAAATCTGCTGTACAAGAGTGCAATACCTACACGTGAATCATGTACTGAATACGTAGTAACCGTTTGTGCATAACTGTTCCTTTCACCCTGAAAACTGGCAGTAAGTAAGGATATTAATGTGATGTAAGATTTTAGCATTCTAAAAATAAAACTCTCCGATCGAATGCGCAACACCTTAATACGGTCTAAGACAGGCATCGCCGATGTTGGCGATAAATCTGCGAAGCTGAAGGTCACGTTTTAAGGATGAACCCGGACAGATGGGCGAAGATACTCATACAGTGGGTACTTGAAGACGGCCGTTGTAACCGAGGTAGGTCCAAGAAACGCTGGCGTGACGATCTGGTCTCATTCTTAACGGATTGGTCAGAGAGGCAAATTGTAAGCAGGATTGGAAAGCCATGGGGGAGGCCTTTGCCCAGCAGTGGGACAGAGCAGGCTGATGTCTATCATTGTCACTAACAATAAAAAAGGGGTAAATATCCCGTTTCTAGGGTTAATGATAATGATATTTATGTGGTTACTACTTTATCCGAAAATAAGAAAAAAGCGTACGTATTTCATATTCAAAATCCTTGCTCTGACTGATTGACGTTATTTCCACTCAAACGAATATAAACTCTATTCACTAACACTACACTCTATTTTCCCGGAAAGTAAAGCGCACGATAGGTGGCAAAGTTCTTTTGTTTTTTTCCAAATGGTATAAACAAGTACAAACATTAATTCTTTTATATTTATAAAAGAACTAGCTCTTGTCCGCGACCATCCTCCGCGTGCAATTTTATAACCTTCCTCGGTAAATGGGCTATCCAACACTAAAAGAATTTTTCAAATTGATCCTGTAGTTCCTGAGATTAGTGCGTTCAAACAAACAAACTTTTCATCTTTATAATTATAGAAGAATGAATTTTGTTAAAATTAAAATTTTCGAACCAAGAGTAACACTTGATACTTTGAGTAGAAAATAATGTAAAACTAACATTTGTAATGGAAATACGAGTATGACATTGATTTGTTGTAGATCATTAGGTATGTTGTGTTCTGCGTAAAATGTCTATGTAGCCATACATAGACATTTGGCATTATGCGGGAGGTGGAATTATGTATTGTTGATGTTAATTTATTTACTTAAAGTGTCATAAAGAAACATTGAATATCACCTTACATAACAAAGGTAAGTAGAAAACAAGAATTAAAAATGTGTTTAAAAATGAGTATTTAGATGTAAGTAAACTCAATTATCGCATCAAAAATGTATGTCTTAACTTTAAAAAATGTAAATTCCTAGAAAGCCAGACCCATAAAATGTCTGAATTGTGTACTAAAATTAATTACCTTATAGATTGTCATGACTATAATGAGAACTATTTAAATCCTAGAGAACTTGTAAAGCGGATAGCGAGTAACAGGTCAAGTCTTAAACTAAATACAAATTATAACGAACCCAAGAAAGGAACAATTCCTTTCTATTTCGGTCAGAAAATCTTAAAACAACAAGAAACGGATAACGTTTTAAATTCCACCGATAAAGCAAGACAAGGAACAATTCCGTATTATTTTCCTATAATAAAAAAGGACATAACGTTTTTTCGGGCCCAAAACTTCGCCATGTAGAACATATAATTTCAAAATACTCCATCAAAATATTGCTAGTCTCTTATCAAAAAAAGAACTTCTCGAAATAACCTTACAAGAACTACGTGAAGTACAGAATAACCCAGATGTAATATGCCTCTCCGAAACTTTTCTTTTTTTTAAAGTTAAGTTAAGTTTATAAACGAACATGAAAACAAATGCAGAGCCGTATGGAAAGTAATTAGGGACGAAATCAAGAACAATAACTTCAAGGACAGTATAGATAACATTCAAATTCATAACACTGTAGTAACGGATCCTTTTGAAATAGCAACGGCATTCAATAACCATTACATTAATATGGCGCATGCTTCTAGTACGGATATAAAAACAAGCCCTAGGAAAAATTCAGCAGCTCATTCGATGTTCCTCAAACCAGTATCTGAGAATGAAGTTAGAACGGAGATAATATCATTGAAAAACTCAAATTCTGAAGGATACGATGAGATTAATACGAAAATTATAAAAGCATGCACTATTGAGCTAAGTGCAATTGTAACACATTTAATTAATTTATCTTTCTCACTTGGTACTTTTCCTGAAGCATTAAAATTATCAATTGTTAAACCGCTTTTTAAAAATGGAGTAAAATCTGATGTTAATAATTATCGCCCAATAACATTAATACCTATCTTATCGAAGATATTTGAAAAGTGCATGTACAAAAGATTGATCGAATTTTGTAATAAATTTAACATAATTAAGAAAGACCAGTTCGGCTTCCAAAAAAACAAATCTACAACACTAGCTATTTTCACCCTTATAAAAGATATAATAACGAATATTAATCAAAACCGTCTTACTACAGGTTTGTTCTTTGATTTAACTAAAGCCTTTGACCTAGTGTCTCATGACCTGTTACTACAAAAACTGGAGGCAATTGGAATTAGAGGCATAGTACTTCAGTGGATATCGTCATACCTAAATAACAGACGACAGCGGGTTACCATTACAAAAGTAGATAGAAATAATGACATGATACCACACTCATCCGAACTCAAGTACAACAAGTATGGCGTCCCACAAGGAAGTGTGTTAGGGCCAATTTCATTCCTTTTGTACATTAATTCCATTATTAATATAACCAACCATAAATGTATATTATTTGCTGATGATATTTCAATTATTGTAACAACTGATAGGAAGAATAATACGATTGACGATCATGAGACTGATATTAATAACACTATTGAAAGTCTAATTGAATATCTAAATATAAATAATTTAACAATTAATCTTAAAAAATCAGTTTATATTCAATTTAATAAATCTAATAATGCTAAATACAATGTTAAAATGAACATACATAAAATTGATGAAGTAACTCAAACAAAATTTCTAGGTGTAACTTTAGATCAAGACATAAACTGGAAAGCACATATTGATACCGTCTCCAAACGAATAAATAAGTTCGTATATGCAATTAAAAAAGTCAGAAATATAACGAACATTAAAACGGCAATAACGTCATATCATGCATACGTAGAATCGGTGCTCCGCTATGGCTTGATAATGTGGGGTAATAGCACAGATCAAAACAGAGCATTTATTGCACAAAAAAAATGCATTAGAGCAATTTACGGACTTCGACCTGACGAATCCTGTAGACCGATATTTAAAAAGCTTGGCTTGTTACCACTACCGTCTCTTTACATATACGAAACATGTATGTTTGTGAGGAAGTATAAGGAATTGTTTAATAATGCAAATGATTTATATCCTCGTAACCGACGAGACCCCCACAGGCTAGTATTGGATGTCCTTCCAAGACTAGCTAAATATAATAAAAGTTGTATATCTATGTGTGTACGTGTTTATAATAAGATACCAAGTAATCTCAAGAATCTAAATATGAGATTATTTAATCATAGTTTTTATAGTGTCAAAGACTTCTTTGACAATAAATGTTAAATATTCTCGTGAAATTTTTGCACGCTTATTACTGTTAAGCAAAAACATGTATGCTCTTTCTTTTTTGTTTTTACCATCTTTTATACCATGTTTTTAAGCAAATAAATATTATTCTATTCTAAAAAAAAATCCACATAACAACAACACGCCTGTAATTCCCGAAGTTAGGCAGAGGTGTACCTAATGGTACACCCACATTTCTTCTACTAAGAAATTGCTGTAGTAAAATCCAAAGACACTATGCCAGACCAGGGAGTCGAACCCAGGACTTCATGCTCTGCAGTCGCGCTTAAGACCACTGCACCAAGAAGGCAGTCAAGAATTATTGAAAAAAAACCGTACAAAGTAGTAAACTTCTTAGATTTTGTATATGGCTTCTCGCAGGTCAACCTATGAGGCTGTCTTCAGCTTAACCAGGCTATCCTGTGGGTGCCTTGTGGGTGCCTCCAGTCCAAGTACAATAAAGTTAATAGAATTAAGTAATTTGGGTAGCAGTAAGTGCTTTCTTCTTAGTTAAATTGTCATAATTTATTCTTCGTGTAGGTACAGTTTAACTTTAAGGAATCATCCAAATATCCTAATCTGTACCAAAATCTTTCTAAATCCGGACACTGAGAAACAGGTCCTAAGTAATCTTTTCAGTTATAAGTATTGTGGGTGAGATACAGTCACGAGCTATGAAACAAACAACAACAAACAACACGCATCAAATTTTTAAAGTGGTTTTCTCCAACTACTGGATGGATTAAAGTTTTAATTTTTTACGAACAAAGTATTTTGAAAGTCAAACTATTACTAAATAGGTCTTATCTCAAAGTAGAAACCGTTATTTCACGATCAAATAGCTTTTTAAAGAAAGAACAAATATTTATTTGTCGCAAGGACATTACGTGCATACAAAATGAAAAAAAAACAGTAAACATACAACGGATAACAAATATTTATAAATACAACGGGACGGAGCAAAAAAGTTGACAGCTTGCACGTCGTGACTGCGACAAGCAGGTTACCACTCAGCATGATGCTGTGCTATGGGGGGAACACAGCATAGCGCTGGTTTTCAGTGGTCACCCGTGAAAAAACGTACTTATGAATTTTGCTAAGTGCATTTCATTGCTCGTTACTATTCATATCTGCCAAACCCTAAGGGAAACACAGGCATGAAGTTATGTTACGTAAATGTTACGACGTATTTTTGCTTCAATACAATGTAGTTTCTTATGAGTCAAAGATCCACACATCAGCTGTTGATATGTCGTGCAAATTGTCAAAGTCAACTGAGATCAATGTGTTTCAGTGACATACATTATGTTGACCTTAAACTACTAACCTTCTACATTTTATTGTCATCATGCCAAACATTTTCCTAACTATATTGGGGTCGGCTTCCAGTCTAACCGGAGGCTGCTGAACAGCTGCAGTATTTTACATGGAGCAACTGCCTATCTGAACTCCACAACCCAGTTAGTGCTGGGTAATAAGATATCCTTTGGTAAGACTGGTTGTCAGACTTTCGCGCCACAGACTACCTGTAACGACTGTCAGAGATCTACAAATGACAGTAGAGACCAACGACTTAAAGTGCTTTTCGAGGCACGGAGGAAATTTGGAATGTAATGAGCGGTTACTCATCCACGGACCAACCCAGGCAAGCGCGGCTTAACCTAACGATCAACCCGAACGGCTGTTATTATTTAGCCACGACCTCCTCTTACATTTTAACAGCCTACATCCATCAAGGGGTGAATAAAAAAAATCAGAACTTTGTGTAATTTTTTTGCAAAAGACTATTTCCCTATCTCTTATTTTTTAGTTGCATTAACACCCTCCTCTTCCAGAGGCTCATAAATCTATAGAAATTTATTGAAACTTTTTTTCTTTCTTCATCATTCATCTTTTCATTCTTGGGCATGGCATCCTATTAAAAACTTCCAGTTGCTCTCAAGTAACCGTTAGTTAAAAACTTTTTAAATGTTGCTTACATGAATAAGAAGTTTCTCAGAATAAAATATTAGACAAGGATTTATGGTTTTGTTTGATCTCATTAAAAAAAAACTTAGAAAGTTAAAAAAACATGCCTAAGATGTTTTGTTTTTAAACATGAGTTTCTTTGTTTCTTTTGGGAGCAATGTGCTTTATTATTATTTTCGAGGGTTTCACTTTATCCGATTATTACAAATAATATTATAGTAATAATAACGCTTCAGAGTGATGTCATTTTATTTCTCGTTTTTATCTCAGCAATCCCTTTCATTTGATACCCATGTCGTGGGAAAGCATAAAAAATAAATAGTTCGCCATCTTTGATTTGGAATGACATTACTAGTTAAACATGCATTGTCATCCAAACTAAACATGTATTCAAAATTTCTGCCCAATCGGAAACCCGGAAGTGAGTCAAATTTAAATTATAAGATTTTGTCACATAGTTACAGGTGAAGCTAATAAAAGCGTGTTAAAAAGGGTAGTGCACTATGCACCAGTAGCGAAGGGTCAATTTTTGTAAGAGGTAAGCCGGAGTACATATCTTTATTGTGATTATATTATTTATCTATAGAGTACTGACTGTACCATTTTTCAAAGGGAATTCGGTTGGAATCGAGTTTTATGGAACCGTTGCCACTGCTATGCACTGGCACTAGGCGATACCTAACTCACCACCGAGCTCAAGATCCAACAGTTCTTAGGTATTACAATGACGTTTAGGTTAGTGAAAACGTACATAAACGAAATATTATTTAAGCTCTGATCCTGTACAGTCACGAGCACCAATATCTAAACACTTAACAAGTTTCAAAAGTGTTTACTCCTACTATTCTAATTAATATGTCATGTTGTTACGAACATAATATTCTGGAAGTTATATTTTTATGAAAAATATTCTATCTTCAAGTTACAATCGTTATTTCTCGCGAAAATTGCTTTTAAATTAAGGAAAGTTTATACATATTGGTGCTCGTTACTGTACATTAAAGAACTTGAGTGATGCAACTGATAAAACCAATATACAATACTTGTAGCAAGTTCCAATAATTTAGATTTTCATAACATCACGCCTGTAATCACCGAAGGGCTAGGCAGAGGTGTACCTAATAATAAAAGTACACACCCACATTTCGCCAGTTACGTTTAGGTCCCAGGTAATAGAGGGTGTAAGACTATTACCATCAACTGGGCACAAATCCAGACTAAGTAGCTTCTACTGAAAAAATCCTGATGTAAAATCCCACAATAACACTTTGCCCGACTCGGCAATCAAACCCAGGGCCCCATAATAAGCAGTCGCGCTTGCGGCCTCTAGACCAACGAGGCAGTCGATTCGACAATAGAATTGCATCTATGTGTTAAGGAAAATATGGCTGTACTTTGTGCCCTAGTAACGGTAGACCATTACCTACATCAAATTTTAATCAGTTGCAACAATCATCCGACTATGTCATACCGAACATTAATATAATTGCGATGAGTTAATCTTAAGTAAGGACTTGACAATGGGTAATTATTTGACAACAATACATTCTTCTGCGTCACGTCATCATCATTCTGCTACCCTCATTCTAATTACCAAAAATTATGTACATCAAACTAAGTAACTTTACGCAAAAATTATTGTAAAACGACTTTTTTTTTTTTGGGGTCAAAAATCACGTGTTGCGGTAGGAGTCGATGTAACGCACTCAAAACATTGTGCTGATGTTTTTTGTTTGTTCAGTTGTAGAGGGTTTGATCATGTATGACCATGCCACCCTCATAGGAGCATTCTATGTGTATCTACGCTTAAAACCTAAGTTTACAAATTTTGTAAAATTTTTTGGCTGTCCTGAACAAGGGGGTAGCCAAACTCGATGCAACGCACACAAAACATTGTGCTGATAGATGAATAGAATAGTACGGGGGTCGTGGAGGTGTTTACAGTAAAAATCTTACGTTAAAACATGAATTTAAAAAAAAACTTGTGAAAAAATTGGAACTTTGACCCCCCAATATCTCCGTAACTAGAAGGTCCCCAGGTATGGTCTAGAACATAAAAATGATCGCAATGACGGGGAATACAAGTATATTTCGGCTATGTTAAGGATCTTGTTACACCCTTTACCTTTCCCAACTATTATTGCCGTCGACATTAACAATATCATGAAAAAAAGTTCATAGGATTACAAGAAGTCTGCTCACAGATGAAGTCATCAACTCAGCAGGTGTATAAACTGTAGGATAATATTTAACAATACAATGATTTGTCAAAATATAACTGTTACAATGATTTGTATATTAGTCGGTTGCCCGAAATTCTGACAACCAGTCTTACTAACGGACATAGTAGTAGTGTTTTTATTTTAGTATATTCGTGTATATGTCTAGTTACATTAATCTAAATTTTGATAAATATTTATAGTATTTCATATATATTTATAGTATTTCATATATCCTTGTAGCTCTAATCTTAGTATTAATTAAAATTATTTTCAGATACACCTACCACGGCTTGTCTCTGCATCACCCAAAGGTTGACTGGTAGAAAATGCCTATGGCATTAAGTCCGCCTCTGTACTTTTGTGTTTGAAGAGCTAAATAAATAAATAAAAAAATAAATACTAACTGGGTTGTGGTGGTCAGATTCGCAGTCGCTCTATGTAAAATACTGGTATTCACCTGCATCCGGCTAAGTTAGAAGCCGACCCTAACATAGATGGGAAAAGGCGAGGCAGATGATGATGATGACAATCTTACTACTATTATAAATGAGAAAGTTTGTGAGGATCGATGGATGGACAAAATCAAAATATTTTATTTCACATAGGCCTAGATGGGCACTTAAAAAACGTCGACAAAAAGGTGCACGATTCAGGTTGGTCGTTTCCTGTAGAGAAGAACCGGCAAGAAATCTATGATTACTCTTTTCAAATCATTTGTTACTCCTTAAAGCAAAAACTACTGAACGGATTTGGATGAAAATTGGCACGCCAGTAGTCTATAACACATAAAATACTTTAATTTACCCCGGTAGTATGATCGCGTGGGGTTACCGAAATCCACACGGGCGAAGCCGCGGGGCATAAGTAGTTACGTACATAAAGTATTAATACTCCTTTTTCCCATGGGGTTAGGCAGAAACTGCTGGACGCCAGCTGGTACGACCTGAATCTTTTGGCTCATGTTCAGATTAATGAAATACATAACTTAAATAAATACATAGCAAGCCAGGGAGCTAGTTTAGCTTGGACAGAGTCTAAGTGTTGATTTACAACGTGGCAACGCCGACAGTCTCTTGGGCACATTACCGGCTTTTAGCGTTGAGGAGTTTTTTGATGCCCTTTTATAGTTTGTTATTAGTTTATTTATTTTGGTTTATTTAGTAGTTTTTAATTAATAATGTTCATAGTTTGTTTACTCTATTTAATTTACTTTAGAAATTAAAGCTCCATGGTAAGCTTTAATTTCTAAATTAATTCAGTAGAGTAAACTAACTAAGGGTAGGTAAATTAAGGTTTTCACAAAGATTTCCAAGCTGGGGTAGACTCTCACGACAAATTATTGGGAATTCGGACAAGCTGTTGCAAGTCGCAGCACGTCGTATAAACTTAGTTTAACGTCCTCGGTTTTCCTACTTTGAACTAATTTCAGGATGTTGTGAAAACCACCGTTACTTTCTGCGCAGCGTACTACATTTGGCACAGCAAAATCAGCATTGGCAGAAATTGGCCATTTTCAAAAAAAAATGGCTGATTTCCGCTGAGATGAACCATATTTTGAGATCCGAGTATCTTTACAGTTCTTTAAGATGATTTAATTTTTTATATGAAATTTCTGAGACAGACGAGGGCTTGGATGGGTGGCGGTCTCTTTCAAAACGCGTTGTATTTTCAGAACGATTGGATTGACATAAAGGAGATGGACAAAATGAGCCGCAAAGTGTATTACGTTGTGTAAATGTATTACATTGTAATAAAAAAAGTTTCGAATTTTGGAAAATGACTGCAGACGTTGAAAAGAATTCATAATTAAAAAAAAAAATCTTTTTGATTTCACTCGAAAAGTCGAAAGTACCATCAACGTTGTCATATAATATTAACAAAGTACAGAACAGGGAAAAATAAAGTCATACCGGGCCTAATATACGTAACATAAAATGTAATACATAGTTATTATTTTTTATATTTTCTTATCATTAAATCGAATTATTTAATATTAAGTTAATAGTTCAGTTTCCAAAGTGCTTATTTGAGTATACCGTCAGTCTAACTTAGTTACGGGTTTCTGAACAGAAAAGTGACCATATTTGAATCTTCCAATATGGTCCGTATTAGTTCGAGATTGGACTGATGCTTTTGAAAAAAAAAAATACAAATATAATAAAATGAATTATCATCTAACTAGCCTTTTCCTAATCATGGTCGGCTTCCAGTCTGACCGGCTGCAACTGAATACCAGTATCATACATGAAGTATCTGACCTCCACAAATCAGTTACATAGACACACGATACCTCCTGGTAAGACTGCTTGTGTGTGTGTTTTTTTTTAATACAACCAAAGGTAGTTTAAATATGGGTATGGATTTTTATTATGCTGGTAACCTTACTTCATAGACAATGTTAATTTGATTTACATAAATGTATGTTTTTATAATTTGACTGTATTTTGTTTTGTGTCAGACATTTCGAAACTCAAAACTCTTTGATTATAAATATATGCCTACTTTTTCGCCGGTGATTTTATTTTTAAAAACGAATAGATTTTCTCAGTTTGAAAAATAATTATCTTCCAGTGTTTTTTAACCAATCAAACAAACGGAAATCTTTTTTTATAGTATAAGGTAAGCTGAGCGACTTTTACAGAGACACGTAAATACCGCTGCAAGTCGCTTCACGGTGACGACATGTAGGTTGCTCTAAACCACTTCTGAACTTTCATTTGTTTCATCGGCAGTCGCTCTCACACGCGTGAGACAAGTTCAGGAATGGAGCAGAATTTGTATCAAATTATCTGTCAAGTAAATTAACGAGCACTTAATCATAGGTGGTGAAACAGGCCCTAAGTGATTTTACTTAGATCACTTGGGTAACAATAGTCAGTTGCAATTTTAAACAGTCTTGACTTAATTTCACCAGGCAACCTATTTGAAACAATATGTTCCTTCGTGTATTAAGATTTCTAAAAAGTATTTTCGCAATATTTTCTAAAAAGTATTGGCAATAGGCTCGGCCGCTATTACATGGGACTTAAACATTACAGGCGAAATGTGGGTATACTATTAGGTACCTACACCTCTGCCCAACCCTTCGTGGATTACAGGCGTGATGTTATGTATAAAGTATTTTTCATTCGGTAAACAGATGGAGGGAGTGGAGTAGCTCAAGGCCAAGCAGATAGATCTTCTTATTTTTTACCGATTTTATTCCGATATATTGTAACAAAATGGAGAAAATATTTAAGTCTCACAGACAGGACAAGTGTCGGTAATATTGGCACAAGTCTAGACATTGTGACACGAAGGACGTTTTTATATAATATACATTTTGCAGTACACCTGTGTCCAATTCAACAATAGAGGATTTCCATTCAGAATAGTGTTATTTCACGTTTGTACCACTTGAAGAGGAAAAGATGTATTACATACTATTTTCTTCAGTAATGTTATACTTATAATTCTTATGTAATTCAAGTCTATTGTCATTAAAAGGGCATTCAACTAAAAAACAGGAAAAATTCAAAGTTATGTGACACCAAGAGTATATGTTCCAGCAATGGGGACAATATATGGTGATTATGCTGATTTTGGGCGCACAACTACAGTGAATCAACCAAAAAAATCCTTATGAAAATTTTTAAAATATCGACTTCGAGAATTTCTCAAATAGATCTCTATTTATTCTCATTTTGGAGATTTTCATGGCTTACTTTACGACCACTATTTTTCACCTTTTTCAGCAATATGTTACTCTTAAATTCTAATTTAATAAAAACTTTTTCTGAGCCAACCTTTTCTCAGGCGATCGATTGAACTCAAGAGATTTGAGCTGGCAACTCCTAGATCTTTATTCGTTGTTACAATATTTATTTATAATGCTGATGCTGAGGTCTTTTACGTGAAAAGAATTCGTAGTTTAATATTAAAAATACGAAAGTACCTAAGTCTGCCTGTAACCCGTTAAGAATTAGTTTAGAACATTGGATACTTTTTATCCAGGTAGTGTGTTCATGAGGGCGAAATTGTTGTAAAAGATAATTTTGAAATATGATGTATGAGGGGACACTGGCTAACTTCATAGAATTTATTGAGAAACTTATATCGGTAGCTTCTACAATGTTGAAGTCATTGTCATAATTTTATTACAGTACACTTGGTAGGTTGGTACGTTGGTCTAGTCGTCAAGTGCGACTGCTAACGTCCTGGGTTCGATTCCCGGGTCGGGCAAAGTGTTATTGGGTTTTTCCATCATGAATTTCTCAATAACAGCCACGAAGTCTGGATCTGTGCCCGATTGATGGCAATAAGCTCGCCCCCTATTACATGGGACTGTTAACATAACTGGCGAAATGTGGATGTACTTTTAGGTATACCTCTGTTAACCCTTCAGGGATTACAGGTGTGATGTTATGCTATGTTGGAAGGTACGTAATTTGTTGTGTCTGCCTGTGATAGGTTTGCAAATAATTGGTTCACAATCTTACAATTTAACTTACAGCATTTGGCGTCAGACCTTATAAATCGTTCGCCATTATCAATTAAGTAACTTACTTTGAACTATAGTTGTCCGAAACCGTGT
This sequence comes from Noctua janthe, assembly GCA_910589295.1. NCBI lineage: Eukaryota > Metazoa > Arthropoda > Insecta > Lepidoptera > Noctuidae > Noctua > Noctua janthe. Next base: position 2,340,886 of record OU342560.1, read on the forward strand.
GAATGGGCGCCGAAGGTTTTGTTTTCTCCATGTTGCCGGTCCAATTTGTTTCGTATGACCCAAAACCGAAGGTTTAAATTCTTATATCGTGTGCAGGTTCTGGCTGCTGAATCATTGATCCATTGCCAAAGGTTATCTGTGTAAAGGAAAAAGGTAATTAATTTCGGCTGAATTGTGTTAAGGCTGTAGGGAATTAATAAAACAGTAAGTAGGTGGCATTACTTTGGGCCCTATCAGAATATTAGCGCTGTGGTTTTTATTAATGTTATAGCACCGTGCTGCGATAAGGAGGACCTCATACAGGACCAATTTAGTTTCTTATTTTTTCTTATGTTTACTTTTTAAATATTATTTTGTTTCCTTTATTTATATCTCTACAAATCAATTACATTTTTAAATATTCTTTGGAAAAGACAATATAAAAACAATTAAAAATATAAAAACTTGTAGCCCACCGGTATCGTGAACAGGGTCCAAGCTACCGGTGGTCAGGGCTCCAGAGAGAGGAACTTCCTAACAATACGAGCTGTGTCCAGGAGTACCGCTTTCTGAATCAAGCCCTTGATCCAGCTGCCTAACGAGAGCCTACTCAGGTATTGGTCGAGGCTCTTGGCAATTAAGCCATGGGCTGATACAACTATCGGCACAGTGATCGCTGAGTCCTCATCCCACAGTTCGACAACCTCGCGAGCCAAGTCAAGATACTTGATTTCATTTTATTTTTTTATTTATTTTGTTTTATTGTTAATTTAACTATTTTTTTTTTCTGTTGTCTGCAAGCCAAATACATGCTTTTTATTTCTTTCTTTTTGGTGAATGATACCAACTTTTGGAAATTAATGATTTTGTACAGTCAATATTATAAGAAAGTACCTGAAGTTTTGAATACATAGCGTAGCCGTGCAATTTTTCTAAGTAGCTAGATTCTGTTTTATTCAAAAGAGTATAATACTAATAGCTGAGGATTTTTGAATTTATCAATGAACGCAGGTGTTTCAAGAGGTATTATTTTATCTTCAAGTTACTATAATTTTCTGACTTTTCAATTATTGTGATTGCTTTATTGTCCATTGAAGCATAATACTCTCATTATCGTTTACCACAGCGGTGTTCTCCAAGTTGTAGGTACTTATTACAAAACCACACAATCACATCTAAATTAGATTGAAAAAAAGGTTGTAAAAGTGGAATTTATTCGATAGCTTCTTTGTTTTAAAAAGATCTGGTAACCAAGTGTTTCTATAATCAAAATATTGACAATACAGAGCCGCACGGGTCGATCTTCAACGTTAAGCAGGGCTTGCCAAAGGTAGGTCTTAGGATGGGTGACCATGCATAACATACCGAGTTTTATCTGTGCCTCGGAAAACACAATAAGCCGTTGATCCCGGCTGTCATTTACAGATTTTTGACAGTCGTTGTCCCGAAAGTCGTACATACCAAGGGGTATCGTATTACCCAGTGAGGTCAGATAGGAAATCGCTCCATGTAAAATGAAATATTCATCAGCATTCAGCTGCATCCGGTTAGACTGGAAGCCGACCCCAACATTGTTGGGAAAAGGCTAGACAGATGATGCAAAAGGATTTTCTATCTATCATAGGTAGTTATCCGTCTGAATATTCGACAAATACATCTAATATTAACTATTTTACGTTTCTACGTGTAAATAGAGTGCATTTACTGAGTAGTCATGCAATCACTTGAAATCTTATCAGTCAACGTTTTGACAAACACAAACGAACATGCAAGAATAGGTTTATCAAAAAAATTGATATCTACATTGTGAGTATTGTGACACAATTTTTTTTACCAAGGAATCAGTAATAACATGACATGACATGTAATGGAGGACGGATCAATCTTCAAGGTTAAGCATTTGCCGAGGTTATTCCGTGGCTGGTTGGCCATCTATTTCATACAGTTTCCTCCGTTCCTCGGAAAGCCGTTGGTCCCGGCTGTAATTTATAGATCTTTAGCCGTCGTTACAGGTAGTTAGTGGCCCAAAAGTCTGATTAACAGTCCTAAGGGGTGTTGTATGACCCACTACTGACTGAGTTGTGGAGGTCAGATAGGCAGTCGCTCCATGTAAAATACTAGTATTCAGCTACATCGGGTTAGACTGGAAGTCGACCCTAACATAGTTGGGAAAAGGCACGGTAGAAACAAGACATGCTTCAATTTTTCGTTGGTTATTAAAAAAATAATGAGCTGTGATGACCAAATGAAGGTAATGGCACTTAAAAAAAAACTGTGGAGAATTGCATTGCTTTTCGGTTTAAAATCATCTAACCATCTTAATGGATGGGTTGATTTGATTAGAGGGCAAAAGAAGAAAAGGAGTACAGAGTATTTTTGAAGACTTAAAAAAAAAGTTTTTTTTTTGTGTTACGCAAAAATTCAGGGACAGACGCTTTCATTTACTATTTACCTAACTAAGACAACCGTAGCTCCAATCGTACTCTTAACATACTCGAAGTTACGGCAGTCTTAGCCGGGATGCCAGAATTGTTTTCCTTGTGTTAATGATTTCATTCAAAACAACTTGCTAGATACAACACACCTATAAGTACGCACGATGGCCATTTAAGCTATACAAAACCCGTTTATGCGGATCCCTAATTGTATAGGAAATCTGTACAAAGCGAGGCCAAGTTATAGTGGAAATGTACAGCTTCATGAGCCGCCATGTGTACCAGACCATTCTACACAATGCATTGCTCATGCAATCTTCTATGCGGATTATGCTCTCAACTACAATTCCATATTCTCCATTGATGATAGTTTCTGTCGGCATTGTGTTGCTGTTGGCATTATGAGTGAGTATGAAGCTTTATACGTAATCAATGTAATGGCTGCAGTAATCAACAGGTTGTACTATAGTCCTTAATTATGTTAACGTGAATAATTAAAGGCTATTAATTTTGTAATGCTTCATTTGTAAATGTTGGCCTAGGTCGCGAAATAGTGGTGGGGTGATTGTGGAGTTTGCAAATGTGTCCCTAGAAAGAGTTTTAGTCAGTAGGAGTCTGATAGACCCCTCCGCTCGTCCCAAGGTCAAGGACATCCATAGAATCATTTTTTTTTTGTAATATTGTGACTGACTATTTAGATAAATATAGGGTGCGGTAAAACTGACCGGACCGGATGCAGACACCGGCTTTTGACCGACATTTTTGAAGTACATTTTCGAAAGTCCCGGGCGGTTTGGTTGTACTTCTCTTTCCAGACTTTTCCCTAAGTTTACGTCTAGACGTTAATGTCTACCTAATGTCGTAAAGATTTTAACGATTATTTAGAGCAATTTTCATAAATGTTTTGCCTTGGTTTATTTTCAACTATGTAGTACAAGAATACGTGTATAATAATTGTTACATCAAAGAAAAATTAGGATGAATTTTGCCGGACCTTCCAATTTAAATGCCACGGTTCAATAAATAACATTCATTTTCAATATTTTTTTTTTTTTTTTTGAGTAAAATTACATGACGCGTTCAAAAACTTCAAAAACATTTTCCACTTCTTTTATTGTGTAGTTAGAGCCTAACCTGGTGTCAGAGTTTTTATACCACCCATGGACCTCTGACTTGGCTTTACATACCGTCGAGAAATATCTCTCATGCTGGTTTGCTTTCCTTACGATATTTTCTTTCACCGAAGCAAGAGATAATTATACAATAATCCGTATTTTTTTAGCGGTGCGTGTCTTGGGTTCGAACTAGAGACCTATGACTTGGCAGTCTGACAGTGACACCATTAGGCTATCACTGCTAACACATATTATCCTACGTTCTTGTCTTCGCACAGCCTGAACTGCTGTATCTAGAACGCTGGCAACCAATCGTTTATCGTTTAAAATTAAAGTTCGCGAGTACATTCAGAAAAAGCTGGCAGTTTCGTCACAACGTTAATGTTTTCTTCATTGTTTGTCTTTTTATTTTAGTATATCCGTGTAAATAAATTTCTATTTACATATATTGATATATATTTATAGTATTTCGATATATTGTTATAGTATTTTATATATCCTTGTAGTTTATCTTTGTAATTAATCAATTATTTTGCAGATAGATACACCTACCACTGTTTGTCTCTGCATCACCCAAAGGTTGACTGGTAGAAAATGCCGATGGCATTAAGTCCGCCTCTGTGCTTTGTGCATGAAGTGTTAAATAAATAAATAAATACTGAAGAAATATTAAATACTGTTTTAAGCTTTCACGGTTTACAACTAAACTTATACTGTCACTTACGGGATATCTTCCATGATTGTACATTATTTTGAGCTCCCGAGATATTTCGTCGCTGTTGCAAACGCCATGATCACGGGTTGAGTTACAATCACGGAAGATATCCCGTAAGTGACAGTATAAGTTTAAATATTAAATATTGTGCCTGGAAGTGTTTGGTAGGGGACGAAAGTTTGGGGTTGTGTGTTCATAATTTTTGACGCACATGGCTTTTTTAAAATAAATTACTCTTAATTTCTCAAACACGTCCTTAAAGACTTATTTTGGTATACTTGTGGTAACTAGAGACCCCAATTCTGCTGAAGGTTCTAATTCCACTAAAGTTTGGTTTTCGGGTCACGTCTTTGTAGTAAGAGATGAGTATTGAGTTACCTCAGTGGTATTCGAGGTATTCGTAAGGAGGTAAAATCAATTTCCTTTAACAGAATTCTCCGGGCATGTAAGGTTTAGTCGTAAATTATTGTGTGAAAGATATTATTTTCAAGTTAACTGTCCATGTTCATAATTTAATTTTCGATTATTATGTACGAACTGTTTTATAGCATTGGGATTATAAAGTAAAATTTATTATTTATTTAGTAAAAGTTGGTTAAACTGGGAGACGCGTAATCTTCAAGGACAAACAGTCGCTAATCATTTTTTTGTACAACTTTGAGCAACGTTTATGAATAAGCCCCTATGTTCGTATCGGAATTATTTTTCGGATCTTCTTCATAGGTAGTTACAAATTGGAGCGCACCTTATGTAAAATAAAACGGAATATTTTCTCGATTACTGCTAAACTTAGGCGATTCACGCTCGTCCGCGCAGACGTGCGGCGCCCACCATCTCACCGCGCGGCGCACCGCCAATAAAAACTGTGCGGACGAGTAGTGACGCGTGAGAATCACATTATTCGTACCTGTTTTTTACTTAAATAACAATTTTTTTAATAAGATAGCTGAATATAGTTTGTTCAATAAGTTCAATAAGTAACTGAACGATTCTAAAAAATTTAAACCATGTTTTATTTTATACCAAAAATATTTAAAAAAAGGTTACAAGTTGGACACCGAGCGAAAGCGAAGTACCTATCGCAATCATTTAGGTACCTACTGCCAAATTATTATTATCAATGAGTCAAGACAACGCTGGAGGCGCGCGCGCGGCGGCGCCGCGTGGTGACCACGTTTTTGTGCGAATAACCAAGTAACAGAACAAGCTTATAACTTTGTGATTTTTCGTGACACAGTTTTGAAATTTGATAGATTCATTACATAAAAATACTGGACACGTGTTTCAGGTTTTGCATATACTAAAACTAATGTTGTATCAATACTTATCTACTATACCAACGATCGAGGTGGTTGACCTTATCAGCTGGTTAAAAATACTATGGTCAGTTTCACTGAACCATTTCGCTCACTAACCAATTATTTCGCAGCAGTTACTTACGACATTGACACACAAACATCTAATCGACAGTTTTAGTTAGTTATTTAACTAGACCTTGAAACTTTTAACTAGTTATTAAAATTCTTTGTTACTGTTATTATCTAAGCTGTGTTATTAGTAAAGTATGATGTGTGTTTAGTTCTGTAACTTTTAATTTAAAGGCGTTGTGAATGAAAATATATTGTTTTGATTTTTTGACGAATTTATAGATTCAAAAACTGGCTATAGGTTGGTACCGTTAACTAAATAAATAAGAAATAAATAGATAGACTTGCATATAAAATATTAATATAATAAGTAAATGAATGGAAATATAAAATACTTAATAGGACAGAAAATAATTCAAACTTAACAACAACGAAAAGTAAGAAAGTGAAATTTAAAAAAATATTGCTGTGCCAGACAGACCATCCATAATTGTTTTTATTTTTTTTTTATTACCTGTATGTGTACATTATGGATATAGCAATAAACGATTTGATTTGATTTGAACATAACAACTTAGAAAAAAGGAATGTTGGTAAAAAGTTATTATAGTTATTTTTTTTTATTGTGCGTTTTTTAATCTATACTGTTCAGAGTATTTAATTTTAAAAAAACGATGTTTCTATAAAGTTTAAAATGAGTAGATGTACAATTTTAATAATGAAAAGTTTACAAGTGTTGCCAGTTACAACTGATTAACAATATTTTTAATATCTAAACATTAAAGTTTTTAATTTAAATTTTAAATAACCGCTGTATATTATTATAATTATTTAATGTAACGTACCAGTGTTTTTATCCCTTGTCAAAGGTTATATTGGATATTACGTAAATCTTAAATGAAAAGGAAGGATTCACACATGTGGTGCTTCCAGCAGGGAAGATCGTATACTGTCATACAACAATAATATAACATCAGGACTGTAAACGCCCAAGGGTTAGGCAGAGGTGTATCTATTGTACAAATGCACACCCATATTTCGCCAGTTATGTTAAAAGTTCCACGCAATATGGCGAGTCTAAGGCCAGCAACCGCGCACAAATTCAAATACTGAAAAGAATCCGATAAAAATGCTTTGCCCGTCCTGGTAATCGAACCCAGGATCTCATCCTTAGCAGTAGCGTACATACTTTCATTTGATTTAATGATTGGTATCGAAAGTTACAACTGAATTTTGTCTTATTAAAATGGGTTTGGTGTCATATGATTAGTTTTGATAAGTTCATTAGATTGCACTTTTTGTTGAGGGTCTGATCTAGGAAGCGGATAGTATAACTCAAAATCTGTAATTTAATATTAATACTAAGTTTGTATCAAATAAGTAATTTCTAAAATATGTATTATGCAAGATTAAATTAGGTACATGTAGGATCTTTGTGGAGTAATAAGAAATTCTTGTCCCATCGTGTCCCAATTTTATTAATAAAAATTACTCACAAACAACGAATAATTCAAGCCAAGCCTTTTCCTGAAACCCCGGAACGTAAATTAAGGTCTCATTATACGAAATGAATGAAAACGACTGTCTTTCTAATTGATTAAATCAATCATTTATAATATTTTCAATCAAATTGATTAGCTCATCTAATCAATTTGATTGAAAATATTATAAAGGTAGGTTAATTCTATTAACCTGGTTTTACAATTAATATTATTATAGGCTACAAAGTACCATACAGGGTGGAAGGGGTTACCAGTGCATCGTCATGAACCCCCCACATAGAAATTTTTCATGGGTAATTAAAAAAGAAAAAAAACAAAACACGGTTAAAAATGCATGGAGAAGCATTTTTTTAAAATTACCGATGACTTTGACAGACCTTCCACCCTGTATGCAGAGTAATGTAGACAGTTTATTTTAACTTCGAACAGCATTTAAATTCGCTTGAAAAACAGAATTTTGTGATTTATTGTTTTTTTTCTGTGCGTATGCTGTTGTGTTGTGTTATTTTTTTTCTAGGATGTAAAGTACCTACCATTTTTTCTTTTTATATGGATAACATTACCTTCCCCAAACTCACTTAAAAATCAGATTAAATTGAAAGAAATTCAATTACTTTAAGCGTTATAAGATTTTAAACTTTCATGGTCACTAAAATTATTATAACTAGAAAACGGGATACAAGAAAGAGGGTAGACCGATTTGTCTGCTCATAAACACCCACCCGCAATAACTTCAGTTTATCCGTGATCATGGTGCTTGCAACAGCGCCCAAATATCGGGAACTCAAAGAAAACAATAAACATGGTAAATATCCCGTCTTCTAGTTATAATTACTTTAAGCGTTATTATTACGCTTAAAGTAATTGAATCTCTTTAAATAAAAATATTGTAAAACCAATTATAATTAACTAATAAGTGTACGTACAGCATTGATGAAACACGTTGAGCAGTAAAATCTAATCTTAATTAAATGTCAACTGAGCATAAAAAGTAGTGTTTATTCTGTTGTGAACAAACACAAAGTAATTGTCACGTGTTTTAAATTAGGCAATAAATAAATGTTTCGTCAAAAGAACAAACAAATGACAAATTGTAATTATCTTGTTTCAATAAAGAATGACTAGACAGAAAAAAAAATACAACGAGAAGCCTTTGCCCAGTAGCTGGGCAGTAATATAAAAGTAGAATAGGTAGTCCAAATTTAAATTATTTTACAAAATTCTGGGCAGCCAACCCTTCATGACCTTGCAGCCTACCTAATAAATACTTGTATCTACAACAGCATGGCATGAGCTGATCTTATTTGACTCGTGTAGATACGAGAAAAAAAACTAATTAAAAATAAAATAAATTATGCAAATTTTACTGCAAAAAAGCAATCCAAACTCCTCAATCGAAAATACCACTGGCAACCACTGTTCACGTTCATCGAGATAGCAGAAAATAAAGAAAAAACTGTCGAGTATGAATGATTCTCACCTTCAATTGTTTTAGCACTATTTACACTCTTTTATCTCAAAAGATGTGCTTATCACAACGTGTACACTACTTCATAGCTACGAAACAAGTACTTGATTCGACAAGAAATCAACGTTCTATGAAAACCGCGTCGGGAAAATAATATACAGCATGTATTATTAGATAACACGTCCGAAGCCCGCGGTATTATTCGCACTTAAAAAAAACTACTTTTAATACCTAGATAAAAAGTACCCTATATTTTAATGTAGGGTATAGTTTATCTGTGTGCCAATTTTCATAAAAAATCGTTTAGTTGTTTTTAAGTTCATGAGTTACAAATATCGCCACAATCTTTCACGTCAACAACATCAGTACAACACTAGGTAGTAAGGATTACGTACCTAGCATACTTTTTATAACATAACATTTTTATAATACTGGAAAAAATTACGTACTTTGTCCACTAGTTACACGCTTGCGGGTATCACAAAGAGTGGTAATGCTGCAGCCACTTCCTTCCTTTTTATTTTCTGATGAAGATCTTCCTTACCGTGAGGTATCGAATAATTTGTTCACACATAATGTTTTAAAAGGCGAGAAACAAAGTCATTAGGCTATGTAGTCATAGAAATTCCAAAACAACACACTCAAAAAATTACTATAGATAGATACTAGTACTTGGTACTACCAACTTCATCAGAAATCATAACATTGAGTGTTGATTTATGGTTGGAAAAACTGGAGAACTCTCAGTTATGCGTCATCTTCATCATAAATTTAACTGATTCTATCTGGTTTTTCCAATAGTTTTAGAAAACGGTACTCCTAGATATGGTGCATGTGGGTTATAAGGAACAATCGGTAAAAGGTAACATTCTGTACCCGATTTCAATTTAGGAAGTTTAAGTTTAAAGAGCACATGGAAGGAATTTTGGGAGGCTTTTGCCCAGCAGTGGGACAGTACAGGCTAATAAAAAAAATAAAAAAAAGGAGAGTTAGTTTCAATAAAGAATAAAATAATTAATTTTAATTAAAATATTTTATGATTTAAACCTCAATTTGAATGAAGTTAAATAAAGAAATAAAATTTTGTAGATGCAGCCAGCATCTACAGAATTTCATTTCTTTCAAAACATGTCTGAATTAAAATCACTTTTATCTTAGGGCTTTTTTTTGTTTTTTTCCGGATGGGAAATCATTAAATGACCCCCCCCACTCTGGGCGGAGCGGAGGGGAGTGTCAGACTTGTACTGACTAAAACTTATCCATGTTCCTTCTTTGCCCTTTGTGTTCCAGGGCCACGGTATCTCTTTCGAACAGTCCCGCAGCCCTGGCCGGCATCGGCCGATGAGGACCCCTACTTGATTGCTGACATCTCTCTGAGGCGCGCGTGGAACACGAACGCGCCGTCGACACGGCCTGTCGTCATAAGACGGCCGGACGGCGAGCTAGCCCATAACTCACCGTCATCTTATGGCATTGAAAACGAGATTTAAAAAGTTAGGTAATTAAAAACAATTATTAAAAATTAAAACAACTACGTCATTAATTTTGTACCAGCTGACCCGCGCAACTTCGTCTGCGTCACATAAGAGAGAGAGAGAGAGAGTGAGTTTATTAATGTGATCGAAGCGTGATGTTACATAGCCTATAGCCTTCCTCGATAAATGGGCTATCCAACACTAAAATAATTTTTCAATTCGGACCAGTAGTTTTTGAGATTATCGCGTTCAACCAAACAAACAAACTCTTCAGATTTATAATATTATTTAGTATAGATACAGGCTGTACCATCACAATCCTCACCTATTTTGAAATCCTTTTCAAAGTTTTAACAACATTTTAACAAGAACTTCAGTGTTAAAACTTTCATTCACTTTTAAATGAAAATTCGATTTAGCGACACACAACAACACGACTAAGATTTAAAATACAGTTTTCTATTAATTTTATCCGTGAAGACAACCCGTGTTCTTCAGCCAAACGTCACTTTAACAATAACTAACGAGTAGACAATGACATTTATTATTTAGGTTAGAAGAAAATTATGTCGTGTATTTTTTCCCAACGCAATTTATAAAACAGTTTTATAAAACTCATAGACAATCGGAATTCACAAGAATGACGTATAACACGACGTATGTCTTCTTTGACATGTACCTATTTTAAACTGCTTAACTTAGTCTTGTTGTTGTGGATCACTAGGTTCGAATCCCGGATCGGGTAAAAAGATTGATGAGTTGCATTTCCGACCTCAAAAAACCCAAGTTATTCATTAAACGATGACATGGAATAATTAAAGGCAAAGTTAAGTTAGTCACGCCATAGTGATTTTCATGATGGTCTTGTCAATGGGGTTATTAGCAGGGCACAATTGAACATGATGTAACGTCCGAGAACATTTTTTGTCCATTAAAATGTTAACTTCCTTCATAAAGTACAAAAACCTAACTTTTTTAAGTTGCTGTTTTTTATTAAGGATGGACTGAGTGAGGAGGTGATATCTAAGAATAGACGACGGTTGACAGTGGAGAATAAAAGACGAAAATCTGATCGTCGACCGAAGACCCTCATCATCAATCAGCCTACAACAGTCCACTGCTGGAGATAGGCTTCTTCAATTGCACGCCACTCAACTCGATTATCGGCAACTCTCATCCAGTTGCTACCAGCCACCCTGCGAAGCCACCTCACCTGAGCCGCTCCACCAACTCTGAGGGCGTTCCACCTTACGCTTGCCGATTCGCGGTCTCCACTCAACACGTCTACCCGGTCTCCCATCTCCAACGGTCATCGGTGCTACGGTTAATATGGCCGGCCCAGTCCCACTTCAGCTAACTTATTTTGTGAGCTATGTCGACAGCTCTCAACCTCAGACCCTAACATGGAACAATAGCAGGAAGATTATGATATTTTTATTTCTACGCAAAAAAGAAAGCTACTGTTTCTTAAAATATTTTTACTTTCTTCTGGAGTGTATGTAAAAACAAATAATTTATGTAAATGTCTCAGAGAAACGGGTAATGAGACTGTCTGACAAACCCCTAGGGATTTCTAGGAATCCTAATTAGGTACTGAACTTTTCTTAAAAAAATATCTAGGGAAATCATTTTTGATCTGATTTCGTTGGTTTATGTTTTGGTTTTAGTATTCCTTTTATTTCTTTGAGGTCTTAGTTGAGCCGACTTGAGCTTCAGAGCCGATTTAGTATGTAGATAGACACCGTAACTAGACTTTATTTTAATAAGATTTTTTTACTAGGGAACATCGATTTATTGTCAGTCCACTTTATATTTTGATCTGGTTACGCCAAATTTTCAGTACCTGCTTAGTTTGTATCCGTAAATAAATAAATAGATATATAACAGTTTTATCTGTCTAGTCTTTCCTCAACTAGGCGGCACGCTAGGCGCAATCGCTGAGCAATTGACTGTTGCGTAGTGTGTCGCGGGTTCGATCCCCCGCACGGAACAAATATTTGTTTGGCCTACAGGCCTTGTTGGAGTCGGCTTTCAGTCTCACCTGTTAGCTGAATACTAATAATAATATCATGTCAAACAGGTGAACTGGATTAAGAAAATCTAACATTTTGCATCGAGCGACTGCCTATCCGACCTCTATAACCGAGGTAGATACTGCTGGTAGGGTTCAAAATACACTATTGGACGTATACCGAAACGTAGAAGTTTGAATTGTTTCGTCAAACAACAACTAATTATTATCTACCTACATAATCTAGCTGCCGTATATAAAATGTTTTCATAGTGAGTTCTCCAAGTAAATATAGCTCTGCATCTACTGTCTGATTTCACCTTTAGTGCATTTGTTAAGAAAAAGATAATAATTTTTATGAATCACGAGAAAATTATTGATGATGATTACTTCTAGGTATTTCCTGAAAGAGAATGATTGAGTGGTTTTACGAATTACATAGGTACCTATTCGTGTCTCTATTTTTCCAACTAGGTTATAGGTATCTCAGGAAAAAAGGGAAATCAGTCGTATATTCTTTTATTGTTACTTTAATTCTCGTTTTCTTAATTATGTCGCTTCTTAATGAGAAAAAAAATATTGCGTTATTACTGATGAATCCGTATTGTAATGAGAACAAATTGCATATTTTGGCTATTATATTAGGTAAGGTAAGTTTTTAGTTTTTGTATCAATTGTCTCACAACTAAATTCCTATTGTACAGACTGGTTAAGACTTACTTGGATTTTCCAAGGATTTGTTTAGAAATCCTACCTATTATCTACAGATACACAAGTTTTAAATAAATCCCCGAAAACCTCTTATGGATTCATTGTATCCACTCAACATTACACACACAAGAAAAAGTTTGACTGTGAAACCAAATCTGAAATCGTGAAATAAATCAAGAGTTTTTTATCGATTTCCCGACTTGACAGGTACATAGCAACCGCCGCTTATGAGATTTTCAGTTGTTATATTTTTAAAACAGCCTGTAACTAAATAGTACCTACCCACCTATCTATGTTAAACAACATTGTCTTCAAATCGTTTGAGATTAGCATTGAAAGGTACTTTACGTAAGAGAGATAATACCTCTGCAGCATGCCTCACTTCAAATTGACGTGTATTAAGTCGCTGCAATTGCCATGTGGTGCAGGTTTATTGGCGGTACGAAACATTAATGAGTTAGGCAAAAAGTTTGATTGACACGTCTAATGAAGATAAACAAAAAAAAAATGCAAGGGTTTTTAATTCTCGTTCTCCTTTTTTTGCAAGTTTAACGAATTAGAACTAAATCATGAAAAATGTACATAAAGGTTTTGACCGAATGGTGGCCAAGGTTAGGCCTAAGAAACCAAGGCCGTCAAAAAGCGCGTTGGGTTGACGATATTGTCAAAATTGCGGGAAGCGGGTTGATGAGGGACGCACAGAACAGAGAAGAGTGGCAGAAGAAAAGTGAGGCCCATACTCAACAGTGGATGATTCCGTGCTGATTGATGATGAAGGCTGTGTCCTCGTGACGTGGACAGTGAGCGGCTGACTGTTTGCTGGCCGACTCTGAGCGGCGAGTCGGTCGTATACCCAATGTAAAATGAGTGGCGAACTGCAAATTAGCCGTGAACCGCTGGCGAACTCGTGGCAAATAATCCAAACTAAATTTCTTCGCCGTCAGCATAGCGAGCGTACTTCACCGCCGACTAGAGTTTTAGTGCGTAAATTCGCTGTGAATCGGCCGCTCATTGAATGAGTCGGCAACGGACGAAAACCCGCAAACTGCGTACAGTGCGCGCTGTATGGACACTTTATTTTAATTATGGGTGAACTGGATGCAAACAGTCAGCCGCTCATCGATCGCCTGATGAGCAGGCATAGCCTTAAAGTGGCTTATAATTTAAAAAAAAGCAACCATCATTTGAATCATGCATTTTTTTGCGTAATTATCAAAATGTATCTTATGGGCTGAATGAAATATATGAGTGCACGTGTATTCTTCGAAAAATATCATCTCAAACATGTGAACTGGATTAAGCAAATCTCTTGGGATAATAAAGATGATCCTTATGAGATTAATCTGTAATCTAACAACGGTCGTATCATCATAATCATATTATTATCAGCTGAGAGGATCATGATTGATAAGATGCTGTTGTTAGGATGTGATGATAACTGACACAAATCTATTACTATCAAACAGTTATTATATCCGTTGGGCGTCTATAAGTTAGGCAGAGTGGTTCAGTTGTAATAACAGTGATATACGAGTTTCAGGTCATGGATTCAGAGCCAGGTTGGCAGTTTACTTTCATCACCAATCTATTCAAAACCGTGAAGAGCCAACCAGCACTCGCGATGCACTGCGTGATGGAATAAGGACCAGTTTCTAACACAGAGAAGAGACCTGTGCCCTGGCAGTGGGAAGTTACAGGGTGAATGCCTCTGTTGGTCGAGTGCTCGCAAGCGCGACTGCTGAGTGTGAGGTCCTGGGTTCAATTCCCGGGTCGGGCAAAGTGTTATTGAGTTTTTCCATTCTCAGTAACAGCTACGGAGTCCGGATTTGTGCCCGGTTGATGTCAATAACCTCGCGAACCTGGCGAAATATGGGTGTGCTATTCGGTACACCTCTGCCTAACCCTTCTGGCACTACAGGCGTGCTGATATGTTATGTACTATTTATGTTTCACATAACAATTGCAACGCAATTTGAAGTGCGGTACCTATACCGCAGAGGAATTATCTTTGCTACGTTATATGCCTTGACATAAGAATTTTTTTGCGTAATGAAGGTGGCTGAGCAAGGGTTTTATCATAATTCATTCCCTTCAGGAGTTAAATAGTGGATGATATTTCGTATAGCACTTTACTGATGCGAAGTTTCATCTTATGTCACGGTAAACTACAAACAACAATACGTAATCGATGAAATGATTTTATTAGTGTCCTCGATGGTGGGTTTTTTTCCGAACACTCATAGTGCAAGCTCGTCGTCAAAAATTGAAAGTCATGTTTGCATTGTTGTCATCATTTATTGACCAGAGACCAATGTGGCAATGTTTCAATCATTAGTCATGAGGTTCTCGTCATCATTGTTCGTGCGCATCGTTTAGTTACATTTCAACCAACTTATCTGTGCAGGCGGGAAAACACAGAACTAAACAAAATGTACCAAGTTTGACATATCGATGTATTTATTCTTGACAAGCAGCGCCACCTTGGACTGCAAATTTAAAGTGGTCATACTGTAAGACATTACTTAGGGCCTAGACAAAATGAAATTCTAACAGAATGAACGATGAAGGAATCGTCAAAATGTTACTTGATGTGTTATCTTGATGTTTGATGTTACTTGTTGATGTTTTGGATTTTGTAAGCGATTATTTATCACTTGTCCAGCCAGTAGCGTGCCTAAGGGGCTAAAAATACGGCAAGCCCATTAGGCAAGCAGACGGTATCAGGACACTTGCGCGAAAGACATTTGCGCGAAGGACACTTGAGCGAACCTACTTGCGCGATTGGACGTTTGCGCGATGGGACTATTGCGCGAACGGACTTTTGCGCGACTGTAGTTTTGTGCGAGTTAAGGTCATGGGTGTCGTTTTCGTGGTTTTCGGAGTCGCTGATAACGAAAATGAAAATCCAAGATGGCGCCGAGGAAGATTTTTGGTTTTTCCTTGATGGGTGTCGTTTTTTTTGTTATCCATGATGGAAAAACCGACACCCATGACGTTGAAAGTCGCGCAAAAGTCCAGTCACGCATGTGTCCATGCGCCCAAATGTCCATTTGCACAAAAGTCCAACCACGCAAAAATCCATTTTCCCGAGTGTCCATGAGCGCAAAAGTCCGTTCGTGCAAAAGTCCAATCGCGCAAAAGTCTTTTCGCGCACATGTCCCAGATCCCAAGCAGACGGTTCAGAAACCCTAACATCATGAAGAGTAGTAGGTATTAAGCGCAAGCCAAGCATTTAGGCTTGTATGAAAGTACCACTGGTCCTCGCCCTAGTCCATTGTAAAGCTATCACGACGAAACAGCAGCAGGGTATAGGTGAAGAGCTGTGACCACCTCTATGACTATGTCCCACCTCCTATCCTGCCAAAGTGACTTCTGTTCTGCCGATGACGCCGTGAATGTGGTGAAGTTATGGGCCAACAAAAACCGAAATATAGCCGTGCCAGCGACATAGGAGAAGAATTAAATTTATCCCTCTTGGGGGATTTTTCCAGCAGTGGACTTCTATTGAAGTGTCTTTCTCTAACTAGACTAGGATTGGTATAAATTGGTCATGACAGCAATTCTGGAACTATTTGATTCGATGAGTAGGTACTGAATATTAAACTCCGTCTATTTAATTTACACTGCATTAAATGGCTTATTCCCGACTCGTCACTGATTGGATTGGTCACCAATTTTTTTTCCATACAAGAAGAAAACAAATTTAATTTTGATGTTCCCGTTTCGTCATCAGTATAAATAACGTTTTATTGAATGACTTTTATATTTCCTTCGAACCTCTCAATGTTTTTCTAATATAACAACCTATGGAATAGTAGATTTTTTACCGTATTTTATTAGATTCTTGACTAAGAATTCACTTCCAGATAAAAAAATCACAAATGAATTAATTTACACTCTATTTCAACTTTGAAAACAAGTTACAGAAGCAAAAAATAATTCGTAAGTAAAATATCGTGTACTTTTTTTTTCTTGACTTTTTCTGTCTTACTCCAGGGGAAGGCCTCCCTCCACTCTTTCCATTCCTCGCGAACCCACGCGTCCTCCTTCTAGTTCTGTCGGAACCTGTCCAGTTCGTCCCGCCATCTCCTTCCTGGCCTGTCGCGACCCCGCCTCACAGCGTTAGGTGTACTTAATAAAGGGTATTACTATCTATCTTATTTTTCCAGAATTTGTAACTTGATTTAGATGTGTTCATGAAGATTCTTGCTTGTTCTTCTTTATGGAGAACTAGCTTAAACTTTCTGACTAACTGACGAACTCTTTAACAATTCAAAAGTGCCTGTTACCAATGGTTTACTTGAAATAAATGCACTGAGTTTCCATATTGCACAGAAATTCCGGAAATCAGTGTATTCTCTTTAAAACCAGTTCACAATACGTCATCATCTTCTTGTATGTATGTTACTTGCGGTCGGCGCAACACG
Source organism: Noctua janthe (assembly GCA_910589295.1). NCBI lineage: Eukaryota > Metazoa > Arthropoda > Insecta > Lepidoptera > Noctuidae > Noctua > Noctua janthe. The sequence continues at coordinate 2,358,091 of OU342560.1, forward strand.
TTTTTTTTCTTCGATTCTCCTCTGTCAACTGTCACGCTACTCCTTTTTCTTTCATATCATTCCTCATACAATCGATCCATCGTTTCCTTGTTCTTCCACTCCACCCATCAACATTTGTATTCATTACTCTTTTAGTCACTTGCGGTTCAACCAGCACACAATACGCTGACATTAAAATACTCTTGATAAATTGTCAGTCATCTTTCTCACAAATACCTCGTTTCCGTGGGGTGTTTAATGGATTATTCGCATAAATCCTTTTGTAAAGTTATTATATTCAGGTGTTGTACAGCTATATTTATGCTACACCCACAACAAAGTGTTTAGGTACCTTTGTGGCTTTATGTTTTTGAATGGGAATAAAATTACGAGTTGTTTTTGATAAAATGTTAATTTTTTGACTTTGATATTTTTGACTTTCCTGGTTTGCCTTCAGCAACAACAGGCTTGTTTTCGCAAATGTGCCTCTTTATTTTTTTTTATTTTTTTTATAAATTACGTGTCCTTACACTTAAATAAAGCACACAATTAGACCTCTGGAGTCTGTCTTAGCACGACATGGCCTGAGATTTGATCAACGCGCTATTACAGTTAGGTTATAATCGAGTTGATGTAATGTTCTTTAAGCTTACGCTTTATGATTTACTATTCATTGAGTCTCTATAACCTCTAAATATCTTAAGTTTTGTTTAAGTCTCACGTATCTGTCAAAAGGACCTATTGCCATCATTGCCTCATCTCTGTCCTCAGGACTAGACTGAGGTCAAGAGTAAGCCCATTTAAGATTTAAAAAAGGCACAAACCTTGACTATAGTCCACCAGGCTCCTACTGAGAAATTCTGGATGGAAAACCCAATGGCACTCTGCCCGACCTGGGTATCGAGTACTTGTCACCATTGAATGTTCTATGAAAGATGTTCAGAGAGTTCATCTCCAACAGGAGGAACCACGACACGTTTGTACTCTACTCTTGCCGACTCGATAGTAAAAAAAGGAGAAACGAATCAAATCTAGACTTTAATTTTGTAAAAAAAACAAGGCATAAAATGATCTATTCAAAGCACAAAAAACACGTAAGACGTGTTTTTTGTGTTTTGAATAGATCAAAGTTTTATTTTTAAACTTGTTTAGTGGGTCTATATTAATATTCCTATTTTTATTTCTTACGTCTAATAGCTGTCAGTGTTTGGAATTGGTCCGTTTCTATATAAGAATCACTATTTTATGGAAAGCTGTTTTTTTCTTCAAATAACTATTTTTTCTAGGAAAGTTATTCTGTCCTTTTTATTTCAATCTTTAGATCTCTCAATTACTTTTGTCTGCTACGGTCACTATTGCTGAGTAAAACCATTCGTTTTCGACTTAAGGCTCTTCCTCACCGGGAGCACTCGCCTGTGATGTAACAGTACAAGATTCGATTTAGTACAAAAACAAGTAAATCTGTACTGTTACGTTACGTTCTGCTCCCGGTGAGTGAGCGCCTTTAGAAACTGACCATTTGAATTTAATACATTTTAGCATTCAACAACTTCTAACAATTATTTATTGTGTATTTGAAAATATCCATGAACTGAAAATAAATAAATTCGCAATGGTCGACAGACTGCTTTTCGCGATAACATATTATTAGAACCAATGACCAATTATACGGAACGACGGTTTGTGTGGAATGTTTAAAAATATGAATAGTTTCGTACAACCTTTTGCCCGCGGCTTCACTCGCTGGAGGTCCTTACATTATTTCATGAGAACGTATAATTGGGATTAAAACTATCCTTTGTCCTGATTCAGGTTATGATCTACTTGTGTTGCAAACTGAAATCTTCAATCGTGAAAATGTAACAGACATACCAACACAAAGGCAGATCAACATACAGAGAGGGTTACTTTGTATTTATAATATTAGAATTTAAGAACAATTTACGTGGGTGTTTTTTAAAAAGTTTATAAAGAAAATGGTTGCAAGAAAATTCATCACGAGGATTTCACAGCTGATAATTGAAACGATAAATCAAATCTAAAAGTTCTTGAGGATAATCCTTAACGTTTTGTTATCGTTCATCGAACTAAGTTTTTGTTACATACGTATAGTGTAGGTATACATTGATGAAAGATAGCCTTTAGTACAGGATTCAGTTAGTGGCTAGACGTGACACTTTTATATTGTAATAAGTAATTTGCTGAAGTACTCCCCATTTTTAAAAGCTTATTCGCAGAACCAAGAAGGAGATGGCGGGACGAACTGGATGTCTTCCATGAGAATTGGAAAGAAGAAGCACAGAATCGTGACCGTTGGAAGGAATGGAGGGAGGTCTTTACCCAGCAATGGGCAATATGGGCTAGCTATAATTATATAATAGAATAGTTTGGAACCTGGCCCAAAATCTCTTCAATTTAATCAAGTAGATAGCATCTTCTTCTTTAGCTCTGTTCTCACGTATATTAATTAAATGGCTGCTGTAATTTGTGCAATAACTGACTTACGACAGATCTGATTCAATCTACATAGATTTAAAAGATGTAAACAAGTGGCTCAGAACGTGTGTCGGATGTATTAATATTTATAATACTCGGTAAAGATCTAAAGAATGGAACTTCAATATTCTCTTATCATTTAATAGTTCACTACTGAGGCAAGTAATTGAAATTCCGCATCACTTGAGTTGTAATCCAGATGTTGACGTTTTATTGTGATTCGAAGTGGTTGCAAATGTAGTTTCAGTCTATCATTTTATGACAAAGGAAAGGAGGAAGAAAGGACGTGGTCATAGGACATCACAAACGATATTAAATCGTGTACACAGTATTTAAAGTCTATATTACCAAGCCGCGCACAGCAGCGTGACCAAGGGCGTGTACCGCGACACGCCATCGTAGCCGAAACTATGCTGCGACATGCGTTCGGCTCCGTTCTCCTGTCGTCGTATACGATCGGATGAAATGACACTTTCATATGACTGGGCGCAGAATCGGATATGTTCGGAAGTGACGGTACGGGGCCGATCGTATGCGTCAACATGCTGCCGGACGCCATCGTGTGCCGCCACATCCGTTCGTACCCCTTCCGATCTGATGCGATGCGAGCCGTTTGGTGGAAATCATCCTTAATACTAATAGTTAACATGTAGCGACTGAGTGCAATTGTGGTGCAGACTTCCATAAAAACGGGTTAGATGCTACTTATTATTTGTATGCTATCTTACATTATAAGGTGTGAATAATAAAGGGTTTAGGGTATACATTGCCAACAGATACTAAAGTTTTCCAAAAGTGCTATTCTTGACTTCTATCTAGAAGTAGGGATATTACTTTCTTCATCGGAGGAGCACTTTGACGCCTAAGTGTCCTATTGTCGTCGTTGTTTAGATGTTTATATTTTCTTACTTTTAGTCTTATTTTTATCTTTAGTTTAGTTCTATTTGTAGTCTGTATATAATGTAAATATATTAAATTGGAGCTTTCTTCATTATGTAAAAGTAAAATCTGAATAATTCTTAAAAGTGGGAAACACGCTTCAGGATCTTCAGCCGTGAAGTGACAAAGACACGTGTCTTATGATGACGTCAAACAGCGGTTGCTAAGCCCTTCGATACGGTTGCCAATCTTATCAAGTGTAGTGATTATGGTGTTAATTGCTGAAGGTCGGTCATTGGACTGTGTTTGAAAAAGGCCCAGAATCAAGTGATTTCTTTGATGTGATAAGGTAATAGTAGATGTTCCACACATTCTCATGAAGCGCTTTGCTAAATCATTTATTATGCGCACAGCCAAGGAGTGGAATTCCCTGCCTGCGTCGGTGTTCCCAAGTTCATATGACCCCAATCTATTTAAGTCGCGAGTTAATAGGCTTCTTTTGGGTTAGCTTGTTAAATCGTCGACCTCATCTCTGTCCTCAGAACTAGATTGAGGTTAAGAGTAAGCCCATTTAATATAAAAAAGAAAAACAATTCACAGTCATCCTGATCTACAAATTCTTTTCTATAATTTTATTATACAGTTTACTAGGTTAAATGAGGGACATACCAAGTAACTATCGCATCATTTTGACTCAATGACCCTGAAATATGAAAATAACAGGTCTAACAGAAAGTCCTGAGCTCCAGCCAGTAGACATAAGCATTCCGTCTGCTGATAGGTAAGCTTGAATCAAAATCAAGATTCAATAATGTTTTTTAAGTTACAATATATCTTAGCAGTTTCATTGCTGATTGCTTTTGAACGCAGTTTAAACGAGCTGAACGAGTTTCGTTTATGATCTTCCCCCTAAGCAGATGATGACAAACAAGTAACTCAACCATTTTCAGGCTTCACTAAATCACGCATAACATTCAATGGTGATTGGCTACATGACCTTAGATGTGACCTCAGCACAACAGATGACCCGGAAAGGTAGCTACTGAACTAAATCGTGGTTTAATAATGGACGCTTGACTACACAACCGATACATTGATTTGATAGATTATCCAATTGGGTCTTTGATAGTTTAAGCCTAGGTTCAAATTGGCTTCTCTCCTTGATTCGGTACGTACGTTGTGAATGTCACAGCTCAGGCCAAATATTACCCAGTCAGTCATGTTTGTAACCAAGTTGAAACTTTACAAAGTGCTTTCGAAATACGAAACGTCAACAAAAATGGTCAACATTTCTAGGGTGTTTTATAGGCTTTTTGGGTGTTATAGGCTGAATGTATAAAGATTATGGAAGAGCTCGTAGATAAATAATAACAGCCGCTCGGATCAATCTTCAAGTTAAGCCGCGCATACCTAGGTTGGTCTGTGGATGGGTGAACACCCTTTACATACCGAGTTTCCTCCGAGCCACAGAACGCACCTTAAGCCGCTGGTCTCGGCTGTCATATGTAGATCTTTGACAGTAATTACAGGTAGTCGGTGGGCCGAAAGTCTGTTAACCAGTCTTACCAAAGGTTATCGTATTACCCAGTACTAACTGGGTTGTGGAGGTCAGATATGTCTTCATGTAAAATACTGCTATTCAGCTGCATCCGGTTAGACCGGAAGCCCACCCCAACATAGTTAGGAAAAGGCTAGACAGATGATGATAGGCTGATTGTAAAAGATCCTATCGAAAAATAATATGATCCTTTACTAAATCAGTCTAGAACCTTCCTACAGCTGGGATACAGGTCCTCTATGTTAGGGGTAGGGATAGGATCCGTTATTCAAAAAATATTTAGCAGATAGGCTGTTCTCTTTTCACCGTGCACGTACGAAATGGTAAAGCTAATAGCCAAAAAAAAATAAAAAAAAATATATAAAAAAGTGTAAATGTCAATACTATCTAGATCTAGGGTAAATACCATTAATACTCACCAACTGAATTTTTTGCATAAAATGTGTGTCAATAAGAAACTTCCAAAAATGCGATATCCAAAAATAAACTTCATTACCGTATTTTGACCTCAAAACTAATTGATTCCTTTGAGCGAAGTATTTTAAAAAACTAGTTCTTTGTATTTTAAGAAGATTCAGAATTAATTCTTAGTTTTATTTAATCTGCGTGGATTTGTTGTGTTTACATACGGTGATCAAAGAAAAGATGATTTTAAAGCATGTTGAACATCTCCAATGGAGATTGTACAGTTGTCAAAAATTGTGATAATTGCAAAACCATTTCGAGGAATAAGGTCTCTAATCGTAGTAGTAGTTGCATGTTTGTCGGTCTTTTACAGATTGTACTTCGGTGAGTGTGCCCAAGAGCTCCACGAGCTCATTCCACCATCTCCCTTCTACCATCGGGAGTCCAGACGTACTGCAGGTTATCACCCATACCTTGTCGATGTTCCACATATTCGCACGAAGCGCTTTGCTGCATCATTTTTTATGCGCGCAGCCAAGGAGTGGAATTCCCTGCCTGCGTCGGTGTTCCCAAGTTCATATGACCCCAATCTATTTAAGTCGCGAGTTAATAGGCTTCTTTTGGGTTAGCTCGTTCCATCGTCGACCTCATCTCTGTCCTCTGGACTAGATTGAGGTAAAGAGTAAGCCAATCATTATAAAAAAAAAAAAAAAAATTCTCGTTAAAAAAAAAAAATACTCTATTTTCATTTATATTTATGAAGAAATGTGGTTAACCTATATTTTGACCTTCAATGACGTTATCTCAAGAAGGAATATCGTAAATTTATAATAGGATTTGGTAATCGCGCGGTTCCCGCGTGTCTGAACGAGCTCTCAGCTTCATGTGGATGACATTAAAAACATACTGTCCTTAGAGTGTCACTCATGAAACAATTGAATGAGAAAAGGAATCTTTTCCAGTGATGACGTCATTAGCCCCAAAGCTTTAAAATTAAATATAAATGAAACTGGCCATAAAGAAATCATTAAAGAAATCCTATGAAATGCTTGTTGATTCAAAGAAGACGGGCGAGAGATTCAATTTCATGGCTTTTTATCTTTCAACAATGGCCGAGATATTAAATAAATTCCTTTAGGTTTTTCAAGTCCACCGACTCCAAAGTCAGAAGAAAGCTAGGGAAAATTCACTAAACTCAACCATTTTCAGGCTTCACTAAATCACGCATAACATTCAATGGTGATTGGCTACATGACCTTAGATGTGACCTCAGCACAACAGATGACCCGGAGAGGTAGCTACTGAACTAAATCGTGGTTTAATAATGGACGCTTGACTACACATCCAATACATTGATTTGATGGATTATCCAATTGGGTCTTTGATAGTATAAGCCTAGGTTCAAATTGGCTTCTCTCCTTGATTCGGTACGTACGTTGTGAATGTCACAGCTCAGGCCAAATATTACCCAGTCAGTCATGTTTGTAACCAAGTTGAAACTTCACAAAGTGCTTTCGAAATACGAAACGTCAACAAAAATGTCACATTTCTAGGGTGTTTTATAGGCTTTTTGGGTGTTATAGGCTGAATGTATAAAGATTATGGAAGAGCTCGTGGATAAATAATAACAGCCGCTCGGATCAATCTTCAAGTTAAGCCGCGCATACCTAGGTTGGTCTGTGGATGGGTGAACACCCTTTACATACCGAGTTTCCTCCGAGCTTCGGAACACACGTTAAGCCGCTGGTCACGGCTGTCATATGTAGATCTTTGACAGTCGTAACAGGTAGTCGGCGGGCCGAAAGTCTGACAACCAGTCTTACCGAAGGGTATCGTATTACCCAGTACTAACTGGGTTGCGGAGGTCAGATAGGTAGTCTTCATGTAAAATACTGCTATTCAGCTGCATCCGGTTAGACTGGTAGCCCACCTCAACATAGTTAGGAAAGGGCTAGACAGAAGATGATAGGCTGATCGTAAAAGATCCTATCGAAAAATAATATGATCCTTTACTAAATCAGTCTAGAACCTTCCTACAGCTGGGATACAGGTCCTGATGTTAGGGGTAGGGATAGGATCCGTTATTCAAAAAATATTTAGCAGATAGGCTGTTCTCTTTTCACCGTGCACGTACGAAATGGTAAAGCTAATAGTCAAAACAAAATAAAAAAAAAAGTGCAAATGTCAATACTATCTAGATCTAGGGTAAATACCATTAATACTCACCTACTGAAATTTTTGCATAAAATGTGTGTCAATAAGAAACTTCCAAAAATGCGATATCCAAAAATAAAATTCTTTACCGTATTTTGACCTCAAAACTAATTGATTCCTTTGAGCGAAGTATTTTAAAAAACTAGTTCTTTGTATTTTAAGAAGATTCAGAATTAATTCTTAGTTTTATTTAATCTGCGTGGATTTGTTGTGTTTACATACGGTGATCAAAGAAAAGACGCTTTTAAAGCATGTTGAACATCTCCAATGGAGATTGTACAGTTGTCAAAAATTGTGATAATTGCAAAACCATTTCGAGGAATAAGGTCTCTAATCATATATTTCTCGTTAAAAAGAAAAAATACTCTATTTTCATTTATATTTTTGAAGAAATGTGGTTAACCTATATTTTGACCTTCAATGACGTTATCTCAAGAAGGAATATCGTAAATTTATAATAGGATTTGGTAATCGCGCGGTTCCCGCGTGTCTGAACGAGCTCTCAGCTTCATGTGGATGACATTAAAAACATACTGTCCTTAGAGTGTCACTCATGAAACAATTGAATGAGAAAAGGAATCTTTTCCAGTGATGACGTCATTAGCCCCAAAGCTTTAAAATTAAATATAAATGAAACTGGCCATAAAGAAATCATTAAAGAAATCCTATGAAATGCTTGTTGATTCAAAGAAGACGGGCGAGAGATTCAATTTCATGGCTTTTTATCTTTCAACAATGGCCGAGATATTAAATAAATTCCTTTTGGTTTTTCAACTCCACCGACTCCAAAGTCAGAAGAAAGCTAGGGAACATTCAACTGGCCATTGAATTTCAAAAAAATTCAAATTAGTTTTTTAAAATACTATATTTTAACTAAAAAAAATATATATACAGGTTACATTTTTTAGACAATGCCACTTTCTATCACAATCCGAAGGAAGGTTATTCCTAATTAATTGATACTTTTTTATCATTTCGGTTGCACAAAATCGTAAAATACGCAATTAATGTAATTGAATTACCGGAATGAATGGCACTGCCATTGTAAATGTGTTATGCCATTACTACGACTCTCTTACGACATTCTGTGCTAATTATTGATTGTTTTACCTATTTTTTTCTAAACACCTCGAGACTTTTTATGGTGAAACACGCGTAAACGTAACTCGACATAATAATATTATGGTTTCATAGGTTTGTTTTAATTGCATAAACTGTTGCGAAAATCCACAAAAAAGGTTTCACCAAAATCTTCAAATGCAAAACGAGAATTTTGTAGTTTTACATTCGACTACATTAACATCTTTATTGCAATTAGAAAAAGGTTGTATAACGCGTTAAGAAATGTATATTCAACCGAGTTTTATTGTAAACTATTATTATTTTATTCAAATTACAAATAAGGTGATTAGAAGAGGCATTAATTCTTATATCATCAATTTCGAAAATGGGTCAAATGATCGGTCTACCATTAACTGTAATGTTATCTTGATGTCAAAATGTAATAAATAGAAATACTGGAGACTGTGACTAAAGATGAACGCCTCTGAAAACAACAAAACTTACTAACAGTTGCGATGACAAACAGGAAATGGAATACCTAAGTATTTTATTTCAAAACCCACTGGATTGTAACAGCAAATGTGTTACACAATGGGGGTGCAGAAACCCAAAACCGCAACAACTAAAAAGGCAAAACAAATAAATAACCACAACATACATTCGACTTTCACAAACACGGACTTGGGTTCCTTTAAAATGTCAATAACCTGCAAGAAGCCTTAAAAGATGACATTAAATAAAGTGCATACTTATCTTTTTTATTTAAGGTTCACGGAAGTGTGTGTCGTAACTCCAAACTGCATAATCAGTATCGCCAAATAAACATTACTTATGTAAAGTTTTGACTTTACATTAGTAATGTTTATTTGGCGGTAAGAAATGGGTAAAAATAACCGTTCCTAACTGAATTATGTAGAAAATACAAGCAAAAGATAACATAAATATTAGCAAAGAAAGAAACGTATTTATTGGATTCACAGCGGCAAACAATAAATTAAAATAATAAAGACAAAGAAAGGAAATCGAACTAAATATAAAAATGAGAACAAAAAATTAGAATTAAAACATAAAATACACTAATTATAGGTCGTAGTCGGTAGAATTTTCCTTTAAATTGTACCACTTGTCATAAGCTATTATGACACGTGGTACAATTTAAAGGAAAATTCTATCAAATTACCATATAACACCTTCCTCAACACACAAGAAAGTTTCATCATGTATTAACCCAGGACTTGCGTCAATTCTATTCGTACGTACCAACGAGGTTACTTACGGTCTGCTACTTTTCACCCTTATGCCGTTAGTGATAAGGTTGAAAAGTAGTCGGTAGTACCAACTTTTCGTTTCCCAACCAAAGCAAGACAATTTAGTAGTTAAAGCAATTTTTCCTTATACACCACTTTGGTATGTATTTAACGTCGTCTTCAAAGTCAGTGTCACCAGCCTTAAAAATAAACAAAAACAGGAAAAGCCTTGAGGCATATATCATAAGGAAAATTATTTCCTTACAAGGAGTCCTCTAAATGCAAAGGTTAGACTATAACATTGTGGAGGTATTGTTTTGGCAAGATTTATGAGACATGAATGAGGTCAAAGATATCTCAAAAAGGAAGAATGATTTGGGAGCATGGTTAAAGTTACGCCTAAAGCTGGTAGGTAATGTATTGAATAGGGAAGGCCGTACTTAAAATATAGGTCAGGCAAAATTGTGCGGTGTAAAAGAGAATTTTATTTTTTTTGACAACTTGGGAACTTCCTTTTTATTTCTTAGTTAAAGGATGGTAGTGTTTTATGATCGTTCTGGTTGGGTAAACGTTGCTTAGTTTACAGAGACAGTAATTAACAAAGGCCGGATTAATTATAATCGACGACGACGAACGACCGTGATCGGCGATTTAAAGTTGCATATTAATGCAACTTTAAATCGTCGAAATATGCTTCATAAATGCACGAAATATACAACATAAGAATTGAATTAACTACTACAAAATTACGATGATTCGGACGAAAGTTTACGACGTCGGGGATCGGGCGGTTCGCCTTAAGTGGACCTGGGCAGGACATCTGGCTAGAGGTGGAGATGTAGCAAGGCTTTGAATGATTGGTGGCCAAGGTTAGGCCAAAGAAACCAGGGCCGTCCTAAAGCTTTTTGGATCCACGATATCGTCAAAGTCGCGGGAAACACCTGGATAAGGGGCGCCCAAAACCGGTACGTGTGGCAGAAAAAGGGGAGGCCTAAACCCAGCTGTAGGTGATTCCGGGCTGATCTGATGATGACTATAAAATAATGTTTCCTTTTTAATTACATTACATTTTCGACGAGATATTATCGTTTTTTTCTTGAAAATCGAGTTATGTTTCAAATATCAGTAATTTTATACCAAACTCAGTTGCAATCAAAACGTTGCTAGATTTGACCAATACGTACCATATCTAACCAACTAACAAGTTAAATTAAAGCTAATAATGCCTAATAAAATAGCCCTACCTAGGTACCTAGGTTCTCCTACTTATCACAATATATTAGGAATCCACGCAGTACCTACATCTTTTTCAGACAGGCTTCCAGAATCATCTTCTCTACCAATATCAGTTCACACTAACCAATAAATCTTTGATTTGATACTGCAGGTAAAAATAAGAATCTTATCATTTTAAAATCACACCATATTTCTATCCTAAAATATACATAATATTTGAGCAGTTTATTCTATTTTTGGCGTAAAGTATACATAAGTACCTGTAATAGTGATAATTTGCAATACTTTAAGAATAAAACAAATATTTGGCTTGGCACTTTTTCCTCCACATTGACATTGTATCATTGAGCCTTGTTCTACTTTGATAAGGTCAGCAGAGTGATGCATTCAACTTCTATTTAAGAACATAATATTGATATAGAAGTGTGGCATAAATAGTAGTTTATTTTTTGTGGTTTGAGGAACTACTAGACTAGGCGTCGACCTCTAATGACAAGTGATTCACAGTAAAGTCTATTCACATTCTAGTTTCCAATTAATTCTATTTTTACTGTTATTATCAATTTAGTGCAAGTGTAGCTTTAGTTGATTTTGGAATGACTAACTTTAACTGTATGCCATCTTTTTTGCTTTGCAGTGCCCTATTCTCATGATACAAATTCTTTCGATTTATCGCCAATGTAGACCACTGACAGTAGCGTGAATTAAAAAGTCATAACATTTGTAGCATTAAAGTAATTTTTTCAAGCACTTTACAATTTTAGAACCTAATTTCAAACGCAGTTTAAACAACTACAGGAGAAGAAACAAAATATTAACGAATGACGTCAGAGTTTTCTATGTATAACAGCACGTTCGAGATCTCCCTTTTTTGTCATCATCATCTGCCCGCCTTTTCCCAACTATATTGGGGTCGGCTTCCAGTCTAACCGCATGCAGCTGAATACCAGTATTTTACATGGAGCGACTGCCTATCTGACCTCCACAACCCAGTTAGTACTGGGTAATACGATACCCCTTGGTAAGACTGGTTGTCAGGTTTTTTGGGCCACTGACTGCCTAACAACTGTCAAAGATCTACAATGACAGCCGGGACCAACGGCTTAACGTGCTTTCCGAGGCACGGAGGAAACTCGGTATGTAATGGGCGGTCACCCATCCACAGACCAACCTAGGCAAGCACGGCTTAACCTAATGATCGACCCGAGCGGCTGTTATTATTTAGCCACGAGCTCCCAGCCCTATCTCCCTTTTTTGTATCAAGAGATATTTATTTTTCACACTTTTCAAATACAGTAGCAAATTTCCTAGTTCTATTTTTCTTAACTCGGCTTTCTCCTAATTGCTTGTTACGAGGCAGAGTTTTTGTGTCCGGAGACCATGTACATACAAGCCAAATCTGAGTATTAGAGCAATTAGTACAAAGGCAGATAAGATGGTGCCTCTTGAGTTTGTCGCGTGTTCCTTTATCATAGGAGTAGGTGTCAGTCCATTGAATGAAACGTATCTCAAGTGGTACGCGATAAACTTCTGATAGAATTTGTGTGCATAAGATAGGTACATTTATACGTCCCTGAGACGTATAAAGATGCCCAAATTATGAAATACATATCTGGGGAATTTATCAGTGTATTCCCCAGATAATATGTATTTCATAATTTGGTTTTTCCTAAATCAGGTTATGGTGTAAAGGCTTACACCATAACCTGATTTAGGAAATAGGATATTTTTTTTCCCTGTAGTACATTCCCATATGATAACTTTCAAAATGAAGGCGGGTGAAACCCCGGGCAAAAGCTAGTCTAACATTTGAACCTTTTGTACCCACTACTATTTAATTAGGATAAAGCAAAATTATACAAGCAGTATCACTTCTTCTCCCTCAGGTCTTGTTAAGCATGTTAATTCGAAACTATTTAGACACATTTCAGGTAGTTTAATACTAGCAGAAATGTGTCTGAATAGTTCTGTTAGTTTAGCGTCAGCGTTTGCAAACGGGCGGTGGTTTGAAGGTACGGTCGGTTTTTCCATCAGGAATTTCCCAGTAGCCGCCACGGAGTCTGGATTTGTGACCATGTATTAAATGGGACTTAAATATCACTGGCGAAATGTGCCTTTTTTTTTCTTTTTTTTTTTTTTTTTCCGGATGGGAAATCATCAAATGACCCCCCCCACTCTGGGCGGAGCGGAAGGGAGTGTCAGACTTGTACTGACTAAAACCCATCCATGTTCCTTCTTTGCCCTTTGTGTTCCAGGGCCGCGGTATCTCTTTCGAACAGTCCCGCAGCGAAATGTGCCTAACCCTTCAGGGATTACAGGCGTGATGTTATGTTATTTATGTTTATGAACAAAGTTCTTACTGATTGAGACATTTTCTTAATATATGCATAATACTAGCGACCCGACCCAGCTTTGCACGGGTGCTATATTTTCATATTGATGTAAAAAATAATTATGCTGTCTTGGCTTCCGTACGTTTTTTTTCACGGGTGACCACTGAAAACCAGCGCTGTGCTGTGGGCCCCCCATAGCACAGCATCATGCTGAGTGGTAACCTGCTTGTCGCAGTCACGACGCGCAAGTTGTTAACTTTTTTCTTTTTTTTTTGTTCCGTCCTGTTGAATTTTGAGTTTATTGTTTATTTTTTGTAATTTTGTATGATGCATGTCATGTCCCTGCGACAAATAAATATTTTTTCTTTCTTTCTTTCTTTACATTATATAAACCTTTCTCTTGAATCACTCTATCTATTGCTGAAAACTGCATTAAAATCTGTTGCGTAGTTTAAAAGATCTAAGCGTACAAACAACAGGAGCGACTTTGTTTTATACCGTGTAAAGATAGAGAGGGATGACTTGGGAACTTCTATTTAATACTCTTTGTGGTCACTTCCCTATTAACTTAAGTCACCAAATCACGTTAAGCCTAGTAACTTCATCACCTGAGGTCAAATATTTTTTACATCTGTCCTTGAATAGTGTCATAATTCAAACATGTAGTACAATGCAAATGTTATTCGTCCATTTTTATGTGTACTCGTCAAATTCAAAGTGATTAAGTACCTGTTATGCAAAGAGCTAATTTCCATAAAATAATACTGGGGCACGTAACTCAAGATCAATGAATACAGTTTTCGCAGAAGTATGGCTTTATTACTTGAGAGCGATTAGTTTTCTACCAGGAATCCTTGGAACCTTTGACAATAATATCACGCTTAAATTGTTTTAGAGGACAGGCAGAAGCGTAGCACTGTTTACCAGTTATATTTAAATCAAAGTATATATCGGTACTAACTGGGTTGTGGAGGTCAGATAATGGTGGCCCAAAAAGTCTGACAACCAGTCTTACCAAGGAGTAACGTATTATCCAGTACTAAAAGGGTGGTGGAGGTCAGATAGGCAGTCGCTCCATGTAAAATACTGGTATTCAGCTGCATCCGGTTAGACTGGAAGGGAACCCTAACATAGTTGGGAAAAGGCTAGGCAGATGATGATATGTTTAAATCAAGGTATTAGGAGATGAAACTCGAATTACAACTGGTTCCTGAATCGAGAATTTGAGGCCGAGAACTTGTAAAACGGTACTTTAGCATTTCATAAGACGGCTTAAATAATTCATGAAAAAAATTTTGAATTTAAAGATTGTGTGATAAGTTAGCATTTCCCTCTAAACTGTGCGCGAAATTAAACATCTTTTTTAGGAATCTATTTATTTTATTAATTATATTAAACGAAGTCTATATTGGAAGGAAGTAAGCATAAGCAAACACCGCAAAACCTTAAATTATATTTTTCAGAACTAAATATTTTGCTATCAATGAGTAGTTTTTTTCGTCTATTTATATTCGAATACCACTTTACTGGAAGCCAAACCATTATGATCTTGTATTTGCGTGAAAACTACATACTTGAGAACGAGTATATAATTATCGTTGTACAGAAATATCTTTTGTATTATGTATGTATGAACTGATAAGTTGCGGTTAGCAATTTAAATATTTTTGGTACTATTTAGTTGATAATACCATGAAATTCTTAGTACGTGAAGATGATACATAAATACGGACAATTTTGTTAGATTCTGCTCTTGATATGTATCTTAGCACAATTTCAGAAATTGGTAGGACCAGTAAAGACTCTGGAATATGTCCAACCGCTGTAAAAATGTGGAATCGGATACCATAATGGGGTACCTGAACACATCTGGAGGAAATTGGCATGTCTTGCAAACAAAAATTCGAAGGCGTATAATTATGGCATCAATTAACCTGGTTCGCATGGTGGATAACTGATAGAGACGAGGCCTGTGTCCCAGCTGTGGGAATTTTAGGCTGATTAAGAAAAGGGGCGGTTTCTACATGCACAGATTGATCTGTTGAGTATTTAACACACAACCATATCAATATATATACTACTTTATTTTTTGGTGTGAAAAACCACGGTTTTGCGCTCAATGTTACGCACTCAACCCATTGTGCCAATGGACGGATTGAATATTCCAAGGGTCTTAAAGGTATTGAAAGTAAAGTTAGAACAAACTTGTATTTTTTTTTTACTAGTGATAAAGGTGGAACTTATACCTCTAATATCTCCGGAACTAGTAGGTTCCCTAGGTAGTTCAACCATGTAACAGCTTAACAGTACACTTTTAAAAGTTTACAAATGTTTTATAATAAGGGTTACCAAAACGAAACTTGTCGTTTTAACCTTCAACATCATTCCTTTTATTATGCATAAAAAATGCAATAAAGGAAACCAAATGTGGAGAACTCGTTTTATAAAGGCCTTTAGTCAAAGAGGAGGTTTCTAATTGTGAGGCATTTTCATTGAGTTGTCTTTCTCGTTCTAGAGGAGTTACGACTGACGTTCGATTTCCAGGTCGAAGAAAAAATTCTATTTTCAACAAACAACAACTGACGCAATATGCGTGTACCACTGTTACGTCTGCCATACCCATCAGGGATAACAGGTGTGAAGTTATTTTGATGACACGGCTAACAATGAGATGATGACAAAAGCGTACATGGCTAGCAATATGTGAGTGTAAATATTATGCACACCTGCAAGCCCCTTTATTTAAGGACGACAGCACTGGCTGTAGATTAATAAAACCTTGGAAAAATAAATTAAGGCAAATGCAATGTTTTACGATTGACGTCATAATCCCAGTTTTAAGTGAAGATTAATTATGCATTCACTGTTGTCTTATTCCATATCGAATCTGACCACATTATTTGTCGTGATTTTGATCACGAAGATTATACATAGTTTGTGGTGTGATTGTAGAATCTGATCACGTTTACTTAAAACATTGTGGCTTTTGTTACTGAAATGACGGTATTAGTTGAATAAATACTATACTTCTTTTGTTACACCTATTTTCCTGAAAGTTAGTTGATATAGGTAAATAATTCTATTAGAATCTAGACAGATAGTTGAGCTTCTTTTTTCTTCAACAGGGGCGGACAGGGGGCCTACCATGACGTCTTAAAGCAGGAGTAATACCAGTGTGGGAAAGGGATGGCGCTAGTCGACCTGTATAGCGCTGTCTCTTTCCCACACTGGAATTACTCCTGTTTTAAGACATCGTAGTAACCCCCCTGGCTGCAGACGGTGTCGATGAAAAGGAAATTGAAGCAGCCCAGAATATGGCTACGAGTTTGGCGCCTTCAGTAGTTTTACTCATAAAGTAGTTTTTATCATGACATGGGAAATTTCAAAAGGTCTGAGTAAGTCTTTATTCAAATCATCGTTGTTAATAGATAAGGCTTCGAAGTAAGAAGTTAAATTAAAGAAACAAAGGTAGACGTTATAATAATTATTTTTCAGACAACTGTAACGTAGAATGTAGTAAACAATACCGTAAAGTGTAACAATTATATCTATTGTAATGAAAACAGACATGTACGTGACAAATACATTTTAACTGAAGCCAGTTAATATGGTATAACAAACAAATATATTTAAAAGAGTACTATATTTGAATGTCTTGTCATTAAACGTCAAATGAGACTTCTTCTAAAAATCTATTAGTAATCTCTTATAATCAGCCAAACTAGTACGGACAAGTTGTGGACGCGGCTCCGGACACATTCATACAAATACATAAAGTATCTGTCACGTCCGAAGACGTGTTTCCAATATGTCTATCAGTTTTGCCCGATCCAGAAAAAATCGCCTGAAAACCTACAGAAAAATGCAGGCTGTAGAAATGGGTGTGTTTGTGTACTGTGTTTTATTTTGTAGGAAATTAAGTCTGTGTTCAACCATATGATCCCGTTATGACGTCACAGAAAATTCAAGATGGCAGACGTTAAACGACAAAATGTCAAGTTTTGTACATTTCCGACCATTTTTCCGTTGTTTCGTTAAAATACTTATTTCTTTTCTTTCCTATTATTGTGATACCGTAATGTTGTATTTTTTTTCATGTTATTGCTAAACAATGCGTGAAGATTGACGGTTTATTATAGCGTGCAGTGTTACATTTGTTTGAAACAGCCTTGAGTAGCGGGGCATTGGACGAGAACGTAATTGCTTGCAGTGACACTTAGGCTTTACAGCCGTACAGTTCATATAATGTTTTGTTTTTTTTTTAACTTTACTCATGACATGTTTCACGTTTTTGTAATTAATTTTTGCCACCTTTTTATTGGTCACTTTTTAGCAAGCAACGGTAGTCTTGTGATTAAGTTGCAGTTCTGTTTTCGAATGTTTTCTGCTGTACATTTCGATACTTATCTTTTTTTTGTAGCTTTTTTCAAGTTGGTAGTATATTTGGTGTTGAAGACAAGACCTGTGTTCAGAGGGACTATAACCACCTCGTATAGCACTATTAATTTATTCTTACTTGAGTTTTTAAAAGATAGAGCTAATACGTCCTGCTTTACCGCTACTAGCAGTTACAATAGAACAGAATAATTATTTATTTGCTGAAAATGTAAGTATTTATAATAAGGTGGTTACAATAATATTAAAGAATCCATTCTACCAAAAAACATAGAATGCTGCTTTCAGAAGTGGTACGCCCTGCAGAGGCACAAAAATTAATGAATGGGAAGAATTAGGATGAATTATTGTTTTTCTCCTAAAAGGACAACACATTCTCGTATCAACTTAAGAAAAAATCAAGAAATATAAAATTTAAATCATAATAAAAATAAGGCTCAACTGGAATAGTTTTATGAATGCGTTATCTGTATTCGACTTTCTTTATAATTACACAGCTGCAGAATTATTATTGAATTTATTTTCATCGTATTATTGAAATTAATGTTAATATGAAACGCTGAATTTAAATGAACTAACAGATAACATATTGTATTTTCACAATGAAAAATGTATTACCATACGAAATAATTTGTTGTTAAGTTCACACAAAATAAACAAGGATTCAAGGGTAACAATCAGAAGAATTATAAGGCTTTCCACAGGGTGTTACCATTCTATACTATTCATTCCAGAACCCCCTATAGGACCACTTCTTTGTCCGTCTCTCTGTCTGTCGAGACCCTATTTCTCAAGAACGCCTGATCAATATTAATGTATGGGAGAGTATTAATTTAACTGCAAAATTAAAATTATTTTGCAATCCGGCTTATATCTGATGATGATTATTTTGAAAAAAATTCTTTGAGTCCTGGTTCCGTGATGAACAAAGTAAAGACACACAAGTTTGTACGGGACCCTGAGTGCGCGAGTCAGACTCGCACTTGTCCGGTTTTTACACAAATTATTACATTGAGAATGTTTTATGCCCTTAAGGCATAAAACATTCTCAATGTAATAATTTGTTGTCCAAGATTTGATTAAACAAGGCTTAACGCAAATGATCTGTGATCTCTATCCTCGCTACTTCCTACCAATTTCCACTTACTTAGTTTAAATGTTAATGGTCGACGTAGTGGTCTTAACCGAATGACTGCGTGGGAGCAAAGAGTGAAATTAGTTTTACGAGGATTTAAGATCTTGAACCTTCTAAGAGTAATTTATCAATGTAGATAGCCGTTGTTTTCTAGTTTTATAAAATACTTTTAAGTTGTTTATTAATTTGAAAAGTTAGTTTTTTATCAGATGCTTTTATCGTCAAAATCGAGACAGCCTCATCATAACTTAACCTATTTCGAAGTAAACTACACATACAATATAAATTATTATTCTTTAAACAAATCTGCAAGGAGAATTTCTATCTCCAGTAAAGGTATACTTGTGTTATTTTAATGAAAGTATTCAAATATTTTCAACATATTAAAACGTTGAATGAAAACATAGTGAGCCATGTCCTAGGACCAGAAATTCGAAGACATGCGTACAAACTCGCACTGGGCCCACGTGGTGGAGTACGGCCTACTCTCTAGAGAGAGTGTCTCCATAACAGAAGGAAGGTCTGCGTCCCAGAAATGGGAACTTTAAAAGTTGATTATTATTATGGATCTTCTCTTTTTGTAATAATAAGTTACGAATATCTGACTTGGACAAAAACAATGAATAAAAATTGACGATAAATTCAGAACTCAAAATTATTCTTTTAGTTTTTGAGATATGGGACTTTTTCATCAAACTGCAGCAGTAACTTTGTTTTTCATTAACATACTATAAAAACAAATTTAGTTTTTCTGTTATTTATAAATGAGCCTTCAAAATATTTTTAGTATATTGTTTTGGGGCTACGGAGTACGATTGTGCGTGTGAGTACGACTCGGACTTGGCCGGTTTTTTTGGTATTGTTTGTCGTGTCTTTGAGTTCCTTGAGTTATGAATTGAGCTACACGATAACTGACAAATGCTTGCACTCACTGGACAGGTCTACTCAAATCTGTGTCGTGTTTCTTCAAAAGATCATTTCAAACACTAATAGTCCTCATATGGGTTGACCAAGATTATGTCTAGACCTTAAAAAAGACTATGACTTCCGAGTTTGTTTTGGCTGTTTCTTCTCAGAGTAGTCAGGTACGAAATACCGGCCTCTAGTATTTAAAAAAAAAATTACGTGTAAAAGTGTTTGTAAACACCTAATGCGTCGCAAGTCACACACACGAGGCAGTGAACATCGTTTGAGTTTTTTCCCTAATCGCGTTTCTGGTAAAGGCATGTTCGAGGAAATCTAGTTTACTCATATTACTGGCGTGGGCATCGTTACGCAAAATATTGGTCGACGAAGAAATAAACAATGAAATATTTTTTCAATTATTACAGCGCGTGCTTCCGGCCTTATAACCAAGATTTGTGATAGATCTTAGTTCTATTTATTGCTTTTGTTAGCTGAAGGATAAGCTTAAACTTGCTTTCATTTATAAATTTCACGGGAAACCTTTTGAAAAGTCCGGATCAAGATTATTTAGAAAATCTGCTGTTAAATGCCAAGTTGGCTCTAACTGTGATTGGTGGATTAAAATAGTGAAACTGAACGTAAAACAACTTCAATGACGAGTGTAAAGGTAGGGGAGAAATGGGGTACTTGTAACAGAACTATTTTGTGAACAATTAAATTCAAGCTAATGATTGGCTTATACAGGGTGGAAGGCACACCGACGTACAAACTGTTACCACGTACTCAGTACATCATCCTGAACCACCCTACACATAAATTTTTCATGGATCTATATAAATAAACAGCTGTTCGACATATTTGACAGTGTAGGTATTGCACTTTTGTAGGGAACAGCTGTTTGTTTTGCCGTAGTTATAAATAATGTTCTCTCTGATAGGACATAGGCGTTTTCTCTGAGAGAGGGTATGGGCCATAATAACCCACCACGCCAATCCACTGCGCAACATTTTTTTTAAATATTGGGTACCCCGGTTTTCAGTATTTCTTTCTATACAATTCCACTGTACGTAATGCAATCCTGAAAAGCAAAATAAAACTCCAAGGCAATTTACAAGTATTGAGCCACCTGTCAATCAGGCACCAGAGCCAACGGTCTGCTGTTGTCAATGCCACGATGCCTTTAGAATTGACAAGTCATCCGGTGCGACAGTTTAATCAAGTGTATTTATTGCAACTGTTTTTAAACTTGGAACTATTTTACTGGTAACACGATTTTCTTTTTTTTTTTTTACTGCTACCTTTTTAAAGCTTGGAGTAGTTCTTACTACACGATTTTCTTTTTTTTTTGCGTAAACAGCTAACTAACGGTGTGATCTTTTGATAGACTTTTTCAACAGTTACCGTAATATGATTCAGCTGAAGCATTCCAGTACCAGGTCTAAGGAAGTACGCAGAAATGTAATTATAATAAAAATCTAATTTTGTTATTTTTCTAACTAATTTCTTTTTCGACTTTCAGGCCTCTGACTGCCTGTAACAACTGTCAAAGATCTACAATTGACAGTCGGGAACAACCGCTTAACGTGCTTTCCAAGCTACGGAGGAAACTATATATGTAATGGGTCACCCATCCTTGGACTACTTGGACTAGGCAAGCGCGACTTAACCTGAAGATCGACACAATCTGCGTTCATTCTTATATCAATGAACAATACAGTTATTATGACATAGTATCTGAATGTTATGTCATGGGAGGAACTAATCAATGAATTGAATGCTATGGGCTGACTGAATTGGCTGATAGATTCAATAACATTGAAACAGAACATTGTTGATTTTTTCTTAAAATGTAACTTGATTGAAATGACAGGATGTACATTATTAAGCCGATAATTTTATTAAGACTATGTTTTTTATAGTTTAATTTAATTAAAATCAAAGCATTTATTTCAAGTAGGCCAGTTACAGGCACTTTTGAATTGCCGAAACAAAGACAACAATGAAATGTAGCTACAGTCCCAGTCACAAGGCATAAAAACTGTGAAAGTATTGTAGAATAGAATTAGAATCTATAGAATCTATAGAACTGGTCCTAATTAATACCCTTATCGAAATAAATACTAACTGATGAACATGCAGCTGTCATTTTAATCAAGTCATATTTTTGGACTCTAGCTACTCTTACTCATTTGTCTTACTCATTTCTTATACTACTTATACTCGACTAAATTCAATCGAGTTCGGCGACCTTAGTTGTCAAAAATATCAACAGAGATGAAACGTAACACTTCAGAGATCCCAATTATATGTTTTTTACCCAGTTATAAGCACAATACAACATCCGTAACTTAATTTGAGTAAACTTTTTTTTAATTACGTAAGAAACGAAGATTTCTTTTAATTGGTGAGTACGTACAAATTGTATCTAAATTACACTTAGGTACTTACCTGATATAATCTGTAATGTTTTGTTTTTTCTCTATACGGTACTGTTTTATGCTACCTAGACTAACTGAATTTATTTCAATAGGAATTTTAGTGCGGATATAAAATGAAGTTATCAGAAATCCATTCAGTATTTGATTTTGAAAATATATTTTTCAGGTTTATTTTCTTGTATGCGTTGCATATTGTGACGAGTGTATTGAATTATTGTTTTACCATACATTTATTTTATTATTGCAATTGTGATGTTTATGCACACAACTGAATAAACTCGTTAAATGGACCTGCATTTGACCATTCTCCTTTAATATTTTGTTTTATTTTTTTCTGTATAGAGGAGAAATGATTTATTTATTTATTTATTTGGCTCTTCAACAATAAGTACACTATTACATATAATAAAGTAAAACATTGCAAACTTAAGTTTAAGTGCCCCATTACTTAAAGAAGAGCACTACATGCACTATATTATGCGCCTAAATATCTAATTAAACAATGAAAAAAAAAAAAGAAGAACTGATTAAAAATACAAATAAAAAAAAAAGAAAAGAAAACAACGTCAGTATCGATACTATTACGTAAGTTAAGGAAGGTAAGGTAAGCCAAACAGAATTAAACTTAAACTTAATTATTTTTCTAATTACATTTAAACAGTTTCTTGAGAGTAGGCACAGATGTATGACATAAGTCGATGTCTTCATCATGTTCCTTGTATACTACATACATTCTATATAATGAGCAATGTTGCCTTAAGTTTGTATTGCATTTTGGCATGCAAAACAGTTTCTTATTTGAACTTCTAGGTAGATTTCGTGGCACATGGAAGGATACTCTACTGAGCAAATCAGGACAGTTCAAAGAGCCTGTTACTAGTTTTTTAAGAAAAATTAAATCCAACATATCTCTTCGTTTCTCCAACGAGACAATCTTAAAATATTTTAATCTTTCCCGGTACGATTTCAGACTTTTACCCAGACCACAATGATAAGTAAGATGCCATAAGAACCTTTTCTGCAATTGTTCGATACGCTTGATGTGCACATTATATTTAGGAGACCAGACAACACTACAATATTCGAGGTGACTTCTGACTAGCGAGTTGTACATAATTTTTTTATATGATTAAATAAATTCCTCCGTTTTTTTTTTAAATAGGTACAGACTTCACTCCAGTAACATTGTTAATCGCTCTTTCAATTATGGCTTAATTATAAATAATCGAAACATTAATTAAACCAGTAAATCAGTTTTAATTACTTACGCACGTCGCTTGATCATTTTAAAACGTAACAACGTTTATTAATTTTATTGTGAAGTTATTTATTGATTCTAATATTAAAAATATCATGCGAAAACTGCTACAATGAAACTATTATAAAGACTTATTTGAGTTTTAACATAATAAAAATAAATAATACTCACGCAACAAAAAAAAAAACTCACTTAACGAAAACAGAACTCAAACCACGAACACAAAAAAGTTAAAAAGAAAATTATTTCCGAGCGCGAAATTTACGCAGCGCGCGCGTGCATACACTGTGTACATAAATTAGACATTAAGCCGCTATGTCCACTACGGTACAGGCAGAGGCTGCAGTACTTCTAGCGGGTGACGTGCAAGGCCTTTTGAAAGGGAGTGCGCAGGCGGCGGAAGTGTAAACAAACAACATGGAAGTTAAACAAGGGTATTGATAACATTCGTATGACTGTAAAATACTATTTTTTATCATTCATTCTTTAGGTGAGCAATGTACAGAGGTGGATTTAGGTATATTCTACCGGTCGATCGATTGGAGGTGGATAATGATTGTAGGTGTCATTTCTCTGAGAGCAGTGGTAGCCCAGTGGATCTGTTTATGACTTACGAGGGGCAGCCGTTGGTTCGAGCCCAGACAAACACTTTATTTTGTGTAAATTATTTCATTACCACTGCTCTCAAAACATTAAAAAAACCTCATGAGATAAAAATAAAACCGACTTCAAAAACACAAAAAAGTGAAAAATAATTTTAGCTACAGAAGTTGGTGACTTTTGTGTGTTTGATTTAGTTTTTTTGAACACATTCAAAAAAAAAATTGGCTCTAGGCCCACGCGGTGGATTGCCCACGTGTGGGTTTCCAGCCCATTTCCTCTCAAAGAAGACAGTTGGAGTCAGCTTCCAGTCTAACCAGTATTTTACATGGAGCGACTGCCTATCTGACCTCCACAACCCAGTTAGTACTGGGCAATACGATACCCTTGGTAAAACTGATTGTCAGACTTTTGGACCACTGACTACCTGTAACGACTGTCGAAGATCTACAATTTACATTATAGACTGTTTATGTTGTGTTATTTACTTTACACTTTCAGCACACAAGAGAGGTGCACTTAGCGCGCGCTTGCGCACTTTTTTGCCATAGGCAGTTACTACCAGTAAGTTCAATTTGAAAAACCGTTGGGTGATTCAGAAAACGTTTTTTACTCCTACCGTAACAGACTGCAACACAATGAAGTATGTTAAAATCTTTTTTCATGAATTTGCATTTTCGAAAATAAAAGCATTGTTTCATATTTTGGTGTTCCCTTGTTAGGAATATAAAACTTGTATCAATAACCCTCCTTTTGGGCTTCGCCGCGGTCGGGTAAAAAAGAGCAGAATGAGGTTTTATTTATTTAGATATTTTGAATGCATCAAATGACAATCAATAAAATATTCTCTCACGATTTTTGCTAGAAAACTATTTAAAAATGGTCTAACTTTCTATTTTCTCTCAGCATTAAGATTATTGCACTAATATGAGTACAAATAATTCCCAACTTTCGTTTTCGTTGACATAACAATTGCTTGCCATAATATTTTCCTTCCAATTAGCGTATTGTCGTCGAGTTCATAATGCCAATATCAGACGCTTCACTGGAATGACCAGTTCACTCAAGTGACTATTTTTTATTTTATTTTAAGCTACGATAATAAAGAAAAAAATGAAAATACTTTAATTTTCATGAAACACGATGCACAACAAAATAGGTATAAAAGAGCAAGGGTAAAACTTGCGTCACATTCGCGCAAAAGGACCATCGCTCAGCATAATGCTGTTGATAAAATGACGTAGGGATCATTCCTTAGCTTTTTTAAATTATTTTTCGATAATTTCGTAGGCAACTGAAAGATGCCGAGAGTTGAGATCGCTGGATCGAATTATTGATGAAGGTATTTTACAGCCTTCAGGGCATTTTGATACTTGGACATATTTTATTATTATTTTAGATCTATTTGTAGTTTGTAAATAATGCACATTCTGAATTCAAATAAAATTACTTTTTACGTTAAAATCCCTTTTGAAACAAACATTTTTTGTCAATTTTGAATCATGTTTCACTCAGACGGTTCACTTTGAGTGAAAGATGCTGAGTGAAGGCAAAAATGAATAGACTGTTATCGGTTTAAGTAAGAAAAGTTAAATAAATAACCAAAGTACTACAAATATTAACAAATCGCGTGGAAAAATTAAAATTTTCCGGAAGAAAAGTGTTTATTTATGAACTTACAAATCGATTTGTTAACTTATCTGTGAAAATATATTGAGCAGTCAGAATAACAGGCATTAAAACTCTTAGTATTGTATTCGTGCTACACGTGTTACAATTTTGAGCAAATCGCAACCGGCTTGCCTGTATAACCAGATAGAACATGGACGAAGCACAAAGAGTATCGAATGATCGTAGCCGTTGGGGTCCTGCAGTTTCTGCCAGTCCCCATGGGACAAAGGTATGAGTTTATTTATGTAAGTATGTATGATATTGAGTAGGTACGTATCAAGCATATACTATGAACTCGAATTTACGTTATTTTATTTTACTACATAACATAATGGGTGTAAAAGTACCCATAGCAAAGCCGAAAGGCACTCGTTGTCCCCATCATTGCGATATTTTTTTTTTGTTCTAGGCTACACCTGGAAATTTTCTAGTTACGGAGACATTGGAGGTTAAAGTTCCAACTTTTTCACAAGTTTTTTATTTTCAAATAAATGTTTTTAATGTTATAACTTTAATGTAATGCATCCATCAACACGATGTTTTCTGTGTGTGACATTGAACCCTACCGTAAAACGTGATTTTTAAACCAAAAAAAAAAGTTGCTTCCCAACAATAATTTTTGCCTAGAGTCCGTTTACACCTTGTATTTTATTACCTCATCAGAATCACAAGTCCTGACCGTTCTTCGAAGGGTTAGGCAGAAGTTCATTTAGGTAGTTAAATGGCGATTCATTCTTTTTCAAACACCTTTACAAGTTCATTTAGAATAGTTAACTGTTTCTCAATGACGTAACTTTAAACCGTACTCGTGAAGCAATATTCCACTCGCGCGCAGGTCCGAACTATTTCGCCATCCTAATGAATTGTGCATACAAATCTTGTCCATAACACAAATATTGTAAAACAATCATTACAATGTAAATTGGTAAAACAAACAATTAATAATAATTGTAAACAAATCATGACGACATAATTAGCAACAAAAAATATATGACGTATGTAAATGAGAGCAAATTCTTTGCATAACAAAGAAGTGTTAATGAGTTTTTTAAACCTATAACTGGTTTTAGATTTATTATCATTTTTTTGTTGTCAACATACCGTGTGGCACGTGTTCGCTAAATTGATTTATTAATTATATCTGGCCTACTCATACCGTAGGTATATCATAAAGTTATAAGTCTATTAATATTCACTGATAACCATAGGATTTTCCAACGACCAAATTATTTAAAATTTAGGTTGTTTTAGCTTACTTGCCGTTTACAACACTTGTTGGGAAAAACAAAAGTCATAATACAGGGTGGAAGGAACATCGATGCACAAACGATAACCAGGTATTCAGAACACCATTTCGAGCAGATAAAAAAAAACACTGTTTTAAGCTGTCACGGTTTACACCTAAACTTATACTGTCACTTACGGGATATCTTCCGTGACTGTTCATTATTTTGAGCTCCCGATATTTCGACACTGTTGCAAGCGAACGTTTTGTGAGACAACCTGCGATCATGGCGCTTGCAACAGCGTCGAAATATAGGGGGCTCAAAATAATGAACAATCACGGAAAATATCCCCGTATGTGACAGTATAAGTTTAGATTAAAAAAGAAATCCCGATCAAAATTTTCTGTGGGGGGTTCGGAATGACGTACTGAGTACGTGGTAACGGTTTGTACGTCAGTGTATAGAGTTGCATATGCAAATATGAGTTTGCATATAACCCGGTCTCTATTGATGACGTAGCCTCGTCATAGACTCTCGTGCTTTTCCTGATAAGTTTTTCTTGGGGGCATTACCGGCAATTTTACCGTTAACCTGGGTATTTTATGCTGTGGGAATTGTAGGAGTTAGCTTTCAACACCAGTTTATTACCCAGTATGTTTTTTGTCTCTCTTTTTGGATAACATAATTCATAACATCCACTTCATAATGATTAGTGATTCATAGTGATGGGGCACTTAGACTTAAGTTTGAAATGTTCTCCTACAATGGCGAAGGTTCCATAGAACTCGATTCCTACCGGCTTCCTTTTGAAAAATGGCACAGTCAGTATTGTATAGACAAATAATATAATCACATCAAAGATATGTACTCCAGCTTACATACTATTTGACTACAGTAGACATCTCTTATATATGTAATAGTGAACTCATTGTTGAAGAGCCAAATTAAATAAATAAATAGGCTCACAGGCGCGATGTTATGATTAATGTTATGAGTACTTAAGCATAATTAGCGAAAAGTGGGTGTACTAATAGAGTAGATGGGTGTAGACATATATTACACCCATATACATGTATTTTACTAGTTATGTTCAAGTCACAGGTGTCACTCCCTGCTACATGGGTAACTGTGGGTGCCACCTGTAGCCTATTGCCATAAATCGGGCACAAATCCGAACTTCTCGTTGCCACTGTTATAAAACTGATAAAAGCAGGTAACACTTCGAAAAATTGGAGAGACATAAGAATGAAGCCTTTTAAATATAGTTATCTTTCAAAGGCAAGGTGATGTTTTCAATTTTCTTACCGTTGACGCACAGAATCGGTTACCTACGCCAACGCTACGGATCAAGTTTAATTCTGTCGATTATAATTATTCAATGTACCTTAACGATTATCCAAAAGTACTGAGCTAACCAGTTTCCAAGAGGTCATTGATTTTTCGATCGGGATAATTTTAAAGGGACGGACAATGAAGGAGTTCCGCACTCACGACGACGTTGCTCGAAAAAAGAAAAACAAATCATTAGAATCGTGGTTTTCGTATTGAATTTTTGTGTTTTAATTTTATTGATACCCAATATATTATACAGCGTGTAAGGGACAGCCCTCCACAAACTGATCATACCAAAACGACCGGTACAAGAAATTATTTCAGTAATGTTATGGGAAACAATAATAAATTTGATTTGTTTTATTTCCTTCGTGGCAAAACGCGCGTAGCGAACGGCAAGCGCGACGACGAGTTCGAAGAACTCTGTAGCTAGGCAGGAAGTGAACAGCTGATTTCACCCATCGTTCGCTAGACTAATTTCAACATCCATTGTTGGATTTTTGCTTTTAGCCGTATTATTTACGTAAATGAAGTGCTGCGTACAGGGAATGTAATTTTACCAGTAGTGTTTGAATAGTAACTGAAAAAAAAGATTTAAAAAAAAATCCGGAGAAAAATTCATGTGGAATATGATTCAAAATAAGGAGCTGAATGCACCCTGTCAGTTTGTGGAGGGCTGTCCCATACACCCTGTATAAGCGTGATTTTCGTAACTCTTGACAACATTGTATTCTTATCTTTATAATTAAGTGTTAGAAACTTAGAAGCAATCAAAAGTACAAATTGCATTCTCGATAATTTTCAATGGAGACAAACGATACGTGTTAAGATTTCAACTAATTTAAATGAAATGGTAGTAACTTAATTGTATTTTATTTTGTAAGTGAGATTACAGTCAGAATCGCAGTAGGTGACATGCTAGAGTTTCTATCTATTATGGCGTCCGTTTATGTAACAAAAAAAACATTTTAACAAAATTAAACACTAAGCCAATAAAATACATATCTTAATTTACATATTAGAACATGTAAATTAAGCATAGTTCAAGTCCGGATGCACTAGTTCAAATCATTAGAATATCAGCCTACCATCGCTCCCACGACACAAGGAAACTAACACAAGTATAAATGTTAAGCTAATATTATTGTTATATAGTCAACTATTTCCTTATAGTGTTACTTTGTTCGATTTAAACCTACATTTTATGAATGAACATACGTCATAACATCGCTTCTGTTTTCCCAGGAGGGTCAGACAGAAGGGTTTCGAATACTCATATTGCGCCAGGTATGTCAAAATCTTATGTAATAAGGGTCGATTCAGGTCCTGGGAATTCCAGGATACTACAGAGGAATTATGCTCCTGGTGGTGAAATCCAATAATAGTAACCTATCTATAAGTATTTCGAAATTCATATTGGACAAAAAGTAGAGGTAGACCAAAGAACGATGGATGGACTGTGTGAAGGATGATATGGCTAGAAAGGAGGCGACTGCTGAGATGACGACCACTGGTCCCTTTCCATCTAGCCCTTGGTGGAAACAACAATAGAGAAGTTTGGGAGAAGAATTAATGCTGCGCCAACGCCAAATAAATAGTGATGAAAATAATGATGGATTATGAAAACCCTATGCCTGGCAATCGCAACCAATAGACTAACAACGAAACAAAAGGTCAGTTATTTCCTCAAAATAACCTTGATAGTTTCGCATTGTTTAATTTAGTCACATTTCATGACTGAAATATTATCAAAACATGTTATTGTTAGCTTGCTGTAATGTGGTTTGCATAAATTGCGGAAGAAAGGTACCTACGCAGGAATTTTCTAACGTGATTAATTGAGGTGAATCAATTCAATAAAATTGTAGAAAACCCATTCCTGTTAGTAATTGATGAATATGCTAAACAACAACGATCATTGGAATTCTGATTTTCTATTTGTTTTAACTGTCCTACTTCTACTTCGGGGCAAAGGAATCCCCAGGTTCTTCCTGGATTTTATTAGAATGATTAATATTCCTTCTTTTGAATAACAATAAAACGGTACAGGTAAGAGCCCAATCATCATAATTTTGCTGCCCTGGTCACATTCCATTGAGGGTCGGCGCAGCATGCTTTTTCTTCCATTCTCCACTGTCACACGACACGGTATCATTTACTCCTTTTTCTTTCATATCATTCCTCACATAATCCATTCAATTTTTCTTTTCCTTTCGCTACTCTTTAATCCATCAACATCCATATTTATCACTCTTTGAGTCAAATGCGTATGCTCTTTTGAACACATACTAGGGTACTACGTGCCTCGGAAACCACGTTTAGTAGTTGGTTCTGGCTGTCAATTTTAGATCTTGGACAGTCGTTATAGGTAGTCAGTAGCCCAAAAATCTGGCAACCTGTTCTGCCAAGGGGTATCGCATTACCGAGTACTAACTGGGTTGTGGAGGTCAGATAGGCAGTCGCTCCATGTAAAATACTGGTATTCTGCTGCATCCGGTTAGACTTAAAGCCGACCCCAACAAAGTTGGGAAAAGGCTAGGCAGATGATGATGACATGGGGTACTACGTTTAGATCTCGGTTAGCCATGTACTGCCAAACTTCGGAACCGAAATCGACAAGGCTATTATACAATCTAACTTCATTTTATTTTCATACATAGATTTTATTATGCGTAAACAATCGCTTTTACGAACTGTAATTTTATCTTTAAAATGATGATTGCGGCATTGACACAAAACTTGTGAAGAGGATAATTACTTGATGACTAAACATCGTAGGTACTAGTGAGTTCACTGACGGTCGACCACTTTTCAACCATATTACATAGTGCATAAGGGTGAGAAGTGGCGGCCGTCAGTGAAATCAGTAGTACAACAAAATTGCACAGAGCTGGAAAAGAATAAGATATGACAGGTAAATAAATATAATATAACATACATATGTAACACTAGTTTCGCCCGCGGTGTTACTCGCGGTGATAAAGTTTGCACACGTACAGACGCCAGCACATACTATATTTTTATTATTTGTTGTTACAGCGGCAGAAATCCACATTCTGTGAAAATTTCAACTGCCTGCCTATTACGGATAATGAGATACAGGCCGCTGACAGACAGACCGACGAACGGACAGACAGCGGAGGCTTTTTTTTTTTTTTTTTTTTTTTTTCCGGATGGGAAATCATCAAATGACCCCCCCCACTCTGGGCGGAGCGGAGGGGAGTGTCAGACTTGTACTGACTAAAACCCATCCATGTTCCTTCTTTGCCCTTTATGTTCCAGGGCCACGGTATCTCTTTCGAACAGTCCCGCAGCCCTGGCAGAGGCTTAGTAATAGGGTTCTGTTGGTTACCTTTCGGGTACCGAACCCTGAAACAGTCTGTGAAAGGATTAAAAATAATGAAAAAGTCCTATTAATATGTCAAGTCTGTGAAGTTGAAATATAAATGTACGATGTATCAGTTTTGCGGATCAATTTCCGTGTCTGTAAATGGAGTAAAGCAAATGATTAGTTACATTACTATGTACCACTATTATTGTAGTGTTACTGCATTGAAATCGGCATTCGTTCCCTTTCAATGCTCGGCCTTCGTCGGATGGCAGGCGGCCTTGCGTACTGTATGCTAGTCGCCCAGCCACTGAAATGTTTTACTTAAGAGTTTAATCATACTCAAACGGCTATCCATTTAGCTCATTACAAAACTAAATGAACACAGGACAACTGCGAAATCTGTTGACAAAACATCTTTTACATCTGCAATATTTGTACAAGTGGAAACTTTGATTGGATATTTTGATGGATTTTTTGATTTTTGATTTTTGATTTTGAAATGACACTTTGTACCGTGCACATAAGTTTAATTTCTTCATATCATGTATGCTTTAACCAGGTTAACCACTGTTTATTTTCTGACTTCTGACCTTGTACACACGGCGATATCAAGCTCGCATCCAGTATAACATGGCCTCGCTTTGTATAGATTTTCCATACAATGAGAGATCCACATAAACTGGTTATGTATTGCTTGAATGGTGAAGGACATTTTGGATCTTAAGACGATTGTCACACGACACCGCGCGGTAGAGCGGAGAGCGGAGGCGGCAAAGCGAACGTAAATTGGCGGTGCGCCGCGCCGCGCGGATATGTGGTGAGCGCAGCTCGTCCGCGCGGTCGGGAAGTGTAAGTGTGTAAAGCATTAACGGATTTCAAACAAGCAAATGCGACGTGAGATTCGCTTGACCGGACAACTGCGCGAACGAGATTTGTCGTCTGAGAATCGCCTAGCGGCGCAACTCAATTTCCTATAAGGCGCGAATTATACAGAAACGGCGTAAGGTGAAGGCGCGGCGCAGGCATGATACCGCTTCAAAACGTTTTCATACAAAACGTAGGTACGTAGGCGACGTGTCGTGAATTACACTCAAGCGGCGCGGCGCAGACACGCCGTTCTTTCGTTTCGTTATAAATTCCATGCCTGCGGTGCGCTTGCGCCGCGTCTTCACCTGACGCCGTTCCTGTATAATTCGCGCCTAAATCTATATGGATGTTGAACTATAAAACTACCGTTGCATTAATTATATTTATTTACTATAGCTACAGACTTATGTACCAAAAGTGCGCCGTATAACTTACAGCAATCTATATTATTATATCTACTTGCCGTTATTTACTGCTGTTTTGAAACAGCAATCTTAAGCCCTCCTAAATACGTGACTTAGAAACAAATCTAGTAAAATCAGATTGTATATTCAAGTACCTATTCGATTTACTTGCGTACTTACTGTAGTGTATTGTATTACTTTACTTTTGGGAAAGGAAAATGTTTTTTACCTGTTAAATATTGGCTTTAGCCCGCGGCTTCGCCTTAAGGAGGTCGAAAATATTACGCTGGAATGTTATATCTAGTGTAGTGTGTACTGTGTGTGTGTGTGTGTCTAGTGTGTAGTTTAGTATAGGTGCGTGTGTGTGTGTGTGTGTGTGTGTGTGTGTGTGTGTGTCTAGTGTTTTATCTAGTGTTAATGATAATGTTATTTCTGGATAAAAAGCACCCTATTTTCTAACTTTGTGCCCCGTAAATAGCAGACTGACTTACTTTCGCATTTATAATATTGGTCCTCGTTGGTAGAGTCGTTGCAAGTGTGGCTGCTGAGCATGAGGTCCTGGGTTCGATTCCCGGGTTGGACAAAGTGTTATTGGGTTTTTCCATCGGGAATTTCTCAGTAGCAGTCACGGAGCCTGGATTTGTGCCCGGTTGATGGCAATAGGTTCGCACCCTATTTCATGGGACTTAATACATAACTGGCGAAATGTAGGAGTACAATGAGGTACACCTCTGCCTAACACTACATTAATTAAAATGAAAAAGATTTTTTTGTTTGCCAATGATAAATACTTACATTGACTAATTTCATCGAAATCACGAAGTACCAATTCATAGTGGTTTTACCGAAGACACTTGCCACCTACTTTCCTCCAACTCACCTTGGTGAGTTGGAGGAAAATAGGTGTCAATGTTATCATTAAGTAACGCCAATTGACAAATGAGGTCTCAGTAGAGTGGGGAAAACCCTGTGTTGTTTGATCTGAGTTGTCATTATCAAAACAATCGATATCAGTTCATTCTCAAGAAATAATTTCTTAATAGGTTTCCACATGAATGGTTAAAAAATTACCCGGGGAAACAACCGGGGTCATTGACATACCTCGCAGAGTTAGCCAGCTGAAGTGGCAGTGCGCCAGCCATTGTCTGTCGAAGTCAGTCGAAGGCCAGGCCGGTGGAGCAGACGAGTCCTAGGGTAGAGATCTTGTATTGGCAAGGATATGCAGTGCACCACAAGCTAGATGGACCAACGACCTTAAAAAGGTGACTGGAACGCGGAAGGTGGAAGACAGGGTGTTGTGGCACTGCTTTGGAAAGGCCTATGTTTTGCAGTTACTTGTTTTCCCCGTCATTGCGATAATTTTTTTGTTCTAGCCCAAACCTCGGAACCTTAGTTATGGAGGTATTGGGCGTCAAATTTCGAACTTTTTCGCAAGTTTTTTTTTAAATACTTGTTTTTAATGTAAGATTAGAAGAAGAAGCAAAAGGTTTTGAGTGTGCTACATCGAGTCCTACCGTAAAACGTGATTTTTCACCCCAAAAAAAAGGCTTTTCCCAGCAATCATTTTTGCGTAAAGTTACTTAGTTTGATGTACATAATGCTTGGTTGGGTAGGGTTTGAAAATAAAAAGATATAAAGAAAAAGTAAGTATTGGATTCACACAGGACTAACAATAACATGAAAATAAACCAAAGGAAATAATACACAAAACAAAAAAAGAAATACACAAATAAAGATAATTTTAAACTAAAACATAGAATTTAACTAAGTATCAGTGGAGTAGGGTTCATAGAACTCGATTCCTATTGGCTTACCTTTGAAAAATAGCACAGTCAGTATTCTATAGACAAATAATATAATCACATTAAAGATGTGTACTCTGGCTTACCTTTTACAAAAATGTACCTTTCTCTTCTGCTAAGTATAGGTCGTGTACGAGGCCAGAAGGCCCCAGTCCCAGCTTGGTGCTACGACATTAAAAAAAAAAGAAGTCGCAGCACTGATACGACCCCGGAGTAAATTATCGTAATTTACTAGGTGCAATTCTTACACAGAACTCTTATCGATAATTCGCAATAACACTTTGTAATAAAGAATTGTACTCGGAACAAACCAATAACACAAGCAAGATTGTTTTTAAATTGATCTCAATATGTAGTAAAGAATACGAACAAAACTATTTGTTAAAACAACTAACCGTATTGGGGCTAAGACCTACAATTATTTAATTTACACTAATGCTCGTAATTGGCCAGCGAGTAAAACAATTATTGTTCATTTATTTGGTACATGGCTGTATGGATACCTATTTCATCTCGCTTGCAGATTGATGAAACATAACATAACATCTGTAATCCCCGAAGGGTTAAGCAGAGGTGTACATAATAGTACACCTACATTTCGTCAGCTATCTTTGTAAGTACCAGGTAATAGGGAGCTAGCACATTGCCATCAACCGGGCACAAATCCAGACTCCGTAGCTGCTTCTTGATGGAACCTCAAGACCTCACGCTCAGCAGTCCCGCTTGCGACCTTAGACCAACGAGGCAGTCAGAGTAATGAAACGATGATAATTTTGATGCCTTTATCCCAAGTTCATTAGATCCGGAATAATTTTGTCATTTTCAGACGTGACGTGACACATCTGACTTATAGACGCTTCATGAAAATTAAACCACGTGTGGTCTTTCTTTACCATCTCGGCGATAAGCTAGCAGTAACGGAAACAGCTAGTAAAAGATTCATAGCATTCTTACTACGAATGTTTTTTTGACATTACGAGAAAATGAGCGCAAAGGAAAATAAAGAAAAGGACTAACAAGGTCTTGAAATTTCGTAACCAACTAATAGCAATGACTTTCATAATCAGGTACTTACATCTTCATCAACATGTCTTGCCTAAATAACGCTATCGAGCAAATGCAATTTTCGGGCGTATGAAGATGAAACAGTGAATTTGGAATTTTCTTCTTAAAAATTGGTATCGCGCCATTAGGTTCCTGTCGCGACTCTCAAGTAGAATTCTGGCTGCGAAGGGTGACGGGCTCAGTCAGGCGAGCAAATAAACTTGCAAAAACCGTTGATGAGGATGTCCTAGGATCAACAACAACAACATTAGTCAACAACAACAACAACGACAACAACAACAACAACAACAACAACATCATCGTCAACATTAGTTTTAGTATATGCGAAGCCTAGTATTGTACTTGTCTAGTATTTTTATGTAAAGAATCTATGTATAAAATTTCAAAACTGTATCATGAAAAATCACAAAGTTATAAGCTTATTCTGTTACCTGGTTGCCCGCACAAAAACGTGGTAACCACGCGGAGCCGCTGTGCGCGCGCCTCCAGCGTTGTCTTTAGCTGATTGATAATAATAATTTGGCAGTAGGTACCTAAATGACTGTGATAGGTACTTAGTGTCACTCGGTGTCCAACTTGTATTTTTTTTTAAATATTTTTGGGACAAAATATAAAATGTTTTAAAAATTATTGGAATCGATTCAGTTACTTATTCCTGTACCTCTACCATGAGATATCATCGAAAAAACACGCGCTAGCGTTGAACTCGCTAGCGTGCTAACGTGGATCAAATAGATTTCGATAATGCTTGCACCATGAGATTTACGGAATCTTACGCAGGCGCTAAGGTAAGCTCGATAGATCGTGTCCTCTAACTAACTTCACTCTACTCCTTAGAATACTTTCGTCTATACTTCACTACTTATGTTTTGTTTCTTTCTTTCTCACTAATAAGAAGAGAGAACGGCACGTAAGCTCAAAATGTAGTGTTATCGCTATGCTAAAAATGTTAAGACAGTCAATATCACAAAATAAACCGACAAAATAGAAAAGTTGACGGTTAGTGGACTACTTATGGTATTTAGTGGTTTTTGAATTTTTATTCCTTATAATATGTCACTGTCGCCATTCAATTCAATTTGTTATGATTTGTTATTTTCTTTGTTGACGTTGTGTCACAGAGTGGTTTGAAAGTTTAAAACAATAAATTATTTGGATTATATTTTAATACAATGAGGACCAGTGTCTCAGTTTCAATTGTCGGTGGAGTTCATGGAAAGGTATGTTTCTACTTTCTATTAAATTCGACACAATAGTTCTGAAATAATGTTGAAACTAAGAGTAACGTCAGGCAGGTTAATGACCTGTGATTGCCGTTAAAATTTAGCAACAACTTGCGGTTAACGTAACAACAGAAACTCATAGTAATGTTTGTGAGTAATTCATCATTAGTGTGTGTATTATAAGATGTTTGAACTCCTATTATGTGAGAGGAGACCGTCTTATTCGTAAAGTGGGACGGTTGGCGCAGTGTCTGAGCGATTGGCTGCTGCGCTGCGTGTCGCGGGTTCGATCCCCGCACGGAACAAATATTTGTATGATCCACAGCTAGTTGTTCCGGGTCTGGCTGTGTATGTGAGTTTAAATGTTTGTAAACGCACCCACGATATAGGAGAAATTCCTAGTGTGGGGAACGTTTTTTTTTTAAAAAAAAAAGCATGGATACGTCAGTTCTTTGAAGCCTCACTAGTGTTTGCAAGTGGTTTGGTTCTGGGTGCGATACCCGGGTCAGACAATGGTATTGGATTTTTCAAAGAGGAAATTTTCTCAAGCAATCAGAAGTCTGAAAATGTACTACCCAGTTTCAGTGCTATAACAAAAGGTCTTTTGTCGCGTTTGATTAGATTTTCATCAGGCGCTAAAAGATATTTGCACACCTATAGTTCTGACGGCACGGTTGGCGCATTGGAGCGATTGGCTGCTGCACTGTGTGGCGCGGGTTCGATTCCCTCACGGAAAAATGCTTGTATGCCTACAGGTAGTTTGTCCGGGTCTGGCTGTTTGTGTATGTGAAATTAAATGTTTGTAAACGCGCCCACGGTACAGGAGAAATGAAAAGAGCGGGGCAAAACAATCTTTGGACTAACCTCTGTGATATTTATTTTATTTTATTTATAACAGTCATTTTGTATCATTTAAATTCTAATTTAGACCATCTTATGCAACACCATTCTTTCTAATAGCTCATATCCGTGTATTTGCCACTAATTCGCAGTTACAAATGGTTACAAAACACATGCATCTACACTGTTATGTAAGAGACAATGAGATTAACACTTATATATTACATATTCGGTGGTGATTATCCATAGTTTTATTTGTTTGCAGCCTCCATTTGTTATGTAATTCGTCTAGACGGACACCAAGCATTATTAATTTCATCTTTTTGTTTTTGCTGACATAATATCATCTGGACGCGTACCGTGCGATCACTGGTTTGAGGAGGCACGGGAAGACAGCAGATGGAAGGAATTGGGGGAGGCCTTTGTGCAGCAGTGGGACTGTGGGACAGATAAGGCTACAAAAAAAAAAAAAAAAATTGCTGGGAAACGACTTTTTTTTTAGGGGTGAAAAATCACGTTTTACGGTAGGACTCGATGGAAAGCACTCAAAGCATTGTGCTGATGAATGGATTGAATAGTACGGGGGTCGTGGAGTTGTGTAAATTAAAAACTTACATTAAAAACATGTATTTAAAAAAAAAACTTGTGAAAAACTTGAAACTTTGACCCCCAATATATCCGTAACTAGAAGATTCCCAGGCATAGTCTAGAACAAAAAAACGATCGCAAAGACGGGGAGAACAAGTGGCTTTCGGCTATGTTAAGGGTCTATTTACACCCTTTACGTTGGTTTCAGCTTCTAGTCTAACCGAATGCAGCTGAACACCAGTATTTTACATGGAGCGACTGCCTACCTGACCTCCATAACACAGGTAGTACCAGATAACCTCTTGGTAAAGATAAAACTGGTATTCAGAGTTTAGGGCAACTGACTACCTGTAGCGACTGACAAAGATCTACAAATGAACGCAGGGACCGACAGCTTAACATGCTTTCCGAGGCACGGAGGAAACTCGATGTGTTATAGTCGTTCATTCATCCCTACCTACAACTTGAAGATACCTATACCTTGAACGTCAACCTGCGGCTGTTATTATTTAGCCAAGTGACATTTTTCTACTGACACATTAAAAAAAATAATAAGAAAGAAAAATAAAAATAAAAATACACGCGTCGCAAAATATTGTTAACTATTGTCATTATATGCCTATACAACCATAACTTCCGCTAAAATAGGAAGACCTACTTCCCACGACCCCAGAACTTGCTCAAG
The DNA here is from genome assembly GCA_910589295.1 of Noctua janthe. Lineage (NCBI taxonomy): Eukaryota > Metazoa > Arthropoda > Insecta > Lepidoptera > Noctuidae > Noctua > Noctua janthe. The sequence continues at coordinate 2,397,266 of OU342560.1, forward strand.
ACGTTCATTCAAAATTATTTTGAAATAATAAATTTAATACCACCCTAAATGAAAACGGAATATTTTTTGCGACATTAAAACCCACTAAAGTACTTTTTAATAAACACCACGTTTATTCGTAATCGTAAAAGTAAAACCAGGACCGACTTTAATTGCCAGACTAAAAAAAAATATTTACAAAAGATAAATGAGCTTTTTGACTCAACCAGCGACGCCCAAGACTTCTGAACAAGTGATCAAATAAAAGGACAAAAAGAACTTTGATAGTATTTTATTAACTCGACGTGTTTTAGTGTTACTTACAAACTAGTGTCAAAATTAATTATATCACATTTCTTTTTTCACAATAACAAAAACTTATTTATAACAAAATAGATGTTTATTGCAATTGTACTCAACATTTTGTCTATTCTATTATAAGTTAAAAGTTTGAAAGAAAATTTAGAAGAAAATAAAATAGAAGATAAAAATTTTGTCTCATTTTTTGTGTTGCGTTACTCAAAGGTTTTTAAAGTTATGGTATCACTCAATGCAATGGAACCGATTTTATTTGAAAGAAATCTTCGATAAAAAAAGTCCGCCTCTGTACTTCGTGAGCTTGAAGTGTTAAATAAATAAATAAAACTGCTGTTGGACTATTTTTATTTATCCTTTCTGTTTATATTTATTTCGATAGTATGTAATTGTTTAGCTTTATTACCAAACATGGTTTTTGAAAGATTCAAAAACCATGTTTTGTAGCTGCTATGATTTTGTAATTAATCATTTATTGAGCAATTTCAATAAAGTCAGTAAGCTACTTACGATAATAACTTTAAAAGGCTCGTATATTTATTCTAGTAATAGGATTAAAAATGTCTTAAAATCTTAAGTAATCGATTTAATCTAAACGTAAAGTAAGATACAAAATGGCATCTGAAGAAATAATATTATTGGTAACTACCCTTTAATATGTAGTAAGGTAAAAACTAGAGGAAAATCTATTACAAGAGAAGATAGATAAAATACATTATAAAGAACTCTCTAGAGAACTGGTTATCGATAAAATTAAGTACTAATTAGTCTAAGAGACGGCGTTTTGTGAAGAATAAACTATTGTAGTCACAGAGTCTACATATTTCTTCTTTTGAATGGGAAAGCGGTCATGCTGCCAGCTTTTTGGTATGCTTATATTAAAATTCACTAAAGATTAACTTAAATTAAATTGGCAATTGATTTCAATATTTGAATAGTCTCTATAAGTATGAATATTTTATTGTAACTGTTTTTCTGTCTGTTTCTTTTATTTATTTGTTTATTTATTTATTTATTTATTTAGGATTTATGATAAAACATCATTTTGTTAACAACTAGATTTCATATTTATTTATAAATTATATCAGTTCATCACGTCATTATTACAATATTGTTTGAAAAATAGTTAGCATTTTAATTATAATTTTTTATTGTTTTTACAAGCAAAATACAATTTACGCATTTACAAAAACCACTTAACATCATTTACAAGAGAGCCCGCCTAAGGTAATAGATTCCATAATAATGGATGTAAATAGACCCTTCACAATGCCGAGAGGCACTTGTTCTCCCCGTCAACGTAATATTCTTTTTTGTTCTGGATCATACCTGGGTGCTTTCTAGTTACAGTTCCAACATTTTCAAAAGTAAAAAAGTAATACTAGTTTTTAATGTTATAACTTTACTATATATACCTCCATGATCCCTTTACTATGCAATGCATCGATCCACCAGCACAATATTTTAAGTGCGTAGTTTTTTGCGTAGAGGAAGAAGGACTTAGTATGATGTACAGAATGCTTGATTGACGCCCGTTGTACCGTCTGCACCATCAATGGTGCAGAGGAGACTAATTAGTTTCGTTTGCATCATTAATGGTGCAAGTGAAACTGCGTTAATAGCATGGTCTCATCTGCACCATACGGCTTCGTGAAGAGTCCGTTTACACTTTGTATATTTAAACAAAAATAGTAGATATAATAATAATACGAGTATTTTAAAACAAGAAAGGTCATGATAAACTAATAGTAATGACAGAGTGAAAGAATATAGGTATACAGAATAATAATATAAAACATTAGGTAAGTTTTCAGACAGGCAATCAATACCTAAAGGCCTTATGTATCACAACCTTATTAGTGAGTTTATAGTCCACGAGACTAACTTAATCATAACGACCCTACTAAGTAGTTCTATCAATTTAATGGAATGTCAACATCTCTTAGTAAAAATTTTGGACGGAATTTCCATTAATACAAACCTATCGTATTTTTAATGATATTATTGGTCTGTGACAGGCTAGACAGGCTTTCTGTCACAACTATAAATTCATTCATTCTAACATTTTTTTTAAATATTTAAATTAGCCGTCTTTATTTTCTATAAGGTATTCAAAAATTCAATGTTATGACTTCCTATCTTGTCAAAAAGGTATATGTCATGATCCTTATGCCTGAAGCTTCCAAATCAAATCATAGTATCATTCACAGTAATGCTAGTCACATTAGGTACCATCTCCAAAACTGGAGCGTCATAGAATTTGTCCAACATGCTTTTGATTGAAGTATAGGATCCTGCAAAGAGAGCGACGAGGGCTATCATGGCGATGAAGATGTTCTTCCAAAGGATCCAGTTGAAAGGTCCCAATCCGCGGTCCCATTTGTGAACGGTGTCGATGATGGCTGGAGTGAGGAGGCCGAGGGTCGAAAGGAAGATGGCACCGCTCAGGTTGATGAACAGCTCCAGGTCGGGGAAAGCTGCTGCGAGGGCAACTGTGGAAAATAATGTAAGAAATAGGTCGTTATTTTTCTGAAATCATGTGTGGTGTTTTAAGATTACAGGTTAGGTCACAATTGTAGAATCTAGTTTATTAGAAATCGGTTTTAAACCGGTCACAAAACTATCTATTATTTTTCAGAGAACATTAGTTTATTCTGTGTTATTTTTTTCTGTGGTTAAAGTTTTTTCCAAGCAAGATAAAATAGAATACTATACTTTATTGTACAGCAAGACACATCTGTTTTACAATATTGTTAATTATATGGTGACAATGGCGGTCTTATCACTATCAGTGATAGGCAGTAAGGTTAGGTCAAAATTCAAGGATTATTTCCAATGTCTTTTTTAGCATTTTTAAGTACATCCTTAAAATAATGACTCATCCCTTCAATCTCAATATTAAAATATGGCGGCTTTGTCATCATCTGCCTAGCCTTTTCCCAACTATATTGGGATCGGCTTCCAGTCTAACCGGATGCAGCTGAATACCAGTATTTTACATGGAGCGACTGCCTATCTGACCTCCACAACCCAGTTAGTACTGGGTAATACGATACCCCTAGGTAAGACTGGTTGTCAGACTTTTTGGGCCACTGACTACCTGTAACGACTGTCAAAGATCTACAGACGACAGCCGGGACCAACGGCTTAACGTGCTTTCCGAGGCACGGAGGAAACTCGGTATGTAATGGGCGGTCACCCATCCACAGACCAACCTAGGCAAGCACGGCTTAACCTAAAGATCGACCCGAGCGGCTGTTATTATTTAGCCACGAGCTCCTCCATATGGCGGCTTTGTCATGACTTTATTAAGTTACAATTTTCCCCAAAACAAATGATCCATAGAAATAATTCTGATCGTGGTCCCTTACGGAGTTATAAAAATGTTGCCAAAACATCAATAACAATTCATTACAAACTTGTTTAGTCCTCAATTAGGGTTGTAATCTCTAGGGCTATGTCATGAAACCCGAAATGTAAAATAATAATACCTTTTTTAGTACCCTTATTTTTTTCAGTACTTTACGTCAATTAAAAATAAATTTCACAAACAATGTTTATTTTATAAAAGTGCTAAGAATGTATGCCGACTATGTTTTAATATTTACTACTATTACCAACCCAAATATGAGAGTTTTGTTTCTTAAATTGTAATAAACAGAACTGAACAAAACACAAAAAAAAACACTCACTACACAAAACAAAAAAAAAAAAAAACAAAAAAACTCACTAAATACAAATATGGATAAAAACAAAAACCAGGAACAGTAGTCGTAGAATTTGATTATTATAGTAAAAACATGTTTGATCTAGAGACGTTATCCTTGACCAAGGAGGATACTGCATTCCAGCAATTTGTCTTCGAAATTAGTCTTTCAGTACAATCATCAAAGATAAGGAACTAATGGACGTTACTGAAGGCGCCAAACTAGTAGCTCAGTTCTGGGCCGACACAATTTAGATTACCATCGACACGCTAAGAAGAAGGACTAAGATAGCTAATGCTTACCTGAGCCAACGACAGCACTGGTCCTGATAGCGATCTGCGTGATATTCTGGTACCTCACGGACACCTTGTTGTGAAGCTGTCTCCAGATCATCTCCATGGGCACGTAGAACTGCAGACTGTAGGTGAAGAGGATCGCAAGTGCCATCAGGATCTTCGCGCTTTGGGCGAGACTGGAAAAAGAAGAATAACGCAGTGTTAGTCAGCTTTGCTTGAAGTGAGTTTTCGGTTTAAGGTTCTAGAACCTTCAAAATGATTAAAGCAATTCTCACGATATTAAGATGTTCCAAATCTGAGTAGTAGTAGATTCGAGCTGCCTGTTAAGCTAATTAAACATTGAACACCTGTCTGCCTCAGTGAAGTCAAATTGCGGGTAGTTAATTAATACTCTCTTGTGTGTATAGTTCATTATCTATGCTCTCAGTATAGTTTCTTGAGACGTTTACTGAACAGTGTACCTATCTCTTAATGTAAAGTCAACCGCACATAACCGTAACTATACCCCTACCTATAATTTAACAGTAACTATTTAAAAATTGAGTGACGAGCTTCGCAGGGTGGCTGGTAGCAACTGGATGAGAGTTGCCGAGAATCGTGCGTTTGAAGAGGCCTATGTCCAGCAGAGGACTGTTGTAGGCTGCTGATGATGATGAATTGAATAATCATTCCGAGATTGTATATGGAGGTAATATCCACATGTTACTTACTTTCTTGAAGTTTAGTAGTTTTGTTTTAAAATTTTTTATTTAGCTATTTCACATAATAACAAATTGCAAATGTTTTACTTTTTAATTAATTTTTTTGGTTACTGTTAAATTAACGATATCTATTGTAATTCTTTTAATTTTATAATTTAGTGTTACTGAAAAAAATAGTTACTGAAATAAATGAAATGAAAAGTCAAATACACCCTAACTATTCTAATCTATGGTGATAACACTTGCAATACGAAACTCGCTGTTACTTTAGGGCGCTTTCCAAACTTTTTTTTCTACCACTACTTTACGTTTGACTGCACAACGAAGACGCCAAATTAATATTGTTATCCAAAACAGTACTCACACTTCATCTTGCGGCAGGTTCAAGGTGACACTTCCCCTAACATCGTCCCCATACTTCATGTAGCCGAAGAACCCGACGAGCCCATACAGAGAGATCACGATGGTCATAGCCACGTTCAACACTCCAGGGCATCCAAGGAACTGCTGGGGCTTAGCCATCTCGTTCTCAACCGGCATCACGACGCCAATGCCTTCCATTGCGAAGATCACTGTGCTGGAAAGAGATGGGTATATTCAGAATATTATTTACTATATCTGACATTAAAAATAGCATCACGCATTCACGCCTGTAATTCCTAAAGGGTTAGGCAGGTGTACCCAGACCATATATGTATAGTACACCCACAATTCGCCAATTCGTTAGTTTCACATGTAATAGGGATAAGCCTAATTCCATCAAAGGGGCTTCTAACGCGAAATTACACTGCAGCAAATGCACTATAAGGCGGATATGACCGTGGGCTGGGTTGAACAGGGTATACCTAAGTTCCAAGGTGGTTCACACACAAAAGACTTTTTCATGAAGGCTTTGTGTCTGGATTTAGAAGATACTTATGTCCCGCAGAAGTAAGTGGAATGCAGTCTTTTTAATATTTTATTAGTTTTTTGACTGTGTACTAAAGTTTACCATGCGTCGGTAGAAGATTTCTTGTCACGACAGCCGCATACGTGGCGTAATACTGACTGTAAATAAAAGTCGTTAATCGAAGTTTGTCTCGATTGGTCCAAAAAGTGGTTTTGTTTCAAAACTCAAAGGATTTGATCAATTAAACAACCTTTGTAATAACTATATTTCAGTAAGTTGTAATTACAACTTTCGTAGCCCTAGAAATTTTAATAGTTTTATTAGTGTTAAAATCAGGTCGGTCGTTACTTCTAATTGTTCTAGACTTTTCAGATGTTATTTTGATTACATTTCATGAATACCTCTTGAATTTAAAGTACGTGTTTAATGTGTTAGAAGTTATGTTGTTTTATTTGTTGAAAGTTTCATTTTAGTGCAGTACTTTGTAAAGTACTCTGAGGAGCTCGTATTAAATAATAACGCTCGGGTCGATCTTCAGGTTAGGCCGCGCTTGCCTAGGTTGGTCCGTGGATGGGTGACCACCCATTACATACCGAGTTTCCCTCGTGCCCCGTTGGTCCCGGCTGTCATTTGTAGATCTTTAACAGTCGTTACCCGAAAGTCTGACAAGCAGCCTTACCAAGGGGTATCGTATTACCCAGTAAAGACTGCGTTGTGGAGGTCAGATAGGCAGTCACTTCAAGTAAAATACTGGTATTCAGCCGCATTCGGTTAGACTGGAAGCCGACCCCAACATAGTTGGGAAAAGGCTAGGCAGATGATGACGAATCGGGAACATCAAAATTAAATAAAAATTCATTTGTTTTCTTATGATGACGAATCGGGACTTCCTGTATGGGAAAAAATTTGGTGACCAATCGGAACAGTGATGAGTCGGGCATAAGCCGAGCCAATGACGAAGCAACCTAAAAACAAAGGATGAACACCAAAAAAATCAAAAATAGATCCTCACCTGATAAACAAAGGCCACTGCGTCACTCTAGCCACCACCACCCTCCCCTCAGGCTTCGGCAGATCACTGAAAATGTAGTACATGGTGATGGCAAAACAAATCACCAAGAACACGTTAGCTATTGCCGAGAAGGGTACCAGCCACTTCAAGTTCCTGATCTGACAAATAATAACTAGTGGCACTAGAGTTAGTGCACAGTACGCTTCTACTGATAACTTGTATTCAGGCATGTATTCGTCTAGGACCTGGAACAGAAAAACATCGTTAATGTCAGATTTGTCTTAACTAAATTGAGAACTGAGAACTGTGAGCAGGGTGCGATGGTCTAATTGGTTAAGACGTCCGCTGTACAGAATCGGAAGGTCGCAGGTTCAAACCCTGCTCGCACTCGATTTTTTTTTCTTTCTATATCAAAAACAGCTGTAGTTCCCTACGCAGGGTTTGCGTAAAAAAATATGTAAAATAAAGTACAATAATTGTTTGGTGGAAGCGCTAGGGTAGCCCGCGAAATACAAATTTTCTTAGTTTTTTTGCAATTTGCAGGTCAGTTTCAGGCTATATGTGAAACAAAATATGATTCGCGACCGTAACACGTATGTAGTTACAGAATTGCAATCATTAAAATCATCCATACAACCCTCTAAGTTCATTTAATTCCATTTAATGACTATTTCATGAAAAAGTAATTCAATGGGATTATATGAACTTAAAAGGTTGTATTAGTAAGTTTAATGACTATAACTCTGTAAAGCCATATTTGTTACGGTCGCGAATCATATCTTAATCAACTTACAACCTGACACTGACCTGTAAATTGCAAAACACGTAAGAAAATTTAAATTTCGCGGGCTACCCTGGCGCTGCCACCTTAAGATACGATGGGCTGACATACGTAATGCGTAAGAGCCCATATAAACAAATAAAGAAGAGAAAAAAAACTGCCTCATTTCTCTAGAAGTGACTACTGCTGAGCTGAGGTCCTTGGTGAGTTTTTCAGAAGTCCAGTAGAAAGAGGATTTTAGATTAAAGCCTGGTTGATGGCAATAGGCTCGAACCATATTACATGAAATTTGTAAATTGTAAGGACATCTGTGCCCAACCTTTTTGGGAAATGTAGTCATGATGTTGTGTTGTGAGGAAATCCGCAAGAGAACCAAGGTTACCGACGTAGCCCGAAGAATAGCCAAACTTGAGTGGCAGTGGGCAGGGCACATTGCTCGCAGAACGGATGGCCGATGGGGCCGGAAAGTTCTGGAGTGGTGATCGCGAACCGGAAGACGTTGCGTTGGAAGGCCTCCCACTAGGTGGACCGATGACCTGGTGAAGGTTGCAGGGATCCGCTGGATGCGAGTCACACGGGTCCGGTCAATGTGGCGATACTTGAGGGAGGCCTATGTCCAGCAGTGGACGCGTTACGATGATGATGATGATGATGTACGTCCGTTGACTTTATGTTATGTACAAAATAAAGTCTACTACTAGCCAAAGTCGCAAAACCACACGATAAAAATAATAATTAAAGTTTTGTCAAAGCGCCTTGGAATATTATAACAGCAAATAATAATAAACAAAACTTGACTAAAGTTTTCCATTACTCTCGATATTATTAGTCAGAAAATTAATTTCGTTTTATCTTAATTAATTTGGTTTCCATTTAATTAATTTTATAGCCGTATTACAGAAGTTTTGCAATTTATAACAAAGCTTCTGAATGTTTAATGTTACGCGTACTTAAATACCAAGATCAAAGATGGTGGAAAGGAAAATGTTTACCTCGAAATACACAACAAAGGTTAAATAAATATAACTTTGTTTTAAGTTCCAATTTCAATTTTCCTGTTTTGTATTTTCTACACACTGTGTCTACATTTCTAATCCTACTTTCCTCTCGCAGGTCTGCTGGAAGAGATTTCGCATGAAATAAGCAGTACCTTTGTGCTCTTCTATCTTAATGTTATGTCTTGTTGAGTATTTTGTGTGTACATAAATAAATAAATAAATTTTTAACGTTAAAATGTCATAAAGAACAAAAAACTTTTTCCGCAATATTACTTGAAACCATTTATCCCAAAAGAAAAAAAAAACAACAGAATATAAATGTTTTTCTAACCTCTTTGAAATTTTCAGCGATGAATACGATATAAACACATAGCGCTGCTAAATACGTACAGGTCATCGCATAGTCCACGAAAGTTCTGAAAAAGAAAATAAAGTTTTATAGCTTTAATTAAACACAGAGAATTGTGGAACGCACGCGTAGCATGATCACCGTAGAAACGGGTTTTTGTCGACGGAACAATCGACAAAATGACAGATTCTTCCGATTCCGATCCGTTTTTCGATTCTTCAGTCGACAAAGACCCGTTTCTACGGTAGTCATGCTACGCGAGCTGGAGTAGGAAATTAAAGAACATTGCTAAAATACCGTGTGAATCAACGTGTAAGAAATCTCTGCGATAATTCCTAATTCATTTTATGCTTTAGATATCAATGTGTGAATCGCACGGATAATTTAATATCTTGTATAAATGTTTGCTTTTTTGAAACGCTTTTATTAGCTTTACCTGTATTATCAATGTAAAAAAAAACTTAGAAGTTTAATTTGCCCCACTTTCTGGTTTCCGATTCAGTTGCATAATATAAGTTTAGATGACAATGCATGGTTAGCTAAGTGACGATATTCTAAATCCAATATGTCGGTTTCCCAAAGATGGCGGAGTAGATATTTTTTATGCATTCCCATGGGAGCTCTTTCATTTGATATCCATATCATGATATGGGTTGATACCCATGAAAAAGTTTGCTGAGGAGAATACAAGAAATAAAATGACGCCACTCTTAAGCGTCTTTTTTTTAACTATATTGTTTTATTTAAAAAATAATTTAAGTGATTTTTAAATTCGTTTTTAAATAAAACAATAAAACAACAACAACTGACCTGAAACAACATTTTGTTTCGGGTCAGTGAGAACGTTATTCTATTTAATTTCAGTCGACTCGAATTTAAAATAGCAGGTTCATAAGATGACAAAGCGTCGTGTCCTGTGAATACACGGAGCATTCATAGATTTGAAGATTCTGACATTTCATTTCATTTCTGACAATTAGACAGACTCGTTTTGGCATTAGTATTCATGAACATCATCTGTAATTCATTAGGCTTATTCAGATGGATATAAAATTAAAATTAATCTCGTTTTAGGAACGTGTATGTTTCTGTTGGAGGATTTAAGACGCTCACATTGACATTATTATTACGTAATCCCCTAAAGGGGAAAGCATCCATGTTTACAAGGTAATGTACGAGTATAATCCTATATCAATGTGGTACAGTCGCCAGTGCATCAAGTTACCACAAACTGTCAAATTTTCTCAATATTAACATTTATGATTTAAAATCATTTGGAGAAATTTGACAGTTTGTGGTAACTTGATGTACTGGCGACTTAGTACAGTCGCCAGTACATCAAGTTACCACATTTCTACAGTTTTACGGTATTTATTTAAGAATATACCATTATCAGGCTATACCAATGCTGGGATTTAAGCCTCTTCTTTGTAAGTCAATGGACCCGCCTGGTGGAACAGGACCGCGAGGGTCATGATCCACCAGTGCAGTGATTGTTGGTGGATGTCACTTGTGTTCGAACAGGTCGGTTTTCTCAGCATGTTTTTATTCATTTATAGCAGTAGTTATAATTTAAAATATTAAAAAACCCCCATCGCAACAAGGAAAAGCGAACAAACATTTAAAAAGTCAATAAAATGGCTGAGCCGGTTTTGATAAAACATGTCTAATTGTAATATACACATCATGCCCTTTCATTTGATATTGGGTATATTTGAAAATATTCGATTATTCATCACCACTTTCATCCCCCATATCTAGTAAATGCCTGCACCGATTTTGAAAAAACGTACTAAAAACCATTGCCAAGAAACTAGCTTTCAAATAAAAATAATTGCAAATCGGTTCTCTCGTTTACGAGCTAACTACGTTTAATTACCTTGCAAAATTAGCCCAAGGCCTTAGTCTCTTAGGTCCAAACTCGAATGCAGCACCACAAGTCTCCGCGAAGCCCATCGATGGCTTCTTGGCGTCCACGCATACTTCTTGAGATGTTTTCACCTGAGAAAAAATTGTTTTCTTGAGTATCAATTCTGAAATGAAAGATTGTTTGAAACCCGACTACTTTTTTTTTATTTCGAAATGTCCCCTATTTCGTCCAAAATAAAAGTAAGTAGTAAATAAATAAATCAACAAAACTAAGTATAATTTTTTATTTAAGTGGCGGTTTATTGAACTGTGTCTAAAAATACACAAAATTCGGTAAATTCCTAAAAGAAGTTTAGTATTTATCTAAAAAATATATCGAATTCCGTAGAACAGAAATAGCGAACTCTTCAACTGGTTCATAAAATATTCATCGTATCTACTATACAGTATACAGGGTGTTTCGTAGAAGTATCGACACAATTTTTTGACGGATTGGGCGGTGTGTTTCATGTCTTAAATAAATGTGTTTTCTTTCTTTCTTTCTTAACTCAATTTAAAGATTTTGGAAGCACTTACATCATTTTTTAAAAGAAATGTGCATACAATTTACATAACACCAAAAATTATCGCGTTTTATTACAGCCTGCCTCATTGGCTGAGAGGCCGCAATCGAGACTGCTGAGCATCAGGTCCTAGGTTCGATTCCCTGGTCGGGCAAACTGTTGTTGAGTTTTTTCCTTCAGGAATTTTTCTGTAGCACCCACGGAATCGTGGGTTTGTGCCCGTTTGATAAGGTAATAGGCTCGCCCCCTATTACATGGGACACATGTTATTACTTAAAACATAACTGGCGAAATGTGGGTGTACTATTAGGTACACCTCTGCCTAACCTTACGAGGATTACAGGCGTGATGTTGTTACGTCTATTACAATCTCAAATAAAAAAGTTTTGATGACTTGGAGGTGACATTTCGCTTAATACAGAAACGGTAATATATCTCAATTACCGTGACTTTTACATTAAAGGTACTGTGGGTGAAAACTAGGATATGACTCACCCTATTCCTAACAAAACTGTGCCGGTCCATCTCTCAAACACCCTGTATTTTTAGACACCAACTTAGTGACAGAAAAAACCGGCCAAGTGCGAGTCTGACTCGCTCATGAAGAGTTCCCGTACCATCGTAGTAGGGGAGGCCCCTTTAATTTCTAATTTTTGTTTTATTTATAAAGAAGCAACAGAAATACACATTCTGTGAAAAATTCAACTGTCTACCTATAACGGATCATGACATACAGCCCGCTGACCGACAGACGGATGGACGGACGGACGGACAGCGGAGGCTTAGTAATAGGGTCGCGTTGGTTATCCTTCGGGCACGGAACCCTAAAAACAGTAGGCGTACATCTAAGACTAAGCAAACTCTGTAGGAATAAACAACAATAACATGCTTGGGAACAGGGGGGTTACTATGAAGTCTTAAAATAGGAGTAATTCCAGTGTGAGAAAGAGACAAAGTTATACAGGTCGTCTAGCGCCATCTCTTTCCCACACTGGAATTACTCCCGATTGAAGACATCATGGTGGGCCACCAGATGGTTCTATCTTCGCGTTCAGTGTCCCTCAATAATTTCGTATTATTATGTTAATGGTATTCCAGCCGAGATGATCTAGTGGATTCGGGCTCATTAATACAAATGGGGATGACACTTTGTTAATACTGTATACTTGAATTGTGATCACAGACTTGTACAGACACCAGCACGTTATGCTACCCGAAACTGTCAAATTGTCCCAATCAATCTTGAACCTCATGCTTTAGCGATAATGTTGAAAATCTAAAAAAAATTGACAGATTGTAGTAGCTTGATATGCTGTACGAAAATTTTTAAAACGTAACGTAAATTCGAAGGATTTTTAAATTGAAAAAAAAAAACAGGAGTAACGTTATGATAATTATGTTTTTAATGTCTATGGATGATGCGTATTGTGGTAATTGCAAAAATTCAAACCAAAATGCTGTCTGACAGTTGTATTTCCGATTCAAAAATCGGTCGAATTTTCTTTATGTTTTCGTCGCTTGTTAGTAACAAACGCTAACTGTAACAAAATCTCTTCGAGATTTAATTACAACTCGATAGTCTTGAACCAAAATGGACTGCGGAAATGGCGCTGAATAAAGAGGAAACGGAAGCTTAAGTCATTAACTCATTTTAATTGTCCACACAAATCGCCTGCCTACTTTCGAACAAAGAAATATTAAAACCGACTGTTACGAAGCAGATTCATTTCTCACTAAGCGACATCTAAATGAATGCCTAAATGTTACATCACTGTTGTTGTAATATCTACGCTCGGCTAAGAACACAGAGTTGGAATTTCAACAGTGCAATTATATTTAGGTGTCCCTTAATATTGGAAAAGGGCATTAAACATGGCCAGTTTATTTGGTTATAGCAATAAAGGAAATTTTAGTTGAATGAAACTGTCAAAATAAGGTACTTGAAATAATATAATTTTATTTAGATGATGAGAATTAATGTTCGCATTGGTCTGTTGAGTTATAAAGCGCGTCCTATACATTTTTGGAAGTAAACAAGAGATTTCAAGGGGAGTAACCTAAGAACAAATGTAAGTTGGGAACAAAAAGAAACCCCTGTAGGTATGTGTTATTGTTATAACTTCGATAAAGGACTCATAGATAAAGTTATAATCAAAATAATAAAAGACCCTTAACGAAGCCAAAAGGCACTTGATATCCCCGTCATTGTGATCATTTTTTTGTTCTGGACCATACCTGGGAAGATATTTGAGGTCAAAATTCCAATTTCTTCACAAGTTTTTTTTTTAAATACTAGTTTTTAAGGTTATAAATTGACTTTAATTACCTCAATGACCTGTTTACTATTTTAAGCATCCATCAACACAATGTTTTGAGTGCGTTACATTGAGTTTTACCGTAAAACGTTTTCACCACAACAAAAAGTCGTTTTCCAGCAATAATTTGACGGCTTCTTGAAGGGTTCGTTTACACCCTGGACAGGGCAAGTAAACTAATAAATAATTCAATAAAGGAATTTTCATTTTCATTTTCTTTTTTTATATTTTTAAATGTTTTTATATTGTTTTTAGTTTAAGAAATATTTAAAAATGTAAAAGATTTGTGTAAAGATAAATAAATTCAATAATAATAATAAATAAAGCACCGATGCATTAGTTATGAAAGCTTATGAATATAATATGAATACACTTACCAAAATTCAAATATTAATTGTAACTTTAGGATGAGATCTTTGTCAGAATGCTGTGGGTTCCAAAATAGTATGTTCGTAACAATATGAAATTGGTATCACTACAGTAGGAGAAAATCGCTCTTAGAAGTTGCTAATTGGTACTGGTGACTGTAGGAAATGAACCAAGGTTTATTATTAAAATACGTTTTATTCGAATTTTTTTTTGGCAGCTGCAGTAGCTTCGAGATTTTACGAGTCGTTAACTATTGTGTGAACTGACTTCCTTATCCTTATTACATAATTATTATTGTGATAATAGTAGCATTGTTACTAGGTACATCTTAATTATTATAGGTACTGAATAGCCGTCTCAGACAGAGTCATTATGGTGATGTAATAAATGTTCTTTAAAATCTTAGTTTATTTTGGTGTTCCTTCACAGAGTGGTGGGATAGGAGGCTTGTTTATCAACTGGTGACTGTGAAACTCGCATGTGCGAGCGAGTTGACACCTTCCGAATTTACCAATTGTTTTTTTTCGTCAACTCGCTCGCACATTATAAAGTACAGTCAAATAAAAACGAATTGAAACCAATAACTATAAATAACTAGCTATGGCCCGCGCTGGCTGATTCGGTTAAGTACTGACTATCTACTTAGATTTCGGGATACAGAGAGGGGAATGCGGCCGACGACGACGAATGATACCCAAGTATGCAATCCAGTGTTGCTAGAATGTTACTTTTGTAACATTTTACGTTACTTTTGACCTTCTCATGGTACCTCCGTGTTTTATTTTAAGTCAACTCGAATAAAATGTCTTATATATTTACAGTGGGTACCTATATTATACATTTTATAAGAAGTTTTTGTAGCTGACTGTACATCTGACGTAAGAGTTGACGACAAAATTAATAGGTAAAATTGGAAGATGCCAACACGCGCGCACTCGCGAGTTGACGAATAAGTGATAGGAAACAACGTGGGTAAAATTGACCTTTTCCAGTAAACAAAAAAAAAACATTTATCACTTAATTTGGTAGAAACCTGAACTCCTTTATGGTTGCAAAAATTGCTTTAGGGAGAACTGAAAATTGATCAATAACATTTGAATATTTTGTCGAAAAAGATCATACGATAAGTAAATTTAATTTCAAATATTTTAAATTATCTCATTTTATCAAACAAAGGTTTTTGCGGTACAATTTATGGGGGCTATTGTTACTGTTCCAAGAGATGTGATCAGCGCTTTTTATGAGGTCATTGTCCATGATCATTGTGAAGTTTAGCAGTTTCAGTTGAAAGGAGCATTATAATGCTTTCATCATCATCATCATTTCACCCGAATGACGTCCACTGCTGGACATAGGCCCCCCCCAATTAAAGATAATTACATCTTCAAGGCTGTCAGCTGTCTACCAAACTGAAAGATTTATGAGATCGAATGATCACTGTTATAAAGAGGGTTATCACTGTTATTATCAGCGATAATGAAGACTGGAATGTGAAAAATGTATAGGATTCACATAAGCCACTGTGAAGCAGATGTCAATGCAGTTGAAAGTCGTTGTACACTTCAGCCAACTTATCTGTGCAAGCGGGAAAACCCAGGACTAAAAAAAAATTACCAAGTTTGAAATATCGATGCAGTTTTTCTTGACAAGCAGCGCCACTGAACTGCACACTTAAAGTGGTCATACTGTAGAAATATGACACGCGTAGAAAGTGATTGTCATTTGTCTAGGCCATTTGTCTGGATACCTTCATAAGTTTAGCTACTAGAGGGCCTATGTATAAGCTTTTCGATAGCAAATGTCGGAGGAGCCCGTGGCTACATAATAACAGCCGCTCGGGTCGATCTTTAGGTTAAGCCGTGCATGCCGTGGTGACCACACATTACATACCGAGTTTCCTCCGTGCCTCGGAAAGCACGTTAAGCCGTTGGTCCTGGGTGTCATTTGCAGATCTTTGACAGTCAGTGGCCCAAAAAGTCTGACAACCAGTCTTACCAAGGGGTATCGTATTACCCAGTACTAACTGGGTTGTAGAGGTCAGATAGGCAGTCGATCCATGTAAAATACTGGTATTCAGCTGCATCCGGTTAGACTGGAAGCCGACCCCAACTTTGTTGGGAAAAGGCTAGGCAGATGATGACAGCAAATGTCAATTGATTTATTCCCTCTTGTTATTTACAATTCCCAACAAGCGCTTAAATAAACAATGCATCTAACCACAATAAAGAAAAACATCAGTCACGGAACATTGATTAATAGATGTAATCTCCTAAGCGCTGAATAGCTTAGCAGTCACCATGGCCTTCACGACGCTTCCTTCTAATGTCGTAAGCAGTGACGAGACTGCAAATAGACGGATACATAACATTTGCATACGATTTCCCAGAAACAAATGATGATCAAGGTCTCAAAATTGTATCGATTTGTATCGAATGCCTTTGCCTGATTGAATAGTATTCGATATAATTTAAACCGCCCAGAACATAGTTCTGATTAATGATGTTTTGTTGTTTTCTTATTGTTAAGGTAATCGTAATTTTTTTTTTGTATACAAACAGAGTGTTATATTCGCATTAGCGAAAAAAAAATTTAAACAACGATTAAAAAAAAAACAGTAAACCGGATACGATTGCTTGACATAAGTAGTAGCAGTGTATAGAAAAAGGTCTAAATTGAAAATGACATCCGAACGGTAATTAGAAAGCTCAAGTAGCCAATAAGTGTAAAATGAACAGTTCTTGGATAACATACATCTTTTGTGCATAGAAATATAAACCATAAAGTATTCTTTTTAAGAATACAAATCATTCACTTCAATCTTCTTCTTCAAGTAAGTAAACTTACACTGTCACTTACGGGATATCTTTCGTGAATTTCAACTACTGTGAGCTCCTGATATAAATTGTCAAGTAAGTGGAATCCAGCGTTAAGTATGCTCAAAAGCTACAGCCGGCGTCGTAATAAGGAGTCCCATAAACTTTGTGATATTGTGAGGTGTGTTTAGCCGTGACTTTATATCGAGTTCCAGTAGTGCGCGTAGCAAAAGACTAAGAAAGAATGTAGACAGTTTTGTTTGCACCTAATAATCTATTTACCATCCACATGTATTCTCCAGTCATCCCGCGATCGTGGCGTTTGCAAAAGCGTTGAAGTAGTTGAAAATCACGGAAGCTATCCCGTAAGTGATAAAAAACAGTGTTACTTCGAAAAAATCACAATGATATTTTATTTTTAGCAAAACAAATAGACTGATTAAATAATTCCATGCAAATAAATACGGAAGTCGATCAAATAACGCGTTCAAACGGTTCATCGAGTTTTAAAAACATATGACTCGAGGCCTTGACATTCAGACTTCGAATATTGTTCTTTCATAATTATTTTTCTCGATTTTGCATTGAACTTTATTCTCATTTACCTAAGGTTTATATAGAAGGTAAAATATCTTTGAAAAGACAGTAGTCATGATTCACAAGCTTTGACAACACAACAGTAACGTTATTCGATCTTTTCGCCCGGTCGATCCATACCGACCCGAATATCCGTGTAACACTTCTGAATTTGGGAAATGAAGAGTAATTTAAAATCATGAAAGCGAAGTATGCGAGCTGAAAAGTTGAAGATATCGAAAAATTCTCGTTTGAAATTCTACGGTGCTTTGTACAATTTTTTGCTTTCCATTAAAGCATGAATAGGTAATGTTGTTTGTAGCTAGACAAAAAACGGCAAAAAATATTTCCAAAGCACTGTACTGTGAAAATAGAAATCTTCATAAATTTTATCACAGGTATGGAAAACTCGAATTTTTGAAAAGCGACAAAATTCATTCACTCGGACATAGTGAGACGTGATACATGAACTAATATGAAGGTTTAATTCTGCCAAAATTGATTTCCATATGCCAAAGACTTAATCAGTGATATAGCGTTATATCACACTCATCACTTATCGGCTGACTACTTCTTCATGTTACTGGCACGACAGCATTTCATTTTTTTTTAATTGTCCTTGTCCTTTTGTGAAATTGGCCTAGGCCAATTTCTCTGCGTCGTCAGTGGTAGCGCAAAGGTCTCTTTGATTGAACCCAGAATAGCACATAGTTTGCAGCCTGTGTTGCAAACTAACCAATTTGCTTCCTGGAGTTTGAACTAGAAATAATTGACAGTACGGTTGGCGCAGGGGCTGAACGATTGGCTGCTGTGCAACGCGGGTTCGATTCCCGCACGGCACAAATGTTTAGTATTTCCTACAGGTAGTTCTTCCGGGTCTGTCTGTTTGTGTAAGTTTAAATGTTTGGAAACGCATCCGGTCTACGTTACAGGAGAAATTTCTAGTGAAGAGCAAATACTTAACAAACAACCATATATAATAGTGCAATTTATAAAAAAAAAACATGTCTTACCAGTACATAAACGCAGTGTGTACAAATAAATCCGACTACTAATGTGCCAATGGCTCCGGCTGCTAGACCTGCGTTCTTGAACGCAGCAGGCATAGCCAGGATACCAGACCCCAGCGAAGACTTCAGTAGATGCACCAGAGATCCTATTGTCCTGGAAGAAGGCAATATTTGTTAACCATCTAGAAAGATCTTATTGCATACAGATGACATCGGATTTTTAAATTGAAGTTAACACATATTTGATAAATCTTAAACATATTGTTTTAACTTATATCTTAATTCCACCGAGATATATCTTTCAGAGTATATTGCATGAGAGATTGCATGACCCCCTGCCATTCTTCTTTTCTTGAATTTTCGGGTCTTGCATTGGCAACAGTGCCAATACAATTTGAACTATTTAATTATTATGGTATGTTCAATATTATATTACCTACTCCTGAAATACAACTTCTAATAACATTTTATATAAAAGTTAATTTGGTTTCTGAATGTTACTTACGAATTTGGGTGTTCCACTTTTCTGTGTTCGAATGGGTTGTAGGCTTTTTCATTGATGATTTCTTTTGATCCTAAACTTAGTGTTGACTGGAAGCCAGGATTGCTCGCGAGGTTGGCCCTGAAAAAAATAATTGAATTTCAGATTAATTTGGGATTTTCTGGTTCCATTTGGAAACCGGATTCCCAACGAATCCGGGATTTTCAGATGGTTGGATTATTTCCATTGAAACTGAATAAGGCCGTGTTCAACCAAAGCGATTATTGCTCGAATATATGAACATCGCGTTCATTTTGTTCGCTGAACGCGTGATAGTGCCGTCAGAGGGATATGAACGCGATATTTGCGTATTCGGTCCACCGATAGTTTAGGTTAGGAGGGATTCTATTCCGCTATCTAATGTTACAAAAATATGGGAGACTGTTGGCTATTTTTTGGCATTATACTTGTGTTACGAATATTTAGGACACTATAGAAAAAGCCTTTCCTTTATTGAGAACAGCACAAAACACTAGTATTAATTTGATATAAAAGTAGACCAATTATTTTGACTTTCTAATCACGTCAAAACAATGTTGATTAGACCTCAAAACCGCAAAATTATATTACTAGTTTCTCCACGTAACTCTATTACTTTAGAAACTTATGTAACAACTAGCTGTTGCCTGCGACCTTCGTTCGCGTGAATTTGTTATAAAAAAACCTCATTTCATTATTATAAGCACTTCCCTTTTTGAATCGAATTTTTTTACCAATTTCAAGGGTTTAAATTTTTTTTGCACGGAACTCTAATTATTTTTCTAAAATAAAAGTAGCCTATGTTAGACCTTATAACATCAGCTATCTGCCTGTAAAAGTCCTGTCAAAATCGGTCCAGCCGTTTCGGAGATTAGCTGTACCAAACAGACAGACAGACAAAAATTGAAAAAAATGTGTTTTTGTTATAAGTATTAAAAAGTTATTCAATATTATTAAATATATTTACATTATATACAGACTACAAATATAACTAAACTAAAGATAAAATAAGAAAATATAAACATCTAAACAACGACGACAATAGGACACTTAGGCGTCAAAGAACTCCTCCGCATCGAATATAATATAATTATATTTTCATAATTATGCATTAAGTAAAAAACTGTTATTTTGATATTACCAACAGAGACTTTCTTTTTATTTATTTGTAGAGATGTATAGATTACATAGTACTGTATAGTTTTAGTCCTAAACCCATCTGGTATAATGCCCAACTTACGCTCTGAAGCAACTATTACCTTTAAGATAAGCTTTGTATTAACTTTAAGATAAGACTAACTGTGTATTAGTTATCTAGGAACAGAATTGTCAGTTCTACGAATTACTTGTGCCAAAGTTGGTCCTTAGGTACTCAAGCGTTCACTCCAGTATTTATCCATAATGAGAATCTAAATCTGTCTGTAGCAGACGACAAGCTCCTGAGTTGACCTACGAGATGCCATACACAGAAAAAAAAACTGTCGGTCTATACTGAAATTCAAATTTTAACGGCGGAACGAATTTGGGCGAAATTTAGCACACAGGGAGACAATGACCTAGACTCCTGACCATGGTTAGGATATAGAAAACTTTTTGTCTCGGCGGTAAGTTCCCGAGATGCTTTGAGAATAAAATAAATTGTGTTTGTTGTTGAAACTTAGGAAAAAATTTTTGGTGACGCATGTCGTAAGTACTAAATGTCGTGTCGTGGAAGTACTAAATGTCGTGTTGTGTAAGTACTAAATGTCGTGTAGAGTAAGTACTAAATTGTCAAACTTTTTCAGATGTTGCGTTTGGAAGATTAAAGACGACATGAGTAGGCGTCATAAAAGAAAATATCGTATCTTTTTTTTGTGAAAGTTTTCTATTAACCTGGGACTGTTGACTTAAATTAAATTGAAGTTTTTCAATGTAACAGGATACCGTGAATGTTTTCATACACCCAAACACAACCGTTTAGCTGGTAGAGGGGAGACACTTGAGTCTAACAAAAATTTTCACTTTATAGCTTAATATTTCACAAACGAATCCTTAAATCGAAAAATTATTTGAACACACCCGCAATATTTTTTAAAGACCTATCCAACAGCTTAGGACATACTATGGGGTACGCGAGAAAAAAAACTCCATTTTACGTGTTGGTACAGGAGATACCCTAAAACAAAATATATTCATGCCAAATTACAGTTTTCTAGTACTAAGAGTCTTTGAGCTAAGCTGCGGACAGACAGACGGACATGGCAAAACTATAAGGGTTCCTTTCCTTGTGGACTACGGAACCCTAAAAAAAGATCAGCGTATAATGTTCCCACACTGCGGGGATACAGGCATCCACTCTATCAGGAGTGGGTTGATCCACCACTGCCAAGTGTGGGTTGGTAGAAGCTATTTGACTAATCGAAATATTTGAATTTTTAAATTCCTTATTTCGTTTTACCGAAGGATCTCAACCAGCACCTCGCTTGTTATTAAGAGTCCTAATTAGGGAATGCTCTAAAAATTGCCAATTAGGAAAATAGGTTAGGAAATGTATAATAGATTGAAAAATGGGCCGCAATAACTGTTTTGCAGGAGTGACCTGGCCAATTTTGTCGTAAGAAAACCGTTCCTGTCGTTTTTTTCTTCTTTAAGTTCTAACCAGTTTACCAGGGTACTACTAGGTACACCTCTGTCTAATCCTTTGGGATTACAGGCGTGATGTTATGTGTTACCAGGAAATTTGTATGTATCGACACAGGAAACTATTCAAACACAAATCTGACGTAATCCAATACCGACTCGGACAAACTATACTAACAGGTCTTACAATTATGTTTTTTCTGTGTGGGAATCGAACCCACACGATGCGCATCCACTAATCGGGTACTCAGCCTTTGCGCCAGCCACGCTCTCCATTAGAAAAAATATACTATATAACTTTATTTTTTTCACTGCTCGATAAGTACTAAATAAATAAGAATTAATGAACATCAAATTCCGATCAATTCTGTCGGCGATCAAAAGTTTGATACCTGAAACGTTTCAGATATTTTTTCTTTAAATTTAAGACTTTTAAAGGCAGACTTAATACCTACCTTGATCTTTATTATACCTTTTTTTACTTTAAGTACGAAGTCTAGAATGTTCAGTACTTACGTTGAATTAAAATTCTCGAGCACAATGCTGCTTTTTTTCTCTCCGTTCCCCATCATGCCGTGTTTCTGTAAAGAAAGATATAAAGATTAAGTTGCTTTACTTCAGTAAATGCTTGTTTTTTTTACAGCAAGTTAGCCGTGACATTAATTTTAGTAAACGACTGTCTCCGACACTTTAAAGAAAAATAAGTTTATTATCGCGTAACTTAGGTTGCGGTCACAGAAAGCGACCACTATCCTTTGTTTTTCATACATTTGTATGAAAAACAAAGGATAGTTGGCGTTCTAAGTTTTTCTAGAAGGATTTTTTCACTAAATGACGTATTTATCTGGATTTGTCCGTGTTACCAAAACCGAGTCCAAAACTTGTCCGTTTTGACCGATCTTTTATATGGGATAATTTTATTTTTTATAATTTTGTATGGGACTATCACATTTGACAACGAACTATGCGCTTCAATGTGATCACGGCCTTAATGATGTAAACATTTTGCGGTTGGAAGACGGGAGAAAAGGAATTTATTACCTAGAGTTCAAGTACGAATAAAAATTTCATGATTCTTTTAAAGGACTTTTTAGTTTATTTTCGGAGACTTGGTGAACTTTGGCGGTCTCAAATTCATTCTAATATTGTCTGTTAAAGTGTGGCATTAGTAGAAAAACAAGTGACTAATGTACGAATATAAAAAAATATGAAAAAAGTACACGACCATTACGTGATGCAAATCTTTCACACTTTCTGTTTAATCCCATTATCTAATAACCCATAGTGACTTTTTATCACCACGTAATACTACAGTAAAAAAACTTCACGATGCTACAACAACAAAAAAAAACAACCATCGAGCATGATTATCGTTACGTCACGCAGGTAATTTTCATTTCGTCAACTGTCTGGAAAAAATACAGATCAACGTAATTTGACAGACGGCGGTTCAAAGAACTAAAACTTTTAGTACCGAATTTCTCATTTAACCAGCCATATTCTTTGCAAGTAGCGCCACCGTGAACAGTCAAGTTATACTGGTCGGTTTTTAAGATAATAATCGTTGATAATCGTATGAAGCGTACATTTGACGCGTACGTAATCGGTGTCAAGTAAGTCGAAGTGGGACGCGGTGAAACGCATCAGTGATATTCAGTTACTGGATGTGCAAAAATTTTGATTAACGGCCAGTTTCTGGTAGCTATGGTACCTACTCTGGTTGCAGTTTACTGTCAGCCTACGTTATTCTACTGCTGGGGAAAGGCCTCTCCATTTGAGTGGCAGTTCCTTCAACCCAGGGCTAATTTGGACCTCGCAATGAATCCTTACTTTTGTTATGTTTAAAATTCTCGAATCCATGCATGTTGTATACTAACTCTTCGTAATATACATATTTCTATGATAAGTCATCAGAAAATTAAACCTATTTTTAGTGGAGCATAGATATCCAGCCAGATTGAATAGATGACTCACAGCTCAGATTTCGTAAGCGGCACATAATAGAAGCACGAACAATACACGAATCACGATGAGTCACCGTAGGCCTAGCACAGTAGTAATTCATCAAGGCCCCATCCAGTCCGCTACCTCTCTAAGGATACGTCGGTGGTATGATAAACGAGTTCAACTTTTTTCGCCGCCAAACATTTGGAAACGAGCCCCATTATGTTTTTTTTGCAAAAACCGGACAGCCGGTAATTGGAAATCGGAATTTCGAACGATGAAAATTAAAATTGCGAATTTTAACTTGGCTCGTTTTTTTGGCTTGTTGTGGCGGTATGCTGGATTCTGGGGTATTTTGATTTCTGATTATACTGCTATTTTATAAAGGTTAATGAACTCTTGAGACTACCTTAACGTCTTACAGAATGTACTACAGTGTGATACCTGAAATTTTGCCTGGCACTGTTAGCAGCAGAGGCACAAAGTAGTCAGTACTTATATGGATCTTCAACATATTATGAGGATTAACACACGATAAAATAAGGGATACCCGGTGCACGTACCTCATTCTAACATGTAAAGTAACGAGCCATAATTGAACAACATATCATAAATTATAGTTATAAGGATGATAATCAGAAATCACAGTTGTAATTTTTGAAGAGTTCGGCATAGGTGTTCATAGCTACACAGTCATGACAAAGGTGTACACCTACTAGTTGGGTGTACTTAAGTCCCATGTAAGAGAGGGTGAGCTCAGTACCACCGGGAACAATTCCAGACTCAGGGCTAAACTCAAGTTCCTGCATGTTACTAATATAGTTTTTAAGTAAGATGTAATACTAACACCCTATGGGCCTTGATGCCTGACAATAAAATATATTCTTTTTTGTTTTTATTTTTTATTTAACAAGTAGTGGTTTAATCGATTTGATTCTGTTTATGATTGATTTTGCATTCACTACACCAGCAATCCTATAATCAAATCCAGCAGTTTTTTAATAATAACACTTTTAGGGAACTTCGGAGAAGAAGTTTGGAAGGAGAAAGGAGAAGCTTTGCCCCAGCAGTGGGACACTCAAACAGGCTAACAAAAAAAAGGTATTGGGTAACGTTAAGCCGTTAGTCCTGGCTGTCATTTGTAGATTTTCGACAGTCGTAACAGGTAATCAGTGGCAAAGTCTGACAACCAGTCTTACCAAGGGGTATCCGATTACCCAGTACTAACTGGTTTGTGAAGGACATATAGGGACATATAGGGACATATAGGGTTACCTATATGTATATTTATATAAGTTAGTTAGTTAAGGCACATATTATTCACATTATTCTCTTCCCTGTTACACACTATAATGTCTACATTTCTTTTTCATTTCTCCTTTTTGCGGGTCTGCTGGCAGAAATTTCTTTTGAAATAAGCAGTACCTTTGTACTCATATATTATAATGTTATTTTCCTGTGTTGTCTTCTGTGTGTGCATAAACAGTTAAATAAATAAATAAATAGGCAGTCGCTCCTTGTAAAATATTAGTAACCAGCTGCATCTGGTTAGACTGGAAGCCGACCCCAATATAGTGAGGAAAGGCCTGACGATGACTTATAGGTAACTTGGTTTCTGTGGTCGGAATTTATGCAAAGGAAACGTATTGCTGGAAAAAAAAAATCTTATGCCCAGGTTACGGTCTACCGGTTTTCAACATTCCATTGAAATCCGTTAAAGCGTGTAAAAGTAACAGATAGAGAATTACTTTCGCATTAATAAAATGAGTATGGATATGGCTTATGATTAAGAGTTAAAGTCCATTATCATCTATCAGGGTGACCATCAAGTTACATAACTTAATGTTACTATTTTACATAAATATCTATCAGGATAAAACAGTCGTTTTGTAACAACGTTCTCATGACACAATTGCATTGATAGTGAATGAATTAGCATATAATACATGGTGGCATTGAAGTGAGCCTTCGTCGGTAACTACATGATGAGAATTACAATGTCAATGTTATTTATTTGGGTTTTTATCACTTTTTGCAATGTGAGTCATTAATTAGGAACTGGTATCAGTGAATCTTGAATGTAACTGGTGTAAATATACCACCTGCTAAACCGAAAGGCACTTGTTCTCCCCGTCAATGCGATGTTTTTTTTTTTGATAGTTACAGAGTTATTGGTGGTCACAAGTTTTTTTATTAAATACAAGTTCTTATTGTTAATACTTTACTTTTAATAGCTTCAAGACCCCGTACTATTCAAAGCATCCATCAGCACAATCTTTTGAGTGCGTTTAAAAAAAAGTCGTTCCGTAGCAATAATTTTTGCGTAGAGTAGTACTTAGTTTGATGTACAAAATGCTTGGTTGACAGCTTCGTGAAGGATCTTTGTAGGTATATGTATAGCCAAAGACAAGGAAATCCAAATGACAGAGCCAGTCAATACCTGTATTCGCCTTATTGTATAACAGGCTAGTGTTTGCAACTCCACGTCCAAGCGAGTACTTTGCGTTTTTTTCTTGTATTCGCCGTAAAGTCTATGGTAATTAAGGTCTTGTTTGAAGACCAGCATAATCAAGCTATAAGATGCTCACTGTTAGGATAGACACGTGGGCCCTGTGCAGGTTTGTGAAGTGCCTTCCTGGATTCGAAGCCACGACTTACAATTTGTGAGCCTTACCACCGGGACACCACAGTTCTCGAGCGCAACGAGACGAAGAATTAACAAATTCAGTGTGGGACTGCGGCACAGGCCGGAGGAGTGATCATTTCCAAAATTGGACTGTTACAAGTTCATGAGGTTAAAGCGACAAAGAAAACGATGCTGGAGGAATACTTTCTTCTTCTTTTAGAAGTCGTTTAACAATACAAGCTTACGCTCTCTTTGTGTAACTGTAAAGTAGCGACTAAATACCTATTCCAAAAATAGCAAAATAATAGAATAAGTCATCTTTTGAAGACATTAATACGAGTATTTTTAGCAAGAAAAACAGGTCGTTAAATAATATTAAGACTAACTATGTTCTACGTTCTTTCGTAGGTGTGAAAAAACATTTTTTTATCATGATTCATTCTGTTAACCTTATATTATTCTCAGTACCATTAAGTTTGTTTTTCTCAGCTTCGCTCTCACGTGCGAAATAAGTATCTAAGCATTACACAAACAAAGTGGGCACCTCTGATACCAAGAACTGAATTTACATTAAAGGTTGTTGTCCAAATGGATAAACAACCACAGCAACTACCACGAGATTACCAGAAGGTTAAGGGCGAATTTTACCAATATAACTGATCGCGTTCAAGAACTGTCACTGTCATGATTGCTATGGAATGTTGACACTCAAATGCCGTCCAGATGAGTTGATCGCGATCAGTTTTATTTGTAAAATCCTTAGTGATCAGTCTACACGAAACCACGAGTATATACCAATGTTAAAAGACAAGTAATAAAGATTTCAAAGGAGATTGGCAAAAGCCCAATGTAAGACAGGCCCAATTATGGTAAGATCGGCGAACAAGAAAAACAATTTAATCAAATCACTGCTATAAACACACAACGAACGATGTATACATTAAAATTAATGTTCATAATGGAAATAAAAAAAAAACCAAATGTAAAAAATCAAATTTTTTGGACTATGTTTTGTTTTTGTTGGCTTTTTTTGACAATTGTTGCTGAGTCTGCAATGATAAATAAATAGTTTATTAAGTAGTTTCTTTAATTGGTAAAGTCACAAGAAAACGGGGTACCCACATCCAGAGCGCACGAGTGCAAAAGCGAATAAAATAACTTAAATAAGGGCGATAAAAACACACTTCCCCATGGCTTTCGGTTTTTTTTCAAACATCGATAAATACCCCCACAAAAATGTATGTCGATTTTCACCGCCCTTTAAACAAATATCATTTTTAACGACACGTATTACATAAATACACATTAGGTATTCACTCCATAATACCATAAGCATTCCATGGATGTAACTGCAGACACCTTCAACTCGAAGAGCAAAGGCCACTATGGCCCACCCACAACCACATGTCAAGGCCCAGTGGTACTCAAATCTGTTGATTTTGCAAGCCACTTTGCATAGGTAATAATGCTATATTTGTTTTAAGGTATTTTACTGTACGTTTAAGTAAAGTAGGAATACTACAAGAACAACTTTCAATATCAGCAAGGTCCAACCAAATTCGAAGAGTAAAAACGTCAATCAGATGAAATCATTTGAGCAACAGAGATCCATGTGTTTCCTAGGCTTGTCATGCTCTTTGCCTGTTTGTGTCTTGTGACGGTACAAGCGATACGAGAAAAACTTATGTCGATTAGTCTGTTAGTAGTTTGGAACCGGGACTAATTGACCAGGATTTGGTCTTGCTCACTAGCGATGTCTTAACGCATCTCAACAAACAGTAGACAGTGGCTGCACATGGAAACCTCACTGCTTAAAGGTTGCAAAGAAAATTAATCGTTTCGCTTTTGCTGTGTGGAGACTTTGTAAAACAGCCAATCTAAAAACAGTCTTCTTAACTTATCATGGTTACGTGGCTTCTGAAATTGATCAAATATCTATAATGGACTACAATTCTAGCAAAAAAAATAATTTTATTGCATTTAATTTAAAAAAACTATATGCTTCGTACTGGAATTTTGCGTGGGTTTTGTCAAAATTGCATGTTTAAGAATTTTCGCTGCAGCGAGGCTTTAACATATTATGTCTCGGTTTGTCACTATCTATTAATAGTTCTCAGAAACAGAGGCGGTAGGCCGCCACTATCACCTTGAAACTTTATGCACGATTGACCCATGATAATTGATGACTGATAGCGAACCACATTCAAGGATAACTCAACTGAATTGTGAAACAAATTATTATGAATTTTAAATACTAAAGGAGTAAAGGGCAGTATCTAAGAGCAAAGCACTGTTCCCATACGATTTTTAACACGATACTGTTACAGTAGTGAATTAGAGTGAACATTCAGGAAAAATACTCACTAAATTTCTGCTTATCTTTGATGACAAAAGATTACCGTCAGGGTCGTTGAATGAATGACGGGATAATCGAACGCCATTACTATGATTAATCGCCGTTTTATTTCAGGGTCACTGAGTTGACAATCACCCTTCATTACAGCATTAGATCCACCAGTTTTTTGTGCATCTTAAACTCTAAAAGTGTAAATAAATAGAATATCATAGATAATCATGACTATCTAAAACAAAAGTTTATTTTTATGAACAAATATTAACATTAAATTTACTATTTACGGATGCAAATTAACTTTTATTAGCTAAATATTATGTACATTTATAATTTAAAATAACTAACTTAACAATAAACTTAAAAAGTGTAAATTAAGTTTATTACTTGTTGTGTGAGACAGGGAGACGTCATATCTCCGAAACTGTTCACCGCTGCACTGGAGGATGTCTTCAAGGTTCTGGACTGAAGAGGGCTAGGCATTAACGTCAATGGCGAGTACATCTCTCACGTTTGCCGACGATATAGTGGTCATGACTGCGACCATAGAGGACCTCAGTACAATACTCGATTACCTCAGTAGAGCTTCCGAAAGAGTGGGTCTTAAAATAAACATGGAAAAACCAAAGTCAAGTTGAATGCCCATGTAACGCCCACTCCTATCAAGATCGGAGACTCTACACTCGAAGTTGTAGACGATTATGTCTACCTGGGACAAACGATCCAGTTAGGTAGGTCTAACATCGAGAAAGAGGTTAATCGTCTAATCTGACTCGGCTGGGCAGCGTTCGGGAAGTTTCGTGGTATCTTCTCGTCCAACTTACCGCAGTGTCTCAAGATGAAAGTCTATGACCAGTGTGTGTTGCCAGTGATTACATACGGGACCGAAACGTGGTCGCTCACAATGGGCCTCATCAGAAGGCTTAAAGTCACCCAAAGGGCAATGGAGAGGGCTATGCTCGGAGTTTCCTAGTGTGATCAAATCAGCAATGAGGAAATCCGTAAGAGAACCAAGGTTACCGACGTAACCCGAAGAATAGCCAAACTTAAGTGGCAGTGGGCAGGGCACATTGCTCGCAGAAGGGATGGCCGATGGGGCCGGAAAGTTCTGGAGTGGCGATCGCGAACTGGAAGACGTTGCGTTGGAAGGCCTCCCACAAGGTGGACCGATGACCTGGTAAAGGTTGCAGGGATTCGCTGGATGCGAGACGCACGAGACCGGTCAATGTGGCGACACTTGGGGGAGACCTATGTCCAGCAGTGGACGTCTTTCGGCTGAAATGATGATGATGATGACTTGTTGTTCTGGTTAACTTATTGAGTTAGGGGCAAACGAAAGTCTAAGAAAATACTGTTTTAATGACGGATGCAACAGCAACAGCTTCGAAATATCGGGAGTTCAAAATAGTGAACAACCACGGAAGATATCCCGTAAGTGATAGTATAAATTTATTTTTCTTAACTGAGTCTCTCCAATTACTGAAGGTTGACCATCAACTTTGAATATTGCTCCGTGGTAGTAAAGCTCAGCAGCACTTGTGATTGACTGGTGAACGAGTACATTACAACGTTACAATTATTGACAACAGGTTACATGAAAGCGGTTCAATGCATGATCAGTTATAGATCCAAAAGACATAAAGGAGATGCCGCAAACATATAAGGCATCAACAGTCTAGAGGTGTCCCGTGACGAATCATCTAAATTCACTCTAATGACATCGCTCACGGGTAATGTACGATCCAATCACCCTTCTATTGTCTTACGTTAGGATTATGTTCCACTTAAAGCAGATACTATGCGAGGCGAGGCTGTGATAAATTGAAAATAATCTTTGAAAGTGGCCGTACTTTATGTTTGTAAGAAAGAACTCTCAAGGTAGACACATCAATGATCAATGAACCATCCATCATCATCATTCTCTTGCCCTTCATCCAATTCATTTGGGGTCAGCGCAGCATGTCTTCGTCTTCCATACTTCTCTAATTACTCATATCATCATCATCATCATCATCATTTCAGCCGAAAGACGTCCACTGCTGCACCAAGGCTTCCCCCAAGTGTCGTCGCTACATTCACTGGTCTCGTGCGACTCGCATCCAGCGGATCCCTGCAACCTTCACCAGGTCATCGGTCGACCTAGTGGGAGGCCTTCCAACGCAACTTCTTCCGGTTCGCGGTCGCCAAGAACTTTTCGGCCCCATCGGCATTATTACTCATAGGGCCCTGGGCTCTTATTGTTCATATTAATGAACCATCCACATAAGTTAATATATTTAA
This sequence comes from Noctua janthe, assembly GCA_910589295.1. Lineage (NCBI taxonomy): Eukaryota > Metazoa > Arthropoda > Insecta > Lepidoptera > Noctuidae > Noctua > Noctua janthe. The sequence goes on from OU342560.1 coordinate 2,428,147, forward strand.
AGAAAGAAAGAAAATAATAAGTTTATTTAGCCCATGCCACAAGAAGAAACTTAAATCTAAACAAAAAAGATAAGAGTGTGAGTCATTGATAGATCACACCATCAGCCTAGCCATGTCTTAACTATCTTCGTGTCCTCTTCCAGTCTGATCGGATGCAGCTGAATACTAGTATTTTACATGGAGCGACTGCCAATCTGACCCCCACAAGTTACTGGGTAATACGATACCACTTGGTAAGACTGGCTACTCGTACCGACTGACAAAGTTCCACAATTGACAGCTGGGATTAACGCCTTAACGTACTTTCCGAGATTAGGACGGTCCTCAATATCTTTTTTATTCAAATTCATACTATTCACTATTAAAGAATTTGCTCATTTCTCGCTGTCGAAGAAAGCGTAGCTCTTAATGGAACTCAACCTGAAAGTATCCCAGCAATTTTCCGCCATATTTAATGAACGTAATGTCTTATTGTTTGTATGTTTTGGCATGTAATAGTATTTTTATTAGTACTTAAAGTCACGTAAGAAAGCATTTATTGTTTTCAGTGGTTTTATGGGTGGCAGACGATAAAGAAATAAATCTTTGTACTTTATTAATCAGTCGTCCGTCGTGTCAATCGTTGTATCGTTTCAATCAATTGAGGATTGAAATTGAATCTTCATTGAAAGTCAAGAAAAACTTTTCGAAATGGGTAAAATTTTTGTCTATTGTTTTGATTAAAGATCTGTATTGAAGATGAACTATTATGATATTGCAAGCCGTGTGTCCTATGAGATTTACCATAGGCAAATTACGAACTTCCATACAAAAATGCCTACGTTTTTGTATGGAAGTTCGTAATTGATCACTTACTAAATCACTTTAGAGCATGAATTTCCATCATGTTGGCCCATTGTTTATCTTCGTTATGGTATCAGGACACTAGCGCGAAATACATTTGCGCGAAGGACACTTGTGCGAATCCACATGCGCGAAAAGACATATGCGCACATGGACTTTTGGGCAATTAGACTTTTGCGCGAATGGACCTTTGGGCGCATAGACAGTTGCGCGCATAGACACTTGAGCGATGGACTTATGCGCGACCGGACATTTACGCACAAAGACACATGCGCGAAAGGACTTATGCGCGAATGGTTAGGTTAGGTTAGCTGTAGAGTAAACATAACACTGAGGTTCTTCTAAATCGGAATCGATTGATTAACCTTTTTTTGTACAAGGTAACAAGAATGTTCTATACATTAATATACATTTGTCATAATAGACATTAAAACAACTGAATGACCTTAAAAATCGACATTAATGAAACCCAAAAGCTTGAACAGAGAGTAAAATTATTTTGAAACACGTTCAAAATCGATATTGTAAATCGATTAAACAATAATTATATCGTGCAACACTATTCATGGTAGATACGAAAAAATAATTTGACATGTCACTCGGGCAGTGTTGCCACTTCTCTCGCTCTATCTCATTGAAAATAAGAAATAATATGATGTTATGTTTACTCTACAGATTAACCGTAGCCAGTCGCGAGTAAATCTAGTCGCGGAAGTGTCCTTTTGCGCAAAAGTTCATTCGCGCAAGTGTCCATTCGCGCAAGTATCTCTGCGCGCAAAAGCCCATTCGCGCAAAAGTCTAATCGCCCAAAAGTCCATGCGCGCATATGTCTTTTCGCGCAAGTGGGTTCGCGGAAGTGTCCTTCGCGCATATGTCTTTCGCGCAAATGTCCCAGATCCCTTCGTTATACATACCTATAAGGAAATGTTGTGCAAAAATGTCGAACTGGGTTTGTTCTAGGTCCAGTGGTATAGGCAGTGCCTTTTGACAACTAAGGTTTGACCAACTTTGGAATTAGTAACACGCAACAAGTTGTCAACTGAGAGATGAATAGTCGTGTCGATTTTGATTTGCAATGCGACAAATATTTTGAAAATATATCTTCAAACCAATTACCTTTGTAAATCGACTGATTACCATAGGTAATTGGTTTGAGTTGATATGTGACTGCATCATAGGTAACACAGCATTCAAATGCAATAATTGAAGGTAGTAAAGAATGTGTACAAATAAATTACTGACTTCACCTATGAATATATTATTGGTTAATATCACAGTATTGCGATCTACCGACTTAATTTTAATTTATGTTAATAACATTGACTAACTACTCTATATGCTTATGACTATCACTAATAGCAATAGGTACTTGTTGAAGTCAAGCTTTAATTTGATTGCTACAGATTGACAGACAGTCGTATTATATTAATTTGATTACCATAATATTACTTCAGGTTATTGGTGAGAAATTATTTGATGAGAGGAACTGCCGATCTACACTGAGATAAATGAAGCGAGACGTAAACAGAAGCGATTGTGGAAAGATTTTTTATAATCAAGTAATCTAAATGATTGAGTTATTCTTTAGCAATTAAAACGAACAAGTATGGCCTTTTGGTTATCTCTTAGAAATATGAGCTGATTATACGGTCAGGATGTAGTTCTATTCTAAGTGATTCATACAGCTAAAGAGAGAGAGAAAGATCTAGATAGACGAGTACCTAAACCTCTATCCCTGTCATAGATATTTATGCCTCTGAGCATATGAACTCACTGATTCAATAAATGTTAATTAGGCAGCAATTGTTTTGAACAAGTACTCAATTTCACTGCCATGCAAATTAAAATGAACAGATACTCCTAAAGCATTCATAAATGTCAAGTTTATGACTTTTCTGGCTTTTCAGGATTTCAGGAGTTATAGTCCAATCAAACCGTTATTGCCCCCGCGGTAGCAATAGCCGCTGTTACAATCCGAGAACAAATGACAGTCGACAACAACTAGTCGCATATAACTGCAATTTATGATGGTTGTTTGTTATGCAGGTGTGACGCGGCTAAAACACATTAATTCGGTGTGGTAAGGCAATTGGAAAGGGGAATGCAAAAGAAGGGAATTGCAATTTTAGTGACGGTTAAAAACCGTCACTAAAATTGCAATTCCCTTCTTTTAAGCTAGCATTTCGGTTTCGTTATTGAAAACTTACAATTTTTAGGGTTCCGTAACCGAAGGGTAACCAACGGGACCCTCCGCCGTCCATCCATCGATGGATGGACATCCATCTGTCCGTCCATCCGTCCATCTGTCTGTCAGTGGGCTGTGTCTCATGATCCATAATAGGTAGACAGTTGAAATTTTCACAGAATGTATATTAAACTTATACTGTGAAAATAGTCCGTGATTGTTCATTATTTTGAGCTCCCGAAAAACCGTAAAACCCGGTAAACTGAGTGTTAGAATGTATATTTCAGTTGCCGCTATAACAACAAATACTAAAAACAAATTAAGAATTAAAGGGGGCTCCCATACTACGATCGTACGGAACCCTTCATGCGCAAATCCGACTAGCATTGGCCGGTTTTTTTGCTACACGATCAAATTCTTAAGACGCAAGCCCTACTGTTGAGTATGAGATCTTGGATAGGATTGCCATGCTGCACTGGCCAGTTTTTTTGGGGTTTTCCACCACGGATTTCTGTGTTCCATAAAAACATTTTGCGTGTAATCAACAAAGGGTCTCTCAGGGTTGTGGATTACAGGCATGGGGTTATGTTGTTGTACTTATCTCATTGGTTCACCAAAAAAAACCTCAATTCAACAAAAACAATAAGGGCCTACAAAATCATGACTTGATTGGAAATACTTCTTTTCAGTGTTTGAACACGAAGATGATAATAATTTAACCTCATAATCATCATTTATAATGATAAATTACTAGGTAGCCTTCATTGATAAAATACTGAGAAACCTACGTAGAATCAGCACGATGCCACGATCTCGACTTAATTAGACGTTATTTATTGACATTCATACAAGGAGATTAACTTATTTGTATATACATAGTATTGTAGAGACGTAAACCTCTTTGGTTATTTATGAAATAACTGGCACGTTGTAAATAAAACCAAAATAAGCACAAGCATTTAATGAAGATTGTAGAAAAAAGTCAGATTGAGCCTAGGCGTGCGTTAAAGTGAATGACGTGTGAAAATATAATTTAAATTAATAAATAATTACATCAAAAGTTACTGCCCAAAGCGCCTTTTTCGCCGGATTTTGGGAATACAGGCGCACAGCTTGTAGTTTAGAAAAATTAATCTCACAAGCATTGGTATTAAATTGTATTCTAAAGTGAATTATGTCTAAATTCCTCTGGAAAATATTGAATGTAACTTTTGACACCACCAAAAATATTTACTTGCAGTTCAATGTCTATCATAGGTATTGTAGGTCAATGCTATACAATGCGTTAAAAAAACATAATACTGCAAAATATTACACCTACAACGTGACATGATACTGACTTCGCAAAAAATACCGCAAACAATATCGTTTGTAGTAAAAATAAGTTGCAATAAAATTATTGTTGGAGTCAGCATTGCATGACGATATTCATTCATGATACCACACCGTGCACTGTGCTAAGCGCAGGTCACACCGCCAGCGAGCGAGCGAGCGAGCAAGGCGGGCATCGTTTCTCTTCTTTTCATACTTAAGTTCGGCACTTTCGGTAGTTCGCGGTGTGAATCGAAGTATGAAAACAGCCTCGCTTACTAGCTGGTGGTGTAGCCTGCGGTTTAGGCCCGATTTCAACCAAAGCGGAGTCGAGCGGAGTGGAGTGAAGACGGTGGGAATCAATTAATCATATTGCCTGACAACTACACAGCGTTTCTCGCGTTTCTTGTGATCGGACGAAACTTGCACGTCTCTTTTGCCCTTTGGTGGAAACCGAGCCTCACTGCCTACGAGGAAACGACTAGCCATCGGCCGATCTCGCTCAAGAAACGAAAATAAGATTCTAGGTCATGTGTCAGTAAAAGGTAGTTTAGTATTTTTTTTATTTTCTGGGTGTGGTACGGACCTTACTCATCATCTGAATCGAACAAGTATTTTATATTAAAATGTTGTATGAGACCGGTAAGTTCCCGTTAATTGGCCAGAAGAGGGGCAACATCGAGAAAAATGGAAGGAATGGGGTGAGGCCTATGCCCAGGATGGGACAGTTCGAGCAAACAAAAAATGACACTGCTGATTATTTTTTGGGAGCACGATGTTGGCCCCAAGAAGAAAGTTATTCAGTTTGATGGTCTATACCGTATCGTTAATAATGACCACACGTTTCTGATACTCATCTGCCTAGACTTTTCCCAACTTTGTTGGGGTGGGCCTTCAGTTTTACCCGATGCAGCTGAATACCTGTATTTTACTAGGAGCGACTGACTATCTGTCCTTTAGAACCCAGTTAGTACTGGGTAATACGATACCCCTTGGTAAGACTGGTTGTCAGACTTTTTTGGGCCACTGACTGCCTAACGACTGTCAAAGATCTACAAATGACAGCCGGGACCAACGGCTTAACGTGCTTTCCGAGGCACAGAGGAAACTCGGTATGTAATGGGCGGTCACCCATCCACAGACCAACCTAGGCAAGCACGGCTTAACCTAAAGATCGACCCGAGCGGCTGTTATTATGTAGCCACGAGCTCCTAAATAAAAACTAAATATCACCATTTAATGTACAGACACTGCTTATCTTTCGAAACCTTCTGGAATAAATTCTCTAAATGATGAATATCACATCAAATTCAAAAACAATCGGCCATACACGAAAAGTGACATTTTATAACATGTTTAGTAGTTTCTGCATTCTTCCACGATACGTCATCTGCCGTGAGAAAAAGTCATTTCATAGTCACTAGTTTCTTTTTTGGGCCACTGACTGCCTAACGACTTTCAAAGATTTACAAATGACAGCCGGGACCAACGGCTTAACGTACTTTCCGAGGCACGGAGGAAACTCGGTATGTAATGGCCGGTCATTCATCCATCACACATTTCCGATACACGCTGTATTAAAAACTGATCGGACGGCAAGGACAGTGTCTTGTTTTTAATTGCAAGCTCTAGGTACTCGCTTATCGCTGGCTGTGGGGCAGTTACCTTATTCACTATAATGAGACGAGGAAGTAATGCAGCAGTAGGTAAAATAAATACTTAATAAATAATCATTGTTTTATCGGAATAATGATAATAATGTACGGTATACATACGCAATTGATACGTTAATAAAATACAAATAAAATTGTGTGATACAAATAAATACCGTTGAGGAAAATCCTTTATTTTGTTGCGATAAATTGCGAGATCCGTTATTTAAATAATTATTGACAGTAGGTACTAAATGGGTTGTGGAGGTCAGATTGGCAGTCGCTCCATGTAAGATACTGGCATTTAGCTGCATCCGGTTAGATTTGAAACCGACCTCAACATAGGAAAAGGCTAGGCAGATAATGATAGCCTACTACATTGCTTACATAGTTTATGTTGATAGTGAGTAACTAAGTAACTGTTTATTTAAATCAAGGAATTAACTAAATTGGCTTTCACAACTGCTTACATGCAGATAATAATGAGTAAGTTCATTATTAAAATGAAGTTATTGTTTAAAATTTGTTTGTAAGTAAATTGACATAGGGTATGGTACTTTTTAAATATCTAAACGTCTGTTGTCCGGAAGGGATAGGCAGAGTTGTAACTATAATACACCACAATTACTAATTGTACTATTGCTATCAACCGCGCACTAATCCAGGTACCACCGAACAGTACCTAATAAAAAAATTCAAGACGGAAAAACTCATTAGTAGGTAAGGTACCTACTGCCAACACTGGGAATCGATACGTAGATCATGTTACAGTGCATTCGCGCTTGCGCACACTTAACACAAGGTAGTGGAGTAACTTTTCTCTCTGAAATATTAAAACGAGCCGCAGACTTAACCCCCTCAAGTTTGATACCTTCATAGAACCTATCCGGTCCTGTAACGTGCAGACAGCTATGCCCCCACATTTAGTGTGAGAACCAGCAGTCTGTTGCATTTACTGCCGGCTTCACTGTTTCCCGATCATTATAATCTAGATCTTTCAAAGTTCCAGTGAATCGGTTTCTTCTTTTGAAGCACGTTTGCAAGCGTGCTCCACCCTAGGCCGTATCATCACTTCACATCAGGTGAGTTGCGGTCAATCAGCCTATTTTGTACTAAAAAAAAAAAAAAAAAAAACCGGCTAAGTGCGAGTCGGACTCGCGCATGGAGGGTTCCGTACCAACCTAGTAGGGCAGCCCCGTTAATATTTTATTTATTTTTATTATTTGTGGCAAGCAGCGTAGCGGCAACAGAAATACACATTCTGTGAAAACTGTCCACCTATTACGGATCATGAGATACAGCCCGCTAACAGACAGACGGACGAACGCACACCGGAGGCTTGGTAATAGTGTCCCGTTGGTTACCCTTTACTACCCGTTGGTTGGGTACGGAACCCTAAAAAAGACAACAAGACACGATACTAAGTATTCCATAAACACCGCTCCAACTAAACTTATACTGTCACTTACGGGATATCATTATTTTGAGCTCCCGATATTCAACAGCGCCGAAATATCGGGAGCTCAAAATAATGAACAATCACGGAAGATATCCCGTAAGTGACAGTATAAGTTTAGTTGTAAACCGTGAAAGCTTAAAACACCGCTCCAACTACCTGACTATATAAGTAATCCAATTATCTCAATAAATAATTTATTATTAATAAGGTCAAAGGAAAGAGTGCCATCGTAATTAAGCTGCATTCTGCAACGATCACACTTTCTGCTATTAAATACCAGTTTTTCCGTTACTTTCCCAAACCTACTTTCTTGCAATTAACTGTTTATATGTTACACGATAATTGCATTTAAAACTGCGCAAAAAAAAAAAAAAACTTCAATGTTTATGGTTGCGGTAAACTTTAAAAGTAAAAAATATTCGCAGCTGCTTGGAATAACAAGCAGTGAGGTTTTAAAAGTGACGTTTTTGGCGATTAAGGAAATTTCGCCCTTTTGATGTCAGACCTGAGTTAAGTCTTTTGATGTCTGAAAAAGTAAAGAGGTTAGACTCTTTACTTTTGCGCTTTACACATTTTAACAATGGACGTGTGACCTACTTATTGGATTTTTGAGGCAGTTACAATTGGTTTAAATACATGTAATCCCCGAAGGGTTAGGCAGCGTACATCCACATTTCGCCAGTTATATTGAAGTCACATGGCAATAGGCTCGTCCCCTACGGACGAGCCTATTGCCATCAACCGGGACCAAAACTAGGCTCCGTGGCTGCTGCTGAGAAATTCCTGATGGAAAAACCTAATAACAACTTGCCCTTCTTGGGTATCGAACCCAGGACCGCACCATCCACCATCATTTCAGCATCTCACCATCTGGTTAAGATGCGGACAAATCAAGCCAACTGGGACAATGCGGACACCAGACGTTAACAAATATTTTACTGACATGTCTGTCAAAGTCTGGTGTCCAGCCAGTTCTCAGTCCGGTCCGGTCGGCTTGACCGCATCTTCAGACTACAAGCCGACAAAAAAAAACTAGGCCGATTTAGAAGTCTGATCTATGTTTTTATTGAGTCATCTAAATAAGCATTTCTGATTATCTTAATATTCTGTATGTAGGTATAACATGAATGAATGTTTAATAATACATAATAGTTGATAATAGCCAGTTATCTCACCGTTTAAAGTCACCATTGTGCATTTAACTGTCAGTCTCATTCAGCTCGCTGTCATTATAATACGAAGGAGCGTAAATAAACATTATTTAAGTACTTCTCAAGGATCTTGTACACGATGCCTCATGATGGCCTTAACGGATACCTTTACCACTTACGACCATATTAACTAATCTTACAGTTAATTTCTAAAGGATGATTTCCACCAAACGGCTCGCATCGCTTCGGATCGGAAAGGATGCGGTTACTGCCGATCGCGGCCGGCAGCATGTCGACACATACGATCGGCTCCGTACCGTCACTTGCGAACATATCCGTTTTTGCGCCTATTCAAATGGTTTCATTTCATCCGATCGTATACGACGACATACGAACGGAGCCGATCGCGTGTCGCAGCATACTTTCGGCTAATCGCGTGTCGCGGTAGACGCCCGTGATCAAGCTGCTGTGCGCGGTTTGGTAATATAGGCTTTAAATACTGTGTATACGATTTAAAATCGTTTATAGACTGTAAAATCCGTTCCGATCCGATGCGATGCGAGTCGTTTGGTGGAAATCATCCTTAAATCGAGAATTTCAATCTTTCTGTGCTTCTCTTTACATCTTTGTTTTTATTGTTTAAGAAACTTTGAATTTTAAATAATGCTAAAGGAGAATTTGACAAGTTCTCAACTTCATATTCCAAATTGCAACAAATAATACCAATAAAGGTGTTGATAATTGTATAAACCCGAAAATATGCTAACTGTGCGTTATTTAAAAAAAAGGCTCAATAAATCATTATCCTTCAATTATCCGCGTTTATAATAACTTCCATGAAAACATGACGATATGTAATTGATATTTTATAAATTTACTTCCTTATCTTGACAATTAAAAAACACAAGGTATTTAGGTGTTGTGTTCCGCGAAAAGTAGCTAAAGGTCATATATGTCGAAAAATATGAGTCATTTTGAAATAACGCTACAAGTAACTACTGATGTTTTGTTGTATAATGTCAGAGTTGAAATCATGACTAGTAATCAGGCGCACACCTAGTCATTCCTTGTCATTGCCGTTGGGGTTGGTTGAGGACACACAGAGTGATTAAGGAAGTGATTTCTGGGAGGACAGATTCATTTCATATAACTAGTCTGACGAGCTTCACGAGTTTCTTAGGGGAGGCTTCTCGGTTTGAAGAATTGACTTACGGGTGCTTTTATAACGCGTCATTTTTTACAGCGCACTGGATTTTCATATTTGGATATTCATTATTATTATTTTTCTCCAGACTCAATGGTTATACTTTCACATGAAATCAGTTATTCGAACCTACAAGTACTATATTATTGTTACATTATTATATAAAATTGTAAATTTGAGCTACATCAGCCAACAAACTGCTTTACAGTTTGGCAGAAGTAACATTTTTTTTTCGTAATAGGTTGTCACCACGAATAAACGTTTTTATTTTTTTTCATATATTCTTGCCTGTATTTTATAAGTTGGCAATAGTATAGTATCAAAAAATGAAATTTCATTCTATCATTGAAAAGAATCTCGTAAACTACTTTTGTGGTAAAATAAAGTACGGTACGAAGTAATTTAAAAACGGTACTTCCGCCGTCTAGACGTGCAAGGCCCGATTTATGAGATATGAATCACAAAACCATGTAACTGTAAAGCGAAAGAGACATCCTATCCATAAAAATCAAAAGTTTAATAGCATCCATTTTGGATTTTTTAGGCAGACACGTTTTTTGTTTAATACGATTTATGTGCATTTGAAACCACTACTTTTTTGTTGCGAATTTTAAAATAGAAGTGTTTTTGCATCTGGTTTTATAAAAATACATTATGATGGGTAGTTTTTATTAATCTTAGATAATTTAGAAATGAGAATTAATTACTTGCTAAAATGACTTACGAATGAGTGACTTGATAAAACTGTTATTCTACAAATAGATTCCAATAACTGTCGCAGGATTTTAATATTTCTCAGAAATTCCAGGTTCAGAAATAATAGATTAACATTAGACAACAACTAGATTAGTGTTTCTATTTTAAACAAGAACAAGAGATTTAGTAACTTAATTAACTTTTCAGAAACTGGGTGAGGTTGGCTAATATTATTTCAAAATATTATAATATCCCATATTTGAGTTTAGTTTCAAAATTGAACTTTACTAAATTGGGAGTATTTTGAAATCAATAATCAATAATTAAGTTAACATATGCGGCTACAAAGCGTAGGTGTACTCTTGCTATGACTTTTAAATGTCAACTTAAAAATGGTTTTTGTAGATAAAACATAGCAATTTAAGTTGGCGCAGTGGCTGAGCGATTGGCTCCTGCGCTGTATGTCGCGGGTTCGTATCCCGTACGGAACTAATATTCGTATGGCCTACAGATAGTTGTTCTGGGTCTGGTTGTTTGTGTATGTGATTTTATATCTTTGTAAACGCACCCAAGATACAGGAGACATTCTTAGTGTCACAAAGAATTTCTACATTAAAAAAAAAATAGCTAAGTTAGTAGGTAGATTCCTAATTTAAACATGGACGTGCCGTACCTGCAGTTCCATACGAATACAGTTTACTTAAAACTGTCTGACGGGGTTGGTTATACGATGGTAATGAATGAGATATTCTTTCACAACACACATGTACTCACACTTTTGATTTTGTCAAGAGTAACGGAGCCGAGCTTAGTATTTCAAAGCACCTATCCTTGTATGTTTGCTGTGAAAACACAATTCAATCTTCATCTTGGATTACTTGGTATATCCAGCCAGGATTAATCTACCTAGGTACAGTCACAAGACTTTATATGTAAAGACTTAGCAAAATTTTTAGCTTTGGGATTAGAACCGAATGTAAGCGTACCTAGTAAGGGTTCCAAAGTCAAAGTGAAAGTCAAACCATTTATTTTAATTTGGCCTTTAAAAGGCACTTTCGATCGTCAAATACGGAAATAGAATTGAATCTATTGTCATACTATGTTCGTGATAACATATATTATATGTTATTATGAACAATAGAGTAGGAGAAAATCTCTCAGTCTTACCAAGGGATATCGTATTACCCAGTAATAACTAGGTAGTATAGGCCAGATAGGCAGTCGCTCCATGTAAAATACTGGTATTCAAATGCATTTGTTTAGACTGGAAGCCGACCCCAGCATAGTTGGGAAAAGCTAGGCAGATGATGATGATGCCAGTAGGAGATAACCCGGCATTAGGATAAAATAACTTGTCCTAGGCCTAAGATACCAGGCTAGAACTCAACGCAAAAAGTCGATCATAGGTTACCCCGACTGGGTTCGAACTGTGATCAACCACGCTCCTCAGTAGCAGTGTTGTTGGTCTGTTTAGGTCAACTTTTTGGCCTGAATTCAGTTGGGCCAGACGTCCATACATATTATTTCTCAGGATTGTACCCACTTTGGCTTCAATCACATTTGCGGCAGACGTGGTCGAAGGTACTCTAGCAATAATCGTAACTCGGATCAACGTGACGGCACTGAAACATGATGTTATGTCAGTACGTGGTCCCAATACTAACTGAGAATGGAGGAGAAGTAACTTTAAATAATAGTGCTTGCAGGTATTATTGTCGTAGATCTTGGCTATAATGTACAATCAGAAGTTATGAAATACCTACGTCTTGCCAGTTGTCATGAGGAACCTTGATGTTGTAAGCAATTTTGTCCACGGTTAATACATTTGCGACACAAACTATCAAAGTGTACAGGAAAATTAGAACCAAATCGAGATTTTATGGTACTTGAATGCTCCGTCTTCAGACCGGCATTTAAAAAAATAATGTAAGAAGTGTAATTTATTTGCATTGATTGTTTATTAAATAAGATGTCATAAAAATGGGCGATCCGGGTATAATCTACCTTATATAAGGCATGCAAACATTATTTGAAATGGAATTGTTCATAATTATGACAAAATTAAATTATGGTTGAAGTATTAGCAGTTAAAAAAATAGTCTGTATAGTACATGAATGGTATAAAATATTACTTAATAAAATTTGAGTAAAATCAATCAAAGAACCCACAGTTGTTACACACTATACTTTTCCAAAAGCTACTAGGTAAGTAAACCATTCTGACCTAAACAATCAATTAAGTAAATTATCTGCGTCTCAATGAATCACACGCCAAGGTAATTATTTTCTAAAGATTCCTCACGCTCACATAACATGAGATAAACTACGCGTAAGACAAAGTAACCATTAACATTTAACTAGCGACCTGGGGCTGCAGTCTCGACATAGATAGCGACAAAAATCGGTCGTTAAGTCATAACGATGTCAAATTTCTTTAATAGATTTTCAACCTTTAGGTTTCGAAATAAAGTTGAAAATCTTTGTCGCTATCTATGTCAAGACTGCAGCCCCTGGTCCTGATTCGCACGGTTTTTATGTTTTGACAATACTTTAGGGTATTATACTATACACCGTTTTTAGTCGTCTTACAAAGGTGGTCCACTCAATGTATCCGACATTGCGGGACTGTTCGGAAGAGATACCGTGGCCCTGGAACACAAAGGGCAAAGAAGGAACATGGATGGGTTTTAGTCAGTACAAGTCTGACACTCCCTTCCGCTCCGCCCAGAGTGGTCATATGATGATTTCCCATCCGAAAAAAAAAAAAAATATTGTATCCGACATAGAATACCTCTAGGCGCTAAAATATATTAGATACAAAGAAAAATAAATAACAATTTAGAATTATGAAACGCCTGTTAATAATGTTTACGTGTCAAACGGTAGAATATACCCAGCGCATGAGTCTAAATAGATCATCGCTGGCAGCAGGGTGTTTCAACTACGTCATGCGTCACAATAACGAATCATATTTTTATTTTTAAATTATTCAAATCTCATATATTTTTTTTTTTATGAATGTTCAGTAGTCATTGGATACATGAAGTGGGCTGCCGTTGTAAGACGACTAAAAAGTCACGGTGTATAGACCTTTGGGATCATTTGATCAGCTGCCTAGCCTTTCCCCAACCATGTTGGGGTGAACTTCTAGCCTAACCGGGCGTAGGTAACCCAAGCAACCCAACCAACCAATTCTAACCAACAAACACCAATCAACCAACCAATTCTGGGTTAAGCTCGCCTTTGTACATAAGCTATGTTGTAATACTGTGTGTATTTCTTTTAATTTTGTGTGCAATAAACAATAAGAATATAAATAAAAAAACTAAATATCACCATTTAATGTACAGACACTGCTTATCTTTCGAAACCTTCTGGAATAAATTCTCTAAATGATGAAAAACAACTCGGCCATACACGAAAAGTGACATTTTATAACATGTTTAGTAGTTTCTGCATTCTTCCACGAAACGTCATCTGCCGTGAGAAAAAGTCATTTCATAGTCATCATCATCTGCCTAGCCTTTTCCCAACTATATTGGGGTCGGCTTACAGTCTAACCGGATGCGGCTGAATACCAGTATTTTACATGGAGCGACTGCCTATCTGACCTCCACAACCCAGTTAGTACTGGGTAATACGATACCACTTGGTAAGACTGGTTGTCAGACTTTTTGGGCCACTGACTACCTGTAACGACTGTCAAAGATCTACAGATGACAGCCGGGACCGACGGCTTAACGTGCTTTCCGAGGCACGGAGGAAACTCGGTATGTAATGGGCGGTCACCCATCCACAGACCAACCTAGGCAAGCACGGCTTAACCTAAAGATCGACCCGAGTGGCTGTTATTATTTAGCCACGAGCTCCTCTCAGTTTTCGAGTTTTCGAAAACGTATATACTTATATTGTTACTAATACGCATATATACAAATGTTATGTGTGTTTTTTTTTGCACAATTTCACTCAAAAAAATTAATGAAAACTTTAAACTAAGTAAAAATGTGTGCGAAATTACTAGTTTCAGTTTTGAAATCGTTCAACTTTACGCCATATTGAGGTACTAGATTTTACCCGCGACTTCGTACGCGTTAATTTCGCGATTTGCTTATAATAAGTTTTTTAGTCAGGAGGTTCTTAATTCCAATTGTTTGTGTTCGTAACCTGATACACCATTATCTGCCTGCCTTTTCCCAACTATGTGGCTTTCAATCTAACCGGACGCAGCACAATATTCTTTTACATGGAGCGACTGCCTCCATGACAACACAGACTACCTGTAACGAGTATCAAAGATCTACCAATGACAGCACGCACCAACGAGGCACAGAGAAAACTCGGCGTGTAATGGGTGGTCACCCATGCTCGGAGCAACCTAGGCAAGCGCATCTTAACCTGAAGATCGACCCTGGCGTCTGTTATTATTCGAGCTCCTTATTCATACTTCTTCTTTTTTTCTTCCTAGTATTTAGGTATTTTGCGCTAGGACTACTGATTGCTATGTTCTTATACTGCAAAACTGCTTGACTAAGGGTGATGGAATTGAGTATGAAGATAGTATGAAATCCAAGGAAAGCCATGCTTTAAAAAAGAAACCATTGAAGGATTGAAATGAGGTGTAAAGTCTGTATGAAAAAAATCAAAATCCACACAGTCGAAGAGTCGTGCCTGTAACGAAGTTTATTTTAAAGTCTCAATAAGTTGGTACCGTAAAAACACAAGAAAATGATTTGCAATTCTTAAAAGGTAGGTATTAGTTTAGTGACTCTTATAAAATTGTTCCAATAAAAAAGCGATGTAATGGCTCTCAGGAGCGACGATCGAAGTGTTCTCAAGAGTTGACAAAAAAAAGTCGATGATGTTCCTTATAACGATCCAAAGAAAAACAATAATTTCTTGGAAGAAATAAGAATAACTTTGAACCAACACACCTCCATACCTTTTGTTTGAATAATTACTTAAGTACCTGGGTGACCGACTTTTGCTAGAGTGAAAATCGAGGAAATTAATTTCCCCAGATGTGAGACCCAGCTAGATCGATTTTTTGCCCCCGTAAACTCTGTTTGCAACTTTCATCGAAATGGTTAGAGCCGTTTTCGAGAACGTGACTACAAATATATTTGTAAATGTACAAATACCTTGGTACTGCTCCCATACCTAATCGGCCTATGAAGTTTCCTCAGCCTTTGTCAGTGAGGATGTCGTCTGACAACCTCACTGACAACCTCATAGGTTATGAGGTTGTCGTCTGCCTTACCGGACTATCCAGTGAGTGACTCGAGTGTCAGGGTTTCAGCCAGGGGCGAAAAGCCTTCAAACTAAACGACTACACGGCACCCCCTGTGGGGTACGAGCCTCGGCTTACGGCATAGCTGGGGGAGGACGGCAAAGGGACAGGCTGGATCGGAACAAGTTAAAATCACAATTAACTCTGTTTGATATGTCTATTACACGGCGAACAGTCGAAGGGTATTAATGCGATTAACAATTAATTTTGCTGACTGATCCATATGAAAATTACTTCAATTACATGCTCAGGTAAGGGACGTATTAATCAAGATAACATGACACTGTGGTTTATATTAATTCGCCTTCTCCCTTTGCTCGCAAATTCAATTTGAAATTGTCTAGACAGGTATTCGCTGGTATTCCCAAAATCAGTTTGGAGCCGGGATTGGATTTATTAAAGGATTTTTTTTTTAGGAATCTTGTTTTTTTTTAAAATAAAGATACTAGAAAAAATACTGCCACGTTGGTCGCCAGCGCTACTGAACAGGTTGAGGTCCTGGGTTCGATTTCCAGGTGAGGCTGTACCGATAAGTTTTTCCTAACAACAAAACACACTCAGTTGCAGTCTGGAATCTAGAATTACTCAGTAACAGAGTTTGGATTTATGCCTGTTGATGGCAATAGGCTCATCCCCTATTACATGGGACTTTAAACATAACTGTCGAAATGTAGGTAGTCTCAACTTCACAAAAATAAATTGTATATTTTGCTCAGGACCGGATGATTTTTAATCCTATGATGTCATGGTTAGGGCAGCTAAATTGCCGTTAAACCACTAACATGTCTACATTTATTAACGACTTTAATACTTACATTGCAACGTGAATAATATGTAATTAAATAATGTAATGACCGCTTTTATTATAGGCTTCATTTATTCGAAGTCGGGCCGGAGATTTTATCGTCAATAAATCTTATGATTTCCAATATCATCGCTAGATGATTTTATACATTGTGTAATTTAGCACATAATACGTAAAGGTACCAACAGAAGCTGAGGAAATTAGAGAAAAAGGTTAAATTGTTATAGCTACAAATTTTAAGGAAAAGATCTTGACTTATTCTTACCCGTTTTGTTTAACCTGTAGAGAATTATAAAACAGTTTTTCCTGTTTATTTAGTTAGCAACATTTTGTTCATCTTCAGGGTTTTCCCGGGGTTCTCTAGATGTGTCACTCTTTGGTAATCAGATAGGCACACATGTTTGTA
Source organism: Noctua janthe (assembly GCA_910589295.1). Taxonomy (NCBI): domain Eukaryota; kingdom Metazoa; phylum Arthropoda; class Insecta; order Lepidoptera; family Noctuidae; genus Noctua; species Noctua janthe. Next base: position 2,445,146 of record OU342560.1, read on the forward strand.
ATATAATTTTATGATTTTACATCATACAGAACATAAATTTAAGAAAATGGAATTTATTACTTTGTCAATATAATTTCAGTCATTCAACTTACAACATTTGCCTCATTGGTCTAGTGGTTGCAAGTGCGACTGCTTTGCTTGAGGTCCTGGGTTCGATTCCCAGGAGGGGCAAAGTGTTGTTGGGTTTTTACATCAGGAATTTCTCAGTAGAAGCCACGGAGTCTGGATTTGTACCCCTATTACAAAGGACTAAAAAAACATAACTGGCGAAATGTGGGTGAACCCATTAAGTACAGTACAAAGTACACTTCTGCCTTACCCTTCTGGTATAACAGGCGTGATATTATCTTTATGTCATTAAGTACTAAGGAACACTAAAATAAATAAAATCAAAAGTCAAAAGCAACATTTTAGCTATCTAGAGTGCGTACTCTCAAATCCAGTTCCGAAAAAAACAATGTCAAGCATATTACATGTACTTACATTATGTTGGTAATAGTATTACATAATCGGATATTAGATAATACTTTCATAATTAAACATCTAAGCACAGGTATCGAAGCTCGTTAATTAATTTCATAGCATTTGTCCGGCATATTTTTTATTGTTTTTGGCAAAAATATTTTCTTGGAAACTTATATTATTAACACAATTAAACACTTTAATAATTAATATTAAAAAATTACTAAGTGTTTCTCGGCAAACAAGATCTTTCAAAGTAGTACAATTCTGGTTCTCCAGCCCCCGTAGCATGGCGTTTATCTATCTCTATTCTTCAAGAATCGACAAAGCTCTTTCTATACAACTCGACATGTCTTCTGCCCGAGCATGCGGCGAGCCGTAGACTCGAGTTTTCACGAAGACAAAGACATAGGAATTCTTTCCTTAGCAACGGATAATAAATATATTTATAATAAGATGGACCTGAGATCCAGATGGGATGGATGAAATGGTGGCAGGTCACGGGAACAATTTGCGACTCCCGCATTCCCCTTAAAACTAAGGGGAAGGTTTATAAAACAGTGGTTAGACCTGCTGTCTTGTATGGATCAGAATGTTGGCCGACAAAAGGGATGAACGAAAGGCATTTGCATGTGGCAGAGATGAGAATGCTAAGGGGGATGTGGGGTGTTACGCGAATGGATAAAATAAGAAATGAGTATATACGAGGAAGTCTGAAAGTGGCGCCGGTGACTGAAAAGTTGTGTGATAATCGGTTGTCGTGTTATAGGCATGTGATGCGGAGGAATGAGGAAAGTGTCGTTTGAGTATGAATGTGGATGGGTATATGAGTAGAGGAAGACCAAAGAAAAGATGGATGGACTGTCGAAAGAATGATATGGCAAGAAAAGGAGGTGTCTGATGAGATGACGAGTAATAGAGAAGTATGGAAGAAGAAGACATGCTGCACTGACCCCAAATGAATTGGCATAAAGGCAAGAGAATGATAATGTTTAATCCACTAATAAGGTTGCCTATTATTTTTACAAGGTAGTTGGAAGGCGTACCTAACCTGAATTGAACAGGCAGACCCAGTGATGTGCTAGGAGACAGATCCTGGCTCAGCTCCCTATACAAATATTGCACCATCTCTTTACTTATCTTATAATTTTCGAGGAACTCGTTTTCAGGGAGATCAAAAGCCCCGGTTAAAGCTCGTACAACGTTCCTTTTGGCCTTTTTTTCTTTCTTCTCGGCATAAAAACTGAGAAGATGGCGGCGGTAGGACCCCGACATGTTTTTAAAACCAAAGTGGCTCACAAACACAAATAAGAGTTATAACAATAATCTTTTCCAGCCCACGTAGCATGAGCAACGTGGAAACGGGTTTTGACGGCGGAAGAATCGACAAAATGACAGATTGTAGAAAGATTTCTATCGTCCTAAGCATGGCGATGTTAGACATGTGGAAAAGAAAAGTTTCTATTCTTCTGTCAACAAAAGTCGACAACGGCGAGCATGGCGACAATTTCTTCTCTACTTTTGGCACTGGGGTGTAGAAACGTTTCTTCTCAACCAATGTCAAATAGTCCACATCACATCGGACCTAGAAAAGATTATTGTTATAACTCTTATTTGTGTTTGTGAGCCACTTTGGTTTTAAAAACATGTCGGGGTCCTACCGTCGCCATCTTCTCAGTTTTTATGCCGAGAAGAAAGAAAGGCCAAAAGGAACGCTGTACGAGCTTTAACCGGGGCTTTTGATCTCCCTGAAAACGAGTTCCTCGAAAATTATAAGATAAGTAAAGATGGTGCAATATTTGAATAGGGAGCTGAGCCAGGATCTGTCTCCTAGCACATCACAGGGTCTGCCTGTTTTCGTTAAAGTAAGTTCAATTCAGGTTAGGTACGCCTTCCAACTAGCTTGTAAAAATAATAGGCAACCTTATTAGTGGATTAAACATTATCATTCTCTTGCCCTTATCCCAATTCATTTAGGGTCAGTGCAGCATGTCTTCTTCTTCCATACTTCTCTATTACTCGTCATCTCATCAGACACCTTTTCTTGCCATATCATTCTTTCGACAGTCCATCCATCTTTTCTTTGGTCTTCCTCTACTCATATACCCATCCACATTCATACTCAAACGACACTTTCCTCATTCCTCCGCATCACTTGCCTATACCACGACAACCAATTACCACACAAGTTTTCAGTCACCGGTGCCACTTTCAAACTTCCTCTTATATACTCATTTCTTATTTTATCCATTCGCGTAACACCACACATCCCCCTTAGCATTCTCATCTCCGCCACATGCAAATGCCTTTCATTCATCCCTTTTGTCGGCCAACATTTTGATCCATACAAGACAGCAGCAGGTCTAACCACTGTTTTATAAACCTTCCCCTTAATTTTAAGGGGAATGCGGGAGTCGCAAATTGTTCCCGTGACCTGCCACCATTTCATCCATCCCGTGTTAATTCTGTGCTTTACACTACGATCTATTTCGCCATTGCTTTGCACGAGTGAACCGAGATACCGAAACTCGGAGCAGACAGGCAGAAACACGTCATCTAGCGCTATGGCTCCAGAACTGGAGAAACCACCGAAATCGCAGAACATGTATTAAGTTTTAGTTCTGCTGATTTTCAAGCCAACATTCTCCAATTTCTGTTGCCATTTTTCCAATCTGCTCTGGATCTCAGGTCCATCATATTATAAATATATTTATTATCCGTTGCTAAGGAAAGAATTCCTATGTCTTTGTCTTCGTGAAAACTCGAGTCTACGGCTCGCCGCATGCTCGGGAGAAGACATGTCGAGTTGTATAGAAAGAGCTTTGTCGATTCTTGAAGAATAGAGATAGATAAACGCCATGCTACGGGGCTAGGTCCGATGTGATGTGGACTATTTGACATTGGTTGAGAAGAAACGTTTCTACACCCAAGTGCCAAAAGTAGGGAAGAAATTGTCGCCATGCTCGCCGTTGTCGACTTTTGTTGACAGAAGAATAGACACTTTTCTTTTCCACATGTCTAACATCGCCATGCTTAGGACGATAGAAATCTTTCTACAATCTGTCATTTTGTCGATTCTTGCGCCGTCAAAACCCGTTTCCACGTTGCTCATGCTACGTGGGCAGTTTATAATAATAGAAATTGGATGAAGTGTGAAGTGTCTAATTTAAAACTTTTTACGTGCAAAACAATAAAAAGCAATATGAAAGTTCCTTGTACCAAGAGCTTTCAAAATAAAACTGATTGATTGCTTTATGAACGCCGATCAAAAAACTTTTCAATGCGAAATAATTACTGAAAGCCTTGTTAAGACGTTGAAAAATTGTTTCTTGATTACCTTAGTTTTGAAAATATTATTCTACCGTCTAGGGCTTTAAAATAGAAATAAATTTGAAATAGGAACGATTGTTTGAGGTTTGTGAACAAGGTTACAGCTATTGTTATTCGTGCCCTAGTTTTCGGAAAAATTGATACATAATTTTTTAATAATTTATACGCAAACCCTGCGTAGGGAACATAGCTGTTTTTGACATGGAAAGAAAAATTCCAGTGCGAGCAGGGTTTGAACCTGCGACCTTCCGATTCAGTACACCGGATGTCTTAACCAACTAGACCATCGCACCCCGCTCACAGATCTCGAAATTTTCGTTCCATTAATAACGTCTTAGGTGACGTTAGCGCCATCTATTTAAGAAAGTATCGAACTAACTTAGGGCTTGTACACAAAACTGCGATGCGACGTCGCATCGCAAAAATCTGCGAGCTCCCTCTACGCATCGCAAGAACTTGCGAATTGATTCGCATCGCGCATTCCTGCGATGTTGCGTCAATCTTCTTTGTTTCTTTTTCCTGTATCTCTTAAGCAATAATAAAAGTGCACATTTCTTTTTACGATCCATGTCACGACCTAGTTTTCAATTCAAAATACGTTTAGTACGGGTAACGGTCGTCGAAGGAATGGTCACCCTGGGAGACGCCTTGCCGCACGAAATCGCATCGCAGCAATTCGTGTCGTAATTTTCTGCGTTGCGAATTCGCAATGCGTCGCATCGCAGTTTTGTGTACAAGCCCTTAAACCAACACGTTGACATTGCAGCCAAAACATAATTGCCATTGATACATAATTACCCTTGGTTGGAAAATATTGTAATATGTAGATACCTACAGGCTAGGCCTACTTCTGTTAAAATGGAAACAGATCTGGAATAGATAGAATGATTTATTAAAGGTTTTGGAAATGTTATTACATTCTCTTTCTAATAATGGTAACGCTTTTTGAATATTCAATAATGAACTATAATAATAACACCGTATAATTATTATTTAATTAACTCTTAGCTCGTGCTAACTCCACGTGTTGGCATCATAATTATTATTGTTGTATAGCCACACAGGTCGATCTTTATGTAGACGACGGTCCGTGGATAGGTGACCATCCATTACATACCGAGTTTCCTCAGTGCCTCAGAGAGCACGTTAAGCAGTTGGTTCCAGTTCTCTCTTGTAGATCTTTGACAGTCGTTACAGGTAGTCAGTGGCCTGAAAGTCTGGCAACCAGTCTATATTATAGTATCGTATTAACCAGTACTAACTGGGTTGTGGTGTGTAATCAGCAGTAGGTGGAACAAGGCTGTCAATGAAAAATAACGATGATATAATTATTTTTGGGTACTAACTAACATTTAGTGGGCTGGTCAATCATACTCGCGTCTTGCCAAGGGCTTCCTTGCGGAAGGCTATAAAAATAATGGTCCTAGTTACCATAAGAGGTAACTTATAATTATGAGTCGCCAAATTAGACTCGTGGCGATATTAAACCACAATATTTTATGATTTGACAAGAGGTCATTGCACTGTATTATATTGCTTTATTGCATAGGTCATAGAAGGGCTCTTAAGAGTAGCTATATGTGAGAACTTAGCAAGGCATATATCTTGCATTAAATGCGCATAAGTATCTAATATTGAACTTTGCTCCAGTATTAAGATCTAGAATTTCTAGATAATTATTAGCTAGGCTTACCTACATAATTATAAAACAAGTTCTAACTTATCGTACCTAAAGATAAATTTGATTACTTCACTCTGGATAACTGAAATACCTACTAATATTTATTTATTTATTTATTATTTATTAAAGCTTTATGCACAAGTAAAAACTGTACAAAGGCGGACTTAATGCTATAGGCATTTTTTACCAGTCTACCTTAGGGTGATGCAGAGACTCGTGGGAACAGTATGGAAACAAATACAACCCAAAACACGGCCGATATCGGCGAAGGAAGGGAGGAGAGGGATGCGGTGTCGGAGTCCGGCGCCGCATCCAGCGAGGTGAGCGCGGGAGGCTCAGTGAGCTCCCAGCGCGGGAGGCCCGGGGCTGCTGCGGGGAACAGGGAGTTCCTACGCAAGCGGTCCAGGCCGGTAGGCGACCGAGAGTCGTCGTCAGATGGGGAGCTGGCTTCGGCTCGTAAGATCCCCACCAGCAAGTGCGGCGGGATCCGTGGCAAGGGGAGAGGCCTCTCTGCCACCGAGAGGTCGGCGCGGCTTGCCGAGGAGGGGCGCCATCCGGGGGTGGCGACCGGTCACGGGGTGGCCCGTTCGGGCTCCTCTGGCGACGAAGCGGGTGCAGATGGCGGCTCCGATGCGGAGCGTAAGGCCGGACTCGCGAAGGAGGTGGAGGCGGCGCTGAGGGCTGTCTCTTTGAAACAAAAGCCCTCCACCAGGCAAAGGGCTATACCTGCAGCGGTCGCCTCCATTATGGCGGCAGCGGAGGCCAGATTTGTTGGGCCCCCGCCAGACGGCGTGGCCAAGCTGAGGGCGGAGGTCGCTCGACTGACGGCCGCCACGGAGTTTCTCAAAGAGGAGAATATGAAGCTCCGAGCAGACCTGGCCAGTCTGCGCGAGTCCGGCTCTCGCGAGGCGCCCCAAAATGGGGGCCAGAAGCATCCAAGCCAGTCCGTGCCGGTGGAGAACCAGGTTCTGAATCTGGTTCGGCAGGAGCTGGCTGCTTTCCAGGCGCGGTTCTCCGTCCTGGAGGGCATTGTCCTGCGCCCCCCCCTAGCGGCAAACAAGGCGCCCCCGGGCCCGACGGCGGCCTCATATGCGTCTGCTGCGGCCTCCGCACCGGGGCCGTCCAGCCAGCCCCCCGGCAGGGTTATGTCGGCCCCGACGAAACCGGCTCCGGTTAGGAAGGCGGCGGCTCTGAAACAAGGCAAGGCAGCGGCCCAAAAGAAGGGCAAGGCGGCGAATATGCCAGCGCCAGCCGCGAGACAGCCGCTATCGCCGCCCCCCCCCGCCCCCTAAGCCTTCCGTGGCCGAGACCGGGTGGCAGGTGGCCGGAGAAAAAGCGAGGGAGCGATCGGCGGCCAAAAAGGCCAGGAGGCAGGAGCAGAAACGCCGGCAAAAGGAGCGGGGCGTCGCGGTTAGGCTCAGTACCCCAAAGACCGCAGCTGTAGTGATTACACTACAGCCGGACGCGGAAAAGAGGGGCGTGACCTACCGCGACGTGCTCGCTAAGGCGAAAGCGACGGTGGATCTCGGAGAGCTCGGGATCACCGGGGGCCTCCGGCTTAGAGTCACCGCAACAGGGGCTCGAGTGCTGGAGATCCCTGGCGAAACCCGTGGCTCGTCCGCTGACGCTCTGGCTGAAAAGCTTAGAGCGTCCCTAAATGCGGACGAGGCCCGAGTGTCCAGGCCCGTCAAATGCGCAGACCTGCGCATACTGGGTCTGGACGACTCGGTGACCGAGAAGGAGGTGGTGGCCGCCGTCACCAGGACCGGTGGGTGCCCTGCCGAGCAAGTCAAGGCAGGCACCTTACGTCCGGACCTGTCGGGCATGCGAACCATAACGGTAAGCTGCCCTGTGACTATCGCCGCGTGTCGTTGACTGGCGCGTCATGGAGGGGGTGGAGACCTATTCCGACCACCGGTACATCCGGTTCGACGTCTCCACCCAGTCCTCAAGCGTGCCGGTCCTACAGGCCCCGAGTGGTCCGCGATGGGCGCTGAAGCAGCTGGACCGGAAGCTCCTCCTGGAAGCCTCGATCGTGCAGGCCTGGGTGTCATCACCAGTCAGGCCTGCCGACATCAACAACGAGGCGGGTTGGTTCCAGGAGGCCATGTCCGAGATTTGCGACGTGGCAATGCCCCGAGTTCGGCCAGGAAGCGCCCAGCGTCAGGTGTACTGGTGGTCGCGAGAGCTGACGTCTCTGCGCAAGGCGTGCGTTGCCGCGCGGCGCCTGTACGCCAGGCATCGCAGGCTCCGCATCCGCCCTCCGGATGCGGCAGCCATTGAGGCGGAGCTGTACGAAGGGTACAGAGCGGCGAAGACCGCCCTCCAAGAGGCTGTCCGGCGGGCCAAGAATTTGGCCCGCGAGGAGATGCTGGAGTCTCTGAACGGAGTGCGGGACAAACTCCGCACCCGGGCCCCCCCGCTAACGCAGAGTCTCCGGCCTGAGCTCGTGGAGGACGTGGTGAGCGCTCTGTTCCCTTCGCGAGAGGAGCATCCTCCCCCGCCTATGGCTCCGCCGCCGCGTGCGGTGCCGGAAGCGGACCACACCGATGACGATGACGACGTTCCGGAGGTGACTGGGGTAGACCTGAGAGTGGCGGTACGCAGGCTGAAAGCCAGAAACACCGCCCCGGGACCCGATGGCTTGCCTGGCAAAGCCTGGGTCCTGGCCTCCGAGGCTCTCGGGCCCCGACTGGAAGGGCTCCTAAGCGCATGCTTGGAGAGAGGCCAGTTTCCGCTTCGTTGGAAGACGGGGAAGCTGGTCCTCCTCCGGAAACCAGGGCACCCTGCGGACTCTCCGTCCGCATACCGGCCCATCGTGTTGCTCGACGAGGTGGGCAAGCTCTTCGAAAGAGTCATTGCCAACCGCCTTGCCGGGCACCTTGCGGGGATGGGGCCGGATCTTGCGGAACACCAGTTTGGTTTCCGCAAGGGGCGCTCCACGGTGGACGCCATCATGCGCGTGAGAGCCCTCACGACGGGGGACGCGGTGTCCCGGGGCGGGGTCGTCTTGGCGGTGTCTCTTGACATCGCCAACGCCTTCAACTCCATGCCCTGGAGCTGCATTAGGGAGGCACTCCGGTCTCCCTAATGCAGCTCCGGACAGGTCAGGCGGGCCGGCACTAGTCTGGGGCAGCGGAAGTCGCATCAGATCCCGTTGCCCCCCGACGCAAGTGTGCGAGGGAACACCGGTGTGGTTTTAGTCAGTACGAGTCTGACAGACCCCTCCGCTCTCCCCTGGGCGGAGGACATCCATTGAGGATTTCCACACCGAGAAAAAAAAAAAAAAAAAAAAAAAAAGGGAGGCACTCCGGTATCACCGGGTGCCAACCTACCTTCGTCGTGTGGTCGGGGACTACTTGACGGATAGGGCCGTCATCTACCCCGGTCAGAGCGGAGAATGGAACCGGCGAGAGATGTCGTGCGGTGTTCCACAGGGATCGGTTCTAGGACCGGCCCTGTGGAACATCGGTTACGACTGGGTGCTGCGCGCCGACCTCCCTACCGGCGTCAGCGTAGTTTGCTACGCTGACGACACGCTGGTACTGGCACAAGGGAGGTCGCACGAGGCGGCGGCCGAAAACATGACACGCGGGGTTGCGATAGTCGTGGATAGGATCCGGCAATTGGGTCTCGAGGTGGCATTGCACAAGTCCGAGGCCATGTGTTTTCATGGGCCTCAGAATGCGCCACCGTCGGGATCCCTACTGACGGCAGGAGGGGTTTCCATCGGCGTCGGGTCGACCTTGAAGTACCTAGGACTCGTCCTCGACAGCCGGTGGAACTTCGTGGAGCACTTCCGACGTTTGGCTCCCAAACTGGAACGGACAGGGGCTGCCTTCAAGCGGCTCTTGCCCAACCTGAGGGGTCCAAACGCCTCCTGCCGGAGACTATACGCGGGGGTCGTGCGGTCCATGGCCCTTTACGGGGCCCCGGTGTGGGCGCGTTCTTTAAGGCGGCAAGCCGCCCACTACCTGAACGCGCCCCAAAAGGTGATAGCCATAAGGCTAATCCGGGGGTACCGCACGATCTCCGGCGAGGCGGCTAGCCTCCTTGCCGGATTGCCGCCATGGGATCTGGAGGCGATAGTCCTCGCGCGTTTGCATGAATGGCGCGCGGAGGCACTACGTCGGGGGGAAACTCCGCTGCCGCGGCAAATTGCCGCTCAGCGGACAGACCTCCGGCGTGATATCATGGCGACATGGAGAGAGCGACTGTTGCAACCCCGTGCAGGGCACGCCACCATAGTGGCGATAAGTCCCCTCTTTGAGGAGTGGCTAGAGAGGCGCCACGGCGCCCTCACCTACCGCCTGACGCAGATCCTCACCGGACACGGTTGTTTCGGGAGGTTCTTGCACCGAATCGGGCGGGAGGAAACGCCCGGGTGTTTCCACTGCGAGGATCGTCCGGAGGACACGGTGGAGCACACCGTAGAGGTCTGCCCCGCTTGGGCGGAGCACCGCCGTGTCCTTGTAGCGGCGATTGGCGGCGGCGATCTCTCGCGTCCGACCCTGGTTCAAGCCATGGTCCGGAGCGAGAGGGAATGGGAAGCCGTCACCACCTTCTGTGAAGCAGTCATGCTAGTGAAGGAGGTGGCGGGACGTGAGAGGGAAAGAACCTCACGTCCCAGCCGCCGCGGGAGACGCCCTGGGCGTCGGGGGTCACGTGGTGGCTCCCGGCCACCGTAGGCGCGGGCCTGTGGACGGCGAGTTATGGGCTAGCGCGCCGTCCGGCCGTCTTATGACGACAGGCCGTGTCGACGGCGCGTTCGTGTTCCACGCGCGCCTCAAAGAGATGTCAGCAACCGAGTAGGGGTCCGCATGGGCCGATGCCTGCCAGAGCTGCGGGACTGTTCGAAAGAGACACCGTGGCCCTGGAACACAAAGGGCAAAGAAGGAACATGGATGGGTTTTAGTCAGTACAAGTCTGACACTCCCTTCCGCTCCGCCCAGAGTGGAGGGGGTCATTTGATGATTTCCCATCCAAAAAAAAAAAAAAAAAAAAGGGTGATGCAGAGACAATATACAGTAGGTGCAATAACAGAAAAAAAAGACTAGAAAATATTTATAACTAAAACATATAAGAATAAATACTTATATACATACTTATATTAAACTTTATAAAGTTAAGAGAGATTAACAAAAAAAACTACAACAACTTAGTTCTAAGACGAATCTGCCAACTTCTTGTGAATATTAAGACAGGTTTAAACGGACCGTTGACGTCAAAAGAGTTGGGAAAAACGAAGCGAGCTTATAGACGATTCAAGTGGCGGATTTACCAGCAGGCTGAGTAGGCTTGAGCCTAGGGCGGCAAATTTGGGGACCGAATTTTTTTTTTGCTGCCTCATACAAATCAAAAAGATTTTGGCACGACGGTTTTCTGATGTTTTACAGATAGAAGTCTGCAACAAATTTGGCCGATGACGTTCCCCTCTCAGTATTATTTTTAACTGTTTGTAAGCGCAATAAAGATTATTTATTCACGTTTACCAAATGTACATTATTGTGTAAGTAGCATACATTACCCCTCCTTATTAATCGTACATGATTTGCTTTCGCTTTTTTTTTTATTCGCTTTGATTAGCTCAAAAATATATCTAAAAATTATTTTACATGCAATTTCAATGAAATTGTTGGATTGTAAAAATAATGTAGGACATGACAATTGTAGAGACAAGGGCGGCAAAAACTGTACAGCCTATACCTTGAAAACTTGTAAATACGATTCATATAAATAAATAAATAAACTAAAAATAAAAGAGTAGAAGTATGTGAAATTAACTTTTTGTCAGTTCAGTCGTTGAGCGTATTTTATACTTCGGCCAATACCTGTGAAAGTTCTTTTTTTTCCTAAAAGAAGGGATACTTTCGGAATACTTTATTTCTGTTTTGTCTCAAAAATGCAGTAAAGCAATGATATTATAAAGAAGATGCGCCACGTTCATACTGAGAGGCGTTCAAATATCGTTGTGTTGTTACGACTGCGATAGATAATATGGAACGTGTGATACAGAAAGAGATAGCTATTGCGCTTAAAGTAGGTACTTAAAATCCGACAATTGTCTGAATTTTTCTACAACAACTTGCACGTGCTAGTGAAATACCTACCTCTTTTTATTTATAATATCATTGCAGTAAAGTGACGAGATGTATTCTTCGTCTTCGTTTCTATCTGCCCTCATCCTCCGTAGGTATAGTTTGAGCCGGGCGTATTATTGAGTTTTAATGAAGAGGCTTACTTATAGTTTTCGTCGCTGGCTAGTGGTCGCAAGCGCTGCGCATGGGGCCCTGGGTTCGATTCCCAGGTCGGGCAAAGTGTTATTATGTTTTTCTATTATGAATTTTTCAGTAGCAGTCACGGAGTCTGGATGTGTGCCCGGCTGATGGCAATAGGCTCGCTCCCACATGGGACTTGAAATTTAACTGACAAAATGTGGGTGTATGCACTATTAAGTTCACCTATGACGTTAATGTTAACGTCTGTTATTATATTATGCTATGGTTTGGTACTGCTTTTGTCACCACTGACGTATGTCGTACTATGGTCGTACAGTACTTATTTTTTTTTCTCAAATTATGGGTTCGTTTCCCACACGGATCAAATATTTGTATGACTTACAGGTAGTTGATCGTGGGTGAGTTTACAAACATTTAGACTCACCCAGGATACAGGAGTAATTCTTCCTGTAGTGGCAATACTTTTTTATTTAAGAATAAAATAAATAATTTAATTTGGGGTCGGAGTAAAATGTGTTATGTTTTAATTCTCCCATGTGTTTAATTATTCATATCTATATATATATCAGTCATGCATTTCGATAAACTTCCTCATCTTTTTTCGATGATCTTCTTCAGTTTCTTCTTTTTTAGTTTCCCTCTCTCCCTCCGCCCATCAACATTTATTTCAGTTACCAACATGATAAATATCAACATACTCTATTATATAAACGAATATATTAGTTACGTCAAGAGATTAGTATCTGAATGTTAGAACGGTACATAATAGTTATGTCGATGAACTCTTACAAACGGATGATCGTACGTTGACTGTTCTAGATTATTTAAACTATGATTTATTGTATAATTTATTAAGTAGGAGTAGTAAGATAACATCAAGCCTGTAAGTCCCAAAGAGTTAGGCTGAGGTGTACCAATTCCATGTAAAAGAACGCGGGTCTTTTGCCGTAAACTGGGCACAATTGTTAGCTTCGGGCGCTTGCTGAGAAATTCCTGATGGAAAAACCCAACAATACTGAAACCTGAAACCCAACAATATTAAAGTTCCCGAGTACATTCAAAAAAAGCTGGCAGTTACGTCACAACGTTAATGTTTTCTTCATTGTTTGTCTTTTTATTTTAGTATATCCGTGTAAATTTCTATTTACATATACATATTGATATATATTTATAGTATTTTGATATATTGTTATAGTATTTTATATATCCTTGTAGTTTATATTTGTAATAAATTATTTTTTTTGCAGATTGACTAGACACCTACCACTGTTTGTCTCTGCATCACCCAAAGGTTGACTGGTAGAAAATGGCTATGGCATTAAGTCCGCCTCTGTACTTTGTGCTTGAAGTGTTAAATAAATAAATAAATACTGCCCGGCCAGATCCCAGGACCTCAGGCTCAGCAGAAGCGTATGTGACCACCAGTCCATAGAGGCAGTTAAAGATGTCAGAAAGTAGAAATAGAGACACTTCCTATTAGAAAGAAGGCCAATCTAAACATCGTTACAAAAATTATGAGATGGTGCAGATTTGGCAGTTATTATAAAGCACTTAACTCATCATCTGCCTAGCCTTTTCCCAACTATGTTGGGGTTGGCTTTACATGGAGCGACTGCCTATCTGACCTCCACAACCCAGTTAGTACTGGGTAATACAATACCCCATGGTAAAAGTGGTTATGACTGACTACCTGTAACGACTGTCAATGATCTACAAAAGACAGCCGGAACCGACGATTAACGTGCTTTCCTATGTAATGGGTGGTCACCCATCCACGGACCAACCTAGGCAAGCGCAGCTTAATCTAAAGATCCGCTCGAGCGGCTGTTAATATTTAGCCGCCAGTTCCTTACAAGCATTATTCCTAGTATAAGAATTAAAACATCCAACGGTTATTCTGCCCACATCCTCCCACTCGCGCAAACGCAATAATAACCATCATATCGCACAACTCATCACCAACATTTCTTTACGATCAGCTGATACAATCAATTACGAAGTAAGTTGTATAACAAAAAGCGGAACACATGCACACTGTAACTAATATAACGGACACAAGACACGTGCCGACCCGGATATGATATACGTCGTGATAATACTGCATCGGTATTCAAACTGCATAAGTCTATAACGGACGGCTTGACATCGGTATTATTTAAAGGGAAATGGTTAGCGCCGGTCACCGGTAACAAACTAATGGTTTGTAAGCTTAGGTCACACTATATACATAGATATACCTAGATGACGCAAGAGCACCCTCTTCACGTGCTCGGCTTTTTACGCGTTGCAGCAAGCTTATTTGTTTAAAATAACAACGTTACAACAACAACACAATAACAAACAACAACAAAAAAACATTAGAAAAAATTGTTAGTAATGTCGAGTAAAAGTAGATACTATTCTGAAGAACGGCTTTTTCATACGAAACAGCTTCATAATTCTAGATATTAGCAATCTGGTTCACCTACCTAGACACAGTTACCTGAATGCATAGTAATTGCTTGCTGAAAACGAGTTTTTTTACGGAAATGATTGGCCAATCTAGTTTGTAAATCCCCCAGTTTATTGCGTTTTGCGGTTTTATTGAACGGTTTAAAAATTAGGATGTTACAAAAATATTTGTGTAATAATATGTCCTATTTCAATTCAAACTAGTTTTCTTTTTTGTAAAAAAACATTCAGTTCTACTTGAAAGATAAAAATAGGTTACGGATTGTTTGGTTCTAGACTGCGTCTGATCTTGACCTACAAATGATGTGAATTTTTCTTATAGGAATGAATGAATAGAGCACGAGCAAAGTTTTGAATAGGATACTCGTCGAAGTTCTATTAGGTAAGTCTAGTTTTTTTGGTCTGATAAATGAAAACTGTTTTAAGCTTTCACGGTTTACAACTAAACTTATACTGTCACTTACGGGATATCTTCCGTGATTGTTCATTAGTCAACCTGCGATCATGGCGCTTGCAACAGCGTCGAAATATCGGGAGCTCAAAATAATGTGACAAGTCCCTTTCATACTGATTCTTTTCCGTAGGATATTCTCTTTTTTACAGGTAGTCAGTGGCCCGAATGTCTGACAACCAGTTTTATCAAGGGGTATCATAATACCTTGTGTTAAACAAGTTTGGTCGACATTATGTGAGACCACGAATTCGCCAATGGAAACACTGGGCTCTACTTATTTTTTTTATTACCTCCACTTGTAGACCGCTGGTTTAATACCTAGTATTAACTGGGCTTTGGAGGTCAAATAGGCAGTCGTTCAATGTATAATACTGGTATTCAGCTGCATCCGGTTAGACTGAAAGCGACCCCAACATATGTAGTTGGGGAAAGGCTAGGCAGATGATGATGGTGACATTCTTTGACATACCCTAAACTTGATTTTATGCTCGTGACCGATATTCATTGTTTACAGATATAATCTCAAAACGATTTCCAAATAAGATATCATTTTTATCAATATTAAGATCGATGCACTCAACATAAACAAACACTTAAGATAAAAACTAACATAAGTATTTTTTATAAATTGCATTAAGTACTATTACTATTATGTTTGATTGATAGATTAGTAGAAATTCAATTGAATTTTTACCCTCCCGAGCAAAAAATATCTTATAAGATTTTATGAACAAAAACATTATAAATGAATTATAGAGCAATGTTTCATATGGAAATACAATATTGTAGTGTACAGTGTACGCACGACGGCCAATCAAGCTATACATAACCAGTTTATGCGGATCTCTCATTGTATAGAAAATCTATACAAACCGAGGCCAACTTATACTGGAAATGTACAGCTTCATGTGCCGCATCATTCGGTACTAGAAATTTTACATCGGTAATTATTTTAAGCAGCTGTTTCCTACAAAACCTACACAGTCAAAATTTATGGAACAGAACAGCAAATTACCGATGAAAAATTTCGATGTAGTGGTGTTCGGGATGATGTACTGAATACTTGGTCACCGTACTTTGTGCGTCAGTGTCCTTTCCAAGTTCCAACGCTGTAATGTACAATCATAATATTTTTTTTAAATATTTTTTATATTCCATGGTTTTCACGTCAGGATTAATATCATGATCTTCGTATAAATCTTCGGGTTTTATCTAAAGTCAGTTATGTTTCAGTTATTTTTAATAGAGGACGAGCCTATTGTCATCAAACCTATAATAAAACCTATTGCATAAATCTAGAATCCAGGGAAAACACTTCTGCTAAATCTTAGAGAAGCAGGTGTGCTGTTGTGTGTTTTTCCTATAGACTAACCACTTTAATGAGTCCTCCGGCTTGCCCCATCAAAGGCACACAAAGTCCTAACAATATCCCACAGGTTATTTGCTTTAAAATAACCATAATCAACGCAGGTATCGATACTAATTGGTAACGATACTAATTGAACCAATACGTGATCAACCATCAGAATATTCCATTTAAATTGATACCTTCGCGGGGACTCATTAAAGCGGTCGGTATATAACGTGTTTAACTAATCTATCACGGGTTATTTTTTTTTAAACGTTGCTCCTCACTAGGTGTGATGCAATCGATGCATAGTTTCTTCATAAACAGATTTCTAACATTGCTAAGCCTTATCGGACAGTACATATGAACGCAACAAACACTTGATCCTATCTATCAATTAGTATTGCCGATAGATATGTCCTCATTTCACAACTTGTTCCAAATAGATTGAAACCAGGTATTATTTAATTATGGAGAGCAGCGGTGGCCCAGTGGTGGCAGCCCCGACTTACGAGCATTAAGTCGTGGATTCGAACCCGGGCAGGCCGCATTACTTTGTGTAATTTATTTCATCACCAGAGCTCTCAAATGGCGAAGAGGAGCTCGTGGCTAAATAATAACAGCCGCTCGGGGTCGATCGTTATGTTAAGCCGTGCTTGCCTAGGTTGGTATGTGGATGGGTGACCACCCTTTACATACCGAGTTTCCTTCGTGCCTCGGAAAGCACGTTAAGCCGTTGGTCCCGGGTGTCATTTGTAGATCTTTGACAGTCGTCGTTAGTATTACCCAGTACTAACTGGGTTGTGGAGGTCAGATAGGCAGTCGCTCCATGTAGAATACTTATATTCAGCTGCATCCGGTTAGACTGGAAGTCGACCCCAACATAGTTGGGAAAAGGCTAGACAGGCAGCTCAAAACGGCGAAGGAAAACATCGTGGGGATTATAATTATATTGTAATAAGAACCAACCATTCGAAGACATGTGATATCTACCAACTCAATAACACTGGCCGCTATTTTGCCTGTAATTATTATCAATAAGTAATATAGTGATTACTATATAACAATGTTATTTTTAATTCCTTACTTGTCTCACTTTTTCAAAATCTGTCAAATATAGAATCTGTTAAATGTAGAATCTATCATATATAGACTGTTATGTCAAAAGTAGAATATGTCAAACGTCGACTAAACGTTATTTTGTTTCTTGTTTTTCAGTAAAACTTACGTCTTCATCCTCTCAATTTTATTTGTGGTCGGCGCAGCCTGTCTTCTACCTGGTAATTTGAGATATTATTTCACGCTTGTTCTAGAAATAGCAATCATGTAATCACCAATCCATATGTAATTAAAAACCAGTTTCAATAAAAATAAAATGAAAACGCGAGGATTTTCGTCGACTGAAGCGCTTTGATTTAATCTGACGGATTTACATAATAATTTTTTTTTTATTTGATATCTAGGTGCTTGTCAGCGAATCATATAATCAGAAAATAATCACTGTTTACAATAAAAGGTAGTGTAGAATGTTTTTAAACGGGCATTTCATTTACATACCACCGAAAGTAATAGAGCAAGTTGAAAATCATCCACAGCTCGACTTCACCGTTTGCTTGTGTCAACGTCCACGCTCCTGTGTCAGTCTCATCCAGGATTTAGCCGCGATGGTAACAATGTCGTCTACTCATCTCGTCGCCGAACGACCAGCACATGAGTCATCGATCAAGACGCCTACTACCAAAATCCCAAAGGCTATTCTACGGGTGACGTCAGTTATACGACCATGATACCAACTGTAGGCCTCGATATACCATAAACAATGAACTATCTATTAATATTATAATAATTTTGTTCTTTTACGTGGAATCGTGTTTCAAAGACCTCTCCTTGACTCAGAACCTCAATAGGTTGTCGGTAAAATTTAATAACAGTCAATTTTATTCACTAGCTGTTGCCCGCGACTTTCGTCCGCGTGAAATTATAATAAAAATTAAATTTTCCCCGTTTTTGCAACATTTCTCATTGATTCCCCGGTCCTGTTGATCTTAGCGTGATGTCATATAGCTTTCCTCGATATAAAAGGGCTATCCCACACTATAAGAATTGTTCAATTCGAACGAGGAGTTCCTGAATTCCTGAAATTAGCGCGTTCAACCAAACAAACTCTTCAGCTTTATAATATTATAGTATTGTTTTGATTTGATTTTTTACATAGACTGGTCTTCAGTTGCGTCCGGTTAGACTCGATGCCGCCGACCCCAATATATGTCGTTGGGAAAAAGTTAAGCTGATGATGAAATCTAAAAATAGGCATCTTTTATCTCGGAATGATTACTGTAGACCGACCGCTTTAATGAGTCCTCGCAAAGGTATCAATTTAAATGAAATATTCTGAAGGTTGATCACGTATTGGTCCAATTAGTATCGTAATACCTACGTGGATTATGGTTATTTTAAAGCAAATAGCCTGTGGGATATTGTTAGGACTTTGTGGATGCTTAATGTGCCTTTGATGGGGCAAGGCGAAGGACTCATTAAAGCGGTCGGTCTATAGAGCTGGACTTTTTCATTTCTATTATTTTTAGGCATACCTATAAAGACTTTAAAGTGCATTTCTACTTTTAGAAAATGTTGTAAAGCTATACTGCTACCACTGCACTTAACTTTTGTTGTAGATATTTCGAATCATTTTGATATTTTAATTTTTTCGATAGTCCCGTTAGTGTGCAGCTACAAAATTGGTTCAAAAGCAAGCTAACAAGCTATTATATGCACCGTGACTTTTTAGTCTTCTTACAACGGCAGCCCACTTCATGTATCCAATGAATACTAAACATTCATTTAAAAAAAATAGGTATTTATGAGATTTTAATAATTTAAAAATATTATTCAGTGTTATGACACATGGCGTAGTTAAAACACCCTGCTGCGAGCGATGATCTATTGGACTCGAGTGCTGGGTAGGTATTGTTCTCCCGTTTGACACGTAAACATCATTAACAGGATAAAAAAGAAAAGAGGATGTTTCATGATTTTATTCTAATTTTTTAATTATTATTTTTCTTTGTACCTATTATGAAAGATAAAAAAACAATCCAGTACAGTAGAGACCATAAGTGCAGTAGCAGTTTCACAAAACGATCGCATCAAAACAAGTCGCACTTACGACCTTTTTCCATAACAAATATTTTGCACACATACACGATCTCGTATATCGCTCTCTTTCATAATTATCTAGTCAGAAAGAGTGCGATATAATGATCATTTGCCTTAGTGACAAGCCTGTCATGTATTAAGTTAGTGATATTTAATTTCAAACAAACAATTATGTGTCTATCTGGCTTAGCGGTTAACGCTATAGATAAAATGTCTCGCACTGTATACTCTGCGTTCGAACCCAAGTGACATTACTCTTTTTGTGTTTTAATTATAAATGATACGTTAGACCCGATGAGATATGTTTTTCTAAATATTAGTTGGAACTTATTATTAACAAAAAAGATGAGGGTGAATGTGAAACAAAATAAACTTCTGGATTGAACAAAGTAGTTAGTTATGACGTTGTTAGTTGGTGAACTTTGTTTCGAGCGTTTGTGTTATTATTACGATTAGCGTATTGTTTGATTGTCTTTATTCAAGATGCAAGCTAATATTAGTATTGATGACAGGGCAAATATTGTCACTTTGCGTAAAAATGGGCTTAATATTTCTCAAATTTCAACTGAAACTGGCTTAAAATGTGTAAGTTATTTTTAAAAATTATAATTATTATGATGATAGTTGTGGTGTGTGATTTTCTTATTATTAAATAAATTGCTAGTTGCAAGTGTGTAATCATATTTTTGGTTTTTTTTAGAAATTCTGTTAGCCGTTGGGTAAAGAGGTTTGAGGAAGAAGGTAGTCTGAAGAGTCGTCTAAAAAGTGAAAGGCCGCCGCTTATTAACCCGACTCAGCGACGTTTTATGGTGGAAGAATATAAAACAAATGGTTTTATTCCAACTATAATGTTTGCAGAGCAATTGGATACTACATTACAGACTGTTCGCCATGCATTCCATGCTGAAGGTTTACATCATCGGAAGCCAGCTAAAAACCATTTTTGACACAAAAACACAGGGAGGAAAGACTACGTTTTGCTCGAGATTATTTACATTTTAACTGGGAGGTGACTGTATTTTCTGACGAGAAGACTTTCAAGTCTTGCCAAAAGGAAGACTTAATTTATGGCGAAAAAATAATAATACTTAATTTAATAAGTAGACCGGGTAACTAAATATTTAGTATTATTAACATAACCGTAAACAAATATAAAAAAAAATTAAGAAATAAATTTTAAATTTAATGATCTTAAATTGGGGTTTAGTTTCAATATTCTTTTCGTCAAGAAAATGAACACTTAAGCTATAACCTCAATACATTCAATGTGACGTTACATTAAAAAAACACGTTCATAAAGTCTAACTCATAATCTCGTATATTAGTATTCAATTAACTCTGCTGAATACTGATACCTATAATAAGCGGGTATCAACAATTATATTTGTGTTATTAGAATATCCTTTCCGTGTTATGTTATTCTTATTATGAATTGACTAAGTGGGTATACAACAAAAAATCTTATGAACGGTGATAAGAGAACTTTTTTTTGCCTAGATAGGAATGTGACGTCACATTCTCATAAAAGTTTGTTAATTTTATAAATAAATAAAACGAATAAACATTTTTGTTATCATTCAGCATGATTTTTTTATTTCCACCTTCCAACACCGAAATCATAAAATAAAAATCATTTAATGAGGTTAAATAATAATACAATAACTATCTAATATTTAACTTCTTATAAAAAATAAATAATAAGCATAACTATATCATAAATAAACATAAATACCTAACGACTTTCTGCTTAAAATACAAATATAATTAAGGTTTCAAAGAAACAAAAAACAGCCACACATTGTAATAACATGGATTCGAACTTGGACTTCATTGATCGTGAACCCATGCTCAGCCCAAACAGCTACCAACTCATGTTAATACTACGCGAATTTTAACAATGCAATGGTAAGAACAGGTCATCACTATGATGTGTATTCTAAATGCAACAGAAATATAATGCTATTTCGCGTAGTGTGACGACAGTTCATTAGTGTGTGTTATGTGTAGAATGTTGAGACATCACTCATACACGCACACGCACACACACTGCTGTATCGCGCTCGCACAGTTCATAGCAATGTAATCTTTAGCATGGTGCTGCACTTTTGAGGTCTACTGTACATTGAATGGACGACCTTTGTAAGACGACTAAAAAGTCACGGTGTATAAATTTTACAACTATACATAAATCTGCGTGTCACCCTTTGTGGGTTTTTTTTTTGTATGTAGCTATTAAATAAAATTCCATTCTATGCGGTGTGGATGCAACTTGTGCATCATAAAATGCACTTGAAACTTCTGATGATAATATCGGTTAACAGACACACACAAGTCATAAATAATATTGACATTTATGATGTGTTTCTAATGTCATTACTCCATGCTGTAATCTGTGTTAGATTACAGCATGAAGTCTCACACATATTGCAGAATTGTGTCGTCAATGTAACTGCAACGAGCATTACGGCCTACTTTAGAACCAAATTGTCAACTTATTACATGAGTTGTGTTATGACATACATACATGTTTCTTTGTGTGTTATTAGGGGTGGTGCCAAATAATCGTGGCGGCATGATTTGGCGCAACTTACCAACATAACATAACATTATGCCTATAATCCCCGAAGGGTTTCACAGGCGTACCCATATTTCACCAATTATGTCCCATGTAATATGAGACGAGCCTATTGGCATCGGCCGGGCCGAAATCTAGACTTCGTGGCTGCTACTGATAATTGTCTGGTGAGGAAACCCAACAACTGTTTGCCGAATTCGGGAATCGAATCCAGGACTTCATGCTCAGTAGTCGCACTTGTAACCACTAGATCGATGAGGCAGTAGTTTAGACACTATTAATCACACTCGACTCCCAGGCGTTCGCTATCGGGAAACACAGACTCTGACAGGAGATCCTTTTCTTGGGTCGGGGGGCTTTTGGGACCGGGACCGCGGTCCCGAATTCCCCTATAAATGCAATAATTATTTTTGAGTAGTATTTTGGGACAACAAATAAAATAAACAAAGATATGTCTTGACAAAGTACGGTAAACTAAAAAATTTAGACATTCTCGTAGGTTACGTAATTGTTTAATTCTTAACCTTCAATTGTTTTATTTCACAGACCACTGAAGTTATGTTATGAAAACTAATATGGGCAATCATGTTCAGAGACAATGGCGCGACATTGTAATTGTGCCAGGCCCTAAACCGGGACGAGCCGTCCAAAGTTTATCATCTCTTCGTCCTATTTCAATGATCGTTTGTAAGGTTCTTCATAATATTTTAATGAATAGATTAGAGTGGTCTATTGAAAAACATATGCTTTTGTCAAATAACACTACAGGGTTTAGAAAATATCGCTCAATTATGGATAACCTTACCGTTTTAGCATCTCATATTCAAATTGGTTTCTCCAAAAAATTTAATACAGTGGCTGTTTTCATAGACATAAGCAATGCGTAACACTACGTAGATATCAAAAGCCTACTAAAAATCATTTTACATTTTTTTGTGGAATCTAGTATTTGTAGTTGTAAAACTTCCTCAAGCTGAGAAACCTTAAAATTACAAGCGTTGCACCTCTCGGATGCAAGAACCTTGTATAAATTAGCTAAGATACTATTTAGATCGTAAGATATAATATATTTGTTTATACCGATGAGGGTGGCATAATCAGTTTGTGAACTTTGTGATTAAACCCTCTATAATTAAATAAGGACAATCAAAAATTAGTATGACATTAAGCAAATGACGTCATTGACCTTATTTAGTGATGTCATGTCCTGAGTTCGATTTCCTGGTCATATTAATCATATTAAGTTTGTTAGGGACCCTCACAAACTTAGTATGACCAGGAAATCGAAAATATTATAAATACCGTGTAAGACTACCTCGTTGGCTACTAAAAAAATCCTGGTGAACCCTAAGTCAGGGTTCGATGGTAGTCTTACATGGAACTTGGAACTTCAGTATAATGAAATATGGGACACATCTATACCCAACTCTTCCTGGATTACAAGCGTGATGTTATGTCACGTCGAAAATTAGTATTTTTTGACAATGGCAACATCAATAAACCACAAACTGATTTTACCACAAGTACACTCGCGGATAGAAAGAGAAATCGTGAGATAGCGCGGTTAGGCAATGTAGCTCAGTAATTGTTCGTGTCGACACAGTTTGGCTTGTGTGCCTGACTGTACGTCGTTATGATTTTATCTGTAGGAGATAGTTGCATGAATATAATTGTTGTTGAAATATTTTCACGTTGGTACCTATTTCAGCTCAATGGAGTGGGACGTCAGGTATCGCGCAGGACAAAATAATAAAATATAAATATGTTGAGATGAAAATAATTCAAGCTAGTGGATATCCCAAAAAGATAAATTGTTAAACAAATATTTATTAGTTTCACCTTTATAAAAAAATAGCAACGCGTTTGATTTAAGAAATTTTATAAACTACTTAACTGTTAGAAGTGATTAATGAAATTAATTAATACGATATTTATTTATTTATTAGTTTTATTATGATATGTTTCTCTATTATTTTAAACGAAAACGACAGCAATTATGACTACATAGTAAAAAACAACAAGGTATATTATACAAATACAGTATACACATTAATTATGTCGTTGAACGTTTCCGGACTTTCTGGATATTCTCTAGGTAATCCGTCAGAGAATAATTTTCAATTAGTGTTAAGGTCGTCATAACATGAGAACAATTCAATTTCCCTGAATTAATCATTCACTAGATTGACTTGCAGCCTCTGATAACAGTTAGGTAATTAGGTCATAAATAAGTCAGAAACACATAATTTGAAATAATATTTTAAGCTCCCGGAATTCCGAGGCAAAAAGAGTGGTGTTGAAATTCTTGTGTCAGTTTGCGGTATTACAGCTCCCAAGTGTTATTGGGTTTTTCATCAGGAATTATTCAGTAGCAGCCACGGAAATATGCCCGGTTGATGAAAATAGACTCGGCCCCTATTACATGGGACTAAAACATAACTGGCGAAAAGTGTATCAGTAAGTACACCTTTGCCTAACCCTTCGGGGACTACAGGCTTGATGTTATTAAGTTTTGAAAAAAAAAAATGTTTTTGTACTTGTTGTGACTTTGGTATTATGTGTTTAACTTCTGGTATTAATGTAGTTCACCAATTTTTACACGAATAGTTTCAAGTGCCCGAAGTAGTGTTTTTTTAATGATTATCCTACTAATGTAACAGTAGACAATATTACTTTTCAGACCTGGGTAGTTACTAACGCATATTTCGATTACGTTAGGAGATAAATATACAGGGTGTAAGGGACAGTCCTCCACAAACTGACAGGGTGCATTCAGCTCCTTATTTTGAATTATATTCAACCGGTTTTTGTTAGTTACTATTCCTTTATTTCAATGTAAAATTACATTTCCTGTACGCAGCACTCCATTTATGTAAATAATACGGCTGAAACCAAAAATCCAATAATGCATGTTGGAATACTCTAACGAACGACGCGTGAAATCAACGGTTCACTTCCTGCCTAGCTACAGAGTTCATACAGATCGTCATCGCACTTGCCGTTCGCTACGTGCGTTTTGCCACGATAACGATACATTGCGTATGAGTAAATAAAACAAATCAAATTTATTGGATTCCCATAACATTCCTGAAATAATTTCTTATACCGTCATCTTATTATGATATACTGAATTCACTCCATCAGTTTGCGGGGGACTGTCCCTTACACCCTGTATTATCTAAATGCAGCTTAAGTACTTGCACTGTAATGTATTCTATAGCTCAAGTAAAACCAAAATCCAGTTTCCAAACATAATAAAACTTGTATCCTGTAGACTCCACACAATATTTAAATTTAACGTCACAACTAGGGAAAATCCTTATTCCCGACACTGTGGAATTTTTAAAGCACCTTGTATAACTAGAACTCTGCCTGGCCTATTCAGCAGATGACGTCACTTGTTCTACCTGTGGTATTTAAGCTGGCATTGAAGATATTCTTGCTAAATTATAAGTCATGGTGTGTGGGATCTTGAGGTCGAAGCGTTATTGTGAATGCTGCAAGGATTTTGTTTTTAAGTGCAACTAGCATTATAACCTTTATTGTGTTATGTGTAGAGGAAAATTATTGGCAGATTTTGATATAGCTATGACACACTCAGTCAACGTCACAATCCCTACCGCGTCACTTTGATTGGTCACGACGGTCGAAATTGGACAAACCAATACGAAGCAATACAATATACTAACCATATTAGTACTGTTATAATACAAAAATAGTTGCGGTGCACACATTATAATTGTACGTCTGGTTTGATACTAATGGTTTGGGAGGGGCTCGTGTCTAAATAATAACAGCCACACGGGGCGATCTTCAAGGTTAAGCAGTGCTTACCGAGGTTGGTCCGTGGATGGGTGACCATCATTGCATACCGAGTTTCCTCCGTGCGGCATTTGTGGATCTTTGACAGTCATTACGAGTAGTCAGAATCCCAAAAGTCAGACAACCAGTCTTACTAAGTGCTGTCGTATTACCCAGTAACTGGGTTGTGGAGGTCAGATAGGCAGTCGCTCCATGTAAAATACTGGTACTCAGCTGCTCCGGTTAACATAGGTAGTTGGAAAAAGGCTAGGCAGATTGACTTGGTACTAATCTTTTGAAACACACAACATGCACTGATACTGAAATACTGACAAACAGCATTGCTTAGGCGTCAAATTGCCGAATTTGAGCCAGCGAGTTCGATCTACAGTTGATGCACTAATAATAATGTAAACCTACCCCTATCATAAACATATTGGTTGACAGGGTCACCAGGAATAACCGTAATAGGCTAGTAATCAAATACATGCATTACCAGTTTATTACTAATAGCAGTATCTACTTAAAACCGATTAGAGTGTAATCAATGAAGGTTATAATCAATGTTATTAGCACAATTAGAGGTAATTGACGGATACACCGGCTACCGGCAACATTGATCAATCCTTACAAAATGTTGCTAAAGTGAACTATCAAACATTTTTTGAATGAATTGGAAATAATTGAAAGATATTAAAAGAAAATCTGGAGGATGTCAAATTAATAAAATCAACAAGTTTGTAATTTGACATTGATTTAATGTGTCAATGTTGCTTTAATTTACATTGCTGGTAGAATGAATTGCCATTGGGGTAAATGTGCTTTTGAGTGGAAACTGTAAATAATTGGCTCTGGTAAAACACTCGTAGGCTACTTTGGAAAAATGATCTGACTTGAGTTTCTGGTTGCAGTTGGACGAAACTGGTCGGAGACTGACTTAAATGTCGTGCGACTGGTGAGACCCTGGACTAATATAGGCTGAGAATGAATGATGCTGCCAAAAGTAATGGTAAACTTAAGACAACAGCCTCATCATCAGTTTATATCAGTTCACTGTTGGGCGTATGTCTCAAATCCCACGACATTTAACTCGATCTCCGGCTGCTCTCATCCAGCCGTTATCAGCCATACTCCTTGTATTGTCGCTCCAACTAAGCAGAGGACATCCTAATTAACATTTATGGAATCCCGGTCTCCACCTAAGAACAGGTCTACCCTAACCGGTCATCAATTCTACAGCAAGCTGAAGTGGCAATGTTCTAATACTGTTCCATTCCCACATCAAGTGACTAAGGTTAAAGCGGAGACGAGAGGAGCGGAGAGGAGATGTACAAGATTCGACCAATCACAGGAGTGACGCGAGACGTGATGTAGATTTCAACCAATACGATTGATCAGTTCTCGCAACGCTCCGCTAGTCTCCAGTTTGGTGGAGTCTGGGCCTTATTCTGATGGCAATATCGACTACTTTATTGGTTTATGTATATTAAGTTACTAAATCGACGACATGGAGGAAGAGAGAGGGCCGCCCTTGAGCAAGTGGCTTCTTATGACTCACTACGAACTGAGATTTGGTTACACAATAGTACTGCTGGTCGTTACAATGGCGGTCACAGACAGTGCAAACGGAGGCCCTAAACGAAACGTAACGTAAATACGTCGATTTTAAAATTGAAAACACTCATTTCACATTTAATATTTTTAAGAATTTTTTTTAAATTTATAATTATGATGACACTGATTGTGAAAATAAAAAATGCTATATGATAATTGTATTTCCGATAAAAAAATCGACGTATTTACGTTATGTTTACTCTGCTCGCTCGTGCTTGGGGTCTCGGAACATAATCATGTATGTGTGACAAGACAGAACGCATTGTTGGATTTTTAACCATTGGTTCAGTGCTGAGAGTTGAAAATTCAACAGCGCTATTATACATATAAAGGCATTCATTTAAGTGTTGCCAAGTTTAGGTGAAAACAGGCTATGCTTTATGCTATGATCGATGGTAGAACAATATTTTTTTTTTTTGTGGCGTTTTTTATATCCTCTAAAGTGCAAGTGTACTTCGGACAGGTTGCAGTCTTGTTGCGAGCCCCGCATTCGCAGTGTGTCGGAGGGATCTTTAATATCCCATTTTGCCAAAATTTGTGTTAACAGTGTTCACAGGCATATAAGCAAATCTAAGCACGTGGCATTGACATTGACGCAACTAAATAAAGCAGTCATTAATTGCTTGACAGTTTAACGTTTTGATAATCTAAAAAAACATCGTCATGTCAATTAGTGTCATTGTCCATTTCATATCCATATAAGTAATACACAATTTAGTTATCCTAAATTCCTGAGATATTATTCTTCTCGAAATAACAAAAAAACAGAAACAAAATTGGTATTATAGATTTCCCTAATTCCTAATTCCTATTTCCCTAATTGATAAAGAACAATACATTTTCCTGAAGTATATTATGAGACCGTTATAACTACAGCAATACAATCAACAGCCAATTAAACCACGTGATTCTTTGCGGTTTATTGTGAACTATATAATTTGCATTCACAAAAAAGCGGGATTTTTATGACGCGCTCTGATGGGTTTTATAAACCAGTTTTTGAATTTTAACCGGATTTCGTAACACGTTATGTGTAGGTTTTATGTTCGCAGATTTTTGAGTTTTTTTTTTTTTGGTAAACGAGTTTAATGTATGTAAGTGTTGTACGTTTTTAATTTTACTTAGAATAATTTTTATTTTGTTAATATGTTTTTACTAACTCGTTTAAACATAACAATCACGCTTGTAACCGCCGCAGGGCAGCTCTATTCTGCCGGTTATGTTTGAGTCGCATGTATGTAATAGAGGGCGAGCCTATTGCCATCAACCGGGAAATAATACTTACTCCAGGGTATTACGAGAAATATCTGATGGAAAAACCCATTAACACTTAGCCCATCCTAGGAATCGAACCTGAGACCTTATGCTTAGGCCCATCAGACCAAAAGGCAGGTAACTTTAGTTAAACTTAACTGAAAACAAAACTAAACCAAATAGGCAAGTCGAATACAAAATGACCCACATAGTGCTCTAAGTAACAACTGATAACAAGAGCTCAAAAAAAAAAAAAAAAAAAAAAACATATGTTAAAAGCGGCAAAAAAAAAACAAATGAAACTGTCTCATGCAATTCTCTTGGACATCGTAAAAACTGAGATAGATTTAAGTAGATAATAAACAACTCGTTCAGAGAAGGCCAACAAGTTGTCAGGCATTTTCGAAATAAAAGCCTCCACAGCATTTTAATTGAGACGATGTGTAGCAAGAAAAAATAGTACGAAATCGTCAGTGCCGCTAAGACGACCCACTGACCAAAATTTTTCGCTTATGTGCAACAAACAGTTTTCTTTGTTCGATTTTTGAATTTAAATAATTCAGCATCCTGCTTGTACCAATTCAATAAAATTTAAAAAAAATTAAGTACTTCATATTGCTACAAAAAATCTTGCCATTCAAACAAAAAAAAACAGCAATTTATTCCGATCGCTAATAAACAACAATTCACCTTGAACCTAAAAACTGCACCAATTATTCACTGCACGCAATTTTTACGCAAAACAAGAATACCCGCAGAACGAAAAAATAAGTAAACAATCCTTCGTATTAACATTCTGCGAGTACACAAATTGGGCTAAAGGATAACACTATAAAATAATCTGTCTGTTTTATACTTAATTGATTAACTCATCAAACGAAAACATTTCGATAATAATAAGAAAAACCAGCAAAAACAAAACGCATCGCAAAAAAATAACATAAACAAAAAAAAAGGTTGCGTACCTCAGGTCAGTGACAGTCAAAAAATCCCTTCACTCAGCTCTTCCACATACATCACTTTCGTCACGATCGATTGTGCGAAAACGTCAATACTAAACTTTAATTTGACAATCACGTACAACCCGCACGACGGCCGAACCAACACTGCACTCGCCAGTGGCATTGCTAAATGCGCCAACGCAAAATTACAACACCAGTTTACATTGACCTTTAATTCCGGCCTACTTCTCCCTTTACCGCCAACATGTTATACGCATCCAGAGGGGTATGGGAGGTCTAAGTACACTGGTGGTTTTTATGGGCAATGATTTGACTCATTATAAGGACGTCGAAAGGCTTTGGCTGGGTTCAGTGACTCTTCATGTTACTTTAAAAGGGGAAATCCGAATGCAGTTCAGTTTGCCAAGTTACCAGGTCATGGCTGTGTTACTTATGCGGATTTGAAGGGAAAATGTGTTTGAGTTCTAGGATTTGGCAATAGCCGGTTATAATTTAGTTAGTTGGTAAATTTATAAGACAATGTAGTCGAGTTGGGACTGCCAGGTTGGTATATTGGTTGCAAGCGTGACTGCTGACCATGAGAGAAAGTGTTGTTGGGTTGGTCCATCAGGAATTTCTCAGTAGTAGCCACGGGCTCTGGATTCATGCCCGGTTGATGTCTATAGGATCGCCCTCCATTACATCAGACTTAAACATAACTGGCGAAATGTGGGTGTACTATTAGGTACACCTCTGCCTTACCCTTCGGAGATTACAGGCGTGCTTTTATGTTATGATAGTCGAAGATGGTTTTATTGACGTATATTTTTTTCCTAATGACGTCATAAACGCAACCACATCAACAAATTCTCGGACAATATTTCCAATTCTGTGCAAAAACGGGGAATTTCCTAGTAGAAAACACAATACCAATTATTCCGAAATGGCACTCGAAACCAGATCTTCGAAGTCGGTAGATATAAAAAAATAGCGTGATTTGTGTTCTTTCAACTTTGTTCAAAATCCATGCAGGGCCAGAGCAGCATCCACTGTCGGTAAACAGCTTAAAAGCGTTTATACAGAAACTGGGCAACGTCGCAATTAGCTGTCAAATATTTCGCTGTTTTGAATAATTTGGCAATATTACTGTATGGAAATAAGAAATATGGCTAACTAGTGAACTAAAATATTGATTATGAAATGCAATAATTATTATCGTAACACCGAATATTTAGTTTTAGATGTGAAAAAAGTTTTTGAAAACTTTCCAAATGCCTTTTTTACATCTAAAATGGTTACAACATCAAATTCAGTTTTTTAATTGCAATTCATTACTAATATTCTAGTTTACTAGTTGGTCATATTTCTTATTTCCATAGAGTAATATTGACAAATTAATAAAAACAGGAAAATATTTTACAGTTAGTTGCGACTTTGCCAACTTTTTGGATGAACGTTCTTACTTTGATTAGGTACCTTTATAAAACGAGGAAATATAATAAGACGAGCCTTCTTAAATATTATAAAACAGAGCATCAAATTTCCGGTATTGTTGAAAAAAGAACTTGTTTTTCTCACCTTTCAAAATCGACAGCATTTTTACCGCAAATACGCAACGGGTCGTTTTACAGTTTGAGCACATTACGATTCCACGTGTTCCGTTAAAAATGTATGGACTTTTTAAATAGTTGACTGCATTGATACGGAAACAACACATTGTATTTTTAAATTTATTTATGTAGTTTATTAACACAGAGATGGCAACATACTTGCGATGCCTATGATATTAGAGAACAAAGCCGGTGATGATAATTTTAGCGCACGTTGATGAATTGACGTTGTTACACACCCCAGTGGTAGCCATTACGTGCAGACGGAACTCGTACATGGTGATAGCGAGTCGTATGTACAACGCAATCCGCCAGGAAGCTGAGATCGACATTTTCAATACTAGTGTGGCTAAATTGGAGAAAACTTTATCTACTGACTTCTTCGAGCGTAAATAGTAATTTTTGTGTTTGGTGTTATACAAAGTGGAGCAGGACGTACGACATTCCTTCAAACCACGTAAGGAGTGTCATGTTCTTAACCCGTATACAAAAAAATCAATCAAATCCAATGAATACTTTAGCCACAAGAAATTATTTTTCATTTTCTTATTTTACAACATGATGTAGATCTGAGTTCAGTAATAATAGGTAAACATTGTAAGGTCAAGAACCTGTGCAAAACGTACGATTCTATTCTCTACGTCTCAATATGCTTGAAAGACAGAGTAAGGTGTCATACTATTCCACTCTAACGCGCCCCGCCCAGTCACACAAAATACAACGATTAGAAAGAATAAGAAATATTACTTACGCAAATTATGCATTAGTGGTGCATAGACCATTGCGTATGTGTGTGTGAGCGGAATTTTTTGCCAAAAAGTCTCGCACTATGTCAGTCAGTGCATAGGCTCTTTGAGGAGATACACGCCTAATTTTTTTATCACGAAACGAGCCGCGCGCGCATTGTCGTGATTTTATTAAATGTTTTAGTTGTTTTTGTGATTAAAGACGATTTATGATTGTTGGATTAGTGCATAGATTAGTGTACTTATTGTTAAGTGTTAGTGTAATATTAGTTAGTTAATAAGGCATTTAATAGGTAGCTAGGTTCGTGATTTAGGTTAGGTTTGAAAGTTTTGTAGTTTAATTATGCCTCTAATAAGGTACCCAGCTGCCGAGTACACCGACGTGATACTTACGTAAGGAGAATGTAACCAAAATGCGGCTGTACCATTGCATACATATCGGGAGAGATATGGTGACACACGAACGTTTGTTGGTGTAAATTCTTATTGTGATGTGATATTATGTGAATAATTATTCAATCAATGATCTTTTAATTGAAATCGCATAATTTAGTGAGTTTATGCCGCTGATTTGTTGTTCTGCAACTAAAGTACCTACCCTACGTTCAAGTTAGCCCCGCAAGGCCGGTGTGCCCTGCACCGCGCCGAACAACCGGTCAGTGACTTTTCGTAGACAAAGCGTGTTTGCATTTTATGCAGTTGATTCTGCTATTTATTTTGTTTGAAAGTTGCAATTTTTTAATTTTCCATTAACCACTAATTTTCGTGTTTTAAAATGTTTAGATGGACTAGTACTCTGCCCGTTTTAATTTAATGTCGTAGTTCCAGATCCACATTGTATATGGTACCGGCCAAACCCGATTTTAGGCCAAACTATTTTGTCCTAGGCCAAACTAGGCACTCTGACTAAATGGGTTAGGTTAGGTTAGAACTGTGACCAACCACGCGCGAGCCGAGGGTGCGTAGCAGGGCCGATGAGTGCCACAGCAAAGATGGGCGCATTGTAATTGCTTTGTTTGTGTTATTGTATCCTGACACGATAAACACGTGAACTGGTTTGGCCTAGGACAAACTAGTTTGGCCTGAAATCGGGTTTGGCCGGTAACATAAACATACACCGTGTTCTTGAAGTTATCCATAAATTTTGGCAAACGCTTCTATAGCTTTTACAAATCAAATCTTACAAAGGACTACTAGGAGTACTTAAAAAAGGCTTCGTTACAAAGATATTTGTAATTTCATTTTATGATTGACCTATGCAGTAAGAATGGGTCTTAATTTGGCTTATGTTGCCGCTTAGTGCAATAAAATTATCAAATGCTATCTGCATTTCATTTGCACATAGGAGAGGAACCCGAGAGTCAATAAAAAAAGAAAATAAGAATTCATTAATGTGTCTATAATGAAAAATGCTTATTTCCGTGTTCTGAACATCTGGTCGAAGTTTATGTATATCGTCCGGAATACGGTGTATAGTCTGTTATAAATTTTCTATTTCAAGTGGAACCTTTTAATTGGCCATATTTTGTTTAAACTCTTATTCACTGTCTGTAAGTTTACTAGCTTTTCCCCGCGGCTTCGCTCGCAGTCATTTAGAATTCGACAATCAATTCGGGTTGTAGTCTGCTTGTGTCATAATATAATTCAATCGTGATTCGAAAGACACGTGGCGCCATCTATTATCATAAGACCGTTATTGTTGTTTTCTTTGGGAACAATACTTTTTTTCGGGATGAAAGGTACGCCGTGTCCGTTTCTGACCTGACACCACCTGTACACCTGAAAACGTATATGCTAAATTTCACGATGATCGGTTCAGTGGTTTAGGTGTGAAAAGGTAACAAACAAACTTACTTTCGCATTTATAATATTAGTTAGGAAGTTAGGATGACATTCGGGAATAATGTAGGTTCCCGTTAGTGAAAAAAGAATTCCAACCACTGCCTCGGAATTCCGATTTTTTTATTTTATTTTAATTAAAAAAAAAAAACGTTTTTTTTTAATATTTTTATTTAAAAAAAAAAATCGGATTTCCGAGGCAGTGGTTTCCAAGATTACCTCAAACTTCACACTACATTATGCCACACCTCCTATTCTGCACTCTGTTGCCCAAAACATGTAGTTAAAGGGACCTTTGAAATGCCATTCAAGGTTTTGACACTGCTGCTAGACTGTTCGAAAGAGATACCGTGGCTCTGGAACACAAAGGGCAAAGAAGGAACATGGATGGGTTTTAGTCAGTACAAGTCTGACAGTCCCTTCCGCTCTGCCCAGAGCGGGAGGGGTCATTTAATGATTTCCCATCCGAAAAAAAAAAAACAAAAGAAAAGGTTTTGACACTACAAAATTTACTTTAAATTAAAATGATGAAAAATATAACTTGACATTTAAAAAAAAGTTATAAGTTGTCAACGTAATAATAATCACGAAATAGCATATATCTACCAATCCAAGTCACTAGACAAGTGACGAAAACTTTTGAAGCAAACATAATAGTTTTCCTTCTTAGTAAGTACCTTGTTTTAATATAATATTATTTTCCATGAGGACGTTCAGTACTTTATCGATAACAGCGAGTTTCTTTTACAAAATTGTATGAAAAAAACGTTTTCTCATGTAAATTAACCTGTAATACAATAAAGTCTTATTTAGTCAGATGTGTTGAATACGAATGTTATTGTCATGGTCGATGTTTATCGATTGACTGCTAGTTTACATTTTTGTATACGGAGATAGTAAAGATACAAATAATTATAGACCTGTATCCGTGTTGCCAGTTTTTAGCAAAGTGTTTGAAAAGGTAATGCTAAATCAAATGCTCAATCATTTTAACACCAACAGAATCTTACACGATCAACAGTATTGTTTCACCAAGGGACGTTGTACAACTGACGCCGGTGTAACCTTATTAAAGCACATATTTACTGCGTGGAAAGAGTCCCAAGACGCCATTGGAATTTTTTGTGACCTCTCCAAAGCATTTGATTGCGTAAATCACGACACATTACTTTTGAATCTTGAGCATTACGGACTAGGGAAACTTGCACTTAGTTTGGTAAAATCTTATTTGAGTGATAGACAACAACATGTGCAAATAAATGGTGTTAATTCACAGGGTTTAAAAGTAAAAATGGGGGTACCGCAAGGCTCAATATTGGGTCCTTTCCTCTTTCTAGTATATGTAAATGATCTCCCCTATTTATTGAAAAACCAACCTCAAAATATGGTGTTATTCGCTGATGACATTTCCCTAATTTTTAAGATAAATAGACGGGCCCAAAATCTAGATGACGTGAATAATGCTCTACTTCAGGTCCATAATTGGTTCACAGCAAACAATTTAGTGTTAAATGAAAAAAAAAACGAAATGCGTAAGATTTGCTTTACCGAATGTTAAAAGTAGCGATTGTGATATAGTATTAAATAAAGAGAAACTTGAATTTGTAGATAAAACGGTTTTCCTGGGGATTACGCCTGATTCAAGGCTACAATGGGGTACTCATTTAACATCACTTGCGGGGCGGCTAAGTTCAGCAGCGTATGCTATAAGAAAAATCCGTCAATATACTGATGTAGATACCGCTAGACTGGTCTATTTTAGTTACTTTCATAGTATTATGTCTTATGGCATTTTAATGTGGGGACGGGCTGTAGACATTGAGTCTATATTTATTCTGCAAAAAAGAGCCATCAGAGCCATATATAATCTTCGTAGGCGCGATTCTTTAAGGGAACTGTTTAAGGTAATTAACATCATGACGGTACATTGTCAATACATCTACGAAAACATAATGTGTGTAAGAAAAAATCTACATCTTTTTAATAAAGGAGGTGACAGACACAATTACAGTACTGGAAATAGAGACCAATTAGTTCAGCCAGGCTTCAGAATCGCTAAAGTAGACTCATCTTTCATGGGGTACTGTTTGAGATGCTATAATAAAATTCCACAAAGTATTCTTGAACTGAATGAAACGAAATTTAAAACATGCATTAAACGCACACTATGTAAGAAAGCATATTACAAGTTGGACGATTATATCACTGATAAAAATGCTTGGCTCAATGCCGGTCCTGCTCCACAAGAACAGGGGCGCCTAAATTGATAGCATTAAATAGTATTGTTGGAGCTGCTGAAGATTGTATAACTATCTTTGCATTGTATAGATTCAATCTCTTTTGTATTATATAGCCGCCTAGCCCATATTGTGTGAGTACTATGTACTAGAAAGCTGTCATTCGCTGGAAACCTGCGTCTTTTCTTGACTTGAATGTGCCCTGGCGGTTAGGAGTATGTCATGCTCACTCAAATGTCTCGCTGATGGTGGCACGTGTGTCGGATCATTTAGTTCCCTTCAAAATGGTGTAGAATGGTGCTGATACATGCGTCATGTTCGTGAACGGGCGCTGTCAGTTGTGACTGGTCATCTCTTATTTGCCACGGCTTATTTGAATTAATTATTTTATTTTTGAATTGTTTTTACTATGGACACTTTTAACGTACACATCTTGCTGCATCGTTCTCACATAATGTACCATCTCAAAATGAATGATGTAACCAAGGTTTTGTTAAAGTATTCTGATTTAAAAGAGTGTCCATGGAGTTTCTTGCCCGTTCTTCTCCATAGAGATCTACGTTAGGGAATGGGCAACTACATTACTTTCACAGTTTTTGTGTCTTGTGACTGGGACTGTAGCTTTATTTTACTGTTGCCTTTGTTTCGACAATTTAAAAGTGCCTGTAACTGGCCTACTTGAAATAAATGCTTTGATTTTGATTTTGTAGATTTTTTTTGTTATCTTGTATACTGATGGAAAACTGAAGTAGTTTATTCTCTTCTAAGTATTTGTAAGGTCTCATTAACACGTACATTTACTTTACGAACGCGGCAACCTACTTGGATGTCGTGCGTCACAAATATTACGCCATAATTGCAACTTTTGACGCAGAGCAGATCGAATCAGACAACAACTGTGGATCTAACTAGGTGGCCTACCATAACGTCTTAAAGCTGTAGTAATTCCAGTGTGGGAAAGGGATGGCGCTAGACGACCTGTATAGCTCTGTCTCTTTCCCACACTGGAATTACTCCTGCTTTAAGACGTCATAGTAACCCCCCAGTCGTCAATGGAAAGAATCGCTACCATTTGAACTTGTACCTTCTACATTTTAATTTAACTATAAACTCAACATGTGGTTCTTTCTGTGTACTCCACAACTAAACCAACATCAACAAAGTGATAGTGTACGGTGCCTACACTGCCTACAACCATTGGCTCCTACAGTAATAGTGTTTCGTTTTATAATTAGCCATTTATTGTTCCACTCCTGGGCAAACACCTCCCCCCATTCCTTTAACTTCTCTCGATGGTGTGCTTCTCGCGAGGAAGCCCTCCAAGGTGTCCCGCCATCATCTCCTCGGTGTGCTGAGACCCCGTCTAGCTGTGTCAGGGTAGCAGTCTTGCGATATTCGGGCCCACAGCTGTGCTGGCAGACATGGCCTGCTTAAAATAGCTTTAGCTTTAGTATGCTACGTTGGTGATTTTCGTTCTGGAGCGCAGTGTGGTGTTTTTTATCTGTTATTTAAGGGATAACTACCGTGATTGTTCATTATTTTGAGCTCCCGAAATAAACAAAAAAAAAGACAAAATAATGAACAATCACGGAAGATATCCCGTAAGTGACAGTATAAGTTTAGTTGTAAACCATGAAAGCTTAAAACAGAGTTACTTTATTTATTTAATGCACAATGTACACAACAAATTACACGCCAGGTTTAAAACTAGTACCAGTACATGAGTGTTTATGTTAATTTGTAATAAATATAATAATAATAATTGACAGCACGTATTTTTATCAAACTAAATTTTTATTTAATTTTTTTATCGATTTTACCCATATTTAAAATATACTTAACTAATTTTATCAATAATTATGATAAGGAAAAAAAAAAAAAAAGAAAACAGATACATCAGAAAATGGAGCCTAAAATCTAATACAATATTTGAAAATGTGTATGTACGACGTACGTCATAAAAAATGCTGACCAGACGCCGGGCCAAATTACACGAGACCATCTCCGGGCTCGTCACTCAGCTCCGCCTCGCAGCCACGCGCCACATCCGTGAGCGCTGCGTCGCCGGTCGCTACAGTTGCGTCGAGCTCGAGTGACGAGTTTTTCTCCCCGCCGTCGACACCACCGCCACCACGACAACGAGGAAGAGGACGGCCACCAGCGGGCTTGGGACCTCGAGGCCAACAGGCCACGAACAGGGTCCCCGCTGCCGGTGGAAATGTGTCGCGCATTCGATGGACGCAGTCCATGAACGAAAATGTGATGCGCGCATATTATGGGGCTACAGAGGGAGGAATTAACCTTACTGCGTACCGATGTTGGATGCTCTCTCTGTTTCAGGCTCTTGGACCTGCCGTCAATGTCTCTGCTCAACGATTGTCGGATTACGTGCGCGTCATTCAAAATAATCATAGGTTGGATGATGCTACACTTGATCGGCTGCGCTCGGAAATGCAGATTAGCCCAGCCAGCAACCCTCTCCCATCCCAGAACGTTACACATGTGCCTGCTGTACTACCACTGCGGGCAAATCAACATGCTGAGGAAGAGGATGACAGGACTATATCTGCAGATAACCTGTGCAATGTGGAATTAAGGAGCGCTCTGGAGGGTTGCGATTCGTGAGTATCGGTTCATGTCACCTGATCTTAGACCACGATTACCACGTTTGCCCATGAATAAGAAGAATAAAGCACTGGTGTGTGCCCTGGATGCGCTGTTACCAAATTTTATTGAAAGCAGCACAAACCTTTGTGATACACACTCAATCTTGTATTGCACGGCTGTTGCTGCATGTCGTGTAGCCAATGTCAAATTTCCAAACACTGACAGTCCTACGCGACCAAAATCTGCCGTACCAGCCTGGTAATGCAGAATTGAGCGTCGTATTAATGAGGCCAGGGCACTCATCGGGAAGCTCATCTGCTTCAAGGAGGGCAATACACGCCCAAGGGTGATGCGCTTTGTGAGGCGGGCATTCTCGGGAACTGATATCAGTCCCCGAGAATACATGTCACGAGTCACAGAGCGCATCGACTTCCTGAAGCAGAAAGTTTATGCATGGGCTAACCGTATCCGTCGGTATAGGCGAAGAGTGGATCGATACACTCAGAACCGCATGTTCCAGAGTGACGAAAGGTGGGTATACAGAACATGGGAGCGGCCCGTTACCATTCAAGGAGTGACTGACGCGCATCTGCCGGATAACGACGCCATGAATGCTTTTTGGCGAAGTATTTGGTCGGTGCCCGTCGGCCACACTGAGGGTGATTGGATGCGTGTTGTTGAGCGAGCGTGTGACTCAATTCCGGAAATGGAGACCATTTCTATTAGTCTGGCTTCGTGGCCTGTGCAGTCCGTCCGTTACTGTTAACTGGAAATCTCCAGGGCCGGACGGACTGCACAATTTTTGGATTAAATGGCTACAAAGGTCACACGCTTGCTTAGCCTCACAATTCCAGTCATCCTTAGAGACTGGGTCGCTACCACCATTCTTTACAACAGGAGTTACCCACCTGCTCTACAAATCGGGTAGTACTGTGGAACCTAAAAACTATAGACCAATTACGTGTTTACCGACGGTCTATAAAGTTCTAACATCCATTCTGAGTGCTAAAATTGTTCGTCATATAGATAACAATTCAATTATGTCTGTCTCTCAGAATGGATGTAGGAATGGGTCCCGCGGTACTAAGGAGCTGCTCCTTATCGACATGGCCATAAGCCAACAGGTTCGTCGATCCCAGAGGGATCTGTCGACGAGTTGGATAGATTATAAGAAGGCCTATGACTCGGTGCCACATACATGGCTCATGAGGGTGCTGGAATTGTACAAAATAGATGCAACTCTTCGCACCTTCTTGATGTCGTGTATGGGGCAGTGGAGGACGGTCCTTCTTTATCCAGGATGTCGGCAGGTTTTTGGGAACGATGAACCGATCAGGATTGAGCGAGGAATATTTCAGGGTGACAGTTTGAGTCCGCTTTGGTTTTGCTTGGCCTTGAATCCTCTGAGCACACTGCTGGAGGATTCAGGTCTAGGCTACCGGTTGAGGAGAGGTGGTCAGGTTGTATCTCACCTCCTTTACATGGATGATTTGAAAATATTTGCTCCCAGCAATTTGCAACTGGTGGAACTACTAAAAGTGACTGAAACTTTTAGTAGCGCCATCAGGATGGAATTTGGCTTGGACAAATGTGCAGTCATGCATGTAAAACGAGGAGAGATTATGGAATCCGTGGGAACTCAACTCTCGGATTCCATATTCCTTAGATCCCTCTCCTCAATCGAGACCTACAAGTATTTGGGTATGTCGGAAGCATTAGGCATCAATGCTGCCGACATGAAACAATCATTGAAGGAGCGCTTCTTTGGCCGCCTGAATAAAGTGTTAAACAGTCTTTTATCAGGCGGAAACAAGGTGCGCGCCTTTAATGGTTGGGTCATGCCGGTATTGATGTATTCTTACGGCATACTCAAATGGACTCAGACGGAACTTGACGCCCTGGATAGGAAGGTCCGCACACTATTGACCGCAAATCGGATGCATCACCCAAGGTCATCGATGATGAGACTGTATATCCCGCGGAAGTGCGGAGGTCGTGGATTCTTAAATGCTAAGACCTTGCAAAACCGCGAGCTATGCAGTTTCAGGGAATATTTTCTCGAAACCGACGTGGGGATGCACCGAGATGTGGTCTCAGTGGACAAGGGCTTCACCCCGCTCTCCTTGTCTAACCAGAACTGGCGCAAACCTGTGGTATTGGATACTAATAACCGTATGGCAAAGCAAGGAGCTACACGGACGCTTTTTCCGGGCCCTACATGGGCCTGATGTAGACTTTTTGGCGTCCGTATCCTGGCTACGATTCGGTGACCTCTTTGTTGAAACTGAAGATTTCGTCTGTGCGATTATGGATGAAGTTATCATGACGAACAACTATCGGAAATATATTATCAAGGACGGTACGGTTGACATTTGTCGGGCATGCCACCATTGTACCGATAGTCGTTACGGTTAATGGACTAATAGCAGAGAGCCTCGACCAACACCTTAGGAGGCTCTCATTGCGCGGCTGGGTCAAGGGCTTGATTCAGAAAGCAGTACTCCTGGACACGGCACGCATAGTGAGGCGGTTCCTCTCTCAGGAGCCCTGACCACCGGCAGCCTGGACCTTGTTCCTGATGCCGATGGGCCATCTATTTTTTATATTTTTAAATGTTTTGTTTACTTTTCTTTTCTTTGTAAAAATATTTAAAATGTATTTTAGATAAGAGAAAGAATGAATAAATGAGATAATAATATATAATAAAGCCGAAAAAGATAAGCAAATCAAGTATCTTGACTTGGCTCACGAGGTTGTCGACATGTGGGATGTGGACTCAGCGATCATTGTGCCGATAGTTGTATCAGCCCATGGCTTAATTGCCAAGAGCATCTCTAAATACAGGGAGATTTAGACGAAACGTTCTTATAAAAGCAAAATAATTTCCTGTGACATAAAATCAGGAAACAGATAATGTTTTTAAATTTTTTTCGATTTATAAATAATTAAACTTTCTAATGCATTCATAAGAAATTTCCACATTTCCTTGTTACAAATGGATGCGCTTGTGAAATGACAGAAATGGGAAGCACTTACCGTATTTTATGATTATTCTACAAGGTGGAAGGAACGACGTACATAGAAATTTTTCAAGGGTAATTAAAAAAAAACTGTTCATACATTTTGACCGTGTAGGTATTACACTTTGTAGGAAACAGCTGTTCTTTTCTTTTTGCAGCATTTTCTTTTTCATTTAAACTAGGTTCAGGGTCAGTCGGCCGTTTGGGTTACTAAAAAGCCTCCTCTTCACAGAGGAAATCCTTAGGTCATGCAAACATTATATAAAAAAATTAAAAACACTATATTTATTTATTTTTTATACTATAATTATATTGTAGCTGTTTGCTGTTCCTCTTGATTAAATAAAATAAATTAAAATCACCTAACTTTTAGACTGCAGCAGTCGGGTAAAAAAAAAGAAAAAGAAAAATATTCACCGAAAAATAATCCGATGTAACAAATTTTATGACAAAGGAGGGTAGATTTTTATAATAAATAACACATGCCAGAACACCTGGTTTCGAATAATTTGGAAGATCGCGGAAAAGGGATTTCGTAAATTGGAAGAAAATTGGAACGGGCTCTGTGGATAATAGATTTTTCCCTATATTCGAAAAAAACGCGTTTGACTTTGTGCCTACTTAGTAAAGGCTGTTGAAAAGTAGAAGACTGCCTCGTTGGTATAGTGGTCGCAAGCGCGACTGCTGACCATGGGGCCCTGGGTTCGATTCTCAGGTTAGGCAAAGTGTTATTAGGTTTTTCGATTAGGAATTTCTCAGTAGCAGCTACTGAGTCTGGATTTGTGCCCGGTTGATGGCGACAGGCTCGGCCCCTATTACATGGGACTTAAACATAACTGGCGAAATGTGGGCGGTACTATTAGGTACACCCAGTGGCGGATTTACAAGTTTTTAAGGTATAGGCTGTACAGTTTTTGCCGCTCTTGCCTCTACAATTGTCATGTCCTAAACTATTTTTACAATCCAACAATTTCGATGAAATTGCACATAAAAATTTTTTTGGGTATGTTACCGATTACTGGTTGGGGGGCGGCGAACTAGCTGTTTTACACTAGAATATGGAAGATTGCTACTCGGAATGTGCAATGACAAGTGAGAGGGGAACGTCATCGGCAAAATTTGTTGCAGACTTCTATGTACTGTAAAACATCAGAAAACCGTCATGCCAAAATCTTTTTGATTACTATGAGGCAGCAAAAAAAAAAAAAATCGTTCCCAAAATTTGCCGCCCCAAAAATCTGCCGCCCTAGCTACTCAGCTTGCTGGTAAATCCGCCACTGGCTAACCGTTTGGGAATTACAGGCATGATGTGTGTCATAAGACTCAACGTTTTTCGCAAGTCTTTAGTTATTAATTCACTAGAAACTATTTCATTTGTCGCTTTGGTGTGGTATGACTGCATCCGAGTAGACTTGTAGCCGACCGCAACATAGTTGTGAAAAGGATAGGTCGATGATGGCATGGATGGACCGTGTTATATATGATGATTTGGCTGGAAAGGGGGTAACTACTGAGATGACGATTTACAGAGGAGTAAGAAAGAAGAAGACTTCGATGATCATAAGGTTAGGCCGTGCTTGCCTAGATTGGTCTGTGGATGGGTGACCTACCACACACCGAGTTTCCTCCGTGCCTCGGAAAGCACGTTAAAGCCCGATTCACACATACCAGTGAAGTCATAGTTCCGGCACAGTGATAATTATTCTTTCATACATTCTCTATGAACGCGTCCACACCTGTCAGTGTCAGTGGCGAGACAGTGCTGTCAGTGTCAGTGCCGGCGCGGCGCCGGCAATCACGGACGTAAGCAGCGACGACGATATTTTTTACCGGATCACGGAGGCCGTTGCATCAAAAACCAAAATGTTCCTAGTTTCTGCAGAAGAATTTTAAATCAGCTTTCTGACATTCTAAAATATTCAAAATATTTCCTTTCGTTTTTTTTTTTTTTTTTGTATTATGTCATGAATCTTCTTCTTTCTTTCGTCTTCTCTTCTTTTATTCTTTCTTCTTCTCTTATGTGTTTTCCTTCTTCATGTGATGTTATGTGATGTATCTCCTGTTTCTCTTAATTGCCATGCTTCATGCACCCATTTCCTTTTTTTCCTCGATGCTGCTCTTCTTCTTCGTCTAAAGCAATGGCTATCATTGCTAGTTCTGTATCATTGAACAGAGCCATAGCAACAATCACAATTTACGTTGTACATGTTTTTCTGAAGATCCGTAGACAACTGATGGCATGTGTGAATTGAAAGCATTGCCGCCTCACTGTATCACTGATACGGACCTGTGCGGATGCGTTGCCGGAATTGTGACTTCACTGATATGTGTGAATCTGTCATTTGTATTTCTTTGACAGTCACAGGTGCTCACAGGTGGTGGTGGTAGTGGTCTCAACGTCTGACAACCAGTCCTACCAAGGGATATCGTATTACCCAGTACTAACCGGGTTGTAGAAGTCAGATAGGCAGTCGCTCCACGTAAAATACTGATATGTCGCTGCATCCGGTTAGACTGGAAGCCGATCCCAATATGGTTGGCATAAGGTCATTATAAGTGCCTATATAAATTTTCGATACTAAGAAGTTATTTTTTATATATTTATTTTGTACCTTATCACAATGTTTTCTTATTTAACCCAAAGGTTCACTGGTAGAGAATGCCTTGTGGCATTAAGTCCGCCTATGTATCACTATTGTACATGAAGTTTAAATAAATAAGGCTAGGCAGATGATGATGGAAGAATAAATGGTAATCACCATGTTGTGGGGTGGTGTGGCGTGGCTGTGGCCCGTTTGAGCAGATTTTAAGGTCACAGAAACTAAACTTACAGTTCCTATAAATAATCCTATTCAGAATATTTCCAAATAGCTTCTTGATAAAAAACCACTTATCCACGTTTCATAATATTTTATTTTTAGCAACAATATTCA
Organism: Noctua janthe; assembly: GCA_910589295.1. Taxonomy (NCBI): domain Eukaryota; kingdom Metazoa; phylum Arthropoda; class Insecta; order Lepidoptera; family Noctuidae; genus Noctua; species Noctua janthe. The sequence goes on from OU342560.1 coordinate 2,489,444, forward strand.
ATTTCATCGGTTCTGTCAAAGTGGCGAGATTTATTCAGTATACCAGACTGACGTACGTAAACATTTTCCAATTCAGAATATTTATAAATAGGAAAAAATGTCCACGTGTCATAAGATTGAATATTTGGAATATTTGTTATGTTCAATTTTCATGGGTTCTGTAAAGTGGTGCGGTATTTTGAGTATCTCACAAGTAGATTGGTTGGATATTTTTAACCGACGTCCAAAAGGAGGAGGTTATCAATTCGTCTGATTTATTTATTTTTTTGTGTGTATGTTCAGCGATTTCTTCGCCAATTGTGAACCGAGTTTGATGATTCTTCTTTTGTTTGGACAAATATTATTCCGCGGTGGTCCGTTTAAAGGTGAAGATCTGATTCTGATCTTCGGAGATATCAATGGAACTCTTCAATAATAGACAGCAAATCTGTCGTGATTGCTGCAATCGCTTGGATGTTAATTGTTTACACAACACCATAACATAACATCACGCCTGTATGCTTTGAGGGGGTACGCAGATGTGTACAATGCACCCACATTTTGACAGGTAGCTATGCTAAATTCCATTTTATTGGGGATAAGCTAATTACTATGACAAGTATTGTTTACGGTTCACTAATATTTTAGTTTGTACAAAAGTTTTTTGTAAATTCCGATGAAGCGAGTAGTTCGATAACTATTAAAAAAAATATTTTTCATGTCGTCCACAGGTTGAAAATCTAGACAGATGGTAATATTTTTTTTTAACTTCTGTTTCGACTTGTGGATAACGTCATGGGTTACATTATAACCAAATTGCTATTTTGTTAAACTAGTTGTTAGTTCTTATAATGTAACTGTTTGCTGTTCCTATCAATAAAAAAAAAAAAAAAAAATTGCCGAATTGTATTTTTATTTATAAAGTAAAAAATAAACAAATCTGTAATATCCAAGGGATATAGGCGCTGCGCTCCATGTTAACAGCTGCATCCTTTTAGGTTAGGGTCTGTATACTCAAAAGAAGGGTGAATGGAATCAGAATCACGGATATCTTGAGGACCCGTCTATTTAATATACACCTGCATCACTGCCGAAAATGTCCACTGCTGGACATTAAGTCAAAAAATAACCGCATAGACCGATCCTATTCATTTTTATGCCTTATTTAAACATTTTATTTAATATATGAAGGAACTACATACAGACTCCATGAACTATCTTACGTTTTGTTCTTGACTGTTACAATGAAGGGAATGAGAACAGACATTTTAATGACATTTTAACATTCACATTATCTCACACGTGGTTGTCTTCTTGCGATCTAGGGTTCCGTACTCAAGGGATGCCATTAAAACCCTTTTTTCTTAGCTTACGTCTGTATCTTTTTTTTTAACGCTTGAAGTTTTTTTTACGCGCGGCTTGCGTTTTGCCGCAACTCGCCTGATGTGAAGCGATGACGCAGCCTCGGGCAGACCACGCTTGCCTAGAAGAAACCGATTCACTCAAGCTTTGAAGAGATCCATATTATAGTTAGTATATTAAAGAACACGTGTTACTACGGCCACTTGACCTCTAAAGTTTCACGTTGTACAGAACCTTTGGCATCGGTTCTAGTCGGATTGGCACGGCTGTTTTAAACATGAATCTATAATAACTAGCTCACTCTTCTCAGACTAACGTTACTCAAAATAATTGTTGAAAAAAAAAACCTGTAGATCTACCAAGCAATCCAGTAGCGTCACAGGAAGTTTGTTTTTGCCAGTGTTACAATCGGGATTGGTACATGTAATCAACAATCATAATTTCAACATTGAAAATCTCAACATGATGCAAACTAAGGCCTAATATAAAAATTACAGTTAAAAAAAAAAAGATTAATGTTCATAATAAGTTAATATGTTGAGATTATGAATAGTTGATTTATTAAACGTTTGATATTTTAAAGTGTTGAGGTTTTGAATCGTTTTTCAAAGTTCTAAAGGTAAATATGTTCTTACTAAAATCCTAAACTACGTAATCTGAATGTTTGTTAAGCGTAGCCATCTAGTCTGTGGGTTGTGCGGTGTGCGTGAAGTGTGAAGTCATTGTGGTGGGCCAGCACTGTGACGGCCCTGACATAATTGTAGATAAATTCGTAATTTATATTGTCAACAAGATTTTTGAGGATTCTTCATTAATTATTCATCATTATGACGAACCGTGGACTAAATATACCTACGTCGGTATTCCATGCTTGTATCCTTAATGCAAAAGTAACTTTTCTACCTACTTATTTGTTAAATACTTGTACAAGTCGTCTGAAAAAATGACGAAATTTCGCCCTGTATTATGTCGCCCGTTATGGGGACCCAAGCTTGGTATTACTCAAACCTCCAAATCTCTCTTGGTCCAGTCATCCTAATGCAGACATGCGGTGCACTTTTGTATGAAACCGCGCGGACGTCCGCTTTACGCAGTTTCAGGCCTTAGAGGAATCTCTGCCTATTTAGGGGACTCATTTTTAGAAATCCTTCTTACTCAATGCTTTCTTTCGCTATATAGGAACTCTTTTGTGCATTTCGTACTTCTACAAACACTTCAGGTTGCTCTGCGTGCGCTGTCTGATAAGATTTTTATTAAGCTAATTTTCATCGATTTTGATCTTCTTTTTTTATCGTGTGGTTAGTGCCTAACCTGGTGTCAGAGTTTTTATACCGTCGATCATGTATGATCAATAAAACTGTAAAAACCTTACCTACGTCTTATAATTCTGAAGATATAAACCTTTTAAAAAGTTCGATTCAACAGGAGAAACATTGATTCAACTTAGAACCTCACTTTATTTTGTTTTCTATCAATTCTATTTCTAATCTAGAAAAAGATTTTTATCTAAAAACCATTTGAGTATCCGCATAAATCGAGCAAACTTTTATCTGGGTAACTGACGCCTCCCGTGAGTATCGACGCAATGAATAAAAGCTCACTGTCAAGTAACCTATTGCTCCTTACTATTTATCAGGCGCTTGAGACACTATTACGTATGTCAAGCTGGAGTTAGGAACTTAAATACATGGATATTGATTTTTTGTGAATAAAAGTATTATTTTCAGTCGTTTTGTGATATATTGTAGAAAGTTACGGAAAGGATTCACGATACTTTGTTTAAGGGTGCTCCAATTAAAGAGCTCCGTAGAGCTCTTTCAAAACTTCAAATGATGTTATATAGGATGCGCCCTAAAAAATAAAATTATTAATAATGACAAAACCATTTTTATTCATTAATCAATACGACTTACTTTCTTCAGTGTTGAACAAAAATATTCTAAATATAATTTTGCGCATAAAAACGTCAAACAGTTAAGGCATCCGTGACGTATGAGCTTGTACCCTTAGCACTAAAGCGTAATAATATATAATTTATATTTTTTAATTATAATATACTGTACAATAACTGCAACAATGGACAGATAGGAATATTTCCTATTATTTAATACATACCTAGGTACTTATATTATTAATAAATAACCCAACTTGCTGGGTAAGCCATATTTTATAATTCATTTAGTCTATAAATAGTTACTGTATTTGTTTTTGATCATATTCAAAAGAAGTATCTACACAAGTTTATTTTACAAACTACACCAGAAACTATAATTTTTCATTTTTTTTTCCAAAACAATTTTTCCAATGTAGATAATAAAATTAAAGAAGAAAGAGCAATATTACATAGTAATTTTGTGACATATTTTGTCTTACAGGATAATTTAAAAAATAAATAAAATGCATATTAAAGTACCTACCTATTTTACTGCCACTTCCTTCTACAGTAACGAAATTAATATAGTTATTTTAATTATAAAACTCTCATTATAAATAAGCTATCACAATGGTTTAAAGCTGATAATGATTGCGACACTATTCCATAAATGACGCTGATGACTTGTAAGCACCTTATTTAAAATATAAATATTATTATTTTGTTGTTTAAAAATAATAATAATATTTTAAAAATATAATTTAAAATACAAATGTTTATAAAAAGGTATGATTATTTCGCTGTTGTGGTATTATTCATTTGTTTTCAATAGAGTGAGTTCCTTTTTATCTATTATAGGGTTAATCATCCTTGTTTCATTTGTTTCAATATGTGTCCGTATTTTTGTGTCATTTTCTCAGTTAATATTATTTCTGTATATTCTAACAACATCGACTTCCACCGATATTTTTAACTACAATGGAAAGGAAAATCCTTAAAAGTCTACAAAGTTGAAAACTTCAATGAATAATAATTACATAAACACGTGTTTTTAATATTAAAAATGTCTACAAACCATCGAGTTGTTTGTAATCAGATTACAACTTGACTTTAAAACAACAATATGTGTATAACAAATGCTCTAATAAATAGCTTATCTATGAGCACCTTATGTCTATAATAACTATAAAATAACTACAGTTCTTTTACAGCTATTTTTCCTCTGTCCCAAACCTTATTTCAAATATGATAACGGTCACTTCTGAAAAACCAGAGATAAAATAACTATAAAATTACAGTATGAGTTCTAAACTTCATTTTAAATTAATGTCAATAAAAGATATTATGTTACATTTCAAAATATAATTTTTGTAAAATATAAATCAGCTTCTTTTAAAATTCAAAAAGAGTTTCTACATTTATTATTTTGTGCATATTTTGGTACGATCATCTTTTTTATTTAAAATGTTTTAAAGCAACTACTTAAAGCTATATCTACAATCAAGATTCCATCATTTAAAATTCTCCTCTTTATCTCACTCTAAGTATTCCCGTATTTCTTGAATTTGTGCCTTCTTTAGAGCAATAATTTTTTAAATTTAATTTTATCTTCAGTCAAGGAAAACTGTTGATTTCAAACGGATTGTTAAAATTCCGAAGCAATTCCTGTGTTCTAAATAAATTGCCTTCAAATCAGACAAAAATTCTTGAGTCTTACAGAAAAGATTTCGATAAATAAGTTAGCTAAATCAGGAAAATTATTTACGGCTACAAACCTTTCCAATTCTTCTTTAGAATCCAATACAAGAACTCCAAAATATTTCATTTGAACTTACTCAAAATGCCTAATAACCTAGTCGATTCAAACCCTCATCATTTGTGCACACCGACATTACTAGGCATTGAAATTAGCCTTTATCACATTGAATTTGAACAATGCTTTTCAGGCAGCGACAGTATGACCCAAGGAATCTAATTGTTATGAAGAGGTCTTCGTTTTCAGGAGTAGAACGGGCCAGTACATGGTGACGAAGAGGAGGAACAAGGCTGGAAACACCACGCGGGAGAGTTTGTCGATCTCTCTCCATAGGACACGCTCTTGACCGGTGTCGGCGTCTAACCAGGCAACCTGCGAAGAAAAGAAATAATTAATCATTGTAGTAACGTAAAACATAGCCAAATTAATTATAACCCAAACTAAAAGATATCGCATAATCGACTTGTTATGTTCCCACTCGGAGACCTCTTCGCTCTGGAAGAGAAAGGTATGCTTAAAAAGAAAACACCCCTACCACAATAGACGAAATGGAGAGTTAAAGTTAGTATGCGATAATCTGAACAAATGAAATCGTGGGGAATAATCATCTACGCAATACAAAATCAACAAAAATGCTTAAATCTAAATTTAACATAATACATAACATCACGCCTGTAATTGCCGAAGGGATAGGCAGAGATGTAGGTACCTAATAGTACACCCACATTTCAATGGTTATGTTTAAGTACCATGTAATAGGAGGCCTATTGCCATCAACCGGGCCCAAATCCAGACTCCGTGGCTGCTACTGAGAAATTCCTGATGTCAAAACTCAATAACAATATGCCCCGGCCGGGAATCGAAACCAGGACCTCATGCTCTGAAGTTGCGCTTGCGATCACTAGACCAACGAGGTAGTCACAAAATAGGTTTTAATAAAAGCATAATGAGAAGTATTATGAAACAGTTGGGCTTGGAAAAGATCCTTTCAATGCTCTAATTTGTGAACATGACAAAATATCTGAAAGACATCTCAAATCCATGTACCATTGTTACTAATATAGGTCAATGTTGTTCCAGAACAATAAAAAAGGCTCTCTCTTTACTCTTGCCATGTACTAATTATTTTATAAAATTCAACAATAAAATGTTGACCGAATATCGAGGACAATAGCCATTATTTTGAACAGAAGCATTTTTTTTTTTGCTGGATCAGAAAATGCTTTTAAGACAAATCAACTCAAGTTGTCTACCGAAAAGCCTGACATTTTTTAGTTATATGAAAGTTCTCACCTCTTTGAAGTCGTTCTTTTTGGTGTTGGTGTCAATCATCGTTATCGCTGAGGATTACGTCTAGGCCCAGTTTTGTAAATGATCAAAAGAAAGTAAGACAAAAAAAACTATCTATATGCACAAATAAGATGTTATAAATACCTGTAGTATACTCTGCCGCCTCTCGACGCCGACCAGATGAGCAGTTGCATGAGTAGCAGATGGCGCGGGATGCACAGCCGGCGTGGACGCAGGGGGCGACGTCGGCGACGTCAGGTCCACCTTCCGACATCTCACCTGCGATCCTTCCCAGGCGGCCAGCGTGCCGCAAGACCCCTTCTCTCCGTTCAGGCGCTGCCAAAGATAACGGAACATCTTTGTCTGAATAATCTTGATTCAATTTCGAACTGGTTGTTTTGATTGAGGTCATGGAGTGCTGTCAGTTTTGGTGATTTTGATTGAAAGCGAATTTATAAGATATAAAATGCTTTATTTGGCCAAAGATACCAGATTATAGCGAGGTGTGTGGAGTAGCGTCGAAAGTTTCTCATCCTTCATTGGAAAGGGAAGATCCTTCGATCAGACGGGTGTTGCGTCTGGTGGGCTACTACACGACTATTGTTGTCAGGTTTCTGATGTTAATTACGTATATAACTCTTCTGGTGCAGGATTTGACGTCAGGGGGGATACGCAGTTTGTACGTGGCATTGATTGTATATTCCACATAATCGATGAAGAAATGAAAACTATTTTGAACTTTCTTAACTTCTACCATAATTGTAGAAATTCTTTTTCTTTGAAATTTTAAGGGCTCTCAGTGATCTTCTTAAAATTTTTGATTGTGACATCTTATACTTTTGCAAAAGACAACATTACTTAAATCAAGAAGATAATATTTACCACCGGAATGATTCTGGGCATGGACTCCTGGGCCTTGGTCTTATTCATCTGGTACTGCTTGTCCAAGACCTTCACGACTACGAACTCCCCTAGGGCAGCGAAGACGAACATCATGCAGCCAGCCATCCATAGGTCCAATGCCTGAATGATGAAGAATAGAAAAAAAAAAATTAAATATCAACGCGCTGCACAGTATCAGCGTCGCCTCAACTCGTGCTATACCTATAGAAGTATTTCTATGAAAGTCAGCCATATTGCAACGCAAACATATAAACAGCGTGACGGCATTGCCTGGGATCGGGATCAGTTAGTGAAAATTAGGGTATGCCGATCTGGTAAAAATTTCCCTAGCATAGTACCAGATTGGCATAAACCTATGATAATTGTTTATAAGTTGTATAATATTGAAATTGTTGAAAATAAATACAGCTTTCTATTATAATTGTTTACATTAAAAAAATTTGGAGAATTTTGTGAATATTTGAAACGGTAAAAGCCGCTATTTTCCTTTTTATTGTTAATGGGACTAAGTTACCGTTCAAAGGAATTATTGGAAAGGATCAAAGGAAATTATATTAAAAAAACAAGTAGCATCTTTTTTATGTTTTGCAAAACGTCTTAGGTATTTCCAATTTAGTCGATATTTCGGTGAAATTATTCATGTTTTAATAATCCTGATACCAGGATCTTATATCTTTGGCGGAATTTAATTTAAAAATAATTGCTCCCAATTATTTTGTAATGACAAGCTTAAACAAAGTGATATTTTTTACGCTTTATCGGTGACGGAAAAATAAAAAAATAAAGGGTGTAAAAAGCCTTAACGAAGCCGAAATGCTCTCTGGACCATACCTGGGAACCATCTAGTTACGGAGATATTTGAAGTCAAAGTTCCAATTTTATCAAAGTTTTTTATTAAAATACTAGTTTTTAAGGTTATAAATTGACTTTAATTACCTCAATGACCTGTTTACTATTCAAAGCATCCATCAGCACAATGTTTTGAGTGCGTTACACTGAGTTTTACCGTAAAACGTGACTTTTTCATCCCAAAAAAAATTGTTTCTCAGCAATAATTTTTGCGTAGGGTTAATAAGTTTGATGTACAGAATGCTTGGCTGTCCGCTTCGTGAAGGGTCCGTTATCGAAAAACTAGAACCGTCGAAATAAAATGTAGAAATAAGAAACGATTTGAAAATGATTACTACTTCTCTGTACGATATAATAATCATGCACAAAGGACTTTATAATACTTAGGTATTTTTCTTGATTTTAAAATTTAAAAAGTGTTTCTGAAGTTTCTTGCCCGTTCTTCTCCATAGAGATCTATTTGAACGGACAATTACCTTTAACTTCTAGACTATAAAATGACTCCTTAAAAAGTTTAAAGGAAAGAAATGCATCGAGTTTGTATAATTATGGTTTCATGTTAGAATTTTTAATTCTATGAAATTCTGTTTAGTACCATTTAAACTTCGTCAAAGAAAGTTAAGTATTCTCCGCCTATTATAAGTACCTATTATTGAATTGTCTTTGTTAACTGTTAATTATTTAGGAAGATACCGTCAAACAGTTAAGAAAATACCCCTTCATTAAGTAGAGATGGAAGTTCTTTGTTCAAAGTCAAAGTGTTTAGTACATTTACAGCCACCTGCTGCTTTTGAATTGTTAAAAAGTTTCCTGCCAAGTGTTGTTTCTGTTGAGGAACTGGCAAGAAACTCTGTTGCTACGTTTTTTCTTAAATCATCCATAATTTTCCACCTTCTCAAATATTTAAGGTGATTTAGTAGGTACCTATTGGTATAGTCGTGGAAAAACCCAAAGGGTGGGTGTGACTTTAAAGTTCTGTTCACGGTCTCACACGATGCATACTGGAGCGGAGCGGAGAATCTATGCAATCCCATTGGTTAATATTTCTCAGTTTCTCCGCTCCTCAGCGAAAAAAATTTCGTTCGTTATTTTTAATCAAAATCAAAAACATTGTTCACTTTTGTTCAGAAAGTCGTAATTAAAACATTTTAACAATCCAAAATTAAATTCAAAAATATTTTATTGTAATCCCCATTACTGCATTTTGACTCTCGGTCTATAGCGGAACGAGTGGGAAATAAAAAGTTCCAATCGTCACCACTGGGGAGGCACGAAACTTTTTTTCCCCATTCGTACCCAGTGGGGACGACGAGGTGGGGACGATCAGGAATAAACCGCTGACACGAAGACCGGGAATAAACCTCCTCAGCCTCGCTCCGCTTCAATGGACAGGCAGCCTTAAGCGAGACTCGCACGCGTGTCCTGTTTCTGTGATGTGAAGATGTCACGTCACGTTGACTCATGGCATGCAGCTGCTTCTTTTGTTAGTTTTCTCCTAAATCGCTGCCGCAAGACGCGAGTCGTTTGTACACACAGCGAAACATCAAACTATACATTTCTAGTATAACATGGCCTCGCTTTGTATAGATCGTAATCCCGTACAATGAGAGATCTACATAAACTGGTTTTGTATAGCTTGATTGGTCGTCGTGCGTGCATGTAGCTCGTGGCCAAAGTGTAATATAAATTGCAATAAATGACGTACAGTCACGAGCACCAATATGTAAACACTTAACAACTTTTAAAAGAGTTTTTCTCCGAAAGGATGGGTTTCAACTGTCGAGAGCCTGGAATTCAGTGGTTTAATTTACAGTGTTAAAACCGAAAAACGCCGAAAAAAGTTCGCGAGCGGACACAGTAAGTTCCATGTGTCGGGAATCGAGTTGTGAGTGACAGTCGTAGCGGTACCGAGCGCAAAAAAAAAACAAGAAAGACCGAATTGTCTGCTCATAAACACCCAGCCCGCAATAGTTTATCCGTGATCATGGTGCTTGCAACAGCGCCGAAATATCGGAAACTCAAAACAAATAGTAAACATGGTAAATATACTCAATACTTTATTGCATTCCATAATGTTAATCTTGTCTTTTCTTGTTGTTTTCCATGTTAATAATAGTAGTAGTGACCATGTCAGTTAAAAATTTAAATCTATAATGCAGTAATTACCTTAACATAAGCCACAGGAGGAATATCAGCTCTCAATCCAGTAAACATGGTGACGAGAGTCAACATGCAGGTGACCAGCAGAGTCACCCTCCCAGGAATAGCATCCAGATCTAGCCAGAAGCTGAACCAGGACAACATCACCACCAGGGATGAAGGAGCGAAGGTTTGAATCAAGTGATGGCCGATCTGACGCTCGAATCTGAAGTATACTACTAGTCTTGAGTAGTTGCCTGGAAACAATATGACAAATGGGGTTAGTTACTGTCACGGACATTTAAATACACTATCCAAAGACGGGACAACGCGCACAAAATCGTAATCTACTTGCAAAAGCCACTGGTTGGTGTCGGTACCTGTCAAACATAACATCACGCCTGTAACCCCGAAGGGTTAGGCAGAGGTGTACCTAATAGTAGACCCTACATCTCGCCCGTTATTTTAAAGTTCCATGTAATAGGGTGCAAACCTATTGCCATCAACCGGGCACAAATCCAGTCTCCGTGGCTGCTACTGAGAAATTTCTGTTGGAAAAACCAAATAACACTTTGCCCGATTCGGGAATCGAACCGACCACTCGACAAACGAGGCCGTCGCGTCGAGTGTAACATGTCAAACCTGGCCATTATGTCATTTGAGATATGAGAGAACATTATTTTTAAGATATTTCTTGTAAAATAACTTAAGTTGTTTTAATGGAAAAGTTTCTGGGTATTATAGTGTCTATTTTTTGGATTTATTTTTTAAATTAATGAAGCGTCAGAATCGAATGAAGACATGACGAAATTCTACTCAAATTGGATATGATAGTTTATAAATTACACTTTAATAACTCTTTCAATCTGAATTAAGTTGATAACAGTGTGGATTAGAAAAGTTTAATAAATGAAAAAGTCTCTAAGGCAATAATTCTTTATACGCCTAGTGAGAAATGCCCATTTAATAAAATATTCTAACAATTTAACTGAGATAAAGCGTCTACATTAATCTTACTTTATTACATTTCGTCACGAATTACAAAAACTTTTCGTGAGTTCGACTTTTGACATATCAGAGGCTACGAACATTTTTGGCTTGGCTCGGCTCCTGTCGGCATAGCTGGGGCACACCATGACCTCATAGCAGTATTGTTCTAATCTTCCTTGAGTGTTAGAAAGAGATGGAAGTGACATTAAGGTGGTGGCAAAACTGAATGAATGTACATTCACATTCGGAAAGCAGCCGCTCAGTTTACCTGCCGTAATAGTGCCGAAAAACGGAAGTGGTATTGGGAAGGCCACATCGCGAGGACCACAGACAACAGGTGGTACGAGCGCGTCCTGCACTGGTATCCACGGACCACGAAACGGAAACAGACGCCGCGACAGACCATTGCAACGATGGCGAGATGATATCGTCGCACTGGTAGAGATAGAGTGGCCCAGAATGGCTCAAGATAGATATGGAAACAGTTGGAGTAGGCCTTCATCCAGAAATGGATGACCCCTTAAGAGATTAAATTTAAAAAAAAAATAAAGAATTGTAAATTATGGTTCCGTACGTCAGTCGGTAAAAAACGGAACCCTTGTAGGATTACTTTGTTGTCCGTCTGTCTGTCTGTCCGACTGTCAATACCCTTTTTCTCAGGAAGGCAAAGAGGTATCAAGCTGATATTAATATCAAATAGTCAAGTCTATTACTTCTTAGAACTGTGAATAAATCAAATTTGTAAGTCAATGCGATCAAAAGATATGACCTTTTATGTCGCATAAATTTTGCGTTTTCCCGTCGACCTAAAATCATGAAATTTGGCAAGAAGCAATGTCTTACAGCAAAATCCGAAAACCGTAAATATGTAGTTTAATAACAAAATACCGAGTCCAACTCGCACTTGGCCGGTTTTTTTTTTAAATTTAATAGAGCCGACCCGATCCGAATAAGATTCAGCGATTGTGGTTGCCGAAGAGGGTAACAATCTGCACGAGAGAATATGAATGATGCATAGTCGTTACTTCGGGTCGACTTTGTTCTTCAAGAAATGCCCAAACACGTGTATATTACCACTGTCAAAACAGTTCCCATAAAACGCCTGCCAAAATAAGGAAAAGTTTCATGATATTTTCATTGCACTCGATAAGACTCAATGATTCTCGTGAAAAGCTCAAAGAAAGTGTTGAGTTGTTGATGGCGTTGATAAGCTTAAGGAAAATTGGCTTCGAATGGGCCACGTCAAAGGGAAACCGTAAAAATAACTTTGGGAATAAAGAAGGTATTTTGCCATGATCGATGGTTGATACAAGGATAACGTAATATAAGAATGAACGTGAATGGCTGTAACGCTGATATTACTCACAATCACAATGCTGGTTCAGTTGAATTAATGATTCACTTGAGTGACTATACATTTATGATCCATTCGAAGTTTACACGACACCGATAAAATAACATTGCTTAAGAACGTTCTTCTGCTCATTTCATTATTTTCATTTATCAATAATCAGAGCCCTAGTGAAAAATGCGGAATGCTGAATTCACACAAATACATCGTTGGATTAACGACTAACTGACGATTACTGACAGACTAAAGATTTAATTTTTCAGTCTTGATTAATTTTGTTTTCAGACGATTTAGTTCAAGCAAAGGATAGGATGCTGAAGAAGACATAATTTAACAAAAAGTGGAGCGTTTTATATAATATCATAACATCACGCTTGTAATCCCCGAAGGGTAAGGCAGAGGTGTATATAGTACACCTACATTCACCACCCACACCCACATTTCGCCAGTTATGTTTAAGTCCCATGTAATTGAGGGCAAGGCTGTTCCCATCAAACCGGGCATAAGTCCGAACATTTCAAACTTCGTGGCTGCTACTAAGAAATTCCTGATGTAAAAACCCAATAACACTTTCCACGACCCGGGAGTCGAACCCAGGACCTCATGCTCAGTAGTTATGCTTGCGACCACTAGACTAAAGAGGCGTCTGATAGTTACTTATGAAAAGGAGATTAAGGAAACGACGCGTGGTTTGCGTGACAGATAATAAGGGCTTAATGGAAATAGGGTAAATACCTACTGTGATAATGACTGATCGTGATGTAAGGAAGTAGACCACAACATGCTGCGTTGTACCCTAATAAATCCGGACAACAGCAGGAGGTCGATAAGAACCGGGATTTTCGATATGACGTAATAATATGATGATGTCGGTGAAATGTGAGTTTTAAATTCAGGATTCTTGCATCTTACCGTAGTTCATGTGCAAGCCTGAATACAATCCTAATTAAATAAATACAATTTATTCAAAAATATAAGGTCCAACGTTTACAGTTTTTCTTAAATCTATATCAAGTTCACCCATGATTTGTGCCTGAACTAGGTAATCCTGTGTTTCAGGCGAACTAAAACAGAGTTGTGAACTTCTTACCATTCTGTATCATAAAGTTAATCTAAGTAGTTTAGATAAAAAAAAAACCCAGAATCTAGTTAGGTACAACTTTTCTAATTTTTGAATAACATCTACATAAATGAAATCCTACTTCCTACTAAAATAATAAATGCGACAAATTGAGAGGATGAATGGATGTCTGGATGTTTGTTACTCTTTCACGCAAAAACTACTGACCGGATTTGGATAAAATTTGGCACACAGATAGTTTATAACATGGATTAACACATAGGATACTTTTTTTCCCTGTCGTAGGAGCCCATGGGACAATAACGGAACTCCCCGCGGGAATCAACTAGTACATAATAATGCTTAGACACAGAATAACTTCCAAAAATACGGTGTGACGTTCCCGCTGTGACAGCCACTCAATGATGGCACGCGAACATTCCCATTAAATCGGTTGAAACCAATAGTGGCCACAAAGCCTTAGGAATTCACACAAAGTTAAACCAAAATTCATTGCGTGTTGTGTGGCTGTTACGGGCCAGTTGACGCGTACCTTAAAGCTCACATGCACCTTGAATCACTAAAGTGACATATTCAAGGTCATTTTGAACGATTAGTTGGGCTATCGTTATAATTCCACTATTCCATTCCATTTATCCGACTGAAGTCCGTACAACTGAATTCCAAATGAACATGAAAGTGCTACTTTTGCATAAATAACGCATAACTTGATAAACTTATTAAACTGCTCCATCATCCGTACACGATTAACTGAAATGGAGATACATGTTTAATAAATGCATTATGCATTATTAGCAGTACGCCATTGATACTCCTGCCGTTGTACCCATAGAATAAGAGCAATTTTGTAAAAGAGCTGTGTAATCAATTTGGTGTACTATAAAGTACAGTATTCTAGATAGAATACTGTACTTTAGATAGATAGATAGATATCTATTCTATCTATCTAAGTGATGTAAAAGGAGAGGCCTCCTACAGGCCATAATATAACCAAATAATTGTGTATGGTAGTAATGGGTAGGGTAATTTTAAAGTCAAACAACTTACCATCCTTGTCAATCATGTAACCATTAGTTTCTTCCAGTCTTAGCGGTTCTCCGATGTGATACTGTAGCAGCTTTAGCTCAGGGTTGATGGTTACTCCTGCTTCACTCCAACGAAACCGCACTTTTTGGTTGCTATATGAAACTAGAAGAAAAAATATGAGGTTAAACATGAAAAAAAAGACTATAAAAATACTGTGGATCGTCCTATTAGTTAGTCACTCTAAAGCTGCGTCCTAACTCTTAACCAAAATAACCGTCGCGCGAATGCGTGGCGTTCGCGTTCAAATGAGTGACATATAAACGCCATTGTCGAGTATTCGTGAGATCGATCGCTCTGGTTAGGATACGTGAAAAAGGTTAAAGACGAAATAAATTCAATTTAATCCTGCTTGTTAGCCAGTCTTAAATTGCTAGAAATAATAACAAAGCTAGAACGAACTACTAAGTAGTTACATTAGTTGTGCATGCTTCTACAAAATTAATAAAAAGAGTACTCTATGCGTCATATTCGCATGTGAATGCGTCGTCACTCAGTATTATTATGCTATGTTGTGTCAACATTAGAACCAGTTTTCTAACATGCAACACCAACAGCGAGGGTTTTCTGTGACGGTTGTTACTGAACATTTATATTAAAAAGGAGAAAATATAGTAAAGCAATTATTTGGTAACATATTTCAGCAAATTCAGTGCGTTGCATGAATTTTTTAACCCACGAAAATTTCGGAAACAGCGCAGAAGCTTTGCATTCTTTGAATCCCCGAAATGTCTCTGGCATTAATGCTGAAGGTAACTGGCATAGTTACAGCCTTATATCATAGAGATGGGGTCTTTTTTTTTTTTGATAATTTTTTTTTATTATGGAGCTAGTTTTTCAAAATTATGTTAAGCGTTTCTGCTGTAACTCCTCTACAGAGAGAGACCTGCAAAATTGCAGAGACAGAAGTAAAACTGAGTTTTGATAATAATGATGAGAACGCGAGCACATCCTCTCGTAATCATCAAAATCTTAGCGTTAATCTTTGAATTTTTTTTATTTTTTTTTTTTTTTTGTTTACTACTGTGAATATGAGGACTACGTGGGTGGTTATTATTATTTTTTAGTTTAGTTAGTTTCACGATTGTCTGGCAGTTTGAGTACTTTAAGCGGCCTACCCAAATGTCCTTTCTTTGGTATTGTTAGTCGTGTCGTTGAGCTCCTTGGATTATGAGTCGAGCTACACGATCACCGACAAATGCTTGCAATGTCTGGACAGGTCCACTCAAATCTGTGTGGTTATTTCTTCAAAAGACCATCTCAGACATTAATCTACATGGTCCTCATATGACTTGAGCAATGTCTGGACTTTAAAAGAGACGGTGACCTCTGAGTTTGTTTCGGATGTTTCTCTCAGAGTAGTCAGGTACGAAACACCGGCCCCATCTAGTTTTAAAACAACATGTTGACATGTAAAAGAGTTTTTTAAACCAATTTACAGAAATAAATATGATTTATGATTTATGATTTAGCCGACACACATTCACAGCTGAACTTCTCCAAGCATCACCTCATTGACCAGTCCTACACTATCCGCTTCCAGCAGAATTTCTGCGACCCTTACTGATTTACAAAACTTCGTTTTCAGTATTGTAGGTACTACAACCGTGACTAAAGGACTCACCAAACATTTTTATACCAGGTCAAGGACGAAATGTGAACCTGTCATGCGATTTTGTACCACATGCGCCCTAAATGTAACAACCTTGGCCTGCCCAAAAATGGTATTGTAATAAGAATGAAAATTGTTTAACAATGCTTACAGCTTTCTATATAAATAGGGCAGGATTGTATATCCATGGGGTACAGCTGGAACTCCATCTGGCAGGCGATGATGGCGTGCATCCTGGCGGAGTATCGGACTGTTTGGTTCCTATACAGCGTCACTGATGAAAACTTGTGAGTCAGCTCCGCGATCTCTGGAAAAATATTGAAGAAGACATTACACTCCATTTGATTAAATATGCTACATCCAAGTAGGCGGCATCATATCACCAATAATAACCGTAGTTTCTAGCTGCCGCGCGCCGTGAATATTTTTTAGTTTTAGCAAAAGGTTTGCGGAATTATTAGCCGGCTAAACTTAGGTTTAGCTACATATCTTAAGATATCTTACACCCATCGTTAGCCATGGAACGTGTACACTTTTTACAAACAAATAGAAACCAGTATAGTTTTAATTACATCTATAACCTCATTACTTCTAGTACAGTTGAAAGCTTATTTTGAGCAGCCGTGAGGCCGCATTCTTACTTTATATTCTACATCGGAAATCATTTTTCTTACGTGTTTATTTAACAAAATTGTTACGTGCATTTTTAAGTCTGTCTGTACTCAACATCAATTATATTTGATTATATTTGATTTTGGACAGGATATTAATATAGTTTAGGTAAAAGTACTTCGACCACAGTCACGTGGTAACACTGTGCAGTTTATTTTTATTCAATCATCATCTGCCTAGCCTTTTCCCAACTATGTTGGGGTCGGCTTCCAGTCTAACCGGATGCAGCTGAATACCAGTATTTTACATGGAGCGACTGCCTATCTGACCTCCACAACCCAGTTAGTACTGGGTAATACGATACCCCTTGGTAAGACTGGTTGTCAGACTTTTTGGGCCACTGACTACCTATAACGACTGTCAAAGATCTACAAATGACACCCGGGACCAACGGCTTAACGTGCTTTCCGAGGCACGGAGGAAACTCGGTATGTAATGGGTGGTCACCCATCCACAGACCAACCTAGGCAAGCGCGGCTTAACCTAAATATCGATCCGAGCGGCTGTTATTACTTAGCCACGAGCTAACTAATAACAGCCGCTATTCAAATAGACTATTATTTTGGTATAATTTTTTGGATGAGGTGGCAGGATGAGATGGATGTCTTTTGCAAAGATTGATCTTTAGCAGCTCTGATTGGACCGAGACGGGTTAGTAAAAAAGTGCCAAACCATGCCTAGGGTTTTTACTGCTACTAATTAGAAAAAAGAATTTAAAGTTGGGAACCCGTCAAACTCGAAATTCAAAATTAATTGCTTAAGTACTTAAGTAGAATTTGATAAGTTCTCATCTTCAAATCCCAATGCAAAAACTGGTTGACTTCATAGTTGACTCTGGTCTTTCTAACAATTCTTAGAGTTCTGCACAAAACGGATTCCTCATCCTCAATAATTACGGAGACAGTTTCCCCTCAGCATCACTTAACACTTAACTCTAACTTAAGAACTGAGAACTAGTCTAAAAATTTCTTAACTACCGCTAAAACAATGCTAGTCCGGAGAAGCGTGACGACAAGTGCATCTCATTGTGGTCTTTTCTAAGTGAATTATCATAATTTTCGCAAGTTGAAGTTTAAGACGCTTTAAGTTTCAAATGGTACGGTGTATATTCTAAAATAATTAGGTTACCCCTTGTGATTTAGTATCGTTTTGGTACTTATGTTGTAAGTGCATCTTAACTAATACATTTCAACGATGTAACGGTTGCCTTACTATTTCTGTAAGGAGACACACAAAAAACGAATTGTCCAAAAAGTGTTATGTTAAAAGTGAAAAAGACGTCATTAGCCTCGTTTCGGTTCGCACGCCCGTGACTCAACACCGTGTCAAACTATTTTTGCTTTTATTACACAGAGATAAGGCATTTTATAAGCCTATTCCACGGTGATAATGTACGTGGTCGAGCTTGCCTGCAATAAACCTTACCACAACGTATTTAAGTTTAAAACTAATAGGGGGCCTAAAATTTGCAGAGAGGCTGGATGTGGCTACAATGGGAAGGTTTACCAAGCTACATGTTGGCAACAAAGCTTGTTAAACCTTCCTTTGATTGTGATTTTCTTTTTAGTATTCCTACATGTTACTAATATAGTTTTTAAGTAGGATGTGATACGATGTGATGTGTCTGAAAATAAAATATTTTAATTTTAATTTATTTATTTATAAAACGGCCAATTTAGCAGAATCCTATTAGGATATTAAGACTCGTAATATGAAGTACTTTATCTACAATTAAAAAAAAAAATATAAAAAAAATGTAAAATATTCACAAAATTACAATTCATATAAATTGCGTCTGTAATCATTTTAAGAATTTTAATGTGTTTCATATTATTATCCCATTATGATTATGCTAAAGCGGTAATTTTAGGCCCCGAGGATTCTTACCCTAAGTTTATATAATATAATATGATACCGTTACCGTACAAAGACATTAACAAGACAACTACCAGTGCTAGTTCCTTAATGAAAAAGAATTTGTCTTAACATAGTAGATTCATTTGGAGGTACTTACACAATAATGCTAATTTTACTCTTTAATTTTATATAATTTGAATAACCCATTAGTAATTAAGTATGACAACTTTAAATATTTTGTTATTTTGATTTATTTATTTTTTTGTTTGAGTAATAAATTTAATAAGTTAATAACTTTATAACATTAATAATAATTGTTCGAATTTTGCACGTCACGTAGTGACAAACATGTCTGCACTTAATTCACTTTTATTTTCATCTTGTATGCATTTTTTATGTATGTACACACACATGTTTAAGCAAATAAATAATCTTATCTTATCTTATCTACGTCTCACAGTGCTAACCCTACACCATCTTTGTGCTGGAATTATTACTTGTTGAGAAGCGTCCAGTTCCACGAAACTGTGGTTCTCAGTAGTGGGTGGAACTTCCAAGGATATCGTATTATGATCCAAGAAGATACTATTTCATTAAGTTCCTTGTGCATTTTGCTATAATAAGCTAAACGAACTTTAGTCTGAGAATATTTAATATTTATCTCTCAGATTAGACTAGACGAGATATTTTTAAATTTTTCGGTAATGTTTCTGAAATTATACAAAATTGAATGTCAGGATACAAATAGTGCTTATTTAATTTTAAACATACACAATAATGATTAATCACGTTAACTTAGCTACGTATTTTTTTATTTATTATGGTACTCACAGGCTTAACGCGCAACCATACAGCAACTCAAAAAATATCACCATAGAAAACTCAGATAATAGAATTTAGTCTTTCCGTATCCAATTATACATGAGAGTCCAGGATACAAAGAGGATACAATCAGTAACCAAATTATACAGTTTTTATATCCAATTATACAATCTGGCAGCTCTCAGACATTATAAAAGTTCGGTATACCTAGTACGGAGAAAAGTGGTTGTGACTTTGGATACCGAATTCTGACAGATAATATACAGGGTGTTAAAATACCCTTAACAAAGCCGAGGGACTTGTTCTTCCCATCATTGCGATGATTTTTTTTCCTAGACTTGGGAAACTTCCAGTTACAGAGATAGTGAAGGTTGAACTTCCAACTTTTACAGACTTTTTTTTTTAATATAAACTTTAAAAGTTGTAACTTTTTTTTTAAATACTTCCATGACCCCTGTACTATTAAATGGATTCACCAGCATAATGTTACGAGTGCGTTTCTTTTTCGTTTGAGTTTCTTTCTTTCTTTCTTTATATTGAGCGCTACCGTGGGAGGGAAGAGTCCGTTTACACCTTGCATAAATTAAACTTACTTTCGTCTAAGTTTTTTTTAGATTTAACTTTTGGACATTATAAAAGTTCGGTCTACTAATGGTACGGAGGATAAGTGAATGTGACTTTGGATACCGGATTATGGGAATAAGAGGATGTAGGTGAGATCATTTGCAATCAAATGAGGGTCCCTGTGCAAATGTCAACCATTTTCGAGTAATTTGAAATTTTATATTTTTTTGATTTGCTCAAAATTATGAAAATTGTAACAGTTTGTAGCTCTGATTCAAAAACTATTGAAGATAATTGTCATTTTATGATCGATTACTATGTATTAAAGTGTAAAGAAACAGATAAGAATAATAATAAAAAAAAATATGTATTGTTTTTTTTATTTACTAGAAAATGGCGACATTTGCACAGGGGTCATATCGAGTCATTTGGTTGCAAAAGATCTCACCTGCCTGTAATCTGTCCGTAATGGTTTGCCGGTCCTTATGAAAAAAATGGAACAGAGAGCTGTCAAAACTTACTTGCTTATGTTAAATACGAAATCTACATACAGATCTAACACTCATAATTTTGCTAATCATAATTTGAATATGATACTATTTCTTCCCAAAATTTTATATCCAATTGAAAGCGTCTCGTATCTCTCCTATTTCCAAATTCAGAGGTATACTAATACCAAATTAAAAAAAAATATCGTTATAAATGGAGTTCATTACCCTCAATATTGGTTATTCAAATTCAATGATTCCATTTAAATAAGTTAGTATCTTATAAATCGAAGAGTTTAGCAGCTTTCAAAGACTTTCAGCCTAAAAGAGGGCGACGAAGGAAACTGTAATTACTCCGGGCTTGCGTCCTATTTTTACTGAATATGGTAAATTTAATGTAGTGAATATTCAAAATAATATGTAATATTTAAGTTTCCTTTGAATTTTTTGATGTTAGTGGGCTGTTTGCACTTTTATATTACTAAGCCTCTGCTGTCCATCTGTCCGTCTGTCTGTCAGCGGGCTGTATCTCATAATCCGTAATAGGTAGACAGTAAAATTTTAGAGAATGTGTATTCTGTTACCGCTATAACAAAAAATAATAAAAACAAATTAAAGGGGGCTCCCCTATTCCGATGGTACGGATCCCTTCATGCGCGAGTACGCCTCGCCGGTTTGGCCGGTTTTATTCTTATTCTTTATACATGATTGTTTTATTTTTAACCGACTTCCAAAAGGAGGAGGTTATCAAGTCGATTGAATTTTTATTTTTTTATTTTTATTTATTTTTTATTTTTTCTAATATTAATGAGTGGTAGTTAAACGGCACATATTTAAATTACCTACCAATAAGATCTCCATTTTGCGAAGATAAATATTTTTGATCACAAAACGTGTCGAGGTTGGTAGGTAGCTGTTTTCGATGAGAAGTTGTAAAAGATGTTTTTCGTTTCCCTGTAAATTAGGTACATTTCAAATACAATGGCAAGTGGTTGCCAGGTTATTTACGAGCAATCGCGTGCTGAAATAAATGTTGTATAAAAATATTATAAAGCCGCATTTTTGTTTGTCTGTATGATCGCTAAATTCTTCTAAACTGCTAAACTGATTTTGATGCAGGTCTTACCAAAATTTATAGAATTCGTCTCGGGACATTTTTGTGTATGATCCAATCATATTAAAGCTTTTAAAAATCGAATGCTTTGTCAATTCGTTAAAACCGCTGTAGGCAGCGTTGCTACTAAAAATCATTCTTCTATGACAATTTAAAAGTGCCTGTAAGTAAATAAATGTGTTAATCTTGAGGCCTTTGCCCAGCAGTGGACTCAAATAGACTAACAAAAAAAAAAAAGCTTGAATTAGGATTATTAAATCAGACTCCACTTGTGGTAATTACTTTGAAAGTGTCTGAAGACACTGGGCACTCAACTTCATTGGCTGATCCTGTTGAGATACTAATATTTTTTCTCTACATGAGCTATATTCTCACCTCAAAAACATAATGCTTTTTTGTAGGCTGTCGTGAAAAGAAAAATTGCTGAACCTGAGCACTAAACAAGATAAATATCGTGACAAAAAAAAATAATGCGTGAAAAATATAAAAATCGTACTAGCGTGGTAAGCCAAAGCTCACATTATCATAATTAGTGACTATACAGTGATAATTAGTGCTCCAACCGAGTGTTCACCAAAGCTGCCCTTAGCTATTAAGTTTAAGTGACTTGGTAACTTTGTGACCGTCATTAAGTTGGTTATCTACTGTTAACTCAAGATAGGACGAAATTATACGCTAATGTGAAATTTTATCACATGGAACTTAATTACAGACTATTCTGTGTTTTGATACTTGAAATAATATAATTTACGACAAAAAAAAACTTAATGTTATGTGTTCTGATTATTATTTTAAAAGAGAATCTCGAATAGAGAGCTTTGTTTCAAACGATAAAAAAATTTAAAGAGAAATATTACCACCAGAAAAATGAAAGAAATTCGTTGGAAGAGCGCCAAGATACAGTAAAAGTTAAATTCATTGGTTAAGTGTAAAAGTTTGCAAGAAACTTTATGTCAAGCCCGATCAAGGTAAATAAAACAAAAGTTTGTGACAGAATTTACGACATTATGTGAATAATAAAAGGGCAGGGAAAAACATGCGAAAAAGTTCAAAACTTGACAAGGAACTAATAATGTTGCAAAACTTTAACAATGCCTGTGGTTTTTTCCTCTATTTCAGAAATAACTTCAATTTAGTTTGTTGATCATCTTTGTGCTTATGTCCTCATTCCATGCATTTGTGTTGAGGGTACAATTCTGTAATAACTATAATATTTGAAAAGCAAAAGTACTGGTATTCTCAAGCTATATTTGCAAGTGAAAACTCAGTGAGTGAACGAAAGCATTCATTGTTTTGCAGAGTGATTTAAAAGCCCGCTGTACATGTTCCTTAGTTTGTAATATTTTTTGTAATACAATAATCACTGAGTAAACTGTTTATACATCTACTAGGTCAACTCAAGCCCTTACAAACTTGTCACAGGCCAAACATTGGTACTTATTGGAAAACAAGTAGCCATCTTTTACTCTTGAATCAATTCTTCGCTTTATTTTAGAATATTATATTAGATTTTATTAGGATTTTTAGGTACCTTTCATAAATTAATTTCAAATTACTCGGAATTTTGTAGTATTAGTCTTGTGCCTAGTTTTGTCCATGAATTTACAAGATACACTTAAGAGTATCAAGATTAGTGCATTTATTCTGACAATATCGTTCTTATGGAAGATAGTATCTCAGAACAGAGAGTAATTAGACTTAGAATAACAGTTTGTTCCTAATATTCGATACAAACAACATGATAAAAATAACAGTTTCATGAGTTGACATTAAAAATATCACAATGATATTGTGTGAATTGTGTAGTCATATTTTTGTGAAAACGTACGCGAGAGAATTTGTACGCATTCCGTAAGCTCCAATAACAGTCCGTTAGGAATATTCGTATTTCGAGAAAATAAGCAAACATTCCCGGGAAAATTGAGTTTGTTAACTGGGGAAGTTATGGCAGAAAATATGCAAGCCATGAATGAAAATGCGTTTTAAAATGTTTATATGGTTTGTTGTTTACTTTTAATTAAGTGGATTTACATAAAATGATTAGTCAGGCACAGATATTTGTGTTTATTTCTATGAAGAAGCATAATTATCTCCTATAATATCTCATTTTTTATTATATTTAATTTAGAAATCAAGTGCAATTTATTTCAAAAAGGTTCTTTATGCTTAATCTTTTCCCAACCTCTGTTCTATTCTACTCTGTTTGCTTTGTGCCTATATTTTGTTTAAAGCCCAAAAATACAATATTCGTGAAGTAAAAGATGGCAACTTTTGTATCACCGAAACATCAAACATGAGGTATCTTCAAAGTATTTACACGAAAACATTAAAAGATAAATCCTTTATTTATTTACAGACAACAAAAAGAGTTTTCTGAAGTTACTGACATTTAGTGGCATGTACAACGAGCTTTTGTGACAAAAGGAGCTTTGATAAACTTTCATATTACCGGGAGACCGAGGTTTGTAATGCATTGCTCCTCCTAAAAAGCAAAACTTTGTTAGACTTAAGCATATTCACTTAAAAGTTAGTTAAATTAACTCACATTCAGAAGATAAGTGAATTAAGAAAACTTCTTGTCAAATATTTGATGAGTTTTTGGGATAACTTCGGTGAACAAACAGTATGGGAGCAGCATTTATTTAAGGTTAAAACTTCAAAGTTTCAAATTCTTCTTCTTAAAATTAAGATATCACACAAAATTATACACCTAAAATGTCTGTCTATAATGCACAACACATTTAAATCTTTTCAATATTTAAATCCAAACAAATCCTACCATCACTTCCTTTCGTTTATTAATTTGTTTTTTTTTTTAAATCTTTTACACGATCCTGAATGTTCTCCCACAAGACATTTCTTTTCAGTGATGAAAAGAAATGTCTTGTGTGAGAACAAGACAATTTATATAATATACTATTTTATAAATAATTATACAAAAGAACAAGGCATTTTTTATAAATAATTATACAAGAGAACAAGGCATTTTTTATAAATAAGTATACAAGAGAATTGGTGAAAGTAATTTCAATTTAGATTTTTATGTTTTCTTCCAAAAGCTAACTTTGCTTTTCAAAACTCAATAAAATAAAAGAACGAAATATTTTGTGAAAGATGTCCAGGCAACAGCAAAACTTTTTCGGTATTCTAGGTAGAAATAATTAAGTAGGCATCGTCTGGAGTCCATATTAGTATAAATTTTTCAATTGGATATACTTAGGTACTTTTAATGTCAGCTGTACATTAAAAACGACAATTTCATTTACTTTACAAAGAGATATTGAATTCAATCAATTATTGGGCTTTTAGAATATTTTTTCTGTTAAAAGGAATCTTTTAGGTACCAGTCTGGATGGATTATCAATTTTATTATTACATAAAATATAAAAGAAAGTCTCAACTACAAGAACCTTGAACATAAATCAGTTTCTGAAAAAAAATAACTATGTTTTATGAATCAATTTTATTGAAGTAATTGAGAGTTTAAAAAACAATATGAACTAATAAAACAAATCTTTAATACGGCTCCGGTTTTTAGAAATAGTCAAGTTTTATATGAAACCTATTTTTTTTTGTTCCAGATACTTTTTTAGTTCCAGTTTCCACTAACATAATTTTACAACACCTACACGTAAAATGTCTTAAGAAAAATGCTCAGTTGGATTTTTAAAGGTAGTCTCAACGCCAAGAATAAAAATTCCAATATATATAACAATAATTTTCAAATAATAATAATTATACAAGTAGATGTTTCTTTGTATCAGTAAAAATGCGCATAACTGTCGCATTTTTTTTTGTATTAAAAACTGATAAACTTCTTACCTGTGACCTTGGAGTTCAGGAAATAAGGATCAGGATGCCATAGGTTGTCGAAGAACTCCGGTGGCAGGGTCACGTGGTCGTCTCCTTCTTCGAAGATATCCTCTGGAAGTTGCAGTCGGCTTTCACTCCAAGTCTGTCTTATAAACATGTCCACTCTGTAAGGAAAAGAAAAAGTTACTTTATAAAAACATTTCTAAGGCTGTAAGGAAAACTATCCACTATCTAAACGAATGAAGATAAGCAAGAAGGTGCTTGAGGATGAAATTACATTTACACGCTGAGATCAGCATTTTCTAGCATATTTTTCTCTTTCCGTCATTTTGAATTGTTACTCACTAAAGTGGGAGGTCCAATCGCACGTAAAGTACCGATGAATGCGGATTGCGGATGCTCGCGACCAAACTACTTGCTCCACGAAATGGCGCCTTTTCAAGACAGAATGAGATAGAAATACTCGAAAACGCCATGTCTGTGCCATGGCGTGTAAATGTGATTTCACCATATGTACGATTGAGTAAATTTATGCAGATGTGGTGACATCTATCGCCACATACATATTACGGTTCACACCTGACGTCACGAAAATTCAAAATGAGGCAACAGTTTATGAGGCAGTACCACCAGTTGTTTATCATTTTGTACTTCTAAACAGAAATCACGAAAATAGATTGGAAAGTTTCTAAAATAGCTCGACGCAATAACCCAATTAAGCGTGTCCCAAGGCACAATGTTTAATGTTTGGTTAGAATCCTCACATGTGACCAATGTTGTTGTGTACCAGCAATTTATACGCAATATTCTTGGAATTTTGGGATATAATGACGGTCATAATTATGTCAGTTACACACACCTGAATTTCACAACTTTGTTTACTTGTGGACCCACAAGTAAACAAAGTTGTGAAATTATTCTAAAACGTAAGCCGCGTATGCGTAGGAGTCTTTACAAAAGTGTTTGCATATGGGCTACAAAATTTGTTCAGACGTGAAAGCAAATTCCTGCACCACGCATATAATGTAAGTCACTTTCGTATAGCTCACAGACGATGTTTAAACTTACTATGAATTCAGCGCATGAATCCAAACCCCACAAAGAAGAAATGAAGGGTCTAGAATTATGTGCTGAATTCATGGTAACAGTTTGCACGTCGCACATCAAGCCACTACAATCTGTCAAATTTCTTTATTCGACTCAATTTTCAACTTTATCGCTAAAACATTGGTTCCAAGGTTGATTAGAAAAATTTGACAGTTTCGTGTAGCTTGATGTGCTGACGTCTGTACCTTAAACCCTGTATTTTCAAGCTATAAATAAATTATAATTCACACACTTGTGCCGAAACCCTAAAACATCTTTACTGAAGGATGCTACAATGTTATGCCGGGTATTATAACGAGCAGGATGTTATTTTAGGACTTGTTACGTAGTATAATTACACCTACCACAGTTTGACTCTGCATCACCCAAAGGTTGACTGGTAGAGAAGGCACTAAGTCCGCCTCTGTGCATTAGGTGTGCTTAAAGTGTTAAATAAATAATTACTCTCAAGTTATTTTCTGATTTCCTCGTTGTCTAGTGGTTGTGAGCACGACTGCTGAGCGTGAGGTCTTGGATTCGATACCGAAATCGGATAGTGTTATTAGGTTTTTCCGTAAGGAATTTCTCAAGATAAGCCCAGGATCAGGAAGTTGGTGGTGTGATAATCCCATGTTCAGGAAATCACGTAAAGCTGTAGCTCCAATCGTTAGTCGTCCTGTTTCGCGATTAAAGAAACGCGTATTGTCGTATCACCTGGTCCAAACTGATGATTGCTAGAAAACGATTATAATGTGAGAAATAATTTTCAAATAATTACACGTAACCCCTTTTCAGTTAGTTTTTATACTGACTGGCGAGTGTGAATTAACTATTGACGGGTGGACAAGTTTGCCATATGATGAAAGACGTAAGATTCCTTAAGTTCTAGCTATTTCAGTGCATAAGAGTCGCTGAGGACATGCTAGACCGAGTCATGAAACAACATTCATGAAACGCATTGTTACTGGTGACGCGACGTAGGTTTTACGAGTTTGACATGCAAACTAGTCAATAAGCTTCGGAGTGGCGCCTTCCAAACCGAAAAAACCACACCAAAGTCGATCAAAGTCAAAGTCGCTCGGAAACAAACAGTAAATAAAGAATATTATTTGAGCGTTATGCGGCATTTAAGAGAGCAAATTCTTAAAACTTTTGGTTAATGACGATAATGCGTCTTCACACAAGGCCATCTTAGTAAACGAATTTTTGACAAAAACTCAACAAATACCATCGAGCAACCACCTTATTTACCAGATATGGCTCCAGCTGACTTCTTTTTTTTTCCTAAACTCAAATTACCAATTCGTGGCACCCGTTTTCATTCGGTTGAAGAAATAAAGGAGAATTCGCGGCGAGAACTGAACTCAATTCCGAGAAAAGCGTTTAAAAAATGTTTTGATGATTTAATTATTCGTTGGCGTAAGTGTATCCTTTCTGAAGGAGCTTACTTTAAAGGCGATAAAATAACTTTGGATGAATAACTAACAGTTTGTATATTATTGATCGTTTCCCGGTACTTTCTTGACAGAGCAGTAGCTTACTTACACGTGGAAGATAAAATTGTTTTGGTATATATTCTCAGTATCTAAAAATAACCTGAGATAACAGGAAAGTGTTTATTTTGGTTGTTGATTGTTTCCTGAAAAGTCTGTGACAGATCTGTTTGTTTTACCTTTTAGGCTTATATGCGCCCTCGAGGAGACGTAGAAGGAGGAGAGTTTTCTGTTTTAGGGTATGAGGCACAGGATGTAAAGCTCATACTTCGTTGAAAAGGAGAGATACTTCGAGCAGACGGGTATTGTGTCTGGTGGGCTATGACTACTCTCCAGTTGTTAAAAAGTTCTTGTATATATATTAGATTATAGATGCAAGAGTTTTAGTATTCAACTTTTGTCATAGATGTCTCTGCTATAGATCTTTTTGTATTTTTTACTGTGTCGCTGTTTCACATAAGAAAGCAGAACTAGTTGCATTTGTAACACATTTTTGTTGCAATGCGCTTCGACGCTACGACATGGTTAAAATCGCAATGAGTGATTTATTCTGACTTCATCAACCTAGTTATTGCATACCACTATGCCCATTGGTGAGACTGGTTGATATACTTTCCGAGTCTCTGACTACCGGGACTAACAGTTTAACGTGTTTTTTGGATCATGGAGGGGTTATATGTAATGGATGAATGGATCCACGAACCGACTTTGTCAAGCATAGCTATGATCGCGACGTGGGGTTGTTATTACAAAGCTAGAACCTAGACATTAATATACAACCTGCACAGACGACCAAAATTGCTAGTATCGCTGGTTATAAAACTTCGTACGAGACATAAGGCTTATTGTTGGATTCTCAATTCTCCGCGCTGTGCCTAATGTTGAATATCCATAAGCTCAGGCTTAATTTCCTTACGGCATTTCAAATTCTTACCTAATCTTTAACAATAACGCCTAATTTTAATAGAGCGTCTAAGCTAGTGTATATAGCGCCATTTCACTATAAGGCAACTCGACAAAGTCCACAACACGTTTATGAACCTTTCATTTCAGCTTCGGCTTCCTGTCTTCATTCTTGACTTGATTTTGCATTAAAAACAGAAGAACTGGGTTTGTTTAATAGAACGTGTCTTCATGTTGAAGGAGACACGAGTTTGCAGCTATTTGTGAAATTATAATATTCTTGAGTGACTGAATATTAAATTGGAATAATTTATCCTGTCAAGACAGTTTTGTTTTAAAACAACGTTTTAAAGTAAAGGAGTAAGACCTTTTATGGCCACGAGCGATATGACTTGCGTTGCGACTTGCGACGCGACTTGGGACGCGACGAGCAACGCGACTTGCGACGTGACTTGCGACACAACCAACGTTGCGACTTGCGATACGACTTGCGATGTGACTTGCGACGCGACTTTCGTCAAGCGATATGCGTGCGTGTCATTTGTTTTCGTTGCGTGAATAGTATCGTTCCGCAAGTCGTGTCACGGTGTCGCATTGCATATTCTAAACTTCTTTTAATTGTTTTCCCGGAGTTGTTGTCGCTTGAGCGTGTAGTTCGTGGCCAAAGGGTAGTGAACGGCAAGTAATTTTATTATGCTGACGCCTAAAACAACGTTTTGAGGTGGGTGGAACTTAAAGGATCCTTGGGTTGATGTTTTTCTAAACAGTTGAATTGAGGTAAGTTTGCACTTAAGTTTGCCTGAAATAAAGATCATCACCATCACCTCATTTATAGTGTTTTGAGTGAGAATTGGAGGCTGGGGGGGGGGGGGGAGGGCGTAACCAGCATTTCATATTTCTAAAAAGACTTTTACGGTTTTTATTTGAATCCAACACATTTTTAACTTTTCCGACATCGTCATCACTGACAGCTGATACTGCCTTGTTGGTCTAGTGGTCGCAAGCGCGCCTGTTGAGCGCGAGCTTCTGAGTTCGATTCCCAGGTCGGGTAAAGTCTTATTTGGGGTTTCGACAGGAAATTCCTCAGTAGCTGCCACGGAGTCTGGATGTTTGCCCAGTTTATAGCAATAAGGTCGCCTGTTACATGGTACTTTAACATAACTGGCGAAACGTGGGTGTACTATTAGGTTCGGCTCTGCCTAACCCTTCGGGGATTACAGGCGTGATACGTTTCTTGGCCTTCTATATTCTCCTCAACGATGTGTCCTGCTAGCAAACATTGTATTGTGTTCGTCCGTTACTAAACATGGATCTCAATGACTGGTCAAATAGGAAATTGCCACAATCTTCAAGCTATGCTAGGCTGCCAGATCAGTGTCCGTTTGGCGGTAGAGTCACGATGTTTCATGTGATCCCCAAATTTTCTGGCTTTGTGTTAGTGACCTATTCTATACTGAGAGTTTTGAAATAAACCTTACGAGTTAAAAAAAAAAGATATTAAAAAAAAACGAAATAAAAAAAGCAAAAATGACTTCATTATCTGCCTAAACTATTTCCAGCTATATTAGGTTCGATTTCGAGTCTAACGGGATATAGGAATACCAGTAAATTACGTGGAAGTGACTGTTTATCTGACTTCCACAGCTCACTAACTTGGTAAAATGGTACAGCTGGCTGAAAAGGCGGTTTGACACTCTTCTGGACTTTTGAAGACCTGTAACGACTGTAAAAATTACGAATGACAGCCGGGATCATCGGGTCTTGGTCTGTGATGGATGGCCGTCACCCATCTATGGACCGAACTCAGCAAGCGCCAACTTAAGATTGAAGATCGACCTGCGGCTGTTATCATATAGCCAAAAACGCCTCAAATGAAAAAGTATTGGCTAGATAATACAAATGAAAATGTTGTTTGTAGTGTCTCACCTGAAGTCCATGTCTTCAACATTGATCGAGTTGACGTCTACCACATAGATGCTGAACTCCACGATGACCGGTTGGCCCTTGCGCGCCGGTGGCCGCATTTCTAAACAAAATTGAAAATTTTATTAATCAAGTTTATGACAAAGAAAAAAGTTATGATTAGCTGGGTATATCCGTGGATCCAGACCGTACCGCAAAAACATACTTGGACGAAGAATTTCTGACAACTGACCGATAAAAAATAAAACCGTGGTTATGGACCTTCAGGAACTTTAAGGTTGTAAAATATCATCTGAACTCGAGATTTGTTGACTGAAGCAAAAGTAATTAAATTGTTGCAAGAGCGGACCACCAAAACACGCGTTTAACTTTTTTATCAATGTCGCGGGGTACAGCTACCCAGCGACCTGCGTTCGCGTGAAATTAGCGGTGTGAAATATACTATTTTTTTATTTTTTATTTTTTTTCGGATGGGAAATCATCAAATGACCCCCCCACTCTGGGCGGAGCGGAAAGGAGAGTCAGA
The DNA here is from genome assembly GCA_910589295.1 of Noctua janthe. NCBI lineage: Eukaryota > Metazoa > Arthropoda > Insecta > Lepidoptera > Noctuidae > Noctua > Noctua janthe. The sequence goes on from OU342560.1 coordinate 2,520,973, forward strand.
CTTGTACTGACTAAAACCCGTCCACGTTCCTTCTTTGCCCTTTGTGTTGCAGGGCCACGGTATCTCTTTCGAACAGTCCCGCAGCCCATGTGTGAAATATACTTTACGACCTATTCTCATACCTACCAAATATACATAAAAATTTCATAAATATCGGTCGAGTCGTTTTGAAGGAGTGCGAACACAAACCTTGATACGAGATATTTAAATATAAGAAGATTATTCTTATTTTGCATAATATATTTCGACGAACAACATTTTGAAAAAAATCGAATGACATTCTGATCACATTTTTCGGGAATCCATTAAGGGTTATTGCAAGCAGTCAAATGGAAAGTGTTTACCAATGTCCAATATATCTAAAAATTGATTAAGCGATGTTATTTTTACCCCACATTCGGGTAAAGGGCAAGAAATTTGTAGCTAAAGTGGGTTTTCTTGATCACATTATAGGTAAGAGCTGTGCTTTTATAAATGTCAAATTCTAAAAATTCACCTTAAACGATTCTATTTTTGGTTTAAATCACTTAGGTACATTTATTCAATATTGTTAGCGCGGATGCGCGAATTTCCCATGACAGTATACATTATGGCAACTATAGAACGCCACGAGCTGCGATTGTATTTGCGACGTCCACGTTCAGTGCAGTTGGTTATACTCGTACCTACACACGCCCTTAAGGGGGAACCCTCGTCCGAGGCCATGTGTTTTCATGGGCCTCGGAATGCGCCACCATCGGGATCCCTACTGACGGCAGGAGGGGTTTCCATCGGCGTCGGGTCGACGTTGAAGTACCTAGGACTCGTCCTCGACAGCCGGTGGAACTTCGTGGAGCACTTTCGACGTTTGGCTCCCAAACTGGAACGGACAGGGGCTGCCTTCAAGCGGCTCTTGCCCAACCTGAGGGGTCGAAACGCCTCCTGCCGGAGGCTCTACGCGGGGGTCGTGCGGTCCATGGCCCTTTACGGGGCCCCGGTGTGGGCGCGTTCTTTGAGGCGGCAAGCCGCCCACTACCTAAACGCGCCCCAAAAGGTAATAGCCATAAGGCTAATCCGGGGGTACCGCACGATCTCCGGCGAGGCGGCTAGCCTCCTTGCCGGATTGCCGCCATGGGATCTGGAGGCGATAGTCCTCGCACGCCTGCACGAATGGCGCGCGGAGGCACTACGTCTGGGGGAAACTCCGCTGCCGCGACAAACTGCCGCTCAGCGGACAGACCTCCGGCGTGATCTCATGGCGACATGGAGAGAGCGACTGTCGCAGCCCCGTGCAGGGCACGCCACCATAGTGGCGATAAGTCCCCTCTTTGAGGAGTGGCTAGAGAGGCGCCACGGCGCCCTCACCTACCGCCTGACGCAGGTCCTCACCGGACACGGTTGTTTCGGGAGGTTCCTGCACCGAATCGGGCGGGAGGAAACGCCCGGGTGTTTCCACTGCGAGGATCGTCCGGAGGACACGGTGGAGCACACCGTGGAGGTCTGCCCCGCTTGGGCGGAGCACCGCCGTGTCCTCGTAGCGGCGATTGGCAGCGGCGATCTCTCGCGTCCGGCCTTGGTTCAAGCCATGGTCCGGAGCGAGAGGGAATGGGAAGCCGTCACCTCCTTCTGCGAAGCAGTCATGCTAGTGAAGGAGGTGGCGGGACGTGAGAGGGAAAGAACCTCACGTCCCAGCCGGCGCGGGAGACGCCCTGGGCGTCGGGGGTCACGTGGTGGCTCCCGGCCACCGTAGGCGCGGGCCTGTGGACGGCGAGTTATTTAGGGGCTAGCTCGCCGTCCGGCCGTCTTATGACGACAGGCCGTGTCGACGGCGCCTTCGTGTTCCACGCGCGCCTCAAAGAGATGTCAGCAACCACGTAGGGGTCCGCATGGGCCGAGGCCTGCCAGGGCTGCGGGACTGTTCGAAAGAGATACCGTGGCCCTGGAACACAAAGGGCAAAGAAGGAACATGGATGGGTTTTAGTCAGTACAAGTCTGACACTCCCTTCCGCTCCGCCCAGAGTGGGGGGGGCTCATTTGATGATTTCCCATCCGAAAAAAAAAAAAAAAGGGGGAACCCTCGAAGTTCATAATTATATTGGACTAGCTCTACTAGCTCGGAGTTCAGTAATGTCCCACGGGAACGTACTGCCGAGATAAAAAGTATCCTATGTATTTATCTAGATTATAAACTATCTGTGTGCCAAATTTAATCCAAATCCTTTCAGTAGGTTTTGAGTGAAAGAGTAACAAATATCCATCCATCCGTTCATTTTTCTACACAAACTTTCGTGTTTATAATATTAGTAGGATTCAATGAAATTATAGGGTTTTTGTAAAGTAAAATCATGTTTGTTACGATCGAGAATCATATTTTAATCAACTTATAATCTGACATTGACCTGCAAATTGCAAAAAATTTAAGTAAATTTGAATTTCAAGCGCTACCCTGGCGCTTCTACCTTAAAGCTAGTAAAGTAACAATCGCTAAGACTGTCGGTAGTTTTGTTTAGGTCGGTAGTTTTATACAGGCTGGAAGGGATACCGACGCGAAAACGGTTACATGTATTCAGTACATCATTCAAACTTTTCTATAGGCTCACCCATAGACAATTTTCAACGGTTATTAAAAAAAAAACAGCTGTTCCGTACATTTTGACCGTGTAAGTATTGTACTTTTGTAGGAAACCGGTGATTTTAAAAAAAAAAACAATGAAAAATTTTTCTGAGGCTCAGAGAAATACGTGGTAACCGTTTTCGCGTCGGTGTACCTTCCGCCCCGTATGTTTTTAGCTAGGTACTCCTTCCTTCAACGGTAACGCGTCGTACTCGCAACCCATATGGTTGTAAGACTAGATGCATGAACATGGACAAGGCGAAAAGAGTTTGTAAGGATCGTAGCATAGCAGGTAGCGTTCTTTGTGTGAACGCTCCTCACTTATCGAAGGACATCTAAGCGATTGATAAGTCCTTCAAAGTAGTATTTTACTCAAATCGGGAGCTCCATCTCTTCAATCCAATTACTAGGAAATACCACTGTCCTAAGATTACCTACAACAGTTTGCCATCCTACCCGTCTACCCAATTATGACTAATCATCGGTAACAACAGAACTGTCACATGGTCAACTGTGCGTCAGAAGTACCCGGACGAGGTGAGATTCAGCCAACTTATAACAAAAGGAACGGTTGATTTAATGTTCTGATAAAAATCTTTTCCACATATTTTGGCATTGGTTTACTTTGTATTTTGGGGTATAAAGAACAGGGTGTAAAATTCTTTATCCCGCATAGAAAAGGGAGAATCCTAAGACCAGACAGGTGTTATGTCTGATGTGCTACTGCTCGACAGTTGTTATCGAGTTTTTCTTTATAGTCTTAAGTACTTTTTGTTCTATGTTGCTGTAGTACTTCTTGTAGTGCCGCTACATTATTGTTCCGTGGTCCTATATAACTCGAAACATATCTAAATCTACACACAGTAGTAATTTACCACAAAGTCGCTTTTTGTGTCTGTTAGTGTGACCGCTCACTACTCCATGGCTTCAGATTGTGTTTCTCATCCTCATTTAGCAAAAAAATAATAGTATGTATTACTAAAAGTAATGCTTTAATAATAATTAACCGACTTCCAAACAGACGGAGGTGCTATGTTCGTGTGTATGTTTTTTTTAACTTTTCTTTTTTTTTTACAGCACAGAAATATCAACGTTTTGACTAGACTAGTTTGAATGAGCCCCAACTGATGTAGGCAAGTCATAAACGTCAACTTGTGCATCATAAATGTGTTTACAGTTTTATCGATTTACTGGGCAACTGTGTCTAACAACGTAAATTATTCATAGAGCATGCTTATTGATGGGATAGGTATAGGTAATATCCTACCTTTGACATAGTTTTCAGGTAGAACGACCCGCGGTTTTAATGTGTGATTCCTCTTCGATGCGACATCATTGCAAAGCCTGAAATAGAAAGAAATAATCACGGTTACTTCCGTTTGATTTTACTTATCTACTATTAAGTAAAATATACATAACCCTGAGACTAAAAACATACATATTATTTTTATTCATTGTTGGGTCAATAAAACAGCGATCTCCGTACACAAGTAGGCTGCAATGCTAAATATCTCTAATAATATGAAGTTAAGAAAGTTTTGAATATGAATGTGGTTAGCTATAAGAGTAGAGGAAGACCAAAGAAACGATGGATAAACTGTGTGAACTCCGACGGATAGAAAGGACGTGATTGCTAAGTAGTAGAGAAGTATGGAAGAAGAAGACATACTGTGCCGACCCCAAATAAATTGGGATAAGGGCAGGAGAATGATGAATTAAGCTAATATCTCTCTCAGATTTCTTCATTAAACCTTTGCGTATAAATAAAACAAATTACCTTATCTTCTAACAATATCTTTCATTAATTCTATCAAGCAATAATCCTTTTCCCCCTTGGGTCAAACGCTTTCACGATATTAAAGTTTTAAAATAGATTAAAATGAATTTAAAGGTCGCACCGTATTAATTACATATGCACTGGGAATTTCTAGACAGTTGCAGGCAGGTTTCAATTTAATTTGATCGTTTACATAATTATGTTGAAGAAACAAGGAAAAGTTTTTAATATTTTGCGTAAGTCTTAGGTTTATTTTTGCAATTAACTGGCTTATCTTAGGTAAGCTGAGAACAATGATAAACGATTTCGATTTTCGTTTTCGATTTTTTTTCGATTTCTCGGTTTTTCGTTTTTTTTTTTTTTTTTGTTGTATTATGCACGTCATGTCCCTGGGACAAATAAATATTTTTTCTTTCTTATTTGAACCCAAGCTGATTAGCTGATATGTACAGTCAGCACTAATATGTATACATGCAACAAAAAAAGTGGAAACCAACCAAATATCAATAACGAGTGCCAAATCTTTCGGTAGTCGGTTACCTATTATTTGATTCACTTTTTAGCCAACTTAAGAATGTTTATACAGAAAGTGGGCAGCGTCGCAAATAGGTGTCAAATATTTCGCTGTTTTGATTAATTTGGCAATATTACTGTATGGAAATAAGAAATATGGTTAACTAGTGAACTAAAATATTGCTTAAGAAATGCAATAATTAATATTTAGTTTTTGATGTAAAAAAGTATTTGGAATCATTGCCAAATGTCTTTTTTACACCTAATACGGTTACAACTTCAAATTCAGAGTTTTAATTGCAATTCATTTTTAATATTCTAGTTCACTAGTTAGCAATATTTCTTATTTCCATGCATTAATATTGCCAAATTAATTAAAACGTAAATATTTGACAGCTGTTTGCGACGTTGTGAAGCTTGTAACGTTTTTGACGAATAATAGAATAGGCTATGGTTTGTTAAATTCGGAATAGTAGTGAAATGTTACCGAATTTGTGCAAAGTAATTATCAGAGTAAATGTCTGATAATCACTTTGCATAAATTCGAATAATTATCGTGTACAACAATACACCTGAATAATGTATGTAAAAGCTTGCACTATTTTAAGCCAAATAAAAGTGGAATTTAAAGTACTTAGTAAATTCCGTTTCAGTTTTACGAGTCAGCTGATATATGAACTAATAAACTTTTCAGGAGACCACATTAACTTTGAACTGTATTTCCATAGCAATAAGAGTTAGAACGTTGTGTGGTGTAAAGTGGCATGAACCGAAATTTTTAAAGAAAGATACTAAATAAAAAAAATAACGGTAGGATTTTGGACTTTATATGTGAAGGAATAAAGTTTATATGCTAGTTTTTGCAGGCTATGACGTCAAAGAAAATTGTTATTATGCTAACTTAGCGTGGTATATTTAAATTTAGTACCAGCGCTCACGTGCTGGCGTGCCTAACCTATTTTAGTATAAAATTGAAAGTTTTGGTGTACTACGAAGGCATTTGTTGTCAACTATGTACTAGATTCAAGGAGCTCGTGGCTAAATAATAACTGCCCCTCGGGTCAATCTTCAGGATAAGCCGCGCTTGCCTAAGTTGGTCCGTGGATGGGTGACCACTCATTACATACCGAGTTTCCTCCCTGCCTCAGAAAGCACGTTAAGCCGTTGTTCGTGGTTGTTATTAACAGTCGTTACAGGTACTCAGTGACCCGAAAGTCTGACCATCAGTCTTACCAAGGGGTACTAACTGAGGTGTGGAGGTCAGATTGGCAGTCGCTCTTTATGTAAAATACTGGTATTCAGCTGCATCCGATAAGATACCACCCACCACGACACCGCCCACCGCAACAAAGTCGGGAAAAGGCTAGGCAGATGATGATGATATTACTATAGACCGACCGCTTTAATGAGTCCTCGCGAAAATATCAATTTAACAAAACTCAGCGCAAAATACAACAAACAGCTCCAACGTACTTTATTTTCATAAACATCCTAATAATGACAAGCCATTTGCGTCATCATTTTTCTTTCTTAAAAATAAACGAGGGCCTCCCTGCCACCCATAAGGAAATCCGAGGGTGTTAGCGTGAAAAAGTGTTACAAAAACTGACAAGTGACTTGAATGTCGCAGTCATTTAAAACACGATTTTACGCATTGCGACGGACTGAATGTTTATACCAACAGATAATGTGTAATGCCCACTGTTACTGGGAAGTTGGTGTTAATTTATGATTCTAGACTTGAAACTTGCACTAGTATGCTATTTATACATTAAATTAATGGCTTAATGCAAAAGTCACGAGAGCCTTTGTTTGTACTAGATTATTTTTTTCTTTTTTTTTTGTACTAGATTATTTATGGATACCGATTTTTTTTAACGCCGAGGGAGGCTTAGAAATCGCTGGTGTGGCGACTTTTTTTTTTTTACTTTAAGGTGTTTGTGAGAAATTAGCAGCAGAAAACCGCACGGAGAGAAGGGTTGAAGAATATGGGGACCTTTACCCTGGATTGGGACAATAGACCAATTTTTTTTGTTCGTTTTTGGGTACAGTCCAAAAAATAGTGCAGAGTAATATAAAGGGTGTAACAAGACCCCGACGAAGCCGAAAGGTACTTGTTCTCCCCGCCATTGCGGTTATTTTTATGTTCTAGACCATACCTAGGAACCTTCAAGTTACGAAGATATTGGGGATCAAAGTTACTACTTTTTCACAAGTTTTTTTTTTAATGTCTTTAGTTTTAACACCACTACGACCCCCGTACTATACAATGCATCTATCAGCACAATGTTTTGAGTGCATTACATCGAGTTCTATCGTAAAACATGATTTTTCACCCCAAAAAAAAAGTCGTTTCCCAGCAATAATTTTTGCGTAGAGTTATTTATTTTGATGGTTGACGGCTTCCTGAAGAGTCCGTTTACATCCTGTAGATGGCACATTCATACTAATATTATAAGTGCGAAAGTTACTTTTAATGCCTGCCACGTTTTACTCCTATGCGGTTGAACAGAATTCGATGAAACTTGGCACACAGGTAGGCTATGAAATGGGTTAGGACATACTGTCCTTTTGACACGACTGCGCGACGCAAAGGAGGGTAATGTGTTTATTTTAGTAGCATGTACTTATGCTATTCGACATCCACGCGGTAAAAAGCAAGTATTTCAGATTGTTTTCGCCAGCGCTCTGTTGAATATTAGATCTCTGAAAACATTTTTTCTGTAGTATAATTTCAAGCCATGTAATTTATTACTAACAGGAAAAATGAATAGGCCATTCCCTGACATCTCCAGGTGTCTTATAAATTAGTCGTATTATTGTATTAATATCGGAAGAATTAATCATCATAAATAATCGTTTTTTTCCGTCATCTTCCAATGCTTGTTACTATGTCGTATTGCTTTCTTGTACAGTTGGCCCCACATCGTTGGTAACATTTTGATGTTGAGCTGGCCTAGCGTTGTATGGAGTGTCAATAGTATAAGAGGCCTATTTGGTTTTGTTATCAGTACTCCTTCTTCTTAGCATATCGAAGAGAATCTAAATGGAGTCAACCCAAAATTTGGCGACGACTTTGGTACTTTCAGTAGCGTCCATCACCTCCTGTGATGTGCAAACAACAGGAGAGTCAGGACACGGTATTAAATGTCCCTTTTGTGGAACAAAACAACATTTGGGTTTTTTTTGGCAAGCTTGCTTCGCCCTAGGCCGCAGGCGAGATTCTAGCTGGGTAGAAGAAGTGCCGAAGTGTGGAACAAACTCCCCAGCAACATACCCCATCATTTGTCTAGCCTTTTCCCAACTATGTTAGGGTCCGCTTCCAGTCTGACCGGATGCAGCTGAATACAAGTATTTTACATGGAGCAACTGCCTATCTGTGCTCCGTAACCCAGTTAGTACTGGGTACTATGACACCCCTTTTTTTTTTTTTTTGGATGGGAAATCATCAAATGACCCCCCCCACTCTGGGCGGAGCGGAAGGGAGTGTCAGACTTGTACTGACTAAAACCCATCCATGTTCCTTCTTTGCCCTTTGTGTTCCAGGGCCACGGTGTCTCTTTCGAACAGTCCCGCAGCTCTGGCAGGCATCGGCCCATGCGGACCCCTACTCGGTTGCTGACATCTCTTTGAGGCGCGCGTGGAACACCAACGCGCCGTCGACACGGCCTGTCGTCGGACGGCGAGCTAGCCCATAACTCGCCGACCACAGGCCCGCGCCTACGGTGGCCGGGAGACACCACGTGACCCCCGACGCCCAGGGCGTCTCCCGCGGCGGCTGGGACGTGAGGTTCTTTCCCTCTCACGTCCCGCCACCTCCTTCACTAGCATGACTGCTTCACAGAAGGTGGTGACGGCTTCCCATTCCCTCTCGCTCTGGACCATGGCTTGAACCAGGGCCGGACGCGAGAGATCGCCGCCGCCAATCGCCGCTACAAGGACACGGCGGTGCTCCGCCCAAGCGGGGCAGACCTCTACGGTGTGCTCCACCGTGTCCTCCGGACGATCCTCGTAGTGGAAACACCCGGGCGTTTCCTCCCGCCTGATTCGGTGCAGGAACCTCCCGAAACAACTACTATGACACCCCTTGGTTAGAATGTTTTTCAGACTTTCGGGCCACTGACTACCACTGGCAACACGTCTGTCGTAACGATATTACAAATAAAAGCAACACAGCAAGTGAGTTGTACATTGTAATTTAGTTTATAATATCTAATTTGTAAATGTTTGTTAGTCTGCAATGAGTAAACAGAGAGGACGACAAACATTCACTTACTTTTGCTTAGTTTAACTTCTGTGAAACTACAGCCTGAACCTACGTGGATAATAATGATACAACCTCCTAACCCGTAATACCTGGCGCTCTGCCTAACCCATAACCGGTCCAGCGCGATGATATAAATGCAAATTCACGAATAACATGGTAAACGTACCAATTTCGGGCCAAGGTAACAACATCGATTGACGAGTAGGCACTGTACATTGCACGCCATATTCCTATATTTAGAATTAAAAAAAAAACTTGCGTGGTCTGTGTTTGTATTGATTGCACAGTAATAAGCGGTCGCAGTGCGGTTTCTCTTACTGCTCACCTTCTTTTATAGTGGATTTAATGGGATTTATGTATGGAAAATGCATGGGAAGTCATTCATTTATGTTTATGGTGGTTCAACGGGGTGAGTTAAGCAATTAGTGGCTGTAAACTACGTATGAGTATGAAATGAGCTGCAATATTTTTAAATATCGCTCTTTTTTTATTTGCAGCGATTGATTACAATCAGGTTGTTGAAAAGAGAGTTTTATAACGCATTGGTGTGATTCAAATATGATACCTAATAAATGCTTTACAGTACTAAGTTAATACAACAGTTCTACCGACAGCCTCAATCGGTGTAGGCCATCAAGTATTTCACAAAAGGTAACAATCTCCGGGCAGCTTCTGCAAAATTCCGTTTGAATTAGAGCCCGGTAGACGGCAATAGGATTGTTTCCTTTAACGAAACGTGACTGGCCAACTGTGAGGCTCTACCTCTGTCTCACTCTTCAGGGATTTCAGACGAGATGTTGTTTTATGTTGTGTGACCGACCGAAATGTCCGTAACTTTTAATTTTCCATCTACAAAATAAAATACATTGTGTATTGAACCTTCTTTACACCTTATTCAACACAACAATAGTTACCAGCTGGTAGATACAGACAACAAACGTACGAAAAATATGCCTACCCATCTACAAAATAATATACATCGAGTATTGAACCTTTTTTACACCTTATTCAACATAACAATAGTTACCAGCTGGTAGATACAGACAAAAAATGTACGAAAAATTTGCCTACCCATCTACGAAATAGTTACATCATGTATTGAACCTTCTTTACACCTTATTCAACATAACAATAGATACCGGCTGGTAGATACAGAAATAACAAAGGTACGAAAAATATGCCTACCTAAATTTCTTTTTTCAACTTTTTCGCTAAAGGTTGAAATCGAAAATTTGACAGTTAAAAAAAACTTCAGTTTCCAAAGCCTGGAGTTTACAATAGGTTAACATTTTTACATCCACCCACTAGCAAGGGATGTTTCGGTTATCCGAACAGAAAAAAAATATCGTTAAAAAAATTTTTGTTACGGGTTTATTTTTGGGAGGTGAATTGTTTCAAAAGCATTGGATATAATGAATAGCTTGGAAAGTTTTGGGTATATACAGGTTTTATGTTATTTTAACATAACATTACGCCTGTAATTCCCAAAGGATTAGGCAGAGGTGTACTCATTAGTACACCCACATTTGCCAGTTATGTTTAAGTCCCATGTAATAGGGGGCGAGCCTATTGCCATCAACTGGGCACAAATCCAGACTCCGTGGCTGCTACTAAGAAATTCCTGATGGAAAAACCCAATAGCACTTTGCCCGACCCGGGAATCGAACCCAGGACCACATGCTCAGCAGTCGTGAGATTTGAGATAACTGGCGGGACTAGGCGGGTCACATTTCCAGGATGGGTCAGGACAGATGGGCCAGAATCATCACACAGTGGGTGCCTGATGACGGTCGTCGTCACCGAGGTCCAAGAAACGCTGGCGTGACGATTTGGACTCGTTCCTGACTGATTGGCCAGAGGCAGAAAAACACCGGGAGAGTTGGAAAGTAATGGGGGAGGCCTTTGCCTAACAGTGGGACAGAATAGGCTAATTAAAAAAAAAATAGACTCACAGGCACAATTAACCTTGTATTTCTTTCAATTTGCAGAATGCGTGAATTTCTGACCGCAATTTATGAGAGGTACATTAAAAGCTCTAAGATAAACCTAAAAGGTAAAGAAAAAACAAAAGTCTTGAAAAAAAAAGTCGTTTACTAAAAGATGCATACCAAAAATCGATTTTGTGAAAATCTTCGATGAAAATTTAACAATTTTAATTTTGAATAAGAGGTCCATTTAAAAAAAAAAAATAATGGGTGATGTCACCTCGGGCTCTGCTGACTTCTTGGAGCCGGTTTGGCAATCCATCCATGATTTCTTGGATGTCCGATTGGGGGATATTGTGCCACTCCTCGACCACAGCCGTCTTAAGGTCTCCAAGGGTCGTAGTGGCTGGTACTCTTGCTCGAACACGTCTTTTGAGGTTGTCCCAAATGTGCTCAATTGGGTTAAGATCGAGATTGCGTGCCGGCCATGGTAAAATTTGAATCCCGACCTCATTAAGGTACTCAGTGACGAATCTCGCGGTATGGCAACGTGCATTGTCTTGCATTAATCTAAAGTTGTCACCAATGAATGGTGCGAAAGGTATGACATGGTCTTGAATAACTTCCTCCACGTATCTTTGAGCGTTCACACTGCCTGTATCGAACACAACAAGATCAGTACGAGCCTTGTAAGAGATACCTCCCCAAAACATAACGGACCCTCTCTGGCAACCCACTGTTTCGGTTACAGCGCATGGAGCAAACGTTTCATTTGAGCGCCTGTAGACACGCTGTCTATCTGGACCTCTTAAGGCTATTCTGCTCTCATCTGAGAACAGTACGTCCTTCCTTTCCTCTACAGTCCAGTCAGCATATTCTTGCGTAAAAGCAAGTCTAGGCGTTGTGAGAGCAGTTGTGGGGTGCGAACTGGACGAAAAGCCCTCAGATTTCTTTCTGCCAGACTTCTTCTAATGGTACGTTCACTCACACTGGCATTTCTCACCTCAAAAAGACGCGTACGAGCTTCAGTAGCGGTGCAAAAGCGATTTCTCAATTCGTTGCTAACCACGAAGCGGTCATAAAGAGTCGAAGTGAATCGATGCTGGCCTTGGCCTGGCCTGCGGGTGTATGAGCCTGTCTCCCGAAATCGTCTGACGGCATCCCGTACCGTGGTTCGAGGTACACCGAGTGAACGAGCGATGCGACGTTGAATGTACCCAGCGTCAGCTAAAGCCACAGCTCTAGCTGCACCAGTTGCATCGAGGCATTTTTACAGTCACAAACAATAAACGAACACTACAAACTCAAATTAAACAATATTCACACACTATGGCAGAAAAGAACAGGAAATGTTGACACGGTAACGCAAAGGCTACAATTTAAAAAAAACGACTAAATTCCAAAAACCCGTCGATGACACAAATTTAGGAAATGAAATAAGAGTCTAAGTGTTTAATTTATTGCTAGAGTATCCACTTGACAAAAAATAAAACAGTAGATAAGCCATAGTTAACGTAAACAAACAGGGCTAGGAATGATAGAGGTGGGCAGTTAATTGTGTTTGTGAGTGTAGTAGAAACCTTATTTGGTAACGTATCCGGAAAATGTGTAACTACCTGATGTCTACAAGACATTTACTATAATAACTTTCCCACCGGCAAAACGTGGGTGTCTATCAATCGAAGAATGAAGACGTGACGTTAGAAATAGATCATAGAAACGACGAAAGAATAAGTTCTATAGAAAATAAATATGAAACCTTTTCCTTATAACACCTACGTTAAAATAAAATAGGAAATATAGAAGAAAAGGTTAGTTTCTTAGAAATTCAAATCGGAGACTTTACTGTGAAGCCTTGCAAGCTCCAGCACCATTCAAACAAAAAAAAAAAACTTGTTTACTTTGTAATATTATATAGCGTGTGGAACTGAATTGAGTTTCGACCTTCAATTTAAAGCCTAGTTTACACCAAATGTGTTGGGTCGAAAAATTCGGTATGAATTCCGTTCAAAAGCGCTTGGCCCAATTAGAGTTAATGGTCCTGTTATTTTTGAAAGGGTTTGTTTATTAAGCTTCTTAAAAAATAAAATAAAAATTAAATAGTTTTATGAAATTGTGTGAGAAATGTGGTTAGTTTAATTAAATTCGAGTTTGTTGTTGCGATGTGACTGCTTTGTTGACCAAGGGGTCGCTACCAAGACTGCTGAGCATGAGGTTCCTGGGTGCCTGGGTTCGATTCCTAAGTCGGGCAGTGTTATTGAATTTGTCCATCAGTTTCTCAGTACAAATCACGGATCTTTGATTTGTGCCCGGTTGATGACATACACATACTCATACACACTCGTCCCCTTTAACACGGGACTTAAACATAAATGGCGAAATGCAGAAGTACGATAGGTATAGCTGTACTAATCTCTTCGGGGATTATAAGCGTCATGTTATGGTATAAGTTGGGTGATGCGTTATTAATTGGTCTCAACTGCACACACAGATTAAATGCATACGAGACCAGTAGAATTCACTAGACCGCTTGCTTATACGATCATCGGTAAACACAGGTAAGTTTTGTTATTTCCAATTGAGAGAATATTCGACCGACTTCCAACATTTTGAAGGAAAACGTTATGACGAAACCGGCATGACTTAGAACCGAAAATTTGAAGACATGTGACAACCACTAACTTGCACTGGGCCCACGTGGTGGTTTATGACCCATTCAGTCGGAGTGGAGGCCTATGTTCCAGCAGTGGGATCGTAAACCTGGGTTTGTAATTATCAATTTTCTTAATTCTTTGATATTATTATTATGATAATTATCGAATAATTATCAGATAATTATTAATACTGATTCACGGCTTGATCTCTTTTATTTTTTTTACTTAATTATAATTTCTTTACCAAAATACTATGTAAAGAGAGACATTTATACTTTCAAAACAAAGGTACCAAAAAATCTCTTTGTTGATTTTAATAAACACAATGTTGTGTCCGGAAACGGAAAATCGCGTTCGAATACGTGAAGTTTATATATATTTTTTTAATGATTTTTGTTATTATCAAGATAATCATCAAGGTGATAATTGATAATTATAAATACTAATAATTATCATTTCGAACTCTGGTGTAAACTAAACTTTATGTTGCTTTATTGAGAGAAACCTTGAGTAAAGTGATGACGCAGTTCTTTTAATTATTAAGTGTAGACTAAGAGTGTGTTAGAAATATTGATTTGTTTTGATGTTAGTCATAGATTGTAACTGGTAATTACTGAGAAAATTGCTCACCGTTTTGTTTGTATTCAACTTTTGCTTTGAGACTGATTCGTCATAGTTTTGTTGGAAAAAGCTTTTAGAAAATGATCGATTGTTATTTACTTTCCTGTGATTTTTATTATTTATTCATTGTTGGTGGTAACGCCCTATTTCCTCGAGGATATAAGCAGAGTTTTACCTATGTTTTTCTTTAAGTACCTACTAGCGTTTGACCGTGGCTTCGCTCGCGTTATTCTTGGAATTTATCACATGGGAACGTTTTAAATATAACCTATGACACTTCGGAATAATGTAGGTCTTCATTACTAAAATATTTTTTTTAACTGCGTAAGTTAGTTCCAAAGATTACCCCCTACATGTAAACATACAAACTTTACCTCTCTTTTCCTTTTTATACTGTAAACTTATTGATAACTACAGTTTTGAGCCGTTTGGGGTCAAACGCTCGGGTCATGGTGCCCGAGTGCGCGTCTGCTTTTTCAGGAAATCTCTCGCCGACTGGTCGACACTTCGCGTGACCAGAGGGCTGGCTCTTTCTTTGGCCAAAGAATTAGCATTGCCATACAGCGTGGCAATGCTGCCAGTCTTCTGTGCACGTTTCCAGATGACAGCGATGCGGAGGAGTACTTTGACGCCTAAGTGTCCTATTGTCGTCGTTGTTTAGATGTTTATATTTTCTTACTTTTAATCCTATTTTTATCTTTAGTTTAATTCTATTTGTAGTCTGTATATAATTTAAATATATTAAAATATTTTTTTTATAGTAATAGTTAATATAAGCAAACGTAACAATCCACCAGAAACAATTATCTACAAGCACTTCCTTGGAAACTTCAATTTTCATATTTATCATTCAACCTCCAAACTCCGACAGCTCGACTTGTCACTCAATGCTGAAGTTTCGTGCGAAATAAACGTAATTAATTCACCCCCTGTCCACAGAAAAAGAACTCAAGGTCAACTTTGTCTACAGGAAAAAGTACCCAAGGTCAATATTGACAATAAAATCCAACCTTTACAATGCTAAGTCCAGGTCAACCGTGACGAAATCTTACGGCATTGCAGACTGTGAATTGAGGGTCAAGGTCAACTCAACTCATTAATCAAGTTGATATGTTACACAAAATGGTAGTTAATTGTCAACTGTGCGAGCTTCTTACAGTAAAACTTGGGCATAGTCTTGAACATAGCATTGTAGGAAAGACATAGTGCTGTCTTTGCATTGGATAAATAGGCTGATTTTATTCAACTACTAACTTTTTCCCGCGGTATCGTTCGCGTTATGGTCATACATTATTATAATGACACTCGGAGATAATGTAGCTTTCCATCTCTTTATAATATTAGTAAAGATTATATTCTTCATGTCATTAAATTAGCAGACAAGATGTATTAATCGCATCATTCTATAACTAATAGCCACATATATATGTCAACCGTCTTTAATGAAAGTCAATATTTACTCATCAGCAATAAGAATTAACTTATAATTACAATTATTAAAGTCCAATAGAACAGTTATAATTGTAAGTTAACGACCCGATAATTGAGGGTATTGAATGAAATTGATTGATGAGTATTCGACAAGTTCAAGGTCAAATTCTAATATTTGACAACTCTATCAAGCACGTTATATTCCCGTTAAAAAAGCGATACCGAAATTGGCATCAGTACAAAACATTCTTCTTCAAAATGGTTGATTACACTGCAGTGTTGATAGTTAACGATTAACTTCCATCGTTTAAGGTCAAGGGCGCTTTCCATAAATAGAAACAGTAGATGCATGTAATTAACTATTTAATTACGATAGAAAATAACGAACATTCGAGTAAGATAGCTGTTGTCCAGTATTCAACCTTATTTTAATGATGTTAGGGTGAAAAGTGGTCAACCACTATCACTAAACTAACCCTAATCGATTACTTTGCCGGGTGTGAATTATTATAACACATCGCTTTTATTCCCCAAAGTATTAGACAGAGGTCGATTATTACACCCACATTTTACAGGTTTTAGAGTCGTAATTAAAGCAAAATGGACATTTATTGAGCGGTTATTGTCATGAACCGGTCATAAATCAGATGCAATCAATTAATCCCCATTAAAAAAAATAGAAAGCAGAAAGAATATAGCTCTTTAGCTGACCTTGGAACAGATGAACCCTGATACTCAGTAGTCACATTTTCGACCACCGCACTAACGAAGAGGTCACTTATACTTCTATCAATGTTCATATCACACATGATTATTGTTATCTTCATATTCAGTTTGCCTACCATGTCATTTGCTTATCTACCTAGTCGTTAGTTTTGAATAGACTCATTAGCCATCATCAAAAAACATTACGAAAGGGGTGGCTTTCACATAAACTGGAGTAACTGCTCAATACCACAATTACTGTTGCTGTTTTGACATGGAAAGAAAAATTCTAGTGCGAGCAGGGTTTGAACCTGCGACAAATGAAATTGTGAAATTTCGAGAGCTGTGAGCAGGGTGCGATGGTCTAATTGGTTAAGACATCCAGTGTACTGAATCGGAAGGTCGCAGGTTCAAACCCTGCACGCACTAGAATTTTTCTTTCCATGTCAAAACAGCTATAGTTCCCTACGCAGGGTTTGCGTATAAAAATATTAACAATTACTGATTTTTACTAAAAAGGTCAACATATATAACAGTGTTATAACGTAGGTATAATAAGGTTTGTTACAATAAGTTTAGATAAACACATTTTATCATATTTGGTTAATTGCTACAATTAGAGATGTAAGAAAGATACATAAATACTATCATTGTCTTAATGAATGTGTCTAATTAAGTTTACATCCAGATTTTTCTGGTACTGGATCTCATTGACGAGCCTATTATCTTCAGCACACTAAGAAATAATAAAAATGACAAAAAGCTGAATTATACTAAACACAAATTAAAATGGTAGGTACCTACTTTCAAGTAAAGTCTTTTCTTTTTTATTTGTTTGTAGTATCTTTGTCTGTTTAGTTCTTCAAAATAAAAAATAAACTGGATTTTGATGCAGCACCATAATTTTGATAATTTATTCCAGAAGATAAAAATATGCTAAATACATTAGGCATAGCACAGAAATCTTGATTTTCAGACATCGTAACCGTGCAAAACAGAAACGGGTCGCTAGTATTTTTTTAAACCACTTGAAAAGGTCACCGTAATTAAAACTGTCTGACGATATAGTACATAAATTCCAACCCTATAATGCCATTCATTCGTAAATCACAGCAGTGTTCATAGTTCATGATAACCCAAGGTCAAGGTCGAATAACTTCATAAATCAAGTTGATACGATAGTAGCGGCGGCAGGGTTGTGTGTGTTTGTGTCATTTCCTGTTAGCAGTTGCGGGTTAAGCGATGGGTGCTAAGATTTATAAATTGGTAGGTGTTATACCAAATTAGGTGGTGTGGTAGTGTATTATTGTGTTCAGTTATTTTTTATGGCGCTGTAATTCCGTGTTATGATGAAAAGCGATTGTCAGAATACTGAATGACTGTGTTTTTATTCCCTAGGGTGCCTCCTAGTGGTGGGTAGGTTGGTAATCGCGTCATCCGAGAAATTAAAATTATTTTTATAAAATGTCGTGAGGAAATTTTCGAGTATGAATTTGAAAGGGTATAAGAGTAGAGGAAGAGCAACTAAACAATGGATGGGGTGTTTAAAAGATGATGATGGCAAGGAAGGAGGTATAAGCTATAGAACCGATGACCGTTGGGGTAGACATGTTCTTGAGTGGAGACCGCTAATCGGCAAACGTAATGTGGGAAGTGTTTCTGAGTATGAATGTGGATGGATATAAGATTACAGGAAAACCAAAGAAACGATGTATGGACTGTGTAAAGGATGATATTATGATGGCAAGAAAGGGTGTGTCTGACGAGATGACGAGTAATAGAGAAGTATGGAAGAAGAAGACCTGCTGCACCGACCCGAAATAAATTGGGATGTGGGCAGAATAGATTGTAGGTACGTGATTTCTGCTACACGAACAGTACCCGTAAACAGCAAGATCTCGTTAGACGCTCGTTCTATTTTATTTCAGATCCGTTTACTTTTATTTCTGCAAATGTTTCTAATTCAGAGCAATTGATTTTAATGAAATCTTTTTTTAATTTAACTAGTATGAAATCAATGTACCTATTACTTAATATTTTTATCTGAATTTGAATTGTGAATGAACAACTATACTAATGCATGCCGTATGATGGACGTTGACTAAGAACGAGTAATGATTTAACGTTAAATAAATAAATATGGAACCAGCATTAAATATCAGTCAATAAATTATTGAATTGTTTTACCTAATACAGAAATAAGATTAAAAAACCCTCTATATTATACCTTTAGAATACCAATTTTCACGTCATTACCATAAAATTGTTTACAAAATATTTCAGAGACGAACCAATAATATTTTGTGTACTGTTATTTCAACGGTTTCGTTCTTCACCAATATAAATGCAAATCTTTTGTAAACTCAGTTTTAAGTGTTGAATAATTTGTGTCTCTAGAGTAAAAATGTTATAATAATCGGGACTAACCTGATTAACTATGGTCATCCCTAAAGTGTAGATTGTACATTATGTTAGAAAGTTAAACTTTTAATCTAGTTCTGCGGTTTTTGGTGCCCCAATAATCGAATTATGACTTTAACAAAATATTTGGCGTTGCTAACTTTCAGAACGCACCATTATTCTGAAAGTTGGCAACGTCAAATATTTTGCTATTTTGTTTAATTAATCAAAATTATTAAACTAATTTAGAAATATCGCTCTATGGTGCACTAACATAATGATTATGAATTACAGTAAATAATATTTTAACACTAAATATTTAGATTTAGGTATGAAAACTAGTCCGTATCACCCAGTATTAACTGGGTTGTGTAGGTCAGATAGGCAGTCGCTCCATGTAAAATACTGGTATTCAGCTGCATCCGGTTAGACTGGAAGCCGACACCAACATAGTTGGGAAAAGGCTAAGCAGATGATGAGGTGTGAAAACTAGTCCATTCAGAATTGTTCAGGCAACATCACATCCACAGGGAATCGCAAACTACAGCAAATGTGTATAAAATGAACTCTGTTACGAGACGAGCTTAAGTGTATACTGTATCAGTACACATCTCATACAGACTAATTTATCGTTTATAAAAGTGAAACAAGTAACCCAACGTAGCACTCGCCGAGCTAGTTTTCTGATTTTGCCGAAGATGAGAACTAAGTTTGGCAAAAAAATGTTAACATTTGAAGGAGCACAATTTTACAACAAAATATCCTCATGTATTAAAAGGTTACACTCATTCAATGCATTCAAAACTCTGTTAGCGGAACATTTGATCACAAATCCTAAAATCTGAATTCATTGGATGGGTGTAATAAATTATAATATAATAAGTGCTACCGTGACGTCTGTGACGAACTTTAAATATAAGTTTTATTAAGCATTGTTCTCATGTAAGTGACTTTGTGTCTTTTTTGAGAATAAATATCTTTAAACCTACATCTGACAAAGCCCTTAGCTAAGAATATTTTTACACGGGGCGTTTAGAACACGATGTTTTTGTTTTTACACAGTCACCGACAAATAAAATATTATAGGTATAAAAAAAACACTTTAGAGTGACGTCATTTGGAAATTATCCACATTAATTGTTTATTATATTGTTTACTTGATTGTACCAAACTGACGAATCAAAAAAACTGGCAAATTATTGAAACTGTCGAATTGACGCAACTGTCCAATCAGCGAAACTGACTAATCAACGAAACTGTTGACTTAAATAAACTGACGAGTGAGGGAAACTGACCAGTGTTACGCGGACTAAAAATATGTGGTGACCGAAGTTTTTTACGTACAGTGAGAAAGCTGTTTCACTAACACCTAGAGACGAGTACTAGGAACATTGTTTACATTACTCTAGTAGCGTCCCAAGAGAGACCAAACGCGTGTATACGTGGAATCGGCGTGTTTCCGAGAAATTAGAAACAAACTTGGACCCAAAGCCGAGATTCGAATCTCAGCAATATTGGAAATCAAGTGACGTGTGGTGTATGGTCACTAAAGCTGACAAGCCATTAGGATATTGGTTTCAATTTGATGCTTGATACGTAAAAAATAATGCCATGTAGTGTGTGTGGTGGTTGTAAGTAAACAACGCATAAAGGAAGAGAACAACTGTATGGAACACCATACAATACAGTTGTTCTCTATTAACAATTTTACCCGACTACGGACACACAATAACTTCGAAACTGCTTATCATAATTCGGCAAATGAGTTATCGTTGGTAACGTCTTAATCGTCCGCTGGTTATAAGGCTTTGTGACGTCACACTAAAGTCAATATTGCTCCCTCAAGGGGACATAAAACCACAAATTTTTAAAAAATTGAAAGTAGCCGTGTTAGGTTATAAATGAAAAGGTCTTAATATAAGCTGAAAACAATTAGATTTAAATGATACAGAGAGCGATTTTTACATAGTCGGGTAAAACCCGACTATATAAAAATCGCTCTCTGTATCATTTAGTTCTTAAAATTATACTTGTTAAGGTGCTGCTTAGATTCATAGTACCTTACATAATATTTCGTTTAGAGTTCGCATTTTGTATGAAATGTGAAGTTGTTACAGTCTATTCTATTCAAAAGGCGTGATGGTGTGCTTCGATGTAATAGCTGTTATCTAGCTAACGAAAACTCAAATAAAGATAGTGGCAAAAGCGAGAAAAAGTAAATTCATTTACCAGTAGATAAAATACACAAGATACCGCGCACTGGACAAGATTGATAGTTAAGCCTAGTCTACCTTGAACTTCTTACATTTGAGGTCAAAAGAAAGTGTACAGTACCGGCAGTAGGTTCATAAAATCGAACTTACGCCACTACATTTTTTGGTTGACAGGAAAATGAATAGGTATCGCATTAACGAAATTGTTTTTCGATGTACAATTTAGATATCTGTTATAATAATAATATATCTAACTGAAATCATTTAAAAATCACCTAATGCATCATGTCCACGCAGGTCTAGTAATGGCTTTTGATAAAGTTATTTATTTTTTTGTAAACTTATTTTTCGGTCAATAACCCAAGCATAATTTCATGTTAACTTCATTTATCAACTTAAGAAATACAGGAAAATGTAATAAGTCGGACTTTTCAATTACATAGGGATAATAGTTTCAATATTTTAAGTAACAAATAAAAACTGAAGTTAAATACTAACTCTTGTAGCCAACTGGCTGTATGTATAGCGTACTATTCGATTAACTACAAGCTTTCTTATACATGTTGTTTTTTAGTCAACATTTTCCTACTTAACTGTCTGCTACTACACAAGTACTGCATTAACCCTAACACCACAATTTGTCACTTAACTTGGCCGCCACTGTACGCCGATAGGTGAGACAGGCTCGCTCTAATCTTAACGACACTGCTGACCTTCGCCGATAAGAGGCGATAGTGGCCAGCACGCTAACAGTAGCCGGCAACTTATAGCCTTATAGCCGTTTAGCCGTGTAGCCTTATAGCCTAGCCTTTGGTGTTCATGGCCTGCCGCAGACCGCAATGTTAGGTCTCGAGGACAGTGGGCTAATGTATTGCTAGCTTTATCTATGTGGCCTTTTGCCCTTGCTCGTTTAAAAGGAATTTTAATATTGTTAATTAATTTATGGAGCTTTGGCTGTGGACTTGGGCAATTTTGTTTTCAGGTTTTGTTTTTAGAATTGTTTGAATAATTGTAACTGTTCCTTCTGTAGGTTATATCGATTAATATTTTTAAAAACGCGAGTGATAAAAATATTGATGTTGTGGATGTGAAAAATTAAATGACAAGGAAGTTAATACTAAAGCCACAGCTGACATAATACGCATGGAAAAAAGATATGTTGTACCGAACCCAATTTTTGGAAAAGGGTTGGAGAGACATAATTATGGTTCCATTTGCATAACAAAAAGTTGCAAACCTGATTTTTCCTTCTACCAAATTGCCAAAATTGTCTCATCAAAGAACAATACAAAAGTTTTTCAATTCAGAATTCAGAAAACACAATTTACATTTCAATCAATCCTACGATGCTGATATTTCAATGAGTTGTGACATTCTATGTATAGAGGAGGCTTACCTCTTTGGAAATTCTCTCTGAAAGGGTGATTGGCATTGAATCCAGCCATACATACACCCACAGTGTCGTAAATTGAAATCTAAATCCAATATCCTGATGACTTTCAAATAATCTTATAAATTACCATGAATGTGCGAGATCATAAAATTTTGGATAAAGGGAATGACTTATTATGTATTCCTTGAGCGTTTTAATTAAATTACAAGTCGATGGATCTCTCTCGAATATAATAATTAAGTGGGATTTTATTAATTTAGGGGTAACACCTGTCGGTATGACGTCTGACTGTGGTCTCTAGAGTGTGGATATTGTTTCAGGGAAACTCGAACATGGACTTCGTATTTCACGAAACTAATTCTAGTCGCATCGTCGTCCAATTTGCATTGATAGTTTGCTATCAAAGCAAATTGGGCGACAATGCTAGAATTAAACAAGTTTGTGTGTAATTAAGTTTGTTAGATTTCTGTTGTCCTTTGAGTTAAATTATTCGGATATGAACAAAAATATCTACTAATTAGATATCTTCTTTGGAAGTTTAACTCCCGATTTTTTCAATGAAATCAACACAAGTTACGAATTTCCAAATACGTGAAAACTGATGTGATTGGTTAAATGAAATATCGACAGACAAACGTATTACTTTTTTTGCAATTCATTTTGACGCGCCAATTAATTTCGTTCCATTAACCACTCTGTGTAAATCATTGACAGCCGACAAAAAAGCAACGAGCCACAGATCGATGAATCGTCATTTATTAGTCCAAAATCACATCAGGGGCAGGTTTATTATCTAAGAGAATCATGAAGTAAGTTTTTACACTAAAATATTAAATTCGTAAATCTAAGTAGAGGCAAAACTAGAGAATCAATGGATGGATTCATCAATCATTCAATTAATCTCCCATTTCATCATGTAAACAACCAGCGCTGTCAGCTCGACGCGGTATGTGACGATGCGTCCATCATTGCTCCCCTCAATTTGTCCTGAGCTGTCATAGAACAGTGGGTTCCGATTTGTAAAGGTACGGTTTCGGGATTAATCTACGCAATGAATAACGTCACTAGCTATTGGTACGTAGGTGTTGCTAATCTAATGGTAGTCAATAAATTGATGTTAGTGACATAAAGCTGTATTGCTCGACTTAGTAAAAACTCGAGACGCCCAAACTCCGCCCCATTGACAGCTATAGTTTGTAAGAAATTGACATAACCACCCCACGAGTCGAAAGTTTTGATATGGATTCATCTGTCAAATCACTATAGCTGTCAATGTGTGTCAATGGGGCAGAGGGCTCATTGACGCACAGTGACTGCTATAGTTTGTAACAAATTGACATAAACACCCCACAACTCGAAAGTTTTGATATGGATTCATCTGTCAAATCACTATAGCTGTCAATGTGTGTCAATGGGGCAAAGGGCCCATTGACACACATTGACAGCTATAGTTTGTAACAAATTGACATAATTCTGATATGGATTCATCTGTCAAATTCGAAGAACTGCCAACAGCGGCTGAGAATACGATTTGGTGTGGGTTTTGAACTCGCCTAGACAAGAATCGCCATGACAACGGGTCATGACGATTCTTGTCTAGGCGAGTTGAGCAATTGACTCTAAACGGGTCTTGGAATGTGAGTGATAATGTTATATTACATTTTATCTAATATTAAAAAGACGATTATGAATAAATGTTGTCTGACAGACAGACAGGTGGGCCGTAGGTTTAACGTCCTGTTGGTAATTTATTGGTCCGAAACCCCTAGATTAAGTAGATTAAGTTTAGTTTTGAATAGTCAGAGCGTAAAAGTCCGACAAAGTTGATGTCATTGTTAGCTTTTATTATTAGAATCTTTAAAAAAGTAGTGATAGCCTAGTGGTGTGACCATCGGAATGCCAAGTCATAGGTCTTAAGTTCGAACAGGAGACACACACTTCTGATTTTTCAGATTCATGTGCGTATTGAATAATTATCACTTGCTTCGGCGAAGGAAAACATCGTTAGAAAACCAGCATGCTTGAGAGATATTTCTCAACGGCATGTTTAAGCCAAGTCAGAGCCCCATGGGCGGCATAAAAACTCTGACAGTTAGGTACTAACCACACGAAAAAGAAGAAGATTAGAATCAAGGTCACTCTATACCTTATCTCAAACAACCGGTAACATATCTACAATCCTCCATAAAGCTTCTAGTTAAGATTCTGTAGCAAAAACCTCAAAGATAGCATGTACGTTAAAACAACCGTTTAGATTTTCAATAAGACAAGAATATGCCTTGTCTTACTGAAGATCTTAATAGGTCTCAGCGCTTTAGGACTCATTAAACGCAAGTGTGCACATTTAATGCTGATAAAATTTGGTGTAATAAAGACATTACGTGGAGCTTTAGGTAAACATAGACCGTATTTAGGTACAGACGTCTACATGAATTGGGTACCCCGTTCTTGTGAAAGGTATACGAATGAAACAAGGAGTACAGAAGTTCAGAGAAGTGATTCCTGCATTCAAAATCGTTCGCATTCCGACAAGTTATTGATATTGCTTGTCGCTGAGTTGAGCAAGAGGCCGCTCGCCAACACGATGGTCCGACCAAGTAAAAGAGGCTATGTCCTAAATCAAATTTTAGCAGGTTGTGATGGCAACTTTGAACCGGAGTCGATGGAAGCAGATTGTTCGTTTAAAGGGGTCCAGTAATGAGGGACCGATTGAAGAAGAAGAAGTCGCTGAGAGAAAATTGCCACTTTAAGGTGAGATGAAACCGGTAAGGACAGTTTACGGACTAGATGTGGACACCGGACTTTGACAGATTATACTTCATTATATTATAATGGGTGTGAAAATAACCTTAACGAAGTCGGAAAGCACTTATTCTCCCCGACACTGCATTCTTTTTATTCTGGAATTATACCGGATTGATTATACCTAGGAGCCTTCTAGTTACAGAGATATTGGAGGTCAAATTTCTATCTTTTTAACACAAGCAACAAGATTCTTTTTAGATACAATTTTTTATTGTTATAACTTTAGTTTAAATACCTCCACGAAACCCGTTCAATGCATCCATCAGCACAATGTTTTGAATGCGTTACATTGAGTTTTACTTTAAAACGTGATTTTTCGCCCAAAAAAAATCTTTTCCTAGCAATAATATTGGCGTAGGGCAACTTAGTTTGATGTACAGAATGATTGGCTGACAACTTCGTGAAGGCACTATTTACACCTTTTTTTGTGTAAGTCCTGTGTCCGAAATACAACTTTACCTTTATTTGAACGTGTTAAAAAGATACAATAATTAGCCATCATGGTTACGAATACCAGTCTCATCTTTGTATGATAAACCCAGTGAATAACAACGAAAACTGATAACGGATAATCATCGCTGAGTATAATACTAGAAAACAATTACTTAAATATTAACATCACAAACATTTAAGAACCACTGACGATCACTCAGGGATGGCCAAAATTTTGAAACTATAAATTAAGAGCTTAATTTAATTGTGAACTGCCAATTATGTTTGGAATCACCATGTAGTCATAGTCATCATTGCAGGAGTTAAAACTCTTTAGAATTTTCACCCTCTAATAGGATGCTAATTATATCAACGTAAGCAGCCGGTGCAAGGCTACTCACACTTGGCCTCTGACAGCGAGCATGCCTGTGTCCCGGCAGTGGGAACATTGAATTATGCTTCCGCGAAAAAGTCTACTTTAAAAATGTATTAAAAACCATCCCTAAGTATTCGCAAAAAGGTTCAATAACTATTTCAGAATAAAACTGTTAGTATGGTACACTACAGGCAACAGTACCAACCTTTGAAACGGGAGAGGCCTATGTCCGGCAGTGGTCTGCGATAGGCTGGGTAGAGAAAATAGAGAGGTCACTTAGGTGTAAATTAAGTACAGAGTACCTATTTTATATTGATTAGGATACTTTACCATATCAAAAAGAACAATGCCGTAGGCCAGGAGCATTTCATCTTCAAGGGAGGATGGACACACTGTGAGCGCGTTGGAGGTCATTCCAATGTTAACCGTTTATCTGGAACAAAAGGTTTAATTTTAATTGGAGTTTTGGATATGAATTCGTAGCTGATTGCTACGCCGTAGCAGGACGCCTACGCTATGTAGCAGGATGCCTACGCAGTATTTGTGAAAACGTTTGAAGAAACTATAGCTCTTTAGGTACCTGACGATAATTTTGACTTAAAAAAAACATTAAATTTTCAAATACAAACACTATAAACGTTATTGCCCAATTTTCAGGTGCGGGACTGTTCGAAAGAGACACCGTGGCCCTGGAACACAAAGGGCAAAGAAGGAACATGGATGGGTTTTAGTCAGTACAAGCCTGACAGTCCCTTCCGCTTCGCCCAGAGTGGGGAGAGTCATTTGATGATTTCCCATACGAAAAAAAAAAGAAAAAAAAGCCTATCTCAATTTTCCAACACGATCAATATTAGTAATGATAAATACCGAAAAGATTTTCTGTGTCTAGTCCCTTAGGATATTCTCTAAAATCAGTATTATCAAAGAATCCCTATCACTCTAGAAGACCTAATTTAATAAACCACAATAAATTGCTATATTCATTACATTAGCACTTGCTAAAGGCACTATAATATTTAATCACCAGGTTTGGAGCGAGGACAATCACTTGGCCCGTCCGGCGCCTAGAGCTAATAATTTAATGATAAGATATCGATTCCATCACAGATCGATGGGCCGACCTACTGACCGGTGTCGTACCGAGAAATACTTAACTATGCGAAGGAAATTGAAAGAAAATACAAGGGTTTCTTGAGAACTAGCTTTTGCCTGCGGTTTGAATTTATCACAGACGAACGTAATCATCATCTGCCTAGCCTTCTCCCAACTAAGTTGGGGTCGGCTTCCAGTCTAAATGAATGCATCTGAATATCAGTATTTTACATAAAGCGACCACAATCCAGTTAAGACTGGATAATACTACAGGACCGTAATGTTGGACTAAAAGGTGTCCTATGACCTAATGTCAATATTTTCACGTTTTAACGGCTAAACAGATTTCGATGAAATTTGGCGCTCAGTGAGGAATTCCTGGGAAGATTACCGTATCCCTGGGAAGATTTCCGTATCGCTGGGAAGATTTTCGATTTTCGCGCCGGGTGTAAAAGCTAATTTTATTTATTAAGTGTTTATTTGGCCAAAAAACCAGTGTTAGTAACAAAAAAAAACTTAAAAATGACTACTAGTACTTGTGTACATTTTAATTGGAATATTTTGCTGGTTTAAGGCAACAAGTCGACATAATGTTGTATGTCAGAAAGTATACTATTTTTTCATGTCCACTTGTCACTTCTGAAATTGGCATGTGTGTGTGACATTGACATGAATTGATATGTAGGTGACAAAATGTTTTCATAACTCACACAAAACAAAAAAATATTCTACCGTTTCAATGATACAAAATCATTGAAACTCACTTTAGCGTAGGTAATTTGTGTTCAATGTACTATCGTTGATCTATGTTTAAACCGACAAATTATTTATGTATTCTGAGTTCAATGAGAGGTGATCTGTTGTGTGAATGACCTTCATAATTGCCTTAAAATGAGAAGTGAGAGAGTTCAATTTAGAGGTGAGAAACCTTCTACTAAACCCCGTGTTCAGGTGAGCAACCTTCTATGATAATATTCTGAAGGATATTTTAATAATTGTGTGTAGGAAGCTGTAGGTAATATTAAAAGTCTAAACATTGAAAAGGAGATTTTAAGATTTTTCGTGAACGACTACAAAGACTGACAACCTCGAAAATCTGTTTAAGGAAGGTTGTAATAATATTTTATAATTTATTTTCGTACTAGATCATACTGATACTGTTAGCCTGCGTCATCCCACTGCTGAGCAAAGGCCTCGCCTGATGACTTGCAGTTGTTTCGATCCAAGGCAAATGTGGACCACTGGTCGTTGGTTTTGTCCAAGTCGTCCCGCCATAACACAAAGTATATAAACGGTTATCAGAAGCCCGAAGCAGGAAGAGAGTTAAAATAAATGTGGACGCACAATCGGTTTCCTTAACTTTTCTTTAAACCACTGTAAACTGGAATCTTGTTAATAGCTTGAACGTCGTTGTCTCATTCACTCTGAATAAAAAAATTTGGTAAGTTACATTTACTTTCTTCCAATGCTTATTTATTTAATATCTTATGTCATCACTAGCTGTTGTCTGCGACCTTCGTCGCGTGAAATTATTATAAAAATATAACTTCCCGATTTGAATTGCATTTTGTTATCAATTTCAAGGGTTTTAATTTTTTTTGCACGGAACCGTAATCCTTTTTCTAAAATAAAAGTAGCCTAAGCTATTTCTTATAATACCGGCTATCTGCCAGTGCAAGTCCCCTCAAAATCGGTCTAGCTGTTTCGGAGATTAGCCGGAACAAACAGACAGACCGACAAATTTTTTTTTTTTTTTGAGTACCGTATAGTAATGCACTTTCATAAGAACTCAATAAAAAAAACGGACAAGTAGGAGTCGTACTCATACGCACACAGGGTTTCATAACACCAAACAATATAATAAAATATTTTGTAGGCTCATTCATGTTGTATTGTATTACATTCAACAGCAAAAATAAATTTGTTTTTCATAGGATGTTAATGAAAAACAAAGTTACTGCTGTTGTTGCTGATGAAAAAGTCCCGATGAAACAGACACTTTAAGACGATAGGTTTGAAAACTTCACAATTTTATCTTGCTTTAGAAACGATATAAAGTAATATTGTGTTAAGCCACCGTTCAAACATAAACCTCTATTAAATAAATATTAATAAATTGAAGCAGTATTGCTTCAATTAATATTTGCTCTACGAGATTAAACATCTATGAAAACCGTCGCCACGTGTACGCAATTTAAGCGGATTATTTGACAAAGCTTCAATAGCTGTTGACAGTTTGAATTATTTATTAAAAATCTTTTTGTATACATAATTTGTTCGCTGATTTATTGTTTAGCTTTGTAGATGACCTATTGTTGAGCTCATGGCAAAATAATAACAGCCGCGCGGGTCGATGATCGAGGTTAAGCAGCGCTTGCTTACGTCAATCTGTAGATGGGTGACCGACCATACATCTCATTAATCCGTGCCTCAGAAACCATGTTAAATCGTTGGATGCCGCTGGCATTTATAGATCTTTGACGGTCGTTACAGGTAGGTTTGTTGGTTTTGAATGTCTGACAACCAGTCTAACCAAGGGGTTGTGGAGGTCAGATTAGTATCGCTCCATGTAAACCATGTAACGGTATTCAGCTGCATCTGGTTAGACTGGAAGCCGACTCCAACATAGTCGGGAAAAGGTTAGGCAGATGATGCTTTGTAGATCATTTTGCTGTATGAACCTTCTCCTCAACATTACAATGAGGAAATGATTCCATATTTGCACTAATCTACAATAATAAAAGTTGTTTATTATAATTGCTTTTCTGTGGTAGCGCTCAAGGTTAAAATTCCTTCTTCCCTCAAATAATGCGTGGGAGGGAATGGCTGATGTTTGCGTTTCGCTCGTGCGATGTCATTTCAATGAAATCGGCACACAAGTTATACCATGATCTCAGTTAGACCAATGGAAACTTTTTACACTACGTATAAAGACACACATTCGACTTTGTCCGAATCTACCCCAATATCGTTAGCTAGAAACCATTGTTCTAATTTTTTCTTGTATACGGACCACTCCTACACTTCGTGGTTGAATGTCGATAAGGTGCCGAATGTTAATTTTGCCACCTTGAATCTCATCCTCGTCGCCACTGTTATAATTGCGAGGGGGGCGGGTAGTGGAATGACACAACCGCTACGTATGAGCTAGTTTATTCGACTGGCGCACCAGTCGGACCACACACTACACAAAAGTCCATTACCCACCAGTGGCGAATATTCCATACAACTCGATTGCTACCGGCTTCCCTTTGAAAACAAGCACAATCAGTATTCCATAGACAAATAATAAAATCAAGTTAAAGATATCTACTCCGGCTAACGTCTTAAAAAAATTGAACCTTCGCTACTGTTACCCACATTGTTGGAATATCAAATGTGAATAAGCTACCATAACAGTATTTTAACCACGCCGCGGGCGAGACCGCGAGCAAAACTTAGTATTGCTAAAACAATAACAGTTATATTAAATATCGTTTCAAATATTACCACGACCAAGGGTATAATCACTGCGTATAATATCAGTAAATGTCTCCTGCAGAAAAGTATCTCCTTTATGAACGATCTGGGGTCTGCGATAAAAACTACGCTTAGCTGCAGGTGAGTGTTCACAGCACTATTTTTCTCCAGCGAAATCTGTTATAACTTGCGAAATGTGGGTGTACTATTATTATGTACTAATATATTATTAATAACTCCATTATTATTAATAATATATTAGTACCTGACCGGCCGGTAGCTTGGACACTGATCCCGATACCGGTGGGCTACAATTTTTTATATTTTTAAATGTTTTTTATATTGTTTTTTGTACGGTATATTTAAAAATATAATTAATTTGTATAGAAATAAACAAAGGAGATAATATATTATTATATTATCTTTTCAATAGTTTGGGTCCAAAATAATATTTTCGTAAAATTATAAAGATGAAGAGAGAAGAAAATCACTTTTAAAAATTGCTTAGTGTATACATATTAGTACCCATGACTGTACCTTTACTCCATACGAATATTATAAAATCCTTTTTTACGGCTTGCGTTGGGCTGCAACTCGCCTGATGCAGCCTAGGGCAGACACGCTTGCCTAGAAGAAACCGATTCACTCAAACTTTGGAGAGGTCTAGATTATAATGATCGGGAAACAGAGGAGCCGGCAGTGAACTTTGTCTGTCTGTCTGTCCGTTACTTTGGATATACCATGAACCGGGTTACAATATGGAATACATCTTATCCATTTAATATTATATTACTTGACGGCACGGTTGGCGCAGTGGCTGAGCAATTGACTGCTGCGTTTCGTGTCGCGGGTTCGATTCCCGCACGGAACAAATATTTTATGGCCTTCAGTTAGTTGTTCCGGGTCTGGCTATTTGTGTATGTGAATTTAAATGTTTGTAAACGCACCCACGATACAGGCGAAATGCCTAGTGTGGGGCAAAGTTTTAAAAAAAAATATATATATAAATATATTTATCAAATATCCTCTGCATTATAGCAGTTTGGCCCCTACGCGAGTGAAGCCGCGGGTATTAATAGTTAGGTATAAGAAACAGTTCGTGAACTATGTTTAAGTTCAATGTTCTAGTTTCTATTATTAGGTACTTTTTTTACTACTTGTTAAGTACATAGATATTTAATATTCTTAGAATGTAACCTTGTAACGGGTTAACGCCCAGATTTACAATGAACCAGAAAATACAAATTTTTCTTTAGTCAAACTAGGTAACTTTTATTGGAAAAATAAATAAGCCCGTCACAGACGTAGCATATATATAAATATGAACCACAGCGAGGCATATTACGACAAATTTTCGAGTGACCGCACACGCAGCTATAATATTTCTATGACGTCACCAAAATATGTCGACAGATATATCTCGGTATATTTTAGCGAAGGACGACCGCAGACCGAGTGAGGGCAAAATATATATTATGGTATAGCTCCCGTGTGTAGTAGCTTACTATACTATAATATATATCTCGATACATTATAGCTACGTCTGGCTTAAATATGAATAGGGTAAAAAGCAGAACGTTAACTAGAATTTTACTTTTACGCAAGATTATAAATATTTCTGTTATTTTGCAATGGAGCGCAGCATTCTAATCGGGTGTCAATGGTCGGACCATATACGCAACAAGACACTCCGCTCCAAAATTGAAATGGGACTGGCCAGGCCACGTCTGCCGTAGCCCCTATATGACCACACCTTTTTTATACATACTGTATACCTAGCTCATCACCATCTGCCTAGCCTTTTCCCAACTATGTTGGGGTCGGCTTCCAGTCTAACCGGATGCAGCTGAATACCAGTATTTTACATGGAGCGACTGCCTATCTGACCTCCACAACCCAGTTAGTACTGAGTAATACGATACCCCTTGGTAAGACTGGTTGTCTGAGTTTTTGGGCCACTGACTACCTATAACGACTGTCAAAGATCTAAAAATGACACCCGGGACCAACGGCTTAACTTGCTTTCCGAGGCACGGAGGAAACTCGGTATGTAATGGGTGGTCACCCATCCACAGACCAACCTAGGCAAGCGCGGCTTAACCTAAATATGATTTTTGAAAAATCATCCTCTAAATAGGTTAATTATGGCTTATTTCTTGGTCAAAGAATCAGCAATGCCATTCAAGCTGGTACTGCTGCCAGCCATCTGGGCACTTTCTCCGTTGACAGCGATGCGGACGATTTTTTTTCGACGCTCTTCTATTCTTTTCTGCTTTTGAACATATTTCTATTATTATATTAGGTCTGTACAGTAAATAATGTAAAATATATGAAGCAGTTAATAGCCAAAATAATTAAAATATTTTTTATTTTTCACAATGGAAATCCCATCGTCATCGACCAGAAAAATAAAGCTTGCGTTACAAATTAATACGTATCACCGGCTGTTTTTCTTACAATATCTTTTACATCATTATTTACTTCACAAAAAATAAACATTGAAAAATGATTTTATTTTTCCTACGTTGTCACGCTCCTCAAACCCCAGCGATGTCGATGACACAGACAGAGGACCGCATTTTTTCCAGATTTAAGTGTTTGTGATATTGGTCGAACTTGAGTGGGAGTACCTTGTTCTGTATGTCTGTCTGTGTCGTTTAAGTACCAGATATTAACTAAGCTTCTTCCCACGGCTTTGCCTGCAGTCACGGTCAAAAATGACCCACGACACGTGTGTCTATTACCGGGATAAAAAAATGTAATCGTAAAAGTATCGTGTCGTATGTTCTAATCTAGGACCTCGTCCATCTTTGAAACAGCAACAGACAGAGATACTTGTGCTTTTATATTATCATATATCAATATATTACGCGGCTTCATTCGCGTTATGGTCAGGAATTACCCTTTGCCAAAAATAGCCTTTGACAATCCGGGACAACAAATTAGTGAAATGATAAATGTGATGTGAGGGGTACCCCCCTAGCCCTACATCTATACTTACAAACACACATTTATGTACTTTACCTGTTATAATATTAGTATAGACTAGCAACCCGCCTTTGCTTCGTACAGCGCCACCTATCGCGTCCAAAACTATATCTAATGTAGCCTATATTTTAAGTTAAGCATCTAGCAGTAGAGCGGTGAAAACTGCGTTCAAATCCATGCAGTAGTTTTTGCGTAATGTGCGTACAAACATATAGACAGACAGACAGACAGACAGACAAAAATTCTAAAAACTGTCGTTTTGGCTTCTGTTGCTCTAATAAAGAGAGATACATTTTATTTTCAATATCTTCAATGTACAGACATCGACCTGTTACAATTTTATTACATGATTGATAACTATTAGCATGAATATACCAACAGGAATATCGCTGCGTCATTCGCTATGATCTGGTCCCTTGAGTAGGTGTCGCGTTCCGAGGTCTCAAATCTACATTGACATTACCCAACGACCAACGGTCGATATTAAACTACATAGTGTGTAAAATATACTTCTGCATCTGCATGATATTCACGTTCGTATCGTGTTAGCCATGCAATAAACGTTTATTTGACAAGAATTCCCTTAACACCACTTTGACTGTTATACTCCGGTCGTGTCATATTACTGTTTCATCGGACTATGAGTATGAGTGAGTGTACCTCAGGTTGCGCACACGCATGTGCATTACAATATTTCCTGCACTAGCTAGTCTCCGCTCAATTGATTGCCATGACTGAAAATGGCAAGACGGATAAGATCAAAATATACTTGCCATGAAGAATCAATAGACGATTTTTAACCAAGCACCCTTTGCTTGGTTAAAAATTGGAAATACTAAAAGGGAGTAAAGTATTCATAAACATGAGTAACTTTTAGAGTCGATTCCCAGCAATATTTTTTGCGTAAAGTTACTTAGTTTGATGTACAGAATGCTTGGTTGACGGCTATGTGAAGGGTCTGTTTACACCCTGTATATTTCAATACTTTCTGATTTTAAAAATCTTGGAAGTCACTTTCTTAATTTCTACGATTTTTCTTTTTGCTTGAGAGAGAGGCAAGCGAGATTAAACTAAATGACACGATTCCAGGAAACTAGTTGGAAAACTGCACCGTTCAAACGTCTTTATAAGCTCAATGGTCTTTGATGTCTTTCAGTTTTCAGAATTTTCCCTCTCGCAGGGAAAGTTAAAAGTATAACTACATTATTTAAGCATCTAGCATCTCTTTTCCGACTAACTGACTGCTTTGAAAGTCAAAAGTGCATGTAAAAGTTTAATTGAAATAAATGCACTGTTCATGATTTTTTTATGAACTAATTAATTAATATACAGGGTGGAAAGAACACCGACGCTAAAACGGTTACCACGTGTTCAATAAATCACTCTGAGCGGTCGCACAGAAATTTTTCAACGGTTATTAAAAAAAACAGCTGTTTCCTAAAGTGCAATACCGGCTCGATCAAAATGTATAGAAAAGCTGTTTTTTTTAAATAACCGATGAAAAATTTATGAATGCTCATAATAATGTATTGAATACGTGGTAACTGTTTTCGGGTCGGTGTCCCTTCCACCCCGTATTATTTTAGATAAAATCAAGATTGTGCTTGATTTCTTATTTTTCAACCTATATTGTCACAGTGCTGGGTGGATTTTATCTGTAGCTTTAATCTATACTAATATTATAAAGCTGAAGAGTTTGTTTGTTTGGTTGAACGCGCTAATCTCGGGAACTACTGGTTCGATTTGAAAAATACTTTTAGTGTTGGATAGCCCATTTATTGAGGAAGGTTATAGGCTATAAAATTTTACGCGGACGAAGGTAAAATAAGTAAAAAAAAAGCTAAAGAAAAGCAAAGCATAAACAGCAAAAAGCAAGTCATTTTCATTAAGTAATTAGAAAGTCATATTTCAGACAAATTATGGTAAAATATTGAAGGTAGAGAGACTAGACAAAATAATTAAATTATATTCAGACACTGTGAAGGTCTTTCTGAGGTCACGTAGATAGACTAAATGAAATTAGTTCGCTTCATATGAGTTGTATAGTGTTGCAAACTGAACACTAAATAATCTACTAATATCTCCATAACTAATAATGTAGTTACATACAAACGTATGTCGCGTCTCGTCTGTGTGTGTTACTCTTGAAGGACAAAACTTCTGAAATGATTTTCATGAATTTAATATTCTTATTACTACTGGAAAATATGAATGTAATATACGAACCACGATGACGCATGACGTTCTCGTGATTCGTAGTTTTACCATGGTGGATGGGTAACACTCCACTACATACCGTAGTCAGTGCTCCGAAAGTCTGATAACCAGTCCTAAAACTGACAAGGGGTATCTTATTACTCAGTAAGCACTAACTGGGTTGTAGAGTTTAGATAGGCAGTCGCTCCATATAAAATATTGTATTCAACTGCATCCGTTTAGACTAGAAGCCGACCCCAACATAGTTGGGGAAAGGCTAGACAGACGATGATAACGTCATGGTTTAAAAAAAAACATCATAAGTTTGTATGGAATAAATAAAATCCATACAAACGAAGTCGTAGTCAAAGCGTTAGTAGATACCGTACAATATAAGGACCGTGGGCGTATCTTTTGGGACTTCGTCAGTGAATTTGATAAATTATTAGATAATTCTATAAACTCCTACTCAGACTACGATAATTAAAATATCTAGTCTCGGTATACCTGATGCCGTTTGATCTGGGTTCACAGTAAATCACTTAACAACAGTAAATGTGAAACGAGCCAAGAGCTTCAGATTATTTGATCGAAATAATTATGCCTAGTTGATCGAGTAATCCCACGCACTATTGCTGAGCATGAGAACCTGGGTCCTCAACTTCTAGGTCGTATACACGGCGGCACATCAAGCTGTAAATTTCCAGTATAACTTGGCCTCGCTTTGTATAAATTTCCTGTACAACGAGAGATCCGTATAAACTGGTTTTGTTTAGCTTGATTGGCCGCCGTGTGTACAATGTGTTATTGAGTTTTTGCAAGATGGCGCTTAGTGTTTTTTCTTGTCGCCGATTGGTTGCTTTACTATCGAGATGACTTTAACAAGTGACAAACACTCAGTGCTCTTGCGGCGAAATTTTCAGCCAACAGTCTGCAAATAAATCCTATACTATTAAATGAGTAAAGTTTTTGTTATAGGTACCTACTCTTCGAATACTCTAACGATTTCGATGAAAGTCGCAATATGGCGGTTACAGGGACAAAAAATCGATCTAGCTAGGTCTCATAACTGGGAAAATTCGTTTTCTCTATTTTCAGCCGAGCAGACCTCGGTCGCCCAGGTACTAAATAATAAAGCGCTTAACAAAAGTAATAATAATAAAGGTTTTTTTAACATGTTTTTTATTGTTCAGATTATTGAATGGATTTTCATAAAATTTTGGCTGGTTGTCGAGTAATTATAGACGATGTAAAACGGCTGTTTTCCGTACTCAAAGAGATGTACATTCTAAGCGTGGGTGAGACATGCTGAGCTTGCCTACAGCTATGTTACTACACGGTTTTGTTAAAACTCATTAGTTTTATTTTGGTAAAAGTACTTACGTCCATTGTAACCATTTGAACTTGAGCTGGTCCGGCTTAGGGTGAAGTTTTAATAGAATAAGTATCAGCTTATGCTGGTTTTGATATCACAGAAGTTTGACCCACTGTACGTGTTTTTTTAATAACGCCTGACCCTGTTTTAACACACGTAAACTTATTCGGGACCAAAATTGAATGAGTTAGCAGACAGTTTGGTGATCCCGAAACAAAAGTTAAATTCCATATAGCTGTTGAAATAACGCATCTGCGTATCACTGATCAGTTTTCCTTACTCGTCCGTTGATTAAATTCGCCAGTTTCATTGATTAGTCAGTTTCGCTGGAGAGACAGTTTTGTGAATTAGACAGTTGCGCCAATTCGACAGTTTCCAGTGTTTGCCAGTTTATTTGATTCGACAGTTTTATTCAATTCTTCAGTAGAAGTACTGTCGTTAGGGAACTGCACACAAGTCGGTCACTTTAACCAATTTTGATCAGATATTCTATTTAATAATTTAATCTTTCTTTCATAATTTCGAACTAAATAATTGGACGAGTGAGCGAAACTGACCAGTGATACGCGGACTCGAAATGATAGCATATTTACATAGTATAAAAAAAAAAAAATCCGCTGTTTGTACGCTTAGATCTTTTAAACTACGCAACAGATTTTAATGCAGTTTTCAGCAATAGATAGAGTGGTTCAAGAGGAAGGTATATTGCACCCGTGCGAAGCCGGGGCGGGTTGCTAGTAGTATTATGCTTTAACAGAGGGCCTTGTGCCAATTTTTATACCTCTCTATTAGATCGCGGTTACGTAAATTTCAATTAGTACTGAAACAGAACTACTAATATTATTCCATACAAACTGAAGTTTACTTTAACGCTATCGTGTAGGTTCTATCAACATCGATAAAAAACACTTACTGGTATCACAGAATGTTTTGTCACAGTTTCTTGCTTCTCTAGTTGTCCCCATTCGGCTACAACAATTTTGAAGTTTGGTAACCACGCGTGGGATAAGGACGTAGAATTTATGTTAATCGTGTGTAATAAGGGCCAATTTGGGATATCATTGGATCGTGGAGGTGGGATGATTGTTACTTATGAAACTATGTTGAATACGAAATATAACTCCCATAGCTTGTTTGTTAGGCATAATAATATGGAAGGTATGGCCTGAATAAAATTAGATTGAAATCCATAGTTTATGGTTTGCAATATAATCATAATTTGATTTTTAAAATAGAACCTATCTCAGATAGAGTAGATAAAGATAGTAGATAAAGTAGTAAAGTGGCCTTTTATTACTGTCTCCAAAATTTTAGATTAAAATGTCATAAAATTCAAAGATAATAGATTAAAGTTTGTGACTAGATACAAAATTCTGTTTAATCTTGAACTTTTAGTTTTATATCAGCGAGATTCAAAAGTTGTATTTGATCCTGGTTTAAAAGAAGCCTAATTTATTTTGTGAAATTGCCAGTTTAGCATTTTTCTCCGTTCACTACGCGTATGGTGGAAGAAAAGCAAATTAAATAAGTTTTTGTTTATTTGATGACATTGCTGTATTTGAGTGAAACAATTAATACAAACACAACATCACGTCGCCTTCGCCGCGGTCTACCTTGGTAGCAATTTCCTTCATCAGATGTCTTATAAATATTTCATATTATAAGTCTATTTATGGTTTTTAAATAATGTCCCAAAAATAAATATCCAGTGTCCAGGCAGTGGGCCATGGTCTGTTCGGGAGCACCGCGTTCACACAGAATGTCTGAAGGATCTTATGCTAATGCGAAAAAAATTGGGAAGCGATCGGTCACAATTTGATTTCAGCAACATCTTTAGGTGATGGGACTTGCGACGCGACTTGCTTCAAGAAAAATGCGCGCCAGTCATGACAAATCTTGACGGCACGGTTGGCGCAGTGGCTAAGCGATTGACTGCTGCGCTTCGTGTCGCGGGTTCGATTCCAGCACGGAACAAGTATTTGTATGGCCTACAGGTAGTTGTCCCGGGTCTGGCTGTTTGTGTATGTGAGTTTAAATGTTTGTAAACGCACCCACGATACAGGAGAAATTCCTAGTATGGGGCAACGCTTTAAAAAAAAAAAAAAAAATTACATCGTGGTAACTTGTGGCATGCTCAAAACAATTTCGTATTATTTTGCTCCACAGCGGCTGTCACAAGACGCGTGTCGCTTGAGCATGTAGTCCATGGCCAAGAGGTTAGACAGTAGCACATAAGGTAGTACCTTAAATGCTACGGTCAACCACTTTTCAACCTTATGACTTAGGACATAAGGGTGAAAAGTGGCAGACCCTCATTGAACTTGGTAGCACGTAACCTCTAACTGAATCCAAAACAAATAAAAACCAATAATTACCTACCCCTATTCAAACAGTTATTGCGAACACAAATTAAATTTAAGACCCTTGAGGAAGGAACACGCAAGTATCAATGCGATTGCGATCATCAATTGCCATACAAGGTTTTATCTTCACTTAGCATGCGATCCTCTTCAATGCTAATGGTTTGTCTGTATTGTTTTACTGGTCTTTGAGTGAACAGTTATTAGTTCGATTGAAATAAGAACTAAGCTGATGTCGATTGTTAAGCTTGAATGTATTTGACTTTATAACTGTTCGATATCTGATGCTATTGAATTTTTTGTTTTTTTTTTTTTTTTTTCGCTTAATTATCATAGTTGGGGAATAAAGAGAGATACTTGATAATGTTGATGATCTTTTCTAATTTTTTTAGTACTTTTTATCGTGCTTTCATTAGATGTTTGTTTTTAATTAGGTATTTTTTCTGACGTAGTTCAGAAGTAGAAAATAGTCACCACAGAGTTTTGTGTGTGGTGACGCTTATTGCAAGTCATTCTTAATGCATGTTTGGAACTTGCTCTCGCTAGTCGATTTGTGGCGCTCAAGTTGAATCGAATAACGTTGTGTTATTTATAACTTCGCGTTTCCTGATAACTTCGATGCATAGACTGTTATTATAGAAACGGAAGTGTGCATGTATGAGTGTAATTTTGTATACGGTTTTTACTCCTTCACGTTGAAATGGCTGGACGGATTTGGGTGAAATTTACAACGCATCTAGACTTTAACCTGGAATAACACACAGA
This sequence comes from Noctua janthe, assembly GCA_910589295.1. NCBI lineage: Eukaryota > Metazoa > Arthropoda > Insecta > Lepidoptera > Noctuidae > Noctua > Noctua janthe. The sequence continues at coordinate 2,561,313 of OU342560.1, forward strand.
TTACTTTATTTTCCTGCGAGATGAACCACATTGAATTAAAAGCGAACGATGCCGCGGGCCAAAGCTACTTAAACTATTTATAAAAAAATTAGGATGACAAAATAATTTAAGTCCCGGAGTAGGTCACGGTGTAGTGCCTTGGAGGACACAATTTTAGTTCTAGCGACATAATATTATTTTATTTCTGTTAATTAGAACTAGTTTAGAAAACCCTCACGTGTTCAACTTAATTGTAATGAAAAACGAAAGGTTAAATAGTCTGTACTTATTATGAACTAGTTTTAATGTCATTATTGTAATGTTTAGTGTATCGTTAGCCTTTAGAAGGTCATTTGAATGCGTCATGTTTAGCTTCGTTAGAATTATTGTAGCCTTGTCTGTTGAAAATGGAAAAGACAAACATTGAAAGGTCCTTGCTCAGTTTTTATTTAAGCAACGCAAAGTCATACTCCTTAGTTAAACTAAATTGTGAAGTTACGCAGACTAAGTAATATGACTCAATCAATGCAATTTAATGATTGTTATATTTTTTCGTAGGTAGTATTTACTCAGTTCATCATCAGCAGAGATCAACATCATAATTAGAGATGTAAGAACATCTCAAAAATGTACGTACGTAGTAACATACATATACATATTAATGTTCAATGTACATTTTTAAAAATGCAGGCGTGATAATTCACGCCTGCATTTTTCTGAAGAGTTATGCAGAGATTCACCTAACAGAGAACTACATTTAACCAGATAAGTTTTAGTAACGTGTAATAAATAACGCCTTCAATGGGGCACAAATCCAGTCTCCAGGCACCAAAGCGTTATTGATGGAGTATCAAATCTTTAGTTATCAATTGAAATGATTAGAGCAGACAATTCATTTGCACGTAAGTGGTAAAAAAGCCAGTATAAGCTGGGCTCTAATTTCATTGAAACTCCGTACTGCGATAGGTCAGCTCTAGGTCAAAACATTATCATTGACGTGCGTGGTGCCTACATAACAAGAAAAATTGAAAATGATCGAAACACAAATTAAAACGTGCAGTGTGTTACGGGTTACTGAGCTCACAGAGTAACTAATTATACAAGAACGAAAGGTAAATTCGTGTCACAATACTTTCGTGCACTGGTCCAAATAGAAAAGGTTTTATTGTTCAAAAAAGCTACAAACTGCTCATGTGAACACGCGATTTCTAGTTTAAAACCCCAAGTATTTTTGGTTGGTGCTTCAACGGACCGCTGGTGATATTTAGGGTTCAGTCCTATTTCATTTTCATAGAGAATTATTTAAATTTGTTTGTAATAGAAACGCTATAGTAATAGTGTGATGCTAGTTTATATTAAATGCATACATTACCCTTCTTTAAATTAATTTCATTTAAAATGCAAGAATGTTTATTTAATTTATTTGTTTTGTATTTTATACCTATCATTTATGTGTAAGCCCTATGTGTTCGGTTCCCAGGTCGGGCAGTGTAATTAGGTTTTCCCATCAGTAATTTCACAGTACGGAGTCTGGGGTTAATGGCAATTGGTTCGCCTCCTGTTACACGGGACTTTAACATAACTGTGAGCTGTAACGCTTCGGAAAATTACAGACGTGACGTTATTTTTAGTCTTGACACTGTATTTGGAATTGGCATGCCCGAACATTTCACCCGCTCATAGCCAATTACTAAAAATATTGTCATTCATAGCCCAGACATAGCAAATTATTCTACCTTAGAATTGGATACACGTAGATATACGAGATCGGTATAATAGGAACGCATTGTTAGCTCAACTCCTACACTGTAAATAGGTGCACGTATACGTCGCACAAGGTTTGAATACATTTCTCGGTACTGGATTTGTACTTGATAATTTAGTAAGTCTAGACTGCACTTAATTCATAGAAGTACTGCAAACAAAGGATGAAGTAAAGTTATTATATTATGTGTTTGAAATCAAGCAATTTAGATGCTTACATCTCTTCTGAAAAGAGGTCTTAAGTAAGTTAACGTTAGAGTTCACACAAGGGAATTTCAAACATTTATAACTTATAAAAAAAATAACACTGGATTTTAAATACTACCTTTCCCCTGGTTGTACTCACACGGAGAAGGTATATAAGGGTTACGCCTCATCTAACTGTCGCTCAGAACCGTCATTCGCTAGAGCGGGAATGCAACATCGACGATGCGGTCGACAGCACACTGATGGTTCTGTTCACACTGGACAGGGAAGTATAAGGGTATGAAATAACATCCGTGCTCGTAGATGTGGTGCTGCCGTAATTATACTAAAATTTAGCCAGAGAACATTATGAAGGCCCGAGACTGTGCCCGAGACAAAATCATATAAAATCGTAACGTTGTTGTTGGGTAATAGAGTGAATGACTTGATTGATTTACTTAACAATGGCTGTATATTGTCTGCATGAATCAACTTTTTTACGGAGTTTCCTTTCGGAACATGGCCTATTTGAAGATTATGCGATTAAGTGGATGATAAGGCAGTTACTCCCGGAAAAGATGATTAACCTTGACCGCCATGCTAAACGAAGGGTCAAGGATTTGGAGATCGTTAAAGTTATGGTCTTCTGATGGTTCATAACAAATAATAAATGATTTATCTCACAATATCATCTGTCTAGACTTTCCCAAACTATGTTGGGGTCGGCTTCCAACCTAACCGGATGCAGATGAAAACCTGTATTTTACATGAATATACCATAAATTGTATGGAGAGATAAATGATTTATCTCATAACCTTTTTACAAAATTTGATTGGTCGAACCAACACCCAGCAGATATACTTGGGTTAAAACTGATAGCTTATGTGAAATTGTGAGGTTGAACGACCTGCAACAATAAAAGAATGAGAAATGATAGAAGATAATTATTTAGGAAAGATTTAAAACAGAAAACATAACATAAAATACATATAATTTTACTAAGCCACCTGAATCCATACATCAGAAAGATGATTAACGGCGTAATTTTCATAAGACTAACATAAACGACAAGTGGACCAAAATTAGAATAAATAATGTGGTTAGGAAACTAATGAAAACATCAAAGAATGCTTCAACAAAAGAAATTAACAAGTAGCAAACAAAGCGATTCTTTGGAAGAAAATGGTTTCTCGCTGAGAAAAATCCTTTTACTGGTCATAAGATAATAATATTGAAAACGTTGTACGAAACGAATAACCAAATAAAGAAGATAGATCACACTATTTATGAATTTCGTAAAAGTCAAGATGTTTAAAAACAGTTTCAAGCTAAGAGAATCAAAGCGACTATGTTGTGATCAAAACAAATATTACATCATTTGCATTACTGTATCAATTGAAAGTATACTTGGCACCTGTATCATCATTGACGTTTCTTGTTTAATTCCAAGTACTGGCTTTTGGTTTACTTAATTAGTATAATCCTAATCAGCGTAGGACGTTTCCATTTCTGGGAAACTGGCTTCCTCAACTACTACGCACTAGTATGTTTTGATAGACACACTGATCATTCAATGTCACTTGTCTGATTGGCAATGCGTATTGTCTTTAGTCATTTGTTTTATCATTAACGTCTATTCTTCTCTTCTAGGAAAGATCTATTGCTTCATATAATTAGATCCTATCCACCTATTTACCTGTATCATTACAAGAGCACTTGTTACATTATAATCACGAAGGCGGAACATCGGGCTCCCGTAAATCAAGCGTCCCCTTGAAGTCGTATTAGGCTGACCGTCTGTTTATCCTTCCCGGACACGGACAACAAGCTCTAACTACAAATGTAATTGACCACCTGTTTCTTTGAGGTGGGATAGCTATTGAAATTGTTTTAGCTATTGTTTCCAGGTTCATTTATTCGTTTTAGGACTTTTTCTATCACTGACTGAGTCTGTGTGTACAATAGTTTTTGCCACACGGAAATTTCATGTGTGTCTGTGTTTTGGAGAAACTTCGTGAGTGCAACTGTCATCATGTGTTTCGTTTTCAACATTTCGACGAAAGATGTATAAAATGACATAAAGGACATTGAGTATGTTACTGGATTTTTAACTTTCGGCGCTAAGCCATGAAGATGGAATAAGGGTATAATTACCTGATTGGCAGATTGCTGGTTGGCAGAATAGAACTGTTAATACTATTACAAATGCGAAAGATTAGATGGATGCATGTCTTTTGCTCAATCAAGCCAGAACGCTAAACGGATCTGGATGAAATTTGGCTCAGAGATAGATTATAGTCTGGAATAGCTCATGGCTACTTTTTATCACACATACACATTATAATCATTTTTATCTCTGAGGTATTGACATAAAGCTAAACATCGAATTAATTTTAGTTTCAAACTTACGTTTATGATATTAAAATTTGGAGCACAAATACCGTAATTAGCAACAAGTGACCAGCGACTTTTCGCTAAAGATAATATTAATAATAGGTTATTATTTAGGTCTAGGTTTACATCAACTACCAAAACCATTACGATAATTATCATTATTTGAAACTAGACTAAACACCAAGTTACTCGAATTATTACAACCTGATATCTCCAAGGTCGGAACTTCCTTCATTTAGGTATATGAGGAAACCTATAAACTAATATATTATGCGTATCTACTGTAAATAGGTATAATACTATTGTGTACTGTTGCCGCAGAACTACGTCTAGACTTACTTTATTGCTTTTACATAATTTCCAGTTTTCAGTATTATGAATATGTTATACTCTTCCAAGAAAATCTAGACGTGTAATTTTTTGAAATTAATTGTATTATTACCTGTAAACTGCTTAGTAATCTCAAATCTCACAAGTAGAGGATGTAAAAAAAAAAATATTTTTTTGAGTTTTTTATGTGATTTTTTTTTTGTAATATACTAGGTCTAGTAATCGCAATCTCTGGGCTTTAGTGATTCCAAACGGTTCAGTAAAGTGTTTCTGGTTAACTTCGCTTGTTAGTTAGTTAGTATGTATTGGTGAAATCCAGCAACTGAATTTCAAACCAGTCCCCTAAACCGATTGAGCTGAAATTTTGCACACACCTCTGGTTCTGGTGACAATATATGTTTATGGCACACATGACTTTGCCGCCAGGATCGCGTCCTCACGAGAGAACTCCTCAATGGTCAATTGCACGGACACAAAATTTTGTATACGCGTTCAATGTTAAGAGGTAAACCGATTTGTCTGTTTAATTTAAAACAGCTTGTATTTAAAAAAAAGTTTATTTTATTTTACCAGCATTTTCTCAGTTACATTCTAAGAGTCTGAACTTGTGTCCAGTTGATAACAATAAGCTCGCCCCCACTACATGTGGCTTAAACATAAGTGGCAGAATGTGGGTGTACTGTATGAGTAACTCCACCTGACCTTAACTTTTCGTGATGTTAGGTGTGTTGCAGGTGTGTGGTAGATATGTTATGTTACGTTTGTAATAAATTATGATTCATACTTTTACAGATACCTAGACACTAGATTATTATAAACTATAGTTACTAAGCAGTGACAGAACTCGACATAGATGATGAACACTGTACAGTGCCAGTAGATCTAAATGATATTGTTGTAGGTAAACGTGAGGAAACCCACACGGTAATGATAAAATCTACCGTGTTTAATGCCTAGAGTACGGAAAAGGCTAGCGTCGTTTGTCATACTGGGCTTAAATTGCAAGGCGACGTGTTCTTGCTAAGTTCTGTATCAACTCGAATACCACTATTGTGGATAATCACTTGGGACTGTTTTATTCTAGGAGACAGGCTGTCCATGTGCTTATTTGGGACTAGTATTTTAATATAATTTTAAACATCGTTTGTTTTCACGCAATTAGTAATGTGTTCATGTTCTGGTTTTTCTGGTCACACGTCACTTGCTGTACTTAACCCACGTAGTTAACATAGAATAAATTATTTGTTCATACACTGAGCATTCCAGCAGTTATTCTTTCAGAAAATTCCTTATATTCCCGCACATGGTCATTCGAACCGGATACATGATTTAGCAGTATCTGTATCGAATTTATAATAATTTTATCTTTGACATCAATTCAATAGAATTTAAGACACCTTTGAAACCGAACAATGTTGCCATCGGAGGAAATCCTGGATAAGGCTGGCTTAGAAACATTGAGATTGGTACAGTAAAAGGGAGGCGTATTCCCAGCAGTGGGTGAACTGATGGCAGCTGTGAGCAATGTCGATATCGTTTACGAGGACATTTTTTTTTACTTTGCCCCACACTAGGAATTTCTCCTGTACCGTGGATGCGTTTACAAACATTTAAACTCACACACAAATAGTCAGACCCGGAACAACTACCTGTAGGTCATAATTTTTTTTATTACGTTTGGAAATCGAACCCGCGACACGAAGCGCACCACCCAATCGCTCAGCCACTGCGTTAACCACGGCGTTAAATTATATTACTGCAGGACAGGAGAGATTTTGGAAGAAAAGTGATACAGTTGAGAATTCTACGACGTAATCGAATATTTTCCGCATGTATAAAATCCCAAGTCTGAGCAGGCTTGAATGTGAAGCATTTGCTTACAAATTAGCTCACAAGGGAATTTGGGCTTGATACGAGCAAATGCTTGTTAAGATGAAATATTTTAAATAATGAAACCCAAAGATATGGGTAAGTAGGTCAATATTAGTAGATACCTACTTACATTGCAAATCGAGTGACCGTAACCGGCCTTTTAAAAGTCCCACTGCTGGGACACAGGCTCTCTATGAGAGGACCACCACATGTTTGCGTCACGATCGGTTTCGTCACAATGTTTTCCTTCAGCGTTTTAGGAGCAGTGTTGAAGTAATAAAATACGATATTCATTTTGGGAAATTTATTTATATATATATCTGTATTTATATATATCTGTATTTATATATCTATATACATATAATAAAATCGTAAAAATCCAAATCGATGTTCCGACTTGGCGCAAAAACTACTGCATAGATCCTGTTCAAATTTTGCACAAATATTCCTTACAACAGAACGGCTAGTTAAAGCTTATGTCAACAGAGAAAACAGCCTAGCGAGCTCATGATCGTTTTGTAAACTACAGGTCGCAAGTTCAAACCCACCTTTCACTTTTTGTGATTAGTTTGAATATTTTTTTGATGCTGTTAGATTTCCAATTTTTTTTTTGTATTGACATCGTTTGCATTTTTCTCCTCTTTTTTTTCAAATGTTTCTCCAAAAAGTAATAGAGAAGTATGGAAGAAGGAGACATGCTGCGCACACCCCGAATAAATTGGGATAACGGCAGGAGAATGATAATGATGATTTCTCCAAAACGTAGTACAGTGAACAGAAGTCTGATAAGTTAACAAGTTCTTGCTGTACTAGACGTTTTTTTCCTTCTCGATTTGCTAATTATTCTGTCCCACTGCTAGACAAAGGCTTCCCCCATTCCTTTCCAACTCTCCCGGTGTTTTGCCTTCTCTGGCCAATCAGTCAGGAACGTGTCCAAATCGTTACACCAGCGTTTCTTGGGCCTGCCTTGCTGAACCCGACAGTCATCAGCTGTGTGACGATTCTGGTCCATCTTATAAATGTGATCCGTCCAGTCCCATTTGAACCTCGCATACTTATCGCCAACATCGGTGATGCCTGTCTTGGAGCGTATTGTGCTGTTGCGTAATTGCGTTTTCGGAGATTTTGATGTTTAAAATGCTACGCTCCATCGCTCTTTGGCAAACCTTGAGTTTGGACTACTCAACCTCCGTCAAAGACCATGTCTTCGCACCACGGGTTAGTATAGGCAGGATACAGAAGTCTTTGAGTTTACGCTTAAGTGAGATTGGAAGGTATAACGTTATGTAAGTAAAATCGATCAAGCTTGACGGCTTCGCAATTTTAAATATTCTTGACTTAATGATTAGGCAGCCCATTCGTTATGTTTTTTCATGTATATTTAACATTCTTAACGGATAAAGTACATCATTCTTGGATTAATTTTACCTGCGACACAAGACCGGAAAATAACATCTTAAAAACCTATTTTTCCGCTGAAAGTCTGAACAGCGTACGTGTGGGCTCACTACCAGACAAAGACCTGTGAATGAGTAACTTAGGGTGTAGGCGCTGCGTCGGTATGGCACTTGGGGTTTAGGTTTTCTTGCGTTTCTTGCGGTTTGCGGGTAGGTGTCGGGTTGTGTGTTGGTGGGGTGTGGGTTGCGCGGTTGGCGCGTGTGTGGTTGCAGAGTTGCAATCATTGGAGTCAACGATCCAGCCCTCTAGGTTCGTTTGCCCCCATTGAATGACTTTTTCATGAAATAGTTATTGGATGGGGTTGCATGAGCTTGGAGGGTTGTATGTACATGCGTGTTGCTTGCGCGATTCAATTTTCATCGACATGCAGCCTGGCACTGATCTGAAAATTGCGAAGGCGTAGGGAGATTTGAATTTCGCGGACCGCCCAGGCGCTCCCATCTTAAAATAATTGTATGAATTTATTTGGAAATAAACAGATTGAATATTTTTTTTCTTTTTTACATATTTTACATCCGGTAAACAGATGTGGGGGGCGAAGGTATTAGGCATTTTTTCGATACTAGGCGGGCTTTATTTACAATTGTGGAGATAACCCAGAGTGCAGAGAAATAATATCCGTAAGAAAAACCGTTTCACTCCCGACACGTCTTTAACGTTTAGATGTGACTGCACTAACATTTGAACTTCGGAGCAAAATATTATATATGTGGTGAATAGACAAAGAGCTTGCTTGAACAGTCTTTGTTCCATCGATCTGCATAATATTTACGTCTATTTTTCAATCTTTTTGTGCCCGTTGATCAGTGTCTTTGGAAAAGTATCCGCTTAGGGCAATCATGGTCCATCTTCGGAAATACGAGATCTAATGTCATTACCCTCTTCTTCTACTTTCGAATTGATGGTGCATCTTATCAAATTACTAACACCCAGATGGCTACGTTAATCGCTTTTCAGTAGCGTTTTTGAAAGTAAGCCCTCTAAAACGTAGGTGTAGGGACGCTTTGGACACTCTAGCATGGTCGGCCATGGTTTGATCGGGAGCTCTGTATTCACACTGAGCTGCTACAACTATGGGAGTACATACCTACTATGTTAGAATTAGATTTACAACTAAAATCTTTTAAAAACTTTGAGTAATATAAATAAGATGAAGTGCGACCATTATATAGTGGAGAGAATTTATAAGTGCGCAATGGATGCACTACAATGCGTTGAAAAATCAAACTTAGATTTGTTTGTAGTTTTTAATGGTTTAACCGCTGGGACCCAGGATAGATCATGAGTTGCATATAATTATATTTTTCGTTTATAAACTTTGACAATAACAGAAGAATACGCGGTCACGCGAGCGAAGCCGCGGGCTCAGCTATTCCAAAATAAATAAAGACGACATTAAGCCTGGGTACTTTGGCATAACAAGATAATCAATCTTAGACATTTCCAACAGACAAATTCTAAGAAAATGTCAATTAGTTCCGTCTACGTCGAGACTCTCATTAAGGAAGTTCTATATCCTCATTTAATTGTGTGCACAGTGTTGTGACAGGGGTGCTACATACGTCATGTTCGGGTCTGCATGATTCGCCATAGCCGAGCGGAAAGAAGGATCAGTTTCAGCGCTAATTATGCCGAACCGGGTTCAGGGTTCAGCGACGGTAGGTGCCAAACAGTTTCCCGATCGGCAAGAGCTGAATCAAATCTGAATCAGCACCATCATCCAGACCTCGACTTAACCCACCTTTCCACAAACAAAGAGAAGCCTGCCCGACGTATAGGCTTCTCTTGAAAAATGCCTACTCATACCGCACCATTCAGGGAGACGGCTTGGTTTTGTGGGGCTTGCACCCATTAAAAAATACAGCCGTAAGCCTACTGTCGCCTTGGCGGATGAGCCGCGAGAACTGCTACGCACGGCGTTCACGACACATCCAGCGCAGTCCGCCTCCGGGCACCAAACCCCTTTGGCGATGACCGGGTTCACCTGAGACATTGCCACAACTCATGAGGGCCGTGCAATGCGATAGACTCCTCGATCTATCGCCCGCTGGGACATGGCGCTTCCTCCGCCGCCCTGTCTTCCTGCAACGAATCGCGTCAGCGAGGAAGTCCCCCTCCTTGACGCGCTCCGCCGCAAGCTCCAGGTTCCTGTGCCAACCTCATCCAGGATTTATCACCGATGGCAACATTATCGTCTGCCCATCTCACCACAGACGACTGAAATCCGAAAATGTTCTATTTTTGTTTAGGTTCGGCTACATCGTTCAACAAATATCTGTTACCGAACCGAATAAGCGAGTAACACTTCTAAGACGTAACGGTTGAGTAATTTCAAACAGCCATGGAACTCGTGTTTGACAGGAAGTCTTTCCTTTGCTACGTCGTTTGTCGATGATGAGTCATGAATGAGTTATGGTATTTAGGACATTCATAATGGAATACTTCCAGACGAGGTTGGATCTGATGTTACTTGGAATTTAATGAGGAAGAGGAATGTATGAATGTAGTAAATTAGTGACTGTTGTTCCATCGTCTTCCTGATTTACATTTTGGAGTTAATTTTGGTTTTTCATGAGGAAGAGGAATTTATTTGAATGTATTAAATTAGTGACTGTTGTTCCGTCGTCTTCTTGATTTACATTTTTGAGTTAATACGTATATGAAGGAGCTCATGGCTAAATAATTACAGCCGCTCAGTTCAATCTTTAGGTTAAGCAACGCTTGCCTAGGTTGGTCCGTGGATGGGTGCCCACTCATAACATACCGAGTTTCCTCCGTGCCTCAAAAAGCACGTTAGCCATTAGTCCCGGCTGTCACTTGTAGTTCTTTGACAGTCGTTACAGTTAGTGGCCCGAAATTATGACAAACAGTCTTACCAAGAGATGTCTTATTTTCCAGTACTAACTGGGTTGTGGATAGGGCATGCGAATCCAGGTCTCGGTCCCATAATAAATCCCCGGTCAAACCTGTTTTGTTATGGGACCGAAACCCGATGCCACATGTCCTAGTTGTGGAGGTCAGATAGGCAGTCGCTTCATGTAAAATACTGGTTTTTAGCTGCGTTCGGTTAGACTGGAAGCCGACCCCAACATAGTTGGGAAAAGGCTAGGATGATGATGTACATAAGTTATTATGGGAAGGCAGATACTCTGGCCACCAGTCGTCCCAAGCGGGTCATGTTACCCATTAACTGAGTTGTGCAGTTCAGATAGGCAATAATAGGTAGCAATACCAGTATTTTACATCTGGTTCGACTGAACACAGATAATCCACATAATTGGGAAACAGCTAGGTAGAGTGTGATGAATAAAAATATTTATTTAGATAATCTAACCAAGTTAAGATCTAAAAAATATCTGTTACGGCATGATTAAAAAATACTTTTTTTTTTTTCTTTTTATACAGTTAAAAACAATAACAACCTCCAACATCCTCTTGATCACTGTGGACGATAGGGCGGAAGGTCTTATACACAGACACTGGACCACAACACAAGTACTACCTTCAAATCGAGCCTTGAAGAAATGTTTATTTTTAATTATTGCATATTTGATTATTGTCCATTATTTATTTATTGTTATTTCCTGATTATTGTATTAATTATTAATGATTTTGACATAACTGATGGTGATTTTGACATTATTATTCTTATTTATTTTGACAAGTTTTAGTAACTATTACCAAAATTTTCCGAATATAAAATATAGTCATTATAAATAATTAAGATAACAAAATAATGATGATGATTGATGCTAATGATGATAATTATAATTGTTTTAATGTAATTATGTACTAACACTAGTGTTTAAGATGTGTATGTATTATTATTACTAACAAATTGGATTGGAAGACCTGTTATTAAATGATTTCATTTGATTTGAAAAAAGAAAATAAATAAGTATTTCTAAATACTGAGAGTAAAGTTTTGGTTTAGCTTCGCAATAAGGTAAACACTACTGCGAAGTTAAACCCAAAAGCACATTTCATAGTTCACTCTCTCTGTTCCCTTTTCTGACTATCTACATCGTTAGCGTTTCCTTGAAAATTATTGTTTACCCCAGTTAAAAGGTTAAAAATAAGGCCCCGTTTACATTGCGGAAACAGTACGATATTTTACTGTAAAGTAAGTTCGAATGCCAGTATCCAAGTCCATACGATTAAAAACAGTATGAAACTGCGATGTTATTCTAAAATGCTACATAAGTACCTATATCGTACCTCTTCAAGAACACGTGTAAAAATGTGAACACGTGTAAACATGGTGCAACTTGTAAAAGTGAAACTTGCTAAAGTTTAATACCTATGTTTCACTTTGTAGATTAGATAGATATTTCCAAGGTCTTCAGTGCTGAGCTTGCTTACCATAACAACTTTGGAGCTAGTTTTTTTTTTTTTAAATCTTTGCCTCACACTAGGAATTTCTCCTGTATCGTGGGTGCGTTTACAAACATTTAAACTCACATACACAAACAGCCAGACCCGGAATAACTACCTGTAGATCATACAAATATTTGTTCCGTGCGGGGATCGAACCCGCGACACGCAGCGCAGCAGCCGATCGCTCAGCCACTGCGCCAACCGTGCCGTCAATTAAATTTTGCTTGTACGTGAAAGTGAGTTGAGATTGAAATAGGAGCAACTTAACAATAGTTCCACACAAGAGACAGTAGTGTCTCTGTAAGACTAACCTCTATAAACGATACTTAGCACGCAAAAGGCTACAAAGATCTTTTGACGCTCCAATGACGTTGACAGGGTACACATTTGAGAGGACGTTTTGTAAAATAAAAACAAGATTATGGCCACGCGCCGGCACGGGGAAGAGATGTGTGGTAAGGTTTATCAGAGACCTACGCCACAGAAGGGACTACTAATATAAATTAACTTAGTTATACAAACACAATCTATTATACTTGTAACCAAAAATACCTGTAAGCACAATTAGAAAGTTAATTTTAATCTTATGTTTAAGTTTGAATGGTATATGGCTATTTTTTTATGACCACGCGCCGGTAAAACCTTGTACATCTTTATTTTGGCTGATCGTTATTCTTGTCACTGTCACTCAACTATCAAACTACAAGTGCAAGATATGGAATAGTGGAATAGGGACATGTTGTCTATGATAAATCATAAGCTAACGTTTATACGGCATGGAACATCGATGCACAAATGGTTGTTACCACGTATTCAGTACTGCATTCCGATAATTAAAAAAAAAACGTTTATGTTTCCTTCAAAAAGTGCAATAACCTACACGGTCAAAATTTATGGAACAGCTGTTTTTTTTTAAAAAAAAACAGCTGTTCCATAAGTTCGGAATGATATACTGGACACATGGTATTCGTTTATGCGTTTTGTTTTGGAGGAGCTCGTGGCTAAATAATAACAGCCGCTCGGATCGATCTTTAGGTTAAGCCGTGCTTGCCTAGGTTGGTCTATGGATGGGTGACCACCCATTACATACCGAGTTTCCTCCGTGCCTCGGAAAGCACGTTAAGCCGTTGGTCCCGGGTGTCATTTGTAGATCTTTGACAGTCGTTATGTAGTCAGTGGCCAAAAAGTCTGACAACCAGTCTTACCAAGGGGTATCGTATTACCCAGTACTAACTGGGTTGTGGAGGTCAGATAGGCAGTCGCTTCATGTAAAATACTGGTATTCAGCTGCATCTGGTTAGTCTGGAAGCCGACCCCAACATAGTTGGGAAAAGGCTATACAGATGATGATGATGATGGTATTCGTTTATGCGTCGAAGTCCCACCACCCTGGAGATCTCTGCCTTACATTAGATAGTTAGCAAGTATAATCTTCTTCAAACAAGGTTAATTTTCAAAGCAACAATTCAAATTAAATGGTGAAAAGAAAATAAACAGTTAAGTTCAAAGTTGGTCGCCAGAAATCAAGGCAAAAGATGGAACTGTTTCATAAGAAAAGATAACTATCATATCTAATTGCAGTTTTCATCTCCACGCAGTTCAACGGAAGGGTGACAAAAGATAGTATTATTGGCAAAGTTGAGGAAGTTTCTCGTTGAGTTCTTAAAGACCATTATGAACATCTAAAACTTTGTTAAGTCAGCATTTTAATTAAAATAAAGCACTGTCAGTTTGACTTCTTTGTGATATATAGTTTTCTTTTTAAAATTGTGTTGTACTGTTTTGTTTTTCTTTTATTTTAGATGTACCGGCTGTGGTTGTATTATTTTGGAAGATTGGAATCCGTTATTCTGTCTTATTATAAATATACACAATATATTTCTAAAAATGTAAGTTATTTAAAATGATTAAAAGCTGTATTTCCGTATTAATGAACAATAACTAAATTCGAACTATAATAAATGACGTAAATACCCAAAATTACAAATGTATTTTTAGATAAAAGAAAAACACAACAGAACTGAACAAACTAAACACATAATTATGGAACTCATGAAAAATATAGAGTTCAAAACCTTGAAAGTAAACTATTTTCCTGATATTGATAAAAAAAACGAATGTTTATACGACCAATCAATTTGCTGCCGTAACTGTCAATTTACCGCTTTCTAAGATTGGAATTATTTGAAGAAAAATAAACTCAAGTACGTACCAACACAAAAATAGCATGACACAACAATCCATAACACAACACCACACAACACAGTAACTCCGCGTAACACACTATTTACACCGTAAGCCGGTCGGTTCGAACCCCGACGTAGTTTTGAACTGAAAACTTGCTGCAAAAGCGGTTCGCGTGTTAAGCCGCTAGCAACCGTCAGCAAGGCAGTTGCACATAACATTTGAATAAAGAATTAGGATTGACAGAAAAAAAAACAGTGTTTTTTTTTCGTGATGTCTTTTTGCCAATGACGTGTGACTTGTAAACAGTTTGAAAGAAGATTACTAGTTAGTATTCCAGTGTGTCGTATTAATTGTTTGTTGATATCCTGTTGCCATGGTTACGCGAGGAGTCGTACTTTCTGTTTGAGCAGGAAAAACGCTTTGAGAAATGTGTTTCTGAGTTTGTTTTTACAGTTTGCGTATGATATCGTTTAGGTTTTAAACTTTAGCATTTATTAGTTTATTTTAATTAGGTAAGCCCAAAATCCGAGGATATTAGTGAATACTAAAAGTTTCTGATTTGAGTACCCTATAAAAGTGGAGATATTAAAATGTCAGAAAAACCTAATTTCAAATTCAGTTAAGGAATATTGAATTCAAAAGAAAAATGAGAGTAATCACAAATTATAATGCCTAATAGTCATAAAAAGGTTTAATTTTATTTTCTACCTTCTTTTGGAGTAGATAGTCGTAAAACTGAGACGTTTCTCACATAATAACAAGCAAGCTCGTAAATTAACGATATTTATGGCTAATACTGAATTTTACAACGTCTAGGTAGTAACTGTTATTGTTCTCTTAAAATATTAATTCATAGTAAGCTATGATAAATTAATACCTTAATCATACTAAAAAGGGTATAAGATTTTTTTATGTAGTAAACTTAACTACTGATATTATACAATTATCTGAGATGTATCCTCAGTTTCTGTGAGCTGATTAATTGCTATGTAGCTTAATCTCAAATTGACGTACCTGATTGGTTGTTGTTATTTGGATAAACCTATTAAGCTTGGTGAGTATGTCGTCTTAGGGGCAGACTTCTTGTCTGAGATTTATTGACTTATAATAATTTGAAAATTTTCTCTATATTAATATTAGAATATAATCGTTAGCTTAACTAATGGTTTGCAAACTTTTCTAAATCCATTCTTAGATAACAATTTTCGTAACATAACCTTTAAAATAACTTCAACAGAGGCTATTCCTACTTATCCAAGTAAGTAACCAAACAAACTAAACATAATTTTGTAACAACTTACCTGTGTTCTGTTTTATTTTGAATATTTTTTAATTGTGTCCTTAACCCGTATTTTGCAAATCTATTATCAACTAATGTTTTGTAACTAACTTTTCCCACACCAACAAAACTAAAAACGCATGGGCAATCCTAAAAAAAAAATGTTGCGCGCCCCTCCACGAGCGACGGTGTATCAGTAATATGACATTTGAGTGCGGCACTCGCGACGTCGCCGCGTCGGCCGGGCTTCGGCACGCGACATTGACCAGCCCGCGACCTTGGGGATTCACTGGAATTGTCGTGAACGTAGGAAGAGGACTCATATGTACAGTCACGAACACTGAGTTGTATAAACGTAATAAATTTCGAAAGTGACTAGTCTTAGTGTATTGATTGTTATTTTATGTGTTACAAATATATTATTTTGGAACCATGCAAGTTTCAATTACTATTGCACGAGAAATTAGCGTTTGAATTTTCTTACGTGTTCACATATTAGTGCTCGTAACTGTACAGCCACGAGCAATGATTTGTATACGAATACTTTGCAAATTCATGTCAACGTAATACATTGCAAACGAAAGTGTACGAGCTTCAGTTTAAAATAATGTATTCGTGAAAAAAAAAAAAAAAAAATAATAGAAATGTAAGGAAAGGTACAATATTGATTGTTGTCGATAGTTAGAAGAGAAAAAAACAAAGCTAATGACAAAGGTATCTATTTATTTATTAAGAAATACAAATAAATGTGTTTGACTAGACGTGCATAAAATTTTCGAAAAAAAAACCCACAAAAAATTAAAAAAACAAAACAAAACGAAATTACACTAATTCTTATTACCTACCCTAAAATTCAATCAAATCTGTACTTTTGTGTTCAAAGCATTAGCAGCATATTTCCACGCCCGAGGTCGAAGTCCTACCAGAATATTTTTTTATAACTCCAGTTTATTTATTAGTAAAAGGCATTGAACCCTTTATTTTATGTGCCCACGCGACGTCTAAGGAAACGAGTAAACTGTATTGGAACAATCAAAATGTTCCATATCGATGTATTGTTAAATTAGTTTTGTTCGAAGGTACGGAAACGTGTTGGCAGGTTTCTGTGTCATTTGTAGTGTATGTTTTGAAATATTACTTGTGTGAATGATATTTGGTTGTGGATCTTACACGTATAGGACACAAACAAATTTGTACAATAGTGTGTATTAGGACCAACTAGTATATAAGCTGTAAAATATTGTTAATAACAGATTTGATTTTTATATTCTTGTCTCATTACCCCTAACTGTGGTCAAGACACCTTTAGCCATCTCTGATCAGTCTCATGAGTCTGCGGGACTGGTAGTCAGTGCAACCTTCCTGAATTCGGAATTCCTGCCCACTATCCATCTGTAACCTTAGGTCGCATGGTGCAGACAACCTGAACTTATCTGAATATTTATTTATCACATACTAAGTATAATTATGATACTCGTAGGTTAGGGCTGTAAGGCTTATAGGGCTTAGGTTCATAGGGACTGTCAGTCTGGTAGGCCTAAGTAGGTCCACCAAGACCCAAGTTCACTTTTGGACTTGGGTCTCTCTCAACGTTTAAACACCTCGACAACCCCGTACAATTCAATCCATCCATCAGCGCAATGTTTTGAATGTTACATTGACTCTTACCGTAGAACGTGAACGTCACCCCAAAAAAAAAGTCGTTTCCCAGCAATAATTTTTGAGTGAAGTTACTTACTTTCATGTACATAATGCTTGGTTGACGGCTTCGTGACGGGCCTGTTTACACCCTGTATATTTTCATGTACAGTCACACCCTTAACATTATTGCGGCCGTACGTGACGTTTGTTAAGCTGGGCGTACAACATGCGTTAATGTTGTTTTTTGACGTGGGTAATTTCAATAGGTTTATTACTCACTCGTCTGTCGTCTGAAAAAATTTACTGAAATATAATTACCAAAGTGCGCATGCCACCGTATACGTATGTATAAATTAATTTTATATTTAAACATTGCACCACATTTCTGATGAGAACCCACGCCAGTCGGCTGTTCTATATTGGACTGGAAGATTCTATGCGCCTAACGCCTCTCAGTAGTCGTAGTCAGATTTCAGTTAATTAGAGTCTCTTGATGTATTGTAATTACGCGGCTTTTTTTTAAAGATGTCCAGAAGCAAGCACCGCTTTCATATAGGTTCGTTACATGACATCAAGAGTCGATGGAACACAAAATTTTGTCACAGATTCAGCTAATGACTCCTAGAGATTTTTCATACGTTATAAACGAATCTGTTGATCGACCTAAAAAGTAGTACCTATCTAAATGGGTGGAACAGTAAGCTTGGGTTGTGAAGGTCAGATAGGCAGTCGCTCCCTGTTAAATACTTGTAATCACTGCATCCGAATAGACTGGAAACTGACCCCAACATGCTGGGAAAAGGCCAGGTAAATGATGAGTCAGATTGAATTTGTGTAGATTTTTTTGTTAATAGGCAACCTTGCGTTGTCCATTAAACAAAGCCCTTTTTTAGTTAGTCAAAGCCCTAAATAGACTACCTAATAAAATATAATATTTTTTCATTGTTGTAGGTATCTACCTAGCACTTTTAATGAATATTAGAAAGTTATGTCTTACAGTTACAACTTTGTGAATAGCGGAGCACTAAAAGCAAAACTTTAAACTCAAATAACAAAACAAATCGTTTCAGGATTATTTAAATGTTTCTTTCCGACGTTTCCATTAAATTGTCGGCATTAATCAAAACAGTTTTTGAATTTGTTTGCTTGAGAATTTAAATTAGTCTCGTCT
The DNA here is from genome assembly GCA_910589295.1 of Noctua janthe. Classification (NCBI taxonomy): domain Eukaryota; kingdom Metazoa; phylum Arthropoda; class Insecta; order Lepidoptera; family Noctuidae; genus Noctua; species Noctua janthe. Next base: position 2,579,952 of record OU342560.1, read on the forward strand.
GCTTTTCAAATAGTTTCTTTGTTTACAACTTACGAAGGATGTGATTTTATTATGACTTTGAATAGGAATGAAGACTCTTTGTATCTACTCAATTAACTTTCAACAGATTTCTAAAACGAGATGGCCGAAGGAGGAAAAATTGCTATTGTGAGGCAGTATTTTTTAAATAAAATAATAAAGAACCCCAGACTTCATACTTGGCAGAAAGGATTATATTTATTACTGATACTGTTAGCGTGCGCCATCCCACTGCTGGGCAAAGGCCTCTCCCATGTCTTCCAGTTGTTTCTATCCACAGCTAATGTGGACCACTGGTCGTTTGGTTTTTTCCATACGCAGCTCGTCTCGCCATCTTCTACGAGGTCTGCCGCATGAGCTGTGGGCCAAAATAGGACCACTTTCTGGGGCCCTGGTACAGCCAGAATACCTTAACGTTAAAATAAATACTAGATTAACCTTAGGCCCAACTCAAATTCAATAAATTCTGGCTTAGATGTTTCGTGAATTGATCCTAAACACAAAGCAACAAAAAGAGGCTTCTATTAAACACTTCACAATGCCTCTAAATCTAGCCCAAAAAGGCTAAATCACAAATCTAGAGCAATTTCATTGAAACATTTATTTCACTCTTGTTATAAAACTAGATGGATTTCATTTTATTCAAAGTTGAAAAGCTTTATAGAAATTGTCGTAGTTTTAATGAATGGGTCGAAAGCATTAACAGATAATAGTTTCAAGTTTTAATAACTTTTGTTTTACTGTATTTTACGACTTAAATGACCTTTAAAATTAAGGAATGTCATGTTGGCAGTTTGATGTTGGTGTTAGTGGATTCTCTCCGTCATCATTGCAGGTCCATATTAGAGCAATTTAGGCCTGGCTTTTGCTAATATTGACTAGAATCTTTCTGGCATGCTTAATCTTGTTTTTTATTCTTTCAAGTCGTTCGTGGTTCTAAAGTAGGCACCTAAACAGATAGTACTAAATGGTATTTCCATCACTGGCCGTCTTTGATCATCTATAACTAAAGTTTTCGTAAGGAATTATCGGAATTATTTTTACGGTGAAGGAATACATCATTAGGAAACTGGTATATTGGCAGGTTGGTGAACTAGGAGAAACAATTGGAAGACATTGTGACATCTAACAATCCGTACTCACTCTCTCTCAAAGAAAATAGACCTGCGCCCTCACAGTGGCAACATTTTAGGCTGATTTTTAAAAGAACAATTAGTATTTTAATGTTATGCAAAATATTTACTTTTAATTCCACTAATATGATTCAAACTTGGATGTAGGATGCAGCGCTGTCCTTCAGTTAGCAAGTCGACCGCTCGCTCGAGTCAACATTTCCTGCAGATGCTCCGGGGAGGGTCAAAACAAGTGTCTAGCATAGGTGTGGGTGCATGGCATGCTAATAATTATTGCTTTTCTTGCATGTACATATTTTTTCGGACGGGCGATGCAGCATCCTGCATCCAACCCTGGATTTTTTTCGCTGATTTTGTTTTCCTTGCCTGCTTTGTCCCACTCCTGGGCGAAGACTTCCCTCCACTCCTTCCACTTCTCGCAAACCCGCGCGTCGTCCTTCCAGTTCGGACGGAACTCGTCCCGTTCTTCCCGCCATCTCCTTCGTGGTCAACCGCAACTCCGCCTCACTGTGTCTGTACCAGTTTGCTGCTATTTTGGCCCATAGTTTGTCAGGCATGCGGCAGACATGACCTACCCAGCTCCATTTGAGTTGGGCAGCCATGTGTTGCATAACATGGAATGTGTGAAGGATGATATGGAAAGAAAGGTGTCTGATGAGATGACGAGTACTAGAGAAGTATGGAAGAAGAATACATGCTGCGCCGACCGCGAATAAATTGGGAAAAGGGCAGGAGAATGATGACTTGGTATATTTTTTAAAGTCATGGATTTCCGAAAAGTAACGCCTGATTCTATAACTTTATTAGTATTTATATAACCAGTCTAAAACATTCAACTTATCCATTTTCCAATAAACTTCTAGAAAACTTTTTCTAACTCAATAATTAATTGAATATCCGGCTATCCTATAAGGGTTGCACGTTAAACTTCGTTCATAACTCTGACTAATGATAACGATCATAATTCCTCAATATAATTGCGAAGGGCAACCTTGAGGCGAGATCGATAGGGACCATTTATGTTAGCGCTAACACATAGAGGTTCCTGATTTATAGAAGTTTAATAGACTACTTATAACCAACTTTTATTTAATATTAATGGGCTTAATGGGCTGTTGTGTAAGTAAGTATGCTATGAATAATAAATATTTTAACCAACAACACTGGTAATGAATGAGTTAGCTAAATCGTGTTGTTGGATTTTCAAATATCGGCGTTGAGCCAAGGATTGAAAGTTCAATAGCACTCTTTTATGTAGGCATTTATTTAGCTAAGTAGAATAGAATAAATAATCATTCTTTATTTTCACAAAAAAGTAGGTAATACAATAAAGGTAGGGAACGGGTAGTTGTCACCTAATGTTAGTTAAGAGGATCTCGTGGCTAAATAATACCAGCCGCTCGGGTCGATCTTTAGGTTAAGCCGCGCTTACCTAGTTTGGTCCGTGGATGGGTGACCACCCATTACATACCGAGTTTCCTACGTGCTCAGCTCGGAAAGCACATTAAGCTGTAGGTCCATGACAATGAAATGACAGCCTGGAGGCTGTCATTTGTAGATCTTTGACAGTCGTTACAGGTAGTCAGTAGCCCGAAAGTCTGCCAGCCAATCTTACCAATGGGTATCTTATTACCCAGGACTAACTGGGTTGTGAAGGTCGGATAAGCAGTCGCTCCATGTAAAATACTGGTATTTAGCTGCATCCGGTTAGACTGGAAGCCGACCCCAACATAGTTGGAAAAAGACTAGTCAGATGATGATGACCGAGTGTTAGTTAAAACGGACATTACTCTACTTTCAAGATTTATGTTCCGTCTTAGTCGCAGAAACGAACCAGAATTCAATGAACCAGATCGGCTGAATTCTGTGATTTAATAATTTCAATCTTAGACCAAATGAAATTGGAGATTCGTCAATTGAATTTCGAATAATGGAAGGAGAACTGTCTATTAACAGCTTCAAAATAATTTAATTTGAAACCAGTATAATATGGTGTTAGGTTTAAGTCTAACCAGCAGTCTGTGGCGCGAATTATACAGAAATGGCGTAAGGTGAGGGCGCGGCACAGGCGCAGTGCAGGCATGATGTCGCTTCAAAATTTTGACTCATAGATATAATACCCGTAATCAAGACGACCTAGAAATCCCAAGAGTGAGAACCCTGCACGGCAGGAAAACTATACAGTATGAGGGGGTTCGGTTATACAATAAATTACCTAAAAAAGTCAGAGAGTGTACAAGTATACCTACATTTAAAAAAGGCCTAAGGAATTATGTATTAGACTCATAAGTTTAGGTTTTTAAATTAGACGCATAAGTTGAACGTGGATTGTTTCTTTCGTTTTTTTTTGTGTTTTTTGTTGTCCCACGCTGGGAATTTCTCCTGTATTGTGAGTGCGTTTGCAAACATTTAAACTATGTCTGTAGCAAGTACTGCTATTTTATGCATGAAACTATGGTGTTCAGTTTCTTGGATAGCTTGAACGTCGTAATGTAACACAACCTATTGTTAATTTAGTTAAGTTTCTCTTTAAGTGAACTGTAATTTGTTCTTTGAGAAATAAATGTCTTTGAACCGAATTTTCATACAAAACGTACGTAGACAATGTGTCGTGAATTACACTCAAGCGGCGCGGCGCAGGCACGCCTTCCTTTCGATACGTTATAAGTCCACGTATGGGCTGCGCCTGCGCCGCGCCTTCACCTTATGCCGTTTCTGTATAATTTGCGCCTGATATTATTGAATGGAATGAATTTTTCACTTCACCCGAACATAGAAAGTTGAGCTGAAGTTAAAGATAGGTGAAGAGAACCAACTGTAGCGTCAACTTGTCTGCCAGTTACATTAAACTGTTTGCTAAAACCGAACGGGTTATTGCTATTTCTCGATTTGTCCTTCTTCTTCTCTTAATCAAATATAATGTTTAGCTCAGAATTTAGCAACGCGAAGTTCGCTCACTGATGCACTCATAAGATCATCGAGACTTAGTGCGTAGTGTCAGGGCATATAAAATTTTGTTTACTAAATTTTGAAATGATTTCAAAGACTTGAAAAATAGAAAAAATATGACAGTGAACACATGGTTTCGGCATTCAATAGGACACATTATCATTTTCCATAGTAATAGACAAGAAACAATCCTTCCGAAGCTAAATTAATGATTTAAAATTACAAAAATAGATGCAGAATTCAACAATTTCCTATTTTTTTTTGCTTATAACAGAAAACGATAGAAACACTGTTCCTTTTAGTGACACTTTTACTTCTTCAACGACCTACATACATGACCATTTGCACAGATAGTCAATTGACAAAATGGCTGGACGTTTATATTGAAGCTAATGGTACAGCGTTATTGTTGATAGAACCATTACGGGGAGCTGCTGATGCGCTTTTACGTTTCGTTCTAGTTTATAGCGTCATTATAATATGGAACCAATGTTTGATGCAAATTTACCTGGAAAAGGAGATTTATTACATTTTTGGGATTTTAGGCAATGTTGCAAGGTCAGGTGCTCGTGGTTAAACAATAATAACACCATAGATAGATATTAAAGTTTAAGCAACGTTTACCTAGGTCAACCCGTGGATGGGTGATCATCGATTGCATAGCAAGATTCCTCCTTGCCTTGAAACAATTAGCAGTTGGTCTCAAATGTGATTCGTGGGTCTTTAACAAACTAGTCTTTTCAAGGGGTATCCATGGAAGACTAGTTGTCAGTTTCGGTTGTGGAGGTCAGATAAGCAGACTCTACATGTAAAATAGTGGTATTAAGCTGAATCTAGTTAGAATGAACACCGACCCCGACATAGTTTGAAAAATTTTAGGCAGATGATGATTAGGTAGTGTTGCATGTTCTTGCTTTTCTTTGAGTATGATTTTTTGCCCATATTTCTATTTGGTGATAGAGGTCATATTTTATTTACTGCCGCAATTCCAACAAAATCGTTTGGTTTACGATTGTCACAGGATAACCTAACGCTTGGTTTCATGTGACTAGCGCAGCCTTAAAATGGCTACTTAGCAACGGTAGTGTCTGTGTCATTTATGAACTTGGCCAGTAGTCTTCGTCGGAATAATAAGAACAAAAGAACTTTGTATGATTTTAATTGCAGAAAACATATTCCATATTGCACTCGCCCTTGAACTTGCGCCAGTGGCTAGTGCAATTCGCCGGAGACGCGACGGGAAGCGTTAGATTGGTGCCAGTTGTAAATTCAAAAGGCGAGCGTTGTCAATGTACCTGGTCCGTGGGCGACATAGAGTAGATTATTTGTTGCAGAGTGGTCACTTTGTTTCGCAAACTATACTTTAGTTTGAAAAGAAGTGTACAATGCTGGTATAGTTGACACAAAAGTTGTTTAACTTTAGAAAGGTAGGTAGTTAGAAAAGGAGTGAAAAATCCTGTTTTCTGGTCTGCAACAAAAGTTGTTTATTTCCCGCATTTAAGTTTTTCTAAAGTTACTCATACAACTCACTGAGCTGAGATCAAGCCAAGCTTATTTAGTACCTAACATGTCGTCTGCTGTCCCGCTTGTTTACAATAGACTAAACCATTAGTTTGTTTAATTATTTGTGTGTTTGAGTGATGTTCTTCAGAAAAGTCAGAAGCCCATTACTCGCCACCGCCGCGCTGTGAGTATATGAACAGACATATGAACGTGGACGAAGTAAAAATTGTACCAGGTTTCGTTCTGGAATTTCTGCCATACCTCTTATGGAAAAGGCGTGAGTTTATGTAATAGTATGCTATATGTGTGTTGGGCAATGGACTTTATTGTCGGCCTAGGCGGACCGATGTTGACCTCATTGTGGATTCTAGGAGCTGGATGACAGTGCTTTATCGAGATTATTGGCTTTTAGCAGACTGCTATTAGGCTGATGAAGATGATTGATTTTGCCATCGATAAACAACCAAAGGTAGTATGACGGCTTTAAAATACTGTACTGTTCTCATAGAAACACTGCTGCGGATTTCCCTACACCAAAACAAAAAATAAAGGACTAATCACCTTATTTATAAAACATTTTACAAGACAAGAGTTTTAGTCAGATTAATGTCTAGCTCTAAGCTTAATGAACTACTTGCTACCTCAAGTTGAAACTATTTTGCTGAGTTTGTAACTTACCGCAAGATCTATTTATCGTGGGTCCACGTGGACACGAGTTTTAAAAAGACATTTGTTACTTCAAGCTTCGGTTCACTGTTTTTCTTTATTTAAGGGTACACTAGCCGGTCATACTTCCATTCAATCGTAGTATGGCGACTACTCCACCGTTTGTGGTGTACTTTTAAAATAAAAAATAGTCAATTTGTCTCATAATTATCTAGCCCTGTACCGAAACAAAAAGTAAAGAAAAACATCTATTTGAAAGTTATGAGCGTCGAAAATTCCATATAAAAATACCATAAGAAGGAAACTTGTAAATAGTTACCATAGAGGGACAGATTAGTTGTTCAAAAATGCAAATAATTTTGTTTTGAACAGATTCATGTAATATATTTTTCATGATAACCATATTCCCAAAGGTCTGTATAAAAATTTTAGCGCGCTCGTTTTCATTGTAAATCATCATGTATGCGACACTCATTTCAAATGAGTATGTATGTGTACGCGCACTAGCTTCTTACTGCTCATCACAGCGTCTATCCCTTTCGCATGTGATGTCGGATAAGATAGCATGTATTTTAACCCCACCAACCAACTAGTTCGTGCCTCCGACTTGTATACTCCTTAGTTACTTCATTAGATACTTTTCTTACCTACAACCACTTAGTTATATTTTATTTAATTTGTCAATGTGTAACATAATTGATGTTTGATTACCTCGTTTATTTAGTAGTCGCAAGCGTGACTGGCTTGGCTTTTTTTTTTTTTTTTTTTTTTTCGGAGCGGAAGGGAGTGTCAGACTTGTACTGACTAAAACCCACCCATGTTCCTTCTTTGCCTTTGTGTTCCAGGGCCACGGTATCTCTTTCGAACAGTCCCGCAGCCCTGGCAGGCATCGGCCCTTGCGGACCCCTACTTATTTGCTGACATCTCTTTGAGGCGCGCGTGGAACACGAACGCGCCGTCGGCACGGCCTGTCGACATAAGACGGCCGGACGGCGAGCTAGCCCATAACTCGCCGACCACAGGCCCGCGCCTACGGTGGCCGGGAGCCACCACGTGACCCCCGACGCCCAGGGCGTCTCCCGCGGCGGCTGGGACGTGAGGTTCTTTCCCTCTCACGTCCCGCCACCTCCTTCACTAGCATGACTGCTTCACAGAAGGTGGTGACGGCTTCCCATTCCCTCTCGCTCCGGACCATGGCTTGAACCAGGGCCGGACGCGAGAGATCGCCGCCGCCAATCGCCGTTACAAGGACACGGCGGTGCTCCGCCCAAGCGGGGCAGACCTCTACGGTGTGCTCCACCGTGTCCTCCGGACGATCCTCGCAGTGGAAACACCCGGGCGTTTCCTCCCGCCCGATTCGGTGCAAGAACCTCCCGAAACAACCGTGTCCGGTGAGGATCTGCGTCAGGCGGTAGGTGAGGGCGCCGTGGCGCCTCTCTAGCCACTCCTCAAAGAGGGGACTTATCGCCACTATGGTAGCGTGCCCTGCACGGGGTTGCAACAGTCGCTCTCTCCATGTCGCCATGATATCACGCCGGAGGTCTGTCCGCTGAGCGGCAATTTGCCGCGGCAGCGGAGTTTCCCCCCGACGTAGTGCCTCCGCGCGCCATTCATGCAGGCGCGCGAGGACTATCGCCTCCAGATCCCATGGCGGCAATCCGGCAAGAAGGCTAGCCGCCTCGCCGGAGATCGTGCGGTACCCCCGGATTAGCCTTATGGCTATTACCTTTTGGGGCGCGTTCAGGTAGTGGGCGGCTTGCCGCCTCAAAGAACGCGCCCACACCGGGGCCCCGTAAAGGGCCATGGACCGCACGACCTCCGCGTAAAGCTTCCGAGGCGTTTGGACCCCTCAGGTTGGGCAAGAGCCGCTTGAAGGCAGCCCCTGTCCGTTCCAGTTTGGGAGCCAAACGTCGGAAGTGCTCCACGAAGTTCCACCGGCTGTCGAGGACGAGTCCTAGGTAATTCAACGTCGACTCGACGCCGATGAAAACCCCTCCCGCCGTCAGTAGGAATCCCGACGGTGGCGCATTCCGAGGCCCATGAAAACACATGGCCTCGGACTTGTGCAGTGCCACCTCGAGACCCAATTGCCGGATCCTCTCCACGACTATCGCAACCCCGCGTGTCATGTTTTCGGCCGCCGCCTCGTGCGACCTCCCTTGTGCCAGTACCAGCGTGTCGTCAGCGTAGCAAACTACGCTGACGCCGGTAGGGAGGTCGGCGCGCAGCACCCAGTCGTAACCGATGTTCCACAAGGCCGGCCCCAGAACCGATCCCTGTGGAACACCGCACGACATCTCTCGCCGGTTCCATTCTCCGCTTCGACCAGGGTAGATGACAGCTCTATCCGTCAGGTAGTCCCCGACCACACGACGAAGGTAGGTCGGCACCCGGTGATACCGGAGTGCCTCCCTAATGCAGCTCCAGGGCATGGAGTTGAAGGCGTTGGCGATGTCAAGAGACACCGCCAAGACGACCCCGCCCCGGGACACCGCGTCCCCCGTCGTGAGGGCTCTCACGCGCATGATGGCGTCCACCGTCGAGCGCCCCTTGCGGAAACCAAACTGGTGTTCCGCAAGATCCGGCCCCATCCCCGCAAGGTGCCCGGCGAGGCGGTTGGCAATGACTCTTTCAAAGAGCTTGCCCACCTCGTCGAGTAGCACGATTGGCCGGTATGCGGACGGAGAGTCCGCAGGGCGCCCTGGTTTCCGGATGAGGACCAGCTTCCCCGTCTTCCAACGAAGCGGAAACTGGCCTCTCTCCAAGCATGCGCTTAGGAGCCCTTCCAGTCGGGGCCCGAGAGCCTCAGAGGCCAGGACCCAGGCTTTGCCAGGCAAGCCATCGGGTCCCGGGGCGGTGTTTCTGGTTTTCAGCCTGCATACCGCCACTCTCAGGTCTACCCCAGTCACCTCCGGAACGTCGTCATCGTCATCGGTGTGGTCCGCTTCCGGCACCGCACACGGCGGCGGAGCCATAGGCGGGGGAGGGTGCTCCCCTCGCGAAGGGAACAGAGCGCTCACCACGTCCTCCACGAGCTCAGGCCGGAGACTCTGCGTTAGCGGGGGGGCCCGGGTGCGGAGTTTGTCCCGCACCATCTTGTAAGGGCGCCCCCACGGATCTCCGTTCAGAGACTCCAGCATCTCCTCGCGGGCCAAGTTCTTGGCCCGCCGGACAGCCTCTTGGAGGGCGGTCTTCGCCGCTCTGTACCCCTCGTAAAGCTCCGCCTCAATGGCTGCCGCATCCGGAGGGCGGATGCGGAGCCTGCGATGCCTGGCGTACAGGCGCCGCGTGGCAACGCACGCCTTGCGCAGAGACGTCAGCTCTCGCGACCACCAGTACACCTGACGCCGGGCGCTTCCTGGCCGAACTCGGGGCATTGTCACGTCGCAAATCTCGGACATGGCCTCCTGGAACCAACCCGCCTCGTTGTTGATGTCGGCAGGCCTGACTGGTGATGACAACCAGGCCTGCACGATCGAGGCTTCCAGGAGGAGCTCCCGGTCCAGCTGCTTCAGCGCCCATCGCGGACCACTCGGGGCCTGTAGGACCGGCACGCTTGAGGACTGGGTGGAGACGTCGAACCGGATGTACCGGTGGTCGGAATAGGTCTCCACCCCCTCCATGACGCGCCAGTCAACGACACGCGGCGACAGAGCGGGGCTGGCAAACGAGATGTCCACCACCGACTCGCCCCGCATCCGCACGCACGTGGGGACAGAACCCCGATTTAGGACGACCAGGCCTGTCTCCAGAGCCCAGTCCTCCACCATTCTACCCCGCACGTCCGTGTAACGAGAACCCCAAGCCAAGTTCTTGGCATTGAAGTCCCCGAGCACAAGCACGGGGAGGGAATGGCTTCCGATGACGACACTCAACTCCGTGAGGGAGTTGTGGAACTCGGCGAGAGTTCGGCTCGGGGAAAAGTAGACTCCCACTACAACGATCTCCCCGAACCGTGCTGCTACGCACCCCTGACCCTTCCTGACACTCTCAAGGGTCGGGGTACCGGCGGCGACCGACGCAATTATGGTCACTGAGACTGGCTTGGCTTGACCTCTTGATTTTGATTCCCAGATCGACCAAAGTGTTATTATAGGTTTTCTCTGTCTCGTGAAGAACTTATACCGTTGGTCTTGCTCCTGATCTCTTCTTGGTAGTGTCGGATTGCAACTCCATCAGATTGTGTAAGGAAACAGAGATTGAACCTGTGTCTGTACACACACTTATGCACCAGGTATAATATTACCTGCATAATATGGCTAATCTCCGTTGACATTGGCCCCGTGGCACATGATAGCTAAACTCTTAGAAGCATTTCCTAGTAAATCAACCTCGTAAAGCAGCCCACGAATTAATGATGAAGGTTCAGTGACAGCTTCATCGCCAATCTCTCAGTGTCGCATCTGCGCCTAAAATCTTTGCGCTGACGTCGACAATGGCTCGCAATTATTGTAGCGCCGCCGCGAATAAGGATATGTCGTCTGCACAGCGGCTGCTTTCCATTAACTAACGATTAGGCCCTGGTTAATTGACGTCATTTTAAAATGGGGCCCATGTAGACACATGTCATGTGGATGGGGCATTTGTAGGGATTCATGTTACTTTTATAGTCACTCTGATGTCTATGGTTTGCGGACCAAGGATGGAATTATAAGATCCTAAACACGATGGTACGGACATCGAAGCACAAACAGTTACCTGCACAAGATTGTAGATCCCCAGCGTAGAATTTATTATCAAAAAAATCTGCTATTTAATACAAAATTGGAATAACTACACGGTCGATTATAAAGCGAATTTCAACTCTGGTGGGTGAATTCACGGTGAAAATTTGCGCGGCTAAGACCCTTATACGATGTATGGACCATTTGGTTCCAGCCGTAGGAATCCTGTAAATGTGAAATTCACAGGGCCATTTGACATGGCGAGACTTGTCCAGGGGTCTACCCTCTAAGTCCGTCAACGACGACGGGCCCGTCCGAAAGCAGCTCGAAACTTCAAAATGAATCCTACCCCTTTTTTTCGCAGATTCATGAGCTTTGAAAACACATTGGAAGTATGGACAACTTTCCAATCGTTTTGTCATTGATTTTTAGTAGGTCCCTAAATAATCTTATGTCCGTAAGTGATACGTAGTTAGAAACGCCCGTAACTACGCCTAAAGTACGGGTTCTGTGCAGACTTGCCGTGGTGGTCTTTCGGCTGATCTGATGAAGCTAAGGACTAAGTGCACTCATCAACTCCTTTGAACAATTTGATAGTGGTAAATTTTATGGCTTGTTATAAAGTAAAACAGGCCGTCAAAATGTTTAATGTTAAGTGGGGTATTCGGTCAATAGAGTTTGGCCCTAAGGATGCAATAGGTTAAGATTAAAATGCATTAATTTGTTATTAATAATACTTATATCCTTTGTCTGCCTGCATCGCAGAAAACTTTTAGTATCAGCTTTCAGGTTAATGAGGCATTCAGTAACCAACAGAGCTTGTTAAACTTGATCCTAACACAACAAAAGATTGGTTTAGACGGCGGTAAGTACCTAACAAACTTGTTAATATATGTATGACCTTCATTTGTTTGTATCTGTCTGGATAGTTGAAAACCGTCAGCATCAAAGATCCTCAGTAAAACGTCAGCTATGTTAAAAATGATATTTGAATGGTATGGTTTCGCTCAATCATACTGAAAATCGTAATCATAGTTTCATGCGATCTAAGTGCGATGAGGGTATACCTGAGTGTCACAGTCAGAACTGTTAATCAGTCAAAAATACTTTTGAACGGATAAAACTTTTTTGACACTAAATAACATTATTATGGGATGTGGTCCATGGCTTAATTGCCAACAGCCTCGGTCAATACCTGAGGAGGCTCTCGTTAGGCAGCTGGATCAAGGGCTTGATTCAGCAAGCGGTACTTCTGGACACGGCTCGTATTGATAGGAGGTTGCTCTCTCTGGAGCCCTGACTGCCGGTAGCTTGGACCCTGTACCCGTTTAGTGTGGGTTACCATTTTTTTTTTTTTTTTTTTTAATGTAATTTATATTTATAGGTATGAATAAAGAAATAAAATTACTTAGAAACCTATTAGGGAGCTGATTTTTGTGACCCTTTGAAAAAAACGCATTGTAGTAATTCTTAGTAATTCTATTACAGCTGAGGTGTTCTGAAACAACATATTTTTAATTAAGAAAACGACTTAACATAATGAGGGTTTTAACTGCAATCAAACATGAGTTTGACGGATTAACAGATTAGACTGTAACATATCTCACGATTTCAATCTTAGGTAAGAACTACTTTGGAAGTCTGAAATATATAAATCCTTCGAGAACAGCTGGAGTTTTGGGAGATCCTCGTGAGTACTGTGGCTTCAATTCCTTCTGAATACTAGATTAGAAATAGGTCAGGATAAGTAGATAACGAAGTTTTGTGTTGTGGGTTTAATGTAATAATAGTCGTCTCACAGGACTATGCCAAGATAACCTGTGTTCGCAGTTTAGTTTCCAAACTCGTAAACAAATATGAATCTTTGGGAAAATAATTTCTATATAAAAAAGGTGCTGTTGGCGCTACAACTTTGACAAAATATTAAACTTTTTTTTCTCTATATTAGCTAGCCATCATAATGTTAATAGCTAGTTAGTATAAAATCAACTTAAAGTCAACATTTGTTTAAGAGGAAATAACATCAACTGTAACCATTACTAAGACTTGTGTTTGACTCGTTTGGTGTTGAACATTAGGCCCATGAGGTCCGAGTGGCAACATAGTCTTTCAGGATATGGCTAAGCGGTTGGTCGACTCTTCACGTAACCAGACCTGATTTTTGGTAAAAGAATCCTTGGCCTCTTGGGCCCTATTTCAGTTGACAGCGATGCCGCATTTTTTGACGCCCGTTATTTTTTCTGCTTTTATAAATGTACACGAAACAAGGATTTGAACAGACCTTAGCAAGTTAGCAACCGGTATTCCATAGAGTACTAATAAAACATTGTTAAGGCTGAGTCGAGATCAAACCATAATTTACAGCCTAACTTAATTATTGAACCAACAAGTGAGCCAAGTTAGCAACAGGGCTAGAATTAATTGTAGTACTAGCAGACCGACAGGCAGTACATTTCCTCTTTTTTTTTTTTTCGGATTGTAAATCATCAAATCTCACTCGGGGCGGAGCGGAAGGGAGTGTCAGACTTGTACTGACTAAAACCCATCCATGTTCCTTCTTTGCCCTTTGTGTTCCAGAGCCACGGTATCTCTTTCGAACAGTCCCGCAGCCTTGGCAGGCATCGGCCCATGCGGACTCCTACTCGGTTGCTGACATCTCTTTGAGGCGCCGTCGACACGGCCTATCGTCATAAGACGGCCGGACGGCGAGCTAGCCCAGAACTCGCCGTGCACAGGTCCGCACCTACGGTGGCCGGGAGTCACCACGTGACCCCCGACGCCCAGGGCGTCTCCCGCGGCGGCTGGGACGTGAGGTCTTTTCCCTCTCACGTCGTGGGCGGCTGGCCGCTTCAAAGAACGCACCCACACTAGGGCCCCGTAAAGAGCCATGGACCGCACGACCCCCGCGTAAAGCCGGCAGGACGCGTTTGGACCCCTCGGGTTGAGCAAGAGCTGCTGAAGTCAGCCCCTGTCCGTTCCAGTTTGGGAGCCAAACGTCGGAAATGCTCCACGAAGTTCCACCAGCTGTCGAGGACGAGTCCTAGGTACTTCAACGTCGACTCGACGCCGATGAAAACCCCTCCCGCCGTCAGTAGGAATCCCGACGGTGGCGCATTCCGAGGCCCATGAAAACACATGGCCTCGGACTTGTACAATGCCATCTCGAGACCCAATCGCCGGATCCTCTCCACGACTATCGCAACCCCGCGTGTCATGTTTTCGGCCGCCGCCTCGTGCGACCTCCCTTGTGCCAGTACCAGCGTGTCGTCAGCGTAGCAAACTACGCTGACGCCGGTAGGGAGGTCGGCGCGCAGCACCCAGTCGTTACCGATGTTCCACAAGGCCGGCCCCAGAACCGATCCCTGTGGAACACCGCACGATATCTCTCACCGGTTCCATTCTTCGCTCCGACTGGGATAGATGACGGCCCTATCCGTCAGGTAGTCCCCGACCACACGACGAAAGTAGGTCGGCACCAGGTGATACCGGAGTGCCTCCCCAATGCAGCTCCAGGGCATGGATTTGAAGGTATTGGCGATGTCAAGTGACACCGCCAAGACGACCCCGCCCCGGGACACCGCGTCCCCCGTCGTGAGGGCTCTCACGCGCTTGATGGCGTCCACCGTCGAGCGCCCCTTGCGGAAACTAAACTGGTGTTCCGCAAGATCCGGCCCCATCCCCGCAAGGTTCCCGGCGAGGCGGTTGGCAATGACATTTACCCTAGAATGTTGCTATTGATACAGAAAAAAATTTAATAACATTTTCTCTGAATGCGTGAAACTAAAAGAGTTATGAATGTAAATGTTGGTGGATGGTGAGCGAGACGATGCCCAGTAAAGAGATGGATGGATTGTGTGAGGAATTAAATGAAAGCAAAAGGAGTAGAACAGGAGTGGAACACTGAAAACTGACAGAAGAAAATGGACAAATTGTCTATGCATCGGCAGGGTACGATACGAGAGACGTAATACATTTGCGCGAAACTCCATGGGCGTAAATATCTTTTCGAGCAAATGGGTTCGCGCAAATGTCTTTCGCGCAATATGTCCTAAATATGAGTCGGGTTTTTGCACAAAACAGGCAGGCTTTACTTAGTAGTGGGTAAGAGAAGGCTACCAATGATAGAAATGATGAAAGTTTCGCTGATGGTTCATAGGTTTTATTCTCATTCTCCAATTTAAATAGTCTAATACTCTTATTTTAATTTTTTTCGTCTTCTGAGCACAACAACACAATCTTTATAAAAAGAAACATTTAACATTAAAACACAACACACAACGCAACATACAACACACAACACGTAATGACTTTATTTAGCTCTTTACACAATGCAGTTAATGCTGTAGGTAGGTATACATTTAAATAAATAAACTACAATTCACAAATCATTCATTCATTTGTATTCATTAGAATTTATACCTAGAGCATTAACTGCACTGCTGTTTGATACTTAATAAATAAATAAACAACTACTACATTAAAAAAAAGATAACATATTATTAAATGAAGAAAGAAGATAATAGACCCAATGTCAATATGGAAATAAGATTATTATTAAATTCGTTTACTCATCGAAAATAGTTAAACAACTCAACTAGAAATCTAGTACCAAACGAAAAGCAATTTAATTTAAATAACCTTTATTGGCATTTATTTTATCGTGTAATAAGATTCTAAAACTAGATCTTTTCTTGGTATTAGACTTCTAAAGATGTATCCAAAATAGGTAGGTAAACGTATACTTTAATCAAATTGTGAAGATATTTCTCAATTTCATTAGTAATTATTACGCCAAACTTCTTTAGTGGAGTTAAATCTAGATTTTATCACCCCTAGTTTAGGGTAATGTTTGCTTAAAATGATAAAAAATAAGTTAAATAACTTCATGATTTTTTTTTTCTCTAGAGGTTTTTTATTTTTCTCTATTCAATTTAATGTGACATCACAAAGCCACCAGTGGACAATTAAGACGCTTCCAACGATACCTCATTTGTCAAGTTATGATAAGAAGTCTAGAAGTTATGAGGGAACAGATTGAACTCATTGAAAAAAAAACATTTGCGCGTCGTTCTTTTTCATTGAAAGCATTGCAAAGGGAATTCTAAGATTTAGACTTAAGAGTCATTACATCATCTCGGCCGGCCCAAACGGTGATGATGGAATTAGGTAGACTTCTTCATAGATACTGGTTCTTAGTCACTTTAAATCGAGACAAGTGGAACATTAATAAATACGGCTTCTTATAAGTTAGTGGAGCCATGAAAATATAAGTCTCAACACCGTTCGATTTTAAACATAATTATTATAATGGTTAACATGTGGTATTGGTGGACGGCAGTGTCAGAAACATTGTTCATGCGTTTTGCTTCGGGAATTACTTAATAGATGTCTAGATTTGTGTCCAGTTGGTGGAAATAAACTTAATCTTAGCTAGCGAAAGGTGGGTGCACTATTCAAGGTGTAAACGGACCCGTCACGAAGCCGTCAACCAAGCATTCTGTCCATCAAACTAAGTAACTTTACGCCAAAATTCTGGGAAACGACTTTTTTTGGGGTGAAAAATCACATAGAACAAAATAAGATCGCAAAAACGGGGAGAACAAGTGCGTTTCGGCTTCGTTAAGGGTACTTTATACCCATTAGGTCCTAACCCTTCGGATGTAGAGACCTCGTGTTATGTAAAATGTGGTTCATAGTACTATACATATATAGTACATATTTAAACATATCTACTGTTCCTAATATATATTTAATGTCGGACGAGAAGGATATTTATATGTAACACTTAACCACAAGCTCTAAGGGTCGGGGAAGGGGGGAGGGGGTCAGGGGTCTTCTTTATAACCCATCCTAACCACACAGGGTTTTCTTATAACCCTATTAACATGGCTCAGCCTAACCCAATATGTAGTGGTCTGGTTTAAGTGCCCAGCTACCTATATCATTACTGGCGCTTAAAATAATAAATTATCAGCTTATCTTTTCAGGGGCACTTACATTATCAAGGTCTACCTTTGAGTCATGATATTTGCGCCCAGAACACATTAGCACGTATTGTATACAGGGTGACGAAATACAGTCAGTGAAGGGAATTCCTAAAAAAAATTGTTTTTATCGACATCTTGAACCCAATAGCGTTACACTCTTTCAATCGCAATCCAGAGAATTTTGATAAAAATTACAAATTTATTGCTTTATATGTTTAAAAACCGGCCAAGTGCGAGTCGAACTCGCGAATAAAGGGTTCCGTACCATCGTAGCCCCCTTTAATTTTTAATTTATTTTTAGTATTTGTTGTTATAGCGGTAACAGAAATACACATTCTGTGACATACACATTGTGTGTGTGTGTTCATCTGTCTACCTATTACGGATCATGACATATAGCCCGCGGACAGACAGATGAACGGACGGACGGACGCACAGTGGATATTTAGGTCCCGTTAGTTACCCTTCGGGTACGGAACCCTAAAAACCGACTATTCGACAATGTTAATAACGCTATGAATGTTGTTGAACTGTCAAAATTATGTCATTGCCATTGTAAGTGTGTTAAGTAATTACTCTGCTGTTTATTTATGCCATTTTGGAGTATGAAGATTTTGTACTACAGGTTTCCATTTTAGGCAAGCAAGTTTTCAAAACTGATTAAATGTAGTTCAGAAATAAGTTTACTATTAATGGTAAAGTTCGGGAGGATGAATGGATGGATGTTTGTTACTCTTTCAGTCAAAAACTACTGAACGGATTTGAATAAAATTTAGCACACAGATAGTTTATAACCTGGATAAACACATAGAATACTTTATATCAGGCAGTACGATCCTACGGCACAATTACCTAACTCCAAGTCATAAGAGCAGACGGCACAACTAGTCAAAAATAAATGTTTTCTTGGTGTTAAATTGCCTATCATCAATGTTTTAATTCTGCTCCGGAATACTTTTCCACCCTGTACGTTGGCCTGACATAGTCGTTAATAATAGGAAGGTAATCTAAAAACGGTGTTCGGTTCAATGGGTCAAGTTTGTATTGATTGCATTTTGTTTTCAAATGAAACCTTCACCTATTTTGTTATGTGTTTGTTTTTCTTTTGTTACAGAAGGCTGCGGTACCATCTGATAAGGCTTATCTACCTTTGATGACAAACGTTGTTGGTCGCAAATATTTGTGATGGTAACAATAATAAATCATAGTACACGTGTTTTAGAGTTGTGGATCTTTGACAGTCGTTACAGGTAGGCAGTGACTGTGGACTGAAAGTCTGACAACCAGTCTTACCAAGGGGTATCGAATAGCCCTAACTAACTGGGTTGTGGAGGTCAGATAGGCTGTCACTCCATGCAGTATACTATAGACCGACCGGTTTAATGAGTCATTTGGGGGTAATCCGTTGGTCCCGGCTGTGATATAGGGGCAAAGAGTTCTTGAGACAGGTTTCAGTAAAACATTTATGTTATTGTTTTCAGTGTCTACATGACGCAATTCTCAGATAACTTAGTTTTTACTCCTTGTTTTCTTTTTAGCTTATCAAGGTATAAAGTTCACATTGTTTTATAAATTCTTATTTGGAACACGGATCACCACCCGTAATTCTGAAACAAACAATAAGAAGCCATTAAAACAACATAACTTACTCAGACGAGTTAAGTAACAGCTGTGCAGTACACATTGTAATTGTGTCCGTTGTCAGCACTCGAAGTTTAGCCATGTACTTGAATTTAGAGCGAGGAAAACGGGTGTTATTCACCGAAATATATAAAAGAAAGTTCGAGTATCATAGTAAATTAATGATTTTTCTTAAAACCCCGTGTCTGGTATTGATAAATAGGTAGGTACTTATTGATATTTTGTAAACAAATGTGAAAATTACAGCGCCAGAATAAAATAAAACCACGGCCATTAATGGACTGGCGAAATACTTACTGGTAAAGAATATCATCATTATCTTGCCCTTATTACAATTCATTTCTTCAATTAGTCTTCTTCCAATCTTCTGTATTACTCGTCATCTCATCAGACACCTCCTTTCCTCCTTCTGCTAGATCATCCTTCACACAGTGCATCCATCGTTTCTTTGGTCTTCCTCTACTCTTATACCCATCCACATTAATACTCAAAACTTCCTCACGTCGTTTTACCCATGCCTCCGCACTTACTGGTAAACAGTGAGACCCTTTACACGTGTAAATACCGAATATTTGAGATGTCAGAAGGATTCTTTGACAAGTACAGTAAAGACAGAGCGAACTGAAACAAATATTTGCTGCCAAAAGCGTTTGTCCATCAAAGGTAAATAAGCCTTATCAGATGGTACCGCAGCCTTCTGTAACAAAATAAAAACAAACACATAACAAAATAGGTGAAGGTTTCATTTGAAAACAAAATGCAATCAATACAAACTATCAGCAGAAGGATCAGCTTCTGACCATTCTTGAGCTATAAACTCCGTAGACATTTACATATTGAACCCTTCCTCGAATAAAAAGGAACCTCATGTTTACAGACACTTCACTTAAAAATAAAACCTCCAGACATTCAACATTTCGGGATAAGAACAGGGTGTAAAGTTCTTCATCCCCCATAGAAAAGGGAGGATCCTCATACCACACGGGAGTTATGTCTGGTGGGTTACTGCCCAACAATTGTTGTCGGGTTCTTCTGTACAGTCTTAAGTCGCGGAAAACTTTACTTGCGCGATGTAGGATTTAGATGTATTTCGATGTTTAGTTCGTCGTCTGTATCATAGATGGCGCTGTAGTACTTTTTGTTCTATGTTACTGACCCTACCCTAAATTCCCAAAAAACTACAACACAGCTACCTACTGCCTACTCGTAGATACCTACAAACACCTGCAGGGTTAGTTCACCAGTTCCCGTGCAAACAGACTTGGATCACGTGCCAAGAGAAGCAATGAGCTCTTTATTTGTTAAAGACTTAGCTCGAACAGGGATGTCTAACCTTAGTCAGTCATTAATAATCTTGGTATAGTGGTGTTTTACAAAGCTCTATTAAAAACAAACAATCAAAAACAATCCTTTACATTAAGGGGGAAGTGCCCAGAGTAGCCAGCGATATTCATATTTTCTTTTTGCAATTTGCATGTCAGTGTCAGGCTGTATGTTGATCAAAATAATAATTTACGACCGTGACACGTATGTATTTACAGAATTATAATCATTAAAAACATCAACACAACCCTTATCGAATCATATTTTAATCAAGACACTGGCAAAAAAAATTTAAAAAAAACGTAAGAAAATTTGTAAATATTTTTTTACCAACAGGGTGCCATGAGTGACCATGTCACTTACGCGCCAAAACAACCATAGTTAACAATAAAGTTTTAGTAGTTCAATTATGTACCTACTACCGAGTTCTCTGACGGTCGACCACTTGAATTTTCTGTTTCATGCCATAGGTTCGCCATCCCTGCTACAGAGCGAAGTTGGCAAGTACCACTAGTTTGTGTTGAGTTGATTTTGTTGTGGAGTCGATTACAAACAGACTCGCTCACTTCTCGTGGGTTGTAGAAATGGTTAATGTATTTGATTTCATTTGGTGTGTAGTGGAATTAATTTTGAGTGAAGGAAGAAAAAATTATAAAATGTTTGCGAATCTACGAAATAACCATCTTACTCACTGAACGTATTATAAAACCTCGGGGTGACTCTTGATGACAATCTGAGCTTCTCAGCCCACATAGATCTGCTGACAGCAAGGGTTAGAAAACTAATATTCGTCTTTAAGACTCTTCGCCATGTGGCAGAAGCACGGTTTGTCAAAAGGGTCTACCTTGCTTTTTGTCAATCACTCTTATCATATTGTGTTTCCGCCTGGGGTGGTGCTCCTAAGACCACAATGCTGAAATTGGAGAGGGCCCAAAGAGCCGTGTTAAAGGTACAAGCACATTTCGCACGATACTTTTCCCAACATAAGATTTATATAGACATTGCAAAGTACTTTCTGTCAGACAACTCTTTGTTCTTAACACAGTCCTAATACAACACAAATATACCCCTTATGTAACCATCACTAAAAGACGTAAAGATATTGTTTGTTAGCACTACAGATGTAAATACTCATTCACCAAACGGTTTCTTTGTTTCCAAGGGCCACAATTATATAATAAGCTCAATAGGAGATTGAGACTTTACTCTCTCTCGACCTCGTCAGTCAAGAAATCTGTGACAAAGTTTCTTCTCACAAATTATTACCTGGATACAGAACGCCTGCTTTTCTCTGAATAAAACCCACCCTAAACCCTTCCTTCAAGGATATAACACACATCCTGCACCGACAAAACACATACCATCACCATTACACACAAACACGATTAATCCAAATGTCTAAAAAGCGAAATAAAAATATTTTTTTTCAGAATTCTGCAATTATGGCTTTATGTTAAATTTAGTTTTAAAACACTTGCTCTGCCTGCAATTATTTAGTAAAACTGAAGTATGTATGGGCTTGTACCGTTGCCCTTAATACAACTTATTTCATAACTTAGTAAGGGTGCTGGTTGCAACGCCTACCTGTTTTTGTTAACTAGCATTAAGTTAAGTGCACTTATAGATGTTTCTATATAATGTTAACATTGTTATTTGATTTAATAAATAAATTTGAATTTGAATTATATGATGTTATTATTAATGGACATAATAATTCTGCTCATCCTCTGACAATCCCTTTTTTTTCGTATGGAAAATCATCAAAAGACCCCTCCCGCTCTGGGTGGAGTGGAAGGGAGTGTCAGACTTCTACTGACTAAAACCAATCCATGTAAAAAAAGGCAAAAAAGCCAAAGGCAAAATTCCGCGGGCCGTTAAGGGCCGCGGTATCTCTTTCGAACAGTCCCAGAGTCCCGGCAGGCATCGGCCCTTGCGGACCCCTTCCTGGTTGCTGACAACTCTTTGAGGCGCGCGTGGAACACGAAGGCGCCGTCCGTCGTAGGTTAACTTTAAACATACCCAGGGGAGGTGAAGTTTAACCCATTGAAATAATAAAGCTTAGTAATTTCTAGGTGAGCTGAAACAATTCAAAATGAAATTAATATTAGATAATTCAGTTTTCAGTAGTTAGATTACTGGTTACATAGTAGCATGAACATAATTTGATTCAAAAAGTTAGTGTAGTAGAACTGGACTTCAATTATGAACTTGCTACCCTAACGACTATTTTTGAAACCAGTGTTTGGACTTAATTATAACAATTTGCTCGTTAAGCTGAAATTCTGTTGATTACATGGCAAGTTGTTGAAAAAAGTAGGTTGAAAGTCAGCAAAAAAGGTCGTCTGTTTAATATGCCAATCCAAAATTGTGGTTTTGTGCCGAGATAAAACGACTGCCTCATGGGCCTAGTGGTCGCAAGCGCGACTGCTGAGCTTGAGGTACAGGGTTCTATTCCCAGGTTAGGCAAAGTGTTTTTAGGTTTTTCTATCAGGAATTTCTCAGTTCTATCTATATTACATGGGAATTAAACGTAACATGCGAAATGTGGTTGTACTATTGGATAAGTACACCTCTGCCTAACCCATTGTGAAAACATAATGTTAAAAACGATCTCTGTTGTCAATTGCCTTGTTAACGATACATCGATAGATCGTCGATCCTCCCGAAAGTCATTGCAGAAATTCGTAGAACACGTTTGAAAGCGATTGTCGCTTGTTAACCTCAGAATACGATTAAATCCAACGTTCAGAACTGTGCAATGCAAAATCTATACCAAGCCCGATCACACAATGCAAGCAAATAGCAGCTCCATCGCCTTTAACATTGGGATCCAGAGTCATTTGCAAGCATAAAACGGAGGCAGACATTCCTACCGTGCGTACTTAGTTTCAATATCAACTCAGTTACATTTAGCTTTATTCGCTAAAAGTGTAAACAAACCTCATTCAGTTTAACCTGCATAAGCTTTCAACCTATGAGGCTGGCTTCTGCTTAACCGGACTATCCTGTGAGTGCCTTGATTGAAAGGCCTCCAGCCAGTAGCAAATACCTTATAAACTAAGCAACAGCGCGCTAAGGGCATCCCCTTGTGTGGTACGAGCCTCGGCTTAGGGCGTCGCTGGGGGAACGCAGTAAAGGGACAGGCTGGATCCCTGTGATATCCATTTTCATCAGAATTTTATATTTCACCACTTTTTCAAACAATTGTTATTAAATTATAGGGGACATAATTAAGTCGATAAAAAGAACACCAGCGACATCTATGACGCAAATGACGAAACTAAAATCAAACTCCTAAATCACGATTTTAGAAATCTCTGCAAAAACCCGCCAGACACAACACCCGTCTGGTCGGACGGTCCTCCCTCTACTATGGAGGATGAGAAACATTATACCCTGTTCCTCAAACTTCTAAAACATTAATGTGTTTTATTTTCTTTTTGATTTTATCGCTGGTCCTGTTTATAATTTGCAGATCTTTGACAGTGGTGTTAATCAGAGACCCGAAAGCCTGAAAATCAGTCTTACCGTATCGTATTATCCAGTTAAGTTTGCGTCGCTCCATTTAAATACTGGTATTCAGCTGCATCCAGTTAGATTGAAAGCCGACCCCAACATAGTTGAGAAAAGGCAGATGATGAAAAATGATGATGACGATAATTAAATCTCACCATTTTTTCCAACAATACTAATTGGAAATTTATCGATGAAAATTGTGTTGATTAAATTAACTTATTTAAAAACTACCTCGTTGGGTTAGTGGTCGCAAGCGTGACTGCTGAGCAGTGTAGTCGTGGTTTAAGTTCCTGTGTCAGGCAATATGTTATTAGGTTATCCCTCCGGAATTTTTCAAAAGCAAAAAAGCGAAATATCGGAAACTCAAAGAAAACAATAAACATGGTAAATATCCCGTCTTCTAGTTATAATAATTTTCAAAAGCAGTTCTATCGTTAGGATTTATGTTTAGTTGACGGCAATAGGCTCGCTCTTATTACATAAAAACTGAACGTAACTGGAGACATTTTGGTGAACTATTAGGTACACCTCCGCCTAATAATTCGAGGATTACAGGAGTGATATGTTCCTTGTCTAGGGTGATTTAAAATATACCTAAGTACCCCAAAAATCAAATCAATTTCGCAGTGGTACGTGAGAATACCATTCACCAGGACGCTTTTTGAGCCTATAGCGGCACTACAAAAAGTACTACAGCAACATTGTACACAAAGCGCCATCTATGACACAAATGAAGAACTAACTAAATGGCCTATTAAAGTTATCCGCGACATACGACAATAAAGGGTGTAATAAGACCCTTAACAAAGCCGAAAGGCGCTTGTTGTCCCCGTCAATGCGATATTTTTTGTGTTCTGGACTATACCCGCTAACGTTCTACTTACGGAGATATTGGGGGTCAAAGTTCCAACTTTTTCACAAGTTTTTTTTTAAATACTTGTTTTTAATGTAAGATTTTTACTATAAACAGCTCCACGACCCCCGCACTATTCAATCGATCCATCAGCACAATGTTTTGAATGCGTTACATTGAGTCCTACCGTAAAACGTGACTTTCATCCCAAAAAAAAGTCATTTCCTAGCAATAATTTTTGCGTAAAGGTACTTAGTTAGATGTACAGAATGCTTGGTTGACGGTTTCGTGAAGGGTCTGTTTACACCCTGTATAGAAAAACCGAACAACAACCTTTGGGGGATGAAGACCTTTACACCCTGTGAAAGTATCTGAAATAAAAGTAAATAAGAGGACTTTATCGGTATCCCTAAAGCATACATTGGAACACTAATGAAATATCAAAGTTATAAGCTGAACATCAAAAATCAATCGTGTCGAGCTGTTTGGTTCGCTTTGTTTGTTTGTTAAAGGTTGAACATTTTGATTGCTTTTGATGGTAATTGAGGCTGAGCTATGCTTTGTTGAGTTTTCAGTCTCAAATGTGTATATGTGTTTATTGATTTTTTAATGAAACACGTTGATTGCTTTGATCTTTATTCAGCCCAGTATTTTTTACGTTTGAATAAATATAAGTGATTTATTTTATTCGTTGGTATAGTCACAAGCAGTACACACTGCTGAGCATGGGGTCTTGGAGTCAACATATTTTTTTTATTCGAGAGTTACATACATAGATAACTGAAACTGAATATATTATATTCTAAATAACATACAGCGTGTCCCTATGGAAATAAGTCCGACTTATGTTACAGATGCAGACACTTGATCATGTAACGAGATGAATGTTCCAATTACTGATACTTCGAGTGCACGATATGGTGTTTATTTATCCTTTGCAACACGTTTTTCTGTTTTCAAGGACAATCTAAAGCAGGATGAGATATTATAGAATTGTAATTTCCTTTATCACTCCGTTATTTTTAGATAGTATACATATAAATAATTTTACTTGTCTATCCGTTTGTTCGCTTAGTTTTATAAACTACACGATGTCATCATAGTCTGCCTAGCCTTTTTCCAACTATGTTGGGGTCGGCTTCAACCGGATGTAGCTGAATTCCTGTATTTTACATGGAGCGACTGCTTATCTGATCTGTACAACCCAGTTAGTACTGGATAATACGACACCCCTTGGTAAGACCGGTAAAACGAAAAGACAAAAGAAAAACCATAAAATACGGAGAACTGATTCCAGTTTCATATTTACTGGAGAAAATAATATTTTAGCTCAGACAGCCTAGAAATCTCGATATTATACAAGTTTTCTAAGTTTAAAATTGTATTTAAAAAAATAGCTTATATAAAATTATTACTCTGAGCAACATTTTAAAAATTGGCAGGTTCCGCGAATCCAAAATACTTTTGCGTTTTATCTGGTCTGACGCAGCCTGATATTTCTAAGATGGCGTTTGTTAATTATTTTCCCAGAAGGACATCTGTCACTCTGTGTTCTTTTAATGTTATTCACCACTTAAAACAGTACAGGGTTCTTTAGCTACTAAGAGCATTTCAAATTATTTAGAGAAACGGGTAATGGAGACGCTTTTAGGGGACCCATTAATTAGCACAGCTCCCATTCATCAAAAGCACTTCCCCATTTGTTAAAAGTTATACCAATATTATAAAGACGTAAAGTTTGTATGTTCGACGTCTTTCAGAAGGTAATCGTCGAAACTACTGATCCAATTCCGAAAAATTCTTTCACTTATGGGTAGCTACATTATCCCCTAGTGTTTAAACAAAATGTTCCAGTCGAATAAATTCTTACTTAAACGCGAGAGAAGCCGCGGTCAAAAGCTATCTACTACACAGGGATTAGAAAAGTGAGTTGTTGTGTAAATCATTAATTTGATTAAGGCCGGTTTACACTTGTCCAAGTGTGCCGCAGATAGTGAGTCAGTTAATCTGAGAGGGGATTAGCTAATGTTTGTCTGTCCTGTACCTTATCTACGGTAGTTTGGTGAAATAGATTATGGGTATGCTTCCCTAGATTTGATAAGCTAGAGGACTGACTAAGTATAAGAACTTGCAGATCACGGCTTGAAATCCAAGCAGGCGCTTTACTTACTGTAAATTATTTAATCACAATCGCTTTCAAAACGGTGAAGGGAAACATCGCTAGGAAACCTGCATGATATATCCTGTAAAGATGCGAAGACATTCACCAACCTGCCCTGGTTCCGCGTGGTGGATGATGACTCTCTCACAAAGAAAAATTCAGCATTAAAAACCTTTTTTTTCGTTTATGTATAATTAGGGCACATTTACAATAAAATATCTTAACAATTAAAAGCAGTGATAGCCTAGTGGTGTGACCGTCGGACGGAGTCTTAAGATCGAACCCAAGAACGAAGAACCTCTGATTTTTCGGATGCATGTGCGTATTGTATAATTATCACTTGCTACGGTGAAAGAAAACATCGTGAAGAAACCACCATACCTTAGGGATATTTCCTGACGGCATGTAAAGCCAAGTCAAAAGCCCAAGAGTGGCATAAAAACTCTGAGACCAGGTTAGGCACTGACCACATGATACAGAAGAAAACAACAATTAAAATGAAGCACAGTTGCTGACGACCTGGTAAAGGTTGCAGGGATCCGCTGGATGCGAGACGCAAGAGACCGGTTAATGAGGCGACACTTAGGGGAGGCCTATGTCCAGCAGTGAACGTCTTTCGGCTGAAATGATGATGATGATGATGATGACATGGAAAGAAAAATTCGAGTGCGAGCAGGGCAAACCCTGCTCGGAAAACCTGCGACCTTCCGATTCTGTACACCGGACTTCTTAACCAATTAGACCATCGCACCCTGCTCACAGTTCTCGAAACTCTCTCTCGTTCTCTGCTGTAGTTCCCTACGCAGGGTTTGCGTATAAAAAATATTTAAAAAAGATGATGATGACAGTTGCTTATTTGACTGAACTAGATTGAAACTGTGTTTCAGACTACTTTTTTAACTGGCTATGCTTAGTAGCAGTTAAACTAACATGATCTTGTTAAATGCTGAAGTTCAGCCGACTCGCAAGCCTCTGAGTAAAATACTCGCCAAAGTCTCTCGGGTAAAAACACGAGTCTATACTAAACTAATAAAATCTAGAAAACAATATAAGAAACATGATATTCTCCCAGTCACGTGCGCGCTAACTGGACACTAGAAATCAGTAAACAGCAGAAATTACACAGATCCACAGGAATTTGTTCTAACAACTCAACGATTACTGGAACTAACTGGATGACAACTACTCAATTGACACTTCCTACTTTGGAAAATATTAGCACTTTTGTGATTGCTTACTATGTCAGGTGATATACTGGAATTGCTCTTTTGGAGAAGGTTGATGGCAATATTACTGAACAAGGCTTCTTCAATACCAATGAAATTTTGACAAATAAATCTATATACGTTTGGGTTTTTCAACTACAGGCTAGGAAAAACAAGAGAACATAGATGAGAAATTGCTCGTCTCGTATTACATTAACTGGTAAAGTGTGAGTATAGTGTTGGTGCGTCTCTGCCTATCCTTTGAGAGAAAACAGGCATGATGTTATTATGTCATCCAGTATTTTTTGTATTATTTTGATGATCATCGTTCAGAGTTTAGTTGCACCATCCTTGGTATCAATGCCAGTAACAAATATACCAATACTTTTAGGTAAACATTTTTGTTACCCGACTACGGCGGAGCCAAAAGGGTTATGATTTTAGCAGTTTATGTATGTATGTTTGTACGTAACGCCTAAACTATTCATCCGATTTTGATGAATAAGGTGTCAATCGATTCGTTATTATGGCGCGGGTAACATAGGCTACATTTTAACCGAGTTCAATAATAGGAGGAGTCGATTTTACCTTGTAAACCCCCAATTTAATTAGAGTGTGTTTTTTCAGTAGTCGGGTTTTTTTGTTGTAGCATACCTTACAAATTCTTGTTTATATTAATATTTAATGGGTCTACTTTTGACCTCAATCTTATCCAGAGGACAGAGGTGAGGATGACGATGGAAAGAACTAGCCTAAAAGAACTATTTTAACTCGCGACTTGGGCTCATATGAACTCGGGAACACCGACGCAGGCACGCAATTCCACTCCTTGTTTGTGCGTCTAATAAAAGATGTAGCAAAGCGCTTCATACGAATGTTTGGAATATCGAGTGCGTCTGGACTCCCGGTGGAAGAAGGGAGATGGTGGAATGAGCTCGTTAAGCTCTTGGACACACTCGCCGAAGTACACTCTGTAAAAGACCCACTAGCATGATACTTTGCGGCCAGCTGAAGCTTGGGACCCACCAGTTTATCGTCACCATATACCTAGAAAATATAGCCTAAAACAATTAGCAGAATAATTAGGAAGATCTATTTTAATACACAACAATTGAAAATTGCCCTACTAAATCCGTCAATACAGTTAACACGTTCTTTGCAAATGTGGGTCTAAATCTAACCAGTGATGTCTCCCCCCAGAATTCCCCCCAAGCCGCCAACAACGATCGGCAAAGTACGGCTAACTCAATGGTTGTTTTAGAAACAGATGAAGAAGAGGTTAAATCAATAATAAACAATCTCCGAATTAATAGTGCCACCGGATGGGACGGTATCCCAACAAAATTGCTAATACTCGCTAGTCACATTCTAGCTCCACCTGTGACATATATATGCAACCTGGCACTATCTACAGGTACATTCCCAAATGCCTGGAAAAAGGCAATTGTACATCCAATTTACAAATCTGGGGTCAGAGACGAGGTCACTAACTACCGCCCAATATCAGTCCTCCCAGCGATCTCCAAGGTTCTGGAAAGAATTATGTGCAAACGCCTGAATAATTTCCTCGACAAATACAGAATAATTTCCCAAAACCAATTCGGTTTCAGACGCGGATTGTCAACTGAAGATGCAGTGATATCCCTTCTGGACTTTGTTGTTGATAAAGTTGACAATAAATTCAAATGTTTAGGAATTTTCCTAGACCTTTCAAAGGCGTTCGACACTGTCTCTGTCCCTCTACTTCTTTCTAAACTAGAAAACATCGGAGTTCGAGGAACTGCTCTGACTCTATTCTGTAATTTTCTCACCGATAGGTTGCAGTGCGTTAAGATTGGAGAATATATTAGCGACGCATGTAGTGTGGTTGTCGGCTTGCCACAGGGAAGTCTTCTCAGTCCCCTTCTTTTTCAAGTCTACGTCAACGAACTCTGCCAGCTATCCCTCCCCTCCACAAAAATAATAGCCTATGCAGATGACACGGCAATCCTATCGTATGACCGTGACTGGACTTCAGCAAAAGAGATTGCCGAAAGAGGACTCAGTGAAGTGATGATGTGGCTGGGAAAAAACAATCTTGCCCTAAATATAAAAAAAACTAATTTCATTACCTTCGGCTTAAGACCATCCACCCTTCCCTCAGACGGTTCTTTATCAATAAAAGCCCATAAATGTACCAACCTCTCTCCCCTCTGCTCATGCCCTACTGTTACCAGAGCATCAGTAATACGTTATCTCGGCATTCAACTAGACTCCTGTTTATCCTGGAAACCACACTTACAAGCAATGTCAATGCGAGTTGGAAAACTAATTTTCTTATTTAAAAAACTTAGAGTTTCCGCCTCCAGCAACATTCTTAAGATCGTTTACTCGGCACTATGCGAATCAATAATAAATTACTGCATCACTGCGTGGGGAGGGGCAGCCAAGACCGACATTATCCAGGTAGAGCGAGCACAAAGAGCAGTTATAAAAGTTTCTTTGAACAAACCATTTAGATTCCCAACTCGGCAATTATATAATGAGTATAAAACGTTAACAGTTCGACAATACTACATCCTCCGCACAGTCATGAGAAAACATGCCACTATTCCGTATGCCAGAAATAACAGCCCAACAGCCAGAAGAAGATCTAAACTGCCTTGCCCCACAACAAAAACAAACACTACATTTGCTAGGCGACACTTCACTTACCTAAGTGCACGCATCTACAACAAATTGCACCAAAGGCTAAATATCCACTCCCAAAATATACGCAAGTGTAAAAAAATAGTGAAAACGTTTCTACTTACCCTAAATTATGACGAGACAGAAACACTGGTAAAACCCTCACCCATATAAATCCTTAATCACCATGGAAAACATTCACACACGCAGACACTACCACACACATACCGTCAGTTACATACACACACCATCACACTCTCTCTCTCAAACTCACACACACACACTACACAACACATACTACTCTCGCACGCGTGCTCACAGTACATAAGTTATTGTTAATGTTACACATTTGGTTCGCTAAATTCTTGCAAATTGTAATTACGGACGAACGGATGGCTCCTATAATACAGGATTTTCCTAGTATAGGGGACATTATTCATAAAATTAATGTAAAAAAGAACTCATACGCCTGATATTATGTAACATGTCATGTATTTTCTCTTTCTTTGGGCAATAAATAATTTATTTATTAATTTAATAGGGAACAATTTCTAGTAAATTGGATCATTGAGATCAGTTCTTGTGTTCCCTCATTTAAAGTACCAATTATTTGTGGTCCTTCAGGGAATAAATAATTCTACCAAGTTTCGGTTTCGTCTTTAATTTTGTAGCAACCCTAAAGGTAGGTACGCTTCCGAAGGCCACCGAAACGGCAAAGCCCCAGTCGCCATGACAGACCGCAGCGACACAACTGGTTTCTAAATAACTTAATAAAATTGTGTGATTGCTTACGATGTCAGGTGATTATGGCTGATATAATGGAATCGTCCTTTTAAAAAATATTGATCATCACAGACATTGTGACACGCACTTTTACCATGGATTCAGTAAAAAAAAACATGTCTTTAGATTCCCGCACGGAACAAATATTTGTATGGCCTACTAATTCTTCCGGGTCTGGCTGTTTGTGTATGTGAGTTCAAATGTTTGTTCACGGTAGAGACGGAAACGGATGCCTGGTATAATATTGTTGGTTGGCTAATAAAGAAAAAAAAATGCTGCTACCGTCAAATCGCAGGAGCCTCGTCGCTAACGGCTATTGTCAACCGTCTTCGTTGGCGGCTGTGGTCACCTTAGAAATGTACCTTTATTTAACTTATCTAGGTTATAGGAACAAGCATAGAATGAACGAACAATTTGCCCTATCTCTCCTTATTAGATTACTGACAAAGGTCGAAGCCGCTTAAGTGCGGCTTGTGTCAGTGCAAGTGTTGTGTTTTACAATGGTAGACGGTAAGAACATTATTTTTCTGTGCTAGTTTTGAGTGGCTTGTACTTCTTTGTGACTACATGTCAAATGATATAGAAGGAAGTATTTTATTAACAAAAATCATGAATTTAGTAGCTCGTTAGTGTAGCAAATAACTTAAAAAGACTTCTTTACCAATGATGTGTCTTTCGGTACAAAAGAGCTTAGATAGTGACACGATAGTCAACGATAATAATGATGCAAAAGTCAAAAATGAATTGAATTTGACTTAGGCTATCAAAAAGCTTAATGTCGACCCTGTTTAAAGTAAAATAAAGTAAAATTTATTTAAATAGATTGCAGGTACATAAAATAAGATGTAACAATAAGATGGGTGAGCCTTGTACAATCTACCTTATATTAGGCATGCAAACATTCATGAAATTGTTAACATCATTGAAAATTAATTAAAATAATGGTTAACAGTTAAACACAATAGTCGGCATAGTACATGCAACAATACGAAACGCTTTGTAAGTCTAGGCACCCTGTGTGAATGGACGACCTAGTTCTGTCACAACAATCCACTTGATGTGAACAACGTCACATTGCCGTCAGGACAGGTCGTTGACATGATACTTATGGGAAACTAGTCCATCGTATGTTTTAATAGAGATGTTTTTCGACTGTCATGATAAAGGAGACTGTCCAATTTTTAATCCTTTCAGTTGTAGATCCAGGGGTCGTCAAGACAGGTGCCTATAAGTACGAAGATGGCACCCGTTATGTTGGCGAGTGGAATTCTAAGGGTCAGAAGCATGGCATGGGACATCTGGTGCTACCTGATGGTACCAGGTACGATGGGTCGCTGATTGCAGGCCTTTGCTCTGGGTTGGGAGTCATGGCGTTCCCTGATGGTGCGAAGTGAGTTTGATTCTTTTGATGTTATTGTTATACATACATAAACCACGCCTTTTTCCATGGAGGAGGGCAGAAACCACAGAATGCCACCTGCTACGATCCTTACATACTCCATTTGCCTCATCCATGTTCATACATCTAGTCATACACGCACGCTGGTTAAGAGTACGACGCACCTGACCTTTCTGAAGATCCTCACCAATAAGACCATAGTATATCCTGCTAGGACGTCCTCTCTCGGCGTTACCACTCACATCTGCCTTGTAAATACCTTTTGTTAGTCGCCTTTCACTCATCCTCAACATGAACAAACCATCTGAACATAGTCTTATAATTTTTTGTCACTACATCTTTTAAACCACAACGTTATTGTATACCTATCCTCATTCCTGAAGTATTTGAGGTGATTACTCCTAAAAAAATGGAGGAATAACGACAGATTGCGGATTGCTGCGGACGTCGGACACTGACGTATACTTGAAGACATTATCTGTCAGAGACCAGTGTCTGGAACCATCCCGTACCAGTTTGCGCAAACCTTTAATAACATAACGAATTACTAGTATGAAGTTTGGACAGTTTCTTAACGGGGAAGCACCAGGCTATGACTTACTCATAAAATAGTCATTCCATGGGATTTTATGAACTTAGAGGGCTGTATTGATGATTTAAATAATTATAGCTCATTAAACCCACATTTATAACTGTCGCGAATCAAATTTTAATCAACATAAAGCCTGACACTGACCTGCAAATTGCAAAAAATGTAAGAAAAATTAATTTCGTGGACTACCTATTAAAATTGAACCAAGAAAGAGCTATGACTATCGGCCGGAAGCCTTCAAATATGAATTTTTTCGACCTCATATTTTAATAACCTGTCAAAAGTGTCAAATAAAATCAATGTGAATAAGATTGAACAAAAATTCTGTAGAGCGTCTAAAAATACTGTGTCAGCTTCGTCATTTTATAATATTGTGAAAACGCAATATTCTTATCTCGGTTTCGTAGAAAAATAAGAAAATCAGCACCATTCACTTTCTGAGAAAATATATATTTAAAAAAAATATATATTTCCACAACTTCGCAACTATTTTATTCATAAAATTTTATTCTTGTGAATGAAAATATTTTTCAAGCCGCTTTATACTTGGTTGAAATATAAGAATATCTGTTTATTATTTGCACTAGGCACTCCTACCGAGTACCTTTCAAATGCAATGGCGAAATAACGTTGATATTTATTATCAGTTTTGTCGTTACTTTTGATTTTTCTTTACAAAACCTTGTGATTTGTTTTCGTTATTTTTCTCAAGTCATTGACATGATAATATTATTAAGGTTTTAAGTACATTTTTGGAGAGACGTTGGTTGAAGTGCTCACCTTGGGGGGAGCTAAGTCTTTCAATAACAATTAATCTGCCTTTTCTGTCTGTACTAGGCCACCAAGATACAGGCTGTGCCTAGTTTGGGGCCCAGGGCTACTTCTACTTATGCACTCTTATAACTATCGTTGTTTTTGTTTTCTTGTTTGTATGTTTCCTAACTTGTGTGTGTCAATAAATTGATTTATTATTCTACAATATTTGAATTATCGGCGTTTCCATAGGCTTATTTATTTTTGAGTGTAATTTATGTTTTTGTTGTCAGTAAGCTTCGAAGATTGAATTGTCTTTAGATTAGCTTATTTAGGATTTATATGCATTTCGTTAATCTACAAAATTGAGAATTTTCAGAAAGTTTCAGACGATTTCAATTTTATACCGGTTCGCTCAAATCTCAGCATTAGATGGTACAAAGACAATTCAAAGGTCTGTATGCTCACACTGACAACCTCAGATTCATTTGAAGAATTGCTTTTTTTTTCAAAACAAAAAAAAAATAGCTGTTTTGACATGGAAAGAAAAATTCTAGTGCGAGCAGGGTTGGGTGGGTTGGGTTGTTTAATTGGTTAAGACATCCGGTGTACTGAATCGGAAGGTCGCAGATTCAAACCCTGCTCGCACTAGATTTTTTTTTTCCATGTCAAAACAGCTATAGTTCCCTACGCAGGGTTTGCGTATAAAAATATTAAAAAAAAATATTCGATGCGATGCGCGATTTCATGCAAATTAACTAAAAATGGAGTACGTTGACAGTAAGACGCTACATGTAGTTGTGACTGTCTGTCACGTACTCCTAATTATTAAGTAGATATTTTAGTATTGATTTTTATTTAAAATCATCACACGGGCCACTTATAAACACATTAAACTTCTATTTTATGGCTTGACAGGCTGGCAAGTGACCGTAATTAATAAAGATTTAGTGACCCTAGGCTGATAAAATTTTCGGTTTTCCTAAATCATGCACATATTAGTATTAATGTCGGCTCCCCCCGAAGGAGGAGAGGCCGTGCCCCTCCGTCCGTACGGCCTTGTAAGACTCGACACCAAACTGGTCATCTTTCCACCGACTACTAAATTGAACTCCAGCCCTGTCCCGACTTTAGAAGCTAAGGGACAGGGAGGGGTACAAGGTGTAGTTAATTTTGGGAGGTCACAGTTAAGACATATACATGAATAATATCAAATCCTATAAAACTAAATCAGTAATAAAGTATGAAGCTAATAAGGCAAGAGGGCGCAAAGATATATATATATATATATGATGAAAAGTTGGTGAAAGGAAACGTTACGCTTGCGCTTAAGAGATTCATTATTTTACAGTTACGTTAATTTAATGATTCCAAAATACTAATTGCCGATTTGCAAACGCAAACGATTCCATGTTACAACATGGAACCGTTTTACAACGTTTGCTCGGCGTACGTGTACTGTTAGACCTAAGTGCATAGTCCTACTGAGAACATTGCTATGAACTCTAACAGGCCACGTTCCCTAGGCTCCATCTACATATCTTTCCCAATCCTAAGGCAGTGGGTTGTGAGGCCACTGCCATTGAGGAAGACAGGTTTCTAGTTTTTCTACTTATACGCGTACTCACGTTAATAACACCCTTACGGCAGATTACCCCAATTACTATATTGTAACACAATTTGCACGAGCGTACCGTAGATTCAGTCTGTAGCAGAACATATTGCGATTGTTATTGGTAAACGCCGAAGTGGTTATTCCATCGTCACTTCACATTTCTTTACTCTGCCCCATGTCGTGGTTGCGTGTCTCGCTAAATAGTGTCGATTCAGTAATAGGCCTGTGGCAGCCGGGGTTAGTTTTAACGAGACACAGTCCCTAGCGTTCCTAAGAACGTAGCTATCCAATCAGTTTAGGATACTTGGTGAAGCCTACCCCCGCTCCCTGAAATGTGCGCCAACAATCTCTACGCAATGTTTCTGAGCTAGACCTTTACAGGAAGCAGTATTCATCAGCAACGTTTGGTTGATTTGTACCACAAGTACAAGTCGGCATTATATCACTGAGCAGTATAATTTGTCTTAATAAATCCGTGAATATTACGGTGTTGCCGTCACCACTGAACAATATATTTTATCTTAATTGGAATGTGAATATTACGGTTCTGCCTTTCATTTGTCAGGTAAAAGTCAACATTCGTCAATAGTCGGGTGTGTTGGTGTATAGTGTGTTTGTAGTATTCATGAAATGTGTGTATAGTGTTGCGAAAGGCGGTCTCCGTTCCTATAACCAAACGCAGATGAAGAATATGTGCCAAGGTTAGGAGTTATTAGGACACACAACACAGGACATAATAATATACATTGTGATGATAAAGCGGCTCTGCCGTCATGCTGAAATAAATAATTATTAACATCGCTGCGTTTCCGCCAAACTGCTACTTAAGCTAGGAGGTAACTATAGTTAACACTTACCACGTGTTCATTGTTCATTGAGGAGGACTAGAATGTGACTGTCTGTCACGTACTCCTAATTATTAAGTAGATATTTTAGTATTGATTTTTATTTAAAATCATCACACGGGCCACTTATAAACACATTAAACTTCTATTTTATGGCTTGACAGGCTGGCAAGTGACCGTAATTAATAAAGATTTAGTGAGCTTTCTTCCTTGAATTGTAAAAAATATTGCATCACTTAGAAACGCTTAATGGGAAAGGGACTAGAGAAATCTTAAGAAGAGATAAAAAATTTACTGATTTCTAAAGGATACTAACGCCACATCTGCTGGACAGTCTTGGGTATCGCACGGCCCGGGACCCTTTAAAACAATTGAGACGGTTGCACAAAAAAGAGGCGATTTAAAAAGTATGGGAACATGCCAAGCGTGGTGGGCTTTTGGAGGCTGGGCCGGAGAAAGCTGGGTGGATTCGAGGCAGTTGGTTTTAAGTCGCGGAAGTGTCGACACGTGGAGTCGAGCTAAGTCAGAGAGTCGGTCTAAAACGGTTAAAGAGCTAGGACGTTCTAGGTTAGGTTCGTGTAGTTAGCGTAATCTTGGTACCAAAATGGACATGTCCCAGAGGACTGTCGTAAGAGAGCGATTAGTATTTTATAAGTTAAATATAAGTAGTAGCTATATGCCTAATTAAAGTGAGTGACGAGATCCTGAAGGAGACGCTGTAGCGGAGGTGAGACTGGTAATGTGTGCAGTACTATGTAAGTAGCTGGTGACTAGTCCTCCTCAATGAACAATGAACACGTGGTAAGTGTTAACTATAATTACCTCCTAGCTTAAGTAGCAGTTTGGCGGAAACGCAGCGATGTTAATAATTATTTATTTCAGCATGACGGCAGAGCCGCTTTATCATCACAATGTATATTATTATGTCCTGTGTTGTGTGTCCTAATAACTCCTAACCTTGGCACATATTCTTCATCTGCGTTTGGTTATAGGAACGGAGACCGCCTTTCGCAACACTATACACACGTTTCATGCATACGACAAACACACTATACACCAACACACCCGACTATTGACGAATGTTGACTTTTACCTGACAAATGAAAGGCAGAACCGTAATATTCACATTCCAATTAAGATAAAATATATTGTTCAGTGGTGACGGCAACACCGTAATATTCACGGATTTATTAAGATAAATTATACTGCTCAGTGATATAATGCCGACTTGTACTTGTGGTACAAATCAACCAAACGTTGCTGATGAATACTGCTTCCTGTAAAGGTCTAGCTCAGAAACATTGCGTAGAGATTGTTGGCGCACATTTCAGGGAGCGGGGGTAGGCTTCACCAAGTATCCTAAACTGATTGGATAGCTACGTTCTTAGGAACGCTAGGGACTGTGTCTCGTTAAAACTAACCCCGGCTGCCACAGGCCTATTACTGAATCGACACTATTTAGCGAGACACGCAACCACGACATGGGGCAGAGTAAAGAAATGTGAAGTGACGATGGAATAACCACTTCGGCGTCCACCAATAACAATCGCAATATGTTCTGCTACAGACTGAATCTACGGTACGCTCGTGCAAATTGTGTTACAATATAGTAATTGGGGTAATCTGCCGTAAGGGTGTTATTAACGTGAGTACGCGTATAAGTAGAAAAACTAGAAACCTGTCTTCCTCAATGGCAGTGGCCTCACAACCCACTGCCTTAGGATTGGGAAAGATATGTAGATGGAGCCTAGGGAACGTGGCCTGTTAGAGTTCATAGCAATGTTCTCAGTAGGACTATGCACTTAGGTCTAACAGTACACGTACGCCGAGCAAACGTTGTAAAACGGTTCCATGTTGTAACATGGAATCGTTTGCGTTTGCAAATCGGCAATTAGTATTTTGGAATCATTAAATTAACGTAACTGTAAAATAATGAATCTCTTAAGCGCAAGCGTAACGTTTCCTTTCACCAACTTTTCATCATATATATATATCTTTGCGCCCTCTTGCCTTATTAGCTTCATACTTTATTACTGATTTAGTTTTATAGGATTTGATATTATTCATGTATATGTCTTAACTGTGACCTCCCAATATTAAACTACACCTTGTACCCCTCCCTGTCCCTTAGCTTCTAAAGTCGGGACAGGGCTGGAGTTCAATTTAGTAGTCGGTGGAAAGATGACCAGTTTGGTGTCGAGTCTTACAAGGCCGTGCGGACGGAGGGGGACGGCCTCTCCTCCTTCGGGGGGAGCCGACATTAATACTAATATGTGCATGATTTAGGAAAAACGAAAATTTTATCAGCCTAGGGTAAATTTACGAACAGTCACATAGTGCTGCTATCTTTAGTTGGTTTAATAGAAGTATAATAATACCAGTGCCTACTAATCTGTCTCATCTAATTCCTAAGCTGGATTGTCGGTTTAGCGTCACAGCTTAGCCAGTTATGGTCTGAAATTATCCCACGGGAACGTTTTCAATATAGTTTATTCATTTATTTTATGAAAATTAGATTCACAGCTACATTAACTTAAAATTATTATATCAAACATTACGCCAATCACGAAGTACGCAAAAAGTAGATAGCGAATTAATTGGCATTAAAATTTATTGTGTGTGTCAAATCAAATCAAATTAAAAATATTTTTATTTCACATAGGCCTAGATGGGCACTTATAAAACGTCGATAAAAAGGTGCACGGTTCGGGTTGACCGTTTTGGTCGGGTTAGTCGTTTCCTATGGAGAAGAACCGGCAAGAAACTCCATCTATGTGCGTGCGGGTATCTCTTTGTCTGTTATGATCCTTAAGGAACATTTTCCATTTGCGAAAGAATTTTCGGATCAGCAATTCAAAGATCACTACATCTTTACTTAGAAACTTTACCTCTCTATAATTGTAGGTCAGTCCTAGATGTAAAAGTAGCAAAGTTAATCGAATTTTGTTGTGGACCGTACCGTAGGATCGTACATCACCATGAAGGCTTCTTATAAATCATTCAAAGTATACAGGAAGAACCTGAAAGATTTATAGCATCCACCTTCCCGATTTTATCTTTTCATCAAAATATGTAAAATCGGAAGGTGGAATGACATTTCGGTTTTCACGTATTTGATCAGCATCCCTTGGCAAATAGGATGAAGGGAAAATAAACAGATTTCAGACACGTCAGCGAGTTTTTATCAAATGTGAGATATTTGAATAAAAAATTATTTACTTCCTTTTCCGTAAGAAATATTGAAATGAAAATGGAAGTATTTTCCTGTTTCTATGCATAGTCGTGTAATATAGCAGTTTTATTGAGGGCAATTCGTAAAATGATCGCAAAGTGACAATTCATAATATAAACTGCGTCTGTGACCATTTTTATAATTTGAATGTGATTTAAATTATTATCCTACAAGCTTATGTCTTCGCCCGCGTTTAGTTCGGTAATGCCCCAAGGGATCGTACTACCGGAATAAAAGTATCCTATGTGTTAATCCAGCGTAATTTTGCCTGAAAGAGTAACAAACATCCATACATCCATCCTCACAAACTTTCGCATTTATAATATTAGTAGGAACTAGGATAATGATTCTGCTACAGCAGCCATTTTAAGCCCCTTGATAGCCAGTCTCATCATGCAAAATTCTGGTATTCAGCTGCATACAGTAACACTGGCAACTGACCCCTATGTGGTTTGGAAAATGCTAGTGATAAGGATGGTGCTGTAATCGACCATTTTGTATGAATGGAGTTTATTGACTTATTAAGAACGTTGTAGTTACTTTGTTTCTAACAAGCCTATCCAAAACAAAAAAAAAATGATGATACATGATGTCATTCATCATCATTTTGGCCCAAAGACGACCACTGCTGGACATAGGCCTCCCACAAGTGTCGCCACATTGACCGGTCCCGTGCGACTCGCACCCTGCGGATTCCCGCAACCTTCACCAGGTCATCAGTCCATCGAGTGGCCTTCCTAAAAAAAACTTATATTAATATTAAATTCAAAGTCTATGCATGAGTTTCATCCAAACTATTAAATGAGCAATATATATAATATTTGTTATCACGTTCTCGAAAATGCGTCTAAGATAACGATTTCGATGAACATTGCAATATAAGGGCTTACGGAGGCGAAGAATCGATCTAGCTGGGTCTCATTTCTGGGAAAATTCGTTTTCTCTATTTTCACCCGCGCAGAGCTCGGTCGCCCAGGTATTTGATCCTGAATTAACGATTTTTTTGTCAAAATGGTTCTTGTTCGAGAAAAAAATCAGATTACTAGTCAAGGTAACCACTCAAAACTAACATAGTTATTTTTCAAACATGTAGGTTGTGTTAACTAAAAGTTTATGGGCTAAAAAAAAACTACATCGCAAGATTTTTTACATAAATCATTTTCCCAAAGCGAGGTATACGGAGTAAGAAAAACCTAAGATCTACAATGTAAGTAACTAGCTTCAGTGACCCAATTAAAAGATGTCTCCAAAATTTTAACAAGGGTTTTTAACTTTGTTCTTATTTTTATCTTGGAACAAGACCTGTTATTGAATTTAAAAACAATGTAAACAACAGCTCTAGCTGTTTTTAGTTTTACAAGTTTGTATCTGGAATGAAAATCATGGGTGAAAGAATTCCTAAAATGTTATCAGCTATTGTTTTTCTCATTCATTCTAATACCAAAATAAAAAGGCGCACTGTGAAAAAAAAAATCAGGATAGCCTTACTAACCAAAAAAACGTGCAACCAATATGGATTATTTTTCCCCATTGGGCGCCGCTTTTACCGACCGCGGTATAATCGCAGGGTGCGTATGAAAATTCTGTTGTGTGTTGCCATAAATATAATTTGTGTGAAACAGTTTCAGGATGTGGTTAGTGTTCTATTCTGTCTCACTGCACAATACAAAAGTAGTGCTAACGTAGAAATTAAATGTAACATCCGTTGATGTTACATTTAATTTCTACGTCTTGAAGGCATAAAGAATAATGTTTTTTTGATAAAACCAGGTATTTGATAGTAATGCAGTTAGGTTGATAACATTCAGAAGATCGCGGGTAAGAACATGGTACTCGCGCAGGCCAGGAAAACATGTCACAAATAGCTATATAGCTGCTATAGCAGTGCAGTTTGCTCAGCAGAGGGTGCAGAGAACTTATGCCAACACTGGCATGGATGATGATGAGTGCAGTTGAAAATAAATATTTTGAGCGAACTACTTTTAATGTTGTGAATAAATAACAAAACTTTAAAAGCGACCGGCCAACGTTAAAATGATTGATATTGGAAAAAAATTAAAAATGTAGAACACCTGAAAGCTTTTCAGTTGACTTTTTCAGGCAGAATTAAAGTACAGGAGCGGTACATCAAAGTCTACGTAGTCAAAAATTAACGTATGAATGTTTGGGAGAACTAGGAGTGAATTTCATTGTTCAATTTGAAATCTCTATCGAAACAAGGCGGAAAGGACTCCGACGCTAAAACGGTTAAAACGTATTTAGTACGTCATTTTGAACCCCCCACATAGAAATTTTTCGTCGGTTATAAAAAAAATAAACCAACTGTTTTCTACAAAACTGCAATACCTACACGGTTTTAATGTATAGAACAGCGGATGTGGACCCGTTAAGAATGATGTACTGAACGCGTCGCTTCTTGTTTTTGTCTGCTGGACCACCTGTATCTATTAGGTCTTTACCTATGAAATTGGAGATTTGTATGAAAATTTTAAAAACAAAAAAAATTGTATTTTTTTTTTATTTTAGCTTATCTAGCTTTTTTATCTTTCCGATTTGACGCAAGTGCTTCAATGTCGTTTTGACACTAACTCCAAGGCCCGCAGCAAGCTCATCCGTAGATTGAGTTGGATCCGTTACCACTACCGCCTTCAATTCGTCGTTGTCGACGATGGTTACCGGCCGACCGCGAGGCTCATTCTTCAACTCAAAATTTCCAGATTTAAAACGATTGAACTAATAATGAACCGTGTTTATGCAAGCAGTATTAGGCCCGTACACGTCGTTAATGTTTCGTGTTGTGTGCGCAGCGGTATGTCCACGTAGGAACTCATATTCGAAAATTGTACGAATTTTCAGTTTTTCCATGGCGCCAAAAACTACCACAATTTCACAAAAACAAAAAACTATCTAAAAACAAATGACTGAATTTGAAATTAAAAGAACACGGCTTTCGAATAAAATTTATTTGAATTTCGAATTGCGCGCCAATCCACAGATAATTAAATCTGAAAATGCTGGTTATTAAATCTCCAATTACACAGGTAAAACCTATTATTAAGCAACATTTATTTCGGAATTAATACTTGAATAATTAATTTAGATGTAGCATCGAAATCTTGATGTTAACATTGCATCAGCGTAAAGCAGGGGTGGGTCATCATCATCTTTGTGCCATTGTCCCATGTATCTTGGGGTCGGCGCAACACGTTTTTTTCTTCCAATCTCCTCTGTCAATCGTCACGCTATCATTTACTCCTTTTTCTTACATTATCATTCCTCCCACAATCCATCCGTCGTTTCCTTGATCTCCCTCTCCCTCTCCATCCATCAACATTTATATTCATCACCATTTTAATCACAATGACATGTGATTCGTCCCTCCTCATCACATGTCCAAACAAAGTAGGGGTAAGTCAGTAATGTATATAATGTATATGAATAAAAACCTATTTCGAAAAGTCGTAGTGTATCAAAGGAATAATACTAAAAATTAAACATGTTGTATACTGGGTGTAAGGGACAACCCTCCACAAACCGACAGGGTGCATTCAGCTCCTTATTTTGAATCATATTCTACCGGACAATTTCTCAGAAAAATTTTACTTTAAAAATAAAGAAATCAGTTACTATTCCTTTATTTCGATGGAAAATTACATTCCCTGTACGTAGCACTCCATTTATGTAAATAATACGGTTAAAATCAAAAATACAACAATGAATGTTGAAATACTCTAAAGAAAGACGCGTGAAATCAGCTGTTCACTTCCTGCCTAGCTACAGAGTTCATCGAACTACTCGTCGCGCTTGCTGTTCGCTGAGTGCATTTTGCCACGGTAACGATACATTGCGTATAAGGAAATAAAATAAATCAAATTTATTGGATTCCTATAACATTCCTGAAATAATTTC
Source organism: Noctua janthe (assembly GCA_910589295.1). NCBI lineage: Eukaryota > Metazoa > Arthropoda > Insecta > Lepidoptera > Noctuidae > Noctua > Noctua janthe. Next base: position 2,623,366 of record OU342560.1, read on the forward strand.
TTGTACCGGTCATCTTAGTATGATATACTGAATTTACCCCATCAGTTTGTGGAGGGCTGTCCCTTACACCCTGTATAACATCACGCCTGCAATCCCCGAAGGGTTAGGCAGATATGTAACTAATAAATAGCACAGCTACATTTCGCCAGTTAGATATTTTAAAGTCCCATGTAATAGGGTGTGAGCTTATTTTGCCATCAACTGGGCACAGATCCAGACTCTGTGGCTGCTACTGAGAAATTCCTGATAGAAAAAGCACATAACGGTTTGCCCGACCCGCGAATCGAACCCAGGACCTCATGCTCAGGAGTCGTGCTTACGACCACTAGACCAATGAGGCAGTCAGACATTTTGTAATAGTTATAAAATTAATGGAATAATACTAATACGAAAATCTATCATTTTTTGTACCTTGTAATAATTATTAGGAAGGTTAGGTAGTACCTACATTATTTTAAAGAATTAAACATTGACCGTAAATAAAGACCTAAACACAATTTATTCAATTAACATTTTAGGCTTTTTTAAATTAAAGAAGCATTGCTGTGTTTGGATAAGTTAATGAACTAATTTTCTTCGCAAATGAAAAATGTTTGAAGTCGAAAATAGTTCCCATCTGACAGAGTTTTTAATTAAAGCAATCCTCGAAAAGGCGATTCGGAAATTATTCACGTCTGGCAACATTCATCTTTGACTGGGAAATCTCCAGTGTACATTTTGGGTCTAGACAAATTGAAGCAGTGTTGTAGGTATGCCGAGTTTTGGCTGTTGAACTTAGCTAAAATGTTCTTTTTTTACCCACTGCAGGTCGTCACCTTTTCTAGCTTATTCACCGAGGTATTATGCTCTGCAGGAATTTCTGTACTCGTAGTATCAAAGCCACCACAGTTTCTTGGCGACAAATTGAAGGATGTATAGATAAGTGACTATGCTTGTGGTAATACTGATAATTGTATCTTATCCCTCATGTCAACATTATTATGTTTATATGCCTCGTCGGTCAAGTAGTTGCAAAACCGACTGCTGAGCATTAGGTCGATTCCTGGGTCGGGCAAAGTATTATTGGGTTTTTTCATCAAGAATTTCTAAGTAGCATCCACGGAGTCTGTCTGTGTCCGGTTGATAGCAATAGGCTCACCCCCTATTACATAAGACTTTATAACTAGCGAAATGTGGTTGTACTTTTGAATACACCTCTGCCTAACCCTTCGGGGATTACAAGCGTGATGTTATGTTATGTTAAATTATAAAGTGCTCATTCTGACGCACAAGTTTTCAGGTGATTTCTTCACACAAAATTGAAGCTTAGATTAATCTCAGCTCTGTCTTTATCCCTCGACCGTTATTTCTTGTAAACCGTATCAAATAATGAGATTTCTTTGTTTAATGCTGAAACTCCCACATTTTTACTAAAACTAACAACGTTGTTGTTGAATAGGTAGATCGTTCATTTCTGCGTCAGAACAGCAACAGAACAAAATATTTTTGATGTGTTTCCGCCAAAGTTTGATTGGATTTGACAACATCCAAAAACTGTTGGGTGTTGTTGAATGAATGTTGATACATTTCATTCATGTATGGAGCAATTTCGGCACGTGTTAAATTTGTGCATATTACAAAGCAAAGATGCATTGACTTTTTTATTTATTTATACTTGCTGCACTTACAGTTTGCGCTAAAGTGTGCAGCAAGCCATCAACATAACATGAGCAATCAGGGCGTTTAGCAGATTCATCGCCTGGGTTGGCTGTCACATATCGAGCAGTTTGAGCACGAACAGAGGGAGCCGCAAACAGGCTCCAGGCAGGCTTAGTTGGTCTCAGTGTATTCCATCGTAGCGTATGCTATAGGTATCTGACCTAAGTTAGGTTGCAGAGAAACCGTGTGAAAACAGAACGAGTCAAAAGAGACATCATCTGCCTAGCCTTTTCCCAACTATGTTGGGGTCGGCTTCCAGTCTAACCGGGTGCAGCTGAATACCAGTATTTTACAAGGAGCGTCTGCCTATCTGACCTCCACAACCCAGTTAGTACTGGGTAATACGATACCCCTTGGTAAGACTGGTTGTCAGACTTTTTGGGCCACTGACTACCTGTAACGACTGACAACGTGCTTAAAATGTAACCTAACATAATTCTTAAATTATAGCTAGCCCATAATTGTCCCACTGCTGGGCATAGGCCTCCGTTCATTTTTTCCAACGGTCACGATTCTGTGCTACTACTTTCCAATTCTCAAGGAAGACATCCAGTTCGTCCTGCCATCTCCTTCGTGGTCTGCCGCGATCCCGGGTCACTGTTTTAGGGCACCAATTCTGAGCTTTACGGGCCTACACTTCGTTCGGCATGCGACAGACATGTCCTGCCCAGCCTACCTAACCTAAAATAAAGATTAATTTATAGATTGGTTTATATCAAGGGTTATGCATATGGCCGAGCTCACTGACGGTCTGTCATTTTTTACCCTTATGCCCTAGGTAATAAAGATGAAAAGTGAACGACCGTCAGTGAAATCGGTGGTACCAACCAAATAGGTGTGATTGTTTACTTTTGATTCTAGATACGAAGGCGAGTTCATGCAGGGCTGGTTCCATGGCCACGGCGTTTTCTGGCGAGCTGACGGCATGAAGTTTGAGGGGGAGTTCCGTGGAGGACGAGTATGGGGACTTGGTAAGATTCATAAACACCCATATCTACGCAGTTAGTCTAGCTAGATAGATCTTCTTAATTAAGAATCTTAAATATTTCGTTTCGTTTCTCGTTACCCGAATAAATACCTAAACAAATAACTATTTTATACCATTGCCTCGTTAGTCTAGCGTTTGTAAACACAAAGTACTACTGCTGAGCGTGACTCCTTGGGTTCGATATCCAGGTAGGGTAAAGTGTGGGGTTTTCCATTAGGAATTTCGAGTAGTAACCTGAAGGTTAGTTCTGTGCCCAGTCGATGGCAATAGGTTCGCCCCCTATTACATGAAACTTACACACGCACACACTGTCATGCCCAAAAAAAAAAAAAAAACTAGGTATGAAGTTATGTTATTCTGTGTAAAAATGGAACACCAAGATGAATCTTCGCGAATGTATAGTCGTATTTTACTGATACACTGAACAGTCTATTCAGTTGATATTGTATATACGCATGCTTTCCATTTTAATATTTTAAAGCTAGCACTCTGTATTCACCCCTTTAAGAATATCAAATAACCAAAATCATGAAAGTAAAATATTGACGTCCCATTTCAGGCCCAAACAGAATTTTAATGGAATCAGTCAAATGGAAACACATTATAATTGTTCATGGACTCGTAGCTCCAAACTGATATTGACGAGCGTTACATTAATTTTAAATAAAGAGCTCAAAACTTTATCATGTATTTTCAGTGTAACTGCTCACAATTGCCAAAATCTTAACATAATCAGCATGTAATGCTCCCTGCTGTGCTGGGACACAGAATGTCTGTGAGGAGTGGGCAGTAATTTACCACGCAGATAGATTCCACATATCTTCGAACTTTTGTTTCTAGGACATACTGGTTTTCTTACAATATCACCTTCACCATAATATTTGAAAACCGTGCTGATATAACAATCCTCACAAAAAAGCAAGAGAGTCGAGAGCGGTGGAGTAGAGGGGGCAGCGTCATGCCGTTTGCCTTCACGGCATACGATTCGGTTTTACTGCCAAGGCGCGCCAATAGCTGTTTTGTATCAAGAAACTCTCAAAATCATTACAGATTAGCAGAATAATAAACCTTTTCGCCTGTTTTTCTAACAAAAGCACTAAACTAACACAATTTTATGGAACGTAATCTAAGAGAAAAAGCGATGCAATTCCATTACTTCTTACAGAGTTATTTAAACATCTTAATATGTATAAGATTTTAAGTAAAGCAGCAGAAAGCTCCACTTAATTGAAAATCCTCGTAACCTTTACTCATAATGGAGGCCAGACTCCAGATACGCCTGAATAATTCAAGGGTTGCATAAAGCTTTATATTCTTGTTGTATTTAAGTACTTATTTAATTTTCAGTAACACAAGATGTTGTTAGATATACTGGATTTACCTTATCATGTAAGAAAAACTCTGTCAGTCCTTGGAAAGCTCGCTTTTTTAAAAAGTAAAGAAACTCCGAGGTTGAATATCTACAAGATAATTAAGTTAAAAAAATCTGAAAGATTTAAAAGATTTATCGGCTAGACACACAATATATTATTCTGCAAAATAAATAACAGATACAGGGAAAAAAAACAACAATTTGTGCTTAACGCCTGTGCCAAATAGGACCAGTTTCCTGATCTGGAGAGCTGTTAGGTAATTGAAAAACATTTCAAATCGGGACACTAGAACAAAACCCATTGAAACAAATTATGTGGTAACTAAACAATGACCAGAAACAATAGTCAATTAAAAACAATTTTCAACTAGGTGAGTAATAACTAAAACAAAAGTTTAGGGTACCTATACAAAATTGCTAGGAATTGAACAATAGAAACGAAATAGAATTATATCAACCCATTTTTATTTAGGCATTGACATACAAATAGACCTAGTAATAAACAGAAGAATTGCTAGCGAAGGGTGGGTATTGGGGTCTAATGTCTCACATTCAAAAAGTACTGATACAGTCTAATTTTAACAAATGAGTTTGATATTAGATTTTTGAGAATAGACCTCTTAATCATTTCCTATCATGGTGACCAATAAAGGAAGCTGACTGCATAAGTATGTGCGCAAGCACAGGTGCTCTATCTCTCCAGTCTCTCAGTCCAATGAGACGGCAATCCGACAAGTCCAGAGACATATCAGGCGCAGGATCAATACTTTACCGTGTTTTTCAAGAGACGGGAGTTATCCAGGTTGGTATTGAAAACTTCCGGCTGGAAAACCCAATAAAACTACGGCAGACCTGGGATACACCCAGCACATTATGACACCTAAGGTCCTTTTCTTCTGGCATCAAGCAGATTCCCGCGTCTTATTAAGTAATCGTTGCACTTTGTGAGGTCCTTGTGGCGACCTTGTAGGGTAAATGAATAGCATTTAGAAAAATATAGCGTTCATGTAGATAGTTTCTTCGTCCTTTCTTTATCTTTGACTAGCATTATGAGTATCAAGATACAGCTGGTAAGGTCAGGTGTGCAGTACTGTAACTGGGGTGCGCATATGAACAGATGTACGAACGTGGATGAGGCCAAAGATGTATGTAAGGTTCGTAGCAGGTGGCGTTTTGCAGTTTTTTTGATAAAACGTTCGCCGTTCGTTCGTTCGTTAGTCGTTCGTAGTCGTTCGTCGTTCGTTCGTTTTCTTAAAAAGGAGTGTGTCGTGTGTATATAGCTGGCAAGATTTATAATTTAAACTTGGTTTACTGTACTATCTCAAGATTAATCTTGAACGATAATTGTATGTTGCTGCGGGATACGTTTATGAGATTACGGGTACCTAACGGGCAAGTTGCACCGTAAAACTTCGTGAATATTAGACACCCTAGTAAGATTATACCTACTGATCATTAATATCTGATTTCATCTTCATAGTACGTCTTGAAGAGAATCTTAGAACACTAAAAAAAGTTATTGCTTCATCTTCAGTTTCAGTACCGCTAACGATAGATGGCGCTGCATGTCTGTTAAATAATGAAAACTCTAGTAGTGTTTCTAACCGCCTTACGGTATTTATTTGTATATTTCCAAATTCTGCCACGTTGGTCTAGTGGTCGCAAGCTCGACTGCTGAGCATGAGGTCCTGGGTTCGATTCCCGGGTCGGGTAAAGTTTTATTGGGTTTTTCCACCAGGAATTTCTCAGTAGCAGCCACGGAGTCTGGATTTGCGCCTGGTTGATTGCAATAGGTTCGCCCTCTATTACATGGGACTTAAACATAACTGGCGAAATGTGGGTGTACTATTAGATACACCTCTGCCTAACCCTTCGAGGACTAAAGGCGTAATGTTATGTTATTTCAAATGCAAAAATATTTTATTCAAATTAGGCTGACAACAAGCACTTCTTAGTATTATCATTAACACTAGAAACGGGATATTTACCATGTTTACTGTGTGTTTTCAGTTAACCATGACAGTTTTAAAAACTTATAGCACTTCTTAGAGATCGAGAACTGGCGCAACTAACTCCGCAGCTGCTGCTCTAAGAAGAATAAGTACTTCATGTTCTATCATATAAAACAAAGAAGAACCCTTGCACAAAAAACCATTATTCACAACTATTAGTCTTATAGGTATTAGTCGAAACCTAATATATTGTCTGTGATTCGAAGACTAATGTAGATTTATAACTATCAGCTTAATACCAATATCACCTGTTGCCATGGGTCGCAGACGATAAAGGATTTGGGGCTGGTGTAATAATTTTCTTGAATGGCATTATTGGCAGTTATTATATTATTGAGAGATTAAACTGCGAAATCCAACTATGTAGTCATTGATATAGATATGATATTAATTTTAGGATTATGAGGCAATGCCCTTCTTATTCTTTGTCGTGTGGTTAGAGTCAGAGTCAGATGTCAGAGTTTTTATGCCACCCATTGATGGACCTCTGACTTGGCATACCTAACCATGACTATAATAAAAAAAAATATATTTTTAGCTTTTGGTAAACGGAAAAGTTAGAAACAATTTTTTTTTTCTTTTCCTACTTGCATGGCATTTTTTTAAACTGGTTAATATTAAGTTAATTAAGTAGGTAAGTTATGAAAAAATAAGGCGTCACACACAAGAAACAGTGTTTTAATTTTTTTATTTGATGTAGAAGATACTCGTCGTATACCATAACGCTTGCTTTTCGCAGAAGGGTAAGACAGAGGTGACTTTAACATAACTGGCATAAGTCCCTTGTAATAGCCTTTTACGCAAATCAAAGCTGCAGATTTCTCAGTAGCGGCAGCTATGGAGAAATTCTTGATGAAAAAACTCAACAACTCTTTGTACGACTTGAGGATTGAACCCAGGACCTCAACCTCCGCAGTAGAGCTTAAGGAATCTAAAAAAAAATAAAAAAATACAGCTGAATTGAGCGTCCTCGTTTTTAAAAGTCGGTTAACAAATGGGGCAGATCGAAGATCAGAGCTTACATAACCCAGGACCTCCAGAGCAGCGAGACAGATGGAAGATCTCGAAAGAATAAGATTATCCTAATTGAGGTTGATGACACGTACGATTATAGAAATTGTGATCACAAGACATCTGATTCTTTGAACACATAAATCATGTTAAAAGTACATTATATCATAATCAAAAGAGAATTTCAGAAAACCGCAATTTATTGCGGCTTTTCGACTTGAAACTTTATTTAATATTTTTATTGCATGTGATATCCAAATAAATTATGGTCTTTGAGAGACGGGTTTTAAGCAGAATTTTAAATAAATAAACATTTTTTTAAATGGAAAAGGGTGGTTGGTGTGTTTGTGAAGAGTTAAAGAAAATATTATAATTTACTATTTTGATCCTTACCTTTAAAAACATTGAATATAAAATTGCATTGTATAAAACTTTACTGTTCTTGCAAAGACATTGACCGATGCCGCGATGTTTTAAACTTCTAAAGTAACAATGAACATTACCACGGGCACACAAAATACCACCTAGGGATTTGTCATTTGTAGCTTTTTGCAACTATCAAAAAGATAGGCACTGCTGTCTAGTTTTGAGACTAAGGGTTTTACCCTTAAACAGATTCACTTTTTTAATTTCTGTCTTTCAATCGGAGTGAAATTCAAAGCTCCCCTTCCCTCCTTCCACATTTCGCATTAGATCGCGAAATGTGGAGGGAAGTGAGGTCTTTGCCCTGCAGTGGGACAATATAGGCTTAATATAAAAATATATATTTTTTTATATTTTGATGTTTTTTGTATAAGAATATTTAAAAATGAAAATCATATGTATAGAAATGAATAAAGGGAATAATAATAATCGAAAAGAAACATTTGATCACAAAATGAAAAGTGAATAATTTTCAGAGCACAATGACTTTTAGGATATAAAATATTTCCTTGTAATTTTGGTATGGTCATGCAAATAAACATTTTTAATTTTGATTGTGATCTGAATCAAAGTGAATAACATGTGAAAAAATCCAACGATGTTGAATTTCGTCACTCAACATCTTTTACTCGCCTACTGAATGAACGAAAATATAATAAAAGGAGTGAACGAGCATTCATTCTTATGTAATTTCATGTCGTGTGGACATGAAATTATGTCGATTCGTCTCCAGCTGTGGATGATCCTGGATCTCGATCCCCAATTTGGGGAAAGTTTTATTGGGTTTCACTGGTTAAGTAGCTCACAATCTGGATTTTTGCGCTAACTTATACATAACTGGAAATCAGTGATACTCATACTCATACACCTCTTCGGGAACACTGGTGAAATTATAAACACTTTCTCTTTTCCAGGTATAGTGACATTCAGCGATGGTAGCAACGGTTTCCCTCGCAACGAGGGTTTCTTTCAAGACTGTCGATTGGTGCGTCGCAAGCGCTGCCCTGAGGTGGTGCAGCGCGCACAGAAAGTAGCGTATATGGCGCGTGCGCAGTGCCAGCAGATGTAGTGTTACTTAATATATAACTTACTGCAAGCTGTGTTTTTTTTTAACTTAATCAATCGACTCTGGGTGTAAAGAGAACAGATAAAATACGGAACACTACGCTGCACTCAAAAACAGAAATTACAGATAATATCTATAGGCAAAAAGGCTGCCAGGCTCAAATGAGATTGGGCACGTAAGCTGCATGCATGACGACCGCTGGGCAAAGGTCAACACGATGTCTGAGGATGGACGGTATCGTTGCGGCCGGCCTAGATAGAGGTGGTGAGATGATCTAGGCAGCATCACGAAGGCACTCCAGTCGGATCCTGTCACCTTTTCAAGGTCGTCCGTCATCTGGAGACTTGGTTAGGTCTCACACGACTCTTGCCAATATGTATTCAGCATGCATGGACGGACATAAATAAGCTTGAATTTTTTCGGATACTTTTTAACTGCATTCTAATGTGATCTGGTAAAATTTTAAAGACATTTAAAGTTTCTCTAGTTTAAAGAAATTTAGAAGTTTCTCTAGTTAGTTTCCCTTAGTTTTTCCGGGTACCTTGCCAGAATTATGAAGGTTTGTGTTCTGTTTATTTTAGATTTTATCATACAGACTAAACAGTTGACAATGATAACCCTCTGTAAATTATACATTAAAGTCACGCTTTCATCTATTTACAAGAGCCTATGAACAGGGGACTACTTAAATAACAGACAGATATGTTGCTAAGTTCCTTTTAGCTCACGTCTATGTTGTGGTGAAGTGCGTAGATTATAAGGGACTATTATCACGCTAAACTATTCGGTTTAAGGGGTCCCTGTGATGTACCTACAGCTAGAGTAGATTATTTAATTTTGTTGTAAATCCTACCAATAGTTTATTATTACACTCATCATAATATCATGCCTGTACTACCCGAAGGATTAGACAGAGGTGTACCTAATAGTACACTCGCATTTCGCTAGTTATTTTTAAGACCCATGTAATGGGGGCGAGCCTACTGCCATCAACCAAACACAAATCCAGACTCCGAGGATGCTACTGAGTGATTCTTGACGGAAGACAAATAACATTTGCGCGACCTAGGATTCGAACCCAGAACCTCATGCTCAGAAGTCGCGTTTGCGGCCATTGACCAAGGACGCAGTCAATAACAATTTATTTATTATTACACAGAATATTATTATCTTTTTTTTTTTGAATGGGTAATCATCAAATCGCTCTGGTCGGAGTGGAAAGGAGTGTCAGACTTGTACTGACTAAAACCCCTCCATGTTCCTTCTTAGCCCTTTGTTTTCCAAGGCCGCGGTATCTCTTTCGAACAGTCCCGCAGCCCGAATATTATTATTTGCGAGGTAAGAAAGGTAATTTTATGTCACTAGTGCAAGTTTGATGCCCCTAGTACTCCTTGGACAAAGTAGGTAAAGTACCCGATTGGTTTTGAAACCAATCATCGTAATTAAAGGCCACCACTGCTCATATCATTATTATAATTACAACGACATTGTTTGAAAATAATAAAACACAAAAGTAAAAATATAATAAAAATATTTTATTAAGCATTTACAAAGCCTCTATAGAGAGCTAACGATAACATTAAAACTAATTTTAGAATAAATTAATGTACATAATTTTAGTACTAATATATGTTAATTAGATTTCAATTTTCTGTTAGCTATGGTTTCTTCGTCGTCGAGGCATTGGCCGTACCTGACCTCCATGCACTTGCTTCCCTGAAAAAATAACGAACAAAACTTTAGTAAATGATTGTAGCTTTTGGCTTTCATTACCAAAGGTACAATTTCGAATGCAACCGTAAACCATCAAGGAAATGATGTCCAACACTACTGGTTTCTTAGTTAAGTGCTAACTATAAAGGGCCACGAAGCCGAAAGGCACTTGTTCTCCCCGTCATTGCGACCACTTTTTTTTTTAAACCATATCTGGGAACCTTCTAGTTACTGAGATATTGGGGGTCAAAGTTTCAACTTTTTCACAAGTTTTCTTTTAAGTAAAAGTTTTTAATGTAAGATTTTTCCACAACTTCCGTACTATTCAATGCATCCATCAGCACAATGTTTTGAGTGCGTTACAATGAGTCTTGCCGTAAAACGTGATTTTTGACCCCGAAAATTTCGTTTCGAAACAATAAGTTTTGCGTAGAGTTACTTAGAGTTCGACGTACAGAATGCTTGGTTGACGGCTTCGTGAACGCTCCGTTTATACCTAGTGCAAAAACGCTTCCGATTTCACATAATTATATTATGTAAATCATTGTGTCGCTGTGTCATCAGGTGTCTTTGACGCCGCTGACTTATGACTATGAAAGTATTGAAGGATCGTTTTCTCTCTTTTTTAACAATTTCTATTTAAATAATTTCCTGCTAACAGGTTGGTAGCGAGGCCCATTGTCAAATGCCCAGAGGACCGCTGAATGTCATAATTATATTTTATTACGAATATTAGCGGTAATAAAGTGAAAGAGTTTTAAGTGGAAATAATCCCTATTATATACATGTCGTAAAAATATGAATCTATTATTATTACCTACTTAAATCGGTATCATAATAATATCTATTCTTTCCATAACAAAAGGAGTAGAAAAAATTGCAATGAAAAGTCCTTTTAAGCTATACGAAAACACACATTTTATGCATTTTTTCCATTGTGTTTGGTAAAGTAAAAGTAAATATAGATATTTTTTTACCAATGAAATACTTTTCTTTTGTCCACTCTTTTTAGACACTCGTACATTTTCATTTATTCAACGAGTAACCTATCTCTTAGCGATTGATAAAGATTGTTCTTTTTATATAAACTCTATGGCCTGACGATAGCGATAACGGTAATCGAAAAAAGAAAAAAAAGTGAAATTTTTCTTTTTTATTCCAAAGTCAAGTGTCTATTTATTCAATTATGTAAATTATTTAATTAAGGGTGAGGCAACACTTTTTAAACTTCAAACGTTACGTTAGGCACTTTAAGACTTCTTAGTGCTTTTAGTTGAGGCACAGAAGTCGTTGTGAAAAATGGAACGCCTTGAAAGCTGTTGTCGCTGGTCTAAGACAAAAGGGGGAACCAGTTGTGGTACCTACCTAAATAGGTAACGAACACAATTATAGACTGAAAGACGGAGTCACAGAATTTTACATTTATATGAAAATTTGTTGGAAAAAATGGAGCAACTTGCGTTTTCAAACATCTTAACATAGTACTATATCCTCAAAATTCATAGGCTACAATCTTCCATTGTGTACCTTCATGATTTTCCTTTTTTACAATGGCGATAGTTGGATATTACAGTTGTTACTATCACATATGGTTATAGCGAATTACGCTTTAATTAGACCGTTACGTGAAAGGTTACCTCTCACTACTCATTACCATACGGATGATTGTTATTCTTGTTTGTTGCATGAGAAATATGATCAAGTACCTTTACATGTTTTGGTTCGTAACACTATACAAGTTTTTATCAAATTAAGTAACTCTACGCAAAAATGATTGCTGGAAATCGACTTTTTTTTGGGGTGAAATATCATTTTTACGGTATGACTCAATGTACCGTACTCAAAACATTGTACTGATGGATGCGATGAATAGTACGGGGGTCATGGAAGTATTTAGAGTAAGGTTATAACATAAAAAACTTGTACCTATTTAAAAAAAAACTTTAGAAGAAGTTGAAACTTTGATCCCCAATATCTCTGTAACTAAAAGGTGGGAACCTCCATGGGTATGGTCTAGGACAAAAAAAAATCGCAATGTCGGAGATAAGTGCCTTTCGACTTCGTTAAGGATATTTTTACACCCATTTTATTTAACTAGCAACCCGCCCCTGCTTCGCACGGCGCCATTTATCGGGTCCAAAACTATCCTATCTTTCAAGCTAGAGCTAACTATACACATTCTCAAAATTTCATCGAAATCGGTTAGTTTTTTCCGGAGATTAGCGTGTACAAACCCAGTGACACGTGGTTTGTTAAAGGCGGAGAACAAGGCCCTGAATCACCTTGACAGTTCAGTGATCTTAATTTTAAGAGCACCAATATGTAAACACTTTCCTAAATTTGAAAGCAATTTTTGCAAGAAATTACTATTGTAAACTTGGAGACATGATCTTTTTCATAAAATATGAGTTCCAGAATACTATGTTCGAAACAACATGAAATTTTAATCAGAACAGTAGGAGAAAACACTTTTAAAAGTTGTTAAGTGTTTACATATTGGTGCTCGTGACTGTACATTCCTACCTATTTTGTAAAGCGAAATCCGATTTTACAATGTTGTTTTAACGAGGTAAGTTATATTGAAGGTTCGTGATTAACAAATTAAATTAAGTCTACTGTTTCTTGTTTACTGAACAAGTAAGCTACCGTTTGTAAACCTCCGTAGGGTAAACGTTAGTCTACCCAATGGGGAAAAACCGGCGTTTTTGGGCAATTCCTCAGAATGCTGAAATTACCTGACCCATTTTTACCATCTGACTGTTCACACGCCCGTGCTAATAAATTCAATAATTTTTGCACACAAAGAATGTTTATCGTCAAACAGAAGTGTTCGCTGATAGTTATGGAGAATAATCTTGTCTTACTTCTGTGATTGTGAAAGTTTGCGAGGATGGGTGGATGGATGTTATGATGTTACTATTTCACGTAAACTCTACTAAACAGTTTTTGATAAAGTTTCGTTTCAGTAATATTATCTTCTTCTTCAATCGGTCCCTCATTACTGAGGATCGTGGTTAATGGACGTCTTTAAACGGACAATCTGCCTCCATCTACTCCGGTCCAAAGTTGCCATGACCACCTGCTGAAATTTGATTTAGGGCATAGCCTCTTTTACTTGGTCGGACCATCATGTTGGCGACCGGCCTCGTGCTCTCTTGCCCTCGGTAATGCCAACAATGAGCAGTTTTTCTAGGCTGCTATCTCCTCTTCGTAATATTATAATATTGTGTAAAAAAATATTTCAAAAACGCGGCCGAAACCGTGGGCGGAAGCTAGTGGAAGGATGAATACCACTATACCACTTCTTATCTGGACATATCAACATATTCATCATAACACCATACGTCGATATAATCGCTTTGATCTATCTCTATTCGGTCAGTCATCCACACTAAAATTTCTCCTGTCATATGCTTATCCGTTCCACACATCATCATCTGCCTAGCCTTATCCCAACTATGTTGGGATCGGCTTCCAGTCTAACCGGATGTATCTAAATACCAGTATTTTACATAGAGATAATGGAATCGATGAATTGAATGAATACACCTTGGCAAGACTGGTTGTCAGAGTTTCGGGCCACTGACTACCTATAAAGACTGTCAAAGATCTACAAATGACAGCCGCGACCAACGGCTTAGCTTTAAGGCACGCAGGAAAATCGGTATGTAATAGGCGGTGACCCATCCACGGTCCAACCCATAGGCAAGCACGGATAAACCTAATCATTGACCCAAGAAACTATTATTATAGCGAGCTCCGTCGTTCCACACGCTACTCCAGAACGTCACACTATTTATTATAAACTAATAACTTAAGACCTACTAACACAAAATCAAACCAAACAAACGAAACTTTCTTAGCAGCAAAGCCTGCACTTCACACCAACTATTGACACAATACTTTCCATCTTCCACTACTAAGATACTTAAGGAAAGTAAAATGATCCATGACATAACGAAACACGACTGCCGGTCGCGTTCACTTTCCCTCGCAAGAGTTTACATAACGCTACTGACGTAACTGCAGGTACCTTCCCATTAATCTTCGGTTTAAATTTATTTATTATTCGTGAAATTCGTTTTGGGCCGGTGGGTATCGTGAGGGCCTTTGGAAAAGCTTTTATGTAATTAAGATGTGTGGAAATTGATAGTGGAGAGAAACTGGCTTGTGAGGTTTTTTATCACGGAATCAGAATGTAGTAAGGCCGTATCGGATGTAAGTCAGACACATATCGTTACCACTTTCGACCTCCCTAATTAATTTTGGGGTATATCAAATCTTTTTCAACCTTTAAGTATTCTGCCCACTACACCGTACCGTACCATGACCATGCTATGAACGTATCAGGTAAAAAAATGTTCTTTATAATGAACAGTATGAGACTGTGCTTACTAGACCGTTCCGTCACCGAACAACACCGTCGCGTGCTATGCACGTAGCGTATCGGCGGCTGCAAAATATTCTTGCCGACAATTGTTGATGTTCCGTGCATGGCACATGACGGTGATGGAACGGCCTCGTGGGCATAGTCTCATACTTTGCTATACAAATAATATAGGGTTTAACCGCGTATAATGAGCGTTCTGAACCAGTTATAAACGGGTATGATGCGGTGTTGATACGTTCTAGCCATACTAGTCCATGTTATGTATTTTCCTGTACCTGACACGTTCATAGGACGGTCATGGTATGGTGAGGTGTAGTGGACAGACTCCTTTAAATCACAATTAATCAACTCAGCCGATCCTAGTTTACCGCTGGAGATAAGCCTTTCCCAAAATTTGCCACAACACTAAAAGCCTATCACAGCCACTTTTTCATGGTAGGTACTCGATCCATCTAATTTGGGAGCTTCCCACTCTAGGCTTGCCGATATGCAGACACCACTCCAGGACATTTTTGCTCCATCAGCCATCAGCTTGAGCATTTATCATTTGATACATTTTGATTTGAAAGATACTATAATACGTCATGCATTACCAAATTTAGTAGTCGTCAACGTTATGATCTTTCAATGCAATGCCTATACCATGTTCAAATAAATGTTAAACGGTATGTTTCCATCAACATTTTACATTATTTTCAACTAACCTTAGCAATGTAAGCTTTCATGTAGAAGTTTCCGAACAGGATGATGAAGGATATCATGTAGATGATGAGCACGTAGTGCATCCACAGTGGGAACTCGCAGCCAGTCCTGATGCCGTTGATACCGAGGACCAGGGCGCAGGTGAACTGGATCTGAAATGAGAAGACGGTTTGTTAGAGGAATATAAGAACGAATAATCACTGCCTCGTTGGTCGAGCTGTCGCAAGCGTGACTGCTGAGCATGAGGTCCTGGGTTCGATTCATGAGTCGGGCAAAGTGTTGTTGGATTTCTCCATCAGGAATTTCGCAGTACCAGCCACGGAGTCTAGATTTGTGCCCGCTTGATGGCAATAGGCTATTAAATGGGACTTAAACATAACTGCCGAAATGTGGGTGTAGTAATGGGTACATCCTTGCCTTACGGGACTTCGGGGACTACAGGCGTGATGTTATGGTATGTGATTAAGTTAATTAAAAATTCACATGTTAACAAAATTCAATGAGTCTATTGACACACTCGATAGGAATAAAGATAAAAAAACCTATTTTCAGAATAAACTTTTATCAATAAACGATCAGTATTGATTGCTTGCTTATACTGAAACTTTCAGCATAGCACTTAAAGTTATCGTAATAGAAAACCATCTCTCGACAATCTGGAAAGAAGACTATCGTTGAAAAGAATTGCGAAAAAAAAGAAAATGGTATCATCTGGAATATTGAGCTTAACCCACAATTTATTTAGGTTACTATTGCTCTACTCTGATTTTATGAATTCTTTTTAGTATCTGTGGCATTGTGTTTTTAACTACAAAAGCTTCTGCTTTTATTTGATTTCATTTTTTTTATCAATGGGAAGATTTCTGAACATTTACTAAAGGTTTTTAATAATTATGGAGTTGGAACAACGATTGAAATAGGTAAATAAATAAATAATTTATCGACTTGTATCTCTATGTTAATGATGAGATGGACTCCTTTGACAAAGATTGTTCTTTGGCAGCTATACAGAGAATCAGAAGGAGGATACGCAAGCCTTTGAACAGAAGTGGGACGATGGGCTCGAAAATAATAAATTTGTCAACGATCAAGAAGAAACGAAATGATTTGGCAAACAATAAATTATGACTTACACCCGTATCTACTCGTATAAAGAAATCAGACCAATTACTTGAGTAAAAGTAAGTTATGATAATTGCTTGAAGTTAGTACTGTTAAAAGTTAGAATTCTTAGCTTTGCTTTCTTTGATAGTTTTTACTTCGTTCAAATTCTTGTCTATGACATAAAAATGGTTGCATGTTATAAGTAATTACTTTAACTTGACTACAGATATCAGGGTTAGACCGAGAGTTTTGTCTATAATAAGATTTTACGAATAGAAGAATCAATATTATTCTTTTATTTGATTGTTATAAGATTGGTTTAGAGATTTTTTGTGCCCATTACTGTTTCAGTAAATATTTAGAATTTCGTTTTCAAAACCTATTCCTTAAATGTATTAAGGGATAAAGATTTCAGACTAAATCAAAAATATTACCCTCCTTTTAGTTAGGCTCAGCCGCAATTGCGTAAAAATAGGCAGCCAAACAAAGGCAGTAATATCGCAAGCAGAATTCTCACTATATCTTTATTGTTCTCATAATTGGGAGTGACAATGTCTTTTATAAATACGAGTATAATAAAGCTAGGTTTAATAACAAGGCCAGTTGCTCACTAAAGCAGATAAGCGACCAAAATGATGGTCCAGTTAGGACCTTCATCTATTTTCGTAATACTTTCGCTGAGCAGTTTTGTTCAGTTTCATAAGTGTCTCAAAAAATAAAAATACATTTTTCGTATCTACCGCGAAGATCGGTCATGTTACTAGGGATACCTAATTGTAAAATGTAAATACTGAAAGCTAGAATTATTGTAGGTTCAGAGGTGATAAGGAGTATGATGAAGAGGATACTGGGGGGAACAAAATGATCTGCAAGCAAACCAGGCATCAGATTGACCCAAAATAAAACCCTGGGACCACCTTGGGACTAAAACATGACGCACAGAATCGGGAAGTGTGGCAGAAAAAGAGCAGGCATAAGCCTGCTCTTTTTCTGCCCAGCAGTGGATGATTCCGGGCTGATATGATGATGATGATGATGAAAACATGACTGGGGAAATGTGGTTGTACCATTAGTTACACCGCCTAACCTTTCGGGAATTTGAGGCGTGATGTATTGCATGTCAGATAAATGAAAATAAAGAAAGACACTATGTTATTACATCGCTCAGTGACCACCGAAGAGCCAACATTCCTTCATAACGGGAATTTCAAAATAATTAAAAACTAATTCCCGATTAGTCCCACCCTTTGTAATTTGGGTCAGTCGTAACCCGAAAACTGTTTAATTGAATTAATTACAACCACGTGTTAAACCTTTTAAAACTACTACTATATATTCAAATTCAAAGAGCTGTTTAAACTAAGATGAGAGTCGTTATATAAACATTCATTAACATAGTAAATGTTCGTAATATTACCTAACTAAGGTATTTCATAACATTGAAAGAAAACAAAGGAGTATAAACACGCGACGGTATGCGTGTGGCGTGTCGCCACAAACTCTGATTATACAAATATACCTACACAGATTTAAATCATAGATTCGCCATACCGAGGAAAATGTTGAGTATGAATGTGTTAGACTGAGGTGACAGGATTTTTCATAACGATCATGGATACGGTTAGATTACTTTTATGGGTTGTAGAATAGTCCCGTAATGTGAATGATGTTGATTTGTCTGCTCTCAGTGGTTGCAACATCGAGTTACAGCGCTTACAAGAGGGTTCATAGTTGCGAAAAAAAAACGATCAGAGAAATGGTCAGTTTTAGTACATTTTCAAAGTATGGCGTCTCCGCAGATGAAACAAGTTGGTCTGCCGGCTCTCAGCGGTTGCATTTCAGAGCTATGAGGCGCGCAAGTCACTGCATTGTTACGAAAAAAAAAACAATTTGTTGGCTATAAGAGTAGAGGAAGATCGAAGAAATGATGTATGGACTGTGTTAATGATGATACGGCTAGGAAGGAGGTGACTGCTGAGATGAAGAGTAATAGAGAAGTATGGAAGAAGAAGACATGCTGCGCCGACCTCAAATAAATTGGCATAAGGGCTAGAGAATGATGATTCGCCATTCCGCACCAAAAATGTTAAAGTTTTTATTTCTTGACGATGTGAAATAGCAATGTCTCGATTTGATAATACTATCGAAGTGCGGGCGTGTCTTGTTACTTCGACGTTCAAAAAATGCTGATTATCAGCATAATTTGATAAAAGATTTTTGATTTTGATTTTATCAATCATATCATGCGGGATGTGCGACTTCGCTCATCTCAGTGTTAATACTTTTTCGCGAGACTGTGAGGCACATCTATGATTTAAATCAACACAAATATACAGTTTAACGTTATATGAACTTTACTAATCTGGTTTTAGATTATGGTTTTACTAGCTGTTTCCCGTGGCTTTGCTCATAAACTTTACCTCTGTTAGGGGTTGAGTTTCAAACAATAATTTGTTAGTAAAGATATTCGAACGATTATAAAAACGAAATTACCGGTTTCACACAATAATTTAGGTAATGACTGAGTTTTAAAGAGAAGCTTTAAAACCTTTTTTTATTAATAAAGACTTGATATACAGATTATTTGTAATTGAAACCAAAATACCACTTACACGTTTACATTTTCATCTTCAGGTGTTTATACTATATATAGATAATAATCTGTCAGTCAATCACTCACAGAACTGTATTGAATGTTTAGTTTGCTCAATGCACATTTTCAATGGAAACATACTAAGCAACACCAAGACAGGTCCTGTGGGCCTACCATGACGTCTTAAAGCAGGAGCAATTCCAGTGTGGGAATGAGAAGGCGCTAGACGACCTGTATAGCTTTGTCTCTTTCGCACAATGGAATTACTCCTGCTTTAAGGCGTCATAGTAACCCCCCTGTTAGCAAGGAAAGTTGCGCTCGAAACATCTTGTTTTAGTAATATTGGAAAATATTTAACTAGAAATTATTTACCAAGAAATTTTCCTCTCTAAGTTGGAAAAGCAACAGAATGAATTCTAAAACGTGTTTCAAACTGAAAGTAAAAAGTCTACTGCTATTAGGAAACATTGTGTAATTTCTTAGGATAAGATGGCTTCCATTAATAATACTGCTTGTCGGCACGGTTGGCGCAGTGGCTGAGCGATTGACTGCTGCGCTGCGTGTCGCGGGTTCGATTCCCGCACGGAACAAATATTTGTATGGCCTACAGGTAGTTGTTCCGGGTCTGGCTGTTTGTGTATGTGAGTTTAAATGTTTGTGAACGCACCCACGATACAGGAGAAATTCCTAGTGTGGGGCAAAGTTTAAAAAAAAAAAAAAAAAAATTGGGATAGCGTAATAGAAACCATCTTGTCCTACCGTAGATAATTCCAGGAAATGTCTAGACAAAATGTTAAAAAATTATGTAGCCCTTTATTCGCAAACTGTGAAATCTGGGCCTAAATAGTTGAAGTATTTTGATCACAATAAACTTGCTTGTTGATATTCTTAGAATATAGAATATTTTCGGCTTTATTTAGCAACTTATTGTTGGCCAATAAAAAGGGACGGCCATGAAAAAAATGTTTTCGGTGTATGAGAGTTGACACAATTGACCAAATCAATTCGAATATAAAAGATGGATGACAGTGGCTGAGGATTGAGGTCAGTGGCGTGTAGTTGAAGAGGTTTATATCCTGCAGTAATAATTTTGAATGAATTTATTGAAGTAATATTGCATGCAGTATTGTATGTAAGATGCGTATAACATAGCACTAATATTTTTTAGAACTGCCACTAAACAGCTCTCAACAAGATCTAGGACAAACCTGTCGCCATACACACTTTGTAATAATCTATCAAAGACTTTATTATCAAAATAATTATTTTCTTTGATAATTTTCATCAAAATTATCCGATAGTTATTGGATAATTAATTCGTGCTATCTATTCATTACTACAATATTGTGTGATACATACACTCTGTTTTACGTACACAATAATTGTTATCCATTTTTTTTTTTTTTTTTTTTCCGGATGGGAAATCATCAAATGACCCCCCCCACTCTAGGCGGAGCGGAAGGGAGTGTCAGACTTGTACTGACTAAAACCCATCCATGTTCCTTCTTTGCCCTTTGTGTTCCAGGGCCACGGTATCTCTTTCGAACAGTCCCGCAGCCCTGGCAGGCATCGGCCCTTGCGGACCCCTACTTATTTGCTGACATCTCTTTGAGGCGCGCGTGGAACACGAACGCGCCGTCGACACGGCCTGTCGTCATAAGACGGCCGGACGGCGAGCTAGCCCATAACTCGCCGTCCACAGGCCCGCGCCTACGGTGGCCGGGAGCCACCACGTGACCCCCGACGCCCAGGGCGTCTCCCGCGGCGACTGGGACGTGAGGTTCTTTCCCTCTCACGTCCGGCCACCTCCTTCACTAGCATGACTGCTTCGCAGAAGGAGGTGACGGCTTCCCATTCCCTCTCGCTCCGGACCATGGCTTGAACCAAGGCCGGACGCGAGAGATCGCCGCCGCCAATCGCCGCTACGAGGACACGGCGGTGCTCCGCCCAAGCGGGGCAGACCTCCACGGTGTGCTCCACCGTGTCCTCCGGACGATCCTCGCAGTGGAAACACCCGGGCGTTTCCTCCCGCCCGATTCGGTGCAGGAACCTCCCGAAACAACCGTGTCCGGTGAGGACCTGCGTCAGGCGGTAGGTGAGGGCGCCGTGGCGCCTCTCTAGCCACTCCTCAAAGAGGGGACTTATCGCCACTATGGTGGCGTGCCCTGCACGGGGTTGTGACAGTCGCTCTCTCCATGTCGCCATGAGATCACGCCGGAGGTCTGTCCGCTGAGCAGCAATTTGCCGCGGCAGCGGAGTTTCCTCCCGACGTAGTGCCTCATAATTGTTATCCATGCTGTTGGTTCTCCTATATATAAATAAATAAAACTCACCAGCTGCATAATGGTGAGGTACTTCTTCCACCAGAGGTACTTGCTGACGGCAGGCCCGAAGACTGAGAGACCGTAGTAAGTGTACATGAGCACGTGGATGCCACTGTTCACCATGGCAGGGAGGAACGCTGGAAACAAACGATGGTGTTAATACATTGATAATGTTACATTGAGAAGATTAATTTATTGGTTTGCGAGGATAATGGCTGGTATAAATGTTACGGCTAATAGCCGAAGTATACCTAGTTTTAGCCAGCTAAACCTAGGTGCGGGCCGGTTAAACTTAGATGTATCCTACTTATTTTCGGTTAGAACATGCAATCAATTTGTATGTAGCGCGTTTGGTCACAGTTCTAACCTAACCTAATCCATTTGGTCGGTGTGACCTAGCAATAAAAAGGGTACAAAACTGTTACCGGCCGCACCTAGGTTTAGCCGGCTAGAACTAAGTGTAGCTGCACTTCGGCTTTTAACCGTAACATAAAAAAATATAACAATGATTTGTAATGCTAAAAACATTAACTTGATTAAATCTTTATACTATACTGTTTTTAAGGCAGCAGCGGTGGTCAGCGAGCAATGGAGTGCAATATCCTCGGAGTTAAACTTAACGATCATATAAGGAAGTCGATACTGCCAAGATCAAATGGAACTGAGCTGGCTATATATGTATTGCATGCCGGAGGAGCTTTGTGCTAAACTTTAGCCGCTAAAGTAACTACACCCATTGTTTACCTAGTTACCCAGCAGCAAACGGCAACGCGACAGGCCCAGAAGGACGAACTCTTTTAGGACTACTAATGCATTGAATCCATAAAATTCTCTTAAAGCTACGAATTTTCTGTTCTGCGAATAAAAAGCCTTACAGATAGGTCATTCAATAAATTGAAAAGTTAAAATCTAATAAATTACGAAGCCAAAAAAACTTTCAATTTCTATATTACTGATAGTATATAAAAGAGGTCAAGAAAGATTTCATTTATATAACCGTAGACATTCGTCTTACTCAAGGAATCTTTTCACGCCCACAAATTTTGAATAGGCCTTAATTTCCACATATTTGAAAATAGCTGTAACTAAGTGAAATTTGGACTAGTTCACGAATCATACTATGGTTCCAAAAGCATAATAAAGTATGGCCCACGTCATCACGGCTCACTAAATATAACTCTAAATGTAATTTAAAAACGAAAACGAATCTCAAAGGTTTTTAAACAGGTTTCTTTAAATCATCCACTATCGTTGTGAGGCCTCCCACTAAGTGGACCGATGACCTGGTGAAGGTTGCAGGGATCCGCTGGATGCGAGTCGCACGTGACCGGTTAATGTGGTGACACTTGGGGGAGGCCTATGTCCAGCAGTGGACGTCTTTCGGCTGAAATGATGATGATCCACAATCTACCAAAAAAAAATCTTTTTACTTAAAATATTTTTATAACTCAAAAATTATAACAGTAATATAGAAATAATATTTCATTCAACATACTTATTTAGTCTTTCAATGGCTCTTTTATCAGAAATTCTCCTTACGACATATCAACCTAACTTCGTACGAGCCAAGATTTTGAAAATCTTGTCATTACAACCTAAATCTCTCAAACGTTCTGATAAATTAGGTTCCAATCGATCCACTGAAGTCTAGACAATCTGAATAAAGCAAAAAAAGGTTTCCTAAAAAGAATATAATATTTAACTAATTAAGTATCTCATTAATAATGGAATTGATTAATTCCCATGACAGCTTATCTCATCAAGTAATTAATGATCGTCGAAAATTAAATTTCCTGTGCCCTTCGGTTTATTTGACATCTGTTAGCAAAGATATTTGTGCTAAAATATTTACTCAGCGAAATATTTTTACGGAGAAAATATTTTAAGAGTCGCGGTTGAATGGACATGACAAATAGTTGGAGACGTAAATCTTAATGGGTTACTATGAGAAGAGTAGAACGTTTACTTGGCAGAAACACTATGAATAGTTAAGTGGGTCATAAATTAACCATCCATGAATTTACCGCTAGCTGCCCCGTTCAATCTTGCGGCTGTCATGACCTGAGAACGGTTGTCATCTATAAAAGTTACTTTGGTCGTTGGTACTTTGGCTAAGTGCTCATTTATCGCCATAATATGTATGCCACAACACGAGAATGAGCTCGGAGTGTTGCTGAAACCGTCGCACAACTGTCAAACCACAATTCCAAGATAAATCATATCAAAAGTAAAATATTTTATTTCACATAAGGCTACAATGGTTATAATACGTCGAGAAAAAGGTGCACGGTTCGGGTTGGTCGTTTCCTATGGAGAAGAACCGCAAAAAAACTCCATGGTTAAAGATATGTCTAAGTCAAAACACATGTTAGTATCAGCTAATTAAACAATTATGTAAAGCTAGGACATCAATCTAGCTAGAACTTTAGTCTGACCAAGGTAAAGCTCTAGCTTCCCAACTCAATGCACCAGATTAGTTTGTATCAGGAACCAAATCTTCCTTTATCCTAAGATTTACTACCATCTCGAAGGTAATTTAGTTTTAAAACGAGGATAAATCTTTCAAACTCGATCTTAGTAGAATACGGTAGAAATAAAAAGTATCAGTACCTACCTTCATTGTATCGATAAAAAAGTATCGTGATAAATGTTTGGACCTAGATTTATGTTAGTGCCTAAAGTTAATGAGTCTGGAAACGGGCCATTGTTCTCCCTAAACTGAACGCTTAAAGGTTAACACAGTTAGTAGCACTGCACGGTACCAACATTGCCTCAACTTGAGCCGTTGGAGGTTTCTTCTATGAAACTCATCATCATCTACTGACTAGCCTTTTCCCAATTATTTTGGGGTTGGCTTCCAGTCTAAACGGATGCGGCTTAATATCAGTATTTTACAAGGAGCGACTGCCTATCTAACTACTGAGTACTGGGTAATATTTAATGATGGCACACTGACTACTTGTAATGACTGTCAAAGATCGACAGATGACATTTGGGACCAACGGCTTTTTTTTTTAACGTGCTTTCCGAGGCACGGAGGGAACTCGGTATGTAATGGGCGGTCACCCATCCACAGACCAACCTAGGCAAGCACGGTTTTACCTAAAGATCGACCCGAGCGGCAGGATGCTATAATTGCTGAACAGATGTTTTTCATTCTAATTTATTTTTAATACAAAGCCTGCACGTGACGTTTGCAGACACCATGCTGTTTGAAACAAATAAATTACACAATATGGAAACTGAACAGGGAAATATGCAAATAAATTCTGTTAACTTTGTCAAAGTTGAAAATTCAAAGTTAACGATATTTGAGTCACCAGTTATTGCTCTAAATCATATCAAACTGCTGTTAATTTCTTTCACAATTGCTTTTTCCAGAACTTTATCTACAAAAAAAAGGCGGTTGTTGAAAAAATATGGCGTCAAATTGTTTTTTTATTACAAACTTATGAAGAAGAATAGATGTAGGAATAAATTACATTGGGACATTAGGCGATAAACGCTTCCTAAGGGGAGTAAAGTAAAATCGCATATTTCAATCTGAACCCTTTAGAATGTATGGTCCATTTACTTTATAGCGGGTTGAAAATAGATCTAGTGGAAATCCTGTTTAAATTCTCCTCGTTCACGGATTTTTATGACTACCGTCTGGGATCAACAGCATTGAAGTTTATATTTTGTCTTTAAAGAGAGTTGGTCAGGTTTCTCGTAAATGTTTCTTTATAGAAACTTATTAAACTTATAATTGGCCACTATTTTTCTTTCTGATCGATTCCTTGTCAATTTAAAAGTGAATGTATAGGGTTTCACAATGTTCTTTTACGCATGTGATATCTTAACTCAGTGAGAAAAATATTTGTATGGTAGTTGTTCCGGGTCTGGCTGTTTGTGTATGTGAGTTTAAATGTTTGTAAACGCACCCACGATACAGGAGAAATTCTTAGTGTGGTACAACGTATATTTAAAAAAAAAAAAAGAGTGAAATACACTAACAAGTAAAAGTAAAATAACTCTAAGTAACTAAACTAAAAATATGAAAAAAAGCTAGAAAAGAGGTGACTGCTAAGCTGGCGAATAATAGATAAGTAACGAAGAAGAAGATATGCTGCGCCGAACCCAAATAAATTGGGAAAAGGCATGAGATTAACTAAAAACAACAAAAACAGGCATCAAAAAACTCCTTCTCAGTGCTGTCAACTGGTGACGTGCCCGAAACACTGGCGGCGAATTGTTTAATTGAAATAAATGCTTGGATTTTAGAGTGTGAGTTCTTAAATGGATGTCAATTAGGTAATGTCTTAGCTGCATTGGAGATTTATTTAGAAATTAAAATATCTACCTAACTTATTTATAGACATGGCAAATGGCTTCCATAATACTATTTTTGTAGACAACATTAAATTATATATTGAAACAGTAAGAGAAAATCACTGTTTAGAGTTGTTTAGTATTGGTGTTCGTGTTTGCAAAAGTAAGATAAAATAAAGCACTTACTAGATCCACTAGGAACCCATTTGATCCCGATCCACCAGAAACTGAACATTGTGGAATGGTGGTATACATGGAGGAAGGTCAGCTGCTCTTCCTTCTTCCTCAATATGAAGAAGAACGTGTCGCAGAATTCTAGAAGCTTCGAGAAGTAGTACCACCAGACGGCGTCTGCTATCTGAAAATGAAAACGGAATTTTTAAAGAACATCATCATTTTTTTCTGTGTCTTTTGTGCAAATGATACTGCTGAGCCTAACGTTCTGGATGAGTTTGATTTACAGGTCAGGTAATGTGTTATTGAATTTTCCATAAGAATGTCTTAGTAGTAGCTTAGATTCGTAGTCGTTTGTTGGTCTTATTAAATGGCGTGACTTTATGTCACCATCTTTCTGCCCTTGCTCCATGTTACTTCGGGTCCACACAACATTTGTCTTCTTCTTCCATTCTCCCTTTTCAACCACATTCACATCGTCATTCACTCTCTATTGTTTCACATCATTCTATCCCAATATATTTATTCCAGAATTTAAAAGAATATCTAAAGAAAATATCAGTGTGTTTACAACTACGATGAATGCTAAGTAGAAAAATATCATATATGTCTACTTCATTCTACTTTGTTGTAGCATTGTTCCATTAGACAATTGTAAACTGTTCGGGTAGAATTCCTTTTACGGTTAACGAGGTTTCCTGAAAGGAGGTCAAGAGCATAGCAAAACAAACAATGTTCAGGATAATAAATCGTCTTCTAGATTTAGGACCCTAACTCATAACAATGGACGATAATAATATAACAGTAGATCATACAAAAACGAAAATGTATGTCAGTATTACAAAGATCTTGTTCGTTTCACTCAGTGTCCTAAAAATAAATGGCTTGTCATTGTTAAAGTGTAATCAAAACATTGTCTGCCTCTTCAAATGAAGAGCTGCTCTTCGAAAGGTTGGCTCAGAATTTAACGTGAATCATTTAAATTTTAAATCCAGCTGAAGTTCTTGCTTAAGGCAACATAGAATAATTTAAAATCTGGTTGTGTTTACTTTACAATGTTCGTGTTTAAATATACAATATGTTTGAGAATGTTGAAGGAGTGTGTAACATGGAATAGATTTACAACAGAGCATTATGTCTTTTGTCACTCGATATGGTGACTACATGTTGTGTTTTGATCGATAGCCTATTAAGATCGGTTCAAGAAGTCTTTGCTTTGTAGGAAGTTGTAGGTGAGATCTTCCACTGCGACCCAAAGCAATGCATAATCAGCCTATAATGTTCCCACTGCTGGGATACACGGCCTCCTCTCTCTGAGAGGGAATGGGCTATAATAATCCACCACACGGGCCCAGTGCGGGTTGGTAGATGTCACATGTCTTCGAATTTTGGTTCTAGGACATGCCGGTTTCTTCACGATGTTTTCCTTCACCGTTACACCCACAGTAATGCTACACATGAAACAAATGAACCGTCGCTATAACCTCTAAGTGCACATTTTTTGTATCAGTGGTGGATAGATAACAGTATGAAATCCCTCACACAATCAATCCACCTTGTATTTGTCATACTCTATCTATCTATCTATCAACCCTAGTCATTCATGTTTTTGGCATGCTGGCGCAGCGGCGGCGCCCGCGCCGACCGGATTTGATACGCCGAGACCCCGCGTGATTCCCTGCGGTCGTCTACGCGTATGTGAGGCGCCGACATAGTCATTGTTAGTTATGCGTTAGTGCACTTATCACAGCACAAATGTGTATAGCTTGGTCTCTGTTCATTGTCTACTCCTACTTATGTTGAATTTTCTTTTAAAACTGTTACAAATAAAATTTAAACACTGGACGTGTATGAACAAGAAATTAGAAACGATCACGTAACATTAATTTTCACGTAATATTAACTTTCAATATTTTAGGCCTAACTTTACTTAACTGCGTGCTCGGGTTTATAATTAAATTTGTCTGGAAAAATGATTTAGTATTAGATATTTATTTTTGAGTGAGTTTGGGGATATTCCTGGATGTGATGATGGATGTGCTCCTTCCCATCCAAACGCCAGTTTTGTTTAAGTTCCATGTAACAGGAGTGAGCCTAATGTCATTAATCGGGTATTAATCAAAACTCCGGGATGTTTCTGAACAATTCCCAAAAAAAATATCAAACCAGTAACTCTCTGCCTGACCTGGAAATCAAACCCAAGATCACTTGCTCCGCAATAGTGTTTACGACCACTAGACCAGCAATAGACTAAACAGATTGAATGATGAATTCTCATAGTAAATGTTTATTTATAAAGCCATCATCCGAATATTTCCAATGGAAATTTCTATGATAGCGGCCACTGCTCCACTTTATTATGCCGATGTAAAAAAAGGAATAAATAATACAGAATACACTCGTTTGTTTAGAGATCAAAGCGGAATTGTAAATTAAGCTCCTTGATTTGATATGTGTATTCTTTTGGTTTGCATTTTACATGAAGAAAATCATAAAAAAAACAAAGCTTGGGAGGTTGATAGAATCACAATAGTATTTTGTTTATTACCTATAAATAAGTACATTAAATTATTGCTTTGAATACAAGGAGAAGTAGGGTAAAAGGGCATAAAATAACAGTCGATCTCTTGTTAAAGGTTTTCCTTGAATAATTAAATTACCGTTTAAGTACTTCTGCGAACGTCGGTTGTTTGTTAGATCTTTGTTGAAGTTCACGTAGGTTTTCATTGACTGTTGTATTGAGGTTTCATTTTTATGAGCTTGGGAATGAAATTAAATGTCGACTATTCATTTCTCTAATAGGACTGGACAGGACATGTCTGTCGCATGCCGAATGAACTGTGGGCCCGTAAAGTTCAGGATTGATACCCTGAAACAGTGACAAGGTGTTGCGGCAGACACGAAGGAGATGGCGGGACCAACTGGATGTCTTCCTTGAGAATTGGAAAAAAGTAGCTTGGAAGGAGTGGAGGGAGGCCGTTGCCCAGCAGTGGGACAATGTGGGCTAGCTATAATAACATAATGTAATAATTTCTCTAGTGATTTCGAATACTAAGTTCTTAGGGTTAGCTTAGAAAGAGCTTTGTAACACAAACTTTAGAGACAATTTAATCAAATGTTTGTGGTTAACAGTCTGATTAGGTTCGTCTCTTTCTCCCTCTCATCATCTGCCTAGCCTTTTCCTAACTATGTCGGGGTCGGCTTCTAGTCTTACCGGATGCAGCTGAATACCAGTATTTTACATGGAGCGACTGCCTATCTGACCTCCACAACCCAGTTTGTACTGGGTAATACGATACCCCTTAGTAAGGGGTTGTCAGACTTTTAGGGCCACTGACTACCTAACGACTGTCAAAGATCTACAAATGACACCCGGGACCAACGGCTTAACGTGCTTTCAGAGGCACGGAGGAAATTCGGTATGTAATGGGCGGTCACAGACCAACCTAGGCAAGCACGGCAAACCTAAGTATAAGTTATAAGCTAGTAATATGTATATAAAACGAAACTTACTTGTAACTCATCAGGATCATACTTCTGCCGGCAAGGTTCACAGATATAGCTGTACCGCAACCTAAACGAGGCTGTTAGCAACCTCAACGCAATATACGCGTTCAGAGCCGCCATTGCCAGGTTATAGGGCACTAGCAACCACGACAGCGTGAAGGGTCGCCTGTTCTGCATCATCTTGGGACCTATCCATACGATGAAGAGGTATAGCAGAGTGTAGAAGACGGTTGGGGCTGGGGAGTCGACTAGAGGCCAGCCTTTTGTTCTGTTATCTGTAACAAAGTGGTTCTTTGTTATAAGAGGTTTTTTGGAATGATGGTAAACAATGATGTAGGATGAGATCTAAAAATAGACTTTTTGGGATGTAGCAGCTTTCATTGTAATGAATAAGGAGCTTGTTTGTGTGTCCTTGTGGATTGTTTGTTTGTACAGACGCCAGCACTTCAAGCTACTCAAAACTGTAAGTGTTTCCCAATCAACCTTGAATCTAATGCTTTAGCGGTAAAGTTGAAAATCTATTAAAGAAATTTGACAGACTGTAGTAGCTTGATGTGCAGACGTACTTTCAAGTTTAAAATACGAAAATATGGCCACTAATCAACACAAGAGTAAATCAAATTTGAAGATGTTAAATTGAAAAAGGATTACCCTGAAAATTTATGAAATCCTACGTGAAAGCATTAGTCAAAACATTTGCTAACAATTTTCATTTGTTGGATACCAATGACTGACGAAATGTTCAAATATTGTGGGGCAGAAACATCCACCAATTTATAACCAACATTCAGAAAATAACAGGAAATACAGCGATAGGGGAAATAATACTACGGTTGATACGAAAGCCGATAACCAAATCGAATTGCTTGCGAAGTTTCTTATTGGTTGAGAAGATAGTAATAAAAATGTGTTACTTATGGGAAGTTTTATTAGTTTGTTAGAAATCGTTTGATAGACATAAATAACTTTACTTTATAACTTAAGCAAAGCATTTATACGCATAGGTACTTACTATGAGTACATACTAATGTAGTTCATAGTAAGTGATCTATGCGTACACAACATAATTTTTAGTATATGCGAAACCTGAATATAGTTTGTTCAGAATAAGTAACTGAATCGATTCCAATAATTTTTAAACCATGTTTTAATTTTTCCCAAAAATATTTAAAAAAGTTAAAAGTTGGACACCGAGCGGCTTAAAGTATCTATCGCAATAATTTAGGTACCTACTGCCAAATTATTATTATCAATGAGCTCAACACGACGCTGGAAGCGTGCGATGCGTGGTGACCACATTTTTGTGCGGACAACTAGGTATCAGAACAAGCTTATAACTTTGTGATTTTTCATGATACAGTTTTGAAATTTTGTACATAGATTCTTTACATAAAAATACTAGATACGTGTTTTAGGTTTCGCATATACTAAAAATAATGTTGTCTATGCTTTTTTTTTTAATTTTACAGACCAGATTAATTTGTTTTCTTATGTTTACTTTTTATATAATTTTTGTATTAATTGTAAATTCATCAATTTTTTTTTTGTGTTTTGTCCTGTGTGAGTCTAATAAATACTTTTTCTTTCTGTCTTATAAATAAAGCCATAGATTACTCATAATATTATTAATCATTAATAATTACGAGTACATTATATAAAATTAATGATCATTTGTGGCTTTAGAGTGCTTCATTCTTGATTCCGTTATTAAATTAAATTTGTAAAATAATGAGCTCAGTTCTGCCAAAAATATTTACCAATATCAACAAACCATCATCAAAATTTATTTTTGATTGTTAACTTTTATTAATTCTAAATCTTTTCTAAGTATAAGTTTTGAATGTCTACGGGTTGAAATTGGACTAGAATAGTAAAATAACACATTTGGAATGTTGAACAAGGTTGATATTATTTTTTTTTTTTGTTAGACTCCTTGGCAAAGGTATCCTCCGTTTCTTCTTCCAATGTCGTCGATGAATTTGAAATTTAATTATATTATATGTTGGCTCATTTTTACATAATTAAGATTATTTCAATGATATACGTACCTAACATAAACATAATTGAATTTAAAATTAAAAAAAAAAACAAACACACAATCTTATTTCAAATCTTTACGACGGGTTCATTTAATTTCGTGCAATAAAAAATCCGTTTAGCTGTCCGATACAAAAGAAGACATAAATCGTGTAAGTAATACAACTTTTGAGATAAAAAAAAATCTTAAAAATGTCTTGTACATTGTGTCTTGAATACATTTCAAACATACATAGTTGTTTCAGGTATGTCTACTTTATCACAAGTGAGATTATAGTTTGGTTTTCAAACAAATAAAAGTCTTATTCCCTATTAGCAATAAAATTGAATTTAGTACTCTACGTCTATCCTCGAAATACTTTTCTGTTTCTTTTTCTTTTTTTCTTTACAAATCTAAAAACATAAAATTACGCTGAAATAATAATAATTTTCTTGACAAATCAAAAAATTCGCCATTCCGAATTACATTCACACATTTTTATTTATAATCCGTAGGGGTTAAACATGAAAACACAACATAATCCCGTAAACAAAAAAATCCAATACATTAATAATTCTTTTCTCTCAAACGTTTTGGTTCTGTTAGTCCATTATTTATGGTTGAACCGGCGGAATGTAGTCCGCATTATTCACGGTTCGATCCCATGTAATATGTATGGATGAGACAGTCTATTTCTCTTCCACTTATTCTTGAATTCGTCCGTATAGACAATCGGCTTTTGTTTACAATTTGACGGAAGAAAATAAACTGTTCTTTGCGAATTTGAAAATTAATAGTGATTTATTTTAACTATTAAGATTATAAATGTGAAAGTTTGTTTGTTTTAACCATTCACACTTTAACAGCTGAACGGGTTGTTAATGAAATTTACGAATAGACCATACGTTTCCGCCCCCACGTAAGCATAACCGCGGGCAGAACCTAGTTTTAACATAACATCACGCCTGTAATCCCCGAAGGGTCCGGCAGAGATGTACCTAATAGAACACCCAAATTTCACCAGTTATATTTTAAGTTCCATGTCATAGGGGGCGAGCTTATTGCCATCAACCGGGCACAAATCCAGACTCCGTGGCTGTTACTGAGAAATTCCTGATGGAAAAACCCAGAACACTACCTGACCCGGGAACTCATGCTCAGCAGTCGCGCTTGCGACCACTAGACCTAGTTTTAGAAAATGGAATTACGTGAAAAGGTTTTGTAGTGGTTAAAGATATTGAAAAGAGAAATGGAATGATCAGGTTAGTTCAATTCAGGCAATAATACATGGTTCATTCTTTATGGCTTTCAATCTAGCCGAAACAACTGAATATTGGAACGTGTAAGCATAAAAGTGAACCATTCATTCGTATATCGTTCAGTGTTGCGTCGTTCAATCAAAGTAATTCAATTTGATTGAACCGTGTAATATAAGTCTAGAGTGAATTCTATTGATAAGGGACTGTGTGAAAAATTGTATGCACTCAGTCAGTTTAAAAAAAAAACTGTGCAAAATCGTTTGTGTGCAATGTGTATTAAACAATTATTGCAAAATAAAATGTTGCATAGTTTCAAGATGGGTTATTGCTTACCTGACAATGATAACGTCCATAGATAATAGTCGTAAGTTTCTTTTAACACGCTTTGTGTGGAATTCATTATAATATCCGCCATCTTGGATTATTGTAGACTATATCTGTAACAAAACAAAAATAAAATAAATACTAACATTTAGATGCAAGCAATGCCTACTTAGTTTATGGATATTTAAAATTGTGTTGTTACTTTTTTAATAATTAATCAATGTTATTATTATTCCCTTTTGTTTATTTAATTCAATATATAGGCAAGAAAAACACTAGCAAAAATTAAAGATTACGTTTTCTTGATGAACAAAGCTTATTTTTTTAATAAGACAGCCCAATTCTTAATTAAGTTCTAAGCAAAAGCGATTTTCATAATTAAATAATCATCTCTAACCTAGTTTTATGTCTCTCATAAAAGAGACTTTGTCCCCGAAAATATAATACTAATATTATCTTGAATATAATAAGAACATTCTATATTCCAAGTGCATTCTAAGCCGTGTGGATATTGCAATAGAAGCTAACTGCTAGTTATGACCTGTTATATTCTTATTGCACAATCTACGAGTACCAATATAAGCTAGAAATACATTTTAATATCTTGAAGCCAATATAACATCTTTGAAAGTTACATTTTCATCGTATGACGTACAGAGAATAATAAATCTTTTGAAGGAAAGCAACCTCCGATTTATGAATTCGTAACAAGTTTATTATCATATTTATTTAAATGGCACTTCAACGACTTACTCGCTAAAACAAACATAAACAGAAATCACAAATAGTTTTAGGTATAGTGAATGTGTCACTTATATTTCTTAGAAGTGTACAGCACTCGCAAAATCACTTCATAGTATAAAACAAAGTCGCTCGCCGCTGTCTGTCTGTACCTATGTATGCTTAGATCTTTAAAACTGCGCAATGGATGTTGATGCGGTTTTCAGTAAGAGATAGAGTGATTCAAGACGAAGGTTTATATATTGCCACCGTGCGAAGCCGGGGCGGGTTGCTAGTAAAAATAATAAAATGACAAGTACGATACCAATACAGAATTAAAGTTATACAATGTACAGATACTGTTTTAAACTTTCACGGTTCACAACTCAACATATCAAAATAATGAACAATCACAGAAAATGAGCCGTAAGTGACAGTTTAAGTTTAATAAACAGATAATCACAGCCCATTTAAAATTACAAAGTGACTAGATTAAGTTTTGATTACGTTTCCAATTCATAGTCTTACCTGAATAAATAATCAACCAATACCAAATAGTTATATAAGAGAGCTATGTATAAAAAGTATTTATAATAAATAAAAACAATAAAGAGTGATTTGGAAATAAAAACAAGTATTTTAATGGTTTTATTAATGTCCTAATTGAACTTGCGTTCAATACCGGTATTATTACCGTGATCACGGTATTGACTTCCAATACCGGTATAATTGAAAGCTGTGTACAATATAATAACCGGTAGAAATTACAGAAATGTTTAACAAAAAAAAAAAAAAATCATATGACCCGGTCCAGGCAGATTAGTCATCATAGAAAAAGGCTTTCTACGTTTTCTCGACTTCCAATCTAACCAAATTCAGCCAGTATTTTACATGGAGCGACTGCCTCTCTGACTTCTATAACTATGTTTCTAGGTAACACGACTCTCCTTGATAAAACTGATCGTAGGACATTCGGGCTTTGGACCACCTATAACGACTGTCAAAGATCTACAAATAACAGCCGGGACCACAAGCTTGACGTGCTTTTCGAAGCTCGAGGGGTCAATTTTCAATCATAAACAAATTTTTAATACGTTTGTTAAATAATCATGAATGATTTTTTTAATAACCTGACCTAACAAATCAGTACTTAATAAACAAGAAACTTATTGTCCGTCGGTTGTCTAAGTAAGTGGGTTAAAGCAAGCATGGGTATGAATAACAAGGGGTCCCTTTCATAAATTCTAACTTTGATTGGTGTCGGTTCGTGTATTTGCATTTATTGTGTGTGTTATTATGATGAAGGACAATATATTAGAAGTAATCGTAGTTTACAAATACACCTCGACCGGCCAATCCATCCATGGTGACCCAGTAGAAGGTTTTGGCTTCAAAAGTAGCCAGAAGCATCATCTTCTGTCTAGGTTTTTCCCCACTATGTTAGGGTCGGCTTCCTGTATAACCGGATGCAGCTGAATACCAGTATTTTACATGGAGCGACTGCCTATCTGACCTCCATAACCCAGTTAGTACTAGGTAATACGGTACCCCTTGGTAAGACTGGTTGGCCGACTTTTATGCCACTGACTAGGTACTGTAACCATTGTCAAAGATCTTAAAAAGGGATCAACGGCTTAGCGTGCTTTTCGAGGCACGGAAAAAACTCGGTATATAATAGGTGGTCACCTAGACCACAGACAATCTAGGCAAGCACGGCTTAACCTAAAGATCCCGACCGGAGCGACTGTTATTATTTAGCCAGAAGCGTTAGTTGGTATTATTATTTTCATAATTGAAAAAAAAAAAAAAATAAAAAAAATATTTATTTTTAATTTTGTCAAATATCAATATTTCTTAAATTACATTTAAGAAATAAAAAATATAAATATTAAAAAAATATATATATTTAAATACTGGTATTCATCTGCATTCGATTAGACTGGAAGCCGATCCCAACGTAGATGGGAAAAGGCTAGGCAGATGATGAGGAGGCTGCTTTTTGCTTTTTGCCATATACAGCGTGTACCAGAAAGGTGTGGTCATATGTCAGGGTGTGATTCAGACCATCAAACTGAAAAACTTTCTCCATGGGACCACTGTTGAAATTGTGAAAAACAAAATCAGCTATTCAGTACAAAACTTCAGTAGGTACCTACTTGACCCGAATGTATGGAACAGTTGATTTTGTGTTAACGTGCTTTCCGAGACTCGGAAGTAACTCGATTTGTAAGGAATGGTCACCCATCCACGGACCGACCTTGGGAAGCGCTGCTTAACCTTGAAGATCGACCCGTGTGGATGTCATTATTTAGCCACGAGCACCATTTTCTTAAAAAACGTTTATTATATGTTACGCCATCTTAATGTAATTTTTTCATGTAAGAGTTTTTTTTTTCATGAAAGCCTAATCAAATTCCTCTGTCTCTTATTAAGTCGACATAATCTTAGTAAGACTTCGCAATAAGAAAATGCCTCCAGCCCCTTTGATATTGTTGCCAAACGTTAGAAAGAAAGGCGAATATGACATTCTTGACATAATATTTATTAAAAGCAAATTTTGTGACTTTGAAAGGATTATAGACAGCTATTTCCACTTAATAAAAACATAAATTCTTTCACTCGTTTGTAAACAGCACACATCTTAAATTTCTAGGACTAGAAGCTTAAAATTATGAACGAGAGCTCTATAAATAACAAAAATTAAGACATAATAGTCTTTAACTATGAAATTGCCGTTTTGTTCTCACATTTTGTTCTGTTCACACTTTGATGTATTGTTATATTTTTGGATTGGATTAACTGTTAAATTATGTACCTTTTAAACTTTAAAAAGTAATAATAAATTTACTACATGGTATAATAATATACTTCGCCTGGTATTCTCTTCCCACGATGGCCCAAGACTACGTCACGATAAGTGTTACCATTGATTGTCCTTTTCAGTAAATTTAGGGACTCTCATTTAGTGAATGAAAATAAAATAAATTACTAACTAGCTTAACTATTTAGTATCTCGTGTGATTCATCTATTTAGTTTTAAATTAATTTAAATATGGAAGTATTACTTCATAATTGCTTTGTAAAGTTAAAAAATACATTTTGCTAGGGTAATTAAATCACACACCGTGGCAACACATAGACAGCATCGCAACTGATGACGTATTCTTGGGCCAATCACGTGACCCAGCTGTCACGGGAAGAGAATACCAGGCGAAGTATATTATCATACCATGATTTACTAGTAGTTGCATATTACCCCATAAGGTAGTGTGTTTTAAAGTAAACACCTGTTTCAAAGTGCCGTCGGTTTCACGTCTTCAAGTAGGTATTTTGGTCATAGACTGTATTTTGAGAATTTAAGATACGTAAAGCAGCGCAGCTTTTTTCACTCTAACTATAGTTTGCAATTGCATCATAATCGGTTCAGACGTTTCCAAGAATAATAAAAGAAATTAAGTATGGAAATATCACGTTTCACGAAATCGGAAATTTCGTACTGTAACCCCTAATACTTACGCCTCCTGCCGGAGGCTATACGCGGGGGTCGTGCGGTCCATGGCCCTTTACGGGGCCCCGGTGTGGGCGCGTTCTTTGAGGCGGCAAGCTGCCCACTACCTGAACGCGCCCCAAAAGGTGATAGCCATAAGGCTAATCCGGGGGTACCGCACGATCTCCGGCGAGGCGGCTAGCCTCCTTGCCGGATTGCCGCCATGGGATCTGGAGGCGATAGTCCTCGCGCGCCTGCATGAATGGCGCGCGGAGGCACTACGTCGGGGGGAAACTCCGCTGCCGCGGCAAATTGCCGCTCAGCGGACAGACCTCCGGCGTGATCTCATGGCGACATGGAGAGAGCGACTGTTGCAACCCCGTGCAGGGCACGCTACCATAGTGGCGATAAGTCCCCTCTTTGAGGAGTGGCTAGAGAGGCGCCACGGCGCCCTCACCTACCGCCTGACGCAGATCCTCACCGGACACGGTTGTTTCGGGAGGTTCCTGCACCGAATCGGGCGGGAGGAAACGCCCGGGTGTTTCCACTGCGAGGATCGTCCGGAGGACACGGTGGAGCACACCGTAGAGGTCTGCCCCGCTTGGGCGGAGCACCGCCGTGTCCTTGTAGCGGCGATTGGCGGCGGCGATCTCTCGCGTCCGGCCCTGGTTCAAGCCATGGTCCGGAGCGAGAGGGAATGGGAAGCCGTCACCACCTTCTGTGAAGCAGTCATGCTAGTGAAGGAGGTGGCGGGACGTGAGAGGGAAAGAACCTCACGTCCCAGCCGCCGCGGGAGACGCCCTGGGCGTCGGGGGTCACGTGGTGGCTCCCGGCCACCGTAGGCGCGGGCCTGTGGACAGCGAGTTATGGGCTAGCTCGCCGTCCGGCCGTCTTATGACGACAGGCCGTGTCGACGGCGCGTTCGTGTTCCACGCGCGCCTCAAAGAGATGTCAGCAACCGAGTAGGGGTCCGCATGGGCCGATGCCTGCCAGAGCTGCGGGACTGTTCGAAAGAGACACCGTGGCCCTGGAACACAAAGGGCAAAGAAGGAACATGGATGGGTTTTAGTCAGTACAAGTCTGGCACTCCCTTCCACTCCGCCCAGAGTGGGGGGGGTCATTTGATGATTTCCCATCCAAAAAAAAAAAAAAAAACCCCTAATACTTAGGTTTTTAGAAAATTCATCCTCAAAACAACCTAATCCTAACAACTTAAAACCTAACATACGGTAAAAGCGTTTCCTGTTACCTTAATACAGCTCAATAAGGTCCATTATCGTCCACAAACGCATTGATCAAATAGCCAATATTCACTTTGATATGTGGAGCGGAGAATCGTTTGAGTTCCTGATACTCTTGATTTAGGCTGTGTTGCGCTACATGTAACTAAATGCTTTTAAACTTATTTAAAATCGTTCTATTTCTTTCAACTGAATGAAGATGAAATATACAGAGATAGGTTTTAAATATGCTCAGAGTTAATCATACAGGGTGAAAGAGACATCGACATACAAAAGGTAACCACGTATTCAGTATATTATTCTGATTCACTTTTTTTTTCTTCTGTTCCATACATTTTGACCGTGTACGTAATGCACTTTTGTGGGAAACTGCAGATTTTTTTAAAATTACCGATGAATTATTTCTATGTGCGGGAGGTCCGGAATGATGTACTGTATACTTGGTAACCGTTTGTTTGTTCATGACCCTTCCACTTTGTACTTAGTAATCTGTGGTGTAAACGCCACATTGAATAATTGAAATAGTTAATTAACTGGTTATTTGGGTACTGAAAGCAGTTCAAGGTATGTCAGTTAGTTTATTTATTTTAGTTTATTTATTTAACACTTCAAGCACAAATTACAGAGGCGGACTTAATGCTATAAGCATTTTCTACCAGTCAACCTTTGGGTGATGCAGACACAAACAGTGGTAGGTGTATATATCTGCAAAAAAAGTAGTAGTAGTTAGTTCTGTGTTTACCCGCCTGTACAGATAAGTTGGTAAAAGTATAATATTAAATATTACACTTCAACAACTACAAATTATTATGGTAACAAAACATCTAAGTATTTGGTACCTAGAGTATTTAACTAAAAAGTAAAAATAAGTAAAGGATCACATAAGACAAAATTTAAAAAAATATACAAGATATCAAAGAGAACTAAATTCATTGAATAAGATTAAACCATAACATGACATATATAAGTAGTAGCTATGTAAGGTGGTTCATTGTTATGTAAACACAAAGCACAGAGCACCACCACTCACCATAAAACTTAGGCGAGTTTAGAATTAAGCAACACCTCTGTACTATAATTTCATTAAATAAATATTTAAAAAAAAAAATACCTAAATGTGACAGTTGACAGTGAAAATTAATAAAAGTAGAGAGAAGAGATTTATCTTATTTGTCAATGTTGTGTAGGCGTTCGCTATTGTTTGAAATCTATCAACGATGTGTTACATCTATAAAAAATCAATAAAAAACAGTGTTAACAAAGCCAGTTAGAAAGTTAAATGAAATAATATCTGTGAGATATTACGACACTAGGCAAATTGGAGAAATCTCATTTTAGTCCGGTTGTAAACCAATAAAATTACACAATTAATGCTATTATTGGATGCATCGTATCATTTCAACCAGTTTCGTATTTAGGCTGCCGAAGATTCCAATGCATTTTATGGTATAAATTATTGTGAAGAAAGTTGTATCGTTTATTGTGTTTTTATAGGCTTAATTTAACGATAATGCGATAATTACAAGACAAAAATAAAAATACAAGACGGTCTCCAAAAGATAAGGTTATCAAAACTTCAGGTTTGATGGGAATTTTTTTTTCTCAGACCCGTTCACAAATATTGCACGAGCACGCGGTATAAACGTAAGTTTGTCGATTTTTTTATTGAAAATACAATAATCCTAAAGCATTTTAGTTAAATTGTTTGCAACAAGCATAATCTGTGTTATCCAAAGATATGAATAAATTCCTAAAATTACGAAAACATTTGATGTGAAACGAGTATTTTTAATTTTAAAATCGAGCAATTTACGTAACGTTAACATCGCGTGCTCGTGCTAGGTCTTCAGATAAAGACACTGGCATTACATAATTAATGACAGAAACTGGTAATGTCCTTTGACAAAAAAAGCATTTAGTTATGTCCTACTTTACTTCAGACATAGCGTGCAAAATTATACCAACATAAAAGAGAACCTATCCTGCTATTAATAAAAAACAGCAAGTTAGCGCTTCGTGACTTTCCTCAGCTTTACCTCTCATATTTGGTAACGAGACTAAAGTCTATATGCTTTAGAGAGCACATAAAGGATGATACGTCATTCCTTTCTCAAGCAGAACCTTTGTCACGCTTCACTGAGATGTATAGTCAACAAAAGAGTTTGGTGTACAGGCTAATTAATTGTCTTTTTACTACGCTATTGAATATTCACTGAAAGGTTGCCTTTTCGCCAAGTTGGCGAGCGAATTAAGACGTAAAACGAAGCTTATAATAGCTTCGTTTTCGAAACTTTTTTCCTCCACATAAGCTAAAGTACGCTGGTGCTGTCACTGCCTGAACCGTCCCACTTCTGGGCAAAAGCTAAACTATGTTAGACACGAGGTCCTGTGTTTGAAGTCCAGACCGGGAAAGTGTTATTGGGTTTTTCCATCGGATGTTTTTCAGTAGCAGCCACGTTCAGATTTGTACCCGGTTAATGGTAATAGGCTAACCCTCTATTATATGGGACTTAAACATAACCGTCTAAATGTGGGTGCACTATGAGGTACATCTCTGCGTCACCCTTTTTTTTGTCTGATCTCTGCCTCACCCTTGGGGGATTACAGGCGTGATGTCATGTTATGTTATCAAACACAATTAGCACATCATTGTTAGAAATACAGCCTTATTGTGTATCTACATGGTAGCTTTTACAACTTCAGTCATATGCAGAACAGCGATGTCGAAGACTTAACTACTTAGTGCACATACTACATGGATTGCTATTTCGCTGCCTGAGCGTTTTTTTTAACTCAGCTATTTCTATCTCAGTTGGTTGACTGTCTAGATCATACATGAAAAAGTACTGCCTTATGTCATTACCATCATTCTCCTGTCGTTATCCCAATTTATTTTGGGGTCGGCGCAGCATATCTTCTTCTTCCATACTTCTCTATTACTCGTCATTAAGCAGTCACCTCCTTTCTTGCCAACCATCATTCATACAGTCCATCAATCGTTTTTTTGGTCTTTCTCTACTCTTATACCCATCCATCCACATTCGTACTCAAAATTTACAAAGTACGTAAGTATGTAAGAAAGATTAATTTCACAGAATTCTTAACATCTTGATCTTGTACAGATGTTCACTGAAGCAGAAAATAGGTGACGCCAAATGATGGATCCCTGAAATGAGGTATGTGACTGGGGAATATTGGATGTTGTGTAAAACTTAATGAGTACCTATGTCTGTTATTGACATTTTAATAGGCTTACGCTGTTAAACACATGTATCGAATATTAGATAACAAGAAAAATCTCGTTGAAAAGCCAACAGAACGCTTTTATAAAGACATTCATATAGAAATACATTACATAACATAGCATCACTCCTGTAATCCCCGAAGGGGTAGGCAGAGGAACACCTACATGGGGGGTGGGGTGGTACACCTACATTCCATTAGTTAAATTCCATGTAATAGGGGGCGAGCCTATTGCCAT
This sequence comes from Noctua janthe, assembly GCA_910589295.1. Lineage (NCBI taxonomy): Eukaryota > Metazoa > Arthropoda > Insecta > Lepidoptera > Noctuidae > Noctua > Noctua janthe. Next base: position 2,665,283 of record OU342560.1, read on the forward strand.
CAACCGGGCACAGATCGATTCCTCGACTGCATCTGAGAAATTCCTGATTGAAAAACCCAATAACGCTTTACCCGACTCGGGAATCGAACCCAAGACTTTTTGTTCTGCCGTCTCGCTTACGGCCACCAGACCAATGAGGCAGCATATTCATGATAATTCCTGAAAGTCTTTAAACCAAGTTTTCGGCAAATTACCTCTAAACCAAAAATGCTTTCCTGGGATCTCAATAAAGTAATTACGAAATATTGATGTATGTCTGTCAACCGGATGCAGCTGAATATTTTATACTCAGCTGGTTGGGCTGGAAGCCGACCCCAACTTAGTTGGGCAATGGCCAACAATGACATTATGATGACTAGAGTAATTACGAAGTATATTCTTTTGGTAATAATATCTCATTAGTACAACAAAAACTTGACGTGCAACTGATGGCGGTCATTCATTGGCACTTCCTATGTCGATGGTCATTGCGGAGAAAGTGAAGTCTTAGAGCGGGACGGGTAACGCCTCTAGATAAGAGTAAGCGAGACGGGTATAGTCGCTGAATCACGTACCGTTTTGAGATGTAAGTGTTCCGTGTTTGGCTGAGATAAAGCTAGGTTCATAATTGAGGAGTTTGTTTAATCTTTGGATTATGAAAAGCCGTTATGAATAATTTATTGATAGAAAAAATACATAGTCATCAACCTAACAACTTTTGCAAAAAAGTCACTCGCAAATGAAAAGGAGTTCGAAATTGATGGCTAACCTTAGGGGTCGTCCATTAATTACGTGATGTTTTTTAGCAAATTTTTAACCCCCACCTCCCCCATGGTGATTCGTGGTGAAGTTTTAGACTACCCCTCCCTCCTCCCACCCAAAATCACGTGTATTTTTTTTGGTACAAAGTATTTTAAAAAAAAAACAGAATATTATCTTTAAATACAGGTTAACAGGTATAATCTAATTTAATTCTGGAAAAATAAGCACCGTGATAAAAATGTCAAGGTCACGCACCGCTTTTCGGTTTAGAATCGCGCGTTCAGAGAAAAAATAAATACCCGTGATATCTCACTACACCTGCCTGCCGAAATATCACTAGGGGGAGGCCCTAGTGATATTTCGTGATTTTTTCCGAACCCCCCTCCCCCCCTTTCCAGCCTCACGTGATTAATGGACGACCCCTTAATAAAATAAAACCTTAAGGGTCATACCCATAATACCTTATATTGAATGCGCTTATTTAACTTCAAAACTTTACTCAGATTTTGTGGCATTATCTTATCAAATATCAGGCAGGATAAAACATAATTAGATTTTATTTGAAGAAAATATAATAATTCAGTAACTGCGTCAAATATTGAAAAGAAAATAAATCCATCCTAAGATACTTCTTAGAATGGATTTATTTTCTTTTATTATTACGTAATATTTACAATATTACGTATCAAATATTACGTTTGTGGCAATAATATTTAAAATTAAGTTAGTGGCCTTCTCTTTAAACTATATTAATGGATAATACGTTTATCATAAAGGTCAGGTTCTTTGTTAAATTAATTGTTTTTGAACTTATGCTGAACTTGTTTGTTTAGAAATGTCAACTGCTAAAACTTGAGCCTTCTTGGAATCTGATGTTTTTACGAATTTGGTCAAAAAGCTTCATAATCAATAAAATATTCTTACTCTTGTTCTATGGAGGCAAAATTCACGTTTAAAATAACTATCACAATTCTTATTATTTTTCGAGTGGTTAGTGCCTAACCTGGTGTCAGAGTTTTTATGCTGCCCATGGGTGGCACTGACTTGGCTTTACTTGCCGTCGAGAAATATCTCTCAGGCATGCTGGTTTCCTCACGATGTTTTCCTTTACCGAAGCAAGTGATAAGTAAATAATACAAAAATGAATCTGAACAATCAGAGGAGCGTTTCTTGGGTTCGAACTCGAGACCTTTGACTTTCCTATGTCCGACGGTTACACCACTAGACTATCACAATAATGCGTTATAGGATCTCTATTATACTTCATAATCATCTGCCTAGCCTTTTCCCAACTATGTTGGGGTCGGCTTCCAGTCTAAACGGATTCAGTTGAGTATCAGTATTTTACATGGAGCGACTGCCTATCTGACCTCGTTTATACTAACTTTAATAGCATTATAATATTTTTGAACACTAACCGCGTATGCGCACTATCCTTTACATACACCTCACCTCATAAACTTAAAATATTCTTGATTCATTTATTTTTGCAAATACCATAACACAAAATGTACTTTATTATGACCGTAATAAAATGTTTAAACAACATATTTCAATAAACATTTGCAAGCGAAAAATATAATGATGATGTTATAATTGAACCTACCACACAATAATGTACATTGTGAACAGGCTTTATACATCGCCGAAATATTTCTGTTATGCAACGTTGTATGTAGGGCCTTAACAAATTATTAATCGAGTTCCACTTTCGCACCGTTTTATGAGAAAACCTTACCGAGTATCTTGCTGTATTCAATGGCGCAAACTGATTTATGAGTGGTTTTTGGAATTTTATAAGGAAAGATTTATAGGTTATTTTTTTAAATGTTTTATCGATATAGTAGGTATAGGTGCGTATTGGTAACCAAATATTACGGAAAGAGAGGTTTAATCAAGCTTTGACTAAACACTCAATATTATTTTCACCAATTCTTGTTTTTACAAGCAAACATTTGCGTAAAGCTGAGGCCAAACAAACGTAATTTTTTGAGCTGTGAGTCGCGTAAAATGAGTCGCGGAATTTGCGCTCCATTCGGTTTCATAAAGTAAGTCCTGTTTGTACGCACGAATTCGTCGCCGTGTGGTACAAACAGGACTTAAGTATTTATAAAACTATTTGCGCATGCAAGATTAAGCGTGTAGCCGAACCCTTAGGTTAATGTAAAAATTACGAGTGATGAGTAGACAAAACAAAATTATAATGAATTAAAACTGTGAATTTGTAAAAATCGTTCTTTTGTCATACAGTCTGATGTACACACGGCATGTTTATCTAACAATGCATAGATACGGAAAAATTAGGTTAAATACGTAATTTTAAATTCCACTATAAATAAATCACATGCTTAGAGCCAGTTCTCACATCGAAACTTAAAACTTTTAACTAATGTACGGTCGGCAATAAAAGTTAATAAACACTATTATTCTATTTATTCTTTTATATTTTATACCTACGTATTATATGTGGTAAAAAAGTGAACCATAACTCTTTTTTATTTAGTTTAAGTACATTCTCTCTAACCAAAGGTTTTCTAGAAGTTATCGCTGTCAAAGACAGAAGAAGTAAATAAGATCGCCATTGAAACCACAGAACTAATAATAATAAAAAAAACTGTCAATTTTGGTGTACAATAAAGTACCTATTCTATCGGTTTCTGTATCTTATTATTAATAATCATAATTATTATTCTGGAGTGTGCATTTTGAACTCTGACGCTGTCATAACTTCCTAAAGTATTTTTTTTACTAAGCCCGTTTTGTCCCACTCCTGGGCAAGGGCCTTCCCCATTTCTGCCACTTCTCACGATAGTGAGATTCTTCTCGCCAATTCGGGAGGAAGCTATCCAAGGCATCCCGCCATCTTCTCCTCAGAAAGTATTTAAACCGTGATTATGATTGATGTGCTGACTGTAAAAGTCAGCTGTTTATCGTGTTACGACTATCGGAACAAGTTATGTAGGTAATGTAGGAAACGGTAGATTATTACTATGATTATACACCACACACCGTGTTATCTCATTTTTCTGATCATGAGACTTTATTCACGTGCATATTACGGGTGTGCAATCAGAGAGTTTGAATTGGGCCTTTATTAATGAGCATTGCATATTTTATGTATAAATCATTGTACAATTATTAAATTGTAAATAATTTTCAATGTAATGCATACATTATTACGGGTCCATAGCCAAATGGTAAAAATGGAACTCCTACAACACAGATCTACTAAGTCATTTTACCCGGAGATTACACTAAGGTTACGCAAGCACACTGACAGGTGGCTTGCTCGCCGTGATCCGTGGCCAATTCAATCTGATACCGGGATCGGTGGAGACAAACCCTTGCTTAGCACCTAGAGCCTACTGAGTAGCGAAGTGAAACGAACTAAGCAAACCAACTGTCAGTGCGTTCGTTGCCTATGTCATTTAACGAATGTTCTCGAAATATTGTACTCGAAATGTTCTCGGCAAGTCCTGGCGCGATGTAATGCAAATGCATTACATCGCACCAGGACTTGCCGGTTTAAATTTTTATTTATATTTATTCCATAATTATCTGTAGTTCTGAAAAATCTAAATAACAATAGGATAAACAAATTTCGATAAAACTACTATATTACTAACTAAATAAAATACACGGGTTACGAGGGGTCATGGCATATCTATGGGTAAATATTATGGCCCCCAAAAAGAAAATCTCGGTGACATTCCAAATTGTTGAGTCATGTACAGTTATTGGCAATTTTCTCGACCCTTGTTAGATGGAAAGTTATTTCTATATTCGCAAAATGTGGGTGAATATCCTTTTCGAAGAATACAAGCCTGATAGTGTAGCTATTTTTATGAACTATTGTATTTTTAGGAATAAAGTTATCATTGTAAAAAATCCTACTTATTTTTATAAATACAGATGTTTGTGAGGATGGATATTTGTTACTCTTTTACGCCAAAACTGCTGAATGGATTCGGATGAAGCTACGTAAACTAGTAAAGTTATAAAATAAGACACACTCAGACACATAGTGCCGACGTGAACGATTCGACTACGCAGCACATGTATAACTGTAGAGCAAATTTTTTTTGTTACACATATAATATTTTGAAACCCATTAATATTTACTGCTTCATTCGTCTAGTGGTTGCAGCACGAGGTCCTGGGTTCGATTCGCAGGTGAGACGAGACAGGTTATTCGGATATTCCATCCGAATAATACTGTCTGTTCAGGAATTTATCAGTACCTAGCAACCACGGAGTTTGACTTTTTACCCGGTTGATGGCAATAGGCTTACCCCTTATTACATGCCATTTAGAAATAACTGGCAAATTAAGGTGGTACTATTATGTACACTTTTCCCCAACCCTTTGGGGATTTCATGCGTGATGTTAAATAATATGAAATATCTCATTTTTAATCTCTCATTATTATTCCACGAGATTGGTTTTGAATTTACCTAAGAAACATTTTTAAACTGACATGGTTACTAACACTATCATTAATAAATCAACACTAAAAACGGGAAAGTTTGAGCTCGTGGCCAAATAATAACAGCCACTCGGATCGATCTTTAGGTTAAGCCGTGCTTGCCTAGGTTGGTCTGTGGATGGGTGACCACCCATTAGATACCGAGTTTCTTCCATGCCTCGGAAAGCCGTTGGTCCCGGCTGTCATTTGTAGATCTTTGACAGTCTTTACTGGTAGCCAGTGGCCCAAAAAAAAAGTCTGACAACCAGTCTTACCAAGGGGTTTCGTATTACCTAGTACTAACTGGGTTGTGGAGGTCAAATAGGCAGTCGCTCCATGTACAAATAAACTGGTATTCAGCTGCATCCGGTTAGACTGGAAGCCAACTCTAACATAGTTGGGAAAAGGCTAGGCAGATGATGATAATTTGAGTTCCCGATATTTCGGTACTGTTGCAAGCACCATGATCTCGGATAAACTATACATGATCAAAATAAATAGTAAACATGGTAAATATCCCGTTTTTACTGTTAATGTTACCTAAGAATGTACGTATACAATATGGGCCAAAATGAGTGACTCGCATGCATACGCATCTCTTTAGTTGACTGTACATCAAATAAACTTTTAACAATACCTTTAATGGTCTGACACGACTGTACTTTCATAAATGATTAATGATGTGTTAGATAGGTGTTCATGCTACGATTATGCGTAAATGGACTCATTAAACATGTTAATATGTGCACCATAATATCGGTTTTATTCAGCACCAACTGGGTTGTGGAGGTCAGATTGGCAGACAGCTGTATAAATAATACACAACAACTCTTGATCGCGGTTTGAATATGTGACTGATCACGTTCAATGTGAAATTCGCCAATAGTCGCACAAAAATAATTGTGTTGACAATTTATTTGAATTCACGTGTAATGTTGAATACCACTGAAACAATTTGATTAGCATTAGTGTCAGCTTTTATTGGTTGTTATTTTGGTCAACCAAATCCAATAATATAATTAAATATAACTATTGTCTGTTTGTAATCTCAAAATAACAGCTTTTACTGAATTCATATAAAAGTATATAGGTACGATAAACATTTGAAAAAAGTTTTTTGTTTAATAACAAAAAACTTTTTTCAAATTTTTATCTGACTGTCTGTTTCTTTCAGCTAATCTCCGAAACGGATTGACCAATTTGGACGGCTCTTTTACTGGCAGATAGTTGATATAATAAGGAGTAACTATGGCTATTTTTAGAAAAAGAATTTAAAAAAAACATATGAAATTGTTAACAAAATCCCATTCAAATATGGAAGTAATATTTTTATAATAATTTCTCGCGGACTAAGCTAGATACAAATTTAATACAACTTGCTTATGCCCTCGGCTTCGCCCGCGTGGAGTTCGGCAATTTCCCCACGGGATCCTACTACCCGAAATGAAACTATCTTTGTGCCAAATTTCATTTAAATTCATTAAGTAGTTTTTACGTGAAAAAGTAACAAACATCCCACAAACTTTCGCATTTATAATAGTAGTAAGATGTTGAACAGCTAACCAAGCACTTGACAGATCATCCAATCTACCTACCTATACAAAATTTTCACCATAATTTGTGATAAAATACGAACTATGCACAATAAACTAATCCATGTTTGCAATTATGTATTTAATGCCTGAATGCATAATTTCTAATACTGACTAAACAGTAATATTATAGTAGTTTTAATACGTATTTACATTTAATTAGTAAAGAAAGCGTGACAATGTTATTGAACAGTTTTGTTCTAAGAAAAACTAATAAAATGAACAATATACATTGTAATCTCCTACAATATACATTGTAATTACAATGATATTATTAGACTGCAACAAAGAATTAACTAACTAAAAGAAATAACTAAGGATCTAATAAAAGGTCTAAATTAAAATTGGAATACAAAATTATTAGTGTTTGTTTGTAATTTCGAAATAACAGCTTTTTACTGAATGCATATGAAAGTAGGTAGGTATATACGGAACTTACAACAAAATATCATTTATTTAAATTTTTTATCAATCTGTTTGTTCCAGCTAATCTCCGTAACGGCTGGACTGATTTTGACGGGACTTTTACTCGCAGATAGCTGATAAGTAACTTACTTTAGGCTACTTTTTTCTTTTTCTATCTATTAGATTACGGTTCCTAGCAAAAAAAAACCGATTCAAATAGGGAAATAATATTTTTATAACAAATTCACAGGAACAGCTAGTAAAAAAATATCTATTTAAATTTCTGACTTATTTAGATGAGAATGACAAAATAAAAAGCAGAACGCATTATGAATGTTAATCGGAGGAAAAATATCGCAAGAACGAAGCTTAATATTTGGCAAACGGATTGCGGGGTAACTTACAAACAAACTTACGGTCAAACACAAACTGTTTGCCTACCCTGTAGTCAACTTTGTCAGCACAAAGGAGGTGCATGTGTCGTCAGCTTTGTCAGCACAAAGGAGGTGCATGTGTCGTCAGCTTTGTCAGCACAAAGGAGGTGCATGTATCGTCAGCTTTGTCAGCACAAAGGAGGTGCATGTGTTGTCACTGTCATACAGTACAGGACAGGGTTAATCCTCTTATTTGGCACTCAGCATAAATGTACTGGCTACCTATATGCTAGCTATGACTTTCTGGGAAGCATTTAGCTTCGAATCATGAAGTTATTTCTACATGTTAGCATCATCGTCGATAACATAATTTTTATAACACTTTCTTTCATCATAGTATATAATCAGGTAAAATACTGATGATGATGGGATGATTTCCACCAAAAGGCTGGCATTGGATCGGATCGGAACGAATTTTACAATCTTTAAACGATATTAAATCGTATAACACAGTATTTAAAGATTTTAAATACTGTGTACACGATTTAATACACGATTTATGCGAGCGTTTTATTTTGGTTTTATTTCTAGGTACCCTGTGTCCCACTGATAGACCAAAAACCTCTCTTTCTTTTGCGATTTCTGGCCTTGTTTGCCCCGCAATTAAGATCAGATCGTCACACCACCTTCGCTGCGGTCTACCTCGGCGGCGATTTCTTATTATTCATTATTACAAAAACTATACGCAACTCCGTGCCCTTCAGACCAAAGGCTAAGTATCCCAACCCTTGAAACAAGAGGTCCGTCAAATCTAGACACTGAATCAAAGTAAATCCGCGTCAAGATGTCAAGGTTATAATACGATTTTCATCCCAACTATTAACTAGTTTTGAATAGATAGTTCCGTAGTTAGAATTTACCTCAAATTCGTATCAGATCAGACAACAATGGCCTTAGTTCGACATGGCAGGTATGCCAAAAGTTAGCACTTCGATGTCAGGTTTCTACATGAACGCGATAAACTAATTTCAGTAACAAAATTTCGTATGACCACGCAATATTACCAGGAATCCATATTCTGGTATACAGATACAATAACTATCTAGTATATCTGTAAACAGTGGTTTTATTAACTGGAGCGGTAGAAGGAATGTCGAATCTAGAAGTTGTAACATAATTAACACAAGACCTCTCGTGTGGTCTCTTGGACCATGAAACTTAACATCTTTGTTCTACGAATTCTTGGTAAAAAAGAAATTGGACTTTGTATATAGGTACTGACGCGATTAGATGAACAACAAGTATGGTAAAACGAAAAAAAAAGTAATGAATTTCCAAAAGTCATCAAGAAAAAGTTGTTCAGTTTTATGGTCTGAGACCATACGAGAGGACTTGCGTTTATTATGTTACACCCTGTATAAAAGATATTCCATTTCCCGAACACAGGTCTTGACACTAGGGTATTATTAAGACTATCCAAGCAAAAAATCAACCCAAAAACGCAAATCATACCAGGGCCTCGCATCTTAGAATTTACAATGACAGCAGATTGAACGTCGATCACTAAGCCAAGAGGCAGTTTTATATAAAACATTAATGAAATCCCTAGAAACATTACGTACAAAACAAAAATTTCAAAATTTTGCCTCAGGACACCTCATTTTCAGTGTATTTTACATACGAGTATGAACTATGAAAGTTGGCTTAGCGCCAGACGTCGAGGTAAGCCTTTAAACCGCTAGAAGACAGACAGTTTGTGCTTGTCTATACTGACGGCAGTTTGAAAAGCTGTTTTACAAATGTCTGCATTCTCCGTGTTTTGTTGAGAGGTTTAGTGCATTTGAAAACTTTTACATGTGTATTAGAGTAAGCCTTTAGAGTTAGTTTGAGAACTAAGTCTGATCGCATTATAGCGACCACGTGTAATAATTTCAGAATAATACGAGTAAATTTAATTTATAACAATTTTTCTTTGTTACATATTTTCATGTCTGTGTTGAACGTCTCGTTGTAAATAAAGTAATAATGCCTCAATTAATCATTTACTACAATTAATCCAATTTATTTAGGGTCGTCATATTTCTCTGTAAGCATTCGTCATAGAAAAGATCATAGTTTAAAACCAAAATTGAACGAAAGAAAGAAAGAAAGAAATTGCTTTTAAAGTAAAAGTAAAATTAATGATTGCCTTCCAGCACTGTTACAGTTCCAGGGCTTGCAAAACATCATTACCATCAGATATACTTTCTCCTTTTTTCGTCCAAATAAGTTCATGACAATCAAAGTCAGATTCGCGATAAAATAAGGTCGGTTTTTGCAAAATCACACAAAACTGGGTGCTCGAGTTAATATCACTTTCTTTACCGGATATATGCGTCAGGATCAACATATTATACGTATGTACGTGCTTTCTGAAAGTACGTGGTTTCATTATGTTTCGGTATTTCCTTGTTAAAGAATTGACATGTACTTATTGGAATGGTGATGATTATTGGAATATTTATGATTATAAGAATTTGCCTGTGTGACATTCTCTTGGACATGATGAATAAGTAAAGTTACAAACGGTAATGCAGTTTATTGGGTAGTGTACAATGGAATTGATCAATTACTAGCATATCTAAACCACGTTTAACCCTTAGTTAGTCGCGCCCAAAAAGTTACGTAACTGTCACGTTGGATCCGCGGCAGTTTACGCAGCACGTCCTTAAAGGCTTAAAACTTTTTAAATTCAAAATGTTGAGCGCTGAAGTTTCCGTTAGCTTCATAAAAACACGTGTCCTTTATGATCAAGTATCGCGCATAATCTTGATTTTGCATGTTTTTCGTATTTAATTTATATGATCGGGATGTCGCGCACCACACGTGACCGTTTATGTAACTTTTTAGGCGCGACCAGTTAAGGGTTAATTTAGAAGGCCAAACTGTTTGCCCACAAACTCACCAAGACTGATGATGCGGTCAATAAATAGGTAGCACACGCCTACTCACAAACTAACCTATTCACTCGAGAGTTCGAGACTCGAAGACTCCCAACATCTCAGTTTGATCTCCGCTTAATGCTTTAACGTAACAGCTACACGCACAAATAAGTGAAAGTTGCCACATACATAAAAGTTGTTAGCTTATAATAAGAATAATATTATTGATACTTAAAAAATGGTTCGCTTGTTATGTAAATATTTGTACAGAGTAACTTTCAAAAAACTTCTTTGGTACAATCAACAAAAGTTTCATAACTGAATGGAATTTTGAAAAGTAACAAGACAAGAATATAAACTTTCTTTTGTTTTAAGTTGTAAGTACCTATTTACTGTATTTTCAATAGTTCCACAATATTCTGATTTAATACACAATAAATATTTTGTTTTAAAGAACGTATTCTCGACTCTGTTAACCACTTGGAGATAGTCAGGTTCCAATAATTTTCATTTATTTAGTAAAACTTTTTCAATAGTCTGAATTAAACTGAGAAATAAATGTTGCGATTTGGCAACTTCGATGTAAAAAACAGTATGACATTACTGTTTTATTAATCTTCAGATGAAAGTTATCTGATAAGAGAAGAAGACCAAAGAAGACCAGATGGTCTTTGTGGTATGGCTAGAAAGGAGGTAACTGCTGAGATGACGAGTAATAGAGAAGTATGGAAGTAGAAGACATGCTGCGCCGACCCCAAATAAATTGGGATAAGGGAAGGAGAATTTCAATTTCAAACTTTCTAACGTTCAATCTTACGAATATAGTAAGATTTATACAAACTTTTTATAGTTCGATCATCATTCATCATTCTCTTGTCCTTATCCCAATTTATTTGGGATCGGCGCAGCATGTCTTCTTCTTACACAGTTCTTTATTACTCGTCATCTCATCAGACACCTGTCTGATGAGATGACGAGTAATAAAGAACTTGCCATATCATCCTTTACACAGTCCATCCATCGTTTCTTTCGTCTTTCTTTGGCTTTCTAGAATTCAATGTGACGTAAAAATAGTATTGATTTTTTAGGGTACTTTAAACATTCACCTTCGAACATTAAAAGAAATATCTCGATCTGCTTCCGTCTGTCTTATTGTTGGGAAGATCTTTACATACACACATACACACCAATAACTCACGCCTTTTTCTCATAGGGGTAGGCAGTAATCACAGAACACTATCTGCTACGATCATTACTTACTCCTTTTGCCTCGTCCACGTTCACACATCTATAATATGCAAACCGGAATCTATAATATATCTTTGATGCAAGTATTTTTTTAAATCTGGTAGCGGACGTAGCACTAGGTAGGTACCTATCTATACCTACTTCCGCTGGCATAAGTAGGTACTTCGGAAAAACGTGTTTGATTCTATTTCTTAAGTATGCCTATTTCATATGTTTAGGATGACTATTTAACGTTCTATTTTCATTCCATTTTCACGATCACAAATACCTAACAGGAAAATTCATCCTATCCCTTTGTTATAAGGTACATGGACACTAATTAAGCTGTGAAAATGATAGTAAAAATCAGCTGTTGTTATTGTTAGGCTAATTAATAATTATCACTAATTTGTTTATTGTTTGGAAGATAGTAATTACTGGTCATACCTTTATATTAATTACTACTTAGTATTTTGAGGGTTAACACTATCTAAGTACTTTATTGAGAGAGATCGCAGTGTTAGCGTAGTGATGTGACCGTCGGACTGCCAAGTCCTAGGTCTCAAGTTCGAACCCAAGACACGCACCTCTGATTGTTCGGATTCATATTATGCGTATTGTATCACTTGCTTCGGTAAAGGAATACACCATGAGGAAACCAGCATGCCTGAGAGATATTTCTCGAAGGCATGTAAAGCCAAGTCAGAGTCCAATGGGCGGTATTTTCAAAAACTCTGACACCAGGTTAGGCACTAACCACACGAAAAAGAAAGAAAGTACTTTATTGAATGGAAAACATTAGATACCTATGCTTTTTAAGAGGGGGCCTAAGGCACTTTTTAGCTTACTTTATAGGTTTGTTTATAGGTACCCTTATTAAAACATACTTCAAGTTACGGAAATAAATCAAAGAAATAATAGGAATCTCGGATCTAGGTCATAATATTTCTTCGCTCATAATGGATAGCCTGAAAGTGATTTCGCCATTTAGGACTGAAATTACAATAGAATTTGCCAGTGTGATTTCTTGTCTAAATTCTTCTAAAGATTCTTATCTTTTCTAGTGACTAATGTTTTATTAAATTCATTCATCTTGCCGACTTCCTCATAAATATTTCAAAATTTTGTGTATCTGTCCAAAATAATTATTCGATTTGGTTATTATAATTTTATGATCACTACCTATAATTTGTCACCATTTTTGTATTAAATAAAAACTTTGTAGTCCAAGTTCGCAGCTTCCGATACTCGATTTGCACATTTTTCGCATAAAATAATGCGAAGTAGTTTCCACAAGCGAATATTTTTATGCTAAAGATTTATTTACTTTGTGAGTTATTGGAGATTTTTACTATGCGGTAGATAATGTTAGAAGAAAACCGAAAGATGAGAAAAGTAGAGCAAAATTATTTTTAGTTCACAAAACAAAATCTAAGATTTAATAAAAAATAAACTTACCTAAAAAATCCTAAATAAAATGAAGAAAATAATAATTGAAGAAAAACTGAAACTTCACGAAAGTACTTTCGCAACACTATCACTCCCGACTCCGGCGCAGCCGATGCGCCGCGCTTGCCAAATGCGACTGCGCGAACGAGCACCGCCGAAACTTTACGACAACTTCCGACAGCTTACCTTCACACGACGAAGGGTGGGTCTCTGTGTTATGCGTACAATTTCCACAGTGATTACTCTTATGTAAGATAATTAGCACGCAGAATGGTCCGATGGCGTTTTTTTTCGTTGCGTTTATTACGTGAGTGCGATCAGAGTTCTTTTGGGAGAGGCCGGAAAGTAACACAGTGATAGTTAGCTGCTTTTGACGTTTGTCATGCTATTGTTACAGCTTTATTTACGTCCAAGTTTACTTTTGACAGCGTGTGGAAAGCTAGAGTTCTGATTTTAAAGACAAAGGTTAAGAGACGTCCATTAGTGGCCATCAACACAGGCCATGAATGGAAAAACGCAAACGTAAAGTAGCAGACGATGGGATGGGTTCAGTTTTGAGTTCAAATTCAAATATAAAGGTCGTACGTTACAGTTTTTGCTTTTGTATCAATCATCTAATAAGTGTAAAATTATCATTAACGAAGCCGAAATTCACTTGTTCTCGTCGTCATTGTGATAATTTTTTGGTTCTAGACCATACCTGGGAACCTTCTAGTTACGGAGATATTGGGTGTCAATGTTTTTCGTAGAGTTACTTAGTTTGATGTACAGAATGTTTGATTGACGGCTTCGTGACGGATCCGTTTACACCTAGTTTAATATATTTTTTTTTATTTATTACTTTGTTTTAGTTTATTTGTGTCCCTACGCGGGGTACAGGCGTCCCTTTAGTCCTTCTCTCGTCTTGGTCTACTGCAATTGTGTGGCAATCACTAAGAATAATTAATCATTGGACTAGGAAAAGTTTCTATGAATTTATGAATCTATGACAAACAGGAATTCTTCATCTCGCCAACTCTTTCTGGGCCTAGCGAGTAGTTGTTTCGAGGTGGTGGTTTTCGCCTATTGTTTCATCTTCATGCGATAAATGTAGCTATCTCAATGCCGCAGCAGCTGTGTGGCAGGCGTCCACCCTTTGATTTTTTTTTTTTTAAAGTAGTTGTCGGCCTGGAACTTAAATATTACTTTCCTATTAATGCAGGCCTTTAAAAAGGATTTCTTTGAATACAACGAAAATCGGTCATACCAATTGATATTTTCATTTTTAGTTATAAAAAAAATGGTATTTACATTATACACCGTGACTTTTTAGTCGTCTTACTAAGGCAGCCTACTTCATGTATCCAACGAATACTAAACATTCATAAAAAAATTGGCATTTATGAGATTTTAATAATTTTAAAATTTAAAATATTATTCAGTATTATGACGCATGACGTAGTTAAAACACCCTGTTGCGAGCGATGATCTACTGGACTCGAGTGCTGGGTACGTAATGTTCTCCCGTTTGACACGTAAACATCATTAACAGTATGTTTCATAATTTCATTCTAATTTTTTATTATTATTTTTCTTTGTACCTATTATGGAAGTTAAAAAAATCGCGCCTAGAGCTATTTTATATCGGGTACACTGAGTGTTCGACCTTTGTAAGACGACTAAAAAGTCACGGTGTATACAGACTACAGATAGAAGGTTGACTGGTAGAAAATGCCTATGGCATTAAGTCCGCCTCTGTACTTATGTGCTTGAAGTGTTAAATAAATAAATAAATAAATAGAACTAAATTAATAATGATAAAAAGAAGATGTGTATAGGTTCTACTTCTAGTCATAACAACGACGACAATATAATCTTTTCTATTTGAATCTTGATTTTGTTATCAATTTCATGGGTTTTTTTTTTTGCACGTAACCCTAACCTTTTTTTTTAAATGAAAATCGGTGCTACCGTTTCGGCGATTAGCCGGAACAAACAAAAATAAATGTATTTTAAAACTTTCATTTATTTATAATGTATAGATTAATTTATCAGAAGGATATCAATGCTGTCTTATGTCATTAAATCCTACGTAAGTAATATGTTAAGCTTCTAAACTAGCAAATACATTTAGGTTGATTATAAATCCATACGAGAATACATCAATCACGGAAGCAGTTAATTAATTTAATTCAAGTAAAATAAGTTATGAATACTAGATCCCACATTATCTTTTAAGATGCTATCTAAAACCTGTTTGCGGATATGCAAGTCGGCAAAATTAATTGCAACTGGTTGAGCTCTTCGTCACTCTTACATAAGGTTGTCAATTAATGATTTATTGAACCTTTATTTAAAGATGTTATTTAATGTGTATTTATACCTAATTTTTTTCTTCATAGTAAACAAAAAAAAAAAGAACATAATTCGGTCTTGCCTTCTCCCAACTATTACTATGCTTCCAATCTAACCAGATGAACAACCGTCATAAAAGTCCAGTCCTATTCGTCATTTCATTTTAAAAAGAAATAACGAATAGGACGGGATTTTTTTAAGAAAGAAAGTTGCCGGTTTTTTTTTAAGTATTTGAGAAGAAGATTAAAATCTTCTTCTCAGATTCTTCCTTCTCAGTAAATTTTTGTGTTATAGATTTTCAGTTATGTTTGCGTTAGAACCGTGGAGAGGACGGATTGTAGGCAAAAGTTTGACGAGTTAAATGGGTATTGTAGGCAAAATTAAGTGCCGGCTGTTTCCTACAAAAGTGCAATACCTCATCATCTGCCTAGCCTTTTCCCAACTATATTGGGGTCGGCTTCCAGTCTAACCGGATGCAGCTGAATACCAGTATTTTACATGGAGCGACTGCCTATCTGACCTCCACAACCCAGTTAGTACTGGGTAATACGATACCCCTTGGTAAGACTGGTTGTCAGGTTTTTTGGGCCACTGACTGCCTAACGACTGTCAAAGATCTACAAATGACAGCCGGGACCAACGGCTTAACGTGCTTTCCGAGGCACGGAGGAAACTCGGTATGTAATGGGCGGTCACCCATCCACAGACCAACCTAGGCAAGCACGGCTTAACCTAATGATCGACCCGAGCGGTAAAAGTGCAGTACCTACACGGTCAAAATGCATGGAACAGCAGAATATCGTTGTACGGGGTGGAAGGGACACCGACACGAAAACGGTTTCTGAACCCCCCCCTGGTTCACGGTGTCCCTATTACCGATGAAAATCTTTTATGTGGGGTTAAGTTCAGAATGATGTACTGAATACTTGGGAATCAGTTGGGCGTCGATGTCCCTTCCACTACGATGATGACACTGTATACAGGGTTATACAGTGTCATCAGGGTTATTCAGTGAAAATCTTTTATGTGGGGTTAAGTTCAGAATGATGTACTGAATACTTGGGAATCAGTTGGGCGTCGATGTCCCTTCCACTAAGATGATGACACTGCATACAGAGTTATACAGTGTCATCAGGGTTATTCAGTGAAAATCTTTTATGTGGGGTTAAGTTCAGAATGATGTACTGAATACTTGGGAATCAGTTGGGCGTCGATGTCCCTTCCACTAAGATGATGACACTGCATACAGGGTTATACAGTGTCATCAGGGTTATTCAGTGAAAATCTTTTATGTGGGGTTAAGTTCAGAATGATGTACTGAATACTTGGGAATCAGTTGGGCGTCGATGTCCCTTCCACTAAGATGATGACACTGCATACAGAGTTATACAGTGTCATCAGGGTTATTCAGTGAAAATCTTTTATGTGGGGTTAAGTTCAGAATGATGTACTGAATACTTGGGAATCAGTTGGGCGTCGATGTCCCTTCCACTAAGATGATGACACTGCATACAGGGTTATACAGTGTCATCAGGGTTATTCAGTGAAAATCTTTTATGTGGGGTTAAGTTCAGAATGATGTACTGAATACTTGGGAATCAGTTGGGCGTCGACGTCCCTTCCACTAAGATGATGACACTGCATACAGGGTTATACAGTGTCATCAGGGTTATTCAGTGAAAATCTTTTATGTGGGGTTAAGTTCAGAATGATGTACTGAATACTTGGGAATCAGATGGGCGTCGATGTCCCTTCCATTACGATGATGACACTGTATACAGGGTTATACAGTGTCATCATTCAAAATTCGAGACTATCTATTTAATAAACATATAAGTCAAAAGACAAGTTACCCATTAAAGAAACTAAAAAGCGTAGTTAAGTAAATTATCTTTAACTTAACTTAACTTTTCCCTATTGGAAACTGCGGAAGATAAACATAACATTTTACGCGAAGGTCCTCGGATGTATGTTGTATGTGTTTGGTACACTACTCTCAGCCCTCGGCGTTATGCAGTCGCTTCGTGTTTGTTCCGGCAAGACTCCTGCGACAAAATTGAGGCTTTTAAGTGTTCCTTTATTGTTTGAATATAAGTAAAAATATGATAAATAAATAACGTCATTGGTTGTTTTCATAAACTCCGATATTTTCCCAATAATCAACTGAAAACCTCTATTTAAAAAATCGGTTCAGGCGTCTTCGAGTAATCGGTGAACATACATAAAAAATATTCCGACGAATTAAGAACCTCCTCCTTTTTTGAAGTCGGTTAAAAATAGTGTGATTTTATGCACCTATTTTTTATGTACACTTAGAAAGTATTTTGTGATTGTATGCACCAATCCTACACTCACTATTTACACACCTAACACATATTTACTGTTAGTTAATGAAAAGCATTTAATTATAATTGTATAAGGACAATTTAAATTATTTTCGTCTCTAACAATGTTATGCTGTAGCATGGCAATAGCGGTCATTGCCTTCTCCTTAATATTTCTTCGAATGAATCCAAACAATTAACTGTAAATAATATTTTTTTTTTATTCTAAGTTAAAATTGGTATAATACAACAAAAATCTTAGAAATAATGAAGATATAACAAAGTTAGACGCTTATACTAGGATAAACCATGAATAGTAAATAATAATAATTAACTATGAATCGTTTTCATAAAAATATTAAAAGCACGATAGATGTCGATTCAGGACAGAACATTTATTTTAATTTTTTAAATTAAATTAACATATTGATAAATTGGGTCAATGACCGCTATTGCCAGGATAAAACGAAACTACTATAGTAACAGATAAGCCAATGCTGAAATCTTAGCCGAACAGTTGCTCGATACAGAACTTAATTCAATGCAATTGATTCAGTTCAAAAAGTTCAATGTCAGCAGATTTTGCGTTTCAAAGAAAGATATAATTATCATCAACATTCCTTTAAAGGGTTATGTAAGACCTTGTTAATTTATAATAAATACTTTCTGATAAAATATTTTTAGCAGCGTTTGAATTATTAGTTAGATTACTTAGTCGTCATAATATAATAATAAATCGCAACAGTCATCAAGTCACACTCGGTAATTTGCATACAAACAAGTTTACTAACGAAACGTGAGGATTTTTAATTGTCATCACTTGCTGTTAATTGAATGATTTAACATTTGCATAAGCTTAACCGGACTCCTTTCAGTGTGTGACAGGGAGTGGTGACCCACCATGTGGGCCAAATCCAAGTTGGTAAATATCACAAAAGTCTCTATGTAGTTTCCTCCGGGCCTCGGAAAGCACTTTCATTCTTTCAAACACGTCATTTGTAGATCTTTGACAGTCGTGACAGGTACTCAGTGGCCCGAAAGTATGACAACCAGTTTTACCAAGGGGTATCGTATTACCCAGTACTGTATCCTATTAGACTGGAAGCCGACCCTAACATAGTTGGAAAAGAATTTTTTTAATCATTTTAGCGAAGTACAATTATATTGTAACAGCAACCAACATGTATTTACGCAAAAGTCATATTTTGTATCGTATTTTTGATAACACAGTAATGTAACTCTTACGTTAAATAAAAGTAATTTATTAGACTTCCATAATTAAAATACGTGTAATTGAACCATTTATAGTCATTTGTATTTTAATGTAAAATACAAATAACAATCAATGTTACAGTTTTGTTCATTTATAGAACAAAGTGATAAGCATTAATTAATGTGGAAGCCGGTATGGCTGTGGGATATCTCATTGGCAAAAATGATAAACTACAGGGGATTTCGAAAATCCTTATTAAGTGCTTTTCTCCGTTATTAAAGAACATTACATACATAAAAGTAGAAGTAATACAGAGTTCGGCTCTGTCTATCTCTCCGGAGATTACTGGATTTGTACCCGGTTGATTGCAATAGGCTCGCCCCCTATTACGTGGGACTTGACTATAAGAAATGTGGGTGTATTATTAGGTGCTCTGCCTAACCCTTCGGGGGTTACAGGCGTGATGTTATGTCGTTACACAATTTCATGCTTCCAGTCAAAGCGATTGATAATTTAATGTAAGTTGTCTGTCAGTAAACTAATTAATGATTTTGGAATTTCAATAAGGAGAAATTATATTGCCATTTCAAGTCTTCATTTAGCAGCCTTTCCTGCAATATTTCTTCAAGTGTAGTGAATAATTGAAATAAGCTATAAGATCTCATCCACAGTCCACTGATTCAAGTTCTTACTTAATGCAAACAAAATCATAATTTATCTAAGAATCTCCAATCAAAGTTTGATCCAGATGGTATCCTCCACTGAAAATTTACGCATAAGTTTATGAAAACAACTCCATTTACTCCAAATAAAAGATAGATAATATAATAGTATGACTGCCTCGATGGTCTAGTGGTCGCAAGCGCAACTGCTGAGCATGAGGTCCTGGGTTTGATTCCCGGGTCGGGCAAAGTGTTATTGGGATTTTCCATCAGGGATTTCTCAGTAGCAGCCATGGAATCTGTATTTGAGGCCGGTTGATGACAGTAGACTCGCCCCCTAGTACATGAGACTTAAACATAACTGGTGAAATGTGGGTGTGCTATTAGGTACACCTCTGCCTAACCCTTCGGGGATTTTAAGCGTGATGTTATGTTAAATGATAGTATTTAGCGGTTCGCCCGTTACTGGATACAAAACCAGTATAAACTGGCCTCTTATTCTATTGCTAGGTCTACTCAAGTTCAAGGTAGTGCTACTGACATGCGGTTGATTGTACGTTAGTCTTTGTCGTGTAGAAGAAGGACAGAGTATAGGTAACAGTAGAGGCTTTCTCTCTTCTTCTTCTTCTTTGTGTTCTTGTTGTGGAAACTACCACCAATACCTATTACTACCACCAACCACCGATGTTGTGTTCTGGTGGTTGTTATTTTAGCTTTGTTTCGAGAATGGCAAGGATTTGCGATTCTGGGATAACAGTTTTTCTTAGTTAGCTGAGACCACTTGTCACCCACATCATCATCATCATCATCATTTCAGCCGAAAGACGTCCACTGCTGGACATAGGCCTCCCACAAGTGTCGCCACATTAACCGGTCCCGTGCGACTCGCATCCAGCGGATCCCTGCAAACTTCACCAGAGCATCAGTCAGTAGTGAAATGTCCTAAACTTTTAACATTAGATCGCAAATCTAGAAGTAAAATGACGTGCAGTGCTTTGCAAGTCGAGCACGAGGTTACTACCCGCAGTTATCGGGGTTAAGCTAGCGCTGAAGTAGGTACCTAAGTGATTATTTGAACATCGTAACAATGATGAAGTTACTTTCTAAGTTAATGTTGGTTCATGTGCATAACTGTTTAGTTAAAGAAATACACTGTGATGAAACCAAGGATTTACCTATGTCCATTGTCCAGGTTATTTCATAAGATACAAGGTGATCTGTTTATGGAAATATGAGCAGGTATACAGGGTGTTAACGAACCCTTCACGAAGCCATCAACCAAGTTTTATGTACATCAAACTAAGTTACCCTACGCAAAAATTATTGCTGGGACGTGACTTTTTTTTGCGGTGAAAAATAACGTTTTACGGTAAAACTTAATGTAACGCACTCAAAACATTGTGCTGATGGATGCTTTGAATAGGAAACAGGGCATGAAGGTAATTAAAGTAAAGTTATAACCTTAAAAGTAGTATTTAAAAAGAAACTTATATGTAAAGTTGGAACTTTGACTTTCAATATCTCCGTAACTAGAAGGTTCCCAGGTATGGTCTAGAACAAAAAAAAATATTGCAATGGCGAGGAAAACAAATGCCTTTTTAAAAAAAAGCTTAGTTAAGGGTATTTTTACACCATTTATAATAGTGTAAATAGCAATGCAGACTGTGTCAACCTCACAATGTTTTCCTTCTTCTTTATGCTTTGAAATTAGCAATCCACACTAAGGCCCGAACATCACACAGGCCTTACTTAAAACTTGACAAGATAGTTTCAAGTGTTAAGTAGGTATTACATTTAGTAATACGAATCTAAGTAAGGGTACTTAGTTTATTTTCTATTTGAATAATTATGTTTTACTTGTTTATAATGCTGTATCATGTTTTTTTTAAAACGTTATAAGGATTTTCTCCTGCTTTTACAAAAATTCAAACTCACACACACAAACAGTCAGACCCGGGACTTATAAGCATAAGCATAATCAGCCTATAATGTTCCCACTGCTGGGCCTCCTCTCTGTGAGAAGGAATGGGCTATAATCCACCACGCGGGTCCAGTACGGGTTGGTAGATGTCACATGTCTTCGAATTTCTGTTCTAGGAGATGCCGGAACTTATAGGTCATAAAAATATTTGTTCGCTCGGGATCGAACCCGCGACAAACAGAGCAGTAGCCAGACGGTCAGCCACTGCGCCAACCGTGCTGTCAAAATCAATTCGATCCATCCATCCATCCATCCATCTTCCCAGTTCTGGGACTCAGATCCCCTCTCTATGAGACACGAGGTGTTTGAACTGTAGTTAAAGGCCCATAAAAAATAAATGAGACTAACAACTTATTATTATTTAAATATTATTATCTTTTTTGTTACGTAAATCAGCCAGCTCTATGAAGAGAAATGGAAAGTGAGACACGGTAGAGTAACACGAAATTCATAAGTAAATTACTAGTTAATTAAACATAGCTCAGTGGGCTTGTATTTCATACCAGTAAAAGAGTTAAAATTAGATGCTAATTACGTAAGACTTTTAGACTGAAGGGGCTTTTGACTATATTATAACAGCCGCTCCGATCAATCTGCTCGCCTAGGTTGGTCTGTGGATGGGTGACCACAAAATACTTACCGAGTTTCCACCGTGCCTCGGAAAGCACGTTAAGCTGTTAGCCACGGCTGTCATTTGTAGATCTTTGGCAGTCGTTAAAGTTAGTGTGGCCCCAAAGTCTGACAACCAGTCTTACCAAGAGGTATCGTATTACTCAATACTAATTGGGTTGTGGAGCTCAGATAGGCAGTCGCTCCATGTAAAATACTGGTATTCAGCTGCATCCGGTTAGACTGGAAGCCGACCCCAATATGGAATTATGACGGCATGGCAGAAGATGACTAACAGTTTTAGACTAACGCAGTGTTAACTAGAAAGTACTTACTTTTGCCTGCGGCTTCGACCACATATTTTAAGAAAATTATTCTACGGGTTCATGTCTACTAATAGGATAAGTATTTCCTATGGATCCAAAAAATATTTCGCAAGCTGAGTCAGTGTCTACCTGTGCGCCTAATTGTATGAAAATCCGTTCAACCGTTAAGTCTTCAACGACAGACTGATAAACATATTATTTATTTTGACAGCAAAAGGCTATGATCCGTCAGATACCACCTTTTAGAACACCACCTTTCGAACTCAACGGAAAATCGTAATTTCACACGTTTAAGCGTCTTTAAGCTTAACCCAAAATTTTGCGGTATTCCTCAAAGCGCAACTATTTTTAAGCGCAACCAACTAAGCGCAACTATGATTAAAAAAAAATTAATGAATCCATCATATCCCTCTCTATTTTTCATCATGGTTGCGCTTTGAGGAATAAACATATAATATTTTTAATTTGAATTTGTGAGCGCAACTAATGGTTGCACTTCGAGGAATAATTTAGTTGCGCTTTGAGGAATACCCCAAAATTTTTTGTAAGTGCTCTTTTGTAAGTAACATTTTTAACACTGCCAACTTCATTGTAACAAATCGAGTTCATTGTATCAAAGAGTCGAAAAATTGACGTTTTTGTACTTAAAAAAACGAACACGTATTAATTATGCAAAATTCAGCTAATAACGGTTACACAGTCCCCAACGCCCATGAAATTTTTGAATATGTAATCAAGGAAAAGGTTTGCGTCACTTTGTTTTGGGATAAAGAACATAATTTATATCATTAGGTTGATAAATAAAATGTTTTTGTAATGTATATGACAAGAATTTAAATGAGACTTTTTTTTTCGGAGGGAGTCTTTAAAGAGCCTTTAAGTTAAAAAAGTTTAAAGAAACTAAGGGTTAAATAAACTTTTAAAAAGGTTTCTGCCTACAGCAGACCTACGCAACCTTCACCAGGTGGTGAAGGTTGCGGGGATCCACTGGATACGAGACGTACGGGACCGGTCAATGTGGCGACACTTGGAAGCGGCCTATGTCCAGCAGTGGACGTCTTTCGGCTGAAATGATGATGATGATGAAGGTTTCAGTTCACCTATGCATACAAGTTTCTTTCTGAAAGACTTCCATGTATTCAATTTTATTCAGTTTTCTTTTTCAGATAAATGTGGATGTTACGAAAAAAATCAGTTACCTAACTTACTTTGGGTACAGGCCTAAATTCTAAAGGATTAGGTTTTGAGTTACCTACGTGATGTGCATGTGAAAATAATACCTTAAATCCCTTAACAAGAGTTTTAAATAAATTATTTATTAATATTATCCTGGATTTTCCCACTTAGCAAATACCTCCTTCAACTTATCACTCTGTACCTAGGGCCATCTGAGACCAGTCTTTATCAAAGGAATCCAGCTCATCCCATCATCTCTACTTTGGCATGCCGCGATGTTTAGGCTGCTTATACCTCCACAAACCAGTTATTACTGGCTAATATAATACCCCTTGATAAGACTGATTGTCAGATTTTTGGGTCAAGGCTGTCAAAGATCTACATGTGACAGCCGGGACTCTAGGCTTAACGTGAAACGAGACACGAAGGAAACTCGGTAAGTTATGGGTGGTTACCCATCCACAGACCAACCTAAAGAGCACAGCTTAACCTTAAGATCGACCCAAGTGGCTGTTATTATTTAGCAACGAGCTCCTCGTGAGTCCAGACTCGGGGTAACTAATAAAAAATTTCTGCTGTAAAATTCCGATAATACTTTTTCTGGCCTGGTGTTGAACTGAGGACTTCAAATGCTTAGCAGCAGCGCTTGCAACCAGGATTTTATTGTTTTCAATTTGCAAATTATTTGCGTTATTGTAAGTATGAGTCGGTTATAAATGCATTTTCTTTTTTTTATTTTCTCATCATTTTTAATTGATAATTTAAGTATAATATAACATAACAACATCATGTAACTGCTATCTCCATATAGATGGTTAATCTTAAAAGTTTTAATAATGTACTACAGGGGGATTGGAGTTGAGTGAGGAGCTACCACTCCCATATTTGAGAGCAAATTTATTGATGTCGGTAACTTTGTCTATACTTTATGGTCTTTAAAATATTATACTTTCTCTCTTTGTAACGTGTAATACGCCTCGTTGGTGTAGTGGTCGCATGCGCGAATGCTGAGCATGAGGTCTTGGGTTCGATTCCCAGGTTCAGTGTAATTTTGTTTTCTCATCAGAAATATCTCAACAGCGGCCACGGAGTCTGGATTTGTATCTGATTGATGGCAGTAAGACTGCCCTTTATAACATGGGTCTTAAACATGACTGAAGCTACAAAGAAAGTTTGTTTTCCGATTTCAGCATAGGACCCAAAGTAAAATTTGTTTTTAAAGATGATTACAATGGAGTTAGGAGTTTACCGCCGTTTGAATCAGTTTAATCTCTAAAACAATGATAATGCTTCCAGAAATAGCTCAAACTTCTAATTATAATTCTAAATGAAAGCTGCCTGAACAGGAGGTGCACCTGAAAACTTAATCCCTCAGTACCTGGAAAATGGCAAAAGCACTAGCTGCAGCCTTGCCTTTATAATAAACTTCAAGTTATCTAGGAGCCGCAAAGAGCAGCGGCAATGGCAAACGTGGCTTCGAATTACACTCGTGTTTGGGCGACTCATATAAAGTAGGGTTGTGAAGGAACCTCGCCTCCGCCTCGCAAAATTAAATGCGGAACTTCTGCAAGAAACCATAATTATCTAAACAAACGCATTTGCGGTCTTTACTGCGTATTTCCAAAGAATGTTGGCAACCTTATCTGTCACTACCCTCACGTACGGCAAAATTTGTCTGCTCATAAACACCCACCCGCAATAACGTCAGTTTATCCGTGATCATGGTGCTTGCAACAGCGCCGAAATATCGGAATTTGAAATCAATCAGTAAACATGGTAAATATCCCGTTTCTAGTGTTAATGATGTTAGGACCATAATAGTTTAAAATCTTATACGCATTTACCTCTCCAAGTTTTTCACGGAGGTATTAAAAGCATAATTAACCAAAATCTCAAGATTTTCTATGTCACCGCTAACAATTGTAGATGACAAGGATGTGAAACAGTATTTTGTGAAACCAAATAAGTCTGCCCCAAGCAATCTTAATAATGATCGATTTTTGTCTTTAATATTTTTTCCACCTACGCCTCAGTTATAACAGAGGCAACCCTGCTACACCCCTTTGAATACTGGTGTACATACCTACTGCACATCTCTGTGTGTTTGGCACTTCAAGACTCAAATACTAGATGTTATTTAAGCAAAATGAAACGGTATTTAGGAATTGCGTTCGATTATAAGCTTAAAATATTCTACGATCGGATAGTTACATTGTGATTAATTCATGAAGAAAAGAAGTTCATCTTAAAAGTATAGAATACATAAATTATATCATCACGCTTGTAATCCCCGAAGGGTTCGGCCGAGGTGTACCCAATAATACATCTCTATTTTGCCAGTCATGTTTAAGACACATGTAATAGAGAGCAGTGCTACTGCGATCAACCGAGCACAAATCAGACTCCGTGGCTGCTACTGAGAAATTCCTGATGGGAAAACCAAATTACACTAAGCCCGACCTGTAAATCGAACCCAGGACCTCATGCTCACCGACCCAACCACTAGACCACTAGACCAATGAGGCGTCTTACACGTTACAAAAAGAGAAAGTTTAATATTTTATATGGTGACCTTTAAGTATAGCCAATGTTACTGACATCAATAAATTCGCATTCAAACATGGGAGTGTTAACTCATCACTCAACTCCACTCCCTCTGTAGTACATTATTAAAACTTTTAAGATTAACCATTTATATGCAGATAGCAGTTACAAGATGTTGTTATTAATAAATTAAATTATCATTTAAAAATGATGAGAAAATAAGAAAAGAAAACACATTTATAACCGACTCATACCAACTATAACGCAAATAATTTACAAATTGCAAACAATAAAATGACTGGTTGCAAGCGCTGCTGCCAAGCATTTGTGGTCCTGAGTTCAACACCAGGCCTGAAAAAGTGTTATCAGAATTTTACAGCAGAATTATTTCATTAGGCTGAGGCCAAACGAGCGTAATATTTTGAGCTGCGAGTCGCGTAAAATGAGTCGCGGAATTTACTCTGCATTCGGTTTCATACTAAAGTCCTGTTTCTAATTTTGCGTTGCTGTGTGGTACAAACAGGACTTTAGTATGAAACCGAATGCAGCGTAAATTCCGCGACTCATTTTATGCGACTCACAGCTCAAAAAATTACGCTCGTTTGGCCTCAGCTTTAGTAGCCCCGAGTCTAGACTCACGAGGAGCTCTTGGCTAAATAATAACAGCCGTGCAGGTCGATCTTTAGGTTAAGCCGTGCTTGCCTAGGTTGGTCCGTGGATGGGTAACCACCCATAACATGCCAAGTTTCCTCCGTGGCTCGTTTCACGTTAAGCCCTTGGTCCCGGCTGTCATTTGTAGATTTTTGACAGTCGCGACCCGAAAGTATAACAATCAGTCTTAGCAAGGGGTATTGTATTATCCAGTACTAACTGGGTTGTGGAGGTTTTCAGCTGCATCCGGTAAGACTGGAAGCCGACCCGGAAAAGGCTAGGCTGATGACGAGTCTAGACTCACCACCACCAATCAGTGACAGCCTCCAAGTCATAGGTCTCGAGTTCGAACCCAAGGCACGCACCTCTGATTTTTCGGATTCATTTGCGTATTGTATAATCATCACTTGCTTCGGTGAGGGAATACATCGTGAGGAAACCAGCATGCCTGAGAGATATTTCTTGACGGCATGTTAAGCCAAGTCAGAGACCCATGGGCGGCATAAAAACTCTGACACCAGCTTAGGAACTAACCACACGATAAAGAAGAAGAACCACCAATCATCACCCGCATTTGGTAAGTCACAAAAAAAAGACACTTTTCTCGACCTAAACAAGTAACCAATTACGAAGCTTTGTCCACGAACCTGAACTTAACCAAAACAATGTCCAAGTGAAAGTGCTTGCCTCCCATCGTGTTTAACCTTAAAGGTTGACTAATAACTGTAATAGTTAACAATGGCCGTCAATGGAGTGACGCTTGTACTCTTGGAATTTTAACATGGCCCCCGGGGTCAGAGTCATGAAGAAGATGGGTACAGAAGGATAACTCCACACAACGGGCAAAAAAGCACGCACACATAGGCAGGCTTCACATACAGTGAGCGCAAGTGCACTCGCAAGTATGCAACAAATCTCTGCCCCGTTCACAAGCACAGGTGATGCAAATTGAGACAGATACAGAAGGATAACTACACGCAACAGTCAAAAAAGAACGCACAAATAGGCAGGCTTCACGAACAGCGATTGTAAGTGCACTCGCAAGTACACAACAAATCTCTGCCCCGTTCACGAGCCCAGGTGACGCAAATTGCGACAGGTACAGACACGTTCGTCTCTTTTCGTCGCTTGTCGTGTAGTAACTCGTGGCATGCTCCAAGCATTGTGTGCGTGTGCCTGTTTTTGCTCGTTTTATACAGTCAATCTTCTGTTCTTGTCTATTTAGTGTCAGTAAATTCATAATTATTGTTAAAACGACGATCCTACGTGTTGATTAATAGTCTAACATATTGACCTCTTTTTAGTTGTTAGCCTTCTTGCCTTAGGACACGTTTTTTCGTTCAGAGACTGGAGAAAATTCTCGCGACGATACGAACTACGTGACTAAGATTTTTAAAAACAAAAACGAATTTATGGATTCAAGAACAAAGAGCTTCTATGTAGGTACTGTTGGAAGCTGAGAGTACTATCAAGAATTACTCCTAGGTACTTTATTGACTCTAGTCGCTGGAGGTGGGGGCATGAGCAGTGAGCACTATGAGAAAAATGTACGAGGATGAATGATAAGTAAGTAAGTTTTTGATGTAGATGAAAATATACTTCGTGTTATCAACGTTGAGACGAATTTAAATTACTAATCTTCGATAGCGTTTAATTATTAATATAAAATTATTGCTTCCCTATTTGAATCGGATTTTGTTATAACATAAGCTATCTGCCAGTAAAGTGCCGTCAAAATTGGTCCATCCATTTCCGAGATTAGCCGAAACAAACAGACAGACAAACATTTAAAAAAAATGTGTTTATGTTATTAGTTCCATATTACATACTTTCAAATGCATTCAGTAAAAAGCTGTTATTTTGAAATTGCAAACAGAAACTTCAATTTAATTTATTTGTATAGATATATGTAGCCATGACTACACTAGATTCAACCCCGTCTGCGCGTAACTGTATTTTTCGATGCAGGTATCAGCTTCATACAAAAGGTTGCACATATATGCTCTCATTTTACAGTGCACAGATGCTAGACTACAATAGTGACCACCTCGGTATTCTGAATAGTTTCGATATTAACATCAGAAATACAGTCCGACACAACCTCGTTTTTACAAAAGGGTTACATCTTACAGTAAGAATTGTTCCCTAACAAGAGCCAGGCGAGTGGGCAGACAACAAGCAGACAACTAAAGCATACGAGTATGTCCATTGTGACGTAGGTACCTTCAAAGGTCCGCGAAATTGACTCTTTGTTCGATACCGATCTCATTGTGCCTGTCTTGGAATAATTCTGATATTCATTCAAGTTCATTATTTTGTTCAGGAATTTGAAAAATATGTTTATGTTTTAAAAGAAATATGAACGTTATTAAAAACACATCAAAATCAAATGCCATTTATTAAAATTACGCTAATGTCAGTACTTTTTGAACGTAATGCCTACAACCTTAAACCTAACATAGTGTAAATATTTGTTTAAGATATTGATTAGTTCTTGAATACAATGGACGCTCTCAGTCACGTTTATATTTGACGAATACTTAATTGCTATCTCCATCAATTAAGCTATCAAACTATCAATCTATGAATTCTGTCTACCTTAAACTGCTGAACAAGGTCACCGTGTCTAGTCTTCAGACTCAGAACTCAATCTTCATCTAGCCTGAGGGCATTCACTAGTGCATTCTATTCAAGAATTGATCTTCTTAATGTACTGCGTTAGACTTAAAGATTACAAATCAGTATCATTGAATATTATCGGGTAAAAGCTAGTCGTACCTGTTATATTTTAATTTTTCACTGTCTTATCTTACTAATATTATAAATGCGTTTGTGAGGATGGATGGATGTTTGTTACACTTTCACGCAAAAACTACTGAACGGATCTTAATGAAATTTAGCACACAGATAGTTTATAACCTGGATTAACAAATAGGATGCTATTTACCTCGGTAGTATGATCCCGTGGGACAATTATTGAACTCCACGCGGGCGAGGCCACGGGCATAAGCTAGTACTTAACCTTTTGACCGCCATAGTCACATATACGTGACAAGCAATGGCGTGCCCTGTACGCCAAACGACACAAATATGTGACAAAATGGTGGGTGAAATTGTGGCTTGGCGTGGAGGACACGCGCGTGCGTTTTTGCTCTGGCGGTCAAAAGGTTAATAATAATAAATGAAAGGCTACGCTTATGATATGAATTGACTTTTTATCAAAAGTGTAGAGCAAAAGTCAAATGCTCATTTCTTATTTGACTATTTCCTTCAATGTAATGTAGCACTCAACTTCATTCAGTCAGATCTAAAATTCAATTCTTCAATTCAGAAAAGGGTAATTAATACGGAGCTCGCTAGACTACCCACCAGCTTTGACTCCTACTAGTACTTACTTCCAGTAGGTTTAAGGTTGTGTTTACAATGAATATCATAGCCGGAACCCCAATCAAAAGGCCAAAGTTTATGGTTTCACCTCCAATCACTGTAAAAGTTGAACCACTTTCACATCAAATAAAAAAGTGATTCAGAGAGCAAAATATCCGTAAAATAAACTGAACTCGATGAACACTGCTCCAGATATTTTACATCTTTTAATAATAATAATAAAGTGCAGCAATTTGTGATACGTTCCGGTTGCCGACATCAGATACGTATAACATATTTTCAAGTAAATTACGGACAGGCAGTGCAGATACCATTCATGTCGAATCACGTCCAAATATGTCAAATCTTACTTCAATATTATAAATGCGAAAGTTTTTTTTTTTTTTTTTTTCCGGATGGGAAATCATCAAATGACCCCCCCCACTCTGGGCGGAGCGGAGGGGAGTGTCAGACTTGTACTGACTAAAACCCATCCATGTTCCTTCTTTGCCCGTTATGTTCCAGGGCCACGGTATCTCTTTCGAACAGTCCCGCAGCCCCGGCAGGCGTTGGCCCATGCGGACCCCTACTTATTTGCTGACATCTCTTTGAGGCGCACGTGGAACACGAACGCGCCGTCGACACGGCCTGTCGTCATAAGACGGCCGGACGGCGAGCTGGCCCATAACTCGCCGTCCACAGGCCCGCGCCTACGGTGGCCGGAAGCCACCACGTGACCCCCGACGCCCAGGGCGTCTCCCGCGGCGGCTGGGACGTGAGGTTCTTTCCCTCTCACGTCCTGCCACCTCCTTCACTAGCATGACTGCTTCGCAGAAGGAGGTGACGGCTTCCCATTCCCTCTCGCTCCGGACCATGGCTTGAACCAAGGCCGGACGCGAGAGATCGCCGCCGCCAATCGCCGCTGTGAGGACACGGCGGTGCTCCGCCCAAGTGGGGCAGACCTCCACGGTGTGTTCCACCGTGTCCTCCGGACGATCCTCGCAGTGGAAACACCCGGGCGTTTCCTCCCGCCCGATTCGATGCAGGAACCTCCCGAAACAACCGTGTCCGGTGAGGACCTGCGTCAGGCGGTAGGTGAGGGCGCCGTGGCGCCTCTCTAGCCACTCCTCAAAGAGGGGACTTATCGCCACTATGGTGGCGTGCCCTGCACGGGGTTGCGACAGTCGCTCTCTCCATGTCGCCATGAGATCACGCCGGAGGTCTGTCCGCTGAGCGGCAATTTGTCGCGGCAAATGCGAAAGTTTGGATGGATGGATGTTTGTTGCCTACTCAATCACGCCAAAACGGCAAAACGAATCTGAATGAAATTTAGCACAGAGATAGATAATAGTCTGGAATAGCACATAGGCTACTTTTTAGTACACATAAACAATAAAATTTCCACGGAAACGAAGTCGAGGGCAACAGCTAGATTAAAATAAAACAACGCTCTAGTAAATACAGGAAAACAGCAATTATGTTGCTGTAAAGATGGTACCGAATTTACTTTTTAGGAAAAAACGTAATAAAAATATAGCTTAACCTGCTATAGAGGAGGATGCTCCTTAAGAAGTAGATTATTTCTGACTAAGTACTCCAAGAAGCAATTGCAGAAAACTGAAAAGAAAACAATTTTCACTATCACGTTAGTCTTGGATTAAACTAACTCCTTTGTCGTGAGAATTATTTTCACTAAACTCTGTGTCAATATGACCATCAAACCTAATAAAAAAACAGACTGGGTTTTATTCATAAACGATGATCAAAGTACGACGTTTAAATTTCAAAAGATGTATGGTAAAGTAGACTTTAAGAATCTCCAAATTCTTTAACATCACTACGATGCCCACTCACAATAAAACGATCTGTTACTTCATGTGACTCATTATAAATGTTACGTTCACAGCGCATTGAAAACATAAAAAAATCTCTCTAAGCCGAAATTATGTAACACACGGAAATCCTACATTTGCTTGATCATCATTAAGCTTTGATGACTTAGAAATTATTGTGTATTTCGGAAGTAGGTCTCTAAATGCTTTATGACTTTGAATAAACCGGCTTTAATCCGAGGTTTTTATCTCTTTTTTTTTTCTTTTAAGAAACGTTACTCCAGGAATTTCTCCTGTATCGTGGGTGCGTTTACTACTTTACGTTTACGGTGTAATTGATCAATAGCCAAAATGTGGACCTTATTATTGTTTCGGCAGATTTTAGCAATATAAATAAGGAGGCAATGATAAAAAAAACTGGTTTTAATGCGTAAATAAGCGCAAACGCTGGTTATGCTAAACTAGCCCCTAATGTTCCCATTGCTGTGCCACAAACCTCTTCTTTGCGAGAAGCAATGGTCCGTAATCCACCACGAGGACCAAGTGCTGGTTGGAAGTTATTAATAATATTGATGTTGATGGTGGCCAAGAGCCTTGACGGACATCACCCTCGACAGATTCTGTTGAAACTCTTGCTAGACATTTAGATCAAGGGCCTGATTCAAAAGACAATACTCCTCGATACGGCCAGTATGAGTGTCTCTGGAGTCCTGACCACCGGTAGCTTGGACCGTACTCCCGACACAGACAGAAACTATTTTTTTTAAATGTTTTCTTTATTTGAGTGTTTAAGAAATATTTTAAAATATAAAAACATGTGTGTGAAGATGAAAAAACGAAATAATAATATTGATGAAATGTAAATAATACATAACATCACGCCTGTAATCCCCGAAGGGTTAGGCAGAGGTGTATGTAGAGTGTCTAAGTAATACAAAAACACATAAACCTAATTCTAATGTTTATCTTCCGTCTTCAGACCATCTCTGGAAACATTAATATGCATTACATCTACTCGCTACATGTGCATTTTCACTTGTCACTTTACTGTTAAAAGCATGCAAATTATTACGTTCTTCACAAACATTCATTGAACAAACATCAAAGTATCCGTTTTACAATTACATAACATTGGTAAATGTTGTTTTATTTGATTTTTCGCTTCGCTTCACTCTGATTTGGCTTTATTTGCAGTTCAGTGGGAATTCTGTGTGTAAATGAATTTTGTGTGTGGCAATGACAATAGTACTTTGTTCCGGTAAATACGATCTTACTAGCTGTTTGGACATGGAAAGAAAAATTCTAGTACGAGCACGGTTTGAACCTGCGACCTTCCGATTCAGTACACCGGACGTCTTAACCAAGAGCTGTGAGCAGGGAGCGATGGTCTAATTGGTTAAGACGTCCGGTGTACTGAATCGGAAGGTTGCAGGTTCAAACCCTGCTCGCACTAGAATTTTTCTTTCCATGTCAAAACAGCTGTAGTTCCCTACGCAGGGTTTGCGTATCAAAATATTAACGATCTTACCACTTAGACAGTCAAATAAGCATAGAGTAACTAGTCTATTATGTTCCCACTGGTGGGACACAGGTTTTATCTCTATTAGAGGACGCCACAATCCACCAAGGCAAGCGTTGTCAGTGCGGGTGTGTGAATGTCAGACCCGAATTTTGTGTCTATGATAACTTTAGTGAGTATAGTTATTAATATTATTGTCTTTGTTGTCTGTTTGTTGTATAACTTTAGAAATTTTGGCGAACAAATAAACATGAAAGCGTAGGTTGCCTGCGGCGATTTGATACTTATTAGTCTGCGTCTAGTCTCTCTTATCTTCAAATTAATCTTTTAAGACGTTCGGTATATTATTATAATTTTCATTAAATTTACTTCTAACAAAGAACGTTTGTTATGTACTCGTCATCTCAGTAGTCACCTCATTTCTAGCCGTATCATCCTTCACACAGTCCATCCATCGGTTCTTCGATCTTCTTCTACTCTTATAGTCATCCATATTCAAACTCAAAACTTTCCTCGCGACATTTTCCTCGCTCCTCTGCATCACATGCCCCCATACCACCATACCATATTTATTATACTTTATCTTTACACTTGTCTCAGTAAAAAAAGTGTCTTAGTAAAAGTTCTTCTTTGTACTTTTTCTTTTTTTTACTCAAAAGAGCAAGGAATTAATGAATAACACCATCTCAATGTTACTAGAGTACTTAATAAATTTAATTTACTGCTGAATCAAACGGAAATCTTCGTGGAATTCTTCATCAGAGTTGAAACGGTAGAGATTTAATTTTGTTTTGTCGTATTTCAGAACTTGGCTTGTGGATAATTGTCACGTAAATTGAATTTAAATAGGGCCTATCTTTTTCAAGGCGTTTCGAGTTTCTACGACAACTTTCAGCAGGATTTAAACAATAAGCTCTCCCTCCTCGAAATTTTTCAACATTAATTTAAAAAAGAAATCTGTTGTTCCATACATTTTGACCGTATAGGTATTGCACTTTGGTAGGAAACAGCTTTCAAAATCATGTACTGAATACGTGGTAACCGTTTGTGCGTCGATGTCCCTTCCACCCTGTTTAAGTTATACGGTTTCATAAGTCAATCTATAGATCGACCGCTCTATATTTTCCTCCGCCTTGCCCCATCAATGGCACATTAAGCGTCCACAAAGTCCTAACAATATCCCGTTTATAATAACCATAATCCACGTAGATATTACGATACTAATTAAACAAATACGTGATCAACCTTCAGAATATTCCATTTAAATTGATACCTTCGCGAGGACTCATTAAAATACATTCTTGATTATTTCATCGTCGTTATAGCTCATAGAATGTCCATTTGTCTAGATCCGGTTAATGTTACATTTCGTGTGAACTGCATAATGAATATGGTTATTGGTACTTTATGGGTTAAAACCCAACGTGAACTAAACTTGGCGATGCACTTCAATCTATCTTAAAATCACTCGTCAACATCTTGCGTACCATAAGGCTGTCGCCACATTGCTTGTATTGAAAAGATTGGCGACCATACATCGGTTGTCGATAAAGATTTGTAGCCCGTACTGAGCTTCACGTGGACAATGACGGGCTGGAAGAATGATTCGATCTTGATTTTTACTATAGGGTAGATGACCAAAACAATCTAATTAGTCCGTCAGCAAGAAAATATTGGACACGTATTTTTTTCTTTTTTCACGTAAACAAATAATTACGACGATACAGTGCGTCGAAAACTCATGTGACGTCAAATTTCGGTACACTTTTTACCGGAAAGTGACGTCTCAAGCCCCCACTCATGATCTTTGATCTTCATCAATTTTTATTGATTTGATAAAACAAAAAATACGTATCCAATATTTTTCGATAATCTAACTGACGGACTAAATAGAATCGTATTTTATTAACCCAGGAAACATCCCCATAGGTTAAATACTAAAAAAAAAAATACAAAATAAAAATGTAAGTTAGAGTGGATCTGTGGGCGAGAGACGCGACATCGTCGCTCGCGGCTAAAGTGGTCGGTGTCGTACACGTGTGTGCGTGAGCCGTTGGTGAACGCACACATGCTAGGTGTTAACAGAATAATTTGGAAGTTGATCAATTTGATAATTAACGACTAATGAAAATCATTTAAGCTAAAACTTTTCTCTAAAAATACATATTTCATGTTGCAAGAAAGACGTGGAAATTAATTTAAATTAATCCTTTAAACTGACTTTACATCTATAAGTACTTATAGGTTTTGGAAATTCGCTCATAATAGTGCAATTATTTCGTTACTGAAGAAATGCTCTATGTTAAGGGTTTTGGTATCCGCACTTAATTATTAAATTGGACCATTGTACAGTAGAGACCATAAGTGCAGTAGCAGTTTCACAAAACGATCGCATCAAAACAAGTCGCACTTACTACCTTTTTCCATAACAAATATTTTGCACACATACACGATCTCGTATATCGCTCTCTTTCATAATTATCTAGTCAGAAAGAGTGCGATATAATGATCATTTGCCTTAGTGACAAGCCTGTCATGTCGCGACGGAGTATTAAGTTAGTGATATTTAATTTCAAACAAACAATTATGTGTCTATCTGGCTTAGCGGTTAACGCTATAGATAAAATGTCTCGCACTGTATACTCTGCGTTCGAACCCAAGTGACATTACTCTTTTTGTGTTTTAATTATAAATGATACGTTAGACCCGATGAGATATGTTTTTCTAAACATTAGTTGGAACTTATTATTAACAAAAAAGATGAGGGTGAATGTGAAACAAAATAAACTTCTGGATTGAACAAAGTAGTTAGTTATGACGTTGTTAGTTGGTGAACTTTGTTTCGAGCGTTTGTGTTATTATTACGATTAGCGTATTGTTTGATTGTCTTTATTCAAGATGCAAGCTAATATTAGTATTGATGACAGGGCAAATATTGTCACTTTGCGTAAAAATGGGCTTAATATTTCTCAAATTTCAACTGAAACTGGCTTAAAATGTGTAAGTTATTTTTAAAAATTATAATTATTATGATGATAGTTGTGGTGTGTGATTTTCTTATTATCAAATAAATTGCTAGTTGCAAGTGTGTAATCATATTTTGTTTTTTTTTAGAAATTCTGTTAGCCGTTGGGTAAAGAGGTTTGAGGAAGAAGGTAGTCTGAAGAGTCGTCTAAGAAGTGAAAGGCCGCCGCTTATTAACCCGACTCAGCAACGTTTTATGGTGGAAGAATATGAAACAAATGGTTTCATTCCAACTATAATGTTTGCAGAGCAATTGGATACTACATTACAGACTGTTCGCCATGCATTCCATGCTGAAGGTTTACATCATTGGAAGCCAGCTAAAAACCATTTTTGACACAAAAACACAGGGAGGAAAGACTACGTTTTGCTCGAGATTATTTACATTTTAACTGGGAGGTGACTGTATTTTCTGACGAGAAGACTTTCAAGTCTTGCCAAAAGGAAGACTTAATTTATGGCGAAAAAATAATAATACTTAATTTAATAAGTAGACCGGGTAACTAAATATTTAGTAATATTAACATAACCGTAAATAAAAAAAAAAATAAATAAGAAAAAAAATTTAAATTTAATGATTTTAAATTTAATGATTTTAAATTGGGGTTTAGTTTCAATATTCTTTTCGTCAAGAAAATGAACACTTAAGCTATAACCTCAATACATTCAATGTGACGTTACATTAAAAAAACACGTTCATAAAGTCTAACTCATATATTAGTATTCAATTAACTCTGCTGAATACTGATACCTATAATAAGCGGGTATCAACAATTATATTTGTGTTATTAGAATATCCTTTCCGTGTTATGTTATTCTTATTATGAATTGACTAAGTGGGTATACAACAAAAAATCTTATGAACGGTGATAAGAGAACTTTTTTTTGCCTAGATAGGAATGTGACATCACATTCTCATAAAAGTTTGTTAATTTTATAAATAAATAAAACTAATAAACATTTTTGTTATCATTCAGCATGATTTTTTTATTTCCACCTTCCAACACCGAAATCATAAAATAAAAATCATTTAATGAGGTTAAATAATAATACAATAACTATCTAATATTTAACTTCTTATAAAAAATAAATAATAAGCATAACTATAATCATAAATAAACATAAATACCTAACGACTTTCTGCTTAAAATACAAATATAATTAAGGTTTCAAAGAAACAAAAAACAGCCACACATTGTAATAACATGGATTCGAACTTGGACTTCATTGATCGTGAACCCATGCTCAGCCCAAACAGCTACCAACTCATGTTAATACTACGCGAATTTTAACAATGCAATGGTAAGAACAGGTCATCACTATGATGTGTATTCTAAATGCAACAGAAATATAATGCTATTTCGCGTAGTGTGACGACAGTTCATTAGTGTGTGTTATGTGTAGAATGTTGAGACATCACTCATACACGCACACGCACACACACTGCTGTATCGCGCTCGCACAGTTCATAGCAATGTAATCTTTAGCATGGTGCTGCACTTTTGAGGTCTACTGTACGTGAGCCATTGGTGGCCGTCACTGAAGTAAATTACTATTACGATAATTATTATAACTAGAAAAGGGATAGTTACCATGTTTATTGTTTTCTTTGAGTTCCCTATATTTAATATCCCGTCTTCTAGTTATAATAGTTTTAGTGACCATGAAAGTTTAAATTACTATTACGATAGTCCGACCTATAATTGATATGCAGCCTAATAGCCGCTGCACGTGCAACCTCCGAGCTCCAATGCTCTATTAGTTGCAAGTTTAAGCCGATTTCGAGTCGCTCAGTCTACGAAGACCCTTGCGCGTCTAATTGGACGACTGGACGTGGCCCCACTAAATACAAGTTCTGGTGTTGCAATAACGAGAGTCGAAAGCAAGTGGCATTCCGTCGCCTTTCACTGCTTGTTACAAGAGCCTCTTGTGCGATGACCGGTATTCAACGTCTTGTGTATTTCTGATGTCTTGATAGTTGTATGTTGATTTTTTTGTGAAAATAAAAAATCTAGGTAGATTATTTACAAAGTACAAGCAGATCTAAAATGATAACTAAAATATGCAAGTACTAAAATGGGAAAAGAATTACATGGCGTCATAAAATTCATCTACATCGTTGTCAATAGGAAAAGTGCCCAACAGGCTGGCTGTATTCCCACGATTGACTGCTTTTAAAAATAATTCAATACACTGCTATGGAACTTTACTTGTGATAAATGCACGGATCCTTTATAATTATTCTGTAAATCAAACTATGTAACACTGGGAAACGATTTTTTTCTTGGTAATGACGGATTTCGGTAGCAATGTAACGCACTCAAAAGACTGTGCTGTCGGATGCACTGATTAGTAAAGGGTTCATGGTGGTATTTAACGTGCACACAATAGAGCTCATTTCGAATCAATAACTTTGATCACTCAAAAATATATTTGTAAATGGCCTATGCAGTCATATACTTACTTAACATCCAATAAAATTATAACATTAATGAACATTTCACTCATAAACATAACAGACAATAAAGTCATCATTCATTAAAAAGTAAAAGTGTAATTCTATAAATTTAAACGTAAGTAGAGACATACTTAGGTAGGCTTCATAACTGAGTGTATATTATAGGCTATGCACATATGAATTTTGATGAGCTACAACTCTGTTGGAGTTAAAATTTTAAAACATTAGCAATAAGGTTGATGTTTAAATGTGATGATTTAGCTAGCTACCGAATCTGCTTGTATTTCAATTTGAAACGTGTTCCAGCTTTCGATTATAACTAATGGTTTGTTAGCATTAACACATGTGTTTCGTACAATTTAACTTACATAACCTGTGTTTGAAATTACGTTTCCAAAAAGATAAACAAAAATGAGCTAACGAAAAAATTGCTTTATTAACCACAAGTATAGTTTAGTTCACGCTACCACTTCAAACATTTTTTGGCTTTTGCAATAATACTAGTCATTCTGAAAATAACAAATTTTACACTAGCTTATCTATACTAATACATATTTTTTTATAAAGAAGTAATTTTTTTTGTAAGTTTGTATGTAGGGACATGAAGACATGTGACATCTACCAACCCGCATTGGGCCCGCGTAGTGGATTATAGTCCATTCCCTCTCCCCCCCTCCCGCCTGCGACCCAGCAGTGGGAACATTAATAGGCCGATTATGCTTATGCTTATGTATGTAGGGGGTAATGTCCGGAACTAATGATCTAATTCTAAAATATTTTTCACTGTTAAAAAAAAACATAACTCATGGATACTTAAAAGGGTGGTTTGTTGGCTATAAATTATATTTATATCATGTATATTAGCCGAGCTATCACAATTTATGCGGACGTATTTGCAGGCGAAGTACTAGTAGTTAATACATATTTATTTATATTTTATTTATGTTTTGAATATAGTGTCAACTATTTTTTAGATTACAGGTGTGATGTTATATTGAGCTGATCCTATAAAAAGATGACAATTATTATTTTAACTACGCCATAAAGATTGGAAAGCGACTTTATAAAATACTTACACTTTGATGTTGTAAGTCTTATATATGGTGTAACGGATATCGACGCGGTAACTGTCACCATGATGAAAAAGCCAGTAGAGAAAAAAAAAATAGCGTTGAAATTTTTCGTCGGTCACAACTGTCTCATAACATAAAAGCACCATCCATAATCAATAATATTTAATATCTTTATTACACAAGAAAGTGATTACAAATTTGTGTCCCTGACTCCTTTGCTAGGTGACAGACCTATGTTACAGGAGCCGGTACCCTCCCCGTCTCATCATCCATGTCATACCTACACGGTCCAAATAAATAAATGCTAAATTCTTTGTAACATTTTGCGCGGCTTATAAAAAAAAATAAAAAATAAAATAAAATTCATTTAATTCAGATAACTTGATCCATACACTGAAATTAAAATTAAATTAAATTAACATTGAACTGAAATCAGGAATAAAAATAAAATAAATTATCATTTAAAATAAAAAAAAAACAAATAAAATAAAATAAATTACTATCAAAATTAAAATTACCATTAAAATCAGAATTAAAATAAGATAAAATTAAAATTCATGCAAAATTAAAAAGATAAAATAAAACAATCAAATAAAATAAGGTAAATTAAATATTAGACATTCAAATAAAAATAAAATAAATCTATAAATCTAAAACATTCAAATTACCCTCTTAATAAGCGTCACCCATAATGGAGAAGAGATCCTGTCAGCGAAAGTCTTCAGAATTCCGTTGCAGCTGCCTCGCATTCTGCAGATCAGGGAAACAGTTTTCTTGCGAATGACGGCATAAAAGCCATCAGTTCGATACAGCGCGAACATCCCCGATGCACTACAGAAGCGAGGCAGCCCCAACATCATCCTGAAGATGTTGTTATATTGGACGCGCAGGACATCCAGCGATCTTTTGGTGTGCTTATAACCCTTACATCAAATATTTGGGAACAATTTGTGTTCTTACAACCTGTAATACCTATAACATTTTCTGTTTTCAAGATCACCGAATTCCAATATCGGAGAAGCTATAAATTACACAGAATCCAGCACATAATTTAAGGTCGCTTCCTTGTAACGTCAACCCACCAATCTTCCCGAGATATAAGAAAACATATTGAGGTCAATGGTAGACAGTAAATGTGGTGTTGACATTATAGAAGCGAAGCGGATAGGACAGGTGTTTTCTCATTGAAATAATATCGTTACAAAAGTTGGATCTGTGGTTTACTTGCTCGATAGTAGATACTACGACTATTAACGTGAAATATTTTAAATCATGATGAATGTGGACGAAGTGACAGGAATAGGTACCTAAGTAAGGATCGTAGCAGGTGGCGTTCTGTAGTTTCTGCCTATATCCATGGAAAAAGGGATGAGTTTATGTACGATGTATGGAAATAAAATTATTAGGTCACTTGAATGTGCTGCCACTTAAAATCATAAAAAGTACTTTTTTACGTTTATAACTGCTTAATTTTTTTAAAGTAAGGTAGACTAAATATTTGAATTTAAGTATTGGGAATTCCTCTTGGAGTTTGGTTTGTTGTCCGACAAATGGCATGCTCATCGTCTATGACATGCCCTGGAAAACAAAGGGCAAAGAAGGTACATGGATGGGTTTTAGTCAGTACAAGTCTGACACTCCCTTCCGCTCCGCCCAGAGTGGGGGGGGTCACTTGATGATTTCCCATCCGAAAAAAAAAATAAAAAAAAAATCGTCTATGACTTTAACGTAACCGACAAAATGTGGTCGTTTTTACTGTAATGAGTGTAAAAATACCCTTATCGCAGCCGATAGGCATTTTTTCTCTCCATCATTGCAATCATTATTTTGTTCTGTATCATACCTGAGAACCTTTTAGTTATGGAGATATAGGAGGTCAAAGTTTCAACTTTTTCACAATTTTTTTTTTAAATACACGTTTAATGGTATAACTTTACTTAAAATGCCTCCATAACCCCTGTTCTGCTCAATGTTTTGAGTGTGTTACATTGAGTCCTACCGTAATATGTAATTTTTCACACCAAAAAATAAAGGCCGTTTTGTGTAGAGTTGCTTAGTTTGATGTACAGAATGCTTGCTTGGCGGTTCGATAATAATCACATCTCTACTTAACCCCTCGGACAAACACGCTTGATGCAAGTGAAACTCAATAAGTGGTTATTGAATTTCACTTACATCAAGCGTGTTTTGATAAGTTGCCTTTTTTCATAAAATAAATGACACTCATTTGTAATACTTTGCTATCACGGTTTACTCAGGCGCTCAAGTCGATTCCTCC
This sequence comes from Noctua janthe, assembly GCA_910589295.1. Classification (NCBI taxonomy): domain Eukaryota; kingdom Metazoa; phylum Arthropoda; class Insecta; order Lepidoptera; family Noctuidae; genus Noctua; species Noctua janthe. The sequence continues at coordinate 2,707,827 of OU342560.1, forward strand.
TCCGCAATACCTTGTTCATTTAATAAAAGGTTTTTCTTAGCAGTTTTCTAAATCACTTGCTCGTTACAATTGGAGCACCTCTATCAATGTCAGAGCGACCTTGCAATATGCTGTTGTTTGTCGATCATTTGTCAACCCAGCTCTATTTGGTGACTGTTAGCTAGGTTCTTTGTCAAAGGCGTTTACATAACCTTTTGAACGCCAGAGCATAAACGCACGCGCGTGCCCTCCACGCCAAGCCACAGTTTTACCGCAAATACCTACAAAAAGAATAGGGATTCTTAGAATTCATACGCAAATCCTGCGTAGGGAACTATAGCTGTTGTTGTTTTCTTTTTAACTATTTAATTATTTATTTCATCACCCCACATATTTGTCACATATTTGTGTCGCTGGCGTACAGGGCAAGCGCTTGCTTGTCACGTACATGTGACAATGGCGTTCAAAAGGATAACATAGCATAACATCATGCCTGTAATCCCCGAAGGGTTAGGCAGAGCTGTACCTTTTAGGACACCCACATTTCAACAGTTATGTTTTGGGTCACATGTAATAGGGGGTGAGCCTATTGCCATGAATAGCATACCTATCCGGACTCCGTGGCTGCTAATGAGATATTCCTGATGAAAAAACCCAATAAAATTTGCCCGACCCGAAAATCGAACCCTGGACCCCATGCTCAGCAAACGCGCTTGCGACCACTAGACCAACGAGGCAGTCTAAATACCAATATTTTATTTGAATAATCTGTCTTCCTTAACCAATTTACAGAGTACAGCAGAATATGGCACTCCTTGACAATACCTGTTCTCTGCCTATGCCATACTATTACTCAACTTCGCAATATTGGAAACACTTATTTAACGGTAATGAGGATAATTATTTTATACCAGGGCACAAAGGTAATATGAAATTATACCGTTTTGAAAACTGTTACTACTCAGCCATCACGCTTGTAGTCCCGGAAGGGTTAGACAGAGATGTACATATGGGATACCTATCTTACGTCAGGCGTAAATCTAGGCTGAAAAATCTAATAGTACTTTTGTGAATCGAACCTAAGACTACTACAAGACTAACGAGGCAGTCAGTTTCGAATATGAACTACTAGTAAAGGAGCTCGTGACTAAATAACAGCCGCACAGGTCGATCCTAAAGTTAAGTCGCGCTTGGCAAGGTCGTTAAAAGTCAAAAGTCAAAAGCATTTATTTCAATTAGACCATCACAGGCACTTTTGAATGTCAAAAACAACAAAAAGAAGCGAAGCTACAGTCACAGTCACAAGACATAATAACTTGAGAAAGTACTGTAGTTGCACATTCCAAAGCGTAGATCTCTATGGAGAAGAACGGGCAAGAAACTCCATGGACACTTTTTTTAAATCAGAATACTTTAACAAAACCATGGTTACATCATTCATGTTGAGATGGTACATTATGTGAGAACGATGCAGCAAGATGTGTACGTTAAAAGTGTCCATAGTAAAAACAATTCAAAAATAAAATAATTAATTCAATAAGCCGCGGCAAATAAGAGATGACCAGTCACAATTGACAGCGCCCGTTCACGAACATGACGCATGTATCAGCGCCTTTCAACATAATCATATTGAAGGGAACTAAATGACCCAACACACCCGCCACCATCAGCGAGGCATTTGAGTGCGCATGACATTCTCTCAGCTACCAAGGCACATTCCAGTCAATGAAAGATAACAAAATTTAAGATGTAGCCTTACAGTACATAGCACTCACACATGTGATATGCAGTTATATAATACTAACATATGGAATCTATACAAAGCAAGGATATTTTACAATCTTCTGCAGCTTCCACAATAATTTAACATGGTAATCAATTAGTTTGCCCCTATGGTTGTGGAGTAGCGTAGTAGTGTCGTTCTGTGGATGGGTGACCATCCATTGCATAGATACTGTGTCACCTCCGTGCCTCGGTAAAGCACGTTAAGCCGTTGTCCCGGTTGTCAATTCTAGATCTTTGACGGTCGTTACAGGTAGTCAGTGGCGCGACAGTCTGACAGCCCGTCTTACCGAGGAGTATCCTATTTATTACCCAGCTCTAACTGACTACGGAAGTCAGATAGTCAGTAGCTCCATGTAAAATACTGATATCCAGCTGCATCCGGTTAGACTGGAAGCCGACCCCAACATAGTCTGGCAGGAATAAAAAAAAAAAGAAAAAAAAAGTATTTTATTACCTTTAATAATTGTACAAGAAACACTTATCTAAGCACTATGCAGTGAGCTGCGGGACTGTTCGAAAGAGATACCGTGGTCCTGGAACACAAAGGGCGAAGAAGGAACATGGATGGGTTTTGGTCAGTACAAGTCTGACACTCCCTTCTGCTTCGCCCAGAGTGGAGGGGGGTCATTTGATGATTTCCCATCAGAAAAAAAAAAAAAGCACTATGCAGTGTTACAGCTAGGGAAAAGAGTGGTTTCGATGGGCTCTGACACCCAATGTAAGATTTAACTTACTTCTGAAATACAGTGGTTATAATTATTATTTTATTAAGTATCTTATTTTAATAAAATCTGGTATAAAGGAAATCGTAGCACTGCTGATCAAAAGAATCAACACAAACAAAGAAAAACACAGGGTAACATGACAATGGGCGAGATCGCCTTCCGGCATAATGTAATTGGAAAAAATCTTGTGGTTTTTAGTCACTACTGCCCGTTTTCACTAATGTGATACCTAAATGAATGCTCGTTGTTGGATTTTCAACTGTCTCTTCAGCGCAGAGAGTTGAAACTCTAATAATGCTAAGATTATGTAGTCTTTCAGCTAGGTGTTGCTTAGTGTAAACCAAAACAGGACAAGAGAGTCTAACAGAGACCTTCAAGTTCACCCACCCTGGGGCGAAGGACACATAAAAAAAGGCCTTTATTGTATTTTCCTTTTATCTTCCCTTCATAAAGAAAACAGTTTCGAAAGGTTTTTCATTCAACAGGTCAACGAACTGTTTGTTGTTTTTCAAGGTACTAAATAGGTGCTCATCAAAATAATGTTTGTGTTTTTTTATACCCAGATATCTAATAACACCTAAAGTACTTGTTTCATTAAAACCTCCTTGCTTTTCGACTGCAATGATCTGAATGCCGCTTTCAGGATTGAAATTTGGAACTCCGAGACGAATGTAAAAAAATACATTCATGCGGCCTGTTAGATGAAAACAAAAAATCAGTAAAACTATCATTTCTGAACTGAACGCTACGTACGTCTTATCAAATTAAGAAACTATTTAATTTGTGTGTGTTGTGACATGGTTGATGCGAATTTAGTTTATAACTTTTGGAGTCAAAACTGATCACGAATATATGGCAGCTGTACTAGTAGTAAATGTTTGGTATAATTTACAATCACATACTTTAGAATCACTTCGACGCTACACAGTTCTGACGCGAACTCCGTTCATTTGTATTGAATTTCTGATTTTGATCATCTACTTTTGCTGTTGACTGTACACTATTTTATAGACCAAAGTTTTATAGAATTTCGTTTCATATAAAATTTCTCTCATAATTATCATTTCATAGAATAATCAATACGCAGAATACTAACTTCGAAAAAATTTAAATCGTAGATTTTTGTTCATATCATAGAATAAGAAATCAATTATTCTTTATACTCATATTGTTTAGTTAATATAAAACTTATAACCAAGAAAAACATTTATCGAGTGACAGTTTCATGTTTCAATTCATACCTTTGACAAAATGCATACCCTCCTATAAAATTACTACACCGCGTTCATAAAAACAATGCGGGGTAATCGTGTTATTCTCATTAATAGTGACTTGATATACACGAACGTACTGTGTTTATTTTGTGGTTCATAATTGTTGGAGTGCCCTAATTTTATTACTGCGATCAATTTCGACGTAGCGCTCGCCGGCCGCTGCCACGGCACCGCTCTCTCTGCACCCTCGGCTCGCGCGTAGTTGGTCACAGTTCTAACCTAACCTAACCTATTTGGTCGCATTGAACGGAACGTTTCAACTTCAAGGTAAATATTAAAATGCTGTAATAAGACAAAACCCCGTTACAAGGGGCTCCTATTTCTGTCTGCAGGGTTTAAAGTAATCTAACTGACCTGTCCGGAGTCGGGTGGCCTATGTCCCGAGCTCGCTTCGCTCGCTCTTGCACCATAAGTTTTCCTTGTCACAATGCGTTGTTTATGTTGATATGGTGTGTAGTGTATACGAAACAACATAAAAAATAGGAGTACGATAGACGCATTCGACTGTGTATATTTATTTATAAAATTATGGATAGCATAACGTCTACTTTTACATTTTCGTTGAAATAAAATACCAAGGAAAAATACACCGAACAGACGATATTCGTTTAAAAATAATTCTACTGTTTGATAAGGTTGTTAATTAAAAAAATGTGTTTGTAAAATTCATTGAATTGTATATCTGTGAAATATGTTTCATTCAAGTAAATAATCGTAAAAACAATAATATTCAAAATAAAAATACAAGAACCAAATATTATATGAAACATTTTCGGCGAAACGAAATTCTATGAAATTTCTGTATGCGAAACATGGGGACATCGTTGTGACATAAATCCCATTGAACGAGCTATAGAACAAGCGGACAGGACACAAGTAACTTGCGAGCGTTTTGATCGTTGCAGCCCCTTTCAATAGTATCTTTAGGCTTGATATATTAGGGTTTTTTAATATATCAATGTCTGCCCCCACGTGTGGAGGTATTATTCCTCGCAGAAATCAGAAATCAGAAATCATTTATTTGCTAATAATGTAGGTATACAGATATGATGGTAATTATCGCACAGTGCTTTAAGCTTCTGACAAACTTTTGCTATTGCTTTTTTGGTAGGCGCTATACATTTTTAATGTTAATTGCCTCGGGAAATAGGAATACTAAATAAAAATGGACGACACTTAAAAAAAAAAAGAAAAATGAAAGTAGTCTATAAAGTTATAGGAAAAAAATATAATTTAGAGCATCAGGCTATTCCCAAAAAACTCTGTAGGTAATGGGTTTGTAAAAACAAAAGTTTAAAAAAGTTTTTTTAGCAGTAAAATGGCCGCAGCTACACATAGAAAAGGCCATTAAGCCATTGAGAGGACGCTTTTTTTTGTTATTAACCTGTACTGCCAGATTTCTGGGCAAAAGGCTCCCCCATTCCTTCCATTTCTCTCAGTATTGTGCTTCTTCTCGTCAATTTCTGAAGATAAGGTCATAGACTGACCGCTTTAATAAGTCCTCGCGAAGGTATCAATTTAAATGGAATATTCTGAAGGTTGATCACGTATTGGTGCAAATAGTATCGTAATACCTATGTGAATTATGGTTATTTTAAAGCAAATAACCTGTGGAATATTGTTAAGACTTTGTGGACGCTTAATGTGCCTTTGATGGGGCAAGGCGGAGGACTCATTAAAGCAGTCGGTCTTTAATTGGCGCAGTGGCTGAGCGATTGGCTGCTACGCTGCGTGTATTGGGTTCAATCTCCACACAAGAAATAATTGCATGGCCTACAGGTAGTTGTTCAAGGTCTGACTGTTTGTGTATGTTAGTTTAATTTTTTGTAAACGCAGTCACGATTTAGGAGAAATTCCTAGTGTGGGGCAATGTTTAAAAAAATAAAACTAGACTACTTTAGTGCGAGTAGGACTCCTGCCCTGACGGTTCCGTCTGAAATCTGTGTTTGGCTGACCAAATTTAAGTTTAACTTTGCACTTAAAAATAAGTTCTTACTAAATAGTAAAGAGTGGACCAAAACAAATAAAATATGCACATAAATACTGTCTCTTCATGATGCCATATGCATTTCTGATTCCGGATTGGAGTATTTATACATCATTATTTTTCTTTCCGTTCATTTTACCCTTTGTGGTACAGAACTAAACAAAATACAGCCGAATTGAGAACCTCCTTCTTTTATAGAAGTCGGTTAAAAAATAGGAGTATGGCCCCGTTTTCAAACCTGTAAAACCAGATCCTGTAAAACCTGGGTAATAAATTTTACATGAGTTAAATCACCATTGTTTCAGTTTTTTACCCACAATCTACATAAAATGCAAATAATTTTGTTTACAACACAATACACGTTCCCCATTCATCCTATGGGATTTCACTTTGTAAAATGAAAATCCATGGATAAACAGCTTATAATTTTATTAATGTGTACAAAAATTCTGTTTTCGGATAAAGAAGAGAGTTCTGAGAAGATTATTTATTTTCGGTGTTTTTCAGGCTACATTGTTTCTTATTATTTTAGGGAAATTCATCATCTGCCTAGGCTTTTCCCAACTATGCCGATGTCGGCTTACAGTCTAACTGGATGATGCTGCATAAACAGTATTTCACATGGAGCGACTGCCTATCTGAGCTCCACAACCCAATTAGTATTGGCTAATATGATACCTCCTTGGTAAGACAGACTCACACAGTCTCTCAGACTTGGTTGTCAGACTTTCGGGCCACTGACTACCTGAAACGTCTGTCAAAAGATTACCAAATGACAGTCGGGACCACTCGGGAACGTGCTTTCCGAGGCACGAAAATTACGTTGAGGAAAAATTTATAGAACTAAACCGCATAGTGATCATCGTATCCTCGCCTGTCTCCAACCTTGTTGGGTCCGGTTTGCAGTCAAACTACAGCTGAATATCTGACCTCCACAACCCCGACACTGGATTACATGGTCAAATTCGGTGCCTACCTTACTAAGCCACATAGACATAACATCACGCATGTACTCCCCGAAATGTTCAGAGGTGTACCTAATAGTATACCGTAATGACTCCCCCACTCTGGGCGGAGCGGGAGGGAGTGTCAGACTTGTACTGACTAAAACCCATCCATGTTCCTTCTTTGCCCTTTGTGTTCCAGGGCCACGGTGTCTCTTTCGAACAGTCCCGCAGCTCTGGCAGGCATCGGCCCATGCGGACCCCTACTCGGTTGCTGACATCTGTTTGAGGCGCGCGTGGAACACGAACGCGCCGTCGACACGGCCTGTCGTCATAAGACGGCCGGACGGCGAGCTAGCCCACAGGCCCGCCAGGCCGTCCACAGGCCCGCGACGTCACAGAACCCTCAATTTAATCAAATTCCGCGTAAACAGAGATCTTTTATCACTAGTTATGTTTATTTTATCTACTGAGTGACCGTTTTGTGAAACACGTGGTTTCAATAAGTAATTTAAGTTGTTTAGAAGTGAGAAGAACTTTTTTACGTAAATGGTTTTTATGTCATTACACTTTTTTTGTTTTTTTTTCTCGATCGGAGTCTAGTTCGTAATGGGTAGGACATAGTTATAATATTAAGAATAATTCAGGACTTTTATACACTAGCTCACTAGCTTTTATACGTATGTATGGTTTCCCGATTTACTACATTTCTTCACCCTTTCTAGGCGTTCATCATCATCATTTCAGCGGAAAGACGTCCACTGCTAGACATAGGCCTCCCCCAAGTGCCGCCATATGGACCGGTCCCGTGCGACTCGCATCCAGCGGATCCCTGCAACCTTCACCAGCCCCCGTAGCATGACCACCGTAGACAAGGATTTGTAATGACAGATAGTGCAAAGAAATTGTCATTGTGTCGTCACAATCTGTCATTTTATCGATTCTTCCGTCAAAGAAATCCTTGTCTACGGAGGTCATGCTACGGGGGCTGGTCATCGGTCCACCTAGTGGGAGGCCTTCCAAAGCAGCGTGTTCCGGTTCGCGGTCGCCACTCCAGAACTTTTCGGCCCCATCGGCCATCCGTTCTGCGAGCAATGTGCCCTGCCCACTGCCACTTAAGTTTAGCGTTGTCTAGGCATTGATGACCAAGAAAACTCTGTGCCACCTAGGCACCTATCCTTAGAATAATTGCTTACCTAGCAAGTTAAAGTACTAAGGTATCATAAACTGATAAATAAGGAAAACTAGTTTTAAATGAATAATCATGCTAGTAAGTAGCTTTACAATAAAATCTTGTTAGACAGCCGGGCCAAGGTGAGGTTTTTGGGCTAAGGACTTGTACCAGATTTACTAACAGTAAAATTATAATCTAGTTTTAAAACACCTACAATGTTAGACACAAGAATTACCCAAGATTATTATAGTTAAGTATAAAAAAATCAAACTTAGTTACGAGACCAGGTTTCGGCAGTATGTTGAGTGAATGTATTGATTTAGTGTAATAAATAAAAGGGGCTTAGACTATTAAAACTTGAATAAATATAGATAAGAAAACATATTTGTAAATTGTCCAGTTTTGACGAGCGTCAGGAGTCCGTGACAATGTAAAAATAAGTCTCCACTTTTCTTATTCTAATTTCAATCTTATTGTTTACTAGAGAGACCACCGCCCTTGCTTCGCGCAGCTCCACATATCGGGTCCAAAACTATATCTAATGTAGCCTATATTTTAAGTTAGTCATCTAGCAGTAGAGCGGTGAAAACTGCGTTCAAATCCATGCAGCCGCTTTTGCGTGATGCGCGCACAAACATACAGACAGAAATACCGACAGACAAAAATTATAAAAACTGTTGTTTTGGCTTCTGTATAAAAACAAAAAAAAAAAAGACCTAACCGACCCATTTCTTTTTTTCCAATATCTTCAATGCACAGACATCGACCTGTTACAATAAAATTTTATTATACGTACCTAAAGAACCTTTTTCTTTCCAAAGTGTCAGACTTAATTCCTCATCATCATCATCGAAAGACGCCCATTGCCCCCAAGTGTCGCCACATTGACCAGTCCCGTGCGACTCGCATCCAGCGGAACCCCGCAACCTTCACCAGGTCATCGGTCCACCTAGTGGGAGGATTTAATTCCTAAATGACCACAAAGGTTAAGGTCTCTGAGAGTACTTTATTTTAGGGTTGGTTCTGAAACTTATGATACGCTACTACTCACTATAACATGAAAAAAACACTTAGATGGGAGGCAATCGCTTTCAAAGCTTTTGATATTTCTACGCCAACTTCCAACAGGATTGATATCGTCATTATCATTCTCCTGCCTTTATCCCAATTTATTTGGAGTCGGCGCAGCATGTCTTCTTCCCCCATAGGTCTCTATTACGCTATAAAAGTATATACCAAAGCTTATAAAGACATTTTTGGTTTCCAACATTGTCGCCACATTATATATCTTAGAATGACATTTTGACTAGGCTATTATGTCTGCTGTACCAGCTAGTGACTCCTAAAGAGAAAACTCAAAACTCGGTGATGCAGAAAAAAATATGTCTTTTCAGGTACACTGAATGATGAATAACAGTTGCTTTTTACTAGGGACCCTGGAGACTTAAAGCAAAGGCTGTATTAGGTGATTAAAATCTGACAAAGACTTACCCGACCAACTTCGAATCTACTGTAAAGGAATCAATTAAAATTTTCGGCAAAATCTAATATAATTAATTAATGAGACTAGCTCTCGCTTAAAATGCTCTGAGATCCTCATATAAAATTAATTAATTATAAAGACTAATTAATAGAGTACTTTACGAGTTTAGGTAGTACTAGAATAGTTAAATTTTCTTCCAAATATCCTCTTGGGGTAAGTAGTAATTTAAGTTTCTCAACTTTAGTGAGCTTTTATAACATGGCAGTTAGATTTTAAGATTAAAAGAACGCTTGGGAGGCATGCTGTCTAGACGTTACTTTCCTTTGTAATTTTCCGCTTGAAATTCATTGAGAGTTCGTCGTGACATGCAGTGATATCTCGAGTAGGTATTGAATCCTTTAAGTCTAGAATAACTGATACATCGTAACACCACGCCTATAATCCCCGAAGGGTCAGGTAGAGGTGTACTCATTACCACGCCCACGTTGTCGTGTTTTTATTTAGCCACGAGCTCCCCAGTCAGAATTAGCCACCTTTTTAAATTCGTCGGTCCATCCAACTGATGGTGACCCACACTACACTTGTCAATAGGTGGACTCCACTCGTGAACTTGTTTGCTCTATAGACCGTCAGTCCTCCGAGGAACGTGGCCAGCTACTTCACTTTGCTAACTCTGCAAGGTGCGTCGGTAAATCCAGCTCATTACTGGATAATTTTGTTGGGACACAATGTAAGCACGAAAAGCAGAACGCTCGATAAGCATAAATGCACGAGTGAGACGAATGAACGGCCGACAGTACTGCGCACTGGTCCAAACGGAAGGTTGTCTTTACGAGTTAGTCAGTTTCGGGGAAATAAACGTGGACATTCTTAACTTATAAAAGGAGATTTTGATTTAGTGGACCTGCAACCTTCTGCAGCCAGACAATCGTAGCACTAAATTAGGAGTTTAAAGAGAATAACGATACACCGCACACACAACCCCTCAAATTTAATTTCGAATTTGATCCTTCATAGAAACTCCGAGCATAGTTTGCTTTGTAGCGTCCTTGAATTTGTGGACCAAACAACTGTCATTGTACACTGTTTCAGCTGTTTCAGTTATAATTGCTGAAGTTTAATAGTATGGTAGAATTTCAACAATTATGTGTAGTTGTACATTGTTCATAAGCAATTTACTAAACGTATGCCATTTGTACCCACTGAGAACATAGGTAAGTAACAATCAAAAAGTTACCTGATAAACGTATGGTCATTGTTAACATGGCAACAGATTTTCCGCCGTTCTCACTGATAAGGTGTCACCTAAATGAATGCCTAGATAAATGTGTACTGTTATAATTTCGATTTTCGGCTCAGAGTGTCGAGAGTGGAAATTCCAATAGTTTGGGTTTTGCCTCGTGTTAGTTTAAACGAGTTCAGTCTCTTTTAATGATTTAAGCTATACCTATGTGGTACTTACTAGAATACATTTAGGTTCCACAAGGTAGGTGTAGTTTAATAAACCCCACAATAAATTGATTGTTTTTTTTTTTACTTTTTACTTTTTTTTTTTTGATTCTTTTTAATTTTAATTTGGATATTGTTTTAAATTTTATTTTGATTATGTTTTTTTTTAAATTTTAATTTGGATTTTGTTATAATTTTTTTTTGTAATCTCGTCTATTGACATGTCGATAAGTTTTGAGACAGTGTACCTGCTTTGGTACACTGTCTCAGAACTTATCCATGGACAGGGTACATGTAATGAAACAATACGCGTTATTCTTCGAAGAGATAACATTTGACGGCACGGTTGGCGCAGTGGCTGAGCAATTGGCTGCTGCGCTGCGTGTCGCGGGTTCGATTCCCGCACGGAACAAATATTTGTATGATCTACAGGTAGTTGTTCCGGGTCTGGCTGTTTGTGTATGTGAGTTTAAATGTTTGTAAACGCACCCACGATACAGGAGAAATTCCTAGTGTGGGGCAACGTTTTTAAAAAAAAAAAAAAAAAAACCGAGATGCATAGTTTATGCACTCGTATTATCCCAAACGTGTAAGCAGTGGTTCCCAAGTGGTAGTGGCCCTGACATACAAGCATGTCGTGGAGCATGGATTCGAACCCAGGCAGTGACTTTACTTTGTTTTTAACTTACCGCAATTGCTTTCAAAACGGTGAACGAAATCGGCATGACCTTGAATCAAAAAAGTCGAAGGCGTGTGTCGTCATCCATCCCGCATAGGACTCCGTGTCAGTACTGACGATTTCTGAATAGAAACAAACACATAAACACAAAGAAACAATATTATACTTTCGGAGTTTCTCCGCCGCAAGGATATCCCTGAACCACGCCCAAGATTCGCGCTAACAACCACTGGGCCTATTAGTCCAGTCAAATAAGCCAAAAAAAGGGGTCAACCTCGGAATGAGAGATAATAAGCTGGAATTTTTAATATTTTATACGCAAACCCTGCCTAGGGAACATAGCTGTTTTTGACATGGAAAGAAAAATTCCAGTGCGAGCAGGGTTTGAACCTGCGACCTTCCGATTCAGTACACCGGATGTCTTAACCAACTAGACCATCGCACCCCGCTCACAGATCCCGAAATTTTCGTTCCATTAATAACGTCTTACGGTGACGTTAGCGCCATCTATTTAAGAAAGTATCGAACTAACTTAAACCAACACGTTGACATTGCAGTCAAATCAATGTTGTATAGAAGTCGCCATACCAAACTAATTTTTAATATTTTATACGCAAACCCTGCGTAGGGAACATAGCTGTTTTTGACATGGAAATTGGTTGGTTAAGACATCCGGTGTACTGAATCGGAAGGTCGCAGGTTCAAACCCTGCTCGCACTGGAATTTTTCTTTCCATGTCAAAAACAGCAATAAGCTGGAATATTTTGAATTATTTATTAGTACACCAAAATGAAGCTGTTTACGAGTTTTCAGCTTATTATCTCTCATTCCGAGGTGAAACCCTTATTTGACTGAACTATACGAAAACCATCTTGGTCGAAAAAGGCGATAAATTGAACACACATATTTTTATGTGTGTTCAAAGGTAATTGAACACACATATTTTTATGTGTGTTCAATTACCTTGACAACAAGTGTTTTGATTTCACATCTTTTCAAGATAAAATCAATATGTATATATTACGTTTCGTCAGATCTTACAATAATGTACCTACATTAGATACTCATCTCAATAGGTACATAGTAACATGATAATCTTGGTCTACACGACGAGAGATAAATCTTAGATGATTTATGCCTATTGCCTGTCAAAATATTGTTGTAATGTAGGCATTTTTTTAAACTGATTATAAAATAATTATGTTTTGTTGTCATAATAAAATTAAAACTAAAACTAAATGGTTTGGTAATTTCTTATGTAGGTAATGGAAAATTTGTTCTTCAAGTAGGTACCGAATTATTTTAATTAGATTACTAAGAAGGGAAGTTGGAATATTTAAAATGACAAAGGTAGAGGCATATTTTGAGAATGGTATTGCGTTCTCAAAATATGCCTCTACCTTTTAAAACACAAAAAAGGCATATGGTTCATCAAACTTAAAGCTGATGATTAAACCAAGGTAATTCAAACTTCCTCTGAAACAGACTTCTAAAATTAATATAATATATCATCACGCCTGTAATCCCCGAAGGGTTAGGCAGAGGTGTAACCTAGTAGTACACCCACATTTCACCAGTTATGTTCAAGTCACATGTAATAGGGGGCGAGCCTATTGCCATCAACCGGGCACAAATCCGGCTCCGTACCTGCTACTGAGAATTTCTTAATGAAAAAACCCAATAACAATTTGCCTGACCTGGGAATTAAACCCGGACCTCATGCTCAGCAGTCGCGATTTCGACCACTGGACCAATGAGGCAGCCATAATAAAAATAAAATATCAGATCGCAATTTAAAACTATTGATAAAATAGATTTCCATGTTATCTTTCGAGATGAAGACCTAATTCCTTATCTCACGTCCGGATTGACATGCAACATTGAAATCTAGTGAGATAGTCGTGTCATTACCATCGCATGTTACGTTACATTTTGATACTGATTGATAGTGGAAAATGTTTTTAAAACTATCATTATTTGGCATCATCTCAGTACTCAACATAGGGAAAGAAAATATTGCTAAGAAACCATGTCCTCCAAAAATTACACCGAAATGGCTTCGGGTAATGGATCATGGCCCACTCCTTCTCACAGGGAGAATACCTGTATCCCAACATTACAGTGGGTTATATTTTATTGTATCCTGACAGGCACTAACAATAGATATACATACCAATATCAGACCGGATTCAGTGAGAATTTAAGCCCAGATGATCGGAATAGTTTCATCCAGTTCAATATGGCTCTCAGACATAACTAGTGAAATGAGAGTGTACAATTATCCTCTATCTGTCCCTTCAAAAAGACAGGTGTTATGTTATTTTATTTTTAGTGGGCCTGTATTTTAAGTTGCATTTATTTGTTACGGTACGAAACGCTTGTGACTAAAATAATGATGAACATGAATATCGATGGATAGAGGGAGAGGAAGGCCAAAGAAAAGATGGACGGATTGTGTGAGGAATGATATGAAAGAGAAAGGAGTAAATGATGCTGTGACGTCTGACAGAGGAGAATGGAAGAAGAAAACGTGTGACGCCGACCCCAAATAGAATGGTACAAGGGCAGATGATGATGATTTGTTAAGGTACGCAAAATGTTCTCTTTAAGTTCAATGCCACTCAGGCCATACAACCTCACTGGAGATAAAGATAACAGCTGTATTCTCAAAGATAACCAACACAACTGATCAGCCGACCAAAACGTGACAAAAGAAGGAATACAATTAAACATATTTTTCTTACAGCTCGGTAATTTGCTGTTGCACAGTAAAACGCAGTAATCTCATGCAGAAACATTGTAATCACAATCTACTAATGCATACTAGTCACGTTGGACGTAGAATCGGGTCCAACGTGGTTACATTAGTCAAGAATAAATTAATTATCCACAAGGATCTTCATTATACGAAGCGAGGTCCAGATTACAATCAAAATATATATAGAGCCTTCACGACTCTTCACGACTTCAAGGTTATGCAGCACTTGCCTAGGTTGGTCCGTGGATTGGCGACCATCCATTACATACAGAGTTCCATCCGTGCCTCGGTGAGCACGTTAAGCCGTTGCTCCCGGCTGTCATTTGTAGATCTTTCACAGTCGTTACAGATAGTTTGTGAATTGGCCCGAAAGTCTGGAAACCGACCCCAACATAGTTGGAAATAGGCTAGGCAGCTGAATTGTTAACCCTGATTCTTTCAAAAGTAATAAGATAAGATTTAAACAAATGGTTGAACACGCGATTCAGGATTCGTGTTATAATTAATCAGCGCTTTTGCGTCCGGCTGTCACCTCTAAATCATTGCTGATTTGCTATGTCTTTGTAGGAAGTCGTAAGTGTTGCAACACTATAAAATCATGAAATTTTAAAAGAATGTAATATCAAGCACAGTTGACCAAATATATCACGACATATATTTTAAACACGGTGGAAGGGCCAGCGACGCTAGATCGGCTACCACGTATTGAGTACTTATTCGGAACCACCCCATTTTTTTTTAAATTCCCTATGAAAAATTTCTATGTAAGGGGTTCAAAATGATCTACTAATACCCACTGCAACCGATTTGGCGCTGGTGGCCCTCCCATCTTGTATTTATTTACTTGCGATTCGGTATAACAGGTGTTACAAAAGGCTGAGCTCGTGGAGGACGTGGTGAGCGTTCTGTTCCCTTCGCGAGGGGAGCATCCTCCCCCGCCTATGGCTCCGTCACCGCGTGCGGTGCCGGAAGCGGACCACACCGATGACGACTATGACGTTCCGGAGGTGACTGGGGTAGACCTGAGAGTGGCGGTACGCAGGCTGAAAGCCAGAAATACCGCCCCGGGACCCGATGGCTTGCCTGGCAAAGCCTGGGTCCTGGCCTTTGAGGCTCTCGGGCCCCGACTGGAAGGGCTCCTAAGCGCATGCTTGGAGAGAGGCCAGTTCCCGCTTCGTTGGAAGACGGGGAAGCTGGTCCTAATCCGGAAGCCAGGGCGCCCTGCGGACTCTCCGTCCGCATACCGGCCCATCGTGTTGCTCGACGAGGTGGGCAAGCTCTTTGAAAGAGTCATTGCCAACCGCCTCGCCGGGCACCTTGCAGGGATGGGGCCGGATTTTGCGGAACACAAAATCCGGCCCCATCCCTGCAAGTGCAACTATATATCGGGTGATGGCGTCCACCGTCGAGCGCCCCTTGCGGAAACCAAACTGGTGTTCCGCAAAATCCGGCCCCATCCCTGCAAGGTGCCCGGCGAGGCGGTTGGCAATGACTCTTTCAAAGAGCTTGCCCACCTCGTCGAGCAACACGATGGGCCGGTATGCGGACGGAGAGTCCGCAGGGCGCCCTGGCTTCCGGATTAGGACCAGCTTCCCCGTCTTCCAACGAAGCGGGAACTGGCCTCTCTCCAAGCATGCGCTTAGGAGCCCTTCCAGTCGGGGCCCGAGAGCCTCAAAGGCCAGGACCCAGGCTTTGCCAGGCAAGCCATCGGGTCCCGGGGCGGTATTTCTGGCTTTCAGCCTGCGTACCGCCACTCTCAGGTCTACCCCAGTCACCTCCGGAACGTCATAGTCGTCATCGGTGTGGTCCGCTTCCGGCACCGCACGCGGTGACGGAGCCATAGGCGGGGGAGGATGCTCCCCTCGCGAAGGGAACAGAACGCTCACCACGTCCTCCACGAGCTCAGCCTTTTGTAACACCTGTTATACCGAATCGCAAGTAAATAAATACAAGATGGGAGGGCCACCAGCGCCAAATCGGTTGCAGTGGGTATTAGTAGATCATTTTGAACCCCTTACATAGAAATTTTTCATAGGGAATTTAAAAAAAAATGGGGTGGTTCCGAATAAGTACTCAATACGTGGTAGCCGATCTAGCGTCGCTGGCCCTTCCACCGTGTTTAAAATATATGTCGTGATATATTTGGTCAACTGTGCTTGATATTACATTCTTTTAAAATTTCATGATTTTATAGTGTTGCAACACTTACGACTTCCTACAAAGACATAGCAAATCAGCAATGATTTAGAGGTGACAGCCGGACGCAAAAGCGCTGATTAATTATAACACGAATCCTGAATCGCGTGTTCAACCATTTGTTTAAATCTTATCTTATTACTTTTGAAAGAATCAGGGTTAACAATTCAGCTGCCTAGCCTATTTCCAACTATGTTGGGGTCGGTTTCCAGACTTTCGGGCCAATTCACAAACTATCTGTAACGACTGTGAAAGATCTACAAATGACAGCCGGGAGCAACGGCTTAACGTGCTCACCGAGGCACGGATGGAACTCTGTATGTAATGGATGGTCGCCAATCCACGGACCAACCTAGGCAAGTGCTGCATAACCTTGAAGTCGTGAAGAGTCGTGAAGGCTCTATATATATTTTGATTGTAATCTGGACCTCGCTTCGTATAATGAAGATCCTTGTGGATAATTAATTTATTCTTGACTAATGTAACCACGTTGGACCCGATTCTACGTCCAACGTGACTAGTATGCATTAGTAGATTGTGATTACAATGTTTCTGCATGAGATTACTGCGTTTTACTGTGCAACAGCAAATTACCGAGCTGTAAGAAAAATATGTTTAATTGTATTCCTTCTTTTGTCACGTTTTGGTCGGCTGATCAGTTGTGTTGGTTATCTTTGAGAATACAGCTGTTATCTTTATCTCCAGTGAGGTTGTATGGCCTGAGTGGCATTGAACTTAAAGAGAACATTTTGCGTACCTTAACAAATCATCATCATCTGCCCTTGTACCATTCTATTTGGGGTCGGCGTCACACGTTTTCTTCTTCCATTCTCCTCTGTCAGACGTCACAGCATCATTTACTCCTTTCTCTTTCATATCATTCCTCACACAATCCGTCCATCTTTTCTTTGGCCTTCCTCTCCCTCTATCCATCGATATTCATGTTCATCATTATTTTAGTCACAAGCGTTTCGTACCGTAACAAATAAATGCAACTTAAAATACAGGCCCACTAAAAATAAAATAACATAACACCTGTCTTTTTGAAGGGACAGATAGAGGATAATTGTACACTCTCATTTCACTAGTTATGTCTGAGAGCCATATTGAACTGGATGAAACTATTCCGATCATCTGGGCTTAAATTCTCACTGAATCCGGTCTGATATTGGTATGTATATCTATTGTTAGTGCCTGTCAGGATACAATAAAATATAACCCACTGTAATGTTGGGATACAGGTATTCTCCCTGTGAGAAGGAGTGGGCCATGATCCATTACCCGAAGCCATTTCGGTGTAATTTTTGGAGGACATGGTTTCTTAGCAATATTTTCTTTCCCTATGTTGAGTACTGAGATGATGCCAAATAATGATAGTTTTAAAAACATTTTCCACTATCAATCAGTATCAAAATGTAACGTAACATGCGATGGTAATGACACGACTATCTCACTAGATTTCAATGTTGCATGTCAATCCGGACGTGAGATAAGGAATTAGGTCTTCATCTCGAAAGATAACATGGAAATCTATTTTATCAATAGTTTTAAATTGCGATCTGATATTTTATTTTTATTATGGCTGCCTCATTGGTCCAGTGGTCGAAATCGCGACTGCTGAGCATGAGGTCCGGGTTTAATTCCCAGGTCAGGCAAATTGTTATTGGGTTTTTTCATTAAGAAATTCTCAGTAGCAGGTACGGAGCCGGATTTGTGCCCGGTTGATGGCAATAGGCTCGCCCCCTATTACATGTGACTTGAACATAACTGGTGAAATGTGGGTGTACTACTAGGTTACACCTCTGCCTAACCCTTCGGGGATTACAGGCGTGATGATATATTATATTAATTTTAGAAGTCTGTTTCAGAGGAAGTTTGAATTACCTTGGTTTAATCATCAGCTTTAAGTTTGATGAACCATATGCCTTTTTTGTGTTTTAAAAGGTAGAGGCATATTTTGAGAACGCAATACCATTCTCAAAATATGCCTCTACCTTTGTCATTTTAAATATTCCAACTTCCCTTCTTAGTAATCTAATTAAAATAATTCGGTACCTACTTGAAGAACAAATTTTCCATTACCTACATAAGAAATTACCAAACCATTTAGTTTTAGTTTTAATTTTATTATGACAACAAAACATAATTATTTTATAATCAGTTTAAAAAAATGCCTACATTACAACAATATTTTGACAGGCAATAGGCATAAATCATCTAAGATTTATCTCTCGTCGTGTAGACCAAGATTATCATGTTACTATGTACCTATTGAGATGAGTATCTAATGTAGGTACATTATTGTAAGATCTGACGAAACGTAATATATACATATTGATTTTATCTTGAAAAGATGTGAAATCAAAACACTTGTTGTCAAGGTAATTGAACACACATAAAAATATGTGTGTTCAATTACCTTTGAACACACATAAAAATATGTGTGTTCAATTTATCGCCTTTTTCGACCAAGATGGTTTTCGTATAGTTCAGTCAAATAAGGGTTTCACCTCGGAATGAGAGATAATAAGCTGAAAACTCGTAAACAGCTTCATTTTGGTGTACTAATAAATAATTCAAAATATTCCAGCTTATTGCTGTTTTTGACATGGAAAGAAAAATTCCAGTGCGAGCAGGGTTTGAACCTGCGACCTTCCGATTCAGTACACCGGATGTCTTAACCAACCAATTTCCATGTCAAAAACAGCTATGTTCCCTACGCAGGGTTTGCGTATAAAATATTAAAAATTAGTTTGGTATGGCGACTTCTATACAACATTGATTTGACTGCAATGTCAACGTGTTGGTTTAAGTTAGTTCGATACTTTCTTAAATAGATGGCGCTAACGTCACCGTAAGACGTTATTAATGGAACGAAAATTTCGGGATCTGTGAGCGGGGTGCGATGGTCTAGTTGGTTAAGACATCCGGTGTACTGAATCGGAAGGTCGCAGGTTCAAACCCTGCTCGCACTGGAATTTTTCTTTCCATGTCAAAAACAGCTATGTTCCCTAGGCAGGGTTTGCGTATAAAATATTAAAAATTCCAGCTTATTATCTCTCATTCCGAGGTTGACCCCTTTTTTTGGCTTATTTGACTGGACTAATAGGCCCAGTGGTTGTTAGCGCGAATCTTGGGCGTGGTTCAGGGATATCCTTGCGGCGGAGAAACTCCGAAAGTATAATATTGTTTCTTTGTGTTTATGTGTTTGTTTCTATTCAGAAATCGTCAGTACTGACACGGAGTCCTATGCGGGATGGATGACGACACACGCCTTCGACTTTTTTGATTCAAGGACATGCCGATTTCGTTCACCGTTTTGAAAGCAATTGCGGTAAGTTAAAAACAAAGTAAAGTCACTGCCTGGGTTCGAATCCATGCTCCACGACATGCTTGTATGTCAGGGCCACTACCACTTGGGAACCACTGCTTACACGTTTGGGATAATACGAGTGCATAAACTATGCATCTCGGTTTTTTTTTTTTTTTTTTTAAAAACGTTGCCCCACACTAGGAATTTCTCCTGTATCGTGGGTGCGTTTACAAACATTTAAACTCACATACACAAACAGCCAGACCCGGAACAACTACCTGTAGATCATACAAATATTTGTTCCGTGCGGGAATCGAACCCGCGACACGCAGCGCAGCAGCCAATTGCTCAGCCACTGCGCCAACCGTGCCGTCAAATGTTATCTCTTCGAAGAATAACGCGTATTGTTTCATTACATGTACCCTGTCCATGGATAAGTTCTGAGACAGTGTACCAAAGCAGGTACACTGTCTCAAAACTTATCGACATGTCAATAGACGAGATTACAAAAAAAAATTATAACAAAATCCAAATTAAAATTTAAAAAAAAACATAATCAAAATAAAATTTAAAACAATATCCAAATTAAAATTAAAAAGAATCAAAAAAAAAAAAGTAAAAAGTAAAAAAAAAAACAATCAATTTATTGTGGGGTTTATTAAACTACACCTACCTTGTGGAACCTAAATGTATTCTAGTAAGTACCACATAGGTATAGCTTAAATCATTAAAAGAGACTGAACCCGTTTAAACTAACACGAGGCAAAACCCAAACTATTGGAATTTCCACTCTCGACACTCTGAGCCGAGAATCGAAATTATAACAGTACACATTTATCTAGGCATTCATTTAGGTGTCACCTTATCAGTGAGAACGGCGGAAAATCTGTTGCCATGTTAACAATGACCATACGTTTATCAGGTAACTTTTTGATTGTTACTTACCTATGTTCTCAGGGGGTACAAATGGCATACGTTTAGTAAATTGCTTATGAACAATGTACAACTACACATAATTGTTGAAATTCTACCATACTATTAAACTTCAGCAATTATAACTAAAACAGTGTACACTGACAGTTGTTTGGTCCACAAATTCAAGGACGCTACAAAGCAAACTATGCTCGGAGTTTCTATGAAGGATCAAATTCGAAATGAAATTTGAGGGGTTGTGTGTGCGGTGTATCGTTATTCTCTTTAAACTCCTAATTTAGTGCTACGATTGTCTGGCTGCAGAAGGTTGCAGGTCCACTAAATCAAAATCTCCTTTTATAAGTTAAGAATGTCCACGTTTATTTCCCCGAAACTGACTAACTCGTAAAGACAACCTTCCGTTCGGACCAGTGCGCAGTACTGTCGGCCGTTCATTCGTCTCACTCGTGCATTTATGCTTATCGAGCGTTCTGCCTTTCGTGCTTACATTGTGTCCCAACAAAATTATCCAGTAATGAGCTGGATTTACCGACGTAGCTTGCAGAGTTAGCTAGCTAAAGTGGCAGGGCTGACCACATTCCTCGGAATATCGATGGTGTATAGAGCTGACGAGTTCGGGAGTGGAGACCGCCTATTGACAAGTGTGGGTCACCGTCCGCTGGATAAAAAGGTAGCTAGGTCAGACTGGGGAGCTCGTGGCTAAATAAAAACAGCCGCTCCGGTCGATCTTCAGGTTAAGCCGCGCTTGCCTAGGTTGTTCCATGAATGGGTGACCCGGTGGTCACGAGATACGGAGGAAACTCGGTAGTTTCCTCCGTATCTCGGAAGGCACGTTAAGCCGTTGGTTGATCCCGGCTGTCAATTATTATTGTAGATCTTTGACAGTCGTTAAGCAGTCAGTGGCAGTCCGAAAGTCTGAGAACCAGTCTTACCAAGGGGTATCGTATTACGTATCTGACGTCTACAACCCAGTTAGTACAGACTGAGTTGTGGAGGTCAGATAGGTAGTCGCTCCTCGTAAAATACTAGTAGCTGCATCTGGTTAGACTCAGCCGACCCCTACATAGTTGAGAAAGGCTGGCAGATGATTAGTTAAAGTGCAGCTTGGGAGAGGCTTATGTCTAGGAGTGGAATAGGCTGAGTTGATGGATTGTACTTGCATCTACATTGATTTACGTCCGATGTTCAAAAAATATCTTTTGCTAATAATACGAATTACGTTGTTATATTGACTGCCTCGTTGGTCCAGTGGTCGCAATCGCGACTGCTGAGCATGAGGTCCTGGGTTTGATTCCCAGATCGGGCAAATTGTTATTGGGTTTTTTCATTAGGAATTTCTCAGTAGCAGCCATGGAGTCGGATTTGTGCTCGGTTGATGGTAATTGGCTCGCCCCCTATTACATGGGACTTAATCATAACTGGTGAAATGTGGGTGTAGTAATGGGTATTCCTCTGCCTGACCCTTCGGGGATTACAGGCGTGATGTTACGTTGTATTAGTTATTCTAGACTCAAAGGACTCAATACCTACTCGAGATATCACTGCATGTCACGACTAGGTAATTCTCAATTAATTTCAAGCGAAAAATTACAAAGGAATGTAACGTCTAGATAGTATCCTCCCAAGCGTTCTTTTAATCTTAAAATCTAACTGGCATGTTATAAGAGCCCTCACGACGGGGGACGCGGTGTCCCGGGGCGGGGTTGTCTTGGCGGTGTCTCTTGACATCGCCAACGCCTTCAACTCCATGCCCTGGACCTGCATTGCGGAGGCACTCCGGTATCACGGGGTGCCGACCTACCTTCGTCGCGTGGTCGGGGACTACCTGACGGATAGAGCCGTCATCTACCCCAGTCGGAGCGGAGAATGGAACCGGCGAGAGATGTCGTGCGGTGTTCCACAGGGTTCGGTTCTGGGGCCGGCCTTGTGGAACATCGGTTACGACTGGGTGCTGCGCGCCGACCTCCCTACCGGCGTCAGTGTAGTTTGCTACGCTGACGACACGCTGGTACTGGCGCAAGGGAGGTCGCACGAGGCGGCGGCCGAAAACATGACACGCGGGGTTGCGATAGTTGTGGAGAGGATCCGGCAATTGGGACTCGAGGTGGCATTGCACAAGTCCGAGGCCATGTGTTTTCATGGGCCTCGAAATGCGCCACCGTCGGGATCATTACTGATGGCAGGAGGGGTTCCCATCGGCGTCGGGTCGACGTTGAAATACCTAGGACTCGTCCTCGACAGTCGGTGGAACTTCGTGGAGCACTTCCGACGTTTGGCTCCCAAACTGGAACGGACGGGGGCTGCTTTCAAGCGGCTCTTGCCCAACCTGAGGGGTCCAAACGCCTCCTGCCGGAAGCTTTACGCGGGGGTCGTGCGGTCCATGGCCCTTTACGGGGCCCCGGTGTGGGCGCGTTCTTTGAGGCGGCAAGCCGCCCACTACCTGAACGCGCCCCAAAAGGTGATAGCCATAAGGCTAATCCGGGGGTACCGCACGATCTCTGGCGAGGCGGCTAGCCTCCTTGCCGGATTGCCGCCATGGGATCTGGAGGCGATAGTCCTCGCGCGCCTGCATGAATGGCGCGCGGAAGCACTATATAGGGGGGAAACTCCGCTGCCGCGACAAATTACCGCTCAGCGGACAGACCTCCGGCGTGATCTCATGGCGACATGGAGAGAGCGACTGTCGCAACCCCGTGCAGGGCACGCCACCATAGTGGCGATAAGTCCCCTCTTTGAGGAGTGGCTAGAGAGGCGCCACGGCGCCCTCACCTACCGTCTGACGCAGGTCCTCACCGGACACGGTTGTTTCGGGAGGTTCCTGCACCGAATCGGGCGGGAGGAAACGCCCGGGTGTTTCCACTGCGAGGATCGTCCGGAGGACACGGTGGAGCACACCGTGGAGGTCTGCCCCGCTTGGGCGGAGCACCGCCGTGTCCTCATAGCGGCGATTGGCGGCGGCAATCTCTCGCGTCCGGCCTTGGTTCAAGCCATGGTCCGGAGCGAGAGAGAATGGGAAGCCGTCACCTCCTTCTGCGAAGCAGTCATGCTAGTGAAGGAGGTGGCAGGACGTGAGAGGGAAAGAACCTCACGTCCCAGCCGCCGCGGGAGACGCCCTGGGCGTCGGGGGTCACGTGGTGGCTTCCGACCACCGTAGGCGCTGGCCTGTGGACGGCGAGTTATGGGCTAGCTCGCCGTCCGGCCGTCTTATGACGACAGGCTGTGTCGACGGCGCGTTCGTGTTCCACGCGCGCCTCAAAGAGATGTCAGCAATCAAGTAGGGGTCCGCATGGGCCGACGCCTGCCAGGGCTGCGGGACTGTTCGAAAGAGATACCGTGGCCCTGGAACACAAAGGGCAGAGAAGGAACATGGATGGGTTTTAGTCAGTACAAGTCTGACACTCCCCTCCGCTCCGCCCAGAGTGGGGGGGGTCATTTGATGATTTCCCATCCGGAAAAAAAAAAAAAAAAAAAGGTGTTACAAAAGGCTTAAAGCTAAGAAAAATCAAGTAGGTACCCTGTCTAATATTTCATGTGGAAATGCAGAATCGTTCACAGCATTCTTTAGGACATAGATACTGCTGATCGAGCTCCTTGCCTAGCAAATAAAATATACCAAATCATTCTGTTGAAAAACAGCTTACACAATGAACGTTAAACTTTTTCAAGCTTTCATAGTGACGTCAAACCAAATCTAGATAAGACCTAAATCCAATTCCCTTCTAAAAGGCGTGGCAGATAGTGTTTATGAGTCACAGATCCATGCTCCAACACTTGTTGTCTTAAACAGCCATTCCAAGCAATAGCATTTAAGCATTTACAAGCACACGTACGAACATCTTAATTAGCTATAAAAATGACAGTTGCGATGTGAAGATAGAAATCAGAGCCGCTAAGTCTGTTAAATGAGTCGTCGGAGAGAATAACGAAGAGGGTTTTTTCAATTAGGTGTTGCCTTATGTTCACTTGGAGATAGTACCAGGGCAACGTCCCTTATAACTAACCGGGGTCACTGGACACTGGAAAATCGTAGGATGCAGTGAGGACTAAGACTGTAAGACTTTAGTGTAAGAACTTTTGTTTGATGAGGTTCTATTACTTGGACTTTAATAGCATCAAGCCTGTAATCCCCGAAGGGCTAGGCAGAGGTGTACTTAATAGCACAGCCACATTTCTCCAGTTATGTTTTAAGTCCCATGTAATACTCCCAATGGGATAGTCGCAATAGGAGGCAAGCCTGTTACCATCAACGGGGCACAAATCTAGACTTCGAGGCTGCTATTAAGAAATTCCTGATGGAAAAACCCATAACTCTTTGCCAGACTCGTGAATTAAACCCAGGACCTCGTGCTCAGCAGTCGAGCATGCGACCACTCGGCCAATGACGAAATCATTAGTCATTACTTATTTATTTGATACTTTACTGCAGATAAATAATACTTTAAGATACAGAGGCGGCATTTGCAAGTCACTTTTGGATAAAGCAGAGATTAACTATGGTAGGTTATACGAGTACGTTCAAAAATAATCAAATTCAACACCATTCTCTCCTCTTTATACATCTAGAACTTCCTCAACTATATTGGGGTCAGCTTCCAACCCAACCTGATACAGCTGAAAATTGTTATGTTTAACATGGAGTGACTGCATAAACGATATCCCTGTAAGTCATCATCTGCCTAGTTTCCCAACTATGTCGGGTCAGCGTCTAGTCTATCCGGATGCAGCTGAATACCAGTGTTTTACATGGAGCGATTGCCTATCTGACCTCCACAACCCAGTTAGTACTGGATAATAAGATCGATCAGTGCGGCTGTTATTTTTTAGACCCTATAAATCTACATGCAACAACCATTCTAGTATGTATAAATTCCAATTGCGATAGAAGGATCTCAAGTTGGAATTCGAAATACTAGAATGGCTTTATCAACCCATCTCTCGATTGCAGTGGGTTGCTATCTTAAGAAAGGTTTTGTTGTCATAGTTATCGTTTTCAAACGACTTCAAAAAAGAAGGAGGTTCTCAATTCGTCGGAATCAATTTTTTTATGTTTGTATGCTCACCGATTACGCGAAGACCCCTGAACCGATTTGGAAAATTCTTCTTCCGTTGTTTTAAAGGGTATACTTCCCAGGAGGTCCCAATTAAATTTTATCGAAATCGGTCGAGCTGTTTTTGAAAAATCAACGAAAAACAAAAAATTCAACAACTAAAAATGAAAAATAAAAAAAAATTTGCAAAAATAAAGACTTCAAAAACACAAAAAAGTGAAAAATTACTTTAGTTTCAGAAGTCGGTGGCAAAAAAAAACTGAATCAAACAAACAAAAATCACCGACTTCTCGTGAATCAAATCCATACGATATATCATTACATTGGCATACTAGTTGCACACGATTCTCATGAATAAATGCATGGCCAGTTACATAGAGCAGCAACTCCTAACCTTCACGACCCAGTTAAATCAGGTTTTCTTAACAATATGATGCCATCTGTAAACAGGTCACTGCTCGTCGAATAATATGGAAACTTTAAAAAAAAACGTTGCCCCACACTAGGAATTTCTCCTGTATCGTGGGTGCGTTTACAAAACATTGAAACTCACATACACAAACAGCCAGACCCGGAACAACTAGCTGTAGGACATACAAATATTTGTTCCGTGCGGGGATCGAATCCTCGACACGCAGCGACTGCGCCACTGCGCCAACCGTGCTGTGCCGTGCTTTGAAGGAGTCAAGGATAGTTCATCATCATTCTATTAAGATTTTAAACTACCATTATCATTAACACTAGAATCGGGATATTTACCATGTTTACTGATTGGTTTGATTGATTTGTTTACAATCAGTAAACATGGTAAATATCCCGTTTCTAGTTTTAATGATAATATCATTCTGTTAAGGTTTCGTAACCAAATGCCAAAATAGGGAACCTTATAATTTTCTCATGTCACTATACTTATCTGTCTACACGCCTGTCCTGTACTTTGTTTTGATAGTTAAGATTGTTCTTGCTGTTTCTAAAATCAATATTGGCGTTCATGTCAATTACGTACCCTTCATTGTACGTGGTCCGACAGGCAAAACACCGGTTTTTCACAAATTTTCCTGGTTCCTTTCAATTGAGTCATTGTTTTGTGCTTCGATTTAATTTTGAGATGATTAATGATCTCTATGTGTAAGGACAGAGGTCAGGTACATGAGTTGATCGCCATAAATGATTGTGAACAATTTTTATTCTTGTTTCCCTTACCTAAGTGGCATTGACCGAAGCATAAGTTAGACTTAGCAGGTAGACTAGGTTATCAATTATGGCTTATCTTTAAGGTAAACTGCCGAGGAAAACTTGGTGAATAAAGTTCAATTTAAAGAGACTTGGTTTAAATAAAGTGAATCTAACATGTAGGACAACGACTTCAATTGCGTTTTAAGAAAATCAAGTCGAAGTTTCTCATGTCATAACAATGACTATTTCATGAAAAAGACATTCAATGGGATTCAATGAACGTAGATGATTGTATTGATGTTTTTAATGGTTATAGCCATATTTAACTAAATTCTTCAAACAAAGTAACTTTATAACAACCCTCTTTAAACCCTTGCATAAAAAACTTGCCAACATAAATAGGTACTTCATATTGGAACGACCAATTAAACACTCAATGAAAGAAGATTTACCAACATTAAAAGGACCAGACAAATGAAACTGTTTACGCTTTAAACCTACAGAATACAAATAAAAATTCTACCGCATATGCACTTCCATAGTCCAATTAGCATAATACTCATTCTTAAGTCTCAAAGAAACATCCACAACCGGTTCCTTATTATAAAAAAAAACCATAACGAATGGATCATCAAATCTGAACCGCGGAGTTTGTCTAATGTATATACAACCTGACACTGAATTGCAAATTGCAAAAAACGTAAGAAAATTTGAATTTCGCTGGCCACCTTGAGCATGCGCATCCTCACACAAAAGAGTTCAACGACCCTTACGTAAGTTGGTAAGTTCAATCAGATACAAGTTGCGCTTAGATCATCAATCATACTATTGTTTTGATTGATATTTGCTGATGTTCTATAATCTAGTGGATTGCAGTAGTTAAATATACGTTTAGATACGAACCAATGAAGTTTGTCGTATTTTTTTACTGACGCTACTTTTAAGATGCTACGCTTCGTGTCGCGGGTTCGATTCCCTCACGGAATAAATATTTGTATGGCCTACAGGTAGTTGTTCCGGATCTGCCTGTTTGTGTATGTGAATTTAAATGTTTGTAAACGCACCCACGATACAGGAGAAATTCTAAATGTAAGTTGTTTATAAAAAAAAAGATATTAAAAGTCTAAGTTAATTTGGGTTTTCCAATAAGAATTTATCAGTTACAACCCAGGATTTGGAAGTTGGCGAGATACCTTCGTGTCTCGGAAAGCAAGTTAAGCCGTAAGACCTGTCCTTAATTCCTCTCCGGTCATGTTGGATGGTCATCCCATCACACATTTATATTACCCGTGTAAAGCATGGGCAATTGAACTTGTGATTTGCAAACTAAAGAATGTAAAAAGACCCTTAACGAAGCCGAAGGCATTTGTTTTCCTCGTCATTGCGATGTTTTTTTTGTTCTACACCATACCTGGGAACCTAGCAAGTTTCTCATAAGTTTTTTTTAAAATACGTGTTAATGTAACATTTTTAATTTAAGCACCTCCACAACCCCGTATTAATCAATCCATCCATTAGCACAATGTCTTGAGTGCGTTACATTGAGTCCTACCGTAAAACGTGTGTTTTCACCCCAAAAAAAAAAGTCGTTTCCCAGCAAAATTTTTTGCGTAAAGTTACGTAGATTGATCTACATAATGCTTGGTTGATGGCTTCGTGAAGGGTCTGTTTACACTCTGTATAGTACTAGGCACTATATCAATGAACAACGAACACAAACAAAGTTAATTGGTAGGTAACCCAATGAGCATTTCAATAATGCATTCGTTTCCATAATCGATTACCAAATTAGTCTCGATCACATAACATTGCAATTTCGACTTCGTTTCTGAGTACGTAAATTAATTCGACGCTTACGCAATTACGCCTTCAAACAAGTTTCATTATAAGGACGAGACGGGCACTTATTACAACTCGTTTTCAACAGAAATGGCCAAAGTTTTATACAATCCATGAAGTTGGTTGGCAGATTTTTACAGTATTTTATTGAGAGTCCTTTATTATGTTGGTCAGCGAACATGTTGTCAACTTGTCCGATATGAAGTGGATATAGCCTTGTATGGAAACATCCACGATTGCACATTGGCAACCCGAATCAACCGATGACCATAACAACGACTGTGATATTTTTTTTGTCGTTATTTTTGGTCATGAAACTTTCTTAAAAAATCAAATCAGAGATTTAGCATTCACAGCATTCAATGCATGACATGCCTACTGCTTTAACAAAGGTGTCCTCTATTTGATCAGGAGTGGGATATCATCCACCACGCGGGCTCAGAGCGTAATGGATGTCACATCATCATCTGCCTTGCGTTTTCCCGACTACATTATTATGTAAAGGTCGGCTTCCGGTCTAACTGGATGTAGCTAGATACTTGTATTTTACATGGAGCAACTGCCTATCTGACCTCCAAAACCAACAGTTAGTACTGAGTAGACTGATGCCCCTTGGTAAGACTGATTGTCAGAAGTTCGGGTCATTAGTTACCCGTAACGACTGTCAAATATCTACAAATGATAACAGAGACCAACGGTTTAACGTGCTTTCCGAGGCACGGAGTAAACTTGGCATGTAGTTGGTGGTGACCTATCCACAGACCAACCTAGGCTGTTATTATTTAGCCACAAGTCAAATGTATGTGTCTGAGAATTTTGGTTCTAGGACACGCCGATTTCTTCACAGTTTTGAGAGCACAGTCTATGAAATAAATTACACAAAGTTTCAAAGTACTACCTGGGTTCGAACCCGACTAATGACACGTGCGACGACGCATTTATACTACTACTGCTCTAGGTTTTTTATGTTGTTTTTGTAACCAGCAAATAATAAAAAAACTTTAACATTATCCTCCATAATACTTACCATACTTTTATGGCCATAATATAAGCAAGGCAAGGTTCATATTGTGCTCAGGATAACAGCTAAAACGACCTTGAACTATAATAGGAGAACAAGTTGCAGCTTTGAGGTGTGGGTTACGTCATATTTTTGCATATTTAAGTAGAAGCTTTAAAGGAAAAGTTACGAGAAAAGACGCGTTCATTATGTCTTTATTGGTCTAAGTTGAGCATTGAATTTTGAGGATTTGAAATTATAATTCTCTCACTAGTACAGTCACGAGCACCACGGTCCACTATGGTCCACCACGTTCCACGGTCTTTTTACACCATTTATGTATACACTTTCCTAAATTTAAAAGCAATTTCCGCAAGAAATAACGATTGTAACTTGGAGATAGGATCTTTCTCATAAAAATATGAGTTCCAAAATAGTATGTTCGTAACAACATAAATTTTTAATCAGAACAATAGAAGAAAAACACTTTTAAAAGCTGTTTAGTTTTTACATATTGGTGCTCGTGACTGTAAAGCAGATATTTTCTGGGTTGAAACTTGGCTTCGGGATTTTATTTTTTAGCCGCTTTAGTAAGTCTTTGTAAGTCCTTAAAGTCGGAATATACAATGGTGACCACAAGACACGCGTCGAGACAGCGAAGCATGTCGAGTCCTGAAAATATAATTTTACTATCTTGCAACAAAATTTATGCGTCAAGAATAGCGTAGAAAGGAGAATAAATAAACTCAGAAGGCTATAATACGCAAATATTGAAAAGAGGTGAAGTCTGTAAGTCCGGATGTAGCGAGTAATCTTCGAATCGACTGATTGGATTCCCAAAATTCTTTGACTAATGGGAAGTTACATTAAACCTGAGTGTCATAGGCTATTTAAAACGTCCATGTGGAATAATTTCCACCCATAACGCGAGTAAAATTGTTGGCAAAAGGAATTGTATCATTAAGCATTCGGTATGCATAAGCTAAAGCATTAAACATTAATTAAAGCATTTTGGCTTAAGCATTTGTTAGTGAAACACTTTTTTACGGAAAAGTTTTTTCGATTTTTAGTTTGTACAAATCGATCGTGTAATTTTGTTTCCGAATTTATGTTATAGGTATTATATACCTATATTTTTTTTGTTGTTTTTTTGGTTACAAGTGTCAATCAATTGAATCCAAAAAACTCGTAGCAACTTGTAAATGGCCTTCAAATGCATTTGTTCAACAACAGTTCGTCTTGCGAAATTAAGTACTACCGCTATTCGTGTATTATTTTAGTTAGCCACTAAGCATTATGTTCTGTAATAATTTTAGAACTGCGTTCAGTTATATTCATAAGTATTCATTCAAGACATAAGAGGCAAATAAGGGTTCTCAATTTTTAAAGTAGGACGTCATTAAAATGATAGACACAAACAATCAGTCATTCTGTTTTTTATAATCATCAGAGTAACAGAGGTCTTGAATATGTTTTAGCCAGCTAATAATGCGTTCATTATTGTTAAGTTTCAGTTAAAACAACTCTCATAGCTTTACCAACATTAAAGTGGAGTTGTCTTAGGTAAAAATGGGAAGGGACAGGCTCTCGCCTCTCATTCTTCCTCTAGTAGCTCTTTTGAATAGTCCCGCAGCCCCGATTAATGATACTCTTAAATGGCAATAGTTCGGTTAGTAATGTTGGGAAAATAAAAAGGGAAAACCGTTTGCAGGTCAAAAATCTCGAATGTTTTTAATTTTTTTTGAGATCTACACTTAGATCTGCATTACCCTGATTCATACATACATGATGCATAATGCTCAAGTTGCTCGTGTCAGTCAGAAGGTTACTGGTTCGTTGCGGGCTTTGTACCGCTTGAGAAACTTTTTACCCTCAAATACGAAAACAATGCTTGTACAGTCCTTAATTTTTCCTATCATCGATTACGGTGACGTGTGCTACTTTGACCTGAATGCGGATCTCCTCGACAAACTTGAACGTCTTCTAAATAACTGCATTCGATTCGTTTTCAATTTGCGTAAATATGATCATGTCTCCGAACACCGGACTCTTCTTAAGTGGTTGCCCATACGTCAGCGTAGGGAGCAAAGGTCGCTTACCACCTTGTTTTCTTTTCTTGTTTCTCCCACTTCCCCTAGTTACCTTGCTCCCCACTTTCAGTATATTTGTGCCAACCATAATAGGAGCCTGCGATCATCGCAAAACCGTATGCTTCAATGTCCCTCTACCCGCACTGATTTCATTCACCGATCTTTCTTTGTCCAGTCTATTTCTCTGTGGAATGCGCTTCCCCAGGAAATCAGGATGGCAACCAATCGCTTATCTTTTAAAATTAAAGTTCGTGAGTACATTCGGAAGAAGCTGGCAGTTTCGTCACAACGGTAATGTTTTCCCCAAGGTTTGTGTTTTTATTTTTTGGTATATTCGTGGAAATGTTTATTTACATTTAAATTTTGATATATATTTATAGTATTTGATATATATTTATAGTATTTTATATGTCCTTGTAGTTAATCTTATTATTATTTAAAATTATTTTCAGATTTACACCTACCACTGCTTGTCTTTGCATCACCCAAAGGTTGACTGGTAGAAAATGCCTATGGCATTAAATCCGCCTCTGTACTTCTGTGCTTGAAGTGTTAAATAAATAAATAAATAAATAAATTCATCACCATCACTGATGGACATAGCCTTTCTAATTGCATGCCACTCAGATCAATTTCCGGCAACCTGCCACCATGCGCAAATGGTCGCCGTCCAGGAACAGCAAGATGGTCGGTAACTAAGAGCCGTGATTGATTCCGGCTTGCAATTAGAGGTTCTGCCCATAATCGCCTTGTTGGGCATTTGGGTTGCGATCGAATATTACCCTGATTATTCTTCTTCTTTATCATGCGGTTAGGGCCTAACCTGGTGTGCTTTATGCCGCTCATTGACCGCTCCGACTTGGCTTTTAATACCGTCGAGAAATATCTCTCAGACATGCTGGTATCTTCACGTTGTTTTCCTTCACCGAAATATTGTGATAATTAACCTGATTATGGAACGCTCAATGAAAATGCTCAATGAGAGCAGCGGTGGCCCAGTGGTGGAGAACCCAACTTACGAGCATTAAGTTGTGGGTTCGAACCCAGCCAGGCGCATTACTTTGTTTAAGTTATTTCATCACCACTGCTCTCAAAACGGTGAAGGAAACATCGTGAGGAAACCGGCATGTCCTAGAACCAAAAATTTGAAGACATGTGACATCTACCAACCCGCACTGGGCCGGCGTGGTGGATTATAGTGATAAATCGATTAGCATTGTGATCTACATTGATTGCATTATTGTCCCTCTCAAGGTCATGTCAACGGCATTTGGATAGTCATGGTCACAGCTGATGCTGTTAGTTCATTGCACACTGGATTTTGAACTCTCGGTATTGATCAGAGCATTGAAATACCAACAAAGCACGCTAAACAATTCCATGAATGTTTGTCGTATGATTTTCAACTCCCGGAGCTAAGCTGATAGTTGAAAATCCAGTGCACGGGTTCAGATACGCAGCGTTAAAAAGCACCTATTCACACGTGGGCTTAAAATAAACATAAATTACGTAAAAACTGTATCATTCACTGGTCACGGTCGCTGGATGTAAATGTTTTGTTTGTAAAGTATTCGACACGTGTGTAAAATACTGGTGATCAGTGTGATCACGCTGAATATACTTTAATGTTGAGTGACATAATGCCACTATAATGTCATATGGAAAACATTTTACTTTGTAATTACCTCGTTGGTCTAGTGAGCGCAACCGCTATTGCCATTGGGGCTAGGGTTCGATTCCCAGCTTAAAGTGTAATGAGTAATTTCTCAGTACTCAGCCTGAAGTCATATGTCACGTCGATGTGTGCCCCTTTGATGTCATTAGGCTCGCCTCATTTTTCATGTGACTTATAAATGACTGGCGAAATTTGGCTGTACTTTACGTACACCTCTAGCAATCTTTAAACGAGAGGTGTATTCGGCGATTACAGCCGTAATATTTAGATGATATTTTGGTACCTAACTGTTCATTGTGATTAGTGAATTGGACGATGAAAATTGTCAGGATCGTTCCTTGCTAGCTCAACTTTCACTGATATCAGAAGCCATCACATCTTTCTATAGACTACTAACTTTATTTACATTACAGCCGGGACTATCGGATTGCTTTCCGAGGAACGGAGGTGTGTCGATATGTAGATTGAATAGTCACCCATCAATGGACCGACGTAGCTTAGCCTTCGATCGAACTGTATGGCTGTTATTATTTACCCAAAAACCCCTCAATCTTTCTAAAGGCTACAAATGTCAATATTATTGCACAAATTGAAAACTGCTAAAACAGGTCGTAAATACAAGCAAAGCCACACCAATAACGTGCATTTAATTGGAGGTCGCAAAGTAGGTTGTGTTGTGATAATGATTTGTGACAAACGGCGTGATTGCGCAGGCGCCGGCGGTCAGTCAGATTTCGAGTGCCGTGCGGGTAGTGCCTTGTTTACTTACTGTTGTTTTATGCTTCGTGCCGTCAATGTGACAGTTGCAGTGTTTTTTTTTATTTGCATTTCGTTTACGACGTGTTTTGAAGAAGGTTTGTACTTTTTTATTTATTTATATTGATTCCTTACTTCTGCTTCACTTTTTTTTTTGCAAATTTTGTTGTGCGTCTTTCAGCCTGTGCTAAATAAATGAATTTTATTTTACAATTTACGTACACTTTTAATACAGAAAAGGAGAAAGGAACAGAAAATACACAAAGGTGATGCTAATTTCTAAAGAAATCTCTTCCAGCATACCTGCGAAAGGAGATACTAAAAAAAGAGATGTAGACATAGTGTCTAAAAGAAAAAGAAAAAATGGAATACAAAAAACATAAAGCAGAACTATTTCAATATTATAATACACCATAAAAGAATCTACTAAAATACTTATAAATACAAAGACATACAAATAAATAACGAATAATAAATAATAATGCAACTATGACGAAATGGAAAGATAATGAATTTTCTTCTTTTCAGTTTTGTGTTGTGCATTTTCACAAAGATGCACGCTTATTTTTTTTTTGGCAAAAGAGGCATAAATAACTTTTTCCGATAAGCAGTCGAAACAACATCAATCATAATAAACTACCTAATAATCGATTTGATTCGGAAATTATTTATGCGCATTCCGTTGGTAAAAACGTTTTACCTTTTTATCAAATGCCTGCATACCTTAATGTGTTACCTACTAACTGGGTTGTGGAGATCAGATAGGCAGTCGTGCCATCGAAAATACTGGTATTCGGCTGCAAGTAACTACCATTATTATCATAACATCACGTCTGTAATCCACGAAGGGTTAGGCAGAGGTGTACCCAAACCCGTTACATACTACACCCACATTTCGCCAGTTACGTTTAAGTCCCATGTAACAGGGGGCGAGCCTATTGCCGTCACAAATATCACTTAAATACTTAAATTTTTTGAATAAGATTTGTAAACAATGTGTCAACAATCCCACACTACTTTGCACTGTATTTTGTTCTTTCTTTTCTTTTAGCCACTTTCTAGTTAACTTAGCTTTGTCAATGCCGTGAAACTCTGTTATTGGCTTAAGAGATAATTGTCATCATCTCGCTGTCAATGTTCAGTGTATGCAGACTTTAAGATGCTAGTTACTTTGTCGCAACTGCACTGTGCTGTTCATTGATAGTGGGGTGAAATTTCACATAAAATGTCTTAGTAATAATAAGCTGTTGAGTTTCCAATAAATAAATAAATAAATAAAAAAATAAATAAAATCCAGACTCCGTGGCTGCTACTGAGAAATTCCTGATGGCAAAACCCAATAGCACATTGCCCGACCCGGAAATCGAACTTAGGACCTCATGCTCAGCTGTCGCATTTGCGAGCACTAGACCGACGAGGCAGTCTATATATCTGAATTTTACATCTTTTATAACCAAGATACTGAGTACGGCAGAATACGGCATGCCTTGACAATACCTGTTCTTAGACTTTCAGACCTCTGACCAACCGTAGAGACCGCTTATCTTTGCCGACTCCCTTCGTTTCGATGCCATAGCATATCAAACGTTTTGGCAACTTGCTGCAATTATAACACGGTATACAAAAACCTGTGTGGCGACCGCGAACCAGAAGACGTTGCGTTGAAAGGCCTTCCACTAGGTGGACCGATGACCTGGTGGAGGTTGCGGGGATCCGCTGGATGCGATTCGCACGGGACCGGTCCATGTGGCGACACTTGGGGGAGGCCTATGTCCAGCAGTGGACGACTTTCGGCTGAAATGATGATGGTGAAAAACCTGCATTTCTTACATGCATTGGCTGACAAAACTAGTACCTACGTTTGATAAGTCGCCAAACGCTGAGCAAAAAGTAATAAGCGATATGGAACAACTCCAGCAAATTTTAGATGATTGTTCCGTTCCCTCAGACAAACCGTGAACACAGTTTTGTGGGGCATAGTTCTTAAGTTAAGAGTTTAGTAAACCTTGTCTCATTAAAAATTACTAGTATACGCGTGTCTTTATATCCATAGCAAGCAACTAATTTATTGGAGACACGTCTTCTAAGAGGTCTATACAGATGTGTCTTGGTTCTGAAAGCGACGTATTCAGTGAATAAACTGCTCCAGTTAGATTGCCTTTTAGAGAAACGTATTCAGCTCTTGTCATCTTGTCTTCGCCAGTATTAAGGCAATTATACTTCAACTTTCGTTGAAATTTAAAAGGGGAGACGTTAAGCTACTTTTAATTAATCACAAGTACTAATGCACCCTGCATTCAGAAAGTTGGCACCGTTGCAAATAACAGACAGCAATTTACCTTGTTTTTACAAATTTTGCATTTTCTTTTAAATTAAAATGGTTCATAATCTGGGTTTGGTTCAATTGTTTATAAAGACACTTCAAAGCTTGATTTACAATATTAGTGACCACTGACCTTGAGCTTCTAAAGCAGATGTAGGGATATTGATGAACAAAGGCGATTGAAGAGCGCAAATAGGGCGCTTCACTTGATTTACGCTTCGTTTTTATTTTATAATTAGTTAAAATTCGTGGATCCTTTGATTATGTCTTTCCACATAACCACGTGGATTAGCAAATTTAGCTGTTGAATTAAATTGGCTAAAAAATTCTATATTTTTTTGATATCTTTGACTGTATTTTCTTTACTCTAAAATACAAAAAAACTACTCCTTTCAAATTTCTCTTTTGATACCTAGTTATCGATGTGTCATTAAATCCTTGCATTTTTTTCTTGTTTTACTGCGGAGTTTCTTTTAAGCGATCAACTTAATACCATTGACCTTTACAGAACTCCACTGCATCGAAGTGAATGTGTATCATAAAACAACGGCCGTGATAAAAAACGGCTTTTTGTCGCACAATCCTTAATTAACTTATATACAGGATATATTGCAAATTGTAAGAGATATAAGGAAAGATTCAAGGGATATATTGCACCGAAAAAAGGCAGTAACAGAGTGTTGCTTCGCAAATGTATCAATTGAGATATCCTACGTCATTTGGAATTCTATTTATGGATTTTTGTTATATTCTTTACTACACATACAATATTACAAGGGCAGCTTATATACGAAACCTTTTTTTTTAAAGCTTAACCTAGAATAAGTTATTTAAACATTGTTGCCCATTTTATTGGAGCAGATTAGTCCTAAGAATATGAATTGGGTTTTTCGATTAGATTTATTTTGGTCTGGAAGTTCTTCATTCGGTCAATATCTAAAGTCTAGATGTAGTTTGGCGGAATAATTTATAATTATTTCGTTTGACTGACCAACTTCTTTTTTTGTTCAATAGGTCTTTACGGTAACAAAGACTATGCACTCAACATTTTTATCATTTCAGACTATATTAAAGTGAGTAATTCCTAATTTACTGTTCAATTGTAATAAAGACTGTTTGCTGTTTCGTAGTAGGTAAATAACCTAAGGTGCCTGTATAGTGAATGTTCGACGTTATTACTGCAATATAGGAACTGTAGATAGACCGCGCCGGTACCGCAGCTGCGGCAATGTAAGGGTACTTAATGCCTTGCAGTATACCTATGTACCTAAATCGTACTTGTAGTGTTGCAATAATAAAACTACAGCACCTGTGTGATTTATTTAAGAACGGATTTGCGTTGGTCGAGACCTTAATTCTAAATTCTCGACCCGAAGCCTAAAATACAAAAAAAAAAGATTTACTTAGGGCGTTCCGAAATGAAGCACTGTGTCGAAAATAAAAAAAGAAAATGATTTATTTGAGAGGGCCCGGTGCGGCGTTAATATAAAGATCTGGATCTGGTATAACTCAGCAACAGGGTGGGGGTCAGATAGTCAGTGCCCCCATGTAAATAACTGGTATTCAGCTGCATCCGGTTAGTGAGACTTGAAGTAACAATAACATATTAAGAAAAAGGCTAGGCAGATGATGATCGAAGCCAAACGTCCTAAGAACTACGTGATACTACCGGATAAGTCAAGTAGGTATATTTAAACACACTCAAAAATGATTATAAACAAAATGAATTCATTCTTATAATGGTAATCTAATCGTGGGAATAAAATAAACAACAGACTAAAACCAACATAGACATTATTAACTATTTAAATAATCATGCAAAGTAAAACCGTTTTATCATCATTATTACCACAGCCCGACTTCAGCCACTGGTGATTATCCCTTTGCTTGTGCCAAGGTCCACGTTGTTGGGCCAGCCTCATCCAGGAAGACGCGCTGATGGCAGGTGGATTAATGCTGTGACCGAGTGGAGTCCAAGGACTGGCTGTCGCGCCTGTTCGCGGTAATATCCTAGATGAGCAGAGGATTGACATCATCTGCCTAGCCTTTTCCTAACTATGTTGGGGTCGGCTTCCAGTCTAACCGGATGCAGCTGAATGCCAGTATTTTACATGGAGCGACTTCCTATCTAATCTCCACAACCCAGTTAGTACTGGGTAATACGATACACGAAGGTAAACTTATAAACAAGACCCTTTTAAAAAGGGTCATAATATTTCCCTAACCAATATTTTTTCCATTCAATATTTTCAAAGAGTTTTTGTTGATTTACTCACATACTAAAGATAATTGACCGAAATTTTTTATGTTCTAATCTTAATAAATAAATACCTATGTACTCGAAACAAAAACAAAAGAATTTCGATTGTTAATCTGAGACCGAGGTAAATACCCAGTGATGTGTTTTTTAAATGCAAATTTGTTTTTTTCGTAAAAGGCATCCGAGGGCAAACTGGTTTTTCTTTGGCCATTTTTTCGATAACGCAGTGGATTTGAACCGGAGTAGCATTTAACACCGCTCTGACTACTGGTATTTAAGGCGTTCAATGAATTGTAATAAAGGTTACGTTCCTTTCCTGGAGGTAGTTGGAAGGATAGGCGAGACGGAGGGGCTCGTGGACAAATAATAACAACCACTCGGATCAATCTTCAGGTTAAGCCGCGGCTGCCTAGGTTGGTCCGTGGATGGGTGACCACCATTACATACCGAGTTTCCTCCATGCCACGGAAAGCACGTTAAGCCGTTGGTCCCGGCTGTCATTTATACATCTTTGACAGTCGTTACAGTAGTCAGTGGCCCGAAAGTCTGACAACCAGCCTTACCAAGGGGTTTCGTATTATCCCGTTCAAACTGGGTTGGAGGTCAGATAGGCAGTCGCTCCATGAAAAATACTGGTATTCAGCTGCATCCGGTTAGACTGGAAGCCGATCTCAAAATGGTGAGAAAAGGCTAGGCTGATGATGATGAGCTGAAAGGATGAAACTT
The DNA here is from genome assembly GCA_910589295.1 of Noctua janthe. Taxonomy (NCBI): domain Eukaryota; kingdom Metazoa; phylum Arthropoda; class Insecta; order Lepidoptera; family Noctuidae; genus Noctua; species Noctua janthe. The sequence continues at coordinate 2,747,399 of OU342560.1, forward strand.
AATTTCGTATTGACTTTTTAATATTATGTTGCGTAAAGGTTTATCAATTATAAGGGAAGGATAGAGGAAGGTTTAGGAGGAAGATTTTAAAAGTTCACCTGTAGTAAGTGGTTTCAAGGGCTACTTCCCATTTGGTAACTTTCCCGTTTCGCCAACTAAACAAAATACCATCAAAAAAGTGCCGTTTCGTAACTATTTTGATCTTCATCCATTGAGTCTCATTTCTCGTTTTAATGGAACCACATGCGGTCGTTGACCCAATATGTCATATTTTTTTTTAATGATTTTTAGACATCGATACTCATAATGCCTTCAGAGTTTCACTAGCTAATTTAAATTGACTTGAAAACTGTTAAATTAATGTCCTTACAGGTTTTTGTTTTCATTATTAAACAGCTTTCACAAACTGTTGAATAAGATGAATAAAGTCATACAATAAACAGAGCTTCCGGAAGAGTGGGTCTTAAAATGAACATGGACAAAACCAAAGTCATGTTGAATGCCCATGTAACACCCACTCCTATCAAGATCGGAGACTCTACACTCGAAGTTGTAGACGATTATGTCTATCTGGGACAAACGATCCAGTTAGGTAGGTCTAACTTCGAGAAAGAGGTTAATCGTCGAATCCGACTCGGCTGGGCAGCGTTCGGGAAGTTGCGTGGTATCTTCTCGTCCAACTTACCGCAGTGTCTCAAGACGAAAGTCTATGACCAGTGTGTGTTGCCAGTGATTACATACGGGACCGAAACGTGGTCGCTCACAATGGGCCTCATCAGAAGGCTTAAAGTCACCCAAAGGGCAATGGAGAGGGCTATGCTCGGAGTTTCCTTGCGTGATCAAATCAGAAATGAGGAAATCCGTAAGAGAACCAAGGTTACCGACGTAGCCCGAAGAATAGCCAAACTTAAGTGGCAGTGGGCAGGGCATATTGCTCGCAGAACGGATGGCCGATGGGGCCGGAAAGTTCTGGAGTGGCAACCGCGAACTGGAAGACGTCGCGTTGGAAGGCCTCCCACTAGGTGGACCGATGACCTGATAAAGGTTGCGGGAGACCCGCTGGATGGGAAACGCACGGGATCGGTCAATGTGGCTCCACTTGGTGGAGGCCTATGTCCAGCAGTGGACGTCTTTCGGCTGAAATGATGATGATGATGATGAATAAAACATAGTATACATACATGGGCACACTTGTTGAATGAAATACCTCCGTGAAACCATCAACAAATCGTTTAAAACCTCTATTATTAGAGAATCCAAAGCTAAACATGATGAACTAAATGCTTAATAACAAGTAGTCAAATGATAATAATTGCTTAGATAATGTTCTTGCATGCAGATATTATCATGTTGTGACTGTGAGAGCAAAAATGTCATGCATAAAAGCATTCGCTACATCAAAAATGTTTTATTTTTACTTTTGCTACTGGTGTGCTTTTAATACACATTTCATCAGTCATAATTTACGGAGTCTGCCCACTACACCATACCGTACAATGACCGTGCTATGAACGTGTCAGGCAAAAAAATAATCTTTGTATTAAAGGGTATGAGACTATGCCCACTAGACTGTTCCCGTTCCGTCACCGACCAACACCGTCAAATCAAATCAAATTTTGCTTGGGTACACATAAGGATGAAACACAACAAATATAGCTCAGAACCATATCCTACCCTAACAGGTGTGCAAAACTAGTACATATTATAATAAAAATAAAAATTTAAAAAATCATGGGGAATTGGAATGTCAATAATGAAAACAAATGACACCTTACATACGTTACGTTATTATACATTACGCCGCGTGCCATGAACGAAGCGTAGCGGCACCAATGTTTGCCGACAATTGTTGACGCTCCGTGCATGGCACGCGACGGTGACGGATCGGTCAAGTGGGCATAGTCTCATACTTTTTAATACAAAGAATGTAATGTCAACTCTAAAACCGTTATACACGGGTATCATACGATGTTGATACGTTGTAAAGGGCATAGTAGGCATGATAGTTTGTCTTTTTTGATAGATTAGTTATAATTTTGTTGTTATTATATCTCTTCTGTTCTACCAAACATCTTTGTATATTCCAAGTCAAGGGAAATTCATAGTCCTTGTTCGTTATCCTTTGTTAGGGTTATGTCGAAGCCAAACTCGACTAATGTGCTCTCTAGGCATAGTAGTCCGTGTCATGTTTCTTTCCGCGCCTAATACGTTCATGGCACGGTCATGGTATGGTACGGTGTAGTGGGTAGACTTCTTAGGTCCCATGTAGTAGACGGAGAGTTTATTGCTATCAAACGGACACAAACTCCAAACTCTAGACAACTGCTGAGAATTGAGAATTGCCTAATGGAAAGACATAAACTTCGTTCAACCTGAAAATTGAACCCAGGCAGCAGTTTTATATGATATAATCGTTTATAAAAAGAGAAGAGAAGAGCACCGGAAGGATATGGGGGAGGTCTTTGCCCAACAGTAGGATACACAAGGCTATAAAAAATATATAATAAAAAGTATAGTTTATACATAACCACAATTAACTTAAATCTGAACCTGATAGAACTTTTATCCGTTTTATTGTTTTGTATAACTTTGATATCTCTCTCCAAGGATCTTTTGCGAAAGACGCTTGATCAAGGTGAACCCATCACGGTCTTATTTCCCTAAAAACTTCCTCCCATTATATTACTATAGCCTTGCCATTGAGCACAATGTTGGTAACTGTGAGGAAACTATAGGAGACGACCTTGAAATCATTGAGACAGGTTGCGAATTTCTTATTGTGTTTAACAAGATCTTAATTTCATGCTAAATCTTCAAGTCGGTTGATTAGGTTTTCAACATTAGAAAGCAAATTCCTGGTGAATTTGAAGGTCTTACGTTACTGCCAAAACTGTACGTATGCGTCAAAGACAATCACGTATTTGTGCAAACGATTGCTCTGTTTTGGAAGCGCAGTTCCAATCACGTAAAACGAATAGTTTTTAAGATGGAAAGTTTGTCTATATTTTTTTGATAGAATAGTAGTAATTATGTTGTTATTATATCTCTACTGTTCCGACAAACGTCTTTCTATATTCCTTGCCAAGAGAAATTTATAATACTTTTTTTCTTAACCCTTATTATGGTTATGTCGAATGCAAAAAACTTTTTGTTATAGGATATCCGAAATTCCACATTTGACTTAACCGTCAATCCATAACATGTTGTTACTCCATCTATCATCGTCCCTTTTTATCACCATGTACTTGACCTCGTGTCTGAATATAAGCGATCCTATTAAAAACTTTAAGGGGTTATGTCAAAAATCCTTTATCTTTCTTCTTTTTCTATAACTAGCAGTTTGGCTTTAGTAATGGCATGTAAATAAATCCATGATGTGTATCAAATAGATATTATTGAGTTCGGATAAAATAATTATAATTAGTGTCCTGCCGAAACAGGATTTGCAGCTAAAACCGAATCCGAATCTTTAGTCCTGGTCACAGTTTCGACCTAAACTGAAACAGAACCTTTTTTAAACATCGCGCGACTGTCTCTCTTCCAAGTTGCGCTTTAACACCCCGTCTTCAGCATCCAGTCTGTCCCAACCATTTTTTTTCCAGACGTCGTCGGTCTATATAGCTGCACGCCAATCTATTTTCAAAACCAAAATTCCTAGAACTACGACTGTTCATAGCCGGATGGTCGATCAGCACACGTTTTGAATACTTGTAGATGATTTTAGACTAGCTCTAACAATCAACTTGAATTTTCCTACATTTTTCTACTTCCGTATCGTCATTCGTTCCGTGTACCATAAGGTTAACCACAGGAAATAATATGTTTGTATTATGACTGATATTAATAGAATACTAATGGTACATGCAGTATGACAGTCCGATCAATTGTATTCTATATTCGTTTCCAACAGTAATATCATTAGTCATTAATCTAGAAGTCATTAGAATACTAAACATAACATCACACTATGACAACTTCCCTTGGGGAGATATGCCGAAGCTTTATAGAACTGGTATTTGGTATGCATTAATTGATAGCATGCGATAATACTGCCTACTGAGTGCGAGGTCCAATTACCAGGTCGAGCAAAATGTGATTTTGGTTTTCCTTCAAGTGTTAAATAGTAGAGCCATGACAGCTGTGCTCCAAAACAAATCCAGTTGATGTGGCTCAAAAGGCAGAGGAGCTCGTGGCCAAATAATAACAGCCGTTCGGGTCGATCTTTAGGTTAAGCCGTGATTGCCTAGGTTGGTCTGTGGATGGGTGACCACCCATTACATACCAAGTTTCCTCCGTGCCTCGGAAAGCACGTTAAGCCGTTGGTCCCGGCTGTCATTTGTAGATCTTTGACAGTCGTTACAGGTAGTCAGTGGCCCGAAAGTCTGACAACCAGTCTTACCAAGGGGTATTGTATTACCCAGTACTGACTGGGTTGTGGAGGTCAGATAGGCAGTCGCTCCACGTAAAATACTGGTATTCAGCTGCATCCGGTTAGATTGGAAGCCGACCCCAATATAGTTGGGAAAAGGCTAGGCAGATGATGTGGCTCAAAAGGCTGCTCAACTGAAAACGGACTGGACAGTACATGTCTGTCGGACAGTCTGGTGGCCTGAGACAGTGAGGCCACTATGGAGATGGTGGGACGAACTTGATAAATTCCGTCAGAACTGAACGAAGGACGTGCGGGTTCGTGAGAAGTGGAAAGAGTGGAGGAAGGCCTTTGCCCAAGTGGGACAGAACAAGCTAGGAAGAAAAAGTTTCTCAATAGCAGCTTGGAGCCTTGGATTAACGCCCGATTGATGGCAGTAGGCTGATAGGCTCGCCCCCTATTACATAGAACTTAAATATAACTAAGAACATGTGTGGGTACTGTAAGGTCCTTTATGCCTTACTCTTTGGGGATTACGGCCAAGAGGTTGTACCTAATATTTGTACTCGATGGAAGTTCAGTACATTTGCGGCCTGAATTATTTCGGCCAAATTCTGATTTATCTCACGAAGTTTATTTACATTCGCTAGCGAAGAAATAGCATCGCTACGTGATTTTGTAGAAAAAATACAATATTTGGTAAGAAATAGAACGATGGCTGATTACTATTTAAAGTGAGAGTCACGTATTAGTGATATTACGTCACATCATTGTTTATTATTATTAATAACATTACGCTTGAGATTGATTTAGTGGTGAGCAGAACGATTTAGACTGTATAATATATATGTCGAATTCTAGTCTAACCGAATGCAGCTAAAACCAATATACAGGGTAACTAATGGAGAGAATTCAGCATATCAAATTAAGATGACCGGTCGGTACAAGAAATTATTTCAGGAATGTTATGGGAATCCAATAAATTTGATTTGTTTTATTTCCTCATACACAATGTATCGTTACCGTAACAAAACGCACGTAGCGAGCGGCAAGCGCGACGACGAGTTCGATGAATTCTCTAGCTAGGCAGGAAGTGAACAGCTGATTTCACGCGTCGTTCGTTACAGTATTTCAATATCCATTGTTGGATTTTTGATTTTAGCCGTATTATTTAAATAAATGGAGTGCTACGTACAGGGAATGTAATTTTACATTGAAATAAAGGAAACGTAACTGAAAAAAAAATCTGTAGAAATATTCCAGTGCAATATGTTTAAAAATGAGTGCCTGACTGCCAGTTTGTGGAGGGCTGTCCCTTACACCCTGTATTACGTATAGCGACATCCTTCAGACCTTCAAAACTGACATAGATACTCGATTACCAACCACCACCGTGGGTCACCACCGGGTTCCTGGATAGTTATTAAATCTACAGGAATGAGGTACCTAAAATCGTTGCAGACGGTGTAAAGAAGGATAATTATGGTGTTTGGCGTGCGCATTTTAATATTTAAATTATTCTTACTTAATACTTAAATTGTTAACAGGTTTCAATAGCCTAAAGTTAAGCATATGGCTTGAAGATACGTCTAAGACCTTGAGCAGTACAATGACATGACACTGACACGTTCTCGATACGGGCATGTTGCTTATGCATTTATTTCAAATAATACTAAATTATAATTAACAAACGTACTAGGGGCTTAATCTTTTATTAAGCCCCTAGTACGTTTTACGAAGGGATTTCTCATATTTTAAATATTCCTATCTTGTGTTTGAATCGATTTCAAACGTATTTCTTGTCATCGCCATGTTGCAGACTATATACGTTTGAAAAAGCTTTATTTATTCACAACAGGTCAAATCAAAATCATCAACATAATTTTTCCTTAGAAGTGATATTTTTTTCATGTTCGTAGAATTTCTATGTTTTTCAGTATATTGATTTGAAAAACCTGCCAAGACGACTCAAAAGTCGAACTCGCGCATGAAGGGTTCCGTGTCATCGTGGTAGGGGAGCCAATATTTATTTATTTATTTGTTGTTATTGCAGCAACAGAAATACACATTCTGTGAAAATTTCAACTATCTACCTATTGTATAATGGGCTGGTGTCTGCAACTTCACGTCCTAGCTCGTATTTAGTGTACGGGGGCTGTCTACCTATTACGGATCATACCCGAGCCCGCTGACATACTGACGGATGGATGGACGCACAGCGGAGGCTTAGTAACAGGGTTCCATTGGTTACCCTGCGGGTACGGAACCCTAATAACCGATTTGGCAACTCTTAACCCCAAAACTCTGACTTCAAGTAATTTATAACTTGAAATAAAAGTTTTGTCCTCATAATAAATTCAAAATCACTCAGAATTATTATGTTAATTAATTTCAACTATAAGTTGTCACTTAGGTTCATATTAATAAGTTAAGTCCTAAGACTAACTTAAATCTTAAAGTAAGTAGCTACCTAACTGACTTAAACTTCGCTGAACTTCGCGAGTTAAGTTACAGTGGGTCAGAGCTCAAAGTTGGCACTTAATAACTTGACAAATCTCAAGTTTTCAAATATTTTCAAATAGTTGCTGTTAGCTTTCAACTTAAAGTTATTGAAACTTTTCATTAGAAGTTTTTAGTTACTTCTTGATCAAGATAGTATTATTTATTTTAAATGAAACTAGAAAGAGGTGGCACGACAATATAGACGCGTACCGCGAGGGCTGGTTTGAGGAGGTACGGGAAAAGAGAACATGGAAGGAATCGGGGGAGGCGTTTGCCCAGCAGTGGGAAAGTACAGCCTATAAAAAAAGATACAAAATTTTTCGAGTCTTGTAACATAACTATAAAGTTATAATGTTCCCACTGCTGGGACACAGCCTTCTGCGAAAGGAAGTAAGCCATAATCTACCAGCTTGCCTGTGCGAGTTTGTAAATAACATAACATCACGCCTGTAATCCCCGAAGGGTTAGGCTGAGTTGTACATAATAATACACCCACATTTCACCAGTTATTTTAATGTCCCATGTAAAAGGGGCGAGCCAATTGCCATCAACCTGGCTCAGATCCATACTCCGTAAGAGAAATCCCTGATAGAAAAACCTAGTGGTGATGATCAAAGTATGGGAGCATTTTTATGTTTTTTGATTATTAGTCTTGTCTAGTTATAACAAGAAAAATGCATGAACTGCATATGAAATGCATCTACCTACTCAAAATACAAGACGACAAATTGCAGACCCACATCAAAAAATTTCAACATCAACCTTGGACTCATAATCAAACATCAATTAAATAAACACAATGTATTAATTTTTTCCATACTTGATGGCACCAAAAGTATTTCTTCCATAAAAATGGCAGTCCATCTCCATAAATATAAAAGAAGCTACGGGGCCAAGGTTTTTTAAATGTCATTACCTTTTTAAGAAAAAGGTTTGCAAAAAATAACGGCAGTTTCATAACAACTTCCAAAACGGTATTTAAATACAAATTGGTTTTTGCTTTGACAGCACTTTCTGTTACAAGGACTTTTGGTGCTTAGTTTTCGTAATGTGAACTGATTTTTGTTTGACAAATTATTTTGTGTTGAAGTTGCACTGTTTTTACCCAACTGAGGCGAAGCCCAAAAAAAAGGGGTCTGTGTATGACCTGTATGTGTGTGTGTTTCATGTCTGTTTGCATGTCTGTTCTTTGTTCCCTCGTAACTCCTAAGCGAATGAACGGATTTGGATAAAATATACGTCGTTAGATTTGAGGCGGACTCCGTTCTATTTTCATAATTTACATTCAAATGGGCCCTGCGTCCAACCTTTGTCTCAATTTAAAATGTGCTTGTTTTTAGCTTTCTAGTTTTTTCAGTTTTTTAATGTTTGGTGATATAAATAAAGTTTTAGATTCTTCTTTGCAATATTACTGTTTTCATTTTGTAAAATCATATTTAGTTAGTTGTTTAAGTGATTGAAGTCAGTTTCGTTGATCTAGTGGTCGTAAACGCTAGTGCTAAGCTTGAAGTCCTGGGTGCGATTCCCAGCTCGTGATTACAATGCTTGTTGTTGTGTATGTTATCCAATCAATCTATGTCGATTGATAATGTCGTCGGTTGATTGACGCTGACTCGCGGTGTGGTAACACCCCCAAGCCTTGTTGTCGGGGCCTATTCTCCATATCCATAATCTAATCGATATAGATAGCATCTGAATGTCATAAATGACCTTTATGACAATTGAGATAATTGAAACTGGTTATGGAAGATTCTGAAGTTCTAGAACCGGTTTTCTGAAGTGAATTCATGGACATAGTGACAGTAATCTTGATCCAGATGTCAATTGTCAATCTATAGTAATCATAGTAAGGCAACGAAATAACATCTTTTGCATAATAAAGCACTAGAAAGATAGAACTGAATGTTTCCCAACATTTTAGATATTGTGTCTTACAATGTTATCGTGATTAACCTTCAACTGCAAACATCAGTTCACTCATAATATTGAAAGAGATTATTCTCAGTAGCTATCTGAGAAAGATATTGTGTTATCGATAGTCAATGTTCTGGTTGAGATAAATTAGATAATCACATGCCAGATGTACATAGGTACCTATCATAGGATGGGATGACATCTTTTAGATCTAAAAATTGACTAAATCAGATACATACATGCTGCTTTTTTTCAACGGGTGCGTTTCAATCATGGATGAACGACCGAAGCACACCAATAGATTATTAAAACTTAATTCTAATAACATTTCTGAAAAGGGTTTAGTGAGACCGAGTTCTTGTACAAATAAAAAGTCAAAAAAAAAATCAAAAAATCAAAAATGGTACTACTGTAGTAGTAGTTCAATAGCCATTTGAGAAATGATAAAATGTTTGTGAAGCATTCAAGGTTTGTATGCGACCTATATCACGTCACTTGCTTCGTATGTACAGTCGCCAGCGCATCAAGTTACTACAAACTGTCAAATTTTCTCATTCGATTTTGAACTTAACAATCAACATTTTGTGGTTTAAAATCATTTGGAGAAATTTGGTAGTTTGTTTCGTTTTATCGCATAGCAGAGTCAAAGTCACACTGTCTGAAACTCCAATACACTTCTACGGGCCACTACGCTTCCTTGCACATTTCTGATGTAAATACACATCCTTTAGAGCCGCCAAAACATGCTGTCTGTCTCATAATACGGAAATTTTGAATACAAAATGTGAAGGATTTTAAGAGAGCCTCAACAAATACCCGGAAGGGACCAGATACTTGAACCTAGGATACATTTGATCAAGCGGGTTAACACACCCTTTCGTAAAAGATTTTGAACTAGATTATAGAGGTTCGCTTTTCAAACAATTTCGAGGGTCAACGACACAATCAAGTTTTATCTTGGCAACGCTTTTGTAGATTTACTTTCCGGGACTGCTCGGTTTGTTTATGCAATAACGGGCGGTTATTATAACATAACATCACGCCTTGTAATCCCCGAAGGGTTAGGCAGAACTGCACCTAACAAGTACACCCACATTTCGCCAAATCGTCAGTTATGTTTAAGTCCCATGTTATATGGGCAAGCCAATTCCATCAACCGGGCACAAATCTAGACTCCGTGGTTGCTACTGAGAAATTCTTGATGGAAAAACACAATAACAATACGCCCGACCCGGGAATCGCAAGCGCGACTGCTGAACATGAGGTCTTAGTTTTAGAGGATCTTTTTCATAAAAGTATAAGTTCCAGAATATTATATTCGTAACAACATGAAATTTTAATGAGAACAGTACAAGAAAAACACTTTTAAAAGTAAGTTAAAGTGTTTACATATTGGTGCTCGTGACTGTACTATTCAAGACATCCACCAACACAATGTTTTGAGTCCTACCGTAAACAGTAATGATTGAAGTCGCTAGTAAACTATACAGGTAATAACGTAAACGGGTATTTGTCTCAAAATGTCAGTAGCCATTTAGGTACTTATGTCTATTCCTCGAAAGCCTTAGATTAAACCTTGACATATTCACTTTCTCTGCACATTTAATTCCAAGGCTTCCTGCAACAGGTAGAAGCTAGTAACTTAACACAACCGGTAAATTAATATTGACAAAGTAATTTATGTACGAAGCATCGAGGACCTCGTGTGTTGTGATCTAGTTTCAAAGTTGATGTACGATTAAGGTCAGGTTGAATAAATAGTAATATTCCCAAGGATGCGTTTGATAGGTGTAAATAATTATGCAAAAATAAATTAAATAAGCTAGATAAACTTTACTGACTTGATTGGTATCAAGTAGGACTGTACCTACTAATACCATACATTCGTAAGTTTGTGAGGATGGATAGATGGATGTTTGTTACCCTTTCACGAAAAAACTACTAAACGGATTTGGATGTAATGTGGCACACAGATAGGTTGTAACCTGGATTAACACATAAGAAACTTACTGTCCCGTGGGACAATTACCGAAGTCCACGCGGGCGAAGCCGCGGTCATAAGCTAGTCGATTATGTGTTTTCAACGGTCATTTCTTGTGTAGTTATTTAAGATGTTGAGTATGGAAACTAAAGTTATTACATATCGAAAACCTATCAAGAAGTTTCATAAAATAATAATTTAGTCTTAAATATTTTGATACATCATGGTGTAATGTATGTAATTAATTCGTGTGTAAGTGTGTGTATACAATCAGGGTAAGCTTTTGAACGTTCCGCACCGTTTTATTCACGTGCATCTGTTTTCAATGACTCATCAAAACTAAAAACACATAATAATAACATACAATATCAACACGGATCTAAAATCATTGTTGACCTAACTAATGTCATTGTGGACCTTATGTAATTATTATTCATTCGTTTCCTACTTATTTTCTAGGTATTTTATCTTCATTGGTTTATTGAATAGTCCAGACAGTTCTTAATAGAGTAAACGATGCCTCCTCTCATGTGCGGATTGTGACTACCCGGTTTTAGTGAGGTAAAAATCCCATACTGTCTGGTCTTATCCTCAAAGACCAGTCGCCTTTTGAATGTTTCATGAATAATCACATGACACAATGTCAAGGTCTCGCTGCAGAGTCAGTGTCGGTTTTCACACATTGTTAAATAAATAGAAGATTAAAAAACAATGTTGCTAAATGAATTCTTCAATTCTACACGGCAATTTTTTTTAAAACGTGTCTTGGTCGGTGTTTCCTACTGTGAATAGTCCAGACATAATCTTATTCAAGTTACATGAGAACCATGCAGGTTTGTGTCTGAGGTGGTCTTTTGAACGAAGAATTACTTTTGAGTAAACCTATCCATTCAGTGCACGCATTTATCGTCAAAAAATGTCAAATAGAACATAAGAAATTAAGGCAAGAACTGGTGTAATATGGGTGTACCTGCTATAGTTACTGTTGCAACCATCTAGGAACAGGTATACCAATAGACGGAACACCTGTTCCTATTACAGGGCAAGGACCTAAATTCACTATGCTTGTCCTGTTCAATATATTACCAACTCAAAACACTTAGGAGATGACGTCATACTATATAACGACCGATTGTTTATGACATGTATAGTATCGTTATTGTTTATTATATCGCGTTTGGTACACCTGATTTGAAAGGCTAGTTGTATTGTCAATTGAAGTTTGTAGGTTCGGAAGTAAGGTATAATTTGAGCCGGTGGTCTTCTAGTTTTTAATTTACTGCCTCGTTGCTATATTGGTGGTGGTCTAGGTGGTTGGTGACCGCAAGCGCGACTGCTGAACAAGACGTTCTGGGTTCATTTTCTGAGTCGGTCAAAGCGTTATTGGGTTTTTTCACCAGGAATTTCTCAGTAGCAGCCACGAAGCCTAGATCCGAGCCCGGTTGATGGCAATAGGCTCGCTCCCTATTACATAGGACTTTAACATAAGAATAAGAATAATTTATTTAAAAAGTATTACAAAAGTGTACATTTAGACGCAGTAGTGTTATTTCTCAAACAATGGTATAATTACATACATAACTGGCGAAATGTGGGTTACTATTAGGAACATCTCTGTTTAACCTTATCGGGATTACAGGCGTGATGTTATGTTATGTTTAAACACAACATAAAATCTTGGAAACCATCTCCTGACGAAAAAATATCGTGAGGAGACCGAAATGTCTTACTTCTAAAATTCGATGATATACCCATGATAAAAAGCCGGGAGTCAGGCAGGCCACGGTTCGTACTAAAATCTTCCAACCCCTGTCTATTGTTTATCGAAATATTTGGTAGTGGCAGACGGCTACTTGATCTTCAAATCGTCCACGACTGGATCAGACGCCGACCGAGCCAGACCTTCAGTGGTGACAGATCGGTGGGGGAATATATCTCTATATAATCAAAATCAAAATCAAAATATTTTATTTCACTTAGGCCTAGATGGGCACTTATAAAACGTCGGCAAAAAGGTGCACGGTTCGGGTTGGTCGTTTCCTATGGAGAAGAACCGGCAAGAAACTCCATTGTTACTCTTTTCAAATAACACCATACACGTCGTGGCTAAATAATAACAGCCGCTCGGCTCGATGTTTAGGTAAAGCCGTGCTTGCCAATGTTGGTCTGTTGATGGGTGACCGCCCATTACATACCGAGTTTCCTCCGTGCCTCGGAAAGCACGTTAAGCCGTTGGTCCCGGCTGTCATCTGTCTTATAGATCTTTGAGAGTCGTTACAGGTAATTACCCAATACCAACTGGATTGTGGAGGTCAAATAGGCAGTCGCTCCAAGTAAATTACTGGTACTCAGCTGCATCCGGTTAGACTGGAAGCTGACCCCAACATAGTTGGGAAAAGGCTAGGCAGATGATGATAATTCACCACCATGCACTCGACCTGCGTGTTGGATTATGTCCCACTCCGTATTACAGAGAGGAAGCTTCGGTCCCAGCAGTGGGACTCCCACAGGCTGATTGATAACCGATATAAGCATAAACATCAGCTAATTACTCCTCTTTTTTTGATAGAGGATGACATCTAATATGAATAAAAACAGAATTTTAATATCGCACTATTAAATAGTTTAGTACACTTTACTTCGTTCATTTTGAAAGCTTAGTGAGAATAAAAACAATAAAGTTGAGTGAAATATTGTTTGACTTTTAATGAACTTTGTAGCTAGAATCTAGATGTAAATTAATGACAATTTCACAGTATCTAGAAGTATTCCAGCTTTATTAACTTTCTGAAATTTGCAGTGCTTTTCAATCTGTAACAAAACAAACATGTTAATATTTTGTACCAAAGTTTTTCAACTGAAAAATTTACTTCGAATTACTGAAAAAATGACATTGAACAATTTTGTTAAAAATAAATACCCAAAAATAATGTTTCTTTTTAATATAAACCTATCTCAATTTTTTTCGCAGCGTCAATTCAGACGAGATTGAAAATAAATCGATTTATGTAATATTGGAGAATTATTTCTGACTGATAACGCTCAGGTAAATCGAGCCTAGCTGTTATTTCTGTTATTTTCCTTTTTCTGTTATTTTTTTCTGTTGTTTTTTTAGACGCGATTTTCGGGAACAAGGTTTAGAGAATCTCATAATTACTTTACCACTTTTAACATCTATTCCCACTAATTTTAAAAGTTAACCTGTATTTCCCACTGCTGGGTAAACATTTTCGAAAAATCGTGTTACAGCTAAATTGGACCGATTTTAGATTATCCATAGAAAAAGAAATTTCCAATTATCTTTTTTTTTTAAAGATATTTCGAAAGTGTTCTCTGATAACTTTTTAGACTTATGTATCCTGCTTATGCGTATGAAGTTTCATTAAAATCGGTTCAGCCCTTTCGACAAAAAAGGACTTTAAAGTTTGTATGAAATACCGTAAGACGTAAACATTCTTAACAATAAACCATACCAAAGTTCATTAACACAATTGTGTTTTGTGATAATTCAAGACCCAGTGAACATAACTTTAGTAAAATTAGTTTTCACTTTGTCTGTTAAGCTACTGCATAGTAAAATTGATAATGTTTACATTGTATTTACTCACACTCGAGTACCTATAAAGTCCATGTACGACTTAATTTCAGCTTGTATAACACGGTATATAACCCGGTTTGCACCAAATTAGTTTCTGGTCTTGAAATCTATTTATTTATTTATATATTTATTTTCTCTCATGCACATCACATTTTTTACCATAATACTGTCCGTTTTTCTACATGAACCCAGTCAGGGCACTGCAAAGCACAATGCTGGTTTGGTGTTGAGTTTGTGAACATTAAATTAACATAATAAACTGAGTCAAAACTTATCAAAACATTATACAATACATTTCAGAAAAAGAATGTCTAGAAGGCGTTATGATGTCGAGTTAACAGTATTAAACACTATACAATAACACACATAAGTCACCACGCGCGCGCGGCGGCGCCGCGTGGTGTCCATGTTTTCGTGTGCGGACAACCAGGTACCAGAACAAGCCTATAACTTTGTGATTTTTCATGGTACAGTTTTGAAATTTTGTATTTAGATTCTTTACATTAAAAAACTAGACACGTGTTTCAGGTTTCACATATACTAAAACTAATGTTGAATAATCAAGATGCGACAGACGCCAGCAAATAGAGAAAACCGTGAAATATTCTCCGTTCCCGACCGCCCTTCATTCCTGTTTCGTCGAACAATAATTGGATTATACTCGGTCAGCGATACAGAATCTCGCAGTTGTCCCATCTCGCTCCCCTGGTGATTCGTGGAAAAACTTTTTAACGACACAAAATTCATTTAGAAGTTGACAATACGACGTAGTACAACGGTTTTCGTTGAATTTCAGGATATTAATTGGCCCTGTTTTGTATAAACTGCAATAAATATTTGAAAACTAAATAAATATTAAGGACGTTTCTAGTTACCAAAAGCGTGATTTTGAACGCGTAAGGAACAAAATATTTTTTTCATCGAAACAAATTGGTACCCTACCGAATCAAATTTAGGTTCGCAATTTGAAAGGCTATACAGATTAATTTCGCATCTCAAACTCAAAGCATTTATTTCAATAAGCCCTGTAGTAGTTACAAGCACTTTGAATTGGCAAACATTAAATGATGAAGCTATTAAATAAAAAATAAAACATTTGTTTCAGACAAAAAAGCTCATAGGCAAGGCAAGGTTGTTAGTAACAAGAACGTCGCTTATAACTAATGTTAGTAATTAACAAGAAGAAACTAGACACACCGTCTACCCCTGCACAGTAGGCTCATCGGTCTCGCGCCAATCACCCTGAGGACGTGCACCTTTTTGTCGACGTTTTATAAGTGCCCATCTAGGCCTATGTGAAATAAAATATTTTGATTTTGATTTTGACGCTATTCAGGCTCCCCCGTACTCGTCGCACCACCGATTTAACTTTTTTACGCATAATTACGTATAGGTTATCTACGCTGCCGTCAGTAACCATGCCTGATGCACTGCAATATCGAGGGACCCGAAACAGAGCCCTGAACACATTATTATAACTGGACGCGCAAGGCACTGTAGGCTTTCTGAGTAAAGTTTGCCTACAGGCCGCTCGTGTAGGACGTCTGGCAGAATGCTTTGAACATAGTTATTTTAACCAGATATACATATTACCACGCACCGACAATGCCCTGCGCTCCCTCTCAATGTCTAATTCGTCACTCAAATAAATTCTCAGGGATAATGTGACCAAGATATTTAAACTGCGCAACACATAGAGGTAAAACATTAAGTAATAAGAGTGGTATAAAGATATTGTTTTTATTTTTATATTTAAATAACATGAACTCACTTTTACTTTCGTTGTATCTCAAGCCACACAGCACAGCATAAACTTAACATACTTTTAACAACTGTCCGAAACCACCAATTGAGGGGCTCAGCAGCACCATTTCATCGGCTTAACTCAAATTATTGACACATGTGTCATCTATATAGCATGCAACATGCATGATGATGATTGCCTCAAACAGATGGTTAATATTAATATTAAAGAGTCGTGGCGAAGGCAGCCCACCCTGCCTGACGCTATACTCTAAAGAATATTCATCTGAGTATCACAATCACACAACCTAACAATATTATAAATGCGAAAGACCGTGAGGAAGTATGGATGTCCAGATGTCTGGATGTTTGTAACTCTTTCACTCAAAAACACTGACCGGATTAGGATGAAATTTGGCGCACAGGTAATTTATAATCTAGACTAAAACATAGGATACTTTATACTGGTAGTACGATCCTGTGGGACAATTACCGAACTACACGCGGGCATAAGCTAGTTCTTAATAACTGTGAATGAACTGTCGTTGCCCATTCCAAAACGTAGAACTCTCTGAAGACGAATGGGCAACAAATTCCATGGATATTCTTTTAAATCAAAATATTTTTACGAAGCTTTGGTAACATCATTCATGTTCAGATTATACATAATTATTATGTGAGAACGACGTAGAAAGTCGTGCACGTTAAAAGCGTTAAGAGTCATCATCTGCCTAGCCTTTTCCCAACTATATTGGGGTCGGCTTCCAGTCTAACCGGATACAGCTGAATACCAGTATTTTACATGGAGCGACTGCCTATCTGACCTCCACAACCCAGTTAGTACTGGGTAATACGATACCCCTTGGTAAGACTGGTTGTCAGACTTTTTGGGCCACTGACTACCTAACGACTGTCAAAGATCTACAAATGACACCCGGGACCAACGGCTTAACGTGCTTTAAAAGCGTTAAGAGTAAAAAGATAAAATGATATAAAAATCCGTGGCAGTAAAGGGCCACTTGTGCAGTCTCTACTAACGGCATCTGTTCAGCACCATACAGCTCAACCATCTTGAAGGGAACTGAATGATCTGACACACCCGCCACCATCAAAGGGACATTTCAGTGAGCATGACATTTTTTAACTATACCTCCTATTTTGTTAACAATGGCTTTACCAAGAAACATTTATTTTTCCATCTGTTTTCCTCGTCAAAGATTACCGGGCTTAATTCGGTGAAAGATTTTTAAAAAATCACTTGATTTGACAGATGTCACTTTATCTTTTGTTTTTTCTGTTAGTAATCTGACAGATAAGCTAGACAAGTGTTTACTAACCAAATCTATCGGCTGTATTTGACAGATATTGAACTGGATATCGCGAAGGGCGTATCATGGTTAAGAAGAGATATTAGGATGACATCATGATGACGAAATCATACTATCAAATGTTCAGATAAAAGTATGATGATCTTGAAATATTTAGGTGATCGTCTACAGATTTAAGAAGTCAGTCAAATAAGAGAGAGATATATATACGTATGAAAGTAAAAAATACGTGGTGAAGTGAATATCGGTAAATATCTAATTCATTATTGTGAAGTTCAGAAATATAACTTTTTGATTTTTGTTTTGTTGATTACTGTACCCGAAGTGAAAGTTAGTGAAAAGTTTTTTTTTTCTCTATAAATCACAGATGAAAGATGGCAGAATAATTAAAGTGTTTATCTTGCTTTTTAATTAAAGAGTAATAATGTTACTCAAATTGCGGTGCTTTTATTTTAAGATTGCAAGTTAAATAATAAATTGGTGTAAAATTATAATGAAGCAAAGTCACATTCAAGAAATTCTTAGAATTAAGTTCGTTAAGATTGAAAACATTTCTCAATCTCATGAATGCGTGAAAAATACCAAAAGGACCGAATAATTAGTTTACGTGTAACATTAATTATGAATAAAAGACTAAAGAAAATAAGTTACTTTGATACTACGAAACGTCGAAACTAACTAAAGAAATAAAACTACGAACCCAGCTTAAGAAATAATAAAATTAAAATTACATTGCGCTTGATATTTCGATTAGCGGTTTTTGAATATTAGGGCTCATAGAGGCGATGTATTATATTTGCTAGATTTAAGTTAATAACCGGCGGTCACTGACCCCAATCAAACATTTGTTTATTTGTTTTTCATCAACATACAACCTGAAACTGACCTGCAAATTGCAAAAAAAACGTAAGAAAATTTGAATTTCACGGGCTACCCTGGCGCTTCCAAATTAAGGTTGATTTTCATTTGCATTATTTATGTAGCGAGTTTAGCTCAAGTAACAAACTGTGTGTTCAAACTTCAGTCCAAATGTGGCAGCTTTTTGTGTAGTGAAAGTATCACAGACACAGATCTCGAAGGATCTTTTCAACGCTTGAATGACGTTAACAGGGGGCGGATGTTGATAAATATTTTTGATAAATTGTTTCATGAAATGTATTTGTTAAGGGTGGCCCAGCGATATCGGACCCAACTTAGGAGTTATAGGTTGTAGGTTCAAACCCAGCCACGCGCATTACTTTGCGTAATTTATTTCATTACCACTACTTTCAAAACGGTGAAGGAAGACTTCGTACGGAACCCAGCAAGTCTTAGAACCAGAAATTTGAAGACAATGTGACATCTACCAAACCGCACTGGGCCCGCGTGGAACCCATTCCCTCGTATAGAAAGGAGTCTCAGTCCCAGTGGGGGGAACACTATCGCCTGATTAAGCTTATTAGAGGTGGTGTTCATTCTGTTTTTGGCTATACGCCGCAAGATGCTTACTGCAGTGAGGCGACTCGCTTACGAAACTTGAAGCCTTTATCTACCGAGCTGTCTTACTCGCATCTCTCTCGATTTAAAAATCTTTTTAAATTCCGTTGTTCTCTCTTATTTCGCAACTTGGAAACATAATTCGTGGGTATATTACCTGAGACCTACTTAAGTCGGATTTTCCTGTTTGGACAAATTGTCAGTGATATTCGGTTATCTCCATCTCAAGAGGGAAAATGTTCGGTTTCCTTATTTTGATATAGTACCCGCAAATATGATTTACGTGCCTGATTGTCGGCCTTATTTATTTCTCTGGCATGGTGACTGGTTAGTTCCTAGTAGTATGTTAGTTTTGACGAGCTGTAGGTTGTGTCGCTCGTCAGTACTGAGTTTGATTCCTGGTTAATATATATTTTTTTTGATTGAAGTTAGTGCAGACAGCGGTGAATTTAATGTTTGTTTGAATATGTAAATAATGGGAATTTGATGGACGAATATTTATTTTGCGTGTCCATAATACTGTTTTCTTTTGTTTACAGATTTCCAAAATGGCGAAAACCAAGGAGTTGATGGAGATAGACAACTTCAAGTCGACGTAAGTTTTGGATATTAAAAGCATTCAACGTTTACATTAACACTAGGAATTAATATAAATGTCATCTAGGTCATTGAAAACTTACCTAACACAACTGTTTTGGCTTTCATTATTATAGATTTGAAAATAAATCCGGGTTGAAGATAATTTAGAACCTAGTGTAATAAAATTCCATAAGCCAATTTTAACAATGGTAGATTCTCAAGAAAAAATAACAATACTATTTAAGAAAACCGTGAGAAAATATTTCTTGGCGTCACCAGCTGAGTCAAGTTCAAGAATTTATAATGTTATTTTAAATAGATAGACTGCAGTAAATATTCAATTGGTAATTTTTCACTTCTCTATTATTCATGATCTCTGAAGGCACCAACTTTGCACAGTCCATCCATCATTTCTTTAGTTGCAAGCTTGTGAATTACCTCTCATTTTATTACTCAAAATTCGACAAATTATGAGAGTGATATAACAGAAAAATACTTCAGAATGACCACAGTTTCAAAGGAATTGATTTAATGTGGATACCTGTATTCTCTACTCTTTATTCTCTTTATTCTTTCTCTTCGTTTATATAACTGAAGTAACACAACAAAAAGTTCAGCAACATAGTGCAAAAAGTAGTACAGCGCCATCTATGAAACAAATAAAAAACCAACATCAAAGTTCGGAATCACGCGATTGAAGTTATTCGCGATTTAATCGATATTTATTTTATTTCAGATTAAATTACAAGTTCCATAATTATGTTAGTAAAAGTCTTAACCTAATGTTAGTAAAAAACACACTCTGTATATAAAATTGTACCGACTGACACGTACGTGTACGGTTGTATCCAGTGAGCCAGCATGGGGCTGTCCCACCTATCACACAATACATTCAGAATGCTGTGGGAGCTAGCACGTACTCGTTTCTGCATAATGGCATAAAAACCATCAACCCTGGCCTCGGTGAACATCCCGGAAGCGCTACAATAGCGTGGTAGACCCAACAGCATCCTGAATACATTGTTATACTGGACACGCATGGCGTTGTATGCCCTCAGCTTATACCTGACCCACAGACTGCACGTGTAAAAAGACTGGCAGTATACTCTGAAATGGGGTTATTTTGACTTCCGTATTATATATTACCTCGGACAGCCATCGCCCTGCGTTCCCTTCATTTAAGACTATATAGGAAAAGCCGACAACAACTGTCAGCCAGTAGCCCAATAGGCACAACATCCGTCTGGTCAGAAGATCCTCCGTTTCCTATGTGGAATGAAGAACTTTACACCCTGTTTTTCAAAACCCTATATAACACTTTGAGATCACTAATATTTCCACAACATATAAATTGTAGCGGTTTCCCAATAATTCACCAGTTGCCACAAAAAAGCAAGGGGAAGTCCATTTGTAATTGTAAGGTAATGTATACCTAAAATGAAAATAAAGTTAAAAACAAATTATAAAAAATATTGGCAGACATCCAACTTTCATGTAAAAATAAAAGGCTTGAAAAGATACTTACACTCAAAACTAATAATCCGCTAATTAAAAATAACTATAAAAAATACGAAAAAACTTTGAAGAAAACAGTTATAACTGCAAAGAAATTGCAATATATAAATCAAATAACAAAGTTAAAACTATGTGGAGTATTATAAATGAAAGAATAAATAAAAAAATAAAAAGGGATAGAAATAACATTAAATTACAAATAAATAATATAAACATCACTGAACCTAAGGAAATAGTTAACTTTTTTAATAACTTCTTTGCGTCCATTGGTAGCAACAAAACACCAGGCAATGAGACGACAGGCCCCCCAGTGATCAACCCCACTGAAAACACGATGTTTCTTAGTCCAGTAGACCCCGGCGAAATAAACACGCTAGTATAAAACCTAAAAAACAAAAAAAATCACGGAATAGACGAGTTACCACCAATGTTAATACGACAATGTGCTAACGAACTTACGTTACCGTTCTACTTGCTAGTACATCAATCTTTCGAAGAAGCCACTTTCCCGAATTACCTAAAGAAAGCACTAATAAAACCAATCTACAAAAAAAACTCGAAAACGGATCCAAGCAATTACCGTCCAATAGCTCTTTTACCAACTGCTTCTAAAATTTTTGAGAAAGCAATGTGTAATCGTGTATACTCCTTCTGCGAAAAATACAAACTATTTAACGAATACCAACACGGCTTTCGCAGAAACCGATCCACTGTTTTAGCAATTTATAAATATATACAGGAAGTTTTAAATATAATAAATGACAAAAAATACGCCGTAGGTATATTGTTAGATATGACCAAAGCTTACGACAAAGTACAATATGACATTTTACTAAATAAATTACATGGCATAGGGATCCGCGGAAAAACTCACGAATGGTTTAAATCCTATTTAACAAATAGAGAACACCAGGTTGAAATAGATTTTTATAATGAAAATACCAAAGAAATACAAAATATTCGATCTGACTGTACAACAATAAATTAACGCCTCTATTCCCCAAGGGAGTGTAGTTGGATGCCTTCTATTTCTTATTTACATAAATGACCTTCCGAAAACCATAGAAGGGCCGTATGTCTTGTTTGCTGACGATATTTCGCTTCTTACTTCATGCCGTAACAATATTGGCTTGAGCGAGAACCTAACCACTACATTAAATAAAACCATAACTTGGATGAATAACCATAACCTCGAAATCAATTTCTCTAAAACAAAAATAATGTCCTTCCACCCCCGTCAAAAAACTCCATTACAAATAAACTTCACCTACAACGGCACTACAATAGAAGTCGTTCAAGAATTTACTCTACTTGGCCTGTCCATAGATACTAACATTAATTGGATATCTCACATTCAAAAGATTAGATCTAAACAATCCAAATTTGCATACGCCCTTCGTGAAGTCAAAAAGACTACCAACCTTAAAACCGCACTTGTTACCTATTATGCCTATGCATTTGCGTGGCTCAGTTACGGCGTGATATTGTGGGGAAACAGCACAGACGCACCGACACTTTTCACACTACAGAAAAGACTCTTAAGAATATTAGTAAATATAGACGAAACCGACAGCTGTAAACCTCATTTTCAAGAGCATAAAATATTAACCCTCCCCTGCCTATACATTCTAGAAATTTGCAAATTTGTTCGAAAATACCCACACTTTTACACTACACGAGAAAATATACAGTCAAGATACACATTACGCCATAAAAATAGACTAAACATACCAAGCTCTAAGCTAAAAATGCACTCAACAAGTGCCCTAGTCATGTTAATGAAGGTTTATAATAAATTACCGGAAATTATTAAAAATGTACAAAAATTTAATCCATTCATAAATAAATTACAACAATTTTTATTATATAAATGCTATTATACTATTAATGAATATCTAAATGACAAATTTTAAATTAATAATTATGATTCACTAATTGTTACTTTGTATGCCAATAATTAATAGTAAAATAAAAGCCCTCTTCCTCTCTCCTACCTTGTTGTGCCCTTACAGGGTCCATATTTATGTACCTAGCTTTAAGCCCTTTGTAACATCTTTTTTACAATATGGAACGCAAAATAAATGAAATGAAAAAATAATTCTACGGGCTGATAAGCGTTGCCATTACGGCATATCACAATTTTTTGCTTAAACCTAAACCCATCGGATCTAAATAAAACCTTCAATTTATAAGTGTGCAAATAAATCAATGATGCATATCAACAATACAAATTATACTCAGTGGTTTTCATTGACTTTTTATCACAAAGCGCGTTCCGAATCATTGGGCATCACATCAACAAGGTTGGTTATGTTGTCAGCAAACCAATCTAGTAGCGCACTTTTGTACTTTCAACTCTTCATTCAACGCTGAGAGTTGAAAATGTTATGTGCGGTTAAAGCACGTGTGTGAATGTTGAGTAAAAGATTTATTTGAAGATCACTTGCGTAGTCAGGAACGCATTCCAGATATTTAAATGCCGGAAATCGTTTCATAATATGAGGAATTTTAGGGTCTGCACGTGTCGCCGTAGTGTGCCGTTACTCTGCTGAAGTATCGAGTTGTTTTGAATGTTTCATCATATGAGAAAAGAGGACATAAGAGGAGGTCTGAAAGTGGCGCAGGTGACGAAAAAGAATGTGGATGGGTATAAAAGTAGAGGAAGACCAAAGAAACGATGGATGGTGTCTGGTGAGATGACAAGTAATGGTAACAGTAGATATAGTAATAGTATGGAAGAAGACATGCTGCGCCAACTCCAAATAAATTGGGATAAGTGAAGGAGAATGATAAATGATGATGATGCTATGAGAATCTCTATATTAAACTTCCTGAAAACACATATTTTTAAAGTTTTGGCGGCTTTCGGGTATTGGACTTTCTATTACAAGAAGCAGATCTTACTAATTTTACTTTGCATTTGGTATTTCATATTCATTCACTCTGATTCACAGAAATTGCAGATCCAGCTGAAACTAGGTTGAGCATCTAACATGACATGTTATTTCGTTTCTATTTTCAGAGCGGACTTGACCAGTAATCCAGGATTCCAGTCTTCACTTAGTATAGCTTCAAAAAGCGTCGATGAGAAGCCATACAACCCCTTCGAGCATCGAACTGTAGAACATCCTAATTCGTAAGTCGAGATACTTTACCATATAGATTAATACTAGCTTTTACCCGCGGCTTCGCCCGCGCTGGGTTCGATGAGTGTTCCACTGGATTCATGAAGTATCAGAAACGTATTAGTTTAAAGTTCTAATCGTCGTAGATTTCTCACAATCACCAATTTATGGTGAAAAGGTGGAAATTTTTCAAAAAACTTGTAAAGTTTGATTTCACCAAAACAATCCCGTTTGGACTCCAAGTTATTGGGGTCAAAATGTTGCAAATTAGGTCTATTAGAACCGTGCTTCTAGCTTCTGATGTTACATAAGTGCCCATGTGGACGGTGATGGGCTAGCTCGCCGTCCGGCCGTCTTATGACGACAGGCCGTGTCGACGGCGCGTTCGTGTTCCACGTACGCCTCAAAGAGATGTCAGCAAATAAGTAGTGGTCCGCAAGGGCCGATGCCTGCCAGCGCTGCGGGACTGTTCGAAAGAGATACCGTGGCCCTGGAACACAAAGGGCAAAGAAGGAACATGGATGGGTTTTAGTCAGTACAAGTCTGACACTCCCTTCCGCTCCGCCCAGTGTGGGGGGGTCATTTGATGATTTCCCATCCAAAAAAAATAAATAAAAAGGGTCTATTATCACCCATTTCAAGGAATGTTCACAATTACCAATCGACCTGAATACAATTTCTTTTATAAACCTGAATATTTGGAAAGTGGGAAACTGAAATAAATGTACAAAATAATGAAGATAAATGAATACCTTTATAACCGAAATTCTCAACAAACGAGAAAGCTAATGTTGGCATTATTCAAGAGAATGTCATAACATTCCTTTTCCCAAAAAATTAAAAGAAATTATGATTAATTACACCTCTTTGATAGGACCGGGACACGTCACAGACTGTGATGCTATACGTCAAGTAATTGAAATCATTTATCTTAAGAATTGCCAGAACGATGTGAAGAAGTCTTGTCTACATGTCTTCAAAGTTGATTAACTTTGAAAACATTAATTTATTAATTTCGACGGTTTTATTAGAATCAGGTGTTAAGACAATTTGAACAAAAACAGACTAAACAAAATTTTGAGACAAGTCATTGAAAATGGAATAAGAATTTTATAATTAACTAGCAACCCGCCCCGGCTTTGCACGGGTGCAATATATATATATATTAGCATACAGAGGGACAGACAGACAGCGGGAAGCGACTTTTTTTTATACTATGTAGTGACACTTATTAAAGAACTGTAAGATTAAGTTACTCTCACGAAAAATTGTAAGTGGATAAGTCTAGTGTTATTTATAAGTGTTTAAAATAGTAGTTATATCTTTGTAGCTAAAGATGTTAAGTAAAATTCTCAGAATACCGTAACGTCAAAATATTTACATTCAATCAAAAAATAATAGATGTTTATACCATCCTAAATTAGCATACAATTACTAACGTTAACCAAACGTGAGGCGAAGAAGACGTAAATTGGCTTAACAAAGAAAATAAGCCGATATGCAAATTGGTTGAAATTCATTACTTGGTATAATTCTTATGAAATAACATAATTAAGTACGCAAGCAAATATTATCCACGCATTTTAAAAATTAACATGTGCCATTCAAAAATATTTTTTCATCTGACTTTGGTTACTATTAAAAAAATATTTTGAGTACCAGCCATTTGTACCGTTGTAACTTAAATCATTTTAAGTTTTTCTTTTGTATTAGTTACAATATAAAAGGGTACAACTTATTTGAAGTGTCATCTTTGTAATAATAAACAGATTTAAAATAAAAGAACAATGTCGTAAAATCATACAAAGCAAGCCCAAAATAATGAAAACTCATCGCTTGAACGTGAGCTATTTAAATTGCGAAGACAAAATGAAATGTCGTGTGAACTGATTGTTTCATTTCAATCACGTTTTTGTAATAAATCTTGCACATGTTGCAAATCTTCATCTGCCTAGCCTATTCCCAACTATGTTGGGGTCTGAATTAATTATCAATGCTTTAGTACGAAACATCGCGATATTTCACAATTTTATTTCAACGTCCTGCTATTTTCGTGTTCCATTATGCTGGGTATAAACCTTTATTTGATTGTGCCAATTCCCACGTTCCTGTTCCACCGCCTGTTTTGCCACGATAGCAACAAACGCGATCCTTTTCATTTTGTATTTATCGATTTTTCCATCACGACAGCAAACATTGAATCGCCATTATCAGAGTGCATACTCTTAAAAACGCCAATACACTGCACTACCATCGTTGTGGCTGACGTTTCTATCCTAAATCCAAGAGACCGTCCAATGTAAAGTCAACCTTATTCCTGTAACTCATGAGTAAATAATAAACTTTTTTCTGTTTACAGAACCATCGGCTCAATAGTACATCTGCTCAAATGTTGCCTGGGCTCCGGTATCCTGGCGATGCCTGCCGCCTTCAAGAACTCAGGACTTATCGTAGGGACCATTGGAACGTTAATAGCTGGATTTGTTTGCACCCATACTGTGCATATTTTGGTAAGTGAACTTAATATCAATGGTTTCTAGAATAAAAAACCTCAAAACGGTTACGTCTCGTCGTCCACCTTTGTCGGCTTAGGGTGTTGTATAAACCCAACTTCCCATATGAGGACTAAGGACTCCCAGTAACAGCATCGCCAATAATACAGTATTATGAGGGGTTATAAAAACCAACTTAAAACAACTGTACATTTTGGAAGCCATTATTATCACCTATTTTTATTTGTCTATACATACAGAAAAAAAAAAAAAATTGAAGTGTCTGTTTGTAATATAAATATAAAAATAACAGCATTTTACTGAACGCATATGAAAATATATATTATGGCACTTTTAATAAAAACATATTTGTTTTAAATTTTTGTCTGTCTGTTTGTTCCGGGTAATCTCCGAAACTGCTGGACCGATTTTGACAGGACTCTTAATGGCAGATAGCTGATGTTATACGGACTAACTTAGGCTACGTTTATTCAAAAAAAAAAAATAGGGATCCGTGGAAAAATAATGAAAACCCTTGAAATTGTTAACGTTTCAAAAATGAAAGTAATATATTTTTTTATCATGATTTCACGCGAACGAAGGTCGTGAGCAACGGCTAGTTAATCATTATTCATAAAAATGAACTTTTTTTCTCTGAATCTTTCTCTGGATTGAAACAAAATAAATAGTGGAGTTGGTTTAGTCCCTCATTTTTACAAAAAGTTTATAACTTCTACTACGCTCTTCCAAAATGGACAAAATAAATGCTACATAGGTACCTGCCAGTAAAATTCGGGGTAGAAGGGAGACCGACGCGAAAACGATTGAAAAAATTCTATGGGCCCCTCCATAGAATGTTTTATACCTGTTATACCTTTATTGCGAAACGCAAATAAATAAATACAAAGTGGAAGGGCCACCAGCTCTAAAGCGGTTGCGGTTGATATTAGTAGAGCATTTTGAACCGCCCTACATAGATATTTTACATCATCATCATTTCAGCCGAAAAACGTCCACTGCTGGACATAGGCCTCCCCCAAGTGTCGCCACATTGACCGGTCCCGTGCCTCTCGCATCCAGCGGGTCCCTGCAACCTTTACCAGGTCATCGGTCCACCTAGTGGGAGGCCTTCCAACGCAACGTCTGCCAGTTCGCGGTCGCCACTCCAGAACTTTCCGGCCCCATCGGCCATCCGTTCTGCGAGCAATGTGCCCTGCCCACTGCCACTTAAGTTTGGCTATTCTTCGGGTTACGTCGGTAACCTTGAAATTTTACATAGGTAATTTAAAAAAAAATGGGGTGGTTCAGAGTGTTGTACTGAATACGTGGTAACCGTTTTCGCGTCGGTGTCCCTTCTACCCCGTAGAGGAACCGGACTACAGAAACTTAATTACACTGCGCTCTTCCCTCTTTGCAACGTTAGTTACCATAAACGAATTAACGTCTAGACGTTTGACAACAAATTATGAGTAGCATTAATTCTCAGTCTCGACTCGTAAAGTTATTAAAATATGAAAATTGCAATAACCTGACTAAAAAACCTGTCGTCACTTAAAAACAACAGGTTTTTAAGGTAGTTTATATAATGCAATTATAAATGAATCTGTATTTAATCGTTGCACGGAACGAGGTTTTATACAGTTTATACAAAAGTGCAGTGGCAAAGGTTCCATACAACTCGATTCCTACCGGCTTCCCTTAGAAAAATGGCACAGTCAGTATTCTATAGACAAATAATATAATCACAATAAAGATATGTACTCCGGCTTACCTCTAATAAAAATTGACCCTTCGCTACTGCAAAAGTGCATTGCCTTCACACATAGTACACACATAGAATCTTATAAGCAATGGATAGGAGGGGTCTAGAATAACTTAGGTACTGAATCCATGGGCATAGTTTGCGCATCCATGTAAGATTAGGGTTGAACCACATCTTTCAGCACGGATTCGCATTTATGCCCCGTGTGCTTCCGCTTGCGGTTGCGTGCTGTCAAATGCTATAGCTATATATATATTCTTTTAACATGCGATTTGAATAAAGAGTGCCAACTATGAGATGGATAATATTGCAAGAAATACAAACCACTATGAGAAGATTAAAAAGAAACACATTCGTACGTAACGTAAATACTGCTTTAATCATTGACACTACACTGTCAAATCCAGATAGATTTTTGGAATGACTGTTAATGATTTTATTGAATGAATTGACATACTGCGGTCTACACTTCAAAATTAAAAGTCAAAGTTCGCGCTGAAAGCAACGACAGTTTTCAATCGCGCGTGATAGCAATCGTCAGCACTCCATCGCACTCCCTGCCCAGGCGATCGCATTTTTTCCGAGCTGTCGAGCGCATCGTGGATGCTGCTGCGTGCGATAGCATTCCCGCTCTGTTGCTCACTCTAGCAAATGACGGTTCTGAGTGATAAAAAAGGACAGGAAGATGAGTTTCAACCGTGACACCCGTATTATGAGCATTGGTGACGATGTTTTCAGACAAATGTGTGGTAAAGTAATCCTAATTTCTTGTCTTCATAGGCAAACAATAAAAAAAAAATGTGGTGTCATTTTTTCATCACTGGCCACTTATGCGTTCTAAATTTGAACATACGGAAGCATGAACTGGTCAAAAGTAACTTACATTCGTAAAACCAAACTCTAGTTTAAAATTATGCTAAAAAGTTCAACGAATCATAATGGTAAATATTTTCATGGATAGAAACATAATTTCCATAATTTAGATTTGCATGAAAATTTTACCGCATAGTCTAACAAAAGTGTACAGTTTTTAAAGACAATAGGCGAGGACGATGAACTGTCGTAGTGCATCTAGACCTAGGACAACAAACTCGCAACAAATGAGTTAGCAGTTTCAAAAACATTTTTAATAACAATGTTGGGTGCTTCAACGGAATACAGTATGTGTACAGAAAAACCGAGTAGCCAACGATCGAGTGGATTGCCATTGACTGATGACAAAATGATTTTATAGAAAACAAGCCGACCCGTACCCGTCTCGCCTGGTGACGGATTATCATACAAACATTCAACCCAACCATATTTCGCCCACTTAGGGTTTGAATTTTCCAATATACTTGCTTAGCTATCTGTGTGCCACATTTTATCCCGATCCGTCTACTGGTTCGAGCTGTGCGTTGATCATCAGTCAGGAAAAATTATTTCATAAGTATACAGGGTGAATTTTTCAAGTGGGCGTGGATGGCCAAATCCGAAACTATGAGGAATTAAACAATTCACCTGTTTATAGAAAACACTGTTTTAAGCTTTCACGGTTTTCTTTTGTATATAGAAAAAAAAACATTTAATCAGGACCAAACATAAAGACATGGGTCGGATTCTAAACTATCCTATCTTTCAAGTTGGAACCAACCATACACTTCAATCACCAAATTTCATTGAAATCGGTGAGATTAGCGTGTACTTAGTAACTTCTTGAAAGCTGCTTGAAGTCAGGATCTCAATTAGGCTCGCCCCTTATTTCAGGGGACCAAAAAGAAACAAACTTCTTCCTTACCTTTCAAAGTATACAATGCGATGTAATGTTGTTATTTTAAGTGAAAAATTAACGAAGTACGTTTTCAATTTGTCATTTCAATAAAAAAAAACCACACTGGAGAAAAGCAATTAATTTGAAAATAAATTCTATCTATTTCAGGTGAAAGTGTCTCAAGAAGTTTGTGTCGATGCAAAGAAACCATCGCTTAGTTTCGCTGAAACTTGTGGAGCGGCATTTACTTACGGACCGAAGAAATTACAACCATGGGGTAATTTTATTAAGTAAGTTCTATTATTTTAGTTCGCTATCACCGTCAGTTACTTTTTTATTTAGCCTATTAGCCTAGCCGTAGGGAGGCCTTTGCCCAGCAGTGGGACAGCCCACAGCTGGGCAAAGGCCTCCCCCATTCCTTTCCAACTCTCCCGGTGTTTTGCCTCCTCTGGCCAATCAGTCAGGGACGAGTCCAAATCGTCACGCCAGCGTTTTTTGGGCCTGCCTCGGTGACGATGACCGTCTTCAGGCACTCACTGTGTGACGATTTTTGCCATTTACTTTATTTATGGTTTAAAACTTTAAATAATTGTATAGGTAAAACGTCAATTAAATGTTATTAAAACCTTAGTGCCTACAATTGTTACTATCCCATTTGGCCCAATTCCCAGGTTGGGAAATGGTAATCGGAATTTTCCCTTTTTTGGAAGTGTAAACTGCCAATAACATA
The DNA here is from genome assembly GCA_910589295.1 of Noctua janthe. Lineage (NCBI taxonomy): Eukaryota > Metazoa > Arthropoda > Insecta > Lepidoptera > Noctuidae > Noctua > Noctua janthe. The sequence goes on from OU342560.1 coordinate 2,778,263, forward strand.
TTGTCTATGGTGGGCTTTATGTACCTACAATTGTGAACGGACCCTTCACGAAGCCGTCAACCAAGCATTCTGTACATCAAACTAAGTGACTATACGGAAAAATTATTGCCGCAAACGATTATTTTTTTTTGGTGAAATGTGGCGGTTTTCGGGTATAAAGTTAAATTATAACAAAAAAACGTATATTTAAAAAAAAACCCGTAAAAAAGTTATAATTTTGACCCTTAATATCTCCGTAACTAGAAGGTTTTAGAACTAAAAATGATCGCAATGACGGGGAGAACAAGTGCCTTTCGGCTTCGTTAAGAGTCTGTTTACAACCTCTTTTAACCTTTTTTTTAATTTTCAGAGTCCTGGTGGACTACTCGATGGTGGTGACCTACTTCAGCGTGCTGTGCGTGTATGTTGTCTTCATCGGATCTTCCATGAAAGAAGTAAGTAGACATAAAATACATTAAAACAAGTTTCGTCAATTTCTTCGTAACTGCTGTTCCAATGTTTGGTTGAAAGTTACTTGCCAACATAAAACGTCAAGGTCTATTTGTCTATGTGCAGTTAACTTTTTACTGTCGTGAGGTTAAAATTTTCTGTGTACACAGAAAATTCAAAGTATTAAAACAATTGCAACGTCAATAGTTGTTGTGAGCCTACAATTTTTATAATAGCAATTTGTGATTTAACGAAACTCTAGGCGGTTTAGATGAATAATAATATTACCCTGCGTGTCACGGGTTGGATTCCCGCACAGAACAAAATATTTGTTTGGCCCGAAAGTCTGTCAACCAGTCTTACCAAGGAGTATCAAGGGTTGTGAAAGTCAGATAGGCAGTCGCTTCATGTAAAATACTGGTAGTCAGCTGTATCCAGTTAGACTGGGAGCCGACCCAACATAGTTGGGAAAAAGGCTAGGCATAAATATATGATGATGACATAATTAGCTTCATGTAAAAATCTGCCATAATATTAAAACTTAATTACTGAATTCGTGGAATAATTTGAAATATGTAACATCACTTAAGCAGTTATAAATTAATAATTGCTAAAGCCTGTCTATACTACGCAAAACGTAAAAAATCAACTATTAATTAATTTATGTACATGTTTATGAAATATAACATAGATATATAAAATAGAACTTTGTAAGTTTCCTTTATGTACATAAGAAATAGCGTGGTTACCGACTATAATATTAAAGATAACTAATTTATTAATTACTTACTTCACAAACACGGCAGAACTTACTAGTAATACAAACAAGAATGCCTGATTCTAATTCAATGAGCTTTTGAACCCCAATCGAAGTTCCATTTTAAACCTTCTGATTCCAAGAGTAAGGTTTAATTTCACTCGTGTTTATAGTCCTTTGTAAGAGTTAATAACGAATATCCTAAATACGAAAGTGTTCCAAACCACAAGAATGTGGCCAAATGCTTTCAAATGAGCCGAATTAGGTTTACGGTATGTTCGACTTAGGGAGCAGGGAGTAAGTGATATTTTCTGTTGGCTGTGAAGAGATAGGAGGGTTGTTAATATTATGGCATAATAAATGTGTGGTAAAAGTTCCTTAGACTAGGTTTTGTGGTATAATTACTTCTAGTAATGAACCCAGAAGATATTCATTACATATTCTAAGGCCCGTCGCAAACAAGATCAAGAGTCGAGGTGCAGGCGCGGTCGTCGTAAATGTCGAAAAGTAGACTAGCAAAGTAAATAAAATCTAAGGCGTGTAAATTCAAAGGCATGCAACTGCCATGAAACCGCACTGGACTAGCGTGGTGAATAATTATGACGCACAGTCTCTCATAGACAGAAGGCTGGTGTCCCAGTACCGGGAACGCTATAGCCTGATTTATGTGCTGCTTCCCGCGACCTTCATCCACGTGAAATTATTATAAAAATACTGTTTTCCCCGTATTACAACATTTTTCTATTGATATTCCGCTTCCTTTTGGTCTTAGCGTGATGTTAGGCCTATAGCCTTTCTCGATACACTCATAGTATCACTAAGTTTTTTGTAGTCCTTATTACGACGTCCCTGTTGCTTTGGAGCATAAATTAACACTGGATTCCACGTTCTCGACCATTTGAAGCCCTCCTCTGCTATGAATTTTTCTTTTTAAGAGTGTAAGGTTAGAATAAAAAATAAAAAATAAATTGAAGATAGGTGTCATCTTGGATTATAGCCCATTCCCTCCTATAAAGGGTAGGTCTGTGTCCCAGCCGTGGGAACATTATAAGCTGGTTATGCTTATGCTATGTAAGTTTAGTCATGAACCGTGAAAGCTTGAAAAAGTTTTTGAAATTATACAACTTGCCTGCATTCTGACCATTGCTACCAGACCAACCAAAGCCCTCTCTTACTAGCTATAATAACACCTGTTATCTTTATTCCCAGGTCCTCGACGTCTACATGCCAGATAACCCATTATCAATCCAAGCAGCCTGTGCCCTGACCCTCGTGCCACTAGTTATAATCTGTCAGATACGGAATCTGAAGTACCTGGTGCCTTTCTCCGCACTCGCCAACATTCTTATCCTCGTGGTTTTCGTGATAACCCTGTACTACGTGTTCCTGGACCTTCCTCCTATCAAGGAGAGGGAGCTCGTTGCTGGTATTACGCAGTGGCCTTTGTTTTTGAGGTAAGGTTTTTGATGTTTTTGTATTTCCATCTAATACTAGCGACTTCGGCTTCGGACGGGTGAGAATTAATAATGAAGAAAATGTAAAAAATGTCATTCAGCTTACACAACATCAAAAATAAAACAGCCAAAACAGGTCGAGTCGTCCTCTAGTGAAGCTTCGTCATACTTGTGCCAATTGATGTTTATTTAAATACTAGCGATCCACCCAGATTTGCACCAGTGAAACTTACTAGTGAAGAAAACGTCACAATTTACATTCATACAAAACTTGTCCTGACAAGAAAATAAAACACAAAAAATAAAAATCAACCAAATCGGCCGTCGGTTCGGCCGTCCTCAATTGATGCTCCGTCATACATGTGGCAATTGATTTTTATTCTTCTTCTTAGCGTGTCGATAGCAAAAAGTTTAAATAGATTTTTATTAATATAAATAGAAGATAGATGACATTTGTGGTACATTTATAGCACCGATTTAATCACATATAAGGCGACACCAATTTCAGTCCAAATTGCAGTTACATGTTTAGTCATCTGTTCATTTTAATGACCGTTTAACTGCATCAGTGAGTGAAATTTGCATAGCTTATTTACGGTATTTACATTAATTACAATGTAATGCGACAGTTTGGTTGTAGCCGTTGTAGGTTTGATCTCCTGTTACGCAGCAACAGACTAACCAATATCAAAGATCGATTTGATATTTAGCATAGTGATCGTTTACAGGATGGAAATAGATATAGACTACAAGGTGTAAACGGACTCTTCACGAAATCCTTAACCAAGCGTTATATACATGAAACTAAGTAACTCCACGCAAAAATTACTGGGAACGACTTTTTTGTTGGGCTGAAAAGTCACATTTTACGGCAGAAAAATTGATAAACTAAGTTATAAAGAACAGGTGGGCTCTAACAAGGAGAAATGTTTTCCCATTTTGTTTAATGAGCCAATAAACAGTGTTAATTAAACGTTAGAATAATGAGATGGTTTCTGCTGACCTCAAATTGGTTGCACAGCTTAACTATTCCTGAGAACTCTCTCGATTTGTGTAACTGAAAATCAGATACGCAGCCGAAACATATAGGCTGTCTAGTTTGAGGCTGACTAGCAACAACACGATATTATGTAAACTAGTTTTGGTATATATTAGGTACATTATACCACTTATAATTTCTCTTGTGTATAAGCTGTGTACATACCTGCTATGCTTAAGTATATTATGAAGGTGGCAGCTGGCGAAATAAAAAAAAATAAAAAAAATAATTTAAAGAAGGTTTTCTTACTATAAAATTACAATCTTACGTCTAGACTAGGTCGATGCTTGTACCTAAGTGCCGAATGAATATAATTCTAAACGGTTACGAAACGCTGATGCGGCATCATAAGTTGAAGTAGGTGGGCGGCGGCGACACGAGGCGTCGAGTCAGCAGAGTCCCTGTGGTCCAATTCTTATGTGTTAACATCCTTCGTACGCAAATAGCTATCATGTCGCTATGCAGCCGATTTGATGTAGGCAGGGCACGTAACAAGTACAACCAGGTATACATCTGGTTAATAAACAATATTCTAAGCGTTTTTTTTACTCCTTAACCTTTAAGGCTTCTAAATTTCCATGGCCGTGTTCTAATGTTAACGATTGTCGCACCGATTGTTGCATGTATGTGTGTGTCGCTCATTAGGTATTTGTTCGTAAAACTACGATATGTTCGGGTGCACCGAACAAAAAATAAACAAGTCGATCGCGTAATCACGTAAAGATTGCATAAACGAGGACAAGGGGTTAAGCTCACTTTAAGAGCTTCTATCAGCTGTTAGTTGTGACTTATTGGAAAAAATAACAACAACTAATCAATCCTGCATAGTCCTCATGTGAGTTGACCAGGATTATGTCTGGACCTTAAAAAATGGCCTTTGAGTTTGTTTCTCAGGGTAGTCAGGTGTCTAGTTTTTTAAAAAAAGAAGCGCAAATGTTTAAAAAATCCGTGTAAAAACCTATATTCAAAACATACATTGTTTATCACCACCCCAAAGGTTTAACAACAGATTAAATTGATTAAATTACTAGGATTTCAGAAACTGACGTAGGTAGCTGTGGAGTATTAAACTTTAGGAAAACATTCACAACAACAAATATGTTTGCGTGGACGTTCACAACTTCAACGTTATTTGAATATGTTGGTATTATACTTGAGTTAAACATAACGTTATTCCTAAATTATAATATTCCAATTATAAAATGATTTATTCAGTATTAGAAGCGGCTACTAGGTGTACTCGATATGTCTCATGTTATTGTACTAGTAAATATATACTAATACATATATACAGTACAACATACCTACGTTGTAAGATGTTTTGACATGGCCCATTGGCCTCTGACTTGGCTTTACATGCCGTCGAGAAATATCTCTCAGGCATGCTGGTTTCCTCACGATGTTTTCTTTCACCGATGGATACAATGATACAGAAACTGATAGACGCCGCAACGCGGTGGTAGGTGTCAAAGTCATTGCTAAATTCTGGGCCGACTCCATTTAGATCGCCATCGACAAGCTAAAAAGACAAAGCAACACATTAATGACTAGTATCGTCTAAATAATGTTTACAACTCTAAAACAGGATATTTATCATGTTTACCTTTTGTTTTGACTCCTCGATATTTCGGCGCTGTTGCAAGCACCATGATCACGGATAAACTGAAGTTATTGCGGGTGGGTGTTTATGAGCAGACAAATCGATCTATCCTCTTCCTTGTACGTTTTACGCTCTCGGTACCACTACCACTGTCACTCCCAACTTCCCAACCATGTCAACATGTGTTATATGACCATGTCAGTTTAAAACTGGTATACAACTATGCCCTAACCTTTCAGGAAAAGATTTTCTTCGGTGGTTTCATTCAGGTTTGATGTTTTCTTTTGTAGTCATAAGGTACGATCAGGAACATTCTATGAACCTTTGAAGAACACTACAAATACATACTATGTTTACATATTTACGGTTTTGCATATAAAGCGTGTTTTTCCCACTTACCGGAAACGAAAGCAAAACATAAGAAGGATGTCGAAGGTCGCAAAGACATTAAAAGTAAATATTTTCTAAAATTCTGCAACACATTTTTCTTATAAGACCGTACATTTTGTTGATGGTTCTTTGTGTTTTTCTCGAAAACATGTCGACTTTGTTTGCTTAACAAACATTTACGATGCACTCTCGTATCATCGCACACTTATCAACTGATAGCAACATAAAATGGCGTTGAATTTCCAATAGTTTTAAAAGCACTTTTCTGGGAGAAGCGGTACTCACGTCTGTTTTAACATGGCGGTAGGCGGAACGCCAAGTACTATGATTCTTACGCACTCCTTTTGCGTCGTCTACATCCAGACTTCTGGACATATAGGCCCGAAAGTGTTGCGAGTATTCCTTACCTATTCTTTCTGAAGTACATAAAGTCAGATCTTCTTTTGAGAGTCTTCTAGGGCCCCGACGTTTCCATTGTAAATAACTTTTGTATAAATAACCTTTTGTGTGTCGCCTTTCGTGGGAGAAAATTAAAAAAAATAATTAATCCCTCGTGATCTCCTAAATCTTATTTATGTATAACTAGTTCTGAAACATTATTCTTGCATTTTAAATTTTAAGTTAATATTGCGCCCACATCTCGGTATACTTTCAAGCGAGGATTAGACATTTTGTTAACTTTCGATGCATTTTTGCGGTTCATTATTTCTTCCTGATCGCAGTAATTTATCATGAAAAAACATCAGCAAAACCCGTTTTGACGTAGCCAGTCTTTCGACTGGCTACTGGCTGGTCTTTCGCTGGCTAGCTGGTTTTTCTTTGTTTTCTCAAAGAAATCAGTAAACATGGCAAATATCCTGTTTCTAGTGTTAATGATAACGTGACTTCATTCTTGCGTTTGCTGAGCGTCCTGATTACGTTCTACGTGCGTTGTCAGCGCATAAAAAAAACGTGGTGTGCAAAGGCCCTTAGATAAACGTTTTATATCCTGTTAAACCTAAACGCAAATGAAGCTTGCATACATCCCGAGTACAATACATGCTGCATTCTTCATTCCCTGCGTCCCCACATATTCTCATTTCAAAGACAGCTTAGGGGCTGCATCAGTCGTAACATCAAAGAGAGTGCTTCCTACGCATTTAGCATTTTTTTTATAAGTTGTAATGTTGGTTTGATATTAAGTGTACTTTAAGATGAAGTGGTCTCGTTACTCGTATTTTCACATCAATATAACATAACATCACGCAGAAATCCAAAAAGGATAAGGCAGAGATGTTCCTAAAAGTACACCTACATTTCGCCAGTTACGTTAAAGTCCCATGTAATAGGGGGCAAACCTATTGCAAGCAACCGGGCACAAATTCAAACTACGTGACTGCTAACGAGAAATTCCTGACGGAAAAACCCAGTAACACTTTGCCTGACGCGGGAATCGAACCCACGACCTCTTGCTCAGCAGACACGCTTGCAAGCACTTTACCAACGAGGCAGTCGTATCGACGTGATGGTATATCTTACACCCTGTATGAAAGTTAACTCAAAACTTAGATACATTTCTAAAGTCGAAGTTAGATCCATGCAAAATTAAATTGAATTGTTGCATTATATAGCTTTTCATTTCAGTGAATACAGTAATATTGTTGATGATACAGAATTTCAAATGATACAAAATACTCGACTTAGCTTTTGTTTTGACGTTTGGATCTGTCATGCAAAAATTCATAGATAGAGCAATACATTTTTTGTTGGACCGTGAAATCAATTTTTTTATAATAGAAAAAGCAAAATAATTACGTTAAAAAGTTTTTACTTGAATTATTAAACTACACAATACTGCTAAATAAAGTCTGATATTTAAAAATGAAATAAAAGTGTATTATTAAATATTTTCTATTAACTAGCCACGTGAAAAGAAATGTGAATTTAGTCACCTAGAGACAGTTAACACAATTGTTTTCAATATATTCTTATTTTCACAAGTGCATATTTGCAGGTGGTTATTTTGACTTACGATATCTTAATTATCAAGTAGATAGCCCCTGATTTTTACGGTTTTTATGTCTAAACGAAACAACGAGATTTCACTGAATACGTGGTTAGCGTTTTCGCGTCGGTATATATACTGCTACTGATACTGTTAGCCTGTGTCATCCCACTGCTGGGCAAAGGCCTCTCCCCATGACTTCCAGTTGCTACGATCCAGGGCTAATGTGGGCCACTGGTCGTTTGTTTTGTCCAGCTCGTCCCGCCATCTTCTACGAGGTCTGCCGCAACGCCTTCTGGCTGGATTATATTTTATATAACATTATAAATGCGAAAGTAAGTTTGTTTGTTACCTTTTCACACCTAAACCACTGAACCGATCATACTGAAATTTTGCATATACGTTGTAAAGTGGACAGAAACGGACATAGGGTACCTTTCATCCCGAAAAATAGTACTGTTCCTGAAGAACACAACAAAAACGTTCTTATGATAATAGATGGCGCGTCTTTAGAATCATGATATTCAATCATGATTCAATTTACAAATTTTGTATTACAAACAGAGTACAACCCAGAACAATAACCAAACTTAAGTGGCAGTGGGCAGGGCACATTGCTCGCAGAACGGATGGCCGATGGGGAAGGAAAGTTCTGGAGTGGCAACTGTGAACTGGAAGACGTTGCGTTGGAAGGCCTCCCACTAGGTGGACAGATGACCTGGTAAAGGTTGCAGGGATCCGCTGGATGCGAGACACACGAAACCGGTCAATGTGGCGACACTTGGGGGAGGCCTATGTCCAGCAGTGGACGTCTTTCGGCTGAAATGATGAGTACAACCCGAATTGTCTGTCAAATTCTGAATTAACGCGAGTGAAGCCGCGGACAAAAGCTAATAAGGTCATAAGGAGGCAATGCTATTTCGAGAAATAATATATTCATTGGTAACTCGAAATTGTATGTAAAGTTTAGGATCGCGACTTTGAGTTAGAGATCTCGCTGGTAATCTTGATGAGACTAAGTCGCAGAGCCATTTAGTAGTAAAATTAATTAAAAAAAATTGTGAATCCCAACACAAAAAGACCTCTAAGAAGTACAAAAAAGAAATAATATGTTGCTTGGCCCTTTTACTAGAAGTACCTACCTAGTAATATTTTGATCCAAGCGTCGTCGTCGCGTCAGGGGAGGGGGGCGCTCTTTTTGTAGAAGATAAATCAGTATAAGTTTTGGTATACATGCGTGATTAAACCATTCAAATAAGTAAGACTGTACCTGTTGACGTAATTTATAGAGCGACCACTTTAATGAGTCCTCGCAAAGGTATCAATTTGAATGGAATATTCGATTACATATTGGCAATTAGTCTCGTAATATTTACGTGGATTATGGTTAGTTTAAAGCAAATAACCTGTTAGATATATATAGCTAATCTTATTTAATGAACCGACCTTTAGAAACTCGAGGCATAAGCTTAAAACTAAGACCGATCGACTCATTGAGAAAATTGAATACCTATACAAGTAACAAATTGATTGACAGATAAAACTTTGAGCTAATCAATTAACGTTCGATTTTGTAGTTACCGCCTGAAATAGCATATCATACTATTTTTGCGAGCGTCCTCAAAGCGAAGCGGGCGCGCAACGAATACGTTACGGCGCGCAACGAAGACGCTGCGCATGCGCAGCGAATTCGTTGCGGATAATGGATCTTCCCAAATTAGTCGATGCTTTCGTTTTTGTCTCCGGCGTCTTCGAAGTAACAAAGCCAACATCAGTGTTTCCTCGTCGGAATCCATTTTGTTACTGAGTGTATAGTACGTCGTTAACTCGCTACAAACACACGACGAAAACGTTGCGTATTTGCCATGCGTCCGCGACGTCCTCGCTGTGCTGCCGTACTAGCGTGTTCGCCACGCATTCGCTGCGCACCCGCACCGCCCCACAGCCATTCACAAACCGCTAGTATGATAAGGCCCTTAGTATTTTAAATCTCTTTGACCAAAGTTCAGCAAAAACAAAACAGAAACGTATTTGTTCTAAAACTAAAGCAATTAAAAATCAACAGCTAAAGACGTTGGACTGGTACGAGTAAGGCCTCGTTTGTAGCTCTAATTACAAATAAACAATATTTCTGTATTACTGGGACTCGGTTCTTCTATTGATCAAAAGTAATGGAACTTTTGACCAACTCCGTTAATGTTCTTTCAGTTTTATTTTCAGCAGGTTTTTTTTCCCAAATAACACACATAACATCACGCCTGTAATCCCCAAAGGGTTAGGCGGAGGTGTACCTATAGTACACCCGCATTTCACGAGCTGTTTTTAAGTTCCATGTAACAGGGGGTGAGCCTATTGCCATCAACCGGGCACAAATCCAGACTCCGTGGCTGCTAATGAGAAATTCCTGATGGAAAAATCCAATAACCAAGACCTCATGCTCAGCAGTCACGATTGCAACCACTAGACCAACGAGGCAATCCCATCAGTCAGTTTTTTCCCGAATATAACGAGTAAATCGCGTAATAGTGACGTTGCACTTTTTCTTACGTCTCAGCATTATATTCTAGCCAGTAAGAACGTCATGCTGTGGTAGAAAACAAATGCCAGTTGACAAAATTGTTAATTAGTTGGAATTCCCATGGTGCGGCAATCGTATACGGCTTCGCGAAGGGTCCGTTTACAAGGTGTAAACGGACCCTTCGCGAAGCCGTCAACCAAGCATGCTGTACATTAAACTAAGTAACTCTACGCAAAAATTGTTGCTAGGAAACGACTTTTTTTAGGGTAAAAAAATATTTTTTATGATAGGACTTAATGTAACGCTTTCAAACCATTGTGTTGGTGGATGCATTGAATAAAACGGGAGTCGTGGAGGTATTCAAAGCAAATTTATAATATGTAAAACTTGTATTTAAAACAAAACTTACAAAAAAGTTGGAACTTTGTACCCAGTATCTCCGTAACTAGAAGGAAAAATATCGCAATGATGGGGAGAATAAGTACCTAGTACAGTTTCGTTAACGGTACTTTTACACCTTTTATTAATTTTACTTAGGTATCGTAACTCTTGTGGCAGAATTTTTCATAATGCTGATCTAATTTCGATGTAAGGCAGGAATAACTTCTTACGTAAATGACTGACAACCCTTTTTTTACCAGTACGGTGATCTTCGCAATGGAAGGCATTGGTGTTGTGATGCCGGTTGAGAACGAGATGGCCAAGCCCCAGCAGTTCCTCGGTTGTCCTGGAGTGCTCAACATAGCCATGGTCATCGTCATCTCGCTGTACGGAATCGTCGGTTTCTTCGGATACCTGCAGTACGGAGACTTCGTGAAGGGTTCCATTACGCTGAATCTTCCAGAAGAGGATATGTAAGTATACATTTTGTAATCTCGATTTTGGACTTTTTAGTTTTAAGATCATAAAAATATCTCTATGGATACGATAATTGTACTGACACCACAAGAAGAATATGGCCGAAAAAAACATATTGAAAAATTGCACGATGACGGGACAAAGTTCTGTCAAAGCCGATGAACATCAGTCATGAAATACATGATGATATCTGCCGTAAAAATTACCTGAGAAAATTACCAACGGTTTTAAATTATCAGTAATTTAAAAAAAATATTATAAAATTTTCAAACCTTTTTCGAACGAAGAGTCAAAATTATCCGACGCCAAATATATCTTGGTGGATAAAACGTTAGATTATTTGATTAAATTATCGCAAAAAAAAAACAAATAAAAACATCGTATCGAACTGAAAAGAATTAAAAGTAAACATACCATGACAACAAAGACACGAAACAAAAATGAAATTACATTTTTCATTAACTGTAGATGCATAATGTTTAAATTCGAATCAGCTGTCAAGAGTGTCGAGTCCCTAAATTTAGAGGACCCTGTAGAGACATTGAAATACAGATGCGACACACTGTTATAATATGTAACTTTAGACGACGTGCGACGTATAAATAAATGGTTGGTTGGTTTTTTTTATTTTTTAAAGGTATGAATAACGTTTTATAATTTTCGTTTGACTTAATTTACCTATGTTATATTTGCTGTTGCTATTGTGGTGTAGTAGTATTTAATACTTGTTTATTTAATACGCCAGTTCTTCTAGCCAGCTTAAACTCTAGGAAGTGGCAAAATGAGTTGTCTTATGTAATTTTGAAGCTGGCCATAGACGATAGGTTATGCATGTGCAGCTTTGCTTATACAGTCAAACTATACAGGCATTCATGAACGTGTGTAGGAGAAAATTGTACAGTTATCCTTGCCTGTAGATGAAACCTAGAGAATATCGAAATATATATTTTTTCGCTAGGTTATACCTGCGCAGTACGATTGCGCAGGTATAACCGAGCGTGTGTTGCAAAGTGCATGCACAGCTCTCAGTTCCCTCACTTCTTCTGTTTGTTATAACAAGTAACAAACTCACTAAAGCAACCATGTTTTTGTGTGTTGCCGGTGATGGCATGCTTGCAAATGACCCAACTGACAGGCTTGCAGTTACGTGTGTGTTCTCTATGGCACTCGGTTTTGCATGAAGGTTTTGCATGCTCATTTAAAACAGTGTCATGGATGGCTTATCGTCTATGGCCGGCTTAATTTGAATCGAAGACTTTTGATTTTGGTCTTCTGATGGATAGTTAATCATATCGAAAGTGTATCTATAAAGTTCAGTGAACTTTAAGAGATCGTTACGTAGTTGTAAGGCAAAACTCAAATTGAAGATCACATAAAATAAAGCTATTTATCTAGCAAAATAAAAGGCCTCTGTAAAAATACTAGGCTACTACAACGTTATCATCCGTTGTCAAATACGACTCGATTACGGTACACAATATTTATTGAACCCTCATAAGTTCAATCGCGTGATCCCTTAAATATTTATTTGGGGATAAGTAAACGGATAACGTACTTATGATAAATATTTTTTCAAACGGGTACTTACAAATATTTTTTCTGTGATCGAATTTAGGTGTACATACATTTTAGGCTCGTGGCTAAATAATAACAGGCGCTCGGATCGATTTTTAGGTTAAGCCGTGGTTTTTTATTTTTAGGTTGGTCTGTGGATGGGTGACCACCCATTACATACCGAGTTTCCTCCGTGCCTCGGAAAGACCGTTTGTCCCGGCTGTCATATTATGTAGATCTTTGACAGTCGTTAGTGGTAGTCAGTGACCTAGAAAGTCTGACAGCCAGTCTTACCAAGGGGTATCGTATTACCTAGTACTAACTGGTTTGTGGGGGTCAGATAGGCAGTCGCTCCATGTAAAATAATGGTATTCAGCTGCATCCGGTTAGACTGGAAGCAGATCCTAACATAATTTTGAAAAGGCTAGGCAGAGGATGATACATTTTAGGCGATTCTCACTCGCCACCTCGGCACAAAGCATTCTGTACATCAAACTAAGTAACCCTTCGCAAAAATTATTGCCGAGAGACGAATTTTTTTGGGGTGTAAAATCACGTTTTACGGTAAAACTCACTCAAAACATTGTGCTGATGGATGCATTTAATAGTAAACGGGTCATGCAGGTATTTAAAGTACAGTTATAACCTCAAAAACTAGTATTAAAAAAAAACTTGTGAAAAAAGATACTATGACCCCCAACATCTCCGTAACTAGTAGGTTCTCAGATATGTTCCAGAACAAAAAAAAATATCGTAATGACGGGGAGAACAAGTGCCTTTCAGCTTCATTAAGGGTATTTTACACCCATTTTACTGTGTCTGATGTATGTTTACGCTTACAAGGTTAATTTAATTTGCTAGGGAAACTTCACAGATCAGATAGTTATCGATGTCTAAACAACGAACAATCGAACCAAGTAGTTAATCTACTTACTTTAAATCACAAACATTTTAAATCTCAGTTATCTAAATAAATGTTTTTTTATTCATTATGTTGAGGAATCAGTGATCCTTTGCGGGCTTAAAACGCTATTTGTAAGTTGATTGAAGTGAAAATATTATAAATCTTTTCGGCTACCATTGTTGTTTTAAAATGCTTGTCTATCAAAGTACTTACTTTTGTCTGCAATCTACACAAACATAACATCACGCCCGTAATCCCCGAAGAGTAAGGCAGAAGTGTGTGTCTCAGTAGTTTTCAACACAATATACAAAACTATCGCAGACTGTCCCAATGTTTATTAAATAAATAAAGAAATAAAAATAAAAATTGCCTTTATTTACCTTACCTTCGTGTACACAATATAATAATTTTGAAAAATAAATATAAACTACACTTATTGGTTTTCTACATCTAAACTTAAGTTATAACTTAACTAACCTTAGATTATAAATATTTAATTTATTTATCAACTACCAGGTAAGGCTGTCTTGCGACATAGGCCTCCTCAAGTTCCCTCCACATTTGTCGATCCCTCGCTATATTCCTCCATAAGCATAAGCAAAAGCATATTCCTCCATGTTTATTAAAATAACTTAAATTGTAACATAGATTTAATTAAACTTGTTTTTGTAAAATATGGGGTTTTTGGTTTAATCGAGAGCAGCGGTGGCCCAGTGGTGGAGACCCCGACTTACGAGCAGTAAGTCGAGGGTTCGGACCCAGCCAGGCGCATTACTTTGTGTAAGTTATTTCATCACCACTGCTCTCAAAACGGTGAAGGAAAACATCGTGAGGAAACCGGCATGTTCTAGAACCAAAAATTCGAAGACATGTGACATCTACCAACCCGCACTGGGCCTGCGTGGTAGTTTATAGCCCATTCCCTCTCATAGAGAGGGGGCCTGCGTCCCAGCAGTGGGAACATTAATAGGCTGATTATGCATGCTTATGGGGTTTATGGTCCATTTTCAACTAATTGTAAGATAAACTTTTATTTTTAAGTTGATTTTTCTAAATACTGTTTATAGTTATAAGAGAGATTGATCAAAGGTGATGTAACCTTTCTCTAAAATACAGATTACTAACAATTTGCATTAAAAACAACAAAATTCATTAATCATTTAAAAGTCAGTCAACGTGTTGAATTACGGAACCCTATTCGTATATTCCAAACGTATAGAGAAGATTTATACGATAAGTTTGAGATAGCAACAAAGTTTGTAATTAGTTCTCGGATTCTCGGATCCTCATTACTTCCCGTACTTCTGACGAGATAAAGTGGTGAAATTTTTCTGTTTCAGCACGTTTTCCACAGATACGGCTGTAGTCAGACACGTGTTATTGAACGAGCAATATATAAAAAAAAAAAAATTGAAGTGTCTGTTTGTAATATCAAAATAACAGCTTTTTACGGAATGTATGATCTGCCTAGCCTTTTCCCAACTATGTTGCGGTCGGCTTCCAGTCTAACAGGATGCAGCTAAATACCAATATTTTACATGGAGCTACTGCCTATCTGACCTCCACAACCCAGTTAGTACTGGGTAATAGAATACCCCTTGGTAAGACTGGTTGTCAGACTTTCGGGCCACTGACTACCTGTAACGACTGTCAAAGATGTACAAATGACAGCCGGGGCTAAAGGTTTAACGTGCTTTCCGAGGCACGGAGGAAACTTGGTATGTAATGGGCGGTCCCCCATCCCAACCTAGGCAACCTCGGCTTAACCTTAAGATCGATTCAAGCGGCTGTTATTATTTAGCCACGAGCTCCTCCTTTTTACTGAATGCATGTGAAAATATATAAGGCACTTATAATAAAAACACATTTATTTTTTATTGTTGTCTGTCTGTCTGTTTGTTCCGGATAATCTCCGAAACGACGAGACCGATTTTGACGAGAATTATACTGGAAGATAGCTGATATTACAAAGTCCAACTTAGGCTACTTTTACTTTAAAAAAATAAATATCGTTCCGTGCAAAAAAATAAAACTCTTGAAGTTGGTAACAAATCCCATACAAAAATCCACGCGAACGAAAGTCGCGGGAAACAGCTTGTCATTTAATATAAATTAAATAACATAAAAAAAAAAAAAAAAATTACTAAATACATTATTACATCAACAACCTCGTGCTGTTCCATAATTGAAATATTGTGACAGTCTGACTTTTGAATTTTCCATTCAAGATCCTTGAGAATAATTATTTCGTGGAAACACTTCCTTTGTTAGTACTTATGTTTACCCTTAAGCAATATTGAAGTGTTCCTGTTACAAAAATAAGAGCACGGATACCTTTGGAAAAACACAAAGAATAATGCCTTTGTCGGGGACTGAAGTAAATCTAGGCTTTCAGACAAACAAATGGCGAGGTTAATCTCGTAATTTGGTTTTATGTGGTAGTTCTTTGACTTACATCCAGAAGTCCAAACTCAACGTTTGCCAACGAGCAATGGATCGCAGTATACTAGGTGTTATATTAACGGATCGTGTTCGAAACACAATACTGCGCTCTAAAACAAAAATAGCTGACGTGACTCAAAAGGCTGCCCAACTCAAATGGGACTGGGCAGGTCACGTCTGCTGCATGCCGGACAAACTATGGGCCAAAATAGCAGGAAACTGGTGCACTGAAACAGCGAGACGGGGTCGCGGCAGCCCACGAAGGAGTTGGCCGGAGTGGAGGAAGGAGTGGACTGATGCCTTCGCCCAGGAGTGGGACAGAGCAAGCTAGGGAAAAAAAAAGTTGTTGTCGGCTTATACAAGCAGCCCCCTTTTGACAAATTCATTTGCTCCGCAACGTTAATCATTATTCTCATCATGCTCTTGCCCTTATCCCATTTTTTAATCGGTGCACCATGTCTTCTTCTTCCACATAACATCACGCCTGTAATCCCCGAAGGGTTTATTATTATATTCGTTGGAATTATCTTCTTTGCGCGAACACGTTTTCCGTAATAACAGTTTATCGAATTATTCAATGTTACGAGATATTTATAGGAGCATTTTCTCTTTATTTGGGTTTCCAGAGCAATATTCGTATTGGTAAAATATGAAGAGGCTTTTACGAGTGAAAGGGAATTAGGTATTTTCCATTTGTCGGTAGATATGTATTGTGTTGTTTTTCCACATTTGCGGTTTAGGAGTAAAATTAATAATCAGAAGAGGCTTTTTCCTCTGTGTGCGCTCGGATCGAAGGCTTGTTAATATACCGGAAATCAACACATTGTGAGATAACCACCATGTCCAAGAATCATGAATTCCAAGACAAGTGGCATCCCCAACTCTCTTCCTCGCCGCCGAGGCCCGTCGCGACATCCCGGCCCCCGACTCTTGTCCCGAGATGCTGAGCCTGTAGTCTTAGGCATTGTTCAGACCAGCCGTATAGTCGGCCGCTGACTGTGACCGCGCGTTACTCAGTCAATCGCTTTTCCATATATATTTAACTTCTCGTTCACACCGAACCAGTAACAAGTAAGGTTCTTTATTGTTTACACACAGAGTACAGCCGGCCGCCACCTGTGAGTGCTCAGTAAAAAATGTGTGAAAAAACAAACAGCAGTCTGAATTTTCTTCGTAAATTTTTTACTGAGCGCTTACAGTCGGCGGCCGACTATATGCTGTGTATGAACAGCGCCTAACCTGTAACCAGTGAGCATATTCACAGTCGGTGGTGGACAATACGTTTGGTGTGAACGAGGCCTTAAATTTGACCCTAAAAAATGATCACAGCAAAAGTACAGTTGCGCGAAATTTTAAATTTTATTTTCAGGGGAAACGTCAAGTCGTAATCGGGAATCATTGTGTGATAAAACCTATTTCATAACGGTATGAGTCCCAAAATACTATGTTTATGAAAGCATAAAATTCCAATCAATAAAATAGGAGAACAGCACTTTTAAAAGTTGCTCGTGACTTTACGTGTCTGTCGAATGTTTCCTTGTTAGGACTCTCTCGGGTTTCAAGTGGCTTCTTCGTGCATTTCTTGGCTTAACGCCAAAATCTGTAGAGATTAAGGATTTTGTTCGTGAGCTAACTTTCAACAGACTTGAGTAAAAGACTTTGGCAAAGAGTAAGCAATTTTATCTGCTGTCCTAGCAGATAAAATTGGTTACACTTTGCCAACAGTTGCACTTATGTAATCTTTCTAAAACTATGTCCTTTACCCTATTTAGTATAGGTATTTTTAATAGCCATCATCATCATCATTATTTCAGCCGAAAGACGTCCACTGCTGGACACAAGCCAAAAAAAAAAACTATAAAAAAAAGATAAATAGCCATAGTTCAAAACTATCAACCTAATTTAAATGTAATAAAAGGTCAAATATACAGTAGTATAAGTTATTTTTGAAGAGTTCACATCAACGGTAGTGTTTTCACCAGGAAATGCTAACCGAACGTGTACTGTATTGTATGATTTTTATCACACATTATTTAATTGGTAAAGTACTGAAGTGGCCAAGTACTGAACGTGAGACTGTACGTGATTACACTAGACTAACGTGCATTGCAATTATAACAATACAGATATTATCCCGTTTCAACGTTTGCTTATTTTCACTTCTTATCTTTGCAGCATCGCCCAAGTAGCAAAGGCGCTGATGGCGTTCGTGATATTCCTGTCATTCGCTCTTCAGTTCTACGTGCCCATGGAAATGATAACCAGGAAGAGAAAAGGCAAGGAATCCAGTTATGAGAACCTGATTCAGATCATCATCAGGACAGTCATGGTGTTTATGGCAGGTAAGGATTACTTACATTTCTTACTTTATGTCTGTATCTTCGGAAAGAGTTAATAGAGGTGCATACCTGCTCATATTTCGGTAAAGTAGGCTCATGCAAATCCCCCATGACGGAGTATTCCTCAAAGCGCAACTATTTTTAAGTGCAACCAACTTAGCGCAACTAAATTATTCCTCGAAGCGCAACCATTAGTTGTGCTCACAAATTCAAATTAAAAATATTATGTGTATTCCTCAAAGCGCAACCATGATGAAAAA
The DNA here is from genome assembly GCA_910589295.1 of Noctua janthe. Classification (NCBI taxonomy): domain Eukaryota; kingdom Metazoa; phylum Arthropoda; class Insecta; order Lepidoptera; family Noctuidae; genus Noctua; species Noctua janthe. The sequence goes on from OU342560.1 coordinate 2,796,791, forward strand.
TAGAGAGAGGTATGATGGATTCATTTTTTTTTTCAATCATGGCGCTGAGTTGGTTGTGCTTAAAAATAGTTGCTCCTTGAGGAATACCCCATCATGATAACTTGAGGAGCGTATATTATTACTAAACCTAAGTGACTACTGGAGGCCTAAAAAGGCCGCTTTAGCAGAATCATACGAGATTGTTTCGTAAAATGGTCACAAAATGACATTTCATAATAATAACTGAATAATTATCCTATTATGATTCTACTAAAGCAGCCTTTTTAGGTCTGAACTGTCTAGTGAGAAAAAAACATAAATATGTCTGAACGTGCATTCGTACAGAAGTTACAGATGACAAATAGTTAATCCAAAAAGCCACACAATTTTGAGAAAGTTACTCAATGTTATGCAAAATGTTTCTCTAAACAAGAATTTCTGTGGTATACAACAACTAAAAACCTGACTACTGAAAACTCACGCTCTAATTAAATTCAGGGTTTACAAGGTAAAATCGACTCCTCTTATTGTTGAAGTCGGTTAAAATGTAGCTTATGTTACCCGGGCCATAATAATGTATCGATTGACACCTTATTCATCAAAATCGGATAAATAGTTTTGGCGCTACGGAGGACCATATGTAAATACTAACATACGTACATAGACTGCTAAAATCATAACAACTTCCTTTTGGCTTCGCCACAAAAGTAACTTTGGAACCTTAAAACGTGGCAAAGTTACCTCATCAGTGAAGACGTGAATTACCTCATAAATGCACCATTTTGAAACATAAATAACACTTTAATTACACAACCAAAGCAGCAAACTAAGTAACGTTGCTTGACGTTAATTGCTTTTGGTACTGAAAAGCGGTAGAAGGTTGTCACTTGCTCCAGAAATGCTCAAAATGATAACAATGTCACTGAGGAGATGCCTCGTTTGATGTCATAACGTTAAGTACATGGCTAATTACATAAATCTTATTTAATTACGCTACTTGTTGCTCCTTCTAACAGTAAGTTTGTTCGCGAAAAGTCTCCGAGACAAATTGCCAATTCAATCTGATTATTTTTTATTACTGATTTAATAGTTGCTCTATACATAAACTCGATGTAAATAGACTGCCTCGTTGGTCAAGTGGTTACAAGCACGACTGCTGAGCTTGAGGTCCTGGGTTCGATTCCTGGATCGGGCAAAGTGTTATTGGTTTTTCCTTGAGGAATTTCTCTGTAGTAGCCACGGAGTCTAGATTTGTGACCGGTTGATGGCTCGCCTCCTATTACATGCAACTTAAAACTACTTACTTTCCGCAAGGAACTCAAGTGGCTCCCTATCCGTCTTCGCAGGAACACACGAATATTATGTCTCCTCTACAACATTCTCTATAACCCTGCATACCCTAGCTACTTGCGAGATCGTTTTTCGTTTACCCGTCCTTCTGATGCTCTGTGTAGATCCCACCTCAGGCATCATCTTAATTTCCCATCTCATAAAACTGAATTCTATTCTAACTTCTTCTCTGTTCACGCAGTACGTTTGTGGAACTCACTTCCGCCTAACATTCGTGACTCTAAAACTTTATTTCAGTTCAAAAAGCAAGTCAAAGAACATTACCTCTCCTCTATACTGTGATATTCTGGATATATATTTACAGTACAAGTATTTATTTTATATGTGTATATTTGTATGTATGTTTGTTTTATATAGGTATAACTTTGTTTTAAGTTAAAATTTAAATTTTCCTGTTTTGTCTTTTCTACACACTGTGTCTACATTTCTGATCCTACTTTCCTCTCGCAGGTCTGCTGGAAGAGATTTCGCATGAAATAAGCAGTACCTTTGTGCTCTTCTATCTTAATGTTATGTCTTGTTGAGTATTTTGTGTGTAAATAAATAAAATAAATAATAAAATATAACTGGCGAAATGTGGGTGTACTATTAGGTACTGTCTAACCGTTCGAGGATTACATGCGTGATGCCTATAAACTCTAAAAAACGCTGGGTCTTCTTTTTTATTAGCTAATTTATCATCATCTTTATATCTAGCCTTTTCCCAACTTTTTCGGGTCTTTGGCTACTCGTAACGACTGTCCAAGATCTATAAATGACAGCCGGTCATGGTCCTCGTTATCATTGTTCGTCAAAGTCAATATTGACACCTAAATATGGCAAAAGATCGGTTCTCAAGAAAGCGACTGATAATAAGCTATCAAAAAATTCCCTTGAGCGCGTGTTGAGAAAGTTAATGCATATCAAACCGGCAGGGTCCTATATCTACCATACCCAGCAATAAAAGAATATAGCCTGATAATGTTAATGAAACGTCACCAAATATTATTTTACTTAGAAAACGTATTGGTGATCTCAGTAACTGACAGTCTCAGTCTGAAATGACAACGCCCATCTTTTATCATTACCGGCTGCTTAGCTTTTTTTCTGACACCGGACGCAGCTGCACACTTTTTTACTTTAAACTACATAATAGCTGCCCTTCATGTAATCCATAAAACTGAAAATGATTGCCCTATTTTTTACCAGAGACAAAACTGCAGAGTTGTACATAAGCTAAAATTAAACGAACAATTTGCAAACCAAGTACCTGTCCAGTAACAATCACAGAACTAAGGAGCAATTAGTTCTCGGATTGAGCTCAATAGGATTTCTGAGCGCTCGTTGGAATTGCCAGGTTCGGCCAAATTAGCAGTTTTGATTGTGGAAAACCACCTGTAAGGTCCTTGTAGTCGAATTCCTAATTGGATCACTATTTTGTGGGATCATCGATCGTTTAGTTTCATTGAAGGAACTCATAGCTAAATAATAACAGCCGCACGGGTCGATCTTCAAGGTTAAGCAACGTTTTCCAAGGTCTGTTCGTGAATGGATGACCAAACATTACATATTGTTTTTGACATGGAAAGAAAAATTCGAGTGCGAGCAGGGTTTGAACCTGCGACCTTCCGATTATTGTTCCCTACGCAGGGTTTGCGTATAAAATATTAAAAATTACATATTGTGTTTCCCCCGTGATACGGAAAGCACGTTTAGCTTTTGGTCCTGGCTCTGATTAATAGAATTTTGACAGTCGTTACAGGTAGTCGGTGGACCGAAAGTCTGACAACCACTCTTACCAAGGAGTATTACCCAGTAACTGGGTTGTGGAGGTCAGATAGGCATTAGGCAGTCGCTCCATGTAAAATATTAGTATTCAGCTGCATTCGGTTAGACTGGAAGTCGACCGGGGAAAGGCTAAACAGATGTTGAAGAGTTGCATTTGAATCTAGTATTTTATATAGCCTTGTAGTTTATCTTAGTATTAAATTAAAATTATTTTCAGATATTATACCTACTGTTTGTCTTTGCATAATCCAAGGTTGACTGGTAGAAAATGCCTATAGCATTAAGACCGCCTCTGTACTTTGTGCTTGAAGTATAAAATAAATAATCTATGAAAGTGAACCTATACTAGAGCGATAAAGATTATAGTATTAGTAAATAAAAAACTAGTAGCTCAGTTCTGGGCTGACACAATTTAGATTGCCATCGACACGCTAAGAAGAAGAACGATTATAGAAAAGTGAAAAGTGTATGGGACTGACATAAGCTACCGAAAAACGTTTTCGATCTTATTGAAAGTTGTTGTCGAGATAAGATGTCATATACACACTTTGAAAACGACAGTCATTTGTCTGGGTTCTCAGTTCAAATACCCATTCGTGATATCGATCCATGTTCACACATCTAAAATATACAGTGAGGGATTATAAACACTGTTTTCAGATAGGCATTGAAATCCAGACGACTCCATTGAAAACTAATTTCAATTAAACGTAAAATTTATCTAACTTCACAAGCCAGATGTTTATCCATAAATCAGTTAAATATAAGTTCGTTGACCTGTCTACTCGTAATGCACTTTAAAATTATATTTTTAACGTTTTAATTTTTTTTTTTTTAATAATCTAAACTTAATTAAAAATTTTGCTTTTGTTTAACGCATCGTATTTTAAGACAAAAGCAGATTAGATGTCAGATAGTATTTATGAAAGACCTAGAAGAGGTCTGGTTTTGAAAATAAATACATTTATGTTAATACTAAATGCGTTTATACTTACGGAATTTCTTACAAACTTTCAAGTCCTTTTTTTTCGAAATGAATGAACCGATTTTAATGAAACTTCATACATAAAAAGTTATCAGAGAACATTTTCGAAAAATCTTGTGTTACATCTAAATTAGACCGATCCAAATATCTTTTTTTTTTAAGACATTTCGAAAATGTTCTCTGATAACTTTTATGACGTAAGAAGTTTAATTAAAATCCGTTCAGTAATTTTGAAAAAAAAGGCCTTGAAAGTTTGTATGAAATGCCGTAAGTCATAAACGCTCTTAAGTCTGTGATGTTCAGAAAGTACCTACTGATTCTCACAATAATTTGAAAAAATGACTTCTGGTTTCTAAATACTTAATTCCTAATTTCCCTTATTCACAGTCGCCATCGCCGCAGCGTTCCCTAACTTGGAACTGGTCATCAGCTTCGTTGGAGCAGTCTTCTTCTCGACACTTGGACTCCTCATCCCAGCCGTGGTAGATACCGTCTACAACTGGGACAGAGGTCTAGGACCCTTGAACTATATGTTATGGAAGAACCTGCTGATCGGAATCATTTCTCTGATAGCTCTTTTCTCAGGAGCCTATGTTTCTATTCAAGGTATGATCGAGGATTTCGGTGGTCATAGTCTGGACAATCATGAATATCATGATAATGCGACTTTGACGTGATTCTGATGTCATGTAAGATTATGTGACGTCATCAAGTGTATGGAATACTTGGTTGGTTCCATCGTTTAGTTGTTTAAGTTTATTTTAAGAACAGTTTGTTGATTGTTAAGTGATGCACTGAAAGTCAAGTTACCATAAGTTTTAAGTTATTATACAACCATCTGGTATCTGATTTGAACATGTTACATTCAACTTTAGAATTATTATCGTAAGGTACCTTTTTGGATTCCTTTGAAATCCTTTTTCGCAAAGAACGTGAGTGAATTACGCGGGTCACATTGACGGTATCACCCCATTGTTGATCACAAACCGAGTGTTAGACGCTCCTAATTCTTTTTTTGTGACTCTCAAGACCTTAATATTTGAGTCGCAATTAATATTTTTGACAAATATTTTCGCCAGAACTAATGATATTTTTATTAATGAATTTGAGCCTTGAATATAGGTTGTGAAATTGTAGTTTGTGGATAATTTTACTTTTAACTGAATTTAGTCATAATTTTACTTACCTAATTAACTATTCTTATTATTTTACTTAGGGCAAGTTTTACCAAAAAAACTGAATGCGATCAGCCCGTTCAAAAACCGTAGCTGTCAATAGCAGTGATGAAACTGATAGCGTTTAAATATGCTGATCACGTTCAATTTCTCTGGTAAAATAAATTCTTAATAATTACGAATACGTTAACTTGTTTCGAAATTGAGTACAAAATACTGATTTGTAAGATGTGTATCTTAGAAAATAAATATTATTAGATGTATTTTATTTGCTTAGTTTTAATTTATATTATGTATTTTACACGATTCTATTTTCTTATAGATCATGAAAGAAAAAAAAAGTTAGTCAGGTTTAAATACATAATGAATAAGAAGTTAAGAATTAATTATTTGCAAATGCAAGACTTTAGAATCGTTACAACAGCAGGATTAGTATTAGTATACACACATATTAGCTCTTCGCTAAGCCAATTGGGTATTATGTTTTTCAAGACCTCACCGCATCTCTGATTTTCGGATGAATACGAAAGTGTCTTAAAAACGTGCGTATTGTATGTATAATTATCACTTGCTTCGGTGAAGGAAAACATCGTCAGGAAACCAGTATGCCTGAGAGATATTTCTCGACGGCATGTAAAGCCAAGTCAGAAGCTCATGGGCGGCATAAGAACTCTGACACCAGGTTAGGCACTAACCACACGAAAAAGAAGAAGATTATGTTTTTTCCCGTACTGTTTTAGAAAACTCTTCGAGTTTATCGATATATTTTTGGATGAAATTCCTGGCACTGAAATATGTCGTGGGAATAACTTCTAGGCATGTGGAACCGGGTTTCGCATGCCCTCGTGGACTGCTGAATTCCGACAGTTGTCATCATTTTGATGTCGTAGTGCGAGTAATCTTAGGACCTCGTGGCTAAATAATAACAGCCGCACGGGCCGAACACTAAGGTACGCCACGCTTGCCTAGGCCTGTCCGTGGATGAGTGACAATTCATTACATACCAAGTTTCCTTCGTGCCTCAGAATGCACATTACACCAGTGTGGTCCCGGTTATCATTTGTAGATCTTTGACAGTCGTTACAGTTCATCAGTGTCCCGAAATTCTACAACCAGTCTTACCACACCAATCCTACCACCAATCCTAACTTGGAGATACTGGAGTAAAATACTGGTATTCAGCTGAAACCGACCCCAACACATTTGGGAAAACGCTAGGCAGATAATGAGTGTGAGTAAGCGGCGGCGTCACCGTTCATGCTTAGAAAGTATTGCAAAAGCTACCTTTAGCAACGACCGCTGAAGCATCTCCAAATTCTACAGTTCATCCTTTGTTTTGGCTTTGAAGCTTATTAACGACATACTCGCGTAGTTGCATGTAAACAACACCTTCGGTAGACATACGAAATAGTCCCAAGGCATCTCAGAGAAATTATATACATAAAAGTAAATGTTCTTACATAGTAAATTTAGTTGTAATCTAAATGAAAACGCAAGTCAGACCGTTTATATGAAACATTCACTAATTAGCTTTACTTAACTTAAGTTTTATTTTTGTACATCAAGAATGTAATTAGAGATCCGTAGTCCTTTATTGATTTCGTGTAGTTTATTTAAGTAGATAAGTAAGTTAAGTTAAAATAATGATGCTTGGACTAAACGTGGAAATCATCCTCGCGTTATTTTTTTTTATAATATGTGACTATATAAGGTGTAAACGGACCCTTCACGAAGCCGTCAACCAAGCATTCTGCTCTACTAACTCTACATCAAACTAAGTGGGTACTTGTTTTTTGGGTGAAAAATCAGTTTTACATAAAACTCAAAACTTTGTGCTGATTGATGCATTGATTAGTAAACGGGTCATGGGGGTATTTAGAGTAAAGTTATAACTTTAATAGAAAGTATTTAAAAATAAAACTTGTGAAAAAGTTGAAACTTTGACCTCTACATAGATATATCCGTCACTAGAAGGTTTTCAGGTATGGTCCAGATAAAAAAAAATATCGCAATGACGCGAGAATAAATGCATTTTGGCTTCGTTAAGGGTCTACTTACACCCTTTATATTTCGTGGAGTATTTAATCCTACTTAATCGTAGATAATCGACGTGAGGATGAAAAAATATCATGATTGATTAATTCTTTATTTCGAAATACTTATTCTTATAATGTAAATATTATAAATTAATGTTGTAATATTGAGATGTGTTTATGATTCGATACTAAATTATGACGAATTATTTACTAATAATATTCAACCTATGTACAAATTAAAGCTGTTTTTACTCAAACTTGTATTTTTATTATCTTCTTCAATTTTAATATAACTACTGAGGTGAACCAGAGAGGGAAAAAAAAAAGTTTCCTGGTTTTCCCATCACGGCACAGAACCCTAATGATGGTAGGTACTACCGCGCTCACAGCCGGTCGACCACTTTTCAATCTTATTATTTAGAGTATAAGGGTGAAAAATGACAAACCGTCAGTTAACTAGTATATAATATTTTAACCTAAAACTGGGTCACCAGACCGACTTCCTTTGCATTTTCCGTTAATCTATTCTATTTTGTTTTTAAAAATTAATTCTTCATTTAAATAATGTCTGCACAGTATCAACTGAACGAAGAACAGAAAATAATCTAGAAATAGAAATTAACAAAGCTTAATAAATGAAAATAGAATATTCTTCTCGTACTGTAAAATGGTATCTTCAGTCTACAGATAAAGGTCGCTGAACTCTTTCAAAGAAACATGGGTAAAATATACGGTACTTTAATACACACACCGTTTTACCACGGGGGTCGGCAGAAACCACAGAGCGCCACCTGCTACGATCTTAACATACACCTTGCGCCTCAACCACGTTCATAGGGGAGAGTGGGGTAACTACGAACACCTAAGCGGGAGTGCGAATTAAACAAAACCAGTATAAGATACGAATCATATTTATTGCGTACCATTTAGTTTAACAAATTAGTCACAAAATCTCATTTTTTAATAAATTTAATATTTAGGACAAAAACAAAACCTTCGGAATTACGCGAATTGCGTGGGGTAATTTCGATCGCATCATGGGGTAATCATGAAAAAGGAAAATAAATGTTAAATAAGTGTATATAAATGTGAATACATACGATAAGTAATATTCCAATTAAAAAACACCAACAAAGACAGTTTCGCATCTATAATGATTATAGTAAAATGACGTTTCGAGGTGATGGCGAATATTTGAGATTTGTTCGCGATTGCCCCGTGGGCTCAAATTTAAGAAACAAAATGCTGAGGTACCTATTATTATCACAACGCAAAATATATTTCTTGTAAAAAACTTTTTGATTATAATGTATTTCAATATAAAATACAATGGAATTGTATTATAAACGTAATAACTTCAATAATAAAGTTTTTAAGCAAAACATTATATACAATTATAACAAAAACTTTCGCTTTACCGTTATCAAGGAGCGCAGCCTCACTACTCAACTGTGTGTTTGGCACTGAGCGCGAGCCCCTCTTACTCCTTCTAAAAATAAATTATCGACTATCCTTGTCTAACATGCTGTAACGACTTCGTTCAGGGTTATCCCGCGTTCGCGATTATCCCGCGTTCGCGATTATCCCGCTTTCCCCTACATCTTGGTCATACACGCATGTACGCATTACGCATGTAATAAAGCTGTATAAACGTTTCCTCATGTGGACTTAAGTTAAAAAATGTGTGGTTTATACATACAGGTCTAATTATTAAAGCCGAGTTTGTTAATAAATGAGCCCTGATTTGTGTACAAAACGAGAACGTAACCAGAATACAGCTGTTTATTAAAAAAAATATACATCCCGGTGCCGACTGAGGATTTTAAAAAGTATGTCAGTTCTGACATAACCTTTTTATAACAACCTTATTGTGCTTGTGTATACGAAAAGCGCATTGTAATTGACTATAATAATAAAAATAAAACTCTTGCCCTTGTTCCATTTCATTTGGGGTCGGCGCAGCATGTCTTCTTCTTCCATACTTCTCTATTACTCGTCATCTCATCAGACACCTCCTTTTGTGCTAGATCATTCTTCACACACTCCGTCTATCGTTTCTTTGGTCTTCCTCTACTCTTATATCAAGAAATGCTCTTATACTATGAAATATTCTCTTATACTATGAAAGTTTTCAATATATCCACAGTTATATTGAAAACTTTCATCACGACATTTTCCTCATTCCGCATCACATACCCATACCACGACAACCGATTACCACACAACTTTTCAGTCACTTTTTATGTAAAAAATAATAAATAAAATTAAATTAACCTACGCTATTGACATGATCGAGCTGGAGCTGGCTCAGCGTGCCGTCCTAAAAGTACTTTTGTCACTGAAATACCGGACGCCCACGACCGAGGCACTGATAATATAATACTACGGCCGAGGTATACAGAAAAGTTAAAATACATAGCGTCCGCAAGCACTTTTTTACGATAGCCTGCGAAGATACCACCGATACGCCGTCTCGAGTCTGCCTATCTCATCACGACCCACGTCTTTACAACAAAATCGACCATGAAAAGGGTATACAACAACTTATAAAACTTAACAACTTCCTATTCAAAAATAGAAGTTAAAACACAGTACTGTTAACAATTAATGGATTTATTCATAAACGCTGCCTTAAGGTAATTAATGATGTAGTTTTCTAGGTTTTTAGTTTTCTACAGTTGAAACATTCAGTATTCACGTATTTGATTTTTAGTTGCATTATTTTACCCGATATTTCAATATTTTTGTCTGGTGCATGACAAGTAATTCGAGCTCCGTCATGAAAAGTGCGTTCGTGTCTTATTATTAAATCAATCAGACGATGCTGATGAGGTAAAATTATAGGGCGTTGTAGATCAAGATTGATCGCAGCATGATGCAGTCTTCCACCCACACTAAGTACCTATTCCTTCTTCATCTACAAACGGGTCCAAATTCAAGATCTTGCTTGTGTACTATAACTATCATTAACGCTAATAGAATGTTGTTGAACTTATTCTATCCACCACTCCCCGACATCTCTTGAATTTTGATATTAACTGGAGATGAGTAATTAACCAAAATATTACAAAGAAAAACAATACTGAAAATGAGTACAAAGAAATTACAAGTTCTTTTGTCAAACGCCAAGAGTAATATCAATGTTTGCTGAGATTTAAATTACAAGGAGCGCTTCTTTGGAAAAATTATTCCCAATTTTGAGTTTTTAAATTACATGACTTATAAAAGAATGGAATTGTTTCATAAGAATTCTCAATTTTATTTTGATTAAAATTACCTATCAAACTTGATTGTTGATCAAGATTAAACGAAACCATGAGTATTACATTTATTTTTATAAGGCTTTTCTTACACATCACCATATCCGAAAACTATCATAGGTAATAAAAAATCTCATAACATGTTCTACACACTAACAAAAAAATATCATAACTTTCTGTGAATTTTCGGTCTGCATTCACAGATCGAAAATTCACAAACAGTTACGGTTAGTAGGTAAAGATCGTTTTCCTGAATTTATAACACTGTTAAGATATAGTCGACTAAAGCTACATCTACTCATTTTTTTATTAAAATTCCGAGCACACGATGACCACATCTGCTTACCGCCCCTTTTTGTGCAGGTCAATATTACTAAAACAAAAAAAAAACGAAAATATGCGAGCGTTATTATTATATGAAAATTAAAAAAAAAATCTCAGGCGCTGCTAATGATCACAGATGTTTGACCACCCTGTTTCGGCCAGGATAAAAAAAAAACCAAGGAGGAGAATGTTTTTAAGTGTTTGCAGAGGCCGGGCGCTGCAAGGAGGAATAGTCCTTACGGTGGTGGCCAAACGCACGTTTGGTCGTCTGTACTTGCCCTTACTGCGCCATCTTAAAATTCCACTCACACGCAAACAGGCAAGTATATGAATGAAAGTTACGTTCTTATTTCGACTTATCGTGTTTGTCATACAAATAGGGGTGACCCATGCCCTAACCAGACACAAATCCTAACTCCGACCTGCTACTCAGAACTGCTCACTGAAATGAAACTACTCAATGGTGATGCAAATTGCAACTGCATAATATTATTTTTGCTCCGAGTCAGTATCCGTAACTTGTGCAGATACCCTAGTAACTATCTCGCGCAATTTGTTGAATTTGAACAACTTGTACAAATTGTTCTCAATGTTCAACAGTAAAGTTTGTTCAGAACTTTAACATAGGTAATGTGTACTTGTTCAAACTTTGTCTTATAAGTAGGTTATGTTATTTTGTAGTAACGAAATCACACAAGTATTACCTAAAAAAAGTTAAGTGATGTTGTTATAAAAGCTCCAGTTTCCTTTGACAAAAATTGTATCAAGTCTTTACTCTAAGGTATTAGCTACTTATTTTTCCATTATCTAAAAAACTGACAAAAATAATTCATCTTTTGAAATAGCTTCCTCTAAGTAATCCATCAAGAAGCAGTTTATAACTAAATTGAAAAGTATTCTATAAGCTATATTTTTTATCGCCTCCTACGCACAAGGCTTGCCTCGACGTGACATGATTAGTAAGAGAGTAGAATAATAAGTAATTAGCATACTGAAACAAAAAAAAATTACGGTTTAATAAGAAGATGGCTGCGGTCTTAGCATCGCGTGCGGAACCACCCACGCTTCTAGAAATAAAAGTTAATTAAAAAAACCGTCCAAGTGACGCATGAAGTTTTCCGAAATATCGTAGTAGGGGAGACCCCTTTAATTTTTAAATTATTTTTATTATTACTTGTTGTTGTAGCGGCAACGGAAATACACATTCTGTGAAAATTTCAACTGTCTCCTATTACGGATCATGAGATACAGCCTGCTGACAAACAGACGGAGGGACGGATGGACAGTGGAGGCTTAGTAATAGGGTCACGTTGGTTACCCTTCGGGTACGGAACCGTAAAAAGATGATTCAATTTTTGCTCAGAGGATAGAAACTACAGAACGCCACCTGCTACGATCTTACACACTGCTTTTGGTTCGTCCACGTTCATAAGTATCATCATTATCGTCATATCGTCATCATACATGCACACCGTTTGCAAGTAAAAAAAAATGTTTAGGGATTATTGCGGGAGAAAACCATAAAATCACATTAACATTAACTTAAAAAAAAAAAAAAAAATATTAAAAAATTGTTTTGCGTATAAAAAATATTAAAAATTGTTTGGTTTGGCGACTTCTATACAACATTGATTTGGCTGCAATGTCAACGTGTTGGTTTAAGTTAGTTCGATACTTTCTTAAATAGATGGCGCTAACGTCACCGTAAGACGTTATTAATGGAACGAAAATTTCGAGAGCTGTGAGCAGGGTGCGATGGTCTAATTGGTTAAGACATCCGGTGTACTGAATCGGAAGGTCGCAGGTTCAAACCCTGCTCGCACTAGAATTTTTCTTTCCATGTCAAAAACAATAATAGTTCCCTACGCTGGGTTTGCGTATAAAAAATATTAAAAATTAACATAACATTACGCCAGTAAGCCCGGAACGGTTAGGCAGAAGCGTATCTAATAGTTATACCCACAATAGGGGGCCATCAACCGGGTACAAACCCAGACTCCGTGGCTGCAACTGATAAATGCCTGATGGACAAACTCAATAACATTCTGCCCGACCTGGGAATCGAACCCAGGATTTCATGCTCAGCAGCCCCGCTTGCAACCATTAGACCAACGATCAACCACACAATCATCTGCATCATTCTCATATCGAAATGATGATAATTTTACTTCTAGAATTTTATATCACGTGACACTTCCCTATGACCTTTAATTCAATTACCTGCTAGATATTAGGTTCCCCAGCCAGTCTTCCCGGCCAGTTTTCCCTATGACCTTTAATTCAATTACCTGCTAAAAATTAGGTTCCCCAGCCAGTCTTCCCGGCCAGTCTTCTCTATGACCTTTAATTCAATTACCTGCTAGATATTAGGTTCCCAAGTCAATCTTCCCAGCCAGTTTTCCCTATGACCTTTAATTCAATTACCTACTAGATATTAGGTTCCCCAGCCAGTCTTCCCTAAGACCTTTTGTTCAATTACCTGCTAGATATTATGTTCCCCAGCCACTCTTCCCGGTCAGTTTTTCCTATGATCTTTAATTCAATTACCTGCTAGATATTAGGTTCCCCAGCCAGTCTTCCCAGCCAGTTTTCCCTATGACCTTTAATTCAATTACCGGCTAGATATTAAGTTCCCCAGCCAGTCTTCCCAGCCAGTTTTCCTATGACCTTTAATTCAATTACCTGCTAGATATTAGGTTCCCCAGTCAGTCTTCCCAGCCAGTCTTCCCTAAGACCTTTAATTCAATTGCCTGCTAGATATTATTTTCCCCAGTCAGTCTCTGCAACTGCAGTTTTTGCCCCTAAAAGTTTGACCTCAACGTTAATATTACAAAAGTTTCCGAAACAGATGGCGGTGCAAAGTGCAAAGTGATGACAATGTCCCAAATTTATCGCTGTCTTAGTTCATAAGTTTGTTTTATCAAAGTTCCTAGGGGTTTGGTCTTCAGAAATTATGACTCCGAGATAGTTGAAACTGAAAACATTAATTTGGTAGGTTTGTTAATAATTACTATTCGGACACGGCTAATCTCAACAGAGATTAACCAAGTCCAGGACCCCTCTTTGCTCCTTTTACTGCCAAAAACCGATGAGACGGCACTCCGACATGACTAGGGAAAAATTTTGTACAGGACCAACGAATTAATGTGCGTTTTGAGGAACGGAGGTGACATACCAACTTCAAAACTGCAGACTGCTACTAATTTACTATTTACTGCTACGCATTCATATTATATTATTCATATATTCGTGGCAAAAACCCAATAACACTATTCCTGTACACACTTTAGAAGTCAAATAGCTTGCAGCGAGGCAGAAACAGATAAATATAATTATCATGGACAAATTAGTATGATAGTTACACAGTTAGAAGTTTCACGGTTGATTAAATTCTTGTGGTTTTCAACAAACTAATTCTCTAAGAAAATTAAATCAAATACAATCTTAATCGTCGAAGTCTTTATTTAGCTTTAAACATATCTACAGTAGCATATATTTGATTCATCGTATGCCATCTGATAAACAAAGGCCGAGGCTAACGAACTTCGGTCGGTCGAATCTCGTGTTATATGTTAAGATAGACAATACACTAGAATTGTCACTATAGAATAGAATAGACTATTCCGAGTCACACCTCAAATTGCAACTATTCATTAGTTGCAATTTGAGGTGTGACCCTCATTTCCACGTAGGGCTGAAATTAGAGTTTCAGTTTGGTAAGCTGTCTGAATGGTAGTTTGATAATTATTTACATAATTGGTTTGACGGTGCTACTCACCCCTTTGGGGTCGTCCATTAATCACGTGATTTTTTTTTGGCAACTTTTTAACCTGGCGTCCCCCATGGTGATACAAGGAGAGGTTTTAGACTACCCCTCTCCACCTTCCCAAAATCACGTGTATTTTTTTGGTACACAGTATCTTAAAAAAATTCAGAATATTATCTTTAAATACAGGTTAACAGGTATAACCTAATTTAATTCTAGAAAATTAAGCACCGTGATAAAAATGTCAAGGTCACGCACCGCTTTTCGGTTTAGAAATCGCACGTTCAAAGAAAAAATAAAAACACGTGATATGTTTCGTGTTTTTTTCCGAACCCTTACCCCCCTTTCGGGCCTCACGTGATTAATGGACGACCCCTTTGTAAGCAGAAACTACAAAAAAATCATCCAGAAAAAGCACCATTTCGACTCGAAACTCTAATATTTATGACCTATACAACTCTCTATCTCTACCTCTGTTCTTACCTAACGGAATGGCTGAAAGGCATTTTATCTATTCATCAAATACAGATTTTCGTATCTGTTTGAATACAAATTGAATACTTCTGAGAAGTGAAGCTCAATTATAGTTCTACACTCGTCTGACACTGTAAAATGTCAATTGCAAAGTGATTTTTTTTTTGTAATCAATAATTCAACCTGAAATTGACAGTTTCAGGAATGGCCGGACAAGCGTAAACTGGCGTCAAATGACGAGCCTAACATTCAAAATAGGTCGTAGAATTTGTACAGGTTATTCCCTCATTTGACGAGTCATTTACTGAAGTTTATGACCGCTACTTTTTCGTGCACAAAAAAAGGAATAAAATGGCAGTTCTAAACAAAATTGAAGTTTAATTTATCAGATTGATCATGAAAAATAAAGTGGTTCACATAATAAGAACTCGGATTCTGATTTATTAAAAAATTTATTTATAAAGAAATTTCAATTTCACGCCGTACTAAATTCATATTTCTTTTGATTTATTAATAGTTTTTGGACAGTGCGCCTTTTAAAGATAGTTATCAGTGGGATTGGTATTGTTGATGGCTTGATTGTTGAAGAAACTAAAAACTTGACCTTATAAGTAACATCAAAATCGAAAGTAGACTTTTCTTATTATACAATCAAAACCATTTTAGACACCCTAGTAACTAACGAAATTTAAGCATATAAATGATTGCGTGACAAATAATGTTAAATTATTGCATGAAAAATAATTGCATTCATTTACCATTATTGCTTTAGCAATTTAATTGTGGATGGCATTCCAAGCGTATCGAAAAATGTTTGTATACAGTGAATTATGTCGTGTCGTGTATTTTTGCCAAGTTATCAGAGATAAAACTTCTATGTATCTTTGCAATGAACATGACTATTTAACACAAGTTCATAATAATCTACACTCAAACTCTCGGGTGCCTAACTACCTAGGAATGTTTCCCAAATTAAACTGTCTTAGCACTCAGACTACCACTAAGTCTGACAAGTTTATTGGATATGTCGCATTAAGATAGTTAGTAATATGAAAACGATTTATAACTATCTTACTAGACGAATCCAGTGTAATAGTAAATTATAAGTATTATATATGATACAACAGCGAGCGAAGCGAGCTCGGGAATTGTGGCACCCCGACATTGACAGGTTAGTTCGCTAGCTTCGCTCTCTCGCTAGACCCTGGCCGGGGTCTAGCGAGAGAGCCCTTCCCCCTCGTGTTAGGTTACTTTAAACCCTGCAGTCAGAAATAGTTGGGAGTCATTTCCTTAAATATTTAAATGAATTATTTATTTATTTAATAGGATAACAAAATGTTTTTTTTTGGGGGTTATACTTTCACATTAAATTTTGGTAATAATTTGGGAGTATAAAAGGGTTTTTTTTTTAATTATTATTTCACTAGATTAGTCTAGTAAGATAGTTATAAATATCGATACACCATTTCGGTTCTGTACTTTAACATAATTATTCAAATTTAAAACAATACTGCTCAAGGGTCGATGCGCTTTCCAATAGGTACTTGGTCTTTAAATGCGGTAAATGGTGACGTCAATTATAATAACAAAAGCAAAGATAAAACAATGCCTTCGTGATTCACAACAATTATTATGACTCGATTCAGTAGTTAATAAGACTCACTGATGACTTGTTAACTACGAGATTATCTCTTAGCTAATTTTCAAATTGATATTTCGTGATACTGAGATTATTTTATTTTGATTGGAAAAATATTTGCACCTCAATCATCCAGGCAAAATACCTTAAGACTACAACAGATACCAGGTTCTAAGGCCGGCATTTATAAACGTTACCTAGCACGTACTCTAACTAAGCTTCAATTCTATCGATGCCACACACCTGTCATACTACAAGTTCACGATAGAGACAGGATATATCTTAGTCAAAGTAGTTTAATAAATACTAGGTTAAACCCGCGGCTTCGCCCGCGTGGAGTTCCGTAATAATTATACCACGAGATTGTACTACCGGGATAAAAAAAGTATCCTATGTGTTGTTTATCCAGGTTATAAACTATGGTTACTAACTTTTTGCGTGAAAGAGTAACAAACATCCATCCATCCACCCTCAAAAACTTTCGCATTTATAATATTATTAGTAAGAAGTAGGATTTTGGTGCAGTTGGTAATAGCCTTGTAAGTACTTACTGTCTATCTCGTATTTCCTGAGTTAATTACGGAAATACGGAACGAAATATTTTCTATTATTTCTGTCACTTACGAGTACAATTTCACTTCCAAATATTGTCAAAGTGTATTTTTTTAATTCCAAATGCCTTACACACTACTGGCTTACATCAAAAAAAATACGTGAGGTATATTTTCATACTTATTCCTTGAGATCAATGTACGTTCCTTTTCAGTGTGAAATCCTTTTACTGTAATGGGACAAAAAAATTTTTGACAGTTTGTCGGCAGCTTAGTATGTTTTAATCCCATTTAATAGGGCCAAGTCTTCAGTCTCCGAGCAGTAGCTAAAAATAAAAAAAAGGAATAATATATTTAGTAAAATAATTCTTGATTAAATATCTGCCTGACCTGAGAATCGAACCCAATATCTCATACTAAGCAGTAGCACTTGATAACACTAGACCAACGAGGCGAGGAAAACATCGTGAGAAAACTCGTGCTTATGACGGTGTGAAATTGCCAACCCACGCTGAGCAACCTTGGTGATTTATACCAGTTTCAGTGGGCCAGCTATAATTGCCCTGTATGCATAAAGGGTGTAAAAAGGCCCTTAACGAAGCCGAGGGATAATTGTTCTTCCCGTCATTGCTATCATTTTTCTCTTCTGGACTATACCTGGGAACCTTCTGGTTACGGAGATATTGGGGGTCAAAGTTCCAACTTTTTCTCTTTTTTTCTTAAATACAAATTCTAAATGTTGTAACTCTACTTTAAATACCTCCAAGATCCCTAAACTATTTAATGGACCCATTAGCACAATTTTCTGAGTGAATTATATTGAGTCCTACATTAAAACGAGATTTTTACCCCAAAAAAAAAGCCGTTTCCCAGTAATATTTTTTGCGTAGATTTACTTAGTTTTATGTACAGAATGTCCGTTTACTCTCTGTATATAGTTCGAGTCACACATCGACATTTTCTATTTTCAACCATTTTCTTCCTGAAGACACGCGAACTTGCTGTTTGTGTGACGTCAGAGTAGTGCACGTTTTTTTGCACTCATTATTGTTAAACTGATAACCTTGACCAGACGATTGTCAGCTTTAATGTTTTTATAATGAATAGGCAGAACATAGCAAGGAAACACGCAAGATGAATCATGAACAATTGAACATCGATGTAGTTAGTACTTTTTATACTTTTTGTAAAACAAACTTACCAATTTTTTTTTTTCTATCTTTGCTTGCACTCGAATTTTTCTTTGCATATCAAACAGCTGTAAGCTTCCCAAGGATTGGTAACTGGACTGCCTCTACGTTCTAGTGGTCGCAATCGCTACTGCTGAGCATGAGGTCCTGGGTTTGATTCCTAAGTTGAGTTATTTTTTTTTCAGGTTTTTCATTAGGGGTTTCTCAGTAGCAGCTGGAAGTTAATTAAGATCTTCCAGAAAACACCGAAAAAACACTTTTTAACTTAATTGTATTTTTGTAGTTATTTAAAAGATACAGCCCTATGACAGACGCATGGAGGAACGGTTACACAGCAGAGCCTTCGTAGTAGGGTCCCGTTGCCACCCTTTGGAATGGAACCCTAAAAGATGACAGAGTTCCTGTGTTCCCATCGAGAACTTACGGGAACCTCCTCGGGAGTTGCAAGACAAGAGGGAATGTCATGTTCCGCTTATGTCATTGTTTTGAGGCTTAATATGCAATGAGTGACGCGTGTTCATGAAACGAAACTTCTAGTACTATAAGTTAGTTTAAAACGTGATTGTGCTCAATTAAGCAGTGAGGCAGAATCATAGTTCATCATTCTCCTGCCTATCCCAATTTATTTAATGTCGGCATAGCATTTCTTATTCTACCATACTTTTCGTAAATTACTTTTTATCTTGGGTACAACATAACCTTGAAACTTGGTAGGTAAATATTGTTTATTTAAAATACATAAAATGACTTGGTGAATTTGTAATTTATTTGTACAACTGGTAATTGTAATACAATACGTAATAAACTAATAAGATAAGACAGTTTCTTTGTTTGTTTTTACAAAAATGTATTTTTTCAGCTGCAAGTCAGTTTATTCAATTAATTTTGTGAGACACACCTCATCATCATCTGCCTAGCCTTTTCCCAACTATGTTGGGGTCGGCTTCCAGTCTAACCGGATGCAGCTGAATACCAGTATTTTACATGGAGCGACTGCCTATCTGACCTCCACAACCCAGTTAGTACTGGGTAATACGATACCCCTTGGTAAGACTGGTTGTCAGACTTTTTGGGCCACTGACTACCTATAACGACTGTCAAAGATCTACAAATGACACCCGGGACCAACGGCTTAACGTGCTTTCCGAGGCACGGAGGAAACTCGGTATGTAATGGGCGGTCACCCATCCACAGACCAACCTAGGCAAGCACGGCTTAACCTAAAGATCGACCCGAGCGGCTGTTGTTATTTAGCCACGAGCTCCTGTGACGAGCGCTTGTGAGACACACCTATAATGTTTTAAATATTTTGCCAGTTTCAAATAATTGAAAGTCAAAATTTGTAGGTAATTTATATTTCTCACAGTTGCTGAAGTCGTTATTGGGAAAAAGGTTTTCCAAATCAGCAGTAGGAGAGCAGCGGTGACCCAGTGGTGGAGACCCCGACTTACGAGCAGTAAGTCGTGGGTTCGAACCCAGCCAGGCGCATTACTTTGTGTAAGTTATTTCATCACCACTGCTCTCAAAACGGTGAAGGAAAACATCGTGAGGAAACTGGCATATCCTAGAACCAAAAATTCGAAGACATGTGACATCTACCAACCCGCACTGGGCCCGCGTGGTGGATTATAGCTCATTCCCTCTCATAGAGAGGAGGCCTACGTCCCATCAGTGGGAACATTAATACGCTGATTATGCTATGCTATGCTATGCTATCAGGTAAACATTTTAAATAAGATGTAGTGTCAAAAACTGAAAAGAGTATGCTGAGATGGTTTGGTCATGTGGAGAGGATGAGTGAAAGTCGACTAACAAGGCAGATGTACGCCAACGCTGGAAGGGGACACTCTAGAAGGACTTACACTGACCTTATTAGTAAGGTTCTTCAGGAAGGTCAGGTGCGTAGTACTCGCAACCGGCGCGGCGTGCTTGTATGACCGGATGGATGAACGTGGATGAGTCAAAAAGAGTATGTAAGGATCGTAGCAGGGGGGTTACTATGACGTCTTAAAGCAGGAGTAATTCCAGTGAGGGAAAGAGACAGAGCTATACAGGTCGTCTAGCGCCATCTCTTTCCCACACTGGGATTACTCTTCCTTTAAGACGTCATGGTAGGCCCCTAGGTGGCGTTCTGTGGTTTCTGCCTACCGCCAAGGGAAAAAGGCGTGAGTTCATGTACGTATGTATGTAATTACCAGGTAAAATAAAATAAGCACAATTACATTAATTCTCACACAGTTTATTAATTAAAAATAGCCTCAATTTCTTTGGTAACAATTTTGAAGGAACGTGTTTAAATAATTGTCAACCATACCACGATAATTTGGTATGTGTTCTATATATTTATATACAAATAACAAAGAAGAAAATAAAAAAAAACAAATTGACTACAATTTCAAAAATGGAACATTGTCAAAATATTGAAGTCATATTAATTAGACAAACGACAACGTTAAAATAATATTTGTAATAAAAGTGTATATACAAGATAAAAAAAGCACTTTGTTTTCAATAACCAACAATTTAAAAGCGGAATAACATTATCCTTTTTTACAACATTTCTCATTATAGTCGTAATTCACAACAAAGTTGACATAATAAATGAATGAATGAGTAAATATTGCACTGTTGAAATTTCAATTCTCGTTATTGAGCAGAGCGGTAAAATTCAACAGTACGTTTTTATCCAAGCATGCCTCATCTAGTGTTGATGAAAACGGGCAATTGAGCAGATACATTACAATCAGGCATTTATACAGTACGTTTCATTGCTGAAACGGTCATGTTCTCGACTTGGGTGTGGTCCCCTACCCTGATTTTAACATTGCCAACAGGGAAGTAACGACTGGAGAAGGTAACCTCACCATCACCACAGAATAACTCAATGGAACTTCTATCAACGAGAATATACCACTCAAGTTTGTACCCAGGCCTCCATTTTGTTCTGCGGATACCATCTTCACCGCCACGGTCGAGAGTAACTTTACCTTTCAGGCGGTCATAACTGATGGAAACACTCACGTTAGTAGATTCTATAAAAAGTTCAAAATTTTTCCATTTTGTTGCTGTGATTTTAATTTCGGCAGCTTTATCTTCCAACTGGACTGTTTGACCCCCTCGTGCCTTACCACAGTACAATGTACGACCGCGGGCAGCACTTATCTCTTCAACGGGTTTTTGAGTAAGTCTCATATCTTTCGTTAGCAATAATTGTCTTGGGATTGTCATTTGACCAGTAAAGCCACAGTCACGCTCAGGATATTTTGTCTCCCACGCATCACACCAAGCAATTACAAGTCTACGGCCATGTTCATCCAACATTGTTTGAGTAGCGTAGAAATCATGTCCATAATCCAATTCTATGAATTTGGTTATAGGCGTAAACAGAAGTGTCTCGTAATCAAACTTGCCAACTATATAACCACACTGATATATATTTCTGTACAGATCACCTTTGGCAGCTATACCCTGTGGTGAAAATAATATTACGTGATATCCGCCCAACTCGAAGAAGTCTGGACATTCCCACATATAACCCAAAGAGCCATCGGATTGATGTAAAGTCGACCCCAGCTTCCAAGAAATTAAATCCTCCGACAAATAAAGTAGTATTCGTCCGAGAGTGTTATTACGGAAAGAATTTCCCA
The DNA here is from genome assembly GCA_910589295.1 of Noctua janthe. Classification (NCBI taxonomy): domain Eukaryota; kingdom Metazoa; phylum Arthropoda; class Insecta; order Lepidoptera; family Noctuidae; genus Noctua; species Noctua janthe. Next base: position 2,818,934 of record OU342560.1, read on the forward strand.
ACACCATGTAATAAAGATTTTCATGCTTCCATACTTTCGGGTCTCTGATATTCGGTTGGTATTCCTCCGCTTTTACAATAGGATTCCCTGCATATTTTGTAACATTGACTCCGTCAGTACTTGTGGCCAAGGCTTGAAACTGCATGTTATCCGGACCACCAGGAGTATTAACGTTTCCTGTATATATTAAATGCATTATTTCGTCTACTATTATAGCACTTCCCGAGAACACTCCAGTTTTATCGTAAGGCTGATCTGGTTTCATTGCGACTGGTTGATTTACCCAATTTATCAGATCTCGACTTGTTACATGTGCCCAGTGTGCAATTCCAGGCTCCTGGCTGCTCAAAGGATTGTATTGATAAAATAAATGGTACTCATGTTTGTATATGCAGAATCCGTTGGGGTCGTTCATCCATCCGTGGGGTGGATGTGCGTGGTACAGCGGACGAAAGAGACAATCGTCTACATCAGCTGAGCATTCAGCTGAGCATCTGTAAGAAAATAGTACTATTAGCAAAAACTTTGTCACAACTGGTAACATTGTGCGCATCGTGTAAACAGACGCGGGGACTGAGCTCTTCTATCTGAATACTTCATTTCCGCCGTTGTGATCATTTATATGCGATCGTTATCGTGTGGCATCCAGCTGTGTCGGCTCAATGTAAACTTATAGAGCAAGATCCCAGGGCCGCCAGACAATACTTATTTTCTTATTAACAAAATGTGTGGCATCGAGTGGTGATAGTCTGTACTGTGAACGTATACATACTTGCTAACTCGTGCCGAGTACGGTAATTTTTTTAGTATCAGGTGCTAAAGTTGCATAAAAATAATACTAACTTTTCTTAAAGCCTGACTGCTGATTTTTTTATAAGTTCTAAAGAGAACGTAAAAATAATTATATAAACTGCCACTGCCAGATACTTCCCGTCGACGGATTTTTTTTCCAGACTCTTTAAAGCACGGAAAAAATAATGTTACTTTACCTGTAGCCTGAATCTTAATTTTTATATTTGGTACTCAGATAATCATTTCAGTACTTATTGTGAGTCAAACCAATCATAAGGGGGTAAAACATCCCACAGACACAATCAAAATGTCGCTGTATGATCGCATTAGTTTTTTGAACCCACACATACAAAAATGATTAATTGCGACCCTACAATTGGTCTAGCTTGGTCTCCTTACAGTGAGTATTAAAATTACTCTCTGAGAATCAAATATAAGAAAAAAAAAATACTCTGACGTGATTTTTCACGTTATTTTGTACAATGCTTTAAAGTGTTCAACGGGAAGTGTCAGGCGGTGTTAATTATTATTTTTTTACAATATTCTCTGCAGTTTATATGTATGTATAAATATCAGCACTCGGGCTTTAAGAAAAATTTGTATTATTTTTACGCAACTTTACCACCTGATATTTAAAAGTTGGTACTTTAAGCCGTTGGTCCCGGCGGTCATTTGTAGATTCTTTGACAGTCGTTACAGGTAGTCAGTGGCCCGGAAGTCTGACAATCACTCTTACCAAGGAGTATCGTATTACCCAGTACTAAACTGGGTTGTGGAGGTCAGATAGGCAATCGCTCCATGTAAAATACTAGTATTCAGCTGCATGCGGTTAGAGTGGAAGCCGACCCCAATATAGTTGGGAAAAGGCTAGGCAGATGTTGTTTAAAAGTTGGCCATCAGCACAAGTTAGCAGATATGCATACTCGATGCCACATATTTTGTTAATCAGAAAATAAGTAACGTGTGACGGCCCTGGGTCTTGGACCATTACAGAAATTATTGTGACCATTATCGTCGAAATGCGCAGTGTTTCAGTCGAATTGCTGTTAGTAAAGTTAGTTAGTGTTTGCTTAGTTGGTTGCCTGTGAGATGTTCTAGTATTTTGTTTAAATTTAAATTGCAACACGTTCAAGATAATGGATGCATAATTTATAGAAGTGAAGTAGAGCTAATAATAGGTACAATGTAGAATTTTAAGAAGTCGAAGAATCTACATGCTTTATTTATTAGATAAAATAAACCTTCCCAGGCATAAAATAACTGCAAAATTTCGTGAATATTGGTTCAGTAGTTTAGGAGCCTATAAAATACGAACAGACGAATAGACATTGATATGTACATATTTATATTCCAAAATCGAAATCACAAATATATTATATTCTGTTTTTAGAGTGCAAGACGAACCACAAGACGTTCCTCCATAATCCAACCGAATAAATTCGGGGTATGTCACAAAATTCAATTAGTTTACGTAACTCGTTATCATTTATTATAACATTTCCATCTGTTTTTGATTTCAAAGATAAAGTATCTGAAATTATCTTTATACCAGTGCTGTGACTTTTTTTAAATGTTTTAGCTGAGATAGGGACCTTTTGGCCTGGTACAAGACAATTTAATTTGTTTTCTTATGTTTATTTTTTTATATAATTTTTGTATTTAGTGTAATCTAATCCATTTTTTTTGTTTTGTCCTGTGTGAGTCTAATAAATACTTTTTCTTTCTTTCTGAAGATATCGCGGTGGATAGTCTTAGTGCGTCAAATCAGTATGTGGTTAAAAGAAACAGTAAACCACATAATTATGTTTATCACTTTTGTCCAACATGTATTTTTATTTCTATGAGTTCGTTGTGGAGGCGGACCCCAACATAATTGGGAAAAGGCTTAGCAAATAGTGATGATCAACGTTTTAGATTCAATCTCTAGAAATTTCGAAACGCCTAGTTGACGTTTCTGTGACCCAAAAGGTTGGCTTTTACCTTGGCAAGAGCCTGAGTGTTGCCAACGTGGCAACGCCGCCAGTCTCTTGGTCAGATTATCAACTGACAGTTTTGAGGAGTTGAGGACGAGTTTTTGATTCTCTTTTATAGTTTGTTGTTGGTTTATTTAATACTTTTTAATTATTAATGTATATGTAGTTAGTTTACTCTGCTTAATAAATTACAGTTTAACAGAACAATGAAATCTCTTGAACCTTTATGGAGATCCCATATTTCATAGTTTAGTTGAAGAGCCTATGTAAGGTAACCTCACAAACACTTTCAAATACTTAACTTTCTGAAACCATAAACGTTTAATGTGGTAATTATATTGAATACTGGTTTAGTTATTAGTTCTAGTTATTTTATTAACTGCCTTGTTATCTACCATTGGAAACATCTACTTAGAACGAACACACACAGTAAAAGTCACCTAAATTCGGAGTATTTTATGAAAATACTTGTTTCGCATTGACATAGTGGAAAGACTTCGTTCATATATTTTTCAGTGATACTTTGTTCTTGTCGCATAAAAAAATTAAGAATATTTAGGATATAAAAAAAAACCGGCCAAGTGCAGTCGGACTCGCGCAAGAGGGTTTCTGTACCATAGTAGTAAGCGAGCTTTAATTTTTTTTTTTATTTGTTGTTATAGCTTAGGCAAAGAACAATTTTTTGTATTTTTACAAAATGGTCAATCTTAAAATTATAAATAAAAAAAAATATTTGGGATCAATGAGCCCTTTAATTTTTTTTTCCATTTCTTCCTTTGTTATTAGTTTTTTGTAATTTTTTAGTTTGTAAAAAAGGAAGTAACTAAATTCATTAATTTACTTTACAGGTCCGTCTTTGGGTCACCGATTACACAATGTGTACCAAATTTCAACTCAATCGGTCCAGTAGTTTCGGAGTAAATTGGCTGTGACAGACGGACAGACCGACACGTGAGTGATCCTATAAGAGTTCAGTTTTTCCGTTTGAGGTACGGAACCCTAAAAAGGGAAATAACCGACTGGAAAAAGCAATTTAATATTATTATTACGTAGACTCCTGATGATTTATTAAAGACCATTGTTAAGACATCCATGATCACTGTCAATAGTTTACCATTATACGTACATATACACAGGTATATGTATGTATATGTATATTTAATTGTTTTGTATGTAGTACATACAAAACAATTAAATAATTTTCTTCATACGTGGTGCATGACCACAATAATTTTCTTCAATTTCTTGGAAATATTCAAGGGAAACCATACATTATGTTAAATATTACAAGTTATATCTTAAACATAACGTCACGCTTGTAGTCACCGAAGGGTTAAACAGAGGTATGTGTACCCTAGGTACACTCACTTTCCTGGTGGTAGATACGTTTCAAGTACTTACGTTGGTTTAATTTAGACGAGTGTCACTATACAGGGTGGAAGGGACTCCGACACACAAATGGTCGTCGCGTTGGTGCCTTTTTCACCCTGTAGTATTATCAGCCACTTGTGTCCCACTGCAGGACAAGGGCCTCTCTTCCCTCCTTCCACTTATCTCTAAGCATAACTGAGTTCAGAAAAGAATCGAGTCCCCGCCATCTCCTTCTGGGCTCTTTAGTCAACTGATCCGAAACAGGCGGGACCCGCGAGTCCACTCGACCTAATGCACGTTAGAATTGGTCAACTGGACGCGTTAACCAATTTTGTGATTTGTATAGTCAAGTAGAAAGTTTTCTTGATATTAACCTATATCTATTATTTATAGCCAATTATATTAAGAGATGTGTCCCGTAGACACTTGAAAGCCCATTTGGATTTGTCTTTTTCAGTCACCATCTGTATCTGTCTATTCAAAGCCGTCACCACTGGCTTTGTCACCGCTAGCGACAAACGGGAAAAAAATCACTTTTGTTGATTTGGCACAAATTATGTACCTCAAAAAGTACTAGGCTGGCATGAGTTCAAGGTGGTATTTTAAGAATCGGTCTTAAGTAATGAATTCCTTCATTCATTCTTCATTAATTTCAGCCGAAAGACGTCCACTGCTGAACATAGGCCTCCCCCAAGAGTCGCCACATTGACCGGTCCCGTGCGTCTCGCATCCAGCGGATCCCCGCAACCTTTACCAGGTCATCGGTCAACCTAGTGGAAGGCCTTCCAACGCAACGTCTTCCAGTTCGCGGTCGCCACTTCAGAACTTTCCGACCCCATCGGCCATCCGTTCTGCGAGCATTGTGCCCTGCCCACTGCCACTTAAGTTTGGCTATTCTCCGGGCTACGTCAGTAACCTTGGTTCTCTTACGGATTTCCTCATTTCTGATTTGATCACGCAAGGAAACTCCGAGCATAGCCCTCCCCATTGCCCTTTGGGTGACTTTAAGCCTTCTGATGAGGCCCATTGTGAGCGACCACGTTTCGGTCTCGTATGTAATCACTGGCAACACACACTGGTCATAGACTATCGTCTAGAGACACAGCGGTAAGTTGGACGAGAAGATACCTCGCAACTTCCCGAACGCTGCCCAGCCGAGTCGGATTCGACGATTGACCTCTTTTTCGAAGTTAGACTTACCTAACTGGATCGTTTGTCCCAGGTAGACATAATCGTCTACAACTTCGAGTGTAGAGGCTCCGATCTTGATAGGAGTGGGTGTTACATGGGCATTCAACATGACTTTGGTTTTGTCCATGACTATTTTAAGACCCACTCTTTCGGAATCTCTACTGATGTCATCGAGCATTGTACCGAGGTCCTCCATGGTCTCAGCCATGACCACTACATCGTCGGCAAACCGAAGGTGAGAGATGTACTCGCCATTGACGTTGAAATTTTGAAATAATTATATGCACAATTTCAGAGTATGTACAGATGCACTCAATATTGTTTATAGAACTACTTACGTAAGTAAATTTAACGCAAAAATTTACTTTTGTTAAAGGTATTTTAATTGTGTTTTGAGTAAATGTCTCTGTTTTATTGCCAGTTCTATTTCAGCCAAAGGCGACGCCAGCCTTTGAGCTAAGGGTAGTAGAAGGATTTTTAGGGCGAGTTGTGGATTTTGGATTCGAAGCTCCAAAATTAAACTTTTCTGATGTGAGGGTTTTTGCATAGTAACAATAAGATTTTTTTGTAATGCATACATTCTACAACACGAGAAGAATAATAAAATGTTTCATCTGCCTTTTTCATCAGCCTTCAATTGTTCATCTGAGCCTACAGCTCAGATGAACAATTTGTTAAATGAGAAATCCTGATATATAGATCTGAGCAATATTGTGGAACAAATATCTCTAGAAACGAACAAATTCTTGTCAGGAGCTTTAACAATTTCTGCAAAAAAAAAATCCTTAATAAACTTAATTATTTTATTTTTTATGTAAGTTTTATGCGTAGTACATATAAGTTCCGTGATTTTATGTGATTGAAAAACGTCGTAAAACACGGCTTGAGTGTCGCAAAATTTCAATACTGAAATAAATCAAACGAAGTACCAATATCTCTCTTGGCTCAATTTTAAACCTTAAGAATATATTATAAATATTATTTCTGTTTTTTTCTTTCATAAATTATTCTAGTTTTTAAATGCCACTTGCCAGATACTTCTCGACAGCTTGTAAAGTCAAGTCAGAGGCCCATGGGCGGCATAAAAACTCTGACACCAGGTTAGGCATTAATCACACGATAAAGAAGAAGACAAATGCCACTTTTACAACAACTAAACTAACGACAATTATTTTTTCTGCTGTTTTTTCTATCTGTGAACCAGGTAGTAAGCAGGGAGGTAAGGTAGCAGGTATTAAACAGTAGAAAAACAAAAAAAAAAGTATGATCAGACTTGGACTTTGCTGCTAGTAATTTAACTATTTTCGCCAAAACTGTATAACAGGCTGAGAGGTAGAAGATCGGTACTGATCTACAATTTTTTTTTTCAAAGATGCTTTGCCTACTTCTTTGTCCTGAGGTACGGTTGCATTATTCTATGACAAAATTCTTTTCTTTTGTCAATCAAAACAATTTCCAGTCTCTGCAATTTATCTAGCAAGAAAATATTTTTAAAAGGCAAGTTTTTAGTGGTAGTTTTTTTAGGCCTCGCGGCAGATCTCGTAGAAGATGGCGGGACGAGTTGGACAAAACCAACAATCAGTGGTCCACATTAACCCTGGATTAAAACAACTAGAAGTCATGGGGAGAGGCCTTTGTCCAGCACAGCAGTGAAATGACGCAGGCTAACAGTATCAGTGTTTCTAAAAATAAACATATAATTTAAATTCTACAGAATCGATATTGATCGAATACAAAGAAATTTAAAATACTTATAGAGCGGACATTGGGAATATTTTCACACAAATATCTTGATCCCGTATATTTTAGATTTTTACACACGAATGCTACCTGACAAGCGGGCGTTTAACACTAGACAGAACGACTTGTCACTTAACAAGTTTTGGATTACGATTTTATTCGTCTTGTCCCGGCTATCGCTCGTAAATAATTGAATATTTTTGGGTGAATATGAACACTGATGACAACTTGACAGGTTCAAACCAGCATAAAAATCACGAGCTCGTCGCGTTATTTTTAGATAAGTAAGTAATAAATAAAATTGGTCACTCATAAGCAGGAAAAAAGTTAACGTAAAACGCGGTGGGAGTCATTTCAAACTACAAAATAGTTTAGGATAAAATCTGGCAGTTATTCATATTCTAATTCTAATTCAAATTCATTTATTTCGTAAGCACAGGGTGTATACAAAAGATGTTATAAATAAATTAGGACCGAGCTGTGCCCCGCCAAAAGGCATACAAAATATAAAAGGTATTTTTTTTTTTTTTCTTAATTTAATACATTTTCGAAATTTAAACAATAATTCTAGAATTCTACAATAATTATAATCATGTCAAAATTATATAAAATGTCAAATAAAATGTCAAATAAATGGCAAATAAAAGAAAGATTATTAAGACAATCCAAATTAAGACAATCCAAATTTTATCTTAAAAATTAACTGCCACTGTTTAATTATTAGTTTTTTACCTTTATCATAAAGTTATTTTACAATGACTACTGAACTTCGTAGGTACAACACTAATTTATTTGACATTTGATATAAAAACAATGAGATTATCGACAGACATGCATGACACATGGTTCGACAGACAGATTACGGAATAGTTAATTTCTAAAAATAACCGTTAGTTCGCTAACCTTGAGTTTGAGGACATGTTGGCGGGAAATTTAATAAGCCAGCACAAAATACGACTTCTCTTCATGACGGCCGGGACGCGTACTGTTAGGTATAAGTATTCCACTTTTTGGAGAACTGGCAAAATAGGGAGGCGGAGGGATGAGGACTTGAGGAGGGCAGGGGGCAGGCTAAACCACGTGACTATTTCGCACATTTAACTTGTTTGAACGTTGGAAATGATTACTAGACGATTTAATAGGGGGATACCTGATTCATCATCATCAGCCTAACCTTTTCCCAACTATGTTGGGGTCGGCTTCCAGTCTAATCGGTTACTCTTGAACATCAGTATTTTACTCAGTAATACGGTACCCCTTGGTAAGACTGGTTGTCAGACTTTCAGGCCACCGACTACCTATAACGATTATCAACTATCTACAAATTACAGGGAGACCTAATTACTATCTAAATTAATTAAAATAAGATTATCAGATAAGAGTGCAAATTCCGTAAGGTGCGACCCTAGAATAGGGCTTCCATAAATGCTGAAACGCCGATTGGGACAGTTGTAACAAAAGTAGGTAAACCATGGATGATGATATGGGCAAGATACATTCAGGATTTATATTTTGAGGAGAAGGAGATGAACAGTGCCAGCCTAGGGCTAGTAAAGTAGCAGAACAGCTACGTTTTCTGCGGTAAGAGCAGATAAGTCATTTCTTTAACGCTAACGCGAGCGGAATGAGCCCAAAATTTCACAATTATGTTTTGGGCCAACGCTTGTGTTGTTATGGCCAACCAATAGAACTGAGACAACTTATTTGTTGACCGGGACATAATGTTCCAAGCCGGGACATGTTTAGGTTGTACCGGGACGTATGGCAGCCCTACCCTAGAAGGAAATAAGCATAAGCATAGCATAAGCATAATCAGCCTATTAATGTTCCCACTGCTAGGACGCAGGCCTCCTCTCTATGAGAGGGAATGGGCTATAATTCACCACGCGGGCCCAGTGCGGGTTGGTAGATGTCACATGTCTTTGAATTTTTGGTTCTAGAACATAAATTTTCCTCACGATGTTTTTCTTCACCGTTTTTGAGAGCAGTGGTGATGAAAAAACTTACACAAAGTAATACGCCTGGCTGGGTTCGAACCCACGACTTACTGCTCGTAAGTCGGGGTCTCCACCACTGGGCCACCACTGCTCTCCACTGCTCTAGAAGGAAATACACTGACCTTATTGGTGATGTTCTTGAGATAGGTCCGGTGTAGTGTAGTAATGTCAACGGTCGTGGATGAACCAAAAATATCAAGGTATTGTTGCTGTGGTATTCTATAGTTTCGGCCTACGTTCCTCTGTGAGTACTCAAACTGCTGGATTTGCGCCCACAACTCAGGCGATGAGCCTGCTAAACGCCCTGATTGCTCAGGAACCGGATCTTGATATGTTTATGAGTAGCAGTAAAGCTATGCTTAATACGATTGTATAAAGTTAAGTAGTTAATTTTATGTTGTTGGTTTGCTGCAAGCTTTGGTGGAAACTGTAAGTGAGGTATCTGTCATATCCGTCATCTACCCTGGTCGACCGTCATCTACCCTGGTCGAAGCGGAGAATGGAACCGGCGAGAGATGTCGTGCGGTGTTCCACAGGGATCGGTGCTGGGGCCGGCCTTGTGGAACATCGGTTACGACTGGGTGCTGCGCGCCGACCTCCCTACCGGCGTCAGCGTAGTTTGCTACGCTGACGACACGCTGGTACTGGCACAAGGGAGGTCGCACGAGGCGGCGGCCGAAAACATGACACGCGGGGTTGCGATAGTCGTGGAGAGGATCCGGCAATTGGGTCTCGAGGTGGCACTGCACAAGTCCGAGGCCATGTGTTTTCATGGGCCTCGGAATGCGCCACCGTCGGGATCCCTACTGACGGCAGGAGGGGTTTCCATCGGCGTCGGATCGACGTTGAAGTACCTAGGACTCGTCCTCGACAGCCGGTGGAACTTTGTGGAGCACTTCCGACTTTTGGCTCCCAAACTGGAACGGACAGGGGCTGCCTTCAAGCGGCTCTTGCCCAACCTAAGGGTCGTGCGGTCCATGGCCCTTTACGGGGCCCCGGTGTGGGCGCGTTCTTTGAGGCGGCAAGCCGCCCACTACCTGAACGCGCCCCAAAAGGTAATAGCCATAAGGCTAATCCGGGGGTACCGCACGAACTCCGGTAAGGCGGCTAGCCTCCTTGCCGGATTGCCGCCATGGGATCTCGAGGCGATAGTCCTCGCACGCCTGCACGAATGGCACTACGTCGGGGGCAAACTCCGCTGCCGCGGCAAATTGACGCTCAGCGGACAGACCTCCGGCGTGATTTCGAGCGACTGTCGCAACCCCGTGCAGGGCACGCCACCATAGTGGCGATAAGTCCTCTCTTTGAGGAGTGGCTGGAGAGGCGCCATGGCGCCCTCACCTACCGCCTGACGCAGGTCCTCACCGGACACGGTTTTTTCGGGAGGTTCCTGCACCGAATCGGGCGGGAGGAAACGCCCGGGTGTTTCCACTGCGAGGATCGTCCGGAGGACACGGTGGAACACACCGTGGAGGTCTGCCCCGCTTGGGCGGAGCACCGCCGTGTCCTCGTAGCGGCGATTGGCGGCGGCGATCTCTCGCGTCCGGCCTTCGTTCAAGCCATGGTCCGGAGCGAGAGGGAATGGGAAGCCGTCACCTCCTTCTGCGAAGCAGTCATGCTAGTGAAGGAGGTGGCGGGACGTGAGAGGGAAAGAACCTCACGTCCCAGTCGCCGCGGGAGACGCCCTGGGCGTCGGGGGTCACGTGGTGGCTCCCGGCCACCGTAGGAGCGGGCCTGTGGACGGCGAGTTATGGGCCAGCTCGCCGTCCGGCCGTCTTAAGACGACAGGCCGTGTCGACGGCGCGTTCGTGTTCCACGTGCGCCTCAAGGAGATGTCAGCAAATAAGTAGGGGTCCGCAAGGGCCGATGCCTGCCAGGGCTGCGGGACTGTTCGAAAGAGATACCGTGGCCCTGGAACACAAAGGGCAAAGAAGGAACATGGATAGGTTTTAGTCAGTACAAGTCTGACACTCCCTTCCGCTCCGCCCAGAGTGGGGGGGTCATTTGATGACTTCCCATCCGAAAAAAAAAAAAAAAAAGGTATCTGTCATATAAATAAATTAGCGACCCGCCCCGGGTTTTCACGGGTGCAATGTAGATAATTAGACAGCAGGAGCGACTTTGTTTTATACTATGTAAAGATAATTAAACGGCTATGGAGGAACAAACATGCTATAATTTTATAATCTTAATTAAAATAATTGACGTTATGTTTTCAAACAGATTGTGAAATAAAAAATGCAATAAAAAATGAATACTGAATTTATAACAAATGTATTCATTTTTTTTAATTTATTTATTTTATCAATACCAATTAATAAAATTCGTTATGTTTCAAGTATTTTTTATGATTTTGCAGCTATAACATTACGAAGGTTGCGCTAAGTTACGAGAAGCATCAGGAACTTTGAAGGATATCGATGAAGTCTCTAAAAGCACAGTGGAGAGTCAAAGGTTAAAATCACAATACTTGATATTACAAAGTTTAAAGAACTCTGATAAATTCCGTCTCATCAGTTGCAATCTATCTGAACTAACTGTATAAGAACGCGTTATTAGTTTTAATTCCACCAATAAACATAAATGCATAAATTATAATCAACTGGCGGCACACCCCGGGGTGTGCCGCCAGTTGATTATAATTTACACTAACACACCCCGGCAGACATTATCGAGATCTCGTAACTATTCAAGGTGAAAGAGACACCAACGCACAACCGCTTACCATGTATCCAGTACATCATTCTGAACATATAAATTTTTCATCAGTATTAAAAAAAATACTGCTGTTTCCTACAAAAGTGCAATAACTACGGTCAAAATGTATGGAACGGTACATTTTTCTAAAAATTACCGTCTGCGATTTACTGAATACGTACTAAGCGTTTGTGCGTTGGTGTCCTTTCCAACCTCTGTAATAATCGTTTATTTATAAAAGCGACACATTTACAATGAAATACCATAAAAATTAGAATAGACTCAGCTGCCTATTTGCCTGAAGTAGGTTGAATCTGTGTTTCAGGCTATAAATTGCATAAAAGCTTTATTAAAAAATAACAGTATGTGAAAAGTTATTATTATGTCCTTTATTCATCATTTCTCTTATTTAATACTTTTTTAAACCTGTAACGTTCGATGCTCACCTAAAATCTGGTAAACCAGGTATATGAAAATCCCATCAAAATCCATAGTGAAAGTAGTTCGTATTATCTAAGCGATCACACAGACAGACATAGTTTCTAATATGTAACATATAATGTGTATACATGTCGGATCCGGTCGTTAGTACGGACATAAAATGAATCACAAGCGACACACATATACAGACATTGGAGACAGAATAGACATTGGTATAAAAGTCATATCAAAATACGACTCTCGAAAAAGTATATATACATAATTCGTAATTTACTATAAATACTTTATTTATCTAGCTCAGACGCGACGTAACAACAAACTAAATGAAACCGATATAAACGTCGTCCAATAACTATACAGAACTACATTATTATTTAGATAGGTCCTTTTATTTAAACTGTAACCGTTTTAATATCAATAGTAACACTAACGAAATTACGTCAATTACGCCACGCCCTAAATGCATAAGTAACTTGTAATTACAAACGCTATCATTATGGCAGTTCAATTTAAAAAAAAAAATATTGAATACGGTTTGATAGTTTCGGAGATTAACATGGATATACATAGTGCCACGTTATTTTTATATATAAAGTTGACCACAAGTCACCCGCGACTTGAAGACGCATCGTCCGAATCCTTGAACCTTGGACTGTTAAGAAAAGAACAAACAAATTATTAAGGCTAGTAAATAAAGGCTCTTACAATTTTCTAAGAACCGTTTTCAGTGGATTAATTAGGGCCCTGTAGGTCGACGTTGTGTCAACGCTGGTTTCGCTTGGCGATAAGTAACTTATTGTAAACGTATTCAAAATTAAAGTCCCTTTTCGTGACTGTCTGTCTGTCAGCAATTTTCTTTTAAAATGAACAACGAATTTAGATATGGTTTTCACCAACATTTCGTGAGTTTATTTCGGAAGGTTTATGTACAAAATGGCACCTTCAAAATTAGGAAACTTACCTACAATAAAGTACCTTGGCCAGAGCCTTAGCGTTGCCATACAACGTGGCAACGCCGCCAGTCTCTTGGGGACGTTTCCAGTTGACAACGTTGAGGAGGAGTTTTTTGACACCATTTTGTAGTTTATTGTTAAGTTAGTTACTTTAAGTTATATTATTTTTAAATGTATATATTATTGTTATGATTTGGCTTAATAAAAAATATTGGTACTTGTCTTTAAAACGGGGTTCGTTCAATAAAGTTCTTTCAAACAGTCTAGACGTTTGAAAACCATTCGAGGTGTCGATCGTATAGGACTCGATTATTTGTTTTTTTTTAGATTATAAGGAACCTCGCGCACTACGCGGCCACGACCACGATTAATGGCCGCAGAAGCTTCGACTAGTAAGAAAATTTGTTCGCAGAACTTGCGTCCGACCAGTTTTGTTCAAGATAGCGGTCGACCATGCGACAAGTCGTGTCGTGATCGCGTCTTGCACGACGTCCCTTATACTAAATCTCAGAAATCAGAAATGCATAATTCAACCATTCGAAAACGTCTTGACAAACTAGTTCACTCCGCCAGACACAATAAATTATGGAATGCAAATAAAGATACGATATATGAACATGAATAAATTCTCGCAACAATCTGCTCGCGTCAAATAAATCTTTCTAAATTTGACGCATCAACTGTTCCTTTTCTGTTTCGGTTAACTCCACGATTCAACTATAAAATCTGCTGGAAAAGGGGGTGAGTAACCTCGCCTACACCTGTGTTTTTGTAAAGGAAGAAATGAAACTAACCCTGTAATTCAAAGTACCTGATAATATTGAAATTTCTTTGGGCTGCATTTTCTGCTGACATGTTATTAACACATGTGGGTGACAGCCATCAAGAACCTCCTTTACCAGGCTGTCGAAAATTCAACAGAAACCTACCTATTTATCTCAAACAGCTTTTTTAGGTCTTTCGACACAAAGGGTAACTCTATCAGCGGTAAAAATATAAAGGATAGGACAAAAATACCTTGCAAGGACATAGGTAAGTTACCGAAAACTTTAACGTCAATCCTGAAAAGTCGTAGAAAAACATTGAAAGCGATTTTCATTTATTTATCCCTCAGAAATCTTAATGATCTAAACATTATATGCAAAAACATTGTTTACTAGGTTCAATGTCAACCAAGCAAACATCAAATTCGCAACAACCACGTGGTAAAGATTTGTCTTGTCATCATGATTTCGTAAGTAATGAATCATTTAACTTGTTGAAATGGTTTTCATAAACGTTTTCAGCTTGTTGTCCAGTGATAGATAAAAGGAAGAATAAATTAAATATGTTCAGCCTGTAACGTTCACACTTTTGGGACATTGTGCTCCTCTCTATAATAATAATAATGTTAGGTAGTGATAATCCGGTAATTATCGTCCACTCCCTGGATCAAAATCCACCCCGCAGGCGCAGTGCACATGATATCTCATGTCTTCTAATTTTTGGTTCCGTTCAGGACATGTCCGTTTCCTCACGATGTCTTCCTTCACCATGTTGCAAAGGTGATGAGGAGAATACCCGCGCTCTTTTGCGTGCTCTCCCGCGCTACGGTTTGCCTGCGCATACGCAAACACGCGGCCATTGCAACTTCAGAGCGAATTAGAAGTTTGGTGACTACTATACCACGGCACTTAAACAAATGTGTTCCCAAAATTTGCCTTGTCAAAACAGTATTTCTATTCCGTGCTGAATACTAAATTTAAACAGATGTGGTGGCAAGTTTAAAGGACCCTGAAAGTTCCGAAACCATCCTACTGTTTTAGGACAGCTCAGTCCGAGAACAGTGCAGAGGTAATGAGGTCCTGGGTTCGAATTGCAGGACAGGAATTTCTTAGTAGCAGTCAGGGTGTATGGAGTTGTGAGCTGTTGATGGCAGTAGGCTTGCCTATTACATCGGACTTTAACATAAATAGCGAAACGTGGGTGTTCTACTAGGTACACTTTTGTCCCCTTCGGAGATTACAGTTGATGATGGTATGAAGCATAGTGTTAGTTTTTGTTGTTAATACATTATGCAAATAACATAAATACTTCAAACATAATAACATTAATTATAGCAGTGATAGCCTAATGGTGTGACTGTCGGACTGCCAAGTCATTGGTCTCGAGTTCGAACCCGAGACACGCACATCTGATTTTTCTGGATTCATGTGCGTATTGTATTATTATCACTTGCTTCGGTGAAGAAAAAAGGAAACATGCATGCCTGAGAGATATTTTTCGACGGCATGTAAAGCCAATTCAGAGGCCCATGGGCGCCATAAAAATTCTGACACCAGGTTCGGCACTAACCACACGATAAACAAAGAAGATATAAATCAGTTTACGCCAGTTACCTTTCATTTGGGTGCAGTATATTGATTGCATCACAGACATCTACAAAATATTTCAAGACGAATTTCATTTGCATTTTGTTTTAGAGATACTAATAAATAACGTTGCCTTTTTTCGAAAAAGTCGTTATGAATGGTTTACTTTCTAAACAGACTTTTTGCTATATATCACTGGACGCAATGCAACATAATCACAATAGTTCGCTACGGTCCACTACTAAGCATCATGAGGATCACCGCAGCGGTAAGTTCAGTCTATCATAAGAAGTGAAATAAAACCTCGGTGGCATGTTTAATGGTATTAGCTGTTTATTGTAAATATGTTGCAGAGGGGTTGGAATAAGATTAAATTAATAGTATCAAATATGCAAAATAACTAAAATGCATTTCATTATAATTCATTTCATAATCATTATTACCATGCGACATTTTGACAAAAAAATTATAAACAAATCATATGTATAAATACAAGTAAAATAAGGGGGGGGGGGGTATAAGGGTTTGTGTAATTCAAATAAGTCAAATCAAATAAAATTAATTAATTCGAATAAAAAAGACACAAATAAATGAAATCAAATAAGTCAAATCAAATAAAATTAATTGATTGAAATAAAAAAAGACACAAATAAATGAAACATAAATACAAATAACGGTGAGCTAATTGTTCTGCTATTCTTTATTTATTCTTTTTTTTTAATGTCTTCCATTAAAAAGATGTGAAACCAGGCTGTTGTATGTTCATTAACTTCCTATTTATTTCGGCTTTAAACACACTTACGTACCGTAGTTAAAGACAACTTGCTGAGTAATGCATTGTTTTCACTAAGCTTTAATAAGATCGTCTATCATTCATCGAAAAACAAAAAAAAATAAAACATCGAATCAATAATAGAAACTAATTCCTGTTTTCGAAAATGATTAAAATCTTTGCCAAAAAACTTGTCGGAAATGTTGTTTCGTAAGTGTGTGGACACACAATGTTTCATTATTTTATCTATAAGTAAAAATAAATAAAATTGAAATGTCTGTTTGTAATTTTAAAATAACTGCTTTTTACTGAATGCATATGAAAGTCTATGCGGTACTTAACTTATTAACTTACTAAACTGAGCGCCAGTTTACCAAAACCTGATTAAGTTTCAAGAGGAAGGTTTCGTGATTTACGCAATCAAATGCCTTCGAAAGGTCACAGATGATTCCTTGTGCCTTTTCCATCCCAGTAAATATCTGTTTTGATAAAGTGACACAAACGTCAGCATTGTCCTTTTTCTGAAATCATACTGTTGCTCTTGTTAGATTTTATTGATGTTAAAATTATTGAGCATTTGATAAAGCATTACCTTTTCAAACACCTTGCTGAAAACTATAGCAACACGGATACGGGCCTACAGTTTTTGATGTCTTTACTGCCTCCGAATTAGTTCCCGAAATGCGTTATTACCTGACTGTATTCCATTAGATCCGCACAAGACTATAGCCCATTATATACTAATAGAGACCTAAATATTCTATAAGTTTGATTTTAATCTAAGCATTTATTTTAGGGTGTTGCCATGTGATACTGATAATGGTCACTAAGCGATGTTTATTAGAAACAGTCTCATCTACAAAACAATGACGAATTTAAATAATTATCTGCATACGAACGACTGTTTGTCCAATAATTTATTTCTTACTTACCTACATACTACCCTTAACTATTGTACTTTTTACACGCTCTAGTCCCTTTTTCAGCATTAATTTATAAATTTTATTTTTAACAGTGCACATTCCTCGCGTTGGTGGCGTATACCAGTGCTCAAGGTGGCTACTATGAATACCGTTACCCAGGCGATGGCGGTGGTAGCCGACGTGGCCGCAGCGGCTATAATTTCCAAGGATGGAATGGCGGCGGCAACAATCAAGTCGCTAGCGTAGGAAGTGGCGGCGGAGGCAACAACCAAGGCTGGGTCGTAGGTGCTACTGCCAGCAACAATCAAGTCACTGCCGGCAACAATCAAGTCGCTAGCGTAGGTGGAGGCGGCAACAGTCCAGGCTGGGTCATAGGCACTACGGCCGGCAACAATCAAGTCGCTAGCATAGGTGGCGGCGGCAACAATCAACGTTGGGTCGTAGGTGCTACTGCCGGCAACAATCAAGTCACTGCCGGCAACAATCAAGTCGCTAGCGTAGGTGGCGGCGGCAACAGTCCAGGCTGGGTCATAGGCGCTACGGCCGGCAACAATCAAGTCGCTGCTGGCAACAATCAAGTCTCTGCCGGCAACAATCAAGTCGCTGCCGGCAACAATCAAGTCGCTGCCGGCAACAATCAAGTCGCTAGCGGTGGAGGCGGCAACTACCAATTCGCTAATGGAGGAGGTGGCGGCGGTGGCGGCGGCGGCAACTACCAAGTCACTAACGGAGGAGGAGGTGGTGGTGGCGGCGGTGGCAGCGGCGGCAACTATCAAGTCACTAACGGAGGAGGGGGCGGCGGGGGCGGCGGGGGCGGCGGTGGCGGTGGCGGCGGTGGCGGCGGTGGCGGCGGCGGCGGAAACTACCAATTCACGAATGGAGGAGGAGGTGGCGGCGGCGGTGGTGGCGGCAACTACCAAATCATTAACGGAGGAGGAGGCGGTGGCGGCGGCGGCGGCAACTACCAATCCGCTAATGGAGGAGGCGGTGGCGGCGGTGGCGGCGGCGGCGGCGGTGGCAACTACCAAGTTATTAACGGAGGAGGTGGCAACTACCAAGTCGTTAACGGTGGAGGTGGCGGCGGCGGCCACAACCAAAGCTGCGGCGTAGGCGCTACTGCCAGCAACAACCAAACCTCTAATGGGGGTGGCGGCGACAAGGCAAGCAATGGTGACCTTAACTACCAAGGCTGGCACGCCTTAATCCTTCTTAAACACCCATCTGGCGTTACATCTGGTCGTGTTATCTAAGGTGTGTTGGAAGGAAGATCGTGAAATGTCCAGGTCCACATTCCAATAATGTCACCTGTGTGACTCATCTAAAGAATGCCTCCTCACAACGAGGCTGCTCCCTTCTGGCGTGGCTACAGTGATTTTCTTCATCTTCTTACTTACTACCCGCTGCTTTACCCGCGTGGATGTTGGAAGGTATACTATGGGGGCGCATTGCCGGGATAAAACTTACCTACATCCCAGGTCTATGCCTGTACCTTTCATCTAAATCTGTTCAGCTGTTAAGGCATCGAACAGTAACAGACCTGTAGCAGACAGTACAAAAAGTAGCACAGAAAATAGTTCAAAAAGTACTACAACGCCATCTATGCCACAAAAGAAGAACTAACATCAAAATTATGAACCGCGCTATTAAAGTTATCCGTGACTTAAGACTACACAGGAAAAGCCGGCAACAACTGTCGGGCCCACCAGACACAACACCCTTCTGGTCGGAGGATCCTCCCTTTACTATGAGGGATGAAAAAATTTACACCCCCGCTTCATACCCCTATAGACCCAACAAACAGACCGACAGACACTTGAATTTTATTTATTAACCTGTTTAGTTGTTATTGTTGTTGTTTTAGAAAAAAGGACAAAATAAATGCATTTTGACTGTAAACATATTACTTTACTCTATGCTGTAAACTTTGTTTTTTAACCAATGAGCTAAAACTTTTAACTGATACTTCTTACATAACAATGTTGATAAACTTATTTGTTATGTCGTTTATTGTTTGTTGTTGTTTGTTTGTTGCTTGTTTACCTAAAAATAAAATTAAAATTAGTATCTTTTGTAAGGTATAGTTTTTCATTTAACTACATTTAAATTTAGTAGCGATAAATTCTAGTTATTTAGGAGATAATTTGGCATCTTTTAATCAATTTTGAACGTTTCATGATTCTACCTTAAATAACTTTATTGATTTTTTTTTGTACGACGTCACTCATATGTAACGAGTTTGTTCATTCACAACGTGGTGGTTCTTAGAAAGGTATAGTGTTTGTTACTGGTTACTTATAAGCAATCAACATGTAGGAATACAATTTTAGAACGAATTTGGAAAAGGTTGTTGAAGTAGCGCAACATACATGTGTTGTGCTTAATGTTTATGTTAACGGAAAAGTATGTAATAAGTCATTGTATGCAATTCCTAGAAAATGTGTAGAATTCCTAAAATAGACAGGAAATCTATGTTAAATTTTGTAATATTCTTGTCTTTTCCTAGGAAATCTATACATTGCCTAAATAGCGATCGGAAATGTACATTACATTCTTGATGTTTTTAAGTACAGCAGGGATAGTGACAGGCAACTACACACATTCCAGAGCATCTACCGTACTCCTATTGTTTATGTTACCCTAGTACACTAAACACCGCACCAACATAAACAAGGCATTGTGGCAAGGAAAACTTAGGAAGCAAGAGCAAGCCAAGCGAGGTTAGCGTTAGGTTACTTTAAACCCTGCAGACAGAAATAATAGCCCCGGGCAGCGGGGCTACGTCGACTACGCTTTATTACAACATTTTGATATTTACCTTGATTTTATTCACAGAGAGCATTCGTTTTTATATATTTCCTAGTTTCATCTTCGAATTGCATACAATTTCTAGGAAATACTACTACTATTTTATTTTTACTATTCAAACATTATTTTACACATTTCCTAAGTAGGCTCGGAATTGTATATAATTTCCTAGTAATTGTGTACAATTCCTAGGTTTCATACATTTCCGGTAACATTTATACCGATGTGGGGGTCATTAACTTGTCTGGGAAAGCCTATTAATCTACATCATGTAAAAATACTGAAAATGAAAAATAATGTCATGTTATTAGTGTACAGGACATTATTTTTCATTTTTTTACATTATTTTTCTACTGGATATATTCGATTGAAACATAGATTATGTTACTAGCTCAGCTTAAAGTATACTCACGTCTTAACTACTACCAGTCACATTAAACTACACGTTTAGGTACTGTGTCTGACATCATCCTTTATCTTTTCATCAGATCGTTAAGCATTCAAATTGCAGAATTGGTAAACAAAGTCATTGTTATGCAGTTTTTTAAACGAATTATGTCATTTAATTTGAAAAAAATCTAAAATGCCCCACCTTGGTAGATGTCATAACATAACCTGTGTATATATGTATACGTACATGCAATGTAGACATGCCGATTTATACCTTTTTGTTTATCTATATTCGCGTATGTATATTTTGGTCGGTATAGTAGGTACCTAGACAGCAAATATACGAAGGAAAACAAAAATAAACAGATGCAAACCAATAAAACTTTTACCTGATACCTTGATACATGATTTTGTTATTTATGTACAGTACTCAAAGAGATTTAAAAACAGCCGCTCGGATCGATCTTTAGGATAAGCCGTGCTTGCCTAGGTTGGTCTGTGGATGGGTGACCACCCATTACATACCGAGTTTCCTCCGTGCCTCGGAAAGCACGTTAATCCGTTGGTCCCGGGTGTCATTTGTAGATCTTTGACAGTCGTTAGGTAGTCAGTGGCCCAAAAAGTCTGACAACCAGTCTTACCAAAGAAGTATCGTATTACCCAGTACTATCTGGGTTGTGGAGGTCAGATAGGCAGTCGCTCCATGTAAAATACTGGTATTCAGCTGCATCCGGTTAGACTGGAAGCCGACCCCAATATAGTTGGGAAAAGGCTAGGCAGATGATGACTCAAAGAGATTTAAAAGACATAGAGCGAACTTTGGGATTTGTGCGGTACAACCGCACATTCTGCAATTCAGCGTTTACGCCACAGTCATTTAAACTCACAATAATTAGTTCAGTGCGCTTTGAGCTATCAAGTCAGTCAGGCGTTCTCGTTACAACCAACAAGGGCCACGTCACTCACTTCATTTCCACACTGTGACTAGACTGTAGCTTCATCTTTTTTGTTTTTGACAATTCAAAAGTGCCATTAACTGGTGTCTTTGAATTAAAAATGGTCTGAGTTTGAGTTTGTAGACTGGCAGTCGACGCAGGAAACATTTTATTGAACAAGAGTGTGTACAAACACAGGTGCATTCTCGCTTCATTCATGTCATAAGTCACTCATAAGTCCGATGGGACCCGGTTGTGCGCGAATGCGAAACAAGTTTGTAACTTCTAATTTCCAACTCGTATTTCGGCTATTCGAGTCATAGATGAAGTAACAATTACCTAGATACAGTCTGCCAGTCTGCTAACAAAAATATCACTTTACATCCATTTGTTATGGATGAAACCTTTTAAATAGTTTCTGTGCTAAATCTAGCCTACTAACAAGAAAAAAAAATACAAAATAGTTCTAGTCGTCATCTCTCGATAAGCTAAATTCAGAAAGGCAACAGGCCTTACAAAATTATGAGAAGCAAAATTGGCAGAAATTATTTTCACAAAGTTCATCTCCATTTGTTGCTGACGACTTCCTATACAAGTTGCAAACCTTCGTGATTCAGCATCGATCCTGTATCGATGCTGAATCACGTGCCTTGCAAATGCGACTAACGCGCAAGTGCAGAAGCGCGTTTACGAAACACGTGACAGCATCGCTACTAAAAGTGAAAGTAGGTGAAGGGCCTTATAAAAGCATAGGATATATAAGGATTATTATAAATGACCAAACAAAAATATCACCATAATAATTTATTAGAAAAAATGGCCTTAAGTTAATACAATAAATAAACACATTCAATCTATCTAAATTTCGCTACAATCGCGCTAACAGCAGCATAACACCCAGACAATAACACAATGAAATAGAATATCAACAGTAATCCGTTCTTCCATAAAATGTAGTTGAATTTCCCCAGTTCTCGGTCCCATTGATGGACAGTTTGGACCACAACTGGAATCAGCAGTCCCAGGGTTGAGAAGAAGATGGCTCCAACAAGACCTATGAGGAGTTCTAGGTCTGGTACGGCTATTGCGAGGATAACTGCAACAAAGATTGAAAATAGATAACAACAATAACAAAGAAAACTCATCAGGCAAAGAACGCCAATGGTTCTAATGAAATTAAGACACTAACAACATCTGATCTAAGGTTGGAAATAATTCGGCAAACTTTTTAAAATTTCAAGGGCCTGTACAAACAAACAGACTTACCGGATATCTTCCGTGATTTTCAATTATTGGGAGCTCACAATAATTGAAAATCACGGAAGATATCCCGTAAGTGATAGAGTAAATTTAGTTATAAACCGTGAAAGCTTAAAACAGTAAAGGCCGTGAAAGCTGAAAGGAAGGACTTTTTATTAAGTTTCCCGTCAGCCTTTTGCCAATTTTATCGTCACACGTCAACGTCAAACTCTCAAAGCACCCAATCCCAAACTGCTAATTTGTTACCACAACGTTCACAAACAACACAATTATAAAATAACTAGCTTTTGCTGCGAGGCTTATCCCGCGTAGAAATTATCAAACATGATCCTGCTACTGGAATAAAAGTATCTGATTTTGTAATCTAGTCTATAGTCTATCCGAGTGCCCAACAGTTAGACAGACTGAGTTACTTTTGTATTTAAAATTTTAGTATGAAAATAATGGGTGTGAAAAGACCCTTAACGAAGCCGAAACGTCATTGTGATATTTTTTTGCTTCTAGAGCATGTCTGGGAACCTTCTAGTTACGAAGATATTGGAGGTCAAAGTCCTAACTAATTCACACATTTTTTTAAAATGTTGCAGCTATGACACCTGTACTGTTCAGCACAATGATTTGAGTGCGTTACATCGAGTCCGTAAACCGTGATTTTTCATCCCAAAAAAAAAGTCGTTTCCCAGCAATAACTTTTGCGCAGAGTTACTTAGTTTGATAAACTGAATGCTTGGTTCATGGCTTCGTGAAGGGTCCGTTAACACCTTGAATACTCACCAGTCAAAGCTACACTGAGAGTCCGCAGTGTGATCTGGCTGATGTTGTAATACTCCTTGCTGAACCTGGACTTAATCCTCGTCCATATGATATCCATGGGCGCGTACATCTGCAGGCAGTAGGTGAAGAACACTGCTACTGCCACCAGGATCTTCGCCGCCAATGCCAAGCTGAGAACAACGTGTAAAACAAATGCATCAGAATTAGACTATTTGGGATATGGCAGAAAATGGTGATCTTACCAAAATCGGTTCTGGGTTTAAATGAATTTAATCTAGAGTATTTGTACTTGAAAAGCGTTTTCATTTCAAGATACTTTCAACCACAAACCGAAGGGTTTTAGAGGGAAAGATGAGAAGGATCATTGCTTTTTAGGTTTGAAAAGACGTCTCGACAACACTTAGAAATCAAATATGTTGAACTGTCAAAATAAACTGCATTGTGTTTTAGAAAATTACTCCACAGGTTTCCGAAGTCTTGTCATTATTCCTAATTTCATTCTGCTATCTTCTAGTATCTCATCATCTGCCTAGCCTTTTCCCAACTACGTTGGTGTCGGCTTCCAGTCTAACCGGATGCAGCTGAATACCAGTATTTTACATGGAGCGACTGCCTATCTGACCTCCACAACCCAGTTAATACTGGGTAATACGATACCCCTTGGAAAGACTGGTTGTCAGACTTTTCGGGCCACTGACTACCTAACGAAGGTCAAAGATCTACAAATGACACCCGGGACCAACAGTTTAACGTGCTTTCCGAGGCACGGAGGAAACTCGGTAAGTAATGAGTGGTCACCCATCTACAGACCAACCTAGGCAAGCACGGCTTAAGCTAAAGATCGACCCGAGCGGCTGTTATTATTTAGCCATGAGCTCCTCCTAGCTATCTTCTAGTATCTACATACGATAATTACTTGCCGTGCCACGTTTCTTATTATTACACATTCTATTTCAGTTTACAATTTACCTCAAGAGTCCTACATATATGTTTGATTCAATACATTCGATTCGGCGGTATTTGTTGAACAACAAAACCGAGGCAGTCACTACACACATCTGGTTTTTAATCAACTTGTGCCAATCGGCAAACCCTGAGTCTACATAATCTATACAAATAACTAAAATTTTAGTTTCTGTTTTTATTATCAAAATAACAGCTTCTTACTGAATGTATTATGAATATATATACGGCACTTATAACTAAAACACATTTTTTTTCAATTTTTGTGTTTCTGGCTGTTTGTCCCGGCTAATCTCCGAAACAGCTGGACACATTTTGACAGGACTTTTCATCATCATCTTCCTGCCCTTGTCCCATTCTATTTGGGGTCGGCGCAACACGTTTTCCTCTTCCAGTCTCCCCTGTCAGACCTCACGGCATCATTTATTCCTTTCTCTGTCATATCAGTTTTCACATAATAGGTAAGAAGAAGAAGAAAGGAAGATAAGGTCTAACTTAAGCTACTTTTATTTTAGAAAAATAATTAGGGTTCCGTGCAAAAAAATTAAAACCCATGAAATTGGTAACAAAATCCGATTCAAAAATATATTTTTTATAATAATTTCAAGCGAGCAAATGTGATTTGAAATTCCCTTTGATTGGACACATACCTCGTTTTGGTAAGAGAGGACGGTTCGGCATTTAATCACTGAATCAATTATTGTTTCAGCTCTGCACAATTCAAACTAAATCGAGCAGGTTTCTCCCGAACGTATATCTCACTCACACAAAATGTCAAATTTCTCCAAATGAAATTAAACCATAAAATGTTGAAGGTTAAGTTTAAAATTGACTCAGAAAATTTGACAGTTTGTATTAACTTGATGCGCTGGCGTACCGACTCAAACATTTATTTAGCACCCCTTCTAGATACCTTCCGTTCAAAATACAATAACTCACATAATATACTTACAGTATACATAAAGTAATATAATTATGATTTATGTAAGTACACTTTAAAGCAGCCTATTATTTAATTGGTCACACTATTAATCTTCTTATTTATGGCGAGAATGTTTCCAGACAAAACAATGTTTGTCTTGCTACGTTTAAATATTGTTCTTGTATTGTTCGTATTTAATAGTTTTGTAGTGCAATGTTTTTTTCGGAGGTCATTAAAAATGGAGTAACTGAGCACTACCCGTAAATTGTTTTCAACAGGTCTCATACTTAATAAATGACCGCAAGTCTACATTTTTTATCCCTAGAGACCTATAGAAGTCCACAGTTGGATGTAGATCTCTCCAATTCCACGTAATTATGATGTACGGCTTTTCTCATCCAGTTCCTACCAGCTACCCTAGGAAGATCGTCGCTCCTACTTAGCTTTAGGGGGAGTTTTCAGCCTTATGATTGACGATTCTTGGTCTCTTGTCAAGAAGATATCTACTCCAACCGTCAGTAATTCGACAGGTATAAGAATAGAACAGAATATTCTTTATTATGTACTCCATTCAAGTAACATTTTTGAAATACTTAAAACAAGGGAATCGTCATCTGCCTAGCCTTTTCCCATCTATGTTGGGGTCGGCTTCCAGTCTAACCGGATGCAGCTGAATGCCAGTATTTTACATGGAGCGACTGTCTATCTGATCTCAATAACCCAGTTAGTACTGGGTAATACAATACCCCTTGGTAAGATTGGTTGTCAGACTTTTTGGGCCACTAACTACCTAACCACTGTCAAAGATCTACAAATGACACCCGGAACCAACAGCTTATCGTGATTTCCGAGGCACGGAGGAAACTCAGTATGTAATGGGTGGTCACCTATCCACTTACCAACCTAGGCAAGCACGGCTTAACCTAAAGATCGACCCGAGTGGCTGTTATTATTTAACCACGAGTTCCTCTAGGTCTTATCGCTATAACATCGATCTATAATCCTCGCCATAAGACTGAGTGCAAAGAGCTTCGTACTTTAATCTGGTTTTAATTAAGCTCTTGAAATGTATTCTTCGTTCCGTTCCGCGCTAGGTTTCCTAATTACAACCGTCATTAGCACACCGGGACTTAGAAATTGGAAACAAAAGTTGCCAGTTAAGCAAGATCCCTGAGAAAACCTTTGTTCTATATAAGTCTTTAACAGAATGTCAGTCTTTACCAAAAACATATTTCAACAAGAATTTGTGTGGAATAACTAAAAAACCAAACTACTGAAAAATCACACTCTAATTAAATTCGGGGTTTAGAAGGTAAAATCGACTCTTCCTATTGTTGAAGTCGGTTAAAATGTGGCCTATATTACTCGGGCCATAATTACGAATCGATTGGCATTTTATTCCTCAAAATCGGATGAATAATTTAGGCGCTACGGAGGAACATACGTAAATACAAACATACATACACACATAGACTGCTAAAATCACAATCCTTCCGTTTGGTTTCGTCGTAGTCGAGTAAAACTCATAAGACTCAATATTGTTTCATAATTTTAAAATGCTTCTAACTAGTTTGTTCCGCCACAACTTCAACTGCAACTGGGTGGAAGAGTTTGTTCCGCCACTTCTTTTTCCCAGCAAAATGAAACACCAGGAAGTGGCGAAGGTCGGGCGTTTTAGGAAAATGTTTTGTGTAATTGACGTTCAGAAAGTGCTGATTTTCAACCTAGTTTGAATAAACGACTTTTGATTTTGAATTTTAAGTAGCTATAACTAAATCTACGTAAGCTTAAATATCAAAATACCTAAGCGCATTGTAAATTGTTCATTTCCTGAGCAATGGAACAAAGCAATGAATATTCAATGGAAAGTTGCAAAGCTGCAATTGAAGCGTTTTGTTTCTTATTTTTCCTTCACTTCCGTGGATTTTCAAGTAATTACAGAAAAGCCATTAGCTTTAAAAGGTCGGTAATACAAAACAAAGTTTAAAAATGTTTTAAAAAGCTTTTAAATTACGTTTGCTGAAATAGACTTGACTCTCAGTAAATTAATTCAGGCATTCATACATTAATGAGGTCATTTTTGTTTGTTCTACATAAAGATAAGGTATCTAACAATGTTGTTACTGTTTTGAAATAAATAATTTATTTATCATTATATTAAAACATTTTCGGTCCTTTACGCAGATCATTCGAGACGTTTCGTACTGTTCATCAAAATAGATATTGTACAAAAAAAAATGGCGACGATTAGATCAGATGTTATGAATGTAAGCAATTATCCGCTCACAATAAAGGCCCGATTATGCTTCCCTGAAGAACCCAATTAGAGATATTAGATTTTTTATAATGGTGATTTGAATTGAATGAAATTGTTAAAGATCATAATAGCATCTTGAATTAAATATTTAACTAAATTAAATTCAATTAGTGCTATTATAATATTTGCGATGATACCGTGGACGTGGACTAAGTAAAAATAATGTTACACTATCAATTTATTGCCAATAAATGAAGGACGCATTTATGAAAAATATATCATCATCGTCATCTTCCTGTCCTTGTCCAATGCTACTAGAGGTCAGCGCATCACGTTTTTTTCTTCCATTCTCCACTGTCAATCTTCACTCTACTATTTACACCTTTTTATTTCATATCATTGCTCACACAATTCACACAACATTCATATTCATCACTCTTTGAGTAACATGCGATTATGAAAAAAATATGATTTATAAAAATGAAATGTTTTATTCAATAACAAGAATACAAATCGGCTTAGAGCCACTCTCCCCAGAGAAGAGTATTTTGTCAACAGCTGCCCAAAAGCGTGCAAACTAAACTAAAAGAGCATGAATTCATTAGACACTTTTCAAAACAAACAAACCTGAACATGTTACATCAACATCTGCCTAGCCTTTTCCCAACTATGTTGGGGTCGGCTTCCAGTCTAACCGGATACAGCTGAATACCAGTATTTTACATGGAGCGACTGCCTATATGACCTCCACAACCCAGATGGTACTGGGTAATACGATACCCCTTGGTAAGACTAGCTGTCAGACTTTTTTGGCCACTGACTACCTAACGACTGTCAAAGATTTACAAATGACACCCGGGACCAACGGCTTAACGTGCTTTTCGAGGCACGGAGGAAACTCGGTATGTAATGGGTGGTCACCCATCCACAGACCAACCTAGACAAGCACGGCTTAACCTAAAGATCGATCCGAGCGTCTGTTATTATTGAGCCACGAGCTCCTCAAACCTGAGCATGTTACCTGAAGGAAAAATAAAGAGTGGCTTTAAATTCCTTTATCCCTCAGATGAATGTAAGCAGACACATGGAATTTTCTCATACGAAGATGGAAATAATCTTGCGAAAAATGAATTATTGGAGGCGCAATAAAGTTCTCTGGAAATTAACGTATAATGTAATAATGTATTCTTTCATGACAGTATTTTTTTACGTAAAAAACGGAATGTTTTCGTGATATTATTATCTCCATTGCGTGGAATCTGAAAACAGCTAAATCTCACCGATTCGTTGATTCTGAAAATATTTGGCATTTATCAATAACATTGACAGCAAACATATTTTTTAGGTTCTGCAACAGCCGGATCCGAATATTTCTCACAATTTTTTTTAACGTTAGCATAATCAACCTATAATTTTCCCACTGCAGGGACACAGGCCTCCTCTATCTGAGAGGGAATTGGCTGTAATTCACCACGCGGGCCCAGTGCGGGTTAGTTGATGTCACATGCCTTCGTTTTTTTAGCTCTGGGTCATGTGGTATTCTCACGATGTTTTCTTTCACCGTTTTGAGAGCAGTGGTAATGAAATAAATTACACAAAGTACTGCGCCTGTCTAGGTTCGAACCCACGAGCTACAATTTGTAAGACGGGGCCGGTAATGCGGCTACCATTGCTCTCAATTTGACTAGCTGGACCTTTATTTTGTATAAATATGTAAATGTAGTTATTTTTTTTAAATATTTGATTATAAAAATAAAAAGCATTTAAAAATATATCAATTAGTCTTCGACCCGCATCGGGAGCAGGGTCCAAGATACCGGTGGCTGTAGACACAGGAACCTTCTTACCATACGACCCGTATCCAGGAGTACTACCTTCTAAATTAGGTCCTTGATCCAAGAACCCCTTATCGAGAGCCTCAATTACTTTTTTACGTGTTTCATACATTTCTTTTCAGTTTTAAATACTTTTTCGAATTGTCAAGAACTTCGGCTTTTATTTTCAAAATTGTAACGTATTTTCAAGAAAGAAAGACTTTATTCTGCACATCACAAATTAGACTAAAATTGCAAATTTTAGGAACGTTAAAATGGGTTACGGGTACGTAGCTCATTTAAGTGTCTCAAATTTTATTCATTTTTACAGAACGATTCATTTCAACAAACGTCTATCCATTTCGAAATCAAATAATCAAACATTGTATTTACCTTTAAACGCCTTTAAATATTTATTTGTTTTTCAATACATTATTTAACCCGTATTAACTTTACACGTGTTAATGGAACTAAAAGGCGTAATCGCTTTGTGGGTTGAGTAATAATAGATCCAGTTCAAATTGGGAGCAATATTTATTTAAATTTATCCTATTTTTGAAAGGTTCATTTTGTTGTTTTATGTAAGCTTTTGTTTTGTTAATGAATGTCCGCCATTAGTTTATTTTAGGTCTATTTAAAAATAATGACGCTTTTTTTTTAATTGTCAAACATGAGTACGTGGAGAATTATTGCTATTAATACTTCTAAATTGTAGGGTCTGATATTGGAGTTAATCTAATTTATACACGAAGTTTCCGAATTCATGCTATTTCTAGATCCCCATTTTCGTCTACTGACATCTACGGATTAATACGCGTGAAAACTAAAAAATACATTTAAAAAATGGTTTTTTGAATTATATGTTCAGTCTTGACATGAACTCGTAGTAAACAATATTTACTTTTTGGAGATTGCTAAACGACGAACGTAAGGCAGAACGTCCTAAGGCTACGTAGGCCACGATCTTCGCAAGGTGACTGAAAGCAGCAGAATAAGAGGAGAATAGCGTGGGATTGGGAAAACCTTTGTCCAGCAGTGAACTGCTACAGGCTGTTAATGATGATAATCTTCTTCAGTTAAGAGATTTTTTTTGTAGCCATGAATGTCCCACTGTTGGGCAAGGACGTCCCCCATTTCTGTCCAGGTACTCTTTTCGGGCGCCATCTCAATGAGCACCCAGGCCATCTCACCACCTGTTTCTGGGCCGGCCTCGGCGGCGACGGCTATCCTCAGGACCCATTCCGTGGAGACGTTAGAGATATTACTGTGGCTTAATAATATATAGATACTCACATATCACCCTCCGGTAAATTCAACGTAATGCTCCCAAGGACCCCTTCCCCATACTTCATGTAGCCAAAAACCCCGACAATACCATATAATATGGCAACGAAGACCATGGTCACGTTGAGAACACTGGGACAGCCGAGGAAGTCTTGAGGTTTAGCCATCTCATTCTCCACTGGCATGACGACGTTTATACCTTCCATTGCGAATATTGCGGTACTGGAAATAGAGATAATTATAATTAGAGCATAATCAACCTATACCGTTCCCTCTTTTGATACACTGACCTCTTGTATGTGAGAGGGAGTGGGAAATAATTCTCTACGCCAGGGTCAAGTGCTGGACATTTATTTCTAATACCTGCGATTTCCTCATGGAGTGTTTCCTTCACCATTTAGTAATACTCCTGCCTAAATTCGAACCCAAGCTCCAAGGTCTAGAAGGTCATCATTCGGGACACCATCACCGGGTCACAACAGACTCAGATGCCTAGCCTTTTCCCAACTACATTGGGGTCGGCTTCCAGACTAACCGGATGCAGCTGAATACCAGTATTTTACATGGAGCGACTGCCTTTCTGACCTCCACAACCCAGTTAGTACTGGTTAAGACTGGTTGTCAGACTTTTTGGGCCACTGACTACCTAACAACTGTCAAAGATCTACAAATGACAGCCGGGACCAACAGCTTAATGTGATTTCCGAGGTACGGAGGAAACTCGGTATGTAATTGGCGGTCATCCATTCACAAACCAACCTAGGCAAGCACGGCTTAACCTAAAGATCGACCCGACCGGCTGTTATTATTTAGCCACAAGCTACTCAATAACAGAATGCTGAATATTAAAATGAACCACTTCGAAGCGAGTTAACAGTGGTATGAATTTAACTTGCATACAAAGTTACAGCAAACATTTATTTTTGTAAAATTATCATACCACTGCAGACTAAAGTCACATTCCAAATGATAATGTCCAGATATTTGAAATACTTAAAGTAAGTGAATAAGATTCATTACTCTTATTCAGTACTCTTTAGACTTTGTGAACTGTCGGGTCCCAGTTTCGCTGCAGTACATACGACGACACATCAAACTATATATTTCCAGTCTAACATGGCCTCGCTTTGTATAGATCTCCCCTGCAATGAAAGATTGTCGTGCGTACCAAAGTTTAGGTTGTGTTTGCTTTTTTGCCAGCTCATTAGCCAGTCTAGAAGACTAGATAAAGAAGACTTAAATTATGTAAAGGAACTTGACAGAAGTTATCACTTCAGCCAACTTATCAATGCAGGCGAGAGAACACAGAACTAAAACAAATGTATCAAGTTTGACATAACGATGCAATTTTACTTGACAAGCAGCGCCACCCTGAATTGCACACATAGAGTGGTCATACTGTTCTTTGTTGACTGGTTCGTCTGACAGGTGTCTATAGTCGAAACTAACGTCGCCATCTTGTTTTCTCAATTCTATTTCCGCAGACAATTTCACATTTTTTTTTTACCAACAGCGTCCTGACAATGTATTTAAAGTGACCAAAGAATCAAGTACCGGTAGCTGTAAGTTGAAAACATGTTCATTCACCTTTGAACTTGATGATATTTATGGTCCTGTATTATTTTTATGGAGAAACAATACCTAATACCTACAGAATAATAATAAAATATTCTTTAGTGAGGGACAACACATACAAATGTTAATGCATGCGCGGACTTACGGAGAAAAAACAAAACAAACCAAAACATCATACATCGTACGGCGTCATTATTTTATGAATGGAAAATATTTCCATTCATGAATTTCCACCTACAGATTCCGGAATATTTACATTTTCACATTCATCCAACAACAAAATGTTTTCGTACGATAAATATAGCAACCCAAATTCAAATATGCAATGTCGTTAAAAGCGGATAAACTAACTCAATGATCAATGGATAACAATATGCTTGCAAATAATGTAATTTAAGTTCACCAGTACCAGGGAACCAAAAATTATCAGATTTTTTTTTTTTTTTTAAACCTTGCCCCGCATTAGGAATTTCTCCTGTATCGTGGGTGCGTTTACAAACATTTAAATTCACATACACAAACAGCCAGACCCGGAACAACTACCTGTAGGCCATACAAATATTTTTTCTGTGCGGGAATCGAACCCGCGACACGAAGCGCAGGAGTCAATCGCTCAGCCACTGCGCCAACCGTGCCGTCAAAATTAACTTTGAACAGTGAATTTCGTTGGCTGGGGAAAATTATGAAAAACCCATAATGATGGGTACACTTATTATTAGCATTCTGTTGAAAACCCCTTCTACTAAAAGCAGAAATAAGAAGATGTTTTAAAAAGCAAATGCATTTCACGCGGGTGCTACTGGTGAACATCAGGTTCTGGGATCGATACACAGGTCGGGCAAAGTTTTATTGGGTATTTCCATCAGCTTTTGATTTATGTCTGGTTAATAGCACGAGGCTTAACCATAGCTGGCGAAATATGAGCGTACTATGGGCTGCCTAATCTTTCGGGGATCACAGGCATGATGTTACGTTAAGTTATAACTACCAAAACCTTTTAACTCTGTGTAAATTAATGAGCTTACAGCATTAGCTTTCAGAAGGATAATGGCAAGAAACCACCACCTCCACTTTCAAACAAAAAACATCTTACCTACCTTAAAAACAACGGCCATTTCTCAACACCAGCTACCATCTCAATACTACTCAGCGGCGGCAGGTCAGTGAACGTATAGTAACACGTAATACCAAATGTTACTACTAAGCACACGTTCGCTAAAACCGAGAATGGTACCAGGAACTTCAGGTGACGGATCTGTGTGATCAGGATCAGTGGTATGAGTAGGATCCCACAGTAGACTTCTACTGCATACTTCGTAGATGGTATGAAGTGGTCGAAGATCTGGAAAGAAAATTTTGGTGTTAGTGTTTTATGTTCGTTTCAGCAAAGGAGAGCCCACGCTCTAATGATAACTCTGTAATGAAAATTATGCAGTTTTGATGAAGATATAACAGATTTATATATATTGTGTTAGTACGGTATTTTGAGTAAGTATTTCGTTTTGACGCGAAAACAAAATCCGCTCAAAAGGTGGCGCTTAGTCCAGCCGGCCAGCCACTGACTACAAACGTACTGACCGGTGGCTTGCTTGGTGCCTAGAGCCTAGCGAGTCTCAGACTAGTGAAGGCGTTAAGCGCGCTGTCCGGCCAGAAGAAGATCGAAGCGAAGATTCTAGAACGTTCCTTTTACATCACTACTCGCATGGCGACTCGCTAGGCTCTAGGCATTAAGCAAGCCACCTGTCAGTGAGTACCTAACCTTATAATTTTGTCTGAGCTTAAGTAAAACGGGTTTTATTTATAGAAAACATACGTCAGGAGTCTTAATCCTACTCCATAGCATGAAAAAGGTCACAAGCTAAAACTTAATCCTTCGAATCACCAAACCCCACCATAGAATCCCACATTATATGATAATAATGTTGTCTCACCTCACGATTCGAAGAAATTCCGGTAATATCTCACGAACAGAAACGTGAGATATTACCGGAATTTCTTTGAATGGAATAACTGGCTTACAGGAGCTCTGTAAATAGCATTACGAGTAGCTTTCAGACTACGCTAAAGTATAAAGCATTTTGGTACCTACGAGTATATATATAAAGGGTGTAAATAGACCCTTAACATAACCGAAAGGCACTTCGGTCTCCCCGTCGTTGCGATATTTTTTTTTGTTCTAGACCATACCTAGGAACCTTCTAGTAACGGAGATATTGGGGGTCAAAGTTCCAACTTTTTCACAAGTTTTTTTTTAAATACATGTTTTTAATGTAAGATTTTTACTTTACACACCTCCACGACCCCCGTAATATTCAATCCATCCATCAGCACAATGCTTTGAGTGCTTTCCATCGAGTCCTACCTTAAAACATCGATTCCCAGCTATAATTTTTGCGTAAAGTTACTTAGTTTGATGTACAGAATGCTTGGTTGACGGGTATATAAAGGGTCTGTTTACAAATTCAAATTCAAATTCAAATTCAAATTCATTTATTCACGTATAAATAGAGTAAATACAATCGGTGGTTTCCATGTTACATTATTTGGTCTTATAATTCTATTTAGCCTGTGGTATGGCATACACCCTCTATACATATACATAGGAGTGTAATCAATTCTGAAAATCTCTTAATATTTTAAGTTGTATAAAATTGAACATGCTGCGCAAAGTTTTTGTAAGTTCAATCATCAATCATGTTTAACATTTTAATCCAGCTCAACTAGGTTTATTTTCATGGCATCAATATACGTATTTTTTTAAATAATGTTTCTGCATGCTACACAAGCCAAAATGCACATTGATAAAGAAACATTCGTATTTCCATTAAACACTCCACGTTTTCATTTATTTTTGCTGATATACGACCTCCAGACTCATATAATATGAATTATAGACTAGACACAATAGTGCAATGCCTTTTAGATCAATGTTATTAAATAGTTAGCTGTCATTCACAGCAGTTAATGTATTTAAGGACGTCCGGCCACGGCGACTTCTTATCGCATGCCCCATGAACCATCGCGCGTTAGTCTCATTTGCAACACGCTACGAAAGCGATGTAAACGCGCGTCAGCATCGATACTGTATTGGTCTCGGCGAAGTCCATCTCGCAACTGTATTATTCACAGGCATCTCTATGTCGATGCTGAATCAGGTTTGCATTGCGACTGAAGCACTACGGCTTTGATAGTAGCGATACAGAATCGTGGTTACGTAGGCGTAAAGCTGTAAGTCGCTGACAGCTTCGCGTCTGTATCGCGACCATTTTGTATTCGCATCGTTGCAATAAGTCGCGGTGAGCGAACCCTTAACTTACTGTAGACAAAATTCTTGTTATTTTCGCGAGAATTTGGCCTTAAGGTGGTTTGATACTTTGATGTTGACGTACTTGTATTACAATGAATAATTTCAGGCAAATGCAATTTTGGTTCCAATGACAACACTTACTTGCTAAACGATTATAAAGACAATACATTTAAACCACGCTCAAAATTGAAGAATGAGTGATAAAATCAGTATTTGCAATGTGTTTTATTTACGGTAAGTGAGCTTAGGTAAGTAGGAGAAAATCTATTGTGTTAATATATATATATATATTCATCATCTGCCTAGCCTTTTCCCAACTATGTTGGGGTTGGCTTCCAGTCTAACCGGATGCAGCTGAATACCAGTATTTTTACATGGAGCGACTGCCTATCTGACCTCCACAAGCCAGTTAGTACTGGGTAATACGATACCCCTTGGTAAGACTGGTTGTCAGACTTTTTGGGCCACTGACTACCTATAACGACTGTCAAAGATCTACAAATGACACCCGGGACCAACGGCTTAACGTGCTTTCCGAGGCACGGAGGAAACTCGGTATGTAATGGGCGGTCACCCATCCACAGACCAACCTAGGCAAGCACGGCTTAACCTAAAGATCGACCCGAGCGGCTGTTGTTATTTAGCCACGAGCTTTTATATATATATTTTATACCAGTCTATTTGACTGCAGGGCAAAACCTGTCTTTTATTATGTTAAGAACACAACATTCTCAACATCTATTGGTGCGTGAAAACACAAATTCGCTTTTTATGTCTGTCTGAGTGACCTCTTAGATCTTTTAAATGACACACCGGATTCGTCATTGTTGCAATCCTCAACATCTAAATTGTATTTACGAAAGGTCTAGTAGTCGCAAGCGCGACTGCTGAGCATGAGGTCTTGGGTTTGATTCCCAGGTCTGCAAAATGTTATTATAAATTAAATGGGTTTTCCATCAAGGATTCCTCGGAAATGAGTCTGAATTTGTGGCTGGTTGATGGCAATAGGCTCGCCTCCTATACACCCACATTTCGCCAAACATAACTGGCGAAATGTGGGTGTACTATAATTAGGTACACCTCTGCCTAACCCTTCTGGGATAATAGACGTGATGTTATATATTTACGAGTATGGTATGCTAATACCTACTCATTTGGTGTCTCTGCCTATATCCTAATTGAAGGAGGCGTTAATTGCAATGTAATTTGTATTGGTTAACAAAATAGGACCAGCGAATAACGTTTCGTAATAATTGATTTCCCTCATTAATTTGTAGCTAACGAAACGTACAGACGCCAGCACATCACGCTACCCGAAAGTGTCACATTTTCCCAATCAACTTTGAACCTAACGCTTTAGCGATTAACTTGACAATCTATTAAAGAAATTTGACAGATTATAGAACCTTGATGTGCTGGCGTCTGTACAAACAGCCTTTAATTTAATGAATTTCAATATATGGAATGGACTGAAGTTCAAACACGAAGCTGTTTGTCACGAGGCAGTCTTTTTCTAACATTTGCAAAGTATTAGGATCTTTTATACGTCATTAGTTTCATAATCTAGATCAAGTCAGTATTTTCTAACTAACTACCCACCTCCTTGTAAAAATAAACTCAGATATAGAACTCAGAGGTCGAGGTCTGTTTTAAAGTCGTCATTAAAACCATTATCAAACGTGAATTCACTATTTAATAAGTATGTTTGACGGCACGGTTGGTCGCGGGTTCGATTCCCACACCGAACAAAAATATTAAATTGTATGGCCTATAGGACGTCGTTCCATGGCTGTTTGTGGTTGTGAGTTAAATGTTTGTGTACGCACCCACGATACAGGAGAAAATCCGAGTGTGGCTTAACGTTTAAAAATAAAAAAGTAAATCAATTACTCATCTTATCTAGTAAATCATAATCATAAAAATCCTTATCTAGTAAATCATAATTGGGGAGGAGCTCGTGGCTAAATAATAACAGCCGCTCGGATTGATCTTTAGGTTAAGCCGTATTTGCCTAGGTTGGTCTGTGGATGGGTGACCACCCATTACATACCGAGTTTCCTCCGTGCCTCGGAAAGCACGTTAAGCCGTTGATCCCGGGTGTCATTTGTAGATCTTTGACAGTCGTTAGGTAGTCAGTGGCCCAAAAAGTCTGAACCAGTCTTACCAAGGGGTATCGTATTACCCAGTACTAACTGGGTTGTGGAGGTCAGATAGGCAGTCGCTCCATGTAAAATACTGGTATTCAGCTGCATCCGGTTAGACTGGAAGCCGACCCCAACATAGTTGGATAAAGGCTAGGCAGATGATGATCTAGTAAATCATAATATATTGATACCAGTCTCATTTAAATGAGTATTAATTTATGGAATGGAAAATTATTTGAGAGAATGAAGTTAAAATAATATTATTTTTATTCAGTTCGCATAACAAGGTACAGTATTAAAAAGCTAGTAACAAAAAACAATGATCCTTAAGGGCTAAATTTTTACACATTCCCTGGACACAGGATATCCACACACTAGGATATCCTGTATCGTCGGGTCCAGTCTCTTCCCAAGTAAGGGTAACAAGTTAGCTTTAACTGAACTAACTATAAAAGAAATAAGTTAAATATGTAAATACTCACAAATGATTTAAAATGTTCTGAAACTATTTTTAGATTTCTGTTTTCCACCACTTTCATAATTCCATAAGCTTTCCCGAAAAAGTAGAATATTCGCGTATGTTTATTTATTCTCGTCTCAGCTTAATTTAAAAAAAAATAATAAGCAATCCCAAAGGGGCTATAAAAAGATGAAAACAATGTTTATTTTAAAACAACTGTGTCCCCTCATCCATCACATTGCAACCCACAGCTGCAATTTACTTATAATATTTTGAAATGAGTTAATATAGAAGCTCTACCTAATTTTTCGAGATGAAAAGTATGTGTACTACTGTTTGTACACTTACTATTCGTTTGCTAACATCATACCACTCATCATTCACAGCCCTTAACCCACTGCTAGGAATGGGCCTCTCTTTGCATGTGTCAAGATGCACGTTCTCGAACCAGCCTCATCCAGGATATATTCGCGATGGCAGCGAGATGCGAGATGCGAGATGGCAATATTGTCCGAACGCTCCCTTTTTCCAGTCCTCCTCCGGCCCCATACTCCTACTATATTATGTAAATCAAATTCTTATGTCTACAGTTTCTCTAACTGTATAACGTAAGAACCTACTAAACAAACGGAAAAACTAATTTTCACGTTTATGTAAGGATAACGGATCTTGTTCACAATCGCGTGGAAATTATGTCTTCGTCTTTTTAAGATGTTTTAATCCTACTAATATTTGACTACATAATTATTAAATTGACCGCCTCGTTGGTGTAGTGTATCGCGACCGCAACTACTGAGCATGAGGCTCTTGGTTCGATTCCCGGGTCGGACAAAGTAATATTGAGATTTTCCATCACAAATTTCTCAGTAGAAGCCACGGAATTTAGTTTTGTGCCCGGTTGATGGCAATAAACACGCCCCTATTACATGGGACTTAAATATTACTGGCGAAATGTGGGCGTGTAATCTACAACTCTGTCTAACTCTGTTAATTACTAAATACCTTTGTTAAATACCTACAGTACTTCACGTGCCAAGTAGCTAAACATTTCGCAAGACAAGTCTTCTTAATGACGTAACGAATCATACTTTTACAATCACTGTGGATTAACTTAAGCTTTTTAATAACATCTATAAATTCAAGTCAAACTTGACATTTCCATCAACATTATTAGTGATCGAATGTCGCTTTATCTAGGCCCTAAGATATTGCTGGGAGACACGATGTTCAAGCTTAGTGTGCTGTTCAATCTTGAGATTAATCTCAAACGATAATTGCGTGTAGCAATTCACAAGGGGATCGTTAAAGCTCTGATAAGCTTACCAATTTATGATACACGTGTTGGTGAATATACAAGGTGTAAAAAGACCCTTCACGAAGCCGTCAATCAAGCATTCTGTAAATCAAACTAAGTAACCCTACGCTAAAATGATTGCTGGGAAACTATTTTTTTTTGGGATGAAAATTCACGTTTTACGGTAAAACTCAATGTAATGCACTCAAAACATTGTGCTGATGAATGCATTGAATAATAAACGGAAAATGGAAGCATTTAAAGTTAAGTTATAACCTACAAAAATTGTATTAAAAAAAAAACATGTGCAGAAGTTGGAACTTTGATGTTAAATATCTCCGTAACTAGAAAGTTCCCAGGTATGGACCAGAACAAAAAAAAGATCGCAATGACGGGGAGAACAAGTGCTTTTCGGCTTCGTTAAAGGTCTATTTACACCCTTTATAACAAAAGACTACTAACATTTACAGCCAGTATCATCTGTCCAGCCTTTTCGCAACTATGTTGGGGTTGGCTTCCAGTCTAACCGGCTGCAGCTGGATACCAGTATTTGACATTAAGTGACTGCATATTTGACCTCCACAACCAAGTTACTGGGTAAATACGATACCCCTTGGTAAGACTGGTTATTAGACTTTAGAGTTTCTGGCCACGCCTAACAACTATCAAAGATGTATAATTGACATCTGGCACCAACGGTTTAATGTGCTTTCCGAGGCATAATGGAGGGAACTCGGTGTGTAATGGACGAGCAGCCGACCATGGATCGACCTCGGTAAGCACTATTTAGGCCAGGAAGACGAGATGTGCGGAAATCAACCAATCACAATTTGGTTAAAGACAACATCGCATCTCTCGTCTCTCCTGTGATTGGTCGAATCTTGCACAACTCCTCTCCACTCCTCTCGTCTCCGCTTTAGTTGGTTGTCCAGGCCTTAATTTTGAAGATCGACTCTTGCGGCTGTTGTTATTGAGCCTCGAGTATTTTAGCCACACCAAAATCCTAACTAATATTATAAATGCGAAAGTAAGTTTATTTGTAACCTTTTCACGCTTAAACCACTGAACCGATCATCCTGAAATGTTGCATAATATACATTGTCAGGTGTACGGAAACGGACATAGGGTAGCTTTCATCCCGAGAAAAACAACAAGAACGTTCTTATGATAATAGATGGCGCCACGTGTCTTTCGAATCGTGGTTTAATTATACAGAGTGGAAGCGACACCGAAGTGAAAACGCTTACCAGTACATCATTTTTAGGCCCCCAACATAGAAATTTTTT
The DNA here is from genome assembly GCA_910589295.1 of Noctua janthe. Classification (NCBI taxonomy): domain Eukaryota; kingdom Metazoa; phylum Arthropoda; class Insecta; order Lepidoptera; family Noctuidae; genus Noctua; species Noctua janthe. The sequence continues at coordinate 2,859,605 of OU342560.1, forward strand.
ATCGGTAATTTAAAAAGAAAATCAGCTGTTCCACACATTTTGACCGTGTGGACTTTTGTAGGAAACAGCTCAGAATGATGCACTGAATACGTGGTTACCGTTTTCGCGTCGGTGTCCAATCCACCCCGTATATATTACAAGCAAATTAAAACCCGAATTGATTGTCAAATTCTAAATCAAAGTAAGCGAAGCCGCCGGCAAAAGCCAGTAACAAATAATAATATGAAACTTTTTTACTTTTGAACTTACAAATTAACTAGGACTAGTTTCGCTTGGCTAAAAATTTTATATTCCAATGACACTATTATGTCTGCTTCAATAAACAGTAGGTCCAATTTCACAAAACAAAGATGAGGCTTGATTACTAAAATTCATGGTAGAAAAGCTATTTAAACTCAATTGGTTAATTGGTTTAAAATTTTGTTGTTGACCTTATTTCGTATACCTTATTGCCAAGAGCTTAAACGTAATGGATATTTTCAGTTTTGAGTTGTAATGTTGCAATTAAAAGGTTCAAATTAAAGAGTAGGGAAAGACATAAAGAAAATATAGATGGACTGTGTGACAAGTACCATTAGAAAGAGAGTGACTAAATCAATCAATCAAAAACTTTATTTCGAACAAGAGTCTATATAGGTTAGTTGTGAGTTCTTAAGAACTATACAGGGTGTAAGGGACAGCCCTCCACAAACTGACAGGGTGCATTCAGCTCCTTATTTTGAATCATGTTCCAACGGATTTTTTTTTTCTGTTACTATTCTTTTATTTCAATGTAATATTACATTCCCTGTACGCAGCACTCCATTTATGTAAAACATACGGCTAAAATCAAAAATCCAACAATGGATGTTTAAATACTCTAACGAACGACGCGTGAAATCAGCTGTTCACTTTCGTCCTAGCTACAGAGTTCATCGAACTCGTCGTCGCGCTTGCCGTTCGCTACGTGCGTTTTGCCACGGTAACGAACTCTGCCTAATATAACATAACATGATATTACGAATGTTATCCCCGAAAGGTTAGGCAGTGGTGTACCTGATAGTTGTTTAAGTCCCATGTAACAAGGGGCGAGCTTATTGCCATAAACCGGGCATAAATCTGGACTTTGTGGCTGTTGCTAAGAAATTCCTAATGAAAAAACCCAATACACACTTTTCCCGACCTGGGAATCGAAAGTCAGGGGTTGTGATCGATAAAAGGGGAACTAATTAATTGATGCCAGACACACCAAAGGCTAAGTCAGTTTATAAAATGATGTCGATCATTGCCAACGCAATGGTTCTTGACAGTTTTGTCCAGGGCTGCGGGACTGTTCGAAAGAGATACCGTGGCCCTGGAACACAAAGGGCAAAGAAGGAGCATGGATGGGTTTTAGTCAGTACAAGTCTGACACTCCCTTCCGCTCCGCCCAGAGTGGGGGGGTCATTTGATGATTTCGAAACCGATAAAAAAAAAAAATGGTTCTTGACAGTTTCGGTAATATCCTAATTAAAGGGTTCATTATGGTTGCCCGATTACATACACTACATAAATTCACGCCAATTTTACAATGGGGGTAAGCAGAAACCACATAATGCCACGTGCTACGATCCTTATACATACAGGGTTTAACAGGACCAAACTAGGTCACTTTACGCAAAAATTGGCGAAAACGACTTTTTTTTAGGCAAGCGCGGCTTAGGCAGAACATCAACCCGAGGGGCTGTTATTATTTAGCCATGACCTCGTATTATTTCGATAATCTCCTATTTTTTTGTCGACTGAAATTTTTATACATGGATTTTAACAAGCTTTTTATCTCTCAGTGTCCGGTGTTCGCAGTCGGTCCATATCGCTTACTTGATTCGTTTGTACAATAACAATAAAACACTATTAGTTTAGAAGATTAAGAACTTTTGGCAAAACAGTAATGGCATTTTTTTAGTTTCTTTCCACCTAGCCTTTTCCTAACCATTTCAGGGTCGCCTTCAGCTGAATACCAGTATTTTACACAGAACAACTGCCTATCCCCACGGAAAAAGGCGTAAATTTATGTATGGTTGTGTTGAATCAATGCGCTTGAAAATACATGTACTCATTGTAACTTCAGCAAAACGCATAACACTATATATTATATTCAAAATTGATTTACGCTAACTGTCACTACGAACAATATCTTTGAAATAGTATCTTAATTGTATCTTACAATGTAATATCAAACTATATGTAGCAAGCAAATGCAATATACACGGTTACGAGATGTCTGCACATAGCGTGAAATGAGTTGCAGTTACAAATGAAATTCATTCATTAGAATGAACACACCAATTAACAATGTTAATGGTACAGATATTAATTTCTTGTTAGGTAGGTTGTTAGGAATTTTACTATTATAAATGCGAAAATTGATGAGGATGAATGGATGTTTGTTACTCTTTGACACAAAAACTAGAAAACGGATTTATATGACATTTGGCCCGTAGATAGCTTATAACCTGGATTAACACATAGGATACTTTTTATCCCGGTAGTACGATCCCGTAGGTTAAATTACCGAACTCCACGCAGGCGAAACCGCGGGCACAAACTAGTATCGTAATATTCTCAGAAAAGAACACGCCATCTAAAGGCCACTCAGGAGTATCGCTACGTCAGTAATACAAAGTGTAATTGCAATAGTTGGAAACCTGAACTTTTAGGTAATACTGGAAGGTTCTGTAATTATTGTAGTCATTATTATCAACATCTCTTACTATGAGACCAATCCTGGAATCGAAGGAACAAAATCATGTTCCATATATTTTGTCTAATTTTGAGAATATTTAATAATGGAGCAGGTGATGTGTACTGACGATTTCAGGGTTGGTCGCCATTTGTCAGTCCTGTCCGAGTGTCCGCAGACAAATAAGAAACAAGACTTTATACTTTAAAAAGTCACATTGGGACTCACCGGGCCTTAAATCCAAAACCTATTGGCTATCCCCGAAGGCCGATAATTCAGAACAAGAATTTGAATAATTCAACAAAAACTTCGTGGTTGGAATTATAGTTGATACATAGGAATAGGCTTGCTGGCTCCTGGGAAAACCCACCCTGCCATTGGTCTATTTATTTATAGGTCTTAGGCTCAAAACACATCAAAATGACACGGCAAGGCAGGGCAAAGCGAAAGCAATAAGTCTTAAACTTTCTCTCCATTTTTTAAATCCATAGTTTCACTTCTACACATAATAGACTGGTAATCTTAATCACTTTCTCGACTTAGTCAGAACTGGACACGCCCCATAAAACAGATTGACAGGTATAGTTTAGTCAATTGATATCAACGCCCACAACTCGAGAGTTTTCATATGGATTCGATCTGGCAAATTCGAAGAACCGCAAATTACTTCTAACCTAAAACTACAATTTGAACCGTTGTTATGACGACTCATGTCTAGATGAGTTGAGCAATTGACTCCAAAAGAGGCTTAGTCTATCTAGAATATGAGCTTAGTCTTGCTTTATTTCAAAATCTGCCGCATGATCGTTTCCAGCAATTCAAGCAATACTACGTATTTTAGTAATTAAGATAAAGTTTAAAATGCTTTGAAGCAGAAAATGCTCGCCGCTGTCCTGCACTGTTGTATCATTTCGGTGTGTTTCGAGCTTTATACTCACATCTTTGAGAGAAGACGCGATAAATATCACGTACACACTAGTCCCGCCGAGACAGACTCCGGCCATCGCCGCGTCCACAAAGTGCCTGAAAGTTATAGTTCTATCAATATTTTATTTCATGTGATGTATTTTAATAATACTATGAATCATCATCATCATCATTTCAGCCAAAAGGCGTCCACTGCTGGACATAGGCCTTCCCCAAAAGGGGGGTTTTGCCTTAATCGCCACGCTTGGCAGGCGGGTTGGCGATCGCAGTACGGTTGTTATAAACACAGAGAACGCTGCTGCCCGTTCTCTGGTAAGTCCCTTAGTCGCCTCTTACGACACCCACGGGAAGATAAGGGATGGTGCTATTCTTTTCTACTATGAATCAGGTAGAAAGAAAGAAAAGGTATTGATTAGATTCGCAGAGGACAAAACAATAAAACAAAATTAAGTAAAAAGAGAACAACAAAAAATAAAAGACAAAAAAATAGAAAACAATGTAAAGACTGTTTGTCTTGAAAGCCGATATCAGACGGCTGGTATGTTTTGTTTCAATACACGATTATTATATTAAATTATTACAATTGACAGGGGAGAATGGAAGAATATAAAAGTGTTGCGGCGACCCCAAATAACATAGGACAAGGGCGAAAAGATGATGATGATGATGATGATGATGATGATGAGGATGATGATGATGATGAGGATGATGATGATGATGATGAGGATGATGATGATGATGATGATGAGGATGATGATGATGAGGATGATGATGATGAGGATGATGATGATGATGAGGATGATGATGATGATGATGATGAGGATGATGATGATGATGAGGATGATGATGATGATGATGAGGATGATGATGATGAGGATGATGATGAGGATGATGATGATGAGGATGATGATGATGAGGATGATGATGATGATGAGGATGATGATGATGAGGATGATGATGATGAGGATGATGATGATGAGGATGATGATGATGAGGATGATGATGATGAGGATGATGATGATGAGGATGATGATGATGAGGATGATGATGATGAGGATGATGATGATGAGGATGATGATGATGAGGATGATGATGAGGATGATGATGATGAGGATGATGATGATGAGGATGATGATGATGAGGATGATGATGAGGATGATGATGATGAGGATGATGATGAGGATGATGATGATGATGATGAGGATGATGATGATGATGATGATGAGTATGATGATGACACGTGTTCTTTACTTTTAATTATGGTTCATTCGGTAGGCGAGTGTGCTGAAATTTTACATCGTTGGACCGCTTAACTAAAGAATTCATTTTCCATTCATTTTGTGTTGAAACGTTAAACTTCGTGTAAAAGTTTTCCAATGAAAAACAAATTTAACAAGAAATGAAGAGTTTCATACAAATGCTGTGTGTTTGAGAAGTGCAATGAAGTGCAGTGCATTAATACCCACGTCTGTTATATAAACAGAGAACAGTTCAGTTCAAACTTTATGGCTGTTCGGAAGTAGGCGACTTTCTGTATTTTTCTTAATTTTGTGTTTAATAAAAAATTTTAAAAAAAAACCCGAATACTGAAAAAACACGCTCTAATTAAATTCAGATTTAACAACGTAAAACCGAATGCTTCTTTTGTTGAAGTCGGTTAAAATGTAGCCTATGTTACCCGGACCATAATAACGAATCGATTGACACCTTATTCATTAAGATCGGATGAATAGTTTAGGCGCTACGGAGGAACATACGTAAATACAAACATACACACATAGATTGCTAAAATCATAACCCTTCCTTTTGGCTTCGATGTAGTCGGGTAAAATGCAATAACATGCTTTTAATTAGGCGTTCAATTAGGTGCTGCCTATTTTTAGTAAACAGTGGCATTAGTTTCAATGCTTTTGTGGCGATTGAATTCAAATTGAATTTAGCAGTTGTGTTGTATCTAAGTGCCTCGCTTTGCCAAAATGTTCTGTTTTCAGAAAGTTTAGGTATACCAACTTACCTGATATGTGTAGAATATTGTTTTAATTTCTTTGGTCCTTGCTTAAATACCTCTTCACATGTGTCTGTATAGCTAAGTGAAGGTACTCGGGATTTTTTGCAGACTTCTCGTGAAGTTGATACCTGTAACAATCAGATATTTATTAACACTAACAGTTATACATGGTGTAACAGAAAGGGTATAGTCATATGAAAGGATATGCTGCAGACCATCAAACTAAACAACGTCCTCCATGTGGCCAATATCGTAAATGCGAAAAAATTATCAGCTGTCCCATACTAAACTTCAAATGTATGGAACAGCTGTTATGTTATGTAGTTTGACTTACCAATATATGCACGCAATGTGTAGCTATGACCCCAACAAGAACTGTTCCAATACAACCAGGCACCAGCCCGGTATTCTTGAAGGCAGCCGGCATCGCAAGCAATCCTGACCCTAATGATGACTTGAGTAAGTGGAAGAATGCGCCTAAAGTCCTGTGAACAAAAACGATATTTTTTTATTGATGGAAGTACTAAGTTCGACTTTATTTTTATTATTTTTAATTTGCACTGTATTGCAAAGGCCTCCGTTTCCTCCACTTTTCTCTATCCTAGTGGGACTTACCTTTCAGTAAGACGTTTTTTGTGATTTTTTCCGGAAGGTAGTAACAATAACAGAAAACAAATGAAAATACACAGGTCCTGCATTATGATACGCGTGAGATATCATATTTAGCGACAGTTAGTACGGGTAGCGATAGCTATCGTTTAGAATAGCGAGTTTATGGTACAATTTGACAGTCACTTGTTTTGCTAGCTTCAAACGATTCTACTATAGTATGGAACCAACTCCTTTATGGTTCTTATGAAGTTTTTGATACAAACGTCGGTGAATGACGGACACCCGGTCAGGAAAAAGATCACAAACAGGTTGAGTTTTTTCTTATTTTGTTTAGGATCTCTACTTAAGATTATACAGAATCAAAAACGCTGTTTTCTTTTAAATGTAATTTTCATCAAAACTGTTTTAATATCCATGATTTCTTTTATCTATGTATTTGTTAAGAAAGATCTTTCTTAAAAAGATAAAGTTGACGACAGCTATTTTTAAAAGCGTTATTTCTAAAAAGGTTAACAATTGCAGATATTAAAATAAAATATCACTGTCTTTCAAAGCTTTTTGAAAATATATTTTATTTATAGAAAAGCTTAAGTATTTTGCTTCTTATCTTGAATTCACATTCTGAAAAAAATATAAATGCTTTGTAATATTTTTAGACTGTCAGGTTTAATCATTTATTTATTATTTATTTATTTATGTACACACAAAAAACAGTGTGCGTTATTTAATTAATGAACTAATTTAGTTGTTGAAAACAGGCATAAGCATGCTCAGCCAATAGTTGAAATTTTAGACTTTCATTAAGGTGGTTAACACACAACACCGCTCATCCGCGCGGTCTGGCGTTGAACCAGATTTCACGTCGCATTGAATTGTATGGAATCCGTTAATACCTAACACATGTACGCACGCTTTAAAAAACCAGTTTATGCGGATCTCTCATTGTATAGGAAATCTATACAAAGCGAGGCCAAGTTATACTGGAAATGTTCATGTGCCGCTGTGTGTACACTGACCGACCACCGAAAACACAATCCCTACCGCGCGGACGTCCTGTGTCGTGTGAGAAAAATGAAAATCGCCTAAAGTGTCGATAAACATCAAAGTTGGTACAAAGGGGTACTTACGAAGTAGGATGAACAACATCCCTGTGTTCAAAGGGATTATAGTCGTCTTCCTTGTCATCGTCCTTTCTGTCAAGCGTGATCGTTGATTGTGTCGTCGACGGGACATTTTCAGTACTGCTTCGTGTACTGCAATAATAAAATACGCATAAAACATTTCGATGTGACGTTAGTGTCAGTACCAAACATACATTCATCACACATCATCATCTGCCTAGCCTTTTTCCAACAATTTTGTGGTCAGCTCCCAGTTTTATCGGCTTGACCTAGCGAAGTCATCATCTGCCTTGCCTTTTTTAAACTATGTTGGTTGGGGTCGGCTTCGTGTCTAATGGGATGCAGATGAATACCGTTATTTTACATGTAGAACAAGTAATTTAGTGCGAGTTAGTACTGGGTAATATGATACCCATTGCTAATACTGGTTGCCGAGCTACTGACTACCAGAAGCGACTGTCAAAGCATCTAGAAATGACAGTTAGCACCAAAGGCTTAACTTGCTTTCGGAGATACGGACTATACGAAGGCCACTTAGTATGTAATGGGTGGTGATCCATCCACGGACGCACCTTGGCAAGCGTTGCTTAATTGTAATTAAAGGTACATCATAAAATTTATTTCGTTAGATAAAACAATTCTGTTTTTATTGGAAATAAAAAACAAATGAATATCTATTTTTTTTATTTATTAACTATATAAGTAGGTAATTAAAATTTCAACAACATAGATTAGTTTTTTCTCGGAATACGTAGTCTTTAATTACTGAAATGTTTTCAGAGGACTGAGGAGGACTGAGGACTGAGGAGCTCGTGGCTAAATAATAACAGCCGCTCGGATCGATCTTTAGGTTAAGCCGTGCTTGCCTAGGTTGGTCTGTGGATGGGTGACCACCCATTACATACCGCGTTTCCTCCGTGCCTCGGAAAGCACGTTAAGCTGTTGGTCCCGGGTGTCATTTGTAGATCTTTGACAGACGTTAGGTAGTCAGTGGCCCAAAAAGTCTGACAACCAGTCTTACCAAGGGGTTTCGTATTACCCAGTATTAACTGGGTTGTGGAGGTCATATAGGCAGTCGCTCCATGTAAAATACTGGTATTTAGCTGCATCCGGTGAGACTGGAAGCCGACCCCAACATAGTTGGGAAAAGGCTAGGCAGATGATGATGTTTTCAGAGGACTGAAATTAAAATTTCATTGATCCTCTCAGCTCTTGCTCACTACTGAGCATGAGGTCCTGGATTCAGTTCCAAGGTCGGGCAAAGTGTTATTAAGTTTTTTAAGGTTATATTTTGCTTACTTCCGTCAGACGAAAACTAACTGTGGCAGCGCTGTAATAACCTGTTTTTTAGTCAGTGGGTCGTCTTTGGGGCGGATTTTTATAGGAAAAAATAATAGACCAGGTCCGTCGTTTTATACTCAAATGAAATATTAATTTTCTGAAGCCATACTGAAGCAGTAGTTTAGTGCGAATTCCAATCTACTTAATTGTACTGCGTTTAAGCTTCCCATAACAGTTTTCTAGGAACAAAAAAAAATTATGGGCGAGTCTTTTTACAGTTCGATGAATGTATTTTATTTTCTGAAGCTATATAAGCGGAAAGCGCTGGATTACTGCGAATTTCAAACCCCATATTTGTAGTGCACGTGTAAGCTACCCGTAGCAATATAGCGGATTTCTAAGGACTTATAATATCAATAATTATTTTCCGGAATTCCCGCCAACTTTTGACGGCAGAAATGACAAAGGACGTGTTATAAATGATATTCTCTTATTTTAGGCTTATCATAATTAGAAATGTTTTTTTTTTAATAATTATTTTCTATTCCTTATTTTGTTTAATATGTGACATAACAAGGTATTTATTTACATTAATGTTATTTATAGGCTGATATGGAGGACATGGAGGACGATAAGGCTAGAAAAGAAGTGTCTGACGAGATGACGAGTAATAGGTATATGGAAGAAGAAGACATGCTGCGCTGATCCCGAATAAATAGGGATAAGGGTAAGAGAATGATGATGAGCTCTTTAAGTTTTTTTTAGAGGGAGAGGAAGACCATAGACAATATAGATGGATAGTGTGAGGTTGACAGAGGAAAATGGAAGAAAGAAACGTAGTGCGCTTACCCCCAGTAACATGGCTCATTTTTTTTTTAAACGTTTATTTAGCCTATTATAGCCTCCCCCATTCCTTTCCAACTCTCCCGGTGTTTTGCATCCTCTGGCCAATCAGTCAGGGACGAGTCCAAATCGTCACGCCAGCGTTTCTTGGGCCTGCCTCGGTGACGACGACCGTCTTCAGGCACCCACTGTGTGACGACTCTGCACCGTCTGTCCTGACCCATCCTGGAAATGCTACGCTCCATCGCTCTTTGGAAAACCTTGAGTTTGGACTTCTGAGGCATGACTCATGGGCCAATGAAATGATGCAATCATGGCTAGACAATGAAATGTAATTATTTTTATCTTCTTATTTTCTGTCAGTGTTGTTTTATTACCTTTGTGTGTTTAAATGGATAACAATATTGCATTAACGTCTTGTTTTTAATTGTCTGCAGTCGTTTCACATCGTCATTAAAATAATGACGGCACTAAACTCGTTTTCTGGGACACTCTTATTTACATTGTTTTAGTGATTATGAATTTAGAACAGTTTTAGGTAATCACTGTCTGATTATAGTGTTAATTCCTTTAAAATGTGTTGTTTTCTTTATAATTTCTCGCTAGAGTGGAATACTCAAGTATTCCATTTTAAGGATAAATTTTCGCAGGGCCAATTTTAGGGAATTTTGCTTTAGTTTTACTATAATTTTGACCGCCTCCCTGGTCTAGTGGTCGCAATTTCGACTGCTGAGGCATGACCATGAGGTACTGGGTTTGATTCTCGGGTCGGACAAATTGTTTTTCGGTTTTTCCATTAGAAATTTCTCAGCAGCCACGGAGTCTGGATTCATGTCCAGTTGATGGCTATAGGCTCGCCCTATTACATGGGGCTTTTTTTTTCTGGGCGGAGCGGAAGGGAGTGTCAGACTTGTACTGACTAAAACCCATCCATTTTTCTTCTTTGCCCTTTGTGTTCCAGGGCCACGGTATCTCTTTCGAACAATCCCGCAGCCCTGGCAGGCATCGGCCCATGCGGACCCCTACTCGGTTGCTGACATCTCTTTGAGGCGCACGTGGAACACGAACGGGCCGTCGACACGGCCTGTCGTCACAAGAAGGCCGGACGGCCCACGCCTACGTTGGCCGGTAGCCATCACGTGACCCCCGGCGCCCAGGGCGTCTCCCGCGGCGGCTGGTATGTGAGGTCCTTTCCCTCTCACGTCCCGCCACCTCCTTCACTAGCATGACTGCTTCGCAGAAGGTGGTGACGGCTTCCCATTCCCTCTCGCTCCGGACCATGGCTTGAACCAAGGACGAACGCGAGAGATCGCCGCCGCCAATCGCCGCTACGAGGACACGGCGGTGCTCCGCCCAAGCGGGGCAGACCTCTACGGTGTGCTCCATCGCGTCCTCCGGACGATCCTCGCAGTAGAACCTCTAACTGCTTCAATCCAATTGCAACCTTATTGCCACAATGATAAAGATCAATGTGAATGTAAAAGTGATATAAAGTCTGGGGTTTAATAAAGGTAAAATTAATGTAAGTACTCAAGGGATATTGTAACAGGAGTCTAGTTACATATTGGACTGTTATTATTCAATGACAATGTATAATCATCCATCATCATCTGTAAAAAATACTACCCTTTTTTTAGAAACTGCTTCTGAAGTTCCTCGAACAGAACTTTAAATATTTCTATATCTCCTGCTCCTGCATTAATTTGTAGAAGGAAGACCGAAGACATTTCTAGGTAAATTAATTTCTACTTCAAGCCAACTGTGAAAACGTGGAACTCATCAGATCTTTGTTTATTTCAAATGGAACTTTAGTGAGAATTTCTTGATAGATCACAAGGTAAGAACTAAGTTCAAGTTGTAAGATTATCTTGGAAAATAAGAAGCAAACTACGCTGACGCCGGTAGGGAGATCGTCGAACACCGCACGACATCTCTCGCCGGTACCATTCTCCACTTCGACCGGGGTAGATGACGGCCCTATCCGTCAGATAGTCCCCGACCACACGACCAAGGTAGGTCGGCACCCGGTGATACCGGAGTGCCTCCCTAATGCAGCTCCAGGGCATGGAGTTGAAGGCGTTGACGATGTCAAGAGACACCGCCAAGACGACCCCGCCCCGGGACACCGCGTCCCCCGTCGTGAGGGCTCTCACGCGCATGATGGCGTTCACCGTCGAGCGCCCCTTGCGGAAACTAAACTGGTGTTCCGCAAGATCCGGCCCCATCCCCGCAAGGTGCCCGGCGACGTGGTTGGCAATGACTCTTTCAAAGAGCTTGCCCACCTCGTCGGCCTTAAAACATAAATATGGGTATGAAAATAGATACACCTCTGCCTAACCTTTCGAGTGATTACAGGCGTGATGTTATGTCAACTATATATTTTGTGTATGGTTGCCAAACAACCCAGATAACACCATTGCCAATGTATCGCCATGACGTAAACGTACATATTGAGTGACACGAACACAACAATACTGAAATAATGACAAAAATAGGCGTGGTGAATGGAACTGTAGTGTTTATAAATAAGTATTTGTACAATAGTACTTATAAATACAGGCCTGTACTGGGTAGAAAAGCATCGACACACAAACGGTACGGCACATTTTCAGTATTTTTTTATCTGTGGTTGCATACATTTTGACCGTGTAGGTATTGCGTTTTTGTAGGAAACAACTGTTTCTTTGTAATAACCGATGAAAAATGTTCGGAATGATGTACTGAAAACGTGGTAACCATTTGTGCGACGGTGTACCTTGTATATTACTATGTTATACGATAGACCGGAAGTCATTGACCGATTACGTGCGATCTCTTCACGCTACTGGAGTCGGCTCCAAGTGATTCATTAGTCGAGTTCCGTTTCATTGTTGATTCTATTCAGAGGTGTTTGATCAGAACTGCGATCTTTAATGATTATTGTACCTACCTGATAATCTCTGATCAAGTACCAAATTGACTTGTAAATACTATTAATGTCGTAATATCATTTTAGTCGATATTTAGCAAATAATTTACATAACTTAACTTTTCTGATTATTGCATGCATTTACAATGCAATAATCAGAAAAGAAATTTAATTGTTATATAATTGCTTGACGGATTCGAAATATGGCAACCATGACTGAGACGAAACGTTTGAAATGTTGATTAAATTCTACTATTTCTGCATTTTACTCTTTGTACAAAGAGTATTCTACAGATTGGTTTAGCGTTGGTATAAGAGACAGTGATTCTTCTTTATCGTGTAGTTAGTGCCTAACCTGGTGTCAGAGATTTTGATGCCGCCCATGAGCCTCTGACTTGGCTTTACACGCCGTCAAGAAATATCTCTCAGGCATGCTGGTTTCCTCACGATGTTTTCATTCACCGAAGATAATTACACAATACGCAAATAATTCCGAAAAGTCAGAGGTGCGTGTGTTTGAACTTGAGACCTATGACTTGGCAGTCTGACGGTCACACCACAGAGATCGATAATAAGTCACTGTAAAATCAGGGTTCAGAATGTCAATAACTCCGCCAATGTGACACTAATGTACATGAACTTCTGGATACAAAAAGGGAATCCATGTCTCATTATTATATATTCATTTACAACTATTCTCTATTTCCTTTAGCAAAACAAAATACGATCTCTTCTGATGTATGTACAAGGTATATATAGGGTCTAACTATTAATACAGTAAATATTTTCGGGGAATCATCTAACGGTTATAACAAAGCCATTTCGAGATTTTTTTTATCTGAGTATATTTTTTATGAAAAATAAATAATTTAAAATTACTTGACACACAAAATAAATACTGGCTCCTTATTTTAAAACATCCGTTACGGTAGTTTACTACGTCAAATTTACCTACTGTCATTGTTAGAATATGGGAGTAAAGGTTTTATGCAAAAAGTCTCATAAAATTTTAGAATTATAATAAATTTGTAAAAAAAAAAACTGTCAGTTATTTTTCGTTGCTATGGCGACTTTACGACTTCTAGAAGTTACTCTTAAAATATTTCGTTTATACAATAATCAACGATTGATCTCTATGAACTCAGATGTATCAAGCTGCCACGCAATACGATCTTCAGACGTGGGTCTTCGGGAATTCCCACTTCAACGACACGCCTTCGACAGTTTGGTATGTTATCACACAATATAACATAACTGCCTCGTTGGTCTAGTGGTTGCAAGCGCGACTGCTGAGCATGAGGTCCTGGGTTTGATTCCCGGGTCGGGCAAAGTTTCATTGGTTTGTCCATCAGGAATTTAGCAACGTTCTCTGAATTTGTGCTCGGTTGATGGCAACAGGCCCGCCCTTATTACATGGGACTTAAACATAACTGGCGAAATGTGGGTGTACTTGTTAGGTACATATACCCCTGCCTAACCCTTCAGGGATTACAAAGCTTGATGCTATGTTATGTTATAAAGTAACTGTCCAAAGTAAACATTTCATGTCTATTCTGTTTTCGGTTAGCTTATGCTTGGGACTTTCCCCACATGGAACCATCATCATCTGCCTAGCCTTTTCCCAACAATGTTAGGCCAATGTTAGGCCGGCCTCCAGTCTAACCGGATGCAGCTGAATACCAGTATTTTACATGGAGCGACTGCCTATCTGACCTTTACAACCCAGTTAGTACTAGGTAATACGATACCCCTTGGTAAGACTGATTGTCAGATATTATCCACGGAAACGCATCAATACCCATATCACGCTGCATCTGTGTGTCAAATGTCGTCGAAAGCCGTTGAGCCGTCGAGACGTGGAAAAGTACCAAACAGGCAGACAAATAAGTAGAATAACTTTCGCATCTATACAAATAAATAAAATTAAGCAATTTTTTGTTATTTCATAATAACAGCTTTAGCGCTTAGCGCTTCTAACAAAAAAAACCGGTCGTTCTGTCTGTCTGTTTGTTACGGCTATTCTCCGAAACGGCGTGACTAATTATGACGTGACTTTTACTGGCAGATAGATGTTATTATAAAGAGTAACTTATGCTACTATTTAAAAAAAAAACCATTAAAATTGATAAGAAAATCAGATCAAATAGGGAAATGACATTTTATAATAATTTCACGTGGACGAAAGTCGTGGGCAACCGTTAGTTTATAATATAAAAGATAATATTGAAGTGTGGATAAATGGATGAAGACTTGTCAAAGGTATTCAAAGATAATCAACTACACACATTATCTTGACTGAAATCGACTTTAACTTATCTTACTTTATCTTAGATTATAATCTTTGAAAGCAGGGATAAGTTAAAGTTAAAGGTAGGTTAAAGATAACTCGTCAGGAAGAAAAAATCTATCTAATATTCAAAACGTTTACTCAAAAGTGTAAACATAGAATTGCAAACAACCTCGACTTCGTTTTGTTAGGGTTGCGCCTCATCTCACAGCACGGAATTGTATTTGTCTCTGTTTCTCGCTCTGGCAATTGACGGTTCATCATCTGCTTGCCTTTTCCCAACTATGTTAGGGTTGGCTTCCAGTCTAACCGGATGCAGCTGAATGCCAGTATTTTAAATGGAGCGACTGCCTATCTGACCTCCACAACCCAGTTAGTATTAGGTAATACGATACCCCTTGGTGAGACTGGTTGTCAGAATTTTTGGGCCAGTGACTACCTGTAACGACTGTCAAAGATCTACAAATGACAGCCGGTACCAACGGCTTAACGTGCTTTCCGAGGCACCAAGGAAACTCGGTATGTAATGGGTGGTCACCCATCCACAATCCCACCTAGACAAGCACGGCTTAACCTAAAGATCGAACCGAGCGGCTGGTATTATTTAGCCACGAGCTCCTAACGACGGTTCTGAGTGAAAAACAAGGATAGGAGCGTGAATAATTGCGATTCAGTGCTGTTAGTTGAGGCACAACCCTTAATTTTGGTAGTGTCTAACAAAATTTACGTTATGGTGTTAGGTAAATATTAAAATAAAGATAATATTACCAAAAATAGCATTTTCATTGTTAAAATTCTCTGAAATTAAAAACGTACTATGTACGTAGTATAAATAGTCATAACTACGTGTCCTTAGCATATGTACAATTGACTTTATGATTGGACCAGTGTATACACACACTAGTATGAGAACGTGGTGTACATTGGCATACAGGTTGAGTTTATGTAAAGGGGTCACTATCGCAAAGATGAAGCCCTTCAGTTCTAGGTTTGATGATTAAAATCTCGATTATAAAGTTTAGTAAAAAATAGGGCTCTAAATAAAAACCTTTTTAGATTTTCAATAAAAGATAGGTGTAAATCTTAGCCGCCTACAAAAACTGTCAGTATCAATATTATACTAATAAAATAAAGGGTGTAAATAGACCCTTAACATTTCCGAAAGGCAGGTTGTTTTTCCCGTCTTTGCATCATTTTTTTATTCTAGACCATACCTGGGAACCTTCTAGTTACGGAGATATTGAGGGTCAAAGTTCCAACTTTTTCACAAGTTTTTTTTTAAATATTTGGTTTTAATTTACACACCTCCACGACCCCCGTACTAATCAATCCATCCATCAGCACAATGCTTTGAGTGCTTTCCATCGAGTCCTACCTTAAAACGTGATTTTTCACCCCAAAAAAAAAGCCGATTCCCAGCAATATTTTTTGCGTAAAGTTACTTAGTTTGATGTACAGAATGATTGGATGACGGCTATATGAAGGGTCTGTTTACACCCTGTATACAACTACATAAAATAACAATTACATACAACACAAGATGCAAAAACAAATTCGAACTAATGACTGCACGGGCACGGACTAATTACGGCAAAAAAATCAGTATTGGTGGAGGGAGCACAACTGTTCAATAATTTACTAGACGGATTATAACAAACTGTGATAATATTAACATATTAATATATAATGTCGTATATAACGTCGCCAAAGTCTCAGAGGCAAATATTATTTTATTATTTAGGAATAACTCTGTATATCATTTTAAGTGAACTGTTATTTTTAAGTTCTTATGAGAAATAAATGTCTTTGAACCTAAGGCGACTAAAAATTTAAAACTACAAAAAGAAATGTATTCTCATGCTCTTCTCCAAGAATTATCAACCTGTAGACACTTACACGTCAAAAAGATAAGGATCTAACAATATTTTTATCTCTCAAATATGAATATAAACTAGTCATTATAAACAGACGTAGACATTGTGTATATTGACGATAATAAAAGTAAATAGTATGGAATTGCCATTGCACTCAATCGTGTCACAGTAAGGGATATCGTATTACTGGTACCCAGTAACTGTGTTTTGGAGGTCAGATAAGCAGTCGCTCTATGGTAAATACTAATATTCAACTACACCCAGTAAGACTGGAAGCTAACCCCAAGCTAGTTAAGTAAGGACAGGCAGGTGACGACTCAATTGTGTTTTAAAAAATTCATCACACGACAGATGATACAAAAAAAATGGCATCGGTCTAAAATCTTCTCAAAGTAGAGAGAAACATGACAATAATCAAAATCAGTACACAATGATCGCACTGTTAGGATTCTGGCCTTCTTTCTATGCGAAGGAGGTAGGTACGGGTTGAAGGATGACATACGCTTTAAAATGTCTGATTCTAGAATATTCTATTTTCATCAATATGGTTTCCTTGCGATTTTGCACATCACCATATTTTTGAGAGCCAGTGTTCATACATTTATACACAAAGTTAGTTCTGTTAAAGTTAAATAGTTTACGCAAAGGAAGGTTTAAATAGCAACTAAAAATGTATAAATAAGACAATGATGTCATTTTTTTCGGTGTTCATATAAATGGAGTCACACGTCATTACTATTCATAATAATAATAATATACGTGTGACGCCAATAACTGGAAACCAAAAAAATATTACTACAAAGTTGGGTTTTAGTTGTCAACTTTGTTTTTAATGTTGCAAATAGTACCTATCCGCCATATTAATTTTGTGCGTGTTATAATAATACGAGTATGCACAAAACTTTTGTCTCCCGAACCGTATTAACGAATCAATAACATCTCATTTACCGAAATTCGCTCAGTAGTTTAGGCGCTACGATGGAACATAAAATGTTACAAGCATACATACTTATACTGCTAAAATCATAACCCTTTCTTTTGGCCGTGCCTCAGTCGGGTAACAAAACACGTTCACTTTATTATTACATACACCCAACCTCATGTAGCGACTGATCGATCACCATAAACAGATCTATCATACTGCATCGCAACACACGGAGATTTACAATAAGCAGAGGGTGGCTTATTGAGTCGTCAGGTTTCATATCACGCCTGTATTTGTCAAAGAGGTAGCAAGTACGTGTGAATGATACTTATCCATGTATATTGATGGAAAATTCAATAATTCTTACCCCGAACAGAATCTGAGATGCTTACTCATGTTTGCAACGAAAGCAGTCAATAAGTCGATAAGATGATAATCTCATGTTTTTCTTCATCTTAATTCATTTTTTTTAGTGATTCTATTCTGTCCCACAGCTGGGCCAAAGGCCTGCCCCATTCCTTTCCAACTCTCCCGCTGTTTTGCTTCAATTTTTTTAATTCATTACCTCATCTCAATTAATTACTAGAAGTTGTAAATATACAAAATTACTTTTAGTAAATACGAAACCTGAATATAGTTTGTTCAGAAAAGTAACTGAATCTATTTCAATAATTTTTAAAGAATGTAATAATTTGTCCCAAAAATATTTAAAAAAGGTTACAAGTTGGACACCGAGCGACACTAAGTACCTATCGAAATAATTTAGGTACCTACTGCCAAATTATTATTATTAATGGGCTCAGGACGACGATGGAGGTGCGCGCGTGGTGACCACGTTTTTGTGCGGACAACCAGGTAACAAAACAAGCTTATAACTTTGTGATTTTTAATGATACAGTTTTGAAATTTTGTACATAGATTCTTTACATAAAAATACTAGACACGTGTTTCAGGTTTGGCATATCCTATTGACGCACGGGACCGGTCAATGTGGCGACACTAGGGGGAGGCCTATGTCCAGCAGTGGACGTCTGTTGGCTGAAATGATGATGGTGATGATGATATCCTAAAACTAATGTTGTATAACAATGCAGTTTAATTAATTGATAAAATACTTAATCTAAAAACATTATTATGCTGTACTGATTAAGAAATAGATACGAGGTGAACAGCTTTTTACGAGTCACTCAACAGAAAATGTGTCTCTACGGTCTTTTAATCAACTCGAAAATAATTGTAAAAAACAAGAATAAATACCTAGTAACACATAGATGCATGCATAAAAAAATGTTGGTTGTGCAAATAATAATTATGTTTACTTGCTCTTAAGATTTTATTCATATCGATACTTATGCTTATCGGAATTTTTAAATCAAAATGCTGTAGAGTAGTCGTATTTTCGAAGTACTCCAGCCGGGCACAAAATTTGTGCAAGATGAACTGTGCACAAAAAGTATTCCACATTGTGCAGATACTTACGGTTGCAATAGTAGCAAACGACGTACTTAAAACAATGCTAGTTTATTTTTTTATGTGCCTAGACACACACAGTAATTGTAAGAAGGAATGTTAAAATCATATTTTTGTTGAGTACCCAACAAAAAGTACTAGGCTTGCATAAATTCTAGATCCTTAATCCGTCATTTTTACACGCTATTTAAGAAGATTAACACCTTTGGTTTTGTTTCTTTTTATGTGAGACTTAGCAACTATTTGACCTTGGTGTATCTTATAGCTACGATTCTCAAACAACACACTCTCACACCTTTAGACAGCAGTATTGTACTTAAACGATGTCGCAATGCCGTGGTACCAAGATCCAATCAATTTAAACACATATTTACTCATAGGTTCTTCTGTTTCTGCGGTCCTTTCCTTTACAACAAACTCAATTCCATACTCAAGATCTACACACTAAACAAACAAGAATGCAAAATCAAACTAATAGATTTTCTGCTTACATGCGATTACCATACTACTGAGGATCTTCTTAAAATTTTAATATAAAATAATAATCCAACACCCGTCCATATAAACACTACACACACCCACAACACCCACACCCACACCCACAACACAACACTCACAATCACCTCAAAATACACACACAAACACAACACACATCAAACCAACTTTTTTTTTGAAAATTAATTTTTATAAACAAATTTGATTTATTATTTATGGACGCAGAAAGCGATAAACTGAATTGTGAATTGTTAATATCGCTCATAATACTGGGAAGAGAACTGTGACCTGAAATACAGGCTCAGCCTAGCTCAGGCACAGCTGCTCATATTACTCTTTGTTCTTATTCCTAACTACACTTAAATATTGTTCAATATGTTATATCTTTAAGGAGCAATAAATAAACTTAGTATTATATTATTATTATTATCTTAAATAGTTTGGACCGACTCTCATGTTTGTAAGTACATTATAATTGCTACTGGATTTTGACTATTTGATATCTTATTGATTATCTGACATACCTAAGCAACGTGTGAAGGATAAAAAATAAATATGTATGAACTATTATTTTGACTAGACAACTCGTGGGAAATTTCGTCAAGTACTTATAAATATAACAAAGACATCGTCTGTAGTAAAAAAATATTTATTTTATATTCATGTTTGTTTTAAGATTTACCTATGTAACATCTGATATCAGACTTATATTATTTTTTTGGTTTCAATATGTGATGCAATATAATTGGTTTTGGAGAATTGCAATCACGATTATAATGGGTGTTAAAGTACCCTCGAAGCTGAAAGGCACTTGTTCTCCCCGTCATTGCGATCATTTTTTTTGTTCTAGACTCAGTAGAGTTCCAGGAAACCTTCTAGTTATGGAGATATTGAAGATCAAAATTCCGTCTTTTCCACAAGTTTTTTTGTTATTTAAAAGTTTTTAATGTTGTAAATAAATACATCCACGATGCGCGTACTATACAATACTCCATCAGCACAATGTTTTGAGTGCGTTACATTGAGTCTTACCGTAAAACGTGATGTTTCACCCCAAAAAAAAAAGTAATTTCTCAGCAATAATTTTTGCATAGGGTTACTTAGTTTCCTGCACAGAATGCTTAGTTGACGGCTTCGTGAAGGGTCCGTTTCTACCCTGTATAATTTTAGCACCCCGGATTACAAAAGTGGGTGCCGACGTAGGGTATTATCCAAAAATGGACTCCAAGATTCGACTCATCTAAATAGGGAACACGTCACTTGAGGTCTAATCTCTAGCACTCAACGAGTCTCTTAAGTAAGTATGTAAATCAGTTAAGTGGAGTTTAAGAATGCAACAACACATAATTTAATATCTTTGTTTACACGAGTCTTGTCACTTGAGCATAATCTATGGATTAACTATGTATAATTGCTCGAGTCTTGATTGGCAGATATAATTATGCCGTAGAGACACCTACATGATTGTAATACAGGGTGTAAACAGACCCTTCACATAGCCGTCAACCAAGCTTTCTGTACATTAAACTAAGTAATTTTACGCAAAAATTATTGCTGGGAATCGACTTTTTTTTTTGGGGTGAAATCACCTTTTACGGTAGGACTTGATGGAAAGCACTCAAAGCATTGTGCTGATTGATAGATTGAATAGGACGGGGGGTGTGTAAAGTAAAAATCTTACATTAAAAACATGTATTTAAAAAAAAAAAACCTGTGAAAAAGTTGGAACTTTGACCCCCAATATCTCCGTAACTAGAAGGTTCCCAGGTATGGTCTAGAACAAAAAAAAATCGCAAAGACTGGGAGAACAAGGCCTTTCGGTTATGTTAAGAGTCTATTTACACCCTTTATACATGTTGGAAGGGACACCGACGCGAAAACTGTTACCACGAATCCATACATCATTTTGAGAAATTTTTCCTATGTAATACCTACACGGTTAAAATGTATGGAACGGCTGATTTTTTTTTTTTAAATAACAGATTATAAATTTCTATGTAGCTCAGAATGATGTACTGAATACGTGGTAACCGATTTCACGTCGGTGTCTCGTCCACCCTGTATACTCGTAAGCCTTTACCAAATACGTTCTTAAAACAGACGATCATTCTAGACAGTTGTAAATGAGAATAATTCGAAACAATCTATTGCCAATCGACAATCATTATTAATATATACAGAAGTCAAATAGTTCAAGCGATCTTTTTCTCGATTCTCAATTACTATGGAAAAAAACTTCCATAGTTTGAAGCAAAACGATTGGAAATAACATAACATAATATCACGCCTGCAATCCCCGACGGGTTAGGCAGAGGTGTGCCTAATAGTACACTCACATTTTACCAGTTATGTTTAAGTCCCATGTTATAGGGGGCGAGCCTATTGCCATCAACCGCGCACAAATCCAGACTCCGTCGCTGCTACTGACAAATTCTTGATGGAAAAACTCAATAACCCTTTGCCCGACCTGGGAATCGAAACTCTTGACCAACGATGAAAGCGATATCAATACTGTTGAATAATAACTTCTAGATTTTTCATTTAAGAAACTACAGTGGACCGAACATTGGAGGTAAGGTTTTGGACCTGAGCTTGGCTTAGCGAAGTCATCATATGCCTAGCCTTTTCCCAACTATGTTGGGGTCGGCTCCTAGTCTAATCGTATGCAGCTCAATACCAGTATTTTACATGAAGCGACTATCTTCACAACCCAGTTAGTACTAGGTAATACGATACCCCTTGGTAAGACGGGTTGTCAGATTTTCGGGCTACTGGCAACTTAACGACTGGCAAAAATCTACAATCGACAGCCGGGATCAACAACTTAACGTGCTTTCCGAGGCTCGGAGGAAACTCATGGATGGGTATCCATGAGTTTCCATGGACCTAGGCAAGCGCGGCTTAGGCAGAAGATCGACCCGAGTGGCTTTTATTATTTAGCCACGAGCTCCTCGTTGGTGGAGTTAAGTAAATACTAGTAGTAGTTTGATAATAAGTACGGAGTTATAATAGAGTAAGAGGCAAGCTTAAGATGGATAACCAGCCCTGATGAACTGTTAGAAGGCCGCGGGGATCTGCTGGATGCGAGAGATGCGGACCGGTCGATGTGGCGAGTCTTGGGAAAGGTTATGTACAGCAGCGGACGTCTTGCGACAAATATGATAACAGGGACAGCTAATGGTTTTATTACCACTTACGAAAGGCATACTGTATCAGTCATCGGTGTTTTCGAATTTTTTGATAATAACAATATTTTTTTTTTTTTACATAAAGTTAATTGCTTTTTGAAGATTCTTAAATTACGACTGCAATAAAAGCAATGTGAGTAATATACAAGGTAAACTTGATCTCTAAGCAGTTCTCGAACATTTGACATTGGGCAAAACGGAAAATCCCATCCATTCACCTAACGCATAATATATAGAGGTCTGTTGACGCGACTAGGTTCTCGGTTCTAGTTGTATTATGTTGAATTCGAAATATTTCCGTAATTTTTCTTTCCTGAATTCATATAATTTCAATTATTTCATGGGAAATAATTGGGTTATCTACCAGATTTTTTTATTTATTTACTTACTTAAAAACATAATAAAAATGATGTGCATTGTCAGTAAAACAAATGGATTCTTCAACACATAGTCAGTGATTATACAAACGCCATAAAACAATTAATCAAATCGTACATCTCGTTCATATGATACGGTACCATAGACTCATAGAGTCAGTGTATTTGCTCAATATCAAACGGTAAATAAATACATACTTGTAAGATAGATAGTATCAACACTAATGGATACTTAGTTAATCATTCCATTCACTGCAATCCTCTAAAACACACAAGATATCTATCGAAACACTAGATTTTACCTTCCATTTTCCATGTTCATATTCATCACAAACACCCAACACAATACCACCTTTATCACTGATTAAATAGAGTTTGTTTTGTTATATCACTTTTTCACATTTTAGACGCGCCAATAAAGACGTTCATCGAGTTGTATAGCTGTTATCTAAAGAGTAGTCAAGTAAGGTTTTCATAACTGTAGGTTTGGAATTAGAGTGGGGAGAGACGGACAGACAGGTGAAGACTAGATCGAATGCCGCGCGGTCTACGATTAATTGACTTTTGACTATCCAGCTACTGCTATACAAGTACTGATGTAGGTGAGGCCGTACCACGTACGCGCGAAATAAAAGTAAGTTTGAAATTCGAACGACTTTTAAATCGAAATCAAACTATGCCACAGCATTTTTCATTTCGGACAATAAAATCCATAGACATAAATAAAGTCTAAAAATTAAGAAAAAAATTCGAGCGAAACTATAACCGAAGATTTTCAATTTTTAAATCGTTCCAATTTACGTTACGTTTGATACTCGCGTTTATGTTAGGCCGGTACGGTATGGTTCAATGACATTCTGATATTTAAACAATGTTAATCTATTTTAAAAACAGGATAAAATAACGAGGAAGTGTGAATATTAGAAGTTTTTCCTTGATAACGGAACATAATATATACTATATGCGCGTATATAGTACCTATACTAATAACTGCTTCGTCGGTGTAGTGGTTGCAAGGGCGACTGCTTAGCATGAGGTCCTGGGTTTTTCCATCAGCAATTTCTCAATAGCAGCCACGATGTTATGTTATGTGTTATTAGTACCTATTCTACCTACAAAGCACTGTGTTGATGATAATGATTGATATAACAATTTATGTTATGATTATTAGATGGATATTTATTATGTTATAACATACGGTTTGCGGTATGCGTTGTTGGACTATTCTGTCATTTGTCATCATAGAATAGAACTTTGTCTATTATCCAGGTAATACATAAGCAGATGCAATTACATATACACAAGAGATGGTACAAGTAGTTTAAAATATTACCTACAACTAGTTAATATAGTGTTGTTGCTAGTGAGCCCCAAACTACACAGACACAACTCATGAGGTCCTGGGTTTTATTCCCAAGCTAGGTTAAGTGTAACGGGGTTTTCCTATCAGAAATTCCAAAATAGCAGCCTAGAGCCTGAATGTATGTACAGTTGATGACCTGAGGCTCCCCCCTAATTAAATGGAACCTTGGAACCTAAATATACCTGGCGATATGTTGGTGTTCGTCACGAGAACCAATATGTATACACTTTCCCAAATTTAAAAGCAATTTTCGCGAGAAATAACGATTGTAATCTGGATGTTGGATCTTTTTCATAAAAATTGTGTTCCAGAATACTACTCGTATGTTCGTAACATTAAGTGTTTACACATCCGTCATCTACCCCAGTCGGAGCGGAGAATGGAACCGGCGAGAGATGTCGTGCGGTGTTCCACAGGGTTCGGTTCTGGGGCCGGCCTTGTGGAACATCGGTTACGACTGGGTGCTGCGCGCCGACCCCCCTACCGGCGTCAGTGTAGTTTGCTACGCTGACGACACGCTGGTACTGGCACAAGGGAGGTCGCACGAGGCGGCGGCCGAAAACATGACACGCGGGGTTGCGATAGTTGTGGAGAGGATCCGGCAATTGGGACTCGAGGTGGCATTGCACAAGTCCGAGGCCATGTGTTTTCATGGGCCTCGGAATGCGCCACCGTCGGGATCCCTACTGATGGCAGGAGGGGTTTCCATCGGCGTCGGGTCGACGTTGAAATACCTAGGACTCGTCCTCAACAGTCGGTGGAACTTCGTGGAGCACTTCCGACGTTTGGCTCCCAAACTGGAACGGACAGGGGCTGCTTTCAAGCGGCTCTTGCCCAACCTGAGGGGTCCAAACGCCTCCTGCCGGAAGCTTTACGCGGGGGTCGTGCGGTCCATGGCCCTTTACGGGTCCCCGGTGTGGGCGCGTTCTTTGAGGCGGCAAGCCGCCCACTACCTGAACGCGCCCCAAAAGGTGATAGCCATAAGGCTAATCCGGGGGTACTGCACGATCTCTGGCGAGGCGGCTAGCCTCCTTGCCGGATTGCCGCCATGGGATCTATATAGGGGGGAAACTCCGCTGCCGCGACAAATTACCGCTCAGCGGACAGACCTCCGGCGTGATCTCATGGCGACATGGAGAGAGCGACTGTCGCAACCCCGTGCAGGGCACGCCACCATAGTGGCGATAAGTCCCCTCTTTGAGGAGTGGCTAGAGAGGCGCCACGGCGCCCTCACCTACCGTCTGACGCAGGTCCTCACCGGACACGGTTGTTTCGGGAGGTTCCTGCACCGAATCGGGCGAGAGGAAACGCCCGGGTGTTTCCACTGCGAGGATCGTCCGGAGGACACGGTGGAACACACCGTGGAGGTCTGCCCCGCTTGGGCGGAGCACCGCCGTGTCCTCATAGCGGCGATTGGCGGCGGCGATCTCTCGCGTCCGGCCTTGGTTCAAGCCATGGTCCGGAGCGAGAGAGAATGGGAAGCCGTCACCTCCTTCTGCGAAGCAGTCATGCTAGTGAAGGAGGTGGCAGGACGTGAGAGGGAAAGAACCTCACGTCCCAGCCGCCGCGGGAGACGCCCTGGGCGTCGGGGGTCACGTGGTGGCTTCCGACCACCGTAGGCGCTGGCCTGTGGACGGCGAGTTATGGGCTAGCTCGCCGTCCGGCCGTCTTATGACGACAGGCTGTGTCGACGGCGCGTTCGTGTTCCACGCGCGCCTCAAAGAGATGTCAGCAATCAAGTAGGGGTTCGCATGGGCCGATGCCTGCCAGGGCTGCGGGACTGTTCGAAAGAGATACCGTGGCCCTGGAACACAAAGGGCAAAGAAGGAACATGGATGGGTTTTAGTCAGTACAAGTCTGACACTCCCCTCCGCTCCGCCCAGAGTGGGGGGGGTCATTTGATGATTTCCCATCCGGAAAAAAAAAAAAAAAAAAAAATGTGTTTACACATTGGTGCTCCTGACTGTACCTATATCTAACTCCTCGGGGATAGGAAGCGTAATGATGGAACCTTTCCTTTTTTCATCCATTTTGATTGTTTACAAAAAGGTAACTTATGTAAAACTAGCTGTACCCTCTGTACTTAAAGACACACAATTTATATTTTTTAATGTTCACTTGTTACTTTTTAACCGATAACGTGTATGTGTGGTTATTAACCGTTAATACAAGTTGGTTTTTAATATACAAATAAATACATTTTTATACATGGATCAAATAAGGAATGAGTATATTAGAGAAATTTTGAAAGTGGCGCCTGTTACAGAAAAAACTAAAGGAAGTCGTTTGTCATGGTATGGACATGCAATGAGGACGCATATGACTAAAAGAGTGATGGACCTGTATGTTGATGGACGGAGAGGGAGAGGAAGGCCAAAGAAAAGATGGATGGATTCTGTGAGGAATGTTATGAAAGGGAAAAGAGTAAATGATGCCGTAACGTCTGACAGGGGAGAATGGAAGAAGAAAATGTGTAGTGCCGACCCCAAGTAGAATGACAGGAGCAGAAAGAAGATGATGGCTTTTATAAATAGTTTCGATGTACTCATTTGGCTAGACGGTGATTCTCCATTTCATACTAAAGAACTTTCGCTTTTTTTGTCGAATCTGTTATAAGTTACATAGTGAAAGTAGTTTTGTATGACAAGTAAGGTCAATCGCTTGACGGATGCAGAATAGCTAACTGTATTTAAAACTAGAATTGGACATAGACCAAATCTGCTTAAGTCCGACCAAATCCTGAAGCCGGCCATAGACGTTAGGGTTATGCATGTGCAGTTTTGCCAGTACAGGCATACATGAACGTGTTATAAATGTCAAAACTATAAGTTATACATGCAACCTAGAGAATACCATTTTTTTTTGCCGCTTGTTTATGGCTACGTGCGACTGCGCAGACATAACCGAGCGTGTATCGCAGGTCGCTTGCACAGCTCTCAGATAAACCCACTAAGGCAACCATATCATCGTGTGTTGCTGGAGATGGCTTGCTTGCAAATGAGTTAACCGACAGACTTGCAGCCTCGGGTGTGTCCTGGAAGTCGGTTTTTCTGGATGGTCATCCATAACCTATCGTCTATGGCCGGCTTAAGTAATCAATCAGCCAAAGCAATTGACGGTGCACACACTCCTCCTCAAAAGATATGTGGATCGTTAACTAGTCAACGCCGAACGATATCAATTCAGGCTAAGTCAATTTGAAAACGCAGTCCCTAGGTAGGCTACCCCGATTGGCAAGGTCAAATGGTCCTGGATTTTGTTGATCACAGTCACGTAACTAAGGACAAGTACTTCTAGCTCTAATGTAAGCGATCTTGGTAATTAAATTTGAACTTGGTTTTCACACTTTTCTAGTAAATTCACTGACGGTCTACCAGTTTTCACCCTTATGCCCTAAGTAATAACGTTGAAAAGTGGTCGACCGTTAGTGAACTCGGTACTACAAAATACATGGTTTCGGTCTATATTTGCACCTAATCATAATTTGCCTTACAAGATCCCAACTATAGTCAGGTCAAACGACGGCCTGCCTATTTGACATCTAAATCCAGCAACGTGGTAATACAATACTATGGATGTAGTGATGGGTTTCGATAACTAAACTCATGATAAAACAAAAAAAAACTCGGCACCGCATGTGAATGGCTGACATTTGTTTTAGTTTTTCCTAAGTCAATATTTATATGATATGATGTAACTGTTCTGCTATGTGTGCGGTCGTTGATTACAAAAAAAAAACAAACATTTGTTTGTTTGTTTTGTCATCTTGTTCAGATGTCGACCCATTCACGGTTGTTCCATTAATTAAATATTAATACTATTTTCTACTCGTTTACTGCAACCGGTATGAAAGGTATTAATAGACCGAAGGTATCAATTTAAATGGAATATTCCGAAGGTCGATCACGTATTGGTTCAATTAGTATCGCAATACCTACGTGGATTATAATAATTTTAAAGCAAATAACCTGTGAGATATTGTTAGGACGGTAACTGTGCCTTTGATGGGGCAAGTCAGAGGACTCATTAAAGCGGTCGGCCTATAGTTTATAATGCTGCGCTAAAAGCGAACAGACCGGACACACACCTGACATTATGCCTGTAAAGTGTAATCCACGAAGGACTGCCTTACCCTTCCCTGTTCCGCGAAGGGTAAGGCAGAGGTGTGCTACAATACACTCACATTTCGACAGTTATGTTTATGTTTGACAGATAATGTACAATTGTACAGTCACCAGCGCTTCAAGTTAATACAAACTGTCAAATTTTCTCGTTCGATTTTGAACTTAACCATCAACATTTTAAGGAACTTAACCATCAAAATGATTTTATCATTTGGATAAATTTGACAGTTTGTGGCGCTACTGTACCTACTGAAACATCTAACACAGTCCGATGTTCGCAATCACTCCGAAGCGCGGTCGGTTTGACTGCACCTTTGGTATTACCGGTTCAGTTGTCATCATCATCATCTGCCCAGCCTTTTCCCAACTATGTTGGGGTCGGCTTCCAGTCAAACCGGATGCAGCTGAGACCAGTATTTTACATGGAGCGACTGCCTATCTGACAGGTTCGGTTCCTTGTAAACAAGTAAAAATTATTCGCAACATAAAACTCCATATTTGGAGTAAAACAGGTAATATGAAACCCGTACACGAATATTACATTCATAGCACATCAATGAATAAATTTCCTTTGTTGAAAATTCGATATTTCGTTAAATTTGACTGCATGGATGTAATTTTCGAAATCAAAATAAATATCGTCTCATTTCTGTTTTCATTAAAATAATTTGCAAAAAATTATAAGGACATTCAATATTCAGGCGTTTCGGTATCTACTTGATTTCTTTTTTTTTTCCTTTTACTAGAACAAAGGGCAGACATGATTTTATAATTAATATCGTATTCGTGTACAAAGGCCTATAAATTCATTGATATCATCAACTGCCTAGCCCTTTCCCAGCTGTGTTTCGGTCGTGGGGTCCGGCGTCCTGTCTGACCGGGTGCAGCTGAATACCAGTATTTTACATGGCGTGACTGCTTATCTGACCTCCACAACCCACATAGTACTGGGTAATACGATACCCTTTGGTATGTACTGGTTGTTAGACTTTTGTTGATTATAAAATAAGTAGGTACGGTCTGCAACATAAGTCAGCAGCAAAATGTAAAAAAAGAATATTTGTGATAATAATTTTATATCTCTCTTGACAAGAACTAACGAAAAATTTACAGCTGGTAATATTTTGTAAAATACAAACAGTATTTTGCAACTTGTGTTGCCGATTGAAAAAAAACAGAGAGTACGCTGAGCATCATTCTAATACCAGCACAGAAACCAGTTATTGTTTTTCAAAATATTATTACCAGATTTGAGTAAATGGATGTTTTCATTAATTGCTAACGTAAATATAAAATATTATCTTTAGGCCTTGTCACATTGGAATTTCCCTTAAATGTACTGAAACAATGACACGCGTTTTGCCTTTGTCAGTCCTTTGACCACGTTTGTAAGACCCAATATTAAGGCCATTTTGAAAGGTCACGTATTTGTGGGTT
This sequence comes from Noctua janthe, assembly GCA_910589295.1. Lineage (NCBI taxonomy): Eukaryota > Metazoa > Arthropoda > Insecta > Lepidoptera > Noctuidae > Noctua > Noctua janthe. The sequence goes on from OU342560.1 coordinate 2,889,546, forward strand.
ACGTAGATAGATGGCCTGACAGGGTATCACGAGAAGGTTCATAGTAAAGAAACTAGCAAAAACACATAAAATATTAGTAAGCAAGGTGTAAAAACAAGAGTAGGTATAAATACAGGGTGGTGTTAAGTATAGAAACATAAAAATGTTTTAGTGGTAATTAAAAAAAATGTTCTGTTCCAAAAGTTTTGACCGTGTAGGTGTAGGTTGCATTTTTGTAACAAACAGCGGATTTTTTTAAAGTAAAGTCGCGTACTCTTGCGCAACACTAGCATCCAATAATCAAGTTGCGTAGGAACATTAGAGATTAGCTTAAATGACACAGTATTGGTGGCAACAATTACAGAAATTTATTTTTTTTAAACCGTGTGGGTACTCCAGTACCCATGTTAGTTAGAAACGTTAATGATCATATTTCACTTTTATCACATTATAGTTTATAGTCTGTGGTACCTCTAAAATATTTTAAGTCATGGGGAGAGGCCTTTGCCCAGCAGTGGGATGACACAGGCTAACAATAACAGTAACATTAGTACAAAATTATACTAAAAATATTCTATGTCACTAAAGTATAATTTGCATAGAATTTGCAACAGCCGGTTCTGTTCGAGAATCTATAATTACAATATTACAAATACCTGGTCAAATCGTTTTGAGTTCTATGGCCTGAAACATAGAATTACAATTTGAATGTACTGTGCTTTCTGAGGGCCAGGTCTTGAAATATGTAACAATAGCAGAAAATAAGAAATTTATGTGCTTAAATTAAGGCGTTTTCTAACGGTAATTTCGCAGAACTAAGAGTATTTTTTATTTTTGTAAATGACAGCTACAAATTACGGAAAATGTAAATTCCATTTAAGTTCTCTTATGTAGGTCGTCATATCATATTATCATCATGATTATCATCCCCATCTTCCTCTTTCTTTATTCATTAATATCGATTTGTCGAAACCGGTTATTAGTACAACGTTAAATGAATCGCAACCGCGCCTGTGGTAACATCGTGCGACCTGTTTAATAGGCAGTCGTTCCATGTAAAATACTGATGATTACGTAGACTAGACAACCTCAACATAGTTGGGAAAAGGCAAGGTACTAGGTTAAGAAATCGCTCAGTAAAACTATAACAATAACTCCACTAACTAACGTGGAAAACCGTTCGAAAATCAATTTAATTTAACAGCCAAACTAATATAATTCTGAGGTTTACTTAATGGAACTACTTGATCGAAATAGTACGTAGTAAACACTTGTACAAAGTTGTTTGGTTACATAGTTACATCAAACATTTAATAGATCACTGGAAACAGTTCCAGTGACCTATTGTATTGTATAACGGGCTGGTGTCCGCAACTCCACGTCAAAGCGCGTATTTTGCGTGCGGCGCGTATTTTCCAGGGACCTATTGAATGTTTGATTTCATTGAACAGTATGTTCAAAGTAATAAAGACAACATCACTCCTGTAATCCCCAAAGTGTTAGCAGAGGTGTAGGTACCGAAAATTAGGGGTTAAAGTATTAAATTGCCGATTTGTATGGACGATTTCGTGAATAGTGATAATTACACACTAACATTTTTTTTTTCTTATAATTATAACCGACTATGTATGATGCAATTGCAATAGTTAGAGTGAAAAAAGCACTACGTATCTTAAATTCTCAACACACAGTCTATGACACCTAAAGCCTATACCTACTTAAAGTAGTAAGACCGGTGGCACATTGAAACAGGTGTTTTGACACACTACCCTATGAGGGTGCAACTACTAGTACGGTTTTTAAACTCTAAAAGGTACGTCATTTAAGCCAATAAAAATGATGAAGGGAAAAAATATAACTATACCTACGTCAAAGTTACAAACAGAGCAAACTGTGAGAAAAAAACGGCAATTTTATAGTTAAAGACTTATTTGTACACCTAAAAAGTCCCATGTAATAGGACGCGAGCCTGTTGCTATCAACCGGGTACAAATCTAGACTCCGTGGCTGCTACTGAGAAATTCCTGATGGAAAAACCCAAAAACGCTTTGCCTGACCTTGTTCATCAGTCGCGTTTGCGATCACTAGAAATCACTTTGCCCAAATTGGGCAGTCTTGATTTATTACGTGATGGACCAACAGTAATACAATCTAATTCCCATACTAATACTTCTTGCTGATACTAATCATCATCATCATCATCATCATCATCATTATTCTCTTGCCCTTATCCAAATTTATTTAAGGTCGGTGCTGCATGTCTTCTCATCATCTGTCTAGCCTTTTCCCAACTATGTTAGGGTCGGCTTCCAGTCAAACCAGATGCAGCTGAATTTTACATGGAGCGTCTCCCTATCTGACCTCCACAACCCAGTTAGTACTGGGTAATAAGATTCCCCTTGGTAACACTGGTTGTCAGACTTTTTGGGCCACTGACTACCTGTAACGACTGTCAAAGATCTACAAATGACAGCCGGAAGCAACGGCTTAGAGTGCTTTCCGAGGCACGGAGGAAACTCGGTATGTAATGGGTGGTCACCCATCCAAAGACCAACATAGGCAAGCACGGCTTAACCTAAAGATCGATCCATGCGGCTGTTATTGTTTAGCCACGAGCTCCTCAGGTGCAACATGTCTTCTACTACTATAAATGTGAAAGTTTATGTGGATGGATGGTACTGAACTGATTTGGATAAATTTCGCCGCACAGGTATTTTATAACATAGAGTTCCCGGTACATTCCATCTCGGATAATTTCCTACTTCTAAGCGAGCTGAGCCGCATACTCTGGTTGTACGTAAATTAATTCAGAAACCTGTCCAATTTTGATCAGTATCAATTCATATGTCTTAGAATTTACATTTTTTTTTTTTTTAAAGAACTTTGCCCCGCACTAGGAATTTCTCCTGTATCGTGGGTGCGTTTACAAACATTTAAGGTCACATATACAAACAGCCAGACCCGGAACAACTACCTGTAGGCCTTACAAATATTTGATCCGTGCGGGAATCGAACCCGCGACAGGAAGCGCAGCAGTCAATCGCTCAGCCACTGCGCCAACCGTGCCGCCAAATGTTTTATCTCAGTTTCGATCTCAAAACTTCTTTACATTTCTGTGGTGTTTAAAAATCTTTTTACTGTGAATGTTGTACCATTAAAGGTACGCTCTAACTGAATTAATTTAATTTTAAGTAGGCTTTGAATTTGAAGCAGGTTTTCGCAACCACTTTTAAGTTACAACTTTTTAGTAGACGTCACTGTACGCCCAGGAATCTAAAGTGGAGTAGCGAGAAACGCAAATGGTATTACAAAAGTTGGTTTTGTACTTACCGACCGTGGTCGGCATACAGTGCAAACTTGACTAGCCTTAGCCAGTGGCTTCACCTGCGTGAATGATAGTAATAAACTACTAAACAATTACACAAGAATGTAGTAATGGGAAAAGTAGCCTTCGTTGTTATTGTAAAGCTGGACGTAGTCAACCTGCATGTCACATCTTATTAAAATTTATACCACAGTTATTAATTCGTGAAAAAGTAACAGTCAAACAAAGTTACGTATTTATTAATTCTTCCTACCTAAAATTTTACATTTTTTAATATTTCTTAAAAAAAAAAACATAGAAAAAGACATTGGTCGAGGTTCTTGGCAATTAAGCCATTGGCTGAAACGACTATCGGCACAATGATCGCTGAGTTTACACCCCACATGTCGACAACCTCGCGGGCCAAGAATTGATACTTGATTTTATATTACGCATTTATTTATCTATCTACACATTTTTTACACTTTTAAATATTTCTTCAAAACTATATAACAAAACATTTAAAAATATAAAAAATAGTGGTCCGCCAGTATCGAGAGCAAAGTCCAAGCTACCGATGGTTAGGCTCCTCCAGACAGACAGACAGGAACCTCCGCCTTTTGAATCAGGCCCCCCCTTGATCCAACCGCCTAAGGAGAACCTCGAAAGATGGTCGTCAAGTCTCTTGGCCAGAAGAAAGGCCATTGGCCGCCACGACAATTGGCCCAATGATAGCAGAGTTCTCATTCCACATGTCGATAACCTCGTGCGCCAAGTCAAGATATTTTATTTGTTTCTCTTTCTCAGCTTTCACGAGGTTCTAGTCATCACTCATTTATATTATTAGCATGAATATTATAAATTACTAGACAAAGTTCAAACAATTTCATCATTTGAGGGATGTCAATACATCAGTTTTCACAGACCTTTATTAATAAAAGATTTCAGTAACTCAAACTTAATAATAATATATTATCTCTGAGACGTCGTACTTTTGGCCAATGTCTAAATTAAAATAAAATATCGTACTTTTGGCCAATGTCTAAATTAAAATAAAATACAACTGCATTAATGTGATCGTTTTTAGACATCCCAACTTTTGACGCTACATCGCAATTTGTAAAGCAAAGTTTAAAGATAAGAGGCTAATTTGTTTACAAGTTATTTCTAGTTTAATCTAACGTTCTAGATTAAAGCTTTATTCAAAATTAGTTTTAGATATGTATTTTAAATTTCAACTTCTGAATAAATGGTAAACTTGGAGAGATAATGTACAATTTAAAAAAACACTAAAATCATTTCTAACTGATCAAGCATACTATAATATTAATGAATTTCGGTCAGAACCGTTACTATAACATAGATTCAATTACCATTTTATTAATTACTTTTGACATGACTGTGTATACTTGGACATTTATTATTATTTTAATTATGATTTTTTTTTTACTTTTGACATGTATCATTTGACATTTATTATTTAATATTAAGTATTTAAAAAAAAAAAAACGTTGCCCAACACTAGGAATTTCTCTTGTACCGTGGGTGCGTTTATATTTATTTAAACTTCATGTACAATAGTGGTACATAGGCGGACTAAATGCCACAAGGAATTCTCTACCAGTCAACCTTTGGGTTAAATAAGAAAAATTGTGATAGGGTACAAAATAAATATATAAAAAATAACTACAAACAACAAACATTTAAACTCACATACACAAACAGCCAGACCCGGAACAACTACTACATCACACATCACATCACACATGACACACATCACATCATCATCATTCTTCTACATTTATTCCTATTATACTATGTATTATATTTATTGCTAATTTTACTGACATAGATTAAATTATGATTTTATTTTATTTTTATTTTTGTAATGTTTAATTTTTACCATTTAGTATTTTTTGTTAAATTGCCTTCTCTTGGATATAAGAGGACATATTGAAAATCACAATTGTAGTATTCTAAATATTTGCACGCCATAGTATGTGGCAAACATGTCTGAACCAATTTTATTTTATGTTATCCTGTATGTACCTTTTATTATTGTATGTGTACACATATTTGGAGCAAATAAATACATCTTATCTTATCTTAAACTTAACAAATACCAATTAATGTTCATCTTATCTTTAAATATTTTTTAGGACAAATCTAGCTCTTTGTTCTTAAGCAACTCCTGAAAGCCAGAATCAACAGCCGGAAATGCGCCGAAACAACAAAACTCGACGAAGTCTCGGAAAAACAATTTAACTGGCTTGAAATTAACTAAAAATGAATAGCGGAGAAGTAGGAAAAACATGATTTCACTACCAGCTGGAGACAGAACTTTAAACCAGCCATCGCAGAGCACGCCCAGGTCATCTCGCCACTTTAGACCTCGGGAGCGACAACTATATCGTTCATAGGAAAATAATTACATTACTCATCATCATCAAGCAACTGAATACCAGTACATATTTTGTATGGAAACGGATCGACTGTCTATCAATCTAACTATTTTATAGGTGCTTCTGAACGGGTAATATTTTTACTGCAATGTATGGCTGCAAACGGTTGCAAGTGATTACAGCCAGGCTATGCAATTTACAACAATATTTGAAATGTGGCCACACATTCTGATGTGTTGCAGGTTGAAGGACGATCGAATGGATATGGAAAATATGTCGATATTGCCCGGCCCGTTCTATTGTTGTTTCGTTAAGTGGCATATATACATTCCTTTCTAAAGTGACATGAAGGTTGCCGTGAGTGAGATGCTCGAATTTGCAGCTATATTCTGTCGTGTCTTTCGCTGCGATGCAGATGATTTGGACAGTCATTTTGTACTTCGTGTACAAGATAAACATAATGCGCCGTACATCATCATTTCAGCCGCTAGACGTCCACTGGTAGACATAGGCCTCTCCCAAGTGTCGCCACATTGGCCGGTCTCGTGAATCTCGCATCCAGCGGATCCCCACAACCTTCACCAGGTCATCGGTCCACCTAGTAGGAGGCCTTCCAACGCAACGTCTTCCGGTTCGCGGTCGCCACTACAGAACTTTACGGCCTCATCGGCCATCCGCCATACAAGTTCAGACATATTGCTAAGATATAAATTTTTCAGACATACAGCTGTTTTTGATATGGAAAGAAAAATTCGAGTGCGAGCAGGGTTTGAACCTGCGACCAGGGCCTGGGCTAGCCTGGGTGAGCAGGGTGCGATGGTCTAATTGGTTAAAACGTCCGGTGTACAGAATCGGAAGGTGGCAGGTTTAAAAAATATTTAAATGTTTCAGACATAGTCGACTTCAAAATGTTTTTGTGGTGGCTGGACTATAGTTGACAATATTGAAGCTACACATTGCATTAAAATACTGTCCTTTTAGCAGCCCCTTTAAGTAACCGTTGAGAGACTCTTGGATCTCTGACTAAATAAGTGGTCTGAATAAACACTTTAGTAGTCTACATATACTTTAATTAGAAGCGCTTGTTTCATAAGTAAATACGTCAGAATAATAACACGGTCTAAGTAAAAAAGATACATCGTTTAGTAGCAGGTATGTTTCCACCGCAAACGTTTATGAAATCACGCAATTTCTTGTTCGTAGGTCGGGGAAAGTGTTACTTATGAAAAATAAGTACTTACCTCTCACTTACGTTCTTGGTTCCGTGTCAAGCAACGCCTTGGTGTTGGGTTTGACAATGTGCAGATTTCAAACATACTGTTACTATTAGCCTGCATCACCTCACTACTATAAAAAAGCCTCACTCCTCGACTTTTTTTAGTCCCGGACTAAAGTCGACCACTGGTCTGCAGTTTTAACCAGCTCGCGCCGCCATCTTGTGCAAGGTCTACCGCGACATCTTCTAGAATGCAAACATAAAAAAGCTGCCAACTTTATTTACTCCAGCTGTTTTTGATATGGAAAGAAAAAATTCGAGAGCGAGCAGGGTTTGAACCTGCGACCTTCCGATACTGTACACCGGACGTCTTAACCAAAAAAAAACAACAAACGAAACGAAACTGTGAGCAGGGTGCGATGGTCTAATTGGTTAAGACGTCCGGTGTACAGAATCGGAAGGTCGCAGGTTCAAACCCTGCTCGCACTCGAATTTTTCTTTTCATATCAAAAACAGCTGTAATTCCCTACGCAGGGTTTGCGTAAAAACATATTTAAAATTTATTTACTCCACTCCTGCAGGGTTCAAGACAGTCGAATGATTTCTTCAGGACTCGTCAAGCTTCATAGTCTTTACACTTTTCCAGTGGTTGCCCTTGTTGATTCTGGCATTCAGGAGTTGCAGTTCAATAACATTAAAAAAAACCATAAATCGCTCTCACTGTAACCACACACCTCGTGATTCTTAAGCCGACATCTCATTTCTACTTGAGTTGTTCACATTAAAGCAGAATTTAAGAATTAATTTAGCTGTTTGCTAACGCGCCTCCGTTCAAGTGTGACAATCAGTAATTGCATTTAGACAGGAAGTTTAATGTTAATTGGATATCTCTGGATATTGATACAGATTCTTTCAAAGTTAGATAAATGTGTATATGTCACAGTGAAAACGGTTAATCAGTCAAAATTACTGTTGACCGCTGTTAATCTGTCAAAACTACTTTTAACCGGTGAAAACTATTTTAACAATAACTATCATTCACTTAGAAACTTATTAGGTTTTTTTTTTGTGACCCAACTTTAGGAAATAGGAAATTACAACGTTCTGAAACAACATATTTTAAATGGAGAAAACGCATTTTAAGGATTTTGACTGTCACCAGTCAAAAGTGGTTTTGACCGATTAACTGTTTTGACTGTATCATAGAACTATGTACCTGTATTATACATAGCTGCATATACAAACATACCTAGATTGACAGTTTTATAAAACTTTAATAAACAAGATAATTGAAAAACTCATAATCTCTTATGGCGTCATTGTACCTACTCACTTTGAACAACTTTTACTACGAGAAAAATCCCTTGACAAAAATTTGCGGCTTCCCAGTTTTTGGTCGAGATATATAAACATTAATATGGAGCAGCCGTCTGTTGGGATTTCAGAGAAGATCCCACAGTAAAAATTATTCATAGTTATGAGTACCATTGTACCAAATCATCATTATGAAGATCTTCCAACTAAAAATCTCTTGAGGATCATTGTCCTTAAGAGGTTTTCAGTTATTTCAATTACTTTGTTTACCAAAAAATGGATAACCATCAGCGTAATCTCGTTATGAAAGATACTACGATTGCGGAAGGTTCCGCGCTCGGCTGAGTCACGCATGGTGCAGCGTGATGCAGTCCGGTAGCACGCAGTCACGCAATGACTTATCCTCAAGATTATATTGTGGTATTGTGGTGGTATACCTATACCACTCATGAGTGCATTTCGATTCTTAATTATATAGAATTCCGTATGAAATGAAATATTTTATTTACCAGATATAAATCCACATACAACATTCACAAACAGACACTAAAATAAAATAAATTAAACCTATTGACATGATACACACACCGATGCGCCCCAAATGCAGCGAATTAGGTAATCAGCGTGTAGTAGGACTGGCACCTTATATTTAGGGGACTGTGGTACCATTCTCGTACCGCGGCCACCAAGGAATTGGCTGATGGCAATGTATGGCATTGCGTGAGGCGGCCGAGCGGCTCCTAAGCAGCGCCTGCCAGCTGGGCGCGCGGCCCGCGGCGTACATGGCGCTCGCGCTGCACCCCCGAGACAGTCGGAACATCGCACGTCACGCGTCGTTATACACGTGTCGCACGCGCACGTGTCGCAGGCGCACGCGTTGTCATCATCTGACTAGCCTTTTCCCAACTATATTGGGGTCGGCTTCTAGTCTAACCGAATGCAGCTGAATACCAGTATTCTACATGAAGCGACTGCCTATCTGACCTCCACAACCCAGTTAGTACTGGGTAATACGATACCCCTTGAAAAGACTGGTTGTCAGACTTTGTAGGCCACTGACTACCTAACGACTGTCAAAGATCTATAAATGACAGCCGGAACCAACGGCTTAACGTGCTTTCCGAGGCACGGAGGAAACTCGGTATGTAATGGGTGGTCACCCATCCACAGACCAACCTAGGCAAGCACGTCTTAACCTAAAGATCGATCCGAGCGGCTGTTATTATTTAGCCACGAGCTCCCTCGAGCGCACGCGTCGTATTATTCAATTTTTCTTCTTAGCGTTTATCTGTTTAATGAGTCGACTTAGAACTTAGCTAAAAGTTTGGCGCTATTAATAGAGTCTATCAGTTCCTGTAATGTGCAGGTTTTCCTTGCTGTACTTATGATTCACCCCACATAACGTGAAGGGATATAAGACATAGAAAAAAAAAATAGATTAATAGTTCGATCAGTGTCGTTGCCGTAATGGTGGAATGTGAATCTTAGTGTGTACCTTTTAAGTTTCATAATCGAGTATACTATATATATGCCCACAGCTGGACCACATCTCCTCGAGGTAAGGGTCAGGGAGTGGGCTGTAATGTATCACGCAGGCGAAGTGAGGGCTGGAAAAATAAAACGATGACATCTTCCTGTTCATAAGCCTAAAGTTATTTTCAGATTGACAATGTTTGTGCATGACAGGTAATCAAAAAAGATACTCAGAAAAATTCATCGCCATTTTATTATTAAGAACACGGCCAACATCAAATGTATTTGATAATCCAGTTATAGTAGACATATTGATTATTATTATGTATTTATTACTAAGTAACACAATTATTTAATGTAAGAACATTTATATTGATTGAACCACCTTTATAAATAATAAACTTTATAATACGACTTTAGGCTGCGTTCACAAGGGCGTTGTAAGTGCCGGTTAGCAACGGTCAAAACAAATTCGTTGGAACTTTTTAAATAGTTTTTCAAGAGCTAATTCGATTTTCGAACGCAATTCATGTTAAACTGGTCATTTTTTTTTTAATTCAATCACAACAGCAAATATGCAGTTTGACTACTTATTTAGGTTGACAGCGTTTACACCAAGCGTGTAATCGGCCACCGATAACGACACTGTATGAAAAAGAAAGTCGGTGACTGAAGCTGCTCTTTCATACAGTGTGTACAGGGCCTCGACTCCACTAATTTACCCACGATTTAGTAGTGTGTCAATGGTTTGTTCTCGAGATATCCCGTTAGGCGATCTGTCAAAAACACATTTATAAATGAGTGGAGAGCCCTGGATGCCCAGTCAACTTAACGCTTTGGTGTGAATGCGGCCTTACTGATAAGAGTCTACAACTCTTCAACAATGCAAAATATTTATATTATAAAAAAAAATATATTTAGAAAAAAACCCATAGTTACATTTTTTTAAGTATTTTTCCGTAATAAAAGGTTGGTATCATACAATATTATCAGAAATATCGTAATAGATATGTACAGCTTTATAAAAGTCGTTGATGCAATTTTTAAAAGTACTAGATAAGATGAAAGCGCCAGGGTAGCTCGTGAAATTTACGGGTCAGACCTGTAATTAATTTGTTTATTTATTTACCACCAAATTATAGCCACATTACAAACCAAGTCCAATACGATGCTACAACATATAATAAAACAATATAAACAGTAAAATTATGTTAAAAAAAATATAAATTATAATAGCTATAGTTAAAACATTAATACTTAAACATGACCAAGCTCATAGTTGAGACCCCTTTCAATTATTATATGTGCCCTTTGAACAAATGTCGGCAGGTTTTGCCCAAATATATCTTCCGATACCGTTATAATATTAATAAGTGCGGCTCGCGACATAGGAGTAAACTTGAGCAGGTTAGTCCTAGCCGCTGGCACGTCCAACAGTGCGAGGCGGCGACGCGCTCCCACGCATCCGGTGCGCGCAGCCGTAGCGCAGCCAGCACCTCGGGGAGGTGCAGTAACCCTAGCAGTATGCTCGCCACGTACTTGACAAGCGCCACGTCCCTTCTTACTGCCAGTCTGGTACAACCAACCATGCCCATGACGAACAGACTTGGGTACATTAGGTGATAAAAGGTATAAACTCCGTATTGTTTAAGGTAGAGAAATCTACAGAATTTATTTTGCATTTTTTCCAACATGAGGCTGTGTTTTGTTTCATGTGGATTCCAAATGAATGCACTTGTTTCTAGGTGACTTCTCACAAGTGCATTATATAAAACACGAATATACGTAATGAGAGAAAGAAATGGAGGTATACAGGACGTCTAGCTCCTCTTTCCCACTCTAGAATTAGGTTAAAATGGTAACCTTTAGTTCTACAGCCGTATAACAATAAAATAGCAATATACAACCTCCTGTTAGTGTTACAACCGTATGTTGGTGTTACATAGATATGCGACAGTTACGCAATCCATGTTTGCAATTCTTATTATCTCACTAAATTCATGATTTTATCAAACATGACTTTTAGGCCATCACTAACTTAAAGAATTATATTGAGTTAATTGAGTGAATGTAATGAATTTAGAATTTCTGTAAATATATGTTCATTTAGGACGTCCAAGTAGTCATCGATTTTCTACCTAATATTGAACTGCAAATTATAAAAAAATAATTAATTTCGAGGGCCACCTTAGCGCTTTAGACATAGGTGTTTTTTGTTTTATGTTACAGTATTATAAAAAACTATTCAGATATTTAATAATATAACGAAGTATTTCTTATTCTCAATAACTTACACGATATTTACATAGTATTGATTATATTACATTACATTTATAACAATTAGAGTAGTTAAGAATAATCAGTTTATCGTTTCACACCCTTTTTTATTTAACTCTCACGATAAAATATCTCTTATTTTATTTACATTATAAACCCCTGCTTCATATAAATTATAAAATATTTTTCTTTTTAACAATTTAAGTGACTTGAAGGTTTTTGGACCAACTTTTTAAGCACCAAGTCGCTGGTTGAAAACCTGACATTTATTTAATCGCATTAATACATACTAAGACATTATTAATATGAAAACAACAACATGTCGCAAGCAACAGCAAACTGCAGCGACAAAGCGACTGGTTTCAGTGACAACGAAAAGCGGCGGCAATGTCACTATCTACAGATATGTTTGCAGTAAGTGGCTGAGCCATTGGCTGCTGCGCTGCGTGTCGCGGGTTTGATTCGAGACTAGGGATATTACGGAGCTTCGATTCCTACGCCGATATGTCGGAAATTCCGATTGATCTTATACCTCCGGTTCCGATACTTTTAAATCGGAAGTCGAAGCAAAGCGGCGCGCGGCGGCGGCGGCGCGGGCACGCGGCGGCTGCTGTCAACGTGTACAAACAGGTTTATGCATCGTCTGGGGAACACGCGTTTTGTCATCGATTAATATTTTCACTTGTTGTTACGTCATACGGATGGTTTGTTTTGTGTTTTTTGCGGCGTGTCAATTAAAGATATCTGTTTTTGATTTCGACAATGAATCCAAAACACTATCTTTCTTTTGACAGCATCTCCGTATTATCCCTATTTCAGACGATACAGGAGAAAGTCCTAGTGTTGGTCAAAGTTAAAAAGTATTTAGCGGCTCTGCTGCTGCATTTACCATTTAAAACTAACAAAAACTTTACCTACTTTAACTTCAGAAATGTACATCATTCTTTTAACATGACGTATGATAGTGAAATTAAATCGAAATATTTATCAATAATCATACTCGGACGATTAAAAGCAGTTTGTGAATAAAGCCTTATATGGTAGAGAAAAACGACTGACCACATCACATTTTCATCGAATAATACTTAATACCGCAAAAATGGACAATATTTTGGATTCGATTTTATGTGTTTTGAAATGAATATTATTGACTATGAACATTTAAAATGATGTAAGGGACATTGCGCTCGCTGGTAAATTAGCAGAGTATCGTAAAAGTCTAAGCGTCGAGAGTTGAAATTTCAACAGCACGCTCATGTGACTTACGCCATTCTTAATTTCCAATGTCGTATTTTTTTGCATTGTCATGCATATGTCAGAAGACAATTTTAATTACAATAATAACAATTAAGCAAATATTACATACTAGTACTTATTCGTTGTTTCTAGACACTTATTTCATGGTTAACCATTTTCAGAATAATTTTCCTTGTGAAAAAGTCGCCAATAATAACAGAAAACAGTAATATCGAATAGAATAGAATAGAATATTTATTTGCGTAAAACATGGTATACATGGGTCATGCGTCTAATTGAGCACAATAATTCTAATAATATGAAGCATAAAGCACAAAAAACCTCGTATTTCTGAAGACAAGAAATTAACGCCATTTTTTTTTTAAGGTTGGCAACGTAAACTGCATAAACATACATTACATTATAACTATATATAATATCGTATCACTGAATATTTATTTTAAGGTGTTAAAAATCACTTGGAAATCAGCCAAGTACATTTTTATAACTAACGGTTTTAATACCCAGTAGTGTTATTATTACCACTCATAATCAAATTTAACAGCGTACAAATTGGCGGCGTACAGCGATATTTTATGATGTAATTTAGGAATATTGTTCAATTGAAAACAGCAAAATATACGACATCTATTTGCGAGGCTGCGAACTCTCAGAATACCACCTCTTAATAAATGCCTATTCCAAGTGTGAGTATTATGAAAGCAAGCCTTTTTCAATATCAAAAACATATTAATTTATTGAAATAGATAAAATCATCTGTACACTGTTCATCACATACAAAACATTATTTCCTTTACAAAATGTATGATTATTATAATTACAACTTTATAATACAATACAACATTATTTACATGTGTTTAAAGCACAAATTCGAATGTCACCTTAAATGGTACATTAATCACAACACACTTTAGCTTGCCTTACGCCTTCTGATCTATCGACAGCCAAGAAGAGTTTATTGGTGCTCAGTCTTGGGCAATAATAATAAATAATGTTGATGATCGACGTTAGTCCAGCGTTTTCCCAGCGTGTGATTGATAGATGCGCTGCGGAGGTGATGTAGTGCTGAAGTCTTAGTTTGAACGTTATCGTATTGCATAGTACAGTAAAAGCTGAGAAAGGTACAAATATTCTACTCTTTGCATTGATGTAAATATTTTACTGAGAGTCTGACGTTCGTGCTGTCAAAATTAGGTTCTCGTACGTACGGTAGCAACTGACGTACGGCGTTCGGCAATTTTTGAATTTCAGTACAAAATTCAAGTCGAAGTCAGCGTTTACGATAAGATGTACATATATGCAGCGGCGGGCTTAGGGGGTGTCGAACAGGGCAATCGCCCGGGTACTCGCAAAAGGCCGTGTTTACTCCTCACAAGAAAATTGCACAAAGTCTACGTTCAGCGAAGCATAAGATCCCGTATGAACATCCTGGGGTGTATAAAATTGACTTCAGTTGCGGCAGTTCATACGTCGGCCAAACGAAGCGAACTGTCTCATGCCGCATCAAAGAGATCACATAAAGGCTGTGAAAAACAATGATGAGCAAAAATCTGCCATAGCTGAACACTTACTGCAGTCAGGGCCCAATCACTGGATCGAATTTCACAAGCCACGTATTTTGTCAACGGACAGACATTACTTACCAATGCTGACAAGAGAAGCAATTGAAATAAGAAAACACAAAAATTTCAGTCGAGAGGATGCCTTCAAATTGTCAAGTACGTGGAATCCAGTTTTGAGTAAGCTCAAAAGTAGCAGCCTGTATCCTAATAAGGACTCCACAAAACCTGGTGATACTGTGAGTTTGTTTTGCCGTGACTTCGTGTCGAGTCAGTAGTGCGCGTAGCAGAAGACAAAGAAAGAGGGTAGACAGATTTGTCTGCTCTTAACAATTTATTTTCCATCCACCCGCATTCTCCAGTCGATCCGCTTGCAACAGCGCCGAAATATCGGGAGCTCAAAATAATCAACAATCACGGAAGATATCCCGTAAGTGACAGTATAAGTTTAGTTGTAAACCATGAAAGCTTAAAAAAGTGTTTAAACCCAAGCAAATTTTAAAAAATATAGTCTTTTTTAACTAATTTTTTTTTAATCATAACTTTTGATTTTGATCCTTAATTACTTATTAAGGATATAACAGAACTGTAAATTAAAATAAAGTTAGTTAACTAATTCATTCATTCAAAACATAATTGAAAAATTCATTATGTTGCATTTGAATATCGCTCCTCGAAACACTTGAAGACCGGTTTTTTAATCGCATAGCACTCGGGTCAGCTCGGAAGTCAGGACAAGGTCGGCTTTCAGCCCTTGCTATTATTTCAATCGAAAATGACGTAGCTCATTCGTTACATTATTGTGTTTAATTAAAGGTTTTAGTCTTAGAAAATGTCGCAAACATCAATTTTAAAATTTATCATGTCTGTATTTGTTAATTTTGTAAATCTTTCAATGTAAAATATTTTAAAACTCAAATTTTATTTATTTGTATAACTTTAGCATTTCTCCTCAAACATAACAAATACCTAAACCAAGCAACCAGACGTACTTTCGCATCATATACTTTTATCGAAGGACAAAGGGCCTCGCAAAGACCTTGTGCCCGGAGCCTCGCAATGGGTAAGGCCGCCTCTGCATATATGTATGTATGAATACCTACTAAAAGCTAAATTCGTGCGTTGGCTTCTGGTACAGCCAGCCAGCAATTACGAGGTCAACAATATAATGTATAACATACCAGCAATATTTTTTTTTTCTAGCCATATTTTTTAGGGTTGAAAGCAAATCACAACTTTGTACTTTTGCGCAATTTTCACTCGCGTAAAAAAAAATGCATAAAATCGCTCGTACGTAATAAACCTTACCTGAAACACAATTAATTACAATTTTACACTAATGGTTGATATCAAAAGCCGAACAACAGTTCAGAAAGTGCACAAGCTTAAAATCTTCACTAGAACACTTTTTCAGTCAAGTAACGTGTCATTTTCTATATTCTTTATCACTAAAAGTCAATTTTTGTCCATAAAAACACAGCACTGCAATCAAAAAGTTCATCATTACTCTGTCCCTTACAGCCCAAAACGAACCTTGTGCGGAGGATCTAATGTGCACAATCGTATATCACAGACACATCGATAGAGTCTTTTACTCATAAAGTGGCTGAGTTGGGCCGCTGGACTTTGAGAGACCCGTTCTGGCCCACGTGATGCGGTACAGGAACTGGCTTCCTTCTTCTCCTGTTTCGATGACCTGTGGAGATGAGAGGCGATTAATCTTTCAACATCATTTATTTTAAATTGAGCTTGGGTGATTCCCTGATCAGGCAAAGTGTTATTGAGTTTTTCAAGAATCTCTTAAGTATCAGCCACGGAATCGGGTTGGGCGTAATTGATGGCAAAATAGAATTAGGTACACCTCTGCCCAATCCTTCGGGGATTACAAGAGTGATGTTATGTAATTTCAGCTAGGGTTTTTTTTTTTTTTTTTTCTGTAACATTTTATTACCACAGCTGCTCGTGCCATGCCAGTATACATACACACATACATGACGACACACAATGGACGACTTACAAGAAAGAATATTTTGTAGCTCGGTTGAAAATTCGATCTGGCTATGTAAAAACCGCCAAGAAGAATTACCAAACTGAAGTGACAGTGGGAAAAATTGCTCGCAAAACGGATGGCCGATAGGGCCGAAAAGTTCGGGAACGGCTAGGTCGACCGCTGGCCTGGTGAAGGTTGCAGGGATCCGCTGGATGCGAGTCGCACGGGACCGGTCAATGTGGCGACACTTGGGAGAGGCCTATGTCCAGCAGTGGATGTCTTTCGGCTGAATTTATGGTGATGATTCATATCTATGGATGAATTAATGATTTTTCTTGTTAGCGTGTCGATGGCAATCTAAATTGTGTCGGCCCAGAACTGCAGGCCTAGCTAATTTACAAACGTTTCTTATCGAATCTCTTTCTACAATCGTTGACGCCTCGGCGTAAGCGATTTGAGAAAACGCTAAGTTGGTAGCCAACTTGACACGACTTAGTCGATCGCTCATTCTACAATGTTTGTAGAAAAAACCCATACTTTAGTCTATGCTGAGCGTTCCTATCCATGTCAAACTAACGTTAAAGTCACAGTTGTTTATTTTGTGCGCGGGCTGAACTTTTGTTTTGAATTGTTAAGAAAGGAATAATTCTTTTAAGTGATAAAAAGTAAGCGAAATAAGGAACAAGTTCTTCTTATAATTGGTTTATTATAATATCACAGTGCGGAATGTAATTTTAAACATTACTGTAACTCTAACTTATATGATGTGATCCTGCATTTCAATGAAAGATACCTTTTGAAGTGATAGCTTTTATAGGATGGAATCTAGATCTCTAGGAAGTTCGCAGCTTTATTAAAATTCAAAGAAAGGTACAAAAATTATTAGTTAGTACTTACATATCTACCTGTGATATTCGAGACTCTATCATACTCGGGCACTTGAAAGTTTGAAACATAAACAATGACGTGATACACGACACAGCTGAATCATATAGACGCCTATTGTTATCGTTAACTCTTGGGTGTCGGCAATCGCTCAGTGGTCGTACAAAAACGTCGACATCGTTTCGTTAGCGCTTGTCAAAACTGTAACTTGGCTACGATTTATATGGGATCTAGCGATCAACATTGTAGAAACGAATATATTTCATTCTATCATTTTGAACGCTCAGATAAGTTGTAAACTTGTCTACGAGTTTTCTATTCCTTTGTTTTGACCACGTGACTTAACGTTGAGACCAGCCGGGTGTTATGTCTAGTGGGCTATTGCTCGACGGTAGTAGTCGGGTTGTTGTATATATCCTTCATCATCATCGTCCCGTGCGACTCGCATCCAGCGGATCCCTGCAACCTTCCTTATCTCGCGGATTACTCATATTGCGCGATGCAGGATTTTTAGTTCTCAATTAGCATCATATATGGCGTTAGCGATATTTTTGTCAATTTGGTGATGATCGTTACAATCTTTCTACCCCAATACTACTTTCCAAACCCCAATAAAATGAGAATAGGGCACGGTGTACGACCCCTTCCCTCTCACAGAGGAGAGGAGGTCGGTGTACCAGCATTATGATTATGCCATGTTTATGCAAGGTGATAGTAAAGTGGTCTATGATGTGATAGGTTACCTGTGTGATGGGTCGCGCGACTACTGGCGCGGGCAGCGCGGGATGCACGCCGCTTCCCAAAGCAGTGCTGTGTGAACCGCTGCTAAACACAATCCTCACCTTCCAGTCCATCCAGCTCTAGAACAAGACAACTCAGTTACTGAAGAAGAAAGAGATGGCATAATGGAAAGATTGAAGGGAGGAAAGGGAGCGAGACGGAGCTACAGTACTGTTTTCAAGTATCAAAATTTCGTAGATAATTTTTTACATAGTCATAGAACTTTAAAAGGAGTCCTCTTATTATACACAGTGTAAGATATATCGACACACTAGCTGATACCATAAATGTACTGATGCTTATGATTTTAGACAGCTCAAGAAATCAGTTGTTAGATAAATTCCAACGAATTTTTAATTTGGCTCGTCCAGAATCATGTACTGACATATCGATATCCCTTACACCGTGTTTAATATTCGTGTTTTTCGGGGGCGTACATTGCCGCCATCTTAGATACAAAGAGAAAAGCGTCTCTTTTATGAATTTTAGCACTCTTTAAGTCGGAGCTAAAGCTACTTGACGATATTAAGAGTGTTAACGTCTTACGGCATTTCATACAAACTTTCAAGTGATTTTGTTTCGAAATGACTGAACCAATTTTAATGAAACTTCGTACATATAAGCAGGATACATAAGTCTAAAGATTTGACAAAGAACTTTTCGAATAATAGTATTACAGATAAATTAGACCGATTTTAGATTTTGCATAGAAACAGAAATTTCCAATTATCTTTTTTTAAAAAAGACATTTCGAAAAGTTCTCTGTGTTCTGTGTTCTCTGTTCACGCTAAATGTACATTCCGTAATTGGAATGCAATTTATCTGTCAGCTACCACAGTTTCCGAACAAGCGAGACCGAAATGTTGCAATCGTATTGTTTGGAAGTTCAAAATCGGGTTTCTTTTGTTGCAAATGTTTGATAAAGTTCGAAGGCTTTAGCATCAGTCAAGACAGACAGAGCTACGTCCTACGTTCTAACCTTAGCGAACGTTATACGAAAGCGCGATCATTTTGTTCGGCGAACCTGAAGGCGTACCTACTCGTGCCGTCAGAGGTTTTCCGTACAAATGAGGAATGTACTAGTGACAGCCAAGTAGTGTGACAGTCGAACTGCCAAGTCGTAGGTCTCCAATTCGAACCCAAGCCTCGCACCTCTGATTGGTTTATATTTCTTGACGGCATGTAAAGTCAGAAGCCCATGGACGGCATAAAAACTCTGACACCAGGTTAGGCACTAATCAAGTAACGATGCTCGCACGTATAATATTTCGGCGGCACGGCTGGCGCAGTGGCTGAGCGATTGACTGCTGCGCTTCGTGTCGCGGGTTCGATTCCCGCACGGAACAAATATTTGTATGGACTACAGGTAGTTGTTCCGCTTCTGGCTGTTTGTGTATGTGAGTTTAAATGTTTGTAAACGCACCCACGATACAGAAGAAATTCCTAGTGTGGGGCAACGTTTTTTAAAAAAAAATAAAAAAAAATATAATATCGTTTTGGTTAACATGCGGTTTCAGATACTCTAAGTTTTTTAACATGAGCTATAAGACAATAACTCAAACCACACTGAAAAATTTGACGGGGATATAAAACGCAACACTGACTGCCAAAGTAGTCCCGTTTTTCTAACAATTCTACACGTTTGAAAACTTACAAACTGAATCACAATCAACAACATAATACTACAACCGTTAGGGTGTTTGTACACTACAAGGTACTTTACTGTCGGGCAGTCCGATTTTTTACGTTCCGACGTCATCATCATCATCTGCCTAGCCTTTTCCCAACTATGTTGGGGTCGGCTTCCAGTCTAACCGGATGCAGCTGAATACCAGTATTTTACATGGAGCGACTGCCTATCTGACCTCCACAACCCAGTTAGTACTGGGTAATACGATACCCCTTGGTAAGACTGGTTGTCAGACTTTTTGGGCCACTGACTACCTAACGACTGTCAAAGATCTACTAATGACACCCGGCACCAACGGTTTAACGTGCTTTCCGAGGCGCAGAGGAAACTCGGTATGTAATGGGTGGTCACCCATCCACAGACCAACCTAAGCAAGCACGGCTTAACCTAAAGATCGATCCGAGCGGCATGAAAAAAAACGGATGATTGGCTTGTACACTTGTCCGTTTTTACCCGGATCGGTGACCCACTTTGGACCGTAAAAAAACGGATTGCCGGACAGTAAAATTCCTTGCAGTGCACAAACGTCCTTATGGGATACATTTCATTGAAGTTTCGACATAAAAACATGAATCTGTCGATGTCTGCTGGATGTGAGGTTATAGTTGGTTGAAACTGGGTACGTTACTGGCAAGCATCCAATGCCAGATTTATGTAACCACTACTACTCTAGTAGTACGAGTCTCAAACAGATTCGATATACGAACTTGTTTGTGAATTGTTTCATAGATTTAATTAAAGCGTTGTGTGCCAGGTGTTAAAAGTAATCGTCTACGATTAACATGACCCTACTCCACTCATAATTGCTTCGTGTTCTAATCGCTGTTTTCCTTCTGACTTTCAACACAGCAATCTTAGTAAAGCTCAGTATTGTAGTAAACCATCACAGAATGTTAAGTTATCAATTCGACTGATTTTTTTTTTTGTGTGTATGTTCAGCGATTTCTTCGCCAATTGTGATAATTGATTGATTTTGATAATTCTTCTTATGTTTAGACGAATATTTTTCCGCGGTGGTGTGTTGTTTAATACATGTTCTGATGTTAAATTAAACCAAAATTCGAAGACGCTTGACATAAAAAAAGGCATTGATTTATGAAAAAAGATTTTATAAGCCTTTGCAGTTTTTTGATTTTTTTTTTTTTCGGGTGGGAAATCATCAAATGACCCCCCCACTCTGGGCGGAGCGGAAGGGAGTGTCAGACTTGTACTGACTAAAACCCATCCATGTTCCTTCTTTGCCCTTTGTGTTCCAGGGCCACGGTATCTCTTTCGAACAGTCCCGCAGCTCTGGCAGGCGTCGGCCCATGCGGACCCCTACTCGCTTGCTGACATCTCTTTGAGGCGCGCGTGGAACACGAACGCGCCGTCGACAGGACCTGTCGTCATAAGATGGCCGGACGGCGAGCTAGCCCATAACTCGCCGTCCACAGGCCGGCGCCTACGGTGGCCGGGAGCCACCACGTGACCCCCGACGCCCAGAGCGTCTCCTGCGGCGACTAGGACGTGAGGTTCTTTATCTCTCACGTCCCGCCACCTCCTTCACTAGCATAGCTGCTTCGCAGAAGGTGGTGACGGCTTCCCATTCCCTCTCGCTCCGGACCATGGCTTGAACCAGGGCCGGACGCGAGAGATCGCCACCGCCAATCGCCGCTACAAGGACACGGCGGTGCTCCGCCCAAGCGGGGCAGACCTCTACGGTGTGCTCCACCGTGTCCTCCGGACGATCCTCACAGTGGAAACACCCCGGCGTTTCCTCCCGCCCGATTCGGCGCAGGAACCTCCCGAAACAACCGTGTCCGGTGAGGACCTGCGTCAGGCGGTAGGTGAGGGCGCCGTGGCGCCTCCCGTAGCGTGCCCTATAAGCCTTTGCTTTACCTGCATATGTAGGTACGTGGCTTTTGTCAAAAGTTGTTACAACTCGTAGTATTTATTTATTCAATAGGGTTTTCAGCTCTTGCCAGACTGGTGCGAATCCAGCTCAGAATTCTAGACAGGGCTTTGTGTGAATGATTAACTAGACACACGTCTATTTGAGCCAGTTTGAACGTGTTCATACAAGTTAGTTGCCCTGACAGTAACACAATCGGAGCGAGCGAGTTTCGTTTAGCATCCCGCACGGGCTTTGCTTTAGTTTAACCAGAGCTTTAAACTTTTGTCTCATAAAGAGTCTCTTTTATTTTCTTTTATAGGCAGCGTGAAAATGGAAGCAATAATAAATATAGTTTTAGAAAGATAGCAGAAAGATTCGAATATCCAAACAATAAAAAGAGTGTACAAGACATTTTAAAAAAACATTTGCCTGACACACAACGGTACCCAGACACAACATAAAATTTTATATTGTGCTCGTTCCATTTTAGTTCTTAGTAGCCATTGATTTTAAATTTAAAGTTCACTGGCATATTATGTTCGCTGACATGCTAGAGAAAACGACCGCCTTTATCGCTTTTTAACTTACGTATATCAGAAATCAATTTAGTGGTCGTTTACATAACATCACGCCTGTAATCCCTGAAGGGTAAGGCAGAGGTACACCTCTACCAGGGCTGCGGGACTGTTCGAAAGAGATACCGTGGCCCCGGAACACAAAGGGCAAAGAAGGAACATGGATGGGTTTTAGTGAGTACAAGTCTGACACTCCCTTCCGCTCCGCCCAGAGTGCGGGGGGTCATTTGATGATTTCGAATCGGTAAAAAGGTACACTCTGCAAAATATCAGTTATGTTTAAGACACATGTAATAAGTTAACAATAAATTACTAGTATTAATTGAGGAAGTTTGAAAGTGACCCCTGTTACAGAAAAAATTAAAGGAAGTCGTTTGTCTTGGTATGGACATCTAATGAGGAGGGATGAAACGCATGTGACTAAAACAGTGATGGACGAGAGAGAGAGGAAGGCCAAAGAAAAGATGGATGAATTGTGTGAAGACTGACATGAAAGAGAAAGGAGTAAATGATGCCGTGACATCTGGCAGGGGAGAATGGAAGAAGAAAACGTGTTGCGCCAACCCTAAATAGAATGGGGCAAGGGCCGAAAGATAAAGAAATTATTAGTATATGTTTGGTAATTTTGTCAATTCAATTGGTGCTCTAGTTACAAAACATACCCACGACAGTCCCACGGGTCGGTCTTCTAGGTTAAGCAGCGCTTGCCTAAATTGGTTCGTGAATCGGTCACCGTCCATTACGGACCGAGTTTCCTCGTGTGCGCAGTGCTCAGCCGTTGGTCTCGGCTGTCATTGCGGATAGTCAGAAGCCCGAAAATCTGACAACCCGTCTTATTACCAAGGTGTATTATATTACCCAGTTACTAGGTTGTGGAGGTCAGACAGGCAGTCGCTCCATGTAAAATATTGGTGTTCAGCTGCATTCGGTTAGACTGGAAGCCGACCCTACCATAGTTTGGAAAAGGATAGACAGATGATGATCTTTATCAGACTTCATCCAAATGCTCTCATCGATAAACTTCAATCTTGCAATCATCTTTATGGACAAACCAACCTTCTTCAACATTCCACCGTAGATTATATTATGGCTTACTTCCAATCCCAGAGAGAAAGCAGTTCAACATTATTGGCATTGATCTCTTTCAAACTTCTCACTCATCTCTCTCTTCACTCATTCACTCATTTCTTTCAAACTTCTCTACACGTCCAACATTACCACAAATCAACCGAATTACATCCAATGCTGAACAGAGACTGAAACATCTTTAGACATTAGGATTGGCTATCAAATTTTAATGTTCAAAATCATCAGATTTTCAACATTAAAATTTCATTTTGAATATCGTATATACTTCAACGAATCGAATTGAATGATGCTCGGTGCAAGGATATTATTATGTCTCCTTATTATTTCTAATTGACACATTGTGCTTCCAAGGAATTATTCCAATTCGCAAACGAATTAAGACCCCAAAATTCTGTATGATCCCGGATCACGAATTCTTGGAATTCAATGATGGCGCTCAAGTTAATATTTGAAATGGAAGCTGTTTACAAAATAAGACTATCCTAGAAATTTTCACAGGAAATAAATATCTGTTGAAGTGACAAGTAACAGATTAAACTTTTTAACAGCTTTTGTTAGTAGATAATCTTAAACTGACTACCTCGTTGGTGTAGTGATCGCAAGCACGACTGCTGAGCATAATGTTCTGGTTTCGATTGCCAGGTCGAGTAAAGTGGTTTTTCCGTCAGGAATTTCTCAGTAGCAGCCACGGAGTCTGTATTTGTGCCCGGTTGATGGCAACAGGCTCGCCCCCTATTACATGGGACTTAAAACATAACTGGCGCAATGTGGGTGTATTATGTACACCTCTGCCTAACCTATTACAGGCGTGATTTTATGTTATAAATCTAAAATTTTAAATTCGGAATCCCTAAAAGCAGTTTGCGTTCGCATCTCGCGTCATTGGTTTGCCACCGTGCATGCGGTCGATTGCCAATCCGTTTTTAGTTTGATCGATTTACGTGAGGTCAACTTATATTGAAAACATTGATGTGTGACACTTGCGTTCTGTGACATTTTGTTAACCCTGAGAGCTTATATTTGTATTTTATTAAAAAAATATATAATGAATCTTACAAAAATAAGGTAGAGCCACGTAGATAATAAAAAAGTTAAGCCATAGTTTGAATTTCACCAAAAGGTCGCGATTTACATGGAATCCTATTGTTCTCAACTCTAATTAACAAAGTCGTTTTGTAGGATAGAGAATGTCTGATATCTTCGAAACGTGAATACTACATTCCGCCGACATTTCGCTAATTCGATCATCATGCTCAGTTGAATCTATTAATAGTTTACGTGTAACGAATTGATTAACACAAATTATATCCTCTCTCAATACGTAGGTATTGAGGTAGGTATTGAGATAATTTTAAAATGGTTAATTTTCTATTGGTTAATGGTTATCGAGTTGGAAGATGTCTAATTAAATTCACAAGCGAAAGTCCACAGACGTCATTATTATTTTTTAACATGAAAAAACGAAAAAACGAAAATGTGTATAAGTGTTAGTTTTAGTTAAGAAAGTTTTACATAAAAAAAACATATTAACCTAACCTAACACGAAGGGGATGAAGGGGTCTTAGTGCGCTTACTTCGATCGCTAACTAAACCCTGCCTTCTCCTTCGACCCGAACCTGTCCGATTCGGGGTCACAAATCCACTGAAGTTCCGAGCGAGAGAAGACTCATTTTTCTTCTCTTGTATGTGGTAGAATTACATAAAAAAAAAAAACGTACGTACCTTTGTTGCTATGCCCGACAGGGTCCATATTGATATTTTACCTTGTTACACCATCTATGTAATACTTATGGAATGCAATAAAAATTTGAGTATCGAGTATTGAAAAATAACAGCTCCTATCGAGAAAATGATCAAATCAGCAAGATGGCAGCAAATTTAGTGCTTTTAATGATAATAAATTCATTTCACCACATTTCTTTGTATTGACAAACGTCTGCGGTTAGTGCAGCTACGACGTAATAAATACATTAAAGTTACCCTCACCCTAGCAGTACCTTTGTGGTTCAATATTGATGAAATTTCTTCGCAAAGGAAGTTAAAAGCACTCCGGAATTTCATTAATGCCACAGTTTCCATCAAAGTTTCCAGTAACCGTGTAATGCCAACCCCATAATGCAATCAATTATTTACCTGTGTTGATCACGAAGTTTCTAGGGAACTATTAACATTACCGCGCTAGTTTGGGTTGAAAATTTGAAGTGTTTTCCTGTCTATCAGAAAAACACTTCAAACATATAAGCGGGTCAGCTACATAACATGATCATAACGTTTGTATTCGCTGAAAGACAGGAAAACGTGTACAGCACAACTACATTTCACTAATTATGAGATGGTACCACGTTGGAGATGAGCCTATCGCCAAAATTGATCAATCAGC
The DNA here is from genome assembly GCA_910589295.1 of Noctua janthe. NCBI lineage: Eukaryota > Metazoa > Arthropoda > Insecta > Lepidoptera > Noctuidae > Noctua > Noctua janthe. The sequence continues at coordinate 2,915,589 of OU342560.1, forward strand.
TGTTCCATTCATTTTGACCGTGTAGGTATTGCACTTTTGTAGGCAACAACAAATTTTTCTTAAATTACCGATGAAAAATGTTTATGTGAGTTTTAATATTTTTATACGCAAACCTTGCGTAGGGAACTGAAGCTGTTTTGATATGGAAACCACCGTAAGACGTTACTAATGGAACGAAGATTTCGAGAGTTGTGAGCAGTGTGCGACGGTCTAATTGGTTAAGACGTCCGGTGTACTGAATCGGAAGGTCGCAGGTTCAAACTCTGCTCGCACTCGAATTTTTCTTTCCATATCAAAACAGCTATATATGAGGGTATTCGGAAATAATTACTGTCCCTTCCACAGTTCCCCCCCCTGCAATGTTCATAGCACCGGTAGTTAGGAAGTGTAGTGCATTATTAGGAGTGCATTAAAATCGTGGATCGTTATTATTTTATGGCTGGCAAAATAAGCATGATAGATTGTCCGTTATTTACTCGCCGATGACATCAACTTTCAGGGTGGCAATAGTAGTGATACAAAGTGACATTTACTAATATTTATACTCTTTGCAACAAATGGGAGAGTATTTCCAACGTGTTCACATTGGCATTATGATAAGGAGCGGCCCTTTTCCTTACTTTGTAGCATTTGTCAAGAAGTGCCCTTTTTCTGAGGACGAAGAAAGGTGAAATTCGGGTACCTTTATGATTTAAGTTAAAAGATCAATTTCTGAAGGTACAGCTTTACACATTTTAGACTGGGCATTCAAAATTGATTATTCTTTCTCGATATTAGTTTTTGTTCTGAAAGCTTTTTAGATATCTATAACGGGCGCAATGTTCGTGAATGACTTTGTGACAATGGTTTTCAGTACGTTAATTCAATATAATCATTATTATATTTTGTAAATGCTTACAAATTCTTTAATTTCTACAAAATTAAATGAAACATTACGAAGATTACATTCACCGGTCGCCGTTCAGCATGAAATATGATAAACTCATTCCTCAAACTAGGCTGATCTGCAGTTTTTGAATGCCCAAATTACACGACAGACTCCCAAAAGGCCAGTCCTCAGCCAATGACAGTTTCCTAACGTTTAATTATATAAGCTCTAACTATTCATATACGAAATATTTTCAGGGAATCATCTAACGGCTATAACAAAGTCATTTCAAGGGATTTTTTTTTATCTGAGTATATTTTTTTATTATAAATAAAAAAAAAATATAACTTGGCCCACAAAGTAAATACTGGCTCCTTATTTTTAAGCATCCATTACGGTAGTTTACTACGTCGTATTTACCTACTGTCATTGTTAAAATATGGGAGTAAAGGTTTTAGGCAAAAAGTCGCAAAAAAAATTACAATTATAATAATTTCGTAAAAAAAAACACTCGGATAATTTTTTCTTGCGTTGCTATGGCGACTTTACGACTTATAGAAGTTACTCTTAAAATATTTCGTGTATGAAAAGATAGACCTTATATACCCAGATGAAATAGGTACCATATGGCCAAACTCCGCATTAACTGTATGATTTATTTAGTATTATGCCTGTGTACTAAGCTGACTAGATTGTCACTGGGACGCCGCAATAGGCTTTACCTATTCATCTGTCGTCCGCACGTGTGCCTACCTACCTATTTCAAATCCAGACGTTGATGTCATCGGTGCTGTGATTAACGGGGTGTATAGTGTGAGTAAAACGCGGATTACTTAACGTTACACGCGTTCAAATGTTTTAAGATCTTTATGAAAACCGCGAAAAGGAATATTGGCTTGCAAAGATAAATTCAATAAAAGTCAAAACAGATTAAAAATAAATGTATAGGTTACATAAAAATATTTGGAGATTCTTCAGAAACGCCCTCACTAAATATTTTTATTCGCTCACGAAGAAAAATTAAATAAAAATCAAAGCAGATTAAAAATAAAGATGTGGGTATGTAACATAAAAATATTGGAGGTTTTTTTAAGGAGCAGCCGAACACATTTTTTTTATTATTTTTAGAATTGGCTTTGACCTTCTCATCATATTTTTTTTGTTCATATGACGAAATTTTTTTACGTTCAGAAATTATCTAAAAAATAGATCACTGGGTAATGGAGCGATCTAGTAACCTTTGTGTTTAAGGGAACATAAAAAAAAGTATTATAATAACCCTACTTTTGTTTTGTAATCTCCGTTATAAATATCTTTTCGTTATAATTATCTTTACTGGTCTTTAAATTTATTTTTAACGATTTTTATTAAAAAAAATCTACACATACAAAATCTAGCCCAATTATATTAAAAATGATACGCTAAAATTTAGTTATCGTCACCGAAGCTACTCGTACCGTAAATCCCAATTATAGCTCGCCATCAAATGTTATTTATAACATTGAGGTCACGTTATCAACTAAATAAATCTAACCCAACGATTCACTTTGAAATAGAAACTTACCAGTTTGTAATAACCTCGGAAAGCACGTTAAGCCGTTGGTCCCGGCAGTCATTTGTTGGTCTTTGACAATCGTTACAGGTAGTCACTGGCCCGAAAATCTGACAACCAGTTTACCCGAGGGATATCGTATTACCCAGTACTAACTGGGTTGTGGAAGCTGGATAGGCACTAGACAGCCGCTCCACGTATTCAGCTGCATTCGGTTAGATTGGAAGCCGACCCTAGCATAGTTGGGAAAAAGGCTAGGTAGGTGATGAAGTTTGTAATAACACTTTGCGCGCCTGAATGTTAGAATCACAGATATCTATAGGTATCGGAGGTAAGACATTATTAACGGAAAAAATGTATCTTAAGCATTTACCTATTATTACCTGTATTTAGCCATTCAAGCCTCAAAAGGTAACAGAGAAACAGTATGAATTCTCCCGATAAATTAGTGTAAACAATTGTTTATGAATCAAATAAATAAAGATTCAACCTTCGATACTCACTAAAGTTACCAAACTATACAATTACATACTTCCTTACTTTTTACTAGTTATAAGTATAAGTAAAGAGTTCATCGAATAAGCGAGAACACTCTGAAACTATAACTTCCTTCCATGAATTCAGATGAGGTCTATTGAAAATTTATCGATGGTAACCTGAATCTTCCTTTGTTCGACGAAGCTTCGAAAGGAAGATTCCCTTTCGAAGCTTCGTCGAACATTCGTGGAGTTAGAAAATAAATGTACTTTTTACTTGAGTAACTTTAGAAGTGCTCGTGTGAAAAGTGCGCTGAAGTGTTGAGCTGAATGCAAGTCTGGGAACGTCTGATTAGCTTTTTTTTGCAATGTAGTTTGTTTGAAACCTTTAAGATGCATACGAAGAAAGAATCCTTATCAACCTTTTCTATGAATTTGCCAAGTCGAATTTGACACATCTATAAAATAAAGTCAGGTTTTCCAATACAACAACGCCTTCAGAGTTATGTTGGGGCTGCCGCGCTTTTGCAGTGCATCGGGGATGTTTGCGGAGAATGGCGTGCCAGATTTTTACGCACTGATGCGGACACGGATAGCATCCTTGATGCGGCGAGTGCGCGACAGCTCCAACAGCTTGGTGGCTATAGTAGCCGACAGGATGGATAGTCCAATAATGTGGCAATGGATGACCAGTCATCGTGCGTCATTCCAATATTTGAAATAAGTTGTTTATAGTGTAGTTTTTGTGTAGAATGTGTTTTCATGTATATATTGATGTTGTATGTTTAATATTGTAATATGTGTTTGTTTATGGACTTATGGTCTGAAATAAATTTTATTATTATTATTATTATTATTATTATTTACATAACATATAAAATAACGTCATGTAATCTCTGAAGGGTTAGGCAGAGGTGTACGTAATAGTGCACCTACATTTACGCCAGTTTTGTATAAGTCCCATGTAATAGGGGGCGAGCCAATTGCCATCAACCGGGGTACAAACCCTAATTCCGTGGCTGCTAATGAGAGATTCCTGATGGAAAAAACCCAATAACACTGCCCGACCCGGGAATCGAACCCCAGGTCCTCATGCTCAGCAGTCGCGCTTGCGACCACTGGACCAGCGAGGCAGTCGGATTTTGAGAACATAGAAAGAAATGTTCGTGTTTATACTAAGTTCTCATGTAAGTCAATAATGATAGATGATGTTGTGATGTGAGTTCTTGTTCCACGCGCGCCTCAAAGAGATGTCAGCTACCGAGTAGGGGTCCGCATGGGCCGATGCCTGCGGGACTGTTCGAAAGAGATACCGTGGCCCTGGAACACAAAGGGCAAAGAAGGAACATGGATGGGGTTTAGTCAGTACAAGTCTGACACTCCCTTCCGCTCCGCCCAGAGTAAGGGGGAAGGGGGGGGGGGGTCATTTGATGATTTCCAACCGAAAAAAAAAAGACCTGATAAGGTGAAAAAAGATCAACAAAGAAATTTGTTGATATTCTTATTGTTTCCTAGCAATGGTTTATTTTGTAAAATTGCTTGGGCCCAGTAAGTAATTTAAAACATGCATTAAACGCACACTATGTAAGAAAGCATATTACAAGTTGGACGATTATATCACTGATAAAAATGCTTGGCTCAATGCCGGTCCTGCTCCACAAGAACAGGGGCGCCTAAATTGATATCATTAAATAGTATTGTTGGAGCTGCTGAAGATTGTATAACTATCTTTGCATTGTATAGATTCAATCTCTTTTGTATTATATAGCCGCCTAGCCCATATTGTGTGAGTACTATGTACTAGAAAGCTGTCATTCGCTGGAAACCTGCGTCTTTTCTTGACTTGAATGTGCCCTGGCGGTTAGCAGTATGTCATGCTCACTCAAATGTCTCGATGATGGTGGCACGTGTGTCGGATCATTTAGTTCCCTTCAAAATGGTTGAGTTGAATGGTGCTGATACATGCGTCATGTTCGTGAACGGGCGCTGTCAGTTGTGACTGGTCATCTCTTATTTGCCACGGCTTATTTGAATTAATTATTTTATTTTAGAATTGTTTTTACTATGGACACTTTTAACGTACACATCTTGCTGCATCGTTCTCATATAATGTACCATCTCAAAATGAATGATGTAACCAAGGTTTTGTTAAAGTATTCTGATTTAAAAGAGTGTCCATGGAGTTTCTTACCCGTTCTTCTCCATAGAGATCTACGTTAGGGAATGGGCAACTACAGTACTTTCACAGTTTGTGTGCCTTGTGACTGGGACTGTAGCTATTATTTACTGTTGTCTTTGTTTCGACAATTCAAAAGTGCCTGTAACTGGCCTACTTGAAATAAATGCTTTGATTTTGATTTTGATTTTAAGTGGCCACGTTAATCGCGGCGTCAGTGGCGTTTTTATAACCCCTAAACAGAGTATTTGGTTTACTTTCCTCTCTCACACACTTAGTAAAGCAAGAATCTTTAATACCACCATATGGCCAAATTGCATTTGCTTTTGCTGGTAAGTCATTAATGTTATGTGTTGCTTGATATAATTTTCAATTCATAACAATGCAAAGTTTTAATTTTATGCCTACATCTAAAGAGCCACCTTTCAAAATTCAGTTGAAGGTTAACCTTTTTTTTATAATTTCATGATCAAAAACATGTTTTGCTGCTAGCAGACACACATTATTATTATAATTTAGTCAAGTTTGAAATATCAGTCAGTCAAGTGGAAATATTTAGTAAGTCAAGTAAAACATAATGTTTCACCAACCGTCTAAAACATAATTTAATGTCGAATTTATTACTGAGAGTAGATTATCTTTAATTCTTCAGACTAAGTTAGTACATGTAAATAAAAAAAAACTATGTTATTTTTCTTTACAAGAAATTGAGGCGATCAATATAAAAAAGTAAACTTTACATCCACACAAATTTATTTATTTATTTATTTAATTTTTTAAAAAAAAAAAAACGTTGCCCCACACTAGGAATTTCTCCTGTATCGTGGGTGCGTTTACAAACATTTAAACTCACATACACAAACATAAATTGTATGAAATTTTATTTTGCTGTTGATAAAATACCTATATTTTCATCCCATACAATAAAACTTCCCTTAAACGAAGGCGAGTCGAACACATTAAAGAAAAAATAGTCACTTTTACTCATTTTTATAGATAACTCACACTTGACCAAAAATTGAATAGGTATGTCAAAATTGTTTTTGTAAAAACAGAGCTAAAGTTTCCTAGAAAAGGTTCGTGGTATCTCTTATGGACTCAGATTTTCCCATGTTGTCCTTTACATGGTTTGCCTTCTTCAAAGATAGTCTAAGAGTGTATTTTACCATTCAACTATAACACAAAGAAAGATAAGCCTACTAAATATTTGTTCCAAACACAGAGCATCAATAAGTCAATACAGTTTTAATTGCCTTCTCTAATTTTCCAACATCCGAATACACATTGCCCAAATGTTCACATTTACAAAGCTATTGACCAACTTCTGCCTTTCTGCCCGATTTTTTTCTTCCGATGCAATAGAATTATCCTTAAAAGAAAGAGAGCCGAATGGCATGAAAAAAATATATGGACACTTCCACTCATTTTTAAAGACAACTCACACTTGACCAAAAAATTTAATAGGTATGCCAAAATTGTACTCATAAAAACAGAGCTTAAGTTTTCTAGAAAAGCTTCCAGGTATCTCTTATGGGTTCAGACTTCCCAATGTTATCCTTAACATGGTTCGTTTTAAGTTATTTCACTTCAAAAATAGTCTAAAAATAGTGTATTGTGTGTGTGTTTCCATACTTAAGGAAAGAGAAATCTAATAGATACATTTCATTCATTCATTTTTTTCTTCATTTCTTTTTTTTTAATACATTTTGTTCCAAACACACAGAGCATCAATTAAGTCTTGATTGCCTTTTATAACTACGCCGTATCCTAGTACATGTTGACCAAATGTTCACATTTACAAAGCGAGGAGCTCCTCAAAGAAATCCTCCTGCTCTTGAGAAAAGATTTTTGCTAAACAAATTCAGTATTTACGATTATATTTCATTAAATAATTTATTGGGGCTAAATACAGAGCCACTGGGGTCATATAAAAAGCTAAAAAGGTAATTGAAAATCAAGGTGCATTGTCGTAAAGTTGACAAGAGGACTTGTAATTTTCAGGTGATTGGCGCTTTGTACAGACTTACGGGGTGTCCTGCGTGAGCGACGAATACGACGCGACGCGACTCTGCGAATACGACGAACACGATCAACTCAACGGCATACCCTGCTTGCGGCCTATATGGCAGTCTGCGGCGAGACGCGACGTAACGCGTACTTGTTTTGAGAGCGACCAGATGCGACACCACGAATTGCGAAATTATTGGTTGTAAAAATATTATATTTGTTTTCTTTCTGTGTCTTTTACGATATTTTTTTTAAAGTCTGTACTTTAAATATGAACTTTCAAGCAAACTTGTACTGTACTTCTCCATGATTCGAGAAGTAATGACCAAAATCACGTAGGACATTTGTCGCGTGTAGCATCGCGCCATTGCATCGTGTTGTGTCGCGTCGCGTCGCATCTTATTCGTCGCACAAGCAGGACACTGCGTTAAGGTGTGTGGTGATTAAATTGCGTATTTTACAATGATTAATTAATGACATTTTAGCATAATAGATTAACTTTGACATTAATACTTTGACATTATTTACTTTGACTTTAATTGACAAATTTAATAGACATGTAATTTTGAACTTTAATGTATTTAAATTTTTAATTTAGGGACTAACCACGTTCCGAACTAAATGTTGCATGCCTAGTGCAGAATATGGTGACACTAACAACTTTCCTGTTCTTTAAAAACCCATCTGTATAACTACCCATATTTGCAATAAATGAATTTGAATTTGAATTTGAATTTGACTATTTCATGTAAAAGTCATTTAATGAGAGTAAATGAACTTACAGGATTGTATTGATAATTTTAATGATTATAACTCAGTAAACCCATATTTGTTACGGTCGCGAATCATATTTTAGTCAACATACTAACCTAACCTAACCTAAAAAAATAAGAAAATTTGAAATTCGCGGGCTGCCCTGGCGCTTCCACCTTGAATACGGATAATTTGATGTCTAAATGATCACTCGTTGATTAAAGCTTCTTTGAAAGATTTCAAGTTAATCGTAATGTTGAGCATCATGAATTCGTAGCATGCTCATGCACCCTTCAGTTGTCCCGCTGCTGGGAAATAGACCTATCTGTGCGTACCGTCCACCAGCCCTCACCAGATTATTTAATTCTAGCGCGGGCTGGTGGATTAAAGGTTTAAGAATTTTCGTTCTAGAACATGAACATGAACATTTCCTCACGATTTTTCCTTCACGGTTTTGAGAGCCGATATATTAAACAAAATAAAATGCATGGCTTGCCTAAAAACTACAACTCTAAAAGCCAAATAGGTTCTATTTTATTGGCCATTTTATAAATTATTATCACAATAATTAATTCAATTTGTAATTTATCACAACAAAATATCAATTGCTCGCCGCGCCTTTAATAGGAGTTCAATTCTGAATGAATTTTATTGTAAACACAATACAGTAAACAGCTAAACACGGATCAAACATTACGTACAACTCGACCTTGTCTATCACGTATCACGAGAAATGCCAAGAACAAGGTTTTCTTGACAATTTCCTTGATACCCAAATTGATGGAAACTCAAGGGTACAGGATATACAGGGTGTAAGGGATACTGATGCGAAAACGGTTACCACGTATTCAGTAAATCATTCTGAGCCTCCAAAAAACATCCTAAAAATTCTACTGTTCGTACATTTTGACCGTGTATGAATTGCACTTTTGTAGGAAACAGCTGATTTTTTTTAAATAACCGACGTAAAATTTGTATGTGGGCTCAGAATGATGTACTGAATACATCATCATTATCATTTCAGCCGTAAGACGTCCACTGCTGGACATAGGCCTCCTCCGAGTATCGCCACATTGACCAGTACCGTGCGACTCGCATCCAGCGGATCTCTGCAACCTTCACCAGGTCATCGGTCTACCTAGTAGGAGGCCTTGCAACGCAACGTCTTCCGGTTCGCGGTCTCCACTCCAGAATTTTTCGGCCCCATCGGCCATCCGTTCATGTACTGAATACGTGATAAACATATTCGCGTCGGTGTCCCTTCCACCCGTATTAAGGTCAGCAATTCAGCATGATATGGCACAGCCAGCCGGCAAATATTTAATGTACATTTAGGTAAAAACCACTTGAATCATGCTGAGTTAACCCAAATAAGATTCAGCGCTGGTAAATGCTGAGTGGTGTTTGCCAATCGGTAAGTATCTAATGAAAGCCGAATATCTGTAGTAAGTATTCTGTATTAAATTCGATTCCCAGGTCGGGCAAAGTACCATTGTGTTTTTCCATCAGGATTTTCTCAGTAGCAGCCACTGAGTCTGGATTTGTGCCCGGTTGATGGCAATAGGCTCGCCCCCTATTACATGGGACTTCAGCATAACTGGCGAAATGAGGGTGTACTCCAACATGCCGTTTATTTATTTCAGACGTTCTACTAGTACGACTGATTTTAAATTTCAGAAGTTTTACTAGTAGGTCGTTTTACTTTAACCTTATTAATTATCCCACAAGGACATTTTACTAGATTGTCCTCCTGATACGGAGCGCTATTAGGTACGTACACCTCTGCCTACCCTTTCGGGAATTACAGGCGTTATGTTATGTTAGGTGAATGAGTGTAAAGGAACAAATGTGTATCACCCTTTATCTAAATAAAGATGGCTACATCAACAACGCTCAACTTAATTATACCAAACGATCTGCTACCAAACGCGAAAACTAATTATTTTCGGTAATTGATACCACATCCCCGGTTAAACTAAGTGTGAAGATGTTTGCGTATAATTATGTAATTTACACGCAGAAACTGACAGTGGTCGATAAATTGTTAGTTTTGAAGGTTTAAATTGTGCGTCAACAATTAGTGATGTTAACACAGTTTAACTTTGTAATTATCACATGACGATACGTTAAATGGTTTATTCAAAAGACAATTTTTTCAATTAAATTATGAAATTAATGTATTTTATTTTTTTTTCGCTTGCGTAGTCATCAAATGGGCAAAATCATCTCTGGGCGGAGCGGAAGGGAGTGTCACACTTGTACTGACTAAAACCCATCCATGTTCCTTCTTTGCCCTTTGTGTTCCAGGGCCACGGTATCTCTTTCGAACAGTCCCGCAGCCCATGAAATTAATGGTTTACAATATAATTTATGTACAAAACATTTCATCATCAAGTAAAATGAGTTTGGTCAGTAGATAAATATTCTACTATAAATATTTTCAATTTTGTAACGACACACTTTTATAATTCATTAAAACGAGTTGGTAAACAAATCTAGCAAATGCTGTATGATTCGTGTAACCTCATCTTTAATGCATGATCCAGTCACATGGTATAAGATATCAAACGTCGGTTTATGAATGCCAAATATGATGGAACAGATTTCATCCAAAGTATTGAGATGTCAGATAGCACTATGACTATTATGGTATCGGTTGATTTTGGTTGCATATTGCCTTACGCCACATAAGGAACCTTGCTATAGTCCTTCTCCTGATCGTTTACGGTCACGGTGGCCAATCCCAGAGGAGATGAGTCATCGTCGCGGGAGATATTAAAGTGCACAAGTGTGTGCGCAGGCACAGGTGCACTCTCTCTTCCCTCAATTTAATACACCGATGCAACGGTATTCTGACACGACCGAATGTGCTTTTCGAGGCACGGGGTATCATACAGCCAACTTTCAAACTCGGGGTTGCTACTGAATTTCCTAATGGAAAAACCCAATAACACATTTTGCCTGACCCGGGACTCCAACCCAGGACCCCCACGCTCAGCAGTCGCGCTTGACATAACGTCACCAATGACATAAAAAACCTCCATCTTAAAATAGATAGATACCTGTACGTCCAGTGTGGCTGCCCCTGATGACGCAAGCTGTAGCATCTTGGCTGGAACTCGCCGGAGGAGGAGTAGCCTGCTTACACTCCGACTTCTCAGAAAAACAGGCCCTGAAACATTCAGAAACGTTAATATATCGACGGCTATAAAACGAGACGGCTCGTTAAAGGCGGTTCGATACCCTCGTACGAATCGGCAATGATTTGCAAAGTACTTTGAGGGGATTGAAATTGTATACTGGCATATGCTATCGCGTTTAACTGTTAAGTATCAAAGATTCGCCATATCGCTCCTAAAATTGTTCACGTTTATATTTCGTTGACGATGCGATTTGAATAGTTTTGTCTCAGACACTGCACATCATATCAATCGTTTCATGCGGGATGTGTGACTTCACTCATCTCAGTGTTAACACTTATTCGCACGATCCAAGTACGATGAGAGCACATCTATGATTTACACCTGTGAACTAGCTCTGCAACAAGTGTGAAACGGTTATGGGATCAAACTGCTGGTGAAATATATGCCAGTTCTCGCATACAGTTTGCTTCGAATTCGAAATAGATAAGATCACAGTCCTTACCAATCAATCTGCCTAGCCTTTTCCCAACTATAACAAACCTTACCGTTGAAAGAAAAAACAATCAAAGCTATTCCAGTATGCGATATAAAAACCTCAACCGTTGTAGAACCCCGGTGTCAGCTCGAATCGTATTCCAGTTCGGGATAAAATAGCAAATTTTTATACCAAAAAAATACCGCAGAATTCAACAAAGTTAGCGTTCCAAGAGTTCTCAGTTCTTGTGCATTTCAAAAGGTATTGAGTTATATACGGCAAAAATACTACACTAGTGGTGAAAAGCACTTCTTTGAACATGGACGGTTTGCGAGTAGTATAGTGGGAAAAAGAGAAGATTTTTGTCTCTATTTTCCCCCTTTCTCACAGAAGCTACTCATAAAATTATTATATAATATTATAAGCCACTTATATAATATTATAAATACCCATTTCCGTAGAACTCTTGTAGTGCATCTGTAAAATAATTATTTATTTCTATTTGAATAAGAATATCAATAAATAATCTTTGTATTAAAGGCTTTTTGAATTTGTTGATGCTTTTCATTTCAGATACTTTTTCAGTTTTTTCGTTTTATATCACGGGCAAATTGTTAAGCTGGTATTTATGAGATTCCAAATTAATAATTAATTTAAATTAAGTTCCACTTCTAATATTTGATTTCTAAAGCCAAATAAATTAAATGATTTAGTGTACAGGTATTCCGGAAGGTATTGTATGTATGTGAGTGTAGGATTCATTATTTTATTTAACTAAGGTATTAATAGTATAGAAATCTAGGTATTTTATCTTGTCACAATTTCAGTACATTGCACTCGTTCGAAGCGTATTGCTAGTTTAATATCTTCAGACTGCAAATGTTCTGAAATTGTATACACTTCACATTGATTCTGATTAAAATTCTCGTCACTGAGTTAAATGGGTTGAACGCTTTACGTGACGAAGAAATTGAAAATAAAACTCATAAACTTTCAAAGAAATCGCAGTTGGCAAATCCCATTGGGATCAACGCAAACTTTGCATTCTAAGTGATGACAATTCTTCAGGAGCAGAAATGAAATCGATAAGTTTGAATGAAGGCGCTCCATCACCGGAGCATTCGCCTGTAATGTAACAATACAAGATTCGATTTTGTACAAAAACATGTGATTGTTACAAATGGTATCGTTACGGGTTGTGTACTGTAATGCTCGGTTTTGGTTACTGATCATCATCATTTGCCTAGCCTTTTCCCAACTATGCTGGGGTCAGCTTTCAGTCTAACTGGATGCAGCTGAATAACAGTATTTTACATGGAGCGGTTGCCTATCTGACCTCCTCAACCCACTTAGTACTGGGTAATACAATACGATACCTCTTGGTAAGACTGGTTATCTGACTTTTGGGCCACTGACTACCTGTAACAACAGTCAAATATCTACAAATGACAGCCGGGCCCAACGGCTTAACGTACTTTTCGAGGCATGGAAGAAACTCGGTACAATGGGTGGTCACTTATCCACAGACCAACCTAGGCAAGCGCGGCGTAACTTGAAAATTGATCCGAGCGGCTGTTATTATTTAGCCACGAGCTCCTCACTCACTGATGTAATGCTCGAATCTAAACTGTTATATTACAGGCGAATACTCATGGTGAGGAAGCGCCTCAACTAAAGCGAGTCATTTCAACAGATACACTCTAACATAAGTTTAAATTGAATATTTCGAACGTGGTCTGGGAGTTGAACTTGTTTAGCGACGCAAATAGTCTAAATATGAATGGACTGGCTCTTCATATCTCTTGTCAACATGAGTTGAACGCGAATAAATTCTCCTCGAGGTTAAAAGATGTCACGTTCTTGGGGTTAGAAAACTGACAGGGATAATTTATTTAAGCATTTTCAATGGTAAAGGCTCTTTCATGTACACCAAAGAGACTCAAAAGATAGATTTGAAGCTCTGGGCCACACTGAGGAACGAGGGACATGACTGCAAGCATGGGTTATTTTACACCCCGTTCATTAACTCTAGCGAAGCGTTTGCGGCGGAGACTAGCATCAAACGACACGACACGGATGAATCGTGCTCTGATTGTCCAAGACCCCAGGGTCAAAAGTTATTATTTATTTTATGATTAAGTTATATCGAAACATAAAATACCGATGTCCAAATGCCCGAAAGTATGAAACCCCGAATGGACGAAATACCGATGGATGAAATCCCAAAGAGCGGCTACGTAGTTCCCGCGATTAATCATAGATGACACTACAACACAGTTTCAGTTTACGCCGACCAAAGAGGTTAGGTTAGGTTTGAACGTTACGTCGAAATTGGGTATTTTAAAAACAAAATTAGGTATACTTTTTGTAATAACGTGCTTCTTTTTTTCCTAATTATACTTTTGTTTTAATTAGGTATATGTTATTGGTATCACACATACCTATTATGTTAAGCTCCTTTTTTTTCATTGTCTTAGAGATTTTAGGCTTTGGGATGTAATTTCGGGATTTTAAACTTCGGGATATGGATCTTCGGGATTTTAAGCTTTCGGGCAAATGAACTTACAGGATTTAAAACTTTCGACTAAACAATCATTCGGCGTTTAATTTTTCGGGATTTCTTCCATAAATATTTTAAAATACGGTCTTTTAAATTTCGGTATTGTCATACGTACGCTATTTTTAAGCTATCAAATATGCATACGTTCACACTACAACACTACTCGATCCCATATATTTTGTTCATCAGAAAATACGTAATGTCTGGCGACCCTCTCAAGCGATTTCCCTCATTTGTTTTATCCGTAATAGAACAACAACAAGCTTGTTGCCCGAGCGAGTATTATTAGGAAGTCACGCGAATATTTGCGACGGTTTGAACATCTCCATTGATACAATCAGCGTACTTCCTGTACCCCCACGAAAATTTCGCTTCAGTATGGTTAAAGTTTTATTATAATACAAATCTCCTCAAGCCGTGTAAACATTGTGGCAGTAAAACAATGTGGATTTGGATTAAAACAGACTGTTTGCCAGTTATTTGCTGCACTCGACTCGTAGAAACACGAAATGTTTCTCATGTAAATTAAGTTGGCGGTTTAAGGAAACCAAATTTCAGAGATAAATAAATGTAAAAGAGCATTTGAAAAGCCTCAGTAATAAACTAAAGAGTTCCAAATACTTTTAAATCGGATAGATACTTGATGGTTTTTGCTTGTTGAAAGAAAAACCAGGTTCATGCAAATGAACGCCAAAAATCAACAGAAAAGAATTTACTTTGTTGTTCAATGAGCAAGAAGAGGGTGTTTTTGTAAAGAAAAAGATGTTCTATCTCCTTTGTTTCATAATTGTCGGTCGATGAATTATTTGATGAACATTTTCAAAACGTTAAGGTGTTCGATTTTTTATGAAGGCGGCCTTCATACCTGCCCAAAAAATGAGTTTTAACTATATTTTTACGTTCTTCCTCAATCTATGGTAAAGAAAATAACGATAACTTTATCGCCAAAAATAATGAACAGACAACTTACATAAAATCACGCTCTTAAACTCCTAAGGGTTTGAAAGAGCTGTGTCTATAGTAGGTATTCGTAAATTTCGAAAGTTACGTTCAGTCCCACGTAATAAGGGGCGAGCCTATTGCCATCGACTGGGCAAGCACTCCAAGTTGCTGCAAAGAAATTTATGAAGGAAAAATCGAATAACACTTTGCAATCAAATCCAATATCTTATGTTGAGCAGTAGCATTTTGTGACCTCTAACCAGCGAACAAACACACAATTGTTTCATAGAAAAAAATTGCTTATTTCTGGCCGTAAGATAAGAACCAGCGAATGGAGGGGAATTAAATCTGAATATCAGAATTGCTAATCTAGACGAGAGCTATGTGTTAGACGAGATGGAAGCCGTTCCATTTTAAATATGGATATTTAGTCGCATCTGGTCTGTCTGAAACCCGACCCTACATAACCTAGTTTGGAAAACTTCCAGCATATGATAATTGTGGCTGGAAAATTATTAGAATTTGTGAAATCTACTGTTTTTTGTCTGAGTGAGAAAGTTAGTGCAGGCGTATTTTATTTATAGAAAAACTGTTTCTCTTATTTTTGATCATACTTATGAAATGAATTCCCAGTATCATCATTTTTTTTGTTTAAATCGACTGACGAAATGACGACAAGGTTGGCGTAGTGGCTGACAGATTGGCTGCTGCGATGCGTATCGTGGGGTCGATTCCCGCACGGAACAAATATTTGTTTTACCTACAACTAGTTGTTCCGGCTCTGGCAGTTTGTGTATGTGAGTTTAAATGTTTGTAAAAGCACTCACGATACAGGAAAAATCCTAGTGCGAGGCAATGTGGTTGTTACTGTACAGTCACGAGCACCAATATGTAAACTCTTAATAACTTTTAAAACTGTTTTTCGGCTCCTGATTAAAATTTCATGTTGTTACGCACATAGTATTTTGGAACTCATATTTTTATCAAAAAGATCCTGTCTCCATTGCAATCGTTATTTATTGCAGAAACTGCTTTTAAATTTAGGAAAGTGTATACATATTGGTGCTCGTGACTGTACACATAAAACACCTCTACCCAACTTGGCAGGGTATTTTGTCAGTCTTTCGTTACGATGAAAGTACGAAATACATTTTTAACCATGGTTGATATTTACCCGTTTTCTCTGGTTTCGACGTGATCCGCCTTCAAAGTCGGTTATTTCCGGATCCTAAATGATTTCTTCAGAAACGAAGATGAAAGGGTAATATATACCTCGCTTCTTGAATACATGACGTGTATCCTATTTCAGCTGCTTTCGGTTAGACTGGAAGCCGACCCCAATATAGTTGGGAAAAGGCTAGGCAGATGATGATGTCGTTGTTACAATGTCTCTTTGTCTAGGCCCCCAGATTAGTTAGCGAGATATTATAAGATAATAGTTTCTAGTCAGCCAAACAGTACTAAAGAATATTAAGGAAACTATGGATGGATTGTGTGAGGAATGATATGAAAGAAAAAGGAGTAAATGATAGTGGGACGGCTGACAAGGGAGAATAGAAGAAAAAAAAATGTGTTGCGCCGACCCCAAGTAACATGGGACAAGGACGGGAAAATGATGGGACAGTCAGCCAGTAGGTACCTTTTGTAGGTTGGTACAACATTTATTAAACAGATTTTAACAAGCTAGCCAGATTTAATTAGATTAGTCTAGTCCTGTCTGTGTTTGAAGTTTTTGACGTCAAAGGAAATTAAATAAGTACCCATTATCATGCCCACCTATCAGATTAATTATTATGTAATGCTTGATCATTTTCAGCAATTTTTTCTATATTAAAATTTCTTAGAGTGCCTAGGAACTACTTTTAGCCTATTGATAGGTAACTACTAAAAAAAATCTTCCTTAAATTCACATACACAAACAGCCAGACCTGGAACAACTACCTGTAGGCCATACAAATATTTGTTCCGTGCGGGAATCGAACCCGCGACACGAAGCGCAGCAGTCAATCGCTCAACCACTGCGCCAACCGTGCCGTCGAATCACTCAATTTTCTCTTCTGAAGGATAATACTTTACCCGAACCAGTTTGTAGCCAATAAAAATGAAATTGGCTTTCCAGATTTCTTATTATTAGCAATAAGTAGCACCTGTGTCGGTTGAAAGAAACCTTAAAATACCTACTTCTCCTCAATTTTCACGATCCATAATAATAATACGAAGGTACCAGCCTACAGCCATTGCCAAAGTGAACGCTTGATCAAAGAAAAAATAACAAGCTCGAATTTTTTTGTTAATTTAATATAAGTAAACCGACATTGGCACGGATGGGTAATTATAAAATCTGGGCGGAGTGGATGGGAGTGTCAGACTTGTACTGACTAAAACCCATTAATGTTCACTTCTTTGCCCTGTGTGTTCCAGGGCCACGGTATCTCTTTCGAACAGTCCCGCAACCCTGTCAGGCATCGGCCCTTCAATGTTGCTGAAATCTCTTTAAGGCGCGCGTGGAACACGAACGCGCCGTCGCGTCGACACGACCTGTCATCATAAGACGTTCGGACGGCGAGCTAGCCCATTACTCATCGTCCACATGGGCACTTATGTAACATCAGAAGCTAGAAGCACGGTTCTAATTTACCGTTTTAGTGGAGACGAACCGGTAATAAACTCCACTGCTATTTTATTTTATTAACTAGCTGTTGCCTGCGACCTTTATCCGCGTGAAATTATTATAGAAATATTACTTACATATTTGAATTGGTTTTGTAAACAATTTCAAGGGTTTTATTTGTTTTGCACTAAACCTTAATACTTCTTCTAAAATAAAAGTAGCTTAACTTACTCCTCATATCATCAGCTATCTTCCAGTAAAAGTTCCATCATAATCGGGCCGGCTGGAGATTGGCGATAACAAACAAACACACAGACAAAATATAAAAACAAACAATAAATGAATTATTATTTTTGAATGTTTAAATGCTACTATAACTTTGTTAGCTTAGTTATACATCTTATTATGCATGCTGTGGTCTCCTGTAAGTGAAGGAGTACATCTACGTAATACTTTTGTCGTCGTTTATTTATTTCGTGTGTTTGTGTATATCCTTTGTTGGAGATCCTAAATAAATAAATAATTAATAAATAAATAAATAATTTGAATTATCAGTAAACTAGTTGAAGTAAGAAAACTGAAACCATCTCAATTTCAATTATTTAGTATGTTCCACTTGGTATTTCTATAAGAATATCGGTCAGTGGGTTGTCTTAGGGGCGGATTTGTAATAGTTGGAGTATACGCTTAGGGGCACCTGATACTGCAATAAAATGGAGAAATTTCCGAAAAAAAAAATCGATGTTTTTCTTAAATTTTCTTAAGTCTTCGAGCCAGAGCGATACTCTATGGCTACACTTCAAAATATCTTATTATCTATTGTCGACGAAACACGCACAATCTATATACGAAAACCATTTTCAGGTATATCAAGAAAAGTCTCCTTATAAACCTGTACGAGCCTACAGAGCAACATATTTTTAATATCGTTTGTATGTTACATCTTCGTGTTCTGCATAATACAGTTCAGTACAAAAGAAAAAAAAAGATACGTGAAAAAGCCCCCAGGAGAGAAGTTCAAACAGTCACACGACAGCTTTGTAAGCTCTGTTTGATCTCAACGAGTCTTTTCTTGCTAGCAAGAAAAGACTCGTTGAAGTATTTTATATTCCCAACATCCTGTTGTAGGTCTAGATCTACAACAGTATGTTGTTATTTTTGTGCCTAAAATACCTAACTATAGAGTTATCACTTGCTCTGACCTTATTTCAGCACGTTGCATAACAAAACGCCTAAAATCCCCGAAGGGTTAATCAGATGTTAACCCACATTTCACCAGTGCTGTCTCATGTATAATAGGGGGCGATTACACCAGATTCAGTGTGTAAAGTACCAGACGAAAAACCCAATGACACTAATTGACCTACCTGATTGAACTTTATTTTAGTAAATGCATTATACAATTTCTTTCAACAATTGAGTACAAAATTATGGTAATAGTAAATAATTGGATGTAACATAACTAATAACTATACCTATAGTACACCCACGTTTCGCCAATTATGTTTAAGGCCGGGCGCCAATCTAGGCTCCAAGGCTGCTACTGAGAAATTTCTGATGGAAAAATCCAATTACACTTTAACTGACCTGGGAATCGAACCCAGGAACTCTACCAACAAGGCAGTTCAGGTAATTATTATTGTTATTTTAGTGAATGCATTGTCCAATTTCTTGGATCTCCAATCAATAATTTGATACAAAATTATGGTAAAAGTATAGACCGGAGTTGGCTGGTTAACTTCCTATCGCATCTCGGGTGTCATTTTAATTTATAGCAAGTATAACAGATAACTGAAAAAGTTACGGTCGCTTGCATCCAATGGGAATTCGTAACAAGATTAATGGTCTTGCTAAATTATTTATTTTACTACTTAGTAGGAGGCTCATCCTCATTGCGACTCTTGTTCTTATAATCATTAATTGGGTCATGTTTTTTAGTAGACACGTAATACTAACAAGAAACACTTTTCATAGGTATACTTTTAACTGAAATCAATGGGTAAGTAGGTACTTTGAATACCATTAGAATTAAAAGATAAGCGATACTTAGACCCCCTAAATACTACATTGACTGTTAAAAGCATTGGTTCAACAAAATAATTGCGTTGCTCTTATCAGAATTTGTAACTTTAAAGGTCACAGTTTTATTCAATGATCATCCACTTAGATAAATAAAAAAACCGGCCAAGTGCGATTCGGACTCGCATATGAAGAGATTCGTACCATTATATTAGGGGAGTCCCCTTTAATTTATTTTTATTATTTGTTATTTTAGAGGCAACAGTCTACCTATTACGGATCATGAGATACAGCCCGCTGACAGACGTACGGACGGTCATCGGAGGCTTAGTAATAAGGTCCCGTTGGTTAACCCTAAAAACACGATTCTTAAAACTCCGAAATACTAAAGACAAGATCAGCGGTGGTCCAGTGGTGGCGGTCCGGTTACGAGCAGTAAGTCGTGGGTTCGAACCCAGGCAGGCGCATTACTTTGTGTAATTTATTTCATCACCACTGCTCTCAAAACGTGAAGGATAACATCGTGAGGAAACTGGCATGTCCTAGAACCTAAAATTCGAAGACATGTGGCATCTACCAACCCGCACTGGGCCCGCGAGGTGGATTATAGCCCATTCCCTCTCATAGAGAGGAGGCCTGTGTCACAGCAGTGGGAACATTATAGGCTGCTGCTATGCTACTAAAGATAAATACTATCAATTAACGTGAAAAGCTTTTCATTCACAAAATAATTTCACTGCTCCTAACGCTATTTGTATCTTCAAAGGTCACATATAAATTGATTATTTTCTTAAATTGAAGTTAAAAATAACAGCAATAGCAATTAATTGTATTTCCTCCCCTAAAGGATTTTGTAAAAAAATGATTTATTTCTTGAAACTTGTCACATAGAAGGTGGCTTCCACTATAACACAAATATTAATCTTACTTCTTACTAATAATATTATAAATGCGAAAGTTAGTGAGGATGGATGGATGAATGGATGGGTGGATGTTACTTAATTCAGCAGAGAGATCGTTTATAACCTGGATTAACATATAGGATACTTTTTATACCGGTAGCATGATCCCGTGGGAAAATAACCAACTCGACGCGGGTGAAGCCGCGGGCATAGCTAGTATAATATAAGTTAATGTCAACCGCAATGCCGCATTAGTTTATAATCTGTCTGTCTGTCTCTAAGCAGACATTAATAAAGGTAGAAACACACTATTGTACCGTGTCGTATCTGACGCATTTACTATGGTACACGTTATTACAATGAGTTGTGTCGCAACACCAGTGGGTTTCTGACTATTCTAAATGTATGAAACCGATATGCTGGTATGCGACACAGTTGTGTATTTCAACCTGAATCATTGTCTTTAAACAGTATTTTAAATTAAACTCATTACGCTTTCGACATACTACGAGTATAATCAATAACTATCAAATTACTACAGGAGCTTTCATTCAACAAAATAAATTTTCTTGCTCTAAAAAGATTTCATAAATTTAAAGGTCACATTTAATTGATTGTTCTCTTGAATTGGAACTAAAAAAAAATATTATTTTCTAAACGAATTATTGTGTTTCCGTCTCTATGAGATTTAGTACAAAGAGATTTATTGTAACAAGCGAGTGACATAACAAGTACCATGCTTTGACTACCAGCTTAAACTTTTAAGCTGCTACACTATTAATCAAACTAATTAAATTAGTAAATGCCAATAAATTAGTAATTAGTATACAGGGTTATTTGTAAAACACCAACAACCTCGCAGGAGTAAATTACTGACATCATAAACAACAACATTTGTTCTACGACTTTTCCGAAAACAGACAAAAAAAAATCAAATCTCCATACATAATATATGTCCGAACAGCTGATCAAGTTTTGTATGAAAAGTCGTTTTTTTTTGTCTGTTTTCGGAAAAGCCGTAGAACAAATGTTGTTGTTTATGAAGTTAGTAATCTACTCCTGCGAGGTTGTTGGTGTTTTACAAAAAACCCTGTATAATGATGAAAAATGTTAAAAAGTAAAACAAGTGAAAATTTAGTTTCCGCACTTGTAAACTTTTTCTCTATACTGTTTGTTCCGATCCCTCAGACAAACCGTGAAAACGGTTTTTTGGGCATAGTTCCTAAGTTAAGATTTCTGTAAACCTTGTCTTAATAAATTAATTTTAAAAAAAAATTATGCTTGTGGCTTATACAAATTTGCATTAAAATATTAATTTAAATAAAATTAAATAAAATAAAAGCACCTATACTTTTACAACTAAACTTATACTCACGGAACGACACACACACGGAAACGGAAGATATCCCGTAACTGACAGTACAAATTTAAAAAACACCTATGTTTTAAACTAGTTTTGCAAACATAACTAATATAAAATGAATTCAGGGTTGGCCTAATAAAATGTAATCATAATAATGAGTAGAAACAATTACCCCTTCTTAGTTATTTTAGCAACACCTTTAATTACTCGTACGTTTGCTAATAATTAACCAGAGCTAATAAAGAACTCAAGAAGGTTTCAAAAATAATTAGCCAGAGCTAATAAAGAACTCAAGAAGTGTTCAAAAAACTTTCTTACTGCAGATTTCTGGTAATGGCTTATAATTGATCAATTTGTTTTACTTTAGAGGTTTCTTAGACTATTAGTAAAACCACATCATACAAAATCGTCATAAAAAAACCCAAGTGTTTTCATCGTCATCATCATCCCCAACCTAGTCGACTTCCAGTCTAACCGGATGCAGCTGAATACCAGTATTTTACATGAAGCGACTGCCTGTCTGACCTCCACAACCCAGTTAGTACAGGGTAATACGATGTTTTATTTAAGTTAATAATCACTCTGAACCCCTCGCCTTCACCTTTCGCTTTCGCCTTCTCGCCTTTTTGTCTAATAGCCTAAACTTCCAGGATATCACGTCACTAGAATTTATTCTGTAGTTAAATGGCGCATTATTGCTGAGCTGAAGAAATTCAAATTCAAATATGTTTATTTGTGACACACAGGTAAAAGTAAGTACACGGTGTTATCAAAAAAAGTTATGTCTCACTGTGTGCTGCCTTGCAAGCCGTACAAATGATGTAGATAAGTATAAAAACTGAAACTTAAATAAAAACTAAAACTAGATACCGTTGTTAATACTTTATTTTCTTGGTAATCCACCTTATTATTTACTAAAATAGCTTCAGGCAACAACTATTCAGAACTTTTCAAATACATAAAGCCGTAGGCACAGTTCGTAAGTAAATAGACCCGTATAATTGTGTGCCGTAAGTCTCAACTCAAAGGATTTTGAGTTGAAGAATGACAGAAAGGATTTTTGTACTAAAATGAAATCCTTGATATTCATGGTAGAATATACAGGGTTTAAAAGGGCCCTTCAGAAAGCCGTCAATCAAGCAGTCTCATAAAACTAAATAGTATTGCGGAAAAGTTCTAGCTGGGAAACGACTTTTTTTTGTGTGAAAAATCAGGATTTTCGAAAGTACTCGATGCAGCGCTTTCAACACATTGCACAGATGGATGCATTGAATAGTACAGAGGCCATGGAGGTGTTTAAAATAAAGTTAAACGATCCATGTATTTCTCAGTAGCAGCTACGGAGTCTGGATTTGTTCCCGGTTGATGGCAATAGGCTCGCCCCCTATTACATGGATGGGACTTAAAAAAAATCTGGCGAAATGTGAGTGTACTATTATTTACATCTCTGACTAACCCTTCGGGGATTACAGGCGTGATTTTGTGTTATGTTAAATGATTTAACATTCGTATTAACAAAAAAAAATAACATTTGTATTAGCAAAAAAATTTTTGAAACAGTTAGAACTTTGACCTCCAACATCTCCGTAACAAAAAGTGCCTCACGGTTACATTAAGGGTGTTTGATACCCTTTATTGATGCCATTTCACTAACTCTGTAGAACTTAGTCACCAGCAACACACACATGAGTTGTTGACAACATACTAAATATATTGTTGACAACATAAAATTAAAAACAGATTTAATATTAGTTCAAGAATGACATGATTCCTATTTCCGCGTTAATATATAAATAATAAAAACTCTGTGCATAATTATTACATAAAAAAAAAATCAAATACTTGTCGGATCCGGTCATTAGTACGAACATAAAATGAATCGCAAGTCCGCTAGTGGTGACATCACGCGAACTACTTACAAGTCTACTTCCACCACAGCTTGGCTTCTACAGAGCCCTGATGTTACATATCGAGGCGAGGAGGACATTGAGTGTCTGATCGCAGCGGAGTTGAGACGTCCTGGAACTGTACCCGATTCATTGTGCCCCGTGTTATTGTGTTAAGTTGTAATCTCAAGTGATCCGTTGGTTTTGCTAGAAACAGTGTATCGCACCCAGTGTGTTTTCATAGCACGAAACCCATGGTCTGCCCACATGATGTACGAGCCTAACTGAATAAATCCTGACATATCCGACAAACTAATTAATCATTTAGTAACACAAAACCAGTAATTAATTTTATAACTCATTATGTGTTAATACTATGACCATTACACAGAATTCACAATTTCCTTCTCTCCCAATATTAATCTAAAATTAATGACTAAATCATACATAAATTCATTTGCAGAAAATTGAACCACGAGGCTTTAAATTAAATTATACGGGTCAACTGTTACCTTTAACTCTCTGATAAAATTCCTGCAGAAATATAATTCCATTAAATTTTCTGACAGATTCTTCACAGAGATCAAATAATACAAACGAAGCTGTATATTTTTGAGATAAAAAGCTTCCCTATTTCATTTGAAATACCACTGTCGCCTCCGGGAAACATTGGAAACGTTCCACGAGATTTAATTAACTGAATGAGCCCGCACTTCAACGCTTGGGAAGTGTATGAAGAGTATTGAAGAGTTGAATAAACAAGTTACATTTAATTAAAAGTATCAAAAAACCCGACTAAAAATTGTATTATACACCTATATATATTTATATTTGTAATCTCCTTTTAATTTCCTTCATTTTGATTCCCTAATCGATAGGATTGGTTCGAAAAAAAAAAATTGCGACTTATAATTTAGCGCCAAAACTCCGCCATTTTGTTTTTTTTTAAACTATCGAGGGACATTTGGGTTTTTGTGACTAATCTAATGATACCTTAATTGTCGAAATCTATACAGCCATTTGGAACATACGAGGTAATAAAGAAATTTACAAAAAACAAACAAACTTACAAGATACGCGCGAAAAATATAACTCTTCCTTAGCAGTCGGGTAAAAAGTAGGTGAGGTAGATCAAATTACTACGGTGTAGAGTATAATTTAGGATTTGAAATGTATCATTCATTTATTTAAATTAGATCCATGACATACACTTTTGCATAGTCAAAATTAAGCTACCTGTCAGTCAGTCACTACAGTCCAGCTACAGGACATAATAACTGTGAATGGACTGTAGTTGCCCATTTCAAAATCGTAGATAAAATGTTGCCTATTCTTCACATGGAGAAGAATAGGCAACATTTTGCAAAGAAAATGATAGATACCACGTTCACTAGTGCATGGATGCCTGATTTCAACTACACAACAATCAACTACAGTCCAGCCACAATACAAACACACAAACCATGAAACACAAACAAATACAAACTGTTCTACGAAATGGTTACGACGTAGTACACAGTGCTACGTGTCACAGACGAAAAGTTGGCTTGTTAGCGATTGATTGTATTGATGTTCAAAGTTAAGATACTGCAGAATTTTACGTTACAATAATGCCACATCCACATTAAAAAAAAAATAGACGTGTAAAAGTGATTTTTTTTCTTAAACAATTACAAAAATAAATGTCATTTCCCATGCATCTGCAGCATCGTTATATGCCCAATCTTCTCTCAACTATGTTAGAGTCGGATTCGAAATGCTGCTAAATAAATGTCATTAATTTTGAAATACCACCAGCAAACAGTAGACAGCAGCGGCAGCGGCAGTATTTTGTAATAATACCAGTCTTACCAAAGGGTATCGTATTACCCAGTACTAACTGGGTTGTGGAGGTCAGATAGGCAGTCGTTCCATGTAAAATACTGGTATTCAGCTGCATCCGGTTAGACTGGAAGCCGACCCCAATACAGTTGGGAAAAGGCTAGGCAGATGATGATGAATTTTGAAATAGAATCAGCAAATACCAAAAAATCATCTGATTTACCTATTTTTACCAACTATGTATTTAAGGGCTCGTATAATAACGTTAAAACGTTACAAACACAGTTAACAGAAATGAATGAGTTGAAAAGAAAATTAAATCCAATTTAAGTGCTTAGAACCTATTTCATTTGAGCAATACGACTAGTAACATTAAATTCGTGGAAACCTAATTACATCGTCTATATTACGTAAAAATTGCTAGTTTAATTGCGCAGTATGTTCTAATAAAATACAGGTTTAGGGTCCATTTATTTTATTTTTTAATACTGTTCTGACTAACGGTTTAATAACGCCAGACAGATTCAGACTGATTAAAAAAGAAAGATTGAATGAAATGTTTTCTAGTTTTATTAAAACCTATACTTTCTTTGTAGGCGCCCCACAGAATATAATATTATTTTAAATTGGATTCTACTATCCTTACTGTTATTAAAAAAATATGATGAATTGTTAATGCTAATCCTGGATATAATCAGAATTGTCAGACAACCAGTCTTACCAAGAGGTATCGTATGACCCACTTGTTGAGATTTAGAGGTTAATTATGCAGTCGCTTCATATCATCATCTGCCTACCCTTTTCCTAACTATATTGGGGTCGGCTTCCAGTCTAACCGGATGCAGCTGAATACCAGTATTTTACATGGAGCGACTGCCTATCTGACCTCCACAACCCAGTTAGTGCTGGGTAATACGATACCCCTGGTAAGACTGGTTGTCAGACTTTTGTGGTCACTGACTGCCTAACGACTGTCAAAGATCTACAAATGACACCCGGGACCAACGGCTTAACGTGCTTTCCGAATTATGCAGTCGCTTCAAATATAATAATATTATACAGATGTTAAATTTGTATATTTGGATGAAGGAAATAATCTTCGGAACTCCAGATCTGATTTTGAAAATGTTTTCGCTAATGTGAGAAACGTGGAGAAAGGCAGATTATAATGAATAGTAATCTTGAATATCCAGATTACAGATCAAAAATGAGAAGCTCGTGGCTAAATAATAACAGCCGCTCGGATCGATCTTTAGGTTAAGCCGTGCTTGCCTAGGTTGGTCTGTGGATGGGTGACCACCCATTACATACCGAGTTTCCTCCGTGCCTTGGAAAGCACGTTAAGCCGTTGGTCCCGGGTGTCATTTTTAGATCTTTGACGGTCGTTAGGTAAGTCAGTGGCCCAAAAAGTCTGACAACCAGTCTTACCAAGGGGTATCGCATTACCCAGTACTAACTGGGTTGTGGAGGTCAGATAGGCAGTCGCTCCATGTAAAATACTGGTATTCAGCTGCATCCGGTTAGACTGAAAGCCGACCCCAACATAGTTGGGAAAAGGCTAGGCAGATGATGAGAACGGCCGAAGCCAATTGCACTATATAAACACAATCATGCATTCTTCTCACAAAAATTCAAACATTCTGATAGTATCACCTACCATTCATCCGCAAACATCGCAAGATCTGTGTTTGAGTTCAGGAGAGTGTTAATGGCGGCTAACGTCCGAGAGACAGGTGACTTGGAGTGTGCAACAGTACGGTAAGTTGGAACTGCCAGCTGTCCTAAACCAAAACCTAGCAAGAGCATCTGAGCAAATATAGGAGCAGGAAAAGAAACAAATTCTTTGACCAGTAAGAACACAACATCTTTTTTGTACTGTTATCATTTTTATATTGATAAATACAACTTGGTTTACATTATACACTAGTTTGACTCAAGTTAAGTCTAATTGTACAAGTTGTATTTGCCCTACTTAAGTTTGATTTGGGAAATCCGACCTTGTTATGTCGGACTAAGACGTGCACTTGCATAATATAGGTTTGGCATTTTCATAACTACTTCTTATTACGATAGAAATATGGTTGTTTTTACATTAGATGCAGCACATTGTAGATTGCCAGTAAGCGGTGTTTTCTGCCACGACAGCATAAATGGGCCATAAATAAATGATTACAATCACTTACCCAAATATCCTGAAAGACTTGATCAAGCTGATGAAGGCCTGCTTAAACTTCCTGTTCATGAAGCAGTAGGTGATAGGATTGCAGCATGATGAGCAGTAGGCCAGGAGTTGCAGTAGCACCACGCCTTTGGAGCCAATGTACTGGTACAGCTCGTCTGGGTAGAACAGGTAGATCTAGAAATGAGATTTGGAGATAGAGAAAAGGTCATGCACGGTTAAATACTATAGCATCCATGAAAAGTCGGAGAACGAATTGATGAGGTGTAGAATTAATGCATGTTTACTTTTTTTAGGATACTCTTAGTGGCAGAAAGTAAGTGCCTTGAGTAGGTACGCAGATTTTTTTAAATTTAAGCAACTGTAACAATAGAACGAATTGTGAAATTAGGTCAAGCAAACTCAATCCTGCGAAAAAACATTTTTATAATATTTTATACCAAATAATTAACAGATATTGATAAACATTATAATACCAAATCAGAAGGTCTAAAGAAACGACAACTGTCAAGATCATTGACATAAGCCTTTCGTTTGTATTCATATTCATGTTACAAAATCATCATCTGCCTAGCGTTTTCCCAACTATGTTGGGGTCGGCTTCCAATCTAACCTGATGCAGCTGAATACAGCATAATGCATGCATGATAGTTTTTTGAACAATGGGCATTAAATGTAATGATATTATAGCCTAGGCTTTCTTTGTAGGCTAGAACATGGAACATGGCACTTTATCCTCATCCTTATTTCATTCCCCCAAGCGTCGGATAAATCACAACTATAGACCGACCGCTTTAATGAGTCCTCCGCCTTGCCCCATCAATGGCACATTAAGCGTCCACAAAGTCCTAACAATTTCCGACAGGTTATTTGCTTTAAAATAACCATAATCCACGTACGTATTACGATACTAATTGAACCAATACGTGATCAACCTTCAGAATATTTAAACTAATACCTTCGCGAGGACTCATTAAAGCAGTCGGTTTATAGTAAAATGTGCTTCTGTGCGTACACCGTTGGAGAATACAGCCGTAACAATTTTTTTCAACGTTAAAAAAAAAGAAAAGAAAATCTCGTTAACTGTAAAAAAAATAATCACGTTGTTGACCTCTCAAAGTGTTTTAGAAAAAGTCTTTAGATCAAACCACTCTCCGATTGTCTAAAACAAGTATTCCTTCAATCCTATCACAACAGGCCTATATAAATAGGCTCTTTTCGAGTTCTGAATGCTGCAGACAAACGTGTAAGTACTTAGCGGAGAGAATTTCCGATTTTGCTAAAGAGTATAAAGGAAAATAATCAGTATTAAAAGTTAGCTAAGTCCCACTTTGTAGTGGTGCACTTTACTGAGTTCATCAACACCTTTTTAGACTCTAAAACAATGAAAAACTCGTGAAACGGTGTGTTGACGTCAACAATGATACTATCAAGTCGTTTATGATGTTTTGTTTTTTTAAAGTGAAATTTTAATTTGTTGTTTGCGTGTTTCCGAAACTTTAAAATTAGTGCTAGATGAGCATAACTAAAATTTGTTTTACTTGAGTCATGAACTCATGACTGAGAATGTGCATTCGCATTTTAAGAATTGAAACGTGGTTTAAAGACAACCGCTCCATAGCTAAGCTAGGCAATGAACCTGTGCACTTAGTGTGAAAATGTAGGCTGGATCGTGCACACCCACCACCCACGGTTGGGCATTGTACAAATACGTGAGTGAAAAGAAATAAAACCTCCGTGCATTAGATGACAATGTACGGTCGTCTTTGCTAATTGTGAGCGTTGCTAACTACATTTGAATTACGCTTGATTGAATTACGCTTAAGGCTCACTAAGCGGTTTCCGAAGTCAGTTTTTGAGCTTGATAACCTGACAAACTCTAGGAGTTAATTTTGAAACCGGATCTTAGTGTATCTTTATGGGGCCTTTTAAATCTAGTGACGAAGGCAACTTCCTTCATTTATTTTATCCGCCAACACTGTCGTAAGAGATGTGTCGCTCGAGTGTAAAGCTCGTGATGTCGGCATAAAGCTTGGTGCCCGTTCAATGACGTTTCAACTTAGCCACAATAAAAATAAAAGGCTTCCTAAAAATCGATATTATGCATTAATATCTTGTCGACCTCTGCCTTCGTTTAGAACGCTAGACGGTGCAGTTAACTGTCTGATCGTAATGGTTATACACTCGAGGGGAATAGCCATTTAAATATCAACGATCACTGGCATTTTAACCACGAAAGTCGAAATAATAGGGTGGTTCTTGGAAATAGCCAGTCGTTGCCATTTACGGTTGTAAAAAAGAGCAAATTGTGCGGTTTTACCGCGAAATCGTTATGAACGCAGTTATAATGATTTCGTGGTAAACTGAATTTTTAAAGTAACTAGACCATTAAAAACCTGAAAAAACTGTAAAAATACCTGAGAAGTTTATTTAAGTGGTCTTTAGATCCAAACCAAGAACTTTATTAGAGAGGCAGAACGATGACCACAAAAAAAGAACAAAGACCACAATACAACTTTTTAAGAAATCGTATTTATAAAATTAAATTACCCATTAGTCTAGCCCCGATTGAAATCAAAATAAAGCTCTAATTAGTGCCTTCTTAGGTGCTTTTTTAAATAAATTGTATTCGTGGGGAACAAACCCAGAAAAAAGATCACTTTTTTTGTTTGAACGCAAATAAATAATTAACTCTAGAAATTCTAAGGTAATTAAATGGAAAAGCTTTTGAATGTCAGGTATTGTACAATTGTTTTAATTTTGGTTTTGTACTATTTTCTAGACTAGAACTATTTTGTGCGATTTAACGAGTAGTGTTTATTTTTCTGTAAATGAGTGTATGATTCAACTCTGCCCGACTCTATCTCGACTTCAATTTCAACCTACAACAGCACAGCCACCACACTTGCTTTGATAACTATGGTTTGTAAGTAACTTTGTGAAAACGTTTCCGTCGATGACAAATGTCTCAAGTGGTCTTTCCAGGAAGGCACCTAACCACCATTCTAGTCTATGAAAAACTCATTTAATTCTAGAATGACTGATATTTCGTAATATTTTTCTTTTCACAAATTAATCTATTTTATTTTATTCAATCCCAAGAGTCAAAGTCGATTCGCTGTCCAAGAGTTGGACAGAAGTATACCTAATAGTACATTCATATTTCGCAACTCAAAAGAGTTTCATGTAAATGAGCCTATTGCCATCAATTGGGCGCAAATCCAGACTCCGTAGCTCCGGATATAACAATCGAAAAACTCTTTGTCTAAAAACACTCTTAGAGTACACTTTGTTTTTCACAAATGTTGAGAAAAAAAATCTTAGAAGTGAACACAAAGTCTGACTTGGTACAAGTTTCTTTCCGTACTATTACCCTTCATCATTTGAACCCAGAATCACCCACTGTTGGGTATAGGCTTTCCCTTTCTTCTTCCTTTGCGTTTAAGCATAAGCATAATCAGCCTATTAATGTTCCCACTGCTGGGACGCAGGCCTCCTCTCTATGAGAGGGAATGGGCTATAATCCACCACGCGGGCCCATTGCGGGTTGGTAGAGGTCACATGTCTTCGAATTTGTGGTTCTAGGACATGCCGGTTTCCTCACGATGTTTTCCTTCACCGTTTTGAGAGCAGTGGTGATGAAATAACTTACACAAAGTAATGCGCCTGGCTGGGTTCGAACCCACGACTTACTGCTCGTAAGTCGGGGTATCCACCACTGGGCCACCGCTGCTCTCCTTTGCGTTTACTGAAAGTTTATTACGGTTCCCAACAGCAAATATCCTAATGATAACTGGAGGTGTAAATACCATCATTTAGAGTGTCAATAACCCTTTTATGGATCCATAAAATACGGGAATCGAGGACAGTCTGACTTTAGTGGCCATGAAATTTTAAGTATCGATAGCCGTGACTTGACAAATAATATGATGTAAAATAAATGTACTTGAAGTAAATTAAACAACTGTTTTAGTTTTTAACCAACTTCAAAAAAGAAGAAGATTTTTATGTTCGGCTGCATACTATGTATTTTTTTCTCTTAGTTCACCGATATCTCGGAGAATTGTGGAGCGATTTTGAATATAGATATTTTTTTTGAGTATTTTTTGCTACAATATGAGAAGTTTGCTTTTTATTTTTGTGTAATTCATATATTTTGCATTCCATATTGTAAAAAAGATGTTACAAAGGGCTTAAAGCTAGGTACACTAATATGGACCCTGTAAAGGCACAGCAAGGTAGGAGAGAGGAAGAGGGCTTTTTATTTTACTATTAATTAGTTGGCATTCAAAGTAACAATTAGTGAATCATAATTATTAATTTAAAATTTGTCATTTAGATATTCATTAATAGTATAATAGCATTTATATAATAAAAATTGTTGAAATTTATTTATGAATGGATTAAATTTTTGTACATTTTTATTAATTTCCGGTAATTTATTATAAACCTTCATTGACATGACTAGGGCACTTGTTGAGTGCATTTTTAGCTTTAGAGCTTGGTATGTTTAGTCTATTTTTATGGCGTAATGTGTATCTTGACTGTATATTTTCTCGTGTAGTGTAAAAGTGTGGGTATTTTCGAACAAATTTGCAAATTTCTAGAATGTATAGGCAGGGGAGGGTTAATATTTTATGCTCTTGAAAATGAGGTTTACAGCTGTCGGTATCGTCTATATTTAATTTAGTGGCAAACAATTTGACAGCCGACGGCCAATGGCCACTAATATTTTATTGTATGAAACTGATGTGTTACACAGTTGCTTAAAAAAATATCTACAAGAAAATTAAAAAAAGCAACAGATTTTTTTACCATAAACAGGTAATGCCGTTAAGGTGAAACTACGAACAAGAGCTAGTTAGCAATAATTACTGTAAGAACCACGACATAAGAGTAATTGTAATGCGGTTTTTATTTCTCAAATCACGTATTTCATAATACATAAGTCAACATTTTCCATTACACATTTTTCCTCTTACATAACATACAAAAGCTTGTTATGGTATTGTGAAGTATAGAACATCCGGGACACAAAAATGCCGGAAAGGCAGTCCCGTACGATATTCGAGGTGCGATATCCAAAGCAATATTACCAACAAAGGCAATATCAACCTTTTTATTGCAACGCTCACACTTCCCGAATTGGGTTTTTGTGCCAATCCCTTTTAGCGGAGTATCTGGTTAGTTCCATTCAATATTGAGTAGGAATTCTTTTGTAAGTTATTAATAAGATGAATACGTGTTCCTGGTAGTATTGGTTGTCGCACATGGTCCTGGGTTCGTTTCCCTGGTGGCAGTGTTACAAAATACAAAATTATTTATTTTTCTCTCAAAACATTGTGTCATATATAAACTGAGGTAGCCCCAGTAAGTTACAATAGAACTTGTGTCGGGGCTGTCTCAGTGTTCCCTTAGGTGGTATCTAAGCAATGATATTATAAATGTGATGAAACTACTGAAGTGTTATTGAAGTTTTCCATAAGAATTTTCTCAGTAGTGCAGTCACGGAGTCTGGATTTGTGCCCAGTTGATGGCAATATGCTCGCCCCCTATTATATGGGACTTAAAACATAACTGGCAAAATGTGGGTGTAATCTCTGCCTAACCCTTCGGGGATTAGAAGCGTGATGTTATTTCATGTAAGAATACGTATTCTAGTGACGCTGAAGTGAGTCGAAAGTCTTAGTAGCTTCCAGTGACCGTGAAATTATTTGTCGTGTTATGGGCATGTGATAGAGTTAGACCAAAGACTCGATGAACGAATTTTATTTTAAAAAAAAGCGATTTTCCATCAGCAAGAATGACGATCCTCCAAGAGGTACGCACGGCGACCAGTCAAGCTATACTATACCGGTTGATGCGGATCTCTCATTGTATTATAAATCTATACAAAGCGAGGTCATAAATAATAATTTAATATACATGGAAAATATTCCTGATGCATTTAGTTAGCTCAGTGGAAAACTGGTCATTCCGAGAATTAGGCTTTTAGAGTATTGGCCATTCAGAGAATTATTAGGCTTTTAGAGTATTGGCCATTCAGAGAATTAGGCTTATAGAAAATAGGCCATTCAGAGAATTAGGCTTTTTGAGTATTGGCCATTCAGAGAATTAGCCTTTTAGAGAATAGGCCATTCAGAGAATTAGGCTTTTAGAGTATTAGCCATTCAGAGAATTAGGCTTTTAGAGTATTTTCCATTTTGAGAATTAGTCCTTTTGCGACTCTGCTCCTTAATCAGGATTAAGCCTTCTGCGCCTAGTATCATATGCGTTAATACAGTTTACAAACTATCAGTTTGCCAAATTTCATTCAAATCCGTTAAGGAATTTTTGCGTGAAAGAGTTGCCAACATCCAACCATCCATCCGTCCCCCCAAACGTAAAATAAGATATACAAGCACCCCTACTAACAAAAATAGCTGCACCACTCTAGCTAGAAACTTTAATTACCGCTCGTTATCCTTCAATCCCTTGCTAGTAACATTTTCAAGTGAAATGGCGGACAATTGTATACTAACGATACTTGCCAATCCATTAAACTTAATTGGAGTGTGGACAGTAATAAATAAACACAAAGAAAAAGAGATAATTGCTGGTATCACGTGGTGCGATGACGTTATGGAAATGGTGAAATTCGTAGAAAACACTAGTGCATTAAAATAAAGGACGTAACAAGACCCTTAATGAAGCCGAAAGGCACTTATTCGTCCAGACATTGCGATGTTTTTATTTGTTCTAGACCTGGGAACCAAAGTTGGGGTCAAAGTTCTAACTTTTTCGCAAGTTTTTTTTTTAATACATGTTTTTAATGTAAGATTTTTACTTTAAACACCTCCACGACCGTACTATTCAATCCATCTATCAGCACAATGTTCTGAGTGCGTTACATTGAGTCCTACCGTAAAATGTGATTTTTCACCCCAAAAAAAAAAAACGTATTCAAGCAATATTTTTTGCGTAAAGTTACTTAGCTTGATGTACATAATGCTTGATTGAAGCAAATGTTGAAAATAATAGTTTATTATAGAATAAATACAGAACGATTTTCTTTATAAAGTCTCTGTAGAACAATATGAAGCATACAATAGATATAAGAATTTTTCCTTATTTTTGAAGATAATAATACAACTTCAACTTAGTTTTTCCTTGTGATCTATCAAGAGATTCTCACTCAAGTTCCATTTTAAATAAACAAAGATCTAATGACTTCCGGACGAGTTTTTAGTAGTTTGCACACAGTTGGCTTGGAGTAGAAGTTAATTTACCTAGAACTGTCTTCGGTCTTCCTTCTACAAATTAATGCAGGAGCAGGAGATATGGAAATATTTAAAGTAATAGTTCTGTTCGAGGAACTTCAGAACCAGTTTCTAAAAAAAGGGTATTATTTAAACGAGCGAAAATAAATTTATTAATTCAGGGGTTCGCTCACTTCGCCGGCTCACTAGACCCCGCCATCCCCTTCGAACCTAACCTGTCCGAGTCGGGGTGCCACAAGTCTCTCTCAGCCTTCGCTCGCTCTGGCTTCCTATATTCTCCTTGCCGCAATGACCGGATAAATAGTTACTTACTTGGTACAATAGTCGCCCATTCAGTATATTGGTCGCCAATTAATTTTTATTTGCCCGATTAATAATATCCCCTAAAAAATATCTTTACCATTTTTTTTGCTGCTATAAAAAAATGGTAAAGATATTTCTCGTGGCTATATAATAACAGCCACATTATAAAATAATAACCGCCGATATTTAGGTCAAGCCGCGCTTCTCTAGGTTAGTCCGTGGATGGGTGACCATCCATTCATACCGAATTTCCCCCGCGCCTCGAAAAGCAAGTTAAACTGTTGGTTACGGCTGTCAGTTGTTGATCTTTGACAGTCGTTACAGGTAATTAGTGGCCCGAAAGTCTGACAACTAGTCTTACCAAGTGGTACCGTATTACCCAGTACTAACTGGGTTAGGGAGAACAAATAGTACACCTTGTAAAATACTGGTATTCAGCTGCATCTGGATATACTGGAAGTCGACCCCAACATGATTGGGAAAAGGCTAAGCAGATGATGTTGGATTATACATTGTCATTGAATAATAACAGTCCAATATGTAACTCGAGTCCTGTTACAATATCCCTCCAGTATTTACATTCATTTTACCTTTAAGAATAAGAATAAGAATAATTTATTTAAAAAGTATTACAAAAAGTGTACATTTAAGCGCAGTAGTATTATTTTTCATACTAATTATAAGTACTTATAAGTAAACTATAACTAAAATATATTCTACAGTCGCAAGTATTCAATAGTTCAATTTAGATGTCAGCCCTCCCTTCCCTCCCTTTATTAAACCCCAGACTTTATATCACTGTTACATTCACATTGATCTTTATCACTGTTGCAATAAGGTTGCAATTGGATTGAAGCAGTGAGACGTAAAATATCGGACTTCAAGACCGATTATTGTGTCTGCGCGTATTGATGAGTCATCGGAGAGCCGTACGTGAACAATCATCTATTGCAGAAAAGCCCTGAAATGAAGATAAATAATCTTCATTCTACACAAAGTTAGTCAGTTTTATTACACATACTTTACACAGTAACTACTTCAAAGAACAATCGGAATTTTGAAAGAAAACTTCGCCTATTGCGTTGCACAAACTTTTTCACATAACTTCAGAAACAACAGTTTTAATAAAAAAAAATCCTTTTGTATTAAGATTTATTTATTCAATTAATAGTTTTTGTAGTGAATGGAAACTTTTGTATGTGATCTATCAACATAAAGCTCATCGCCAAAGAGCATAGTCAAGACTTTTAGTTATTAAGTAGTTGTGAATAAGTTATGTACCGTGTTCGAAATTTGTTCTAGCGTCAATAATTATTTTAAGAGAACGGTTTCTGATTTCGTGATTTTCTCTTTGCAATAGTTAATTTTTACATCGCTGGAGCACATAGCTGTTTTTAACATATTAACGTAAATAAGTAAGTTTTCTGAGGAGCTCGTGGCTAAATAATAACGGCCGCTCGGGTCGATTTAATAGATTAAGCAGCTCCTGCCTTGGTTGTTCCAATGGGTGAACACCCATTAAATACCGAGTTTCCTTCGTGCCTCGGAAACCACGTTAAGCCGTTGGTCCCGGCTGCCATTTGTAGATCTTCGACAGTCGCTACAGGTAGTTAGTGTCCCGAAAGTCTGACAACCAGTCTTACCAATGGGTATCGTTTTACCCAGTATTAACTGGGTTGTGGAGGTCAGATATGCAGTCGCTCCATGTAAAATTACCGTATAAGACTGGAAGCCGACCCCAACATAGTTGGGAAAACGCTAGGCAAATGTTTACGTACGTTTTTTAAAAGATAAACCGTACGGCCTATATTATAAATATTGGAAATTAGTTGCAATATTGAGGGCATCTAGTAGTCTGATAGTTACATTATTTATTTGTGGTGAATATTTTACACACAAGTGACAATGTTTTTTGATGTTTTTGTACCTACATTGAATGTACACAAACATCAAGAAAGCCTTAACTAAGCTAATTTAAAATTGGTGACAGACATGTGTAAATTTAATTGTTCCCACAGGCCAGATACATATTAATATGTGTGCACATATATGTACCATCATCATTCTCCTAAACTTATCCCAATTTATTTGTGGTCGGCGCAGCATGTCTTCTTCTTCCTTACTTCTCTATTACTCGTCATCTCAGCAGTCACCTCTTTTCTAGCCATATCATTCTTCATACAGTCCTTCCATAAGCGTGTGGACCACGATCTAGGTTAGATCATAGGATACTCGTTATCCCGGTAATACGTTCTTGTGGAATATATTTCTAGCATAAGGTAGTTAGCAACAAAAATATTGGACAAGTGGCCAGATCTGTTCATTTATCTCAAAAACAATTTGGGAATTACAAAGCTTTTTAATAAAATGACCACCAGGGAAAGTAAATGAATAAAAATATCAGTCACAAATACGCGGAACCATTACTTACAGCTATTTGTATATGTACAATTATAATTAGTCCCTGTGGAAATCGTAACAAAAATGAAAAGCAAAAGTTGTGAAACGTTCAAAATGGTACTAAAATCATCAACCCAGTTAGTACTCGGTAATACGATACCCCTTGGTAAGACTGGTTGTGACACTTATTGGGCCACTGACTGCCTAACGACTGTAAAAGATCTACAAATGACAGCCGGGACCAACGGCTTACCGTGCTTAAAAATGGTACTAAAATACTTGAATAATTTAGCTGTCTAAAATAGTATTAGCTTTAAATGTACAGACGCCAGCACATCAAGCTACCCGAAACTGTAAAATTTTCCCAATCAACCTTGAACCTAATGCTATAGCGATAAAGTTGGAAATCTATCCAAGAAATTTGACGGATTGTAGTAACTTGATGTGCAGTCGACTGTACTTAAATAAATACCAAAATTCATTATATTCAAAGACTGTATCAGTTAGTTATTTTTAAAACTCAGTTTTCCTATGAAGTTTTTGCAAACATGCTTTATTTATGAAGAGAAAACGTGAAGCTACTGAGCAGCGTCTTTTACGTCTAGAAACAATAACAAGCACTCATCTGAAAAATTAAGTATCTACATGACATAATATTACGTAATATGCTCTTTTATTATATTTTCCAGAAAATGAACGCACTGGAATACGTACTTGACAACCCTTGCAACTGGCATGCTAGAGACTTGAATATAAAGGGTGTAAATAGACCCTTAACGAAGCCGAAAGGTACTTATTATTCCCGTCATTGCGATCATTTTTTTGTTCTAGACAATACCTGGGAACCTTCTAGTTACGGAGATATTGGGGTCAAAGTTCCAACTTTTTCACAAGTTTTTTTTTAAATACAACATGTATTTAAAAAAAAATCTAATGTAATATTTTTATTTTAAACACCTCCAGGACTCCCGTACTATTCAATCCATTAATCAGCACAATGCGTTGAGTGCGTTCCATCGAGTCCTACTGTAAACGTGATTATTCACCCCAAAAAAAAGCCGTTTCTCAGCAATAATTTTTGCGTAAAGTTACTTAGTTTCATGTACAGAATGCTTGGTTGACGGCTTCGTGAAGGGTCTGTTTACACACTGTATAAGGTCCCATTAAAATAGATGGACAAATTTTAACACAGCGTTCAGTACGTCTAACCAAAGATATCCAAGTAAAAAAAACACTGATCAAAGTGATTTTATTTGGACCTAAAGTCATTGGGTAACCAACATTTTTAGTGTATTTTCATTGGCTGATTTTTTTTCTTGTAAGTATCTAATGTGTTTTCTTATTTTTTTTTTTACCATTGTCCTTATTTTGGTGGTCTGAATGGTTTTTAAAAGTTTGTCCATCTATTTTAATAGGACCTTATATTTGCCAAAGGGTTAATTTTGGAATAGAGGTTTTGATGTGAGTAAGTATTTAATTATTCCCAAACGGACGACACTTTATTATTAATATTACTACTGAAACACTTTTGACACTACTAGCTTATACCCGCGGCTTCGCCCGCGTGGAGTTCGGTAATTGTCCCACGGGATCACACTACCGGGATAAAAAGTATCCTATTTGTTAATCCCGGCTATTAACTATCTAAATACTAAATTTCATCTAAATCTGTTTAGTAGTTTTTGCGTGAAAAAGTAATAAATATACATCCATTTCTCCATCCATCCTCACAAACTTACCCATTTATGACAGTAGTAAGATACCTTTCGGCAAAAAATTCTCTGGTAAAATCCACATCAATATCCAATATGTAGTTAACGAGAATTAACTGGCCATACAAACATACGAAAAGTACCAAGCCGCCTGCCTGCCTGTTCAAATATTCATTTTTGTTCTCAAATCGTGATTAAATTTTGCCTTTACACTGTTTGATTAATCCCCTTTGAAAATTCCCGAAGTACCTAACTAATCTAAACACTGATTTAATTTTAACCCTTTGACATGTTAAAATATTCATAACAGCTCAATGTTATGAAAATTCGAAGCAATGAGATAGTGTACTTTTTATATTTCAGGCACGTCCCATCATTATCTGCCTGGCCTTTTCTCAACTATATTGGGATCGGCTTCCAGTCAAATGGGATGTAGCTCAAGTCCGGTATTTTTAGGGTAACACTATGCATATTATTCTTTAGCTTGGCCTTAAAAAGGGGTAAAGGGTATCGTGTTATGAGATATTTACGTGAAATGAGATATTTTCACGTAGTATCACAGTTAAATAATATTGTCAGAAACAAGTTTTACATCAAAAAGAAGAACTTCAACATAAATGCCTACTAAATTACAGTCGGAAAAATGAGAATTATTTTAATTAAATTGAAATAACGAATAACAAACAATTGGTTTGTTGTTGAGATTGCTATAAATATACCAAAAATTATACATGATGCACACATAAATTAAGTCGTTTTTTTTGCGAAACAAACCATTAAGGTTCATTCTTAATAGGCATTGCCTGTAAAAATATACCAAAAAGAATACAAGCACACATAGCATGTTTTGTTGTTTTTTTTTTTTTGTGAAGTGAACTTTGAACCGTTTGAAGGGTTGAGTCTGTACTAGATATTAGCATAGACAGATTTATTGCACAAAGTTCAATAAAAAGTTAGGACATGTCCTATGGGACATTGTCTGGCTATCTGTTTACAACGCGAAAAGATTTCAACTAGCTTCACGTAACATAAGGTTGGGTACAAAAAAGGTTCTTTACCTAACCGTACTTTACTTGGTCTGTGAATATTTTTTTTTACATATTTTTTCCAAATATAAACTGCCAACATTTTATAGTCGGAAAAATACGTAAAAAATCTTATTTATTCATAGAAAATAACAGTTCGTATAGGTGACAAATGTGTAAAGATTTATTTTAAAAAACGTATTTAAACATATTTTTAACATTTCTAACTGTCCGAGTCCTTGTTAATTGACCTTAAAGTACTCTTACATTCTTTGATTGAAGTATGTAAAAGTTTGAGTTTTATATTTGAATTGAAAATGTTATTACATTTTCTTTTCACGGTTTTGATAATGTTATAACTACTTGTAAATAAAATTAAATCTCAACGTACATGCCGACGTACGTATCGTACATCATGTGGGCAGAAGATGGGTTTCGTGCTATGAAAACACACTGGGTGCGATACACTGTTTCTAGCAAAACTAACGAATCACTTGAGATTACAACTTCACATAACAACACGGGGCACAACGAATCGGGTACAGTTCCAAGAAGTGTCAACTCTACCACGATCAGACATTGAATGTCGCCCTCGCCGCGCGCTGAATATCAGGGTTCTGTAGAAGCACGCTGTGGTATGAGTAAACTAGTAAGTAGGTCGCGTGACGTCACCACCGGCGTACTTTCGATTCATTTTATGTCCATACTAACGACAGGATCCGACATTATGTAAGAATCGTAGCTGATGGCATTCAATTGTTTTTGTCTACCCACATTGGAAAATACATACTCACAAGTATGTTTGCTCTCCGAGGGCACGCTACCATAGTGGCGATAAGTCCCCTCTTTGAGGAATGGCTAGAGAGGCGCCACGGCGCTCTCACCTACCGCCTGACGCAGGTCCTCACCGGACACGGTTGTTTCGGGAGGTTCCTGCACCGAATCGGGCGGGAGGAAACGCCCGGGTGTTTCCACTGCGAGGACCGTCCGGAGGACACGGTGGAGCACACCGTAGAGGTCTGCCCCGCTTGGGTGGAGCACCGCCGTGTCCTCGTAGCGGCGATTGGCGGCGGCGATCTCTCGCGTCCGGCCCTGGTTCAAGCCATGGTCCGGAGCGAGAGGGAATGGGAAGCCGTCACCACCTTCTGTGAAGCAGTCATGCTAGTGAAGG
The DNA here is from genome assembly GCA_910589295.1 of Noctua janthe. NCBI lineage: Eukaryota > Metazoa > Arthropoda > Insecta > Lepidoptera > Noctuidae > Noctua > Noctua janthe. Next base: position 2,957,192 of record OU342560.1, read on the forward strand.
AGGTGGCGGGACGTGAGAGGGAAAGAACCTCACGTCCCAGCCGCCGCGGGAGACGCCCTGGGCGTCGGGGGTCACGTGGTGGCTCCCGGCCACCGTAGGCGCGGGCCTGTGGACGGCGAGTTATGGGCTAGCTCGCCGTCCGGCCGTCTTATGACGACAGGCCGTGTCGACGGCGCGTTCGTGTTCCACGCGCGCCTCAAAGAGATGTCAGCAACCGAGTAGGGGTCCGCATGGGCCGATGCCTGCCAGAGCTGCGGGACTGTTCGAAAGAGACACCGTGGCCCTGGAACACAAAGGGCAAAGAAGGAACATGGATGGGTTTTAGTCAGTACAAGTCTGACACTCCCTTCCGCTCCGCCCAGAGTGGAGGGGGTCATTTGATGATTTCCCATCCAAAAAAAAAAAAAAAAGTATGTTTGCTCTATGATGTGTTTCAAAATAAAACACTAGTTGTTGCTAAACAATAACTATTAGTTACGAACGTTGTTAAAATCAAACATTACGATCCAATTCAAATAAAAAAAAAAGTTTTTTGCGTCGTTTTTTAGGATTCCGTTGTGAAATGTCAAAAAACGAAACCGTTAAATAAATTCGTCCCGTCCGTTTGTTACTTAAAAAAAAAGCAATTTTACTCCAAAACTGTTAATACCAAACATTTGAAATTTCAGTGTATATTTGTGTTTAAACTGTACAGTGTAATTTGTATAACAAAAAGCTCACATGAAATGTTCGAACTCCTCGTATAGTTTGTTAAGCAAAAACAACAGTTTAAAACTACTTTTCAAAAATTGTCTGCAATTGCAGCTTTGTCCTTTAATATCAATAGATCCACAAAAAGGACATCAACGCCTGTTATTACATATTTCACTAGTTATGTTTAAGGCACAAAACCAGACTACAGAGAAATTACTGTTGAAAAAATCCACTACCCTGGGAATCTAATGTTAGAAGCTCATAAGCATAAGTATAATCTGCCTATATTGTTCCCACTGGTGGGACACAAGCCAATAGACCAAATATACCATAATGATACTAACCACAAAATAGACAGTTTTATCCAAAAACTTATCATAACTTATCTGCGTAACCTTTTCCCAACGATGTTGGGGTCGGCTTCCAGTCTAACCAGATTCAGCTGAATACCAGTATTTTACATGGAGCGGTTGCCAATCTGACCTCCACAACTCAGTTAGTACTGGGTAATACGAACTCTTGAGTAAGACTGGTTGTCAGACTTTTGGGCCACTAACTTCCTAAGACTGTCAAAGATCCACAAATGACAGCCGGGACCAACGGCTTAACGTGCTTTCCGAGACACGGAAGAAACTCGGTGCTGTAATGGGTGGTCACCCACCCACAGACCAACCTAGGCAGCTTAACCTGAAGATTGATCTCAGTGGCTGTTATTATATTTAACCACGAGCTCCTCCAAAAAAAAAAAACAATTCATCAATATATCTTAAATATAAGTTAGTTCCATTTGTTAGCATAAGGACAGACTCGCTTTACGCCAGATTCGCGTTAGGTCAGATTCTCGTTAGGCCAGATTCGCTTAAGTACAGTCGGATCAAAAGTAATTAAATCTTACTGAAAAAAAATGAATTCCCTGAACGCTAGTTCGTGCCGATTCATTTATTATTCATTATTTTTTAGCTCTCATCAAAATCCTAAATTTCAGTCCTACTATCTGCTAATAACAATCAACTGTACCTAATTACTAATCTGTTGGATCCAATTATTGCAATTTCCGCTTTGATTAACCATTGAACCGGTTGGAAAGCCAATGTTCAATATGATTATAATGCGATAATTATTGTGGTCTGAAATAGGACCTATAGAACCGCATACATAAGTGTGACGGGGTAACTAATTAGAATTAACCTGTTGCCGTTGCACATTTGACGACGAGAAAATAATGTTATTGTTTTGAGATACTAGCTTCTTCCTGAGCCTTCGTCTGCGTGGACTTATTCACCAGAATCGAAACTATTCCATATGTTAATTTAGGTTATAAGCTATCTGTGTACCAAATATCAATCAAATCCGTTTAGTCGTTTTTGCGTAAAAGAGTTACAAAAAAAACATCCATCCATCCTCACAAACTTTCAGTTTTTTATTTGTTGTATCAGTAAGATTGAACGACTGTTGTAAAATTCGCAAATATATTTAGATTTATTCGTTTATTTTTTTCTATTTTTTGTCAGTCGTACAAATATATATGAAACAATAAATCGTGTGCAAGTTTGTAAAACCCAGCATTAAGAAATCATTAACGTTGTGTTGGTGTCTTGTGTTTTTGTTTATCGATAATGCTGTCTTCATCGACAAGCTTGCAGACTTACGATATAAATAAATACTAAACGATATGTAAAAATACGTTCGGTTTTTACTTTGAATGAGATTCTACAAATCTCTCATCGTCCTATTACATGGGACTTAAACATAATTAGCGACATGTAGGTATACTGCATAAGCCTTCGATGATTACACGTATCATGTTTATGCTGTTGTTTATTATTTTATACAGTAGCATAATAATTAACTGTGTTGAAAAGGATAAATAAATACTTGAAAATGGATACTGACTGGGCTCACGATCCATTTCCACGTATTTGTTGTTTTATAGATCAATTAACTCTAGGTAATGCAAAGTTTATATGTATAAACCGGAATTGCACTGTTGCAATTTTAAACTTTTATTTTTATTTAGACACTAGCACTTCGACCGCGACTTCGTCCGCATAAAATGTGATAACTCGGCTAATATGCATGATATAAACATAATTTATAGCCTATAGCATCCACGAATAATGTAGCTATCTGCCAGTAATTTTTTTTTAATAATTGGATCATTTGTTCCGGAGCCCCTACAATCTACATATAAACTAACAAACAGATTTTACCTCTTTATAATATTGGTATGTGAAATTATTTCGGTGATTGATCAGTTGTTCTACAATGTTGGGCCAATTTTGCAACTCACTGCATGATTAATCAATCACCCCGGTAACATTGTGAGCAGTGAAATTAAATTAATCTATTATGTGGCTTTATTAATTACCACCACTTTGTATTACCATCATAACCCTCCCATGACGTGTAGTAATAGGTCTTTAACTATGAAATTGCCGTTTTTTCTCACATTTTTTTTTTAATTATGTACTTTTTTTTTGCATATTACCTCATAGGGTAGTGTGTCAAAACAACTGTTTCACTGTGCCGTCGGTTTCACTACTTCAAGTAGGTATATTTTTGTAATAGACTGTGTTTTGAGAATGTAAGATACGCAGTGCAGCGTAGTGTTTTTCACTCTAAGTATAGTTTATTGTATCATAATTGGTTCAGACGTTTCCAAGAAAAATAACAAAATGTTAGTATGGAAATATCACTTTCCACGAAAATGTCCATACAAATCGGCAATTTCATACTTTAACCCCTAATATTTGAAAGACAATAAATAGTTATTCTTAATCACAAAACGTCAAAAGTGGTTTATCATACAAACAATAGTTGTTTTTCATACAAAAAAAATCGACTCTATTAAAGGGTGAAAAACCAGACTCAATAGTTATGTACTTGATTTAAAATCTAGGTCACATAAATGTGAAACTGAGGCGTAGCGAGCCGCAATCTTTATTCCCCGTATGCTATAGGCTGAACAAAAGGTAAGCAAAATACAGACGAACGATAGTAGACTGTCTCTGGTTCGACATTAAATTCAAATAATAAGGCAAAGGATAAGTACTTACAGTAGTCTAACGATGCATTTTTGCGGTGAGTCGAGGGGGAGTGGAATATATCCTGTCTTTGAGGTGTTGAGCATATGAGCACAGTATAACAGAATTTCTCATTTGAGAGACAATTGCTTGCGTGCGAGTGTAATTGTACTTGGATCAAAGCCAGCACAGCTTGATTAGGCTTTGCAAACAAACCAATACAACAGGGTAATATACTAACAATCCTAATGCCATCTATTTTTGCAGTAACGGTTACTTGCGACTTCGTTGATGCACATGTGTGACAAAAATCTATGTGTTATTCCAGACTATAATCTATCGCTGTGCCAAATTTCATTCAAATCCGTTCAGCCGTATCTAACATAATTGAGTGACAAACATCCATCAAAACTTTCGCATTTATAATATTAGTAAAATATAATCATCATCAGCCTATAAAACATGTTGGGACTTAGATCTCTTCCAGAAAAGGCCACAATCCACCATGTTTGTGTCAATGTTCCCATCGCTGGGATACAGATTTCCTCTCTGTGAGAGTTGAGAGTCAGTAGGATACCCACTGGACCACCACTGCTTTCTAATCTGTCTTTGTTGATGACATGATTTCAAATCGAATTCTCATAATATGAGAAGGCATAGTTAATGTCCCAAAATAAGTAAGAAAAATGCTAAATTATTTTCTTTCCTTGCTAAAGCAAAAAAATAAATCTAAAACTGAAACACGATATGGGTCAATTTGGGTAAATTGACATGGGTTCAAATTCTTTCCATCAAAAGTTTCGCTTTCCCTCAACTCACTAATGGCTACCCTATTATGATAATGAAAAAGGAAAGGTGTACCATGACCTGAAAGTTAGTTTAGGAAAGTGAAAAAGGCAGGAAAATGAATTAAGGAAAAAATGTCGAGGTACACTCAACGGCTCTTCAGCTTGAAGTACATAAGGCTTACTGCAAAAAGAAATAAAGGCATTGTCAAAGGTAAATTGTTACATAGACGTGTGATTGACTGTGCCTTCTTGATTAAAATTGTTATTTGAATAATATGTGAAATTGTTTTGTTCGTGAACTTTGCAGATAATGTCCCAGCCAGAGCATAAAACTTATGAGTTCTATTCGCATGCACATAAGTTCTAGAGTTCCTTATACTTAAGAAATAGTTATTATGTGAGAAAAATCAAATGAAAATATGCTCTTCTAACTTTAATGAGTAACTTCTTTAGGCGGGCATTTAAATCGGTGGCATATTACGCGTCTAGCTTTCGGCAAATGGTTATTTGATCGTCAAAAACAATATTAATTTATTTGTAGCTTCTAAATTAAATTCCACGAACGGATACTTCATATTTAAATCAATTACCTTATTTGATTGAAATCGCTGAAGCCTTATATTCAGTTTCGAGGCTGGGTTAAGGAAAAACTTAGAAACGCGAGCAAATTGTTATCTACGTAAAGGCATGAGTATTTAAGGGACACTTGGCCAGTGCTCTTACTTTGTGACGAATCGAGGCCATTTTAAACGGTTGGATGGACATTTTCGTCTCAAAGTCTCGTCTCGATGTCTATTCGTTGAATAATTTGACATCAAACATCCGACCTACTCCTTTCCAGTCCGAATGACTCCCGTAGATTGAAAACATCTTTTAAATAATATATTCGATCATACGGACTCAGCTGTCAAATTTGTCTCTAAATAAAAAGGGTAACGTTGAAGTCGGACATATCTTAATATAGCGTTCTATTTTTGATTTCAGTTCTCAATATTTATGATTAAAAAAATCTCTGGCCAGATTGGTTTTTTTTTTTATACAAAATAGGCTTACTCTTGACCTCAATCTAGTCCTGAGGACAGAGATGAGGTCGAATAATAATTTCTAGTTAAAGGAGTGTCCTTCATTTTTATGAGGAACAGGGTGTCAGTTCCTCATCCCCCATTAAAAGTTGAGGTTCCTCCCACCAGACGGGTGATGTGTCAGGTGGGCTACTGGCCGTCAGTTGTTGTCGGATAAATCTAAAAACGCGATGCAGTTCTTAATTTGCGTCATAGATGTCGCTAGCGTTCTTTTGGCAATTTGATTATGTTCGTTGCATTCTTATGCAGCAGCGTAAACTATCAGCCTACAATGTACTCCTACTCCTGGGAGACAGCCCTCCCCTCTGTGAGAAAGTGTTGCCAACAGCACAGGCCTAGTGCGGGTTGGTGAATGGCACTTCTCTAGGACTTGCCGGCAGTGGTGATGAAATAATTAGGACAAAGTGAAGTGCTTTTCTGAATTTGAACCCACGACCTACAACTTGTATAGTCGCGGCCGTTTCCACGAGGCCTCCATACCCCACCACTGTTGAAACGAAATTACTAGGTCCCTTTTGTTATGACCTTTATCTAGCACTTAATCAGTTTGACAGACGTCTCCAGACATCTGATCGGCCCATTGTTTTCAGGGAACGACCCGACGATGACTTTCAGACAAAAGTAAAATAACAGCTTTATCAGGATTATTATTTTCTAAAATTAATTATATTTATTTAGGTAAGCAAATCCCTAAACAATCACGCGCAAAGGAGTCTTCCTGAGCGGCGTTAATACGGGGTGTAAAAATGCTATCAGAAATCTGCCAGGCATTCTGGACAATCACGAGCACCAATACGTTAACACATAACAACATTTAAAAGTGTTTTTCCCATCATAGTATTCTGGAACTCATATTTTATGAAAAAGATCTATCCATCTATCTCCAAAGTACCTACAATCGTAATTTCTCGCGAAAATTGCTTTTAAATTTAGGAAAGTGTATACATACTGGTGCTCGTGACTGTACATCAAACTAAATAACACTGAAAACTACTTTTTTGTGTGTTTGGGTGTAAAAAATCACGATTTACGGTGGCGCTCAATGTAACGCTCTCAATACATTGAAATGAACAATACAGGGTTCATGGAGGTATTAAAAGTTAAGTTTTCATTTAAACCTTGTATTTAAAAGAAAAAAAAACTTGTGAAAAAGTTGGAACTTTGACCTTCAATATCTGAGTAACTAGAAGGTTCCTAGGTATGGTCCAGTCCAAAAAAAATATCGCAATTGCGGGAAGAACTAGTACTTTCGGCTTTGTTAAGAGTGTTTTTATACCCATTATAAATCGAACTACGATTTTAACCGATAATGCGGAATCAGCTGACTACTCTCTTCACACACTGCGATGAGTAAAACTCATGTTTACGCCTAGAAGCGTTGAGCGTTAAGCGTTGGTTTAAATCGTCCTTTTTCATTTAAATGAATGCCAATTCGATATTCATTCCGATAAATTCTGAAGTAAAATATTTCAGGGAAGCGTTTTACTATCTCTCAGGCAAAGTAAATCCTTCATGTAGATGGTCATCTATCTACGGAGTGACCGTGGTTGGGTCAGCCAAACCCACAAATCAATCGACCCAGACCTGATATATTTAGCCCATTAGCTCAGCCTCATTAACTAAAGAACTGCTGTGTTATTTCAGGCCCTATGTACTTATTAAAAAATGTACCTAGAAACCCTTATATTCTTAGAGGTGTGTATATAATTATCTTGGGAGTAGAACTAAGTGAGTAAACGGAAGACTTTATTTTATTAGCCCGGACATAGCGCTTTCGTTAAGTAGGGATGTTGTCAATGATATTATTGATATTTGTTTACAAAAATAAAACATATTGGGCGGTGTGTAGTGCTTACAACTCTTGTGCCTAACAACAGATTTAAAACAATACTGCTGTCCCTCAGACAGCGACCTTAACTAAAAAAAAATAAGTGTCAAAAATTGTTGAATTTAGACTGTGGGTTCTGATGTGGGTAATTAATGGTGAGACAGGCGTAGCTGCTTAAGTTAGAGAAAACTAAATTAAGCGTTACTGAAGACGAGCGTTAGTGTTTTTATGTGAAAAACGAATAGACTGCCACATTTTATCCTGACCTTGAGGCAGAAATCCAAACGTGCCTAGATTGAAAACGGCCAGCACATAAATAAAAGATTTCAGACTGAAACCCAACCGTGTCAGATATGTTTGATAAAAAGCCGACCGCAATAAAATTTATTTTTTCTTCTTTCTAAACACCTACACAGACAAGTAAATTTCTTTAACATTATGTTATCTAACATAACTCTATTATTTAAACCGTTTTTGATAAAAAAAATAAACTTCTGAAAGGCCATGGTAACCACTGTATAGGAACAGAATATTGAAAAGGTTGGCGAAAAAGCCATTTTTCTTTTACAAAATTTTACGTTTTTTGCACAAAAAAAATAATATTTGGAAAAAGTGTTGGCTATCTCTTTTATGAAAAAACTGTAAGGATGTTGCCACGTTAACAAAGTTAAAATCCCTTATGTGCCAGTAATTTCATTGGCAAAAGGTGATTGTCCATTTTTCAATAATTGTGCTAAATTCAAAACCATTTCGAGGTATAAGGTCCCTTATCATTTCTTTCTAGTCAAAATGAAAAAAATACATATATTTGAAGATAATATGTAAACTTTATTTAACCTTCAATGACGATGACGTCACCTCAAGAAGGAATTTTGTAAATTACGCCGCGAGGAAGTTTGAAAGTTGAGCCATATGGACTTATTATGATAAGGAGCGATGAATCTCATGTAACTAAAAGAGTGATGCATATAAACGTTGATGGTTGGTCAAACACCACGCCAATCCAAAACCAAATATCCCCGCAGGGTTGAATAACATAAGGATAAAAATGGAAGGGATCAATGATGTTAAAAAAATAAGTTCTTACCGTATTTATGACGTGCAGAGGCGTCCAACATACAAAGAACTCCATGATGATAACAAACAGCATTCGTATTACCTAGAACAATAATAAAACTAAATATTTATAAACTAGTACACCGTGAAATCCAAACACATTATTACTGTCTGTTTTATCGATGGTTAGTGGACTGAAACCTAAACCGGGCGGGTCGATGTCTAACCATACAATAAAATTCTTAGCCACGGGTGACTTTATACTGAAAGAGTATAAAGTATAAATCGTATTCATCCATCTGCCAAGTCTTTCCCTACTACGTTGGCGTCGGCTTCCAGTCTAACCATGCAGCAGAATAATAGTATTTTACATGAAGCTACTGCATATTTGACCTCGACAGCTCAGTAATTGAGAAACACGATACTCCTTGGTAAGACTGGTTTTCGGAATTTTTGACACAACTTGAGCCTTTTTTTCGGTTGGGAAATCATCAAAAGACCGCTCTGGGCGGAGCGGAAGGGGGTGTCAGACTTGTACTGACTAAAACCCATGTTCCTTTTTAGCGTTTTGTGTTCCAGGGCCGCTGTATCTCTTTCGAACAGTCCCGCAGCTCCGGCAGGCATCGGCCCTTGCGCGTGGAACACGAACGTGTCAGCTATTGCATACTTGAGCCTTAAACATGCTTTTCTAGGCAGGGAACTCTATTACGATGAAGACTCTTCTGATTTTGTCTTGTTTCGTCTTCAAGTTATTTGCTCGCCAGAGTTAAGATTCTGCTCAAAATGAGAAAAACCTCAGCGTTACTTATTTTTTATGGAATAATATTAAAATGATGTGGCTACACAACCCCGTATGTCGACTCGAGAAGCAACTAACCGAAAATCAAGCCGAGTAAAGTTCCATAAAAGCTGTCAGAGCAATTACTGTTACGTCATGCGATGTGAAACGAATAATAGTCAGTTTTCCAGTTCAATAGGCTAACACGGTTCGATATTGCATATCTATTGAATCTTATATGATGGAGTTATTGGTGTTGTATAGACGCTATTGTCATGTGTTGACTATTCAATTAAAACAATTGTTTATTACGGCCTGTTCAGGACCTTGGGCCGGTTTCGTTTATCAATTTTTTTGTTTTTTCTTCAATTATTTTAAAACTACCGTTATTTTAAATCCGACTCCTTCTACATTCGAATGACACACGGGACTCTTGCTCTTACATTTAAAATAGTTTACAGTATTGATTGTTGAAGAAGTTGCTGTCGAAATGTGAGGCCTATGCGGGGGAGCATGGTTTTATATACAACTCTCAGAAAAGTGAGCTTCTTATTTTTAAAGCCCCTAAGCAGCGGTCACGTTGTGTTCCGCACATACGTCTCAACAGTGTCAATAGTTTTAGGTATCTCGGCGACCTAAGGGACGACGGAACTATTGAGAGGGAGCGCAGGGCGTTGTCTGTGAGGAGCAATATGCTTGCCCGCAGGTTTGCTCGTTGTACTACAGATGTCAAAGTAACCCTCTTTAAGGCGTTCTGTTAATCATTCTACACGGGAAGAGTCTACAATGTTCTGCGCGTTCTATTTAATAACGCCTTCAGGATGCTGTTGAGATTGCTATGGCGCTGTAGTGCGTCGGGAATGTTCGCGGAGGCTCGCACAGATGGCTTACTTGTTACCATGCGAAAGAAAACGGCTTCCTTACTGCAGTGCCTGAATGGTAGTGACATCAGCATTACAAGCAAGATGACTGGTGCCAGACCGGATTTACCCTTTCAGAGACACTGGGTAAGGAGTATTAGGTCTAAATAAATAATTAAGTTGTGAACAACAACAATACTACCCTAATTACTTAAGCACCATTGTTACTAACACTAAAATACTAACAAAACTATTGACCGTAGTCTGAAAATAAAGTTTAATTTATTTAATGAATAATGAAATAAAAACTACTAGACCACTTAATCATATGCGGACTTGATTTAAATTTCCGCAACTGCAGCAAGAGAAATAGTAAAAACTTCATTCATTTCCTCTTTTATTCATTCATTTCTTGTGAACTGCAGACCCGCTGCTGAAGTTGACTTATGAAATAAATAAATGAGCATCACTTTGTACTTTTTATAATTCCGTATCCAAGGGTATGGTCTGTACACCGATGACGACGATGACGTTCCGGAGGTGACTGGGGTAGACCTGAGAGTGGCGGTACGCAGGCTGAAAGCCAGAAATACCGCCCCGGGACCCGATGGCTTGCCTGGCAAAGCCTGGGACCTGGCCTCTGAGGCTCTCGGGCCCCGACTGGAAGGGCTCCTAAGCGCATGCTTGGAGAGAGGCCAGTTCCCGCTTCGTTGGAAGACGGGGAAGCTGGTCCTCATCCGGAAGCCAGGGCGCCCTGCGAACTCTCCGTCCGCGTACCGGCCCATTGTGTTGCTCGACGAGGTGGGCAAGCTCTTTGAAAGACTCATTGCCCACCGCCTCGCCGGGCACCTTGCAGGGATGGGGCCGGATCTTGCGGAACACCAGTTTGGTTTCCGCAAGGGGCGCTCGACGGTGGACGCCATCATGCGCGTGAGAGCCCTTACGAAGCGGGACGCGGTGTCCCGGGGCGGGGTTGTCTTGGCGGTGTCTCTTGACATCGCCAACGCCTTCAACTCCATGCCCTGGAGCTGCATTGCGGAGGCACTCCGGTATCACGGGGTGCCGACCTACCTTCGTCGTGTGGTCGGGGACTACCTGACGGACAGGGCCGTTATCTACCCCAGTCGGAGCGGAGAATGGAACCGGCGAGAGATGTCGTGCGGTGTTCCACAGGGTTCGGTTCTGGGGCCGGCCTTGTGGAACATCGGTTACGGCTGGGTGCTGCACGCCGACCTCCCTACCGGCGTCAGTGTAGTTTGCTACGCTGACGACACGCTGGTACTGGCACAAGGGAAACCGCACGAGGCGGCGGCCGAAAACATGACACGCGGGGTTGCGATAGTTGTGGAGAGGATCCGGCAATTGGGTCTCGAGGTGGCATTGCACAAGTCCGAGGCCATGTGTTTTCATGGGCCTCAGAATGCGCCACCGTCGGGATCCCTACTGATGGCAGGAGGGGTTTCCATCGGCGTCGGGTCGACGTTGAAGTACCTAGGACTCGTCCTCGACAGCCGGTGGAACTTCGTGGAGCACTTCCGACGTTTGGCTCCCAAACTGGAACGGACAGGGGCTGCCTTCAAGCGGCTCTTGCCCAACCTGAGGGGTCCAAACGCCTCCTGCCGGAGGCTCTACGCAGGGGTCGTGCGGTCCATGGCCCTTTACGGGGCCCCGGTGTGGGCGCGTTCTTTGAGGCGGCAAGCCGCCCACTACCTGAACGCGCCCCAAAAGGTAATAGCCATAAGGCTAATCCGGGGGTACCGCACGATCTCCGGCAAGGAGGCTAGCCGCCTTGGGATCTGGAGGCGATAGTCCTCGCGCCCCTGCATGAATGGCGCGCGGAAGCATTATGTCGGGGGGAAACTCCGCTGCCGCGACAAATTACCGCTCAGCGGACAGACCTCCGGCGTGATCTCATGGCGACATGGAGAAAGCGACTGTCGCAACCCTGTGCAGGGCACGCCACCATAGTGGCGATAAGTCCCCTCTTTGAGGAGTGGCTAGAGAGGCGCCACGGCGCCCTCACCTACCGCCTGACGCAGGTCCTCACCGGACACGGTTGTTTCGGGAGGTTCCTGCACCGAATCGGGCGGGAGGAAACGCCCGGGTGTTTCCACTGCGAGGATCGTCCGGAGGACACGGTGGAACACACCGTGGAGGTCTGCCCCGCTTGGGCGGAGCACCGCCGTGTCCTCATAGCGGCGATTGGCAGCGGCGATCTCTCGCGTCGGCCTTGGTTCAAGCCATAGTCCGGAGCGAGAGGGAATGGGAAGCCGTCACCTCCTTCTGCGAAGCAGTCATGCTAGTGAAGGAGGTGGCAGGACGTGAGAGGGAAAGAACCTCACGTCCCAGCCGCCGCGGGAGACGCCCTGGGCGTCGGGGGTCACGTGGTGGCTTCCGACCACCGTAGGCGCTGGCCTGTGGACGGCGAGTTATGGGCTAGCTCGCCGTCCGGCCGTCTTATGACGACGGGCCGTGTTGACGGCGCGTTCGTGTTCCACGTTCGCCTCAAAGAGATGTCAGCAATCAAGTAGGGTTCCGCATGGGCCGATGCCTGCCAGGGCTGCGGGACTGTTCGAAAGAGATACCGTGGCCCTGGAACATAAAGGGCAAAGAAGGAACATGGATGGGTTTTAGTCAGTACAAGTCTGACACTCCCCTCCGCTCCGCCCAGAGTGGGTGGGGTCATTTGATGATTTCACATCCGGAAAAAAAAAAAAAAAAAGGGTATGGTCTATTTATCACAGGGCTTTCCAACTAACATAGACACCCAATTGATTATATTTTACAGAAACCATGTTATTGACCTTGGACGTGACAAAAATAAACCTCCACAGCCCAGTTAGTACTAGATAATACGATACCCCTTGGTAAGACTGGATATCAGACTTTCGGGCCACAAAAGATCTAGGTATGTCAGACGATACAGTTTGCAAAGGCAGTTTATAAGCAATGCATCCGATAACATGCTTTAAGTAATTGGAGTATTGGAATGTAGGTCAAGGCAATATTCCAAGCCATAATAGAAACACAAAGTATGGAGGCCTCACTGCAAGAGGCAGTATATTCAACATATGTCATACAATGTAAGCATCTCACACTTTGCCCGCACTCCTACACTAATGACGTATAGAAGACAGCTTTGTAAGCGGTCCGTGACAGAAATTGCGAGCTTAGCACATTTTCGGTACCACGAATTTCATTAGTACTGACGTCGCTAGACCTTATCGTGATTTTGTGCTCAGTGCACGCGTGTCTTTGCTTAAAATAATTCTGGTAGTAAACTACGGTATTGTGAAGGTCATGTATGACCTTCACAATACCGTAGTCTTGAAACGCTTCTGCAAACAAACCTGACAGCGTACAAGGGATTCATGCGCTCTGATTTATCTCAACAATACTAATATTAACTGCTTCAGTCGAGTGAATGTTAGATCCATTCCACTTTTACATGACACAAACAGCAATATCACAAAAGAATGAACTCATCGGTCATTTTCAATCGTTTTTTAGATTAAGTAAAAAAAATCATGCATTTCAGTACTCGCCAGTACTGAAATGCATGATTGATTTTTCTTTTTTTTTTTAAATAATACTACGTTGCCCCACACTAGGAATTTCTCCTGTATCGTGGGTACGTTTACAAACGTTTAAGCACACATACACAAACAGCCAGACCCGGAACAACTACCTGTAGGCCATACAAATATTTGTTCCGTGTGGTGTATTTTTTATTGTGTTACTCAAATATATTATTTCACATTAAAAAAATCTGAATGACACAGAACTTTTGATCTCAAATTAACAAAAAATTAAAGTCCAAAACAGAACTTCGATCAAAAATACTCAAAAAACAAAGAATTCTAACACTTAAGAAGTCTTCACCGTTGAAAAAGTTTTCAAATAGATCGTCAAATTAAACTTTAGTCCCTTAAGATAAGAATTATGACTTATTTTTCCTTTCATTCAGTTTTCTTTCAAAAGTATAATCGTATTGAAAATCTCTTATAATTTTATTGAAGTTTTTCTAACAAGAGCTTATTATAGGGAACGACGGATTGCCACCGCGGCGCCACCATTGAAACCCGCATTTTGAATGCAAATTTGATAAAGCAATCACATTCGTATTCAACTCGATAAACGGATATCCGTGCTTTCAGGCCATTACACACAGTCAATGCCAAGGTATGAAATAAAAAAACGGGATTAATCAGAAAAAGTATTTCGTATTTTACAAAATGGCGTTTACCTGTGGCGTTTCCTTGATTCGATTCGAATTTTAGATTACGACATATTTTTATTTACGACCAATAAACTTGTTGAAAATAACTATTTTCTCATACAAAAGAAAAGAGCATTGATCAACAAAACCTTCAGTTAGACGAGTTCACTTCAGGATCTGACCTGAAAGTCTTTCTCTTTTCTTTTTTTTCGGATAGGAAATCATCAAACGACTCCCCCCGCCCCGCTCTGAACGGAGCGGAAGGGAGTGTCAGACTTCTACTGACTAAACTTCTTTGCCCTTTTTGTTCCAGGGACACGGTATCACTATCGAAAAGTCCCGCAGCCCTGGCAGACATCGGCCCATGCGGACCCCTACATGGTTGCTGATATCTCCTTGAGGCGCGCATGGAACACGAACGCGTCGACACGGCCTGTCGTCATAAGACGGCCGGACGGCGAGCTAGCTCATTACTCGCCGTCCACAAGCCCGCGTTCAGATGGAGCTTTATAGTTGACTCTGGCCTGGAGTGTAAATGAGGTGTTGTTCCACAAACCATGGGGCACTTAGTATCGTGTCCTGCCTCCTGGTATTTGCACGTTACAGGTGCTGATGGGGTGATGGGCAAAAGTTGGACTAAATAAATTTCAGACCTAAATAATTTTGAAGAAGACCTTCAGTTTATGTACATGTATATGTTTATGTGTTATGTATGCAATCAATCAAAATATTTTTATTTTACTTAGGCCTAGATGGGCACTTATAAAACGTCGACAAAAAGGTGCACGGTTCGGGTTGGTCGTTTCCTATGGAGAAGAACCGGCAAGAAACTCCATGGTGTGTGTCATGCGGAGATAGCCTTATGCCCCATCTTCACTTATACTTAGTACATGAACGTAGAAGCAGTTATGTGACGCGGTTTGAAAACAATTGCCACTTGTATACGCCAAATGATGGACCTTGCTGGTCACTGTAACTAAAAACAGAGGTCCAGGTAGCACGAGCGCGTCGATGTAAACGTAACGTAAATACGTTGACTTTATATTTTTTTTTTATTTATTATTAAAATAATAATTTAAAAAAAATTAAATTAAATATATTTTTTTTCTTTTTTCTTTATTTTTTTTTGTTGTATATGGGTATTATGCCTGAATTAAATTACATTTTTTTTTTTTCTTTTTATAATTAAAAATTCCCGTTACAGCTATAGTATCATCATAATTTTAAAAATGTGTTCATACCTATTGGATGTTACTGATTGTTCTTGTTGCGAAAAATGAAACTAAAATGCTACAAGATAATTGTATTTTCGATTCAAAACTCGACATATTTACGTTTCGTTTACATAACTCGCTCGTGCTGAGGCCTCTGATTGTTTGGTACCAACACCCCAAGTTCCTCGCCAAGGAAGTCAAATGTTCTATTCAAACTACAATTGGCTCAAAACCGTTTTGTCCAAAAGACCTTGATAGGAGTGAATTGTTTTAAAAACTCACATAATTCAAAGCATTCCAATTCCGGAACATATAATGAAGCGCTTTGACCCAATAAATTAATTACATTTCATTTTGATTAAACAGGGAAATAAAAATTACGAGCGACCTCATCGACACAAATAAGCCTGGATACAATAATTTTGTTTGAAACGTAGGATGATTGAGTTAGTTAGTTACTACTGTGTTAAGTTAGTTCGCTGAATGTTTGTTTGTCATAAAGCTTTATTTCCGAATTGCTATTAGGTTGACATAGCCTGTGTAAATTCACACACGATTTGTGTTAGACTTACACTATAAATTCCTTTAATTCTTCCTTTGAATTTTGAATTCACTAATAATGCCTTTTATACATAGATTTGATGATTGAATGTAAGCTGCAAATGACGTCAGGAGTATATTATATTTTGGTCCAAGGAATCGTCAAAAAAACCGGTATAGAGGCTGTAAAACGTTTCAGATTTCAGGTAGCATCGCCAAAGGGAGCCCTTTTCAATAGGAAAATTGCAACTAATGATGAAAATGTGATGATAGCCAACAATTTTACTGTATTGACTTTATCCATAATTCCATACACCGAAAGAACATAAATTGAGACTATTATAACTAGAAGATATTTACCATGTTTATTGTTTTCTTTGAGTTCCCGATATTGCGGCGCTGTTGCAAGCACCATGATCACGGATAAACTGAAGTTATTGCGGGTGGGTGTTTATGAGCAGACAAATCGGTCTACCCTCTTTCCCTCTTTTTTCTTTCTTAATGTCCCGTCTTCTAGTTATAATAATTTTAGTGACCATGAAAGTTTAAAATCTTATATTAATTGAGACTGTTTACGCTGCAAACGAGTTATCAGAGAATGGTCTTAGTTCAGTCATTTTACCGAATGACCTGAATATACTTAGCACAATTTAGTCCCTTTTGATAGAACGAACACGAGTTTGTGGCTTGCAATACGCTTGGGCGGTGAGACACTACCGAACGAGCTGCATGATGATTGCATGCCGCTTCGCATATGTGACATTACCACTTCGTCTAACACACTTCTGTTGGTGTCTACGTAGAATGCAAACAAGACGCACGCAGACGTGAAGTTCAGCTTACGTGGACACGTGGACAGTAGACCTAAAAGACGAGGTTGTTTTGTCTTCGTGTTTCAACATTAGAGACAGTTTTAATTTAGTAGGAATTGTTGACAAAAGCTGTAAAGTTATTACGAGATCGACTATGCAGGCCTAGAGTGACACGTGTTTTAAGAGCTTAAATACTATATCTCAACGAAGTGATTAAATATGTATAGCTACTAATTTCCTTGAACCTTTAGGCAAATAATGGGAAAATACAAAAACAACATTAAATACGAGCCATCTACATTAAATTACCATGAAACATTTCTCTGAAGCGAGCGATTATCTTTTTATTTCCTCAGGGTAATGCCGTGTTTTGTTTTTATTGTCTCCCGTTTGGTAATGGATGTGTTCGTATTAAGCTTCTGAAATATTTAGAGCTACTGTTCCAAAGTAAGTGGTTTCACACGGATTTGTCAGAGAAAACAATGGTCTCTTATAATCATTATATGTTTTTATTAGTAGTGTCTAGTCTATGAATATTTGAAATGCAATGACATTTCACAATCAACGCATCATTTCATTTCATTTATTTTTTTCTATTTTTCATGTTTTCCTTTTGTCAACGTCGTTCGCCACGAGATCCTTGTAGCAAAATGCATTTAAAATAAGAACACAATCTCCTTCAATTCCTCTCGCAAGTAAAAAAGTATACAAAGAAATTTACTCACTTTCCGCTTAGCCTCTATGCTCTTATCGATGTGTGTGGATCTGACAACGTGCCTGAACTCCATGTCCACGGTGTGCATGCAATACGACTGTGCACTGGTATTGTCCACGTCTAGTCGTTGCTCGGACTCGTCCTGTGGACAAAAAGATAAACGTCAGATTAGTATAACTGGTATAACTAAGGAAAAATATATGGGTCAGTTTGGTCCACTTAGGGGCAACACCACATAGTGACGTCTTCTTCTCTGCAAGAATTTATGAAGCTTGTATGCAATGAAAAAGTACACTCGCGGACATTATCGTTTATCGAGTAATTATAGCTGCGTAGGCCGCGGCTCAACTCATTTTATTATTACAAAAAAGCGTGGTGCGGTCTTTCGTAGTGTACAATAGCTCATTTAAAATGTTCAAATGGGATGTGTGAGGATTTTTGTGATGCGAATGCCAAAGGTACGAGAGCTTTAAAATTTTATAAAATATACCCTTTTTTATTTACCGCGATTACGGCATACTATATTGCGATTGAAAGTATATCGTTTTTTTTACTTTATCCTGTCTCGTTAGTATATTTTCGGAACAGGAAAAAGGCACAAATCTTGTAGCGTTTCACAAAAGTGGGTGTATTATCTTGTTCAAAAGAATACTGTCAGTATATTTTCAACCACTATATCCACAAAAAGCTTCTATTTTAGAACGAATGGATAAAGTAGGTAGTAAAAATCACAATTACTGAAAAAATATTTCAGACGTGTTTGATTTTATTTTTCTTTGTTAAACTTTGCTGGTTGATTTATTACAACTTTGTTACTAAAAATACAATTTGTTAACAACACCGAAATATATCTATTTTATTATTATTTGAAATATCGGGAACTCAAAGAAAACAATAAACATGGTAAATATCCCGTCTTCTAGTTATAATAATTATCTATTTTATTGTTGTTCGTGCCTTTAAAATATCGATATTTCGATACGTAGTGAACTATCACTACGTATCGAAATATCGATATTTAAACTTTGCTGGTTGATTTATTACAACTTTGTTACTAAAAATACAATTTGTTAACAACACCGAAATATATCTATTTTATTATTATTTGAAATATCGGGAACTCAAAGAAAACAATAAACATGGTAAATATCCCGTCTTCTAGTTATAATAATTATCTATTTTATTGTTGTTCGTGCCTTTAAAATATCGATATTTCGATACGTAGTGATAGTTCACTACGTATCGAAATATCGATATTTAAAAATATTCGTTATTAATACTGTTATAAAGTAATTTAAAAATATTCGTAGCACAATAAATTGAAGTATTTAGCAGGTACAACTATGTACCTGCTAAATACTTCAATTTATTGTGCAGTGGCGACATGGCAATTACTTAACGTTCATCCTCCATTAAACCACTTTAATTATAATAAGTTATGAAACCAAAATAATAGAGACAAGGTATGGCTACTAATCTATAATGTGTGTGTTCCAAATAATATTTACTTAACACTTCAAGCACAAAGTACGGAGGCGGACTTAATGCCCTAGGCATTAATAAAATTATAGGGTAATATTTAAAAGAGATAAAAAAAAAAAAATTAAAGTTGTCAAAAATATTGAAAATGAGCTACTGAAATATTAAGTGAGAGACAAACAGTGGGCGAATACAGATGTTTAAAACAGCGACTTGAAAATACAAATTTGATTTACTAGTTTTTGTTTAATATGATCAGTGTGATAATTCAAGGACTCTGAAAAAAACCTAAAACAAGGTTATTAACCACTAGGTTTCAGATAAGGCGTAGTCGACGTAGCCCCGCTGCGCGGTGCTCCTATTTCTGTTTGCAGGGTTTAAAGTAACCTAACACGAAGGGGATTCCCGGGTCTTAGTTCACTCACTAGACCCCGCCATCCCCTTCGATCCTAACCTGTCCGAGTCGGGGAGCCACAAGTCTCTCTCAGCCTTCGCTCGCTCTTGCTTCCTATATTCTCCTTGTCGCAATGATAGGATAAATAGTTACTTACTTGGTACAATAGTCGCCCATTCAGTATATTGGTCGCAAATAAAGTTTATATTCGCCTGATTAATAATTTCACTTAATTATATTGTTCGTTTCGAAAATCCCCTACCGTAAACCAAAAGAAAAACTTTTATTACAACCTATTTCCTGGTCACGTTCAATAAAGCAATAATAATCAACAAGAACTTTTCCACTTATCGGCCAAAACAAATACCGAACTTTATAATAAGCTTTCCGTGATCAGAAGTAAATGTTGTATTTCAGTCGTTTACGGGGGTTTATTTAAACTTTTGTCAATGGTGGTGCCTCACCACTTTTACTGTTACCTACTGCAAGTTATCGCGGAGTAAAGCAAAGCCCTGTCTCCATGGCTTCCAGGGCTTTCGTTCTATGGCTTATGAGGACCCTGCACTGATTGCTGTTTTTTCCAGCTCGTTCCGTCGGGGTCTACCGCGATGCTTTCTTGGGTTGCACCATTTTGATTTTTTTTATTTATTTATTCAATAGTACACGTACATTTTAAGTTGGTGCCAACATAAACTCATTAGAGTTTTACCGTGCACCAAAATCATCGACTACATAATTTAGAGAGTAGGTACTTAGTTAAAAAAGAAACTACAACTAAAAATTACCGCGGGTATTAGGCGAAATAATATCTAATACTCGTACTAACGAGCCAACCTCGGTAACCAATCCGACCGTCCATTCGAAAACAGCAGTGGCGAAGGAAGTTTCTTAATTGATACAGGTTGTTCCCAAAAGTAAATGTTTTAGAAATAATGTCGTTATTATTATTTTTTTGTTTATGTGTTATGTTATAATTGTTAGGTATTACTTTTACTTCATCGTGTATGCTTTCAATTATTCATCTATAATGAATTTAAAATATACTTATATTAGTAAATCCTTATCTATCTGTGGTATTTATATTTTGTAAAAAATGTTGTAGAATTTGTATTTTATGTTTTTCTGAGTTAATTTGTCCCTCAATGATATAGGTAGTTGATTAATGAGGTAAGGTATTATATATCTTATCGATCTCTTGCCGTGCAAATTCGTGTACTTTGGGAGTAACAGCTTAGCATTGAGGTCGCTACGAGTCCTAATTTCATGAATTTTCGTGGTTTTGGTTTTCTTTAAATTTTCATTAAAAAACTCTTCTTTTAAGAGTAATTAAACAAGTTATTTTCAGTTTTATTGTCTCATTAGTTTTCACTACCGTTGTCACTTTATATAATCCCTCAGATCAAGCACTTTATTCAATCTACTTCTTCTTGATTGGATGACCCAGATTTTGTTCGACCAGTACGTAGCAACCTGGATACGCTCTTAATGTGCACGTCTTTCTACATCGTTCTCACATATATGTATGATCTCAACATGAATGATGTAACCAAGATTTTGTTAAAATATTTGATTTAAAAGAGTGTCCATGGAGTTTCTTGCCCATTCTTCTCCATAGGGATCTACGCTTTGGAATGTGCAACTACAATACTTTCTCAAGTTATTATGTCTTGTGACTGTAGCTTCGCTTCTTTTTGTTTTTTTGACATTCAAAAGTGCCTGTGATGGTCTAATTGAAATAAATGCTTTTGACTTTTGAATAGCTTTGTCATTTGTCTCATAAAAGTCTTGGAGGTTACACATAGTTGTGCACGACAGGCAGAAGAGAAGTTGTGGCATAATATGTGTTGGGGCTCGCATTTTGTCCGAAATGGGTCGATTATCTCACAATATCTAGCCAGATTGGACCTGCAGCGGCCAATTTGAGCCCGCAGTCGGTTTAAAGATGTCCACATTGGCCAATGTCATTTTATTCAATGAAACATAAACAGAGCTGCTGCTGGCCTGCAGTTTAGATTTGTAACCAATAAACATTGAACATACCATCCTATATACGGAACTTTATTCTGTTTGAAAAACATAGGTGTGTCATAAACATTAATAAATAATAATAATAAATTTATTCAAAAATATAAAGTACAACTTTTACAGTTTTTCTTAAATATATGTCAAGTTCACCCATGATTTGTGCCTGAACTAGGTAATCCTGTGTTTCAGGCGATTGGAGGTAACATTAATTGATAAAATAATCACATTTTCTTATTAATGTTATTGGTACCTATGTAGTATGTATTATACCTATGTAAAAAAGGTGTATAAAATTATATTATCTTAACTTAGATAACTAATTTAAAAAAAAATAACAATAATACGAACAATATTTACTTTAGCACTAGTAATAACTTCACATTATCCACTAACTGTAAATCCCTTAAAGGAAAACGACGTGACTTTAACGTTGACTTCAGAAATACTGTAACAATGTAAACTATTGGATTTTTACGGTGTCGTGGGTCAGTATTACGTCATATTTTTTTACGTCACTGACCGTCCATCATAAAAAGTTACAGCTTATAGTCGTAAATATTACGGCATACGGCGGTATTGTAGCTGTATATTATAATTAAGTCAAGTTATTTTTGGTTCTTATAAACAATGCGTTACATAACAGTAAATTGTTACGGAATTTCAACATAACATCACAACATTAGGCCTGTGATCTCAGAAGGGTTAGGAAGAGGTGTACCTAATAGTATACCATCATTTCGCTACTTATGTTTAAGTCCCATGTAGTGGGTGGCGAGCATATTACCATCAACCGGACACAAAGCCAGACTACAGTTGCTACTGAGTAATTCCTGAAGGAAAAACGCAATAACACTTTGCCTCACCTGGGAATCGAACCTAGAACCTCAAGCTCAGCAGTCGCGCTTGCGACCACTAATCCAAAGAGGTACCTCTAAAAACGAACGTCACACCGGAATGCTTTTAAAAAACCGGCCAAGTGCGAGTTCGACTCGCGCACCGAAGGTTTCGCACAAACTTGTTTATTACACTACATATTTACGGCTTTTAGATTTTTTCCCTTACACGTGCTGTGAGACATTGCTTCTTGCCAAATATGATTCTAGATCATCGGGAAGGTACCTTATAGGTTTTGATTCCCTTGTGAAATCGCAAAATATGCGACATACACGTTCATATTATCTTTTGAACGCGGTGACTTACAGTTTGATTTATCACAGCTGAAAAAAACTGTAGACCCGAGTATTTGATAACATAAATATCAATTTGGTACCTCTAACCGTTCTGGAGAAAAAGGGTCTTGGCAGATAGAAAGACTACAAAGTGATCCTGCAAGGGTTCCTTTTTCCTATTGGGGTGCAGAACCCTAAGAAGTAGGCTTCCACGGCGCGACCAGGGCAGCCTGCCCCGCTACTATCTTGCCGACTTCGTCATATTTATTTATACCACGTCATTATCGTATAGTTGGCGCCAATACAAGAAAAAAAAGAAGAAACAATCTCACATCTGTATAATAATAGTTATTTTATAGCCATACGTGCAAGCTTGTTCGAGCTTGACTATTAACTGAGCTGGCTTGCCCATTTGCAGCGCAAGGTAAGGTAGTACGTGAACGTACTGCAAATGGACAAATATGCTTACTCGGTATGCTCTATTATCACATGCCATAACCAAGCCATGTGTTATAAAATACCTCTAACAAATTGTGAGGTATACAGGCCATAATAATTTAACGGCACGGTTGGCGTAGTGGCTGAGCGATTCGCGCTGTGTGTCGCGGGTTTAATTCTTGCTTCAAAGGAACAAATATTTGTATGCCCTATAGGTCCTGAGTCTGGCTGTTTGTGTATCTGAGATCAAATGTTTGTAAACGCAACCTCGATACAGGAGGAATTCCTAGAGAGAGGCAGAGTTTAAAAAAAAACTAGAAGCAATTCAGCGTACAGCAGTGGTATCCTAGTTGTAACGGTTACAACTTATGGGTTTGTAGGTCGTGAGTTCAAAACCAGATAAGCATTTGACTGTGTGTAATTGATTACATCAGTACCCACTCTCTCTCAGTATGACGAAGGAAAACATTGTGAGGAAATCGGAATATCCTAATCTATCCATACATTCGAAGACTTGTGGCAACCACATACTCACTTGTCTGAACCCGTGTCACAGATTCATATCCCAGCAGTACAAACAAGGCAAATTCAGCAATAAATAAACAGCTCACAAAGATTTTTCGAAAGTGTTTGCAAGTAAGACAATATATATCTTTCTCTTTCTGCACAGGAATCTGCTAAGTGCAGTAATGAATGTTGTGCTTTAATTTTATAGCACAATCACAACACAACACTTTTGGATCTTTCACTGCTTATATACGATCGAATATGCCATACATTATGAACCATTATATACATGCTCAAAACATAACAGTTCAAGTAGACAGTATAACGCTGGATTCTAGTCCAACATCAGCTCAATTTCATTTGGGAGGCTGGAGATTGCAATATTAAGACATTATTAGTTGGGGAGCGTGTGTTTCCCACCCAGGTGTAAATTAATCGTTTGTAGGTTTAGCAAGTATAGTCTTCGTAATTGCGTTGCTACCCTAAGGTTGAATCTCGCTTGCACTCATGGAACGTCAAGGTTTTATGTGTACCAAAGACAGAAACTATGATCAACCTTAGTGACGTTTCAATTTACTTGCGAGATTTTGCCAAAAATGGTAAAGTAATTAAGATTTATACAAAATATATTTTCGAGAAATAGTTCTACTACAATTTTTCGATTTAAAAATAGGATAGGATACTTTAGAGGTTTTATTCTATCTTTATGTGTTTAATGTATCGCAAAGTGATAACAGTCCCAAAATATATTAAATCTCTCTTGAACCTCTATTTAATTATTTTGAATTATAATAAGATCATTCTTTCTTTGATAGCAGCGGTGACCCAGCGGTGGCGGTCCCGACTTACGAGCAGTAAGTCGTGGGTTCGAACCCAGGCAGGCGCATTATTTTGTGTAATTTATTTCATCACCACTGCTCTCAAAACGGTGAACGAAAACATCGTGAGGAAACCGGCATGTCCTAGAACCTAAAATTCGAAGATATGTGACGTCTACCAACCTGCACTGGGCCCGCGTGGTGGATTATAACCCATTCCATTTCATAGAAAGGAGGCCTGTGTCCCAGCAGTGGGAACATAGGCTGATTATGCTTATGCTTAAGCTTTCTTTCTTTAGTGCGATAACGAAAATGGGAAAGCAAAAAATGTATTAATTTGACCTTATCTTTCAAAAGGCTTATTTCAATTAAATTTCATTACGTGCTGTAGACATACGAAACCCTTTGAGCTTGTGACACTCAAATATAACTTCAGTTGTACCTACGCAATTCTACTTTGAAATATACAGTAATAGTTGGACAGACTGCCAAAGTTTTATAACCTGGAGATTGCGATCCGGATCGGTGTTGACAGATATATCTGTCAACACCGATCCGGACCGAACTTTATGCAACCCAGATGTTGTATAAAGTTCGGAACAGTCCTGGTTAAAATTTGTATTCGAATATAACTTGCTCACTTGAGACCACAATGACATGAACGTGGCTCACTAGTATCGTGTTGTTCAATATTCTGCACACAAAATAGAAAAAGAAGAAAGAATATTGGAATAAATAAATTGAAAAGAAAGGTGTTTTTCTAAGATTTTTAACACACAGGTTTTTGTTTTGTTTTATGTCTATATTGTTATTATATTCTCAATATTTTTTACTCACCTTCTGTAATTTCTTCGTGTACCATTTCTTGCAGCAAATCTCAGCTGAATTACTTTTTATGATCGGAGTTGTTGGTATCAGGTGGTTGCTCTTGCAACTGGTCACTGTGGACAAAGAAATGAAAATATTCAAATCATGATACTTTATTTTGACTGCTTCGTTCGTCTAGTGGTCGCAATCACGACTACTGAGCACGAGGTCCTGGGTTCGATTCACTGAGTCGGGCAAATTATTATTGGGTTTTTCCATCAGGAATTTCGGATTTGTACCCGGTTGATGGCACTAGGCTCGCCCCCTATTTCATAGGACTTATACATAACTAGTGAAACGTGGGTGTACCATTAAGTACACCTCTGCCTAACCGAGATTACAGGCGAGAAGTCATGTTATGTTATGATTCTTTAAGAAACGATTCGTAGCCAAGTTTTTCATCAACGATACGGTAGATCGGCCCACTACCTTTAAAGAGAGCAAGCCTGTTTCATGGAACTGGGCTCTTTGACATGATTGATTAACTTAAAATGTCAAAGTTAAAAAACCTAAATACCGATACAAAATTATTCAGTTCTATTTTCGACGTTCCGCGAAAAAACTTTCATTCGGTACTAAATATAATTAAATTGACTGTCGCCCGCGACCTTCAATCGCGTGAAATTATTATTATACTAGCGACCCGCTCCGGCTTCGCACGGGTTTTTTTTTTTTTCATATGCTAAATCTTCAAATGACCCCCTCCCGCTCTGGGTGGAGCGGAAGGGACTGTCAGACTTGTACTGACTAAAAAGAAAGAGATATCGTGGCCCTTTGTGTTCCAGGACCACGGTATCTCTTTCGAACAGTCCCGCAGCCCTGGCAGGCATCGGCCCATGTGGACCCCTACTTGGTTTCTGACATCTCTTTGAGGCCCGCGTGGAACACGAACTCGCCGTCGACACGGCCTGTCGTCATAAGACGGCCGGACGGCGAGCTAGCCCATAGCTCATTGTCCACAGGCCCGCGCCTACGGTGGCCGGGAGCCACCACGTAACCCCCGACGTCCAGGGCGTCTCTAGCGGCGGCTGGGACGTGAGGTTCTTTCCCTCTCACGTCCCGCCACCTCCTTCACTAGCATGACTGCTTCGTAGAAGGAGGTGACCGCTTCCCATTCCCTCTCGCTCTGGACCATGGCTTGGACCAGGGCCGGACGCGAGAGATCGCCGCCGCC
The DNA here is from genome assembly GCA_910589295.1 of Noctua janthe. Classification (NCBI taxonomy): domain Eukaryota; kingdom Metazoa; phylum Arthropoda; class Insecta; order Lepidoptera; family Noctuidae; genus Noctua; species Noctua janthe. The sequence continues at coordinate 2,983,671 of OU342560.1, forward strand.
AATCGCTGCTAGGAGGACACGGCGGTGCTCCGCCCAAGCGGGGCAGTCCTCCACGGTGTGCTCTACCGTGTCCTCCGGACGATTCTCGCAGTGGAAACACCCAGGCGTTTTCTCCCGCCCGAATCGGTGCAGGAACCTCCTGAAACAACCGTGTCCGGTGAGGACCTACGTCAGGCGGTAGGTGAGGGCGCCGAGGCGCCTCTCTAGCCACTTCTCAAAAGCTTCGCACGGGTGCAATATATATATAAACATTGCTCTCGAATCAATTTGAAAACTCCATTAAAATTCGTTGCGGAGTTAAAAAGATCTGAGCGTACAAACAGCGGGAGTGACATTGTTTTATACTATGTAAAGATATTACTTCCCTTATTGAACCGTATTATGTTAACAATTTCAAGGGTTTTAATTTTTTTGCACGGACCCCTGATTATTTAAGTAGCTTTAGTGAGACCTAATAACATCAGCTATTTGCCAGTAAAAGTCCCATTAAAATCGGTCAATCGAACAAAAAGACAAACAGACAGACAAAAATTAAAAAAAAATGTGTTTTTGTTAAAAGTGCCGTATATATTTTCATATGCATTCAGTAAAAAGATGTTATTGTGATATTACAAACAGACAATTTTATTTATTTGTTTAAAGTTATAGATATGGATGTATAAATAGATAATCATTATCAGTCTCCTGCTCTTATCTCATTTGATTTGGGTTCGGCGCATTATGTTTTCTTCTTCCATATATCTTTATTACTCGTCATAAAAAAAATATATAAATATATATCATCAACCACTCTCCTTTCTTGTAACACCATCCTTCACACAGTCCATCCATTGTTTCTTTGGACTTCTACTCTTACACCCATCCATGTTAATACTCAAAACTTTCCTCTCGACATTTTCCTAATTCCTCCGCATCACATGCCCGTACCAAGCCAACCGATTATAATTGAACATAAAAAGTTCTTCATCTTCCAGAATTAATTGTTCCTTTATAGAGACTAGGTCCACTTACGCACGGGTAATAATTAAACAAAGCAAGAATAAATAGATCGAATGTTGTTTGCGGTAAATGAGACGTATTTTCTATTCTTAGATCAGTCTGAAGTTAATAGTTTATTATTATTTCGTTCTTTTAACTTAGATTTCAGAAAAAATAATTTGTTTTGCTGTAACTGTATTTCGGGTTGCCATCTAGAACGCAGTTTCGTTCTGTATGGAGACCCAAAATTTGAAAGATTTGAAATCAAAAACATAAAAAGAAACTAGCAAAATGAGGTCGTGCTAAAAGTACCTCTGCCTAACCCTTCTGGAAAATACAGGCTGCGCAATTAACCTAAAAAAAGAAGTAGAAGAATATTAATTATAATTTGTTACATTTTCTTGGCCTGTGATGTCTCGCTGTTCCAGTAACTTAAAATGAAAAATATAAATCGATAAAATACCTACCTGATTTTAGGACAGGAATCTATCAACAATAACGAAGTTACAAAAGAAAATAATTATATTGAATTGACATAAGCTATAGAAAAGTCAAATCATTAGGTACAGTGGCCACCACATCAATTTATCACATAAACCATGACATGTCGAAGGCTAAGTTTAAAATCAAATGTTTTTTTTTACAGTTTGCGCATCGGTATGTACTTATTGTACTGTTGAAAATCATTGTGTAAATATGAAACAGTTTTATAACACAAAACTTGTATATCAAACGTATCGTGAAAATTAACATGTACCTACTTCTTTTGATGTTGTAAGATCTTCCATTTGTATTTCTAGGTGTACACCAAAGCAAAAAAAAAACTTTTATATCGTTGAATACAAACGGTAAATTAAGTAGGTACATAGACATCCATTTAACGACCACCTTCACGCTGTCTGGTCCCGTGATCCCGTCATAATGGGTTAGCACAATATTGTGTTACGGAAGGCGTTGGTGGTAGAACATTTGCAAGTGTTAGTAGGATACACAAAAACTAACAGCATAAAAACTATTTGGCAAAAATAAAGAAGAGTTATTTTTAGTGTTTTTTTTTTTGGAAATCGGTTTGTTTTGCTTGTTCTAGTCATATGTTAATGACATGGTTATTTAATAACTTTTAGTTACAATGTAAAATTAATAAAAAAAAATATCAGCTGTCCCATACATTTGGGTCGAGTAGGTATTGAATTTTTGTATCGGGAAAGCTGATAATTTCAAACACTGTTTTAAGCTTTCATGGTTTATAACTAAACTTATACTGTCACTTACGGGATATCTTCCGTGATTGTTCATTATTTTGAGCTCCCGATATTTTCTTTCATGGCGGTTGCCACAGCGCCGAAATATCCGGAGCTCAAAATATAGACAGTATAAGTTTAACTGATAATTTTTTCGGATTTACGATATTGGACCCAAGGAGAAAGTTGTCCAGTTTGATGGTCTGCAGTATCCTTTCATGTGACTATACCCTTTCTGTTACACCCTGTATAGTTAGTAGCTATATTGGGAAAGTTCAAAGATTCCTATTCCTAACGATGTTAACCGATAACTCGAGTAGGTGAGGAGGGATTTATTTACAAAAGACCTCCGATTACAGTAATATTTCTTATTTGTATTTTTCCATACCATTCGGGCATCCACGTGCAAAAGATTATGCCACAGCAAAATGAAGGACTCGGTTGGTGCGAATTTGAGACCACATAATACGTATAATGCCGTATAATACGAAAATTTCATATATCTCGAAGAAAGAAGGATATAAATACATATTCTTCTTTGATGTATGGATTAAGGTATTTACCGCTTATCCTGTAAGAATTGTCGAGTGTAAAGCCGAAAGGTATTCGTCACCAAGGTTAAAGAAAATACGAGAAAATATTCTCTGATAACTTTTTAGACCTATGTATCCTGCTTATGAAGTTTCATTAAAATTGGTTCAGTCATTTCGAAAAAAAAAGGACTTGAAAGTATGTATGAAATGCCGTTAGTCAATGCTATTAAGACTTCCTTGTAAAAGATACGACGGAGTGACTGACTAAATCAGCCTTTAATCGCAAGGGGATAAGACGTTTCGACGATTTTTTGAGGATTTAGGATAATGCTTTTCTATCTCAATTATTTTCTAGTTAGACTGTAAATTGAACTGAGTGACGTAGGATATTTATGGTCTGACAGACCAGCCTAACTTAGGGCACAATATATGAACATTATTTAGTATTTTGGCTAAGTACCTGTTTCACGATGTCCGAATCCGCTACGCAGTGAATAAATTCAAGTAAATTAACGGGCACTTAATCGTAGGTGGTGTAACACTCTGCAGTCGCGATTCCATTAGGCAAGTCTTGCTTGCAAGTATGAGGTCACATTTGCGTACAAGTTACTTGCATTATAAACGTTTTAAAGAGTGTGTAAATTGCATGCAGGTTTTACTTGCATACAAGTGGAGATGTTCAACAATTGAGTACACGTCACTCGTTCGAAATTCGAAACGTGCAACTAAAGTTGGTGCGTTTAAATTAAACGTCATTTGATAATAAATGTATAATGTTCAAACTTCGTCATACAAGTTGTAGTTTGTATGCAGGTTTTTTCAAGTTGTATGCAATTTGCAACTTGCATACAAGTAAGTTGCAAATTGCATACAAGTAAATTGCCTAATGGAAATCGCCTTGAGCGTTACGAGTAGCACTGTCGCTTAACTATCAAACTACAGTTATAGGTAAAATTTAACCTAGCAGTTTTACAGTTATGTGTTATAAAGACAGGGACATATCTTAGTCACAGCACGTGATAAATAACGCTTTCAGATCTCGGCTTTTAAATTTGAGCGAAATAAGCTTAAAATAACATCGCAATCATTTAACGTAATCTACAAATTCATGCTCATAATGACTATTTCATTAAAAATCAGAATTTAAAAAAAAAAAAACAGAATTTTTATCGCTGCCATTAACTCTGTTTAGATCGAGACCCCTTTTTAAGTATGTAAGTACTTTCAAAATTGCAAGTCATTTGACGATGGATTACCCAAAAAATTAAAACTGAACAATTCATCATTTTCCGTTATCTGGACACCGCTTTTTATTAAAATCTGTAGACTGATTAAAGCGTTCAAAGGCAAGCTCTAAAAAAACAGCCCTCACAGAAATATCGTCAAGAAAAATATAAAAAATACTGAGGTGAAAAATACTTCACCAACCGAAGCTTTCTTATAAGAACAAAAAGCGTAACTTTTAGGTCTTAATCAAACACTGCCAAGTTTACCTTTGAGGAAACTATATTCCAATTGAATGGAAGTTTTTTACTCGATACACGTGCCTGGTTGTAGGCAGATCGAAAACAGCACGATAAAAACTAATCAACTACATGTCTACATCAACCTGCGCTCGGGAACGATCAAACAGCACTAAAATTGAAACTTTTTATCACTTTCCGATGGACTTTGAGGGAAACTATTGCTCTTCACATGTTTGAAAAATTCTGTCTGTTAGACAACTTATAATTCTGTAGACACATATTATACTTTATCTAGTACATTTGTTTCAAACAACTGACGAATAATTTCAGTAACTTTAACAATAATATTATAATACTATACAGGGTGTAACAAATGTGAAAAAAATATTAGCTGTCCCATATAAAATTTCAATTTTCTTTTTTTTTAAACTATGCCCCACACTAGGAATTTCTCCTGTATCGTGGGTTCGTTCACAAACATTTAAATTCACATACACAAACAGCCAGACCCGGAACAACTACCTGTAGGCCATACAAATATTTGTTCCGTGCGGGAATCGATCCCGCGGCACGCAGCGCAGCAGTCAATCGTTCAGCCACTGCGCCAACCGTGCCGTCAATACCTACTCGAACCAAATATATGGGACAGTTGATTATTTTTTCGAATTTACGATATTGGATCCAAGGAGAAAGTTGTTCAGTTTTATGGTCTGCAGCGTATCCTTTCAAATGACTTTCCCTGTCTGTTAAACCTGCAGAAGCCTTAAATAGATTTTTTTCAATTTTTAGGTAATTAAAAAATTAAAAAACCGACGGCACGGTTAGCGCAGTGGCTGAGCGATTGGCTGCTGCGCTGCGTGTCGCGGGTTCGATGCCCGCACGGAACAAATATTTGTATGATCTACAGGTAGTTGTTCCGGACCTGGCTGTTTGTCTATGTGAGTTTAAATGTTTGTAAACGCACCCACGATACAGGAGAAATTCCTAGTGTAGGGCAACGTCTTTTTTTATAAAAAAAAAAACAGCAAACCACAGAAATTTTGAACAAGACTCCTTGGTCATTTTTGAAAAATCATTTTACAATGAGTCGCAGTTTTTGTAGATGGGTCAGCCCATTAGTTACACGGCTTACATATACCAAGACACGTAAAAAAAAACTTAAACACAAAAAGGCATTAATAAACTTTTTCTCTAAAATCCGTCGACACTGTGATCCAAAAAAAACAAACAAACATTTTCAATAGATACCTATTAAAATAGTCGGTTGTGTGCACAGAATTACAGGCTCACCAACATTATCGAGTAATGTATTTACCGTGTATTACTTACACGACAAATACATTATCTACCGTGTGTGATATTCGTTACAATTCTCAATATTTTACCGAAGCACGTACCGACAAAATAGAGTCCTTTTCCCACACGCGTTCGTTGAATTACGGGCTTTATTTACTTATTTTGATAAATATAAGCTTGCGGGTTTATAAAATACAGTGAAATTTTATTAAAATCCGTTCATCGGTTCAGACGTGAAAATGTGACAAATAGACTGATAAGTATTCTATACCGTGTTTACTATACGTTCTACAGGTCATGGTCTCCCTGTATGTCAATTCTTTGTATGTAGCAAACAATCGGAACCTTAGCATTGACGTGATATGTAGAAATTACGGTAGAAAATAAGTGCTAGGAAAAGTATATGACCCTATTATACCCGACTAGCGACCCGCTCCGGCTTTCGCACGGGTGCAGTCTATACATATAAACCTTCGTCTTGAATCGCTCTATCTATTAAAAACCGCATCGAAATCCGTTGCGTAGTTTTAAAGATCTAAGCATACATAAGGACAGACAGACAACAGGAAGCGATTTTGTGATTATGGCTACTTATTTCTGCTGCTAATCATAACTATGTATTCAATTTTTTTTTAGCCTACGATATCGAACAAATTAACAGGATTTTTTGTGTAGTAAACAAATAGCATCGGTAACAAAACCATGTTTGTGGGGCATAGTTTTAAGTCTTAGACTGATGTAAACATTTCATAAATATAGAAACAGACAGGCCACCTGTTTGCATGCAATATGATTCCTTTTGCCACAGACTAAACTAAACGTCGACGTAATGCGGCTGCTGAGCGTGAGGTCCTAGGTTCGAGTCCCGTGTCGTGCAAAGTGTTATTGGGTTTTTCCATCAGGAATTTCTCAGTAGCAGCTATGGAGTCAGGATTTGTGCTCGGTTGATGGCAATAGATTCGCCCCCTATTACATGGGACTTAAACATAACTGGCGAAATGTGGGTGTACTAATGGGTACACCTCTGCCTAACCCTTCGGGCGTGATGTTATGTATGCTTATTGAAATCCTACGTCTTGGGTTCAATAACTCTCAGGTCATGCAAATTGATATTGGGTTTAGTAATCAATAATTTCTCAGTAACAGTCTGCATGGAATATTCTTTCTTCTTTTTCTGTTTTGTAAGCAGAATATTGAACAAAAATACACGATACTAGTGAGCCACGTTCATGTCATTGTGGTCTCAAGTGAGCAAGTTATATTCGAATACAAATTTTAACTAGGACTGTTCCGAACTTTATGCAACATCTGGGTTGCATAAAGTTCGGTCCGGATCGGTGTTGACAGATATATCTTCGCAATATAACTAGCGCAAAACGTTGGTTTCCTTTAAGAGCGTTAACGTCTTTTAAAAAAAAAAGATAATAGGAAATTACTGTTTCTATGGAAAATCTAAAATCGGTCTAATTTAGCTGTAATAGTATATTTTTCTAAAATGTTCTCTGTCAAGTTTTTAGACTTATGTATCCTGCTTATGCGTACGAAGTTTCATTAATATTGGTTTAATAATTTCGAAAAAATCTCTTGAAAGTTTGTATTAAATGTAAGACGTTAACGCTGCCCTACCCTTTGCTGTAATACAGGAGTGATGTTATGTCATACTAAGTTAACTTCGCTTTACATTCACCCATGCAACTTTTATGCTTAGTAAATAGTACTGCCGCATTCATGAAATTTGTGGACTGTTATTTGAGGACTTACGTATGCCGAAGGCTTGTAAACTGCTCATACTTCAATAAGTACACTTTGGTACAATGAACACGAAATGTTATTCAGTTGACGAACAGGTATGGCAACGTAAACTTAATACCAATAGCATTAACATCTTCGCCAATAAGCTAATTGTTTCTAACCTACAGTGGCCACAGTTAATATATATATTAATGTTAATATTATTACATTTTATAATATTACTTACTTAATATTATTACTCACTTATTTATTATTATCGTCGATTGTGTCATTCTTTAAAGCAATAAAATAGATTTAGTTATTTCTTTTCTTTGTTTTTAATTTTGTTTTCATGTAATTTTGTTTTTTTTAGCCTATTTGTACTCATTGTAATACTATAAAACTTGAAATACTTATGCAAGGGCTGTGCACACCTGTAAATAACATATTCACCACAGACTAAGTTTAATTCAAATTTCAAATTTCAAATTATTCATTAATAATCATAGACATTTGAACGGTGATCTCCAAACTAGACGTTAGTCCGTATCTTGGGGATCAGAGTTGTACATTTTCGTTTTATTATACAAAAAGGTCGTATACGGTGATTATTAACAAAATTAAACTAAAAGTAAAATTAATAAATTGAAGTAAAAATAAGGAAAATATAATTAAGAGAGTAAAAAACAAAAACTTAGAAACAATACTTATTCACAAACAAGATTCAACTTAAATGTGTGTGCGTGGGTTTGTGTAAGCGTTTTGTTACATTACCCCAAAAATGTATTAGTAAATAAGTCGTTGGAGTGCCATAATTAAATAAATAAACTTGCACGTAATAAATAGAATATGAATATGAATGAATAATATAATGAATCTGGTCAGACTGGAAGCCGACCCCAAGATATTTGGGAACAGGCTAGGCAGATGATGATACCTACCTTTTGGTATGCAAGTTCCTTGTTTTCCCTTTTCACCATTTCTTATCCTAAAAAACGGATGTTCGAATTATCCGGGTCGGATTGAAGGAATCATTTTAAATAGAGTTGTGTAGTTAACTGCAGATTCTCAATACTGATACCTGGTGGTCTATACAGGTCGTCTAGCGCCATCTCTTTCCCACACTGGAATTACTCCTGCTTTAAGACGTCATAGTAACCCACCAGGTCTGGCGCCGGAGTTAATCAATTCAAATTGCAATTATACCTTCAGTTTTCCGACAGCTGACAAACATTATACACAAATACTTAGTTCAAATTTTCAATTCTGAAACCTGCACTAGCTACAAACAATGAGCACTAACAATTGTATCTATAGTTAAGCTAAAGTAATTACTTGAGTTAAAGTAATTACTATAACCATTGTTATTATAGCAACCATTTAACTTGACATAATTTGTTCCAATTTAATTTATTCTTGGTCAAGTTATTCTTATTTTATTTTTTTAATCTGTATTCATCTGATCTGGACAACCTACATAAATGCTACTAACTTAGCCTTAAAAGAATTAATGTGTTACTAACAAAATATGGACATTACCTAGTCTGACATAAACAATTTTTTTTTTTTTTTTTTTTAATGCTATAGACAACGATTTGAACGAAGTTAAAACCGTCAAAGAAAGCACAGCTAAGAATTTTAATCTTTGACAGTTCTAACTTGAAGCAATTACTAAACTGCAGAATAAAAATCGTATCTTAAATAATTACTTTTACTCAAGTAATCACTTTGATTTGTTGGAATTTTTTAAAGCCTGAGCAAGTATGACAAATCGCAATAAGTATATGGTGTTCTGCAAAAAAATCTCAAAAAGTACTTAAATTGGAGCCTAAACTACTGGTAAATTAGGACCTTTTTAGTTTTTGTTGAATCCATTATTGTTCTTTCCGTCTATTTATAAAGACCCTTTTTACTAAGTAAAAAGTTAAAAAGCCGAAAGTCAGTGATGCCCAAGACTTACTAAAAACAAAAAAAAACAGTTATCTACTAAGCTCGGAAACTGGGTACAAGTTATTTAGATAGGCTCTGTTTTACTCGTATTACTCAGTGTCTTTTTATTTTGTAGTCAATTTATCAAGTTTTAAATCGTAAATAGCCAGGACAAACGCCTCTTTTCTAACAGACAATGCATGACCATAGATCACCATGCTTGTACTATTACATCACTAGTTATATGTTGGAAACAATACGTGACACGCTTGTATCCGTTTCCTTCACAATCTTCACATTGTCATTGTAAATGAAATGAAATAATTCATAATGTAATTGTTATGTGTGCCTGTAACACTTTAATAATCCTGGAAGACTTTAATTCAAATTAGCAACAAAACAGTTTAAGACAGAAAGGCAATCACGGCCTTATTTTATTTATTTTAAAGTCCAAGTTTCTTCACAATGTTTTCCTTCATCGATGTCAATGATGTCCACGATAAACTTCAAATTGGCGCTTGCTCGGATAGCAACCCACAACGTCAATCAACTGAGACTATCACCGCAAGACCATCCCGAAACTATACCATCAAGTTTTACGCAACAAAATACGTGAGAACCTTTTCTTTTACAAACTGTGTACTAAAAAAAACCTACGTCGTTAATTGTAGACCGTTTTTATAAATTACAGGTACGTACCTTCTCGTATTTATTCAAAATTCCTGAAAAGTGAAGCACGTTCTTCGAGTTTCTCGGTATTGGATTTGCATAATTGTATAAAAAATTCATCGTAGGCAGATATCGGTTTCTAGAACGGATTTAGATACCCTGTGAGGCGATTGATTGGACAAGAAATATAAAAAGGAAATCTATTCCCTTTTTTCTTAGGCTTTATTTCACGTATCATTTGAGCATCACTTTTACGAAGGTTTGATCTTGAATAAATAGAAGTCTGGAAACCTTTTGTTTTAAATAAAATACGCAGCCAATGAAATAAGATATAAATTATTAAGCAAAAAATAGCAGACACAAAACTTAGTCTGCGAAATAAAGTCAAGAGATACAGCAATGAAAAAACAGGACACTGAACCTCCCGAGAGCACCTCAAAAGTTGGTTAGGTACTCCTTTATTATTGAATGCAGGACGAGACAGACAAAAGCTTTGCGCTGAGCTAAAAAAGTGTGCAGAAAATCTACACCCCACCTTAATAGTTAAACTGCAAAATTCATCGGTTTTCCCGAAGAGACTAGACACATGACATTCCCAAATGACGTCCAATTTCCCCAAATGTCATTCAAGACTTACGTATCGGGTTTTTCACATAACTGCACCACAATTCACATAGCTTATTGTGGTTATTGACATAATTCTGATGAAAGTCGCATAGTCAATGCAAGTGCTATTTGATCGATTGATTAACCATTGTCGACTGTATTTTTTTAAAACACGCTACATTTTTTTTTTTTTTACTTTGGACACTTTTATCGTACACGTCTTGCTACATCGATCTCACATAATGTACCATCTCAACATGAATGATGTAACCAAGGTTTTGTAAAAATATTCTGATTTAAAAGACTGTCCATGGAGTTTCTTGCCCGTTCTTCACCATAGAGATCTACGTTAGGGAATGGGCAACTACAGTACTTTCACAGTTTTTATGCCTTGTGACTGGGACTATAACTACATTTCATTGTAGTCTTTGTTTCGATAATTTAGAAGTGCCTGTTCTGGCCTACCTTAAATAAATGCTTATATTTTGATTTCAAGTTTCAGGTAAAGAAAAACCCATTAAAAACAACCCAAAAACGTACCAGAGACCCAGCTCTCTAGGGTGAAGAAACCGAAATAGTAGTTACAGGAACCGAGGTTTTATTTTGGTCCGCCTCGCAATCTCACATTCTCCGGTGTGATTTTTCATAAATTGTTTACTGTAATGAATAAGCATAAACATAATCAGCCTATAATGTTCCCACTGCTGGGACACAGGCCTCCTCTCTATGAGAGAGAATGGGCTGTAATCTACCACGCGGGCCCTGTGCGGGTTGGTAGATGTCACATGTCTTCGAATTTTTGATTCATCATTCTGTAATGAATGATGAATCAAAAATTTGACAGGTAGCTGCCATTATTTTTGATTCATCGTTCATTAAAAAAAATTAAAGTTGACAGAAGCAAAATTTTTTGGCTTTTTTGACAGCCAAGTTCATCAAAATTTTAAAATTTTAAACTTTTAATTCTTTATATACCTAAGTCAGTTCAGAAAATTATTTATGCAGAAACTGTAATGCAAGTTTGGACATGAAGTTCAGACACGCTTATTAATGCAAGAAGGCTGGCGTGTCGGAGTTTTCACTAGGACTTGTTAATTAACCTGAAATTAAAATTATGCACAGAAAGTCACGTCTATTTTTGGAGGTAGACATTTCAGCAAAAGTAGTATTTAATTTGGAATATTAAAAATTGTAAAGAACCGTGAGTTTGCAGCAGTTTTTAATTAACTTGTCATAAAAAAATACTTGAGTTAAAATACGTAATACCTTATTACGAAATTCCCTCAAAACACTGAAGGAAAACTTCGTAAGGAACCCAGAACTAAAAATTCGAAGAAATATGCCGTCTACCTACCCGCACTGGGCCCGCGTGGTGGATTATAGCCCATTCCCTCTCCTAGAGAGGCCTGTGTCCCAGCAGTGGGAACATCATAGGCTGATTATGCTTGTAACCGGGATCAACAATCTGGTCCAATAGTAAATTATACCCGCTAAAATTCAACCAACAGATTCTTGCTAAGCCTCAAGGCGTACCCAATTATGAATTTCCTCAGCTCGTAGTTTAAAGTAGGTAATAAACTTAAGAGCTAAGTAAGCCCTTGCCGATGTAGCAGTTTATTCACTTCCTTAACAACTTGTGCAAAATTGCCAACGTTGCATTTTTACAGAAAACCAATTTTAAAAACTAATATTTAGGTCCGGTTATCTAACAAAACACGAACCATTCTGTACATCGTTCTCATTTTGTCAATCATTTAAAATGATAAAGGCAGAATTATTTCTTTTTTCTAAACGCATGTAGATATTGAGTTCCCGTGACGTGATACTGTAATTCGGTCTTCAAAAAACCGGCCCATTAGCTCAGTTGGTTAGAGCGTCGTGCTAATAACGCGAAGGTCGCGGGTTCGATCCCCCCATGGGCCACAGTCTAGTTTTTGGATATTTTATGAAGTTTTTTTTTTCATTACATAAAACCACTAGGTTTTTTTAATATAATAAAATAATACAAAGTTTTCAATAACTTATTTACTGTTCCTTTCTTTTACGAGGGTTTTCTAAAGTTTTTTACGAGCGGTATCAATTTAGGACCTAATTAAGGGACGTCTGAAAATCTAATTAAATATGATATTATTTTTAATAAATAAAAATCATAATGTAAAATTTGAACATCTTACTCGATGTTCAAATTTTACATTAATTAAGTATCGTAAAGATACAAAACGCGATTTGGATACGTATTTTTTCTTTCGTCACATAATCAAAAAATGACGACGATACAGAGCATCAAAGTTTATGAGAGGGTGCTTGTGACGTCACTGGATAGTAAAAAATAACAGAAATAGTGACGTACGCGACATTTCAACTCGCTGGATCGTGGTAATTTTTCGTTTAGGTACATGACAAAAGAAAAAATACGTGTCCAATATTTTTTGATAATCTAACTGACGGACTAAGTAGATTTTTCAGGAAAATACCCCATTATACGCACTATGTAAAAAATTTATTTTCTTTTCTTTTCCCTACTTACCCATTAACTACCATTTCACGGAAATGTAATCTAGATACACTCGAACACGATTTACCAACTGCATTACGCTACGCTGAACGCTGTGGCATATCTCGTCTCGCTGCCGACACTCGCAATAAATGGCTGGTATCACGTAAGATCCTATTACTCCTGGTTATATTTGTAAACCCCTACTGAGATAGAAAATACAAACATAGCGTCTCACAGCTTGTGAAGAAAGATAGATAAGAAAGAGAAAGGAGTAAATGATGTCGTGACGTCTGACAGAGAAGGACGGAAGAAGAAAACGTGTTGCGCCGACCCCAAGTAGAATCGAACAAGGACAGGAAAATGATGATGAGCGTCTCACAGATTATCGCAAATCATCGTTATTATTGTTGTGATTGTCCGTTTACAAGAAAAAAAAAAGAAAAATACAGAAAAAAAAAGGAAGAAGGAAGAGAAGATATTTCGTAAGTAACAGTATAAGTTTAATATTAAATGTGAAAGCTGAAAACAGAACTTCTTAGGTAGTTGTTAAAAACTAGCGGTTCATCGACCGTGATCAGTGAAAGTTAAGACCAATAATAATTAGTTAAGATTAAGACGGATAAAATTATGGTGTCTATAGATGAGAAAATAAAACCTTTTATGGACGAAAACAAAATACAAAAAAGAAATCAAAGTTCTTAATATAAAGATTAATTCACTAGAAAATATAAACAAAAGAAACAATATTCCGTTAATACACGGATTAAAAGGAAAAGACACCAACTATGCGGAATTATCCAAAAACATCACGGAACTATTTCATAAATTGGATGTGAAAATCGAAAGCTATGACATCAACAAAATGCATAGAATTGGTAAACGAACGCCAGATAAAATAAGACAACAAAAAATTGAGGTATTTAAAAACAAAAAGAAAATGCCTGAGAAAACGTACATCTCAGAAGATTTCTCCAAAGAAACATTGCAAAAGCGAAAAGAACTACAACTGCAGCTTGAGCAAGAGAGAGAAAAAGGAAACAAAGCCTATATCAAGAATAATAAAGTTTTTGTAAAAGTCAAAGACAACGAGAAGAGAAAAGAGACTTTTCAACATCATTTACTTCAACACTACAACAACAAAAAGACAGTGGAAAAACTCTAATAGCTCCTGCAAAACTACAACGAACGGATCAATTGGTGTTTATGAGATCTAGATTAAAGAAAAAAAACACACCTAATGCATAGGATCCACAAGACATCGGTAACCGAAGAAGAAAATCAACAACCACAACAAAAAAGAAACATACAATAAATAAAAACATCCCTAAACCGGCTGGTCACCGTGGGATCGGAGACCAAAACCAATAACCAAAAAACCTGAAATAATATCAAAGGAAGAAGATTCACTAACACAAATAATTAAAAAAAAATATTGCATAGCAACATTAAATACAAGGACATTAAAAACACGAGAGAGATTCTCTCTAATTCGTATAATTAGACAGTGCACTACAAAATATTAAATGCAATATTATAGGTTAGAAGAGATTAGAAGGTCAGGCGAACAAATCGAAGAGTATGATGATTATATATGGTATTCTAAAAATGAAACTCCGGGAACATACGGCGTCGGATCCCATGTGAAAAAATACCTCAAAGAAAACATTCTAGAATTTATTGGAATTTCAGACCAAATATCAGTTCTGAATATTAATTTATCCAAATAGAAACACCCCATTTCAATAGTACAAGTTTATGCTCCAACCGAAAATGCGGAAGAAGAAACAAAAGACCTTTTCTTTCACAAACTGAGACATGTCATGGAATCAGTGCACAAAACAGTGATTGTAATTGGAGATCTAAATGCCATAATAGGAAATCGAACAGCAAATGAGAACAACCATTTGGGACCATATACATCTGGAAAGCGTAACAACAACGGACAAAGGGTAATAGACTTTGCACAAGAGCACAATCTTAGTGTTATGAACAGTTATTTCAACAAAAAGCCTAGTTGAAAATGGACATGGGTGTCGCCAAACGGATGTGTCAAAAATGAAATAGATTTTATAATTATGAACAAACCTAAATTGTTCATGGATGTCGAGGACATAAACCAATTAAACTTTAACACTGACCATCGCATGGTTCGCGGAACAATGAGTGTGTCTTATATGAAACACTAAAAAATAAAAAAGAATTTAAATGAACCTTACCGGATACTATTTTAAACCCCTTGAAACATGCTTTACAAGAAAAACTCCACCAAACTCATACTTTGCAAGAAAAGTACGATGTTTTAGAAAACGAACTAAAACAAATTGAAAACAACACGCCAAAAACTAAAACGCCGAAAGATAAAATCGGAAAAGAAGCGAGGGAGGTAATGGAATCGAGACAGATTTTGAGAAGGGAAAAACCAATTGAAAGGAGAGAAATAACTAAGATAAGTAAAAAGATCAACGAATGCATAAGACATCGTAGAAAGCAGACAAGACAAGATCGAATTATTTTCCACATGGAATTTACTGGAGGAGTCAAGAAAGCTTGGAAGGAGTTGAAAGAATACACAAATTGGATAGAAAAAAAGAATAAAACGAAAACCTTTACAACGACGACGAAGAAACCACATGACCATTAACATATTCAATACACATGGGAGACAAAGACGAAATCCTAGAAATAATGAAAAGTGAAATATTAAAAGCCATCCAGTCACGAGAAAGTGGGAAATCACCAGGGAAAGATAGAATCTCGAATGAGCTATTGAAAGGGTCTTCACATATTGTACTAAATACTCTGCACGATATATTTAATGAAATCCTTAAACAAGAAAAAACTCCAAAACTATGGACTACGTCAACAATTATCTTGCTCCATAAAAAAAGACGAAAGGATGACATTGATGACACAACCCTAAAGACCTATAAGTCTCATGCCCAACCTATACAAAATATTTTCAAAGATTATACTCGATCGGATTACAAACAGCTTAGATGAAAACCAACCATAAGAACAGGCAGGATTCCGCAAGGGCTTCTCGACCATAGATCACATTTTTACAATCAAACAAATCACAGAAAAGTACAAAGAATACCTTTCTATCTAGCGTTTGTAGATTATCATAAGGCATTTGACTCACTAAAACACAAAAGATTTGTAAAGCGTTAGCCTGTCAAGGGGTAGATAGAAAATATATTCGGGTTATAGAAAACATCTACAAAAACATGACGGCGAGAATTAAAACGGAAAGACTAGGAGAACTATTTCCCTAGATTTCGCTAGAACATGTGTTTCGAAATCTTGAATGGTCACGGCATAAGTATAAATGGAGAAATGCTGAACCACCTTCGTTTTGCGGATGACCTTATAATAATTTCTGATAATCCGGATCAGCTGCAAACTATGCTCAGTCAACTTGTATAAGAAAGCCAAAAAGTAGGCCTGCAGATGAATCTAGCAAAAACGAAACTGATGACCAATCGTTCGAAACCACCCATACGGGTCAACAGCGATGTAATAGAGTTTGTAGATCAATACACCTACCTTGGACAGATCATATCTCCTACAAACGATACGTCCAAAGAAGTACACAACAGGGTTAATGTAGCGTGGAAAAAGTACTGGTCCTTAAAATAAATTACAAAAAGTCAGTCAATACCAATGACGTTAAAAAGCAAAATATTTAACTCCTGTATACTTCCTACTATGACTTACGGTTGCCAAACATGGGCTTTAATTAAGAAAAACGCTAAGAAATTACAAACATGTCAGCACAACATGGAGACAAGTATGCTTAATGTTAAGAGAAAGGACAAATTAAGCCTCAAACACATTAGAGAGAAAACAAAAATAGCGGACGTATCACTCAAAATGAAAAGGCTGAAGTGGAAATGGGCAGGTCACTTAATAAGAGGCAAAAATGAGAAATAGGCTAAATTAGTAGCTGAGTGGTACCCAACAGAAGGCAAAAGGAAGAGAGGATGCCCGATACGAAGGTGGGACGACGACCTCAAAGCGACAGCGGGGTCAATATGGAAGAGAGAAACCCGAGACCGGGAAACGTGGAAGAATATGGGGGAGGCCTATGCTAAGGCAAAACAATCTTCGGAAACCGATGTCTGAAGAATAAAATTTCCTTATTAAGTAAATAATGTGTAACTAGTTTTAAGATTGTTAATAAAGGGTATTATTATTATTATATTAGACGTCGTATACAGAAACTAACTTCAGCGAACACTTAGTGCCCGACGAAATCAATAAGTTGGAAACTAGGTAGTTAATTACTGAGTCTTCACTAGTTAATTACTGGTTATTGTATTACCATGTCTGCAGTTTCAATCTAGACCTAATATGCGCGTAGGTAATCATTATTAAGATTCTATGCAGCGAGAAGACTAATTACTATTAGCCTTTTAATTAATAGCTTTCGAGAAATCTGAGATAGTATGGCGTCGGAGAATAAGATGATTGATAGTTTGTTAGCGAAGTCTAGTCAGTGTGGTTTAATAGTGGTAACGTACCGAATAGAATTAAGGAGGCGGTTTTCTATTTGTAAACTAATCCTAATCCTAACGAATATTATAAATGCGAAAGTAATTTTGTTTGTTACCTTTTTAAGCCTGCACCGATCATCCTGAATTTTTGCATATACGTTATCAGGTGTACAGAAACGGCCATAGGGTACCTTTCATCCCGAAAAAAAGTACTGTCCCCGGGGAAAACAATAACGTTCTTATGATAATTTAAGGCGTATCTCGTATCTTTCGAATCATGATTGAATTAAGTATATTATTACAAGAAGACTTCAACCCGAACTGATTGGCAAATTCTAAATTAACCCGAGCGAAGCCGCGGGCAAAAGCTAGTACTTCATAAAACTTTAATCGTTTATATTGTTTGAATTAAATAACTGTATCACTATAAATTGATGAAGGCCAAGTCAAAAGCTCGGGCGGCATAAAAACTCTGACACCAGGTTAGGCACTAACCACACGATAAAAAAAGCATGAATTTAATAAAAAAAAAAAATTCTTCGTTGTTAAGCAAATAACCAATATTATGTTGCATTAAAAATAATTGCAATTCATTAACAATTTTAGTAAAAAAAAAAAGTAAACCTGCGCGAATATTTCGACGGGCTGTCAATTTTCTTGCACTGGGCCCTTAAGTCATTAACCTAAGTATAATAATCAAAGTTATACTCACAGTGTCTCTGCCACTTAAAGTTATGCTGGATCTCATGCCGCATACCCCTCCACAACTTGGTGACGATCAAGGAGTATGCGAACGACATGATGAATATGGGTATCAGCAGCAGTCCAGCGTCTATGCCGAGGTTGAAGGCTCGTTCTAACTCCAGGCTTGTCCACACTTCTCTGCATTTAAAAGCTGCGAAAGAAAAATTGGTGTAAGATTTTGGTATAAATACTTAAAAAATCATAACATAATGTCTCTAAATCGGAGGCTGAAGTGATAAATAATTATTATTGCTCATTATGTGTTAGTCCAAAAAACTGCCAAAATTCGTAGTAACAACATTAAAAAATCCCCGTTTCAAAAGTCATTGAGAGATTTTATATCTATACTAATATTATAAAGCTTAAGATCTAAAGATTTTTTGGTTGAACACGCTAATCTAAGGAACTAATAGTACGAATTGAAAAAATATTTTAGTGTTGGATATCGCGTTTATCGAGGAAGGCTATTTAAAATTACGCTACGACATATTGATCGTAGCGTAATTTTAGTAGATATAGATTTTTATATTATTTTTTTGGTTTTATTTTTTTAATTATAAGCATATATATATGCATGATGAAATTGCAATGCCCTAACAGGGCCACTATGTTCTAAGAACTGATATCCTCTGTTAAGAACTTTATTTATGTACACATAGTTAACAATAAAGAATTTGAATTTAAATTTGAATTTGAATTTAATTTTTTTAGTAGTAGGAGCGAAGCCTCAATGAAAAATGTTGCAAAAATGGGGATTTTTTTAAAATAATAATTTCACGCGGACGAGGATCGCTGGCAAAAGGTAGTTAGTTATAGTGCAGTACGCGTCTAGCACTCTTGGACGAGGGCATTGCTGTGTATTTTGAGTCACAATGTCATAAACCCGAGGCGGAAACCATATCGATATAAAATACAAGGCAATGGTGCCATGACATCCACGCCCCCCCTTGGCGGCAAACAAGGCGCCCTCGGGCCCGAGGGCGGCCACATATGCGGCTGCTGCGGCTTTCGCACCGGAGCCGTCCAGTCAGCCCTCCGGTAGGGTTACGTCGGCCCCCGGAAAGTCGGCTCCGGCGAAATCGGCTCCGGTTGGGGGGGCGGCGGCCCTGAGGCAGGGCAAGGCGGCGGCCCAAAAGAAGGGCAAGGTGGCGAATGTGCCAGCGCTAGCCGCGAGACCGCCACCACCGCCGCCTCCCCCCCGCCCCCTAAGCCATCCGTGGCCGAGACCGAGTGGCAAGTGGCCGGAGAGAGAGCGAGGGATCAAAGGGCGGCTGAAAAGGCCAGGAAGCGGGAGCGGAAGCGCCAAGAAAAGAAGCGGAGCGGCGCTGCTAGGCTCAGCGCCCCGAAGACCGCAGCTGTAGTGATAACACTACAGCCGGAGGCGGAAAAGAGGGGCGTGACCTATCGCGACGTGCTCACTAAGGCGAAGACGATGGTAGATCTCGGGGAGCTAGGGATCGCCGGGGGCCTCCGGCTTAGAGTCACCGCAACTGGGGCTCGAGTGCTGGAGATCCCCGGCGAAACCCGTGGCTCGTCCGCTGACGCTCTTGCTGAAAAGTTTAGAGCGTCCCTAAATGCGGACGAGGCCAGAGTGTCCAGGCCCGTTAAATGCGCAGACCTGCGCATCCTGGGTCTGGACGACTCGGTGACCGAAGAGGAGGTGGTGGCCGCCGTCACCAGGACCGGTGGGTGCCCTGCCGAGCAGGTCAAGGCAGGCACCGGACCTGTCGGGCATGCGAACCGTAACGGTAAGCTGCCCTGTGACGGCGGCGAAAGCCATTGTGGAGGGCCGAAGGCTCTTGGTGGGCTGGGTCTCGGCGCAGGTGAAGCTGCTGGAACCCAGACCTCTGAGGTGCTTCCGCTGCCATGTGGGGCACCACGTGTTGGTCCGGTGCACCTTGGAGGTGGACCGCAGTAGCCTGTGCTTCCGCTGCGGCCAGCCCGGTCACATGGCCGCGGCTTGCTCCGCCGCGCCGCACTACGCCACATGTGCGGCAGCTGGCAAGCCGGCCGATCACCGGGCAGGGAGCAAGGCCTGCGGTACTTCCGCCAAGGCGAACATCAACCACTGCGCCTGCGCTCAGGATCTGTTGCACCAAAGCATGGCGCAGTGGTTGATTAACATCGCTGTGGTCGCTGAGCCGTACTTTGTCCCGCCCAGGGATGACTGGGTGGAGGACCTTAGCGGCTCAGTGACCATAATTGCGTCGGCCGCCACCGGTACCCCGACCCTTGAGAGTGTCAGGAAGGGTCAGGGGTGCGTAGCAGCACGGTTCGGGGAGATCGTTGTAGTAGGAGTCTACTTCTCCCCGAGCAGCTGGACCGGGAGTTCCTCCTGGAGGCCTCGACCGTGCAGGCCTGGGTGTCAGCACCGGTCAGGCCTGCCGACATCAACAACGAGGCGGGTTGGTTTCAGGAGGCCATGTCCGAGCGAGCGTTGCCGCGCGGCACCTGTACGCCAGGCATCGCAGGCTCCGCATCCGCATCCCATTGAGGCGGAGCTGTACAAGGGGTACAGAGCGGTGAAGACCGCCCTCCAAGAGGCTGTCCGGCGGGCCAAGAATCTGGCCCGCGAAGAGATGCTGGAGTCTCTGAACGGAGATCCGTGGGGGCGTCCTTACAAGATGGTGCGGGACAAACTCAGCATCCGGGCCCCCCCGCTGACGCAGAGTCTCCGGCCTGAGCTCGTGGAGGACGTGGTGAGCGCTCTGTTCCCTTCGCGAGGGGAGCATCCTCCCCCGCCTATGGCTCCGCCGCCGCGTGCGGTGCCGGAAGCGGACAACACCGATGACGATGACGACGTTCCGGAGGTGACTGGGGTAGACCTGAGAGTGGCGGTACGCAGGCTGAAAACCAGAAACACCGCCCCGGGATCCGATGGCTTGCCTGGCAAAGCCTGGGTCCTGGCCTCTGAGGCTCTCGGGCCCCGACTGGAAGGGCTCCTAAGCGCATACTTGGAGAGAGGCCAGTTTCCCCTTCGTTGGAAGACGGGGAAGCTGGTCCTCATCCGGAAACCAGGGCGCCGGATCTTGCGGAACACCGGTTTGGTTTTCGCAAGGGGCGCTCGACGGTGGACGCCATCATGCGCGTGAGAGCCCTCACGACGGGGGACGCGGTGTCCTGGGGTGGGGTCGTCTTGGCGGTGTCTCTTGACATCGCCAACGCCTTCAACTCCATGCCCTGGAGCTGCATTAGGGAGCACTCCGGTATCACCGGGTGCCAACCTACCTTCTTCGTGTGGTCGGGGACTACTTGACGGATAGGGCCGTCATCTACCCCAGACGGAGCGGAGAATGGAACCGGCGAGAGATGTCGTGCGGTTTTCCACAGGGATCGGTTCTGGGGCCGGCCCTATGGAACATTGGTTACGACTGGGTGCTGCGCGCCGACCTCCCTACCGGCGTCAGCGTAGTTTGCTACGCTGACGACACGCTGGTACTGGCACAAGGGAGGTCGCACGAGGCGGCGGCCGAAAACATGACACGCGGGGTTACGATAGTCGTGGAGAGGATCCGGCAATTGGGTCTCGAGGTGGCATTGCACAAGTCCGAGGCCATGTGTTTTCATGGGCCTCGGAATGCGCCACCGTCGGGATCCCTACTGACGGCAGGAGGGGTTTCCATTGGCGTCGGGTCGACGTTGAAGTACCTAGGACTCGTCCTCGACAGCCGGTGGAACTTCGTGGAGCACTTCCGACGTTTGGTTCCCAAACTGGAACGGACAGGGGCTGCCTTCAAGCGGCTCTTGCCCAACCTGAGGGGTCCAAACGCCTTCTGCCGGAGGCTCTACGCAGGGGTCGTGCGGTCCATGGCCCTTTACGGGGCCCCGGTGTGGGCGCGTTCTTTGAGGCGGCAAGCCGCCCACTACCTGAACGCGCCCCAAAAGGTGATAGCCATAAGGCTAATCCGGGGGTACCGCACGATCTCCGGCGAGGCGGCTAGCCTCCTTGCCGGATTGCCGCGCGCCTGCACGAACGGCGCGCGGAGGCACTACGTCGGGGGGAAACTCTGCTGCCGCGGCAAATTGCCGCTCAGCGGACAGACCTTCGGCGTGATCTCATGGCGACATGGAGAGAGCGACTGTTGCAACCCCGTGCAGGGCTAGCTACCATAGTGGCGATAAGTCCCTTCTTTGAGGAGTGGCTAGAGGGGCGCCACGGCGCCCTCACCTACCACCTGACGCAGGTCCTCACCGGACACGGTTGTTTCGGGAGGTTCCTGCACCGAATCGGGCGGGAGGAAACGACCGGGTGTTTCCACTGTGAGGATCGTCCGAAGGACACGGTGGAGCACACCATAGAGGTCTGCCCCGCTTGGGCGGAGCACCACCGTGTCCTTGTAGCGGCGATTGGCGGCGACGATCTCTCGCGTCCGGCCCTGGTTATGGGCTAACTCGCCGTCCGGCCGTCTTATGACGACGGCCCGTGTCGACGGCGCGTTCGTGTTCCACGCGCGAATCAAAAAGATGTCAGCAAACGGGTAGGGGTCCGCATGGGCCGATGCCTGCCAGAGCTGCGGGACTGTTCGAAAGAGACACCGTGGCCCTGGAACACAAAGGGCAAAGAAGGAACATGGATGGGTTTTAGTCAGTACAAGTCTGACACTCCCTTCCGCTCCGCCCAGAGTGGGGGGGTCATTTGATGATATCCAATCCGAAAAAAAAAAAGAAAATGGTGCCATGACATAC
The DNA here is from genome assembly GCA_910589295.1 of Noctua janthe. NCBI lineage: Eukaryota > Metazoa > Arthropoda > Insecta > Lepidoptera > Noctuidae > Noctua > Noctua janthe. The sequence continues at coordinate 3,006,543 of OU342560.1, forward strand.
AATAATATCAATTTGGACTAAAATAAACACAACAAGGAATTTTGACCAATTTATTGTTCGGGATTTGATGGCTTGCATATTTATTTTGTCGTAAAGTTTCAACATGCTTCACAGATATCAAATAACACGTAATAAATAAATTAATGTACAGATAACACGTAATAAATAAATTAATGTACAGATTCGAAAATATGCGACACTTACAAGAATTCAATGCAATACGGATCCAGCATATTAAAGTTCCGGAATTATCGGATTCCTTTGCCAAATATACATCTGCCTAGCGTTTGTCTGTGACTGAGTCCACGTGGAGGTTTTAATTATCCCTCAGGAACGTGGAACTGGGATGAAAAATATCCTTTAGCCTAACCCACGTCATTATCTACCTGTTTGTCGTTCATGGAAATTCACTCAGCCGATAAAGCAGGAAAAATTAACGGACAGACAGACAAAATTATATTTTTAATTAGAATTAGTAGATTTCAAGTAAATTGGGATAACGGCAGCAGAATGATGATGACCATCTACCATCTATAACTGCCTAGCCTATTCTTAACTATGTTGTTGGGGCTGGCTTCCAGTCTAACCAGATGCAGATGAATACCAGTATTTTACATCGAGCGACAGCTTATATCTGACCTCCACAACCCAGTTAGTATTATTAGCAAATATGTTTTGTTGATCAAAACATATCTGCTAATCGTACCAACTGGATCCACCATCTGAGTAACCATCACGGATGTCAGTCAGACCTTTTTTGACCCCACTCTCCATTTCCGAGCAAAAATATTAGCCGTTAGTTGCATTATGAAATGAACTTTATTCCAACACCTACATAGGTCACTGGGTCTGTAGACCATGGTGAAAGCGTTCGACTTTAATTGGATATCTTATTGACCTGCCGATAGCAATCGGTGTCGGTGTAGGATTCAAGTGCCTATTGAGATAGAAAACTACTAGAACTACGTCGTGTGATTTATTTATTTTGTACACCAACTGCAGTACATGCTAAGAATTAATAAGAAACAGTATCCGCAACATTCACCATAGTGACAACAAAATAAAGTTCTCAAATCTTATTATTAAAATCGTACAATTTGAATACAACATCTTACTTCAAACTAAGGGCACCACCCGCGTGGAGACCACAAATTAGTCCATGGAAACGTATGGTCTAACAGCATCCTATGTTCAATATTTCATCAAAATTAATTCTGCCCCTAATGTATGAAAAGTAAGAAGTTCTTTATACATTTCTCTTATAAGATTTATTATTACATAAGAAAACGCTGAATCATATTTTTGAGTTCCTAATTTTCTTTTCACCTACAAAAACTCGCACCGACGGAATTTTGCAGCTAGTAGTCTAGTATATTTCCGAATAGTAACAATGAAAAAGTAACAACAGAGTGCTAGCCAAGTTCGGAGAAAAAATGAGCAGTCGTGAACATTGCCAGTGAATCATATCTACACCATTTCAGACGGTATTTCGAAATTTTCGCGCAAACGAGGTCACAAAAATATTAAAACAAACTTCAAAGCGAGACGTTAAAATGCAGATGCGATGTTTTCAGTTTGTTTTTTGTTGCCAGAAAATTAATTTGCTTTATAGCGTGCATTTTTATGTTAAAATAAAAAAAAACAAAGGATAAATAAATAAACAAACATTAACCCTGGATCGAAAGAACTGCAAGTCAAGGATCAGAGACGTTTGCTCTAAAATGGGAAGGCTAGCAGAAACAGTCAATAAACTGAGACTTGAAATACTTTGGAGTGAATAAAATTTAGTTCATTGCGATGAAGTGTCAATTATATATTTTTGAATTAGTGTCAAGTCGAATCTAATTACATAATTATATCGAATGAATCTAAGCCATGCGGGTGGTGAACGAGGTTCACGACAGGGTTGATGTCTTGTGTTGCAACTTGAGTGAATTCGCAAAAGCTGCATTATATATAATATGTTACTTAGATGTAGGTTATGATTTAGGATATAGTATGTAATTTTATAGGATGTAGATTAAGGATTTAGCATGTAAGGCCACTCTATCGCATTGGATCGCAGATCTGTAATGGTAGTTGTAGGTAAGAGTTTGTAAATAAATAAATAAATAAGTTTAAATTGAAAAATAAAATTTGTAAAAATACATTTCCCAAGATTATTAAAAGAACAACATTATGTTGTTGTTCTTTTACTTTACAGCTTACACCCATACATCTCAGCAACGAAAAATATTAAAAGCGTTTTGCAAATCCTGCTTTTATGCAAGTTTAACTTAGTTTATCTCTGCCTTGGGAATGCTCGCATGCGGCAGTGTTGAACTGGCGAGTTTAAGAAAATATGGGTGTCCGTTGGGACTTTGTAAAACACCTACACTTTCAACATTTTACCGTAGCTTTTCTGAGAGAGTTATATTTTCATACGGTTAATGTGAACACATAAAAGCTGGAAACTTAAATTGCATGAAATAATCGTGCTGTATTATTTTATCAGTCTTACCCAGGTTCGTTTGGTCTTTTGGCTTCGCTCTTTTTGGTCGTAGCGTGATGTCATATAGCGTCTATTGTATTCCTCGATAAATGAGCTATTCGACAAAGGAATGTGTAAGCATTTCCTTTAAGTATTATGTAACAAGAAGAAGCAATTTGATTAAACTTATTTTGCATTTCATCTCCAATTTTAGAATGAAAGCCAATTCATCAAGTCGAAATGTCAATAGCGTCGAGATGGAAAAGTGAACCAACCAAAATTTTATAATGTAATTCGACATTTGAAATTCGCATCATGATTTATTCATAGATTTCTCAGTAAGTTTAGCGCTGGTAAAATCGTATGATATCTGGGATATTCGTATTTTCGCTTTGTAAATAATTTCGTTGATCGATAGAATATTGAGTTTCTGGATTTGTGGCCGAACTGAAAATCTTTATTTAGATATTATTTTGTCATTTCTGCTCTCAGCCAGCTGTCCAGATGCAGCAGAAGACCAGTATTTTACAAGGCACAGCTGCCTATCTGACCTCCACAAACTAGTTAGTTAGTACTGGGTATTACCATACGCCTTGGTAAGACTGATGGTCAAACTTTCCGGCCACAGACCTATAAAGACTGTCAAAGATCTACAAATGACAGCCGGGACCAACAGCAACGGCTTACCGTGTTTTCCGAGGCACGGAGGGAACTCGATATGTAATGGGTGGTCACCCATCTACGGACCAACCCAGTCAAGCGCGGCTTAACCTAAAGATCGACCCGAGCAACTGTTATTTAACCACGAGATCTTTTATTTATGCTCGTGTGACTATCATGAAAAATCAAACTTACGAAAACCGCACCTCACCGCTATTGGTGTGTGGTGCTCCTAAGAAACTTGAAGATATAATATTAGCTCTCGTGCTATTTCCCTGGGGTGTCGACATAGAACCATAGCTGTATATTCTCAGCTTTCAGTATCTAACTAGACTTCCGTTGGGAGCAGTTGCGATGTATATCTTGGATTTCCCAGCTGCGTGCGTGCGGTTAGCTTGACCTCAAAGTCAACACTGACCTTGTACACATAATTATAGAAGGCCACCTATGGACTGGGAGCGTAAATGACTATTTCCATATTATGTTAGGTGGTTCTTCTTTTTTTCTTTCTTTTTTAAAAAAACGTGGCCCCACACTAGGAATTTCTCCTGTATCGTGGGTGCGTTTACAAACATTTAAGCTCACATACACAAACAGCCAGACCCGGAACAACTAACTGTAGGCCATAAAGGGCCATGGACCGCACAACCCCCGCGTAAAGCTTCCGGTAGGAGGCGTTTGGACACCTCAGGTTAGGCAAGAGCCGCTTGAAGGCAGCCCCTGTCCGTTCCAGTTTGGGAGCCAAACGTCGGAAGTGCTCCACGAAGTTCCACCGGCTGTCGAGGACGAGTCCTAGGTACTTCAACGTCGACCCGACGCCGATGGAAACCCCTCCTGCCATCAGTAGGGATCCCGACGGTGGCGCATTCCGAGGCCCATGAAAACACATGGCCTCGGACTTGTGCAATGCCACCTCGAGACCCAATTGCCGGATCCTCTCCAATGCTTTTTAAACTTAGATATGGACCACATACATGAAAAAAAATATATATATATATATATATTATTGCGCTAGTGTAATGACAACTTTCAGTGTTGAGACAAGTGTTAACATAGCATTCAATAGGGCGCTTTCATTTAGGCATCAACAAGTATTATTAACATAACACAAGATCACGCCTGCAATCCCCGAAGGGTTAGGCCGAGGTGTACCTAATAATGCACCCATATTTTGCCAGTTATGTTAAGGTCCCGTGTAATAGGGGGCCTATTGCCATCAACCGGGTATTATTTTCGTATTAATTCGTATTTTCCTGCTTATGTCATATCTATCGATAATATATAGTTACCGCTCTGGCGGCTGTTGATGCCCAAAATTCTACGTAAACCTTTCATTAAGCGCCATTTGTGAAAGGATTACCTACCTACTTGTACTTGCTCACAACCCACATTGCACTGTATAAAATAAGCTATTTAGAAGTCTACAATCCTTTTAAGTCAGGAACGAAAGTGATAAGGAAATTCTTTCTCTTGAAAAGCACTTCCCACAATATTGTAGCGGTATTTTCTATTTAATCTTCTTGCTTCAGGCGATAAAATCCATAAGCAATGTGCTACTATGTAGGCGACAAGGGTGTCACCTCACAGGCGTAACGCGTCTCCGTAAAATGATCTTGTTATTTTAAAGGTTCCGTACCAGAAAAGGAAAAAAACGGAATCCTTATCCTGTCACTTATTCCAGTTTATTTCTCCTATATCTCTCTATTAGTTTATGAGTAAAATGTAGTGAGGACAGTGTTGAGTATGAATGTTGATGGCTATAAAAGTAAAGAAAGATCAAAGAAACGATGGATGGACTATGTGAAGGATGATATGGCTAGAAAGAAGGTGACTGAGATGACGAGAAGTATGGAAGAAGAAGACATGCTGTGCCGATCCCATATAAATTGGGATATGGGCAGGAGAATGAAGATGACCTCTATATTAGACGTCATCTCACCAGACCTCCTTTCTAGTCATTCTATCTTTATCACAGCCCATCCATCGTTAGTTTGATTTTCCTCTACTCCATAGACAAGTAGATGAGACATTTTACTAGCAACCGCGGGCGCCGCACACAGCTTCGACGCGACTAAGAAAGAAATAACAGTTTTTCAAAGTCTTACATTTTATTCACAAACATAAATAATTAAATTATATGTATGAACCCATGGCTGGCCAATAAACAAAATCAAAAATATGTACCTATATAGTTTACTTTATCGTTGTTATTTGTGTATGTGTAAATGTTTAAAGTTCAATAGAATAAAATATTTAAAAATAATTAAAAAAATCTATTTAAATCCAAAATTTTTACCATTCACGTCAAAATGTTTAAAAAATCATTGTGTAAAACCGCTTCCTCTGCCATCTTTAATTCAATTCCATAATTGTAAAAAATCAAAATATCTTATGTAGGTACTAATTTTTCTGAAAACATATCTCCTAAGGTAGCAGATAAAGTAATTCAATCTATTAATCAACGTCTAATAACGCATATATGCTATTAATTACTTTGGCCTACGTATTACATCCAAATACTGGATCACTAGTACACAACCAAAACAAAAGGTTTTGTGTGTCGACCCAGCTTAGCCGTATATTATTGTTATGTATAAGGAAAACAATGACTCAGATCTGTGTTTAAGGAGTGACATTTTTGGGTCTTACAAAAGACAAAAGGAACTTCATTGTCTTTCATTGTATTATCATCTTAGCTTGACCATTTCTTATCTGACTTTTGGAATCTGATTACTTAGGATGTACTTTTAGATTTGATTCTGACTACAAACTGACCATGACTGCTTTTGACTTGACGACAAGAGTCGCAATTGTTCTGTGTCAACAAGGATTACACGTTAACCTACATTTTCTTATATTTTCAGTTAATTAAAGTTTTATTTTAACAACAAACATGCAGACATGTTTTAAACATGATCGGTTGAGTGGTTTAGGCGTGAAAAGGTAACGAACTTACTTTCGCATTTATAATATTAGTTAGGATGGGATAAAAAGTTAAAAATAGAGTTCAAATATTTATGTTTGTGTTAATTTTTATAATTATATATTTTTTTATATATATATAAGCCACTTAAGAGTTAGAAGTTTAATTAATATAATATTATATTTACTAATAATATTAATATTAAATACTGTTATTTGGATGCCACCGAGGAGCTTTTAAATAAACTTGAGCGCTTGCAAAATATCTGTATTCGTTTTGTGTTTAACCTTAAAAAGTATGATCACGTTTCTAACTTTCGCAAAATACTCAAGTGGCTCCCAATTCGACTTCGCAGGAACTCTCTGATATTGTGTCGCCTATTTAACATCCTTCATAACCCTAAAACGCCATCCTATCTGCGGGAACGCTTTTCCTACTCCCGTCCTTCTGATACACCTTGCAGGTCGCATCTCAGGAACCTCCTTAAATCCCCTCCACACTCTACCAACTTCTACTCCTATTCCTTCACTGTAGACGCCGTGCGGCTGTGGAATTCACTTCCGCCTGACATTAGGGACTGCCAAACTGTTGCAGTTTTCAAAAGAAGAGTGAAAGAACATTGTCTTTCCATTTTGTTATAGTTGAATAAGTATTTATTTTTAGTTATTTTATTGTATTTACAGTATTCTTATGTTTTGTCTTTGTAATTATAAGTATGTTAGTAGATTCTTATATTATTATGTTTAAATAGTTCTGCTTTACGTTTTATGTATTCCATTTTCTTTTTTCTTTTACACACTATGTCTACATCTCCTTTTAGTATCTCCTTTCGCAGGTATGCTAAAAGAGATTTCTTTAGAAATAAGAATCACCTTTGTACTATTTTCTGTTCCTTTCTTCGTTTCTGTATTTAGTGTGTACATAAATAGTTTTTTTTTTTTCTGAAAGTTTCTAATCTACGTGATATTAGATAATAGATACTCACTGCAATATTATTAGTCTTAAATTATCTTGTTACGCCCCAAAAGGGACATGTACTTTTTAAGCCTATTGTGTAACTATGTGTACATTGTGCATTCAGTAAATCGAAATAAATATAATTTCAAGGTAAAGACTTACGGCGCAGTTTTCTAAACGGTTTTAAATCTTATGGCATCTTATGCCTCAACAGCAAAACTTAGAATATATCTCACACAGTGAACTAAATACCTTGTAATTAATAACTAAAGACAGGAGCCTAATCTACATCTAAAAGCTATTTCCAACATAACATTCCTACATTAGTGCTTACGCTAATGTCATTGGTGGTTTCGAAAGGCGGCTTAGGTTTCTATTCTCTTGCGTAATATGTGAAGCTCTAATTAGAAACTCATTAATTGTTGGTACAATGTCATCATCAGCCTAGCCTTTTCCCAACTATCTTGGGATCACCTTCCAGTCTAGACGGATGCAGCTAAATTCCAGTATTTTACATGAAGCGACTGCCTATCTGACCTCCAAAACCCTGTTAGTAATGGGTAATACGATACCCCTTGGTAAGATTGGTTGTCGACTTTCGGGCCACTGACTACCAATGCCAGTAGGCACTGAACTAAGAGACACTCTTTGAATACCACGACAATGTAAACAACAAACTGAATGGTTCATGATTAAAGGCTTATTGATTGATTGAAATGAGAATTGGTTCATGAAATTATCGCCCAAAGCGACCGCTTTTGCAATTTTCAATACTATAACGCACTATTTACAACAGGCTCAACTAGGCATCATTACCACGAAAAACGGTTTTTCCGATATTGTTTGACAAACATTAATATTGTTATGCCATCCACGTGTGAGGGGATTAAAAGGAAATTATGTTAATAATAGCTGATAATTTCATCGATGTTCATAACAATAATGAATGAATTTATGAAATAAGCAGTACTTTTTTTAATGTAATGACCTATTAAGTATTATGTGTACTTAAATAAATAAGGTGGTTGATAATATTACATAATTATAAAGAGTGTAAAAAGACCTTAACGAAGCCGAAAGGCACTTGTTCTCTCCGTCTTTGCGATAATTTTTTTGTTGTAGACCATACCTGGGAACCTTCTAGTTAGAGAGATACTGGGGGTCAAAGTTCCAACTTTTTCACAAGTTTTTTATTTTTAAATACATGTTTTAATGTGTAATATTTTTATGATAGACGACCCCCGTACTATTCAATCCATCCATCAGCACAATGCTTTGAGAGCGTTCCATCGAGTCATACCGTAAAACGAGTTTTTTCACCCCAAAAAAAGTCGTTTCCCAGCAATAATTTGTGCGTTAAGTTCCTTAGTTTGATTTACAGAATGCTTAGTTGACGGCTTCGTGAAGGGTCCGTTTACACCCTGTATACCTAATATTACTGCTTACATATTATTATAATTATTCGCGAGAAATTGAAGGAGTGGAGGGAGCTGTTCTACTGAGTATGAGGTCTTGTCTCAAGTGGGCTGAAATGTGATTGGATTAAAAACACCCTTAACGAAGGCGAAAGGCACGGTGTATTCCTATCACTGTAACCATTTTTTCGTACTGGACTATACCTAGGAACCTTCCTTTTTGATGTACAGAATGCTTGGTTGAGGTCTTTGTATTTATTTACACTAATATTTAATTTAAGGGAGAGTTTGTCTAATGAGATGACGAGTAATAGAGAAGTATGGAAGAAGAAAACATGCTGCGCCGACCCCAAATGAAGTCGGGTAAGAGCAAGAGAATAATGATGATTTAATTTATTAACATCAGAAGGAAATAGAAACAGTAATAAATAATTTCAATACTATATCGACTTCAAAGCAGATAACTTTAAAACAAACAACAGAGGAGAAAATATAAAAAATAAAAATATGTGTATTTTATTAGATACGATAAAAAATATATCAGCTTTAGTTACACAAGAATAAAGAATGAATGATAGATGGAGCAAATGAATGATAGACTGAACTATTTTCTAGGGTCTTACGCATAGATTGGAAAATCACGCAATACTATTACTTTAAGATTTTTCTTCACACTTTTTTTGAACCTAAGAGGATTTTTTTCGAGGTTTAGTATTCGCAACGCGTGTTATTCGAAAGATTTCTTTGTCCCAGATTGTGTATAGTTATTCATATTGCGGGTTAGGTCTAAGCAACAGATCCTGGGATTTTCCTACTTTTTGTGGTATTTGATACAAATCCGTGACCTGATTTGAGTTTCGGGGATTTCAGTTTTATGGTTTTGCTGGTTCATTTCTGTTTGTTTTGTATTTGTGAATAATAAATCCCATGTCATGGTACACCTCTGCTTAACCCGTCGTGGATTGCAGGCGAGATGTTCTGTTATGTGCATTATCAAGCGATTTTGATTATCTATGATCCCTTAACCTTTCGGTCTCGAAATCCAATACTTTTTACACCTTTCCATAACCGTTTTCACTGAACGTCACTTTAACGCACTTTGGCATAAATAGCGCCCTCTGATTACTATAGTAAGACTAGCTTTTGCGAGCGGCTTCGCTCGCCTTAATTTAGAATTTGACAATCAATTCAGGTTGTACTCTGCTTCATCATCATCTTCCTGTCCTTGTCCCATTCTACTCGGGGTCGGTGCAACACGTTTTCTTCTTCCATTATCCACTGTCAGACGTCACGGCATCATTTACTCCTTTCTCTTTCATATCAGTCTTCACACCATCCATCCATCTTTTCTTTGGCCGTCGTCTCCCTCTCCATCCATCAACATTCATGTCCATTACTCTTTTAGTCACTTGTCTCTTCATGTCATTCATGTCTCTTTTAACGACTTCCTTTTTTAATTTTTTTGTAACAGGCTTCACTTTCAAACTTCCTCTAATATACTCATTCCTTACTTTATCCATTCGAGTTGTACTCTGCTTGTAATAATAATATAATTCAATCATGATTCAAAAGACACGTGGCACCATGTATTATCATTAGAACGTTATTGTTGTTTTGATCGGGAACCGTATTTTTTTCGGGAAGAAAGGTACCCTATATCCGTTTCTGTAACGTCTGACAACGTTTATGCAAAATTTTAGGATGATCAGTTCAGTGGTTTAGGCGTGAAAAGGTAACAAAAAAAAAAATTCTTTCGCATTTATATTATGAGTTAGGATACAAGTAGTGAACAGCCTATATCCTAGTAAAAACAACATCTAACCTGTGAAAAAAATGCCTAAAGGAACAGACAGCCTAGGGACCTCCTGACGTACGTACATTAATTTATTGCTACACGTGAAGGGCCTGTAAAACAAAAGCCTTGACCCCAAATCGCGTGTTCTTTAACATCAATATTAACACAGAGGAAATAACATTTAATTAAAATGGTTGACGTATGAAATGATGGATTTAATTATTCATGTCGGTTTACTGAATAATTTCTCGATCGCCTTTTGTTTAGATTCAGGTCTTTAAGGCGACTGGCTTCCGTTTGCGGCTTAGTTCGGATAGTCACGTGATCTATGACACTTAACATAACATCGTGCTTGTAATCCCCGAAGGGTTAGGCAGAATTGTACCTAAAAGTACACCCACATTTCGCCAGCTATGTTTTAAGTCCCATGTAATAGGGGGCGAGCCTATTGTTACAACCGGGCACAAATCCAGACTCCGTGGCTGCTACTCAGAAATTCCTGATGTGAAAAATCCAATAACACTTTGCCCGAATCGAACCCAGGACCCCATGCTCAGCAGTAGCGCTTACGACCAACGAGGCAATCTATGACACGCATTTGTAATAAGTACAACTTGTACCTCCCTATAGAGGCTTGACGGAACCGTATCGTACATGTAGCGTAAGCACGAACAATTTCTGAATAGAAAATACAACTAGAGAGTCCACACAAGCGGCAATCTCTTCAAAAGCCTTTTAGCCCCGGACTCCACTAAACCGGAGACGAGACAAGAGGAGCAGAGTTGAGTTGTAAGCCACCAATAGAATTTTGTAATTTACACTTCTCCCTTTCTGCTTAGTAGAATCGGTTCAGAAAAAAGGAGAGATGTCTCATATTTATTAACGCCAAGCTGGCAACAGCGCACAACGGAGACGAGATAGAGTCGCGTGCAGCGGTAGCTACACTGAGCGTGAGTAGCCTAGCGCATACACCTGCCTTGCTGCCTTGTGGCATTAAGTCCGCCTATGTATCACTATTGTACATGAAGTTTAAATAAATAATACACATATTTCTTTCAACAGTACATTTAATATTTCTTTATCGTGTGTCTAATCTGGTGTCAGAGGTTAAAAAATAATAATAATAATAATAAATTTTATTTCACACAAAAACAGCATTTGCTTCATAAAACTATGAACATATAAGCTTATTAAGGTATAAATATATTGGTAGGTACTCTGACTCCTAAACTAGGTGTGGGCCTGTAAGTTAGGAGTCAGTGATTCTCCGTAACAAACAAATACATGATCATATTGATAAGAGGACAATTCAAAATTAAGCAAGTGGTGGCTAAAAAACAGAGGAGCTCGTGGCTAAATAATAACAGCCGCTCGGATCGATCTTTAGGTTAAGCTGTGCTTGCCTAGGTTGGTCTGTGGATGGGTGACCACCCATTACATACCGAGTTTCCTCCGTGCCTCGGAAAGCACGTTAAGCCGTTGGTCCCGGGTGTCATTTGTAGAACTTTGACAGTCGTTAGGTAGTCAGTGGCCCAAAAAGTCTGACAACCAGTCTTACCAAGGGGTATCGTATAACCCAGTACTAACTGGGTTGTGGAGGTCAGATAGGCAGTCGCTCCATGTAAAATACTGGTATTCAGCTGCATCCGGTTAGACTGGAAGCCGACCCCAATATAGTTGGCAAAAGGCTAGGCAGATGCAGATGTGGTGGCTAAAAAACAGAAACTAAAACAAATATAATGAGAAACTAAACTATATGGTAAGTGTGTGTAGGTGTATGTGTAGAGTGTGTGTGAATTTGTAGTGAGTAAACTCACACTCACTCACACTCTTTTTTATGACGCCCATGGGCCTCTGACTTGGCTTTACATGCCGTCGAGAAATACAGAGTACATTTATTTACACCCATAGATATGAATAAAGATCTAAAACTAAGCAAACCTTTGCTGAATTTTTAAATCGGTCGTATTTAAGTTAAGTTTACTCAACGCGGCCTTAAACGACTATGAACCTAGCACGGCATCGCACGACATTGAGATATTAATCTGAACTGAGCCTTAAAGTCATTCAGGTTATTATGGATTATTATTTTTAGGATTATGTAAATTCTAATTACTCGTGAATACTAAAAGTATCAAATAATTCTGACAAAAAATTATTTACTAAACAGTGTATGGGAATCAACGCGAATTTAGTATTTTAAAAATAAATTGACATTTACAAACGTTAAACTTAAATATGCGGATATTATTTAATATAATGGGTGTAAAAGTACCCTTAACGACACCGGAAGGCATTTATTCTCCCCGTCATTGCGATATTTTTTGTTCTAGACCATACCTTCTAGTTACGGAGATATTGGGGGTCAAAGGTTTTTTTTTTAAATAAATTCTAGTTTTTAACGTTATTATTTTCACAATGTTTTGAGTACATTACATTTAGTACTGTCGTAAAACGTGATTATTTACCTAAAAAACAAGTTGTTTCTCAGCAATAATTTTTGCGTATAGTTACTTAAATCGGCTTCGTGAAGGGTCCGTTTACACCTTGTATAATATTACGTAACATAATTATCACAGTAATCTACTTTATGTTTCATTTAATAAAATAAATAGCGTAGATTCCATACGAGACTAGCCAAACCTTAACTGTCCACTTTGGTTGGGCCCAGATTCGATAAATATTCCCAGCCTGACTTATGAGGACTTTATCGTTCATACGGAACCGCTATAAGCCTCAGAATATATTATCATAATCGTACTTAATTTCAACCTTATTTGACTACATTAGGTCCTATTTGTCTTCCTTAAAAAAGTATTGTACGCAGGATCTCTCTCTGTCAAACATTGTTTTAAGTTTTCACGGTTTTCAACTAAACTTATACTGTCACTTACGGGATATCTTCCGTGATTCCCCGCGATCATGGCGCTTGCAAAAGCGTCGAAATATCGGGAGCACAAATAATGAACAATCACGGAAGATATCCCGTAAGTGACAGTATAAGTTTATAAATGTTACTTGTACTCAGGTACCTACTAATTTTCGTTAACTTCAAAGAAGTAAGAATCATGTGAAAAAATAAAATCCTGGAATATTCCAAAGTTCCCTTATAAAAGTAACTGGTAAATAATAGGGTAGTATTATTCACATAATTACCCACTTACTTGAAGTAGAAATACTCTACCTGTTCCGATCTTTGTTTATAATTAAAAAAACAAGTCTCAGATGGTTGTTTTATTTTCTGTGGCGAGGTCCCTTTACACATTTTGCTGCTTAAGATGTTAAAAGGCAAAGCTAATTTAAAATACCGACCTTGATATTAAAATTAAAACGAAGAAATTTGTAAATAAGCTGTTTTCTGTTGGAGCAATTAATTGCTCTCCCTAATTAGGAGACATTGAAAGACGATCTTAATTCTGTCTCAATGGCGTAAGCTATATTGGGGAATTACTTTAAGGAAAATTTTAAGAAGTTAAGACTCTGAGAAATGAAAAATTCTCCCAGTAGCAAAGCGCGGAGTTGTTTTTCAATTATTATTTCACTAATGCGAAAAAATAATCAATTTTCATTCGCGAAATGATGATTTCCGTGAAGGACTGAGAGGTAATTGGTTAAAACAATCATTTGAACAAAAGAAAATAAATTAAAAAGTTTTTGATGTTTTCTCGTGATTTTTGTTGGTGACACCGAAATTAAAACCCACATTGGTTTTTTCTAGTCGTTTAAATCCACAAGTGAACCATATGAATTACTAGCTTATGCCCGCGGCTTTGCCCGGGCCGAGTTCGGTAATTATCCCACGATCCTGGTTATAAAATATCTGTGTGCCAAATTTCACCCAAATCCGTTCAACCGTTTTTATGTGAAATATAAAAAGAACTCCATACATCAAACTTTCGCATTTATAATAGTAAGGAAAAAGTTCTAGCCAAACTGAAGCAAAACCTTTGTGTCAATTACCTCGTACATTATGTAAAAACTGCGAACAGTCGCGTGATTTCATCATTAGATAGCTAGCTTCATGTTCCCCGCGCGGGACTCGCCTTCCTATGCCCAGAGCTTAAATAAGCTACTAATTATTCAGTAAGTAGAAACTTGGAAATTAGTTAAGTGACACCGTACCTTGTAAGTTGTAAACTTTTAACAAATTTTCCTAATCTTCACATACATTAATTTAATTTAAGCCTAGCTAAGTAACAACCTGAAACGTCTTAATAAGGTGTTTCGAAGACGAAATTAGATTTTGTACTTTTGTACTTAACCTGGCGTGGCTGTGATGAGATTTGTGTTTGGCTTAGTCGTGTGTGACAAGAGAAAATCTTTGTAAGTAAAAAAACTTACAAGTAACGTGAAAACATAATAAAAAATAAGGATTCTTATTATTTTTCCGTTTAGTTGTAAAACAGGTAAATATTTTTCAAATTAACATAACATCACGCCTTGTAATCCGGAAAGGGTTAGGCAGAGGTGTACCTAACGAGTACACCCACATTTCACCTGTTAATAAAGGACGAGTCTATTGTCATCAACCGGGCACAAATCCAGACTACACCGACTAAACTGACTGTTTTCAAAAGCACAATGGGCAAAAATGTATGGAAGCTGGTACACACCTCCAATAGTAATGACATATACGTCGTTGGATTCGACAGGTCTTTTAAGTTAAAAGTCTCAAAAACTTTAAAAAGAATTTACCACCTGTAATAACAAGAACTTATTCAGCCACCAATCCACTATATTACTATGAACATTAAAACGTAAAATTTGTTATTCCTATAGACACTAGTTTTTAATCATTATTGGACTTCGATACTAAAAACGCCAATATAAAATAATTAATCGTCACATACCTACCTAATTGTCAGTTTGGCAACGCCAAAAGAGAAATGAGTTTCATATAATTGACAAATTGTCTATCTGGCCGTCTGACCTCTAAAAGAGGACTTTAATTTAATACTTTTACGAAGCCTGGCAACTTACATTGATAAAAATTATCAAGTACACCTATTTCATGAATAAAAATTAAAGTCAGTCTGAGTAAAATAAATGTTAGAAAGGTCGGTTTACCTAATCCCAGTTTTGTTGCAAACAAATTCCTTATACTTACCTACGGTTTGAATGGAAATCCCAGGTCTAAAGACCCTTTTGGTAGGGTATTACCCAGATTAGCGTCCTAAAAATTTGATGATTACATTTGAAGCCTTTGAGTCCTACTTTTATTTGTATTTTATTTTCTTTGAGAGGTAAAGAACCATTTTTTTTTTTTTGAATTAGATTATTTGAATGAGAACAGTTAACTGAAAAGGGAATGTCAGGCCGCCAAAGTGATTTAGGCCCTGAGTGTCCACATGTATGACCGAATGCTAATATTAGTATACACCACAAATAATTTATTGATGAAAGTAAATTATGGAAAAAAACTCAGAGTTTGCAAAAATGTAAGGTTTTTCTTTTTAGTTTATAAGGTTTATTTTCGATCGGCGCATTATGTAGATCATTGAATTTATTATAATTATGATTAAGTCGATTGTAAATGTATGTTTAATACATAAAATGCATTGGAATTTCTTTACACAAAATGACAAATAAATGTGTAAACGCTTAAGTTATTTTTATGCAACAAATCTTGATTGCCAGACCAATTGTTCGCTATTAAGGTTTAGGATTATATTTAAATAAAACTGAGATTTTCTATTTGCACAAAAAAACGTAACACTTTATGCAGTACAGCCACAGATACAGAATTTCGTCATTGTTTCAATATATTTTTTAATTTTTCAGTTATGTTTCCAACTTCTACCGCGTCGTGAATAGCAGAGTTAACGTTACGTAAAACTTACTTAAGATTTTTTAATAAAACAAATTTCTTGGGCATTCTTGAGCCTAAAATCGGCATTCTCCTTTCCAGTAATATATAGTCTGACATGTATAGGTTAACATCTGGCTCCTGACTCATGGTAGCACGTGGAAAACTGGAGTTTTAATCGCGATGAGTTCCAAATTAGTCTTTATACGGAGAACCCTCTAAGAGTTCATCTTCTCGGATTCCCTCTATCCTTAAGGACCTGTTAATGACATTTTATCCTTACTTCATCTCCTAAACCAAGAGTCACTTTCTCTTCGAGTCAGCTCACTTTCTTCATAAAGATAGCCTGGAAGAACAGGGAGCGTGCGTCCGGCCTTGGTTCAAGCCATGGTCCGGAGCGAGAGGGAATGGGAAGCCGTCACCTCCTTCTGCGAAGTAGTCATGCTAGTGAAGGAGGTAGCAGGACGTGAGAGGGAAAGAACCTCACGTCCCAGCCGCCGCGGGAGACGCCCTGGGCGTCGGGGGTCACGTGGTGGCTTCCGACCACCGTAGGCGCTGGCCTGTGGACGGCGAGTTATGGGCTAGCTCGCCGTCCGGCCGTCTTATGACGACGGGCCGTGTCGACGGCGCGTTCGTGTTCCACGCGCGCCTCAAGGAGATGTCAGCAATCAAGTAGGGGTCCGCATGGGCCGACGCCTGCCGGGGCTGCGGGACTGTTCGAAAGAGATACCGTGGCCCTGGAACATAACGGGCAAAGAAGGAACATGGATGGGTTTTAGTCAGTACAAGTCTGACACTCCCCTCCGCTCCGCCCAGAGTGGGGGGGGTCATTTGATGACTTCCCATCCGGAAAAAAAAAAAAAAAAAAAAAAAAAAAACAGGGAGCGTCAGATGTTGATTATTATGTTATTATGCTACTACTCATTAGTGATTTCTGACCAGCAGGTACAATAGGTATTTTATAGACTTGCTTCCGTTGTTTATCAAATTTCAATACTAATCTAGATTTCACTATTTAAAGCTAATTGATGTTTAAATTATTCATAGAATATAAATTGAAAAGTAACGAACTGACGTAGCCCGAAGAATAGCCAAACTTAAGTGGCAGTGGGCAGGGCACATTGCTCGCAGAACGGATGGCCGATGGGGCCGGAAAGTTCTGGAGTGGCGACCGCGAACTGGAAGACGTTGCGTTGGAAGGCCTCCCACTAGGTGGACCGATGACCTGGCAAAGGTTGCAGGGATCCGCTGGATGCGAGACGCACGGGACCGGTCAATGTGGCGACACTTGGGAGAGGCCTATGTCCAGCAGTGGACGTCTTTCGGCTGAATTGATGATGATGATGATGATAAATTGAATCTCCTAAATTGAATCAGTCTAATCCTTTCAGCAGCTTATTGTACTTCCTTTCAAAATGATACTCCCTACAATATAACATTTAACTAATTAATGTCTTCAAATGTATGAACATCGAAAGCCTAAGAGATTTTACTCCTCCTTGTGTTGATAATGACCTTTTAATTTCATAATTGGCTTTAAATCCTCTAACCTTTTATTTAAAGACAAACTTCATTATCGCAGATACGTGTTAATTAAATTTTATTGTATTAATTACGATAGGTACCTTCAAATTAGTTTCAAGTCTAATTTTATAATTTGAGAAGATGTTATGTTTTTTTATTAGACACTGATAATGAGGCAGGTAGGTATTATATATTACTCATCCTCTTCTCTTATGGCAGTATAATTTTAATAATTCCTTCATTTATGATTATGTATGTCGCCGCAAGAGTGTCTATCTGCTAAGAATATTAGTTAATCTAATTAATAACCAACTTATAATGTGTCATCCATCATAATATTGATCCTGCCATCTGTGGGTTGCTAATACAATTATTACAATGATCTGTATCGATTGACAGAAGATATAAGCGCCATCTAATGGTCTCTGTATTAACTAGTGCTGAGATAGTTCGTGACTAGATCTTCTGAAGATTAATTTATTAAACGAAAGTCTTTAGCTAGAACTAAAGTTAAAATTAAGATAAGCAAATATTGACAATTGGGATTTTAACACTAAGATTTGTTATGAGGCAACATTCCACAATATTGTGGAAGATGGCGCCAAATACGATTTTAATGACCAATAACTCAATTTATAATTTGAAACTACAACTAAATCAGTTTCTGTAATTAATTACAAACTAAAAAGTAACAAGATTATTTTACAGTTCGCAATGTATTAGTGAAAGACCTGTTTGTATCAAATCCTTTGATCTGTCGGAAATGGTTTTAAGCAAGATCCCATTGTTGTTAAAAGTCATGAAGCCACTAATTAGTTTTAACTCAATAACGCCTTTGCATTTATGAATATTGGCATTGTTTAATTATTACAGTAATTAATTGTGAAGTATTCTAGTATTGTTTGTAAGTTTTAATGAACTGACTATGTAATAAATTACTGTACTGGGTGTGTGGCACTTCCGCCCGGACAGAGAACACGCGTAGGTACAACAGAGGTCGAGTTAGTAGCTCGCGATTGGAAAACAATTGAAGCATGTAATTGAAAGTGGTTTTTCAAGTGGACAATACTAAGTTGTGTAAATGAGAACTGTAACACGATTTAAAAGAGTGTGTAAGGAGTTTCTTAGCCCGTTCTTCTACTTATAAACAACCATGTTTGCGAACTGGTGGCTCAACTTGTAAATGGTTTAATAGAAATAAACGTTTGAAGTTTGAGTCAAGTATTGTGTGTGATTTAAACTACCCACCTATCTATCTACCAACAAAAACAATGAAGAATCGTGTCCCACGGTTAAAAACGCGAAGACAATATGGCGGATGGCGTCGATATTTGGGATTAGTGTTCCTCCTAATCCGTTCCCTGTAGTAACACGTATGATGCAATTGTGAACTATGGAGTAAAAAAAGCTACGCTGCACTGCGTTTCTTAAATTCTCAAAACAAAGTCTATGACAAAAATATACCTATTTGAAGTATTGAAACCGACGGCACATTGATACGGGTGTTTTGACACACTACCCTATGATGTCATATGCAACAACTAGTACAGTTTTTAAACTCTAAAAGGTACGTAATTTAAAAATTAATCAAAAAAATATAACTATACGACAACGTTACAATCAGAACAATTACAATTTCATAGTTAAACACCTATTATAAATACACCACTACCTTACCCTCCAGGGATTAAAGCTTCTTCTCCTTTGAATGTCGATGGACTCAAATAATACCCGACCAGTATATAGCCACCTGTTTCGCTCTTTCGTTGGCTTCGTTTAAATCCTAGTAAGTGCAAGTGTGCAGGTTGGGCAAGAGAGGAGCTGGGGCATAACCTGCAGAGGAGCTCCACTCTGGTATTGTATTACAGCTGATTTCATGTTATATACCAATTTACAAACAAAGCATGTGCAGGTAAATATAGCACGGTATATTACTACAGTTACCAGTTAGCATAGCGCCGAGATGCTCTAAAAGCTTTTTAATATTCAGAAAACATTCTAAATAAAATAATAAAAATACAATATTCCGGTCAATGAACTCCTGTACTCGAATATATCAGAATTTTCTGTATATAAGCCTTTGACAGTTTTCCTAGTATTTAATAGTTAGTATTCTTCTTTATCAGTGTGTAAACGAACCCTTCACGAAGCCGTCAACCAAGCATTCTGTACATCAAACTAAGTAACTTTACGCAAAAATGATTGCTGGGAAACGACTTTTTTTATTAGGGTGATAAATCACGTTTTACGGTAAAACTCAATATAACGCACTCAAAACATTGTGCTGATGGATGGATTGAATAGTACGGAGGGGTCGTGGTGTTCGTAAGTTCGTAAATTAAAAATAAGTATTTAAAAAAAACTTGTGTAAAAGTTGGAACTTCGACCTCAAATATCTCCGTAACAGAAGGTTCCCAGGTATGGTCTAGAACAAAAAAAATGATCGCAATGACGGAGAGAACAAGTGGGTTTCGTTAAGGGTTTTGTTACACCCTTTTTTCAACAAGTAGGCACGAGTAGGCAGTAGGCTTCGTATAATGTATGACTGTCAACTTTTTTTGCGAGAAAAACGACGCTCTGGTTAACAAATTAAGAGTAAACATCGAAAAGGTTTTCAGAATTACTATCGCATATTTAATACTTACTATTATTTTTATTCGTCGGATAAATAAATACCTTTGAACTTTAATATTTTCATACTTTTACAAGCCACATGACTCTTAACAAAAACAGATTTTACATAACATAACATCCCGGCTGTAATTATCCCCGAAGGGCTAGGCAGAGGTGTACCTAATATTACACCAACATTTCATCAATTATGTTTAAGTCGCATGTAATAGGGGGCGAGCCTAGTGCCATCAAGCGGGCTTAAGATCATTTCCTATTTATGAAATAAATTAGGCAATCAATAATGGAGGCGCAATTTTTTAAGCTTCTGTTAAATACTGGTATTCAGCTGCATCCGGTTAGACTGGAAGCCGACCCCAACATAGTTGGGAAAACGTTAGGCAGATGATGACCCCTGTTTCCAAGTTTTAACATGTATATCAAAAATAAAATAATTTGAGTTTTCTTTGCACAAATTATTTTTTTAATAATTTACAAACAAAAAAATATTTAAATTACACTATTGAAGCTGTTCTGTGATGGTATGTGAAACTTTGATCAATTATTTATTTATGTACACTCAAAATACTTAACAAGACATTACGTTAAGATAAGAGAGCACAAAGGTACTGCTTATTTCAAGAGAAATCTCTTCCAGCAGACCTGCGAGAGGAAAGTAGTAGTAGTATTTCTAGTGACTTAAAAAAAAGAATTCGCTTTCCAATAGTTCGTAATCGATTATAAGAGATTTAAAGCGCACTTACCGTTACATGATTCAAAGTATGTCACGGAATTAGGGGTGGTCGGATTATTATTAGAAAAACTGGGTCATAACATCTACTACTAAAAGACCAAAATCAGTCATCAGTATTTCAAAATGTCTAACAATATTTCGACGTCTATAATTTTATTTATAGGCATGTTTCTTATCGGTCACGCGAATCTTAAGTAATTTGAAATTGTACACGACAAGTTTACCGAACTATCACCGATGCTGCACGCATTCAAATCTAACCTTTAAAGCTGTACCTTGTTGGTGTGTTCAGAAAATTTTAACTGTGTACCTAAGGTTCCAACCGCTCCAAGATTTTGCGAAACAAATGAAGGTAACCAATGAAAGTCCTTCCTAGATAAAAAATGTCAACTCGGATCTGTCAATCGTGCACTAAGTCCCATTCCCCTCTTGCTGACTGAGATATTGAATCACGGCATAGTGTGATCTACAGGGTTCAACTACGCATTACGTACATCAAACTAAGTAACTTTACGCAAAAATTATTGCTGGGAAACGACTTTTTTTTGGGGTGAAAAATCACATTTTACGGTAAAACTCAATGTAACGCACTCAAAATTGTGCTGATGGATAGTTTGAATAGTACGGGGGTCGCGAATGTGTTTAAAGTAAAAATCTTATATTAAAAACATGTCATCATCTACCTAGCCTTTTCCCAACTATATTGGGGTCGGCTTCCAGTCTAACCGGATGCAGCTGAATAACAGTATTTTACATGGAGCGACTGCCTATCTGACCTCCACAACCCAGTCTGTACTGGGTAATACGATACCCCTTGGTAAGACTGGTTGTCAGACTTTTTGGGCCATTGACTGCCTAACGACTGTCAAAGATCTACAAATGACAGCCGGGACCAACGGCTTAACGTGCTTTCCGAGGCACGGAGGAAACTCGGTATGTAATGGGCGGTCACCCATCCACAGACCAACATAGGCAAGCACGGCTTAACCTAAAGATCGACCCGAGCGGCTGTTATTATTTAGCCACGAGCTCCTTTATATTAAAAATATGTATTAAAAAAAAAAACTTGTGAAAAGTTGGAACTTTGTCCCCCAATATCTCCGTAACTTGAAGGTTCCCAGGTATGGTCCAGAACAAAAAATGATCCCAAAGACGGGAAGAACAAGTGCCTTTCGGCTTCGTTAAAGGTCTATTTACACCCTTTATAATTATGTAATATTATCAACCACCTTATTTATTTAAGTACACATAATACTTAATAGGTCATTACATTAAAAAAGGTACTGCTTATTTCATAAATTCATTCATTATTGTTATGAATATCGATGAAATTATCAGCTATTATTAACATAATTTCCTTTTAATCCCCTCACACGTGGATGGCATAATAATATTAATGTTTGTCAAACAATATCGGAAAACCCGTTTTTCGTGGTAATGATGCCTAGTTGAGCCTGTTGTAAATTGTACGTTATTTGGTTTTGAAAATTGCAAAAGCGGTCGCTTTGAGCAATAATTTCATGAACCAATTCGCATTTCAATCAATCAATAAGCCTTTAATCATGAACCATTTAGTTTGTTGTTTACATTGTCGTGGTATTCAAAGAGTGTCTCTCAGTTCAGTGGCCCGAAAGTCTGACAACCAATCTTACCAAGGGGTATCGTATTACCCAGTACTAACAGGGTTTTGGAGGTCAGATAGGCAGTCGCTTCATGTAAAATACTGGTATTTAGCTGCATCCGTCTAGACTGGAAGGTGAACCCAAAATAGTTGGGAAAAGGCTAGGCAGATGATGATGACATTGTACCAATAATTAATAAGTCTCTAATTAGAGAACAAGTGGATTTCGGCTTCGTTAGGGGTCTTGTACACCCTTTATACTTACACCATTTTGTGCTGATACATGAGAAAAGAAAAAAGCTGTTTTCAAATACCTGTCCTAGTTCTTTTATCAACTTGATGATATGATCCAAGTATCATCTCGCTAGAGTCGCTTCCTTATAGTAGCGATAACCATACAAAATTTTACGAGGCTATATAAAGGAATACCTTCTCATCAGTTCTAAGCACTATGCGATGTTAAAAAAAATGTACACTACGCTTTCCTTTCATAAATATTTGCTTACCTAAGCTGACTGGAGCAGTGTGAAAAGAACTCTTGGTGTTCACTAAGTTCAAAAGGTTTTATTACGCAGTTTGAAACGATCGGGCCATTATTAAATTTCAAACATAGAAAAACAAAAAAAAATGAAAATCAAAACAAACACAAAAATCAAGTCTTAAATTGTAGTAGTTTAGTGCTATTAAACGCATTTAGTCATTTGTGTACCACAAATGACTAAATGCGTTTATTAAGCGAGCATTAGTGGTGTCAATTTTGAATTACGAACTGAAATTCAGTGTTAACTGTGAATAAGGATCGAAACACAAAAAGTGATTATAACTAGAAGACGGGATATTTACCATGTTTATTGTTTTCTTTGAGTTCCCGATATTTCGGCGCTGTTGCAAGCACCATGATCACGGATAAACTGAAGTTATTGCGGGTGGGTGTGTGTTTGTGATATCGGGAACTCAAAGAAAACAATAGACATGGTAAATATCCCGTCTTCTAGTTATAATAATTTTAGTGACCATGAAAGTTTAAAATCTTATATTACAAAAAGTGACTTGGAAGCTTGAGTTTGAACCAAAATTGGATCTCATTTTGTTATTAATCGGATGAAGTCTTGACCTACGGAAATCCAACATTTATTGCGAAACCCTAAATTGCGTGTAACTTCGTTCAAATTGTTGAGTAAGTTTAAGTTAGTTTTGCTTTTAAGCAAAAAGGTGAGGTAGAAAATTCAATGTACATAATTTAACTTTGTCGTGACTTGGGAAATTCAATTTTGTGGGAATATCTAGTTACGACTGAGCTTCAGAAATTTGAGATCTGAGTCATGAATGGCACATATTTGAAAGTGAGCTTAACATAATTTCACCTTTATGTTTACTTTGACATGGTATAAAATAAAGCTGCTTTATGTGCAAGACCCGTGTGTCTATTTAGTGCTACAATGTAGCACTGGCGCGTTATGCAAATACATGGATTTTAAAATTAAAAATACTTGTTCCACGTATAATATTTTCAAAATTAAAACAAAAAATAATATCTATGGATGATTCTGATTGTACTTGTTGCAAACAATTTAACTAAAATGCTATAGGATAATAAAATTGTATTTTCGATTCAAAAATCGACGTGTTTACCACATTACATTTGCACCGCGCACCATAGCTCTTTATATTGTAGTACTTGAGGAGCATGACTAGAGCATAATAAGGACCCGTTTTGAATTCCAAAACTTTTATATAATAAATCCAAAATATATTTAATCTTCTGAAAACTTATAAAGCCTTATTTTTAAACAAAACAAAGGATCATCGTGCTAAGTCTCAACTTAATTATTGCTAAATCTACAACCCGATTCAAAAACCCTGGGACTTAAGTAAACCCGCATAAGGAGCGAATTATATTGAAATGGTGTAAGGTGAAGGTGCGGCGCAGGCGCACGAGGCAGAGATATCAGAGTTATCCGCACAAACATACGTTCACACTGTACGTATGTTTGCGCGGATAACTCTAAACTCTTGATCTAGTTTAGGTCACCACAGAAAATTTTATAAAGGTACTCAGCTTCATTCAATCATTATTAAATTTATTTTGTTGGCATTAATACGACTTAACCATTTTTCAAAGCCCTAAGCAAGCAACCCTGGCAAACATCACCGTCCACACACTGGACCTAATTTCAAATTAGCCCCTCTTCAACTTAGTCTCGTCACAAAACAAGACTATTAAATATTTATGTTTGATGCTTTCATTTGAATTTATTTGAACAAGCACTAAAGCTTCGTTTAATATCAAATTCAAAGGTTTTCAACGAGAAGTGTATATTTAAATGGTAGATTAATTTCGACTAGTCAGTCTTTTCGTTTAGACCGTTTAATTTCGACCGAGAAGGGCAATTGACGAAATAAATATTAATCCGTTCTGTAAAATTTGAAATTAACAAGTGCCTTGTAAATATTGTGCACCCATTTCGTTTTTGTGTCAATTTAGTAGTTAACAAAGGGTTATTGGAAGCTGTGGTTTATTGTGTCAATGTTCTATTTTAAAAGAAGACTTTGTGGTGTTTATGAAACCGACATATCCTAGAACCAAATCTTCGGAGACGTATTTTTATATTCACCAATCTGTACTAGGCCCACTTGGTCCCCTTTCACAGAGAGGCGGCCTGTCAGACCCCAACAGTGGGAACATTAGCTGATTCATCATCTACCTAGCCTTTTCTCAAGTATATTGGGGTTGGCTTCCAGTTTTACCAGATTCAACTGAACCAGTATTTTACGTGGAGCGATTGCCTATCTGATCTCCACAACCCAGTTAATACTGGGTAATACGATACGACACCCCTTGCTAGGACTGGTTGTCAGACTTTCGGGCCACTGACTATCTGTAATGAGTATCAAAGATCTTTAAACAACCGGAACCAATGGTTAAACGTGTTTTCCGCGGCACGGAGGAAATTCGGTATGGAATGAGGCACCCATTGATTGTTCATCATCATCGTCATCATTTCAGCCGAAAGACGTCCTCCCCCAAGTGTCGCCACATTGACCGGTCCCGTGCGACTCGCATCCAGCGGATCCCTGCAACCTTCACCAGGTCATCGGTCCACCTAGTGGGAGGCCTTCCAACGCAGCGTCTTCCGGTTCGCGGTCGCCACTACAGAACTTTTCGGCCCCATCGGCCATCCGTTCTGCGAGCAATGAGTTATTCTTCGGGCTACGTTAGTAACCTTGGTTCTCTTACGGATTTCCTCATTTCTGATTTGATCACGCAAGGAAACGCCGAGCATAGCCCTCTCCATTGCCCTTTGGGTGACTTTAAGCCTTCTGATGAGGCCCATTGTAAGCGACCACGTTTCGGTCCCGTATGTAATAACATAATTGTTCAGGACAAATAAAATCTTGTGACAATTTACTTATCAGGGGCATACATTATTTATGATTCCAGTTTATTTAATAAAAATATGACATGTAAAACTGATTCCATGTACAGACGCCAACACATCATGCTACCCGAAACTGTCAAATTCTCCTTATCAACCTTGAACCTAATGCTTAAGCGATAAAGTTAAAAATCTTGTAAGAAATTTGACAGATTGTAGCAGCTTGATGTACTGGCGTCTGTACTATTTACAGAAAAAACAAAAGATAAAATACCAATTAAATCGACTTCTGTACTCAATAAAAATGTGTCCCAATACAAACAGACAGATATCTAGCTGTCCTTAAGAACAAAAAGGGTAGCATAATATTTCAAACGGACATGACACCCCGTCATGTTATATTATTCGAAAGGGACGAGGGTTTCCGTGCAACCTCATCGTAAATTACTGCGGACCTCTTTCAGATTTAGTAATACGGAAGTACCGTGTTTCTATTTGAGGTTACTAAATAGTTCTGACTGTCTCAATTTAAAACCTATCAAATTCCGTGACCCATGAGCTGGCTTTTACCTAGGCCAAAGGCTTAGCGTTGCCGTATAACGTGGCAACGCCGCCAGTCTCTTGGGTACATTACCAGTTGACAGCGTTGAGGAGGAGTTTTTTGACGTCATTTTTTAAGTTTATTGTTTAATTTATAAATTTTAAGAGTATTTAGCTAACAAATAGATATATGACATTCCAATTGTTCAATAATTGATGTCCCATAAATTGGCATGACGTTTTATGCAATCTTAATACACTTCAACCAACTTATCTGTGCAGATGTGTGATGCAAATTTTCTTGACAAGAAACGTCACTTTAAACTGCACGCTTAAAGTGGTCATACTATAATATTGTTTTTACATGTTCTGAAAGATAACATATGCGTTAAGATTCTAACAAAATCTAAAAGGTATAACCCTAAAAATAAATATTAATTACTCTCAAAAATCCATCTTAAGAGGAACTCATAGCTAAGTAACCATAGCCACAGTGTTCGATCAAGGTTAGTCTACTTTTGCCGCCGACAATTCATGGATGGGTGACCTTTCAAAAGCACTTTAGGTCGTTGTTCTCGTCGTTCATCTGATTTTTTTTCACAGACGTTACAGAGAGTCCTGAAAGTTTAACAAACTGTCTTAACAAGGGGGTATTAAGGGAGAGCGTAAGGGTAGCCCGAGAAATTATACTAACATACAAACTGACACTGACCTGCAAATTAAAAAATATATATATAACCTTAAGCTGCCACTGATTAGACTGGAAGTCGACCCTAACATAGATATATAGAAAAAGATTCGAAAAGTTTTAAAAGCTCTTCCAACGAAATCACGAACAGTTTGCAAAATTAACAAACGAAAAATATAATATGACACAACATCACGCCTGTAATCCCCGAAGTGTTAGTCAGAAGTGTACTTAATAGTACACCCACAGCCAATCTGTTTAAGTCCAATCTAATAGGGGGCGAGCCCATCAACCGGGCACAGATCCAGTCTCCATGGCTGTTACTGAGAAATTCCTGATGGAAAAACTCATTAACACTTTGCCCGATCTTGGAATCGAACCCACGACCTCTTGCTGAGCAGTCGGGCTTGCGACCACTACACCAACGAGGCAGTCACAGGCGAATAATAATCATCATCATCTGCCTAGCCTTTTCCCAACTATGTTGGGGTCGGCTTCCAGTCTAACCGGATGCAGCTGAATACCAGTATTTTACATGGAGCGACTGCCTAATAATAATATTAATTAAAAATGAACTCAAAACACGTAGCTTCAAAGTTGCTCACCGCAGCTTCTTTCTCGATGCTGGGAGCATGATTCGGCATCGATAGGGTTCCTATTCCTTTGATATTCACATGGGCACGTGACGAGAATTAGGAATATTAAGGAGAAGGACACAAAAAATATTATTTGTCCTTAGGGTCGCAAATTCAATTATATTTTTGATTTAGAAGGGTTTTTTTATGATAGTAAGTGTAAGTACATTTTTTTCTTATTCCCTGTTGTTATACGGAAAAGGGTCCATTTAGAAGACAAACATGATCAGGCATTTATTAATATTGTGTATTTCTTTGCGACAAAAATGTATTCCAATTATTTTATTACTTTAGCGTTCAATTCGAGATATCTTTATTGAATATCTTTATTGGAAAAAAACACATTTCACAAAGAATTTGCGTACGTAAATAGCTGCCTTAGTTCAACACTGTGTCACAGCTATTAATGCCCACCTCCAGGAGGGAGACGACAGCGTTCCAGATACAAACATTAAAAAAGTAAAAAATAAAATAGTCATCATCTGCCTAGCCTTTTCCCAACTATGTTGGGGTCGGCTTCCAGTCTAACCGGATGCAGCTGAATACCAGTATTTTACATGGAGCGACTGCCTATCTGACCTCCACAACCCAGTTAGTACTGGGTAATACGACACCCCTTGGTAAGACTGGTTGTCAGACTTTTTGGGCCACTGACTACCTAACGACTGTCAAAGATCTACAAATGACACCCGGGACCAACGGCTTAACGTGCTTTCCGAGGCACGGAGGAAACTCGGTATGTAATGGGTGGTCATCCATCCACAAACCAACCTAGGCAAGCACGGCTTAACCTAAAGATCGATCCGAGCGGCTGTTATTATGTAAATAGTAAACAATTAAAATAGTAAAAAATTAACATAGCAAAAAAGAAACTAAATATTATGTAAGTAATTGATGTGCATGTGGGAGTGTTGTATGTGAGTGTAGTGCGTGTCTGTGGAATGTAAGTATAGAGTGTGCTTGTGGAACCCCACAAGCACATTCCGCGCTATTTGTATTTGGTGTCTATGGAACAAAGATCTTTTCGGTTTGACTAAGTTCTCCAATTCTTCGTATGTGAGATTATGAAGCCATTGATCAGTAAATCTTTTGCAATCCCAGAGAGTACATGGATAAATAGGCATCAATCACAATCTATTATAAAGCAAGGGACTGCCGAAAATGAACTGCCGGCGGACAATTTCCAATTTAACGCTTGATGTCGGGCAGACTCTGTCAGTTCTACGTTTGTGTCTTCTAAACTCTGGATCAAAAGACAAGTTTGAGTGTTTTCGCAACACTGTATTTAGCACAAAAGAGTGCCTTACTGTGGGTAGCTTCCATAGCACGTACAGTTCGCTGGTAGGGAACCGATAAGGTTTGAAGGCCATCACCTTAAGGACAGCCGTCTGCGCTCTCTCCAAACGCAGCAGACGACATTTACCAGCACCACCCCAGACCGAATTACAGTACGTTAAAATGGAATCCGTTCCCAGTTTTGTATTAACTCTACTTTTAAACTGACATGGTCATTATCATTGTCATTAACACTTACAGGATATTTACCATGAAACTACAACAGATAAACATTGTAAATATTCCATTTTCAGAGTTAATGATAACTCTACTGACATGTGGGATATGGACTCAGCGATCATTGTGCCGATAGTCGTATCGGCCAATGGCTTAATTACCAAGAGCCTCGACCAATACCTAAGGAGGCTCCCGTTAGGCAGCTGGATCAAGGGCTTGATTCAGAAAGCGGTACTCCTGGAAACGGTTCGTATTGTTAGGAGGTTCCTCTCTCTGGAGCCCTGACCGCCGCGCGCCGGTAGCTCGGACCCTGTTCCCGATACCGGTAGGCGACATTTTTTTTATATTTTTAAATGTTTTTGTATTGTTTTCATTTTAAGAAATATTTAAAAATGTATTAGATTTGTATAGAAATAAAAACAGGGAATAACTCTCCTGATATTTTGAGATGCCATTAATAATATTTAATAAAAAATCACTAATTAAGTAGGTACCTAAACCACTTTACTAAACTATAATTATAGTTTGGTACGTAACTTAGAAACCTAGAACTTCAATAGACATTTAATTAGTTTTTGCTCTTTTATCGGCTTCCATGTACTAATTAATAACGTTAATTTCCAATAAAATCATTCTCCACCATCTTTGTATTATTTCCAAGAAACAAAACTTAGGCTGAATTGAAGTACTGAACAAAACATAAAGTGATATTGAGTTCTATTTTCATTATAAAGGAGCTCGAGGCTAAATAATAACAGCCACTCGGATCGACCTTTAGGTTCAGCCGTGCTTGCCTAGGTTGGTCTGTGGATAGGTGACCGCCCATTACATACCGAGTTTCCTCCGTGCCTCAGAAAGCACGTTAAGCGGTTGGTCCCGGCTGTCATCTATAGATCTTTAACAGTCGTTACAGGTAGTCAGTGGCCCAAAAATCTGACAACCAGTCTTACCAAGGGATATCGTTTTACCCAGTACTAACTGGGTTGTGGAGGTCAGATAGGCAGTCGCTCCAGTAAAATACTGGTATTCAGCTGCATCCGGTTAGACTAGAAGCCGACCCAACATAGTTGGGAAAAGGCTAGGCACATGATGATTTCATTATAAAAAGTACTTAAGTATTTTATTTATGTATCCCAAGAATTCTTATCAAACAATTTATTCAGCTTAATTACTTTTTAATTGAAGAAATAGGTACCTACCGATTAACTCGAAACGCTAAGCACTGGGGATTAGAATAAGTAGAACTCTGGTCAAACTTAAACGAGTCCCAAGTGGGAATTACGGGCAAAATAAGCTCCTGCCAATTATGGTACCCCCCTTCCTCCTCTCAGCATCACTTTTTATAATATAAAAAGGTAGGTAATAATAGAATCCAAATCTTAAGTACAAATGCTGTATCCATGATAATTGTAATACCAAATGATTTGAAAAGAGTAACCATGGAGTTTCTTGCCGGTTCTTCTCCATAGGAAACGACCAACCCGAACCGTGCACCTTTTTGTCGACGTTTTATAAATGCCCATCTAGGCCTATGTGAAATAAAATATTTTGATTATGATTTTGAATCTGAGCTGAATTTTTGTTCAAACTAGCACGAATAGTCGTCTGACTTTCTAGTGAGGCGGATTTGGCTCAGTTTCACTTCTACGAAAAGCATGGCCCTGATTAGGATGAAACAACAAAGGAGTTAGTTTGCTACAATGGAGTAATACTGCCTAAATAGATAAGTAGTATTTCCATATCGAATAAAATGTTTTTTTTTTCAATAAATCCCGTGCAGTTTAGAAAATACACTAAAAATATTATAAAGACAAGAAAGATAAAAACGACCTTACCCCGTTGCGCATCCAATTTTCGGCTGATAAAACGTATTTGTTTTTTTCAAAATGGAGGGTACAGTAAGTTAAATACCCAATTACCAAAACAAAAAAATTGTGTCTCTTGGAATTGAATTTACAAAAATAAAGAAAATTACTGCTTTATTTATTTTTGTTTTTCTTTAAGCGTCTAAAAGTTTTAAAAAAAGGTTGCAAATGTGACCGCTACCTGACAGACACAGCTGTAGCTGTGTGTAGCTGTTATAACTGCTAAAGTTTTGAAAATTTTATCTAGTTTTTTCAAACCTATACGAGCGGGGTGTCTATAGATAGGTCTTTAAAAATGACATTTTGAAAGGTAGAAACTTCCAAAGTGGTAAAATGTGTCCCCCACTCTAATTTCTAACGTAAGAGGAGGAAAGTTCTAAAAAAAATTAGGATTATACAACGTAAAAAAAACATTCAACGAAATTTTTTTTTAATAACATTTGATGTTTAAGTTTTTGAGATATGAAGCTTTTTCATCAAACTGCAGCAGTAACTTTGTGTTTCATTAACATACTATGTACATTAACATACTATTGAAGGTAATACAATACAACAATATGGACGAGCCTTTTAATAATTTTTATTATATTGTTTGGTGCTACCCTGTCTGCGTGTGAGTACGACTCACACTTGGCCGGTTTTTAAGATTAAAATCCGACGTGTTTTCGTTTTTCTTTTTCAGCCGCCTGATTTATCGCACAGTTCTAGTTTAGTTATATTGTCAGTTCTGTAATTTCAAATCCTAGACTTTATTTGTTAAAAATGAAGCAACTTACATAATGTCGTGTAACAAAGCTGAGCTATTTGTTATGAGGGAAGGCAATTTAAAACCGAAAACGAGGACATAAAAATGGCCCAATTTAACTGGTTCTTATTGTAGTTAGATTTAAAAGAACTTGAATCTTTATGGCCTTCAGCGGTCTATCTGTTGTAGTCAAAGATCGATATTGTAGCCTCTTCGCGGAATAACTGGTTTATCCTAGGTTTGACGAACGCCTTTTGACAAACCCTAAAAATTAATTCCGATTTCTGCCCATGACTGATGTGTTTTTAAGCAAACCCAGAAGTACCTTACTTTTTATAAATTAGCCTCCAGCGCCGTTTGTTGAAATTGCTGACGGTGCTGACTTTAAAAGTGGATAATTAATAAAACAAGCAAAACTTAGGATCCAAGAGCGTGCGAAGTTAGTTTTGGACTTGGGCTACCCCGACTCGGACAGTATGTTCAAAGGGGATGGCGGGGTCTTAGTTCGCTCACTTTGCTCGCTGTGTTAAGTTACATTAAACCCTGCAAACAGAAAAAGGAGACTCTCGCAGCGGGTCTTCGTCGATTACTCCTTATTGCAAAATATTAATATTTACCTTGAACTTTAGGTCAGGTAAACTTACTGGCCATACTCCGATTTAATTGAGTTTTGGTGTTGGAGTGTCCATGTTGGTCTTTTCTAGGATAAGACATAAATTCGGTGACCAGTCAGTTCACCAAACATTAATTCAAAAATTTTGACTTAACAAGCAACGATTGGCAAAAACATTATTTGTCATTTCATCATTCTACAACAACAAGTTTGCCAAATATTTCACTTAGTAAAATAATTATCCGATAAACTTTTATTTAATACGTTATTTGACAAACAATAAAATGAAAATTTGTCGATGGAGTTTTGGTGAAACTTTAGTGAACCCATAAATTCGTTAGGCAAAGACCGGAGCGCGCTATTGGTTTAAACTTTGACTAAGACTTCTCGTCAAACCTGAAGTTGGGCTAGCCAAACCAAGAAGCTCCGGAGCTTCGAAGTTTGACTAAAACATCTAATTAACTAGATACAACTTAAGATAAAATCTTGGAGACGAGTCAATTCTCTTAGATGGTTTCACTTTTTACAGAGATATAAGAATATATCTAAACAGCGTGTGCCAAACAGGTGTGGTCATATTTTGAGGTGTGATTCAGACCATCGAGCTAGACAACTTTCTCTATTGGTCCATCATTGAAATCGCAAAAAAAAATCTACTGTCCTATACATTTGGGACTGGACTGGCATTTGGACTGGAGGCAGCTCTTTGTCCAGGTGAGAGACAGAACAGGCTAAGGAAAAAAAAAATATTACTTTTTTTTATGTATGTATGTAAATTACGCTGAATATGATTTATGAAAATGAGTATTTAATGTTCTGACATTAGATTTTCTTGCCAAGGTGAAATAGTCAATAAAGTTAGCCAAATAGGTTTAGCCTTTCACCTATGTCACTTAAGTAGTTACGTCTGGCCTACAAAACTTAGGCAATTTGAAATCGATTTACATGAATAATATAGATAATAACCCTTTTACGACCCATTATTGTGTCTTATAACCAACGCAATTTGACATTGATTTTATAGACTTTTGAAACTAAACTTGACTAATTAGTGTGATTAGGGACCATATTTATTTATTTATTGGCCTATCTACAATTGTTACACTGTTTATCCTAATGCTACAAGCAATATGATACAAGCATAGTGTACAATATAATGCGATAGACACAGCATGCAAGCAGCATGCATATTGTAGAGGAGCTCGTGTCTAAATAATTACAGCCGCTCGGTTCGATCTTTAGGTTAAGCCGTGCTTGCCTAGGTTGGTCTATGGATGGGTGACCACTCATTACATACCGAGTTTCCTCCGTGCCTCGGAAAGCCGTTGGCCCCGAGTGTCATTATAGACCTTTGACAGTCGTTAGGTAGTCAGTGGCCCAAAAAGTCTGACAACCAGTCTCACCAAGGGCTATCGTATTACCTAGTGGGTACTAACTGGGTTGTGGAGGTCAGATAGGCAGTCGCTCCATGTAAAATACTAGTATTCAGCTGCATCCGGTTAGACTGGAAGCCGAACCGAAAAGGCAAGGCAGATGATGAGAGACCATATTGTAACGAACGAAATTTGAAATGTCATTATAGAAATATTAATCAATCAGAACAACTCATTCATCTTGGGTCAGTTAGTTGTACTTCGAACTACTCATTATGCAACTATCTATAAAATGTGAATGCAACTTTATAACACAGCTCAAACCGAGGCGAATGCCTAGCGTGTTGAGGAAAACGACGAGCTCAATCACGTGTATCGCTTGTTTGAATGATTTGGAAGCCACACGCCAGTTTGGTATCATGGTCGTGAATTGCGTCCCGCATAATGCGAAGGATTCCTCTCAATTTGGCAACAGCTTAAAGCATCGAACTCACAAACATTCACTCGGCGTCCCACAGTCCACTTCTGGACATAAGCTTCTCCTAGCTGTGCCCTAAAACCCTTTCCTCCTTCTGCATTCAGTCTGTTTCAGCCAGTTTTTAATCACTGACAGCTCAGTTTATACAGACTGAACTGTATTCTGACTCAAAATCACAAAGCTCCCGTTGCGAAAGTTGTCATGGCTCTAATTTAACGTCAACGTTACGTGCCAAGGAAAAGTTGACGTATTTTTCGATAGCCAACTTTTATTGAACTCGCCACAATACCTACGTCAAAACAGAGTTCTTGCCAACAAATTCCCAAACGTAATGTCAATCTGGTAATGTTTAGCGGTAAATGTATCTTTGTTATTGATGGAAAAGTACTTACGAGTAGTAAAAATATAACATTTGTATATGGGAGCTACATCTGGCAACAAAGTGCTTTACAGTTTGGCAGAAGTAACATGTTTGTAATGTCCACCACAAATAAACGCTTTCATTTTCTTTACCTTTAGGCTCTTGGGACGTGCTGTCAGTACGGAGGCAATCGTTATTTACTGTTAAAAAAACGTACAATTCATATAATGCTGACTGGCACTCGTAGGAGCGCTAAACGCTCTACTGACATTGTTACCGAAGTGTGATTTATTTGCCTCGAGATGGATAGCTGTATGTCTTGGATGTTTGTGTTTCTATCAGATGATTTTTCTTGTGCTGACACGTTTTTACTCTTTTATTGATATGTTTATTGTTGGTATCTGACCATTCTAGTATCCTTCCATTATAAAGTGTTTTTTTAACCGTGCAATACTTTAGATTTCTGAGCTACATCTGTAATATTGTGTAAATAAACCTTTATTCGGGTCGGAACATTCGGTTCGGTAGTATTTGTTGAACGACAAAGCCGATTTAAGTCAATTACTCTTATAAATTATACGTCATTTAGCTAGTGCCGTCTGGCAAATTATCAGGAATCCTTGCTCGGATTGGATAAGCAGAATTCGAGATAAATTGAACTACTTTCTAACGAACGTGTCAAATTCTACTTAATATTATATTCGATGTTACTTTCCGCCTGAGCCGAACAATACCGAGTCACATATTTATGACACCCCTTACATTTCTCACTATTTTCAATATCGATTCGACAATCTGAAAAAAGCTTCATCTACGTTTACTACAAATACTATGCAAAAGCCACTTACCATTTCCCCTCATAGGCTGAAGATCAGACACGATGAGGATCGGCGAGTTCAGCATGATGGACAGGATCCAGACCATGGCTATCATCTTGTAGGCGTGGCATTGCGTCTGCCACTTTCTGGACTTGAGAGGCCGGCAGATCGCGAAGTATCTCTCCAGGGATATCGCGACGAGGGTCCATACATCCACTGAGACGGAGACCGCTGGTGGAGAAAGAATATAGTTGTTATTTTTGCCACATAAAAATCTATTAGCATAGACTGCCTAAAATATCCCCACAGTTCGGATAGCTACAAGTCTGGTGTGAGAGAGTGGGCTACACTTCATTCTTCATTTGTTTATGATTTTAGTAGTCTATGTAACATTTTTGGTTGTAAGACATGCATAATTATGCAGCTCAGTGATCAAATAATTTACTCGACGTAAAGCGCCTGCTTAGGTTTGAACCGACAACCTGCATACACGAATAGATAAATAAAATTTAAGTCTCTGTTTGTAATACCAAAATAACAGTTTTTTACTGAATGCATATGAAAGTATTTACGGTACTTATTACAAAAACACTTTTTTACGCAAATAGCTGTTGTTGTAAGGAGTAATTTAAGCTACTTTTTTTTCGAAAATAAGAATTAGGGTTCCGTGCAAAAAATTAAAACCCTTGAAATTGGTAGCAAAATTCGATTCAAAAAGGGAAGTAATATTTTTTTTATAATAATTTCACGCGAACAAAGGTCACGTGCAATAGCTAGTAACTAATAAGACGTCCCCGTTGTGTCTGGGCCACCAGTTTTCTGTAAAGGGAAATCATAATGTATTTTAGGCATTCATAACAATGCCTTCAATTTATAAGCACCATCCCTTAACTACAACACCTACTTACGAGTGATTACAGCCTTTATCTACTAGTATTTAAAATTTTGTTTCATGCCTTAGCTCTGAGGCAAAAGAGTCATGAAATTAGGTTTAACTTTAACCTAAAACTTCTAAACAAGTTAGGAAGCGGTAAGCCCCAGAATAATCTCTGCTTGAAAACACACCGTAACGTGTAAACAAGTTTGTTTGTTGTTTCATATAAGGCATAAGGCATAATCAGCCTATTAATGTTCCCCTCCTGGGACGCAGGCCTCCTCTCTATGAGAGGGAATGGGCTATAATCCACCACGCGGGCCCAGTGCGGGTTGGTAGATGTCACATGTCTTCGAATTTTTGTTTCTAGGACATGCCGGTTTCCTCACGATGTTTTCCTTCACCGTTTTTGAGAGCAGTGGTGATGGAATAAATTACACAAAGTAATGTGCCTGCTTGGGTTCGAACCCACGACTTACTGCTCGTAAGTCGGGGTCTCCACCACTGGGCCACCGCTGCTCTCAGTCGGGGTTGGGGGGGGTTGGTTGTTTCATATAATAAAAAGATTTCAACTTCTTCTTAGCGTGTCGATGGCAATCTAAATCGTCTTAGCCCATAACTGAGCTACTAGTTTCATTCATTAATCACTCTGCCCTGGAGTGTAAATGTGGTGCTGTTCTATAAACGATAGGGCACTAAATGTCGTGTCCTGCGTATCCTGTCGTATCCTGTCGTTTGTTCAATACAGGAACTGATGGACGCTACCGAAAGCGCCAAACTAGAAGATTTCAACGAAACGCTGGGAAGGGACTCCCTAGATCCCTAGGAGACCTTATGTTAATGTTCTTTAGAAAGGTCTGGTGCGTAGTACTTGCCACCAGCGAGAGTGTTTGACCAGATTTATGAACCTGGTCGAAGCAAAGATTACCTTACTAATCTATATATTTTAGAGGTTATAATAAAAAAAAAACAAATAATAATGTTCGTTAGAAAAAATAAAAACCTCTTTAATAAGTTACATAGCAAAATATACAAATTCAATATATGTTTACCAATTAATAAAACAGCGTTATTAAATAAAAGTATATTATGTATGGCACCACGCATATATAACCATTTACCAAACTCATTTCTGGAGATAAATGATTTAAACATATTTAAAAACAATGCCAAAACACTGTTAGTAAAAAAGCGTATTACTCTGTCACTGAATATTTACAGGATAAACTTTTATAATGTGTGTAAATTTGCATGCCTCATGGTAGGATATGGCTAATGGACACTTGTTTGTTTAAGACCTTTTCTTTGTACCCATATTCGCAAATGAATAAATGATTATGATTATTATTTTCTTTTATTTATTTTCATACAAATCTTATACATTTTTAAATATTTCTTAAACTATAATAACAATATAAAAAACACTTAAAAATATTTAAAAAAAAAATGGTTATTATGATTATTATGGATCGTAGCAGGTGACGTTCTATAGTTTCTACCTATCCCTAGTGAGTTTATGTATTATGTTCATAAATGTTCTGAAAACTCCTTATTTGAGCTGCTTTTTAGGGTTCTGTACCCAAATGGTTACCAACAGGACCCTATTACTAAGCCTTCGCTGATAATTAAAACAACTCTAATGCATCTAATCAAGAGATTAGCAACCACGCGTGTCCTAGCTTTAATTAGCTCTGTTTGGGACTAAAACAATATTTGGAATGCAAAGTGCATTTGCATCAGGGTGCGGAAACCGAACAGTGGCTGAATACTTTGGTACTCACGACGGCCAGTCAAGCTATGCAAAACCAGTTTATGCGGATTTCTCATTGTATAGGAAACCTATACAAAGCGAGGCCAAGTTATACTGGAAATGTACAGCTTCATGTACCGCCGTGTGTACATTATTAGTCAGATCCCAGAGTCGCAGCCACAAATTCACTATTTCACTGAGTATTTAAAATTCAAACAACTAAAGTACGGTACTGATGTTGATAATTTGATTTGACATGACATGTGTTTATTGGATAAAAACTCTCTCTGTTTGCACATAAAGTTCAATTTACGCTACAACTTTTCGAGACTTTTTCAACAGTATTATTCATTTAAGATGACCTAACTTCACACCATCGTGAGAAGTGGAAGGAATGGGGGGAGGCCTTTGCTCAGGAGTGGGACAACACGAGCTAACTAAAAAAAAAAACATTCAATGGAAAAAGGTTTTGAATGAATAACAGGTACGCGCCAGAGTTCATATACGAGGAAGTGCATATTCTCATTTCCAGTTCCTAGGAAGTTGAACACGCCACGGATTCCACTTCTCTTCCAGGTTGGCGAAGCTTACAAAGTAAAATAGATCAAATGAAATACGCGATTGTGAACACTAGGCCAACGAGGCAGTCCGAGTTTGTTTTAGTTACCTTAATTTCTAGTTTAAAGGTCAACTTTGTCGGCTTTTCAATCTCCAGTTTGTCTCTATTGATGAAATCAATCAGTTCCATCACACAGATACTAACTACTACTACTACTCATATAAATATGTCGGATCCGGTAATTGGTACGGACATAAAATAAATCGCAAGTAAGCCAGTGGTGACATCACGCGACCTACTTACAATTCTACCCACACCACGGCGTGCTTCTATAGAGCCGTGATGTTTACAGCTCGAGGCGAGGACGATACTGAGTGTCTGATCGCAGTGGAGTTGAGACGTCCCGGAACTGTACCCGATTCATGTTGTCCCGTGTTATTGTGTTAAGTTGTAATTTCAAGTAAGTTGTTAGTTTAATGGAAACAGTGTATCGCACCCAGTGTATTTTCATTGCACGAAACCCATCTTCGGCCCACATGATATACGAACCTCACGGAATAAATCCTAATACGAGTAACCCGACAAATAAAAAAATATGTATGAGTATCAACTCACCCTGTAGAAACGGAATGAGTTTGCACAGGAGTGCTCCGAACAGGAACCGTCTGTAGATCTGGCCGACGAGGGTGAATGGTAAGCAGAACACACCCAACAGGAAATCGGATATCGCCTGTAACAAAAAACATTTATTACTACATAGTCGCTGGTCTAGTGGTCGCAAGCGCCACTGCTGAGCATGAAGTCTTGGGTTTGATTCCCAGGTTGGGCAATTTTATTACGTTTTTGTATCCGGAATTTCCCAGAACCAGTTGATGACAACAAGCTCATATCATTAACACTAGAAACGGGATATTTACCGTGTTTACTCTTTGTTTTGAGTTGCGAGTGACAGTGGTAGCGGTACTGAGTGCAAAAAATGAACAATAAAGAGGGTAGACCGATTTGTCTGCTCATAAACGCCCACCCGCAATAACTTCAGTTTATCCGTGATCATGGTGCTTGCAACAGCGCCGAAATATCGGGAACTCAAAACAAACAGTAAACATGGTAAATATCCCGTTTCTAGTGTTAATGATATTAATACTAGTGACCATGACACTTTAAAAACTTATAACAAGCTCACCCACCTCGTATTACATGTCATTGGATTTCATATAACCGAAATGTGGGGGTACTACAACTGGCGCACCTCTGCCTAACCCCTTGCGGGAAATACAGCGTGATGATATGTTAACTGGAACGTTCCTGCAGGCGTTATATTGTTTCAGTCGTCCCCTCACAGGTTCGTACCTACATTTTTTATTGATTTGTCACTCGAAACGCTACGTCCAACTCACAATGTCAATAGTTAGTGTGAACTCGTGTGTTTTCGTCGACAAAATCGCATATATCCACCAGCGTCAACACCAATTTATATTTTTCTTTTCCACAAAAATAATGCGTACAGTGGCACTGCAGCTCTGTGCTGGTGGATCGAAAACTCAGACTAATTTGTAAAGCTAAAGGACCTTAAGTCCATTTTTTGACATTATTGTATTTTTAATGATTCAAATTCAGAATTCCCGTGTTTATCAAATTGTAAACCTCTACTGAATACATGCTAGTGAAGGAGGTGGCGGGACGTGAGAGGGAAAGAACCTCACGTCCCAGCCGCCGCGGGAGACGCCCTGGGCGTCGGGGGTCACGTGGTGGCTCCCGGCCACCGTAGGCGCGGGCCTGTGGTCGGCGAGTTATGGGCTAGCTCGCCGTCCGGCCGTCTTATGTCGACAGGCCGTGCCGACGGCGCGTTCGTGTTCCACGCGCGCCTCAAAGAGATGTCAGCAAATAAGTAGGGGTCCGCAAGGGCCGATGCCTGCCAGGGCTGCGGGACTGTTCGAAAGAGATACCGTGACCCTGGAACACAAAGGCAAAGAAGGAACATGGATGGGTTTTAGTCAGTACAAGTCTGACACTCCCTTCCGCTCCGCCCAGAGTTCGTTCAGAGGTCATTTGATGATTTCCCATCCGGAAAAAAAAAAAAAAAAAAAATACTCTTCCCTTTTTACCTACAGAAATAATGTTACTAATCGCCATTCGAGATAATTAAATGTCAGTAAATGTGATGATGATGATGATGATGATGATGATGATGATGAGTTGTATTTCAAGCAACAATCGAATGGGCAACCCATTCGATTCAATCCTATGCAAGAATTAAAAATATTGATGAATCTATTCGTTTATTATACTATTTAATTTAAATACATTATTTTTACTTGTAAACATTCATAGTTATTTGATATAATACAACAGCAATAGTTGGGACTTTTTATTTGACAACTATAATCAAGGCCAGCAGTGGGACACTCAAGCAGGCTAACAAAAAAAAAAATAATAATCAAGTCATTTGTCATGTTTACAACGACATTAAAAGATCCCCCTCTTCTTCTTTATGGCAATATGACGTGCGGATGGCGACAATTTAATGTCAGACGTGTTGTGAAGACGTGTCGAAAATAAAATCATTAAAGTTCCCGTAATTGCGAACTTCGAGAGCCATAATAGATTCAAGTCAATCTAGAACTCCACCTAGAGAAAATTGTTCGCGGAATTGTTATACAAATTGTTGCAATATCGAAGTTCTTGGAATCTCAGAAGGACACGGTGGCGATATAAAAAGCGAAACGATATAAATATTTATGCGTTAATTTTTATGAAAACTAAGCAAACAGATCATTTTATTTTTTGTAACCTTTTCAAATCAACTCTCCAGCGAAATACAACAGAATCTTTGAGTAAGATTGATTTAGGAATGGCCAGTTTCAATTTCATGGACAAAAACTCTATGAATCATAAAACATACAATGTCCGTATGGCCAATATTAGCAGCATAAGTGTCTGGCCTTGTAACATTAATGCTCAATTGTTTGAGTAGCTAGATAGGTCACAAAATATTTACGACAAACTTACGTGACGACATCTATATCGCTTCTTATGAACTATGCAAGACGTTACACAAATACTATTTCTTGGTTGAAATGTCATGGATGTCTTACTGGATAAAACCACACAGTGTTCCTCCTCTTTACTTCTGGCTGGGGTGCAGGGACACATTTGCGATCTCCACAGTCACCCCAGCCAATCCTACATTGTCTAAGCATGAAGTCTGCATAACATTATCATGGGACGGTTGTAAAGAAGATCTTCCTTATTCTGTGGAGGAACTTTCTACCTTTTCCTGTTACATGCCTCTAAAGTGATATGGTATCATGAAAAAAAAATGACTTTCTGGAATGATTAAAAATGGTGAAATTAGACAAAGTTCATTAAGAACGCACGGTTTCAGACTAGGGTATTTTGTAGCTCGTACCGGCTTACGCTCGTACACATGCGCCACATTACGCGGGGAGCCTATCTCTCGCGGCTCACGCTTATACGAGCTTATAAGCGCATCAACACTCGTACGAATCACTCGTGAAACAAAAGGCTCTAGAAAACGCGCGTACACGAGCTTCTTAAAACGCGCATACGTACGACGAATTCATAGCTACCAGGGATTCCAGGGATCTAGAGATTGAGTACACTTATGAGCTTTTAGAATGTAAAATACGTAAATCGCTCTGAAACTATTAATTGAAAACTACCTTTAAAATCCATATTCTCAAAACGCTTTCTAGTTATTTACTTATCTAATGTCTTACTTACATTTCTTTTCAAACTTAAGTTTTTATTTTATTGTGAGTTCTTTGAGGCTTCAATTTTAAATTTGCTTGACCCTTTAAATGGCTTAAACTTAAATAAAATGGCTTTCATTCTTTAAACATAACGTAGTTTTAAATTCATTGAAGTGTTAAACTAGGTAATTGATTTCATTAGAGTTGAATTCAAGCGAAAACAAATTAACTACTTACTAACACGTAAAATTGATTGCACTTTAGAAATAGCAAGTCGTTTTAAGTTCGGTTTTATAATAAGAAATAATTATGCACCCTGAACATCGATGCTTTAGAAATATTTTTGCACAAAATAAGTTTTATGCATAAAATATTTAATATAATAAGAAACAACTTTGCACGATAAACAATCAATCATAGACATCGATATCATCATCTGCCTAGCCTTTTCCCAACTATGTTGGGGTCGGCTTCCAGACTCATAGACATCGATATATTTTTACTTATTAAAACTTATTTTATGTAAAAAATATTCCTATTGGATCGATGTTCATCGTGCAAAGCTGTTTTTTTTATAAACTCTCGTAACTCAGTGTCTTATATCGCATCTTATATTGCATTATTTAATTTTAACAGACAACCTTTTCGTTTATAAGAAATGCCATTGTAAGGGGTTTAAAATATATTTGATTAATTAAGAACAATTTCACGTATGAAAAAGTTAACGAGAAGTCAAAATTAATTTATGCACTTTCATTAGCATTTTGTAAAGCAACAATAAATCTAGAAAGGCGCTAATGCGTTTTTAAAATTTATGATAAATTGAATCTTCGTGACGGGTTTTTTTTCTCATTCTTTCAAACTCTTCAAGGTGGGACAGGTGTTTTAAAAACAAAAGGTTGATGAACTAATTACCTGTAATGACAAAACATTTGTTTGATTTAAAAAGGACTTTTAATTTTAGCTAAGTGATTTTAAATCACGCACTAGAAGCGGCCCATTTAAGAAATTGAACTATTCATTAATTAAAATAAATCAGGGTTGGTCAATAGAAGATTATCTTGGGCCTTTTTATCGATACTTTAATGTATTGGACAGGCGCACCCTGGGCGGTCAACCCAGTCTGACCGGCTAATTTGTCTGCAGGCTTGACCTCTCTGTGACTCGAAAAGCTGGTTCATTTGTAGATTTTTGACACTTTTTATTGTTTTAGAGACTGAACATGTTACGGTATCCAACCTTGACCTTTTCCCTACACTTTTTGCAAGTTATAACAGTATAGAAACAGTTAAAAACCGCCAAAATTTACGTCACAGCCGAGCATCTTCTAAAGAAGGCTTGACAGATGCGCGTTTTTCGACGCTATCTTAATAAGGTGGCTTGCTAGGTAAGGGTCAGAAGCCCGAAAGTGCAACCCGTTTTACTACAGGGTATCTTGTTACCC
The DNA here is from genome assembly GCA_910589295.1 of Noctua janthe. Classification (NCBI taxonomy): domain Eukaryota; kingdom Metazoa; phylum Arthropoda; class Insecta; order Lepidoptera; family Noctuidae; genus Noctua; species Noctua janthe. Next base: position 3,050,423 of record OU342560.1, read on the forward strand.
TGTAACGTCTAACCTGTGTGACTGGAACCCTTATAGTGTGTAAAAGTGAGTAAGATGTAACTGACCTTTTTTAAATTAATGTTCATGCTGAGACGATAGAAACACTTGCCAAAATATAATTGGCATAAAAAAGACAAACTAAATTAGTAGTTTTCTTTATTGCTACGGATAAAAATAATAAACTTTTTTTTCACGTGGTTAGTGGCTAACCTGGTGTCAGAGTTTCATAGGCCTCTGACTTGGATTTACATGCCGTCGAGAAATATCTCTCAGGCATGCTGGTTTAGCTTCCTCACGAACTTCCACTTACAACAACAAACTACCAGTTCCCTGTGTACATAAACAAAGAAAATACATTTACATACTAGAGTAGATAAAATCTAGATAATATGCACTTTAGGTGTAGACTAAAAGAGCCATAAACAGAAACTCTAATAAGAAAAGCAATAAGGAACCGCATGCAGCTGTGTTAGTGCAGTTTATTAGAAAGCCTAAGTGCTTACCCACACACGTAAAGTATAGTATAACTAACGTTATGCAAATGCACCTGCTATGAATGTTAACCACGTAGGTAGTAAGATTTTAATGGAGTAGAACGGTCGAGAAATAACACTATACAAATAAATGAAATTAAAGTGTCTGTTTGTGATTTCAAAATAACAGCTTTGTACTGAATGCATATGAAAGTATAATTATATAATTTTTCTCTGTCTGTCTGATTGTTCCGGCTAATCTCCAAAACGGCTAGACCGATTTTGATAAAACTTTTACTGGCAGATAGCTGATGTTATAGCGTTGGTGTAACTTAGGCTAACTTTTATTTTAGAAAAAGAATTAGGGTTCCGTGCAAAAAATTAAAATCCTTGAAATTGTTAACAAAATTCGATTTCAAAGTGAACTGTCGGTTGAACTTATGTATTGGATTACCTAAGTCGATATTTAACTGAGGAAGTGGCCAAGTTATTGCCTCAAGAAATTGTAAGTATATCACACCAGCGACACGGAGAAGATGAAGAATCGCATTGACCAGTATTACTCTGATTACTAAGAAAATGAGAAGAAGAGGGGTCAGGTTAAGCAGGGCACTGATTCTGTTTTCCCTTCAGCTCATTTCTAACCTGCGAGTGAAACCGAGTGCAAAAACTAGTTTTAAATAAAAATAGCGACTTAGTATCGAAATAGTTTATATTCAGAACGTTTAACACTGCAATACAAATAGAAATACCAGTAGAATTGAAACGGAAATAACTTCCTTGGAACTGACTGAATTGGAAACGACTTAAATTGAAAACGTGGTGACAAAAGCTGAGAGGATTCAAGATGGCGACTGAATCGCATTACGCCGTGCGGTTAAACAATCGATGCTACACAGTGCATTTTAATTTCTCGATTTAATTTGTTTTTGTTATTGTTAATTGAGAATTTAACGCATTATTAGTTTAAGGTTCGTACCCGTTTGAGTCTGAGTGTCACGTTAATGATGTTTTGTATTTATTAAAGAAAAATAGTGTACTATTTACAGACTGACCAATCACGCAGACTAAGTAACTACGTCCTTATAATACATTATTTTTCATTAATACATGCTTTCACTACCAGAAAATCCATTTTCTAGACCGTTGGGTCAAGAAAAATCAAATTAAACGCGACACAAGAGTTTCACTTATACTAAAAGTGAGCTAAGGAGGGACTCCTGAAAATTAACTCCCTAAACCATTAAAATAAGGGATGAAAACATGTAATTTTTTTTGACGGAAAATTAATCGGGTGCCAGCTTGTCATTTTCATTATCATCTGCCGAGCCTTTTCCCAACTTTGTTGGGGTCGGCTTCCAGTCTAACCGGGTGCAGCTGAATACCAGTATTTTACATGGAGCGAAAGCAAGACTGGTTGTCAGACATGTAAAACTTGCAAATTGATGGTTATGTTTGTTAGCTGGGTGTAAGCACTCGCTACAAAATATTCTTAGAAAATCAGGTTGGATTTCCTTAAAATTGGGGGTGAAATAGGGTGTTCAAGTTTGTATGAGACAATCTTCTTTATCTTTCTTTAGGGACATAGTTTAAAACAAAGTCGCTCCCGTTGCCTGTACGTGTAGGTCTTTTAAACTACGCAACGGATTTTAATGTAGTTTTCAGCAATAGATAGAGTGATTCAAGAGGAAGGTTTATATATATGTATGTATATTATTGCACCCGTGCGAAGCCGGGGCGGATCGCTAGTCTGAAATAAATCACAAACAATTTAATAAAACTGAGTGAATGATAGACCACGTAAAGCCGTATTAATTACTTAAGAGATGGGCTTAAGAACGGATTTTTCGTAACCCTTTGAGGGATCAAACCAAGCGTTGATGTTTGTGGCGTCGCCGTCGAGGAAAAAGAATAATATTTTCTGTCCATCAAGAAACTTAAACAACAATTTATTCCAATACTTTTAAAGTCTACTTTATTTTAGGGTCACAAATAGTCGCCATTTTTATTTTAAGACAGTACACTGCCAACCAGGCGTTAATGCTTACAAAAGATTTCGATTTTTACGTCTATTAACAAAATTATCTAGAAACATACATGTAATCCCCGAAGGGTTAGACAGAAGTGTACCTTATACATCCACATTTCGCCAGTTATGTTAAAATCCCATGTAATAAAGGGCGGATACTATTGCCATCAACCGGGCACAGATCCAGACTCCGTGGCTGCTACTGAGAAATTCCTAATGGGAAAACCCAATAACACTTTGCCCGACCAGGGAATCGAATTCAGGACAAGCTAGCAAAGCAAGCAAACAAACAAGCAAGCTAATTCAAATTACAATTCTACGAAAAATAATAACTAAATTTCCAAAAAAATACCAAACATCCGAAAAAAATATTAAGTTTTCGAAAACTTGTTCTGTTAAAATACTCGTTTTCTTAAGCTCTATAAGTTAAGACGTAAGAGCGAGCGAAGCGAGCTCGGGACTTGGGGCACCCCGACGTTAGGTTAGGTTTGGTTATTTTAAACCCTGCAGACAGAAATAGGAGCATAGGGCTACGTCGACTACGCCTTATTACATTTTGATAATTATCTTGACATTGATTTTATTCCAGTTTTTTTTTATTTTATAGGTTAAAATGGAATTTAAGCTGGTGGAAAAATATTACTTTAGCAAATGCTGTATTGATTTTCGGAATTCTCAGTATTTTAATCGGTCATTTCTTTGTTTTTTCAGTTGTCGCAACATTAGTATTTAAAACAGTACATTTCGGGGTGCGTTGTCAGAATTCCCCCTCGTGTGCCTGATGGCTGCCGGTCCCTCTCGATACGTCTGGAGGGAATAGCAGCTGCTGGGCCGGTGCACCCTGGGCGTGGGCAGTATCCTTCCCCGAGGAATGGGAAGAGATTCTTATTCCTCGGGGAATGTTACTGTCCATGGCTAATATTCTGACATGGGCGGGTCCCTCATGGACCAAGGGGGCGTTGCTCCGCGTGACCCTCTGAAAAGCAGAGGGCACAGCGGAGGAGCAAGGGCTCGGTGTGCACTTACCCTGCCTCCGAGCAGTCAGTACAAGTCTGACACTCCCTTCCGCTCCGCCCAGAGTGGGGGGGGGTCATTTGATGACTTCCCATCCGGAAAAAAAAAAAAAAAAGCAGTACATTTCATTTTTGAGTATACTCATTTTTTTCGGAGCTTTTATTACTGTCCCTCTATAAATATCTTCCGTTTTCTTCTTCCATAAATAGTCTTTTCGATTCAAAACTTTACAACTTTAAAATTTCTCAAGTCTTATAATTAGGAAGTCACTTGAATATAAACGAAGATTTTCACAATCTTAAATAAACATAAAACAATAAAGTTATAATTGTCCGTCGGAGTTTGTTCCGAATGGCACCTAAGTATTTAAAATACCTAGCAATTCTAGAGGACAATTCATTTCATTAATTCTAACATTAGTATAAACGAGAATAGCTTTCACATTTCTACATCAATTTTTAGCTCGTGAGCTCGTGGCTTAATAATAACAGCCGCTTGCGTTGATTTTCAGGTTCAGCCGCGTTTGTCTAGGTTGCTCCGTGAATGGGGACCACCCATTACATACCAAGTTTCGTCCGTGCCACGGAAAGCATGTTAAGCCGTTGGTCCCGGGAGTCCTTAATAGATCTTTGACAGTAGCCTCTAAGTCTGACAACCAGTCTTACCAATTGGTATCGTTTAACCCAGTACTAACTGGGTTGTGGAGGTGATATAGGCAGTCGCTCCATGTAAAATACTGGTATTCAGCTGCATCCGGATAGACCAGATTGTTATATTTTTTAGTTTCCATAAAATACGTCTTTATACCCAATAATTCGATGAACCAGTTTACTATTATTATCAAGGTTTCCACTCAGAACACCAACAAGAATTTTTTTGTTATTAGATTAAATTTTCTCTATTGCGACCATATTAAACCATTTTGTATGAAGATTCTGCTAAGTAATACAGGGTGTAAGGGACAGCCCTCCACAAACTGATGGGGTGAATTCAGTATATCATACTAAGATGACCGGTACAAGAAATTATTTCAGGAATATTATGGCAATCCAATAAATTTGATTTGTTTTATTTCCTACTATGCAGTGTATCGTTACCGTGGCAAAACGCACGTAGCGAACGGCAAGCGAGACGACGAGTTCGATGAACTGTGTAGCTAGGCAGAAAATGAACAGCTGATGTCACGCGTCGTTCGTTACAGTATTTCAACATTCATTGTTGAATTTTTGATTTTAGCCGTATTATTTACATAAATGGAATGCTGCGTACAGGGAATGATATTTTACATTGAAATAAAATTTTAAAAATTAAAAATTTCGGAGAAAAATTCCGGTGGAATATGGTTCAAAATAAGGAGCTGAATGCACCCTGTCAGTTTGAGGTGGGCTGTCCCTTGCACCCTGCATAAAACTTGTGAATTTTATGCAGCTTCCTTACCATTTATCCATGAGCTGTATGCTGAAACGACACGTGTGTTGCGGCAGCAAACAGAAATCGCTTAGAGCGTGCCACAAACCGCGATGCGACGGTACAGTGACGAGGAATGGAAGGCTATCTATATATTTATGTTTATGTAACGGCTAAAAGCCGAAGTAAGGTTTCACCTAGTTCTAGCCGGCTAAAACTAGGTAATGCCGGTAACAGTTGTGTATCCTTTTTATTGCTATCACACACCGATAAAATGGATTAGGTTAGGTTACGTTAGAAGCGTGATCAAACCGAGTTCCAAACGTCGATATCCGGAGACGTACGAAGGTTTTCGATATAGGAAATGTGTATTGGTCGACGACTTTTTTGCCATTGCGGGAATATCCTGGATGGCACAAGAGCGTGGAGCCTGGCACAAGCAAAGAGAGGCCTTTCCAGTAGTGAGTGAGTGATGATAATGAATAAGGGGCGAGCCTATTGTCATCGACCGGGCACAAATCCAGACCCGAGGCTGCAACTGAGAAAAAAAACCAATAACACTTTTCCCGACCCCGGAATCAAGTCTCATGCTCAGCGGTCTGGATTACGACCAACCAACGCGGCAGTTTGACAAATAATGTACTGAAATATATGCCAAAATCCGGTCCAGTTGGTATGACCGTATCTTCACGCAAGTCACATCGCATGATCGCATGGTCTTAAACAGGGGCCATATATCTGCAACGCTTAGGTATATACTTTGCTCTGAGTTTACTGCGGTTCTATTTTCTAAGGCGTTATTACACTAGCGTTCTTTCAGCATCTACATTATTAATCTCGTTGGAGCTATAGTTTCTCTTAGCGCTACTGCATTTTTAATGTTGAATTCCTTTGGATGTTAGGACAAAACAACCAATTTGTATCCTAATGGTAGGTTCTTATAATAACATAGTTTTCGTGTAGTTTTTTTTAATCAAGACTATTTTGTAATCGTGAGTTGAATTGGTAATTTTAACTCAGAATAATTGGCTATATTTTTTATAAGTTTTCTGTACAGATTTTAATATCAGGGCTACGTTAGTAGGTTCAGTACTACAAAGATCTTGGTGAGGTCTTGGGTTCGATTCCCAGACAAAGTGTTATTGGGTTTTCCCAACAGGAATTTTTCAGTAGCAGTCCGAGTCTGGATTTGTGCCCAGTTGATGGCAATTGGCTCGCCCCTGTTACATGGGACAGAAAATATAACTGGCAAAATGTAGGTGTACGTAAGGTACACCTCTGCGTAACCGTTCGGGGATTACAGGCGTGATGTTATGTTAAGTCAAAGTCAAAGATTTATGTGCAGTTATGTTATGTTCACGTGCAAAAAGATCCGCATCCAGTACTTAGACTCTATCTCTTAAATTCCTTATATTTAGTACCTAATTCTATCTGTTATACGACACAGTCTCATTTTTGTATAGTGTCTGATTTATGAGTTTTGGTTGCGCAATAAAGGTATTCTTATTTTTATGGTTATTGCTTCTTTCATTTCAGTAGCGACAATCTTATTGCACGAACATGAGAAGACATTAAGCAGTGTACATCACCCAAGTTATACTAAAGTTATAGTACTAGACGCCGAAATTATTAAAAGCCAAACAATCAAGTTCCATCCAGAGACTCATATTTTTATGACTGGCGGCACCAAGCGTGGTGTCTTGCTATGGCATTAACAGTCCTATCGCACTAACATATACGACCGTGTTTCATGTGACTGTGCGAAGCAAACCTGCTATGATCGCGTAATAAGAGCAAGAGTGGCGTACGTATACACGGTGTAAACGGACCCTTCACGAAGCCGTCAACCAAGCATTCTGTACATAAACCTAAGTAACTCTACGCAAAAAAAAATCTTCGGAAATGCCTTTTTTGGGTAAAAAGTCACTTTTTACGGTAGGACACAATTTAACGCACTCAAAACATTGTGCTGATGGATGCACTGCATAATGAATAGTACGTGGGTCGTGGAGGTATTTTAAGTAATGTTATAACATTAAAATTTTGTGTTATAAAAAAAACTTGTGAAAAAGTTGAAACTTAAACCCCCAATATCTCCGTAAAGGTTCCTTGGTATGGTCTAGAACATAAAAAAATGATTCCAATGATGTAACTTTCGGCTTCGTTGAGAGTATTTTTCCACCCATTTTGTGAGTATTTCTGGTCCTGGAGTAGATTTAATTGATTTGATTTGATACTCAGATCATACAAAGTTCTAGAGGGGTTTCCTTCACGAATTTCTTGTGAAGCCCAAAAATACTGAAGAATGGACTCGAATCACGGATCACGGCACCTAAACGTAACTGGCAAAATGGACTACAGGTACACGTTTAGTTAACCATTACCGCACTACAGGTGTAATGTTACGTAATGTAAGCTTTATTGTTCAAAAGTTCTTTTATTAACTTCAGAACCCAGCACACAAACTTGAACAAAGATAATGTTTGAAATATTGAAGATACAGATGAGTGATATGGCGAAGTTTGTTGTACTCGCTACAACAAACCGCTACCTCGCCGCTATCGCTACTTTTTGCGATAAAACTTGTTTAAAACTAGCACATGCAGGGGCTGAAAGCTTTTTCGCTATGAAGTCTAAAGTGGAAGAACAACAAACAATGTTTTCAGCAGAAGAGTTGGCCCTTCTGCTCCGCCCAGAGTGGGAGGGGTCGTTTGATGATTTCCCATCCGAAAAAAAAAAAAGCGATACCGGGTACCAAAAAGGTCTGCCTGATCAACACAGTTTTAATAAATGTTTATTTATTATTTATTTATTTATTATTCCTTAACACACACATTTGTTTTAACAGGCGATGTTGGCGATTCTAGATTCATAAAATTCAGATATCCCTGCCTAAGTAAAAAATATCATACACTTGGGGATTATTTTATGATATTGTAACTGAAACCCCAATAAAATAAAGTTATGTACTTGGCTGCTTTCCAAATCCATATATAATGGAGCCGGGAAAGCGAGGTTTATGATAATCATAAACTATTGGAAACATATTTGAACGAGAAAACTGAATGTGAATTGGTATTATTATTTCATTATGTACTAATATTCCCCTATTACATGGGACTTAAACACATATTTAAGTGATGAATATATGTAAATGTTGATGGATGGAGAGAGAGAGGAAAAAAAAAAAATGAATGTGTGAGAAATTATATGAAGAAAAAGGAGTTAATGGTAGCGTGACACGTGTGTGCGTGGCGTGGCACGACAGGGGACAATGAAAGAAAAAAAGGATTGTGTGGTTTTATGAAACCACGGTAAAAGAGAAACTTATAGACGCCGCCATATTGGCCTCGGCTGCTATGACGAGCGCCTTTCACTTTATCCCTACTCCGCGGCCGACCGTCACGCGACATGGGATACACAGACCAAAAAAATTGAGACGATGTAATAAAAGTTTCACTTTAAAAGTGATGCGCCGACCCCAGCAGACAGGAAGATGATGACATGGGACTTAATAATATAATAATAATAATATATCATTTATTTCAGGTAACAAAGACCCATAACATATATACCTTATAGACTATCATACATATTTTATAAAAATAAACTATTGTACACGAAGCGACGACGTCGTGTTGCGCTGCGTGGTGTCGCGTAGCCTTCCGCGGAAACGCCGATATATGACACCCTTCGGCCAAAACTCTTCCTTGAGGAAGGTCTCAATATGATGAGTCGGAACTCGCACCACAAACGACTTGAAATTCGTGTTGTGGCGCGACTCTAACTTCTCAACCCTCAAGATCCAGTTGGTCTTCGCTCGGACATACTCCACGACCTCCTCAACCTTCGTGGTGTGATGTAGCCGGGACACATACAACTGCGTCGTTGGTATCGCCGGACGCAGCACATTGGGTCCTGCCAGCGCGGTCCCGCACTGGTTACGACTAGAGGGCTTCTTCCTCTTCTTCCTCTCCACCTTCACGAAGCCATCCTTGTCACACATGCCCGTAGCTGGGCCTTGCTCTTTCGAATCCCTGTTGCCAGGTTCACAGCAGCTCTTCTTAATCCCCTTCTGGGTCCGCGACACAGATTTGTGCGTGCCGACGATAGCGGCGTAGGCACGTTTAGGGGTCGACGTACCTACACGAGTCATTATCTCGACCGGCATCGAGTTAGCGACAGCGGCGGCGCAAGTTGCAACGCATGCAGTATCAGCAGCGAGTGACGTAGTGGAGCTCGCCGACTCAAAACTGCCGTTGCTAGCGATTCTCGCTCCGCGACGTGTGCTCACGTTGGAAGCATCAGGTGACCTATTTACCGTTACAGCGTTGCGCAACAACTCCACTTCGGCACGTAGCTCACCAATGGTGTTATTCGACACCTCCAACTTGGACTGTACCTCGGCCAGGCCTGCCTTAAGAGTTGTGATATCCTTCAGCAACCTGGTGACATCGACGTGGTCAAACGTGACTGGGGGCAGCTTATGAAGCTCCTTCGCCACAAAAGCGGGCACGTCGTCCGGGTCGGCGCTCTTCATCAACGTGATGATGTCCTGGACACACTTCTGGCCGCCATCCCTCCGGCGGGACTGCATCTGCTCGACTTTGCCGAGCGACTGGAACAGCAGCAGCTTGGCACTGCTGATCTCCTCCTCCTTGAAACTGGACTTGCAGATCTGCAAGATGCTGACTTCGTCCATGTAGTCGATGGCATGTTTGATAAACGCCAAGACCTCGTTGGCTATGAGCGGTTGTGAACTCATAACGTCAATCGGGCAACGGCAAAAGCCGCGCGACACGTGAATATAATATTCGTTTCGAGCAGCGCAAACACGTCCGTACTCGACCGCGTGTAAAAGGCGACTCCAACAGAAGAAGAAGAAGGCTTAAACATATCATCATCAGCCTAGCTTATTCCCAACTATGTTAGGGTCGGCTTCCAGTCTAACCAGCTGAATACCAGTATTTTACATGGAGCGACTGCCTATCTGCCCTTCACAACCCAGTTAGTACTAGGTAATACGATACCCTTTGGTAAAACAGGTTGTCAGAGTTTTTGGGTCACTGACTACCTTTAAGTCAAAGATCTACAAATGACAGCGAGTACGACGACGACGAAGACCAACGACTTAAGTGCTTTCCCAGCCACGGAGGAAACTCGGTATGTAATGGGTGGTCACCCATCCATAGACCAACCTAAGCAAACACGGGTTAACCTAACGACAAGGGACTTAAACATAACTAGCAAAATTTCGGTGTACTATTATTTATGCCTCTGCCTTCGGGGATTACAGGCGTGATGTTTTGTTATCATATATTGCATTGTATAAGGGGATGAAGTCCGCAAATCCACATCCAAAGCGTGTATTTTTCGTACAATAGGTTATGTTGATTTGTTGGAAGTTTAACGCACGTGTTAGGTTTTGGATTTCGACTAGATGAACGATATTTTAATATATCATATTGTCCCGTTATGGCCGACAAAATCAAAATCAAAATCAAAATATTTTATTTCACATAGGCCTAGATGGGCACATATAAAACGTCGACAAAAAGGTGCACGGTTTGTTTTGGTCGTTTCCTATGTAGAAGAACCGGCAAGAAACTCCATGGTTACTCTTTTCAAATCATTTGGTATTACAATTATCATAGATACAGCATTTGTACTTAAGTATGGGGGAACAGCGTAGGCCCGACAATAAGTCGTTGCTTACTACACAAAAAAATGAAGAACAAAATAAAAAGTTAACAAGTAGCTGGGACTCTACAAAGCCTCACACAGCTAACCTCAGACAGATCGCGCACACCTTTTATTAATAAGTAAGCTCCTATTTCAAAAGGCAAAATATTCCTGTCCTTGTCCTATGTTACTTGGATGATAAATATTCTGCTTTACTACTTTGCTTGGAAGCGTGATACGTTTTTTCCCATTCTCCATTGTCACCCAACACGGTAACAAAGAGCAAGGTCGACGAAAACCTCTTTTTTTTTTAAGTTTGAAACTTAATCACAGCCCATAATTAAGCAGTTTACCCCAAAAAGCCGGTGATTTAAAAAGCCGCCGTTTTACAAATTTTTTCAACGAACCAATTTAACTCTGTAACTGAAGTTTTTCCAGCGAATCGTACGGCCATTATCCGTTAATACTTCCTTTTACTTTTAGGCTGACCTCACCGAGTAGCCGCAATCACCGGAAATTCTGCTGGTACATCTCGGCTTGTGTACAAAATAACTTCGGTAACTTTATAACATTGCAACTTCGTTCCATTCACAGTACATTGAGAGTATCTGTTAAAAGCTCATACAGGGTGGAGACAACCCTCCGCAGACTGATGGGGTGAATTCAGAATATCATACTAACATGACCGGTACAAGAAATTATTTCAGGAACGTTATGGGAATTCAATAAATTTGACTTGTTTATTTTTCTCATACGCAATGTATCGTTAATTAAATTATCGAAAATCACGAAATCGATAGTTGAAATATGAAATAACGTAAGGGACATTTTGTCGAAAATGAGTTATATATATCGTTCGATTCGTTTTTTTTTGCTCTATCAATTGGTATATTCAAAAATCTCGATATCTCGAAAAAAAAATCCCTTATATCACATATTTTCCGCAGGCCTAGACAATTTTTTTTCTAGAAACTCTTTGTAACTGACAATTTAAATTAATATTTTTATAAAAAAAAACTAATGTAAGCCTCTTTACTCAAAATATTTGGTCGTTACATCTAAACAAAATCGAGTATATTTTATAAAAGGTCACTTTAAGTTATTCCGGAATTTGTGATTTTTATTAAATCACACACACACAAACACCAACACACACACACACACACACTAATGTATGTGTTCCCTGAAAAAAAAGAGCCGTGGTCGCTTTTTATTAGGATATGGGGACAAAATAAAGTGTATTATAACTAGAAGACGGGATATTTACCATGTTTATTGTTTTCTTTGAGTTCCCGATATTTCGGCGCTGTTGCAAGCACCATGATCACGGATAAACTGAAGTTGTTGCGGGTGGGTATTCACTCAAAGAAATAATAGACATGGTAAATATCCCGTCTTCTAGTTTTAATAATTTTAGTGACCATGAAAGTTTAAAATCTTATAAAAGAAAGTTTTCACATTTTTGACATACCTACCTAGCGGTGACAAACGTTCGAATTGGATTCGAACCCAAAAACATAGTCATCAGATTGTTTCCATTGTTAGGTCGAACAAATCGAACATTTCAAATGTAATTTTCGTAAACAAATCGAATGCACCCAATTACCAATCATCCGATTAATTCCCCACCCATTGTATTTTCAACAGTAAATATAATACGGCAATACCTATTTACGGGATATGGAGTGAAGTTCGTACTCATAACCTCTTGTTTGCCATTGAACCATTAGTCCATTGCCGCGTTTAAATTGATTAAATAGTAGATCTAAATACCTGAACTGATTAATGATGCACGCTAACTTGGCCTTAGACTGAAAGGCTAATTGAAAAGGCCACCATTGTAGCATTAGCCCCTTTATTGAGGAAGAGTCTGAAAGGCGACGTGTCAACCCTTATTTAAACATTTTACAGCAAAAAAGGCACAAAGGCGGACTTAATGCCTTAGGGGTTTCATAACGGTCACCGAAGGGTAGTGGAAAGATAACATTGCAGGTGCTAATGTACCTACCGTGTTTCTCTAGACATGGTTATTTTGGCAAATTCAAAATCAACATCACTGTCTAATTAATTACCTCATCTTAATGACAGACCACAGTCATTGATAGACACGTCTGCTTTCTACGTAAAAGATTCTGCTCTCTACACCGTACCATACCATGACCGTGCCATGAACGAATCAGGAGTATGAGACTATGCCCACTAGACCGTTTCGTCACCGACCAATACCGTCGCGTGCCATGCACGTAGCGAGTCGGTTCTCTCAAGGTCGAAGAATTTTTAAAGTAGATTAAGTAATATTTTCTCTTGTAATGTCATGGAAAAATGTATTATTTAATAAGAGGGTTATTTTATGACAACGAAAAAAGATAAATTTTATACAAAATCCTACTAGTGTAATTGGTGTAGGAACCTGCTGGGTAAACATTATTTTATTAGATAATTCGGCAACGAAAATGGTCCAGACTTGAAAATAGATTTGGTTAATATTATAACTTTTCGTTAACTATAAATTATGTTCAATGGAAAATGAGAAATTGATGATACTATAATTGCCTCATTACATCAAAATATAATTGGTAATATCAATCAGATGGCCTTTAGGTAATTTTGCACACAAACGAATAATTCTTATCATAACCCAAAATTACAAAAAAAAAAAACAGAAAGTTACGAAGAAAAAACAAAATATAACTAAACCTTTTGGGTATTAAATTAACGATCCACTCTTACTGAGGTTCAAGATCCAAGGATCAAAAATCTCAGAATTTGTGCCATGACTAAGGTTTTATTAAGGTTACAACCTTCATGATAAATCCCTAAAATTAATATAATCAAGGGGCCTAGCGACCGCCCGATCGTAGCACCCAGACCGTTACGCCGTAGCCGCGTAGACGCTGCGCTACGCACCAACATCATAAAGTTACCAGCCAAATTGACACCCCACATAACATTAGCAATTATAAAATCTGCGAAGGACGACATTCAAGAAATAAAATTTGTTTTGATCGTAACAGAATGAATTGTAGTAGAAATAAAATAAATTATTAAAAGTACTGCTAAGTAATTCTTCGAAATCTGTGTAAAGAAATCGGTTTTAGGGTATCTTTCAAAGAGCGTGGTAAAAATAAAACTAAGATAAAATACTGGGATCTATTGTTTTCCTAGAAGCAACAACCTTTTCAAAACATTCCTATTCTCAGCGTCAGAGTAAGTACGAAGAACTTTATCGATAAATTGTCAAACATCTAAAGATTCAACTGTGATAGACAAAAGAGATATGATTTTCTCGTCGAGAGAAAACTTAATTAGTGGTACAGTCGCCAGCGCATCATGTTACCACAAACTGTCAAATTTTCTAATTCGCTTTTGAACTTACGCATCAACATTTTATGGTTTAAAATCATTTGGAGAAATTTGACAGTTTGGGGTAATTTGATGAGCTGACGACTGTACATTATTCATACTAGTGTGTATTATAAATGTGAAATTAACTTTGTTTGTCTGTTCGTCTGTCTTTTGGTTTTAAAAGTAATTTGGCAGAAGTATAGCATAATCATAATCAGCTTATAATGTTCCCACTGCTGGAATACAAGCCTCCTCTCTATGAGAGGGCATGGGCTATAATCCACCACACGGGCTCAGTGCGGGTTGGTAGATGTCACATGTCTTTGAATTTTTGGTTCTAGGACATGCCGGTTTCCTCAAGATGTTTTCCTTCACCGTTTTTGAGAGCAGTGGGGATGTAATAAATTACACAAAGTAATGCGCCTGCTTGGGTTCGAACCCACGACTTACGGTTCGTATATCGGGGCCGCCACCATTGGGCTACCGCTGCTCTCAGAAGTATAGACCGTGATCTAATGTAGAACAAAGTATACTACATTCTCGTAATTTGTTTTTACCCCATGAAGGTTGACCTGCAAGCTAAACCTAGTTCTCCATAAATCTTCATTGTTATGACATAAATCCAGCTGTTTGTTTCCGTCGCTGTGACTCTTCTATTTCCTCGCGTCGGAAATGTATCTGTCCAGGTGGACACTGAGATTCAAAATATACAGCATTTTGGTTGTACACAAACTTTCATAAATCTTGTATTCAGGACACGATTTAAGACAACCTAGCGATGAAATCGTCGGTTATTGGAAAATAAATCCGATTCATTACAAAAACTGCAATTCTACGTGGTCCAAGGGGTTTGAATTATTTAGCACTAGCTTTTGCACGTGGCTTCGCTCGCGTTAATTTTTAATTTGACAATCAATTGGGGTTGTATTCTGCTTTTTTTTTTTTTTAGTTAGCCCGTATTGTCCCATTCCTGAGCAAAGGCCTCCACCCATTCCTTCCACTTCTCACGATGGTATGCTTCTTCTCGCCAATTCGCGAGGAAGCCATCCAAGACGTCCCGCCATCTTCTCTTCGGTCTACCGCGACCCCGTCTAGCTGTTTCAGGGCTCCAGTCTTGCGATATTCGGGCCCACAGCTGTGCATTGGCATCCGGCAGACATGGCCTGCCCAGTCCCACTTTAGTCTGGCAGCTTTATAAGCTACGTCGGCAATTTGCGTTCTGGAGCGCAGTGTGGTGTTCCTTATCCGGTCAGTTATTTTTACACTCAGTATGCTGCGCTCCATCGCTCGTTGGCAAACCTTGAGTTTGGACTTCTGGACGTTAGTCAAAGTTCAAGTATTCTGCTTGCAATAATATAATTCAATCATGATTCGAAAGACACGTGGCGCCATCTATTATCATGAGAACGTTATTGTTGTTTTTCTCGGGAACAGTACTTTTTTTCGGGATGAAAGGTACCCTATGTCCATTTCTGTACACCTGACAACGGGTATGCAAAATTTCAGGATGATCGGTTCAGTGGTTTAGGCGTGAAAAGATAAAAAACAACTTGCTTTCGCATTTACAGTAAGAGTAAGAAAGTAAGGATAAAAAAATAAGGATGCCTAACATTTGGCAGGCCAGGCTTCATGCAAAAATATTAAACCCCATTATTAGCACAGTGGCCTGCTTCGTTGGTCTAGTCCATGAGCATAAGGTCCGGGTTCGATTCCCATATCGGGCAAATTGTTATAGGGATTTGCATTAGGAATTTCTCAGTAGCGCCCGGTTGATGGTAGGCTCGCCCCCTATTACACGGGATAAACATAACTGCCGAAATGTGGGTGTACTATTAAGTACACCTCTGCCTAACCCTTCGGGGGTTACAGGCGTGATGTTATGATGTTGTGTAGGACAGTGTGGTTTTTTCTAATGTAATCATAACATCATTCACTGAACTGAATTATTGTTAAGAGTTTGTAATAAAATTTCCCTCCCACCATTTGTAATTTAACTGTTGTATTGTTAAACCTGTTTCCATTCACATCAAAACAAAATTAAGGAACTTGTTTCCAACAGGAATAAGTTCACGGAAATAAAACAATTTGAGGGAAATTCTCGCTCGTCAATATGACGTGATACCTCCGTCCTAATCAAAGCGATCTGTCATGCGAATACGCGTTCATAGTATGACTCTCATTTTTGTTGGTGAAACCGGAAGGCGCTCTGTGTTGACGAGATTTCGAGTTTCCGCTCGCTGTCGCGTATTTGTACGACGATCGCTTAGGTAAGGTCGTGACACGTCATCTTATCCGACTATTCACTCTTAATATATTTTATAATATGATGCTAATAAACCATATTATTATTCCTTATTCATCGAGTAACGATAATCATAAATATATTTTTTAGGCTGTAACAAAAACAATAAAAAACACATATCGTAAATCGTTTCAGTAATCATAGGTACTTAATCAGCCGTGGTTATACCATTTATTTTGGTTTACTTATACGCTCTAACGCATTATTAAACCCCGAAGAAAATGAGAAAGTAATTACAAAGTTTATTTTGATAATGTTTCAGCCGTTAGATCCCAGATTTGGGGATTCTAATGAGAGCGTCGTAGTTCCTTCATAATATATCACAGCCTATGGCATCGAACTGATTAAATGGAAGCATTCATTTAAAGCCTCGTTGGTCCAGTGGCTGACCATGAGGTGCTGGGCTCGATTCTCGGGTCGGACAAAGAATTATTGGGGTCTTCCATCAGTAATTACTCAGTTGCAGCGTGGTGATTGCATTTGTTTCCAGTTGATGGCAATAGGCTCGTTCCCTATAAGATTAGACTTAAACATAACTAGCGAACTGTGGGTGTACCGTAAGCTACCTTTGCCTAAAGCTTTGGGCAAAACAGGAGCGATGACGTCAAAAAAAAGTCAAAAGCATTTATTTCAATTAGACCATCACAGGCAATTTTGAATGTCAAATAAATAAAAAGAAGCGAAGTTACAGTCACAGTCACAAGACATAATAACTTGAGAAAGTACTATAGTTGCACATTCCAAAGCGTAGATCTCTATGGAGAAGAATAGGCAAGAAACTCCATGGACACTCTTTTAAATCAAAATATTTTAACAAAATCTTGGTTACATCATTCATGTTGAGATTATACATATATGTGAGAACGATGTAGAAAGACTTGCACATTAAGAGTAATTAAAAAGACATACATACAGACCTATTTAAAAACACGTAGGTGCCTATTTAATTCCTCGAAACAGTGCGTGTGCAAAAGACCCACATTTCATCAGTCATGGTGTTTATATTTCCCATGTAATATTCGTCGAATTCATTGTCATTAAAAGGGCATAACAAACTATGGACTGCTAATGAGAATTTCCTATTACTAATCCCACGCACTTTGTCTGACCCGGGGAACGTACCCAGTATTCGCAGAGCTCGTCAGTCGCTTTCAAGCTAAATCAATGAGACAATGCTTTATTTAGAACCTAGCTATACACCCAGTGGGACATAACATCGTCAAATACGACGAACTGTCATACAAACAACTCCATACAAACAAAAAATAATTATAGGAAGGGGCAGTAGTCTTGCACAAAATGTTATTATTATACAGCATAAGTTATTATACAGCGTTCAGGGTTCGATTTCCTTGTTGCCTGACAAAAAGCAAAGTCCTACTGAATTTTTCCATCAATTTCATGTAAAAAATCAATTTATCAGTAGCAATCACGGATTCTGGATTTGTGCCCAGTTGATGGAAATAGGTTCGCCCCCTAATACATAAAACTTTAACATAACTGGCAAAATTTGGGTGTACTATTACACTTACGTATTGTCCAGTGTTCCTTTTAAGCGGTACCCTGACGAAATAACTATGAGCATTTGTTCCCTCTTAGCCGCACCCCAGCCAGCGCAACAGATACGTAGCGTGTACGCTGAGATTTTAGAATAAAATCTTTATAAAATCAAATTTTGGTATTTTGAAAAAAAAATTCTGTCATAATGTTCATTATTAAAATGCCTACCAATTAGTGTAAGTAGCTAATCAAAATAATGGTCACGTTACGATGAGATGTATGTTATCAATATTTTTTTTTCATTACTGTGGTTTCGTAGTGAGGAGATTAATTAAACATTTTACCTCTTAAAAAAAAACTACCATTTTGGAGTCAAGATTATGTAGAAATTTAATGTATTTTTTATTAGTTGGTATTTATACCATACCATAGCTCCAAAAACAAACAAAAAACGGCTACCGCTGCGTTTTGCACGATGACGCGCCTTAACTAGAAACCGTGAGCTAATAATCAGAACTAATTGCCATTAAATTGGTTAGACACACAAAACCAAATCCACAAATTACTCACTAAGGGCATTTAATTGGTAAGGACAGCTTTAGACGCTTTCATTTAGCGCTAAACAGGCGTTGAATGTAACTTAATTTGATCCCTGGTAGCTCATAAACGGCACAAATATGTAGATGTCTCTAACTATTCTCAATCTCACTTTTCCTCGTTTTTCTAATCATATTCTTTACAATAGTTTTCAAATCATTTTCAACAGAAAATTGTGAGAAATTATGCTCTTACTTTTCTAATGGCTCATAAACAAATAAACGTATCTACCTCAAAATACTACCTCGAGTTGTCAGAAAAGAACGGCGAGGATTTCCCATAATCAGCAGTTTATGGCGGAGAGGTGGAAAATTTCCAACATCGCCTATGATATTTCAGTTCTATGAAACATACATTTATAGTATGTAAATCTGCCTCGTGGACGGTTCAACACGAGTCCGAATACTGAGGAGTTAATCTGAATAATGTATTATTGTTACCCTAAAACGGGGTGAATTATTCTTCGTCTTTCAAGTAATCTTTAATGTTAAATTTGAAGCAATTGTTGTTGTTGTTGTGTTGTTTTTGTTTGTTGTTTTAAGTTGTTGTTGTTGTTTGTTGTTGTTAGTTGTTTTTGTTGTTGTTGTTTTTTGATGATGATGATGAATGTTAAAGTTAAAATAAATCAATTGATTTGAAATACTAAATCTATTAACTTGAAAGTTTCTAAACATCGGATTGGATGGAGCTCCACGTGACCAGAGGGCGGGCCTACTTTTTGGCTAAAGAATCATAATTATCATCCAACGTGACAATACTGCCAGCCTTCTGGGCACTTTTCCTATTGACAGCGATATGGACGAATTTTTTGACGCCGTGTCATCCTTTTGATACTTGTACATATTTTTATCCTTTATTCATTCTTTCTCTTATCTAATGCATTTTTAAATATTTTCAAAAACAAAACATTTAAAAATATAAAAAATAGATGGGCATCGGCATCGGGAACAAGGTCCAGGCTGCCAGTGGTCAGGGCTCTAAAGAGAGGAACCGCCTCGCGGTCTACCGGTATAAAAAATCTTATGTCCTAAACCCAGCTCATGGTCTACCTCTATGTTATTGAAGTCCGTTCAGCCAATTTAGTGTGAAGGCGTAAGTTATAATCAGAGTCCCAAGACACCTTGTGTTTATACTTAGAGGTCTTGACAAGACCGCCAATTTTCCTCCCTTAGGAGTGAAAGTATGAGAAACCTTCATTTTCTTTCCCTGATCCTCCTCATACGACTAAATAGTCATCATTGTCCTGCCCTTATCCCAATGTATTTATTTATTTATTTATGAGTTCTTCTTCCATACCTCTTTATTACTCATCATCTCAGCAGTCACCTCCTTTCTAGCCATACCTCTAAATATACAATAAAAATACAACAAATAGATCTAGCCACTCCATTTTAAAAACGAGATCTAGTTTTCTAAGGCAAAAAATGATCAAATGGGCAGATTCGTTTCACTGCAGTTTTACATCACTTTATTACATTTCATTCTTAACCGGATAGTTCCTAGATTAAATCGGTATCAATCAAGAGGATTTTATGCCGTCCGATCAATCTATTACGTAACGGACGAGGACTGGTCCAGACTACTCCGGACGCGGGACGTGAAACCGGAAACCGAAAATTTGTGGTCAACTCGCTCCAATATAAAATTGGTAAGTGCGGAATTTGGCCCGGAAATCCCTGTGCAGTATTAATGAGTTCTACTAAGCTCTGAATTTTGGCAGTAAAATAAAATTTCATAGAACACTTCACGTTATCGTCATTAATCAGATAATAGTCCACTGTTGACCGTATTTTTATTATTTATATTTTACGGTTACTTTATTGTACTGTAGGTCTGCCAACGAGCAAAGGAGCGCAGTATACCAGGTGTTAAATTAACGGATCGTGTTCGAAACACAATACTGCGCTCCAAAACAAATTTAGCTTACGTAGCTGAAAGGCTGCCCAATTCAAATGGGACTGGGCAGGACATGTTTGCCGCATGCCGGACAAACTGTGGGTCAAAATAGCAGGTAACTAATGCCCTGACACAGTGAGGTGGGGTGTCGGCAGCCCAAGAAGGAGATGTCGGGACGAACTGGACGGGTTCCGTCAGAGCTGCAAGAAAGACGTGCGGGTTCGCAAGAAATGGAAAGAGTAGAGGGAGGCCTTTACCCAGGAATGGGACAGAGCAGCATAGGAAAAAAACACATTCCGTAGTGGTAGAACAATCAATCGATCAGCTCACCCATATGCAGTCCAGTGCTAAACATACATGGGCTTCTCCCAAGCTTTGCCATAAAACCCTATCCTCTTTGCTTATCCAATCGGATCCAGCAATACCTAAGTACTGAACTTCAATCATAAATGACGGTGTGGCCGTTGATCCCTACTAAACCCAATACCACTTCTGATACCGGACTGCCAGTTTGACATTCGTAACAAACAAACCCAATGTTAGAACAAAACAGTATTTTCATCTAGGCACATGCAATGAAACGCGAATCTCTGCTAATTCTCCAAAAAACTGCAAAAGAGTATTTTTTATCAACTTACCAAGTTTAACAGATAAACGTTCGTAATCGTCCTCATTCTTCTGTTGCTAGCAAGCGTTGCTATAACCAGACAGTTCCCTGATATAGACAACATGAAGATCAAAATATACGGCGGCAGTATGAACCGCCATTCGTACGCGTTGCTAGCAACCTTGCTTGCAACAACGCTCGTGTTACGGACTGCAACGAACGTTGAGACGGTGGATGTTTCTCGCATACGAAGAAGCGAGGAATTGAGTAATGTGCTTATTTCCTCCATCTTGAGTACCTGAAAACAAACAATAAAATATGTGATGAAAACATTTTTGTATGTACCACGTAGGAAATAAGGCAATTTTATGTATGCAAGGGAAGCTCTTTAAATATCATTCTTTGCTCAAGCTTGCCGCCACAGTAAAGTGATTTGCGGGTAATATGATGATGAAATGTATACCTCACTACAAGTAACGTCTTTAGTAAAAGAATTTTATGACGTGCCATTTTTTTACGTTTTACTACAGGCAAAAATATTTTCCATGTTGTTTGTGAGATTACCAGATAAAAATTGTTAAAATCCTTTTTTCTATCTGCATGTCACATTTTCACTACTTACAGCTGACTAGATTTTGATGGGCACACAGGTTGGCATGACCTGAGTTAGCACATACGATTTTTTACTCTAACAGTACGATCTGTGGGATAGTTTTCCTCAGTTTTTTGTGGGTGTTTTTTTTTTATTTTTTTATTCTGCTGTTTTTTGTTTTTTTTTATTATTTCAAACCATAGTTAGTGTTAATGCACTCTAAAGTAATTAACAAGTATCTGAACGAGTCCCATAAATCAATTAACGAAACTTCAAGACATAATTTCTGATTTTGCTAATATTACTCTCGACTAAGTTCAGACAAACTTCGATCATTAATATAACAATGCCGAGAAGTATATGATACATTATCGTTCGTATATCGATGTTCTTATTCATTATATTTTGCAGAGTTTTAAGTTTAAAACAATTTTGCACATATTTTACTTTACTGACTTCTTTCTATAAAATTGTATATTTACATACATTAGTAAAGCTATAACAGATATCTGAAAACTAAGCTACACTGAGCAACAATTTTTATAAAAGATGAGTAATGCAAGTACCAGAGAAAACACAAACATTATGGTTATAAAATATAACCAAAAAACGTAAAAATCTCAGATTTTCTTTAGAAAAAATTCAATTTTTTGCAACATGGAGGTCAGCATAAATTAAACTCTTTACAACAAATTGACGCAAAAATGTAAATAGAATTACATATTCTAATAAATCGTTTCAATTTAAAAAACAATGTTTCAATCGTGAAAAACCAATAAAAAAGTTAGTAGAAAGTTTCTTTAAGGGACTCGCAAAACATTTCATTCGATTAAGCACTTTTAATGCTTTTCCTAAAAACAAATAGCGATTTAGAGACAAATGTTTTAACGTCGTAATAAAAAAACAATAAAAAGAAGCTAACTTTTTTAATATTAAATAGGCCTACTCTTGACCTAAATCTTGTCCTCAGGACAGAGATGAGGTCGACGATGGAAAGAGCTAATCCAAAAGAAGCCTATTAACTCGCGACTTAAATAGATTGGGGTCATATGAAGTTGGGAACACTGAAATCGACGATTTTCCCGAAGAGGTGTGCAGAGGTACGGTTTAAGTATACAGGGTGTAAACAAGGTTCGTTTGTAGACGGAGCCGTAAATCGAGCATTCTGTACATCATAGTTTGATGGTAACACTGCGCAAAATATACGGGGTGGAAAGGAAAACGACGCGAAAACAGTAACCATGTATTCAAAACAGCACTATGAGAATTTTTTCTAATGTTATTAAAAAAAAAAATCTACCCACACGGTCAAAATGTATGGAACAAATAATTTATTATTCAGAATGGTGTACTGAATAAGAGGTTACCATTTTCGCATCGGTGTCCATTCCAGTCCGATTTGAAGGGAAACGACTTTTTTGACAATGTTACGCACTTAAAACATTGTGCTGATAGATGCATTGAATAAATAGTACAGGGGTCATGGAGGAATTTAATGTAAAGTTATAACATTTAAAACGTATGAATTAGACATAAAATCATGTGGAAATATTGTAATTTGATCTTCAATATCTCCGTAACTAGAAGATTCTCAGGTATGGATTTGTACAAAAAAAATATCGCAATGAAGGAAGTGCCTCTTGGCTTTGTTAAGAGTGTTTTTACACACTTTTACATCCGTTATACCCATTTCACATGACTCTTTATCACAGAAAATAGCCAGTACTAAAAATAAGCATCGTTAGCGAAACAATGAGTTTCCAATTAATGATTAAGTCCTGGCAAGAATGTACTGCTAGGTACTAACACGCCATTATAAATGAACTTTCTTATAAGGTAATTAATTAATCTTAGACGTGGTCGAGTTTAGCTCAAAAAAAACATTGTGAGCAAAATTGAACTTAATGGTTAATAGTCTCTAACAAACAGTAAAGAAGAAGCATTTAATTAATTACTGTTTCATAATTACACCTGTAGTGGTGAGATTTTATCTAAATAATAACAGCCGCACGGGTCGATTTTCAGGTTAAGCCGCGTTTGCCAAGGTCGGTCCGTGGATGGGTGACCATCCAACCTGTCTAACCAAGGTGTACTGTATTACCCAGTACTAACTGGGTTGTGAAGTTTAGATAGGCAGTCGCTCTATGTAAAAAAAATATATTTGGTTCCAACCGATTGGACTGGAAGCCGACCACAAAATAGTTGGGAAAAGGCTAGGCTGATGATGATGAAGATGAAATACACCAGCAGTGGGAAAATTACAACCTACAAAGTCAAACGTGTATCCGTTTTACAGCCGAATCTTTTAACCTGCCTCGTTGGTTTAGTGATCGAAAGTGAGAATGATTTCCTGGGTTTTATTCCCAGATGGGGCAACGCGTTATGGGATTTTTCCATCAGGAATTTCTCTGTAGCAGTCACGGAGTCTAAATTTGTGCCCAGATGGCAATAGGCAAGCTTATCCCTATTAGGTGCGACTTAAACCTGACATATGGCTACACCTTTGCCTAACCTGTCGGAGATTACAGGCGTGATGTTGTTTATATTCATTTTATTCAATTAAACAGTCTACCTAAAGTATATATTAATGTACAACCACGCTCACTGACGTTTGACATCTTTTCAACCTTATGACTCAGGCCATAGGAGTGACAATTGGTCGACCGTCAGTGAACTCAGTAGTAAGAAAAGAAAGAAAGAAAGAAAAAATATTAATTTGTCGCAGGGACATGGCGTGCATTATACAAAATTACAAAAAAAATAAACAATAAAATATAAATTCAACAGGACGGAACAAAAAAAAGAAAAAAGTTAACAGCTTGCACGTCGTGACTGCGACAAGCAGGTTACCACTCAGCATGATGCTGTGCTATGGGGCCCTCCCATCAACCCCCCCACAACACAGCGCTGGTTTTCAGTGGTAACCCGTGAAAAATCGTACGGAAGCCAAGACAGCATAAATCTAGTACCTGCATTTAACTCCCTGAAAGCTGAAAAGTTACACAACGCTAATGTGTTAATGTGTATCTAAAGACACAAACGGATAATAAAACAAATTAACTACTAAACTAAGATATACTCGACCTCGTTACCGCTTTACCACCCAAAGTTTGAACGGCACTTCCACGAATTTAACACGTCATAAAACTACAAGTTATAGTTTGTGTAAGTTTTGGTTTCCTAGGAATATTGTTAGAAGTGGATCTAAGGGGCTCACGATCAAATTACAACAAGAGGTCGATCTGCAAGGTTAAGCAACGCTTGCCTGGGTTGGTCTGTAGATGGGTCACCATCCAGCACACACCAAGACTCCGTGCTTCGGAAAGCACGTAAGCATTAGATCCTGGCTATCACTTGTAGATCTTTGACTGCAGTTACCAACACAAAAGTTTGCCAACCAGTCTTGGCAGTAGGTATGAATCGAGGTAATCAGCAACCGGGTTGTGGAAGTAACATAGGCGTCGCTCCATGCAGTAAAATACTAAAACACCTGCATCCAGTTAGAATAGAAGCCAACCTTAAGGCTTAAAGTATTCCACTGCGAGGATCGTCCGGAGGACACGGTGGAGCACACCGTAGAGGTCTGCCCTGCTTGGGCGGAGCACCGCCGTGTCCTTGTAGCGGCGATTGGCGGCGGCGATCTCTCGCGTCCTGCCCTGGTTCAAGCCATGGTCCGGAGCGAGAGGGAATGGGAAGCCGTCACCACCTTCTGTGAAGCAGTCATGCTAGTGAAGGAGGTGGCGGGACGTGAGAGGGAAAGAACCTCACGTCCCAGCCGCCGCGGGAGACGCCCTGGGCGTCGGGGGTCACGTGGTGGCTCCCGGCCACCGTAGGCGCGGGCCTGTGGACGGCGAGTTATGGGCTAGCTCGCCGTCCGGCCGTCTTATGACGACAGGCCGTGTCGACGGCGCGTTCGTGTTCCACGCGCGCCTCAAAGAGATGTCAGCAACCGAGTAGGGGTCCGCATGGGCCGATGCCTGCCAGAGCTGCGGGACTGTTCGAAAGAGACACCGTGGCCCTGGAACACAAAGGGCAAAGAAGGAACATGGATGGGTTTTAGTCAGTACAAGTCTGACACTCCCTTCCGCTCCGCCCAGAGTGGGGGGGGTCATTTGATGATTTCCCATCCAAAAAAAAAAAAAAAAAAAAAGGCTTAAAGTATGATTTGAAACGGCTTGCATCGTATCGGATCGGAACGAATTTTACAATCTTTAAACGATATTAAATCGTGTACACAGTATTAAAATTTAAAGTCAGTATATTACACAGCAGCTTGACAGCAGGCGTCTTCCGCGACACGAAATTGTAGCCGAAGGTACGCTGCAACGCGCGATCGGCTCCGTTCGCCAATCGTCTTATCCGATCGGATCCTTTCGGCTATTGTCCAAATTTTTCTTTTCCTCTTCTGTGTTTTATGATTAGTTTTTTCTTCTTCTAATGCAATAGCCAACAAAACTACGGCAACTTTAATCATTATCAAAAATTAGAACACGTCAACACGGTAGGAATTAAAATATTTGACTAGGCGCAGAAACTGATACGTTTGCAAGCGACGGTACGGAGCTGACCGTATGCGTCGATATCCTGCCGAACGCGATCGGCTGTCGCCGCATCCGTTGGTATCCTTTCCGATCCGTTGCGACACGAGCCGTTTGTTGGAAATCATCCTGTCGGCGTGTGCAAAACTAGAAAATACACGACAAAAACAAAAACACATCGTGTGTGCGAGGGAGCTCCCCGTTAACACCCTGCCTGACTCAAATAATCTGTTAATCTGATGCTAAGATAGAAAAAAGCTAGTCATATGATGATGTTGTCAAAAGTGGCAAGGAACTAAAGAGGTTGACAACTAAACCTTTTCGCTTAGTACCCATAAAACCTTTCGTCTGGTATAAGACCTAATAACAAGTTTAGTAAGGGTCCGTTTACTGCTTTCACGCCTCTGCAAAGTTGAGCAGTTTTATTACCCAGATTTGTTTGGGGAAACCTAGTTTGCTTTTCTGTTGTAACATTGTTGATTATGTATTTTTAGTAAAAAGGTTTTTAGGTCGACTGCTTCGTTGGTCTACTGGTGGTAAGACGGACTGCTGAGCATGAGGTCCTGGGTTCGATTTCCGGGTCGGGTAAAGTGTTATTGGGTTTTGGCATCAGGAATTCCTCAGTAGCAGCCACGGAGACTGGATTTGTGCCCGGTTGATGGCCATTGGCTCGCTGCCTATTATATGGGAATCAAAAGTAACTAGCAAAACATGGGTGTATTTTTAGGTACAACAACTCTGCCTAACCCTTCGGGGATTACAGGCGTGATGTTATGTAACAATTAGCCCGACCCGGGAATCGAACCCAGGACCTCATGCTCAGCGGTCGCAATTGTGAGCACTAGACCAAAGAAACAAGTTCAACTCAACTCTTTTAAATCCTAATAATATAATAGGTCTTTACCTATGTAATTGGAGATTTAATAACCAGCATTTTCAGATTTAATTATCTGTGGATTGGCGCGCAATTCGAAATTCTTTTAATTTCAAATTCAGTCATTTGTTTTTAGATTGTTTTTTGTTTTTGTGAAATTGTGGTAGTTTTTGGCGCCATGGATAAACTGAAAATTCGTACAATTTTCGAATATGAGTTCCTACGTGGACATTAGGGTGTCCCGTCCATGTATAGGTTTTTTTTTTTTCGAGTTACGCCTGTGCAAGAGGTATCAAAAGTTGTGTTTTGACACATAGATTACGATTATTATAAAATTTTATTAGATATGTCATCTTGAGGCCTCTACCGGTCCTTGAAGTTTTTAAAATTTATCACTTTTAGGGATTCTTAGCATAAACTATAAATCAAACAAAAATAACATTTAAATGGTTTTTATTAAATTTAAGGATACAACAATGAGTCAAAGCAAGGTATAAAATAGTTGAAAGACAAATAACCAATGGTCTCTTTAAAAACGGAACTGGTTTTTGTGCCCAAAATTAAGCATTTCCGCGCGAGATTTTAAACTGTTCCTAATGAAACCATCCCGAGATGTAGCGTCCATGACGCTTAGAGAAGCCTCCGTCACTAATTTCACACATCTTTCCACTGACTGTGTGTGACAGGGAAAGTCAACAATGTCGAGGCTGTGTTCTTTAGCCTTAATTATAAGTTCATCGTTGGAGACGTGTCGCAAAATTGGTGGAGCTGATATCTCACACTCTTGCCAAAATATTATATCAGTGTAATCTTGCGCACAGAAGTTAAGCTTTGGTGCTTTAAATACCCTGCGAGAGTTGCTCTTTTCTGCTTCTCTGGCCTTTAATATTTTGCGAGATGCAAGTTCTCGAATATGGTCTCTATTGTCGAATAACATGGCAGTCAGCAAGTTTTCTGGGTGCGCAAAAAAAGCGTTTCTTTCGATCACTGAATTTACAATAGATCTCTGACTATCAGGCAAAAATCGAGAGTACATAACCATTTGTAAAATATGCTTGGCTCCATCTTTAAATGATGAGTTTTGCTTGATGAGGAACCAAACAGGAGCGTACACTTTGACTACGTAGTTCACAAGTATCTGCAAATTATCTGACGGCGAAACAGTACTTACGTAAAGTCTAAGTAAGCGATTGGCAGTAGTGAGCCATCTCGAATGCGCCATTTTTCCAGGTTGGCGGCTAGCTAGCTCAGGGAAACATGAACCAGCCATCACAGCATGACACATTTCGTAGAGATACTTTTGATCCGTGCTTAGTTCCTTCACAATATCATCAGGTAATTCGAGCAAATTGCCAGTCACTGCACAAAAAGATGCTAGAGGTTTACTTTCACAAACAGCTAGCTGTTTTCTATATAATATAATAGGTCCTGAATATTCCTTTGGGCCAGATGTGCTACCATCCAGAGACATGAACAAATGGCGAAGCGGTAATTCATTCGCGTGAAGCATACAAATACACCATTGTAACGGTTTCTTTAAATAGTTTTCAAGGTATTGAATGACACCTCCCTTCCAACCTGTATTCGTAGGAGTACCATCGCACCCCACAGAGATCACCTCTTCCAAGTTCAGCCCTTGATTTTCGAACAAAGATATGATAGAAGTGACAATCCCTTTAGCAGTGCCACGACTTGGCGTTGTATGTCCCAAATAAATAGATCCCGGCTCTGTGAGAACTGAAATGTGCTCTTGCAAGACTTCTCTGCGGTGGTATCGATTGCCTATTTTATCGTTTACGATTGTTTTGTCCTTTCGTCCATCAAAGTAGATACTTTTTGCTACAATTGCATCAATATCTTTGCTGGCCTTGGTCCGTGCTTTTGAAACAGCTCTATGAATTTTATTCTTATCAATAACAAGACTTAGATCTCCGGAAGATACCAATCCTACGTCAGCTAAGACCGCTGAAGCGACCGCAGCCGCAGATCGCGTTGATAGTCCATACCGATCACATACCTTAGCTACTGTTGGCAGCGCCAGAGTGTTCCGATTCAATGAAGTAAATGGAGTCTTATTCACAAGCACGTCACTATTCGGAGAAAGCTCTGTTGCAGGCAATTCGCGCACCGGAACAGGATTAGTTTCTTGTGATGTACTTGGAAAACATGCGTGCTCTAACTCTATCTGCTTCAAATTTTCTTGTCTCTGATGTTTCTTTAAAAGGCTTGCCGTTTCTTTTGTGTCTATACCGCTTATTGCCATTTTTCTATCACTTCTTTGGTCCAGTAAAAAGTCTCTTTCAGAAATAGGAACTTTCTTAGGTTTTATGCAGGAACAAATGTCAAACGAAGTGCACTTACAAGCAGCAATATCGAAGAGTTTGTTTGACGATTCCAAAAAGCCCTTCACTTTGCTTTCGTAGCTATCATTTCTTTTATTTTTGGGATATCTTATCAATGACAGGTATTTTTCGAAATATGATTTCAGCAATTGGGTAATTCGTACGTTGGTAACGATGGAAATCGAAGCTTTGGCCCAAATTGTATCAAGTTTTCCAGAAACGATTGAAAAAACTTCTGTGTTAGAAGGATCTTTCCCATTCTTCTGTAATTTTAGTTCATTTTTAGTAAACAAAATGAATTTGATAACGTCACTTATCACTGGTAACTGGCGATTGTCAAGTTCTTTATATGATCCCAAAATAGCACAAGTAGTCTCACTTCGTCTTGAACCCATTATTATATGTAACAAAAACACGTATTTTATCACAAGTAAGTGCAGAGCGACACCTTACAGCAATAAAACCGCAATAGAAATGAGACGAACTGCCTCCCGTTACAAGTAGAAAATTTGAGAAAACGAGTCAAAACATGAATTTTGCGAGTTTGATCCAAACCAATTCCTTACTGGAAACATCCTGTCGGTGCCTACAAATCATAACTTAGGCTTCCACTATCAGAGAATAAAAAAATAAAATGGGAATAATGTACATAAAATAGAATAGACAACTTTGACTGGAGGGTTATTTAAGTGTTTTTTTTTTAAATAAAAATGCCGGTAGAACCCATAAGATATGTTTTTATATTTTTTTAATTATTTTTACGGTAATCTACAACTAATAACGCAACTTTTGAGAGGTCTTGAGAATAGGTAAATAAAAAAAAACAAAATCGGGACACCCTAGTGGACATACCGGCTTGCATAAACACGGTCCAATATTAGTTCAATCGTTTTAAATCTGGAAATTTTGAGTTGAAGAATGAGCCTCGCGGACGACCGGTAACCATTGTCGACAACGACGAATTGAAGGCGGTAGTGGAAATGGATCCAACTCAATCTACGGCTGAGCTTGCTGCGGGCCTTAGAGTTAGTGTCAAAACGACATTGAAGCACTTGCGTCAAATCGGAAAGATAAAAAAGCTAGATAAGCTAAAATAAAATAAAAATACAAAATTATTTGTTTTTAAAATTTTCATACAAATCTCCAATTTCATAGGTATAGTACAGCGCATTCTGGAAAGAACTCAATCTAATGATACATACCTGGGGTCTATTTAGAACGTAGGTAACCTACATATGTCAATGCCATTTGTTTTTATACATAACGGGTATTATCCGGTATAAATAAAAAAAAAACGGTATAAACGGTATCATAGATATTAAGCACGTGTGAAACGTGACATTTAAAAAATGGCACGCTGACGTTGTAACGTATCACGTTTTATCGTGACACATCTGTCACTTACACGGAACAAAACTGTGAAAAGAGCATAAACGTAACGAAACACGAAACATAGCAAATTCTCACGAATGCGATACGAAAATTGCGGCTCTTTATCTCTTTGTGTGCGATAGATATATTTTTTGGATAGAAACTGAAACCTTTAACAACGACAGTGAATAATAATCCAATGTTTACTTGAACGAAGACAATTTATTTTGATATACACGAAGAGGCTCTGTTATCGCGGAGAATCTTAACACCGCGATTCAGCGGAGAGTGCTAAATAAACAACGCCATCTATCGTGACATTAGGAACTAAAATATTGAAAAGTATAAACCTAAACGTAAGATTGTGAAATGCAGAATTCCCCCATGTCACTGGAAAGCGGTAGTGTTTCATTAAAACATGGTGTTTTTTTTTACACGTGTTTAAAACTTTATGAGCTAATAGGTACAGTTCAGCGTCAAAACAATAAGTAGCTCGGCGCAAAAATTATTGCTGTAAAACGATTTTTTTTTTTGGGTGAAAAATCACATTTTACGGTAGGATTCAATGTAACGCACTCAAAACAGTCAAAACACAGTTCTGATGGATGGATTGAATAGTACGGGGGTCGTGGAGGTGTTTAAAGTAAGAATCAAACATTATGCAAAAACATGTATTTAAAAAAACACTTGGAAGTTTGACCCCCAAAATCTCCGTAACAAGAAGACTCCCAGGTATGGTCTCGAATAAAAAAATATCGCAATGACGGAGAGAACAAGCCCTTTCCAGTGCCTTTCAGATTCGTTAAAGGTCTTGTAACACCCTTTATATTTGTTTGTAGCTGTATAATATTTTTTCTGTACTATAAAGTATTTTCTATCTACGTATAGGAGTGCCTCGTTGGTCTGGTAGTCACAAGCGCGACTACTGAGCATGAGGTCCTGGGTTCGATTCCCAGGTCGGGCAAAGTTTTATTGGGTTTTTCTAGGAGGAATTTCGCAGTAGCAGCCACGGATTCTCTCTCGGCAGATTTATGCGCCCGGTTGATGGAACAGGGGTAACGGGAGTATTTTAAGTTTATAAAATTTAAAGTTATAAGTTATAATACTACTCGTAAAACACCGTCAAAAAATGTTTAATTATAGGTTTGAGTGTTGATGTTTTGATGTTTTTTCTTGATTGTTGTTTTAGATTCCAAATCTTTACTTACCAGTTTGTAGTTGTCCAGTCTAATAGTTATCTTCCTTATGTTTTGTACTCCAACTGTTTACTTCTACTTCTTTATTATTAAGAGGTGCATTGGTACTTAGATACCCTCAACTGTGTTTATTTTTCTAATATTAGTTTGAGTGATTGATTGATATTGTTATATGAATGTCAGCTGCGGCTTGTCAAATTGACGTTTAGAAATATTTAAGTGACAGTGACGTTCCAAATAAACGTTTCGAAATTTTGTTTCTGGTAAACTCACAGATTATTTGTTATCAGTTACGTTTCGTTCCATGTACCATCACATAATTTGCAGTTGGGTGTGTCTCCTTCTTTTTCTATATTTAACTATTATTCTGATTGTTTTTGTTCTTTTGTGTCTGGGAACTACGGCTTTCACTTTTCCTTTGTATTTTGCTGTGTATATGTGCTATATTCTATGCTTATTTTACTACTTGCTACTAGTGTTGGTGTTAGCTGGCGGGTGGTGCGGAGTTGTGCACCTGTTGGTGATACTTAGTTTGTTTTTAGTAATAGCTTAATTGTTTTATATATTTATTTATATATATATATATATATTTGTTACGTGTATATTTATGTCAAACAATGAAATTTTCTTATCCGCGGATGAATCTGCTGCTTCTTCAAGCGATGGAAGTTTTTGCTCGTTCAGTGATACTCTTGGTGAGTTTTTGCAACAAAAGTTTAATGATAAGTCTGATCGATTGTTGAACGTGTGTCATATTAATGCTCAAAGTGTTCCGAGCCACTATAGCGAGCTGTACGACGCCTTTAACAGCAGCAATGTACACGCCATCTTGATCTCTGAATCTTGGCTCAAACCACATCTCCTGTCCACTACTTATCCTCTTACTGGTTTCATTCTTATACGTAATGATAGGATTGGTAAGGGAGGGGGTGGTGTGGCCATATACCTCCGCAGTGACTTTCCTTATAAAATACTTGCCACTTCCTCTTCACAATATTCTGCTTCTGCTGAGTTTATTTTCCTTGAAGTCTGTGTCAAGGGAGCCAAAACTGTTATTGGTGTTGTTTACTGTCCTCCCACTGTTGATTACTTCACTGAATTCGAATCAGTACTTGAATCTTTGGGTTCAGAGTCTGCACATCACATCATAATGGGTGACTTTAATACAAATCTCCTTTCCCGCAATGCCCCTCGGTCCTGTAAACTCCTCCAGCTTATCGAGTCGGTTAGTCTGCACGTGTTGCCGCTCCAGCCTACCCATCATAACGCTGTCGGTGATGACACCTGGCTCGATCTGATCCTTACCTCAAATCCTTCTCTTGTATCCTCCCATGGTCAACATGACGCTCCTGGCTTTTCTCACCATGACATGATTTTCCTCTCTTATATCCTGAAACCTCCCAAACCTAAACCTAGGGTTCTGTACAGGCGTTGTTTTGCGCGGATGAATGTTGAGGAAATTAAGAAGGATGCATCTGTGACTGATTGGGAGCCTATGTTGGAAGCCTCTTTGGTTGACGATAAGGTTGCGATATTTAACGATGTTGTGATCAACCTCTACAATATTCATGCTCCCATCAAAAAAATTAAACTAAAACGTCCTCCTGCTCCATGGATGACAAGAGGGATACGGATGGCAATGCGACGTAGGGACCGGGCATTCCGTAAATTTAAGAGGGATCGTACTGACGAGAACTGGTCATTATACAAGGTTGCAAGGAATAGATGCAACCAGATGATACGCATCGGTAAACGCCGCCACATTTTAGATAATATAACTTCTTCCTCTTCTGCCGATATTTGGAAATTTCTTGGAACTCTGGGTATCGGCAAACCGCGACATTTAGACCTTCCAAACTCTATTGACCTGGATGAGCTTAACCGACATTTTTCTTCTGCTTCCTCCATGGATCGCTTAACCAAGCAACGAACTTTGTCCTTAATTTCTGGTCTAACGCGCCCTAATATTAACCACTTTTGCTTCGTTCCAGCTGAACCGGGAGAGATCAAAAAGATCATCCTGTCCATCAAGTCGAAAGCAGTGGGTTGTGATAATATCACCCGTGGTATGATCATAACTCTTCTGGATGAGCTCCTACCTGCGATTACCCACATTGTGAATTTTTCCCTTTTTACCGGAGCATTTCCTTCCCTGTGGCGCAAAGCCTATGTTTGTCCGCTACCCAAGGTCCCTAATCCCTGTCTTCCTGCCCATTTCCGTCCCATTTCGATCCTTCCCTTTCTATCTAAAGTGCTTGAGGCCTGTGTGCACAAGCAATTCTCCGATTTTGTCCATCGGAACTCGCTTATCAGCCCACTTCAATCTGGGTTCAGGCCTGGGCACAGCACTGTTTCCGCCCTTCTTAAAGTGACTGGCGATATTAGGGCAGGACTAGAAGACACCAAGGTAACGGTACTGGTGCTGGTCGATTTCTCAAATGCCTTCAATACCGTTAGTCACGACATCCTTTTAGCCATTTTATCCCATGTCATGGTCTCTCCCGGAGCACTGGAATGGTTCTCCTCTTACCTTCAGGAACGCCAGCAGTCAGTTCATGTTGGGAATTCCTCATCATGTTGGTGTGATTTGGAGACTGGTGTTCCTCAAGGCGGTATTCTTTCTCCTCTTCTGTTTTCTATTTTTATTAATCTCCTTACTTCTGAGCTTCAGTGTGCGTATCATCTGTATGCCGATGACTTGCAGTTGTACTGTCAGGGGAGGGTTGACGAAATTCGAGATCTGATCGACAATTTAAATCGGGACCTGATAGCAATAAATACCTGGTCCGATAAATTTGGTGTGGCAGTAAATCCTAATAAATGTCAGGCGATCATCATTGGCAGCTCTCGCAGTCTATGCAAGTTGAATGGTACAACCTTGCCACCAGTTCTTTTCGACGGTACGGTCGTTCCTTTTAGTGCTGAGGTCAAGGATCTTGGCTTGCATATCGATAGCTCTATGAAATGGCATACTCAAGTTGCTCGTGTCAGTCAGAAGGTTACTGGTTCGTTGCGGGCTTTGTACCGCTTGAGAAACTTTTTACCCTCAAATACGAAAACAATGCTTGTACAGTCCTTAATTTTTCCTATCATCGATTACGGTGACGTGTGCTACTTTGACCTGAATGCGGATCTCCTCGACAAACTTGACCGTCTTCTAAATAACTGCATTCGATTCGTTTTCAATTTGCGTAAATATGATCATGTCTCCGAACACCGGACTCTTCTTAAGTGGTTGCCCATACGTCAGCGTAGGGAGCAAAGGGCGCTTACCACCTTGTTTTCTTTTCTTGTTTCTCCCACTTCCCCTAGTTACCTTGCTCCCCACTTTCAGTATATTTGTGCCAACCATAATAGGAGCCTGCGATCATCGCAAAACCGTATGCTTCAATGTCCCTCTCACCGCACTGATTTCATTCACCGATCTTTCTTTGTCCAGTCTATTTCTCTGTGGAATGCGCTTCCCCAGGAAATCAGGATGGCAACCAATCGCTTATCTTTTAAAATTAAAGTTCGTGAGTACATTCGGAAGAAGCTGGCAGTTTCGTCACAACGGTAATGTTTTCCCCATGGTTTGTGTTTTTATTTTGGTATATTCGTGGAAATGTTTATTTACATTAATTTAAATTTTGATATATATTTATAGTATTTGATATATATTTATAGTATTTTATATATCCTTGTAGTTAATCTTATTATTATTTAAAATTATTTTCAGATTTACACCTACCACTGCTTGTCTCTGCATCACCCAAAGGTTGACTGGTAGAAAATGCCTATGGCATTAAGTCCGCCTCTGTACTTATGTGCTTGAAGTGTTAAATAAATAAATAAATCCCGATACGATTGCGTATAAAAACATTGTGAAAGTGAGTGTCGCCCTTGTTGAGGTGTAAGCGCCAGGGTGGTCGCGAAATTCATTTTTTTTTACGTTTTTTGGAATTTGCAGATAAGTGTCAGGTTGTAGGTAAGTTGATGAAAAATGACACGCGCACGTAAGTTCATTTAATCCTATTCCGTAACTATTTCATGAAAAAATCATCCCATGTTGTTAAATTAACTTAGAGGGTTGTATAAATTATTTTAATGTTTATAATTCTGTAACTACATACGTGTTACTTGCTGACACTGACCTGCAAACTACAAAAAACGTAAGAAAAATTGAATTTCGAGGGCTACCCTGGCACTTGCACCTTAAATTATTTTTACGCCAGTTAAAATAAAAGGCCTAATTTCATGAAAATGTTATATAAAAGGTCAGCTCCCTGACAAAGTATAACTTCTTAAACAATGGCCTAGTATCACTTATACTCTCAACAGTAAGTAACGTTAAGTATCCGGTACTTCTTAGTATAAGTACCCAAGAACACTAAGTATTTCTTTCTCTTTGTCTCATCGCGATCACAAACTAAGTCAGTAAGACTACGGAGACTCGTTATAGTTCTTTTCTCAACAAATAGTTTTTGTTTCATCTCTGAACTTTTAACGTTAGGGGCAAAGGCTGTAGAAACATTTTGTCTGTAACTAAAGTAAGCTATATAAACGGTTTAAGGGGACATTATGTTACTAACTTTTAACATGGGATCAGTACCTACATGATTCTAGACCCACACTAAAATAGTTTTTTTTTTCACCTTTATTGTCGGACTGTTGGGCAAAGGTCTCCCCCATACCAATTTATCGGTTATTTAAAGAAAATTTAGCTATTTAATACTAAAAACAAATGCCAACGAGCAATGGAGCGCGGTATACAAGGATTTAAATTAACGGATCGTGTTCGAAACAAAATACTCATGCGCTCCAAAACAAATATAGCTACCGTGGCTCAAAAGGCTGCCTAACTCAAATGGGACTGGGCAGGTCAAAGATATGGCGGGACGAACTGGACAAGTTCCGTCAGAAGTGGAAGGAGTGCTTGGCCCAGGAGTGGAACAGAGCCAGTTAGTAAAAAAAAAATATGAAAAACAATTTTGATGACCAAACGGTAAAAATGCTAAGAACACCGGATTATAAAAAACGACAAGAAAATTCAATTCTGGTGGGAATCTACCAGAATTTAATTCTTTTCACATGACAGCGAATTTTGCGAAAACGAAACAATACAATGAACAGGGTATTGAACAAACCTACGAAGACGAAGTCAACAAAGACTGGGAATCAATGCTATCGAATGATATTATGAAGAAAGGTACGCTACGTTCATACTGAGCGGCGTTCAAATGCGTTGTTACGACTGCGATAGATAAAACGGAACGTATGATACAGAAAGAGATAGCTATTGCGCTTGAAGTACTTAAATTACGACAATTGTCTGAATTTGTCTGCAACAATTTGCGCGTGGTAGTGGGATATCTAACTTTTTTTAAATAATATCATTGGTCTATCCAAACAGCCAAATTAAATAAAACAGATCTCAAAACACCCGCCGCAGAAGTAAAGAAAATTCTGACACGATTTTTTGCTCAGTGCCTATTACCAACAAAATTAAATTTCTTTGTTCCTAATTGATTTCTATTGAACGTGAACGTGACATGTCTTCTAATTTCCCAGCAGACGTTAAAATTAATTAATTAGGTTATTCAACAGCTTTTTGTGTACCTTTGCCTATATTTTTCTACCTACTAATGAATTTTATAAATTGGTTAGCAGTAGAAGAACTCGTGGCTTAGTAATAACAGCCGCTCGATCTTCGGGTGAAGCCGCGCTTGCCTAGGTTGGTCCGTGGATGGGTGATCACCCATTGCATACGGGTCTCCTCCGTGATTTAGAAAGCACATTAAGCCGTTGGCCCTGGCTGTTATTTGTAGATCTTTGACAGTCGTTACAGGTAGTTAGTGGCCCGAAAGCCTAACAACCAGTCTTACCAAGGCGTATAGTATTACCCAGTACTAACTGGGTTGTGGAGTCAGATAGGCAGTCGCTCCATGTAAAATACTGGTATTCAGCTGCGTCCAGTTAGACTGAAAGCCGGCTGCAACATAGTTTGGAAAAGACTCGGCAGATGATGATAGCTGCCAGTTGGTATGTTCACTCAACATAACATCATGCCTGTAATACTCGAAGTGTTAGGCAGTGTTGTACCAATAGTGCCCCCATATTTTGTCAGGCTAGTTTGAATCCTATTTATTTATTTTACTATTTATGTACAGGCACACAGTGGACAACAAAGGGAAATTACATATAAAACGTCCTATGTCATAGTGGCGAGTATATTGCCACCAACCAATACTGCCTGTCTGGCAAATAGAATCAATTCTATTCCCTTTGTTCTAAAGTTTATCGTTCAAAAATGTTTGTTTATAACCTAATAGAAATAAATAGATTTAGACTTTGCTTCCGGGTCGCTACTAAGATATCACAAAATTGGAAAACCGCTGTAATTTATTGCGACTTCTTTAACAGCGTATACTGTATAAGCTTTTACGTGCGTAAACATCTGCAGCACTGAAGATGTCCATAATGTATCGCCTGCGACGCGACGTAACTAATGGACCCTTTTAGTTGAACCAAGACTCATGTATTTCTACTCAGTTTCCTACGTAAAATAGTACCTGAGTAGCTGATACTATACAGGGTGTAAACAGACCCTTCACGAAGCCGTCAACCAAGCATTCTGTACATCAAACTAAGTAACTTTACGCAAAAATTATTGCTGGGAAACGACTTTTTTTTTTGGGGTGAAAAATCACGTTTTACGGTAGGAGTCCATGGAACGCACGCATTGTGCTGATGGATGGAATGAATAGTACGGGCGTCGTGGAGGTGTAATCTTACATTAAAAACATGTATCTGAAAAAAAAAATATGAAAAATTTGGAAAAAACGATGAATAAGTATGTTTTTAATACCTCAACCAAATGTTGACAAAGAATATTACCGAGGGCCCAACATTCATTTTTCAAACAACATAAAAGAGTATACAAGCCACACTTCAGCATATTGGTTTTCCCCAAATATTGTGAACAACCATTAAGAGCCCTTTATTACCTAACAATGATTGATGTGAAGCCAGGGCTTATGAATGTTAAGCCATGATATATGTACCTTCCTAATGTAGGGATGTGTTGCATGATTGTTGAGTCATGAAAGGTATTAGCCTACAAAACGTCATCATAAAACCAGAGTGTAATCCCTGAAGGGTGAGGTAAGATAGGTTGCCAGTTATGTTCAAGTCCCACGTAATAAGAGGCGAGCCTATTGACATCAACCAGACACAAATCCAGACTCCGTGGCTGCTACTGAGAAATTTCTCATGGAAAACCCAAAGTATTACACTTTGCCCGACCTGGGAATCGAACCCAGGACCTCATGCTCAGCAGCCGCGCTTTCGAACACTAGACCAACGAGCGAACGATTTATTTTTATTTTATCTGGAAATGAACTTGCGCTGTACACCAGCCGCCACCAGTGCAACCAGCGCAGCTACCAATCTGTCAACCACTTTACCAAACGAACCGCTAACTAAAGCAACCCCCAAAATGTTTCCCAGAATTCTGAAGTAAAATCAGTCCAGTTAGTAAACTAAGTGAGCATAATTATTTGGACCTAAACAAATAAAGACCTAACAAGCAACGCGTTAATTTAAAGTTACATAGATTCACTTTATGTATTCAAGCTTCGATACTGAATAAATATTTGAGTCTACCTCACCTAATCATGAATACAATATGCTCGCTATAAAATGTAGTCCAATAAAGCGTATCAATATCTATTTAGCCTTGTTCCAACTATGTTGGTCATCAGCTGAATACCAGTATTTTACATGGAGTGACTGCCTATCTGACCTCGTAACACTGGTTGTCAGACTTTCGGGCCACTGACTACCTGTAACGACTGTCAAATATCTACAAATGACAGCCGGGAACAACGGTTTAACGTGCTTTCCGAGGCACGGAGGAAACTCGGTATGTAATGGGTTGTCACCCATCCACCAGGTTTAACCTTAAGATCGTCCGAGCGGCTGTTATTATTTAGCCACGAGCTCCGATACCAACAAAGCGTATGTTTCGCTGTGATAAATGGTCGAGGCGGGTACAT
Organism: Noctua janthe; assembly: GCA_910589295.1. Classification (NCBI taxonomy): domain Eukaryota; kingdom Metazoa; phylum Arthropoda; class Insecta; order Lepidoptera; family Noctuidae; genus Noctua; species Noctua janthe. Next base: position 3,090,224 of record OU342560.1, read on the forward strand.
AAATTACCTAGTTCAAGACATAATGCTTCACAATAGATCTCAACGGTTCTTTCAGAGAGCTGACCCATATTCAATCCATATTGGTTATAGGTAATGTTAGCAAAGGAACTTCAGGCTTTATATCGTAAAGGATGCTACAGTCATGTTCAGATCAGTGATGTTTCGCCAGAGGCCTATTGCACATCTTCGGCAAGAAGCTCAGCTTAGCCGGGCAGCAAAAATCAACTGCAATATGCATTCAAGAAAGGCCGATGCTGAAAGGAGTTTGAATTCCCTCTCATAGAGAGGAGGGGGGTGACCATGACGTCTAGAGCTTTACAGGTCGTCTAGCGCCATCTCTTTCCCACACTGTAATTAGTCCTCCTTCAAGACGTCACGGTAGGCCACCAGGTCCATGTCCCAGCAATGGGAACTTTATAGGCTGATTATGCTTAGGATTATGTAAAACAAAGGGAACAACTTTCATTATTAACTTTTAATTTACTGGATACTCCGTCCTCTGTTATAAGTTAGTCCAGTCTAAATCAAAGCTGCTCAAACCCAAGCCAGCGCATTTTATGTGCCCCGCCAACAGCGATTATCCCCATAAGACATTCTTTCGAGACAAGATTATTAGACCTTATAAGAACCCGTTCTCAACAAGCCTATATCCAGCTTGACGTTACAGAAATCCAAAAACCAGACTTCATTAATACAATTAATTGAAATAGTGGAGTATTTTTACCCTTACGCCAGGAGGGCCATGGCCCCGGGTGGCATATTGATAGTCTACCATCTCGTATTTACGTGATACAAGCACTCTTTTAGCCGTCGTCCTGTAGCTTAATTAATAGTTAAGGGTCGATAAAAAATTTCTTGTTAATGTTGAACTTTTATGCAAAAGTGTTTTGATAAATTCTTATCACAAAAAAGATTATTTTATAGGCAAGTTTTATTTACTAGATGTTTACACGGATTTGCCAGTTGACACGGATTCAACAATTGGGTCCACCTACAAAATAAGTTGAGCATCCTTGTCTAAATTGAATGGCCAACCATTTTCGCTGTAAAACAACGACCACATTTAATGAAGATACTGGTAAAAAATATTATTTAGAGCTTTTGCTTAATTTCCGTTTTTGTGTCGTAAGTACTAAATCAGCATTTTGTTGGTCAAAAGGCGCAGACCATTTTAATTTAGTTATTTGCGCCATCATTTCATAATTTCATAGGAAGGTAAAAATTAAATAGGTAAGTAATTAATGTAACTTAACATCACGCCTAACCCCGAAGGGTAAGACAGAGGTGTACCTATTCTGCCTACTGAAAGCTAATTATTAGTAAATTGAAGTTTTGTACAAATAATTTTCTTTTTACTTGACATATTGATTTTTTTGCATAACTATTGTATGGTTCTGTTCATTATAAAGGGTGTAAATATACCCTTAACATATCCGAAAAGCACTTGTTTTCCCCATCTTTGCGATCATTTTTTTGTTCTAGACCATACCTGGGAACCTTCTAGTTACGGAGATATTGGGGGTCAAAGTTACAACTTTTTCACAAGTTTTTTTTTTAAATACATGTTTTTAATGTAAGATTTTTACTTTACACACCTCCACGACCCCCGTAATATTCAATGCATCCACCAGCACAATGCTTTGAGTGCTTTCCATCGAGTCCTATCGTAAAACGTGATTTTACACCCCAAAAAAAAAAGTCGATTCTCAGTAATAGTTTTTGCGTAAAGTTACTAAGTTTGATGTACAGAATGCTTGGTTGACGGCTATGTGAAGGGTCTGCTTACACCCTGTATGTAGTATTTACAAATTACTTTTACCGGCTACGTTCACGTCACATGTAATAAGGGGCCACTCTATTGCCATCAACCACTAATCCAGAGTCCGGGCTAGTACTAAATAATTAATGAGGGAAAAACCCAATATCAGTTTCCTTGACCTGAGAATCGAACCCAAGACGTAAGCGCCACTGCTGAGCAAGAATCGGTAGCTTACTACTTGGCGACCACTTCTATATACGATCCACTTTATAAGCAAGTAGGTAAGTTATCTAAAGGGTGTTAAATAGACCCCGAAAGGCACTTGTTCTCCCCGTCATTGTGATAATTTTTTTGTTCTGGACCATACCTGAGAATCTTCTAGTTACGAAGAAATTGAAGGTCAAAGTGCCATCTTTTTCACAAGTTTTTTTTTAATGCTGCTGTAGTTTTTAAGCTAGTAACTTTGCTTTTAATACCTCCATGCCCCGTTTACTATTCAATGTATCCATCAGCACAATTTTTTGATTGCATTACATTGAGTTCCACTGTAAAACGAAAATTTTCACCCCAAAAAAGAAGTCGTTACCCAGCAATAATTTTTGCGTAGAGTAACTATGTTTGATGTACAGAATGCTTGGTTGACGGCTTCGTGAACGGTCGGCTCACACCTTGTACCTATAGTAACCCGCTGAAATGTGAACATACAACTCAAACTTAGGCTTCCCACACACATATGACTAGCCACATCCACTTACCACACATCACATTACCCAAACTAAGCAACGGTACCAAGAGCCACTAGTAAATTAATGTACCTAATTACGTAATGGAAAGCACTGTCACTGACCACTAGTGATAATATATTCGAGAGAACTGGAACCGCTAGTTCTACTAGCGTTACGGTAACGTAAAGTGCATACTTAGACCTACTAAGTGAGCAAACATAATTGGCAACGTTTGGTCACCTAAATGACAGCAGGCTGTTTGTTCTCTTGCTTGTGCTTATTGTTACGTCGGTTGCTTTACGAGAACATTCTAGATTACGTGCGAGTCTCGAATGTTACTGTATTACCAGTCTAGAAGATTAGAGTCTAGAATGTTCCAGTATAGAACTATCTAGAAGATTCGAGGAAGTAGTGGAACTTTCTCGAAAGACTAGCTGTCTAGAAGATTCGAGAAAGTTGTGGAACTTTCTTGAAGGATGACGTTCCACTATGGACTGTGAAAAATGGTCGAGAAAGTTGTGAAACTCTCTCGAAGGATCGGTCGACATATAAATAGCCGTCGTGTTTGCGGAGGCAGTCAGTTTGATTTGGGCGATACAACAAAGCGAATTGAAGTGAACTAGAAGTGCGATATCTAAGCGAATAGTGATCAGTAGGGTATTTGTGATTGCTTTGTGATTATTAAAGTTATTTGTTGTTAAATCGGAAGTATTTAATTTTTCCCATACCCAGTTCAGCGAGTAGCGACGGTGGCCCAGTGGTGGAGACCCCGATTTACGAGCAGTAACTCGTGGGTTCGAACCCAGCCAGGCGCATTACTTTGTTTAAGTTATTTCATCACCACTGCTCTCAAAACACACATCGTGAGGAAACCGGCATGTCTTAGAACCAAAAATTCGAAAATATGTAACATCTACCAACCCGCACTGGGCCCGCATGGTGGATTATAGCCCATTCTCTCTCATAGAGAGGAGGTCTGTGTCCCAGCAGTGGGAACATTAATAGGCTGATTATGCTTATGCTTTATACCCAGCTCGTAACATTATTAAACATTGCGGTACATTCAAACCGCCTATCTACAGTCACAAACACCAATCTGTGTATAGGTACACTTCATTATCTCCCTAGCCTTTTCTCAATTATATTTGGGTTCGATGACGCTGAATACCAGTATTTTACATGGAGCGACTGCATATCTGACCTCCACAATCTAGTTCGGCTGGGTGATGCGATACCCTTTGGTAAGACTGGTTGTCAGAATTTCGGGCCACTGACTACCTGTAACGACTGTCAAAGATCTAAAATTTAGAGCCGGGACACGGTTTAACGTGCTTTCCGAGGCACGGAGGAAAATCGGTATGTAATAAGTGCCATCGGTATCTACGGACCAACCTAAGCAAACAAGGCTTAACCTAAAGATCAACCCGAGCGGCTGTTATTAATTAGCCACGAGCTCCTCGTGTGTATAGGTACAATTAGCAACATTTAAAAGTTATAATGTAGTTAAATTATATTCGTATCTGACCATGGCATCACTTTGGGCCATATCAGCATCGCACAGCGCTGTGACTTTTTTTTTTAATGTTGCAGACCTTTTACGGCCTCGTACAGGACCTTTATTTATTTTATTTTATCTTTTTCTCATGTTAATTTTTTATATATTTATTTATTTACGAACTCTTACCTACAACTACCATTACAGATCTGCGATCCAATGCGATAGAGTGGCCTTACATGCTAAATCCTTAATCTTCCTCCTATAAAATTACATACTATATCATAAACCATAACCTACATCTAAATAACATATTATATATAATGCAGCTTTTGCGAATTCACTCAAGTTGCAACACAATATATCAACCCTCTCGTGAACCTCGTTCACCACACGCAAGGCTCTAGTGAGAGGATTCTTCGCCATTAAGTTGGTTCTGGCTGCAGGCACAACAAGCAAGGGCGGGCGCTGCCGCTTCCACACGTACCGGTCAGGCACGCAAAGTTCCATTTTTGATTTATTGTGAATTCAACCATTTTGTTTTGTTTTCTCCTGTGTGAGTCTAATAAATACTTTTTCTTTCTTTCATTCTTAAATTGTTTGCAACAAGCACAATCAGTATTATCCACAGATATATGAATAACTTCTAAAAATTATGAAAATATTTTGTGGGAAACGAGCATTTTTAATTTAAAAAAAACGTTACATTGACGTTACGTGTACACCGCGCGCTCGTGCTAGTGCCTTTGTATCTTAGAATATAAGTAATCATTACGGAGTTCCAGTTGTGCGTGTAGCAACAGACTGAAGAAGAGGGTAGATAGATTTGTCTGCACTTAACAATTTATTTACCGTCCACCCGCATTCTCCAGTCATTCCGCGATCATGGCGCTTGCCAGTGGCGAAGGTGCCATACAACTCGATTCCTACCGGCTTCCCTTTGGAAAATGGCACAGTCAGTGTTCTATAGACGAATAATATTATGATTACATTCAAGATAAGTGCTCCGGCACTTAAGAGGTAACTCTTACAAAAATTGACCCTTCGCTACTGGCGCTTGCAACAGCATCGAAAGCTCGGAATAAAAAAATTGAAAATGAACGAAAGATATCCCGTAAGTGTGTAAGTTTCATAACGGAGCATTAATAAATATAAATACTTATCCGTCACACTTTGTAAAAATCCTTTATTTTATAAATTACAAGCACATAGCACTATAAGCAACCTCTTACTGAGCGCAATTTAATATTTTTAAAACCCAGTTGCTCGCTTCCGTTTCAAACAACACCACTTTTTTTATTACCAGTAAACCGAGCTTTTTACACGCTTTTATTTTGAGTGTAAATAACGTTAACTAGTTAATTAACATGAAAAAAAAACGCACAGCCTACACAAATTCGAGTTTTCATTTAGAGCTTGACAATAATTTTAAAAATTAAAAATTAAAAGCTGCCACACCATTTGACAGACGTTTGACAGGCAGATCAAGAAAAATAATGGCCGAATTCCACAAAATTGATGTCGTTGACGGTTTAGTAGACTAGGAAACTCTGCTATAGGAACTGTCGGTACCTGGTTCTCCCCGGGTTGTTCAAGTCAGATAGGCAATCGCAATTTGGAGACGGATGAGACGTTTAAATAAAATAATAAAAGGAAAAAAGGAATTACTAGCCGAACTTATCTAGTGATCTGAGCAGCAGAAAGGCAGTTTCATGTTGTAATTTATCGGGTAGATAATCGTATCCGAATACTATGAAACAAGCCCTGGGAGGTTACTATGACGTCAAGCAGCAGTAATTCCAGTGTGGGAAAGAGACAGAGCTATACAGGTCATCTAGCGCCATCTCTTTCCCACAATGCAATTACTACTGCTTGAAGACCACAACCTGTGATAATTAGGATGAGAGGATAATAAATATAGGAAAAAAAACAGCATGCGTCTCTCAATGCTGTAGTATAACCTTTAGGAATAATATGGATTATGGGGTAGCTTCACTGCAAAAGAGTGCAGGGTAGTTTTTACTTATCAAAGTCACCTTGTATGAAAAATAAACAATCGGCGACAAGAACAACACCAGGCGCCATCTCGTGGCAAAGTAACAAGGAACTACGTAGCAGCTGAGCGAATGTAACACGTAGCGCCATCTATGTGAAACTTATTTGTCAGTTATCTTTCCAAGCAAGGAATATAATATGTACTTCTTACATAGGAAACCATAAAATGAGAATACACGTTCGAAAACGAAAACTGCCAATGTAGGGACAGTACCTATGTCAAATAATAATGATGTGGGAAACTCGTAAAGGAAAAGTATCTGTAATTCTCTACATAAGAAAAAAAATATTTTAAAAACTTCTTTACCTAAGCTTGGCTCCTAATCCAACACGGATGTCAAAATGACATTGCGTATTTGTTTAACAAGACTAATAAATCATTAAATTAATTCTTTTAACAATATTAAGACGAAAATTTACAACATTCATAGGGTTAAAAAATTAATGGAGTAGCTCAATTTCTTTTTATGGTCGAAATAAAGCATTCTGTTATAGTTTTTTGTGGCGACACTTGGGGGAGGCCTATGTCCAGCAGTGGACGATTGAAATGATGATGATGATGATATATTCACAGTGATGAGAATCAAATCTTTAAAACTTCTTTCAGTAATCCAACCACAAGCATAAACAATCCGATGAATACAGCAAACAATTATGTAACTGTCAGATCTATATCAAACTCATTTATTGAAAATGCATCTATCAGCAATATAAAGGTGTTTTCTCTCTTCTAGCCAAATCAAAAAAAAGGCCTACATGGGCACTTATAAAACGTCAAGAAAACGTGCACGGTTCGGGCTATGCAGAAGAACTGGCAAGCAAATTCATAGCTACTTCTTGAAAAATACTTGATTTTACAATATTATTATGTTACACCGTCAGTATTTAAGTATGGGAGGACAGCGTAGACCTAACAATTAGTCTTAGCTACCTTTTAAGGAGCAGCGGTGGCCCAGTGGTGGTGGTCCCGACTTACGAGCAGTAAGTCGTGGCTTCGAACTCAGGCAGACGCATTACTTTGTGTAAATTATTTCATCACCACTGCTCTCAAAACGGTAAAGGAAAACATCGTGAGGAAACCGGCATGTCCTAGAACCTAAAATTCGAAGTCATGTGACATCTACCAACCCGCACTTGGCCCGCGTGGTGGATTATAGCCCATTCCCTCTCTAAGAGAGGAGGCCTGTGTCCCAGCAGTGGGAACATTATAGGCTGCTGCTATGCTATGCTATCTTTTAAGAGCGGCCAACCCTGACGGGTTACTTTTCATACTAACGCTCGTACGTGATTATGCCGTTGTAACACATCTATCTTTTATTTTTTTTAACTGAGTGGTATCTTGTGCACTATATCTAGGTTTCTATCAGAGCAAACAATAAAAATTTGGAGAAACAAAGTCAGTACAAAACTCCGAAAATCTGCTGTTTTGCACATATTTTATCTAAACTTTGGCCGTTCATAATATACTCATAAATTGTAAAAGTAAAGAAAACATTGTGATAGAAACCTTGCACATGTAATGGAGATTCTAAATGACAAATTTTTATTTCACAAACTTGTAAGCCTTATTCAAAAACACGTATTTCCTGGAACAAGTTTATTAAATTTTCGAACACTATTTTTCGTTCAATGTTATCGCGTTAGGCGGTATAAGGTGCGCGGGAGCCGAGTCGTGCGGGTCCCCCTGAGACGGGGAAGTTGAAAAAAGATCGCAGCTGTGGCTCTTTTTTTTTTTTTTTTTTTTTTTTTTTTTTCCGGATGGGAAATCATCAAATGACCCCCCCCACTCTGGGCGGAGCGGAGGGGAGTGTCAGACTTTTACTGACTAAAACCCATCCATGTTCCTTCTCTGCCCTTTGTGTTCCAGGGCCACGGTATCTCTTTCGAACAGTCCCGCAGCCCTGGCAGGCGTCGGCCCATGCGGACCCCTACTTGATTGCTGACATCTCTTTGAGGCGCGCGTGGAACACGAACGCGCCGTCGACACAGCCTGTCGTCATAAGACGGCCGGACGGCGAGCTAGCCCATAACTCGCCGTCCACAGGCCAGCGCCTACGGTGGTCGGAAGCCACCACGTGACCCCCGACGCCCAGGGCGTCTCCCGCGGCGGCTGGGACGTGAGGTTCTTTCCCTCTCACGTCCTGCCACCTCCTTCACTAGCATGACTGCTTCGCAGAAGGAGGTGACGGCTTCCCATTCTCTCTCGCTCCGGACCATGGCTTGAACCAAGGCCGGACGCGAGAGATTGCCGCCGCCAATCGCCGCTATGAGGACACGGCGGTGCTCCGCCCAAGCGGGGCAGACCTCCACGGTGTGTTCCACCGTGTCCTCCGGACGATCCTCGCAGTGGAAACACCCGGGCGTTTCCTCCCGCCCGATTCGGTGCAAGAACCTCCCGAGCTGCCGAGCTGTGGCTCTGGACGAAACAACAAGATTTTCAACCATGCTCGCGTTGACGATAGACGGACCGGGGAGGGCCCTCTTAATGTCCTATATCCAAGACAAAGTGCTGAGACACGCCCCAAACAGGTCACCGACCACCATTTGTAATCGTTAACCTTGCTCTTCATTAAGACCGCTTTCACATTTAGGCGACTTTAGCAGCGCGACAGTCGCGCGTCTATCGTCCAGACGGTAAAAATCTTTTTTTTTTAGTTTTTGTCTTCGACTGTGCTTCTACCGCGCTACTGTCGCGCTGCTAACGCCTTAATGTGAAAGCGGCCTTAGGCACTCGGGTTTTCATACTAACTAGCTAAGTAGCCTTTTTTATAAACCAAACTTACGTCACTTTGCTCTTATTTCATTTTCACTTTTTATTGGACGGTAACAGGCGGGGTAATTGCGTAGCACACTTACAATCTTAATACCATCCCATAATAGAGTAGAAGGGACATCGACGCGCAAACGGCTTGAATTCAGCAAATGAATTAAAAATATATATTTATAAATATGTCGGATATGTCAGGATTTACTCCGTTAGGCTCGTACATCATGTGGACAGACGACGGGTTTCGTGCTATGAAAACTCACTGGGTGTGATACACTGTTTCTAGCAAAACTAAAGAGTTACTTGAGATTACAACTTAACACAATAACACGGGGCCCAATGAATCGGGTACAGTTCCAAGACGTCTCAACTCCGCCGCGATCAGACATTGACTGTCGCCCTTGCCTTGAGCTGAACATCAGGGCTCTGTAGAAACACGCTATGGTGTGGGTAGACTGGTAAATAGGTCGCATCATGTCACCAGTGCCCACTGGCGCGTTTGCCGATTCATTTTAAGTCCGTACTAACGACCGGATCCGACATATAAAAACAATACAGATCAAATTATATGGAACAGCTTTTTTATTTTAAGAACCGACGTACATTTTTGAAGTCTAGTTTCATGTACTTCTTCTTCTTATCGTGTCGATGGCAACGTAAATTGTGTCGGCCCAGAACTGAGCACGAGATTGGGGATCGATTTCAGTTGCGTCATGTACTGAATTCATGGTAACCGTTTGTGCTTCGATCAACCATATTCATCGAGTTATTTACCTACGTGAAGCAGAGGAACTTTTACATGAACAATTTTCCCCCACACTGTACATCTATCTTTTTATCACTTTTTATTTTATCTTTGTTTCCTTGTTTTGCTAAATGATTTATTTGTCTGTCCATCTACCTGCTGCAAAAATGAAAATAAGTTCTCGTAAGTTAGACAAACTTTCTTTACAAGGCACCCATGAAAGGGTTGAGCCTAGCACCTTTAATACAAGTTGTCTTGCCAACTTAGCAAGGGTGCTAGAGTCTCCAAACATATTAGTGTATAACGTCTCCATCTGTTTGTTTGTAACCTAATGTTGTTCAAATGTACACCTTTTTATTGCAAATACATTATTATTTTATACATGTTAAATACATTTTTAAATATTCTAATATAAAATAATATAAAAAAAACATTCAAAAATATAAAAAATAGTGGTCCGCCGGTATCGGGAGCAGGGTCCAAGCTACCGGTGGTTAGGGCTCCAGAGACAGGAACCTCCTCACAATGCGAGCCGTATCGAGGAGTACTGCCTTCTGAATCAGTCCCTTGATCCAGCCGCCTAAGGAGAGCCTTGAAAGATGATCGTCGAGGCTCTTGGCTATAAAGCCATTGGCCGTCACGACGATCGGCATAATGATAGCCGAGTTCACATTCCACATGTCGACAACCTCGTGTGCTAAGTCGAGATATTCAAATTGTTTCTCTTTCTCAGCTTTCACGAGGTTCTCGTCATGCGGGATGGTAACATCGACTATCATTACGCGGCGCGCTGATCGGTCTATCACTACTATGTCAGGTTTATTGGCGACCATACTCCTGTAATGATAGACCGATCATAGTACAACTAACTATTATTAATGATTAATTTGAAATGTCCTTCAGATAGAAAGTGTGTTGCATCGAGTAAATCGATTTCTTCTAGATAAGCGTACTCAACTCTTGGCCACATCGTCGCTTCACATCAGGCGACTTACGGTCAAACACAACATAATTATTAAAAAAAAAAAAAAAAAACTTTATTTTTGTCTTGCTAATTGTACCATTGTGTAATACCAAATTTCATTAGAATAGGAAACCAACTTGTACTGGTATTACCACTTACATGCAGACTACTGGTACCTAAGTGGTGGGTCTTAAAATTCTGCATGTTTAAAACCCAAACAAGTGATCTATCTTCTCAGGGACAAAGCTAAAACGTGTCAGTAGACTATAACTGCGCCGGAAATAGGTACGAACCTATATCCGCAAGTTACAGGCAACTAGAGAAAAGTAAAGCCGTTTGACGGTAGTAAATTGGTGATAGTATTTCCTCAGACGAGCTCCTTTAGAGAGTTCTTCAGCTACACACAAATGTTTACGAGGCATTGAGGAGTTTATATTCATTTTAGCCCGCTTGATGTAACTTCCTCTGAGAAAACTTTATTTAATTTAACTTAACGGTTTTTATTCAATAGCACAGTTAACATTCTACACATAACATAACATAACATCACGCCTGTAACCCTGAAGGTTTAGGTAGAGGTTACCTAATGGTACACCCACATTTCGCAAGTTATGTTTAAGTCCCATGTAATAAAGGGCGAGTCTATTGCCATCAACCGGGCCTAAATCCAGACTCTGTGTATCTGGTTGACTTATCTTGTAATATTAGTAGCAGAAATCCCGTTTGGTATTGTATTTTATCTTGAAAACAGTACGTACCATAATTCTATGGAACAAATCCTGACCTACTTTCATTTACTACGAGTCTACAACAACAAATTGTGATAAAACATGATATCTACGATAACAGGAATGGTTAAAAGGTCAAAGTTCTTGTTTACTAAATAAAGCATAAATTTCCAAGTCCATCTCTTAATTGAAAATCACGAGAATATTTCTGCAATAATAAAATTAAATAATGTTTTGGAAACGTCTTTGTTTCAAAAATTATAACTAGAGAAGCTCATTATAGAACGATTATATTAGGTGTTAAAGTATGAAATTGCCGATCTGGATGGATGATTTCGTGAAAAGTGATATTTCCATACCAACATTTTTTTTTCTTGGAAACGTCTGAACCGATTATGCATGATACAATTGCAAAATATAGGATGAAAAAGCAGCACTGCCCTGTGTATCTTAAATTCTCAAAACACAGTCTAAGACAAAAATAAACCAACTTGAAGTGGTGAAACCGACGGCACATTAAAACAGGTGTTTTGACACACTACCCTATGGGGTAATATGCAACTACTAGTACGGTTTTTTAACTCTTAAAGGTACGTAATTTAACAATGAATAAAAATGGAATTAGCAAAAAATATAACTATACGTCAAAGTTAAAACAGAACAAAATGTGAAAAAAAGGCAATTTCTTAGTTGTAGACCTATTATTAAGAAACGACTTGCCAGTCAGTAATACTTACCTTATTAGTTTAAAGGCAAGCATTAATTTTGACATTAAAAAAAATGTTAGTCTTTCAGATCTGCCAAATACAAAAACTAATTATTAATGAAACTGATTAGTATAGACTTCCTCGTTGGTCGAGTGGTCGTAAGCGCGATTGTTGAGCATGAGGTCTTGGTTTCGATGTCCGGGTCGGGCAAAGTGTTATTGGGTTTTGCTATTAGGAATTTTCCCTAGTAACTGCCAGGGAGTCTGAATTTGCGCCCGGTTGATGGCAATAGGCTCGCCCCCTATTACGTCGCTGCACTATAATTGGGTGCATCTCTGCCTAACCTTTCGGGCATAACTTACAAGCGTGAGACATAATGAGGAAACCAGCATGCCTAAGTGATATTTATCGACCGCATTTAAAAGCCAAGTCAGAGGCCCATGGGCGGCATAAAACTCTGACACCAGGTAAGGCACTAACCACACGATAAAGAAAGAAAGACATGAGACATAAACATAACTGGCGAAATTTGGGTGTACTATTAGGCACACCACTGCCTAACTCTTCGGGGATTACAGTCGTGATGTTGAATAATGGTCTCAATTTTAGACCCCATGAACACAAATCCAGGCCAGTTGAAACACATCGTAATCATCATCTGCCGAGCCTTTCCCCAACTATATTGGGGTCGGCTTCCAGTCTAACCGAATGCATCAAATACAAAATAAAAAAAAACTGAAACGAGGAAAATTCAGTATTCAGAATAATATTAAAGGTAGCAAGCAGGTTGGTTTGAATAAGGAAACGGAAGTAGGAAGAGGAACCTAATGAACGTCACCTCTGTTTATTAAAGTGAGAACCCATTTAAAGTCCCAGGACATTTTATCTTCATTTCATCTTAAAATAATGTTTCCTCAATTTTATTTTTACATTAAACTAGCTTTTGGCCGCGGCTTAGCCCGCGTGGATGTCGAAAAATATCCGAAGGGAACGTACCGAACAAACATAGTTACTTACCTTAATCCCCCTTTTTAACCCTTCGGGGGTAGAATTATCTAAAACGCTGAGACACGTATAAATTAATTTTCAACCGTCAGCCTAAACACAAAATTTGAAAATCCTAACTTCAAAACTGACGAACTTTCAAATAAACTTCCATTCCCTATTTTACCCCTTTAGGGGTAATTCCCGAAAATCCGTTCTTACTGGATACTTACTCTTCACAAAGAACACACCCTCCAAGTTTCATGTCTCTAGGACCAGTAGTTTGGGCTGTGTGTTGATATATCACCCAGTCAGTCAGTCAGTCAGTTTACCATTTTATATATATAGAAGATTAGCTTATGCCTGCGGCTACGCCCACGTGGCTTCGATTATTGTCCCACGAACTCATACTACAGGGATAAAAATTATCCTGTGTTAACACACAGGATACTTTCCAGGCTTTAAGCTATCTGTGTGCTAAATTTCATCCAAATCCGCTCAGTAGTTTTTGCGTGAAAGAGTAACAAACATCCATCCATCAATCTATCGTCACAAAGTTTCGCATTTACAATATTAATAGGATTACAGCTTGCTATTTTATTTTCAGTTACACGTGCGACGAGAATTGGTATTCCACCCTAGTCCTTCGGTACACTATCCTTGATTGTATTTCTCCCTAATATTGATTCTGACCCAATTTATAAATATCCATTCACTAAACAAATACACAGAGTCGACAAAACCAATATTTTGCAAAGTAAATTCGTGTTTGTGTAATCTAAATTCAACATAGCGTGAAACATCATAATCTGCCTAGCCTTTTTCTCAACTATTTTGGGGTCGGCTTCCAGTCTAACCGGATGCAGCTGAATACCAGTATTTTACATGGAGCGACTGCCTATCTAACCCCCACAACCCAGTTAGTACCTACTGGATACCACCATACCCCTTGGTATGACTGGTTGTTAGACTTACCGACTTTCGGGCCACTGACTACCTGTAACGACTGTTAAAGATCTACAGCCACCAGTTGACAGCCAGGACCAACGGTTTAACGTGCTTTCTGAGGCACGGAGGTAACTCGGTATGTAATTGGTGGTCACCCATCCACGGACCAGCCCAGGCAAACGTGGCTAAACCTGATGGTCGACCTGAGCGGCTGTTATTATCTAAACATCCACACAAAATCTAATCAAACTAACTTATGCTCGCGGCTTCGCTGCGTGGAATTCGGTAATTGTCCCAACGGGATCGTACTGCCGGGACAAAAGTATCCTCTGTTAAAATCCAAGCTATAAACTATCTGTGAATCATAAATCATATTTATTTCTGTAAATTGGTTTAAAAAACTCTTTTACAAAAGCCAAATTGTGTGTGCCAAATTTGATCAAAATCCGGTTTGTAGTTTTTGCGTAAAAGAGTAACAAACCTCGCAAACTCACAAACTCACAAACCTCACAAACTTTCGCATTTATAATATTAGTAGGTTTATTGACAAAATTTTCTAACAATAAAGCAATGTATTAAATTAAATTAAACAAAATCGCGCGTCGGTCGTAATTAAGGTGAAAAATGATCTAGCACTACACTAAAAACTCGTTACCTTGCCGCCACAATTATTTACGTATAACATTAACATTACACCTTTAAACAAAATATCTCGTAAGCGAAAATGTTTTACGACCCTAAATATTTCCCTCGATAAGGAATTCAAAACAAAGCGATACAACCCTTGACACGCCCATCTACACGAATTTTGAAGCCCTATTTGACTCTGTTAGGGGATGATTTTGAAAAAAAATGTGATACACGTGTCTCATAATTTTAAATGAAGAGCGTATGCACCGTCTGTAATTTCCGAGTCAATCGACCCAGAAAATGTAAAGTTTCATACAAAATTCAACCCCCTATTTCACCCTCTTGGGGGTGGAATTTCGAAAAACCCTTTCTTAGTGGATACCTACTCTTCACAAAGTATATACATTTCTATTTTCATGACATTAAGACGCGGCGGCTTAGGCTGTGCGTTGATATATCTATCAGTCAGTCAGTCAGTCAGGACTTTGAATTTTATATGTATAGAATTGATCAAATTAAATAGCAATTAAATTATGACACTATGATCAAAATGTGGGTGAATGTGCACCTCTGCCTAGCACTTTGGAGAAGAAAGGTGAGATGCATGTTAGGCGTGTGCATGCAGAATTGGCACTATTCGAAAAGCAAATAATATTACCATACAAACAGAAACTCTCTTCAAAAAAAAAATAAAGGGAAAAAAAATAAAAGCAAAAATTTTTAAAAAAGCTTTACAAAAAATCTAGGAGTCGTGGCCGTCGCCTAAACTGCCAATTAAAATTCTAGCGTTTGGTAATCTCGTGTTGCATACTCATTATGCAATTTTTAACTACAGTATTTTATATGTCGGTCTTAAAAATACTCTTCAGTTTACTGCGAATCAGTATTTTTAGAACGGTAATTATTATAGCTCTAAAAACGAGAGATCCTCTACACTAAAACGTAGCATTAAAGTAACAATTAACTGAAAATGGAAACGCTAAAATATAACACAAGCTTTGCAAAACATGTAGGCGTCATTTCCTCGCCTATTGGCCACTTTAAGTTTTGATGTTTTGTTATACAGTATTGTATACCAACACATCACCAGTTTTAACTGTAACCTTATTTCGTTTATATAAGGTCTATCTTTTCACGAAATATTTTAAGAGTAACTTTTATAAGCCGTAAAGTCGCCACAAAAAGGAAAAAAAAAAATTTTTTTTTTACAACATTATTATAATTCTAAAATTTTTTGTGACTTTTTGCATAAAACCTTTACTCCCATATTCTAACAATGACAGTAGGTAAACACGACATAGTAAACTAGCGTAATGGATGCTTAAAAATAAGGACCCAGTATTTATTTTATAGGTCAAGTAATTTTAAATTATTTATTTAAGAAAAAAAATATACTCAGATAAAAAAAAAATCCCTTGAAATGCCTTTGTTATAGCCGTTAGATGATTCCCTAAAAATATTTCGTGTATGAATAGTTAGACCCTATACATATAAAAACTTTGGGCCAAATAAGAGTGTGGCCCAACATTTTTGAAAAGGTACATATTAAAAGACTAGGTAGCTTTAGATCGCGGCTTCGCTCCCGTTATGTACGGACATTAACTCTCGGGAGCGTTTTAAATGTAGCCTTTGACACTCGGGAATAACGTAGCTTTCAGCTTGAGAAAGAATTTTCGGAATCGGATCAGTACTTACGAAAATTACCCCCTACATATAGACTTACAAACGAATTTTACTTCTTAATAATATTTGTATTGAAGATAGTTCGGCTACTCTACAGAGAGAACCGTTAATAAGGCAACTAACTAGCGGAAAATGAGAAAGTTAAAATACCTACGCTTTGCAGAACATGTAGGCGTTAACGCCTAAATTGCCACAATATTTTGCGTCTAAATTGGCACTATATTTAGGGTTTCGTAATTTCGTTGCAACAGATTTAACAACCGTTTTTTTTTTCTTTGATAGAAGTTTTTTTATTACATACGAAGATTTTATTATAAAAGTTGATGGAATTTTCCGCCGCCGAAAGTCACGAACTTACATCCTCCTTTGTTCAGGAGATATTTTCTAAAAATTCTTCCTTAGTGGCCATGTTCGTTACATAAGAAACTCTTGTGAAAATTTTCAAGCGTCTAGATAGCGTTTTAGACTGTCCGTTTCCTGTCCGTGAATTTATTTTTTATAAAGAAAATAATTCACACACATAATTCGTAGGCGTATATCAGTGATGGAAGGACCTTAATATCTAGATCAATATCATCGCTTTCAACTAGTTTTATATCTCTACAGAGACTTTTAACAGGATTGGCCTAATTCAGTTTTAGTCAATCTAACACATTTTCACTTTCCCATCAGCTTTATTACTGAATGTCACGTTGTCTAGGCCATTTTATTAAGTTACTTGAACGTCCTACGCATTCGGAGTAACCACACCTCGCTTCAAACTCCTATGTCATCTTTTTACCACACTTTTCGTGAAGCTGATACAGAGATATAAGTACAAAACAGAATGTAGTAACCAAGTTTGTCATATTCGTGATGGATGTCTAAAACTTTTGCAATTAGTCTGTATTACAGCATATTTCTTCGCATTAACTGAAGTGTTTTTTTCTTATTTTTATTTATTAAAACACGTACTAGCAATGAAGGAAAATTTTCTGATACGACGCACGCCATTAAAATGGTAGAAAGGAAAAAAGAAATGACAGATTATAGAAAAATCTCCACATTGGGTTTCAATGTGGTAAATGAAGAAAATCAATGTCAGCTTAGACTCTTTTAGTTTGTTTTTGTTTCTATTCTTATAGACGAGAGATGAAAATTAACATTGTACTAGTGTTACATCAAAAAGTCTGAACTTATGCGGAACTTAAGATCTGTCATATATATTTCCCTTTATTGTTGCAAAAAGAAACCTTAGCCCGTACCTAAGTAAGTCAAAAATCGAAAAGCAATGCTTCCAATGGAATTTCCCATCTACAAACATTTCTAACTTTCTCACCTACAAACTTACACTCAACTTTAGGAAGATTCAGAAATCTTTTCCAACTGCTCACTTTTTTCATGAAAATTCAAAATTGGAACTCCAATGCAATGCTTTTATCTATTCTATGTTCTAGACCCAACGACATAGGGTTATAAGTTGTCTATCAGGGAATAAATTTCTATTTGAATTTTTGTTAAGTTAGTACAAGAGATGAAAACTTTTTTCTTCGATAACACTGTCGCTTGTTATAAATGTTGAGTTCTTTCAAATCTGACAAGTGGCTGTCGTCGCTTAGTTACTACCGGGGCAGTTTAGTATGTATAGTTTATATAGTTTCTTTATTATATTATAGTTGAGTGCTTTGGAAAGTGCTTTTTAAGTTTACGATGTGATTTGTTAGGAATTATTTTAATATAATGTCTTTGATGGCTTTTGTAATTGACCATGTGTTTTAATGATTATTTTGTGTACTATTTCGAATTTGTTTAAAGTAGGTTATTTATGTTTTTTTTTTTTTAAGTAATACGTAATTATCTGATTGCTTAAAAAACAGCTGTAACAAGGTTGATTCGTTAATTCACTTAATGTAAAAGTGCTACAAAAAAAAGTTTTGTAAAATCATAATTTTATGAAATTCTATGATTTCCTAGAAAAAAGAGTGCTAAAATTAAAGCCCTTTTTTTGTTAATGCTTTTACTGCAATTTCCAGTTACGAAAATATTTCCCTTTACCGTACTCCTATTTTTTTCAAACCCTTTTTGTGCTAAAAATAAAAAAAAAAACACCTAAATTAATTACTTTTAAAACTAGAAAAAAACACAAAAACTTACTTCAAAAAACTCAATCCGAATTTAAGCACACACTCGTAAAAAGTTCTAACGTTTTCAAATCCATAATTTCACTTAAACACTAGCATATTTAAACTTAGTTTCACACACACACACACACACACATAGTTTATTTAACACTCAACACTACCTGAAACATTTTTTCAGTACTTTAAGAAAAAGTTATAAAGTTACGTGAACTTTTGTAGAAGAGGGGCAGGTAGTTGCCGCGGTTGCTTTCGATAGACTGAAGTGTTGAATGAAAACAGTGGAAATGTGAGACGCATGCGCGGTGAAATGCACTGTGCTTGTGTTTTGACGTTAGGGGGTTGTTGGAATGGCGGGGTTTGGTTTTTTTACAGACATTGTTTGTTTACCGACACTTTGTTTATTTTATCTATCTTCTTTTTTTTATGTGTCTACATAAAAATGAATGGCCACCACATTTATGACGGACCATCACTTGAGGACGGCGCGACCGATTTGGTTGGTATTTTTTTGTTGTGTTCGTAATTTTTAGGTTTATTGAACGAAAATTTTGATTTCTAATTTTCCTTAATAGTAAATTGCTCCCTTACGTAGCCTGGGTGTGTCACTTGTTTGTAATATAATTCAATTAAAGTTTATATTTCTCTCTCTCTGTACGATACGACACGACAATATTTTAAATGTGGATAGGCAAAAACTTTGCCACTTCCAGGCGTCATCAGTGGCAGCACAGAGGCCACTTTGATGTTTTGGGGCACAAAGGTTAAGATAGGTAACATAATATAAAGGGTGTAAATAGACCCTTAACATAAACGAAAGGCACTTGTTCTCCCCGTCACTGCGATATTTTTTTTGTTCTAGACCATACCTGGGAACCTTCTAGTTACGGAGATATTGGGGGTCAAAGTTCCAACTTTTTCACAAGTTTTTTTTTTAATACATGTTTATAATGTAAGATTTTTACTTTACTCACCTCCATGACCCTCGTACTATTCAATCCATTCATCAGCACAATGCTATGAGTGCTTTCCATCGAGTCCTACCGTAAAACGTGATTTTTCACCCCAAAAAAAAAGTCGATTTCCAGCAATCATTTTTGCGTTACTTAGTTTAATGTACAGAATGCTTGGTTGACGGATGTGTGAAGGGTCTGTTTACACCCGGTATAGGGTGACTGGTAATTAGTGACCAATACTTAAACACGTGATTTTACTCATGATAACAAGCAACTTACCCAAAGAAACATTTTTTATAGTCATTCACTTTTTAACCGACTCAAAAAGGAGGAGGTTTTCCATTCGGATGTTTATATATTTTTTTTGTGTATGTTCGGGCCTATAGACGGATTTGCAAATTTCTTTTTTTGTTTCGAAATGGTCCCATTTAATATAGATCTGATCATGAGCTTTGGAGACAAATAACGGAACTCTTCAAAAAATTACGGCAAATCAACAGCGATTGCTGCTATCGCATACATAAGCGTTGTTTACGCAATCACACAATATAACATCACGCCTGTACACTCAAAAGGGTTACACAGATGTATTCAGTATATCAGGGTATACCCACATTTTCTCTCAAAGTTAGTAGGAGTTGCATATTTTTACGCGACTGGAAGCTAGTTGCAGCACATAGTCTTCAAGCTTGATTTATACAAAAAAATATTTATTTAACAAAAAGGAGGAGAGGTTCTCAATTTGTCGGAATCTTTCTTTTTTGTATGTTCACCGATTACTTGAAGACGCCTGAACCAATTTGGATTTTTTTTTCTAAATCTTGTGGCAAAAGCTAGTTCTATTATGTAGTAACATAACATCACGACTGTAAACCCCGGAGGGTTAGGCATACGTGTACCTAAATAGTACACCTACATTTCGCCAGTTTTGGTTTTAATTATGTAGGTACTGTTTATCATAAAATTGGTACGCAATTAGTATACCCTCCATGAAGTGTTTTTCCTATAATTTCGTAGACGTACGAGTATTTAGAGCAAATTGCTGGTTAGCGTTAGGTACTTTACCGAATGATTGATGTTCAACGATTTTGTACTGCTCTGTCTAGATTGAAAACATTCATAAATGTAGCCGGACCTTAATTGTCGAAAATAATAATAATATGTATGGAAAATTATAGGTGGGTCTAAAAGGGGGAATTTGTACTGAAATATTTAATGTAAGTTTTTATTTAATAAAACTGTAATTTATTTTTATATTATTTTATAGTTCTCACATCACTAAAATCAAATATCTGGCTTCTGTTATTAAGGCAATATTTAAGCATTTAGTAGACGGACCAGGTATCTACCAATTAAAAAAAAACATTCTGTTTGAGAATAATTTTTGTGGGGAATATTTTTTATTAAAAATAATTAACCATTTATTTAGGATATACATAAAATAAATATATATTTTACAAATACAATCATCTTGCTTGTTTTCCACTGTACCGAACATCAAAAATTACTGCATTAAAAAAGAAATGTTACTACCAAACATATTACGGACACTTTGGAATAGCAAACGTATAAAATGGCCTCCACACCCTTTAGACATACCATAAGTGACCATTACCATATCCATATCATCCGAGACTCCATCGTGAGACAGGACGGACAGAAGACTGCGGTCAACATAGTTGTTAAGATTCCTACTTCAAAAATAGGTAGGTAGATACCCACAGAAGGTCATTTCCATATACATAAAACCCCCTTCTGATGATGGCGTTTTCAATAAGATGCATAGAAAACAGTTTTGCTGGGGTTGATCATTGCGTTTGGACTGCGTTGCCGTCACCAAGATGACAGCAATGGCAACCGGCGTCGGTTTTATAATTGACATTAACCAGAAATGACAAATCCACTGTGATTTTAAATACGAACGTGACGTGAGCAGCTGCATTTCCTTTCATCAGTTTCTCAAAATTCATTTGTTAAAAAATAAAAATAGGTACGTCAGTTCGCTGTGTTTGTGGCGGCTCTACTGGTTTTGGTCTAGTCTGTCGGCAGTCAAGCGCAGTATCAGATGGCAAAGTTGTTTTTTAGTTTTTCCGTTAGGAATTTTTTAGTAGCAGCCACGGAGTCTCAATTTGTGACTGATTGATGGCAATAGGCTCGCCGCTTATGGGACATGGGACTTAAAAAACATAACTGTCGAAACGTGGGTGGACTATAATAAGGTACACATCTGCCTAACCCTGCGTGGATTACAGGCGTTTTGTAATGTTATGTTATGTAATAGTGTCGATGCGGTCATAGTAATTGGGGTGCTACTGCGGTTAACGGTCACCTACAAAAGTGTACTGTGTAAGTACATATGTACAGTAGACCTCAAAAGTGCAGTACCATGCTAAAGATTACATTGATATGAACTGTGCGAGCGCGATACAGCAGTGTGTGTGCGTGTGGGTGTATGAGTGATGTCTCAACATTCTACACATAACACACACTAAAGCACTATATTTCTCTTATTTCACTAAGCATTATATTTCTGTTGCATTTAGAATACACATCATAGTGATGACCTGTTCTTACCATTGCATTGTTAAAATTCGCGTAGTATTAACATGGGTTTTTAGCTATTTGGGCTGAGCATGGGTTCACGATCAATGAAGTCCAAGTTCGAATCCATGTTATTACAATGTGTGGCTGTTTTTTGTTTCTTTGAAACCTTAATTATATTTGTATTTTAAGCAGAAAGTCGTTAGGTGTTTATGTTTATTTATAATATAGTCATGCTTATTATTTATTTTTTATAAGAAGTTAAATATTAGATAGTTATTGTATTATTAATTAACCTCATTAATTGATTTTTATTTTATGTTTTCGGTGTTGGAAGGTAACAAAAATGTTTATTCGTTTTATTTATTTATAAAATTAACAAACTTTTATGAGAATGTGACGTCACATTCCTATCTAGGCAAAAAAAAGTTCTCTTATCACCGTTCATAAGATTTTTTGTTGTATACCCACTTAGTCAATTCATAATAAATTCTTATTATGAATTCATAATAAGAATAACATAACACGGAAAGGATATTCTAATAACACAAATATAATTGTTGATACCCGCTTATTATAGGTATCAGTATTCAGCAGAGTTAATTGAATACTAATATATGAGTTAGACTTTATGAACGGGTTTTTGTAATGTAACGTCACATTGAATGTATTGAGGTTATAGCTTAAGTGTTCATTTTCTTGACGAAAAGAATATTGAAACTAAACCCCAATTTAAGATCATTAAATTTAAAATTTATTTCTTAATTTTTTTTATTTTTATTTACGGTTATGTTAATATTACTAAATATTTAGTTACCCGGTCTACTTATTAAATTAAGTATTATTATTTTTTCGCCATAAATTAAGTCTTCCTTTTGGCAAGACTTGAAAGTCTTCTCGTTAGAAAATACAGTCACCTCCCAGTTAAATGTAAATAATCTCGAGCAAAACGTAGTCTTTCCTCCCTGTGTTTTTGTGTCAAAAATGGTTTTTAGCTGGCTTCCGATGATGTAAACCTTCAGCATGGACTGCATGGTGAACAGTCTGTAATGTAGTATCCAATTGCTCTGCAAACATTATAGTTGGAATGAAACCATTTGTTTCATATTCTTCCACCATAAAACGTCGCTGAGTCGGGTAAATAAGCGGCGGCCTTTCACTTCTTAGACGACTCTTCAGACTACCTTCTTCCTCAAACCTTTACCCAACGGCTAACAGAACTTCTAAAAAAAAAACAAAATATGATTACACACTTGCAACTAGCAATTTATTTAATAATAAGAAAATCACACACCACAACTATCATCATAATAATTATAATTTTATAAAAATAACTTACACATTTTAAGCCAGTTTCAGTTGAAATTTGAGAAATATTAAGCCCATTTTTACGCAAAGTGACAATATTTGCCCTGTCATCAATACTAATATTAGCTTGCATCTTGAATAAAGACAATCAAACAATACGCTAATCGTAATAATAACACAAACGCTCGTAACAAAGTTCACCAACTAACAACGTCATAACTAACTACTTTGTTCAATCCAGAAGTTTATTTTGTTTCACATTCACCCTCATCTTTTTTGTTAATAATAAGTTCCAACTAATATTTAGAAAAACTAATATTTCTCATCGGGTCTAACGTATCATTTATAATTAAAACACAAAAAGTGTAATGTCACTTGGGTTCGAACGCAGACTACTGTGCGAGACATTTTATCTATAGCGTTAACCGCTAAGCCAGATAGACACATAATTGTTAGTTTGAAATTAAATATCACTAACTTAATACTCCGTCGCGACATGACAGGCTTGTCACTAAGGCAAATGATCATTATATCGCACTCTTTCTGACTAGATAATTATGAAAGAGAGCGATATACGAGATCGTGTATGTGTGCAAAATGTTTGTTATGGAAAAAGGTCGTAAGTGCGACTTGTTTTGATGCGATCGTTTTGTGAAACTGCTACTGCACTTATGGTCTCTACTGTACCTCGAATACGTAAGTACGATTCTATGTGTGTGTCTGGACTTGTTTTGGTCCATTATGTAGACCTGACCTTCTGTATCTTTGATTTTCTACCCCGCTACCGCCCTTGAACTTCGCCTCTCCGTCTTTTGTCTGACATCGCCTTTATATCATTGTTTAGAAGCACGCACCTTGATTTATAACGTCAGGTATAACATTTATATTGTCGTGTTAGAAGTTCTGTAGCTGTTAGGTACTTTGTGTTTAGGCGGAGCAGCGCCGTGTCCTTGTAGCGGCGATTGGCGGCGGCGATCTCTCGCGTCAGGCCCTGGTTCAAGCCATGGTCCGGAGCGAGAGGGAATGGAAAGCCGTCACCATCTTCTGCGAAGCAGTCATGCTAGTGAAGGAGGTGGCGGGACGTGAGAGGGAAAGAACCTCACGTCCCAGCCGCCGCGGGAGACGCCCTGGGCGTCGGGGGTCACGTGGTGGCTCCCGGCCACCGTAGGCGCGGGCCTGTGGTCGGCGAGTTATGGGCTAGCTCGCCGTCCGGCCGTCTTATGACGACAGGCCGTGTCGACGGCGCGTTCGTGTTCCACGCGCGCCTCAAAGAGATGTCAGCAACCACGTAGGGGTCCGCATGGGCCGATGCCTGCCAGGGCTGCGGGACTGTTCGAAAGAGATACCGTGGCCCTAGAATACAAAGGGCAAAGAAGGAACATGGATGGGTTTTAGTCAGTACAAGTCTGACACTCCCTTCCGCTCCGCCCAGAGTGGGGGGGGTCATTTAATGATTTCCCATCCAAAAAAAAAAAAAAAGGTACTTTGTGTTGAAAAGGTAGATGTCTTTGTGGTTTTATTGTAAACAGTGATTTGAGTGTTATCGAATGTTTTGTTGGATATAAATAAACATTGTTTGAGTTGATTTGAAAGGAGCTCGTGGTAAAATCTGGCGTGCGAAACGATTGAAAGTTAACATACGCTTGGCGAGGTCATGACACGTCGCGATTCTTTGACAATCATTACGGGTATACCATTACTATGGCAGAAGTGTGATGTCGAAGAAATACAGAAACAATCTCAGAGGTCGAAATCACTTTAAAAGTCTTGGTCAAGGTCAGATCATGTGAAGGTCATGCAAATTATTGTCTCAGATGGCATTTATGATTAAAAGTGCCACAGTCTCCTGGCTAAATAGCAACAGTCTCTCGGGTCGATCTTTAGGTTAAGCCGCGCTCTTGCCTATGTTGGTCTGTGAATGGGTGACCGCCCATTACACACCAAGTTTCCTCCGTACCTCAGAAAGCACGTTAAACCGTTGGTCCCGGCTGTCATTTGCAAATCTTTGAGAGCCGTTACAAGTAGTCAGTAGCCCGAAAGTCTGACAACCAGTCTTATATAGGTATCGTATTACCCAGTACTAACCGGGTTGTGCTGGTCAGATAGACGGTTTCTCCATGTAAAATACTGATATTTAGCTGTTTTCGGTTAGACTGGAAGCCGACCTCAACATACATAGTTAGGAAAAGACTAGGCAGATGAGTCTCCATTGAGCGTTTTCCTGTACCTAATGTTTGGGCCAACTACTGCTACCATTAATGTTGTCCACCTGTCTGTGTCAATTAGCATGGCAACGCCATTTCTTTTGACAATTCCACAACATTCATTGCGATATTTACTTTGTCGAGCAGATGAGTTTTTCATACACGTGAAGCAATAGATTAGGAATTTCTCAGAAAATACTTCGGACTTTTATAGAAAGTGAAAATTATCCAACCATTATTAACTTTGTCACTTTGTTTGAAAAAGATCTACGATCACTAGTAAACAGTTCGCATAAACTTCAAAGGGAATTTATCAGGATCTTCGAGCTTGCACAAATGCTTTGAGGAAAGTGGAATCGTGTAGTATATCGCGAAAGTGCATGAGCCAATAAGTACACGACACGTGTATTGCTCGCTTTTCTTATGGCTTATTTACATGAGCAGAATTCCTCGCCTTGGATCGCGAAACGTGTCCACTTACTTAACTTTTTTTATGTTTTTTTCGCATAGGTATAAAAAAGATGAATATCGTTTGAAAATTAGTACCAAACACGAATAAACAAATAATACCTATCTATTTATTATTTTTGCCTCGTTGGTATAATGGTCGCGATTGCGACTGCTGAACATGAAGTCCTGGGTTCGATTCCCGTGTCGGGCAAAATGTTATTAGATTTTTCCATCAGGATTTTCTCAGTGCCCGTTTGGTGGCAATAGGCGTGCCCCCTATTACACAGGACTGAAAAATAACTGGCGAAATGTGGGTGTACTTGTTAGGTACACCTCTGCCTAACCCTTCGGGGATTACAAGGCGTGATGTTATGTTATGTTATGTTCATTTTATGTATTATTTTTATTTGATCGCTAGCTGCAAACCCGGTAGCATGTGCGCGCATATCACGGTAACTGGTGTAAATTTCATTTAAATATGACGGTTAACTTCTTCATAGAAGTTTCATTTTCCTTCAAGAAATTGTAAAATTCGTGTAATTCGTGCTATTTCTCGTCTGGTATGTCTCATAAGAACTTTACCGCCTTTTTGCAGACGAGAAACTATATATTTTCGTGTAAAAGAAAATCGGAAGAACGCATTCCGAGGACCGTTTATTAGAAACACATTTTAATAACGCTTTGACGTGCTATTTATCTTTGAATTCAGTTCATGAAAAGTTTTATAATAGTGTTGGTATTTAAGTCGCATAAGTATCTTTTAAATTGGACACGCAGTCAGACGCGCTGCAAGGTTAAGCAGCGCTTACCAAGGTCGGTCCGCGGATGAGTGACCATCCATTACTTACCCAGTTTCCCCCGAGTCTTGTAAAGCAGCGGTTGGTCCCGGCTATCATTTGGAGATCTGATAGATCTGGAAGCCGATTCCAACATAATTGGGAAAAGGCTAAGCAGATGATGATAAATGAGCGAAGCAGTGCTTCAAAAGCTCGCACATTCTCCAACAGAGACATTGTCCCCACATAAAACAAGAAAGCATGATATATCTTCATCTTTTAATAGTATAAAACAAAGTGTCTCCCGCTGTCTGTACGCTTAGAGCAGTTACGCAGTTTTCAGCAATAGATAGAGTGATTCAAGAGAAAGGTTTGTATGTTTATGATTTTGACATTAATTATAACTGGTAGTAATTGTGATTGTAGTCAATGTTTTGGATTATTTTGACATTAAGCTTTTTAACATTACACATTATGACATATTCTTCATTAAATAATTTGCGAGAGATTTATATTAAATTCATTGATTATTTTGATTGTTATTGCTATTATTATTATTATTTTTTCGTTTTAGTCCGATCTGTAATTACATATTAAATTCGACTATGGCTAATAATGATCATATCGATAGCTGTATCTATAGTACTATATTTAAATTCAAACCTAATATGTTGCATGCCGTAAGGTAAAATGTATCGGGACACTTAGCAAATATTCCAACTTATATGTATACCTACATTATCAGCAAATAAATGATTTCTTTCTTTCTTTCTTTCTTTCTTTCTTTATTGCACCCGTGAGAAGCCGGGGCGGGTCGCTAGTATTACCCAATACGTTCTTCTTCTTAACGTGTCGATGACAATTCTAATTGAGTCAGCATAAAACGTGGCGACAAGTTTGGCACTTTCAGTAGCGTCCATCAGCTCCTGTGATATGTAAACAACAGGACAGGCAGGACACGATATCAAGTGTCCCATCGTTTGTAGGGCAACACCACATGTAATACGTTCATCCTGTTAGTAAAAGAGAACATTCCAGAGAGGTGAAACCTAATTACGATAAGAGCCTTATAGTCCAGGGAAGGCAAAAGGAAAGCGGTAAAAGATTAATGTACCGGAAAACTGATGTGGCTCGACACGGCTGTTATCGGACAGCTACCCTCGTTCAAAAGTGGACCTTAGTATGTGTGTGTGTGTGCGTTATCGGAAAACATAGAAGCATGTTTGAATGGTAGTGTGTTTGTGCATTTAGGCCCGTTTGCGCCATAAATCACTCGGACACATTTTATGTCTGTCACCTTCAAATAATGGACAGAAACGAAACAAAATGTTAAATACATATCAAAATCAAAGCATTTATTTCAAGTAGGCCAGTTACAGGCACTTTTGCATTGTCGAAACAAAGACAACAATTAAATATAGCTATCCCAGTCACAAGGCACAAAAACTGTGAAAGTACTGTAGTTGCCCATTCCCTAACGTAGATCTCTATGGAGAAAAACGGGCAAGAAACTCCATGGACACTCTTTTAAATCAGAATAACATAACATCACGCCTGCAAACCCCCAAGGGTTAGGAAGAGGTGTAACTAATAGTAGGTACACTTACATTTTGTCAGCTATGTTCAAATCCGACAAGTTAAAGGGGCGAGCCTGTTGCCTTCAATCAGGTAGAAATTCAGACTCCGTGGCTGCTACTGCGAAATTCCATTTGGAAAACCAAACAGCACTGCCTGACCCGGGAATCGAACCCAGAACCTCATGCTAAGCAGTCGCGCTTACGACCACTCAACCAACACTTAGCACTAACCGCGTTTAGTGTTTTGCGGTTCAAGCAACGAAACAAATCATACAGCACAGTAATTTAATTTTGATGACAAATATAATATTTTAAATACGATATTAATATAATTAATCAATATCAATATGTTAGCTGTCTGTTCCATTTCTGTTTCTGTTCCATTCTATTCTACTATAATGTCGAGAATCGAACCTCGACATCTTCGGGTGCTGCAGGCAGCGCGTGTGAGCCGCTGAGCCAGGCGGTGTGCTGAGTGGAGCGGCGGCGCGGGCGCCTGGCGTTGCGTTCTCGCGCATACACATACGGCACTTCGGCCGCTTCGGTCTTCGGCTCTCCGGGCCATCGTGACGTACACATGTCGGTTTCTAGTTATTAAATAGCAAGTTATACAGTCCACTTATTTCTCACCACCATCTTAGAGACCTTACCACTGTACTCAACAATAATATTTTTCTTTCTATGTCAAAAACAGCTGTAGTTCCCTACGCAGGGTTTGTGTATAAAAAATATTAAAAATAATATTATTAACTATATAGCCATATGTGGTCGGAAAGCGGTAAAAGAAACTGTATGGAATACAAGCATCACTATTCCATACAATTTCTAATCATAATTTATTTTAATTTTATAAACCATTTCTAAACCACTCAGTCAAAAGATAAACTCAAAACCACGCTTGTTAAATATAAGTACCTACCGTATTAAGTTCCCTAGAGCCCATTTCAAAACCGCTAGACGATTTACCTTCCTAAACAAACAAACATTAGCACTGTTGAAAATTATTGTAATGCGAGAAAATGAGACTTTGACTGATTGACTTGAAAACTCGACAAATAGAAGGACGCCGTGACACTAACAACGTTGGTAAATGACAATGTCGAGTACTAATCAGAGCTGCAGACGATAACTTTATTCTAATCATGTAGAGAGGAAAGAATACATTTCGAATTGAATCCCTCTAAGCAATATAGGAGTATATTGGAAGTCCCAATATAGTATTTATCTGCACCACTTTTAATTCAAAACAAACGAAATGTGGGTGTTGCAATTTAGAAGAAAGATACATTTTATTATGACAATTCACAAAATGGCCGACAAATATGTTTCATAGCGTAACGAGCTCCATATAATCTCATTTAAACGAGGTCCATAAAAATCCCGACGTTTATAACCCTTTAATTTGTCTTTGCTATATTAAGGTATATCGCTTTATCGGATAGTCAACCATTTCTATAGGATATTCTTGAAATATCGTGTCCTATTGTAAAATTATTTGCTGCTTTCCATGCGTTAGCTCAAGATTAATGATAAACCTTGCACCAAGCCATTTTTCAGGCGTGTTTTACAATTCACGATAAAGAAAAGTAGATAGATAGGTCTTACGCGAATTGATAAAATAAGAAATGGGTACGTAAGAGGAAGTCTGAAAGGGGCGCAGGTGACTGAAAATTTGTGTAAAAATTAGTTTTCTCGGTATGAGCATATCATGCGAAATAATTACGAAAACGTCGTGAGAAAACACTCACGACGTCACTTAAGCTTTCACGGTTTACAACTAAACTTATACTGTCACTTACGGGATATCTTCCGTGATTGATCGCGGGTTGACTGGAGAATGCGCCGAAAGCGCGTCATGGCGCTTGCAACAGCGCCGAAATATCGATAGCTCAAAATAATGAACAATAAAGTGACAGTAAAAGTTTCGTCGTGAGATTTTTTTTTAGTATGTATGTTGATTGCTATAAGAGTAAAGAAAGACCAAAAACGATGAATGGATTGTGATATGACGGGTAAAAGAAAGTATGCAAGAAGGAAGACATGCTGCACAACCCCAAATAAATTGGGGTAATGGCAGGAGAATAGTGTTGATGAAGAGAAGGAAGAGTTTGATTTTTAAGCGTTTTTCTTGGGGGGATCAGCGTGGTGAGAAGATTGTCCAGATGGACGCTGCGATAACGAGTGCCAGCTATTACCAGGGCACAGCAGGCATTCAAAAGTCATCGCGACTCTTATCGTGTTCTCTGTGCAGCAACACCTACACAATGAATAAATTTTGCGAGGCCAATAAAAACGCTGACGTCATAACTAAGATGTAATGAAGCTTTGTAGATATGAAGTGTAGCCACCGATCCAACGAAGACAAGTCTTGTTTCGCACATGCATCAGTATATGACTAATAATAGGGAATATGCAAGTAATACAAAACTTTTTCTATTTCTTAAAAATACCGTGTATTGGCCCATAAAACCATTGTGGTACACTTGTTTAATTTTCTAATACATCACTTATTTTATCATTTAATATTTTATGTATCTTGTTTTTGGTGAAACGGAACGCAAACTCAAAACGCATTGTCCCTCGATAGCGCCGGTAGTGACGTCAAAGTCTATGTGTCAAATAAACACTTTTATTTGAAAAGTGATTAAAGTTTCACTTTTTTTTTTCCGGATGGGAAATCATCAAATGACCCCCCCCCCCCCCTCCCCCACTCTGGGCGGAGCGGAGGGGAGTGTCAGACTTGTACTGACTAAAACCCATCCATGTTCCTTCTTTGCCTTTTGTGTTCCAGGGCCGCGGTATCTCTTTCGAACAGTCCCGCAGCCCTGGCAGGCATCGGCCCATGCGGACCCCTACTTGATTGCTGACATCTCTTTGAGGCGCGCGTGGAACACGAACGCGCCGTCGACACGGCCTGTCGTCAAAAGACGGCCGGACGGCGAGCTAGCCCAAAACTCGCCGTCCACAGGCCAGGTTAAAGTTTCACTTAGATTTTGTCATAATATTGTAATTGTAATGTTTGCTTGAATAAAGCACTTAAAATTAATAAATTAAGGGTAAAAAATTAGATGTAAACAAGGCAGATAGAGGTAAATGACGTCACATAACATTAAATGAATTGCCGCGACAGTCACGGACGTTTGAACTGTCCTAGAAAATTGTAGGAAATTTAGTATGTTTTTTGAGCGACAAACAGTAGTTGAACTTAACTTTTAATTATTTCCTTGGGTTGGTAGTACTATATTTTATTTATGTAAGTGAATTAAAAATTGAAACTATTTCAATTCACCACTACTGCTATCGCTGAATTAGAGCCCAGACCGATGGAGAGAATTGCCAGCATCCCGACCGCAATTCAACTAGTTACCAAGTACAACAGACATGATGACTGAATTCACACTAGAAACCGAAAGCGATTGTGTAGTTAA
Source organism: Noctua janthe (assembly GCA_910589295.1). Classification (NCBI taxonomy): domain Eukaryota; kingdom Metazoa; phylum Arthropoda; class Insecta; order Lepidoptera; family Noctuidae; genus Noctua; species Noctua janthe. Next base: position 3,121,771 of record OU342560.1, read on the forward strand.
GTTGGTTAAGTGGTCGCCCATCTAGATTGCCCTCATTTCTAGCCTGTTATGGGCTGATAGCCAATTAGCTACACTAAAACCTACCTTGATATGGTATTGCTGATAGAATATCTCTTCCACCAGCGATTACCATACCGGAATAGTCAAAAATATGTTGGACTGAATTATGCTACTATAGGGACATGGAGTACAGGGTACTGATAAAGTTCTTCATACTCCTGTTGAGGGAGGCACCTCCGGCCAGGTGGGTGTTGTCTCTGGTGGGCTACTGTCCGACAGTTTTTCATTGTCGTCGGGTTTTCCATTTGGTCTTAAGTCGCGGATAACTTTAATAGCACCATTCAGAACGTGATTTTAGTTCTTCTTTTGTAGATGGCGCTGTAGTACCTTTTGTAGTGTTGGCTACACTACATAAAGAAATAAAGTCATAGCATCCTGAAATTACAAAACGTTTTGTAAGCGATTATCGCTGATTTTTCCAGGCCCTTAGGTTAATTTTTCGAAGTCCGTTAATATTTTTATAGAAATTTCTCAGCAGTAACCCAATGTCTGAACTTTTGCCCAGGTAATATGAATAAGTACTCCCCTTGATTAGATACAATTACCCGAAATGAGGACGAAATTGAACATAACGATAACGGCTATGTTTTTCTAGGGTAAGTCCTTACTCAAGCTAGTCGACCTACTTGTTTTATTCCGAAATTAGCTTTTTGCTCTTGCTTACTGATAAAATCGTTGAGAAAACTAGGTCATCTAATAAGTAATATTTTTTTTCGGATGGGAAATCATCAAATGACCCCCCCCCCCCACTCTGGGCGGAGCGGAAGGGAGTGTCAGACTTGTACTGACTAAAACCCATCTATGTTTCTTCTTTGCCCTTTGTGTTCCAGGGCCACGGTATCTCTTTCGAACAGTCCCGCAGCCCTGGCAGGCATCGGCCCTTGCAGACCCCTACATTGTTGCTGACATCTCTTTCAGGCGCGCGTGGGACACGAAAGCGCCGTCCACAGGCCCGCGCCTACGGTGGCCGGCTTGGTGGCTTGTATGTAAGTTTTAGCCCTATTATCCAACACAAATAAGCATCAAAGATGCAAATGCCATACAACAAACGAAAACGCAAGTACTCGTCGACACCAGCTCACACATTTGACATTTCTTTTAGAAAGCCGCGCCGCGATACGTATGCGTCAATGTGTGCATGCGCCTGATTTCGCTCAAATCTATGGAAATCGACCTTCTGTTTCTATCTATTTAGTGTTGTTACCTAGTAAGCAATCTTCTGGGTACTGGTAGTATTAAGGTTGACTCAGTTTGTTCATTAGAGCGCCCCGCAATCAAAGGGGTTGAAAAAATCCGCCTACATAACTTTAGTTTGACGGCACGGTTGGCGCAGTGGCTTAGCGATCGGCTGCTGCGCTGCGTGTCGCGGGTTCGATCCCCGCACGGAACAAATATTTGTATGATCTACAGTTTAAATGTTTGTAAACGCCCCCACGATACAAGAAAAAATCTTTGAGGGGGGCGTTTTTAAAAAAAAAAGTTGTATAAACCATCGCAAACTACTTGCAGACTACCACACTGCGCTTATAAATACGGTGCGTTGCGGCCTAATGAGGCTTTCATGTGCACTAAGCTTTACAGTTATATTTATTTAGCGTTTATTAAGTTCATGGTAATAATCCTAATCCTATCCTAACTAATATTATAAATGCGAAAGTAAGTTTGTTTGTTACTTTTTCCGCCTAAACTACTGAACTGATTATCTTGAAATTTTTATTATATGTTGTCAGATGCACAGAAACGAACATAGGGCAGAAGCTAGTCGTTTATGACGGGAGTAAAAGCCACCTAACGAAGACAAGAGGCACTTGTTCTTCCCGTCATGACCGTCTTTGCGACTAATGTATTGTTCTGGGAACCTTCAGCTACGGTGATCCACCCAGAACCTGTTCCGGTTCGGCATGCCCAAATTGCCACAGTCTTTTTAGGCCTTGTTATCTCAGCCTTAGATCTCAGCTTAACCGGTATCAACAGGGATCTCGAAAACAATAACTACCAAAACCTTAACAGGAAACAAAGGGATAAATCATATTTCCAAACATTTCAGCTCCAGCTGGGCTTGTAATTATTTCATTCAGGTAAATTCTATGTCGCAAGAAAGTTCGTGACTGAGACCATTTCTGGTGTTTCTAAGGGCTCATTAACAATACAATATGACTCGTTAAACATTAAATGTAATTCTGTTGAGTTTGAAGGAAAAACAGATTTAGGTAGGTATTTGTTTTCATGTTTTTACCTCATTTACTTTGAATCGTAGTTAATTTTGTTATTTTATTGAAATTGTGGAAAAACTTTCTAGGTTTTGAACTCTTATTGTTCAGGAATACACAGACCCTTCACGAAGCCGTCAACCAAGCATTCTGTACATCAAACTAAGTAACTTTACGCAAAAATTATTGCTGGGAATCGACTTTTTTTTTTGGGTCAAAAATCACGTTTTACGGTAGGACTCGATGGAAAGCACTCAAAGCATTGTGCTGATGGTTGGAGTAAAAATCTTACATTAAAAACAAGTATTTAAAAAAAAAACTTGTGAAAAAGTTGTAACTTTGACCCCCAACATCTCCGTAACTAGAAGGTTCCCAGGTATGGTGTAGAACAAAAAAATTATCGCAAAGACGGAGAGAACAAGTGCCTTTCGGATATGTTAAGGGTCTATTTACACCCTTTATGTCGGAGTTGGTCTTTTGGGGAAAACACCAAACAACTGCAAAAGCTTCATAATTCTGTTTTGATTTGATTAACTTACTTGTAAGTCTTTTCATTTATCTGGAGGCATGGAATCTATTAACACGAAAGCTTTTGAAACTATGTGGTAAATGTGTTTTTTTTTTTATAAATATTTTGTAACAAAAAGGTGGTTTTTATCCATATTGAAATGCCATCGTACCCACCTCATCGTCTGCCTAGCCTTTTCCAAACTATGTTGGGGTCGGCTTCCAGTCTAACCGGATGCAGCTGAATACCAGTATTTTACATGGAGCGACTGCCTATCTGACCTCCACAACCAAGTTAGTACTGGGTAATACGATACCCCTTAGTAAAACTGGTTGCCAGACTTTTTGGGCCACTGACTAGTCATCTTCAGCCGACCACAAAACCTCTTTCTAGGGTTTGCTAAAATATTGTGAATCAACGTCTAAAATTATCAATTTTAACTCTCGAATCAATAATTTCCTTTCACTCTGATTTTAACTAATACCATCAGCAGTATACTTATGATATTTATGTCTTTACATAATAAAATACTTAAATACTGTGCGATATCCAATTTGAATGTGTGATACAATTAAAATCAGTAATTTAAAATGAACAAAAGCGACGTTGATAATCTTCGTCTCGCCAAGAAGCGACGTAATTTTAGCAAAATGTGTTGCCACTCATATAAAACATAATTATCTTCATATATGAGCAATATTTATGCTAGATTTTTCATCTTAAATAAGCGTTATTTCTCTGGGCATGTGCGACTATAATATAATGTACTTTCAGTGAGTTTTGCTGGCATAATTTGGGAAATATTAGTTTAGTCTATTCGAAGTTAATTGTTAAAATTATATTTATTTAGTGCTACTATAATATAACATAATAGCACGCCTGTACTCCCCAAAGCGTTAGGCAGAGGGGTAACTAATAGTACACCCACATTGCACCAGTTATGTTTAAACCCATGCAATACAGGGCGAGCCTATAGCCATCCACCGGGCGCAACTCCAGACTCCGTGACTGCTACTGAGAAATTCCTGATGGAAAGACCCAATAACACACTGCCCGACCCGGGAATCGTACCCAGGATCTCATGCTCAGCGGTCACGCTTTGCGACCACTAGACCAAAGAGGAAGGGAAACTGTATAGAATGTCAAGTACCTATCTTATCCTTATGACCTACTGAATCAATAATGAATACAATTTTGCGATCGTAAAGGCTTTCTCGTCCCCAAAGACTTACCGATCGTTATTAAATCTTCTGAAATAACGAAACGTAGGAGGGATTTTCATATTTCACAAGAATTTACAGATAATATATTGAAAGCTCTCTTTTGTTAAGTACGTCCAAGGGACTAAAAGCAATATGAATGTCAATAAAATCAATGTAGCTTACTGCTATCGTTTATTAGTAACATAAAACAAAAATGTTCCCAAATAAAATCCGCCAGTGATTTTCCTAGTGTTGGGAAACATGCGTCGTCTCCATGGAAGGGAGAGGGCCGTATCCAGTACGCGAGCCCAGCGTGGGTTGGTAGATGTCTTGGAATCTCCTGTTGAAGTAGTAAATGCCGATGGGCATAAAAAGTTATTTTAACCGTTTTTTGATACAAGAATGCCTTTATTATAGCGATAGTTCATCAAACGTACACTAACAGTGTTTAAATGCAAATACATTTAGGCAGCTTTATTCCTTAGCATTGTGAAGGCAACCTAGTACTTCGGACAACATTTTTAAATCTTCAAATAGTCAACAACAGTATCTTATGTGTTAATTAAAGTTATAAACGATCTGTGTGGCAAATTTCATCTAAATCCGTTGAGTATTTTTTGCGTGAAAGAGTAACTAACAAACATCCATACATACATCCATCCATACATCTATCCATCCATACAAACTGTCATATTTATAATAGTAAGATACAATTACGATTACGTTTTTTCTTTTACGATTTTTAAGGTATTTTTGTTTTTAATAATGCCGAATAAACACAATTTCCTTTCTTTCTATAAATAACTGCACTGTTTCAGGGATCTTTTTCAGGGCGCTTGAATGACATTTACAACATGGACGTCGTGGGTATTAAACATCAAGATGGTGGCATTAGTCCCAAATTTGGCTCACTCCAAAAGATCTATAGACAAGAAACTACGAAACGAAGTTTCGTATCGAGGTTTGTTACTCCAACGATAGTAGCCAATCTGCAGCCAGTCTAAATGTAGTCTGTGATACATATTAATCTCAACAGTATTCTGAAATTTATTTCAGAATACTGTGGAAATCGTCCACGTTTACGGGCTACCAAGCTTCTCATGTGTTGGTATATTCTGATGCGAAACGGAATCTTGTGCGTTATCAATTCCGGAATGTAGGTGTATACAGCTAATACACCTACATTCCGGAATTGATAACGTTATGTTAATGCGCTCCCTCCCCCGTAGCATTCTTTCCGCCAGGAATGTTGTGCCTTCATGATTCGGTGCCTACCCGACGTGCTATGCTATGCCGAGCTACCAGATGTTGGCTAAAATACCTCTTGGATGGATTTAAGTCAGCCAGTTTTTTACCTAGGATGGTGGTGAATAAAGCGAGGTGGTAAGTGAACTTGAGTCTTTAAATTCGGGTTAGGTAATAAAAGAAGCAGAATAGAATTATACGGGGTGAGAGGGACACTGATGCGAAAACGGTAACCAACTAATCAGAACATCAGTCTAAACATCGAAATTATTAATCAGTAATTTGAAAAAAAGCAGCTATTCCATACATTACGGCCGTGTAGGTATTGCACTTTTTTAGGACACAGCCGTTTTTTTTTTTCAATAACCGAAAAAATCTATGAATTTCAGAATGTGTACTGAATACGTGGTAACCGTTTTCGCGTCAATGTATAATAATTAATTTAAAAGATAATTTCAATAAGATGATAAATATAATAAGTGCTTGTAATGATTATGAGGAAATAAAATGTTTGGTAGCGATCTGCCCAATCTACACACACACACACACACACACACGATGTCCGACAGTCCAACTAAAAAGTCCTAAAACAATGTTTATTTTAGTTGACAACCTTACGATCATTTTATTCATAGTAACATTGCGGCACCCGAAAGTTCAATATAAGGACAATTTACTGAAAATCTTACGAGACACTTCACAACCTCATATTTGGGCATATAGTTTATTTTTTATAGATAGCATCATGAACATTATAACTGAAGATGTTCAAATATTGGAAACGACAATATTAATAAAACAAAAATAAAAGCTTCATGAAAAATCTATTTTTAAAGTTGAAAATATTCTCTTAGAAGTATATACATATAAAGGCTGTAAACGGACCCTTCACGAAGCCGCCAATTAAGCATTATGTACATCAAACTAAGTAACTTTAATCAAAACATATTGTTGAAAAAACTAAAATTTGTTTGCGGTGATAAATCACGTTTTACGGTATGACTCAATATAACGCACTCAAAACATTGTGTTAATGGGCGGGTTGAATATTACAGGGGTCGTGGAGGTGTAAAAAAAACATATATTAAAAAAAAAAAACTTGTGAAAAAGTTGGAAATTTGACCCCCAATATCTCCGTAACTAGAAGGTTCCCAGGAATGGTCTTAAACAAAAAATGATCGCAATGACGGAGAGAATAAGTGCCTTTCAGCTTCGTCACAGTTAATATAATACTGCTTAGTTAAGGGTATTGTTACACTCTTTATAACGAGTTCAGAATCCTTCTAACGATGTCTTCTAATGATATATTACTAGTTATCGCCTAGTCAGCCAATTAGACGCGTATCGTGTGTTGCAGTTATCTGGATAACATTTGCAAGTGTATGATGCACAAAGCAAAAGTACTAACCTTGAACCTGGACAGCAAATCGTATTACAGATCTCCCAGGAACAGTATGCGCATAGGCAATCCTCAAATAACATTTAAAAGGAATACTTACGCCATATTGTCTTTGAAAAAAACACTATTGAACGCCAATGTCACATATACGTGACAAGCAAGAGCGTGCCCTGTGCGATAAACGTCACAAATATGTGACAAAATAGTAGGTGAAAATGTGACTTGGCGTAGAGGGTACACGCGTGCGTTTATGCTCAGGCGTTCAAAAGGATCTTTGAATCTTTTATTTATTTATAACCAACTTATACTTACGGTTTACACCACACATACAAGTTATTGGTTGAACATAAAAATCAGAATAAAAAGTAAAAAATATAATAAAATTATTAAGTAAACAATATGGTAGACGCGAAGAATGCAACTGAAAATAGATTGTGAAAAACATTTTTCACAATCTATTTTCAGTTGTGTTGTAATTTTTTTCCTAGAGAGATGAATAAGAAGATACATAATGTCGGGGCACAGGCTTATAAGTCACAGCATTTGCAAGAGTCGTAGGTCTGATTTCTACACAAACTGAATCTTTTATATGAAAATGTTGTTGCATTTTTAAACTAGTTTTTCTTGTTACAGTGTGAAGGTTTCATTTTATACATATCGCTGCTTAGAGATCAAGTTATGTAACGTATTCACTATAAAACCAAGGTAACAAAACTTTAAGGCAACTGACATGACATGCAAAAGAAGTTTGTTTCATTAACACACACACACACACACACACACAAAACACACTCCAAGCACAAAACATACACAATCCTTCCATACAAAACACATTATCTCACATAAAATTACGAAGTAAAAATATTTATAATTTTAAATTTTAATTGTTAGTTTTTTTATTTTATTTTTATTTATCTTGTTTAGATTTTTAGTTTTTTCCATATTTCTCGACTATTTGGAGGTGGGCGTTAATGACTGCGACACACTTTTATACTAATGCAGTTGTTATCGAACACAGAGTTTTTGTAAACTGAGTTTTTTTTTTCCAATAAAAAATATTATATTATTATTGTTATTTAATGCCAATGAGAGCAGCGGTGGCCAGTGGTGGAGACCCCGACTTACGAGTAAGTCGTGTGGCTGGCGAACCCAGCCAGGCGCATTACTTTGTGTAAGTTATTTCATCACCACTGCTCTCAAAACGGTGGAGGAAAACATCGTGAGGAAACCAGCATGTCCTAGAACCAAAAATTCGAAGACATGTGACATCTACCAACCCGCACTGGGCCCGCGTGGTGGATTATAGCCCATTCCCTCCCATAGAGAGGAGGCTTTCGTCCCAACAGTGAGAACATCAATAGGCTGATTATGCTATATTATGCTATTTAATGCACTGTTAATCTCCGTATTTTCCGCTATGCGGTTAACAACAACCGCAAGCGACATGGCGTTGCGGATATAATTCTGAACGCAACGTCACACCATCGATGGCATAACTTCTCTTCATCAGTATCCCGAACGTCATTTGTCAAACAAAAAGGTTTCTTTCCTGTTAGTGGCAGCGAATGACGGCACTAGGTAGACTAGGTAGCAGTTTCCGGTCTGGCCACGTTCAGAAAATTGTCCTTTGCCTTCAAAAAGATCATCATCTGCCTAGCCTTTGTCCCAACTACGTTGGGGTCGCCTTCCAGTGTTACCGGATGTAGCTGATTACCAGTGTTTTACAGTACCTATCAGACTGCCATAACGCAGTTAGTACTGGGTAATACGATACCCGTTGGTAAGACTGGCTGTCAGACTTTCGGGCCACTGAAAGACTGACTTTTCTGTTCCGTTTTGCCTTCAAAAAGATATTTGTACAAAATTACAACTTTATATTGTATACTCAAAAAGATAGCAAATATAAAAGAAAAAGCACAAAATTCTCAGAACTTAGAACTTGGCAGAAAAAAGGGCAAGCCACGAGCCACCGTTGGACGTTTCCGGACAAAACATTCAAGAAGCATAAACAAAAAAAAAAAAGAGCAGCGAATCCACCGGGATTCATTATGAAAACTGGTCAAGTGTGTGTACGATGGCCACTATAGGGTTCCGTGGACAAACATGGCTTCATAAAAATCCTAGTTAATGAGACGTCTGAAACTTTTAGTTTATGGCTCTCTGGTAAGTCATCAGGGTTCGAGTGGTCACTAATTTTATTGCAGGAGTGCCTCGGGGAGTGACCACATTTATTTATGTATTTATATATATATTATCGACGCAGAATCGGCCGGTTGAGCAAGTCAGAAAAAGTTTTATATCAATACAATAATAGACGGGTCGCGATGTCAAGTCACATCATTCGTAACAAAACGAGATATTTTCGCTTTTCTGAACAGTTCAAGCAGATAACGCGTCGATAAGAGTGCTTAATTTTTTTTTTTAATAACCTATACTATCCCAATGCTGGGCAAAGGCCTCCTCTAATTCCTTCCATTTTTTCTTTTCTTGTGCCTCCTCGAACCAGTCCTCGCGGTACGCGTCCAAATCGTCTCGCTGTCTCTTTCTGGGCCGGTCTCGGCAGCGCCGTCCGTCTTCCGGCAGCCATCGTGTGGATATTTTTGCCCAGCGATCATCGTGCATGCGGCTGACGTGACGTGCGGGACATGCGGGAGCATAATTAGTCTTAATTTAACAAAGCAAAAGACTCAAGGGTTTCTCATTTTACAACGGAACCCTAACAAAACTAGTAGATAAAAGAACTAGCTGCATTGTACATGGAGCTATCCCTTATATTTTTATTTCAGTAAGCTTGCCCTCAAAGGATAGGTTCCTGGATATTCGGTCATGTCATAAACACAATAGAATCCGTACTTTTTACTAAAAAACTTAGGACATTTCATAGTCTGTTTAAGCGGAAAACGTGACATAGCAGTTTTTCTTCAAGCATGTAAAAATGGCTACTAAATACGGCGCGGCCTTGCTACCTAATCTCGATTAAGGTTGCGGGGTTGACGTGGGTTTTCTGTTTACTTTCTAAAGAATATGCGGAGACTACACAGCATCAGATAATCATCTGTATCTAACAAAATTTTTCTTTTGGCAGAAATCGGCTTGGAAGAATTTTGTTTTTCTGAAAAAGTAAATCTTTTAATCCTTCATCATCTTGGACAAGATCAGCGACTAGTGGTCTACATTGGCCCTGGATTGGAACAACTGGAAGTCATGGGGAGAGGCCTTTGCCCAGCAGTGGGATGACACAAGCTAACAGTATCAGTATCATCTTGCTTTGATTCTCTAAACAGTACAATTTCGATATGGTTTTCACCATAATTTAGAGCATTTAGCCACGAACGCTTTATCACATTAATAGAAAAAGAAAATATGTCAAACCAAATGAAATAGCGCTACTAAATGTTTCAGTTCACATCAAACAAAAGTCTTATTAAAAGTATTTCGGCAACTACGGCAAAACTTTCCTTTAATAAACCTAATGGTTAGACATTCGTCTTCAAATAGTGCTAGAATTTTCTTTTCTACGTGGAATAACACCGACATCTAAACAAATATAGATTATTTACTATTTAGAACATAGGTAAGGTAAACACGTAATAATTACAGACAGAGAGTAAATACGGAGACAAACAGCATAAACTAATATGTGTTTTCGCAAAAAGAAACTACATAGCTGCCTTGACGGTACCAAAGATAGGACCAACTTCTTTGGCGACTACGCCTTGCTGATTTGACTTTTAAGGTGCGTCAGGCACCTTTGAGATGGCCGCGCGCCTCGCACCGTTTTGCAAAAATCCTTCTACATCACTTTCATATGTTTTTTTAAGATCCTATACATAACAGATGCTTCGCGTTGAAAACTGCGTTGCGCTGCGGCCGATGGTGCTTATGCGCTTACTTAATACAAAAAAATATTGTATATATTTTTTTTTTTTTTTTAAACGTTGCCCCACACTAGGAATTTCTCCTGTATCGTGGGTGCGTTTACAAACATTTAAACTCACATACACAAACAGCCAGACCCGGAACAACTACCTGTAGATCATACAAATATTTGTTCCGTGCGGGGATCGAACCCGCGACACGCAGCGCAGCAGCCAATCGCTCAGCCACTGCGCCAACCGTGCCGTCAAATATGGTACCGAGAAAACTTAATTTTAGGTCAAACTAGTTTATTCTAGGTATATGTAGGTTTAAAAATGCAATTGCGATGCGACCAAATTGGTAAGAAACAGTTCTAACATCATCTCATCTATCTATCTGTTTTCTTTCTTTCTTTCTTTCTTTCTTTCTTTCTTTCTTTCTTTCTCTCTCTCTCTCTCTCTCTCTCTCTCTCTCTGTCTCTCTGTCTCTCTGTCTCTCTGTCTCTCTGTCTCTCTGTCTCTCTGTCTCTCTGTCTCTCTGTCTCTCTGTCTCTCTGTCTCTCTGTCTCTCTGTCTCTCTGTCTCTCTGTCTCTCTGTCTCTCTGTCTCTCTGTCTCTCTGTCTCTCTGTCTCTCTGTCTCTCTGTCTCTCTGTCTCTCTGTCTCTCTGTCTCTCTGTCTCTCTGTCTCTCTGTCTCTCTGTCTCTCTGTCTTTCTTTCTTTCTTTCTTTCTTTCTTTCTTTCTTTCTTTCTTTCTTTCTTTCTTTCTTTATATCACCAATATTTTTGACTAAACATCCTTTATCTTTTCTTTCTTTCTCTTTTCTAATACGCACGTCCAAGCTTATATAGGCCTTACAAAGAAACATGACAAAACTACAAATATCCTGAAACACAGTAATTATATTCTGTGTTACAAGGAATGTCATTAACGATAATTCGAGCCAGATAGAAATAAATTTCCCTTGACCAGTAACCGCAATTAACTCAAAGGTTTTGCACACCAGGTTCCAATTTACCTCCAATCTAAGGTCTTTATGTAACTGAATACGGTGAATCAATTACGAACCGGCCCATTCTATTAACTGCCCTTTCACATGTGTGTTAAAGGAATTGGGGCTTTATTGATCTACTATTATGACTGAGGATCATGGCTGTTCCATATTTATTATTTGATGATAAATAACATAACGCCTACATTTTCCCGAAAGGTTACGCTGGGTGTAACTGTACCTATAATACATACACTAAATGTGGCAAGTTATGTTTAAGTTTCATGTAATAGGGGACAAGCGTATTGCCATCAACTGGGCACGGATCAAGATTCCGGGCTGGTACTGAGAAATTACTGATGGAAAAATCCTAAGTATCACTTGGCTCGGTCTGGGATACGAACTGACGATCTTTTGTTCAGGGCTTGTTCAAATTCCGAGACGGTCCGTACAACGACGGTCACATGTAAAAGCTAATTATTCTAGCTTGGGTAGGTAGCTGGAATAATTAGCTTTTAGCATAGAAAACTCCATGGATGCCTGATCTATCGTTTCAATGACATGCTTGAGCTAATGGTTGGATTCAATTTGATTTGGAGATGTAAATCGACCCTTCACGAAGCCGTCAACCAAGTATTATGTACATCAAATTAAGAAACTAATATATCAAATAATTTTTTCAGCAACATTATTGCTGGGAAAAGACTTTAATTTTGGGGTACAAAAACACGTTTCACGGTAGGAATCAATGTAACGCACTCAAAACATTGTGCTGATGGATGCATTGAATAGTACGGGGGTCATAGAGGTATTTAAAGTAAAGTTATAACAACTTGTACTTAAAAAAACATGTGAAAAAGCTGAAACTTTGACCCCCACTATCTCCGTAACTAGAAGATTCCGAGGTACAGTCTAGAAGAAAAAAAAAATATAACAATGACGGGGAAAACAAGTGGCTCTCGGCGCCGGACGTTAAGGGTGTTTGTACACTTTTTATACACAGAACATTTAGAATGTTATATCACACAAACAAAAATATACCTCCCGTTAAAAATAAACTTTTTATGATAGATGGATCGACAGATTGACAGACGAACGTAAAGGTTAAACTAAAGTTAAAAAAAATTGTTTTCCTGAAGCGCCAACTTTTAGCCTAGATAAATGATTTATTTAAACGCCGTAATTTTTCCCATTAACAGCCCTTCGCCAGCGACTTCGTCCGCAAAAATTGTGATAGCTTGGTTATCCTGACGAAAAAATGGTTAAAATCGGTCCAGTAGTTTCGGAGCTTATTCGGTACAAACAAACAAACAAAAAAATCTTTCTTGTTTATAATATTAGTATAGATTAACTGCTTCGATGGTCAAGCTAGAAGTTGAGCTTCAGTGCAGAACTTGGGAACCTGATCCAGTTTCGGATATACACATTTTGTATTAGTAAACTCTAGGAGCCTTGAGGAGCTTGTGACTAAATAATAATTGCCGCTCGTGTTAATCTTCAGGTTAAGCCGTGCTTCCCCAGGTTGGTTCGTGCATAGCCACCCATTACATACAAATTTTCCTCCGTGCCTCGGAAAGCAAGTTAAGTTGTTGGTCCCGGCTTTAATTTGTAGATCTTTGGCAGTCCTTAAAGGTAGTCAGTGGCCCGAAAGTCTGACAACCAGTCTTACCAAGGGGTACCCAGTATTAACTAGGTTTTGGAGGCCAGATAGACAGTCGCTCCATGTAAAATACTGGTAGTCAGCTGCATATGGTTAGACTAGAGGCCGACCTCAACATAGTTGGGAAAACGCTAGGTATATGATGATTGGTAAACTCTTCGTGGCTACTGACTAAAATATTATATTTTTTTACGTGCTGATTTTCGTTTTTAGTTGCATCCGCTCTGGAAACCAACCCCAACATATTTGAGAAAAATCTACGCAGATGATAACGGAAATTAGCTAGCCCACTAAGAAAGGGCAACTAACCTGTGTAAACTTACACCTACCTCACCCTCCGGGGAATACTGGCGTAATGTTACGTAGGATAATAGCATAGCATATTATGCATCCGCTCTGGAAACCGACCCCAACATATTTGAGAAAAACCTACGCAGATGATAACGGCAATTAGCTAACCCACTAAGAAAGGACAACTAACCTGTGTAAACTTACACCTACCTCACCCTCTGGGGAATACTGGCGTAATGTTACGAAATTCCATAGATTTACAACTTCTCCCATTCAGTTCACATTCAGTTCATAAAGATAGAATAAAATATGATTTGGCATTGCAAAAGTTTTATAGGCAATCAATAGTTTCAACATCTTTTAGTATGTATCCAAATGGATATTTATTATGACTTTTACTATTGTACGCAGACATCGTCAATTGTACGTTGAACTACAAAAGTCAATAAGAAACATTATTTTCGATGTTTTTATTTGGACCAATCACATCGCTCAGACAATATTAGTATAGTAGTTTTTGATATGGAAAGAAAAATTCGAGTGCGAGCAGGGTTTGAACCTGCAACCTTCCAATTCTGTACCGGACGTCTTAACCAATTAGACCATCGCACCCTGCTCACAGTTCTCGAAATCTTCATTCCCTTAATAACGTCTTACGGACGACGGTCTTCGTCTTCGTCTTAAAAAAATATTTAATATTAGTAAGGTAGATCAGATATTCATCATCAGCCTACTCCAGTCACAAGCCATTGGACACAATTCTCGGCAACTCTAAATACCAGCCACCCATTGAAGATCGTCACTCTTCCAAACCTGAAAGCATTCTACCGTATATACGTTTTCCCATTCGCGTTGTCAACTCAATAACACGTCTACCCCAACTGAACTATTGGTAGAATCTATACTTAGTGCAAACGACTGAAAAATTATATAATTACTGCTGGCTTCCCTCTGGATCTCTTGAAAGTCAGAGCGAACCGGTGTCTTCAAGGCAAGCGTGGCCTTCACCCTAGGCCACATCATCGCTCATATCAAACGAGTTGTTGCCTAACACAAGCCTATTTAGAGTGGCTGGCTGTGTACCCTCGCCCAATTCTGTATCGCTACAAAAAGTCGCAGTGGGTGAGGGGCATTTTTTTTTGTTTTTTTCGGATGGGTAATCATCAAATGACTCCCTCACTCGGCGGAGCGGAAGGGAGTGTCAGACTTGTACTGACTAAAACCCATCCATGTTCCTTCTTTGCTCTTTGTGTTCCAGGGCCACGGTATCTCTTTCGAACAGTCCCGCAGCCCTGGCAGGCATCGGCCCATGCGGAACCCTACTTGGTTGCTGACATCTCTTTGAGGCGCGCGTGGAACACGAAAGCGCCGTCGACACGGCCTGTCGTCATATGACGGCTTAGAGTAAGACAACTATAACTGCTCTTCTTTCTTCTTTTTCGTGTGGTTAGTGCCTAACCTGGTGTCCAGTTTTTTGCACCCATGGGCTGACTTGGCATTACATGCTATCAAGAAATGTCTCTCAGGCATGTTCGGTTTCCTCACGATGTTTTCCTTCACCGAAGCTAGTGATATTTATACAAAACGCACATGAATACGAAAAACAGAAATACGTGTCTTGGGTTCGAACTCGAATCCAAAACTCACTTACAAACTCGAACTTTGAGCGCTGAATTAAGCAACACCTTCTATAGTTGTATTAGAAGTTGCTTAAAACCCTTATGATTAAAATACTTTATCAAGAATATGACATGTTAAACAGACAGAGGAGGACCTATCCTGTGATGGGTACCTCCTTAAAAATAAACATGTTCCAAAAATAACATACTCTTATGTTTCATCCGTTTTCACGTACTCAACTAATCTTTTTACTGACGTGCGGAGTTAAACAAATCTTGTATATTCTGGATTGGCTTTTGTTGGCTGTTTTTATCCCTGAGATCATAATAGGATCATGATATTAAACATAACATGGAAGAAAAAGTGTGGGCTGAGGGCCGTGTCACTAAGCTATGTACACGTTTCATCTTGATGATCACAATCTTGCAATAAGGAAAACACCAAAATGTCATTTGAAGACGGTCTAATATCGCCAACACGCAGTAAGAGAGAGTGATGAATGTCCGTAAAAGCCTACCTTGCAAGTTGCAGTTTGTAGGCTTCGACAATAGCTATCTCAAAATTTTATTAAGTAAATTCATCAACATTATCATCTGCCTAGCATTTTCCCAAATATATTGGACTCGGTGACTAACTATCTGACCTCCAACACCCACTTATCTAGTAATTCGATAACCCTTGATAGGACAGTTTTTATATTAAATGGGCTAACTCTTGACCCCCCAATCTTGTCCTGAGGACAGAGATGAGATCGACGATGGGATGAGCTAACCCAAAAGAAGTCTATTAGCTCGCGACTTCAATAGTTTGGGATCAAATGAACTTGGGAACATCGACGCAGCTAGGGAATTCCACTCCTTGGCTGTGCGCAAAATAAAAGTTATAGTTACACAGTATACAGTTAGACTTTCGGAGTAATGACTATCCGTAACGACCGTCAAACATCTACAAATGACTGAACTTCTGGGGCACAATTAACTTTCCAATGCACGGTGGTATGTAATGGATGGTCAGCGTTCCACGGACCGACCTCAGTGAACTCTGCCACGATTATTCTATGTTATTCTATTGTTTAACACCAATCTGTCGAATATCGTTTTTCGATGGATGAAACGGGTCTCCGTCAACATCAAAATAAAGTTATCCTCATTTTACGTTACGTCAAAAATCAATAAACCAAATAAAATCGTTTAAGCTTATTGTCTTTTTGGTAAATAAGCTGTTTGTTTTGCAAAATATTGACGAAACTTTTACGCTTCCACATGTCATCATAAAACTAAAGCAATTTTGGCAAGCAGCTGCTGGTATTATACCCCTAAGTGACCCCAAACTAATTTATATTCTTCTTACAGAATAACAATTTCCATCTAAATAATTCAACTATTATTGTTTGCTAACTTTTATTTACGTTTTTGACAACCTCGGAATCGCTTTGTCACCTTAACAGCCTAGCCACGGGAAATTCACTGCAGCAAAAATTCGCGCGGTGGGAACGGGGAATCGTCTAGCGATTAAAACATTTAGATAGGACGTTCGACGGACGGTTCGTTGCCAAATAGAAAAAAAACGGAATCCTTATAGATTCCTCCAAGGATTCCGTTTATACTTTTTGGCAACGGATCCCTAAAAAAAATATATCCTAATCATGCCACGTCCCGCCGGTCGCTGTTACGCGTGGCATAGTTAGTACATGGCTATGCTGTTTTTCGGTACAGCGAATTTCCCTTGGCCAGGCTGTAAGCTTGAATTTCACTTGCAAGTCATGTTGACTATTTGCTTATCCACATAGACCGTATCGCGTCGGAGGACTTTGTTTTATAATATTATGTAGTGATTGGAGTTGTTTGATTGTGGTTTTGGTGTGCTTAAATAAATAATCGACCCTTTACCACTCAGGATTTAATTCCTAACATTTATACTACGCAATATTCAAAATCAAAATCAAAGCATTTATTTCAAGTAGGCCAGTTACAGGCACTTTTGAATTGTCGAAACAAAGGCAACAGCAAAATAAAGCTACAGTCCCAGTCACAAGGTACAAAAACTGTGAAAGTACTGTAGTTGCCCATTCCCTAACGTAGATCTCTATGGAGAAGAACGGGCAAGAAACTCCATGGACACTCTTTTAAATCAGAATACTTTAACAAAACCTTGGTTACATCATTCATTTTGAGATGGTACATTATGTGAGAACGATGCAGCAAGATGTGTAAGTTAAAAGTGTCCATAGTAAAAACAATTCAAAAATAAAATAAGTAATTCAAATAAGCCGTGGCAAATAAGAGATGACCAGTCACAACTGACAGCGCCCGTTCACGAACATGACGCATGTATCAGCACCATTTTGAAGGGAACTAAATGATCCGACACACGTGCCACCATCAGCGAGACATTTGAGTGAGCATGACATACTCCTAACCGCCAGGGCACATTCAAGTCAAGAAAAGACGCAGGTTTCCAGCGAATGACAGCTTTCTAGTACATAGTACTCACACAATATGGGCTAGGCGGCTATATAATACAAAAGAGATTGAATCTATACAATGCAAAGATAGTTATACAATCTTCAGCAGCTCCAACAATACTATTTAATGCTATCAATTTACTATTTAATGCTATCAATTTAGGCGCCCCTGTTCTTGTGGAGCAGGACCGGCATTGAGCCAAGCATTTTTATCAGTGATATAATCGTCCAACTTGTAATATGCTTTCTTACATAGTGTGCGTTTAATGCATGTTTTAAATTTCGTTTCATTCAGTTCAAGAATACTTTGTGGAATTTTATTATAGCATCTCAAACAGTACCCCATGAAAGATGAGTCTACTTTAGCGAGTCTGAAGCCTGGCTGAACTAATTGGTCTCTATTTATATTTGTAATCATGTTCTCGAAAATGGCTCAAACGATTTCGATGAAAGCTGCAATATAGAAATTACGAAGGCGAAAAATCGATTTAGCTAGGTTTCATTTCTGGGAATAGTTTTCTCTATTTTCACCCGAGAAGAACTCGGTCGCCCAGGTACTGTGATGCTTATTTAAGTATTTTGGTATTTAAGACTCTTTGAACTAATAAAATACGGGGAACTTTTTAATGGAAACACACACTTAACCTGGTTTCTGTGAAAATAGCAAAGACCATTATTTTGATCTCTGCTTTTAAAAATCTACAAATGATTATACAATCATTTGTAGATTTAAATTAAAGGTTTTTTTTTCATTTGTTTTAAAATTTATGGCTCTGCTTACTAAATCGAACTTTTGTGGCAGTACTAACATAACTCCAGTAAACACCGGGGTCGGCAGTAATGTTTAATACACCCACAATTCCAATATTTTCATCAATAATAACTAACAAAAAAATAACATAACATAATATCACATAACAGGTCACCCACATTTCGTCAGTTATATTTAAATTCACAAGGTGTGTCGTAGTAGGAGGTGAACCTATTGCCATCAACCGGGCGCAAATCCGCACTCCGTAGCTGCTGCTGAGAATTTGCTGATGGAAAAACCAATAACACTTTGCCCGACCCAGGAATGGAACCTAGGACCTCATGCTCATCAGTCGTGTTTACGAACCTTCGACTAACGATGAAGGCAACTGAAAATAATGAAATGAAAAATCTGATAGGTAATGCTCAGTGTTATCCGGGTGACAGACCCACAACAGCACGTCCATCACTACCGAATTCTAAAATCCTGAACACAAACAGACTCAGAAATATATAATTATTTCCGGACGCCTCCGATAGTTGGTTTGCTTTATTTGAACCAAGCAAAACCAACTGAGAATATTTAATTTCACTTTTCAACGGACTGTCACGATTGTCTGCAGGATGAAAATTTAGAACTGAATTAATACATTTTATAAATTAATAAAAACATCAAGAAGAATAAATATATCATTATCTGCCTAGGCTTTTCCCAACTATGTTGAGGTCAGCTTCCAGTCTAACCAGATGCAGCTGAATACCAGTATTTTACGTGGAACGACTGCGTATCTGACCCCCACAACCCAGTTAGTACTGGGTAACATGACATCCCTTGGTAAGACTAGTTCTCAGATTTTCGGGCCGCTGTCAAACTACTTAAAGACTGTCAAAGATCTACAATTGACAGCCGGGACCAACGGCTTAACGTGCTTTTCCGAGACACAATGGAAACTCGGTATGTAACGGGTCACCCATTCACGGACCCGAGTGGCTGTTATAATTTAGCCACGAACTCCTCCAATAAAGAAAAAAAAAAGGAGAATAAATATACTTGGGTATTTATTAGTAAAATCTTCGAAATTACTTTTGGAACATACTAACACGAGATGTACCTAATCCATTTTTCCGAAAAGTAATCTTGTTTTAGTATTACTTTCAACGTGTTACAGACTTTATCCCACGATTACAGGATCAGCGGCTACTCCTTTGTATAATATCTGGCTTACGTGATTTCGTAACTTTGTCTGTGGGTGTAATATCAGATTTGTCTGGATCTATTTAACTACTAGAGTACAAAATACTCAGGTTAAGCCGTGGAGTCGCTCATCCCTAATTCTTACCCGTTGCGACAACGACTGCGTGGAAAATAAAATAAAAGTAGTTGTTGAGTTTGCCTCGATTCTTCATGACGATGGTTTGGAGTGTATCTCTCGACGCGGTGCGGGGCGGGCTGCCAAGTCGCTGCATGGCAGGAAGTGCCGCTCGTGTGTCGCTTTACGTAAGTGGAAAACCATTTTTCTCAAAGTCAATCGTTAGAAAGATTAATTTCTAAAGTAAAAGGAGAAAAATTCTGAAAAAATGTAGGATTTTCGAACGTAAAAAAATTTTCAACGAAAATTGGTTTGAATAAGATATGATGTTTAGTTTTTAGAGATATAGGAGTTTTTCATTAAACTGCAGTAGTAACTTTGTTTTTCATTTGCATACTATGAAAAACAAATTTATTTTAGCTGTTGAAAGTAATACAACATATGAATGAGCCTTAAAAATATTTTTATTATATTGTTTGGTGCTACGGTGTTAGAATGTAATGGAACCCAACTATTTTAGTTTGTATTTCGTGGTGGGTGGCTCTGCCAACGTTTCTTGTTAATTCATAATCTGTGTGTTGATCGGTTGCTATTGGTTACAATAAAATAAAAAATTGTAGCAGAAAATATTTCTATTATCGCTACAAATTGCGCAAATTCCTTAAAAAAAAAATCCTGTGAGCTTGTGAGTACGACTCGCACTTGGCCGGTTTAAGGTATAAGTTACTAGCTGACCCGCGCAACTTTGTCTGCGCTACATAAGAGAGAGGGTTAGAGAGAGTGTGAGTCAACCTTAAAAGATAGACATATGCTATCGCGGACTCATGATTGTTGCGTAACTTTAACCGTTTACACAGCGCACGCAACGGAACCTCTCAAAAAGAATACATTTTTCCTGTTTTTGCAATATTTTTCATTGATGCTGCGCTCCTATTGGTTGTAGCGTGATCTTATAGAATCTATAAGCATAACCTCGAAAAATGGGCTATCCAACACTAAAATAATTTTTCAATTCGAACCAGTAGTTCCTGAAGTTAGCTCGTTCAACCAATCAAACAAACAAACAAACTCTAAATCTTTATAATATTGGTAAAGATTCAATATTTGCATTAATCGCTAAAATATTCTACTCATGTTTTTCCACATAAGGGCTTCCCTCGACAGCCTTAAGTCTTCATCCTTAGACACTCGATGACAGTCATACTCCAGCTAGGTCAAAAGTTCTCATCAAGGTGCATGAAATGAGCCGAGACACGATAAAGCTGCTCTAAACTGTTGCGGATTTCTTGCAACTGCCGGCCGTCTCCATCGTCAGTCCTTCGATGACAGTCATACTCCACGCAGGTTTAAAGTTCTCACCAAGGCGTATGAAATGAGCCTAATAACAATATAGCTGCTGTAATCTGTTGAGGACCTCTTGCAATGACCTTCCGTTTCCATCGGTAGACCGTCGATGACAGTCATACACCAGCTAGATCTAAAGTTCTCATCAAGGACCATAAAAAAAAGCCGCTGTAAACTGTTGAGGACCTCTTGCAACTGCCTTCCGCCTCCATCGTTAGACCGCCGATGAAAGTCATACTCTAGTTAGGTTTAATGTTCTCATCAAGGTGCATGAAATGAGCCCAAACACGATAAAGCTGCTGTAAACTCTTACGGACCTCTTGCAACTGCCTTCCGTATGCAAAGCGCATGGAAAGCGATCAAACACACACTATGGTATGGTATGGTATGGTATAGGCTATGTAGATTTTCAAAGCAGTGTCATGTAGACTAATCTAAAGTACGCTATCTAACTTTTTAACAAAGCCGGTCAGTCAATTTTAAAGTTATCTTATGAGCACATTTTTATTCATTACTACCATTTTGGTTCAATAGATGTCGCTGCATGTATCTTACATATTGATGATAAGTTCTTCTTGAACACTCAGTATATTACTGCTACATAAATACCCTCAATAATAAAACTATTTATTTGAATAAGTATTAATACTACGATACGAATGTAACCAACTTTTTCTACCGGGGCGATCTATTGAAATTTTAGAACACAAAAGCTGCTATTGTGACTTAACTATGATAGTTAGATATATACTCTCGTGGACTTTTTTGTAGGTAAAAATAAGTACTTTAATCATGTAGTACATCATTTTTAAGTATCATCAATAGTTTTCTCAGCGCACATTATTTGGCAATAATGAATTTTATAGGCAAAATTTTGCTACTTTTGGTTACATTATTGCAATTTTCTTAAGGATCTCTAATTTTTTGAAAATAAATTATAGCCTATGTTACAATTTAGCTTTCTATTGGTGAAAAAATGGTTCAAATCGGTCCAGTAGTTTCGGAGCCTATTCGGTACAAACAAACAAACAAACAAAAAAATCTTTCCTCTTTATAATATTAGTATAGAAGCATAGATTACAAATGGCGCGTTTGAATACACGTGTTAGAGAAAAGCCGTTTTCCAATACACGTGGAGTTTAAGGATTATATATTTAAGACTTTTGTTATTATCAGGGTATAATAATTATTATGAAGATAATTACCTGCCACTTGTTATAAACAAACTTGTGATAAACAGCAAACTGGTGGATTATGTTACGCCGACAAGCTACACGTTCAAACGTCACGCGTGTTGCGACAGCGACTGCGGAGAAAACAAACGAATAAACAACTAAAAACCCGACTGAAAAAACTGAAAAGCATAAAACAAGCACATTTAACAAAAGTTGAAAGCAGGCGGGGGGCCCCCCCGCCTGCTTTCAACTTTTGTTTAATTTAAAAAGTGCTTGTTTTATGCTTTCCAGTTTTTTGTTGTTTTTTAGTTTTTTCAACTACTTTTTTTATTTCCAGCTTTTTAGTTTAGTAACATGAAAGAATTGGCAGACGATTTAACTTTTATTGTAATATTATTTATCACTTCGAATTACTTTTAAACTTATAAGTTATATATATTTTTGTAATCACCCTTTAAAATCCTTTAATTTGATACCCCACTCGTTGGAACTGGAAGAAAAAAAAACTCGAACAGTACGATATGGCACCCTAAATCCGCCTTTTTTCTTTGTTTTTCATTTCAACTTAGCCAGTGACACTCGCGCCACTTAGAAGAATCTAACGACATATGATTTATCCAAATCCGTTCATCCGTTTAGGAGTTACGAGAAAACATAGACACAGACATACATAAATACAGTACAAACTCATAACCCTCCTTTTGGGCTTCGCCGCAGTCGGGTAAAATTAACAGAGCATGCCACGAGTCACCGCGACGCGACCGTCCTCACTCGAAGAAAACAAGTGATACGCGCGCTTCTCTCTTGACGCAAGTCGCATCGTCCTATGCCGGGAACGCGATGCGTTGCGTCGTCGTAACGCTATAGTTTCAATGCACGAGCAACGTGACGCACGTGCGGTGTAGCAACGTATTGAGAAAACGTTAAAGAGCCTTCTCCTAATAAACAATACCGCGCTGCGCTGCATTGCCACTCCTGCGTCGCATCCCGTCTTCGTCTCGGCCTTTTGTTTGGCAAGTCGTCCTGATTTATATGTAGAATGACGCAGTGTCAACGCTCCGGCGTCGCAACGATGTCGTTATGACAGCACGTCGTGTGGCATTACTGTTATCATTTCCACCTACTTTGAACAAGCGTGAGACCGTTTGATTAGTCTTCTTGTCTCACATCATAACGAAGTGTTGGAAATCAAATCTACGAGACTAGGCAATTAGAAAATTCTCAGTATTTCGTGTTGCTTGAATACCTGATATCAGGGGCTGCAGTCTCGACATAGATAGCGACAAAAATCGGTCGTTAAGTCATAACGATGTCAAATTTCTTTAATAGATTTTCAACCTTAAGGTTTTGAAATAAAGTTGAAAATCTATTAAAGAAATTTGACATCGTTCTTCATTCTTGATAAACCAAATAGAAATCGTTTTCTATGAAAACTAATACTGAGACTAAGCAGCTCCTTTATCTTAACAGGTAGAATTATGGTGATTTTGATCGATGGTGATGATCCTTTTATTCTTACCAGCTAAAGCACTTGGAAGTGGTAGTAGGAAGGGGGGCGTTTTGGGCGTCTGTTTTGAGACTCAGCGTCTTTGCCTGATGGTCACATCATCTGCCTGCCTTTTCTCACCTATTGGGGTCGGCTTCCAGTTTAACTGGATGCCGCTGTAGACCAGTATTTTACATGGAGCGACTGCCTTTCTGACTTCCACAACCCAGTTAGTACTGGGTAATACGATACCGCTTGGTAAGATTGGTTGTCAAACATTCAGGTCACTGACTACCTGTAACGACTGTCAATGATCTACAATTGACAGCCGGGACCAACGTTTACGTGCTTTTCGAGGCACGGAACTCGATATGTAATGGGTGGTCCACGGACCAACCTAGGCAGGCGCGGCTTAACCTGAATATCGACCCGAGCGACTGTTTATTATTATTATTTAGTCACGATTGTCTGGACCTTTTTAACCATAAAGCCCTGCGCAAACTAAGGACAATTTGTCCGCGAACAATTTGCAACAACCAATGGACGTCAACCAATAGATACGTTCTGTAGTATCTGCCTATCCCTATTTTTTTTTTTTTTTTTTTTTTTTTTTCGGATGGGAAATCATCAAATGACCCCCCCCACTCTGGGCGGAGCGGAAGGGAGTGTCAGACTTGTACTGACTAAAACCCATCCATGTTCCTTCTTTGCCCTTTGTGTTCCAGGGCCACGGTATCTCTTTCGAACAGACCCGCAGCCCTGGTAGGCATCGGCCCTTGCGGACCCCTACTTATTTGCTGACATCTCTTTGAGGCGCACGTGGAACACGAACGCGCCGTCGACACGGCCTGTCGTCATAAGACGGCCGGACGGCGAGCTAGCCCATAACTTGCCGTCCACAGGCCCGCGCCTACGGTGGCCGGGAGCCACCACGTGACCGCCGACGCCCAGGGCGTCTCCCGCGGCGGCTGGGACGTGAGGTTCTTTCCCTCTCACGTCCCGCCACCTCCTTCACTAGCATGACTGCTTCACAGAAGGTGGTGACGGCTTCCCATTCCCTCTCGCTCCGGACCATGGCTTGAACCAGGGCCGGACGCGAGAGATCGCCGCCGCCAATCGCCGCTACAAGGACACGGCGGTGCTCCGCCCAAGCGGGGCAGACCTCCACGGTGTGCTCCACCGTGTCCTCCGGACGATCCTCGCAGTGGAAACACCCGGGCGTTTCCTCCCGCCCGATTCGGTGCAGGAACCTCCCGAAACATGCCTATCCCTATGGGATAAAGCCGTGAGTTTATGTAAGTATGTAAAAACCAAGTAAAATTTTCATAGTTTTGATGAAACCCAGAGTGGAAGGGCAAATCAACGTTTTTTCTTGTTTGTGTTCAC
Organism: Noctua janthe; assembly: GCA_910589295.1. Lineage (NCBI taxonomy): Eukaryota > Metazoa > Arthropoda > Insecta > Lepidoptera > Noctuidae > Noctua > Noctua janthe. Next base: position 3,146,729 of record OU342560.1, read on the forward strand.
CACTTTCTGAATGTACAAGCTAATAGAGATTCCTAAAAGCCACAGATGAAAGGTTAGTCACATTGCTAAGCTTAACTTTATTCATTTTGATCTGATCGGTCTAAATTCCGTATAAACCGTTCATTCCGGTCGTACATTCACAACCGCATTGCCCAACTCTCGTTTAAAAAACTTTAATATTAGGATAAATAACCTAATTCGGTTTGTATTGAATTCAGATCAAGCGCCGCTAAGCACTGTATCAGTTATCACGTAGGTTCAAAATTTTCCGGACTACCGACATAACACTATTATGTCATCTTTGATGTGAACTTATATTATCTCGCTAGAGCTACTTCGAGCTAATTCGTATTTTCCGGGTGGCACGCAGCCGGTTTACTAGACTGAGGCTTCCTCTGAAGTTCGGTGCTATCTTGCTGCGGGTGTTCCTCACGGTGGCGTCCTTTCTCCTCTTCCTTTCTCCGTCAGACGACTTGCAGCTTCATCGTTTTAAATTCGAATAGCATCCTGGAGTTCGACAGCTCCAGGATACTCTTCGAGTTTGATGATTGATGGCATCGATATGCCATCAATAATGATCTGGAAAATATAAGTCAGTGGCCTAAAAGTTTTGGACTTTAACCCAACAAAATCACAAGCTCTCATCATTGGTGGCAGACACTTCGTGAAATTATTGTGTCATCCGTCTCTCCCGCATGTTGATGCTATCGCTAGGTAGCCTATAGTCTAAGAAAGTTAAAGAAATTAGGTGTATTCCTAGATTGCGACTTATCTTGGAGTGTTCACATTGTCGAAGTAAGCTGTATTTTGGTCCTTTCGGTCTCTGAAGCGTCTTCAGGAGTTTCAAACAAAAATTACTACTGCTCAGTTTTTTTTTTTACCTTGGCTATGTTGACGTTTGTTTTCTTGATGCGTCTGTGGAGCTTCTCGAATAAGCTTGAAACGTCTGCAAAATTTGTACATCCGTTTCGTTTTCCGACTTCGAAAGTACGAGATCATGTCATGGAATTTCGGAAGTAACTGATGTGGATCTCGTGGTCTTCTATCAATGTTCTAAGAGAGACAGCATGTACGCAGGCTCTCACTACCAAAAATTATAATCGCAAGGGTCAACCTAACCGTAGTACAATGGTAGGCCTCGCCCTGGGGGAACCGCCTTCATCATCATGGTTTCCACTATGTCAGGTAAGTATGAATTCATTAAAGTACCCCGCGAGGCATTCAGAAAATGGACCTGAACGTTAAACGTAAATCTACGAACTCGGAACTGACGCCACAGGACGAAGGGGTGAGGGTGAATATTCTGAGGGGTGCTTAACAATGGAGTTATCGATTTTTTTTAAATAGAAAAGAGAACTTACTTCTTCCAGCCTAGCAACCCGTCCGAACTAAAACAAGGCAAATGGCGTCTTTTTCGCATGAAGCTCTTTCTGATCGGCTCAAACTCGATCCACGTCGATAAGCGTGGTCACATCTTTAGCTCGCCAAGCGATAAAAACTCGTAGCTCCTCATAAAACGGTTGAAACCGCACTTTAATGCCGTTTCGAATACAAAATCTTGTGTACTATCATTGGTCCATATATTTTTGCCGAGTTAATAAAGCAGCTGAAAGTACTAAACTCGTCGCCAAATTCTAGGCCGATTTAATTTAGATTGCCATCAACATGTTCAGAAGAAGAATATGGTACGAAATGAAATGAATATGGTACAGTATGAATGACCCAGATCCTTTATATTAAATAATTAAGACCAATGGGCTGGTGGTAGACCGATCTTCTGAACTTTATTGTCTTAGTAGTTAGTCTCAGTGAGTGTCTTCTAAAAATAATGCCCCAGACAAGACCCCTTTTAATCTGAACTAGGTCGAGCCGAATAAACTTCTAGACGGGACTATTTCCTGCCAGAAATATTATGACGGCGCAGTGGCTGAGCGATTGACTTCTGCGCTGCGTGTCGCGGGTTCGATCCCCGCACGGAACAAATATTTGTATGATCTACAGGTAGTTGTTCCGGTTCTGGCTGTTTGTGTATGTGAGTTTAAATGTTTGTAAACGCATCCACGATACAGGAGAAATTCCAAGAATGGGACAAACTTTAAAAAAAAAAAAAATGATGTGGTTTCCTCACGATCTTTTTCCTTCACCGTTTTGAGAGCAATAGTGATTAAATAAAGTTAATTACACAAAGTAACGCGCCTGCCTGGGTTCGTTCCCTGTTTTCATATTCTATGCCGCTGTAAAACAAAGTCAAGCCCAATATCTTAGATAGAATAAAACAATAATACCTAGTTGTGTTAAATCTACTTACTTCAAGTGTATTTTATTTCTTGTGTAATCTGGAAACTATATTTATTAGATATAAGAAGATACCTACTTAAACGTTTGAATAAGGGATAATATAACAGATATAAAATATATCGAAGAAAAAAAGAACAATATCAAATGGTTTTTTTTGGATAATTTCTTTTATGACCTACCTTTCGTGAGACACAAAAATAATGTTTATTGTTTAACAAAAAACAGATTTATTTTGGGATTACTTGACTATTTTCGAACTGGAACAGCTTGTTTGATAATCTTGCAGGCGCAATTGCATGAAACAAGACTGAGTCATTGCGACGTGGGACATAAACAAGTGACAAACGCGTGTGTCGTTCGACGCAAGTGGCATGGGCTGAGGCTGTGAACGGAGCTTTAGCCAAAAATCACGAAGTGACGAGGCTGTTTCACTGAAGGAATCCCATTGAGTTTAAATTTTATTACCTAGCAACTAGTTTTAAAACTTTCATTTAAGTCATGTCAATAGTATTTTATTCAATAAAATAAAAACTATGGCAGCACTTTCTTTGTTTTGTCAAAAATTTAGTTTTTGATGTTATGTAAGTTTCATATGTGTGAATAAAATTATTATTCATAGAAAATCTCAATTTCATTTTAAAATAGCCTTATCCTAAACAAAATCGTTTTTGCAATTAGGTATAACTATAGGCTCTTATAGACCTACGAATTCGTTATCTGTCTAGCCTTTCCCAACTACATATATTTCGGTCGGTTTTCAGTGTTACCAGATACAGCTGTAAGAATTACAACTACAAACTAACTACTTATAATAATGTGTAGAGCTTTCACGAAAACCCTTGTGTTACAATACAACAATACAAATAACGTCGGAAATAGCATAAATGGCGTCGCCTATTCCCGAATTCGTGGTTTTAGGATGAGACCATACGAGCTTAATCCAGTTTTATTTATGTCACCGCAGTGAGTTGCCGAAATTAGGACGGTTTCATACAATTGCGGTTTACACCATACTAGACGGTAAACGAGTTCCTTTCAAATAAGGGAATTGTGTCGAACGTAAATTCCTGAACTCCTATTGCAGGACGCGACTCTAGTTTATTTAGTCTTTCTAAGGCTAACATTTGTCGTAATTATTGTGCAAAAATATTAACGATAAAATAATAAACAAATAGGTATTATTGAAAAACGTGGGTGGCTCTTTTTTACGGCCAGTGTAAACGTAAATGTTGCCTTATTTATCTTCTATATCTATATATAAAATGGTAAACTGACTGACTGTCTGACTGACTGGGTGATATATCAACACACCGCTGGTCCTAGAGACAAGAAACTTGGAGGGTGTGTTCTTTGTGAAGAGTGAGTATCCACTAAGAAAGGATTTTTGGGTTTTTCCCCTAAAGGGGTAAAATAGAGGATAAAAGTTTATATGAAAGTCCGTCAGTTTTGAAGTTAGGACCTTCAAATTTTGTGTTTAGGCTGACGATTGAAAGTTAATTTATAGGTGTCTCAGCGTTTTTGATAATTCTACCCCCGAAGGGTTAAAAAGGGGGATGAAGGTAAGTAACCTTGTTTGTTGGGTACGTTCCCGTCGGATATTTTTTGACATCCACGCGGGCTAAGCCGCGGGCAAAAGCTAGTCTAACATATTTTCCTAATGAGCGAACCACTGTGACACTACCTTTACATTTCACTTTATATGTAGTAGAGGTAGTTTTATACACTGTAGTTTCATAACAGCGTAGTTTAGACCACTCTTGAGATTTTAATTAAGCTATTTAAATATAAGATGAAGCTGATGAAGGAATCACATCAACTGTTCATATCTTCTATACGTCTTACTTTTCATAAACTTATAGCTGTTGTGCGCGACCTTGCTCGCGTGGAAGTCGGAAGCTATCCCACGTAATCACCCTACAGGGATAAAAAGTATCATATGACCTAACCCAGGTTTTGGTCAACTGGTGGTCTACTGGAGCCTCAATGATGTGAAAAGGGAACAAACACACACGCAGAGTTATTTTCGCATATTTGCCAGTGGTATAGCTAAGAATGTATAAATAGCCATGGCTTTTATTAAATTATCAAAGTATGCTGTACCATTATTGGGTCTGACCTGCAATTTGCAAAAAACCTAAGCTAACCTAACCTTCAAATATGTCGTTCCGGGCCAAGTATTAAGATTGCCAAACACAGTCTAAGAAGACAAAAACATGTTGAACCGCGTGTTGTAAACTATTTTCTGGTACATTACAACAGAACAAAGAACTGAAAGCTTCCCCACACATATTTATATTCTAAACAGATGGCGTTAATGTCTTCTTTCAAAGAACTTTACACCCGTTACGGTTTATTGTGATCGTATCGTTTACCTAAGAGTACGTTTATACAACTTTGTACTTTATTTTAAAGTATAATGTCGAGATTTTACATATGGCAACATCCCTCTATTCATACGGTTTAATCAAATACATTAATGCTCAAAACGTTCAATGGAGTGCCAACGCCAACTCTCTAATTTCAAAATCTGTTAAAATGAGTTCAGCTTATTCCGTCATCTCCTTTCGGACCTACAGTTGGAATCCACTGAGTGGTTATATTGCCCATTGCTCCTCCAACAGGTGTTCACTAAGACCAGCCTAGTAAAATTTAAACCTAGCAGCTATAAGGCCAGTATTACCTATTTAATTTCAGTTTCGTTCTGTATAAATCGTACAATACAGTGCCGTGTCTTTGATACATTCCGGTTTAATGGCTTAGCGCTCATCATCGCAAATAAAAGCCTAATCGATATTGAGGCTTAACTTATTAAGCCTGCGAATTTAGTAGGATTAAAGGAAATGGGAGGGCTTTTACACGATTACGGAATCAGACAACTCTTTAAGGAACTCATTCGGGGAAGTATTGCTGAAATATGTTTGTCCAGAGGACAGAGATGAGGTCAAAAATGGAACGAGCTAACCCAGAAGAAATATGGAATATCGACAAGGTATGCCTGATGGAAGAAGGGAGATGGTGGAATGAGCTCGTGGAGTTCTTGGGCACACTCACCGAAGTACCGTCTGTAAAACACAGACAAGCAAGCAACTTTGCGGCAGTGGGCCAGGCTAAGAAGCTTAGCACTAGTTTATCGTCACCAATGAGCCACCACTAACCATCATTATACAATACCACCACTTTTTAACGTTGACGTGTCTGCCTTCAAAAAAACTGTGAAGGACGTTACTAAATGCCAACGCAGGCAAGTCTGATCGAAATATTTTCCGAGAAACTACTGAATGGTTTTTGATATGGCTATTGACGGATAAAACGTTACACGTGGTCGCACTTCACGAACAATATTTGTTCAAGGTCATGGGAATTCGGGAAAATTCCAGATATACGTAAAGAGCAAATTAAAAATACCCAAAGTAAAATTTATACATAAATATAATAAAGATTATTGACATATCCTCATAAAAATAATTATACAACTCCGTCGAATTCGGCAAGTGAACTTTTTTGGAAGCCGTGGATGCAAAACACATTCAAACTCACTACATTACTTTTTGGGACCCTTCCGTAATCAGGGACCCTCAGTTTATGTAATTTGGCCTCAATGTGACCCTTTTACGATAATATAGGGTATTATCGTAAAAGGGTAAGTGTAAGTAGAGAAGGACTGTCTGTCGGATAAGTGAATTTGTATACTTAACTTACTTCCGTGAAAAGCAAAGAGATTAAAACAACTTACAGAGCGGATATTGGGAATATTTTCATACAAAGTTTTTGATCCTGACCATTTTCGATTTTGACACACGAATGGTTTTTTTTTTGTATTACCACTCGCAGATCAACAACTCTAGAACCTTTGTAACTGCTACCTAACAAGCGGACTTATGACACTACATAAAATAATTTGTCACTAAGTAGTAACAAGTTGGATGACGATTTTCTTCGTGTTGTCCCGTCTAGCGCTCGTAAATATTTCAATGTCTTTGGTTAAAATATCTTTGCAGATAACGGAAACGTGGTTATACTATTAAGTGATTAACACGATTTTTTTATTTTCTCCCTCTAAGTCCGAAATCTGCAAAGATTTTTCAATGTCTTTGGTTAAAATCTTTGCAGATTTCGGACTTAGGGAGAGAAAATAAAAAAATCGTTTCTATAAAAGTCTGATAGTCGAATGCATCATTTTCTGCCTAGCTTTTTCTCCAGTACCTACCTATGTTAGTAACGGCCTCCAGTCTAGATGCAGCTGAATCTATTAGAGCTCGGTTACAATGAAACACGATACCCGTTGGTAAAACGATTAAAACTTAGCACAATTGAAATCTTGAACAATAGAGCAGGCTGATAGTGAATGCCAAGTGGCATTAAGTTCACAACAACATAGTCACATTAAAATAACCTACGAGTAAATTCAAGAGTGTTTCAACGTTCTTGTAAGTTCCTTATAACTGAGATAAATCAGCTCTTCATTTCTTCTGCCTCATTGGTCGCAAGCGCAACTGCTGAGCATGAGGTCCCGGGGTTCGATTCCCTGGTCGGGCATGGTGTTATTGGGTTTTTCCATCAGGAATTTATCAGTAACAACAGCAAAATCAAAAAATCAAAATCAAAATATTTTATTTCACATAGGCCTAGATGGGCACTTATAAAACGTCAACAAAAAGGTGCACGGTTCGGGTTGGTCGTTTCCTATGGAGAAAAACCGGCAAGAAACTCCATGGTTACTCTTTTCAAATCATTTGGTATTACAATTATCATGGATACAGCATTTGTACTTAAGTATGGGGGAACACGCCATGGGATCTGGAGGCGATAGTCCTCGCGCGCCTGCATGAATGGCGCGCGGAGGCACTACGTCGGGGGGAAACTCCGCTGCCGCGGCAAATTGCCGCTCAGCGGACAGACCTCCGGCGTGATATCATGGCGACATGGAGAGAGCGACTGTTGCAACCCCGTGCAGGGCACGCTACCATAGTGGCGATAAGTCCCCTCTTTGAGGAGTGGCTAGAGAGGCGCCACGGCGCCCTCACCTACCGCCTGACGCAGATCCTCACCGGACACGGTTGTTTCGGGAGGTTCTTGCACCGAATCGGGCGGGAGGAAACACCCGGGTGTTTCCACTGCGAGGATCGTCCGGAGGACACGGTGGAGCACACCGTAGAGGTCTGCCCCGCTTGGGCGGAGCACCGCCGTGTCCTTGTAGCGGCGATTGGCGGCGGCGATCTCTCGCGTCCGGCCCTGGTTCAAGCCATGGTCCGGAGCGAGAGGGAATGGGAAGCCGTCACCACCTTCTGTGAAGCAGTCATGCTAGTGAAGGAGGTGGCGGGACGTGAGAGGAAAAGAACCTCACGTCCCAGCCGCCGCGGGAGACGCCCTGGGCGTCGGGGGTCACGTGGTGGCTCCCGGCCACCGTAGGCGCGGGCCTGTGGACGGCGAGTTATGGGCTAGCTCGCCGTCCGGCCGTCTTATGACGACAGGCCGTGTCGACGGCGAGTTTGTGTTCCACGCCTCAAAGAGATGTCAGCAACCGAGTAGGGGTCCGCATGGGCCGATGCCTGCCAGAGCTGCAGGACTGTTCGAAAGAGACACCGTGGCCCTGGAACACAAAGGGCAAAGAAGGAACATGGATGGGTTTTAGTCAGTACAAGTCTGACACTCCCTTCCGCTCCGCCCAGAGTGGGGTGGGTCATTTGATGATTTCCCATCCAAAAAAAAAAAAAAAAGTATGGGGGAACAGCGTAGGCCCGACAATAAGTCGTTGCTTACTACACAAAAAAAAAAATGTTGAACAAAATAAAAAGTTAACTAAAGTTAACAAGCAGCTGGGACTCTACAAAGCCTACAAAGCCTACAATATTCACACATTCACAAACAATTGACAAAAAGAATCTATACAAAGGTAAAAAATAAATATTTTAAAATACATAAATTAAACAAGTGACACAGATATTGTTATCAGTGCTGTAACTGTTCTGAGCAGTAACAGCGGAATCTGAATTTGCGCCCGGTTGATGGCAGTAGGCTCGCCCCCTATAACATGGGTCTTAAACATGACTGGCGAAATGTGGGTGTACTATTAGGAGCACCTCTGCCTAACCCTTCAGGGATTGTAGGCGTGACGTTATGTTATGTTATGTCATTTCTTCTCAGTCTAGTTAAAAAAAGGTAAAAAAACTACTTCTTAAAAGTAAATCAAAGTCCCGTTTTTCCTTTTGAAAATTTTTAGTATTCGTTCATTTAAAAAATAGAATGAAAGCGAATGCGAATGAGAAAACTTAATCAATAATTTGATACAATTGAGTCGGAGTAGCCAAAGCTCGAGTACAATTCAGTGGATGCAGGTATTTTCCGGGCGATTTTTGTAGAATTCTGAAATAGCCTAAAGTAACCTTATTTTCTAATAAATGTAATGAATGCAATGTAATGAAACTAGTGTAATGAAATGAATATAACGTAGTGACGTTATTGAAATGTTAATACGTTTTGTGATAAAATTTAATATATCAATAAAAAAACATTTATTTAATATAAATATATGTTTTGTTGCATTTATGGTAGAATTAAAGGCTTTTTTTTATTTTATGTAACCTTCTGTTCTATTTTTTCCCGCGGCATCGCACGCGTTGTCTTCCTAAATTATCCAAGAGAACATTTTAAGTTATACCCTATGGCAGTCGGAAAATGTGGGAAAAAGTGTTACCTCTTAGCGAAAGAATTTTCGGAATCGGATCAGTAGTTCTGAAGACTACCCCACATTCAAACTCTTTGTGATATTAGTGTAGAAGAACAGCATAAGTATCAGACAGTGCCCCAACGGTAGGTATTAATACTGTCGTATGCAGATCTGATGAGATCAGGGTTATCACAAAATAGAAAAAAAAAATGTAATCATTTTATTTACTTCGGTGTATTCCCGTTGAAACAAAAAAAAATCAAAAGCGTTGTTTCGTTGGCCCCACTACCTCAAGATCAGAAAAATTAAGGAATGAAACAAACCTAAATGATGTCAGTGGGAATTAATAGACATTCCGATCCATACAGTACGACAGCTCTGACATGCCAGTCTCCACTCTTCTATACCTACCAGTGTCATCTAGGTTTTACTCTCCTTGGCATACAGTTTTCAAGTAGCTTCCTACAGTTAGTGTCAATGAACTCCTCCCTCGAAAAGCGCGGAGATTTTGACACTAATCAACTCTAATTTAATAAATCACGACAGTTAAATAGAAAAAGTTTAATTCGACGCAACAGAATGGAAACAAATGTCCAAGTTTGCAGAATTTCTCAGAAAGTTTAACAGTCGTGTGTTGCTCACAGCAATTGACATAACAACATCACGCCTGTAATCTCTGAAGGGTTAGGCACAGGACTACTTAATAGTATAACCACATTTTGGCAGTTTTGTTTTAAAGTCCTATGTAATAGGGGGCGACCCTATTGCCTTCAACCGGGCACAAATCAAATAAAAATGTATAATTTCATGTGACTAAAACTACTGGATTTATTCGAATGATTTTTGTATGCAGACTGGGAACATCATGAGGTAAACGCAGTGTAATTTATTGTCGTATTGTCGGTGCTACCCTGTATGCTTCGTTCCACGTTTTTGTCTAATTGCACTTCACTAACTAGTTATTGATCTTCACCTTTATATCTGTCACTAAACACACAATACAATATAATGTAGCACGATATTAATTAAAAAAGAAGTATCCATATGTAATGTATGTAATTTAAATAATAATTGTAATACCTATACCGATGTTAACCTACTTTGTGTACAGTTTTAGACTGCTTGTTGTGTGGACACCGTGTACATTTTAAAATGCCTTCGTTACAAGGGATCCAAAAAATAAATTCATTTTTCTCTTTTCACAAAATTATGTTGTATAGACTTATATTTGGGTTTTACTTCAAATGCAGTAATTGTGCTACCGTGTGTCTATTATTAAAATTCTACTGTATTGTTAGTTGTGGATCCGGCTATTTACAAATGATCTTGAATGCTGAGACCTTTCAAACAAATGCATATGGTTTTATTTACGATTTTGTGGCAGTTATAAATATAACTGTAAATGTTTTGATGTCTATTATCACTGAAGAAAATTACGTTCTTAAGTTTTCGTCAAACTTAGCCTCAGATTCTTTTTCAACATTACAAAAGAAACAGCATTGTCTTGTAACATATGTTCTGTTGTTTATTACATTCATAGGAGAGTTGGCCTTGATATGGTTATCATCGGCAGATTTTTCTTTAGCAGTCTTGACCGTACACTTTTACAGGATAATTTCTTATTATTCGAGTCGACTGACCACAGTTTATATTACTGAAAATTATCAAAAAACAGTAGAATCCCTGTGCAAGGCGCTAAAAAATAATTTTGAAACAATGAATTTGAGCGCCAATAAAAAATACGAACACGTCAAATATTTTTGTGAAGGCTATTTGAAATTATCAAACAATTTGGATGCAACAATCATGTATCTAAGGCTAAAGGTACTTATTCTGATGTAATATTATCCAGTTCCAGTTTTTAGTTACAGATAGGCAAAGTCCTATTAAAGTTATTGTACTTACCTCTTCTTGTTGATTATGGAAGCTCTGACGTCGGAAATACAGAAAGAAGCACCCTGGTGCATGCTGTTTGCCGACGACATTGTTCTTGTCGGTAAAGATGGACTTGAGATACAGAGCAGATTGAAGATATGACAACAGAAGCTTGAGAATGTTGGTTTGAAAATCAGCTGAAGTAAGACTGGTTACATGTTCTGCGATTTCGGCGCCAAAGCGCTAGATGGCGCGCTTCTCCCAGCCTGCTCCGACTTGCGGTATCTCGGTTCACTTGTGCAAAGCGGTGGCGAAATAGATCGGAGTGTTAAGCACAGAATTAACACTGGATGAATAAATTTGCAGCAGGTCACGGGAATAATATGTGACTCCCGCATTCCCCTTAAACTTAAAGGGAATATTTATAAAACCATGGTTAGACATGCTATGGGCCACAAAAGTGATGAATGAAAGACAACAGCATGTGGCTGAGATGAGAATGCTAACGGGGGATGTGTAGAAACGCAAAGGGATAAAATAAGGAAAGAGTATATTAAGAGGAGGTATGAAAGTAGCGCCAATAACTATAAAGTTGTGTGGAATGAGGAAAATGTTGAGTATGAATGTAGAAGGCTATCAGAGTAGAGGAAGACCAAAGAAACGATGACTTTGTGAAGGATGATACGGTTAGAAAGAAGGTGACTACTGAGATGACGAGTAATAGAGAAGTAGGTACGGAAGAAGAATACATGCTGCGCCGACCCCAAATAAATTGCGATAAGGATAGGAGGATGATGATAGGCAAAGTTATTGTTTAGTAACTGAAAATGGTCTGTGTGTAGGTGTTTTCTTCCAAACGTAATAATTGATCATCACATTGTTTCAGGTGACTATTGCTTATGTCAGTGATTTTTTAAGAATTTTGTTCGTGGTTGTTTACTTCGACTGTGCTACTGATTTTGTAAGTCCTACCTAGTAGCTTTAATATGGAACACCCTTAGTTAACCTTCATCGCCATTTTATTCAGCATTTCAGCACTTTGTTAATAAGTATTTTGGGCCAAATCCCGCTAATGTATTATTTCCTTTATTTGTTTTTACACGTATTAATTACATTTTTAAATATTCTAATTTAAAACAATATGAAAATATTGAAAACATATAACAAAAATAGTAGCCCACCAGCATCGGGAACAGGGTCCGGTCCAGGGCTCTTGAGAGAGGAACCTCCTAACAATACGCGCCGTGTCCAGAAGTTCAGCTCTCTGAATCAAGCCCTTGATCCAGCTGCCAAGCGACAGCCTCCTCAGATATTGGTCGAGGCAATTGGCTATTAAGCCATTGGCCGACACGACTATCGACACTATGACTGCTGTACTCATGTATTTATTATTATCCAAAGCAGGAGCATTATTATTTGTGAAATGTTTCAGACGCCGTTATATATAGTACCCTGGATTTTAGAAATTACTCTCTCTGTATTAATGTTGTGTGTACCAGCATTTTTAATGGAATTAGCTGCAAATTATCTTGACGACATACAAATTGTGCTTGCTGACCAGTTATTAATGATTCAAGGTATTTTTCTATTATTAAATTGTCATTTTGGAGAAATTAAACTCAATGAAGCGTTATTCAAAATAGTGACTGCATCGTTGGTCTAGTGGTCGCAATCGCGACTGCTGAGCATGAGGTCCCGGGTTCGATTGCCGGGTCGGGCGAATTAACATTGGGTTTTTTTTCATCAGGAATTTCTTAGTAGCAACCAAGAAGTCTGGGTTTGTGCCCGGTTGATGGCAATAGTGTGTAATGTGGGTGTACTATTAGTTACGCCTCTGTCTAACCTGGCGTGCTGTTATGTTATGTTAATCATTATTATTTTTTTAGAATAATTATTAGGTACTTTTTATTCTATTACAGACAAGAAGCTCCGAGTAGCTATATACGATGTTCTGGATTATATTGACGCTAGTTCTGCTAAGTACACAATTTGGAACGGTTTTCCATTTGACATTAACTTCGTTTTCAGTTTCTTTAGTTTAAGCATAGCGTATATTGTAGCTTTGTTACAATTTTCATACTAGCTTGACATCGTAGGATATAATTAAGTACCTTTAATTGTTTTGTGGTCGTGTCACACACACGCAGTTCTTTTGGTTAAAAAATATATAATAATAATTTATTTGCATCAAGTTTAACATTTTACATTAGATACATGTAATACATACAATTTAAGGAAAATTAAACAATATTGTGGCGACACCAACACCTTTGCTAAGTTGTCAAGACAACTTGTGTTAAAGATGCTGGGCCCGACCCTTTAGTGGATGTTTCTTAATTGCAATTAGTACATACATGCCATTTTACAAAAAATATGACTAGTCCATTATGCAGTATAAGTAAACGGGCAAATAAACTATTTAGAAAGGAAATAGAATGAAAACAAAGGTAATATATGGTATGAGCAGAGTAGTGTAGTGTGTGTGTACGTGTGTGCGTGCGTGTGTGTATGTGTGTGTATATGAGTGTGGATGTGTATGAGCATAGGATAGTTTAACGGGAACTGTATTGAGTCAACAATAAATTTTCTGTATTGTTGTAGTTAATTGTTAGTAGCCAATCACTTAGTTTCTTTTTGAGTGATATTTTAGGTAGTGAGTAGAAGTCTAGTACTTTGTTAAGGTTATTATAGAGATGAGGACCTTGGAAACAAGGAAATCTTCTTGTAAAAGAGAATTTGCAGGGGAAGGGTTGACATACCTTGTCTTTGCGTCTTGTGGTGATTACTTCATAGGAGGTTCTTTGGTGCTGATATAGTACCATGTGTAAGACAAACAATTGCCTCACTGTAAGGACTTTACAGTTCCTATATAATTCCTCAGTTGGAAAAAGGATGGACCTAAAGGTGCTAGTTTTTAGCACAAGCATAAGTAAATGGTTTAAAATTTTTTTTTGACGATTTACATATAGCTTCCTCTGAATTCGTACTATTTGGCTGTCGTGAGCACTATGAGAAATCTTTTTTATTCCAACATAAAACACAAATGAATTATTTATTTATTTATCTAAATGCCTTAAATTATCATTACAGGTATATAACCTAATGCAATAGTCAAGTCACACACACAATATTAAAATTAAAGCACAACACATCTCATTGTTTGTAACACAGTGTAAACAAAAGTACTTTTGCGAAGTCACCCCAGTGACATGTAAATATATCTATTTCGACCTGAATGTAATTGATGGTGCGAATTGCTCGAGTCAGAGGGGTTTTGGCCAGCAAATTGGTCCTGGCTGAAGGACCAGTAGCGGCGGGGGCCGTTGCCTCCACATATAACGGTCGGGAACGCACAAGTGCAACCGCTACAACACTGTTGGGTTGTGTTCTATGCCTCGAAGCAGTCTCACTATAAACGAAACTAGTGTAATTTCCCGTCGCACCCTGAGTTGATTGTACCCCACCATACCCAGTACAAATAGTGTGGGGTACATCAAAGGGTAAAATGGGTATACCTTGTTTTGGGCTCGCTCTAACATCTATGAGTACTTGGCCTCATGTGGATTCCATATGACAGCACTATGTTCCAGATGACTCCTGGCTAATGCGTCATACAGAACTCTAATGGCCGTAATGCTGGTAAAGTCTCGCGTCTGCCTCAGAACAAACCCCAAGTTTCTGGACGCCTTTTTGCAGATCTTAGATATATGACCGCGAAACGTCAGTTCAAGAGTGCATCGCTCGTTGCATCGGTACTGCACCCACTTCGTACTTGTAGAGTAGAGGTGCTCGCGCGCGGGTTAAACTTATCACCGAGCACTAGGATACGTTAAAGTAGAGCCTGTTCTCATGACTCCATTTCACGATGCTATCAATGTCCTCCTGCAAACGTCGGCAATCAGACTCCGTCCTGACCTCAAACAGCAACTTGAGGTCATCTGCGAATAACAAACAAGATCCATTTTTGACGACTTCTGGTAAATTGTTTATCATTATAATAAATTCCAGAGGCCCCATGTTGCTGCCTTGACTCACCCCGGACCAGGTGTAATACGGATCGGATTCGCAGCCGTTGTAGTCAAGGTATTGCTGTCTGTCATGCATATAGCTGGTTAAGAACTGAAAAAAATGTGGTGTGCAACCGATTTCTGCTAACTTACGTTATAATATGTCATTATCGACGGTGTCGAACGCTTTCTTGAAGTCAAAATAAGCAGCGTCAACATGCACACCAGCATCCACCGCTGGCACTATCTGTGACATGAAGTTAAGGAGATTGGGGGCAGTGCTACGCCCAGGCCGGAACCCGTGCTGCGCATCCGATAGCTGAGCGCGGACCTGCTCCTGCATGCTGCGCTGGATGGCGGACTCGAAAACCTTGGCCGGCGTGGACAACACGGCCACCGGTCAATATCCACTGATGACCGATACTGCCTTCTCTTTGGGAACCGGAATGACACGCGTTATCTTCCATCGAGTTGGAAACGTTGCTGATTGGAGACATGCATTAAATATATACTACAGAGGTTCCGCTAATATTCTACTACAATCCCTGAATAGGAAGGCTGGTATTCCATCCGGGCCAGCTGAACGTTTCGGTTTTAGGCGAGTGTCTCTGTAACGTCCTCAAGACTCAGCGAGCCTAGTTGCACGTGCGACCCACTCATGGCCCCCGCCGCCTTCGCCGCGGCCGTCTGTGGGTCAAGTTGTGGTAGCTCCCTAGCGTATACCGACTCGAAAAACATAGCAAATTGCTTGGCACATTCAAGATCCGTTAGGTATTGATCATCCTTAATAATAATTTGTCGGTTCGCTGTGCTTGTCTTAGATCGTTTAAATTGCCAGAATGACTTTGGATCTTTCGCTAACTGACATTGTATTTTAGCTAGATGACGTTTGTCTGCAGTGTGAATATTGTTTTTAATATGTGCCCGGTATTTAGAATACTCACTGTAAACAGTTAAATCTTTTGTTTCCTTATGAAGTTTAGCTTTGGTTTTTAGATCTTGTATTATTTCTCTCGTGTACCAATTAGGGTAAGTGTACCGAGACTCCACACTACGATTTTTCCTGGGGACACATTCATCTAAAATGTTGTTAATTTAACTGTAGAAGAAGTTTAATATATCTTCCAAGTCGTGCATTTCGTACATATTATTCCATTCCGTTGCAATTAACAAAGAATAAAGCACCTGATAATTTGTCTTATAAAAGTTCCATTGCGGTCTAATACTGAGTGCGCATGCACCAGCGTGCGAGTCGGTATCGGTGGCGGATACGGCCGCGGTCGACGAGGTAGCAAGACTAATGTCAGCGGTGGAGGGCGCGCGCGGGTTCTAGGCTCACGCTGACTTTGAGCGGCGGGTGATGCACATCGACAGGCACGAGTGGCACGTCCGCCGCAACTACTGACGCCTTCCCGCCAAATCCTGAACTCAACACCAAATCTAATTGACGACCTATACAATTGGGTACATTATTACTTTGAGTGAATTCGCAAAAGGACAAGAAACATTCATAATAGTTAGTCACATTTGTAGGACACAAATGAAAATTAAAATCACCTAACACAATTATTTGTTTAAATTTAGTACACGTTTTTCTATTACTGCAAACAGTATCATGTAATCAATTTCAGAACAATCCGGGGGAATATAAATAACAGAACACAGAACTAAAAATCTACTATTTAAATGTACCGTCGCACAAGCCATTTCGAAAGTGAAGGTATCTATCGATACGTCTGGCACAAGTACCCTGCGCAAGGGCACGCTACCATTGTGGCGATAAGTCCCCTCTTTGAGGAGTGGTTAGAGAGGCGCCACGGCGCCCTCACCTACCGTCTGACGCAGATCCTCACCGGACACGGTTGTTTCGGGAGGTTCCTGCACTGAATCGGGCGGGAGGAAACGCCCGGGTGTTTCCACTGCGAGGATCGTCCGGAGGACACGGTGGAGCACACCGTAGAGGTCTGCCCCGCTTGGGCGGAGCACCGCCGTGTCCTTGTAGCGGCGATTGGCGGCGGCGATCTCTCGCGTCCGACCCTGGTTCAAGCCATGGTCCAGAGCGAGAGGGAATGGGAAGCCGTCACCTCCTTCTGCGAAGCAGTCATGCTAGTGAAGGAGGTGGCGGGACGTGAGTGGGAAAGATCCTCACGTCCCAGTCGCCGCGGGAGACGCCCTGGGCGTTGGGGGTCACGTGGTGGCTCCCGGCCACCGTAGGCTCGGGCCTGTGGACAGCGAGTTATGGGCTAGCTCGCCGTCCGGCCGTCTTATGACGACAGGCCGTGTCGACGACGCGTTCGTGTTCCACGCGCGCCTCAAAGAGATGTCAGCAACCGAGTAGGGGTCCGCATGGGCCGATGCCTGCCAGAGCTGCGGGACTGTTCGAAAGAGACACCGTGGCCCTGGAACACAAAGGGCAAAGAAGGAACATGGATGGGTTTTAGTCAGTACAAGTCTGACACTCCCTTCCGCTTCGCCCAGAGTGGGGGGGGTCATTTGATGATTTCCCATCCAAAAAAAAAAAAAAAAAAAAAAAAGTACCCTGCGCAGCTCGAACCGGTGTGTGGCCACAAGAAATGCGCCTCCCTGTTTTCGTCCATCCGCTCGATCGCTACGAAGTATACTGGACAATTTCAGAATCTTGAATGGAGTCATTGCAACCCGATTCAGTAATTGCAAACAAATCCGAATTGAATGAATGCTATGTTATTTCTTAAATTGTCCAACTTAGTTCGGAGACCTCTAACATTCTGGTAAAAAAATTCAATGGTAATACTTTGATGTCTTTTTGGTATGGTTCCGAAAATAGATCCACTATTTATCAAACCACTGCTCTGGCACTCCAATTACAAACGACGTGTAATCTCGCTAGTTTTTATGCTTTATTGTATCCACTTTAACAGGTACATCCGGCCCACATATAAATTTCACGTGATTAGTGATTGATTCGAAAATGGTTTCTGGGTGTAATCGCCAAACATGCAAGTGCTTTTCCGTTCCGTGGCTTGCAAAGCTTTCAACTCGGTATTTGTTCCCACTTTGACACCCTTTGGCTGTCTGTTAACTTTTTTATAGTGTACAGTCGTCCAAACAGATTGAATTATATAGTATTATAATATTTTAGTAGTTATTGCAGATTGTCCTTCACCTTTATTTCTGTTATGTTTATTTCGATGCTTTTAATTATGCCTTGGAACATAATTATTGTAATGCTTTCAGTAAGTTAAAATGATACAGGTATATACCTATATCAATATTAAAAATTTATCAGAAATTCAGAAGCCATCTGTTTATTATCAGTAGAAGGGTTATACTTACTTTGAGACGTAGATATTATTCAAAATAAATGTTATTTGAGTAAATTCAAACGCTCCTCACATATTCAAAGTTAATACGTTTTTAATTTATAATGCGTTCTTTACGAGAGATCAAAAAAAAACTTTCATTTCACGGAATAATGTCGTTCAGACTTTTATTCGGGTTTTACTTCAAATGCAGTAAATCTGCTACCGTTTCTTTATTATTAAAACTCTACTGTATTGGTTGTTGTGGAATCGGCTATTTACAAATTTTCATGGATGCTGAGAGCTATCTGCAATTTAATGCATCTGCGTTTTTTTATTACGATTTTGTAGCAGTTATAGATATAACTGTAAATGTTTTGATGTCTGTGATCACTGAAGAAGAAAATGTTATGAAGTTTTGTTCTAACTTATTTTCCAATTCTTCTTCAACATTACAAAAGAAACAACATTGTCTTGTTACATATTTTCTGCTGCTCATCTCAATATTTGGAGAGTTGGTCTTTTTATGTTTCTCATTAGAAGAATTTTCTTTACCAATCTTAATCTTAAACTCCGTATACTTTTACAAATATATTTCTTATTTTTCGAGTCGACTGACCACAGTTTGTATTGCTGATAATTATCAAAAAACAGTTAAATCCCTGTGCAAGGCGCTAAAAAATAATTTTGAAACAATGAATTTGAACGTCACTCAAAAATACGAACACGTCAAATATTTTTGTGGAGGCTATATAAAATTATCAAACAATTTGGATGCAACGATCAAGTATCTAAGGCTAAAGGTACTATTTCTCATGTGATATTTTCAGTTACAGATAGGCAAAATTTTTGTGACTGAAAATGTTCTCTGTTATTTTTCTTCCAAACGTAATAATTGATTATCACACTTTTTCAGGTGATTATTGCTTATGTCAGTGAATTTTTAAGAATGTTGTCCGTGGTTGTTTTCTTCGACTATGCTACCGATTTAGTAAGTATTACCGAGTAGCTGATATGCCTTGAATCTTACGTACCTTAAAAAAATCAATTACAAGTGTTTCAGGACCCACTTCTTCAATATGCAATAAGGGCCAAAATACAGCTACTGCCTTCGGCATCCATTAAAATGTTAGGTTTTGTGTTAAGTACTGTTTTTTTTTTGTTTCAGCATCTCTCTATCATAGTATCTTATCCCTGGATTTTTGAAATAGTCCTCTGTATATTAATCCTGTGTGTACCAGCATTTTTATTAGAAATAGCTGAGAATGACCTTGATGAGATAAAAATTGTGCTTTCTGCCCAGTTACTGATGAATGAAGGTATTTAACCACTATTACCATTTAAGAACAATAAAAATAATTACGAGACGAAAGCTCCTGCGAACGAACTTCCTATTCACAATGTACAAATACCCAACTAAGCTGTATTTGTATTAGAGTCATTTAACTAAGTCCGTTGTTACAGGTGTTTATTGAAGCTGTTGACCATACTGATAACAGTTAATAGTGGTTACAGGCAATGGTTTTATGGCCAAGAGCTTCGACTATGGTCAAAGCTCTTGCTTCCTTGAATTCAGTAGTCATGTTTATTTGCCTAGGAAATAGATTTAACGGTTTTTTTTTTCTATTACAGACAAGAAGCTCCGTGTAGCTATATACGATGCTCTGGATTATATTGACGCTTGTTCTGCTAAGTACACAATTTGGAACGGTTTTCCATTTAACATTAACTTTGTTTTCAGTTTCTTTAGTTTATGCACAGCGTATATTGTAGCTTTTTTACAATTTACGTACTAGTTATTTCTATCGTAGAGAATTATAAGAGAGAGAGAGAGTGAGAGTTGTTTTTTTGTGTGTTCATGATTAAGATTTTCAATAGTTAATGTCTATAGAAAATATATATTTTGCATAACATTGGCCTGTTAGAGGTACGCCTTGAATCTAATAAAACAAACTCAATTATTTATCACAACAAATAAATTGTTTTATTGATTAAGCACAGCGTGCATTGTAGCTTTATTATATTTTTAGTAACTTTGTATGTCCCATTGCTATCAAGGCGCTGCTGCTGGCCTTTCTCGGGGAGTTAGGGTGGATCGAATACATTTCCCACCCGCACGCAAAATACGCGCTTTGATGTGGACTTGCGGTGTGCGTTACCGTAGTATTATATTATCTGTGGCGTTACGATTGCACCGCCAAGTTATCAAAACAGAAAAAACTTCGCCGAAAAATTTGACGAAATTTGTCAAAATCGAAGGGTACAAACCAAAAATTAGTCAAAGTAGAAATAAAGAATTTATAAGGCTTTTAAGTTGGCCGCGCAAACGTAACGTGGAGGATTGCGCGGCCATGAATATCTCAGCAACTACTTGGATTAGAGATCTAATTCTTTTTGTCAATTGAAGACTGAATTTGTCAAAAATTGTCGAAAAATAATTATAAGCTCTGGATCAATATTTTACGAAATATTCACCTTGGAAGTTATGGCCGCGCAATCCTCCACTTGTTGTTTCTTTATTGTTGATTATTTCTTTAAACCTAAGACTTCATACATTAAAACTGTTACAAGAAGAAAGGTCTTAATTTGTCAAAACTAACGAAAGCATTAAATACTACTAAAGTATTGTTAAACAGACGATATAAGTCCAAAACAAAAAGTACTTGGCCGCGCGATCGAAACGTTACTTTGTACGCTGATATCTTATTATCTATAATTGCTAGGATTTCGGTGTGAACATTAGTCTTTTTAGGGTTCGGTAGCCGAATGGCAAAAAACGGAACCCTAATAGATTCGTCATGTCTGTCTGTATTAATGTCCGTATGTCACAGCCACTATATAACGAAACTATTAGGACTGCACAGTTGAAACTCGGTAGGTATTGTTATTTGTGTATTCTGTGAACCGCTTTAAGATTTTTATACAAAAATAAAAAAAATAAGATACATGGAACTGAACTAGTTTTTTTTTTTCATCAAACCTATTTTTGCGGGGTGTCTTTAGATAGGTCTTTAAAATTACATTGAGGTTCCTAAAATATTCAGTTTTAACTTTATGGTTTTTTTTTCTTCTTCATAAATAATAATAACAGCTTCTAAATAATAACAGCCGCTCGGATGTTCGGGTTAAGCCGAGCTTGCCTAGGTTGGTCCGTGGATGGGTTCCCCCGTTCCTCTTCCTCCGTGCCTCGGAAAGCACGTTAAGCAGTTGGTTCCGGCTGTCATTTGAAGATCTTTGACAGTCGTTACGGGTAGTCAGTGGCCCCAAAAGTCTTACCAAGGGGTATCGTATCACCCAGTACTAACTGGTTTGTGGAGGTCCGATAGGCAGTCGCTCCATGTAAAATACTGGTATTCAGCTTTATTCGGTTATCGTTGGGAAAAGGCTAGGCAGATGATGATGAACTGTGTCTTCAACTGTTGTTATTACTTAATAACCATTTTAAATTAATAAATGTCAACAATAATTATTATTTTCTGTTATAACATTGAGCCTGTAATTTAAAATGGAATAAAACAAACTCGTAATTTATCACAAATCAATTGTTATATTTGAATTACATCTGTCAACAGTCAATATTATATTATGTGCTATACAATTTATATATTAGACGTTCACATACATACATGAATGGATCGTAACTCTAACATTTATTATAGTCGCTTTATTATTTTGATATAGTTTTTCTTAACTTAGACACTTGTGTCGGATCGGGAGACTAACTTGTATCTATGGTCAAGTTAAAGTAATTACTTGAGTTTAAGTTATTACTTATGCAATAGACAATAATTTGAACGAAGTAAGAATCGCCAAAGATAGCAAAGTTAAGAATTCTCACTTTTGACAGTTCTAACTTCAATCAATTACTAAACTCCAGAATAAAACTCGTATTTTAAGTAATTACTTTTTAATACACTTAGAAGTGGGTGTCACAGTAGCAAAGTTATATCATTTTCCAATTTAACAATTAAAAGAACAATTGTAAGCAAGAAATAAATATATATTATTAAAATAAAACCAGACCTCATTCAGTGAAAGAAAAAGAGGGGAACTCACTCACTACACATTTTGTGATATCGAGTCTACCCCATATTATTTTACGAAAAGCTATAATGAATGACTAGAATAACCTAAAAAATGTTATCAATAAAGACGTCAGTTTCCACATAAATCTTTATGAAACTGAATATATTTGTGCGTCATATTATGAGCTATTTAATCTGAGAAATATTATTTGTCCATTTCCCAAAATTAAAATGCAGGACTTATACTGTTTTTTTCTAACTTTATCTCGATCCGACCAAATGTTTTTTTTTTTTTTAAACTTCGTAAAACCTTTCAATTTACCGCCTATTTTTTATAGATCACAGGAAAAGATTCAAGTTCTACACAAATAGACATAATATTACCTACTTCTATACCAAAGCGATGTAAACATTTAATTATTACTTTTTCGGATAACTTGAAAGGTTTACAAGTAGTTACCTAAAGTACATTTTGTTATAAACGACTTAACATAGACTAGAACAATAATATTTTTAATTAAAATAGTGTTTATACTTCATAAAGCTATGATATCATTTATTTTATAAAGTATTTTAACATCTATCTACAAGTATTGGATCTTGTGTAGCATGATGTAATTTGCTCTCGTTCTGGCTTATAACGCTGTCTCAGTCTGTCATATCGAACTCACTTGTTTTAGCTGCCTTAGTTCCTTTTTTTTTAATTCTACAATATTTAATGCGTTATTTACACTGTCAAACAAACGACGAAGCAATGAATTATGGTGTACTTTAAAACCCTTGAAATTGTGTTAGTAAAGGATACCTTTTTACAACATCACAACACAATTTCAAAGTCATTGTGGTGTTGTTTATACCCACAACTTCGGTTAAATCACAAAAATGACAAAGTATATGTGGTTTTTGATACTTTACTGTCAAAAGACTTTAGCTTGTAGCTATACAAGCAAAAGTATTAAAAGTTTAGTATTAGTAGAAAAGTAACTAAAGTATTTTACATCTTATATTACGCAATATAAGATGTAAAATACTTTAGTTACTTTTACTTTACTGTCAAAGTAAAGTGTACTTTATTCCTGTTGTAATAAGGAAGCTGAAAAGTTTCTGTCAGAGGTATAAAAGATATGAAAGAGCTGGACAGCACAATTTTAAAATTGCTTGGATTGTGATGCTATTGCGAAATGGTAAAATATCACTCCAATGAAGTCTGCGCCTTATATCAAAAATTTAGGAGACATATTCGCGTCCCCCTAGTTTTTGGGGCAATCCTGTGGAGACAAGTGTTTAAAATGACGTACTAACTAAATAAAATTTATTATAATTATTAAACGTTAAATTATTTTAAACTTTACAATTCCATCATTTTTTTTCTAATTAGGCGATAGTTATGTTATAAATTAAAATATTAAGAATGCTGGATAAATTCTCTAATTTATTTAAATATTTAGTTTAGTATTAATCAAGTAGCTGCCGCAAACAATTTGGGTTAGCAATGGTCCCTTAACATAACTGACTAGACTAATATATTTTTATTATTATTTATATTATAGCCGGTACCGCTTCGAAATTCTCTCTTAAAGATATTTCCTGTACCCTTTACACTACTTTTTAGTAATAGTAAGTAAAATAATATTAAATGCAAATGGCGACATTGACTAAAGGTGCGTCCAGACAGTGCGAGGCATGTGCTTCGAATAAAGCGCCATTTTTTTTGTGAATGGCATCTCTCCGGGCTAGCCTGTGAGTGTCCTGAAGACCTGCAGCCAGGGCAATAAAACTAAGTGACTGCACGCTAAGGTCACACTCGGTGGGGTAAGAGCCTCGGCTTAGGGCGTCGCTGGAGTAGGACTGCAAGGGACTGGCTGGAATGTTTTTTTTTTATTGCCGTGACATAACGCTGTTTTTAATCGGCTCAAGATCATTGTCGTCGCGGACAAATGAGGACACTCACCAACACGCGTAGCATGACCACCGTAGAAAGGGGTTTTGTCAACGGAAGAATCGACAAAATGACAGATCAACAAAAGAAATCTGTCATTTTGTATTAAAAAAGTAGACGCTTGTCTAGTTACTAAGCTTGCCGATATCATAGGTACGGTGCGTTACAAACATTTAGTATTTCTTTTTTTATATTTCAATTTCATTCGGAGAAATATCGGTAATATCATTATTTGCGAATACTATACCATACATTTATTTATTATAATATTACATTTAATAGTATTAATAGATATCAATTATATTAACATGGAGTTGTTATGACAGTAAGCAGGTATTGTGTTAAGATGCTACAATAAATTAAAAAAAAACTACTTGTAACATTTTAAAGAGTTTTTAACAAGTATTTAAAAAAATATAGATATTTTTCTTTGATATTTGGCATGTATTTATTGTAAAGATTGTAAGCTTAATTTCGAGTTAAGTTTTTTTTTTGGAATGTATTAAAATTTATAAGTAATATAAAAATAAACAATATGACTTTCAAATTAAACTATTAAATTATAAAATCACTACTTAGTTTGAGGTGTTGGACATGTTTTACCTTGTGAACAACACAAATCTAATTAATATTACAAAAAATAAACGTAACACTGACTAGTTCAAGTAAAAAAATTGTGAAATATTAATTAATTAAATTTCTAAGTTTTTATACTTAAATAAAATAAAAAATATTCTTACCAGCTTTGCCTATCAATATCATACTTATTGTTTAAAGCATTATAAAATAGGTCTTAAAGGCAAATCTATAGAACAAACTTATCTGTAGACTTAACTCAGTCGCGCTTCATCCGAAAATGACCTTATTTGTATCAAGTTAATGTTCTTATTCGCATGATACGCTTGATCACAGTCGCTTGCAGGAATATGCACATTAATCTTATACTAACAAGGTTTGTTTTCAGTTCTTTCGCTCTATAGATAAGCCTTAAACTGCAAATTTCTAACTAAGCTTTTAGAGAGATCTTTGAAAATATCTTTGGTTATAAGTACTTGTCAATTATTATTAGGTTTGGAATGAGATTCTAATTTTTTTATAATATTTAATAGTGTCATCGCTAAATAATAGATCAGCGGCCCTATCAAGAACGCTCTTCGTAAACGTCACGTAAATTCGAATGGTTTTTAATTGAACAATACTCTCATCTTTTAGAATTTTTTTTTTTTAATTATTGCGACAAACATAATAATTCGTATTACCCAGAGATATGAAGAAAGTCTTAAAACTAAACTAAATAACATTACGTGTACGAAGCGCGTTCGAACTATCTAGACCTACCTACTAAAATCATGGAAAGACTACCTTAAAACTAGAATATTATGAAGAATCATCCAATACTCTGCAGAGAATGTTTGAACTGTAAAAGTTTGCTGAGATTCGTGAAGACAAGGTCTTGAGGGTTCGATATGATGAAGTAGACCAGTCCTAATATTGATAGGACTGCCCGCCATATTGAGAAGTGCGTCCAGGTGTGATAGAATGTGGGTATAGTTGGCTGAAAAAGAAAAGAAAAACTCATCAACTCATGTCTTATTTATTCCCATAAACAGGCCACGCCTTGATGGGCAACTACGGAACCCTACATTGTGCGTGGCCCGACACGCACTTGGCCGGTTTTAGTGTTAATGATAGTATTAGAGGCCATGTCAGTTTAAAAACTTATATTGTAAGTAAGAAGTAAGATTAGTGAAGTGCAAAAAACAGCTAAAGTTGACCTTTAAAAAAATCATACCAATAATACATTGATACCATCTTCACAGTTTGCCAATTTCTTCAAATAACACAAATTACGTTGATAGCATAATCAGCCTATTAATGTTCCCACTGCTGGGACGCAGGCCTCCTCTCTATGAGAGGGAATGGGCTATAATCCACCACGCGGGCCCAGTGCGGGTTGGTGCGTTGATAGCACGATCTAGAATTATAAGCACTAACTTGCAGCTTTGGTTATTTTCGAAACCATGACCACTTTCGCTAATCAATAGCAATAACTGACATTCGCGTGTTTTAGGCCAATGTCACGTCACCAGTCTGGCGCGATTTTCTAGTTTGCTTTTTTCCATACCCTCGTAGTTTTAAAGGAAAAAATAGTTACATAATTTTCGAAAGAAAAAAAGCAGTGCTTGGAAGAAAATTGGTGGTAACATCAAAATGTGCCTTTCTCTTTATGATAGACATGTTGCTACTAACTACTACAGATGGCTCTATTAATGTATGCTAGTGTTTCTATGAGTAATTTAGAATTTAGAACGAAAACGGTCAGGACTACTATTTTTTTTTCCTGGCCTGCTATGTCCCACTCCTGGGCAAAGGCCTCTCTCCACTCCATTTCTCGCGAACCCGCGTGTCCTCCTTCCAGTTCTGACGAAACCTGTCCTGTTCATTCGTTCGTGTTCGTCCCACCATCTTCTTTGTGACCTGCCCTGTCTCATTATTGCTACCGCTATTTTGGTTCAGTTTGTCAGCGGCAGACATGTCCTGCCCAGTCCCATTTGAGCTGAACAGCCTTTTGAGCCACGTCAGCTATATTTGTTTGGAGCGGAGTATTGTGTTTGGAACACGATCCGATAGTTTAAAACCTTGTGTACTGCGCTCCATTTCTCGTTGGCGATTTTAATTATCTCAGCTAATAATTATACTGTAAAATGAAACACGTTAAATCCAGAAACTTAATACTCACAGTAGTGACGTTGTTGCTGGTTATATTATTGACTAGAGGCGCGTATTGGTAGACCATAAGCTCGTCGTACATCCTGGCCGCAGTACAGACCAATAGGCAAGCGGTGTACAGCATGACCAGTACTATAGGCTGGAAGTATGGCTGTAGACCCCGGCTCAGGTCTAAACCGGTTACATCGAGTCTGGAAAATGAGGCAATGAACTTTAATTTGAGGATGTTAAGGTTGTAACAGGTATTTAAGTGTCTAATGCATTTTTTACCCTACAACGGCAAAGCCAAAAAGGGACGATCATTATTTTAACAGTCCATGTACGTACATAATTTACTCTTTTAAATTGACCGATGCAGGAAAATGTATAAAGGTATGATCGCACTTATTGACTCTGAATCGGCTTAAACCGATCACTTATCACCACATAATTATGTCGCATTTAGTTCGGCGCGGACTCGAGTAACGAACCGAAACAACGCGAATGTCGACTTTTGATACCTACTCGCTTTATTGTATGGACATATACCTCTTTCCAACCAGCTCAAGCCGATAGCACGTCGTTAAATGTGCCTTACATACTAAATCTTTTAAAAATATTAATACACTGATTAAATTAAACTAGCTAATCGAATAAAAATCTAAGACACTCACCTATCCAAAACCGAAAGCAGACATAGTACGCAGAAGAAATAGTAACTAGCAACATATGGCATGGTGACGACCGCATGGAAGGAAAGGTGCCCTGCATCCAAGCCGTCTGAATAGCTGATAAGAAGTAGGTGCATCAGAGACAAGCCTCCTAGTACACCATGGCAAGCTGGGGCTGAAGAACGCCAGGCTTTTTGAAGAGTTAATGCCACGTCTAATGGTGTTAGGTCACCCAATCTGAAAAGTTAATAAATATATGTGAGAATAGAGGTCGTAATAAATAGATCTGTCTGTTTGTAACAGTTCAAGATATAAAAAAATAAAAGTAATTAAAATGATGCTTAAATAAATTATTTAAGGATATAAAAATTAAAGATAACACATGAGTGGAATTTCGTTAGCTAAATGAATACGATAATGGATGGAGAGGGAGAGGAAGGCCAAAGAAAAGATGGATAGATTGTGTGAGGAATGATATGAAAGAGAAAGGAGTAAATGATGCTGTGACGTCTGACAGGGAAGAATGGAAGAAGAAAAAGTGTTGCACCAACCCCAAGTAGAATGGGACAAGGGCAGGAACAATATGAGTCTAAGCTCCCAATATTGACGCGTGAGCTGTCACTAGAAATTATAGATAAAAATAAATTTATAATTTGCTTACGATGCAATGGCTCAACAGTTACAGTTAGTCCTGTAAGTTGTTTTCAGCCAATCAAAAATTCACAAGATAAATGAGTTTTGGCACCACCAAAAAAGTTACTTGACAAAGAACTCACCTTAAATACTTGTCACCATCTCTTGACTGCTGTGACTCCAGAATCCTATCCCTTGATACAGCCCTAAAGGTTCCTCCACCCTGCAGATAAATCTTCTCTGGTCTACGTGAACCGAACGGGTCCAGCCTTTCATCATTTGGTGATGTAAGCGGTGACGGCGAAGAGAATGGGTTGTCTAAGTATGTGTCGTGGTATGGCAAACTAGATTCTAATGTCTCAAGCATAGCTGTTAAGTCGGCGGGACGAGCTGAAAAGTTAAATTAATTTGTTTTATATTTCTGTTTGATATTGGTTCAGGAGTAAGAAAAAAGATTATTCATTAAATTAACAATAAAGTAATATACCTGCTTTTGACCCTGACTTATTCTTCCCGCTCTTAAACACCTTGGGACTGACATCTCGTCCATTAGCATTGCTATCCTGTCTCTCGTCTCTGACTTTCCTCCGAGTCTTCCTCGGTTTGTGACGCAGTTCCTTAGTTATACCATTATTGTTCTCCATGTCATTTGCTTCAATCTCTAGTTCACCGCTGAGAGTTACCACTTCATCTTTATTGTATTCTTTAAGATAGTCGTCCACCTGAAATACATAAAGCACTTGTTACTTGAACCTAGCTAAAAAGATTAAAAATATTTTGTTTATTTCATGAATCTATTGTTTAAAGAGGTAATGTCAATATAAATTTTGTTTTAAATTTTATTTTGTCAATAAAAATTGGTATCAGGATACAAGCAGGCCTTTTATGGCTTGTTGTTGGTATTTTTTTAGTTTTTGCATAACCTCATGCAAAAAAGATGTAAGCTTCTTTATTGTAGGTATGTATGGATGTTCTATATTAGGATAACTTGAAGTTGTGTTTGAAAAATGTAATATATAAATTAGAGAAATATTCACAAATTGTTTTATTTTGAAAAACAAGAAATAACTTAACAAGGTTAATTAAAAAACAACTTACCCTTTCTAAAGCACTAAGACTAGAGCCAGGAATATCAAAGTCATGTAAGTCCCGGTCCCTATGTCTAGACGAGTGCCGTTTCTTCTTCCGATAAGACGGGCTTCTCTTCTCCTTATGCCCACTAGAAGGTCTTGACAAATTTTTCGTGAACTTCTCGTCCAAATGATTAGGATCATGAGAGTAAAATACAAATGAAGGATTTTTGTCAGAGTTCTTTAATTCTTTTTCAACAAAACCTAATATTCCTTGTTTGATTTGATCATGGATTGGTAGCTCAGTATCGAGAGATTCATGTTCTGATTTTATCCAGCTGTCTCGTTTAGATTTGTCTGTTGTAGGCTCCTCTGTGACTGGAGATTCGTCCGGTGCAGCGTGACCATTTGACATTTTTCGCGATCCGGATCGACTTCGAGATCTCTTAATTTTCTCCTTCGGAGACGGTGAACGAGCAGATGTATGAACTTCTGCTATCTCCTCCTTCACATCCACACTTTTTCCAGGCTTCATTATGAACTATTTTTGGCATAAACCCACGCAAATTATAAGCACTCGTAAATTATTTTTATTTATAGTATAACTACACTTTCAAGCATACTTAACTACGGTAAATCAAAGAAAGTAACACAAACTTATTATTTAACTTCAGTTTTAATACATTTTCATGTTTACTAATAGTTAAATAATATTTTAATTTCAGAAACTAAAAACAAAGATTCCCTACCAAAATGTCAAATGTCAACACTGATGATGACGTCATTGTGACGTCAGCGGACCTACGCAAATGGAAACGTTTCGTTTCACGTGATGTAAATACAGAACGCCTTCTTGTTTAAAAACAAACATGGCCAACTTTTGTGAAGAAAAAGGGGATTACAATAAGTTTAAAAAGTAAATCCTACCTTTCTTTTTATTTTATGACTTCACGTTAGTTTTTTTAAGTAAGCCAACCAGCACCTACATTACAAAAATTACATTATTATTTACATTACATTATTTTTGTACAACTGTTTTAGGAAACTTATTTTATATTTCACTGACAGAATAAAAGTAAATACAGAACGCCTTCTTGTTTAAAAACAAACATGGCCAACTTTGATGAAAAAAAGGGGATTACATTAAGTTTAAAAAGTAAATCCTACCTTTCTTTTTATTTTATGACTTCACGTTAGTTTTTTTAAGTAAGACAACCAGCACCTACATTACAAAAATTACATTATTATTTACATTACATTATTTTTGTACAACTGTTTTAGGAAACTTATTTTATATTTCACTGACAGAATAAAAGTAAATACAGAACGCCTTCTTGTTTAAAAACAAACATGACCAACTTTGATGAAAAAAAGGGGATTACATTAAGTTTAAAAAGTAAATCCTACCTTTCTTTTTATTTTATGACTTCACGTTAGTTTTTTTAAGTAAGCCAACCAGCACCTACATTACAAAAATTACATTATTATTTACATTACATTATTTTTGTACAACTGTTTTAGGAAACTTATTTTATATTTCACCGACAGAATAAAAACTCGTCAAGTGTAAGTTTTAGTTTTATCCAGACTGTCAATAGATGTCGTTGTCATGGTAAGCTTAATAATGGCAGAATTATTAATATGATATTTTCCCCTGTTTTAGAATAGTCTGGTACCTAGCTAGGTAGTTTCGGTAAGTATCTACGCGGGTCTCTGTTCTAAGAAGTGTGTGTGTTATGTGTTTTTTTTTTTTAAAAGTTCGGTAGGTATGTCACTTAAAAAGCCGGTTAACTCCCAAACCACGAAAACAACCTTCATAAAATCACACAAATGAGCCAAAAGTTACAATCGAAAGCTTTAGTCATATACTTAGTCATTAGACATACTTAGCTGTGGAGTTAGGAGCGCCCGCCGCGCCGCCCGTACCAGGCGTTGAGCGGCTCGACTGGACTCAGAAATTCGGAATGTTGCCGACCTTCAGAGTGTGGCTTAGGTTACGTCCAAGTTATGAGCGGATGATGGTGATAAAATTATCTGATTTAAGAACTATAGACAGGCTTTAAAGAAGATATGTAGGTAGGTAATAAAAAAATAACCTACCTAATTCCATGTCTTAATGAACAATCAGGAACTGTTCATTTCCTTCTCTTGGCCACATAATCGCCAGTCTCTTCGGAACATTACGGAGGAGTTTTTTGATGGTATGTTTCAGGTTGTTTGTAAGTTTAGATTATTTTATTATTAGGTTGGTAGTTAACCTGATACAGTTTCATTTCACTACCTCAGCTATCTTTTTGTTCGTGCCGATCTTGTGTAGCCAATCACATAGTGGTTAACGTGGCTGACTTTGACAAGTCCAGTCCCAGGTTTAGTTTAATTTTTCAAAGAAATTATTTGAAGCACCCGTGTCTAGATTAGTGCTTGGCTTGGCAGTATTATGCAAAGACTGGATGGAAGATGAGGATGGAAAGTGCTGGCTTGGCCTCCTGTAACTACATATTTAAGCAGGTAGGTACACTTTTCCTTCTTCGTGCAAAACATACCGTTACAAATACGTTTTATGGTCCAAAACTCTATCACTTCTACTGTATCGTCGCCATCGGTGGCATCGCAGAAGTCGTTTCGACTGCAGCTTTCAGGGCACAATTAGACCGTAAGTGTGCCCTAACCTGCAATCGATAAAACGACTACGATGCTTTAGAGATCTACAGAAGTCTGAAAACTTAAATATTATAAGGCTGGTTTAATTCATCCACAAACCGTTCCTGTAGCGGCAAAGTTACACAATCGTGGTGACAGATCATAACGATACCTACTGTATTTTTTTATGTGAATCTATGAGCACGTCTGTAGATATCGACATTCCCGCCTGCTACTGTAGTCGACCGGCGACGAAATGTCACTAGCAACAAGTTCGGTCTTAAAACCGTCGCCGTTGAAGACGTCGGGAAACGCCTTCGGAATTTTGCATTTACTTTGCGCACCTAACGAAAAGAAAATTATATGCTTAGATAGACTTGTATCTGTACACAGTGGCTCTGTGACTATATCGGAACCAGGAAGGGGTAGACTTTGCAGACGTCAGCACAGCTTCGCCGCCCAAATGACGCGCGGCAGCCGTCCATACGGTCTCGACTCGCGCTTGCGCTTTGCGCGGCAAGCAGGCTATACTTTACTGTTCTATATAATTATCTACCCACCACATTTTGTGATGTTATTAGATATGCATCGCACTAGTAGTGATAGACCAGAATAACTAATATAATTATTGATGAATTGAGAGGGAGTAAGACCAAGGAAAAGTTTAATGACTTGTGCGAGGATTTATTTGAAATAACGTGCAGAAGAATAACTTTGAGCCTCATGAATGCCAGCGGAATCATGGATACATAAGTAATCTTTCAAATTTTAATGAATTTATGTCAGTTTGAATAAAAGTTTTGAAGAATACATTTCTACACTGTCATATTTTGGCACACCCAATTTTTCTCCGTACGTAGATATTTTTTTTAGTAACATCGTTCCAATTTTAACATATTTTATGTGTTATTCTTATGTAAGCTATTTTACTGTAAAGTTTCATGAAAATCCGTTCAGTTGTTTTTGAGCGAAAGAGTGAAAAACATGCACACTAATATTATTGTTATAATCGCTAGGTGATATATTATGTTAGGATCAGCTAAGGGTAAGCTTTAGGTTCGCACAGCTTACCCCGCCGGCCCTAACTGACGCAATGCAAGTACCGCGACCGCCTGAGCTTTTCTGTGGCCCTAGTACGAACGCGCGAAATAAACGTAATGTTAAATTAATAAACGCATAGTTAGGTACACGGAGCTCTCAAAACGGTGAAGGAACACATCTTGAGAAAACCGGCATGCCCTAGAACCAAAAAGTCGGAGACATGTGACATCTACCAACCCGCACTAGGCCTGCCTGGTGGATTACAGACTACTCCCTCTCATAGAGAGGCTTGTGTCCCAGCAGTGAGAACCTTCAACCTTTTAGGCTGATTATGACACTAAAGGTACATCATCATCTGCCTGCCTTTTTACAAATATGTTCGGGACGGCTTCCAGTCTAATCAGATGCAGCTTAATACCAGTATTTTATATGGAGCGATTGCTATCTGACCTCCATAAGCCAGTTAGTACTGGTAATTATGATACCCCTTGGTAAGACTGGTTGTCAAACTTTCGGGCCACTGACTACCTGTAACGACTGTCAAAGATCTCCAAATGATGGCCGCGACCAATGGTGAAACGAGCTTTCCGAGACGCGGAGGAAACTCGGTATATAAAATGGTCACCCATGCACTGTCCATAACTAAACGCATGATATAAAGGTACATAATATATTTTCGATTAAAAATCGTTCGATTTTACCGAGCTTCTAACATCTTTTGGACCTTTAATGACATTGTCATTATAATTTACGCTATGACGTTTTCGTGCTAGGCCCACCGATTCGCGCCTGCGCACCTGCGCGCTGCCCTTAGGCTGTCTAGGGGTCTTCACACAAGTGTAGACTTACCTTAGACCACACTTGTGTGAAGCAACATATGTAGAGTTACCCGTGTATGGGTAACTCACAATTGGTTTACGTCTGACAGCAGCTACTCAACAACAACCTTGTTTTAATGAGAATACAGATCACTTTTATTTGACAGACTTTTCAGTGGCATGATCCGAAAAACAACGATAGGGAAACAGTATTATAGATTATTATCGTTTTGACAGTCATGTCTAATCAAATGTTAACTTTTTTTGTTAGATATAGATGTCGTCACATTAATGATTGATTAAAAGCCACATTTAATTTATGAAATTATGGCTTTATTCAAATGGTAGGTATATGCCTCAGCTTGATATAATTCTGGGGACAAAACGCCCATTCTCCTTTATTTTTGTTCTCTATGATACTTAATGTGTTTTATTGTAATACAACTTTTGAACTATTAGTATGTCATAATGTTTAAGTAGTTTATGTCAAATTGTCAATTTCATAATTAGTTTTACCTATGTGAATTTGTGACTACCTCATTGGTGTAGTGGTCGCAAACGCGACTGCTGAGCATGAAATCCTGGATTCGATTCCGGAATCGGGCAAAGTGTTATTGGGTTTTTCCATTAGGATTTTCTCAGTAGCAACCACGGAGTCTGGATTTGTGGCCGGTTAATAAAGTCAAAGTCAAAAGCATTTATTTCAATTAGACCATCACAGGCACTTTTGAATGTATTTTGAATGTTGTGTTTTTGAAAAACAAAAAGAAGCGGAGCTACAGTCACAGTTACAAGACATAATAACTTGAGAGAGTACTGTAGTTGCACATTCCAAAGCGTAGATCTCTATGGAGAAGAATGGGCAAGAAACTCCATGGACACTCTTTTATATCAAAATATTTTTACAAAATCTTGGTTACATCATTCATGTTGAGATTATACATATATGTGAGAACGATGTAGAAAGACTTGCAAATTAAGAGCGTCCAGAGTAAAAGATTAAATCAACAATGAAAAAAAAAAAGTAATTAAAATAAACCGTGGCAGCTAAGAGGTGACCAGTCCCAACTGACAGCGCCCGTTCACGAACATGACGCATCGATCAGCGCCATTCAACTCAACCATATTGAAGGGAACTAAATGACCCGAGACACCCGCCACCATCAGCGAGACATTTGAGCAATGGCAATAGGTTCACCCCCTATTACATGGGACTTAAACATAACTGGCGAAATGTGGGTGAACTATTAGGTACACCTCTGCCTAACCCTTCGAGGATTACAGGCGTGATGTTATGTTGTTTTACCTATGTTTAAATGTCCAATTTTAACTAATTATTTTAAGTAATGTTATATCTAAGCTGGGGAGGTGCTCACCTCAGGAGCTTAATACTTCAGACACCTGTCTCTATATGAGATTGTGATGTAAACCAGCGTCTGTAATTCTTGATGTCGAGGTAAATAACGATTTATGAGTATGATTATTTATAACTAATTCGTGATTATTTATGATTCATTTTA
Organism: Noctua janthe; assembly: GCA_910589295.1. NCBI lineage: Eukaryota > Metazoa > Arthropoda > Insecta > Lepidoptera > Noctuidae > Noctua > Noctua janthe. The sequence continues at coordinate 3,181,923 of OU342560.1, forward strand.
ACACACGTAACACCTGCTAAAGTTTTTCAATTGCGCCACACACAAACATATAGGAAATTATTCAAATCGCACCAACCAGACAAGCTTTTAATATCGTTCCAAGCGATTAAACGACATATTTATAGTCAATTTGTCCAAAATGGCTGACCTATGGCTGTTCACTAATTATGCACTGCGTTAGCTAGACTTAAATCTTTTGTTGTACAAACTAGATTGATAATGTGCTAAAACTAGATTACTTGAACACCTGTTAGTTGTAAATGAATAATAATAACTTATGCTAATAGTTGGAAAACAGATGAACAGTTTAAAAAAGCGTCTGCGAAGATAACCTTTTTAGTGCACTGGCCTTTCGAAAGCTGCCAAAAAAATGACAAAACCGCTACATTCCCTGTTGAATCTTTCTGCTCGGATTATGGGGTTTCATCATCAGCATCCACGACTGGGTATAGACCTCCCTTTGCTTCTGCCAAGCTCCACGCTCTTGTGCCAGCCTCATCCAGGATATTCTCGCAATGGCAACAATGTTGTCTGCCGATCTCTTTATGGGGTTTACTAGGTGCTTACTACTACTTTACCAAAATCTGGTAAAAACGGAACATTTACCATGTTTACTATTGGTTTTCCAGTGTTAATGATAGGGTTAGTGACTGTGTCAGTTTAAAAACTTATATCTGGTATAAGTAGTTACGATTTTGTATCGAATTTGTTGACTAGAGTCGCGATATTAGAAATGATAGATAGATACGAGTAGTTCTATGAATTCTTCTCTCACTCAAAATTTTAATTTCAGGGTGTAAACCTTATTACTTAGGGCATACGGGTCAACAATGGCAGACCAGGAGTTGGAGTTTCTTGCCGGTTTTTCTCCATAGGAAACGACCAACCCGAACCGTGCACCTTTTTGTCGACGTTTTATAAGTGCCCATCTAGGGCTATGTGTAATAAAATATTTTGATTTGATTTGATTTGATTTGAGACCGTTAGTGTTACCGTATTATACCGTTATATTCTTTAAAAAATTCCTTTTTTAAATGGGATAAGAAGAATGATGATTTAAAATAATTAATAAAATAATAAAGGTTTAAAAAACCACTGACTGCCTACCCCGCATTTATTCTAAATTACATAGGTAGCAATTTTCCTTACAAAAGCCTAATTATTAGCCGATTATCGATAAAATCATCACGTTTAAGTCTGATAATAATCAACGGATTATTGATTCTACTATTTACTACTGAAGGTAGATTAATTTCAGCGATAAGATTTTAACCAATCAGAGGTTTTATTTTAAAATTGCACAATATTTTACAACAATGACGACAATTTGTCTAAAACAATCGAATGTCTACCAATTATTATCTATTATCTAAAGTACTACCGCGATCACTGACCACTTTTCACCCTTATGTCCTTGTACATAAGGTTGAAAAGTAGACGACCGTTAGTGTGCGCAGTAGTGCATTGCTTGTCTTTGTCTTTAACACGAATTAAAATGATAACTAAACTTTCAAGTAGACTGTCGTCAGTAGGTGCTTAAAAGTATTACTAATACCCGTTTTCACCAATACTAAGCGACACATAAAGCCTAAATAAAAGCGCACTGTGCGGTCAAACTGCCATACTATTCACACAGAGACTGCACTATAATTTTATCAAGAATTGTTAATATAAATTAAATTAAATTCGCATCGCCCATCATTTCCTTCTATCCTGCTCTGCTTAGTCCCAAAATATATAGCCGAAGTAGCCTTTGCACTGCCACCATCGACGCCGTGGAAGCGAAGGGATTGATGGGCCCACCGTTCAATTGGCATATGGCACACAATTCCAGCCCAGTACCATTCAAGCTGGAAGGAGAGAGCTATCAACAACACCAAAGACAAAATGCAAAGCTGATGAGTTTTTTTCAAAATACACCCAACAAAATTTTACCCACTGCTGGAGTAAAACCTCTTCGTCATCCATGGGTTTATTGAATGAAATTCTTTATAGGTCTTACTGATGAATATCAAAAAGAACTTAACGTTTAGGCAGAGACGAATTTCACTTTTCGAATAGCTAAGGCTTAAAAATCGTTTTTGGAAATCTGTTGCTCCTAACCTTTTATTACATCCTAGTTAAAACTTTACATAACATCTAATATATTGATAATAAATCGAATACGAAAAAATTCTACATTGTCTAGCCAACAGCTTTTCATCATAGCGATATATCTATTGTAACTACCAAAGCCCTTCAATCCACTAGCGCCTATGCTTACAAACAAAAACGTCATGTTCTAAGAAACTACACATATTCGCCAACTCATTATTTAGCTATTTAATTTAACGGTACCCAACTACCTACTCTAAATTCACATTCATTAACACTGACTCATCTTTGGCTGATAAAAGCATCTTGAAAATTGGACTTTTTTTATTCTGGGTTGGGTTATAGGGTCTTGAACCAAACTTATTCTTCAATAGTTCTTCATAAATTGTGTTTTTCCGACCTTGCGGTTTTATTAAAATAAATCTAGACATAAAATAGATTCCAGCACCTATATTGGATGTCCCCGACGCTTCTTTCGAGTGTTTTGGTATGTGACGAATCGATCGAGTATGTCAAGTGTTAGAGTGGCAAACAGATCGACATTTACCAATATTCACCAATTAGTCATGATTTGGTAGTTACCGAGCTGCAAATACGAACTGATTTGTCCCAACCATAGGAGTAGCAAATAATACCTGCTCAGGTGGAGTTTTATTGATGACTCTGCCCTGGAGTGCAAATTTGGTGCTGTTCCGAAAATGATGGGTTACTTCATATGATGTCCTGCGTGTCCTGTTGTTCGTTTATTGCAGAAACTGATGACGCTACTGAAGAAGCAAAACTTGTGGCTCAGTTCTGAATAAACACAATTTAGATTGCCATCGACACGCTCAGAAGAAGATAGATGAATAGGCCTAAACAGCACACTTCAGATTTCCTAGTGCTAAATGCGCCTACTTTTCATTAATGTATGGCAATTCTTCTTGTTTTTGTAGTCAAGCTTACATTACCTAAGTTCCAACTCCAGATCATATTATTTGCGAAGTGATGTTCCTGTTCATCGTCAGTATATAGCAGATTCCCTAGACAAGGTAACATTTTATCAGCGGAGGCGATGGTGATGGTAATGTCAGACATGTATGGGACTAAGCTTTTCAGTACCTTCAATCAGTTTATTTTATTGAGATCTAATCTTTTTTAAAGTTATTGCAGAAATAAAACATGCGATTTCTACTTGCCTAGACCCTCTAATGAGCAGATGGGCAGACGACATTGTTGCCATCGCGGGAATATCCTGGATAAGAACACAAGAACGTGGAGCTTGGCACAAGCAAAGAGAGGCCGTTACCCAGCAGTGCCTGATGTCGGGCTGTGGATCATGATGTATATATTTGTATAAGTATATATTAATATTTATTTATTTTTGTATTTATATATAATATTTTAGGTTAAGTTTGGTAAGACACGTAAACACCATATTCTCTTCCGTTTCTACACCCTATTGTCTATATTTCTTTTTTTCACTTCTCCTTTTGCAGGTCTGCTGTCAGAAATTTCTTAAGAAATAAGCAGTACCTATTATATTGCATACCAGCAGTATTCAAGAATTATAATGTTATTTTCCTGTGTTGTCTACTGTGTGTACATAAACAGTAAAATAAATAAATAAAATAAAAATAGTGATGAGACCCTCAGATACGCAATTGTGCACACAAAGAGTAGTGGGGACACTACTGAAACTGCCTTATACTAGACTGTCGCAATCATTTCTAGAAATGAGGAAGAGCACGCCCAGTTCTACATAAGGGATAAACCAGCGGATATGAACACATATTATTATGAACTTATGTCGTAAGAGATGACTAAGGGACTGAGTTAGTTGAGTCGGGAGAAAGGGCCTTTGCCTACTAAAACAGGATTTTGCCATTCATCTTTGTAGCCAAGAATAATGGCCAAGTCAAAATATTCATAAGCAATAAGCATTCGTTATTCTATTTCCACAATACCCAGGATTATAAATAAGTCAAACAAAAGTTCCAGTTCTAGGTGTTCTACATATTTTAGAAGAAAACTAGAGTACCCTTTGAGTCTGAATGTCCTAAGTACGTATCAGGTAAAATGAGGTGAAAGGGATTTTAACGGCAGAAATGTTACTTCACATAATATCTTCACGCCTGTAATCACCGAAGGGTTAGGCAGAGGTGTACCTGTAAGTCCATGAAATAGGGGGCGAGCCTATTGCCATCAATCGGGCCTGGTTTACGAAATTCTATTTGAAATAAAATAGAGTCCTTACCAAAATTTTATCAAATTGATCTTTGCCATTTCTATACCTGGTATCTTTGTAACAAATGATCTAATTCAAAATTGAAATCCCTTCCAAATTTTTAAATCCCTTCCAATTCTTAATTGGTGCTTTTGACCAGTTTAGTTTTATCTATTAAAAACTTTTTTGTTGCCCTACATTAATGTTGTTGCATGGTTTTACTGTCAAACAACAAACGTACACTTAAAACAAATCAAATTCAGTTCCTTACTATTCTTCACTGCATCAATTGCCTAACTATTGTCACCTAACCATCTAAGAACCCACAAAATACAAACAACAAAAGCCTACAGATCAAGTGGATGGTCTTACACAATATCCCTCCTCACCGCACCCCGTCCCCCTCTAGAGGTCGTCCTCCCCTCCCAGAGGACGGCGAAAGGCACTTTCACTCTTGGAATTTGGCAGTTGGCTTCTCGTGACGTCACTTTTGCGCAATTTGACGCAATGTGGTCCAGATCTGCGCATGATTTGCTTTAAAACCGTTTCGTTTGAAACAATATTTCGTCATGGAAATCAGTTTTTTGGTAAACAATTGAAAACATGTGGTGGGTGAATGATAGTGTGACGTGGGTGTATAAAGCAGGTGTGGTTTACATGTAAAATTATATTGATAATAGTTACCTAGCTGAAGTCGTTGTTTATCAGATTACAATGTGTTGGTAATGAATCATATGAATTTTGTTATGTTTTGTAAGTCGTTGTAAACTGTCTTCGTAAGGACATGTGATGAGGAGGGACGAATCGTATGTGACTAAAAGAGTAATGAATATATATGTTGTTTGATGGAGAGGGAGAGGAGCCCGTGCTTGCCTAGGTTGGTCTGTGGATGGGTGACCGCCCATTACATACCGAGTTTCCTCCGTGCCTCAGAAGCCACGTTAAGCCGTTGATCCCGCCTGTCATTTGTAGATCTTTGACAGTCGTTAGGCAGTCAGTGGCCCAAAAAGTCTGACAACCAGTTTTACCAAGGGGTATCGTATTACCCAGTACTAACTGGGTTGTGGAGGTCAGATAGGGAGTCGCTCCATGTAAAATACTGGTATTCAGCTGCATCCGGTTAGACTGGAAGCCGACCCCAATATAGTTGGGAAAAGGCTAGGCAGATGATGATGGAGAGGGAGAGGAAGACTAAGGAAACGATGGATGGATTGTGTGAGGAAAGATATGGAGGAAAAAGGAGTAAATGATTGCGTGACGGTTGACAGGGGAGAATGGAAGAAAAAAACGTGTTGAACCGACCCCATGTAAGATGGGACAAGGGTGGGAAGATAATGACGTAAGTCGGTGTAAAAAGTGATTTTGTTAATCACTTGTTTTTATAGTCTCTTTTGATTAAAACTAGACGGATCCAATCATTGCAGCTGTAGGTCTTTATGTTTCTCCACACGGTAGCCATTAAAGTGTGATTTTTATAGCCTGCCTGCTATTTAGGAAGAGCTATTAAGCATACCACAGGTGTATTATTAATAAAAACTAATCGGCCATAAGTGTATCGGGAAAAATAAAATAACAATCTAATGGCCATTTAATTTTATTGTGACATAAAAATAATTGATTCATAAAATCTACATTAGTTTGGTCCAATAATAAAAATTATTATAATTCATAACGCTAACTGCGTTAACTTATAATAAACACGATAATAAAACTTTTATTATACTCTTAGCTGTATCCCAACACCAATATTGCAAATATTTTATACAATAAGTATTTACATCACGGCGGGACACCAATTTACAAACAATATACAATAAAATTTTGTCCCCAATAAATTGTATTCGTCTATTTGGCACAAAATTATAATTATCAATTTCAACCCGAAACAAATTTTGCACGAATCCACCGCCAACATTTTAAAATTAAAACTTAATCAATAATTTATTGCATTATGCGACGTAACTCGTCATTTTATAAATATTTTTAATATAAAAATTACATTGACATTTTTTCTTCGTTTTATATTTCATACTAAAATATTCAACAGGTTTAAAACTTACAACGAGAGTAATCTCTTTTACATCACTATACTTAGTACCAGACAATAGAGGGCACATTTTTCTTATATTTACAGAATTCTTAATTATCTAAAAGTTCATAGAACGTACTAGAAATATATCATAGATATATGGGATAAACATTACCAGCTTTCGACGAAGGCGACCTTACGTTAACACAGAACTATCAGGTCGCAAACATTTACACGCTGGTAAAAAACTAATACATAACACAGCAAAAACTCCCATCGCATAGAATTCTAGAGAAAATTACCTTTCCCGAATTGTATGGAGGGATAGTTTACAAGATGCCTATTAATTCCCGGCCTCACGACTTAGTCGATACAAAGAACCGGTGAAAATTCGGCAGTCTACAACCACAAACTCGGCGACTGCGCTGCGATTTGCGATTTTGACGCAAAACGAAGCCAGTCATCGTACCGTCCGCATTACCGCGGCTCGCGTACCCTTATATACAACTTAAATAAATTATGTACATTAGAGACTAAAGAGTATTTATAGGCAGTACGGGTGACAGAACTGGTAGACGAGCCTTTGACTCCTCTCCGTCTTCTTCATGATGCCCTTCTTGTAGTACTGTCGGATGCTCCTGGATAGTTTGTCGTAGTTCATGGCAGGCCTGTTCTTTCTCTTGCCCCACAGCCTGGCGACACGTACTGAATCCTCAATTTTGAACACACCGGTACCTGTGGAGCACGGTTTGAATTAAACATTTGTTCAATAAAACGGATTAGAGAATTTTGTTTTTGGGAGACATTTGACGAACGTTTTGAGATGGACGAAGCTAACATCTTGGGCATTTAAATTCAAAAACGTTTACGAGGCTTTGTAGTATTCTAAAAGAGCCTTTGACATTAAAGGTGCCTGTGTATTGTATTTCCAAAATCACAATGAAACGTTAGCTGCATTTCAATCGCACGCGACCGCTATATCGTCCATTTGTCGCGCGACGAAATCGTGACCTGATTTAATCTGATATAAACTTAATTTTCCTAGAAGATGGTATTTCTTAGAGCAGTTTAAAAAACTCATTACGTGTCAAACTAAAGACAAAGAGACAAGTTGTTTTGGCGACAACTGTTTCGTTGATTTCTACTTTAATATAAATAAAACGAGTGAAAGGAATTCGGAAAACAGAAAGCTCTATAAAAACGATCATACTGAATCAAGTTCCATTTTAGACATCCGCCATTTTGTTTTAATGCAGTGGCTTAACATGGATTTTTTAATTTAAAAATGAGTGAAATGATGACATTCATATTCCTATATCCACGCAATAGGTACTTATATATAGACTATCTTATCAGAAAATTGTAAAGTAAGAAATGTCGTATCTTTGTGCGTCACGCAACTTACAACTAACAAAAGGTTAATGTGAATTCCTATTCTAGAATAACTTATTAATAAAGCATTATTTATAAATCAAGACTTGAACGTCACTAGGAGGTAGACCTAGTATACCAATTATAGCAAATCACTTCGAATCGTGATCTAGAAACCAAATATGCAGTCTAACAGTGATGTACCAACAATATTCGTGATCCGAAAAGGACTCGATACTGGTATAAATCGTAACAATGGCTGCCTATCGTCTGAACGAGTCACGAAACTAGATAACCTTTATTTAATACGATTTTATTGAACAGATGGTTAATGGCCAGATCACCTTGGGTATGGAATGTCGCTCAAATGAATTTTCCATGCGTATTCGATAACTGATGCATTAAATTTAGATTACGTTTCGTGATGTAGCCGATTCGATTCGGAAAATATGTAACTAAATTTGTAAATAGTCCAGGACTTTGTAAAAGTTAGATAAAATACTAAATAGTGTGACTAGATTTAGTTTTATTGAGCTTAGCAAGACTAAAATTCTGTCCACGTTTTAATAGGTATATTGTGTAGTGACTTTAGACAATTTAAAATGTGTGTGAGTGTGTACTCTGCTCTGCTCACGAATTTGTTACTTAAAGAGGTAAGTAGAATTCTAAAATGAGGCCTGTACAAAAAAATTGATATTTAAATCAGCTTTCTGAACCGACATAACAAGAATTTGATAGGCACAATATAATTTGCCAATTGAAATATCTGTAACACCGTATTAACATTTTATAGCCCTAATCGACAATTGGATTGCCAATAAATTGTCCCACAATAATATTAATAAAATAATCTACATATTTTATGGCTCAGTATATATTTTTTTTTAATCTTGACCTCTACCGATTAAGAGCCAATGGGAAACATTGTGTAGTACTCAGTAAGCCCCGCCTCTTTACAATCATAGTAATTTATCGTGAGCAAAACAAAGGAGTGACTTGATTCCGTGTTTAAGCCAATTATAACAGTATAACAGTTATCAACGATTTATAGTAAAACAGGTCCTAACAAAGGCTTGTATGGTACATTTGTCTTATTGTTCGACGTCGTGGTACTGGCTTGATTCAAACTGGTTTTGTATGTGTTTTTAAGATCAGTTTTAAATACCGCTTTGTTGACGAGTTTAAACATAAAAGAGGACAAATGTAAGGCGCAAATTATACAGAAACGGCGTAAGGTGAAGGCGCAGCGCAGGCGTGGAATTTATAAAGAAACGAAAGAACGACGTTCCTGCGCCGCGCCGCTTGAGTTTAATTCACGACACGTCGCCTACGTACATTTTGTATGAAAACGTTTTGAAAAAGCATCATGCCTCCGCTGCGCCTGCGCCGCACCTTCACCTTACGCAGTTTCTGTATAAATCGTGCCTAAGCTATTAGAACTGACAACGATTAAGGAAGAAGATTATAAAAAGAGATGTAGACGAAGGCGTAAAATTGTGACAAGAACAGAAGGATGATGAACAGGAAATCGACCCCAGTGTTACAAAATTTAAAGAAGTAGATATTAGGAAAGTCAGATAAGCAAATAGACACTGACAAAGAATCTATTAATAGAATTCTAACAATATATAAACCTCTTTATACAATAAGTTGTCTAGTTTAAAGGAATAGACCATGACAATTTAAGATTTCCCTCGAAGATAAAATACTATGTAACATTAATTATGAATCCACAAACATTTACATTTTACGCTGTTTGTTGCGATTTATCTGTTACTAATTAACAAGACCGCAGCTAATTAATGAACAAATATATTACAATTTTATTGTTTACTAAGCGACGAACAAAATAGTGTATTATTTACTGGGGTTAGTCTGTTTACTTTGCTTCGGATAATGGTTATGATTGGTCAAGTTGTATACTGTTTTATGTCATTATAACTCTAAATGCGCATTTTCTTTATTAACTTTTATTCTTTAATCTTGATATATTTCATACTAACTTTTATCCGCTATTTCACTCGCATTATGGTCGAACGTTCAGTTTTTTTCAATATAGCCTATGGCACTCGGGCAAATGTAGCTTGCATTTGTGAAAAAATTAAGAATTCCTCCTAGATTTAGATACCTCTCCATAATGTTCGGCTAGATTTTCATAATCATGTTATTTTCTGTAATCCCGATAACTCTGATAAACCTAGGTAATTTTTGAGAAATCTTGGATTTTCCCAATATGCTGGGCAATAATCAATAACTTATGATTAATTACTTAAACAATATTCAAACTATAATCGTCTGGGCTTTACTTAATTTTAATCTTATCTGAAAGATGACTTAATTGATTTCAACATTCGCGCCCACCGGCTCTTTCAAAAACGATTTCTCAATATTACTCACTAAGAAAAACACCTTTATTAAACAAAATGATTTAGCTGATAATATTTGTAAGTGATAATCGTTATCATAATCTGCCTATCACAAGAACATTTGGCAAAACATTTCAAAACCAAGATTTGAATTTACGTCAGTGGATAAATTTTTCCGATAAAGTGATAAGCCGTTACAATACCTATGAAAATAACAACAACGCAATCGTTAAAAATAGAAATGATACAATAATCATGTGCTTACTTTTGTACATCAAAGTACGTGACTTTTCTTACAAGTCACCTGTGTTACCTACCTACAAAACGAAAATCGAAAGGTTAAGTATAGTTCAGTTCAAACTTTATGGCGGCTCGGAAGTTATCTGCGTGTGACTGTCTGCGCAGGTATAACGGTTCAAAATTTATGGCGGCTCGGAACACAATTTTAGGTATCAGAGACGCAGAGGACACATCGTCTTTACTGTATAATGCGCAGAACGTCACTCGCAGCTAACTTCCGAACCGTTATAAAGTTTGAACAGAACTTTAAATGATGTTACAGACAATTTCTATATTTGTTATGCTAAAACTATGTAGATGACCAGCTTATCGTGCTTTAAAATCCGCCTAAAAATTCAGTATTCATCATAATGTCTCTCAAAAACACGAAAAACCATAGTTTTTTTTAGATCTAGGTACCTAATACTAATTCTGAATACTCACTTCGGTCTAACCACCGTATCGCTGAACCGTGCACGTGAGGAGATGCAAGGAGTTCCTTCAAGAATTGCCACAGGTGTATATGTGTGCTTCCTGTCTTGGCTTTACCGCCTCCAACTGCTGCACTCGTACCAGCTGATTCAGAGTCCTCATCTGTGGAAGAAGAGATTGGTTAGCAAATGATTGTCGATCTTATGTTTAAGGGTTAAAAGCTGTAAATGGAATGAGATGTAGTGTTAAAATTTGAGTGCCTACAAAATGTCTTTCCGTGAATGTAGATTTTAAAATTGGTAATTCCATCCCAAATGAAGTAGAACTCGGTTTCTTAAATGCTTCATCCATAATCACCGCTCTCCACCATATAATTAATATTTAAACTATAATGCAAATTATTAACAAGAATAAGAGCTTGTCTGTATGTCAAAGGCGTCCTGAATGCATAAAGTAGTGCATAATTTAACAATTTAGAACTATTAAAAGGCTCATAACGCTGCTATTGAAAAGGGGGCAGACGACGACACTATCGCTTACTGGAAGCTAATCATACCGATTCATCGTTTCTATGAAATAATGAGCCTACTGAACACGCCTACGTAAACTACGCGCTATTATAAATATCTAAAAAACTTGCAATACAACAAAGCAGTTTCTTTAAGAAAATGTCTGAACTAAAAAAGCTATTTTAATATGGATGCTGTAAACACAGACCAAATTAACGGCAGCCGACCTTCAGTTCCAGACATGTAAACACACTGACAAGCAAACGAATCATATAAACAAAACGCTGCACGCAGAACAGTTAAATAGCAACATGCTATTTAAAGAAGAAAGCCAAGTGCTGAATGGAATGCTGCAGACGATTTGAGGAAACTATGGCGAAAGAAACCAGCAAAGAATTTTCACGTTTAACTACAAGACGGTAAAGCTCAAATTAGTAATGTAAGACAAATGAGAGTAAAGTTACTAAAAGAGACGAGCAAAGTAACACAGGCTACGTGTAATTAAAATTCGAAGTACTTTACACCGTATGTGAAGGTGGCAATGAAAATTTTCACGATGCAGACGGCAATTTTATCTTGGTCACATACGACCTTGTGGGACCGGTGGCGTGAACTAGGCCTTCGGGAAACGACACAAAAACAAGACTTGACGTATATGGATTCGAAGCCGACTTGTAAGGGATAGAACTGCAATAGAACGACAAACGTCTGATTGATGGGTTAACTGTAACTAGGCGTGGCTCCATATTACATTAGTATCCAATTCATTTTATCGGTCAACGATTTAAAGATTTAATGCTTTTAGCTTGCAAGCTTGTTTCATTATATATTTATTTTTTTATTAAACAGGTATTTGATGGAATGATCAATTTAGCTATCATAGTTGCAATCGTATGCAAAAATACGTGAAACCTGATCTTTCTCGAAACTTCATGATGTTTTCAAATCATCGATTACTTTGTCCTGCTTATCATGTTTTTCCAGTGCATCAATGCCTTTATTGCCTTTATTGGATTAATCATTTTTACTTTTACCTTATCTCTGACGATGACAAGTTAGTATTTATGTTCTTCTATTTGTACAACTTCTGCATTTTAAGAATCTAATTTAATTCTGAATTCACTATTTGGCCCAGTAACCTCTTTGATGTACTTTATACCGTCAGGGCCTTTCTGATATAAATCTTTATGTCAAACTGCATGTGTGGACTGACAACTGAGTCGCAGATAATTGCCGATCGCAATTTCCTGTGCTACTATCTGACACTTTTTTTTATTTATAAGCTAACTGTCCACCCATTAAGGGCGACGGGGTGTCTCGTCCGTTGGACTGTTTCATGTTTTTATCTTTATGCAATTGCGATAAGACTTGCTTTTATAATGTTATCGTGTCAATCTTGATGAAAATTCGATATTATAATTTGAATGCTATAAAACTGACCATTATCAATTTCATTTCTAAATGTCATGTGACGATATCTGCAGATTTATAGCTGACATCGATTTCCAAAACAAAACAAAATGTAATTGGAAAATTCTCGAACAATAATCCCACAATAAATCTTATCATTTGCTAATCGTTTATCAGCAATAAAGACCGTGTCCGTGCTCATTACGTTCAATATATCTTGTCTTTCAATTCCACCATAGAGTGAGTTTACAACTGCGTACGATGGCCATACATCATTAGCTTGTTTGTCTGTAACGCAGTCCGTATGTGGGTTGGTAACGGTCGTAGCACAATGCATGTGAGTGATGCATTGCCGTGCTACATTCGACCACGTATTGCACTATCTGCTTTTCAATCATGTGTCTGTATTTTAACACATCGTCTCGGGATCGGCAGGTTTCAAAGCGTAAGCATTTGGTGAATAGCTGGTGAAATGTGGAGACAGGTTACAATTATTTTCAACTAAACATGCATTGTCTTTTCTTCTTTTAAATGCATCTATTGTAAAAACAAAATGTAAAGCGTCGATCCTAACACGTTCAGTTTCAAGAACATTACCATTTGTTTCATATGAATTTATCTATTTTCAAGATTGCACGATGCTGCTACTCGAAGTTTACCTTGATTCCCGGATAATCAAGAAAATAAATACACAACCATCCATATTTCATGTAATCTTAAGCGTCACTTATTTATTTAATTTATGTCCCATAAATCTGAACTAGGCGTGGCTGTCGCGAAGGAATTTCGATTTAAATATCTAGATTTAATTAAAGTTAGATAATTCCAGGGCAATTAATGTTATAGTTATCTTTGAAGCATTTATGTTTAATGCTCTAAATTATCATGACTAAATTAAAGGCAATGGGATTTACGAAATTGATGATAAATCATATTAAATCGAAATTAATGATTGGTTAAATAAAGTTAAACCACCGATAAGGAACATGCTCCGATGTTAAGCTGACTTAAAAGAAAATTGCGATAAAATAAAACATTTAGTACCTATCTTATCCGTTGCTAAGTCTTGATTCTTTGCCAACCCTGCAAAGGAATTGGCATTATAATAAGATATACCTCAGAAACACAATTTATGGCAGTCAAATCCAGTTCCATCCAGACATTCGGTCCCCTAAAATGGTATAAACCTGGACCCTATATCATAATAAACTTAACTGTTTCAAGATTCAATAAACTAAAAAGAAAACAATCAGAATACTAGTAAAGACACTCACCATCACTCATGTCGTCGGCAGACGGTAATCCAGCTGGCGTCGGAATAGGCGATGCTGATAACTGATGATGTTCAGGTCCTTGTGAAGATCTCCAGATCTCTAACTGAGCATACAGCGTACTGCCAGCCTGTAACAATAATAAACAACGATCAAACCAGAACTAACGCTGAATATACACATTCCGCGGAAACGGCGTAAGATTTCCATGAACCAACATTTGAAGTCATTGCTGATATTTAGCTTGTACAAAATTGATTGGATTCATCTTATTTATATCAAATGTAATGTGGAACTTACGAGTCTGGTTGTTAATTAGAAACTTGTTTTCAATGGTGGCTTTGATACTAGATATAGATTCGCGAAACGTATGATAAATATTTATAGGGTTGTGGCCGGCTTGAATTTTGGTGAAACGGGCTTTGCCAGTCGTAAATTGGCCGAAAAATAGATCTATTTTCTCCTCTGTATGGCACTTTGATATGCTAAAACAGTAATATTATAAGCGTTGTAGAACCTTGATGATTCACTCTCATAACACCGAACTACTCATTGATATACCCTTGTATACAGAAAGTGTAGAATAAGGTTCATAATCGCTCTAGCTTTTTCATTTTATCCACATACAATGCATCATGATTAGAAAACTCCGTCACCGTCCATTACTATCAGCAACCGATCAAAATTCTTCACGTTATTGACTTATACCCACTATTACCCACTCCACAGCTGCCCCTTATCTTAGAATCTCAGAATTCCTTGCTAATTCAGCACCTAGGTATATCTTCCCACACTGCAAACCAGATGCAATTTGTATGCAGACGGGCCCAGGGTGCTGACTTTCATCGCTTAGAGAAAGTCGGCTCGTCGGCGCGTGCGATAACAAAGATACCATTGGAACTGGCGTGCTCGATACGATGCTACATTATTTTTTCTACTTATTTTACTGTTTTTATCATCGTTCTTGGTTTCAGCTTGGCTTGGGAATGCAGTGGCTTCTGGGCTTAGATGTTCTTATTGAGATCTTTTGTTATAATGTGCTGCATTTAAAGTAACTTCATCAGTGTTTGGTCTTAATTGTTGAATATGTTGAGATTTTTTGTTGTTCTTTTCAAATGTTTTGTAAAATGTTAATTATAAAAAAACTGTCTCCTTCAGTCTTCTATTATCTCTACCTAAGATACAATGACAAGCAAATGGTTTATCCCAACAAAAGTTCTGATCTTTAGAATATTGCAAGTTATTATTAGCGATTGAGTGTTAAGTCATCTGTAGCGTCATAAAAATGGATTTCCATCTGACTGCGTGACTTCATCATTACTACGTATGTAAACGAAATTTTCCCTGAACCGTCATCGTTATGGGGAAAGAACTTGACCACATGATTATACTCAAGAATATGGATAAAAATGCCTACTGACTGATATAGTATTAGTCATGGTTATATTATCATAAGTGCAAGGCTAAAAAGAGAATAAAGCTAACCACAAATAAGAAAGAGTACCTATTAATAAAAATATAAAAGGTGCGATAAATAAAAACTTTTTGAAGATTGATCTAAACTGTTCTAGAATCTAGAGCTTGCATAATGTCAACATCCTCAAAGTCATAACCACTGCACATGTTATAATAAATAAAACACATGACATAACAATGATTGCAAAACTAAACGTTGTAAATAAAAATGAACTAGTCTTCAAACACGTTACATAAGATGGGTCAGCAGTAACGGATTTCCTTACTTTCGTTGTCCTTACTAATTACGTAAATACTATTAAAGTTGAACTTCTCGTAATGGTGGTTGAGGAAGAGAATACTGACCTACACGGCTATACATTGCGCATGTTACATCAGAACAGTGAATGTGTTTTATCGCACTTTTTTCCTTATGTAGCAAGTAAAACTCCGGAATATGGTCAATATGATTTGACAGTTGTCTTTAATTTTTTAACCTTTGTGATAGACCAAGAAGCTAATGATATACTAAAAGAGAAATCAGACATGAGTAAAGCAAGTGCCGTGTGTATACATGCTGTAACAGTTGATAAAGTTAATAGTACAACTGAAAAACAATATAGTAAGGTCTTTTGTTTTAAAATCATTGATAGTACGTTGTCATACAAGATTCATTGCATCATTATTATTAAAACAATACTCGTCTTATCATCGTCCCCTCGAGTACTGATAGTATTATCATCACAGTATAAGACTGAAGTTGTAACATTGTTTAGTCATTGAATAACCCTAACTATAGATATTGTTAAAATTGTCCTCTGTTTGGAAATTTTGATTAAATTCACCAAGAGTAATGAACAATCTAAATAAACTGATAATAGCAAATGGTCCAGTAAAGCAAGATAAGCCAAAGACTGCGGTACTAATCGAAGACGCAAATTAATTTACACTTTGGTCTGTAAAACGATTAAAGATGAATCATCTATGCTCATTAATTTACACTGCGACGAACATGTGCAAAAGCCACGCAAAACCAAATGTGATGTAAGCATTCGTGAAAAAATTCAAGAAGCAATCACTGAAATAGTTGGCGATGATTGAACCGTAATAATATTCTTAGATATGAATACATTAGCAACTACGCTATACAAAAAAAAATTTCTGATAAAATGTGTTGGCAGTACTGCTGTATAAAATTTTAACACAGGAGAATTGATTGTGGTAATGAATGTTATAATGACTTAAATAGGAAACCATTGAATGCTAAGCTTGCTTTCTTAAAAGGAGAAGACCGTGAATAACTTACAATGAATTATCATAAACACATGTATAAAAATACCCAAGCCCCTACGTTGACGTTACAGCAAGCGATAATTGTGTATCACTTGACCCCAACTGACACGTGGCTAGAAGAATTTATGTGATAACTCCAAGATAACATGCATTGTGGATATTTTCTCCTATACTGACGGTTTTAATTGATACTACTTAAGTAAACATTGTATTATCAGTAGTTTGTGAATCAGTATAGACTTTGGTCTGACGAACGCCCTCAATCTGCCCCAGGGTTATATGATAATCAGAAAATGTATACAAAAGATTATAAATAGTACCTGAGATGCTCTCTGGTTGAATTCTTCTTCTGTGAGTGCTACGAGCGCTGCGCCATCCATTGTGAAGTTCTCCATGGGCACCATTGGTAGGTTGTAATGTTGCAATGTGAACATCACCCACGCCTTTACGTCCCCGGTACTCCATAGCATTGGATCTGGAAACAAATATATTGTTATCCACTGTTTCAGTTCTCTAATTTACATCTCAAGTTCAATCATTATTGTCCTCTCCCATTAGAGAAGTCATCTCATTCGATGCCGCTTAGTAGTTTGCAACACCCATTTCTCAAACATTTATATTGTTGATTAATTCAAATGGCATCATCACGTCAATTCTACCGTAATCTCATTATACCTTGTTCGTAATCAATGACTTAGTAATTAACAACCCTAAGAAAGAAAATGCGTTCTAAGAAAATGCCGAAGTATGCATGTTCACTTGTTCTACTTTGCATATCCAATCAATGTGTATGTAGCGAGCACGTCACTAATTTAAGACGAGATCATCGCTGGGCCAACATAAACAAGCTTACGTAATCTACTCTGAGCCACTTCTAAGAAACCATTTATGTTTATAATGGCGTTACACTCGACAGTAGCTGCTCTAACATATTATTCTGTACGTAGAAATACGTTTTTTATTGGGCTGACATCTAAATGACGTCATTAATAATTACAATACTAATAGTAATCATGTTAGACGAACAAGTACAGCATTCCCATGACATACGAATACCATTGTAAATCATACATGATTGTTCATAAATATATACGCACGTAATACAACTCTCAATCAAAGTGAATAATGGTGTTGACATTTTTAACTCACCTGGTGAGATTCCAAGTACTGTGCATGTGTTGTCCACGTCCCTCTTGGTCTGTTCGATGGCCATGTTGAGCACACGGTCGATGTCTGGCGCGACTAGAGAATCGTCACCTCCACTACTCTCCTCCATTTTCACACTTCCCAACTCGAAAGGAATTGGTTTGAGATTTAATCTCTTCTGGAAAGATGTGTCTTCTAATGCTGACCTCAGCAGAATGTGATCCCTTGGCTCTTCAATTTCGAGTTTAGGTGTGAGGTAGCTCTGTTGGACACTGTCTTGTAATATCTGATTTTCTTTTAAGAGCTCCTCTATATCTATGTATTCGTCGTGTTGTGGAACTGGTGACGAGTATTGATTGTGGCTTCCGTAGGATATGCACGATCCTGATGGAGATAGAGGATAGGGAGACGCAAAGCCGGGCACGGCCAGTCTGTTGGGTTCTTCTTTGATGTACACTTGTGGCGAGTATTGAAAAGAACTGTAAGGCGATGAGGGCTGCAGGGCGACTGCTGGGATGGAGCCTTCGTCTGATGAAGGAGAGGGAGTAGGGTAACCCTCGTAGTCGTAGAGGCGTTCCAGGAAGACGTTGTTTGTGTTGTCTTCTGGGTAGGGTGGGGGCGGTTTGTTGTGAGGGTTGGGTGGGGAGTGAAGCATGGATTCTGGGGGAGATGCAGCGCCGAGTAGGCGGAGGAGATGCTGTAGATCAGCGGGAGAGGCGGGCACCGCTCTTTCACCCTGAGACGCCGACGGCGGGCTGCACCCGGACCGGGGCACCGTTTGTGGCATCTGTGAACAAGAGAGCACAAACATTAGCTTTTGATCAAACAGACTGATTGTATCAATTGGTTCTATTACAAAAGGCATTGTTAGTTTAGTCACGATTTTAGTCGATATTTTTTGGATTTCACACGCGTTTTTTGATGGCAGGTGTTAATTTTGTTTTGGAACTGTCTCGTAAATGTTTGAGAGGTGTTTGAACTTTAAGTCCAACACTATGGCCTTACCCTAAAAACTTTTAGGGTACTTTTTTGTCGAGTCTCATGGGTAATTGTTCGTCGACGTCATGAGCCGACGTACTAACATCCAGATGGCTTAAACATACACATTTCGAGCTGTTTATTTATCTATTGACTACGTCATGGACTTCTATATTTAGTAGTGACGAAGAGCACCAAACATACGAGGTTGATTTAAGTCACAAAATAACTAAAAAAAACGAACACAGGTGATAATAAGTAAATAGAAGTAGATATATTTAGTAATTTGTTAACATTTTGTATTTTAGCAGAGATGTTATTATTATCTCACGTCGAAATCCAATTCCGAGAAATCGTACAAATGTTTGAAAAAAATATGCAAAAACATGTAGATTGTTTGCTAATAACTCAAGTTATGAAATTATCAAAAAATGAGAACTAAAATATCTATGATGGCACTCTAGAAAAACATTTTTATGTTATGTTAACAGCTGTTTCTGTGTTAAGGTGGGATTAAGTAAAAAACATAATCGGCCTAACATTCCACAAGTTCCGAGAATCAAGGATGAAAAAATTAATGAGTACTTAATCAAACTCACAATAAATTTTGAACAACATAATGATAACAAAAATAAGTTCGTTACTATTCGACATACACGTTTAATTAAATTTAACTGCTGGCTTGCCGAACCAAATCTTCTAGTGAAGTCTATCGTCTGCGAGATCTTAGACAATTTTATCTACATTTTTTCTTCTTATCATACCTATGTGTTGCCAAGCTAAACCTAACCATTTTTTAGGGTTCCGTAGCCGAATGGCAAAAAACGGAACCCTTATAGATTCGTCATGTCTGTCTGTCCGACCGTCTGTATGTCACAGCCACTTTATTCCGAAACTATTAGGCCTACACCGTTGAAACTTGGTAGGTAGATGTATTCTGTGAACCGCTTTACGATTTTTACATGGAAAAGAAACTAAAAAAATATATTTCATTTTTCATTGCGTACGATTCGCACTTGGCCGGTTTTTATCTTTACAAAGTCGTCATCATCTTGCCCTTATTGTTATCTAGTTGGGGTCGGAGTAGCGTGTCGTTTAATTCCCACATATCAGCCGTTATTTTGTTTCCTCCCCTTTCTAATCATATTATCTTTTATTATAATTCATAAGGTTTAAAATAAACTCACTCGAAGCAATTACAGCCCCATCATCCGCGCACTTAACTCACAACTGCGCTGCAAGACATTTTCTGAGCGAAAATCTCTTGTACCGAACCGGTCTATCTGGATAATCAACCTATGGCTTTATTTTTCTACTTTTTCATGATTTCTAACAATTGTTGGTACATTTACATATTTCTCACGTATCTGCATTGCTACATAATTGTTGTTCTCACTCTATTTTGATTGGCTGATTGTTTTGATATGAAGATACTGTAGTGGAATCATCGTCAAAGAAAATTACTTACACGTCTGGTTTTGAATGAATAATTAAAGCGAGTTTAGAAATTACAGGACCTAGATACAGCCTTATTATCCGGTACAATTTTTTTAGATGAATTACTAGACTGTTTTAATATTCTGACAACCTATTAAAATAGATTATTGAATACCAACTTACAAAAAAAAAAAGTTATGATTTAAATTCGTGAGACTATCATAAAAGTATTGAAATCTAGTTTATAATGTTTTATTAACAGACACATCTGAGTTGAGATTTTATTACGAGAGGGCGATGATGTCACTATCTATGCTGGCTAGTGATTAGGAATTATTATTTAATTGTTTTGGTATTTTACCAGAGGCTGTTCGGTTTGTGTCAAAATAATAACGTTTTGGAGAAAACTGATTAGTTTCTTTTTATTTAAATCTGACACAAAATCTGTTAGTTAATCTCCAGTTTAAAAAGGCCTAAAATATGACCGGTGCGAAGAGGGTCCGATTCAATCGCATTAAATTCCGAATCTCTCGTGACAAATTCCAAATCTGTCGCAAAAAAATCCGAATATTTTTTTATCTTATAATCATAATCTCTCAATTTGCATTGCTTGTGGTCACGCATAGCTAATGCGTCTAGACAATACTTAACACGCGGAAGTGTCTAGCAATTCTAGTTTTAATCGAGACATCTCATTACAATATTTATGTCAAATTCTTTACCGCAAATATTTGAAGTATGACACGTTTTTAAAATATGTGACCTTTGCCAATTTTTAAGATTGTTTGTTTATTATTTTTGCATTAATTACGGAGATCATTTGAGTTTCGATCTTTGTAATGACGCAAAAATTATTTGATTAAGAATGTAGGTTATTATTAGAAGTATTTTTTTTTAAATAAACAATCTAATGCGAAAAATAAACAGACAATTTGAAAAAACATACCTAATGAGGTAAGATTTCTATAAAGTTATCGGAAACGACTAAAACTTTTAGTTGATATTTACTTTACACTTCTAACAAATATTAAACACTTATACCCACACCTATCTATGTACTATGTTATATAAACGACGACGTAAGTACTAATATTTCGATCGTAATTGAAACCGATAATCATTAAGAGTAATGTGAAGAAATCTTGCAGACTAAGTATGACTTTAACTCTTACTGATAAAAAAGCTATTAATCTAGTTTTTTTTTAATACAATATTCGGTCTGAGAGCTGTATAAAAAACTTTATGTAAATAGGAAGTTAATTATCTACTAGAATTCACTCTACATAAAATATATGAAGTATGTGAAAGGTGGTATTTAATCTATCCTTAAACGTCAACAAGTTTCTAAAATTCCAAATTATTCGGTAGTTGGAGAAAAGCAATTTGGTTTATTATTAAAATGAAGTAACTAATTTATTTATATTTTTATTTCTTGAACCAGTTTTTCGCTTGACTACTATTTCTCAATTGATAAAAAATAAACCAAGACTCCTCATTTTCTTAAAAAAAACCTAAATCAATCAACTAATCTTTTTACTTGAATTTGTCTTGTCAAAGACTAACAAGTTAATCGCAAATAAATCTGCTAAATGTAAAACGAGACAAAAAGATGCCTAACCGCAAGTCACCGCAATGCGTCAAAGGAAATATCCGATATTCCGATCAAGTATCCGGATATCCGAAGTAGGAAATACTGATATAGATCATAAATTTATTTCTAGACTTTTCGCAGAAACATTCAGACGGATATGGGATTTTATAGTTTTTACATAGTTTACATTGTGAACCGTTTATCATAATCATCATTCAAGTATTTCTAGTTCAAGAAATCTAGTATTAATTATGACTAGTTATCATAAGATAAAATTACCCAACGTGTACGTATGTCTGTTCCAGCGAATCTCGAAAACGACTGGGTATTATTGGATTGTATTTATTATATTATTATTCAATTCTGTGCACGCCTGGAATATAATATTTGATTGTAGTTATACCTACATTAAATTATTGTGAATACCCTTGACTGAACTAACCTAGATAAAATAAATGATATTATGTCCTTATTTGCAATTCAAGAATATAAATAATGATCTATTCAATCTTCAAGATTATACAAATCTCAACTAGCTTCATTGTCTGCATGTTTATAAGACGTAATAGTTTATCTTAGACTAAGACTAACAATAGCGAAATTGTTGCCATGGTGATACAATGCAGACTGTTAGCCTGAAGCCAATGACCGTTCATATATCTAGTACACAACAATGTGTAGCAAAAATAAGTGATATTAAGTTCATTTTTTTTGACCCCCGAGTGCGAATTTAGACTGTTTTCTTTTGAGTTACAAGAATATTGTATATAAGGCGCCTGTTACTCCGATTACAGCTCTATTATTAAGCCATTATTATTATAAGTCAATAGAGAAAGTCTGATTTGTATAAGTTACTTAAAAACCGGTTTAAAAATAATAACAATAGTAACCTATCGCCAAATCTGTAGGAAGTATGTGTTCCGTTTTGAAAAAAAATGGCCGACAATGCGCATTGACGTCATAGCACTGTCGACCAATCAGCGACTAGAATGAGCGTGACTGCGTGACCGTATGAGAGCATGCTACAGTTCGAACCTTGGGTTTTCCACAAAAGTTCGCTCAACCGTTTTGGTAGTAAAAAAATGAGTCTGTAATGCATACGAATTGTTACAATTTAAAATGGTTTTATAAAGTGACACAGTTTTAAAAGTTGTTTCGGTAGGTATATATTGAATCTTTAGTTATTTTCAGGAAATCTTTTAAGATTTTTTCTTTCAAGGCAATATCAAATGTGGTCTTTAATTGGCAACCCAGCGGTCCTATCCAAAGTTATATTTTATTAGAGATAACATAGCCTAACGTAGGTATGACAAAGTAAGACTCTGCTCAAATTGAAAAATATAAAACGACTGTTCTATGTAATCTTCAATAGGTCACAGCGTGTATAAAAGACTAAATAATATCCTATTGTTTACAAACAGTTATACAAGTGAGCAAGTTCAAAACATTTTAAGCTCTATATAGTTATCTTTAAACTAAGCATACTTTAGCTACAAAGTTTACATCATTATGTACAATGGCCCACACGTTAGAAGTAACAAAACCAAAATAAACTGGCCTCTTAGTTTATTGAAACTCCGTGCGCTTCTAGGCCAGCTTAAAGCCGATGTTCGGTCTACTATACCATTAAAAATTGCTTGAATGAAACTAAATGTGGATTACACGTATCTATTTAAACCGTTGCTAAGCGAGAATTAAAACGCACGCGAAAACAGACGTCCACTAAAACATGAAACTTTTCCATTTTGCTGTTTAATAGTGGATTGGAAACAAATTGTTAGTGCCTATAACTCTTCGTGTTTATAAACACACATATATTACTTGTTAAAATATTTCCACTGATCGGAAATGAATAGCATTTTGAACCGTTATGTACTAGAAAACTTATTGAAGTTACAGTTAGCTAATTAATTGCAAGATTTTACGAGTATTCTGAGCTATTCAGTTACAATTGTTTATGATTGCTTGGTACTATAAGACCGTTATCGCTAAGAATAAGTGACACCGTAATAAATGCATAAATAAAAGCAGGGTGGTTTGGATTTACAACTCTCGACTAAGAACCGAAAGTTGACATTTCAAAAGTACTATAATTTCTAGTCATTTAAGACAAATGGCGATTAATTTCAAATACGAAAACTTTAAAAGCAATTGCCATTTCCTAGGCCTTTTTACGACTAATTTACTTATCTCAAGAATATACATATCATAATAACGTCTAGACGAACTTTATCAAAGTCAGAACTAAGTGCTCCAATTTTTTCTCACAGTCCCAAATAAGTCTAAAAATAGATCAAAATCTAGCCTAATATAGAACCTAGTTATCTGTGACTTAGGTCGTAAAAAAGGTATTTATTCTTAGCAGACTGCTGGTTCAATTGTTTTATTACAACACTGCGCTTGAATGAGATGTCTGTGTAAGATTAAAGTTAAATTGCCCATTACTTTGACTTATGGACCTTGGGGCTCCCCCATTTTAAGGTGACACTCCTGTTTATATTTATTTTGGTTTGAGTGTTTACAGGACAGATAATTGAGAACCTTATCCTTCTTTAAAGACGGTTAAAAAGTGAATTTTCAAGTAAAATTATTTTTACTTGAAAATTCACTTTTTAACCGTCTGCTGCTTACAAATTAGTAGTCGATGTCCTGCTATGTGAGTTGTATATTTCACGATTTTAGAATGTAGATCTCTATTTTAAGACCTAAAAATCTAAAAAGCTCCAGCTTTATCTTATTGCGAACAGTTATGACATATTAATCAATTTTCCCTCTTGCTACGAAACTCGTAGCAAATTATACCGATACTAAACAAAATTATTCAATTCGTTCCACTCTAATCTTTCTTGAGTACCAACATAAGGTCATACAACCTACGATTAGCAAGAGTTCAAGCAACTCCAAAGCACGTGTAACTAACTCCAATGGTGCTACGAAATATCGTAGCACCCTCTACGCGGGTCTCCTGTAACCTTTCATTTTGAAAGCTACGTTCTAGTATCGAATGTTTTTTTTTTGACAAGCGTTGCGTGAACCATCCCCCAGCAAGATGGACCATTGTAAGGCAGAAGATATTGGGCTGCAATAGGCTGAATATATTGGTTGATTTATGTACGTAATAATATCTAGAATGTTACAGACCCACTAAAGAAACAGTAAACGTTACAAAAATTAGCATAAATACCACTGCAGCACCATATACGGAATCAAAGACTTGTTTTTTATCCTTTGTAGAACATAAAACGTGTCAGTCTGGTATAATTATCCAGTGTTTTTTTTTTAGGACTAGACGAAATAGTCGGTATTTCCCAAACGTTTTCGTCAATTAAACGGATGTCAAAGTGTTAAATTTATTGTCGTCTAACGAATTTTATTGGATAGAATAGGATCTGAAGATTGAGATTTGAATTTAGTGTTGAATTGACCCCGCCTATTTAGATTCAACTTTGATGATATCTCGTGTCTGATTTCATACTTTACGACTTTAAATCTTAGTATATTTTACTACCAACATATTAAACACTAAAAAGGATTTAACATAACTCATGTCTTTATTTTGATTGACGATAAAACCTAATTCAGAAATAACCGTCAATTAACTATAAACCTTAATAAACTAAGATTTACGAACTGTAGTAATCTTTTTCAAAACGCATTCTTGTCCGATTATATACCCGAGTATGTACTAAACACAAAAATGATATGAAGTTGGTTATATAGCTATAGATAGGTAGGTATGTATGATTGTGACCGGCTCTTAGTTCCTTGACATTGCTTTTGTTTTGATGCCGTTAGAAAATAACCTCGAAACGCCGGTACTGTCTAATTAATCAACGGATCCTACCTATATACTTATTTGAAGGTACATAACAGACAAAAAACTAGGTATACGTAAACAATAACAACAACAACGAGTAACTTCAAGACACAAAGTACTTATGTAAGTATACGAATTCCGAATCCAAGTGGTAGATAACTGAAATTCCTCACTCACTTGCTTCTTTAACCCCACTCACTGAAGAACAAAAGCACTCACACAGTCAAATATCCAAACAGGGTTGTGCATCCATAGCGTTGAGGTTATAATGCCGGCCGGTGAAGACTGCCCGATGCCAAAAACTTCCAAATTCAAATGTGACAGTCACTGTTTTTCCGATGACATAAAAGGTTCTGAATTCAAAATATTTACTGTCACTAGGTTGATTATATTTCCCGGATTTTTTTTGGCAACATGAGTGCGTGTGTACGGCGGATAGATCACACAGCCACTGAGCTCTGCGCCCGCGCACGAAGCCTTTGCCTCAATGAGCGGGTACGTCACTACGGGAAGTACGCTGCTACTAAACTAATATAACAAACACTTCTCACACCGAACAGCTTCGTCTAACGTCATACGCTACTTAATTATTTTTCTATGACGCTAATATGAAAATTGCAATGAAAAACGAAATTAAAAAGTGATTTGAATTCAGTTAGTTTCTATTGTGTTATAGTTTTATATCCTCTACCTGGTTTAATTTATTGTTGACGATATTGTGTAAAATGTTCCGTAAACAAATGGCTATGCTGACGTGTTAATGCAAGAAATTATTTATTTAATAATATTGGAACATTTTAACATGTTTATCTTAGTTGGTTATGACCCAAAAAATGTTTTTTTAGTCAATGTTATCGTTGGGACTTTAGGCGTTGATAGTATATTTATGATACATTTCTTATTGCGCACTTTATTTAAGTTTTGTAAGTTTGCAGGACTTAAATTTATTCATACCGTTCCATAATTATTAGTAATCATTGACCTTGTACAGACGCAAGCACTTCAGGCTCCCGAAACTGTCAAATTTTCCCAATCAACCTTGAATAATGTTTTAGCGATAATGTTGAAAATCTATCAAAGGAATTTGTCTGTACAAGCGCGGTGATTGGTCTTCTCCCTGCAGTCCACTGCAGGAAGAAGACTTCTTCCCATATACAACATATACATTAATTATATAGCTGATTAATAATGTACCATTCAAGACAACGGAATTCATTTAAAGGTATATGACATAATAAATGTAAATCAAATCGACTATATCTTGAACACCTTGACAGATATGATAATCTATGTATTACATAAAAGTTAGGGTTAACCCACCCCTCATTACTATGAACAAACTAGTCGTGAGTCGTGCACTGATGACGTCACTGATTCGCCGCCTTCCGCACTTCATTCATTCAGTAATAATAGTACAACACAAAGAACTTGTATATCCATACATATACACATACATACGGCCATACGTCAGTTCCTAAACGTGAGAAAATAACAATACACATTTTGGTCGCACGATCTAAATTAAGTTCAGATCGTTTTCCTTGATAATTAATCAGTACTGTTTAGACAAATTGATTCATTATTTGATCTTTACTGAAATTGTGAAATGTAGTACTAAAGACATCAACGGGATGCACTTTCTTTTGTCCAGATTTGTAAGCAAGATGATAACAAAAGAAAAACTATTTTTACGCAAATATAAAAGTAAAGTTTGTTCAAATCGATACGGACAAATTGCAGACACTGCTCCAGATATTACCCTGAAGTACCCGTCAGTCTCCGGTGCTCCCAAAATTTGTCAGGACGAAAGAAAAAAAAAACTAGTTTTTCGCAAGCTTAATGGGACTTAAACTTTACTACTCATTGAAAACTTTTGTATCGATATGTACCTGTCTATATCTATATCAATTCAAGTTAAGAATTCTACAAGAAATCTTTTTTATTTAGTTGAACTCCAAAGGAAACGTTACCTTGTATAATCTAATGCAACAAAAACAACACAGTCATATCAATATGATTCGCGTACTATTAATAACCAATAGTTATGTAAGTGGGTTTGCCGGCTTCGTAAGACATTGTTTTGTTTTATGTCACCGCGAAAACCCATTCATAAAACACACCCACGTATGAATATGTCATGTGCATGAACTTATAAGGACGCTTTACAATTGTACGACTAATATTCTATTGATTAAAGGTATCACTCAACGGGATAACCTAAAGCATACTAAGCAGAACAGTAGCACTCTTCGTCAATATAAAAAAAGTGTAAATTAGGATTCTTCAGATGTTTTCCTATTTAAGCGACATTTTAGGGACTTAAGATTAGCGTGCGATCCTCTTGAATTTGTTTTATAATATTTATCAATAAGTTATTGAGATACCAAACAAAAGCATTTAAATAAATAAGTATCCAAATATAAAAGTAACTGCTCATTCAAAAGGCACTCAATTATCTTAGCCACTACAAGGCTTAATAGCCATTAAAATGTTGCATATTCTGAAGTGACTGAAATGGTGGGGAAAGCCTAAATTACGTAATTTACAATCGTCAAGCAAGCGAAAGATACAATCCTGTCATTGTGCGTCATCATTCTTATAAAATGTCAATGTTAAATGAAAGGTTGACAGATTGTTGAAAAGGTGACAAATTATTTAAAATAATGTAAGTACATAATTTGAGAATTATTCCCAAACTATTCTTAATAATTTAGTGCTTCAATTGTTAGGCGAAGTTATGATTAAATTGTAAATTAAGAAAAGATAAAATTCAGAAAAAAAAGTGTAGGTAACAACTACGCAAAAATAAAAGCTCCGAAGATTTTTTCTATAAACTGCTATTTCTAATTAATCTGAATATTAATAGGTATCTAAAAATTACCTGATAATCTTCAGCCACATAGTAAGATCCGCCGTAGTTTCGCCAATAGTAATAATCCTGAGCAGGCCCCATCTTTCTTAATACTAAAAGTGTCCGTAAACAAATATAACTTTAAAAAAAGTATCGGTAGGTATTTAAAATTACTAATACGTAATCACTGTTTACTATCTATTCGAGTAACTGATTTATTTTTAACAGTAAATAATATTTACTATAATGATAAATTATTTTTAATATTTATTTGAACGAGAACTTTTTTATTTTACAACTGTGCCCAACACGGCTGTCTCCGTGGAAAGACGTTATTCTTTTTAACAATTTATCATTGTACACTGCGATACATATATTGTTTTATCACGTCATTTTATCACGAGGAGCAAAGTTCGGCTTCAAGATAAGATAGTGCAAGTTTTTCACAATTCAGGCGCCTTTTTAAGGAAACTTGTGTTTTTTATAAATTGATAATTAACAAAATCTTGCTGATTTTTATCTGATTGGGATTTTACAACCACGCTATGTGACAGTGATTTTGTGGTGTAAGAATATTATGATAATCTATTTTTAGTTTTGATGAGTGTGACATAAATAGATTTTTTTATCAAAAGTCATGTCCTGTTGCAATGATGAAGGAGTTTGGTTTTTCATATCTTCCGATCCGTTCCGTATTTAAATCCGTCAACCAAACGGAACAATTATTTAAATAATAATAAATTTAATAACATTAAAATAAGTACTCTTTGAGCTGACACACTCCAAGTTCAATATATTTTTACTTTTATATCCAATAATTTTTCTATTTAAAATCACATAGATTTATCGTTTTTTAAAAAAACAATAAATAAATTAACAATTGTTTATATTTTTGTGTTAAATAAATTAAAAGAACTCGGAGGGAGTTCTATAAGTGTATTTTCTAAAAAAACCTAAAAAAAACACGTTATCGTACTCTTTGTATTTAATATGGAATTTTAATTACTATGGCGAATTTTATGAATTAAAGCGTGTGATTTATGAATCAATAACAGGCAGTTAAAAATCAATTTTTAAGATTTTTTTCAGAAAGTGTTGAACATACCAACATAATTGGTTTTAACTTTTAATAACACGGCACTTTAGACAGTTAACTAACACCGTTAAAGTACAGGTTTCCGTGAGAAAATTGTCTAACAAATAAACCTAATTTGTATGAACTTAATTATTGTTTATTTAGAAATAAATACATAAGCCAAACACAGACAGATCGTTGGTAGAAGAGCCTACTAAGGGCATATTAGTTGACAGTAGAAAATTTACGGTAATTCTGAACATTGACTTAGGCCAATTAAGGTATCGTATAGTCTTTGAATTTGAGATTTAAGGCTCTTATATCTCTTTCTTATTTCACGTCCCGTTTTCTCATTTTCTGGGCTGGAGTATAGCAGCATTTTATGTGCCCATAGAAAGATTTTCTAATGCTTTCTTTTTTAAATAAGATGCAAAATTTCCGACCTAAAGATTTAAGCTATGCGTTACCTGTCACTGAATTTAAGATTTTATTAAAGTTTTCGCCAACATTAGGTGACACTCGCAAGCAAAATATGCTGTTGTATTCTCGATTTTAGACGCTGAGCCGAGAGTTACAATATAACAGTACGCTATTATTCAAGGAGTAAGCGACACCTAAAAGATTAGGCGTCGTTTAGTGTTGGTGAAAACTACCATCAGCTTAGCTCGTTATTGATATAATTGGAAGCTATAACATATCCTTAGGCAGTTAGTTAAAGGTATAATTTATGGTGATAAATTCTAGCAATAAAGCCTTCAAATAATTGCTATACCCAATGTACACATTTCTGTACTATTTTATTGTCGTTCGAAGACTATCAATATATCCTATTGTTTACCTTGACCGCATAGTGTTTTCCCGGCCTGAGGCTAGGATCCGCTTGGTTGTAGGATTAGAGGAATCTGTCGTGAGCTCATTAGCAACCGCGCGAACTGTGGGTATTAATGTACTTGATAGACGGATGCTGTTGACCATCCACTCAGTCTTGCCTTCTCTTATCATATCATTGTAGAGCAGTAAGAGAAGCGAATACATAAAAAAGGTGTTCTTTTTTAAAAGAATACTGATTCATACAGGGTGTAAACGGATTCTTCACGAAGTCGTCAACCAAGCAATGTGAACATCAAACTAAGTAACTTACGCAAAAATTTTGCTAGGAAACGACGTTTTTTTTATGGTGAAAAGTCACGGTTTACGGTAGGACTCAATGTAACGCACTCAAAAGATTGTGCTGATGGATGGATTAAATAGTACGGGGGTCGTGGGGGTGTTTAAAGTAAAAGTCATACATTAAAAACAGGTATTTAAAAAAAAAACTTGTGAAAATGTTGAGACTTTGACCTACAATATCTTCGAAACCAGAAGGTTCCCAGGTATGGTCCAGAACAAAAAAGTGGTCGGAATGACGGGGGTCTTTCAGCTTCGTTAAAGGTCTTGTTCCCTTTATATCATACATTTCCGATGAATAGAGGAGAAAATTTCTGTAAATACTTCTCTATGAAATGTAGAAATGCTTGGAAGAAATGAAAGAGAAAGAGAGTCGCTTGGAATCATATTGTATGTATTTTTCTATAAGTAAGAAAATTGATAATTGTATGTAATTGTGATAATTGTATATAATATTTTTTTTTTTAAATAAGAAAGTTTTGCTATTGAATATCATAGAATTCAAGCATTGGAACCGTATAAGGAAACTTTTCAGCCGTGGCACAGTTTTCCTGTTTTTGATACATTCGTGCAAAAATCTGAGAAAAGGTATTAAACGTATCATACATAACAACAATGATATGACATAATAATTCATTTAATTGTGACATAATTGGGAAATGCAATCTCGTGAACGGTAAGCGATATTCATTAGGGACATTAATTGAATGTGACACACAGAAATCCCTAATGGTAACTCGTTAATTCGTCACAATTTGATTCGTTTAAATTGAGAGAGAAGTAAACGTGGTAGACATCACGTAAAATATACACAACATTACACATATTGTTAGTTTGTTAAAGAATGAGTGGAAAATCTTATTACCCGACACGGCGTAGCCAAAAGAAAGGGTTATGATTTTCAAGTCAATATATTATGTATGTGTGTACGTATGTTCCTCCGTAGCGCCTATACTATCCATCCGATTTTGATGAATAAGGTGTCAATCGATCCGTTATTATGGCCCGGGAAACATGGGCCACATTTTAACCGACTTTAACAATAGGAGGCGCCGGGTTTTTAGTTGTAGTACACCACACACATTCTTGTTTAGTTTAAGAAAGGGAACAAATTCCGCAACAGCGGTTTAGAGATATTTGATTCTCAATTTAATGAATGACAGACTGCAAGCAATATGGAACTAGGGTAGGAGGATGATGATGATTTTATTTTAAATTAGGAAACCGTTAATTTACAGATACAGCAAGACTTTTGACAATGTCTTAACATTGAGAATAGTTTCAAACTTTCATGGGGAAGACGCAAAGAGATTTAAAAGACAGATTGGAAATATTTTCACATAAAAATTTCCCGAATATGTTCGATTTTGATATACGAATGCTACTTGACAAACGGGCGTATGATACTAGACATAGCGACTTGTAACTAAGTAGTAACAAGTATTGGATTACGATGTTCTTCGTCTTGTCCTATCGGTCTAAATATTTGAATGTCTTTGGGAAGACCCCTGAACGGAAAACCAACCAGATCTTCTGTTTACGTAACACTGGTCTAGAGACAGAATATCTTAAGTGTACATACACATACAGTACTACAAAAAGGCGGTTGATAAAATTAGGTGTGACTTCAACGGATAACGTCATCTGTTTGCCACAGATTTTTCACTTTGATGTGTTAAGTGCGATAGATCACGTACACACCCCTTGTCAATTTATCAGTTATTTTATACAATGATTACTGATAGTCGAATATCTACAGCGTAGTCGTTATCAGAGCATGTGACAAAAAGGTCGGTAATCATGACTTCAGTTGAAATCAATAAGATGATAAATCATTGTTTTACAATGTAAAAAAACTGTTCTGATAACTTCTTAAAAGCAATAAAATAAATCATTTTTAACACATCATAACATTACGCCTGTATCTCTAAAAATGTTATGATATATTGTTAAAAAAACACTAAAATAATTCATTTTTAACATAATATCTTTTCATCACGCCTGTCGCTCTACTCTCCTCCTGGACATTTTAAAAGTTTCATAATAACCCTTTCAATAGTTGCCCAGGAGTTCACTGACTGAGGAAAAATCAGCCGCTGGGCCGCTATTGAACCTAGTCTAAGAATTTGTAGGTATTGTTAATCACGACGTGCTTTGTTTAAATGCGCTTCCTCACCAGGACTACTCGCTTATTATTTAACAGTTCAGATTCGAATATTAGTACATCAGTTGAGTGAGTGAGGAGAACTGCACATTACAGAGTTGCAACCTGTAACGATACAATTTGTTACGACGACTTGTTTCTGTACAAAATCGAATCATGGGTTGTTACATTACAGGCGAATTCTCCGGCGATGGATATATCGTGGTCTCAAGCGCGACTGCTGAGCATAAGGTCCTGGGTTAAATTCCCGAGTCAGGGAAAGTGTTATTAGATTTTTCCATCAGGAATTTCTCAGTAGCAGGCACGGAGTTTGGATTTGCGCCCGGTTGATGACAATAGGCTCGCCACCTATTACATAACCTAACCTAACCCTTCGGGGATTACAAGGTATGATGTGATGATGTCTACTCTATGGAGCACTGTAGTTTGACAGCTGTGTGACAGTAAGTTGGTAAGTAACGTTTATAGATCGCGGCCTAAGTAGTCACGCTTTGGTAACTTGAACAACAAGACATCGGACGATATTCATGCTTATCGGTTTATGATAATTTATATTTGATTAGTACTGATATAAAGTTTATTGAGTGACGATCGCAAATAGTTGGCATGACTTCGGAATGTTAAGGATTGATAATAATAAATACAAAACCTTAAGTGCCTTTAATGTACTAATTGAGGTATTTATGTGGAGGTTAGAAATTATAATATTCATATCGATTTAAAAAAATCTTTCTTTAATGGAAAGCTACACTATTTCCGAGTGCCGTAGAATGTGCTTTTTGAATAAGCGGATAGAAGCTATTTTCGTATAATAAGTAATTTGTTTTTTCGAATATAATCTCCATCTACCTGTATTACAAAAACAAAACTTGCGGTTACATACTACAGTAAAGTCATGAGCACTAAATTGAAAGCTTGTTAAGTAAAACATACTAATCGGTGAGTTATATAACCTCACTTAGCTCGGACAAGTGTAAACACACAAGTGCACACTTATAAAGAGCTGTTTAAGATAAATTAAAACGACTTTTATTTTCACATGCAGCTTCTCGTATATTTAGAATGTGTCTTGCAAAAGTGAATGGTTGAGATCCTCCATATTTAATTAATATAATAATTCGCATTTAGTCATCATTGTGGAATCCCCTTTCTTATCGTATCATCTATAAGGCAATGATAAACCAAGATATTAGAGGCAGATTTTGCGATTTACATACCTATAATTCGATAGGCTATCTATAAGTAGGTAGACGTGCTATTTGCTATTTATGTAATGTACCTACTTTATTATTTAAAAAAATGGACAAAGTAGAGATAAGCTCCCAGAAGATGTAGTCTCAGCCCAAAATATAAATCAATTCAAAAATCGACTAGACAAACATATATCATACTGCAAGAAGGAGATCTAGTGGAGAACAGCAGGATACAGCCTAACAAGAAATCAAGTCAGTAATAGGTATAATTATAATAATTACTTATTACGGAAAAGAGCGCTAAAAACTACTTTCATTAACAACATTTCCCTAAACCAATCCTTGGAATGCAAGTAACTCTTAAAGAAAACGAGAATGCAGCTAAAAATATACGCAAATATTTAATCGTCAAAATGTATACTAGTAAGTATTAAATGTTTGTAGTGCTTCGTGCGGCCGCGCGGTGAGAGGAACCGGTTGTCAAGGTCTCTGGTTTTCCCTCCCGCTTACAAAATGGCGGATTTGATCTTACGATTATTGCATACGTTTTGTCTGTTGCTAGGTAGGATTATGTTTGTTGGGCTTTGGAGAGCAACAAAAGGATTGTCAATTGTTTTTTTTTTTTGCAAAATGGGTTTTTCTCAAAGTTGTTTTGGTGAGATAGATGTTATGGTTTTTTCATTGATTTGAAATAGTATTCACTTTTCAAGCAGAATATTTTCTCAGAGATATAAAAAGAAACCTAGCAGCTGGCCTTAATGTGTTTTAAACAAGGCAATTTTATTTTACGTCTACCAATTTTACAACCTACACAGACGTTTTATTCCAAGCATTGACAACAAGAGCTTAAATTCTAAAATAGGTAACTACCTATATTGAAGTGATTAAACATGCACGCTTTGGTCACAGACAACGATTGAATTATGCAATCCAAAACAATTTTGAATTCAAAATGGCGGTTTACCTACACCGTTTAATTTTGGAACACGTGCACGAAACTAATCGAAGTCCTTTGTTTTATTAATATTGATAGACACCAATTTAAAAAACTGGAACCAAATTAAGAAATATTTAAATAACAGGAACAATTCGTTATGGGTAAAATAAAAGTTTATCATCATTAAACTTTGATGTTATCGAAAGGTCAAGCAAATAACATGCTTGATTCATCAAAGCTTTACTTTATAAAAGTTCCGACAAAAGCTAATAGATGGCGTTAGTTGTAGCTCGCAGCTTAAAATCGTGCGATCTAAAATTATTTTCGCAAGTTACGCAGTTAAATGTAACCTTTAAATGTCCTCAAAACCTTAGGCATTAAAGACTTGCTAAAAGCTAAATCAATTTGGTTTATGAGCTTTGTTTGAGTACTTGCAAACCAAACAGTAGCCACTATTATGCGTAATAATTACATGTATAACAAGGTCGTTCGTATATACGAACGTAACACTACTGCCTGTGACGCAAAACGAGTTTCCCTTTCACCGCCGCTATTGGGCTGCGCGGGCGCATTCGATACATAAAATCGGTACTCGCCGCCCACTCGATTATTCGTAGCGATAAATTTGATTTGTGCACGATTCCCTTTGTTTTGTTCAGGAGCGAGACATTTATTGGACACGTTTGGTAGTTATACCTGAGCTCTTGGTTTCACAAGAAAATATATATGTATCTTTAAATTGTAAATAATACCTAGAATAACCGTGTATATAATAGTCAGGTTTCTTTCTTTGTAAAATAAATAGGTGAACAACTGGGCATGTGTAATTAACGTGCAATGTTGATATTATGTGCATAGAAATATAATGATTAAATAATGTTGTAATTGCTTATAAATTATTTATTAATGCAAGAACGTATGCTATCTTGACTGCTTAAAAACAATGGTACTGGTGTTGTTATGGAATCTGTTTTTTTTTTTGTAGGACTCATAACTTCCCAAGACAGGCTGATGGCAAGCAAACTGTATTTTTTTTTTAATTTTATATCCATTTTCATTGCTTCATCATTTTACTAAGATAGAAAAAAAAACACTGGAACTTGCAAGCTTGACTACAATAGTAAGAAAGGGATGGAAACATCTACGCAACTGTCAAAATTTGTAGTTTGACAGTTGCGTGGGAAGAGTAGGTGACAGGAATTAACTTAGCTAAAGTTTGTACACTGTAATTTTCATATTTCTTGGCAAGACTTAGAAGCCTAAAAATATTTTTTTCCTTTTTTTAAGCCTTGTCTGAAGCATTTTTCCGTGAACCGAAAATTATCACCTATATACTTGTACATGTCCCGAATAAAGATAAGTGTTAATAGAGTCAAAATGGCTATCCCTTGGCGTACGTATATTACACCTACGTGTAGAAAAGTGATAACTTAGTGAACATACAATGCTAAATACGTAAAACTCTGGATTTTTTTCTCACATAAATCTTATAAAGACATTTAATTGTATATAAAACAATCAGTAAGTGAATTGTCACCGAGTGATTAACTTGTCAGAAAAGACACGACATTTTTTTTTTTAAATATAATACAAGATAATAACGCTTGTGATTAAATATCTGCATTCAATTATTGTTAATATAAATCAATGTGTCAATTAATTGTGTCTCACAATTAATTGACACATTGATTTATATTTATATTTTAATTTATATTTTAATTAGAATTGATATAAAAAATATCAATTCTAATTAAAAGACCATAAAATGGCCTTTTGGCCATCATATTAACCATTATAAACCAAATATTGCTGTAAAACATTACGCCTGTCAACGCCCAAAGGGTAAGTTAGGCGTAGGTGTACCTGCGGTTGTGTGAATTAGGCTCTTTAAATCAAATTCCTACATCAAAGACATCATTCTAAAAAACCACGCTCCGTTTAACATGATCACATAATAACTAGGAAACTCCAATTTCTGCATAAAAATCCATTAAAGCATTATGCAAAGATAACAAACTAAGCAATTATCTCACTTTGACTCACAATCGGTTTCTCAACTCTTCGCCAAAATATTCGTTTGGCAACAAACGTTGCCTTCGTTCATTTTCCTGCTAAGACTTTCGCAACTCGATGATTCAGACCCCGTGATTCGACTAAATGATCTGTCGAGACGCGTACCTTTCTTGGAAAACTGAACTAACTCATTTGACCAATAGCTTAATAGATTTTTGGAAGTCTATGTTTGAAATTATGAAT
Source organism: Noctua janthe (assembly GCA_910589295.1). Classification (NCBI taxonomy): domain Eukaryota; kingdom Metazoa; phylum Arthropoda; class Insecta; order Lepidoptera; family Noctuidae; genus Noctua; species Noctua janthe. Next base: position 3,219,250 of record OU342560.1, read on the forward strand.
TCGAGATGGGCGTTTGTTTTTTCGATGTTCTTTTATTTGTTGGTGGCAATGTTTTGACTGAGTATGAACCTAGAAACATACAGTAAGGGCAAAACTGAAAAAAAGGTCTATATAGACCTTCCCATATTATTTGCGAAAGAAGTCTGCAATCACAGTCTTGGAAAGTTTACTGTTACCAAGAAAATGGCAAATCACAGAAACTTTTTTTATTGCCGTTTCTGTTCCATTTCAAAATTCCTCCCTATATTTCGTAACTTGTGAAGGCTTTTTACTACATTTCTTTTTTTAATATGAACATGAGTAGCACCATTTTTAACGTCATACCAATGTGAATAAACATCGTTATAATCATTCGTTTACTAAGTGGTAATGACTAATAAGTGTGGTTGAAGATGTGTATTCAAATATTGTATACAGATTTCTGAGAACCGAGATCACCAGAGAAAACTTTACTTTGTATCTACAACTGTATATTACTTTCAACATCTATATCATCATCGTAACTCTCCTGCTCTTATCCCAAAGAAAAACCTCACTAAAACTATATTAAGTATTAAACAAGTATCATTCTTCCGTCCTTCCTCTCTGCCTTCCCAACTAACCTTTACCTACAGATATGTTTCAAGATAATAATAACAACAATACCCACATAAAACAATGAAGCCTTGCGCAAGAGTAGTTATACTTCCTAGTTTACTACTAGACCGGTTCATTGTAATACTAATTCAAGCACACATATACCTAACGTAGGTATGCATAACCTATGTATATAGCTTAAGTATTGTCTGCCTATGTTTCCACTGTTACATAAGCTTCGTCTTTGTAAGGGGAAGTCTTGGGGTCTTGTTCGAGGACATGCCGGTTCCTCACGATATGGATTATTACGATATTGTTTATCTTTTGATATCTTCGACTAATCTTTCAGTTAGATACAAAAATTAAATCCTTCTTGTTTTTATTATTACGATGTATGTGATAACAGACGATTTATTTTTAGACATTGCAAATTATTTCAGGATGCTTTTCGTCAAAAACCCAAATGATAAGCTTTCTTTTATCTCGTTTGATACAAAAATAGTATCAAGATAATATCACAATTACTATAATCATTTCTAAAATTAATTACCGAGAAAACCAAGGTTCGAAACGGATTTAATGTGACTCAGCTAGACAATAGTGTTACTGATTTGAACCATAATGATTACAGCAGTAAGATTCATATTACAATAGTTTCAGATTTACATAATCTTGGAAAATCCAGTCATTGAAACGAGCGGCCATTGCAAAATTCATTGAGGCAATGAGTGCAACGCGTTCATTCAAGTTTTTTTTTTTACTACTTAATGAAAAACAAGAAACTATACCTCAATTTTAAAATTGGAACATTCAAATCGCATTAGCCAATCAAATGATGAAACAAAAGACTATCTAAAGTGCATCATACATCTTTTGACGTAGAGCGCTAATGGTAAAAATTAATGATATTGTCTGTGGAAATTGTATAGACAAAAGAAAATGGCGGCGATAGTTCGACCTATGGCCACGCGCAAAAATGACCATGCAGCCATCAGCTATATTAACCCATAAAAAGAGCGTCAGGACTTTTCTATAATTTAAATTGCAAGAATAAGGCATTCACATCAAGCACGACTCACTGCCAAGACATGACGTCATTAAGGCGCGTCCTCGACCTAAATAGAGACAAAAGTGAAAATTGAACGGCGAATATTGAGACCCCATTCAATAACTGTACCTACTCTTAAAATGTCTGTTCTAGAAGACAATACGTCTAATGTTACGAAATAAGTTGTTTATGTCATTTAAAAACTTGCTTGTCGAAAGGCTTATTCATAGGTTAGGTTCTGCATTTAAAGTTATTAGTCATCCGTGGCAAACAGCGTGGCGAATGATAAGTTTTTTCTACTTGAGCTTATTGTGTGAGAATTGAAGGGCCTAGTTTAGTTAAAGGTGATAAAAACGTGATTTATGAATTCTGTTATTCATGCCAATCTGGATTTTACACGGTTCTCAAAATATCTTTTAAACCTTCCTACTTGTGGTTTTACACGGCTGTTTCAACTGTACTAATAACCTAAATTAGGTTATTAAGGTTATAGAAGCACCAAGTAAGTGTAAAACACTAATTCTTAATTATGCCACAAACCCTTCAATACAGAGTTCATTTCACAAGTTTACAAACTGTGCAACAAATCAAAGAAAAGCCCTCCCATTCAAGAAGATCTCTTAAATCAACAGACAATGTTACAAAACATTTCCTGTAAAGCCTTTATATGTTTCCTACATAATTCAGTCAAGAAAGCATGGAGCTATTCCGAGCTACACACGGGCTAAGTAGCTCATGTCCATTCTATGCGACGATTTCTGAGGCATCTAAATTGTCTCTCGTCATTCAAAGGGTTAATTGCTTATGGACGCGCGGAAAATTCGAAAGCGTTTATCTGTGAGTTTTCCAATGTATGAGCAAGTAATTTATGTGACAAGTGCTGGGTTTTCTTGTACTTTCGAAACTTTGAGATATATTATGACCACTTCAAGGTGGCGCTGCTTGTCAAGAAAATTTGCATCGATATGTCAGACTTGGTACATTTGTTTTAGTTCTGTGTTTTCCCGCCTGCACAGATAAGTTGGTTGAAGTGTATTAGGGTTTAACCATCAACTGTCTTTTAGGTTTTTGTTTTTATTAGGCTGGTCAATTATTAAACTTAATAGTTTGACTAAGAGCCGGGCCAACACAGACTGTACAACTTAAAAATCTTTATTTTACGTAAGTTGAATATTAATGTAATTTGCACATAGGTACGCTTTATGAAACAAACACTCTAAATAAGAGTGAAAATCGCATAAAAGAAACAAATAGCGATTTTCTTTTATATAGTATTGTAGGTACAAATTACGAATTGTGGTTGTAAATATAGTTTAAAAACCGCAAATGGACTGTTTACATAAGTAATGATTAGACAATCTATGTAGAATTTTCACTCGAGCCGAGTTTCTCCGTATTGCTTTACTTGCTAATTGAAATAATATTGTGTTAACCCAATTAAAACCAATCAATCTCACCAGCAAAGTCTAATAATATTTAAATTATAAAAACAGATATTACACAGCCGGCCATGTCTAACGCCCCAGCATTTTTTGCAATAAAAACTTGAATTTTATTTTTCTTTCGATTTCTCAGTTTTTCTTTTACTATTTAAAGAAACAAAATAAATAAAACTGGTTTAGTTAACGCTGAGCTGTATCTACCAGAGCGTGGTTGAACCGTTACAAATCGGTCAAGCATTGTTATAATAAAGTTTATTCGATTTAAATATCATTGGGTCTTTGTCGAATTAGTTTCACTTGTTTTTATCTGTTTGTGAAGCACGATTTACACAAATAGTGTGATAGGGGAACACGTGACTTCCAAAAATAAACTTTAGTATTATTCGTACTTCAATTCAATATATCTTGAACAATATAAATAACCTACAATATAGTTTTAAAATGAAAACAGAATTTTCATTGTTACGTTAAAATATTGCTTTGTTATATATCTCGAATTCATAATATCGTGAACGTGATATCATAAAACATAAACGTTAAAATATATTGCATATTATAACTTTAATCAGGCATGACATCAATAATATACTAAATCAAAATGTTTTTGCAGAAAAACCGACAAAAACGAAAACCTTAATGTATATCATCAAGTCGTTTGTAGCATATAATTATTGTCAACATAATTTATTCAATAAAAATAATTGCATCAAAATAAACAATCGTTATATTCGCATAATGAATTTTAAATTATAGGATCGTAACACATTTAAGGTCATAAAGTACTTTAAAAAAATACCTAGTTTACCCATTATACTTTCAACAAGTGTATCATTACCGCAATACAGTTTAAATCTTCTTGCTAAGAAAATAAAGCTCAAAATCAGTAGTCGTGACTAATTTGAGATACCCAGACTTGCACCTGAGTTCAAAACTGGTACAATTTAATAAAATATGCAAAAAATAAACTTGTTTCGTGATGTGAATTGCGCTGTATATTAACGAGATTAGAGTACAATTTGCCTTGAGGTGTGACTTGTAATTTTATTCTACATAATCGTTCCACGACCGACCTTCGAAGGGATTGCTTCCGAGTTCTTAAAGATTAAAGTTTCAACATGTTATTATCTGACCAAACAAGCTTTGTGAATGCGCTTTACATTTTGTATAAATAATTATACTCACTTAGTGAGTAAATTGTTTTATTGTCACATTCAAAGTTGACCAACGATTTCTTTGTGAATTTAAAATGTCTCTGACAAATTTTTAAGAAAATCCATTAGTGATATTGTATATTTTTTTTTAAAAAAGCTTTTATAATAAAAACTCTAAAAATATGTAAAACATTATCGAGAATGTAGTAATTGCGCATGACTATAAGTAAGCAAACATTAGATCATGTACAGTATTATCTTACTCAAGATTTCTTTTAATAAAATATTCAACCATTGTTAACAAGCGAAAAAAAATGTCCTTCAAAACAAAATAGGAAGAGATGCATCTATCGGTAAATAAATAACGTAATATATATCTGTCTGTCAGTCGACCCCTTTATCAACGCCGAGTAGTAAACAAAATTATACGTGTTAATTCGATGTTTATTTCCCCAACTGTTGGAATCTATGTGATCTCATTAATTAAGGTTACGCCTATGATCCTTGAGAGGTTAACAGGTTAGGCAGATAACGTTACATAAACTTCGTAAATAGTGTTCAACACCTAGGTAGGCATATATATTTGCTATCGCAATCTAGCCAGATTATGATCATTTTTGTTTTGTTAAATTTGCTTAAAAATATCGTTGTAGAAAAACAGCAAAAACAAAAGGAAATTAATACGTTTGGATTACGCCTTATGAAGCGAAAAAAAAACTATATCAAAGGTCTAACAATCTAATTAACGCAGTGTCTATAAATTTGCCTTTATCAAACCTTCTCATATCTCAATATGAGAAGGTTTGATAATGGCAAATAAAATATAAAAAAAAAGTAATAAATATATATAAATAAAAAAAAATAAAAAAAATAAAAATGTCAATTGTGTTTTTCTTTGCTCACAAAGAAATAAAACAACACAATTGACATATTTGACCAGTGACATATTTCTGTCATTCTGTCATCATACACAACGCATAAAACACGAGTTATTACTCCTGTTATGTAGATAATCTCAGTAACTTCCGACTTCGTCTACAATTTGATCATAATCTGGGAGCAATCGTGCGCACTATGGCCGCGAAGTTTGGACTTTACGGTTTTGTAAGGTCACTCATGTATTATTAACATATTTTTACGAATATGTATTGTGTATGGAGCACGTGCATGAACTAAGATACCTTATTAAAAAAAAAAATTGAATGAGTACCTATTCTGATTTGCTAAAATCTATTTGATATTTTATTTACGCTATGGTTTGGCCTGAAACCTCGTCTTGATACTTCTTTGAAAACTGTATTAAATTGGAACTTAATAACGTTGAAATTATACACGGAACAATACGTAAGAGAGGGAAAAAATTAAAAAGCGTTTATTCGTGGTGACATACATTACAAAAAATGTTACTTCTGCCAAACTGTAAAACTGTTGGCAAATGTAGCTCCCATATACAATATTACCTATATTTTTATGTAACTACTCGTAGGTAGGTAGGTGGGACCTCCTTTTTCTGTCCTGCAGTGTACATGAGTATGCGCAAATACAGGATTAATTTTAGATAGGCTTCAGATGAGAAAGTGCATTTGTTCATACTGAATAAAAACCATACCTGAATTTGATGAAAAATAAAGAATTACAGTTATTTCTGTATTTTTCAATAAAACCTTCTACATTTCACTAAAAAAAAGTAAATACGAAAAAAACATATTGTAGCACATGACCTAGTCTATTAAGCGCAGTAGAATCAAGTAATGGTTCAGAAAAACGCAACTTATAAAGTAAGCAAAAGTATAAAGATACTTAAGTTTTATCGCCCATTACATAGTTATTGGCAGTTATTATAGAATTCTCACCATTGAAGACATTTGCCGCATCTATCACGTTTTTGTACATGCTGTGTCATGGCGGCACGTCTATTTTCTCAATTTATGGAATATAATGGCTAATGATGTAATTTGTATATGTATAGATAACCACATTCTTGGGAAAATTCTCAAAATTTTTTTTTTCAAATTTTCAAAAATTTTATACTCGAACAATTTTATTTCATGTGTAAAATTATGAGTGAGGAGAAGCTTCACAGATACCTTAATAGTAATTGCACTGTTGAAATTACAGCTTTCAGCGCTGAGCCGAGAGTTCAAAATCCAAAAAAACAAACAAATAATTCAAACAATATAGACTGCCTCGTTGGCCTAGTGGTCGCAAGCGCGACTGAGCTGAGCATGAGGTCCTAGGTTTGGTTCCCGGGTCGGCCAAGTGTTATTGGGTTTATCCATCAGGAATTTCTCAGTAACAGCCACTTAAACATAACAGTCAAAATGTGGGTGTACTATTAGGAACACCTCTGCCTAACCCTTCGAGGATTACAGGCGTGCTGTTATGTGTATAAAATAGGCTACTGGACTCCACAAAACTGTAATCTAATAAGAAACCATCGTCTAGGAACTGTCTAAGTAACCTGGGTTCACACCATCATCTTTCATTCATCACATCACCATCTTATCACACTTATGCATGAAGTATTATCTATTCTTCAATATAATGACTTCTAAAACCTATTAAACAGATAATGAAGCGCACATTACTCACTTCATTAGGGTGCGCGCACACTGCGGCGTAGCGTTCATTGAGAAAGTCTCGTTAATTACAAAGCGTAGCTCTGATGATGTGTAACTTGCGGCGTAAGTGGCCTTGTTTATGGAGCTGCTTTATTTGCAGTCATAAACTCATTAATTTTGTGAGAAGTAGGTATATGTAAGAGATGTATGTAGAGAGAAAACTGCATGGTTTTGATATTTCAGTTTAAAATATCAAGAAGTCTTGGACATTGCTTTAAATTAAGATAATTAGATAAAAGTGAATTTTATTTAGAATCAAAAGATGGTGAAAAGTATTTTTATTAATAAAAGGGGGAGAAAATTGTTTTTTTGTTTGTTTCATAATAGACTCAACAGTGATTACTTTGTTCCTAAGTTTTCTATTGTTTTTACTATGAACAAATTTTCGTCAAATTTAATAATGGTATTTTAGCTTCGCTTTTCGTGGGCTAAAAATATATCAAGAAAAGTATTTGGAGGCCTAACATTTTATCATGAATTATAATTATAATAAATCTACTTTTTATTACGTTAAACCCTAAAAAATCTTTCAGAGATAAACGGTTTAAAAGGCAGAAGTAAATCCAGTCTTAGAACTTAACATAATTTGAGGAAAAACACGCGTTTTTAAGATCAGAATCAAGACAGGTAAAGGTTCAAAACTTGTCACACAGGTTCTGGTTTTAATCTTAAAAATATTACCATGTAAGATAATAACTTCAGCTTTATTATTAGTGATGTCATAAAATTTATAGATACATATACAGGCTGGAAACTTTCAGCGGAGAAGTAAGAGGTGGTCTTAGGAGATTATCCATAATTTTTCGTGAAATTATGATCCCGATAGAAAAACATTTTTTGGTTAAAATTTTCAAACAAAATGTATGGGTAAATGTATGTATGGGGCAATTTCTTACTTTTTTAGTACTCCAACCTGGACTGGTCCCATAGAAGTTTTTGATCAGTATTAGAAACAGGATCGATTCGCATCAAAAAATGTTTTGTGTAAAACAGTCTTTTTTTGCTAGCTGTACTTATTCTTGAAAATCTGTGAATGGGGATCAAAATTTCACTAAAAATTATGGATAGTCTCCTAAGATATCATTTTCGTGTAGCTGCTACGGTCAAGGCAGTTCTCCTTACTGCCCCGTTAAAAGTTATCATCCTGTATATTATTCTCTATTGTCGGTTAACTCTTGAAGTATTAAACTGTTTGTAGAAATATCTAATCAGGTAACATTATCGATAGCTTCATAATTAGACAATAAACTCAATGAAGATATCGATTTACGACACTATGATATCATCCGTCTCTTTTCCACGTGAGGCGTTTAATATCGCTCGGTCCCTTTTACTCTTCCTTTAGATATGATATCTATAGAGTTATTTGTTACAACCAAATCGTTTGTCGATGATAATAAGTTCTTGCATCATTTCTTTTTATATATTTTACGATATAGACTTTATGTAAAGTACTGTTCTTTGATTAAGATAAAGTTTATCAGGAGATCAAAAATGCTTATATATAGGGAAAACAAAATATTTTAAAACTAGTTTATCTTCAGTATGTTTGGTTAAGTAGTGTTTGATTGTGTGTGTGTCCAAGCTGGATACATTGTATCATTAATTTATTACTTTTTATGATCAGTTTTTTTCTTAATCTTTATTTACATAAATAATTAGCGGCGTCGGTAAATACAACCCTAATTGGTTTTAACATAAATTTCATTCTTTAGAGAGGAGGAAAATTAGGAAAATAATATAGTAGCCATTGATATATCGCCTTGTGTGTTTATATACTTACCATATAAGCCTTTGTATTGACTTTTAGGTACAGGGTGACGTAATACTTGACAGGTACAAAAACTGCGCATGATTTTGCAACCAATTGAATCGAGTGACGCCTTGATTTTACGATTTTGGACTGTTAAGGAAAGGTACTTAAATATTTTGCAATAAAAGCCCTTTTTGCGCTTGAAGATAAACAGATTTGAGCTTTTATTTCAATGTGCTTGATAACATGTTTTAGAAACCCAAAAACAAGTTTTCAGCAAGAAGTGTTTATCTTAAAAAACTTATCTGTAGTTTTGTTTTTATTTAGCCGAATTTATTATGTAAACAATAACACAAGTGCGCAGTAATTACGTTACAAACATTTGCACAGTTGTTCCCAGCTTGAAGATAATTAACAATACAAAACAAAGTAGTTAGTACCAAACTAAAACAATGGCACCTAAAATGCCACACCATTCCACAACGCAACATAACTTCTGGGAAGCGTCAGTTTAGTCCGCACGCAGCATAACGTCAAAATCAACATTTTATTAGCATTAAATAAAGCTATTCCCAATCCCGTCACAGCTGGGACGTGCACGATGAATATTTACACGCTAAAATACGCTTTAAATGCTTCCATGTGGATTATATTATGAAAAACTGTTCACGTTTTATGTAAATACATTCGAGCGTCGAGCGAAAACTAGAAAGTTAACGCACACATACACAAACACGCCGTAAGTACGTGCCTGCCAGTGTTTGCGAGCAACGGGCACAGTTTCATTATTTAAAACATTAATAATATACTAGAGGCGTTCAAGTAATGTTATAGAAAAAATAATTTAAAAATAATACTCACTGTATCTGACTCCTCGATAAAACCAGTCTCCCACAACATGTTTTTCGTTCAAACAGTTCAACACGGCCACAAAAAATTGAATAAGTAGAAAATGTTTATCAAATCAACGTTATTTAGTCGAAAAATATCAGTCCGTTTCGATGCAATGAGCTTTTATGGAGGAAGCTTGCATCCCGTGACGTAATTATTAGGAAAAACTTTTACAAAGCACGAGCGCGACTGCGATCGGGGCGGTGTCTCGATGCTGTATGCGCGGACGCCGATCTCCGAGGACGCACGAAGCGGCCCGACAAACCACGAAGTTAGCCGACCTACTTTGTGCTACTTCGAAACGCTGTGGTCGAACGGCGATTTTTTTCGCATTTTCCGATGAAATGCTGGCCATGTAGTAAGTACTTGCTATGTACATCTGTCTGGTTAACTTAGCAAAAAAGTTATAACGACTTTTTTCTTAGTTTATTAAAACGTAGTTTTTTCTTCTAATCTGTTTTATCTATGAAGCGTGGCTCTAAATAATAGTTGAATTGTCAGAGGTCACAGGATAGATAAAATTTAAGATTTTTTTTATTGTTTTTAGATTCAACCGGTTTTAGCTGGTTACATGGTGATTGGATTTAGTTTTCGTACAAATTAACAACAAGAATAAAATAAAAATGTTTTAGTGGGAGGTGATAGTGTGGAGTCATCAGACAGAAACGCGAATTTATGTTAATTTAGAAGAAACAAGTGGGCGTATTAATTTGCTAGAAAATAAAAAGAATTGATTTAGTAAAATTGGAAATAATTATGTTTATATTGTTTTGAATACGTTAATATTTTTTTTTTAAGAAAATAACTCTAGCAAGAAACAATTTTAGTTAAAGTAGAACGAAAGTATTTCTTCACATTTTCGTACAGCTCTCGCAGCTTATTTTCATGAATATGAGGGAAATTATTTCATAAACAATGAAGGTTAGTTACACTTTTTGTCGTTTATTACAGACTAGCGACCCGCCCTGGTTTCGCACGGGGGCAATGTAGATACACATACACATATAATCCTTCCTCATTCTATCTATGGCTAAAAACCGCATTAAAATCCGTAGTGTAGTTTAAAAGATCTAGCGTACAGACAGCGGGAGCGACTTTGTTTTATTTTATGTAAACATAATGTATTTTATGTCATCGATTTAAATATATATACAGAATATTAAAATACCATAAGGTGGGTATATCACACCTGCTATTCCCTTCCGGTAGGGGTAGGCATAGGTGCACAGAAACTACTCTATTTTTTTCAGTTAGATATCATATAAAATCTGCCTCGTCGGTCCCGCGATCGCAAACGCGACTGCTGAGCATGAGGTCCTGGATTCAATTCTCAGGTCGGCCAAAGTGTTATTGGGTTATCCATGTCTTTTCCGGAATTCTGTATTTTTCCCCGGTTGATGTCAATAGGGTCGTCGCCGTATCCAGTCGTGTTTAAGTCCCGTGTAGGGACTTAAACACGACTGGAGAAATTGGTTATCCTATCAAACCACAGACAATTTTACAACAAGACATTCGTTACGAATATAGCGATGCGCCAATATAACCACACAGCATTATTTCACTGTTAAAATATCACTTTGTCTAAGCCCCTTATGAGATACCGGTATTCTTAAGATGTGGTCATCTGAACTGTCTTTTGCGGGGCTGTGTCAGACATTCTTCATACAGTAGACTTTACTCACAAATGGCTGATAAACAATGACAATTTTGTCAAACCTCATGACCATGTTCGACTGTACAATGGCTCGTTTCTGGCTACAGTTCGACACTTAAAGCTTCTGAAAGATGTATTGCCAATTATTTTATTTTGTTCGATTAGCTTGAAAACATGACTACGTAGCCTACGTTGTCATGGCAACTAATCTACTACGGTATATTTTTTAAGCAACAAAGAGACAGTTTCAAAATGCTTTAAATGTCTAATCATTTCGCTATCTTTATGATAAACATCACGCCTGTAATTCCCGAAGGGTTAGGCTGAGGTGTACCGATAGTACACCTACATTTCGCCAGTTATGTTTAAGTCCCATGTAATAGGAGGCGAGCCTATTGCCATCAACCGGGCACAAACCCAGATTCCGTGGCTGCTACTGAGAGATTCCTGATGGAAAAACCCAATAACAATTTTCCTGATCCGAGAATCGAACCCAGGACCTCATGCTCAGCAGTCGGCCACTAGACTAACGAGGCAGTCTTGATATTATTGTGTGTGTATAATCCGATTTATACACGTAGGTATGTTATATCTTACTTGTTTTATTATTGTTCAACAAAAATATTAATCCAGAACTCCAAAATAAATCATTATGCAGTTGGGTTTACCCAACCACATTTAAGTTTACCCTTTAGACTAGACGCACACGTGCATAATAAATTGCACCACAGAGCCGAAAACAAAAAACAAACACATTTTTAACCAACCTACTTTATAGTTTGGAACCTGAAGCGTACGACTTTATGGAACTACGAACCAAGCGACAGTTTTGTTAAAATAAGAATATAAGCTTTAAAGTTTGGCAAATAGAACTCAAACTCCATTTTTTAGTTTTGAACGCTTATTTCGTTGTTTCTTACCGCCGTTCAATTATCACGTAATCAGTGACGAAACAAGTTGCATGCGAACGTATTGGCCCAAACTTCACGGAACATCTGAGACGTAACTAATTCGGTACCAAGAAACCGATGTCGACGGCGACCCCTTACGTCAAGTTGGTGATCGATCGAGATAAAATCGAAACCGACAGAACGACGTAGTAACTATAAAAAGTCGCTTGATTTGTCATTTGTATTATTGTTTTTTAGTTAAATGTTTGGGACAACAGCATCATCACCCGAGTAGGCTTTTCCCATCTATGTTGGGGTCGGTTTCCAATCTAACCGGATGCAGTTGAATACCAGTATTTTACATGGAGCGATTGCCTGACCGTCACAACCTAATTGTGTTATGGCGATCAGATAGGTAGTCGCTCCATATGGAGCGACTACCTATCTGATCGCCAGAGCATATGCTCTGGGTAATACAATACTCCTTGGTAAGATTGGTAGTCAGTATTTCGGGTCACTGACTACCTGTAACGATTGTCAAAGATCTACAAATGACAGCCCGGACCTTACCGGGACCGGGGGCTTTACGTGCTTTCGGCACGGAGGAAACTCGGTATAAAAATTTTGATTTTTTCATAATGATAAAAGCTTGTTTTAAAAAAGGACGCAGAATCGCCCGCGTAAATTATCTTTAACACAATCCTTACATATTATAAAACAAAGTCGCTCCCGTGTTTGTACGCTTAGATCTTTTAAACTACGCAACAGATTTTAATGCAATTTTCAGTAAAAGATAGAGTGATTCAAGAGGAAGGTTTATATGTAAAACATTGCACCCATGCGAATCCGGGGCGGGTCTTTAGTATCACTATAAACTAAAAACTATGTGTTATTGTGATGTATAATCTATGTTGCTGTAAAATGTATTATTTTATTGCGTGAAATAGTAACAAACATCCATCCATCCTCTCAAACTTTCGCATTAAAAATAATGCAGTAAAATGAGATTTATTCCCAATAGAACATAACTTCGGGGTAATCATTTACCCACCGTGTAAAGTGCCTAGAGCGTAATATGCTAATTTCCGATCGAGTTCCAACAGTATCTCTCCACCAAATCAAAATCAAATCTCCAGCATCCGTTACTTGATCCTTGAAACTAAAAAACTAACAGACTTCATTGGAAAAGCCCACATTGAATATTGATCATTTCATCGTACATAGCATTCGCATTTTTCCAATATAATCGGTTAAGAATACGGATCTTAATTTAATTGGATATTAATTACTGTTGTTTAATTAGGATACATAATTATCCTTATTTATGTATGTATATATTACTGCAGTAACTTATTTATTCTGTGGTGATATGGTAGCCTCAAATAAATACTTTCTTGTCTTTGCCTGCAAGTATAAAATAGTAAGCTATTAAGAACAGTTTTTTTATGCGACAACTTTAGAGAGCATAATAAAGTGTGTAACAAGATCCTTAAAGAAGCCGAAAGGCACTTGTTCTCCCCGTCATTGCGATCATTTATTGTTCTAGACCATACCTGAGAACCTTCTAGTTACGGAGATATTGGGGCTCAAAGTTCCAACTTTTCCACAAGTTGCTTTTTTAAATACATGTCGGATCCGGTCATTAACAGTACGGATATATAACGAATCGCAAGTGCGCTGCTGGTGACGTCACGCGACCTACTTACAAGTCTACCCACACCACAGCGTGGCTTCTACAAAGCCCTGATGTTTAGAGCTCGAGGTGAGGAGGACATTCAAGGTCTGATCGCAGCGGAGTTGAGACATCCTGGAACTGTACCCGATTCATTGTGCCCCGTGTTATTGTGTTAAGTTGTAATTTCAAGTAATTTGTTAGTTTAATAGAAACAATTTATCGCACCCAGTGCATTGTCATTACACGAAACCCATCGTCTGCCCACATGATGTACGAGCCTAACGGAGTAAATCCTGACATATCCGACAAACAAATGTTATTAATGTAAGATTTTTACTTTAAACACCTCCACGACCCGTACTATTCAATCCATCCATCAGCACAATGTTTTCGGTACGGTACATTGAGTTTTACCATAAAACTTAATTATTCACCCCAAAAAATAAAGTCGTGTCCTAGCATTAATTTTTGCGTTAATTTACTTAGTTTGATGTACATAATGCTTGGTTGACGGTTTCGTGAAAGGTCTGTTTACACCCTGTATGTACCTTTTTACTGTGTGCTGCACGGCAGCAAAGAAAGATTATATATTTTTGTCCACTATGCTACACTGTGTTTTTATTGGTCTTTTGGTTGGATGTAAATCTTTTATGCTGTGTTGGACTGCTTCAGAAAATCACATGGCGATTCTAAATTACGATTTCTGATCTTCGGAAAATGTACGTCTCTCTGCAAAAAGGTTTGTGACTGAAGAACATAACCATCAATACCCTGACAAGTCTGTCTGTGTCCATAGCTCGACCAAAACCCTTTTCTCCACAATTCCACTGCATCGAGCAGACTCTTATAAAACGGATACACACTAAAAAACAATTTAATTGCTTAAGACTATTGTCGCCAAAGTGTGATAGGAAAATCCTCAGTGCCGGGCAAGCCGTTAAATGCATTAATAGCCAGTTTAACAGTTCTTGGTTTTGTGCAACATGCACCGACGTGGGTACCAAAATTTTATAGTCGAGATTACATAATGTAGGATTTCACATAGTCTTTAAATCAGCTCGCTAATGACGAGTGGGCCTTCCAATGGTTACGACGAACAAGGGAAATTACTTTTTACTTTTTATCGTATGGTTAGTTAGTGCCTAACCTGGTGTCAGAGTGTTAGGCCTCTGACTTGGCTTTACATGCCGTCGAGAAATATTTGCTAGGCATTCACGATGTTTTCCTTCACCGAAGTAAGTGATACAATACGCACATGAATCCGAAAATCAGGGGTCTTGGGTTCGAACCCGAGACCTATGACTTGGCAGTCCACGACGTGGTCGGACGTGGTCACACCACGAGACTAACACTGCTTCAGGGAAATTATTGGTAATTTTGCTTTTGTTTTATTATACTCCTGATGTTACTCCTAGTAGCTCGTCTTTAACGACACCGAAGGGGCCGCAATTGAACTTATTTCATGATTGTATCTTTTTCACAAATTTTGTCGGGGTCGGATTCCAGTTTAACAGGATGCTGCTGGATACCAGTATTCCGCATGAAGTGACTGTTACTGCACCCAGTAACTGGTCACCACCAGTTACTGGGTAGTGCGGTACCCACTTGGCGAGATTGGTTAACTGATGGTGGTAAGTTAACTAGCTTTGGTAAAATATTATTTAAATAATTTTGTTTTTGTTTTGATGAATTTATTTTTGATGGAACGGACCTTGTTGGTCTTGTGACCGCAACGGTTGATGGCAATAGGCTCGCTCCCTATAACCTGGGACTTAAATACAACTGGCGGAATGTGGGCGTACTAATTTATTTACACCTCTGCCTAACCCTTCGTGGATTACAGGAATGATATTATGTTATGGGAATACTTGACTTATTTCATTCATCGCCCAGACCTCTGACTGATAAACTAATGACACAACCAGAGCACGAGTAGAATTCATTAATATTAAATCAATAAATCAACAGACATAATGTAGCAAATACCAGTCGTAACCTACACATACTTTATACTTGTACACGTCACATAGCTATGCGCATTCTCTACCTACCTCAGTTGCACAATATTTTCTCCATACATTACTGCCTGAGGGACAAATAAGTTCTATAATAATACTTTGTTTCCTTTCTCGAACATGGAAGTCGAGCCACGTAGTTGAGTCATGTTGTATTGGACGTGAGGAGAAGTTAGAAATATGTTGTATTTGTGGATTAGTACTCGCATAGCATTGTATGAAGTCTAAAATTAGCTGTGGTTGCAGGTTGTTAATCTGACGACCTCATTGTACTTAGGTGGATTTCTGATCAGGATTCTACAGATATCTACTGCGTTTCTGTGTGATTTTGAACTTGTAGGACGAAAATAAAAAAAAATCCATTGACAGCAAAAAAAACCAATTTTAAATGTATCCACAAGAAAGAAAGATAATAAATTTGTATGGCACATGCTACAAATGCAGTATTAAAAAAAAAATGTGACACTGTGTGTCTCACCATTGCGCCAAATAGGCACAATTCAGAAAATTACCGGATGACTTGTGCCCGACGCTGGTTTTCAACTGGACCTGGATTAGTGAGGTTACGGATGTGAAGCAGATGTCCAGCCCATGAAGAGTGAACCCAGGGTCTTCCACATTGTTCACCTACAGTTGTAGCAGTGCAAGTAAGTGTAAAGTAAGCACCACACAATGCACCTACTACGATTTTTAAACCCTCGGACTACTAATCTGCTGATGTTTGCAGGTGCCCTTTTGTAATAGTACCTCCAATCTAACTTGTGGCTAAGACGGGAGTCGCCTGATTTAGTGGTCACCATACTTGCAACCGCTGTTAATATCTGTGTTAAGAATTGAAAGAAGTGACTCTTCAAATTTGTGTTTCATGTCATTTATAATTAATATAATTATGATACTGTAAAACCCATAACATAATATTTATAATATGAAAATGATCAGATAAATATTTACTTTGTCACCATGGTGTAATCATAATGCGCCAAAATTATAGCGTTGTTCACAGTCATAAGGATTTCCGGTATACTTACTAAAAGTCACCAATAGTCCACATAAAAACAACATCACGCCTGTAATCCCCGAAGAGTTAGGCAGAGGTGTACCTTATAGTACACCCACGTTTCGCCAGTTATGTTTCAAGTCCCATGTAATAGGGGGCGAGTCTATTGCCAGCAACCGGCCACAAATCTAAACTCCGTGACTACCACTGAGAAATTCCTGATATTGAACCCAATAACACCTTGCCCGACGCGGGAATCGGACTCAGGACCTCATGCTCAGCAGTCGCGCTTGCGGCCACTCGACCAACGAGTCACCTGCCTAACCATTTCCCAACATGTTCGGGGTCGGCTTCCAGTTTAACCGGATGCACCTGAATATCAGTATATTACATGGAGGGACTGACTATCTGACCATCACAACCCAGTTAGTACTGAGTAATACGATAACCCTTGGTAAAACTGGTTGTCACTCGACCAACGTAGCAGTCATCATAAAAAGTACCTTTTTAATAAAAATAGGTGCAATACTTAGTCACACGCATATTTTTAGCACGTTAAACCTCGCCAGTTCATTCGGAAAACCCCAAACATTACGGAGCCTTGTTACAAATAAGTGATTTAACTTTTAATCCTTGATAGGGCTGATACTTGCCTTGTACAGACGCTAGCACACCATGCTACTACAACCTGTCAAATTTCTTTAATAGATTTTCAACTTTATCGTTAAAGCTTTAGGTTCAAGGTTGATTGGGAAAATTTGACAGTTTCGGGTAGGATGATGTGCTAGCGTTTGTACGTGTTTGGTTGAAGTCGGTTGAACCATCAAGATCTGTATAAAAATGCCCAAATAAAAACTAGATTTAGACGGATACCAAATACGATTGCTTTAATGCGGCACATAGATTGGTGTTAACCACTATCTCAGTGTTTTTTTTGTTAATTCATTCTCTGATTTAATTCAGAATATTATCGTTGAAGATAGGCGATAAGAATCGGCCATCTGACATTGGAAATACGATTAAAGCTACCAACCATCCATTAGGCATCAAGGCGTTACTTAAAAAAAACTGCTTACAATTTTAGATTTATCGAGAGGACTAACTGAGGGTTGCACACTCCTATCCTTTTCTGAGACTGACTGACTGAGAAAAGTAACGTGCTGCCGACCGCATCATCGATGCTGCTGCGTGCTATAGCATTCCCGCTCTATTTCTTGCTCTAGCAAATGACGCATATTAGCATGAAAAAGTGCGATTCTGTGTTTGTAGATGAAGTTCAAACCTATAGAGACGAAGTGAGATTCTTCCACGATGACGAAAAAGTAAAAATGTTTTTTTTTTTTAGTGGCCTTGTATGTCCCACTGCTGGACAAAGGCCTCGCCCATGTCCTTCTAGGTAATCATCTCCTGTACCACCTCTCACCAGCTTTCGAGTAGATCTAGATAAACATTATCATTCTCTTGCCCTTATCCCAATTCATTTGGGGTCGGCGCAGCATGTCTTCTTCATCTCGCCAGACACCTCCTTTCTTGCCATATCATTCTTTACACATATTTTTTATCATTTTTTATCCCTCCATCGTTTCTTTGGTCTTCCTCTACTCATATACCCATCCACATTCATACTCAAAACTTTCCTCACGACATTTTCCTCATTCCTGCGCATCACATGTCCATACCACGACAACCGATTACCACACAATTTTTCAGTCACCGGCGCCACTTTCAGACTTCCTCTTATATACTCATTTCTTATTTTATCCATTCGCGTAACACCACACATCCCCCTTAGCATTCTCATCTCCGCCACATGCAAATGCCTTTCATTCATCCCTTTTGTGTCCCAACATTCTGATCCATACAAGACAGCAGGTCTAACCATTGTTTTATAAATCTTCCCCTTAAGTTTAAGGGGAATGCGGGAGTCGCAGATTGTTCCCGTGACCTGCCGCCATTTCATCCATCCCGTGTTAATTCTAGATCTAGATATACATATTGGACTAAAATGCCCTCAGTTTTTTTTTTAGCTTAAAATATTCAAGTAAATGGATGGTTCAACCCTGTGAGCAAGGAGTCTCCTATAAAACCTAATTAAACTTTTAGTATGGTTAATTAAAGTAAATAAATGAATACAATGAAGTTAAAAGGCATTGTCAAATTCAATTGTACATCGGTGTTTGTTGTAACAGATTATGTACTACATGGATTAGCGAATCATGATGACTATGATTAGTTAGACAAATTGAAGATTTTCTGGATAGAAACAAAATAATATATAGTTTATCATCACGCACAGTTCTGCTAATCATCGCATTGACAATAAATTTATTGCTTTTTTTATTTTTTTTGCTGGTGGCCTGTAACACAGGTTTCTTCGGAAACCTAATTCAGCCACCAGTCTCTTCCAATGGAGGAATATAACATTAGCCAAAAACATTGTTAATATTTAAGGAAACCAATATTGTGAAGAGAGAATAAAATAAATGAATTGAATTTATGATGCATTGAATAGAGATATCTTCAATATATTCTCGCACACCTGTAATGCCCAGAGGACTTTTATGGTAGACGTCACCGTTCACCAGTTACGTTCGAGTCACATGAAATAGAGGCGAGCCTATTGCCATCAACCGAGCATAAATATAGGAATTCGCTACAATTTTGCTATATCATATTTTTGAAACGTATTGTACAGTAGAGACCATAAGTGCAGTAGCAGTTTCACAAAACGATCGCATCAAAACAAGTCGCACTTACGACCTTTTTCCATAACAAACATTTTGCACACATACACGATCTCGTATATCGCTCTCTTTCATAATTATCTAGTCAGAAAGAGTGCGATATAATGATCATTTGCCTTAGTGACAAGCCTGTCATGTCGCGACGGAGTATTAAGTTAGTGATATTTAATTTCAAACAAACAATTATGTGTCTATCTGGCTTAGCGGTTAACGCTATAGATAAAATGTCTCGCACAGTATAGTCTGCGTTCGAACCCAAGTGACATTACACTTTTTGTGTTTTAATTATAAATGATACGTTAGACCCGATGAGATATGTTTTTCTAAATATTAGTTGGAACTTATTATTAACAAAAAAGATGAGGGTGAATGTGAAACAAAATAAACTTCTGGATTGAACAAAGTAGTTAGTTATGACGTTGTTAGTTAATGAACTTTGTTTCGAGCATTTGTGTTATTATTACGATTAGCGTATTGTTTGATTGTCTTTATTCAAGATGCAAGCTAATATTAGTATTGATGACAGGGCAAATATTGTCACTTTGCGTAAAAATGGGCTTAATATTTCTCAAATTTCAACTGAAACTGGCTTAAAATGTGTAAGTTATTTTTAAAAATTATAATTATTATGATGATAGTTGTGGTGTGTGATTTTCTTATTATTAAATAAATTGCTAGTTGCAAGTGTGTAATCATATTTTGTTTTTTTTTAGAAATTCTGTTAGCCGTTGGATAAAGAGGTTTGAGGAAGAAGGTAGTCTGAAGAGTCGTCTAAGAAGTGAAAGGCCGCCGCTTATTAACCCGACTCAGCGACGTTTTATGGTGGAAGAATATGAAACAAATGGTTTCATTCCAACTATAATGTTTGCAGAGCAATTGGATACTACATTACAGACTGTTCGCCATGCATTCCATGCTGAAGGTTTACATCATCGGAAGCCATCTAAAAACCATTTTTGACACAAAAACACAGGGAGGAAATACTACGTTTTGCTCGAGATTATTTAAATTTTAACTGGGAGGTGACTGTATTTTCTGACGAGAAGACTTTCAAGTCTTGCCAAAAGAAAGACTTAATTTATGGCGAAAAAATAATAATACTTAATTTAATAAGTAGACCGGGTAACTAAATATTTAGTAATATTAACATAACCGTAAATAAAAATAAAAAAAAATTAAGAAATAAATTTTAAATATAATGATCTTAAATTGGGGTTTAGTTTCAATATTCTTTTCGTCAAGAAAATGAACACTTAAGCTATAACCTCAATACATTCAATGTGACGTTACATTAAAAAAACACGTTCATAAAGTCTAACTCATATATTAGTATTCAATTAACTCTGCTGAATACTGATACCTATAATAAGCGGGTATCAACAATTATATTTGTGTTATTAGAATATCCTTTCCGTGTTATGTTATTCTTATTATGAATTGACTAAGTGGGTATACAACAAAAAATCTTATGAACGGTGATAAGAGAACTTTTTTTTGCCTAGATAGGAATGTGACGTCACATTCTCATAAAAGTTTGTTAATTTTATAAATAAATAAAACGAATAAACATTTTTGTTATCATTCAGCATGATTTTTTTATTTCCACCTTCCGACACCGAAAACATAAAATAAAAATCAATTAATGAGGTTAAATAATAATACAATAACTATCTAATATTTAACTTCTTATAAAAAATAAATAATAAGCATGACTATATCATAAATAAACATAAATACCTAACGACTTTCTGCTTAAAATACAAATATAATTAAGGTTTCAAAGAAACAAAAAACAGCCACACATTGTAATAACATGGATTCGAACTTGGACTTCATTGATCGTGAACCCATGCTCAGCCCAAACAGCTACCAACCCATGTTAATACTACGCGAATTTTAACAATGCAATGGTAAGAACAGGTCATCACTATGATGTGTATTCTAAATGCAACAGAAATATAATGCTATTTCGCGTAGTGTGACGACAGTTCATTAGTGTGTGTTATGTGTAGAATGTTGAGACATCACTCATACACGCACACGCACACACACTGCTGTATCGCGCTCGCACAGTTCATAGCAATGTAATCTTTAGCATGGTACTGCACTTTTGAGGTCTACTGTACAACGTGACATTAAATAAAAACATAGACTTTTATCTAAAACCGGCTTAAAACGAAATAGAGACAATAATATCGATTGGAACTTGTCTGACAACTTTTACGAACAGTGTTTTTTTGTCATTAACGACAACAAGATATAAATTAATCATTTGGGATTATATTTCGTGTTATTAGAGCTGTTTGTGTTAGGTAGGTGGCAGATAAAATGGTAAAAATATAATGTCGGATTTTATTTTTGCTAAGCTAAAAATATTCAGTTTATATGATATATAAATAAATAAATATCTAACTTTTTAAAACTTTATCTCGTCTATGATTCCTGACAATGAAATGGCAACAAAGAAGAAAAGTCCGTCCCTAGGTAGTTTGTTTACAGATAGTATGTCCTTGATAGTTATAAGTTTTTAAGCTGTCGTGGTCACTAATATTAATATCATTAATACTAGAAACGGAATATTTACCATGTTTACTGATTGTTTTGAGTTCCCGATATTTCGGCGCTGTTGCAAGCACCATGATCACGGATAAACTGAAGTTATTGCGGGTGGATCTTTATGAGCAGACAAATCGCTCTACCCACTTTCTACAACAAACAGTAAACTTGGTAAATATCCCGTTTCTAGTGTTAATGATAATCCTTGATAGTTTTTTTTGCTGGCAAGAAAGCAAATATAGGAAAATCGTAGTAGATTTGTTGGGTTTTCATGACATAGGCAGAGGTGTACCTGATAGTACACCCACATTTCACCAGTTATGTTTAAGTCGCATGTTGTAGGGAGAGAGCCTATTGCCACCAACCCTGCATAAATTCAAACTGCGTGGCTGCTACTGAGAAATTCCTGATGGAAAAACCCAATAACACTTTACCCGACCTGGGAATCGAACCTAGGATGCAGCTACGCTTGCGATCACTAGACCAACGAGGCAGTTTTTGGGTTTTCCTTATATTAGGTCTTTACCTATGAAATTGGAGATTTGTATGAATATTAAAAAACAAAAATGTTTGTATTTCATTTTAGCTTATCTAGCTTTTTTATCTTTCCGATTTGACGCAATGCTTCAATGTCGTTTTGACACTAACTCCAAGGCCCGCAGCAAGCTCAGCCGTAGATTGAGTTGGATCCGATTCCTCTACCGCCTTCAATTCGTCGTTGTCGACAATGGTTACCGGCCGATCGCGAGGCTCATTGTTCAACTCAAAATTTCCAGATTTAAAACGATTGTACTAATAATGGACCGTGTTTATGCAAGCAGTGTTAGGCCCGTACACGTCGTTAATGTTTCGTGTTGTTTGCGCAGCGGTATGTCCACGTAGGAACTCATATTTGAAAATTGTACGAATTTTCAGTTTATCCATGGCGCCAAAAACTACCACAATTTCACAAAAACAAAAAACTATCTAAAAACAAATGACTAAATTTTAAATTAAAAGAACACGGCTTTCGAATAAAATTTATTTGAATTTCGAATTGCGCGCCAATCCACAGATAATTAAATCTGAAAATGCTGATTATTAAATCTCCAATTACATAGGTAAAGACCTATTACATAATTATGTCTTTCTCCGTATGATTAAGTTTCGTGGGAAAGCCAAAGAAAACAAACCAAAACAAGATATATACACCGTGACTTTTTAGTCGTCTTACAATGACAGCCCACTTCATGTATCCAATGTGGTAAAAAAAAAGGTATTTATCAGATTTTAATAATTTAAAAATAAAAATATTATTCAGTATGACGCATGACGTAGTTAAAACACTGTTGCGAGCGATGATCTACTGGACTCGAGTGCTGGGTAGGTATATGTTCTCCCGTTTGACACGTAAACATCATTAACAGGATGTTTCATAATTTTATTCTCATTTTTTATTATTATTTTTCTTTGTACCTATTCATCTGCCTAGCCTTTTCCCAACTATGTTGGGGTCGGCTTCCAGACTACCCAGATGCAGCTGAATACCCGTATTTTATATGGAGCGACTGCCTATCTGACCTCCACAACCCAGTTAGTACTAGGTAATACGATACCCCTTGGTGAGACTGGTTGTCAGACTTTTTGAGCCACTGACTACCTTTAACGACTGTCAAAGATCTACAAATGACAGCCGGGACCAACGGCTTAACGTGCTTTCCGAGGCACGGAGAAAACTCGGTATGTAATGGGCGGTCACCCATCCAGAGACCAACCTAGGCAAGCACGGCTTAACCTAAAGATCGATCCGAGCGGCTGTTATTATTTAGCCACGAGATCCTCGTTCTTCTTTGTACCTATTATGGAAGAAAAAAAAAAATCGCGCCTAAAGCTATTTTATGTCGGGTACATTGAGTGGACGACCTTTAGAAGACGACTAAAAAGTCACGGTGTATAGGTACTTACAATTAATTAAGCTCATGCATAAAAAAATCAATTACAAACTGCAGTTACTCTTGAACTATTTCACCTAATGTCACCAACCATCATAGCGTAGTCTAATGAGGTACATAAATAACCTGTCTGGTCGAGACTAGATCATTGGGGGTAATTCCCCGTATGTCTATACCCCGAGGGGACTGCTGAGTTATATCTGACTTCCGATCTTGAAATGTCAGTGGTTATGTAATTATTTTACGTGAACGTTTTAAATGTAGCCTATAACACTCGGGGATAATGTAGCTTCCAGTTAGTGAAATAATTTTCGGATTCGGATCAGTAGTTTCGAAGATTACCCCCTATATACAAACTGACAAACAAATTTTACCTCTCTATTTATAGTATAGATAAAAGCATTAATTACAATGAATGCTTTATCATCAACATCTTTCTACCCTTATCCTATACAACATTAGTTTTAGTATATGCTACTATTTTTATGTCAAGAATCTATGTACTAAATTTCAAAACTGTATCATAAAAATCACAAAGTTATAAACTTGTTCTGTTACCTGATTGTCCGCACAAAAGCGTGGTCACCACGCAGCGCGCCCGCGCGCGCTCCTTCAGCGTCGTCTTGAGCTCATTGATAATGATTATTTGGCAGTAGGTACCTAAATGATTGCGATAGGTACTTAATGACGCTTGGATATTAAAAAAAATCATATTAAAAAAAAGTTACAAGTTGGATACAACTTGTAACTTTTTTTTAATATTTTTGGGGTAAAAAATAACATGGGTTAAAAATTATTGGAATCGATTTAGTTACTTATTCTGAACAAACTATATTCAGGTTTCGCATATACTAAAAATAATGTTGAATAGCGTGGGGTCGGTGAAATACGTTTTATAACAAATAATTTTATCATGATACTCATTTCTAATGAAAAACTACACCTTAATCCACTCGGTTTTGCACAAGAGCATTAAGGAAAGATACATTAGAAAAAAATATCCTCCAAAGAAAATAAATAAATGAAAGTATTGTATTAAAGTTAATATTTTTTCCGAATTACAGGTAGTCAGTGGCTCAAAAAGTCTGACAACCAGTCTTACCAAGGGGTATCGTATTACCTAGTGCTGACTGGGTTGTGGAGGTCAGATAGGCAGTCGCTCCATGTAAAATACGGGTATTCAGCTGCATCCAGTTAGACTGGAAGTCGACCCTAACATAGTTGGGAAATGGCTAGGCAGATGATGATGATTTTTCCCGAATGGAAAGTCCCATAGGTTGCAATTCGAGTTTCTAGTAAAAAAAATTAACTAAAAAGAGGCTACCTTTGTGCCCGTTTCCGCGCCAACAAGCACCATTTTACGAGCTCTAGTTTATGGCGAAATGGTTAGTGAAAATTACAGGCACTTTATTCAGCAACATAGTTTTATGTTACCCTTTTACTTTCTGTTGCGGCCAGCGGTGTGGCCATTTTCTTTTTAACGATCTTTAAGAAACAACGATCGTACTTAACAAATACAAAGAGCAATGCTTGGTGTAAAGTTCAATATTTGAACTGATTTTAATTGAGTGCCTCGTGCGTCTAGTGTTCGCAAGTGCAAATGCTGAGCATGAAGTCCTGAGTTCGATTCCCAGGTACGGCAAAGACAGAGAAGAAAGAGTACTCTTTGTACAAGTATAAAAAATAGGCATTAAATATTGGGTGATACAATGTGCGGTCCATCCAAACCAAATACATTTTTATTTATTGGGTTTTTCATTAGGAATTTCTCAGGAACTGCCACAGAGTCAGGATTGCATGGGATATTTATTATATGGAACTTAAACATAACTAGCGAAATGCGGGTGTTCACCACTGCCCCAAGCTTCGGAGATTACAGGCGTGATGTTATTTTCAAAATTTTAAAAGAAACTTCACTCCTAATTCATAATTGAGGATAACAATAATTTTCGATCTACAAAATATGCAGGTAAGATTTTTCCATAATCATTAAGAAAATTGCAACAAGAAATTGGTAAAATATAAAAACCCAATGTTTATTCAAAAACAACATGTTTACAAGAATCGATTCAGGAAAAAGTGTAGGAAACATTGGTCCATGGTACGAGCCTGCTACCGAACGAGTGTGGTTTTATAATATCTTCGGGTATTATTGAATCATTTTCCTTACCTGCTTTCAACCTTGACACCATTCGAAATGTTTACTATACGGTTTACACCTTTAGAAAGTAAGGTAAATATGACTCTTATTATAACGTAGCAACTTTTAAAAGTGATTTTTCCTAGTAGTATTCATTGTATACCGTTAAGTGCACACGACGTGTAAACGAACAATTCACGAAGCCGTCAACCAAGCATTCTGTACATCAAACTAAGTAACTCTACACAAAAATTATTGCTGGGAAAATACTTTTTTTTTGGTGGGGAAAATCACGTTTTACGGTAAAACTCAATGGAAAGCACTTAAAAAATGGTGCTGATGTATGTATTGAATAGTAAACAGGTCATGGATGTATTTAAAGTAAAGTTATAACTTTAAAAACTAGTGTTTATAAAAAAACTTTGAAAAAGTTGGAACTTTGACGTAACTAGAAGGTTACCAGGTATGGTCAGAACAAGTGCCTTTCGGCTCATTAAGGGTATTGTTATACCCATTAGTATTTTGGAACTCATTTATTTATTCATTATGAAGTAGACCTTATCTCAAAGATGAAATCGATATTTCACAGGAAAATCGCTTTCGAAGTTTGCTAAGTAATGCATACTAGTGTTTTGTACTCTCTGTTTTCATCCCTTAATCTTTATGTCGTTAGCATTAAGGTTGAAAAGCGATCAACCGCCAACTTTGTCTAGTGTACATGGTTCCTGGTCAAGACTTGTATTTACCTCATATGTCGTAATCAAACAATAAACTTGGCGAATTGCAGTCTACTACCGGTTGAAAAATGTTATAGCACAGTTTGAAAGAAGCATATCCTCTCTCAAACTATGCCATAACATTTTGGTCGTCCGGGTCGTGAACTCGCGATAAAATTGAATGTCACGAGAATGGCCAATCACAAAACTATCGTTGAATAGGTAAAGTTGCATGATCATCAATTGGACGTAGTGCATACGGAACCATGTGTGTATTTAGATAGGATCTTTTCTGTTACACTATGTTCAATTATTGACGTTGTTTTTCTCCCATATTGGCAAGAGCTATTCAAACATTGTTGATGCCGCGGTAAAAATATAATTAAGTCAGCCAACAGTAGTAACGTGGCTAATTTCCAAATAATACCGTCACACTTAAAGGCTATTTTACTGAAGATAAGTACTATAGGGATCTAATCATGTTATGTGTTATTTATATTTCAGGTAATTATAATCAAGAATCGTAATTTTTTCACTTGTCATTTGACAACTAAACTTTTTGTCATTCTAATTACAAAATTAGTGTTTATTTCTTTTCCTTGATAATACGCGAGTCATCATCATCTGCCTAGCCTTTTCCCAACTATGTTGGGGTCGGCTTCCAGTCTAACCGGATGCAGCTGAATACCAGTATTTTACATGGAGCGACTGCCTATCTGACCTCCACAACCCAGTTAATACTGGGTAATACGATACCCCTTGGAAAGACTGGTTGTCAGACTTTTCGGGACACTGACTACCTAACGACCGTCAAAGATCTTTAAATGACACCCGGGACCAACAGCTTAACGTGCTTTCCGAGGCACGGAGGAAAGCTCGGTATGAAATGGGTGGTCACCCATCCACAGACCAACCTAGGCAAGCACGGCTTAACCTAAAGATCGACCCGAGCGGCTGTTATTATTTAGCCACGAGCTCCTCCGATAATACGCGAGTCACTCCTAAAATAATAGTAGAGATTTAACTACGTCTATGCTGTGCGGCCCTCATGAGTAACAAAGCCAGGCCAGCTCCACCTAGAAGTAAAGAAGCTCCGTAGGGGCTTCATGGAGCGATCTCACTGTTTCAAGGATTTCTTCTCGTCGGATCCTCGCCGCTAAGGCTGGTGTAAACCCAATGGGAGTTAAAGTTTCATAACATCGACAATTCTATTTCAATTTTTATTGTAATGATCAATGGTTCATAACTATTGAATATAGTAATTATTAAATTACAACTACTTTTTTTCGTACTAAATATGTTGTGTTTGACTGCCAGTCTGATCGATACTATTACTTAATTAAAATTAAGCGACAAAAAATAACTGGCGCATGTATTAAATATTATTATACCATAATAGGTTACCCTTTGTAGCAAATAGGTTTTCATTTAATAGTAACCACGACACCTAATTGCGTATACAACGAGATTGAAAACACAAGGAATCAGGCTTTTTGGCAGTTAAGTATTTGCCAAAAGTTTTCTCCAACTAAAAAACCCGACAACAGGAAAATCACTCTAATTAAAATCGGGGTTTACAACGTAAAACGACTTCTCCTATTGTTGAAATCGGTTAAAATGTAGCCTATGTTACCCGGGTCATAATAACGAATCGATTGACACCTTATTCATCAATATCGGATGAGTAGTTTAGACAGGGGGAACATACGTAAATACAAACATACATACATTCATAGATTGCTAAAATCATAACCCTTCGTTTTGGCTTCGCCGTATCCGGGTAAAAAGAACCAATTAAAGATGTCCAATATTTCTTATTATTGTTATTTCGGTATATTTATGCCACATCTCAGGGAAATACTGTTAATTTGAGAACTGTTAGGCAAAAATTTATTCTCGTTGATGCATTAACAATAAAAAAGGAATAGGACACAAAAGTTTCATTTCTCAAATTCTGAATAATATTATAGCTGATAGCGACACTATCGCATTAGGTTTAGACATGTAAAGATAGTTGTTATGAGGAAAAACTAAATAAATTCAAGAGCTGGACTATAAACCTATCGTAAAATATAGTGAGCATAATAAAGAGTCATCATCTGCCTAGCCTTTTCCCAACTATGTTGGGGTCGGCTTCCAGTCTAACTGGATGCAGCGGAATACCAGTATTTTACACGGAGCCTAGCTGACCTCCACAACCCAGTTAGTACTGGGTAATGCGATACCCCTTGGTAAGACTGGTTGTCAGACTTTTTAGGCCACTGAATATCTGTAACGACTGTCAAAGATCTACAAATGACAGCCGGGACCAATGGCTTACGTGCTTTCCGAGGCACGAAGGAAACTCGGAATGTAATGGGTGATCACCCATCCACAGACCAACCTAGGCAAGCACGGCTTAACCTAAAGATCGATCCGAGTGTCTGTTGTTATTTAGCCACGAGCTCCGAGCATAATAAAGAGTATCTATCTTAAAATGTCCGAGTTACTTGCCTATTTGTGACCACATTACTTAAGAGTAACAAATCAAGCTTGTCCTCAGTAATCCTAAGCAATTTACTTGAACAAGCTTGTCTCTTGCACATACAAATGATCAATCATAACAAATCTACGTTAATTGTCATTCAGGACGCTCGCACCCGCGTCCATTTCTTTACCGTATGTTTTCTGCTGTTGAGTAGCCTTAAGGCTCATTTACACGAGCTACTTTCTCGCTTCAAGACAAAACTCTGACACATATAAACAGTATGAAATTCTTATGAGAATAAATGATCTTAAACCTCAAATGTATAACACTCACATGATGGCAAATTAGTAGCGTATATTCTGTCAAAATTGTTATAGAAATTATATAAATAATTTTCTCGCCTCTAGACAAAAAGCTGACTCATGTAAACAATATGAAATGTATAATACTCGTATGATGGAAAATCAGAAACGCATCCACCTTTGTACAGTTTTTTTACTTGTGCATAAAGTTTTAATAAATAAAATAAATAAATAAATATTCTGTCGAAATTGTTATAGAGGTATTTATTTATTTAGGTTAACCCACAATTGCTTACACTATATACATTTCTGATTTAACGACTACAGTAACATTTACAAATTCAACAATTTATTACAAGTTAACACCACATGCACATAAAACGGCTTTACATTACATATTTATAAATTATTGAAATTAGAACTTTTACATGCAATGAATAATTAATTCATAACAATAATAACGAAAAATTATCATAACATTCAATGCAATATAAAACATATCAAAATAAAATTTAAAAAAATCATGTGGTTGATTAAATTATTTTTGATTAAATTGACTACATTATGATATATGAGGTATAAGGAAGAAGTAGAACCCAACGATGAAAAGTTCGTTATCCGCCACGAAAACGGGGAATCCTCTGCTCTGAGTATTGTATCTGATGGGCTACTGCCCAACTGTCGTTGTCGGTTCTAGAGAGTTTATTATGTTCTTTGCGCTGATAACTCTGCTGGCCCTATGTAGCATTTGCTTGGCGTTATAGATACTGCCACATTATAACAAAACTCATTGTTCTATTCTAGCATTTGTATCATATTCCTAAAAAATTATCTTATTTAACACGATCGTTGTGGATTTTTTGTTTTCCTATTACATGTGACTGTTCCTAAATTACCCTAGGCTGCGAAAAATTTTCGTTTTTCCTAAATCATATAATTATTGGTATTAAAGCGGTTTCCCCAAATGATAAAATTCTCTCCTTTTGACTATCGAGAAACTTATATCGTGTAAATGCGCCTTAAAGTTAATAATAGCCACGCACTACCCAGGTGTCCACAAAAAGCTGCTATAGGCGTCTGTCACTCACGTCAAGGTCGAAAAACATTAAGTTTAAATCATGATACAGAAACATGTTTTAGTTTGTGCGTTCAATATACTGTTGAATTGATTAGCTGTATCATTATTTAAGGAGTTAGGTTTTTTTTATTGATATTAATTATTGTGTTCTTGCCACGTGCACGGTAGATTCTACCGTAGAAGATTTCCTATAATAATATTAAAGCTTATTTCTTTCTTTTTAGGGTTCCGTACCTCAAAAGGAAAAAAACGGAACCCTTATAGGATCACTTACATGTCTGTCGGTCCGTCTGTCACAGCCAATTTACTCCGAAACTGCTGAACCAATTGAGTTGAAATTTGGTACACTGCAAGGCTGAAATTTTTGAAAAAATACAAAAGATAGTTTATGGCCTGTAGATCACAGGAAAACCTATAAGAAAGCTATAACAACAAATATATAAAAATAAATTAAAAATTAAAGGGGGCTCGCCTACTACGATGGTACGGAACTCTTCATGCGCGAATCCGACTCGCACTTTGCCGGTTTTTTTATCGTGTCTAACTTGGTGCCTAACCTGATGTCAGAGTTTTTATGCCGCCCATAGGCCTCTGACTTGGCTATACATGCCATCGAGAAATATCTCTCAGGCATGCTGGAGTCGTCACGATGTTTTTCTTCACCGAACCATAATTAAAAAATTATAAATAAATAAACAAAAAAATGCTTTTTATTCAGACTAAGTCCATTTGGTTAGTACAACACATAACTTAGAAACTAGTGTTAGTACCTAAATAGGTACCCGAAGAACTAAAACAATACAATTATTAATTATGCGCCACAGTGGCATGTAGGCGCATCCAATGCCCCAGTATAGGACTGTCCCACCTGTCAGCTATAGTTTTTAGGATGCTGTTGGGGCTGACGCGTACCCTGTGCATGATGGAGGCGCATCGCTTGCGCATGATGACGTGAAAGCCATCAATGCCCGCTTCTGGGAACATTCCGGAAGCACTGCAGTAGCGCAACCAATACAATCCATCATACAATACGCACATGAATCCAAAAAATCAGAGCTGTTGTACAAATACAGCTTATGAGTAGAGAAGAGCATAACATCCTTTGTTTTATGCAACTTTGTACACTATTTTCATCCATCCAGCCTGTCGCAATACACAGCTGGCTGGCAGTGTTGTGGCGTAGTTTGGAAAAGCTAACTGCGAAAGCACTCTGTGGAGGACAGCGCCTTCAAATCTTCGCGTCTTGTCAGATCGAGCCACCAAATAGCTGGACCTTTTCTCACTGTATGCTTGGCACAACGATTAAAAAAAAAATGCAAGTTCAGAGAAAACTAACAACTGAACTATATTAATACTTAAGTAGAATATTAGAAATTCTTCTCGTTTAGGTTCCTGGTAGTTTTCTGACTGCAACGTTTCACTTTTACACAAGGTGTAAACGGACCCTTCACTAAGACGTCAACCAAACATTCTTTACATCACACTGTGTAACTAAACACAAAAATTATTGCTGGGCTGTTTTACGGTAGGACTCAATATAACGCATTCAAAGCATTGTGCTGGTGGCCTACCGTAAGCAGGAGTAATTGCAGTGTGGGAAAGAGATGGCGCTAGACGACCTGTATAGCTCTGTTTCTTTCCCACACTGGAATTACTCCTGCTTGAAGACGTCATAGTAGGGGTTACTATGACGTCTGATGGGTGGATTGAATAGGTTGAGTGTCATGGAGGCATTCAAAGTTACGGTGTACCTTTCTGCTTCGTTAAGGGTATTTTTACACCCTATATGTCTAAAGACATAACCATCCATCCATCCATTTCCATCTTAGTAAGTTTTCAACGTGGCTTGTCCTATACATTTTTTTTTTGTCGTATGGGATATCATCAAATGACCCACTCTGGGCGGAGCAGAAGGGAGTGTCAGACTTGTACTGACTAAAACCCATCCATGTTCCTTCTTTGCCCTTTGTGTTCCAGGGCCGCGGTATCTCTTTCGAACAGTCCCGCAGCCCTGGCAGGCATCGGCCCATGCGGACCCCTACGTGGTTGCTGGCTTGTCCCATAATAATCATCATGAAAACTTGTGTAGGTTTGTTCGTGATAGTGATTTTAGCATTAGCGCCTGTTAAATTACTATGGCTACAAAACTGTATGCATGTGAGTTGGTTTTTCATAAGAATTGGAATTTCTCAGTAGCAGCTCGAAGTCCGATTGTGAGCCCGGTTGATGAATGTTATTGAACTTAACCAAAATAACGTGATTAGGGTGAGCTTTAATGTTCGAGAAAATACGGGTGTGATGATGTTATACAGGTTATTTTAATTATCTATAAATAAGTCACAGTGATTACTTAAATAAATGGAATTATTTAAGTAATGTCTTCAGTTTCGAATTTTATTCTGTGGTAATTGTGTAATTGCTTGAAGTTAGAACTGTCAGAAGTTAGATTTTATAACTTTGCTTTCTTTGACGGTTCTTACTTCTTTCAAATTCTTATATATTGCATAAAAATGGTTGCATAAGTAATTACTTAAACACAAGTAATTACTGCTTGTGCTTAGTTGGTAAGTTGGGGGTAGAAACACAAGTTAAAGGAGAAAACATAAAACAAGGTTTAACATAAAAATAAAACTGATGAGATAATTTACAAAATAATTTATTTTCCTATTACTCTCCCGAAGATATCCATAAATATACAAATACATATTATACATTTGATTATGAAGCCCTAATTCATGTATAGGCGTTTTATTTTATAATTTGTTAAATAATAGTAAGCGTCAAAGCTCAACGCATATTAGAAAATAGTTTTAGAAATAAGTCTATTAGTTTATAATAGTAATTCACTAACATGACGTACTTACTAAGATTTTATTATGAGTACAAATATATTTTACAAAAGTACAAAAGTTTTGTCAAAGCTAAAATTAATGAGTCAAGTTATAGGCAGTGACATTTTATTTTATTTTATACAAATAATGGTACATACATAATTCGGCACTAAACGCCTGATTTTACAATTGTCAGAAAAAAATGAGTTGGTTTATTTGTCATTTACTAACGCTCTATAGATCTTGCCTGTCTTTATCATTTTAGTTCGAATAAAACGAGACGGCAATACAATTATAGAACGTATTAAGTACACTATGTAGTACTGCATCGTTCTTTTAGAGGCTGGTCTTAAGGTGAAAGCGCCGTAGCCCGCGAAATTCAATTTTTCCTACATTTTTTGTAATTTGCAGGTAAGTGGCCGGGTTGTATGTTGATTAAAATATGATACGCGACCGTAATAAATACAACCCTCTAAGTACATTTAATTTAATGAATGAATTTTTCATTAAATAGTCATCAAAATAAATAAACTTAGAGGATTATAATTCTGTAACTA
Organism: Noctua janthe; assembly: GCA_910589295.1. Lineage (NCBI taxonomy): Eukaryota > Metazoa > Arthropoda > Insecta > Lepidoptera > Noctuidae > Noctua > Noctua janthe. The sequence continues at coordinate 3,253,285 of OU342560.1, forward strand.
CATAAGTGTTACGATCAGGAATCATATTTTGTTTAGTTAAATACAGCCCGACACTGACCTGCAAATTGAAAAAAAGTCAAGATAATTTTAATTTCGCGGGCTGCTCCGGTGCTTTCCCTTAATTGGAACTAACGCTTTTCAATACAATTTCCACAGACAATTTTTAAAATATTTATCAACGCCCTCGTGTATCAAGCGCCAAAAGAACCATTCAATACTTTACGAGCACTTAGTATTGTATGACAGTTCTGTAGTACAACATTAGTTTTATAATAAGTAGTTTTTTTAAGATGTCAATTGCAAAATCGGCAGGCAGCATTTATTTCTAGAGTACCCGATCCTTACTTAATATTAATTATTATAACTAAAGGCAGTGAGAAGCTATACGGCTTGGTTGTCGCAAATTAAAACATCCCCAGTTTTATCAGTCAGGTTCGTTAGTAAGTTTAGTTTTAGCAAATTTGTTAATTTAATTGTCATATTACTTTTGTTACTTATTTTTTGGAAAAAGTTGTGGTATAAATATTTACACAGCAGAAAAAATAAATAAAACAGGTTTTATTCAAAAGTCTTTTGTTTTATTTTCATTAACGACGTTAAAGAGAGCTTTTTAAATTATTATTAAAATTATCATTAACACTAGAAACGGGATATTTACCGTGTTTGTTTGTTTGTCTTGTTTTATTAATATGGGAGATTCCATAGGAGGTTACATTTTTCCGCTTTTTATTTTTATAAACATTTTTTGTTCTTCGAAAAATCAACCAAACTACTAATATTACCTGACTACGAAACCCAAATCTTAGATATATTCAACACGAATATAAAACAGATTTTCTTAAATAAATAAATAAAAGCTGAAGAACGTAGAAGCGAGTACATCAAGCACGTGCAAATGGCACATGTTAGGCTTAAGATTACAGAGAGTCTTATAACTAAATTCGTCGGGATATCTATTTTTTTTAAATATAAAAAAACGTTTGTCGGACTCAATACGACAAACAATTTCATTATGACAAAAGATTTAGTTATTCATTTAATCTTTTCAAAATTACAAGTTATCCAAATTGAGAAACCATATTAATTTATTAACGTATTTATTTTTTCAATCTTTTAGATGCAGTTTTAAATATTTACTTACAGAATCTAAATACTTCAATTGACAAAGAAGAGTTTCTTTTTCATCTTTAAAAGTATGATAAAAGAAGTAAAAGCTACCAAAGTTCAACCCTATATTTGCTAAGCGTAATAAACCGAAGAGATTAATATTGTTGTTTATTATTATCTCAACTTAGTTGACAAAACCTAATGTAGTAGAAACCTAATTATACATTTGTAAAACAAATCATTTAGGTCTCTTACATTAAAATAATCGTTTGTCATAAAATGAAAACATTAAGTAGAGAGATGCAGAGATAATTATTAAATTTTAAATAATACAAACTAAGGTAGAGCTAACATCACATTGTTTGCCTAAGTCTAGATTCAGACGTTTAGGTTGCAAACCTAATAGATGTCCTTGCTCAATTTGTCACCAAACTACATTAAGGTAGGTATATTACAAAAGTCCTTATGTTTTTGATTCATAGACATTGATTGAAAATGTTCAATACCTCTGCTTAGGAACTTTTAAGGGATCAAAATTGTAGAGAAACATATCATGTATTACAGACACCGATACGATAATTTTCTTCCAAAATTCATTTACTATGCAAAATATTATTTTTAACGCCAATTTTCAACTGCATTTCGTAAATAATATCAATAAAAAATATTAAGAAGAATGAAAACTTTACGACTGCTTTTCTCTGTTCGAGGTATACGACAATAGATTAAATGTATGACAGTAAGTTACCCGATATGTTTGTATCCCTAACAATAAGAGGACGTTATCGAACTATTTAACCAAATTTTCAAATCAATGCTACGAAATTACTAACTTTACAACCGACTATTTACATTTGAGCACTTGTAACACATAGTGCGTACTATGACACTTTCGTAAAAGTTTGAGTCCAACGCATTGGAGTCCTGTGTGAACGGCGCGGCGGTTACCCGGAACCACCGCCGGAACCGTTCACGTAGACGTCGGTTGCGGCTCGCTGTCCGGCCCGGATCACGCTCTGGACGGTTTGGGCGGCACCCTGGAATTTGATGAAAATACATTAGTTAAGTTACAGGAAAAGTGACACATGCGTACACTGACTGGAAACTGGACAGCAGCTCCAATCTGTGTGGGCCTTTCCTCATAAGACCATCTCAGACGCTTATCTTCATGGACCCTAAATGACTTGACCAAGATTCTATTTTAATTTCAAGAATCTCTGTGGAGTAGTATAGCCGGATAGGAAACACCAAACTCATCTAGTTTATATAAAAATAACGTGTAAAAGTGTTTGGAAATTAAATTTTCAGAACAAACTCATTTATCATTCTGATAACGAAGGATTAAGAGAATTAAAAGTGATTATTTCACATCAATACATAGGGACCGGGTTTCGTATTAAAACCTGTATCATCGAAAAATATTTTGAAAAATATGTCTTACTTTAATTTTTACGTAGTACATAAAAAATATAGAAATTCTCTTTTAATGTGTAAAATTATTAATTATTCGTTAAAATGTTATCGTTAATCGATGATGATATAAGTTCATGATAATGATTTATAGAAATGCTAAGTTTTAATGATATTACTTGATGTCAAATTATTATTATTTATGGACATCGTCACGCAGTTAGTTACAACTTACAAAATTATCTTCAATCCATCTTTTGCTGGAAATTTTCATTAAACATCTCGATAAAATCGAAAAAATACAAACATTTCAATATTATTATCACATAATACAAAAATCAATACACAATACGACAAATCGTTCACAATTACATACGACAGTTGATTAACATACGACATTCGATTAACAGTTTCTTCATAAAACTATGATTAATTACACACGACTAGACGTGTTTCACAATCCCAAGGATAAGCACAGATGGCGAAATATCGTCAAACAGAAGATTACTTCATAGCGAGGGAATCACGACCCTCAGTAATAAGGAATACGACACAAGGAGGCGAATTGATTATATTTACCTGTATCGCAGCTCCTAAGAACTGTGAGAAAGCCCTGGTAACATTAATGGCTGCTGACACGAGCTGCCCTCGTCCAGGCGCCTGCTCTGTTGCTACAGCCCTCGGAGGTTCCAGAGGTATCTAGGTGTAAGTCATGGCTGTTAGATATTAGCTCTTATGATGGAGGTGGTAAGAGCATGTATGGTAATGCTAAGGCAGTGAGCTGTGCTGGTGTGGTGTATGTTTTGTTTGAAGATTCTATTTTAATTTGGGGTTCAGTTTATAATTTTTTTTTTCAAAAAACTCAAATGAGATTTGCGTTTGTGTACAAATAGTTAGCAATAAATATTGTACTTCGAATTACGACACTATTTTCGATTTACGACATATTTATTTGATAATCTTTAGAAACGCAAGATCTTAGATCTTTAGATCTTTTTCACTAAGATATTCATAAGGAATTTCTTTCAGTTGGTCCAGATTGAGTCCTTATTACAAAAAAAATCTTCATACAAACATACATGTGAACTTAAATAGACAAGTGCTTCGTGTGATAGTGGAAGTGACGAAAATGACGGATATGGAAAATTAAATACGAGAGTATGGGAAAAAAAGAGTTCAGTATAAGACATGATAAGGAGAATATACTTCTAACTACTATTTATAGACATATAATTACATATAGTACAAGTATACACAGAAATCTACAAATATATACAAAGATATACTACAAAGGATAAAGGAAAAGTGTAGGTAAGTGAAATGTTAGTCAAAAACATGCTGAACATAAATTGATATTAAATCTATTTTACAATGTACAAAAAGGGGTCAAAATAACATCAGAGTTATACAATTTCACAAATAGGTATAGTGTACAAAGGTTCCGTAGTTAGATATTAAAATCATCAGTAATTTTAATAGGCAAGCGTCCAGCAGAATTATTGGAATTTAGAAGAATTAAAATTTTGTTATTGTTAAAGCCAATCACGTTTTATTACTCACCAAACAAATATGTTACACTGCACAAACACTTGTTATGTAACACTTTTTCTATCTATTTATTAACAAATATCTTCACATTCAATAAGTCATTATTATGTCTTGGGTAATTGGTTATATTAATAATATTAACACTACATGTTTTATCTACAGAGGAATCAACTACTCATTCATGTCAGGTTGAATGTTACCAAATCCCTTGGAAATTCATTGGGTGTGATGGGTATGTTAAATGGCGATTGATGACGCCAAGGGATCAGGAATTAATTGAACTAGACTTTAGCGAATATTTTTTGAAAGGGTTTGAACACTTTCAAAAAATATTCGCGCACAATGCACAAAATATTTTTTGAAAACATGTTGAATATCAGATTTTAAACTTTCATGGTCACTAAAATTATTATAACTAGAAGACGGGAAAACAATAAACATGGTAAATATCCCGTCTTCTAGTTTTAATAATGTTGAATATCTATTATGAAAACATGAGACATTTATTCTAAGCTACGTTAATTTTGTAAAGTCTAGTCAATTTTCGCTAAATGTTTGTTATATACAACTGGTGTACTAATGGGGTGAACTGTGGATGGGAAAATTAAATTATTAACACTAAATACAACACATACAAACACAAACATAAATTAAAAACAATTTATTATACAAAAAAAACGCGCTGCTTAACGGCACAATGTTTATGTACAAGCCAATGAAGCCAATGTTTAATAAATAATTTAACTAAGAAAAAATAAAAAATATTACACAAGAATATCTAAGTAAAAAATTAAAATTATCTTAATTCATGTCTCACTATGTACATCCCACCTGCTCTCCATTACTATACAAAAATCTATACAACGACAGACTTAGATTAAATAGGAACAAGTTACTAATAAGATCGCGAAATATTTAATAAATAGTTCCGTTGAATAAATTCGCTTATTTAATCTAAAGTCTGTTCCCAACACCTCATCCCCAATCACATAGTTTAAGTAATAACGATGCGAAACCCACTCTATTTGCTGGTCTATCATCAGCGTTGCCAACGAACGGCCCAGAGCCAAACCAGTTGACACTGTTGCTCGTTGACTGACTGGCTGACGATACTGATGGGGCGGGCCTGGCTGAGAGCGCAGGCTCAGGCTTCCTGTTTGGCCTTGGGGCTCCGGGTCCACCTGACCCTGGAGCCGTGTCCCTCCACTGCTGCCAGAGCCAGGCCAATCCGTCCAAGATCGGCCTCCTCTGCGCTGGCGGCGGCGGTGGCGGCGGCGGCGTCGTCGTCCGCCTTGTCTTCGGCGTCACTACCACTTGGTTGAGTAAAGCCTACGAGGTTACAGTTAATTCTAGAGTTCCTAATGGATTATAGATACATACTGAAATAAAGGCAATGAAATAAGATGAAGAGATAGATGAGAGATATCGAGATAATGGTGCAGAAAGCGGAGTGAAGTTACGAGTTGATTGCATCAGTGAAAGTAAGTAAAGTTTTAAAATGTAAAATGGGTTTTGGAAGAAATTAGTTTCCTTCCAATGTATTAGGAGAAGTAAGAAAAGTTAGACTAACAGAGAGTCGGAGTTGCTCATCCAATGAACTTGCCGTGGTTGGACCGAATCCTTGGTCCTTCAGCAAAGCTGCGAGCAATGCGTCGTTGCTCTTGCCGTACTCGGTGCTCAAAGAGATAGGCGCTCGCGTGGCTTCGGACACCATGCCCGTCGATTGTGTCTGCATGATCAGTTTCTTTAGGGCCTCGTCCGAAGATTGTCCTGGAATATTTTATGTTAAATTGTTTAAATCTTTTTTGAATAGAAACATTCAATCTGATTCAAGCTCCAAATCGAACTGAAATGATTTTTAGGTGAAATATGGTTTTTTTTGTAAATTAATCTGGTTTTACATAAAATATAAAAAGAATTTTTAAAGTCACAATTGCTACTATTTGGATATTTTTATTAGTACAGTTTACGACGTTACTTAGATATTAGTACAGACGCCAGCACATCAAGTTACTTCAATCAATCACATTTCTTTAATAGGTTTTCAACTTTATCGCTAAAGCATTAGGTTCAAAGTTGATTGGGAAAATTTTACAGTTTCGGGTAGCTTGATGTAACTTCTTACCTGTGATAGTGAGTTTATTCCTTTGTGTCGTGGTCTCCTGTGCACCCTGTAATTTGATCAAAGTTTGTAACAACTCCTCATCATCCTGTTCATTTTTGAGATTGTCCTTAACAGCTATTTTTGCACCGTAAGGCAAAGCTGTCGTAGGCACTGTATTTTTAACTTCCTTAACGTTAATGTTAATAGAAGGCTTCGGCGTTAGAGGATCGAAAGGTTCGTTCAGCGGCGATGGCGAAGCTAGTAGATTTGAGAGCAGTGTCAAATCATCATGGACACCATTTTTCAGGTTGGGACTCACATTTAGGTCAGGTAGTGTGGGTAAATTTAGTTTGGATGGGTCTTGTCCAGTGGCTGCAAGTAGTGCTTGTAGTAGCTTAGTGTCTTCTTGGAACTGTCTGATATCATCTTCAATAGATTTTGCATTGACAGTCGTGGTTGGTCTCTGTGTTGTTGTTAGTCTTTGTGTAGTTGTAGTTGGTCGTGGTGTTGTTGTTGTAGTTGGTCGTGTAGTAGTAGTTGCAGGTCTATTTGTGGAAGGTATCAATTCGTTTCCACTGACAGCTATATTTTTCCCTGTACGGACTGTTTCACCGGTGCCGGTTTGTATCTCATTGAGGCTCCTTTCTACAGCTAGCGCTATGATACGATTGGCGAGTGCACCCTCAGCGTCTTCGTTATTAGGGTTTGTTTTCAGCACAGTTTTCTGTAAAAATAAATCGTCCAATAGTTAAGAAATACGTTCATATTTTCATAGTAGCAAGTGTATGAATAGTGCCCCTTACAAAGTACGGCTTATACCCATCATGAATTATTGCTTTTTGAAATTCTAAGGCGTCATACGGTGGAAAAGAAAAGTGGTACATATACCACTTAATATAATTACTGGTAAATTATTTCGAGATATTCAGTTATCAGATTTCCAAAGTATCAATTAATACATATTTTATGATACTTACCAAGTTATTCAAGAAAGCTAAATCCTCTTGAACCGAGAAAGTAGAAGAACTGGGCATTTCTGTTGTCGAAGTAAATCCAGTGAACGGAGCACGACGACCGGTCAGTGTTGTTGGGGCGCTCCTAATTGTTGTTGTTTGCTGTCTTCCCCGGTTGAAAGTCGGCGTGAAAGTTGTGGAAATCCCAACATCAGTCACAGGCTGTAACGTAGTGGTAAGAGTTCTAGGAGCAAAGGTCTGAAATAGTGGCCCATTTGTTGTTGTAAAGACGGGCCTAACATTCAATGGAGTTGTTGGGTTTGATCCTATTGATGTTGTTTGAGGGTTAGAGGCTATCCTCACGTTGGAAGTAACACCAGAAATTACCGGAATACTCAAAGCATTTGGATTTTGACCAGTCGCCTGTAACAGAGCCTGTAAAAGTTTCGTATCCTCTTGGAATTGTTTGAGGTCGTCTTCAATTGTTTGTGTTGTTGACGGCCTATTTGTTGTTGTTGGCCTAGTTGTTGTTGTTGTTGGCCTAGTTGTTGTTGTTGTAGTGGTTGTTGTTGTTGTTATTGGCGTAGTTGTTGTTGGTCTAGCTGTAGTTGTTGGTACAGTAGTTGTTTGTGTAGTGGTAGGAACTCTATTAGTTGTTAGACTATCTAATGAGGGTATGTTTAGGGAAGCAGGATTTTGACCCGTCGCTTGTAATAGCGCCTGTAATAATTTGGTGTCCTCCTCAAACTGTTTGATATCGTCTTCTATAGATCGTGAGGTTGTAGTTCCTTGCTGTCCTGTGGTTACTCTTATATTGCCACCGATATTTGGTATAGATAAAGTTGTTGGGTTGTTCGAGTTTGTGAATAACGCCTGCAACAACTTCACTGGATCAGTAGTTGGAGTAGTTGTTGGTGCTGTAGTTGTTGTTGGTGCTGCAGTAGTTGTAGTTGGTGCTGCAGTAGTTGTAGTTGGTGCTGCAGTAGTTGTAGTTGGTGCTGCAGTAGTTGTAGTTGATGCTGCAGTAGTTGTAGTTGGTATTAGAGTAGTAGTTACATCTCCCAACAACAAAGGATTAGGGTTTACATTTAAAGTCTTTGGATTACGCCCCGTTGCTTGTAATAATGTTTGTAATAATTGCACGTCTTCTCGGTATCTCTTCAACTCCTCTTCGATACTGATAGTTGTAGATTGGACTACGGTTGTTGCTTGTGCTGTTGTAGGCGCTTGAGTAGTTGGAGCCGCTGTTGTGGTTGTAGTTGGGGCTGTAGTAGAAGTTGTTGTAGTAGGCTCTGTTGTTGTTGTTGTCGGCGCTGGTGTTGTTGTTGTTATGATAGTAGTAAGCTCCATTGTCGTAGTCGTGGGAGCAGCCATAGTGATAGTGGTAGGCGGTAAAGTAGCCGGCTGGCTTGTTGTCGCCGCCATAGTTACCGGAGCATTTGTAAATGCAGATGATACCACTGTTGTTTCAGGTACAACACTCGTTGTTCCCTGAGTTGTTGTCGTTGCAACATTCATAGTTGTCTCCTGTGTTTCTAGCTGTGGTGTCTGCGTACTCATCTCAGTCACAGTAGATGTTGACATTGTTTGTATCTCTGTTTGTACGGAATTTGTTGATGGTGCTTTCGTTGAAGCCAGTTTCTGTACATTTGAGTTTTGTGATGATACCGTAATCTCGTCAATCGGTATAAATTTAAATACAGCACTTCCATCACCTTCCCCTGGCTTTTCCGTTCGTATTTGTTGCGTCTGTAATTGTTTTTCTTTATGTTAAAATTTTGCCATTACTTCAGTCTGCAGAAGTTGCAACAGCTGTTTCTATTATATTGCAAACAACTAATTGTGTAACCCTTTACCACTTACCTTTCCTAATAAAAAAAATTCAACAAACTACTATATTAAACCAAGTCCAAGTGTTATGTTTGCATATGAAAATGTGTGATAAATTAAAGTGAATATTAGTGACCACAGTTATTATAAAAGAGTAATATATAAATAAGGAAACGTTGATATAAATAATATAATTATACCTCCGGATCAATATCCAGTGTTAATATTCTTGGTTCGCGAGTAGAGCTCGTCATTTCCGATATGACCATCTCCTGTTTAGCGGCCGAAGATATACTATTAAGCAGAATCTCATCAATAGAAGGTAGCATTGTAGTTGTGCGTAAACTCAATACATGCGAGGCAGTGCTTTTTTCTGGCATAAATATGGTAGTTTTTATACCGTTACTGCTTTTAATATTAAGTGCCGATGAAGTAATCTGCAATTATGAAATAAAATGTTACCGCCTGCGTTGTTATTAGAAGCGGTTATCGTGCAAGAGGCATGCAGAGCTTACGAAAAGATCCGAACTCCGTACCGCATGCACCGACTGCTCCTGAGACAATGCTGGCGGTGAGATACAAAGCACCAAGCGGAGCGTTCAAGCTAAATAACATAAAGTCAATACCATCGGTTGTTGGTTATTTACAGTGTCGTTGGTTAATCTTTCCGTTCCGTTATTTGATGTGTCTGTGGATGTCACAGTATTAGTGGAATCTCGGATGGGGTTAGGCTGCGGTCTGACAATGGCCGGATTATTATGGATGGGGCTGTATGGATTTCTTAGACTCCACGGGCTGATTGGTAGGATGTCAATTTTTTGCATGACACGTGGCACTCTAGTCCCGTTCGGGAATTTACGTATTACTGTGTTATTGGGTAGTACACCGTAAACGATATATGGGCTCGCCTCTGTTAATGATTCCAATGGGTCCTCGTTAGGATTTTTACGTACCACTGTATTATTAGGTAATATTCCGAATATAACATAATCTTTTTTCGGAATTGTTGGTGATCCAAAACTCAGAGTACTAACTGTTGTTTGTGTAGTGTTGCTGTCTGAAGCGTCGGTAGCTGTAGTGGTGTCTATGTCTACTGTTGTAGTCGTTTCGACATTTAGTTGTGTCGTTGTCTCGGTGTTAGCTGCGTCTGTTGTAGTTTCCATTGTTTCTGTATTAGCAACTGTTGTGGTTGTAATAACACTCTCTTGGAATCGATTTAATATTTCAACATTTTGACCATCCGTTGTAGGTGTAGGAGTCGTACTTGTGATGTCAGTAACCGTTTCACTAGATGCAGTAGTAACTGTTGTAGTGACAGAAGACGAACCCGTTGTGCCACTGGTTGCTTCGGTGGAGCCCGAACGAGAAGATATTGAGATGGGCTCAGTAGTAGATGGCACACCACCTGTCGCTACTGTCTCTGACGGCATTGCCGTTGTTGTGAGAACCCTTGCGGGATTACCACTCGTAGTAATTTCAAGAACATCGGAGGATAGAGGATTTACAACAAGGGATCGGGCAGTCATAGGAGTGGTAGGTTCAATATCACGAGTCGTCGGAGATTCAGTCGAGGAGATCATAGTATTCATAATGTTAGTCAATCGTGCAGACAAATTGATATTGCCAGATGGGCTTACTAAGTCAATCAATGGTGGTGCTGTCGCTAACTCGTCATTGTGCTGTCGTATAATGTCTTCGATCATCTTCAACACTCTAGCTTTCTTTGAGAGTACCCATAGTTGCATACGCGATATTTGACTAGGATCCTGTATAATATCAATATCACGCGGTGGTGATACTGACGAGGATACCAAGGATAAGGATTTCAAAATAGGTGTTGTAGAACTGGTGAGAAGATTGTCAGATTCATCGGAAGAGAAATCTGCACTTTGGAAGTTTGTAAGAAAAGGTAAGGGAACTGGAATATACCTGTTGTTAGTAGAGTCACTTGATTTGTCACTAATATTATCTACATTTACCGAGTCCGTTTCTAAGGAGACAGATGACGAAGCTGTTGCTAAAGTCAGCGTAGTATTTGGTGTAGCTGCAGAACTAGGTCGTTCAGAGCTAGCACCTGTAGTAGGAGTCGCAGCTGTCGTCGCCTGGCTGCTAGATACAGACCTTGTGCTCTCTACAGCTCCCGGTGTAATAGGACTATTTACATTAGCAGGGGCTTGTGTGACACTAATGGGTACATTTCTATTATCTACAGTGATATTTACACTACCGCTAGTGCCTACATTTTGGAGGGCATTATTGGATAATATACCATCGATGTCAATATTTTCAGTATCCCTAATATCCTCCAAACTGTAAGGTGTTGTGTTCGGGACGGAATCAGCGTTGTCAAGTACAGTCGCAAGTCCACCTAAAGCTCTGGGGATCAAACTTCTTAATACTTTAGCCATATCTAAACTCTTTAGTTTCGATCTACTATTCTCATCCATATTTTCTATGATATTTATAATGTTATTTGACAACATGCTAGTTAGTTCAGAAGATACTAAGTTATTATTGGATAACAAAAGATCAGACACAGTGTTATATACCATTTTCGGGCTGTCAGTCGATCCCTGAGTTGGTGTAGATGCAGTCGTGGGTATGTCTTTTGGCGGTTCCGTATCAGAGTATAACACTCTGATAGCGAATGGTCTCCTTGCGGAAACGGGAGTAGTGGGAGTGGGAATGGGAGGTTGTGGTGTATTCACAGGAGTAATTTTTCCGTCTTCGGTGTTTAGTGACTGTGTAACAGTTCCCCCGACCAAAATACTGTTAATCACATTTGGTGTAGCTTGACCAGTGGGCTGTACAGATTTAGTAGTAGTGCTTACATCGGCGTTGGTTGACATAAATGTGTCCTGACCCGCTAAGTCTTGGACACTATTTACATTATTGTTGCTACTCACGCCATTGAGTACTTGTTTAACGTCAGTATTAAGGTTTTGTATTTTCGTTACTTCAGTTGTTGACGAGATTCGTGGTCTGGGTGTGGACGTGAGTATATCAGCTAAAGCATCAAATATAGATATTGTAACTGACGGCGAGTGATGTGATGCCTCAACGTTCATCACGTGTGACGGCTTGACCAGACTCTCGGACAGTCTCAAGTCTGCCGAGGACAATGTCCTTCGTGTCTGAGTAAAGGAAATAGCGTTCATGTCTGGCCCTAATTGTATCTCTTCTCCCTCTACCTGAAATAAGAAGTAATCTCACCCATATAAACAGAAAAATAGACGTTTTTGTGTAAAAAAAAATTGAAGTTTTTAAGAAATTGTTGCGTGGAATGGAAATCCCGAGTGGGAGGAACTCGTGCAAAGACCAAAGCCTCTTTATTTATTTTGGAATTAAGATAATAGTTAGGTATGTTTAGGAGTTAGTGTTAAATGAAAGTTAGCCATAGATGACGTTATGTATTAAAACAAGATGTAACATGTATACAATATTTAATGTCTTATATTAATAGTATGTTAGTGGATGCTATTCTACATGTACGTACATTAGTTTGTTAAGTTCTTGCGCTAAGTTAAATGCTTTCATAACTCGTGCAATATATAGAACATCTTAACGCAGAAACTTGTAGATGTAAGTAAAATTTTGCCTTAAAGAGATTTACTCAAAAGGATTATCAAAAAATGACTACTGCTATGAACTTAACTTTACCAAAAAAATATAAATGCTCTTAAAATCTACATCTCTTTAAAACTAAATCATATCCATTTACAACAGGGTGAATGAAATGAGCAATGATCGTGACAATGATGTATGTTAACTATATGATTCCATTAACCAGTTCAATGGATGATTCATGAGAGTATGGCGTTGTGTTGTTCAGTCTCGACATCGATTCGGTAGTGTATATGTCTCCTTCGAACCAATTAGGCTCTTCTACAGACTTTGTCAACAGGTGGTCAGTGACGTAGAATTTCAGCCAAGCCTTTAGTAACAAGAAATTTCTCATTATTAATGTTAAAATGACAAGTTTCATACCAATAGATGATAAAATGATTGTTAAGTTAAATGCCAATCTGGGTAGAGTCACTGCTGATTGTGCTTAAGGATTTCATATTATTAATGATTCATAGGTATTTTGAGGTACTTTTAATATAATTTTGCTAAACAATCAGTAGTTACTCAAAATTGATAAAGATGATGATGTATATATTAATATCAAGTGCAATGATAAATATTATAATTAAATTAAATGTGATTTATGACATCTTAACGCCAATTCGATAAAGGGGCTTTGCGTAAAATTACAATTGTAGAGTTCATCAAATTGTTAGTGGGGTTGTAATTTTGAAAAAATCTGTAGTATGGTATGGTGTTAATTTCTATATCATGTTACTTACAGTTGATGATGTAATGGAAGGTACAGTGGGTTTGTAAAATGGTTTATCAATATACGAAGCTCTGTATTTAGAACTGAACCTACTCTTAGATTTATCTGGTTCAGGCGTTATCTGTAAAGTTTTGTAAGAACAATGAAAAACATCAGAATCATTTTCGGTGAACTGAGAAGGAAGAAAAGAGTGTCAAGTACTTACCCCATTGTTTGAGGCCTCCGTCGTTTTAGAGAAGGATTCACTGAATTTCCTTATACTCCTTTCTCGAGGCTTAGGAGTAGTTCCTGTAGCGTCTGAGTTACCATCTTTAGATTTGCTGCGATTGCGTCCATACTTTCTTGTTTGTAGATTTCTAACAGGAGGGAATACAGTTGATGACGGTTTTTCTTTTTCAATATCATTAGTTGAGTTTTGATCTTTATAATTCGCGTGATATTTGTATTTGTCGCTGTCTAGTCTTGATGAAATTGTTGGGGAAACATTAACCACAGGCATGTTCTCAGATTCTTCTGCCATGTTCGTTACTTCATTAGTATTGTTTTCCAAAGACTCCTTACTGGTGACAGATATTAAAAACATGTGATTGTCATTGTTTTCTGGTTGCATATCTATCCTCACAGCTTCTCCATCTTCAGAATTATTTAGTAAAGCAAAGACAAGTGGAGTGTCGACAGTATCTTCTGATTTCTTTGTTACAGTTACAGAGTTGACTTCTTTAAAGGCTTCTGTTGTAGACGTTGTTTCATTCTTGACATTGTTTCTTAATCTTGAATAATAAGAAGTCCGAGGCAGTGCAGTTCTTTGTGGAATATTGACATTTTCACTTTTTGCGCTTTCTGTCGAAGAAGTTTCAGGGGCGCTTCCGGATTTTCCTTTCAATTTTCTCGAATAAACTGGAGGACGGACGAAAGCCTTTTTTAATGTGTTACTAGGTTCAACTGATTTGCTTTTTATAGTTTCAGTTTTAGGTGATTCAGTACTGGGTGCTTTAAATTTTCGGTTGTACTTGAATATCGGTTTGTCAGTACTTTGACCTGAAGCAGTGGTAGCTGTTGAAGATGGAGTTACTGTGGATTTTCTTGTCCTCGCAGAAAAAGTCCCTCGAGGCCTGTATTCAGAATTCCTAGGTTTTGATACTTCTGGCGCTACAGTAGTTATAGATATTTTACTTTCTTCTTCGTGTTTTGACTCCTCTGCCGTAGATTGTTTGTTTCGAAACTGTAATTTTTTTAAATAAAGAGTAAATCATTTGTTGTTATGGATTGACACAACCAAATAATCAGCGACACACAAGTATTGTTTGAATAAACGTGTGTTTGAAATAAGTTGTGATTGTGAGAGTGTTACAGGTGAATAGAATAATGTCAAAGTATTTCAAAGATTAACGATTTATTTTTTATTTTTAAAGGAAATACAGAATGATAATAAAGATTTAGATAAGTAAGTAATCAAAGAAATTAAAAGGTGTTTTATGAAGTTCTCTTTAGTACCCTAAAATATATTGTTTACCCTTGAGTATTTATTTGTGCCTGGCCCTGTTTGTGTAGACTGTGATGATGCAGAGTAGGTTTTGTAAATTTTTTGTGATGCTTTCGGTGACAAACTCTCGGCGGTTGGAGAGCTCACTGGTGTCTGAAAATTTATTAATTGTTTTTTACGGCGGTCATTTTTTGGTCTCAGTTTTGTGTTTAAGTCACTGCGTAGTGATTCAGATGATTTTTGTGAAGTTTAATCAAATATCAATACTACTCACCGATGCATTCTTAGCTATAATCAACGCCTTAAAACTCGCTGGATAGTTATCATCTTCGGCTATTTCATCTGAAACATGCGTTTTAGGCAAAGTCACAGTTGGCCTGAAGTTCATTTTTCCTCTTACTGGTCGTCTTACAACCTTTGTCACTTTCAACGTCGTGGTCTTCGCTTTATTCGGCTCTGTGCTGTATTGAACAATAGTTTCGACGATGGTTGGAGCGGCAGTTTGATATTCTGCTTGACTAGTAACACTCTCTTTGTTCTGACTAGACTTTATCACTTCGTTCGCTGAAACGAGTCCTTCACCTGTTAAATTCGTATCGGTTTCTGACGGCCGACTTTTGTATCTCAATTTCCTTGAATTTCTCAAGTCAGCTGCTTGGGCGGTTCTTGCCGTAGTGGGCGCTTTTTCGGCTACAGTAAAAGTGTTAGTCGTTCCCGATACAGCTAGGTCTAGGGACCTGGCATTGGCCCGGGTGTTTCCACGGCTACGCGATCTCTTCGTCGACACACTCTCAGTTGTTGAAGCTACAGAGCTTCTGCGTCTAAATTGTGTGGTTGTAGTTACGTCCTCTTTAGGTATTTTTGTTATATCATCTAGGTTAGAATTGATTACTTCGAGTCTGCTTTCATCGAAATTCGGAGAAGTCAGGTCCACAGGCGCTTGTGTAGGCGGAGACGTTGAGGTAGGTCTTCTGCTGACGACTCTCGTCCTGGTCCGGGCGGCAGGTTCTCTTGTTAGTGAAGCATCTCTGTTAGTAGATTCAGTGTTAGCTGGTTGACTGCGCGTTCGAGTCCTTCTCGAATCGAATCGTTCGTTGTTTGCACTTGGAGCTAGAGGTTGTTCTGGAGTTGGAACAACCTCGGGCCTAGTTCTCGTTCTTGTTCTGACGACATCTCTTTCTTTAGGAGAAGTTTCTTCTCGTCTTCTACTGCTCCTAGGCCTGAATGTAGGCTGCACGGTTTCCGATTGATCAGAACTGGCTACACTATTGCCATCTGAAGCTGATGGTGCTTGCAACCTTCTACTCCTCGACACACCTTCCACCTGTAAAGTAAAATAACAAATGATCAATATTTGGTGTTTCAATCACTAATGAAATAAAGTTAAAGTTGTAAATGTCATCGTCAACCACGAACTGCACGATGGAGAAAATAAATAAATCTTAACAGCATAGATTTTCCTCAGATATGTGTCAGAGTCAGAACAAATTAAGTTAACAAGAGAAAGTACACCTATCAATTACGCACGTAACGCTTAATGAGTAGCACTGAAAAGGAAAGTGCCATCTGCAACAATGCATTATGAAATCTTTAATCTATGAACACAAAGAAAGTGCGCTGGAACAATACTGGACGGCTCGTGGTCGGTCATTGGAACGCATAATTCTGTTACTTCATGCGACATAACATCATGAACGAATAGCTACTTAGATTCAGTTACGAGTTGGAAAACTGTTTTGTCGATTGGTAAAACGAGAATAAATGGAAAGATTAGTTATACAGGGTGTAAACGGACCTTTCACGAAGCCGTCTACCAAGCAAAAAAAAAAACAAACAAAGTAAGTAACCCTACGCAAAAATTATTGCTGGGAATCGAATTTTTTTTGGGGGTCAAAAATCAAGTTTTACGGTAAAACTCAATGTAACGCACTCAAAACATTATGCTGATGGATGCTTTGAATAGTAAACAGGTCATTGAGGTAATTAAAGTCAATTTATAACCTCAAAACTAGTATTTAAAAAAACTAGAAGGTTCCCAGGTATGGACCAAAACAAAAATATTATCGCAATGATGGGGAGAAGAAGTGCCTTCCGGCTTCGTTAACGGTCTTTTTACACCCTTTATTTAGTTGTCAAACAGACCGAAGAATAGAAGCAGTCGCTTACAGTACCTACACAGGGGACACATATGATACAGGTTTATTTCATAGTAAGTAATCAATCATATATTTTTAACATAACGTCACGCCTGTAAAAACGAAGGGTTAGGCAGAGGTACCCTAAATAGGACACCAACATTTTGTCAATTATGTTTAAGTCCCATGTAATAGGGGGCGAGCCTATCAACCAGGCACAATTGTGTTGTCAAACATTACTATATAAATAGCACCAAGTTTTTCAACATCTATTAATAATAACCGCTAGCACTCAAATTAATGCAGCATTTCGCTTTATTTGGTAACTTAAACATTCTCAAACAAGACCATCGCTGTATCGTGCTTTATGGTCTAAAAGTCTATAACTAGTAACTAACCTTCAATCAAGCTCAACTCACACGGTCATTAATTATTCTTTTATAACAAACGAGTAGAGTGCTCACACGTGTTCATGAATTTCACACAGGATTAACAATAGACTTGTTCATTACGGGTTTTTCCTAATGTAAGTTAGTTTATTGATCTATAGTTTTATAGATTTGTTACTGTGGCTAGTAGATACATAATTGTCCACTTCTAGCACTTATCTTAAAGATATCAATTCGGGTAGGTATACATTATTTTTATAATAAATCATGTCTCCATTTCTCAAAGATGAATGGACGAGGTTATATCCTCTTGTTAGTCCGTTTTTACGTAGAAAAATATCATCATCAAAGGACATCACCATCATCTCAGCCCACAATCACCTACAACTGCGTATAGGCCTCTCCTTTCTTCTGCCACTCTTCCCGGTTCTTTGCGTGCATCATCCAGGTGTTTCCCGGCATTGGTTTTTTCGTTATCGCCAACCCATCTTACTTTAGGACGGTCCTAGTTTCTTTTGGCCTTACCTTGGCCACCACTCGGTTAAAGCTTTGCTCCATCGGGTAGAACTCTTCCCAAATTTACTAACCAGTGGCATGTGGCATGTCTCTGCACATAACAATACTAATATAAGTATATAATTGTAAATGCAGTTAACATACATGTAAAACGAGGTAACTCGTAAAAGCAGCTAGTTTTACTATGCAATTTGAAAGAATCATTTGAGAGAAAATGGATAGCTGCCATTATTTATCTTCGTAGTCGTTTTCTCTTAGAGTGTAGAGATAATTCCAAGCGGCTTGAAGATTAAATGGTATTACAGTTCACAAACGCAATACTTGAGTGCGTTGTGACGAAAGAAGACTTTATTCAAGCTGCACCTGCGTTGACGCAAAAGGCGAGTGAATCTATGAATTCTCAAACATTTTCAATATGAAATATACGGTTAGGGTAAAGAAATGATCTCATTTTCATAACAGTAGTGAGTGTTGAGAACCTGTTCATCAGTAGTGTATTAAAATTGTGATAATTAAAAAAAAGATCCAGGTGGAATACATAACCTCTTCCATTTTTAGAAGTCGGTTAATAAAGTAGCATAAAATGCTGCAAAAAAATTCAATAGTAATGTAGATTCTGTGTCAAAAAATTATCACGTTTATTTTTGAAAGCCTAACCCCACACAGCTGATCACAACACTGTTAACACAGTCAATCACTCTGAAAATCATAGCTATATTAAATGCGGGATGTCGTTTTTCACACGACCTAAAGTGTCGACCCCAAATTTTGTAAATATTATAAACACAATATTATAACAGGATCAATCCTTGAACATTACATTAATATGGACAAGATTTTGCTTAGTAACAAGTCTCAAGTTGACTAAAATAACCTTTAACGTCATAATGCAAAACAGCAACGCCCATTCTGATCTGATAACTGCGATAACAGATTAGCGTCCACTATCAGTGCCGTACGATACTATTAAAACTTACACAGGGTGATTATTTTGATCTCAGTCTTATCTAGGTAATTTATTTAAGTTTTGGCCACAAAACTAAATAGTCTGGGGCTCTATTGCAGTATTAAAATGGTCCCATTATTTTTCTGACGAGGTCCCAATATACAACATAACTATAGCTCCTTTTTAGACATTTTCATTGTTTCTGTGACGTTTTGAAACCTGTGCTTATCTGTTAATTAAGTCATCTTAACAAATCGATTTCAGAACCAAGTTTGGTGGACCCCATTCCAGTAAAAACTTGTATAAGACTTGCCTGATAAAAAGGGCAGGCAGCCTTTTGATCACTATGAAAAAGGGCAATTTGACCCAAAAAGCATTTCGTTAAAATCACACACCCTGTATTCAAAGTGAGAGGTGATACATACATATGACCCTATCCGCCTGCCCCTATTCGGCCCATGTGAACACGTGTGTTCTAACATATCGCCTTAATTTATTTAATACACGAACGGTAACTAAGGTTTAATACACGAACGGTAACTAAGGTTTAATACACGAACGCATAGTCTATTTAATACACGAACGCGCGAACGGTAAGTAAGGTTAATGCTGGCCATTAATTATTATGCGTGCGTTATTTGTGTGTGAGCTGTAATTATACGTGCTTTAGTTAATTATTTGTATGTTTATGTGTTATTCTGTTGTAGTGAAAGGGTTAATGACCTGTGTGTTAGCTCTCTAATCTGTATGTGTTTTGTGAAACAGGTGTATTTTATGTAGAGTGGGCATGGAAGCTATGCCTTAATAAAAACTTTATAAAATACATAACATCACGCCAGTAATCCCCGAAAGCTAAGTCAGAGGTGTACCTAATAGTACACACACATTTCGTCACTTATGTTTAAGTCCCATGTAAAAGGGGGCGACCCTTTTGCCATCAACCTGGCACAAATTCAGACTCCATGGCTGCTACTGATAAATTCCTGATGGAAAAACCCAATAACACTTTGCCCGGCCCAAGAATCGAACCCAGGACTTCATGCTCAGCAGACGCACTTGCGTCCACTAGACCAACGAGGCAGTAATTACGGTACAGATTTCTACCTAAAAAGAGCAGACTCATTTTCATTTTCAGAGGTAATGTTTACCCCCATCGATTTTATAAATAACGTTGACCCTAGCTAGAGAGATAATAAAAAAATGGGGGTCTGAGAAAGCTAAACTGCTGCTTTTGATTTTACGTAATGCCACAAATATCTCTTACCAATACTCCTTTCGTAATATTATGTATTATCGGGCGAATGTTTACTCAGTGGAATTGTATCAAAGTCGTGCCGGTAGTTTGTAGCCCGTAACAGGTGACACTATCTATAGAAGTAATATCTATGGGTAGATTACTATCACATGTATACCATCTCATTTTCAGTGTTTAGGGTGTCGGTAGGGCCATTAGTGTCAAAAAGGTATCAGAAGTTGCTTCAGATTTGAAAATGTTGACAGAAAAAAGACATTTTGATCACAATTTTGTGTAAGCTTATTAGATTAGTGAACATAAACATAACATAACATCACGCCTGTGCTCCGAGGGGCTAGACAGAGGTGTACACAATAGTGCAGCCATATTTTACCAGTTATATTTAAGTCCCGTGATAGATAGAATTTAGATTAGGGAACTCTGTCATTGATCCATGCCTTCTCTTATAACTAAATTTGTACCACTTGTAGAATTCATGAATAATATTCAGATAAATTTTTTTAGCACATTGCACACTTGTATCGAATATTTGAAAAAAGTAGCATTTCATTAACGTCAAATAACTGGCATAGATACATACCTACCTATCACAAGTAAATAACAGATAAGTGCTAATCAGCAACGATGACATTCAAAACCGATCTAAATTAATTTTACTAACCGTAGCTAATATTTTCAGGAAATATAACAAAAACTTACTATATCAAAATATCATTAAAATTCGAGTTTTTCGTTTTAGTTTGTATCAACCGCCTAAGCAGCAATAAATTATATTTCAAGTACATGACATTTAATTTGTTTATTGATAATTGCAAATGTAGGTAAGCTGAAACGTTTTTTAATAGATTGAATAAACCAGAAAGCATGTTCTGTCGTTTTCCTTATTATTTATTTACCCTAAAAAATAAGCTTTGAAAAAGCGACAGTAGCGAAGAAGCGCGAAGTCGCAGTGGCTGGGCGACTGGCCGCTGCGCTGCGTGTCGCGGGTTTGATCCCCGCACGGAACAAATATTTGTATGGCCTACAGGTAGTGGTTCCGGGTCTGGCTGTTTGTGTATGTGAGTTTAAATGTTTGTAAACGCAACCTACGATACAGGAGAAATTTATAGGCGACGTTTGAAAAAAATTTTGTCACTGTAGAAATGCGGAAAGCTTTGAAAGCTATAAATTGTTTCTTGTCTAAGTTCTTTCTTACTAACATTGTGTCCCTTAACAATCTACGTGACAGGAATCGAAGCTTTAAATGACAAAACACAATCAGTCTTTCTGTCACACCAATTCAAAACAGCTGTCAATGTATTAAAAGAAAATCAAAATGCGTGAAAATCATTACCGAGTTTTGCTCAATATGGTGTTTTTTCTTCGACAAAGTTTCACAATATGGTTATTTTCACAAATATTTCTATCGTTGGCCTTCGGGCTTGATCGGCAGTGGTCACGACGAAATATCTGACATTACACCACAAGTTACAATAACAATAGGTCTATATGACAACCAGCAAATGGTTGTTAAGATTAGTTAACAAGTTATGCATGAATAGGATTTTAAAGTTATTGGGCCCTTTGAAATTTCAATTTGTTATAATTTTTTTTTTTATATCTGATTCGAATATTCTAATGTAATAATAGAATGAGATCACTGACATTTTTTGAAAAATTAAAATCAACATGAAGCAGCGGTCAAAACAAATATCTAACTGTCTAAAATCAAATTCTCCAGGATCTTACTATGTTCAGATTTTAAAACCTAAGACTGTCACTGTACTCAGCTGAACTTTTGCTCAACCACCTGGTAACAAGATACAATAAAAATAAAACTATCAATAAGCAAAATGTGAACACCTCCTTACCAAAACAAGGCCAATATCTATGTATTAACAGATCTATTGAGATAATAAGAGAACAATAACTTCAATAAGGGCGGCGACCATTTGATTGGGTCGTTGAAACCACGAAAATATTTAACAAAAGTACAGAAATACCGGTAAGGTAAAAAACTTCGCTCCATCAGATTTGAAAGGAAGAGCTGTGATATACTAATAAACGTAGTGTGAGCTTTAAGGTTCGACTAGTCCTCACTTCCTCACTATCCCGGGCAACGGGTACACGTACCCCTAAAGTAATTCATCTACTTATTGATAATTTGGTGGCTTTATTCTAAACCCTAACTAGTGTTTATTGGATGAGGCAAAGTTTTTTACCTGTCCGATCACCGGTATTTCTGTATTTCGGTATATATGTATGTTTATATGTTCATCTGTTCCCTCACAACTTTTTTCAGATGAGATACAGTGAGAATTTTACAGAACTGGCCGTACCATCATCTAGGATGTCGTTGTGTTCAGGTCGGTTGTGAAGGTCAGATAGTCAGTAGCTCCAGGTAAAATACGGGTAGTTAGTATAGGATAGTTAACATAGTTTGGGAAAAGGTGCGACGGGTGATGAAGTTGGGGCAAAAAAAAAAAAAAAAAAAAAAAAAAAAGTTAAATCAAAGACAAATAAAATGCCTTATAAGAACCTCAAAAATTGAACCAAATGAGATAAGAGATGCATGTATTTTCTCAGTTTTTTCATGCGACAAGCATTAATGTGTAGGTTACCGTAAAATTCGTGTTTTGGTTTAAATTGATCTACTGGACCTATCTTGTAAGTTGAAAATATCAATAATACTGGCCGCTAAATGACACCGAATTGGATTTACGATGCGGAGCAAAGTATTAGGTTTCTGGCTCACGACTGAATATTATTGAATAATTATTTGAATGACATATTATTTGTAATGCGATTAGTGTTGATTGTTACACGTTTGGTGTTAAGGAGATTGTGAAAAACTCAGAGAGCTTAGAAAAAGTGACCTTATGATCAATCAAAAATGTGCTAGATTGTGATAAGCACACATCATCATCATCATCATCATATCAGCCTGGAATCACACAATGCTGGGTATAGGTCACCCCTTTCTTGTGCCACACGGTGGTTATGGTCTTTCCTGCGATTTTGATGATATCGTCGACCCAACGAGCTTTGGAACTGAAAAACTACTGTAAAACTAATGTCGATTGTGCTGAAACTCCTTGTATACAAAACGCTTTGAAATTGATTCCACCATTTTGAGGCCCTCAGGCACACCCTAAATCCTTAGTGACTCGTTTTCATAGATTCTGATTCCCTCGGTTCAGTCCAGTTTTATTAAAGTTATAAAGTGCTCAGTAGATTTTAGTATGGCAGTTCAGGTGGCTAGCTGTACAAGTAAATGTCAACCCTAAAGTGTGCCAAATTCAGTGCACTTTAGGTTATTTATTAGTTTGCAGATTGCCACAATCTATTGGGTAGCCTGAATATAAGTACTAGATACTAGGAATGCATGCATAGGTTAGGTATGTTGAATATGGTTGACTCAAACCACAATATAATTTTAATTAAATTATTTACATAACTATCAATAAATAACTGATCAAGTACATAAAATATCATGTTACATAGTTTATTCGCTATTTGAACGACTAAGTACTTAATATTTTTTACCAATCTTTGGTTACAATAGTTGTTCGTTCAACCATGAATGAATATTTTGTGACAAAAGGAATTTGTTTGTTGTACATTTAACTATAGTTACTTTATATTTTGACACTTCTAGTGACTTGTTACTATTTGTTTTACCTTAATATAAATATAGCGTATACACTAATACTTAGCTGCTGTTATACGGTTAGACTGGAAGCCGACCCTAACATAGTTTGGCAAAGGCTAGGCAGACGATGATGACACTTAAAGTACCCACTATTTTTTTTTATTTATTGTGGGTGTTAAAACCGCCGTCAATACATTTTTCAATATTTCAATGCACACAAGATTATTATAAAATAGCAAATCATCACAAAACAATATAAAGATGCTCCACTTATTTCACAAAACTATTACGAGGAACATCATTTCGCATGTGATTTTCCCAGCAAACTTACAAACAAACAGACATACTTACAATTATAAGCACATTTACAGCAACAAAATGTCTGCTAGAGGCATACAGTTAATTTGTATTCTGCGATATAGCTTAATCATTGCAAAATCGGTGGCTGTCACGCATTTATTAATATATACCCACTATACATGCATGCATATATACATATTATACATAGTATATACATACAAGTGTGCATTAAAACACGTAATGCGTGTGCAGTTTGACAACTTTACTTATTGCTAAAGCTTTGCTCTTAAAAGCTTAATGTTTCTCGGAGTTATCCAAACACTCACGTACGGGTTAATGACAGATTGAACTCATGATTACCTACTTAAGGGCATTCATTTAAGTGGGTATAAGTCTATGACTAGGGTTATTATCTTAGGGTTAGTATATTTATCTTGTTGCACTTCTTCTTAGCGTAGCGATGGCAAAAAGTTCAAACGTGTTCAGGCCAAAACTCAGCCACGCGGACTCCGCTCACTGATGCAGTAAATAGATCATCAAGTGTGCAGGTGACAACGCATGCGGTTCAAGATGGAAGGTGGGCCATTTTCTGTGGGGCGACGCTGAATACGCACTTGAGATTAGAGCTGTCCATGAACCCCCACCTGTAGAGATTGTTTTTGTTGCACTTAGACTATTTGTCAAATCAGTGACGCGTGCAGTCACTTATATAAACTTCATGGCTTACCCACGGATAGTTTACAAAAGCTATGTCAAAATAAGTACACGATGTCATAAAGTTATCATCCCGTAATGGTCAGAAACCTCGAAATAGGACCTGGAGGACTCAGGCACAGAAATAGTAAGGCCGATACCCAGCAGTGAGTGAATTCTGGCTGTGGATGATGATTATGATGAATGGACAGTATCATCATATGTACCTTTTCCCAACTATATTGGGGTCGGCTTCCAGTCTAACCGGGTGCAGCTGAATACCAGTATTTTACACGGAGCGACTGCTTATCTGAACTCCACAACCAAGTTAGTACTGGGTAATACAACTGGTTGTCAGACTTTTCGGGTCACTGACTACCTAATGACTGTCAAAAATCTACAAATGACAACCGGGACCATCGGCTCAACGTGCTTTCCGAGGCACGGAGGAAACTCGTTATGTAATGGGTGGTCACCCATCCACAGATCAACCTAGGTAAGCACGGCTTAACTTAAAGATCGACCCGAGCGGCTGTTATTATTCAGACACGAGCTCCTCGATGAATGGACAGAATAGTATCAGAAATTATGCCTACAAATTCAGGAGTTAATATAGTAGAGTTCTTCATTTCGCCACTTGCCTTGCTTGACTAAAAATCGTGCTTCATAATTTCTATTATTGAAACACTAACAGTCATTCTTAACCTGTCTATAAAATGCCTAACTAAATCAAAACCAAGATTTACACGCACAATTAAACTTCACACCAATCACCTTGTTTACCTTCATCTCCCCTCCCTCTGCCCGCTGCGCACGCGCCGTCTTTTGTTCTAACGAGCGATTAATCATTACTTACTGTATCACGGTGTCATAATATAACATGGGACTTTTTATTTGTTTTATATTGTTCTTCTATGAATGGCAGAAATTACAGCCTAAAGCAAGGTTGGGCAAGAAATGTAGCAGTTTTTTACATACTGATTGACATGCATATTTCGTAGGCTTTTTGATCTAGATTTGCTAATTAGATTTGTACCGCTGTAATAAATTGCGTCTAGCTAGAGTGTCCAAAGACAGATTGTGATGTTTGTCAATAGAAGGTAGTTGTTTGGCAATCTCCAACCGGACCTTTGTAAATAATTCAATGACAATTAATATTTTTTTGAAGAATAAAAGTCAGTTTTTGAAGTTACTTAAGGTTCATTCTGAAATAATGAGAAACTTTATACAGTAGTAATGAAATTGTCGCCACGCAAAAAATCGAATTCCAAAACCAAATTCAAAAAGAGAACCAGTTAAAAACAAGAACGAACCAGCCCTCAATTTAATTGAATCAAACCAAAAATCTAGTTAGCAACAGTTTGATCGAGTTTCGAGTAAAATTCCGTTGACCGAGGTCTGTCGCACAGGACATTAACCCAAAGTATTAAGAAATAATTGTTTTAAGGCATAAAGCACAATACGTGTGCATAAGTGCAAGTTGTTTGGCAGCTGGTGAAGCTGGTGTCAAGGCTTGTAGCTTGTGAGTTGTCGACGAAAGCCAGGAGCTATGTCGCTGGAGTTGACTTTCGTTTAACTGGAGGTTAAGTGAAATGGACAGTGGTTGGGTATTAAGTTGGTAGTTAAGTTTGTGGTTCATTCAAAAGTTACGATTATTATATCTTGAAACAAAAACGCTGTTGTATGAATGACATCAGTTGATTTTTTTTTTTAGAATATAAAAATTCACATTGACGCCTTTATTTAGTTCATCCGCAGTTAAATAAATAATCACGTCATCCGCAGTGTGTGCTCAATTATTCTCCAAAATAATCAAGACCATATTATATTTAATTCAGATCAATAAATCTCAAATGGTAAGTAATTGTAGTTCAAAAGTTTCGTTCAAAAAGGAAGCAGGGAAAAATCTTGTGAAAATTAAAGATGTACAAAAAATCTAGCTTTAAATACCTTGTCAAAACATGACAAAAGGCAGAACCTCTTATCTCGCGAGAAATCTAAGGCAACTTTTCTTATCAGCTTTCTTTCCTGCGACATAATTATTGCACTTATCACTGGCTTTCGTTTAGTTTTCTATACCTGACTAAGAATTTCTCAACCGTTTTGACATTTTAGTACTTGAAGTTGTTTTAAGATGCCTTAAAAAAACTTCAAGTTTTTTAGTTTTTTTATGAAGTTTTTCTTGGCTGAATCGAAAATGATGCGAAACAGGGTCTTGTCATACGCAATTATGCATTGATGCTATGACCTCAAATAACCGATTAGTGAAAAGTTTTTATCTGTGAAAGTGTGGTTTTTGAAACACTTAAAACTATTGTCATGTTTTTGACCTTAAAAGGACTGAAAACATTTACCTAAATCATATTTTGTTTTGGGTTTATGAAAAAGAAAGAATATTTTTCCAAATTTTCGATTTGATTTCTTTCAAATTTAAACACATTTACCGATAATACCAATACCGGAAAACCGGTTTTATTCTTCCTCTAATAGGTTGTACCCTCCATTGTCAACGAGCCACAACCTATATCTTTACTTACCCAACTTCCAGACAAACCCATGACTCACTGGTCTAAGAGATTGTGCTTAAAGTTAGCAGGACAAGTTTCAGTCGCATGCGCATGTGTGAGCAAGTGCGTTAAGCAAGAATTGCGACATTCCGATATATGAAGTAAGACATTGACGATTTAATAAGTGAGCTTTTTGAGTGATTTGTACTTAAATTCATAATTAATTTTGGGCTGAAAAATGGCAACAATCTTACTTTGATCTTGAATTAAAAATTTAACGAGTTCGCAGTTAATTTAGATCTGAGTAAAAGGCCATATTTTTCCCATGAATAGGTAAAACATAAAAACATATCATAAAAGACGTCTAATGTGGCGCTAATGATCATCAAAAGGATTGGTAGAAACGTCCTTTTATTCGCTGAACTGAGGCAGTCTATCCTTTGACCCCATCTGACATGATGATTGTGAAATCTGTGTTCATCTTTGAATATGAAGATTAGAGGTTCTTCATTATTAAACATACACACATTACAACGTCCCTTCACTTTAGAATTTTCAAATAAGTGATTATTTCTATATTTTTTATGATTTTCGTTCAGAAACCGCCTAAAAAATGAACTGTCAAACAATGATTCTTTGATAGACCATTCTTCTGTTACTTCGGATGCCTCTCCAAATGCTATGGTTGTCATCATCTGATTTATCATCATCGACATCAACAACAATGGTTTCCTTCAAGTAGGAAAAAAAGTCTCCTAGCTTTTTCTACGAGGAAGGATTGTTCTCCGGACCTTTTAATTAAACTATATACTTAATATTTAAAAAAATCCGCGTCCAAATCGGTTCACTCTTTTAAGAGCTACGGTGCTACAAACAGACAGACACAGACACACATAAACTTATAACACCCCTCACTTTACGTCGGGGGTTGAAAATAATAGGATTGAGATCTCATGATTTGCACCACATTTTAAGTAGAACGCGTATGGCACAGCTTTATATAATAACACGGACTTGACCGGCGTGGGCGCAGATATACGTTCTGAGAAACTACACGATCCAATTAGATCAACGAGACTTTGTGGTTTGATAGCAGGCCGAGCTAACTTTACGCCTATTACTTACTTTGTTAATACTATTAAAGTATTAAATATTGTTGTTTGTGTAGTTACGATTAATTCTGACTGGATAGATTGTGAGACAAAAGATATGCAAAAAAACCCTCATTAAATCGTTGGTCTAGTGGGTGCAAGTGCTACTGAGCGTGAGGGACGAGCAACTTGTGTTTTTCCATCATGAATTTTCCCGGAATTTCTGCACGGTTGATGGTAATAAGCTCACCCCCTATTATAAGAGACTTAAACATAACGAGAGCAGCGGTGGCCCAGTGGTGGAGACCCCGACTTACGAGCAGTAAGTCGTGGGTTCGAACCCAGCCAGGCGCATTACTTTGTGTAAGTTAGTTCATCACCACTGCTCTCAAAACGGTGAAGGAAAACATCGTGAGGAAACCGGCATGTCCTAGAACCAAAAATTCGAAGACATGTGACATTTACTAACCCGCACTGGGCCCGCGTGGTGGATTATAGCCCATTCCCTCTCATAGACAGGGGGCCTGCGTCCCAGCAGTGGGAACATTAATAGGCTGATTATGCTTACGCTATGCTTATGCTTAAACATAACTAGCGAAATGCCTAACCATTCATATAGTACCATGTATAAAGTCATGGGTCTTAAGGGTATTTAAAGTAAAGTTATAACATTAAAAACTTATATTTAAAATAAAATTGTGAAATAGTTGGAACTTTAACCCCTAAACTTGTATAAATTAAATGTATAATCAATTATTGAAGTTAATTTAATGCACTTTTAAAACAACATATCCACTAACGTCATGCATAAAAGCTATCTCCTTTGCATATAAACAGTAGCAGAAGAATTTCAGCCTATTCGGAAACGCAAACATTTAATTAATGCCTTCAAGGTAAACTTTAAGTATTTTACTGCTTAATTGTAAACATTTGATTTAAAAAAAAAAAAAATAAGTGTTGATTAATCAAACAAGATTAAGGTAACTTAAAAGCTATTAAGATAAAACTTAATTGGATATATTCAAAACTGCATTAGTAATTAAATCTTTCCTGAATCAATTTCCTAACGAGCTGTCTTTAATTACAATCAATTAATCATCTCGTGTAATGTACAACACGAATGTGAAATAATTTATTTACACTCCAAGATTTAGATTAGTGTAGTGAGTACACTTTTTTCAGGGGCATTTTAAATTCAAATTAAATCACGATGTTTCATACCATGACAGTTTGAGGTCTTAATGAATTATTTTTAACTTATTACCTTCCTTATGTTAAACAATTAGCTTTTGCCCGCGGCTCCGCTTGCGTTATGGCTGGAAATTATTCCATGGGAACGCTTTAAATATAACCTATGACACTCGGGGATATAGTAGCTTTGCATTAGTGAAAGAATTTTCGGAGTCTGATCAGTAGTTCTGGAGATTACTCCCTACATACAAACTTACAAATAAATCTGACCTCTGTATAACAGATATAGATTTTTTTTTTCTAGATACCTACTTGTATAATTAATATTTTTTTATATTAAATATCGATCAAGTAAATCCAATGTCACGAATACGTGGCGTCGAAATAATCTTTAAAAACTAATTACCTATGTATTACCAAATGTATTACACATCTTTTTTAGAAATAAACCTTGAATTGAACAGCAAAATCATCTTTACAAATATAATAATTATGCCTAATCTGTTTCTCACACAGACAATAATTACGATATGAATTCAGCAATCACCAATCTATCAGCGATTTTTTTATGTGATATGATAAAAAATTACTGACAGATTAGTGATTGCGGAATCCATATCGTAACTATTGTATAACCCTGGAGGTGGCGTAGAGCAGGAATCTGGTGCATTAACATGGAGTCATGATCTTTAATAGGATCTGGATGGAGCTACTTCTTAATAAGTCAAAAATTAACTCCATCCGGTGGAATTTGAACTGTTACATTGGGAAGAAACGTCTTTAGAATAAATACCACCTTGCATTTATGCTAGCCTAGTACTTTTCTTGGGTATGGACCGAAAAAACGATTTTAGCGTTCCTAGATAAAAACTATAATAAAATTGTGAGACTAATAAACATTCCTTTATTTCTATCGATGTTTTTAATTCGATTCAGTACACCTCTCTAGCAGTTCGCAATGTGGAATACTTTTCGTGCGAGTTCAGTGTGCGCAATTTTTGTGTGCGCAG
Organism: Noctua janthe; assembly: GCA_910589295.1. Lineage (NCBI taxonomy): Eukaryota > Metazoa > Arthropoda > Insecta > Lepidoptera > Noctuidae > Noctua > Noctua janthe. Next base: position 3,283,723 of record OU342560.1, read on the forward strand.
GATGGAATATCGTTTTTGACACATCATCATCTGCCTAGCCTTTTCCCAACTACGTTAGGGTCAGCTTCCATTCTAACCGGATGCAGCTGAATACTACTATTTTACATGGAGCGACTGCCTATCTGACCTCCACAACCCAGTCAGTACTAGGTAATATGATACCCAATGGTTGTCAGACTTTTAGGGCCACTGTTTACCTTTTTGACACAATAGTACACAGACGCATTGTAATGTAAGACTCTTCAACATGAAGAGTCTTACATTACAATGCGTCTGTTCTGGGCATTTTCCCCTTTAATCATTTTCTGTTTTAATAGATTGACTGGATCGTTGGTCTAGTGGCCGCAAGCGCGACTGCTGAGCATAAAGTCCTGGGTTCGATTCCCAGATCGGGAAAAGTGTTTTTGGGTTTTCCATCAGGAATTTCTCAGTAGCAACCACGGATTCTGGATTTGTGCCCGGGTGATGGCAATAGGGTCGCCCCCTATTACATGGGGCTTAAACATAAATGGCGAAATGTGGGTGTTCTATTAGGTACTCGTAGGCCTCTGCCTTACCCTTCGGGGTCATATTTTTGTTATTATTTTATTTCTGGATAGTTATATTATAAAAATAAAGAGTAAGTAAGGCCGTTCTTATATATACGAGATTTGCTTGTCTTATTACTTAAACCTACTATTAAGTCGTGCTGACATGATAGAAAAAATATCTCAATCTTTTAATTACAAAGTTATTGCTAATATTTACATTGCAATATAATTCACCTTTCAATGCCAGGGCACATTACCAATGAATCTTTAATAGCTAATCTATTTATTAAGTAATCCTAAAACATTTGATGTTCAATGACATCTATGTTATTTAGTTCATAACACATAGGTACATTCTAATTCGTGACTTATTACTAGTATAACACACGATACATTATTGAGTAATCAATCAAATGTGTCTGTTACAATTGGATTACGTTTAACCTAATTAAAATCTAAGTGCCTAATGTTATATCATTTTAATAAGAACAAGCTATGCCCTGGTTAAAAACTGTTTTACTTTAATATGTAGTGTTTGAGCAGCGGTGGCCCAGTGGTGGCGGTCCCAACTTACGAAAGTAAGTCGTGGGTTCGAACCCAGGCAGGTGCATTACTTTGTGTAATTTATTTCATAACCACTGGTCTCAAAACGGTGAAGGAAAACATCTTGAGGAAACCGGCATGTCCTAGAACCTAAAATTCGAATACATGTGACATCTACCAATCCGCACTGCGCCCGCGTGATGGATTACAGCCCATTCCCTCTCATAGAGAGGAGGCCTGTGTCCCAGCAGTGGGAACATTATAGGCTGCTGCTATGCTATGCTATTTGAGCTGTTATTTTTGTCAACTTGCCCTGGGACAAACAATCATCACACCTTTCTGCGATGCAACATTCTAACGTTTCTGTAAAGGTGTATCGACAGAACCCTTGATCTAGCAAAAGTTTATATTTTGTAACTAAGCATCATCATCTGCCTAGCCTTTTCCCAACTATGTTGGGGTTGGCTTCCAGTCTAACCGGATGCAGCTGAATACCAGTATTTTACATGGAGCGACTGCCTATCTGACCTCCACAACCCACTTAATACTGGGTGATACGATACCCCTTGGTAAGACCAGTTTTCAGACTCTTGGGACCACTGCTTAACACGGCTTAACATGCTTTCCGAGGCACGGAGGAAACTCGGTATGTAATGGGTGCCCATCTACGGACCAACCTAGGCAAGCGCGGCTTAACCTGAAGATCGACTCTAGTGGCTCTTATTATTTAGCCACGAGCTCCTCAACTTGTAACTATACATCGATCATTAAAACATAAAACTGATTTAGCTTTGTTATAATTTGAATCATGAAAACCTTAATTGAAGTTTATTTAAAATAAAAACAAGCATCGTAGCAGGTGGTGTTTTATAGTTTCTGCCTACTCCATAGGAAATAGGCGTGAGTTTTTGTACGCATGATATTCTTAGGCTCAGATATTGCAATGCTACTTATGTATTGTACTCTAATCGACAAAAAAAAACCAACGACAACGATATCAACTATTAAAAAAAATTGCATTGAACATACACTACCAAGGTTATGTGCAAACAATTTGCTGACACATATTTATAATTCAGTATTTATCAGGTCAGGTCTTAAGATTCTTTTGGATCATTGGCTTTTAATTAAGGCAAAAAACTGCTATACATAGCTATTTCTGGTTAACCCTAATGTGACACTCTTCGTAGAAACCATATAAAAGCAATAGGTAACATTCGAACATAATGAACTTAGATCTTAATCATGGGGCTTCTAGATTGCTGCTCATAGGTATTGTTTTTAACATATACATTGTATATTATAGCCATAAAATGCTGTCATAATCCTTAGTCAATATCCATTTAAAGTTACTTTTTTTTTTATTATCATCAATTTTATATACTAAAGTTAATACGAATTAGCAAGCAACTTCATAGAGACAATAAATTTACTAAACTTATTCAGATAACTTCACATAAATAAATAAAATAATTGTCAATAATTTCATGAAGAGAAGCTCGTGGCTAAGTAATAACAGCCGCTCGGATCGATATTTAGGTTAAGCCGCGCTTGCCTAGGTTGGTCTGTGGATGGGTGACCACCCATTACATACCGAGTTTCCCACGTGCCTCGGAAAGCACGTTAAGCCGTTGGTCCCGGGTGTCATTTGTAGATCTTTGACAGTCGTTTTAGGTAGTCAGTGGCCCAAAAAGTCTGACAACCAGTCTTACCAAGGGGTATCGTATTACCCAGTACTAACTGGGTTGTGAAGGTCAGATAGGCAGTCGCTCCATGTAAAATACTGGTATTCAGCTGCATCCGGTTAGACTGGAAGCCGACCCCAACATAGTTGGGAAAAGGCTAGGCAGATGATGATGAATTTCATGAAGAGAAAATAAATACCTTAGCTAACTGAAACCAATAACTTACCTAACCAACCATAAACGAATTAAATCCGATATCGGATGAATAGAAAGTGACATAAATAATTAAAGGAAGCTAATACGAAACAATAGACGGAACAGGCTCTGCGCCACAGATAAGTGAAAACAGCTCTAGTTTCCATTCTAAGATCCAGTGCCTAAATAAATTTCTATAGCTAAAGAAAACAATACTATCTGTTTAAAATACTGGTATTCAGCTGCATCCGATTTCACAAAGCTGACCCCAATATATGCAGTTGGAAATGACTAGGCAGATAACTATGACTATTTATAAATTAGAATAAGCTGTATTTTTTTGGAGTTCATTAAGAACCAATTTCTGTCATACTTATTGTTGCAATACCGCATCTAAACAGCTTAAATAAATGCAAATATTTATAAAACAGACACCATATTAGCGCTAAGTTGAGCCAAAACAAAAGACTGATCTAACATAACATTTAAACTGCTTTATGCCTTATATGAAAAACATTTAAATAGGTTTAAGCTTAGACAATGTACTCTAAAACCAAAGCTTCTAAAAGTTGATCTCTTCTCCGTATTACCTACATAAAGATTAAACATAGACAGAAACACATTCATTCACACCTCATACCAAAGCAGGACTTATCATCTGCCTAGCCTTTTTCCGAACTATGTTGGGGTCGGCTTCCAGTCTAACCAGATCCAGCTGAATATCAGTAGTTTACATGGAGCGACAGCCTATCTGACCTTAGTTTGTACTGGGTAATACGATACCCCTTGGTAAGACTGGTTGTCAGAATTTTTGGGCCACTGACAACCTGTAACGACTGTCAAAGATCTACAAATGACAGCCGGGACCAACGGCTTAACGTGCTTTCCGAGGCTCGGAGGAAACTCGGTATGTAATGGGTGGTCACCCATCCACAAACCAACCTAGGCAAGCACGACTTAACCTAAAGATTGACCTGAGCGGCTGTTATTATTTAGCCATGAGCCATAATACCAAAACAGGACTAAATAAAGAGTAAATCGGCTTAAACTCATTTAGTTGCTGACTCATAAGTCCGTGGCATTCTGTTTTGTTACAATTCACAATCTCTTAACCAGTATTTGCTTTTTATGATATGAGTGGTATTTTTTCTCTATTTTTCATCACCCTTTATACGTTGTATTGTTGTTCTGAACTTTAAATACACGTCGTGGTTTTTTTTCCTCGAATATAACACATATCATGAAGCCTGTAATCCCCGAAGGGTTAGGCAGAGGTGTACCTACTAGTACACCCACATTTCGCCAGTTATGTTTTAAGTCCCATGTAATAGGGGGCGAGTTTATTGCCATCAAATCCAGACTCCGTGACTGCTACTGAGAAATTCCTATTGGAAAATCCCAATAACACTTTGCCCGACCTTTAGAAATCGAACCCAGGACCTCATGCTCAGCAGTTTCACTTGCGGCCACTAAACCAACGAGGCAGTTCCTCGAATATAGCTGACCGTATTTAATATATTACTCGTCGACCTCTCTAAGCTGTATTATGGTTATAATTTTCCAATCCCTTCTACTTTTTGATTAAAAACTTCCCAATAATTTCAATTTCAAACATTTTCGTTAACATCATAAGCTTTAAATATTATAATTAATTAATCTACAGCTCATTCACTAAATATTTATAGTTATGCGTATATTCGTCAGTTTTGAGTGAAAGTCGTCCAGTTCGAGATCGCTTTCATGCTAAACCAGTTGGCTTTCTTCAGCATATAGTAATAACATTCCAGGTGTAAGTGATGAACGATCAGCGTCGTTAATGATGAGGCGAAAACTGGGTCATTAGGATTTATTACTTTCTTATCTATCAAGTGTGGTACAAGAATGTAACGGGTATATGGTAGAACTACTGGTTTTACTGAAATAATTTCTTGTACCGGTCATCTTAGTATGATATACTGAATTCACTCCATCAGCCTGTTTAGGGCTGTCCCTTACAAGGGTGTAAAGGACAGCAGTATGGGCTGCTTTTCATATTATCTTTATTTAATGAGGTCAGTATATTACAATTTATTTAGATAAGTTTTCATTCATGATTATGACATTCGACATTTCAGTTATTAACCAAATCAATTGTCACATATCCCATAGTTTACAGTCGTAGGATAAACATCCTTACTTCCGGCTTACTGTGTTTATAAAATTGTTTAATCCAACTGTATAAAAACAAAAAAAAAACAAATGATCCCAAAAAAACATAGATATATAAATCCGAATCGCTTTCGGCCATCACTTGTAGCAAACATCGTAAAAGCATTCAAGGTTGAGTTTGCCGAAAGTGACAAAAGCCTTGTCGGTTGGAATTACCGGGACAAAGCGAGCCGCGTGATAACTACGTAACTAGTACACCGACTATAATAGGTAGGCCTGAGTTACTATATGCCTACTTGACAATGCGTCAGCAGTTTGAACGAATTCTGAACCAGAATTCACATTAAAAAGTGAATTAAGTTTCTCGCTTCATTTTGCGGTGCAAAACCTTTATTTGCTGTAAGCATTGGCGTAAATCATCATCTGCCTAGCCTTTTCCCAACTATATTGGGGTCGGCTTCCAGTCTATCCGGATGCAGCTGAATACCAGTATTTTACATGGAGCGACTGCCTATCTGACCTCCACAACCCAGTCAGTACTGGGTAATACGATACCCCTGGGTAAGACCGGTTGTCAGACTTTTTGGGCCACTGACTGCCTAACGACTGTCAAAGATCTACAAATGACAGCTGGGACCAACGGCTTAACGTGCTTTCCGAGGCACGGAGGAAACTCGGTATATAATGGGCGGTCACCCATCCACAGACCAACCTAGGCAAGCACGGCTTAACCTAAAGATCGACCCGAGCGGCTGTTATTATTTAGCCTCGAGCATTGGCGTAAATGAAGTTGGAAAATACCAGTCGATGTTATTGTCCGCATAATTTGTATTGAACGAGGTAATAAAGATAATGTTGCTCTGGCCGTTCGTTAAAGTTGTGTAGCCACTGAAGGATCTAAATTTTTAAGTGGTCACTAACACTAAAAAGGGGGATATAAGGTAACAGCGCCGAAATAATGAGAACTCATAACAAATAGTAAATATCCCGTTTGATTCGGAAGGATCTGTTTGAACATAGGTCATATTTCGTGTAACGTAACGAAAGAATTTAGCGATGACCGAGATCCTTTTTGAAGAACTTATAATAATCAGACGCTAACAAAGGCCACCGTCACAACTGTCCAGAACGACTACTTTAAAGATATTTTTACAGACTGTCAAAGTGCTAACTGTCTTCGGCTAATTCAACATTTAACAAACCGTTAAATATCATTTAACAACGAATAAAATAGAGGTTGTCGGTCAACATGAAAGGATACAGGCCGCTGCCACTGGACCCAAGGTTTTATAATAAACTAATGAAAGGACCTTGCTACCGTCCCCGCCCCTTACCGCCCACCTATTAGGGTCTAGACGCGTGGTAATAGAACGGGCAGAGACTAACTAACACTACATAACATCACGCCCGTAATCCCCGAAGGGTTAGGCAGAGGTGTACTTAATAACAACAACAGAACAACAACATTCCCCAGTTATGTTTTAAGGACCATTTAATAGGGTGCGAGCCTATTGTCATCAACCGGACACATATCCAGACTCCGTGACTGCTACTGAGAAATTTCTGATGAAAAAACCCAATAACACTTTGCCGGACCCAAGAATCGAACCCAGGATCTCATGCTCAGCAGTCACGTTTTCGACCACTGGCCCAACGAGGCAGTCAGTCAGTATTAACTTTGGCTCAGAATTAAATCTCCACTAAACTAGCAAAATAAATGAAAAACAAAGCAATAGTTATCGATATTACGTCAATCAATTCCATCCTGCGAGCTGCGCTATATAAACTTGAGTGCCTTTCATGGTGCACCTAAGTAACTAGCATAGCACTTTTTGTCCCCATCAATCTTGCCTGGTTGTTAAACTTCAACCATTACATAGCATATGGCGCTCTGGTAGCTTGCTTACAAAGTAGAGGAAACGAGTTTTATGTTGTGTTCGAACAACAGATGTATGATATATTTGATTCACTGGATGGCAATATTTTTCAAAATATTTTGTTCCCTATGGGACTTAAACATACTACTATTAGGTACACCTCTACCTAACCCTTCGGGGATAACAAGCATGATGTTATACAATGTTTCGTAATTCTACAATGACTTGCACAAGGATTGACAGAATCTTTTTGGGAGCTTGTGTCATTCATCATTTTCTTACCTTTTCATTATTGGTATCACGGTATACCCCAGTTTGCGATTTGAGTATTTGATTATAAAACAACATAAACTAACTTAAGTAACTCCTAAAGAACAATTAATCGAGTCGGGAACCTGCAAATAATGTCACATTGACTAGGCAGCATTTTGAAAGGAAAAAAAAGAAAAGAATCGTGGTGTCCAAACGTTTTGACATTTTGTTTAATAAAACAAAATACATAACGCGCACATTTCAAAACCTCTTTAGCTATTTGAATCTCAATACTATTACCAATTTCAAGTAACTACTACACTACTTCTTCATCAAATATAATCAAAATCAGTTCAGTAGTTCAGCAGTAAACACGTAGTAAACAGACCGACAGACAGGCTCGTTTATTATAGGTATTAGTGCTAATAGCACCCTCTTTGTCTGTCCTCGAAAGGATTGGAAGCGTGAAGTTACGGTTATTGCGTTAATTAGTAATGATTTCTGATAATTAGACGATTGAATTATAGATAACTGCATAATGGTTCGTGCTAGTAAAGTGGAATAGAGCTAGAACTAGATCTTTGGTAGCTTATTTTGAAACTAGCGATAAAAGAAAAGAAAATATTGAAATAACTTCCGCACGACTTGACCAGGTTATAAGGTTTCTCACAATTGTGATTCTGAAGATGAGAATACAATCATGTTATTACTCGTAGACTACACATTTTTTTTTTTATTTCTTTTTTTCACTGCGGCGATGGTGGTGTGACGATATGATCTCGTTTGCGGGGCGAACATGGCCAGATATCGCACAGGACAGAGAGGTTAGGAAGGAAAAAGGGAAGGCCTTTGCCCAGCAGTGGGACAATCAAACAGGCTAATAAAAAAAAAAAATATTTTTTACATGTATGCATATGAACTGGTTCTGAAAAAAATGAGTTTACATATTTTATTATTAATAATAAGTGAGGAACCAACAATAAAAAAAAATAACGACATTATACAAATCTGTAAATCTTTTGCATTAAAATAATAAAAAAAATACGGATATCATAAATTCCCTACTACTACCATTAACTACTCACTACCATAAACTCAAGATTCCCATAAAAGGGCTACCTTGAAATCTTCAAGATCGCTTATAAAAGATTTGAAAAGATTTACCGTTGCCATGAAAAAGTTATATCAACAAGTATGTTATAAATATGACCATACATGACCAGATCACCTAGACGAGCGGCAACAGCTTTGAAAGCGTTTCATATTTCGACAACGACTGAACATTTTTTTTTGTAGATTATGTATGAGCTTATGTCAGTCTGTCCTTTACATTTTTGACTTGTTCATGAACGTTATCGCTGATTGAACGGAAATTGTCTAGTCGGGGTCGGCAAATAGTTTTAAGTATGATTCGCATATCGTTGAAAAATTTCAACGGGGTCCCAAAAAAAATAATGAAGCTGTGTTACTGTATAACAGTCTGTTATTTTGAAAAATCTAAAAAAATATCTTGAATCCATACTGTATGTGTGAGGATGACACTTTCGAGTATGTACAATTGTACATGCATGAATTCAAGCCAAACTGACAAAAGTTTTGCATGTCCAGCATGGCCTTTCCTAATATAGGAGTCCTAAAAGCAATCCGTACATAATCAAGATTAGCTCCACTTTCGTAATAGTCTAGATTTTTAAGAGGCTAAGTGGGTCAAATAGAACCTTTTGTGTGTGATACAATGTGTAACATATTGTTATTGTACTTTTAGCATTAGTAAGTATAAGTACAGTAGACTCAGGCGTCTGTGGATCGCACTTTAATCAACCTTGAGTTGGCCTAGCATAGTACCAAGTTTCAGTATAACAAGAGGCCAACTTATACTAGTTTCTGGCTATTAAAATGCGGACTAATGTACATAGTTGCAAAATACTCCTAATGGTTTGCGAATGTTGATTGGCTTCGGAAGCTGGCTTTGTTATTAAACTTCGTTAGCTAGGGTATTATTATAAGATGTTATCTTTAAGCTTAATAGTACCTGTCGATAGTTCTAAGTGCATTTAGTACAGGTTTTTTTATGACTGTCAAAGATCATCTAACTGATTTATAGAGTTAATGATGATGGATGAGTACCTAATGCTAAAGCTCAAAAATTATCACGCTGATAAAAGACTTGATTAAAGTGATTAGTGTCTTTGAAATTATCTTTTTTTTATTTCATTGAACCGTACCTATATTTGCTCGAGCACATACATTTGCAACCGTCTCACATAATTCAAAACAAAGTATCTGCCAAAATCTTTACATCACATATCCTTTTGTTATCAGAAGTGGACTAATGATATGCGTAGGATAAACAACAAATGTTACAAGTGTAACATCACAGTAACAGTGTTACATTTAACACCACACCCACGTTCTTTTTTATTGTTGTAGTTAGTTACTGAAATTTGTCAGTAATTCTCTTCTTTGTTCGATAGCAGCTGGGTATAATGACAGAATAGCTCTAGTCTAAAAGTTAATGGTAGATACTGAGTTCTGTTTTGAGCAATCGTATGTAGTATAATTGTGTTTTCTCAGTACTACATTTCTTTTAAATGAAATGCAGACTTGTTCATGGATTCTTTTGAAATGTTGAAAAATTACGGAAACGACTGAAAAAATGAGTTTACCGGACTAGTAGAATTTTGAATGAGTTGCTAACAATAATAGGTAGATTTCTAACAATTATAGAAAATACCATCGTTTTACTGCAACTGAAAGTGAATACTAAAATGTACGGACATAAGTTACGGTTCAAACTTCTAACTAAGAATTACTTAGCTCTTTCTGTATTGTTATTCAAGTTGAAATTTATAACTGCATTGTAACTCAGTAATAACTTACGGTGATTGTGGTAATGACTTTGAGCATATGCCTCATTTACGAGTAAAGTTAGTTACAATAATTTCTAACAATTTATGTCAAATTATTTTCATTTCCTTAATGAAACTAGAGATACATTGTAGTTAACAAGTTTGCGTACGCTTTTCCGGCGTATTATTCATTTATTTTGTGGAGCTCGTGGCTAAATAATAACAACCACTCGGGTCGATCTACAGGTTAACCCGCGCTTGCTGAAGTTGCTGTCCGTGGATGGGTGACCACCCATTACATACCATGTTTCCTGCGTGCCTCGGAAAGCACGTAAAGCCTTTGGTCCCGGCGATCTTTACCAGTCGTTACAAGTAGTTAATGGCCCGAAAGTCAGACAACCAGTCTTACCAAGGGGTATCGTGTTACCCAGTACTAACTCGGTTGTGGAGGTCAGTTAGGCAGTCGTTCCATGTAAAATACTGTTACTTAGTTGCATTCGGTTAGACTAGAAGCCGACCCCAATATAGTTGGGAAAAGGCTAGGCAGATTATGATATGCTTAAAATAAATAGATGGGCTTTCAACTTCAACTTTCAATATTCAATCAACGGTCTATTAACTTCTTAGCGCATCCGGTCCATATTAAAAAAAAAAAAAACACCGGTACTTATTAAGCTAATACTTATACAGTATTTCTGAATAAAACAAAGCACATAAGTTGAGACATAACTTTCACATAAGTACGCGTTAAATTGATTCCGATTCGATGTCGAAATTGGACCACTCGATATAACCGATAAAACTGGTCCCTTTACGTACAAACCATTGACAATGTGACTAAGGCTTACCGAATGTAGTGGGGATTTTATAACTGTTGTACCTGTAACAATAAATGTTATGAGTTTTGTATTAAACGTATGATGATCACTTAAGTAGATACTGAAATAAACAAAGGATATAAGTTAAGTTAGGTACCTGTTCCTGTACCTTTGTAAATTTAAAAATAAGAAACCTGTCTATTATACCTCCACTGGCTAAGGCCAAATAACAGCAGAATAAAAAGTTAAGTTAATCAAAAAGTTAGTTGTCTGTCGATGTTTGCCGGAAGATGGACGGCGCCGGCGCCGCCGAGGCCGATCCAGAAATCATTAGCGAGACGATCTGGACGCGCATCACGAGGGCTGGTTCAAGGAGGCACGGGAAAAGAGCTCTTGCAAGGAATTGGGGGAGGCCTTTGCCCAGCATTGGGACAGTACAGCCTAATAAAATAAAAACCAAAAATATACCATATAAATTGATACCCAACATTATTATTCATAATATCATTGAAACAAATAATGTGATGAAACTTAAAAGACTGTAAAGCATTATTGTCTAGCTATCATGTGCCATTTTTAAGATGGTCATGTTGGCATATTGCTTAAATAAAAATAATGGACAGGTGTCTATTTCTCACAGAGATTGCTTAACTTAAAAGCTTTTTCATAAAAGGCTCCTTACAGATTCGTCTTTAGATACCTATCTACTAAATATCATGTACGTCAATCCGTAGCAACTCCTTGACATTTCCGATATGGTGCAAATTAACTAACAACTGTTTTATGAATATTTATTATTCGTTTTAATAGTTGGGTATATACGAATATATTCAAATTTTCAATTAGGAAACATATATTGCGGTTTTCAGTAAAACGTGATAGGGCAAGATTTGGCGATGTTAGTGTATAGTGTGTAGTGTGCTGTGCTATGTGTAAACATAGCACAGCATCATGCTGAGTGGTAACCTACTTGTCGCAGTCACGACATGCAAGCTGTTAACTTTTTTCTTTTTTTTTTGTTCCGTCCTGTTGAATTTATAGTTTATTGTTTATTTTTTGTAATTTTGCATGATGCATGTCATGTCCCTGCGACAAATAAATATTTTTTCTTTTCTTTCTTTCTATTTTGAGGACTGCAAATGTATTTTTATTTCAATGTCTTTTAAACTTTTGGTTTAGGTAATGGTATGCTCATAATTATGATACGGGGCATTGAGTATGAATGTGGATGACCAGTCGGGACAAACCAAACAACGATGGATGGACTCTCTGAAGGATGATATGGCTAGAAAGGAGATGACTGTCGAGATATTGAGTAATAGAGAAGTATAGAAGAAGAAGACATGACCTGCGCAGACTCTAAATAAATTGGGATAAAGCGGGAGAATGATGTTGATTGTGTAAAGAGACAAAATTAGAATTATTATCTACAGTTTGATTTCGTTCTTTAACATCTCTTTTCATCATCTGAGAAGTCCATCTATCAAAGAAAAAAGCATATCCTACTAGTAATTTTGATATCCAGATAAACACGCACATTACAAACGATTTTGACGGCCGATGGGGCCGGAAAGTTCTGGAGTGACGACCGCGAACTGGAAGACTTTGCGTTGGAAGGCCTCCCACTAGGTAGACGAGACGCATGGGACCGGTCAATGTGGCGACACTTGTGGGAGGCCTATGTCCAGCAGTGGACGTCTTTCAGCTGAAATGATGATGATGATGATGATGATGATTACAAACGATAAGTGCGTGTAACTTATAGTTTTTGCAAAATCCGATCCACCAATCGACCGACCGATCCGATCCGATCCGACGCCTTCCATGCGGCCCATTTACACGTTGCGATATCTGAAATAATCGCACCTCTATTTGAAACAAATCGTGAGGCATGTGTTCCGGTACACATAGAAATTCTCCGGTAACTGCCTCGTGTCACGACTTACCCTATGAATCTACGATATTGTTACTATGATCAATTATTATTGTTTGGTTATTTGTCAAGATTTGATTAATGTTTTGTTATTTAAAAGAATAAATATCGCGTTAGTTAAAAGAATATTTATTGAGTAGCGTAACTTCTTATTAAAACTTGAAAAAGATCTTGTTCTTTATCATCATCTCCCGGCCTTTGTCCTATTTTACTTGAGGTCGGCGGAACACGTTTTCTTCTTCCATGTCAGACGTCAAGCCATCATTTATTCCTATCTCTTTCATATCATTCCTCACAAAATCCATCTATCTTTTCTTTGGCCTTCCTCTCCCTCTCCATCCATCGACATTCATGTCCATCACTCTTTTAGTCACATGCGTTTCTTTAGAACTTATTACAATAGAATACTACCACTACTACTAATAAGATTTTGATTTACAATCAAAACATTGCCTACTCCAAGGTGACCCTCTAAATAAATTAATAAGAAGATTCGACCTTCATCCTTTTAGAGCTAGTGTTCACCTCCCACAGTAATTCCCATATTTATTCATACTTATACCAGTTAACAACAAAATGGTATTGATTATAATTTAGTTTTGGACTTGAAACATTCACTTATGACTCACAAAGCGACTGTTTCGATAATTATTAAGCGACATAACTTAAAAAGGCGTTTAGTTATTGGTGGTTTTAATCCGGGTGTTTTATGATGTCCAAAAGAAGCGAGTCAAAAAAACATTGTAGGTATTAGTATCTATAATGTTTACGAAATTGGAGGTTCTAAGGGATAAATAATAACGGAATAATAATCTATCTACGACTATTTTATTTCTAAATAAGTTCCGTTTTACCTTTCTATAAACTATCGAAAAGGAAAATACTTCATTGAATTGCATTGACCGAACGGTGCGCCTCAAATGGACCTGGGCAGGACATCTGGCTAGACACTGAGATGGCCGATGGAGCAAGGCTTTAGCCGAGTGGTGACCAAGGTAAGGCCAACGGAATCAGGGAACTTCTAAAGCTCGTTGATATCGATATCGTCAAAATCGAAGGAAACACCTGGATAAGGGACGCACAGAACCGGGAAGTGTGGCAGAAGAAAGTGGAGGCCTGTACCCAGCAGTGGGTGATTCCGGGCTGATATGATGGTCGGATGAGATCGTAGATAGAAAGCAATGTAGTATGAAACATTCTTAAACTTCACTACAAACATTGAAAAAATATTCACGCTTATGGAGAAAGACACCAAGAAAAGCGAAAAAGACGATAGATTTCTACTGAGTTATGATGTAAATGGAAGAAGTACAAAGATAGTAAATGAGACATTAATCAATAATATCCAGGACAACAAGTTAAACTAGATTACAGATGTCTAGCTTTACACTAGCTAGACATATATATAATTATGGTGTAACAGCGAACAAAACTGGTCCGACCATGACGCCCCAGTCTTATACATAGGAATTTACCACCATGTTTACATAATACAAGAAACATAGTTTAACTAATAGATTAATGGGTTTTAGCTGTATCGTGAACTGAGGCTTATTTAGTGATTAAGCTGTAGAACGTCCGAACACAAGAGGCAAAGGTTTCATCTTGTGTCGAAGACGATTATTCTTTTGTTTTTTTTTACATAACATAATCTCACGCCCTGAGGTCCAGTTTGATTCCCGAGACAGTTTTTATTGTTTTTGGGTTTTTTATTGTTTTTTTTTTTATATCTCGGTACCGCGGAGCCTGAATTTGTGCCCGGTTGATGGCAATAAGCTCGCCCCCTATAACACGGGACTTTAACATGTCTAGCGAAACTGAGTGGGTAGGTGTGCTACTAGGTACAGCTCTGTCTAACTCTTCGGAGATTACGGGCGTGATGTATGTTAACCTCCTTTATTTTAAAGACTCTTTCGTAGATACACATATGTTTGTGTGATGGAGTAATGTCGCCATTTTTTTTAAATTTTGTAACTTTTTCAAGCATTTGATTGATATGTATTAATTGAAGTTGAAGTCGACTACTTAATTAAAATATTCATTGCGATATCAACTAATTTTTTAATGTAATAAATTAAAAATCTAGTTGAAGTATTTGGTAATTAAAAATTTTAGAAGGTGATCTAGTAACATTTAGAATTACAAGTAAAAACATAAATTAGTAATTTATGAATTGACGTAAATAAGTGCTAAACAGTATTTACTACAAGTCAGACCTTCTTGCTTAGAACTTAACATAACATAACATAACACCTTAAATCCCCGAATATTAAGGCTGAGGTGTACCTAATAGTACACCCACATTTCGCTAGTTCTGTTTTAAGTCCCATATAATAGGGGGCGA
The DNA here is from genome assembly GCA_910589295.1 of Noctua janthe. Taxonomy (NCBI): domain Eukaryota; kingdom Metazoa; phylum Arthropoda; class Insecta; order Lepidoptera; family Noctuidae; genus Noctua; species Noctua janthe. Next base: position 3,298,897 of record OU342560.1, read on the forward strand.
GCCTGTAAACTCAAACTCAAAGCATTTATTTCAATTAGACCATAACAGGCACTTTTAAATGTCAGAAAGGCTATTGCTCGCTTAACCGGACATAAATCCAATTTCGGTGACTGCTACTGAGATAAAAACACAGTAACACTTTGCCCAACCCGGGAATCAAACCCAGGACCTCATGCTCAGCAGTCGCGCTTTTGACCACACTACCAACGAGGCAGTCACTTAGAACTTCTTTTGTTTACAATCTAATAATAACAATAGGTGTGACGTAATAACTAGTTCCTAACTTCCTCGTCACGAACTACTAATACATAATAGATTTATTAAAACAAATCATCCGGCCAACATTTCTTTTTACCCTTCACAATGTAACAAGCGTTAAGTAATAGGTGGATACGGACAGACAGACAAAACGATTCGTATATATGTTACCAAATGGTCTAGAAAGAATGAAGTGCTATCTATTTTGCAGATTTTAGGTACAAAGGCTGAGTTACGTCATTAAGACTAGCCAGTCGCAGACGTAGCTATAATATATATTTCTATGACGTCACTAAAATATGTCGACAAATATATCTCGGTATATTTTGGCAAAGGAATACCGCAGACCGAATGAGGGCAAAATATGTATTGTAGTATAGCTTCCGTGTGTGGTACTATAATAGATATATCTCGACATATTATAGCAACGTCTATGACGGGCTTAACAATATTTTTCGTTTTTTCATTTATATAACTTACTTCTTACATTTTTAAATATTACTTTAAAAAAAAAAAAAAAAATTTAAAGAACTAGCTTTTGCCTGCAGCATCGCTCGCGTTAATTTAGAATTTGTCAATCAATTCGGGTTGTACTCTGCATGTAATAACATAATTCAATCATGTTTCGAAAGACACGTGGCGCCATCTATTATCATAAGAACATTATTGTTGTTTTCCTCGGAAACAGTAGTTTTTCGGGATGGAATGGACCCTATGTCTGTTTCTGTATATCTGACAACGTGTGTGCAAAATTTCAGGATGATCGGTCCAGTGGTTTAGGCGTGAAAAGGTAACAAACAAATAAACATACCTTCGCATTTATAATATTTAAGTGGAAAGACGTCTAAATATCGAAAAATCTATGGCTAAGCAGACGTTAATGATGACTTAATTCTAAGTATATTTGTATACAGACTACAAATAGAACTAAACTAATGATAAAAATAAGACTAAAAGTAAGAAAATGTAAACATCTTAACAACGACGACAATAGGACACTTAGGCGTCAAAGTACTTTATAGTTAGGATAGTAGCCACCGGTATCGGGAAAAGGGTCAGGACTCCAGGGAAAGGAACCTCCTAACAATACGAGCCATGTCCTCCTGGACATGGCTCGTATTGTTAGGAGGTTCCTTAACGCGGTATTCCTGTACCGCTTTCTGAATCAAGCATTTCCAGCTGCATAACGAGAGCCTCCTTAGGTATTGGTAAAGGCTCTTGGCAATTATGACTAACTAATTAATTATTATTAGGTACTTCTATTGCAAATTATAAAGACAAAGTTTCAATTAAAGACACAATGCAGATTATATCACAAATCCTACTCAAACTGTGGGTAAATTACTAGTTACTAATTGGCAACATTATATTATGATCGGTAAAACCTTCGGGAAACCGTAATTTGACCAGTAAGCAGTCTGTTCGTGTTCATTGTCGAAGGTAAATTGTGTGTTTCTCACCTTTGGGTTATAGTATCGCCTTTCGCTTCGGGATATATGGATCTAGTTTGACTTCCTGTCGATAACTTCGGCCTTATTTATTTGCCTATTATTATTTAGAGTATTACATAACTTTACGAGTCCCCCAATAAAAAAAAAAGTTATTAAAAGCCTAAAAAAACCGACTGAAAAAATTTGAAAGCAAAAAACAAGCACTTATTAAATTAACGACGTATAATTCATCCACATCCGTTCATCCGTTTAATAGTTGTGAGGGAACAAAAACTTAGACACATACAGGTTAAATACATATCCCTCCTTTTGGGCTTCGCCGCAGTCAGGTAAAAAGATCTTCTCATTATATGGTAACGATATTAGGTTGCAATTTTAATAAATGATTACAATAAATGCGTACAAGATGTAAAGGTAAGTGAGAACTAAAAGCTTCAATTTAAGTTATTTCTGAAACCATAATTAAAATAATCATCAACAAAAAGATTAATTACTAAATTATTTCAGCAAGCCCATACATCATACATGGCCATAGATAATATAATACGACATAACTGACCCATTGAACAATTTTTACGTTCACTTTCTGCGCGGGAGTTAGCATACAGTTCCGAACGGGTCACGATTTAACCCGAGTGTGCACGAACGAAATGAGATCGATTAATTTCGAGAATTCTAATCGATTTTATCTCGAGATATCATATGGTTATGGTTTAAGGAGCTCAGTTTAATAATATTTAATTTGAAAACGATTAGTTGGTTTAAGTTCTGATGCAATTGAGGACCTTCTAAATAGTTTGACCTGATTGTTATATTAATTCGTGAACAATGGATGGCCGATCTTAATGGCTCTAAATTACAGATTTCGGAACATCTGTGATGCGATTAAAATCTGACTGCAAGTTCCAAAATTGAGATTATTTGTACCTTTCCTAAATAAAGCCAAGTTTTTTTTTTATGTAACAAAAACGTTAAACCATTCATTCATCACTTTGAAATGAAAATTTTCTAAAAATAGTGTTACAGCAAAATTAGACTGATTTTAGATTTTCCATAGAAAAAGAAATTTTCAATTATCTTTTTTTAAAAAGACATTTCGAAAAGTTCTCTGTCAAATCTTTAGACTTATGTATCTTGCTTATGCGTACGAAGTTTCATTAAAATCGGTTTAGTCATTTCTAAAAAAATAACTTGAAAGTTTGTATGAAATGCCGTAAGACGTTAACGCTCTTAATCTAAGACCACCAATGGAATAATTAAGTGAGAGATATGATTGAAAAATGTGTGTGGAAATAAGAAATGGTATTTACAGATCGAGTTTATGCTTCTACCTAGAAAATTAATAGTTCACTTCGCACCTACTGATTATGAAAGATTCTTCACCAATGCAAATAAACATTCTAACAACAAATTGACTGCGAGATAAATAAGTATCTCTAATCTCGAGTACCAGTACAAGCATCTATGTCTACACTGGAATCACTTGAGCGCTGTCGACCAACACTCATTTCCGGATTCCGGCGAAACATCAGGTTATATTACCATGAGGACTTGGAGTATATGCTTTTTAGGAATGGTTTCTTTCATAGGAATGACTTGATGATAATAATCGTAGTTGGATTTAAAATAAAGGTTTTTAATCTTTGATGCTTGAAGTGGAAAATGTGGGGAATGAAAAAAAATGAAAATGGGAAAAAAAAGGTGAAAAAAAATTAAAATGTGAAAAAAAAATTAAAATGTGAAAAAAAAGGAAAATGTGTGGGTGTTGGTGGAAATGTCCATATTTTTACTTTCAGTCTATAAATAGTTAGAAATCTAAGAGATTTTCTGAATATCGGTAATACTAAGTAACACGACTATCGGGTAATTTACGCACATATTGAAGTTTTACAAGAGATGAAGAAGGTTAAGAGCCAGAACTACCCCAAATTGTGAAAACTGAACAGCCCTCGTTTTAATATTACTGCAGTATTAACTTTGTGATCAATATAAAGTTGAGGACCACTCTTAAGTTATATCTTTTTCGAAAACACGATACCATAACAATTTCTTGATAAAAAATACCTCAAAGTTATCTCTAAAATAAATTATAAATGGATAATATTAAATTAAACACTTTAAATCAGGTCATTAAACTTTGCAGGATAGGTCGATCCATGTACAAAGCAAGAGGTATCCAGTATGCTTTTTTTGACCCCGTTGTTTTCATAGTAAAAGCCTTACCTCTGAAACATCATATACAACAAATTATAATTATGTAGTTTCTGTTATTTTAACAGAATGGGTTTTTTTTTGTTCGCCCGTTTGAGTGTCCTACCCTTTCGCCTTCCAAACTTCTCTGTCCTGTGGACATCTGGCCATGTTCTCCCCGCAAACGAGATCAGATCGTTGGGACAATTATAAAACCCAAAAAAAAACTCAGATTACATTCAATATAAAACTACGTTTGCAAAAAAACGATCCATTCTAAAACAACAAAGTAATTAATTTAACTTACCTTACTTTATCAACATACTTTTACGACCATAAATCAAAATTATTAGGTAAGTTTTTTTTTCGAAATCTGTGCCTAATTTTTGAGATGAGTCTAAGTTAGATAACTTAAGACATCTGCCAACGTAACTTATAATCCTTTCACTAGACAGGAGATTGTAGATAAGTTGTTCGATAATGTATTTGATATCACTTCCTTTAAAGTTCCGGGTAGTCCTAATATTTAGGTGTTTATTGTTATATAATTTAAAGGTTTAAGACGAAGTTCCAAAGAATCGATGAATGGATGGTATGGCAAGAAAGGAAGTGACTGATGAGATGACGAGTAATAGAGAAATATTGAAGAAGAAGTCAAGCTGCGCGGACCCCAAATAAATTGGGATAAGGAGGAATCAAATAAATTGGGACCGGAGAATCTTGATGATGAAAAGATTAAAGGCGAAATTCAGAGGCTGTTACAGTTGACTGAGGGAAGCTGATTTTTGAGCTAAAGTTACTTACTTTTTTACGATTAAATTAGCTCCAATGGATGGAGACTGTAACTGTAGAATTAGTAAATAATTCCAAAACAATTTCAGAAAAAAAAACCGCAAATTTCATTAAAACATTTTGTCGCAGGTTCAAACCCTGCTCGCACTAGAATTTTTCTTTCCATGTCAAAAACAGAAAACATTTTGTCGTTTATTAAGTATGTTGATAGAGCAGTTCGACGCACCTTGGTTGTCGCATGGTGTGCAGGTGCTGGTCAGAAGACCCCACACCTAACCTTACAATTTTCTTTTTGTTTTGTGTCTGTGTTTGTTTACTAACAATAGTTTTTAAAACCAATGTTACTAACAATTTGGCCTATTTGCCAGAAATAAACAATTATTTTATTTTATTAAAACTAAATCAGCTGTTTCATAATAAAACTGGAATATTTACTTCTTCAAAATGTTTAGAACAGCTGATTTTTATTCAATTATTTACGTTGTTTAGCAGACTTAATTTTAAAATAAAACTGGACCTTAACAGTGTAATAACGATTCGGTTGCCTTACATTTTGATTATGCATGCTTCATAATAGAAGAGAATGCGGTTTGTAGCAAACAATACTCTTTGACATTTTGTTGTTATAATCTTTCCTCCGTGCCTCGGAAAGCCATTTAAGCCGTTTGTCCCGGCTGTCATTTGTAGATCTTTGACAGTCGTTAGGTAGTCAGTGGTCCAAAAAGTCTGACAACCAGTCTTACCAAGGGGTATCGTATTACCCAGTACTAACTGGGTTGTGGAGGTCAGATAGGTAGTCGCTCCATGTAAAATACTGGTATTCAGCTGCATCCGGTTAGACTGGAAGCCGACCCGAAGAAAAGGCTAGGCAGATGATGATGATGATGATGATGAATCGTAACACTTATGTTGCTTTTTCCTTGTGTTATCATAATGTATGATAAATAATTAATGTTCTAGTTTTAATTTGTAAAGATAGGGCTCCTTTGAGATCTATTCTTTGGAATGTGCAACTACGGCACTTCCACAAGTTATTATGCCTTGTGACTGTGACTGTAGCTTTTTATTTTTTTGGTTTTTTTTTTGACATTCAAAAGTGCCTATAAATGGTCTAATTGAAATAAATGCTTTGAGTTTGAATTTGAGGGCTGAGGTTTCCGAAATATTTACAAGATTTTCTTAAATATACGAAGTTGTCTCTGTACTGAAAGCGCTCAAATCAACACAAAATAAATAAGAGACTGTATTATTTAAAAAAAGATTTTTATGATGTAGTTTATCCTTGGCCGCAGATACTACAGAATTCAAGATACAGAGGAAATAAAAACTTGAATAATAAACGCAAGACAACTGCACATAAGTGGACATCTACTCGTAGTTTAACAAAAGGTTACAGAGTTCAGGTGGCAGTGTTACTTGTAAATGAGACATAGCACTAATATAGGCTGCATTTGTATATCAAGTCTTTGGTACTTATTAGGGATACCTACAGTAATGTTGGTAGCTACCTACTAAAGGATCAGTCTAAATAATACAGATTTATAGTGGAAAAATGACAGTTTAAAATTGCTATAGAATACAATATTAAAGTTTGTATGGCTAAGGAAAATTAGAAAGAAGAACTTTGCACCTAAAGTGAATTTAAAAAATGAAAAACATACTACAGTCTAGACAGAAAGACAAAGAGAAGAATTAGAAAGACTTCTTCTTCTGAGCGTATAGATGGCAAAAAGTTTAAATATGTTTAGCCCAAAACTCAGCCACGCGAACCCCGCTCACTGTCACAGTAAATAAATCATCAAGAGCGCAGGATGGCAAATATAAATTAGAAAGACTTTACGACAATAATCATAATCATCTGCCTAGCCTTTTCCCAACTATGTTGGGGTCGGCTTCCAGTCTAACCGGATGCAGCTGAATACCAGTATTTTACATGGAGCGACTGCCTATCTGACGTCCACAACCCAGTTAGTACTGGGTAATACGATACCCCTTGGTAAGACTGGTTGTCAGACTTTTTTGACTTTACGACAATAATAAAAAAGATATAAATTACTTTTTTTTCTTTTTTTTTTAATAAAACGTTGCCCCACACTAGAAAAATTGTGATTATTGCGATGCTACCTTAAAATTACGTACAGACAGTCATGAGGCCCAGACTAACTAAACAAACAAATTAAATAAAATTATCTTTAAAGAAACTGAACCAGTTACAAATCGAACACGATCCTCTCGAAGAGGTAACCCGACCTCAGCGAGAGGTCAACCTCTTACTCGACAGCTGACACGAAACATGTTCCAAACAGGTTGAACTCAAATTAACATGTCAAACGATACAACTGTACTGTGATGGAACATGTCGGCCGCTATTTTTGTGGGGAATATCGGTCAGGGATGGGTATGTGATGTGTAATTACAAGGTAATTTGTGTGTCAAATTAAATAGGTAATGTGGATCTAACATGTACTGTACATTACCTAATATACTTAAGCTAAGACCAACAATTTTTTTTGTTCATTAATTTGTTTAAACTTTTAAAAGTGTTTCAGTGATAAATAAATAAATTATTCTGTACTTTAGCTTTGTTGAATGTATGAAGATTAAAATACTTACGAAACGGGACTTTTGTGATGGTATTTTGTTTAGTTGGCGAAACGGGAAAGTTACCAAACGGGACGTACTCATTTTTAACAAGGCAGTTTTGTGCACTAAAATTTTCTAAATGCTACCAATTCTCTTGAAATACCCAAAGTCTTACTGAAATTCCTGACTATTCTCATCCAACCTGGTACTGGGCTGAACGTAGTGGTCGGGCTACTTCCCCTCACAGAGGGGAGCCCTGTATTCCAGCACTGTGTACGTTATATGGTGATTAGAAATATGCGTTATGTTAATGCCAAGCGTCAGCCCTATTTGAGTTTTAAATTTTGAGTGTGAATAAGAATGGATATAAGAGTAGAGGAAGACCAAAGAAACGATAGCTAGATTGTGTGAAGGATGATATGGCAAAGAAGGAGGTCTCTGATGAGATGACGAGTAATTGAGAAGTATGGAAGAAGAAGACATGCTGCGCCGACCCCAAATGAATGGGATAAGGGTAGGAGAATGATGATAATGCTAAGCGTCCTTATTAAGTATGGAAGATAGTTTAGCACGTCAGTTTTCAGAAGCTCCATTCAAATAACCTTTGGCATTCACAGTTGTGATGTAACACCCATATCATCACTTTTAATAACACATCATTAGTCTCAAAAACAAAAATGCTAATTTACGTAACAAATTCAAAACTCCCACGGAATAAAAAAACGATTCATTAAAATTATTTATTGACCTAACATTCACTTGATCGTTACCGAATGTGACCTTTTCAAAAAGAAGTAACATGACTATCCTTCTCATAAATAAACTTTACTTGTCAGTTGTCAGAATAACAATAAGTTTTATACAATATCGATAAGTAATAGTTTTGTATGACACATCACTATTTACGAGTGGCCAAAAAAAGTTATCGTTAGGTCTGTAATTGGTCTAATGAGCAGTGCATTAGACTTCCGTGACTTTTTGTCATGTCGCAATTAGGTATCTACTTAGATGACAGATGATGAAAAAATGGGATTTTTATTTTAATTTTTTTTCAAACGCAATTTCCTGACACGAAACAGTGCAATGGAGCTATTTTAATGTCAATAAATAACGACAAAACTGCGTTTTATCAATATCATTGTCATCGTCTGCCTAATCTTACCCTGTCTCGTGGTCGGCTTCCAGTCTAACCGGTTGCTGAATACCGTTATTTTGCAAGGAGCGACTGACTATATAACATCCACTCCGTTATTGGAGAACACGGTACCCCTTGATTAGACAACACACAGGCACGTCAATTTCCTAAATCCATCTACCTTACCTACCGTTAACAAAAAAAAACAATATATATTATTTCCTTATCTTGTGGTTAGTGCCTAACCTGGTGCCAGAGTTTTTATGCCGCCCATGGGCCTCTGACTTACACGCCGTCGACAAATATCGGTAGGTTTCCTCTTGATATTTTCTTTCACAGAAGCAAGTGATAATTATACAATACGCACATGAATCCGAAAAGTCAGTGTTGCGTGTCTTGGGTTCGAACTTGAGACCTATCACTTGGCAGTCCGACGGTCACACCACTAGGCTATCACTGCTTAAATTGTATAATAAAAAATTAAATAAAAATATATTTATTGTATTAAATAAAAACATTCGTAACACTTTCAGTGCACATCAGTCCTTGTACCGTTCGCAGCAGATGACCGGCTCCTTTCTATTAGGCCGAGGCTGCATAGCTTCGTGTTCAAACAATTAAGGTTTTAAAATGTTTTGCTGCACTTAATGTACTCTACAACCATTTTAATGATAATTTTGCGGGTTTTTTTGCGTGATCTTTAACGCTTTGATATACGTATTAAAATTAATTAATGTGTTTGGGTTAGAGACAATTTGTCTTAATCAATCGTTGTTTTTATAGGTATAATTAAGTCAGCTTTCAAGGTAACATTAAGTAGGAAATTATAAATTGACACTTAATGTTAGATGTGTTCGTGTAAGTTATAATAGTTTTTTTTAGTGTATAGTAAACAAACAGTAAAGTAAATTAAGAAAAGCAAATACTGCATTGAAAATCCAAATAAGGAATAAAGATTTTTGCCCCACACTAGAAATTTCTCCTGTATCGTGGGTGCGTTTTCAAACATTTAAACTCACATACACAACCGTCAGACCCGGAACAAACTACGTAGGTCATACAAATATTTGTTCCGTGCGGGACTCGAACCCGCGACATACAGTGCAGCAGCCAATCGCTCAGCCACTGCGCCAACCGTGTCGTCAGATCAGAACACTACCAGCCAATCGCAATTATTGATCGTTTGACTAAGATTGATCTTAAGACATCGCACCCATGACAATTTTCTTCATTCGAATCACTATTAAGTAACCCGAGACAGCGAGATACGAAAAAAAAACCTAGTAATTTAGCTTCTTTATCTTGAATTATTTTATTAGAAGGACGATCAACTTTACTACTATTCTGGCCTATGTCTTCACCAAAAAAACGAACACATTAAAAACCTGTCATCTTCAACGGTACTCATCGTATGTTTGAAATTATTTTTTTTATTAAAGGTCAGATCATGAAGGCACCTGTTGTAAGGTCATTCCGATATAATGTAGATGCATATGTAATTCAGTTTAAACATTTATAAATTTCTTGAAAACGTATTTATGTGCGTTACTTTAAATATTTATTTAAATTAATTTACATAATTCTGCGATTAAGATTGATTCCGGATGTTTTTATTTGATGCATTTTGTGTTAATGTGTTAGATACTGATCTGTGTCTGGTATCTCTTATTTTAATTAAGAGATGAAAAATCATACGTACACATAGTTTCATTTTTCCGCATGCAATTATATTAAAGGTGCTGCATTTCCACTAGTAACTAGTAAGTAGTAGTAGTTTATTGCCAACATAAGGACTTATTATTAAAATTATTCAGTTGGATCCAGAAGAAATGCTTGTACAGACGCCAGAGCATCAAGCTACTACAATCTGTCAAAATTCTTTAATAGATTTTCAACTGTATCGCTAAAGCATTAGGTTCAAGGTTAATTGGGAAAATTTGACGGCTTCGGGTAGCTTGATGAGCTGGCTGTTCATACATTTTCCGAATCTAATAAAATAAAATAATAATAAATTTCTTTATTGCCAGAAAAACAGTTTACCGAAAAATGTGAGACCCTGGCTCCAGAGCTAGGTTAGAGTTCCTGTAATTCAGGAGCCACACATCTAATCTAGACCACAAAGTAACATTCTCGATGATGATGATGCCAGGCCACAGCGACAGCATTCGAAGGCTTTCTAGGGTGGTTGTCGAAAGCTTGGCTGTGCTGGTCTTTCATGTGCTCTCAAGTGGCTAGCATATCCAAATTTGGGCGAAAAACTCCGAGCACAAAGCGCACTCGTCAGAAAACCATTGACGTCATGGTAGGGTAAAGCTGTAGGTGGCCTAGCTTTCTCAATATCGATAGTGGTAAAGTCAAATCGAATAGCGTTGACCAGTTATCGAAAACCTTAGTAGTCATTCTAGTTGAAAATAAAAATACGAAACGCTATGAAAGCGACTGCCACTTATCTAGAGATGTCCTCGGGTGACCTGTTTCGTATCAGTAAAGCCGCGGGGATCTCACGAAAATACATAATTTGAATATAACTATAACAAGTAACTGTCAATTTAGTATCCTCTTATGTATGTTCTTAATTTAATGCAACATTATTTGATTGCATGAATCTGCTAATTTTTTATCGACTGGTCATCTCAATTGTAGTTATCAGTCTATACTCTGACTTATTGCAAATCTTTTAGTCAATTGTACCAATAAATCAATATGATACTGGTTTTTTTATTGCACTGCAGTTGCAATTTATTTATTTCAAATGTCAGAGATTTCGCAGGTGCACCACTGCACATAGATTGTAATTAAATGGTTTCACAATCTGACAGAAGATTTAAGATAACATTAATACTACATAGACAGACGCTTTCATTGCAATCATAATTCTTAGTTATTATATTTACTTTTATTAGCTACATACCAGTCTACTTACCCAACATAATTTTCGTGAATAAGCAATATTAGTTCTGATAATTTTATGACAAATGCCGCAGAGTTTAAAAACCTTAGCACCATTTTATAGAATTCGCCTGCTTCTCCCAAAAAATATAACGGATGGTTATCCTAAGTGCCTGCTAAATAACAAAAGAAAATGGTTCTCATGTCCTGCAAAATACAACTGAAAAACTGAAAAGTACAAAGATCACTTCCACATTTACGACTGCCTCGTCTGTCTCCGGCCTCAAGCGCGACTGCTGAGCAGGAGTCCTGGATTCGATTTCCGAGTCGGGTGAGTTTTTAAATCAGGAATTTCCCATTAGGAGGCACAGAGTCTGGATTTGTGCCCGGCAATAGGCTCGCCCCCTATTACATGGGACTTAAACATAACTGGCGAACTCTGGGTGTACTGTCAGTTACAGCTCTGCCTAACCCTTGGGGGATTACAACGCGTGATATTATGTTACCACTTTCACACACATTTATATGGAATGCAAAACAGTTTATTCACATTTACTATGTACGAGTATATGTAACTAATGTACCTACACGAATGTAATAATTTGACATTGCACTATGTCACTACCAAAAAAATCTAGACCTCATTTTATGACTACATTATTGCAGCCTTCTTTAGCGGCCAAAGTCAGGTTTACGCAATATTTGCATGAATTAAACTAAACAGGTCTATCGTCTAATTACTAATCTAACAAGAATTACTTAACCTTCTGACTGTAAGAATTATTAATCACATTTTTTGTATTAAAATAAAGGTAGAGATTTTTTTATATATTAAATGTGCCTACTCTTCACAGTTTTGAGGAGGCCTTCACCGCCAAAGGCGGTCCTAACCTAACCTAACAATACTAATGTGATTTTAAGTACAAACACTAACATCATCTAGCCTTTTTCCCAACTATGTTGGGGTCGGGTTCCAGTCTAACCGGATGCAGCTGAATGCCAGTATTTGACATGAAGCGACTGCCTATCTGACCTCCACAACCCAGTTACCAATAAATCAATATGATACTGCTTGGTAAGACTGGTTGTCAGACTTTTTGTGCCACAGACTACCTAACGACTGTCAAAATCTACAAATGACACCCGGGACCAACGCTTAACGTTCTTTCCGAGGCACGGAGGAAACTCGGTATGTAATGGGTGGTCACCCATCCACAGACCAACCTAGGCAAGCACGGCTTAGCCTAAAGATCGACCCGAGCGGCTGTTATTATTTAGCCACGAGCTCCTAACAAACACTAACATTACTAACCAATAAATAAATAAGTACACAACACATTAAATAATACAAACTTAATGTAAGGGATAAAATAAAGCTAAATAAATAAAACTCTTGACCTCAAGCTATACTGAGGACAGAGATGAGGTCCATGCCGCTCATGTCCTGCCATGGTCATGCTGCTCGACTGCTGAGCATGAGGTCCTGGGTTCGATTCGCGAGTCGGCTCCAAGTTAAAGATATACGACCCGTAGCTACATTAACTCATTAGTTGCTAGTCACAAGAATTAGCGTTCTGACACTTACTACACAGATAATCTCACAAACACAATGCTAATCAAAATACTGCAAATATCTACTCAGAGTTATCATGTTCGTGGTAATCTTTTAGTCAAAGCTTGAGTATTTTGCTTTAGCAACGCGTCTAGATAAGAGAAAAACGTTAAGTAAGACATTTCTGTATTTCTAATTAACAGTTTTAATTGACGTTACTAATGAGATGCTGGGGGCTTACTACGACGTCTTAAAGCATGAATAATTACAGTGTGGGAAAGAGACAGGTCGTCTAGCGCCATCTCTTTCCCACACTGGAATTACTCCTGCTTTAAGACGTCCTGGTAGGCCACCTGAGCTTCGTGCAGTCTTAATAATGCTCAAGTTTGGCCTAAGTTGAAAAAAAAATGCAAATATTGAAACCAAACTTGATTATGAAAGAAAAACATGAAATCAGAAATACGAAATGAAACTTCCATAAATTGCAGTTGGCATCAATCATAAAAGCTTTAGGATATTTTTTGTGCAATGGCATTTAACATATAGGCTTTATCTAAAATACCCACATCAACTAGGTCTTACTAAAGCTTAAAAAGCCGTAAAAAATCAAAAGATCCTTGCCTCATTGAATTAAAGTCAAGGGCACTGGATGGCACTCAAACCAGTCCATCTAGGAACCTTTAACGCCTTTGAGTAATGATACAGAGCTGGCCAAATAAAGTACATTAAGTGCACTACAGTGTAAACCAATTTGATACACGATTTCCACGCTCGAAGGATTTTCAATCTTATTGAGAATGAAGAAGACTTAATACACAAGAGCACGTCGGAATACTTCTGAAAGTCGTGGAAATTGTTATACAATATTATGTGACAAGTCAATATTTACTGTATTACTGAGCAAATAAAGTACAAAATAAAGATGCTTTCAACTTTCGACCTTTAGAGGAATTTCACTGAATAAGATAACACTACCTTGTACAGAAAAACAGGACCCTCTTTGAGACGAAGTTAATTTCACCGGCAAGTTAGCCTCGATTTTTGTGAAAAATTTCACTTTCTTTACTCAATCTGGAATGTAAAGACATTTGTGGTTTCTTACGACAAAGGCTAAAGAAGTCAAGTAAGATAGCAAGAAATGAAAGCTTCTTTAATCAAGGAAATTACTATCTCTCTATATGTTACATACCCCCTGGAATATAATACATTCTCTATGACATTTCTGCTATCGATAGAATTTTGAGCACAATCACAACAGATGAAAAGCATTGGATGACGTCTGAGAACAATGATTTTGTACGGAGATGCATACGCTTCCATTCAGCTTTACGTGTCTATTCAGATGCATACAAAATCATGTTTTCTATGGACAAAAACTGCACAGAGCTGAATAAGTGTGGTTAGTCCCTATATCTTTAGCATCAATCAGTCAGAAAGAAGCTTCTTTCAAAAAAAATAACTGTAGTTATGAGGTAGAACTTCAGCAGGCAAATAATAGGATCTCATCAAGAAAAACCCAGCCCAGCTTATAATATCGAATACCTAGAAGCACAACAAAGGTTAATCCGTAACAATCATTATGTGAACAGGAAGGCACCATGACAAGTGACTTATTCAAATAATTGACATTTGATATTGTCGCGGCATTTGCTTCGAGCACGACAGATAATTATAATGAACAAGAAAAACTGTGGTCTAAATGTTAATGTATAAGTAGGACCTATATCTTACTAGATAGGCCAAGCTAAGGCCGAGACTCCAGTAAAGTGGAGACGTGTGGAGCAGAGAGGAGACGTGCAAAAACCGATCAAACACATTGATTGAAATCTACATTACATCTCTCATCTCTTCTGTGATTGGTGGAATATGTTGGCACGTGATCAAAATCGAAACTAAGATCACTATCTAGATGTTTCAATACATTTCTCAAAATACGTAAACCAAACAAGACTAAAAATATACCTAGAATATAGCAGTGATTTTCAGTCAACTGCAACATTCATACGTTAAATATTTAACGTAGTATGAAACCTTTGTTACGTCGTTATAATATACAGCGTTTTTGATACATCGTTAGCCAAATTGAACGGGCTCAAAGGATGTGTCATTTGCTGTCTTTTCTTAATGTTGATTTTTGCGATTTTTCGAAAAAAATATTTTAAAAAAAGAAATTAAAAATCTCGTGGGGGTGAATTATTGAGGCTTAAGAGTCAGCAAATGACCTCTCCTTTCGGCCCGTTCAATTTTGCAAACGATGCGCCAAACACCCTGTATTATAACAACGAAAGCCCTACGGCAGTCACTTCTTTGTAAATTAAATTATTCTTTATAATCTGTGGAAACTTTATAATCTGTTAACCACGCAAAAGTCATCCAGCCAGACAGCCAGCTAGAACGAACAAGTTAAAACACCTTAATAAAATAAACACTCTTTCAATACATAATAACGGTCCGACACTTTAACAACACATACCAATCAGGCTTGACATTTAACAACAATGCATTGTAATCTTAACCAACCAATTATGTACAAGAATTGTATTAAAAAGCTAGTCGGTAGCCGTGACTTCTCCTGTATTTTATTACTAGAAGATTTATGAAGGCTCTAGGTAGGCTAAATTACTGCATTCCGAAGTCGAATCTATCATGTTTTATGTATAAGCTAAGCTTTATCGGTTCGAAAATGAATGCTGTAATAGAATTTTAGAATTGGATATTTTGTTTGGCTACGTAGCGTAGCGTATCGGCTACGAAAATACGATTGTAGCACGTAGATGATTTATAGGCAGATGTAATCGCGGCGTAGCAAATTATTTTAGCTATGTCGTTCTTGATATTCTATATTTTTCACAGTAAACAAACACAATTGTTGAATAAACATTAGACATACTATGTACCAAGGCTTTAACCTAGAATTAGATTAATGTAATAATTTTGACATTGAAAATCGCATAAAATGAGGTGTAGACAGCCTGGAGCCTAAAATGTCCGGTTGATGTCAATACGCACGCCCGCTGTTACAAAAAACTTGTAATATTATGTGGGTGTACCAGTTCTGAGAAAACATATTCACCTAGTATTTTGTCAAGCTGTACATTGGAGGCGCAGTAATAAGTTGCAAGAAAAATAAACTTGATATTTACTCAAAAACAATAAACCACACTTGCAAATGAACTGGTAAACAGGCAAAGCAAGGTAACATGACAGTAATTACTAGTAAAAATTCACGTGACATTCCACTTCGATAAAGATAAAATATCCCAGTACCATGTTACAAGTATGCATCAAATTCTTATTGTCTTCCGCAATGTTTTTACTTCGAAAGACATCTGGAATTATACTAAAGAAAAGGGCAGGCTACATCAATTCGACACTGCAATTATAGTTTCAACTTTATGTTGGTAGGTACTCAATTTCGAATTAAAGTAAAAATACCGAATACCCTAATGGGAAATATCACCGTTCGGCTTTTTAATTGAGTATTAATTAATGTTAAGAGTTATAATTAGTACCTATCGTACGATGTTTTTAATAGGGCTGCGTTTAATATGCTTTTAAGTACAGTAAGGTTTGCATTGAGCTGTGGGCCTAAATAGCCACTTTCTGGAGCCATGACTCAGTCAGATGGCGTCGCGACAAACCTCCTAGAAGACGGCGGGACGATAAGACCAGCCACCAGTGGTCCACATTGGCCTTGGATCCAAACAACTGGAAGCCATGGCCATGCCAAGCTCTAAGCTGGGCAAGCTAACAGTATCAGTAAGGTTTACATTTAGTGGTAAAAACTCTGCCAAAGTCTAACCATACATCCCACTTAGGGGCAGGTGTTTACGCGGGGAAAATATTGCTTCTTTATATTTACTATCGGAACTTTATTTTTAAAGTCCCTATGGTTTGTTATAATTAATCATCATCTGTCTAGCTTTTTCCCAACTAAGTTGGGGTCGGCTTTCAGTCTAACCGGATGCAGCTGAATACTAGTATTTTACATGAAGCGACTGCCTGTCTGACCTCCACGTTCCAGTTAGTACTGGGTAATACGATACCCCTTGGTAAACCAGGTTGACAGACTTTCGGGCCACTGACTACCTGTAACAACTGTCAAAGATCTACAATTGACAGCCGGGCCCAACGGCTTAACGTGCTTTCTGAGGCACGGGGGAAACTTAGTATGTATAATTTATATAAGTCTGAAATAGCAAATCCGCCTTAAGCACGGGTATAGACTGGTGCTTACTACCCATGCTTTCTCTATATGAGAAATAGCAGTAATAGGGTAATATTATTGTTATATGGTTTCAGTAGGTACCTATACCTAGAAATACTACATTTCCTGAAAAAAAATATTCCAGACGTCACGTAGGCCGCTTACAAAAAAAGTTTAGCCTTTATTTTTATGACAAAGTTATTTGTGACGTATTGCCACAAAAACTGATACACATTATTTCCTTATAGACAGAAACCCGTATGTTATTATCAATTATAATCTAATCCATTTTTTGCAATGAAATATTATTAGGTTAATAGTTCTGCGGATTGTAAAAAGTAGTCGACCTTTAATTTTTATATTACTTCTATTTACTAATTAAATAGCTACCTAAATGGCGTAAAGGTTAAATAAATATAAATCTTTAAAACAAAATTAAAAAAATAAATTATTAGATACTATTAAGATCTTAATATCCAATTGATTGCATGTCAGATAAAAATCGAGGAACATATTTATTAGACGAATGCAGCTACTGCATCCGACATTCAATGTTATTAAATAAAAAATAAAATACATTAATTACGTTCACATCATGATGCAATAAAGTCTGATCCTACAAAATAAAAAAAAATGTAATTATAAAATATTAGTAAGTTATTTTATTCGTCCAAAATTATTAGGTAATTTAATATACTCAGGTGCATCCGCTAAAGAAAAGAGCATCAAGATTGCACAAAGAATATGAGATACGTGACCACTGGCGGACAAAAAAACTACGCCAATTGCCCCACATATCATTACTGGGAAGTCCAAGAACAAGTGATATTTACACGAGGACACCAACTCTTCTTTTTGTACGTAGTCACTGACTTACCTTCCCCTCTAGAAATAGATTTAAGAAAAACAAGAATTAAAATGACCGGTAAACTAGTTACAGTTAATGCTGTTTTTCAAAGTTCCGCTCTATCAAGGCTGTGTAACGATTCTATTAAATAAATCATTGATTAGAGTACTTAGCTTGCCTTTTAAGTGTGGCCTCAAGTGTAATTTTAATTTGAAAGTTCGAATTATGAGTTGAAATAAAAATAAACGCTGCAAAGTGTAGTTTGTTTTTTTTTTTTTTATAGTTTGCTGTTTATTTCTCGAAGCTTCTTTTGTTGTATTTTAGTACTTGACGATATAATTCCGGAACCGCTTCATAAAAAATACTGGAGAACTTATTTCTGTTTTACTGTGGCTTATCCGATAGGATACATTGACTTTATGATACTTCTTCATTGTAGTTGTCTTGCTATTAAAGACTTAATGATAACAGGTACGGAGTTTTATAGGTATTCGAATGAGTAAGGAAACTAAAGCAATGCTCACGGCCAAGAGTTGACCGAAATATCTAGATTGTGTTTATAACGTGGTTACATTAGAGGTCGGTGCTAATGAAAGTTCAAACATTTAGTGCATAGGAATAGTTTGGCAACCTGTTTTATTGCTTGCTTTTTTATATTAAAATTACGTTTAAAAAACTTAAAATACCACGGACTCATTACAAATTAAATTTTTCATTTTTATTAGCCAATTTAATGTGGATCGATAACTTATTTTAATTATGTTTCCTTATTGAATTTTATGATTGAAAGATACTAAATCATTAATTTTAAAGCAAAGTTTATTACTCAAATACAAGATTAGAATATTTTGGAAAAACCACGACATTATAGCAATGTGTAAATGACGTTTCTAATTTATTCGTTTTTATTTTACAAAAAAAAAATAATTACTAGCTATTGTAAAAAGCCTATGTGCTATTCCAGATTATAATCTATCTCTGTGCCAAATTTCATCCAGATCCGTTCGCTCGTTCTGGCGTGATTGAGTAACAAACATCCATACAAACTTTCGCATTATAGTATTAATATAGATTCGGTTGCAAATATTTCATTTTTGATATGGAAACGTATCTATCATTTAAGTATATTGTTTCTCAAATGCTAAAAAACGAAATGGATTACGAGAAACATGAATCTTGATTTCTTCTTTTGTTTATATAGACATTCTTATCAACAATCAACTGTATAAGTATTTAAACATGCGTGATAGTATGCGTTATTACAAGTACGAAAACGGTGAGCAGAGTAATAATCTATGTATTATCGTAGATAGTTGCCACATAAGTTGGCAAGCCACTAAGTATTGCCACATCTAATGGCCGATCTGTAAGCTACATTCACAAACCGAATAACGTAAAGCACTTTCATAAATCGCTGACAGCGATGAACGTGTAGTCCTTACTGATTTTATCGATTCGATGTCGATAGTGCCAATTTTTACATTGTTTTATTTCGTCATTCTTTAAAATTACGAAAATAAACCGTTGTGATTTCTTGAGTTTTTTTTTTTTTGGGAATCTCCTAGCCATATTTTTTTTACTTTCATTCCCCATATGGTAACTTTAACTGTTATTTTATACTTGTGTATAAAGTTTTAATAGACGAATAAATAAAAAAATTACGATTCAGGCCGAGGCCCTGAATTTTTTCCAAAACTCATAAAATAATAAATTACATCACAATGACCTTTGCAAAGAATCACAATAATAGGCAGTAATTTATTAAAACTATTGTAATTAAATCTATGACATTTCTTTAAATACTGGGTTTTTATTTGCAAACTTGACCGAAACCAGGGTCGTATTCAGGTTGGGTGCATTCCACAAATTCATAAATGTTGCATTAGAATAATTATGATGACAGTGTGCAATATTTTTGACCCAATGTCAAGAAGATTGAATTAATTTGTAACTTATCAATAATATTGTCGAATAATTAAGAACACATGGGTCCTTTCTGAAACGATTTTGTTAGCTTTTTAGCTTGGTTTCTAAAATGGGTAGAACAATATAAGAATAAAATCCAAGTAAGCGGTGACAGGTCCTACTATGTAAGTACTTGTAGGTAACGTGCAACCAGTTTCTTTAAGTAACTTTTAAAACAAAGAACTACTGCAATTACTTTACTCGGAAACTTATAAAAAGCTCCAATTAAGTACAACAGGTACTACTAAAATAATTACAAACATTTAATAAAAGCGTGAATATATTATTTTGCCATAAGCTGTTCGTAACGACAATGTTTTTTTAAATTATATGAATCCATCAAAACAAACAATGGGATCATCATCATTAATCTATGGCTGGCTAATTGCCAGAAATAGCCCTCTTCAATCAGCACTCCATTGAGGTTAATCCTCCCTCAATCTGTTTCGACTGTAGAATTCAATTACTTCCGAAATGATTAGCATATAAATTAATTGTTGTCTGTTGTTGTCTGAAGTAGGTACCTGCACTAAATGATAAAGGCGAATAACAAACCTTCGATAAAGTTACATTCTATCGGCGTTAATAGTGAAGGAAAACATAAGGGAGAACCCGAAGGGTTAGGCAGAGGTATACCTAATAGTACACCCACATTTCGCCATTTATGTTTATGTTCTCAGTAGCAGCCACGGAGACTGGATTTGTGCCCGGTTGATGGCAATAGGCTCGGCCCCTATTAAATGGAACTTAAACATAACTGGTGATGAAAAAGTCAAAAATATATAAGATTAACATGGGCTACCGCATATTTTAAGTAAATCCTGGTGAAAATCGTTCAGAAATATTAAAAACTTTGTAATTCATTGCCACTTGATTAGGCTTCTTGTTGGTACAAATTGTCGATTACAAGCAACCAGTTTAACACGCCTATAAAGTTATTAAAAACGGTGTTATGCAAATTAAAATACCGAAAATTCCATTCAACCTTAGTTTTTTCATATTCGAATAGAATCTAAGGCTATTGCTAAGGCGGTGTCACATACGTAATAGCTTCCTCATTCTTTAAAGTTGTAGTATCTATTAGACATTTGTATAGTTGTTGCAAAATCAGCTAGGAAAATAGAAATATTAACCTCTGATTTTCAGACTTTAGTTAACCTTTTGACCGCCATAGTCACATATACGTGACAAGTAAGTGCGTGCCCTGTACGCCAAACGACACAAATATGTGACAAAATGGTAGGTGAAATTGTGAATTGGCGTGAAAGACACGCGCGTGCGTTTATGCTGTGGCGGTCAAAAGGTTAAACATTTTGGCTTATTGTTTTCTGACAAAAGTATCATTGTGTTATTCGCGCAACTGTTTGTTGTTTAAGTACGACTAAAAGCGAATTGCAGTACAAATCAGAACGTTGACCAAACTTAGAATAAAAACATTGCTTGCATGTTGCCCTTTCCCTCTCATAGATAGGATCCCTGCGTCCCAGCAGTGGGAAGACTATAGGCTGATTATGCTTATGCTAGCATGTTGATGCTTTCCTGTTTATTTCCTGAATCACTGCATCAAACTTTCCATCAACACGTTTCAGTCTGTCAATTGTCTTATAGGGAAGACAAGTATGCCATCGATGAACCAAACCTATTGCATATTCATATTCCAACCGTAACTTCCATATTCTGCAAATAATGTTCCAGTCTAATTGATAGAACAAGCATGGGCGATGGTGTAAGGCCTCATTGGCCGTGAAATGACCACGTATGGCCAGCTAATTAGACGGTTGGGACAAAATGGTAGGTTCCAAGTGGGTTAAGTGGCGACTTCATGGTGGTATTGGTTTTATGGCGTTGTGCAAAGATGTAACTGCACATCGGCAATCGTCATGAACCTAAAATTTGTCAAAATTTTTAATGTGAACAATATATAGGAACAGGGGTGTAAAATGGCCGCTTTAGGAGCGTCATAATTGGAGAATAATATGAATTACGTTACAATGGTCACAAAGTAGCAATTCATGATATTAATTGCATCTGTATGATTCCTGATGATCATACTCGTATTAAGATTCTGCTAAAGTGGCCATTTTAAGCCTCTTGATTCTGAATGTTTTCTCAGGCTTTCTTAATAATGTTTCAATTTCTTTTGATCGTATCTCCACTAGTGGCGGTGATATTGTACCCTTTGGCACAGATACTTTTTTGACAAGCTTGCCACCGGGACTTTAATATAGAGGATATTTAATTTAGCCAGGTGATTATCAGCTGGTACTGCCAGTAGACTCAAAGACTAGTAAATAGCTTGATCAGGTCAGATTAAGTTTTTTTCATTTCATAACACATTATGCAAATATGCACAACGGAAATATTTTAAACATTCCGTGAATAAATGCCTATAATGTCATTATAAGTGCCTATATAAATTTTCGATAGCAAGAAGTTATTTTTTTATATATTTATAAAAAATAACTTCTTGCTTTCACAATGTTTTCTTATTTAACCCAAAGGTTGACTGGTAGAGAATGCCTTGTGGCATTAAGTCCGCCTATGTATCACTATTGTACATGAAGTTTAAACAAATAAATAAAACTTACTGATCAAGTAAATGAAACTCTATCATGAACGAAATTAAAACATCGCTGCATATTAATTTGAAGCCAATTGACGCATATTTTGTTCGTTTTACCAACTCCTTGCGAATAGAAACGACCTTTAAATGTTAATGTTCCAATAAATTAACGAATGGTTCATTTCCTTGTTATAATTACTTACTGTTCGTTCAACCGATGGTAATGCGGTCTGACATGT
The DNA here is from genome assembly GCA_910589295.1 of Noctua janthe. NCBI lineage: Eukaryota > Metazoa > Arthropoda > Insecta > Lepidoptera > Noctuidae > Noctua > Noctua janthe. The sequence continues at coordinate 3,321,568 of OU342560.1, forward strand.
CGAGTGGAAGTGTTCGTTCCGTGCGGTAGATCGCCCGCCATTGATAGCAAATAGATCGTGTCGATTATTTTGTAATATCGACTAATTTTGATTTGAGTATGAAGTACATAAATACTAGAAATGTACGAAATCAATAATTCCTAAGCGATTGAACAGGATTTTCTTGTATGCTATGGGAACTTATAAACATGTCCCAATAAAATGCAAATTCTGATTCCTTTGCTATTGATCGTAAGTTGTGCCTGTATTCCTCACGACGCCAAGTGCAAATTAGTAGTGCATATTTTATTATTAGCCAAAACATTTCTTATTATAGTGACTTCTCTCGATTCGAGAGGAGTCGCCATTATAAGAAATGTTCTTCTTAAAGAGGTCTTGGTATATATCTTAACACTATTTGACGCTAGGGCAATTTTGCCATTCTCCTTAGTAGTGCATATTTATTATTAGCCAAAAATAACAAAACTGTTCCTTGTGCAGCTAGTTACCTATCTAAACTTAACAAAAAAGAATAAAAGCAATTAAATAACAATACTTGTACTACTATTTAACTTTACTAAAAAATTTACAGTTCAAATGGTTACTATTAACATATCAAACCCATGACATTGAACCTTCAATACCTGCCATTACCTAAACATATATGGTAATTGAATTCAATTAGAACATAAATTGAGTAACAATTTAAGCTATTTTGTGTTAAATAGGCTATAATAGACATACCATATAAATTTTCTTTGAAGCTAGAGCGTTACTGATTTGTTTACCTGTAAAAAAGAAAAATTACATTAATTACATGAAAACAGTGCGTTAATAGAAGGTACATGATCATAATTCGGCTTATTGCTATATTAATGTAATTTCCCATCAACCTAGAAAAAACTTTCTTTTAAACATTCTTATGTTTTACTTTATTAAACACACATCAGGCCTGTAATCTCCTAAGGGTAAGGCAGAGGTGTACCTAATAGTACACTCACATTTTGCCAGTTATGTTTAAGTCCCATGTAATAGGGGGCGATCCTGTTGCCATTAACTGGACACAAATCCAGACTCCGTAGCTGCTACTGAGAAATTCCTGATGGAAAAACCCAATAACACTTTACCCTACCTGGGAATCGAACCCAGGACCTCATGCTCAGCAGTCTCGATTGCGAGATTATTAAACATAAATGAAAAAAAAAAACTAAACAAAAATAATGAATAACCAGCTTCACAGAGTCATATTCATCTTCTTCTCAGCCAAAAGTAAAAGACGTCCACTAATGACTATAGACCCACAGGTCTATACGGGACACAGGACACATCCTGAGTCGTCACTACAACCGGTCCTGCACTACCCAGTTGACCACATCCAACTTCAAATGTGGCAGGGGTTCCTTACTTGCATGTAACAATAAAAATGTCGAGATAATTAATATTAATGTTATTAATTAATGTGATATATTTAGTTGTAATAAACGATGACCTCAAGCCAATATTACCATATTTAAATCATTATGTCGCGCGTAGGCGATGTCCTCCTGTCATAGATGTTTGTCCTACCTCTCTCTAGGCACAGAGCTATACCATCGAGCTGCGAATAAGTAAAGCTAGACGAACTTGTTCCGCTCGCTCAGCACATTCAATGAAAATAAACTTGTTTACCTTAAACGCTCTATTTTTAAATCTACTTTGTTTTAGAGCTTATAAGTTGAAAATTACTTGATGATGGTAAGACAGTAACCGTATTTTCAAGAAAATTTTTTGTCTAGTTATATGCGTTTTTTTTTAATGGACGATCAAACTATTCAGTTACCTACATGCCAGTGACGTTAAATTTTTTTTTTTTTTAATGCCTGCTTATTGTTCTAAGGGTTCGAAATGCCCAATCCTCAGAACAATTGGACTCTTGGATTACAGTCGATAGGCATAGAGCCTAACTAGACATAGCAATGACATTTTGTTACTCGCACACAGTTTTACTTATTATGTTGTCGTTGTAAGACCAGTTAGAGTACGGACTCTAACTGAGACTACTTTACCTTTCGAGCTTTTTTTCATGATATTAAAGAATAATCTCTTAAGTTTGGAAATACCAAAATCATCATTCATTAGTCTCCTGCCCTTATCCCAATTTATTTGAGGTCGGAGCTGCTTATCTTATTCTTCCATACTCTATTACTCGTCATCACAGCAGTTACTTCCTTTCTTACCATATCATCCTTTACACAGTCCATCTATCGTCTCATTGAAAATATCTAATTAAGGAATGCAAATACTTGATCACCTTTGTAAGTCATTAAACAAGTAGCGTTTTATTTAGCTGTTTTTTATGGATGGATGGAAACAGCTAAATAAAACGCTAGCCTATAATAAAAACATTAGCGCCAGCGTCACAAAGGACAAGGCGAACTGCTGCCTGTCTCTTATCTAATACATACTAACACCGCGTTATGTATGTACTGTGCTTATGTACGTGCTTTACATAGCGGGGACATTTGACGTTATTATAACTTATATTTACTTTATGACGCACTTTTACGAGACAATTATTTGGAGCAGCTGTACTGGTTGTAAATGGAGGCTTATTTGGAGCAAAGTGATTTGTTGTAAAGGTTTTTAAAACTAAAATGTGTTGGTTCTATTTTCAAGCTTCTTTATGGTAGTAAACAGTAGATAAGGGTTGCTACAGTAAGAACTTTCTTAAAAAACCACCCCATCATCATCATCATCTGCCTAGCCTTTTCCCAACTATGTTAGGGTCAGCTTCCAGTCTAACCAAATGCAGCTGAATACCTGTATCTTACATGGAGTGTCTGCCTATCTGACCTCCACAACCCAGTTAGTACTAGGTAGTACTATAGCCCTTGGTAAGACTGGTTTTCAGACCTTTTGAGCCACTGACTACTTGTAACGACTATCAAAGATCTAGAAATGACAGCCGGGACCAACGGCTTAACGTGCTTTCCGAGACACGGAGAAAACTCGGTATGTAATGGGTGGTCACCCATCCACGGACCAACCTAGGAAAGCACGGCTTAACCTAAAAACCACTCCATTTTGGGATAATTCATAGAATTTGTAAAATGGTACCACCCGCTCGCTAGATAAACTACAATTTAATTTTAAGCAATCACTGCTGTTTAGAATTATTAAGTTCTGAACCAACTAAGGTTGAGAACTAGGAAAATCACTAAAGCTTCATAATTATAATAATAATTGACGGCACGTTTGGCGCAGTGGATGAGCGATTGGCTGCTGCGTTGCGTGTCGCGGGTTCGATCTCCGCAAGGAAAAATACTTGTATGAACTACTGGAAGTTGTTCCGGGTCTGGCTGTTTGTGTATTTAAATGTTTGTAAACACACCCACGATGCAGAAGAAATTCATAGTGTGGAACGTTTAAAAAAAAACAATCACATGCAGGTCTCTAGGTCATGATGGGACCCGGTATTATCAAAACTCTTATCTTATAAGTTTACCTAAATATACCGAAACATAATTTTCAATATAAGCAATTAATAAAACGGAACTAAAACCAATCGGATCTTACAAACGGTAAGAATTTAACGTGAAACCGAAACCATGAACGAAATCCATAGTCGGGTTACTCAATAGTGACTGCGTTTAATTAACCATTTCATAGTTTACATTAACCGATTTTAACCTACATAATAACAGCTGGTCTTACTTATCAAATAGGAAAGATAACATTTTGGCTATAACTTTATGGAACAAGAATATTTTGGAGCGTAGCCAAAGTCGAAACTAATGCCGCCATTTTGTTTTATCAGTACAATATCACTTTTTTAACCTTTTGAACGCACTTGTCACATATTTGTGACAAGCAAGCGTGTGTCCTGTGCGCCCAACGACACAAATATGTGACAAAATGGTAGGTGAAATTGTGGCTTGGTGTGGAGTGCACGCACGTGCTATTATGCTCTGGCGTTCAAAAGGTTAATTAAAATAACATCACTCTTGTAATCCCCGAAGGGTTAGGCAGAGGTATACCTACCTTATATATGACACCCACATTTCGTCAGTTATGTTTAAGTACCATTTATAGAAGTAGGTATTCCAATTCAAATCTAACAACTTGACACAAACTTAATGTAAATAACGTCAGTGCCAATAAAAATACTGGTCCTATTATGTGGGTGGAGTTCAAATAGGTAGACTAAGTCATTGTAATAAATTAATAAGATACTAGCTGTACATAGGCAGGTACCTAATGTAAATCCGAACAACCTTCACATCGAAACAGAACTTTAAATGCTATCTTAATTTAGCCTAGACATGTTTCTGCTACACTTGAGATCAGTAATTAAGTAGTTCAAATGTTAACGTGTTAATCGTCAATGCCGATTCTATCTACACCATTAATAAGTAGACCGAAAACGTCATAATTATTTCGAATTAACTTAATTTTATTAGCCTGTTTGAGTGTCCCACTGCTGGGCAAAGGCCTCCCGTTTCTCCTTCCAAACCTCTCTGTCCTGTGAGATATATAGCCATTGCTAATTTTATTAAAATAAATCATAAGTTATTCAACCATAAGTTCCATATTACACGATGAAATTAGTATAAGTGAACACCAATAACTTGAAATCTTTACCATTGTCTAGGTACATTAATAAAATCTTTACCATTTCTTACCGTGGATTTGGACTAATAACATACTTTCTTCTGAAAAAAATTTCAGTAGAAAATGCCTATGTCATTAAGATCGCCTCTGTACTCTGTGCTTGAAGTGTCAAATAAATGAACATAAAGACAGAGGGCAGGAGAATGGTGACTTTCTTTTGTCAATCCATAAGACACACCGCAACACTAATCTCTAAAACAGTAAACGTCAACAATAATGAACGAAATTCTTCAATTACGCAACGTCTATCAAGCGGTAGATCAAATATTTCAGAGCTGTCACGCGTGGCTTGAGCGGGCGCACCGATTTACCACAGTTTGGAAAGTGCAGTGCGTTTGATAATTTGTTTTGATTTGTAGTACTGTGATTAGTAGATAAGACTTAGAAAAGGATAATTAAGAAGGTGAGTATATTGCCAATAAGTGACGCCTACTGTTCGACTCATTTGCCCCACTATAAATGGGTCCTTCAAAAGAACAACAACTCCAATTTTCTTTTTCAGATAATTTCATTTCGTATTGGCAAACATAGCGTGTATCTAGAAAAGTGTATAGAACAGGCTGAAAGTGGAAGGCGGAGGTGTTCGTAATTTGGAAAAGGCATACTTATGTCTATGATTGGACTCCGATAAGCTGAGTTGAGGGCTCAATGTGATACGTTGTTTTAAAAATAGTCAACAGTTGCATACTAACTTCTTCTTCTTAGCGTGTCGATGGCAAAAAGTTCAAATGTTGCGTTTAGCCCAAAACTCAGCCACGCGAACCCTACTCACTGATGCAGTAAGCAGATCATCAAGTGCGCAGGTGATAGATGGAAGGTGGGCTAGTGGGCCATACTACGTATTTCAAAATCCGTGACTAAGGAACTTGGTCTAAACAATTACTTTATTTTTTCTACTATCTGTCGTGGACCAAACAACTGATTCGCTTTAGTTCAAGTGCAATCTATTTTGCAAAGAATCTATGTTTTATCCACCTTTAAAATGTTCTCGCTATAATTTGTTTGTGGATGCAGAAAATTGTATTTAAACCTAATCAAATTCAAATGATTCAGGCCATTGATTGATTAATAATAAAATTATAAGAAGCGAATAACTCAGCGGGGAGCGAGCGTTTTTTAACACAGAATGACAAGTTCAAAACTGCGAAATCATTCTGCTATTGTTGAACAACGAAAGACAAAACTGAAATATTCTCAAAGATCATTGCACTTTGAAGACAGCGTCACAATTGTATAAAAGTAACGATCGATATATTGGTTAAAATGGGACTGGGCGGGTTACATTTCCAGGATGGGTCAGGACTGATGGGCCAGAATCTTCACTCAGTGGGTAACTGAAGACGTCGTAGTCACCGAGGCAGGTCCAAGAAAGCCTGGCCTGACGATTTGGAGTCGTTCCTGACTGATTGGCCAGAGGAGGCAAAACACCATAAGAGTTGGAAAAGAATGGGGGAGGCCTTTGCCCAGCTGTGGGAAAGAAAAGGGTAATAAAAATATTATATAATTGATATCGTTAGATATGCAATCACCTGAAAACACTTATCACACGTTCCATTTTCAGTATTGAGGGATAACCTAGTTGCAAATGTCGACGAAACAATAACTTTGACCATTTTCACTAAGGATTTAAACCTTTACGTACTTTGGGTAACAATGTAGTACGACATTGTATTCGCCGCCGAACACTCCCGAGTTCATCCGACCAAAGCCGATGAGATGTGCGAACAAAAACTCCAATCATTCCACGTTTCACGATTAGAGTATAATTAGAAAATTCAGTTGTGGGTAATTGATTTTTTTATGATGTGTTGCGTGTCTTGATCAATTAATGAATGAATTGAGATTTTAAAAGAAAATTGAAGTCAATGCTTCTGTGGGCAGGTGTCAATGCACTGTAATTTGTGTAATGCTAAGACGTTAAAATAGAATATTTTGAATAGTCTTCTCATTCATAATCTTATCAGAATCTTTTAATGTCACTTTGGCAAAGACAAAGTGACATTAAACAAAAGACAAGTAATTTTAAAAGTGTATCCGAATTTCTTACCGGTTCTTCTCCATAGGAAATAAGTCATTTAAACTAGGTTTATGTGAAAGATAATATTTTGCATTGAATGTAAGGGTAATATACCGTTTAAAAGGAACGAGATATATGACCAAGCATCCAATATTATACAACTTACACTCCGGGCGGAGTGGAAGGGAGTGTCAGACTTGTACTGACTAAAACCCATCCATGTTCCTTCCTTGCCCTTTGTGTTCCAGGGCCACGGTATCTCTTTCGAACAGTCCCGCAACCCTGGCAGGCATCGGCGCTTGCGGACCCCTTCCTGTGTGCTGACATCTCTTTGAGGCGCGCGTGGAACGGCGGCCTGTCGTCATAAGACGGACCGACGGCGAGCTAGCCCATTACTCACCGTCCAAAGGCCCAAGTTATAAGATAGCCTAGCTATGTATTACACTGTGAATACCTTTAAGATGCGAAAGAGGACGTTATTACCTTTAAATTGATTAATGTAGAACATTATTACGTATGTGTAAGAGCAGTTATCTTACATAAGTACAGGTCTCTTCATATCATCTTGTATTACATAAAATATGTATTCCACCGGTTCATGAGTTCAACTCTCATACAAATTGGTTTCGTTAATAAATAGGCATTACTGTTAAATATCATAGGTTATCTGTAATTTATTCTAATTGTCCACTAATTTCATATCGTCTGTTGAAATCACACGTAACGTGTAATATCTTCTAAACATGATGGGTAATGTTTATTACATTTAACTGCAGATTAAATTGGTAATGAAAACGACCTAAGTGATATTTGCATGACTCTATTATATTCCTATTGCATTAATGAAAAATAATTGACAATATGGTCGACACATTTTTTTAAATAGTCATCATAATTCTCTCCTATAATACCCACCACACTGCACTAGACCCGCGTGATGTATGAACCACTCCTTTGCACAGAGGAGGCTTGTCACAGAGAACTTTTTTATGTTGATTATGCTAGTATATATCTATTCTAACATGATAGTAATAATAAGTACTCATGTGCAACTTTGTCTTCCAAATAAAAAAATCAAAACATCGAATTAAAACATTAACACGAATAGCATCTGTAACATTTTATAATTATGACTCATCATTTTGCAATGTAAGACAAAAACGGTAAATGATGTCGAAGCAATTAACAGTAACGCGAGTGCCAAAGTGAGGTAACAGATGTAATATGATTTAATGGCGTGTAACGTAAGAGTTTAACACATCGTGTCTGCGAATCAAAACGAATATAAAATCTTCTGAATTTTTTTTCTGATAAAGATAGAAAAACTCTTGGAAAAAGACTGAGAGACTCCAATATTCCATTAGTAAAAGGAAATATCGAAGCAAACAATAAAATAGAATATTCTTTATTATGTACACCATGCAAGTAACATTTATAAAAGAAAACACACAGCTTGAGCTATTCTAGCTATGTGGTCACCTCTGGTGGAAACGGAGCCTTATAAAGCTATACATCGAGGTATCGTAGTAAGCGTTCACTACTCGCCATATACCTTTGTATACTTGCTATAGAAGGCATATGAAAACTGTCACCATTCTTCTCCATTTACCCTACCCTTAACCGAATTAGGAAAGACTGTGAGGCTTATTTTAGCAAGTAATCTCAATAAAATATCTTAAAACAACACACCAAGGTCATATTTCCACTGGATAAGGTTTTCTTCCAAAAAATCTAGCACATTTCCATTACAATTTAGTTATTTTCGTAACTGTTGTGGTCGATTCGTGCTCGGTGGTCAAATATCACTTGCTTTACTTTTAATGGCCGTTCTGCTAGAGTGCGGGCTAAACTGAGATTTAATGCAAATCGTTTATAATAGAAACTTAAAAAATAACATAACACAACATCTCGCCTGTAATCTTTGAAAGGTTAGGTAGGGGAGATGTACCATATAGGCCACCCACATTTCGCCAGTTATATTTATCAAATGCTGAGAAATTTATATGGAAAAAAACCGGCCAAGTGCGAGTCGGACTCGCGCATAAAGGGTTCAGTATTATCGTTGTAGGCGAGCCGCCTTTAATTTACTATTTATTTTTATTATTTGTTGTTGTAGCTTTCCTATTTTTTTAAATAATTTCAAAAATCATCATCATCATCTGCCTAGCCTTTTCCCAACTATGTTGGGGTCGGCTTCCAGTCTAACCGGATGCAGCTGAATACCAGTATTTTACATGGAGCGACTGCCTATCTGACCTCCACAACCCAGATAGTACTGGGTAATACGATACCCCTTGGTAAGACTGGCTGTCAGACTTTTTGGCCACTGACTACCTAACGACTGTCAAAGATCTACAAATAACAGCCGGGACCAACGGCTTAACGTGCTTTCCGAGGCACGGAGGAAACTCGGATAATAATAATTTCAAAAATATTTACCTTAAAATTGTACAATTGAAAATGTTTCTAAAGAGACACCGCCACTTGTCAAGACTCAGTAGGCTGTTGATGCTTTATCGGTCTACCCCAAGTCCAAAAATTTACCAAAAAAAAATATTTTATTAACAATAGTTTCAAGGTAATTCATCAAAATCTCATTTTCGAAAAACACATGCCTCAAAGGAATTGCGACACGTTCGCTAAGAGAATACTTAAGACGCCGACAATTATGTACTAACAATACTGCCGAATGTACGGCACATAATGATACAATGTTTCTCAACTAGCTATTATATTGTTATCTTATAAATCTCATACATTTCTGAAACGTTACCTTTCACTGAGACTGAGATCTATAAATGTTACTTAGCTGTACGTACTTTATCTAAGAGTTAGTCCTGTTACATGGGACTTACATATAACTGGCGAAATGTGGGTGTACTACTAGGTAAACCCTGCCTAACCCTGCGGGGATTACAGGCGAGATGTTATGTTATCTAAGTCCTGTTACTGTCGCACTACTATCTAATTACAACTGACCATCTCAGACATTAATCTGCATGGTCCTGATAATGACTGGACCAATACTATGTCTGGACCATAAAAGAGACTTTAACTTTGTTAAGGAGCTTCTTCTAAGAGTAATCGAATATTAAAACCCACCTTTTTTTTTATTTCGTCTAAAATTGCATGTAAAAATCTATTTCCAGAATCAGCATAATTTAATATAACTACGAGACAGAATGAGGAGCTTGTCTCATTGAAAGAGCACATGCTAACTAACATTTATAGATCTAGAGCTTAGACGTAGCCGATGAAGGATAATCTTTGAGCTAAAGATCAATCATCGGGAATTAATATTTTAGATAATAGTAAGGTAGGTAACTCTTGGCCAAAGACCACTTAAATTGAGAAATGAGTTAAAATTAAAAAGGGAAGTTTTATTTGAACTGTTGCAAAATTGAAACTGAATGAAAAAGATAATTATATGATGTCAAGATTTGATCCATTTCGAGTATTCAAAACTGAAATCTGTGAATTATAATTATAAGGTTGCAATCACATTGTCTGTTACCTCTAATTAATTGTAGATATTGGTTTAATGTTTGAAGATAAGAAACTACTAAAAAGTTACAAAATCTACAACATTATTGATATGATAACATCTCAATTCTTAACACAAGTTACAGAAATAACTTTATTTACGCAATCAGTAGGGCCATTGTTTAACAAATGCCGAAGAAAGATAAAAAAATAATAATTAAGTATCTCTTTATTAAAGAATGAAAGTGTTTTTGCGGTGTCTAAAAGGAATTCCCACGTTAAAGAAGTACTTTCTCTGAAATATTCACTTACATTCAATCTTAGGATTGGAGTATTTTTGGGAATTCAAAGAATTATTAACCAAATTATGTTTTTATAAGTAGTTATAGGTATTCTTATAATTAAGGACTGCCTCATTGGCCGAGTGGTCGCAAGTGCGACTGCTGAGCATGAGGTCCTATGTTCGACTCCCGAGTCGGGCAGTGTTATTCGGTTTTTCCATCAGGAATTTCTCAGTAGCAGCCACGGAGTTTGAATTTTGTTGATGGCAATAGGCTCGGCGCCTATTACATGGGCCATAAAACATAACTGAGGAATGTTGTTGTTGTGTTGTTGTTATTAGGTACACCTCTGCCTAACCCTTCGGGGATTACAGGCGTGATGTTATGTTTATAGTATGTATAATGCTTTTTAAATCATTGCAGCATCTGTGCTGAAGCACAACAAGATTTAAATTTTTGATTAAATTGTTTAATTATCGACAAGAAGACGGACGCGGACTTTTGGGTACAGTCTGTTAATTTGGTTTGAAGTTAAAACTAAAGAAAAATGAAAACCATATAACCGGATATCAATAATTCAACAGCCGTGATTCACACTCTTTTTCGACCTACTTTTAATTTAAAAAAGCAAATTCATTCCCATCACACAAATCATATAATATGTAAAAAATAACCTGATATTCATTCAACTCATAACCAATATTAGCCTGTATGACTAGACATCTTAAACGCAATCACTAAACTAATAAAAAAAACATTACGTAAATAGTAATGATTAAAACTAAAACTAATGCAAGTGCATTAAAACTAATTGCTTCCTTGAGCAAAAGGTTAAGTAAGTGGAAATTGACATATGGATATAAAAAAACGTGTTTAGAGAGGTTCTGTTATCTAGGTCAAATAGTGAAGAGAAGGCTTGCCTCACTTATACTTGTTACAATTAGATCCAAATCTGAATGTGAAGATTTTTAGAGGTACAGCAACCAATTTTACGGACAATCATCGCCATGGCAAAAAAATTAGACTATGCTGGTTTGTAAATCAGTTACAAATTATAATGGGTGTAAATAGACCCTTAACATAACCGAAAGGCACTTGTTCTCTCCGTCTTTGCGATCATTTTTTTGTTCTAGACCATACCTGGGAACCTTCTAGTTACGGAGATATTGGGGGTCAAAATTCCAACTTTTTCACAAGTTTTTTTTTTAAATACATCTTTTTAATGTAAGATTTTTTTTTTACACACCTCCACGACCCCCGTACTATTCAATCCATCTATCCGCACAATGCTTTGAGTGCTTTCCATCGAGTCCTATCTTAAAACGTGATATTTCACCCCAAAAAAAAAATCGATTCCCAGCAATAATTTTTGCATAAAGTTACTTAGTTTGATGTGCAGAATGCTTGGTTGGCGGCTATGTGTAGGGTCTGTACACCCAGTATACTTTGTTAATTTGTTAAGTTCAAATACAAATTATTTAGTTGCATAGCACAGGTTCAGAGGATGTTACAAAAAGTTCATAAGGTACACTGTCTCATAACCATGAACCAAGTAAAAACCTTTAACGAAATAAGTTATACAAACGATTATAACACAAAGATCGAATCAAAAGTAATAAAGAGGATAAGGTTCTGACTGTGGATTTAGTTGCGGTCTGAGGGTTACTGGAGTATTTGAGGATACACAAAAATAAACAACGCGTTTGTGTCTTTTACAAAGCGAAATATTCTTCGATGTACGTTTGCACCACAAATCACCAAAAACCGTTTGGCGTAAAACGATATTAGATTAAAAAAACATCATTCTATTCCTGTCATTCGTTTAAAAATTACAGAGAAAGGTACCTTAGTCAATTACCATTTATTTAGACGTTTGTAATATAGATATTTAGATATGGTCAATAACCAATCATGATGACAGGTACGAGGCTACGAACATCATTGGTTACGCAACAGTAATCGGTTTCAGAAGCCGCGGTCAGAAGTTCAAGCGTGAACTGATTATTTAACTGTTCATCTGTTCAGATGTTCTTGATTGATAGATATTCTGAATGATACTGTAAGTTTGGTCTTTTGAGGAGATTAGTTTTTCAATCAACGAACTTGGGAGAATTTGACTTCTAACGTAAGCTCAAAATAATTCGTTTTGACCTCGATACTTATGTAGATTTGATTGCAAAAGACTTTAGAAAAGAAAGGATTTATTAGAATTTATTTTTGACGTTTTGCTTTGTGAGACTAAAACAAAGAGAGATTGTTTTCAGCAGCGAAGTTTTTTTAATTTTATAATTAGCTAGCGTTAGCTTGCTGTTGCCCGCGACTTCGTTTGCGTGAAAAATTGTATGTGTATGTGTGAAAAAAGAAAGCTTGTGTCTATCCTCAGGATATAATCTATCTCCTTGCCAAATTTCTTTACGATCCAATCAGTCGTTTAGTCGTAAAAAGATAACAAACAAACAAACAAACAGCGTTACTTTCGCATTTATAATAATAGTATGTACAGTAGATAGGATGAACCATACTATACTATAACCAATGTTAAATGAAGTATAAGCAGGATGTATAAGAAAAATAATGATCTTATTTCATAACACTACCTACGACCACCAAGAGTCACGAAGGCTAAACAGGACTTTCGATAACTTTCGAAAGTAGTTGCAATATAAAAATATAATATATATGGAAATATATTAAAGACGCAACTTATACCGCAAAACAATATGAGTCATCTTCAAGTTTATTACAAGCACACTCGTCACCGGTGGAATCCGCTAACATAGCAAATAATTTCTTTGTTAATGTGGGTAAGTGTCTGGCAGAAAAAAAATCTGGGACAATCCCAAAACCTAACGAGCACTCCTTTACCATCTAACACTGCTTTAACATCCTTCGCGCTGCTAGATACTGACGAGACTGAGGTAGAAAGTATAATAATGACCTTGAAAGAAGACTGTGCAGTTGGCTGGGACAACATATCGAATAAAATTATTAAAAAATTCAAGGACATTTTGGTACCACCACTGACTTATATTTTCCGCATTTGTTTATCTTCAGGTCATTTTCCAGAGTGTCTTAAAAAAGCTGTAATTGTCCCTGTCTATAAATCAGGCAGCAAAGAGCAAGTGACAAATTACAGACCTATTTCTTTACTACCTTCTATGTCAAAAATATTGGAGAAAATAATAAATAAAAGGTTGTTGAAATATTTGGAAGATAAATCGATTCTGTCTGAACGGCAGTTTGGATTTAGACCTAAAGTTTCAACTGCCGATGCGGTACATCATCTGACTGACTATCTAGCGCAAGAACTTGACAAGGGTAACCACACAGTTGGAATTTTCCTAGACCTTGCCAAAGCTTTTGACACAGTTTGTATTCCAATTCTGTTGCGCAAGCTTGAGATCATGGGTGTGAGAGGCACCCAGCTGAAACTATTCCAAAGTTTTTTAGAAGACCGTTCCCAATGCGTAAAGATTGGTGATGTTGTCAGCTCTGTTAAAAAAAACACATTTTTTGGTGTTCCCCAAGGAAGTATTCTAGGGCCTACTCTGTTTTTGATCTACATAAATGACCTTTGCAATCTAAAGCTAGAGCATGGCACTATTATAACTTACGCCGACGACACTGCTTTACTTTTTTCGGCTGATTCAGAAAATGAAGTCTACAATTTTGCGCAACACGGTTTTAATATTGTAAATAAATGGCTTCAAAATAACTCACTAACTCTAAATGCAGGGAAGACAAATTATATTAAGTTTTCGATGCACAAGCATACATCGAATGTCCCTTCAGCGTTGCGTGCTCATTGTTGTCCAATTCCTGCAGATAGCCAGTGTAAGTGTCCCAATATTAAGAAGACTGATAAAATAAAATACCTGGGTATTATAATAGATGAAATCCTTTCCTTCAAACAACATATGGAAGCTCTAAATAGTAGAATTCGTAAGCTGATATTCGTATTCAAAAAGCTACGATTTATTACAGATCCAAAAGTTCTTAGACAAGTATATTTTGCTCTTTGTCAGTCAATTCTGACCTACTGTATTTCTTCATGGGGTGGCACGAGTAAAACTCTGTTATTGCCCATTGAAAGAGCTCAAAGAGCTATCCGCAAGGTGGCTACTTGCCGCCCTTTCCTTTTCTCTACCAACCTCCTGTATAAATCTTGTGAAGTACTAACAGTTCGACAGTTATTTATTATGAGCACTGTACTTAAACAACACGCAGCACTTCCATACAGCACTGAATTTACTAAAAAAAGACGGAAAGATATAGTTTGCCCTCAAAAAAGTACAAAACATGCTTTCACAGCGAAGTTTCATATGTACCTCGGACCGCTGCTATATAACAGGCTAAATGAAAAAATAAACATCTACTCTTTAAATATCAGTAACTGCAAGAAAACCCTCAAGGAGGTTCTTCAAACTATGTCCTATGAAGATACAGAGAAGTTATTACTAGTGCTTAAGTAAATATTGTTCGAATTATTGTTATTTTTTAATTAGTTATCTAAGTTAAGATAATATATTTTATATGCCTTTTTTACATAGGTATAATACATACTACATAGTTACCAATAAGAGTAATAAGAAAATGTGATTATTTTATCAATTAATGTTACCTCCAATCGCCTGAAACACAGGATTACCTAGTTCAGGCACAAATCATGGGTGAACTAGACATAGATTTAAGAAAAACTGTAAAAGTTGTACTTTATATTTTTGAATAAATTTATTTATTTATTATTATTGATATGCTACATTTGAGTCATGAACCTACCAGATACGTTGATTTTCATGTCAAATATCTCTAGCGGTTGATATCTTAAGTATTATCATCTATTGTTGAACCGACAGAACGGTAGGGGGTCTATCACTATGATTGATTCTATTAAACCGTTTGATATTAGTCTAATTTATTTATTAGCAGATATCAACTAGTTACTATATCTGCCAGTGCGTCTGTCTGTTCGACTGTTACTAACAGCTGAACAAATGCTTTTAAGGAGATGAAACCTCGCACACTTAGATAATGTTACACGTTATGAAATAATATACTTTTTAAATGGGTAGTAAGTACCCGTGAGATAACTTCCTCCATGCAGGCGATGCCGCAGGCAAAAAGTTTATAGTTGTATAAATTGATAGAGAGGTTAGAAAAATATCTGTAGTTTCTAGTCATACAAGGTTGTACGTATAGGTTCTTTTACTGTAAGTAAAGTACAATCTAAGAACGAGTTGAGGTAATAAAATTCCGATGCGTCTTTTTATGACCTTTTAAATAAAGATGTGGCCCTGGTGCATGATAAATAGGTATATTTATGTTTTGAAAGAAACATACTGCAACCAATTACTGCTGTACAGATGCTAGTAATAGAATTAAGCAAAAAACTGCAATGGCTGATTCACCAAGACCCAGAACTGACAAGACTGGATATATGTACCTTCAAATGTCCTCGATGTCAATCTTAATAGAGATAATATACAATTAGTACTCTGAATAAGGCATAAACCTAACGGTAGCATTAACTAATTATATGCCTAACGTTTTGCAATACTAAGTGAGTAGGTATAGTCGAACTCATAACTACTGTAACACTTTTGATTTTATATTTGCAGTCAATGGAAACTTTACTAGGATTGAAACTATCCGTCACAAAGCCAAATAGAACTTGTCGTTTTATGACGTGCAAGTGAGTTCAAACTTGGGTGATAAAAGTATTACGAGCCGAGGTTGCTGTGCCCGACAGGGTCCATAATGATCTTTTACCTTGTTACACCATCTATGTAATACTTATGGAATGCAATAAAAATTTGAGTATTGAGTATTGAGCTGCACTATACTAGACTTCTCAATTCGACAACCTCTAATTAGCTCACAATCTTTTAAAGAAGAACAAAAAATAGTGAACGTTAATGAATTGCATAAAGTTTGCCCATCATTTTAATCAAGTTGAAAGGATACTAAAAAATATAATGATGATGTTTTTCAAAAAACCACTGCATAATTATTACGTGTTTCTCAAAATTAGATAATAATATTCCAAAACTATTTCGTAATCAATACCATATTTGGATTGGACTAGGTCAAACCAATAAATTACTTCTCAGCGGCTGAAGAGACGAGTCACTGCCCATTTGATGCAGATGCAACCTACTATCATATGACAGCCCATTCACTCAGCGATCCCATTCGGTCATCTCTAATGTCAGTCACATTATGACCTATTAGATCACAGTTACGCAAGTGAATGCACAGCCATACATTCACATCGTTGTAAATCATAATAAAATTATTAATCTTGTAAAGTGTGTCGAGAAACATCTAATTTAGAGATTGTTAGAAAAAAATTGCGGAAATACATCTCCTTCTGTTGTTTGACCTGGCAAATTACTAGCAAATGTGGCCAATGACCGCAGAATAACCGCACAATACATGACTGTTGCACAAATGCATCAGACGGCTTCAGGGTATCTTTATGATCTTTGTTGTTAATAAACTTATTGTGCGAGTTAATAGGTGTAAATGTAATGAAATTTCTTCCTTATGCAGATAGAACATATTTGTGCAATGTAAATTGCAACTAGACGTTAGTGTGAAATATTGAGGAAGTTGATCGATATAACGATAAGGTCTCGACTTGTAACAGATGCCGAATTTGTTATTCTTGTTGATCGTCTTATTATGTTACAAATGCAGATGTATTTTTTTTTAATAAGTAAGTATATTAAGTATGAATCATTGAAAACAAAAATCTTCTCAAGATATTTCCTTATCCAATTTGACTTAAATACACAATTAACAGGCTACTTATAAAATAAATAAACAATTAAAAGGCTACAAAAATAAACAGTTATTAAGCCGTTACTAAATTAATAATTTTGGTACCGTTAAAGAAAACTTGTTATAACCGGGTACGTGATTTCATTATGATTATCTCAGCTTCGCTATGGTAAAATTAATTTCGATTTTAGCTTCGCGTTTGACTCACACAGTAACGTTACCACATAAAGATTGTACATAGAATTATTGTTACATTATTGTGAGATTACAGATCAAATTCATTTCAACTAATATGATTCTAATAAGGCGGAACTTTAACCGTTATGACGAATTTTTCGGGTACAGACTCGTGGCGTTCCCCAGGGATCATTATTAGGTCCAGTACTTAGTGAGAGTTCTTCTAGCGATGAAAACAGTAACAGTTGAAATACTTAATAAAGGTATGTATAATTTCGATATTAAGCATCAAGTAACGACAGAAAGTTGTTCTTTTTTACCTTTCTACTTTACACACAAACACCTGACGGATTTATTAATTAGAACAAATCCTTGAATGAATATTAAATATAGATTTAATGGCGATATTGTATCATTAAACACGTGCAGAACCTATTCTTAAATGGCAATTAAATAAAATTAGTACCTACTTAGTACACAACAACTGCAAATACACATAAATAGGTTTCAATTAATGAAACTAGGCTCATAAAGACACTATACAGGCAACTTAATACATAGCATAAGCATAATCAGCCTATTAATGTTCCCACTGCTGGGACGCAGGCCTCCTCTCTATGTGGGGGAATGGGCTATAATCCACCACGCAGGCCCAGTGCGGGTTGGTAGATGTCACATGTCACTTAATACAAAAGTTGCTAAAAATAACCTTCTAAGTTATAATCAACATTTACAACTGTTCACCAATTTGTAAAAGTTTTTAACACAACATCACGCCTGGTTCTCCAGATGGGTTAGGCAGAGTTGAACCATTAGTACCTACACTCATATTTCACCAGTTATGTTTAAATTCCCTATAATAATCCTGTCAACAAAGATAAAATCATAAGTGAAATTAAACTTTATCATTATCACAGGATGTTAATTGACAAATAACTCTCGCTACAACATTTTAAATTCATTTTAATAGTGCTGCTTAGGCGTTTACGACAAATTGTCATTACTAAGACACATTTATTGCTCATTAGACGAGCCAAAGGTTAATTAATTTTAAAGTTAACTTTTAGTGTTAAAACAAAAAGAATACGAGATTCTGACCCTAGAATCATGAATTTATTCTAAGAAACACGAAAAATAATTATGACACATTCATTCTGAACAAACGCATTTAACTCATTGAATGCTCTGCCGGCTGTGTTTCCTCCCACATTTAACCCGTGTGCCTTCTAAGCAAGAGTGAACAGGCATCTTCTGGGCACGCTCGTCCCATCATAGACCTCATCTATCGCTTTCCATCAGGCGTGATCGAGTTCAAGAGCAGGTCCATTTTGTACAAAGAAAAAATACATTTTTGTTACAATCGTTAAAAGTCATCCTTAAAAGAGAAAAGTTAAAAGCGATAACCTTTTCTCTCAACTGCATAAAAAAAACACAGTTAAACTAACGGACACAACAAACCACAAACTACAGCACCATGTCTATTTAATGCACTACATACTTGTAGACAAAGCATCGGTGAAAGATGTCTCCGTGTGTTTATTTGTCAGACATGCTCACTGACTGCTAATCGAGGCGTTACTACTCGTATTACTTTCTCGCATTTTGTTTTGTCACTGGATATGTTTATAGAATCATTTTATGTTGTTGTGAATTGTGTTATTAAAGAGGAAAAATCTAGCCAAGAATTTAATAAGAATCTAGTCTTCTGAGATAAAGAGTAATAGAGTGACATGGAAGAAGACATGCTGCGCCGACCCCAAATAGATTGGGATAAGAGCAGGAGAATTATGATCATAAGTCTTCTTAAGACGTGTACATGACATGGCGTCTAGCAACCCTCATTGGGCACGCGTTGTGAGTTACATCTCACTCCCTCGCATAGAGAGGTGGCCCGTGTCCCAGCAGTGGGAACATTATAGGCTGATTTTGCTTGTGCTTATTCTAGTCTTCTGACTAGTCTTGTAGGTTGGTACCAATGGGGTTTATTCTGTATATTATTCACTATGTCTCACACAAAGGATTATGGTGATACCAAATCCTACGATGAAAGAGAGGACAATGAAAATATTTTTGAGAAATTCAATAACTGAAAAAGAAAAAACAGCTGTATAAAAAGACTAGTGCATAAATAAGATAAAGATCTACACATTTTATTTTATCCCAACTCTGAATTATAAGATACCATTTCGCAAAAGATGATTGAACACAGCATTTCCTGTGAAGCAATTCTAGAGACCTTTTATTTCAACACTAAATAATTTACAATAACGAGAAATGCATTAGTTACACATAACGAGGTGTTGAATAGTAGATCAGAAACTCACATAGTAATTACCAATAAGTAGACTAATTTTGAAATCATATCCATGATTGGTTTATAGTGAGTAATCCATTGAAATGATGGATCAATCGGCGAAGATCTTTTATCTGCAACAATGAATGAATTTCCTTTGTACAATCACGAGCACCAAAATTTTCACGTAGCAAGATTCAGAAGCCATTTTTCGTGGAATAACGTTGCAACTTTGGCATAAGACCTATTTATTATGGGTTCGTAACAACTTGAGATTACAATCAGTACAGTAGGAGAAAATCATTTTTAAAAGTTGCGACTGTACCTACCTACTTTATATCAAGTCGTGATTGTTATTTTTCCCATATTAATTACATTTAACTGTGTCTTTTACTACCACCTACTTTCTTTTCTTTTTTATTAGATACTGTATTAGTTCGCAGGAATAGACGCCGGAAAAGTTAATTTACATTTCCTTTTAATAGAATTTTAATATAATAATTGTTTCCATGTTATGTTTTACTAAAACGGATACATTAATCGCTCATATTTCGTCCTCTTCCTACCAGCTAAATAACTGATACTTAAAATTGTCGTTGTTGCAGTACAGTATTAATTAATAACTTGTACACCTGATGCTTGTAACCGCCACACAGAAGATTAGGAAACCTAATCAATTGATAGGTACTGGATAAAGGTACATTATCGGTATACATAATAAAGGCACATCTATTGCAGTACCACTTAGTATACAAGGTGTTAACAGACCCTTCACGAAGCCGTCAACCAAGCATTCTGTACACCAAACTAAGTAACGCAAAAATTATTGCTGAGAGACGTTATACCGAGTTTCCTCCGTGCCTCGGAAAGCACGTTAAGCCGTTGGTCCCGGGTGTCATTTGTAGATCTTTGACAGTCGTTAGGTAGTCAGTGGCCCGAAAAGTATGACAACCAGTCTTGCCAAGGGGTATCGTATTACCGAGTAGTAACTGGGTTGTGCAGGTCAAATAGGCAGTCGCTCCATGTAGAATACTGGTATTCAGCTGCATCCGGTTAGACTGGAAGCCGACCCCAAAATAGTTGGGAAAAGGCAAGGCAGATGATGATGAATCACGTTTTACGGTAGGACACAATGTAATGCAGTTAAATCATTGTGCTGATGGATGCATTGAATGGTAAGTAATGTTACAATATTAAAAACTTCTATTTAAAAAAAACATAACTAGAAGGTTCCCAGGTACTAGGTCTAGAACACTAAAATTATCCCAATAAAGGGGTCAATAAGTGCCTTTCGGCCTTGGTAAGGGTACTTTTACACCCACTCGATACTTTACCAGTACCTTACCAAAAATTGCATAATGTCATAATAGACTTAAACACTAAAAGAATTCGTCCAATGCAACAACTAACATCACAAATGTATCTCAAAACAATCAACATTTTTCACCACAATCTCGACCTTAAACTTTAAGCATGCAGCAACTCTACATGACAATATGCTTAGCAATTCTTTAAGTCTATCTGTCTATCTAAGCACTAGATAACAGCAATTTGTAAACAAACTCAAGGATCAGAAGGTGTGCCAAATTGTCATGCACACTGGCAATGCATAATGTATAAATGTCAAACTTTCATATTGTACTGATCTTGCGACCTTCGTCTTGGAGACATTTAGTGCATGTTAACACTGACAATAAGACAATTGCATTGAATTTAAGGTGGAAGTGCAATTTGTTCTGAATAATTCAAGATTAATTGTTTTGCACTTTCATGAACAGGCTGTGAGACAATTGAGGATAACCTATGACCGTTTGTTTCTTGAGAAAATAAAATGCAACCAACATAACTATTTGAGTGCAGTCAGTAAAATCGACTGCCTCGTTGGTCTATATGGCAATATTCTCGCCCCCTACTACATGGGGCTTAAACATAACTGGCGAAATGTGGGTGTACTTTCAGGTACACTTCTGCCTATCCCTTCGGGGATTACAGGTGTGATGTTATGTTATGTTAGTGAGCAATACTTAGGCAAATAATTTACTAAAAAGTGTGGACAGACACATTTCAATCTACTATCAAAGTTTAACTAAAGGTTAAGCCTAGCCAAAGATAGACTTGGTTCCTACTACAGCCTCTCATTGATTTTACCGCTTATAAAATCTTACATACTCTCAAGATCTCACCTACTTAGGTAGAAGACGCAAACTATGACTAGCTAGAATGTAGGTGACATTCTAGCTAGTGATAGTTTACGTCTTTTGACAACTGTAAGAAAGTGCCTTGTAACATTAAGCATTCGCCATCTAGGGCGTGCCCAAAAGTGGTATATGAAGCAACAGTAGTACATACGATAATAAGTTGTATGATACCGCCTCTACTGTCCTCCGTTCACTTGTCATGCTTACTATTCCTGACACAAGACTTGATTGAATACCTCACTGTGTACTGTCTATTCAAAAGATCAGTAATTAATCGTAATAAATTCACTTTTAGACATGAAACACAAACTGAGTGATTGAATAATGTTAGTTATTTTTCTTTATATTCTGTTAGCTATTTAAATGGTATCGTAATGTCTTTTTAATTGCTAGTAATTTAAATAAATGAATGCAATTGATTGTGCAGATCCAATTGAAATTAGTTGAATGGCAAATAAAATCAATTGAAAAGCAATTAAAACAAAGAAGAAAATACAACACGAGAATAATTAATTACAAACATAACATAACATGACGCCTGTAAACCCCAAAGCGTTAAGCAGAGGTGTACCTACCTAATAGTTCACCTACATTTTTGCCAGTTATGTTACAAGTCCCATGTAATAGGTGGCTTCGTGGCTGCTACTGAGAAATAAACTTAATAACACTTTACCCAACCCGGGAATCGAACCAACTATCTAATCAACCCCTTTTGTTCAGCAGTCGCGCTTGCGACGACTACACCAACGAGGTAGTCTCCAATAAATTAATGATGCAATATTTATTATGTTTAAAGTATGCACATAAAAGCGACAGATTCGATACTTTTGTAGAATTTATGGAAACAAATTCGTAATAAAAACTAGATTAAAGATGATTTTTGCTTTGCAAATTAATTTCCTTGTAGTATAAACGCATCTAAAAATGCATTTCTGTAACAAAATGTAATGTATGTAGATGACCTGACATCCTAACTTACAAACACAAAACCAATCTTACGAAATACCGCCAAAATAGGAACTAATGCCGCCACTTTGTCTTTGTTCAATACAAGTCTCAAAACAATGAGGAGCTCGGGGCTAAATAATAACAGACGCTCCAATCAATCTTCAGGTTAAGCCGCGCTTGCCTGGGTTGGTCTGTGGATGGGTGACTACCCATTACACACCGAGTTTCCTCCGTGCCTCGAAAAGCACCTTAAGCCGTTGGTCTCGGCTGTCATTTGTAGATCTTTGACAGTCGTTACAAGTAGTAGCCCGAAAACCTGACAACCAGTCTTACCAAGTGTTATCGTAATACCTAGTACTAACTGGGTTTCGGAGGTCAGATAGGCAGTCGCTCCATGTAAAATACTGGTATTCAGACTGGAAGCCGACACCAACATAGTTGTGAAAAGGCTAGGCAAGTGATGACATGTCTTACATTTTACATTTTTTTTAATGTTCGCCGTCTGTCAAGTGTCAATGTCATTAAAAAGCGTCAAAAGAATCTTCTACATGAGTCTAAGCCGTCGTTACATTAAATACAGCTATCTGATGCATGACTACCTCCAATACATACCAATGAACAGTCACAACTCTAAATAAGATCATTTACGCATCTGTGCACAAAGGAAGTTTCCCTAATTTGAATAATATGTAACTCTTGCTAGCCGACATTGCTGACAAGCTAACAATCTTATCAAATTCACTACTTCTAGACTCTATTCAATTGTGATAAAGGTGGTATTAGAATGGTTTTAGTGAGCCGTTAATCATAATTAAATTAATTCAAATAGTAGGTTTTGCTTTACTTTCACTGAGTAATGTGTTGACGTCATTGCACGTCACACGTGGATTCTAAAGCAGACAGCGAAGTGCCGTAGCGTTGTAATTGTAATTATTAGCAAATCATACAGAGTAGTCAGATTTAGCCGTGACTCTAGAAATCTTTTATGAGTAAAACTGCTTTAGAATTATTCAAAACAGTCCAAAATATGTTAGAAACGTTGATCTTAACAAACATTCTTAGAAAGAGAAATCCATAACATTTTATTTTCTTCAGAACCACACATCACTACATAAAGCTAAATTTTCCCATCAAGGTAGGCACAAACTACAGAATGTTTCCTGGTATGATTCACAATCTTCCTTTTCAACAATCGTGAATCATACCAGGAAACATTCTGTAGTTTGTGCCTACCTTGATGGGAAAATTTAGCTTTAGCAAAAAATTTAGCATCATCTCTTTTCGTATCATACTGCAGAAATTAAAATAAAAAAATACTGGTTGTTGCCCGCCACTTCGTTCGCGCGGAAATTTTGATGTGTTTTTCCGGGATAAAAAGTGACCTATGTGCTATTTCAGGCTATAATCTATCTCTCTGCCAAATTTCATTCGAATCTGTTTAGCTGATCTGGCGTAATTGAATAACAAACATCTATCCATCCAAACTTACGCAATTGTAATTGTAATGAAGCAAGATTTATTAAATTTTTTAGACATTGGTAAGTAGATGAACTCAAAAACGTATATTTTCTAACTTGTACGAATACGATAGACGAAGACAGTACGACGACAGCCGACGAGAGAAAGAGACAAAGGAAGTAGCTCTTCAGCGACTCTGTCAAAGCTTATCAAGACGGGCTCGACCTTCAGCAATGAAGAAACCGAATAAAAAGGAAGATTTTGAGGAATTTCAATGATATCAATTATAATTACCATAAATACCAGACGTTACATATTTACACCTCTGGGCATAATAAACCTTACAACAAACGATGCCAATTACAGTCAAACTGTCTTAAATGCCATAACTAGGTGATTAATAACCACAGCTTTAAAATTTATGATTTTATTCATCTTTACATCACATAATAAGGCTTCTAATGTCATATAGAGCAATAAAATTAGCCTTGTTATTGCATTTGTAATTCATGTCGTTTCGAATAATAATTTTGTGTAAACTAATACATAGTACATTTCCAGGATGGGTCAGGACAGATGGGCCAGGATCGTCACACAATGGGTGCCTAAAGACGGTCGTCGTCACCGAGGTAGGCCCAAGAAACGATTTGGAGTCGTTCCTGACTGATTAGCCAGAGAAGGCAAGCGACCGGAAGAGTTGGAAAGAGACGGGCCGTTGCCCAGAAGTGGGGCAGAATTGGCTAATTTAAAAAAAACTAGTACAAGTAATTTTTTGGAGAGTAGATATTTTTTCCCGGTTTCTAGTTGCCTTGGACAGAAGATAAGTTAAGCCGATTCTCACACGACATCGCTCTTGTCCGCACATTCCACACGTTAAAGAAGAATGACAAAATCTTAAATTAACATGAAATCTCTAACTTCATGTATTTTTCGACATTATTTAATTACATGTTCAGAAATTACCAACATACTTTTTCAACTACAAAACGTTTTGACCCCGTACGTGAACTCAATAATCTACATTAAAATTTAATGATTCCGATCTCCAAATAGTCCGTAATAGGCCCTTTATATCTAATCAGTACACATCTTCACATAATGATAATTCACCACTCGACCTTTAAAGGTCAAGATGCTATAGCTACAGGTTACTATCGGTCTACGACCATTATAAAGCGATACGCAATAATTAATGGTGTTTGTGTTTTGACAGGTATGGTAACTCACATGTTATGCTTAAAAACAGGGCTGTCCAAAGCACGGCCCGCAACGTGTTTAGTTGTAAAAGATAAATTAATGAAGAGAAACAATAATAAACAATTTTTTTTATTTTTTTATATTATTTTGTGTAAAGAAATAAATAAATAAGAATAAAACAATGATATTCTTTATTGCAGTTTTTTTTAAGAATATATTTAATCATTTGTTTCTGCGGACCTCTAATCTATTTTGTAGGTAACTTGTATTGGCCGTTCATCGTATCTGATTTGGACAGCCCTGCTTAAGACAATTAGTTGATAGGTTGTTATTGTGTTTGATAGATGATGGATGTTTTAATTTTCAACGATTTAGGTTAAATACATTTCATTAAAATCAAGCTTAAAATACATTTTTGGGCCGCTGCAGGTACAACTTGGTCCGGTGGGGTTATTCCGATAAAGCTGAGTGCGGCTGTGGAGTCTCATCCCAAAGCATGGCCCACCACCTGACCTGCTCTTGAGAGCTAATTGAGACCCGCACAAACCAGGAAGCATGCCACAAAAGGCCTATGCACAGCTACTTTTTCTTTCTTTTCTATCAATTCTGCAGTAGGTAGAACAGCTTTTCAATGATGATGACTAGCTGGAGTATATGCAAGGTGTAAACGGACCCTTCACGAAGCAGTCAACCAAGCATTCTGTGAATCAATCTAAGTAACTCTACGCAAAATCTATTGCTGGGAAAAGCCTTTTTTTTTGGGGTGAAAAATCACTATTAACGGTAGGACTTAATTTACCGCACTCAAAACATTGTGCTAATGGATGCATCGAATAGTTTGGGAGTCATGAAGGTATTTTAAGCAAAGTTTTAACATTCAATTTCAGACATGGGAGAGGTAGCTACAACATCAAGAAAACCACTCGCTAAAACGAATACCCCAGTTTACCTTCTGAAAACCAGCAAATCAACAAATGCACAAACAAATTGCTACTCAACTGGCAACATTAGCCACTATTTATTAATATCCAGTAATTTGCTTGAAAATATCGCTTTACTTGAAGCGGGTCAAGTTTTCACAGCCGCTTACTTAGATTATGATCTGGTGCAACTACTTGGAACCGATATGTTCGAGAGCTCGAATTATTTAGAAGTGGAGCAGGCAGATAATGGGACCTTGAATGCGTATTAGGTAGCAGAAATCTTTGATATGATAAGTACTAGGAATCAGTGATAAATGGAAAATTACTGGGAAATCGTCAAATGACCCAGCCCCCCCCCCCCCCCCCCCCACGCTGGGAGGAGCGGAAGGGAGTGTCAGACTTGTACTTGGGCCACTATATCTCTTTCGAACAGTCCCGCAGCCCTGGCAGGCATCGGCCTATGCGGACCCCTGCTTGGTTGCTTTGAGGCGCGCGTGGAAGACGAACGCGCCATGGAAAACTACTTCAGTAACTTTTACCAATTGAGCACTACTTTTAGGCCAGCTTGCACCATTAAAGTACTAAACGTATTTAATATATTACATCATTCGTCTTTGTCAATTTGACATGACATTTAACAATGACGGAACGGAATTATATTTTAACATCTTGAAAAACCTTAACGTGGAAGCTCAGGGTAGCCCGCAATACAACTCTGTAAGCTTATTTAGCCCAATTCAATAACTATTTTATGAAAAAGTCTTGCAATGGGGTTAAATGAACTTAGAAGGCTATCAAAGAAGTCAGTTCTTAGTTTAACATTGTACGAAATTACAAATACATGCATTATCCAAGTATTTACAAACAACTTTAGATAGATATTACCAAAAGCAAAACCAACACCATGCACAATTTAAGACGCCAAACTCCATCAAAACTACATTCACATTCGCACTCCCTTGCATTTCTTAATCTAATGTCAATCACAGACGTGAATGCAGGACAGCCAATGTATCAACGTCATGGTGTCCAGCTGTGTACCGAGCCTACCTAGACATGGCCTACGTGAGGTGTAGAAATCGTAATAGGTCGGCTGACGTGTGGATTGCAGGTGCGCTCTGATCCTTATCCTTAGCTAGGAAAGCAAATGATTTATGTGGGACGGTTATGGAGCTAAATAATAACAGCCGCTAGGGTCGATCTTTAGGTTAAGCCGTGCTTGCCTATATTGGTCCGTGGATGGGTTATCAACCATTACATACCGAGTTTCCTCCGTGCCTCGGAAAGCATTTTAAGCCGTTGGTCCCGGCTGTCATTTGTCGATCTTTGACAGTCTTTACAGATAGTCAGTGATCCGAAAGTCTAACCAAGGGGTATCGTATTACCCAGTACTAATTGGGTTGTGGAGGTCAGATAGGCAGCCGCTCTATGTAAAATATTGGTATTCAGCTGCTAAAGGTAAGACAAGAAGCCGATCCCAACATAGTTGGAAAAGGCTTGTCAGATGTTGAGGGTTCTGAAGGAGAAATTAATAGAACATTTATCTCATTTAATTAATAAAGGTTTTCACCTACTACATCATAAATGTGTTATAGTTGACACATTGTATGAGTAAATACTTTTCCGCACGCGTACCATGACCACCGTAGAAACGGGTTTTGTCCACGGAAGAATCGCCAAAATGACAGATTTCTTTTGTTGATCTGTCATTTTGTCGATTCTTCCGTCGACAAAACACGTTTCTACGGTGGTCATACTATGCGTGGTGATAGAACCACAATAATTATACAACATTTTTTTTTTCATATGCCAACCAACCTGTTGCTAAACACCATAGTGTTTCATGCATTTCATGCATCAAAAGTTTCAAAACAGGATATTTAACGCCTTAAATTACATAACGCAGGTTGCATCAACCTGTAATTTTCCTTAATGTTCAAAATATTTAAAGCAATATTACAATTGTTTATTATGTGCAGAGTCATATATACGTGTGTGTGCAGAGTCATATGTACGTCGTTGGTCTAGTGGTCGCAATCGCGACTACTGAGCATAAGGTCCTGGGTTCGATTCCCGGGTCGAGCAAATTATTATTGGAATTTTCCATCAGGAATTTCTAAGTAGCAGTCACGGAGTCTGGATTTGTGCCCGTTTGATGGCAACAGGCTCACCTCGAATTACATGGGACTTAAACATAACTGGCGAAATCTGGGTGTACTAGCTACACCTCTGCTTAACTCTTCGGGGATTACAGGCGTGATGTTATAATAACTAAATAATATAAGTAGGTAATATCACTCTGCACATAAACAATTTTGCCGCCTTCCTTCGCAGTATGCATTAGTATAAGTTTGACCGTTAACTCTGACAAAAGAAGTAATTGTCAAAGAACAACACTCACTTTTATAGGTGTTGATATTCGTTGTTCCAAAACAATTGCAAATCGACCTTATCCCATTAAACGTAAAATATGTATATGTATGTAAACGACAAGTGTCACTAAGGGACCGAAGCCAAATATTTTGACATTGCCGGTCGTGACGGGAGTCTTAACTATCTGCTTATACGTTTTACTTTCGATTCTAACCTCACAGCAAATCAAATGAAGCTACTTGCAGATGTTACTAAATCGTGTAATCTAGGTTTTATAACTGGTCGTTTTTTGTTCTAGGACTACATATAGTGTATACTAGATTATGTGAGTTATTAACCTTCTTATGTCATGAATTTGCAATTAAATGACGATTTATTAAGACCGCTTATGTGTTATATAATTAATTAGTCGGATTGTAGTAGTGTAGGTTACAAATTAAGTGTTTAAAATTGTGAATTCAAACATTATTTCGTAAGATACCCACGAACAAACAAAGAATTGGAATTCTCTCAGAACTTACTCCTAGTTGTTAGATATTATACTTTACTACTTATGTAATGCCAAATATAATAAAAACACAACAAGATAACAAGGCAATACAAAATATTGAATTCAAGATTATTAAAGATTAAATGGCACAAGTGTGTGCCATTTAATCTTTAATAATCTTGAATTCAATCGTGAGTTCTAACATTTTACTTAACCCTAAAATTTTGTATGCTTCTATCTTAGCTAAACATGTTTGAACTATTTTAATTTTATTTAACACCATTGTATACCATGTTTTTTGCAAATAAATTATTTATGATAATGAAAAAAATATTTAGAAGTTGTTAATATTCCTTAATATTAAAAAAAATGAGCAAAAAAAATTAAAAATGGTGACAAATGGCGAAAGAACGTTGCTATTTTAAGGTTTTAAGAAAACGCCGAATTGATGAATCACTTACATTCAATCTTAGCAATTTCATAAACGATTTCACAAAACAGTTCTAATCTCGTAACAATGCTGAAACAATTATTTCAAACACATCTTCATTAGAAACCATTCTCCATTTATTACATTATCTATTAAATGGACAGACAGACATTGCGTGCAAAAAATAAGATTATTTCAGCGATAGTTCAAAACAATACTAAAATGAGATTATTATCGCGATAATTATGGCGCTAAACTGTGTTTTAATTTAGAATAAACGCATTAATTGACTTTCTAAATTAAAAGTTGTGTTGCGCAAGAGTGCGACGGCTAGGTGCATATGGCTGCGGGTTTTCTTCCTCGACGTTACATGAGTAATGCTTGTTTTCCTTTCTGCGGTTAAGTTGGTAACGTTTAAGTGTGTCAAGCTTTACGCATCATCATCTGCCTAGCCTTTTCCCAAATATGTTGGGGTCGGCTTCTAGTTTAACCGAATGCAGCTGAATATCAGTATTTTACATGGAGCGACTGCATATCTGACCTCTACAACCCAGTTAGTACTGGATAATACGATACCTCTTGGTAAGATTGGTTATCAGACTTTCGGGCCACTGACTACCTGTAAGCTGTCCAAAAATTTAGTAAAAAATTATCTATCCTTTGCAAAACACTTAGGTCCACTTGCACCACAAAATACTAAACTGCGTTTAACGTTAAACGTATTTAATCATCAGTTCGTCTCTGTCAATTGTTGGAAGATAGCAGAGACAGAATGTTTTAAATATGTTTAGCGTTAAAACTTTTAGTGAATTGTGATACAAACGGGTCCAAGATCCTTAGACTGAGGTTCTTAGGCCCATTATTCACTAAAACATAAATTAATAATACCGTACGCGTACATAATAAGAACAACACAACCGGATCTCTATTTATCAAAGCCAATCTAAGATGTCGATCATTATAACAATTGTCATTTAATAAGCGCATGACGATAATGACCAGTGACCAAATCGTTCGACCCTCGAATTGTCACCTTGACCCGGCAAAAGTGTAGTAAAATAACTACCTACTGTAAAATACGGGGTTATGAAATCTGTGACGTCATTAATTGGTTGTAAAAAGATTAAAGGTTTTTCAGTTTTAACTTTTATCTATACAAATTAATAAAATTGAAGTGTCTGTTTGTAATTTTAAAATAACAGTTTGTTATTGATTTATTTATTTATTTAACACTTCAAGCACAAAGTACAGAGGCGGACTTAATGCCATAGGCATTTTCTACCAGTCAACCTTACCTTACCTTTATTGATTGCATATGAAAGTAATAGGGTACTTATAACAAAAAATAAACATGTTTTTCATTTTTATCTGTCTGTTTATTCCGGCTAATCTCCGAAACGGCTGGACTGATATTGACCTTTACTGGCAGATAGCTGATGTTATAAGAAGTAACATAAGCTACTAGTATTTTAGAAAAAGGATTAGGGTTCCGTGTAAAAAATAATTAGAACCCATGAAATTGTTAACAAAATCCGATTCAATTAGGGAAGTAACTTTTTTATAATCATTTCCCACGGACGAAGGTCGCGGGCAAAAATTAGTTAAAATAATTATCTCGACTCTTCAGTTTTACATCGTGCATTTTACAAACAGAAGACGTGTACTAACAAAATTTTTTTTTAAAGAACAAATCGAAACTTATAATATAATAAAATAAGCCTAAAGAACAGGCTCTGTGATAATGATAACCGTTTAACATCAAGTCGAATCTTTAGTCAAGGAAGAAGTTTAGAAGAATCGGCTCCTGATTTTAATGAAATAATTCATCACCTGGCAATTGGCTAACAGTGCCTATGCCCCTGAGGGCCTACGTTTGGATCTCGTACATTACATAGCCATCATACTCGTAGATTTAATATTTAATGGGAAGTCATTAATTAATTTAAATTTTGAAAGCAATAACAAGAGAAAGCCTGTACCTATGTAACTTGTAAAAAAGTACCTCATACTTGTTACACTTTCTCATAATTACAGCTTGTTATTAATTTATTACTTGATTGAATTCCGACGATCATACAAATATTTCCGAATTTACATACATATTAACACGCTTGCAATCCCCAAAGGGTTAGGCAGAGGTGTACTTATAAGTAATAATACACCTACATTTAGCCAATAATCTTAAATTCCTATGTAATATTGAGTGAACCTATTGCCATCAACAGGGCCCTCACATTCAGACTTCGGGCTGCTGCACTACATGTAAAAATCCAGATTGGAAACACAATCATGCTTTGCCCGATCGGGCAATCGAACTCAAGATCTCATGTTCAAAAGTAGCGCATGTGTCCAGTAGACCAACAAAGAAGTACGTTTATGGTGGCCAGGGTAGCCCATTGAATGACTTTTTCATGAAATAGTCCCTCAATGGGATTAAATGAACTAAGAGGGTTATATTGATCATTTTAATGATTATAATTCTGTCAATACATACGTGTTATGGTCGCGAATCATATTTTGTTGAACATAAAACCTGACACTGACCGGCAAATTACATTAAAAACTAAGAAAATTTGCATTTCACGGGCTACCCTGGTGGTACCACCTTAAACTTCTACTCTAATTCTATCACAAATTGTATAACTTTGCCTAGCCAACTCTTGAGCGGAAATCATAGGATTAATAGGGCCCCGTTCGCACCTGTTGAGCACAAATGAGAAATGAACTGTTCAACCAAATAAATCAACATATACCGCTAAATAACTAATTAAATGCCGGAACAAACCATTTTTCATTCAGATTTCTCACTGATTAATTAAAAAAATAATTATGAAGCTAATTTGGTACGATTTTCCTCTCTTTACGGATAATAATTAGGGAAATATAATTGAATATCGTAGTGAAACCTGTAGGCGTGGTATCCGCATTACAAAATTATTTTTGTACTGGTATGGTGGGTTTTCTGAACGAGTATATACGTCGCGCGTCGGTTTAAAAGCGATTATATGTGCATATTATTTGTCGGCTTGTATTGAGGTTGATAAAAAGCGGCTACAGGAAATTGCACCGGTTTTTGGACTACCATAATGGGTATTCTAGGAGACATTTCGTAGGAAATTTCTCTGGTGTAACCTCGGGAGGGTAGACGACTCCTAATACCAACTATGTAGTAGTAGTCCTCCCTAGGAAATAAGTCTAATTTCCAATGAAACAAATCAGAGCTTGAGATCAGAAACCGAAAAAAACTGAAAATAGATGTTTTTCCAATTTGAAAGTAGATGCTTTCCAAGCTAACGGAAGTAACCATCTTTTTTACCTACCACATTTACAATAATCAAGAAATGTTTTCAACATTTAATTTCGACTTGTCCAACCCTCATTAAGTATATGAAAGTCATCATCATCTGCCTAGCCTTTTCCCAACTATATTGGGGTCGGCTTCCAGTCTAACCGGATGCAGCTGAATACCAGTATTTTACATGGAGCGACTGCCTATCTGACCTCCACAACCCAGTTAGTACTGGGTAATACGATACCCCTAGGTAAGACTGGTTGTCAGACTTTTTGGGCCACTGACTACCTGTAACGACTGTCAAAGATCTACAGACGACAGCCGGGACCAACGGCTTAACGTGCTTTCCGAGGCACGGAGGAAACTCGGTATGTAATGGGCGGTCACCCATCCACAGACCAACCTAGGCAAGCACGGCTTAACCTAAAGATCGACCCGAGCGGCTGTTATTATTTAGCCACGAGCTCCTCCAAAAAAAATCCCTCCTTCATTAAGTATATGAAAGTATAGATTCTAAAAGGTGATTATAAAGCCTCAATGAAAATTGCTAATGATATTCCGGGCTATATTGTGTACTTGATTATTGTTAGTCTTTGTAATTGTCACCTCGAATTAATGACATTGTCATTATTGTGGCTTACGATCAAGAATAAAGAGTAATTTATATTGTCTGATTGATGGATTACTAATGACTCTTGTGGACATGTTGTGTACGTGTATGGACAATAATGGACTTTATATAAGAACATACATACGTCATATTGTTATGTGGGAAAAGTAATCAGAACTTATGTATCACATAATCAGCTAATAACGTTCGCATTACTGGGACCCAGGACGATGACCAGGGATCCACTATGCTGAGCCCAGTGCTGGTTGGTGTATGCCACATGTCTTTGGACATATTTAGTTCTGGAAATTCAGGATGCTTAAGTTTTCCATGAAAAATACAAAATGTGGGCAATTTCAGCCTGATATTTCCTTGATAATTGAAGAAAAGAACAATGAAGGCATAGACACGCTGACTTTCCTTCACGTACTTTCCGTGTCACACGAACATTCTTTTGATACCCATTTGTCTTATCATTACCAAATTGACACTGTTATTCTTATATCTAAAACAATGAACAAAAAACGCTTAATGAATGTTGAAACTATGAAACATAATTAATGATTTAACATTGACATAGAATTTGAACTGTTAACAGTTTAACAAAAACTCGGAGCTATTGACTAATCGGTTACGATTGATATTACTAAGAATCTTGAAGTTTTATGTTGAAATTATTCATCTGGAATACCAACTTAAAGTAAGTGAATTTGAAGTTGGAAGAGGTGATTGTCGAGATTGACAAATGTGCCACAGAAAAAAATAAAAACAAAAAAAAAGCCTTTGTTTTTCCTTAATATAAAATATATATATATATATATATATATATATATATATATATATATAATAAAGGTTTCCTCCACTGTTTGCCACTTGTATCCCTGTACCCTAGCCAAAACGATGAGGAACACAGTGTGATTTTGAGAGGGAATGGGAAGCCGTCACCTGGTCCTCACCGGACACGGTTGTTTCGGGAGGTTCTTGCACCGAATCGGGCGGGAGGAAACGCCCGGGTGTTTCCTCTGCGAGGATCGTCCGGAGGGCACGGTGGAGCACACTGTGGAGGTCTGCCCCGCTTGGGCGGAGCACCGCCGCGTCCTCATAGCGGCGATTGGCGGCGGCGATCTCTCGCGTCCGGCCTTGGTTCAAGCCATGGTCCGGAGCGAGAGGGAATGGGAAGCCGTCACCTCCTTCTGCGAAGCAGTCATGCTAGTGAAGGAGGTGGCGGGACGTGAGAGGGAAAGAACCTCACGTCCCAGCCGCCGCGGGAGACGCACCGGGCTTCGTCACGTGGTGGCTCCCGGCCACCGTAGGCGCGGGCCTGTGGACGGCTAGCCGCCGTCCGGCCGCCTTATGACGACAGGCCGTGTTGACGGTGCGTTCGTGTTCCACGCGCGCCTCAAAGAGATGTCAGCAACCGAGTAGGGGTTCACATGGGCCTGCCAGGGCTGCGGGACTGTTCGAAAGAGATACCGCGGCCCTGGAACACAAAGGGCAAAGAAGGAACATGGATGGGTTTTAGTCAGTACAAGTCTGATACTCCCTTCCGCTCCGCCCAGAGTGTGGGAGTCATTTGATGATCTAAAAAAAAAAAAAAAGGCAATAGGAGTCAGGCAGACCCCTCCACCCACCCCACGGCGGAGGACATACATGTGGATTTCCACGCGTATAAAAAAGAAATACTCTTAACCTATCTGTCCTGTCCACTCAAAAATAATGATTATGTCATAAACTCAAGTCACCAATGAGTAACCTGAATGTCGCACGGTGCTGTCACATCGGTGATTAGGGTTTGTAACACGTTACTTAAAAGTAGAACTAGCGACGTGGACGACATGCCTAAGTAAATTTTTCACGCTGCCAGTCAACTGGCTTCATTAAGTTTGCTTACGGATGCAGCGTAAGACTATTAAGTAAAGAAGGTACCCATTTGTAAATATCGGCTGCTTGCTACCCAACGAACTAGCAAAGAATTTTCTGACACTCTCTATGTTGGCATAATTAATAGCGATTTTGACACAAAATATGAAACAATTTAAATCCTAATAGGGTCTGTCAGTATTGGCGCTTATTTACTTAGAAATAATTGTTAAATTATTTGAAGGAAAATTTAATGAAACGAAAACGATAGCAAGACACTTCACTTCACTAAAATGCTCGATTAGGTAATTTCAGCTAACTGACCACTTAGTCTACGGTCTAACTGAAATAAATGATTTGACTTTGATTCCGGTAGAGTAATTCGGAACAACCTAAAATTACTAACTTTACTTGGTACTACATACATAACATCACGCCTGTAATCCCCGAAGGGTTAGGCAGAGGTGTACCTAATAGTACCCCTTCATTTCGCCAGTTATGTTTAAGTCCAACGTAATTGGGGACGAGCTTATTGCCATCCACCGGGCACAAATCCAGTTTCCGTAGCTGCTACTGAGAATTTTTTAATGGGAAATGGTCTGACCTGGGAATTCAACCCAGGACCTCATGCTCAGCAGTCACGATTGCGGCAAACCAACGAGGCAGTAGTTTACTTGGTACTATAGGTACATAAATACCGTGTACCAGAAAGGTTTTTGTTTTTTTATTGCGATATTGGTCCCATAGAAAAAGTTGTTCAGCTTGATGATCTATACCACATCCCTAAATATCACCACACTTTTCTGGTACACCCTGTATTATGTATAGGAAATATGCACCTCGCCACTACATTTCCTTTCTCAACGTTACTTCTACGACCTTCATTATATTAATAGTTGGTTATTATCAGATTGTAACACTAATATAACAATAATATCTGATGTATCTTGAGTTCAAAAAGTTACCACACACTGCAATGCAATGCAGTCTCTATTGAATGCAGAATTAAATTCTGTTGTTCAGTTCAATTAAATTCCTGGTTTCTTAATCAGTTGCAGATGGTGGATTGCATTTGGTGTTAATTGATAGTTTTATTAAAAAATATTCAAACTAATAAGTTTTTTGTTAATTCCACCTGCCTCCTGGACATTGTCAAGCATTAACATAACGATTATTTTAGATAGATAACAAAATAGGTGTAAAAGTATCCTTAACGAAGCTGAGAGGCACTTACACATTTACGCCGTCATTGCGATATTTTATTGTTCTAGACCATACCTGGCAACCTTCTAGTTACCCCGGTAACTTGGGGGTTAAACTTCCAACTTTTTCACAAGTTTTTTTTTAATAAATGTTTTTAATGTTATAACTTCGTGGAGGTAGTCGTGGAAGCATTAAGTAACTCAACGATCCCTGTACTGGTGTACAGCACGATGTTTTGAGTGCGTTACATTGATTTTTACCGTAAAATGATTATCATCCCAAAAAAATGTCGTTCCCCAGAAATATTTTTTGCGTAAAGTTACTTAGTTTGATGTACAGAATGCTTTGTTCACGGCTTTGTGAAGGGTTAGTTTACACCTTGTATATTGCGAATAATATTATAGACGATTGAGATAATTATAAAAACATTACCAGCCACACACCCACATCACACAGCCCTGTCCTAGAAATACCGTGATCTTTCGTACGTTTCTTCATAACAATTGGTAATTCCGCATTGATTCCTTGCTTGCTTAGTTGGTTTACTCTGAGCTTCCAACAATGATACCTTAAGCTGTAAACCTTTAATACCATATCATTGAAAACAAGCTACAGGCAACAGAAAACGCACTAGGTACGTACCTACATGAGCTATAAATGTGAGTAATTTTTCTAATCGTCGCCTGACCTTAACAAAACGAAAGGCTCAGTCCAGTCCAGGCTGACATTACGTCCTTGTGTCGGAAAACACTTACCTACACCACTTAGTTCTCACATTCGAGTAAAATTATAATACTAATACGTGTCTACACAGCCATACGTAGGTAGTGTTAAAGCCGGAATAACGGCGCACCGTAATGGCTTTAGGCCATACTTGAGATAAAAGGTACGGTTATATTTTTACACTATCTATACATACATATAACTTACATCTATATACTGTCTTGCCCGCTGTTCTCCGTGGAGATCTGCATTTAAGAACTGGCTACTAGTTTAAACTTTCTGACGAACGTTGCATTCTGTTTCATACTAAAGTCCTGTTTGTACCATACGGCGACGCAAAATGCGTCGCCGCGTAAATTCCGCGACTCATTTTACGCGACTCACAGTCAGACTCAAAAAATTACACTCGTTTGGCCTCAGCTTTAAAGTGCCTGTAAATGGTACCTAAGGTAAGAAAGACATTGCGTTTCCTTGATACCACCAGACTTTGCCAAAAATCCTACAAATCACATAATGTACTGTTATGGTAAATGCCTGAATGCCTGAGTTATTTATAGACGTATGTAAAGCCAAGTCAGCGGCAGCGTTAAGCCGTTGGTCCCGGAAGTCATTTGTAGATCTTTGACAGTCGTTAGGCAGTCAGTGGCCCAAAAAGTCTGACAACCAGTCTTACCAAGGGGTATCGTATTACCCAGTACTGACTGGGTTGTGGAGGTCAGATAGGCAGTCGCTCCATGTAAAATACTGGTATTCAGCTGCATCCGGTTAGACTGGAAGCCGACCCCAATATAGTTGGGAAAAGGCTAGGCAGATGATGGTAAAGCCAAGTCAGCGGCCCATGGGCGGCGTAAAAACTCTGACACCAGGTTCTACACTAACCACAGGATAAAGAAAGATGGTTAACACTAATCATTTACTTATTTATGCAGATGCATTAAATCGAGACATGTATATATACTTTAGCCATCACAGAAACTGCAACACGTCTATCGACGATCAAACATAATTGGATACCTGCTAATTATACCTTATGTATTACCTACAAGTATTAAAAGCTTGCCTCTAAGTAATTACTTAAAGTTAAGCTTGTAAAGTTTTCCAGGTTTATGGAGAACCAATAATAATGTAACAGTGAGGTAAACCACAATATTGATGTATCTTCATAGATCTTGATGGAGGTCACAGGATTTCTCATCGTGTTCCATCACTCAATTTCATGTTAGTTTATGTTTCGGAATTACATGAGAGTTTTACGATTGACACGATGTAACATAAAATACTAGCATACTCATACTCCTTTTGTGTTCCCAAGATTTACTAAAGAACCTAAAAATACAAACATGGCCAACCAAACTTTTAAGCAACTTACAGACTGTTCCAATTCTCTTAACTCACAAATTATTTCCTTACACTAAAATGCATCAAACAACCAAAAAAAAAAAACACTGAAATTAAACTTCGTTAAGTCCCATATATCACCACCTGACCGCTAAGTTCTTCAGCCAACGACCTAAGGTCATGGTTTACAAACACAATAGGCTCCCAACCATACGAGCGAACCTTGAAGAAGCGTGCGAAACGCGCTACCCAGTGAATAATAGCACTTAATGCGATTGACACTAATAAAAATAACTTTGTTGTTAACGTTTTCATCCGAAACAACAGTAAATAGGTTACAACAGTAGGTAGGTTTAACAGTTAATAGGTCTAATGGTTTTTACAGTTATTTTTTCGGGGTTCAAGTTTTTTGGTTCATGGCACGCTCGTTATATTTTGGCAGAATGTCTGTTGCACCGAGAGATCATTGATACGTCAGTAACAGTTAAAAATTATTTTGCTTGTAATTTCACTTTTTATTAACCGGACTACAGCAAGCTGTTTGACAACTACATAAAAATTATGGTTATCATTTCTTTTGGAGATTTTTTAACTCAGCCTATCGTTGTCTGCTAGTGGATTATATTTTTTTCGGTTTGATGTATTATAACTTTAAATGTTATTCGATAGGTTTATGATAGCTGTAATAATAATAAGAAAGCGGTACTTCTTGTCAAGACTCGCATTTTTAGGAGGTTCCTCTCTCTGGAGCCCTGACCACTTGGACCATGTTCCTGATACCGGCGGGCTACAACTTTTTTATATGTATTTTATATGATTGTTTTTTACAAAAAAAAAAAATATATATTGTTAATAACAAAAATATGTTTAGGGACCTAGTTAAGCCAATATTATACGCAACCACACTAAAAACCATCATTTAAAAAATAAAATACCCATCACCAGTCTCATTGTCATATCCATTAACATAATACACCATCAAAACCAACCGTTTAGCGGCCCATCATTTTAACAGCATATAATATTACAAAAATCACGATAGTCCACCTAAGAGGGCAATCTTAGGGCATTTAAAACTAATGACATGGTGCATGGTGGCTACAGGGCACTTAACGTAAATAAGCTTAAAATTGCGTGTTGCTCAAATAGACTATAGACTGTTTGTTGGAGTTGATTGCTGTGACGGCTTAAACGAACACTTCTGTGCAGTGGTTTGATATTGGAGCTAAAAGCTTTCAAGTCGGTTAAAAGATTTTAATTTTCTAGTCAAAAGTGAGTAAGAGGAATGTTTCACATTAGCAAAGAGCTGGTGGCCTACCATGCCGTCTTGAAGCAGGACTAATTCCAGTGTGGGGAAAGAGATAGTGCTAGACGACCTGTATAGCTTTGCCTCTTTCACACACTGGAATTACTCCTGATTTAAGACATCATAGTAACCCCCCTGTTCCCATTTCCGCACGAAGTTTCCCTCATAATTCATTATTAATGTTTAGGGCTATGAAGAACAGGGTGTAAAGTTCTTCATCCCCCATAGAAAATGGAGGATCTTCCGACCAGACTGGTGCTGTGTCTGGTGGACTGTACTTCCCGACAGTTGTTGTCGGATTTCTCTGTATAGTTTTAAGTCGCGGATAACTTTAATCGCGTAATTAGGAATTTTGATGTTAGTTCTTCATTGTATCATAGATGGCGCTGGCGCATTATGGAAATAACCCTTCGTTTTTTATTTTCTCCACTCCTGCGAAGGCAAGTAATAAATTTATCATCGACTAAATCAAAATTCAAATACTTACAGTACTTCATTGATAAATGTAACGTTCAATTAGCCTACTAACAAAGTAATAATAAAGCTTTTAATGTAAAGTTTTCAATATTATCGTAAAACCATCTATGTTAACGATGTCTTTATAATGTCACGCAAAATAGTTATTTTCATTATAATTCAATTTCAAAATGTCATAGTTGTAAAACTTTAAAAACAAAATTGTCGTTTTATGACAGGTAAACCTTTATTTCAAAATAATGTGAACTTGAAAATGAAATAAACGATAATATGCAAGTTAATGATACTTAAGAAGGTAAAACCTACAAAATACCTTATGAAAATATTATATTTATTATTTTACAGCATTAGTCTTAGAAAGTTACAGTTATAACCCGCACTAAAAAAAACATTTTACCAGAAATAAGCCAACTAAAATTGTAAGCATGCAAATAAACAATCAATAAAACTCATACATATTCGTAGAAGTAGTATGAAACTTAACAAAATGACAACTTTTAGCAGCTAAGTAATATTTATTTGCCATTTTAACCAATAAATCTGTCAAGGTAGCAAATAACTTTCTTCATTCTACCTATATTTTTTAAAAAGTGTCCAACAGTCTATCGCACGCAATTCTTTCTACTCAACCGTCAGGAACTCTTAACCAGGTGCTTTCTATCAGCCACCCTGCGAAGATCATCGCTCCATTGAATTTGACGAGCTGCCTTAAGTTTACTGATTTGCGTCTCCACTCAAGAACGCGTCTACCCCAACGGTCCTCGGTTCTACGACTAATATGGCTAGCCTAGTTGCGGTTCTTTCATACAAGCTTAAAAGCTTGGCTTGCCCTTTTAACCTAGTATTCTTCATAATCTTAGGGTTTCTAAACAGTCATATGGCAAGCAGACAGCCCATGACGGCTTGCCGTATTGTTGACTCCAAGGCACGCCACTGGGCTAACCCACTGCCTTTTTGCTGTCTTAGTATTTCTTTTTGGTAACCTTTGCTATTCCACTGCTGTGCAAAGGTCTCACCCATAATCCACCAGACCTTGATGTTTTGCCTTCTCTGTCGGGTCCAGATCGTCACACCAGTTTCCTAAGCCTTTTTTTTTGGATGGGAAATCATCAAATGAACCCCCCACTCTGGGCGGAGCGGAAGGGAGTGTCAGACTTGTACTGACTAAAACCCATCCATGTTCCTTCTTTGCCCTTTGTGTTCCAGGGCCACGGTATCTCTTTCGAACAGTCCCGCAGCCCTGGCAGGCATCGGCCCTTGCGGACCCCTACCTATTCGCTGACATCTCTTTGAGGCGCACGTGGAACACGAACGCGCCGTCGACACGGCCTGTCGTCATAAGACGGCCGGACGGCGAGCTGGCCCATAACTCGCCGTCCACAGGCCCGCGCCTACGATGGCCGGGCGCCACCACGTGACCCCCGACACCCAGGGCGTCTCCCGCGGCGACTGGGACGTGAGGTTCTTTCCCTCTCACGTCCCACCACCTCCTTCACTAGCATGACTGCTTCGCAGAAGGAGGTGACGGCTTCCCATTCCCTCTCACTCCAGGCCATGGCTTGAACCAAGGCCGGACGCGAGAGATCGCCAGTTTCCTAAGCCTGCCTTGACAACGCCTTTACATTATTGTATTTGAATTTTTAGTAATACCAACCTATTCAAATCTATACCCAGTTAATCGCCGTCACAGTCATGCTATTATCGAAAGTGCTGTAACATGCACGTTGCGTCGCATAGCAAACGGCGCATAGAACATTGCACTTGCCTCGTTAACATATAATCTGTGTTTACATCTGCATATAGTTAGTGTTTTCGTGCGCTATTGTAATTTGTTTCCAATTATGTTGATTGGTGTGAGCGTCTTTAAAGGAAAATATCTTATTGTTTTAAAATAATAGTGTTGCCAATATTTGTCGACAAGTCAATTCTGTAAACATTTTGTGGGGTTGTTGTAAATTGAATATTAATTTTTTTGTATGCATGGTTTTCCATATGTTCATTTAAACGCATCTCAGTGTTGATGTTTAGAGACTTTTAAAATATCATCAGTTTACGTCTTATCTTGCTTGAATAAGTCAAGTATCTACCAGATTCTACACCATATGCCTGAAAAATATGGCCATGGTTTTTTTCCAGTCTTTTAGTTTACTCTCGTTTCTTCTATCATTGAAGAGCAGGATCTCCTAACACAGGTATATCTTTTACTTAAAAGGAGTTCCCTATGTAAGACTTACTGTAAAAGCTGTACAAGTTTCTGCAAACATTTTATTTATTTTATTCTAATACTCTTTTTGAGCCCGCGCCTGGGCCCGCGTGGTGGATTATAGCCCATTCCCTCTCATAGAGAGGAAGCCTGTGTCCCAGCAGTGGGAACACTAAAGGCTGATTATGCTTATGCTTTTACTCTTTTTGAGTGCAAACTTAAAAAAAATAATTTATACAATACAAGCCTATTACTGTCCCACTGCTGGGCACAGGCCTCTTCTCAAACAGAGAAGGCACGAGCATTGTTTACCACGTTTGCTCAAGGCTGGTTGGCGTTGGATTAGAACTTGGAAGATAGAACATACAGCCTTTTCGCAACGCTGACAGTAAATCGAATCGTTTATAACTGTGCCTGCTCTCTTTGAAGAAAGTTAAAGTAACCGTGTCGTAACAGTTATACCTAGTTGCGATTATTTAATTCCGTTTAGTTTGCAATTGCATTATGCATGTCTACTCAAAGAAAAATTATTTGCAAATGCAAACAATTTTTACTTTCTACAATGTAAGTTTAATGACCGTTACAAAAAGTATTTTTGGAGATATTTAAATAGGTACTAGGTTTTAATTACGAAATAATTGCATGTATGAGTAAAACAGATATTAAAAATTTGAAAAAAATCTTTAGTTTTAACGTAAATAAGTAAAAATAACTTTACAGACGAGATATTATTTACGCTATGCTCTATTTTGAAACCAAACAAACCGTAGCTACGCAAAAAGACAAAAACTTAAGCCAGCGACCGTTATAAATTAACCTCCTTGTGCGTCTGCGCAGGGATGGTCTATGCTAGGTTGTCGATGGTAGTATTTTCTATGCTCGTTTTAATTGAACTCATCAACATGACAAACACAGCATAATCAAATAACATAACTGAAAAACGAACCCAATAATCTACAATAAAGCGCTGAAACTGACAGCTAAAGCAGCTAATTAAAGCAGATGATAAACCAAATACACCGTAACTGCCTTAAAAATCGAAAACTTACAACTACTAAACGACCTTATTAATTTAACTTCACAACGAACCCAACTTCAGCATTACCAAATAACATAACTAAAACCAAACCCAATACTCTACAATAAAGCGCTCAAGCATGAAAATCGCGTGCTAAAAAAGCGTAAGTAGCTAATTACAGCAGATGATTTACATGTGCCGAGATGTGTTCACTCGCGAGCCTATAGAAAGCGAGGTGAGCGATCTTTCGCATAATTCATTCGCAATTTTCACGCTTATTGACGACGCTAATCGATATTACTTATTATTATGTCATTGTAGTGAAAACTGTGATTTCACTGGACATTGACGGTTTTATTTTTGTTTGGTTTTACCTGTTCAATGTGCTTCATGATTTGTCATATTCTGTTGTGAGTTCGGATAAGTATCAGCGTCTTATTATGACACTCACCTCTGATTTTTCGGATTCATGTGCGTACTGTCTAATTATCACTTGCTTCGGTGTAACATCGGGAAGAAACCAGCAAGCCTGAGAGATATTTCTCGACGGTATGTATAGCCAAGTCAGAGGCCCATGGGCGGCATAAAAACTCTAACACCAGGTGCACTAACCACACAGTAAAGAAAGAAAGAACTTGCGCAAAGGTTTTAAAGTCTATTTACTCCCATCATCACCAAGATTGAAATAAGATAACATCATTTGAAAAGTCTTGTTTTCGGACTACAATAATTATTTTGTTATTATATCAGTGTACGGCTGTTATTATTTTTGTGTAGCATTTCTGGAAAAGTTTTATGAGTGCAAAAATCAATAGATTAGCGCTATTTGACAAAATGACCCTCCACCAATGCATTGCATAAACTTATTTGTTTACTATATTAAACATTATTCAGGCCAGATCTCCAATGT
This sequence comes from Noctua janthe, assembly GCA_910589295.1. Lineage (NCBI taxonomy): Eukaryota > Metazoa > Arthropoda > Insecta > Lepidoptera > Noctuidae > Noctua > Noctua janthe. Next base: position 3,366,188 of record OU342560.1, read on the forward strand.
AACGTTATTGCTATATCATTCTCAAGTAACAGATAATTATGAACGTTACGAACAGAACTGGTTTTCCTTAGATTTCATTTATTTGAGTAAGTGGAGCGTTGGCAGCCGTTTACTGGAGTTAAAGCTGAGTGTATATTACGATACTAGTGACACAAAACTTTAGCTTTGGGATATGGCAAACTCGACCTTTAGTTACATACATTATCGTTGTAGATATTCTTCATTTAGACCACAAATTCGTCGTTCAAAGTGAAAAATAAAGAGATTTCCATACGTAGTGATGACAAACTGGTTGGTAACGGGGCCGACTAAATATTACATGTAATGGGTTCGAACCCAGCCAGGAGCGTTACTTTGTGTAATTTATTTCACCAACTCTGATCTTAAATGGTGACGGAAAATATCGTGAGGAAACCGGCATGTACTAAAAATTCGAAGACCTGTGAACTTACAACCGGCTGGGTCCGCGTGAAATGAGGCCAACATCCCAGCATTTGGATCATTATAAGCTGATATTACTGTTCGAATTAGAGAAGAATCCTTCCCGATAGGTAACCCCTACTTTACAAATGAACTGACCGTTTCATTATGAGCATTCACTTTTATTGGCTGGTGCAGCTGATTTGTTTATCATTTTATGGAGCTGATCTTTTATGAGCTGTTGCATTACAAGGTAAGTATATATTCAGTTTCTAGAATTGGCTTAGGCAAGTTGGATAAAATCTTCTTTTGAAATAAGATTAGCAATCCGTGTGCAATCGTGTTAAATTTTATCTGATTTACTGTTACACGGGACACCGCTGCCTAACGCATTGGGGATTACAAGTGTGATGTTATGTGCTTGTCAACACATAATAAATATGTTAGATGTTATCAAAAACAAACTATTGACACTATTAGTTTAATTAACGTAGAATAATTAAAGATTTCCTCCTCCTCTGATTTTTAGGATTCATGTGCGTATTGTATAATCGTCACTTGCTTCGGTGAGGGAAAACATCGTGAGGAAACCAGCATGCCTGAGAGATATTTCTTGACAGCATGTTAAGCCAAGTCAGAGGCCCATGGGCGGCATAAAAACTCTGACACCAGGTTAGGAACTAACCACACGATAAAGAAAGAAGAGTAAAGATTAATGACAAGTATCAATAAAATCTCAAATTCATAATTACCTAAGATAACCATTTATCAAAAACTGAACAAATCGAATATAAATGTGACAAAAATATCATTCAACAAAATACATTCACTTCAAAACGCAGCGGTGCAAATAAGCGATACGTGTAACAATATCTCGCAACCTTGGTAGTTGACCGAGCGCGACACTGTCAACTTATACTTAAGAGTAACTTGGAGATAGGGTTACCATTTTGAGATTTGAAAAATCCTATAGTCTGGAGATTTGCAAAATAGTCCCGTGATTTGCAAAAAAGTCCCAAAATTTGCAAAAATGTCCGGAGATTTGCAAAAAAGTCCAGAAATTTAAAAAAACATCCAAATGTTTGCAAAAAAGGTAAAATCTAATCTTTCTGTTTTCGGTAGTGATTTAACTATATATTCCCTAAAAATCCCCGGAAGTTGAGAAGTCTGGACAAATATTAAGACCATACAAAGTTAGGACGGAGGGCTAAAACGCTGCACATGTCAAATTAAATCTTGGCGGATAGCAACCCTACCGTAACTTACATAGTTATTATAAGTAAGTATGTTTGAGTGAAGGCGTGGCGCAATCATTTAATTGTTCCAACGAGTTATACTTTTAAGTTTTAACTTAACTGGACCGATTCGGAAACTTTTATCCATTTTTTTAAATAAATCATTTCAAGTTGAAAAAAATTAACAGATTTCGAAATTATGAAAATGGGAGCTAAGTTCATATCAAGTCAAACAAGTTATTAGTACAGTTGACTGCTAATTATAGTTAGCTAACTTGTAGTTCACTATCAAAACATCCTGTTGCAAACAGCAGGCTCTGTGGCTAAGAACTTACTTAGCAATAACTTATAATAACTTGACTACAAATAAGGTTTTAAATGACTCATTCTGAGACACTAAAAGTATTGGATGTCTTGATCTACAAAACTAAATGACTTAACACTTAATGTATCTTCTACGTTCTTAGATCTCGTGTATATTTTGCTATCCTGATATTATTATGTAACTGCATGACTCCTTTATTCATTTCTATACATATAATTTACATTTTTAAATATTTCTATACAAAGTAATATAAAAAAAAAACATTTAAAAATATAAAAAATAGTAGCCCACTGGTATCGGGAACAGGGTCCGAAATACCGGTGGTCAGGGCTCTTGAGAGAGGAACCTCCTAACAATACGCGCCGTGTCCAGAAGTACTGCTTTCTGAATCAAGCCCTTGATCCAGCTGCCAAGCGAGAGCCTCCTCAGATGTTTGTCGAGGCTATTGGCTATTAAGCCATTGGCCGACACGACTATCGGCACAATGACTGCTGTACTCACGTCCCACATGTCGACAACCTCGCGAGCCAGATCTAGATATTTGAATTGTTTATCTTTCTCTGCTTTCACGAGGTTCTCGTCATGCGGAACCGTTATATCAACAATCATTGCGCGACGCTCCAATCGATCTATCACCACAATGTCAGGTTTATTGGCAACAATAGTCCTGTCAGTGATGATAGATCGATCCCAATACAACGTGATATTACCATTATCGAGAACTGGGTCGGGCGCATACTTATAGTATGGTACTTCTGATTCCACAAGGTTGTACTTCAAAGCAAGTTGCTGGTGGATAATCCTGGCAACGAGGTTGTGTCTATGCAAGTATTCTCCGTTAGCCAGACGAGAACACCCAGAAATAATGTGTCGGATCGATTCTCCCGGACGGTGGCATGCCCGACATATGTCAACCGTGCCATCCTTCACAATGTATTTCCGGTAGTTATTCGTCATCATAACTTCGTCCATTATTAACTGACTTATTTTTAAAGGTAACAAATATGTAAATTCTTGCAAATATTTAACAAAGCTTCGTAGTAAATACATTCGTTGAAACAAAGCAAGCTTATGATTCAAAACTATATGCGTAGGCGCCAATAGTCTTAAAACCGACTCAGGTGCAGTCGGCACTATTTTAATTCGAATTGTTGAAATCCTGATTCGAATTACCCAACTCGCGATCATGCACTTGCTTAAATGGGAAACCCTAGTCTTGCTTGAATTGGTCATATTTAGTGTAGTTAAGTCTCACACGAGTTTTCAAAATATTAAACCAGGAATATACCGCTCTTCTCATCATAGAGAGCATCTTCTATGTGTTTATTAGGTTTCGAACGACCAATGGATGGCCAATACTCACTACCTACTAGCAAAAGGATATTAAAAGGCATTCAAAGTTCGTTGTAACCCGAGATATAAGGCTGAAATATCTCTATCTATGTCTTGTCACCCTCCTGCTCTAAACGACAAATTATTTGTGGGTTAAATGGCAAATTGTAAGCTGGCGTTTAATTGAAGAGGTCTATGTCCAGCAGTGACCTGCTATGGCTATGGTTGATGATGAAAATATCATCTTTAAAACACAAATCAATCACATACCTGAGTGGTCCTAAGGGCGCTGGTGACGGCGAGCAGCGTTAACGCCGCCACGCTCCACCACACACCGGCTCGCATCCTCATGCACTGCAACAAAGAACATTTGTATTGTTAGACACATCAAAGATAATCAAAAATCAATTACTCAAATTAGCTAAGCATTCGCACTTCTTGGGCGTTGAAGTAACAAAAGACTGCCAATGAAACGTTAACCTAACCTTTCACTACTTCGTAGTGGTTAACTTGGATGAAGTGGCAACAAGCTCTCCAGTAACATGTTTTTGAAACTGCAAACATATTTGACTTTTAGAGTAAAGCTAAACCCGTTTGACGTTGTTAGAATAACCCAATTTTTTATTACAAAAATCATCATTTCTCTGCCCTAATCCCAATTTATTAAAAGCTGGCTCAGCATGTCGTCATCTCATGAGTCACTTCCTTTCTACCCACATCATCTTTCACACAGTCCATCAATCGTTTCTTTAGTCTTCCCCTACTAAAGCCGTTCACGAATGTGAATAGAATAAGGAAAATGTTGTGAGAAAATTCTGAGTATATTCAAACACACATTCTTTTCATACCTCCGCATTAACTGCCCTTACTATGACAACTGATTACCACACAACTTCTCAACTTGAACTTGTTAAGTTGTGAAACTAAAAATACAAATTAAAATTCAACGCAACTCTATTACTTTGCAGCTTGCTTACTGACAAAAATATTTTTTATGAATCATTTTGTTCTCTACCGTAAATTTAGAATGTCTGATTACCTACCTCAAAGTAAGTAAACAAATCACTTAGCACAATGCTCAGTAATTGCGCGATAAATAGAATGTAAATTATTTATAAACTTTGAACGTAGCTGTTAAATAATAAAACAAGCATCAATGTTGACTTGTCACTCAACTATTTTATAGACTTGATGTAAAAGTTGTCAGTTATTCGGAATTTTAAATATGTGGTAATTAAAAGTCTGCCGGTGAAGAGATGTGGTTCAGTTAACAAAAACAAATCGAATGAATGAACGACTTTTATCCCAGAAACATAAAAAACCCAGTTACTAGCTAAAACTGTATTTATTTCTTCCTGGGCAATTCTATAAAAATCATGCTTGCGGCTCCTTCGTTGAACAATACTGTTTAATATTTACTGAAGAAAACCTCTGAAGATTCTGCTTTACTAAGACCAAACTGCATAAAAACTCTTTTTTGCAAAAATTAAAAACGACTTCAAGACACACAAAAAAACGTGAAAAATTTGAGGAGAAAGGAGCTCGTGGCTAATTAATAATAGCCACTCGGATCCATCTTCAGATTAAGCTGCGCTTGCCTAGGTTGGTCTGTGGATGGGTGACTACCCATTACACACCGAGTTTCCTCAGTGCCTCGGAAAGCACGTTAAGCCGTTGCTGCCGGCTGTCATTTGTAGATCTTTGATGACAGTCGTTACAGGTAGTCTTACCAAACCAACCAGTCTTACCAAAGGTCATTGTATTACCCAGTACTAACTGGGTTGTGGAGGTCAGATAGGCAGTCACTCTTTGTAAAATACTGGTATTTAGCTGCATCCATTTAGACTGGAAGTTGACCCCAACATAGTTGGGCAAAGGCAGGCAGATGATGATGTATTTGCTGATAGAATATGACTTTACCTAGACTTTCTGCACCTTGGCACCACTTCGTGCTAACGTGCTACAAAGTGAGAAATGTCAAGACGATCGTAAAGTCGGTCTCTTCATATCTATAAATCTGCCACCCAACACTTTCACTATCAAATTATATGACAGCTTTCGATTTCATACTACTGCTATACTTCTGTGCGACCCTGGTACATTTGAGCTGATTCAAAGACGATTTGCATAAATTATTATGAAATGATATAAATGTTTTGTGGTTTTATGTTTACGAGATTCTACTTAAGGCCAAGGTTAAAATATATGAAAGTTTTATAATTCCGAAGTTCACAAAACTAGGCTTAATTTTAAATAACAGAACCTTTTGTGTTTTTAAATGAGATGTTATTCATTTCTCTTCCAAAACATATCGCGCCTACATTTCTAGTTGAAATAGCGTCATCACTCTTTTTCGAAAGATAACATAACATCACGCCTGTAATCCCCGAAGGGTTAGGCAGAGGTGTACCTGAAAGTACACCCACATTTCGTCAGTTACGTTTAAGTCCTATGTAATAGGACGAGCCTATTGCCATCAACCGGCCACAGATCCAGGCTTTGTGGTTGCTACTGAGGAATTCCTGATGGAAAAACCCAATAACACTTTTCCCCATCTGTGAATCGAACCCCGAAAAGAACGTCATGCTCAGTAGTCGCGCTTACGACCAAACCAACAAAGCAGTTCATTTTTGAAACATATTTAAATAAATAATGAAAACTGCATTTTAGATGCAAGGATATAGTAATTAAGCAATGTAAAACTAATGCAATTAGTCTCGGTGTTTGTTTTACTATGAATGTGTTAATTTAAGTGCAGTAATGCATCTTAGTATTATGACCAGTAGCCGTCTAGCATACTAAATGAAAAAGTTTAACTTTTATTTCAATCATACGACCCTGACACACATCTATATCCTGATACCTATCAGAAAGAGTCTTAATCTGATATGTCTGTAATTGTTTTCGTTCATTATCATTAAATGACTCCGTATTAAGATATCTTTATCTAATCAGCTTGTTTCAAGCCAGGACTGACCCTGAAAAAAAATCTGCAGGATTTTTGGCCAAACATTGCAGTACTCTTCAAAGCCTTTACTCTCTCCTGGCTTTACGATCTACTTCTTTTTTATTCTTCTTCCTTAAGTGTGGTGAGTGCCAGACTTAAGGAAGAAGAATAAAAGAGACACTTTACATTCCGTCAAGAAATATCTCTCAGGCATGCTGGTTTCCTCACGATGTTTCCTTCACCAAAGCACGTGACAATACGCACATAAATTTAAAAAATCAGAGTTGCGTGTCTTGGATTCGAACTCGAGCCCTATGACTTGGCACCCCGATGCTCATACCACTAGGCTTTCACTGCTATATTTACGATATAATAGATAGAAGTTTAAACTATTTCAATTTCTTATTGAACTGGTGAAAACCGTTTTAAAATTGCCGAAGCATGATTCTTAGCAATAGCTTGAAACACTCAAAACACAGGTCTTCTGAGTCTCCTATAGCTGCACTTTAAAGCACATTTTTGCTCAAAATCAGAACAAATTTAGAAAAATGGCTATTGAATTACTTGCCGGTCATCCTTAACGATGACTGCTTCTTGCTGATGTTATGTTGTGATCTGATTGGTGAATATAGACTAAATCTGGACGGGAAGCGCTGTCCAAAGTTGGTTAGTGTGACCTTTCAGGTTTATTTTTATTTTATTACCGTCCCTTTCTGTACACGTCCGTTTCCTTATTTCTTTTAAAATCGATATGATTCCGTGGACAGTAGTGGGGGTTATGTGTTTGTTTACTATTATACCTAAGTTAAATATTCATATTGTAACGCAAAAAAAAATTAAAATATAATAAAACGCTACTGACGTCGATTAACCTGGCTCCCGCTGGGTCCAAGTAACACAAGACGTACCATCGATACGAAAACAGAAGACTACAGTACAACCCGATTCATATCGAAGATAACAACTATTAGTATCTCACGTTTGTCCAAAAGCTAACTAGTCACAATAAATCATAGTCCAAAACAAGAATTTCGCAAGCCTCCCGCATCAATTGATCGCCCTCGTACGCACCAATAATCGATTGATCAATTATCAAGAGACTGCGACCGGCGCCCGCGCAGGTATGCGGTGCACCGTGCAACGCTTTCTATGACCACACGGGCCTAGATGCTATGTGGAGCGGTGTGATGATGTAATGTTTTGTTTTAATTTTTATTAGTACTAGACTATGTACTAGATCGGCGGAGGTAAGGGTAAGGACTTGTTGATTTGACTTCGTGAAGAAAATTTACTATCTGAAATGTCTACTATCTTATGGATTTTTCATCGAGAGGATTCTTTGTGCCATCATCATCGAAATTTGCAGCCTTGATCCACTCATAACATCACGCCTGTAATCCCCGAAGGGTTAGGCAGATGTGTACCCAATAATACACCCACATTTCACCAGTTATGTCTGAGTCGCATGTAACAGGGGGCGAGTTTATTGCCATCAACCGGGCACACATCCAGAGCCAAGCCAATTAACCCAACCCGGGAATCGAAACTAAAACCTCATGCTTAGCAGTCGCGATTGCGACTACTAGACTAACGAGGCAGTGAAAGAACGTTATAATGTAGGCTTAATATGATGGTCTGATGAAAGACTAGACTTCGTGCGAGTACATACAACGGAACCTTAGCAAATTTTAACAAGTTACAAGTTATTTACTTACCTTGAACAAACAACGGGTAACGGCCCTTTCATACAATTCTTACTCATACAAATTATATTCAGATATCTGGGTTTTCCCTTATTAAACTAGAACACTGGCTTTTACCGAGGCTATCGTGCGGTTTTAAACGGATCAATAAGAAATGAACTAACTTGAATAAATTAACATAAATAGTTATTGGGCATTTACATAGGTATGCAGGAATGGCAAAAAAGCGTGGAAAACTGATGTCTAACGAAGTTTTACGTTTGCATTAGCTCCTATATGCGTAAATGCTTTAATTAGGTACTTAATTAGGTGTTAATCGCGCCGTCGACTTCCATAGGCTGAGGTGATTGATTGGAATTTACTCACGTGTTTAATGGGTTTAATGAGCACAATGAATAGACCCTTGTCTATGTAACTAATTTTCTTAATTTCTTGACATCTAAGTGGGTCTTAAAAAAGGAACAATTTCCTGCCTTTTTAAGACACATCGCAATATCATTCATCAAAATAACGCTTTTTTTTGGCAATGCAGTCTTTAATTTAGACCAAAATGACTAAAAAATATAAAAAAATACCAATGGTGTATATTTTTAAGCCACTGGCCCTTCACCAGCGACTTCCGCAAAAAATGTGATAACTCGGCTAATATGCATGATATAAATATAATTTATAGCCTATAGCACCTACGAATAATATAGCTTGTGAAATAATTTTTAGAATTGGATCATTAGTTCCAGATATTACCCCCTACATGCAAACTTACAAATAAAATTTACCTCTTCATTATATTAGTATAGACAACAAGTACGGTAACCAATTCCATAAACGCACACACACATCGAAGTACATACTAATTACTGTAATTGACAAAAATATAAATCAACGTGAGTATAAAACGTGACGATCGTGTACGCACTTCTTTTGTTCACCATCAACGACAATAGTTTACTATAGATCAAACTGTGGCTCGATCAAAAGTCGCTTGGTAATACCACCATGACTAAACGGTACTATTATAAAAACAAAAGTAATTCAAAACAATGGGTGAGTACTGAACTCTCTAGGATTTTTGTGGCAGGAAGTTACGGTCATTGGTGTTTCCGCTTTATGTTTCAGAAAATTGTGCTGAAAACTTGTCATCCTTAAACAACCCGTTAACACGGTTTTAAGCTTTCACGGTTTATAACTTAACTTATACTGTCACTTACGGGTTATCAACCCGCGATCATGGCGCTTACAACAGCGTCGAAATATCGAGAGCTCAAAATAATGAACAATCACGGAAGATATCCCGTAAGTGACAGTATAAGTTTAACCCGTAAATATTTACAGGTCAGTCAGTCATAGGTCTTTCAGTTAAGCACCAAATGTGAGATGTTTTTTGCCTGTGGAAATCCTAAAGATGTCCTCCTCCATGGGGTAGGTTAAGGGGTCTGACAGACTCGTACTGTCTAGAACCACACGGTGTTCTTCAACTACCTTTGACCGAGGAGCTGGAGTAATTGCACAGTTCGTCACGCTTCCCCGGCTCGGTTTTGGCCCACATAAACATGCGAGAACTCACAGGTTAGTTTAAATTCTATCTTTAGCAGACCGAGGAGTTCTTCCATTGAACTTGGAGAACCTTCCGTTGAGACGGGGTGTTGTTTTTGATGTGCTAGGTAGGTAGGTAGTAGGTATTTAAACTGTCGAAACCGCTTTGTATAGACTAACTGATTTCTACAATCTATAAATATAAAATGGTAAACTGACTGACTGACTGACTGACTGACTGACTGGGTGATATATCAACACACAGCCTAAACCACTGGTCCTAGAGACATGAAACTTGGAGGGTGTATTCTTTATGAAGAGTAAGTATCCACTAAGAAAGGATTTTTGGGAATTCCACCCCTAAAGGGATAAAATAGGGGATGGATATTTACATGAAAGTCCGTCAGTTTTGAAGTTAGGATCTTCAAATTTTGTGTTTAGGCTGATTGAAAATTAATCTACACGTGTCTCAGCATTTTTGAGAATTCTACCCCTGAAGGGTTAAAATGGGGGATGAAGGTAAGTAATCGGATATTTTTCGAAATCCACGCGGGCGAAGCCGCGGGCATAAGCTAGTAGCATTATAAAACAATCTAAGGGCAAATATATTCACTTTTATTAACTACCAATTGATTCTTACACCCAAATCTTATTATAACCCTATAATCAAAATACCTTCACATACAACCGGAATCCATCATAACCTTTAATCGGAGGCACTCGAACAAAATAAGGCGGGTCCAAAATTATATCAATTTAAACTTAAAGTAAGAGTGTTCTTAACACTTTCACTGCAATGCCATCAAAGTAAGTGCAGGACAGGTAACAAGGAAAGAAAGAGATAGCTTCACGAAAATAACTAAATACAGTACGGGAGAAAGAGATAGTCGTTGCAAAAATAACTAGGTGCAGTCATGTGCGAATTTAACAAGAAGATATTGATGTCTAAGTTATGTATATGATGATTTTCGAAGCTCTTCCATACTGCAGTTGTGTTGTTTCAAGTTCTAAGTTAGCAAATGTGCCGATGGATTATGCGGTGAAAAGGTTATGGCAATTTTCTCAAATGTACGACGGTTTATTGTACCGTTCAATTGGCAATTACACTCTCCAGTCACTTAAACTTACAGAAACCTTTACATTTCTGATGTTAAGCCAACACGTCTGACAACCAGTCTTACGAAGAGTTGTCGTGTTACTCAGTTACTGGGTCGTGGAGTCAGTTAGGCAGTCGCTCCATGTGAAGTATTAGTAAACAGCTGCATCTGGTTAGACTGGATTCCTACCCACAATATAGTTGGGAAATACTAGGCAGATGACTGCTTCATTGGTCTAGTGTTCGCAAGCGTGACTGCTGAGCATTGGGTCCTGGGTTCGATTCCCAGGTTGGGCAAAGTGTTATTGGGTTTCCCATCCTAAATTTCTCAGTGGCAATGGCTCACCCCCTATTACATGGGACCTAAACATAACTGGCGAAATATGGGTGTAATATTAGGTACACCTATGCCTACCCTTTCGGTGATTTCAGGCGTGATGTTATATTATGTTACTAGGCAGATGAGGTGTCTGATGTTTATGTCCAGGTCAATTCTCGAAGATTTGCATTGTGTCTCTATATGCTTTAATTTCTTTTTGATACCTGAATAACAATGGCCTAGATTACTCACAGGAAGGTTACACGTTACATTTCACACCTTTATCAACCATTTCAAAGACAGTACTCGTACGTCATCAGGCAATAAATGGCTATCAACTTTATTTCACGATAAGTATTAGTCCTCACTTAAAGATCAGACATACTAATACGCGGCTCGGATGCTGCAGATCGGCTGTGGACACCGTACATAACCATCAAAAGGTTTTGTCTAATTTGTATGGGCCGGTAAGTAGTTGCATGGAGTTGTCCGTGTCCGGACCGAAGAATGTCTATACCGTTTTGCCTTTTATGTGTCAATTCAGGCAACATATCTAACATAGGTCACCGCAAACAAGCAATACATACATCTGCCTAGCCTTTTCCCAACTATATTGGGGTCGGCTTCCAGTCTAACCGGATGCAGCTGAATACCAGTACTTTACATGGAGCGACTACCTATCTGACCTCCACAACCCAGTCAGTACTGGGTAATACAATAATATTACCCAGTACTGACTGGGTTGTGGAGGTCAGATAGGTAGTCGCTCCATCGTCGACAACAAACAAGCAATAATACGAATCAAAGTGTTATCAATAAAATAGTTTTGTCACAGAATTCTATAGACTACGCTCAATTTATTTTTTTTCGTATCAATGGAAACAATCATACTTCCGCAAATCGGAACGCGTTCGTTTATGTGTGAAATGTAAAACGGACTGATCGGCAGCCATTACGTAAAGCTATTGCAAAAATTCTTGTATAGTAATGTGCATTGTCCCAGATATACATAAAATATCGTTTCGGTCAGTTCTGTTGTGGTGCATGCTTTTTTTGTCGCAGCCTACTTTCGCAGAAATGATTTAATCAATAATCAGGTTCATGAAGAAAATTTTATATCCTTGTGATAGTTGCTTCGTGGTCGGTTCAATAATAAAATTGTAAGCTACTATAAACAATCATGTGACATGGAGAGGGAAAAGAAGACCAAGGAAACGATGGATGGATTGTGTGAGGAATGATATGAAAGAAAAAGGAGTAAATGATAGCGTGTCGGTTGAGAGAGGAGAATGGACGAAAAAACGTGTTGTGCCCTAAGTAACATGGAACAAGGACAGGAAGATGAAGAAGGAATTCTATTCATGACGGCAATGAATCTCTACAACTATTACTGAACAAAATTAACATATCAATTAAATTAACATGTCATTGGACATTCATAAATGTTGTTTTAAAACCAAAATTTGATACATTGTTCTTATTGCTTTTTACAAACAGTTCAGCACGTTGATTTTGTTTATAAAAACTAGATGAGATTTGTCAAGGAATATCAAAAACAAAAACACGTAAACAATGTAGATTTCTCAGAAAAAAATGCAGAATACCATGGTCAAGTTTACCCCGTTACGCAATATTGAAGATTCAATCAACATAATTATTCTAAAAGTCAAGATTTTAGGTCATCTCACATTACAAGGTAAAACACAAGCCATAAATTAAATCATTCTCAGATCATAATCTTATTGACAAACTGTGGAATCAGCCAAATGCGTGACAACATTAAATAACTAATTGTCCAATTGTCAAGGCAGCCAACGGAACCGGAATTGCTACAAATGTCATGGACGGTGTGATAGGAACTTAATATGTTATTAAAAAGTATAAGTAAAGGCTGACGTGTCAAACGCAACTGCAAGGCAGACGTGGAAGTGGGAATTAAAGGTTTTAAGATGCGTGTAGGCTAGGTGTCTTCCATTTTTGAAACAATACAATATTTGGTTTGAATCAATAAACCATGGACATCAACATAACTCATAATCACACATACTACTCATACTCTCTCTCTCTCTCTGATTTTTATATTTCATTTTTCGACGGCACGGTTGGCGCAGTGGCTGAGCGATTGACTGCTGCGCTTCGTGTCGCGGGTTCGATTCCCGCACGGAACAAATATTTGTAAGGCCTACAGGTAGTTGTTCCGGGTCTGGCTGTTTGTGTATGTCAATTTAAATGTTTGTAAACGCACCCACGGTACAGAAGTAATTCCTAGTGTGGGCCAACGTTACGTAAAAAAAAAAAAACTACATATGAAAATGACAACTTCACCTACACCACCACCTACCCTACCTACATACCTACACCTCTACAGATATTATTTAAAATTAGTCAAACACAGTTAAATTGTAAGAGTAATTACTATTTAAGATAAGGAGAAAACATGTAACAGATTTTACTACTACGTAAGATTATTTTTCTTGGTTGGTACAATCTTCATTTTCTAATTACATCTTAGCAACATTGTAACACCAATACACATATAACTTAGATAAACGCCATATTTATGTAAAACTATCTTATGTCCGGGGATCGTACTCATCATCATCATCTGCCTAGCCTTTTCCCAACTATGTTGAGGTCGGCTTCCAGTCTAACCGGATGCAGCTGAATACATACATACATACTGCTACGGGATCGTACTACCGGGTTAAAAGATCATAACCATATTTTTTTTTATAAGATTTTAAACTTTCATGGTCACTAAAATTATTATAACTAGAAAACGGGATATTTACCATGTTTATTGTTTTCTTTGAGTTCCCGATATTTCGGCGCTGTTGCAAGCACCATGATCACGGATAAACTGAAGTTATTGCGGGTGGGTGTTTATGAGCAGACAAATCGGTCTACCCTCTTTCTTGTTCATTATTTAACCCGACATCAAATAACAGCCGCTGATAAATGCACAATCTTATATAGAGAAAGGTGTCTGAAGTAGGAAGGTCCTGTGTTATCCGGGTTATAAACTATCTGTGTGCAAAACATCCAAATCCGTTCAGTTCAATTTTTGCGTGAAAAAGTAACAAACATCCATACATCGTCACAAAATTTCGCATTTATTAAGTGATCAGATAAACACGAATTTTTAACTGTACTATAATACGAAATAACTTACGATTCTACAAGATTATGATAATAAAAGACGTGAGTGTAATAAGTAAATTCCAACTTTCATTGAACATAAAATAAAACCTAAAATGTTAGTGAACGGGTATCGAATGTCTTGCCAAATATTCTAGCTGTAGAGAAAGCGGGAAATTATTCATCAAGTAAATATCCTATAACATGTATAAATAATAAAAGTTTTTTGTAGATAATATTCACGGTGACAATGTTTTCACTTTCCTATAAAGATAAGATTACCAGTTATTTTTAAAACAACTTGTTAATCATGTAAAGTTACTCTACAAGTTTCACTTCTTTTGTTCTTACCTGGTGGATGAAATTAAAACGCTTCAATGATCAAATTAAGTTCAATGTTACTTAGTAAGCAAATTCAGCAGTCATTCGTAACTAGATATATTTTTAATGAAAACATCCTAATAATCTAAATTCATTTTCACTGAAACATTTTATTGAATATTTAAGGTTCAACGTTTTTAAAGAAACATAACTGAAAATGCTGTTTTTATTTTTAATAAAAGTGTTTAATTGAAAATGAAGATACGTTTATCTTTATTTTCAATTAAAAATGTTGATTCCATTTTCAATTTGCAACATTTTTAAACCGCCAAAGTAACAAATATCGTCAAAAAGACAGTAAACAATAATTTCAATTACTTTCTTTCAAAAGACAATTTCACGCGATTCGCTCCGCCATGCGCGCCAGTGGACACGTAACCTTACCTCTGTGCTGCCGAATGACACAGAATACTGGCGGTGTCATTAATGCTTTATAATTGCATAATTAGAAGCTCCATGACAACTATGTACAGTGAAATTAATTAGCCATTGCAATTATAGTTATTTACGGCTTGAGAAACGCGATGGCAATTTTTATTTCGTTTGACAAAATTAGTATGGGTGTGACAATGTAAATGTACATAAGGGCATAGTCTGGCTGTGTAAAACTAAAAAATAAATTACCGTGTGCCTCCCTTTGGATTTCACGCAATGCAAGACTTACAAGTTATGATGATGTGCCCTGAAAACTTCGCTATACAAAAATACAAATACAATACAAAAATACAAAATGGTTTATTGCTTCAACAAGTTTACATTTACAATATTTGTGTTGCTATACCTTGACAATACGAATACCACAAATACGAAAGCAAGATTCCCTGAATGTATTGTACGTCTGAAGCTGAACTATCGTACCGATTCTCATAAAAAATACAAAGAACTACTTTAACGAGACATTGAAAACTCTAGTAAGTACATACTCTTACAAAATGTTTAAAAAGCCACAGACTAACATAACATAATAGTACCCCTGTAAACCCCAGGTAATAGAGGGCGAGCCTATTGCCATCAACCGGGCACAAACCCAGACTCTGTGGCTGTTACTGACAAATTCCTGATGGAAAAACCCAATAACAATTTGCCCGACCCGGGAATCGAACCCAGGACCATACAAATAATGGTAATCTTCAATAATACTCACATTAACTAAAACCACTGTTCAACTTCAACACCTCTTCAAAACTAACAAAATGATCATAAAGAAATACAATACAATTATCTTAGCGTGTCTACCCGTAATCAGATTAAATATGCAAAGAAACCATCTCCGGCCAGCCCTATCAAATTACTAATACCTTGGCCGAAACAGCCAAGCATGCAAAATACTTCCTTAGGAACCCAGATGATCAGATACTGGCCTATAAGAAGGCCGGAATTATTATTCACGTATGCTCTTCAAATTGGATGAAACAATCAAAATCGACCAATTCAAAGTCAGATATGCGCTTCATTTTTGTATCTATCAATCAAAGAGCATCGCCTGTTATCCCTGATGTTAAACCAGAAGTGTACCTAATAGTATACCGCATTTGAGCATTTTGGCATCAACCGGGTACAAATCCACACTCCATGGTTGCTACTGAGATTTTTTTTTATTTATTTATTTATTTAAACTTCATGTACAATAGTGATACATAGGTGGACTTAATGCCACAAGGCATTCTCTACCAGAAATTCCTGATGAGTAACACTTTGCCCGACCTAAGTATCGAACCCAGTACCTCATGCTTAGCAGTGGTGATTGTGACCACTTTGTTTTAATGTACGAAAAATTTATGTATATGAATATCAACATCCTACAACCTTGCATGTACAATACATGTTCATAATAATCAACCTGACTGTAGAGAATTGCGATCATCGAGATTATCTCGAGTCATCAGTGTTGGATGTATTGTTTTAAAGATCTGATAAGATGTGATAAGTGTTTGTTTTGTTTTCATCGATCATTTAGCACGTTCTTGAGATTTTTTGGATTTTTTTATGATAGAGTTTTAATTTGACCTGTTTAGAGGATTTTATTTGTTTTTGTTTTTTTTTAAGAGAGTTTTTTTTGTGTTTTTATCGTTCTTTTTTGTTTTTGTTTGTTTTTATTTTTGTTTTTTTTTTTTTTCTTTGTTTTTATCTTTCGTTGTTGTTTGTTTTTGCTTTTTTTTTCTGTTTTTTTGTTTTTATCTGTGAGAGTTTTTATAACATAACATCACGTCTATAATCCCCGAAAGGTTGGGCATAGGTGTACCTAATAGTACACCCACATTTCGCCAGTTATGTTGTGAATCATATATAATAGGGGCGAGCCTATTGCCATCAACCGAGCACAAATCCAGACTCTGTGGCTGCTACTGAGAAATTCCGGATGGAAAAACGCAGTGACACTTTACTCGACCTGGGAATCGAACCCAGGACCTCGTGCTTCTCATTCAGAGTTTTTATGTTAGAACATACTCCATTTTAAACAGTATTTGCAGAGATAGTTTTCAAATTTTTTGACAAGATGTACAACAATAGTTAAGTTGGTTATTCAAAAAGAAATATACGCGTCGACTTGTGAATGTCCTCCTTTCGTTAGATAAAAATGATTGCACACAATGCATTTGTCATGGTTACAGTGACAAGCTCCAAAATAAGATTTATTCGACTGATCTTAACAGTTTGGCAATAGGTATCTAGCATTTACGACATTCACGATTCATAACGCCATCTTTTACTTTCATCAGACACCTTAAATAATTTTTAAAAGGACTCCACCCCCCGAAATCACGACTTTTGAAGTTTAAGTTCCCCCCCCCCTGAAAGTATTTCATTTTAAGTCGTGAAAGGTTATCATATCCTTTCACACATTGCTATATTTTTTCGACATCATCTCTCTGACTGATATGTATTACGAAATTCATAACTATTTTTTGTACTGCATGTGTTATGTCTAGATGGCGTGGAGTTAGAAATGTCATAGTTCTGGGTTGGATCTTCTATTCGGGAAAATTTGTATTGGGGATTTCTATTTAGAAGTTCTCGGCAGTACCCCTTCTTTATGCGTCCTTTTTGTTACATTAGTCTCACTTCCTAAAACATAAATATGATGATTTACCAAGCGTACTAAAGTTGCTGCCAGTTAAGATGGCAATAGCGGTCATTGAACCACATACATTTATTGAATCTCTTCTTTTAAAAAACGTATACAAACTTGTTAATAGAATTGACATTGATTGTGATCCTGAACATTGGCAGAAGAAACGATAAGTTACACGGTTTATGGTTTTAGTTCGTGTAAAGAGATATCAGGGAAAGGGCAATGACCGCTATTGCCATCTTAACTGGCAGCAACTATAGTTCCATCTTCTAGTCAGAGGCTTTCTAGGAATATAAGAGGAGTACCTAATATGCAAATGCATATATTTGCATTATAATATTCTAGTGCATAGACCAAACATAACCTTGACTATGACGGATGTGTGGAGCTCTGAAGACTGAAACAATTCCAGCTGATAAGCTATTTGACACTTCAATTATATTAGGAGACGCAACAAGGTGGTCCTTTGTATGGTAATGTACGACCAATCATTGTTACAATGAATGAAGCACTTTTGACCTTTCTGTTGTGGGTGTTATGATTGTTGAAGCATCCGGATAGTTGGGAATTAGATGGTGGTTTGTCTTCTATGATTATATTCATAGAATTGCACAGGCTTCCTACAGTTAATAAATGTTCGGGTAGGTGCGTTGGATTCGACAGTAGGTATGTAGTGTAGCAGTATTTGTATGTATGTAGTTACCTCTATTTATTGAATAACAAAGCTGACCTGCAGTACTTTGACAACTATTTATTAATTTATGCCGACCGGAATAAGACATGATGTGTAGCACGTTTTTAAAACTGTTTCGGATCATCTGGTGATAGTAAATTGGTTGGCTATAGAAGCCAGAAAATCAAGATTTTTGAAGAATCAAATGTGGGCAAACAAATTCACGGCAAATAAATAGCTGGTATTAATTTTCGACAACGTTTTTAAACACTGAAGCCTACTCCAACAAACTTGAGAAAAGTGTTGTTTAACTGATAAAATGTAGATGTACATTGTTCTTGGTGCAAATAACACCCAGACGCTATTCCAAATACATAGACAAAAGTTAAGAGGGAACAGGCGATTCTCCATACAAACGTATTTCTCTTTTTTTTTCTTGAATAATGCCTTTAGAGCATTTCTTTTTTTTTTCATAAAATGAAAGTGTACTGCAGACGGGGTCATTTCCTTTTTTTCCGCAACTAATAAGTTAAGAAAATATGACCCTCCATGATTGACAAAAAATGCCTCATTTTAACGGCAGTGATTAGAGAACTATCAGACAACTTCGAAAAGTTTTTAACATAAAAGTAATTGATAGGAAACCTATAAATACTCTTTCTTAAAATTTTAATGTCAAAATAATTGAATTGGTTCAGTTTTCGAGGAGAAAAAAGGAGAATACGAAATGTTGATCTCGTCAAAATTTTTGTGTAATAATATCGGTCTGAGCTGCAGCTGTCCCTATAGCACTCTATGGCTGGATGCATCGCGGGAACGTGACGGCAATTCTTCAAATACCTATTTTTCAAACCTCGCAGGCCCTGTTCCCTCTTAAGTGACCGTACGTAGCGCACATTTAAATCTAAGAACATAAAACGTAACACGGAATAATTTCACACAGTTGTAACTCACAGCTAAGTCGAGTTAAGTATTGCTACAGAGTACAACCAACGACAAATACTAATCTATGGCTTTTACAGCGATTGTTGCAATTTGCACTAGTAATTTGACAAGCATCTATTATTCTCGATACTTTATGATTCAGTTTCAATACACCACGCCTGTGTACACAAAAGTGACAGACAGAGGTGTGTTACTGAAATTATTATAGGAAAACACTTTCTTTCCAACCCAGAGAACAAAGTGGGACACGTTTACAACTACTAGACCAGCTCTAAAATATTAGAAAAGGATAGAAGGTATATGTTTATTCCAGAAATAGAGCAGTTCCTCAAGGAAGAAATTCTCGTTACATTAAACAAGAAATTTCAAAAATCTCACTCAAACCTAATTAAAAGCAGTTAATGTATTGGAATGCGGAGTAATCCTGAACCAGATCAGTATCGCTGGATCTTGTAACGTAAACGCGCACGTTAACGTTGCCGTAGGAAGTCTGCGTAAAGAGTTCACTTTCTAAACCAGAGCGGCGCGGGCGCCGGTTTGTGACACAGCCTATGAAAAAACAGTGAGACAATATTGTAAATGTTTACTGTTTTTGTTTGTGCGTGTTCTTCGGACATTTATTTCGGTAGACGTTAATATAAATAGTAATCAGTGGTTACATAAATTGGAGCATCATTTGAGAGGCGCATTTTCGCCATTTGTAATTTATTTTTAATTTTATGTGTCGCATTCGGCCGTTTCTTTGGTCCGAAGTGACAAAAGTTGGGATATATTATGGTTATTATGTATCGTCATTTCTTTTGCATTTTACTAAGCGCACATCTAACTACATTTTTTAATTAGTTTACCCCCGCTAGGTAATATAAAAATGTTACTACAATGCATTTTAGTGACTTCTAAAAGTGCGGGTTTAGTCCGTTTTTACGCCAAAATAGTTGCATGTAATAAGTATTCAATTTCTTTTTACAAAATGGCAACGCCCGTTAGTTTTATTGGCATACAAGCACATCAAGCTAATAACATCAAGTTAATAAAAACAAACTTTCTAGGCTTCAAAGAAACAATGTATTCTCTTGAATAGTCTTTTCATTTCTTTATGATCAAACAATATAAATCGTACTCATCATTCTTCCGCCCTAATCCGAATTTATTCAGGGTCGGCGCAGCATGTCTTCTTCTCCCATATAAATAGTACTGTCACTGTCGATCCGAAAATATGTATAACATGTTCAACTGATACAGTCATGTAGTCTGTGGTTCAGCCACCGGAGCGCACCGTATTCTTTATTTTACCGTTTTAACATATCAATGACACTTTCGCCGACGTAATAGTAACGTAATACTGGACTTTAGTGCACGTGAAACTGACAGCCGGACGAATAATTACGTACATTTCTTTTAACCATGCATTCTCACGGCTATTCGTAACATTTCGTCTAGTCTGTCAAGTGCATTATTGTTCAATTTCTCGAGAATATTTTGGGATAGTTTTTTTTTTTTTGGTTAAGAGTTTTTTGTCATTGTGTTTGTGTATTTCTTTTTTTCATTGTTGTTATGTTGTCTAGTCGAGATGAAAGGTATGATTAAGGAAAAATATGTACAGACAAAGCAGTCTGCATTTTCTGAATTATTAAAACATATAATCGTTTGTTTATGAACTAGATACAATGGCGGATCACTCCACTACCTTGGTGCATTGCGAATAAAATCGGCTGATTATGATGTTGAACTATCATCATATCTCCCATTTGGGGCCGTCGCAACATGTCGTCTTCATCCATATTTCTCTATTACTCGTCATCTCATCATGATGTTGATCTAAATGGCATCGTTTAACTACTTTTATAACCAGTAATTAACATGTAGTTGCCAACATTCACACATTATTTTCGCAAAGATCTGCCAAACAAAAAACTAACGTACACTGGCATATTGCATCATGGTGCTATAAGAGCAACAGCCTAGCAACTTAGCAGCTAAACCAGTGAAGTGTAATCCAGTAGCTCAATCCACTACTGTAACTGATACTGTGAGATCATTCACTTATGACATTACGAGTCGTATACCTTACTGGACGTAATAAGTTGACCCCAAGTAGAATATACTTAAAGAATAAGAGACTAAAAGAGAAGTACATGAAGAAGATATGTTATGCCGATCCAAAATTTATTGGGATAAGGGCAGGAGAATAATGATGATCTGAGTGTGTTAGGACCTAAGAAGTAATGCCACAGACCTTGCTCACATCATCATCATCATCATCATATCAGCCAAAAGACGTCTACTGCTGGACATAGGCCTCCCCCAAGGGACGTCACATTGACCGGTCCAGTGCGACTCGCATCCCGCGGATCCCTGCAACCTTCACCAGGTCTTCAGTCCACTAGGGAGGTCTTCCAAGGCAACGTCTTCCAGTTCACGGTCCTCACACCAGAATTTTTCGGCCTCATCGGCCATCCGTTCTGCGAGCAATGTGCCCTGCCCACTGCCACTTAAGTTTGTTTGCTCACATATGACAATTATACTTTTGAAGTAGGTAATAACTTCTGAAATACTGAATTTTCGCAAAAAAACACTGAAAATTAAGATTAACAATTGGGTAGAAAATATTTTAATCAATCGCACTAAAAGAATAAACAGTAATTGCCACTCAGTGTACACGACCACTCATGGTAATACTCCTGAGTATTTATTTTCATAATACTGCTCAAGTACATAGTTGATGAGTCACTGTTACCACTTCAGTTGTCTACACCACTTTCATATAACTATTCGCTGGCTTCGAAACTTAAAGACTTAAACTAAGCATTAACTTGGATCTACGCTTCCATATCAACATAAAAGTAACTCTGTCTGTCCGTCTGTATGTTTCATTTTTTTTTACACGTAAACCACTGCACCCATTGTTATGGGTAGCTTGGTACTTGGAAAAGGACAATCGCTGGTGTCATCCTGGCTATTTATTTTAAACAATGATGAAATACAAATTTGACTGCGTCGATGGACTAGTGGTCGCAAGCGCGACTGCTGAGTATGAGGCCCTGGGCTCGCCTCACTGTTACATCAGACTTAAACATCATCATTCTCTTGCCCTTATCCCAATTCATTTGGGGTCGGCGCAGCATGTCTTCTTCTTCCATACTTCTCTATTACTCGTCATCTCGCCAGACACCTCCTTTCTTGCCATATCATTCTTTACACAGTCCATCCATCGTTTCTATGGTCTTCCTCTACTCATACACAGAACTTTCCTCACAACATTGTTACATCAGACTTAAACATTATTGGCGAAATGTGGGTTTACTATTAGGTACACTTGTACCTAACCCTTCGGGGACTACAGGCGTAATGTTATGTTATGAAATACAAAATATCTGTGGACAAAGTCGCAGGCAACAGCTACTCCTCGATAAAATGACCCGCAGCACGAAGATTTAACAATCTTTTACAATTGTCCAAAAACCATGATATTTGAGATAAAGCCATTATAATAAGAACCATTAAATATAATAGTATAATAGCAGTAATTCAAGTAATTTCGAAGTGTTATGATAGATTACAGATGTTAATTTAGATCCGTTATCTGGGTCAAGTTGAATCGCCGCAATATCTAGTAGAAAGTAGATTACAATAACTCGTTTCTTACAGAAGGGGAATGTCTAGTGTTTCGTGTTAGTGACTAAGTTTGGATACTAGATTTGAGTGGGGGCTTTGTTGTAAAGTGGTCTTGACTAAGATTTTTTGTATGTTTTATTGATATTTTATATGTCATCAGATGATGATGATATGTATAGCCTTTTCCCAAATAAGTTGGGGTCGGCTTTCAGTCTAACCGGATGCAGCTGAATACCAGTATTGTACATGGAGCGACTATCTATCTGAATTCAACAACCCAGTTAGTACTATTTAATATGATACCCCTTGGTAAGACTGGTTGTCAGCCTTTTTGGGCCACTGTAGTTTGTAGATCTTTGAAATTCGTTAGGTAGTTAACGAATTTCAAAGATCTACAAACGACACCTGGGACCAACGGCTTAACGTGCTTTCCGAGGCACGGAGGAAACTTGGTATGTATATATGTTTGTATGAATATTGATTGTCATCATGATTTCTTTGTTCAAGATGGAATTAACCTTGTCAAACTTTTATTTTATAGGGTCCCGTACCCGAAGGGTAACCAACCAGGGCGCTGTATCTCATGATCCGCAATAGGTAGATGGTTGAAATTTTCACAGAATGTGTATTTCTGTTTCCGCCATAACAACAAATAATAAATTAAAAATTAAAGGAGGCGCCCTGCTACGCTACGCGAAACCCTTTATACGCGAATCCCACCCGCACTTGACTTAAACTATCCACGAAGTATGTAAGAAGAAATTCTTGTTTTTTGGTGCTAAAGTTTCAGTGTTTTTCGTTAAGTATCAATAACTAATTTTAATTAAATCTCCAAATGAAAACGAAAACAAAACTTTCCTTTTCACAACAGTTTAATATGCTATCACATTCTTTCTCGTCGCTATCGGTCAACTAAAGCAGCACACCGTTTTTTACCGACTTCGCCAGCCGAGTGAGTTTACCCAACCGGTGACGTCATCAGCCTCTTGTTTTTGTTAAATAACTTACAAAATGAACTTCAATGAAACATTTATGTAATTCAAATATTAATTAGTTATGTTTATATTTCTTTTTTTTATAGCTGAGTTTGAGGCACACCAGCTGCATCAACCTATCATGTTCATAACATCAGCCTATCATGTTCCCACTGCTGGGACAAAAACCTCCTTTCAGGGAGACGGGTTGAACCGTAATCCACCACAGAGGCCCTAAATGTGTCGGTGGATGTCACACGTCTTCGAATTGTTGGTACTTTTCGAATTCCTTGCCTAATTAGTGACAAAAGTATCAGTCTATTACTTCTACTTATACTTTTTCTCTACATGATACACTGGAGCTGCATTTTTTTGTCTCAAAAGTACTTTTAAGTTTAAATATGCAAATATAACAATACCAACCACTTGCTGCAATTCACAAAGTTGAGAGAGGTTGTTAACTCGCCGCTTACAACCTTAACTTATTTATTTCATTGCGAATAGCGCTTAACGAAACAATAGACTTTTAACTTTTTCTGAACACCAACAAGGAAATACAAAACTCAACTATAGAGACGTCAATCGAATGTTTTTAAACTCGTTTTTAATACTAATATATGCATCGGCGAATTATTTATAAAATCAATGTGACAGAATTACAAATGCATGAATTTCATTTGCAATGCTAACGAAGAAAGTGGTGAAATTATCTGACCTTGACTCGAATGTATAACACGAACAAAAAATGTATGCGAATGTATAAAATGTATAGTACGAACAAAATGACTAGCGCGATTAACGCGTTGATGT
This sequence comes from Noctua janthe, assembly GCA_910589295.1. Taxonomy (NCBI): domain Eukaryota; kingdom Metazoa; phylum Arthropoda; class Insecta; order Lepidoptera; family Noctuidae; genus Noctua; species Noctua janthe. The sequence goes on from OU342560.1 coordinate 3,390,707, forward strand.
CTTTTATATGGAAGAAAGAATTGCGCGAAGATTTGATTTTAAATGTGTGAGAAAAGTGTTTGAGATGAAATCATAATGCATATTAAGGTCAAATGATTTAGATACTAGATGGATATTGAGATAGTCTTTCGCCCTATATAAAAATATTTTTATATTGGGAGCTCGTGGCTAAATAATAACACCCGCTAAGGTCGATCTTTAGGTTAAGCCATGCTTGCCTAGGTCGGTATGTGGATGGGAGACCACCGACCACATACAGAGTTTCCTCCGTGCCTCAGAAAGCACGTTAAGCCATTGGTCCGGGCTGACATGTGTAAATCTTTGACAGTCGTTACAAGTAGTCAGTGGCCCGAATGTCTGACAACCAGTCTTACCAAGCGGTATCGTATTACCCAGTACTAACTGGGCTGTGGAGGTCAGATAGGCAGTCGCTCCATGTAAAATACTGGTATATAGCTGCATCCGGTTACACTGAAAGCCTACCCGAACAGGTATTGAGCTCCAATTTTATCAAATAAAGGAAATATAAAGCAATCATTCACATCACTAAAACAACTTACTAACCTCACACCAAATAACTAATTACTAATCTTCCTTAATCAAAACCCGCTCCTCAAGGCGTGGGACATCGCCACAAAGAATGCTACTTTTACAGCAATACCGATGACTGTGTGTCTGAATAAGGATGCAGACGAACTTTCACTGGCGGTTTTTTTTAGACTCAGACAGACATTTTAGGGGCTTCGTGTATAGACAGCTGTGAGGTGCCGTGGAGATATAATTTCTCCTTCTTGTGTGTGGTCTGAATCAAACATTGTGTAGTAATTTAATTAAAATTATTGATCAGCTAAATAGTGTAAGGATTTTCCCGGTCAATGCTAGAAGCAACGCAGGGATTTTCCTACGACAAATGCAGGTGTCATGTTATTGTATTTTGAATTTAACAAGCACTTCATCAAGTTTTCAGTATTCAGATTTTGGAGAAATATTAGTAAAGTAATCATGTTCTAGAAAACGGCTCTAATGATTTTGATGAAAGTTGGAATATAGGGGTTTACGGGGCCAATAAATCGATCTAACTATATAGGTCTCATATCTGAGAAAATTCGTTTGCTCTATTTTCACCCGAGTAGAGCTCGGTCGCCCAAGTACTAAATAAAGAAATTATTTAACTTCAAAGTGTTTTTAGCCACAGAATATTTTTACTACAGAGATAAAAAAATATTTGCCATATTTATTTAAAATTACTTGCAATAAAATGATTCAATAGCATTAGATCCATAATAAAAAACCTGTCGCCCCACATAGCCTCTACTAGCTTCGCATTCAGTGCATATTTCCTTATATTTACGATTCGAGAACTGCTTTGTCCATGGTCAGCTGCTCTGTGACCGACAGTTCTTTGTCATGTACCACTATTATTATATTTTGACCAAATTCACTCCGCACAAAATGATGGAGAAAAGCTTGTTCGCTGTTGACTGGCTCATTCATATGAACATGTAGTTATTGTGTAGTTGTAAAAATGCCTGTCAAGAAGAAATTCTACGAGTACATGGGTCTTTTGATGTTCGTAGTTATTATAGAATTGTTTGAAAATAATCATAAAATAATATGTTTAGTGAATAGTTGAACATATTTAATTGAAAGCTTGACCTTACTTGAGTACTTTTACGAATTATATAAAAAGTTTGCTTGCAGGATTATTAAAGCATAGTGTGTTAAAAATGATTAACTGTTGTATTTGAAGATAGATACTACACACATACACACAACACACACACTAATCACACATACATTACACATTGATACATTTACTTTAAAATTATAAAATATTATCATTTTCACTAAAAACGGGATTTTTACCATGTTTACTATTTGTGGTTTTTGTGGATTATCCGTGATCATGGTGCTTGCAACAGCGCCGAAATATCGGAAAATCATAACAAATAGTAAACATGGTAAATATTCCGTTTTTAGTGTTAATAAAATTAATAGTGTTAGTGACCATATCAGTTTAAAAACATGTTACTAATATTTAAGACTCATCGATATAATGGTCACCTATCGCAAGGCAATTGAACATCCTGGATTATGTATTCCATATAAGTGCGAATCGATTTATTAAACTATGTGGAATTCGCCTTTTTTTTTTTCTTTTTTTTTTCCGGATGGGATATCATCAAATGACCCCCCCACTCTGGGCGGAGCGGAGGGGAGTGTCAGACTTGTACTGACTAAAACCCATCCATGTTCCTTCTTTGCCCTTTATGTTCCAGGGCCACGGTATCTCTTTCGAACAGTCCCGCAGCCCTGGCAGAAGTGGAATTCGCCTTTACGATCCTTGTAATTAAATTTAAATTGCACCCTGTCGTGACAAGACAACGAAATAAGTAGTTCGATTCTTTACAAATGAGCCTTTAGTTATGAACAGTTGAAAACTTTGGATAGTCACCATTAGGTGCTCCAAGGCGTTTGCTATTACATAAATAACAATTACTACATTCCTTTACTTGTTATCAATGGCTGCTTAACCACCGAGACTGAAACAATATGATATTCTGAAGTCATTCTTACTTAAAGAAACATTTTTTTTATAACTTTCTGTATAAATTCTCTCCATCTAATGAGTAACGACTTGCATTGTCTTAGTCGTGTCTCGGTTACCTCTCTGCCGGTGACGACTATATTACTGTTGCGTAATGATAAGCTAGTTATTATTATGTATGTATTATTACAGTTTTAGACGTAAGTATGGTAATGTTAATTACTTTTGTTTTTTTTGGTCTGGTGGAGATTTTTGTATGAGTTGAATTATGTAAATTGGTATCTCTTTCTACTTATGTTTTACGTGCAGTTTAGAATTAATTTTGGCATTTTTAAATGCACTGAAATATGTTTTTTTTTCATTAATCTCTGCAATTGATTTGTGTTTTAACTCAAAATGCAAACGCGTTTTATAAAAGACTTTAAGATTAAAATTAAAACCCCGTGCATCTATTTTGCTTTTCCATACTAATATTATAAAGAGGTAAGGTTTGTAAGTTTGTATGTAGGGGGTAATCTTCGGAACTAGTGATCATCATCATCTTCCTGTCCTTGTCCCATTCTACATATTTGAGGTCGGCGCTACACGTTTTCTTCTTCCATTCTCCCCTGTCAGACGTCACTAATCTTCGGATATACTGATCCGATTCAGAAAATTCTTTTAGTAATAGGAAGCTACATTATCCCAAAGTATTATAAGCTACATTAAAAAACGTTACCATGGGTTAATTTCCGTATAACATAGGCAAAGCCGCGAGCAAAAGCTAGTGAATAAATAAAACTAGATACGCTAGAAGCTTAGTAATAATGAAAGTATTGGTCAGTTTTTCTTCATAATGACATGCAAGCACTTAGCAAAACAAGTCACTTCCTTTAGTGCATACGGAAAGAAGTAATTATAGCGTTTCGAAATGTCGTGGGTGGCAACAACTTGAGTAATCCTCTTTTATGTGTAAAGTTTTCTATCAATATCATCAATTTTATTGTTGGAGTAGGCCGTCGACCAGAAGACGGCGTCTACTTGGGCCTATCACGGATTTGAACGCACATGTCTTTTGGGGGGGTAACCACTTAATGGAGCTGTGTGTACCTACTGTATTAATGATGACGATAAAATATTTGAAATCCTGGTTATAAATGCAATTATATTCTTCTTCTTAGCGTGTCGATGGCAATCTAAATTGAGTCAGCCCAGAACTGAGCTCCTATTTTGGCGCTTTCGGTAGCGTCCATCAGCCAATCAATCAAATTGCGTGTCAATTATATTATATTTCTGGGAAGTTCCAGCAAGTTGTATTAAAGTTGCAGTGGTAAGAAAGGAGCGTAACATAGACAGGTAGCGTACTGAAGTTTCTGTCTACCGTCATGAGAAAAAGGCGTAAATGTACTTATTCAGGGATTATCTTTTTAGGGTTGCCAAGATTAAACTAGCAAGAACCAGGAATTTCCAACAGGAAACCACTTCCACTTCTACAGAGTAAGGACTGTGCAAATTAAATTATTGCCCTCTATTACGTTCACATATAAGTACCAAACTACCAAGCTTTAAACCTCTAATCTATCTCCTTTTAATTCCCTCCATCTATCTTCTTTTAATCTCCTTTTTCTCCTATTCTGAAGTTTCTCCACATCTTCTCAGTAAAACCAGAGACACACAAAAACAAGTTAACTATCAAACCATGTCACCACACCATTCGTGCTTACTTCCAGTGTTATTACAAAATATGTACTAAAACATAATACATAACATAATATCCTCAATATTGCTATCTGTTGTCTGATGGTGTGGTGGCACGCGAGAGGTAGCGTATCTTGATGCGATTGTAGTACACGTTTATCTATGTAGATCTTTTGGAAGACGAAATGAGACTTGGTACGTAAATGTTTTGGATGATTTTGGGCAAACAGATGGTATAATGGATATTTGTAGGAGTTGTTATTAGTAATCTAAGGCAAATAACGCATTTAACTCCTAAGTGGGTCATCGTGCTTTGCAATTGTATGATTCTAAAGCCTACTGGTTTTCTCACGATGTTTTCATTCACCGTTTTGAGTGCAGTGGTGATGAAATGAAATAAAATATTGATGAGTTCCAATTAAAGTTGAAATCTATAGTGTTATTCAATTGGATAACAGAAACTGGAATTATTTATAAAATTACTTCAGTAGTTTTTGAGATAAGCTCAAATAAACAGATAGGCTTTTGTTTTATGATATCTGACATCGTTGATGCATGCCAGAGGCTGCGATTTTGATGTGATAACAAAACAACGTGACTTTTATTGACTTTATCATGAGAGATCTTGATTCGTGCAATGTATTTGGATGTATGAAGAGCTGTTTGAGTACTCACATCTTCGTTTTAGTTTAAATTGACTTGTTAGATTGAAAGTAATTGCTGCTGGTATTTTTTTAATGGATCCACATATAAAAGATTTGCTTTCTGTTTTCGGCATAGTTATAAGTACGACAGAACTAAAGTCCCTTTTATTTTGTTAGTTTTTCAGGTACCTAACTCAAAATTGACCTAAAAACACCAGATAGACATCATCATCATTCTCCTGCCGTTATCCGAATTTATTAATAACTGCCAGACAGACAATCACAAAAATAACAAAACTCTCAAATAAACAAAAAAAAAAGCATTAATTTCATGCATTCTACAGCATCGGCTGCAACATAAAACACCACTTTTCTTTTAATTCACGTCTACAATAAATATTTATCATCAAATCCGAACGATTAACATGCAAAATATAAATCGAGTCTCAATATAAACACTCAAGTGAAATGTTTGCCGGTAGTCGCACTCACGCACTCACTTTCTATATCGAGCGAATTAAAATCGATAATATGGAATGTCGCTTTTTTATCGTAACTCGTCATCACACTCGTAAAAGTTTGTATGGAGCTAAATAATTAAATCTAATGATTGAAATCGAAAGCACTGTGGTTTAGAATTTTTGTTAAGATTTTTCTTGTTCTAGATTCTTTAATATCTTTTTGAAGACATGAGTTTTTGAATACTCTCGATTTTTTAATCACGTAATAAATTGTGTGTGTAATATAATAAAAAAATGGACACATTTTTAATGTCAAATTACCCAAAATTTTAATCAATGCATCTTCAAACAGATTTTGAAAATAAACGGAAGAATTAAGAATGATACACATCATTTTTTTTTAGATTCATTAAGGCATTTTTAAATCACTTGCATCTTACAGTAACTTATTTCGAAATAATGTAATCAATCCTCCAATAATTTCTGAAAAAATGCCTTACATTGTTTACTTTGTCTGTACACACAGAAAAATACACACAACTCTTAAGTATTTAAAATATATTTCAAGCCTCATAAATATTTGTTAACGAATGCGATTCAGACAAGATTTAGATCAAAACAGATCTAGTCTTTCGCAATCCTCACAGTTGTTTCAAAAAACGAAAATATTCGGCATTGGGCATAATTTTGCCGCAAGGTCCGAAACTCCGAACATTGTCGAGTGCTACCATTTCGGCAAATGGCGGCACTAACAGTCCGATTAGATCTAATTCTTGACCAACGACATTTGAGTCGTGTAACAGCTGCTTTGGATCCGGGTAATTGTATTGGTAACTGAAGGCGCGTTTACATTCGGTAGAGTAAGTAGGCTAGTACTGCTTTGTGACAACTGGCGCAAAATTGAATCTTTTATTTACATTGTTAAGTAGTGTATAAACTAAGACACCTACTGTTACGAGTCAGGAACGTTTAAATAAAGCATGGAATTGTGTTTATTTACCGTTCTCGTCTGGTAAGAAAAGTAATGCTATCTCACTCTTCCAGTGTAAACACGCTCTAATTGTATTGAAAGGGAATTAATAGGCTTCGTGTTTAGTTTATATCTTCGATTTATATTATTTTTATAGCATTTTCTTTTATAGTAGGCAAGTATCTTTTGCCCTCAGTACAACCAAGTGATCTTATGAGATCACACTAATACAAGCTTGAAAGAATGCTCTAGTATTTTATCAGCTCGAAAACAAGTAGATTTGAAAACGACTAACATGCTTTTCGATTTATTTGTCAGTTATTTAACAGGTGCTTTTAAAGCAATACATTCCGTGCTAGATAATAAATGTTATTGCATTCTGTGCTACATACTACATTGTACCGAATGTACCGTAAATATTGTGGAAGTATGCATTTACGAAACTAAGATTTTCCGGAGTTACGTTTAGTTTTAGATTTCTAGAAAAAGTTGTGCGGATGTAAGTTAGGCGTGTTAAAAGGAAATTACTTTTAATAACGAATAGAAAGGTAGAGTTACTTTACTTTGATTAAAACAATATTTAATTATCTCAGAAGTGAAATGTCGCAACGCAGCGCAGTGATATAGGGTACCACCGTTTACTTTCATAAAACAAGTTTTTGCACAAGCCGCACTTGGCAAAATGTAACCGAAACATATCATTATGAATTATTTCACATACCTTGAAAGTTTTAACGTGTAAAATGATTTATTTTAAGAATAATATTAAAGTATCTAGATATCAGCTCCGACAGTGCTCAATCGTGCTTGCCGCCACACTCATGGTCGACACTTTAGAAAGCGAAAGATTTATCATTGACTGACTACTAAAATAATTACACGAAATTATATTACGTGAAACTCACCTTTCAGTAATATTTAACTGTCTTCAACTTCAATTTGTAGTAAAAAAGCACTGATTAATTAATTACGTGGAATCCACCATTATTCCATGTCACTTGTTGAAAACACCGATACCACCTTCACTATTAAGTTAGAAAAAAAACTTTAACACAACACGCACTACCCGCCAAAATTCTACATTATTCGAAAAATCAGAATCGATAGATCGATTTCCGTATCAGTTGATAGATGTCAACGTCCTCGACGCAATCCGGACACTGGCGGCAAGTGTCGCCGTCGGTTCGGACTTTACGCGCCAGTGCACATAGATTGCAATGAACAAAAATAATTATTTCGATTATTCGAACGTAGGTTTATGATGTTTGAATTTGTGGCGGGAAGCGTGTGTTACGTTGCGAGCGTGCGTTCGGAAATGTGCGCGGAGGCCGGACGGTGCGCGAAAAGCGACTGCGGTCACTGCTGCTCTCGCGACACTCTCTGCCCACCGCTAGCCGCATGTGTAAATGTTAATCCGTGATATTATTTAGTTTAACCGATAAACGTTGAGCCGTTGCATTCGATACTACAACCCCTCTACCGTTCACTTTTTGCTACACCTTGTACTTTACAAAGCTCAATGAGTATTGGTCGGTCTCAAATGGAGATAGGCCAGTTTGCTCGCACAATGCACGCTTTCAGACGCGATTTTTCAGTCTAGTTTTAAAAACGAAAGCTGGCATGATTGTTTTGTAAAATGTCTTGCATGCTACGCACGTCCTTGGTTACGTCAACAATGGGTAAGCATGTTTGAACACAAACAGGAACAACAAAGCGTCTAAACTGAGTTAACCGTGATAACCTAAATATGAAAAATACTTTTTTAAACTTAATCTGCTATTTCATGTTGAAAATTACGATAGTTTTACATGGTGAATGCTTAAAATATGTATGTATAATCTTAAAAAAACCGGCCAAGTGCGAGTTGGACTAGCGCACCGAGGGTTCCTTATAAACTTGTAGGTATTTTGTTATCAAACTACATATTTAAGGTTTCCAGATTTTTTCCTTTACATGTGCTGTAAGACATTGCTTCTAGCCAAATTTCATAGTTCTTGGTCAACGGAAAGTACCCTATAAATTTTGATTCCCTTGTGAGTGTCGAAATATACGTTTTTTTGTGGCATAAACGGCCGTATCTTTTTTTACGTTAACTTAAAAGTTTGATTTTTTCACAACTTCAAGGGACTGTAAACTTGAGTACATGGTTTTAATTTCAACTCGATACCTCCCGTTCCCGAGATAAAGGGTCTTGACAGACGGGACAGACCAGACGGACAACAAAGTGATCTTATAAGGATTTCGTTTTTTTCCTTTTGAGGTATCAAACCCTAAAAACTGACGCGGAATATAAATGAACGTACATTTATGTAACTGAAAATGCGTGAGTTTTAGACAGGAGTCTTGCATGGGCCCACTTTTAGCTGCCTGAAGTGACGTTTCGTAGTCATCACGCCCTACCTACTCAGCTATCAAGTTTTCATGCTGAACATACTTGCCGAAAAACCCTCTAGCCCAGAGGGTTTTTCTCCTACCAAGATGAACATAAAATATGTTAAATGACTCGTTTTAGCAGGTGACTGTTAAAATGAAGTACTAAATTTTAGGCTAGATTGAGTTTGGTATCTGCTGGGGTGATTCTGGAGAATGCAACGGTGTCCCCGCACCCCAGCCTGAAGTGACTAAAAGGAACGCCGTGTGGTTGTGGTCAGTAGGAGTCTGACAGACCCCTCGGCGAAGGAAATCCACTTAGGATTTCCACACGTAAAAATAAAATAAAGGTTAGCTATGGACAGAGGTAACGGCCCCAACCCACGCGTTGTAGGTGCAGGGTTCGAACCCAGATACACACATTCGTCATCATCATCCACAGCTTGAATTCACCCATTGCTGGAATTGAAATACTGCCAAGCTGTGGATTATTTTGTGCTATTTATTTTATCATAACTGCTGAACTGCTCTTAAACCCATCCAACCTGGGACCCTAAAATAGCCGCTTTAGCAGAATCATAATAGGATAATAAAATGAATTACGTTACAACTCATACAATCAAAACTACCACTAAACTGATACTGTCACTTACGGAATATCTTCTGTGTTTGTTTATTATGTTGAGCTCCCGATATTCCGACGCTGTTGCAAACGCCATGGTCGCGGAATGACTGGAGAATGCGGGTGGATGTAAAAAAAATGTTAGGTGCAGACAAATCTGCCAACCCGCATTGGGCCCGCGTGGCGGATTACGGCTCACTCCTCCAAACGAAGAGAAGTCCTCTGTTTCTCAGAAATAATTTTTGCGCAGGGTTATTTACTTTGATTTACAAAATTTTCGGCTTTGGGAAGGGGTCGGTTTGCATCCTGTATTTAAGCATAAGTACTTTTACTAACTTTCATACTATACATACTAGCTTTCCGCCCGCAGCTTTGCCTGCGCCGCCATTACAACCATTGATTGATCATGTTCAGATGAGGGATCGAATATGCAAGCTCTTGCTTAACGCCTCAGTTTGGAGCAATGTCGAAACCAGCGCTTGTGTATGGAATCCTTATGGTTACTTACACTCATGCTGAAAAAGTGCAGATGCTTTTCTCAGATACTGTACAAGTGTGTTTGAATATTATCGTTCAGTTTAGGATTTTTGAACTTTAATTAGACAAGTTGATAATTAAATACATGGGTTCTGTAGGTATGGGTAGGTATACCAATGCGACGGATTTGCAGGTGTCAATTATTCAAATAATGATGAATCACATTGAACGAACAACATGAATCAACAATTTATGCTTTCTAGAGCGATCTCTAGAAAGCATAAATTGTTGATTAATGTCCTTTTTATCACACTGTAGCTTGATCCAGATTGATCGAGCTACAGTGATGGATTGAGCATCGTCAGCATGCTCGTAGAGACCAACACTGGATTGGATTTGTTTGCTGATGAATGGAATTCGATAATGTTGCAATGTTTGTGGTTCTATGAAAGGACAGACTGATAGAAATAACCTAATTTAGTATTAATATCTAACGCAGTACCTACTAATTAAATGATGTTAATAAATAAAGCAACTGCTTATACAGACTAACATTTTTTTTTTAAATGGCCAATTTCAGTACTTCCTCAAAATTCAAGTTACCATATAAAGAAACTGTTCAATACCAATCAATGTGTTGATAAATTTACAAAGTTCTACAACACACATAACAACATAATTATTAAGATCGAATAGGCTTCGTTTCGTGAGCATCAGCTATAATTATTTAGTCATTGCAAGTTGTGGACACGGTGGTTTGCTAAACTAATTACGGCAGGCGTTTAGTAATTCGGTTAGTTAATCTCGTTGAAATACCAAAAACAAATATCAATAAGCTCAAAAAAATAATAATATCAAATCAAAAATAATTCTCATTATTTTAATCACAGTGCACACCGTTTCTGGACGAAAAACTATCTTTCAAGTTTAAAAACTAATTTCAGAACGTAAGACAACTGCCAATCTAACATCAGTAAGCTGTCATACTGTGAACATCGCTGATGACGTCCATTATAGTTAGAATGTCAGAGGTCATGAACATTTTGTGTACTTTAGTGAAAGTATTATTTAACTTTTAAAACAAAATGATCCTTAATTTGCCTTTCTTGTATAATTTTTTACAAATTGCTTTTAAAACACACTGAATATCAATAGGAAAGTTTTTTCTAAATGTATTAACATAATAATAGCTACAGAGAAAGGCACATTATTTACTTCCACAAAGGTTATTTATTTATTTTCTTTTTCTTTATTTCCTTTCTTAATTCCTTAAATTGATTGCATCAAATAATAAAGATAAACAATTAAACTCTCCTGGAGTTTGCCATTTTTGCGTCAGTAAAAAAGTCTCAAGTAAAAAAGTTTTTGATACAGTTAATTTATTTTAACAAAGAAGTTTATTTGTCGATAAAATGTTTATGACCACTTAACTGCTTCACAATACCCATTACGTCACTTTTCTTGGATTTTTTAAGGCTAAAGGCCTTGAACCAGTAATTACTCGAGTGAATCGAGCATTAGTGTATCCGGGCTTCAGAAGCTATAGTGTTAGTGTCATTTATTGTTTCTACACCATGAATTCCTCCAACATCATTTCCTAAACGAAACAATATTAGTAAGTAAAGATTTCACTTATCCCAATGCAAAAACTTCTAAAGGCCTTGCTCACTCAGGCGTGAACGACGATTCACTGTCGTCGGCACAACTTTTGCCATGAAAACAGTAGATTTTTATAATGCAACCTCTTTTCGCAACAGCCAAAACAGTACTATTATAAGCGTGATATTTTATTATCTTATCGGCGTAGATTATGTACACAAGTGTTCGTTTTGTACCGTGTAATGGACAACACATTAGTTACCAGCACTCCAATGGGTACCGTGTGATTACTACTGAATACAACGAAAATAATATAACCGACAAACGTATGGAACGTACGGACCGTAAGGAGTTGACATTGAGTTTCCATAACTTAATCAAACGAGGTACGGTAAAGTGTTCTGTGTTTGAATTTGTTTTGTTAATTTCTTATATGAGTGGCCAGTGTCATTGCCAAGTGAGTGATAAAAAGGTTTCAATGGTGAATTTTATGCAGAGGTGTTAAATGGTTTGGTGTCTTTTGTTTTTTTAATTATATTTTGTGATTTTAGGATCATTACTATGCTTAATTTTTCTAACAGTGATAATCATTTTTCATGGTTTCTTTGTTTTGAAAACAATAATTTAACTAAGAATTTTCTTTTATTGGAATTAACAATAGGAATTTATTCATCAAACTTTTTAATCACCGGGATTAGGAAAATAAAACCTTGAGTCATTTATTGTTTACACTAATGACAATGGATATTTTCAATGCTCATCCTAAAAATAGTGGTAAATATTATGATAATTCAGTAATTCTGTTTAACATTCTTATTGATACAATTTTTATCCCTATTTTAACTTGTTTTCAAGCATCACATTTGCTCATTATTTAAATTTGTTAAAAACTCGACACAAAAGAAGTCCAATATCACCATGCTAAAATACATCAACTATAACAGACCAAGTTTTCCTGGTTTACAAATACATTTTAAAGTACTTTAAATGTAATTCTAAGGAAGTTTTCCTGTCAAAAAAGTGTGTATGCTACAATTAATCAATTGTTGTTACAATGCATGTTATGTCAAGAACTGGACATTAGGCCTTAGCATAAAACTGCTACGTGATCAATCTATGATGCAATAGTAATTATATCATAGCACAACATCACTAGTAATCCCTGAAGGATAAGGCTAAGGTGCATCTATTGTATGCCCGATTTTGACAGTTTTGTCTAAGTCCCATGTAATAGGATTTGTTTTTAATGTCAATCATAAAATACTTCTTCTGTCATTAATTATTTTAAAACTCAAAAACAACAAGCATTGTCATTATGATTAGTATGTAGCCAAGATTACTGTAAGACTGTATAATCCTCCAAAATGATTAAAAGTACAGACCCAGGTAATTGTTAAAAACTCTTTACTGTACACTCGGAAGCTGTTCATTTCCAGTATAACTTGGCCTCGCTTCGTATAGATTTCCTGTACAACGAGAGATCCGCATAAACTGGTTTTGTATAGCTTGATTGGCGTCGTGGGTTAAAAATACCTAATGGTAATATTAACTTATATTCTATTGTTTCTTTCAATCATTAATTCCATGGACCCACCTAGAAACAAACAGAAACTCATTGTTCAACTGGACATATTTGTTTATGCTTGGCACTTGTATTCTTAATTTTTTTTAAATTAGAATTATTTCAAAGTATCATATACCCACTGACTGTGACCCGTCTGCCAATAGTAACACTGCTCCTTAAGTTAGCCACTTAACTCTTACAGATAATATGCTGAGTTAATTGTCAGTGTGCAGTGTCCGCAGCCACTGCGTAATTTGTTGATATCAGTGTCAACTCAGCATTATATTCCATTTAGAATTGATTTTATTTCCATTTAAACAAATATCAACCAGCTAATGTAAATCAAGTAGATTTCATAATGACTAGCACTATTGAAAAAGTCATAATAATTATAAGTGTTTAAAGTTTTAGTGCAAACTGAATTTTATGCGTGGGTAATGGTTTCACTTTAATTTTCAAAAACACATAATTGTTTGGAACATTACAGATGTAGGGTACCTACCCTGTGTTTTCTTACCTAGATACAACACACCTATGTTGAATCAACATAGTCTTCATGTAGATTTTAATACAACATGCAGTAAATGTTAAATTGGTTATCGCACAAAATGTAAATAAAATGAAGAGAGACTTAGAAAATCTTATTTACCAAACTACACTACAATATACTTGTATACCAAACAAAACAGTATGTGTTCTAAATTGGACTGCGATACAAAATTTTATTACTATGCATGCATGCATAATGCAGTAGACGATGTAGCAATGTATAAATATTGTTTCATCATCTATTGCACATTCAAAGTATCACTTAAGAAAATAAATTGCCATTTATGGCACCTCGTGACCAATGTAAGTGCTTCATCCTGCCATGCAATGATGCAAGTCTTAGGGCTCTAGATACCATACAAAGAATAATGTATGATGCATTACATGGTTTTGTATTCTACAATAGTTTCCGTTGACTCAATGTAATATCATTTATTTTTATATTTTTCAATTTTTTATTCATGGGTTCAAACCGGTGCTGGTGTTACCCAGGTTGGTTTCTATCTTTTAAAAACTCAAAAAAAACCGGAGAAAAATTCCAGTGGAATATGATTCAAAATAAGGAGCTGAATGCACCCCGTCAGTTTGTGGAGGGCTGTCCGTTACACCCTGTATTTATCATAAATTATTATCATTATTCATAAGTCAATTGGTTACATCAAACTCCATATACAAAGGTGGATAGACTGGTGAGAGGGTTTTTGTGACTTATGTATAGGGTTCTTCTTTCTGATGGGATTTCTGGAGGAAATGAGTAAGGTTTCTGTGGTTTGTGCATGAGGCTGTCGGGAAAATTGGGATATTTTTATGGTGTCTGGGGTAAATGCGTGTGTCTCAAATGCCAAGCCGGTCTCTTGAGCCATTGACATTGAGGCTGAGTTGTTTAAAACTGAATAGGACTTTAGTATTACCTAAGTACAGTAGCATTTCAAATGAAAATTAAACATCTTGTATAAAGTTAAGCCTTACGCAGTGTGAGCTGCTAAATCTTAATTCATTGTTTAAATTAAATATTTTTTCATGTATTTTTTACAGATGAAAAACTTTACGGGTACACAAACTACGGGATGGATACTCCCACCCCCGCAGGTGACGGTAGCGATTGCCTACCAGGATTCTTTCAGACCATGGATTCCCTGAGTCCCTTAGACTCGGACTTCGACGAGAGCCTGGCTGTGCCTGAGTCCCTGTCGGTCATCGAGGGTGATAAAACTGATAATAAGGAAGGGAATAGTTCTAGTGGTATGTTGTTTTGCTTATTAATATCATCAGTTTTTTACTTGATGAGGATCCTTCATCAGTTTTTTACTTGATGAGCTCCACCATGGCCAAAACAATATAATATGAAATAAAACCCAACAATGAAGTGGTAGGATCATTCCAGATCTGCCACTCCGTCTGCAAAACTAAGCAATACCTGCAAAGACGTTATGCAGGTTATCTAAACCAATCAGAATGAAATCATGCAATGGTAGTTGAACAAGGTGCAATTGTGTCGGATCATTTAGTTGCCTTCAAAATGGTTGAGCTGAATGGTGGTGATCCATGCGTCATGTTCGTGAACGGGCGTCGTTTTGTTTTTGAATTGTTGGTTAATTATATCTTTTACTATGGACGCTCTTAACTTGCACGTCTTTCTACATCGTTCTCATAATCTCAACATGAATGATGTAACAAAGATTGTGTAACAATATTTTGATTTAAAAGAGTGTCCATGGAGTTTCGTGCCTTTCTTCTCCATAGAGATCTACGCTTTGGAATGACCAACTACAGTACTTTCACAAGTTATTATGCCTTGTTGACTGTGACTGTAGCTACGCTATGCTTTGAGTTTGAGTTTATCATATTGGTGCATATTTTTAGCCTTGTATTATGCATAATCTGCATTAAATCTTTAAAATCTGAACATTCATGCTGTTGCTGTATTTTGACAGTAAATCTAAATAACGTTTTCCAATCATTCATCATTTCTTATCTTCCACATTGGCTACAAGAGACAGATTAAGATTATATTTCTGAGATCAGACTCACAATCAGTGTTGTCATTCAACCCTGTTCGAAACAATTTTTCTTATTGTTCTAGATCTCTCACTAAGCACTATATTTTGATAAGGTCAAAGATAAAGTGACATATTTGCAACATTTATTGTACTTTGTGTGTACAGACGCCAGCACATAAAGCTATTCTTATTCTTTATTGCACACAAAATAACAAATATACATACAAATTGCAATAATATAGCTTATGTACAATGGCGAGATAACCCAGAATTGGGTTTTCTTACGGCAAACCAAATTTTGACTGCGAGATTTGCAGAAGAGTATATTATACTTATGTGCTACAAGCTTGCTTGCTTGTGCTTGTGTGCTGTGCAAGCTACTACAATCTGTCAAATTTCTTTAATAGATTTTCAACGCTTTATAGCCAAAGCATTAGGTTCAAAGTTGATTGAGAAAATTTGACAGACGTTTTCGGACTGTCGTTCCCGCTGGTTAATACCCCGTGGTTAACACTATTAACTACTGGGAATGATGCGTTCTACTGGTTAACAGTTTTGACGAACGCGACATTTTATTCCCAATAGTTAATACCCTCGTCTCTCAACTATTTTTCTGTATCAAATAATCATTAAATTTACAACAATAATATTAAGTATAGATAATAAGTATAAATATAGATTTCTTTTTACTTTTCTTTAACCTGACTCCTGAACTATTCGCTAGACGAGGGTATTAACTATTGGGAAAAAAATGTCGCGTTCGTCAACACTGTTAACCAGTAGAACGCATCATTCCCAGTAGTTAATAGTGTTAACCACGGGGTAAACCAGCGGGAATGACCCGTTTCGGATAACTTGATTTGCTGGAGTCTGTAGTCACCTGTATTTCACCTACTTTTACTTAAATATAGAAGTAACGTAATTAATTAATTCGTTTGTGATTAGATAAACATCATCTGACCCCAATGTATGGAGAAAATAATATTCCTATCTATTTTATCTTGTGATAGGAGTCGGTATTCTCTGATTCATATAAAATGCATACTTATATGTAGATAATATTGAATTAGTCACTCTGAGCTATTTTGATAATAACTCAACTGTATCCTTCTCGAGTCATGGTAGCTAGAGCATTATATATAAAGGATAATCATCAATTGGCCTCGTTGGTCTAGTCTTCGCAAGCACGACTGCATGGCATGAGGTTCGATTCCCAGGTTAGGCTGAGTTATTGGGATTTTCTATTATGAATAGTAGCAGCCACAGAGTCTTGTCTATTTGTACCCGGTTGAGGGTAAAAGACTCGCCCCCTATTACATGGGACTTAAACATAACTGCCGAAATGTGGGTGTAATGTTAGGTACTCCTCTGTTTAACACTTCGGGGATTACAGGCGTGATATTATGTTATTCAATTATTACAAGCTGTTGCGATTCCTAGTTTTGGCTTATCTTTCGCTGATTTGTTGTCAGTGTTTTGCCAATGGCCAATTCGTCACTACACACAAAGCCAAGCTCGGTTTATTTTGAGTACTAATACTGGATTATGTTGACGCATGTTATTTATTACTAGTACTATTGGGAAATCCCCAATCATTAATAAAAACCAACAACATTATCCCTAAGTAATCATGCAGCTGTAAGTGTCCTAATAAAATAATATTTAAATTGACCTAAAGCTTTTTTCCAAGTATTAATCAGTTTATCTAACTAATCCAGTAATTAATAGACACTGACCTTAAAATCTAGAGAAAATATCGGAAAGGTCGCTGATTCAAATCTTTTAGACAACATACATACTCATATACATTAAAGAATATTGATACAAATTAGTTTAATTGCAGATTAGAAATATATCTCTTTATCAATCGCAATGAACTGATAAGTGCTGGCGAATCGTGATAACAATATATTACTTTTACTTTCGTCGTTGTGTTAAAAACCTAATATATAATTCATGAAACGAAATAATATCATTCCTGTAATCCTCGAAGTGTTAGGGAGTGGTGTAATTATATAGGGTGTAAACGGACCCTTCACATAGCCGTCAGCCAAGCATTCTGTACATCAAACTAAGTAACGTTACGCAAAAATTATTGCTGGGAATCGACTTTTTTTTTGGGGTGTAAAATCACGTTTTACGGTAGGACTCGATGGAAAGCACTCAAAGCATTGTGCTGATGGATGGATTGACTAGTACGGGGGTCGTGGAGGTGTGTAAAGATAAATCTTACATTAAAAACATGTATTTAAAAAAAAGTTGGAACTTTGACCCCCAATTAGACCATCACAGGCACTTTTGAACGTCAAAAAAAAAACAAAAAGAAGCGAAGCTACAGTCACAGTCACAAGACATAAAAAAAAAAGTCTAACAACCAGTCTTTCCGAAGGGGTATCGTATTATCCAGTACTAACTGGGTCGTGGAGATCAGATAGGCAGTCGCTCCATGTAAAATACTGGTATTCAGCTGTATCAGGTTAGACTGGAAGCCGACCGCAATATAGTTGGGAAAAGGCTAGGTAGATGATGTTTCGTCAGTAATGTTTAGGCTTACGCTATGCTCATGAATCATGCATAAATCCAGGATGAAACTGTGAAATTCCTGATAGAAAAACCGAGTAACTATTTCGAACCGAACCCATGACATCAGCAATAGTACCTAATTTTGTTCACAGACTCGACAAATAAGGCAATTGGAATACAACGTTGCGATGTATTTTTGTATCCATTGGATAATCTACTTGGGACATCTTATTAAGGCAATTTAGCGGTTCTCTAAAGCTAGAATTAAAACAGAAATGTGGCGCGGTTGTCTGGCTAAATGGGTAATTTGTTACCACTCAAGCCACTTGAAACGCGCCTGCCGCATGGCGGTCTATGGTCGGTCGACACATACTCACTTGTAAAAAAAAAATTTTCTAGATGTCCATTGCAGCGTCCAATAAAGTGGTGTCAAATCAAATTAAGTATCGATAGTTCGCAGACTTAATAGTATCAATATGTTATCTGATAACGATAAAACAGAGAATATATTTCTGGAATTCCAATTTCAAGTTTTGCGCGTTAATTTCACCTTATACAGCCCGCTTCACGTCCTTAGACGCTCGCGTACGTTTCTTGTAGCGACCTGGTGACTCGTGGCATGGTCTAGCTGAACATAAACGATAGATTATGCTTGTGCAGTTTTGCCTGTACAGTTTAACTGTACAGGCAAAACTGCACGTGGCCAACACACAAATGGACGTGTGTAGGAGAAAACTGTACAGTTATCCTGTCAACCTGCAACCTAGAGATTATCGAAATAGATATTTTTTCCGAGCGTTTGTGGTAGGTCGCATGCACTGCAGCTTTCAGTTCTCAATTGTTTTCTATTTTTATAATAAGTAATAAACCCACTAAAGCAACCATATCGTCGTGTGTCAATGATAAAACTGTCATGCAATCTATCGTCTATGGCCGGCTTAAGAAATTTCTTTGATTTGTCTTCTCCGCAGTCGCTATTGCGTGTGGCGCTTGAATACGTAGCTTCAAAGCTTGTGGCCAAACGATCAAGGGCAGGAATGCTATGCGCCATATTTTACAATCATAATACCATCATACTAAAGCTATGTTAATATATTTCTGTTTCAGCAATAACTCAAACAACAGTGCCATTTAAAGCGGTCCACAATCCACCTATAAAATTCAACTCGGTGCACAGGAAAGTGTTCATTCCGGGCATGGAAATAAAGGTCAGATTAGTGGAAAACGAAAGAAGCGTCACAACACACTTGCTGAATCCTAATCTGTGAGTAACATATTTTTATACAATACTAGCGACCGGCCCCGGCTTCGCACGGGTGCAATATATATAAACGTTCCTCTTGAATTACTCTATCTATTACTGAAAATCGCATCAAAATCTAATAGTAATAGTAGTAGTAATTTTAAAGATCTAAGCATACATAGGGACAGACAAACAGCGGGAAACGACTTTGTTTTAAACTATGTAGTGATTCCACATTTATTTTAGCTTGCTAAAGTTTGGGTCCTGGCGAATTTCGATGTCGTAAATGGCGATTAAGACTTTAGAACTAGCAGCATTTTCCTGTTAAAAAACAAGTTCGATCAGCCATCCTAATGCCAAGCATAATAAACCATGTTATTATGTGATAAACCACTTTTTTGTCTGCTGACATTCTGCTGCCAACAGGTTTTGGGCTAGCAATATCTACCAAAATTAATCGATTAAAGGCTCACATATTCTTTTCTTTTTCGTGTGATTAGTGCCTAAGCTGGTGTCAGAGTTATAATGCCGCCTACGGGCCTCTGACTTCGCTTTACATGCCGTCGAGAAATTTCTCAGGCCTGCTGGTTTAGTCTCCTCACGATGTTTTCCTTCACCGAAGCAAGAAGCTCACGTATAACCACTGTACCGGATCACCTAGCTACATTTTTAATAGCTTATCCCAAATTGAGGCGAGATCTTTACGATTGTTATAAGTGTTCGATGCAGTATGGAATTTCTTAGAAAAAATACCTTACTCGAATAGAGGCGATGTTGATGCCCTAGCACAAGCGCGCGGTGGAAACGTAAAGTCGACGTATTTAAGGCGAGGTTATCCAGATAAACGTCGTTTTGTATTGTGCTTTATTCCTATATGGCACGGATTTAAATTCTGAAAAAAATATATTACATATTTCACACTTCGATCTAGATACTTCGGCACAGCGATACACGATTACTTGCACTTTGTTGCATCCAATTAAATCGCAAAGACAAGTCTAAATGATGGTTTTTAATATTACTTCATTTGAGTTATATTAGGTTTTTAACAATAAAACTTATACCATTATAAAGGTCGTAAAAAATGTGACAGTACACGGCGATCATAATTTGAAATATTAAAAAAACCTATGCCACCATTTCCAAAATGTGCTGTTTTCATCATTTCATACTCGCATCGCGTGCTTCAGTCCCGAGCGGAACGCGTTGGAGGTCGGACGTGTGCCAATTTTTCGAACCCGCCACCCCACCCCCGCTAAGTTCTGTTACGAACTGAGCCAAAAATAGTTTGTAAAAAATAATACTTAGTAAACACCGAGCCTAGGTTTATTTGAAATGTCATTTGTTCACAAAAGTACAGTAGGTACCTAATAGGGAACGTAGGCAGAAGGTATAAGATAAGAGTTACGCATTAGAAAGAGATGCAGCTTCTAGGAGAATATAACTGTAGATAATTAGCGCTGCGCGGCCTGAATTGAACTTTATTGTGTCGTTGCAAAAGTCGCTATTTATGATTTCGCAATATTATTTATAAATTTCGGTAACTTTGGAATGGGCAACTACAGTACTTTCACAGTTATTATGCCTTTTGAATGGGACTGTAGCTTCATTTTATTATCTTTTTTTCGACAATTCAAAACTACCTGTAACTGGCCTACTAAAATCAAAACATTTATTCCAATATTTTTTTTTTGTAAGGAGTTCTAAAAAAGTTTTGTAGAGAGCCCGGTAAGCCGAAGATTATCGAGTTCGACATGGGCAGAAAAAGAAAGTATGTATATGGAGAACGAGATAGAGTAATGGTCGATATTGTATTTTGTACGCACGAAGACCGATCAAGCTGTCGAAAACCAGTTTATGCCGATCTCTCATTGTATAGGAAATCTATACAAAGCGAGGCCAATTTATACTGGAAATGACAGCTTCATGTGCCGCCGTGTGTACCTACTAGTTTTTTTATTTTGTTGACTTATTTACATTTTAAAGATAAAATCACTTTAATTTTTTTTATTTTACTTCCTCTGCATTTTATGCTTTACTTTTTTTCGGTTTTTTCGTCATGGGTGTCATTTTCAAGGTTTTCGGGGTCGCTGATAACGAAAATTAGGTCAAAATGAAAGTCCAAGATGGCGCCGACAAAAATTTTTGGTTTTGTCGTCATGGGTGTCATTTTCGTGCTTTTCGGGGTCGTTAATAACGAAAATGAGGTCAAAATGAAAATCCAAAATGGCGCTGACGAAAATTTTCGGTTTTTTCGTCATGGGTGTCATTTTCATGGTTTTCTGGGTCGCTGATAACGAAAATTAGGTCAAAATTAAAATTCAAGATGGCGCCAATGAAAATTTTCGGTTTAGTCGTCATGGGTGTCATTTTCATGGTTTTCGGGGCCGCTGATAACGAAAATGAGGACAAAATGAAAATCCAAAATGGCGCTGACGAAAATTTTCGGTTTTTTCGTCATGGGTGTCATTTTCATGGTTTTCTGGGTCGCTGATAACGAAAATTAGGTCAAAATTAAAATTCAAGATGGCGCCAATGAAAATTTTCGGTTTAGTCGTCATGGGTGTCATTTTCATGGTTTTCGGGGCCGCTGATAACGAAAATGAGGACAAAATGAAAATCCAAGGTGGCGCCGACAAAAATTTTTGGTTTTGTCGTCATGGGTGTCATTTTCGTGCTTTTCGGGGTCGTTAATAACGAAAATGAGGTTAAAATGAAAATCCAAGATGGCGCCGACGAAAATTTTCGGTTTTTTCGTCATGGGTGTCATTTTCATGGTTTTCGGGGTCGCTGATAACGAAAATGAGGTCAAAATTAAAATTCAAGATGGCGCCAATTAAAATTTTCGGTTTTGTCGTCATGGGTGTCATTTTCATGGTTTTTGGGGTCGCTGATAACGAAAATGAGGTCAAAATTAAAATTCAAGATGGCGCCAATGAAAATTTTCGGTTTTGTCGTCATGGGTGTCATTTTCATGGTTTTCGGGGCCGCTGATAACGAAAATGAGGACAAAATGAAAATCCAAGATGGCGTCGACAAAAATTTTTGGTTTTGTCGTCATGGGTGTCATTTTCATAGTTTTCGGGGTCGCTGATAACGAAAATGAGGTCAAAATTGAAATTCAAGATGGCGCCAATGAAAATTTTCGGTTTTGTCGTCATGGGTGTCATTTTCATGGTTTTCTTGGCCGCTGATAACGAAAATGAGGACAAAATGAAAATCCAAGATGGCGCCGACAAAAATTTTTGGTTTTGTCGTCATGGGTGTCATTTTCACGGTTTTCGGGGTCGCTGATAACGAAAATGAGGTCAAAATTAAAATTCAAGATGGCGCCAATTAAAATTTTCAGCTTTGTCGTCATGGGTGTAATTTTCATGGTTTTCGGGGTCGCTGATAACGAAAATGAGGACAAAATTAAAATTCAAGATGACGCCAATAAAAATTTTCAGTTTTGTCGTCATGGGTGTTATTTTCGTGCTTTTCGGTGTCGCTGATAACAAAAATGTGGCGAAAATGAAAATCCAACATGGCGCCGACGAAAATTTTCTGTTTTTTTTCGTCATGGGTGTCGGTTTCGTTGTTTTTAGGGTCGCTGATAACGAAAATGAGGACAAAATAAAAATCCAAGATGGCGCCGACGAAAATTTTCGGGTTTTTTCGTCATGGGTGTCATTGTCATGGTTTTCGGAGTCGATGAAAAAAAAAATTTTTTTTTGTTTCTGTTTATTTTGAACTTATTTTGCGTTATTAGTGACCCCGAAAACCATGAAAATGATACCCATGACGTAAAAACAAAAAAATAATTTTTGGTGTTATCGAATTTTCATTTTGACTTCATTTTCGTTATCAGCGACCCCGTAAAGCATGAAAATGACACCCATGACGACAAAGCTGAAAATTTTAATTGGCGCCATCTTGAATTTTAATTTTGACCTAATTTTCGTTATCAGCGACCCCGAAAACCATGAAAATGACACCCATGACGAAAAATCCAAAAATTTTCGTCGGCGCCATCTTGGATTTTCTATTTGACCTAATTTTCGATATTAGCGACCCCGAAAACCATGAAAATGACACCCATGACGAAAAAACCTAAAATTTTTGTTGGCGCCATCTTGGATTTTCATTTTGTACTCATTTTCGTTATCAGCGACCCCGAAAACCACGAAAATGACACCCATGACGACAAAGCTAAAATTTTCATTGGCGCCATCTTGAATTTTAATTTTGACCAAATTTTCGTTATCAGCGACCACGAAAACCATGAAAATGACACCCATGACGAAAATAGCGAAAATTTTCGTCGGCGCCAACTTGGATTTTCATTTTGACCTCAGTTTCGTTATCAGCGACCCCAAAAACCACGAAAATGACACTCATGAAGAAAAAATCGAAAATTTTCGTCGCCGTCATCTTGGATTTTCATTTTGGCCTAATTTTAGTTATCAGCGACCCCAAAAACCACGAAAACGAAACCCATGACAACTAAACCGAAAAAAAAGTAAAGCATAATTTTTTTAAAAACCGAATGGCGCGTGGCGTGTAGTTTTGAATCATACCCGTATTCATGATCTTAGTGTCAGTCAGATTTTAAATTCACCTTATTCACAAAAATAAATAAGTATACCTTCTTATTTTTAATTATATCTACTTATTTTAATTGTTAGTAATTAGGTTCACGTTCATAGAATACGTAGGTTCCTAATCTATCTATAACCAATACTTTCTATAAAAATAAAACAAAGTGAACTTATACATATCAATTCAAGTTGTTTTACTGCATCGCTCTACCCTGTAACGCAACTTAGTACCTATCCGAGTTCGTGAACTCTTGACCAGTGCGCTAAGCGCCCGCGTTTTCGCGCCGCGTAATTTGTTACGTATCGCCTCTCTGTGCGGGGGCTGGGGTAAGCGATTGATGCATACGGCGCTCGGGGTAACCTCGCCTTAACGTCGATTTTTTAATCAAAAATACAATTTTCCTATAGCATTTTAGTTAAATTGTTTACAACAAGTACAATCGGTATCATCCACAGCTGATATGAATAAATTCTTAAAATTATGAAATATTATAATTATGTGAAACGAGTATTTTTAATTTTAAAATAAACGGTTTTACGTTACGGTTACGACGCGCGTCGGCTAGGGCCTTCTGTCCAGTGATTATATCAGTGCATTGACTTTTCGAGTGTTGCACAATAATACTGCAGATTTCAATGATTTTCATTATATCCAAGAAATGACTAAGCCTAGTTAAACAATAACTAAAATAAAAAATCCTAGAGATAATGTAATCGCTCGATAATTATCACATTAAAACGTACGTCATATTTCGTGATCTTCATTTATTGTAGAACACAAGTGTCGTTGTTTTTTAGTTTATTATAAACGAGTTTCAAGATAAGACGATGCGGAAAAAATAACGATTAGATATCTATTATAGTACTAAGTTGTTTTATTGGAAGATTTCTACCTATTTGATGTCTTTAGCTGACAACAAACAATCTAAACTGCTAAGTACCCGGTTCTCTGTATACCCGGTTCAAATACCTTGAAATAACCGGGTATACTGTATTCTACGTGGTTCTTTCAAGGTATTTTTAGACTGCTAGTCTAAGCTTGAAACACAATACTTCCCTAAAAGAAAGAAGCAACACAGTAACACTTTATAATTTGTAAAAATTGTATGGAATTTTACTATTTTTATAGATATGAGGTATAACAACAGGTGACCGGCATGATTTTTAAGAAAAATAAAATTAGAAAGAAAGAAAAAGTATTTATTAGGCTCACAAAGGAAAAAACAAAAAAAAATAGATGAAATTACAATAATACAAAAATTATATAAAAAATAAACATAAGAGAAAGATAAAACAAATTAAATTGGTCCTGTACGAGGCCAAAAGGACCTAGCTCAGCATGGTGCTGCAACATTTTAAAAAAAAGTCACAGCGCATTCGCGTATTCTGATCCAAAGTGATGAATTAGGTAAATTGATTTTTGTAAAAATATTTTGAGTTAAAAAAGTGTCCATGGAGTTTCTTGCCCATTCTTCTCCATAGAGATCTACGCTTTGGAATGTGCAACTACAGTACTTTCTCAAGTTATTATGACTTGTGACTGTGACTGTAGCTTCGTTTCTTTTTGTTTTTTGACATTCAAAAGTGCCTGCGATGGTCTAATTGAAATAAATGATTTTGACTTTTAAATACTGTCTGTAAACGTAAAATGTTAATTTGACTCAACAACAAAAATAGGTACAGAATAATATTACGACTTCATGTAAGGGTTTTTATAGGAAGTTAATGAGCTTACCGTAGTAAATCATTTTAAACTTCAAGGTCTTGACTACTACAAAAATGATAAATAAAACACATTAATTAACTTTTAGTTCCTGCTTACTTAAACGAAGGTTAATCAGGATATTGTTATTCCTGGAAATTGTGCCCAATTGTGAAAGAAACTGTTTATTTTACAAATATTTGCCTATTAGCTGTTGCCCGCGATCGTGTATTGCTATTACAGACTGTAATAGCAATGCTTAATTTCATCCAGATCCGTTCAGCCGTTCTGGCAAGATTGAGTAATAAACATCAATGACATCCATCCATCCGAACTTTCACATTTATAATATTAATATAGATTCCTAATTTTGAAAAACTACTTAGTCTAATCTTACCGGAAAAACGAGCATTAACAAAAAATACGACTGATATGATTTCCGTAACCAATGATACGAGTTTATCTACAATACGTTCATACATATTTATGAACGCATATAACGACTGTAATCAAATATATACCAACATCAATAGACGATCCTATTGACCTCATCTACCAGGGGTATTAAACAGATGACACACGTTCCATCATCATCTGCCTAGCCTTTTTCCCAACTATGTTGGGGTCGGCTTCCAGTCTAACCGGATGCAGCTGAATACCAGTATTTTACATGGAGCGACTGCCTATCTGACCTCCACAACCCAGTTAGTACTGGGTAATACGATACCCCTTGGTAAGACTGGTTGTCAGACTTTTTGGGCCACTGACTACCTATAACGACTGTCAAAGATCTACAAATGACACCCGGGACCAACGGCTTAACGTGCTTTCCGAGGCACGTAACTCAGTATGTAATGGGTGGTCACCCATCCACAGACCAACCTAGGCAAGCGCGGCTAAACCTAAAGATCGATCCGGGCGGCTGTTAGTACTTAGCCACGAGCTCCTCAGATGACACACGTTCCATTATAGTCAATTAATGACTAAAGATCAACACACACGTATAAGTACGGAATACGATCAGCATCGCATCTACTGGGGCCGTTTAGGATTCTTTCAATAAAATTTGACGGCACGGTTGACTAAGCGATTGACTGCTGCGCTGCGTGTCTTGGGTTCAATCCCCGCACGGAACAAATATTTGTATGGCCTACAGATAACTGCTCCGGGTCTGGCTGTTTGTGTATGTGAGTTTAAATGTTTGTAAACGCACCCACGATACAGGAGAAAATCCTAGTGTGACACTAGCTTTTAAGCTTCTTCACGGCATCGCCACGGTTCGGGATCAGCTGTAAACAGCACTCAATCAGCTTATTCACCCAGCCGTAATCAAGGTGTTAGCCACTCAATACTCTAAGCCAGGGATCCCCAACCAGTGGGGCTCGTAGGAGGCGCGCCGGCCGCTAACCTGTTTATACGGGGGAAAAATAACCAGTGCGCAACAAAATAACAAAATAAACCTAAAGGAATTTTATTAAAATCGTATTTTTATTTTGATATCGTCCCATTCTTGCAAAGATATTATACTTATCAACTTACCAGACAGGGTGTGGCGCATAGGATAAAAAAATTGGGAATCCCTGTTCTAGTCACAGAAATGAGAAGTAGCGGAATTATTCGTGTGCGATGACCTTAAAGGTATTGTACCGGACGTTATCGGTCTGAATCATAGATAGAATTGATTGTACCCACAATTATAAAGTCCTTATTTATGTATAACCTAATATCGTAGAATATTATAGCATTAAACTTGTAACTATCATAGTGTACGCTGATTGGCTTAACGACGTTATAAATGTTTATAATGCAGATAAATTACATTTTCTAACTTGTTTAGCGATGAATGGAAAACGCAATACTTAGATAAGTTGTGGGGTGATATTAAAATGTTCACACAATACAAAGTTGTGACAATGTTCATTCGGTTTTTAGGGAGGGATTATTTTGAGGATTAATTTCCACTCCTCTGCCTTGACAACAGCATATCGTCGGAGATACAGCAAATCCGCTAATCATACGTAAAGTGCGCGTATCTACACTACTTATAGGTTCACAGGGAAAGGTTTTTTTTTTTTATTACAACGATTTTTGACCGCATTTTTACATGAATAGTAACAATTCATGTATTCTATGTATTCTTAACAGTAGAAATCTACTAAAGTCATTAATTTAGTCGCTATGACAATGCGTAATTGAAATTGGGTACAATTGTCAGATACGCGGAATTATCCAATGCCGCGGATTTGCACTATCCTCGACGATATATGCGTATGTTAGGTACTTCCTTTATTTGAAGTGCTCATCGTATATCTGTTTACCTACACTTCTAGATGGCTTAATGGAATTCATTATTAAAAGTGACTCCACGAGAGACTATACTTAAATACTTCCGACACGCCTCGCCTGCGTGGTGGATTGCAGCCCACTTCCTCTTTTAGGGAGAAGGCCTGTTTACCAGCAGTGGGAATATTATAGTCCAGCTATGCTATTTTATTAATCTACTAGCGACACGCCCTTGCTTCTTACAGCCCACCTATCGGGTCCAAAACTATATCTAATGTAGCCTATATTTTAAGTTAAGAATCTAGCAGTAGAGCGGTGAAAACTGCGTTCAAATCCATGCAGTACTTTTTGCGTGATGCGCGTACAAACATACAGACAGAAAGGTACCGATATATTTGTAACCATATTCACCAAGGACCACCCCTAGTTGTTTTAATTGTATCAAAGTCCATCCAAAGATTGTCGGATAGATATCGTTATTAGCGAGAAGACCGGAGTACCCAGAATATTATGGTTTTGTGTGGCTTACGTTAATTATATCCATCAATTTATAAAATGGATGTAGGGGTAATCTTCGAAACTACTAATCCCATTCCGAAAATTCTGACACTAATGGGAAGCTATAACATTATCCCCGAATCTGATAGGCTATATTTAAAACGTTCCTATGGAAAAAATCTGTCCATATCGCGAGCAAAGCCGTAGCCAAAAACTAGTCATTCAATTTTATAATTTTCCAGATACACAATCTACCTCCAACATGGCGAGTTCAACTGGTCGATCAAAAAGCGTTACAAACACATTCTGTACCTGCATCAACAACTCACTCTCTATCGAGCATCTCTCGACATCCCCTTCCCCACGAAAACCCATAAGACTAGACGAGCCAGCTTCAAGAATACCGTGGACACTGAGGAGCAAGCTGAGAAGGTGGCCCTGCAAGCCGTGCCGAGGAGTAACTCAAAGAGACAGGCGCGGCCAAGGAAGAGGAAAGGGGCGTTACCTAGGTAGATATTTTTTTTTATTTTTTATATCTGGATTAACTAATTAAACATCTTCTTTTGTACACAGTTACTGGAAACTGATTCGGTTATGAATTTGACTGAGGTCAAACTCGTGTTATCGGTTGTAATTAGCAGACGAAATGAGTACAAAAACTAAAGAATATTGATAACAGATTTACTGACGAGACATATGGATAAGCGTTTGATAACCAGAGATAAGCTGAATATCAAAGAGTTATCAAAACTTTTAAATGAGCCCTCATCATCATTCTCTTGCCCTTATCCCAATTCATTTATGGTCGGCGCAGCATGTCTCAAAACTAAAACAAATGATGATGTATGTGTTCAAAACTTTTAAATGAGTATGGGCTAGAAAAGAAAGTACTCAATATGTCCTCCTAGATAAAAATCCTTATCAGTTCCAGTTTTGTATCAAAGTAGAATTATCTGTTCAAGGATTCCATTTTAAAAGAAACGATAATAATAGTTTCTAATTGATACAATGTCTTGTTTGCAGGTTTCCAAAAAAGCCTGAAGTGATGGTCACATACGAGGGCATCCAGCTAAGAATGAAGCAGCTCGAAGAATATCTGTACAATCTGCTAAACATCTCAATATACAGGAACCACCACGAAACGGTAAGAACCTTCAAACACCGATGCGTAAGATTTACCTTCGATCCGTCATAGTTGGTTGGGTTCAAAGTAACAAAACTGGCAAACTATAATCAAGCTTATTGCTTACGGTACAAGGTTGATTTTGTAGTGTTATTTTTTTTTTGTTTTTGTTTTAACTGATTATTAACGGATACACACCTGTTTTTTTACTATGTTTTAATCTTAGTAGTACAGCTACTTGTGAATGAACTTGTCCTTGTAAAAGGAAGTATCAACAACAAACCTTTTTTTATGCGTTTATTAAGCGTATCTGACTTCCGTTATAAAGGCTCAGGGTATTTGTGTCTTTGCAAGGGCATGAGGCATTAAATATCTCTGAAGCAGAGGAACTGCCATCATAAATCTCAGAACTTTTGGAGGTTTAGGTTAATACTGCTAAAATCTATAGGTCCACCACCTATTAGATGGTTGATCAGCTAATTTTCCAACCACACTAAATAAACTACCTTACATTGCAAGACTACTACTTCTAAAATATTTACTTAAGTTACAAGGGTTGGTAGTAATACCATCATCATCTGCCTAGCCTTTTCCCAACTATGTTGGAGTCGGCTTCCAGTCTAACCGGATGCAGCTGAATACCAGTATTTCACATAGAGCGACTGCCTAACTGACCTCCACAGCCCATTTAGTACTGGATAATACGTTACCCCTTGGTAAGACTGGTTGTCAGAATTTCGGGTCACTGACTACCTAAGATAAGATAAGATCTACAAATGACAACCAGGACCAACGGCTTAACCTACATTGCAAGTATTTTTCAATTCTAAAAATATTTCATCTGTCTTCTTCCAGGTAAAATTCCTCGAAGTATCAAACCTCTCGTTTATATCGGAGCTAGGCAGCAAAGGCAAGGAGGGCATGATACAGAAGCGAACAGGTTCCACGCAACCCGGCCAGGCGGGATGCAATTGCTTCGGAATGCTCGGCAACATGGTGTGTGTGAGGTTAGATTTCAGTAGAATTGAGTATTTTATTATATGTATCTGTGCTATTACTGCAACAAGAGGGCCGATGGATGATAGAAGAACGAAGGTAATTGACATAGCGCGAAAAATTGCCAAACTGTAGTCGCATTGCTCGCAGAACGATTGCCAATCGAGCAGAAAGATTCTGGATTAGTGACCATGTGCTAGATGGTGCAGCGTAATAAGGCGTCTCATAAGGTGAACCATTGAAGTGGTGAAGGTCGTGGGAATCAGCTGGATGCAAACAACATAGGACCGGTCAATTTGGCGACGCTTGGAAGAGGCCTACTTCTTATTACTATCATAAAATGCGAAAGATTCTGAGATTGTGTCGAGAAATGTTTGTTACTCTTTCACGCCAAAACTACTGAACGGATCTGGATGAAATCAGACACAGATAGTTTATAGCCTCAATACGTTTTATCCCGGTACTACGATCCCGTGGGACAATTACCCAAATCCACGGGCAAAACCGCGAGAATAAGCTATCTGTTATAACTGCATGATTGTGTGTGTTGTGATTGTTGTTTTTTTTACATATTCATTCTTTTTTTCTTAAGACCTTTTTTTTCGGTGGTAAGCCTTTAAAATACTTCAAAAGGCGATCTGTCTTTGGGGATAAGACCGGGGAGTGTAGGATTTTTACCGCACTAAAACCACCCCTGTGGTCACCATCCGCACATGAGAGGAGGCACCGTTTCCTCTTAAAAGACCTGTCCGGACCCCTCTGTGCAACGCCTATTAAGTGACATCCCTGGGGTCCTCTTTATGTCCTAACCAATAAAAAAATCCATTTCAGGTGTAACTACTTCTGCACGGGGCTAGTTTGTGCGAAATGGCAAGAACGATGGTTCTTCGTCAAGGATACCTTCTTCGGATACGTACGGCCGAGAGATGGCATGGTTAAGGCTATCATGTTGTTTGACCAGGGGTAAGTTTCCAATATCATACTCTTCTCCAGCAGCCTTGTTACAAGTTTGTTGGGGTCGGCTTCCAGTGTAAACGAATGCAGCTGAATACTAGTATTTTACATGGAGCGACTGCCTATCTGACCTCCACAACCCAGTTAGTACTAGGTAATACGATACCCCTTGGTAAGACTGGTTGTCAGACTTTCAGGCCACTGACTACCTGTAACAACTGTCAATACACTTCTCCAATAAACTTAATTATTTATTGTTCCCCTTGCAGTGATTGAGCGTCTTGTCTCTTGGATTTTTCTTTCTGTCTCTGTATAATTTATTAAGTTTATTGTATGTGGTTAGAGTACCTACTTAATTTTTAAACTTTAACTTAGTTCAGTCTACATTGTATTTATACTGTCTTATTTTTATTCCACGCAGCCTATTCTGAATGATTCGTGAGTATCGTAGTAAATGTGAATTGTGCTAATTGTAATAATATTGTCGAGGTTTATATGGAATTAAAAGAAAATGCTTAAAAATGTATTAAGCGTTCAGCAACACCTAACACTAGTGTGGTTTTATAACATAATACTTAAAAGGTTAATACAATATTCATGAGTGAATAGAAAGTCATAGTAAGTTAATAATTGTGTAGTAACAACGTACCAATCAATGTACAATCATTTACTGTTCAAAAACATTTCAGTTGTATATTACTCACCATCACATTAGCTCAAGCTTTTTCTGACGAGATAAAACTATATGCCTACTACTAAATGAAGCCCAAAAAATTTCTTCGAAGCGAAGAAAGTAATACAGCTCAAGAATAAAAACAATGGCATAATAAAGTTGACTGCCACCAAGAAACAAAGAATTTGTCAATAATTTCGTCAGAATTGAGCAAAGTTCTTACTGCCATCCGCTTGATCTAATTCTTCAAAGTCTCAAATCATCAGACGATCCTACATAATGTAACTTAACACTTTAAATGTATATTCTCCACAGATTCGAAGTATCAAGCGGTATGTATTCCACGGGGATGAACCATGGTCTTCAGATCCTGAACCAAAGCAGACAGTTGGTGATCAAGTGCTGGACCAAACGCAAGAGTAAAGAATGGATACAATACCTCAAAGCTGTTGCTAATCAGACTGGTATGTTTCTTGAGTGCAGTTTTATTCTCTTGTAAACTGAAGATTTTTACTGTAGTAATTGGTTGTGAACGGATGGCCGATGGGGCCGAAAAGTTCTGGTGTGGCAACCGCGAACCGCAAGACGTTGCGTTGGAAGGTCTCCCACTAGGTGGACCGATGACCTGGTGAAGGTTGCGGGGATCCGCTGGATGCGAGTCGTACGGGACCGGTCAATTGGGCGACACTTGGGGAAGGCCTATGTCCAGCAGTAGACGTCTTTCGGCTGAAATGATGATGATGAATTGGTTGTGGCATCACCGCATCCTCATTATTACATGTTTAAAACAATAGATTTATTTAAATCAGTTTTTGTTCATGTTACCTTATTGATATTGTGACCGTATTTTTTTAAACTTTAGTTTTAATGGTTGGGTGTGACTAGAAGTTTGTTATTGCTTCTTTTTTTATTCAAACTATCATAGTAAAAATTAAATTCGTTTTGTTAGATAAAGATACCAAAGACTTATACTGTCTCTTACGGGATACCTTACGTGATTGTTCATTATTTTGAGCTCCCGATATAAGCAGCAGCAGTAGCAGTATAAGTTTAGTTGGAAACCGTGAAAGTATAAAACAGTGTTTGAAGATACTAAAAATTGTCATGTAAAGACACATGAAAATTTACATGTTTCTCTTGATTGGTTCATGATAAATCCTTTCTACTTCAGTGTCCAAATAATGTCTTAAAAAAAAATCAAGACTACAGTTAGTTAATTATTGTTTTGTCTGTTCTGCACAGCCCGAGACTTCACGTACCCAAACGTCCACCACTCGTTCGCTCCTCCCCGCGCGGCCACTCCCGTGGGCACGCTGGTGGACGGCTCCGCGTACCTATCAGCTGTCGCCGACGCCATGGAACTGGCCAAGGAGGAGATCTTCATCGCCGACTGGTGGCTCAGTCCTGAGATCTACCTGAAGAGACCAGCGCTTAATGGGAGCTACTGGAGGCTGGATACGCTTTTGAAGAGGAAGGCAGTAAGTCAATAAAAAATACAGTATCTAAGGTCCGCAGAAACCTTCAAACGACGCTAATACAAGGTTTAAATGGACCCTTCACGAAGCCGACAACCAAGCATTCTGTACATCAAACTAAGTAACTCTATGCAAAAATTTTGCTGTGAAACGACTTTTGTTTTTGGAGTGAAAAATTAAGTTTTACGGTAAGACTCAATGTAACACATTCAAAACACTGTGCTAATGGATTCATTGAATAGTACAGTGGTTATGGAGGTGTATAAAGTGAAGTTATAAGATTTGAAATATGTATTTAAAAAAAGAACATGTGAAAAAGTAACCTTTACCTTGAATATATCCGTAACTATAAGGTATGGTCGAGAATATAAAAATGATTGCAAACACGGGAAGAACAAGTGCCTCTCGGCTTCGTTAAGGGTATTTTTACACCCTTTATAACAAGTTAGTCGGTCGAAAGATAAGGGCTCTCCACAATTTTCGGACATGACCAAAGAATCAGCCATGTTTTAATGACAATTATTCAAACGTGACAATGCTGTCAACCATTCACGCACTTTTCCTGTTGGCGGCCATCTTTGACCGACTTCAAAACAGGAGAAGTTTAATTGTATGCTCTAAAATAATGTTTACTTATTTCAGGCGCAAGGTGTAAAAATATTCATAATGCTGTACAAGGAAGTGGAGATGGCGCTTGGTATCAACAGTTTTTACAGCAAAAGTAAATTAGCTAGCGAATATATTAAGGTAAGATTTTGGCAATAACTATTATTTTTCTACATAATATTCTACTTACAAAGTAACCCCTTTCAACACAAGACACCATTCAACCGCGCGGACGAGTGGTATCGTGTGAGAATCGCTTTGAATTGTAACAAGTGGATGTCCCATCCAAATCGTTTTTTTATAATGACTACCGTGGAATCGATGGTGTTGATTTCTTGCAAAGTTTTATCACTTTTCAAAATTATCTTGATTGAAATGCGACCATTCAGGCAAACAGAAAAACATCACCATCTCGTCACAAAATTTTCAGCAGAGAACTCCTTTAGTAACTGAATCAAAGTAATAAAAACACTTAGCGCCATCTAATTTGACAGTTTTTCCCCAACTGACCAAGAAAATATTTCGTTATTTCCAGGTTTTCCGTCACCCGGACCACGCGAAGGCCGGCGTGCTGTTCTGGGCACATCACGAGAAGATCGTGTGCGTGGACCAGACTGTCGCCTTTGTGGGCGGGATCGACCTCTGCTACGGACGGTGGGACGATTATAAACACAGGTGAGCGGGTATTCACCTTTAACTTATTTTACGGCCGCTCTTTCCCAGCAAAGAGGGGCCGTCCATAAATTACGTCACTCGAATTTCATGATTTTTTGCACGCCCTTTTCTGGTTTATCTGTACATTTACAATTGTCTGTTCTGTTTCTTATTTTCTCTAAAAAATCTTTTTAGGCTAACAGACCTCGGAGATGAAGTCCAACCAAAAAGCCTCCTGCGAATAAAGAAGAAAACATCAAGTTCTCCGGGCGGCGGGCTGTATCTACCTCACTCTAACGGACTGGAGGCCGCGCTGGAACTGGCCAAGAGCTCTAAGGATCTAGTCATCAGTCTAAACGAGTAAGTTCATTATTTTATTCTGCTGAAGACAGATCACTTGCAACAAGAAGAGTGACATTTGAAAATCACGAGAACGTATCTAGACTTCTATAAAATTTACAATAGGCAACCAAATCTAAAATATGATGCGTTTCAACCGTACATAACATTTTCTGGACATCAGGCTAACTTCATCATTTATTCATAAGAATTTTATGCCACGCCGAAGTAAGAGCAGTAATAAAATTTACTTCGAATCCTATGTGAAAGTTTATTCTTAAATCCAGAGTCGTTAGTCGTTAGTATTTTCCCAGACTAATTCTTATTTCCATTCACAGCGCCACACTGAAAGAGGACACCCAAAAAGTCAAAGAAGAAGAACAAGTACCTGAAACAAGCGAAGCAGAAACCGTTCCCGAGACCCTCCCAGTCTTGGAACCTGGAGACCAACTCCTCATCAACTCAGCAAACACACAGAAGACACAAGACTTGACTAAACTGGAGAGCCCAAGTCCTGAGATTCAGAGACGAAATGTTCTAGACAAAATTACTGACAGAAGCAAAAATATCTTAAGTATTCTATATCCAGCTTACGAAGAAGAACGAAATGAACAGAAATTCGATGATTCTGAAAGAAAAAAAGCTGAAAAATATGCCTTATCGACCGATCAGATACTTCTAACTGATGCATTAGGTATGAAGCCAGTGGAAGTGGAGAGTAGGCATGTTAGCCAGCCTACTCCACTAGCACAAGTGGTGGAAGGGCGAGTGATCACGGAGAAGACAAAGGAAGCATTGGAGGGTATAGAAGGAAACTCGAAGCTGTGGATAGGGAAGGACTACACCAATTTTATTGTTAAGGATTTTAATAATTTAGATCTGCCTTTTGTAGGTGAGTTGTCGTTTATACTTATTGTTATCCTCTTCTTTAGTTAAAACATATGGTTTTCTTCTAGTGTTAATTTAGAAAAATTGAAATAAATTTGATTTCTCTAATAGAGTTGTTGTCCGCCATTAGGTTGAAGTAGGTTTAAAATGTCTCTGTGTGTTTTGTGTCTGCTTCTTCTATATTTCAACAGATGAAAGATTTATGTATGTATTTAAATACATGCAAGATAAGATTATATTAGTTTGCTATTTAGCCACAATCGTCAATCAAACAGATTATTTTATCGCTGAAAATCACAAGCAGCACTAAAATACATAAATAACTAAATACCAACGAATATGGTTCCAGACTTAGTGGACAGAAACTCAACCCCTCGCATGCCGTGGCACGACGTGGGCGTGCTGGTGCAGGGCGCGGCCGCCAGGGACGTCGCCCGGCACTTCATACAGCGCTGGAACGCTATCAAGCTGGAGAAGGCTAGGTTACAAGCATTATAATTATAGACTAGACTACTGCTCACTCTGCAACTACAGCCAAAGATGCGGTGGAGATCATGGACTAAAATGATTCACTCACTAGGCCACTGAAATGCGTATTCCGTAAATTGTAAAGCGTAGATCCGTGAACTATAGCTCCTGTGGCGCCAAGAATTCTTGCACTAATTGCATACAAAAAGGGGTTTATACATAAACGCTGCTGAAAATTAAAAAAACGTAAATCATAAATTAACTTTAAGCAATGTTAAGAATCAGTCTGACTCTTGTGATACAGGGAATCCTAATACAAGAGCCAGAGCTACACTGATGTGTGAACAATCACCTGTTAATAAAGATTTTATAATTTATTATTATTATTTAATCCTTGCGTAATAAACACTTGGCATAATACCTAAGGTAACTTAATATAAACTTACTTACATTTGCGTTTATTGTGTTTCAGACAAAACCCGAACTACCCGTATTTGTTGCCGAAGGCGTACATCGACATCAAACCTCTACATGATCTGGACAAACATCTTGAATGTGATATCAACAACGTATCCTGTCAGGTAAAGATTATTTTAATTGAACAGTAAACGGGTTCGAGTCTCTAAATGGAAACATTCCGTGATTGTTTGTTTTAAGTCTGTTTAAATATAAATGGTGCCGTTTTAATTAAGTTGTATTCATATTTGACCATTTTAAACACAGCTTCTAACTGTTTCTCAAATACATTATGTACCAGCCTACTTCGTTTATTTACATTCATCACCCAACTCTTTCCATTATACCACTTCCATGCTATCATACCGGTATCAATGAGTCTCCATAAAGATTCATAACACGTCTCGCCTTAAAAATGAAAGTGAAACAAACCTTATTTCCAGGTGCTACGCAGCCTATCAAGCTGGTCAGGAGGTTTCCTGGACCCTGACACGGTAGAGCAGAGTATACACGAGGCGTACGCCGACACCATCACTCGCGCGCAGCACTACGTGTACATCGAGAACCAGTTCTTTATCACCCAGTCGCGGTCTAGCCAGGCTGTGAGGAACCAGGTACAGGAATCAGATACATACATACACATAACGCCACCTGCTACAATCCTTATATACTCCAGTGGGAGGCTAACGTGGCGAATGTGTACGAAGGTCCACATTCATACGTCTAGTCATACACATGCCGGTTGAGAGATAATGATTGCCAGGTAAAGATGACATAAAGCAAGCATGGGCGTACCCACGGTGGAGCAAGGTGGGGCTCTTGCCCCACCCTGCCCCACCCGAAGCTAAGAATTTTTAGACAATTATTAAGGTAATGATAAAACTAAATATTCATTTGGGTAGGGTACTTTAACATTTTTCACATTAAAATAAAAACTTGGTTAAGGTCAACAATGACAGAAAACCGTCTTGTTGGCCTCTGTATGATGAGTGTGCATAGAAAGAGGGTTCTATAAGCACAACATACATTTAAAAACGAAATTTTAGCTAGATTTAGCCAGAACCCTCGCAGGTTATTATTGAAATAAGGTGTAGGACAGTCAATAAAATTTTTCAGTCAGTAAATAAAAAGCATTTTTAATTTCCTACTACTTAGTTTATTTACTTCTGCCCCACCCATTAAAAAATGCTGGGTACGCCCATGAAAGCAAGCCCTACATCGACGATTACAAAGAGGTTGTGTCACTTGGTGCCTAGTCAATGATTCTCCTTCTAAAACATAGTAAGTTGTACGATGGGGGTTTTTATCCATACGGAAATGCCAAATATTCTTATGGATAAAAACCTCCTTTTTAAACTATAATGGTCATTAACACTAGAAACGGGATATTTACCATGTTTACTGATTTGTTTGAGTTCCCGATATTTCGGCGCTGTTGCAAGCACTATGATCACGGATAAACTGAAGTTATGGCGGGTGATCAGAAAACGTAGTAAATATCCCGTTTCTAGTGTTAATGATAACCCCCTTTTTGTTAACACAGAAAAAAAAAAAACTAGTCTTTGGCATGCACGACTTTAGTCTTTCCAATAGGTCGATGATTAGAACGTTTAATTTGAAAAATCGGCACATTTTACCGTATTAAATCGCCAGTCAATAACTGTAACTTTTTAAACAAAACTGTTTCCACAATAATTGACAGAGTATCGTTGTTCATCTTCCAGATAGGCGAAGCTTTATACAACCGTATAATGCGCGCGTTCCGTGCGAAGGAGACGTTCCGCGTGTACGTGGTGATGCCGCTGCTGCCCGGCTTCGAGGGCGAAGTTGGTGCACCATCAGGAACTTCCCTGCATGCCGTCACACACTGGAACTATCAGAGTATTTGCAGGTTAGTACCGTTTTTTGTCAACCTATTTTGCTCAGGGAGTGGGACTCCTGAGCAAAAGCCTCTTTATCCTACCATATCTCTGGATGTAGTGCTTCTCGACAATTCACAAGGAAGCCATCCAAGTCGTCCCCCTACCTCCTCTCGGCGTTCCATTTCAGTCTTGCAGCTTTATAAGCTACATCGGCAGTTTGCATTTTGGAACGCAGTGTGATGTCAGGTCAGTTACCTTACTTTATACCCACGTAAGTGACGTGTTATACAACCATATTGGTAGGAATTGGAAGGTCCCTAATCCCTTTTCCAAAAGGACCTTTTGGAATACTGTTTTAGAACACTACTACTTAGTTGCCGAAAACTTCCAACTACTACATATCCTCATATTATATGACGTCATGATTTCGATTAGCATTAACATAACTCTTCCATCAACAGAAGCCGCGAAGCCATAATAACCCGTCTCTACGAATCGGGCGTCTCCGACCCATTCGAGTACATCACGTTCCACGGGCTCCGCACGCACTCGGTGCTGGGAGACGAGCCCGTGACGGAACTGGTGTACGTGCACTCCAAGTTGCTGATAGCTGACGACAAGACCATCATATGCGGCAGTGCGAATATCAATGATAGGTCTATGATCGGGAAGAGGGATTCGGAGATTGCTGTGCTTTTGCAGGTTAGTTCAGAATTTTATAGAATTTACATAGATACGGAAGTGCCCAGAAATAACAATCAATCACTTTGAACACGTCTATCTGGTATGTATTGGTGTACTAACGTACTGCTACATCTGTATGAATTTTGAGCGAAACAAAATAAGTAGTATGTCTCTTCCTAAAACATAGCTTTGATGTGGTGGAATGTAGGAATGCCCACTTTCCAACCAGCATGTGATACACTGATGCACTATATACCTCTCGCGGCCTTACATGTTGTATACCAACCAACATAATACTACCTTACTTTTTGGTTGTTGTTAATAGGACATTCAATCCTTCCTTATCAGATTACCAGGAAAATTGGAGTGCCCAAATAGGTACAATATGTACCTATTTAACTTATCTTCTGCCTCTCTTACAGGACGAACAATTTGTAGACGGTGAAATGAACGGCCAAGCGTTTCCCTGCGGCCGAGTAGCGGGAGCGCTACGCAAGCGACTGTTCCGCGAGCACCTGGGGCTCATGGGCGAGGACCTGGACAAGCACGGCATCTCGTTGGAAGATCCCTGCTGCCAAGGGTTCTATAGGAACTACTGGAAGGCGATCTCTAAAAGGAACACTGATTTATATGAGGATGTGAGTAGAGAAGCAAAGTTTTTAAGATTTCGTGCTGTTGGTTATAATTGTATTGATAAATATACCTTCCATATACACTTGCTAATATGCTTGTTGCTTGCTTGTATGTGTGTCTTGCTTTCTTGCATGTTGGCTGCTTGCTTGTGGTGTGAAGTGTGCTTTACCTAAAGCCGATTTTAACTTGGCAGTATTTCGCTTTTACAAATTAAACTGAACTAAACATTACTTGGCCCGACGAGCTGTGGGCCAAAATAACCACGATGTGGAGCCCTGACACAGCCAGAAGGCGACGCTGTAGATACTAGGAGATGGCGGGACGAGCTGGACAGAACCAACGACCAGTGGTCCACATTGGCTCTGAATCTAAGCATTTGGAATTCATGGAAAGAGGCCTTTGCCCAGCTGTGGGATGACAGGTTAACAGTAACTTCGTAAATTATTGTAGATATTTTTTGTGTGTATTTTTTTCGCATTAGAGAAACAAATATGAGGATAATTATAGTTATGATCCATGATTGACCAAGTACACTAT
Source organism: Noctua janthe (assembly GCA_910589295.1). NCBI lineage: Eukaryota > Metazoa > Arthropoda > Insecta > Lepidoptera > Noctuidae > Noctua > Noctua janthe. Next base: position 3,431,365 of record OU342560.1, read on the forward strand.
TCAGAGCTTTCATTATGCTCTTTCTTCTACCCTTAAATCTTGACAATAATAAACTAACCAACACTTCCTCATTCCAGGTCTTCCACACACTTCCAACAGACGCCGTCCACACATTCGCCGAACTAAAGAAGTACCAAGAAGAGAACCAAAACCTCTGGGAAACCGACCCAGTACTTGCCAACAGGAAAATAGACCTTATTCAAGGCTTTCTAGTAGATATGCCATTAGAATTCCTTTGTAACGAAACCCTGACACCTAGGACTACGAGCATGGAAGGTATGATGCCGACTGCACTTTGGACCTGAAACCTTGAGGGTAAAATGTTTCTGTATATTAATGCCAATAAGTCTTTCAAAAGATGACTGAAAGCCTGGTCACACTCTTGATCAGTAAAAGTAAAACCACGGTATGCACAAAGCTGTTGCCATTTTGGGATTTTTTTTTTTTTGTCTCACGTAATTGGGGACGACCGTATTGCCATTAACCGAGCACAAACCTATACTCAGGGCAGCTACTTAAGGAAAACCTCTTCAATACTTATCCACGCCTGGAATCAAGCCATGGAAGTCAATCATAATACACTTCAGCCAACTTACCTGTGCAGGCGGGAAAATACAGAACTAAAATAAATGTACCAAGTTTGACATATCGTTGATTTTTTTTCTTGACAAGCAGCGCCACCTTGAACTGCACACTTAAAGTGGTCATACTGTACGATCAATCAATAATACAGTTCTACAAGGATGTCTTGGCGTTCGAGTGACCTTCGAAGAAGGGCAATGTCAGAAGTGAAATTGTTTTGTGAAAGAAGTTGAGGGTGTTGGCTCCGATTTCGACAACTCGCCTAAAGATACTCTACAGCCATAGTAAGATTTGACCACAGATATCTATTGAATAGACTTTTAGTATGAGGACAATGTAATGGTATTTCTTTTTACGGGAGTTGCGTAAATCCTATTTTTTTTGGTGCAGTTATTGTAGTTGTTGGCTCATTGACTTTTTCACCGTCAGTAGCATAAGAGCAATGTTACGAAAGGACTGAAATCATGTTCCTAAAAACATCTCAGTATTTAGTCACCCTCTTTCATAATAAAACGCTTTGTAACTAAAATTTTCTATTGTCTTCTCACTCTATTGAGTAAAAATGACAAGGAGAGGTAGTATTTTGAGGCGTTAAATGTTCGGTACAACCGGTAGTACGGACAATTTGTGGACTTAGGCAGATAATGTTCTGAAGTAGCTGTCAGTGTCCGTCCGGTATCCACAACCTGTGCTGTCCGGTTTAACCGCACCTTTATAGAGGGTAAAACTACTATTTTTAGAATCCACTTATTTTTTAATTGACTTTATAATGACGGTGAAATCGTTAAAGAAAGGAGTTTTGTGTGTCTAATTTCGGTGTTGTCTTTAATTGTCTAAATTGCCTTATTATTTGCATAAGTCTAAATGTTGCATAATTCATAATAATTATTGTTGTGCGCATAATAAATGTAAAGCTACGTACCTCTTATAAATAAGTTTAAATGAAATGTTTGTGCAATTTTACGTATGGTCGTTGCGTCTTAGCATGGCATTAGCGGTCATTGACCGTCCTACGTTTATAGACGTTCTTTATTTAAACAAAGGGAAATAAAGCTTTATAACGTCTATATTAACATTTTTACCAATAAAAACGATGCATTCTTTGTTGTTTTGGTTCATGCTTGATACCATTGCCAATGACCGTTATTGCCATGCTAAAATACAACATCTGTAGTAGTAATAATAATTAATCTTTGTTAAGAAAGTGAGTAATTGTTGATCTGAAGTAGTTTTCTACAGAGATTCCATATTTTTTTTTTATTTATTTGTTTTTAGTTACCATGTCCTTATGATACTTATAGCGTCCGTACTGACTTAAAGATGTTGAAGCCTTGTGAATATACAAGGTAATGGGGACATCGATGCACAAACGCTTACAACGTATTTTTAATGGGTAATTTTGTTTATTAAAATTGCAGTTTCCTGCAAAGTGCAATACCTACACGGTCAAAATGTATGGAACGGCTGTTTTTTATTTTGGAAAAATTCTTTAGAATGATTTACTGAAACGTGTTAAGCTTTTGTGCGTCGTGTCCCTTTCAGTCTGTACACAAATGTGTTATAAGAATGGTTTCATTTTACTGTAGCTACTTAATAAGGTACTAATTGAAAGTTGAAACTATAGACATAAGTCGTCGTTTTGCTTGTATGGTTATATTGACGAGTAACCAGTTACATCTTTCAAAATAATGTTTATTTAGGCTTAGCCGTCGTTTTGTTATAACTACTTAATATTTTTGGACAAATTTATTTTTGATGTGTAAGTATATTTTAATCAGTGCCGGTCGACTTAGAGTAAAATTATTACTTTAATTATTTATTTATCTAACATTTTTTTAAATAAATACCTGATTTCCAACGAAATTTTTACAAATATAACATTTATTATGGCTTGTTGCCATAATATTGTTACAATTTATGAAATAAATTTCGTTTCTAAAGATGCATTTATTATTCCGAGGGCAACTAAGTTATTATTACAGAACAGAGAATAGGCTTGTATCTTCTAGTAAGAAGGTAATTAGGTCTTTAAAAAACGCATTTTTTATTCCTCTTCTCCATTTACTTTAGACTCCGTGCTATTCTAAAATTAATTAAATACTTACTATATCTATACTTAAGAATTTGCTTTACAGTATTAAAACTAACCTAAAATATTATGAAACAAAATATTAACACTATCATTAATATTAAAAACGGGATATTAACCATGTTTACTATTCACTTTGAGTCCCCGATATTTCGGCTGTTGCAATCACGGATAACAAACAAAAAATTGGATGACCAATAGTTTATCCGTGATCCGTGGTGTTTGCAACAGCGCCGAAATATCGGGAAAGTAAAACATAGAATAAACAGTAAACATTGTAAATATATCATTGACATATAACATTGTTTTGGGGGAGGCCTATGTCCAGCAGTGGACGTCTTTCGGCTGAAATGATGATGATGATTGTAAATATCCCGTTTTTTAGTGTTCGTGACCCTGTCAGTTTAAAAAGTTATGAAATATTAACATGCCTGATCCAGGACATGTATGTACCTACCAATTTTCATTCCTAAACAGTCGATGTATCATTCCAATACAAACCACCGGTTTACAATAAAATAATATGTGATGATAATAATATGTGTGTTTCTAATCCTCACCATGATTCCAAAGTAGTGTTAAAAGAAAAGAAAAAAATGCACTAAACACATTTTTGTATCGGGAGAAAATTTTTCTACAACAAAAAAAAACTAACTACCAAGGCAAGTTTAAATAAAAGCTTATAAAATACAAACCTTTCGAAACTGATAACCGAGAACCAGTAACCAAGAAAGGCCAATCAAGTAATAATTCAATCAATTTTAATTACTTTTTTAAATTATTTTAATTTTGACCTTTTCTTCGAGGCTTTGTCCACTACTTATGACTCGTAATAATTTATAATAATTAATTTTTAAATAATACCTGTTTGAGATTTTACACGATTCCTACTGTGGTGCAAATACTATTTTTTTTTTTTTTTTTATTGTGGTTTTAATCAGAGATTTATTATTTAATCTTATTAATAATTTAAGTGGAGCTTTATTAATGTTTGCGATGAAATGAGTCTGTGTAATTTGTGTTGTCTGGTAATAAAAACATTTTTATAAATACGTTTTTGATTGTTTCATACCTACCTGCTTAACTTAAAAAAGGTTAAAAATTTAATTTTGTATTAATTTTATCATTTAAATAAAACCTTAACTGACTTTAAATCAACTAAGTTTACCCCCATTTATAGAAGCTTGTGCCCAACGTAAGACCAACGGACCTGAGTCCTTCACAGATATTTTACTTACGATAGCAGCAACCCCATAGCAACCTCATTGTTGTAAAAAGAAAGATCTATATGACTTTGACAGTGAAAAATCAGAAGAAAGCCCGCGAAATTCAATTTGCTTACGTTTTTTGCAATTTGCAGGTCAGTGTCAGGCTGTATGTTCGAACAAAATATGATTTTGCGCTTACCGGCAAATTGCAAAAAAACACGAAATTTGTATTTCGCGGGCGTACTGGCATGCTAATTGCAAAACACGTAAGACAGTTTGAATTTTGCGGGCTACCCTACGGAAGGACTAGATAGAGTGACAGGATGACAAAACCAACCTGTCGGCAGCATTTGACACTAGCAACGCAGAGCTGCCATCTAGTGCATCCCATTAAAAATACCACGCTTGACAGCTCCCTAAACTAACTCAATCATGTATGATTCACTGTTGGTACCGTTCCTAAATTACGGTTATTAAGCTAGATGGCAGCATTCGAAACTACCTGTAGGATACATTAATGCAACAGGTGGGTTGAGTCAATTGGTAAAAAAAAAAAAAAAACTTCGAAGTACTTAAACATGGGTCGCGTCACCTAGGCCGCTTTTTACACGTCCCGGTTGCCGGATAGACGGCGCCCCGGAAACTTAGTCCAAAATTGAAATCCGTTTCCGATTGTTGTTATGTCAATGTCAACTTTATGTCATTGTGCAATAATTTGAATTCAGAATGTTGTTGCGCAAATTGAACTTTGAGTTATTTTTCCAAAAAATCTTATTTACATTTTAGAAAAAAAAAACAAACGTTGTATTGGTTATGGGTAGGTCGGGTATTGTACCTATGTTTTGCAATTCGCAGGTCAGTGTCAATCACAGGATTAATTAAATTACATATAAAAAAAAAACCTGCAGGTATTACCTACTGAGGTACCTAATATTTAATTGGCTCATTCTTGAATTAATTTGCATTTTTCGGTATAATAGCCATTAAAGAAGTTTTATAAAGGATACTAAATTAGAATTCCATTACTTCGGTAACTATGTATGTATGTAGGTACTTAATAATTGTAATATTAGTTCCTACATACCGATTTAATTAAGCAGCTGCTCTACGATATTATGTAGATAAGTAGGTAGTTAGTGTTAGTATAGTATTATTTGTAAGAAACTCTTCGATAATGTTTATTGCTGAGCTGGTGGCCTGAGGCCTACCATGACGTCTTAAAGCAGGAGTAATTCCAGTGTGGGAAAAAGATGGCGATAGACGACCTGTATAGCTCTGTCTCTTTCCCACACTGGAATTACTCCTGCTTTAAGACGTCATAGTAACCCCCCAGACCCTACCCAACTTCTTCGATTTGACGGCTATGACGTCACAATGTGGCGCGGGTTCAGTCCTATTCTCATTTGAAACGCACTACAAGTACCTATGTAAGTATAGTTACGGTCTAAAAATAAGAGCCGATTTACTTATCTTGAAAAAAAAACACATTAGCTATTCAAACATAGGTAACGATTGTTACAATATTCAAGACCCTTCGTGGAAAACAAAACAAAAACGCATTACCATTGATTTTATGTTTTCACAAGAATGACTAATTGGGGTTGCGGAGCCCTTCAGCACTTAGGTACCTACCTACGGAATTCCATTCGCGCTTCACTGAATTAAGATAGAAATAAATGGCAAAATATGTAGTTAGTTGCTTTTCACACATGAAATTGAGCCTTCATGAAATATCAACTAACCATTGAATGAAAACTAATTAATTGGACGTTAATTCTTAATTTAAAGTTCCTTACGTTTTAGTAACATTTTATTCAATTAGTTAAAGCAGGTACGGCCAGCAAAGAAGGCAATAATATTTTCTTTTAAAAAAATTTGCCGTCTTTCAAAAAATACACATTACTCAAAAAGGAAAGAAATACCTTTTTATTCTGATAAATAAAACGTTTTAGTTGTTTTATCCCACACAAATTCTTGTTATACGTATTACAGGGTGTAAACAAACACTTCACGAAGCTGTCAACCAAGCATTCTGTCTGTACATCAAACTAAATAACTTTACGCAAAAATTATTGCTGGGAAACGATTTTTTTTTTTGGTAACGTTTTACGGTAGGACTAACGAACTCAACATTGTGCTGATGGATGGATTGAATAGTACGAGGGTCGTGAAGGTGTTTAAAGTAAAAATCTTACATTAAAAACATTTAATTATTTTTAAAAAAACTTGTGCAAAAGTTGGACTTTGAACCCCGTTGTCTCTATACTAGAAGGTTCCCAGGTATAGTTGAGAACCCTAGAACAAAAAAAATATCGGAGACGAGGAAAACAAGTGCCTTTCGGCTTATTTTGTCTATTTACACCCTTTATAAATGTAACATTTTAACTAGAAGTTATTATAATAACATCATGTTCATCAACATACGCACCGCAGAAACAAAACCTGCTTTTTAGAAGTCAGTTAAAAACTATGTATTCATTGAAGTAGCTAACTTGTAAACTACTGAAGCAAAGTGAATTATTTTGCCTGCCTATCTTCCGTCATTTTATTTTATTTTCGAAATAGCGGCTACTCATAAAACCTGTATTAATCAATAGCTGGCAGCAAAGCCAACAAGTTTTGTATGACACAAAATGTTCTGAAGTGTCACGTTTCCGAGATATAAACCATCAAAGTTTCAATCCTCACCATCAGCTCATTGATCTCTTTATTTCGAAAATGCGATGCTTTACATAATTAGAAGATATTGTCTCATTCAATACTTGCTTGTTTTGATGCCAGCTAGGTTTTAATGCATGGCTAATGAATAAAATCAAAGTTGTGTTGATTGTGCCATCAGTCATCATCATTCTCTTGCCCTTATCCCAATTTATTTGGGATCGGCGCAGCATACTGTCTTTTTCTGCCATATTTTTCTATTACTCGTCAAAATAATGAATTATTTAATTGTGCCATCAGTGTTTGCTAGCTGTGGCTAGCCACAGCTGTAGCTAGGGTTACCGTGCGTTCGTAATATTCCGGACATGTCTAGGATTTTAGCTCCGTGTCCGGAATGTGGGGGAATTCTAAAACGTCCGGATTTTTTTTTAAGAAAAGAAAAGTAACAATCTTTAATAAAATATTCCGTTTAAAGAAATAAAAATAAAAAAAGATAATAATAACTAGATAACATTAATATCAATAAAATTTTACTGCACAATTCAAAGGAAAGTAATGTCCGGAATTTTCTTCAAATGTCCGGAAATAGCTACTAAAAAAAATTCATGGACCTGGGAACCCCGGCTGTAGCACATTGGTTTACCTACAGAAGTTCTATTTACGAACGTTTCGATAACTGTCCAACAAGTTCATTACCTACATTTCGCACACATTTTTGGGCGGGAGATCGGTCGAAGCGTGCGACAGAGACGGCAATATTACGTTGGGGTGGATTTGAAGCAATCACTTTCAAAGATTACAAGGGAAAATGTACCGTGTCCCTGCTGTGTAAAGATTCGATTAGCATTGGTTTTTCATCTAAACAGGTGATATTACAAGCCAATCAGGTAAATGGGTTCAATGGAACAGCTGTAGATAATAAACGAAAGGATACCTACCTGGTAATTACCTAAAGGAAATGCCTAATACTTAATGATTACCTAGATAGTAGTTAAATTACCTAGGTACCAGTGGCGAAGGTTTCATAGAACTCGATTCCTACCGGCTTCCCTTTGAAAAATGGCACAGTCAGTATTCTAGAAACAAATAATATAATCACATTGAAGATGTACTCCGGCTTACCTCTTACAAAATTTGACCCTTCGCTACTGCTAGGTACTTAATTAGTTAGCTCCTATATAAGGCTGAAAATGTAAAGAATAAAAGGCAACGGCTCCAAACAATGAGGTTCTATTCAAATAAGGGGAACCGTTTTTTCATAAGTGTTGCTGAGTGTAAATAGCCTATTACCTAAATATGTACTGAAATAAGCTTGAATCGAATATGAAATAAGTACCTACCAGTGGCGAAGGTTCCATAGAACTCGGTCCTTACCGGCTTCCCTTTGAAAAATGTCACAGTCAGTATTCTATAGACAAATAATATAATCACATTTAAGATTTGTCCTCCTGCTTACCTTTTACAACTACTGGTACCTACCTACCTGTGTTATTTTAATAGGTAGGTAAACAGAGTTAAAGTTTTAGGGTTCCGTAAGTACCTACAAAGTAGAACGTGAAGAGGATGGATGACGTCATTGGTTATGTTATTAGATTACCTAAGTTACAGACCTAGGTACCGATTGAATTTAGTAGGTTGACCAGTAAGACCGGTTCGGAACTCTATTAGATTAGTAGATAACCTACCTACTTCATTATAGTTATTGTTAAGTTATGTACAAGGAAAGCATATAATACAAACAAGGTGTAAACGGAACCACGAAGCCGTCAACCAAGCATTCGGTACCTACATCAAACTTACCTACGCAAAAATTATTTAATTTTATTATCGCTGGGAAACTTTTATTTTTGGGGTGAAACTCACGTTTTACGGTAAAACTCAATGTAACGCATTCAAAACATTGTGCTGACGGATGCATAGAATAGTACGGGATTAGTGGAGGTTTTTAAAGTAAAGTTATAATATTAAAAATTATAAGAAGCCGACCGCAACATCGTTGGGAAAAGGCTAGGCAGATGATGATTAAAAATTATAAGAATAAGAAGTGCCGAAAAAAGTTCGCGAGCGGACACAGTGAGTTTCGTGTGTCGGGAACAGAATCGAGTTGCGTGTGACAGTAGTCGGTACCTACTGAGTGCAAAAAACGTACAAGAAAGAGGGTAGGCCGATTTGTCTGCTCATAAACACCCACTCGCAATAACTTCAGTTTATCCGTGATCATGGTGCTTGCAACAGCACCGAAATATGGGAAACTCAAAACAAGCAGAAAACATGGTAAATATCCCGTTTCTAGTGTTAATGATAACTTTAAAAAAAAACTTGTGAAAAAGCTGGAACTTTGACCCACAATGTCTCCGAAACTAGAAGGTTCCCAGGTATGGTCCAGAACAAAAAAGTGATCGCAATGACGTGGAGAACAAATGCCTTTCGGCTTCGTTAACGGTCTATTTACACCCTTTATATAGTACCTATGCAATTATTTTCTTACATTTATAGTGTTCTATCCATTTATCTAATCTAAGTTACAAAACTTTGAAATCACTCACATAATACATAAGTGTGTAATCGGAAATTATGATAATGTTCGAAAAGCTAGAGGGTGGAACGTGTCATTAATTTGGATGCACTTGTTAGTGTAGAGCAAGCGTGCTCGCGGCAGTCGGCAGTGCGCTGTGCGCTCGTGTGTGCACCGTCATTACGCTGCATTATTTGTTACGTTAGGGCTGGGATGGGCCTGTCCCTATCGCCGCCGAGTCCTACGCCATCCTACGCTCCCTTCTCGCGCCGGTATTTGAATAGGCTCGCGTTGCGTAACGCGCGGCCAATGACAGCGCCCCTGCACATGCACGGGGCGGAGTCCTTACGTCACCGCGCTCTGCCCCCGCGGCCGCGCAGCCGCCGTGACGTCACGCCGCCCCTCGCGCCGCGCACCGCGCCTTTAGTGCGCGACGACAGCGCCCATGCTGGCCGTGGCATCGCACGGAAACTCGCGACAAAACACTCGTGCGCTCAAAGATGGCGGATGGGTCGCCCGTGGACCGCGCCGGCCCGAAACAAATGAACGATTTAACTTTTTCCGCGCCCGCTAAAGGACTTGGTGACACAAAAAAGTGTAGTGGCGAAACATTTAACGGCGATAGTGTAAAGTTATCGTTCTACAAGGAACTGGAAACGAGTGATTCGTGTGAGAAAAGTGATACGCGCGGCGTGGCTGCTAAACGCGCCGCGGTCGGCGGTACGTATTCCCGAAAATTGTCTGATGCGAACACCGTGGACGGCGACGACAGGAAGAGGAGATGTCTGGACCGATACGACAGCTCCGAGTCTTCTGACAGGTGAGTTGTTGCTGATTTATGTTAGCAAAACATGCGGCGCGTTTGTTTCGTAAGTTTGTTTGCGGCCGCGATGTTCTGAGAGTCAATGCTCCAGTGACCGGAGGCTGATTTCGATGTCATGGCCATTGTGAAAAACTTTGGGTGTTGCTAAGCGGCTCTAGTTCGGTTGAACGCCCTCGGAATAGAATGCTGGGCCGCGGTGCCGCGACGCGTCGTATTACCATTTGAAATATTGTAGACTGGCAAAAAATCGGCATCGTAAGATATTTCGATGCTCCAGAGGTATTACGAATAAACGCGATACTTCAGATAAGATCTGTTACATAGCTTCAGTGTTATCTAATTGCTACTAAATTGTTTAGATGGTTACATATTTCGTACAGCTAGCTGTCTGCCAAAAATAATAACCTTGGCTTTTAATTAGCTTCTAGTTAACAGTAAAAGCTATAAAAACGTCTAGTATTTAGCTCTTTCGCAAAACTTGTCTGTCACGTAGGCTTGTTCCGAATAATTCACTTTTTTGTGAGATTATGGACCTGTCTATATGATTTTAACCATACAGGTCTCTTTTACAAACATGAAATATTCACTCACATTTTTGACCCTACATGTTTACACACACACAATTATTTTAATAAGGTCACTTATATTTTAAGTCTTAGGTGCTGGTAAAACTGCTTAATTTCCATTAAAATATACCCACATGCTATGTTTCTCATTCTTTATGCATGTATGATTTAAATTGATTAAACTTTCGCCATAATTTTATGCTATCATAAATTCAGAAAACTTTGCAGAATATATCCCTGTCAGAGGAAGGTTTGACTGCTATGGTTTTACTAATTGTAATATTTATTAGACAGTATATTTCTTACTCATCGTGTTGTGATTAATTTGTACCATACTACATTTTCATTTGTAACCATGATGTTCTTTTATAAATTAGAAAACATACTGTCACTTTATTCCTTATTCAAACTCAAGAAACAAAAGTTTATCATGAAGGTTGGGCTATTCTGTAACTAAACAAAAACATGTAAGACCCTACCAGGAAAAAAATTATGAAAAAGTTTTTCTTTTTAAATCTTTCACAGTACCTCTAGATGCGGTTTTCACTCACCTTTTCACTTATTCAGTTCTAGGGTTTCCTTTATTTGATTATGAATTGTTTGGCTGTAACTTTTGTTTGCTCTGCATATTTCCATGTAAATAAATAACACAGCTTGTCTTGTTGACTTTTATTTTTAGTTCAAGTAGAGTTAATTACTTTGCCACATTCTTTACAAATAGAGAATGCTTAAGTAATTTAAAGTACAACTGTTTTAGTTAGCAAATTGTGTTATTTCATTCATTTCTGAAATTAACTAATAATATTTATTGTTAAGAATTCATTTAATTTTAAAGGACTGGATTTAACTATGACTTGAAGTACATTATCAAGCTTAATCTTAGTAATCAGTTGACAGTGTAAAGCACTTTATTTGGTAGACGCATTAAAAATTGCAAGATGAAATTAAAACCTTAATTATTGAGAAAAGCAGTGCCTGTTCAGTTCAATCACATGCATGCAACATGATTTTTGATTGATTGACTTTGACACTTAGCATTGCTTGAAAGATAAGAAACAGAAACAGCTGCATTCAATTTTAATCTCAAGACTCATGAAAAGGCATTTATTAAAAAACAAAACATTTGCTGAACTTGACTTCATTACAATAATATCAAGGTAAACTTTGGTCATTATCACAGCTTGACGTAAATTTAGTCACACAATGTGATAAAAAGAATTATAATCTCTTTTGTCTTTCTAGATGATATCAAAGTTTGCTTTAGTTTTTTCGTTATCTGATTGTGATAAAGCCTAGTGACTGGATGACTTGGATTATTAAGTTTAGAAGCAGGATCCCCTTGTAAATAGCATGGTGTTTATTGGGGATAGGCAGATACATTTGCTTTTCTATGTTCAGTGATGTAGCTTTTGTAAAATAAACTTCTTGGTGCTTTTGTACAGTCGACATAAAAAGCAAATGATGATTGTACAATTTTATGTACAGCCACATAATGCTTCCTTGCTAGATAATTATTTAATTCTTTTGTAATTCTTATAACTCAATTCTAGATTAACCAAATGTTAAAAATATTTTCTTTTGATAAATTTGTACATAATATTTTGAAGATTAATTTGTTGAAAATAATTTTGTTGTTGTGGCAATTTTGTTTTGGTGTTTATTGTAATCGGCATGTTAAATTTTTGATTGTGTTTCTTTTAGTTTTTACTTACTGCACTTTGGTGGTTGTAGATTTCTAAGATATGTTTCACTTCTGTATTAAAGTTTCATTAGTGTAGTTTAGTGAGCTGTAATCAATAAATTATATACTAATACTTCTGCTTGGTACAAAATTAAAGTATTGTAGATTAAAATATCAGACATCATTTTAAAACATTTATTAATTAATGCCTTGAGTGTAAGTACTATTTCTGGCTATGCTTGAGTCGGGTTTAATACTGCCCACAGATTACCCCCTAAAATGTGCTAGGGGCAAACTGATACTCTATGAGAATTATTAATTATTATGAAAAATAAATTTATTTTGCTTACTTAAGCTATGCATACAAACATGATTACATGATGCTTCAAGGTTAAGACTAGACTCATTTTTTTTTGTAATTTTTGACTTACCTACCAAGTGACTAATATCAGCATGCAGCAGGCTCACAAGATTATTAACATAATTACTATTAATAATTATTATGAGCCTATTGTCAGTTTTGGTACAGCATCAAAGCAGCCTTTGTTTAGAAGAATATTAGGCCTTATTCCAGCTAGCTTAGATATCATGTCTGACACATTACCTTAGATTTTTTTTTTTTTGCAAATTACTGCCCCATCATAGTTTTACGCCTGTGGAACTGAAGGGATAATTGCGTTACACACATTCATGGCGGTATTTTTCGTTGACGAGTTTTTCATACACGATGATTTATAAATAACAATGGTTTAGAAATTTCTTTCAAAATCCTTTTGTTTTTGATAAAGTCTTTTACGCAATTTGAGGTGCGGATTTAATAAGATCTAGTCTAGTAGACCAGGTAAAATATACCAGCATCCTTTGATTTTATTACTATGATAAAATATTTTAATAAGCCTGTATAAAATGAAATTGAACACAAGTAATACTTGTTACTACTTCAATCCACTACCGATTTAGTAGGCGAGCTGTAAAGTATGATACCACAGTTAGATAGCGTCACTTAAGTGGTGACATGTGGGTCACCTATTACTGTGATAACGTGGTTGGTGACATGTACGAATTTAGGTGTGGTTGGGAGTTGGTTGGTCAATAAATTAGTAGGAATATGTCGATTGTTTAGTAATTGTGTCTGGCTGTTTCTTGTTTGTAGATAGTTGAAGAAAACTTGTTTTCGTATGTCTGTTTGTTCCGGCTAATCTCTGAAAGGGCTGGATTGATTATGACTTTTACTGACAGATAGCTGATGTTGTAAGGGATTACAGATCCATGCAAAAAAACAAAATCCTATTCAAATAGGAACGTGCGGTTGAAAGTCGCGGGCATCAGCTAGGACCACATACAAAAAAACGTTTACTTTGTTGTTGGAGAATTGACGTGACGTAATCGATGTATGGGAGAGTATTATTTTAATTACAAAATTATTTTTTTTTATTAAATCCGACTTATCTTTTCTTACGGTATTGTTCAGACCAAACGTATTGTCGGCTGCTGACTGTGAGCGCGCGTTACGTAATTTATCGCTTTTCCATTTAACTTCTCGTTCACACCGAACTAACTATATTATGCTATTACGTAGTGCGTTGTACATTTGTACATACTCACAGTCGGCGGCGGACAATACGTTTGGTGTGAACGATGCCTAAAAGCTTATGAGCTTCAGAGACTTGATTTTCGTGATGGACACTTGTTTTGATAGGCATTCATTCGGTTTTTTTTTCTTATATTTTATTTTCCTTAGTTCAGATGTAGAACAATTATACTATGATATGTTGAAGTTAACATAAGTTAGAAGTAAGACATGCTGTAAGCTTTAGTTTGCATGACAGAAACGTGTTTTCATGGAGTCAACAGACAGACAGCCTAACTGCATTTTTACTACTCATACCTACTATGTACTAATTGGAACTGAACTAAGTAAACACTAGTAAAATACTTATGCATAAGCAATCATGCTTAGTTGCTTACAAATCCATTGATTTTCGAGTGTTTTGAGAACCGTACGGTATTGGACTATTGGAAAACTTAAACTTCGTAGTTGAGTACTCTTTCAAGTTGAGCTGGTACAGTCACGAGCACCAATGTTGTATACAATATACATTTAGCAACTTTTAAAAGTGATTTTCTCCTACTGCATTGATTGTAATTTCGTGTTCTTGTCATTTTGTTGGTTGTCTTGAAAAAATGTTTTTATTTATAAAACCGCCCATTGTGCCATCCTATTTGAAATGTTATCTTTTATGTACAAATTGAAATTGGTATGGTGTAAGTACATAATAAAGAATATTTATTTAAACTTCATGTACAATAGTGATACATAGGCGGACTATATGCCACAAGGCATTCTCTACCAGTCAACCTTTGGGTTAAATAAGAAAACATTGTGATAGGGTACAAAATAAATATATAAAAAATAACTTCTTGCTATCGAAAATTTATAGAGGCACTTATATTGAATATCTTATATTCTATCTATAGTAACATAGTATTTTGGAACCCAAATTCTTATGAAAAAATAGATCTAATCTTAAAGTTGTAATCGTTATTGCGCCTTTGAATTTTACTTAATGAAGACGTACCTATTTATGGCCGTGACTGTACACCTTCTAGCAAACCACTTGTGTCACCATGTCAAAAGTTTTAATAGCACATACCAGTGACAGGTGGTCGCAGGTGCTTTCAGTTTGAGTGTGGTTACGTCACCACACATTTACTTCGAACTCTTAGCTGACAGATAAGGTGCTTCATACTCACTCTGAAAATATTGTAATATTCTTTTGTGAGCAAGCTAAACATTTCCTGTATACCATGGCCTCGCTTTACATAGATTTTCCGTACAATGAGAGATCCGCTTATATGTATAAACTGTACTTTTGTATAGCTTGAGTAGTCGTGGACTCGTGGTGCGTACTAGGTACTTGTAGAAAACTTTGTTTCACCATATCTTCCCAGGGGTAGTCAGATGGGAAATAGCGATACCATCTAGCAAGAGATTTTACATAATAAATAATTCCATTTCATTTCACCGTAATAAGTTTTAATGCTTGGTAGCGGTAGGAAAAAACGTGTCGAAAATGACTTCCAAAAAAATTGCCAAATGTGCTTTTCATTTTTTCGCTGACCGTCGTCGCCGTCGTCCTTTCCTGTCGCTCACATCAGCAAAGCTAATTTAATTAATTAAAATAATCCTTTTAAGTACCCTTTCTGATTTAGGCTATCTCAAAAGGAAGCTCCGTTAAAAACTGATAGCTTTAATAAGCCACTAACGAACAGCACTTTCCTCTTAACAAGCCATATTTAATTATATTTATTACTGTAATCACAACGCCACTGTATTTGTTGACATGAGTATTATCTGGGGTTGCTGAACTGAGATGCACCTAGTTGTATAACACCCACTTTGTGTCATTGTGCTTATTGATAACTCCAATTGAGATATTAGGTACATTTGTGGCTCAATAAGTCAATACCTACCGGGGCTATCGTTTACGTTATTATCTTGTCATGCTTGCTTCTAATCGAAATATTATTTTGATGTGAAATCTTATTTTCATAGTAAATAAATACTATACAGGGTGATTAAAGTCAATAAAATTAAAATCAAAGATTTAAATTGTAAATTCCCTACCGTTATAAGGACGTGACCTCGTATATCCTGCATGAACCGGTAGATACGATTTTCAGTTTGTTGAACAAGACCAGCACGGTCTTGTTCAACAAACTGAAAATCGTATTCAAATGTCAACGAAACAGTAATGTCATCTTTTTTGACGTGGTATGGCGAATCTAACGATTTCAATATTTGGGAAATATCAAACCATGGATACAACTTCTGAAAAAATGTTGACTGTTTTAGGCTGTGCATCTTCTTTCTTTCAACCTTTGGCCACCCAAAGCTGAGTGTAGGATGATTCCATATCTCTCCACTTTTGGCGGTTTTGAGACATTTTGTGCATGATGTTCAGAAAAAAATGCTTTACTCACACAGAAGTTTTAATGTTTTACAAGCTAGACTAGCATCAACTCCTCACAGTTCTATTTACCTCTATCTAGTATCTGCCATTCGCAAACATAACCATTTACTGGAACACTAACTGTATGGTTTTTCGTGGATATAAATTGATAAAACGCTATCTAGGGTTCAATAAATCGATAAGGGACACTTGAACCGCTGGTGTTTTATCGTAGTCCTAACTCACATTAGTTTTGTCGATATTACTGTGTTGTAATTTTAACTTGGCAACCGTAATCGCATCGCTCTTACACCATGACCTGCAAATCTGATGCAGCATTATATTTGGAACCCCAGCTAGCACTATACTTCATGTCATTTATTTCATACACAACTCCCAAAAGGGTGAAGTCTTCTTCTTTATTGTGTGGTTAGTGCCTAACCTGGTGTCAGACTTTCTCTGACGTGACTTATCATGCCGTCGAGAAATATCTCTCAGGCATGCTGGATTGGTTTCTTCACGATGTTATCCTTCACAGAAGCAAGTAATAAGGGTGAAGTAAAACTACGTGATGCGGCGGCATGTACTAACAAACATAAAATCAAAGACATTTCACATTCACTAACCCGTACTGGGCTCGCGTGGTGGATTAGGGCCTACTCCATCTCACAGAGGATGTGCGTGTTCCAGAAGACTGATTACGATTCTGTTATACGGGATATTCCATAAATTCATAACACTGAAATTGATAAATTCATTGCATCTGTATGGTAAAGGTTCCTCTCATGCAGAGCAGGAATCAGATTTGATGTAGCCTTGCTCTGGTCACGTTTTCATTGCTCGACGTGATATATTTTCAATGTAATGTAATCAATGCTGTTAAAATCCAATGCCAACAGAACAGTACCGATACGTATTACTTATTACAAGAAATAAATCTCAATTGAAAACCAGGAATCATGCCAAAACAATTCAAATACAGCTCCATAAATTATTTCCAATACGGCTTTACCAGCTACTCAGTGCTCACAATTGTGGTACTAGGAGAACGTAAAACAGCACAAATATAAAGCAAGCATTATTTTTACTACCGAACTGGCGCGAAAGTTTTAACAAGTGACGTGGAAGCTCCTTGGAAAAGGAACAAAGTTAGTTGCCAGTCGGTAGGTAGTAGGGCATTCACGCGAGCCTAAGCCACAAAGGGTGAGCTGTAAAATAAAAAGTTAGGAGTTCTAACCGGGCGTGCCGGGGACAGCGAACGGGTTCCCGGACGCGCAATGGTATGTTACTGTTTATACGACGCCTGTTTTCAATGGGCTGGCTTAAGTTTTTAATAAACCTTGTTTTTTTTCTACAATGTGAAAGTAGTACCTATTAACTTAAATGGCAAAGAAAGTAAGTTTATTTATATTTAGACTACCACTTGTCTTCAAATTGTTAAAGGTTAAATGTAATGCATAACATAAATAAGTAGCAGCTAAAATACTGAATAAATTGCGATAAATTAATTTTATTTAAAATAAATAAAAGTCTTTTGTATTCAGAGCAGAATGTTGTTCGTAAAACCGCATGAACATTTTCGTTACAAATGTCGAAGAAATTGATTTCACTTGAATACACAAGTATCCATAAAATCAGCTGTTATTCCCCATCAAATCAGCTGGATACAAACCCTTATGGCATGTACTTACCTCGGTGCGGCGCGACCGGTCCGTCGCCCCTCGCGCGCGCTCCTCCCCCCTGTCATTAGAAGCGTGCGCGGGCGCATTGGCCCTCGGCCGTTGCGCATGCCCCGACTTATGGGCTCAGAACGGTGGATGTGATTTGATTTGAATTTCGGAACAGTCCGCCTTTTAGTTTAAGACCTTGTAGAATGCAAGTAAAAACTTAACGATCAGAAAAGCATCGGAATTGGAAATTCTGTTTTAAAAAACTGAACATGGATTTATGTTTATTGGAAAAAGCTGGAGTAGATTGTATTGTGTTTTAAGGTCATCAGAAGAACTAAGAATACTCCGACGGAATCGACAAAGCTATTGAAATTTTAGACGAGCGATTTCCAAAAGCACTGGAATAACCTGAACATAATAAAGCTTTTATTGAAGTTCAATATTGAAAGTGAATATATTAATAGCCTTTGTGTGATTTACTGGTAATATATTTCATATTACCAGTAAATCACACAAAGGCCTAGACCTCATAAAGCTCTCAAGTCCAATTGCAATCGTAACAAAAAGAAAAGTGATTACTGCCGGAGATGATACGGAATTCCTGTCTTTGTGATGATCACGGCACAGACAAGTTTTGTAATAAAACGACATTGGTCCGGTCAGGTAGAAACTGAGTCATCAACGCCAACCGTGGTCGTTCAACTTTCATTATTGTTTATTTATATTTTTATTGTTCGATGTTTGACGCGTGCGTATTGCTGACATTGCCAGTCGTAAAGCATACGAAAATCTGCCCAAATTGCTGGCAGGACAATGATTTCTGTACATCGGAAAGGCAAATTCTTAGAACAATTTTAAAGTCTCCGTCTGTACCGTACTCACATTTCAGTAAATACAAGTATTTCCTTAATTAATTCGTATAATTTAGCTACTTATAATTCCTCTGTTGAATATTCCAAATATATTCTTCTATTTATATTCATCAACTTTAGACGAATTCATTATCTGATAAAGTCTGTAGACGCAATACATTTGCGTAATAACTTAATATATATTAACTTATCAACTACGTCATTTCGCGGATTCATAATCGCCACATATAGCTCAAAATCACCTTGTAAATATATCGTTATCTTTTGATCAAAGATAGGTAAATTGTAGTGCAAAACCACAGAGATTATTTATGTGTCACCCTCATCATATCTCTACTAGAAAAAGTTCAGTCTACCACAAGGGTCTATACTAGGCCCACGGTAATTTCACTTAACGGTACTTACAAACACTAGTTACAAATCAAACCGTGTGTACTTCAAGTAGAGTCTATGCACGCTAGCCTAGGCTGGGAGAACGTGGAATGTGAATAACCTTGGAAAAATACCAACCTACCAGGTATTATCTGCCTGCCTATCGTTTGTTTACTTTGAGATTGAAATATTGAAGTGCACTACTTCAACCTTTAAGGCAATATTTTTTTCATTGCACCGGTAATTTTATCAGGCTTCAGAACTAAGATCTCTTTGTTTGAGCATATGGCAGGGCTATAACTTACACTGACATTCTACTGATTAATGTTACTATTGTAACATCAAATAAGGAACAACTGCCTAAAGTGGCAATTTATTTACTAGCAGCACTATTTCTAAAACATTTCCAAGTCAACATAATTGGTGTTAACAAATACGAACGAGAAAAATAGCCAATTAAAACAGGAAAACTTTTATCACGGGTTTTTGTCTGAACCGTCTGTGCGGAAACATCATTTGCACATATTTCATGGTATTTAATTGTGTGATTAATGAGTTTTTACTTATCAAACAGGGGAACCACATCCTTCCCTTATAGAAATTCCAATTGTATCACGTAAACAGTTATCGACCTAACTTTATGGCAACATTTTAATAGATTCTGTATGAATGTGAAATTGTATGTTTCTGGTGCCTAAATTATCATTAAAAAAAACCCAAATATACACTCCAAACTTTAAATTAAATCAAGAAAAAAGTCAACGTCAAGCCAAACGGGCGTAATTTTTTGAGCTGTGAGTCGCGAAAAATGAGTCGTGGAATTTACGCTGCATTCAATTTCATACTAAAGTCCTGTTTGTGGTGGTGTGGTACACACGGCGGCACATGAAGCTGTACATGCATGCATTTCTAACTTGGCCTCGCTTTGTATAGATCCTATACAATGAGAGATCCGCATAAACTGGTTTTGTATAGCTTTATTGGCCGTCGTGCGTACAAACAGGACTTGAGAGACCGAAGGCAACGTAAATTACGCGACTCCAAAAATTACGCTCGTTTGGCCTCAGCCTTAAAAGGCAGCAATGACACAACTAACACAACGATGAGCATAACTTATAAATTTAACACCCACTTTGAGCATTTCTCATGAGGTAGGTACGTCATAAAGAATCAGTGCAGTCAAAGGGCATGTGAAGTACAAACTGGTTTCTTGCTAATGCAATTATCGGTTGGTTCGTCGAGACCGCTCTAAGTGACCGAATGGATACGTGAAGAGTGAAGACTGTCGGGCCGTGGCGTTTAAATGAGAAAACATTTTATGTTTGTAGTATTCGGCTCCCATAGGCACACTTTGTGAATAACGAGAATTCTGTTGAAATGAAACAAGATCGAAAGCTTTTCAGTACGAAGAAACTCATTACAATGATTTTAACAAAATGATTTTGCAGTGCCTGAAATTAGAAGGAAAAATACGTATACCATGGAAAAAAACTTAAGGACTGAATTCAGATAAAAAATTGCCTAAAACGGATCTCACATAAGACGGTAACGATGATTAACCACTTTGATAATGGTTGTCGTGGTACTGGGAACTAACAGGTTCCAGGTTTTTCCAACCCAACCGGATGCTTGTTCATTATTGCACGTTTTCTAAATTCGTCATCACATCATTCGGATGTGGTTTTCATACTTTGAACTTTCTTGTAGTAAAGATGTTAGGTTCTTCTATTAAGAGCGTAGGTGGCGTCGATAAAAACATAACAATTGTTTCTGATTTGGATTGTAAAGTTTTTAATAGCCAACGATTTGAGACGGTCTACCTAGCAGGATTATAGTTCTATGTTTTTTGACCACATCGAATTCGCGTAGGTGCAATTGGCGCGTATTCTTGGATCCTATCCTTTGTTTTTCTGCAGGTCAATTAAAAACTGTTTTATATTTTGTATCATGTATTAAATGTGCAATTTTATTTTTCATCGCATAAATATCGATACTCGGTTATAATTTTATGAGGTATTTTTCTTTTATAAAAGCGTCAGTTAGCAGCTGCCCCATGCAGCCGGGACACACCTGCTTCGTTTGTCCCAGTCTCTTTCACCTTTGACATTTGACAAAAATTTTATGGCGATCCGATTATTTATTGTGCTTTTAAATTCCTTTACTGCCTGTAACCTTTAATATGTATCGTAGAAATTTTTGAAGCTTCTTTATGACTGAACAACTGCGGCGCTACCCACGCTTTCTGTAATTGACTTGTACACATGTCACGAACTACTTTTAATGGTCAACTAACTCTTTGTTTCGAAAGAGTACGATAACCATCTTTCTCAGTAGAACTCCCACTAAGCGACGTACATATAGAATTTTGATTTGTATGTAGTACTGATCCTTGTCAATTACTGTCATTAAAAATTTAAATACCGATTACAAAATTTTAGGGTTGGGTAAACGTGTTCTATAATTAGCGAATGGCCGAACGATCAGACCGCGGACGATACTTTGGTAACCCTTTGTTATTATTTAAATTATAAACGATTAGTCTACCAAATACTACGCCTGAGGCGACGCGTGCGCCACTACGTCATCCTTGCAATTTTAAACTGCGATTTCGTGATTGTTTTTATCTAGTTTTTATTTGAAGGACGTACAAGGACGACCCCTGAAATTAGTAAAACCACTTTTTTGTGCAATGCAAGAACAAGTCGTTATAAATGTTTCTGAGCAGTAAATATACAGCTTATGTTATTGACCTTTACAGAGTAGGTATTGTATGATTAGTTCGTGATAATAGGTTGTCTGAAGTTCGTAATAGCTCCGTTTGTATATTAGTGAAGCCAGACAGCGAGAGACGTCTTCCGAACCGCATACCATCCGGGATCCCTCCGGGAAATCGTAGTTAGACAATGCATCTGACTTTCCGACCGAACATTGAGAATGTATCTAGAAATACATCGCATGTCTGGGTATTGGGGAAGGAAAAACCATCCCTTTTATTAGGGTTTTTTGTGACTGTGCACAAAAAAGCCAGGTCAAAAAGTTCATAATCTCCAATCTGCACCCTGTTCGTATTGAATAGTCTTCTTTTTTTTTTTAAGTTGTTTTTAACCCTGAAGTTTTATTACTTTTGTCACTTTTGGTGATATTACTTACCGTGAGAATTCTTCGCAAAACATCGCATATCACCCCAAATATGTAGCTGCCAACATTCCGAAATGCGTAAGTGCTATCTCGTTTTAAAGGTTTCACTAATATGCGGTACCTACACACGTATCTATGTGTAGGAGCGTGAAGGTATTCGAGGGCCCTTCGTATGCTCAGGCAGCTAAGTCAACAATTTATTGGAGCCCATCTATCAAGACGGACGTCGTTGCATTGTCCAATTGCATTCCTCGTATGTCGACGGAGAATTTAGTGAGAGACAAATTCTCGCCACAATTCAAAACTAAACATTTATGAGTTAATTTTCTAAGTCATGATAACAATTCCTTTGAAAACCAAAAAAACAAAAGGCTGGGGTTTTCGTTTTGTTTCTTCTCAAATTACCAATTTGTATTACCTACCCGCGAGGCCACGACCCTGACGAATCTTCGTTCCATTTCCCGACGTCCTCGCTCCAGAATTTTGTGTTTCCATGCCGCGATGTATTATTAATTTGCCATTACATCGGTATAATTTCGCGTCATATAATACGAGAATATTTGCCCCCAAGCCAGGGGTAAACACCAATTAATCCTGGCAACACGATACATTTCTAGGGTGGAGGGGGGACCCTCTGATGGCAGATTGCTGCATAATCCCAGTGCATTTCTACTGCTTCCGATGCAATCGGACAAGAGGGGGCGTGTACACAAGGGGAATCACTCTATGGACATCACAGGGGCTAATATATTTTTCTTTACATCATTGTTTGTTGGGAAATCGATCAAATTGTATGTGAAACCTTACTTCATTGTTCGGGAAAAGTACCGCGGATTTAAATTAAAACGTGAATAGCTGGTGGTTTTTATTATGATATAGAATTTTCCTTAAGATTAAATTCTTTTACGCAAAGTAATTATGACAACTAAATTGTACTTCACTTTAAGAATGATGTTGATAAAGTATTTTAACTAAGTTTAATTTCTGTAAATGTTAAAAGCTTTTGGACATCCATTACACTACTGTAAAATACCATCAATAAGGGGAATTTTGGGACCCCAACATTCTCTCCATTTTTTTCTTTCTTCACGTCTAAACATTGTTTAATTTTGCCGCTTCACGCTTATTGTCATTTGTTGAGCTTACTTGACAGCTCCAACCGAAGTGCTTTTTGTACGCTCACAAATATCAGTCACTTTAACATCCAGGCACGTCGGTACTTCGGTACTTGTTTTCGGTAGACGGAGTTTCGAACTCGCTCAAAGTTTACGATTGCCATCTCGCCCCCTTCCCGAGACACCAAAGGTATTTGTTAATTACCCCGAAACGCAACACCGTTAGACGTTAACATGAAACTACTAAATTAATTTCCTTATCTCATATCTTTACATAGAGTAACTATACCGAACTGACAGTTTTCGCATACAATTAGTAAACGCCCGAATAAATATTGGATTATATAAACTAACACTGTATGTTATATACTTGGGAATAAGATTTTACATTGTGTGTTGGCAAGTCCGTGTGAAAACTTGTGCTTATCTTTTGTATTACGGCTCACATTTTTTTCTACGGGGAACAGGCGCTCTGTTTATTTTTTTTTTTTACTATTTTAAGTCTGACATAAAATATGGCGCAAGCAGGATTGTAAAGGACCCCAAAGTTCATTGATGTGTATGAATACAGGTTTGAAGGAAAAACCACATAAGACTTTATGGCAAGTAATTCCGGATTTGTGGAAACAAATTAGAACCAGCTAATGAGCTGGCTAGCAGTAAATGGACTATTTAAATGATGAAGAGTGCGTGGCTCCTAGAGTGCGAGACACAGTTAAATAAAAAATACATACAGGTATAAATTAAATTAATTGGCGAAACTTCACAGCTATGATTGGTATGGAATAATCAATATCAAATCATGATAAAATTGTATGATTTAATAAACTTAATTTGACCCAGTATTTTTACAGAGCCTTGTTTACTAAACGGTAATCTCACAAGCACTTTGAAGCCCAATTTCGTAAACGATACCAAAAATTATATAGCAATCTGCTCGGTTGATGTTCAAAGTATTTAACTACAGACCTGCCCGGGAACTTCAGTAATGTATACTATGTATAATCGCAGAATGTTCCTCCAAAAGACGCATTTAGATGTTATCTAAGCTCGTTATTTCGATAATTGTTGCGATTAAATTCTTTATGATGACTGAAATCGCCTTTTCAACTTCATAGTTAAAACCAGTCGCTATTTAAATTGAAATTACTTATTTTAAGTGGATGAGGTTGTCTTCATTTCGCGACAAAGTAAATAAATAACCATTTACAAGAGTCGCAATAAAAAGCGCAGAACATTAAATTGATAATCTTATAAAAATACATTCGAATCGATATAGTGAAGTTGGATTCCGTATCGATATTCGCCGCGATCGCCCACGATAAATCAGCGTTCCCTTCGCCCGCTTGACCATTTTATTAAATTCCGCGATTAAATACCCGCCAGCAACGTTAAACGAAAACGTTTCGATATTATCGCGATATCTCGACACCTCGGCTCACCTCGCCCTGTTTATAATTACGAGCTCGCCGGTCGTCCCCTCGGCTTCGTCGTACAGTTGTGGGTACCAGGGAAGCATAGCGAGCGAGCGAGTTCTCGCTTAGCCAGCCATGCTCCGCCCGACCCATGCATACCACCAACACTTTTTGTCATACAAGGCGTCTTCCTTTTGCGGAGGTTTGTTATGGAAATTATTTATAAATATCAACTAGAAAAACATTCCGCTTGCTATCGCTTTAGTTTTTGCTGTTTCGATCTTTGTACCATGTATACATTGTAGCTTGATAAGATGGAATGAAAGGTCTTTGCAACGCTCATATTATTGCAGTCTCATGTAAGAAAAACTTACCGTGCAATTAGGTAGCTGCTTACTGCGATAGTGTGTTGGCTATTTGTATAATTAACCATTTATAGTTTACATACGTGAAGCCAATTAACATTATATTTTAAACCGGATAACTAGTCATTTTGATAGGAGAAGTCTTTGATATTTCAGTAAGTAGATATTCTTTTGTCATTATGATAATTTTCATTTTCAATGAGACATTTAGGAAATATCACATTTTCTAACTCGGTCTTAATTAACAAAACGACGATATAATTTCGTAACGCTTAATCTTAAAACAGATATCCAACATTCAGAATATTCTATTACTGAACCAAATGCACAAAATATTTTATATTGTATTGAAAGTAAATCATCGAAATATGAAACGGTGCCAACATGAAACGTTCGCGAGAAAAATTAAGTGCTCTATTACATAAAGTTCTATTTCACGGAAACATCAGTTTGCATAAATCTTACTATCGAAGATGTGTACTTTAAGATATAATTTTGGAGAAAAATTGTAAAATATAGACTAACAGCAGTCAAGACTGTTTTGGTGTGCCACAGGGTGCTATAATATGACCTAACCTCCTGTGAACTTACAAAATCAAATAGATAAAAATGCGCCTGTAACAATTCCATCTAGCTTCCAATACTGCTAGATCTTTCACATTCCTAATTCCCCATTCAAATGCAATAACAATTCTTTCGCACCATCATTATATTAAAATGCCAAACTTCACGAAATATAATGAAATATCACACTTTCCTATTAAACATTGTCCCCTTCGTAAGGAATTCGGGTCCCCTTGCAAGCAGGTGTGCCTGCCGGTTTAGGAGACCCTGCCAAACGTGGCAAGT
Source organism: Noctua janthe (assembly GCA_910589295.1). Taxonomy (NCBI): domain Eukaryota; kingdom Metazoa; phylum Arthropoda; class Insecta; order Lepidoptera; family Noctuidae; genus Noctua; species Noctua janthe. The sequence continues at coordinate 3,457,236 of OU342560.1, forward strand.
TACGGGACCTGTTCAGCTAATGACAGTCTTTGGACAATATGAACTGGCCCTTCGGCTTATGGAGTCACTTTTTTAGGTAACACGGTCTCATAATTGTTTGTGTTAAATAAACAAGGGATTAATAAATAATAAAAACCTTTTTTGCTTTAGTTTGTTTGGTTATGAATTTTGTATTAGCTAAGAGCCTGTTATACTGTCGTATTAAGTTATGTGCCACAGAAGTTACTAGAACTATCGTAAGGTGGTACACCTGTTAATTTAACTCTAAAATTAATCCATCCAAAAAGTTCTCTTCTAAACCCGCACCCATGAAGTCATGACTTCAAGATTTCTTAACAAAAGAAGACACATTATGTGTGAATGTTTATTTTATGACGTGACATTAAGGTGATCTTAAAGTGGACGTGCGAGAGGTTTAATGACGTCATTAACGTCACAAGCACTAAGTGGTCGCGATTTCGGGAAATTACGATCATGTCCGAAACCAGAAAACGTGAGCAGCTACAAATTGTATGTTAAACTTATTTAAAATGCAAAGTATTCGATAAACACCTCCAAAGATTTATGTAACTCTAGTAACACTGACTAGTTTGGTTGAAACTGGCAGGTGTAAATTTTCTCACTCTTAGTTTTTGGGTTTTCGCAATAGCAGCTTTGAGTTTTAAAGGTTAAAATTGCAAATGGTGTAACAAAACCGGAACATACCCGCCATCGACTCAAACATTTAAATACCAAAACAACAAAAAAGCCTTTCTTAGGCAAAGCTCGTAAAGTAAAAAGGCGAGTGCTGACAGCCCCGCTGCCTCGCTAACAGCGCATTTATAACAACACCATGTGCATAAGTCAGGGCACGCGACAACATAGAAAGGTCTAACGTCATCGACCTAGGACATCTGCTTCATAAGGCAGGTTCTAGAAATATCACGTGTCTGGAAAATGTGGCGTGAAGAATTTTATGCGTCGACGCCCGGTGCAGCCTGCGTGAGAGATTTTATATGAGGTCCTGTCCGGTTATCGATTGGAAACATTATTTTATAGGTTCGTTTTTATTTTTAGTACGCTTCCGGTATCGAGACTTGAAATAGAATCTCGTAGCCGGAATTTTTTTAATGAGAATGGGAATTAAATAAATTAATGCCCTTTAAAGCCATCAGAAACATAAAAAGAGTACACTACAGACTGCCACTACTTTATTCAGGGACACTTTATAATCTCACGCTAGAGGGGAATCAATTTAATTATCTGCGATCAACAATGAGAGTATAAAACATCCTTTTGTTAGGCAGTCGCGCAGTTGTCCTGCCAGTCCTGCCACCCTCACGGATATAAAGTTATCGCGTTAGTGTCCATTAGCGATTCGAACGTGCCCCGTCAGTATACAGCTGCCTTAATACTAATAGCCTGATAAATTGCTATTATTGTTTCTGCGATAAAACCCAGGGATGTCCGTCATCAAAAGAAAGTGTTTGCAAACATCGCACTTATCGAAGATTATTTTGTGTGAATGTATTTATTGTTTTATTGTCGATAAAGAGTAAAATGGAACTGTTGTTATTATTGGTGTGTAATGATGGGCAGCTGCGGCGCCGCAGGGGAGAAAACGTCATGGCTCCACTCATTATATGGACAGGACGCTGAGGATCCCTGCGATGAACTCATTCTGCCATTTATTTACTCTTCCAACAACAACGCACCCTCGCTATGTGCGTGCGTGCTATCGACCCACTATCAGAATACTCTGGCCTTTTCGCCAACTTATTTCGATAAGATAAAGCTCGATAGTCCTGTTGATAAGTCGTTACGATTTGTTTTATCTTTCGCAAAATCCCTAAGATTAAAAATAAATATGTCTCATCATCTGAAAATGAAATAAAATGACATCATAACACATTTTTCAGTGTAGATTACAAGTGTTATCGAATTAAGGACATGTGTGTTTTTCTTTGGTGGATACACAGACAGGGAAGCACTACAAAAGGAAGGCGATGGACATCGATCAATTATGGCAAACGCTTAAATTGGAAGTGCACAGCTTGCACGAAAAACAAAGAATATGCTGTTAAAAACTGAAATCGATTACACAATTACAATGACTGCGAGGTAGTAGTTTGATTTATGCGTTGTCCTCGTACGACGATTGCATAATTGAGGCGCCTGCATTTCAAACTGGTTCGATATTTCATAGTAGCATTTCGATTTTATACGTGTTTTTTTGCGGCGGGTGCGACATTAATATGCATTCGAAGCGCGTGCCGTCGGTCAGCTGTTTCTTCTATGCGGCCGCAAGCTGCGCGCGCCGTAAAAGGAAACAAGACTCGTGGATGGATTACGCCGATTACATCGCAATTATCCGAGCGAGCCGAGAGCTGCCTACGTAACATTGGAGCACTTTCGCGATCTTTGTTCCGCGCGACATTGACCTTGCCGTACGCCTTATGTAATGTTTTTTCGGCGTCCGCTCCATTGCCATTGAACTTCGTGTTCTTTTCATATACATGCGTAAACACGCGTCAGTGATTACCTTGTGAGGGTTCATTATCACATTTAGCACCGGCACGAACGTTTTGTGGACGTAAAATAAGTATCGTCGCGTTGACTACACTCAGCACTCTCCGCCATTGGTATGGCCGCGTCGTAACGCGATATTCGCATGCGCTGTGCGATCGTTTTTATCGCTCGCCCATGCCTTGACGAGCTCTGCAGATGGCATTCACGATGCAGGCTTGAAGTTTTTACTGTCACCGCCTCGAGCTACACTTGGACAGTTATGTCGCTGACTCCTCAAGAATCTTTAATTTTCTTTGGTTGTTTGCAACGATGGAAATCGTATCTACATTCGGATCTGGAGAGTCCGGTTTTCTAATGAGAGCACGTCGCCCGCATTATTGGTATAACTGTGTTTGAGCTGCGGGTTGAGGACTTCACCGTGTACTCGAAATCTTTTTAATTTTACGAGCACAGCGTGAGCCTTCGGGACCCTTTTCTCAGCTATAACTTTGTTTATCTGGACGGGTGCACGATTAAGTGATAATCCCACACTGGTGCTCACGGTTGAATATAAACCGAGAGTAATTGTCTCATTGTCTATACGTCACTTAAATTAAGATACTACCGCGATAACACCTTCAGAACGTGACTTATTTGGTTAATGAAAGTCAAGGTGCAACGTACTTACATAATAACTAAATTTCATTGTAAAGCCGTAAAAAGGGCTGAAATATTCGCGGCACGTACAGACAGAAACGTTAGTGTCACGATGTCATCAGTCTTTTGAACAGGACACAGCCTGCAGACTATCTACACAAATGTCCTACATAATTCCACTTTGTCGCTTTAATGATAAGTGGCTGACGTAAGCTGCAATTCTCACGTGTACGCCAATCCTAAATATGCTTTATGTATTTCGGGAAATCACAATGTCAATTTTGGTTCCATTGCCATTGTCAGTAACATGCGATGGAAATTAGCGATAAGATCTGTATCTACAAAGTACAAACGTACCATAAAATGTAATCGAAGCAAGTATTTGAACAATGACTGCATTTTTTAACAAATCTAGATCTCGATAAGCTGATGTTACCCAATTTAGTCTAAGGCCGAAGTTGTGATAACATTTCTTTATTTCGTAACTATTGATAAGCTAATCCACTCAAAGCCAGCTTGAACGAACACGATATTTCCATTAGCACATACATAGTCATAAAATGGTGGTGTAGTCGTTGGGGTTGATCTTAGGAATGCCTTCACCATTAATTATGTACGGTACTCAGCAGTACAGGTAGCTTTGGCACTTGAGACGTCTGGTGGCATCACAAGACTAGCCCGCGGCGCCACCTGCCTCTGTGGGTGGTTTTGCCAAAACAAACTATTGAACTTTATACTAACGACTACAAAAGGGACTTGATTGAGATGAGTGCTCTTCAGAAATACGGTGGTCAAAGGTTTTGTTTAGTTCTACTGCAGAAATTTTGAGATGTCCTAATGTTTTGATGAAACTGAAAAAAATTTAAGTAGGGAGGCACTTTGGGCCATAAGACGAATCACAGAAAAAAAATTAAAGCTTATATACAGCAATCACTCCGTGTAAAACCAGAAATTAGCACTATTAAAAACTTGCGCACTTGCTAATCAATGCACGGCCAGTTCCGTTAGATTCTGGCAAACACGCCTGGGAACAACTGAATCCATTCTTCCAAATGAAACGTACTGAAACTTATACTCCTCTTCAAAAGCTCTGACAGATAAATAATATTATATCCCTCGATTCAATGGAGTCTCAGCACCATCATTTATACCTATTACAACACTTAAGTTGTGGCCATAAGCTCAGTAATAAACATTAAAAATACTTATGTAAATTAAGCTTTTAACTCCATATATTTGTCATGATCTAACCATTAGTAATACATAAAGATAAAAATGGACACGCGACCTTATTGGTTTAATAACAAAACGGTACTTATTTGAATCTATAAAGTAGATTGTACAAAGTTTTTATTGCCTAGAGAATGTGTGGGGAATGACGTGCAATATGTGTGGTTGCTTATCTCAGTACATTAGCATGTTTGTCGGGACACGGCTACTGCATCCGTGCCGTCGACTACCGTTATGGTCAGTTTAAACTAAGTACTAGTATGAGAAGCTAAAATCTATACTTTCATACTAATATTATAAATTCGAAAGTAAGTTTGTTTGTTACCTTTTCACACTTAAACCACTGAACCGATCGTCCTGAAATTTTGCATATACGTTGTCAGGTGTACAGAAACGGACATAGGGTACCTGTCAACCCGAGGAAAACAACAATATTAGCGTTCTTATGATAAATAGATGGCGCCACGTGTCTTTTGAATCATGATTGAATTATATTATTACAAGCAGTACACGAAGTGATTGTCAAATTTTGATTTAACGCGACCGAAGCCGCGGGCAAAAGCTTGTCTTACTATAAAACCCTCATAATCCATCTTACTTGAAAGGTCAAAGCCAAAATTCGTTTCCAGGACAAACTGATGTTAATAATGTCACATAAAACAACCTCTAATAAGCAAAATCGTACACTTTATCACAGTTATTACATTAGGGTTGCGTGCGAATAATTCAAAGCAAAAATCCCTGTCATCAGTGGAAAATTACCGCTGTCGTCGCCCGTTCGCCACCCCTACGCCACTATCACTAATGCATCGCTGCCACTGCATTTGAAACCGCAGCTTTACACACATTATCATCATTTAATTGTTTCCACACGGTCAACTCGCTTAATAAGAAAGCTACCCGGTTTATAAATAAAGTAAAAGTTCTCGCAATAAAAAATCTAACAAGTGTTTAACAACTTTAACAAGTTATCGTTAAATTAGCGACGATCGTAACATTATCATCTCACACCTGCCCCCGACGGTATCGCTCAGCAAATCCGAGAGGTCCCGCGAGCTTTGTCGGTAAAATAATAATCAATCATACACTAAATTAAGCTCCCACCGATTTTGTAACCTATATCCTGCTGCATAAGCACTGAAATCACTTGCCAATTCTATCGATATCAACAGCTGCAAAAAATCCCAGAAACTCCCCATTGAGTGTAGATTAATTATCAGAAAATTAACAGGCAATGCTATTTGAAGTATCATCGGATGTTGGAAATCACGCGAACGTCACTTTCATACGCTCAATGACGCAATGAGAGTATCTTTATTACCGGGACATAGAGTCACGGTTCGAACAGACTTGAGTGTGAAATAGAAATGGATAGTCGTCACATATTATCACGCGATTGCCAACTTACCTCACGTACGAACACAAAAAGTGATCTAGAATAAAACCGTGGGAAGATTAGTGGACGCAATGTTACTTTTTTTTGTCACTTTGATTTATTGTTTTAGATGTCTGTGTACCGAATAACGATTGCAGATATGTGTTAATTTGATGAGGCTTTTGCAGCTAGTAACATACCAAGTCCCATTCTTAAGTCGGTACACATTTCATAGCAGAGAACAATTCTTAAACGATGGCAGAAGCTTGTGTTTGTGGTCCATTGACTTTTATTGTTCTTTGTAATCGCTTTTAATTAGCATTAAAAAGGTAATGGAAAAAAATTCGCAAAGCTCTCCTAAATCTCCGATTTCATGGCGAAACTTCAGGCAAGAAATCGATTCGTGCTCAAGAAACCATTTTCCGTAACATCGCAAGGTTTTGCTCTCATTTAATTTATAAGCAAAAAGTATCAATAACCAAGAACCTATAAAAAGCGTCACTAAACGGTAACTAAGCACCAGTAATTCTTTGCGATATGCATCTGAATACCGCAAGTTGTTTGTGGGAGCGATTTAGGCTGACATGGTGGAGTTTTTGATCCGCGACGCACGCGAGGGCGCCGCGCCGTATTGGCGAAGCCCTAGGGCTGTCTCCGTCCCCACCCGCCCGTCTGAAACGTTATCACGGATGAGTTTTTGCCACGAATAGCTTACGAACAAAAAGCTTGAATGTAAATGATTGACGTCAGACTTGCAGACTGTTTTAATACAGAAGAAAATGGCACAAATTGCATCGTTGCAATACTTACTCCTTAGGGCCTTGAAGCACAGATTCTCGGACAGACCTGCAATCAAGCCTTAGAGAAGTTGTCGTGTCGATAATGGACCATCATGTTACGTCACCTGGGAAATGACAACCCCGCATCACTTCAGACAAGTTACGTTTTGATTGAATTCTATCTATATACAGTACCCTGCAGCCAAAGAGAGTCGGCAGCAACTTCGCAACTCCCCGTCGGGCAACATTTAGACGGAATTAAGTGCACTTAATCGTCGGCGCAGGCGCTCCGCCCGGGGGAGCACAATTTGAGCCCGCATTTATAATGTACGGTTTTTTATTATAGCTCCTTCCTCGCTAAATTTCAGTTAGTCCGGGTGTACTTACCGCAACGCCTCGCCGAGACAAGTAATGTGGTCTTCCAGATACGTGTGCTGGGGTAAAGAATTAAGGGAGTTAGATTAGACTAGCTCAGTGAGAAGCAGAATGCAGGTATAGCACAACCAAATTGTCCCAAATTGTCTTGACTTGCATATAGTTTTGACTTTTGAAAGGCTTCAATATCGGTAATGCTGCTAAATGCTGTGGCCTTATTCTCGCAACCTGCATGTCATGTAAAGAGTAACATTTCGTTTCAAAAGAAAGCGAAGTGCTCTCTGACATTGAGAATAACTTTGCGGGATTGACGCAAAAGTTGTACAACTGTTGTATGAATCAACTGCACCATCTGCCAGTGAAAAACTCTGATTGTAATTACCTGGTAATGTCGTTATTATATACAAACAGTCGTCACAAGTTAACTGAGACATTGCCAGCAGTTGTGGCAAGTTACGGAGAGGCTTTGGCTTCGGACACAGAATTTTTATTCTACAATTAAAATTCATGAAACAAAACTGACGAATGTATTGGAATTTTGAGATCACTCCAATTATTACGGAAGAATGATATGCAGCAAATAATTCGCCCCGACAGAATCAGCTTCGTCATCGATATTGAAATGTGGGGAATGGGAACGAGCACAAATACTCTTCCTACCGTGAATTTATTCCTGCACCTACTTCGTTAAAGCGCAAACGGTTGGTTGTTTATTTTCAATAACACTCAACGAGCCGCGTATGTCATAACAGTTGCATCGACTTTCTCATTTCCGACAGCGTTTACGCCCACCTTTTAGGCCTGGAGGGCCTCTGTTATTTTTTCTTATAAAATACAGGCCGAGCGCCAAAGTGCGTGTTCTTTTGTGGATGTTTTTCCTCACAATGCGTCGGTTTCATTATGCAGGGCGAGTGAAAAAGGAACGAAACAGATGTACGGTGGTTGTGCATTCGTTCGGTGAACAATAGTCACGAACGTCGGTCGATCGATGCCTCGTCTTTTGTGAGGACGAAGACTAGTGACACGGCTTTAACAGCTGGTGTGTCATTACATTAGTATAGTTGCGACGCGACGCAACGTTCAATTTACCGCGAGTGTGGATGTAATGGTGCCGGTGTGGTGCCAGTATTACGACCACAATGGCTGATGACGCGGAGTTTTTTTTTTTAAATATAAATGTCATTTGATTATTCGTTTCCAACGAAAGCTCCTCGACAAACCTGAACAGAATTAAAATGTAGTGATGCATGAACAACAGTTAGTTATCTTAACATGAAAACATCTCATACATTATCATCCAAGAAATGAAAATACTCTTGCCTCTTTCATCTGACCTAAATTCAGCCAAAAAGCACGGACTGACCTTAGAACCATAATAAGTCCCTCTGTAAAATCAAACCAAGCTAAGGAATATCAAAAGACACCTTTTGTCTCAGTGAGAGAATTCTACTGAGCTAATTGTCTTCCAAATATCAAAACAATCTCATATTGGCAACAGAACTCGGAAGCAGTTTCCATAACATAACAGTACAGAAATTCGTGAATACAAAGAAGACCGTCCGTCCATCATTATGAAAGCACAAGTTTATATTTGCGGTCAACTCGTTCTTATTTCCTAAGACACAAGGTTAATTTATTTTATTATATTGAATAGTGTTGTGATAAATAAAGCCGGCTCCCGACTGACGCGCTCGTCGCGTGCGTGCGCGCCGCAAGCTAAGCGGACGCGGCGAAATTATGTGCACTTATCTACAGGCCGGTCGTTAGTCTGTTTCGCGTACCTTGTCATGCACGCCGCAACTTAGTTCTCCTGTTCCGGACTAAGCTGTGAAATATATCGAGTGATATTCAAAACAAAAAAAAACAACAAATCAAGACCGTCTTATATCTCGAATTCTCGATTAAAGATTAGCATCTTCAGAAATGTCGAGAAGAAATTGTTTAAGTATTCCAAAAAACCAGTTCACATAACGCGACGTCAATCTGCGCCGCACGATCAACCCGCACAGTTAATGATCAACCTTGATTAATACTCAGTGAGACAGTGAGCATGTAAGTCAGTCTCACTTCATACAAATTACGAACCGCGGCTACCGTTACACACCGCCTCCCGGGCTACCCAAGATTTTTTTAATTAAAACGTTCTCCGGCTGGGAAACGGAAGAAAGAAAAAGACCAACAGTTACCGATTGAAAGGAAAAAAAACTTTACCCCCTCCTTTTCATCCCTAATCTCGTAATTGTCGGTGAATTTTTTGCGCTATGAAAGAAAAAACAAACCCTTTGTGGATTTGTACCCTCGCACGTGCACTGACGAATCTCTTTAACCAATCGCAAACATAAATGTGAGCCTGTGAATTGTATTTGTCGAAATATTGTTATCTTAGCAATCTATCAATTCACCAGTTTGAAAAATCATTCGGTGTTATCACACCATCAGGGCGATGAATAATGAATACATGCTAAATAATGAAATAATGAAGAGGAAGTATGGACGGTCAAATATTAACCGTGGCATCGTAACCCCTAAATGTCAATTGGGCAATGCCGCGATGGTAGGCGACGGGACGATTTCGTTAATAGGATTGTAATTAAGCCGAAAGGGGGTGAGGCGAGGGCACGCAGGGAGCGCAGGTGCGAGGATACGGGCGTAACCTTTACAACAGCTGTTCGACACTATGAAGGAAATGGCTACGATCGCTCTGATGAAAAATAAGAAGAGCTCAAGTCTTAATCTGTTTCTAAGTTAAATTGCCCTCCCATAGCCCATACACATGTTGTTTTCAAACGTTATTTATATTTCAAATTAATTGTACCATAAAAATAGTGTCGAGCGAGCAGCTGTAGAAGACCTAAGGTGGTGCGAATATATTATAAAGTACATATTTCGTAAAGGGCAACCTGCAGTGCGTCCATTGTGTTTACATAACAAGAACTGACCGACGCACCGCAATGTTAATGGGACTAATACCATGGGATCTCATACACTGCTCGCCCAGAGGCCATTTGAATATTAATACGCGGCGGCGTATTCGTTTAGGCGTACATCGCACCGTGCATACATTATTCCGTTATGGGATTATAAATAATCTGACTTTGTAATGGCGTTAGACGTTATAACGTGTGAAATCGACTTGAGGACAACGAATAAATCCCCATTATCTTCATTATCTGTCCATACTGGCGAATACGTAATGGCTACGTTTACAGTTACGTGGTTGCTTCATGCATTACTAATGTGCAATTCCGAGAATATACTCGATTAGCTAAACAGAAAAGGTCTAGTCAACACAATGCATGAATTAGTCGTTGGTCACGAATGAACTAAATGACTGCAAGAAAGTCTAGACGTAAAGTAATCAATATTAAACACACGCTAAAAATAAGCACGCTTAGGGACCCAATACAACATTCAAATCAAGGTTTGAAGGTACTTTAATAAATATATCAGCTATAAAAAGACCAATAACGACAAAAGGAAAATTATTTAAATAGACACATTCCGGTTGTTTTCTCACCCCGAAGTGTTCGTTTTACCATTTCCGATAAGGCACACTGCTGCAATTCACGATAAAGGGTATCCATCCTTCACTTCCGCTCCTCGAGACTCAAAATCCTTTGATAAATTACTATTTCATCTCAGGATTTCGAATTTCTCGCAAAACTTTTGGAAAACGCCACCCTTCGGTTTTAGGGATTCGTTTTGGAGGCCAAGAATCTTTCGCTACAGTGCACTTAAACCTTACTAACACGCAAAATATTAGAAACGAGGAGATTTCATAATCCAACGAGGAGGGTTCTAAAGTAAAGCAACAGATATTTTGCAGTCCCTGAAAACTCAGAACGATTTAAAATACTAATAAGTACAGAACCCATAACGCTTTCTCCTAATATTTTTTCGCTAGGGGCCAAATGGCGGTGCCGTGGGAGCGGTAATCCAGCCCGGACTGGACACAACCGGGGGTTTTTAATTTGGGGCCCGCCCGCTGTGAACGGATTATCAGGCCGGGAGACTCGCAATTAGTCGTCGTGCCGAGGTCCGACGTCACTTGCCTTCGCCGAATTTTCGAGGATTACCGTGAGCCCTGCCCAGCCCTTAGCTCGTTTGTAAGCTAAGGAAACATTTTATGCCACCCTTTGGTAATGCGTAGACATGAGGTGTATTGTGCTATGAGCAGGTCCTTAAAAACTTATGCTAAAACTTATATAAATTACAAAGTCTTGTACTTTCTTCCGCCGCAAAACCGCAGCACCATATTCCAAGTTCCATTTACTACGGGCACTGAACGCGTAAAAACAATTTAACTTTGAACAACGTGTCCCGCGGGGCGAGCGCTTTCCGTAACGCCACTTGCACAGCTTCCGAATATTATATACGTTTACATATACCCATCTGGATATGACAGAAATGAGAGAGAAAAAATGTGTATTGCCTTTTGATCACAAGGTTAAGCTGTAAGGATTAAAAATAATACTTTTTAAGAACTGAAGAAAAGGGGGTTACTTAAAAGCTTTTGGGGTGTTGTGACAAAAAAAATGTGAAAGAAAAATGTGCTGTGTCATAAGCTAAGGATTTTAATGAGCCAAAAAGGGAAACAAAGTTTAAATTAAAAGCCTCGAATCTATTTTTAATTACAAATAGAAGAGTTATCTGCGTCACTTGTTCTGTTTTGTCCTATAAAAGATGATAAAAGCGTTCAAAGTCCCGTGAATTGGAAGATGAAAAGCTAAATGTCGATGTCGCCTCGTGGGAACGGCACAGGCGAGTTTTAATTCGTTTATTTTCTTATTACGTCCTCTAAGTACGTTTGTTTGTGGACCGAGCGATGGGTTATGAGATTATCCTTGCACTTTGCGGATTATCGTTTCACCGGACTTTTATGAAATGCATTTTATGAAGAGCTTACCTATCCTAATAGGTGCTGTGTGTATGGATTCTTGTTTTATTTTTATTGATTGACTACTTTGTTTTCAAAGGTATGTTATGTCTCAAGAATGGTCCAATGGGTTCAATTCTCTGCCATACTAATGTGACCTTCGATTGCTTCGATCGTATATATTTTACGGTCAAGCCGAAGGTCATATACGGCATTTACTTCTAAGGCTGCTTCCAATATTCTGGTGTTTCATTTTATGAACAAACAGGATCGATTTTTTAATATCTTTTGTTTAATTCGGTTTTTGACATCCAAGAGCCCCTGAACATTTAAGAATCCAATTTAATTCCATAAGCCATTCCATTTAGCGAATTTAATTCCATAAGACTTCATATTTTAGACCAGTACGGGATAAATGTTTAATTGCACCATTTTCAACACGATGTCACGAATTAATTACCTAATTAATTATGTATTTTTTTCAACAGATCGCGTTGGCGATTCTAATTATTTTATGTTATCAGTTTAAGTGTATTTTTAATTAATTCAATAGATCACTGGAATTTGTCCAAATAAAATGTTATCGGAAAATCTTGCTACCATCGTTATCTTCAACATCAGGTCTCATTAATATGGAGATCAGATTCTCGTCATCCGAAAAACTTTGCGTACAAAAAGCAAATGAATGCCCAACAAATTCCAGATCTATTAGCAACAGTACAGTTAAAGTTTTTACGAGACATTTAAATAAAATACTAGTGTTTTTTACATATCGACGTCACCCATTCATTGCGATAACATGTGTATAGTGCGTAGTGCACAATGGTTATGGTAATCGCGCGCCGAGATTACGATTAAACAATAATAGGGTCGGTCGGCCGTGCGCACTCGGCCGACGATCGATACCGTACCATCTGGCTGGTTCTCGCGATCGCGTTGGTGTACTATGTTGTATAAAAAAACGAGATTATCATTATACGGATTATTTTGTTTCCTTTCATAAGTAGGCTGTTAATTGAGTTTTTGTCAGAAGCGTCAAAATCACGAACAAAAATACAACCGTCTTCCACAAAAGCAAAGTTTATTTAGTTTGTTTCATCGTTTGCGGTCGACTTTCGAAACTAATTACTAAACTTCTTATTTTTGAAGTCGGTTAAAAGTCAATTTTCTAGCTAAGAAACTATATTTATCGAGGAGTGAAATTCATTGAAACGTGTTAGTGAGACTGTTTACAACAGCTGACAGAACAAACCACGTGATGCATTTCAAGATTAACCAGTCCTAAATACATGGGCACAAGATCAACGCACACATTTCTCAGAAGTTACATAAACAAAGATGATAGACCGGCGACACGTGTTTATAATCGCAACAGTTCTAACAATCGCGTGCACAGTGTAAACTAGTCTTTACTTGTCAACATGTTATCAGCGGTAATTGAGATGTAATCATTGATTTTTTTTGTGTAAACGCTGTAAGTTATCGATCATGTAAATAGACATGATGGTCAATTAGAAACGTCAATTAACAAAATCGTAGAATGACTTATGCGTAAGGTGAGAACTTGAGAAGTGGCTCATTGAAAACTCATAGTAGGTAACGTACTCTTATTGTAATTTTTTCTACCCTACATTAAAAACGGAATTGCGTCGTCTTCGGTGTTTAAATTTAAAGTCACAAATAATTTACTGAAACATTAATTAGTAAGATAAATAAGTAACATTTTAACGCCATTTTCATCTCAATGCAGCAAACGGTTAATTTTATATTATACAGATATTAATAAATTGATTATTATTCTAATGATGAGCTTGATGAGACGTATTATTTTTAGGGTAAATACTTTAATCAACTTTTTTCCTCAAACAGCATTTTGCAGTTGCACCATAAAACATTAACGTCAGTAGGAAATAACTAAATCATTGGAACTGGTTACTGTGTAGGAAAAAAGTTAAATTACGCTACCAATATGTGAAACAAATACAAAGAAAATTTTCCTCCATAAAATCACAATAGAAAAATTTAAAACCTACTTAGTCAATTTATCACACAATAAATTCATCCCTCCGGTCTCTCGTGAGTTCAATATTGCATTAATGAGGTTCTCTAACAATGATATTTAATTCAGCACTGAATGCCAGTCGCGATGTCTTTGACAACCCTAGCAAGTGCACCACACATCACCCTTAAAACTATCAAGATAAGGTTTAAAATTAACTTGATTTGTCACTCGGTATGTTAATGTTAAGGGTTGGCAGTACGGGGGTGGTTGTCGGCACGTGCGCACGCATTTTGCGTATTACTTAAATAAATAGTACGTTCTGCTTGTTTTGTTTGTGTTTGGCGGTTCTCACGAATTTGTTTTCGTTATTAATTTCTTAAGCCGCCAAGAATGGAGCCCATCTGCCGATGAATGGAGATTTCAGAAGGAAACGTTTTGAAAACAATTTAACTTAATTTTGAAATGGGGTTAAACGGGATCACAAGTAATCAAAGAAAGTGATATAGACCAATCCGCAAAATTAGTTTTCGTATTTTGCCAATGCCATAGTATTTAAGCGTTCAATTAGCTCAATTCTATACCTGTGCGTAAGCTTCAGCTTAAAGCAATTAAAATATGTATTAAACTCAGATTGCGGTTATCGAAGTATGTCCCATTTGACATTTGGGGCAATGAAATAACAATAAATCAAAACAATCGCTATTACTGTGCCAGTTACATAATTAAGCTACTGTCCATATCTAAATTATGACTAGTCTGTGTTTACCTTACATTATGAGATCCCTAATATATCAAACTGGTTTAGTGACAACAAAACGAGATAACAGAACACTTGTAATTGCGCTCATTTAAATATTCGTGCTGTGTGTGACCGGTTTTATAATTATAATAAATTGAATCAGGAATTTCGCGATAACAATTTCAATGCACATTGCAAAAAGTCCTTTCATTGCTTCCTTTTTGTGCACTGCCTTTATCAATCGGACAGTAGGACCTATATTTGTGTCCAACTCGCGAAATTACAAAAAGAGATTTAAAAAATATAATTATTTTCGCTGCAGCTGTCCACTCAGCGTCCTAGTCCACTAAAGTAAACCCAGTGGACCGTAGAGAATACTAAATTAGCATAATCCATGGGCACACGTGTGTGCGGCACGCGACTCATTCATCTCATCTGCTCAACCCTTTAGTGCGCCCATTGTGATCCCTGCTGATATAATGAGTTTGATTTGATTCATTCCAGTTTTATGTTGACGAACTGTTGTTGAGTGTCCCGAGGGGAAGGCATCGATCGAGGAATAGTGACCGAATTGTGCTCGTGTCTTTGTGATTGTATTTTTATTTGGTAGGTTATAGATAGATGAGTGTTATTACGGTTGGATCCCTTTCTACAACGAATGTATCTATCGCTGATTTGGGATTGGTGATCATAATGACAAAGATGTCTTTTTTGTCTCCTCTTCTCCATCTTAGTGTCGCTGGCACGACTGTATTTTAAATTGTGTTCGCCAAAATCTTCGCCATAAGGTCCTAAAAATTTTACAGGTTTCCAAGAGCTTAGATCAGTTAAAAAACGACATCAGATCAGTTGGAAAACGTCTTAAGAATACTCCGTAAAAATGATAATAATGTAGAAGAACGACTTTATCATGTCGATGCTCAAATCTAATAAAGCAGATGCGCAAAGAATTTCCCATGAGCTAAATTAAATGTGCAAGGACTCACTTTCGGTAACAAAATATTCGGTGAAGCTTGTAAGCTAGCCTTCGGCGGTTATGACGTGCCAAGCTCAACCGCCTGGCGTGTTCGCACACCCTATAGACATAGTACCCTTGTTTGTACAGAATGTATAGCTGCTGGATATGCCTTTGAAATTGCTCTAAGATGAATAGAGCCAAACACATACGTCTGTGTTTGCATAAGTGAGTATGTGAATGTAAGAGAAATTAAATTCTTTCACAGCATGATTTATAGCTGTGTTGTCTTTATGAGAGGTTTCGCCAGTGCGAATGGCGAAACCTCTCATAAAAAACATGTTGTCTGGAGATAAAATTTTCAACTACGGGAAGAAGAAGATTTCGGGACCAGCTGGACGGAACCAACCACCAGTGGTTAACATTGGCCCGGCATCGGAACACCTGGAAGAGCGGAGTTGAGAAGCATTTGCCCAGCAGTGGGATGAACGTAACAGTTAGAGAAGAAGAAAAAGAAATAGGTAGAGATTTAAACATTTTAATGTGGTAACGCCGCAAAAAAAAAAAATCGTTGCAGTTGGGACTGTGGCTAGAGTGACACGACAATTTTCACCAAAACACTCAACAACTTAAAGAAATTAATGAGAATTTGATACTCTGGAGTATGTCTGTCGTGATCAATCAATCACGTCAATTAACAAATTACTCAAACTACACGCAAGCTCAGCAAAAAAACTTAAAACATTCCATCTAGTAGATTTGTATCTCCGTGACCAACCCTCCCGTGCTCGCATATTGGGTTACCAGGCCCAAGTGTCGTCGGGGCGTAAGGGCGGGGCCCCGATAATATCGACTTTTATACTTTATTGATCATTTCACGATTGATTGATAGTTTTAATCAAGTACATCGCTTTAATTAAACGTTTAAGTGAAATTTTTAATACGTAATTGGCAATTACTATGCGAATTTAACACCTTTTGTATATCTGATGTAAGGTTATGGTGAATGTAATTTTTTACTACAAAATTAATAGTTTCTTGATTGTTTATGAGTTTTCAAGTCGTCCTTTAAACGTGTTTCCTTCGCAATTAATTTTCTCATCAATGGACGAATGTCCATAAGTCCATAACATTTTCCCAAAATACCCCCGAGACTTAGTCGATAAGGATGTCTTTTATGGAAGATTTTTTGCTGTAATCGTAAAACCCAACCAAATTAAATTTTACGATTTATTCGCCTACCCCTCATTAAAACCCCTCTCAATCAGTGGCTTCTAAATCAGCAATTTACGGCTACATCAACTATTTCCAAAAATGTATCCTCCTTTGTTTTATCTGCACCCCACGAGCGAACTGTACCCCGTCGGGCACTCACACCCCTCGAGATTTCCAACGCTATATAATAACAAGCACGTAGGTTTCCTACTTCAATTACTTTAATAACTAACCATTGTGTACCGCTGGTTACTCGAGACCATTGACTTTTAAACTTAAATTACCTCTTAAAATGTATGCAACTTTATTCATGTTCCCTAACCCTTTTCGTTTAGATTTTTGTGGGAAGGGAATTTTTGGTTCGATTTTTTTTTGCAGTAGACCTTCTGTAACTAATTTAAAAAAAAAAAAAACTTGCTCTAACTTTGTCATAATTGCTCAGAGCAGCAGAAGACGGGTTAATTTATTCAGTGGTGTGTGTGTGGTGCAACATGGTCTGTGATACGGTTCAAAGTTATCTATGATTATTTTTATCTAAGAAATGTATTGCATTTATACAAAATCTAATCTCTGTCTAATCTCAAAATGTATCCTCTAAAACGACATAAATTAATCATGCAAGCCTCAGCTGTTGAAAGGAATCTCTCAAAGCGCTCTTTTGCTGTCCCAGAGCTAAGGCATACTGACATGCCATGGCTTACTATGTCCTAAACGTGAAAAACACATCAACCATAAACGCATCTTTATCACAAAGATGCAGAATCGAAATTCCTTTACCTTTACTATCTTAGCTTTTACAACAGAAAACGGTAGCCGAGATTCAGGGGTGTCAAGTTCTATGAATGAATAAGGCAGAACTGTCTTTATACAGCAAAAGTTCCATCAAAGCACATTTAGATAAATATTTTATAATATTTTGTAAACAACATTTAGTACATATCTAAGAGGTGTATTTCTCTTTATCGCTTGAGGCCGCAATTACTGAAATTATTATGTTCCGTTTTGATCAAAATGTTCGCGTCAAAAGTTTTGACCAAAACAAGAGATTTAATTATTTAATTTTCGCCACAAAAACCTTCACGTTTTTGTAGGGTTATATAAAAGATAATTGTTCCAATTAAAATACATAAAAGACTGAGTTATGTACATGTACAGCTACAGAAAAACATTTATATTGCTAAAAGGTAGCTGACATACCTAAAACTTCTAACCGGCACGGCAGGTACGAAAAGTTTTCTTAAAAAATAATAAATCTAATTTAACTCTCCAAAAAGTTTGAAAGCAAAACAACAGGTTCGAACGATATGCCCGGCACTTGGACGCCTAAGAATATTCCGTACAAAAGGAGCAAAAGCAAAAGGACCAACCCTAATCCAGCAAGGGTCTGATTGCTCATTAATCACGAACGCCTGTAATTACCGCGCCGGCGCACAACGGAGCCGCCGTAATTTGATTTTAGAACATAGAAATAATGCATCGCGCCCAAAATGGGCTTCGTCAGAATGACGGGTAATTGAAAATTAGGGTCATTTATTCAGTTGGTTCGATAAATGTTTCAGGATGTTTAGTATCAGTTTCTATCATTAAAAACACAAGATAGAGAAAACCTTTACTTTATTAAAATACACAAGAAGGTGTGTAATCTAGTAATTAAAACACTCCTTTTATTGAAATAAAATATCTACTTACTGCTTTTATTTCTTGTACGTTGGATTAAAAAAAAAATAGCAATTTTTTGTGAAGACAACAAACGAATGCAGTGCCACGCCCACATCAAATTCAAAGTGCCTAACTGTCAATCTTTTTGCTGGATGCACGTATCATGTATAAGAAGTAACACAAAAAGTTTGAAGTTACAAGAAACCCCAATGCAATTAATATTTCCATATTGTGCTTGCAAATTATACTCGCTTTGAAGTCAAGTAATAATCGCAGATTCATCCAAGTGTTAACTTTGTGGAAGGTATAATATCATCACTGAATGCATTTTATTGAATAATTCCATAGGAGCATGATTTAAGAATTTTAATACCTCTCCCTGAGTGTTTCGACCACCTGCCCTAAAAACCGGATACAATAAATTATAAGAAAACAAAACTTGTATTCACCCTTTCGAATTCAGAGGATCGTTAGCCTCGTGCCATAAATGTTATGCATTTGATCAAACGTTTGCTATGTCCTTGCGAAGAAGAATAAAAATATAAACGACAAATATTAAGTTTTTAAAACGTTTGTCTAAACTCATTAAGGTAGTAAGCTCCAATTAAAAGCATCAGTTAATAATATGGACCTGATATGGCCAGAAATACCTCTTTTGTGGCGCGAGGAATTTTAGGTTTCATTTTTTTTGATGAATGAATGACTTCCCGTCGCATCCTTTTGATAGTCAAAATTAGCTCGAGAACTAATGAACTTGTTACGGACATATATCAAGCTGCAGAACGCGCCATTTGATCACATGAACACGAATAGGAAGGCAATAAATTGTTGCCTACGAAGACACCGGACAAGACAAATGCGAGGTGTTAGTTTGCGGTATGCTCTAACTGGCTTGTTGAGTGGAAATACAACAGGAAACGATCTGAACAAGCTCTGGACACCGCTGGAGGTTAAAATATAGTGGATTAACGGGAGAATCGGAGACTGGGACACGACTGTTGCAGGCTTTCCAAACAACTCGGTACACATGACGCAAGATCTGGATCTTAAACCCGTTTGCGCTTGTTATCGCAGTGTTTACATCGGGATGGAACAGTTCGATTTCGTTGCTTTTGCTGAAGACACTCCAAATACGTAACCATCGATTCAACAACTATCGTTTATTTAGTTTTCTGCTATTAATTTCTTCCGAGTTGTCCGAACAGTTTCATACAAATTAAATGTTTAAAATCAATCAGTTCCTGCCAGTAAAATTATTTCACCAGCATCCAGTATCGATTTGCGGCTGTGATTGGCCCCTCCAATCAGGGCGTACGCGACAAGCATATCAGCTTCGGGGCAAACAAAATTTACCAAATTTTGTATGTAATGTTGGTCGCTGCACTCGTTTAGTCTGCTTGTTAATGAGTTTTCAATTAATTGATTTCATGCAGGCCCTGCGGAATTTTACGTTTTCATTATAGTAAGCAAGTAATATAGTAGTGATATGATGACTCATTCGCCTAACACATATTTTCTGTTAAAGTTGTATTTTCTGATCTTTTAGTATCAATAAACTATCGACACGTTGGGCGAAATTCAATAAACATAAAATTACACTTAAAGCTGTTCTAACACCTTGTTTTGAAACATGAACCGTCGCGTTGACTGGATCTTCAATGTCTTTACGTCTTATTTAATATGATTTTTAAAGTCTTTGAATATAGACTTCAATTTTATCACTTCAATCATTTAAATTGTTATTTCTCTTCCTGTAATAAGGTCCTGTGTTCGACCAAATTGATCGAGACTCTTACATAATATTAAAATCCTAAAGATATATCTTTTCAATGTTATCGGAACTCGCAC
Organism: Noctua janthe; assembly: GCA_910589295.1. Classification (NCBI taxonomy): domain Eukaryota; kingdom Metazoa; phylum Arthropoda; class Insecta; order Lepidoptera; family Noctuidae; genus Noctua; species Noctua janthe. Next base: position 3,477,433 of record OU342560.1, read on the forward strand.
CGGGTACCAGGCGACCAGAACTGAACAGGAAGTTAGCGTGAAGGGACCATGGGGGCTCAGTACGCTCACAGAATATTAAACAGCTCTTACAACTTCTGAAAGCTTGGTACGATAACGAATTTTCTTTCGATCGTAGTTTGAACACTTGCTGTCTCACTAACCCACTACGCGAGTGACAGGGATGAGACAACAGAAACGATCGAACGTAGTACAAATTACCACAGTATTGATACTTGCAGTGATACTAATGAACGGAATTGTTGTTCTGCTAATTCTATTTGAGACGAGGTGAAACAAAGCTAATGTAGTGTGTGTTTGTTACAGGTAATGCACCGAACGTGGCGTTTGAATGCTGCAAATTGAATTGGAGCGCGATTGATACGCTTTGTAGTGGTAATGTTGAATATTGGTATCTTTTTATCCCGATTTATTGAAACCAAGTGATGTTCATTTATTTATTATTTATTTATGTACACACAAAATACTCAACAAGACATAACATTAAGATAGAAGAGCACAAAGGTACTGCTTATTTCATGCGAAATCTCTAAAGTTCAGTTATTATTTGGCGTAAAAAAATTGTGTAGATCGAGTTTTTGTATGAATTCAGACTATAAAGTACGAATTCACACAATCCGATCCAAAAGGGCGTACATTAGGCGTTGTATTCCGTACCGGGTCTAATCGCATGAGGTCAACGGCAGCGCAGGTACCGGGATTTTTTGTCTCCCCCCCCTCAGCCTTCCCACCACGACATTCCTGCCTAACCCCGCGGGCTACCGAATTTAATGTTTTAATGTCATTCTTTTTAGGAAATTGATTTATTTCGATACTTGAGTAACCGGTTTTTCGTGTTGACACAAAAATGTTTGTAAGTGATTATTGTGGTGATTGATTAGTGTTGATTTTGGTGTTCGATATTATGATTGGAAGGAATTGAAATCAGCGTAATGTAGTAGGGACATAAGTAAGGTGAAACGAGCGAACGCTTCTAAAAGCATGAGATTTTTGTTTTCAAATACTTAACAGAAGTGGGATATTTTTGTTAATGTGAATCGTGAATTCATCCATGTCAGTTAAATGTTTATATTTGTGTCGCTTAGTAGATAGTCAATAGTTATATAATTAATAGTTTCATATGTCTTCCCCTAACCCGCATACACGGACATGAGTATAGTAAACTGGACGGAAATCTACCCGTAACGGAAGTTATAAAATTAAATGATAAAGTTAATAAATACCTTGGTAGTTATTGTGATAGAAAAGTTTATTAAAAAAGTATAAAAAAAACTCTTCGTAGTTTTATTAAGGTCCTGAACAATTTTTTCCATTAAAAATAAATAATACCACAAGAAAACTCGCAACAAAACTGTTCATTTCACACTCCATTTTAATGAATCTACTTGTGAGTATTTTCTTCAAAGAACTATGGATTATTGAATAAAAAGCAAAAGTACAGAATCAGAAAAAAATGCATAATATTATTACTACGAAATAAATTATTCATGGCTGTTGTAAATAGACTTAAACCGAATCGTAATAATAAATTGAAATTTTATTCAAAAGTTCTATGTTAATCTTTGGATTCATTCCATTTGGGGTCAATCAGCCCTTAGGTCATAGACTATGAAGCTTTATTTAAAGCTAACAGCGCAACAGGTTATTTAAAAATACCTTTTAACATTCAAAATACCCATTCTTTTGCACTACAAGGTTATATGAAAAAAAAAATGATTTGTCAAAAGGGTGCGATACCGAAAGAAAAAAAGAAATTCATCCCCATTCCAATTCTGTTTTTCATTCGGCTATTTTCAGTGTTCGCAGTTATCGGTATCCTTTTTATTTTAATGGGTAAATCCGTAAACAGTTTTTATTGTTTTGACGGATTTGTAACAACAATAGGCAGCGCGAAAGTTATTTTTATATCGGCTTTGTTTTTCTGGAATTCAGTTTCGTATAAAGGGGTCGTTCATTTTTTTGTACTGGATCATACCTGGGAACCTTCTAGTTACGGAAATATGGTCAAAGTTCCAAACCTTTCACGAGCTTTTTTTTAAATACTAGTTTTTAAAGTAATCACTTTACTTTAATTATCTCCATGACCCGTTTACTACTAAAGGCATCCAGCAGCACAATGTTTTGAGTGTGCTACATTGAATTTTACCGTAAAGTGACGGCTTCGTGAAGGGTCCGTTTACACCCTGTATTTGATTTAGGGGAATTATAAAACGAGCGATTAAAAAAAAGCTTTGCGACTGATGATGACATACTGTATTAATAACTTGAGCGGTATGAATTTGAGTAAGCGAAAAATTAACTAAACTAACGACGAATATTGATTAATAATAAAATCCAGAACAAGCTTACAAAAAGTGGATTGTGATAAATCCATTTCATATATTAAAATTTTATCCGAGCGACTACATTACTAAGTGAGCGACTGGAAATACAGAGAGGTTAGGTTAGGTTAGGTAAGTGGTTTTTGTATTCGAAACACTTCATTTAAGATAAAATGCCGCTCAGTATAAAAAATACATTTGCCAAATATTGAAAAAAATGCAGGACGTAACGTTGACACTCAAACAAATATTAAGTTGCTCAAATATTATGAAGCTGCTCATTTTGTATTTTAAGTAACTCAAATTAATGTTTGTAAGATACTATTCTGTTGATTTTTCGTCACTTACAGTCAGTCGCTCACTTAGTAATTATATAACCCAAATTAATTAATTTTGACACTTAAAATTGTAATTTACAGTCACTCGTTTTATTGCTACCCTTTGATTTATGTCCTGTGAGATCACAGTACGTATTTAATGCCAGATTGTGAAGTTATGTTCGCTAGTTAATCTTTACAATACAAATAAACAAAGCAAGTTTAATGCTAGTGTAGTATTCTGGTGGAAATGAATGAACGAAGGCGATGAACACAGAAACTAGAGATGCTCAAAATAGCATTTTATTATCAAAGCGTTCAAATATATTCCGTTGTTTCGTAACGTCAGTCTGAATAACATAATTTATGCTCATACATTTAAAATCCGATTTCAATACTATTCGTCCGTGTAGGAATGTTTAGTAGAACGAATCTTTTAATATGTAGGCGGATTTAAATATCACACCGTTCTCATATTGCAGTTCAACAGCCGTCCGTCAGTCTCTTGAAATACGATGCCTGCCATATTTTGTACATTAGCTTATACTGCCATAGCAGTAATTACCGAAAATATAAATACATATGTCATACATTTTTATGGTTGCATGTTTGACTTCTACAAAGTTAGACAGTCGTTCAGATGTAGTCATTTCAAGTTGTAAAGAAATATGCTAATGTCCAATTTAATGTTACTGTAAATCAATCTTACGTTTTATTACTCACTAAAAACGACACTGAATGGCAGATTAAAATTTACACATCGAAAACACCTTCGACGACATAAAACACATGAAACCAGTAAAAGTTTGCTTACATTAAGATACCTAAAGCTCGTATACCAACTACCAACAAGATAACATAACAAAGCATGAACAATGAATCAGTTTAAGCCCAGCTATTAGTTGCGTCAGACCTGAGCCTTGCGTCTTAGTCGCAAATCGCAACACTTGGAGTGCGGTAAGCGGGTCATGGAACTAGAACTCGCCCACATCCGATAACTACGTTCCCATAGCGAACGGAAATAGTATAGTAGGAAATAGTCATTCTCCTAGTCGATTCACCCGCGATTACTCACTACCGGATCGGTCATTCATTGATTTTTATTCAGTTGTATTGAAGTCTTGAAAACGAAACTGGTCTTCGTTGTCAATCATCGTGGATCGTGGCCGATTCCCTAACAATTACACATTGCCTAGCCTTGGCTCGGTCATTCATTTATTTTCGTTCCATTGATCTGTTTTTAGTAGACCGTTACATAAAGTCTAGTTCATTCTTGAAAGCGTAAACGGTGTTAATTACAGTATTAGTAGAATTTACTGTCTGTATTCATTCGCAATGATTCGCGTTTAAGAATTGGGAGCACATTGATCATTTCCAGTTCCACCTTTTTACGTAAATTCAAGGCCAACTCATTCATTAATTTTCATTTCATTGATCTTATCCATTGTAACTTGACCATACTAGTTCATTCTTAAAACGGTATCGGATCCTCATTGCTAATTCATTCCCCCATTACACACGATCATGCCGCTAGCTAACGTAGTCGTCGACAGTCATTGATAGATTTTTATTCCATTGACCAGTCTTGTTTGTCGTATGATACATAAACAATGCAAGCGTCTATTTTTATAAGGAAGTGAATCTATAGCGACCGCGAATGCTCATGCGCGTTGAAAAACGTACATGTTTATTCACCAGTCCGTATTAATAAATTCAATGAAGTCATTGAATTCATTCATCAACCACAAATTTGACCAACAGTATTTCATAAAATCTCGCCCTTTCATATTAAAACCATATTGCTGATTTATAACAACCAACAACAGAACAAAAATACCCAGTAATTTACATGAATGCTTTATCCAGTACCGTGACTTTAGTAACGAATTAATATTTAATTATTGTGTGGTGTATCATTCGTTCATCTTTTGCCGACGTTTGATTGCAATTTTTAATATCGCAGCGAGGGGTCGGAGTTTCGCGAAATGCTTTAAATGAAATGCCCCGGGAATTCCGGGATTGAACAAAGCATTGTACAGAGTGATTGGAGGTTTTCTGCTATGTCATTCCATTGGTGAGCCTTTGAGAAATCAACTTATTCACAGCCACAGTTTTTTGTTTAGTTCTGTGACGCATTTTATCATTTTTCTGCGGTGACTAACACGAATTTCTACTTCTTTCTTCATCTTTAATGAGGACAGGAAGTGGAAATTAATTTAACTGATGCCTTACTTCATTATCACAGTTGTAGCTCTCTTTATTTACATTTGTAAATAAAGAGAGCTTCATTAAACCTCAGCCCATAATCATCTTGATAATCTACATCAAATATTTGTGCTGTGGTTTTGGGAGTTCGCTCTTGGGAAGGACTTACATTCAGGGATTAGACGAGTAAATCTGTCTTTCTGTGTTTTGAACTAAATCCGAGGTATTAGACACCTGTGGAGATTAGAAGTAATAGAAATTAACCGAGTACTTACTCTAATCAGCTTCTCAGAAGTTATTACTTTTTATACATCATAATCTTTCAAAGATCTAAACACCAGAACCCTTTTCTTAATTCCTTCTTTGAAAACAGGGATATTATCCACATGAAAGTAAAAATGTAATAATTTGAACTGCGTGCGCTGGGTGCAGTGGCGTTGACCCTAGCTTTGTTTACCGTCCGCATCTACCGCTGTATTATGGCTTGTTTATCTGTTCCGTTGAAACACTAGTCTCAGCTGTATTGATATACGGATCTCTGAATGCTTTGATTCATCATCCAGAACCATATATAGCTTCGCTACGACTGTTTGTGTTAGTTTGTTGGCTGGGAGATAACAAAATCTCGTGCTAATATTGGTTTTAGGTTTGATTTTGAAGGTTTGTGGAATTAATTCCCTTGAAATGTATGCTCAAAGCTACCATCATGGGTACCTAACGGTTCAGACTTTTTTTTATGGTTAAAATAACAATTCTACTTAAACAAATTGTTCCGAAACTGTATTTCTCGTTTAGTAATAACAAAGTAATAATGGACCGTGGGTAGGCTGGCGTGCTCCGGTGTGGCGTCCAAGTGACGTGGCGTTTGACAAGTCACGCACTCCAAAACATAACTTGTGTGAGAGAATAAACAACTGCGAGCACCAAGTGTTCCGCTACAGTGGGAATGAGCGTGGAATTCTGGTGGGCGGCCGGCACTCTACTACCACCAGATAATTACTATCATTCACCGATCGCTACTTGTCGCGTTTCCAATTTTCCACTACCTTAAAATTATACCTCAAACCTGTCTAACCGTATCGTACAGGGTATCAAACTAATCACAGAAATGTATAGCTCCTAGATTGGCTCCTGGCTCTAACGACACTTGATGAATTGCCTCGCAATTACCAATGCAGAACTTAACAGCTTTATACACCTGGTATTATTAATAAACAGGTTGAATGAATGGAAATTGTTTGTATAAATCTTTCTCAGAGCGTAGGATTAAAATGAACATACAATTGATCGAACAAACTTTACGGAGTCGAGTTTCACAGTTACGAAGAAAATGTGAAACCAAGTTTCCTATTAAAGAAAGTATCGATAAAGACGTTGAGTAGGTTTTGAACAATAAAATGCAGAGTTATAAATAAAGGCTTAAAGTACACCTACGTTAGCAATAAACCTTCAGTGGTAACTGGTAACATGCCCGGGTCATCATTGTAGGTCGATGCAGTTGCTTGATACAAGCGCCAGCTTTTCTTATGCAGCGGATTAGAAAGTGATTGATGTATTTATGCATGGCGAACCGTATGATGAATGGTAAACGTTTATAAAATATTCGAAGTTCTAAAAAGAACTAAGTCTTGAGCAACATCCATAAACATTGAGACTTTCGGCGTTTGAGTGTGATTTTTAACAAAATTCTTCACATAGGCGTTCTATTTGAAGAAGTTGCTTTACAAAGAACTCCAAGGTTTCCAAAAATGTAACTTTGATCAGTTTATGACTTAAGTCGACCCTCTACCGTCATTGACGAAGCGGTGAGCGGCGGTAAACACAAGGGTTTATGGTGCATGCAACGCTCGACCTTGGAGCTCCTAGTGTAGCATTATTGGATGCCTGAACAACCAATGATATTACCACTCGCAGTCGTCATGATTACCTACATATAATGTAGACCGTGGAAGGATCCAATTTCAATGTCTGATAAACATATTGAATGGACATATCGGAAAGCTGAGAATAAAAATCTAGGTTTATTATCTGCGCATTGTGGGTAAAATGTTGCATTAAGTTATTGGACAGGATGCGAGTAGTATAGGTTTGTTTGGTATCATTTACAAAAGTAATGTAAAAGTGAAGCCCAGTTCTGTTCTGTGGGATGTCGATGTGCTTCGTCGTCGTTCGTGGCTTTAAGTTCCCCGAAGTCTTGAAATACGTCTGAGCTGTTGATTTCGTCTCTTTTCTGAAACGGAGAACTCAGAAAACATTTGTTTTCACTAACAGCTTGAAATTATAACATACTGAGAATTATTAAAAATAACTTGTGCAAGAAACAGTTATTATTATGTAGGTTACTTGTCTTAAACACAGCGGAACGTGCTGTACTTTATGCACCACGGCATCGTCGAAAGCAACAAGCTACTGAAAGTGGCAGTGGACGCACCACACCACCGCTTGCATTAACCTGTGCAACTAGTACCCAGTAATTGTTTGCATTTCATTAAAGTCTTTACGACGAAGCCATAATGATTATGTCCGTTAATATAAGAAGTAATTACATCGTCGGCCTCGTGTGAAATAGCTGACCGAATATTCATTCGATTCGCAGTTTACAACTTGGCAATTCGTAATGCTTTTAAAACTTATTTGATTGATATGGTACAAACTATGTTGCGTACCGATAATAAACTGCTTCCTTAATATGGACATAGTCATGTCTCGTTTAATGTTTAGCAGTTATTTCTTTATTAATGACTTAATACTGGTCCCGTCCCTAATCGCGATACCTTCTTAGGCTGAGGTGTGAAACACGATCTTGGTATCCCACAAGGCGTTGCCTATCTCGTCTTGTACTAAGAAATTTTGTCACCCTGTAAAGAAAACATCTGAAGCGATAACATTCACAAGTAATATCTTGTCTTGAGTGAGATAGCACTTGTCTAGCCGTGTTCTTAGTTCTATATCAGCATTTCCAGCCTAAACAATAAGTCTTTGTACATTTTATTATTCGCCAGCATTGATTTACAGCGCCCCCTTTACGTCTCCACTTTCAACGAAACGTCCTTTTGTTCCGAACGACTAAGTTTTTCTAAAGAGCTTTGTCTTGACATTTCTATTGTTGAACATTTTGTTGGGCTGTAAAATAAACAGTTTGACTTTATTGCCCTTGCCTTCTATTGTTGTGCACCGATTTAGGTAATCTATTGGTTGTTTTAAAATTTGTACTTATTTTATGAGTTAAAAGTCAAAGAAACCGAGGAACGTTTACTTCTCATGGACTAGCATTGTTTTGTTTTACTGTGTGCTCTTTTAAGTTTATATTGCTGCTAACTGAACACTGAGGTGATAAAATGTTTTTAACCACTGGAAATAAACCCTGTGAAAGAGAATTTCTCATAAATAAATTCTAGTCTTGTGAGGAAATTGTGCAGCTTTCGTTTTCCTGCAAAAGATAAAACCGTTTAACCGATAAGTCGAGTGTCGGCAAAACTCAGATCTAAACTGTAAATAGTTAACAGCTACTGTGTTCTACTGCACTTGGTAACCCAATTCTACCCAATCCAACTGCAGATAACCTATTTCCTGCAGTAAAGGAAACAGCGAACGGCGCGCGGCGTACGATAAGAACAAACTAAAGCACTTACCAATATTTTTTCTTTCTAGTACAACATTGTAACATGAACGACATAATACGTATATATAGGTACATAGTAACCCACAATGGGTATACAATACAGTTACTACACATGTAGGTATTAAACGGTTTCAATTTACTCGACCGACATCAGCTGATTACTACGAGCGATGACGCAATGCGCTCTAGTACGATTGTTTGGTCGTGCGCACACGATGCGTTTGTTAAGCGTATCGTACGCTACACGTCACGATTGTTACATTATTGTTTTATAATCATTTAATAGTGGATAGGGATAGGGTGTGTATGACCACTGTGCTGGGAGAGTCAGATATGCCTCAGAAGCCGCAGTTTGAGGCGGCACTGTCAACACAAACCAAGCGTGTCACCGTTTACTCGCACTACGAGTTACGACACAAATGACGTATAAAAACTGACAGCTTTGATAGAAGTTGTGCGCTCAACGCACTTTCGACGCTCTGAATTTGATTACTACAGCTGTCTCTAGATACTGCTACCGACGCCGACGGCGCAACGACTCTTTGTGGGTGTAGCGGAAACTAGAAAGGTGGTACGGCCGTAAAGAGCGCAATAAAATAAATGTCTGCATTTCAATTTCACGTAAATGTTTTTATATGACAGGTGCCACAGTCTATAAAAGCTGGTATTGCCTTTTATTAACAATTTTAATTACTTTCTATGGTGATACTTTTTAATTAGCTCAATTAATTTATGCTATTGACACAATATTATGAATATTCATTTCATTAGTCGTCGTCGTGTGCTATAAGAACAAAACAAAGGCATTCTTTTTTACCATCAAATAAAAGGTTAGGTGTTTCGCCGAGCCTCGTAATGCCAATAATTCATTAATATGCACGAATAACGTCTGGAGAATTTATCGTTAATTATTTCTGAAGAGTCGTCGGCCCACGCATTGTACATACATACATTGTGAATCGTTCTTTAGTTCAAAAGCGTGGTAGGTTAGCTGCGTATACTCGGCGTTCACACGCCACAAATCTAGACATTAAATATAGCATTAATCTTAATTAATTACCTTCAACAACTTTATATTTTGCACTACGTAACCGTCTATTTATAATTCTCAGATAAGAATATACCAGATTTTTAGATATGATTCAGAAAATTCTGAAAACTAGAATGTTTCAGCAGTCTAGCTGATAAAACAACATTTATCAGCAATAGTTTATCGTGCCGTGTAAATGGGCTCGACGTTGCGTGGGCGGACACATGGCTCTATACACGTGTTCGTACAGTGTTACACATTGACCTATGTTATAATAGTATACTATTAGCTCATGCACTGGTTGCTCTATATTGCAGATTTAGTGGTTTCCTTGTAATACAGTGAGGAGGCTTTATGATGTGCAGTACTTTTTAGTCCATGTACTATTTAAGAGTGCACACAGCGAGCGGCTCCTTTCCGTGCTGAAAATAAAGATTTAGTTCGTTAGATTCGCCTAGCCGCGACGTACGTGTCAAAATGTCAGTCCTCCGACACGTAAAATGTCTCATGTTGTCATGGAAACGCCATGTGTAAGGGTTGTCGTAACTCGTACGCGACGTGCGACCGCACGGCACTTTTCCAGTTTTGACACTCCGCTGCACTGTATAAGTACGACTACAATGAGGGCAAAAGGCAAAAGTATGTATTTAAATCTTTAGACAAAATCATTTTCAAGGATGAGCTGGACTCACCGTTTTCAAAAACAGCATGCATTTTCTGACCCACACAACATTGTTACAAAATAACCACAAATGCTCGATACTACCACGCGTTACTTTTCAACTTATGGTCTCTTCAAATATCACATAATTATTCACAGATTCCACAACAAGCTGTCAATTCCGCGCTATGTAAAGGCTCTTCAACGCGTGGGCGGACACATGGTTGCTCACACGTGTTCGAGCGACAGAACACGAGTGACGAGTGATTATTGTGCTGTAATATCGCACCCTTAGAACATAAATGGCACTAAACGAAAATGTTAATTTTACAGTATGGCCGTTTTAAGATTTTATAAGAATTGAATGGGTGATATGGAACTAAAAAAATATAAATAAAGCTTTGTGATCGGCTTAAAATAACAGTTTAACTAACGCTGTTTCAGTATCCAGTGGCATACGATAAAATTATTGATTATTTATCAATGGAGAAGCATTTAAAAAAAAAGTTTAGCATAGTGTCGGTTATAGTTTTCTAGTTATTCAAAACTTTTTGCTTAATGACCTCTAAATTGTTATTTTACCTACATTGTTATTATAAAAAAGAGAGAAATAAAACAATATAACTACTAAAATAATAAAGAATTATATTTATTTGGCACATGCCCACAGTTTTCGGTAAAAATTATCACACATATTCATTATTAACAAATCTGTTTAAATCTAGATAAAAGTATTATCAAAATAACAGAAACTTCGTCATTTTATCATAAATAACATTAATATTAAAATCTTGTTCTTACTACTTACTAATCAGTACAATTATTAGAGGTATTTCAACTTATCTGCTAAGGTTAAAAGTCTTTCGAAGTAGGAACTGTAAAAGTTACGTAAAAATCAGCGTATTAAAGGTTTAATTATCATAAGAGTCAGTAAAAATCTTGCAGTAATTTAAAAATATAGTTTTTTTTTACAAAAAACCGTAAGTAATTATAAAAATATTGTATCAAAATCTTGTACATACTATAAAATCTTGTAAAAACTGAATTACGAAAAAACCAGCAAAGCTTTTTAGCAATTTAGTCGTTAACGTCAGTTCTAGAACCGAGAAAAATATTAATAAACTAACAGTAACTTAAAAACATTTTCGCACATAAATCACAAAACTTATCGAAAACTTCTTCTTACAAATTATAAATCAACAGTTTTTTTTAAAGGCGTTCTCACTACTCTACCTGCCTAGTTCAAAACTCTATCAAAGTAGGAATTGTAAAAATTGGGGATCAAACCAGCATCTAGAAGGCTTTTCACGTCATTCTTTTTTCTTTCAGATAAATTCAACTTTTGGTTATACAGCTGTTGCAGTTCTTGAGTCCGCTGGTTCCTTGTACTGACCCTTTTAGTGGCGCTACCGAAAATGCCCGTTATTAAATTCGTATAAGAACAAAATCCTAATTAAAGTTAAAAAATAACTGACACTAAACTCAAACTGCCACTTATGCAATTACGCACAGCTAATATTTGAAAGCATATTTATTGATTAAATGGCTCTCTACAGAAAATGCCCGTTATTGAATTCATATAAAAACAAAATCCACGCTAAAGTTATTAAATAACTGGCATTATATTCAAACTGCCACTTATGCATTTACTCACTGTAAATATTCGAAAGCAAATTAATTAAATAAGAGGCACTTTACACAAAGTGCCATTTTTTAACTCCCCTCGACAAGGATTCCCTCCGGAGACTTGACGCGAACTTGCGTAGTGCCGGTTTATCAATTACCGACTGGACAAATTGTCATAAATTCATAAGTGACACTAGCGACGTCTAGCGAAAATTTGGCGCCTTAGAGCTACCGGGGTCTTTGCATTAGGCGCGTTTCGTTTTATGCGTTTTGACTGTATACTTAACTAAAAAATGTCATTTTTTGTATAGTGCCACTTATGTTTTAAGAGTGCGATATGTTATTTAATGGTTCAATGAAGCCACTTCAAGTGAAAGACTGGCGATAAAAGGATACCTGTTCCTGAAATCACGATAGAGCTTTCAAACACCAATACAACGATAGATATAAAATTGGTTGTGAATACATGATGAGATTTAACTTTAAACTTTAGGGGGCGTCCATTAATTACGACCCCGACCCCCTTAAACTTCTCACGTAATTAATGGACGCCCCCCTTAAAAAAATATCATGGCCATGAGTAATGCCAGTTTTGAAAGCTAAAGACATCATTGGAGCTAATTATTTAATGGTTACGGACTAAGGGTTCCTAATATCAAACTGCAAAGGGTTTGGCTAGTCAAAATTGTGATTAATAAATAAAAAATGGTTAACAGTCCCGTCATTACTATTCTTATTTATGTTAAAATCAACTTGGCGACACAATTAAAAGCTACATGCAGTATATACCAGTATTACAACCAAATACTTAAACAGAATAAAACGATCACACTTCGTAACACGACTCCTAACTCTGAAAGGTCCACAGCGAATGAAACAACAATGAGGCCTACATATTCATGTACACTAGCTACAAATCTACAACTACACAGAAATACAACCATAGTACATATATTAGTATTAGCAAACAGTATTTCAACTAGGAACAAATGGTCAGAGGCAGTTCACACACAAGGTAAGTGTTCTTATGAATTCTAAGCATGCTTGGTAACAAGTAACTAGTGTGTAAGTTGGGGCTGTAGCATTGAGACAAGTATTTATTTTACTGCTGGTTATATTAGTGGTTACGTTTTGTGTTGTCCACAACGATATTATAAAAAAAGATACGCTACGTTCATACTGAGCGGCATTCAAATATCGTTGCGTTGTTACGACTGCCATAGATAAAACGGAACGTATGATAAAGAAAGAGATAGCTGCTGCGCTTGAAGTACTTAAATTACGACAATTGTCTGAATTTGTCTGCAACAATTTCCGCGTGCTAGTTCAATATCTACCTCTTTTTATTTATAATATCATTGGTTGTCCAACATAACAAAAAAATAATCAAAAAGCTTAGCACCCGCGTTTGATTATCACAAAAAAGGTTGGTTTACTGGCTATCTTTACACTGTGACTACACCAACCATCTCCGGACAAGCAACCGATACTCGCAGACGGAATTGAATGCAAACAGTTTGCGGGTACAATAACATTCTCCAGTGGTCTGTTTGCGGACTGTATCTAACATGGCTATAATACTCCTATTAATTGTTCCGAGTTGCAGTGAGGTCTTCTTGTTGGAGGGCACTTGGAAACTGTGCTCGTTTTGTTGTCAAGTTATTACTTAGATATTATGTTACTGCAATTGAGGGATTGTGAAAGTAAATGTTGGCGTTCAGAAACAAAAGGCTTGAAGGAAGATCTTCTCTTTCTTTATCGTGTGGTTAGTGCCTAACCTGGTGTCAGAGTTTTTTTCCCGCCCATGGGCCTATGACTTGACTTTACATGCCGTCAAGAAATATCTCTCAGGCACGCTGATTTCGGTTGGTTAAGGAAGAAAGAAGAAAGATTTGTGTTTTATTATACGAGATACGGACTTGGATTATAATTTGATTAAATTAATCCAAGCCTTTTCATCGAATTATAAATCGCAATACACTACAATCTCTAATTGGCTTTGAAAGGCAGTGGGATATTGAAATTGAAATCAACTTACTATAATACTAAGGCGACGTAGGTCTAACAAACCCATTCAATACTAGTCAGAGCCTCGGAACAAGCTCCAGTTGCGCTTGCGTCACCTTCCCGACCAGAGTTGACCGCGTAGGTTCAACAAAACCACAGTCATACAATCATACGCGTTGATGAAAGACCCGCCACTTCTACCTGATGACCGTAATGATCTATGACATTCCTGCACTAATTCATTCACGGGCTATTCAATGTAATCAGTTCGTCTTGTCCACAACAACATCACGTATGCTGTTGTCAGATCATACAAATTGCTGGGGAGTTCCAAACGACTTGGAAAGAGTAAAGTACTGTACCGTTAGTTGGCAACGTTTAGAGGTCTGAAGAATTTTATCAATGCAGCCTCGTCTACGTATATATCGTTACGCTTGTTGAGTTCAGAATATAATGAGAGGTTGTTTGGAACTGTGCAATCAATTGTCGTAATAAAACATCAAATCTGCATACTTATTTCATGCTTCGCGTGGGTGGGTTGTGTTGTAAATTTTTTTTCGTCCGTCATTCACAGATTTGCATAGAAATTATCATCTTGATATTGACATACAAAACCAGGAGTTTAACATAATATTAATATTCATAATAATAATATAGCAAAACTACTTTAAGTATTGAGTACAGACTTAGTGCGTGAAAGCGGGTATTTCGGTCCATGGCCGGCGCGGTGGCTCGGCGAATGCAAGGCCTCTGCATACTGTTGCAACAAACGCTGTTACTGCACTAATGCAACTACTAGCTACGAGCTACGTTCACCAACCGGTATCCAGACGATTTGTGGTGGTCCTTGCGGATTTGCATGCTTATCGCTCCACTAATACGCGAAATATTGCCTGTGGAACCGTCAAACTTGCTTGAAGACCGCTGGATAGATAACATCTGCGTTCAATTCGATATATAAATTATACTCGATAAAATCTTCTGCACCATTAAATCGAAGTAGGCTCTTAATGCCGAAGGAGGTTAGAAATACGTAAATAAAGGTAGTACCTGCTTTACAATGAATGGATATTGTCCTCGGTAGCTTACAATACTGTGGATGGAGGAAGAATGAATGTTTATCCATTCCACTGCATTGATTTCATCTCGATGTCAGAGAAAGAAAACATAATGTAGCAGCTGTCTATCAACTTGCAAGTTGTTTTATTCAACAGAATGGAATACGTCATTTGATATGTGTAAAATGAGCATGTTCAAGTTCTTATCTCGTCTAATGTATCTCTTAGTATCTATTTAACATTTTCGTAGTGCATTAAAGAATGTTGTCGTGTTGTTTTTAGTTTTAAAATAAACCCACTAAATGCTCTTATAATGTATGTAGATTCGATCCGAACTCTTGAATGCAGTGATGAAATATAACGCACTCAAGCAAGCATCCACAACAGTACCACGATTAGTCGTCACATCATTAACTTTATGTTTTATGGCTTACTCTCCCACTATTTATATTCTAGAGCCTTTACTTTTATTGCTATTTTATGCTCATACATCATCAACGCGACGGGAGGTGTACTAATTAAATTCGGCACTTAAAATTCTATATGTTGGCCGACGACCATGTTTGTATAGTAATATAAACAAACAATGGTATGTTTGAGAATAAATATCACTTAACGAAACCATAGTTCGAAGCATAAGCTTATAGGGTTGCCAAACGTGGTGTGGGTCACGCAACCCAAATATTCCAAGCTTGGTTACCTGGAAAAGCAAAAACATCTATTCAAATAATTGGAAATGAAATGCAGTCAGCCCGAAAAATGGTCTGACAAGACGGATCGTGATGTTGCACCGATAACATCTTCAGGGCGTGTCTATGAGCCATAGATTCCGTGATATAATGTTCTTAACAGACGGGTGCTACGGGTACTCAATGATTTACTCTTTTTCAGCGTAAGTAACAGAATCATCAAATTAATTACGCCTCTTAGTTCCGCTTCTAACGTAAAGCGTAAAAACTTGACGAATACCATTTCCTCAAAGATTATTTACGCTTAAAGCCCATCGCTGTAGATATAGAATCTTTCTTTTCCTATATTTGAGTTCTGGTAATATTCTGTACAAGTGTTCCTCTCGTTTAACCCTACGACTGCCCCAAATTGTTATTTACGACGCAGCAATGACCTGCACCACGTTCTCATGTTACAATACAGTAATAACATTTCCCATGGCTTTTGTTCGTACGTTGACAAGTCTGCTCGTAAACTTATTAAATCACAACTACTTGATACACTACTGTTTTGTACTGAATGTAGGCTAAAGTAAACAATACTAATAATGCGAACATTGAAAACTGGATTCTAATTATAATTTCATTAGTTTCAACATGTATTTGAGTATCTAATTAAAACAAAGCCTCTCATTTCAAATGAACTGATTAATTTATGAGAAACCCGACAGATATTATAAAACATTTACCTGTTAAATTAAACTAATACCAATTCTAACTCAACTGGAAATCAATTCGAATCAATCGCACAATTGAACTCCAAGTTGTGCCGGCGATATCCCAGACAATATCAAGCGATCTCGACAGAATTAACACGAACCATTGAACCATTCAATTCCTAAATCAACATTAATAGCGATAACAGAACACTGAACAAACCGAAGGCAAATATTGGTAGACTCTGACTTGCTGTGCTTTTGAAATGTATGAAGTGGAGGGCAAAAGCTGTGCCTTAAGCCGACATAAAGCCTTCTGGACAATGAGGAGCGAGTATTTCGGCGCTGCTGCGTGGGCCGCGGGCCAGACGTTTATGAAACTACCTGTTTATAATATGAAAGGAGCTCATTCATCTCTCAAACTTTCAAATTTGAGGGAATTATGTAAGTGATTGTTAGAAATATTAATGGCGTTAGGTTTTGAATGCATTGTTTTAATGTTGTGATTTTTGGGGTCTGATTTCGCCAGTCGAAAATATTTCCTACACAATTGAATGTTCTTCTGACGTGTTCTGTTCACGAGTGACAGTATCGTGAACTCCCTTCGTGACAACTTCAGACGTCGAACAAACTAGACGTCTGTGAACAAGCTGGACAAGACAAAGAAAATTGAAACGTTTACATCAGTCTCTTGCGGTTTGCGAAACGGCACTTTATGCAACTATCGCCCTAGGCATAAGTTTCCGTGTACACAACCAGGAGTGAAGACACCCGTCTCCCCTTCTACCGACACACATTCCCTTCATAGGCGAAAGTTCTGCTCGAACTGGTCCTGGTAAAACCGGTATCTTGGAACTGACTTGCCAAGGTGTCTAAACTGCCATTGAAATGTAATGTCTATTGACTAGTTCAGTGCTTAATCAAACTTGGGAGATTATGACCGAATGGAGTTCTAAACATGTTATTTTATACTGCCGGGGATGATTGCGGGAACTGAAGCTGTTTCTCCTACTTAATTAATCTATGATGTTTACGTTTTCTTTGATTATTTTAACGGTAGTAGTCATTTTAAGTACCTACCTACAACTTAAGTCATGTTAAGAAATAACGTATATGGCTTTGGAACTTCAGAGTGGTCTAGTAACTCTCGTCAATTTACCGTGCAATGAGCTTTAAAGGGAAGTGAAGGTTGGAACCGTGAAAAGAGACGATGTGTGTCTGATTTTAAACATAACCATGAAATGTATACCCCTATCGAGCCTCTTAATCGCATCTTGACCACACACACCACAATCCGTCACGGCTTAAATTCTATCAAAATTCTTATGATTGAACAAATCGCTTGGCATTAGTGTCAATTACGAAGCAAGAAGTTTCTCGATATAAAAACGTTTACATCGAAATATTAGTTACGACCACTAAAGGTTCGGGGCTTATGATTACATTGTAAATTAATGCAATATTTTTAAACAGATTCACATGGAGTGAGCGGTGTGAATGCATTTAGGGTTCGGTCATCGCACCTTGTGCTCGTCGCGCCGGCCTCGTGTAGGTGTCGCGCTCCGGTGACGTCGATGCTTATCACCCGACAATTAAAACGTTGTTTCGCGACCTGTTGCTTCTCCCCTCGCCCATTCCTAGTTCACCGCACAATCTGACCGACAGACAAACCCTTTTCACATGAAGCGATTTATTTACTAACAAACTTGAAACAGTATCGCACGCCGCGTTCCAGACTTCAGATGCTTCAAGAGGTTCTGGCGAAGGTGAACAAACCTTCAGGCGAGTATGACAAAATCAATTACACAACAGACCTATATTGTTTACAACATACGATCTCATAGGCACGTGCTTTCCAATAAAAACTTTGGAGGTCAAGTGTAGTAGGCGTATTTATATCAGAACGAGGCTATGTGCCGCGTCTACGGGGGCGGTCATTAACTGGGTCGCGCGGGGACAAAGACCTCAGCCCCCGGTGAGGGGGAAAACGTGGGGTGGTTTCGCTTTCCTCGGGTGGCAACTACCCCACCCGGCGCCACTCGGTTACGCGAAACACCCCGATCTTTTCGCGAACTAAAACTGGGTAGGAAGTAGGAAAAGCCTTCGCGATACAAATGTTTACTCTTTGCGTTGCCGATGCGGGCGTCCACCTCAAGGGGATTAATTTAGAACTTCTCGAGCATTAATTCCCGTCCTGAGCAGTTTTCCTTTTTGCGGCTAAACAACGAAACGCCTGGAGATTGAACTGTCGACGCGATTACGGCGTGACTTTTTCGCTTTGTTTTTTATCGATATCAGCGGGGCGGACATGACGCTTTGTTTTGGCGGTTCGTGTAGGGGTGACCTGAATGAATGAATACATAATGTTATTTAATTATGCAAATGATCGACACAATGACGCGTATGCGACAACGACATCTACCTGCGACTCACAGGAAATCGGTGTCGTGTTCCCAACATGCAGAGGGCATCACCGATCTTTAAGAAGGCGGTACTTGTAACCAGCATGAACAATGGCGTATTTGTTTTTATTTAAGTTATAAGAAATTTTTCTGTAGTCCTTAATTCCGAATCCCTTAACAACTAGAGATTCATAACGCATATAAGATACTGAAGTGGGAGTCATTGTTGTCTATGTTCTCATAGGCGTATAATGTAACAATTTTAAATGAAAATAACATGTCGATAGGCATCGATTACGAAGCCAATTAACTGCTGCTGACAGCACCCAACCAAATATAATAATAAAAAGAACATAAATTCGTAAACCTACGATAGGTCAACGACGTCTTTAATTTATTTTTACACCTAAACAACCGTAACGTATAATGTTTAGCATCATCATTACGATTTTTACGACTCAAGGCCCTTTAACCATTAAAGAAGTAAGTAGGTACTGATGTGATGACGAAACTTCGAACGAATTTCGCACAAGACCAAAGAGCATGCGCCATTTTCACTAGATGTGGTTTAGATCGATAACCCACTGACTTGCTCTGACTAAAAAGCGGATGGACACAGAACTACTAGAAAAATGAAAGCGTTTTCGAAGACGTTCTAGACAAGTCTCTTTCATTCCGCTGAGTGAGTCTTTTGCGCTTTGGCACAGATATCTAAACTAAACATAAAGCTCTGAAATTGGAATACGACAAAAATGCCAATATCTTTCGGTTTCAATGTGATTACTCGTGAGAGTCTTTGTCGTTCCTTAAACTTTAAGATGTGTAGAGCAGTACCAAGACATTAACAAGCTTATGTTTCGGTATGTAAATCATTAACTATGGCAACACTGACGAGTTATTGTTATGTATTCTATTGTTTGTGTTATTCTATGCATGAAACATTATTCATAGTCATAGAGAATCCTAATGTCGGGATATAAATGCGAAGCAAGTACACTCACGAATCAAGCGAACCAACATTCCAACTCTGAACAAATATGTGTAGACTGTAGCGTCTGTAGGCCATATAAACGCGTTCCGGATGCGGGATTATCACCCGGGACTTAGCAAAGAGGGTGTTTCCGTTACTTTAAGCAATAAAAAAAGTAAAACTTTACTAGAGAGTTTCATAGCTCTTTTGGCGCGTGGCCATAGTCGAAACTAAAGCCACCATATTGTTTTTACATACAATTTACGTACAATTTTCACAGACAATTTCTAATAGCGCCCGTCTATCGTTCAAGCACCACGACGCAACATGACATAGTAACTAAACTACTACCAACACATACTATGGACCTAATTTATTTATTTTTTTGTTACCTTTTCTAGTAACATTAAATCCGCGTAGTCTACGTCGCATGACGCGGATGGCGAATAGTTGTTGCGTGTTGCGGTAGGTCAGTCATCGCGAATCGTTGATTGTCCCCGACTCCCCGCCGTCCGACTACGGACGACCAATTCGACATAGGTAGTTAGGTACCTACCCAAATACCGACGTCAGAAAAAATGTGTCGTGTACCATTGACACGTTAAATGTTCAAAGGTGATCGGTATTTTCAAGAGAAAATGTTTGATATTTTTACGGTGGAAGCGATATTTTATTTCATTTCAATGCTCTTGTATCTTTATCTACATCAATGTAGGTTATATTTATGGATCAGAAATAAGTGTGATTGACGGCTTTATTGCTGTCTGCTTGGATTTTCGTTATTTTTCCTGTTTGTTTACAACTATATCTATCCACTCGTTGAACGAATTCGTGGGTGACCACTATCAACTAAATGATATTTATAACGTAACGATGTCTTAATGTTTTCCCCTTTTGTTTCAGGTACTTATTCTCTACCTTTATGGTTTGCCAACGGTAATTAAGTGCATCTATAAATGAAACTTGCGCTTGCCTGCCACCCACATGCTAACAGTTATTGCGGGTAAGTAAACTTGCGTAAGTATTGGCTAACTGGTTAACATTCAAGTTAGAACCTTAAACTATAAGCTAGCTTTTGTCCATGGGTTCGTCAGTTTTGAGGTCTGAAATTATCCTACGGTAACGGTATATCCTAGGATTAGTAGTATACCATGCCCTAACGCAGGCCATTCATGGTCTACCTGTGCGCCTTTCGTCAAAATCTGTTCAGCTAAATAGGTTACAGACGGACAGTTACTGTCGCATTTATACTAGTCACGCTTTATGAAATGGTGTCCGTTTATCTAATGACTAAACACTACTCTTCATGTGCTCACAATTTAGATTAATCAAACCTTTTAGTTTAATAGATACGTTAATTATAATAACAACTATTACTCATTTAATGCAGCACAACATTTTGATGATGATTATATGCTTCAGTCACTGCTTTTACTGACGTCGTTTAAGTCACAAGCGGAAGCGATTTACAGACTTTAGAGTGAGGTTTCTTAACTGTTGATTCTCCCCGTACTTATTTCCAAGGCTTGCCCAATTAGCAGCTGTTCACCTGTAACCTGTTCGTACACGGTACGCCATAAATGGAATCAGCATCTACCACAATCCTATTACACATTCAGCGTGCAAAGCTGGCACCGTGTAAATGCAATACAATACAACGCAAGGTGTCGAGTAGCTCTCATTAGCCGCGTTACTGTGTCTACAACTACGTAAATCTAATTAACGCTGGTATTAGTCGGGAAACAGTTAATTACTTCTATAACTAGGAAGCGGTTTGAATTGGGACACAATTCAAGTGCATAAAGGTTACTGTTTTTAAATAAATTAAATAAATTAAATCTCTTCTTCTTCTTCCTATCCCACTTTAGGTCGGGTCGGCTCTTCTAATTTTCTGGCGCCGGGACAATCTGTCTTGGGTTGTCGGGTCGGGCATCCTTCAATAGGAGCTTCGTCATGCTAGTCCACCACTTAACTTCAGGTCAGCCTCTACCTCTCTTATATTCAGTTAGTTGCAGTGCCTTCTTCACAACATGTTCCTTATCAAATTTCGAAACCCACTAATAAGTACCAACTAAGTCATAGTAATACATGGTCTAAAAACACTTGGTCAGTATAGAACGGTATTCATATACTGATTTTCTGTCTTGAGCATAGCCATTGAAACGGTTAAGCTAGCTTTAAGTACTTACTAAAAATTGAGAATCGTTCTGTGATACGGGCCTTTCTAACTTCAGTATGAATATTTGTAATTGTAGAAATGAATAATATGTGACTGGCCTCGTGGGTCTAGTGGTCGCAAGCGTGACTGCTGAGTTGGAGGTCCTGGGTTCTATGGGCAGTGTTACTGGAATTTTCCACGAGGAATTTTTTCAGTTGCAATCACGGAGTCTGAATTTGAGCCCCGTTAATGGCATTAGGCCTATTACATAGGACATAAAAATAACTCGCGAAATGTGGCTGTGTTATTAGGTACACCTCTGCCTAGCCTTCAAACCGAATGAAGACAAACATCGGCTTATAGTAACATCTTAATATAACTCAAAATGCCACCAGTGTTGGCATGGCAATGCAAAGTGATTAGCATGTAATGCCATATATTATGTCATTGGCACTATTTTTCACATCCAATCACACTTTGGCAAGCTGCCACAGAGATCGTAAACGACGATATCGTACTGTGCCGTACTTTATTAGTGTGATTTACATGATGAACATGTTTTCTGTAATCAGCTGACTTACGTAAATAAGCGTGTCAATTTTAACGATTTGTTAATTGCACGATGAGATGAAAACTTTAATTAAAGATTCTCGTCTGGATATGAATTGTTGAGTTGACTAATGATAATGACTGATTTTAAACTCTTCAATCTGGTTCTACAAACTCATACTTCAAGTATCACTGCACTACCGACCGTTATTAGCCCCAGAAAACCATTAAACCATTTTCTCCTTTCCTAATAATGTTCAGATATCGATACCCATTACCTCTGCAGAGTTTCACTAAGTAATTTAATTTAACATTTTATGTATAATAGCTTGGAAAGCACGTTAAGCCGTTGGTCCCCGCTGTCATTTGTAGATTTTTGACAGTCTTTACAGGTAGTCATTGGCCCAAAAGTCTGACAACCAGTCTTACCAAGGGGTATCGTATTGCCCAGTACTGAGTTTTGAAGGTCAGATAGGCAATCGCTCCATGTAAAATACTGGTATTCAGCTGCACCCGATTAGACTGGAAGCCGACCCCAATATATTCGGGAAAAGGCTAGGCAGATGATGATACATTGTTTGTTTTTTGTTTTTGTGTATTTAGTACCATTTTATTCAAAAAAGAGTAATCATAGGTACATTTTCCAAAAATATTTCTTTACCCGCTGCAAACTCATCACTCAAACCGCGACCAAAACAATAAACCGCGCTTTATCTCGGTCCTCTACGAGTGTGATTTATTTATGTTCGGAGCGGCCGATAACTGCGCAACTATCTGGATACGAGTGAGCCGCGTCCCCACGCATGGCCCGCACTTATCTCGCGTCGTGTGTTCCAATCGATATACGTTACATCTACATATTATACGAGAATATATTCATTTGTAGTGTTAAGAGTGCTGAAAGACCTAAGAAATGATCAGACGACTGTGTGAGAGATGATATGGCTAGAAAGGAAGTCACTAAGGCTGAGGACAAACGAGCGTAATTTTCTGAGCTGTGAGTTGCGTAAAATGTGTCGCGGAATTTACGCTGCATTCGGTTTCATACTAAAGTCCTGTTTGTACCACACGGCGACGCAAAATGAGCTGTACAAAAAACAGAACTTTAGTATGAAACCGAATGCAGCGTAAATTCAGCGAAAAATTACGCTCGTTTGGCCTCAACCTAATAGAGAAAGAAGTATGGAAGAAGAAGACATGCCCCTAAATAAATTGTGATTAGGGGGAAATGTTCATTGATATTCACTTGGTGTTGCATTCGGTTTCTTTCGTCAAAGCTTACGGAAAAAGTTTGATGATTGCAAGCAACAATGACGGTCTGAAACTCTGAATCACCACCTAAGAGGTATTGCGCTTTTTGCATGACACCTTATATGGTTCTTCAGAAATGAAGGCGATGGTAGACGATAACAATGTTGCCAGTTTGCCACAAAAGGTTTTGTGGCGAAGGCGATCACAATTGAGGTCCAAACAGGTTACCTTTCTCCCTTAGCTGATCATGACGACAATGATGAAACAACCAAAAGCAATATCCAACTAACATCACAGACTACGATTACTAGTACACTACTGTAAGTTCTTCAGACCAACTACAGCATAAGTACTGCAATAAAGGCGTAGGTTTAATTAAAGGTTACAGCGTAATTAGTCATAGACTAGAATTGTCGGGGTCTTGCCAGTTGTATAAGGGTGTTGTAGCTCCTAAGGATGCCATCCATACTATCTTATCAGGAACGATATACAGTACAAACTACATGAAGCTTTTTAATTAATTTGTACCAATTCTTTTGTGGACGGAAGATTTCATGACATACTTTTGAGACCTTATTTATTAGGTTGTTGGAGCCTATTAAGGCTCGCCTCTTATTACATGGCAATTAAACATATTGGCGAAATATGAGTGCAGTATAGGATACACCCCAGTCTTACCCTTCGGGAATTACTACAACAGGCGTGGTGTTATGTTATGTTAAAAGACAAAATATAATGGTTGAACAGCCCTAATTTAAAGATTTCCATTAGACTCTTACAAGTCGTGCCGAATCATTAGTAGTGTAAAACATTACTTAATATGTTTAAGTAAATCTTAGCACTAATTGCCAGTACGTCTATATTCGATTGATATATGAAGTTGGGGCCAAAGTTCTAATGGAATATACGACTATTACATACTATGACCAAGTACAACACCACGAGTAGGTAAACATATATTACCTATGTTAAATCTTTCCTAGAGAGTGGGTACTTTGTTTTAAAGCCGGTGTTGTACTAAAAGCATGATGTAAAGTAGTACGGAGCGTCGGCCTCGCCTTATTTTGTAAGGTTTCAGGCTCCATATGCTTGGAAATCGTCGAACCTTCCTTTATTTAAGTCAGCCACAGACTTTAGAACGATTTATTATTTATCAGTAGAACCCCTTATCCTAAAATCTTTTGCATACTGTAGTTTTATTTTTGTACTTTTTTGGCTTTGTTGTTGTCTCGTTCGTTTAGTGTCTGATTTGAGATTTGTTTTTGATTATGAAAGTGTGTCTTAGGCTTATGGATTATTTTACCACGTCTTGATAAGATACTGTTAACTTATTAACAAATGATTTTTATATCAATTAAAAGTACCTATTTACAATTGATCGGGTAGATCTGATGTCTCACAGAGAAGATGCCTGTGTCTTGGCAGTGGGAACGTATAAATATACTATCTAAAGTTTATCTATCACTGTGAAACATTCCTTTAGCACTAATAGTTGATTGCACAGCGTAAAATCAGAAATCTCGCATGGAAAGCCGAGGCTTAACATAGCGGGATTATACTTTATTGGCTGGTGTGAGCTTATCTTTAATAGCTCAGCTTTATATTTAGTGTTAGTCCTTCAGCTATTCTAACTAATAATATAAATGTGAAAGTGAGTATGTTTATTTGTTGGTCACGGGTTTCATGAGAGACTGAGTCTTCTTTTTCTTTTTCGTGTGGTTCGTCTTAGTGTCTAACCTGGTGTCAGAATTTTTATGCCGTCGAGAAAATTTCTCTCATGCCAGCCTGGTTTGGTTTCCTCACGATGTTTTCCTTCACCAAAGCAAGTAATAATTATACAATACGCACATGAATCCGAAAAATCATAGGTGCGTGTCTTGGGTTCGAACTCGAGACAGATTGACATACGAAAATACCATGACTCGAATTAGGATGTAGGATACTTATCCCGGTAGGACATTCCAGTGGGATAATTTCCGACCTTCTCTTGAGCGAAGTCGTGGCCAAAAGCTTGTACAAGTAAACAAACAACAACGTTGCAAACCTTCAACATAGCTTTAAAATTTAATGCCCCATTAACGGTAATAAGTTTCCGGACACATTTTAGATGCTAACAAAAGATAACAAAATGGTGGTTTCCCGCGTAAATTATGGAATATGGCGACTCGGGAAATAGTTTTATGCTTGTCTATTGCAAATTGTTTATAATATGAGTTTATAGTTTTCCCATAACCAAGCTGTAAAATATATTTCCAAGTTTTTATTGCTTTCTGTAATATTACTAACTTATTGATAGTGAGCTCTTTATCTTGATTTTGGAACAAAAGAAAAATTGAAGTTTATTGTTGCAAGTAGTATCTCCCCAGGAAACAGGTTCACGATTAGGTAATTAGCATATTTTAATGACCGAAGTGTAATTTGTATTCGAAAGCTGTAATCCGCCGACTTTAACAAATAACAAACGGAACGTACGATTATCATAGAATTTTACTATGGATCTTATAAAAACTTAACAATGTATGGCAGGTTTTATACATTTTCAATTTCATAACAATTCATATCGTATTATAATAATTGTATGTACGAGTATTTGAGCTGCACTGTAAGCTGTAACCTATTCCCTATATTTACAACCAAAAAAAAGAATCCTTCGCCGCACTCAATCTTCGCCGGAGCACGCAGTTAATTAACCAGTGCACTCGACTGTGAAATATTGTTAAATAATAACTAGCTCCGCTAATTAGACGTTTCGCTTATTGTAAAACTTACAGGTCAGCTTTCTTCTCACAACTTTGTGTTACGCTTTCTTATTTTATTGGCTCTGCGTCGATTCCACGTGAACAATGCTAGTTTAATATTATTTTTTTTGTAAACAGCTGTTGGCTGTAAAAAACAATTTTCCTTAAAAATCAAGCAATTTTGAACCATATTATTAAGGAGCACACAGCAAGAAAGGGCTTTTTTATATGACATAGGCAAGTTCGCCCTCCGAAGTGATGCATCAAGTTACTGCAACAAAAGCGATTGATTCGCGCTCTCAGGATCAAATGGGGCGAATTTCGGGTGCAAGCCAAGGGCGGGGCGCGGGGCGTGTGCGGGGGCGCGGGGGCTTTGAGCAGGGGCAACAATGCGGCCCGGTTATCGATCCACCCCGCGCGCCGTCTGCCCGACGCACCGAGCCTACGCGGCCACCGCTAAGCTCCTTCGCTCCTATGCAAACCTAGTACTTTTGCTTTCTAAAACATGCCACAAATACATGCGGTCGACCCTGCAATGGTGTGAGAATTAATTTTAGATATTATTTGTGGCACAAGTTTGCGATAGTTGTCGGCGTTAAGTTTGTGCAGCCCTAGTTTAGTGTTGCCTTGACAATACGCTGTACCAATTAGGGAATACTACACGCTGGGTATTTTGTAAATGTTGTAGGCAATTCTAGGTGATTTAAAATAAATTAGTTAACTGGCTCTTATGGCGACGACACTATCTATGGTTTTGTCTTATTAATATGAGACATATGAGCTATGGTCATTTTTTTAGGCTTAACTTCAACCACTTTCCGGTTTGCTGTAGTGTTTATAAAAACAAAAAATAAGTGTATGAATCTAACATTATTTTATTCACTGCAACAAAAAATGCAAAAGCACCGTTAACGGTTAGGGTATTATAAAAAAAAAAAACACAAAGCAAAGGTGAATGAATATCTTGGCAAGAAGTAAACATCTGTTCAGTCATCAGTTACAACCCAAACAAAAAAAAATTCTTCAACAAAAAAACAGTCCTCGCAACCCACTAACGCACCCTCCCCCACTTCCCAACTTCTCCCCGCAAATATATTCCGCAATTAAACTATCCACATCAATTAAACCCTAAAGCTAATCCCAGTCGAAACTCACACTTATCGATGCCCCAACGGGCCGACAAACGCAACTTGCGATAACAGTTCCCTCGTCGACTAGATACAATGAACTATGAACTAATATGTATTTGGGATGCAGGACTAATAGGGACTTACCGACCCTGATGGAATCTTCGTAAACTACTCGATACCTGGCGCCAATCGTGTTGAAACGATTAGGGGAAACTGTGATTAAACTTTATAGTATTAATTGCAGTATGTTCTAACGGGTTTTGGTAAAGTAGGAATTAATTGCGAGGTAAAACTTACTTAGGGCTAGGTAGACGTGTACCTAGTAGTACACCCACATTCCACCAGTTATGCTTTTTTAAGTCCCATGTAATAGAGGGCGAGCCTATTGCCATCAACCGGGCGCAATCGCTGCTACTGAGAAAGTCCTGAAGGAAAAACCCAAGAGTACCTGGGAATCGAACCCAGGACCTCATGCTCAGCGGTCGACAGTAGACCAACGAGGCAGTCGTATTGTTCTTGGTATCTGTAATTTATGAATAATTACAGGCATATTTTCTGTCTAACACTTTATAAATTCTCTGAAATTTATTCAAAATGTGTTCCGTGAATCCTTGTATTGCCGTTGGCATTCTTATCTTCCGCATTGGCACAGCTGCCCGAATGCCTAAGTGACAAATACCTAATAACTAAATCGCGGTTTTAGCACTTTCGCTTCTCCGAAACGAGACCCCATTTCGTTGCGGTAGAGAGAGGAAATAAACCTCCCAATCCCAAAAAGAAAGATTCTGCCATCATAATCAATCAGTTTCAGATACAACCACTTCCCTTTACAACCCACTTACATTTTTCAATTAACTACGACATTTTACTACATCAATATTTATTAGTACCCTTTAGTTAAGACTTCACCTCTCATTAACCGTCGGTTTCAAGATAGGGCTTGAAGTATTCGGTGTCCATTCCACTAGATACGTCGGAACGATATGCTTGTATCTTTAGTGTCCCGAGGTCTTTAGAATTGTAAAAGTGAATGTACCGTTAAATTCCTTTCAGTAGTTTTTAAGCCAAGCGCGTAGGTCTAGGAACAGATAGCCACTTAGGATTAAACGAGTTTCTAGGAAAACGTTGATATATTCCTGGGAGTGGAAAAACTAGGGCCATGGGGTCCGAATGCGCCCACCTAGTATTTCGGGAAATCGCCAAGCGGTTGGTCGACTCTTCACGTGACCAGAGGACCGGCAGCCCTATTTTTTGGCTACAGAATCAGCATTGCTATCTAACGTGGCAATGCTGCCAGCCTTCTGGGCACTTTTCCTGTTGACAGCGATGTGGACGAATTTTTTGACGCCCTGTAACCCTTTTGACACTTGCAAATATTTTTATTACTATTATAGATTTGTAGTTTGTTAATAATGTATATATTCTTTGAAATTAAATACATACAGGGTACAGATAACTTTATTAAAAGCCCCCAAAGTATATTATAGTATTATAGTCTCGAAAATTTGTCAACATCTGGTTTGGAAGTCAGTGGGCGTAGGATAAAGGCAGAGGCACCTCGGGCCAACTTAGGGAGCGTCAGTGAAACCTAATAAAACCGGTTATGCTCCCTACGTGACGCGTGCGAGGTAATGAGTTTTCGGAGAAAGCTCTGCATGTGTACTGTGTAGTTCCCCGTTCGCCACACGATACGCCAGTGTGCACCACGTTTAACTGCATAATTTGTAATTTGGACCATTATTGCATTAGTCTGTACTACGCTTTGATAAAAAATAGTCCGTTTAATGTTATTGCAAGCCTGCCCATACTGCTCAAAAGAATTTACGAAATGTTTGTTTGGGTGAGCAATTAAAAATCTAATTTAGGGATGATTTATGAAGCAATTTATTTGAAAACGAACTAGTTAGGCGTGCGTGTCGGCAAATATTACCGACAATTTAATCTTGCTGATATGAGAATCGATTGTAGTATTAACATGTTGAACCTGGAGTGTCATTTGACGTTAATTAGTAGTCAGATAATTGGGCGGTGTGACAGTACCTGTAATATTACAACATGGCATCAGTTTCTATGGGACATCAATCAAGAGTATTGGGTACAATATGCTTCATAACATAACATCACGCCTGTAATCCCCGAAGGGTTAGGCAGTGGTGTACCTAATAGTACACCCACATTTCGCCAGTTGTGTTTAAGTCCCATGTAATAGGGGACGAGCCTAATTCCAACATCCGGGCACAAGTCCAGATCAGTCTACATTCCTGATGGAAAAACCCAATAACACTTTGCCCGACTCAGGAATCGAACCCAGGACCTCATGCTCAATATGCTTCATATCAAAGTAAAAAGTTTCACTATGAGTATGAGTAAATGTATCCCTAATTTCCTTGAGTGTATGACGTAGCAATATTTTTATATATGTCCGACAGGGTCATTTATCTTCAATCAATCTTCAAGGCTCTATAGTCTATCAGTCCAATAGATCGTTATACTATAGTGTATGTACATTCCACATATAAGATGTCTACCGCTTCCCAAGGTTCTATCGGTTTATTTCTTCACTTAGGCTGAGGCCAAACGAGCGTAATTTTTTGAGCTGTGAGTCGCGTACAATTAGTCGCGGAATTTACGCTGCATTCGGTTCCATACTAAAGTCCTGCCACTATTAATTGATCAGTAATTCCGCACTCACAGCTCAAAAAATTATGCTCGTTCAGCATCAGCCTTAATGGGTAACAATATTAATTATTTTTATTACTCTACAATGTTGTTTATAGTAGAGTTTGTTATCATTATTGTTATCGGTCAAGTTGAAGGATATGTGGTTATCGACCTAAAAATACATGTAAAAATAATCGTTGAAAAGCATTAACAGATTAGGCTAACACTATGTGTAATAACGTGCTGTAAAATATTGCAATTGCTGCCTTAGATTAATTTTTACATCCACTTTAGACTGATATAGTCTGGATCTGATATGTTCACGTAAGATACTATACTATACATATTTATAAATATTATATATTGGGAGATGGACAAGACATAGCCCCACTACATTGATAGAGGTAAATAAGTTAACAAGATCTATGCTTTCTCACGATTAGTATACTTACTGCTTCTAAGATCAACAACCTGATTTATTTTTCCAGACTCATCTGCCTAGCCTTTTCCCAACTATGTTAGGGTCGGCTTCCAGTCTAACCGGATACAGCTGAATACCAGTATTTTACATGGAGCGACTGCTTATCTGATCTCCACAACCCAGTTATTACTAGGTAATACGATACCCCTGCTACCTACCTACCTGTAACAAATGTCAAAGATCTACAAATGACAGGCGGGACCACAAGCATGAAGGAAACTCGACATGTAATGGGTGGTCACCATCCACAGACCAACCTAGGCAAGCACGACTTAACCTAATGATCGATCTGAGCGCCAACCAACTAAAGAACAATAATTACTTATTTTTGTCGCCCTTGCCATGTGATCTCTATGTATCCTATCCTAAACTAATTTCATTGTTCACACGTCTCGTCTTACTTTGAACGTCTTCTTGTTATCACTATCAGTCGTCTAGACGATTTTATTATTATTTTTAATTGCGTCTGTATTTACGTATAGAAGTATATCTAAGAAGTACAAAATACCTGATAAAACACACTAATATCTATCGTACAAAACACACTCAAATTGCCACACAAACATCTCTAGAACACTAGAATACGATCAAAGACTCATATCTCTCTACAAAAAACTTGAAATCGAAAAGAAAAACTACATTTAAAACAGCTCACTTCAATGCCTTGCATATTCATGAGCAACAAAACTGAACGAATCAATTACCACGTTGTGAACCTCTGTTTGTCGTTTTAATTTTAAAAGCCACTCAAAACCCTTTGACGGGTTCTAAACTTAACATTTGCCGCATTCCGTGGACGCGTGATATCGTACCGCGTTGTCCGTCCCTTTCTCTTTCCCCATTTCACCCTTCTACTCATGTCATGACACTTATGACAGGTTGAACTGATAAGCTGAAGCGATCGCCACGACTTTTTGTCCCACTTCTTCTCCTTCTCTCCTCTGATAAGTTCTGGTGTCAGAGTCTGACTTGGCTTTACATGCCATCAAGAAATATCTCTCAGGCATGCTGGTTTCCTCACAACGTTTTCCTTTACCGAAGCAAGTGATTATTAAACACCACGATTTTTCTCCCACGTAAAAGTAATGGTTACCGAAAGAATTGATTCGAAAAACGTGTTTTAGTAATTGGTTTTACCTTTTTCGAAGACTACTATCTTATCATTATTTTTAGATAATGTCCCCAAATATATTAAAAATGTAAATCCAGCTTAAAGGAGGCGTCACAGTCAATTAGCCGCATATGGAAATGCAGTATAGACTGCGAATAAAGCCGCACATGTCATGTCATTCATCGACCTTCTGTATACGTGAACAAAGGGCCGCACGCTGACGTTCGTGACTTAATCGCCGGCGCAATATGTACGGGGCCATTCCGCTCAATTAGGCCTGCCGACCGGGTTTGTCTACTCCACAGTCCGCAGACGCTGTACGCTGGAGCTGTCGGCCGCTTTGATTAAAGTTTGATTGGGACCTGTCACTCATGCCACGGATTTAGAACGCGCTCGCGCATCGGCGTCACATAAACGCGGTGGCGATTTATGATTGATCCCTTTTATTGTTATTTTTCTTTGTATTTGAATCATTTTGTACGTGTCTGTTGACTTTTGTACGATTCATTTCCCCTTCTGCTTTGTGCAGTTTATTTGCATTTTGCTTGAATTTGCGTTGGACGTTGACTGGGTCTAACCAGCGGAAAATAAGAATGCAGTGTTTTTATTAAGTTTTAAAATTCATTTTATGTCAGTCTGCGCTTCGTGTGTTCCGTCTGCAGTATTTTTGTATTGCAAAGTAGTGAAATGCATAATAAGTATTGCTTATTAGAATGTTTAGCAAGTGCAGAATGTTAAGTTGACTTGACAACTACAAATTAATTAGAGATTTAAGTTTTAACAAACTTCAAAACTATAATCGGCGAAGAGAAATAAAAAGAAAAAGTTTAATAAATTATTACCTAATTCTCGTAACCCCGGCGGCAACAACGTTACAAAAGTTTTCCCCTTCGGAGCGGATTCGGGGGAACTCGGGGTATTATGGCACAGCTTCCCTACAACTTTTTATAACTCGTAGTAACACTTGGAGAGACGCGGTGTTAGGTAATTTCTCCCCTCGCCTCGATAGCCCTGTAACTGTTTTGTAACGATAACTTCAACCGAACTTAGCAGAAATTGACTAAGTTATGTCAAAATGACTTGTATGGTTTCTTTCTCGTTCTTAACAGCCATAACGCAAAGTTATTAAAACCTGAAAGTAAAATGTCGTAAGAGGTCAAGACTTCTGTTACAAATATTACTTCATGTTTTGTTTGTTTTCCGTCTGGTGTGGAAATGAAACAAAAATATTATGTGGTCTCTTTCCGCGAACTTCGGTGGAGGGAATAAGTTTTTTGCTCCATTGATTAACAGAAGTATTTTTATTGCACGTAGCTTTCAGTATTACTCATGGTCAGATTGCCATGAAAGGTTTCAAATATTTCATTTATGATCCGATTCGGCGAAGCGCTTGTGTGTAAGTACAATCCATTCATTTTATCTGCTTTCTTTAACATTCGAGCACGAATGTTTGTTTAATATGATAATTATCCAATAAAAATCAACGTCTCGGAAATGATAAATAGTTAATATCGGCGCCCTTTAACAACCAAAATATTTAATTAAGTTGCTCATAAGGACTGCCGGTGGCACTACAGACTGGTTTAATTAGAGAGATATTTAAAAACTTACTATATCTTCTTTACTTAAACTGACATATATCATATCTGACTTGTTCACTTCTGGTTTGGGATTAAACATTATTTGCAGTTACAAACTGTACATTTACTTTTAATAAAGAATTATTCTACTAATTTAATACCATTATAAAATATCGATTGCAATCTGTGATTTAATTGGATGAAAATAGACACTAATTATACAGTCTGTATTTCTAAAAAGCTAGAAAAACTTTATCGCCTTTTATATACTGACTACAGGTGCTTCATTAATACAGTCCATCAACAAATTGATACTCCAATATGTCTGCTTATAGCGCAGTAATTAACATTTATAGCCGATGTTTTCATTAAGCTCTATTGAATACAGAATCCCCTAAAAATTAACTAGTCAAACAACTGTTTATTGTTTCCGGTGCGTATTGTTTTGACAGATGCTGCTATTGGTCCGCTGTACACAATACCAACATAACATTGCGTATCCAAAACCTCATAGTGATCAAGTTACAGAACAATTTGATTCTTATTACGTCGTCCTAGTGTCATGATCATGTCACAGTTCGATAGCTATGTCGGAAAATGTAAGTTGTTTGTTGTGTATTGAAGGCGTGGTGTCGTCGCATCTATTTTTAGGTTTACGAGTTCAGTCCCCTTCTCCCCTGTGTCCCCTCGTTCGTGTCGGTCTTCATCCCTGCTGGGCCAAGTGTGATGACTCTCACGTAAACGTCTTATAGATGTCGTGTTGAATTTTACGATGGCTTTTGATTGGATAAGTTTATCACTTTACCATTTTTTTCCCGAAACGTTTCATGATGACTACAGGCGATTTATCATCTAAACATTTATTTGACGGTTTTATGAATCTTCTTCATATGAAAATAAATTAATTTGAACCAGAATATAATACATGTGTCCTTCGCATTTCATACAGCTATACGACCCCATAGCGTGTTCTATAAAAGTTCCCGTCAAACGTTGGCAGTATAAATCGTTCGAGACACGAACCAACTCGATCTTGACCAACATTTCCTAGACGTGACGTAATCGTCACAACTGTGAATTAACCCAGATAACATTCCGGAGTAAACGTATGGATGAGCATCACACACGCTTTTATCTTCTGGAGCTAACAGACAATTTGAGTGGTTTTAAAGAATGCTGGTATAGGCACAGACAGAAATTATAATACTTATCGTGATGGAGACATGGATAGGTAGCTATAATTGCAGTTTGCTTCAATTTAGTTAGACCCATTAAGTTCCGTTTGTCTTATCGCGCATTGACGGACCAGAGGGAAAAATCCGGATCGAAGGACCAGAAAAATCTCAACTAAACGCAACTTTTGTCACACTATGATTATTATGAATCTGTCAAAATCAAAATAGCACATTGAAATGGATTAGTTTCGTCAGTGGTATTGAAGGATATTAGGTCACCAGCTGATTCTTTGCAGATAACTTAACTGCAACAAATGATTGATTGATGACCCAAACTGTTCCTTTTGACCGTCCGAAACCGAAACTTTTGCTAAAAACATCATCAACTATAAACATTCTGATTAATCATTATGTTAGAAGTTTTTCAGAGACCGTTAAAGACGATTAACTGTGTTTCGGATGGTTTAATTTTGAACCAAATAATTGTGTCTAGAATTGATCTTTACCGCATGAAATACCAACTCACACTGGGCTGGTGGTGGAGGCCTGTGTCCCAGAGGATTTTATTGGCTGATTATACTAGAAATCGTATTCCATCGTTATCGTTTGAATAGTTGAAAACTATAAATAATTCCAATTAAAATTGGAATTATTTATCGTTTTTTTATTTTTTCCCTAGAGCTCATAAACTACTGCCATATCTAGCTCCTCATCATCACAACATTTATTTCTCTAACTTCATTCCTCCGCTCCATCTCAGATCCAAGGAGCATGTAGCTTTTACTGTAATTGATACATACATATCTTTAATCTGGTGTTTGTAAGTCGGTCCCCCACAAGTATGCGATGTTAATGGACAATTATTTCGGCAGTCGTCGGTCTCACGCGACGCGTGCCTCGTGCGTGCCCGCTTATTATTGTAAGCGGAGGAGAGCGCGTGTGGACGTCGCGGCGGTTGGTCGATGTGTGAGCAGGCAGCGGATTACAATGGGAGTTATAGAGATAAAGGATTAGATTTATGAAGTGGGAACCTTATCCTTACTTTAAAAGATGTTAATTTTGCCAGATTTGTCATTATCATGAAAGATCTTTTTTTTGTTAACCTATTTTATCCCAATGCTGGGCCAAGGGCTCCCCCATTTGTCTCCAGTCCTCTCTGTGTTTTGCCTATTCGGCAAGTACGACTCCGTTTTAGACAAAGAAAGACTATTTTAGACAGTTTTAATACACTATTACATCCGTAAAATAGTAAACAAAGACAAACATGCCGAACGCAGTGGCGAATCTGAAACATATAATTTCAATAGGTACTTTAAGAAATAATTGCCAATATCATCAAGATTTCCATCGCCAATCTTACACCGCTACCTCTCTTCCCTTCGACCACATCGTCTGGTCGATAAGGCCATGTGTGCACGCACCGCGGGAGTCCGCCCCCCCTCGCCGGCTATTTTCATTTATCACTGCGAGATGCTCAGCCTTTCCTCGCCGATAACGGTGTCTAAGATAAAATAAAAAATCTATTTCACTATGTGTTTCGGAGACAAAATTCCGAGACTAACAGAAGTGCAAGCATTGCAGATGCTACTAAAACTTGTGTGATCTAAACTTGGAGTCTGCGGAATTGTAGTCTAGAGACGGCGAGTACCATAGAGGCCACTTCCCTTAATTGATTCTCACGGCTGTCGCGCGAATGTTAGCAGCTGAGGCTTCCTTTTATTCAGAGTAAAAACACAGACATTGCGTCGCGTCGCTTCAAAACGTGTATAGACTACATCATTAGCTATAAAATCTAAGTATAGCTACAAATATTAATTTAATAACATTGCCGCTAATTTACTAAAGGAATGTTGTTCGACAACCCACGATAAGAACATAAAAAATCTGTGATCCAAGTTTTAATGGGCCTAACTAACCTAACGATGAAAAAATAGCCAAACCATGTCCAATTTCGTCAGGAAAAAGCGTATATATTTTAATTAAATTACTGTTTTAAACACCTATTGTTCCAATAAAAATTTCGTAATGGCTTCTTTAGAATTCGGCTTATCAGCTCTATTTATTTTTATAGACCTGTTCTTAGAAAAAAAAAACAAAAAATGCTTCAACAAAGCTTCTAACAAGCAACTTCATTCTCGCTTTATAGAAAAAAAACCTGTCAAATCACAAATAACAATCGATCGAGGGACTTAGTAAATCTAATAAGAGAGTTTTTTGTGCGCGAAACGAATGAGGTGAAACGTGTTTGAAATAGACAGGGGATTAAGTGTCCCCCTAGTAGGAGCGAGGGGTTCGATGCATGCGCCGGTTGTGGCAGGGTTACCAGTCACTGTATGACGCTTTCTCTTACAACACCAAACTCGATTTGGAAATAGGTTATTGTGTCGTTTGTGGTCGAGGTGTTCGTTGCTATTCATAGGCGGGCATTATCGAGACATCAATAAAAATGTATTCACATGTAGGTACTCGTACTCAGTCAAGTTTTCATTTGAGACAGTCTCACTCTAAAAAATTCTACGAATTAGTTCAAAGCTTATCTTTTTAACAAACGATGCTAAAACCTGACACTAATATGATATGGCTGTCACAGCATATCCTGAGGAATGGTAGCCCTGGTATATGCGCAGTGCGTGCTTCGCGAGCGCTCTCGTGGATCCAGTGGATCAATTTCACGCGGATCGATTACTCTTTGTCGTTGAGAAAAAGGTCCTTGGCACAGCACATGTGTTCCAGTGCTTCAACTCCACGGAGATTATAACACGTGTCGTTTATAGACACATTAATGGCATGTGTGTTGCATTGCCTACGAGGTTATGACATAATTTGTAATTGTACCTTATCCTTGATACGGTCAGGCTCGTACTTACAAACAGTTTTCAAACTTTTAGTTAACTGAACCAAACAACACAAGAAGTAATTCTTCATTTCTTTGTCCTTATCCCAATTTATTTGGGTCGACGCAGCACGTTTTCTTCTTCCATACTTCTCTATTAGTAGTTATCTCATGTGTCACTTCCTCACACCACAAGTAACTTATCAAAGTAAAATTATCATAACTATCTGGTCTACCATACCAGGCTTTATCATCAGAGCCATCTGTCATTTACAGATCATCGGATAAATTGCTACATATGACGGTACACGTCGTTAACATAATCGTTTTATATTTTGAACTGCGTGTGGGCTTTGGACCTGAGAAAATTTCTCACGGTATAACTCAAATTAAATTAAAGCTTATGAATACTTTTATTACGGCATCAAAAATATTATATCATATTAACCTATTAGGTCTGATTATAGTTATGTTACTATCTAGCCTCTTCATCTATTCTTCCGGACCAGCGATCTCACATACTAGAGAGGTCAGTGGTCCTTCCGTTCGCAGTTCCCCTCCTACTATTACATAAATAACTACATATGTACATATATTGCAAATGGTGTATAGTTAGCTACTCATCTGCCTAGCCTTTTCCCAACTATATTGGGGTCGGCTTCCAGGTTATCCGGATGCAGCTGAATACTAGTATTTTACATAGAGCGACTGCCTATCTGACCTCCACAACCCAGTTAGTACTGGGTAATACGATATCCCTTGGTAAGACTGGTTGTCAAACTTTTTGGGCCACTGACTACCTAACGACTGTCAAAGATCTACAAATGACACCCGGGACCAACGGCTTAACGTGCTTTCCGAGGCACGGAGGAAACTCGGTATGTAATGGTTGGTCACCCATCCACAGACCAACCTAGGTAAGCACGGCTTAACCTAAAGATCGATTCGAGCGGCTGTTATTATTTAGACTTGAGCTCCATAATAGCTACTACATACTACTAAATGATGTTTTACTGTCCCCATACCGTATTAGTATAATTAATCTACTGAAGCCTGCTCGAACAAAATGTTCTTAATTACAATTAGCCTAATGCACAGCCAGTGGCTTTTTGTGGACATTTTGTCGCTGCTTTTATTGCAATAAGTAACCGCAGCAGCAGTTTGGCTGGCGAAAAACGTTGGACATTAACGAACTAACCATTAAGATAATTAAGGATAATTGCGGCTGAGTTATTGAATGTTATCGGATGATAATGACACTGTTTATTACTGAATGGTGTAGGCTCGCGTTCAATCGAATTCATGTAGGTTTACGTTCAATAACGAACGCTGCGAGCTGGTTATTTGCTTTTCATGTAAAACAGAGGAAGATTTATGTGAATACACAATAGATGTAGCGGTAATTGGATTAAGACTTCCAGTCGCTTGCAAAAACTATCACTAAAGATATCTCAATATGTGTGTCAAAAAACAAAAAGACCAGTTTACTCCAAGTCCCCAAAGACCAGAAAATTAAGACGGAAATTCTTCTTACATTACTGCTTATTCAACACAAGGGGGGTGCCGTCAGTAAACAGCGCAGGTACAAACAGCTGGTGGGTCGAGAGTCGAGACTCGAGCTCGTACCATTGTGATCGGCGCAGGCGCAGGCGCAGAGCGGCAACGCCGCAGCCTCTCATGTTTATTTTATTACTAGCCTTTTTATTACTGATCCCTTCGCCTTTCGGTTTGTTTAGATATGGTTTGGTTGAGTTTTGATGTTGACTCGCTAGAAATGGTTTGTGATATGCAGTTGTAGAGCTTGTACGGGAAAGTAGTAAAATGGTTGTTTGAAAGGCGATAACGATGTATACTCGGTGGCTTTACGCTAGCTGGCAGTATGATGATTATAAGGAACTGAGAAGCCACTAAAAGTCATTGTGGAGTATGGACAACTAACAATCATAGCGATAGCATTCTTAACTGGTGACTAAGCCAGAAAAATAGATCAGGACAAAAGCTAACAGCATTTCATCGTTGCTAAGCTCCATCGCTTTCAACGTCCGCTTTGCATTGCATTCGAATTTATTTTCTTTATGGTACAGTAAAATATGAAAACTGAAGCAGTATCTTTTCCACTGTTTCACCAACAGTTAAAGTTGCAGGGTTTTTAAATAAAAACGTCATTTTCATTAATGCGATGAGAAGAAAGTGTCAATAATGAATAATTAAAAGTTATACGGTGTTCAATATGGATGTCAAGTTACACAAAGAGTTAAAAATCTCATTCCGTTTGGAGCTCCTAGCTGACGAGCTAACAGAGTTACCCCAATAATTAGATTTCGTTCGAAGCCTTAGGGTACAGAACCTTTAAAACGATTACGTTCAATTTGCTGTACCTAAGGAACCGATAGATCGACCACTTTATCACCGACCACAATAGACAGATCATAAAAAATTATACATATAAGTGAACGATGAGTAATTTTATTAGAGAATACTACTACAAACATTTACGAAGAACGGAACACTTAATGCGAATCATCCAGCAAAAATCTGAGCTCCATTTTCCAGGTAGCAACAGACACTACGCAGCCGTCCAATGACGCGTATCCGTAAATAGAAAAACAATATTACCGATACAAACGTAACACTTACGATTTTATTACATCACTCCCACGCACCGCAATGTTTTGACTGGTTTTAATTACGTGCGATAGCAACACCAACAATCTCGCCAACAAGGCATCAATGTTTACAATCCGACAAAGGTAGTACAATGAGGGCCTTTCAGAGTAATTCGCGGTATGCACAACAATAACAGATGAGCTAGAACACGTGCTTGCATGAATTTCGCTTTTGTACTGTTCGCGGAAATGGGAATAAACTTGAACTGCGCGTTGCTATGGGACTGGGAGCCGTCGGGATTGTGCTGCCGTTAGTTAACTATATTGAGAGCTCGGAATTTGATCATTGTGGCGCTTTGAGGTCAACATTTCAGTGATTTGTACAGAATAGGAGGCCTATGTCCAGCAGTGGACGTCTTTCGGATGAAATGATGATGTTGATGTACAGAATAGTTTGAATGCGTTCTAACCGATTCAATAGTCGTTTAAATCTGATTTGTTTTATAGATCCTTGATCAGCGCTATCTAGAAACAGATATCTGCAGTCAGAATTTCTGTCACATTTTACCAGGTTGCAGAAAAGAAAAGACGTTCATCTTTCCGTAAGTTCAATGCCCCTAAAGCTAAGTGTCACACGTGGGCAAACTATATGATTCATCTACATCTGTACACTGCAGCAGTTTTTAGGAAAACCCAGCTCTTATCAGTACCATACTTACCGTAGCGGTAATGCCACACCCATGTAGCAAAATCTCCGAGACACGAGCATATAGGTATAGAGGCAACAAACCCCGATACACGTCGTGCGGCACCGGACACGGCGCTTCCTCGCCCGTATTAAACGTCCGCCTACGCGCTCGCTTCCTGCGCGCCGCGCGCCAGCACGTGGCCTCTAAGTGCGCGGAGCAAGGACCAAAAAGGATATCTTTTTGGTACACTGCTCAACAGAGGACTTTAAAAACGTTACAGACGCCACGATTAACGTGGCCACTTACCAGGCCCAAGAAATTTGATAAACCGCACCGTCGTTAAGAAATAAGAAGAAGAAGACAGTATTTCCAACCAGTGCAACTCCTGAACGCCAAAAACAGCAGTGGTGACTACCAGAAAAGCACCCCGAGGCAATGAAGCTCGACGAGTCCCAAATAAATGATTCAGCTGTCTTGAACCAAAAAGCGTTTCGGAAATCCAGTTTTGTTTAGTTAGGAATTTTGGAAAGAATCTTGAGCTTTAGATGTTTTAAGAAGAATCAAATGATAAAAAAAATAATGTGATGCTATGCAGAAAATAATGTTTTATGCAGGGCTTTAAGTTAGGTACACACCCTGCAGGATCGAATAACAATGAGGAACTTGTCAGATTCCTCTTGTGTCGATGTCTTGAGTACTCGTTTATTCGTATATCAAGTAACGTCCGTTTGGAAACTGGGAAATCCTGTTGTTTGATACCTAATTATCTGCATGATTTGATATTAGGGGCAAACAATGAAGTTATGAAGAAACAAGCTCAGTTCAAAGAATATATAAACAACAACATATGGCAATGTGCCCATGCGTTCTTGACAATGACTTTGTGTAAATACATTAACATATTTCGAAACATGAGTAATGTTTGCCAATGTCGGCTTGAATTATGAACGCTAAAATATTTTTGATATATGCAAAGTATTGTCTTTCTTTTATTCTATCGCCTTTGGGTGACTTTTTTCACTCCATGCAATGTCATTTTGGTTCATGCCGCTGCGATGTCTTATCGTAAGACCGTTGGCATAGCAAGTTTTGCTGGCTGATTGATAAAACCCATTGCCCGATCCATTATTAATGTGTTTCTGAATTATTTAAATAACGCAACACAAAAACGCCCGTAAGATAAATTCCAAAACCATTCACGCTCCCACGCATATGCAAAGTAAAGTACCGAACACGATTCGCGGGCTCAATAGCCCGACTTTAACGGTGCCTTTGATGTGCACCTAATGCTGACAGATATGCGGGGTAGGAAGTCGACGTAGACACATTAGAGGAACCTGTCTCGTATCGGAACTGATTATTTCAATACCCTGTGGAAACCGTGTCATGTGGTTTGTGTTTGTTGCAACACTTATTTTCTCACACACACAGAGATAACTGTCTGACTTTTAAGTGTCTGATCTGTTTAAGACCTTATGCAGGAGTTCGACATATCCCTAGCAGAACCCACTGGATATTGAAGGCTTATAACTGATAGTTGTGGTGATACCTGCGGACGGCCTCTGCAGAGTTGAAGTCTTTCGGTTGAATGACGATGATGACGATAAGGAAAAATCCAAACCACCACCTACCAGATGAAACTTTTGCAAACATATTTGCTAAATGCCAATACACATTTTCCTGCAATTTGCTCTGACCGAAAGTCCGGTAACAGCCCGCCCTTTACACCATATGGAAATCAATCCCATACCTATACAATATACGTTGTAAAAGTAATATAAGCTAACATGTAGGTTTTTGTTTGCAGGTACGTTGTCCGAGCCCAGTCTGCGGTGGCCGGGCGCATGCGCGCGAGCCCCGTGGGAACGCGGCCGCTTCCTCGAATGTACCGGACTAGCCACCGGCCTCTAGTTACATGACCGGTTGTACTAGCTAAAGGGTTGCCCTCGGAGTTACAACAAGTGTGATCGCACTATGGCTATCGAAAGAGGTGAAGCTTTAACGGTAGAGTAAAACGTGGTCCTAACTTGCTGATTGTTGCTACAACTCTTGACATCATTCGCTATTGCTCTCTTCAAGCTGTTCGGTAATGTATCGGTATGCATAAAATTACATCCAATACTAAAACTAATTACTGATCTAAACTTAAGTAATTTGAGAGCCCATCATGACCTAACTCGTGCTGAATTGCTGATGCATAAATCTATATTAAAGTCGTCTTATTACTAATGCAGAATTGCAAAACGTTACACGTCTTATTTCTCGCTCGGCTGTCATAATACTGGTCCGCTGTCTGTCTCAGCAAAATATCTCATCTGACTGGATACGGCGCTTCCTCAAACACGAACCCTCCTTCAATAAGTTGGCAGCCGCGCGTTCGGATTACAGAACCGGTTACCGGTTTCATATCGGTTATATTGCTCGAGCAGGGAAGGGTTATAGTTTGGCTTTGGCCCATTGTTTATTTACACCTACAGCCAGGGGAAACTAATGGGCATAATCATTATTGGATTCGACGATGGAAATGTTTTTTAGCTTCTATATTAGATTCAGGTCGGTAGCTAGTTGTTAAACCGCAGTCTCACCGCAATGGATTACGAAACTGGCGGTATTGAAATCGAAGTTAACTTAAATTGCTTTTATATTGTTTCAAGGAAATATGAAAGTGTACGAGATCAGTCTTTCAAAAAGAAGATCCAAAATATTCTAGCCAACATAAATACAGACTAACAGCCAACCACAGCCCACACCCACTAATCTAATCTGCTAAGGTAGGCAAAGTTCCCCGAACTATAAAATAATATACGCTCAATATACACATCTGAGATCAAAGGTGCAACGCAACATGCACGGCCGTCACCGTTAGGGACACAAGCTGGTTTTGAAACTGCCTGCTACTCAAAGGGCTATGCCAATAGATTGAATTACAACAGCCTAACTGAATAAACCAATAGAAACGCTGGTACAAGAATAATCTTTCTCAAAGATTTTGTGTGCTTAAGCTTCATGTTTGTCCAAAAACTTAAGCATTGCCGAAAAAACGGCATTATGGTGTAACATTGAAGTAATCTCGCCGGTTCTCCAAAGATTTTCTGCAATGCTTCAAAAGAATTTTGATTAAAAACGTCAATTGACATTCTTGGGACCATTCGCTTCGTTGATTCACTTTCGTTTTTCCTTGAACAACGAGTGAGCTTTCTGTAGAATCTTTAAGTAACATAGTTTCTTCTGTGTTTTCTCGTATAGTTTCTGGTAAGCCA
This sequence comes from Noctua janthe, assembly GCA_910589295.1. NCBI lineage: Eukaryota > Metazoa > Arthropoda > Insecta > Lepidoptera > Noctuidae > Noctua > Noctua janthe. Next base: position 3,521,276 of record OU342560.1, read on the forward strand.
TTATTTGTATCCCCTAGCCATGCGTGTGTTGTATTTGTACCAAGCATCGTAGCATCTAACCTCAGTTGAACCTTTGGCATGTTTAAAGTTGCCATGTTTCCAAATTATCTTCGAACGTTAGTAGATTTTAATTTTGTTTTTATTATTTTAGTAGCTTTGCTTATAAGGTTTGAGTAATTTGTAGCATGATTTTGTAAGCTTTTGTGTGTGGAATAACGGTATAACATATGGCCACATTCGCAATTCCACTTCCGTGTATTAAGGCTATAAGTTATGTTTAGACATGTTTGCTGTGTATCGCCAAATTGAACGGAAACGGATATTCGAGACGTGAATTGTAATTCGAAATAATTTGACGATTGACTCAGGAAATGTCGACAACTTACATTGTTCAAGCTTCAAATACTTTCTCTGCCGGATAGAATAAATATGGTATGAATTTTTATAATAATATTTTATTGATTCTTTCTATTTTTGTTAAGCTTGAAAACAATTAAGGTTTCTCAACGTTAAATCAACTACATTTAGCAACGTCTTCAGTTCGTCCTAAATGTACGAAATTAAACATTCCCAATAATAGAAACCTATAGGTAATCTTATATCTCGAACTACCAGACCAGATTTATTTGAACGAAAAAACTTTACAGAAACTCTCATTACTCCAATCTAATCTTTCGAAATTCCTCTTGAAATATCGTGGCCAACTCCAGCGGAGCTTGTGAAAACATTCCGTGCTCGCTCTCCGATGCGAGTCACCCTAGAACTCGAATAATACCTAATGGATACGTCAATAAGAAACTCAACACCGACGAATTGAATTACAGAACCCCAGCGACTACGTTTACACACTTTAAATATTTATAATTGGATATCATTCCAAAGGGTTCCTTTGTATAAAAAGTAAAAAACTGCCACATTTATTCTTTTTTCCGCTCACATTTCCATTTCACTCATCCCGTTTTTGATTCGGCACATGATCTTAATTAAGGCGCTAATTAAAGGAATATTCAGAATCCAAAACAAACAAATATGACACTCGCTTTATGGCTTCATTCGCCGAAATCAATTTATAATAAGTCACTATTTTTACAGCGGGATTTAAGGGATATTCGTGTAATGTAGGGCGCCTCCCGAAGCTTTCTCCGATTCCAATAACATTTGAATACAAACACATAATATCTTAATACTTTGTGATAGATATTTCCAGTCATAAACGTCTCTTTTAATGCGGTACATCCTTCCATGTTTGTAGAATTTTCAGAATATCCGTCTGGAACTGAGTGGTGCTTCGCACTGAGATATTTTCTTCTTTTTTTGTTGTTGAGCTCTTGTCGTTTTTGGTAGCAAAAGTTGCCTAATGATACCGAGAAAATGACGTGTATTTGCCACGAACGAAATTTCCCTTGCTGACAAACGCTAACTAACGTATAGCTTGGCTTTATAAATAGGGCAGTGGATGAGAGAACACTTCCGGAGTACGGTGGAGAACCGAGCTTTGGCGGAGCCGTCTCCGTTATATCATGGAATTAAAAAGGGGCAGAAGGACCATTTTAAAAGAATGCATTAAATTATTACAAACTAAAGATTGCGGTTTTTTCGATTCTGGTTGGTTAGTAAAATTTTATCAAAAAGTAATGTTATCATTTTATCCTTCGGCTTGTAAATCTAGTAGACACTTGAACATTGTCACGTAGCTCGTAGGCGATCTTTTAAATGAAACAATTGCATGCAAGGAAGTTTAAGTATAGTTAATTTTGAGTAGAATATAGCAGATGCAGTTCATACTCAGTTAACTCATTGTCAACTCAGTTCAGTGCGCTTTTAGTTAGAGCTATATTTACATCTCGCGCCTGATCTCAATAAATTTGGTCCTTCGAGCCGGATGCATTTCGTTTCGCACGTAGTGTGAGCGTCAATATTTTATCACGCGTTGCATAAAGTAAAGCTTCTGTATGTTCATATTCTGTGGTAATACATCCACACGTACTCCTGCAACGCAATTACTGCTGATGAAAGTTTAACGGCCATGCTTGTTATATGTTTAATGTACGATAGTTTCTGGCGTATTGGATACTATAATATCATGCGTCTAGTGGCTAAGTTAATGGATTTGATCCCAAATAACAGTGATTTAATGGTATTAAAACTTTACTACTAACGCTGAGATTCAATATATAGTTTTAATAACATTGTGTTAAATAGTAATTAAATAATTCACATCCTTGATTACAGTAGAGTGTACAACACTTTTAACGTATACAATACTCTGTATTAAAATGTAAAAGGTTTAAATGTGTAAGGCCTTTTATTGAACAGATTTTAATTCGTCTTCAATTTGGTCGAGTCTCGAACTAAGGAAAATATTCCAGCAATTTAATAATGGGATTGGATGGTCCCGAATCCATTCGCTTATCCACTCTCGACTAAACGGGAACGGGATAAAAACTGACGAGAAGCGAGGTAGACGGGAGTTTTTGGTCACCTCACTTTATAGCTCCACCAAGCTGCCAGATGTATTAACATTTCACGTTGCCGTCCCGGTCACTCGTTACACCTAATTAATATAAATGTGTGTGTCGTTAACTTGCGCTCTTCGTACTATCTAATTAGATTACTATTTATGAACGTTCGTATTTTTTCTCAACGTCGTTCTCTTTACTTTGGAACGTTTTTCTCATACACTGAGTAATTTGCATAACAACGATGCCAATTAATTACATTTTAGTTAAAATTCTTGTTTAGTCATTATAACAAACGTAGTTTTCGTTTGTTTGTTGCGCCGCTTACTTCGTGCTTAATGGCTTTTAACTTAAATGTATTCTTTAGTCGGAGGAAATCTTTTAATTCAGTTGTTTGACACAGAAAACATCTCGACATTTGCATAACCTCGCATAAATATTATACGTTTTAACTTAAATATATTAATATTGCATGTCTGTGTAAAATAAGGCGAATGTCCTCGCTACAAAGTTATTCCGACTGGCTAGAAATGTTAAATGCACGCTTAAAGTTCACGTTGTTATGTGTTACTTAAATGCAAGTACACTACTTATTGTACCATTAGTACCACACTTAAAGTATAACAACCAGTAGTTTGAGAACGTTAATATCGATAAAATTCAAATTCCGATACAAAAAGACGTGTACTGTCTATCATAGTTGAGTCTAATAGAAATTGGAGTGACGACGGGCGGACCACTGCCCGATTGATTGGAAAATTGTCTCCGACGCCGCAATGTCGTCGCGCCTCGGTCGACGCCTTCCTGCCGTTCTGCTCTTTTCAATGTACACTCATGGGCACCCATATTACGCTACTGATGAGCATTCTGAGCATTCATTGTCCTGGGTTCGATGCCCAGGTCAGGCACAATGTTATTGGGATTTTCATCAGGAATTTCTTAGTAGCAGCTTCGAAGTATGGATGGGCTACGTTATCATACCATTAACGAAGCCCATCCATACTTCGAAGCTGCTCTATAATAGGATCGCCTCCTATTAAATGAGTCGTCAAAAAAACTGGCGAAATGTGGGTGTTATATATCTCTGCCTAACTCTTCGGTGAAATACAGTCGTGATATGATTATGAAATAGGTCTTATCTCAAAGTTGCAATCGTTATTCCACGAGAAAATCACTTTTGAATTCAGCTAAGTGTATACATATTAGAGCTCGTGACTGTACCTCCATTTATTATGTTGTGAAGCCACTTGTTCTTGCAATACTATTTTGTTAGGTTAAGTGTTGTTCTCTTCACTGCCTCGTCCCGTAGTGTTACTAGCAATTCCGTTGAATAAAACAAGATTAACGAATGTTGGTTTTCTAAAACTTAGCTCATTACCAAGATATCCAATATACTGGTACTTTTTGAATCAGTTCGTGCATGAAATGCTTAAAAACACTGCTTTCAGGTCCCCCTTTTGAGGACAATGTAAATCAGCATTTCAGGCGCTCGTAAAATTAATAAACCGTCTTGTCTCTGACGAGACGCGTCTATGCACTCGTGCCGATTCGGTGTTTCCCTACATTAACCACACGCTTTATTACACACTATTAAGACTACGTTAATCAAACCTGAAAACTGTAGCCCTACACGCTGAGAGTTCACGACGTTTTAATTAACTTAACGCCGCGTGTGGGCGAACCGGCTATTATCCATCGAAGCGATGTATTTGCACGTACGTCTTACGCCATCAAGCACAAGCTACGCGGCCCTGAACCCTGACTCCAATGATCCACCTCCTCATAAATTCCCTCTGATGCAACTCCGTACTTTTCCACCTAAATTATGCAAACATCCATATGGAATGAAATAGGGGGAATAAGCTCTCAATATCGCAAAGAAACGACATTCTAATCGCAACAGAGGTCCCTATCCCATAAATTTTATATGGGATGGAAGAGCAACAAAATATTTACGGGGGATATGAAGACAAGCGTCTTACGGATGGCGTTTATAGGTCAGAGCGCGGCGAGGCGTCGCGCTCCAGTTTAGTGCCGCCTTCCGTCGCGATGCTCCCTCTGACTTTGAAATTGAACGCCGGCGTTGGTAAAGACGCCGCGAGTGATTTTCCACCCTCTCGACTGCGGCCGAAACGCCGCCTTCAGACATCAAAGTGCAAGATTTTATTATTGCGTTACAGGCCGAGGCAACGGAGGCAAAAAGCGCTACCGGAGTTCTTAGATTAAATTCGCACTCCTTAACAAGCTGGAGTTCCGTATCTATTTGATTAAAAAAAACACGAATAATTTGTGCACCGACACAAATTATTGAGTTTTCAGTGTAATGAGTTTGGAGTCGAGAAGTCTGCTCGATGCATTAAAGTGGGAAACATTGTGACATGAATAATTGCTGGTCTAAAACGTAATTACGTGTCATAAAACGTGGGTCGTTAGTGTTGACTGCCACACACGATACGTACTTATTTTATTTCGTTGGACTTAAATGTTTTGCAAACGCAACTTGCTTTATTAGCTTGGTATCTTGGCAGCTGCGAAATTACCAACTTACTTAATTACGAACAACAGCATAATATGTAATAGTGTAAGATACCATTTAATTATGGTTTAAACTCTTTCTCGTTAGTGTTGTTATCCATTATGTTAGATCGTGTTAGTAAATATTGTTTATGAGCTTATTGTTTTTTTTCTGGGTTGTTAGTGGAATCACAGAAATGCAATTCATCGGATACGCATGACTCCTTCCATGCCCTCAGAGTGTACACCATAAATATCAAGATACTGTTCCTCGTGTAGCTGTGTGCAAGACTTTTATAATGTAACTGTAATGAAGATATTCATACAGAAATATCAGGTCTAGATTTGGCAGGACTTACATAGCCCTCTTGAAAAGGAACAGGAAGAAAACGTAGCGTTATCGGTTATTTTAGGGTCCCGCAAGGCATTACAACAGAGTAGGGGGGTCATTTGATGATTTACCATAGAAAAAAAAAAAAAAAAAAAGGCATTACAACTGTGGTAACAATCAGTCCTGCTGATCTTACTATTGAATGATATTAATTTATTTCAATTTTAAACTAGCCAACAACAAATAATGTTTGCAACTGAGGTTGGCGTGAGAATAAAACTAAAGGAGATTATATCAGCTGTTTATATTCCCGCTAAAGTTGTAAAAGCCAACTGAGGGCAACGAGTTATTTAATGGAGTTTATAGGCGACTGGTTACTGAACTGTTTCTGCACTTAACTATGCTAGTTTTCCAACTACATGTTTAATAGAGTTAAGTAACTTCTAAAATCAAAACTGTATTTTAAGCTCCTCATCATAAAAAAATGATAATGAGAGTGATTAATTAGGAGCATTCCTAATACTATTTAGGATATAAACCGAATAATATCCCGTTTCTAGTGTTAATGATAATGTTAATGACGAAGATAGTTTAAAAACTTATATTTAGGACATATCTAAAATTACTTAGACAATCTTCAAAAAAAAGATAGAATATCCCCTGAAAAATTGGACCACACCGAAAATGATTACGTGAATCAAATCATCCCTAAAAAATATTAAGGCAATCCATAAAAAAACCGTCTATGAGCCTTTGAAATCAACATAACACTAAAAATCACCACACACGGATAAGCTTCTAAAATTATGTAATTTCCTATTCAAAGTTATGTTAAAACACTACAACAATAGCGTGTCATACACGGCTTGTTTCAAAGGACAGGGAAGGACGCTTCGGGCGTCGCACCCGGCGGCCAATGTCTCACAACGCGATCGAGCCGTGCGATATTACTCTGCGTACTGCGATATTACACTCAGACGTACCTCAGGTGCCAATGTGTCACATTTGCATAGAGAAACGGTTCCAGAACATGCGGGAATTGTTTTTGAATGAATCGGAGATTTCGCTTTCCAAGATAAGTGAAATGAGGTCTTGTGAGGCAAAGGACGTTGATTGCAGACATATTGGACATTGAAACTAAAATGACGTCTAAATTGTACCCAAATGTTTCGTAACTACATGTATCCAAATTTTGGTAAGACGCAATGTATACATACACTTGGAGGTTTCACTTACATTATTATATGAAATTTGAATCAAATATGTACATTATTTACAAACTATAAGATCTATAATAAAAATATGTACAAATATCAAAAGCGTTAAAGGGCGTCAAAAAATTCGTCCACATCGCTGTCAGTATAAAAAAAAATTAAAAGAATGTATTTAAATGATGAGAGAGACTCAAACTAAAAACAGAAAATTGAGAAAATACTAAATCTTCAATCCAAATCAAGACGAGAATTGTAATCAAAAGCTGCCAACAGAGATTGATTTCACTACGACTCCGATTACAATTTCAATAAAGAACCTGTAATACGAATCTGCAGTCATTATGTGCATTGCAGACTTTGCGAACGTCGCAACACGTGTAAACAAAACAACCAGCCAGTACGTATCTCTGCCGGCAGACGTACACAGGAACGCACTCAGGGACTGCTCGGCCGACTATGATAAATGGACAGCCCGAACCCCCGCTCCAATTCTTCTCTTTACTCTACCCAGTGTGGGAGGGAGATATATGACAGTAATGGAAAGATGTGACACCATAACCACAAGGGAAATACTGCGGACGCTGCGAAATTAAATATCCTTTATCTATCTTGGCTTCCTCTTTTACAAAATCAATAAAAGTCTGAGCAAAACTCCGTGCTCCAGATAGAGAGATGCGACGTTTAGAAATCTACAACTTACAAAATTTTCTCACGTCTTCAAAACACACATCAGCGGATCCGGTGATTCGATAATCCCGTCCTCAAATACGATCCATTTATCGTTCGGAGTGATGTACTCGGCAATCTGCCGTGATAGATGAGAGCGATGCCGAGCCACTCTGCCCTTCTTTCATATTTTATTCTAATGCACAGCTTTGTCAAGCACTACGTAAACAGCGATTCATTACACATTTATTTAGAACAATATTGACCCTATATTCATATCTCGTTTCAGTTCATGCATTTTTTTTCTCATTTTCTAACTTTTAACGAGATCCATGCCATCACGTCAAGGGAACGTGACACGTTTTTTGAGTGAAATTCGTAATTAATTTTACTTAACAAATCTCATAATGAAGCCCACAACAATAAGATTAATAAAAAGTGGTCAGAAAAACAAGAGAGAAGCGACAAAGGTACAGGTATTGGATGGTAAAGTTTCTTTGTCGCATGCCAGATTGTGTTAAGCTCTAACGCACGGTAATAAGGATCATGTTTTTATGATGATGACATGGATTGAACGCAAAGTTGATTTGGTTTTACATAATCTAAAGGATACCACGGAGACAGTGTTGCTACAAAGCGACGCGGCGAGCGCTGAGAATACGCAAACAGGTGTCGACTCCGAGGTTATATTTGCATATAAATAGAGTTCCTGCTTAACTGTAACACTGCCTCGTCCCTTTCTCTCTCGTTCGATGCTGTTCGCTAGAGGAGTGCAGAGAGTTACGCCTCCTTGCACGCGCTATACGCAAGTACGAGCGACTCCAGGAGATTCTATTTATGTACGGTGATGTAATATGACCAATAGACCGGTCACATAACCGCACACACGAAGCCATCTATTGTCTCGTGACAATCGATAGGAAGTCGATCGATCAACTATCAAATATATTATGGCGTCAGGACCTTCACCGCCAATAATTATTTCCTCTGATGTTACCATCAACACGACGTTTGGAATTCGTTTACTTTTTACCCAAGTGCAGACGCAGAAATGTTATCTGTTTAATGGCATTTCTAATGCGAGTCGTTAAAGAATATTCTGTAGGACGTGTTTTGTGGCTAGCGCAACTTTTTCTGGTGGGGAAGTTATTACAATGCGCAGCTGAACCGGTCAGGGCACAACGCCTAGGAAGCGGTCCTGGCATTTTATCGTCCCTAGTCTTCCTTTAATTCGCATAGAAAAAGTTCAACGCTTACGCATCACGAATAAGCAAGGAGAGACATGAATAATTGAAGCAGAGATCTCTAGAATATTAATATCCTCGGCGGTTCGCTGTAGCTGTGAAATTATAAAATAACTATCGTGCCGGGTGATTAGTGGGCCGTCGTCGTCGATACGGCCGGTTCCGCGCCTCTTCCGTTAGCCGTTTTTTATCGTTCGTCTATTACATCATAGGAACATGCGCGTTCGCGGTGCGTGACCCGTCTGCGTAGGCGCAGGTGACATGCGAACTCGACATTATTTCGACATCCACCCAGAGAGCCTAACTAGTTCTGTTATCCGAGACCCCTGTTATTTGTATTCCTTTTTTTGTTGGGCCCGAACATTTTCTATTTGTTCCGTCGGGCCCTTTTTTTGCTGGGTTGCACCGGCCGCGTTCGAAGGTTCGGGCGTTTTTACTCGGGCTCGAGGGAGCAGCGGGCGGTGGGAGGGCGGTCCCCCCTGCGTCGCCGCCGAGCCGTCCTTGGCCCGAACGTTCACCTTGGCGCGCTGCGCTGCCGGCGCACCACAGGTAACAAAGTTCCGCGAACTACGTGATTTCTATGGCTGTCCGCCGAAAGTGGAGCCCGGAGTATCTCGAGAGCCACTCGGCTGGCGCTAATGTTACGGAGAAACGTGTAATGAAACACCCTCCGGCTGCGACAGAACACGACTCACGGACCTCCATCCGTGGTGTGCGTTTGTTGTGCTTTTTACAGTATCTAATGTCGCACATTAGACGCTCTAGAATATGATATGATTGACGAGGACACATCTACGTGGTGGTCCTTCAGAGAAATCGTTTTTTATTTAGTTGCTCCAATTACGAGACTTTAAATTTATATGAACACCCCCGCATCGATTTTATTACCTTCGCCGTTTTACACCGACACTTGGTGAAACCCAAATGCCTACTCAATGCAAATTGTATGTTGATTGTACGTTTTAAAATCAAATTACGACAATCGTCCTCCAATCACTGTGAAGTATACCAGTTGGATTCTTCTGGTCTTATTGCTGCTGCATCGTTTAATGTCTTCGCCTTGATTGGATTTCACGTGTGTTCTTGTTATTGCACGAGTTTTATAAACCAAAAGATATGTCTCAGCTTTTGCTTATTTCATAACAGTAACGCCAGTGTCACACTTGAAACGTTCAGTTTTTTAACTGGCACGAGTGGTAAATAATGTTCTCGGAATTGGAAGATAAGGAACAACTTTTTAAGTTGTTTTCACGGAAATAAGATAAACACTAAGATAAAGTTAGCCCGCAAGAGGCGGGTCAACCGTGAAAACTTTTTGTAACTCCAACAGCATTTCACGAGTATTCGTAGTGTAGATCTCAGTCTCGTAGTCTCGCTGAACAGAGCTTCAACAATAAGGGAATATGTAAGTAGTTAGCGAAGTTACTTGGTAGGTACCAATTTCTTTTCCAATTCTATTTTTACTGCATTTTTATGTCCAGTACGGTGATTTACTGCTTCAAAAGAGTATTTGTGGCTTACAACAGAATATAACTTTGGGTTATAGGTGTTTTAGTGCTTTCAGTGCCAGCCGATGCCTGTCTGAGGTTCGTTCACCTCTCCGCTGTCATATCAATCACGCGTTTGTATCACACTTAACGAGCTCCTGTACGCCAGTGCAACGGTTTAGTTGTGGCGGTATTGCGCGGTTCATGTTAATTATATTGTCCAGCGCGTCGGTGATCACCGCGGTGGCAGCGGCGGCTCTGGAACAGCGGCTTCCACAGCTCGCCGACCGTAATCTTATCGCATTAGAGGCCGGACATAGGAAGGGCATTAAATTTGAACGATCGTCGTGAAGCGGCGGGCAGAACGAACGCGCCTGAAACCGGTCGGCCGTCCGTAAATAATGGATTAGAGGTGGGGAGAGCACGCGGGCCGGGGGAGGGGTGTGGCGCACGCACCGGCTGCGCGCGCGGGCGCGGGGTGCGGGGCGCCGCTTGCGGGGCGCGGGGCCTGCGCCTCCCGTCAGCTGTTGCGCGCCCGGGACCGCCGCGCGCACATCGTACTCCGCCGCCAATGCATCGGCGTTGAGAGCGCACCGCGCACGCCGCCCGACTCCGCGACCCCACTCGGTGACAGTGACACAGTGCTGTGCGTGACGAGTTGACGACAGGAGCCGTGCTCAGAGTCAGACCAGTGATAATGTTGTGTTGTGTGTGAGCATGCCTAGGATGTGCAGTGCGTGGACCGCGCCCAGGAGCTGACCGCGGGCGATGAGAAGTGATGTTACGCCACCGACCGAGGTGATTATTCCCGACCTCGGCCCTAAAAACACCATGCATGCGCGCCACCGTCACGGAGACGGCTCCGCCGGCCGCGGTACGGTTTTAGTGTTTTATTCTGCCAAGTTCGTAACACTCTGTAAGCTTCGCCAGCATTTTGGCGCGTTTTTAGGATTAACAAAAAAAAACCACGCCGGCCGTAACAGAAAAAGTTCCTTCTTTTTTGGAAATTTCAACAATGGATGTCGCCCTTTCGCTCGGGGGGACTCATTGTATGAAAGAAGGTGCGGTTCGAATTTTTTATGTATCCACCGTGCCTTTTTTTGGGCATTTATAATAAAGGAAACCGGTACCGTAAACTACTACCTACGTATTTTTGGAGACGTGTTCTCCGTGCAGGAACGGTTCTCTCACGTTTCCATTTCAATTACGAGAGGTTGCAGGTCTTCCCCGTTTACGCAGTAAATAATTCAACAAATAACCCATAGAATCACATTGCTAATTAAAATGATAATAATTGCATTACACATACATCATTTAAATTGTACCACTGCAATTCCGATGATGTGTATTGGATTAATTATGACTAACGTTGTTTTATAAGAAATACCACATATTTTCCACAAACGTCACTTTATTTACTACGAACCAGGAAACATTGTTGACAGAAATACGGTGCAGTAAGCAGAAAATCTGCTTTCATAACGAATTAATTGGATGTAATTAAGTCATCAACTGAGTCTTATTTCCTCTGGTTAATTGGCACCCACGCTTACACTCTACCCAGTAAATACTTATGAAACTAATAAAAGTCCAACGCGAGGCCTCAGTTCATATTTACATTATAATTCAGACGATTTCATTACTCATTAACGATCACATGCATGCAATTACAATTATACTGTCATCGTCGTTTCTCAATTACGCATATTTAAGTTTATGACTCATTAACATTTTATCGAAATCATTAAACGCTGTCCGAATTTCTTCAGCATCCTCTTTTCTGAAAATCATTCTCTCGCGCTCTACTTAAACATTTATGACAATTCGTCCGTGTTTCATATCGATATTGAACAGCATCAGAATTATCGTTGATGTCTCATCAAATTCTAAATTCCGAATTGAATCTGGTTTCAAATCCATATGCGACACTAAAATGTCAGAAATTTTAATTGAGAGTATACCTTGATGATATACTGTAAATGCTAGCAATCGAAAGCTTCCAACTAAACTACCGTTGATGATGAAAAGAGCCCCGAGATTTATCGCTTCATTGTGTCTTACGCTAGCCAAAATTAGAGCTAAGATATTTTAGAAAAAGTAAATGTTAGAAGCCCATGCTGGTTAGAACGAGCGTCGCATTAAAGTCTACGTATAAGGCAGGTGTGTGCCTAGCACCTTGTGCTTAGCCTTCCGGCTTTATCCACTGAATATATTATCCGCTCTTTGTTTTATATTTATATAACTATTAGCAATGATCGCGACCTCTTTGTTACTAGAATACATAAAAGGAATGTTGATGCTAAAGAAGCTAGCAAAGACTTACTATATTACTTTAAAAGTATTCAATATGAAGGTCATCTTTTAGAATTCTATGTTCAAATGTATAATGTTAATGCAGTAGAAGAAATTTATCCCACAAAATATTTCTCACATCATTCATATTAATATTAAGTGGAAGAGTATGATATATTCCTCCAAAAATCTAGGCAGCAAAGGCACCATAAGTAACAAATTACTGGCAACAAATTACTAGATAAAGTTAATTTAATCCACAACATGTAAATTATAACTGAAGGCAAATTCTGTAATCTCGAAGACAGCAATATTTCATAACATGAAGGTATTGTATTCCGACATGCCGTGTCTCAAAGCAATGGTTAAACATGCTATGCTACGAACCGTAAGGAAGTCATTTAAATTCTCGATGATTCTTAGTGTTATATTCAGTGTCGATGGAATGACTCATCAAGTGTCAGGAACTTGGCGACACTCATTTTTATTTCTACAACACACCTTATGTAACTGGTCTATGGAGTTAAAAAACTGCCGCTTTGAAACAAACCTCCAAACTTTCCAGGAATTCTATTTTCTGTCCCGTCTGGGCTGTCTGCAATTCCCTTTTTTCTTCTTTGACATCGTTTTCATATCTGCACTTCACCTTGACTTTGAACTTTTCTTTATCGGCTTCAAGTGCAATAACATCAATTTACATAATTAAGTTCGCTACTATGTTATTTCTTGAATGTTATCGATGTGATTATTACATGAATACGCTTATACTATTCGCATTTGCATTGTAAGTTTAATTCAATGTAGGCCTTTTCCTTATCGTTGGATTTGAAACTCCAGCTCGTATCTTGAATCTATTGAAATTCAACTAACCAGTTAGTCTTTAGATACGTTCGAAAAAGTAACAGTAGCTTTTTTTACATGTTTCCATTATTATAGCACCATAATTCAACATTTTTTGTTTATTATTCATTATTACGAATCAAAAACGTCTGCAGCAACAATGTACTTAAGCAGGTGTTACAATGGCGCAGTAAGGTTACCCCGTCGACACTGAGCTCAGTTTTTGTTCAATTTGACTACTGACGTTTCAAATCATACATTTGTAAATCAACAATCAACTCCGTATGTTAATCACTCATCGATCATAAGTTAGAACTCGTTTCGTCGTGTTTTACCGCTATAAAATCCAAGCATAGTTTTTTTACGATTCGCCTCAAAAGTGCCCGTGTTTATATTTGGACTCTGATATATGTAAAGTTTTCGTCGTATATTTCAAAACTGTATGAGATTGTGTTTTTTGTGTTACTTCTAACAGCTAATCGTAATAATATTACTATTGTTGACACATTGATGGCTTTCTAACGTCCCTCGTAGATCATTAAAAGGGACGATAGTTCTTTCCGAATTCACTTTTTGTGTTGGAAACACACTAGAAGTTTTTGTCGGCATTTTTTTTATCGCTCGCAACGACCGTTGTATTTTTTGCCCATTCTAGCCATCAGCCGAAGTTTTACGACGGATCCCTTTTGCCTGCAATTTTATTTGCTGTGAACTCTGTTTCGGTTTTGTCAAAAGCTGTTATTTTAATTTTCTTCTTTGTTTATTCGTTGAGGTCTTACTTACCTGGGGTAAATTTTTTTTTTGAACCTCTGTTGAACGTTATACTATTATCCTCGAATTGCCTTTGAAAGCTTTTTCATTTCTGTTTGAATTTAAAACATCTAATGAGAAGTTCAACTCATAAATGTTACACCATACATCAATTACATGTGAAGCGTGTCAAAGGTTCATTTACGAAGAAAAATGAGTTTTATAATTAGAAAGTGATCCGTCACGTTCACTTTGCACTCGATAGACGGGTGGTTGCATCGCCTGTGCATCGAGCGCATAATGCGATTTAAAAGCAATCTCGTCGTCTCGTACGCTCAATTTCCGTACCAAATGTCGAATGATCCGACGATTTCGCAACATATCTTGCGCTAGTTCCAGTGATCTATAATACCTGCGATTAAAATGTTCTTTCGCAATATAAATCTATGATCTCTAAAGTGAAATTATTAGTGCTGCGCATACTTTCGCAACCTCGATCATCAGACCCGTAAAACGGGTATAAGAAATTGGGTTCCCGACCTTAACATGACTAGTAATAATTTTACACTCCTTATTTACGTCCACGTTATTACTCTACCCATATACAACATTAATGTCATCATTAGCATTCTCATTCCAAAACATTTGCAAAGTTCTAAAACCCTTCCGAAAACGAGCTTCTGGTTTATATCTTTCATCTGCGTAACATTTCGAAGAAGAAATAGAATAGAGAAATTCACAGAACGAAAGAACATTTTGGTGCGATCGCAAAGTCAGACAGTCACTATAAAACTTAGTCGGAGTGAACTGGTTTCCCATCTCAGTAGCGGTGCCCTCCACAATAAAATTCACCTGTAGGATTAATTGCACTTTTAAGATTGTATTTCGGAGCGATTGCCTTCAATTTAACAGATTTTATATGCGATTCTTTATTATTCATTTCATTAGCATCTTCTTTTATCTTCGCCATTAAGAGTTGTTAGCCGTAAGTAATGTGTGATAATTTTAATTTGGCTTTTAATTTCGTATTCAATTAAAGCGTGTAACGTGAGTGCCTATTTGTTTCTTCTCATTCCTACTTTTGTTGGTATTTATAATTCTCTTAATTAACTTTGATTTCATGCGTGTCCTCTTTTATATTATTTCGAATCTTTCGATTTTTGCTGTTGAGTTTGACAAGCTTTCATGTTAATGCTCATTAATTTTGAATTTCAATAATATTAAAATAAATATATTTTAAATTATTCTTCTCATCACGTTTTACTTTACCTACACGTGATTTTTTGATATCTCTTGATTTTCAAACAAGTTCTGCGTGTGTACCTTGCTTCAATAAATCTATATCTTGAATAATAAATTAATTAATATTGATGACCGTCACTTTCGTATATTCTTTCCTACCTCGATGTTAATCCTTTACATTAATACATTTACAATGTATTGCTTCGTCCTCAAACTGTCAACTTGTTAAGCTTTTGAGCGCGTATTAACTTGGCTGATGGGCGATTAATTAAAATCAAATCAATTCCTGCATTAAAGATTATTTGTAATTTCATAATGCATATTGATGGATAGGAAGTACAACACAGTTGTTCATTTATTATAATTATTTTTGTAGTTATTCAGCGTCTTGTTTTTAGAATGTTATGCAAAGAATCAACAAACGATTTAAAAGTTATCAAAAAAGTAACTTTTCTCTTTCCCGCCGAGTCCATTTACATGGAGTTTCCTGATTTGTTTAACATTGTTTTTGTATAAACAATATGAAAGTCATAAAAGAAAATACTTGTTCATAAACCTAGCAAAGCAAACTTCATAAAAGTTTTATTGAGAACAAGGCATAATGTAATGTTACCCTTATTATGCAGCATGTAAACAATATAGGCGCTTGTTAACCGCAAGGCAATAAAAAGTATTGTTAGTTTGTGAATTATTATTTCTATCGGTTGTAAAATGTCAACGGCGATGGATATCGGACCCTTGTGACTGTTTATTCATGTGTTTGAGCTTAGGACACACTTGCTGGTTGATATTCAATCCCTCAATGTCTTGGCTCTTTTATGCCTTATATAAAATACGTGAATATCATAGAAAGCATTATACAGGGTGGCCCAAGAAGCGACGTGCAATTTAAAGTCAAATAAGGGCAAGGGTTTCTCAAAACAACCCCATATTTTATATATTCTGCGATTTCAAAATTTTAAAATTACCTACCGCACAGAAGGTTTTTTTAGTACGTCGATTCTATAAGTTCAATATTCCATCAGTAGTTGATAATAATTAATTTAATCAAAGAAAACGTAACGTCAGTAACCTAATCAGTAATAAATAAACTCGAATTCATATGATCTGTTTTGATGTTCCCGCATAATAATATCGTTATTCCATCAATAAAAAATATACATGCTAAAACGATGGACAGATTTTATAACCAAAATTATTTAAAGCCGTAAATTACCGTAACAGGAAATAATTAAATCATCTTAATACCGTCTAGACTTAATAATAAAACCGTTAGCATATAAAAACACTATATTCCACCTACAAATAACACACCATAGATTGTTTAAAAAACGTTCTCCGCAATCAATAAAGATTTTCCATTATGGCGAGTTAATCAGTGATTTTCTCAAGTCCCGACTCCCAGTTGGCGGTATAAGAGCCTTATAAAAAATAAATGTTATTAAAAGCGATATAATTTTAATCCAAGTATCGCTAAATGTCCTTCAGAAGTGGCTTCAGACTCGTAATACAATCGTAACGAAATACACACAGTACGTTCACCTCGTGTCTCATAAGGCCAGGGTACACTGTCCGCCGCTTGCAGTCTCTGATACATATTAATTTTAGTTTTATTGTACGAATACTCTTAATTAAAACGAAAAAATACATGGGATCGCGTGTTTAATGGTAATTTGTCGCTCATCAACGGATGTAGTTCATTCACTTTGAATCGCTTGTCATTATTTCTCATTTTATGATGCGATTATCTATTTGAATATTACACAATTTACAATATTAGAATTTACAATATTATAACTTTAGATTATTTCATGTAACATCAATTAACACACTGCTACCTCTATTCATACTAAGTTATCATTACCTGGAATCTAGGGTGTGTGCGGTCTGCCAGTCTGCCACATCCGACGGTATCGGTAATGCTACAATCGGCTCGTCTATTCCGGGCCTAAGTCGGAACGTTACGCGCACGACATTCGCTAAAAATACGTGCGACGGGACGCATGGCTGGCATAATAATCGCATGTGAAGAACACACAGCAATACTAGATGAGAGGCGGTAATGCGTGTGATAACGCAAACTGACGCATTTCTGCGTAATATCACTCAACACAAACGACCATGCCTTTTTTTCTTGCTACAAAATGTTGCGGATTTACTTTCTGCTGATGAAAATTACGGGCATGAATTTCTGCTTTCATTTTAAATGTGAATTATCTGACTTTCCGCGCCGTCGTGCGTTCGAATATGTTATTCCAACACCACATACATCATCGGAATTAATCAGGAAAGTTCAATAAAATGTCGAAATGTTTTAAACGGCAAATGTAGAAACAATTTTGGTTAAATCAAAAACTGAACGATCATAAAGTTTACGCGTTTTAATTCTTCATTATTATACGATCAAAATTGAATATTTATCCGTAAACGTTCCTCCATGGATCTGATTTAATAGGCGTGCATAGTACAATAAATTCGTATGTTAATATGAGAAAAAACATCTTTTACGAACTCGCGTAATAAAAATAAAAATCTCAGCGTGTTTCCTGCCTGCCCACTCGGTGTCGATGACCGTGCGTGTTTAGTACTTTCATAAAAACGTTTATGCTTAAATTATGTAGTGCTTAAGATTAATCGTCCTTATCCAATTTTAAAAGAATCAAAAATTAAAGTACTTTTATTATTAATCACACCTTTAGGATCGCTCTGTAATTATTTGTATGCAATGTGGTATTTTCCAAGTCGTCTGTTTTTAATTAAATTCAAACTACGTACACGCACAGTTCAGATTACGATCTTTTTAAATACAAAACTGTATTTAAATAGAATAATCAGCATTGTTAAATTTTCAGAAAACCATGTACGTCGCACCGCTATTTACTTAGCTAACACTCCATTACCTGAAAAGCCAAACAAGTACATAATTACTTATCAGATTTCCTTCAAATTTCCACTTGAATATCTTCCTTTCTTTGTAAAAACACCTATAAAGCCACTACTATCTGTTATGTACATTGACACACCTATGCATCGCGGGTGCGGCAAGGAGCCGGTTTTCATAAAATCATTTTATTCATAGTATTTCAACGTAACGGAGCGGATGCGGGACAGGTCCTGGCTGTGAATGAATCGATTCGATCATCGGTCAAGTTCACACATCGATTTATTTCAATGTCGATCGATAGTACTTGATCGATTACTGGTAATTGCGATTCACGGAGAATCGTTTTAAAAACCTTTTAGCTTTTATAACTAAGGCTGCGTTTCTACGAGAGATGTGCTATAAAATTGAAAACTAACCAATCACATAGATAGCTTTCGCTGTCAAAAATAATTATTGGTTAGTTTAAACTGCCGGTTGGTTTAGTGGTCACAAGCGCGGCTGCTGGGCATGAGGTCCTGGGTTCGATTCCCAGGACAGGCATAGTGTTGATGAGATTTTCAATCAGGAATTTCTCAGTAGCCACCACGGAGTTTGGAGTCGTTTTGCCTGGTTGACGGAAATAGGCTTGCGCCTTATTACATGGGTCTTAAACATGATGGGCGAAATGTTTGTGCCACCACCTCTGTCTTCAGGATAACAAGGCGTAATCTTATGTTATGTTTCACACACATCCCTCGCTCCGCATTCTCGCACACTCTGGTGGAAACACAACCTTAAAGATCGGTTCTAGTCTAGTCTTCTGATGATTAAATTAATTTGTTTGAATGAAAGATGCGTGTTGTCTGACTGGCCGTATTCTTATTTATTTTTTATTGGCACGGCGTTAATTCAAAAGCTATCGCTAAATAAATCGCTGAAAAGAATTACTCTGTAAATAGCATAAAGAATCAATGTATCTAATGATGATATTGAATGAGATAACTTGTAGTCTCATTACTTGGTCCTTTAATGGATTTTAGGACTGAATAGTTTAGTTTTGAAAACCAATACAGTTATCGAAGTGTACGTGACATTTTATACATCATCACGCGTTGCATAACCACCGTAGAAACGGGTTTTGTCGACGGAAAAATCGACAAATTGACAGATCAACAAAAGAAATCTGTCATTTTGTCGATTCTTTCTTCGACAAAACCCGTTTCTACAGCGGTCATGCTACGCGTGCAGTTCTGTCATCATTTGCTCAATAAACCATACTATCTATAACTAACATTTTGTAGACCAGTTAACCCAAGAGATAAGATAGTGCTATTTGACTTGCTATCATAACTTTCTACGTGTACTCAAGTCACCGTATTCTTATCGTTGTAATAACTTGTAATACTTGGACTTAGTCTAGGTTCTAGAGTAAGTGTGTGACGGAAACTAACAAAGTTCCACCTCAGTCCCAGATCCTTCAGAAGATTGCCGAGCCATTTCCCAACTAACTTGGGGTCCAATCTAACCAGATGCAGCTGAATACCGGTATTTTACATGGAGCAACTGCCTATCTGACCTCCACAACCCAGTTAGTACTTCAGTAGATAGATAGGTATTGTTTAATAAATCTTACTTCTCTAACTGCCTTTAGTCTAGTGGTCCTGTATTGCGACTGCTGAGTATGAGGTCCTGAGTTCGAGCAGTGTTATTGGGTTTTTCTATCGGGAATTTCTCAGTAGCAGCCACGGAGTATGGATTTGTGTTGATGGCAATAGGCTCGCCCCCCTTTTACATGGGACTTGAACATAACTGGCGTATTGTGGGTGTTCTGCTAGACACATCTCTACATAACCCTTCTGGAATTACAAGGCGTGATGTTATATTATGTAATCTTACTTACTCCTCTCAACCTTTTTTCTTAGTCCAAGTTGCAATGAAGTTTCTCTCTCATCCTTGTACAGTCGTTCATAAACATCCCTCGAAAAAATAAGCATCACGTCATATCCAACGAATCATGTTATTCGGTAGTTTTGTTATACCCTCGTGCACAGAACCCTCGTCCAAGCATCGATCGTTTTATTATTGTTATTATATCGATAGTGCGTCCCGCTGGCCGAACAACGACCATTCATTTTGTCATACAAACTTACCAGTTAATAATCTCTCTGTAATTGGATATGTACAGTCATGAGCACCAATATGTACATATTTAGCAACTTTCAAAAGTATTTTTTTTCCTATAGTTGCTAAGTTTAGTTGCTATATTTTTTTGGATCATTATTCCATAATTTAGCTAAGCATCCGGCCCAAAGGCACCTAAAATCACGATTCCTGCCGGCCCAACGGGAACTAGCTCTCGACGTAGTAATTGTCTACTGTAGTCAAATAGACATACATACACATCTGTGGGTGTATATGTTACGGCTAAAAGCCGAAGTAAGGTTACATCTAGTTCTAGCCGGCTATACCTAGGTGCGGCCGGTATCTTTTTTATTGATAGGACGCCCCGACCAAATGGATTAGGTTAGGTTAGAACTGTGACCAAACGCGCGCGAGCCGAAAGAACGGTGCATCAAAATTGGTTGCGTGTTCTAACCGAAGAAAAGTAGGATACATCTAAATTAACCGGCTGCACCTAGTTGTACCCGGCTAAAACTAGGTGTAGCCGCACTTCGGCTATTAGCCGTAACATATAATATCACATTCACATCACAGTACCCAGTCATATTGTTGCTCGGGAGTGTACAGTCGTTTAGTGTAGGATTATGTTGTGGACTGGCGCTTCGAGTAAATAGAGACATTGTCAAGTAGTCATTACTGTCATTATTACTCGTACTTTGTGAAGCCGTCAATGCTGAATAATTAACTTTTTGTTCGGATTCAGTTTCCAGTGTTGATTTCACTGTCTGAATTTTAAACAGAAATAATGCACGTTTACATTATTATTATATATATATACGTTTACATTTACAATTTATGTTAAAATTAAACTTATCAATTATGGTAGAGCTATAAAAACAGGATGTTACGTGAAAAAGGAAGGAAAAAAGATGTGATAATTTTACAAAAATAAGATTATTATGACATAGGTAATTCCCATTCTGCTAAAATCATTTTCCCGTTCTATCCAGGTAGGATAAATTGATTGTCATTATTTTTTCTATAATTAAAACTTATCTGCTTTAGTACTAACTAAAGCAGACAAACATTAGTACTAGCTACCAGTGGTGAAGGTTTCACAACTCGATTCTTACCGGATTCCCTTTAAAAATTTGCAAAGTCAGTATTCTATAAACAAATAATATAATCACATTAAAGCCTTTTACCTTTCACAAAAATTGACCCTTCGCTACTGCTACCCATAGGAAGCAGTGGCGAAGGGTCAATTTTTTAACCTAACTAACCTACTACCTACTTAAGGTGCCTGTACAAAGGAAATGTCAACAAGAGAGCCTAAAGTCTAGTTAATCATCGTACAAGCCTATTAGAGCCAAACTACACACAAAGAGCGTTTATTCCTTTATTAAAGCCATCGGAAATGTAAATTAATGTTAATATGTCGCGATAATAAACCGCTATAAAAGTTACTTACCACTAGTAGTTAGTAGTTAACTTAGGTGAAAGCATTCGTGTAGTTAAATAGGCAGTACATTACCAAATTAATTATTTGTTTACTTTGAAACTTTGCCTTTAGCTCTTTAGAAATTGCTTTGTTTTCTGTAGACTTCGAAATTACGTGAGCGATAGCATACACACTAAGCCAAAATAATTGACCCAACTGAAATAATGACGTAACTTTGAGTTCAATAATTCATCATATTCCGGTGAATACTGTCTGGCAGACAACAAATCATTTTTTATGTCTCTTACATAACATTAATGTAACAAAGAGAAGCCGAACTGTGAAGATATAACTTGAAACACGTATGGGTAAGTCACGTATACCCGACCGCCTACACGACACTGTACCCATATTAATTAGGAAAAAATGATCATAACCTACCCGTATAATGTCCCCCATTACACTGATGGCACGTGATAGTTTTAATGATTTCAATTAATTACAATCGCGTGCCACAAAACAGCACACTGTATGACTTACCTACATTTATGTAAACTGTCAAATTAATGCAATAATTATTCACCACTTTTATTTACACTGTTATATATCGCTGGGTAATAAGGGTAATAAATATCCAAAAGTTAAATGTTGAAGACAATAAAACAATTAATTGAAATATTTATGTGCTGTTGCCGTGTCATTGAAATTATGTGTACAGGTGATATGTCCTGTTAAATTATTAAACATAACTTAAATTGACCTAGGGCTTAGGCCAGCATATTTTTCTTTGTTGCGATGTCGTGTTTTAGTACTTAATAGTAAATAATAATTATGATAAATAGGTACTAAGTACTTATGGCATATTATTTTAATCAAATGGCAATTCCTGGGCAACTAATTTGTCGGAAGTACCACACACTGTGACGTAAGTTCGGGGAATTTTATGGGCTAAGAAATAAATAAATTAATATATTTTAATAAAATTCATATCAATATTACTAGGTATATTGTTCATTCATTCTTTTATGACGCAAATTCTGCTTAAAATTAAAAATTAAATTGTACACAGGAAGGAAATATATAGAATTGTGAATATATATTAATTTATTATTATTTGTTTATGAGCTTTGACATCTATTGTAATAGTTGATTGAATAACTATGTAGTAAATACTTGTGCATGATGAATGATCGAAGATAAATAAATCACATTAACCCAAGTTAATATAATGTATAATGTTGCCTCGTAGGACCAATTTTACATAACCACACAGAATAAATATGAGTATAATCAATCTATTAACCTTGACACAGGAGTATCCTCCAGGACAAGGCCTGTTATATTGCATAAGAATCTGTTCTACAAAAACCCACAAACAGCACACTGCACTACATCACCTTATTATTTTAACATCGTCGGTAAACCATAACTTTTTCTCCATCATATTTCACTCCCAACCCGTTTTACGACACACTTCTTATTATAGAACATTTGAAAAGTTTTATAGGTTTCTCACGCGGCCGTAAATCAGATCTTACAACAAAGTAGTTCAGTGTTACTGGAAGGCTAAACAAATGATACTGGTTTAGCCGCAAGTGGACATTGTTCCGTGGACAATGGATCCATGCGGGCAAGGTTCAGGGGTCGTTGCACCACCACAAATGACCCCCATCGCCTCACTGATACCATCGAAGATTATTGAAATAATAATTGTGTGATGCGGACTTTCATGTGTCATGAAATTTTATCAATCGTTCGATCTTACTTTTCTTAATTGGATACTTGAGATTACTGAGTATGTTAAGATAATTGGCTATAAACTTAAGAATGTGTTGTTTTTCCAACCTGAATCTGCAATTTCGTATAAAGATTAGAAATCTATCCTGATTTATTATGTGCTGGGAGCAAGGTACACTTTGGCTCAAGGGTTTTTAATTTATTATTGTTTTTATCTAGATAATTATTTGTTTACTTTGAATAACTTGAAACTTTGCTCTTTCGAATTTGCTTTCGATTAAATAAAAAAATAAATAAATCTTAATCACTTCTAAATCAAACTATTAAAACAACTTACAAATAAAACTGAATCCACATTTTCTGTTACAACTTACAACCCCGATTCCACGCATACCTGTAAACCGAACCCCACATCCCACGACATGTTCCATTGCACAGGTCGGAACAATGCGTGCGCGCATCGCATTGCGCAAGTCATTCCTATCGGTCCGCGGACCGTAGCGCGTTCACTTTCGCCCACTGCTATTATTTATGTTACGACTGTGCAACTAACTGACACACCTATAACACTACAATACTATACTTAAGTGTACAAGTTGCATTTGGCTTTTCTCCTTGCTGTACTAAATACCAGACCATACCAGATGGCAGACATATCAAGATCTTTGGCAGTCGTAACGGGTAGTCACTAAACCGAAAGTCTGTCAAGGTATATCCTGTTACCCTGTAACTGGCAGTAAATATTAGTTCTCAGCTGAATTCGGTTAAAGTGGAAACAGACTCCAACATAGTTGGGAAAACGCTAGGCAGATGATAATGGTGACTATATGGCAGAGTTGTAAAACTCGAAAAGAACCCTGTGACGGATGCCGCGTGCGATACCGGTCAGTATATCCACCTGGTGCGCGTCTGCCAGCGCTGCGCCTGGCACCACGCGCATAAAACGCCTTTGGAGTCGCGAAAACTCCTGCAAAATGATACTTAGCTGGAAAGGCATCTCCACACAGATATTGATAAAAGCCAACAATACATTACGCTTTTAATTGACTTATTATTTAATTGAGGTCATCTAGTCTAGATTTCTCTACCCCGATTCCTAGTATCTATACCATAAATCAACCTCGATATCAGTTAGGGCAACGAAAGGTTTATCAAAAGGACTATGCACTTACATAGTCTATTCCAGCTTCGAAGTTCGTTTTTGTAAATAAATACTGCTGTTTCAACGAAGAGGTAAACGCTTACACGGTGCAATTTATGCTTGTTCAGGTTGTTTAGACGTGAATATCTATGTTTTTGGGCTCTGTTTACCAAAGGTGTCGTTCAGTGTAATGGTCCTACTACGCTTCAGGTACAAAGGACCAAAAGTATGAGTTGAGGATGAGGATTTTAGCAATAACAGTAATAAATGAAGTAAAAAATTAATTGCAAAGTATTCTTAAAGGTTTTGATACTGACTTTGTTTATATCTTCAAATTATTGACGAAGAAAAGCAGTATTATGTGTATTGTAATGAATTCGTTTTCGTTAAACTTAATTAGCGCTCCAGATTATCTCTGTTCGACGAGATACTCTGAAAATCTTTGGGATGAAGTGGGATTACTTCAGTAATATCAAGCTGGTTACCGGAGATTAAAGATAAATCACGATAAAACAATACTATAGGAATTTAAAAGTACGATAGCGATGGGCTGTCTGCAAGCAGTCTATGATAAGTACAAGAAACGTGTTCTCTTAACATTTGACCCAATCTTTATGGTGTTTACTGGTGGATTAACTCACTGTCGACTGCGGTAAAACGTAACCCTCCTTTACAGTCAGATAATATACAAACAGAGGATCCCATTACAACCAGTTTACCCAGACAACTATGAGATAAAGAACATACTTCCTCGCCCACATGAGAAAAGCACCGTAGCGACAGAAGTACTCAAATTTCATATAGTTAGAAACTGTCTCTTCTCTCCTCCCTCGCAGCGGGGAGCCGTCATCCATTAATTAAGCCCACACCGGAACCTCACTTCCTCTAGCCAAGCGCGCACCGATTAAAACCACCCAAAATGTGGCTTTTTATAATAGAAGGATATTTATAACCTTTTTTATTGGGGATTTGTGGTGTGGACTCAGGAAGAATCGCTGGATAAATCTGGGTTGGTGAAAAAGTGTTAAACTTCTATAATTCCGTGTCGTTGAGCTTCCTTTTTGTTTCTGAATTCTCTCGCGTTGTGTCGTAATTTGACAACTCTTTTTTCTTTTTAAACTGTTATTTTATATTAGTAGCAATTTAAGTAAAGTTCTTTTTAGTTATATGTTATAGCAATCTTCATAATCTTGATTAATAGATCTCTATCCAGATAAATTGAAATATTCAGTTTTATTGAAATAACTAAAAGAAGAACTACTCTTTTATCTATCTACATAAAACTGAATTTTTGACTTTAAAGCTGGCTTGCCGGACAGCTTACTAAATACTATTATAAGCTCAACATATTTACAACGTGATTCTGTCTCCGCCAACAGCATCAACTTCAAATGCTTTACGGAAATAGAACGATGTTTCAAATTAATTTAGCGTTAAATGTATTTCATGCATCTGTCACGCATAAAAGCAAGGCTGAAAAATGAAAATAGACATAACTATGTTAGCTTTTCACTTTTATCGATTCACCTAAATAACGCCGAGGTTTCTGTGATTGTCACTTAGTAAATAACAGGTTACAATACAAAGAAACTTACGTATCTAACCAGAATGGCGTGGGAATCAATTCTTAGCAAACAGCACGTTTATAGCGTTTATTATGAAACCTGATTAATATGCTATGTCTCCATCGCGTAATACGTTTAGATTCCAACTATGATATTAATGAAAGTAGCCTTTGTTCGTAAGCCAAATATTTGTAATAAGAAAGGCTGGCATCCTTTCTTACGAAAACGTAAGAAATAGTCGCAATATTGCTATCTCATTGTAATGTTTGCACACCCACGTGGAATCGGGAGATCTTCTATTATGAGTCACATACCTAACTCCCGGTCGTTGCCCCTAGTTATGATGACATATTCGTAGATAAGAAAACGATGTCATCTCACAACATGACCTTTGAGAATTGGGACAAAATATCTGCGGTGAAACATCCGCTCTATATTATAAAAAAAGCTCTCAACCCATTTCATAATTTATTACGTGATCTCGTCAACGGTAGTTTCCACTTTTTATTCAAGCTGTCGCATAATAATAGGTGTAGCATAGTTATTAGCGTCGTGCGCTACGGTAATCCTTTGTTTTTTATGATCACGACTCGACACAAAGGCGACGACAGCGAGGCCGGTCGCCTGTCATCAAACACAAGGTCGCTGCACTCGCAATTACGGAACATATGCAATGCCCTTTGTTGTTACCACTACTATTAGCTGCGAATTATTTTAATTGGATGAGGAAGAGTGTATTATGTTTCTAGTAGTTTCTAGAGTCAGACTCAAAGGACCAACACGACCAACGGTTAAACATTAAGGTGGATGCCCCAGGGACGCCCGCGAAATTTAAATTTTCTTACGTTTTTTGGAATTTACAGTTCGGTGTCAGTTTGTAAGTTGAATAAGATATGATTCGCGACCGTTATAAATTTGGCTTTACAGAATTGTAACTACATACGGTCGCGAATCATATTTTGTTTGACATATAGCCTGAAACTGACCTGCAAATTGCAAAAAACCTAAGAAAATTTAAATTTCGCGGGTTACTCTGGCGCTTCCAACTAAAGGGAAGTTTGGAAATCAGCGATGTAAAGCTACATTTGCTTAGATTCAGAATGTTTTCATTTTCAAACATGAATTTCTATTTTGAATCGAAACGCGAGCTCCTCGTAACTTTTATCCGAAGCTCGGAATATGTAAATACACATGATTCTACTGAACGAAAAAGGAATGAAACCGTGTTTTCGCCGTAGCGTAGGTAGTTGAATGTCGGTGAAGTTCAGCGTAGGCGTCTAGTCGTCTGGATCACAGTGTGTGGGCGAATATTTTTGTTTGGTCGTCTACACACGTGGCCGATGAACGTACGTTAATGTGTACACGTTTAGTTTAAAAATAATATTTCCTAGATAAAAGGAGTATTTACGCTAACCTCAAAATCCCTTTGATTTTGTAGATCTACATACACGTGTGCCGTACTTCCGGGAATGGTCTCGTCTAACTCTGTCGCGTACATGTTCTCACGCATCTTAAATAGACATTTAAATTAATTAACATACGAATTCCCGTTGTGTAAATACCGTACGCAGTGACCCGGAGCTGTAACACAAGTCACAGCAGCTAGGAATTTGCGAGTTTATATCGAGATTCGAGATCCTTCCGAACCCTTAGTAAGGGACTTCATAATGTGACTGTAATATAGGCACGTCATATTACAAACTACGTATGAATGCGTTATTCATGCACTTGACATACTTTACCGTACAAAGAAATGACATCTAGGAACTTGTAATGCCTAGATTATGTCACGATCGCAAACTTCAGCCTATACTTATAAACTAAAGTTCAGATATAATTCTAGGTTTAGTTCTGCATTCTTGGGGCTTATTGGATATTGCTAAATCGAATACAATGGCATTGGCAACGTCAATAAGGTTCAATTTCGCTAGTTTATTTTTCCGTCTAATGAATCATGTTAGGCTGTAAACTAGGGCACTATTCCAGTGGCTGATAACGTTGATAGCCTCCCCCTTTATCTTGTGGGACGTAATCCTGTTTGGCAAACTAAATGCAAGCTACTATTGCGGTACGCTTGAACTACCGATCGGGGATTATCGGTGAGGCTTTCTATACGTATAGTTACTCGTATGTATAAACATGTATTGTATGATAGTTTATCCAATATGAACGGTTATCGATGTGTCCTATACGGGCGCACTGGAACAACAAAGTTATCAGTGCAGCCCAGTGCAACGTCCGTTCGTTTCGTAAACTGTTTGTGATGCAGATAAGCTGGGACTTGAACGATGTTGATGGTTTAATACCTATACATAATTTATTGTTATTTTAAAATAGTAAAATTCAGTCGACACGATCACGAGGGTGCGTGGACCGTTGCTGCCTAATTTAATTAAACCTTTAGTGTAGCTCTTAAAAAATATAAAAAAAACCAACATCGAAGAATGCAAACTTTTGGAAAAACAGGCAATATGCCAATTTTCTCCCTCCATTTACAGACAGTCAAGTTTTAATTTTAGCACTAAAGAATCTGCTTATTAATTCAGGTCATTAACAAGACCTTTTTATCTTAATTACAACTGAATTACATAAATTATCTCAAAGCGGAAACGTTAATATTTATGGTACACGTGGTCGTCAGGATAATGGACAAATCCATAGACCATGATACATCTCGTGAATCATAGCATTCGAAGCCAGTTTGCAATTAGCCGTGTGAGCGTGACCAATCAACTCTCTTGCTAGGTCTAAAAATAAAATAAACTGGCTTTTATTACCTAGTAGTTTTAGGATCATCAAAGCTTTTTTTTCGTGCGTAACGCTACTTTTTGATTGGGGTCGGTAAAAGAACTTTATTAGGTTCTCAGTGTTTAAAACAGAATTACTACATTATTTCGTCATTAATAATTGCAATTTGTTTTTTCGACCGATCACCGTTATATGTATCCTGATTTTCGATACTAAATACGTATGTTGTGTAAAATAAACACAATGTTCGCGTAGCATTTAGATTTCTTTTGTATCAGTTTAATTAAAATCCTCACTTCATCCATCCTCTAGTGCTTAACCCTTTATCAACTGCGTAGGGATTAGCATCCATTCTTACTCATGCAGATGAATACCAGTAATCAGTTATCACTTCATCCATACTCCAGCATTGAAATATTTCAGCTATGTGGTCATCATCCCACTTTTCAGGGATGTGATACAATCCGTCAGCCGGTTTGTTTAGTCTACGTGTGAATATTTTGTGGTGCGTATTTTTGGTCGGTGCGTTTCGTTCGCATCGACCGCTTTGCCGTTATGTTGGCATGACGTAACTGCGTTATTGTTATGTGGCCTAAGGCTCAGTTTACACTAAAGCGGAGATGAGAGATGTGCGGGAATCGACCAATCACGTTAGTTAAAGTCTACATCGCGTCTCTCGTCTGCCCTGTGATTGGTCGAATCTTGCAAATCTGTGAGCTCCGATCGTCTCCGCTTTGGTGTGAAACGGGGTCTTACACTGTACGATCAAAGATCAATTGTTGTACAGTATTAAGCATTAACGGATTTCCTACGGTTTTCCTTTCAAAAGGCAAACCGTGGCTTAAATCCCAGTTGATCAGGTCATCTTAAAATAGAGAAATGAAAAGCTACGAAAACTAGACAGCAATCCAAACATAAGTGAAATATTAGACAATATTTCACCGGTTCTGTTTATACAAATCACATTTACAAAGTATTTCTCCAGAAAGGCTAATCCCCTTTTAGTTAAAACTGTAAACATTTCTTTCTGTTCATGCATTTACACAATCTCTCATTACGTTCCATTCAAAGAAACAATATCGTCTGACCCAGCGAGACATTCAGACCATTAACTGCAATCTACTTAATGATGCTTACACAAACGAAACGATAAAAGCAAAAACAGACTTCAGCCAACGTTATTTCGAAAACCGCATTACTTTCGAGGATATTAACCGAAGTACTAGACAAAGCTGTCTCTGTGGATCCGCTTATTTCCTGCCCAGACGTCAACGGAAACTGGGACTGCAGCGTCTTTGTGTGATGCAACGTCAAATGAAACATTCGGATTACTTTGTCACGCCACTATCGCTCCTATTACTACAACGAAAAGAAAACTAATCCCATGATAACCAACTTGTTTTTGCCATGCAAGTATCGATTCTCTGCTGTTTTAAAAGATAAGGAAACGTTTTGAAATTCGAATTGGCATAACTATCTTCGCGCGGCTCTGTATCGTTCAAACTATAGCGTTTATCAGCCCCGATATGATTTGAGAAGGAAATTGAGTTTCTGAAGGGTGTGCTACGTGAAACTTCAGCCGGTGCTGCTTATCTTATATCTACTTCAGTTGTTGTAGCTCTAGCTGTTTTGTAAGACGGTGCAACGAATACATCTTCATTAATTAGTCTAATTACTTGATGATTGTGTACTTAACCGTTAACGAGAAGAATTAATTTGTATAATGATGACAGAAAATTAATTATTCATGGGTTCAGATTATACAGTGTGATAATGATACTTGTATAGAATATGTAACTAAAGCGGAGCAGGTACAATGTTTTGTTCCCATTGACCCCGCTCAGCCCTCCTACTACGTACAGGTAAAAGCGGTTTGAAAAAGCATTTTAGTGACAAAATCAATTTTATTGAACTACGTTCGGCAGGAGCGTCACGGTGGGTGCGCCTGGTAACCTATTTATACCCACCCTAGAATCGAAACTATACGTCGACGACGCAAGAACGAAAATCGGTTATCAGTCCGCACGGTGTAACCTTGTAACATGGCGTAATGAACTGTAAGCCTGACGCCTCGCCACGACCGAGCGACTTACGCAATCCCATGAATATAAAACGCGTAAATAAATAGCAGATGCGCGAAAAACTCACCCCGATACAGACAGACACTTAGCATAATAATCGCGGGTGGGGCAACGACCCCCCTCGTTGTAGAAAAGGGGGAGGCAGGGTGGCGGGCGGCACTCCCCTACAGTGACACGATTCTCACGCGACGAGCTTCCTTTCAACGTTGTAATGAATGGGTAACGACGTAAATACGTCGCCGATGACATAATCTCTGCAGCACGACATTGAAAACCAGTATGGCGACAGTTATGCAGTTGGAAAGTGGACTGACCGGGGAATTCTTTCGATCTAGAAATTGGCTTTTGTTTTTATTTATTGTTTTTATGCGAACTCATTCCCTTTCGTTACGTTGAGTGGTTACTTGGAACTTGGAACGGTGTGTTGATTCTGTCCGTACTTGAAATAATTATCCTTTACCGAGAATTCTAACAAGTGGAACTTATAATTAACGTTACGCAGTGGAAAGCTCAGAAAAAATATTTATACTCGATAATTAGTGATGTCTTCTGAGTCAAAATGAATTTCGAACAAAAATAAGCCACAATTTGAATATTCCCAAAAGATGAGGTGACCGGCCTTGTCACTAAAATAGACAAACTGCAATCCATTTAATTAAAATGCAAAAAACCAGAATCCGTCATGCTAATTGCATAAAATACAAACCTGATCAAACCGAGGGCATCGAAAATTAATTACTCATACATATTTCAAATTGCCATCCTTCTAGGGAATATTGGTCAAAGGCAACATTAATCTCAATTAGACATTAACAAGTCATATAGCGTGAGAAACATACATACTGGAGCTCGTAACGCATGAAGAACATTATCATATTGCTAAGGATATCAAAGCTGGTCGTATGGATAAAACATCATTCTTTCACCTGGCAAAATTTTTCAGGCTCGCATAACTCGGTTCGTTTTTGTTACGAAATGGAATAGTGCTGTGACATCAAGTGCTTTTCGTGAAATCGTGATTGGATGTGATTTATCATTTGAGGGGTAGAATTGTAAAAGATGATTTCACATCCGAAAAAAAAAAAAAAAAAAAGCGGTAGAATGGTAGTGTAACTCATTAGAATTGTAAAGGATTAAATTAAAACCGCGGAAACGAACTCAGGGCAGGGGTCAAGGTTAATATTAAATTCAAATTAAAGTATTTTCTCACGGTACTATTTCGCACGCTTATATTTTAACTGTGTTGTTTCTAATGTAATTCATTACATTTACATAAAAAAACATTCCAGCTCTACTCAAGGAATTATGAAATATCAGCAAAATTCAGTACCTACTTTGAATCTTAAATTGAACTAATCAATTTGTTTATTTCGAGTGTAACATTTTTTCTCACCAACTAATTCGCAACACTAGGGTTGCAGCAGCGGGCAGCGCCCTCGCGGGGCGCATATGCACACAGCAGGGTTCCGCAACAACACACTGAAACCCCCGAGTGGAATTTGACAAGGACTTAAATCCCTCGAGGGTCTGCCCCATGCATGACGATCAATTTCCAAAGCTAAACGAAATAACATTCCATTTTACGACCCCAGAAAGATTGGGACTTAATTTGGATAGGTTTTAAAAGTCGTCTTTGTTGGGTATGATTTGATTTCATTTGATTTAGTAATGGCTTTTGTGTACATACATTTTTGTGTATTATTTTTAGAGTTTCATTAAATTGAGTAGTAGATTATGTTTTATTAATTTTCTTTCGAAAGCTTACAACATAATCAATCAAACTTGAAGTTAGAATAGGCATTTCAAAATCGGTTCAGTGTACGACTGCGTTCTCTTATAATTCTTATTAATATTTATAAGTCATAAACCCTTTGCTTACTTGTGCACACGTAGATTAAATTCAAACTTATTCGTGCCTGCGGCTCCGTCCGCATGTGCGGTCTTTGATATTGAAAGCAGATTAAAATCCGTTCAGTAGTTTTTAATGATACACAAACAAGTTGCTTTTGCATTGTGTTTTATTTGTTCTTTACAACGTAATCTCGTTTTAATTCTTACACGCTTTTTCATTTAGTTACGAACCCTAGATTTGCTCGTTTTTAACGCAGAAATAAAAAACACTTTTATAAAATCAATTAGAGTACAAAGTAATTAAACATCACAATAAAATCATACATTTACACTATTGAAAGTGTTGTCAAAAAATTCTAAAAATAAGTAACTTTAGAACCCCTGTCAAAATCCACACAGTTATTACATCAAGTCCTAGGGGTGTTGAATCAAAGAGCCCGTTCGCACGGGGCGCGGGGGCAACGCCATCTGCGTTTGACATGTATCATAATTTGCGCTTTTGCACACCCACTACGTATGCCGCTCGCCGAGCCCAGGCCAGGCCAGCTCGATTTTAGTGCAACTGATGTTTACTCGATAATCGGCGTGTGTGATGTGATGCTGAACGTCAAATGCGATGAAGTCCAAAGTAATAAAGATTATCAGCCTATAATAATGTTCCAACTGTAGATATCTGGTGACACTGGTCTTCTCTCTACGAGAGTAGTGATGACTGTTTTCCACCACGAGGGCCCATTACGGATTGGTAGACGTCACATGCCTTCGATTTTTAGGTTTTTGGCTCGCGGCTAAATAATAACGGCCGCTCGGATCGATTTTTAGGTTAAGCCGTGCTGCTTAGGTTGGTCAGTGGATGGGTGACCACCCATTACATACCGAGTTTCATCCATGCCTCGGAAAGCACGTTAAGCCGTTGGTCCCGGCTGTCATTTGTAGATCTTTGACAGTCGTTACAGGTAGTCAGTGTCCCGAAATTCTGACAACCAGTCTTACCAAGGGGTATCGTATTACCTAGTAATAACTGGGTTGTGGAGGTCAGATAGGCAGTCGCTCCATGTAAAACACTGGTATTCAGTTGCATCCGGTTAGACTGGCAGCCGACCCTAGCATAGTTGGGAAAAAGCTAGGCAGATGATGACACGTTCGTCTCAAAGTGACCCAGTGATCATCTGGTAAATTCATGCCATTTTAAGCAAAAAAGTTCTAATCCAATTAGTTAACACAGCAACCTATAAATATTTGATATCACGAAACCTAATTACGCTAATGACATGTTTACCCAGCAAAACAATGAAGCTAGTCCACCTGCAATGCAAAGCATGGCAACAAAAAGTCCGCGACATGTAATTAAACCAACTAATAGTACGTGTTACGTCGTTAGTTACTATAACGTAGCGTAGCGTAGTAATTTCCGCGAACAATTAGTACGTCGGTCGGCGACATTTCCGAGAAATGTGAACTCACGCCATGTTCTATAGTCCTATCGTACGTAATAGGTTATCAACTTAATTGTGACGTTGTGGGATAGTAGAAAATAATGGAACTGTCGATGTCGTGGGGATAATAATATGTTTACACAAATATAAATGACTACTGAGGTGTAAAATTCTCAGCAGCGGTACGGACTCGGGGTATTCCTCAAAGTGCAACCATGACTGAAAAAAAAAAAATAATCTATCATACCCCTCTCTATTTTTCATCATGATTGCGCTTTGAGGAATAAACATATAATATTTTTAATTTGAATTTGTGAGCGCAACTAATGGTTGCGCTTAGTTGGTTGCGCTTAAAAATTGTTGCGCTTTGAGGAATACCCCACGGACTCATAATCATTCTCCTGCCCTTTCCCAATTTATTTGGGGTCGGCACCAAACTTCTTTATTACTCATCATCTCAGCAATCACCACCTTTCTAGCCATAATCATCGTTCACACAGTCCATCCATCGTTTCTTTGGTCTTCCTCTACTCTTATAGCCATCGACATTCATCATCATATCAGCCTGGAATCGCCCACTGCTGGGTATCGGCTTCCCCTTTTTTCTGCCACACATCACGGTTCTGGGCGCCCCTTATCCAGGTGTTTCCCGCGACTTTGACGATATCGTCGTCCCAACAAGCTTTAGGACGGCCCTGGTTTCTTTTGCCAAACCTTTACCACCACTAGATCAAAGCCTTGGTCCATTGGCCATCTCTGCGTCTAGCGTCCTGGACGTCCTGCACAGGTCCACTTGAGGCCCAATGCACGGTCCCCGACGATCTACATTAATACTCAATGGAAATGACATAACTGGCGAAATGTGGTTGTATTAAACACCCCTTATTTACTTTCTTTCGTAACTTACGTAATGTTATGTTTGTTAAAAGTTCAGTTTCTTTCGCAAAAAGTTTCAAAAACGAATGACATAATTTTCGTAACAAGTAACGTATACCTAATTATAAAACTTTTGTTAAAGTCTCGTTCAAGTTTTCTTAAAAAAAAAAAGTTTATTTTGTTGTTGTTAGCTTGGGGTTGCCACACAAAGGAATTCAGACAACTTTGTGATGAATAGAGCAAAGTTTCATTAATTGACTGGGGCGGATAAAAATAGCCTTATAACACGTACCAATCGCAAAAAATTGCAGCACGAATTTTGGTCAAGAGACTTTCGATAGACTTGGCTGTGACTTGGCTTCAGCCAGCCACATCTCCGAACGTGGCATTATCAACATGTTACATCTAAAGACAGGTAGACATATTTACGTAATCCCAAAACTTCGACCGAAGCCAAGAGCTTAGGTTATAGTGTAGACCGCACACTAAGAACCCACACAATAACCTTTTACTTCAACCGTTTGTATGCGACATACATATTTTAGTATAGTTATCTATATACAGTTAGGTGTAGGACAAAAGGACTTGTGCCTGCATTCTTATAAGGCTGGCGGTTCGGATGTGGGCTCGTGAAACTTTTACAATTTTGAGTAGAGCAGCCGCCATATTTTATGTTTCTCTTCTACATATGTGTGTGATTTTGAGTTCCGCCCATTCCGTGTTAATTTTAAAAGTTTACAATTTGAATGTCACGCAAGCTAATACACAATAGCAAGTGATCTTTTAAATTTTAATTATAATGTCTGTTCAAAAAGGGCACATCAATTTCATTAATGAATATAATTGCTTCGAATGTTTACCAACACGTCCACTTGCGCGGGCACAGCGCGAGGGCGACACGCTAGGCGAGCGGGTCGCGTCTCGTTAACTTGCCACGGCCGATAGCATCAGGTAGCGATCCTGCGTTACGCTCAATAATCACGTCGTTAGGCCTTGTAAAACTTGATACTAAACGTAACGTTACTCCACAGTAAAAGTACTGCTAAAATGTAACGTTACCGTGCGGTAAAACGTAATCCTAAACGTAACGTTGCCGCGTGATAAATCGTGGTGGTAACGTAACCTAATGTATAGTTCGTTCAATCCACAAGGACGCGCCCCACTCCCTAGGTTTCTTAACTTAGGAGGAAGTGGGGCGCGTCCTTGTGATAATACGCGATTGGGGAAGAGTGGGCGCGTCTTCGTGGATTTATGGATCCATACCGTGCGGTAAAACGTAACGTTACCGCGTTTTAAAACGTAACGTAACGATGCTGTGTGAAGACTGTAACGTAAAGTTATCATGCAGTCGCCGCACTCTGTGCAAAGCCTTAAGATTTCAATGTTTAAAGTTAAACAGGTGTATCACACTAAACTGCGTTCCATTGCAGTATCAATGACCTCACAGGTCAATGCCATTTAGTAATGAAATATTGAACCCAATAGGTATTACGAAAATAAATTGTGAGGGACGGACCATTTTCTTTAAGTTATTGCAACCTTTCGCCAGACGACAGCGGGTGGGGAAAATGAATGGGTATAGGGGAAAATTAGGGAGGGAAACATAAGTAAAGAAATTAAAATTAAGAATGAAAGCCTATTTAATCTCCCAAGTCTTGATAAAAATGAGCAATCCATATTTGAATCCAACAATCTCTGGCAAATGTTCATTTCAATTAGTCAAAATATTCTTTATTCGAGCAATCGCTGTAAGCTGGATCGTCTCGTAATTGCTTTCATTGGCCATTAATTAAGCTTGTACTTGTACTTTGTTGTTTATGCATGAAAGTTTGCATTATCAGAGGCAGAGTTCAGACAATGATAAATCTTCGTCAGAATCCACATCTTCGAGTCCTAGACTAACAGAATATTTATTGACTATTTTATTGCTTGCTTTGGCATTGCACATAATTTGATGACATTCTAGTGTGATAACAAGCAGATAAATAATGGTAAAATGATTACCACCACCATTATGATAAATAATGATGGCTTAAGTACTTACTTTGTTTACTTAGACGACGGCATTACAAACAATAACCACGGATATAAAGTTAATAACGAAATAGGGCAAAAGAAAAGAGCGTACACAATACACATTCTATATTCGAAGAGAGATTACAATGTAGTTGTGAGCGCAGGTGAATGACCGAAATCGGCGCGGCCGACCTTGCGACGTCTCGCTTCACCTACATACGCCACACTGACAAGCCACTTTTGCTTTCGACAATTCGCAAAAAAATATATTAAGGAATATCTTTGTTCCGTTGGATGTTGGTGACGCTTCTAGCTTTGCCCTATAGGTACCTATATAGCTATAGTGTCTACGGTGTACGCTTCCTTGTTTCTATACTTCGTTGTTGTCACGCTTTAGTTTGGCTACTTCGTTGATGTTCAAGGCTTCATAGGAATTACATTGGATTTTAAGATTTCTTATTACTCTCTTCTTGCTATATGGCTATATGGTTTATTAAAATATTTGAACTTCCAGAAACCCAAAAGGAAGGGTGGTTCCATTCCTTCCTGAGTTTCCTTATCATTATCATATGAAAGTTTTTCACAAGTCCAAATTCATCAGAATTCTCGACATTCAATAGTCCTTTAATTCTCCTCTCATTAAAGGAAATGAAACTTTTCCCGAATTAAAACTCCAACAGACTTAACGATGTTCGGTATAAAATTAGGAGCGTCCCCTGCCAGACGGTCAGAGA
The DNA here is from genome assembly GCA_910589295.1 of Noctua janthe. NCBI lineage: Eukaryota > Metazoa > Arthropoda > Insecta > Lepidoptera > Noctuidae > Noctua > Noctua janthe. The sequence goes on from OU342560.1 coordinate 3,558,925, forward strand.
TACCTGTCCCAAATATCTGCAGTGCAAAAATTTCTTAAAAAATTGGGTCAATTAGCAACAAAGCTCCCCACGAAGTGCGAGAAAGGAGGGGAACGTACGTCCCTAGTTACGAGTATACGTTGTGGCTTCACAAAGGGCGAGGGTGCGCCCTCGACGCGCGGCACCACCCCCGCCGCCCCGCGCACTGCACCAAAGAAAAATAACGCACAGCCACAAAACCACAGAGCTCATAATCGAACACGTCACCACAACGAAGGTTGCGCGTTAAAATTGCGTTATTCGACATTTTACCTGTGGATCTCGCCTAACAAAAGATTCTAAAACGGGTTACGCGGGAGGATGCTCCCAGAATAAACATTTCACGTGTGAAGCGAGAGTTGCGTTATGTGGATAAGTAAGCTGCAGTCATCTCGCTTTGTAAGTCACGTAAGTGTCGGCGTGAGATGTATGATTGATACCCACCACCGACGAAGTCTCGTCACTGAATATAAAAGCGTACTTTAATAATAAAACACCTTTTCAAATACGTGAACAATAAGTAAAATTGTTAGTTCATTCGTCACATTGTGTAGTCGCGTCAAGTCTACGTGCGGTGAATGTCACGCGGCCAAAAATAATAATGTGTGCGTTCAGTCCGGACGGTCGTTCGGTCAGTGCAGTCTCGTTGCGTCACTGCACTGGACAGCCGCCGCCGGGGCATTGCACCTTGTGCGCCGCGAGTGCCGCGACCACACCGCACGCTCGCGCCGTCCCGCTCGCGCCTCACTCGCCTAGCGATCGATCCCACCCATTCAACAGCTGATTGTCATTTCACGAGTAACGTGATCGGTGACATGGTGAGGTTACTATGTCCCACGTGACGTCCTATACTATTTCATAGTAGCTAACTATTGTATTGTTTTGTTTCAGTGGTGTGGCGGTGCTGAGTCCGACGGAGAGCGGTGGATGCAGCAGTAGCGATATTACAGAGCCGCGCTCGCCGCGCAGCCCCGAATCGTCGTCTTCGTCGTCGTGCAGCACGTCTGAGGATAGCGCTGGCGCGCGCATGCCGCCGTGGGTGTGTGACCCGGCGCCGCCGGCACCGCGACGCATAGCGGCGCAACCCGCGCCCGTGCGCCGCTCGCAGCCGCCCATACACCGCCGCATCACCGAGTACTTCAACCACAAGATGAAGCCGCAGAATGGCCTCAAGCGGGATAACGCCGCCAACGATGACACCAAGAAAAAGTGCCTACCTAAAAATGGGGTCACTCATGACCTAGAGAAATATATTTCTTATCTGTCACAGACCCTTAGTCCTAAAGTATTAATGGACGTCGGAAAGCAAAACGAAGCCGCTAGCCGAAAGTCGAACACCACCGTTAACGGCGCGATGGACGCCACGAAAGCGGCAGATCTCAGCAAAACGACGCCGAATGGTAATTTCATTGGTCTGATCGACTACAGTAGACCCAAGGAGGTAAAAGACAAAAATCACACGAACATGAATGGTTTTTTGGAAATCCGGCACGGATCCGAAACTTTCGCAAAAGGGAAGCAAACAGCAGCGCTTCTGAAAGACTTGATAGATGGTAAGAGACCTGGCCTCGAAATAAAGACTACATCTGACCCATCCGCCAATGGGGCATTAGCCAATAAACACACTCCAGACGTCAGTAGACGTAAAGTTCCCATATCTGCGTCCAGTGACTTGGTCGGCATGAGGATTGCGGCCTCAACCCCAATAAGTCAACCTAAGAAAACAACAAAGCCTGATAAATCCAGAATGAACGGCGTTGTTAGCTCAACGACTAAACTGGACAGCAGAATGAATGGAGTAACACATGGATCAAATAATTTTAACTTAAACCCTATATCTAAACCAGCTAAAAAGGAGACGCAGAAGAAAGCGGCCCAACCCGCGAAAAGAACGAATCGCAAGTCATCAGCGTGTATTGCCAATAGTAAAAACCTTACTTGGTCTAAAGCTAATAATCTCAAGCAAGTGCAGCTTCAGAAACAAAATTGCACAAACATATCTTCAAGTTCTCCTATTAAAACCATGCCGGGCGAGGCGAGTCCTGTTCCGAAGATGCATATCCCCCCGAACGGTGTTCGTCAGGCTCCTATGATGAATGGGAATTACACCAATCTCAATGTACCTGTACCGAATAATTACCAAAACTGTCATCAGATTAACATCCCGCAACCATGTAACGGTACAATGAACCACAACAGTTTACCATCATTCGTTGCTGTTCCACAAAATATGATGCTTACGACGTTAAGGATACCCCAGAACGGTTTATCGCCCCAAGCACTAGGACAACAGAATAATATGGCAGCTTACAACCGACCTAATGTTAACGTCTCAAGTCCGACGAAACTAAACGGTCAGTTCGTTTTCCCTCTTATGCAGAACCTAAATGGAACTGTTGTCCAAATACCAAATCTGATGACAAAGATGCCTAACTTTGTTCTTCCACCAACTCCACAGAGACAAGACCATTTACAAAACCAGCAAGCTGCATCCATTCTTATAAACGGTACTCTTTTGAAGCTCGCTAACACTATGACATCAGCGTATCCGACCGTAAAAAGTGAGCCGGTAACCAGTCAGCCTATTCCAGGGATGAATAAAAATGTCACTGGAATGCAAACTGTCGGTGTGACAGTTCAATCTAAACAGAATTACGCTGTCAACTTCAGCCACCCCGTTCTTATGCCTCAACCAGGTTATATTGTGACATCTGTGCCACCAAATATAAACGTGAAGGAAACTTGGAGTTATACAAATACGAATACAGTGTCTTCGTCACAAACGACGTATTCGAGTCATATAGTTCACCATCACCCGCCCATCGTGCCCAATTATCATTCGCTGCACACGAGTAGTATACCCATCGCGCCAGTCAAACCGCCGGACAACCCGATCCAAGGCACCGACCCGCCCAGCAGCACAGTGAAGGAACACGAGCTATTTGATTTAACGCCTCCCAAATGCGAAATACCGTGGTTATCCAAGACTGTCAACAATAACATTTTCCCATTAGAACCAAATAAAAAGAAATCGAGGCCTTTCGCGGAAATTTGTGGTATATCGGAGAAACTCGAAGAGTTAGCTGCTAAGAAGGCGAAGTATGAACTAAAAGACGAGATCTTTGAAGTAAAAGACGAGAAAATTGAAGAAGATTCAAGGATGGATTCGGGAATGGATTCGACCATGGATTCCACCATGGATTCAAGCACTGAACTTCGAAAGATCGAGGCCGTCGCCAGGCGGGAGGAGACGATCTTTACGCAGATCACCGTTCTCAAGGACGTGTCGTCGTCAGACGTCCACAATACTCTGATAGAAGCTAATTTCTGTAGTACCACAACGGAGTCCGAATCGGGTATAGGGACGGACAAGTCCATAGACTCTCCTAGTGATTCTCAAACTAGTAAAGAATGTGATGAAGATTCGTCGTCGTTGTCTTTAAGTATAAGTGTGTGTTCTGTGGAGGTGCAGAGTCAGAAGAGTCCTATCCTGAAGCAGCCGAAGACGCTGCGCTTTCCCCCGAGGAGTTTGACGAAGCCCAGCAGTGACAAGCGCAAGTCGAGTACAGACACGACGTCCACAGTGTCTGTGTGTCTGTGGGAGAACTGTAAGCGAGAATTCGACGGAGATCCAGATCTCTTAGAACATATACAGGTTAGTTAGTGTATTTTTTTTTTTCATATTTTTACTGGCTATTTTTCTTCGTTCTTCCGTTTTTTTTTGCAGACATTACATGAACTATAAACATTTAATACTTTCCTTAATTTACTTCATAAATAGTTCGAAATAGTCATGGTTTTCTTCAATATTTAGAACTAAATCACTTAAAACTATTCAAAGCTCAATGTTGAAAGGAAATTCACAGTGTTGAAGGAGGACATCACAAGATTTATCACAATAAAATCAGTAGAGCGGTCGTTTTATTCAACGTACGAGTTTGTGGAGACTATATCTGTAAAACATTTTTTTTTTTTTTTTTTTTTAAATTAACTCTTCCTGTTACCATTTCAGAACGTCCACGTAGAAACACAAGCCGGCAAGGAGAACTACGTTTGCCTTTGGGAGCAGTGCAAGGTTCGCGGCAAGCCGTCGTGTTCCAGACTATGGCTGGAGCGTCACACCTTATCGCATGGCGGCAACAAGCCCTTCCGGTGCATCGTCGACGGCTGCGAGAGGCGTTTCTCCACACAGGTATAATTACGGGCATATGCACTTGAATAACCTCCCCAAAACGCACTGAAAATACAAAGGTCCCAAAAGGTGTTCAATATCAATGAAAATTGAGTGTTGTGTAAAATGCGGCAGTCGGCGTAATTGAAGCTTTTCGCGTCATATTCAGCTACTGCGTGCGTAAACTTGCAATGCGATTCAGCGCCAAAAATTGTGTTATTTTTGAATTATGACAGCAGAATGCGTTTTTATGGCGAACATTTTTGAGGGAGTTCTCCAAATATTGCCAGTTAAAATCTGTCAAACTAGCATATTATTATTGATGGCTACTGATATGACTTTTCAAAAGTTTTCGCAAAACAGGGTTCACAATGGTAATTTTTATTGATATAGAACTGGCTTTTATATTCACCAAAAAGTATTTTATCCTTGACCAAATCATTAACATTGTTATTTTCATCCTAAAATTATATTGGTACAGGTTGAAGTTTTATCTGTCTCTTCAGTGCGTTTTCTCAAAAACACCAAATATTATTTAATCACCCCTATACATCACTTGAGATCAAACGGTTGCAGAATAATAAAAAGTACAAAGTACATTAATGTATGGTGAAATATTTTAGGAAATACATTTTAAAATATTTTAGAAATATTTTAAGGTATACGTTTTAAAATATTGATATTATATGTTAGTTTACATAAGCATATTCATAGTTTAAGTAAAAGTTATGACAGTCCACTAAAGTGTGGGCTTTTAAAATAATCAGGTTCCAATTAAAAACAATAGTTATAAAAATATATAATGAATGTCTTTTTTGTAATTTGTTTATTTCTGCAGCAAAATCGTTTTTAAAAGTTTATAATTTTATGTTCAGCTCATTAGCAACTAAGTGAATTGTGTGATTGTATCTAACCCTATTACCGCTAACGACGTCAACGTAAATAAAAAAGAAAATAATTATAAAAAAGTACTCAAAGTCAGATATTACTTTTGTTTTTTTATTGTTCTCATGTACTTCTTTGTCCTCAATTTAGAAATTACAATTGCAATAATAAGATGAAAACTAAACTATCAATGTTTTGAGAATTTTTTACAATTCCTTGTTAGCGTTGGAATGGTTATTTTAGTTGGTACTTTTGGATTTTTCAGCAGTAAATCTTCAGTTTCAAAAAGCTACCTCGTGTTATCATCGGTGTAACCCTCGTGTACTTTTTTGAAATTGTCAATTTACTCACCTAATTAATCTAAAATGTATTTTCAGTGTAACAGTAGTGTCTTCAACAAGTAAATAGCGTCCAATCGAGTGATTGGATCATGAAACATTATAATAAAGAATTCATTCGACGTGAAATTCATAAATATTTCCTGTATCCGCCGTCAACGCAAATAACTTTAAAAGCTTCGGAAATATTGCTATAAACTTTAGTTTTCGTTAAATTGAAAAATTATAAAGCAAGAATATTGCAAAACAAACTAATCGGTACAACGAAATGATGAAGAAGAATTCAATTAAGCTGTCAAGTTTAAATTAAAGTACTTGCTCAGTGATGTGATCCCATCACTAGATTTAATATGGCATATCACGATTCCTTTCTTTCCATCCTATCCTTGAGGTGGAAGCGTCAGGGTGGCCTGCGAAATTAAAATTTTCTTGCGGTTTTTGCAATTTGCAGGTCAGTGTCAGGTTGTAAGATGACGAAAAATGAGTCGCGCAAGTAACACGTAAGTAGTTACAGAATTACAATCATTAAAATCATCAATACAATCCTCTAAGTTCATTTAAACCCATTGAATTACTTTTTCATGAAATAGTTATTGAATGGGGTTACATGAACAATTGAACATAGAGGGTTAAAAAAAATCTTTATTAACCGTTGATTGTTCAAACATTAGTGTAGCCCTGGCTCTTGTACTAGAATTCCCTGTATCACAAGAGCCAGACAGCCAGTTGTAGTAATGACTATAATTCTGTAACTACATACGTGTTACTTGCGCGACTCATTTTACATCAACTTACAACCTGACACTGACCTGCAAATTGCATTTGAATTTCGCGGACTACCCTGGCGCTTCCAACTCAACTTTTGTAAGTTTTTTAAATAAAAAGAAAAAGTAATGTAACTTATAATATCTCATTCTCACAAAACAGACATCGCGTGATGCGCCACATAGACGTTAATTTACGAGGCAGCCTCCGACGAATATAAAAGATAAAGTTGTATATGTTTTCTTTCCCCAAGGACACTGAAGACGATGCCAAAGAGAACCCTCGATGGCTGAAACTACTTCCGAGATTTTATTTATTTTTGTCGACCTATAAATTCGTCGGTTTTACCACTTTGACCGCTATGTAACGTTCAGTGTACCGTAAACGTGAGATAAGAATGTGACAATAGCTGCGTAATTTTCGGCGATAACTCTTACTTGTAACTACGTAACCTCAGTAATGTTCAGTTGACGTGATTACCCGTTATTGGCAGTCGAAGTGTTAAAAGCGATGAATTTGATATGTATTATTTATTTTTTTCAACACGACGTGTCGAGCTACGGAATAAGTGTAGTGTAAAAGCAAGTACTATGTAGATGAACTGGTGTTAGACTAATTAGTTCATAAGGACTCAGAAACTTTACGCCTTCATCAACGAACTGTAAATGTTATTTAGAAATTATATTAAGCGATATAACAAATAATTTTGTAGATAACACTAGAAAAACTAATACACAATAACTATTCTATGCTTGTATTATTGAATCATACCAAAATATAACTAACAGAACGGTATATCGGAAAAACAACCGTAATAATCGTGAAAAAAACTTAAATTGACATATCTTCGAATCAAAAACAAATAAAAATGGCAATACTAAAATATTCTAACTGCTTATAGCGTCACTGTTCTTAATTCTAATACACTTGAAGTTATAAACGAGCGCCATACTAATGTACTATTTTATTGCAAATTATGCGTAACTTGTACTGCTGTTGCATATAAACTTATGTTTAACCCACAGCGAACCTTACCACCCATGGCCGAAGGTGTAATTTCCTACTTGCTAACGTTTACTTTATAATTACAGACATTATTGGAGCGACATGTGAACAACCACTTCAATGAAGCTTCACCAAGTAATGGTTCCGGCAAGAAGTCTGCAGAAGGTTCCACCAAACTCATCCGTAGAAATGGCAAGAAGCTGCGGTATAGAAGACAACCATGGTCTGGTGAGTTGAAACTTTTATTGTACCCATTTTAACCCATTACAACTATTGATAAAGGCCAAAAGGCGCCGAGAATAGAGTCTAGAGCCAAAAGTAAGCTCGAGAAAGCAGTATAACCTCTGCAGCTGGATAACCAGCTCATTGACGCTGAGTATCCCAAAAACAGATGTTTTTGGTCGATCAGTCTCTTCAAAAAGAAAGAGATGTGTCATTTGATTTAAATCATATGCAATAGATTGGGCAGACGCTGTCCTGTCTACTCTAGTAAGTGTTATCAAGTATAGGTACACAATCCAGTAAACAACGAGTTATTTCCTTACCTTGCTCCTCCAAGACTGGATTTTACTATGATTTGCTTTGGATTACTCCATGGGGCCTTTAAGCTTTGATAAAGATCACTACGACATCAATGGTGGCCGTGCATATCTTAGAACTCATCATAATTGCAAAAAAAAATGGTTTATTCAACGTGTTTTCAAGTCCGTTGCTATTGAAGAAAGAGCTTGAGTTTGCTACATCGAGTAATATCATTTGTTATTTAGTATGTAACATCTTTTTGACCACACCACCATATTGTTCCAGCACGCATGTTCGACTTCTTCGACGCGGGCATGATGGAGGGCCTGGTGTGGCGCCTGCTGCGCTGCTCCCGCTGGCGCCTGGGCGGCGCGTGCCCGCTGCCCGAGCCGCCCGGCCGCCACACGCTCACGCTGCGCGCCGCGCTCACGGCCACGCGGTACAACGTCACCGCGCGTAGGAGGGAGGCGCTCGTCACCTATTACCCGCCGAATGTGTAAGTTTGCCTTACTTTTTGGTCAATTGATAGTTTTTGAGAGAAAGAGGAAGGCTGGATGCGGGATTGACAGACATCAAGAGAGAGAGGGATAGAAATCTGTGTGATAAATTGTATAGAATCAACGTTAGTTAAAATTCCATTGTTTACTCAAGAAAACTTGGCTAAATTAAGGAACTACCTGGTTTTCATACTTTGGTAATATTTCTGATTACCACGCATAAAAGTATTGACCAGCAGAATTGTATCATCCGTCAAATATCTACTCCCTCATGTAATGATGAGCTCATCTTGTCCTGAATAGTTAAGGGTTTTAATTGACTTTGATTCTATATGCAGAGTGTGTTACATAGGTATTATTGATCTGATAACAATGTTTATATTTACTGAACAATTTCAATAAAAACAGTAATAATTTCTTGTCACTTGATAGGTCAAATACAGTGATTCCCTAGATGTAGTCAATGTATATTCTTCGATATCACAAAGTATGATGTTTTCAGGTAAGCATTGGAGTAATTCATATCACCAATCATCTATGCATCCTGGGTCAATCTCCCTCCTTTTTAGGGAATAGGGTAACCTGCTAAAACCTTTAGATATTATCACTGTGAAAACTTGTATTATACAATTTGATTGTACAGAAAAATATTACGAAAATCTTACTAATTTAACTTAGGGACTCTTGAAAAGTTAACACTAAATTGATTTAATCGAGGGGTATGTAATTTTTTATACAAGTGTATGTGACAGAAACAAACTCCATTCACACTCCTTTAGATACAAAATTATTCACACCCCGACACAATTTTAAGAAATTCTAAATCAGAATTATCAATCCTCACCAATTAGCATTGATCCCTTTCATAATATGGTCTAAGTAAGAGTATATAGTTAAAAATAAAATACTAATCTGAGTATTTACGATCTAGTCAACAGCTCGGACTGTCGTGTCTAAATAGATTATTATAAAGTGCACAGGTAAACTCAGGTGGGTTAGTAGTGCAAAAGGAAATTTATGTGTTTAGCTATATTTTATAATTCGTCAATTATCAATGTATCATGCAAAGCAATGCTCTTTTCCATTTACTTCCTTCATGTCATAGTAATTTATTTATTTTCACACGTAAATTCACAATTCATTTTAGAATTTCAAAATGAATATTGTCAGTTTTTAGCACCCATTTTAAATGCTCGATTTGCAGATTGAGTTGAAACCATTTGACGTACGTAACAATTTTTCAATTATTACGCTCATGTAATTTCTCCACAACCTGTAGCTTTCTGATTAATTTAACACATACCTTATAATTTTATTATAGTGCACGATACCTTACCTCTTCAGGGGATCATATGCATTACTATGAATCAAAATTGGCACTAACTGGCAACGGAACGCTTGCAAATTGGCGTAAATTGTGTGCACTTGATCCCCAAGCAGTAAGCTTGGCTTTGCATGCACGATATTGCCATCAGTGCCACACAGAGTTAAAATATTCACTAAGTTGCTAGCATTGATACAGTCTTTCAACATTGATCATAATATTGTGGTTTTCTTATCAAAAATATTTTCAATTTTATACGTTTTTTCATCAATTGCTCTTTATTGATTGCTAGCAATACCAATGGGTTGCCAGTCCTTATTGATGTTTTTAATTTAGGCATAGTGAGTCATCTTTTCATTTAAAAAAAAAATGAAAACCTTTATTCAAATGCATAAGGTTGCTTACGGTCTGAATGGCAAAAAGGTTGTGTAGCGGCAGTGTGACTGCTGCATCAAATTGTTATGATACGTTATACAATTTGGCACTGTTGTCCCTTGCTGTGCAGCTGGTTATTTGTCGCCCAAATTGAAAGTATCTTTAAATGCTAGTATATGAAAAAAGCTTTTTAGATGTGCATGCCAATCATTTAGTACACCTTCAATATGGGATTGGTGCCCATAAACGCTGCAAACACAAGTCACAAATCAAAATTTTCGTGTCAGAGAATTATAAACTTTATTCCAGAAGCCGCCCAACATTACACCAAAATTCGCAGCCTAAATTGTGTTTGCAGCTGCCTCCCGTGTGGCACGGGAACGAACCGGTAATAATAAGTTTGAAATTCTTTCAGGTTGGAAGACGAGTGGGTGCCGGAGAAGGACGTGGCGCGCATCAAGCGGGTGGAGATCGCGGAGTTGTCGGCCAGCGTCAAGGTGGCGCTGTACTCGCACTTCTGCGCGTCGTACAGCGGACCTGCGCCCGCGCCGCCGCCCTTGCCGCGCCGCTCGCGCCGCGCCGCGCCGCGCCTGCTGGCGGCGCTGCTGGGCGCGGCGGGCCGGCGCGAGCGCGTGGAGCGCGTGGAGCGCGTGGAGCGCGTGGAGCGCGTGGAGCGCGTGGAGCGCGTGGAGCCCGTGCAGCTGCGCGAGCCCGACAAGGTGGCGCGGCCCAGCGGCGCCAAGAAGCGCAAGATGGGGCGGCGCTACGGCGGCGCCGCCTTCTGGCCGTGCGGACGATAATCGAGTGATCCCGGCGCGGTGTCACGCTACGCGACCGATCTTGTTATTTGTGATTGCGGGCCGACCCTCGCTTTGGAACGCGGGTTCGAATGAGTTGTCTGGGAAAATTATGAAAATGATTTAATTTTATGTGAATGACGATATGAATTTGTTTGTGTGTGATTAATTCCATTTTTAATACATTTTTACAAAGGATCCGCCTCCCAAAGTCGCCGTCGGCCCGCAAAGAGATGTCCGTATAAACTTTATGTTTTCTCAATTGAATAGAATAATGTGATCGATAGTATAAATGTTGTCGGCGCGCGTAGTCCGTGTGACACCGAGCGAGACAGATGTTGATTCGACGACAGGCTGATGGCCGACGATATCCGACTTAGGAAAATTCTCGCCAAAGATTGTTGAGGTGCCGCGACGCGGTTTAGACTGCTATACAGCAGAAAGTTAAATTTTATTCACAAGACTGATGCTTTTTTATAATGATATTGACCGGTCGAAATATCGAGCCTTAACGCGTCCGTTCATCGAGGTGGTAGAACGCGGCGCGAACAAAGCGTGTACATAGGTAGTTGGAAGTGTATAGTGAGTACGAGTTCGTACTCGATGTAACATAGGCGACAGATAGAGTACCCGGACGTTAGTCTGATAGCGTAAGTTAGAGTAAGGACGACCAGCGATGCGCATCACTGCCAACTGTACATAGTAGACGTATCGACTCGATACTTAGCTTAGTATTAAATGATTTCGCTTTTAGTTGTTTAGTCCCCGCGTCTCGCGTCTCGTGTAGCTTCGCTTCCTGAGGTACCGACTGCGACGCCGAGCGCCGACGTCTTCCGGACAAGTGCCTGACACACGTCGCACACCTACCAAGCTAGTGTTCACTATATATCACGTATACCGTGCGTAGTCATATCAAACGAAACTCGCAGTTTAGTCGTAGCGTAGGACGAACAATTTTGATATTCGACGTTTTATTCCCCTTGTTGTGTTTGGTGACTCTAAGGAATCAACAACTGTCTGTAGTTATACATAATGTCACTGCCATTGAGAGTTGTGTACAAGTTATTAGCCTCGACGATACTGTTAGCAATAAACGTTTTGTGATAAGATTATATTGATAACCGATGTTCGTTTCCACGCACAATATTAGCCGTATTTTTGTGTGATACAATAACAATAGTATAGCAATGATTTTTAAAGATATAGAGTAAATTTCTAATTCAATTTATGAGAGGATTTGTTTGTTGGAGGAACATACGTTGGTACAACATGAGATTTCGTACTGGAAGATTTTTTTTACTAAAAACACATTAGGTATTTTTATTTACGAGGGTATGCGCTTATTGTGTCAATATTAAATTCATGAAATGTCTTCATAGTTCGTCAAGGCGAAGAGTATGTTAGCAAGCGTACCGAGAAACTGAGAACGTTTTAAGAACGTTTCGATTATGAAATGAAAACAGTTGATATAAACATATTTTCTTGACTTTTTAATTTGTTAAGAAGTCAAGATCAATTTGTATCGTTGTTGCAGGATTAAACTAGCAAAAATATGATACTAAATTACGCCAAATTTCTGGTTGACAGATGAGCGCAAACTATGTTCAATGAATTATTATTTTATTTTAATATCGTAAGAAAACTCATGTTGTACCAACGAGGTGTACGGTATAGAGGAATTAGTGATGCTATTGTGAAAGTAATAATTATTGTAGTGGCGAATGTTTTTAGATCATTGAAATGTAAGGAGCCTTGAAATGTTCAATATTAATAATTTATCGTAAGTTATGGTTATGTCCGCATAACCAATAGAAAAGCAATGTTGCATCGTGTTCTTAATAATATTAAATTTATTAATAGCGATTTAAGCGATTTGTGTAAAAGGAACACCAAATTAAATGATAAATAAGATCGAGACAGATTACTAAGTGTAGTTTCCAATGATCTAAGCGCATTTATAAGGCAAGTCCAATGAAATGACTCCGAATGATATACAGTTAGGATAGCTCAGCTCATACAGTAATACATGCCAATGATTAACGTCAAAAGCTGGTTAGTACACACAGCTAGATGTAAAACGAACTTTTGAATGCCCCTATACAGACGTTGTCAGATTATAACTGCCTTTTAGCCATAAGGGATTATACAAGTGAATATAAAATTGTGTTCTGTGCTCTCACGATCTCGCTAGTATTTTTTAGTTAGTGCGTATAGCGTTAAGTTAGGACGAATTGTGTGGACGTGGTGTAATCTTAATTGTAAACACCATAACGTATTTTTCAAACTATCGCTTATCGTAAACTGGAACGGAGATTTTATTAGATTCATTTAGTAGTGTAAATCGGCCCCTGGACTAATAGTGTGAAAATTGAATGTGAATAGTATATTATTCTACTATAGAGGGAGCCTTAGGCGAGAATTGCGGGTGAGGAGTCAGAGATCACTATTGTGTCTGGTAGCGGGACACTCGAGTTAGTTCGGGACTGCGCGCGCGGTGCAGTCCCGGACGCATTCGTAGTAGGTATGGACCCAAAGAAGAGTTTAGGAAAATTTCTCTAGTAGTCAAGTTGGTGCCTGATTGTTCGCGTGTTTAGGGGATCGTATGCTAACATATAATACAGTTTAGACTTCCTTTTGGAGCATTTCCAACGTACTGATTATTTTTTTAATAAATTTAAAAAATTAGAGTAATTATTTTTTTCAGCACTGATCGTAGTGCCATATTTTATTGGCTCGCTTTTTTAATAAATTATTTTTATAGTGAAATTCGACACCAAAATCAGAAAGACAAAATTAGTTTTTTGTTCTATCCGTGTAACAATATGGACTTGAATATTTGATCTCAGAAATCGGCAGTGTAACAGATTTATGATGAGAATGCATGAGAGGATCCTAGTATTGCGGTCCGTGAGTGTTATTTCTTAATGAACATGTTAAGTGTCGCTCAATTTAAATTTATTTTACTTACGAGAACAAAGTTTGACACATACAAACATACATTTTGGCCTATCAAAATGCTTGAGTACAAATTTCATTTCGCTATATTTACGACGCGATGAAATGTCTAGTGTTTGGCAAATAATCGGACTAAAGTTAAATTAACATTAGATTAGCGTTAGTGGTTCAGAATGTTAGTCAAGAGAAGATATTTTGTGAAGACGAACCTCTTCGGACGAGGCGATGAAATTATATCGAAATACATTGATATACATATTGGTAAGCTCGAAAAGATAGAATATATTTTTATCACTGCCACAGTAGTCATAGTTGTCGTGTCGTTGTGAGAGTTGAGTTCGGTTTTGCATGTTTGTGGAGCGCGCGACCGTTCACTTGTTGCTCAGCGATTTATAATAATTTTAGTTATCCGCGGGCTCACTGGCATGCAAAATCTTTTTGTTACGTGACAGAGTATACAACGGGGAACAATGGTAGTCGCTGCCAATATTATTTAAGCCCTATAGTTTGATCAGCATTATTTTCAGCGGGGTGTCCACTGGTTATGTGAAGGCGTGAAACACATTACAGCCAAGATGCAGACACGCTTGAATGACGTTGTAAAATTACAGCGAGCGGAACAATAAAAAGCGCCATCTTCAACTACATAGTCGTGTGGTTGGAAATCGTGGTTTTAATTGCTTCTCCCGCACTTAGACGGAAACTCAAGGAATGTATATAGTTAAGTATTTATTATTAAGTATTATTCTGCAATTCTGCATAGTACTGTAATTTGCTTCGCGCCTGGTTCGGGCTTAGGGGAGCGAGGGAGGCGCGCCCGGGTAGAGTGGCGACATTCGCCCGGGGCGGGTCCCGGACATTCCCGGACCGTCCCGGGCTGAGTCCCGGGCGTCGCCGCGCGGGGGTAGTCTAGTGGTAATGTTCGCGAGTTGTCTTTCAAACACGTTTCCTATATTATGCGTTTATTATATGAATGTTCTCCTTTATTGTAAATGTTTGAATACAATAGTAACTATGTGGAGCCTGTGTATTCCAAATAGTGTGCACTACTTATTCAATTTGTAGATATTTAATTATATATAGTATAATGTTTAATGCGTTGTCTTATTTGCTTATACCCTATGGTGAAATCGGTGAAATTAATTATAATTTTGAACCCACGAGCTGATGGGTAATCTACCTCAATTAATTTATCACACATTTGGGCATAATAATAGTGAATGTTAATTTAAATTTGAAATTTGTTCAATGTAGTGATTATTAAGGTTTTTTTTTTCAAATAAAATGGTTTGTCCACCTGTCACAAGTACTGTATCTTATATTAAATACATATTGTATGATTGATAATTATGTGTTTTATTAAATCACTGATACATCTGAAAATCACCTTTTAACACCCTTGTTATTATATCACCTTAAAAAGATTAAGGATCATCAAAAATAACCACAAGACAGACACTTAATTTGCAGTCTTCAGATTTTCATAATTAAGACATCATATTGTGATGCACTTGCATCTGTTTGCGTCTCTGCTGTACTGTGGAGTGTAGGCCGATGCCTAATTCCGAAAACTTAGCATAAATCCAGACTGGGCTACCAGGAATGCCTTTGTACAGAAAATTCAAATACGGGATCGCGGATCAAACTCCGAATCCCGCGTTCAACGAAGTCTCTTGCGTCTAATGAACCAACGCAGTTTTAATAATTTGATAATGTTGATAGACATTATACACTAAAGGAATGGTTAATTTTATTACTTGGAACCCTAAAATGTACCTGTGCACCCTCGTCCATATCCAGAGCCCTAGTGAAGAAAACATTTCATACTCTTAGGCACCTACTTAGATGCCAGTATAGTAGACGTCTACATCTACTGCTCTGGTTGACTTGCAAGATGGCATAAACTCACATCTTGCAACATAAAACAAATGACAGTAGGCAAAAGAAAGTTTTGAAAACAAGAAACGACCTTGAGAAACAATATTATCATCCATTTACATCCAATAAACTACCTAGCTACAAAACACGCCACGTGCCAAGACGCATCTATCAGCATTTTACAACTTCAAAGCAAAACTTACACAGGATACCTATGGTTTCTAATTTCTACTGAGTTTTAGTGAACATAATGCATATAGGTAAGTTGTGTAAGGTATTTCGTGTGCCCGGGAACGCTGGCACCATATGTTTCACAAGGCAACCCGATACCGGGGCAGGTGTCATCAAGCTATTGTTTTAATGGTCGATATTGATGCAATTTTACTTATGACTAGCGGCCCGCTTCGGCTTCCCACGGGTGGACATTTAAAAAAAAAAAAAATATAGTCTATGTTACTCAGAGATAATGTAGCAATCTAATGGTGAAAGAATTTTTGAAATCGGTCCAGTAGTTTTTGATTTTATTCGTTACAAACATACAAAAATACAAATCTTTCCTCTTTATAATTTTCAGTCTCTTTGTAAATGAAGTCATCCAAAGGGATAAAATGAATTTAGAGGGTTGTATTGTTGATTTTAATGATTATAACGCAGTAAAGCTATATTATTAGCTGACGGGCAAATTGCAAAAAACGTAAGAACTTTTTGAATTTCGCGGGCTACCCTGGCGCTGATACTGCGCTCCACTACACGCTGTCAGAGCCTGAGCGTTGACTTTTTACGATTGGTGTCCATCTCTGCGCTCCATAGGTTAGTAGGGAAGAATGTACATGTCCATTTCTTTTTTCTTCAGTGAGAGATCAGAGAGGGAGAGATCCTTTCATTATTTGTTTCAACGACCAATAGCTCTTGCAAAGATTTTTAGAGTATTATTGTTATTCTTCCTTAACGGTATAGTAGTCAGCACAGCAGCCAAAAATATTATTTATTTATTTACAAACTCTTACCTACAACTACCATTACAGATCTGCGATCCAATGCGATAGAGTGGCCTTTTGTAATAGCTTGTGTAAAAGTTTTGAGTATGAATAGGTATGGATGGTAATAAGAATAGGGTAGGGGGATTCCAAATAAACGATAGATGGGCATTGTGAAAGATGATATTATGGCTAGAAACAGGCCGTTGAAAAGGGTACTTATGCATAAGTATGGAAGACGAAGACTTGCTGTGCTAAACCCATACAAATTAGGCAGGAGAAAGATGATTGGGTAAAAGCTTCCACCATACAACCTACTCATACACTTTGTATACCGGGTACTAAGCACTAAGCTAAAAGCTACCAGCATTTATTCTAACTTCTGAAAAACTAAACGTTTTCAACACACTTGGTCGCTTTGTTGCCCGGCTTTTAGGTTCAAAATGCAGTGTAAACACTCGCTCTTTTTGCTCTATTATCTTAGCCTTGTTCTTCCAAGTGTGTTGGGATCGGCTTCCAATCTAATCGGATGCAGCTGAATACAAGTATTTACATGTTGTGTCTGCCTATCTGACCTCCACATTTTTTTGACACATGATTAAACAAAAAAGTTTTTGACTTACAAGTGTTTTCGAGAACGTGCGATTGTCCTGAATATTAAAGGTAGTGTGAATGTATCGGTGTCTACAGCCAGTTTAGAGTTTGCCCGTCCCAATTTGTTTGAAACAAGGTTGTTGTCTTCACAAAACAGAGCAAAAAAATTAAAAAGCTCTAAAAACTGAATAAAATAAATAAATCATGCCTACAAAAGTGCAGAGCCCCTGTCGCCTGCACCAGACTGCTTTGTCAGCAGGTTGTCGGAAGTCGCAAGCGTCCTGCTGGCGGGGCCTCGTCCCACTCCTTCGTAACCTGCCGACTGTACCGGACCATGTGAGTAACTAACTATAGGCATACGGATCATTAGGTCATACTATTTAGTAGGTCTTCCTCTATTTTAATTATTCTGGCCAACTGACAATTACTTTCGATGGTGAGGCTGCAAATAAAATCTGTTAGCTACTGGTTTAGTTCCTACAAAATATTTACACGGAATGTCTTTCAGTTTTTTATTTAACTTTGAATCCAACTTAAATAATGATTTAAATAATTTGCTTATTTTAGTGTAACCATCGAATACTTCGTATTTTTAATAGCACATAGTGTAGGTTTATACAGGTGCCGTTTTAGTTAATTCAATCAATAATGTGCTCTTTAACTTTGAAGTAATATCAACTACGCAGGGGCGAGTTTTCTAAACAGGTGAGCTTTTCAGGACACGAACCGATATTCCTGAGCATTCACCCCTGGGTTCAGGTCAGGCAATTGGGTTTTTCCATCAGGAATTTCTCAGTAGCAGTCATGGAGTCTAGGTTTGTGCCCGGTTGATGGCAATAGGCACGGGAGTTAAAAATAACTGGCGAAATGTGGGTGTACCTGTGCCTAACACTTCGTGGATCAGGTACGGGAATGATGATGATGTTCTGCTATTTCAAAGGAAATTAAAGTGGCAAGTGTTTTTTTCGAGGCATTAAGACGATAGACGATGGACGATGAAGCGACAGAGTACACAGAATCATAGCTGTGTTTTGAAATGAAAGTCTTCGTTTTTCAGTGCCGCGTTCCGGAGGGCGGACGGCAGTGATCGAGCATCATAAAACCGCATGGTGAGTTTTAAAATCAATTCGTATTTTGAATCACGTATCGTTTTACTCATCATGTATAAAGCGCAGGCCACACCGCTGGCGAGCGAGCGAGCTTTTCACCTCTTTTCATACTTTGTGGGTCAAACCATGAACAACGAAAGAGCCAAAACGAAGTATGAAAACAGCCTCGCCCGCCTCGCAAGCTCAATCGCTAGCTGGCGGTGTGGCCTACGTTTTAGGATTAGTAAACTTCGTTAATTCATTCATTTCTTTAAGATTGAATTAATTGGGATATGGATTTAAAAAAAAATCCCTGATACCATGCCGTTGCAGGTTCGATTCCCGCACTGAATTGCTTGTATGTAGTGTTAATTAGTCAGTTGTGCCTTTAATTTTCGTTATGATTATAATTTTATATATGATTTAAGTGTGTTAATGTGGTATAAATTACGGAATTGATTGGTAGTTTTTTCTATGGAAACTTTAAACGATTGAGATAGAAACAAATGTACCCAAACCTCTAAAACAGAACGTTGTTTCGTTTATAGACCGACTGCTTTAATGAGCACTCCGCCTTGCCCCATCAAAGACCACAAAATCCTAACAATATCCCACAGGTTATTTGCTTTAAAATAACCATAATCCACGCAGGTATTACGATAGTAATTGAACCAATACGTGATGAACCTTCAGAATATTCCTTTTAAATTGATACATTCGCGAGGACTCATTAAAGCGGTCGGTCTATATTTTTTTGTTCTACACTTATTGAAAAAAATTGCGCTACTGAACAGTCAAGGCCAGCAGACCTCAAGACAGTGACATCAAGAAAGAAGAGGTTCAGGGTTGAAATGGCCATTACCTCACAGTCACGTGGTCATGACGGTACAACGTGTGATGTGACGTAGTGGAAGTCTCGACCTGGACTGTCCTACTAGTTGAAGAACTCCAAGATGAGAAGCAGAACTAGCTGACTTGCGGCTATGAAAATTCTTCAGACTCATTTTTTTTTGTTTGTTTGTATCTTTTGATGCATTTTTTTGTGATTTATTTTGTGTGCTTTTATATTTCCTGTGGTTTGTTTCTTTTTAGTATTTTACTTTTTTTTCTGTGTTTTTGTAACTGTTTTAATTATGAGTGTGTGTGTTACCTACGTCAAATATTTATCGCTAGAGGTGATCTAGTACTGGTACTTACATATCCATACGAAATAGAAATTATTCAAGTAGGTAAGTACTTTTTAGGGCTCTTATGTTAAACTTGATTATAACTTGTCGTATCTTTTGGTAGGTAAACTCATAAATTAAGTTTTTTACTACAGTTTAACAGTCATTTACGATCGTTTTACGACGCCATAAGATTTTGCCAAACTCAGACGTAATACTTTTCTTTTCTACCAGCTTCATAAAAAACAATTTTTCGAGAGTATTACAATTTTGTAAGCTGTTTCCAACTTAAATAAGTAGATGTAAAAGTAACGAACATATCCTCAAGCCTGCTGCCTTGTGAGTGAGTTATGAGAGTGTCACTCATACATTAGTGCCTAATTATTACAGATTTAAGTAAACTATAACTTATTCATCCCAAATATAACAATTTCAGCAACAAAACTACTTAATTCCCTTTTCTTTTCAATTATTAATCTACCAGCCATTAAGGTAACTAGGGCCGGCTATACCAACAGCAGCTACGAGTACGTGCCTCCTTTCCAGTGTAACATTACGCTTGGTCAGGGCTCCCAGTGTTTACAGAGAATGTTGTTACTTGATACTTAAGCGACCAGTGAATGCTGTGTAGTTGTTATTGGAACGTAACGTTAGTGTTATGTGTGTTTGATTTAGGTATCTTTATTAGTATTGTCTGCGGAGTTAGGTATTTTTTATGGTTACGTTACGTTGTACAATGTAAATATGAAAATTATTCCTACGTTTCTTTAAGAGGATATTCAGCATATAGGAATAAGGTAGGTACTTGACATTCTATACAGTGGTTCCTTCCTCGGTGAACTAGTGGTCGCAAAGCGTGATTGCTGAGCATGAGGTCCTGGGTTCGATTCCCGGGTCTATCAAAGTATAGCGGACGGACATCATCAACACATGGTGATCAGACTCGTTCCTTGTTCTATTGAGAATAGCCCGTTGCGTGAGCTATTAGCTGCCGGATTTTGTTTACAATTTCATGGGTTTTAGTTTTATTGCACGGAACCCTAAACCTTTTTCTAAAATAAATTTAGTGATCCTAAGCTACTCGTTCGCGTTGCGCTTATTACATGAGCTATCTGCAGGTAAAATTCCCGTCAAAATCGGTCCAGCCGTTTCGGAGATTAGCCGAAATAAACAGACAGACAGACAAAAATTTAAAAATATGTTTTTTTGTTATCTTCATATGCATTCAGTAAAAAGCTGTTATGTATTGTGAAATTGCAAACAGACACTTCTATTTTAATTATTTGTATAGATATTTAGATATTGGTTAGCGTTTATGTCATTGTATCGTAGGTAGTTAAATAATGACCACACCTAATAATTAGTTCTAATCATTAAACGGTTGTACACCCGGGTAACAGTCATAATATTTGAGTAGATAACAGTAAGCTTAGTCAGTGGTTAAGGATTTGCCCTCTACTAAAATTGCTGAATAGTGTAACGATCCAAAAATACCTCAATAAATAAGTAGTTATGTTTTTCGTAATAGCTATCAAATATTAGCAATAACATGTTATCGTTATTGGGAAACAAAGTATTGCCTCAACAAACATGTTTATTCCCAAAACAATGAAAATAAATGTAAAACTAACGATACAATTCTGAATATATTACTTTTATTCAAAAGTTTTTGTTCATTTCTGCTTACTACAGTCAATCATATTCTTTCTGTACTAGTTTGTAATCGCGGCTTCGTGTGTGGAATTCAGAAATGATTCCACGAGATCGTACTTTCGGGATGAAAAGTATATGAAAGGGACTGAACAACTTTCTCCTTGGGTCCAATTCGTAAATGCGAAAAAATTGTCAGCTGTCCCATACAAAATTTTAATACCTTCTCGACCCAAATTTATGGGACAGCTGAAATTTTTTTCGCATTTACGAATTGGACCCAAGGAGAAAGTTGTTCAGTCCCTTTCATATACTTTTTTTGCATTTACGATATTGGACCCAAGGAGAAAGTTGTTCAGTTTGTTGGTGTGCAGCATATCCTTTCATATGACTATACCCTTTCTGTTACACCCTGTATAAATATGTATATGTCTAAGAGACAAATCCGTCCGTTCACTTGTAAAGGCACAAAAATGTATGAGACAGACAGACCGACAGATAGGCATAGTTACTCTCGTATCTATAGTATTAGTGTATACAGGCATAATAAATATAATAACATAACTTTTGCACAATGTTCACTTATCTGAGAGGATCTACGCATCTTCACGGTCCATTGCCGATGAGATACCAGCACTTGATAGCTTCATAAATAATATCTAACTTTACTTGACCCCGTACTTGATACATGTTTCACAGTGTAAGGGGTCTAAATTGTATGGTTATTGAGATGTCCAGAGTATTATGGGCTGTAGTGTCTTTATAATTCATAGGAAAGTAGGGTTTTCCTTATCCTGGAAATATCAGCTTTGGCTCAGGGTGTGTGCAAAGTTAAACTTGGTTAGAATGTTTTTCTATGAGCGAGGAATTATACTTTATCATATGTTTGAGATTTGAAAATATAAGGAACTTGAATTCCCGAAGAGCCTACACTAGACCCTATTTGTTTTTTGCTGGAAGTCGTTTGTAAATGTAATGTCGGTACTATGTAGGTACTATGTAGGTACTATGTAGATACTATGTAGGTACAATGTAGTTACTATGTAGGTACTTATTACTAGACGGCCTCGTTGGTGTAGTAGTCGGGTTCGATTTCCAAGTCGGGCAAAGTGTTATTGGGTTTTTCCATCAAGAATTTCTGGGTAGCAGCCCGATTAGTGCCCGGTTGATGGCAATAGGCTCGCCCCCAAATACTTGGCACTTTACCTAGCGAAATGCCGATGTACTTGTTAGGTGAACACCTCCGCCTAACCCTTCGGGCATTACAAGCGTGATGTTATGTTATTACTAGGCACAAATCCAGACTTTCGATTCTGAGTAACTACTGAGAATTTCTTGATAGATCCGATAGATCGATCCGATTTTTGTTTTATTGTAAATTCATTTTTTTTTATTTTGTCCTCTGTGAGTCTAGAAAATACTTTTTCTTTTCTTTCTTTTATAGACCCACACTGTTCGAACCTACTTCAAAATAGCAGCAATTTTTATAAAATCGTAAAACTCTAGTACCGTTGCTCTTAGTTTGCAGTTGCACCGTATTTGGGCAGTACCTAATGATAGATGTAGTTTGATGGTAGGTAGCTAAAGCGTAGGTCTGTGTAGTCATTCTAATGGTGTCTACACACTGACGGCTTGCAGGCTTCACGCCGACGTTCCGGTTGTAGGCCGCAGGGCTTACCTAACGATACATGGTTGTGTTAAACCACGAACACGGTGTGTATGTGAGATTATAGGGCCTTCAGTCGGTACCGGAACTTCAATAAAAATGTGAGTAGAAAAACAAAAACAACCAACCCGACTTCAGACATGTTTTTCTAGCTAATTTCATGGTATTATGTGGCATAGGAGCTCGTGGCTAAATAATAACAGCTGTTCGGGTCGATCTTTAGGTTAAGCCGTGCTTGCCTAGGTTGGTCTGTGGATAGGTGACCGCCCATTACATACCGAGTTTCCTCCGTGCCTCGGAAAGCACGTTAAGCCGTTGGTCCCGGCTGTCATTTGTAGATCTTTGACAGTCGACAGTGGCCCAAAAAGTCTGACAACTAGTCTTACCAAGGGGTATCGGTACCCAGTACTAACTGGGTTGTGAAGGTCAGACAGGTAGTCGCTCCATGTAAAATACTGGTATTCAGCTGCATCCGGTTAGACTGGAAGCCGACCCCAATATAGTTGGGAAAAGGTTAGGCAGATGATGATGATGATGATGTGGTATAGGGAAAACCACACAACTATTTAGGAAGAATTAAGGAATTTAAAATATAATAGGTGTAAAAATACCTTTCACGAAGCCGACAGGCACTTGTACATTGCGATGTTCCAGAACATACCTGGGAACCTTCTAGTTACGGAGATATTGGGGGTCAAAGTTTTAAATACGAGTTTTTAATATTGTGATTTTACTTTAAATACCTATACGACCCCTGTACTATTCATTAAATTGAGTAAAACGTGATTTTTCACCCCAAAAAAAAGTCGTTTCCAGCTATAACCTTTGTCTAGAGTTACTTAGTTTGGTGTACAGAATGCTTGGTTGACGGCTTCGTAAATGATCCTTTTACACCTTGTTTAACATCACGCCTGTATTACCCAAAGAGTTAGGCAGAGATAAACCTGCCTCCTATTAACCTCTATGTAAACAAGTATAATCTAATTAAGTACTTATATTATTTTCTTTAAGTAGGTAAAACTTTCAGTGTCCATTGACGGGATGGTAACATTTTAGCTTAAAAAAATAAAAAAAAATCTCTTTTTAACTAAACATTTAGAGAGCAGTGGAGGCTCAGTGGTACCGGCCGCGAATGACGAGTTGTCACAAGTTCGAACCCAGGCAGGCGCATTACCTTGTGTAATTTATTTCATCACCATTGCGCTCAAAACGGCAAAGGAAAACGTCGTAAGGAGACTGTGATATTCTAGAACCAAAAATTCAAAGACATGTTACATTTCCCTCCCTCACTGGTCCTGCGTTTTTTATCACAGCCCACCCGCTCTTATAGAGAGGAGTTCTAGGTGCCCCAGCAGTAAGAATATTACGGGGTGGATGGGCCACCGACGCGAAAACGGTTACCACGTATTTAGTACATCATTCTGAGCACATAGAAATTTTTAATCGGTTATTAAAAAAAAAATCAGCTGTTCCGTACATTTTGACCATGTAGGTATTGCACTTTTGTAGGTGACCTCCTATGCATGCGGTATTGAATACGTGGTACCTAACCGTTTTCGCGTCGGTGTCCTTTTCCGTATACGCTGATTATGCTAACTAAAAACTACCTCCATGACTCAGGCTCACTTAAAACCTCCACACCCACATTCGATCCTGAAGATTAAAACTATCCTAAGAAGAAGGCGGTATATTGATCAGCAGAGAAGCCGACTTCCATTCATATCTGGCCGGGTAAAGTTGGAAACTTCGGCGAAGCATTGAAAGTATCTCCGACAAAGTTCCGCTCTGAATACACATTCCAGATTGATTATATTTAAGTATTGGATAAAGAATTTGCCGAGAAACTGAGAAGGTTTTGATGAGACTTTAGAATACTTGATTGTTTTTATTGTTACGTGGTTTTCAAGTCGCTTGTAGGAGGAGAGCAGCAGTGATCGCTAAAGCGCGCTGTAAAACCTCTTTGCGTAAGTTATTCGTTTGATGAACAAGCAAAAAGTGAGGGGCTAATGGCTAAATAATTACATCCACATGAGTCAATCTTCTAGGTTTACCAACGATTGCCGAGGTCGATTCGTAGATGGTGACCATCCGTCACACATATTGAAACCCCTCAAAGCCTCAGAAATCACGCTAAGCCAATGGTCCCAGCTGTCATTTTGATATAGATTTGCAGACGAGCGGTTAGGCAGAAAACCAAGTCTGACACCCAGTTTTACAAAAGGGTAGGTTGTAACCCAATAACAAGGTTGTGGAAGTCAGATAAGCAGTTCATCAGCATCATCATTTCAACCTGGAATAACCCACTGTTGGGTATAGGCCTCCCCTTACTTCTACCATTCTTCTCTGTTATGTGCGTCCCTTATCCATCTATTTGCAGATGGCAGAGGCAGATAAGCAGATGCTCCATAAACTAGAAGCCGATCCTAATACACCAGAGTCGGAAAAAACTAGCCATTTCCCAACGTACATGATGATGAACAAGAAAAAACCCCAAGCCAGGTGTAAAGTTTATTTATTTCACAACTTTTATGTACATGTAGTCCGTAATTACAGTTATCAAAACCTCTAATAAATAACGACCCAACACTTGCAGACACAGTCCGATATTTATACCGATACCGATACCGATACAATCGCTTGGTATCTCAAACTCGATCGGGTCTTACGCCATTGCCCCATTATAATGCACTTTTGACAACTAATTATCGGGACAGACGGACAGACGTAGAATATTTTGCTGTAATTAGGGGATATAGGGACAATAGTTGTAGAATGCTGATTTATAGAGCGGTGAATGGACTGGGTTAGGTTGCTGATAATAGGCTTGGTTATCAGTTATTTAGGGCCTTCGGTCAATGAGCTAATTTATGGAACTGTATCTAGGTAGTGCAAAGATTTGTGAGGTGCCAGCTTTATCTTAAGCTCAGGAGACTGTCAGGAGACTCGAGATAATCGCAGTTGTTTTTTGTAAATAAAACCGTGGTGGAAATTCTTCGGGGTTTTATTTGCAGAGGTCGGAATTAGGTAGAGTTATTTGTGTACTTACACTGATTTCATACAGCGAAAGAATAAAGTGGATATGCCTCAAATCCCGAGATCAATTTTATAGCGCAGAAAAATCCCGTGATTTATTAAATAAAAAAGTTATTTACTTTTACACAATTTAAACCATCCGACATCGGACATCATGCGCACGCAGCGCAGCAGTTAATGAAAAAATGTCGCGGGTTCAATTTCCGCATCGAACAAATATTTGTATGATCTACAAGTAGTTGTTCCGGGTCTGGGTATTTGTGTATGTGTGAGTTTAAATCTTTGTAAACGCATCCACGTAACAGGAAAAAGCCCAGTGTGGGGCAACGTAAATAAAAAATTGTATTGTGAATTAATGTAAATACTAATAAAAATTGTATGTTAATTATCTTTGTTTTATTTGTCTTATCTATCTTTGAGGTTTTTATTATTATTTATTTGTAATATTGTTGGCCACACGGGATTGTATTATAAATCCCGGGAAATCCCGGGAAGATCCATATTAATATCAACATTTCGATGCAGGTACATAAATAACTCTACCTAATTCCGACCTCTGTTTATTTGTTAAGGCTTTATAGAAAGCTAGGCAGCCGAGGGCAATGTCTCTTTTCTTTGCATATGCTATTCCAAGTGACTTAAATAAATAACACAAAGTCATACCAAAAACTTCAATAAGTTGGTACATAACATTGTACATATGTGTTACTATACTATATAGGGAGGAAGAATTTTTTCATCAGTTATATAAAAATCAGCTGTTTCCTCCAAAAGTTCAATACCTACACGGTCAAAATGTATCGAACACCAGTTCTATTTTTTTTTTTTGAATTGCCGGTGAAAAATTTCTATGTAGCGCTCAGGATGATGAACTGAATACGTGGTAACCGTTTTCGCGTCGGTGTCCCATTCCACCCTTTATTATGATATGCTCACAGTTTAATAATACTGGGACACTACACTAGAGCGGTGTTTAGAGCTATTTTAAGAAACACATAGGTAAAATCCTACTTTCAGTTTTATTACAGCAGAATAGTTACCACGTGGGTGTAGATTGTAGGTGTATTCTTGGACTTTGTGGGTGTATGAATGGGACACAGTACGTAGGTGGAACATTCATGCACACACGACTGTCAACTTCAAAGTAAACCTTTCCAAGAAAAATTCGTTTGAAGTACTATCTACCTATTATATGAAAAGTTTTTTTTTTGGGTAAAACTAAAATTAATTGCTGTAAAAAGATCTTTTGGCGCAATGCTTAAATCAAAACTTAAGTTGTCATCTATTTTTTTCATAAAAAAAAAAATAAAACAATTTTTCATAACACGGCGCAATTGGCTCAGTGGCTGAGCAATTGTCTGTTTCGCTGCGTGTCGCGGGTTCGATTCGCGCACGGAAAAAAATATGTCCTACAGGTAGTTGTTCCGGGTGTGGTTGTTTGTGTATATGAGTTTAAATGTTTGTGAAACTCCAAGTGTGGGGCAATGGTTTGTAAAAAAAAAAAGATTATAAAAAACGCGGGGTGCGCTGTTCCTGTTAGCATTGCAGTTCTAATTCTTCGTAACTATTTCTTGTTTTATATCAGCAAGATGGCGCTAAGGTAGTGGTCGAAAATAGAAATAGAATTTCCATAGATAATTTTTTCTCCCACAATACTTATTTTTGTTTGTTTTTTTTTTTTATTCACTTAAAGAACACCACTTATATTATTTTTGGACTCATTTTCCTGCTACGTTGCTACGCTAGAGCTACGAAATGCCGTTATTATGACTTCCGAATAAGCAAGAGCTCGTTAGTTATTTTCATATAAAAGTAAAGGATATCCGGTTCTTATATACCTAAGTAATAAACACACCTAGTTACGTTAAGCTAAATAAATAATAATACATAGTCGGGGACTGAAAAGTTGTATGGTAATTTCTCGGTTGTCGTGGTATGGGCATATGATGCGGAGGAATGAGGAAAATTTCGTGAGGAAAGTTTTGAGTATGAATATGGATGGGTATATAAGTAGAGGAAGACCAAAGAATCGATGGATGGACTTGTAAAGAATGATATGGCAAGAAAGGAGGTGTCTGATGAAATGACGAGTAATAGAGAAGTATGGAAGAAGAAGACATGCTGCGCCGACCCCAAATGAATTGGGACAAGGGCAAGAGAATGACATAGTCGGTATAAAACAAAGTCATTTTATGCCTGTGTCTTTCTGGGAGGGCACTACGTGAGGACGACAAACTGTGCGACAAAAATGTACTGCGACTTACCATAGTTCATAGTTCGAACTATGGTGAGTCGCAGTACAGTCTGTAACAAATTGAAGCTCGACGTCACGCTAGTGCGACTAACGCTTATGCGACACTGCTGTCTATACAGGGTGTAAAAAAAACCTTTACAAAGGACGTCAACGAAGCATTCTGTACTTAAAACTAAATAACATTGCACAACACTGGGCACACACGAGCTTCAGTTTGTCGCACTTGCGTGCATTCGAACTATGGTAAGTTTTGTCGCACAAGCGTTAGCATAGCAGAGTATAATAATAAACCTATTAGTTTATAGCATTTAATATGAGTAAGACCGGTAAATACGAATTTTACGTAGAAACTTGCGCTAACAGGCATTATTAAATCGCTTTGTCCTGTCATCTACTCGGTTCTCACTTTACTTGGAAACTATATTTAAAAT
Source organism: Noctua janthe (assembly GCA_910589295.1). Lineage (NCBI taxonomy): Eukaryota > Metazoa > Arthropoda > Insecta > Lepidoptera > Noctuidae > Noctua > Noctua janthe. Next base: position 3,587,314 of record OU342560.1, read on the forward strand.
TAAGTTAGTAAAAGCTCTAATATTATTATAATAATATCCGGCCAGCGCAGTCTAAATGCCTGTTCTTTTATACAGGGTGATGTTAAACGTGGGTAACACTTTGAGGAAGTGATGTACTCATAAATATGAGCAACTTTGCTATGGGACTGGCTCGTTATTCTAGTGGTCGGTAAGCGCAACTGCTAAGCATGAAATCCTAGGTTCGATTCCCAGGTGGGGCAGAGTGTTATTGGGTTTTTCCATCAGGAATTTCTCAGTTGCAGCCACGGAGTCTGGATTTGTGCCTGGTTGATGGCAATAGGCTCGCCCCCTATTATGAGAATTAAACATAACTGGCGAAATGTGGGTGTACTATAATGGGTACACCTCTGCCTAACCCCTCGGGGATTACAGGCGTGATGTTATTTTAATGTTATTGTGTGTTATGTGGAAGTATAGCACTTTTTTCGAGTTCGTGGGAATTCATCCATATAACGGTGACGCTTCGCCATATCTGTGCTAGTTCGATGTTAGAATGAAGATTGATTAAATTGTGTAATTCCAAAGCGGTAGACCGCAGTAGATAGCGGGACGAGCTGGACGGAACCAACAACCAGTGGTCCACATTGGCACTGGATCGAAAGATTTGAAGGTCACGGGGGAGGCCTTTGCCCAGCAGTGGGATGTCACAGGCTAACAGTAATTCCAAAGCACACTCTCCAAAATACTGTTATATTCAACTTAAATCTTCTGTTATTTTACTCTACCATTAGAATCGTTTTCTCCATCTCATTTGCATCCTACAAATACCGCGCTGGTGCCGTAGCTCACATTCCCGTCGGTCAGTCCATTCATTAATCAGACGTAGCCGTTCATAATAAATAACTTTACAATAGCACTATGAATTCGAGTTATTAGCCGCTGATTGGCCCATCAATTGCTATATGCAGTGCCCCCGGGACTGCCCGCCGCGGATAATCGGTGAGATACACTCTTTTGAAACAAGTTATGAGCGGATGGCGTAGGTATTATTTTAAGCTAGATTTTAAGCTAATGGAGTGTTGATGATTGTCAGTTTCACAGTAACAGTCTCATTTTTCTCAGGCTAATTTTCCGGATCTTAGGACACCACAGATATTTTTTTTTTTGGTGAATGGCGTCTCGCATTTTAACTTCTGAGGCTGGCTTCTGCTTTTTTATTTATACCGAAAATTAAATTTTGCCGTCCTCGTCAGTCATATGATCCATACAGGGTGCAAGAGACACCGACACACAAATGCTTACCACGTATTCAGTACTCCATTCTGACCCCCACATAGACAAATCTCATAAGAAATTTAAAAAAAAAAACAGCCGATATTTATATTTTGACCGTGTAGCCGTTTGTGCGTCGGTGTGCCTCCGCCCTGTATATTTCCCTACGTGTTTGCTATTACACTGGGTGGTCGACGATATCGGTAGCTTTCCTATATTTCGGTCTGATGTTACATCGATTAGAAACGAAAAAGCGTAAGTATATTCGTTCATAACTTGGGCCGTACATTCAGGATATCGGACTCCGAGCTAGCCCGAGCGTTAGGCCGCCCTCAAACGGATCGTAACGTCGATTGCTCGCCATACATCACATGGCTCGAGATATTTTGTTCGGCGTACTTTGCTGTCCGTATATAGCTTGCTGCACAGTGCACAATTTATCAACCTTAGGTACTCTAGTGTGTCAGGGTATTTATTTGTTGCGTAATTCCGATGCAGATATTTTTTTGCTCTTGTTCTTCCAAGACGTTTTTTAAGAGTACCTAATTCAATGTTTATAACTAAATTCTAAGCTCGTTGTTAGTTTGATCATCAAAGAAGCACTAATGAAAAGTTATAGCAATGTGTTTCGTGGTATTCCATCCAGAGCACACAAAACAAGAGCACACTTTTATTGAATAGGGTTGGATAGAAGTATCCTTCCAGGTACTCATCTCCTGCGTCACCTCAAACTATTTTTAAACTATCGATATTTTCAATCGAAGTCAAGGTCCAAAAAACCGCTACTAGGAATATTTTTCGTGCTCTTAAAAGTGTGCTCTTATTTTGTGTGTTCTGAATGGGATATCTTTGAGTTTCCATAAAATCCACGATTGTGGCACGAGTTCCTAGATCAGGTTCATGTCTGTAAAGACTGGGTGTTAATGATATTTTCTGTTATACTTTATTAAACGTTTCACCCGTTATTATTTTAATGGGAAGTAGGTATGGTGTACCTCATACACCTACAATAATATATGCTGATAAAAACCAAATATTATTAGAAACCCTTTCAACATTATTACCACATAGCTACAAAACTAAAAACAATAACAATCCCAAGTGACCCCAACTCATGCGTCGTCAAGCTCCGGCGCGGACGTCGCGACGCCTCCCGCGTTGCTAGGCAACGGCGACGCAATCGATTCACCCCCGCCATTCATTTCGCTCGCTCATTACATCAAGGGGCACCACTATAAGTTTTAGATGAATGGGGGAGTTTGGGGTGCTTGTCGAAGCTTTAATGGATGGATTTTTCTTGCAAGATTTATTTGAAACTAGTTGTTTGTTTCGGAGTTGCAGTTTAGGAGAACTATTGTCTGTGCCCAGTTAAAAAGATTATTACAGGTAACGTAAAGACAAACCAAATCTAGAAAAAACTGGGAATATTAGGTGAGAAACGAAAAAAGTAATAAAAATAGACAAACGGTAATAACAGTCACGGGGGTTAGGTCAGCTATGATGGAAAAAAAAATTTTTGAGTTCCAGTAAGATATAGGATATGGAATTTAACAGTGATAGCTTAGTGGCGTAACCGTCGGATTGCCAAGTCATAGGTCTCGAGTTCGAACCCAAGACACGCCTCTCCGATTTTTCGAATTCATGTGCGTATTGTTATTATCACTTGCTTCGGTGAAGGAAAACATCATGAATCAAGTCAGAGGTCCATGGGCCGCATAATAATTCTGACACCAGGTTAGGCACTAACCACACGAAAAAGAAAAACTAAGATATAATTTGAGTAAAAATATTTGATCAGAATGACGACAATAGCAACAGGTATGCCAAGCTATACAAATCGATTCTAACAGACTTTTGATCACATAAAACTTCGTCAGTTTGGCGAAATTTTCTAAGACATCTAATAAGGTCTTCCAGCAGTTTCCATTCTAATTGTATTCGTTTCAAGTCTTCGCAGCCAATCCTTGTGAGTATGGTGTTTACTGGATTCCATTTCTAACTAATAATGAGGAACATCATATAACTTTACAAAAAGGTATGTGGTAATTGAACCAGTAAAGATTTTCATTCGTTTATCCCGCATAATTTTAACTTTACTAATTCATGCCTGCTTTAATTAGTTAACAGGTGGTCACTACTGCTTGTCCCCTTCAAACGACACAGCTGCCAACTCATTAGTTACTTTATGACACCCCGGGGATCGAAGGGGTTATCCTCTAATCGAGAACCACGCAGTTATGACTGTACCCCTGCAATCTAATTTAATATGATCGCCTAGCGCCTCGTTGGAGCAGTACTTTCTAAAAACTAAAGGTCTTCAGTTTCATGATAATAAACTAGCTGTTGCCCGGCGACCTCGTGCGTGTAGTTTTATAATTTTTACAATACTAATACAAAAAAAAAAAAAATCTGGGTCAAAAATCTTGGATCAAACGAAACAGGTCAATAGTTGGGGTGTTCAGGGTCATTTTTTGGTAGTACATTTTTTTTACAGTAAGTTTCTGAAGTTACAAATAATCTTTCGTGATACTTATATTGAAAAAAGTGCCAATACTCATAAATCACGATACATACTGTCATAAAAGCACTTTTGTAGTGATGATACATTTCCTAGAAGCAACCCATTTTACTCTAATTGCCTATTTCATAAAAATGTTGGTATTTTCTTAAAAACACGTATAACTTTTAAGGAGATCCAGATAGGACTCTACCACAGAGATATTTTTTACTGCAAATAATCCCAACTATCACCATGTTTCGTTTGATCCACGATTTTTTACTCACCCTGTATACAGAAAGAAAAGTAACTTGTGGAGTTGTGGCCTCTCCTAGTTCCAGGCTACACACGGATATAGTCAGTGCACTGCACAGTTAGTAGCCAACGAAAGCGCTGTGCATGTGGCTATATGCTGGTGGGGTATTATTTGAGTCCATCGACAAGCAATGAAGAAGATGTTACTATCCTTGGGTGTGTCGTTTGGGTTCTACTTTTCGGGATAAAGCAGATTTTGCATCAATCGGTAATAGATAGTTTCACTTGATCAAGAAATTCATAGCCGTTTTTTTTTAGATGGGATTTCATCAAGGGACCCCTCCCGCTCTGGGCGGAGCGGAAGGGAGTGTCAGACTTCTACTGACTAAAACCCATTCATGTTCCTTCTTAGCCCTTTGTGTTCCAGATCCGCGGTAAGAAATTCGTAGCCTAGTTGTAAGTTCCGTACCAAAAATAGTATTTTTACAATACGATTTAAATCTGTTTAAATGCTGTTTGAAAATAAACTAAAAACTTATCATGTATTGTGAACGCAAACGTTTGTACAAGACGGTAATGTAATCATCAACGATGAACATTTATAGGAGAAAATAAAAATACTCGAGTAAAATAAATCCCTTGACTGCCTCGTTGGTTGAGTGGTCGGTGCTGAGGTACTGGGTTTGATTCGGTCGGGCAAAGTGTCATTTAGTTTTTCCATTAAGAATTTCTCAGTAGCAGCCACGGAGTCTGGATTTGTACCCGATTGATGGCAATATGAGTGCAGCGGTGGCCCAGTGGTGGAGACCCTGACTTACGAGCAGTAAGTCGTGGGTTCGAACCCAGCCAGGCGCATTACTTTGTGTAAATTATTTCATCACCGCTGCACTCAAAAACGGTGAAGGAAAATATCGTGAGGAAACCGGCATGTCCTAGAACCAAAAATTCGAAGACGTGTGACATCTACCAACCCGCACTGGGCCCGCGTGGTGGATTATAGCCCATTCCCTCTCATAGAGAGGAGGCCTGCGTTCCAGCAGTGGGAACATTAATAGGCTGATTATGCTTATACTCATGATGGCAATAAGCTGGTTCCCTATTACATGGGACTTGAACAGAACTGGAGAAATGTGGGTGTACTACTTAGGTACACCTCTGCCTAACCCTTCGGGGATTACAGGCGTGATGTTATGTTAAAAATAAATTTCGAATACCTATTTGATGTTTTGCTCGTATGTACATCCCTAGTTACCTTCACAAATCATACAGTCCAAGCACACATGTGGCGTCTATTTATAACATTGATATGTATCAATGGAAAATTTCTCCATGATGGGCATTATATTATATTAGCCAGGTAAGTAAGGAAAGGAAGGTGGAATTTTTCTTTGATATCATTTCTGTAAATAGACGGCACGAGTATAGGATTGTGTGGTTTGTGAAGGTAGGTAACTACAAGGAAAATATACATATAAAGTTTGTAAATAGACCTGTAATGAAGCCGAAAGGCACTTGTTCTTCCTGTCTTTGCGATCATTTTTTTGTTAAAGACCATACCTGGGAACCTTCTAGTTATGGAGATATTGGGGGTCAAAGTACCCACTTTTTTTTTAAATACAAGTTTTTAATGTAAGATTTTTTACTTTAAACACCTCCACGACCCCCGTACCTACTATTCAATCCATCCATCAGCACAATGCTTTGAGTGCGTTCCATCGAGTCCTACTGTAAAACGTGATTTTTCACGCCAAAAAAAGAAAGTCGTTACCCAGCAATAATTTTTGCGTTAAGTTACTTAGTTTGATGTTCAGAATGGTTGGTTGACGGCTTCGTGAAGGGTCTGTTTACACCCTGTATAAACAATAACTTCTCAGTAGCGGCTAGCGGCTTGAAATCAACCTTTGTGTCAGGTTGATGTCAAAAGGCGTGTACTAGCTACGCTGTACCTTTGTTTAGTTTGTACGTCATACTCATTTATGCATGTGGATATTGATAAGCATTTCACTAACTTAGCATGTAATCGTGTAATTATAATTCAGTAGTAATAAATCCTTTAACGGAGTCACTCGTCTTATCATATACATAACATACCTTACGAGTCTACATAACAAGTATATTATATATTCACTGTTGGGTATCATACCCCAACAAGGCGCGCCCCCTATTACATAATACTATAGATACACCTCTGCCTATCCTTTCGGGAATTACAGGTGTGATGTTATGTTATTTTTAAAATACCAACAAAAAAAACTTATAATAAGAACTCAATAATTTCCTCAACATTGTTTCCATCACATACAACACCGATATATTCTATCCATCCAGATTACTTGAAGAGGCGCTCATTCTAGTAAACATTCATCGTTCGACGTCGTTCGTGAGGTAAGGAGACGAAATGGGAAACTTATCCAATTTGTATTTTGTAACTCCTGGAGTTAGATACCGATCAGTGTGATGGATCGTGAGCACGACAGGTACCTTGTTGAGGTAAATGGTGAGCTTTCTTTAAGCTTTTGTGCTAAAAGGATGATCAAATTGAGAAAAATGAGTAAACAAGGTGCAACATAAGAAACGCAAGACCTCCCGCGTGGTCTCTCGGACCACGAAACTGAACCGTACATTAAAATCGCAAAAAAAATGGAGTTTCTATAGGAACTGACGCGATCAGCTGATCAACATGTATGCAAAAACTAAAAATAAGTTATGAATTTCCGAAAGTCACATGCTGCAGTTTCATGGTCTGAGACACCGCACGAGTGGTCTTGCTTTTATAATGTTACTTTTACTTAAAAATTTTCAAGAAAATTGGTTTTGCATCATCGTCATCAGCCTACAGCAGACCACTGCTGGACATAGGTTTCTCCAATCGTGGCATTCAACTAGATTCTCGGAAACTCTCATCCAGCTGTTACCAGCCACCCTGTGAAGATTGCCTGTCCTCCTAGTCTGAGGGCGTCCCACATTACGCTTGCAGTCCAGTAATTGGATTTTGGAGATAGACAGTCCGCTCCGTCTAAAATGCATGGTATTCAGATGCATCAATATAACTGTAATGTATGTTGAAGTCGGCTTCCAACAATGTCGTGAAAAGACTAAGCAGATGATGTGTACATACAACGTCTTCATTTGTTTGATAACATTGTCTTATATGTTTATCTCTAAGAAAAAAAAACTTTGTTCTTTGTATCCATCATCATTATGCATCATCATACGATCCATAGCCTCGATTCACTCATTGCTTTTAACTCACTCTTTGCTTATGTTTTGGGTGTCGGTCTACTCGACATAGGGTTCAACGAGATTGTATTAAATCACTCCATAGATGGAGTTCTAATTGTTTTGTTTAAAAAAAGTCTGACAACCAGTCTTACCAAGGGGTATCGTATTACCTAGTACTAACTGGGTTGAGTCGCTCCATGTAAAATACTGGTATTCAGCTGCATCCGGTTAGACTGGAAGCCGACCCCAACTTAGTTGGGAAAAGGCTAGGCAGATGATGATGATGAGATGGAGTTCTAATTGCCTATAGATAGGCAATTAGAACTAGGCTCCGTGACGATTACACCGCGAGTATTTTACTGCGTGTCTGTTGTTAGGAGGGATTCAGATATCAATCAACATTGCATAACATAACATCAGACCTGTAATCCCCGAAGGAATAGGCAGAGGTGAACCTAATAGTACACCCACATTTCGCAAGTTATGTTTAAGTTCTATTTAATAGGGGGCGAGCCTATTGCTATCAACCGGGCACAAATTCTCCGTGGCTGCTATTGAGAAATTCCTGATGAAAATACCCAATAACATTTTGCTCGACCTGGTAATCTAACTTAGGACCTCATGCTCAGCAGTCACGCTTGCGACTACTAGACCAACGAGGCAGTCAACAATTAATAATCAATAATTTCCAAATTCAATATCTAGTATATGCTATGTAATAAATTAGTAATTCAGGTAATCCACATGATAACTTACAGATATACCTTTTCTATATTTCAAAATACGTATTTCTGAAATTATCCTTATCCATTAACTTTTAATCCTAACAACACATATCTAATCGGAAAATCTTTGCGTTTGAAAACTTTCCTCTCATTAGTAGTCTGTCTTCCCCTAGCCACCCATGTTACCAGTCGGTGTGATACGGTACAAGTATCACGCGTAGTTGAGGGGTGCAAGTAATTGCATTACGCGGTAATCCTGTTACTGAGCGTCGACGTTACATGCTTGCAAATCATATGCGTCTCAATATTAACCTAGGTTAGTTGTGTTATGACTATAATGTTACTATTCTTTGGAAATGTAGATTACTATCTTTCACATGTAAGGTTGTCAGTCCGGGAAGATGAGTAAAACAAGTCAATCAATCATATTAACAATCGTTAATATGTATTGATTCTTAATATTAGAATACAGATGAGTACAAATACATAAGTCTTACACACTACACACAGGTACAGCTCTGTTTTAATGAATATATTTTCGTCTGTACAAAATCCCAAGTCTAACTTGTGGATGATTGGACTAGCTTACTCACATCACTATCTGAGGTCCTTACATCACTATCTCAGGCCCAGTTGAAAACCAGCGTCGGGCAGTCTAGCTGCTCGGCAGTTTGCTGAACTAGGCTTATTTGGCGCAGCCGTGAGACACACAATAATTATTTATCTTTTTTTTGTTTACATTTCAGTTTTTTTTTTGGTATTTTTGTTTAATGTTGTGTGCACTTGTGGCATGTGCCAAATAAATTAATTTTCTTTCTTTTTTACTGTCTCGTCGCTCACAATTAGGTACCTACTAATAATGAGCTGGAGCACTTGGCTTCGATTTCCAGGTCGGGCGAAGTTCTTCCAGAACTTCTGAAACTTCTGGATTTGTAGCCGGGATTACATGGAAAATTGACCAATAGCAATATTATTATTCAGTTTCTCAATAACTGTCAACTAGTGTGCTTAAAAGTAGCTGCACAAAAAGTTCTTAATTACATAAACTCTTTAGCCAAAACTGTGCCCTTTCACAAATCAGTAGCATGCGTGTGTTCTAGCAGTATTTCATTATAAAGCAAGTTGTTGAAAACTGGAATAATTTTGTTCTTGAAATTATTTTACAAGTTTGAGTTAGCAGCGAAACGAAATTACTTACTTAGTTGTCCTGAATTGAAATTGTACGTTTTATCGTCTTCATTTCAGTCGGTTTAGTACCGTGAATACTAAATGAGTGCTTTAGGTACGGTAGGTATTTTATTTGCTCTCAAACTGGAAAGTGTGTTTCAGCCTTTCAGCCGTAAAGTGTCGAAGTTTCTAGAGCTTTAGAAGTTTGTGGAATAACATTTTCTGAGTGTGTAATGGGGTTTTCAGGAATCATGTGGGTTTTTGTAGCATGGAGCCAGTTATAAACGTAGAATTCAGTGTCCTAGATAAAGTCAATAATGAAAATTGATCCTTAATGAATCTGTTTAGTCCGCGGTATTTTTTTTTTGGAAATTAGACTGGTAAATTGCTAAGGATTTCGTTTTTCTTTAATCAGGTGCTAAATTCTGAAGATGTTTCCTGAAAAACTTGAGAGGTAGACAAACAAACTTAGTCTTGTCGTCGCAAGAAATCGCCTCAAAACATCTACGCCCAGTTATTCCCACATAAATATCCTATTCTGATTTTATCAATAATGAATGAGCCTACTAGTACCCCAGTCGGCTAGTGAAGGCATAATTCAGACGGCGACAGCTTCGCCGACATACGTCACATTGTGCCTTTAGCTTGTCGGCGTTCGGCTTGCCGTGTCGGCGAAGGCAAGCTTGTCGGCGAAAGTGGCGCCGAACCGCCATTCAATGCTAATGAACGAATTAGCGGGACAACTACACAGTGGGCGGACAACGATTTTTAAGGACAAACACTGGATTGTTTAGAAATCTAACGAGGCGAGATGTTGTGTTTTAGATAAAGGGTATTTGAGCGGTGTTAACTTTGTTGGAAGCTGTTAATGCTTGTTTGTTTTAGTAAAAGGGGAATTGAACACAGAAATGAATGTAAGGGTTAGTTCAGACTTGTTAGGAATATGACTTTTCTGAAGAGGATTAAAAATATCATAGAGCAGCCACTTCCTACTCCAGATTAAGTACCCAGTTTGCACTTCTAAGTATCTGCAATGATCAAAATATGGTTAACTGCCTTATGCTAGCGGCTTCGCCCGCGTGGAGTTCTGGAATTCGGGGATCGCACTACCGAAATAGCCTATGTACTATGCCAGACTGTAGTCTATCTTTGTGCCAAATCCCATCCAGATCTGTTCAGCCGTTGTGGCGTGATTGTGTAACAAACATCCATCCATACAAAACTCTGCATTTATAATAGTGTTATAGTAGGAAGATTCTGACTAAGTACCTATCTATCGAAATATCGGGAGCTCAAAATAATGAACAATCACGGAAGATATCCCGTAAGTGACAGTATAAGTTTAGTTGTAAACCGTGAAAGCTTAAAACAGTGTTTAAGTACCTATCTATCCCAGATTCATGACCCCGTTTCAATTGTACCTTGGCATAGTCGGTACTTAGGCGATGTCGAGACAATCCTGCCTGTCTAGCTGTACTAAACAAAGACGCATCATTTTATATGAATGCTTTGACACACCGATGTATTCTCTCCTTAACATTTCAAGCAGCTATCCTTAGATTTAGCGTGTGCAGTGAGTGGCCCACCCATCCACTGCCACTTACTAAACCAGCTACTCGGAATTCACTCTGTGTCCGTTGACTTTTCCAGATGGAATTTTCTTTTAAGTTAGATAGAGCGGAAAATGTATTTCGTGGGTAGAAAAGATGGAAGCATTCATTCATTCGTTCACTGGGAGGTGTTTATGTGGCATTGGCAGCTCTTTTTCTAGCGGTAAAAATGTTTTCATTCAGTTTTTTTGCAAGTAAGTACGACCATTTCGTTCATTCTTTTCTTTCTTTCTATACAACTTAAAAAATAAAAATTACAATTTTTTTTTTAAACTGAAATTGGTCCTATACGAGGCCAAAAGTGGTTTCAAGCGCTATTGATGAGAACTAAGGTCATGGGTTCGATTCCCTGATTGGGAAAAGTGTTTATTTGGTTTTTACATCAGGAATTGATGTGTAGCAATGTGGAGTCAGGATTTGTGTCCGGTTGGTTAAAAGGCTCGCCCCTTACTACATAGGACTTAAACATAACTGTCGAAATGTGAATGTACCTAGTACAAGAATCGGCAACAATATCAATCATATTTTGTTTATTAAGTAACAATTTATTATATTAACAAGCCATAATTTATCAATGTTATCATAGTAATAGGTGTCATTAGTAGATAATTTTGTTTATTTACTAGAAAACCGTGTTACGCTATCTCTGAACTAGAATAAGGGTGAGAATTTCTTGATAACAAACAACATTGTATTTGTTAATTAATTGGTTGTATTCATACAAATATAGGTATTTTGTGCTCTAAATGCAGTCAGTCTAAATAATAAAACGATTTGGAGAGCAATATTGCATCATAAAAACTAAATATTGATTGTTATAATCAGAGGTCGGAATTAGGTAGAGTTATTTATGTACTCACATCGAAATGTTGATATTAATATGGATCTTCCCGGGATTTCCCGGAATTTATAATACAATCCCGTGTGGCCAACAATATTACAAATAAATAATAATAAAAACCTCAGAGATAGATAAGACAAATAAAACAAATATACATACAATTTTCATTAGTATTTACATTAATTCACAATACAATTTTTTAATTACGTTGCCCCACACTAGGATTTTTTCCTGTAACGTGGATGCGTTTACAAAGATACAGAAATACCCAGACCCGGATCAACTACTTGTAGATCATACAAATATTTTTTCCGTGCGGGAATCAAACCTGCGACTATTTTTCATTAACTGCTGCGCTGCGTGCGCATGATGTCCGATGTTGGATGGTTTAAATTGTGTAAAAGTAAATAACTTTTTATTTAATCAATCACGGGATTTTTCTGCACTTTAAAATTAATCTCGGGATTTGTGGCATATCCACTTTATTCTTTCGCTGTATGAAATCAGTGTAAGTACACAAATAACTCTACCTAATTCCGACCTCTGGTTATAATCCACCTGTACCTGAAGAAATTTCATAACAGTTATCTGCGAAATAGTGAGTCCAAAAAGATAATTGATTAAATACTATTTACACAATCATGTTATCAGGGCACCATGAAACTAAAAGTATTAGTGCCTTCTTTGTAAAATATTACCCTGTTAAAGTAATTGGAGCCTGTTGATAAATGAAACATAGTTTTCCAATTTATTATTATAGGCTTGTCCACTTTTACATAGGACTTAAACATAACTGAAAGAAAATACATTTATATGGCACATACCACAAGTGCACACAGTATAAAAAAAAATATATGTACTTAATTGGGGAAATGTGGGAGTACTAATGGGTACATCTCTGCCTAACTCTTCGGGGATTACAGGCGTGATGTTACGTGATGTTATGTTATTATATGGAAACCACAAAATTTTCGTTTAAAAAATATCTACTCGAAATATTTCAAATAAAATATTCAAACAAACTTAGAAATTGTTACAGTATTCAGTAGAAGTATTATTAAAACTGTTAATAAATATTCTAGTATAATTCTAGTATATACGAAACAAATTCCAATAACCTTCTTTAAACATAATAGTATACTAAAGATTAAGGTATTAAGTTCCAGTGGTCCCTGGGGAAATTATCATCCGCATTCAATGCTGGAAATTGGAACATATTATTATAGGCTGAGGTTACTTGTTTGTTAGTATTAGTAGTTGTGAGTAAACATGATTGTGGGTTAGATTTAGTGACGCCTCATTCTGGGTGTTAGGAACACGACCGATGGAATCAATGGTTGGTTTGTTTAAACTTTAATACTTACTTTTGTGTGTCAGGTTATCGGTTATAATAATCATCTGCCTAGCCTTATCCTTCCAATCTATCCGGTTGCAGCTGAATACATAGAGCGACTGCCTATCTGACCTCCATAAACCAGTTATTACTGGGTAAACCATGGCAAGACTGATTGTCATACTTTCGGGTCATTGACTACCTGTAACGACTGTCAAAGATCTACAAATGACAGCCGGGACCGCGCCAGTTGGCTTAACTTGCCTTCCGAGGCACGGAGGTCACTCGGTATGTAATGGGTGGTCACCCAGCTACGGGTCAACCTAGGCAAGCGAGCCTTGACCTGGAGGTCGACCCGGGCGGCTGTTATTACTTAGCCTCGAGCTTGTCCAGGTATAGGTAAGAACGAGAATTTCAAAGTACGATAAAGTCATTCGTTCCGTGGAAAATCTGAAACACGTTCATCAAACATCATTTTAATTAGCTATGTAAGTCGAGATATGCAAATATACTACGCTCTACTCCAAAACGTGCATTGGCAAACAAACCGATGCGAAGTGATTACACTGTCAGATGATGGTACTATCCATCCCTCCTCTGCCTACCTTCGAAGAATACAGGCGCCATGTTTTATCATGGCAGATTAGACCGTTTACTAAATCCCAAACTACTTCTAAATAAATTCCCCGTTACATAATTTAATATCTCTCAGATAAGGAGGTCACCTCACATGTTTTATTAGCCGTTAAGCCCCGGAAGCACCTCACCTGTCTACCCTCCACGTCGAGGGGGGAAATGGCTATAATTTCCCGAAAGGCGACGTTCCCGGCAGTTGAGGGAGGGGGCGGAAATTGCAGCCAAATGCAGCCCCCGGATATAAAATGATAAACTTTCCACTTTGATTTCTGATGCTGTTATTGAAATATCGAGAGGCGGGCCGGTGTAGACAGTATTATTGGTATACAGTAATTCAACTAATAAAGGTCCTGACTCGCAACCGGACTGCGTGTATGACCAAATGTATGAATGTGGAAGAGGCAAATGGAGTATTTAAGGATCGTAGAAAGTGTGTCTACCATCATCATCTGCCTAGCCTTTTCCCAACTATGTTGGGTACGGCATCCAGTCTAACCGGGTGCAGCTGAATACCAGTACTTTACATGGAGCGACTGCCTATCTGACCTCCACAATCCAGTTAGTACTGGGTAATACGATACCCCTTGGTAAGACTGGTTGTCAGACTTTTTGGGCCACTGACTACCTAACGACTGTCAAAGATCTACAAATGACACCCGGGACCAACGGCTTAACGTGATTTTCGAGGCACGGAGGAAACTCGGTAAGTAATGGGTGGTCACCCATCCACAGACCAACCTAGGCAAGCACGGCTTAACCTAAAGATCGATCCGAGCGGCTGTTATTATTTAGCCACAAGCTCCTTACCTGTCTCTTCCTCTTTTTTCCACCCCTATGGAAAAAAGACGTAAGCTTATGTATGTATGAACGTATTTAAACTAGTAACAAACGGTCAGAATCGGCACAAACGCACTAATTCTTAGCATGCTTCAGGTATTGTATTGTATTGTATTGTATTGTATACGGGCTGGTGTCCGCAACACCACGTCCAAAGCGCGTAGTTACTCGTGAGTAAGTTGGGGCTGTCGCATCGAGACAAGTGGTTACGTTTTAAGTGTGTAGTGTAGCTTACCAAAGAGTTTAGTGTACGACCCTAACACGCCGCCTTTGTTTTCACAAAAAGAACCTAGTTGGTTTACTGGTTTTCTTTATACTGTGCCTTTGGGCGTCGGTCGTTGGGCATCGTTGGGCAACGTTGGGCAATCGTCGGGCACTCGTCGGAAAATGAAAGCTTGGCTGTTATTAAATGTAGGTAAGTGTCGGCTTCGCTGAATAAATAACAGATTGTTTTTATTTCATTTCAATGTGGAGTAGTGAGAGTTCATTTTGGTTTGCAATTGACTACGATCCGCTGAAAATATTTTAAGGCCGATGACATGACGAGTAACCTTACTGACTTTTCACAGTTTATTAACTGATAACTATTATGTTGGCAAACCTGATTTTTGTGTAAAAATATGTTTTAAAGGATAATCATTACCCTAAGCCTACTATGACTGCGTCGTTGGTCAAGTGGTCACAAGCGCGACTGCTGAGCCTGCAGTCCTGGGTTCTATTCCCAGTTCGGGCTAAGTGTTATTAGGTTTTTCTATCAGGAACGTCTCAGTAGCAGCCACGGAATTTGAATTTGTGCCCAGTTGATGGTAATAGACTCGCCCCCTATTACATGGGACTTAAAACATAATTGTCGAGATGTGGGTGCACCTCTGCTTAACCACCCACAGGCATGGAGTTATGTCATGTCATTATCCTAGCCTTAAATAAACTTAAGAAAGGACTTTATCATTTTTTAGTTATTGAAGTACATTGAATGTCGTTAGAGGGTTATATTATTATGTTCAATATCCACAGCTTAGATGCCAATTTAATTTTTATTGTGAAAAAATTACTTGGAATGTAGTGGAATAATATGTTAATGTTCCTACTATAGGTCTACCTCTCTCTACCTATCCATTTTAGTGCTACAGGCGTTATGATATGCACGTTACTATTACTACATGGAAAAAGTGCTCCAGTCTACAAACATTTTGACAATTGTGCGGTTTTAACAAGAAGTATGATAATAAAACTTCAGAATCAAGACCACGGGCCATCGTGATATTTGCCTTCATCCAACTCTGGTTGCAGTTAATTTCAAATTCAATTCCAAGTGAGCATTCTGGCTCCGCTTCTGACCAAGTTTGTGTGTGCTTTTTATATTGGGTTACGTTAGGAATAAAATAATATCTTCTGCCAGATTTTATACCTGCTCTAAAATTGCGTTTTTAACTGAGATGATTTACTGCACGTTTTTGAGTAAAGGGAAACATGATCATGAGCCTTTAAAATTGCAAACCTAGTATTTATATTGCTTCTTACTGCAATGAATCGGTGTGTTTTTTGTTTTTGTGCTCTCACCATAAATTTATTATTATTATAAGTCTATACGTGAGGATTTGTAATTGGCTTTCTGGTGACTACGGTTTAATTTTTTGTTTGTTTTTATTAGCTGTAAGTCCTCCATGTACTAAAATAATTAAATAATAATTTGGTATATTAAGGGCCCATAAACAATGGGTTTCTTAGTGCCGTGTCCTGCTCGTCATGAGGAACAGATGGACGATGATACTAAAGACGCAGAACTCGTAGCCAAATTAACCTGATCGACTCAATCGTATGTACAATGTAGATTGCCATCGACACGCTAAGTAGAAGAAGTAGAAACTCATATTTATGAACACCTTTTAAACGCACATCAAAATATAAATTTGTTAAAAAAATACAGTGATATCCACAACCTAAATACGTTGACCAAGATTACCAAGGTTATGTCTGGACCTTAAAAGAGACTATGTCTGGCCTCTGAGTTTGTTTGGGCTATTTCTTCTCAGAGTAGTCAGGTACGAAACGCCGGCTCCATCTACTTTAAAAAGAAATATTATAGCGTTTAAGGAGCTCGTGGCTAAATAATAACAGCCGCTCGGGGTCGATCTTTAGGTTAAGCTGTGCTTGCCTAGGTTGGTCTGTGGATGGGTTACCGTCCATTACATACCGAGTTTCCTCCGTGCCTCGGAAAGCACGTTAAGCCGTTGGTCCCGGGTGTCATTTGTAGATCTTTGACAGTCGTTAGGCAGTCAGTGGCCCAAAAAACCTGACAACCAGTCTTACCAAGGGGTATCATATTACCCAGTACTAACTGGGTTGTGGAGGTCAGATAGGCAGTCGCTCCATGTAAAATACTGGTATTCAGCTGCATCCGGTTAGACTGGAAGCCGACCCCAATATAGTTGGGAAAAGGCTAGGCAGATGATATAGCGTTTAAGTGTTTCGTAAAAACCTATTCGCAAAATAAAGAGCATTTTCTGTCGGATCCGTTCATTGGTACGAACATAAAATGAATCGCAAGTACGCCAGTGGTGACATCACGCGACCTACTTACAATTCCACCCACACCACAGCGTGCTTCCACAGAGCCCTGATGTTTATAGCTCGAGGCGAAGACGGCATTGAATGTCTGATCACATCGGAGTTGAGACGTCCTGGAACTGTACCCGATTCATTGTGCCCCGTATTACTGTGTTAAATTGTAATTTCAAGTAATTTGTTAGTTTAATAGAAACAGTGTACTTCCCAGTGTATTTTCATTGCACGAAACCTATCTTCTGCCCACATGATGTACGAGCAGAACTGAATAAATTCTGACAATTCGACATATTTATCTTATAATATAATATTATTGCTAGTAAATATTGGGTGGAAGGGTACATCGCTGCACAAACGGTTACCATGTATGCAGTTCATCATTCCGAACCCCCACATAGTAATTTTTCATCACTGTCTTTGTCAATGCTTTCACCCTGTATATTCAGTTGGTTAACTCAAAGCTTTCGATCCACCTATTTTTTGTGTAAAAGCTTTTAAAGTAATGCCATGCCGTTGTATGGGATAGCTTTCACACGTTCTATTAATAAAAAATAACAAACACTTTACAACGGGGCAATAAACAATTTTTCACATAACTCGAAACTTAATTTCGGTTCCGCTACCAACCGGATGTTGCATTAGACGTGCGCGCGATAAGCTCACGCCTACTTCCGTTGCGAGCGAAACGAGCGAACCGAGCTATGGGAGCTGTATGAGCACTGCGAGCTCAAAGGAGCTGTTACATGTGTGTCGCGAAGGCATTCAACTGTTTAGAGTAGGAATGGCAATTATATTTGTGCATTTCATGAAGCATATCTTCACACGCTGTTTTTCCAAAAGGGATAGGTTGTAGGTACAGGCCACTAACTACTGTTTGATAAAAATTGTTAAATGAAATGATACATGTAATTTTAAATGTAATAATGTTAAATGATATGTTTAAAGAAATTAAATACTAAACGATGTTATACGAGATGAAATGTGTAATGAAATTCTGAATGAATTGTATTGTTAGAAATGTAATTGTTAAGGCAACTAAAGGCTGAAATAAAATAAATCAAGAAATAATAGGCCACTCATATTTTAACATACTTCTAGAAAAGATGCTGGTGGAATACATTTCCACCAGCATCTTTTTCTGAGATTACTGATTCAATTTTCGCGATTTTTTCATTTGGAATCTCACGTGGTGATCCTGTACGAGCGCAGACACTGCATTTTGTATTGGTCGTTTTGTAAATTTTATTAACTTTACTTGGGTAGTTTATGAGTTATCTTCTGTAATACGTATTTTTTTTCCGTCTATGTTGATGACCTGATGCTGTCATAAGTTCTCGTTACAAAAAAAAAAAATATATGACATGAGTTTGTGTTGTATATCTCAACTGACAAGGGTAAAATTTTTGAAAAAAAAAATACACATGTTTGCAAAAAATAATACCGGCTTTCAAAAAAACATAAAAAGGTGAAAAATTATCTAATTAAATAAAAAAAAAAAAAAAAAATTTGGCAAACATATTTTTGCCAGAATTTCTAGTAGTTTGTGCAATTTTTCAGTAGCAGCTTAATTAATTACAATAGGCTTCCCTCTATTATATGGATGTAATTTAGTTGTCTGTTATTGTATTTACGTGTTTTTGATTGACAAATTCCCAGGTCGGGCAAAGTGTTATTGGGTTTTTCCGTAAGTAACTTCTCGGTCGCCCCTATAACATGGAACTTAAACATAAATACCGAAATGTGTGTACTATAGCTACACCACTACCTAGCCCTTCGGGGTGTGAATATATGTTATGGTTTTAAAAAAAGACGGTAAGGTACAAAACGTTTTTATCCTAACAACAGTTAAGTACGTGTCACCTAATCAGTGCGCACGCCGTTAGACCACAGTTAGTTGTTGTCAGCGCAGGCGTCCTTTTTGTGGCGATCTCCGAACTCACTGACACAGCTGTAATTGAACACAATCGGGACTTTGGCCATAAGACCAGCGATTCCGGTATTGTACAATTACAGCAATGTTTTGAACCGATTCTAATTTATGTATTTCCTGCTGAAGAGGGAGAGGAAACCGGCACGTCCTAGAACCAAAAAATTCAAAGACATTCACAAACCCGCCTCGACTACCTCGTTGGTCGAGTGATCGCAAGCGCGACTGCTGAGCATGAGGTTCTGGGTTCGATTCTCGGGTCAGGCAAAGTGGTATTGGGGTTGGGGTCAGGAATTTCTCAGTAGCAGCCACGGAGTCCGAATTCGTGCCCGGTTAATCACAATAGGCTCGCCCCCTATTATATGGGACTTAAACATAACTGGCGAAATCTAGATGCACTATTAGGTACACCTCTGCCTCACCGTACGGGGATTACAGGCCCGCACCCCCCCGTGGTGGATTACAGTTCATTCCCTCTCATCAAAGACTATAAAGGTTATATACTCTATGCCTCTCATAGAGAGGAGGCCTGTGTCCCGACATGCTGCTGAAGAGTGTTTTATGGGCAGTTTTCTCCGTAGGTAATGCAACATCTTACACATGTTATCTTACCTGTAGCAATCCCTATGCAAAAGAACCACTTATCCTTGCGCAAGTGACAAGCAATGCCTGAACAATATACAGGGTGTAAACAGACCCTTCACGAAGCCGTCAACCAAGCATTCTGTACATCAAACTAAGTAATTTGACGCAAAAATAATTGCTGGGAAACGACTTTTATTTTTGGGGTAAAAATCACGTTTTACGGTAGGACTCGATGGAACGCACTCAAAGCATTGTGCTGATGGATGGATTGAATAGTACGGGGGTCGTGGAACTGTTTAAAGTAAAAATCTTAGATTAAAAACATGTATTTAAAAAAAAAAAACTTGTGAATGAGTTGGTACTTTAACCTCCAATATCTCCGTAACTAGAAGGTTCCCAGGTATGGTCTAGAACAAAAAGATGATCGCAAAGACGGGGAAAACAAGTGCTTTTCGGCTTCGTTAAGGGTCTATTTACACCTTTTATTTAAAATAATTTCTGTAATTTAGTAATGACAACACTCGACTCCCAATAGAGACTGCTAATTAGTGTTAGTTTTAATGAAGACATCGATTATTTTTCACACAGACACAAGTTATTTGTAGAATAAGTTATACAAGTAGGTGCTAAATTACAACAACCCTTATTTAAGGCCTAAAGCCACCCTCTGTCTTACTTATCCATACTTTATTGCCACTTAGTAACAAAATGGCGAACCTAGGCACTCTCGGGTGATCATCATTTGTTTTAATAAGCAATAAAAGAGAATGCTAACACCGCTAATTACATGGCCACAATGTAATCGACAATAGTTCAGAAAATTTACGGGTTTTCAACCCTATGAACGTGTGTTAAAGTTGGTAATTCTGAAGACGGTGTAACGGTGTAAGAGAGCGTGTCTCGTGGGTGGGAAACTCTTCCATTTGAAAGAAAAGTTTGATCGAATGTATACAACAT
This sequence comes from Noctua janthe, assembly GCA_910589295.1. NCBI lineage: Eukaryota > Metazoa > Arthropoda > Insecta > Lepidoptera > Noctuidae > Noctua > Noctua janthe. The sequence continues at coordinate 3,607,704 of OU342560.1, forward strand.
AATTTTTAGTATATGCGAAACCTGAATATACGTAGTTTGTTTAGAATAAGTAACTGAATCGATTCCAATAATTTTTAAACCATGTTATATTTTGTCCCAAACATATTAAAGAAAAGTTTCAAGTTGGACACCGAGCGATATTAAGTACCTATCGTAATCATTTAGGTACCTACTGCCTAATTACTATTATCAATGAACTCAATTCTAAATCTTCATCATCATCTGCCTAGCCTTTTCCCAACTATATTGGGGTCGGCTTCCAGTATTACCGGATGCAGCTGAATACTAGTATTTTACATGGAGCTACTGCCTGTCTGACCTCCACAAGCCAGTTAGTTCTGGGTGGTGGTTTCGATGCTTCTAAATCATGTCGAAAAACTATTAAACAACGTTGTTTTTGGCGCGTTTAAAAAAATAACAATCAGATTATGAGAGCAGCTAGCTGAGAATGCAAAGAAAGAGTGTCAGAATACCCTGGCCAGAAAAGGCGTGCCTGAGGGCTAAAAATACGGCAAGCAGACTGTTCAGAAACCCTTACATCATGAAGAGTAGTAAATTATAAAGGGAATCCAATCTTTTAGGCTTGTATGGAAGTCCTGCGCAAGAGAGTATTTCGATATTCTTCTTTTCATTCTATGCACCCTAAAAGAAGATGCTCCTAGTCAGTCTTGACAAAATCCTTTGTAACCTTTCATCCGATCGTGTCAAGAGTGAAAACCACCTAAAAAGTGTCCTAAGAAAACACTACCTGTCGATGTGTCCAAAGTGGCTGCGGTCGATTGATGACCTCGGTCGGCTTATGTCGTGAGTCTAATTCTTGCTTACCCGACAATGATTATTATGACGAAGGGATGGTCCCATGACATTGGTTGACTGAAGCCGCTGAGTATGGTGATTATGATTTACCTATTGTCTTAGTCTCAGTTTTACAATAACCTCGTTGTAACTTAGATTTATTTATTGCTTTGCAAAACTTATACTGTCACTTACGGGATAACTTCCGTGATTGTTCATTATTTTGCTCCCGATATTTCGACGCTGTTGTTATCACGGAAGATACGTAAGTGACAGTCTAAGTTTAGTTGTAAACCGTGAAAGCTTAAAACAGTGAAATTGCTTTGCAGTTGGCAGATGTTGTATTTAAGTAAAACTATGTATAGTATGGATTAAATAAATACAAAAAGAAAATTCGTTCTCTATTTTTTTAAACGTTTTCGCCAGTTATTACCTAAACGTTTTTCTAGCTTCAGCAAGTGTAACAACCATGTAATAGCACCTCGTCGTACTATCACGGAGGGTCTGAAATAAAAATGATACAAATTAAATTGTCTGTTTGTGTTTACTGTGTATCATTACTGAGTTTTAGTGCTGGAAAATGGTGTGCACGCTGTTACAAGGTTTTTTTTTGAGCAAAATGTGTTTAGCGGGTTCTTCTTGGGTTTTCTTTTATTTTTTCCCGTGGTGAATTAATATAGCTGCTAGATGTAGACGTTGTGTTATATGAAAAGACTAGCTGTTGCCCGCGACTTTCGTCCGCGGCCGCTATTTGAATCGGACTTTGTTAACAATTTCAAGGGTTTCTAAAACAAAAGTTGCCCAAGTTACTCATTACAACATCAGCTATCTGTCAGTAAAACTCCCAACCGTCAAAATCGGTCCAGCCGTTTCAGAAATTAGTCGGAATTTATACAGACAGACAAAAATTTACAAAAATGTTTTTTTGTTGTTGTAAGTACCGTGTATATACTCGCATATGCTTTCAGTAAAAAGCTGTTGCTTGGAAATTACAAACTGACACTTCAATTTCATTTATTTGTCTAGATTTACAGAGATAAGAGATGTACCAAATCCCCAATTAGCTGGAGATAATCACTTTTACAGTTTTGAGAAGCTCGTGAATATTCTTGAAAAGCTAGTCATCCTTTATTTAAACTTAAAGGCTATACTTACCTTGAACAATTTCAGTAGTACAATTGATAATTATTTAAATTGTAATGTATCAGGAAATCAACTAAGTCTGTAGACAGCGGTATAATAGATGTTGACTGCGATATTTGAATGCTACCACACCCCGCGGCGATGGTTGTCGTCAATGATATTACTGTTGCTCATCTGTCAACGCCTATAAACATTATCATTAGATAAACACCGCAACTACATCCGTAATTGTGATGCGAGACATGTCGTTATCTCATCTCGTGACTTTCCAGTCGGCTGAAGACCCTCTGACGCCAATTATTGACGTACTACTCCTGATCACCCCCAGAAACCCCCTGATACACCCAGATATCCCAACGCCCTGAGGCGTTGCCACCCTTTGTGTATCTACACGTTATCATCATTTCAAATTTTTAGGGTGTTTGCTCACGATGCCTCAGGTCTTGAAGGCATTTGAGCGGCAACAGATAAATGCGTTCTCTCGTCTCCCCTATCTTTGGTTTGATGTGTAAGAAGCCCTGAATGAAAACTCTCATTATTATTTTTATCTAACTTAGTAGCTACTTATTAAATGTACAATTGTACATGTATAGTTTGATAGGTGTCATTATTATTTTTTCGGAATAAGAGAATTGTTCGATACCAGCCTTTGAGGGTTCCGTTCCCGAAGGGTAACTAAGCCTCCGCTGTCCGTCTGTCCATCCGTCTGTCAGCGGGTTGTATCTCATGATCGGTAATAGGTAGACAGTTGAAATTTTCACAGAATGTGTATTTCTGTTGTCGCTAAATACTACGATACTACGGAACCCTTCTTGCGCGAGTCCGATTCGCACTTGGCCGGTTTTTTGACGTGTCTTCTTTTTGTTGTCAACTTTCGTACGCTTTCAGTTGACCTGTCGTGGACACGTGTGTAGGCTCTTTAAACGTGTCGATGGCAATCTATAAAATGAGTCGCCCAATAACGCGTGTCAAACTAGTCTCCAAGAGAATATAAAAATACCTCCGTTTAGGTTTCGTCGCAGTCGAATAATAATACTACATTGTGTTGCAGACGACACGGTTGGTGCAGTGGCTAAGCGATTGACTGCTACGCTGCGAGTCCCGGGTTCGATCCCCGCACGAAACAAATATTTGAATGACCTACAAGTAGTTGTCCCGGGTCTGGCTGTTTGTGAATGTGAGTTTAAATGTTTAAATTCGTAGTGAGGGGCAAGGTATAAAAAATATATATATGTAGACTTGAGAGATGTAGATTTAATGTTATAATAGGCATCTCGGAATTTATCTTTTCCCTGGTAGGCACTGTAAAACCCTGATGTTATTTGTTAGTACCGAAAGTCAGTCGGTAAGGTATCATATGCGAAAACTAACAAAGGAACTTTCCTCATATCAGTGTGACTATTCTTAGCTAAACATACAGCAAGTAATCAACACGCCCACTATGTAACATAACCCCACTCCTTAAGGAGCAATTAGTGACATACATAATACACGAAATGGTAGCACATAGGTGTTGTTACCACGCTATGTCCGTTTTCCTGCGGCCCATGGAAATATTTATGTAATTAGGGGTAAGGAACCAATATTAACGGGACGGAAAATTAGGCTGTACCGTAAGTATTTATTTTATCGTGAGATTAAGTAAATTAAAGGGTCCGAATGTGTTTTTAAGGTGCGTTAATTAATAATATACGTAGGTACTTAATTAATACAAAAATAAAGTAGGAATACGGTTTGTTTAGTAAACAGCGAACCTCCATCTTGTTTTTATGTAACAAAAAAAAAGTAGTTACGTCAAACTTGACATACAGTTTGATAGACCATGGGTATAATAGGGGCCTTTGTCTTGTGTTAACAGAATTTTGAAGAGTGCATAGAGTTGCTAATTGGAGCGTTTCGATTTCCCTCTACACATAATGGAACATTCAAAGTGACATCGGCCCGGCAGCAGGACTTATGATGATGATGATGGTGATGATGAAGATGATGAAAAGCCTTTTCGCAATAATATTCCTTTCATCCTCAGCAAGCAATTCGTCCTTGTTTATTATTTGACTAATCGTTAGACCATGTAATACTTGTATAATGTAATACGAAAGAAACCGGCCAAGTGAGAGTCGGACTCGCGCATGAAGGGTTCCGTACCATCGAAGTAGGGGAGTCCACCTTTAATTTTTATTTATTTATACATAGTTATGGCGGCAACGGATATACACATTCTGTGAAAATTTGTCTACCTATGGATGATGAGCCCGCTGACAGACAAGCGGACGGACGGACAGCGGAGGCTTAGTAGGGTCCCGTTGGTTGCCATCCGGGTACGGAACCCTTAAAAAAGCATAAAAGTTAAGTTAAATAAACGGGAAAAATTCTTCTCACATTTTCAACTTAATTTATTGATCAAACAACCTCGATTGCATGTAGGTGTATGAGTGGGAGAGCAACTTGCAAATAACTAAAAATATCTCTCGGACGAAGATGAACTCGATTAATTTAAAACTTAATTAAAACTGCATGCAAGTGACCTTTATAGAAAACTGCGTGGGTATGGTTTTAATTATTTAAACCTTGAAGTAGTTTTCCCGTTACAGGGAAATAGTGATAGGATCCACACATCTCAGGGTGTTATGGATACAGCTCAGATCTTCAGTGAAGGAAAACATCATAAAGAAACCAGCATGCCTGAGAGATATTTCTCGACGGCATGTAAAGCCAAGTCGGAGGCCCATGGGCGGCATAAAGCCTCTGACACCAAGTTAGGCACACGATAAAGAAGAAGATCTTTGGTAGCAAAAAAAGACAAGCAAACTTCAAACTACTGACCTACATAATTAGATCTATTGGTAGAACAGAAGCGATCTATAACACTAAAATCGTTAAATTTTTATTGTTGGTTTTTAGTTAGGTTTTCTTTAACAGTTTTTTGTTTTTCATGTGTTGAATCAGCAGAAGTGAAATAATATGAATCAACCTATGCCTTTGCTAAGCTACTTTAAATAATATAGTTAAGCTAGTTTAAGTTATCAGATTAGTATGAGCATGTTGGTAATATTTTACTTGGCAGTTCGTTTTCATTCTCGACGTATCACTGTGAAGTATGAACTTAGATCCAGGGCTGCAGGACTGTTCGAAAGAGATACCGTGGCCTGGAACACAAAGGGCAAAGAAGGAACATGGATGGGTTTTAGTCAGTACAAGTCTGACACTCCCTTCCTCTCCGTCCAGAGTGGGTCAGAGTGGGTCATTTGATGATTTCCCATCCAAAAAAACATGTATGAATTTAGATAAAGTTCATAAAGTTAGGTAGTAGACGTGATGATTAAACCATAACATGCTAACATAAGGTGAAAGCGCCAGGGTAGCCTCCGAAATTCATATTTTCATCAATAACTAAACTAGTTCAAGAAAAAGTCATTCAATGGGTTTAAATGAACTTAGAGGGTTGTATTTTTAATTATAATTCTGTAACTACATTCGTGTTACGGACGCGAATCATATTTCCATCAACATACAACTTGGCACTACCCTGGCGCTTCCACTTAGTTTAAGTTTCTTAATGGGGAGAGTTACTTAATGGAGAGGACACCAAATTATACCGCTAGATCTAAATATAAAGGCCCTCGCGCTCTACGCGGACACGAACACGTGGCATGGTTGCTATCTTGAACAAAACTGGTCGGACGCACGGTTGTGCGACCAAACTTTCTTCCTGGTCGTAGCTTCTGCGGCCAAAAGTTGTGGTCGTGTAGTGCCCGAGATCCTTTATATTTAGACTCAGTGAGTCACTGTAGCTATTGAACCGAGACGAATATTAAATTACTCTGTATCAAGTTTCAATATAATCTGTTCACTGTTCAGCAAGGTAAGAGCAAGTACCTGCTTACTAAGTGATCTGTAATAAAAGCCTTGCGTGGGCTTGAAGAGACGACTTCAGTGGCACAGTACAGGTACCGTACAATTTGAACGAGATCAATAAGTACTATCAAATAGGAATACTCTTCCAAGTATTTTTCGTTTGATGTATCTTTGGATGGGAAACCAGATCTGTTGTAGTTGGATCAATCTACCTGTTAAGTGTGACGAGATGGATTGAGAGTAAAATTTAAAATTGTGAGTTTGTTGTATTGAACAACCTCGTTGGTCCAGTGGCCGCAATCGCAACTGCTGAGCATGAGGTTCCGGGTTCGATTCCAGGGTCGGGCAAACCCTCTGCCCTCTGGCTAACCTTTCGGGGATTACAGCTTGATGTTATGTTGTTGGCATTACTGTCCCATACAGGAGAAATCCTTTAAAATTTCAGAACACACACACAATTACACCACATCATCATCATCATCAACTTGGAGAATATTCAGTACTGATTGTGCTAACATAAATGAAAAAAATGGAAAAATGGATGGATTGTGTAAGAAATGGTATGATAGAAAAAAGAGTACTTGTAATAGTGTGGCGATTGACAGGGGAGAATGTAAGAAAAAACGTGTTGCGCCGACCCCAAGTAACATGGGACAAGGGCAGGAAAAAGAAGAAGAAGTAAAATGAGACTTTTGTTTTTGTCAAGTTGCTCGAGGTGGGTAAACAGTGGCTGATCGATTAGTTTTGCACTACGAATAATAGGTTTGATTCTCATATTTTTATTTGCATTACTGCCTCGTTGGTCCAGTGGCCGCAATCGCAACTGCTGAGCATGAGGTCCCGGGTTCGATTCCAGGGTCGGGCAAACCCTCTACCCTCTGGCTAACCTTTCGGGGATTACAGCTTGATGTTATGTTGTTGGCATTACTGTCCCATACAGGAGAAATCCTTTAAAATTTCAGAACACACACACAATTACACCACATCATCATCATCATCTGCCTAGCCTTTTCCCAACTATGTTGGGGTCGGCTTCCAGTCTAACCGGATGCAGCTGAATACCAGTATTTTACATGGAGCGACTACCTATCTGACCTCTACTACCCAGTTAGTACTGGGTAATACGAATTAATACACGTATTACACCACATCACGCCTATTTTCTGCCACGCCACATCCACATTCACGAAAATAATAACTCTAGTACTCGTATCTACCAACGACCCACACAATCTCTCACTTCAATAAATCAGTAAATAGTAAAAGTATCCGACGAAAAACGATTAAAAACAAATAGTCGACTCGCAAAGGTCGCCGCCCCTTATCAGTTACATCGCACGCAATGCCGCCACGCCGCCCGCCACCTAGTTTATATTCCAACAAACAATCGGAGTATAAATAAAAAATATTATCGATCTGAATACGCGAGAGAAATAGGGCGAACTTTTGAGATATGGCTGGGCGAATACTGAAATTATGAAAAAAATATATACAGGGTGTATTTTTCAAGTGGGCGTTGATGGCCAAATCCGAAACTATTTCAGTTTTAGTTTTAGTTTCATCAATATCGGACTCGAGACTCTTTTGAGTATTTTTCGCTATTCCTCATAGTTTCGGATTTAGCCATTCACACCTACTTGAAAAATTCACCCTGTAAATGTATACGAGTCGAATTCAGAACTTGAAACTTTTTTTTTTCGGTAGAAAATTAGAGCAAAGTGGTCAAAGGTAAGCTCGATTTTGGCGAAAAATAAATCTTCAATTTGGTATTTAAAACCTCTGAAGAATCGAGTCTGATCTCTTCTTCAAAATTATACCGCAATATTTTCGATTTTCGTTTGATTTTACTTTATACATATAGGTACGTACTAGTAGCGAAGGGTCAATTTTTGTAAGATGTAAGCCGGAGTACATACCTTTAACGTGATTATATTATTTGTCTGTAGAATACTGACTGTGCCGTTTTTCAAAAGGAAGCTGGTTGGAATCGAGTTGTATGGAATCTTCGCCACTGATACGTACTTGCCCTTACAATTTGTGAAGGACGTTATATTTCTGTGCCAGCTCACACGTGGAAAGATTTATAATTTTCTAGAAGGTTTCGTCCTTGACTGTCTCTTTTATCTATTTCAGTATTCACAGAGGTATTCTTATTTTACTAATATGTTTTCTTGGCCATTTCTACTTAGTATTAGATACGATGTAAATCAGCTAAGTTAATTAAGTCAAGATTGTTAGTTTTTTTTTTACGAAAATTCGACGTTATTTGCAAAGGACCCACTACAACTTTGCTGCTTAAGGCGCTAATTATACAGAAACGGCGTAAGGTGAAGGCGCTGCGCAGGCGTGAAATTTATAACGAAATGCTCCGCGCCGCTTGAGTGTAATTCACGACACGTCGCCTAGGTACATTTTGTATGAAAACGTTTTGAAGCGGCATCATGCAGCATGCCTGCGCTGCGCCTGCGCCGCGCCTTCACCTTACGCCGTTTCTGTATAATTCGCTAATCAATTTTCGTAGAGCATCTAAAATTGTATCCCTATTCAATTATAAACCACTACAAATAACAATCAAATACCCTATTTTGAAGCATTACATTTTCACCTTCTGGAAAACATTTCTCATTGCAAACATTGATTTAACTTGAATAATTCTAAAGCAGTTCTAACAAGCTTTGATCAAGCTCCGATTAAGCTTACAGCTCGAAGCACTCGAGCTAGGTAATACAATAAGGCTTGCAGTAGAACATAATCTCCGAGAAAGGGATGCACCGTCTCAATTATTCATTAGTTCGCACCTTGAAATGCGCCGCGACCGATGATAGCACTCTGATAGCGGCATAGATTATTTAGTGTAGAGGGGAATGAGGAACGTGATAAATGCCTAGCACAGCCGCGTGGCGGTACCAATTATTTGATTGTGTCAGATTACCATCATGAAGGTACGGATAAATTCTACGCAGACCAGGACTTTTATTGGAGAACTTTTTGTCCGTTAAATAGATCGCTTACAACTGTGTCAAAAGTACCGCATACAAAAAATCCCTCTAGCAATCGAGGATATTCACCCCACACAAAACTACGGGGAAGTCCCCAAAAAATAGGACTGACCAACCAAGGTGCATCAAACGCACACAACATATTTTAGTACGCTTCAGTTTCAATAATTGCACACCGTAAGTTCGTAGCAAGTTCTTCGCGGACTTTGTTTCCATATTTCGGGGCTTTTTGTCCTCAGCAGTAATTTAACAGAACCAAGAGTTCAAAGTATGCCTTTTTGTGGAGTGTCTATTTGTTATTTTTCAAAATAACAGCTTTTTACTGAATGTATGTATGTATAATTTATATACAGTACTTTTAACAAAAAAACATGTTTAATTTTTATTTTTGTCTGTCTGTTTGTTCCAGTGAAACTTCGAAACACCTTGACCGATTTTGACGGGACTTTTACTGGCAGATACCTGATGTTATGTGGAATAATTAAGGCTTTTATTTTAGAAAAAGGATTAGGTTTCCGAGGGAAACAATTATAACTCTTGAAACTGTTAACAAATACCGATTTAAATTGCGACGGCACGGTTGGCGCAGTGGCTGAGTGATTGACTGCTGCGCTTCGTGTCGCGGGTTCGATTCCTGTACGGAACAAATATTTGTATGGCCTTCAGGTAGTTGTTCCGGGTCTGGCTGTTTGTATATGTGAGCTTAAATGTTTGTAAACGCACCCACAATACAGGAGAAATTCCTAGTGAGAGGCAACGTTTTTTTAAAAAAATAATAATAATAATAAAAAAAATGTCATGCGCGCATACTATGGGGCTACAGAGGGGGGTAACAACCTGACCGCGTACCGTGTTCGGATGCTCTCTCTGTTTCAGGTGCTTGAGCCAGCTGTCAACGTGTCGGCACAACGACTGTCGGATCAGGTGCGAGTCATCCAGCGTAATGGTATGTTGGATGACACCGTACTTGATCGCTTGCGGACTGAAATGCAGAGTAGCCATGTCATTGCCACGCCGCCGCAGACTGTGGTTCCACCACAGTCTACCATAATACCAACTCACGATAACAACGTGAGTAATGACATGGTTACTAATGTAAGTACCCAGTGCAATGAGGAAATGAGGTGTGCTTTGGAGGGTGCGATTCGGGAATATCGGTTCATGCAACCCGATCTTAGACCACGCGTACCTCGTTTGCCCATGCATAACAAAAATAAGGTGCTGGTGGCAGTTCTGGATTCGCAGTTGTCAAACTATTTTGATAACTGCGAAAACCTCACCGATGCTCACTCAGTCCTGTATTGTGCGGCTGTAGCGGCATGTCGTGTAGCTCATGTCAAATTTTCTGATGACAGAGCTACACGACCTAAACCAGCCGTACCGTCATGGCAATACAGGATTGAACGACGTATTGGTGAGGCCAGAGCACTCATCGGCAAACTGATCTGCTTCAGGGAGGGCAATACTCGCCCTAGAGTGATGCGTTTTGTGAGGCGGGCGTTCTCGGGGACTGATATCAGTGCTCGAGACTACATGTCCCGTGTCACAGAGCGCATCGACTTCCTGAAGCAGAAAGTTTATGCATGGGCAAACCGTATTCGTAGGTATAAGCGGCGGGTGGACCGATACACTCAGAATCGCACATTCCAAAGAGATGAAAGGTGGGCTTATAGGGCTTGGGAGCGACCCGACCAAGGTGTGGCTGACACGCACCTGCCGGATGATGATGCCATGTGTTCATTCTGGCGCAGCATCTGGTCGGTGCCTGTTAGCCATACCGAGGGTGAATGGACTCGGGAGGTCGAGCGAGCGTGCGATCTAGTACCAGAAATGGGGGCAATCACTATCAGCCCCCAAGACGTAGTTCGTGCAGTCCGTCCGTTACCTAACTGGAAATCTCCAGGGCCGGATGGGCTGCACAACTTCTGGATTAAATGGTTTACAAGGTCGCACGCTCGCCTGGCGATCCTGTTCCAGTCAGCCTTAGAGTCAGGGTCGCTGCCAGAGTTCCTGACAACAGGGATAACCCACCTGCTCCATAAATCGGGTAGTACTGCGGAGCCCAAAAATTATAGACCGATTGCCTGTCTTCCGACAGTCTATAAAGTTCTTACATCCATTTTGAGAGCTAAAATTAACAAACACATTGATGACAATTCTGTAATGTCCGCTTCTCAAAATGGATGTAGGAACGGGTCCCGCGGTACTAAGGAGCTACTCCTCATTGATATGGCCATTAGTCAACAGGTTCGCCGTTCCCGAAGGGATCTGTCGACATGTTGGATAGACTATAAGAAGGCCTATGACTCGGTGCCACATACATGGCTCATGAGGGTGCTAGAGTTGTATAAAGTTGATTCAACTCTGCGCATCTTCCTGATGTCATGTATGAGGCAATGGAGGACAGTCCTTCGCTATCCGGGATGTCGGCAAATCCAGAGGAATAGCGAGCCGATAAGGATAGAGCGAGGTATATTTCAGGGCGATAGTTTGAGTCCGCTTTGGTTCTGCTTAGCCTTGAATCCTCTTAGCACGCTGCTGGAGGATTCAGGTCTAGGCTATCGGTTGAGGAGAGGTGGTCAAGTTATATCTCACCTCCTTTACATGGATGACCTGAACTCTTTGCCCCCAACGATTTGCAACTGATGGAGCTACTGAAAGTAACTGAAACTTTCAGTAGCGCCATCAGGATGGAATTTGGTGTGGACAAATGTGCGGTCATGCATGTAAAGCGAGGGGAGATTGTGGAATCTGTGGGAACCCAGCTCTCGGATTCCATAAATCTTAGATCCCTCTCAGCAACTGAAACCTATAAGTATTTGGGTATGTCGGAAGCGCTGGGCATCAATGTTGCTGACATGAAGCAATCGTTGAAAGAGCGCTTCTTTGGCCGTCTGAAAAAAGTATTTAATAGTCTTTTATCAGGCGGCAATAAGGTGCGTGCCTTCAACGGTTGGGTCATGCCGGTTCTGATGTACTCTTTCGGCATACTCAAATGGACTCAGACAGAACTAGACGCCCTGGATAGGAGGGTCCGTACATTGTTGACGACATATCGAATGCATCACCCGCGTTCTTCTGTTATGAGACTGTATATCCCGCGGAGGTGTGGGGGTCGAGGCTTTTTAAACGCTAAGACTCTTCACAATCGCGAGATATACAGTCTCAGGGAATATTTCCTTGAAACCGACGTGGGGATGCATCGAGATGTGGTCGCAGTGGACAAGGGGCTCACCCCGCTCTCCTTGGCTAAAGAGAACTGGCGCAAACCTGTAGTACTTGACACTAACGACCGCATGGAAATATGGCAGAGTAAGGAGCTTCACGGACGGTTTTTCCGGGCCCTGCATGGGCCCGATGTAGACCTACCAGCGTCCGTAGCCTGGCTACGTTCCGGGGACCTCTTTGGAGAAACCGAAGGTTTTGTCTGTGCAATTATGGATGAAGTTATGATGACGAATAACTACCGGAGATTTATTGTGAAGGACGGTACGGTTGACATATGTCGGGCATGCCACCGTCCAGGCGAATCAATCCGTCACATTATCTCCGGGTGTTCTCGTCTGGCTAACGGAGAGTACTTGCATAGACACAACCTTGTAGCCAGGATTATCCATCAGCAACTTGCTCTAAAATACAACCTTGTGGAATCGGAAGTACCGTACTATAAGTATGTGCCCGACCCAGTTCTCGAAAATGGCAATATCACATTGTACTGGGATCGATCCATCGTAACTGACAGGACTATTGTAGCCAATAAGCCTGATATAGTGGTGGTGGATCGATCAGAGCGGCGTGCAATGATTGTTGACATAACGGTCCCGCATGATGGGAACCTCGTGAAAGCCGAGAAAGATAAGCAAATCAAGTATCTTGACTTGGCTCACGAGGTTGTCGACATGTGGGATGTGGACTCAGCGATCATTGTGCCGATAGTTGTATCAGCCCATGGCTTAATTGCCAAGAGCCTCGACCAATACCTGAGGAGGCTCTCGTTAGGCAGCTGGATCAAGGGTTTGATTCAGAAAGCGGTACTCCTGGACACGGCTCGTATTGTCAGGAGGTTCCTCTCTCTGGAGCCCTGACCGCCGGTAGCTTGGACCCTGTTCCCGATACCGGTGGGCTACAATTTTTTATATTTTTAAATGTTTTTTTTATATTGTTTTTAGTTTAAGAAATATTTAAAAATATATAAGATTTGTGTAAAGATAAATAAAGGAAATAAAAAAAAAAAAAAAATAGGGAAGTAATTTTTTTATAATCGAATCACGCGGACGAAGGTCGCGGGCAACAGCTTGTCGTATAAGAAAATAATGAAACTACTGAATATCTCTTTATACTTGTGCATACTCTATGCGACAATAAAACAAAGTTGTGAAATGCTATACATTTCCTGTCGCATAAAAACGTTTTGTTGTACAAATCGAATTGTATTTATAATTAGGTAAAAAGACAGGGGCTTAAATGGAAAAATTATATGGATGCAGTTGGTTCAGAGAAGCACGTTCTACTTTGAACTCTGTCCCGAGTTGCTTAGAGTAATTTTCTTTACTAAAGATTATGTTGGTATTTGGTATTTTGCTGAATTTTCTACTCGATACTAAGCGACAACTTTTTATAGTGAAACTTACAATAATGAATATGAAATAGGGACCGTGTTTCAACCTATTCATAAACTTGTTCTGCTTTTATTTTGCAAGTTTATTTGTAGGCCTTATTTTTGGATGTCTAAGTAAGGAATTTCTGACAACTTTAGTCTGAAAAATGACTTTTTGTGAGATCCTTGTTAATAAATTCGTCTGGGGAAGTTTTACGTGACCGTACCGCACTTTTTTACTTTAGTTGCTTTGTGTTATATTATGCTTAATAGAATAAAGGGTGGGTAACAGTGTATAGTAATATCGATCTTAAAAACAAAGCTGAAAAGATAAAATTGTGATTTCATCGTTTAAGTTCTAACACCACGTAAGTCATTTTTTGGCGGTTATGACTTTCTGATACCGTTTCCTAGAGATTCGGAAGACAAGTTGTTCCAGCCAATCAGAAATAAGCAACGTCTCTATCTATTTGAAGTGAACACAAATTATAAAATGATATTGTACCATGAGAGCAGTGGTGGCCCAGTGGTTGTGGTGACTTACGAGCAAAGTAATGCGCCTGTCTGGGTTCGAACCCTACTACCTACTACTTTGAGTAATTTATTTCATCACCACTGCTCTCAAAACGGTGACGGAAAACATCTTGAGGAAACCGGCATGTCCTAGAACCAAAAATTTGAAGACATGTGACATCTGCCAACCCGCACTGGGCCCGCGTGGTGGATTATAGCCCATTCCCTCTCATAGAGAGGAGGTCTGTCCCAGCAGTGGGAACATTATAGGCTGAATATTATACCATTACCTAGGTATAATTATGCAGTTTTTTCACTCTCCTGTAGTTGCTATCGTGGCTTACGTGGTGTTAGAACTTGACGAATTCACCTTTAGTCAAATATCCAGTCTTTTGTCAAATGCAACCTAGCATTAAACTAGAGACTTTAGTTAGATCATTGTCCCTCCTAACAAGGGTCGTACGTAACGATGCCGATGTTAGGAGAGACAATAATCTGAGAGACAAGACCAATGTTAAGGTCAACATTCGTTTTCACTAACGTCAAGTACAGCAACGCCTAGGTAGACATCACATTTTGGATCCATTTGTTTACATTATCATCACATACTTTTGGGACAGACCACAGTTATTCACGCCATTTTCCCACGGGGACAAGCAGAAATTGATACATTTTCATTAACATAAAATACTATTGGAATTCTATCTCACATTTTCAGGGCTGATAAGAAACTTTAAGATAACGTTGAACCATTTTATATTTCAAGTTGAATGAACGTGAAAAATAAAGAGAAGCGGGCTCTGGCTCCCAGAATCTATCAGTTCGGGATAATCTTAAAACCACTGAATCCATTCGGTTGGGGATTTGCGTCATTCAACGACACTGAACTCATTTATTTTGTCTATTTTTATAAACTTCTTCGTTTATTTTAAAGAGAAGGGGTATTACTAAAGTAAGAGGAGCTCGTGGCTATATAATAGGTTAAGCCGCGCTTGCCTAGGTTGGTCCGTGGATGGGTGACTACCAATTACATACCGAGCTTCGTCCGTGCTTCGGAAAGCACGTTAAGCCGTTGGTCCTGGCTGTCAATTGTAGATCTTTGACAGTAGTTACAGGTAGTCAGTGGCAGTATTGTAAGTCTGACAACCAGTCTTACCAAGGTATATCGTATTGCCCAGTACTAACTGGGTTGTGGAGGTCAGATAGGCAGTCGCTCCATGTAAAATACTGGTATTTAGCTGAGTCCGGTTAGACTTGACGCCGACCACAACATACTTGGGACGAAACGCACTTCAACATGGTTGGGAAAAGGCTAGGCTTATTTTGGACTCCTCATCATCCACCTGCGAAGTAGCACCCTGGAGTAACTCCTTGCACTACAGTTACTCTAACTCTTATCGTACCCTTACCGTACATACAAGGCTACACAAAGCCATATCAAAAATTCACACAGTTAAAATATTGTTTAAGTAAACAATGTCATAATTGAACACCTGAATGACACCGAAAGCAGTAATAATATGGCATAGCCTCAACCTAGTACAGTAAGTTATAAGTTTCTAGTGTTAATTTACCCAAAACTTTCATCTTAACAGTCTAAATTAAACTTTAAACAACATTAACCCGGTGGACGGAACTTATTGTACATTGCTTGGACAGTCAGCAAAAAAAAAATAACTAAACCATCCGAAATTCCAGTAACAGAATATGTTTCTAAATTCATCAAATTAATATCATAACTGCTCACAATATTTCCCACATATAAAAGAAAAACCACGATAAAGTCATTTGCAAAAACTTATTTTCCAAACATTGTTTATACCATTCACCTTTCGCTGCTATCCCTACTTTGTTAGCTAGACGAAAAATAAACTCATTACCACCTCATCATTCATTTCCCGGTAAAGTTCTCTCATTATGTCGAGCTTAAGGTGCTGCTGAGCTACCCGGGGCTCCTAAATAACTTCCTTAATAAGATTATGTCGGTGAATGTAGCAAAACGTACGTGTAGACGAGGCAATTGTGTATTGCCTGTTCTTGTAATGGTGAGATGGAACTTAAGGTGCATGGATGGAGGTATGAGTGTTTGTGGTTCTACTTGCGTGCACTTTAATAGTTTTGGACTCCAATGGAGTCCTTATTCGTAAGTTGACTATCCAGAGCAGAGAACTCTTCGGCTACGTATGCAAAGCGCCTAGAGCTTAGCGGCAAGCGCGCAGTGCGGTCGGATGCGAAAATCTAGAACGTCCGTTTCACTTCTCTACTCGGTAGGCGACTCGCTAGGCTCTAAGCGAGGCACATGTCAGTGCGTCCGTTGCCCGAACTTTCATAAAACTTATCCTTTTGCTGAACTTTTATGAACGGTAAACTGTAAGGACCACTTCATAGTTGTTTGTGGCTATGGTCGGTCCACGGGGCGGCCCGTACACAACTTTGTTTTTCATACAAATGACTTGATCCCGTTTTCACAATAGGTGACTCCTAAGCGAACACCTAAACAATTAAGTGCATTGTGAAAAGTCGAAAATCTAATACTACAGGAATACTCATGTCTTTATTTATGTGTTTTATGGTGTAACTGAAAACGGACATCAAGTACTGTCTTAAAAACCCTATAATATGAATTTACTGTATGTATTAACCCCTAACAGATTCTCCCCTGTGGCCTTTTCCAGTCAAGATAAACACGAAACGGTCCACCAAATAAAATCGATAGAATATAATTTCACAATTATAACAAGGATTAATCAGCAGGATCTGCTTTGACTGTTACAAATTACGTCGGTTACCTTATAATAATTAATCTCACCAGGAACCGATCTTTTAATAGAAAATAGGGTTGCCACTAACATAAGGAAAACCATTTGAACCATTTTGATATTAAAATGATCCCAGGGCCTAATTCACAATTTCGGAGAAACACTATACTATTACAGACAAACAATATAAAATTTCTGTAAAATTAAACAAACACATATAAATTCACAACAACTTCGCATGGCGCGGCGGTGACACATACTACTGATATTATACCAGATTTAAACGTTGCTCCACGCCAAGAATTGTGCATTTACAAACATTTAAACTCACACACAAGCAGACCCGGAACAACTGCCAGTAGGCTATACAAATATTTGATCCGTGCGGGGATCGAACTCGCGACACGCAGCTCAACAGCCAATCGCTCAGCCACTGCACCAACCGTGCCGTCGTGCTTTGAAAGCGTATGACTCTTATCTAGGTCCTTAGTGACAGAAGGTGACATTGCACTTCCTATTAAGTGTCATGTGAGGTACACCAAGCCATAAGTTCAGTTTCAATAATTTACAGCTGTCATAACATAACATCATGCTTGTAATCCTTGAAGGTTTAGGCAGAGGTGTACCTAATAGAACACCCACATTTCGCTAGTTATGTGTAAGTCTCATGTAACAGACGCGATTTTATTGCCATCAACCAGGCAAAAATCCAGACTCCGTACCGTGGCTGCTACTGAGAAATCCCTGATGGAAAAACCCAATAACATTTTGCCAGACGCGGGAATCGAACCCAGGACCTCATGCTCAGCAGTCGCGATTACGATCACTAGACCAACGAGGCAGTAATAGCTGTCATTTCATGAATAACCAAAATCTCTCTACAAAATTGAAATAATATGAAAAATGATTCAATATTTCCCTTGTTCGCGAGTGTCGTAATGCAGGGATAGCTCAAATATTCCGAGCAAGGATCTTTTGGCTGCCTGCCATGTACGGGGACAATGGGGGAGGAACGGTAATCCTCCTTTCCGGCAGAGAGAGGCGATGTATAAAGAACAGGGACTTCGTAGGTACCTATGCCATCGCTTTAGATTAGGAGTTCCAGTACTAATGTTTTGGTTAAAGTCATCTTGAGAACATATTATAGGGACTCCGTAATTTAACCGGTTTTTAAAAAAAAAAAGCACATTCCAAAACATCCTATCCTACAGCATTTTGCATAACATAACATCACACCTGTAATCCCTGAAGAGTATATAGGCAGAGGTGTACCTAGTACACCCACATTTCGCCAATTATGTTTAAGTCCCATGTAATAGGGGGCGAGCCTATTGCCATCAACCGGGCAACAAATCCAGACTCGGTGATTGCTACTGAGAAATTTCTGATGGAAGAACCCAATAGCAAGTCTTGCTGTCTTAGATTAACTGTTATTTTAGCTCGTGGGTAAATAATAACAGCCGCTCCGGTCGATCTTTAGGTTTAGCCGTGATTGCCTAGGTTGGTCTGTGGATGGGTGACCGCCCATTACTTAACGATTTAACTCCGTGCCTCGGAAAGCTAGTTTAGCCGTTGGTCCCGGTTGTCATCTGGTGATCTTTGATAGTAGTCTTTTAGGTAGTCAGTGGCTCAAAAAGTCTAACAACTTACCAAGGGGTATCGTATTACCCAGTACTAACTGAGTTGTAGAGGTCAGATAGGCAGTCGCTCCATGTAAAATCCTGGTATTCAGCTGCATCCGGTTAGACTGGAAGCTGATCCCAACATAGTCGGGAAAAAACTAGGCAGATGATTTTATCTAATCCGCTCGATGGTACCACAGGAGCTGATAGTGCTGCTACTACTACTGTGGTGCTACTGTACATCAAACAAAGAAGTTCCGTTCTATGTTTGAGAAAGTAAGAACAAAGAAGAATACTCGATAAATTGAACACGCTTCAACTTACAACACAAAACCGGAGTTTATTTATCTTTCAAAGCTTCTTTTACCGTTTTATTTTATCGTGAAGAGAAAAGCACAACTGTTAGGTTTTTTATATTCAAATACAAAAAGTACAAAACCATGTATAGCACATACACCTACCGTGTGTACTTACTAAGTTTAAAAAAAACTTCTTCGAATATCATTTTTGTTATATATTATGTACTGATTGCCGCGTTGGTCTAGTGATCGCAAGCGCGACTGCTGAGCATGAGGTTTTGGGTTCGATTCCTGGGGCGGGCAAAGTGCAGCCACGGAGTCTGGATTGGTGCCCGGTTTCTGGCTATAGGCTCGCCCCCTATTATCATCATCTGCCTAGCCTTTTCCCAACTATGTTGGGGTCGGCTTTCAGCTAACCGGATGCAGCTGAATACCAGTATTTTACATGGAGCGACTGCCTATCTGACCTTCACAACCCAGTTAGTACTGGGTAATACGATACCCCTTGGTAAGACTGGTTGTCAGACTTTTTGGGCCACTGACTACCTGTAACGACTGTCATCTGTAGACCTTTGAAAACCACGTTAAGCCCAACGGCTTAACGTGCTTTCCGAGGCACGGAGGAAACTCGGAATGTAATGGGCGGTCACCCATCCACAGACCCATCCACAGACCTACCTAGGTAAGCACGGCTTAACCTAAAGATCGATCCGAGCGGCTGTTATTATTTAGCCACGAGCTCCTATTATATGAGACTTAAACATAACTGGCGAAATGTGGATGTATTTGTTAGGTATAACTCTTACGTGATGTTATGTTGTGTTATGTTATACTGTGTAAGCTATAAAATATATTATTTTGATACAAAGTGACTGGAATTACTAAAGTTGTCAACAAAATTAAAGCATTTTCCTCAACGTGTAAAATATGAAAAGATAATTTTCATCTCCGGAGTCTGTCGTCGGTATGACATATGAGCCATGATTATGCGGAACATTAGATATACATATTTATGAGAGTACTTTGATAACAGTACAAGAGTTGTCAGTACAGCTCTCTTGGATCTCAAGACCTAAGATACCTGAGTCCCAAAACTACTCAGGGTCACGCAAAACTTCAATGACAATTAATTTAGTTCTTGTTATAAATATTCAAGCCGAAAGATCTTCCTTGTACGTTGATTTCAATTATAAACGAAGGAAACGCACACAATTCGCACCCTTGGCTTTTCTGCGAGGACTGGCGACGTTTTTGCCTCTGCGGCATCTTGTGTACGAATCAAATCTAACTTTATAATCAGTCAGGTAAGGTTGGGTTTTGGGTGGAGAGGTTTCAGGGGATGCTGCGCCTCTGTATGTATTATAAATTGGTTTAGAGCGGCGCGGGGAGTCGCCGGTCGCCCGCTCGATACCGGCCAGTCGCGAGACAGAGCCGAGAGCGTTCGCTTCGCTATCGTTGCCAATATCGATACGAAAATAAAAATAAACCCCTATTGTGGACCTCGAGTCGGCTAGTGTTGTGAACATGGTCGTTAGTGAGTGTTGCATTGTCTTGTTGGATTGTAAGCCGCACTAGTTCGCCTGAATATAGCGTTAATAAGGTAAGTAGTGTTTAGGAGATAAACATATAAGCCCTTAAGGTCTGGTATCGCGTAACTCGTTTAATTACTGCGTATGATTATTGCGTGTGTTTTTGTTAAATGTTCGGCGTTTACTTTAATACGGCTCACGTGCGTAAGTGGTCGTATTTAGTAGATTCTGCAGTTTATGTTACGATCTTTTTGACGGTTGTTAAAAGGACTTGAACTTGGTATTTACTAATGAAGGGAGACGTTAATTTTCTCCATTAAATCATAAATTTTCTCTATTCCTGATTAAATCTGAGCCAACCGTCTTGCTTGGATGAAGAATCCATAAAAGTAACGCTTCTTACACACGTAATTAGCATTTTCTTGTCTGCATGTATTTAAAAGAACCGTCTGTTCTATTTTATTTATCATAACACAAGCATCTCGTAAGATTACCCGATCGATAGGAAGTTGAGGGATGCTGCAGGATGTGTATTGATAAACGTAGTCGTGAGCAGTGGCTGCTTGGAAATTGGCCAGATTGTTGGGAAATGAAGGAAAAACTGCGAAGTTTTTCTTTAACTTTGTTTTTTTAGAATTATATTGTTTTCAGTCGGTTTCTTGGTTATATTGGTTCTTCTCTTCGTCGGATGCTCAAGTGTGGTGTACCATGCTTGTTATTTTTGTTTCTAAGTACTTTACGCTGCAGACTTTTTAACGAACTCTGTTGTTGGTGGAACACAGCTGAAGCAAAAGAAATGAGTGCTAAGAATTTTGGCTTGGTTGGGTGTAATCGCCAGAAATGTACCAGACGCAGTAACCTCGCCACAAAACACGCTGAGTAGTTTTAAACTTCCCTACTAGGCCTTGAGCTATTCTGATACATTTCCTGTCGACATGAGTAAAGGCTGACACGAGCCAAGCCTTCCCATCCATCCATCCATCCATCTCGTGTATACGACAGGTATCAAAGCACTTTAATTCTCAAAGAGATTTTATCTACTGAATGACAGGTGTTATGTATATTTTAAAAACCTATAGTTGTGCCAGATTTAGGGTTGGCACCTATCCGGATTTGTCCTGACATGTCCGGCTTTTTGGGACACCATCCGGACTTTATATACCTTGCTATTGGTCTAGACTTTTCGAATGAAAGACGATTTCTGTACTGTAAGTATAAGGTACGAATCAGCCTTTTGCGCTTGGAGAAAGAGACGTCATGATATACTGAAAAAATAAATATTTCTTTTTTAAAGTAATTTTTCCGCCAATTTATGGAATACCAATTCTAAAAAAAATATATTTTTTCGAATTGGTAACCCTAGATACATTCTGAAGAATACCCAGGTCCATAACTCATCCTGGAAACAGCTTGACGTCTCACAATAATGCACAATGCATGCAAATAAAACTGCATATTAAATAACACATATGTACTGAGGTCAGCGACCCTCCCATTGACAACGGCATTGCATCTCTAAGGTCATTGGTAATGCGGATCGAGTCCTCAGATGTCACGAGGACTGGAGTCGTGACTTACACCTATTAGTTGGTGACTTGGTGCATTATTGAATAGGTTATGTGGTGAGTGATGCTGGCTGGTAGTGGAATTTGTGCTCATCTAGAGAGGCCGTTACCATTTACTGTTTTAATTACGATACAGGCATTTTGAGGTCTAGATTTTTCACCTAATATAAATTAGGTCCTGAAAAAAATTACATTGTATCAGGGATAACGATGATGTAAATGTGGTCGCAAGCGCGACTGCTAAGTATGAGGTCCTGTCTTCGATTCCCAGGTCAGGCAAAGTGTTATTGGGTTTTTCCACCAGGAATTTCTTAGTAGCAGTGACGGAGTCTGGATTTGTGCACAATTGATGGCAATAGACTCGCCCCCTATCACGTGGGACTTAATCATAACTGGCAAAATGTGGGTGTACTATTAGGTACGCCTCTGCGTAACCCTTCGGGAATTATAAGCGTGATGTTATGTTATGTGGTATAAACTAGCGCTTATCTAGTTAGAAGTCGTAGTGGGAAAGCGAAACGTATAAAAACGAATTCCACTTGTCCGCTGATACTATGCTGAAAAAAAAACAGACGAATTGATATGCTCCTCCTTTTGGACGTCGGTTAAAAATCTAGTTTTGAGAACTTGAAATATTTTGCTGACGAGTTCGAGAAATCTTTTTATAGCTAGCTACCTTTTAATAAGAGGAAGAGGTCTTCTGTAGCTAAAAAGCCTTCAATATTGCCCAAAATCCGTAGTTCTAAAGGTACTCGCTCGAGTACCTTAAGAGATCTAAGGGCACCTAAGGGTTTTACCCTTGTAACACCCTTAGAAAAAGGGTTTTAGATCCTTCAAAGACCGTTTATTACGGCTAAGACAATAGAAATTGGGTACAAACAAAACAAACACACCTTTCACCTTTTACAAAAAAAACTCGCCAAACCCTTTGACCTTAAAAAAACAAATAAAACAAAATCAAACGCTTGTGGACCGTATCTGTAATTAGGGTTGACCCTTCGACGTTGTTTAAAGTCCATGAGGCCATGCCATCCTCTTCCGTGTCGGCGACTGCTTTCGCTTTGTTAACGTAGGTCTAAGGGCGCGATCTATAAACGTTACATAGCACAGGTTTTGACTCAGTCACGTTCCCGCGAACTTCTTGCACTTGAAGTTTGATAGTTGTGCGACAATGATAACAGTAAGGCTTTGCAAAATATCGCGCTTAGTAACGTATAGGTACATTTAGAAAACAGTCAAAGAGCGTTATCACACTGACGATTTCCGATTAATTGGTCACGACGACGCGACGAATTCTCGACGATTTCACAATATTCTACATTAGCGTGACTGGTATTGTAGTTTCATTTTTTTGTTTTTATCAAACTAAAAAGTGCTCGTAACTTTTTAATATAAATACTTTGGGTTTGATGCACGTGTACAGGTTTGAGCTCAATCTCTTGTCTCGCTCAATCCTGTACACGTGCCGCAAACCCAAAGTATTTATAAATTATTATATATTATTATAGTATTGATAAAAACAAAAAGATGAAACTACAGTACCAGTCACAAATCATAATCACTGTAAAACGACTGTAATTACCCATTACCATTTATCGTCTCGTCATGAAAACGCGGTGAAAACGTTACGCATAAGTGGCGTGCTCGCTACGCATACGCAGCGTGTCAAACAATTGCCTCGATGAAAACACGCTTGTAAATCACCAGTGTGATAAAACCCTAAGTGACACTGGCCGTAAATACTATTACTTATTGGGTGGTAACCCTAAGAGAGTGAAGAAACTTTTTTCATTATTGTCTTTGGTGGTGATAGTTTGAAATGTGTAAAGGAAAACTTGGTGTCTGTGGCTGTTTAGTGCCTGTTAAATGACGATTATTGGCTATGAGATGGGTAAAACAAATAGGGGTTTATTCATAAACTCTAATAAAGTTAAGTAATGATTAGTGACTGTTTAACCATACAGTTTCGATGCTTAAAACTTTTAACATCTTTTTTTATACATAGTTTTGTTCAAACTTTATGACGGCTCGGAAGTTAGCTGCGAGTGACCGTCTGCGCATTGTACAGTCAAGACGATGCGTCTTTTGCGTCCCGATACCTAAAAATTGTGTTCTGCGCAGCTTTACGTTAGATGTTTCGGGCCGCAATAGAGTTTGAACCGCGCTGACCGTTACTCGCAGCTAACTTCCAAAGCCGCTATAAAGTTTGACCACACTATAACTATGATCAGCTTTTGTGAATAAACAGGGTGGAATTTATCAATGCCACCTGGAGGGAAAGTACTCTAAATACTGGAGATAGAAAATTTTACTCAAAGGAAACATTCCTTTATTGTTAAAAAGAAATAAATCTGCATTCAAAGATCTTCGAAACTTCGCTTGCCACACTCGGGAATCGAACCGGCTAAATTCCAAAAAAATAACAACCTGTACTTTTACGGCATCAATCGATAGGGTCAATCGTAATTATCAAATCTCAATACTCAATACTCAATACTCAATACTCAATACTTTATTGCATTCCACATGTAGTACTTAGGTGGTAACACTTAAAATTAGATCACATGGACCCTGTCGGGCACAGCAAATAAGTGAGTTAGGAGAGAGGAAGCACTTGTAAATTATAATTATTATACAGTAGGTAGGTAATTTCTAAGATAAACTAATAGTAGGTATTTATAATATAGAATATAAATAGGTATCTATTGGGAGATCTTGTAATAATTAATAAATATAATATAAATATTTAATTTTGACTACTAAAATTATGACTTTATATGTATATCACTTAAATATTCATTTAATGAGTAGTAGCTTTTCTTTAACAAAAAATCTCTTAGTTTTTTTAGAAATGTGTGAGTTTTTTCTTCGTTTTTTATTGATCCGGGTAGTTTATTATATACTTTAATGGACATTACATAGGGACTTTTTGAGTGCATTTTTAGTCGAGAACTTGGTATGTTTAGCCTAGATCGGTGTCTGAGTAGATAGCGCGACTGGATGTCTTCACGTTTTGAGTAGAACTCGTGATGTTTTCGCACAAATTTGCATGTTTCTAAGATATATATACACGGAAGGGTTAAAATATTGTGTTTTTGAAAGAAAGGTTTACAACTATCGGTTTGCTCAATGTTTACCAGGATTCTGACCAATTTCTTTTGCGGCGTGAACAGTATTTGTGCATCTGTACTGTTTCCCCAAAGAGTGACACCATAGCTAAGCCATGCATAGGCATAAGCATAGTAGGTGGTGAGGGCTGTCTGAAAATTGGTGGTCTTTTTTATTTCACGGAGGGCGTATGAGAATTTAGAAATCTTTGAGTGAGTTTTCTGTATGTGTGATTTCCAGTTTACGTGTGTGTCTATAACTAGTCCGAGTAGTGTAAATTCGTTAACAGTTTCTAATTTTGAGCCATTGAACGTAAAATCTAAAGTTAAAGGAGTTTTTTGGTAAGGGTGAAAAGTTATTAATTTTGTTTTGGAGTAGTTTATCTCGAGGTTATGCTCGTTCATCCAATTGCAAGTTTTTGTAAGAATGGAATTAAGGGTTTTTTCTATATTTACATTGTCTTGGCATGAGACTAATATGGATATATCGTCGGCGAATAGGACACATGGCCCTTCTATGATTTTAGGTAGGTCATTAATATATATTAAAAATAAAAGGCATCCTATTACGCTTCCTTGAGGGATTGAGGCGTTAATTGTTTTACTATGTGATCGGATTTGTTTAATTTCATTATTTTTATGGTCAAAGTATTCTAGTTCTACTAATTGTTCCCTATTCTTTAGATAGGACGTTAGCCATTCGTGAGCCTTTCCGCGTATACCTATTCCGTATAATTTGTTTAGCAATATCCCAAATTGTACTTTGTCGTAGGCTTTAGTCATATCTAATAATAATCCAACAGCGTATTTCTTGTTATTTATAATGTTAAGTGCTTCTTGGATATCTCTCTAACAAACATGATAAATTGAATGAAAGGAAAACCATGAACTCTTAACTTATTTTAATCGAACAAAAATTGCTCCTTCCATCCAAGACACTTGCATGTTCCTCCAATAAAAAATCGAAGATCAAATATTTCATTCTTTCCTCAATTTTCTGGACATAATCGGAGCAAAAACCTCAAAGTTCCTCTGATATGAACAGCATTTGCAGCGGATGGGTTATCAACCTGTCAGTGGTTGGGTACAGTTGTGATCTTTTAACCCTACACGTCGTCGGCACGTGGCGTGGGCTTGAAAGGTGCCTGTGTACTCTAGTTTGCGACATGACTGTAATTCTTACAAAGACTTAGGCACAAAAAAAAAATGGAAGTCGTACAGAATACACTCATAATTAAATGTAAACTAAAATTAAAAGGCCTCAGCATGATGCTGTGACACAAGTTTCAACAAAATTAAGGGTAAATTAAAGGATTTACTTTACATTATGTTGTACTAACAGTAATATCACTTATGAGGTCCACGATACAGGAGAAATTCCTAGTGAAAAAGCATTACGGATTTTTTCTGACGCACGTCCAAAATTGTCTTGTTTTTTCAAAGCATTTTATTATGCAATATCGTAAATGATCCTTGTACAGACGCCCACATCAAGCTACCCGAAACTGTCAAATTTTCTCAATCAACCTTGAACCTAATGCTTTAGCGATAAAGTTAAAAAAAGCTATTTAAGAAATTTGTCAGATTGTAGTAACTTGATGTGCTGACGTCTGTACCACTATAATGTTATGATTGAAATTACTTTATGGGTTGTCAAAAAGACTGCCTATTTGTATCAACAAACGGTTTACAGTTGACTATCATTAACAGTTTGTGAGACAAAGTTGTAAAGTGAATGCAATTTTACAGTTCACTACCTGTTTCCAATTCAAATCAGAATCGAGACTCAGCATTAAGATTGATGCTCAGTTTCCATTTAAACCTAGCTTTTAGAGATTAGTTTTAAACCAATCAGATTTAAGTCGAGATTAAAACTTACCATCATCCAAGAATAGACTTACCTAAGATTGATTGATTGATTATTTTTTGACTAATTAAAACGTAAATTGTATGTCCCTAATAATTGTGTAATTATAAACGTAAAATGAGTTTGACGATAACAATCAATGTAACGGATAAAATGTGTAAAATTTGTATTATTATTATTTTTTACATGATATTGACATATATACAAATATTGTACACCTCATGGGTATGTTACAGTGATACAATAACGCTAATTATAAGATCTGTCTTTTCACCTGTGGCAAACAATAAATAAATGAATTATGAATTATAAGAATTATCTAATCTGGGGGACTCTTTCTTAAAGAGCCCTACTTAATTACTTTGACAATAAAAACACTTGTTAAAATTATAAACTGGCTTGTTGGTCTTCAACACTACTGGTTAGCATGAGGACCCCAAGCAGGAGCTTGGGGTCGATACTCAAGTCGGGAAAAGTGTTGTTAGGTTTTTATACCAGGAATTTCTTAGTGACAGCTTGTAGTTTGGAGTTGCGTCCAGTTGTCGGCGCAGCATGTCTTCTTCTTCCATACTTCTATATTACTCGTCATCTCACCAGACACCTCCTTTCTTGCCATATGTTCTTTACACAGTCCATCCATCGTTTCTTTGGTCTTCCTCTACCAGTAGCGAATGGTCAATTTTTTTAAGAGGTAACCCGGAGTACATATATTTACTGTATAGAATATTATTGGCTATAGAATACTGACTGTGCCATTTTTCAAAGGGAAGCCGGTAGGCATCGGGTTGTATGGAACCTTCGCCACTGTCCTCTACTCATATACCCATCCAAATTCATACTCAAAACTTTCCTCACGACAAAAAAAATCGAGCATCAATCTTTTAAATGCCGAGTCTCAGTTCTGATTTGAATTGGAAACAGGTGGAAACCTGTAAAATTGAATTCACATGATAATTACGACTTTGTCTCTTATTGTATAGTTAACTGAAATATGGGACTTAAATATAACTAGCAGAAGGATGTACACACCGTCCCGAGCATCAATATGTAAACACTTTCCTAAATTTAAAAGCAATTTTCGCGAGAAATAACGATTGTAACTTGGAGATAGGGTCTTTTTCATAAAAATATGAGTTCCAAAATAGTATGTTCGTAACAAAATTAAATTTTAATCAGAAGAGTAGGAGAAAAACACTTTTAAAAGTTGTAAAGTGTTTACATAGGTATCGTGACTGTACTATACTCCTCCCAAACCCCTCGAGGCTAACAGACGTGATATTTTGTTATTTAAAATGTTTTTTTTTTTTGCGAATAAAGTTCTTTCAACATTGTCTACAACTTTCATATATCAGACAAGACGCGTGGTAATACGTCACTCTTCCCTGCGGCGTCGTCGTCTTGATTTATTAATTAGTTGAATCATTATTTAATTACGTACGTTACACTAATTACGCACGAGACGAATGAGCTAATTAGCTGTGTTATTTATTAAGCAGAATGTTAATAAACGAGACGTTTTGTATGTTGGTAATGTTTGTAAAATATTTATTTTACGTTACTGCTTGACGCGGGATGAAATCTTTGCTTTATTCATAGAGAAATTAGCTTTTTGAACTAGACTATTACGTATTTTATACGATAAATGTTTTTTGTTTTGTTAGTTTGTGTATGGAGCTTAGTGAAAATTACAAGCACAAAGGAAGCATTTATAATTCCACATTTATTTTGTACAATCAAAAATCTAAGCTTTACACAGGAAAAAAAAACAAATCAATTAATCCTCTACAAACAAATCAATTATTAAAAGAGAACTCAATAATACTTCTAAGTACAAAATCAAACAAAAGAATCAACCCTAAAACGCGGCCCTACACTACAAAGCACCCATAATAATTCTGCCCAATTCGGTTGCATAAACGGTAAAGAAAAATTACGCGTCAACCCTCCCCTCACCCCGCACCCCGCGCCTACTTTCCACCGACCTTGCAGAGCTCGAGACAAATCCGCTTCCTTGCTACTGCATGGCCACATCTCCAAGTAGGGTTGCCAACATTGCCCAATATGCCAGGATTTTTTAATATAAAACTGTTCTGCATTCCAACGGTGGATTCAAAAATGTTCGCTTGAAAACGATTTTGTTTGTCGAAATACTTGGAAACGTGGTGAAGGAATTTGGATATGTTTTAAAACTAATATGGTTGAGAAAAGTAAAATTTAGTGAAGCAAGCGAAAAGGCTAACGTGTTCGTTATTGGTCAATAAATCTGTAAATGTATCTGTAAGACGTGTATCTTTATCGAACTTGTTTGGTACTACGGTATAATTTTGGAATGGATAACCTACTTAACAGTATTAACGGTAGACTTCTTGTCAATTATGTTTAGTTAAGACAGTAGTTACCAGCTGTTTTATAAATGACCTCATGAAATATAATGTTGATCTTTTGCCCAAGTTTATTTCTTGTTTTAATAAAAAGGTTGACGAGTTTCCTTTAGGTTACAAAACATTAATCTAGAGACCTAAATGCCACGGGTCTCCTTTTTTTTGTTCTCGTATATAAAAAAATCAGCTAATATTTCACGTTATGATAAGCTAGCAGTAGCAACCCTACATCTGAGGTTAACGAACAGACAGACTAGGGGAGGCTTGGCGCATGCGCTCTCAATGTTTTGGATGCCCCAACTCTCCTCTATCAGCAGTTTTTCATATATAAATACACAGCCACTATTTTTGTGACGCAATTTTGGATATATCTAGATATTTTTGGGCAAATATTATACTTGAAAGTCTAAAGGTCAAACTATGGGTTAAGTTGCGTTACAGGGTTGGGTTACGTAAGGTATATATTGGAACGAAGTTTGCATGCTAAGGGTTACTTTTGATTTCTATAGATAACCCAGTTGGGCATTCTTATGGACTATAATGCCTCATATTGACGTGAATTCAGGAAGGCTGTTTAACAACACCCACGCCTATTACGGAATACGTTTTTAAAGATTGTAAAGATCTTTCCGAGAATTACAAAAAGATTTTTCAGCCATTGAATATGTAGCCTATTAAAACTATTTCCCTCCTTGAGCTTGCCGTAGTAGGGTAAAAATAATTAACCAAGGTGCATTTTTTTTCTCCGTAACCTAAATCCGTTAGGTACACAAAGGTATGATTTTGTAAACGAAACATGTTTAAAAAAAGGAAAAACAAACTTAATCAGTTTCTACGAACCGAACGAGGGAAAAAATGGGTATTTCCAAAATCCACTAATTCAGTAATTCTGGTTAGAGCCCAACTAATCATACGGTGTTTGACCGTCCGCGACCGCGCACGGCGTCACGTATTAAGGCATTATCCTCCTATTAACCAGGAGTAAAACAGGGTTATTGGGTAGAAAAAATTAAAAGGATTAACCACGATTTATGATGGGGTTTGCCGGCCAAAATTTATAATGAGGAAAATAGGCCATAACACGAACATTGTGATTAAGATTTTTTAATTTGGAATTTACTACAAGTAGGTTCATAGTCTATCGGAAATTAATTGTGTATCAGGTAACCCTCAGGTAAAATTAATTTAGGTACTTCGGGAAAATATGAAATTATAAAAATTTTTGCGATGATATAAAAGTCCTGTAAAAAAAAGCTGTTGTTAAGGCTACAATCTGCTTTAAAAGTTTAATCCATCCTGTGAAATTAAAATTCCATTTTTAAACAAAAAAAACATAGAGCAACTCAGACACGTCGAAATCAAAAGTTCCCCTCGACCCCTAAAAAGTAAAAATAGGGCGTCGACACACCGCCTTATGATTACCACGCGGCGTTTTAGAACTCCTTCTAATCTTTGAAATGATACCAAAAAATCTCATTATACAACCATTAGGAGTTATTCGCCTCTGGGAGAATATTCTTGGGTATAGAAATAAAGGAAATTGAATTTTTGTTATTGTTTCTTTAAAGCGGTCTCTGGAGTAGATTTTTGGGGTGTCGAAAAGGTAGCGTGGATATTCAAATATTAACTTTATAATTATGAGGCTCATTGTTGGTAGTTCATTCATGGAATCATGTACTTACATTTAAATATACGTACGATAGACAGGACAACGCGAACTAAATTGTACCTATTTTTTTTCAAGAGTCAATTGTCGTGTGTAACATGCCAAACTTGGCAAGTATGTAATTCTGCTAGATGACGTCATAAGGAATCATAAACATCACGCCTGTAATCCCCAAAGGGTTAGGCAGATGTATACTTAATACTACACCCACATTTCGCCAGTTATATTTAAGACCTGCAAATTGCAAAAAAACCAAAGAAAATTTGAATTTCGCGGGCTACCCAGGTGCTCACCACAGGGCCCACCTTAAGCTTCATCGCTTGACGTTAGACAACGTCGTCGTGACTAGCGAGTGTGGACGTAAATATGCGGCGCCTTGTCACGGTGTCGCGTACGACATGGCGATATTTGTATACTTGTCGCACGACAGTTCCGCGACATATATTGCTAGACATTTGTCGCTTCGTGAGTGAGACTGGCGCGGTTCTGGTATACAACTTGCCGCCAAGTCGGTGATATTTATGGGTGAGAACTTTATTGCGTGTCAGACTTAAAATAAAATCACGCCTGTAATCCCCGAAAGGTTAGGCAGAGGTGTAAAAACCCAATAACACTTTCGAACCCAGGACCTCATGCTCAGCAGTTGCGCTTGCGACCACTAGCCACTGCATTAGGCAGAGTGTTAGACTTCTTGCTCCTATACCTACTCTATATGCAAGAATTAAGTTGTTAATAATCATGGTCTGCTAAACCAACATTATCGTAGAAGATTATGGGCGTTACAAAGTACCTAACAAATAAGTTATTATGTGGAATCATGCAATGAACACCCAAAACACCTGTTGTTTTCCGAAAGGCGAACAACTAACTACACTGTTATTTTAGTGTAATGAACTAAACACCAAGCCAAACTGACCGACTAAACTTCTAACCACTACAAACACAATTACGTTCAAAGTTCATTCGTTCATTCGTTCATGCATTCGCCGCTGCAGCAGCTATATTAGACGTATGTCGGTCAAAACGTCGATCGAAATTTGAAATGTCGATCGAAATTACGTGCGCTAATCTGAAGCAGCATTATAAGGCTGTGTTTCCACCAGAAATGAGATGGGATTACTTCATTTTCCTAGCCTAGCTGAGTGCAGTTCTGGTGTAAAATGGCTGGTGAAGCTAGGTATTTGTAATGTAAAAAAAGCGAGATATGTGTACAAAGGATGAGAGCGAGAAATATATGTGAGGGATGTGTACAAAACGTTCGCGAACCAACGACGGCCGTCATGGCTCACGTACTGGTCCACTTGAAGGACTACGGGTTAATCCCGATAATTTAGAACATAGAATGGTGTAGCGTGCTTAGAGTAGAGGTGAAAGGATTCACATCTCACACTCACTCGCTTTGGATACAATTCCTCGCAACGTGCACAGCTTTAATGGAAACCACGCCGTTTCACAGCGCTACTACACGGAAACTTAGTATTTTACACATCCTCGCAGCGCCTAGCTACCCCGCACATCTTTAGAGGGAAACCAGCCTAAGGTCCGGACTCTACCAAAGCGAAGACAAGAGGACCGGTGAGGAATCGTGTGGGAATCGACAAATCACATTCTTTCTTTATCGTGTGGTTAGTGTCTAACCTGGTATCAGAGTTTTTATGCCGCCCATGGGTCTCTGACTTGGCTTTACATGCCGTCGAGAAATATCTCTATATTCTGGTTTCCTCACGATGGTTTTCTTCACCGAATAATTATATGTCGGATTGTCAGGATTTATTTCGTTAGGCTCGTGCATCATGTGGGTTTCGTGCAATGAAAACACACTGGGTTCGATACACTGTTTCTATTAAACTAACAAATTACTTTTTTTTTTTTTTTTTTTTTTTTTCCGGATGGGAAATCATCAAATGACCCCCCCCACTCTGGGCGGAGCGGAGGGGAGTGTCAGACTTGTACTGACTAAAACCCATCCATGTTCCTTCTTTGCCCTTTATGTTCCAGGGCCACGGTATCTCTTTCGAACAGTCCCGCAGCCCTGGCAGGCATCGGTCCATGCGGACCCCTACTTGATTGCTGACATCTCTTTGAGGCGCGCGTGGAACACGAACGCGCCGTCGACACGGCCTGTAGTCATAAGACGGCCGGACGGCGAGCTAGCCCATAACTCGCCGTCCACAGGCCAGCGCCTACGGTGGTCGGAAGCCACCACGTGACCCCCGACGCCCAGGGCGTCTCCCGCGGCGGCTGGGACGTGAGGTTCTTTCCCTCTCACGTCCTGCCACCTCCTTCACTAGCATGACTGCTTCGCAGAAGGAGGTGACGGCTTCCCATTCCCTCTCGCTCCGGACCATGGCTTGAACCAGGGCCGGACGCGAGAGATCGTCGCCGCCAATCGCCGCTATGAGGACACGGCGGTGCTCCGCCCAAGCGGGGCAGACCTCCACGGTGTGTTCCACCGTGTCCTCCGGACGATCCTCGCAGTGGAAACACCCGGGCGTTTCCTCCCACCCGATTCGGTGCAGGAACCTCCCGAAACAACCGTGTCCGGTGAGGACCTGCGTCAGGCGGTAGGTGAGGGCGCCGTGGCGCCTCTCTAGCCACTCCTCAAAGAGGGGACTTATCGCCACTATGGTGGCGTGCCCTGCACGGGGTTGCGACAGTCGCTCTCTCCATGTCGCCATGAGATCACGCCGGAGGTCTGTCCGCTGAGCGGCAATTTGTCGCGGCAGCGGTGTTTCCTCCCGACATAGTGCTTCCGCGCGCCATTCATGCAGGCGCGCGAGGACTATCGCCTCCAGATCCCATGGCGGCAATCCGGCAAGGAGGCTAGCCGCCTCGCCGGAGATCGTGCGGTACCCCCGGATTAGCCTTATGGCTATCACCTTTTGGGGCGCGTTCAGGTAGTGGGCGGCTTGCCGCCTCAAAGAACGCGCCCAACTAACAAATTACTTGAAAGTACAACTTAACACAATAACACGGGGCACAATGCATCGGGTACAGTTCCGAGACGTCTCTACTCCGCAGCGATCAGACACTCCATCTCGTCCTCGCCGCGAGCTGTAATCACCACGACTCTGTAGAAGCACGCTGTCTTGTGGGTAGACCGGTAACTAGGTCGCGTGATGTCACCACTGCACTGGCGTACTTGCGATCCATTTTATGTCCGTACCAATGACCAGATTCGACATATACAATAGGCTATCACTGAAAACAGTCACATTGGTTTAAACTTACATCGGGTCTCTCGTCTCCTCGGTTGAATCCTGCCCATCTCCTCTCCGCACCGCTCGTGCAGTCCGGGCTTTACGCGCGCTAATCCGAACCCGTGTCATAACGTCAATCACAGGGACTGTTGACCGGCAATTGTTTACTACAGCACGCCTCCCGATTACACACCCGAGCAATCTGCAGTTAGTACCGATTGATGGTTACTGTGGGCCGTAGATATTAGATAGGTGTGAACTAAAGTGTAACGATCGATAAATGTATTCCATTGTGAATATGGATGATTTTAGAATCGGTTGTTGATAGGTACTTGATACTACATCCGTTTCTCCTGCTGCATTTCTACATTCAAGTCCAAGTTTTTGTGGAATTTTAATTATAATATTCTCGTTTGTTTAGGCAAAAAAAAATGTTGATGTAGTATTTTGGCATCTCGTGTGTCTAAATTATTTTTCGATCATCTTCTGATTCTAGGTATCGTGTTTTCGTAAATTATTAGGTCGTTATAGTAGGATATTGTTGGAATTCGGCTAGTTCACGATCCTAAATATTACCGACCGTAGGTAATATTTAGGATCGTGAGAAGAGGCTAATTTGAACACACAAATTGGAGGGTTAATAGTGATTATAGAAACAGTTAAAATAACTATGAAAAGAGAAACTTTCGATTTAATTGTTAAGAAAACAAAAAGGCATGATAAATTGAGGAATGAAGTTACACGAGAACGGTTTAAAAGAAGATGTAGTGACAAAAATTGAAAAGGGTATGCTTAGATGATGAGTGAAAGACGACTAACAAAAGGTATTTACAAAACAGATGATGATGACAGATGTGAGTGGCAACGCCGGGAGGGGACGCCCTAGAAGGACATCATCATCATCATCATTTCAGCCGAAAGACGTCCACTGCTGGACATAGGAGAAGGACATAGACTGACCTTATTGGTGAGGTTCTTCAGAAAGGTCAGGTGCGTAGTACTCGCAACCGGCGTGCGTGTATGACCAGATGTATGAACGTGGATAAGGCAAAAGGAGTATGTAAGGAACGCAGCAGGTGGCGCTCTGTGGTTACTGCCTACACCCAAGGGAAAAGGGCGTGAGTTCATGTACCTATGTATGAAACAGGAAGGTGACTATTTTTTGACGCAGGTCCACGAATCTTAACTATTTAAATCTTTGGCTATAAAGCAGTAGCGAAGGGTTAAATTTTTTAAGAGGTAAGCCGGGGTACATGTCTTTTATGTGATTAAATTATTTGTCTATAGAATACTGACTGCCCCATTTTTCAAAGGGAAGCCGGTTGGAATCGAGTTACATGGAACCTTCGCCACTGATATAAAGTTATCTAGGTCTTGAATTGCGATTATCTCAAATACAGTTTGCACGTTAAATAATTCAAGAATTCCCTATAGCCTTATAAAACCATACATTAGTGGAATAGCTTTCTAGTCGAATTATTCAAGTGGGACCAATTCGAGAGAAAATGGGTATAATTTGCAAATAATGTCTGTGTGTAAAATAGAAATGCTTTTGTAATCCACACGAATATTTTTAATGCGAAACTAACTCCATTTATCTCTCTGTATGTTACCTTTTCACGACTAAAATACAGTTAGATTGGGCCTGGGGACCGTCCCCATAGGCAACTTTTATTCTATTCCAACTTTTAGCCTATTACTGTCCCACTACTGGACAGTAATAGGCTCGTATAAGGTACATATAACAAAAAAAAAAATCCATGACATCCGATTAAGGGGTATTTTTATAATAAGTCCACGAGGTCCAAGGTCGCAGGTAACAGCTAGTTATACAGGGTGTAAACAGATCCTTCACATAGCTGTCAACCAAGCATTCTGTACATCAAACTAAGTAACTTTACTCAAAAAATATTGCTGGGAATAGACTTTTTTTTTTTTTATTTTTTTTTTTTTGGGGTAAAAAATCCGGTTTTTTTTTTTTTTTTTTTAATACATGTTTTTTTTTTTTTACATTAAAAACAAGTATTTAAAAAAAATATTGTGAAAAAGTTGGAACTTTGACCCCCAATATCTCCGTAACTAGAAGGTTCCCAGGTATGGTCTAGAACAAAAAAATGATCCCAATGACGGGGAAAACAAGTGACTTTCGGTTATATTAAGGGTCTGCCGCGGGAGACGCCCTGGGCGTCGGGGGTCACGTGGTGGCTCCCGGCCACCGTAGGCGCGTGCCTGTGGACGGCGAGTTATGGGCCAGCTCGCCGTCCGGCCGTCTTATGACGACAGGCCGTGTCGACGGCGCGTTCGTGTTCCACGTGCGCCTCAAAGAGATGTCAGCAAATAAGTAGGGGTCCGCAAGGGCCGATGCCTGCCAGGGCTGCGGGACTGTTCGAAAGAGATACCGTGGCCCTGGAACACAAAGGGCAAAGAAGGAACATGGATGGGTTTTAGTCAGTACAAGTCTGACACTCCCTTCCGCTCCGCCCAGAGTGGGGGGGGTCATTTGATGATTTCCCATCCGGAAAAAAAAAAAAAAAAAAGAAAAGGGTCTATTTACACCCTTTATATTAAAAATAAAAAATACAAAAATTACGCTCAGGTGTATTAGCGGGCAATAGCTAGTTAGGTATGTATTCCTCTCGAAGTTTATAGGAGTTCCAATTTACCAGTAGTAACTAACTGGAATAGTAACTTCGCTCAGACATTCATATATTCATAAACCTACAAGCAAAGTAGTGTAGAAATAGATACCTCATACATATGTAATTACGTACATAGAATAATACAGTTAACAGTTACATAATAATTATAAATAATATATATTAAAAAAACTAGCTGTTCCATACATTTTGACACTGTAGGTCCGTGCACGTGTGTAAGAAACGGTAGATTTAAAAAAAAATAACCTTAATTAACCTATTAATGATTTTTTTTTTAGGGAGGGAGTTCTGAATGTACTGAACACGTGGTAATCGTTTGTGTATAGATGTCACTTCCACGCTGTTTATTTCCTTTACTCGAAATCGAGACGAAAATCGATAACCACGGCTTAAAATATACCTAAGTATATGAAACCATGGAAAATACAGAGCTGGAATATAAGCTGGATATAAGTATATCCATAGCGGATGACTGCGGATGGGTTGCAAAATTGCACTGCTCATCGTAAACGATTGAAAGCGAAAGTACTATGTTTAATTCTGGTATGTGGCCTGATAACATCTCTCCGATCTTCAGGTTTATCGAGGAGTTTGATATTTAAAAAAAGTTAATTGTAATTCTTTGGTAAATGACTGCCTCCGTGGTCTTATCTAGCTTGTGGGTCCTAGCATTGATCCCAGGGTTGGGTTAAATGATATATATATGGCCTTCTTCCATTAAGATATTTCCTTTAGCAGCTCAGAGCCTGAATTTGTGCCCGGGTTATGGCAATACTCCCACCTCTTATACCTAGGTAAATATATGAGACTATAACATAACTGCAGACAGTACGTAGAGTGGTTGTTCTCGTAGGGAAGCCGGTAGGAATCGCATTCTTCGGTATCTTCGGGCCTGATAACTGGTGAAATGTACATGTGACATTTTACAAAGGGTAGACAACGGTTTGGATTCATCTTTTTACTCAGATATAATCTTAAAAGCAGATGAGCCCTCACATCAAGCAAACCCACTTAACTAGTCCCTCCTCTATACCACTAAAATTAATTTAACCCTATACATCAAATCATACACAAGTCGGCTCAAGTTTATAAACGTGTAGCATTAAGCTTGCTATAACGGGCTCAGCGTTTCCATGTTAAAAGTGCCCCGGGGACGGCAGGAAAGGGTTAATCGGTACCTTTGTTATTTT
The DNA here is from genome assembly GCA_910589295.1 of Noctua janthe. NCBI lineage: Eukaryota > Metazoa > Arthropoda > Insecta > Lepidoptera > Noctuidae > Noctua > Noctua janthe. Next base: position 3,645,448 of record OU342560.1, read on the forward strand.
TGCATGTTAATGGACTTTTCTGATCAGGCTAGCGTTTGGGGGGTTATGTAGGCTGTATATGACGGATCGTTGCGTTTTATTTTTTGGTTTTTAGGATAGATAGGAATCGTTATGCATCATTTGCGTTCGTGTTTCCTATTGGCTTTTAAATTGTCTATGGTTGGGTAAAGAGTGATCGTGTGGTCATTAGGGATGGGTCATTTCGTGTCATATGAATTACTAGCTTTTGGCCGCGGCTTCACTCACGCTTTAGAATCTGACAATAAATTCGGGTTGTACTCTGCTTGTAATAATATAATTCAATCATGATTCGAAAGACACGTGGCGCTATCTATTATCATAAGAACGTTATTGTTGTTTTCCTCGGGAACAGTACTTTCTTTGGAATGAAAGGTGGGTTTATGTCCGTTTGTGTACATCTGACAACGTATATGCGAAATTTCAGGATGATCGGGTCAGTGGTTTAGGCGTGATAAGGTAACAAACAAACAAACTTACTTTCGCATTTATAATATTAGTATGGATATGGAAGTATGCATGACTTTAGGCGATATTATTTACTTTCGCTTTATACTAAAATTCAATGGAAATTTTTATATGTCAAACCGCAAATGAAATTTTTCCGACTATGAGAAGCAATTTCGAAAACTGTGACGTTTTACCTAAAAAGATCTGTCGGTATCCTGATATTAAATATTAGGTCTAAACTATTTTTGGCTCCACAATTGTTATCTAGACTAAATTAAGATTCAGTAGGCGTAACTCGTTAGGATAAGGATAACTTTCGTATCTTCTCAAAGTCGAGAGTATAAATAGCCACTATTGCTTACTGGAGTTTGTGGGTGTAAGACGAAAACAGAATGTTAATTAAATCTTGTGATTATTGCGATTATGTAAAAGGTATTTTAGTATTTGAGATCAATAAAAGACAGAAGAGCGTAAATATCATTACCTGGTGCAATGTGCTTTATACTTACATTCATAAATACGCCTTTTTCCCAAGTAGGGTAGGCAGAAACCTCAGAGCGCCACCTGCTACGATCCTTACACACTCCTTTATGCCTCGTCCACGTTCATACATCTGGTCATACACGCACGCCGGTTGCGAGTACTACTCACCTGACCTTTCTGAAGAACCTCACCAATAAGGTCAGTGTATGTCCTTCTAGGGTGCCCCCTCCCGGCGTCGCCACTCGCATCTCCCATCTGCACAAACAGCTGTTTACTATTTTAGGAACTATAAAAACAATGTAACTAACTCTTCAGCACTTAATTAAATTTAGGCAGGAATATGATTATGTGCAATTCTGCACACCATTATATTCTTATTTTAAAACAATCGAGTGCCAAATGACTATAGGAATTGGTGCCGAGTAGACCTGGTCCCGCAACATTGCCACAAAAAGTAGACCACTTTACGCCCTCTTTATATGAATGACGACATTTCATGTAAAACATAACATAACTTGATAAAATCACGCCTGTAATCCCCGAATGGTAAGGCGTAGGTACACATCCACGGTGGACCACACTGTGGAGGACTGCCCCGCTTGGGCGGAGCACCGCCGTGTCCTCGTAGCGGCGATCTCTCGCGTCCGGCCTTGGTTCAAGCCATGGTCCGGAGCGAGAGGGAATGGGAAGCCGTCACCTCCTTCTGCGAAGCAGTCATGCTAGTGAAGGAGGTGGCGGGACGTGAGAGGGAAAGAACCTCACGTCCCAGTCGCCGCGGGAGACGCCCTGGACGTCGGGGGTCACGTGGTGGCTCCCGGCCACCGTAGGCGCGGGCCTGTGGACGGCGAGTTATGGGCCAGCTCGCCGTCCGGCCGTCTTGTGACGACAGGCCGTGTCGACGGCGCGTTCGTGTTCCAAGTGCGCCTCAAAGAGATGTCAGCAAATAAGTAGGAGTCCGCAAGGGCCGATGCCTGCCAGGGCTGCGGGACTGTTCCAAAGAGATACCGTGGCCCTGGAACACAAAGGGCCAAGAAGGAACATGGATGGGTTTTAGTCAGTACAAGTCTGACACTCCCTTCCGCTCCGCCCAGAGTGCGGGGGGGGTCATTTGATGATTTCCCATACGAAAAAAAAAAAACAAAAAATGCAGAAGTGCACCTAATAAAATTACACCCACATCTCGCCAGTAGAAAAAAAAAAAACATTATCTGTTTAACCCATTTAAGGGATGAGTTTAAAAAAAACTTGCCTTGATAATTCTTCATGTGTTTGTAACTAAACTTGATACGAGTAGTTATAAACTAGTACTTTATAGAACAAAATAAAAAGTAATTCTACATAACATGTTAGGCAGATGTGTACCTGACTAACAACTCCACCAACATTTCGACAGTTATGTTTAAGTCCCATGTAATAGAGGGCGAGCCTATTGACATTAACCAGACACAAATCCAGACTCCGTGGCTGCTAGTTAATAATGAAATTCCTGATGGAAAACCCCAATAACACTTTCCCCGACCCGGGAATCTAACCCAGGACCGCATGTCCAGCAGTCGCGACTGTGGAAAAACGTTCTAAAGGATGAACTTTTAAAAAGTTTTGCGTGGTAGTTCATGAATAAATTTGTAACGATAATTATAACTATCGAGTTTCGTTACAAATTACAAATTACAAACTAGTAGAACAAACCAAATAGGAACTCTACTAGGTTCAAAGAACCTGCATCTCAGGAGACAGAGCCTGATGTATGTAGGTATTACATTTGAAGACGGCAGCTGAGGTTAAACATAATTGTATTCTCTGTCTGAATGTGAGAGTGCTCTGCTAAGAGGAAGCTATTGTAGACCGGGGTGATTGATTACTCTGTACCAGGTAAATTTGTGAGAAGGTGGTGTAGGCAGTTGGTAAAGCCAGTATCATTTCTAAAAATATATATGTGAAACACATTAACAACCAAATTTTTAATATTTTTTTTTATGTACGTAAAGATACCAAAAATACTATCACAGTACCTACCTAGACAAAGAACATCATATCAACCAAACGATGATCATCATCATCGTCATCAACTGCAGGCCTTTTCCCATCTATGTTAGGGTCGGCTTCCAGTCAAAGCGGCCGCAGCTGAATACAAACATTTAAACTCACACACACAAACAGCCAGACCCGGAACCTGTATGCCATACAAATATTTGTTCCGTGCGGGGATCGAACCCGCGACACGCAGTCAATCGCTCAGCCACTGCGCCAACCGTGCTGTCATAGTAGTCAAAGTTAACGAAAACATTGCGTCAATACTGTTCGAAGTCGTTTTAGACATACACTTTGAAAACAATTGCCTTGCCAAGGACCTTAGGTTACAAATGCCGATAAACTAAAGGTAAACATAAAACTGCTGGCGTAGTAGAAGTAGAAAACTGTAAAGCACTTCGGATTTGCATTTTAAAACATTTCATGCAAGTTTTTGCAACATACTTGATTATGCCCAAGTCTGTGCAAACACAACCCATTTAGCACAAACAGAAATAGAAAATATTTAAAGATTATTTATGGAATCGATTATATTCCCATTAGCAGTAGTCCTATTTACGAGTACCGGTAAGCGAGGGCGGTAGGCGGTACTAGTGTAATTTGTAACTACAGGCACACCCGGGCTTCGTGGCTAGCTGAATTGCTTTTAAATAATTCATACCTGGTCTAAATTTTGTATCATGAAGAGAGGGACAGAAGGCAAGGTACATTGTGGGATATACAAGGTTTGAAAGGACCCTTCACGAAGCAGTCTGTAGATCTAACTAAGTAACTCTACGCAACAATGATTTCTGGGAAATGACATTTTTTGGGGTGAAAAATCACGTTTTACGGTAAAACTCAATGTAACACACTCGAAACAGTGTGCTGATGGATGCATTGATAGAACAGGTGTCATGGAGGTATTTAGAGTAAAGTTATAACCTCAAAAATATGGATTAAAATAAAATACTTGTGAAAAAGTAGTAACTTTGATCTCCAATAACTCCGTAACTAGAAGGCTCCCAGGTATCGACCATAACAAAAAAGTGATAGCAATGATGGGGAGAACATGTGTCTTTCGGCTCCGTTAAGGGGTCTTCTTTAGATTAGATAGATGTCATTTTGATTAATTGTGCTGTCATTTTAAATGGTACCTAGTTAAAATAGGAAGTAAAATTTGTGAAAGTTGCTCAACCTCCGTTGAAACGGGATCGGGGATCCTCCGGTTACGTGTCTGGGGGGGTGCTGCTCGACCCTTGTTGTCGAGTTCCTCTATGGTGAAAATTATTCAGTTAGCACTCAACTGCCGGCCTAGTATTAAGTACTGTTACTAGCGGAGGTTATTTGAGTTCTGTCTCCGAGTTAGAACCACTCATTTAGGGTTATAAACTTAGGCCAATGTTTAGTTGGCTCTTTCTGAAATAGTTGCAGGAAATGCGTTATTAAATACCGACTTGTGTAGTTTTCTCTATGATTAAATTCGCTTTCGAAATGTGGGTAATTATTGATTTAATTAAAATATTCCGTTAGAAGTAGTAATCTTTGCCCTATGGTTAGGTTATACATTAAAATCTCGGTAAAGTAAACCCGTTGGAAATGTTAAGTTTATGTGATTGGTATTGATAGTAACTGAGTCAACCAATTATCGTGACTAACATGAGTTTTAAAGAACTTGATGACCAGATTGTAATTTTTTTTTAATCTTTCCCCCACTAAGAAATTCTCCTGTGTAGGGGGTGCAGACTTGGAACATACCTGTTATGGAGACCATACAAAGGTTTGTTCCGTGCGAGGATCGAACCCGCGACATGCAGCGCAGCAACCGTGCCGTCGAAATGCGCCAACCGTGCCATGAATTAATTATGCCTTATTAAGTACCTACCTATCCTGAAGAACGTTTAAAATTCATTACTTTTTAGGTTTGTTTACTTATCTTTGAATATTAGTGCATTCTCTAGATCCCATTTTGAGCTTTTTCCCATTATCATCTTTTTTGGTTAGGTACTGTTCGAAGGGAATCTTCTGCGTTCCCTACTCCGTTCATTCTTCGGTTTGTTTCCTCAGGAACACAGGATCGCTTTCCAACTTTCCGTAATTGTATATCCTCGCGTTTATCTTTACTTAATAAGTATGTAAATTAAACAATTATCGGCTGCCAAAGTTTCGTATGGAGGTCGTGTTTTGTAATGAACTTTGCCAACAGTTTGATACCATCGATTCCATTTCCAGGAGTTTAGAACTTTTGTTTCGAACTGATAAGATGGAAGTTCTACTTAGAGATTTATGGAGATTTATTTACAGCTTTATCTTCTTGATGCATAATAAATTACACTTTCAACTGAGAAATAAATAAACTAACATTTTAACAGTTATGTTTAAGGGACTATAACCACACTTATTTAGCTCTGTTCAGCTTTTTTCCATAGAAAATAATCATTTTGTATGAAGATGCGTACGCATCTGAATAGACGCGGAAAGCTGAACGGATGCGTACGCATCTCCATAGAAAATCGTTGTTTTCTTTGTACAAATGCTGAACAGAGTTGATTAAGTGTGGTTAGTCCCTAAGTCTCATGGTGGCGAGCTTATTGCTATCAACAGGGTACACATCCAAACTCGCTACTGAGAAACCTCATACACAGAAAAAAGGTTTGGGGCTCCTAGACTAACGTTACAGAAAACCATCAGTCTTTGACTTTACATCCTCATCTGCCTAGCGTTTTCCCAACTATGTTGGGGTCGACTTCCAGTCTAACCGGATGCAGCTAAATACCAGTATTTTACGCTGACTGACACAGCACAATACGCCCATATTTTGCGAAAGCAAGAACATTATTCACAGTGGACCCACACCACCAGCTACGCTTACAAGTTCTAAAATAATAAAGAGCGACCGTGTAGACAGTACCGAATCAAAGGGCACAAATCTAGCATAATACTTAACATGGGATCAAATGAAACAAATACTTAGTCAGACTAAACCAGGGTGTAAACAGACCCTTCACGAAGCCGTCAACCAAGCATTCTGTACATCAAACTAAGTAACTTTACGCAAAAATGATTGCTGGGAAACGACTTTTTTTTGGGGGTGAAAAATCACGTTTTACGGTAAGACTCAATGTAACGCACTCGAAACATTGTGCTGATGGATGGATTGAATACTAAGGGGGTCGTGGAGGTGTTTACAGAGGTGTTTTAATCTTACATTAAAAACATGAATTTAAAAAAATGTTGGGAAAAAGTTGTAACTTTGACCCCCAATATTTCCGTAACTAGAAGTTTTCCAGGTATGGTCTAGAACAAAAAAATGATCGTAATGATGGGGAAAACAAGTGCCTTTCGGCTTCGTTAAGGGTCTTTTTACACCCTTTATAGAATAGTCTCAGTACTAGATAACTAGGCTTCTATTCGTCTGTTGAGAGATCATCTCATTTATTATTCCTCTCGACGCTGAATATTTTAGCAGGGTCGACCCTGGCCGATATTTCTCTCTAAATCGATATGATGAATATTCTTTGACTATTAATAAAGTGTGAGTGTTGATAGAAGAATGTGGAGAACGCTCTATTTAGCAGGTTCAGCTTAGGTCTGAGTTGATCAAAAGCCAGGTTTAACATAACATAACATCACGCCTGTAATCCCCGAAGGGTTAGACAGAGTTGTACACCCACATTTTTTCGCTAGTTATGTTTAAGTCCTACTTAATAAGGGGCTAGCCTATTGCCATCAACCGGGCACTAATCCAGACTCCGTGGCTGCTATTGAGAAATGTCTGATGGAAAAACACATTAACACTATGCCCGACACTATGAGATCCAACCCAGGATCTCATGCTTTTTTTTTCGGATGGGACATCATCAAATGACCCCCCCTCCCCCCCACTCTGGGCGGAGCGGAAGGGAGTGTCAGACTTGTACTGACTAAAATCCATCCATGTTCCTTCTTTGCCCTTTGTGTTCCAGGGCCACGGTATCTCCTTCGAACAGTCCCGCAGCCCTGGCAGGCATCGGCTCATGCGGACCCCTACTTATTTGCTGACATCTCTTTGAGGCGCACGTGGAACACGAACGCGCCGTCGACACGGCCTGTCGTCATAAGACGGCCGGAGGGACCTCATGCTTAGCCGGCTTTATTATCTAACAATGTCTAAAAATGATCGTTGTAATGTTCCCACGGTACTGGCCAGGCCTCTTCTCTATTACCGTATTAGACCGTGATCACAGCGACTTTGAAAGTTTGTGGATGACACATACCTTCGAATTCTAGGTGCCCTGGCAACTTTCCTCACGATGTTTGCCTTCCCCGCGTTGACAGCGATGGTGGTGAAATCATTGACATAAGAAACAGCCGTTACCTTTGTGCCTCTACTTCTTTACCCCTAACCCTCACTATATTAGTGCTCAATATCTCTGAACGTAATAAGAATCCAAATACAGTCGTCAGGAGTCAGGACGATCAGTATGCCGCAAGAGCCACAGCAATTATCAATTCTCCTAGTGTGATGTGATATGATTACAATGTAAGGGCCTTCAGCAATGTCCAGTGACGACTGACAAGGCCGCGACAAGATATTATCGACGAGTGTCGCCGGCGCCGGGAGCGGATGCCGGCGATTGTAAGGCTATGTCCTGGGTAGTAGCGGGGCGGGACGGGAACCTAGTAATAGTGCTGGAGTCCTCAAACTAATCCGTACTGGGCCAGCGTGGTGGATTATTACCCACTCCCTCTCACTAAGCCTGTGTCCCAGCAGTGGGAAGGTCTACAGTCTTATTATGCTTAAGCCGAAAACCAATGATGCTGTCACCGCCTCAGCGAGCTGTGTCATCATCTGCCTAGCCTTTTCTGAACTAGGTTGGCGTCAGCTTCCCGTCTTAACGGATTCAGCTGAATACCAGTATTTTACATGGAGTGACTGCCTATCTGACCTCCAGCCGCAGCAGCAGACTCGGCGAGCTTTGTAAATAATAAATAATCATAACTATGGCAAAATGGTGTATTAATCAAACGACTAATTCAGCCATTTTCAAACTAACTTTGTAAAACTATATTAAATGAACCTAGCGATAAATCCCAAAATCGTGTTTCATGAATCCTTTTACTAAACAAGGCACATTTACTACCTATGTTTAGTAAAATTAGGCTACAATCTGAATCAACAAGTGTCTCAACTGACTCAACCACTAAACTAGCCTCTCCCTTGGCTTTAAATATTTAACACAAACTACAAAACAAATCCCCTCTATTTCCACATCCAAAAAATCGATCCATTTAAATATTACAACTTTGCAAGCGCACTATTAAACATTCAACACTTTTTACGGCCGCTTCCGCGCCTGTCTACTACGAGGCCTTTTCTATCCCCTTTAATATGCGCCAGAGGCCTCCAGTCAGGCCTCCAGGGAGAATGGGTTGCATCGCTTGATTAGTTCACAACGAACAACACTAGAATACAAATGAACCATCAATGTATGTGGGATAGGAAGAATGCACGTTTGTGCATTCTATTAGTGCACAGTGCGCCGTCAGGCGGGGGATGTGGACGAAATATGTTTTGTGTTTTATGTGTTTTGGTGTAACGAAGTAGTCGGTTATGTTGTTTGAGGGAGGGATCGTGATTTTTTATCCACGTCGTCATGACTAGATTTTTAGTGAGATTATGATGTGCAAACAAAGTCGCTTACCGTATGCTGTTGGTTCCTTAAGTGCTTCTTAACCAAATTAATTTTGATACGATTTTCACCCTTAGTTATAGAATTTGTACCGGAAACTTTGTCTTTAAGAAATTATTTAACTTTGATAGAACTCGGAAAATACAATGCTTTGACTTAATATCGCCAAGTTAGTGCGATATTACACTCGTGTGAAACAAGTAGTCGCTAGTCGATTATTATTTTATTTTGCCGAATTATAGAGTAAATTATTAAATCAATTAATGAAAAACTCAAACTTTTATTTGGTATAAACAACAACATGGCGTAATCATATATCACAGTTAACAAACTTATTAAAAGAACACAAGCACAACCTGTAGCAAAACATGTATATAAAAAGTATCGTCTATCGGTTTACAGCACAATTTGAACCGAACACTTCGTGGTACAATGACACACCTCATATAGCTTTGTTTTGACACCACATTCGAACAACGTGGGTGTTATTGGAACGCGATGCAATTCTGAAACCGTGTTTCCATTTTGTTTCTGTAAACAAATTGTAATTGTGGGTGGTTATGCAGCGGATATTGTAATGAGTGAGCTAGCGTTGATCTGGGATGAATGTGAGGTGTTTGGTTGCTACTGGTGAAATAGTCTGGAAGAACAGGAAAACAATATGTATAGCATCTACCCTAAGAAACATGAGATAAGGGTAGGAAGATGATGATTATAATCATAGTGACTTTTACAGCCAGTGGTGGCGAAGTCAAGCCAAAAGCAGGCCTTAGAGAGCAATTTTTTTTCACGGAAATGTTCAAATTCAAATACCTGTGTTTATTCATGATGACACGTGGTTAAAGTAAGTGTATGGTGTTATCAATAAAGTAATGCCTCACTATGTGTTGCCTTTCAAGGCATACAAATAATGTTTACACATTAATTAAATTATGTATGATACCTGTTTAAACATACGCAGGCGCAGTTTGAGGATCTAGACAAGTGAACACTCGCTTTCAAGCCGTTTCGTATTTCTACAAGGCCTTTTAACAGGATTGACGTGAATTCTTCGGTAGTTTCTGAGGTCATCACCGCTGTCGCTTATAACACTTTCACGATACTTTTTATCACATTTTAATAGTATACAAGAGGAGAATGTTATAATCCGTCACGTCTCTCTTATAATATACAAAAAGTCCCTTCAAAAATACACAAATATTTTATGATTTCACACTCTAAAACACAAATCACACAAATCTGATAAACACAAAAAAAGATTTTCAATTTTTCTCCCCTAAAGGTCGCATGTCATAAATAATGAAAATGTGAAATCGATTAGTATAGTGCATAGAGGGTCGTGCCGTGTCTATGGCGACAAAAAGTCGCGATATGGCACAACAATGCATGTGCTCGAACCACTGGGCTGAGTGTAATAGGAGAACAGAATTTAGAGGGTAGATAAATATTTTTAGCGAGACTGTGTTTTGGTGTCGAAGTTTCGCATTTGATAGGGAACAGATTTATTGTGGTCAAAGCGGACGACACTAAAGCCTTGCAGCACAAATGATTAAAAAAATGTACTGCTAAACAAATTTTAATTCTGTCTACATTTATTATGCCCCCGTAAGCCTAAAGCAGTAATTAAACAAATCTATGTATCTGTGCTTGCTGCTTGCTTGGCCGCCGAGAGCGGAGGCTGGTTTATACAAATATGAGACATCTCCTCTCAGCTCTGCTCTGTTCAACCGTTTCCACTAAACCTAAGCGGAGACAAGAGGTGTAAATAAAGAAATTCTATTGGTGGTTTACAACACATCTCCTCTCTCCTCAGTACGCCTCTTAGGGCGGACTGCTAATTGCATTTAATGGTTGGAAACTCACGCAGTTCTAAGTAGAAAAATCTAATTGATTTAGTAGTAGTTAATCAATTGTGTATTCTGCTAATTAAAGTCCAGCTTAACTGCATAATTATGCCTGTCGCTAATTCCTTGAAGCCCCCTTTGAGACTTTTTTGCTAAGAACTTACCAGAAAGAAATTACCCGGTAGAAACCATATCTACGATACGGATTAATTATCTAGATCCTCTTGCCACAGGTTAGAGCTTATCTTATAGGAGGCTTAACTCACATAAATCATTTGATGTCCTAATGGTACTTACTTCTGGCAATTACTAATGTTATCTAACTTTAGGTTATATTTAACTTAAGATAAGTCCCAAATGCATGGATCTTGTGTTCCGAATTTTACAATAGATCTTATTGGCAGTCAAATTAGCTTAGCTAGCGAGATTCTGCCGCCGTGATGATATCTAGACATGATTTGATGATTGTTTAGGGTCAAGGGACTCTGAAAAGTGAACATCAATATCATCATCACGGTTGTTATCCCTGAAGAGTTATTTTTATTTTATTTTTATTTATTTATTATTAACTTACACACACTATCTTTACAGGATTACCCCAATACAATAGTGGTTACCAAATAAAATCAACTTACGGCTAATACTTAAAAATCTAACAACAAAAATCTTAACACAGAATATTAATATCTAAATATAACTAACACAATTCAACAACACTCTTGCGAATTCACTCAGATTGCACGAAAATATGTCAATTCTCTCATGAACTTCGTTTAATACACATATTGTGAGGGTGAGGGGTGAGTTAGGTAGAGGTGTACCTAATATCAATAGTACACCGACATATCGCCAGTTATGTTTTAAGTCCCATGTAATATGGGGCGAGCCTATTGCCATCAGCCGGTCACAAATCCAAACTCCATGGTTGCTACTAAATTGAACGGTTGGTTTCAAAAAAAGATTGTCTTTTTTACCCTTGCCCATTATGTATGGTGTTTCGCTAGCTAATTTCAAGTAACCGTTTATAAATTCTCGATTTAAGGTGAATTTGGTCGTTCATCTTGAGCAAAATTATTTTGTAACTTATTTTACTTTTAATTATTTAATCATAACATAGACTTCTACTAGATTGAATAAAGCGTCAAAAACAAGACATTTAAAAGACAAAACTTCACGTTTTTCTACAGCAAAATGTTTGTAAAGCTCTCACAAGCTAAATACGTTTGTTCTACGAGTGGGTTCACTTCGCTGGCTCCGCGGCAATGGATTCAATTCACAATTTACTCACGTCAATTCACGCATTAGCTTTTGTTGCTCATTTGAATTGACAATGTAAATTGAAAGCAAGTCTGAGAGTCCCTTAAGTTTTATGAATGCATTGTTATAGGTCTATAGATCTTGTTTGATTACGTAGGTACATGATTAAGTATGTATTACAAATATTATGAGTGTCTTTACGATTTCTTTAATTAAAGAACGTTGATGTTAAGTTATTTTATTTGTTTTACTTAAAGTTTTGTATTTGTAGTCTAGCTCTTATTCTTTTCCGTGTCGATAGTTTTAAAATTCTTTAGTTTAAATGATCTTTTACCACAGTTCTGCCACTTTGACAGCACGTAGTTAACACTGGCAATGGCCTGACCCACAAAGTTCAGGACTCAGGAGTAACATATATAAGAACATAGCATAACCAGCCTATAATATTTCCACCACGCAAGCCTAGTGCAGGATGGTAATCTTTAGTCCCTTTTTATTTTTATACACCACAACGCAAAAGAACTTACCAAGAGAAAAAACAGAGGAAAGGAACTATACATCTTTATCTCCATTTCGTCAGCACATTACACGGTACGTACAATGCATGCCTGTGCATAATGCTGTCAAGTAAACAATATCAGTGTGGCGACCCCACACATTGTCAACACCGCACTAAGTAGGTACTGATTACACTGTGCTACACAAAACACCACCTTACCTGCATTAGCAGATTTGAAAAATCGAATATTTTTTCTGTAAAATGCGTGATAATTTGAAACAAAAAATTTACGCGTCAACTTCAGGTTAAAAATAGAAGTAAAATCGAAAATCATTTTCAGATTTTGTCCACGTTTTTGTTTAAATTGTACAGTGTGTGTGTTAGACCAAATAATTAATTTTAATTGACATGGATAGTTGCGTTTGGCGTTCAATGAGTTTAATTGAATTTTGTTGACAAATAGGCGGCACTAATCAATTAGGATTGATTTTGGTCATTGTCGATTTAGAGCAAATCGCATGTATTGAAAATGAATCAATACGGTAGTTATAATTATGGTTAGGTGTACGTATTCAGTTCATAATTTTGAACCTAGAAATGTATCATCAGTAATTTAAAAAAAACCGGCCAAGTGCGAGTTGGACTCGGATAACACGGATAACAAAGTGATCCTATAAGGGTTCCGTTTTTTCTTTTTGTGGTACTGAACCCTTAATACAGCGGTTTCATACAAAAGTGCAATACCAACACGGCCAAATGCCCCCTGGCTGGAGGCCTTACACGCAAGGCACCCACAGGATAGTCTGGTTAACCAGAAGCCAGCCATATAGGTTGACCTGCGAGATGCCATTAAAAAACACTGTCAAAATGAATGGAACGGCTGTTTTTTTTTAAAATCATCGATGAAAAAATTCTATTTTTAAATGTACATATTATGTCACATTGTTACAGTTAACAGAGGCAACATAATATCTAATTTAATATTTATTAGGTACCGTAAAAGCCGACAACACTGGCTTGTTAACACCAATCAGATGAATTGAATTAAGTAACTCCATGTAGGTGTTTTTAAACCAGTAAATCATTGTTAGTGCCTTGTGTAGAGTTATGCCTATCTACTGTACCTAGGTAGATAAATTATTACTTGGGACTCAAGTGGACAAAGGTCCACACCATATAGGTACAAGGTAGGTTATAAGTTGCCAGAGCTGCGGGACTGTTCGAAAGAGATACCGTGGCCCTGGAACACAAAGGGCAAAGAAGGAACATGGATGGGTTTTAGTCAGTACAAGTCTGACACTCCCTTCCGCTCCGCCCAGAGTGGGGGGGATCATTTGATGATTTCCAATCCGAATAAAAAAAGGTAGGTTATAAGTAGACCGGTACGTAGAGGTACTCAATCCGTCATATTTAGTGTCTACGGCTGATATATTAGGTTCGTTAGGGGAATCCGGTCTATTAGACGTTTTCTCCTGCTACCGTGGGTTATGTTACAACTACCAATTTGTTCCCTATTAATCAAGCCCTGGAAATATTATGAACAATGATGATGTTCATACTTCCCTCGCGACTCTCCACCCGGACTCTCAGCTCTTCAAAAAACGTGATAGCTCGGCTAATATGCATGATAAGTATAATTTATAGTCTATAGCACCCACGATTCATGAATAACGTAGCTTTTTGCCACTTTGTTCCGGAGAATACCCCGTTCATGTAAACTTACAAACAATTTGTAATATTTACTAATATCAAACATACTCAAGCGGCAGAGGAATTTAAGAAATCTTCGTAAATGGGCTTTTGTTCTCAGAAATCTTTGCTTAAGCTAGCAAAATTTCTGAGAACAAAAGCCCACTTTCAGCAGATTGTAGAAAGAGACACCATCATAATTCTCCTGTCGTTATCCCAATTTATTTAGGGCCGGGAAAACAGTCCTCTCCTTCCATACTTCTGTATTAGCCGTCATCTCAGCAGTCACCCCCTTTCTGGCCACATCATCCTTCACACAGTCCATCCATCTTTGGTCTTCAACTACTCTTTCATACACAATACTTTCCTCACGTCTTAGAAAGTTATTATCAAGTTTAATAAATACTTTTAAGTTTATTTTTATAAACGCTTTTGCTGATTGTGTTTTGTTCTTCAATAAACTTTTATTCTTCACTAATACGGTCTTTACTCGTTGCCTTTGCTGCAGAAAACTTCAATTACTTACATTTTCTCGTATATTGTTTCGAAGTATTGAAAGACGTCTTAAATAGAAGTTATATTTGCCGCTTTAGACTATTAAGGCTCGGATCACACTGACGGCACAGCATAGCAAGGGATTTTTACGGGATGAATAAGAATATATCTTAAGGAGTATAACAATAAAGTTGTCAATCATAATAATCGTAGATACAAAAATAATGTCACGGTATGCTTAGATATGCTGTGTCGGCAGCCTTCGGAATTTCTCGGCCTCCTTCAGGTCACTTCGGAAATCTTCGTTAAACTGGGAGGAAAAATAGCGCACGCGTCTAAGGACGTTGGCGACGACTTTAGACACCGGGTTGCCGAGGCATTCAGAAGGCTGCCGACACGCTGTGTCTAATCATACCGTGGCAAAGTTACCGTCAGTGTGCGCTTACATGTAGGGATGCTGAAGGATCTTCTGCCGTGCCGTGCCGCCAGTGTGCGCCAGGCCTAAGTAACACCCCAATAGGTTGCTTCAATTGCCTGTAACAATAGCGTGGGAAGACACAGACGGTACTTTGTTGTTTCTATTTTCTTTGACCGGTCAAGTAAATTGGTTTTATAGAGTATTTTGTGACGATTTTTCAAGTACTAGTTTATTATTAAAGAAAATAAAATGATATCAGATGACTAAGTTATTTAGTTATATTAGAGGAGCTCGTGGCTAAATAATAACAGCCGCTCGGGTCGATCTGTAGGTTAAGCCGTGCTTGCCTAGGTTGGTCTGTGGATGGGTGACCGCCCATTACATTCCGAGTTTCCTCGTGCCTCGGAAAAGCACGTTAAGCCGTTGGTCCCGGGTGTCATTTGTAGATCTTTGACAGTCGTTAGGTAGTCAGTGGCCCAAAAAGTCCGACAACCAGGCTTACCAAGGAGTATCGTGTTTCCCAGTACTAACTGGGTTGTGGAGGTCAGATAGGCAGTCGCTCCGCTTTTTCTAAATGCAAGGTAATGTCCTTCTGGACATCAACGACTAGGTCTGTGAATTTTCTTCTAAGGTAATAACTGAGCCAGAGTATCCATTGGCGTCAGTTAATTCAACTTCTTTTCTTAAATTCCTTTCAATTATTCTTTCTTTAGACTATTTTAAAAACTTTTTTGTGCTAAACGATGACACACTCTATTGCTATCGATGCAACATTACTTCAAATTTATCCTATCAAACGAAGGTTTGCTAGCTAAACTGAACCGTGGAACTTCTAACTGTTGAACATACCAGTTCCCACTGAACTTTGCCCGACCTGTTTGGACTTGTAAAATATTCCGTGACACGCTCGCAGGTTAGCACATGGCCACGAGCTAAACGACCAAGCGGTATGCGTGCGTGTTGCAAGTTTGCGACAGCTGCTCCAAAGAAAACAAATGAAGAAATGCTAAGGGTGGTTTCGTCTACGCTAGGCGCGTATAGTCGCGCCTTTTGCCACACGCGCAACTCGTACGAGCGTTGACATGCTTATAATCTCTTATAAGTAATGTTTCTCCGTTGAATTCCACTTTGAACTCAGCGGTTCGAGCTAACACTTAAGAATAAGCACGTGTACATGTGAAACGTTCGGGTTTTTCAAGCGCAAAATGTAGCGCGCGTGTCATCGCGTAATCCGATACGAGATTAAACGCGCAAAAAAAGTGCTAGTCTGAAACCGCGTTTTCACAATCCCGCCGAGTGACGGTACCCACTCGAAGAAAACAAGTGATACAACGCGAGTTTCGCTTGAGTCGTCGCAAGTTGGATCGCCTGAGGTCGCGGCCGGAGTGTCAACCCGCCCGTTGAAATAACCCCACCAGTATTTGTAAATGTTTTTGCCGCGTACGTGAAAAATAGCAGCTCGTGTTTTGTTTTTCGCACGAAAAAAATATATCGGATCGGACAGTTGGACTGTGTTTGTAGATCGTACTAATAATTTTAAACGGTTTGTTTGTTCAGGATTTATGTAGATACAGCTTATGGAATTGATGTGAAAGCTTTTATGGTATTAATGGTTTGGGAGTGGAGGGATGATGACAATGGTTTTAATGGAATCCGATTGAAAGTTGAAACAATCAGTGGAATGGAATCATAAAGGATTATAAAACCTGTTGGTACAAACCCAATAAATCTATCAATTTTTTAGGTTTTTCGATCAGAAATTGCTCTGAAATCAAGATCCGGTTGATGGTATCTTACAGGCTTGTTCCTTTTAACATGAGGCCTCAACATAACTGACGAAAAGTGGGTGTACTCGTTTTAGGTATAGATAGGTATATCTCCGCCTTCAGAGATTACAGGCGTGATGTTATTGTGGATAGTCCCTTCTCCTAAGAAGGCTACATACATACATTCACAAGGAACATAGTAAAGGAAACTCTTTGAGAGGACCCGCACAAAGGATCTCGCGATCGGAAGCGACAATGTGCACGAATGCGTCTTAAGATACTTCGGAGAATGAATTTCCCTTTCAGAACTAACAGCTTGATGTATAGCTCTCCACATTAATCTATGGGGTAACATAACATAACATCAAGGCTTTATTCTCTGAAGAGAGAGATGAGATTCATCTACTATCTAGAGATAGTAGACCCACATTTCTTTAGTTATGATGTTCGTTATTATGTAAGAGTTTCTATATAACGAGGGGAAAGTATGTCACTGGAAAAACTCCAAACTCCGAGGCATTACCGGGAATTTATTTATAAATTAACCAAATTGGATTAAACGGAATGTAATACTGGATAGTTCCGTCCAGAAATTCATGCTCAACTAAATCCAATATCCTGTTTTTAGTAACCCTCATAGAAAATTAGTTCATTAGCTGTATAGAAACAAAGCGCCTGCCGAATATAACCGAGTCCGTGCGATCATCGCCGATTGGCTCGATATGTAAATACGTTGCAAGACCCTGCAAATAAGCGTACATTCTGCGTGCTGTTGATCTACTTGTTGTCATATGATCTGTATCTTGTAATCATATGTAACTAAAATTATGAGATCTTCTTCTGATTAGTTATCCATCAATTACTTATTAGTCACCCACATTGTTTCTCCGTTAATGGTTAGAGTCGATAAAAGTTCAGTTGAATTTATGTTGAAAATATTTAAGTGAGACCTCATTGTTCACAAGGTTTCCCCATCAAGATTTCTCCGGTAGTAGCCAGGATTCGGGATTTGGACATGCCTGATGGCAACAGACTCGCTTCATGTTACATAATAGCGAAATATTACTACTACTGCGTTAGTACTATTATTTATATTATATGCTATCCCGTTGCCTCAATTAACGTAAGAACACAAGACTTGTATTTTGGTATAACGCTAATATAAAACACGTTTGAGTCCCGCAAGCAATCACCGGATACAAAGTTAGTTCCCACGAGCCAGGAAGAGGATGGTTCGTTTGTGGTCGAGAATCCACATAACTACTTCGACCACAAGTGTCTAACACTGACGCGTTGATGGATATTGAATCTTATAGTGTTGAGAATAGAGAAGTGTGCTAACGCAGAGAAAACCTTATGAAGTTGTAAGGGTTATGTCAAGTTGGTGAGGCTTGGATTACGATGTCATAGACGTAAAGTTAGTATGTATTGTGTAGGGTTGATGGGTTGGCTTCATCTTGTGATGCAACGGCATATGAAAAACTGAAGACTTCTAGTATGAGGGTGCATTGAATGAGTGTTCACGTGTGATGCTAAAAGAAGAGTCAACCAACGTTTCCTATAAGGCAGTTTGTCTCATAATCATAATCGTAATCATCGTTTATTGCATTCATGTAGTTTACAAGTTGTTGTTGTTGTTTATTGTTGTGTCTCTTTTGTTTTCGTCTGGTTCGCATGTTTTTGGCATACTTATCTATCAGTAAATAGCCACGAAATGGATCGGTGTTTTTTGTAAGGCTCAGCAGCAAGTCAGTTATGAGGTTTCGTCTCCAAGAATCGGCCCTGCCCTGAGAACCAACAAGCGTGATAATCACTAACTCTCAGTTGGATTGACAATAGTTGTCGGTTGCTTACATTTTAGTACTAATAATACTATTATAAATGCGAAGGCTTGGATGAATGGATGTTTGTTACTCAATCACGCCAGAACAGTTGAACGGATATGGATGAAATTATTTTTTTCTTTTTGGTTTTCTCACACATAACCATCATTTTTTTTAAATAAGTATTTACTTTATCGTTTATTGCTGATAACAGTCATTTTGTTTTGGCTCCCTAATTAGTCTGCCTTGTTATCAATCCAAATCCATGGTGTTGTGGAAATCTTTTATAACTTCTTCGCGAGATCAGTTCAGAAACTCAGAGTTTTAGTATGGACATACGGAATTACGGACTCCCTTCTGACTGGGTAATCTATTCACCACAGCATAAACCATAACTCACATCACACCCGATTGATATAACACAAGCACTTAACCATAACAGTAAATTTCGCATTCACGAGAATTAATTTATGTATGATACAGCTATAAAGTGCAAAACCAATGCATTTTCCCCACATTACGATCGGAATTTATCGCTTACATCAATCGAATGGCACGAAATACTGTGAGAACGGTCCCTTATTAGCTTACAATGCCTTTGGTACTTTATTAGACGATAACTACCGGTTTAAGACCTGATATACCGGTGCTACGTGGATGCAGCATGTGCCAAGTGTAAGCTGTGTATCAGTCTGCTTACCTTCAAAGTTAATTATGAGCTGGACTTGGATTGAAGCCTGATAAGGGTGATTAATTTGTCTCTTGTAACATTAGGTTCCTCACCTATGGAGCGCAAACGTGGTCGCTTACAAAACGTCAGAAGTCCTCACTTGGGGTGTGCCAATGAGCTATGGCGCGAAGTATACTGGGTGTCAAACTTACGGACCGCATCAGAAACTCTATACTTCCTTCCTTCCTGGCCTTACAGCTGCTAGGTTGAAGTGGAACTAGGCTGGTCACTTCTGCCACATGTCGGAGGAGCAATGGGCAAAAACTACCACTCGGTGGATACCAAACAGCAGGAAACGACTTCGTGGCAGGCCCAGAACTGGCGGGATCAGCTGGACTTTTTCGCAAAGGACTGGCCTACAATCGCACCAGACCGCGAAATGTGGAAGGAGGGAAGGTAGGCCTTTGTCCTGCAGTGGGACAATATAGGCTTATAATAAAAAAAAATAACATTAGGTTCCATCATTGTCATTCTTTTCTATACCTCTCCATTCGAAACTAGTTTTGCTAGAATCAATTCTATTTTTTTTGTTTGACCCTCTTCAGTGAGGTTCTTCAGAAAGGTCAGGTGCGTAGTACTCGCAGCCGGTGCATTTAGGATGTGGAGGCACAAGGAGTATGCAAGGATCGTAGCAGGTGGCGTTCTTTTCTTTATGTCTACCCCCGTGGGAAAAAGGCGTGAGTTTATGTATGTGTGTATTCAAAGTGCCTTCTTAATGAATCAAGAAATAATGACTGATTGACTTTGGTTTTGTAATAGGTTTGCTCCAAAAGAGAATAACTATAGTGGAAAGAAGATTACGTAGTTAGCAAGATTGCTTGTGTGGGCTCTGCATAGTAGATACGGCAGGTTACTAATAAGCTACTGGGGTCAAAGGCCAGGACTGAGACATAAGATCGGAGATTGCAGAAGATTAAGTAGTATTAGTCCTCTGAAATCTTAGATCTCATTTGATAAAACTGATGACAGATAAGCCTAGCTCGAACTGGGTCGTAGTAGGACCTACTTACTAATCTAAAATTAAACTTGCTAGTGACTGAGAAAATGTTTCACCAGTACTTAACCTATCGTGGCCAGTCTGTGGAGTTCACTGCCGGCTTCTGTGTTTCCCGATCATTATAATCTAGATCTCTTCAAAGTTCGTGTGAATCAGTTTCTTTTAGGCAAGCGTCCTCCACCCTAGACCGCCACAATGCTTCACAACAGGCGAGCTGCGTTTAAATAAAAAAAGAGTAAAAAAACATATCTGCATTATTAACTCAATTTACACACAACCCACAATACATTGTCCTCTGACATTTAACCCTCCTCCGGTCCACATGATCACAAAGTCAAAGTGTTCCAATGAACATCGCAGGGTTATTGTCTGCTAATTCCCATTTCCCATAGCTTCGGTATGTTGGAATCCCACGGGAACGTGGTTTTCACAGAACATGATGTCAGTTTTTCTTATTGGTTCAGTTCACTTCCTATTTGTATTCTGTAGTATCGTGGTGAGTGACGAATTGATTATGTTTTGAACTTTGACAGTTTGCTGTCAAACTTCAAAACAAAACATAATCAATTCGTCATGTATGTATTTAAGATCAAGCTGGATTTGTCACAATAATAATTATATCGCTCTAGGTCTGGTTGATGTAATGAGGAGGGATGAATGGTGATGAATGGAGAGGGAGAGAAGTCAAAGAAAATATGGATGGATTGTGTGAGGAGTGATATGAAAGAGAAAGGAGTAAATGATGCCGTGACGTCTGACAGGGGAGAATGGAAGACGAAAACGTGTTGTGCCGACCCCAACATAGTTGGGAAAAGGCTAAGCAGATGATGAATGTCAATATGCTATAGACCTACAACGGATACAAATAGAAGTTCGCCAACGTCCACAAACATACAGGTCATGTTTGAACTAGATTGGATCTTTTGTTTTCTTTGTTTCGTTTCATATCGGAATCTGCTATTTGTATTGACGAAGGTCGCTTTGACAATACTTTTTGCAATCAAGTATGATTCATTGATATGATACAGACAAATATATAAAATTGAAGCGTCCGTTTGCAATTTCAAAATAATAGCTTTTTACTGAATGCGTATGAAAGTATACACTTACTTATAACAAAAAAAAAACATTAATTTTAAATTTTTGTCAGTTTGTATGTGGTTAGACCGGATTTAACCGGATGCTGCTAAATACCAGTATTTTACATGGAGCGACTGCCTATCTGACCTCCACACCCAGTTAGTACTGGGTAATACGATACCTCTTGATAAGACTTGTCGGTTTTTGGGGCCACTGACTACCTGTAACGACTGTCAAAGATCTACAAATGAAAGCCGGGACCAACGGCTTAACGTGCTTTCTGAGGCAGGGAGGAAACTCGGTAAATAACCACCTACGGACCAACCTAGGCAAGCGTGACTTAACCTTAAGATCGACCCGAGCGGCTTTTATTATTTAGCCACGAGCTCCTATAGCATTTGGACATTGTGAAGACAAATTATCATCAAATAAGCTATTCATCATATCAGCCCGGAATCACCCACTGTTGGGTATAGGCCTCCCTTCTTCAGCCACTCTTATCTGGTCTGTGTGTCCCTTATCCATCCGTTCCCCGCGATCTTGACGGTATCAACCCAACGCGCTTTTCGACGGCCTTGGTTTCTTAGGCCCGGCCTTGGCCACCATTCGGTCAAAATCTTATTCCATCGGCCACCTCCGCGTCTAACCAGATGTCCTGCCCAACTCTACTTTAGGCGTATCGCCCTGTCGCCGACGTGATTATGAGCTATTATGTGGCTTTAAAATAGAGCTGGGCAGAGCATTTGGCTAGACGTGGTGATGGCAGGCGGCAGTAGAGTCCTCACTGAATGGTTGCCAAGAGACGGTAGAAGAAGAGCAGATCAACAGCGGGATGGCTGAATGAAATTCAGAAGATCACGGGTAAAACCTGGTTGAGATTCGCGCTGACCAGGGAGGCATAGTACAAAAGGACCTATACACAGAAGCTCACAAATAACATCATGCCTGTAATCCCCGAAGGTGTACCTCCTACACAGACATTTTACCAGTTATGTTTAAATCCCATGTAAAAGGGGGCCAGCCTAATGCCATCAACCGGGCGCGAATACAGACTCAGTGGCTGCTACTGAGACATTCCTGATGGAAAAACGCAATAACACTTTCCCCGACCTGGGAATTTAACCTAGGACCTCATGCTCATCATGCGCTTGCGACCATTAGATCAAAGAGGCAGTAGGTGGAAAAAGGCTGCCAATAATCATCATGCGGTTCTGAGGTCCTGAAGTCTTGGCAATCCAATCACTTGGAACATTAGCTAAGGTGACGTTATGATGACATGAACCACAAACATACATAGTTAGTGTTATGCTAACTGCAGAGATTACACGTTTGGCAGCACCCTTAATGGTTATGATAATAGTTGGCTGTTATCGATTTAACCTGTGCTTGAGCGACGGATCAGTTCCTCTAAATTAACCAAGCAGGTATCTAAAAAACTAAGCTTTTAGGGTATATATATTTTTTTTAAATTTAGACACCGTGTACCTAGGGACATCGACACTAAACTATTGATCACCATGAATTCAACATTTGTCTAAATCCACCAGCGTGGTAAAAATTTTAAAATATTTTTTTTTAAGTTTAGTCGGTTCTAAAGAAGAAAGCTGTTATAATTATAAAAATGTGCAATTCTAGCATTCTTGCAAGACAGGGTTTTATCATTTTATACTGACAGACCCCAACTCCAACGATAGTATTTTCGTGTTTAGGGAAGCAACATCAAAACTTTTAAGTTCATTATAAATATTTACATAATTTTTTTCATATACATTTTAAACAGCAGGTTAACTTTATACAAAATAAGAAAGTGTGTCAAATGATGACGATTAAAAGGACCTAAATAAGGAGAAAAAGGTCTTCGCCCTTTAATACATTTTTAAATACTCGCAAAAGCTTTTTCTATCTTTGTCTTTAAGTTTTCAACGGGCTCGCATTTTGTTCAAAACGACTTCAAACATAACGCCGCTTTTAAATAAAATACTTTTCTAAAGAACGCCACAAGTATTTTTAATTGCAATTTCTTACAGAAGAGCATTAAAAATAAAATAAATTCGTAAATCATTATCGTAACGAGCTTCACAGCCGCTTTTTTTATTGAAATGCATTCGAGAATCAGTCAACTGTAATCTTTTAAAAAAAGAACTAGACTTTATGAAAACATTGACCTCTCGTCTGTACGCACTAAAACCAACCCAACTGTACAAGTCTTATAATCCATTTTCAAATGGTGGTATTCTCCAGGCAACTTTGTCACACTAGCCGCATAGAGCACGGGACATGTTCGAAGATATTAAACGACATTTAAAAAAAAAATAGCACGTCCACTTTACAACCCGCGTGTCGTCGCATATTCATCGATGGCTTTCAAGCTGTCAAGTGAAATTCAACTGTATTCGTAATGTGTTAAAATCGATAATGACGTGTTGAAAAAAGTTGAGGCGATGTATAAAGTAATTTTATTACTATGGCCTAGGGATGTGCGGTATGCGAAAAATCTAGACGGTTTGTTTCTTAACCTTTTTGGTTGCTATGCAGTCTAAAGTACGTGGAAATGATTATAGGTTGATTTTCTAGGTTTATATGGGAATAGTTACTATTGGCTATTTATTTTGGATCAATTTATTCTAAGAACGAACTTTAAAATTTGCACGGAATTGTGTGACAAAATTCAGGGGAGTTTTAGATGTTATCGTTACTATTTCTATGCTAGAGCATAGAAATAGTAACGATAACATCTAAAAACCACCATACCATACCACCATACCACCACCATACCACATGGAACCATACCATACCATACCATATGGAACCTTCGCCACTGGTACATAGATGTACCAGTGGCGAAGGTTCCATATGACTCGATTCCTACCGGCTTCCTTTTGAAAAATGGCAAAGTCAGTATTCTATAGATAAATAATATAATCACATTAAAGATATGTACTCCAGCTTATCTCTTACAAAAATTGACCCTTCGCTACAGTTATGTACAGACCTAAAATTATTCATAAAACCGGCCAAGTTTGAGTCGGATACGCGCATTAAGGACTCCGTATCATCTTAGTAGTGTCCATGGAGTTTCTTGCCCGTTCTTCTCCATAGAGATCTACGTTAGGGAATGGGCAACTACAGTACTTTCACAGTTTTTATACCTTGTGACTGGGACTGTAGCTACTTTTCATTGTTGTCTTTGTTTCGACAATTCAAAAGTGCCTGTAACTGGCCTACTTGAAATAAATGCTTTGATTTTGATTTTGGGAGATCCCTTTAATTTATTTTTATTATTTGTTGCGTAGCAGCAACAGAAATACACATTCTGCGAAAATTTCAACTGTCTACCTAGTACGGATCTTGAGATACAGCCCACTGACAGACAGTAGGACGGATGGACGGACAGCGGCGGCTTAGTAATGGGGTCCTGTTGGTTACCCTTCGGGAACGGAACCCTAAAAAGGGGGGTGTAGGGTCCTAGTTCTTACGTAGTTATGTCTTTACCAATATTCTATTGGGAAAGAATTGAGTAGCGTCTACCAATCTTTACCAACCAATATTCTCATCGCCACCGCTCCCGACTCATCCCAACACTATCATTATTCGATGAAGCTATTTTAGTGCTGTTCCGACCGCAACAATGAGCTATAATGACGCTAGCTTTTATAAACAGCTTATTATCTGCACTAACGACACACTCCTGACATCTACAGGCTGAAAAAGAAAACAAAAATGCTGAAGAAAAAATCATTTTTATAATGAGTACTTGTTTCGATGTACCATCGGCTATCATTTTGCTATTTATGTGTACTATATTTAAGTATAATAAAATTAGTGTAATTTTGTACTTGGGGGTCTAAAAAGAATTTAAATCCGCCATAAGGGACAAAAATGGTTTTTGCAGATCTCCATGAAGCCAGAAATAAAAATAGTGCGTGGGAGAATAAATATATAACAACACGCCTGCAATCTCCGAAGGGTTAGGCAGAGGTGTACCTAATACATAGTACACCCACATTTCACCACTTATGTTTAAGTCCCATGTAATAGCGGGCGACCTTATGCCATCAACCTAAATAACTGAATAATGCTTTACAGTTTTCACATAGGTTTCTACATAATATCTTCTCAAAGTTTTCAACATCACAAAACGGCATTCCACAATCTGCCAGGAGTGTGCCCTCAGATTTTTCGGACATATCATGCGTTCGCGCAGGCACTGTCAAAAAAATAGGCTTATAATACTGGACCGGGTAGAAGGTTGACTCGCGCAAGGCAGAGCACCGTGCAGGTTGGTCAGACGCGATCAAGAAGGCTGTTTGATCCCTCAAACAGCCTTCTTGATCGCCTGTATCGAGCGGTTTACCCTGCAGGAGACCGATTGGTTGGAGACGTGTCTTATGTGGTCACGATCCTCAGCAGTGAAGGAACGATGAAGAAGAGAATTAAATTATTTGAAAAGTTTCCATTTACGTGGAATCGATTATGAAACATGCAAAAGATGAAGGAACTCACGAGGTCGATCCTACGAAGAAAACTGCTTCTTACTCTCAGGAATTCCTCTTTCTTTGTTGTTTCGTAAAAGCTTTTCCATAAACCTTGATATTCTACAATTTCCAATGCAGATGAGGATTTATTAGGATATCCATCTACTGATTTATGAATGAATCTTCACTTTGGAGAAGATCATTTATCAATTTAGTACCTTACAGATTAGTAGATAATTAATTATCATCAAAAATACTTCAACAATATGCTAAACCATAATGGATTCCATTTTACGTCGAGCCTCTCAGAAACTTTTGGCGTTTACAAAGTGGATTTAAATACGATTTCATTATCTTCCGTACTCATCCATCTAGGATTTTCTAGGGTCGGCTTTCAGTCTAATTCATTTTCATATTAATGACTCAAAAATTTTAAACCTGGTGCGTTCGTCAAACCCACCTTTTCATCCATTACAAAATGGATGAAAAGGTGGGTTTGACGAAGCCGAAAGGCACTTGTTCTCCCCGTCATTGCGATAATTTTTTTGTTCTAGACCAGACCTTGGAACCTTTTTGTTACGGAGATGGGGGTCAAAGTTCAAACTTTTCATAAGTTTTTTTGTTTTAATACCTCTTTTTAATGTTAGAACTTTACTTTAAACACCATATTATTGAATTCATCCTTAATGTGTTGAATGAGTTGCATTGAGTCCTACCGAAAAACGTGATATTTCATCCCAAAAAAAAGTCGTTTCCCAGAAATAATTTTTGCGTAGAGTTACTTAGTTTGATGTACCTACACGTACAAAATACTTGGTTGACGGCTTCGTGAAGGGTTCGTTTACACTTTTGTAGGTAATTGTAATTGAACTTTAAATTAGTTGGTTTGTTGATGCCGTAGTTAAAAAACAAACAATTTAAACAGATTCCTTGAAAGCTTAGCTACAAACCTAGTACTTTTAAGTACCTTGTAATAATATTTTGATTAAAAAGAGTGTCGATGGAGTTTCTTGTCCATTTTTCTCCTTAGAGATCTACGCTGTGCAATGGGCAACTATAGTAGGTACTTTCACAAGTTATTATGCCTTGTGTATGTGACTGTAGCTTCGCCTTCTTTGTTTTAGTGCCTGTTATGGTCTAATTGAAATAAATGCTTTGAGTTTCAGTTTGAGTTTACCTAATTCTTCTATTTCCTCTCGAATTGATGACTCAGATTTTGTCCGACCAGTACGTATCTACCTGGACAGCTCTGTCGTTTGCCTGATTCAAGTCCCGGAGGGAGCAATTAGTACGTAATTGAATTGGATTGTAACAAGAGCAACCAAACCAAAAAACAAACCTACAAATTTATCCGAAAACATTTCCATCCTTTGTGAGTTTATTGACCCTTTGCCTGTTGCCAACTTCACACATAAGCCTACTTTATTTTCGGCCCTTAGCTACGCAACGAACCGATCCCTTTCCCAAACTATGCTTAAAACAGGCCGTCCTAACAAACAACAATTCAGCCCCTATATTCATTCTAATTAATTAATGCTCCCTAACTTCCTAATTAACACTCAAAATCTCATAGCACACTGTTTCAAAACAGTTAATTTAATAACTGATGATAAGTTTCAATGGAGGATGTAATAAAGCTCAGTGGACATTAATGGGCGGACGCGATAGCGGGTTAATGTCGTAATGACTACAATTGAGAGTATCATGTGCTACTGCACTTCTGTCAGAGAATCGTCTTGCTTGATATTATGGTGTCACTTGTATAGTGTTGACATGAAGTTAAACATTAATCAACATCAACCTAGCTTTTCTTCTACTTGAATTGTGTTGATTTCCAGTTTAACCAGATGTGGGTTAAAGTCTTCACGTAAAATATTGACTGGATAGTCAGATTAGTCTTTGTTTTGGCTTGCCTAGGTGGGTCCGTGGATGGGTGACCACCCATTACATACCGAGTTTCCTTCGTGGTTCAGAGAGCACGTTAAACCGTTGGTCCTGGCTGTCATTGGTAGATCTTTGACAGTCGTTAAGTAGACAGCGAAATTCTGACAACCAGTCTTACCAAGGGGTATCGTATTACCCAGTACTAACTGAGTTGTAGAGGTCAGGTAAGCAGTCGCTCCTTGCAAAATACTGATATTCAGCTGCTTCCGGTTAGACTGGAAGCCGACCCCAACGTAGTTGGAAAAAAGGCTAGGCAGATGATGATGATGTTAATAAGATCTTGAAACTTTTATAAAAGAGGGGTTTTTTTGCGAATCTCCGGTATACCATAACATTACGCACTTGTACACTATGCATACAAACACAATACCACATTGTATTGGTTTCAGCCGTAACCTCGGCTTACAGTGTAAGGCTTCTAGAGGTCATATTATGAGATCAAAACACCCATGTAGGTACAAGGGTGAATTATAATAGATTTACTTGTACTCCCGTAATGTGGATATTTAGGTTAATAACATGTTAGGCTTAAATACATTGTTAACCCTCGCACTCGCAACCGTCAGTTACCTAACCTTATTTTTTTCGTGTCTTTGTTCTGACGATTAATTAGGAATGGAATAAAGGGTGTAACAAGACCCTTAACAAAGCCGAAAGGCACTTATTCCCCCAGTCATTGCGATATTTTTTTTGTTTTAGTATATTGGGGAGAGATTTTTTACATACATGTTTTTAATGTTTTTTTTTTTTTTGCTTTAAACACCTACACGACCCCCGTACTATTCAATCCAACCATCAGAGAAATGTTTTGTGGGCGTTACGTTGTGTCTTACCGAAAAACGTGATTTTTCACCCCAATAAAAAAAAACGTTTCCCAGCAATAATGTTTGCGTAAAGTTTAGTTTGATGTACATAATGCTTGGCTGACGGCTTCGTGAAGGGTCCGTTAACACCCTGTATATGCCTTAATTTTATGAAAACATTTGTGCTATTTTGTCCCACATTGTGAGTCTGGGTGGCTCACACCCAAAAATTTAAAAGATAATAATAGAAATATGCCTGGCTGGTGTCCGACGACCTAAACTCTTCATTTGTTTCTGGTGGGCCACCATTGTTCAAAAAAATTGGGTACAGCTAACTTTTATTGATGTCCCTGCGAATATGGCGGTTACAGCAAGTTGTAAACGCCAAATTCCTAATAACAACTATTGTATATTGTCACTTATAACCGTCATACTTTCTCAGCAGTTGTTAGTTCTTCTTCCTCTTGTCATTTAGTAATGGTTAGTGGACATTAAATCCAACGGTCTTCAATGTAAGATTGAACAATACTCAGCGCTCATACAAAATGGTTTTATAGCATCATAATGGCGAAGCTTATAGAATAATCCATGGTATCGAATATAAAAGAATTAACAGTATGGACATACCTTTGAATTTAAGTACTTTACAAACACCAACATTGCAATATATGGCTTCCAATGTAACCGGATGCTGTATACCAGTATTTTAGCTGGAGCGTCTGCCTATCTGACCAAATTTCTGGGTAACACGATACACCACAAGATTCAGGGAGTCAGACTACACGGATAGTCAGAAGCCAGAAGTCTGACAAGGATCCATAAACGCCAAGTAACAGTTTCGTTCAAATTCTTGGACAATCTTAATAGTAGTTAAACACCCAATTTTAAACCTTAACTGTCAAAGTTAAGCTCCGTTAATAGAAAATTATGGCGTAGTTCTAGAGGTTTATAGTACCAACTAATATAAAGTGCAATATACATTGTTGGCCAGGATAGAGCCTACGCGCAGCAATGGCGGTGGCGCCACGGCTTTGCGGCTAAAATATTGACTTCAGCTCTCAGCGTGGCCTGTGGTACATTTGATAAAAGGTAAAAGGTCAAGCAGAAAATGTAATAGTATGTCATAATGCGTATTTAAAATTAGTTCTTCGGTCGGGTGTTAAAATCTATTATAATCACAGGAGGAACACTAGGAATTTCTCCTTTATCGTTGGTGCGTTTACGACCATTAAAAGTCACATACACAAACAGCCAGACCCAGACCAACTACATGTAGGTCATACAAATAGTTGTCCAGTGCAGCGACCGAACATGACACGCAGCGCAGCAGCCAATCGCTCAGCCACTGCGCCAACCGTGACGTCAATTATAGTAAGAGTTCAATGACATTCATTCCCCTAGGAAAATTCCGGTCCAGCGAATTCGCATGTCCCTCGAGCAGGTATATCATGTCCTCCTGCCCCAATCCCAGTTTTTTTTAGATCGATGCAGTAGTCTTCTTGTTCATTACTCGTATATTAGCTGTCATTTCAGAAGCAACTTCTTTTCTCAGAATCCAAACACCGATTCTTTAGTCCACCCACATTTATAGTCAAAACTTCCTTTTGCCGTAAAGCAGGTGCAGCTGTTTGGGCTGCGGGACTGTTCGAAAGAGATACCGTGGCCCTGGAACACAAAGGGCAAAGAAGGAACATGGATGGGTTTTAGTCAGTACAAGTCTGACACTCCCTTCCGCTCCGCCCAGAGTGGGGGAGGGGGAGGGGGGGGGGGTCATTTGATGATTTCCCATCCGGAAAAAAAAAAAAAAAAAAAGCAGTTTGATGAAGTGCGATGCGGAGGAGTATGCCTATGCTCCTCCACATCATACTTCTCCATTAGCCTTATCGTGATTACCTATATTATACCTTTATTAGTTGATATCAGCCAAGGAATTGTGTCCCGGTCAGGATTATTAACTCTTTAACCTTTTGAACGCAAGCGCATGCCCTCCGCGCCTAAATTTCACCGCAAATATATACAAAAAGAATAGGGATTCCAAAACTATTTAATTGTTTATTTCGTGTTGGCGTACAGGACTTGTGTTTGTCACGTATGTACTCGTATATGACAATGCACTAAATGTTAATTATTACAAAATTCATAATCGCTTTTTGCTCCCAACTTGGCCCCCACACCGCCGTCCAGGATATAATGTGCTCAATAAATTTGGCAGCACTAATAGTTGCCTAATAATGATCGACAAAGAATGTGATCGCTGTGACATAGCTATGTTATTTATCTTTTACAGCCTGTAACAGATTAGATATGCAAATTATGTCACTATTACAAAATTGACTGATTTATCTTCGTTGATAATAATTTTCTAGGTACAGTTAGCTTGATTGCTGTTAAGCACGATATCTATACAAATTATTAAAATTGAAGTGTCTGTTTGTAATTTCAAAATAACAGTTTTTTTAATTTTTCTCTGTCTGTCTGTTCCGCCTAATCTCTGAAACGGCTGGCCTTTTACTGGCAGATATCTGATGTTATGAAGACTAATTTCGGCTACTTTAATCTTAGAAAAGGAATTAGGATTCCGAGCAAAAAATTGAAACCATTGTTAATAAAGTCCTATTCAAATATTCCAAGTAAACTTATACTGTAACTTACGGCATGAACTTTTAATACTGAACAATTTATTTACCATCCCCCCGCATTCTCCAGTCAACCCGCGATCACGGCGCTGGCCATAGCACGCAGCGTCGAAATATCGGGAGCTTAAAATAATGAACGATCACAGAAGATATCCCGTAAGTGACAGTGTAAATTTTTTTGCTTCCATATGCTCTCTGCAACTCATATTAATCCATTTTTTTTTACTATTCTATCATCCTAATTAAATAATCACACGTCTCTTTATCTAGGACCGCTGGGAATTCTATTTTAAAACTATATTTAGACCAGGCTTGACTATCTTGTAGCTCCCACGCACCTTTTCCATATTTCCTTCATTGTTCTACTTTCGTGCTATAATAAAACCGCCCACAAAACTTCATAGACAAATAAATAAACACAAAACAGGACTGGCTGAATTTCGGGCGAGTTCGAAGTTCGAACACACCCCGGGGATGGGCAGTTATCGGGCAATAAACGGGAGACGCTGAAATACCATCCCATAGGACTACGCGATTATCAACATGAAAATCACGCAATTTTAGACCTTGTAGTAAAGGCAATAGAGACGTAAATGTAGCCTACTGTCAACAAGTTTGAAGTATCGGTTGTGAACGCCCGCCACCTAGCGTAAATATTAAATAGCTGTCTGGAACAGTTGTAACGAGATGTTTGTTTTAAATATTCTAGTGGACATGGACTAATAGCTTTGTGTTTTCCTGAATAGATAAGTCTATCTCTTTTTCAGGCGTAATTTTATAACGTGACCCATGTAGTTATACTGGGTGTAAGGGACAGCCCTCCACAAACTGATGGGATAAATTCAGTATATCATACTAATATGACCGGTACAAGAAATTATTTCAGGAATGTAATAAGAATTCAATAAATTTGATTTATATTATTTCCTCATACGTAATGTATCGTTATCGTGGTAAACCGCACGTAGAGAACGGGAAGCGCGACGACGAGTTCGATGAACTGTGTAGCTCGGAAGGAAGTGAACAGCTGATTTTACGCGTCGTTCGTACTTAAATGGAGTGCTGCGTACGGGGAATGTAATTTAACATTGAAATAAAGGAATAGTAACTGAACAAAAAATTAAAATTTCCGGAAAAAAATTCCGGTGGAATATGATTCAAAATAAGGAGCTGAATGCACCCTGTCAGTTTGTGGAGGGCTGTCCCTTACACCCTGTATAACCGTGTACCAATTGTGTAAACTAGTGCTTCTTAAGGCGTTTGGGGGAAATTGGTCGAAGAAAACTACATATGTATAGAGAGGCGTGGAAGGCTCTGGGAGTATGAACCCCTTTGCCCAGCTGTGGGACAATACACGTTGAATAAACAGTAATTTAAGAATTAATATTTCGCAGCGACATTATTCAAGAAAGGAAAAAAAGGAATTAAATTAAATTAACTTAAGGAATTCCGTCTAACCAATTATTTTTTGTCTTTCCAGAGTCCAGTCTCGCCGCGGGAGCTGGGAGAAATTGTATAGAGGTAAGAATCTCAAACAAATCCTTAATACTTCTATCTTCTTAATAAAATAATAATACCAGTCTATTACTGTTCCACTGCAGGACATAGACCACTACTCGTACAGAGGCAGAAGGCACAAGCATTGATCGCCACGCCTCCTACCTAAATGACGTATGGCAATTTCAGATTTACTTCAAAAACTGATCTAGGTACTCAAATAAAAAAAAAAAAACTTAAATACATTCATAGATAGGCAACGCTCAGTCGAAACCACTGGGTCTCAGTCAACAATGAAATTTTGCACAAGACTTCCTAAGACACCGCAAGTAAGCAATAAGGATGGTTTTTTAAAAAAATATCCCCAAAAGTGCGCATATTTGTCATTTTTCAGAGCACGGTTTGTAACACCATAACTTCATTACGACAATTAAAACACAGAACAATCCCCTCCAATCACACAATTTACAGTTTCGTAAAGCTTATACAATCATTCCATCATCTCATTATAATGCAGAGTGCACAACGGCGGAACTTCGCTTAATTAAACAGGTTCGCTTAAAAGTCCCGGATCCCATATAGAGAACAGTAAGGACGCTTATTCTGACTTAAAATTCTTAGGAGCGGTATTAGCTAAGTATGTTATAAAGTTAGGATTAGCTTTCGGCCTGGGTGTATACAGGGAAGATTATGCTTAGATTTTGTAAGATGATTAGAAAAAAAATGCTTGTGAATTAATAAACCGGCTGCAGCTTTGCCCGAGTAGAGGAAAATTCCTATTCCAATTTTTTTCAAAGTCCGTAGGTAAAGGGCGTATAGGTAACAGACAGACACACTTACATACATATATAACAGCAAACCTGTACTCCCCGAAGGGTTAGGCAAAAGTGTACCTAATAGTACACTCACATTTCACTAGATATGTTTAAGTCCCATGTAATAGAGGGCGAGCCTATTACCATCAACCGGGCACAAATCCAGACTCGACCCGGGAATCGACCCTCATGCTCAGCAGTCGCGATTGCGCCAAGTAAACCAACGAAGCAGCTGCATTATACATTATACGGACACATCACACATCTACGCAAAACGGATATTTGATATTATTTAGTATGTTGTTAACTGTTAATAAAAAAAAACTGAATTAAAGATGTCAAAATTGATTTTACTTAAAACTCGTGAAAAGAATTGGGAAACAGGAAGGATTTAAAACTTGATAAAACAAAATGCAAATTGTGAGCGAGAAATATAAGGAAATTTATAATAAAAATCTTCTCCCCTCGTCTACCGATTTATTATTTAAGACCCAAAAAAAAATTAATAAAAATCATAAATTTTGGTAAACCATGGAATTTTTCCTTTGAGAGCTCTCAGCTATAATTTGACTATTTAGGTAAAAGGTCTGAGATTATAGCACTTTATTTAATTATGTAGCAATGTAATATGTATGGGGGGAGTCGTAAAAACATTTTAACTTTTCCTCAATAAATCTTTTCTGTTTGTACGAGCATTCCTCTCAACGAAAAACATAATAAAAAGAATTCGGTGAATTGTAGGCTTTTATTTCATTTTTCAACTCTTACGTTCCTTCAATATTAAGGTTTTCGCTCTCACTGCTTGTCTTTACCTTTTACTGCTATCAAGAAATTCATTTTCCGTAAAAGATGATTTCTAAATGTAAAAGAAAAAGCTTTTATAGACAAATTAAATTATCTGAAGGAACTTAACAGAACTCCTTTGTACGTAGTCTAGTATTTGAGACAAAAATAAATTCTAATTCAATAATCCGTTTTTAAGCTTACGCACAATTTTAAGGGTTTCATTATATACTTAAGCAGGTTCACACAATCGTAGAACAAGCGATACTTAAGGACGGTGCTCACGCAAAAGCGCTTCGCTCGAAAAGCGTCTTTAGAACGTTGTAGTCCCAGCCTTACATCGCGTTTCAACCACTTGAGAGTTATGCTGATCTTATCGCGAACAGTAGGCACTTTTGCGGTCCCTTACTAGGTCCGGTACTAAGGTACTCCGGTATGTCTTTCTCAATGTGAATAACTATAAACTGATATTTTATTCAATACAAGTTGCACCCGCTGCTTCGTTTTCCTGATATAAATCTTTGAGTCATAAATTGGTATTTCGAAAATCAGTAACATGATATATGTGTGTTGTGAGTCAGACCGGCTTCGATTGATCGAATCAGTGTGAGTTATTGGTTAACATGAGTGATATAATTGAACCCGACTATGTGTATTAACTTGTAACATTAATGAAAACAAATGATGTCGTTTCTGATTTAATTACTTTTGCTGTGTATATGATTTGGTTTATGTAAGCTCGACTTGAAAATTAGACAGACCTCATGATGTGACAGTCAACGTTTTAACTTACATCTATGATGATGCAACATTGAGTCATGAATCATGATAGTATTCACTATTCTGTTGTACCTTTTAATTTTAAGTTTATTTTGAATTGGGTTGTTAATTGCTTTGTGTAACGGATGAATTTAAAATTACATTATGCTTGTACATACAATGTACAACATCCTACTTTTTATATTTGTACGCTGTTCAGGCACGTGTGTGTATACCAGTGGCGAAGGTTCCATACAACTCGAATCCTACCGGCTTCCTTTTGAAAAATGGCACAGTCAATATTCTATAGAAAAATAAAACATATTAACACATTAAAGATATGTACTCCAGCTTACCTCTTACAAAATTGACCCTTCGCTACTGGTATATACTCATGTTTTGGACAATTAAAAACTATCTTATCGTATTTTGTCTTATTTTATTTTTGACCATTAGGCAAATTGCCGCTCAGCGGACAGACCTACGGCATGATCTCATGGCGACATAGAGAGATCGACTGTTGCAACCCCGTGCAGGGCACGCCACCATAGTGGCGATAAGTCCCCTCTTTGAGGAGTGGCTAGAGAGGCGCCACGGCGCCCTCACCTACCGCCTGACGCAGGTCCTCACCGGACACGGTTGTTTCGGGAGGTTCCTGCACCGAATCGGGCGGGAGGAAACGCCCGGGTGTTTCCACTGCGAGGATCGTCCGGAGGACACGGTGGAGCACACCGTGGAGGTCTGCCCCGCTTGGGCGGAGCACCGCCGTGTCCTCGTAGCGGCGATTGGCGGCGGCGATCTCTCGCGTCCGGCCTTGGTTCAAGCCATGGTCCGGAGCGAGAGGGAATGGAAAGCCGTCACCTCCTTCTGCGAAGCAGTCATGCTAGTGAAGGAGGTGGCGGGACGTGAGAGGGAAAGAACCTCACGTCCCAGTCGCCGCGGGAGACGCCCTGGGCGTTGGGGGTCACGTGGTGGCTCCCGGCCACCGTAGGCGCGGGCCTGTGGACGGCGAGTTATGGGCCAGCTCGCCGTCCGGCCATCTTATGACGACAGGCCGTGTCGACGGCGCGTTCGTGTTCCACGTCGTTCGTGCGCTTCAAAGAGATGTCAGCAAATAAGTAGGGGTAAGCAAGGGCCGATGCCTGCCAGGGCTGCGGGACTGTTCGAAAGAGATACCGTGGCCCTGGAACACAAAGGGCAAAGAAGGAACATGGATGGGTTTTAGTCAGTACAAGTCTGACACTCCCTTCCGCTCCGCCCAGAGCGGGGGGGTCATTTGAAGATTTCCCATTCGGAAAAACAAAAAAAGGCATGCTTTAGATTCGGTTACCCTATAACCAACATCAGTACGAAGTTCAGAACACCGTCATGCTCATACAATACAAATCTAATTGATTATTTCTTCCACCAATTGATTAATCGAATACGCTACCATTCGTTGCCTAACTGATTGAATTCAATACCAGTCTACTTGCCTCATTAACAGTGATTAAAAGTAATTATTCCGTTTGTAACTGTTCTTAAGCACTGGGTATTCAATGATTTCGTAGAACATTGTTCACTTTTTTGTACTTAGTTATCGTATTTGGTATCAAATTCTAAGAGAGAGATTTTTAAACGATACCTAACAAGTACTTTGGCTAAACGTTAGTCCCGTCACTGTCACACAAAAGGTACACGATAGAGAGGGAAATATGTCTAAGTCAAAGTAAGTTCTAAGTCAAGTAATTTTCATACCTCTCGGTCTTGATTTCTAAGATTCCTAGTGGTGGAAGTATGGTCTGATGACGGACGGTGACGTATGTGTAATGTTCTTTTTTCAAATGTTTGGGGATGCAGCGTCAAAGATGTCATAATTGGTTCCCTTTTATGGAAGTTTTAAATACCGATACGTTGATTGATTTCCAATGAAAACTATAGTTAGACTGGTGATTTTTATAGCGGTTGAAGAATAGCTAGTGTGGTTTAAGGAATACTCTGAGAATCTATTAGGGATTCTAGGATCGTTAACATTTATTTCTAGTAGGTAACTGTAATTTCCTTTAGACAATTGAAATGTTCCTTAACTGTTATAAATGCTGCTCATTTTCTCTTTGGTAACAAAGAATAGGACAGGAATTCTTTTTATGTTCATCGTCATTCGTCCTCTTTTAATTCACCATCTTTTAAGATTCAAGTCTTTTTCCTCCGTCAATTATCTTAAGCAAAAACATTAATACTAATTCTATTAACAGTGCTAGAAGGAATCTATCCAGCCTGATCTAAGATAAAATCTCTATTATCGTTCCTAAATATTCAGTCACTATCAAAACAAACAACCATGTTTGTATCTATAGATAAAGTTATTCTCCTAGAAGCCTCATTTATCTGTCACCGCATGACGCCTCTCCGCTGAAGGATATTCAACTAAGATTTAAGCTCCGCTGGATAGGCTGTCAGGAATAAATTATGAGCGATAATAAACAGAAACCGTATCCTGTTGTGAATTTTTAATTTTAAATCTAAGACGAAGATTTAGTAGCTAAGTCTTAAACTTCGCAAAGATGAGGTTTGAAAATGTTCAAGTTTGAGTTATGTCAGTTTTTGTTTTGTAGAGGAATTTGGGTTGAGCAATATTAAATACTTGATCTCGTTTTAGTTTTGTAGCTCAAATAGATATAGTGTATTATTATAACTTCTTCAAATATTTAATTAGATGTGGCCTTTTTAACCTTGTGTCAAATCTTTAAAAACTGTACTGAAAGGTCTAAACGCGTTTCGTATGTATGTACACATCAATAGACTAAAATACAAAAAGATCAGCAGCGACATCTATGACACAATATGAGAACTAAAAATCTTCGTCAAAATTTTCCTCAATTCAATACATTTATGATGTTTCCACCACCGTTATTTCTAAGGGGTCCTTTAGTCACGTGGGGTTCAAACAGAGAGGAGTGAGAGAGGGGGTGGGGGTCTGCAAGAAATCACGATGGGGTTACAGAGTGATAAACACGTGTCACACATTTAATTGTGACCACGTAAAAACCTGAGCGAGGGAATTTGTATAAAAAATCCAATCTTTTTTTTTACTTTCTAAAACTCTCTGATCTTTCAATAATAAAAAATACACGTTTGACTGGGAGGAGAGAGGAGGGGTAGCCTTAAACCTCACGACGTATCACCAAGGGGGAGGGAGAAGTAGGTATAAAAGAAAGTGGCCTAAAAACCTCAAGTGATTAAAGGATGGCTCCTTACAGAAGACACAGTTCTAGGCCCTCAGTTGAATAAATTAAATAAATGTCTGAATCTGACCAAACAATACTAAAGTTCTGTCTGCAATCTCTCAATATATCAGCAAACCGATAAAATCATCCACTTTTCATTCACTCTGATGCAAATCAGTCGCAATCGTGGGGTGGCGAAACGATTTACGGCGTCGACTCCACAAATGATTGTATTACCCTTTACCAGTCTAATCAAATAACAATGTGGACTATGTCTCGATACAATCATAATCGATAAATGACTATGACACCTAACTAATTTTAGCGTTGACAAGTATCGAAACTCGATGATAGACTTATCTAGTACTAACAATCAGATTTTGTGATATTACTGTCGGTCTACTGTACGAATTGTGGCTAAATTATAACAGCTGCTCGGATCGACCTTCAGGTGAAGCCGCGCTTGCCTAGGTTGGTCTGTGGATGGGTGACCACCCATTTCATACCGAGCTTTCCTCCGTGCCTCGGAAAGCACGTTAAGCTGTTGGTCCCGGCTGTCAATTATAGATCTTTGACAGTGGACCGAAAGTCCAACACCCAGTGTTACTAAGGGGTATCGTATTACCCAGTACTAACTGGGTTGTGAAGGTCAGATAGGCAGTCCCTGCATATAAAATACTGATATTCAGCTGGTTAGACTGGAAGCCGACCCCGACATAGTTGGGAAAAGCCTAGGCAAATGATGACTGTTGGAGTACTGGAACTTCCAGTAGGATTAAGTCTTTGACATAAAGTTATGAAGACATGAAGGTATATTATTTGAATAGCGTTATATTGCATAATATATTCTCTACGTGGTTGAAGTACAATTATTAATTCTAAAAAACTGTTCGTATAAAAATTTAATGTGCTTTGAGATGCTGTTTTATTTGAATCAAGATGTTCACCTATCTAATGTTTTTATTAAATGGCGAGGACATTAACTACCCAGACAACTTAACTTTTGGAAGTCTTTGTTTGTTTCATAGACTTTTTTTTCACCGACTTCCGAAAGTAAAGTTATTTTGAAGACCCTCCACTTTTTCGAAGTCGGTTGCCGTGGTACCGGTCTGGATTTGAACATACGACCTACAAGTTATCGGCTGTATCCACTGACACTTCTATTCGAAAACATGCTTTCAATACAAACAGTAAGACAACACCAGGTCGTACAAACCCTGGAATTACCTACATTATGTTAAAACGCGAGCTCTACAGCATTCCAGTAAAACTCCAATAATATGGTAATGCAGAACAATATTGAGATGTTCCCAACGAACGTTCCTACGGTTACCTTTGGGAAACTAATTTTGAGACTTTCAACCTTTTGTTACAAAGGAGACGGCTCATTTCCAAGTCCACTGTTGGTCCCTTGATTAATATTTTGAATCCAATCGTCGGTTATTGTTTTGAAACCATTCACTGAAGTAAAGCTGTTCTTGTTAGGCAATTTGTTTGAATTAATATTGAATCCTCTGCAAAAACAAATACAGTCTCATACTAAAGGTTTTATTGCATTTTTGTTTTTATATCATTGTATTAACCATTGGTAGTTACCTCCAGAAAGCCTCCCTAAAGTGACTATTTCGTAGGTAGTTTGGTATTTCTACAAGGGCCGGTTTTTTTTAAACGTTGTCCCACACTTGTATTTGCTCCTGTATCGAAGGTGCGTTAAAACTCACACACACAAACAGCCAGACCCGTTACAACTATCTGTAGGCCAAATATTTGTTCGGTGGATGAATCGAACCCGCGACACGTAGCGCAGCAGTCAATCGCTCAGCCACGGCGCCAACCGTGCCTTCAAATCTTTTCCTCATAATGGTAATCGCTGTGAAGCTTGGCACCTTTTCAATGTCCTCCGGATAAGTCATTTATAAGTGAAGACTCAAAGAACAAAAGTAACATATCAAAACTTATTCCTAGCTCAGAATTCTGCTGGAAATTCCAGCAAGAATCCTTTGATTGATCAAAGCAAGGAACCAGTCGCTCTTTATTGAGACACAAACTATCTATTATTAACAAAGGCAATAGTTTTGTCTCTATCAATGACTATAACCCATTTTTAGCTTTTAATAGACAAGAAGCTCCGTCTTTATTAATAACAGTAATAGCAAACTTCCTCAAAGCAACCACCATAGACAAAGGGTTAAGAAACACAAAGGATTGAGACAGATTTCAAGCTGTTGTGTTTGAGCTGGACATAATTTAAGCTGTTGTCTGCAAGCTGGATAGATTTCACGCTATTTCATTTCTGTGTAATCTCTAAAGCTTGGTAAACAAAGCCTTCAGAGATGCTAGGAAATGCAAAATTTTCTCTAAGAGAGAAATTCCCGGGGGTACGTAATTTAAGTAATGTTGCACTGTTAAATAAATAATATGGGGGAAACGTTTACCTACTTTAATAGACGTGTGGAATGCAGGAGCATGGCTACACTCTCGAGGATATAAGTACACGTGATGTGGTCATTGTGTGTGAATGAAATTGATCTCTTACTAAAGTACCGTATG
Source organism: Noctua janthe (assembly GCA_910589295.1). NCBI lineage: Eukaryota > Metazoa > Arthropoda > Insecta > Lepidoptera > Noctuidae > Noctua > Noctua janthe. Next base: position 3,686,147 of record OU342560.1, read on the forward strand.
TGGCTATTGATGGAAGAGGAAAACTCTTAACTTAACGAGGATATGTATTGACACTTGACAGTGTCCACATTTTTGATAGATCATCAATATAACACAAGTCACACTAATTTTCAACTACGACATTGCAAAAGAGTGACCCGATATTTTGATTCAAAAGAGTGCCCATGGAATTTCTTGCCCATTTTTCTCTATAGAGATCTCGATCTACGCTTTGGAATGAGTACATATATACAGTACATTCACAAATTAAATTGCCTTGTGACTGGGACTGTAGCTTCATCCTTTAGTTTCTGACATTCAAAATTGCCTGTAGTGGTCTATTTGAACTTAATGCTTTGAGTTTGAGTGACATAAAGCTTATGTAAATTTTCTATCAGCGTTATCACAGGCAGCATGCCTTTTGTCTAGTCCATCTGATCTTCATGTTATTTTTGTATCGAACGCTTGTATGTACTTCAAAGCCTCGTGTTTACAGCAGTAGGTATCAAAAGCTAGTAGTTGGAAAACGTGGATGATTAAATGATGATCGTCTAAAGTCATAATGATAATAACTTATCCCGAGGAAACAATTTAAGGAATTTATTGTTCATATAACTCATTTCACAAAGCATGACGGTCCATATCCACAATAACAAGCAATCATCTCAAAGCACATTCGTAGTATCATTCCGCCTAGCATGTGGTAATGACGTGGAACCGCAACACTCCGCACGGTGCCGCTGAGAATCGTCGGGAATCGCACGAAATTGACGCGGTCACTACTTCCGCGTTCGTACGGGATTGAGTGGTTCCTACACTGTTATTTTAGGAATAGGCCGTACTGTGTGTTATGATATGTGGTGGTGGTGGGGAAAAATGTGGAAGTTGTCTGGAATATCCGTTAAAATTGGTGTGATGTGAAATGGGTTAGCGATTCATTGATCAATATAGGAACTTTGTATTCCATGATAAAGTAGATTGTCTTATAAGAAAAATACTTTAGCGAACCTAATCAAATTGACAGAAAGAACTAGCGACATCTATGACGCAAATTAATAACTAAAACCCTGAATTGCGCTTTCAGAGTTATCCGCGAGCTAAGCCTATATAAAACAACACAGCCACATAAAAATATAAAATTGTATCTACCAACAAACTGCTTTACAGTTTGGCAGAAGTAATATTTTTTGTAACACTTGGGATGTCACTGCGAATAAACGCTTTTTAATTTTTTTTCCAAGTAGGACCTCAGTGTTGTTTTGTTACACAACTAACAAATACATACGGATAACGGTAATATCTAGCGATTAATGTAATTCCGCATCTAACTGACTGTGGCAAAAGACATAATCTGTTAACACACGATCGTAATAAACATTAATAAAAGCAGCAGATTAAACTTAATGCAAGAGAGTCAATACAAACCAATTTTCTATCACAAAGTGCAAATAAATTGCCTATTGAGGAAACCATTGCATGTCCGTCAACACATCTATCACTCATTGCATCAATAGTCCATGGAGTAAATATTTGTCAGAGACTAAGCTTCCTACAGTGACACCGTAGAAGGCATCAGTACAGTGTTGTGATTTTAGACGGTTCATAAAGGGCTACCTTTCAACTGATGTATTTGCACAAAAACGTCCTTTAGTGATAACATAGACCAAATCTTAGACCTTTTGGAGTTACTTCTATGGAAAAACTTAATGCCGTTTCAATAGGTCTTTCGATCCTTTTATGAATGACTCTACTGACAAAAAGTACTCTTACTTAGTAATTAAATGGTAATGAAAATGTTAATGAAAATGACTCCAAACTTTGGTTTTGTCACATCAGAACATTTTCCTGTAGCTGCAAAAGTCAAGATGGCCTTAAATAACCACCCCTGCGTGTGCTGTCTCACAATACAGAAAGACGATCAAGCCATACTTACACACACACTCGAAGCAATTTATCTATTTAAAAGCTAGGTCTCTGTTAGATATCTACTCATGTACCAATTCCACTAATGTCCTCAAATTATTCGTTGGTCAATAGGAAGAGGGCTTAAATTAAATTCATCTTCATTATCATAACTCTGCTGGCTGTTGAAACCGCATATGATGGGTAATTTCATTTAAACACTTTATTTATTTATATGTTGCGTGTGTTGTGTTATACAATTCTCACAATATTTATTGTGAAACAAACAAATACGTATAGCAAGCAGCATTTTGTAGAGATTACCAAGAAAATTATCTTGTTTATGCTTCCTCATTCCTAATAGTATTTCTAGGGATAGGTTTAAAACCTGTTAGGTCGTCCCATTGATGAGGAAAACATATCTTAGACATACATATACATCACGCCTGTAATCCCCGAAGGGTTAAGCAGAGGTGTGCCAAATAGTATACTCACATTTCGCCATTTTAAGTCCCATGTAATAGGGGGCGAGCCTATTGCCATCACCCGTGTACAAACCCAGACTCCGTGGCTGTTACTGAGAAATTCGTGATGGAAAAACCCAATAACAATTTGCCCGACCCGGGAATCGAACTCAGGACCTCATGCTCAGCAGTCACGATTGAGACCACTAGACCTACGACGCCACGAGGAATATCTTAGAATGTCATGTAATGACATTTTTACTGTCTGTTATATCAGTTTTGAACTGATTATCGCAGTGTGGAATTCCTTTTTTGCGCTATCAATACACACCAATAACATCGTACGTTTTCCGTACAAAAAAAAACAACTATCTGTTTATTTATACCCGACCACATCTCACAAACTCAGCCCCAATAAAAAATCCATCAAAGCGCAGCCAGTGATGTGCACCGCGACCCCTGACTCCATTCCACTTCATCCCGCCCGCCATCCCGCCACATATCGATAGCACATGCACATTCATCGACCTAATTACAACTCTAACTAATTAGCCAGCTATCACCGATGGCCGCTTGATTAGGTATTTGCTGTTCATGTCTCTGATTAGTATTGGTTTGTATTGTTTGTGCTGAGTGATGAGTGTCATAGTCAGAATTATCGTGACGGATGGACATGCCCAGTTGATGCTGATGGTATTTTGAATAGATGGGATCTAATTTATTTAAGTTTGAACGCCTAATTAAGGTTCGGTCCAGCCGAGTCAGCCGTATCAATGATTCTGGACCCCTGAGTAATTAGAGCCCACGACTTGTAGAGGAAAATAACTACAAAATCTTCCTATAACCTCAAATTTATTGATATAATAATGATTTTTATAATTTGTTATTTTGCATGCAAAAAATTGCTCATTATGAGCAATTTTTTGAGCCGGCGGCGCCGGCCGGCGGTTACCGGCGCGTACGGCTCCTGCGGCGTGTCTAAGTGCGCGTCCACTTTTAAAGTCCCGCATGGCGCTTACCTTTCGTAAAAAGATATGAGCTATACCCGTCGACAAAAGCTTTCGCGAATCCAACTAATGAATAAGACATGGCATGACACCTAGGGATCTTGTGAGCCTAAGTAAGACTTTCCTGAGATACGACCCATGCCCACCACACTACACACATCCCAAAAAGTCCCAGCTGGCTTACTTAATATTCCGTTACCTACATCAAGTTACAGTTTTAAACGCCATCACGTAAGTAGGTGTCGTTGCATAACCAGTTATTAACGGTTGCTCTGACGAAACCCGCGGTTAAATAACCTTATGATAACATCGGTAACCGGTTCATTCGGAACAATTATTTGGCTTGTTTAAGGTCCGTGTAGTAGTGAGAGCAGCCAAGTTTGAGTTCGTATGAAAAAAAATATAGAGTAAATGAAACCCTTTAAAATTGAAAAGTAATTTAATTGAATTTAAGTTTATTCAATTGTTGGTACAGTTTAAAAGTTTGGCTTTCTACAACTTTTCCTGTGTAAATGGCTAGTAAAACTAAGTAAGCTAATAAGTGGTAGTTTAGTTGACAAGAAGACTGCCAGAAAAAAAATGATTTGATGTAACCGTAATAAGATCTAAACCTCACAGGAGATGGCGGGACGAGCTGGACAGAACCAACAACCAGTGGTCCACATGAGCCCTAGATCGAAAGGTTTAAAGGTCATGGCGAGAGGTCCCATCCCAGCAACGGGATGATCAATAACCCTGAAACATCCTTATAAATGTAAATTAGGTTAAAAATAAATTCTTTTAAACGCTCGTTTCAAGTTTGTTAAATTGCCTAAGACAGCCCCTAAAACACCCACGCTTCGCTGCTTCCATTCGCTATTAATAACTTTGTAGATTCGACCCTTATAAGAAGACCCTTATTACCTTAAGGTAGGTTTATAAAGACTTAAAAAAAACATTACCATCAACATCAACAATAACAACATAAAAATATCAGTTGAAGTAATTTGTAAATTAAAATTAAACACTTACCTACCTGCTGTGATACTCAATGGTTCCTAATTACCCGTCAGTAATTAATCAATACCTACTATCAAAGACAAATTAACACGTGTATATCACGTCATTACAATATCGTTATCTTACACACTGGCATTAATTGACAAAGGTCTACAAGATTTGATAGTGGCAATGTTTCGGCAGTTAACTGTAATAAATAAAGGCATAAATTAACTTATCGCTTCTAGCAGTAGATATGGTAAGAAGTTTGCTCGCATTTCATAAAAAAAACTAAGTTTTTTAATTTGACTAGGTACTGAAATGCCTAATAAGTACGGGCTACTTACTGTTAAGTTCTCATAAAACAATCTTTTTATGGGTACTTGAAGAATAAATTGTAAATGCTTATAAATACTTAGTACAATTAGATCAAAATCTTGTTTCATTTCTTGATTTAATTGCTAAAGTTCATCATAATCATCATCATCATCATCATCCACAGCCCGAACACACCCACTGCTGGGTATATACCTCTCTTTTCTTGTGCCAATCTCCACGTTGCTGTACCAGCCTCATCCAGGTTTTTCCCTTGATGGCAACTATGTCGTCTGCCCAACTCGCCGCCGGACGACCCACGTTTTTTTTTGTCAGTTCTTGGGCGCTAAAGTTAACTTTGTTTTTTTACGGGCACTTACGGGCACTGCCTACAACACGAAGTAAATCTGAAATAATTAATTTATCGAGTAACTAGTACTTACTAGATACTTTTTAAAAAAGTCTAGTTTTATTATTTATTTATTTATTTATTAAAACTTTATGTACAAGTAAAAACTGTATAAAGGCGGACTTAATGCCATAGGCATTTTCTACCAGTCTACCTTAGGGTGATGCAGAGACAATATACAGTAGGTGCAATAACAGAAAAAAAAGACTAGAAAATATATAAACTAGTCTAGTCAAAAAAAATAAAAAAAAAATGTCAATGTCTAGTCTGTCTATCTAGTTTTCTCACATGATGCAGGCATACACAATTACACACATAAACTCACGTCTATGGGGGTAGGCTGAAAGAACAAAACGCCACCTGCTACGATCCTTACAAATAGATAGATAGATAGATAGGTAGATAGTAACTAGGTAGATAGTAATTAAGAAGATTTTATTTTTGTAATAGGAAATGGTCCTTTTTTATCCTTTTTTTTTCATAATTTTGTTTGTTTAAATAACAAATTCGGCTCATAATATTTAGTTAGCATAGTTTTTAAGAATAATTTATAGTATAATTTTAATATTTGTACGCCGTTGTCGGCAAAACATAGCGATCTCTTTATATTTACTTACATCTTTTACACCTATGTTTAACAAATAAAAACTTTGACTTTGACTTTGACTTTGAAATGCTCCTTTAGCTTCGTCCACGTTCATCCATCAAGTTATTCACGCATACCGGTAGGTTTTTTTTGGAGTTTTCTTCTTGCCATTTAGGGATTGATTCTCTTGTAATCAACAAATTAATGGTACCATTGCCTCGTCGGTCTAGTGGGCACAAGCACGACCGTTGAGCATGAGCTCCTGGGTTCGATTCCCAGGTCGGGCAAAGTGTAATTGGGTTTTTTTATCAGGAATTACTCAGTGGCTACCACGGAGTTAGGATTTGCGCCCGTTTGATGGCAATAGGCTCGTCCCCTATTATATGGGACTTAAACGTGACTGGCGAAATGTGGGTGTACCTACTATTTATTGGTTTCACCTCTGTCTAACCCTGCGGGGATTACATGCGTAATGTTATGTTATTCAATAAACTACACTATAACCACGTTTACTTTAATCATTACTATGACGTTTCCTAATTAGGTCAAATTGCAACACTTTCTATGACAAATCTAAATGAGTTACGGTTGTCAACTAATTGCATGAAATTCCTTAAGATGACACCAATCCACTATCTGCACTGCCCTAGTCTTACACTAATTACTATGGTTCTAATTTGTGAAATGAGTTTAAATAAACTAGATATAATTGACAGGTAGGTTAGGTAGGTTCACAGCTAGGGGGCGTCCATTAATTACGTGAGGTAATTTTGTCAATTTTTCTACCCCCAATCGCCACTTGGTGAGATTTTGACTTGACCCCCTGACTAAACTGACGTGAGACTTATCAAAATGCGTATTACGTTAATCTGTGCTTTATTGCGTTGGATTTGTGTAAAAAACATAATTTGCTTAATTATTTTCATTGAATATTTGTTATAAAATATTATTATGTAGGATTTGGCCATATTTTAGAGGAGAAAAATGTTTCTTGCAAAAAAAAATGTGATATTTGCCGTGACCCCCGTCTCAATCGTGAGATTGGGTCAGATTCGACTAGACGCCCTCCCCCCTTAACGCCTCACGTAATTAATGGACGCCCCCCTACGTAAACTAATAAAGTTTGTATTACCTAGTACTTGTCTTAATGATTTACTTTCCGTATTTTCTTTGAAAAGGCCGTGGCTAAATACAGCCGGACAGGTGATTGTCTAGGTAAAGCAAGGCTTGCCGAGGTCGGCCGTGGAAGGGTGACCATCCATTACATGCCGACCCTAGACTCTGTCTAGAATTCAAACAATCCACTCAATCTATTAAATGGGTGTGCTTTTCTCCATTAAAATCAGGAAATGTAACGTTGGAATCTTCAGCAATACGATATGCAGAGCGGAAAGGACACTGCCGCACAAACGGTTACCACCTATTCCGTACATCATTCTGAACTAATCTAATGTGGCCCACATAGAAATTTTACATCGGTAATAAATAAAACAGTTGTTCCATACATTTTGACCGTGTAGGCCGTTGCACTTTTGTAGAAAGCAGCATTGTGTATGAAATTTCTATGTGGGGAGGGGCGTTTGTGCGCTAGTGTCCACCCAGTATGAAGTTGTTTTAGTTTTAGTCCAGTTTTAGTAGTTTTAGGTAAAAGCTCTTCATTTCTGAATAGCAAAGCTTAAAATAGTTCACGAAGCTCTAAATAAATAAGCCGACGAATTTCGGCGAAACATTTCGGACAAAACGCAAATAGCTTGATGCAACATTGCAAATATCTTCCTAATCTAATACTTTAAAATCTCGTTTTCAGTAATACTTAGTGCTACACTTTAATTAATGCCAAAATATTATTGCACTATTGGAATTTCAACTTTCAACGCTGAGCTGAGTTTTGAAAATCGCGTGCTTTTGTTACAGTTTCAAAGAGTTTAAAACCAACATAACACCATGAAGTGTTTGACAGAAATCTACCTAGGTACCTTATAGTACACCCACATTTCGCTAGTTATGTTTAAGTCCCATGTAATAGGGGGCGCTCCTATTGCCATCTACCTGTCACAAATCCAAACTCTGTGGCTGCCACTGAGAAATTCTTGACGGAAAAACCCCAATAACACTTTGCCCGACCTGGGAATCGAACCCAGGACCTCATGCTCAGCAGTTTCGATTGCAACCGCTAGACCAACGAGGTATTTACGACCATCGAGTATAAAAGTTAATCAATATTACAAAGCTCGTTCTTGATTTAAAAACCAGCATCTATTTATCATTGCATCCTGAGTCTGATGACATTAAAACAGGAGTAATAAGTACTAAATTATCCAAAGCCAGCGGCATTTTCTAATAATTCAAGCAAGTGGGGCCATTTATTCTGATTGCAAAGAGAATCTATTTCTCACATGTTTAAACAGCGAACGCCAGATGATAGAAATAATTTACAATTTTATTTATGGTTAGTGTCGTATAAAATATTTGGTCATAATTTTATATTATGAATTTGTTTGGTATTTTTTTTAACGTTAATTACACCTGTATCGTGGGTGCGTTTACAAACATTTAAACTCACATACACAAACAGCCAGACCCAATTTCAATGGCAATTTCATTGTATCGGGAAATTACTCCAGCGCTTCAATTGCCATTTCAAGTGTGTAACGCAAAAACCTCACAGGTCCTACACATCGGTAAGGAAATCAAGACAGTGCCCGGCAGTTATTCACTATTGCTTCTGCCAAAAAAATATAAAATCTGAACCTGTCAAAAATATTCATTGACTCCACTTAAATCATTTAAAAATATAAAAAAATAGTGGTCCGCCGGTGTCTGGAGTAGGGTCCAAGCTACCGGTGGTTAGGGCTCCAGAGACAGGAACCTCCTCACAATGCGAGTCGTATCGAGGAGTATTGCTTTCTGAATCAGGCCCTGGATACAACCGCCTAAGGAGAGCTTCGAAAGATGTTCGTAGATACTCTATAACACAGGATGGTTTCAATACTTAAACTCCTAAGTGGTACCAAAAAACAAGTAATTCCTCTGTTTTTACATACATACTGATCCCCTCTTTCTCATTGACTAGAAAAAAACAATAAATAAAACGTTTCATACAAACTTAGTTTGCTTCGTTCACGTTCATACATCTGGTTATACACGCAAGCATATAGCGAGTACTACACACCTAGATGTTCCACATGTCCAAATAATTATCAAAGGTTAAACACTAAAACCGCCACTACCAAACCCTACTGCAATTTCCCTCAATACATAACAGATTTCATAATCCCACAATTCAGTGAGCAGTGGGTTACCTAACCGGTACATTATTCACATAAAACATCGTAGGTAACCTACAGTAGGGTTACCACGCCGCAGGCCTCACTTGAGCCAGTCTCGTCACGTCGAGGACACGGGCGAATCAAAACGTGCGATCTGTAATGGCGGGTGGCACTTGCATTTGTAGGGTGACTGTTATTGTGGGTGATTTTGGGACACTCATTTTTTGTTTTTTTTTTGTATTTTTTCTAAAACTAAAAGTATTTATTTTTGTCTTATTTATTTTGGCAATATTGCAGTTAACTGATGGGTCATGAATAAAATGAGCACTACATAAACTCATGTTTATGTTGTGAACTGGAAAACGCAACTAAACTTTAAAACTTTCCCGTTTGAGAAAGCTTGTTAAGATAGTATTGTATAGGCCATTTTCTTGAATGGACAATTTCTTAACACCGGAAAATTCTGAGAGAAACATCATTCAAACAAAAAGGAAAATTTTGCGTCCGCTAAACAAAAACCTCAACAGTTAGTTAATAACATTGAACAAAGAAGCACTTGAACCAAAAATACAAAAAATCCTTCTAAGAATCGTACTTCAAACAGGGCTTTATCCTCTCAAGCCATAGATACCCTGGCCCCTAGGCTGTGCCACCCTTCAGAGGGGAGTCAGACAAGTACCTCGAAGGGAGGGGGGAGGGTCTGGGCCCTTTGTCTGCACTCCGTCATTACTTTGTCAAAGGTCCTTGGGAAGGCGCGATTCTAAGCCACATACGTGTTATCCTGTATGAGGGAACCACTGTACAGCACACTACTTTGTACTAGTGGTTTTGGAGACTGAAAAACATTTTTATTTCTTGTTTCCCTCGGATTTATTCTCTTTTTATCAGCCTATTATTTTGTTGGAGCGTTTTATTCAGTACGTAATAAAAATAAAGCCTAACTTTGAATAGCCGCTTACATCCGCTATAAATACAATTAGAAAGGATTTTGAAATGATATCTGATGACAACGAACGTAATTCATTCAAAGCCCACATAAATCATAATGACAAATGAACTCTGACAACAGAACAAATTCGTCTAATTAGAATTAAAGTGTCCATTCTGGATTCATCCATTCATATTAACACATTACCACTTAAGTGCCTATAATCAAATAATTATTTCTCTACAGAATAATTCGGTTCAGTTCAATCAGCGGTAATCAATTACCGCAAAGAGGCCGGAATGAACAGTTGCTCCCCAGTGACCGGTACACGCAAGGAGGCTTCAATCAATGAAGTCACAGGCATAACTGAATTACCGTACGAGGCGACAGCTTGCAAAAAGTTGCGCCGTAATGATTGCGGGCTTAAGATGTAAGCGGACAGCGGGATCAAAATTTTCGTATATATCATTGTCCTGTAGGTTCAGATATATGAAGTTCAGCCAACAAATTGGCTTTCCACAGCATCATATTTCTGCTTTCCGCATTAGGAAAAGACATGCTACATATAAAGGTTTGAGAAATGGGAATCATTGCATTGTTATTATGTGAACGATACGTTATTATGCTGAAAATATAAACAAAAATATAATCATTTTTAATATTTTTTATACGCAAACTCTGCGTAGGGAACTGCAGCTGTTTTTGATATGGAAAGAAAAAATCGAGTGCGAGCAGGAAAAAAAAAGCAAAGAAATAAGGCGAAAAAATATAATCATTTTGCAAGATGAAGATAAAGTCGAAGCATTAGGAGTATACGATCACAACCTACTAAGAATTGCATCAGGGTGGATAGTAGTTAAGAAATTTTGTAATAAGATAAACCACGTTAGTTTTTGCTTTTTGCTTACCTCTTGCTGCACTTAAATTTCTCAAACTACCTCTCTCAGCCGCTCCCTCCACTTCCTTACACCACAAACTCGAACGCGCAAGAAACGCCCGACATGCGGAGTATCGGTCAAGAGGCCAGACGACAGTTAGCGTGCTCATAAGTGCGCTTTATGCTCAGCTGACACGTTATGCCGAAGGAACGGTGTTTGATGTCGGTGACCTTCGTAGGCTTTATAAGGCCAAGGCTGGTTACTGGATCCTTGGAGTTCAAGGACAAAGGAATATGGTCCTTGAGAAGTAATGTGAGCTACTTTGAACTCGTTGAGTGTTTTACTATGTTTGTTTGTTACGGAATTATTTATTTTTAAAGGAAGACAAGAATGAAGAGAAGTCTTAGACTGAGATCTTGAAAAGTTACGTACCTCATACCTACTTTTGCTATGCGTTAAGTGCAACCCACACCACCAGCTCTCAAGCGAGCGAGCGAGGCGGGAGGGGAGGCATCGTTTCACCTCTTTTCAAACTTTGGTTCACACCGCGATCTATCGAAAGAGCCGAACGAAGTACAAAAAGAGGCTCTCCCGCCTTGCTAGCTCGCTGGCTGGCGGTGTGTCCTGCTCTTTATTCTTGTCACTGCCGCTCTTCAAATACAACACAGAGATCGGAACATATCTCAGTTACGCACGTGCTAAATATTTTTTTAAGATCTCGCTATCTCATGCTTATGATTTGATACAATTTGCTTATTGTATCAAAATCGACAAGCGGACCACTACAATAATAAAATAAACATTACACTCATACGGTCATATCCATTTACTTATGACAGCGTCCTCCTTCCGCAAGCACATCACATAAATTCTCCTTAGTCGCAACTTCGAAACATCGATAAACGTTTATTGATATTACATCATAAAGTCCAGATCGCAAAGCATAAAATATTACAACTGTCGTAAAATCAATTCTGAAACTAGTTCACTCAATATCGGCAGTTTCTGCTTACTTCAACTTTTGCAAGCCAGCCTTCGTTAAATCTACAAAGAAATCTCTTTCATCAAGAACTGGGAAAGCTAAGAGAAGTCGCAGTACTAAAGTTCGAAATTAATCCGAAGAATTAGAAGCAAAAAATCGTGATGAAGGGAACTCTTTTATAGAACTTTGTTCAGGGAAAACGATGTCTTTTTATGATTTTGAAATAACAAAGCTTTTATAACTAAGTATTATCTAGAATCTTTTGAACATTTAGACATCATATTAATGTAAGAAGCCATCAAAGAAGAAAACTCTTAATTTTAGTTTTGGGAAAGCAAATAAAGTCTACTTACTTTATATTGAAAATAGAACGCAACTTAGTTAAGTCCTTTTGCCACTTGGTGGCGCTTCTTTTCTTCTTGTAAAATATAACTTTTACAACGTGAGTCGCTCCGAGATTTATTTTAATAAAACTAATATTCTTAAATATTATTCTTTATTTGCTCAAAATCCTTCATGGTAGCAGAGCGTGGTTCCGAAGAAAAAATACCGCAATAAGAATTCCGAGTTTTACCGAAAAAAGCGAAAGTGAGGTTATATGGTCGTCTTGGTCGTGTCATAGCGCGTTTTGAAAAATTGCTATGGCAAGCTCAAATTATATGTTTAATATCGAGAAGCTGAACGGTCGAGAGAACTTTCCAACATGGAAATTCTGTATTAAAACATATCTGGAGCATGAGGGTTTATGGGACTGCATAGAATATGCAGGAAAAACCGTCGACCCAGTGAAAGACGTGAAGGCGAAATCAAAGCTTATTTTATTAATAAACACTCAAAACTATGTGCATGTTCAGGAGTGTAAAACTGCCAAGGAAGTGTGGGAGAATTTACATAAAGCTTTCGATGACAACGGGCTGACAAGAAGAGTGGGTTTGTTGAAGGAACTTATTAACACTTCACTTGAATCAAGTGCCGGTATAGAAGAATACGTAAGCAAGTTAATGAGTGCCGCCCACAAACTGAGAAATGTTGGCTTCGAAGTGAACGATGAGTGGCTAGGTACGTTAATGCTGGCTGGATTATCTGACGAGTATAAACCTATGATAATGGGGTTAGAGAACTCAGGTGCAAGAATCACTGCTGACTTTATAAAAACCAAATTACTAAGAAGTCAAAACTGAAGATAAGAACAGTGCATTCTATTCTAATTCCAAGAAAAATTATAATAATCAACACAAGTCAAAGACACCTAATAAGAATAGGGGTCCCCGATGTTATAATTGTAATGGTTTTGGACACTTGGCAAAGTTTTTCAAATACTCGAAGAAAACAGTAAAAAAGCAAAGTAATCAGCAAGAAAGTTTTATGGCAGCTTTTTCAGCTTTTCCAGATAAAAGTCATGAGAAATGGTTCATTGACTCAGGTGCGTCCATGCATATGTGCAGCAACAAAGAATGGATGTGCAATGTTCGTGAGCCATCAATAAAAACTATCACAGTGGCTAACAGAGAGCCATTGTCCGTGGAGTGTGTTGGAGATATCAGTATTAATATTTCGCAACAGGAGAAAATACAAGTTAAAAATGTTCTCCATGTACCTGGATTGACAGCTAACTTACTGTCAGTGAGCACAATTGCAAAAAATGGGTATGAGGTATTATTCAATGAGAAAGGTTGTGACATAAAAAATGCTCATGGAGACATATTGTGCTCAGCGACTTTAATAAATAAGTTATATGTTTTAGACACCTTTACAAATGATGATGAAACTGCTCACTTGGTGTCTAGTAAAGTCAATGAGAATGATATTAATCTATGGCATCTACGGGTGGCTCATTTAAATGTTTCAGCTTTAAAGAAATTGCCCGATTGTGCTGAGGGGGTCAGACTGTCGCTGGATTCACAGAAAAATATTCAGTGTTCTACCTGTTATGAAGGGAAACAAACGAGGTTGCCTTTCAAGCATGTAGGTTCTAGGGCAACAAAGCCATTGGAAATGATACATTCTGACTTATGCGGGCCAATGGAGAAAGCATCCTACGGAGGTATGAAATATTTTATTTCTTTCATTGACGATCACACTAGAATGGTCCATATTTATTTTCTCAAGGATAAACAAAATATATTAGAGGTTTTCAAGGACTATAAGATAAAAGTAGAGAATGTATTATATCTTAAAATTAAGGCCATAAGGACTGATAATGGTACAGAGTACTGTAACTCTACTTTTGAGAGATATCTGACAAGTTCTGGGATTACACACCAGACTTCCGCTCCTTACACCCCTCAACAAAATGGCCTTGCCGAGCGAATGAACAGAACTATAGTTGAGAAGGCAAGGTGCATGATGTTTTATGCTAATTTAGAGAAACCTATTTGGGCGGAAGCTGTAGCCACAGCAGCGTACATTGTCAATAGATCGCCAACTAAAGCACTGGGAGATACTACACCATATAAGGTGTGGACAGGAAAGGAACCCAGACTGGACCATTTGAGGATATTTGGTTCTAAGGTGATGGTCCATGTACCTAAACAAAGGCGTCTAAAATGGGACAGAAAATCAACAGAAATGATCTTTGTTGGTTATTGCGAGAACACAAAAGGATATCGTATTATGAACCCATCGACTCTTCAGGTTACAAAGAGCAGAGATGTTATTTTCTTCGAAAATATTAATCAGTCTAATGAGTGTTCAATTCCAGTCAATCCTATTATAAATGAGTCAGTCAAGTTGGGAGATTATGTCTGCACAGAGCAAACTAATCAACCGAAAGAATCTGTCATCACTCCTCAGTCAAGTGGATCAGTTATCCAGCCTATCTTGAAAAGAGCCGAAGATGAAGACATTAGTGAGTATGAGACTGACACGGATGACCTTGATGAGAGTTACCGGCCTCCGAGACAACTATCAACGCAGGAAATAAATATGACACTAAGGTCAGGTAATAAAACTCATGAATTAGATAAAATGGGATTACTTTGTCTCTATACAAACGTTTCAGATCCACAATGCGTAGAGGAAGCTCTATCATCCCCAAATGCTCGAGAGTGGAAGAAAGCGATGGACGAAGAATATAGTTCTTTGTTGGGAAATAAAACGTGGGAGCTGGTTGACCTACCCATAGACAAAAGGGCATTACCAAGCAAATGGGTATTTAGAACCAAAACTGACCAACAGGGAAATATCATACGATACAAGGCAAGGCTTGTTATAAAAGGTTATGCTCAAAAGAGAGGCATAGATTACCAAGAAGTTTACTCTCCAGTAGTAAGATATACTTCCATTCGTTATTTGTTTGCTTTAGCAGCACAGTACAATCTACAGATTGACCAAATGGATGCTGTATCAGCCTTTTTTCAAGGAAAAATAGATACGGACATATACATGCTACAACCAGAGATGTATAATGAAGGAAAACAGGGAGGCGCGATTTCATGGGGTTCGCGCAAACAGCAAACCGTGGCTCTCTCTACAGCAGAGGCAGAGTACATGGCCATGTCTGCGGCAGCGCAGGAGGCACTGTGGCTGCAGCAGCTGCAAGAAGAGCTTGGCGTACGAAGTGATCATACTCTGGTTATCCACAACGACAACCAAAGTGCAATCAAACTCACTGCTAATGATTGTTACCTACCCAGGTCAAAGCATATTGACATAAGATTTCATTTTCGAAAGGAACATGTAAATAATTTAAAATTAAAGTTTTGTTATGTTAAGGGACTATTCCCTTAACATAACAAAACTTTAATTTTCACAATCATTAGCAGTGAGTTTGATTGCACTTTGGTTGTAGAAAATGTTTCTGATATATTAACCAAAGGTACTACTGCAGATAAACATTTATTCTGTGTATTGAAAATGGGATTGCGTTCAGGGGCGGGTATTGAAAATAGAACGCAACTTAGTTAAGTCCTTTTGCCACTTGGTGGCGTTTCTTTTCTTCTTGTCAAATATAACTTTTACAACGTGAGTCGCTCCGAGATTTATTTTAATAAAACTAATATTCTTAAATATTATTCTTTCTTTGCTCAAAATCCTTCACTTTATTTACGCCGATGTCAGTTACAATAAATCAAATAAGTGCTTTTGCTATAAATACCGATTGATCAAATGAAACCCATTCAGTGTTATCCGTAACCATTTGTCTCAAGTTTTTCCCTAAGAAAAAATCTAAAAACACGTGCCAGAGACTCTTTTCCAAATATAACTTCTTTATCTTTTCTCATAATAAATCAGAAAATGAGGTTGTTTCTTGTGAACTAAAGTACCAATTAAAATCGCCAATTAAAGATTGGGAACAAAACAAGAACTGTTTTTGTAACGTTTTTTCGACATCCTATTGATTTAAAAGTAGCTGTCCCAATATACATGCTGCTGTATATGGTTACCCTACTTTATTGGTATCGCAGCAAGTGTTAGCACTTTGGATTATGTCTTCGCCACAGTTATTAATCAATTTTGTGTGTTTACACTAAAAGCGTTGAAAGGGAAAGCTGAGTTTCTAGAAAAATGCTTGTGTATTTTGGGTATTACGGGGGATAAATTCGACGACACTTGACATTTCATAGATCTTCCATCTGCAAAACAAACAACGCAGATAAACAACACCAATTTCACTTTTATTGAATACAGGGTTTATTCTTCAAGCTTGTATTCATGTTTATGTTTTGGAATTGGCTACATTGTTTCAAATTCCTTGCCTGAGGATCTAGACAAAGAGACATTCTATCAGCAATACGAAGAGTTTCTGTTAGTCAAGTCGTTGTAGAAATATAAAACAGTTGGAAAGCGATTGTCACCCTCTGCTAGCTACAGTGCATGTAAGTGAAATTTAGTTATTTTTTAAATCTTATAAAGAAAAAGAGACGAAACCATTACTCACGTGTCACAACAAAGGTCCTTTGTGAACCCTTTTACGCTCTAAACATAACCGCAATTCAAGCATAACTTAAAGCCTTCCATTGCTTTAAAAGCCTTAGGCCATAAAGGGAAACTCATAACACGTCAAATGTCTCCAATATTGATAGCTTCATCTTTAATTGCCGAGAAAATGGCTTACACTAGGAAATACTGATGCTAACACACCTGAATGGCCATTGAGCATTATTTACCGCGGCAATTAATTCTGTTGACCATCGCCTTACGGTTGTCGTGTACGCTTGGGTTGATCTGGCCGTAGGAAAATGTGGTGCAGAAGAACAAGTCAATTGTTTAAGTTTTTCAAACTGAAGATAAATGTGAAGAGGTCATTAGAAAAAAGAAAAATAACTGTGATTAAAAAATAAACGTAGGATTAGTCCTACGTTTAAAAACAAACGTAGGATTAGTCCTACGTTTATTTTTTTATAACAGGCTTGAGTAGAGGAAGACCAAAGAAACGATGGATGGACTGTGTAAAGAATGATATGGCAAGAAAGGAGGTGTCTGGCGAGATGACGAGTAATAGAGAAGTATGGAAGAAGAAGACATGCTGCGCCGACCCCAAATGAATTGGGATAAGGGCAAGAGAATGATGATGACTTACACACTGGCTTAGGCCTAACTTCACTCAGCGAGATAACGTACATCAATACGACGTATCTTTTAAGAAAATACGTCCGGGGTTATATAGTTGAAAGTCATCTTACTGCTCCAGGGACTAGCATTTTAGTAGACCTTTTAAATGCAACGGCAGAGGTCTACGCATTCAGACTGACTCGGACAAAACCTGTCCCAAAAAGAGGATACGTATCCAATTAATACTAACTACCTTATTCTTTCACCTCCATTCGACCCACAGGAATTCCGGACCGATATATCTGATCCGATATCCGGAGTTACGGTTCCAATATCACGGATTTATACGAGCTAAAGTCAACCGCAAATGTCAGGTCCGGTCCGGTCATATACCGGGCCTGGTCGCCGGATTTCCGATTGTAGGTATGATAACGACTGGCCTTGGCCTACACCCCTACTTTCCCGACTTTCACCGCATTTTGCCAAGTTATTGATGTTAATTGGCTAATGTAGCTAGGTACGACAGAAGATTTATTTAATGAATGTTTTGTCACAGTTTTTTTTACAAGTGACAGATATGACATTTTAATTTGAATATAGCAGATAGCTGATAGCTGGCCGTCGCGTGCAAAGTCTGTAAGTTGTTGTCCATATAAATACACGCCATTACACCCGCCGTAGTCCCGACCCGTCCCGCGCCCGACCCACGCCCGCTGTCCTGAGTGTGTTGCGCTTAAGGTCCTGTTGATAATCGTTGTCGAAATACGAATCGTTTTCAACACGATTGTTACTTGTCTATGTCATCAGTTTTAAATGGACAGCCATTGTTGCCATTTTTAGGGTTCCGTACCCGAAGGGTAACCAACGGATCCTATTACTAAGCCTTCACTGTCCGTCTGTCAGCGGGCTGTATCTCACTGTCCGTAATAGGTAGACAGTTGAAATTTTCACACAATGTGTATTCCTGTTACCGCTATAACACCAAATAATAAAAATTAAAGGGGGGCTTCCCTACTACGATGCAACGGAACCCTTCATGCGCGAGTCCGACTCGCACTTGTTCGGTTTTTGATTCTCACCCCGAAGTCTACATTTTACGATTCATAAAAGGTCAAGAACAATGTGGTATCGAAACGAAAACTTTACCCTATGGCGCTATTATTGTTTCAGGCATTCGGGTCAAAATTGTATGGAAGTTTACGAGCTGCGTGGGTTTACTAGCAACTCAGTAACACCGCATAGTGTTTTTATTTTTTCTTTGCACGCTGAGCTAACTGAAAATAATAACAGTTTAAGATTATTGGGGTATATTGTATGAGAAATGGGGAAAACTGTGTTGTGGTGTAACGTGCTTTCTAGCTTATTGTGATGAGCTGACGGATGTAGTTAATATGCAGTTAATTGGCAAGAAGAGGGGCACCATCGAGAAAAGCTTAAGGAATGGGGGAGGCCTTTACCCAGGAGTGGATCAGTTCAGACTAATAGAAAAAAAGCTGTTAATATTTGACTTAAAAAAAAAAAACTGCGTAAACGAAAATCCTACGCGGTATTTATTTAATTCATGTCATGTATACTTACTTTTAAGCAACTAATTCTTAGTTTTCAATTACCAAACCAATTGTCTCTTTTCAGAGACTTACATTAAACGGAGAATTTTCCAAAACAGCTTTTTTTTCAATTTCATCGAACCAAATATTTAATTTCGATCGATCATTGTTGATATGATTATTGTCGATCATTGAAATGTGCACTACAAAAACCGTTTTAATATTTTCAGAAGACACGACAGTTTTGTCGACATCTCGTGGTCTTCCATAAGTAATTCCAGTGTGGAAAAGAAATGGCGCTACACGACCTGTCACTTTCCCACACTGGAATTACTCCTCCTTTAATATGTCATAGTAACCGCCCTGGTCACGTCCTTAGCCTTCTGATTTTCCTTCACTACACCTCTCAGTCTATATTTAAGCTTTCCGTGACTGATTGAAGATTAAATAATTACCCGCGTAGCACAGTAGGAGATGCAAGCAACTGAGTTTATGTGCGCTAGCTTCGGCCCGCGGCGTTGTCTGTCTACTTTTCATTTCCATAGCGAGTAAACTTATGATTACTTGTTTATTAAAGAGGCGTTCAATGTTGAGAATTGAAATGTAAATCTGTATAATTTTCGTTCCTTGATAGATAATCTTCGTGGATCCATTCAAGGGCTTGTTTCTCAATGAACTAAAGGATATAAATAAATAAACTTAAGAATGGAAAAGAATCTGTATGATATACCAGATAATTTAACTGAGATGACGAGTAATAGAGAAGTATGGAAGAAGAAGACATGTTGCGCCTATCCCCAAATAAATTGGGATAAGGGCAGGAGAGTGATGATAATGATGATAGGAATCAGATAATTTAACAAAACTTGTCAGGGGTCATTGGTCGTTATTACACAGGGTCAAATTAAATTACTTAGTGAAACTTCACAGACGTTTTTGGGTCGACGACCGCACGTAGTGTCGTTTCCAGTTAGGAATTTAATTAGAACTAGACACTAATTGGGAATTTCTGGACTCCATTTCAATATCATAATTATCTTAGTGAACAGAATAAAGTTTAGCAGTTGGTCCCGGGCTCCCGGCTGTCTTTCGAAGATTTTTGACGGCTTATTTAAAAAACGAAGCCAAAAGTCTGACCATAAGTCTTTCCAAGGGGTAGGTACCGGGACTACCGGGTTATCCAGTAAGGGTTGTGGACGTCAAATAGGTACCTCCTTGATGTAAAATTTGCTTGCTAGCTTGTGTCGGGTTAGGTCGGAAGCTGATTCAACATAGTTGGGAAAAGTCTATGATGCATGCAGATGATGATCTTTAGTAATTATTAGAAGTAGTATAAACTTTGTATGGGACTACAAAGGCGCTCGCACGAGGTACGTAACGAAACGTAAGTATGTTGATTTTTTTATCGAAAATATAATTATTCTATAGCATGTTGATTCAATTATTTGCGACAACCACAATTATTATCACTCAAGGATATAGATAAATTCTTAAAATCAAGTAAATGTTATAAGTGAGATGAGTAATTTCAATTTTAAAATCGTCCGTATTTACGTCCCTTGCTCGTGTTAGGGCCTCAGATTCGGTCCCACTATGGTGAAAGTTCATCTTTGATAGTCTGTACATACCCTGAAATATGACCACAATTTTCTGATTCATGCTGTATAGCTCCAGTGCAGCACTTTCAAGCTATCTAACAAGAGCGGAACCGTACCGTCTGCCGTCCGTTTATGGTGAATCGGGCCACGGCTGGTTGGTTTTTATTGACGGTTGCGGGAAAATCTACTGGTTGTGGAATGAGGGTAGTGTGGTATGTGGTTAGATTGTCAGCTGATTCTACTGTTAGCTATAATTAGTACCTATGTTTAATAGAAGGAAGAGTTTGGGAATGAACGATGGAAATGATTGAATGGTCTATGAGGATTTATGTTGGCATTTATAAATAGGTGTAAATGGTTGAAAAGAAATAAATGCAAATAGTATTTCGCCCATCATAGATATTATGAATAAAACATTTTATACTTCTACGACGTCAGAGCATGGAGGATTCGATTCCCGGGTCGAGCAAAGTGTTATTGGGTTTTCCATCAGGAATTTCTCAGTCGCAGCCACGGAGTCTGGATATGTGTCCGGTTGATGGCAATAGGCTCGCCCCCTATTAGTGGGACTTTTCTATCATCATCACTCATTTATCAGAGTCACTTAGTCTAAGCCCTGAGCCTATCAGAGGTAATAATAAACTCTCGAGCACTTTATGTAAATTAATCTTAGTTTAAGTTTAATTAGCATTGCTAAAGTTTAGTTAGACCAACGCCGATTAAATTGCGTGTGCCAATGACCCTAGTAGCATAAGTCTACTTTTGAGAAATCAGACACAGATTGAAATATAGATACTAACATTGTCATAGCATGAAATATGTGCACTTACAATATACCGGCTTGTCGATTAACACAATAGGTACCGTTTGAAGGCAGTAACCAGTGGCTACCGCAAGGAGCTTAACCCCGTAGCACACTAATGTCATACGCGATACCTATCTACATCTACACACGCGTTGATTAAGTGCGACGTTGATGGCATTAGACGGAGTGCAGCGCCCTCTGGATTGGATCTTATTCTGAATAGTTTAGTGATGCGTTTTTGTTTAAGAATGCGTAGAAGTTCTGCGAATGCTTTTTGTTTTATGTTTATTTTTCTTTTTAGCGTGTTATAAGTAGCTAAATTGTGCCAGTACAGAACTTCCGAGTATGAATCCATCCATCCATTGAATGGCATCTTAAACCAAGCAGGATAGTTTTTTAATTGTGGTCGGATAAACGATACTCTTAAGTTTAAAATGTTCAAGTTTCTTAAGTTTTTGTTTTTTTAAACAGTAACAGCCTAGTGGTGTGACCGTCGGACTGCCAAGTCATAGGTCTCGAGTTCGAAGCCAAGGCACGCACCTCTGATATTTCGGATTCATGTGCGTATTGTATAATCATCACTTGCTTCGGTGAGGGAAACATCGTGAGGAAACCAAGTCAGAGGCCCATGGGCGGCATAAAAACTCTGACACCAGGTTAGGAACTAACCACACGATAAAGAAGAAGAAGAAGTTAAAAAAAAAACCGCTTAAACTAGCGTGTGGTCTGAGCTTCTATTATCCAAACCAATACTAAAACAAAACCAATTACTTAAATAAATTCGCTGTTGCCTAAGTAAGGATTGATCTTAAATTAAACTTCTAAATTTTCTTTATTATCATCAGTCTATTACAACCAGTCTATGCCAAATACAGCTTTACACAAATCAAGTGAAGTATATTTCCGTGTGCGAGTCCCAAATTCCGTATTCGGAGAAGAGGCAATTGGGTTTTCCGTTCCAAAAATCCTCGTTTATAGTCCGGAATGAGAATCGTGAATCGTGTTGGTTCGACCGCTATCGCATTGGGATCTAATAGGCACCGGCGATGGCCGCGATCGGCGAATTTCACAATGAAAAGGAACGCAGATCGGATTTTTTGATGGCGGGTTTGGTAAAATGTTAGTTTGTATATCTACCTACCTACCAGTAGCGAAGGGTTAATTCTTGTAAGAGGTAAGCCGGAGTACATATTATCTTTAATGTGATTATATTATTTATCTATAGAATACCGATTTGCTATTTTTCAAAGGGAATCCGGTGGGAATCGAGTTGTTTGGAAACCTCGCCACTGCTACCTACGTACCGCTCGAAGGATTGTAATAGTGTTTATTTTAGGTTGCATAACCAACATTATGTAGTTATATTTGACCCTTGACTCTTACTTGCCGCAACTTGACGGGGTTAAGAATATATAACCATGAAAATCGGATACGCTCCTATAGTTTTATAAACTTTCAATATGTATTTTGTACTTCCTAATCTGTAAGAGATTGGATAAACGATGATTTTTTTGACAAACAGACGTATTAGGTACAGACGCCATCACATCAAGGTACTACAATCTGTCAAATTTGTTTAATAGATTTACAACTTTACCGCTAAAGCGTTAGGTTCAAGGTTGATTGGGAAAATTTGACAGTTTCGGGTAGTTTGATGTGCTGGTGTACCTAACTTGTACGAGTTCATGGGAATGATAAATAATGGAACCAGCCAGCAGTCACAAGTAAAAAAATTTGAACTCAGTTCACAATTATAGATATAGACATATTGCTCAAACTAAATGACTCGCAGTCGCAAGCGCGACCTGGGTTTCGATTCCCAGGTCGTGCAAAGTGTTATTGAGTTCTTCCTTCAGGAATTTCGCAGTAGCAGCTCAGTCTGGATTTGAGCCCGGTTGATGGCAACAGGCTAGCCCCCTATCACATGAGACTTAAACATAACTGGCGAAATGTAGGTGTACTATTAGTTACACCTCTGCCTAACTCAGCGATAACAGGCCTGATGTTATGTTATGTTAAAGGATTATAGAAAAGATTCTTATCATAGAAGTAACTTTTGCTACCTTAATAAATATTAAGGGTGTAAATAGACCCTTCACATAAACGAAAGGCACTTGTTCTCCCCGTCACTGCGATCATTTTTTTGTTCTAGACCATACCTGGGAACCTTCTAGTTATGGAGATATTGGGGGTCAAAGTTCCAACTTTTTCACAAGTTTTTTTTTTAATACATGTTTTTAATGTAAGATTTTTACTTTACACACCTCCATGACCCTCGTACTATTCAATCCGTTCATCAGCACAATGCTATGAGTGCTTTCCATCGAGTCCTACCGTAAAACGTGATATTTCACCCCAAAAAAAAAAGTCGATCCCAGCAATAATTTTTGCGTAAAGTTACTTAGTTTGATGTACAGAATGGCTTGGTTGACGGATATGTGAAGGGTCTGTTTACACCCGGTATACCCAAAAGTTAGCTTACCCAATGAGTCCGCACAACATAGACCGGACCGGGAGACGCAAGAGGTACACACGGCACAACGTGTACTTGAAGCGAAGTGGTATTTAGTACGTGCCGTGGTGTGGTGTACAAAGCGGTATAGCTGGCGGGTGCGTTTAGACAACATGATGGTATGATGGTCCCACGGGGGAGAATTTCATTTCGCTATTATAGGTTTCGCATATGGAATGTTGAAAAATTACTTTCATTCGTATAACACTAGGGTCGAGATCTATGTATAATTAATGTTTTTAGTTTGTGTATTGAATTAGACATGTTCTCGTCTCTTGCAGTCTTTTTGAACGACAATGTTAGGAATATATAACAAGTTAGACAAAGTACGTGCTAAGTAACGTTTAAAAAGTTCGGCCTTAGGTTTATATTATAAATAAAGTAAACTTTTTTTACGAGTGTGATGTCGAATTTTTAATGTAATCAAATAAAATTCCTGTGCTTACTAATTCTGTACTTGCCAAAAAAGGTTTAATTAAAATTCGTAGTCCCACATGTGCACTTGCTGGTACACACTTAGCTCTTTGCGATGTTAAACAGAATTTGTAGTTTAATTAAGGTTATTTTTCTGCAACATGGCTGCGCTATACAGGGTGTTCAAATAATAAAGATACCAAAATCATGAAGTTATTATAAATTTTATAAAAGCAGGTCAGGACTTTAGTGGTTTTTTCTTTGATTGTATAATTCTGCCGTCAATAGCATAGTTACAGTAAGTCGGATTTTTGTCAAAAATGAGTTAGATATACAGCCGTGATCACGATAACGAGATCTACAATTTTTATCTTACCCATTCGTTTGTATCACTTTTTAAACAAAATTTAACAATTAAAAAATTGCAGTAAGTCAAGCATTTTTTTTACATTACAAAGCATGATTACAGTGGGTACACTTACTGCAGAAGTTCTTATTCAGAGTCTCTCGGCATAAGTACAGTATGACATCTATACCACTAGTATGTTAAGTCATTTACTGTATAAAAATTTTATATGAGCCTAGCAAATAGACACTAAGAAGATATACTGTTTTGATCCTAAGCATTTTCCCAATATTTTCTAAATGAGTGATCTAGTCTTAAAAGCAGTAAGCAGTGATACTGTAATTTTGTATAGTAGTTGTCATAAGCACACAGACAGTAAGATGCGATACTGCATGTATGCTTAGTAACGCTCCTTAGCGTAGATTCCAGATTACTTACCACAAAGACAGTTCGATGCGATATTGGGTTTATGTTAAGTAACGTAATCGGATCTTACATAAGATTACTTATTATACTGAGAGCATGTAGCTATCCTGTGTTCATGCTTAGATAGCAGTTGTAGCAATAACAGTCAGGTGTACTTACCATGGGAGCAGTAAATTAGCTATACTGTACTCTTGCTTAAGAAGTACATACATATAATATGATCTTATAACTTATTAAAAAAACTGTAGGTCGTTTTTACTGCATGTCTAAGTAGCTGCGATATAATGCTACGTCATAAATACAGTGCAGTAAAGTTGCTTCACTGTGAACATAATAAGTCATTACAATTAAAAGTCATACTATTTGTCTTATAATACAAGCAGTAACTTGATCGGAGAAAGAATAATAAATTCTAATTCTGTCTTTTCTCCGAATACCTACGTAAAATTTTCGACTACTTCATGTTATATTCCATCGGTTTAGGTAACTAACTAAATGTAAACAATATTGGTAAGTCTTTTATACGAATTTTTTAGATAAAAAGACATGTCAAGATTGTTCTAAGTTAACTACCTAAACCGATGGAATAATAAACGATTTGCGGCAGTGCAGTGGGCGCAGGGGTGCGCGGGGGGAGGGTACGCGATATTGTGCGGGGAGGTGAGGCAGGCCACTGAGGGGCAGACAGTCGCTGCACTCACTGCTTAGCTTTAGTATCAGGTGCACGCCCGGTTGTCACCGCGTTGGCGCGAAGACATTAGGTAAGTAATTACTCGTATATTTTTTTCTTGTTTAATTGCGTACACGTAGCTTCTAAATAAATAACCCAATTTTGATAAGTTCTTTCTTTGCAGAGCTGATATGGTCGGGATGCTTAAATTTGTGTTGGATACGTATTAGATGTGTGTCAGGGGTTTTAAATATAAACCTCTGCACCACACTACACTGAGACTAAACATACATCAGGCAAAATAACTTTCTGGAGATTCATACCAGCCTGCATCGTTCATCGTAGTTACAACTTAAATATTTTCATGTCCCAAGGCTGGAAACAGTGCTCGGCCACGATTGTTAGTAACACAAACAAGCAAATTATTTATTTTGTTTCAGCGGAACAATGAGTTCTCGGCGAGATCTAATAGGTAACGTCTAGAGTGCGGCAAGTGGTGGAAGATTTTCAGTATCCAGGAACTGTACCTAATTTACTATGCACTGAGGTAATGCCAATATCACCTAATTCTAGCTACTCATTTGTGGAGAATTCAGATTTTAGTGAAGATGATTTGAGAAATGATAGTTTTTTGAAATTATGTATTTAGTGAATTAACGTGTCTTGATTTGTCAAATTTTATTGCTAGGTTATTTTCAGCAACAGTTGATAATAGAATATCTAAAACAAGATTATAAAATTATTCAAATACATTAATTAAGCATACTGTTCAATATTATACCGATCGTAAGACGCGGTACGGTGTAGTCCTGTTTCCTTGACCTCTCAAAGACATTCGATCTCGTTTCCTATGAAGTGCTTTGGGATAAGTTGAGGGACAGGGGTACCCTGCTGAAATACTGAAAATCTTCCAGTTCTGGTATGCCCATCAAAAGAACCAAGTAAAGTGGTCTAACACTCTCTCTCCAGCATACGGATTGGAATGCGGTGTGAGACAAGGGGGTTTGACATCCCCTAGGCTCTTTAATCTGTATGTTGATGGCCTCATCATCGAGCTCAGCAGCATGAGTGTTGGATGTCGAATAAATGGAGTGAGCGTCAATAACATCAGCTACGCGGATGACAAGGTGCTGCTGGGCCCGACTGCTGGGGCAATCAAGGAATTGTTCAAAGTCTATGAAACTTATGCTGCCTCACATGGACTTATTTATAATGTCACCAAGAGTCAATATATGGTATTTAAGGCCGCTGGTAGATGTCCAGATTCTGTACCTGAAATTATAAAGCTGAACGGGCTCCATTTAAACAGAGTGTTCAAATTTAAGTACCTTGGACATTTCATCACCGATGACCTTAAGGATGATACAGATATTGAGAAGGAGCGTAGGGCACCGGCGGTCAGAGGTAACACGTTGGCCCGTAGATTTGCTCGGTGCTCTGACCTAGTCAAAATTACTCTTTTTAAGGCCTACTGTCAGAGCTTTTACTCGAGCAGTCTATGGGTCAACTACACCAAGAGATCGCTGAATGTCCTGCGCGTACAATATAATAATGCTTTCAGGATGTTGTTGCGACTGTCCCGTTTCTGTAGCGTCTCAGACATGTTTGCCGAGACCCACACTGATGGCTTTCATGCCTTAATACGCAAAAAGACGGCTTCGCAGAGTGCGGAGTAGTCGCAACTATATCCTTAGAGCTGTGCCGGAGAGCTATACTCCAAATATTAAATATTTTGTACAGAGGTTGATTCGGTAGGAAGCATGTTTCCTGCTTGTCGTTCTTTGTTTTCTATCTTTTATGTCAATTTTACTAACACTAGAATATAAGCTGTGTGTAATACTAACAAAATATGATTGTTGTCCGAAATAAATGAATTTTATTTATTTAATTAAAACCAAACAACTTATTGTTTCATTATCACTACAGCCTGATTAAATAAAACTTATAAACCATAAAAATTTAATCATAAATTTATATGGTTACTTAGCATAAATACAGTAAAAAACACACTTCCTGTGTTTATGCTAAGTGTTCCCTATCAGAGCGCCTCTAGGAGATACTTAGTATAACTAAGATAATGAATTTATTTTGTCTTTCAATTACTCAGTATTGGTTTCGAAATACGTAATAGATAGGTGCTGTGGTTATCTTTCATTTAAGATATCAACCATCGTGATCTGATTACAAACAAAGGATTTATGGAAGATTTTCGCACCAAAACTTTAACCGCGTTTTTCTCGAAACCGTCTAGAGCATACTTACTGCAACTATGCTATTGACGGCAGAATTATATAAAAGCATTGTTTTTATTTCTACGAAAAACTAACAGTTGCTCCACCAAAGATTGATTGAAAGGTTGGTTTGACGGCACGGTTGGCGCAGTGGCTGCTGCGCTGCGTGTCGCGAGTTCGATTCCCACACGGAACACATATTTGTATGGCCTACAGGTAGTTGTTCCGAGTCTGGCTGTTTGTGTATGTGAGTTTAAATGTTTGTAAACGCACCTACGATACGGGAGAAATTCCTAGTGTGGGGCAACGTTTTTGTTTTTAAAAGAAAAGAAAGATTAAAATACGAGTAGCTCAAAGTTACACGTATATACAAGCTTACCGTGGGCACAGATTAACTAATAGTTCCTTCCGTGGGCAAAATGTACAACACAGATAATAAAGCCATAAATGCAATGGAACCCAACAACACACCGCGAACTAGATTCTATTTAAAGTTCAAAGAGTCAAGAGATCAGGAAATTATGTTTTAATGCAAACGAGGAAACAGTTTAACTGGTAATAAACACAGTAATGGCTCAGTTACTGAGTTTAGTCGCGTTACATGTGAAAATATCTGTCAATTAAACTGTGGGGCTATGTTTGAAATGGCGTTTAAAAAGCTGTTGCAGCTGCGTTCGTTTCATTTTAATTTAAATATTTACGCGTGTTTTATACATGCTGTATATTAAGGTAATGCACTGTTTGTTAATATTTTATTTTATTCTTCTCACTGTGTGGGTCTGTTTTAGTAGTTTTGTCAGTTACCCTTACTAATAGTAAAAGTCATTTTGTTTTTCAATGACAATGTTCCAGGCTTAATTAAAACAAGCAACTTTTATGCTACCCAATTGATAACACCAATATAAACATCAATCACAATACAATACATCATCATCTGCCTAGCCTTTTCCCAATTATGTTGGGGTCGGCTTCCAGTCTAACCGGATGCAGCTGAATACCAGTCATAGACAATAGTGACTAAAAGTAAAATTTTGTCAGTCTTACAATTAGGTTTTTTTCAATCGATAATTGGGCAATGTCCAAAAAATCCAACCTGTGTATTATTTTTTTTTTTTAGTTAAAATATAGTAGGTATTTTAAGAAACTAATTAGAATATTTTTGAAATTCAATGGCTGGTTTAAAATAGCTAAAACATTTTTATTACATAGAGTCACTAGTTTCAGAACTCGTACTATTATATATTATAAGCCTATATTATCTCACTGCAGGACAAAAGCCAAAAAAAAAAAAAAAAAAAAACTAAATATTCCTTACTTCAAGTAGCATCTTCTCTTATTTTAATACCATAGTTAAAATTCCTTCAATCCTTTTAAAATTGTATTCCCTTAGATAGCAAAGCAACAGCTAAATGCATGGCTTTTATTACAGAGCTTGTCCACTAAATCATTGAAGCTTGGTTCTCACACAGGCCGGTGTCTGTAATAATAGGTGACCGTTAGAATTAAAACTATAGACCGTTCATACTCAACTAGCAAAAAAGTTATATAATATTAGAACTATACAACTAACAGACATATAAGGGCTTTATAACAATTTTGCAGCAACTAATCAGTTGTAAAGTAGTATTCAGTTCGACGCATTAGTTATAATAATTTAAGTCATATCTGTCGTGTCTGGTAAACGTCATCTCAATAATTTATATGACGGTCATATAACGTTAAGTCGAGTAAACGTTTCAGTCAGAAAATAGTGATGAGTCGCCATGTTTTGTAAATTTAGAACCTTTTATTCAACACTTAAATAACAAACTGTTATATAATGATTTTATAGTTAACTATTATAGAATCGTTATAATAGGTCGTATATACCACCTTTAAGTAACTTTTAGGTTGAAACGTTATTCTAATATAACTTAAGAACACTAATTGCAACCGTCATGGTGGACGCCATAGATGATACAAAAAACATGTATAAGACCAATAGTTATATAGATGTCTAAAAAATGCCAAATGTCTATTGGCAATATGGCGGAAATTATTAATGACAATTATGTATTTTATTTTTATAAATAATATTGAAACACCAATATTATGGAGGCCCATTAAAATATTAACGAAGATAATCATACATATCATCGAACATTTTAAATTCCCATAATACTATAAGTCACCGCTCGTCATCTTCCACCACAATAAGCTTTCTTTACATTAAATTAATAAATAATATTAAAACATTTGACTTATACTTTTTTATAAGTTTTATAACAATACAATAAATTGTCACACAAATTGTCTAGCTTGTACGACAGACCAACCACCAGCATAAGAAAACGTCTATACGATGATATAGTTATATAAGAGTAGTACTAGAAACTATTACAAACCTTACCAGTTAAACTTACAATGTCTACGTGATTTTTACTCAACGGTATTGTTGCTGACGCGACTGCAAAACGACCCCTAAACGATTGAAATGTTATATAATCTGCGCCCAAACCCCCGTTATATTTACGTATAAAAAACTATTATAAAACCATTTTAATGTGGCTGAAAGTTAAATAAAAAACGTTATTGTACCATTTATATGACATGATTTTGCTACTTGGGTAGTGTTCCAGGGGTTATATTTCCTTTAGTATTCTTGAAGAGTTGGGAGAGGAATGGTGATGTGAGTGAAGGATATGTCTTGGGGTTTTTGCGAAAGAGCTTAAGAAAAAAAAAAAATTTAAGCTCCTCGGAAGCTAATTTCCTGTCCCATGCAATTCAGACGTTTACATCGTTGTTATCGCTCATAGACTCGAATGGTGATTTTGTAATGCATCATCTGCCTAGCCTTTTCCTAACTATTTTGGGGTCGGTGTCCGGTCTAGCAGGATGCAGCTTAATATCAGCATTTTACGTGGAGCGACTGCCTATCTGACCTCTACAACCCATTTAGTTCTGAGTAATACGACACCCTTTCGTAAGACTGGTTGTCAGACTTTCGGGGCACTGACTACCTGTAACGACTATCAAAGATTTACAAATGAGAGCCGGGACCAACGGCTTAACTTGCTTTCTGAGGCACGCAGGAAACTCGGTATGTAATGGGTGGTCAGGTCACCCATGCACGGACCACGCGGCTCTTGTTATTTAGCCACGAGCTCCTGACTGGTGGTACTTTGTAATGCAAAACATACTAAATCAACTTAACTATAAATTAAAATTGTTCTATAACAGACCCACCAACTCATAACCATAAAACAATTAAACAAAAATAATTATAAATTTTCAACTCTACTGTTAATGCAGATTAGTCGTAATTCCTATGATTTGCATACAAGCAGAGGTCGCGGGGTCGCCTGCCCGCCGTCGACTGAACTACAAGATGCATCATTGTGTTCACGACCTTAAGATAATGAGGGTGAGCAGAATGGGTGGTTTGAATTTAGACTGTTATTTACTTATGACCTTTTATGAGTACGGTCCGTGTATCCTTGGTTACTATGGGGAATATAATAGGTACAACCTATTCTTTTGATGTTCTAAATCTATGAATTTGCCAGCTTGCATGATTTTCTAACGATCATACTTTAGGGCATGGATTCGGACATACTGCATGGATGTGATAGGACGGGCACCAAATGACGGCTGTAAAAATACATAACATCACGCCTGTGGTCCTCGAAGGGTTAGGTAGAGGTGTACCTAATAGTACACCCTCATTTCGCCAGTTATGTTTAAGTACCATGTAATAGCGAACCTAATGCCTACCGGGTACAAATCCAGACTCCATGGCTGCTACCGCGAAATTCCTGATGGAAAAACCCAATAACACTTTGCCCGACCTGGAAATCGAACAGTACCACCTCTGTCATCTTCTAAGTAATTAGAAACGGGAAAGATAAATTATATAGCAATCAAAGACACACTTCAAGGAACAATTTAATTTGACTCACAAAGATTTATACCTCGTTTACCGACGATATCCATTCATGTCTGCTCATTTAACTTAAAGCTTCCTCTAAAGAGTCCTACAATAACATCTAGACAGCTCTGAGCACTCCTACGCACAATTTAGTAGCAGTAAAGGCATAACTCCATAGCAGTCTATGGTTAAGCTACACTATGTAAGAAAATGTAGGCGGGATCGTCCACTACTACGCACGGCCACGCTACAGTCCTTTCAGCTCTAACTTTGCATAAATATTCATTTCCATCATCATCATTTCTGCCGAAAGACATCCACTGCTGGACATATACCCCCCACCCCCCCACCCAAGTGTCGCCACATTGACCGGTCCCGTGCGTCTCGTATCCAGCGGATCCCTGAAATCTTTACCAAGTCATTGGTCCACCTAGTGGGAGGCCTTCCTACGCAACGTCTTCTTCATTCAAAGTAATCTTTATTCTCCTTACAATAAGTTTGGGTTTCTTGTATCAGAGATTATATAACTGAAAATAGACTTTACGCATGAACACGTGGCTGGTAAACAAATGAACTGCGCAGCTAACGTGGCAAACTGTACTGTACGTGTACATCCTATTCCATGTTTAATTTAAATCCTTCTTCTCAATTACATTTCGAAATGACTAGCACTATTGAAAAATGATTGAATTTGTAGCGCAAGCTATTTTTCTAAAAACACATATTTATTAATATGTAAAATGTAAGGTACAAATTGAAATATGTTGAAATAGGTATATTTTATAATTTTCCAATAAACCTACGGTTATTTTGATTATTCTATCCGAAGCGAGTAGTTTGAAGCTGCCAGATACAAAAAAAATGAGTTACCGCTTTTTGCAGCGTAGCAGTGGACGGTTACCTTAATCGTCTGCGCTCGCGCATCATAGCTCATCTCTATACAGCTAGCAGTAGGAAGCTGTACCCTGTAGGGAGCTGTCAGTGGTACAATTCAGATTCTATTACGAGTCTCTTGGATTTGTTTAGTATTTTATTGCGAGGAATAAAGGGTTTATTATTTATGGCTGGCTTGAACTTCCGTGTTCAATCTGCAGAATCTGTTAGAACCTATATTAATGATTTCGTTAGTAAAGTTAAAAAATAAAACTCCAATATCACATGGTAAAATATTGTTTAGTATAAAGTATTTTTTAAATGTGAAAACGTGACGTTGTATTACCGATTTTAATATTATTGAAAATAGCTAATCGTAACGAACATGTTTTTCTTGGGTCTTTTTTTTTACTTCGTGACTTCTTTTTCATAGTTTTTTTTAAAGTATCCCAACACCATTATTCTCCTTTTCCTATTAACAACCGGTTCCTGGTGTCAATTGCTCGTCGAGAAACTGACGACAAATAAGAGTCAGATGTACTCCAGCGAAATATATTTAAGTTGGTTGTAAATCCTGACAAACATTTTCCCTGATTGTACTTCCTACTACTGAATATACCATTTAATTCTCGTACCATCTTGTTTCAGGTAAGGCGGTCAAGCGTGAGTCGTCCAGCGCACGCGCCACCGCATGTTAATAGCCGTTACAGCTTCCTGGGTAAACTATCTTAGGAGGTACGAATTAGATTATTCAAGAGATGGAGATGGCATTTTATTATCTACAAAATAAAAATAAATGACAAACTGACAAAATGGTAGCATTGGAGCTTTTAGATTTATTGGACTAAACTGCAAAGAATAGTTACTCTGTAGTTCCTACTACCTAATAGTCATCATATAATGTTGACGCAGGATCCTATCTGTGAGAGGGTAGGTATGTGCCGTATCTCACCACACGAGCCCAGTAAAGATTGATGGATCAGGTTGATGTCACATTTCTGCGATTTTCGACACTTCTGACTCAAGAGAACCAAACTGGTTTACCTCGAAAACGTAGTACCTTTTTTCTCATGCCACACGTGATTTCCAAGATAATCTACAACCAATCTCCCTGCGCAAGAGCACCATAAACTCCCCACCATTCTCCCATAACAGACAAAGATATTAAATCCGAGTGCGTGAGTCGTGATCCACGCCGGCAATATATCCCATTGGCGCGCTTAATTCACGGACAACATGACAGGTGGCGCTACTTGACTCCATTCGTGGCCATTACAGGTGAATTTAATTTATTATTCACGTATTAATATTGTTTTGAATGGTTGTAAATGAATATTGCTGGCTGGAACTGTTATTTGGCTTAAATCACCGTAGAGAATCTGGTTTTAATAATAAAGGATCCAGGAAAAATATGAAATGTTAGATCTTCTGAAAGAATTCTAAGTGAGAAAAACCGGAGTTCAATCTGACGAAGCCGTTAGTCTTCTAGTTTTATTTATTTTATTTTATTGTGTTTGGGTGGCTTACAGCTAGCAATACAAAAAATAATAGCGAAGCAAACAACGACAAGCCATGGTTGAGAAAGAAAAAAAAACAATAGAATATAAAAAAAAAACCGATATTTCCGATATTGTGCTTTTGGAAATATATGCCTTAAAAATTCTGTCATATAAAAGAGTTTCAAAAGTAAGAGTCACTAAGATTTTCTAGCATTTTTTTTTTTTTTTTTTGGATGAGAAATCATCAAATGACCCCCCCCACTTTGGGCGGAGCGGAAGGGAGTGTCAGACTTGTACTGACTAAAACCCATCCATGCTCCTTCTTTGCCCTTTGTGTTCCAGGGCCACGGTGTCTCTTTCGAACAGTCCCGCAAAGATTTTCTAGCCTCAGATCGAAGTCATGGGGCCTTGGCCCAGTAGTGGGATGACGCTGGCTAACATTAACCAACATTTCCTGCTCAAAGAGTATGTTAGTAGATCTTTCTCTCTATCTAGACATACTTGTATGACACAACATACTGACCGCAACGTACTGATAAATCATATAACTAGGCGCCTACTGCAGTATATTTCGTAGTTACACGTTATTAAGCCTAACTAATTGCTAGCTCCTGTTGTTACGCGCACACTTACGTTAGACGAGCGAATCCTAATAAATGTTGGATTATAGAACTACCTACATTTTAAATACTATTGTAAAATACTGGTATTCAGCTGCATCCGGTAAGACTGGAAGCCGACTAAAATTTAGTTGAGAAAAGG
Organism: Noctua janthe; assembly: GCA_910589295.1. Classification (NCBI taxonomy): domain Eukaryota; kingdom Metazoa; phylum Arthropoda; class Insecta; order Lepidoptera; family Noctuidae; genus Noctua; species Noctua janthe. The sequence continues at coordinate 3,720,927 of OU342560.1, forward strand.
CACGGCAGATGATGATGATGACCAAGGTGACGAATGTGACGATGGACGGATGATGATGGTTTAAAATCTGTTAAAGGTCTCAGCGTGCTGATGGCAATCTAAATTGACCCATCCCAGAATTTTGCTAAAAGTTTGCCTCCTTCAACAGCGTCTCTCAGTTCCTGAAAGAGATAATGGCTGATGAAATTTTTGGAAGAAAAAGACATGTTGTGTCGTAAGTGACAGTAATATGAACTGATATAATTTATCCCAAGGATTTGATATTGAACCGTAGGTGCTTTTTCCCAGAGCCCTTACAGACCAATCAATGAATTTTCTATTACATTTTAATTATAACCATGTGATTATATAAGGTCTATCTTTTCATACACGAAATATTTTAAGAGTAACTTCTATTAGTCGTAATGTCACAATAGCAACGAAAAAAAAAATTATCTGAGTATTTTTGTTTTGAAATTTTTATAATTCTTTCCCTATTCTATCAGTGACAGTAGCTTAATACGACGTAGTAAACTAGCGTAATGGATGTTGAAAAATATATATAATTTTTTTATTGTACTTGAATATTTTTCCCCTCCTTGAAATGGATTCTTTATAGCCGGTAGATGTCAATCTCAAAAAAAAAAAAATCATGTAAGAATAGTTAGACCTTTTTATACGTTTCGTTTTACTCAAAAGAAACAATATACCTTCTAGGTATGATGTAAATATCTGTGTGAGTTGCACTTTTGCGTTCACTAAGAAGAATGTGTAACCTTTTTGTTTAGCTCCGAGTAAATTAATAAAATAAATCGTTGCGGCTAACAAACTGCACGCTTCCGAGGTTATGCGAGCACTCGACGATGTAGGAACACGTACTTACTGCAATTGCTCATCTAAGAAATTGCAGTTACAAGTGCTATAATAAAATTAAATTAAACTGAGGACATAAATCGTCGAAATGAAAACACTGGAATGGACATGAATAAAATGAAAGAAGTCTAAAAGTAAAAAGATGATAGATACCTAAGTTATAGAATCAGGTTCAGGCGTTACTCTGCGGAAACCCATGACATTTAATGTTATGCAGAATATTTAGTTTTAATTCCGCAAAAAAGATCCAAGCCTTAATGCCCGCAAAAATATACATATGCAGGAAAAGCTATATAATAACTAGCATGCCATGCATCCAAACCTATACTCAAAAAAAGAATAGGTTTGAGTTTTAAAAAGATAATATGTAATTGTGTGGCACACAACACAAGATAAATTCCTTAACTAGCTTAACTAAACTCGTAAGATTAATCTTACACACTTGAAGATCGATTTCTAAGATGCTGCAGGAATACCAATAGATTGATTATTATCTACGTGTAGATTCGATGCAGTCGAAGTCGAAACTTTGGTATAAGGTAGGTAACTTCATAATCATCATTTGCCTAGCCTTTTCTCAACTATGCTAGTCCCTGGTTCCAGTCTATCCGGATGCGGCTGAAAACCAGAATCTACCTAATTCACATGGAGCGACTGCCTATCTGACCTTCAGAACCCAACACCGTGAAGCATTCCATTAATTTTATCCATATTTACTAACCGTCTTAATAAGAAAGATGAGCCTGATCATTTCTCCTAAACCAGCCATTTCCTATTACACGCAGTATATTTCAATCGCTATGCGGTTAACTAATAGCTCCCGCGTTACGCGCTGCTCCTCGCACGTACCACTGTTCAGTGTTCAGTGTTCCTCGTTTATCTGCGCACGTTCATTGGTCGAGGAGATTCTGTAATAAGTGCTATCGTCACTACCGCTGCCCCGGTATAAAGATGTCCAGTAAACCAACTAGGTCCTTTTTGTGGTGTCATCCCACATGTTAGGGCTGCCACGTAACATTTTTAAATATCTATTGCATCCCTCAATTGGCCCCCAGATAATTTTAATCAAGCATCAAAAAAACACCAGGTCCATTTTTTGCACTACACACTGACACAGAACGTAACCACTTGTCTTAATGCAACAACCCCAACTGCACAGCAGGCTCCACTCTAGGCCGCATCTTCGCTTCACATTAGGCGAATTGAGGCCAGACGCGCATCACACAAGTATAAAAAACAACTTATGTAAAAGCTCAGCTTGTGTATGAACCGATTCCGACCATTTGTTCTTAGTTTAAATACTTTATGTCATGTCACTGTGCCAGTATTTGATTTAGCTGCCTCCGTTCGAGTTCACAGTTCATTTGGAGAACTGCATAACGGCATGGCTTTAAATGAACTTAGATATTAGCCTAGATTTGTGAAGTGTATGTTACTGGTCATGCCATCTGGGTCAGATTAAATAGCTGCTTAATGTATCATGCATCTGATTTTCTGTCTTATTGTGTTACATCTGCAAGAGAAAAAACGAAGAACAATGTCCACATTAAAAAAAAAAACATCGAAATTTCAAAGAATTTTGATAAGATCAATTCAAAGAGAATTCATAAATAATGGTGCTTCTCCGTTAATGAAGGTTAGCCATTACCTCTGAATATTTCTCCTTGGATCAGCTCAAGGCACAATTCTTGGCAGATGATCTTCATTTGTTACATGAAGTACGAAGAGGTAACTTCTTCTTAGCGTGTCGATGGCAATCTAAATTGTGTCAGCCAAGAACTGAGCTACTAGTTTGGCGCTTTCGGTAGCATCCATCAGTTGCTATAGTGAACAAACAACAGGACACGCAGGACACGATATTAAGTGCCCCATCGTTTATAGAACAGCACCACATTTACACTGCAGGGCAGAGTCATTAATGAATCTCCACCTGAGCAGGTTTTCCTTGCTGCAACCAACCAGGTAATTAACTAAGGTAACTTTGATTCCATAAAAGACACTACACAAACACTAACACCGACCGGAAATCCGAAACACGATACGACTTGACGATCTGATTTCCTTACAATCAAACATTGCCTTAGTAAAGTGTAATGGCGAACCAGTACTATTTAATTCAGGATATATCTGCTATAAAACAGTAGCGAGTAACAGTTATTTCGATTTAAGAGACGATCGCAATCAATTTTCCGAGTTGGCTAATTGCGGCGCCTCTGTTACGCACTGCCAGTATAAAGTCAAGCACAGAAGGCCTGGAGGCCTAAAATAACTAAACGGGATAATAATATGAATCACGTCAAAATTCTTAAAGTGGTCACAGCAGACGCAGTTAATATAATGAATATTGAATTGTTACTTTGCGACTATTTTACGAATTCTAACTTAATTCATATTATTATACTATTTTGTTTCTACTAAAGCAGCCATTTTAGACCCCCTGATATTACAACAGTCATTTATTTTGTGAACATAAGTAAAACAGTAGGTGGTATAAATATAAAAAATCTGCTGGATATTGAATCCTTCCAAGTTGTACCACAGCAGTTCGATCTCTGGCTTACTGGTTTCTGGTGGTGCGATCTAGCTGATAAGCAAACAATTTTGAGAAGACGAAGACACCCCGGAATTGCAGATAGAAGTTTGGGAAAAGTTGCTAACCTACGAAAAAGTACAGTGTTCTAACAATGACCCAGTGCTTCCCTGATCCCTCCTTCAAAGAATAGGGCTTCCACTGTGTGATCAAAAATCATAAAGATAAATAATAGTGACAATGACGTTAGCTAAGGACTGGCTTTTACCTTGGCCAGAGGCTTAACGTTGCCATACAACGTGGCAACACCGCCAGTCTCTTGGGGAAATTTCCAGTTGACAGCGTTGAGGAGGAGTTTTTTGACGCCATTTTTTAGCTTATTGTCAACTTAGTTCTTAGTTTTCTTAGGTTATTTTTAGTTTTTTAAGGTTAATTTATAAATGTATATAATATTGTTATGATTTGGCTTAAAAAAAGCATATTAAAGACTTCTTTTAAAGCAAGGCTGTTTATATTTTTGTTTTGTTCATGTAGTAAACTTGTGAAAATAGTCGGAAACAATTCTCCGCAGTCGATTTTCTGGACCTAATCTGCATTGTTCTCTTTCCTGGCACTCAGTTGAATCACGCACGCTGTTGGATACACACATAAATAATGTATGCTTGTTAGGTAGGTGTAAGCAAATAATATAGGGAAGGTAATTAAGGTAGGAACGAAGAGAAATATATATCTGAGCCGAGAAATCTTGGGTATCTACGTAGGTAGATACCCAAGATTTCCTTAATATTTTCACGTTTGCCTTTTTGAAACTCATCGTTAAGATTTCTTGTTCTTGTAAGTAGTATTATGTTTTAATTTAGGAAAAACTGTTATGAAGACGAATATAAAGTTAAGTAAATGTTAATTTAAGTCTGGAGTGAGATAATTGGTGCTTATTATACTTTTTCTTGCGCAGTAATTTACATACATACGTATTATAATCGCATTTTCCTTGACGTTTCGCGCGGTATACCTAAACGTAACGAAAATTCGTCAATTTTTGAATGGAAAATACACTGATCCTGTAGCATTTTAGATAATATTTGTACAAACACAGTCAGCATCATCCATAGATATTAATAAATTCTTAAAAATATGAACATATTATATATTAGTGGTACGAGTATTTTTAATATTAATATCGAAGTATTTACGTTACGTTTACCTTAGGTTTTCTTGTTTCTTTCAGTCCCGTTAAATAAAATTAAAAAAAAGCTTACACCAGCCACCAAACAATAACAATTAATACATCAAGTCATTACTGGCCTACATAATAAACGTGTTCTATATAAAAAGCTAATTTACGCGCATTTGGTATCGTAGCGTGTCCTCTAATCGCGCCCAGTCATCGCCCGCTCTCATTAGGGTAGACACCCTTAAGTTATGTGGATTTATTCTGAGAAGATGATAATTTGGTCATTGTTGTGGTCATCGTGGATAAGTAGTGCTACAAAAATGTACGGGCAAGAACATAAGTTACTTGGTAAAAAGGTAATTCTCGTGAAATAACGATAAAAAATTGGGGACAAGACCAATTTAAAATACCTTGAGTTTCAAGGTCCTTACACCTGATAATAAGGAATACTTCAGGAGAAAGCAGCTTTTGAAGTTTAATAAGTGTGTACAAAATTACTGCACGTTACTTTAAAAATTAAAACATCTACATTTTATTTATTTATCACAAACACTACTAACATTAATAATGACAACAACATAACACATAGACATAAACTACAGCAACATATCATAACAACATAAACATAAATAAATAACATTAAACATAACATTAACATTAATTATTTAATAATGTTTCTTATTTAATGTAATGTAATTCTGATATTTAGGTTTTAGCTATAACTTATGTGTTTGTATTTGTATTTTTGGCTATTTTTGTTTTTTATATGGGTCTTGGACCTGAAATAAATGGAATTTATTTATTTTATTACAATGAATTCCTAATGCGACGAAGCGCAGGAGCCAGTGTGTTAAATAGAATAATACCTATACTATTCTATTTAACACACTGACTCCTGCGCTTTGCCTATGAGGGTCATGCCGTCAGGGCACTAATATTTACCAATGTACGAAACGATAAAAAGTAGAAAATATAAACGAGAGACAAAGGATTAAAATAAACCTGAAGATATTGTAAAGATAGAGCGTAGACTTTTCAGAGTCAAGGAACCTATTTTAAAGTCTTGCATAAAAGTCACTCCTTAAACTATGTAAGTAATTTATTATGTCCCAAAAGACAATGCAACAGAACTTTGCTTTCATTCTATTTCTGTTTTACCTGAAATACTTTATAAAACTTGAAAGTAGCAACCCTGATATAATATAGCGGGTGGGCACGCGAACTACGTCAAACTGTATAATGTCATTATTTCTTTCGCATTACGCGTCATGGGCGGGAAATTTATTAATACTCAAGAAACTGACCAATATTAGATAACAGAGATAGAAATATGATTAACTGAAAAACGACACGATAGAAAATTGATCCTGAAGAAAGTTCGTTGCAAAATAGTACTTGTACATGTATTGAAGACGGGTGAATTTTAATTGGAGAGGTTATTCTCGTTTTCTTAAAGTTCGTTCGGACCTGTACGGACAAATTCTCGACCAGCTGCGGTCACGCGACAATAACAGATACATCAATAAAACATATGGCAGTGTCCAGTGTAGTTTGTCCGTACTCTTACCGGACCTGAAGTAAAACTTCCTTTCAACTCCATTTCCATCAAAGTTCAGATTACATATTTTATTACATCGTAGCCAGCACAAATAAAATGGCCAGTATTCCAGTAATATAAAGCAGAACCAAAATAATACCTACACGTAAAACGAAACGTAAAACATCCACTGACAATACGAGTACTATATTCCAGCTGAAATGCGACCAAATCTCTTTGACATTCTCTTTCACACTACGTGATTTTACTAAGGAATGAGGGAGAAAGTATGTAGGTGGAGGTTGCGTCCTTACAGGAGCAAGTATTTCAGAGATAAAATCCGGTATGCACGGGGTGTAGCGGATTCCATTGTGAATCAAGCTCGTATTCTAGACTATGACTAATGCAGTTTATGGCTCTGAAAAATGTTTATCTCGCTTGGGTCACCTTTTATGGCTTTTCTTTTGTCAGAAATCCGATTAAGCTGAAAAATAGGGACGATTTACTTTTCATAGGATAATATGAACAATATAATTAAATAAGTTCTGAGTGTAGTTACGCGACAACTGACAAATTCATTCACTGACTGGGTACCTTTTCTTTACAAACCTCTCCTCAACCGATACCTATTGCTTCCGACACCTACCCGAAGTATTTGGGTATGTCAGAAGCATTAGGCTGGGCATGAATGCCACTCAAATCTGTGTGGTTTTTTTCGGTATCAGGACACTAGCGCGAAGGTCTTTTGCGCGAAGGACACTTGCGCGAAAAGACATATGCGCGCATGGACTTTTGGGCGATTAGACTTTTGCGCGAATGGACCTTTGGGCGCATAGACAGTTGCGCGCATAGACACTTGAGCGAATGGACTTATGCGCGAACGGACATTTACACACAAAGACACATGCGCGAAAGGACTTATGCGCGAATGGTTAGGTTAGGTTAGCTGTAGAGTAAACATAACACTGAGGTTCTTCTAAATCGGAATCGATTGATTAATCTTTTTTGTACAAAGTAACAAGAATGTTCTATACATCAATATACATTTGTCATAATAGACATTAAAACAACTGAATGACCTTAAAAATCGACATTAATGAAACCCAAATGCTTGAACAGAGAGTAAAATTATTTTGTTCAAAATCGATATTGTAAATCAATTAAACAATAATTATATCTGGCAACACTATTCATGGTAGATACGAAAAACTAATTTGACATGTCTCTCGGGCAGTGTTGCCACTTCTCTCGCTCTATCTCATTGAAAATAAGAAATAATATGATGTTATGTTTACTCTACAGATTAACCGTAGCCAGTCGCGAGTAAATCTAGTCGCGGAAGTGTCCTTTTGCGCAAAAGTTCATTCTCGCAAGTGTCTGCGCGCATGTGTCTATGCGCGTAAGTGTTAATGGGAGCAAAAGTTCATTCGCTCAAAAGTCTAATCGCCCAAAAGTCCATGCGCGCATGTCTTTTCGCGCAAGTGGTTTCGTGGAAGTGTCCTTCGCGCATATGTCTTTCGCGCAAATGTCCCAGATCCCATTTTGACCGTGGAGGTATTGCACTTTTGTAGGAAACAGCTGTTTTTTTTTAATAACCGATGAAAAAATTATAACTTGACCAAGGTGGTATATGTACTTCATAAGAAACCGTCCTCTGACTTTGTTTTGATGTTTCTTCTCAGAATAATCGGATAGGAAACACCAACCTCATAATATATGTATTATTTACTCGTAAAAAAATTTAAACCGTAAAAGCTCGCAATGGCGATATTTCAATACATGTTTGACATAACAGTCATTTCAGGCCTACGTTGTTTATAATCTAAGCTTAGTATATCAATTAAATTAACATAAGCAACGATAATACGGTCAAATCGATAATTATCTTAGACGCCATATCTGTAATCTGTAGCAAAACATATGTATGTCATGTCAGCCCATTTTACATGAAATACCTTCTAATTTGATGAATTTAATCTAAATCCTACTCGATATTACAATTTGTGTCTTATTGGACAAAATACCTGATTGCTAGCTGCCTGATATTTGATCGCTAATTTAGCCGTCAAGTATTTGTTCAAAATATCTTAGATACTGGTTTGTAATTACGGTTATTCTGGCTAGGAATAGTAATCTTAGGCAAGCAATAACCAAAATACATTGTTCATTCTTCTCGTTGCTTGCTACAAATGCTACAGTAAATGTCTGTCTGTCTTCAAAGGCAGGCTAAGGGTTCATGGGCTAGTCTGAAACTAGCAAAAAGCTTTAGGGTACCAGTATTTATTTTCAATTGGTGGACCAAATGTACCTCCTCTTTTCAGTCTATAGTTAAATATAAACTCAAATACTGGCTACCTATCTAAAGCTGACCATCTAAATCTAATTAACCAGTGCAGCATTGAATGGAGAATCAATTAAATTAAAGACAGAAGCGCCTTTGGAGCTCGTCAGTTGTGTGCACCGAGGCGCATTAATATTAATTAGAGAACGGTAATTGTAAAATACGGACGGAGATAGTATACCTAAATATGATACAAATATATGTTATATTAGTACCGGAATTATGTAAAAGCGTCCTTAATATCAACAAAATGGAGGTTTCCTATTTATACACCGACTACTTCGTGATTATTGGGTCGATTTACGGGATTTTTTTTTTATTTGGTAAAAATTACAACTAAACAAAAGAAAGTCACCGGCTTCCGAAAGTAAAATTATTTTGACTTTTTTTTGTGTTTTGTTGTTCGGTTTTTTGCTGTATGGATTGTGGAATTGCCAAAGTCAAAAGTCAAAAGCTTTTATTTCAATTAGACCATCACAGGCACTTTTGAATGTCAAAAAAAAACAAAAAGAAGCGAAGCTACAGTCACAGTCACAAGACATAATAACTTGAGAAAGTACTGTAGTTGCACATTCCAAAGCGTAGATCTCTATGGAGAAGAATGGGCAAGAAACTCCATGGACACTTTTTTAAACATGTAGAATGACGTGCACATTAAGAGCGTCCAGAGTAAAAGATTAAATCAACAATGAAAAAAAATAAAGTAATTAAATAAACCGTGGCAGCTAAGAGGTGACCAGTCCCTGCAACTGCCTGCCTTGCAACTGAATATCTCTATTTTACATAGGTAATATTCCGCGGCATCTGATGAGACTGGAAGCCCACGACCCCAGCATGGTTGATAAAGGCTAGGTAGATTTCGGCTATGAAAGGACTGGACAATTAATAATGGTAACGATGGATAAAGCGATCTCTGAAACTCTTTGAGATGCAGATTCTATTCGTAAGCAAATCTATTGACGTTAGTCGTTCTATTTCCTGTATGGATTTTGTTCAGGAAGATTATGTCAGAAAATCGATGGACATGTACCATAATATACAATTTTTATACGGGGTGGAATCCCGACATCGATCACAAATTATCACCACATGTTCAGTACATGATTCCAAACCTCAACATAAAAAATTTTCATCGGCATTTTCAAAAAATGTGCTCAAATATATATATTTTTTAAGTTGACACTAATAAAATGATAAAAATTACACGCTCAAAATGTATCTATCGGAATGATTTACTGAACATGACGTGGTAATAGTTTGTGCGTCGATGTCCCTACGACCTTGTATTTATAATTTGACTGGTACAGATTTAATGCAGAAGGCAAGGGACGGAGTGTTGTGGCACAGCTGGGAGAGGCCTATATCTAGGACTGCGATATGCAAATTGATTTGATTTTGATATCTATAAGACCGTCCTTCTATCAGGAGCAGGAAACGATAACATGATGTAGATAATGCAAATGCCTCGACTCAAAACCCAAATTTTGTTTTTCTTCGGCGTCTGAATTGTATTATCAATAATACCTTAAGATATAATTATATGTCTATTATTTATGTCACGGATTCATTCATATTATGCGTAACGAAGTATGTTATTATAACACGTGGTTGCCAGTTGTAAAAATAAATTGGGAAGCCATTATCCTTTACCTGATTAAATACTTTAAGGTATTTATGGGATTATGATGTCATAATCCGTTATAGTTATTCAAATTACTACTGTGACTGTGACTGTGTGTGTCTGTTTGTGTGCTGTGTGTGTGTGTGTGCGTGTGTACCTAACTACGAAAGACATTACAATATTCGCGTTTATTGATAGTTTTCTTTACATCAGGGTTGGATTTTCGAATGCTATACAATGTTTGACTCAGCGTCCGACAGCACGCTCGATGTGTCTTACAACATTTTAAATTTCTTATATTATTATTGGATCATCATAATCGATAAGCCTCGTTTCCTTTCCGCCATTCTTCCTGGTTCTGTGCTTTTTCTCGTCCAGGTGTGTCTTGCAACTTCTGGACGTGTCTAGCTTTTTTGGATTAGCTTTGGCTTTGGTTTAATGCACCTGACTTGAATTTTATTTCCATCTTGGTTAACCAACGGGACCCTATTACTAAGTGTCCGCTGTCCGTCCGTCTGTCTCTCAGTGTTAAAAGTTACCATCCTCGAATGAGAGACAAAAAAATAACAAAAAGTGAAGCACATCGGGCTTTATCTCATGATCCGTAATAGGTGGACAGTTGAAATTTTCACAGAATGTGTATTTCTGTTGCCGCTGTAACAACAAACAATAAAAGTACATTAAAAATTAAAGGAGCCTACTGCGATGGTACGGAAACCTTCATGCACGAGTCCAACTCGTACAACAAACACAACAACTCGTGGCTGGTTTTTTCACGTTATGTAAGAATCATAAATATTAGGCCATGCCTACTTCAATGATCGGTATCGCTTTAGTATAACACCAAAAGCCTAGTCTTAGTACGAAAAGAATCTCATAACATTTCCTAAATTTAGACACTATATTTATTTATTTATTGGCCTATCTACAATTGTTACACTGTTTATCCTAATACTACAAGCAATATGATACAAGCATAGTATACAATACAATGCGATAGACAAAGCAGGCAAAAAAAAAAAATTACAACATAAAAATATACACACAACTATAAACACTAGATGTGTCAGTGTTTATGGGGAATTAAAAATATAAGCACTTACGCTAGTGAAGGTGACACGGATGTGGAGGGACAGGCCTTTACGCCCCGTTTAGAAGGGCACTTGTGGCAATGAAAAAGTACGAGTGTAGTTCGTATGCCAAGTGATTACGAGGCACAGAGAAACCTAAGTGAAATAGTAATTGTTTAACCATTATATTACTGTCTCCTAAAATTTATAGCTTCGCATAGGAAGGTTCTTCGAAGTGTAAACTTACGTAGGTATCTAGAATTTAGGTTTTCTTACCGTTGATCATTGCTGATTGTTCGAAGAATACATCTAAATAGTATTAAAATTTCTAAAGAGCTAGTGTTTTTTAAATAATTTTTCTTAGATTATGAAACTTATTTATAACCCCAATATTATTATCATTAGTTTTTAGGGATATTCTGTCAGTCCAGAACTGAGCTAAGAGTTAGACGCCTTCAGCAGCGTACCAACAACAGGACACGCAGGACACGATTTAAGTGCCAAATCGTTCGTGGAACAGCACCAAAATTGCACTCTTGGTCGTCAATATATCTCCTTTTGATCAGGTTAGCCTTGGTCAACCACTAACTAAACAGGGCGAGTACCAACTCACAAACGAACAGAATCCTTATGCCACAATTTTCGTCTTCCTATCAATCATTTTCTCAAGAAACAGGAACAAGATGTAATTCTCGTCGAAACAGCCTCGGGAGCTCACTGTGTCCTATGTGAAGTGCCGTCGGCATGCGAGGGGCGGCTTTAAGGAGAAATTGTTGACAAAATGACGTTTCCTGAACACTGAACACAAATTTTCCCGTCAATTTATAAAGCAACATGAGATTAGTCGGCCTGAGTATGTTAATTTGTTAATGGGAAGAGGGTATTGTGATAGAATACTTATAATATTTAGAATTCCTGCATTGACACTTAGGTAACTAGTTTTATTAAGTTTAATTTTGCTACACATGGTGCAATCTATACTCAAACGAAAGAAGTAGTACGTCATAGAAAGCTTCGATCGTCAATCGATAACTGAAATCTAGGAACACTGACAAAACTTTTGTGAAAATCACAGAAATCTAAATAATAAGGTAATTCGATTTGTGTGGTGAAAAGTAATAAAAAAAAACAAACGTTACATATACACTGTAGTATTAACGTGTTAGGAACAGTAAATAGATTCACCATTTCTCAGAAATGGTGGAATCTTAGGGATGCCCTCTTCCAACTTTTACATAGACGATTTCCTGATATTCTCGAATGAATTTTTAGTTATTAAGGAGAATACAACTTTAATAAATTTTAGAATCGCTTTTTGTCAGAAATGGGGTGTCTTAGGCAAAAAGTGCAAGGCCAATTTTTAACGATAATAAAATGTCTACAATCTTTGTCAGACCTATTTTCTCATAAAACTAACCGTTTCGCAAAAAAAAACCAAAAAACCCATTTTTGCGAACTTGGACTTCGCATTTTTGTTTGCACACATGGGATCGATGGGGATTTTTCAAAATTTCATTATAATAGTATCCCTAGCGTTCTGAATGTAAATTTTCAGCTTCTTGGGAATTTATGCAAGGGTCAATGTCTATTTTGACCGGGCTATGCAGCCTGTGATACAGGATTATTCTAGTACAGGCATCGTAGGTACATTATTATACTTACATTGTTAGTTTTAGATTCATATTGTATTTTACCTTCCAGGATTCTGAATTATTAATATTTTCACACAGAATATTGTTAGTTATTAGAAGGTACACTGGGTTAGTTACAAGAGTTACAGATCACAAAGTGTTAAGTTAGCAAACATGCAGGCACACAAACACTAGTTAATAATCAGTAGCCACAAATATAACTTAATAACAAGCAGTAACAATTTAGATAAATGTAAACAGAAATATGCATTTCGCGCTAAACAGCCTAAATCCTACGCAGAGCCCGGATCTAGTGTGAAGTTGGTCGCGGTTTCGTGAGTTGCGACTAGGAACAAATAGTGTTGAGGGTCGTGTCAATCGATAGTCATGACTCAAGATATCGACAATCGATTATAAACTTAGAAAATTGATGATAGTGCTTCGCTGTATTGTATAATGTTGTGTTAATTATAATAATTACTTAAATGGATGTAAATTAATATTTGCATAAATATAATATTAAGTAAATCTGTTATTATGCATGTGAATTGTGCAGCGTAGTTAGATAATGTAAACAGATATTTTTTAATGATATTTAATTATGAATTATAAAAAAATCCGCAAGTATCTCATCTATGTCCACATACTACCAGACCTACCAGTTACAAAATTAACTCGCTCAAAAACACCCACCTTTCCCAACACAAACACACAAAGCTCACACAGGCCTTAAACAAATACACACACCAACACATTCGACATTAGTCCCAGCCCACACCGAAAGCGCTAATTCTGCGCGCGAGGGCGCGAGGGCGAGCAACGAGAAATTGTCGCCAAATTGTCGTTTCCGTCGCACTGATTGCGTCGCTCGCTCCCCGCTTCCGGCCCACTGTTTGCTTATTCGATAGCGAATTAGATTTTTAGTAGCGACACAATTCATTTGCACTGACATTTGATGTGACTTATTGACCATGTTGGTCGCTATTTTCTGTGTGTAATTTGACTTTTACGCTTTTTAAGGTTTTGTAAGGATAAATTTGGTGTCCACATTTGGTCCGTAACTTGTCCATAAGTGCCCAGATAGACTGATCCTTTAATTTAGAGGATTTTAAAGCAAACTGCTTTTTAAACAAAGATTTCATTCCTTCTATTTTCAAATGTTAGTTTTGGGGTTGCCAATAAATTCACAATATTCTTGGGAAAATTCCCACAAAGGGTGTAAAAACATTCATAATGAAACCGAGAGGCACTTTTTTTTCCAGTCATTGCTATTTTTTTTGTTCTGCCAATTCTTGGGACTCTTCTAGTTATGGAGATATTGAAGGTCAAAAATACAACATTAGAAAAAAATACAAGTATTAAACGAAAACAAACAAAATCTTCAAAATACTTTCCCTTTCCAGGGCACCTATCATCATACCTTCATCAAATTTCATCGAATCAAGTGAGCCAAGAATTTTGCTAAAGTTACAAGCACTCTCAAATCTTGAGTGAATCTCATAATTTTGGAATCTCCGTCATCGTCACGATAAAGTGTTTGTGAAGGATCTTCCAAAGATTTTACACCATGATAAAGCATTTTCAACCTAATGAATAAGGATCGATTAATGATTCGAGGAAAATCTTGTTTCTGAGCTCTGTTATAATGTAAAACTGATTATAATTATGTCAGAATCAGAGTACGTGAATGTTATGTTCGAGAACGTTAATTTATTTTAGTCAAAACAACTACGCTTTTGAACTATGAAGTTGTAATTGTATTTTGTAGAACTCTGTGAGATAACATAGTCAAAATCTATTCTCTTAATTAATTCTAAACGCCAAACACACAATGAGAATGTTAACGATGAGACTTGAAAATGTGATAAAGATTATATTGGGTGACTGGTAATTACTGCGCAGCAGCGAAGCGCAGCTTTTAGCAATGCAGCTAATAGCTGATAGGTCGCAGGCGCGCGCGCGCAAATTTCATACGGCTGTTATTGTGATAAAAGACTATAAAAAATGTTTCTTTGGGAAAGTTATTTGTTGTCATGAGTACAATCACGTGTAAAAGTATCGGTCAGTAATTACCAGTCACCCTATATAATAACTATTTTTGGCCGTAAAAGCAAATGAAGCGTGGGATCCTTAAAGGTCTCCCTAAATAAAAGTCAAAAGGTTGGCAATAGACTATCCTCATTTGTCAACCTTTTCTTACATCGTCGCGTCGTTCAAATAAAATTTACGTTTTGACTTAAGTAACAGAAAATGTTCTATTTAATCAGATCCAAATTCAATGTTGACATTTTACTTGCGTAGATAACTTTTTCAAGTGTGTAAATTACGTGCAAATTGAGCGATTCGAAAATCAGTGCTAAGAAAATAAAACAGCAATCTATATTAAAATTATTCACTTCTTTTAAAAGGCCGCATCTATAATTTGATGATCACTCCTAAATAATTGATGACGATACAATCGTAAGTACAATGCCATACTTAACCTAAAAAATCTAACAAGGCACTGAATTTACTATTCTTAGATAACCTACTATTATAAAGTACCGGTTTCAAAGAGCTCGAAAAGAAGACAACAAAGCAAATAGCCAATAATAATGGTTATTATCGGGAATAGCCGACCTTGCACGATGTGGCATTAGATAACCAATCGGACTCTTGCGGTTCGGAGATCGTTGCTAACGGTATTCAACGGACCTCACTGATGCTGCGGTGGTGATTGAGGGGAGTGTTTACTGCCTGTGAGAAAGTAGTCTCTGAGAGGACGAATTTGAAAGAACAGACTGGACTTAGCGAAAATGTGCATGAGAAAAGCTTTGAATTGATTTTGATGATTGGTATATGAATTTGTAACAAGGTGGTTACTATGCGTTAAAACTGTAACAGTTGTATACAGTTATTGAAGTAGATGCAGTCATTCATATTTTAATTAAAATTGTGTACAGTACTTTAATACTGTTCAAATTAAATTACTCACGTTGTAATCATATCATTATTTTATGAAAACGTGTTCTATGCATTTTAACATGCCGAGTCATACAATATCCAAATTACAATTTAATATTAGGGGAATATTATACAAGCCAAAATAATTATTGATAGTCAGGACAAAGTGCTATCACCCATATCTCCCTAGAACAGCACCAATACTAGATAGATTAATTCTACACATTGAAGGTATTAACTCTTCTAACCTTGAAGAAAAATATTGGGTTTCTGCAATTAGGGTAAATGTAATATAAATAAATAAAATTTATTAAAATAGGAAACGAAGTCACCGATCTGCACCAAGCTAATCACCACCACTGGGCGTAGTCAAACTATCCATTGGATAGATAACTGTACACGTTACTTGCGCAGTGTCATGTCTCCCAGACCGTGATAAGACAAACTGGATCCATGATGTATAGTCAGTCAGATCTGCACTGGATACCCGATAGCCCTCCAAAGACATGACTCAACTCAGTCCCTAACACTTGGGTAACAAGGTCGGCGAAAGGAATGGGGGAAATACAAATATTTCTTAACAACTGCTCTGTTAGGAGTTCTGTACACTGGATCGAGTCGGTTTAATTCGCCCGGGCCGCAAAATCTAATAAGTTGTAGATGAGATGTCTGGAAAAAGCCGTTCGGCCAAGCTCGAATTATGCCAAACCAACCTGAAGATGTGTGTCTTTTAGTGTCACTCCAATTACTGACGGTTGGCCATCAACTCTAAATATTCATTGTTCTTTGCGAAGTACAAGAACTCAGCAGCACTCGTTAATCTGGTCCATTCACGGATATTTCTCATTCAAGGCTTCTGTGGCCGACTTTGTTGCCGAATCGAATGTACAGACTGGCAGCACATCAAGCTACTACCACCTGTCAAATTTCTTTAATCGATTTTCAACTCTTTATCGCTTTAGCATTAGGCTCAAGGTCGATTGGGAAAATTTGCCAGTTTCCTTTAGCTTGATGTGCCGACCAGAACAAGTATGCACCAACCCTTAGTAAGGGTTTATCTTTAGAAAGGCGAGAGACACAGAAGTAAGTGTTATTGTTCGTAGTTGGTTTGTCTTTGTGAAACTATTCGGATCGGCGTTCGGACTAAATTTATAGGGAATATCAGTTTTGCATAGAGCAAAGTGGTCACCTGACCTTCGTTACCTAGTTTCTAAGTAATATCAATATCCTAAAGCTCGGCTTTCGTACTCTCAGGTAACTGACAACCAGAAACGATTGCCGTACAAAACAATATGGTAAAACAGAAAACAGTATGGCAGATTTGCGTAAATCTCCGAGATATGGATCAATAAATGGGGGTTTGATGTGTGACGAATAAATCCCATCCCTAAGCTGACCGTGACGAATGCAGCTTAACTTAGAACTGTTTGGTTGCTTTTTTGTTATTTGGCTTAGTTCCTCCACACCTTTTCACTTAGGGTTGCTAAAAAAATAAATTACCTATATTAAACTCTACAAATGCCTGCCCTGAAGCATGACGAGTTTATTTTCCTTTTTAATTAGTATCTGAAGAAATAAGATTCCCTCTCCTTTAAAAACGCTTTTTAATGGCCTATAAGTACCGAGTGCCTTGCCGACTGTTAGGACTGTCTCGTTAGTGATGGTCGCAAGCACGACTGCTGACCATGAGGTCTTGAGATCGATTCCCGGGTCGGGCAAAGTGTTATTGGTTTTTCCCATTAAGAATTTCTCAGTAGCAGCCCTGGAGCCTGGATTTGTGCCCGGTTCATGGCAATTGGCTCGCACCCTATTACATAAGACTTAAACATAACTGGCGAAATGTGGGTGTACTATTAGATACATCTCTGCCTAACCATTCGGGAATTACAGGCGTGATGTTACGTTGTGATGTTATAAGTATCATTCTGTAAAGACTTGATCCAGCTATTTCTTTCTGTCGTGGTTATTGTAAAAGAGAAATTATTGCAATAGTAGTAATTGCAATTTATTTATGACAGGTAGTATAAGAATTCACATTTGAACAGTTGCTATATGTCCGGATTTAAGGGATAAAGAAAGGCAGTTTTATGGCTTTTTATCATAACAGGCAGTTACCAGTTAGGATAATTATTTACTGATTCACAGTTATCGGAATGAATTTTCCACAGAAATACTCTATTGTATCGGATTGTGTCAGTTAGCGTGTTTGAAAACCAACACTGGAACTATTCGAGCGAGTTTCCAGCTCCAATTACAGCAGTTCGACATGTTGACATATTTTTAATTGTAACTCCAACACTTAGAATTAAAAACCCTAGTGAAATTGTATTGAACCATAAATGCTTTACCCACTTTTGGACTTTACTGTAAATGGGTAAAACTAGCATTCAAACGTTCTAGAAAATGGTTTTCATTCAATATCGTTAGTCACCCAAATCATCCATAGAACCTTGGCGAGCTTAATTGCTTGGGCTTAATGAAGCCCTAAAGCCACACTTCCATTATACTGTCACAATTATACAAATTAAAACAAACAATCGCTAACCTGTACACGAAAAATTACTTTTCCTACATTTTCCCATACACGTAACCTCTAAGGGCACATAATATACTCTAATCAAAGTAAAGGCATGTACGCATTAGGTACTTTGTACGAAGTATGTCGAGTACGTGGAACGTTCACGGTAGGGATGCACTATACTTGCATTTGTATAGACTGTCGATACTTTGAAAACAAATACAAATATAAGACAACAAACCCAAACTCGTTGATACAAATATAAGTATTGTATCATACCTACTTATTAATCCCTCAAAAAATCTAATCAAATTCCAGGAATTTTGAAATCCTGTTGTATTCTTTTGAATTGACTGATTTAATAAATAAAATAAGTATTGGGATGAGAATATTCATACCGATACCAGTACTTTTGAATTGATCCAAAATATGAAGTACCGCATCCTGTTACATCGATACTAAACATACAGTATCGGATTTGACCGCGCATCACTAGTTCGCATCACAGTTATAAAGTATTCTACACACGGGCGGCAAATATTTCGCTGTCAATGATCGCGCCTAAATAGAACCATTCATTCGTTCAGTCATTCATTCGCGATGTCGTTTATTTGGTGTCGCACCTTAGATGGGATATTGAGTGGGAATGTTGTTTATTTTTTTGTTTTAGATTTGGTTTGTGTATTTTGTTTTATAGTTAGTTTACGGGGTTGAGTTCGTAAAAAGAGCATTTTGCGCATTGATGTTACCTTAATGTTATTGTTTACTCAGTCAAGATCCTGTCAAGGAAGCCTCAGTAATAAGTAACGATAGTTTCGTCTCACAACATTTAGGCTAGCCTGAGGTACTTTTTGAGATAAAAACTTGAGCCATATTTAGTGGTAGGTACCTACACAGTTATTATGGAAATACCTATGAGATAGGCAGGTGTCCTACACAGATACTGTACAGCCAGACTAAGTAAATGATCGCATTACCTTTTATTAGCTTTAGCCAGAATTCACTTAATTTAATGTTCTATCTATTTACCTAATTTTAAGTAGGTACCTAGGTAAAACCTCATAACTACAAGCATGAGCATGATACTTAATTACGAATATTCTTCTATATTGAGATAAAGTTTCTTATTATCTATCTGCGTATAATGATATACCTACCCAGTTATTAATCAAGGATTAACAAGTAATGAAAACCAACAGTGCCACTAGTCCATTTCGTACCTATATTTGCAATAATATCCATCGTCGTTCATATTTTATCAAAAATTATCGTATTTAATCGCATTATTTCTTAATTCGATTTATTCAATTGCGGAAGTAAATAGCTCTTTATTAGTTATTCACAAATAGAATCTTTTTCTTTTATATGAAGTACAACACATCACATAGTTATTGACATAAAAATCATAAAATGCAAAAAGACTGCTATGCATACCTGCCTTCCCGACATACAGTTCTACTTTACACCTCTGCCTGCACCTTTGGCAGGACATAGTATGACGTTAAAATTTTCATCCAATTTAATTCCAGTCACAATAAACACAAACCCTAAATTATCTCGCAACACATCTCGAATGAACTTGATTCATGAATAAATGTATAATTAAGATTGGGTATTACTTTTGTCGAAGTAAAATTAACAAAGTTGAAATTATTTCAAGTTGAGCTTACTCTGGGTAAATTACTAACTACGGAACTCCACTTAAAGTTGAATATACTGTTCAATATGAAACTTGATTAGTCTGCTAATTCAATAACAATAGTGTTATTCTTCAAGAAGAATATAAAGTTAATTACTAGGCTAATAAGGTTACTGAAGTCACAGAAGTTGGTTAACAATTTTTCTCTTTTTTAAACTTTGCCCCTCTCTAGAAATTTCTCCTGTATACTGGGTGGGTTTACAAACATTAAAACTTACAAACACAAAACAGCTATTAAATAGGATATGATGATATGACAATTTTGATAATAAATTCATTTTTAAACTCAGACAAACCAACTACACTTACAACAAAAGCAAACCCCGCATACAATCTGACACTGACCTACAAATTGCAAAAAACCTAAGAAAATTTAATTTTGCGGGATACCTTAAGCGCATCCTCCCGTACAACAACTTCTAACAAGATTTATCGCATTAGCTTTTCGGTAGCTTGTATCATTCCAATTGATATACTTTGACTTTTACATCATCATCATCACTAATAGTATTACTTTACCTCTTCCTCTCCTAGTCTGCCAAGCTGCTTCTGGTTCACTTATAAGGCGAAGCACATATTTAATAAGCTGTAGAACTAGTTCACGCAAGTAGTACAAGTGAATCGAGGGAAATCTATTGTTCTCATGTTACGGCTGCATATTGCACTATCCCCACATCACATTCGATGATTCGATGATTGATGATGATTTGATTCGATGATTCGATTCCCTACACAGCGCGGCAGCGTTGCGTATTGCTTTCAGATTGCACTGCTATACGCAACTGTTAATTTATTCTAGCAGCCAAAGGGCACTTATATCTCAGTACCGTATTGTAAACATTATGTCTAGTAATATCGACACCCCGAATGCGGTACTCCTGACCAATTCTTGTCCCAAATGTTGAAGTGTCATCGCGCACTTCTGAAACGTAAAAACGCTACTGATGCCGCGTTTGGTGTAGCCACCTACTCGGTCTAACTCTTTCATAATAATATCTTACCGTTAATTAGATAAAAAGATAAAAGGAGAAGAAAGGAAGTCGCAAAGATGTAAACCAAAGGTCCATAGAATTGGGGCTGCGGGACTGTTGGAAAGAGAAACCGCGGCCCTTGAACACAAAGGGTAAAGAAGGAACATGGATGGGTTAAAACCCATCCATGTGTGTCAGACTGGTATTCATTAGAAGATTTACCATCCGAAAAAAAAAATTAAAAAAATCTTTCTGAGGTCGGAATTAGGTAGAGTTATTTGTGTACTTGCATCGAAATGTTGATATGGATCTGAATATGGATCTTCCCGGGATTTCCCGGGATTTATAATACAATCCCGTGTGGCCAACAATATTACAAATAAATAATAATAACCTCTACCTAATTCCGACCTCTGATTATCACATTTGGTAGCCGATGTAGTGAATTTCATGTGACCTATTTTATACTACAAGGTATTTTTATATCTATATCCTCTACTATTCAGGGCACCAGCATCATATTATTTGATATGAAAAAGTTTGACACACGCGTGTAGAATTTATTATCGACGCGTACTCTCACGGTATTTTCCTCAAACGAAAGTGCAAACATCAAGTTATTTTAACGAACGGAAATCTTGTACGTGAAATAACTTCGCAGTTAACAACCCATGATTGCAATACACGACAAAATGTAGATCGTTACTTAACTAATCATTTAAATAGAAAAATACATTCTCACGAGCGAACTAGGTTCAACGCAATAAATCGATGCAATTATGTCGTTCGATTCTTAGTTCCCGCATGTTTTTGTCGTGGCTTCGCTTGCGGTTTTTTTTCTTATTTTACGCAGTTATTGTACCGTACTCTCGCCGCAAGTCTGCTATCTTTATTGCAGGAAATTATGCTCCAAATTCTGTTAGGTGTAGGCTGTTGGTGTTTCGTAAATTGAATGAATGAATTGTTCAGTCCCTTTATTATTTCCAATTCCCGTCACCGTTCAAAATCTTGTCTCTATAGATATGATCTTAACGAGAATCAATCACAAAATCTTATCAAAAATGTAAGTTTATTAAAGGTACGTTATTTTTTGGCAGACGGAGGGCGAAAAACGAATCGTTCTATAAAATTCCTCCTGGACCTTAAGATTTAGTCTGATGGAGTTAAAAAAACAGTTCCTTCGAACTCAATGCGCCAATTTTCTTCTAGATATATCAAATCCGGTATAAGCGCTTCGTTTAACAAGGAACCCAGCACAAACAATGTAAAAACATATCCCCAAGCGAGATCTAATACGCTTTTGCATACATTATTCATGCGTACGTTAGTTCCAATCAATTCACAGCTTTCCAATGCTTTTTAGATCGAGATTTATATCCGTGAAACATATTTACATGCCTTACGCATAATTGTGATTGAACACTTTCGCAATAAAACGCTCGCAACTTCGAGCGAGAATTCAGAATCACGTTCAACTTTTAAGACTTCCCGAACAATTTTAAATGCCTCTTCACATAAAATGTGCCCTTTTTCCCCGGCAACTGTAAACGTGTGTTCTAAAAATAAAGCACTTACACGTTCTGAACGGGCCCGATTTTTGAATGGCCCGTATTATTAAGATGGGCTTTTCTCCGAAGTTTGATCATTATGAACACCGTGAGCCGTGACCTTTATGGCAACACTAAAACAGTTTTCCTTTTTGAATCAGATTTTTATTTCTGTTGGTTTTAGGATACTGCTATTGTAAGAGGTCTTTTGATCAGAACCAGAATGTCTTATTACTAAGTCACCATCATCATCTTCCTGCACATCTTACTTGGAGTCGGCGCAATACGTTTTTTTCTTCCATTTTTCTCTGTCAACCGTCACGCTATCATTTATTCCTTTATGTTGCATATCATTCCTCACACAATCCATCCATCGTTTCTTTGGTCTTCCTCTCCCTCTCCATTCATCAACATTTATATTCATCACTCTTTTAGTCACATGCGATTCGTCCCTCCGCATCACATGTCCTTACCAAGACAGGTGAACCCTTTCAACTTTTCTGTAAACTTCCTCTAATAGACTCGTTCCTTACCTTATCCATTTTTGTCACACCACACATCCACCTCAGCCTCACCTCCAAATTATTTTTCTAAGTAGTGAACTACTTTACATCACATTCACAATTCCGATCACACTCGACAGACATTTCCAGCAAAATTGATGATGGACCTCGATATAGTCTGCGTCGGGTCGACGTTGAAGTACCTAGGACTCGTCCTCGACAGCCGGTGGAACTTCGTGGAGCACTTCCGACGTTTGGCTCCCAAACTGGACCGGACAGGGGCTGCCTTCAAGCGGCTCTTGCCCAACCTGAGGGGTCCAAACGCCTCCTGCCGGAGGCTCTACGCAGGGGTCGTGCGGTCCATGGCCCTTTACGGGGCCCGGTGTGGGCACGTTCTTTGAGGCGGCAAGCCGCCCACTACCTGAACGCGCCCCAAAAGGTGATAGCCATAAGGCTAATCCGGGGGTACCGCACGATCTCCGGCGAGGCAGCTAGCCTCCTTGCCGGATTGCCGCCATGGGATCTGGAGGCGATAGTTCTCGCGCGCCTGCACGAATGGCGCGCGGAGGCACTACGTCGGGGGGAAACTCCGCTGCCGCGGCAAATTGCCGCTCAGCGGACAGACCTCCGGCGTGATCTCATGGCGACATGGAGAGAGCCACTGTTGCAACCACGTGCAGGGCACGCTACCATAGTGGCGATAAGTCCCCTCTTTGAGGAGTGGCTAGAGAGGCGCCACGGCGCCCTCACCTACCGCCTGACGCAGGTCCTCACCGGACACGGTTGTTTCGGGAGGTTCCTGCACCGAATAGGACGGGAGGAAACGCCCGGGTGTTTCCACTGCGAGGATCGTCCGGAGGACACGGTGGAGCACACCGTAGAGGTCTGCCCCGCTTGGGCGGAGCACCGCCGTGTTCTTGTAGCGGCGATTGGCGGCGGCGATCTCTCGCGTCAGGCCCTGGTTCAAGCCATGGTCCGGAGCGAGAGGGAATAGAAAGCCGTCACCACCTTCTGCGAAGCAGTCATGCTAATGAAGGAGGTGGCGGGACGTGAGAGGGAAAGAACCTCACGTCCCAGCCGCCGCGGGAGACGCCCTGGGCGTCGGGGGTCACGTGGTGGCTCCCGGCCACTGTAGGCGCGGTCCTGTGGTCGGCGAGTTATGGGCTAGCTCGCCGTCCGGCCGTCTTATGACGACAGGCCGTGTCGACGGCGCGTTCGTGTTCCACGCGCGCCTCAAAGAGATGTCAGCAACCACGTAGGGGTCCGCATGGACCGATGCCTGCCAGGGCTGCGGGACTGTTCGAAAGAGATACCGTGGCCCTGGAACATAAAGGGCAAAGAAGGAACATGGATGGGTTTTAGTCAGTACCAGTCTGACACTCCCTTCCGCTCCGCCCAGATTGGGGGGGGTCATTTGATGATTTACTATCCGAAAAAAAAAAAAAAAACGATATAGTCTACGTCATAACTATGAGTCTTATACAACATTATTTTTAGTATATGCGAAACCTGAATATAGTTTGTTCAGAATAAGTAACTGAATCGATTCCAATAATTTTTAACCCATGTTATATTTTGTCAAAAAAATATTTTAAAAAAGTTACAAGTTGGATACCGAGCGACATTAAGTACCCATCGCAATTATTTAGGTATCTACTGCCAAATTATTATTATCAATGAACTCAAGACGACGCTAGAGAGGCGTGCGCGGGCGCGCTGTGTGGTGACCACGTTTTTGTGCGGACAACCAGGTAACAGAACAAGCTTATAACTTTGTGATTTTTCATGATACAGTTTTGAAATAGATGTACATAGATTCTTTACATAAAAATACTAGACACGTGTTTCAGGTTTCGCATATATTAAAACTATTGTTGTATAAGACTCACAATCGCACACAATTTATGATAAGAAAGTGCACGCGTCGTTGAATCAAGGAAACGGGTAGTCTGATAACCAACCGGACATGAGACCCCACACTATGGTACTATAGGTACCATGTGAAAAAGCAAATGCCAAGCCATTCCCAACCATATCGCCTCACTTTCAAGTGATAATAATTAAATTTCGCCTTTCTCGCGGCAATGTCAATTATTTCTACAAACTTGAATGAAAGTGGGTTGCTCAGAACAAAAGCTTCGGTGTTTATGAATTTGACATAAATAGCCGTAACGGGGAACTAGTTCATGTTGTTTCCTTGGTGTTTTGTCTTAGAGAAATGGATTCAATTAATTTGGTCTGGTGTCATGCTGCGAAGTATTGGACACAGTTTTCAGTTTTGTAATAATACCTGTTCTAGTCTCATTAAAGACTACTTAGTCTTCTGGGAGTCGATAAATCTACAGCTAAATGTCATATTAGAGGTAGAGATTGACCCACTTAAATTACTGCCGAAACCAGTCGACTTTTCGGGAATAGAATTATCAGATTTTAAACTGTCATGGTCACGAACATTATGATCACTAGAAACGGGATATTTACCAGTAAACATGGTAAATATCCCGTTTCTAGTGATAATAAAGAATTATCATTTCAGTAGACTTCGAGATCAAGGGGTTACGTTACCGTATAAAATAAGAATCGTGGGACTAAATAACACAAATCGACCTATTTTTCCAGCATCTACCTTGTATAGGATCTATCCCCCATACATCCGCATAGTTTATTAGCAACGTGAGTGGGGGTTCCCCTCTTCGCCATTCTCAAAGGCATTACGAACGTTTACAGCCTTTACAGGGCTCATTACAACGTGGATTTCCTCGTAATGTTCCCCCCTTCGCGATTTCAATGAAAGTTTAAGTGGGAAGGAATCTTTGTTGAGTTTGTATAGTACCTACTAGTTTGTTATCAAGCTTGTAAAGATATGATGGCGTAAGTTTTTGATAAACAGCTGGGATTAGAGACCAAGGTGATATAATTTTACGTTGGCAGATGATGGAATCACTATTAATAAATGATTATGAATATTTTATGATAAGATTGCTGCTGCAAATTGTGTCAATTACTCTTGACGTAAATTTATACGATCCAATAAAATGCTATCACAACAATCGCATCAAAAATATTAATAGTATCCATTCTGCTTCATTGAATCATAGGTGGTATGCACTAGACAACTTTAGAATGAACGCGTGCCCTCGTATTCGCGCACCATTCGGTCACCGCGACATTCCGTTCTTCCGTTCCCATTCGTTCACTAGTCGTGAGTGATAACCGCGCAGCGACGGACGTGCGTACCGCGCTGTATCACGGTTCCCGCGTAACATCGAAACGAAAATTATTTTAGTGATTAAAAACAAGTTACAAATTGTGTTTGTGCTCAATAATATTGTGAATTTAAAGTGCTTATCGATATTTATGTCAATGTGTGTGTAAAACGAGTTATATATTTTTTTCTGTGCAATCGAAAACTTGGATTTTTCTTTAACGAAGTTTTTGTGGTAAGTCTAAAGATCAGAGATCATTGAGTTTGTGGCTATTGGGTAGTTGCTACCTACAATCAGTAACAGCCTATTAATGTCCCGTTTGGTGGGTAGGACCGTTGAAATGCGCCGGTACCTACCCGTCCACATTTTTGTAAGTACCGTAGATAATCGAAACATCGCCGGTACTTGATGATTGGCGGTAAATTCCGTATATTCTTATCGTCTTGTACATTTCTTTGGTGAACGGAACACAGAGTTGATAGAAACCGAGTTTCCAAGAACGTTGTTTGAAAATAATATGCAATAGTTTACGTGGCTTGCGAACACGAATGGCCTTACTAATGAACTGTGAATGTTGGTAAGTTAGAAATAACCTGAGTGTAACTATTAGGTCAGCATAATTATGTTATTTTTGTGGATATCATTGTTGTACCTAACTATGTCATTCATAACTTTTACAACATTTAGTGGGTAGGCAGCAGTATTGTCATGAAATGCAGTAACATCTACCCTTCCGTATGTAACGCCGTGCTATCATTAAAAAGTAACTAAAACACTTATACCCACGATTAAGACATTCCTATTAGATACGAGATCATAACCCCTTTTTTTAGTCGCTTAAAAATATTTATTTTTGCACCAACGAGCAAAACGTAGATCTACCCACATTAATAGTAAAGTTACACTTAGAAGGATAGGTAATACGCTTCATATTAGTAAAACTTCACGAGTGACCATATAAAAATGGTCTCAAGTTCTCAACAACGTTTAAAAATTCACTTTACACTTGTAGCAAGTTTCCGAGAACAGACCTCAGTGTCCCACATTATCACAATCTACCTTACCTACCTCGCTATCTCTTTTCCTAGTTATCCGACTTCTCCAGCGTAAGCAGCGCGAAACAGATTGCGTCAAGTATCCCACACTCAAGTGCTGCAATTTACCTAAATACTAACTAACTATATCCGGGACCTAATAGGTACGCACTAAGTTAATCTCGCAGTCAAAATTTGGTTTGCTGTAAGAAAACTCAATTCTGGGTTAAGCTCGCCATTGTACATAAGCTATATTATTGCAATTTGTATGTAAGAATAAGTATCGTGATTTTTATGTCGAGGATAGGTTTCCTGCAACTTATCATCATCTGCTTAGCCTTACCTACTCTAACATGTTGGGTTTGGCTTCTAGTCTCGATGTAGCTGAATTCCTGTACTTTACATGGAGCGGCTGCCTATCTGGGGGTCTAAAATGGCCGCTTTAGCAGAATCTTAATAAGATAATAATATGAATCATGTTAAAATTATTAAAATAGTCACACGCAAACTATTATGAATTGTCACTTTGCGACCATTTTACGAATTGTAACGTAATTCATATTATTATCCTATTATGATTCTGCTAAAGAGGCCATTTTAGACCCTCTGAACTACGCAACCCAGTCGGTTTCTAACTAAAGAAAAATCCGATTTACTGTTTTTTTTTTACAATTGAACACAATGTTCTTTACGTTAACCAAATTGCAGGGATAACAAAAGCCATACAAGTTGTACAAAACAAAATTTTAGTAAAAAAACCCTACAACAAAGCCCTCATCTCTATTAAACGATAACAGGGTGGGCAATAACTAACGATTTAACGAATAACCATTGGTATTACCTATATAGCAAGGAACCCAGCATAAGCAGTTATAATTGGAATAACAAGTTATCCCATACATAGCAAGCTGTATTCATCTTGTCAACGCTGAGTAATCAGATTGGTTCCCATATAAAATAGCCCAGTAAACGGTTTAAAGGCCTTGCCCTTATAAGCCTTTAGCCGTCTAAGTTTTAGCCTAAATGACTTCACTAGGCTAATAGTAATCCTATCATTACCTCGTAAGCGTACATCATTTGCCTACTTGCCATCATTATGGTTTGAGATTCTTAGAATGATTTCCTCATTCTGCAAAAGCGGTCTATGGTTTTATGGAGAAGCTAGTTAAGTATATTTTATTTTTGTGGAATAAAAAGTCTGGTCTATATTTTATCCGTTAAGGGACATGGAGAAGGATATGGTTTCTATCTATCTAGTTACTGTCTCTCTGCGAAATGCTCTCATTTCATAATCCAGATATAGCCTCTCGAATTGCAAATGGCTACTCGCTACGTTTGATCCATTTTTCGCTTCAGCTTAATATCGTACACAGCCTTTTTCGTGCCACTGCAGCACGTAAACTTTCATCTAAAAGTAAAAACTCGTTTAAAATAGTATGTGACATGTAAAATAAGAGCTCCTATATTCTTTAGAGGCCGATACCAAAAAATTTGGCGAAGGTACGTAATTATTGTAGGTAATAATAAATAGGTCTTTAACTATGAAGAATTCTCACATTTTGTTCTGTTTGTAACTTTGACATATAGTTATATTTTTCCTAATTCCATGATATTGGATTAATTGTTAAATGACGTACCTTTTCGAGTTTAAAACCGTACTAGTAGTTGCATATTACCTCATAGGGTAGTGTGTCAAAACACCTGTTTCAGTGTGCCACCGGATTCACTACTTCAAGGTATATTTTTACCATAGTCTGTAGATATTTTGAGAATTTAAGATACGCAGTGCAACGCAGCTTTTTTCAATCTAACTATTGCAATTGTATCATACATAATCGGTTCAGACGTTTCCAAGAAAAAGAAAAAAATGTTAGTATGGAAATATCACTTTTCACGCAATTGTCCATACAAATCGGCAATTTCATACTTCAACCCCTAATATTTGAAAGATTAATCTCACCTCACAAGGTATAACAGTCACAAGTCTCACATCTCGCCATAATCCGCAAGTTTTACATCCAGTGTGAAACTCTGCACTGTAACAGGTGGTAAACTAAGAAATCTCAGTTTAGCGTGATTTCCTTATCGTACAGGTGGTAACGATACCACATCGTACATTGTAGGAAATTGATTGGTACAGCGTGATAAAAACTATTATTGTAATAAAGTTTAAAAAAAATCAATGGAAGTAATGCGCGACCTCAGTATAGCCATACGTGGTGTAACTGATTTGAATGTACATTCTATGACTGATAGTCATATCACTAATCTATATTCTATGTAATACATACATACAAATAAATAAAATTAAAGTGTATCTTTGTAATTTCAAATTAATAACTTTTTACTGAATGCATATAGTAAAAGTAAATACGGTAGGTACTTATAACAAAATACTTTTTTTTTAATTTTTGACTGTCTGTTTGTTCCGGATAAACTCCGAAATGGCTGGACTCCACCATAGTCTGAAAAAAAGGCCTGCAGATTGATTCTTGCTACAGATTTTACAATCTCAAAAAATATACAAGTTTTTAATCATCATAAAACGGGTTTTATGATCAAAAACGTGTTGCCACTAAAATAATCAAAATAAAAAAGTAAAAATGTTACATCAACCCAATTAATACCTAACACTAAAACCAGTCGATATTTATCTAATAAAAGTTTTGTAACTGCTAACACTTACAACATTTGTATGATATAAAACATTGAACTGCCTGGAGACAAGTAATTAGTAAATGTAATTTGATAAGTGCATTATATAACGAGTGCATAATTACTTTAAGTTAAAAGTATAATGCGTTGTATCTAAGGTGTAACATCGTCGGGGCGCTTGCCAAACCTGATGTGTGTACACAACAAAAAAAATATTTAGCTTTCATACACGAATGTAATAAGTTTTTTATTATCTTAGACTAAAATAGATATTTTTTGCTATATTTTGTTCTTTTTTCA
This sequence comes from Noctua janthe, assembly GCA_910589295.1. Taxonomy (NCBI): domain Eukaryota; kingdom Metazoa; phylum Arthropoda; class Insecta; order Lepidoptera; family Noctuidae; genus Noctua; species Noctua janthe. The sequence continues at coordinate 3,751,059 of OU342560.1, forward strand.
TTTTTTCAGAAGATTACAAAAAACATAGTTTTAATAGGACATTACGAAAACAATAGTTTTTATGTTGTCCTGAAAAGTTTTTAAAATGCACATATTCGGTTTGGCAAGCGCACCGGCGACATACTAAACGCAAGTCCTCCCGTGTGGTCTGTCGGACCACGAAACTAAACAACTTTTGTTCTACGCTTGAAATACCCAGAAAAAAAATGGACTTTCTATAGAAACTGACGCGATCAGTTGATCGACATGTAGGTATGGTAAAATTTTAAAAAAAAGTTATTAATTTCCAAAAGTCGTAGAACAAAAGTTGTTCAGTTTCCTGGTCTGAGACACCACACGAGAGGTCCTGCGTTTATTATGTTACACCCTGTATATTTGTACTAGACAGCACTTCGGATGGTCGGCTCCAATACTTACCATCTTGTTGACTGGAAATGCTATTTATTTAGTTCAATTTTCCTGTGGTTAAAGAAAAGTGCCAGCTCCTGTCAGTGGCGGATTTACCAGCAGGCTGAGTAGGCTTGAGCCTAGGGCGGCAGATTTTTGGGGTGGCAAATTTGGGGACCGAATTTTTTTTTTGCTACCTCATAGAAATCAAAAAGATTTTGGCATGACGGTTTTCTGATGTTTTACAGATAAGTCTGCAACAAATTTTGCCGATGACGTTCCCCTCTCTGTATTATTTTTAACTGTTTGTAAGCGCAATAAAGATTATTTATTCACGTTTACCAAATGTACATTATTGTGTAAGTAGCATACATTACCCCTCCTTATTAATCCTACATGATTGAGCTTTGATTAACTCATAAATTTTCCTAAAAAATATTTTACGTGCAATTTCAACAAAATTGTTGGATTGTAAAAATAATGTAGGACATGACAATTGTAGAGGCAAGGGCGGCAAAAACTGTACAGCCTATACCCTGAAAACTTGTAAATCCGCCACTAGCTCCTGTTCCAGTTAGTACCAATACCACTCTCATAAAATACTGAAAACGTTGCTAACCTACTTCATAACATGCCTTTGTATAGACCTTCAGTTAATAATACAATTTATTGGCAAACATTGACCTTTTGACCCCATACTTTACTTTTAGAACGCCTCTGGGGATCCATAAAATATATGGAAGTGAATAACAATATAATTATAACATTTAGATGGCGCTAGCGTCACCGTAAGACGTTATTAATGGAACGAAAATTTCGGGATCTGTGAGCGGGGTGCGATGGTCTAGTTGGTTAAGACATCCGGTGTACTGAATCGGAAGGTCGCAGGTTCAAACCCTGCTCGCACTGGAATTTTTCTTTCCATGTCAAAAACAGCTATGTTCCCTACTACCTAATTTAATTAAGTTCCCGGTTTCCTTTTCAAACCCTTTATTAATTTTGTTTCTGTATCCGTACTAATATTATAAATACGAAAGAATTCCGTGTCTGTTGCCTTTTTACGCCTCAACGGATAAACGAATTTCGATGAAATTTGACACACGGCTATCTTCAACCATGGTCTATCATGGCTGAAGAGTTTTTGGCTACATAATAACAGCCGCTTAAGTCGACCTTTAGGTTAAGCCGCTCTTGCCTAGGTTGGTCCGTAGAGGGATGACCACCCATTACATACCCAGTTTCCTCCGTGCCTCAGAAAACACGTTAAGCCATTGGTCCCGACTATCAATTGTATACATAGAATAACTGTATGGACTGCCTCGTTGCTTCAGTGGCCACAAGCTTGACTGCTGAGCATGAGGTCCTGGGTTCAATTCACAGGTCGGCCAGTGTTATTTAGTTTTTCCATCAGGAATTTCTCAGTAGCAGCCACGGAGTCTGGATTTGTGCCCGGTTGATGGCCATCCCCTATTACATAACTGGCGAAATGTGGGTGTACTATTAGGTACTCCTCTGCCTAACCTTTCGGGGATTACAGGCGTGATGTTATGTTCGTAAATAAGCTGGTACTTTTCAGATCAAAGGCTCTTGAACGAAGGTTAAATTAGACCTCAATAAAGGGTTATTTTACACCCCCGCATCTTTAGAGCCCCGTGTCCCTAAAACGTGTAAACTAAAAGGTCGCAGGTTCACTACTAAAGTTAAACTAGAGGTTGAATTCTGGTGTTGTTGAGTTAATTTAGAGGTTAGTTGAGGTTAACATAGTGTTTATAAATAGTCAGGTGCTTATTTCTGACGAAACATTGATGAAAATTCATTAATTTCTCTTTTGTAATTTTTCGTGTAGCTACGCAATCATATTCTTATTACTTTTATGTCTAACTGCAGGCAGCGCTTTTGTTAAACTAGTTGTAGTTTCTTGTAACTGTTTGCTGTCCCTTTCAATTCAAATAAAATAAAACACCATGCCATAAAGCACGCTGGTCGGCAGCAAGTCTTTAAAAGTACCATCTAAAGTAAGTGCGAATCAAAACAGATCGAATCTAGAAGCACACTTCACTGGATTATCTAGACATAAACATTAATGATTTTTATAAAAATGCGCGTCATTTACGATCATCATCTGCCTAAATGCCTCCTTCTTATGCATGTCATTATGGGTCGATGAATTACTAAAGCTTTTTCTTTACTCTTATAAATTTTAGACCATACGTGCGTAATATTTACATGACATAATAATTTAATCAAAAAAATGCAAATATATAATCGCGATAACTACCATTAATCGGTCTCCATATGATATGATTACAAGGTTAGTAGGATAATATAGTAGGCACTAATACATTTAGATACTTGTATTGTATCACATTAGTATCTGATAAACTGTATAGTTGATTATACGCTAATAAGGGAACTATGCAAAAAATGCCCATAAAAGGTGGCGAAAGACGACTGGTGACAAGCAATGGCATATTGCCTACATTCGATTACCAATCCGTCTACCAAGCGTGTTTATGACGACATCCTTGATCAACAAGTATACTGATTTAAAAATGTATTAATTATCAATAAAAAGCTTAATTTTCAGCGGCACAAGTGTTAAAGTTGAATAAAAGATTCGTGAAGATTCAATGACATCATATTCACTCTTCTCTTCTGTCTCAGTCTGTTAGAATCCCTTTGCACAGTGACTGAACTTGTTCTCCTATTCGGCAGCTCTTAAATCCGGCACGATTAGGTCGCCTTTTCATAATCAACCTGTAACTATCTTGATCTTCTGACCAATCAGTGAACACCGTTGACCTTTGCTACTGCAGTGCCACTCAAAATACTCGGACATGTAAAATGTTACATACACTGCTGTCAGCAGTTACGCCATTTTTATTGTGCAGTCAATGTCTTGCGCAATGAGGTCAGTTGATCATGAAGACTTTATGAGAAATATTGGTCAGCATTGTAGAATCCAGTTGCTTTAGAGGTCCCAAAGCTGCAATCTACCGTGTTCAAAATATAGAAGATGATGGAGCAGACTTGAAGCAATCTTTTTAATACAGGGGGTTTTTCTGGTCATGAATTGCAGCGGTCAATGACCTAATCAATCTTTTATCAGGGTTGTTGATTAAAATCGGTATCAATGATAGCAATCAATTGTTTTTTTTTCATGTGAATAATTGATTTCAATCATATTCCCATAAATAACTCTAGACGAGCCTTTATATCAGTTTGCAGCTGGTTTATATTCACAATTAATTTCTTAGTCATCGTTTTCAATTTATGAAGTCCCAACTAAAAAAAAAAAATTAAAAAAAATTAAATAACTCGAAAAACTTACGGTATTTTTATTTTTGCACGTTCTGCCCCAGCTGGCTACACCAAATGATAGGGGTTCTTACTAAAGAAGGCACTCAGTCATACACAAGGGGTGTGCCAATCTTCAGTAGTACACACGTTCTTAAATGGATAGGGGAAAGATCCACGAGTGAAAAGTTATGGTTTATGTTACACTTGATGCACAACTTTTTTATAGCACTAGAGATCCGCCCCGGCTCCCGTTGGCGATAAAATATCAATTTTAACACCTTTTCTTGAGAAACGATCTGGCTGATGCTGAAAATGGGATCAAAACCCATAAAGTTTCAATTCTTCAGGGCCTAATTTAAATACGCAGTCAGAGGTGATCGGGACGACAACTTTCATTGAATGTATAATGAATAATGTGTAATGAATTTAATAAAAATAATAATGTGTGAATAATGTGTAAAAAATTTAATAATGTGTAATGAATTTAATAAAAAAATGAGTTTTGAGTATTTAGAGACCTAAGTATATATACATAAGACCATATAAGCAACACCACGCTGCGCTCCAAAACACAAATTACTAACATTGCTCAAAAAGCCGTAAAAGAAACGTGAAGTGGGACTGGGCTGGCCAAGTCTGCCACATGCCCGACGAGCTGTGTAGAAGGCGACGCGGTAGGCCCCGCAGGAGACGGCGGGACGAGCTGGACAGAACTAACGAACGACCAGTGGTCCGCATTAGCCCTAGATCGAAAGATTTGAAAGACATGGAGAGAGGCATTTGGCCAGCAGTGGGGTGACATAGGCTAACAGGAGATGTGCTGGTTGCATGTATAGCTGCAAACATCATGGCTCTCATTCCGCTTAGCCATAATCGGTATAACACCGTTTCGAGTATCTTTAAGTGGCAATTGTGAAAACATGCATGATTCTGCCATATTAACCATAATAGTATTTCATTATTCATCATTATAATATTAGCACTTATGCCTCTTCGTAGATACTCACATATTGTGGTGTGGTACCTAACGTTGTTTTCATTTACATAACAACCGTGGCTCCAAGCTGTTGTTACCAACTACAGAGTCGAGTGTTAAGCTATGATCTATACTTGAGAACGTGTTTGTTACATACATTTGTTGTTATGTACTAGTTAGCTAGGTGCATAACTTATAGTTATAATAGCTTTTGCCCGCGACTTCGCCCGCGTGATATATCGTAAGTTGTATCTTAAGTATATATTAACTTTGGTTATGGTTTAGCTGTGTTCCAAATTGAATGACAAGCTGTTCAGCAGTTAAGGCATGAACATAGATACAGAGTGACTTTCGCATTTATAATATTGGTATGGCTAAATAATAACAGCCGCTCGGGTCGATCTTTAGGTTAAGCCGTGCTTGCCTAGGTTGGTCTGTGGATGGGTGACCACCCATTATATACCGAGTTTCCTCCGTGCCTCGGAAAGCACGTTGGTCCCGGGTGTCATTTGTAGTTCTTTGACAGTCGTTAGGTAGTCAGTGGCCCGAAAGTCTGACAACCAGTCTATCCAAGGGGTATCGGTTTACCCAGTACTAACTGGGTTGTGGAGGTCAGATAGGCAGTCGCTCCATGTAAAATACTGGTATTCAGCTGCATCCGGTTAGACTGGAAGCCGACCCCAACATAGTTGGGAAAAGGCTAGGCAGATGATGATGAATATTGGTATGGATACTTGAAAATGCAGGGGGCCTAAAAAGGATGCTTTAGCAGAATCTTATTAAGATCACCTATGAAACACCTTACAATTCGAAAAAAGGTCACAATAAATCTGTTTGCGACCGTTGTGCATTGTGCGCGATTCATATTTTTGTCCTATTATGATTCTGCTAAAGCGGTCTTTTCAGGCCCCCTGATCGCCTTTGAATAAAAAATCTGTTGGCGCAAATCTACTTTCGTACTACGACAGCTTCACTAAAACAAATTGCTCTCATCAGCATTTCACCGATGACTCATGGCTACTAAGTCATACATGATATATTATCTCTGTATCTCCCACAAAAATTCGTCAGTTACACAAGTTTCCGCTATTTCAACCCTCTGTAGACTGTTATCAGCATTTTTATCACCTCCTCTTATCTCCTCTATTAAATACTCCGGTAGCACAATGGTGACAAAGAGCGTGAGGTCTCGGGTTCAACGCCGGGTCATTTACGACATGGTTCGGTTTCCTAAGAACGGTGTTACACCTGCACAAATATGTGGGGAATACAGGTGTTATGGTAATAGTTGGAATAACTTAGATTGTTGGATATGGGAAGTAAGGAATTATTATTTTAATTACAGTGCGAGATTAATTTGTTTTGTAAAAACATGAAACTGTTTTAGGGGGTCCAGGCTATAACTATACTTTTTAATTTGCGGAAATAAAATTAAATAACATTTTACTGCAAAGTAATACTTGATTATTGCTATTTTTGGTTTCACATAACATAACATCACGCCTGTAATCCCCGAAGGGTTAGGCAGAGGTGTACCTACTAGTACACCCCCAACTCCACAAAAATCCAGACCCCGTGTCTGGGTTGTTACCCAATAGCACTGTGCCCAACCCGGGAATCGAACCCAGGACTTCATGCACCATTTAGGGTTTCAAAACGATAAATAGTTTAACAATACTAACTCTAAATATTATAGGACATATCATCAGGGTGTGGCCCAGTCAGCCCGGATGTCCCCATACCCAGACGGCTCTGCCCCACTGTGTGAATATATCCTTTAAATGACAAATTATAACCCTTTTTATTATTACCAGTATCGCATATCATACTCATTAGTCAAAACAACAGTCATCAAACAAAAAACCATCCCACTTCATCAACGCAGTTCAGGCTTAGAACTAACCCTCTCATGCTCGCTGTGCAAGCATTTCATCACACAGACTCGCCAATTAGCTCACAAACGCTACCTTAAACTAACACAGGACTCGATACTCGGCCAGCCCCCCGAGTAGTTGTCGGAAGTGTGTGCAATCGATATTCGAACGCACCCGGCCTCTGCTCCCTCGCTTGATGTGTACACTTGCGTGCAACTGCGTTTGTGTTGAGGGAATAATAAGTGGGTGAGGATTTTTTTTATAGGTGTTGAGTTGTTGATTGTATTGAGAATTTTTTTTTTTTTTTTTTACGTATTGTTGAGGATTTTGAATAACAGAGAGTTTATAAAAAATGTCGTGACGTTACTGACAAGGTGCCTAAATAATAAATGTCGCTCTTGACCTAACCTACAAAAATTGACAAAATATCGACGTTTTAAAAAAAAAAAATTTTTCTTTCAATTAAATTCGTAATCTTGTTTTAAAATAAATAATAAAAGTCTCTATTCTTGCAAAGCAAAAAAACTTATTCGCTGGCATAGCCCGTTTTAACTAATAGTTAAAATAGGCTAGTTAGTTAGTGGTTAGTTTTTCAACGAAAATTTGTATGATCTACGACGAAACAGCGAAAAAATTGTCACTTGCTTCATAAATAATGTAGCAAGTGATCGATTACCTAGCTCCAGTTATTCGGTCCGGTCGTGCACGTAACTCGACGCCCGGCATCGCTCGCCCGCTCCCGGGTATTAGCGTGACAATCGTATAGAGTTACTGCTAGTTGCTAAGGTAACTTAATTACACACGTAAAGTATTCATTTCGTAGTAACTGTTGAAAAGTAACGGCTGACGAGGGTTAAAAATTGATGTTTCTGCGAAAAAAATGGGAGTGTTGGGGGATCCCCTAGTTTTGTCATTTTCTGTTTATTTTGCAGATCGTTTACTTGCTCATAATAAAATTTAGAATCTGTAGTTTTGCATTTTTGTAGTACAAATTGCAAGCTTGACGTAAAAAATAACAATCAATTGACAGAAACGTACTTAGTATTGTTACAACTTGTATTCGTTACTATTTTGTAAGACATATTCTATATACTATCAAAAAACAAACATTTAATTTATTTGCCTATACTAATGTAGGACATACGCACAACGACCAATCAAGCAATACAAAACCAATTTATGCGGATCTCTCATTGTACGGCAAATCTATACAAAGCGAAGCCATGTTATACTGGACATTTTGGCTTGATGTGTCGCCGTGTGTACTTACCGTTACAATGCATTATTGTAATAGTATCAAAACTATTACATTTTACGTTACGGCATGCATGCCAAATCTTGAATTTGTTAAAAAAAACATACAACACCAAGGAGGAAATTCTATTGTTACAATAAAAATAAAATAAAATCTTTATTAACAGGTGATTGTTAGTAACATCAGTGTAGCTCTGGCTCTTGTACTAGGATTCCCTGTATCACAAGAGCATTGTTAATCGCCACTGCTACACAAATCGCCATACGAAGGCACAAAAACTAAATAAAGGCGGCACTATCACGGCACTTCGGATACAAGAAGCCGATACAATAACATTGTATCAGATAACGAGACCAGTACATGCAACTAGAAAGTAATACTGACCCACAAATCATTAGCAAGTTATCGCCAAGTGAAATGTGCTCGATCGCTTCACGACAAATACATGGAATGAATTATTACAGAAGGTCTGCTGTCATTTATCTTGTCTTGTCAGATTATTTGGAGGCTGTACAGATCTTGGGAGTGGTAAATAGATGATTGGTATTTGAGTTTTATGCTCTCATATCGGTCAACTTCTCATCAACGTCTTCTATTTTCAGCGTTGTTTCTGGAATAATTACCAATGCTGTACCCAACTTTCATTTTCTTTCTGGATTCATTTCACAACTTGATTCTTTTAAAGTAGAAGAATCTTTATAGTCCCCAAGACACTTTCATCCATTTTAGTATTCACCATGCATGATACAGAAGCACAAATTCGATTGCATCTGTTGCTAACATCGAATTTTGGAATACAAATCTATTGATCCTCTGCCAAATCTATCCAGATTTGTCGATGGTTAAGTGGTTTGGCAAGAACCAGGTCAAGCCACTAATTATATTATGAACCATCAATGTTAAGTGTTGATTGGATAGAGAAAACGACCTTCCTAAAAAAAAAAAATACTAATGCTTTGCTAAAAGATAAAAATACTCTAATGAGTGAGTGTACCATCACACTTAAAATGAAGTGGATTAATGCACCTACTGCACTCGAGTTTACAGTGACACATAGGTCCAACTAGAACCACATAATTATGGAAACAAACACTCGCATCAAGTGCTTTCCTAAGTGATAAACGTGACAGAACGATGTGAGTTAGTTTGAAAATTATAGGTAAGATCCCTCATGGAAGTTTCGCAATTTGTTTTTGCCTAAGAATGGATGAAATGTGCTCAAAATCAGTATGATGTAATGGCCCGTCAGCTTCGTTTGATAGACAACGCTACGCACTCCCTAAACTTCTCAGCAGAAAAACATGAAATTTTCCTTTTGTATCGAAAGTGAGCATTAGGAAAATATTTTTGAAGTCATCCTCTAAAAGGGTTTATTAGGGGATGAACGTTCCAGGGCTGCGGGACTGTTCGAAAGAGATACCGTAGCCCTGGAACACAAAGGGCAAAGAAGGAACATGGATGGGTTTTAGTCAGTACAAGTCTGACACTCTCTTCCGCTCCGCCCAGAGTGGGGGGGGTCATTTGATGATTTCCCATTAGAAAAAAAAAAAAAAAAAAAAAAAAAAAAGGGGGATGAACGTTAGTGACGTAGTTCGTCATTTTTGCCGATAGAGAATTCCAACAGGCACACAGCTGTAGGTATGTAATCCTCGAGCAATGCTTGCTGGGTCAAAAATTCCACTTGTGGGTAATTCTTCAATAACTACTTTCGTCTATTTTGTCTCCACTTTGAGTATGCTCTCCATCTTTCTTATGTATTATCTATGGTCCAAACTTTTTCGATATGCTCATACCTACTTATACAGTCCATATATTTCCTATTGATTCGCAACTCAACGGCGACATCAAAACATACTCGTAACTAGAAAAGTCTCGACGCATGAATATATTGCTCGTGAAAAAAACTTTGGAACAAGTTATATGGACCCAAGTAAGGTACTTTTCCGTTTCTTGGGATCAATGAGCCTTTGAATAGAAGGTTGTATGACGAAAAACATCCACCATTCAAATCAACTCATTTTTTTTTTGCTTGGGCTTGATAAGTCAGTATTGACAGGATATTTTTAGAGTTCCGTAATAGTGAAGAAAAAACGCCTTCAATAAATTGTGTATAGCTGGGATTTGCATCAACCGTCTTTCTAATCAAGGTCTTTCTTCTGCCTTTGACCTACTTACCTTCCCTCCTCGGGTTGGTGACTTGGTGTGTTGTAGATTGCAGTACTGTTTTCTTCCACTCTCAATCGACATCTTAGTTTTTACTTCTACTAAAGCTATATCATTCGTGTCTAGTTTTCTATACTTTTGTCTGCCTCTTCTATCCATTTATACTACGTTTCAATCGTGTTTTTCTATGCTTCCTTTATTTTCGACGGTCCTTGATCTTCGTTTGAATTTGATTCAGTATGTCTTACGTATTGTTTTATTTCTGTTCTATTAGTAAGGTCTTTGGTTCCGATCAGGGCATGCGAAACCCGGTTTAGGTCCCATAGTTAAACCCGGGAGAAACCGGTTTTACTACGGGTTCAAAACCCGGTTCCGCGTGCCCTAGTTCTGATGTCAGACAAAAATATATAATTACTCTTACTCATGCCGTTATTTACTTGCTATGGGATTGAAATAAGTATTGTATTGAAGTATTGACCTCTTCTTAATAGTGGGAACTGGTAGCTGACAAACTTGCTTCTGTTGTTCCGTTATATTTGTATAGAATGTGTTTACTTGCTGATTCATCTAAGTTCAGTTTGTACAGTCGTTCTCTCATGTTGATCTTCTGAAAATTTTGGTTTCTAGAATATTAGTTCTCGTGACGAACCTACGGAACACCACACTTTTGCTTTGGCTTATGATTTTGCTTATGAATAATTGAATGTGATATGGACACTAAATTAAAAAAGTAATCAGTAGAAGTTGACGATCTACTCAAAGAAATGACGTCACCATATAAATCAGTTCTTTACAATCAAATGTTTTTTTCTAACATCACAAAAAGTCACCTTGTGTGAACCGGTACTAATTTTGATGATGCTGTAGTCGATGAACAAGAAAGAATATAAAATGAAGGGCATTTTACAATAGGCCCTTTGTACTCTGTCTCCTTACCGCACGATACGCCGTGACGTTAAAATAATTAGAAGATAATCTATCTTTATTGTATTGCAAATAGAAAACCTTGTAGATTTAATCATAAAGTAACAGTAACTTGGTAGATTATTTGTTGAGCATCGCGTTTTGTAATAGGCTTTCTATTCTTATAAGTTGATTCTATAAATTGCTTTCGAGCCTCTGGGAATGTTTTTCATGAATTTACGAATGAGAATGCCTTTATTTGGAAGTCTAAATTGATTTATTTTATTATTGAAGTTTATTGACAGATGAAGTGGTTTCTTCTCATGTCAATCGATGATTAGCGAAATAATTTGAACTTATATTTTTTTTTTTGGGAGCCACTAACCAACCATGAGATAGATTCGTTCGTGTGGTTAATGAGCCAGAGCGAGCCTTTCTTGTATTAGTTTCCTTATCATCAATTTTACTTAATAAGTCAGCAGAGACATTTGTTGCTAAAACCAAACAGCTCAATTTAGCTTCCGTCGTCTCTTAAAGAGACATTATATTACATAGGTCTTCATCAGCAAAAATGACTGCTTCAATAAACTTTTTGTTTTAAAAGCTATTGTTCTCGAGTTCACGATTGTCTGAGATAAGAATTGTGATAATATTCTCATTTACTTGTGTTCCGGGAATTTAAGGAGCGTAATTTTAAATGGCGTCTCATTTCAAAGGTGTCATTTCTTGGAGTTTATTCTCATCTACTGCTTTATTACCAGGAAAATACGGATGAGGATGAAGTTCAAGTGAATTGGTAATTAAAAAAAAATATTTGATGGCAACTTTAAAAAGATCTTCACTTTTGTTGATTATCGGACCTGGGAGATTATACCATTGCAATTATCACCTACTTAGCCTTTTCGCAACTATGTTGGGGTCGGCTTCCAGTCTCACCGGATGCAGCTGAATACCAGTATTTAACATGGAACGTCTGCCTATCTGACCTCCACAACCCAGTTAGTAATGGGTAATACGATACCCCTCCATAGGACAGGATACCACCTGAATAAAAATTTGTTATGTGCTATCCACAAAGATTGCTAGATACTATCAAATTTGTTGAGATTGATCGTATTCCTAAAACAAGTTATACCTTTTGAATAACCGCCTAAGGCTAATTCTCCATTTGTCAAAAAACTCTTGATAAATGAAGAAATTATAAAGCCATTTCCTTAGTAACTCAAATTAAAAGCTTTGACCATGAGTTTGATCGATCGTTACAAATCCCCATAAGGAATCCAGTACATCAAATATAGATCAAGTATTTCCTTAAATGTCTACAATTCATAAATCTGAGTCGATTCCAATTACATTTAATAGGCGGTTGCTATAATTGGGCCATTTGAATACAATTTGTTGATATGATTTATATGTTGGTAGGTACTTCCCACTTTACCGAATGACATAATCTGGTACCAGTAAATTCAGTCAATTTAATCATAACCTTGAATTTTTTTCGTACAATTGAATGATTATATTTATGGTCGCAACATTATTAAAACATCAATCAGATAGCAAATTGTTTAATTAAAGTAATATCATACTCGGAACTAGTAATAAGAAATCGTGATCATGGTATTTTCCTCCCACGATCGTTTTGATGTAGTTTGGTTATGAGCACGTTGGAGACCCCGTCTTAGATTTTTATTTGTGCCCCTGTGTGGCAAGCTAACTTTGATATCATAACAGCTACCACATTTTAGAATTACCAGTAGCCCGAAGAATAGCCAAACTTAAGTGGCAGTGGGCAGGGCACATTGCTCGCAGAACGGATGGCCGATGGGGCCGTAAATTCTGGAGTGGCGACAGCGAACCGGAAGACGTTGCGTTGGAAGGCCTCCCACTAGTTGGACCGATGGCTGGTAAAGGTTGCAGGGATCCGCTGGATGCGAGACGCAAGGGACCGGTTAATGTGGCGACACTTGGGGGAGGCCTATGTCCAGCAGTGGACGTCTTTCGGCTGAAATGATGATGCTGATGTATACAGTATGACCACTTTAAGAGTGCAGTGCGAGATGGCGCTACTTGTCAGGAAAAGATGCAACGATATGTCAAACTTGGTACATTTATTTTAGTTCTGTGTTTTTCCGCTTGCACAGAAAAGTTGGCTGAAGTGTATGTAGTGTTTTTGACTACTTTGAAGTGGATACTGTAGCTGCATTTGTTGCCAACTTCAAAAAAGGGAACTTGTGCATTCAACATTTTTTAATGCAATGATAGTCTCTGATAGTAGAAAAGATAGTAAATTCCTTCTGAATGATAAACCGATAGCCCTAATCTTTTGATAAGAAGATTAAAGTAAAAAGATAATCAGCTTGTTACCCAAGTCTTGGAATTAGGTCACTTGCTTTCGGGCGATGCACGTACAAACATACTGTCTTGACTTGTGCAATAGCGTAAACAACGCCCACAGAATCTGGAGCATTTCTTATACATATAGCAAGCTATAATGTGCATGCAGCTGGTATATCTAAGCACAACGGAAAAATCTACAATTCTTCATCTTCTAAAAAAAAGTGTGTTCTTTATATTAAGGAAGCTACTTATTCTTGACATTTTTACTAAAAGCTTTTGATAGTCTACTTATTATTAATATTATAAGAACTAAAATTTGTTTTAAATTTGTTTGTAGGGGTTATCTTCGGAACTAGAGATGTGATTCCGAAAATTCTTTCACTAAAGGGTAGCTACATTATCCCCGAGTATCATAGGCTACATTTTAACCGTTCCTATGGGTTAATTTCCGTACATAATGGGACCGAAGCCACGAGAGAAAGTTATATTCTTCTTGAAATAACACTCGCATCATCATCTGCTTAGCCTTTTCCCAACTATGTTGGCTGGCCCCAACAGTCTTATCGGATGCAGTTGAATACCAGTGTTTTCAATGGAACTACTGCCGATCTGAAACTGTAAACTCCACAACCCAAAATCGTAACCAAAATTTTGGCAAGAAACTGTCGTAAACAAAATCGTAACCAAAATTTTAGCAAGAAACTGTCGTAAAAGCCTGGACTTAAAATAAACAGAAAACAGTAAACATGGTAAATATCCCGTTTCTAGTGTTAATCATAATGTTAGTGACCATGGTGTTTAAAATCTTATAACTTAACATAAGTAGATCTACCCACAAAGCTTACTAAATCAATATTGACATTTGACAAAACAACTACCTATCCAATATAGTGACGGCGCCTCTCAAACATAAAACAAGACGCGATAAATAAATGAAACAATCGAAGTTCACCGTCATCAAATCAATAAACTTTACTACGTGTTTGTAGTAACAGCGGCTGACAGTAAACTCATTGTTTTACTACTGAAGCACTAAATAGGAACGTTGGAAATGTTCAACAATAAATTCTAGAGCGGAAAATAGGCTTCTAGATCAAAAAAGAAGCATTGGGGGCTTTCCAAGTGGCTTGGATTTGGGAGTAACGACCCATTAATACTTGTTTTCTTCTTGTCTTGCTTATGTTTTGGTGCTATCACTGCTATTACATCTACCAAAAGATGTTATGCTAAGTTCCCTTTCTAGACTAGTGATGATCAAATAGTCTTTTGGGTTCAGCGACTTATTTTTTTCTAGCTGTATAACTTTTACCACTAGTCATCAACCTCTTTGGTGACAGTTTTTTTCAATTTTTTTTTGTTGTTGTTTTGATACGAGCTTCTGTATTGTTTACTCCGTGACGATTCAAATTTTAGTGTCGTGGGCAGAGTTCTAAGTCCGTTAATTAAATCGGCACACTCTCGTTTCCTCGTGTGTCGGCAGGCCGCCTACGACGCATTGGAGACTCGGCCCATAAACTGACGTTACGAAATAACTTGACAAGCGCTCCGTTAATCTCTGTTTAACTACATTTTACCTTTACTGTGCTAATGTTATGAACTTATGAAGTAACTTAGTGGTGAACGGCATGTCTTCTAGAAAATTCGAGGATGTGTGACACCTATCAACCCGTATTGGGTTCATGTGGTGGATTACAGTTTACTCCCTCTCACAAAGAGAAGGCGCTCTCAGCATTGAGAATGGGACATTATGAATAAATCTTGCTTTGCTTATTATAAAACCAACGCATGTTCGAGAAATGTGATCAGTTTTGTAGTATTACAAGGAAAACGTGAGTCAGATGCAATCGAAACTTTATGTTAATAGTCTAAACCTGTTTATCTCTCATTAATTCTAAGCATAAGGCTATACAACTGGAACATAACAAGACGATTGATTATTAAAAGAAAAAAAAACAATTTGAAACGAATAAAAGTGACAAAAACATGATAAAATTTCATTTTAATTTGAAAACAGATAAATTAAAAATTAATTAAGCTCGTTGACAAACACTAAGAGGCACGAAGAACAAAATGTGTGAAGGTACAGTCGGGTCCATCGACCTCTGATTGACTCGTCACGTTTTCAACTTACGAATAGTTCGGCGTACGTTTTTTGTGGCTAACTGTACAACCGATATAAGTACCATACTTCTCGTTTTTTTCTGCTTTATTGGGCTTTCAAATGAGGCATAATTAGTTACAGTACAGATTACAATCTAATATAAACCAATGTACATAATGTTAAATAATAATTGGCACGTACAAGAAGATTTTTTACGCTTTTATCTAGACCAGTTTTATTCAACTTCAGAAAAGTAGTTATTAAAATTACTACTTGTGATAATGCACACTTACATAAATCTTTGTTGTTCAATTAAGATTAATGCTGCTAAATCACGCGAATAATTTCGTGTTCACCTTTTCCTTACTAAGACTAATCAACTATTATAGCAGTCTAAACGAGTCTATTACCAAGCAATAAACAAAAACTGGTTACAATAATTACTACCAAATTATCGACATGCGATAAATTCACGATAAAATCAACACGGAAAAAAAATTTACGTCGAATGAATTTTCCACGCGACTGTCCGTTACGCCAAGAAGTTCTCCGGCATTGTTGACGTAGTAATTTTAACGCCTTTGCCTATAAAAAAAACTATTTCTTTTTTTTTGTTTTAACTTTGCAGTGAGAACTCCTTAGTTCCGCCGTTCCCGGGAACTGATTTAGCGTTCCTTTTTAATCGTCCACGGTAATTACTGTCTTTAGCAAACTTTTTTAATAATTAAAATTTTAATAGGAGGTAGAGTAGACATTTTTTACCTACTATTTGCTCCTCGTTATGGTTTTAATAATTTTTGAGAAAAACGTTTAAGGTACATTATTATCTAGGTTCTAGATCATGCAATACCTGTCTTGCTTCGTTGCCCTTCGTATTTTGGTTCGAAAGTTTATTTTTTGCGTAAACTGGATTTTAATACGTATTTATTCTTATTTTTACCAAATAGAACAAGTACTTACCAGAAAACCGACAAATTGCTAACTAAGAACCAAGACATCACTCCACATACATATTATATATATATCAAACACATACCTACATAGCTTTGTAAACGACGACACAACTTAAATTCCTGCCAAACAACACTAGCGTACACATGCGGCCATTTTTATTGACCCAACCAAAGTTTAAAGTTCCCAAAGGCCACGTTACCCGCAGGTCGTAGGCTAGTCCACCCACTAATTGCGCCGATGTTGCTCCTATTGTAACTAAACTGTTGCCGGAGCAAGGCCTTGCCTTTCTCACGTCCACAATGACCTGAGCATGTGCTTAGATAATTATAATCAGTGCCTGCCCTCGTCTGTGTTGTTATAATTATCATTTTTTGTTTGATATTGTTGTGTGCAGTTTTTGTTTTTAATTTTATAATGCTGGGTTTTTCTATCACAAATACTTATTTACTCTTTATTACATATAAACATAAACTCGCACCCTTTTCCCGTGACCGTATGCATTATTAATAAAAAAAATATTTCCCTATAAGCTGTTTACTTTTACATAAGACAGGTTCTATAGTAAAAAAAAAATCTGTTTTACTATTCATGCCTAAAAACTGTTTGTGCTTAAAGTACTATAATTAACCAACTTAACGGGTTATTTCGCACCCATTGTTTTCTGACTTTTCACCAAAGTGTTTGTGGTCCCACAAACTATCACATCTAATAACTTGAAGAGAGTCTCTTAATTACCACTCATTTCTAATTCACCTACTTCTGTCAAGCTTTTTCTATCATAAACCACTTCTTGCGTAAAATTCGCACGGTAATCGATCATACTATCGACTTTAGAGCTAAGATGTCATGAAATCCTATAGTCTACAAATAATATTACGTCACTGACATTACCAAAACTGTCGGATCAGTTCGCCCACATAACCGTACATTTTGCTTTGTGAATGTTTTATTAGCATCAATCAAGAAGTAACTTAGTTTATCGCAGTCCACTGCTTGACATAGGCCTGTGCTAGATTACGCCGCCACAATACCTTGTCCTCTATCTACCACATTCAGTCTGACCTAGCGACCTTTGTAAGTCCATCGGTCCATCTAGCTGGGGGGCGTCTAACACTGCGCTTGCCAATGCGCCCTTGTAGGACTCCTTTGCTAAATAGGCCCTCGAATCATTGGTCATTTTATTTATGATAAGACTTTTTTTCCTTAACAACGTGCCACTCGTAATCTCGTATGCGCCACAATCCTTGTGCCTCACAGACTTTGATAACCAACACGATAATTGATTGTATTTTATATCTGTAATTACACAAAGATACTCGAACTACGCAAATTGTAGATCGTTATCAATGCAATCCACTTGAGATTGCAATTACAACGATTACTGTGTCAATTATAGATTGTAAATTGTGTTATCGAAAAACGAGGGTCTAATCTTTTTGGCCACAAGTGTACACTTGGACAATTTTCCTTACATTAGTTTGCGCCTTTTCAACGATGTTGTACCAAATGATTCATGACTGTTTTAATCACAGTTTTATTTTCTACGTAATTATACTCGTACTCTGGGGAAAACCTTTAAATTAATTAGCTAGATAATGTTAATTACACATCCGCATTTTCTGTAAGCCATTTTAATTTATTCTGTTGTCTTGTTGTTTTACCAATTAAAGTAAACTATGATTTAAAGGAATTGGACCTTTGCCCAGCAGTGGGAAAGCTTAGGCTAAACAAGAAAAAAAATGCTATACCTTTGAGTGTCATCAGGGTTCTATAAGAACCGAGGAATTATATTGACAAAGTCATCGATCGTTGTCAATTGGCCAAAATGGGCCAAAACAAAAATACCCAATGCTTTAAAACACCAATCCTTAAAACAAACAAATGAACGCCAATAAAATGGGTGTGATCGCAAAGCGGCGTACCTGTACATCATTTTTGTAAAAATAAAACGTAAATAAATGTCCGCCACCCCGCCTACGTAGTTACGACACAGACTGTACGTACGCTACATATGAAAGCAATAAACGGTGATAAATGGCCAAATGTATGAGATAATGCGGGGTTTTGTGCTCGTCTTATACTACCTTTATTATACCTGTAGGTTTTCATTTTGTTTGCAAAGTATATTAGTCATCTGGATAGTGTTTTTTATCACGGAGATTGTTGCTAGAACAAATAATTACTTACTTCTTTTTGTTTTGCAAGAAAAAGAAGTAAATGGTAGCGAGAAGGTTGACAGTGGAGAAAAAAGCGTTGCGCCGAAATAGAAGCCAAATAAAATTGTAGGATTTTAATAAAACACACTCTGCTAAAGAATTATTTTCACACCGTTGACTGGCAGGTAAGCAAAATCTCAATTCTAATCGAGCTTTCATACTAATCTATGCTCAAATCAAGTTTACAATACCCAGATTGTATACTCAACAATCTAGAATCAGATCCTAAAACGGCATTCATAATGACTCAATCAACCACATTGATTAGCGCACTGTACTAATAAGACAGACCACACCATGGTAACGGATGGCTAGATCACTCGATTAACGCGGCTACAGTTAATCTAGACAGCTGTAGGTGACCGATAATGTGTGACACCGGATTTCATTCTTGAGCGGAGATCACATTAAACGGCGGAGTTACGTCTTAGCTTGACATTTGTTAGTAGATAAATCTTGAAAGGTAATGAGAAGTAAACTAACCCAAGTTTAACCGTCAGAAATTTCCCGGTAGCAGCCACGGAGTCTGGATTTGTGCCCTGTTGATGGCAATAGGCTCTATTACATGAGACTTAAAACACATAACTGGCGAAATGTGGGTGTACTATTAGGTACGGCCTCTGCCTAACCCTCCGGGGAATACAGCCGTGATGTTGTGATCAAGACTAACCCACCCTCTGTATACGGAAATCCGATATCTTTTGCTATGTATAGCGATGTCGAACCAACAGTATGTTGGTATATTTGGCCCAATTTCCAAAATTAGTCGTTTCTTTTCATCAGAATGAATGAAATAGTTACCAGATGTTTCGCTTTCTGCCATCAACACTGGGATTTCAGATCCAACGATAATTCGTCTTTAATTTTGGGTCAACCACCTCTATGTGTAATTTTCTGAGCTGAATTCAATTCCGGTGGATACTTTTTCCGTTTACAGCAATGATGGGAACGAATGTTTTGACGCCTTATAATGCCTGCCCATCTTTTGATAGGTTTTGTGGGCTTAATAATAGTAATACTGTTTATCAGCTTTTAAATTATGCAAACATATATAATTATTATCTTTGTCAATGATTTGTTTAAGTGATAATTCATTTAAGTTAAAGTAAGCCCAATTATCTTTATTTTCTCGCTCAATATCAGATGGAAACACAAACATAACCTATAAAACATACCTGCATGTCATAAGTAAAGTACAAGGAGTGTCTCATTGTTAGTTAGTGTATAAGTGTATGTATTGAAACAGCGGAAAATTCTCAGGGCCAGTGTCAAGTGTCGCGATTATGCGCCAGTACATATCTACATAATGGCCCATGTTGGGCATTGTTCTAAATGTGTTAGTCAATAGAAACACGTATTTAGAGAACGATGTTTACATGAAAAAAGTTGATATGAAAATAAATCTTTAGTTTGGTATAGCTATTAAACTAAGTTTAGATAACAGTTGGCTTAGAGCGGATTTCACCATAATGTTGTAACTGAACACGATCACCGCATTTAAACCGTGTTCAAGAGCTGTCAGTAGCGTTATTACTATGAAATATTAACACAAGCAGCTGTGTAATTATTCGAAATAACTAAACCAATAAAACTTGGGAGGAGGATCGTCATAACCGAACACAAATGTAGGTGCAGATTTTTACTAAATATTGTAAGTTGGGTAAGTTTCAGAAAATTCTCATTTTATCAAGAGAAAGGCAAGCCCGAGTGAAATTCCAAAGCTTAATAGTCGCATGTAAACATTACTTTTATGGGCCCCCAAAAATAATGTGTGAACATGACGAAAATTGTTAAAAAAGTACAGTTACGACAATCTACCCGTGGACCGTTAGAGGTATAGTGTTAATTGATGATATAATAATGCCTACAAATGTTGTATGGGGTCATTAAAATTTACTTTTATAGTCATAATAGGCTCTAGTGGATAGTTTCGCTGTTTCTAATGTACATTTCTAGCTTTAAGTGGCGCCTGAGAAATTATTAGGGATATTTGTGGTGAATACCGTTTCGTATTAACGTGTATTTACATAGATATGCTTGTTACTTGTATGTAGATATTTGGAATTTCGATGTATCATTGCTACATTGGACACCAAAACTTGCGCAGATAAAACTTCTTGTGCAGATCACGCCAATGGCAATGCTCATTTGGACAGGGCAAAAACATAAATTACGTTATTATTACGTTTAAGCAATGGATGACAAATTCCCTTTAAAATTTTTTGGTTGTGATTAAAAGTGTTTGAATTAAATTTAAATTGCAAATAAGGCGCGGTTTTATCTAAAATATTGAAAAAAAAAATAGCTTAGATGAAACTACAAAAAACTTGTTCAGTAAGGATAAAAACTTTTTTATTTTTTATCATTAATAGGTTCCGAAATCATAACGATCTCAAAACCCAACTCATTTTTAACCAGCCTCTTATCCAAGCATTGCCCAACGAACTATCAAAACGGAATCCCTCTCGAACACCGCTTTTTGTAGTAAAACCAGGTTGATGTACCCAGTACCAGTACTCACTGCGCGTCGGAACACTCGGCCAATATTTACTATGTTGAGCCATAAACACGAACAGACTCGGATGGGTACAGTCGAAAAAATAGATCGGTATATAAGTTATTTTAATAAAAAAGGTAAACGGGATTGTTGTTTGCTATACGTGTTAAGTGTGCTGAGGACCTACCAAGTTTTGTCATCACAGTCAGTACCCATTCCTTTTTTTTACTTGTCGATCACACTCACATGTTGTCAGACCAGTATTTATCTACCTGCACAACTCTAAGATTAGCTTCATTTAAATCCTGAAGGGTGCAATATTAGCACACATTAAAGTCTTATAAGTCAACCAATAGTTTAATCAAAAGATTAGTATGAAGCTTTATTGCAGTCTCTAATTTATTGCGCTTAAAACACACACAATAGCTTCGGCTGGCTGGAAACTGCAGTGCGCTAACTCTAAAAAACTCTCCTATAGTAAAAATATTGACAGCATACATAGGAGTAACATGTTATTTATTTAGTTCATGCCCAAAATGTACAACATTAGAGGCATTCTCAACTAAATATAGTCTTCTGCCTGTGCCTGAGCACCTAACTCTCTTGCCAACTGTACCACAAAGTACCGTTACCTCACTGTTGGGGTCCGTATGTCACTAAGTGATGGTTTGATGTCTGGTACATCGCTAGTCAATTGTTTCTATAGCCTTGTTCGAACGCTTGTGGGCAATTTATCGAACCATGTTTGTACTGAGTGTTGCTTGCAGTAAACTTCGAACGTTGCTTAGAAGTTGGTGTATTGGAAACACTTTAAGGTGAGACGAGGTGTTCATGGAATTTGTCTAGATAACTGGGCACAGTATAAAAAAAGAACTGATTGCGGTTTTTATACCAAATAGGCTATTTTACTCCATTTTTTCAACATATATTTGCGCTTGGCTGCACTTATTTGATGTATTTTGTTGTTAGTTTTTGTTTTAAGGATAAAACGGAATCTATCACTTTCATGCATTGCGTAAAAGGTGATAATTATATTATTAAAAACTCTGGCACGTGACCCAAATTGAGGCTAATTTCGTCATCTTATTTCTCCAATACAATAATTTCCGTAAACAAACACTGTTTTAAGCTTTCACGGTTTATAACTAAACTTACTATATCGCTTATCGGAAATAATAACGTAATTTTCAATTATGCTGAGCACCCAATTCTAAGATTAAGAAAGACGGTAGACAGATTTGTCTGCACCTAATAATTTATTTACCATCCACCCACATTCTCCAGTCATCCCGCGATCGCTTGCAAAGGCATCGAAATATCAGGAGCTCAGAATAATTGAAAATCATGGTAAATATCCCGTAAGTGACAGTATAAGTTCAGTAAACTGTACTTCTCTAATATTTACCAACAACGCCCTCTGTCAATGTCATTCTAGAAGATTCACTCTAGAAGATTCTTGTAGCTGTGAAGTAACAATGACAAAAGGTTACTCCGAAAAAGTTGTCAAATCACGACAGCTAACTCCATCAATCTAGGTCCATATACAATATCTAGACTTCTTATGAATAAGTGACACAAGAAACTCCATCCTTAAACACTAAACATAATGACACATACGACAACCAGGTTAAAATAAATCGCCCAACCAATTACAGCTAACTACTGCCGTTTAAATATCACTTAAATCACACATATTTATCATCTGTGGAACATTTCATCACTGGGACATTTAACGTTCTATCTTAACTGGCGTAATTAACCCGTCGCCGAGTTATCTAGAATATGTATGCCTAATTATCTTACATGGTACAAAGTACACGTAAAAGAGGCTGAGGAGGTTTTGGAGGAGAGTGAAAGCTTATTTGTCAGATTTCATAATGGTCTTAGTCAGATTCCCAGAGTTTTTGTGCTTGGTATATTTTAGCATTGACTCTTTCCTTTTAGTCAGGAAGCTTGGTGAAAAGAATGGTTGGTCATCAAAACTAATAAGTCGGACTAACTACCCTAGCTAACATTATACATTATTTAGCTTTAGCTATTTAGCTATTATCAAATACTGTTATAAGCTTTCACGGTTTTTAACTAAACTTAGTCATCCCGAGATCATGGCGCTTGCAACTGCGTCGAAATATCGGGAGCTCAGAATAATGGATAAACACTGAAGATATCCCGTAAGTCACAGTATAAGTTTAGCTATCATCATTTTAGTAGAAAGACGTCCATAGCTGAACAAGTGGACGTAGGGATAAGGCTATCCCCAGGGAATTGAATCCCTCAAAACTCGTCGCTTTGAAATGTCTGTCGTTTATTACAGAAGCAAAAAAATCACAAATTCTGATAAATCGAACCCATAATCCATCTTCCTGCAACATTCAATAGTATTATACATTGTGCAAGTTCCAATTCTCCAAAGAAATGTCTATTATAACAGGATCAAAATTAAAATGGTGCGTGTCGCCAGCCAGTATAACAACAATAGATTCCTTCCTGTCGGATCCCCAGCCGTTATAGAATTTGGTTTATATCCCCATAATTCTTGGCTCGTAATGGTGAAATACTTCTAATCAAATTATTCACGGAGTATTTTTTTCTTCGTCGATCGGTGTTGGAATAAAAAATGTAACACTTTAAGGCGCTGTTTTTATGTCGTTTTCATTTAATGGTTCTTTTATGAATCCTTTACAGATATATCGTACTTTAGGTGTAATACTAAAGATTATTGTGAAGGAGGTCGCTTGGGGTGTACTAGCAGCATAATAATGGACTCCTAAAGGTGTTTTCTATTTAGAACGATGCTGGTGAAATAACAAGCAAGCACTGCTTTGAACACGTTATTCATAGGAGTGCTCTTCTCGGTATTATTACTGTACTAATAGGTACTAGTCTGTATTATCCCACTGCTGCATTGGGCAGTTGTTGGTCAAACCATCAATGTAGCCCACATCTGGGCATTGGCTTCCACTCTAAATTTCAAAAAAGACTTCTTCGCTTATGGTGTCGAATTCAGTGTCAATATCATCAGAAGTTCATTCCATTATTTGTTGTCCAAACTTCAATTTAGAAAAAATATTGAGAGATTCAGAGATTAAAGTAAGCATATAATTCAGGGCATGTTTCCTTCAACCTTCGCCGCGGAGACAATATTTATTGTTATGTTTATATCTCGATCCTCTGTTGTCCCAACAGTGAACACGAACGGGGTAAACGCGCACTCGTGTTTACTTGTTTACCCTGCGTAAGTTATGAATTTATTATGTTGCTTAGGGGGAGCCTTTTCATACTATACGCCTTTGATGAAACTTTTTCTGTTCTACAATATTCACTTCATGTGTGCTTCAGTCAACTGCTGAGGAGTTCGTGGCTAAATAATAACAGCCGCTCGGGTCGATCTTTAGGTTAAGCCGCGCTTGCCTAGGTTGGTCCGTGGATCCGAGGGATCACCCATTACATACCGAGAATCGAGTATCGTACCGAGGTCTTTTTCTAGCGTCTTACGATTAACGAATGTTTTCACCATCATGATCCTCCTACCTTTATTTCCATTCATTTGGGACCGGTATATTAGATCTTGTTTCATTCATCAGTAAATCAAAGATCAAACGTTTGAACCTTATTAAACTCAGCCGGTAAAAAAGTTTTCTCAACATAACAAAAAAGCTACCTCAATCGCACGTTCATCTGTGAACCTTGGCCCAAAGACACAGATCACAGTTATGGGAGCTGCTGTCTCGTCAAAATAAACACAATTGACAAAGCGACAGGAAAATACCCAAATGATATGACGATAACGAATGGGGAGATTTTGAAAGATTATCTCTGTCTCCGCCGCCAGCTCCACAGCCGAGGGTGAGATGAGATGAGGTCCTTGGTTAGATTTCCAGTTCATCATTATCTTCCTGAACTTGCCCCAGGTTACTTGGTGTTGGCGCAACACGTTTTGTTCTTCCATTCTCCTCTGTCAACCGTCCCGCTATCATTTACTCCTTTCTCTTTCATATTCCTCACACAATCCGTCCATCGTTACCTTGGCCTTGCTCTCCCTCTCCATCCATCAATAAAATAGATGGATTATATTTCCAGTTATTGGGTTTTTTTATCAGGAAATTCGCAGTAACAGCCGGGAGTCTGCATTATTGCCCAGTTGATGGCAATAAGCTCGCTTTCTGTTACACAAGACCTCATTAACGGCAAAATCTGGTTATACTTTAGGCACCTCTGCCTAATCCTTCAAAATACAAGCGTGATCATAACGTGCCTTCTATTCCAAAACATTTCCTTTATTAATAGTTGTATTATATTAATGAGTGACCTTAATAGCTTTGTTCATCGATCAAATTGTCAATTAAGTAGTTTATCAACACTACAAACGATACCTCAATTACTTAGATAGTACCTAACCTTTGTTACAGCGTTGGTATTTATTTTCTATCTCTTTCTTTCATATTACCTACGTATCTCCCTTTCTTCTTTTTCTATTGAAGAATTGATAAAACTACAATAAAGATAGTTTTAGTGGGACATGTAACGGTGCCCTTGTAATTAAAACCTGCATACATGATGGATTGATTCGTTTTAGTCCCAAAAAATAATTGTGAAGTATTTTATTGCGCATTACAGAGAAAGGTCTATGTATCCAACTCTTCTATGTAATTTGATGATTGAGGGAGTGACCATGACACTTATAGACTCGGGAGTTGCCTTTAGCGTTTTAGCCTTTAGCTTTAAAACCCATAGATGATAATAATGATTGCGGCTTCAGTGGAGTTCTTAACTTCTTCAAAGTGCAGGAATCCTTACTCCTTACACTGAAAAACCGAGTAACTATGGCCACAAGCTCTAGGAATCTTGCATTGAATCTTCATTAGTTTTCAATCTAATCCAGTTGCTGAAAAAAATAAAGATAAACACTGTTTTAGGCTTTCACGGTCTCTTCTTCTTCTACGTCGGAATTTTCATTTTTTTTCTTCTATTTTCTTTGTTTTCCTTTTCTTTCTTTTTTCTTCTTCTTTTCTTTTTTTTCCTCTTTTTCTTCTTCTTCCTCTTCTTATCTTTATCGGGAGCTCAAAATAATGAACAATCACGGAAGATATCCCGTAAGTGACAGTATAAGTTTAAATTAAAGATAGGTATATCAAGAACTAAAATCAAAATTACCAATAAAACATCGGTATTTAGTGGTAAACGTTTGATAAGAAATAACAATGTTATCGTTTCTAACGCCTAATGCATGTCTAATTAAAAACGTATAATCATATCTGCCCTAATTACACTTCTGAACGCACAATTATCAAAGAAGACATTCAATTTATATTAAAAATCACTTTTACTCCTTATCGAAAAGTTAGGCCGGACAGATAAATAAAAAATGCCTTATCAAAGTTCGTCAATTTTACCGTAAACGAAAAAAGATGGCTTTCAGCGTTTAAAAATAGAACGCGGTTTGATTGATTATTTAGTTTTCAATTTAGAAGATGGCCGTTGTATTTGACGTTTTAAAATTAAAAGGCTTGTGATTGGATAAGGTTGTAAACGATATTTTAATTTCCCGGTGTTTTGTGTCCTCTTTAGTTTAATGGTCGCAAACGCTTCTGCTGATCGTGAGTGATTTTACGTCAGGAATTTCCAGTCTCTGGATTCGTGCCCGGTTGATGGCAATAGGTTCTAACATAACCGGTCTGCCTAACCCTTAGGAGATTGCAGGCGTGATGTTATGTTATAGACTAATTTACTTGGACCACAAAATCGTGCTATCATTTTGTACACACTAAGCCTAAGTGTGTTTTAACTTTAAGTGATAAGATAACCCTTTCGGATTTCGTAAGTTCATCAAAGTTTGTCGTTGGATTACTTAGTTATGAACTTGGCTTAGATACGTAATTGGAAGGGTCTTACTAAGAAAACGTTCATATTAATTATTGTCAGGTAGCGAAGGGTCAAACTTTTAGAGGTAAGCCGGAGTACGTTTCTTAAACGTGATTTTATTATTTGTCTATGGAATACTGATTGTGCCCGTTTTCAAAGGGAAGCCGGTAGGAATCGAGTTGTATAGAACCTTAGCCACTGATAGTTACCTTCATCTAGATTATCTTTATAAATACAAGGCGGACGGGACACCGACGCTAAAACGGTAACCACGTATTCAGGACATCATTCTGAAGGATATCATCGGTTATTTAAAAAAAAAACAGCTGCTGAAAAATGTATATGTGGAGGACGATTCAAAATTATCTACTGAATACGTGGTTAGCGTTTTAGCGTCGGTCGTCGTCCTATCCGCCCTGTATATTATTCAAATATTAGGTATTATGTCCAAGCTGTCAGTTGCGCTGTTCAGTTTTTTAAGTAAAGTTCTAGCTTATTTCCTGCTACCAATTATCACTTAACACTATTCTAGATAACTATCGCTTCCAGCAATTCAATATCTTGTATGTTTGCAAAATACTACTGTTAGCTAGCGGCAATTACCATTATCAATCCGATTATTTATAAACCAATTATGACAAATATATTATTAAAGTAAATTCCACCGAAATCCACTTAACTGAACGTTACGCACTTAACTATCTTATCTTATCCTTAAGAATAGTAGAAATTCCTTAATTTGTTAAAAAACATAACGCTGCCATTTTTCCTAGAACACGGTGCGGCGCCGGCGCAGCTTTATATTCACAGAAACGCAACCGGATGGTTTGCGCATGCGACACATTATAAGCATGGAAAATTTGCATCTTTGTCTGTGTATTGAGCAAGAATAAAAGGAGACATGCGGTGCATTGTCGGTTGTGATTTCTTACAAATTCTCTAGAAGTAAACATAGAAAATGAATCAATAACAATCGCACACTCGTTCTTTGATTTTTTCAAACAACGCACAATAACATTCTCAGCTTATATTCATTGATGTGTAAGAGAGATAGTCTTTTCAAGAATTAAGTTAGAATTAGGTTCGACGGCGGCACATGAAGCTGTACATTTCCAGTATAACTTAGCCTCGCTTTATTTAGATTTCCTATACAATGAGAGATCCGCATAAACTGGTTTACAAAAATACTTGAGCAGAAAGATCTTAAACCCAGACAGCAAATGACATAGATATGGCGACCAATCTAGTAGGAGTAGGAAAAATCTTTTCTTGGTTAAAAAACAAGTACACCAAGTACCTACTCATACGAAGTAACACACTATTATGTAACATGGCTAGACATACATACAGCAGTATATAAAAATTATGGCCCATAAATCCTACAGAAACCCATAAACGAACGAGTCTATTTTTCTTAGTCGAGTCAACCTAAATTTGGATAGTACCTTTAGATAAATTAATTGGTCAGACAGGTCATTTGTCTGGAGGGCAAAAGGATTGCTGGGAAACTGTTTTGGCAGAATTCTACTTTGTACAATATTTTTCTTACTTTAGTGCTAACTTGTGTTGAGGGGACTGGAATGAAATGCCAGCTGTTTGTAATTTAATACATTTTTTTTCTATTTCTTTTTATTTAGTTGATTATAATCATTTGCCTTCTTTGATAGATTTACGTTACGACTTTTGACGTCATAAAATAAGGCTAATTCGCCGTTTTGACGTTCAAATTCCTTGTATTCGTTTCGGTAGCTGTGGTTAGTTTAATTGAATTGTTTTTATCAGCATGACTAAACGGTAAAATATGCCGTTTACTTGTTCTTGTCAAAACGTGTGGAATTTTTCTGATTTGTTTGCTAAGTTTTCCGTGTCTGGCCAAGGCTAGGCAATTCTTTTCCTTTTACATCAATTGTCAAGCACCATAGTTGAGTTTTCCATCCTTTTTAAAGGAAGACTCTTAAAATGTATTATATTGTCTACAGAAAATGGGCATTCCACTTTTTTGAAAACCGATGTGCTACCAACCAACTGAAACGATTTTAGTATGTGGTTTTCAGGATTTGTATGTATTATGCAGTGTCAAACCGTGTTCCGTTTTAAAAATGGAATGTTGCCTTTCCTTTTGGTGGTATAGGTACATCTCTTTCTCGTCCCGAAATATTACTGCTTTATGAGGGTTTGGTAAGCAGCCGCAATTTTTATTTTTATTTTTTTATTTGTAATATTCTGGTATTCAACTGCATCTGGTTCGATTGAACGCCGAACCCAACATAGTTGGGAAAAGGCTAGGCTGATGATGAAAAGGTTTTGGTAGGGCCCTAGGTTTTTACAAAGGTTTTAGGACCAAATATTCACCAATTTTCTTTCTTCTTCCCCAGATGGCGTAGCGTAATGGAGGGCGAGTGCTCAGAGGGAGCGGAGGGCTGGCTCCTAGTGCGCGTGCACGTGCCGGAGCTGAACGTGCAGAAGAGTCTGCAGTTCCCCAGGGATCAGCTCATATGGGACGTTAAGCAGCAGTGCCTCGCCGCCTTGCCTAAGGTCTGTACCGGGGTTTGGTTTTGTAGCTTACATGTTTATATTTAAAAGGAATTCACTTGAGGTAAAATTTCCTTATTTTCTCTTAACAGAAGAGTAGATAAAATTAAGCTTTAAGACGGTTTTTTTTAAAAAGTGAGGTAGTTTTTGACAAAAATTAACAAGTAGTTAAGTTGGTTCTTTACTTTTTAGAGTGAAAACTTAGTAGTTGTTAGACGGATTTATCAATATTTGATGAATTTAATAGGTAAGTTTATTACGTACCTCATAAATCTGTTACTAATGTTAGGAGCAAAGGTGTCCTCTTAAATGGCTATACACAGTAAATCATATTGGTAAACCATAAATGTAAATGTTAAACATTAATGAACTGATAACAGATGACTTTGACATATTTGTAATGTAATTTTGTAATGTTTTAATTTTAAAGTAATTAGTTTTATGTAAATTGGGATTTAATGTCTTTATGAATAAATAAATAAATAAAATAAACCTAATTCCGATTGTGAGATTCTAAAGAATTAATACTCATCAAATCGTTTGCAGATTCAAGGAATTTGACATATTCGGGTTTAAAGTCATTCCAATCGGATACATCTCATAAGTTTCTTAGTAAAAATTGAATCATTAGTTTTTTCTAGAATCATCAAGCTTTTGACCTTGTGGCTTTTGTCACCTGAGTTGCATAACTTAAACGAGAGGAAACTTATTCATTAATTATAGGTAATTTATTTGACCCGCCATCTTGCTAGACAAATAAATTAGGTATTATGTTTTATATAAGATTATTTATTATCAATTTATCAGCTCTTAAGCTGCAAATAAAGAGTAAAATTTGCGATGTCCGTACGTAATTAATTCAGAAGAATTTCAACAACTTTTGTTGGTTGTCATTTGTTTTAAAATGGCGGCAGATTTTTTTTTATTAATTGGTTTTCACATGCCAACAACGAATAGGCCTCATTAATCCCAAATTAACCTAGTTTCTACAAGTAATACGATTACGCATACATTACTCTGCTTACCTACATTCGAACTAAAAATATATGAAACCAAAACTTTCGCTTATTTAAATTATTTTGTTATTTAAACGGTTATTCAATGTTATCGTTCCGCTTAGTGGATTTAATGTATTTAGTTAACGTTACGTATTTTTTGTAACATTGCACGTAATTTAACTTATTACTATTATAGTAAGATTATAGTTTTAAAATACTTGCTCAGTGTTTAACTTGGGTTCACTCGGTTTTGCTGTAACCACAGAATATATAATAGTACAAATACTATTAACCGTTTCCGATTTCGTCCGTCCGAAACATTTCGTTCACTTAGTAGATAATATAATTGTGTCAGATTTGAAAACAGTGAAAGTATTAAAGAGAGCAGAGGTTCTTATCAAGTGTTATTCTAGCTAGTGCTTCATCAACCATGCATAATGATAACGAAAAAGTCAAAAATGTTAATAAGCTACCAACAAACTCATTTGTTATACCCGTTTACAACTGCCAGGGCTGCGGGACTGTTCGAAAGAGATACTGTGGCCCTGGAACACAAAGGGCAAAGAAGGAACATGGATGGGTTTTAGTCAGTACAAGTTTGACACTCCCTTTCACTCCGCCCAGAGTAGGGGGGGGGGGGGGGGGTCATTTGATGATTTCCAATCCGAAAAAAAAAAGAATACCTGTTTACAATCAGAGCTATATCTTTGCCATGTAAACACTTTTCCAGGCCCTCCCAATTTCTTACGGCCACTTAAGACAAAAAGTTCAGTTTACAAAAAATCTTATTCACAATGAGAAACAAATCAAAATAAATTCACCCTTCGTCAACCAAACATAGCCTTCCTATTGAGTCCTTCTGTCAATTAATCATTAAGTCAATATTCCCTTAACTATAAAATTCCCAATAGTGTCACATTAGAACACACCCATTACCCAAGTTCCCAGCACAATAATTATATAATTACATACAACGTGTTTCTTTCTAATAATAAACTCGAAAGACGATGGGAAAGCTATCAGCTGATATGTCCCACATCTGATGATACCATAGTGTTTAGACCAGTGTGTCACCTGTGAGTTCCCAGGGATTTATAACTTTATAAGACAATTGAGGGCAGTTGAATTATTTATTTTGTGATGGGTTGTAGGAAACCGGGTAATTTAGTGACATCAATCAGGTTATGGATATTGTAGTTTTGGTTTATTGTTTCGTAATTGTCTTGCTTTTCGATATTATCTATGCCTGTACACACACACAATCAAGCTTTACATTTCCAGTATAACATGGCCTCGTTTTGTATAGATTACCCGTACAATGAGAGATCCGCATGAACTGATTTTGTGTAGCTTGATTGGTTGCCGTGCTCATACCCATCAAAGATACGCCAATGGTGTAACTGTTACTGATACTCATTTGGAGTATAAAATCTTCAGTAGATTTAAAGCCTTACCAAAATATACCACTACACTTTCAAAAAATGTTCGACTTCGACAGTGTAGCGGGAGCTGAATTTACTTGATTAGTGATTATTTCGCGTCCGCTTGATCTTTAAACTTTAGGAAATGGAGCAGTCGCTCTAATTAGTAACGGATCAATCAATACTATTTCGAACTTTAGTTTTAATTACTTTTCCAGTGAAATGGATCGAAAAATATGCTAGAACAAGTTTACGATTCAACCTTTGTGATTACGATACTTCAAAGGATATAAAGTGCTTGTTTCACGTCAAACTTATTTCAAAAGACTTGAGCACATCTTAAATTCAATTTTATCAGCGCCAAGTGGCACACAAATATTATCGTAACTATAATTGCGATCCAGTGAAAGTAGTACGAACGTCTGGTACTTGATCGATAATCAAGTTTCGATTCAAATCGATTACGACATTGAAATGCAAATATCGAGAGACTTTAGAGTGGGGGACGTCTCTCGAATGTTTACATTGAATGTAATTGAATCGAGTCGGCGGGAAATCGATTCGATTTTGTTTTTTATTGGATTATTTTTAATGAATGTGCTCGAATATGGAATACGACTTTGTTCTTCATGTTTGACTTTGAATGTATGTTACCTAAATAAATAAATAAATAAATGATTAAATCTACGTAACTATTAGGTATGAGTCAGTTTGAGCTTAATTTGCTACTGCACTGAAAAGAATAACAATACCTAAGTATACCTAAAGACTGGTAAATAAGTATTTTGTTCTGAGATTGTAGATTTGAATAATAAATAACTAGGTACATAGCATACCAAGTTTATCGTTTCCATCGCGTCCCTAATCGATTTTTAACGCTATTGCCATAGCTAATATTCCGTAACTACTTCATGAAGAGTCTTTTATTTTCTCTAATAGGTATTATAGTGTAGTTACAGTTTATGAATTTAGTCATTGTAAAATAAACGTACTGTATGTAAAATACCTGCTTATTACTTAAATAGGTACCTTCGTAGACTCATGTGAAATATATACAAATTAACTCAATTGGAAAAATATGCAGTGCAATTAAATGTAGCTATAATGAGGCACTTTACCTGACTTTAATATGAATATATAACTATAATCTTTCAAAAATAATGTCGCATCTCCACTAAAAGCACCATAAACAAATTCCGAATCGAACATAAATATCAAAAATCATAAATGATACAAAAGAATATTCTCGAAGAACGCAAGAAATGCAGTAGCAATATTTTAATGCAATGTAAAGCTCACAAAAGTGCAGGACTCACGTGGGCAGCTGTAGGCGGGACAAGTCTTAAGACTGCCTAGTAAATCGCAATAAACGTTGCATTAAAACATCACACTTTCAATCGTTACAGGATAAATGTTTTATAATCCTTATAAACGCTGCCATTTTATTTTTATTATGTTTTGCCGGTTGAGCGACTCATAAAATTATGATACTTTTACTACTTTCATTTCTCGTTTTGCTGCATTTTGTTTGATTGTGTTATTAAATTTTGATGTGAGCTCGTTAATATTGCCGTCAAATAAATGCAATGACAGTCTTTGAGAATAACATTCCTAGTTTGTTTGATAACATAATGTCAAACGAGAAGTCATCTTCTGTAATGCAAATCTGAAAATTATTCAAATACCCATCACACTCATGTAGGTTACAAACGTTTTGTTACATAAAGAACTTGCTTACATCCGCAAGAATGGCTAGATTTTATCGTGCGTACCCTCCAACTATCAACATCTTATGTAGCTACATGTCGAGTATCGGAAAAATCACTAGCCGTCAGCAATGCACACTGGCACTTACAAACCAGTTTCCACAATACCGTTATGTGGAAGTAATTTCTTAAACGCATACTCGACGGTCACGCCAATCGTATCGAACGATATGCACTTGACTCGTCATCTGACATTGCCTTGGTAGGACCCCGACGCATAGAGTAATAGGTACAGTAATGCACAAAATTAGATATTTGCCGCGCAAATAAATGACATTCGGAATTTGCGCGGAACGTGCTCGAATTTCGAATGCTTTTTTTTTATTAATCACGTCGTGCCTCGGATTTTTTATTTGGTTGAAAAAGTTCGGTTGCTATTGGCAGCATTTAACCTATTTTAGAAATAATATGAAAATGTTATTCACACGAATATCATAAAAATGAGATTAAGTTAATAGATATTAAACTCGAGCTATTGTGTGTGAAATGGATTCTTACGTTCATTTTACTGTTGTTCTCTGTTTATTATTATTTTAAGAACGCCATTAAATATTATAGGAGACTTACTTAAGCAATGTTAAAGGTTTCATTTTTTTTTTTTTTAATACTTACTAATCGTTGTATAATATCTCAATAACTGTGTACAGTCTGAAATACCTAACATTACCTCTAGGCTTCCTATATCTAAAGTTGAATCCAAATTATCTACCAGCCAATAACCTAAATTAAATCCTAAGCTTCTATTGCAGTATGAACCTATAATTAACATGTAATATATTGTTTTCGGTGGTGTCTCCGGCAACCTTACCAACCTCAGGTGGCCACTTGGTACAGGGTACGTTTTTAAAATGCAACCCCCCCGTATATGCCTGAGCAACCCCCTGTAAATGATGCTTGGATCATGGCAATGATTCAGTGTAGTCGCCGATAGGGAGACGATACGTGTCTAACTGCATGTATGGTGAACTAAGCGTCAGTGGAATTTTGAAATGTATGTAGTAAGTGACATTGAGCTTGCTTTTTAATTTTCAACTTTCGGTGCTTAAGCGAACGTTGCAAATCCTACAGTGCGTTTAATGTCTTTACGACTCTTGAAATTTCCAC
Organism: Noctua janthe; assembly: GCA_910589295.1. Taxonomy (NCBI): domain Eukaryota; kingdom Metazoa; phylum Arthropoda; class Insecta; order Lepidoptera; family Noctuidae; genus Noctua; species Noctua janthe. The sequence continues at coordinate 3,785,705 of OU342560.1, forward strand.
CGCCGTAATGTGTATTGCATGATTAATTTCCCTGGTATGCTTGTATTTTCACGTGACTTCATAATTCCGACATATTTTAGTTAATTGCCTATCTTTTTGACACAAACTGTGAGAAGGTGAATGCCCTGCTAAATTTTAAAGTACCTGGTGTAAATAAGCTGTAACATTTTACGTACTATTTCAAGAAAAAAGATTTCGTAAAAACGTAAAGATTACATTCATTTTAAAAATAAAGTGGTGTACAAAAAATGTGCCCATTCAAACTAAAGTTTCTTTGAAGCAGGCTTAAATTAATATTAAATTAAACGATAAAATTGCCTGACTAAAAGTAACTCATGTGCCTTAATTGCAGTAAAGTTAAAATCGCGTGCACGAATTCTGTACACACGAATAAATTCAAAACTCCATTCACAAATTAAGTACACGATTAATTAAAACAGTTTTTTTTTTAATTTTTGAACTAGTCACGTGAAAATATGGCGTTTAACAATGGGACCTTGAAACCAACGTGCAATCGGTTGGCCATAAGTAACCCATAACTCACCTAGACGTTAAATGTTTCCATAATAACCATAGTATTTCAAGCATTAACCAAGTCATAATAAATCCTTTCTAGAACGTACAGTGACAGGTAAGTAATGCATTGTCTCTGAACTTGTTATAGGATTTCTTGTAATAACAGCATGTGGATATAAAAATGTTACTGTATAATATAGACTTATTAATATGTATGTTTACCTTCTTGGCCTCAAAACCTCCAAAAATAACCTACAAGGGTATTTCTTGTGCATCATGATATCATTATAAATGTACACATTTACATTATTTCAGTGTCAAAGAAAATTACTACAGCAAGAAACATCTACTTATCAATCAACTTTAAAAAAATTGTTAATGCAATAACGCTATAAAGTTGAACTAGCAAAAACAAGCGAGAGTTGTGCCCTAAAAATCAGCTTTTTGCCGTGTCACGTTACGAAAATTAAAAGCAAAAACTGGCTATTATTCGAATCGTCAGCAAAAAATAATGGATACCGAACTTTGTTTGGTGAATATTAATTTCACAGCGATTATGTTAATATTTAGAATTTTTAAACAGACCCTGACAGTGAACCATCTCATGGCTTAGTAATAAAAATAAATAAACCTAACTCAACCAGCTAATTTAAATGTCATTTTGATATGTTTTCTGCTTACTCCTACATATTTTGCTGGCAGTCCTAATCATCTACACAAAAAAGAAGAAACTAACAAAAAACTTTTTTACAAAGATTCACAATACATTTTGATTACGAGTGTACGGGGGCTATTCTTAAAACTCAAGAGTGGAGTTTTCGTGTGACCACAATTACCGAGCCGAGCCGTCCGTCCCAACGTCCTACTTATGAGAATAGCCCCCATCTTCATAGCTGGACACTTTCCTAACACAACATTCTTCTTTGTTGTAGTCGGGGACTTTTCCATACTTTTCCGCCATTGTGCTCCGTATGGCCCATTTTCGTAGACACTTGAATGGGTTGGTAAAAGGGACATGCATTATGGTGATGTACATGTATTTTGGTATTTTGTGTCGTACATTTTACATAGTGGCACAATGTAGGTGATCCCGTTTTTATTAGAATTCGCGGAAAATGTAGGACGGATTCTAGTGAGGAGATTAGATGGAGAAGTTGAAGCGCAAATGTAGGGCACAGGTAAGTGCTCGGTGACGTGTCCTCGCACACTAACCTGGAAGTGTTGAATATTAAAGCTCTACAGCTGCGGTTTTATAAGGAAAACTAATGCTGCTAAAATTAATCTAAACGGACAGAAATAAGGGTAAGACATACAAGAAAGGCTCACTGGTAATAGTGGAAAGAAATGACAATAATAACTAGACGACTTTCAACAAGACTCCGGAGACTACGATTAAAAAAATGCCGTCGGGAAACTTCAATCTACATAATTACATTCTTCAGGAAAAGCTAGACTTTTTCCTACAAGTAACTATTACTTTAATGAAAGCTAGAATTAGTTCTCACTACATATTTCTACGTCCTTCCATGTAGGTTAATGAGTATGGCATTTAGCTACCAGTACTAAGGTAATCTTGAGCTTAGCTACCATACATTTTACATTTATGTCCTTACAGGCCTAAATTGAATAATTTTACGCACAATTTGCCTCTAATTGTATTAGAGAGGTGCGTACATTTTAATATTAATTAATGTCGGGATGAATCTTGGCGTAAGCCTCGTGCAGACAGTCTTAAATATACGGATGTAAATTTTCATTAAGGAAATATTACCCTTCACAGAGATACATAAGGTAGAGAATATGAATTAGAATGTTAAGATAGATGAAGTAACTTGACTATATACCTAACTACTAACTCAAAATATCTAAACGACGATGTATAAGCTGTGGTCGTCTACTGAATCAATAAACGATGAAAACTCTTCAATAGAAATAATACAAGATAGCCAATCAATGATTTAGAGAAAGGCATCTAAAAGAGACAAGATACAAAACACCAAATACCAAAGTATCCTAATGCAGCAGACGAAAATAGCAAGCCCATAATGAAAGAAAAATAAAACTGCCGTTGAATAGCGATACATTCGAAACGTTGACCATTATTCTATCCTTTTAAAGCAAGAGTAATGCAAATGGGACCTCTACAATTCAATACAATAAAATCAAACTGCTATATAAGGCAGTGTTCCTTCACCATCTTTTAAGGGTTTATTACATAAACTGGGAAGATTTCTGAAGTAAAACATTGCAACTTTTAAGAACATATTTTTTTCGCTGACTTGTTTTATGATCAAGGATTATTTTGGGCGTTGAACCCGGAACTGCCGTCTCGATTATGTGGAGCAATTATCGCCAAGATTGTATGCTAAATGCCGCGCCTAATAATATTCAATTCAATAAGTATAAATCAAATCCAGTGCCAAGATAGAGAAAGCTTGAATTACTCTACGATCTATGATGGGCTATAAAATTGAAACAAGATAGACTCCTTCGAAATTCTAATGTACCAAAGCTATGTTGAATGGTATAAATATCAAAACAATAATATGGGCATTGGGCACTACATTTACCCTTTTTTTTAAATGACCTTACTTATATCAATTAATCAATCGTTTTATTGTCAGGCAAAAAAAAACCTGATTTAACTAAAACTACACACGATTCGTTGACGGCGCGGCGTCGTGTTTTGCTGCGTGGTGTCGCGTAACAGTCCTCGGAATCGTCGGTATACGACACCTTTCGGCCAAAAGTCCTCTTTTAAGAAGGTCTGCAGATGATGAGTTGGAGCTCTAACCACGAACCCCTTGAAGTTCATGTTGTGGCGCGAAAGGGCTCCCCCATATCCTTCCAGGTACTTTTCTCCTGCGCCAACTCAAACCTTCTCCTCGAACTTCGTGATGCGCGTCTAGACAATGTCGCCATCTCTTTCTAGGCCGGTCTCGACGGGCCGTCCATCCTCAGGCACCCATCGTGTTGAGACCTTTGCCCAGCGGTCGTAATGCATGCGGCTTACCTTTTTCCTTGTCCCACTAAACTAGTCCTGGCCAAACAGTATCCATTAAGAGGAAATTCTGTCCATAAGTCGTAAGCCATTCAATACCATATACAGGGTATAAACAGAACCTTCACATAGCCGTCAACCAAGCATTCTGTACATCAAACTAAGTAACTTTACGCAAAAATTATTGCTGGGAATAGGCTTTTTTTTTTGGGGTGAAAAATCACGTTTTACGGTAGGACTCGATGGAAAGCACTCAAAGCATTGTGCTGATGGATGGATTGAATAGAACGGGGATCGTGGAGGTGTGTAAAGTAAAAATCTTACATTAAAAACATGTATTTAAAAAAAAACTTGTGAAAATGTTGGAACTTTGACCCCCAATATCTCCGTAACTAGAAGGGTCCCAGGTATGGTCTAGAACAAAACAATGATCGCAAAGACTGGGAAAACATGTGCCCTTCAGATATGTTAAGGGTCTATTTACATCCTTTAGGTAACTTTGTGAGATTTTCCTCTCGAATGGAATTAAATCTGCAGTAAAGTACTTAAAATAAGAAACGGATAACAAGTCACCTGCAAACAAAATGACACAAGGTCATCAAGTACAACTCCACACGCATAATGCCAAAAATGACGATGAAAAGTTATCGACGTTAAAAACAAAAAATACAGCTCTTTTGTATGCCACTTGTCTTGTAAGTTCAAGCAATTTATGAAAGCTACTTAAAATAATTCTCATAGTGAATGCTGCTATATTTTAGCTGGTTCATAAAAGGTCGAGTAACCATAATAATAAGATATTTATGGAATGGTGATTTCTGTTCACAGGTGAATTAAATATTCGTTAAAATGGATTTTATGGAGCATATAATTTTGGCAAGTGATCTTTTGGAGATTGAGCTCACTTGAAAAGTAATAAAAATAAAGACAATTCCACACAAAATACAAAATAACTTCCACCTCAAGTAGCTCTTTCCGAGAAATTTCAAAATAAAAAACACTAGTAACTGTCCTTTTTATTTTCGCAAAAGTCAAACACAAAAAGGCTTCTGAGTAAGCTTCCAAACATTCTAGCTTACCCGTTGTAGCCACACTGTATAATATGAGGCATCTCATACAAAATGTATGACAACAGTCGCTTCGGAATTTCGCAGTGTACTACCAAGCTTAATATAGTCTGTGCTAGACTTAACTGTATCTCTTCTAGGAGTTACAGTCCGTTCACATTACTTTACCTCCGTCCTTGCATCACTGTCTAAATTAGTGTAATCTTTATTCTCTTAGCAATAAGGTTGTTGTTAGGCTATTACTGACAAGTCTATCAAAATAGAATTGTGAACTTTATTTCGGTGAATATAAGGTTGCCGTTGGGTCACTGTCAAAAGGTAAAATAACTAAGAAAGGACCGTGGTATTGTTGTGTCACATAATAAACAAAGAGAATGACATAGTCGAGGAGTATGAACACAGAATTTATCTTTATTTGATTGTCGTCACCTGAGCTTGTCGTTTTTATTGCGTTGAGTATGAGGACGGTCGTGTCGTTGGGTGTAAAAGGTCTAGTTTTATCAGAGGGACCTGGGTTGATTCATTTATTTTATATTCCATGTTATCCGTTTGTTTCATAAGTGTTGAACTATCAGTTTTGTTGTGGCTGAAGATACGGTTCACTTCTACTTGACTTTCTGGTTCGCAAAATTGTACAATCAAAGTGTGAATTTCATGTCGTCTCTTTCTTAAATCAATCCAATGCAGGGCAAAAGGATTGTGTAGGTAATCCTTCTCTCAAACAACTGATGGAGAACTTCCCTATTCACGTCCTTGATCCATGGCACCAAGTCATTCGTCAAAAATGTTACATGTATAAATATTGATTGCTTTATCACAAATTACATTGTATATTTCCACCAACATGTCCGTATAAAAACGACGAGATAGTTACGTCTTTGACCTTTGCATCAAACAAACAAACCATTTAATAGCCACATAATTTATGTGTGTGACCTCTATTTACATAACACATGACAATGACATAATCAATAAATAATAATGTTTTTTTTTTCTTTTAGTGTAATCCTTGAAACAGGTTTTGAATGTAAAAACTATACGTTTAATATGACCACCGAAACAATGGATGGACCGTGTGAAAGATGATATAGCTATAAAGGAAGTGTTTATTAAGATGACTTTTAATAGAAAAGTATGGACGAAGAAGACAGGTGCTGTCTGACCCCTAATAAATTGCATAAGGCTAAGAGAATGATGATAACACACATAAAGCAGTCAATCGAATCATCTCCTGAAAGATGAAGAAGATAATAATATAAATGAGGAATACGGTAAAATTGCATTCAACAAGGTAAATCACAACAGCGAAATTCTATCGTTTTTCTGAGCCATAGTACCAAGATCGATTTCTTCAGGAACCCCATGTTTACTTCCTGTGCAAAGCTCATCATCTATATTTAGGCTGGAGAGAGTGACGTCAGACTCGTCTTTCTTACCATCTAAGGGACTTGCTTTAGTGCCATTTTTGTGCAAAGACGTCAATTTAAAAACATCACCTTGTCGCATTTCCGTAGACTGACTCAGGTGAATGATACGAGTATGTATGATAATTTAACGTACTTACTTATGTATGTACGCAGCGAATGGGCAAAATAAGTCGGAATTCGTCAAATTTCTTAGCGTTAATTCTGTTTGTTACGTTGTTTAATTCAAGGAGTAGGTACTTGTAAATATTCGTGTAGTTATTTAAGATGTAGTGTTGTAATTTCAATTAGCTTTTAAATCCATGTGATAAGTATTTTTCGTATTCCTTGTTTAACTTGAAGCTAGTTTCTACTATTCTTTCTCGTTCTTTCTTTCCTTAATTTAAAAGTTGTGTGATGTTGTTTAGTGTTTTCGTAAAATGTTTCTTGTTTTATGTCATTTTTATATTCATTCATTCTTGTTTTATTTATGTATTCATTGTTAACTTGTTCGCATATTCCAAAATACCAGCTGGCCGATGTCGGTCAGTCTTTATATGGAAATGTCGCGGCCGACCCAGTGATGTAACTGGGGGTATATGAATATTTCTTGAGTGATGTAAAGCCCAAGGCCTGGGATCCTGAGCTTCGTATATTCAACCGCACGTGGTAGCAATTTGACATTTACTCTGTACGCTCTTTTATTTCGGAACAGTAATGGCTGTTTTCTTAGTTTAGGTGTTTCTATTGTCAGGAGGATGCTGAGTACTACGATGATATCCCTACCTGATTGATTGTGTACGTTGAGAATGCTCTTTATCTCTGAAAAGGTTTTTCTTGTTTTTCCGGGTTAGTGATGTTCTCTTGTTTGTATTCAAATCTATTTCGTCCCTTTTATTTATTTCGCCCACTAACTTGTCCTACTCTTTATTGAACTCCTTGTGTATCAAATCTGTGTTTCTTATTAATCTATAGTTTATTCTCTTGTTATCAAAGTCCTTCGAATAGTTTGCTTTCAATATCAGTTTTTCATTACAAAATGTACCGATTACAATATTACAGTTGTTCAAATAAATAGCAATACTTTAGAACATAACATATTTCAAACGCCATTAGACTCCATCAATAGACGTCCAACATCGACTTAGCTTCCTCTTCAGACACCTATTATAATAACTACCGATTGTTATACTAGTCTACCTGTTAATTACCAACAAATGAATACTAGTTACCTACAGCTTCGTTGGAACCTGTCTCTGAATGATCTCACCGTTGCTAGACAAATTATTATTGTTATGCAGTTTTACAACTTTATCGTGATTAATGTTATGCAGTTATTCTATGTCCAGCAGGTGTTTTCGGCTATTGCTCTTGTGGTCCTATACGATTTTAAGTTCTGTAATTACACACAGATGAAAATGAGGTTTGGTTTTACTCACTTGCCTCTTTTGTATCTTATTCCTAATTAGTTAATTACTAAGGGAATCAAAGAAAAAATTACGCCACCTTTGCATGTCTTTGGTATTGCGAACTCTTTCATAGTGTTTGGTGTCCGGGGAAGGATAGATCTTCATCAATTATGTTTGTATCCTCGTAAGATTTTGATTTCCATATAAGTTTATGAAATTGCTATATCGGATGAGGAAGCTTATGAGGAAGGAGGAAAACTTTAAGAGAAAGTTTTAAGTACCTTTGACTACGGATTGCTATAAGAGTAGTGAACGACCAAAGATTCGATGTATGACTGTGTGAAAACTGATATGGTTAGAAAGGGCGTGAAAACTGGATTGAAGACATATATAGAGTAGTGTGAAAGAAATTGAGATGGTGTGTGAGAGAATTGATAATAATGTATGAAATTATAGATGGCGATAATTTGAAGGTAAACAAATAAAGGTAACACTCAAAAGCAGTGACAAGATAAAAATAATTAAATCAAATCAAAACAGGAAAACAGTATCAATTACTCATTAATAGTGCAGTCAATATTGCCCAAACAGTGATAAGAAAAAGATTAGAGACGGATATTGCGGCAATCACTGGACATGACATACTGATAGGATCGTAATATGATGTCACTTTTCGGTAAGGTAATCCCTCATTTACCTGACACGGGATATTACGTCAGCAAGCTGAAATCATAACCTACGTTTTACCACAGAGTAGTTAAGTTACAGAAAGCCACCTTCTTACTACAGACAAAAATACAAGCACACATGGCATGGTTCACGTACAGCGTTTACTTATTTAGGGACGTACTGGCATTCGGATGAAACAGGGCTCATTTCAGATTCATTCTTTACTTTGACTTTTCTCTGCTAAGTAAGCGGTTCATGCGAATATGATCCTTATTTAAATAATGTTCATAATTCCTATGAGTATACACTTCTGTGCTAAAACAAACCTTATTCTTTTACAGATCATGTTGATATTCGTATGAGACGCTTACTTGGCAAAGTAAAGTCACTATCTGGTCTGTGAATTTTGGCCTAGGCTTGTCGTACTCTGGCACACATATATTTAAGCGTGTGCCTGTTGTTTTCGCACAAACTATATTCTGTGGTAGTTTGTGCGAAAACCCTACAGAAGATTGACTATCTAAGTCAATCTTCTGTAGGTACTATTCTGTGGTAGTTTGTACCTACATTACCTAAAAACGGCTAGACAGACAGTATTATTTATTCTTAGGTAGTAGGTAGAGGAGCTCGTGGCTAAATAATAACAGCCGCTCGGGTCGATCTTTAGGTTAAGCCGTGCTTGCCTAGGTTGGTCTGTGGATGGGTGACCGCCCATTACATACCGAGTTTCCTCCGTGCCTCGGAAAGCACGTTAAGCCGTTGGTCCCGGGTGTCATTTGTAGATCTTTGACAGTCGTTAGGCAGTCAGTGGCCCAAAAAGTCTGACAACCAGTCTTACCAAGGGGTATCGTATTACCCAGTACAGACTGGGTTGTGGAGGTCAGATAGGCAGTCGCTCCATGTAAAATACTGGTATTCAGCTGCATCCGGTTAGACTGGAAGCCGACCCCAATATAGTTGGGAAAAGGCTAGGCAGATGATGAGGTAGTAGGTAGATCAAAACTGGTTTCGTTGCTGTGACGTCTATGTCTGGGCCAGCATTATTGTAATGCGTTTTTTCACATAGTCAATTACATCTAACTTAGATGACGAAAGATTTTAATCTAGTTTTGTGTTGATGTCTCTTTTACTCACTTACCTTAAGGTAACAGAAAATTGTCTTATCTTCATCAGCTTTAATTTACATCTGACCAGATGTATGAACCAGCAGCGAAGGGTCGAATTTTTTAAGAGGTAAGCCGGAGTACATATCTTTAATGTGATTAAATTATTTGTCTATAGAATACTGACTGTGCCATTTTTCAAACGGAAGCCGGTAGGAATCGAGTTACATGGAACCTTCGCCACTGGCATACCAGTGGCGAAGGTTCCATATAACTCGAAAGTGGATGAAGAAAAAAGGATGTATGTAAGGATTGCAGTAGGTGGCGTTCTGTGGTTACTGCCAACTCCAAGGTGTGACTTTATGTATATTACTTAAGTAGGTATGGCTATAAGAGTAGAGGAAGACCAAAGTATCGATGGATGGACTGTGTGAAGGATGCTATGGTAAGAAAGGAGGTGTCTGATGAGATGACGAGTAATATAGAGGTATGGAAGAAGAAGAAGGAAGAAGGATAAAGGCAGGAAAATGATGACCTAGGTAAGTAGAGATTACATATTCAGATTCTTGCTGTGAATGAAAAACAGTGTCCTACCATAAAGATTCGATATGCCTTAACAAAACCTATAAAAGTGAAGCACTAACATTCAATTATTGCTAATAGATGAGATTTATGTTCCATAAAAGTGTTGTTCCGTAGAATACTGGTTATAATAAAGTTGTCCAGAAGTGTGAACGGCTTAGTTTTTGCCTCCCTTGTGAGATGGGGAGCACTGATGCATTAGAATGATATTAGTTCATAGAGAGATAGTTGCAGAAGATAAAGTCGCTCATTGATATAATCTTCTACCAACCTTTTCCTGCCGCTATCCCAATTTAATTTGGGGACGGTGCAACATGTCTTTTTCTTACATACTACTCTATTAATTTCGAGTTTCCTCCTTGAAGCACTTTGAGCCGTTGGTCCCGGCTGTCATTTGTAGATCTTTGACAGTCGTTGCTGGTAGTCAGTGGCCCGAAAGTCTGACAACCAGTACTATCTGGGTTGTGGAGGTCAGGTAAGCGGTCGCTCCATGTAAAATACTGGAAGCTGACCAATACATAGTTGGGAAAAGGCTAAACACATGATGATGACTTCACTATTAGTCGTCATATTAGTAGTCACCGCCTTTCTAGCCATAGTATCTTTACCTATGTCATGTATAATTTTCTCATCATCATCTTTCTGCCGTCGTCCCATGTTACTTGGGGTCGGCACAACACGTCTTCTTCCATTCTCCCCTATCAGACGTCACGGCATCATTTACTCCTTTGTCTTTCATATCAGTCCTCACAAATTCCATCCATCTTTTCTTTGCCCTTCGTCTCCCTCTCCATCCATAAAGTTCATGTCCATCACTCTTTTAGTCACTTGCGTTTCATCCCTCCTCATTACATGCCCACACCAAGACAAACTTTCAAACTTCCTCTAATATATTCATTCCTTTTTTTTCGGATGGGAAATCATAAAATGACCCCCCCCCCCCTCCACTCTGGGCGGAGCGGAAAGGAGTGTCAGACTTGTACTGACTAAAACCCATCCATGTTCCTTCTTTGCCCTTAGTGTTCCAGGGCCACGGTATCTCTTTCGAACAGTCCCGCAGCCCATATATTCATTCCTTACTTTATCCATTCTTGTCACTCTACACATCCATCTCAACATTCTCATCTCCGCTACAAGCAATCGTTTTTCATCCATCTTCTTCACAGCTTCATTGTATTGGTCTTTGTTTCTCCTCCATGAAGTTTCCAATTCAGATTATTTTTTCTCGTAACTATTTTTTAGTTGTTGCTTCCCAAAATCTATGACAAAATCACACCGATCATGTCTAGACTTTATATTAAATTCTTCATATCATTGCAATGTAAATAAGGAAGTTACTAAATCCAAACGATAATATCTTACTTTTTTTACTTACACGCAGTATAAATTATAAACTATGCAGAAAAAGTACCTTCTTATATATATTATTTTGTAATGAATACAACATAATATTATTTTTACTACCACTTAATTTTACATCGCCTCTTAAGTTACTTATATTATGTCCTTGATAGAAATACGTATGTACATAACATTACACATACATCTCTGTATGTATATTTATGACGCAAACCTCTTCAATATTCACAATGTACCTGTTTTGCATGTTACGGATGCTGCATCTTAGTGCAGGTTTTGTTGCACAACGGCAACACAACAAGCTATACATATCCAGTATAACCTGACCTCGCTTTGTATGAATTTCCCGTAGAATGAGAAATCAGCTTTATTTGGTTTTGCATAGCTTGATTGTTCGTCGTGCGTACGCGTTACCTATATATTATTATTATAAAAGGAAAATAACTTCATCCCGTATGTGGAAAAAAACGTTTAGGTCATTGATGAATGGGATAATTACATCATCAGTTTCGCTTTACCTAATGACCTGGGTATTGTAGGCAAGATCAATGTCCACCGAACACCGACCGGTCCGGACTGCCTCGTTGGTCTAGTGATCGCAAGCGGGACTGCTGAGCATGAGGTCCTGGTTTCGATTCCCAAGTCGGGCAAAGTGTTATTGTGTTTTTCCATCAGGAATTTCTCAGTAGCAGCCACGAAATCTGGATTTGTGCCCGGTTGATGGCAATAAGTTCACCCCCTTTTACATGGGACTTAAACATAACTGGCGAAATGTGGGTGTACTATTAGGTACACCTCTGCCTAACCCTTTAGGGATTACAGGCGTGATGTTATGTTATCAATAAACATTTATTACTTTCAGCATGTAGATGCAAATAGAGTAATTCAAAGATCAAATACTAATAATTTAGGCTTATAAATTAATATTATTAAATGATTCATTCATACCTTACAACACTATCTTATTAATCTTTCGCTATGAATATTCACTTCCTAAAACACTGCCTCAGAATATACACTAACAATAATTTTAATCTACCGTTGAAATCTTGTTCAAATTCAACCTACTGTTTTATGATCCCTATTGCGTCACATAGTCTAGCAAAACAGGTTCCCTATTACTGTTCCATAATGCAATACCTCACCTAATAATAGAACTAACTTAGTAACTTGTTAGCAACTTATTTTATCTTATCCGGGCTAATATCAACTCGCTCATTCCCGCGAATTTTCATACCGACGCGGGCGCAGTGCGCTGGTGCGCGGTGATAAATTTAACGACTTAGCGCCTTTGATAGTCGTATTTTGAGGAAAATAATAACTTAACATCACGATTTAAAATCCCTGAAGTGCTAGGCAGAGGTGTACCTAACAACTACACCCCACATTTCGCCAGTTAATAAGCCCCATGCAATAGGGGGAGAGCCCATTGCCATCAGCCACGCATAAATCCAGACTCTGTGGCTGCTACTGAGAAATCCTTGATGGAAAAATCAAATAGCTGTTTGTTCGACCCGGAAATCGAACCCAGGACCTATAGCTCAGCAGTCGTGCTTACGACCACTAGACCAAGGAGGAAGCCCAGTTGAGGAAATTAATGTGTTGTTGATAAAGTTTATAATGACTGGACTTGTTCCGACTTTATTCCCTGTTAAAAATTTAAGTTCCGGATGTATGACATCTTCTTATGCGCTTAGAATTTTCCAGAACAATCAAACAGGTTCTGCTTCAAACCTTTGGAAGGACCTCTTCTTCATTCAATCGTCATATTAAATAATTTCTGATTGGTTAAAGCCACTTTAACTTGGATGACGTGATGATGGTGAATTAGCAGGTATTTTATTTTTTGGATGGGAAATCATCAAATGACCCCCCCTCCACTCTGGGCGGAGCAGAAGGGAGTGTCAGACTTGTACTGACTAAAACCCATCCATGTTACTTCTTTGCCATTTGTGTTCTAGGGCCACGGTATCTCTTTCGAACAGTCCCGCAGCCCTGGTAGTATTCAAGCTACTAAAATAATAAGACTATGTAAAAAGTTAAAAAAAGCAACGAAATATCACAACTCAATAGGAAATTCGCGGAAAGATAAACAAATAACAGCACAATAATATCGTAACCATTGTTACAAACTGTATATAAATAAGTATGAAATCAAAGCCATTACAAAAAAGATTTTTTTTTATAAACATGACGGCGTCACTCAGCTTTGGAAGTCACGACTACAAAACCAGTGTATCTTGCCACCCGGCAAAAAATGGAACTAAAAGATGATTGGAATTTGTCATACAGGAAGATTTTTAACAGCACCATCGTAAGAGGTCAAATTACGTTGGCTATATTGTTTGCATTGCCACTGGATATTTGATCATCGCACTTCAACGGTTACATTCTAAAGTTAATGAGTAACGTCTTGGGTCTAGTGGTCGCAAGCGCGACTGCTGAGCATTAGGTCCTGGGTTCGATTCCCGGTTCGGGCAGTGTTATTGGGTTTTTTTTTTCATCAGGAATTTCTCTGTAGCAGTCACGGAGTCTGGATTTGTGCCCGGTTACTGGCAGTAGGCTCGCCCCCTATTACATGCGACTGTTAACTGGCGAAATATGGGTGTACTATTAGGTACATATCTGCTTAACCCTTCGGGGATTACACGCGTGTAGTTATGTATGTATGTAGTATATATGATCACCTTATTAATGGGTGAGCAAAATAAGCTGGTTAAAAATAGGACAACGCTCAAATTACTGCTCATTTCCTGTCAATAACTTAAAGGCTAACCTAGAAATATGATAGTGGAAAATAAACAAGATCTGAGATGAGAATCGAGAATGGCGTTGACTGAGTTATCTTCATACTATTTACTTGTGGATCCTATACCTAGTAAAGGAATGTCACTCTGAATACATTTTAACGTCATGAAGGAGATTAGATACCTCTTAAAGCTTCATTAAACACTAATGATACTAAACTTATCATAAAACTGGACTTGAAAGATAAACTAGATCACTATAAAACTGTAAATTATGATAATCATGTCTATCAAAACAAAACTTCATCTCCGGACTAAGATTATCATGATTATCAAGACCTGACTAAAAACGAGTCGTCTTTACGACATGTTGTAGAACGTAACTTTTTAAGTTTACGTTCGTAACATTGTTATCGCGTTTATTCGCAACTTTTATAACACTTGGGTGAAATAACGATCATAAATATTGTTGTAACATGTCGTAATATGATAATGTTTATGGGGTTTTTATTTTAAGGTTGCTTCGTCCTGAAATATTTTTGGAGCGATCATATTACATTGTGTCTTATGCTTAACACTTTAATGGGATGAAAATTTTACCGAATGCTCCGTTAGGATCCATAGTCTTATTTCTATTTTTTTCTGGGATAAATATTATAAAGATTTTTTTTTCACATTCTTCCTTTATCTTTTTCGTTGGAAGGCCTCCCACTAGGTCGACCGATGACCTGGTGAAGGTTGCAGGGATCCGCTGGATGCGAGTCGCACGGGACCGGTCAATGTGGCAACACTTGGGAGAGGCCTATGTCCAGCAGTGGACGTCTTTCGGCTGAAATGATGATGACGATGATGCTTCATTGGAATGAATGAGATTTCTCAATGATCCCGAATACTCTTCCAAGTAGAACATGGTTTTTTCGCATCAACAGCCTAAAAAAGAAAATAGTCTTGTTGCAAAACGTATGCAACTTGCCATAATGTAACTGTCTAAAATAAATTATTGTTATTAAAAGACAGACGTTAATTAATTACATACAACACAGGTTGTCCATCAAAACCCTTATTATATTTTATGATTTACAATAATTCAGCCACGTACAATGAACTCAGCTTCAAAGTCATCCCAGTTTTCTTACTCATAATTAATTTACAACACATGTTAGCTACAACGAATCATTTTACACTAAACTGTGGTGCATTAAAGCCGGATGCACGATTTTGATGAAAAACAATGAGTCACTATTAACTCATTGGAGTCATCATTGTTTAGGATGTGTTAATTGGTGAGTAAGTACTTACCTAATCCTAATGACATATTATTCATTTTTTATGGAGTGTGTTAAATTGTGTATCAAATAATTAAGATCTGAACATTTTGCTAAACTATATCGAATTTGTCAGCCTTTATGCTTTTTGTTCTATTTTCTGATTCAATTAAATTTTTCCATTGGAAAATGTTCAAACAGTATTTTTGCAATTGGCAACCCCAACTAAAGTAAAAACAGATAAAGCGTCTCAAATGAACACTAGCACAGCTGTGCAACTATATCTAAAGTGCCAACAAACAAGTAAAAGCACAATAATCAATATAGACGTAGCGAAACAGACTTTATCAGATTTAATAAAAACATTATATAACTGGTTCTATCACGAAGCAAAACATAAACCATTTGCTATCTCAGAGCCATCTTTACAATGTTGCCAGAATAAATATCTTCTATGTCCAGTCTAAAATTAAATTAGTTTTACGAGGTCCCATTTTAGGTCCAATAAACCCTATCGGCAGCCACTATCAGACCAGGTCCATAATTCTATATAATCCGACACAGTGGGGGAATTCTAATGTTTTATACTGGTCCAATTGTAGCGTTACAAAACTGTGAATTATTGTCTTCATAAATCTTTTGTCTTGTTCGTGGACATTTCAAATTGTCATTGTGGTTTGCATGTTACAAAAACATAGTGCAGTATTACAAACTAATAATGGTAGGCAAATTGATCGATTCTGAATTTCCGACTTATTTTAATTCTACCGTATCATAGCGTTGTGTCCACGTTGTTTAAATTCTTTACATATAAACGCAAACAGTCTTGACGTCTGCACGTATGCTTCTTTTGCATTTCTTTTACTTACAAATATTTAATGCTAATCTTTCCTATCGTTAACACCATCATCAATTCTGTCGTTTTGTCAACTGTTTCAAATGTGTATTCTTTGATTCATCATTCTTGTTTAACTTTGCTTCCTGCGTCATCTTGACAATGAGTAACAGGTATTTGCCTATCCGCAATTTCATTGTCTACTTCATTCGGAGGTACTGCAAGCATTAGCTAACAAAAATCTGAATAATATTTTCTAACATTTGTTGAAAATCCATCTAGATGTTCCAGATTGAATCTGTCTGCGTTCACGACGGTATTCCAAAAATCAATTTCCACTAGCTCTAGGGCGAAACCGGTAGCGAATTATAATCACATATCCACTGGCAATCATCTTGACATTTCAATTAAGAAAGCAGAGTATAAACCCGAAGCGTCGGAACCCGTTCCAATGACATTGTGCATTCTGATATTGTTGGACTCGTTCGGTTTACCGTTGGCAATGTTTTGATCTAGTGCTGCCCTCCGGATATCTTGGGATGATGTACTACAAGAATTGGAGAATAAATTAGTATCTGCTTTTATGGGATTGGATTAATCAGTAGCAAATATGGAGTCTCTGCTTATGTTCGCTGTTGTGTCTAAATATTGATCTGTTTCTCCAGTATTGACATCGTTTGGTTTACACAAGAGTTTATCAAGTAGACAAATAACAAATAGAAGTCAAGAAATTCCAGCAACAAAAATATTATCCTTTTCATTCGGAGACATTTTAGTCTATATTTAACTAGTAAGAAGCTTCACTAAAGGGATTTGAGTCAAATTCAAAATTCAGAGGTCGTTTATTCTGTGTAGCTCTTTAATACCATTTAGGGACTTAAAAGCCTTCTCCACTCCACAAAGTGCGCCCACGAAAAATCTTAAAATAGACGTAACGACTTTTCAAGCGTCTTCTTCGTTGACTTTAATGATATTAAAATCAGAAGATTGAAAATTTCCCCATGGATTCTTTGATTTTTTTTCAGAAGTAGTTTTCCTGTTGTAAGAGCCGTTTGAAGAGCCGGTTTGGGTTTACCTTATTCATATTATAATATTGAAGCTGTCGATGTCGGATCAAATTAATTCTCAGAATACGTCGCTGACAAATATTGGAAGTCACCGGTTTTATTTCTAAATCAAATAAAAATCTCGTGTTACCTATACCCAAGGAGGCATGTATTTTACTTATAGGTATACGTGTTTATAGCTTACTATTAAAGCTAATTATAATTAGACAACTATTTATTCTGTCATTTCAAGAAGTTGTAGTGATTATTTCAAGTACTCTAAGCCTAAAATTAGGCAATCTAAAATATCAAGCTAAACATGGAATTGAATTTAAAAGTGTGGTTTGTCAGTTCCACGGAATGGTGCCAAGGCTTCACCACAAACTAATATTTCTAGTAGACAATGCCTTTCGATACATACGGAGATAATATGCTAAAACCGTCGACAAGTCGTCTTATTTTCATGTCTATCTGAACTGGTTTTCAGTTTGTGTTGAAAAGTACTTGCCTTATATTGTATTCTCTTATTGTGTTATAAAGGTCGGAGGTCCAATTTTTTGTATTCTACAATTGTCATTGAAAATACGTCCTTATTCTTCTTGTTCGTGTCAGTGGCACGATACAACGAAGCATATTCAAATGTAAATTACATGAGGCTATATTTCTCCTCAAACTCCAGTCTTCATTATCGAATTTGAACAGTCCTGAAAAAAGTTAGTTTAGAGAATAATTTTGTTTGCGACTGAATCCAATTTGAATAATACTCGAGTGTAAAATCCGATGATGGATTTATTAATAAATTTTATTTCGTCTCTCGTTTGAAAATAAATTCATTATCATATTGCAGATTGAATTTATTATGTCTTGTTTTCATGTACTCATAGACTCTTCATTTTATACTGTTTTGACATTTATGGGTCTCAATAAGATTAGTATGTTTGCACTTAAATCTAAATCATTTAGGCACTAGTGCCTCAATTATAATGAAGCTTTATGACCGCTATTACACACTGCCGTTCGTCTACTCTTGCAATAGCATCTTCCTCTGCTTGAAGTACATGTTGCTAACCATTTATATTATTAGGTAGACCTCCATCTTCACTATTTCACTGATTATTGTCTTTAGAATATTTATACCTTATGTCCAAACGATTGCTTTGTACATTGTCATTTGTGCAACACATATTCATGAGTAGTCGCAGTATCGCGGAGGCGAGCTATGAATAACTATCAAATGTAAATCAGCCTTATGTGGGTGTCAAATATCGAACGGAAATCTCAATTTAGCCTTAAGTGTGCACCAAGCTTTGAGGCAGTGAATTAAATGTCGTTTTTCGTATCTATTTATTGTGTTACTGTCCTCGGGCACGTCATCAATAGTTTTAAATCTTGTGCAATAAGTGCATAATGAGAGTTTTATGACGTCACCTTTGCGTATTATAAAATAAAGTGACTCTTCGTGTCTGTATTTGTGACCTTGTTGTTGTGTGTGGTGTTTCTTGCCTGTTCTTCTCCATAGGAAACGGCCAACCCGAACCGTGCTCCTTTTTGTCGACGTTTTATAAGTGCCCCATCTAGGCCGCATCTAGGTGAAATAAAATATTTTGATTTTAATAACTCAGCATCGCATTGTGATACCGTTTTCACTATCATTTAGAGAATTTATCTCCGAAAGGTTTATGTGTAAAGGAATTTCGATGTTTTCTTAAGTCTTAAAATCGTGCGAGGCAAGGGCGGGGGTGGTTAGCTTTATATAGGTAATTAAATTCTTAGAAACTTGAAAAAGGTGAAGACCTATCTATTTAGCTATTTGAAACTTAAATTAAATGTACCTACGTACCTTAGGATCTAATCCTCAATCATGGTAGAGGAATCCATATAGCGTTTTATCGATCCTTTTTCAATGAAGTAACATTGAAAACGAATCCATTAAACGTTATATGGATTCTTTCAACATGATTGAGGAAAAATCCTGCTAAAGTGTAGCTTTTAACTTTGTTTTATACTTGATAGAATAATGAAGTTTATATTAAAATGATTTTTTCATTAGGTATTTTAATAAATGCTTGAATAATGAAAAGAAAAGAGAATTATTCATGGGTTTCAGCATTTTCTCGCTCATGTGACATTTTCATAGGTACTTTTATTAACTATTTCTCAGTAGCAGCCATGTAGTCTGGATTTGTGCTCGGTTTATGGCAATAGGCTCGCCCCCTATTACATGGGACTTAAACATAACTGGCTAAATGTGGGTGTATTAGGTACACCGCTGCCTAACCCTTCGGGGATTAGGCGTAATGTTATGTATAGTATGTAATTATGTATAATTTTTTTCCTTACCTTTTTTTATTTTTATTCTCTAATTACTAAATTTGTTAGTGGAAACCATGGGGTCTGGTTCTGGTGAGTTGTTCCCGATTGCTGGCAAAAGGCTCATCTCCTATTACATGTAATAGGTCTCATGGGACTTGAAAATAACTGGCCAAATGTGGATGTACCATTAGGTACACCTCTGCCTTACCCTTCGAGAATTACAGGCGCGATGTTACGTTACTTACTCTCAATTCAAGTAAGACGAATGTTTAATTTAAAGATCATTCACCCCAGTCCATTGAATTAACTACAGAGTTCAAACTCAAACATACTGTGTTAGCTTAAAATCGAGTTGCTCTACTAAAATAAAACAAACTTTGTTTTTCTGTAATTAAAGTCGAATCGTGACTAAATGAGTGAGTTCTATTTCTAAGGAATGATAATAACTAAGACTGAGATCTACAAACGTTACTTACACCCGTATCTATAAACAAGTGGAAAGTGATTACTTGAGCAAAAGTTATAACTAAGGTACGACGTATTCTGTAGTTTAGTAATTGCTTGAAGTTAGAAATCGTTCTAATTCTTGGATATTGTTGAAAATAGTTGCATAAGTAATTACTTAAACTTGTCTATAAAACTATGGTTATTGTGGCTTAGCCATTACCCATCTCTGACTCACACCTGTGCGACAGTGACAGGAATAACATCGCAAACTTCAAAGTTTCGTGCTAAGTAATGTTTATGGATCTCGTGCTTAGCCTAACTGATTTACATTTTGTAATTACTTAAGTACTTACAGTTAAAAGTTGTTTTCCATAGGATTTGCATAAATATTTTTTGAGTTTTAAAGAAGAATGGTGGTAAATCTGCATTTTAGATGTCTAATTAATGACAGGCTTTATAATTTTTAAAGGTTGGTTTGAATTATGGACGCTTTTTGCTTTGTGTCGTCCCGATGTCTAAAAGAAGAACGCGCTAATAATATAAAGATACATAGGAGATATATTTTCAGCAATCCGCTCGCTAAAGCGATTCTCTCACTGTACCGCGCTCCGTCGCGTAGCGCAGAAAAGACATTGTATTTCGCGTCAACGTGGTACAATGCCTACGCGACGGATCGCGGTGGAGTGGGACAATCGCCTTAGGCGGTTATTAATGTTATCATAGGACACCGCTCGTCCGCGCGGTTGGGCGATGAAGCGGAACTCACGTCGTCGTTGCATCGGCTTATAAAATCCGTTCATGATTATAAGTTTTGTTCAAGATAGCGGTCGATCCGGGAAAGGTCCTCGCCGTGGCCGTGTACTGCCCGAGGTCCTTTATAGGTAAGCACGACGGCCAATCAAGCTTCACAAAACCAGTTTATGCGGATCTCTCATTGTATAGGAAATTTATACAAAGCTAGGCCAAGTTATACTGGAAATGTACAGCTTTATGTGCCGCCGTGTGTACTTGGTTATTTTTAAGTAAAAGAAGTGTTGGCAGACCAACAGCCAGATAGGGAATGACATTCAGAAGATCGCGGGTAAGACCTCGTTGAGACTCGCGCAGACTAGGGTAGAATGGTACACAGCGACGAGGAATATACTCAGCAATGGATCGTAAGGGATGCCAGTAATGCTGATGAGAATGCTAAAACGACTAAACTTTATCGGTTTCCAACAAGACTAACATCTATCTACCAAATAACTTAAAAGTCATTAACCCCATTCAAAATACTAAAGAAATCAAGTTAAATGGTATCCACAGAACAAAAATTGTCTATTGCTTATAATGTAACCATGTATGTGTTACTGTCAATATTTGGACTGTTCAAGTGTTTCAAAACTTTGACTGTTATTTGCCACTCAATACTCAACCTTATTTCTTCTTGTTATGGTAGATAATGGGTAATCGTTTGTCTTATTTGATTTGCGCTATCCGTTAGATCAAACATAGCGGGGTATAAGGAACCAATCATTCGAGTTTCGAGTTCCAAATACTTTTTTAATACCAAATTAAATTGCAAGTAAGCATCTAAAAGGTGAAATCTTTGAATAAACTCTTTTATTATTGTTTAGACAAAGAGATTCGGTAATTTCATTTGTTTTTCTTTCATATACTGGATTTCTAAAGAAAAGTTTTTATTCGTTTGTTTAGTGTCTATTATTTATATTATTAGTTTGCCTACTTGGTGACGAGTAATTTGGTGGAACTTGGAGAAACTGCCTGTACTACATCTGACAGACGCATTGGTGATTGCATTAGCATTAGCTCGTGGCTAAATAATAACAGCCGCTCGGGTCGATCTTTAGGTTAAGCCATGCTTGCCTAGGTTGCTCTGTGGATGGTCACCCATCCACAGAGCAACCTAGGCAAGCCACCCTTAACATACCGAGTTTCCTCCGTGAAAGCACGTTAAGCCTTTGATCCCGGCTGTTATTTGTAGATCTTTGACAGTCGTTAGGTAGTCAGTGGCCCAAAAAGTCTGACAACCAGTTTTACCAAGGGGTATCGTATTACCCAGTACTAACTGGGTTATGGAGGTCAGATAGGCAGTCGCTCCAGTCCTAGTCCATGTAAAGTACTGGTATTCAGCTGCATCCGGTTAGACTGGAAGCCGACCCTAACATAGTTGGGAAAAAGCTAGGCTCGTTACTCGTAGCAGTCTGTTAGACATTCTTGTTCATCGTGACACAATACTTGAGTCACTTCATGGCTCTTAGGACACAGATAAAGAGGTGGTCCTGGCAAAAAAGCAAATAGAACAATCCGCCTCTAACGCCGCACTGCTGGGGCACAGCCTCTTCTATGTGGGTGGAACTAGGACACAAGTCTAGGGCCCTGGTTCACAGAACACGTGATATCTATCAAAAGAAGAGTGGTCAATGAAAAATATTCCTCGCTTTCCTCTAAAAACATTTAGATACAGTACTAGTTTAATTCTGTAAGCATTCGAACTCAATTACATGGTTTGCTTTTATTATTTATTTCGTTCACTATTTGTATATTGCACTGTGTGAATGAAACACGATTTTAATTAACGCAGAGCTTAAATAAATTGATTACAGCCCGGCAACGACGAAATTATTTGCCGTAATTAAAATTTTGGCCGCGAAAACGTCCATTATTTTGAAAATGGAAATTATTTTGCGTTAAAAATGGAAATAGGACTCCCACAAACCTGTTTATGAGCTAAGAGATTCTATTGTTCAAAGAACAAAGAATTACCCCGTTTTAGAGTGAATTCATGAAGCCTGAATTTAAAAATGGCTAAAAATTTACCAGCATGATTAGTCTTTTCGTCATGTTTCTTGCAATTTCATCAGGAGTAGGTGAAAGAAAAATCTACTTATAGTTTTATTATTTTCTTCTGTATTCATAATCGGTGATTTACGTTAAGTGACGTTCGAAGTGAACAACAGTCGCTAATCAATAATTAACTTTAACCAGTGATCAACTTTACTCCTACCTCACAAGGCTGCATTGAAGCGTTTAATAAATGCACAATCCACGAACAGAATCTTTAAAGCATCCATTTGATCTACAACCCGTTTTATATCCATAACTACCCACATATCTTTCCCTCGTGTAGAACCAAATGGCTTCCATCCACTATTCTCTCCCGAATAGGGTTAGCATTTCGAAATTTGAAAAATCTTGACAAGAAGCCGGGCGGGCATTTGCAAAAAAGTCCGGATATTTTTCCTTTTAATCTTTCTGTTTTCTGTAGTATTTAAGATTTTATTATTTCTTAAAAATGCACTTATTTTGAAAAATCCGGACAAATGACAAGGCCGGACAAATCCGGAAGGATGGTAACCCTACTCCCGAACGCGATGCGAGAGCGTTGCCAGCTCCATTTCTTACATCAATCGGCCATTTTGTGTTAAAATAGGAGCCATTTTGCTTCCCTAACTGAAGCGCCTATCGGTATGAGCTCGGATTGATGGTGCAGGCAACTTACTGGCAGTAAGGCTCGCTCAATT
Source organism: Noctua janthe (assembly GCA_910589295.1). Classification (NCBI taxonomy): domain Eukaryota; kingdom Metazoa; phylum Arthropoda; class Insecta; order Lepidoptera; family Noctuidae; genus Noctua; species Noctua janthe. Next base: position 3,808,991 of record OU342560.1, read on the forward strand.
TTATCTAATCGTCTTGCAGGATTACTAGGAAGTAGTTGAAAGCCTCGTGTGGTGGTGACTTCCGGATATATGCATGTTACTGTATTGTTGATGCTAATGCGTAAAATACTGCAGATAAACAACTACGTGTTTTTTGTACTTGACTCGTAAAATAGGGTTTTTAGGGAAAAATGTTTAGGAGCAAATTCCGAAATAATGGTGAAGAATATTTCAACTGTAGAAGTTTTCTTTACTTTTAATATCGATATGGAAATAATATTTACCTCTGGCACTAATGCAACAATTAATGAAAACATTTAAAGACAAGATATAAAAAACCGAATAAGTCTTTGACTTGTCTTAAACAATGAAAAATGCACTCAAAGATAAAGAACTCAAAGATTAGCCTTAAATTAGATCAAAATATTTAGCCTTAAATTAGATCAATAAATCAATCTCGTCCAATACTGGCAAATTACTGATTTATTGCGTTAGCATTGTATCACCGTCCTTGCTGAATATTAATGATGCCAACATTACTGAATTATCTACGGCTTATTACAACACTAAAGATCTTACATTTGTAATGGACGAAATGATAGGAGCTAATACTAAGGAATTTTTGAACTACGGTTACGTATGATTGACGTACAAAGTATCAGTAAATAATAGGGAACTGTTTAACAAGATACTGAGTTGTGTAAAGAAGCAATAACGTATGCACATAATGCTACTAGAGGAGAAAATTAAAAAGCAAATTCAAAGAACAATTTACCCACGAGATAAAAATCAGTCGAGGGGATAAATATCGACTTTAATTTCTTTTCAAACACAGTACTTGAGATGATGTAGAGACATGACATATTACTTCACGATCTTACTCACATCAACATCTAAACCGATCGACAACCGTACCCCATTTATCTTCTAAACTTAACCATTTATCATTCAGACCGCATCCTCAACCTACACCAACTAAAAACTCAAGAACTTTATTCCAAGCCATTGCTATTCATCCTACATCCACAAGGACACAAGGTTCAACAACATCATTATCTTAAAACCTTTTTTCTTCAACCTACGTCACGAAGGTGTCTCCAAACATACTTGGGCCAATATTTATTCGGTACAGTGAGCCCAATAAATTTTATTTGACTGCTAGAACATCAGATTGGCATACTTCGTGCGTCATACCTTCTTTGACCTTGGTACGTTTTCTAAATCATGTGAATCTGTCTGTCCTTCGAGTTTATTTATAGCTTCTGTTATTTTGGGTGTCAGTTTGATTTTTGCTTCATATTTTTCTATAATCCTTTTTGAGATTAATTGCATTTCCATAGCAATATTGCTAGTAACCACATCATAGCCACTCAAATTACTGCTGACCTTGGTTGTCAAGCAAATCGAGACGACTATTAATATTAAAATCACAAAGGATAATGCTATTTGTCTGGGTAAACGTATCGTTACTTACGTTTTTCTTCCACAAACACTCATATTTATCTCTCTCATACGCAGACAAACAAATATTTTAGTGAGTAAGTAGAAGGTACTCTACTTTGATTTACACAGGTTGACCCGTTGTAACAGATTTAAAAATAGAAAAAATGCACAATTCATTTCCTCCTTTTACACCGAAATTGTTTTTATAAAGTTTAAAAGGTACCTTGCCAAAATGCAATATGCGAGTTTGGAGCGCACATTTTGGCTGAGTGCCAGAAGTGACAACGTGGTGGTACTGCGGCACAAAACACTGGCTGACTGTAGGTCATGCAGCCGCCATCCATTAAGTCATTAACGGTTTTTATGGCCATTGTTGTTTTACTGAGATGGCATCAGCCTTTAATGGAGGTCTACTCCGTATTGCAGAAAAAACTGAGTGGTTGAGGTTTTGTGCTGGGTTCATGACAAGGACATCTGAAGATAAAAGTTTGTGGTTGGTTTAATCTTCAACAAAATGAGCGGAAACTTCGTCCAACTGTCCTTGTTTGATAGCATTTAAATTCACAGAAAACATCATCACATCACATCATCTAAATTCTTCCCAATTTTATTTGATTATCTTAAACAATAGGAGAAAAACCCCAACTTAGTCTCTTTCTCTTGTCTAAGTTTTATTGCCGTTGAAGCCAGCAGTACCTATAATAAGGAAAATTTTAAAATTATGCCAATGACTCAAGACTTTCTACTATCTCTTGCACGTGCCAAAGAAACCACAACTTGGGTCAAAATGGTCGCACCGACCTATAACACCAAACTTTTGGGCTCTTATAATTTGTCCTTTAGCCATTTAATCTAAGTTTAAAAAGCGATTAACTCCTCAAGATTAAACCACGTGCTAAAGAGAACAAAACTGAGGGTAACATTAGACTGTGTCTTAATTTTAAGTGCTGGCAATAAAGCTGAGAGCATTCCCGCCACTAACTTAACGACTGCTTTGGTGTTGTTCTTTTTTTAAATAGTTCTGCGCTTTAGCACTGGATTTTCTCATTCGGTTTTAAATAGGACCTTTAACACTAATCCCTTAATTAATGCAGCTAGTTATGTTAATTAAATGTTAGATAGACATTTTAGAGCTTGACTATAGAAATACTATGCTCTTTTTTTTGCACTGTGTCAAGTCAAGTTGAGATTTCTTTTACAGTGAAGAACTGTTGGTGGCATGTCTACATCAAAGTATCTGCTTGATTAATTACTAGCTGAAGCAGTTATAAGTTCTTAGTAATAAGTATTTCTCGAAGGAATCTTTTTCAGATATCTGCGTTGCAGTTTACAATTCCATTTTATACTTGAACGATCAGTTTTAATGACACTTGCGCTTTTATCGATTTCTTTAATTAATGTTTATTTTAAATTCACACTACATTTTACCTTATTTATTTGTTTTTAAAGAACATTTTTACGCAGCGCTACGATATTCCTGAAATATATCCTCGTTGTTTACGATAGCTTTTCGGGGAATTTCCGCATCCCAGAGGTCAGAGCCTTGGCCTTGTTTCAGTTTATTGATTGTTTGTTGTCTTTGAAAACATGCCTATCTATCCATATTGTCTATGAAACAAGCAGTACCTTTGTGGGTTTCAATCTCAATGTAAAGTCCTGTTAAGTATTTTGTGAATACATAAATAAATAAATTGTCATCTTACTTCTATTATAAAAGTAAAAGTTAGTGAGGATGGATTAATTTTTGTTACTTTACACGCAAAACTACTGAACGGATTTAGATTAAATTTGGCAGACAGTCATTCATCAAAATCTGCCTAGTATTTTCCCAACTATGATGTGGTCGCCCTCCATTCTACCTAACCAGGGGCTGCAGTCTCGACATAGATAGCGACAAAAATCGGTCGTTAAGTCATAACGATGTCAAATTTCTTTAATAGATTTTCAACTTTATTTCGAAACCTTAAGGTTAAAAATCTATTAAGGAAATTTGACATCGTTACGACTTAACGACCGATTTTTGTCGCTATCTATGTCGAGACTGCAGCCCCAGATGCAGCTGAAGTCTATAGATAGTCTATTTTACATGGAACGATTGCCTTTCTACAATACACCTATTTTTAGAATAAATTCTCATTCATTCACCCATAGTTATCGCACCACCTACTTCGCAATCTCACAGACACTAACTCTAAAACAATAAACTAAGCCACGCGTGCTCATGAATAAAGTATAGAAAGGGAAAGATCCGGCTATCCGAGTGACAAATAATAATATTTGCATTGTAAGCACTCCTTAAGGGGAACACTGAAGAAAAATGAGCAAATGTATCAAAGTTTTTGCTACTGAGGACACTTCTGGAAAAGGAGGAAACGGGAAATGAAGCTAATGTATATCAAAGTTCTGTATTTGTGTTATGTTCATTAAAAAAAAAAAAAAAAAAAGTCTGTTCACGCCTAAACAAGACTAGAACACTGACACATTTCAGTAAGTATAGTATGACCACTTAAAGTGTACAGTTCAAGGTGGCGTTGATTGTCAAGAAAATTTGCATCGATGTGTCAAACTTGTTACATTTATTTTAGTTCTGTGTTATCCCGCCTGCGCAGATAAGTTGGTTGAAGTGTACTTACATTATCTGCCAGAGTCCGAATGTCCGGAGCCGCGTCCATAATTTTACTGAACACCGTTTTTGCTAAAGGTTCAGTAAAAACGGTTTGTTAGGTCAATTGAAGTCTTGCAATAAGTTTCAATTAATCTTTAACAGTAGGTACTCTACTAGCAAGATTATCACCAGTCAACTGAGTTAAAAGGCGTTTACCTAGCTACGACACGAACAACCTTATTTTGCACGTTCTTTTCCGCTCAAACAACTATAACTATATTGACGTCATCACATCCATAGTACGACGTCTCCAGCCAGCCAAAAATAAACCCTCCCATCCTCCAAAAGAACGAAAAGAAACGACTTCCATTGACATCATAATACAATATTTTATACACCAAGTAGCTGTATAAACAAAGTATGCGCTTGCAAATTACCTTTTCAACATATTTTTTTCTGCTTGAGCAAAAGCGAGGTTCAAAGAAAAATTGCTGAGCATTGTTGGCGTGTTTTCTCTGAAAGAGCATTGTTCTGGTTGGGAAACGGTCCATCGTTCAGTACCGACTCAAAAGAGGTTTGCATTGCGAGGTTGCGGCCACAACTTGTTGCTGAGCCTTTCAAATTTTAGATTCATTTACTTTACTGAATAAGCAAAGGTTGGTCTTCGAATGTTGCTGTTTTGAATTGCATATGATGGTCGATGCTAGAGGCGTAAACTCGTATCCAGATTCGGAGCCGGCTCAATTTAGATTGCCACGGACACGCTCTTCATCTGCCTAGCCTTTTCCCAACTGTGTTGGGGTCGGCTTCTAGTCTAACAGGATGCAGCTGAATATATATTTTTCATGGAGCCACTGCCTATCTGACTTCCACAACTCAGTACTGGGTAATAATAATATATAGATACCTCTTGGTAAGAGTGGTTGTCAGACTTGAGTGCCACTGACTACCTGTAACGACTGTCTAAAATCTACAAATGACAGCCGGGACCAGCACGAAGCACGGAGGAAACTCGGTATGTAAGGGACCCATCCACGGACCAACCTAGGCAAGCACGGCTTAATCGGCTGTTATTATTTAGCCATGGGCACGCTAAGTAGAAGATAATTATTAGTTATCTTTCACACAGAGGAGGAAAGAACATTGAACACCATGCTCGTAATCTGTCAGCAAATACAAACCATTACCATGTTATAGTTATTTGTATAATTAGGTTACAAAGATCATTGAAAAGGTAACGGTGACATTAGTACTAGCCAGGTCTTTAAACTCGTTCGTAAGAAACAAGTTGTTAAACCACCGCCCACCAGAACATTCAAAACTTTAACTTTAAATTTTTCGCAAAACATTCTGCAAATTGAAAACTGGCACAGGCGGCGCACCTGCTCATAAAACGTCGAATCTGTGGCGTGGGTACCTTCTATCTCACTTCAAATTACACCAACTGTAAGCATAAATTACACAAGCAATTACAATCTTTATTCTAAAATACTACGTACGAGAATACCTTGTATCACTGCAACATATGGCACTTTACCTGTCTGCGCACATTTGCACCAAGGTGATTTTTAATAGACGCTTCTAGGATCCAAGCTGTAAAGAATTTCGAAACTTTTGTATTTTCAATTATCTTGCAAGGCAGCTGTGTACACCGTGGTTAAGTTCCTTACTTCCAAGTTTGAACTTCCAATATTGAACTTATGGAGCTTTTCCTAATCATTATTTCTCACATCTCATTTGGTCGGTTTCTCGACTCTCTCATATCGCACAGAACTATTAAGATTTCTTCTCAAATAAGAAAAAAAACACTAATCACCTTGGCAAACTGCGATCGTGTTACTCATTGACTTTTAAACGTCCGCTGTGACTTTGTGGGGTCGTTCGGTGTCCAAATTTCATTAGACAAGCATTGTGGTCGAAACTGCCGCATAATTATAAATAATGGAGCAAATATTTAGACTTTTACTCTCATAATTATTTACAAATACGAAACTAATGACTCGTCTACAAAATGTTAAATACTTCAAAGGTATTCAATTCAAATGAGACTTCTTTGAAAGACACTTCACAATCATCTTGTTTTAATTTACTCAGAGTCTAGTCTACTCAGAATCAATAGCTAGAACAATATCTAAGCCAAGGAAACAATAAGACTTCGATCTGTGTTCTTAGAAAATGTAATGGTTCGCGTTACAGTACTTCGAAATACGGTTAGTGTTATTAACTTCTGAGTACCGAGGGTCCTCGACACTGGAATAAAATGTAAGAAAAGCCAAAGGAATGTCTGTTCAGTTACTTCAAATTACTGTTACGGTCCACCAAACCTTCTGAACATAATAAAGAATAGTCTCACTAACAAAAAACATCAGCTGAACTTTGAAACCCAGATCCTTTTAACAAGAAAAAATGTGGCATATCGCGGCATTTTACGAAAAAAAAAATGTCTGCCAAATATTCTTGGGCGTCTAAGTAAGCCATGAACTCATGTACGAACAAAAATAGGCCTTATGAATAAAAAGTAAGCACATATCGTTGCCAAAGTTTCCGTTCAAAGTTTTCGGGATACGCTGGTAACCGAATATATGCATAATCTTTTCATAGGCGTTCAATATGGCGGGCGAATATATTTGGAGACACATTATATAATGTTCCCCGATGAGTTACATACCATCTGGCTAATATTTGAGCACTTGCTTCGGAGATTTTGGGACATTTAATAGAGAAAAGGTACATTTGGTATGGTCCATTTTGTTCTTTTTTTGTCAAGCAGGACTAACAGTTATAGCCTTGCGTGACTAGATGAACTGTTATAGCTAATTAGCTGGTTATTAGCAAGCTAAACAAGGTTGATTTAATTATCTACTTATTAAAACTACGGTGGCACATAAAAAAGGTCACTAAAGCAGCTACTTTTTCTATTGAAGTCAATATCTTTACCTATCCGTTTTACGATCATGAAACCCCAATAGGTACTGAAAATAAATTTCGTTTCATTAAAATCTTAATTGAAATCTCAGTCCTAATCTTAATTCAATTACGGAATCTTTGAAAACAAAACCAAATTACTGAAAGTAGTTAAGCTACATTGCGTAGGATACTGCCGAGCCCCGTGAGAAAAGAAAGGTGTTAATAAAACTAACATACATTAGACTACGTGACTAGGCAACAGTTTGGGGGCTTCAAACTGGGGCTTATACGTCGTTATCATTGTTTTTCAGGCCAAACATAAACATTCGGTGGTACTATGTCTATGTAGATATTTCTGGGTTACTTACACGAACACTACTTTATATCTCTTTAAATCCCACTAACATAAATATCAACGTTTGTTGTCGATGTTCGGATGTTTGTTACTCGATGACGCATTTGAAAAATGGACCATGGTCCTGAAATAAGGCATAGTAGTAGTAGGCATGGTCTTTTTATAGGGTTACATGGAAGAGTTCTTCCAGGTTGCAAGAAAAACTCACGGCAACTGCTAATTGCGATTCAGTACAGTTTTTGTATGCTAAACTAGGAGTAGACCTGATATTCTGCTAGAACCATCAGCGATCTAGGTAATTCCGCTGTCCTAAGTGTCAAGCAGTTGTAGTTGCTGGGGAGTTCGTTCTGCCACTTCTACTTCCATCTAAAACACTAGGAAGTGCAGAAGGGCGGACGTTTTGGGGGACTGTCTCTTGAACATTTTGACGTTCAAAAAGTTATGATTATCAGCCAAGTTTGAATAGATGCTTTTGATTTTGGAGCTAGGAAATTGTCACATCAAATAACAGAACATTTAAATCAGTACACGATCCTAGTGGCGGTGCTCTCATACAAGCCTAAATGCTTGGCTTGCTCTTATAACTTACTACTCTTCATGATGTTGGGGTTGTTGAACAGTCTGGTCAACTGGTCATGGGCTTGCCGTATTGTTGGCCCTTAAGCACAAAAGGTGTTTTGATATAAGAATCGGGTCGATCCTTATAACAAAACACCTTATATTCTCTAAATTTTCCTCCCATCTTATCGTAATCTAAATCGCAAATTCGCTTAAAAAAATATTTCCATATTTGCCAGCATTACGGTTTATGTAAAACCTCATTGGTAACCTGCACACGTTCTATAAAAACTTTAACAAGATGCCTGCCCTCTTTTCCTATCAAATTGAGGGCGGCGGTAATAAGCTTGGGACTTGTTAAGGGGCCGCTACGGTTTTCTAGTAAACCTATCATTGAAATTGCTTAGTAACTGGGTTTATTTTTTATTTTCGTGATATTTGGGCCGTTTACAATATCTTGAAGTAAATTGATTGCTTAGGTATTGTTTCGTGGTTGTAAAAGGGTTAAATCAAGTATTATCTGAGGATTTAAGAGCCTCGTAAACTACTAAGCAAGAGTCCACGAGGGCAAGTAAAATGAAACTTTCTATTATATTATGAACCGAGTAGCTTTTTGTCCGTGACTTCGCCCACGTGGATGTCAGATGTTATCCCTCGGGAACGTATCACTGGGACAAAAGGTATCCGAACCCAGGCATGGTCTCTCCGTGTGCCGAATATTTTAATTAATTTTTTTACCGTTTTGTGACGTACTTATTATTCATTTATTTAATTACAACGGCTGTGTATACAACCAATTACAGTAACTAAAATTCTAAAAATAAAAGAGAAAATTATAACATGAATTAAAATATACGAAATTAGGAAAGAAGGAAAGGTAACAGACGGACAAATTAAGTTACTACAGCATTTACCATGTTAGTATGGAAATGTTTCTATGTGACTTAATGTGACGTATTCCTTACTCATCTTAGTCCGTGCAGTGATCTTTATCCCCTCTTAAAAATAAATCTCATTTTTTTGATGAATCTTACTAAAGCGCCATGATATCCAATACAAAAAGTGCAAAACTCCACAGAATACAGTAGTACCACCAAACTAACATGAAAATATTAAGGTAGCACCAAGTTGAAGTAAAAATAAAGTACATACCGACCTTCGCCACACATTGAAAGTCCAATTCCTCATAGTATCAGATGTAGATCGGTCGATAGCGTCAATTTGTGAGAATATTTCAAACTATATCGCAGTTGGCTCACCGTGTTTTGTTTCTACTGTACAATGGCCCGTTGTTTTAGCCGTCAATTTTGCTACTTCCGACAAATTTTCCGTGACAATAATTAATTGTAATGCGGTCATATTTTTGGTGATAATATGCGTATCAATTGATTGGTTTTGTCGAAAGTTGGTCCATTGTTTTATCATAATAAAAAATAGGTTGAATTTTGCGGATGAACTAGTTTATGAAACACCAAATTATGTACTTGAACGTTTAGTGAGCTAAATAACTTTCAGTTGAAACCAAAAAGCTAAAAGAACTTAGATAAACATAACGGTGTTAAAATCAAAACAGTTTAACACAAATCCTAAATACATTGGCTAGTCTAAAAACAGAACAGATTAATATTTTATTTGACCGAATGGCCCAAAGATACGTTAACCCTCGTCGGCTTGGCTACGCTGATAATGTCAGCGCCATTTAAAGCCACAGATTAAATAAATCTCCTGAGCCATACAGCCAGGGAGAACGACTAATAAGGCCTTATTTCTTAATTGGAAAATGAAAATGTCATTTGTTTTGTAAAAAGAACGGCTGCTTTAAAAAAAAATGATTTCATAACAAGACACTAACGATATTTTGATGTAATAAAACAGACTTTTATTGGGAAAATAGTAAAAAGTTATTATTGTAAAAGATTGTTATGAAGCCATTATTCCGACGATAACTTTTAATACTATCAATTAACGGAATATTGCCAATTTAAAAATAAAACCAATACGAAACGAGTTCAAAACGATTGACATGTATCCTTTTGCATAAGCAGTAGCAGAAGTGAACGAAACAATTTAGACCCAAATAACTTCTACTAAGGTCTCAATTTTCAAGGCCCTAATTCTTCAGACAAACGCGCAAAACATTCACAATACAGGATTAATCTTAGTCAAAGTAACGTCATAAGAAAACTTACTGGCTTGGGTAGGAATTGAAAAGTTTTTTACCTCTCTAGTCAAGTTTTTTTTATTATACATTATCCAATATACATGTTGTCCATCCTATGCATCAGTGTGTCTCAAAACACGAAAGTTATTACCGATTATGTCTGATGTAGAAATCATAACACTTATAATTAAAATAATCTAATAATTATACACTAGTGCAAGTGTTTGAACTTCAAAACGAAGGTTATAGATAATATAGAGCAATATTATATTAAGGTGGGCTATTATTATGACAACCATTAATGTTTAACACGTAATCTAGATATAACTATCGGTGTTAAAATTACGATCATTTGTTAAACTTGCTGGTAACAACGTGTGATTTGAATTTAATGGCGTTTTGCTGTTGCGAAACATGGCTTGGCTTGGTAGCAGGTGGGGGCTAAGAGAATCGGCTGATCTCTTGGTAAAAGATCAGACAGGATAAGCCAAGATGGAGAAGAGGCAAATAACCTAGTGCAACGGGTCCATACGGGTTGCAGAAGGTTATTTGATAACGATCTCGGTCACATAGACCTGTGTTTGCACAAATCAAATCGATTTAAGGATACGGTTAACTTTCGTTGTGCACTTGGTTTTGAACTAATTTTCAAAAGCCTATGTGCCTTAACACATCTTTCATGTTTGTTTATGTTTTCGAGCGTATAACACTCGTGGGATGCAGCTGAAAACCAGCGTCAGGTGGTACACCTTGTTGGCATCTGGCATTATGCTGAGCTGAGGCCCTTTTGGAATTATTAGTTTTGTTTGTTTAATTATTTTGTGTATTTTTTAAGGTGTTTTATGCCAAATAAACACAATTTTCGTTATTTTTTAATTTTTGTTATATTTTTTTTATTATATATTTTTCTTTATTGTCCGTTGGCCATATAAAAGACTGCCTAAATAAAAGTAATCTGTTAGATCAACGCGCTGAGCCCACTCAGCGCAGAATATAACAACAGCACCATTTTATATTATCATAATATTATCTTACATCGCGTCGTTCAACTCCAAAAACAACCAAAGAAGAATGACATGATTATGAAAATGAACGAGGAACGCTCAGAAAGGCAAGAAAGCAAAATGGGTACTAAAGTGTTAGAGATCTATCATTTCATATTAGTGTCACCGAAAAGATCCAGACAGTAATATTTTATCTACGAGATGTGTTACATCAATATATGTAATAGAGAAGTATGGAAGAAGAAGACATGCTGCGCCGACCCCAAATGAATTGGGATAAGGGCAACAGAATGATGATGATGTGTTACATCAAATCTATCATCGTTTCTTAGAACTTATTCAATTAGAAATGGAAACAACAGAAGATTAGGGTTACGCCTCATCTATAGCAACAAAGCGGGACTGCTATCGCACGCGGCAGCATCGACGATGCGCTCGGGGGCAAGCTTTGTTCCACGCTGTAGCAAATGACGGTTCTGAGCGACGGAAAAGGATAGGTGCCTGGAAAAATACGGTTCCGTGCTGCTAGATGAGGCCCAACTGTTAAGGCTATGACTTATTTATAAGCCCATATTGACCTTCTTCTGGGAAAAGGCCACTTACTCTCCTTGCAATTATCTCTTTATTTTCTAGACAAACGCTAAAGAGAAGTCATATCCGTCTCAGGTCTAAATTAAATCACAGAAAAAGGATTTAGAGGCCGACATCTATAAACATAACATTACGTCTGTAATCCCCGAAGGGTTAAGCAGAAGTGTACCTAATAGTACACCTACATTTCGGTATTGTTTAAGTCCCATGTAATTTGGGGCGAGCCTATTGCCATCAACCAGGCACAATTTCAGGCTCTCTGCCTGAGATAAAGGTCTCACTTGGCTTAACATTAACTAACAAGTATACTTCTGTCTTAAATATTCTCTATAGGTACAGCCAGTGAAAACGGAAAGTGAATTTACGATCCAGCAAAATCAAATATACTTGCGATTCTCTCTTTTTTTATTCTCAGATTGAATCTTTTAGACGGAATTTCCATTTCAAATGTTGGAAGTCAGCTCAGACTTAAAAGGGCAGTAAATTAGTACTTAAGTCAAAAATCGGGGTTTATCAGGCTCTGAAAAATTGCTCTGAAAAAACTAGTGCAGATTAAATTTTAGAGTGCCTGTTATAAATCATGTTTAAATAACTAATTCAAATGTTACTTACTTCAGTGAGTTAAAAAAATCCAAAATTTTTACAACAAAGAATTGAATGTTTGATAGGAAAAGTGTTTTGTTTCAGATTTTAATGAAAATCATTAATAAACAGAACGTTATTTTTTGCTTTATAATTTTAATTATTCTTTTTTGTTTCAGTTCATTTTCATTAATTAGGTAGCATGTACATTTTTTTAACAAAAATGCCGCTGTCACGATCTTCGAAAGATATAATATAAACCGATGTGTAACTATGTAGGTTTTAAAACCATAAATGGTTGTTTCATGAATAAAAGTAATAATGGGGGCAATTTGTTACGTTCTGTCACATTCACTAATGTAGATTTGATTAATATGGGTCCATTTTTGGCTTTATGTGTCGTAGAATGCATTAGGCTTGCCTAATTGCCTTTATTGAAAAATATATCGCTCAAAAACTTTTATTATTTTTAAGGCGAGGCTTCGAAGCATTATTATGTCTGATAAAGAACCTAGGAGTCTGATATTAAAAATATCGAAACCGCTTCAATATCATTTTATTCCGAAAAATAAATAACATTGGCGAAACAGACCGCCTATCAAAGCGGTCTGTATCGCTAATATAATGTAGACACAGGCGGCCCAGCCGATAATTTAATCTTGACTTTTATTAAAATGTCAAAACAGTCTTTCAGTAAATAAAACGAAAGTAGTTTTATAAGTCCTGCTGTATTTATCGTGACACATTTCCCGGTGTGTCAAGCCCTTTAGAGCCGCTCACGGTCGCGAGTGTAAGCGGATCTTAAGAACAGTGATATTATCCAAACTAGTTTTATTTCAATTTGTATCATTGCCGTAAATGTCAAGCTCCTTTTACGTTTACTTTGAGCGGATACAGTTTCTAATATCCTATCCTATCGATGGACAAGTTAATAAAGTTCAAGTCGGCCGCACCTGTTTCAAATATGACTATTTCGGTGTCAAATAGGTATACAGATTTAAAGACCCTACTTAATAGACTAGGTATATCAAGGTACTGATCTAAAGGTCCAGCCAAGTATGGAACTACGTATGCGAGTATGACTATACCACGCATGTGCTTATTTTGAGAACCTGAAATTACATTTGAAATGTATTGTTTTCTGATTACAATATATCTCGAGTAAATGTTGACCAGAGATCTCACATGATAGAGGTGTGCAAGGGGAAAGGTGAAGACTACCCAGCAATGGGACACTAGGACACTACGTAGTCAATCAAAAGATAATCTTTGAAATATTCAAGAAAATATTCTGTAAATCTTTCGAAGCGCCAAAACGAATTATTTGCAGACATAGAATGAAACAACAACAGAATTTCAGTGTCAGTCTATCTATCAACATAATGTACATTCACTGTTAGTCACAAAGTTGTCCACATCCAATCCAATCTCCTTAAAAACACACCCAGACAAACAGACAGACAAAAAATCGCTTCACGTTATTAGCCACAAAAACCTCTGTCTACCGATATTAATAGTCAAAAGGCAGAGTATACTCATTGAATTGTTGTCTATGAACGGAAACACCGTAAATACGCCATTGTGCTCGTTTTTTTTGACAATTAGCACAAATTAATGCAATTAGTTCCACGTTAGTTTCGCTGGTGTTGAAAAGTTTGTCGTTGGATGAATGTGACTTGGTTTTGTGGGGAAAATATTGTTGTATAGTTTTTGATATTTTTAATATAATAAATACGTGTTCTACTAATTTCTGTGTTCAATGTTGCATGATTATTTTGGAATCTGCTTTTATCTACCTACATAATTATTCGATTGTTGAACCTTTTGTACTAAAATATTGTATTTTTCGTTTACAGGTAAGTTGGTGCATTCCTACTCAACCATGCTATGCTGAAAATTGTGGACGACTGATAGATAAGTAAAAGATATAAATCCTATTATGTAAATACAAAAAAAAAACTTAATTCGTTTAAGTCATAAATTCCACGAAACAAAAGAAAACTGAAAAAGTGAACAAGAAGAAACCTATATAACTTAAAATAACAAAGGCAATAAAATTAACAACTCGGAAAGCTATGAAAGCTATAAATAATAAAAACTTTCAGAATATTTTCCGACGTTGGCGGCTCGCGCGGTTTTCATTTACAAATAAATGTAGAACTACGTCTGTAGTACAAGAGAGAGAACAATATGGCAGCATTTGAAAAAAACAGTCTTTTGATCTTGAAAATCAGCTTTTAAAGCCATTCTAATACCATTTCGGCTGCCCTGATTAGCTTATTCAAATAACAACCAATCGTAAGATGAGATGATTTGTTTAGAAAACAAATTCATTGTAAATGTACCTACTGCTTCTGTTTATGCCAGGGCGTCAGGGTTACTTACCTATGTACGCCTTCAGAGAATACAAGATCGATGTGCAGTTGCATTTAGTTTACAAAGAACTCTCATCTTTATCCGACATCGGAAGTCTTCGGGTCATTGTCGTGATAGCTCGGTCTCAACCGTGCCTCGTTGAATCAGAACAGATGAAACCACTGATATATTATAAGACGAAAATGGCTGACAAAACAATTTAATTGCAATCAACGTTCGCAATGCTAAGATTAAAGTTGTAAATTGTTTTGATTCGAATCACAGCAGGAAACTAAAGTTTATTAGTGTAATTACAACATTTATCGTTAAGCGAGTGTATTGCAATCATTGTGATACATAACGCTGTCTTTGGTTACATGTTATGTGCGGGTTCTAATTACCAAGCCCACCCACACTTTATATTAGCCGGATCTTGTTTTGGATGATAAGAAAGCCGACTATTCGAGACAGCTTAAACACCCACTTTTTCAGCGATTTTGCACCCTGCGGGACTCGCTTGAATCTGGCCAAAGCTTTTTAAATAGCAGCAAGAAGTCATAATAACGTTGATGTAAAATTACTTTCTGTATTGATTTACTTCAGCACTTACGTATATGGATATATGTATACTATGTTTGTCCATACAATTTATTCCTGGTACATAGACAATCCAATTTCACTACTCGCACTGTCTCTAGAGACCATAGTGTTTGATTAAGTCCGTTTCATCCTGCACTGTCACTCTAAATAACAAAACACAAGGGTGATTTGTTCAACTTCATGTATTTGCTGAAGAGCTTTTACTTGAGGAAGAAGCGTCAGGGTGGGTAGCCCGCGAAATTTTCTTACGATTTTTTCAATTTGCAGGTCAGTGTCAGGCTGTACGTTTCTCGGAATACCCTGGCGCTCACCCCTTTAGCTTTAAGTATACTGTTATGTCTGTTACTGTTAGTTTGCATCATCCCACTGCTGGACAAAAGCCTTTCCTTATGACTTCCACTTTCGATCTTAGGCTACTGTGTGTGACACTCTGGTCGTTTGTCTCTTATTGGCAGTCAGTGCAAATTCTACTTGTTCCATGCAAAGCATCACTCAGTATCAGCCGTTATTTTTATTTTCATCATAAATTTTTTAGCCAACTGCTATTCTTTATCTCAAGATTAAAACTCGGTACTTTTCCCGTGACTTGTCTGTCTATGTCTACACTGTCTGTCTATACTCCACATCATCATCTGCCTATCCTTTTCCCAAGCCTAGCATTTTCTCAACTGTTGGGGTCGGCTTCCAGTCTAACCGGATGCAACTGAATACCAGTATTTTACATGGAGCGAATGCCTATTCGATCTCCACAACCCGGTTAGTAGTGGGTAATACGATACCCCTTGGTAAGACTGGTTGTCAGTCCTCTGACTGCCTATAACAACTGTCAAAGATCTACAAATGACAACCGGGACTAACGGCTTAACATGCTTTCCGAGGCACGAGGTAATCTCGGTATGTAATGGATGGTCACCCGTCCACGGACCAACCTAGGCAAGCACGGCTTAACATAAAGATCGACCCGAGCGGTTGTTATTATTTAGCCACGAGCTCCTCCTCTCTCACTTTATGTTCCACATATAAATTTAAAATAAATTGTACATACAAGTTAAAATCAGCGTCCACTATAAAAATGGCAACCAAATTGAATTAATTCCCGTCGCGCGTTGTATCAAAATCTGACAAGAGCTTACTGCATGTTTACGTTTTGTGAGCGCGTCGACATATTTATTGAATTTCGTTATTCATATCGCTTTACCATGCATCGCATATTAATGTCGTTTTGTTTGCGGTGAGAGCATAAAACTTGTGGTACATGATTTTTTTAGTAGCTCATGTACTCAGTACAATATCAAAAAGGAGTATATACTTTCGAAGCGATGGCCAATCTTCCGTAATTGGAAAGGCACTAGAAGAACGAGTGTTTTACATATGTAGACAATTTAATCCACCGGCTTATGCGAACGCAGTCCACTGCTGGACATGAGCCGGTCCAGTTTACCAAAAATCCCTTTTTCAATCTGAAGTCTGTCTGTCCTTACTGCCTTCTCAACGTCGTTGGTCCACCTAGCTGTTAAGCTTTGCACTTACCATGATTTCATTGCAGTCCTCATTTTCTCAAAATCAAATTACTGGTACTAAGAACATTCGTATCTGTAGTAAGAAAATTTTCACAAACCGCTTGTCTGAGGTAGAAGAATTATTACACACCGTTTGAGCTTCACAGTTGTGGGTCGAGAACTTTGATAGGATTTGAATAAACTATAAATGGACAACGCTAGCTGTTCGCGATAACGAACTAAGACTAACATAGGTCTAACAGATCATAAATATGTTACCAATACGCCAACCAAGTCGAAAGCTTGCCTAATTGCGTCTGACTTGAGAGTCTATAAACCTTTAGGTTACCGTAACAGTTAGTATATCTATTGGTCTAAAAATATTGAATAGATCATACCCTTTATAGGACCTACATCATATAAATATCAATTTGAAACTGGAAGTCACATAGGCTGTTAAAATTTCCATGAAGTCACGTAGGCTGTGATATTTTTTCCTATAGTAAGTTTACATAACCTTGAAAATACTTAAGTATTTGAGGACAGCAGCTAAACCAATTAAGATAGGAACAACTATACAATTAACACCACTCCGACTTACAATATGTAGATAATAAGACAACCAATTTTACCATTCACTAATTGCCATGAGAGCAGCGGTGGCCCAGTGGTGGAGACCCCGACTTACGAGCAGTAAGTTGTGGGTTCGAACCCAGCCAGGCGCATTTCTTTGTGTAAGTTATTTCATCACCACTGCTCTCAAAACGGTGAAGGAAAACATCGTGAGAAAACCGGCATGTCCTAGAACCAAAAATTCGAAGACATGTGACATCTACCAACCCGCACTGGGCCTGCGTGGTGAATTATAGCCCATTCCCTCTCATAGAGAGGAGGCCTGCGTCCCAGCAGTGGGAACATTAATAGGCTGATTATGCTATTATGCTAATTACCATGTACTTCTCAAATCTTTAAAAGTTATTTTCTAATGATTCAACTACGTAATTTCCTTGGTATCAAGGACGTTATTCCCGCCGGCAGTCAATTAAAAGTTTACGACCGTGCACTTAATCTGCTAAGAGAATGCGTGACATCCATCTAAGGCAACTTAACTGTAAGTTAAGACATGACAAGCCTTAATTCCTTGTACCAAAGGTGTGTGTGGGCGTAATTTGCTATGTTTTAGAGTTTTTTTTTGTTGGATCAAGTTAGTTGGAATAAAAAGTTGTTTTATTATGGCTATATTTAATTTTAACGAGGATTAATAAACGTGAATAGTATGTGTCTTTAGTGTTCCTTGGTGGCTGTAACTTTCATGTATTTTTATGTTTTTATGTCATGCAATTGTCTACTCTGTCCGACTTTTACTTCAACATTGTCTCTTGTGTATCTGTGGAGAACGTTGTTGGTTGCGCATTTGTATAACTCCTTATATTCTATTTTTTTTTTGTAATATATAATGTGTAATTGTTGGTTCTTCCGAATAAATAAAAATAAAATAAACATAACAAAGATACTTTCAAAGCTGATTAAGTTAGAGAAAAGATAAATCTAGATACATAAAAAGATGATAAAGCTGGAAATGGTGTAAGTACTGTAAAGATGACTGATATTTAAATGAAAGAACATAAAATGCCAGTAAAGAGTGCCTTAATGCTGAACACGAAAACACTTTCAGAATCGATAAATTATAAAGGAAAAGACGCGGTGTTGTCTTGTACGAATGTGAATACAGAAACTTCTGAAAGTAAAGCTTTTACTGAAGCTTGTAGTCACACTCCCAAAGCAAATCGTGATTGCGCTTTTGAAGTCGTACAACATCTTAAAGGAAATCAGAACGTTAACACAAACATAACATGACATAAAGTTAATAAGAAACGGGTTATATGAAAGAGATTCGGTGTTTTCGATAACTCAGACGCAGCAGAATTTGATCCGCTTATTATTACTGGGTGTAAACAGACCCCTCACGAAGCTGTCAACCAAGCATTCTGCACATCAACCTACATAACTACGCAAAAATTATTGCTGGGAAACGACTTATTTTTGCGGTAAAAAATCACGCTTTACGGTAGAATTCAATGTAACGCACTCAAAACATTATGATGATGGATGCATTGAATAAATAGTACGGGATTCGTGGAGGTATTTAAAGTAAAAGTATTAATATTATAAAACATTAAAAACTTGTATTTAAAAAAAAAACTTGTGAGAATGTTGGAACTTTGACCCCCAATATCTCCGGAGCTAGAAGGTTCCAAAGGTATGGTCTAGAACAAATAAATGATCGCAATAACGAGAAGAGGCCTTCGGCTTCGTTAAGGGTACTTTTACACCCATTATAATCGAATACTATGCAAAAGCTCCATCCTACGAAACAGATACTATTATTAATACCAAAGATAGTCCAACAAATACTTTCTACAATCCAGTTAATGGTGTCACTTACACTGCAACAGCGAGAATCGTGATCAATTCACACAAACTTCCTCTACACTCACATACATATTTTGAATTCTTCGCAAGCAATTTCGCAACACGGAAAGCAGACCTAGTAATTTGCGTGGACTCTGTAACCAAAGGCTGAGGCACTACACACCCACTAACCTCGGAATTGATTACACATAAAATCAGCATTACTTCTACCTGATCTGAGAGTTAAATAAGACTATGCATCAGCTGGGCTTATAAATCATTCAAATCTTGGGACGTTAGGGCTGCTAGGTGGATTTTGGCCGGATGTTATGTCCAAGTCCAAAGAGACAACTGAGTCCTCTTCTTCATCTTCTTCGTGTTGCTAGTACGACATACATTTTAGTATCTACACTGTGATCTGATATTTCATGTATAGGATATGCGACTGAAGTTAGGTTTTTTTTGTCATCAAAATGCTTGCAGTGTTATCATTGACTTCCTGTAAAACTTAATTTTTTGCTCTGTAAGTTTACATTTTGTCGATTCTTCCGTAGACAAAACCCTTTTCTACTGTGGTCATGTTACGCGTGCAGTTCTTCTATTAGATGTACGGGATTTACGAGCGCAGTAAAAGCCTCAGGGACAAAGTTGCTAAAACGAACAGAATTCCATTAAAAGTTCTATAGTAAAATTGCACTGTATCTAGGGAAATTAAACACCATCCTGAACAATTTACTCTAAGCAAGTATTAGGTATACGCATTATGCATATCTCATACAATTCCTAAAGTTGCCTGTGATGAATGTTAACTTTCGTATAGTAGGTAGGTCCGTACGAAATTTAACTTTCATTACAAATCTAGACTTCACCATGTTCCCAAATACGTAGTTTACCAAATTCTCTTCGCCAGGTGGCTCATGATTCACAGTACTACGCACGATGACCAATCAAGCTATGCAAAACCAATATAAGTGGATCTGTCATTGTACGGGAAATCTCTACAAAGCGAGGTCATGTTTAACTGGAATGTAAAGCTTGATATTTCGCCGTGTGTACAATCTCCGATTATAATATACGAAGTATTTAATCTGTGGCACAGCCTTGTGTAACCGCATGCACGCACGTGTTCGCCCATTGTAATGCGGTTTTTCTTACATGTCCATTAATGTACATACTCAATGATCTGCAATTTGTAACCTTTACTACGGCTCTATTTGGGTTTCCTGCTTTATTTAAACCATTAAGCGCGTATTGCCAATAAAACGGCGGCGGAATTCAAGAGCTGCCTTGTCAATATTACATAACATCACGCCTGTAAACCCCGAAGGGTTAGGCAGAGGTGTAACTAAAAGTACACCCACATTTCGCCAGTTATGTTTAAGTACCGTGTAAAAGAGGGCAAGCCTATTGCCTTGAACAGGACACAAATCCAGACTCCGTGCCTGCTACTGAGAAATTCCTGATGGAAAAACCCAATAACGATTTACCCGACCCGGGAATCGGTCTCAGGACCTCATGCTCAGCAGTCACTAGATCAACGAGGCAGTCAATATTACATTTTAGAAATTATGACACTGATAGCTCTTGAACGCGGTTTAGATGTGCTGATCGCGTTTATTGGTGAAATTCATCCTAATTTAAATGGTCTAAATTGCCTTTGTAGTTTCTGAAAAAAATATACTTAAGACTAAATAAAACCAACGTCCAAAAGTTTAACCAGAATAATACAAATTAAACCAAGCACAAAGGATTATATCTCCTCCCATCGACAATTCTAGAACAGCGAAACCAGTCTAACAAGCACATATCATTAACAAATATCTTACTTCTGAGCGATCTGTTACCCTAGTACCAATTAGTTTAATTGCTACTATGATACCCCCAATACGACCAACAAAAACATACCTACGAGGTATAAATGTAACCGCAGATCTAGAATTAAGTATAACTGACATCAAGCGCCTTATGAGATCAATCGTACACTAATAAGCACCAATTTGTGTACACGTAGCGAATATAAAAGTGTTTTTGTCCTACTGTATTGATTTTAATTTCTTCTTGTATAGAACATAGTATAATGAAACCCATACTTTTATGAGATCGTATAGTTAGCATAGCATAGCATAATCAGCCTATAATGTTCCCAGTGCTGGGACTCAGGCCTCCTCTCCATGAGAGGGAATGGGCTATAATCCACCACGCGGATCCGGTGCGTGTTGGTAGATGTCACATGTCTTCGAATTTTAGGTTCTAGGACATGCCGGTTTCCTCACGATGTTTTCCTTCACCGTTTTGAGAGCAGTGGTGATGAAATAAATTACACAAAGTAATGCGCCTGCCTGGGTTCGAACCCACGACTTACTGTTCGTAAATCGGGGCCGCCACTATTGGACCACCGCTGCTCTCATCGTATCTTACTACATTATAAACGCGAAACGTGAGGATTGATGGATAGATGTTTGCTACTCTTTCACCCAAACATGGCTCAACGAGTTGATAAAATTTTGCACGGATATTTTATAATCTGGATTAACACATAGCATATCATTTTATACCGGTACTACATTCCCCTGGGATAATCTTTGATTTACATGCGGGTGAAGCCGCGTTTCGAAGCTAGTAGGTCTTATTTCAAAGTTTTAGTAGTTAATCCACGAGAAAATCGCTTTTAATTTTGCTAAGTTTACGCATGTTTGTGCTCATGACTGTACTTACATACTAACCCACATAATTCAGATGTTTGTTCTGACCAATCAGCGCGCGAGTTCGGCTGGCATGCGCAAACGCAGCGCGTACAATCACCGCGGTTAGATCGCACGCGATTCGAACGTAATCAATTAAGAGTATCCTTTCACGTGCGTACGAAACTAATGGATTTGTTACAGTGATTTGTGTGGTAGAAAAACAATGGCTATTACACTTTGCATTTTTTATAGATTGGCTCTCTGTGGCAGATACTTTGATAAATAAGTCACCCTACCAATCGACAACTTATTTATCTTTTCCGGCAGAGTGTGCATAATCTTTCGCCCGCCCCACTTACGATGAGGGCATTAGCTATTTAAATCGTTACTTTTAGAATGACCGCTGAAATAAAAAAAAAATAGGTTCTTCCTTTTCTACACAGTTAAATACTACGATCCATATTTTTACAACATAATCGTTCGTCCATAATATAATACAAGAAATAAAGTCAATGAAATACAAACTAAATCACAAGAACATTTCAAAAAATGAAAAAGTCGGCTCTTCATTCCACGAATGTCCGTACTAATAGTTATCCGATATCAAAGTTCTAAGAACTACGTCTATTCTATGTATTTTACTACTCACATTTCTACGTAGAAAATGAAAAAAAAAATCATCGTAGTTTCTATGGTAATTTAATAGTGAAAGAAAAACATTCTGGTATCAGATATTAAATCTTTTTGCACCAATAACATTCAATCATAGAAAATAGGCAATATAAGCTTGATACATAATGTTTATATAATAAAACGTTCTGCATGATTTGTCTCACTGATAAACTGGAATTATGGCACGAGCTGCTGTGACAAAGAATATGTCGTGTATTTTGTCACACGTCATCATCTGTGTTGCCTTTTTCCAAGTCCCTGTTGGGGTATGTGTAACATATGCTTATGCAACTATTTCGGCTTATAGTCTAACCGGATGCATCTAAATACCAGTATTTTACATGGAGCTTCTGCCTATCTGACCTCCACAACCCTGTTAGTACTGGGTAATACGATACCCCTTGGTAAGACAAGTTGTCTGACTTTCGAATTTTGTCACATATCTCGTACAAAATTAGACAAAATCTGTAACACATTTCTTGCAACTAACCGCGGCCCAGTTAGATCATTTCAGTTTCCTTAATTGTTTGATTACAATTAATGCAATTAGAGAACCTAGAATTAATTAGTCACTAGATTTAATTCAGTTCTAAATGCTAATTAGTTATTGTTTATCTGTGTCTTGCAATTAAGGTAAATCTATCGCTTTCTCTAATAGAAATTCGCTCTAAAATGTTCCTGATTCTTGGTTTTATTTGGATTGAGGAATTCCCTAAAACCAGGAAGCAACCAGGACCAGCGCTCCCACATTATATTGAAGACTAGCTGTTCCCCGCGACCTTAGTCCACGTGAAATTATCATAAAACTTCTTCTTCTTATTGCTTTCTTATTTCGTCGTAATCGGTTTTTCTTATCAATTTCAAGGGTTTTAATTTGTTTGCACAGAACCCTTTTCCTTAGTTACTCATTATAACATCAGCTATATGCCAGTAAAAGTCCCGTCGAAATCGGTGCAGCCGTTTCAAAGATTAGCTGGAACAAACAGACAGATAGACAAAACAAAAGTTTTGTTGTGAATTGTATTTGCATATACATCCAGTGAAAAGGTGTTATTTTCTAATTACAAACATACACTTAAATTTTATTTATTTGTGTGGATGTACCCATGTAATAGGTAGGGATCTCAGTGTCATCAACCGGACAGAAATCCTGATTAAATTACGGGCTGCTAGTGACGAACTCCAGGTGGAAAAATCCAAAAACACAAAGCCTTTGCTTCCTTACATTATGGTCATATCTACACTCCTCTGCCCATTCCTACAAGAATTTTAAAGGTACGGCGGTTATATAAGATCTTTTGTCCAAAGATACTCATATGCGATAAGCTATGTAACTGATCGCTGCATTAATAACAGCTGTAGTAAGTAGGTCCTACAATATATGCGCGTGAGTACCCGTGTGGTCGCAACTTTTGTCCACGATACAATCACCTTGCCTAAGCTTTCGTCACACTGCGAATGCAAAATACGAATTACAATTATTACATGATGTACTTGAAGTAGACATGTGAAATTCCTTATGACTTGCTGAAACGAAAATGTATTAATCGTGCATGGATTCCAGGGTCGGACAATGTGTTATTGGGTTACTTACTACCACCTAAGAGGTGTGCCCAGTTGATGGTATGTCTCGCATGCGACTTAAACATATCTGGCAAAATGTGAGTATATTATAGGAACACCCGGGTTCACAAGCGTGATGTTGTGTTAATAAAATCAATTTTACAAGAAACTTTCGACATACTAGGTTATGCCCGCGGCTTCGCCCTCGTAATTGTCCCACGGTATCGTACTACCAGGATAAAAAGTATCCAATGTGTTACTTCAGGTTATAAATTATCTGTGTGCCAAATTTCATCCAAATCCGTTCTGTAGTTTTTGCGTGAAAGAGTAACAAACATCCATCCATCTTCGCAAACTTTCCCATTTATAATAGTAGTAAGATTTGGCTCAGTCGAACGGATATCCCAATCAAAAAACAACAGCATTTATCACAGCTGCATACGTTTTCATTGTGTGACGTAATTCGTATCACCTAACATAGTTGGCGATGTAACCGATATAGGTACCTGCAGATCATAATAGCTCCATGTAACAACACCCATAGGTCGCGGGTCGTGTCATGTCCCACTCTCGCTGTGTAACAAAGCCTTTAGCCACAGTGGGCCACTGTAGGCCACCATAGGCCACGAATCTCACGCCATCGCATGTGGTGGCATGCGACCTTACGAATTTTACATAACCACTATAGTTTCATATTCATATGTTTATGCAATACAGATAGGTCGATTGAGACACATTCATTTGAAGTGGTCATTGGCGGTAAATGACGGTTATTGAGTAATTTACGATCGAAAAATTGGATAGTGTATTTAGGCATGGTCAAAACGGCATCTAGCTATAGTTGAGAACGCGGCTTCTAATACTAGACCCTGTAGTAAGCTGAAGTATCTGTCTGCTACAGTGCAACCAGGTACAGGTACAGTCAGATTGTAGACCAATCTGACTGTACCTGTTTTAACCAAACCTTTAATGAGGCAGGAAATTGAATCTCGCACTTCGTGGCCCGACAACGATAGTTATTAAGATATAAATTAAATTAGTAGTATTTAAATACTAACATAATTTAAAAGTACAGTTAACAGCATAACTAATTAAAATTTAGATACTTTACATTTTAAAAATCAAATGAAAGTAATTCCAAATTGCAATATAATAATATAGCTTATGTACAACGGCGAGCTTAACCCAGAATTGGGTTTTAGAAACATGTTTTTTAGATAAAGATTCCCGAAATTTTGAAAATTATTAAGGTCTCTTTATTCAACATCATCATTCTTCTGCATTATCTCAATTATGGTCTCTTAAACATTAAATTCAAAATTCCGACAACATTATCGACTTTGCTGCTAACCGTACTCGTAATTCTTAATTACCGAGAATCCACATAATTATCATAATGGAATGCATATTTTTATCGTGCTACGGAAGTCGTATGGTATGGGAAATGGGTTACGATTTCTCGTAGTCTTACTATCTCGTAGACGATGGGGCTACAAGAACGTGAGTTACGTCAAGCGTAGGCTTGCTCCCGTTTTCGTACGTGCCCGTTTGTTTCGAGCTCAAAACTAACTTAGCGACGGCTTTTACGAGTATACTGAGATAAACTGGCTGAGTTTGCTTTGAAACTAAAGAATATTCGAAATCGACCAGTACCTAGACTACCACAGTACTAGTACGTTTAGATTAATTTACCTCATTGGCAAAAGCCTTTCAGAGCAATCTTAGTCTCTGATAAACAGTCATAAACTTACACTGTCACTTACGGCATATTTTCCAGAGCACATAATATTTGAAAATCATGGAAGATATCCCGTAAGTGACCGTGTAAGTTTAGGTATAAACCGTGAAAGCTTAAAACAGTGTTTATTTATACAGTCATAGTTTGGTTCTGAAATTTAAATTATGATTAAGTGGTAAGAGCTACAATAACTTACTACATATGAACGTATATACTCATTTTTAATATTTTCATACGCAAACCCTGCGTAGGGAACTACAGCTGTTTTGACATGGAAAAAAAAATTCTAGCGCGAGCAGGGTTTGAACCTGCGACCTTCCGATTCAATACACCGGACGTCTTAACCAATTAGACCATCGCACCCTGCTCACAGCTCTCGAAATTTTCGTTCCATTAATAACGTCTGACGGTGACGTTAGCGCCATCTATTTAAGAAGGTGTACTGAATCGGAAGGTCGCTGGTTCAAACCCTGCTCGCACTAGAATTTTTCTTTCCATGTCAAAAACAGGTATACTCACGTTGAATATTGACGTTTACGCTCAAAGTAGTTAAGGGCCCATTCCACCGTGCTCAGTTTAGCGCTGCAAAAATTAATAATGGCCAATAACAAAGAAAAGTGTAGTTTGCTTAAGACTGTCGCTTTACCGTGTTTTATTAAAACCTACAACTTGATCTAAGCTTGCTTTCGAACTCTGGCTGTCTCACTCCATCTTCTGCAACCTCAATGCTCAAATCACAGGGTCATTAGCAGTACACTCGTGCATCATTAAAATGTGAAATAGTGCACGCAAGACACCATAACAAACACCAGTTCAATCAGAAACTAAAGCTCTTTCAACGAAAGACTAACAAACTATCTTGCTTCACTCACGGCACGCAATATCTCAATTTGTCTTGATCTAGATAAATGTACCAAATCATCGAAACAACTTGACTTTGGGACCGGTCGCGTAGGAGGCGTATAGCGGAAGAGTTAGCGATAAGCGTGACATCTTTCGCCTATACTCATCATCTGGCTAGCCTTTCCTAATATACCAACATGATACAAAGACAGAAATACTAATAATATATACCAAGATGAAGAGCTGGTTTGTTTGAGCGTGCTAATCTCCAGTCGAATTAGAAAAAATGTTTTTGCATAGGAATGTTATAGGTTATTTTACATCACTCTACAACCTTTAGGAGCCGGGCACACACACACCACAGCTGGTATTAAATTAAAGTGAGGAAGATGCACGCAACGCACGCACGCAACTGTAACGCTCATTGGTGTTTCAACCTAAGCCTATTAAATTATACTGCCTACCCACCGCAGAAAGATAATGTGATTATGCAACAGATAAAAAAAATCATAAAGAATCATACATAAATAGTAGTTAATAAACATACGAGAACAATGGCACAAAAGGGCGAAGGCATGAAACCTTGATGCCTTGTCTTGGCAGCCTTGTTCCACCCACTGCTGACGGGTGAAACACGGCACCCGGTGATGATGAAGAAATAAACAAACAGATTATGGATGTTTGTGGATAAGTTCCGAGTCTATAACAGCACCTAATTCTTAGTGCTGGTCAAATTAATATAGGGAAGTAATCACTGCGCTTTGTAGTGTCAGCTTAACGTCCACCGCCCCCGCCCCCGCTCTCTGTATAGCCTAACCTCAAAACTTAAAGGCACAACTTCCCGAGAATTTCTGTCTTTATATCTGATTTCGTAATATTTCCCGTCACAATGATAATTTACACCGCCGTAATTAATAAAAGGAATTATCAAATGAATCATTATGAAATTACACCGCTTTGTTAAAACCAACCGGTTGGTTAAGTTGGTCTAGTTGGTTAAGTTGTGTTAATTGGTGCCTGTGACCCATTTCAATAATTTTAATTAGAAAGCATTGTAGTTAATCAAATATTCAAATGAGATTTTGTAGCAATGTTTGGTGCGGGAGATAAGTGTTGGGTCCCGGTTGGAAGGTCGTGGGTTTAAACCTGTCGGGGAACAATTGAAGTGTATTTGTTAGAAGCAAGTTTAATTGTGTTTACCGTATAATTTTAATTAGTTATGCGATTTTATGTTATGTGTATTTAAGCACTGGACTGCTTCGTTGGTCTGGTTGCCGCGACTGCTGAGCATGAGGTCCTGGGTTTGATTCTCGGGTCGGGCAAAGTGTTATTGAGTTTTTCTATTAGGAATTTATCAGTAGCAGCCACGGAGTCTGGATTTGTACCCGGTTTACGGCAATAGGCTCGCCCCCATAACATGAGACTGTGTGTGTACTTGTTAGGTACACCTCTGACTAACCCTTCGGGGATTACAGGCGTGGTGACGTTACGTATATAACTGTAGGTTCCTTCTCTGAGCCTGAGCAAGCTACGGATATAATCCAGTTTTAATGTTTTTATTAATTGCATTTAATTATATTAATACTTACCATTGTTTAGTTAGCTACGAATCCATGGAGTTTCATGGTGTTTCTTTTACATAGGCCCCTGTCAAACAGTCTGAAGCCGTAACTTATCTTCGCTCTTAATCTACCAACCCCATCTGATAGAATCTGAAGCAACCTTGGTACAGTCAGTTTGACTGACCACTAACAACCTACACGGTAACTTGACGTCATATCACAAGTAATAGTCGAAAAAACAATAAATAATGATGGTAGTCTTCACCTTGATACAGTAATAACATGCTTTGTGTCTCTAGCTATGGTAATTTCGATAATTTACTAAAATGATTTTGTCGTCACATTATCTCGCACCCAAACGAGATAATTATGGGAACGTTTAGGCAAAGTCACGTTTCGTTAAGACAAAATTTTGCCGCTCGTGTTTGACCAATTTAAGTTTCTGTTCACGCAAATGTTTTATAATAAACTTCATTCACGCGATTGCAATTAATTTTATGCACAAATGATCTACACACGTGTGGTTACACGAAATCGTTTTTATCAATGAAAATTCGATAACAAAATTGCAAGAGTGCAATGTAATTTCAAATGTGTAATGTTGGGAATTCTGTGAGATCTTAGAAAGGAGACAGCCCGAAGAAATGTACCGACTGACTATTCTATTATTAAAATCTAATAGTAATAATCACTGTTCATATTGTTTGTAGTCAAAATAACAATATGTGTATATTTTATTTTAAGATGTGCATAAATCTCTTGACGATGCGACTAAGAATAGGTAACCGAAGCAAACAAAACATAGCGGAATATCTTTCACAAGTAATTTAACCACAAATCTAGCTGACACGCTGACAGACATCACCACATAATGTCACGCTGTAACTCCTCTTTATCCGTTTCAGATTTACGAAACAAACAAGCGTCTAATGCAAGTGTCACTGAAACGTGTTTAATCAAAAGATTAGAAGTGGTGCAAGTGCGAACAAGTTGTAATTTCGTCGCCTCCGTGATCTAGATTCGGATAATTCTTTATGCAAAGCCTTGGAGCAATCCTTAACACCACTATCTACTTTACTACTATCTATTTAGTAGGTATAGCTAATACTTGTTAATTCTAATCCTAAAAGTAGGACCCAACTTAATCTAAAAGTAATATTACTTTTCTTTCGCCTCGTAAGTGGTTGAGACGTCTTTCGAAATTGATCACAGCGTATGGATAAGACAGGCCATAAATCTAGGTCTTAATTGGATTCTTCTAAGAAGAATTTCATTTCAATACCTACGGACCTAAATCGAAATTCAATTTCTCATCCATCTCGATTCTTAATTTTCTACTCGCCGCCGCCGTCTGAGAAATTTCGATTCGATAACTAAAGTGACGAATGACATTGAGGTGTCAGAAATCTCAAATTAACACGTGTTTTAAACGAAAGTAGACAAAAATCGAATGCACGTAGTAGGTAATTTTTTCGATCAACTAGCAATTGCGAAAGCAAAACGACGAAATTCATTATTCGCTCACAGAATGAGGTCGTTGTTGGTCCAATAATGCAGAAACTAGTATTACTCGTTCACTTTGTTGTCGATTAAACTACTTTTTAGTAATAAAAACTTCACTTTGAAAAGCCTCTGATAAGATATCGAATACGGCTAAAATTGACAGATTAAAGTAAACTAACACACAAAATAAAGTTACAACATATATCTATTATGTTGAAATATTTTGTTAAATTAATATCTATAAAAGTTTTAAGTTTAAATTGATCTGATACAATCAGAAAAATACTGGCCATTGAAATCAAATAAAATTCTGACTGTTTCATACAGCAATTAAATAAATCTTTTAATCGGCCCAAGCCTGTCGAAAATGAAATACATCTTACCGACTGATCAGGCCGCTATCTCTCTCGATCTCTTTCGTTATAATCAAAATAATACTAAGAATCGATTCAGCCAAATGTAATTCCTAAGAACTATTACCAAATAAAAATGCCATCAACACGATACGAAATCTCGGCAGCCTTGACAAGTGGCACATGTCATCCGCCATCTTGAAGTTGAAGCTGTCAAAACACTTAATGTCGTATTACATTAATGGCCGGTAATTGATGTTTCCTTATGTGATTTCAAGACTTGTTGAGTACATAGATACTTTTTATAACCAATAAAATGCTAAGTAAATAGTCATCATTAAAGATAATTTGTATTCCTTTTAAGTTTTTGCAAATATGTTTGTGCGTTTAAGATCTAATTTAGGTAATCAAAAAACAAACGTGTATGTTGGTAATCTCTGAGTTTAAATGTCATCACCAACTTTATCTGTTCAAAAGTGAATGCAAATTAAATTAAGAACTCATAACGACTTAATTATTTAACCGCACTCATTTCCTTTTCGTTCAAAAGTTCAGATTTGGAATATGGAACGACATATCCGAAGTTATGTCGTCACTACATGGCGAAACCATAAAGCTATGTATATGTATATGTTTTTTTTTTCATGGCTACTTGAAGTTGTCTTGCCAACATCGAGTGATGACGTTAATTTTGTGTTGCTTTGCTTTTCAGAACCACAATTTGTACGAAATTCACAAGTATTCTTGGTTCAAAAGCTTTGCTTCTAGCTATTGTCAAGTTTTTTCTGTTATTACATGCATTGAGTATAAAACTGTTTTGATAAACATCTGATATTTTGAATGTTTTCTCATGTTTTGTGTGGGTTTGAATTGCGTATTACAGTCAATGTTAATAAAAACAACAAGGTCAGTGAAACGTGGGCTCTGGTGCCCATAGTACCAATTTGATACCCATAGATCTTAAATTAGTTTTTTTTTTAATTAATCATCGTTGGTATGGGTGTCTTAAAAGCGACATAAGTACGAGCCTAGTTCACGGATACTAAACATTGTTAAATGGTGCAAAAACTTGTTAGCATAAAAACTAAATTTTGATTTTTCTACATACGATTAATGACTTGTCTATCGTTATGTGATATGCGTCAATCATTTTTTTACGCCGTTTATTCAACCTTTTTACTGCACTTTTTGTCCAACACATTGACTTGTTGCTAATAAATTGGCCTGCTCTACCAAATCCTTGTTATCTCCAGTTATTTTATTCCTCCCCTTTTACATGGGACTCAACATAACTGGCGAAAAGGGAGCCATAATGACAACCCACTACCCAGTACTATACTGATATTGTGATAACTTACATTTGTGAATTTATCTGGTAAAAAGTGCAAATTTGGACACTGTAAAACTGACCCTAATACAACTAGTCATATACTTCATAAAGGTACTTTTATCTCAGCAATCTTTTTATAATCTTCCTTGTTCTACCACAGCTAAATCAGCACTCCATTTTACCTTTTACCTTCACAAGCTCATCAAAACCCCCACTAAACCAAACTTTTCATTGCCATTTGTCTAAGTCCTGGGTAAAAGCGAACTTCTGTTTAAAATTAGCAAGCACGTGTACCGTAATGGAACCCCGGCACGTGCACCTGTGCTAATGGACGGTCCTTCTAAAGTTTTAGTAGCGTGTGTTTGTTTACTGCACGTTTTTATGGAAGCTGCCAAGAGGTGGATCCACACGGAAATTACTTTTTTTATAGAAAAGAAAGAAAGAAAAATAGTCATTGGGAGTCAGACAGAATGACAGGACAATAATTCTCAGCATGGCAAATGCTGCGACGTTTAAAAATAAATGACACAGCGCTGAAAACAACAAGACATAATATACCTATCTAACGAATTTCTACGGACGTGATAATGTTTAAAAAAGAAAACAAAAAAAAAAACAATTTGATGATTTATTTAGTTTGGGTTCTTTTATTACGGTCACTTGTCTTATTTCTTTCCATTGATTGGATGATGCTACAGCAACATGGTAAATGTAGTAGGTTTTGTTACCGTGGTTGGTGTTGTTTCCCATTAACACCTACAAACGTTGCTCCATAAATAAAAAGCGTGTAGGGTGAGTTGAAACGTGTAGAGTGAGTTTAGGGATAAATAGATAGGTACTGAGGTTGGTAAGGTTCGTTGACCCTTTTTATTTAATGTCACTGGCTACTTATAAATTTTCGTCGGTAGGTACCCTTGTGTTAACTCAATCCGAATTTAGAATCCCTTACAGCTTCAGCAAATATAAATTAAATGTTAGAATGACTTCTATAGCGAGGGTCTGGCATTACAAATACCCCTTCAGCAACTCTTGAAACATTGAAATTTGAAAATTAAAAGTATAATACTACTTAAGTTGAATTTCAAAAGGAAAATCAAAATCTCGCAAGTAGTCAATAAATCTGACAAAGGTGAAAATTTTAGTAAGTACACCGAAAAATATAGCAAGATTTATTATATTTTGGTTTCGAAGAATAATGTATTTATTCCACAGCTTGGAGCGTTTCACAATGTGATTCCGTATTAATTCACGACGAAGCCGATTATTGAGTGAAAATACCGCCACATGTGTTTTCAGGGTAACCACACAAAAGATTTCGTAAGGAAAAATTATATTTTGAATTATTTACGATTTTATTTGTGTGCAGTGTTAAACTGAGCCCATGGTTATCTTAGTAAGAGCTCCAAAACGAGTTTAGTTATCCTCAAAAATAGCCTTGAGACCGGGTACTCTTAATTGTGATAATAAGTAAAAAAAGACGAGCTTTAGAATTTTATAAAATTTTGTAATATTCCCCCGACAATTTTTATTTTTGTTAACCCTACATTCACATCTGACGCAAAGAAAATTCGTACGTCAACAACAGAGAATTATATGCAAATTTAATTTTGTACGGTTCGCAAAACAAACGAGTTTACGTGTACGACATACGTAAACCTATTCGAAGAGTTTTCACAATACACTGAGCTCCTTTTGATTACTCCGGTAAAGTTTTTGTTTGGTATTCTGATTGTAAATTTGGTAAATTAAAGGATAACAAAGAAAATGAGAATGTTATGGTGGTGGGTGTGGTTTGGTTTTAAAACAAAGTTAGGTATAACTTGTAATGAGAACCAAAATATCTTTAAGAAAAAATAAGTAACATCTGAGACCTTATCTGCTGTCAGATCTGAAAACACATGTTTTGCAACAATATATAAATGGAAAAAATAGGTACCTATGACTTAATATTTTTTGATAGTAAATGGACCAAAATTATCGAAGCGTCAAAATTAAACGAAAGTTAAGAAATTGCGATTGGCTATTGATAACTCATTCAAACACCCAGTTGTTGATGCAAATGGCATCAATTGTCGTGATGGCTCAAAGCTAATTTTTGTGTCAATTTTCTTCCGAGAAAGTGTCCTAAAAAAATCACAAACTATAGTCACGCGCAATACAGTGTAGGTGGTAAAACAATGGTATCCTCTAATTACCACATTGCACAGGAACAGTTATCGCAATATCTGTAATAGACCGTCAATTTACGGCTCATTTGTTTGACGGTATCACCTGAAAATACTAACTATGAAGACACGGGGAAGTAGGAAAGGGAAGTATCAAATGAAAAGTTGTAGGAAAACGATTGAAGGCTTAACAAATGCCATAATTGCATAAGCGGGTAATGTCCTAATCGGTAATTTAAATGTCAATTAGGTTGAGTTATCGTATAAAGTGCCAATTAATTAATCAATTGTTTTATTAAGTCCTTATTAAGGGCTCTCAATTTGCTTACCAAGATGTCACAAGCTTGGGAGTGCAGTGAAAATGTAGT
Source organism: Noctua janthe (assembly GCA_910589295.1). Classification (NCBI taxonomy): domain Eukaryota; kingdom Metazoa; phylum Arthropoda; class Insecta; order Lepidoptera; family Noctuidae; genus Noctua; species Noctua janthe. Next base: position 3,842,823 of record OU342560.1, read on the forward strand.
GAGGAAAATGTTGAGTATGTATGTAGACGGTTATAAGAATAGAAGAAGACCAAAAAAATGATGAATGAAAATGTGAAGGATGATATGGCTAGAAAGGAGGTGACTGCTGAGATGACGAGTAATAGATAAATATGGAAGAAGACAGACGAGTAATAGAGAAATATAGAAGACATGCTGCGTCGACCCTCAATAAATTGGGATAATGACAGAAGTATGTTGATGATGAGTCACAAACTTGGAACTCTAACTACCAGTCTTGCCAAGAGCTGCCGTGCTTGCTACCAAGTTACTAGGTTGAGGAGATGAGATAGGTAGTCGCTACACGTAAAATACTGGTATTCACAGCTGCATCTGGTTAGACTGGAGGCCAACCCCAATATAAAGGGAAAAGGTTAACCAAATGACTATGATAATTGGCTATTCAAGCGGAGCTTGGCGCAGAACGTCCGATTTAGGCGATTGTCCCACTGCAGCACGGCACCGCGTTCCGTCGCGTAGCGCGGGCCTCAGATTTTGACACTGTACGCCGACGCGTTGTCAGTGTGTTGTCCTAGGCGTGTTTTCTATATAAATTCAGATACTTTCTTACAATGTTAAGTGGAAGAATCGCCTTAGAAACATCAAGTAGCTAAGGAAAGGGTTTGAAATAAAACAAATCAAAACCCGCAGTTACGCAAAAAAAAACTGCGTCTAACTTTTCCGTAATTTGATTACACCATAAACACTAAACCGTTTACGTTAACACTGTAACTCGATTAGCCACTAACCGCTAGTTAGCGTTTACCTACATTACTTTACCGCTATTGGCTTATTATTGGATCATAATGCTGCATTGACTGTAAACTCTTTTGCCATAAAGTGTATTTTAAGTTTAACCCTTATATGTAATTAAAATGAGCATTGAGGAAAGATATTTGATACTGCGGCCCCTAAAGGGGTCAAACAGGGAATTAGGGTTTATATGGAAGTTCATCATTTATGCTGATGGGAATCATGTAGCTGTTTCCCGCGACTTTGTTCGCTAGGAAATTGTGATGGGTAAGTGTGAGAAAAACAAATAGCATATGTGCCATTCCAGACTATAATCCATCTCTGTGCCTTTCATCCAGATCCGTTCAGCCATTCTGGCGCCTTTGAGTAACAAACATCCATCCTATAACGTTCTCACTGCTGGGACACAGGCCTCTTCTCTATGAGAGGGAGTGTTCTGTAATCCACCACGCGGGCCCAGTGCGGGCTGGTCACAATACTCACAATGTCACATGTCTTCGAATTTTTGGTTCTAGAATGCCGCCGGTACACTGCGCTAAGCCAGATCTGATATAAAATCTGTCAGCTGTTGTGAATAAAAATCATAAAAACGATAATTAATCAATTAACAAGAGATCTTACAATATATTTTAATGGGTTTTAACAAACGTCTAGCCAGGTGTAACTGTGTAAGCCATTCTATACGTAATAACTATGGAAAACGAGGGTATTTCATGATATCCGTACCAACCTATCTCGCCTTACACAACCGTTCGTGTTGCACCTGCAATCTTTTTCTTATCCCACGAACTTCTTAACCTAGACTTCAATATTACCGTGCAGGGTTATCAGAACGTATTCCTTTCATAACTTTAGAGAGCTACGCCACCTATTACATAACATAACATCACGCCTGTAATCCCCGAAGGGTTAGGCAGAAGTGTACCTAATAGTACACCACATTTCGGCTGTTATGTTTAAGTCCCATGTTATAGGGGGCGAGCCTATTGCCATCAACCGGGCACGAATTCAGATTCCGTGGCTGCTTATGAGAAATTTCTGATGGAAAAACCCAATAGTACTTTGTCAGACTCAGGAATCGAACCCAGGACCTCATTCTCAGCAATCGTTCTTGCGACCGCTCGACCACCTATTACATTTGCCTATTACATAACTGGTTGGAAATGACAAGGCTAAGTGATATTGAGGTTTTTTTATCAGGAATTTCCCAGAAGCAGCCCGGAACCTAGATGTGTGCCCTTGCCATAAGTGAGGTAGAGATTTTAGGCGGTGAAGTGCTTGTCAATGATGCATTCTTGGCTAAGACGATAAACGTCGACGAATGAATAGGTCATTCGAGATTTTAGAGATTTTCATGTCGATGACGTTTATAAACCCATCAATACAATAAAAAATGTAGACCAACACAGGCATTAATAGGCAAAACCTAATTGAATCTTTATGGCGAACGGTAATTACTAAGATAGCGATAAATGGAAGTAGAGGACGCTGTTAATTGCTCTAATAAACTCGATTTACACTATCAAAGAGCTAGCAAATAGGTACTAAATACTGGTTACTTGATACCTATTTATGTACGAAATGCCTTCACATCTTCGGTCGTCCTAATGTGTTGTTATTGAGGCATTCCACGTATTTTAAGCACTGAGTTAGGGACGAAGTTAGCCTACTAACTTCTGAAGATCGATTGACTACCAATAGGTCATTTCCAACTCGATTCACGAGCTTAATGCGTATTTAGATACTTCGTTCACTGAGCTCCAGTTCTCATCATTCATGTGCTACGTTCCGTCGCCACGTTTGTCCCAACACACATGAAGTTCAAAACATCTTCTATTAGTACACTCAATATTAAGGAACATGTTATTACGTTGCCGTGTTTCTTTTTTCACTTTGGCTGCCTCGGTGGTCTAGTGGACGCAAGCACGACTTCTGAGCATGAGGTCAAAGTGTTATTGGGTTTTTCTATCAGGAATTTCTCAGTAGCAGTCACGGAGTCTAGACTTGTTCCTGGTTGATAGAAATAGGCGCGCCCCCTTATATGGGACTTAAACATAACTGGCGAAATGTGCGTGTACTATTAGGTACACCTCTGTCTAACCCTGCGGGGATTACAGGCGTGATGTTATGTATATTTATTTTTTCAAAGGTCATAGCTTTATCTGTCAGTCAGCTACGACTACTAGTCTTTATTTAAATAGTTCAAAAACTCACAAATATCTACACATGTTCATGGCATGAGACACCCAAATACAACAGAACATTTCTCACCAAAAAAATAAAAGAAAATTCAAACATTCGAACACAAACAAATGACCCGCGTCGACCCAGTTCCACAAATCAAGGGAATTACGAATAATTTTTACAGCAATTTGATCGTCAGCAGTCATTATACGATCGACATTATTATTATATAAAAGACGTTATTACAACGTACAGCGCAACACAGAAACCCAGTTCGCTTGGAGAAAGCGCTTTTACTACTGGATGATCCAACCAGTGTAATAGGTCATAGAGATTGGGCCCTAGATAACGGAGGAGGCTAAGTTCAGACCCGAGCTTTGTGTGATGTAATGATCATCTTTCTGATTGTGATTGTTAACTTTGGGTTAGTTGGAGTTTAGGTTGTGGATAAGACTGATAAGCCAAACTAAAATTAGACACCCGGAACGTAAGGGTATTACCACACCAATCGATCGATCGTCGACGAGCCATCGATTGTCGTAATTTCTACTATCAATCGATTGGTGATCAGCGATCGATCGATTGGTGTGGTATGACACCCTAATGTCACGCTATTATAGCTCGGAAACAAAGCTGAATATCCTAGTGACCAAAATACACATGAATATCGAAATTAATGTATCCGTTTATGAAATAACGCAGTTCATTTTGTTAGTAATTGTCCCACGCCAATGCCGAGTCGCTCAATGTAAATTACTGGTATTGAGCTGAATCCGGTAGTATTGGAAGCCGACTCCAACATAGTTAGGAACAGGCTTGGTAGATGATGATTATGTCCCACGAACATTGAAATAGGGAGAAAACCCAGCATAAAAAGAAGCCAATTTTGCTTCAGTAAAGCTCTCTCCAGTAACTACTACGACATTTCATTTTCTCAGAGAAAATTGAATATCTAGCAAAACGTAGCAGCAATACTGAGTACAGCTACTATAGGTAACTTCATCACTTGATTATCCTTAGAATCCTCGCCCTCTTTTCCTCGAGGGACCGAAGACTGTGCATCTTTTTCCCAACCATCGAATGGGTTCGTTAGAAGATAAATCCAATGGAACATTTATTTGTGTGAAAGCAAAATATTTTTGGCACTATTTTCAAGATATTTATTTGGGAAACGAAGAGAGTGCTAGTCATCTGTTCACACTTTAAAGTAAATATAAACTATTGGGAAGTAGTTTTAAAGGGCAATGCTCTAATAAATTTTTGGTAAGTTTATGTATTTTTCATGAGCTTTACGGAATGAAACTGATTCACTCTCATTGCACACTAACATCTATTAGAAAGAAAAACTATCAGAATAACCCAGGGTTTCGTCCATATTCTTTTGATTGAATACTAGAAAGAAAAAAAAAAGGAAAAAAAACACTCAGAAGCGAAAGAAAATAAAAGATGAAGATAAAAAGAAAGACGGGTGTCTTTTTTCTGAAAGTAAGAATAAATTGCTTTTTCCTCTATACTTCATTATTATCATAATATCAGCCAAAATACGTTCACTGCTAGATATAGACTGCCCTCTAGCGTCGCCATGTCGACCGGTCCTAAGCTTTTTGAATCCCAAAGCCTTCACCAGGCCTCTTAACGTATGCTGCCACATAAACAATAGCCACTAGCTAAATAAGATCAAATATTAAGTTAATACCCGTGAACTTATAACTTCAAGAATGAATAACTGAAGAAAACCTCGAATTTAAAAATTGACAGAAAAACGTAAGTAAACTTGATGTTTTGCCTACCGCCGCCGTCAGTTCCGCTGCTAACGCTTGACTTCTCGTCTGTTAAAAGTTAATTGATAGACAGCTGTGACACTTTAACGTTTTTATAAAATGTTTATACATAATAAAGTAATGTAACTTTTTAATTTTTAGGAATTTAGCTTTTACTTTTTGTTTTGTTGATACCGCTGACAGTTATATTTAGCATCCTTAAAATTATTTACTTAATTGTTTGTTAAAGTTGTTGCTTGTTTAAAATGGCACTTATGCGTACTTAATGCTTTAGTTGAGACATTGTTTACCATTCAACCAATATCTTCCTTCAACTTTCAGTGGTAAAAATATTTACGTTTATTCAAGTTTCACTTATCACATCTTACTATTTTTTTTACTTATTTTTTTAATATATAAGTACATCCTCAGAAACTTTCGCATTAATAAATGCGAAAGTTTCTGAGGATGGATGTTAGTTACTCTTTCACGCAAAAACTACTAAGCGGATTTGGATGAAATTTAGCACATAGATAGTTTATTGCCTGGATTAGATACTGGATAGGATACTTTTTGCTCGGGGAGCACGATCCCGTGGGAAAATTACCGAACTCCACGCGGGCGACATCGCGGGCATTAGCTAGTCCTATATAAACGGTGAAAATTCCAAATGTCCTGACAGACATTGGATATACACCGTGCCTTTTTAGTCGTCGTCCACTCAATGTACCCGACATAAAATAGCTCTAGGCGCGATTTTATTTTATCTTCCATAATAGGTACAAAGAAAAATAATAATAAAAATTAGAATAAAATTATGAGACATCCTGTTAATGATAAATACGTGTCAAACGGGAGAACATATACTAAATATACTAATACTGAATAATATTTTTTAAATTATTAATATATAAATCTCATAAATACCTATTTTTTTTTTATGAATGTTTAGTATTCATTGCATACATGAGGTGGGCTGCCGTTGTAAGACGACTAAAAAGTCACGGTGTATAACCAGCCTCACGACAATAAAAACATTTCCACCGTCGACGTCATGGGTACATATAGACTCAACTGCAATTCTTGTGAGTAGGTTCACCCAAGTATGCATAACCAAATTCACTTGCTTACCTATGCGGTAAAAGCCTTTCGTTTTCATCTCGTAATCGAGTAGTTATCACACGATCTCTTGCGGTATACACTGTCATGAATCCGTTTGCAAAACGACGCAATTCTTTTAATTTCCGTCATCAAACCACAAGAAATAAAGGCTTCCATCACGTATTGTATTGAATCTATCAATGTGCTTAGTTATATTATGAAATATATATATATATATACTCACGTTGAATACTGAGCTCAATAGCCTAGTAATAGGTTCTATATCAGCATACGATATGTTTCTTGTTATATGAGGAAAAAAATTGTTAATTTACACTCAATGGTAGTTAGTAACTTAAACATATCGATAAATAAGTGTTAGGCATAGGTTAGCTTATCTTATCTACTAATATTATAAATGCGAAAGTTTGTGAGGATGGATGGATGTTTGTTAATCTGTCACGCAAAAACTACTGACCGGATTTGGATGAAATTTGGCACACAGATAGTTTCAAACCTGGATTAATACATATGATACTTTTTATCCTGGAAGAACGATCCCGTGGGAAATTCCCGAAATCCAAGCGGTCGAAGCCGCGGGCTTAAGCTAGTGTCGAATAAAAACAATTGCAAAGAGATTATTCAAGCTGATAAAAGTGGTTAGGAAGAGTTTACTGATAATATTTTTTGACATGATCCTAGAACCTCAGTAGCCACCCATGGTAACTTTCTAAGTGTATATTGTTCTCCCAAATAAATTAATGAAGGGGTGAATTTGCGGTAATCTAGCGAAAATGCTTAGAGAACATTGTTATTTAGTTAGTTTAGGACGCTAGGCAAGTTCTAATTTAATAGACAAATTGCCAACAGAATTATGGACAATTTATCTACATAAACGCTAATATTTAGCGACCGAAAATTACATTTCTACATTGTTATCTAATAAATGGTGTTTTAACAAAGTTACAACCATAATAAATTCATACAATAATTCACTTTATACAATAAATTAATATCGGCAATTCTTAAAATTAGCTTTTAAAGTCATTTATTAAAGATCTTGTTAGGAGACGGGGTCAAAAGCTGAAATGCGTATGATGAAATGTTCCTGGAGACGAGACGGCACATAATATAAGAGGTTCTTGTCTTTAACGCCTTGACTACTGATATCTTGGAGCCTGCTTCCAGAGGTAGTGGAAACCTGTTCTTGATAAATAAAAATGTAAAATTAACTATGAAAATTAAAAAATCGGACTAATAAAACATCGGGAACAGTCATTCAATCGTTTAAAATTTTTAATTGTTTGATTAATGAATGTTCAATTAAGTAAAAAAAAATAATAGGAATTCAATAAAAGTGTACTCAATTCAGGTCGCTATGTAGAGGACAACCAGTGTTTATCTTAATTAGTAGAAACATACGCCTTAATGACGTTAGTTTTTTTCTAATGACACACATAGGTAATAATCTTGAATTTTAACGTTTTTATTGCAATGAGTTCTTGTTTTTATTTCAACTTGATGACCTTGTGTTATTTACACGTAGTTACTAAAGTATCGAAAATGACTTGTTAAATTAAAATTATGTAAATATAAATTTGTGTCTATACTTCAAAATACATGTGACGTTCAATGATACATGTCGTTAATATATGTAAGTAAGTACATTATGATAATTACTGATTGAAATGACTATTAGGCTCAATTATTAACATGTCTGGTTTAATTCAATGAATAAAATTATCTAGCTAACTAGCCTCAGTGCAGAAACGATACATTACATAGGTATCGATACTTTAAAAATGGTCACTGCGCAAAGGTCTGGGAGCTCAAAGATCTGTCACATTTCTTTAATAGATTTCCAACTTTAAAATATTAACGGATTTTTTTTAAATATTAAATGGGCCTACTCTTGACCTTCATCTAGTCCTGAGGACAGAGATTAGGTCGACGATGGAACGAGCTAACTCAAAAGAAGCCTATTTGTCTCGCGTATCTACAAGAAGTGTACGAGAACAGCTCATGCACCAGTGTACGAATCCAAATTCCGTGGCTGCTACTAAGAAATTCCTGCTGGAAAAACCCAATAACACTTTGCCCGACCAGGTAATCGAACCCAGGCCTTCATGCTCAGCAGTCGCGATTGCGACGACTCTGACCACCCAAGCAATCAATATTACATATAGCAATTATGACACTGACAGCTCTTGAACGCGGTTTAACAACTTAAAGTTAATATTTGTACAAGTACCAGCCCTAAACTAAACTAGAATATAGAATATTTACGGCCTGTAGTAAAGCTGCAAGCTGATCAAGAGCTTACGATACCGCCGCATATGATTATGAGGTATTAACATAAGGCTTCGGAGAAAGGGAGGGAAAGCGAAAGGGCCTTTGTTACCTCTATTTTATTAGCAAGTTATGCGTGACTGTAATTCTGTCTAGAATGAATTATCGTACAGGTAGACTATAGTTTAAAATACATAACCATGCTTTTAATTTACACTTTTTCGGATAATGCTATCATATTTATTTACTTACTCATAACATTCATAATAGTACTCCCACGTTTCGCCAGTGGTGTTTAAGTCCCATGTAATAGAGGGCGAGCCTATTGCCATCAACCGGGCACAGACTCCGTGGCTGCTACTAAGAAACTCCTGATGGAAAATCCCAATAGCACTGCCCGACCCAGGGATCGAACCCAGGACCTCATGCTCTTCAGTCGGGATTGTGGCCACTAGACCAATGAGGCAGTCAAACAATCAGTCAGTCTTACTTACTCCTCCTTCAATACTGTAAGTTGTGTCAAACTGAACTTCAACTGAAACTTCAATATTGTAAGTTGCGTCAGACTGATTTGACTTTGGATAAACTGAGGATATAGTTTCGATTCTGATCTTGACCCTACTTCCGCTAAGCTAACAAGAGAGTAATGAGTTTACATAATGGAATTGCATGGCCGAATTAGCGCTGACAATTTACAGGGGAGAATGGAAGAAAAAAACATGTTGCGTCGACCCCATATAACACGGGTCAAGGGCAGAAAGATGATTGCCGATTTAGCGCCCGGTACAATGGGAGCATTCGCCGGTCATGTAGCAATCAAAGATTAGAATTTGTACAGAAACCAGTTAATCTCAACTGTTACATTACAGGCGGATGCTCCCGGTGAGGAATCGCCTTTAGACTTCAGGTCATAGGTATCATCATCTGCCTAGCCTTTTCCCAACTATGTTGGGGTCGGGTTCCAGTCTAACCGCATGCAGCTGAATACCAGTATATTATATAGAGCGACTGCCGATCTAACCTCCTCAATCCACTTAATAATACGATACTCCTTAGTAAGACTGGTTGTCAGACTTTTTGGGCCACTGACAACAGGACCTGTAACTACTGTCAAAGATCTACAAATGACACCCGGGACCAACGGCTTAACGTGCTTTTCGAGGCACAGAGGAAACTCGGTATGTAATGGGTGGTCACCCATTCACAGACCAACCTGGGCAAGCATGGCTTATAAACCTAAAGATCGACCCGAGCGGCTGTTATTATATAGCCACAAGCTCCTCCTAGATCATAGGTATATGTAACTGTTATTAATTGATAATAGAAAATAGCGATAGATAACATAGATACTATACTATACACTTGTAGATAGGTAAGACTATCTATCTAGGGTATTTACGATTATTATCGTAAAAACTTTACACTATCAAAACTAGAAGGCTAACTGGATTACCAGCTGATAACTAGATTACTATGTAACTTTTACACAAAGCAATAATTTCCTTGACGATATCAGAATCATTCGTAACAAAACATATGAACACCTTTTACAAATAGATGAGGTATCTGCAGTGTGTGTAGTACACCCACATTGCGCCTGTCATGGTTCAAGCTAAGCTTAAATGGACTGGGCTCAACTGGACTGGCCACATCTTTTGCATGCCGCTGGAGCTATCGGCTAAAATAACCACTCAGTGGGTCCCTAACAGCAATAACCGGCAACACGGCAGGCCCAGAAGGGGCTGGCGGGACAAACTCGAGTCTTTTCTCGAAGATTGACCAATAACAGCTGTAGATTGGGACAAGTGGAAGTAGGGAAGAGAGGCCTTTGCTCTGCAGTGGGGCACAAATGGCTAATCAATAACTAAAATGGTTCATTCCTATGTAATAGGAGCCGAGCTTATTGCCATCAATCAGACACACATCCAAACTGCGGGTTGTTACTGAAAACATCCTAATGGAAGAACTCAATGACACTTCGCCTGACTTGAGAAACGCACCTAAGACCTCATGCTCAGCAGCAGAGCTTATGACCACTATACGAAAAAGGCTGTATAGATAACGTTATCAATAGTAAACGTCAATTGAATTGCTTTACTATATTTATAGCCCTACACTTCCTCGTTATTTGTCTGGATAGGCGATTCGAATCTGCGACGTCATGACAGATCTAGCCAATCAATTTAACGAGGAGCGGCGCCAAACGCAAATATTGTAACTTAATTGTGTTATGTAAAGGTGAAGCGATACTGTTAGCGGGTGGCGGACACAAGCGGTAGATATAGCGGGCAGTGCCTGAGAGTGTTGAATTCCCGAGTAAAGAGGTTACTTTTAGCACTATTCTGTGATTTTAGGCAAGAGTACACCATTATCATCGAAAATCCTGTTTGGTAGTGGTTAAACGAGATCCTACTCAATAAGAAAAACATTTGGGTTTATTATCTAAACGAATTCAGTTTTGTCTGAAAATCGGCTTTAATACTTAGCCAACAGTGCGGTATTGATGACACAAGCAATTTAAAACATTAACTAATTCAAAGCAATGCTAAAAAGAAACGCCTTTACCAAAAGAAAAGCCATGAATTGCTTTTAAAGCCATGTATTGCTTACATATTTTCCCATTACGGGATGAAAAACTTTAAGCATAACAAGCATTAGCAAGCGAGATTCGATTAGTATTTGAAACGCACCGTCAATGTTCCATGAGATGCCGTATTAAGTAAAAATAAATATGTATCGGTCACTTTCCTTTCGTGGTAGACGGAGCCACAGGTGGTATTTTATAAATTCATGCACAGCAAGACATCTAGTGTAAAGAAAGATAGAATAGTAATGCACTGTCACTAGTTTCTTGTCATGAAAGAGGCACAAGGAAGGGAACTAGAGGGCAACATAGTTGCGAAATATGTTGGAAGTATAAATAAACTTCGAATAGAATGACGCAGATAAACAGTTTCTATTGAAAAAGAAAGACTTATATAATTGCGGAAACAATTGTTTGAGCAGAATATCAATTAATTTGATAACAACATAAATCAATCACGTATCAATTGATTAATCGCGTTTTTTTTTAAGTCGCGAGTTAATAGGCTTCTTTGGGTTAGCTCGTTCCATCGTCGACCTCATTTTTGTCCTCAGGACGAGATTGAGGTCGAGAGTAAGCCCATTTAGTATAAAAATCGCTTGCTATGGGACCTATCCCGAATTAACACAGTAGCCTTCGTACTCTAACCAAAACTAAACCCTATGTCTATGCAAATAAAATCCGAATTCGCAAACAAAACATTTTCTCTTATTAAATAGGATTAAGTAAATAGTAAAATGATTGGAATTATTTCTAATTTAATAGTGAGTGAGTTGTTTTGTAGCGTTCCAACCGGTCCTAGTTGTGTTATTGAGCATAAATTGCTGTTGAATACATTTTAAATGGGTTTGCAATGAAATTGTGATAAACGGTCCTGGAACTCAATCCGCTAAATTATTTTGTGAATGCGGACGTGGTATCTATTGAATTCTTGGTATTAAATAATGAGGTACAAAACATAGTAGGAACTACTGCGAAAATCACCAACGTAAATGAACGGACAGCTAAACCACGTTCTTCGTTAGATGTTCGTTGTCATTATTTTATAGCATTAATGACACTGACAGTTCTTGAACACAGTTACGATATGCTGATCGCGTTCAGGTCTAGCGAAATTTGCCCACAGAAATGTAAATTATGTTTTTTTTTTTAATAACTTAGTTAAGTTATACATATACCTACTTATTTAAAGTAAATTCAAATACTGTGAACTCAAAAAAAGCAATAAAAAAGAAAAATTAACTGTTACCAAATTCCTCACGGAATTTAGATCACTTACAATTTCATTTTAATCATAAGGTGAATGCACCAATTTTCGGTCGAACGATATAAAAACCGGTTTTATTTCTAATGACTATTTTGTTTTTATCATTAAACTTGTTATTTGTCGTACGAAAAGCAAGCACATAAATAAAAGAAAAGGAACATTAAACATACTCAATGTAACAAGTTTCTTTACATTAGTGCAACGGGTTGCATCGATACACAAAATAAAATGTAACCAATATGTCTCCAAAGGCTATTACAAGTGCAGCGTATGATTAAACGAGACCGGATTACCCAAGAAAAGTTTCGTACTTACCTACTACCTATTACTTGTGCATTATGCAATCTAGCCTCTCCAGTTGATTGGACGTAACTTTGGTGCAAATGTTTGAACAAATCGTTGAGAGGAGAATGCATTTCAGTGATAAGACTAACTCGCATATCATTTTAGCAGTAGGTACCTTACTAGTACGTTTAGATCTATAATTAATCAAAAAAATACGTTTTACCTTATTATTCCTCACGAGTACTTTTCTCCAAACAGTTGTTTTTAGATATTTCTATTTTTTTTTTGTTATTCACTGTCAAAATGCATTACCATGTGGATATTTGAGCTGTAAATAAATTGTATTTTTGCCATATTTGCATTAAAAGTTTAAAAAAAAACTATTGGTAATGTTGGCCCAACTAATAACAAGGTAAGATTCTCGTCCAACATTGGCGCATGCCGTGCAGCATATGATTATCGACTTCGCAATTTGGTCAGTAGAGTAATGAGAGGTGATCTATTGATCAAACATATTATACATTCTGAATTGACGATAACAGCTTCAAATATTGCGCAAAGAATTTGAACTTTATGTCTAAAGCCATAAAAGTGTTGCGATAGTGTTAATTTACAATAGTTTTAATGCAGATTTGTATGATATGGAGGTCCAAAGTTCAAGAATAACAATTTGCAATAATCATGTGCGAACAGCTAAGAACTATTGTTAGCACGTAATCATGTTAATTCATCTAGTAATTTAAAGTGTTAGCAAATAACTCTAGAAACACATAAATACAATATGAACTTTAATATAACTGCCTAGATTTTAAATAAAACCTTTCATCTCTTGTCATTTTTAGTACTATTCTGACCTTTCAGTAGATAATTATTCTGTTTTGCGAGAAGGATTTAGTTCTATTTAAATAAAATCTTATGACTTCCCTTTATTTGTTATTTTTAGACTTGATAACAGAGAAATGAAAAAATACTCCATGAATTTCATTCTATACAGAGCAGAACCTGGAAAAACAACAACCAAATAAATAATTCATAAATTCATTAGTGATAATGATATTTTTTTTTTTACAAGAGAAGTGCTTAATCTAAACTTAAAGTACACAAAAGTACTAGCATTGAAATCGTAATACATAGAAAACCCTATTAACAAAAAACTACCGAAACTTATTAAAACTCTATCAAAGCAGGTAAACATGGAAATTACAATTTCATATTCAAACAATATCGGAAGTAACACAAATAAATCGTTTCATATCGGCGGGATGTTTTCGAATAAAAGCCATTAAATTATGTTTACATTCCGATCCGCTTTTCACAGCTACAGTAATATGATTGGTAACGAACATTACGTGGCGTTGTGTCTGCGTAATTATTTCAGGTGGATGTTTTTTTTTTTCTGTATGTGTGTATTCAGTTGGTTTAATGAAGCTACGTTGATTGATTGAAATTAATCATTCCATCGCTTTGTGGTTTCTTTATGTACTTTTGTCTTTAGTTCTTCCTTTTCTACATTTACTTGCTGCTTTTAAACATCTTCATTAAGATATTTTCTGGTTTCATTAGTTTCTATTAGGCTTAATTCAATATTTGTCTACCATCATTATTATGTTGCCTTGGCTTCCATCTTTATCATTATACTTCCACCTTTATCACCTGTTCATATTTAATACTTAAAATATGACTCGTATTACGCAAACAATTTGTCTGAATTCTGAACAGAAAAGGAACAACCATTTATAACACTGATTAATTGTCGTGTCATTTCAAAATCGTTTTAAACAAAGTTCTCCTTCAGCAACTATGTTACTTTATCAAAGTAAATAATGCAGGCTGACACCGAACAGTACTCTCTCGGTACTTCGGTTATCTATAACGATTGTTCAGTAATGGAAAGACGCAGTCCATCTGATTCATGCCAATACCCGCTAGATGCCGCCTGTTCCGATGCCGGGAATCGATAACGGCTGATAGATTCCACTAACGCGATATCCCGGCGCCAAATAAAACTTTATTTCCAATCGATTACTCGGGTGAATATCGATTGTTACTCGAGCAAGCGAAGGAACCTTGGCAAGATCTTGGTCGACGATGAAGCTAGGAAATAGACGCAGTTTGTGATTTGAACAGTTTTAATGTTTACAGATTATCTATTTAATTACGTAAATAAGGTCATATTTTATTTCCCATGATAAGATACTGTCCAAATTGTTAAACGGCTACTATCAGTAGTTTCTAGTTTATTGTACTTACGCATTTTACGCGTCTATTAAATGATAAAAACACGACTACTTTATAGGTAGTAAATTATCGTCATAAAATAATATACTGGTCTATGAGCGAGACAGTAAAGAAATAATTTACGAACCTGCATTTAAAACTCTCATAAATTCCATATTCTCCTGTATAGGATGATATGTGGCTCACTCAGATTCAAAAAAAATAGGTCATCAATCATCATACTTATAGGACCATACTTCCACAATCAATACTACCTAACAAAACACAACACATTCTAGATAAACAAAACACAACCGAACATACTTTATCACTTACAACCTACAAATTGTCCAAATTATCTTATCTAAACCTTTTGACCCTAAATTTTTACGGGGAATTCGAACAGACCCCATGCGTTCAAAAGTTGCAAGTGTCATCAATGCCATGGAATATGGACACTGACAGCTCTTGAACGTGGTTTAGTAGTACTGCTCGCATGCAGTTCCAGTAGGACCTCAATAAATTCTAAAACTAAACGACAACACATAGAAAACACGACCGTACACTTTATCACCTCACACAAATTGTTCAAATTATCTTATCTAAACATTTTGACACCCAATTTGTTCGGCGGGGTTCGTGCGCGGGCCCCGTGACACCTCACATCCGCCGGGTATTTACACTCTCACGTTCTAGAGCTGCTAAATTGGAGGATGTGCACGATAGTTTGTTCACACTCATTAGTATCTTGTTGTTTTGTAATAATGTGGTGTTTTAGAGGATATGGGTGGTATTGGTGCTGATGATGGGCTGGATGGATATTTTGATCAGGTTTATGGCGATTGTGAAAGAAGGAAAGGGATTTCCTGAATGTTCTAAACTGTTTCTGCAAGGTCGCTGTTGAAACGTCTATTTCAATTCAATCGGCATAATCCACAATTAACGGCAAAGGAAATGCAACCATTTAAAATTTAAATTTTAATGTCTCATCAAGCAACAACAGATCGACCTATACGTAACACTCGTTAAAACACTGTGTTTTCATTTTATGAATTAAACTGAAACCAAATCAGCATCCCTGAGAAATATTTCTCGATGGCATGTAAAGCCAAGTCAGAAACCCATGAGGGGCATAAAAACTCTGACACCAGGTTAGGCACTAACCACACGATAAAGAAAGAAGAAGAATGAATTAAACTTAAATGTCTAGAAATAAAACACTTCAATATTGAAACCTAGAAACAAACGAAAGTATTCACCCAAGGTGTGTCTTTTGTCACATAATTATCTACTTAACAAAATGAAAATCGAAAGTGACGGAAACCAATTTCGGAATACTGAAATACACAACAAAAAACAGACACAATATTAACTATTTTACAGAAACATATTACACAACTGACACCCACAGTATTCCATATGATGGAACTCTCAGCGGTTCCCACAAAAACTTTTCTCGCAGGTGAACTGTGGAACTAGTTACTGTTGCTAGTTTTAATATTTCACATTTTGAATGCGCTTCAAAACGAGTTGAAAAGCTTTGTTTGTCGAGTTACATAAAATGGAAAGTACGGAGTTATGAGAATTAGCGGCAGAAGTAATGTCTCATTGTTAACTTTGAGATATTAATTTAAGTTTTTTGTTGCTACTAGTTAATTTGGTCATTAATAATGTCTTTATTGCTTTTAAAGAGGAAAGATTACATTCTTTAATGCTTAAACGCAAGTTAAGGTTTGTGAAATAAGTTTTTTGCTTGTCTACTTAAACATTTCTATAGTTTGTTAACATTATATTATTTTCAAAGCAGAAATCTTGGGACGTCACGAATTCATTCATTCAGTATACCGCCTGTAACACCACCACCTACATTGAAATCCTTATATCATTTGCAACAGAAATCGAGACACAAATTGAACCTTCCTTTATTGAAGAACTTACAACACAAAACAATAAAACCATATCCCCGATCTCCTACATTATATTTACCCTAACAATGATTTCAGGACAGCCAATTACATTTTGATTTACAACATAATCTTTAATATAGTTCCACCAAGTTATTTATTGTTGGCGCACAATCCTAACTAATATGATACATGTGAAAGTGAGTTTGTTTGTTTGTCAGGCATTCACGTCTTAACGGATGAAAAAAGTTATATACGATACAATTCAGCATACTGATAGCCTAGGTACCTAGGTGAGCGCAAAATATACTTTTTATCCCGTTAGTTCGTTTCCGTGGGATAGTTTCCGACCTCCACACGAACAAAGCCGCGAGGAAAAGCTTGTGTTTAATATAGTAATACGAAATTATTTATTGCGGGCTCACAATAAAGACATAAATCGCGTGTTGACAGCGCCATTAACTGGTACTCTCACCACATGTCTTGGCTTCTGATACGGCAAGGCTTACTAACAACTATTGGGACTTTGCTTCCATTTCTATGTTTATTTCATGGATTTATAAGCTCTTTTGAAATAAAAACTTAAGTCCTAGAAATAGAACTTTGTATGGTGTGGAATATTAAACTTTAATGTCTTATTGAAAAGGATGAAAGCAATAAGAATTCTACGTGACTTAAGTAAGGCATAAATTGTAATATTTGAAATTGAAGAAGCCAATTCATATTCGATAAGCTCTCGACTTGACGAATACTAAAATCTAGACCGATTTATCTGATCCATAATTTGGCTTCATTTTCAAATAAAAAAATATTTTTAAGATACCTACACTTCGATAGCAGGGTATCCTTTTGAAAAGGATTAGTGGGTCTACGAACGTGCAACATGTATTTTTTAAATTAAAACATCTCATAATATTTACTTAGTCTTAAGACTTCATTCATATTTACGGATGATAATAACTGTGTTTAATAAAGAAATAAACTGAAATGCTACAGAATAGTTGTATTTTCTATTAAAAAATTGTTAACATTACGTTTACGTTGAGAGTTTATGCTATGCTATGTATAATCATAAAAGGACAAATATTCCCGTATCTATATATATTGCAGACTTATGCAGATATAATGTCCGCAATCTCTGCATATTTGCTATTTGGCCAGCATCCAAGATGTCTCGAAGAATGGCCGATGTATTTGCTTATGTTTCTCTTTATGTCCTCCTCATTATTCCTTTGGAATGAACTGGAGGTGAAGAGCAAATATTCAAGAATTATGGGGACATATATTGTCTTTGTAACTGGGTAAATGGAATAGGGGTGAAGAAGAGTTACACCCGTATCTATAGTCGTAAAGTAATTCCTTGAGTTTACCTAAGTAATAATTACTTATGCAAACATTTTTAAGCAATAGACAAGAATTTACGAAGTAAGAACCGTCAAAAGGCTAAGCTATGAATTCTAACTTTTGACAATTCCAATTTCAATTAATTACTAAACTACAGAATATAAATCGTATTTTAAATAATTATTTTTACTCAAGTAGTCACTTCGACTTTTTTAAAGATGCGGGTGTTAGTGTGTGGGAGAAGGGTGGTCTTGTCCTATTTTAAATATTGTTATTTTTTTGTTTTAGGTACGTATCCAGGTGACACTGTTGTTTCTACTTACACCCTTTGTAAGAAGCCGTAAGTTTATATGCATATGGATGTATTCAACCATTGATAGGCATTGCATTATTTTTTTTTCAGTTACTTCGACAATACTGTTTTTATCGTGTTAAGACAATAATAGATACAAAAAAACTCCAAATTGTCGTCATCTAATCGTTTGACAAACATCCTAGAGCTGTTTATTTTTTTATCTAAATTAATTATGTATTTAAACTACGAGTACGTACAGAATACTCATTTACCTACACGTAATGTAAAGAATGTTCTCGAAATAGCAAATTGTTTTGACGACATTATTCTCAAGGGGACTTTCATCAATTAAACTGAAAGCGATTAGCACATTTAAACTACGTTCAAGTGTTGTCAGTGTTATCATCGCCATGGAAATTGACACTAACCATTCTTGAATTAGGTTTAGAGGAGCTCGTGGCTAAATAATAACAGCCGCTCGGGTCGATTTTTAGGTTAAGCCGCGCTTGCCTGGGTTGGTCCGTGGATGGGTGACCACCCGTTACCTACCGAGTTTCCTCCGTGCCCCGGAAAGCACGTTAAGCCGTTGGTCCCGGCTGTCATTTGTAGATGTTAGACAGTCGTTACAAGCCAGTGGCTCGAAGTTCTGACAACTAGTCTTACCAAGGGTATCGTATTACCTAGTACCGACTGGGTTTTGGATGTCAGAGTCGCTCCATGTAAAATACAGGTATTCAGCTGCATCCGGTTAGACTGGAACCTGACACCAACACAGTTGGGAAAAGGCTGGGCAGATGATGACACTTGATCAAGGTGTAGATAAGCTGATTGCGTTCAGTTTCATTGGCTCAGTGCAGACAAAAGTTAGCTTAACCTTCAAGGACAAAACTCCCATAATGTCTAAAACCACATTTAATACAAAACAAACTCAACTAAAAACAAGAGAAAGTTTATTCACAATAATTTAGTTAATTACCCACCAGGCCACAGTAATAGAGCCTAATGAAATAATTGGTGGTATCCGCCGATCGGCCCTGTGACATCGTCCGTGACGATACTATCGCTAACTGTGCTGTTGTGCACCAAACGATGGTTAAATTGAAAGCAAATTTGATAACAATCGATTTGACGGTAAAACGGACCCTTGTAATGGACTTCACGGGATTACGACAAAATCGTTTGGAAAGAATTTTATTTTTATTGGAACGAGGGTACGGAGATGTTGTTGTTTTTTATTAACTCCTAAAGTACAGCATTCTACAAAATTACGCGAAAGCGAATTCAGAGGATTTTAATTCTGTTTAATCCGAGTTTAAAAGATGGATTACATTTATGCAAAGAACGGAATATAGGCAAATTCTCCAAAGCTCCGTTTCGCACCAGACCGATAAGGACAGCACTGACAAATAGCTATCCTATTGCTCGTCGCTCCACAGTCTAATTAACTCCTCCTTACTGTGTATCTCCCTAATCGGTTTCTTACAGTTGTAGTAATTAAAGAAAGATGATTATGTCAGATCACTTTAGATACTAATTAGACGTATTTTGTGCTGGTGTCTGCGAGCTCACCTACGTTTCTTTCAACGATATAAACATAAATCAAACAGCACCATCTAGCTAGAGGATGATTTTTTTTTGTATTTTTTCGAATCCTCTGTTATCCAACATCAGCTCAGATAATTATTAACAAACACAAGCAAATGATAAAGAAAGAAAGCATTTACCACACGATAAAGAAAGAAATATTTCCCATCATGTAACCATCTACCGCGGTTTCGTAAAGCAATCAAATAAATCACGACAAATCACAAACGATGACAGAAACGTATATAGGAACGTATCTTACGCCATCCATCCGCCTATTGAGAACCAGATCCCAACTCACAACTCCACAGATGAAAAAACAATAGAAATCAGCTGTTGCGAGAATGTCCCAGTTGTGAGTTGATACAGCCACGCAACGTTTGCTTGCAGATGTAGATTTCCCAAGCAGTTATGGAGACTCATGCCTCGTTGGATCTACAATGTTGGTTTGATTCCTGAATGAATTGTGTGATCAACTGTTTGGTTTATTAAGTTAGAAACTTAACTAGGCAATAGTTGTTACTTCAATTGCAATTCTCATCTGAGTTTTTATCTCTCAATATTATGCAAAAATGTATTTTATTCATTAAGTAAATGCTCATAATAACAGCCGCTCGGATCGATCTTTAGGTTAAGCCGTGCTTGCCTAGGTCGGTCTGGGGATGGGTGACCACCTATTACATAGTTTCCTCCTCGGAGAGCACGTTAAGCCGTTGGTCCCGGCTGTCGTTTGTGGCTCAAGTCTGACAACCAGTCTTATTAAGGGATATCGTATAACCTAGTACTAATTGGGTTGTGGAGGTCAGATGGCAGTCGCTTCATGTAGAATACTGGTATTCAGCTGCACCCGGTTAGACTGGAAGCCAACCCTAACACAGTTGGGAAAAGGCTAGGCAGATGATAAAGCAAATTCTCTGTCCAAAATTAGTTTTATGCTGGACTGATTGTTATGGGGCTGAGGTTAGGCTGACTTACAACACAAGCTACTAAACACGTTTAGACCTAAACTAGTTCAAATCACAGAGCTGTGTCTGTTAATCGTTTGACGATTAAGATGACAAGAAAAGAGTCCTGTTTTATTATTTATACTTTCAGATTTAACATCTAATGCTATGAGTTTAGTGATGTGTGTTGTGCTTCAAGTGGACTTACCTAAATTGTTGCAGCCTCTTAATGTTATTATTTACGTATCTCTAGTACAATAAAGTGATGTCTTACCCATCTGATCTAAATTCGTGATATCTTCTATTTTTCCATACCTATTGGTCGTCTGATGTTCAGTCCAGCCCAGTGGGCACAGCTCACAAATCACGACTAATCTAGGGACATACCACGACTGCTATATCACTACAGTCATCTCACTCGATTCTCACTTCATGACATGTAAAAGAAAAAGATGGTGGATGGAAAATGAATTGCAGTCCTCGCAATATTTTGCTTGTTTAACGCGAAAGCACTGTAGTAGTAACCATGAAGTTATTTGCTCGTTCTTCTCCATAGAAATTATAAAGCAAGAGTAAAAGTAGCACCTGAAATGAGTAACATACATTGCTTCATAAAATATCTGAAAAATTCGTAAAATTTGCCAAAATGAATAGCTGTTGGATATTTTAATTAATAATGTTGCAATACCAAAATTAAAATGTAAATTATCATGTACACTGTGGCAATACTCTTACCTTGCGTCTATGACACCGGTCCAATATAGACTTAACGAATTTAACTTGTCCGCCGTTTTATTTTATCTTCCTCGGCACCAACGTACCAGCACCTGATCAGCATCCTCCACCACAATTATAACGCTACACAATAGCATTGGGACTGCGAGAGTCTGTTACGCTATTACCACGCTGCTTCAACTGTCTGAATAGCTGATTATTGACTTCTTGGCTTTTCAAAAGGTCTGCGCAGGAAATCCATTTAATTTTCCATCTACCTTAACGCAAATTCATGGTATCGTTTTCTCTTATTTAATTTCCACCTTTTTAGTATTTCAAGTCTCACCGTCTAAGTAAGAACAGTGGCACTTCTTTGAAAATTTCAATCTTCCTTTGAGATCTTGTTCCAAGAATTAACCGAAGTAGCAAGTTGAATTAAACGGATAATGTCGTCAGTGTCGCTTTAGCAGTTAATTAATTAAACTGTACTTCAATTAGACTGTAACTGTGATGTTTACACAAACAAGGTTTTAATTAGGAAGTGCTTTATCCATGCAATGACATGGATACGGGAAACACGAACTACGTGGATAGGAAACAAGTTTTTCATTGTATATTTACATTGCAGTTTCCAAAGTCCACCAACCAAACCAGTCTTACCAAGGGGTATCGTATTGCCCAGTATTTACTGGGTTGTGAAGGTCAGATAGGCGGTCACTCCATGTACAGTACTGGTTTTCAGCTGTATCCGGTTCGGCTGGAAGCCGACCCACCCTCTCACACAGTTGGGAAAAGGCTCGGCAGATGATGATGATTTACATTGCAGTTTCCATAAAAAATAACTAGTTTTTTGAACGCCTGCGCTGTCATTCTTGCTGTCTTCATAAAATCGGCAGTCGGACGGCAGCGTCCTTCACTGAGATGATAAGCAACTGGCATATTGAATATAGTATCTCATAAATTTTCAACAACCTTCAAACTCCCCAATAAGTTGAATGGCACTACACACGTTCGTATAAATTCATATAAAACCCCTCACTTTCATCAACCAAACCAATTAATCTTGAAACACCAAACAAATTCACAACAATACCAAAGGCAGCAGCCTATAAAGCATTCGAGTGAGTGTCCAATAGTAGCTCCGTCTAATGCATTGTGTGCGCTCGCGGCGCTAGCCGCCCTCGTTTGTTCCACCGGGATGCGCCCGCGAAGAGATTTAAAACCTTAGATGTAATATATTCGGCAGTATTCGCTAGATCCAAACTATTACATTACAAATTATTAAAGCCCTCAAGCGATTGCCTACATACAACCTGCCCTTTCCTATCTTCGGTTCATACGACATCTGTCGGGTTAAACATCTGTTTCGTCGACATCGATATTTTCAGAATATTATCTCGTTCACTTACCCTGAAAACTGAATCTATCGTTGCATGCGGGGTATGTAAATCTTTTTCCCGCGTACTAGGAACGATGAAGCCATCAACGCCATCATCTACAACTGGGTGTAGACCTCTTATTTTTTGAACCTATCTCCACGTCCCTGTACAGCCTCATCCAAATTTTGCCCTCGATGGTAACCCCAATGTAATCTGTCCATCTTGCCGGACGGAGAAGGCACATCTAGCGATTTAGCTCCTTGCGCCCGCGCACCTCTTAGTGAAATTGTCCCTCCTGTCACGACGAAACTTCCTGGTGCAGATTTGTAGGGCTCGTGCCTTTTATTTTTGATCTTTTCCTGTTCCCTGAAGAAAGATGGCCGCCATTTGTGAACTAGATGTAGTGAGAATGCTGTGTTTCTAGCTAGAATGTGGAAGGTGACTTTTATCTGCGGCTATTTGTTTTGTGTTCCATTAAGGTTTGTTTATGGTGGCGTTTGTGACAATTATTTTGTTGTTACGTTTGTCTGGGTTATGAATAGTTTTTGCATTTAAAATGGCTTTTGCTTGTAATTGGCGCTACCTCTGCTGAAGTGCCTAAATAACACATTGTTTTTATAACAATGTTATGACTATGTCTTAAACTCATAACTTAAACTGGAAAAATTACCGATTTCTGTGTCTCGAAACAGTTCACAAAAATCTTAAAAAAGGTACATCCTACTGCTAGGCAAGGGCCTCTCCCCATGACTTCCAAATCTTTCAATCTAGGGCTAAAGTGGACCACTGGTTGCTGGTTCTGTCTAGCTCGTCCCGCCATTTCCTGCGAGGACTATCGGTTCGCCTTCTGTCTGTGTCAGGGCTCCAAAAACTGTTCCAACTATCATAAAACCATTCCACTTACTTAATTCCTACCTATCGTACTTAGTGTAGCCTAATAATAGCCCTATAATTATCCAATTCAACTCTATACATAGAACGGCGCCAACAAATTAATTATTCAATTAATTATCTCCGCGGCAAGTCATCGGAATACCTACTATGCCATATAAGGAAGGTAGGCAGATAACACAATCCGGGACCTGAATATACGAGGTGACCATTACTTTATGCTAATTTGTGGTCTTTGACTTAAAACATACCTATGTTCTAGCTAGGATGAGCTTTGGACGGGATCGTAAAATTTTAGTACCGTCTAGAAAAAATGTGAATGACCTGCTTTTTTCTGATATTATGGGGTCAATTCCATTATTAACAGGCATAAGAATATTAAATTTTATTTTTGAATGTATACGTACTTAAGAAACAATATATTTTTAAGGACATTAAATAGATCCCGGAAAACCTCATAAAAGCTCACTAACAGTAGGTTTTGGTCTTCACTCAGTTTATTGTTTCAACCAGAAGTTACTGATAAATTAAGTATCAAAACGTGACCCGAATGACATATCAGCAATAACAATGATTGAAAACTAAACAATGTATTGAATAAATTGACACAAAAGCTACCAAAAGGCTCATGTCAATTCTGTTGAAGGCCGTTGTAGAAAAGAACCATGCTGCACTATAACATCAATCGATTGACATTAATTTCGCAATGACATTATTAAAGATTGCAACTTCGCAAACGAATCGCCTACGTTACTATTAAGCAATCCGTTTCCCTCAATTAATTCTGCCTATACCCGCGTGGGAAGGCACTCAATTGACGGCAGTTTTTCTTACCAGAGCGGCATGATAATGAGGAAATATTTATAGCATAAATACCATGAAATTACACATTAATCTCACCAAGTAAGGCTTGGAATTATGGGCGATATTTCGTCCTTAGGATAGGAACAGACATGTGTAACATGCACTGTAACTAGTGATGTAATGCAACATGGATGTTATGGGTATTATTGCAAGTCCGTGTCTACGCAATACGATAAAGTTGTTTGGGGTAGTCCTGTTATACAGGGTGGGAGGAACACCGACGGGTAAACGGTTAGCACGTATTCAGTACATCATTCTGAGCAAAAATCTGCTGTTTCCTACAAAAGTGAACCACCTACACGGTCAAAAAAAATTTCTATGTGGGGAGGCTCAGAATGATGTACTATTCAGTACATCATTCGTGGTAACAATTTTCGCGTCAGTGTCCCTTCCAACTCGTATACTGCCCCTAAGTTGGGGTAGTATTGCCTGTCTGTCCATCTCCCTACTAAAAGCACCTATATCCCTGCGTTAACATTCGGGTATTACTTTCGTGATTTTATGTACCTAAGCTATGTACAAACGGAGAGGGGTATGTATTCATAATTAAATTATTCATCTTTGAACATAATAATATTCTGCACGTGTTGCACGACACTACTTCATTCTGTACCCACCCATCTTTATAACTTGTATTCACCTGTATATTATGCAAAATTAACAATTTCTCACTCTGTAAATGGTTACTACTACTGGTTACAACTATCCTTAAGCACTGCCTCGATTAACATCTAGGCACTTTTATTAATAAAACATATCCTGTGATCATAGGGATAATCTCGGTAAAATGTATAGACATCGAGACACAAACAGTAAAGCATTGTTATTAAATTATAGTGCATTAATTAACATTCCGTTCATTGTTAATTTCTGTTTTACGATGAGCTACAGATATTTGTGGTGTGGGACAAAGACAGGCGGTAGCGATTTGTTGATCATCCATAACTGAAATCGCGATATTTGAGTCAAGTACCTAATCGTTTGTAACAAATGCAAGCATTTACATGGTTCTCAAATATATACGTAAAGTTTAACGCAAACTTTGGGGTCCCGGTCATTTGTTATGTGCTGATTGACAGTCGTTACAGGTAGTCAATGACCCGAAAGTCTGACAACCAGTCTTACTAAGGGATATATTACCCAGTACTAACTGGGTTGTGCAGGTCAAATAGGCAGTCGCTCCATGTAAAATACTGGTGATCAGCTGTTTCCAGTTACAATGGAAGCCGACCCCAACATAGTTGGGAAAAGGCTAGGCAGAAGATGATCGCTCATAACTTCCATGCAACCACACACACACAAAGTGTACATTAGTTGATTTCAGCACAATTTATTATTAACATTCACAGTCTGCCCGTCTGCCAGTATGCACGTTCATTTGTCAAAGCGGTGTGGCTGGCTTCACGTATACAGCAGTACAATGCACTGCTAATCATCGCTTGATGCTATTATTGGACTCGATTATCTGGTGAGAATGGCAATCGATTGTGTATTCGATTCTCGGTACTCATTTATCATTTGTTTTGGAGGCAGGATGGTGTGGATGAGTTGTTTTGAAGCTGTTTAACATTTTGCTAGAAGCAAATTAATTAAAACGATCAGGTAAATGTAAAAAACCGGCCAAGCGCGAGTCGGACTCGCGCATGAAGAATTCCGTACGATCGTATTAGGGAAGCCCCCTTTAATTTTTAATTTATTTTTATTATTTGTTGTTATAGCAGCAACAGAAATACACATTCTGTAAACATTTCAAGAGTCTACTTATTACTGATCATGAGATACAGCCCGCTGACAGACAGACGGACGGACAGCAGAGGCTTAGTAATAGGGTCCCGTTGGTTACCCTTCGGGTACGGAACCCTGAAATTTATTACATAAAAGGCAATATTACATACACACCCAATAATTACGACGTCAAACCCAAAGACAAGCTAGCAGAAAAATGTGGAAATTTTACGCGTATATCAATTACTGTGGCTGAATGTAAATTGGCACGAAAAGAATAATTCACGGTGGATCGGCGCGGGCGCGGTAATGGTACGATGCATGGGTAATAAATGATAATCGAGCCCTGGGGACGAACTGTGTACACCGACGTCGGGGACCAATGTAACTGGATGTGGTTTGGGACATGCAGTGATAATAATACCGGTGCAATTTTAATGATGTAATGTGTGACAATTTGTGGTCATGCATGTTTATTGTACAATTTTGGGCGATAAATGTGTGCGCGATGTGTGTTTATCGCTGGAAACATGGAGTGGTAATGCGTTGTGGGACTAGTTTTGTAATTTACGCGACTGCGGTGATACCCAAGGGGAGGTGGGGATGGTAATTTAACTTGAAATAACCCAGTAACCACACCGGTATATTACCGATTTTTTTTCATTTCAATATTTATTCTTCTTTATCGTGTGGTTAATGCCTAACCTGGACTTGGCTTAACATGCCGTCGAGAAATATCTATCAGGCATGCTGGTTTCCCCACGATGTTTTCCTTCACCAAAGCAAGTGATCATATTTATTTAATGTTGTTGAAAGTTCGAGTTTAGTACTCAGTAGCAAATAGAACCGCAAAAGCCAGGCTTTCCACCTATGTTTTTCTTTTTATTAAGGGATTTTTGAACAGCGTGAATATAATTTGAAAACCCTACCACATCTAGTGCCCCTTACATCCATGTACCACGTTGTCACGCGCTCATGTCAGTCCCGCTCGCAGATTGCAGAGATGGTCACTCAACATCCTCACCTCGGGGCAAAGCTGGTACCATTAGGCTATTACCTATCCACCATGTACTTGAGTGCTAGAGACCGCTGAAGTTACTGGAACTTAAGCTTTTATGTTGGGTTGAAAAAAATAAGGTTTTATTTTTCACGACTGTATGGTCATCTTGTGGGAACTGCCTGTACTCGTGATGCCCTCTGGACGTAGCAGACACTGAAAAATGTACCCACTTGTTTCAAGAAATTAAGTTACATAACATCACGCCTGTAGTCCCCGAATGTGAGTGTACTATTAGGTACACCTTTGCCTAACCCTGGCAAAGGTGCACCTAATAGTACACCACATTTCGCCAGATATGTTTCAGTCCCATGTAATAGGGGGCGAGCCTGTTGCCATCACCTGAGCACAAATCGAGACTCCGTGGCCGATACTGAGAAATTCCTGATGGAAAAACTCAATGACACTTTGCCCGACCCGGAAGCGAACCCAGGACCTCATGCTCACCAGTCGCGCTTGCCACGTCTTAGTTTTTCCTACACTGGGACAATATCTATTGAATGATTTACTACAATTATATCAAGTTCCATTATTTTAAATAAAATATCCACGAACACAATTTAATGTGCCAAAAGCTTGACCAACTTTGCCCGACACTTTCTAATTTTTATAACTTTATAATTACATGGTTGTTACTGTAATAATGAATTACTCTAAACACAAAACTCACTAAAACCCATAGAATTTCATTAAGCACACTATAAAATATAACGAAATAACTTTCTGATTTATAGCGGTAACCTGATATCGATGGTAAAAGTTTCGAGCAATTACTACAACACTAATATGTACAGACTCCATCGCATCAAACTCTCAAATTTTACTCAACCAATAAATTTTTTTTAGATTTTCAACTTTATCGCTAAAGCATTAGGTTAAAGGTTGATTGAGAAAATTGGACAGTTTCGGGTAGCTTGATCACGTCTGTACCTCCACCTACTTATTGCTCGGTCACTTGATGTAACATTCCAAGTTTTATGTCAAACACCTGTATGCTCATTTACTGACAAACATGGGTAAATTAAGGAGATTTATTCGCATGACATGTGTGCTTAATGACTGTTCGCTTGAGTTTGAGGACTGTTTTCTTTTTTAGGGAAGCGAGATACTAAAATATGAAGAGAAATCTTTCAGCGAAGACTTTTTCTTTGAAAGACTGTTTTTCTTATTTAGGAAACAAGATACTAAAATATGATTTCTATATAAATTTTTCATTAAAGACTTGTTAAATTAATATTTCCTATTTAAGTCACGTTTTGAGCAGCGGTGGCCCATTGGTGGCGGCCCCGCCTCACGAATAGTAAGTCGTGGGTTCGAACCCAGGCAGGCGCGTTACTTTGTGTAATTTATTTAATCACCACTATTCTCAAAACTGTGAAGGAAAACATCTTGAGGAAACCGGCATGACCTAGAACCAAAAATTCGAAAACATGTGACATCTACCAATCCGCACTGGGCCCGCGTGGTGGGATATAGCCCATTCCCTCTCATAGAGAAGAGGCCGTGTGTCCCAGCAGTGGGACATTATATATGTATAGGCTGATTATGCTAAGTCACGTTTGAGTGTCATTAAACTTTAATTTTGATCAAATTATTTGGTGTGCAAAGTTACCACGCAATTTCTGACTGAGAACACATTTCGTATGTCGGTAGGAAATGGCAACACCAATTTGTATAACAAGCGTTGTATTAATAGCAATGTCCTCTAATGACTATGCATGCTTTAGTATTTATGAAGAGAATCGTGTTTCACGACGACGTTTAGCTTTTTCTTTCTAAATGATGGAAGTTACCAAACACTACTGGATACTCATTCCTCATCACTCAAATTATAAACAAATAATACCTTTATCCACCAACTCATCAAAACACACCTTTCGTCCTACATAGAAATTCAAATGAATTCTACGACCAATTTGGACAAAGTTTGTGAAACCGGTTTTCTTTTGCAATAGACGCCATCTTTGCCAATATGGCCGCTGGTCACAAAATATGTAACGCGATCCGTTTGTAAAGTGTCGGGTCAGGCGGCGGGAAGATCAATCATTGGATGAAATTCGCCAAGAAATTATGCAAGATTGATCAGCCACACGCGGCGTTTTGGTGTTTAATTGTAATTAAGATATTATTTTATTTGGTGTTCTTAAAGGTTAATTAAGTGCTATTGTCGATGTTGTATCGACTGGTACTTGGTTGTGTGTGCAAATCCTTTAGTTATTATGTATGTAGGCACATAATCGGCCCTAGTGGA
Organism: Noctua janthe; assembly: GCA_910589295.1. Classification (NCBI taxonomy): domain Eukaryota; kingdom Metazoa; phylum Arthropoda; class Insecta; order Lepidoptera; family Noctuidae; genus Noctua; species Noctua janthe. The sequence continues at coordinate 3,872,233 of OU342560.1, forward strand.
TACGTCATGTGCATCGGTAAGTCAAAGCCTTTGAAGAGAGAAGAAGGTTGCAGATAGATTTAAAACGTGATGACCTTAAAACTATGTCGTCAATGGTGTTCTGATATGTCCGCTTTGTGCTCTTAGTTTTTCGCCCAAAGTTGGATATACTATCCACTTGAGAGCTCATGAAAGAGCAGCACACCAAAGCTCTCAACAAACGCCCTCGCCATCGAATGCAGTCGAAGTGACTAAAATCGGCTATATGGGTATCATAATCATTAGACACACACAAATAAATGATATTATATTGCGAACTAGCTTTTGCCCGCGGCTTCGCCCGTGTGGATGTAGAAAAATATCCGATTACTTACCTTCATCCCCTTTTTTAAGCCTTCAGGGGTAGAATTATCAAAAACGCTGAGACACGTATTAATAAATTTTCAATCGTCAGCCTAAACACAAAATTTGAAGATCCTAACTTCAAAACTTTCATATAAACTTGCATCCCCTATTTTACCCCTTTAGGGGTGAAATTCCCAATTGTCCTTTCTTAGTTACTCTTCACAAAGAACACACCCTCCAAGTTTCTTGTCTCTAGGACCAGCGGTTTGTGTTGATATATCACCCAGTCAGTCAGACAGTCAGTCAGTTTACCATTTTATATTTATAGCGTTTTCCTAATCACATTTTGTGAATCCCTATTAATTTCAGCGAAGTTTTTCAGTAATAATTTTCCTGATACAGGTTGCACTCTATAAAAATTGATTTTATTTACCTTCACAGAGATTTCTGAAAACTCCTTAATTTGTGATTATTACTCACCGTCGAACTCATCCATGAATGCCCAATTGGTTACAAAACTTTCGATATTTCACGGAAAATTAATCATTTTCAATTCGCAACCCAAATTCATATGAATTTCTCCACTTCACGCTTGAATTTCACCCAAACATTTTATACGGGTACCAGCACGATAATTACGGCTTCAGAAGAATCCATCACTCAGTAGTGAGGGTCAATAACCATTCTGTAATTTGTGCAACTTTAGGACAAATTGTGGGATTTCTTACTTCGTGTTGGCGGTTTCAGAACATCTTCCTTGCTAATTTTTAATTGTTGTTTGTTTACACAACCAGTCTTACCAAGGGGTATCGTATTACCCAGTACTAACTGGGTTGTGGAGGTCAGATAGGCAGTCGCTCCATGTTAAATACTGGTATTCAGCTGCATCCGGTTAGACTGAAAGCCGACCCCAATATAGTTGCGAAAAGGCTAGGCAGATGATGATGTTTCTTTACACATTTAATAACTAGCTTTAGTCCGCGGTCTCTCTCGCGATTAATGGGCGGTAATTATCCCACGGGAACGGCCGGTACATAGCCTATATATATCATAGCCTATCGGGGATCTTTATCCCCGATTGTCATAAACTTCCCCTTAATGAAAGAATTATCGAAATCGGATCAGCAGCTTCCAAGATTACCAATTACTTCCAAACTTTACCACTTTATAATTATACAGCTTCTTTGATGCCATTACCTTTATCATTCTGACTGTTTTTGCACTAACAGGTTTCCTATAGCTCCAAACACAAATCCTTTTTGAATCACTCAGTGTTATAGGCCGAGGAGTATCGTATTACTAAGATAGAAGGCCCCCTTCCATCACTGTTCGTATTGTGTTGCCGTTCCGGTGCTCCTCAGCATTCTTTCACGCAATACTATAAAAGTAAAAAGTAATCAACCACTATTCTTACTCTTTTGTCACGCACTGGATTCGTCGTCAAGTCTACAGATTTGTTGGGGACCTACGTTTTAGTAGGTGTTTTACGATTTGTTACGGTATCTTTTCTATTCTTGAGGTAAAAATAGATACATAAAAAGTCAGGGCGTGCGTTATTATTTGTCCGAAAACTAATTATTAAGTAACTAAAATTAACACCCTCCGTGTTGGATGCGAGACGCACGGGATCGGTTAATGTGGCGACACTTGGGGGAGGCCTATGTCCAGCAGTGGACGTCTTTCGGCTGAAATCATGATGATGTTGATGATGACCCTCCGTTTTAAATATTTACTTAAAGGTACTTTTTCTCGTAAACTTAATTATACTTTATCTAAAGTCTAACGTACCCACGACCCTTAGACAATTCCAGAGAGTACAAAAACCAAAGAGTACAAATAATAAGTATTCTCAGTACACCAATACTAATACATTTCTATCTGAAGCTAGTTACTCCGGCTAGTTACAAGTTTCCGCTCCCTAGCGGGAAGACTTAATTAGTTACCCTGTGTCGAAGGGATCTGCTAGCTCCTTTGTGCTAATGCGATGAATATTTAACACTGCTCTTTTTAATTGTACTTTGTTTTAAGTATCGTTCATTTATGATAGTTTCAGCGCGGTTTTAGTCGGAACCTCGGGGAATAACTTCGTGTTACTGGATGAAAATAATTCTGTGTGTTAATCCTGGGCACAGTCTTTGTTTAGCCGAATTTTATACATCCAAACATCTATAATTTTGAAATTAGAGGTTTTTAGTTTACTAGTAGTATCTAAAGAAATGACGTGTTTTGTCGGATTCTGCTTAGCCAAATTCCATTTGTTGATTATAGCTTGATTGAGGAGCTCGTGGCGTAATGATAACAGCCACTCTGGTCGATCTTTAGGTTAATTCGTTAGGTTGGTCTACTAATGAGTGACCACCCATTACACACCGAGTTTCCTCCGTGGCTCGGAAAGCACGTTGGTCCCGGCTGTCAATTGAAGATCTTTGACAGACAGGTTGCCAATGGCCCGAAAGTCTGACCACCAGTCTTACTTAAGGGTATTATATTACCCAGTACTAACTGGGTTGTGGATGTCAGATAGACAGTCACTCCATGTAAAATACTGGTATTGCACCCGATTAGACTGGAAGCCGACCCCAACATCGTTTGGAAAAGGCAAGGCAGATGATGATGGTGAGCTTGATTGAGTAGTATCAATATATGGGGTTTCAGGAAACCCTTAAAACCTAATCAATGTACCTAAACATTGTATGCACCAATGTTGTCCAATAAAAACTGAAAAAAGCTAAGTCCTAACCTGTGTTCATAGACACACTACTGAACCTTTGACAGCTTTTAGTTGAAAAAGCTTTGACTAAAAGCTTTATGGAAATCGAAAAATACTCGGGAAAATAAACATTCCTGGAAAAGCACAATTGCTGTCAGGAATTCTGAAAGTGACCTATTCGATGCAGCGACGAGGCATGCATTCTGTATTTTAATTCTCAGAAATTCATTCACGGATGCGTACCTCTCATTTGCAGCCATTTCATTTATTTCTTTTTAAATTAGTACCTATTCGATATCACATTGTTTTACGAAACAAAATAACAGTAAAATAAGCCCATTACCTGTACCTTATTGTGTTTTTTTTTATCATACTAGACTACATACTCTCTAAAAATGTATTAAGAACTTTTGGCGCGAAACATCGGTCACCATCTTGGTTTTTCGACGCAAAACGAAACAAATTCATAAATTAATGATAAGTGTCGAAAGATCATTGCAGCTCTGCATGTAGTTAGATTATACTTCTACGTCTAATCATTCCAGTCTCCTCGGAATAATCTTTCTTGGTGTAATAGGAATCAAGAACTGGTAATACTATCAGAGTCGCCCAGTTGAACACAGCCCTGAGGGTCAGATAACAATTATAACTTTGCTTATGACTTGTGACCGAGATTTCCCTGTCGTTATTGCTATTAACTTGGACAATACAACTACTTGTTACTATCAATGGCGATAGTTCTATTTTTTGCACTCGAATGATTGGTAAGCCTTGAAATTAATGGCCGTTTTAAAATGCTGAATGAATCTGTGGAAGTAGGGTAGTACCATCGTACCTATTTCTGCCGGCAAGCAGAACTTACTGAAGGCCTAGACAACTTTCAAAGAGTTTAATTTTTCTAGAATGACTTACAGCAGGATTGATATTAGATTTTCGATAGCGTATGTCAGTCCTATACATGTTTTGCTCATAGTACACTAATATGCGCTGCACAAGAGCGGCATGACCTCAGTGTGCATTGCAAAATAGTGGTCGCAATGGCGACTGCTGAGCATGAGGTCCTGAGTTCTATTCCCGGTTTGGGCAAAATGTTATTGGATTTTTCCGTCAGGCATTTCTCAGTACTGGTACTGGCACTGAGAAATAGGCCACGTAGTCTGGATTTGTGTCCCGCTGATGAAAATAGGCTCGCCCCCTATTACATGGGACTGAAACATAACTGGCGAAATGTGGGTGTCCGGTGTACTATTAGGTACGTGTGTGTGTGTTTGTAAACGCACCCACGATTCAGGAAAAATTCGTAGTGTGGGCCGCCCCGCAACGTTATTTAAAATAAAATAAAAACACTTGGTTGAAATGTACATCGCGTCTCTTGTGTCCCTGTGATTGGTCGAATACTGCACAGTGCACATCTCCTATCCGTCTGGACCTGAACGTCTCCTATAAACAAAGAGCTTGGACGCTAATGTTCACCACTTAAACGACTGAAGATAAACCCGTAATATATCAACAACGGTTTCAGGTAGAAAACAATTGAGCTCGTGCAAATCGAACGTCACGATGGTTATCAAATGTAGGCGATGCGATGGCTTGCGCCGGCGCATTGCACCGTTATTGTTATTATTTGCCTGTTACGACCTAGGCAATTAGGGTTAGCACACGAATGGACTGAGAGAGACTGTCGTAAATTAGGGTTGAAGTTAACTGTTAGGTTTAGTAATTATATTATGAAGTTTAATGTACAGTTACAGTTGTAATTATAATACAGGTACAGTTGGAATTCTGAAGGAATTTGGAATTTTAATAAGTCAATGGTTTATTTGTTAACCAATTTATGGTTTAACAATGGATGGATTGTGTGAAAGGACGTCAAGAAGTCAAAGAAAGAAGAAGAAAGAAGAGAAATAGATCACTACTTTTCATATTGACATAGCTAGAAAGGTTCTCCTCATGAGATGGCTAATAGAGAAGTATGGGAAATGAAAATATACGCAGGAAAATGATGATAAAGAATAGACTAATCATTAAATTAATTAATGATTCGTCATCATTCTTTATTCCTTAATTAGTATACATCATTAGACCAAACATCATGTTAATCTCGGTATAATTTCCCGGATGTTTGTCACTATAATCTTCTCGTTACGGAAAATAAAACACTAAGACGGCGCCCGTACAAGAGGATGATCTAATATGTATAATAATCTACATACTGCGCAGTAAGTACATGTTAAGTGCTTAACGAAGTAATTTGCATGTTTAACGTATTCTTCCGTAAACAGTAGAGCACTAGCACAAAAACTATTGTTATTTTTAAATTGACCTAAAGAGGTTTTTCTTGTAATGTTTTGGCAAGATGGTACAGATACGTATTGTTACAAGAAAAAAAGTAACAAAAACGTTAGTATTGTTTTAAATCAGTATTTTAATTAGGAATAAGGAAGCTTGTGAAACTTGACGGTATCAAATTTAATTATTCCTAAATGTTAATAAAGGAGGGTAATTAAAATAATCACCTGCAATTATCTCTCAAATAAATTCACGGGTCATATCAAATTAACCCGAATTTCACCATAATAACCCCACCTTAATATAATACAAGTCTCCTAAATAGAACTAAAACAGTCATTTAAATTCCATCCTAAAATAACTCCCTAATATGGTGTCCCTAACAGCAATGTCGTGGCCCATACATTATAATACCTTAGTATGGTATTAACTGTTTACAGGCGCCCATTTCTCCGTTCAGAGGTTTACTTAATACTAACGTTAAGTAGGACGAAATGTTTGGTACTTAAATAATCTAAGTTGTAAACTTTTCCTGATTGCTTTGACAGGAATATTTTGTTACAATGTTTTGTTTTAGGATGTGGCCCGAAAGTCTGACAACCTGTCTTGCCAAGAACATCGTATTACCCAGTACTAAAAGGGTTTTGGAGGTCAGATATGCAGTCGCTCCATGTAAAATACTGGCATTCAGCGGCATACGGTTAGACTGGAAGCCGATCCCAACATAGTTGGGAAAAGGCTAGGCAGATGATGATGATGTTTTGTTCTAAGATGTAGAATTAAGACAGACATTGTCGTTTGTGTCTTTAATGATAATTAAATCATGTAATCAACATATTATGCAAAAGCTTGGTCGTTAAAGATTTGATTGATTAAATTTTCGAAACAATACTGACACTCGGAACTTTATTTTAATTTGAATCGACCATGAACACTTGGGAAAATAACAAATGGACCTCATTGCCTACATTTTCTTCCAGACTGCTCCAATTGCGAAAACCTCTAACCAACGTTTTACCTAAATTTGGTTGATACGTTCGCAGATTTGATTTAGTTAAATGTCCTTTGGTTACCACCACATCATCAAACATGGCCATAAATGTAACAAAATGTTCATGGTGCCATAACCCCACACCATACAAGACAACTTCTAAGACATTCTTCATGATATGTAGAACACAATAGTCTCACAATACAATCCCAATTCACACTATGCCGGTTTAGGCCACAACGGCCACATGCGCCTTGGAAACTCTCACATACGTAGGTACATGCGCTTAGCATTGATACTACATTACTACCATCTGATTCATCACACGACTTTCTCTATCTACGACGCCACGCGGATGTGGCGTTCATTGATGGAAGCGCTCATTCATGTCAGTGAACAAGACTTTTAAGATACCATGTAAGTTTTGGATGCGCATGCGATGCGATTAGAAAAGACCCTGTCATGGGATTTGTGGTTCGAAACATTCTTAAACAAGTGTGAATTTTACGCCTTTTTGGAACGGAGAAATTGAAAAAATCTGTTTCCATATTCAAATAATGATACCTCGACTGCCTCGATGGTCTAGTGTCGACAAGTCGTTTAAAGTACCAAAGGACCGGATACCGTTGGAAAAATTATCAGGGTTCCAATAAGAAACTAATAAAAGTAATGCTTTGTTACTGTGTACCTTTACGTTTTGTGTTGTTTTACCTCCTCTATGTAATTGTTCAGAGTATTCTTTATCTATCACATCTAGCGTAGTTACTTATGTAGGTACTTGTAAAATATTTTCATGAATAAGTACTAACTAGATTCTACGTGGCTTTCAAACGTATGTAGTTGTATAAAAATATTATTTAAATTGGGTAGCTAAGACCGGTCGCCTTTTGAAGGTTTCCTCACGAAAACAAAAAAAAAAAAAACAAAAAAAATAAGGTATATTCAACTATAAGCGACGGTACGGGGTGCGCCTGTTGCTGACCACTGTGCTGGTGTAGTGGTTACAGGCCAGATGTTATTTCAAAATAATGTACCTACAAAGTGTAACTTCTTACATATGTTATCCACAGTTACATAACTTAACTACCCTAAGAACTAGTGGTACTGTGTGAAGTACAAATTGACCTATAATCACACCGTGGCTTGCAACACCGCAGTATCCGAGGCTCGCGCGATGTGACAAAACACATCTATCAGCCGACCAATGATCCACTTAGGCTGTGTTTGAGCCTCGTTTAGAACGCGACAGTAGCTGGCTCGAGTAGATTTTATAAAGAATATTTTCAAGTCTTCTTCTGTCGGCCCTAAACTGTGCTACGAATTTATGTTTCCAATGCAAGACAAGGGCGTGGTCAAAATCCATCGCACTAACGTCTGACAGTATTTTTAATCAGTAATTTTATAAAATAATAAAGGTTTTTTTTTGCAGTATGTAATGATAAATAGAATGAACAATAGACGAACATTTATTTAATAATGATTTTGTACATTCTTGGACTATTTATTATAGTGTACTTGGTGGCGCGGCTAGGAGGCATACTTCCTGGCCGCGCCACCAATTATGTTCAATTTCTCGCAAACCGTTATAGTACTTTTTTTTAATCATGAACAATAATTAACATTTTATGAACATTTTTTTGTATTAACTCCGATCCAAATTGCTTTTGTGGCGCGGCCAAGAAGTACCACGCAGACAAGGATGTAAATTCTTAATGATTCATGGTCTGTTTATCCTAGATTAGACGCTAACCTAGTTGACTAATGTTAATAAAATGGATCATCAAGTGCCAAAGTGAATAACAAAACCAACAAACTTAATCCTGTATCAGGTGCTTATGATAGCGAAATAGCTTATTATCTGACTCATGCCATTTCATCACTCTTAAAATGACTATTAATTGATAACATCACTTAACACAACCTCCTTATAAAATTAAATGACATCAAATTCACAGCAAAAGCTCACCTATTAGCTAGGTAAAACTGCACATACATCTTTTTTGGCGTGTGGCCAAAATCGGAACTAACCTCGCCATCTTGTTTTTCAAAATATGTGCCCCCCCCCTGTCGTTGGAGCGCTAATTTATCCTTGCAGCACTGTACCAATGTAATTTAAAGGACAAAGGCCATACACGGAACAGTTGAACAAAAGACTCGTTTCCGCCAGGACTTATAAATACGTGTGGTCTCACACCCTCATGTATGAAGCGTGGGAATATCTTATTAAGGGTACAAAATCATCCTAGCTCCAAGATATCAATCATGTAGAATATGAGCTTGAGTGTGCCATGCAATTTTATAGAGAACCCGTTTACTTTGCAAACTGCAAATAAAGTCTTCGAAGTTTGCTAGTAGAAGATGAGCTAAAAATATCCTTCTATCTACTTTAGGATACTATCTGCGATTAAAGAATTTTCATGCTCTCTTTAGAACAGCAAGCTACTAGCTCAAGTGGCCATCAAGTCTAAACGCAGCACGATCTGTTCGGGGCCCGTCAACTCGACGCAGACCGCACATCAATAACTTCTAGCCGCGGACCGCTATAAACTGATTGCTTCCACTACTCCAAATGGCCCCATTTGAGCTTTGAAACTTTAATAAACGCCCCATGTCACTATTATATCGTAGTTCGTAACATATGTTAGTATTCTGCTGCCTTTCCGGGGTGAAGATAATTCTCGGCTGACAGGGATGGTTTATTTATGCTGCCTTTAGATGCTAACCTTTGCTGGTGAATAGAGGAAATATTTTAATTTTAATTGGATTGATCTCGTTGCGTAAAGATACTGGTGGAATAACTATAAACTTTTCGTTACGTAATTTGGTAGGTACGTATTTTCGTTTGTATTGTTTATTATTTGTCGTGATAAATGTATAGCTACCTACGTAATTCCCCCTATGAGGAACACACTCAAAAATAAAAACAATTTACTGGATTTATATAAATATGGTCCCCAGACACAGCCAGGAGGCGACGCGGTAGACCTCGCAGGAGATGACGCGACGAGCGGGATAGAAACAACGACCAGTGGTCCACATTGGCCCTGGATCGAAAGATTTGGAGGTCATGAGGGGAGGTCTTTGCCCAGCAGTGGGATGGCACAGGTTAACATTAACATAAACTATGTAACTGAATTCATCACAAATTTCCTGCTTTCCCACCAGTAACACGTACATTCTATGCAAGTAAACTTGTATTCTATTCAATCACAAGATACACATCTTATGAGTCTGCCAACTTTTAACTCCACTAATAATACAACGTACCACAATGTATTGCAATTATCTGGCAACATTACCAAGCACCTACTAAATACAAATGGCAAGCTGTTAATACGGAGGCAGTCACGTTCACTTGTGATAAAGCGGTTGTTTTGTTACAGAAACTAATTATTATTTCTTTGGAAACTGTGACGAAGCATTGAAAGGCTTGGAGATGACGTCAGTCTATTGGCAGGTATTGCAGATATTAAGATAAACTATAGAAGAAATACTAACTTACCTGTATACATCTCTAAGAGGAAATGGGAAATAGTTAAAAAACCAACTTCCAAGTTACTGAGGAGTATAACAAGTTTTACATCATACATTTTATAGTTATAAGGGTTTTTTTTATGGATTTTATATCAACAAAACAACTCAAAATACGGAGTGGAAGACCGGCACGAAAACGGTTACTACATATTCAGTGTGTATGTGAATACGTGGTAACCGTTTTCGTATCGGTGTCCCTCCACCCTGTATAGTGTTGGTTCCTAAATTAAGTTCTTTCTTTAAAACAAGACTACAAGTTCTACAAAGCGATAGTCACACGTATTTAATTAAAAATAACAATTGATGTCACAATAATTAATACCATAAACAAACGAACATCTTTCACTCAACACTATCTTCGACGCTGACCGACTGACAACTCACGAGACCACTTCAACATTTATTGTCAATAAATACTGATACGCAAGTAACCCAGCGACAACGGGTAACAAGCAATCAATCCAGTGACCTACAAACCGAAGCGAGTTGTAGACAACTCTATTGTATGCTAAAATGTGCTTTAATTGTCATGAGTGTGAGTGACAGGGTTGTCACACAGTGAAGACGAGAGTTGTCACAGAGAAATGAAGAGAATTGCGACACATTGTTGGGATATAATTGTTGTTACGGTTTAATTGTGATGTTGTCGAGTGCTTTGATTCACCTTTGTAGTTTCGTCTGTGTTAACTGAAATGTTTAAGACGTGGGGAGACATTTAAATGGAGTTAATTTAGTCGAGTTTTGGAACTGCAATTATGTTTCCCCAATACTCGAGACAATTTATAAATTGTCTATAGAAAAGTTAAAAAATATTTCAACATTTCATTTCAGCAGTACAGGACTATAGACAGACCGCTTTAATAAGTTCTCGCTAAGGTATCAATTTAAATGGAATATTCTGAAGGTTGATCACGTATTGGTTCAATTAGTATCGGAATACCTACGTGAATTGTCGTTATTTTAAAGCAAATAACTTGTGGAATATTGTTAGGACTTTGTGGACGCTTAATGTGCTTTTGATTGGGCAAGGCGGAGGACTCATTAAAGCGGTCGGTCTATACTCGATATGGCAATGGCAACGCCCGGGGGAGGCCTTTATCGAGCGGTAGACGTATTACGGCTGGTTAAAAAGTTGTTTGGTAATTAGTTATCGTGGAGGAAAATGTAGAATTTGGATGTAGATGGCTATAAGAGTAGAGAAAGACCAAAGAAACGATGGATGGCCTAAGTGAACGATTATATGGCTAGAAAGGAGGTGACTGCTGAGATGACGAGTAATACAGAAGTATGGAAGAAGAAGACATGCTGCGCCGACCCCAAATGAATTGAAATAAAGGTTGGAGAATGATAGTGATGTTAAACAACATTTTGAGCTTTACAATATGAATTCCCAGTCTAAAAACGCAATCAAATTAAATAGTGATGCAGGCTAACTTGCCAACCCTAGCTAATTAACAAGTAGCGGGAACAGCGAACACCTACGATCTGTCAGTGGAGTAGGCTGTAAACCTACACTAAATTATAAATACTTACGAATGTTAATACTATTGTCCAATGTTCCAGCCATTTCTAAAGCTTTGTAAACTATTCTATGGACTTTTATATGTGTAACGGAACTGGTAAATGAATCATAAATTAGACAGATATATTGCGCTTTATGTATGAAAATCCGGGTCTTCATTCCGTTTCTAGATTTCTTTGTGAAAGGAATTCTAGTTCAGTGACACCTAAATGATTTTTGACCTCTATATCTTCGTAATTAGCAGGTTCCCAGGTATGGTCCAGAACAAAAAAATGATCGTAATGGCGGCGGGGAGAACAAGTGCCTTTTGGCTTCGTTAAGGGTCTTTTAGCACCCATTATAAAACTTGTGCTGGCAAAGCTGGATTCGCGTCGCGTATTGAAATTCCTACAGATCAGGCAGCAGGATTCGTCTAGGTGAATGAGCAAAAGTCTATGACTCTCTGGTTGCCAAGTCAAGATAAAAAAAGTACACTCTCATAAAGATTTAGCTCTACTTATCTTTTACCCGATTAAGATTTAAGCTAATCTATGTGTCCAACATTTTGGCTTAATACGTAGTATCTGTATGTAGTCTGTGTAGCCCACACAGACTAGATACATTATATTGAACAAGATAAATTAAATCTTTTAAAGCCACGTAACATACAACAAGAATGAAGGACTTATCCGTATCAGCCAAGTTTTAATGCAAAGACCCCCATCATCTGCCCAGCCTTTTCCCAACTATATTGGGGTCGGCTTCCAGTCTCACTGGATGTAGCTGAATACCAGTATTTTACATGGAGCGACTGCCTATCTGACCTCCACAACCCAGTTATAACTGGATAATACGATACCCCTTGGTAAGACTGGTTGTTAGACTTTCGGGGCACTGACTACCTGTAACGACTGTTAACGATCTATAAATAACAGCCAGGACGAACGGCTTAACGTGCTTTCCGAGGCACGGAGGAAACTCGGTATGTAATGGGTGGTCACCCATCCACGGACCAACCTAGGCAAGCGCAGCTTAACCTGAAGATCGACCCTATCGATATTTAATTTACCCATACTATCTATGATTGGCTTATAACAACATTTGCTACTACACATAGTAAATAGAGATAAAAGTCCCTATATCTATCTTCATAAGGATTATTTTTCACTCTTCATATCTAATCTCTCGTTAAGCCCATATCTGGCTTAATCCTCAGTTATCTGCGTAAGATAGGGAGTTAATTCAGACCAATATTGACCAGTCAATGCCCATATTTAATCTGTTACTGATAAGGAACAAGGATATCTTATTTATAGTGATGATGTGCTTTAATTAGCATGCGATGGAATGTTAAAACACAACATCACGCCAGTAATCCTCAAAGGCTTAGGCAAGGGTGTACCAGAGGTGTGTATTTTTTTTTATTCCATTAAATAGAACATTGGAACATTTTTGTATGAAGAGTTTGGTGGTTAAAAGGCGTCCCTTAAAACCAATAATAAGTATCTAGGTACCTACTGAAGTTTCATCATCTGCCTAGCCTTTTCCCAACTATATTGGGGACGGCTTCCTGTCTGACCGGATGCAGCTAAATACCAGTATTTTACATGGAGCGACTGCCTATCTGACCTCCACAACCCAGTTAGTACTGGGTTACACGATACCACTTGGTAAGACTGGTTGTCAGACTTTTTGGGCCACTGACAACCTAACGACTGTCAAAGATCTACAAATGACAGCCGGGACCAACGGCTTAACGTGCTTTCCGAGGCATGGAGGAAACTCGGTATGTAATAGGTGGTCACCCATCCACAGACCAACCTTGGCAAGCACGGCTTAACCTAAAGATCGACCCGAGCGGCTGCTATTATATAGCCTCGAGCTCCTCTATCTCCGGTACCTACTGAAGTTTATTGATCATTTTTCCTACTAAGAGCATAATTGACTAGAAAATGTATTGCGAATAAAAGAGCCAATTCCATCGCTTCAAAACATCTAAATAGCAGCAGTTTCTTTAGAGCTCAAATATTAAAATATCATTTTTAATCTTTAGATATTGCGTCTCCTTCAACTCATAAGCCTCTGAATATCCTACTTGTGACGTCATACCTAGGGTAACCATCCGTTCGGATATATCAGAATTTTTAGTCCTCTTCCAGACTTTATGTGTGTCTTGTTATTTGACCGGACTAATTCAACGAAGACTTTTTTTAGGAAAAGTAAATAAATGGCTACCAAATAAAAGGTCAAAAAGTGAAATACCGGGAGTTTTTTTAGAACAACGAAGAGTATATATAAAATATATTTGATTGTATTGTAACAACGTACACTAGTGGTTTTTAAAATGCGTTATTAATCTTATGTCTCGTCATTCTCACTATGGAATGGTAACCCTGGCATTTTTCCGATATTTCCACCTCGCTTGGCCAATATTACTCAAATACGGTTTCGTACCGTATCACACGATATCCTCTAAATTTTGCGACCGAAAAATCGAAGAGGTATATTGTAAAACGAATCTTTAGTTAAGAAAATAAGCAACATACGAGTATTGTCTTGTCGCTTGGTAAAATAGAATTTTATTTAGTCCTGTAATCCCATCTTACTACGAAGGATTTGGAAAAGCGGACATTAGGACTAGGGTTAATAAAAAGAGACCTAGGTCAAGTAAATCGAGCTAAGCTGGTTGTTAGCTAGCTTGTGTTCATTTGTAGGAATTATTTGCTGAAGTTAGCGTCTTGTTCCAACATAATCATCATTCGCCGGCCCTTATCCCAATTTATTTGGGGTCGGCCTCCATACTTCCCTGTTACTCGTCATCTCAGCAGACACCTCCTTTCTAGCCATATCATATTTCAAACAGTCCATCCATCGTTTCTTTGTTCTTCCTCTACTCTTATAGTCTTGTTTATGTATGGCAATATTATGGTAAAGTGTGTTGCCCAAGCAAAAATCATCTTTAGTATCTACCGAGTTGAGAGCAAATAAATACTTTTTTTTGACTTTGGGCTAGTATAAAAATTGCAAACAAATTAGTAAGGATCAGCCACGTCGCGGCAGTCCTATAGATTTTCATAAACCATTACCATCATCATAATCGTTACATTTACATTTGCCATCCTCACTTAACCTAAAACTATTAAAAAATCGTGGTCGGAAGCATTGTGTTGCACTTTATCGTCACGTCTAGTTTGTAAAACTAGGCTGCCTAACTGTTAGCCTAGGTATTCAGTAGCAACTATAGACCGACCGCTTTAATGAGTCCTCGAGAAGGTATCAATTTAAATGGTACATTCTGAAGGTTGATCACGTAGTGGTTCAATTAGTATCGTAATACCTACCTGGATTATGGTAATTTTAAAACAAATAAACTGTGGACCTGTGGGTGTGTGTAACCTGTGGTGTGTGGGTGTGTGTAACCTGTGGTGTGTGGGTGTGTGTAACCTGTGGTGTGTGCGTGTGTAACCTGTGGTGTGTGTGTGTAAGCTGTGGTGGGCCTACTGTGTGGTCCTGTGGTTTGTGTGTGGTTGTTAGCGTTTTGTGGACGCTTAATGTGCCTTTGATGGGGCAAGGCGGAGGACTCATTAAAGCGGTCGGTCTATAGTTCTAAACATTGCAATTCTACACAACTAGCTATTGAAAACTAAGTATTGGCTAAGTGTTGGCTTTATCTTAACCCACGTAGTTTAGTTAAGTTCTAGTAACGTAAGTATTGAGAACAGGATACAAAAGTTAGCAAGAAAATGAATGGAAATCTCTGTTATACTTACTACAAGAAATTCTTTGCAAGTTTTGTTTTAAAGTCTTCTTGTTAGAATTGAAAGTCGTTGAGCACTTTAAAAGAGAGCTTTTGCTGTAGTTTAAACATTTACCATTTGAGGAGTCTGTGGTTAAATAATAATAGCCGCTCGGGTCGATTTTCAGGTTAAGCCGCGCCTGCCTGGTCCGTGGATGGGTGGCCAACTATTACATACCGAGTTTCCTCCCTACGTCGTTGGTCCCGGCTATCATTTGTAGATCTTTGACAGTCGTTACAGGGTAGACAGTCGCCCGAAAGTCTGACAACCTGTCTTACCAAGGGGTATCGTTATTACCTAGTACTAACTGGGTTGTGGAGGTCAGAGAGGCAGACGCTCCATGTAAAATACTGGTATTCAGCTATGCAGATGATGATGAAAAGATTTACCAGCTGTTATGCTCGATTTCTCATACACTAGTGACACTTAAATAAATAAGTAATAAGAACCTATTAGCGCGGTTTAAGATGTTCAACGAATGGCGCTAAACTAAGACTTAGTTTTAGTGTTGTTGGTAGCTGAGCTGATTGCAAAAATTTTCCCTAATGTACAGGTAGCTGCATTAATTGGAGTTTAAATAACTTAGAAAAGGAAACCAATTAAAGACTACTAGCGACCGTACGTAAGCACATAATTATCTCGTCACTTGTACAAGTTCTTTAACAGCATCCCATTTTCCAAAGGCAATTTTCTTCATTCCTGCACATCCATCATTTTAACATGTTCATGTTAGAACAATTTCTTAACTTAGCACTCTGCGAATCCTCTGCAGCCATAACTTATGTACCAGTCTTGTTACGTTAGACGCTTTACCGATATATCATGGCTGTTAATCTGCACTGCATTGTATTCTGAACACAAACAGTGGCTTAACTTGTTCTGTGTACACTGTGTGCCAGAAAAAATGCAATCCATCACTGGAACTAGAGTGCAGTGTTTTTATTCTGCCGGAAATTAATTAGTTCTGCGAGAGAAAAGAGATGGACAATTTCAAGCCAATTGTAGTTCTTTATAGAATTTAACATTGTTTACTAAAACTATACAATTAATTTAATTGAGTAGGTACCTACTACTAAGTTTTAATTATTATTATATTTTTTATTATTATTTTATTATAGTTTCTCAAACTTAAATTTAAAAAAACCTATCTAGTACCTAGGTATCAACATATCATTTCATTTCAAAAACATAATTAAATTTCACAAAATCCAATTCGAAAATCGAATCAAATACAATAAAACCTTCACACTCAGAATTAACGATCAACCATTTCAAATCGATCATTCAAAGTCTAAGATAGCTCACTCTAAACGAAATAGCACCGTAATTAGAAACAACATTATTATCCTTAGCTCTTGAGGTCCATAAATAACTAAGTTCAGTTCATTTATAAGCTGGCAAGCTGGTATCAGTCTGACCTGCAGTTTTGCTGCAATCAGTTCCGACTGGCATTCCTCAATCAATCCTGGTGTCACTGCCAATATATCTTGCTTCGTTAGAGGCAGCCAGTCAAGCCTGTGATTTGTTCGTCTGGATTAAAAACTCGTTACGTATAAGTTTTCCAAAAATAGTGTTTGACGCTTTTTGGTGAGGAGTCGTTGGTGACAAATGGAGTGATGAAGCTTGGTATTCAATTTGAAATCGTTTCAAAGGGTCACAGCTTCCTTTCCATGGCACGAACTTGCCCAAAATGTGGTAAAATTAAAAGTTTTATTGAAAAATGGTAGAATGCGCCGCTTTTTTAAAATGTAGAAATTGTCATGGCATTGCTCCACTATTTGTTTGGTACTGAATACTGTATTGTATCAGTCGTAATTGGCGAAATGTGGGTGTACTATTAGGTACACCTCTGCCTAGCCTAGGTCTTACAGGCCCTCTTCGAGGCCCTTTTGGCATTATTAGTTTTTTTTTCTCATTTACTTTGTTAAATTTATAAGGCTTTATAATTTATTTGGCTTTAATTCTTACTGGCTTGATGTTATGTTATGTATGTCATCATCAGTCACATTTTAGGTACCGTTGGGAAGAAATCTTATCTTTCTAAACCAAAAAACCTCCTGAATCTATAAATCTCATAACATATGACTAGCTAACATTTTTAATCTTCATAACTCACCCATCATTTTTTGCACCACCGATAACTTCAACGGTCCATCCTTTTGATGTAAATGGCGTGCCGCGTGCAAAACGAGAGATCATTAAACACACGGCCTGTGGCCTATGTGGCTATGTGTCCAGTTATGACGTCAGAAACACACCATAGACCGAATTGAGTCGAGAGTCGAGACATTAGCGTTTATAATTAACTCTGATTATGATTGAGTGCAGTTATTAGAACCCTTTTGTCGGTTTTAAAGACCATTCTTCGGTCGAAATGAGTGTCCTTTTTGTACCTACCATACTTAATTGGAAATATAATGAATGCCTCGTCTCTTGCAGGATTACGACTGGAATTAATTCTGATTCCCTGTAGAGTTTATATTGCTTCGGAATAAAAGCATTCGCTTGAATTCAGTTGACAATTTCCATTTCATTCTGTAAATTCTCTGAATACAAATTTCTGCAGAAATGTATATTTATTTTCACTATTGAAGAGGTAAATATGATTAATTATCAAGCAAAACAAAATAGCATTTTAACTATCAGAAGTACCTACTTTGTGAATGTGATCTATTGTATTCTTTCAACATTAACTTTCTTTTAACATCACGCCTGTAATCCCCGAAGGGTTAGACAATTGTGTACCTAATAGTACACCCACATTTCGTCAGTTTTGTTTAAGTCCCACGTAATAAGGGGCGAGCTTATTGCCATCAACCGGGCGCGAATCCAGACTCCGTGACTACTATTGAGAAATTCCTGACCGAAAAACCCAATATACGTGTCCCGACCTGGGAATCGTACCCAGGACCTCATGCTCAACAGTCGCGACCACTAAACTAACGAGGCAGTCGTATTATTTCAATTCCGTTCAAAATAGAAAGTGCAGTAATAAATTCATTGCCAAAGCAATTAGCTCTAGCCTGAACTACTACCTTTAATTACGGATCAAGATAAACAACTAAACTATCATGTTAAGATGTTTACATTGTAATTAAGTGATTGATACTACACTATGAATCTCGATAGCGATTAGTTCGGTTGATAAATTGCAAGGCAATTGATGCAACTGCACATATTTATCTCTCCATCTTATGCACTATTAATTTTCTTCTGATGATTGAAGAGGATAATTAATCTATTGTAGTTAAGACAGGTGATTTATTACTTGGGAGTTTTGCAATGGAATTCGCGTTGGTGAGTTAAAAGCTTTTGCAAATGCGTTATGGTTAAAAATAGATTATAGTGAGGTATTTATTTTTAAATACTACTAAAAAGAAAGAAAAAGTATTTATTAGACTCACACAGGACATAACAAAAAAAAAACGGATGAGATTACAATAATACAAAAATTAAAAAAAAAAGATAAACAAATTAAATTGGTCCTGTACGAGGCCAAAAGGTCCCTATCTCAGCATGGTGATGCAACGTTAAAAAAAAAAGTCACAGTAGCGCTGTGACTTTTTTTTACTGACTAAGAGCTTATTTGTGCACAATTGTAGAAGAGAAAAGTTTCTTATGTCGTTGAGCTCCTTGAATTATGAGTCGAGCAACGCGGTAATTGACAAATGCTTGCACTGACTGGACAGGTCCACTCAAATCTGTGTGGTGCTTTCTTCAAAAGACCATCTCAGACACTTATCTGCATAGTCCTCATGTGAGTTGACCAAGATTATGTCTGGACTTTAAAAAGACGAGAGTAGTCGGGTACGAAAGCCAGGCTCATCTAGTATAAAAAATACGTGTAAAAGTGTTTGTTAAAATCTATTTGCAAAATAAAAATCATCATCATTCTCCTGCCCTTGTCCCAATTTATTTGGGGTCGGCGCAGTATGTCTTCTTCTTCCATACTTCTATTACTAGTCATCTCATCAGACACTCTTCTTCTCTTCCAAAATAAACATCATTTATCATTATTATGTGATGAATTACCAACGCCACTTATTATATTGACTTTGTAATTACAAAAAGGCACCCAGATAAAAAGCCTTTTTTACGGCTATGAGCACTCAATACAGAAGCCATTTATAAATTGCTAAAAACATGAAATGTTTCATCTGATTAAAGCAAATGACTACACAATAATGATTTTCAACATAATGTAGCTCTATTTTGTGAACGTGTAAAAAGCTTTTGAAGCTCTAATTAATTTATGTTTCATAAACAAAACAAGTACGGAGTAATATGTATCTACAACAACCCCATTTCTAACCCCCAAAGGGGTGATTCTGATAATACGGGGTCGATGTCAAGGTCCCTTCTATCGATTTATCAATGACGGGTAGGTCCCTAAGCGGTTATAGACATGCGAGTGCCTTATCTGATGAATTACATTTGTATTACTTACACTAGCTATTTCCTTCGACTTCGTCTGAATTAAACATTAGTAAGTCATCATACTCCAGACCCTGTAGTGGTGAAATTTTGTAACAAGTTTCTTCAAGAGCCTGCAAACCTACCTGCCAAAGAATTCTAACCTGAAATAAGACTATGATGGCAAATAGAATTACAGAAGACAATCCACATGATGTACTTCGTTCATGAAACCAGGATTCATTGGATGTACCATAAGTATTTAATTTGGTTCAGGAGTCATAATCGAATGCCCAACATACTTGGGTTTTGGAATGTTATCGTCACCAGCCTACAGCAATCCGCTGCTGAGTATAAGTCGTAATAGTTCCAAACAAACAAAAAAAAAAATAAACTAACCCCTTTATCTCTTCGATATGGACATCTATTTGTTAGGAATTGCGGCCACATTCACACTATTCGGTTCGATCTTCAATTTCTTTATTACCAAAACTAATGTTTACTTTTTCATTGGTTCCAGGAGTTGAAGGAGAGCTTCAACTATGGTCTGTTCTGCCCGCCAATCAACGGCAAAGCCGGCAAGTTCCTGGATGAGGAGCGTCGCCTCGGAGACTATCCCTTCAACGGACCTGTTGGATATCTTGAGGTAATACTTACACCCTATAGCAACTACTGACATGGTAAAGTCATTCATTATGTGAATGTATGTGCTATCTCTACAGAAACGAAAAGTAGATCTACTAGAGTAGTCGTTTCTGTCGTCTTCGCTGGTGAAAATAAATATCTTAGTCCTTGGAGGAATCTTCGTCAAATTGATCGCTTTCCAGCTTAACGTATATTCCTTGTTCAGGCCATGGCTGTCGGATGAAACTTTTTTTTTTTAATTGGCCCGTGTTGTCACACTTCTGAGCAAAGGCCGTCCTTCGGATGAAACTTACTACGGATTAAATTAATTAGCTGAACTTTAAAAACTTCGTGTCTTGGGACCATTTTGCAAAAACGGCAAAGCATTTAAATTGTTGCTGAATTTTGTGTTTGTAACATAGCCCTCGACAAAGAAAAGCCGCAGAAGAATAGGAAGCCTTTGTCCTGCTGTTGGACATTACAGGCTCGAAATAGTTGCGGAGGTTCTTTGTAACAGTCTGACTGGGAGGAAGACCTTCTACCTTTTGAGAATGCCTTAGATACAACCAACTCCCTAACCCTTAGACTAACCAACAAATTCTCAAATTCCAGTTAAAATACAAGCGGCGGGTATACAAAATGTTAAAGCTTGACGAGAAGACGCTGAAGGCGCTGCACTCCCGCGCAAACCTGCGGCGGTTCCTTGAACACGTGACGCACGCGCAGATCGACAAGATCACCAAGGCGTGCGCCAAGGGACTCGACCCTAACTTCCATTGTCAGGAGACTGGTGGTAAGACAATATAAAATACTAACAAAATAGAATAGCCCCCGTAGGTAACATGGAACTTTTAGAGGCAGAAGAACAGTGCGGAAAGTTTATCTCCCCTTGACAATCATCCCCCATATTCCCTATTGAAAAAGGAGGATCCTCCGACCAGACGAATGTTGTGTCTAGTGGGAGCCGGTGGCTGCGGTACTGCCCGATGGATATTGTCGTGCTGTTGTAGGTAATATAATGGATGCAAAAGAACCCTTACCGAAGTCGAAAGACACTTGTTCTCCCCGTCATTGCGATATTTTTTTGATCTAGACATACCTTGGAACCTTCTGGTTACGGAGATATTGGGGGTCGAAGTTCCAACTCTTTCAAAAGATTGTTTAGCTTCGTAAAGGGTCCGTTTACACCCTGTATTTGCAGAGCTTGGTGTAAAGTTTGCTTTAGCAACACATTACTACCTTCCTAAAAATCGCTCCTACTTGCCTGAACAAGACTGATTTTCGTTCTCAAATGCAGAGTTCTCTAACACCGTCAAGGACGAATCATAGTGATTTCGCTGATAAAATTCATACAATAAAACAATAAGTTCCAAAACAAAGCTTTAAACACTTGCACTCATCTTGTTTCGGAACTTATCCGTTCCGCTTATAACACCTTTTAATTCCCACACACCTCTTCAGTCCACACTGACCTCTAACATCTGCGATCAGATACGAAACCCATTCATCCACTTAGGATCAGCCATGAATGGCTTGGACATTCTCTTGCCAAGTTGGTAACATAGCCTGATATACGACCAGACTAATTTACATACTGATTCTTATCTGCTATTGTTCTGCGTGTACCTAAAATAGTATTAAGGGTGTGTGCAGATACAGTTATAAACTAAGTATGGGTAAAAACGAAAAAAAAACGGTTTGTAGAACGTCCTAGAAAGATAGAGAAGAATTTCATCTTTTTTATGTAGGAACAAATGTGACTTGAGAGAAAATGGATAAAGTATTTTGAACTATCTTGTTTTTTTTTTCAAAACTCAGTCTGATAAATCTACACAACATTAGTCCGTAATCGATCGCTACTAAACAAAGTCCTCCCAAGGATTCCCAGGACTTCATTTGTTTAAAACCAATACATACCAGACAAGAGAACAATCATTGTGTCCATCTTGTTGACGTTAAGTTGATCCGCCACTGCCTCCCAGGGCCAGGATGTGCTGTGCACCGAGAGGTTTCCCACATTATCTGCGCGGTTCATTTGTTTACCTTACCAGCATTTGTTTCGTGTGTAGCGTGATCGTGGGTCGCAGTGGACGATCCCGTCTACATTTACGTACGTTAACGTGCGTACTTTACCCGTAGCTTTTTATTATATCCCAAAATAATCCAGACAATTTTCTCCAAAAACTCTCATTTGTTCCGAAAAACAGTGAACTTTTTTGATATTGCGTCTTTTCAGTTAGACATTTCAATAGAACTAATTAGTGTTTACCTTTTTTTTGAACTGCTTTTATGATGTCACTAAGGTAGAACCTTAGATGTGCCTTTACCTTTAAAACATAAATCGTTATTATTACGTCTTTTTGAGTCTGAGGCACAGTTACCTATTCAAGGCAAGTTGTTCTGAGGGGACAAACGCTGTTCTCCATTTAGGTCGTCTAGTGCACCTACGTACTACTTACTTATGCTTATGGAAAAGGCCAGCTGTACCCGCGACTGCGTCTGCTTTAGTTTATATGCCTTGTACCTTTACAAGGAATACAAGCTATTAATAAATGCGGTAAATATTTGTTAGTGTGTCTTTCAGGACATAGTAGTGTAGTTATACTTTTGTTAGCTAATGAACAAGAGATCTAGTCGAAGTGCTGACAATGGCAAGGCTTTGGGGACAGCCATGTCCGACAGTGAACGTCTTTTGGCTAAAATGATGATAACCGATGTGGACAAGCATATTATTTTAGCGTAGTAACTGCTTTAAAAATAAACAAATTTCTTAAGTTCAGGGGCAAACTAATCTCTGAATGCATTGAAAAGATACCAGATGCTTATTTTACGGTGATTTCATTCTACTAGCGTAACTCGTGTCCAAATGATAAATCCATAACAAATTCTCAGTTCTAAATGTTCTAATCCATCACAATATCGTCACAGAAACTTCCAAAACATCAAGCCATAGAATTCAAGGCTGCTTTGAACGTCTGTACCCGCCTTAGCTATTGTATGAGAGGCGTATCAACCGAGCCGTGGATAATCTGCGATAAACGTCGTCAATCCTTGAAAGCAGTTGAAATATTTGTTCCTGTCGAACATCTCATATATCATTTGTGATTTAAATGTCCCATTCTTTACTTGAAACTCTCAATAGATGGAATGAAACTGGTTATTGTTTTAAGCCAACGTCATGTGGGTGTGAAATTCGGAATTTCTTTTACGTATTTTAAGCGTAACAAAAATTTTAATTGGTAAAAGAAATGCGTACATCGATTCTCACCAGCTAAGCTATGCTAGGCGTTTGTTTTGATTTTTTTTCCGTGCTGTAGACATTACTTTCTTATTTTATAAGTACTTGAGTATGTATATTGCCCACATTCGCCCCTATGAATCCAAAACACAAACTATGAGTAACCTAAACTCTTTCTCATTACAGAGACACCCCTCACAATCGCAGCAGGCCTAAAGACACCAGGCAAAGTTCTGATAGGCCTTGTGAACGGCGGAGCACTACTAGACTATAGGACCAAAGATGGCAGCACAGCCATGCACAGGGCTATCGAGAAGAACTCTCTAGAAGCTGTGAAGACACTGCTGGAGTTAGGAGCATCACCTAATTATAAAGATGGGAAGGGATTGACGCCGCTGTATCTCTCGGTGACGAATAAGACGGATCCACTGCTGTGTGAGACCCTGTTACATGATCATGCGACGATTGGGGCTAATGATCTGCAAGGGTGGCAGGAGGTGCATCAGGTGGGTCTAGAAAAAAAACTTTTTTGTGTACTACTAAAGTTGTACGGTTTATTTTTCTTTCTGGCTCTGTTTATCACACATTTTTAAGCCAGAACTGACTCCAATTGAGAAAATATATGCATACATTTTCAATTTCCAACAAACCAAGAACATCTTCCGATGTCAAATGTGTGTTCCAATCACAGATAATATAATACTACGTACAGATACCCAATCCCATACAAAGAAATGATACCTCCCTAAAACTGGCAATCGGACCGGCTATTTTTTGTCCTCCATTTTTTCAACAGATGGTAGCACCAACGTCTCACTGATTACCAGAGGCAGTAGTTTTACAACGCCATCTAGGAGTAGGCCTAGTTTCTATGTGGCATCGATACTAAGTGGCATCGATACTACTAGATGGCGCATAGATTCTCTACATCGCACCGTGCGTTCAAGGACAAATAGATAATAACAATACAACAAAAAATATCTCTAGTTGGCGAAACGGTTTCATTTGTGTGAGTGAGCTAACAAACATCTCTTTGCGGCGAATGCGTCTTCATTTGTTTTTGTTGAATATTTCAATACTTTTAGAGCGTTTACTACTTACGGCATTTCGTATAAACTTTCAAGTTCTTTTTTTTCGAAATGACTGAACCGATTTTAATGAACCTTTATAGACTTAAGCAATATACATAGTTCTAAAAAATTATCAGAGAACATTTTCGAAAAATAGTATTACAGCTAAATTAGGACGATTTTAGATTCATAGAAACAGAAATTTCCAATTATGTCTTTTTTTAAAATGACATTTCGAAAATGTTCTCTGAGAACTTTTTCGACTTAAGTATCCTGCTTATGCGTATGAAGTTTCATTTATATCGGTTCAGAAATTTAAAAAAAAAAGGACTTGAAAGTTTGTATGAAATGCCGTAAGTCGTAAACGTTCTTAGAGCCAAACCACACGGCACGGTGCGGCGCCGTACCGCAAGCCATTTCGCCGCACTGACAAACACACGGGAAGAGCGACATCGCAGCGGCGATGAAAAAACTATTGGCTTGCCCTACGTACTACAGTCTGTAATAACAATGGATCGCAAACAACTGTGCGGTGCCACGCCGGCGCCGCTCTGTTTATCCATTCCCGCCTCGTCTCGATTCAGGCACGCGCACGGTGCGGTGCCGCAGAGCACCGCACAGCGCCGTGTGGCTACAACACATTGTTGTATGTAGAAAACCAGAGCGGCAACGCTCGGGCGCCGCGCCGGAGCTGCACCGCGCCCTGTGGTTTGGCTGGAGAAAACGCCAGGGCAGCGCGAGATTTTTTTTTTTTACCATTTTGCAATGTGCAGGTCAGTGTCAGGCTGGATGTTGAACAAAATATGATGCGCGACCGTAACACGTATGTATTTACAGTATTATAATAATTAAAATCGTCAATACAATCCCATTGAATAACTATTTCATGAAAAAGTCTTTCAATGGTATTAAATGAACTTAGAGGGTTGTATTGATGATTTTAATTATTACAATTCTGTAACTACATACATGTTACAGCCGCGAATCATATTTTAATCAACATACAACCTGACACCGACCTGCAAATTGCAAAAAACGTAAGAAAATTTACTTACGTTAGATACTCCGAACCGCCATAAAGTTTGCAGATCATCACTTGCAGCTCATTATAGGTACTCAAATCAATCAAATCTAGGTATACAATTGCTTTT
Source organism: Noctua janthe (assembly GCA_910589295.1). Taxonomy (NCBI): domain Eukaryota; kingdom Metazoa; phylum Arthropoda; class Insecta; order Lepidoptera; family Noctuidae; genus Noctua; species Noctua janthe. The sequence goes on from OU342560.1 coordinate 3,897,875, forward strand.
AATTTAATGTAGTTACTGCGGCAAGGAAATGATATGAAAGGTAGGTACTAGGAGTAGGAGGATGAAAGATGGAAGTAGGTACTAAGTACCAACTTACATAAATAACAAAAAACAAACGGAATAATTTTATAAAAATATTTTAATACTTCAATCAAATACCTAACTGCTTTTGTAGTTTAATTTTTGTCTTTTAGTTTGTTTTAATTGCATAACTGTTAGGTTTTAACAAAAAAAACGCGAAGTCATTTGAAGTAAAAACTAAAATTATCCTTTTCAAGGCATTGGTACGTTGTCATCTAGTGTATGCCAGTATAGCATGGAATCCTATGTATGCTGTACATTCGCAGCGCCTCGAGAACATCCAGCGAGCGTTTACGAGACATAATTGCATACATGTCCACAGGAATATCCCACCGATGTCCATACGAAGAACGTTTGACTTTCTTTAAACTTGAGTCGCTTCGAAACCGTCGACAGTGCGACGGTTTCGAAGCGACTCAACTCATGACTTAGTTTTTCTCCATAAGGTTGTCAATAGTCAAATTAAATGCGAACAGTTGCTAGAACGTGTAATGTTGCCAGTCCCAAACAATCGTCCTAGACAGCCAATTTCTAGACTTTTTCAAACGCAAACCAACTCACCAGTATCAAGAATGTGCATTCAATACTACGAACTCAACTGTAAATTACCTGACTTGGATGTGTTCTTTGGTTCCCTACCGAAGTTCAAAAGCCTGTTGCGCTCTCATATGAACCTACATTTAAATGGCTATAATTAGTTTCTTATCAGTTTTATTTGGATTTTTTTTATTTTGTTTTGTGTTTATTAGTGTAAGTCAGTTTTTTGATCTCTTCTTTAGTTTAAGGCAAAGATGTTTCGTTTTCTATTTTATGTTACATTTTATTTCTTTAACTTTACAATAAAATAGCTATATTGTACTTAAGAGAATGTTGTGTACACCTGTAATTGGTACCTACATAAGAACCCTAACCTGTATATTTCTATTATTAAATGTAAAATTTATGTACTGTAGGTGTATCTATTTTAAATAAATAAATAACTAAAAATTTTTGAAGCATTACTTTTGAAGTGATGTGTTCCTAAATTTATTATGTTACTAGCGACCCGCCCCGGCTTCGCACGGGTGCTGTATATATGTATATATAAACCTTCCACTTGAATCACTCTATCTATTAATGAAAACCACATCAAAATCCGTTGCGTAGTTTTAAAGATCTAAGCATACACAGGGACAGACAGACAGCGGGAAGTGACTTTGTTTTATACTATGTAGTAATTAGTTTTACTACAGGTTAGGTTTTTTTACAGTTTGTTATATTTTTTTTTTTCTTTTTTGATCAACCTGGAAGACATTTGAAGGGTCATTTTTAATTTCTTGCACTTTGGAGTGTTCGTTGATTTCCTTTTCTTTTATGTGTCAAAACATAAAAGTGCACTAGATGCAGTTGGTTCTGTTACAAGTCAGTTGTGTCTTATACACTTTGGTTGCGAGTCAAAATTTTCAGTACAGGTGAAGTTTCTTGAGCTAAAAAAACAGATATAAAGGTAACGTTAGCTCTATGTTACAAACTATTGACGACCTGTAAGAACAGTTCTTGTCATTCTTAAAAACTTACACACAGAATTCCCATAAATGAGGGTACAATAAAATTGTGATTATTTAAAAAAATACCTTGTGATGTTGATGGACATGGTGAATGCAGTGTCATGACCGAGCATTGCACATCGTTGTGGTTTTGAGGCACTGCCATTTTTGATAATTTTTTCCTTTTGCCAGTTTTAGTCTGAATGAACTTATCACCGCAGTTCCTGATGATTAAGGTGAGCTACCGTCATGTTTCCTAAAATCACAAACAATATGTTATTGACTAACATATGGCCACATTTTAGATGTATATTGTTGAGCTATTAGTTTTCAGTTAGTTCTCAACATTTATAAAAACAATTTGGAGTAACCATTGGCTATAGACGTTAGTAGTAAGTACATATTTTATTTTATGGAGTCTCTATCACACAATACTTATCAATGTTACATTATAATTATTTGATCATACTATGTACTCCTAAATAAATTAGTTTCTGTAATGAGTAGTTAAAACTGAAAATCAGTGTATGTGCGAGTTCAGGAGACGTTTAACACCAGTTAAATTTGATGTATTTCGTCATTAATTTGATTTTTATTTTTAGTATCTCAAAAGTGACTACATAATATTTTAGCCGTAAATACACTTACCACAATTGCTCAACCAAACTGCTTAACGACTTGCATGTCCAGTTGGAATCCGACACATTGAGAAATCTTTCGATGACTGTTCGCTTAAATATGAGCACTTGATAGGAGCCATATTGAGTGTACTTTTTAAAATCAAAATCCAAAGTTTTTACTAGCATAAGTCGTCGTATGTGCAAGATTCGTTATTGTACAGTATCCAGGGTCCAGGTCAAGACATAGGGAGGTGTCTTTTCTAAAATCCATAGTTCGAACCGAGGTCGGTTAGAAGAAAACAAAAACGCATTCAAAGCTGGGAGTCTGACATGACCAAAACAGAATTGACATTGACATTGACAGACAGAGTAACTACCTACTTTGAAAACGTTTCGTGCAATGTTAGTTCCGGTTTTAGTTACATGAAAAAATATATAATTATTTACCATAAACATGTTAGAAATATTTCTTACATTTCTGTGAACAGTAATAGATTTTAAAAAAATTACTGAATTTCCGATTGTGGTTACATTGTATGTGACGCTTTGAGTAAAACGCCATCTATTGTAAAGAGCTATAGACAAAATGGATAACAGATAGCTCCTTTAACTAACTTTATCATTCTATGGGTTCGAATGAATTAGAAAAGTCTTCAGTTATTTTTTTTGTCGAAATTACGTGATTTGTGAGTATAAATAGATAAATCAGCATTAAACAAGGAAGTTTTGATTTTTACTAATCTTACTTCAGCCAAAATCTGCCGTTTAACTCATTTTAGTGGTTGTTAATTTCATAACTGTTACCTATGCTGCCATCTATGATATTTTTTCAAGACTAATTATAATGTGTTCGAGATGGGACCCCATGGTTCCAATCGAAGCCTTTGAGATGTTTTAATCAGCTTTGAATACCGCTTTCCAACCACGTCCTCTATCCAAGATGTATTATGACGCCTTCAGATTAAGAAACTGTATATTAGTTGCGCCTCACTTTATACTCTGCAATTGTTTTTTTTATTAATTTATCTATCCTCACACTGGAACAACATACAGCAATTACACCAATGGAGCAAAGAATAATTTCAAACTCTTCACTTTAATTATTTCCTTCCCTACATCTCCAGGCATGTCGCAACGGCCTGGTCCAGCACTTAGACCACCTGCTCTTCTACGGCGCGGACATGAACAGTCGCAATGCGTCTGGCAACACGCCGCTGCACGTCTGCGCCGTAAACGCGCAAGACTCCTGCGCACGCCAGCTGCTATTCAGGGGGTGCGATAAGGAGGCGTTGAACTTCGCTAACCAGACGCCTTATCAGGTAAATTGTTTATGTTTTGGCTTCTTCACATCTACATTTCCAACAAAAAACACATAACATAACATCACGCCTGTAATGCCCGAAGGGTTAGGCAGAGTTGTACCTAATAGTACACCCACATTTCGCCAGTTATATTTATGTCCCATGTAATAGGAGGCGATTCTATTGCCATCAAACGGGCGCAACAAAACATAATAATTAAATTATTTAATTTTTTTTCAAACACTTATAGCAATAGATAACGAATTTCCTTAAAAATTTTAAAGAAGACACTTTCTAAATTATGCTGCTACAAAAAAATTAGAAATTATAAATTTAAAATTTAGAGAGCAGGTGTTTTCTTAAATCAATGGTTGAAGAGATATTCGCTTCTAAGCCGTAAAAATTGTGTCCCCGACCCCCCCTCTAATTTCTAAAGTAAGAGAAGGAAAATTCTGAATTCTTGGTTTGAATAAGTTATAAGATTTTAGTGCCCTATTTATCCCATAGAACCAATCCAAACTTCATTCTTACAATTAACACTTAAAATTCTCAGGTGGCAGTAATAGCGGGCAACTTAGATCTGGCAGAGGTGATAAAAAACTACAAAGCAGACGAAGTCGGTGAGTCCAACCCCGGTTATGTACTGCATGGCTTTGATTGAAGCTTCATATACGCCTTATAAGTTTATTACATGGATTCTTAAATCAATATTAATGTAAGCAAAATGGGGATGCCAACTACAAAACTAATGGCGCCAGCATAGCTAGGTCTAAGCATCATGATTGGTTGAAAATCTAAATAGCTTGACCTCATCGGTCTGTTTGGGACTTAGCTATGGTCACGCCATCTACAATTAGCTTTGACAGTACTTCCCCATTGACATAAGATTCGTATGCAAAGAGTAAGGGAGATTCTGAAAAACATACACCATGTATGTATAAGCTTGAAAATAATGCAAATGACAAAACAGACCAAATTAATAAATGAAATCTCTTTATATCTATGACGTCAAAAAATAAGAAGACTACTGCGTACGTTTTTGATAATTTAAAAAGAGATTTCAGAACCCATGTTGTCAAAAATCCAAAATTTAAGTACTTATTTTATGTGCAATGCTTTAGTATTTTTACCGCAAATACATATACCTATACAAAATGACACACCATACTATTTATATTAAGTAGTATCTGTGTAAATATTTTATAACTAATATTATTGCATGCGTCATCCGTTCTATCTATTCTATTCCATTGCTTAATATCATAATGGTGATGGTTGTATTTTTGGATACCTACGCTAATATATGAAAATATCACTAACCGAACCTAGATAATATACCAACAAACACTAATATGTAAAGGGTTTAAATTATATATTATATTTACCACCTATAGATGTTATATCCCAAATATTTTATCGCACTATTATTTTTATACAAAACTTGTGTTCGTCAAAATTTGTTTGATGTTTCATTATGTTGTTTTGACGCACGATTCCTTTATTAGTTTGTTCGGTTGCTAAATAAAATATTTCAGTGCCGTTTCGGGGTCCTCCTCGTTACAATCCGAAGAGGAGGTCTGCGGCGTGGGGGGGTTGGTGGAGTGCGGGGGACAGGTCCTCGCTGGCCTCCTCTACCAGGATACCCGCCGAGCTCGACACTCTGCTGCGCCGCCAGCCCGGTCCCGCAGCCTCGCCCTGCAGTCTGGAGAGACCCTTCTCCTCGGCTTCCTCCAGCATTAGTGACGCAAGCCATCCCAGCCATGAGGACGATGCGAGTATACTCACAGGTAAAACTGAGGAGGTTGAGTTGCGTTGGAAGATAATGGTACTGATGTAGATACGACCACTATAAGACAGCAAAAACGAAAACTACCACACGCACTTAGTAGTATTAATATGTATATCCATAAAACCAGTTGGGCCCACGTAGTCGTCGTATCTACACCGTTACATTCCAGCGCGTGGTCCAAGGTTGCGGAACATGGCACCACGGCCACCATGACGACTGACAACCATCACCATGCACCGACATCGCCCGTCCACTCGTTGCATGTTCTATGTGCCTTTATGTCATGTAGTTACCCATCGAACGCTTCTTCGCTTCCTTTTACGACAAAATTATGATTTTTCCTCTTATACCCCTTTTAGATTTACCTAGGATGTACGGAAATTTTGTTTTTAGTGAAAATTTATGGTTATTTTTAAGATAATTGAAACAAAATCTTGCCCTGCTGACACAAACTCAGACCCAATTTTATTAACAACTTATTACTTAAACTCCAAAAACTTGTATTTAGTGTTTCCTGTTCACAACACTACACGCTTTAAGTCCCCGTCTCCAATTCAAGTGTCCATCACTGTAACGTTGGCACTAAACCCACACAAAACACTAATCCACTTCGTCCCTCTTGAAGCTCACTGTGAAAATGATACCAATTTTGAACCAAAAAGTACAGACAATATGACACAAATTCCAACCCCGACTGACCGTTGAGCGACGCTAACCCAACAGATAAAAGCGCGGGCGACACAAGCGACATCATATCGGACTCTAGCGGCGTCGGCACCAGCAACTCCGACACCACGTGCTCGCTGCACGGCGGCGCCACGGCCGTGTGCCTGCAGCGCTACGAGCCCGCCGCGCCCGGCCACGTGCGCCTCAGCCAGGGGGATATCGTTGAAGGTACGGTGTCAGATATCGCTGATACAAACGTGTGACACTCGCTCTTAGGACTCCGCCGAGCCTAGACGCACCAGGGTGACGTCGTCAAAGGTCTACACTCACGACATTACAATAATATCTCGGCTGATGGTCTGATGGATACATACACTTCAAGTTAGTCGATCAGGGATAACGCCAAAGGTGATATTTTGCGGTAACACAACGCTCAAGAAACATGACCTCAACAGTGTCAGACACTAGATAGAATATTATAAACTTTTATGATTACTTCGAGTAGGCATCATGTTAATATAATAATATATAGTTAATATTTAATATTTAAGCTGAACCTAGAAAAATATACCTGAATTAGTCTTTCCAAAAAAAAAATCATCAGTTCATCAAACTTGGTTTCCATACAGAAGTTACTTACAATCATTAACTAATGTCATTTGTCCTCACAATTCGTACTAAAATATGAATAATACAATATCATTGGTTGCACTTTAACTGAAAACAATGTGAGTAACTGATATCATTCATAAGCATGGTTCTAACTAAAATAAGGAGCTAAAGTTCCAAGGTGAACAGTTTTGGATAAAAGCTGACAAAACCAGCTTCGGTCCATGTAAAACTCCCCATTTTGGACATACAATAAGAAATCTTGATCAGTTGGCAGATTTAGACCCAAAGGCCGATTAATAAGCAAGTGTACTATCGAAAATTCTAACGTAACCCTATGACAAACAGTGACGGGAGCCACAGATGATGGTCTACTGGAAGGCACAGTGCGAGGGTCTGGAGCCAGTGGACTGTTCCCCATGCAGTGCGTCCAAGAAGTGCGCCTTCGACAGAACACACAACATCTACATCAGGTATGTCCGAGAAAATTAACCCCTAATCCAAAGTAGTCTTGATAACAGTAATATATCTAGGGATCCAGAATTGGTAGTTAGTAATGATTTCCATTTGGAAAAAATCAAAGGGAATTTTCAAATCAATTTGTTGCAGATATTATAGGATTTATAAGTCACTGAATACACAATTTAAAGATGCATCTCCACCGAAGTTAATCTTTGTACAACATTTAGCTATCACATTCAACAACTTCGGTGTATAAATGGGTCTGTAGTATAAAGCCAATAATGATGCTTAAATAAATGGCCAGAAAGATCTTTTTTCGATAAGAAGAACTGCATTTTAACCCAATCTTAACGCCTTCTTTTATTGCTACTCCTGGATTTTAAAAGCTTATCTGCAAACATGGCAAAGATAAACACTATTCTTACCGTTATTTGCCAGGTGTTATCGTCGGGACCAATCCACCACTCCAGGGTGACGGGCAGACGGGAGATGGCGCTCAGCAAGACTTACAGTGCCACCGCGCCTAGGATTAAAAAGTCGTAAGTACACTCATTAAATCTAAATCAGATAATGGATGGTTCGTAAGCTTTTCCAGAACCAAATATCTAAGATTGTTTGCTTTTTTTTCAAAGAAATAACCCTCGAATATTTCATAAGCTCATGCAAAAAAAGACCTTTAGCGCTACTGTAATAAAGAATTTGAAAAGTTATAATCAATAAGGTAACAAAACTTTTTCATGGGCAGCCTTAGGCCCAGACAAAGCGGAGATGTGCGAATTGGAGATGCTTAGGAGCTAGGGTGTACCGTGTATCTACCGAGAGTTTTATTTACTTATTCAGAAATATATTCTAAGCTTAGAGTTATGGTACGTGCTTGCTAGAACAGAGCAAAGCTGATGTGTTTACAGGCTATAGGCTACCTACTCACACCCAGTTTAGCTACTGCCGGTCACTGTAGACCGCACGCCGCTCACGTCTCATCTTGTCTCCGCTTTTCGATATTGCCTCCTTGACCAAAACAAATATGAGACATCTCCTCTCCTTTCTGCTCAACCGTTTCCACTAAAGCTAAGCGGAGACAAGAAGTGTAAATAACGCATTACTATTGGTGGTTTATAACACATCTCAGCTCCTATCGTCTCGTCTCCGCTTTAGAAGAGTACGGGCCTAACCGTCGGCCTCTAATTTAAAGATATGTCGATCAAACAGCGCGACTGAAACCTCATACGACACAACGGTCCACTGGTTCCTGAACTAACAAAATAACCACGGTCTATCTATTATTGACAAACCCTGCATAGTTACATCTAAGTGCAATGAAAACAGATGCAGATGGTGTCATCAGATTATACAAACTTATAAACAGGTCACCAATAGACAATGCTTTAAACATTACAAACATTAATAACAAACTCGGATCAGTTGGCGAAAGTCGATTTTATTTTGAGTAGTGAGATTGGCAATGTAGGACATACGAGCCTGTCATGAAAATTAAAAGTTCGGTTCTGCTCCAGTATTTGATTAGTTTCAAAATAGATATGGGTTTTCGGTGATTTCAAATAAGTTTCATAGTGAAAAAGTGTTGAATCGTTTTTTATTTGGAGGGTTCATTAGTGTCACCCAGCAGGGTTAAATTATTAATTGCTGGGTGGCACAGAATCTAAGGGTCATACGGATTTATAATTAGAAACTAAAAAAGATCTAAGCAAGCATTTTGCATCTCATTGCTCTTTTTTTTTCGGACGGGAAATCATCAAATGAAACGCCCCACTCTGGGCGGAGCGGAAGGGAGTGTCAGACTTGTACTGTCTAAAACCCATCCATGTTCCTTCTTTGCCCTTTGTGTTCCAGGGCCGCGGTATCTCTTTTGAACAGTCCCGCAGCCCTGGCATCTCATTGCTCTTTATATCAGTGTTTTTATTATCTCCATTAGACCGATTTAGTTTGTCGAGTTTAAATGCTTACAATTAAATTGAAATTATTTGGTTACTTATGGGCACAATTGAGTGGGTCAGTATTAAATGACATTACATTTGCGTTTTGTTCTCATTAATTAAGATCCAACCGATAAAATAGGTGTATTATAGTACAGTGCTTGCGCCCCGAAAGCAGGCGTATGAACCCCAAAAGGGGGCCAGGGCCCTTAGGGTTCTTGCAGCCACGGCAGTCACATTTCGCCAGTCGAATCCCTGTAATCCTCTGATACTCCTATTACAATAGGTGTCTCACCCTCAAGCTAGGTGTAGCGACGATCATCAAAGGATAGATGGCAGCAACTGAATGAGAGTTGCCGAGAACAAAAAAAAAACCGGCCAAGTGCGAGTCGTACCCACTCGCACACAGGGTTCCGTAGCATCAAACAATATAATAAAAATATTTTAAAGATAATAATTAATTTTTAATAATAATAATTAATTTTTAATAATTTTTCTTAATTTTTATTCATATGTTGTATTGTAGAACAGCAAAACTAAATTGGTTAATGAAAAACTAAGTTACTGCTGCAGTTTGATGAAAAAGCTAAACATCAAATATTATTCAAACCAATTTTCGTTGAATGTTTTTTTTACGTTCTACAATCTTACATTTTTTCAGAATTTTCTTCATCTTACTTTAGAAATTAGAGGGGCTTGACCACTTAGAAAGTGTCTATCTTTCAAACGATTGACTTTGAGAAAAAATGGTATTAGAAACCTCAATGTCATTTTTGAAGACCTATCTATATAAGGTCTATCATTTCATACACGAAATATTTTAAGAGTAACTTCTATAAGTCGTAAAGTCGCCATAGCAAAGGAAAAAAAAGTTATCTGAGTGTTTTGTTTTTACAAAATTATTATAATTCTAAAATTTTTAGAGACTTTTTGCATAAAACCTTTACTCCCATATTCTAACAATGACAGTAGGTAAATAGGACGTAGTAAATTACCGCAATGGATGCTTAAAAATAAGGAGCCAGTATTTATTTTGTGGGTCAAGTAATTTTAAATTATTTATTTTTATAAAAAAATATGCTCAGATAAAAAAAAAATCCTTGAAATGGCTTTGTTATAGCCGTTAGATGATTCCCTGAAAATATTTCGTGTATGAATAGTTAGACCCTATAGACACCCCGCACGTATAGGTTTGATGATTTATTTATTTTTAGTTTAAGTTCCATATATGGAGAGCCCCCCTTAATCTTTTATTTTTGTAAAAAATCGTAAAGCAGTTCACAGAATACATCTACCTACCAAGTTTCAACTGTATACCTAATAGTTTCGGAATAAAGTGGCTGTGACATACGGACAGACAGACAGAAAAATAATTACCAGCAGAAGACTGCTATTTACACAATGATTTGCTGAGGAGTTGGTTCCGCCACTTATTCTTCCTAGCTTAAACAATAGGAAGTGGTGAAGAGTTGGCGTTTTGAGGGACCTGTATCTACGTTTTAAAAAATGCTGGTTCTCAACAGAATTAAAATAATTGCACGTTTCCTCTCAGCTATGGCAACATGGAGACCCGCACGGTGGTGCTGCACCGCGCGCGGCGAGGGTTCGGCTTCGTGCTGCGCGGCGCCAAGGCCATGTCGCCGCTCATGGAGCTGCGGCCCTCGGAGCGCTGCCCCGCGCTGCAGTACCTGGACGACGTGGACGCCGGCGGCGTGGCCGACCGCGCCGGACTCATGAAGGGAGACTTTCTTGTGGCGGTGAGTTACAGTCTGTCCCCTGCTTGGAAGGAGAGCAGCAACGACCGTAAGGAGTGTGGGATACGGCTCAGGGCCCTAAAGCGTGTAGTAGCTTAGTACTTTACCCTTTTCCTTCAATGTCACTCCAGTTTGGGAAAGAGGATGAGCTATAGAGGACGTCTAGCGCCATCTCTTTTCCACTCTAGAATAAGATTAAATCAATACTGTCATAGTAGGCCACTTGGTCTATGTTGGATCTCCAATTTCCGGCCATTTCTTCTAATGCGGGAATTTCTAGAAGTATGTAGATTAGCAGCTGTTTTCTCGAAGCAAATTGCGCTTGTATACCTATTAATAACCACAGTAGAACGCCAAATATTTAACTACTGTTTGACAAACAACTCAATTAAGTAAACTATTCAGAAAATATTCAATTTCTTATAACGATGTTTTGCAAAACACACAAACATAACGTGAATGTGCAAACAATAGTTTCCGCCGAAAATCGTGTCAGTATAGTCTCGGCCACCGAATGTAGGGCCGACATGGCAGTGCTCCTCAGCTACAGAAAAGTAACGTGATTTTTTTGAGATTGTTGTTTTGTGATAATAACATTTTTCTTTTTGTACAGGCACTGATTAGAACTTTTTCAGCACTTTAATAAACCACACTTTATATTTACCATCGTTTTTCTTTCTTCTTTATATATTTTTTCTTTTATTTATAATTAGGAACATCCTTTCTGTCAGCCTTTTCGACATGTTTAGCTTCGAAATAGGTTTTCATTTATTTATTCATTTTGTGAACATAGGGTTAAATATACAGATGTCATATAAATAAATGTCTGGTAGTTTGTTGGATTGCTGTTCATCACACACTTCTATCTTCTTCCTGTCTCATATCTGCTATCTCTCTCTCACTCACAGATAAACGGCGAGGACGTGTCGTGCGCGTCGCACGAGCACGTGGTGGAGCTGATCCGCAGCTCCGGGGCACTCGTCTCCATGACTGTTGTCTCGTTGAACAATCATAATGGTGAGTCATAAATTATATATATATTTTTTTTTTTTTTTTGCCATAAAAAAATACAGATGGGAACGTAAACCTGGGTACTAGACATTGTTTACAACTGATTCTATGCTAAAATCTGTACTCAAGTATTATAACCCTGCCTCTTAAACTAGGTAAACCTGTATCTTAAGAGACAGTGTTCAGAGAGTGATGTCTTAAACATAGTTAATTAACAAGTTAATGACAAAATAGATGTGTGTCGATCCATCCTTTATAATTAATCTTAATATTTAATGGAAACAAAAAAAAAAAAAAATTAATAAAGAAAACTAATAAAAACTAATAATAACAATAAAAAGTTAGTTATTTATGACCACAACTCAATTCATCTGACCAGTAAGCTGTGGGTGTGGAGCTGTGTTGCAAATGTTTCCGTACCCCAACATATGCAGTCAAAGTGACTCCCCGGTTCCACATACAATTCGGTGGAACTCGCAAAGTTTTGGGCCAACAAGGAAAATAAAAACACTAATAATGCCAGCGACACGAAGACGTAGACTAAGCAATGCATGCACTATAACTACGTCCTGCACTACGTCCTATAAACGAACTTGGGTTTTCCTGTTATTTATTTTTTTTCCAACACAGTCTACGCTCCGGTAAAAGACACAACGCGAATAAACGAAATACAAATATAACTTTACCTATTTTGTATGTAGGTAACAACGAGAACAACACGTGTACGGTACCCACAAGCAAGTCTCAGAACCAACTGTCAAGTTCTGGTCGCCCTTACGCTGCTACCCTACCCAGGAAGGGAGCTGGAGGTATAAAATGTCAAACAAGTCTTTTTCGTTAGTTATACAATGTCTTTGGATGTCTACATTTTTTTCTTGCAACATGAAAAAAGAAACAGTAGAATTTTGTTATTAATCGAATTTCACAATAAATACGTGGGTATTATTTTTAAAAGAATGTTAAAACTTTAGGTCGAGCGCCTGCGCCTGCGCCTCCGCGTCGCGATCCACGCACTACGCTGAGTGTGGGACGAGCGAGAGCAAAGTCTATGGTCGCCGGACTTGGTATGTACACACTCAATAATGAATAAATCTATACATCAATGCAAATTAATAAAATTGAAGTGTCTGTTTGTTTTATCAAAATAATAGCTTTTTAACCTCTGACGTTAAAAGAGGGGTGTTATAAGTTTGACCGCAATGTGTCTGTCTCTGGCACCGTAGCTCTTAAACGAGTGAACCGATTTGGATGCAGTTTTTTTTATTTGAAAGCTAGTTTCTTGGCGATGGTTCTTAGACGTTTTATCAAAATCGGTGTAGCCATTTACTAGTTGTGGGGGATGAAAGTGGGTACGAAAAATCAAATATTTTCAAATATACCCAAATGGGGTATCAAATGAAAGCGAATGATGTGTTATTACAATTAGACTTGTATTATCAAAATCAGTTCAGCCATTTTAGACATGGGGGTGAAAGGGGTGATGAATAATAGAATAATTTCAAATATACCCAAGTGGGGTATCAAATGAGAGGGCATGATGTGTATATTACAATTAGACATGTATTATCGAAACCGGCTCAGCCATTTTATTGACTTTTCAAATGTTTGTTCGCTTTTCTTTGTTGCGATGGGGGTTTTTTTTAATTTTAAATTTAATATAAGCTTTTATTACTGAATGCTTATGAAAATATATATGGCACTTATAACAAAAACACATTTTTTTTTTAAATTTTTGTCTGTCTATCTGTTTGTTGCGGCAATGTGTAATCTCCGAAACGCTTGGACCGATTTTGACGGGACAGCTATCTGCCAGTAAAAGCTGGCAGATAGCTACAATACTTTTTTATAAAAATTTCACGCGAACGAACGTTGCGTGCAACAGCTAATCATTTATGAATTTTATATTTACGAAGTTTGTCTTTCTTTTTTCCGAAATTAGTAAATAATTAAGTAAAAGGAACCGTCCAGGACATTAATTTAGGGCAGTTTCTTCTACTCGACATTATGTAATAATCCTTACCGGTGGAATTTGTCATTTCAGAGAATGGTGGTGAAAAGGAAGAGAGTTGTGAACCTTTGAGCGTAGCAGGCAAGTCATCATCAGCTGAATCAGTGCAGTTGCCGGGCGGCAGTAACAGTAAGTCTTGAAATTTGTTTTGTGAAAGAAAACCAGTTCCCCAATTGCGTACCTAACAAACTTGCCTAACGTATTACGTAGTATAAATTGTTATTAGATCAGATTAGTTTGATCAGTCGTTAGGCAGTCAGTGGCCCAAAAAGTCTGACAACCAGTCTTACCAAGGGGTATCGTATTACCCAGTACTAACTGGGTTGTGGAGGTCAGATAGGCAGTCGCTCCATGTTAAATACTGGTATTCAGCTGCATCCGGTTAGACTGGAAGCCGACCCCAATATAGTTGGGAAAAGGCTAGGCAGATGATGATGAAGTTTGAAAAATTCATCTGCTTCTAAAATAGCAACGAATTGTCAAAACAAAATGCGTACACAATTACCTCGCTCATCTTTATACGCGATGCTATATCGATAGAGGCCTTACGACGTTCTAAAATTCTCAGATATTGTCTTCTATCGCAGACAAGATGCCTTACTTCGTTATTATCATCGAGCATTGGTATCACAAACAGTACACTTTTAACTATGTAATGTTCCGCAGGCGGCACCCCAGTGTCGGGCACCCCGGTGGCCCCGCGCACGGCGTCCATCCGCGCGCGGCCCGCGTCCAGCCGCATCACGGCCGCCGAGCTGGAGGAGCTGTTCCAGCGGCAGGCGGATGCTGATACCATGTGAGATGGCTTTGGAATTTGTTAGACTATTTTAAGAGACGACATTCGACATACAGGCTTAAAGAAATTTTGATGATAACGAAATCACAGGTGGCCTAACTTACACAGTCCCTTATGCCTCAATTCCTGGATACCCGGACGACACCAGTTCAAACGTTCTCAAAGCTCGATCTTACTAACTTGATACTTGTGAAATATAAGAGAAAGCATAAGGCCAAATTAAATAAGTATGAAAAATCGGCTGAAATGATGTTGGAAAGTTTTTTTTAAATAACACGACTCAGGTCTGAGGTCTTTTTCAGTTGACACAAAGACGAAACAAATAATGCAGGCTAGGGAAGCTTTTCAATAAAACCTTTTACTAAATTCAGAATAATTATTTTTCAGCCTAGGCAACAACGCGATGATGACTCGCTCGGCGTTCCAGGGCGGTTCTAACTCTCCTCCCTACTCGCCTGCGCGTGCGCCTACCAGGGTGTACGCGTCTGTGGCTGAGATGAAAAGGTCACGTGGCAAGGTAAAGACTTTTTATACACTTGCACCTATGTTCGTTGTGTACACAATGGAGTTAAAATCATGAAAATTAAGAAGCGTTTAAAAAAATCAAGAATGTAACCCTATTCTTCTAAGAGCAGTATCCAACAGTAGAACTCAACGCGATCCACCCATCCAAACATCATTCACGAGATGTCGGTATACGCTCCTAAAGCAGTGCTCATACTATACGGTTTTCCTCCTAAAGTCCCATGACAAAGCATTACTGTGCATGGAAGTTGCGCAATTAATGTTATCTTTTTACCTACATTATATTAGCCTTTTTCTTAGTACTTTTCATTGAATTTATGATGTAGAACTTTTATCTTTCTTTCTTATAATTAAACCTTTTTTCGTCTACAGCTATGGAGCAAGTCAAGTAGTAGCACGTTACGTCGTGACTTCCACTCGACGCCTGACTTAGCAGCCGAACACACTGCTCACCCACCGAGGACGCGTTCCAGCGAAGATGTGCACGGTATGAATGAACATTTTACCACACCGTCTGTAGAAGACGGGCGGTTTCGTATTTGGGAATTTTAACTATAACGGATCCAAAATGAGCCACTAGCCGTCCTGTACCTATACATTCAGGGACGAACGGAGTGGTGCGAAGGCGTGCAAGAACTGACCAATCACAGCAGAGAAGAGAAGTGTCATGGTCGTGCGAAACGACCAATTAATGTGATTGGTTGGTCGTTTCGCACTTTGGTGGAAACTTTAAGGATGACTTTTAGAAGATTGGAGTTAATAACCTTCAGCTGTCATGCATCGTGTCCCATATTAAGTGTCGCCCCCCCCCTCCCCCCCGCAGCCCCCGGGCGCGTGCCCCCGCCGGCGCACCCGCCGCCCCCGCCGCCCGCGCCGGGCGCCGCCCCCGCCGCCCCCGCCTCCACCTTCCGCCCGGCCGACCAGGCCAAGCTGTACGCGTCGCCGCGGGACCTGGACAGCGTCGTCTACCGCAACACCAACAATGACGGCTCACACAACGTAAGCATCCTTGATATCTTACTTTTTCTTTGGCAATTAAAAATTCTCTCACCTCTCACTGAAAGCTGCAAGCTATTATCAAGTGCTTAAAAATATTATATGTTCCATGATACGATTGTCTTCCACGCAGCCGAAGTAATGAGAAGAGTTAGTATCTAATAATTTAGCAAAACAAGCACCATACTACTAAACCTAATAAACCATGTTTCAAGATAAGTCTTGCAAGGCCTAGTCAAAAATGTCATTCTGTCAACGATATAGATGTATACATCCAAATTTCGTTTTATGTTTATAGAGGATAATTCAGAAATAATATTTCTGCATATTATGCAGGATTGATTTTAAACTACAAGAAAGTATCACTCAGAAATACGTAACGCTTTGAAAGCGATTGGCTCTTGTCTAGTCTCTCAGCTACTTTTCGTTTCAATTTCACAAATTCTTACAGCAAGCAATCATGGCATGACAAATTGACCAATTTGATTGATTGATTTGATTGTTTTTTTTGATTGATTGGTTGTTGTTGATTGTTTGTTTTTGATTGAATTGAATCTATGTGTTTACCTACTCCAATAATAAGACTCAATCAGAAAATAATTTTCGACGAAAAACTCAACTACCAATAATTTCTAACAAACCTCCAAAATCCTCCAACACCACATCTTTAAGTCATACTTGTGTTTTCAGAATCGTAAAGCGACATCGCTGCGGTCGTGGGCGGGCCCTAACCGGCCCCAGTCGGCTGACGAGCCCGGCAACCAGTACGCACAGCCCTTCAACACACAACATAAGGGCTTCGTTAGACAGGTAATAACAGAAGAATACTACTTCATCCATACTACCGAGTTCACCGAAGGGTCTGCCACTTTTCACCCTTATGCCCTACGTAATAAGGTTTAAAAGTGGTCGACCATCAGTAAAGTCGTAGTACATGAGGCGGTTCCACGTCCCTCATCCTCCTCCTCCGTCCTCGTCATACTTGGTCACAAATCATCAAGATGTATCAAAGATTTAATCTGCACATACATACATAACACTCACACCTTTTCCCCATGGGGAGTAAGCAGAAACTACAGAACAACACCTGCTATGATCATATAGTCCTTTCGCTTCGTCCACGTTCATAATCTAATTCTCCACACACGCTCACTGCTAGTACTATGTATGTCGAAACAGGTCAAGTGCGTACCTGTACAGTTTTAATGCGATGCCTACTAACTTCGTAACCTAATCTTCCAGAATTCAACTCCTGCGCCGCCAATCCCTGAGCCGGACTACAGTATGTCAGAATCAGATGATGAAGTTGATGCCAAGCCCAAAAGCGAACCCGCCGCTGTTGCCGAGACCAGCGCCAACAGCAACGCAAGGTGAGTCTAAAGATGAGGGCTTGTAAAATAGTTTCGTTTTCTTTGGGTTGAACGTCAAATGTTTGGGCAAATATTGGTAGTGCCAAATTAGGAGTTAACTGGGTGTTTCTTGAGTTTTCTCTTGTTCAAAGACATAACATTATAATGTAGTCTTTTTAATAAATACCTACAACTATAAATACTTTAAATAATTATTATTTCTGATGATCAGTAACAGTTAGCCATGTGGCGTAGGTTCTTTTCAAAATATTGTTAACAAAGAGCACGAGATAATGCATGTCCTAATATACCTTAACATTTTCAGGATACCAATATACGCAACGATATTTGAGAATGATGCGGAATAAATGTTTAATTTTGAGCTTTGATTCTTAACAAATAAGGTATAGTTTTGATTGTCAATGGATTACGCGTCGCTGGGAAAGCGCTTATGTGTTTGTAAACAGTCACCTTCACGAACATCCATTGTCTCGACACAGATTCACATGTCCTACTTTATCACAGCAAATCATTACATTTTCGTCAGTTGTTTTGCAGTTCTAAATCAGTAAAAGGATCAATCCAAGAGTGCAAAATCAGAGTATTAAAAAAAGTTCATTCCTTTCTGAGAAACTGGTGACTGGCGGTTTGGGTTTCGTTAGTTCAAAATGAAAGTAAAAATAAAAAAATATTGCACTTAATAAATAGACAGTAGATAACATTATTCATAGGGTACCTACACAGTGATTAACTCTCTACTCATTGTCATTTTACGAAATTATATGTTACACGTTTCTCTATTTGTGGGTGATGTTGACTTTTATGTGATCTTTCTTGTTTTAATTATATTGTATTACAACGATTGAATTGAATGTTCTTGGTGGAATTTCACCAATGAAATTGAATGTGATTAGCATAAATTAACTGCGTTTAACAACTTTCAGTGTGAAGATTCCGGAACAGTCTGAGGAAACGATGACACTGAAAGCTCTTAAACATGGTTGAGATATACTGATCGCGATCAATTTTAATGGCGAAATCGGGCCTTAATGTGTTGACTTTCGAGATTTATTGGTTTGATTATGGTGACAGCTAAAGAAGAAGTAGCATAAATGCCCACTTCCAACTGCAAAGATAAGTATCTCAAAAAATCGCTGAAAATGAGTATAAAAATATGATATACTTCCTGTGTATCATCCTTACTGGCTAGCACATTAAAAAAAATATTTAATTATTAATTTAGGGGCAGAATACCTGTAATATACTAATTTCTGATTTTAGTTTTAGAATAGGATTAAAAAGCAATTAAACACTGTATTAACTCAATTGCGATTGTTTGATAATAGTTATTATACTAGGTTAATAATAACATCATATTTAAAAAGTATTATTTAAAGTAACGCTTACTGACTATATTTATAATCTATTTATTTTGTAAAATAATTACAGGTACTGTCCGTGAATACGGACGGCTATTTACCAATGGCGGGTCTCATTTTTTTTTATTCTTCTTTTTCTCATTTTTTTTAATAATATTTTGCTAGATGTAGAACAGGAATAAATAAGTTTTATTTCTTTTCTTTATACCTTCCTTGTAACAAGAAAGCAAATGAATCTAGAATGTCACAGATGTTTATTTGTTTAATCTTTATGCCATTTTTATTCCACTTTTTTATGGTCGGTGTGTGTGGCTAGAGTAGTAGGTTGCATGATTGAAAGTAAAATGTTTTTAAAATAAGTAATACTGCGCCTGAATATTTGGAGCAATTTCTAAGTAACCAGTAAGCATGACAATCGGAGGTATGCAATTTATGAATACTCATTTTATCTTTTTTTTTGAGATATTGTTCTCAGCTGTCAGACGTGGGGTAATTTTCTATGGAAATTGCAACTTCTCCTTTAAAATCCAGCTCACTGATTTACATAACTAACGAAAATCTGTACAATTTCAGCGGCAGCAGTTCGGGTTCAAGTTCGATGCAGCATTCGTTCTCCGTGGACGAGATCCAGAAAATCCGTACCCGTCTCAAATCATCCAAATCTTGCGGCGACGAGTTGGGCGCGGAGCGGGACGACGGCGACAACTCGTCGTCGGGCGTGTCCTCCGACCAGGAGGCGCAGGCGCGGCCGCCGCCCCGCCGGGACAAGGTGTCCTTCTGCTCCTCCGTCACCGTGAAGTCTTCGAACGACGTCATCAGCACGGAGCCCGTGCACTCGTCCAGCGAGAGCCTGGCGCCGCCGCCGCCGCCCATGCAGCGCCACAACTCGCTGACGCGCAAGCGCGCCACGGCGGCGCTGCTGCGCGGCGCGGGCGGCCCGCGCGGACGCTCCGCGGCGGAGCGGCTGGGCGTCAACCCGGAGCTGGCGCCGGGCCGGCGCGGGCGCGGCGCGGCGCTGCTGGCGGCGCTGCCCCCGCCGCCCGAGGAGCCGGGCGCGGGCCCCGAGCTGGCGCCGGCGCAGGGCCCGGAGCTGGCGCCGGTGCTGGCGCCGCCGCCGCAGTTCAGCGACCGCGTGCGCGTGGTGGCCGCGCTGCCCAAGCGGCTGGCGCACCTGCAGTAGCTGCAGCAGGTGCAGCAGGCGCAGCAGGTGCAGCAGGCGCAGCAGGTGCAGCAGGCGGTGGAGCTGTATGTCGGGGCCGGCGGAGGTCTGCGCGGCCGACGGCACCGGTCTTATGAACCCTAGATAATAAATCTTCACTTTTCGTACCCTCGTCGTAGGCTTAAACCCGTAACGTCGTCGCCTGCGCCTCGTCGGCGACGCACGAGAAACGTTTTGTAATCGAGCGACTAAATGAAACCAAAGATTTATAGTATTTATTGTTGAGGAGTTAACATTGATATAGTTGAAACTAATTTTTATACATTCCCTTATTAAGCTAGTATTAACATGAGTTTCACGAATCATTTAATTGGTATTACTTTACTGTTATCCCGACGTAGCGGTTTTATTCTGTTCGTTGTAGCAAATTTATTTAATTCTAATTCCTATGTTATAATTTCAACCCTTTTACAACGCAACCAAGTGCCATCGTATCTATGATTTTAATATATTTTTATAGTATATATCTGTAAATATATTACGAGAGCTATTTTCGAGTTAAAAGAGTGGACCAGACGCGTAAATACAAAAGCATCCGGCCAACATATTATATATTTAAAAAAGCAGATTATTTATTAAACACTGGTATTTATGAACGTTGATATACATATTTATATGGAACATATTGTGCTGTGTTACTATCGATCGTTATAATTTTATTGTTTTCATTCGTCCATGGGTACGTCGGCATGGTCCACTCTTTTGAGGACATATTATTGAATTATTATGTTTACAATGGCCGCGAAGGCGATTATTTGAATTGAGTGTGTTCTCATAGAAGACTAGCGCTTGAACCAAACTCACTAGCGTTTCATCCGTTCCATGATATTGTAAAGATTTTATACTAATCGAAATACATCCGTGCGTCATTTAGATATACATAGTTTATATCGCTAAGAGAGTGCAACACCAATTTTATATTTCATTAATCGATTTTGTATCTTATTCTACTGTACTTTAGATATCATTTTTGCGAAAATGTAATTGTGACTCTTCGAAATTATCTTATAAAAATTAATAACTGAAAGAATCAACTCTCACTTATGTTTAAAATCACTTACCCTTTGGCTTTTATGAAAAGGGAAGAAGGATTTATTATATTAGAGCCCCGATAAGAGGTGTATCGAAATCTTACCTGATATATTAATAATACCTGCCAATGTACAGACGCCAGCACATCAAGCTGTCAAGTGTCAAATTTACCCAATCAACCTTGAACCTAAACCTTAAGCGATAAAGTTGAAAATCTATTAAAGAAATTTGACAGATTGTAGTATCTTGACGTGCTGGCGTCTGTACGACAGAGTGAACTGAGGAATAACATTCCATTTTGTCATGGTGTCTGTTTATCAATAAGTAACACGAGTTGCAAACACTACCTAAATAACGATCAGCCTAATACGAGAAGCCATTTTGGATCTTATGTTCATTGACGTTAAGTTTTATATTGTTTGTTAGTAGCAATAGAGTTTTTACCGAAAGTTAAGTCCCCTGTTTCGCGACACCCTGAACTAGAAACTATTTACCAGATAAAATAAAAATGTTAGATTTTATCTTTATCGGGGTAAAGAAACAGGAGGCGTTCAATGTTAAAATTAGCTGAATTTTAGCAGAATTTTAAAATAGTAAGTCGCATATAGTCGACTTTAGCCTCCACATGTATTATTAGCACAATCAATTAATTTGTTTATTAACGTTTGTATTATTTCGTTATAATCGTCTTGTCATTATTTTAAGTTGTATAAATGTATTGTCTATTTAAGGCATAGATAGGTAGTGGTAATTATTAGGGCAATACTTGATTGTAGAGTATCGGTCGGTATGAGGGGGCGGCGCGATGGAACTTGCGCTCATTTTACTGCTCTCGAAAAATTTAAAATTGACTGCTCTTCACACATTTTTAAAAATCCCTATTCCTATCCTAGTCTGCTACATACCGTATACTTTTGTAAAATAAGTCTCATAGGTCAATTTTGAAATGCATTTGTTAAATACCCACCTGAAAATACTTTGTACATACTTTAAAATGCTCAATCTATTTCAAAATATAGGTAAAATCTAAAAATTTTAACCCACCTTAAAAAATCTTTCAAATATCATAAACTATGTAATTGGACGGCGTAAAGAAACAACGAATACAGAGTTATGCAAAATGGATAATGAGATTTAAAGTTAAGCGACTAGAATTCAAAACTCATTTTGTAGGTTTTGTCGCTTGATTCATTGTTTCTTAAAGCCCGTTCCAATTATTCTTCTTCATTACAATACTAGGGTAAGTTTAATGAGCGACAGATGCCAACGTGCTGTGGTTTTGTATAATACAATTGTGTTTCGCGTTTCATTTGAATCTCAGTATCGGACGTGTAACTACAACTTGGTATACTTTCAAATGAAAAATTAAATGTTTCATCACTTATTCTTTGAAGTTTTATTTACTTAACATTACATACATAAGTAAGGCCACATAATACAGATCACGTAGACATTCACTGAACGAGACTCCATTTTCGTTAAAAAATATTAATATTTTGCAAGACAAAATGTTCTCAATCAAAAATACACACATTTTCAAATTAATTTCATGTTTTTAATAATAATTTAAAGAAAAAGCCAACGGCTTAATGGCCAACAGCCTCGACCAATAGCTGAGGAGGCTCTCGTTAGGCAGAACGAGAGCCTAAACTCCGAGACCACGAGAGCCTCCGGGACACGGCTCCTGGACACGGCTCGTATTGTTAGGACGTTGCTCTCTGGAACCCTGACCGCCAGTAGCTTGGACCCTGTTCCCGATACCGGTCGGTTACTATTTTTTATATTTTTAAATGTTTTTGTTGTAATATTATTTTAGAAAGAAATATTTAAAAATGTGTATGGAAAATACATTAAAAAAAACATCTTTTCATTTCTATATCCTATTCTATTATAAGATCGAGATGATTTTATAAAAACTTAGCACATACGCACGGCGACCAAACAAGTTATAGAAAACCAGTTTATGCGGATCTCTCATAGTATTGAAAATCTGTACAAAGCGAGGCCAAGTTATTGTGGAAATGTGCAGCTTGATGTTTCATCGTTTGCACTACCGCGCTCACTGACGGTGACCACTTTTCATCTTTATGGCTTGAGTAGTAAGGTTGAAAAGTGGTTGACTTGGCATTATACAGTCCGATCACAGTTATTTTACCTCTGCCAACAGCAACCTTATTGTAACAACACTAAAGATCATAATGATTATATAGAATAGAATAGAAAGTTTTTATTTCAGACCAGGGTCCATAGGGTTAGTAACAATTTTACTTAAGTTCTAGTGTTAGTAGGTTACAGACACAGATGAAAATATACAAGTTAAAATACAGCATGGAGCCGCATCCACCTTCGCAACATCGGGGAATCCCACCGATCTGCAAACACACCGAGAATACTGTTGGTGCTGCCGCGAACACGAGTAATCAGGGATGCACATCTATTTCTAATAATGGCGGCAAAACCATCAATATTATTTTCTGCAAACATCCCCGACGCACTACTACGCCACGGCAGCCGCAGCGGCACTCTCAGTGCATTATTTTATTGAACGCGTAGGTCGCTGTATGTCCGCTGAGTAAAGTTGACCCACAGGCTGCACGTGTAGAAGGACTGGCAGTAAGCTTTGAAAAGCGTTACTTTAACTGGCTTCGTACAACGTGCAAACCTGCGAGCCAGCATGTTACAACGGACAGCCAGCGACCTACGTTCCCTTTCAATGTCACAATTATCTTTGAGATCTTCAGTGACCCTGTGGCGCAGATATTTAAACATGTCCACCCTTTGCAGTGGTTCTCCACAAAGAGCGACAGTCATAGTTCTCGTTTAGTTTTTAGTTTAACAATGTTAGTTTACAGTTAATCAGTGTTGGTATTATTATTTTGTTTATTTTCTTTCTTTCTATTATTGAACACCTTAGGGTAGGGATGGCGAACTAATGGCACGCATGGCATTGGTTGCACGCGCCACAATATTATGGGCATACCACCAATCAAAACGGTTTGCATTTTAGTTCAAAATAACAAACTTCATTATCACTATCAAACTCTAATTGCAAAGTAGAGACAGTAACATGCAAAGCCAAAGCTATGCCAAGTTTATTCATCTTAGCTTTAGAGAGCTCACATTAAAACTAACTATAATAAAGGCAAATTGGACGGACGATTACTTAATCACTACATTATCACATACAACAATAATAAAATACTCCTCAGTGTTATCTCAAGGAGTTTAATCAAATTAACTAACCTTGAAGATAGCGGCGGGATTTTGTAAAACTTATCGGTAATGGACGGAGCGAACTACTTTAAACCTTACGTAGTTTACTGTAAGACTTAGTTTAGTATAACTTATTTTAAAAGACGAAGTGTTTGAATTTGTACCTTATCAGTCTATTTTTAAGGTTCAGTTTTACGTTACGTGTTGAGGACTCGATTGTTTAATGCAACGTCGTGTGTCGAACACGTGTTGATACATTCCAATCAAATCATAACACCAACTCATTTTAATCTCTTTTGTCTCTGCTAAACATAGACAAGAAAATTTTCATATCTAAGGAGTGATATAGGAATCTCACACAGTGCGGGACGTCCCGCGATGTCTTGTGCAACCAAGGTTACGACCAGGATTGCTTGTGGTGCGAAGGTCCGACCGAGATTCAGACAGCGTTTCGTACGACCAGTTGGTTGTTGCAGCCAAGTGGTTGATGCGCCAATAGGCACGATCTTTACTGTCGTGATCGCGTAGTGAGTTCTCTTATCCAGCAAATTTTGTATACAGGCATCTATTTCGTCACGCGAGCCCTTCTTTATATGACCTTCTTTATAATTTTTTTGTTCTTATAAAAGAGATATTCCTCGTACCTGAAGAAATTCAGCTCACACTATGAATATGTGCACAAACTTGAAATCAGGCTAATTTAAACTCTATTCTGAAGTATTAAGGTCCATGTAGGCAGCAACATCATCGATCTTCACGAGTCTACGATAATCGACGTTCTCACCGCACATTGGACACTTTCCTTCTTCTTGTAGAATCCTGTAAGTAACAAATGTAATTTGTTACTGTTGGAGATGAAGATATTATGTCATTTGCAATATTTATACTGCATTATATTCATTAGCAGTCGGCCTATAAGGTTGGGGAACTGTTGGAACATAGAGAGCGGTTTCTGCGACAAGGAGAGGGCAATCTAAAATTCTCAAGTCTTTGTCAGTGTTAATGAATCTTAGGCAATAATTGTCTCAGAACGGTAATGAAAAATACTCACTCTATGAATTCGGAGAGAATGGCTGGAAAATCGCATTCTGGGCACGCAGTCAGATCATCTTTTACAATGTGGAGTCCCTGTAAAATATAATGTTTTATTTTGAAAATTTACTATTATTTTCAGTTTTTTACCGCTTTTTGTCTTTAGACTTCTTTTATTCATTATATTTGAGGTACAAATTCATAGTTTCTTTCTCTTTAGTTTTGTGTTATGTGACTTTTTACCCTTAAACATCTCAGTATTTATATTCAGCAGATAAGATTTCAGGGGAGGCCTTGAAAAGGCTGGCGTGACGACTTAGGAGCGTTTGTGACAGATTACCCGATATACTGTTAAGTAAGGTGGATTTATAACATTTAGCAGGTGTCTATGATCAAGGGTTGCATGGTACTCCCTATTTACTTTGTATAATTGTGCAGTAGACTCACGGTAGCCAAGCAGAAGGGCACGTCGAGCCCGCAGTGCGCGCACGTGAGCTCGGCCTTAGGCAGGCCGCGCGCGCACTGCGGGCACGGGGCCGCGGGCGCGGGGGGCGGGGCCACGCCCGCGCCGTGCCGCACCACGCTCTCTATCTTCTTCACGTACTTCGGGTCGATCTAGTGGGGAAAAAAGGGGTTTTTGCGCGAAATTTATAATTTTACTATTATTTTGACCACAATGCACGGTGACTGCTGAGATAAAAAAGTAAAGAGAAGTATGGAAGAAGACATGCTGCGCCGACCACAAATAAATTAATTTAAGGACAAGAAAATGATGATGATGTACGGTCCAGTTATGCATACGATAACCTCCTAGTCCAAGATTGACCTGGGGAGCGTTCAAGTATTACGTAAAGCAATTTTTTTTAAATTTTTGACTCATCCTCCCCCCCGTGTAACGAACCGTAACGTTTTTTTGTACGGGGAGTACAGAAAAACGTTACGTAACATCCAAAGTGACCATAAAATCACAATTATTTTGCGCAAAATACCGAAAAGTCGCTAAAATACCTTCGTCATGGCTTTAATCCGCGCCGCTGCTAGCTTCTGCTACGTTTCCAATACAATCGAGGGATCCCCATAAGGCATAAATGAAAAAAATTGCCAACTTAGGCGATATTTTTTCCCTAGTTTTTTCATTTAAATAAAAAAACAAATTTACTTAACGCGTTGTTGGATAATGTAACGCATATTAACGTTTTACAAAGCCTCCTCTCCCAAATTGCGTTACGTAATACTTTTACGCTCACTGAGATGGCATTCACAAAAAAAAAAAAAATATTGTATTGAATTAAATTAGTAATGTTGTGACTGTACAAGTGTATTATTTTATTATGAGTCAGTAATACTCGAATTAAAATGTTTTTTTTTTTAGCCGAATATTGCATCAAGTTTGTATTAATTTCGGACTACAGGAGTCCTACGACTTTGCGATTAAAAATTCCTACCCAAGATAGACGATACCGTAGATTTTCCGAGATAGAGATCTTTCACATTATCGCAAATCATATAAAACACCCAAAGATTAGTTTGTGTATAAGCTGCGGCCATCATAAATGTTAGTGCTAAGAATTACTTATTAGTCTACAACAACTCTGAAACTCTGAATTAAATCGAGAACGCAAGAATTATTTCCACAAAAGTAAATGGATTCAAAAGTTTTAACAAAACACTGCAATAAAAAATACCTGAGATCGATATTCTGGCTGCATTAATACTCTGGCCCAGTGGCAAGCTTGATGCTTCAATCCTGCACGACTGCACTCGATGACCGTCGATGTCAGTATTGACACTTGATCTAAAATCACGGAATAAACATTTTACTTGCGCATGAAAATATAGTGAAAAAAAATTAAACCGATTTCAAAAACACAAAAAAAAATAAAAATTACTTTAACTTTAGAAGTCGGTGACAAAAAAACTAAATCAAACAAACAGAAGTCACCGACTTCTGAAGCTAAAGTTTTGTGTTTTTGAATTCGGTTTCATTTTTAAACACTGTTTTAAGCTTTCACGGTTTACAACTAAACTTATACTGCCACTTACGGGAGATCTTCCGTAATTGTTCATTATTTTGAGCTCCCGATATTTCGACGCTGTTGCAAGCGTCCTGGGGCTGCAGTCTCGACATAGATAGCGACAAAAATCGGTCGTTAAGTCATAACGATGTCAAATTTCTTTAATAGATTTTCAACCTTAAGGTTTCGTGATAAAGTTGAAAATCTATGATCCCTGACCCCTGATCGCGCATTCTCCAGACAACCCGCGATCATGGCGCTTGCAACAGCGTCGAAATATCGGGAGCTCAAAATAATGAACAATCACGGAAGATATGCCGTAAGTAACAGTATAAGTTTGGTTTCATTTTTTGCAAAAAAGTTTTTTAATTTTCCATTTTTAGTTGTTATATCCTATACAAATATTTGCTATGCATTTATTTTACATTGTTAAAAATACATTTTATGGTCATAGGCTTATCCCAATAAAATGGAACTTAACATACTTAACTGTCGAAATGTGGGTATACTGTACACATCTGCGAACCCCCTCAGCGCATACAGGCGTGATTTTATGTTATGATGTTGTGTAAACAATATACATGCAAGCGATTTCACCAATCACGACAGATTTGCTGTCTATTGATGAAGAATTCCGTTCCATATCTTCGAAGTCCATGATCACATCATGACAATATTTCTATGGGACCAACTTGGGAGTATATTTTTCAAACAAAAAAAGAAAATTTTCCAAGTCGGTTCAAGCGGCTTCGAGTAATCGGTGAACATACATAAAATAAAAGAATCCGACGAATTGAGAACCTCTCCTCCTTTGTTGAAGTTGGTTAATATTTTTTTTTTTAATAAATCAATCTTGAATACTATGTGCTACAACTAGCTTCCAGTCGCGAAAAAATATGCAACTTATAATAACTTTGATAGAAAATGTGGGAGTACCCATAGACTGAATACATCTGCGTAACCCTTTCGAGTGTACATGCGTGATGATATGTTGTGTGATTGCGTAAATAATGCATATTTATGCGATAGCAGCAATCGCGGTTGATTTGCTGTAATTTTTTGAAGAGTTCCGTGGTCTGTCTCCGAAACTCATCATCAGATCTATATGAAATTTAAATGGGATCATTTCGGAATAAACCCCTTTCGAACAAAAAAAGAATTTTGCAAATCCGTCTATGTATGACGGAGTTATGCCCGAACAAACATAAAAAAAATGTATATATAAACATCCGAATTGATAACCTCCTCCTTTTTGAAGTTGGTTAATAAAAAATTCCAAGTCGGCTGCAATTAATTACGTAAAACAAAAACGATTACAGTTTAAGTAGAAGTATACTTACGTTGTGGCGTCGGAAAGAATGTGACGTCAGCGGCAGTGCGTAGCAGGAGTCTAGCAGCCAAGTCGTGACGACCGCGTTTTACATGTGTGCGTACCTACCACAAAAGAGCATAGTTAACGTCAGTTTCACTGAACTCAAATCTATGTTTTGTTTACGGTAGAGCGAGAAATAATAACTATAGTGTAAATTCAAAGCTGTCAATCTAGTGCACATTTTTAAGACTGTCAATAATTTACATTTACACTTCCCTGTGTCCTAAAACATGTAGTCAAAGTCGTCGTTCAAGTGGAGAAGTTTTGAGTTAAGAAAACTAAGTGGCAGAGACATGAAGAAGAAGAAAAATAAATAGATTAGTGACCAGTATGTAGCTGTGCAGCAGCGCCATGGCGTGGCGCATGTCCCTGCGCACGGGCCTGCGCGCCGCGCGCAGCGACACGCACATCGCGCGCAGCACGTCGCGCGCCTCGCGGTACTTGCCCGCGCGACACTCCGCGCTCGCTATTATTACCTGGAAACAAATCATTAACTTATTACGTTCGTCCCAATCCTGAGACATAGACCTCTAAATCTATCAATTATCATTCTCCTGCCCTTATCCTAATTGATTTGGGGTCGGCGCAGCATGTCTTCCTCTTCCACACTTCTCTATAACTCGTCATCTCAGCAGTTACCACCTTTCTAGCCATATTATAAATCACACAGTACATTCATCGTTTTTCTTGGACTTCCTGTACTCTTATAGCCATCACATTTATACTGGAAACTTTTCTTATAACGTTTTCCTCATTCCTCCGCATCACATGCCCATACTATGCAACCGATTAGATTCGTGATGTAGGTTCAAAACTAAGCAAGCATTTGACTTTGTGTAAATTGATTCAACACCACTCTTGCTCTCAACACAGTGAAGAAAAAAATCGTGGGGAAAACGGCACCATGTCTTAGAGCCAAAAATTCGAAGAAATGCTAAATCGATCAAAGGGCCTGCGTCGTAGATTATGGCCCTCATCCTCCCACAAAGTCAAAGAAAAGCGTGTGATCATACAGTGGGTATCAGACAACATAATAATATAAGCTTATTTAGTACCTACAATCAGCAATTTCAATGGAATAACCGCAGTACAGTGATTTTCCTGTAGAAAAAGTAACTATAAAAAACCCCAGTGTTAAAGTTTTTTTCCTGTTGCATTTAAATTTTATAACCACATTATCCTATTTCCCATTTCTATAACTTTCAAACTAAATGATAATAACTGAAGTAGTAACAGTACCTAAATAACTAAATTGCTCGTGGCTAAATAATAACAGCCGCTCGGATCGATCTTTAGGTTAAGCCGTCCTTGCCTAGGTTGGTCTGTGGATAGGTGACCACCCATTACATGCCGAGTTTCCTCCGTGCCTCGGAAAGCACGTTAAGCCATTGGTCCCGGGTGTCATTTGTAGATCTTTGACAGTCGTTAGGTAGTCAGTGGCCCAAAAAGTCTGACAACCAGTCTTACCAAGGGGTATCGTATTACCCTGTACTTACTGGGTTGTGGAGGTCAGGTAGGCAGTCGCTCCATGTAAAATACTGGTATTTAGCTGCATCCGGTTAGACTGTAAGCCGACCCTAACATAGTTGGGAAAAGGCTAGGCAGATGATGACTCACCGCAGTTTTAGCAGCTTCAGAAAACTGTCTTTTGGCCATATACAGTCGGAACAAGTGGCGAGGTTCACGCGGGGTACCATCGGTCTCACCCAGAAGGAACTCGATAAGTCTGCAAAATAAATATTAGGGCGCTTAAAAACACAGTTTTCATTTATAGACAAGAATGGCAACAATGGTAACACCGTGTCTTGTATGGATCAGAATGTTGGGTCACAAAACGGATGAATGAAAGGCATGTGGTTGAAATGAGAATGCTAAAGGAGATGAGGTGTAACGCGAATGAATATAGATGGAATAAAACATCAGTATATGCGAGAAAGTCTGAAAGTGGGACTGGTGACGGAAAAGTCGTGTGGTAATTCGGTTGTCGTGGTATGTATGCCGTGAGAGTTTTGAGTATGAAAGCGAACGGCTGTAACAGCAGGGGAAAAGCAAAGAAACGGAACTGTTCTATGTGAAATATAAAATGCCTAGAAAGAAGGTGACGTAAATAAATTGGGATAAGTCCGGGAGAATGCGAATAATGTGATTTTCATCCAGTTTTCAGCATTATCGAAATTTTTATGAGCCTACTGATACCAATTTTATAGATTTGATTGAAATAACAGAGAACCCAACTCACCTCCTAGTCAGTCTCTCATCATCACTCGCCGCAGCCGCATCAATAGCGATACTAATCGCCTCATTCTCCTCTTCCTCCGACCCCCCAATCCTCAACAAATGCGACATCGCCTTACTATGCTCTCCCGCATGAAAATAGAACTTTCCCGCAAGCAAATGATTCTTCTCCCCTTCAAAATGCAACGCTAAACTTTTGAAATCGTCTGGTCTTGCTTGAGAAGTCTGTATCAATATTTCTCCATATAAATGCAGTTTCCCATTCTTCCTCGCTAATTGAAAAGCTTCGTCATAACATAGAGACATCACCAAGAATTTAATAGCAGATGTAGGGTCGTCACTGTTTTGGAAATAGTTGGCGACCATTTTCGCTCCTTGTATAGATTTCGTTTCTTGAACTAAGTTGACAGCTTCGTCAATATCATCCAACTTGTCTAGATTGAGACGAATCGCTGCTTCGTAATCTTGTGCTTTTAGGTACGATTTTAAAGCGTCATGATATCTGCCTTCAGCTTCTTTAGCTTTGGCGTACTGTATGTGTATGCTTGGAGAGTTGATCTTCGGGAGTAGCGCCTCAACTTTGAGCCAAGATTTGAGTTTTATGTATAGGGACGCGGCTTTTTCTGTATTGCCTGCTTGGTCATATAATGCTGCTGCATGACTGTACTGTTTCTCTTCTTCGAGTAGTTCAGCACATTCTTTGACTAACATAATGTCGTGGGAATGTTTCATCGCAGTTGTCAAGCCTCTCATGACGTCCCCACATCGTATCGCCATTCGTGCGATCCCTGCTTCGCATTTGTCGTTGTGCTCTTTGATTTTAATGTCGTCTGGGTTTTCTGATATGAGGCTGTTTTCGTAGTTTGTTAGGGCTTCGTGGTAGTCGGCTCTGTTGGGAAATTAAAAGTCTTGTAAATAAGTGTATGTTATGAAAAGTTTTACTTCGGCTCAATTTGTTATTCGATGATCAAGCTACCATTAGACCAATTTCTGGCCTGGGTTTTTTAGATACTAGTCTGTGTATACCAATGAAAAGAATCACAGTCCAGCTTCTTTTCACTTCATACAGATAAATAACCGAGGGATTTTACTAGGGATTTTGAGGATAAATTGGAGGACACCCATCCCAAACTAGTGTACTTACTACTTCAAGGTGTAGTCTATCTGGCTACTTCTGAAGTCCAGTAAAACTGCCTGTTTAGTGTTTAGACACTTTAGATGTCGTACTAAAAGCGATAGACCAGTGTAAATAAGGAGTAGACTGCTCTAACAAGTACATACGTGAGCTCCAAGTGCTGCGCTCTATGCAGCATGATGGCAGGTGCCTTGGCTGGACAGCTGGCGGCCGCAATCTGCGCCGCGCGCGCCCAGTCCCCGCGCGCCGCGTGCAGCTCCAGCGCGTGCAGCGCGCCCGCCGCGGAGCTCTCCAGCCAGCGCGCCGCCGCAGAGCCCTTACACAGGCAGGCGCAGAGCATGCCGCTAACAAAAATCATTTGGATTAATAGTCCGGTCAAAATAGACACAAAAATAGACCCTACCCTTGCAAGAATTCCCAAGACGCTGAAAATTTACATGAACGTTAGGGATACCATTATAAAGAAATTATGAAAAGTCCCCATCGATGTGTGCAAAAAAAAAATATGCAAGGTCAAAGTTCGCAAAAATGAGCTTTTTTTTTTTGTGAACCGTTTTATGAAAAAATAGTTCTGAGAAAAATTGTAGATCATTTAATTATCTACAAAAATTGTACTTACACTTTTTTCCATAAGATTCTCCTTTTCTGAGAAATGGTTAATCTTAGGAATGGCCTTCTTATAACTTTTACATAGATGATTTCCTGATATTCTCAAATGAATTTTTAATTATTAAGGAGACTTTAGCAAATTTTAAATCAAATCAAATCATTTATTTTTGCGGAAAACACTGTTACAATGGTGGTATAAAATTTACATGTTTCAAGTGATTCTACCGTAAGGCATGCAAAATGTATACAATCACGGTTTAGCACAACCAAGATTGACATTGAAGTACATATTATATACAATTAGATCAAATATTTATGATATTAAATTAATGCAATGCCCTAATACAGATAAATTATTTATTCAATAATAATAATATTTAACTTATTTTAATGTCATGTTTAGAATTATTACAATATTTAAAGATACATGCAAAATTATTGTTATTACTTGATGTCACTGTGAGGTCTTACGTTTGGAAAAGTTATCGTTTAAGAAGTCGTTCAAGTTATAGTAACATTTATAAGTAAAAGGCTTTTTAAAGTTTTCTTAAATAAGGCAGTATTCATTGTCCTTATTTCTTTGGGTAATTTATTAAAAATTACAGCAGCCATGTGAAATACACTTTTGTGCATTAAAGCTATGTACGGCGGACACAGCGGCGAAGTGCGTCACGTTGTTGCCTATTATTCACTTCTGAGGCTAATGTAAATAATGTTTTATTGATCTTAACAAATACTGAGACCTCATAGATATATAGGCTTGGGAGAGTTAAAATATTGTACTCCTGGAAAAACGGTTTACAGGTTTCGATCACTTGAAGCCCAAACGTAGCCCTTATGCATCGTTTTTATGCTTTAAAATTAGGTCAATAACAATTGCGTTTCCCCAAATAATCACACCACACCTCAGGACTGAAGCAACTAAACCATGATATGCAATTAACAAGGTATTAATATTTGAAATCTGCTTTAATTCATGTAGCGCATATACTGATTTAATAATTCTTTTGTATAGTGCTTCAACCTGAGATTTCCATTTTAATTTGTTATCCACAGTAAGACCAAGAAATTTTGTTGCTTGCACTTCTGATATAGGTTCACCCTTATAGTTAATCTGAGGCATAATTGAAATCATACGTTGGCTAAAATGGATTATTTTTGTTTTTCCAATGTTTGCCTTCAGATTATTACTGTCTAGCCATTGAATGAGTGCATTTAGGCTACTGCTTATATAACGCTCATAAGATATTCTGTCATTACACTTAATTGCAACGGTACTGTCGTCAGCAAAGAGTGTCATTGGGTTTGAGTTCGCATTTGGAAGGTCATTAAATTATAAAGAGTAGTGAACTCAATATACCCCCTTGTGGGACACCATATTGTATTTTACGGCCCTTTATAGGTATGTCTCCTCCAGTTTAGTTCTAATATTAACTCTATTAATTTGTGTACACTGAGTGCGGTTTTTGAGGTAATTTTTAATTAATTCTAAAATGTTACCTCTTATGCCATGTCTCTAGTTTATATAATAAGATGTCATGTATCACGTGATCAAAAGCCTGTGTCATGTCCATGAAGATGCCGCTGATAGGTATTCGCCTGTCGACATTAGACGTTATGATTTCCAAAAATTCAGATATAGCAAGGTTAATACTGTTGTCTGTCTAAATCCTTTTTGTTCCTTAGCTAAAATGTTATGGGTTTCAAAGTATTTAAAAAGTTCATAATACATTTATTTTTCAAAAATTTTTGAGGCCTGAGGATTGATAGTAGGGCAATAGGTCTAAAATTGTTAATTTTTTCTTTACTCTCTTTTTTATGAATCGGCATAATAATTGCAACTTTTAATTTTTCAGGGTATACACCAGTTTCAATAGAGAGGTTTAGAATTACTTTTTCTCAGAAATGGTGAATCTTAGAGAAAAAAGTGTAAGGATATTTTTTATAGAAAATTAAATGATCTACAATTTTTGTCCCAACTATTTTTCTCATAAAACTAACCGTTTCGCAAAAAAATCCAAAAAACTCGTTTTTGCGAACTTTGACCTCGCATTTTTTTTTTGCACACAAGGGATCGATGGAAACTTTTCAGGTTCATTATAATAGTATCCCTAACGTTCATGTAAATTTTCAGCTTCTAGGGAGTTTATGCAAGGGTCAATGTCTATTTTAACCGGGCTATTAGAACATTTGCTCTGGAACGCAAGGATGGTCCCCATACATGACACATTATTTCAATTAAAGGAATCACTATTGAAGAAACAGATCAATCCAGTAACTAGACAGTTAAAAAGGAAACCGCTTTTAGAAAAGATAAACATCGAACAGCATTTAAAAAGAATTATATTTAAAAAAAACTCACCACAATATGGACAGGTCTTCAATATGTGAAGCGTCTTCCAGCGCCCAGACCATCGCGACGTCACTCAGTCTTGTGTAGACACGAATCGCTGTACACCACATTAAATAAGAAGATGAAGGAGACAGACTTAATACAGAGCTTAGGATGGTAACTGGTCACTGTTCGGATAACAATCTAAACCCAACTTTCATTACTTTTGCATATGGTTAAAATTGGTCAATTGTCACTCATGACGGATTGTTTATTTTGACCCTTATGATGCATCCACACCGAAGTTAATTTTTGTGGAGTAGGTGTTAGTGGGCAACAATGGATAACAAAAAGTTATGCCTAAAGCCGCAAAAGTCATAGAATAGTAATCAACGTTATCATGTTGCTCACAAAACAATCTAAAATGGAATACTTTCAAAAATGATTCCTAAGGTTTCAGATAGAAGAATACACAACTCACCAAACTCCACATTCAGCTCAGCAATAGCGGCTTCTCCCATCTTCCTCCATAGATCCACTTCATCCACAGCGTCACAGAACAGCCAAGCTTCACTGAACCGTCTCAGAGCCAACAGCTTTTCAATATGGCGGCGTTGGTTCGCTAGACGCTTCTCTGTATCAGCGTCGGCTAGGCCGCTCGTGTTGTGAGAGTCTAACGCCACTTTTATTACCCTTTGGAGAAAAAACTACCTTTTATTATGGACCTGAAGTTGAATATTGGTGGACAAAAATTTATCTGGATCTATGGAGGAAATTAGACTATATAATCCTAATCCTTCCTAACTATTATTATAAATGCAAAAGTATGTTTGTTTGTTACCTTTTCGCACCTAAACCACTGAACCGATCATCCTGAAATTTTGCAAATACGTTGTCAGGTGAGAAACGAAAAAAAGTACTTTTCCCGAGGAAACAACAATAATGTTTTTATGATAATAGATGGCGCCACGTGTCTTTCGAATTTTATTGATATCAACTGAATTATATTATTACAAGCAGAGTACAACCTGAAATGATTGTCAAATTCTAAATTAATGTGAGTGAAGCCGCGGGTAAAAGCTAGTAACTTCATAAAGTTGACTACTGTTTGACAATATGTCTCAGAAAAGCCAAGCTTCACTGAACGATCTCAAGGCCAACAGCTTTTCAATATGGCGGCGTTGGTCCGCTCTGTGTCTATTGTAGAGTGGTTATGCCACTCATGTTGTGGGAGTCTAACGCCACTTTTAATACTCTTTGGACGAAATAAGACCTAATTTAGAGAGAATAAAGTTGAACTGCAAATGACAAGTATATCTTGGGACAGATATAGTTCAATAAAGTTCTCAGGCTACTATGGCCGGGCAACTAAACTTTAACTAACTTATTAAGTGAGCTGTGTCGATTACTTTTATCCTCTGTCCGATTACCTGATTCCAAATTCGACGTCTCTTTAGTAGTTGCGTTGGAATGGCATTGACGACCGATTTTTTTCGCATATTCAATTGTACCTGTACCTGAATTCGCCTTGCGCGACGAGTGTACGTTCGAACATCAACTCCCTGGCTAAGTTATGTTGAATAGTGAAAATAGATCCTTTCTTGAGACTCCAAGCATAACAAACTACCAAAAATGACGACGTTAGAACCAGAGTGATCTAGGGCACAGTATGGCATGGCCTTCACTTTGCAGACCGCACCAATTCTATGGTGACATGTTCTGATCCCTCAAGGAAGACAGCACTGAAGAGCATTTAGATCAGTGTGGCATGGAAGAATTATGATTTTTCTATGCCATTGTGTAATAATCTCAGTATCGGTAAAAATAACACTTAGATCAGTGGTTCCAACGTCGTCTAATATCTGAAAATCACTCACGATCCTCCAGTAGCGTAGCAGTACACGTCTCCAGAGAACAGTATGAGCGGGATCTGCGAGGCCATGAGCGGCGTGGTGCGCACTAGATCTATATGTGATCCGTCGATAGAGGTGGCCGAGTAGTAGTACGTCTCTATCGCCTCGTCCGTGTAGATTATGAACACGTTGCGGTCTGAGAGACAGATGTCCCAGATTATTCCCCTGGAAGAGGAGTGTTGAATTTTAATGTTATTATTGATATTTAGATTCGTGTTCTCCATGCAAATTTTGACGATATCGACGGTTTGTATTCCCCTTTTTTCTTCCTGAGTATATAATAATCAAAGAAAATAAGAAAAAAAAATGCAAAAATTGCTTCATTTTTACCCGTTTGGCCGTGATTAGAGGACTACCAAACAAACTCTTTTAACGTAAAAGAAATTGATAGGACATCCTCTTTCTTAAAATTCTAATGTCAAGAATAAATGAATCGGCTCAGTTTCCGAGGAGAAGAAAGGGGAATACAAAACATCGATCTCGTCAAAATTTTTATGAATATACGGTCTGAGCTGCAGCTGTCCCTAACGCACTCTACCGTAGCTGGCTTGACGCAGAGCGACGGCAATAGTTTTTTCGAATAACTATTTTTCAAAATCCTCGCAGGCCCTGTCTCTTCTTAAAAACTCAAGATTTTCTGCCACCTACAATAAGTTACAAGTTATCAAGTAGATTTGGCAGACTTCAAAAGGCCACCCTAAGCGATGGCTAAATTAACTCACAAATTGTAGATTGTGAGTTAGAACCCACTGTTTTAACATAAAGTAAATTCAGGCTTTATACTTTGTATTTTATTTATCGCCTAATTAAAACTGAAGGGAAACAGAAGAATGATGACATATCTAAGACCCGGACTCCACCAAAGCGGAGAAGAGCGGACCGGAGAGACACTGTGTGGAAACCGACCAGTCAAATTGGTTGAAATTTACACCGCGTCTGACGTCTCTCTTTACATTGGACGAATCGTGCACATCTCCTCTTCGCTCCGCTCGTCTCCATTTTGGTGGAGTCCGGGTCTTAGTAACTAAGACGTGTGAGATTCACCAACACGCACTGTGCAGGTTCACGCACGTACGTACGCACGGCCCAGAAGTAGATACGTTGTAGGCTATTTATGAATTAAATTATCCAACGAAGCTCAACATATTTTTTTTGTTTTGATATCGTTACCGTGGAGTATTGCTAGCGAATTTAATTAGACCTTTTACTTATGCCAAGGGTGTCTGTTACCTGACGTCTGCAGTAGCAGTCCTAGTGAGCGCGCACACGTCGTCGGCCGCGGGACAGTACACGTGCACGCGCCGCCGCTCGTCCGCCACGCACGTGCGCGCGCCGCCGATGTCGCAGTGCACGCCGCGCACGCCGCACGAGTGCCGGTAGCGCGCGCACGTGCGCCACTCCTCCACGCAGAAGTATTCGATGTGGCCTTGCTGGTGGCGGGGTATCAAAACAAGTATAGGTTGTCGATCGATCGTGTGAGTAATCGCAACCGTAAACGACAGTAATACGGTTGATGAAATTAAATCTGAGTTATCTACTTGACTAAAATCAAGACCACTATCATCTAGTAAACTTCGTGATACTTACATCAGTAACGAATATAAAGAAATCGCTCGTGAGGTGTATGTCGACGATCTTGGCTCCCTGCATGTGGGGTTCCGGAAACGACATAGCGTCTCTCTCCGGTTGGGTCGGCTCTGCTTGATCGATCTGTGTGTAAATAGGTAAAAACGTTACTTTGGTGATTTATTATAAATTGTCGTTGGATAAGTTCTGACTTTTTATTATTTACTAGCTGTTGCCCGCGACCTTCGTCCGCGTGAAATTATTATAAAATATTACTTCCCTATTTGAAAATTTTAAGGGTTTTAATTTTTTACACCGAACCCTAATCCTTTTTTCTTAAATAAAAGTAGCCTGTAGCCTAGTTACCCCTCACACCTTTTAAATCTGCTAGTAAAACTCCCGTCAAAATCGGTCCAACCGTTTCGGAGATTAGCCGGAACAAACAAACAGACAGACAGAAACACCGACATAAAGACAAAAAGTAAAAATAAAAAGTTTTTTTATAAGAGTACCGTATACGTATATACTTACTTACAAAACGCTGTTATTTTGAAATTACAAACAGACGCTTCAATGTTATTTATTTGTTTAGACGTATAAACTCATTTTCAGCTTGTTCCGTCCCACTGTGTTTTTTTTTCTGTGATCCCAGTGATAGATCAGCTCAAGTAGCTGCTCCGTACTGAGACGGTACGTTCTCCCAAATATCGATATTCGATTGCGACTTTCTTAGGCCGAGGTCTATAAACGTTACTTAACAGTTACTTCGGCTAAGCGATATTCTAATCAGCGGCCTGCAACTGTCAAACTACAACCGTAAGATAGAGACGGGAACAAGTCTAAGTCAACGCACACACGAAGTCTACAGTAGCCTTCGTCAGCCTATGTCAGATGAGCCGCTAACTAAAACAAAAATACTCCTATCTCCACTCACCGAATGCAACATAGCCCGTCCCTGAAACAGCGCAGCAGCATAGTCCCCAGCCAGCGAGATGACGTCAATAGGCGCAGGATACTGTCTCCGAACTGCGGCGCCGCCTGCCAGCGGGTAGAACCAGGCTATGGTGCCACTGGCACAGCACACGTGGGAACCGCCTAGGGCTATCACGCTTGGCTCGGTGGGGAGCGTGTACGTGGCTAGGGCTGTTGGTTCCGCTGGGAATTAGGAAATGTAATTAATGTTTTAATGGCACATGAGAAAGAAGAATACTCTCGCTAATTCAACTCTTTATTATTAGGGCGTATGATACGCCCAGTTTCGCTTCAATTTTTTAATATTATTTCAGCCAACTATGTGCCGCTGCGGAGGAGCTTGTGGCTAAATAATACCAGCCGCTCGCCTAGGTTGAGTGTGTTGGGTTGAATGGGTGACATCTCATTACATACCGAGTTTCCTCCGTGCCTCGGAAAGCACGTCAAGCCGTTGGTCCCAGCTGTCAGCGGCCCGAAAGTCTGACAACCAGTCTTACCAAGCGGTATCATATTACCTAGTACTAACTAGGTTGTGGAGGTCAGATAGGCAGTCGCTCCATGTAAAATACTGGTATTCAGCTGCATCCGGGTAGATTGGAAGCCGACCCCAACATAGTCGGGAAAAGGCTAGGCAGATGATGACCATGTACCGCTGCATTGCAAAGGCCTCACTCCCTTCTTTCTCGTGGCTACCAAAAGCCCATTGTTCTAGAGCCACATTAGTAAAACTTACATTTATTAACAGGCTCCGGCTCATCGCCCACAGGAATACACTGATAAACAGTGGCTTCAGTGAGACTTGTAAGCGTGATGACCCTGGTGCCGTACGCTGCGTGAAGAGGCGGCAAGGCAGTCACGTAGACGTTCAGGTACGCACGGCCGGCGGTCGCCAGCAGACGCCCGTCTGAGCTCCACGAACAACGCTCGGCGCCGCCCACGGGCATTACCGAGCCGGATACCTCGCCGTTGTTCCATATTGCAATTAGTTTTAGTCTGGAATTGGAGATGGTTTGATTCTGATAAAGAATTTCGTACCGAAAAATTATAAATAAAATGTTTACTTTGGTAAAAGATTTAAAAGAAAACAGGACGGTTTAGAAGATTTTTTTAGAGATTTTAGAGATTTATTTTTTTGGATTTTTAGTTTAAATAGTAACTATATATCATATCATAACGGTCTGCTTCATATTTGACTCTGAAATGATCTGCTCTACCCAGAAATACAGACGAAGAACTGTGGTTATGACCATAGCTCTTTGTCTGTCTTTCTTCAGTTAGATTTCTTTTTCAATACAGATTAGGCAAACATAACCCTGTTCCAATAAAGGAGAAACATACAATTCTTGTAAACTCACTGTCCATCCCCACACGAAGCCGCCAGTCCATTACAAACCGCCACATCAGTCAAACTTTCTTTATGATTCTTCACCTGGAACAACTCTTCACCAACCTCCTTGATATGTGTGGATATGGCGATGATGAACCCAGCACTAAATCCTATGAGGATATAACCGTCTCCGTACCATTTGTATGAGACTATTGAGCCGTAGCGCTGTTGAAAAGCTAGCTCTATTGGGTTTTCAGGGTTTAGAAGGTTGTAAAGGTATAGTGTTCTTTTGCCAACTACCAGGCTTATCTGAAAAGAAGAAATAAAACGAGATTTAATAAATAGTTCATCATCATCATCATTCTCCTGTCCGTATCCCAATTTGTTTGGAGTCGGTGCAGCATGTCTTCTTTTTTTATACTTCTCTATTACTCGTCATCTCATCAGACACCTATTTTCTTATCACATCATCCTTGACAAAGACAAAATAAACCCAGTTATGGGGTGAGTTTTTAATAATCGTTTCTCCACGCACAATTTTGTTTTTTTTTAAGGAATCCTTATGAAAACGATGCCAATACAACATTTTTTAATTTAATCAATAGTCATGGAACTTTTCTTCAAATAAAAAATGTTTTACTTCAAAAGCTTACGGTATTTTCCCCAGCCACTCTCTGATCAGTCTTCATCTCAGAGAACTGGAGATCATTGGGTGCATCCCTCAAAGATATCATCCTCAATGTGTCACCGTCAGCATTGTTGATAGACAAACTCTTGTCTTCAGAAGCTAACACTAGAATACTGTCCTTGTTCCATTCTGCACATGTGATCTTTTTGGTGTGTTTACCTATTATAGGTATTCTCCTGAAATTTGAAAGTTTAAAATGCAGTCTTAAGGAAAATATGACAACTTTTAAATGAGTATTTTAAGTTTGAGAAATTGTGGTGAAAAGATTAGTAAGCTAGACTCTGTGTAACCATGAGCTAATTTTCCATCATGCGCTAGGTGTTTAGAACAAAGTTTTAATGTTGCTTTATGAGACTATTTATATTGATAACCTGAAATAGGTGGGTTAGGAACTATGGTAACTAAGTAACCAGACTAGAATTTCATAATCAAAACAAACACATACTTGGTTGTATGATGGTTATACAGCGCCAGATTTCCTTTCTGAGTTCCAACAGCTAACAGGGGCTCTCCGTAAGCCCATGCAATGCTCGATGGTGGTTCACGGAGCCCTGTCTCAATGTTAATGCGCTTGTTAGCGTGGCACTCCCATAACAAAACGGTGTTACTGTTTGGTGTAATGATTGCTAGGTAGTCACCATCCTGATCCCATTCCATGCCTGCGCAGAGTCTGAAACAAGTTACAGTATGTATAAGTATTCGTCAGGTGATAGTTTACTGGCAGAACAAAAGGTGTTGCACCAATCTAAAGTAAAATGAGACCAGGGCGAGAAAATGATGATGAAAGTCATCATTTTCCTTGGATTTTTCTGGATGCTTGTTATTCTTTCCAAGCCAAAATACTGCGAAACAACATGAGAAGGGCTGTATTTGGGGTGCTGTATCCAAATATGAAGACATTCAAGAACTAAGTCAAAATTTGTGGGACCACAATGAGAAAAATATTTGGCTAATACTTTTTATTTATCTACAAAATTCTTCAAACAAGCCCCTTCTCATTATCAAGAATGAACAAAGCACAGACAAGTTTGTTTTAAACTTAGAATTTTAATCTCACCCTTGAAGCTTCATTCTTTCCAAGAGCTGGCCAGTTCTGTCATGTATGGCCACTGTAGCATCTGTCCCAGTTGTGGCCAGCAACGAGTGTGACTCACCTTTCTGCCATTGGAAGTACAGCTCACCCATCCCATGGGGCTGTTCTATGGTGTAAAGCAACTGGAAAATGTTTTTAAATAATATTTTTGGGAGTACAAGAAAGCAACAAAATGTATGGGGAGGCCCATGTCCACCTACCCCAGGAGTTTTCGCAATAACCATGAAGATGGCTTCATGGATATGTAATTCTGTACAGTATTTCTTCGCAAAGTTTTTGTTTTCAATAATTTTAAGAAAGCCGAGAAAGATCTTAGGTAAGACTGTACGTGAATACCAAAGAGTATAGTAATAATGTGAATACTGAGAGAGATACTTACTTTAGGGGAAGTCATTTTTGTATCCTCCAATCCTAATGGAATTTCAATTCACTTGCTCAGTTATGAATATTAATAATTGTATGGGAATTCGACAGTAAATACATTTTTGTTGTTGTTATTATTTCGTTGCTTGGCAACTTCAAAACGAACGTTCCTGAATTTCCGATGTTGTTTCCATGCAATTTCATGTTTTATTTTGTTCATTAAAATATGA
Organism: Noctua janthe; assembly: GCA_910589295.1. Lineage (NCBI taxonomy): Eukaryota > Metazoa > Arthropoda > Insecta > Lepidoptera > Noctuidae > Noctua > Noctua janthe. The sequence goes on from OU342560.1 coordinate 3,941,027, forward strand.
TTCCAGCTAAGTTTTGCATTTTGGATTATTTGTAGTAATAAATTGTTCAATTAATATATTAGATTATTTTATGAATAATGGAAAATAAAAATGTTTTTATTGATTGGCCATGACCTTTTGGGTTGCCAGGATATTGTTGAATAACCATAACCAGCTAGCGATCCCAAAATTCCCAAAGTATAGTATCGCTGTTTCGATTGAGACTATGCTGTGGACAAGCTGCAAGACTTTACGAATATTTCGTAAGATAAATAAATTACTGTCAGACTCTGTTGTAAGGACAGACTCTGACTGAGCGTATTTCATTGAGTGTATGAATCATCATCAGCTGCCTAACCTTTTTCCAACTATGATGGGGTCGGTTTCCAGTCTAACCGGCTACCTATCTCAAAATAGAGTATCTTTTTACAAAAAAAATAATATTTCTTTCCATAATCTAAACATTATTGACAAGAAAAAATTTGCAAACTAACCAGGGCCTGCAGAAAACGGCAGGTGGGGTGGTTTTGGATATTTGTCTCAGTGAGTATCACCGTAGGATCTTTAGGCACCTTGCGAGTGCCGTATCCTGGTGATTGGGTATCATCCTTTTAAAAATTATCTGATGTGTCCCAACTCCCATAACAGGACAAGGTCAAGACCTCCTTTCCCTCTTTCTCCGTCAGTAGCTATTTGGCCCTTATCTTTCTGGTAAGAGTCTAACTTGTTTATGAATTATGTTATAATTCTAAAAGTTATTCTACTCAACACATAATAATTTAATTAAAATGATGTTATTGTTTTCAAATCCAAACCCATGTAGAGTTTATCTTTATTCAATTTCGTCAATCACGGCAAACGGCATGGACAATGATATAATGGCAACAACAACATTACTTGGAATGTCAAACTAAACGTCACTCTCATGCTCAACAGCAGGTTATTCAATGTTCATCAACTTTCTAAAATAAAATGAATTGAAACTACAACTTTCTATTGTACCGCACTGTAATTACTAACCTTAATTAAGGTTTTAAGCGGAATGAAACCAAAAATAATGTTACTTGACAAGGTTTGTCTGTTTGTCATAACAACATTTGCAACTAAAGTTAAAAATCTTTAAATAATTTTATTAATTCAATCTCAGTACAAAAAATAGTTACATTTCATCATTTCTTTATGTGTTGCAGATACTTCCACACAATGTCGATAAAAGCAATGTATTAAGAAACCTGAAAAATGTAAACATTTTGTATAAACACAATGAAAGTAAATACACTGTTAGTATCTTAAATAAAACTGGCTCAAGTTACGAGGATACTGGGCAAAGTCTTAACAAAACGAATGACTTATCTCTTCAAGTAGAAAGAAATACATTCATACAAAATATACTAGAAAGTTTTAGGTCACCAGAGCCGAGACAGCAAGTGAAACCAAAGCTAATAGTAATAGATTACAGTTCACCAAATATTGCTAAACCTTTCCACGCTGGTCATTTAAGATCTACAATTATAGGAAACTTTATTGCAAATATAAATACATACTTTGACAACAAAGTTACTAGATTAAATTACTTGGGAGACTGGGGAACACAGTTTGGGTTGCTGCAATATGGACTAAAATCAAAGAATATTGATGTAAAGGATTTGCAAAATGATCCTATCAAAACTTTGTATGATGTTTATGTGTATGCTAACAAATTAGCATCAAAAGATGATGGTGTGCAAGAAGAAGCCAGAAAGTACTTTTCGGATATAGAACAAGGCAGAATGAGTTTAGAAAACTGGAAAAGTATCCGAGAAGTAACTGTTCAGGAATTGGAAAAAGTATACCATAGGCTAGGAATACAATTTGATGCATACCACTGGGAATCAGATTACAATGGTGGTGCCATTAAACCTGTTATGGATTTATTAGAAAAACAGAATATCATTCAAACTGACAAATTGGGAAAGAAAGTTACAAAGATAAACAATAAAGATGTGACTGTATTGAAAAGCGACAATTCAACTTTATATCTATCTAGAGACATTGCTGCCTTGTTGGACAGATACAAGAAATATGAATTTGATAAAATGCTGTATGTAGTAGATAATGCTCAGACAGATCATTTTGCAGCTGTATTTGAAGTTGTTAAACAAATTAATCAGAAATGTACTGATGGTTGTGAACACATCAAGTTTGGAAGGCTAAAAGGCATGAGTACCAGAACTGGTAATGTAGTATTCTTGAATGATATCTTGGATGAAGCTAAGAGGAAAATGCATGATAAGCAAATTCTATCCAAGAGTAAGTTCATAAATATGGTATAACAAAGGCTGTTCCATTTTTTTCTTTAACATTCTCTCTAGATAATAATGTCTTACAAGGGGATTACTGATTGTGGTCTGGTTATTCACAAGTTATAAATTGAGGCTGATGCTGTTCACCATCCATTTCTAATCTACCATGGAATGGAAGGTATAATTTTACACCACAATAAGTTAATAAACTTCTTCTTTCTTTACAGATACCAGAACCGGAGCAATGAACGAAGAAACATGTGACATATTGGGCACTTCAGCAGTCTTAATCAATGATTTGAAGCAGAGAAGGCAAAAGGATTACTTATTTAACTGGGACAGGGTGCTCCAAACTGAAGGAGACAGTGCCATCAAACTACAGTATCTTCATTGCCGTCTTTGGAGCTTAGAACAGAATTGCGGTGTATCTTTACCCGACACCTGTGACCCTACTCATTTGTGTGAAGAAGTAATAGGCGAGGTTATTGCAGAATTAGCCAGATTTGAAAACACACTACACAAGTCATTAGAAGAATATGAAGCCTGTATTCTTGTTAGTTATTTATTCCGACTAGCAAGACATGTCAACAGAATGTTCAATGAAGTAAGAGTCAAGGATGTTAGCCCGGATTTAGCAGCACAAAGATTATTTGTTTTCCATTGTGCTAGGACAGTAGTAAAAACTGGATTAGAGATATTGGGTATAAGACCTCTGAAAGAAATGTAATAGCCACTAGAAAATAATTTTGAATAAAGTAGATGCAATTGGTTGATAACTATTTTATTTCTGAATTTGCATATTTTATATACTTAATAAAATAAAATAACTAAACAAAAGCAGAATAACTAAAATACATACTTATATATAGTTTTACTTTTTTTTTTTGTTGTAAGGAAAGAAAGAAAATACATTTGTCTGTGTTAAACATAAAAAAAATAATAGAATAGAATAATTTTATTTGTGTAAAGGTACATTGAGGTCTTATAAATGTTGGGTTGTGATTGTGAACCTACATGTTTCGCCATAGAATGGCATACAAATATTAGAACATATTAACATAAAATTTTAATACAACATCAATTAGTGTAAATATTAAATTATAATATGTCTAGGTAATAAGAATAATACTTACAATTCAGAATTCGTATCTATTTGAAATCTTACCGAGAAAGATAAGCAAATCAAGTATCTTGACTTGGCTCGCGAGGTTGTCGACATGTGGGATGTGGACTCAGCGATCATTGAGCCGATAGTTGTATCAGCCCATGGCTTAATTGCCAAGAGCCTCGACCAATACCTAGAGCCTAGGAGGCTGAGGCTTGATCCAGCTGCCTAGGAGGCTCTCGTTAGGCAGCTGGATCAAGGGCTTGATTCAGAAAACGGTACTCCTGGACACGGTTCGTATTGTTAGGAGGTTCCTCTCTCTGGAGCCCTGACCGCCGGTAGCTTGGACCCTGTTCCCGATACCGGTGGGCTACAATTTTTTATATTCTTTATATTGTTTTTAGTTTAAGAAATATTTAAAAATGTATAAGATTTGTATAAAAATAAATAAAGGAAATCATAATACTTTTAAATAAAGAAAGATTTAAAAAAATTCTTTGTACAAAGCAAGAAGTACAAGGAAATATGTATCACGTTCACCAATTGAAAACAGTGATTTATTAAATATTGTGATTCATTTTCGATAAAATCCCACCTTTGGAATAATTCGAATAGGATTTATATCGATCAATGAACATACTATTTCCCTCCAATATTTTATCGATTGGCAAATGTGTATCCGCATCGGAGAAGATCCGTATCCGTTTTTAAACACAGATAATAAAAAGTTATTAAAACTGAATCTATTGAAAACATTTCTAAATTTCTGGCCTCCCTATATTTTGTCGAGAAAACTAGGTACTTGTTTCGAGTATAAAAAATAACATCAGACAAAGTAAGACTCGAGAATTACTAACATTTCTTTTGCTTTTCATGATGTAAATCTGTACAATAATTGTATTTGTAGCGTAAACATACAAGTGAACAGACTGAATAACTGAAACAAAAAATGTAAAGAATTAAATATGTAGTTGAAAGTATTGTCGAGCAATAAAAAACTACAAAACTTTTTGCAATCAAAAATATCATTTCGGGTGCAGTTATTCTGCGCATGAGCAAGTTTTATATTTTTCTAGTAAAAATTGAAAACCATTCACGAAAAACATTAGGCCGCTAATGTGTTATGTTTGATTATCAAGAAAAATGATCAAGCTTGGTTTTAAGTAATTTTAATTTTTTTATTTGTCCCTATTTCAATAATAAGGGAAAAAAACCTAGCACTTGGCGTTGGGTTTTCGGCTAAAAAGCGTGTGTAGTAGAGCAAAACTTAAAAATAAAAAAAATACTTTATGGTCATCTCTATATCATAGACAGTCTAGAGACACGTCGTATTGATGATGGCCACTCCCGATTTGGAGGGAATATTCAAAAAAATATATTTAAATCATTTTTTTTATCGTGTGGACACCAAGATTTTGTTATTTATTTCATAGAATAGTTACTTCTTATCTTATTTTAGCTAGTTGTGTTCTCAAACTCACTCACTTTGATAGTTTTTTATGGAAAAAATGCTTTTACATGGAAAAAACATCTTCGGCTTTCTTCGGTCATGTTCGGCTTCGTACGCCTTGACGTCAGAATAATCGGACCGATCCTGCGTCAAATCGGTATTTCCGGCAGTCACGTGGTACGCGCGGACCAATGAGGACGCTTTCCTATACTCTATATAGGCCGACATTTTCTGACAAGCGTAGAAAAAGTTTTCATCAACAGCCGCCATTTTGCGCTGGAGAGACTGAGAAGAATTTCGGAATTTGTCGTGTAAATTTTCTGTTTTTTCTTACATCATTTTATCATAAACTTTACCATTCCGTGTATTTTAAAGTGTTAAGTGAAATCGTGTTATTCGATAGCGTAAATAAGTTCCATAAAGTAGCTAAAATCTGGTGATATTGTTTTCATTTATTGTGCTAGTTCCGACGGAAGATGGTGAGAGGGTCTGTGTAGCTCTTCGATTCGGAGCTTTGTAATGGCGAATACTTGAGTGAGAAATTATAATATGTGCCTTCAATGGTGCGAAGGACATCGAACGATCGCGATGTGGGTGAATTACATTATGATGAATGACAAATCGCTCTAAAATGTTATTTCTTGAAGATAAAAGACATAAAAGTGTTTTTTAAATCGGCGGGCCGAAATATTCACGACGGCTTACGTTTAGTAAACAGAGCCATGGCCGATGAGCCGCCTAACAAGCGGCCTAAGATGATCCGGGACCCTTTTCAGGGTCCCTCGGACTCCGCGGGTGAGTATTTTATTGTTTTACACGGAGTTTGCAAAGTGTCGGAACAGTGTTCTGTCATATTATCTTTCTTTGATTTTTGACATTTTGCCTTCGTTCTTGTTAGCGCCTCGCAAGTTTTGCGTCGTATTATTGTGTATTAGCTCATGAAACGAGAAAATATTAGTTTTTATCAATATTTTATGATATTATTATATTAAATTCTGATGTGTTTCTGTTATTTAATTTAGTAAAATGAACGAAATGCAACTTTCATGACATTGTTTTAGAGTGTAAATTTTGTAATGTAGAGTAACTATTTATTAGATTTTATTTTACAGTATATATTTTTACAAAATTTATATTATTTTAGTGTTGTTAAAATTAAGTTCTCGTTTTTTAACATTGATTTTCTTTGACAGGCAAGTCAAGTAAAAATATATTTTGTGGAATATGGGAATGACATATTGCAAAATATTTGTAAGGTAGCAAAAATTTCACAAAATGTTCTAATTATCAGTAATGTTGGTTATTAATTCAAAACATTGCCTGACAAACAATTACTATTGGTGACCCACATAAAGTTTTAGTAACATAACATAGTTTTTTCATCCAACCTGAAAAAATGTAGACAGAAAGCCACATTTGATTGTATATCCACATGTAAAATTAAATTGTGTGTTGTGTAAATTGATAAGAACATAACCTCTTTTTTGCATGCTGACAAAATAAAGTGCAAGGCCATAATATGAAAACAAAACTTATACAACTATTTAAAAAGTAATTGTATGTACCAATAGCCAAATTTTATAGCACATCATATGCACACAAAATTACCTTGAATTTACAATGATATAGTTCCGAATATTGTAATAAAACTTTTTATGTCTTGTATATCTTTTAAAACTAGTTTTCATTAACTTATAAAATTTATTTAGAAGCATGTAAGAATGCAAGCTAAACCTTCAATGTGGAAGAAGAGTAAACACTATCAGAAAAATCATGTAGACACTGTTCCAATCTTTTTCTGAATACTTTTATGTTATAGTACTAGATATTTTGTTCTGTTTATTTATTATTTTATTTATAAGTTATTGTTTATTTAGTATAGGATTGCTGTCATAAATATTTGAAACCAACTCTTTATAATAGATTAAATAAATTGCTATTTTGTTTCAGTAACTTAATACAGTGTTTGAATGGTACAATTTTCCCCAATTTTCTACACAACTGCTAAGTAAAAATTATACAATTGAAAATAAAATCTGAAATTATAAAACACATGAAAAAAATAAAACACCCATTTTACTGTAAACCAAAAATTCTAAATATAAATTCTGATAAAACCTGTTCTGAATTTAAAACATATAAAATTAAAGTAGTTAAATGTTGTATGTACATATTGAAGTTTGGATTTGCATAAAAATCACTTATTATAATAACATAGTCTGTTCATCAATATAGAAGGAATAAAGTAAAAATCTATTACTTTTTCCTTTCCATTTCAAAAAACTTTTATTAAAATTTACAAACATATTTTTCTAATTGTCCCTTTACACAAACACTTATGTCAATCACTAATTCACTAGTTTCTGATGTAAATAAGGCTAACAATGTCTATGGAAACATTGGAGACAAAATTTAAAAAAAAAATCTAATTATATTTTGCATACAGGTTTAAAAATGCATACGTAAACGGATTGTTTTCTCCTAAATTTTTAACCTTTTTGAAATAAATACGATGACATAAATCAAATCATTAATACTGTAGAATTTCCATCATGTACAAAATAAGTACTAAGTAAAAGTAAGTAAGTAGTAAAATAAGTAATAAGTTACTAAAATTTTTCCACATGTTTTTGTTGTTTCAGCAGATGGGTTTTCTAACCTTGACATGTTCGACCTTGAAAAGGACCTCCCAGATGAGCTGATGGGAGGTGCTTGGGGTGAACAGCCCGGGGTCACGGGCCCCAAGCCTCCTGCCCAGGGGCCAGGTCCTGGGGGGCAAATGTCCCAACAGCAACAGCTTAACGGGGATGACCCAACAGCTGTTATGCACAGGCAAATAAACAATCACCTTATACAACAAGTAAGTATCTGGGACTGATGGAATTGTCATAAAATTACTGTTACTCTAATATCAAAATCAGAGCTGACTAATAAAATCTAGATTTATATTATTAAACATAGGATAGTTAAAAATATAAAACATGGTGATAGAAAAGATAATTAACCATGTTTTTTTCCTTAATCAAACTTTTTGACTGCAGCCAGAAATAAAATACTATCCACAGAGTTTTATCCATATGTCTGTTTGTAATTTGAAAATAACAGTTTTTACTAAATACATATGAAAGTATATAATATACAGAACTTATAACACAATTTTTTTTTTTTTAATTTGGGTGTTTGTTTCGGCTAATCTCTGAAATGGCTGAACCGATTTTTCAGCTATCTACTAGTAAATTCCTGACTTTGCTCCATACTAGTAGATAGCTGATGTTATAAGGAGTAACTTAGGCTAGTTTTATTTTAGAAAAAGCACTAAGGTTCCATACAAAGTAAATAAAACCCTTCAAATTGTTAACAAAATAGGGAAGTAATATCTTTATAATAATTTCACATGGATGAAAGTCGTGGGGCACAGCTAGTATCAAATAAAGCTTATTTGTGGTTTATAAAATTAAATGCATACACTCACTATTTAGTACCATCATAATATTATGTTTTGCTTGATTCAAGAGTATATTCAATTTTGCATGCATTAGGATAATATGAAAAATTATTATCAATTTTATTAAAAGGCCATATTAATAGTGTTTTTCGTGTATTGGTCTTTTCACAGGGCAACAAAGGCTTAGTAGGCCACAACAATCCATTAGGGTTGAGTAATTTAGGTAGTAAGAGTCCAAACCTACAGTCACCTCCAAATGTGTCTGTATCAAAGGACCTCATGGGTGGCATGCACCCGCAACTAATGCCAAATACGAGTCATCCAAATCAGCTGCACTCCACAATGCCGATGAGTTCAATCCAAGGAGGAATGAACGTGGGTAACGTCGGCGGGAACATGATAGTGACAAACAGCAATATGACGGGCGCTGGCATGCTCGGGAGCGGAATCATCAACAGTGTGAACAAGCAGTTGCCCACGATGCTGGGCGCCAACCATCACGGGACGCCGCCTCACCACCCGCATGCCCAGGTGAGTACTCTCTGCCACAATAGTGTTAAAAGGTTAGGGCTGATCATATCTTTAACATGCATACCTCAGAATAATTCTCAAATGTTTTTCTTGTGTCGTTGACTGGCACGTTATGGAGGGGTTGGAGACCTATTCCGACCACCGGTACATCCGGTTCGACGTCTCCACCCAGCCCTCAAGCGCGCCGGTCCTACAGGCCCCGAGTGGTCCGCGATGGGCACTGAAGCAGCTAGACCGGGAGCTCCTCCTGGAAGCATCGATCGTGCAGGGCTGGGTGACATCACCGGTCAGGCCTGCCGACATCAACAACGAGGCGGGTTGGTTCCAGGAGGCCATGTCCGAGATTTGCGACATGGCAATGCCTCGAGTTTGGCCAGGAAGCGCCCGGCGTCAGGTGTACTTGTGGTCGCGAGAGCTGACGTCTCTGCGCGAGGTGTGTCGCCGCTCGGCACCTGTACGCCATTCATCACAGGCTTCGGACCCACCCTCCGGGTGCGGCAGCCATTGAGGTGGAGCTGTACGAGGGGTACAGAGCGGCGAAGACCGCCCTCCTAGAGGCTGGCCGGCGGGCCAAGGATCTGGCCCCCGAGGAGATGCTGAAATCTCTCAACGGAGGTCCGTGGGGGCGCCCTTACAAGATGGTGCGGGACAAACTCCGCACCCGGGCCCGCCGCTGACGCAGAGTCTCTGGCCTCAGCTTGTGGAGAACGTGGTGAGCGCTCTGTTCCCTTCGCGACGGGAGCATCCTTCCCCGCCTACCGCTTGCGGTGCCAGAAGCGGACCACACCGATGACGCACATGGGCACCTTACTGGGATGGGACCGGATCTTGCGGAACACCTGTTTGGTTTCCGCAAGGGGCGCTCTACGGTATAAGCCATCATACGCGTGGGAGCCCTCACGACGGGGCACGCGCTCGTGTTGGCGGTGTCTCTTGACATCGCCAACGCCTTCAACTCCATACCCTGAAGCTGCATTAGGGAGTCACTCCGGTATCACCAGGTGCCTTCGTCGTGTAGTCGGAGACTACCTGACGGATAGGGCCGTGTCTACCCTGGTCGCAGTGGAGAATGGAACCGACGAGAGATTTCGTGTGGTGTTCCACAGGGATCGGTTCTGGGGCTGTCCTTGTGGAACATCGGTTACGACTGGGTGCTGCGCGCCGACCATAGCGGCGTTAGCATAGTTTGCTACGCTGACGACACGCTGGTGCCGGCACAAGGGAGGTCGCATGAGTCTGCGGCCGAAATCATGACACGCGGGGTTGCGATAGTCGTGGAGAGAATCCGGAATTGGGTCTCGAGGTGGCATTGCACAAGTCCGAGGCCATGTGCTTTCATTTGGCTCGGAATGCGCCACCGTCGCAATCCCTACTGACGGTAGGAGGGGTTTCCATCGGCGACGAGACGACGTTGAAGTACCTAGGCCCCGGTGTGCGCATTCCTTGAGGCGACGAGCCGCCCACTACCTGAACGCGCCCAAAAAGATTTCCCACCCGAAAAAAACAAAAAAATATGTTCTTACAAAGTTATCCCTTTTAAAATTGGATTGGGAAGTAAATGGATTGAAAATATAGCTATTTGTCTGTACATGTGCAGACGGTGGCTGCCCTAAACACGTTTTTTTTACGACTAAGCATTTCATTTGATTCAATAACATTATATTAGCCCCAAAGAAATTGTTTTCCCAAGACACAGGACAGAAGTAACATGATGGCATGTTGCAGGCGATGCAAAACGGTCCTCTGAGCGGGCGCGTCGGTGTCGGTATGGGCACGCCGAACATGCGCACCGCGCTGCAGCACCACCCGCGCATGCCGGCGCCGGGCGGCGGGGGCCACCCGCTGGCGCCCTACCAGCCGCCCTACGCGCAGTCGGCGCAGGGGCCCGGGCCGCAGATGCAGCGCGCCGCGGCGCAGGCCGTGGGCGTGCGCTTCGGGCCCCCGGCCGACGCGGGCGGCGGCGCGGCGCAGGCCGTGCCCCCCGCGCCGTCGCCGCAGACGCCGGGCGCGCCGGCGGGCGGCCAGTCGCAGCCGCAGGCCGCCACGCAGGCGCCGTCCTCGCAGCCGCCCGCCGCCTCGCAGCCGCCCACCTCCGGCTCCATCGCCGACCCGGAGAAACGGAAACTTATCCAACAGCAGCTCGTGCTGTTATTACACGCACACAAGTGCCAGAGACGAGAGTCCCAATCCAACGGCGAGACGTGGCAATGCACGCTACCGCACTGCAAGACTATGAAAGGTGTTCTCAACCATATGATGTCGTGCCAGGTATTGTACTTACTCATAACAAATGCAAAGAGTGAAATATCCTTCCTGTAAAAATGTATTTAAATGTGTACCATTTGCAGGCCGGCAAGAATTGTGCGGTACCGCACTGCTCGTCATCAAGACAAATAATTAACCATTGGAAACATTGCAATAAGAATGACTGTCCCGTTTGTTTGCCGCTAAAACAAGCCGATAGGACTAGAAACATGAACGGTATGTTATGTAAGAAACCCCTTTTTTTATCTAAATTATTATTTTTATTGTTATCCTTTTGGTACATACTGAAGTGATTTTTATTATATTAGCAGCGGCAGTGACACATACAACAGCGGGAGTGAGTACCGGTAACGTCGGAAATATCGGCGGCGTGGGCCCCGTGCCCGGCGTCGGCAACGTGGGCGGCGTGAGCGGGGTAGGCCCGGCGGGCGTGCCCATGGGCGGCGTGGGCCAGCTGGGCGGCCCGGGGCCCGGCGCCGCCCCGCCCGCGGCCCCCGCCCCCGCGCCCGCGCCCAGCACGCAGGGCGCCGACATGAAGCGCGCGTACGAGGCGCTGGGCATCGCCTGCCCCACGTCCGTGTCCAACATGGTGGGCGGCTTCCCGCGCGCGCCCACGCGCCTGCCCGTGCCGCGCCCGGGCATGGCCGACGTGGGGCAGCCGCAGGGCATGCAGGCGCTGTTCGCGCAGCAGCCTGGCGACATGCAGCAGCAGCAACAGCAGCAGCAGTTGGTGAGTCACGGTGTCTATCACGAATATTGACCTAGCATTTAAACATAACTTGGCTTGAATATTTTTCTAATACCGTAAACCCCCCACCAGCTTGGTGGCGCACTACAACTACCCGGCGGAGCCGTAACCGCCAACCCAGTATCCGGCACCAAAGAGTGGCATCATTCTATTACGGCTGATCTCAGAAACCACCTTGTTCACAAACTGTAAGTTAAATTTACTTTGAAAATAATAACGCTGTTCTTGTGATTAGGGTGATTTCTTGACGTTCTGTATTTTCACAGGGTGCAAGCGATATTTCCCACACCGGATCCCACTGCAATGTTAGATAAGCGAATGCATAATCTAGTCGCATACGCGAGGAAAGTCGAAGGCGATATGTACGAGATGGCGAGCACGCGATCCGAGTATTATCACCTGCTCGCCGAAAAGATATACAAAATACAGAAAGAACTCGAAGAAAAGAGACAAAAGCGAAAGGAGCAGCAACAGTTGCAACAGCAACAGGCGGCACAACAGCAGCAGCAACAACAACAACAGCAGCAACAAGTAGCGCAGCTGCAACAGCAACAACAACAGCAGCAGCAACAGCAACAACAACAACCTGTGAGCGTCATGTCCGGGGGCGGAGTGCTGGGTGGGGTGGGAGGCCCCAGGCCCGGCGTGGGCGGGCCCCTGGCGCGGCCCACACTGCCCGCCATGGGTGCGCAGCCCGCCTTACCTGCCATGCGCATCCCGTCGCCCGGGATAGCACTGTCCATGCCCGCCAATCGCATGACTTTCCAGACCAACCTCGTGGGTCCGCCGGGTCCGAGTCCAAACCAAATGCCGCACACGCCGAACGGTGGCAGCGTGGGTGTCGGCAGCGTCGGCGCCCCGGGAATGTCACCCTTCGGCCAGCCGATGACTTCACCGGCACCAAATTACCCTTCGATGCAATCGAACGGGCCGGCGCCGCTCGCTTCGCCTGGCCATCCGGACGCAACGAAAGTTCGTTTAATGGGCAGCGCTGTGCAAAGTCCGTTCGTGAACCACGCGGCGTTCGGGCGCGCGGACGCAGCGGCGGCGTCGCCCGCGCCGGGCGCTCCGCCCTCCGTGCCGGGCGGCGCGGGCGCTCCGGGTACTCCCGCCACGCCGCTGGCGCACCCGTCGCCGGCGCCGGCGCGGGTGGCTCCCATGTCCTCGCACCTGGCCGCCATCACTGCCTGCTCCTCTGCCGATGACAGGTGAGTTAGTAATTATAACAGAAATCCATTAATGCCAAATTTACCAACTTGAATGCTAACTCGAAAAAAATAAAAATTTCACCATTTTGTGACAGCATTCTTCGAGTCTTCTAAAGCCACGTCGTGCTCACTTTTTATCTTGATAATTGAACAAAAATTTTATTTTCCGTGCAGTCCGCCGCCAGACTCCAAACAAGATTCTGATGACGTTCGGATCAAGGATGAACCGGACGAGGATTGCGGAGGCAAGGGCATGCGCGACGAAACACCTGACGCCGACGCAGAAAGACCAGACTTCAACGTTAAAACCGAAGTCAAGTCTGAGGTCAAACAAGAAGTGAAGGAAGAACCAGGGGAGACAAGTGTCGGGAGTGTAGGAGAATCAGCAGGCGGGGAAAGAGGGACACGAAGAACCTTCGTGTTCAAACCCGAAGAGCTCCGAGTCGCACTTATGCCTACCTTAGAAAAATTGTTCCGACAAGACCCCGAGTCCTTACCTTTCAGACAGCCAGTCGACGCGCAAGCGCTCGGCATACCTGACTATTTCGACATTGTGACCAAACCTATTGACTTGTCAACCATCAAACTGAAGCTAGATCGCGGGGAATATAGAGACCCTTGGGAATATGTGGACGATGTCTGGCTCATGTTTGAAAACGCATGGCTTTACAATAGAAAGAACTCAAGGGTTTACAGATATTGTACCAAGGTTAGTTTCACCTTTTACTATAGCTTTTTTTGTCCACTGTTTGAAAGAGAGCAATTTATAACGTTATCTATTGGCTCTTAAGAGGGCCCTTCCCGGTCCGTCTATCGTCAACGCGAGCATTGTCAAAAAGCTTGTTGTTTCATCTAGAGTCACAGCGGTGACTTTTTTTTCAACTCCCCCCGTGTCAGGGGGCCCCGACATGGTGCACAAGATACCTATCAGTTAAAAAAAATCTAAGATAGATGTGTTACAACGGCATAATCACGTACAAGCGTTTGTATGAAAACTATGACGGCTTGGCCGCTCTTAAAGCCATGTGCAGCATTGCAATCAAATTCAACTATATAATAATTCAATTAAATTTGTTTTGGAAAGTCAGTTGATTTGTATACGATGCTCATTATGAATGACGCTCCTATAGTTTGATTATTACATTACTATAGTAAGATTTTGCAGTTATGACGTCAAGCACGTCCGTGAATTTGCTTGGTGGATGATTTTTTAACTTGTAGTGCAAAAAATGTTGCGCATTGGTTTCTTTATTATCATAGAAAAGTCATTAAAAGCAGTATTAGCGCTCTATGTACAGTTTTCCCTAAAAATACTGTCAATTTTGTAAAATGTACCATTGTATTTTCTATGACTGCAATAATGCTATATAAGTAACTATATTAACCAGAAACTTATGTTGTTTTAGCTATCGGAAGTGTTCGAGCTAGAGATAGACCCTGTAATGCAAAGCCTGGGCTATTGCTGTGGTAGAAAGTACACATTCAATCCTCAAGTGCTATGCTGCTATGGCAAACAATTGTGTACAATACCACGGGACGCCAAGTACTTCAGTTACCAGAATAGGTAAGCACAACTTCCACAATATTTTTAATGAAAAAGCATTCCAATTACACACTGATGATAGTTCAAATTGGTTTAGAAACAGTGTAATTTAATTGTCCTTTATACTCTGTTCATTTTAGGATACTTTGTATGACACATAAAACAATAGTCTTACACTTTCATGAATTGTAATTAAAAATCGATTATAGAATAACCGGATTTCAATTATTGCCATGTGATAAATCTCCAAATTAAACATTGAGTGTGTCATGCAAACTAGCCTTACCTGAATAGACAATAAAGAAATATTGATATTTAAAATTGGATGTTTGATCAAGATTCTAGTGAAACACAGAGTAATAAAACAAATGGAGTCTTATTGTGGGTGTGAACGAGACTGATCGTCTTTTGTTGCAATTGTGCTGTCCAGGTTGCAAAACGAGTCAAAACTTTAAACAACCTTCTAATATATTTTGACTTCTATTCCAAAGATAAAAAGTTTTAGTATTACATTTAGTACCTACTCCATTTATTTAGTACTCTGTGTTATGCAGCAAAATTAAATTCGATCTCAATAAATTGACATATCTTTCCCCAAATTTTAAATTGATGACTATAATTTTGTTTTGATTTTTAAAGTCTCTGATACATGATACACATACATGTCAGTCCAGCTTTATCCATACTCTGACTAACGCTTTCGCAAGCTTTATATGTTCTTACTTATAGAACCCACATGATCATGGGAAATGTCACTAAACTACCCTCTTATGTGTGTGTGCTAAAAGTTACTAATGAGTGGTTGGACTTTTTGTTATCTGAAGAAGTAAATAACTTTATGAAGAAAGTATAAAATTACTATTTTCTTTACAATACACAATAAGTTGTGTGACAACTTAATCACACGAATACAAGAGGTACTACCGTAATATGTGTTGTGTTGAAAACCTTAGAGTCCTTAGACCATTGGTCAATATTGCAAGTTTCAAAAAGTCCTTAAATATAGACCAATTTTACATGAAATTCATTCTGGATTTACCTCTGTAGCTAATTTCTAAAATATCTTCACCAAGTGTAACAGTATGTTACAGCTCAACCAT
The DNA here is from genome assembly GCA_910589295.1 of Noctua janthe. Lineage (NCBI taxonomy): Eukaryota > Metazoa > Arthropoda > Insecta > Lepidoptera > Noctuidae > Noctua > Noctua janthe. The sequence continues at coordinate 3,956,683 of OU342560.1, forward strand.
AATTGCTACAAAAAGTCCTAACCGCTGCAGCTTGTGGTGTATATTTAACTTACCTGCTACAAGAACATTTTCAATGCCATATCAAAATACTCTGCTAAGTTAATGTAATAAATAATAACTGCTATTCATAATTTCTAAATATTAACGTAAACTCGCCAAAAGTCAAATAAGTATGAAATTAAACTATAAAAAAATAAAATTAAAAGTCATGTCATCACTTGGTTATGCGCATTATTCTGAAAATACGACGCGTATTATATTGACGCCGAACTAATCTTCAATAACTGCAATAATATGCATTGCTATCAATAAGTTAGCCAGAAGCATTATGGCATACTTGATATAATGATTGTGTCTAGTTGATTTTGTAACTTGAGCGTTGCTTGCTATCCGTCGCGGAACAAAGGAATATGAGATCGGTACTCATCGGTAAATGAACACCCATTTAGACAGTGTAGGTGCTTACTAAAGTCTTACATTACATATGAATTTGTTAAAATTACAACGAATGACTGATAGTGTAAAAAACAGAATATTCAAAATAAGCGGCCCACCGGCGCCGCGCGCCGCGTCGTCACACGATATTCTAAAAACTTTTTCTAAATAATTAAAAAAACATAAAATAATGGTTTAGAAATACACATTGAAATTAAAATATGCCCATGAAACCTGAAAGAAGGATAACCAAAGCTTAATCATAATCGAAATAAATTTGTAAACTAATTATTGATATCATAAGCGCAACCAAGAAAATACTGTAACAACTGCCTGAAATATTATATTGTGTCATTAGCACTAGTCGGCTTATTGGTTTGCATTGACCTCATAAAAATCAACTAGGAACATATAAACAACTACAAATTCATTTGACATTGTTTAATATTTTACTACATACTACATGCATCGCTTTGCAATGTCCTTGGCGATCATACTGACGTGGTGTTACCATAACACGGTCACCATCGATTTTCCCAGATAAAAATAGGCATTTCTTTGAAAGATTAATGTGGGTTCTAAAGGGCACACCCTAGTAACATAGTGGTACCGTGACAAAATCGATTGATGTTGCATTTGTTTTTATATTTATGAAGCCACTGTTATCATTCGCATCACAGCTTTTTGTAAACCCTGAAAAGGGGAATGCCAGGCCGCCAGAGTGAATTAATCCCTGAGTGCCCACATGTAAGACCGAATGCTATTGTTAGTATACACCACAAATAATTTATCGATAAAAGAAAATAATTGAAAATAACTCGTCGAGTTTCCAAATTATGTTTTTGTTTTTTCAATCGGAGCTTTATGTAGATCATTGAATTTATAATATTATGTATTGTAAATCGATTGTAAATGTGTATTTAATGCACAAAATGCATTGGAATTTTTTTTACACAAAAGGACAAATAAGTAAATTACAAATATGTGTAAACGCGTAAGTTATTTTTTTGCAACAAATCTTTAATTTTTCGCTATTAAGGTTTAGGATTTTATTTAAATGAAACTGAGATTTTCTATTTGCACAAAAAAACGTAATTCCACTTTATTCAGTACAGCGACAGTTAGAAAATTTCGTTGTTGTTTCAATACTTGGGCCTTAATTCGGCATTCCCCTTTTTGTACTAGCTGTTGCCCGGACCTTTGTCCGCGTAAAATTATTGTAAAAATCTTGTTTCCCTATTTGAATAGAATTTGAAATAGGGGGTTTGTAAAATAAAAGCCTAAGTTGCGCCTTATAAAATCAGCTATCTGCGAGTAAAACTCCCTTCAAAATCGATCCAGCCGTTTCGGACATTAGTCGGAACTACCAAAATAAAAAAAAATGAAATTTGATAATGAGTTATTGTTAAAAGTACGTACATATGCATTCAGTAAAAAACTAATTTTAAAATAACAAACAGACTTCAGTTTTATTTATTTGTGTAGACAAAAATCACGTGTCACTATGTTCGTATACGCTAATCTCCAAAAATACCTATCCAATTTCAATGAAAATTTGTGTAAGGGTTGAGCTTGAAATATAGGATTTTTGGACCCGATAAGTGACGCCGTGCAAAGCCGGGGCGGGTTGCTACTTAAATAATAAATCGAAACTAATTTCACTAGTGACTGGTTGAAACTAAAACGAAGTTTACAAAAATAAATATTCAAATGTCGCGCAACTAATTACCTCTTCAATGTTCTGTGTCTCAGTAATGATTTGTTTTGGTTTACACAGCCCGTTAGTCTCAATGTTGCATCGTTTAAATCCTGATACTACAAAAAATGTTAAACGAAAGAAGTTTTCTTGTAGTCGTGTAAACCCGTATCCGTTCAAAATGAACTGAGAATCAGATTTTGGTCGATCCATTGTTAGTGTGGTTGAAGTTTCATCTTTTTAAAACTCTAACAAAAATTAGAATTTATAACGACGGTAATACGCTGATAGGATAGCTCGTAGTTTTAAAATTCACTTTGCATTAAAAATAAACCGAAATAGCGGCCTCGCAAGAATCGTAGGCATATGGTAGGTGTTTGGCCATTAAACTAAAAGCTTCATATAAATAAGTACTTTTTAAGTGTCGCTTTATTATTTTACTTCGAACCTTTCTCTGTAATTGTACAATACACTCGATAAATAACATCTATAACACTGTTTATGCTTTAGAAAAATAATTAAATTCAAAATTTACGTAAATCCTATCCTAGTGATAGCTAAAATACGATGATATAAATAGTACAAAAAAAAAATTACTTTATATTTACATTTTTCTTCAGTATTCTTTGTTTTATAATTATTGAAGACACCACAAAATTCAGATAAAGCGATGTCTGCTATACACTGCCATGCAATAAGTGTCCTATCTACTAAACGAACTCAAAACAATAAAATAACGGCTTGGTCTGATATTTATTATTATTCCATTTATTAAAATGATCAGACACTAGACCAGTCAATTACCTATTTATCGCTATCCATTGTATCTACTTTGTCGCCATGTTTACTTACTAGATGGGATACTTGTAGTACGAATTGTTCTCAATTACATGTATTACACTCATTCTGTGCTCTCTTCCTATTGTCTTTAAATGTCAATTTACCGCTGCTTAAACGATTGGATTGTATCATGTGTCTGAAACAATTATTTCTTTTATACAAAATGTGTATTCCGAATTTTAAAACAAAAGATAGAGTTGAAAGAGTAAAGATATAGTTGTTTCACATCTAAATTTTGCTCATAGACATCTCAACAACGGTAGGTTTTAAATGTTCGGAATGAAGAAATCTACGTGCAAGCTTTACTGCGCGTTTACTCGCGCACACGAGTTGGCGCGCAAGTAAGCGTGCGCATTTACAGGAAGGTGGTATTATTATAAGCTAACTCTGGAACAAACTCTTGGATATTTGTGGACAGATTTAATTTTGAAAGTAAGCAATCAGTAAAGCTCCCAATTTTAATACAAGTGGAAACAACCAACTAAGTATAAAGAGAACTGCCGGTTGATATGTCTATGTAAAGGGCCGCTGCCTCATGTCCTGGGCTTTCGATAACCCACCATGTGCGCTCCGCCCACTGTCTAACTATTAACCCCTTTTATGTTCTCATTGCTTACTAAATTTTTTTCGCCCTGTCCACGCACGTCCTTGCCTGCACACAATGTTCCTGTACACGCTCGCTTCACATCACTACTGCTACATGGACGTTACGAAATACAGTCTAAAAGCGTATGGGGTTGTGTCCGATAGATACACCTTCTGCCAGAAATGCTTCAATGACATCCAAGGAGACACTGTCACGCTTGGTGATGACCCATTGCAGCCACAAACGTGAGTATCACTATCTATCTGTGTTTCAATGAAATATCAATTTTGTGTACCAAATAAACTAATAATTTAAAAACACCTTTGATTAAAGAACTTTCACGCGAAGAATGATTTGCGGTGAATATTTCAGTGCAATCAAGAAGGATCAATTCAAAGAAATGAAGAATGATCACCTAGAACAAGAACCATTTGTTGTTTGCATGGATTGTGGTAGAAAGCAACACCAGATATGTGTATTGCACCACGACTCGATATGGCCTCAGGGCTTCTGCTGTGATAATTGTCTGAAAAAGAAAGCGGCTAAACGGAAAGAGAACAAATTCTCGGCTAAGAAACTTCCTCCCTCCAAACTTGGCATTTATATTGAAACAAGAGTAAATAATTTCCTTAAGAAAAAAGAGGCTGGCGCTGGCGAAGTGCATATCAGGGTGGTTGCATCGTCGGATAAGGTAAGGGATATCCGCAACGAATACACTTTAATTACTCTTACATATTGCTGAACCTTCTAAGTTATGTCTCACTATTCTAACTCTGACCTTTGCATTTTTGTTATGAAGCTTTTTCACATTTCCTCCATTCTGCTATTGTGATGAGTCTGGCTTAATCTTTCGCTGTTTGTTACCTAAAATACTTTGCTCATGTCATATCATAAATCACAAGGCTTTTTCTGTAGATTCTATTAGACTTAAAAAAAAATGTATCTAATATTTTTGTTACATTGTGTAGGTGTAAGTAATATTGACACAAATCACAACTCATCTCTATTGAACAGTGACCAAAACTATTCAACTTTTCAGATGGTGGAAGTAAAACCCGGAATGAGATCAAGATTCGTAGAATCTGGTGAACTGTGCGCCGAGTTCCCGTATCGGGCTAAAGCGTTGTTTGCATTTGAAGAGATTGACGGAACCGACATTTGTTTCTTTGGCATGCACGTGCAGGTGAGTCATCCACCTCATCAATGTTAGTTAATTGCACAAGAATTACGCCTATTATTGATTGATTCTATTTGCCTCTGATGTTGGGGTTTTTGTCTTTTTTTCTATGTATGGTTACTAAAGTTGTGGGTGTCCATTTTGCATTAGTATTTGTTTTTCGCAAATATTTGACTGATCAAAACTTGATGCACGTTTGAGAATACTCCTTTTAAATTTCCAAAACTCATAAGATTTTTTTTGTATCTGAAAACAAGGACTGCTAATGCCCAACATAAACTGTACCATCTGGTTTTTCTATCCAGATTTTATCATAACCATTTATATTCCAGGAATACGGCAGTGAGAGTCCATCGCCTAACACGAGGCGTGTATACATAGCATATCTAGATTCTGTACATTTCTTCCAACCGCGGCAGTACAGAACTGCCGTCTACCACGAGATTTTATTAGGATACTTAGACTACGCCAAGCAACTGGGCTACACGATGGCCCACATCTGGGCGTGTCCACCCTCTGAAGGAGACGATTATATTTTCCACTGCCATCCACCCGAACAAAAAATTCCGAAGCCTAAAAGGTTACAAGAGTGGTATAAGAAAATGTTAGATAAGGGAATCATAGAGAGGATAATACTAGATTATAAAGACATACTCAAGCAAGCTATGGAGGACAATATCTCGTCAGCGGCGGAGCTGCCTTACTTCGAGGGCGACTTCTGGCCCAACGTCCTTGAGGAGTCCATCAAGGAGTTGGATCAGGAGGAAGAAGAGAAGAGAAAGCAAGCCGAAGCCGCCGAGGCAGTGGTCAGTATCAAGTATATGAAAAACTGTTATGGTTTTTGCACGTTGTGAATCAAACACCAGGCCGTGTGGGTGACCAAGTTTTGTTTCTGATAGTCACGTTGCAAGTTGTGTGTTTATACTTACGCCTGAAATTAATAATGTATTTCAATTCTAATGTTGATCTACGATATTGGACGTGTTTCGCCCTCTCAAAGATTGGCAAAGTTGGCCCCTGATTGGGCTCAGACAAAAATCGCGAACATGATTGGGATTGAATACATAATTAGTTTTGGGCGTGAGTCACTAAAATTTACAAAATGGTTATAAACCAGTGATAAAAAGGCACAGTTTTCTAACAAGCACGGAAGGGTTATTGCACGACAAAATCAATTTAACTTGCACTGGTTTTGATATCTATTCTGTAATATAATTGCTTGGGTTTGGCATGAGACAATATTTTCTAACATGTTTTTTAGATATTCCAGTCCTCTGAGGAGAATGAGCAAGGTCCTGATGGCAAGAAGAAAGGGCAGAAAAAGGCGAAGAAGTCTAACAAGTCGAAGGCTGCCCAGCGTAAGAATAGTAAGAAGCAGAGTGACCAGCAGCAAGGCAGTGATCTCAGTGCAAAGATATTTGCCACCATGGAGAAGCACAAGGAGGTGTTCTTCGTTATAAGGCTACATTCCGCACAATCTGCTGCCAGCTTAGCGGTGAGTTTCATTCATTACCACTACTGTGAATTTGTAGAAAAAAATATCTGAAAACATTAAATTGGAGAGTCAATTCCACAATTCTAGCCATATTTGGTCTTATACTAAGTACTATAAATACTAAAATTATATAAAATATCCAATACTTTAGTATTTTTAAGCATTTAACAATTTTTTCCCTACGCTCGCGCTCGCATGACGAAAATAAAAAGCGCATCTTGAATTACTAATAAGGATGTCATAATTTCATGCTATGTAAACGCGTTTAATTCGATCTCCGTCATTAAAAATATCGTGTATGTATTCTTTGTTCAGCCGATCCAGGACCCGGACCCGCTGATCAACTGCGACTTAATGGACGGGCGCGACGCCTTCCTGACCATGGCGCGCGACCGACACTACGAGTTCTCGTCCACGAGGCGCGCGCGCTTCTCCACGCTGTGCATGCTGTACGAGCTGCACAACCAGGGCACCGACAAGTTCGTGTACACCTGCAACAGCTGCAAGTCGCACGTCGAGACGCGCTACCACTGCACCGTGTGCGACGACTTCGACCTGTGCGTGCCTTGCCACGAGAAGGAAGGTCACCCGCACAAGATGGAAAAGCTCGGCTTAGACATCGACGTGGGCTCTTCTCCTGGCGACATGAAGCAAGCCAACCCTCAGGAGGCGCGCAAACTGTCCATCCAGCGCTGCATCCAGTCCCTGGTGCACGCGTGCCAGTGCCGCGATGCCAATTGCCGCTTACCGTCCTGTGCGAAGATGAAGCGCGTCGTCACGCACACCAAGATCTGCCGCCGCAAGACCAAGGGCGACTGTCCTATCTGCAAGCAGCTCATCGCGCTGTGTTGCTACCATGCGAAGCACTGCCAGGAGACCAAGTGTTCAGTGCCTTTCTGCAGCAGCATCAAGCAGAAGTTGAAGCAGCAGCAGGTGCAGCAGCGAGTGCAGCAAGCCAAGCTGCTGCGCAGACGTATGGCAGCCATGAACACGCGAGGGGCGGCGCCGCCCTCGCCGCCGCCCACGGCCTCGCTGGCGTCCCCTCCGCCCTCCAAGCCGGCCACGCACGCGTTACCGCACAATGTGCAGAAAGCGCTGCAACAGGTATGTATTTTGACACTTGAATTACTACACTCATAATTTGTCTCTTACTTACTTTGTAAAATAATTCAAACTTTTTCATAGTTTTTGTCAAGAGAGACTCATGCCAATATATTCGTCTAAGTATTATACAGTCGATAAAATAATAGTCCTCTTGACCGATCACGGCGGCTAATCTTAGTGGAGACTAGCTATCGATTTGGGATAAATTACAGTACATAGGTGTGTGCTCATAATTATACAAATGATGCACTTTCCTCAAATGTCAAATTCGGCGACCAGAGAGAGAGCAGGTCATAGACCGACGGCTTAACACGCTCTCCAAACTCGAGGCTTCTAGTGCTTTTTCTAAGAAATTCGTAACTGAAAAACCTAAAAGTACTGCCCGACCTGAGAATCGACTTGCGATTACGAGACTAATGTGATTTACTTAGCTAAGAGTCCGACCAATTAGCTAGGTAGGGTGTAAAGTTGTGTTTGTTAAACTCGCATATGACGGGTAACAGAAGGGTCGGTTCCCGCAGGTGCAGGAGGAGGCGGCGCGGCAGCAGGCGCCGTCGTACGGCAAGCAGGCCGCCATGGGCCCGCCCGGCGGCGCCGTGGGGCCCGCGGCCGCCGTGCGCGCCGACTGGGCCGCGCGCTACCGGGCCCCGCCGCCGCTGCACCACCCGCCGCTGGCGCAGCACCACCCGCGGCTGCAGCACCACCCGCAGCCGCAGCAGCACCACCCGCACCCGCATGCGCCGCAACAGTTACAGGTAACTAACTTTCTCTAATTCTTCTTCTATTAGGATCAAAATGCAGTGTACCTATATCACACTTGTGGTTACAACTAAATCCAATGTAGTTCAATTCCTGTAGTCAGAGGCCTTGAATATTTAAATTGCGTTTATGCATAGAATATCATAAATAAACATTATTATTATTATTATTTCGAAGGAAATGATGCCAATAATTGGCATCATTTCCTTCGAAATTGGTTTCACAATCACTTATAATTAGGTATTTATAAAACCTCGTATTTCGTCTCATATCTGTTGGGCAACCGGTTATGTTACTGCGTCAAAAACTGCGTGGTATGCAATGTAACTTGCAACATATCACCGGCTATACAAAAACATAAAGGTTAGATGCTTAGTACACGCACGTACACGCACCCGGCGTGCGTGTATGACCAGATGTATAAACGTGGACGAAGCATTAAAAGCCAAATTAGTATGTAAGGATCGTTGCAGGTGAAAAACATGACGCAGACACTGTTGTGCAACTTTCGATTTCCGTGTACTTTAAGGACTTATACATAATGAATATTTTCCCCTCACAGCAAAGAGCACCCGCGCCACAGCAGCAACAACCGCAACCTCAAGTCCATCAGAAAGCGTTACAGCAGCTCATGGCGACGTTACGCTCGCCCACCAGTCACAACCAACAGCAAGAGATCCTACAGATACTCAAGTCCAATCCACCGCTCATGGCCGCCTTCATCAAACAGAGACAAGTAAGTTATTGCTACTAATACTGTAAGCCTGCGTCATCCCACTGCAGGGTGAAGGTCTCTCGCCATGACTTCCAGTTCTTTCGATTCAGGGTCAGCCACTGATCGTTGACTTTATCCAGCTTGTTATTGTTAACACGTTAAGCGCCACGTGTATAAGTCAATATACACCCTAGTGCAACTCTCACAGGCCGGTGTATATCTAGTTATACACCTCAAGTACTCAACTTCAGAGGCCAGTGTATTGGTAAATACACATCGCGCTGAAGTTCACATAGTATTTTAGGACCAGGAGAAGGCATTTATGCAAAAAAAAAAACAGTCATTTCCACAATATTTGCCTCAGAGGTGCCTTGGCGTTGAACGTGTCAACTCTTTTTTGTGAATATCCGACAATAGAGATAAGGAAACATCCAAGAAATTAACTTTCTGGCTTTCGTCTTTATCAGAAGGAGAGTAGTTCTAATTCAGCTTAAACTAATCCATGCAGAATGCAGCACCCACATTTAACTGTCGTGGATTTCCGCAGAGTAACGCTTAGACATGTCCTCTGTTGGACATAGGCCTCCACACCAGTCCTTTTTATAGCAAAATTAATCATTAATACGTGCGTAATAAATAACTTAAAACGTAAGATACAATGAGAACGATAGTATGAAAGATTAACTGAACACATGCCTAAGATTTTTAAAGTATTAAAGGTACTTTCTTACCCGTGTCAGCAATGTTGGTAAAATCAAAGTCAATTTCTTCCATGATATGATGTTCATGTCATCTTCCAATATGATATGTTACGAACACAGTAGAAAGGCTGGTGATTTCTGAATACCTTGTTGCGGTTCAGCAGATCTTTGTAACATTTTGTTCATGTCTATTCCAGAACGCCCAAAACCAACAACAAGCGGCAGGTGGTGTGGGCGGTGTTGGACCTGTTGGTGGCGTGGGTACCGTGAGTGGCGTGGGCGGCGTCTGCGGAGTGGGCGGCGTGGGCCTACCGCAGCAGCAGCCACAACTACAGCACATGATGCAGCCGCAGCAACAGCAGCGGTTGCAGCAGATGCACCAGATGCTGCCGCAGCAGACACAAGTAAGACCTTTATGTTTATTTAACATCGTCCTATCATTTCAGCCAGTCACGTGATCAACAAGATTACTTTCTTGAATTAATGTAGTAGAGGACATATCAGTCTGTAAACATAATGAACATGGGTTTTATATACCAAGAAGATACTGTAAACTATTTTCGATATCTTATGATGGCTGGATATTGTGGTTATGTTAGCCCGGTTTTCAAGTGGATGAGTTATTTGAATTGAATAAACCAAATTATCCGGCTGATAATTGATTTCAGCCAAGATTTTTTTACATGGTCACCTTTAAAGCAATCTTTCACGGGCTCTTGGTTCTTTATCTTGCTGAAATTAAGCACGAAGTTGTGGGTTTGTAGTTTTTCTGTGTGAATGAGTTGTAACCAAAGTTGTTTGTCTGGCAGGGCGTGTCTGGTGTCGGCGGCGTACCGGGAGTTGGGCTCGGCGGCGTGGGCTCGGGCGGCGCCGGCGTGGGCGTGGCGGGCGGCATGGCGCACGCCGGCGCGGGCTGGTTCAAGGGAGGCGTGGGCGGCGTCGGCGGCAACATGATGGGCATGCGCGGCGCGTACGGCGCCGCGGGAGGCGTGGGCGGCGTGGGCGCACGCCTGGGCGCGGTGGGCGCGCGCTACGCGTTCGGCGGCGGCGGCGTGGGCGTGGTGTCGCGGTCGCCGCCCGCCACGCCGTCGCCGCGGCCGCCCACGCCGTCGGAGCTGCTGCTACTGCGCCAGTCGCCCGCGCCCGCCGCGCCGCTGGCGCCGCCGGACGACCAGCTGCCGCCCATGACGCCGCAGGACCAGCTGACGAAGTTCGTGGAGCAGTTGTAGTGCACGACGCCAGTGCGCGCGGTCCCTGTACATATAGCGTAGCGACCGGCGCGGCGTCTCACTCCCCCTCGCGAGTGCCCTCCCCGCCCTATTTATTGATCGAGTTGTCGTTAGCGACGCGAGGGACGTAAATTAAGTATTACGATGACCGAAACGAGCGCTCAATGTACAAAATGTAAATATGAGAGGAGTATGTCCTGTCCGCTTCTGCGTAATGTAAGTTGTTTGTAGTGTAGGTACATTATGATACTTATTCTGTTTATTGTAATTAAATCATTTTATAATATAATTATGTGATCATTATAAACTGTTGTTTCTATTCACCAAAATACCTCGGATCCTCTCCTTTTATTTCCAATCGGATATAAGCAAGGAACTTAAACAGGGTGTATTTTCCAAGTGGGCGTGGATGGCCAAATCCGAAACTATGAGGAATAACGAAAAAGCTCAGGAGTCTCGAGCCCGATTTTTATGAAAACTAAAACTGCATCATCAGATTTTTGAAAAATCAATATTCCTAGCCAGGAATCGAACCCATTGATTTTGGAAAAAAAGCACATTGTAAACCATTCTATAGTGTCGGGTCTAATAAAAATCGGAATTTGAACCTTATTAGACCATAAGTAAAGACGCATATCTCACGTGTGCGGAAAAATATTAAAAATTCACACGTGTGAAATACATTGCATGTCGAACGTAATCGTAGTGGGTTAAGAACTAGTTTTCGAGAAAGTATATTGAAAAATATTTGGACAAACGAGGATGTAACCTAACATGCAGATCCCCTGAACGAACAAGTGCCACATATTTCTTCACATCATAAAGTCACAAGTTTTTAACCCCGTAATTTTGAATAAACTGCTACCTATGCAACGCGGGGCGCGGGGTGCTAGGATGTTATATCACGATAATAACTGTCCCAAATGTAAGTACAAATATTGAATACCCTATTAGAAAGAGATGACATCCACTCTTGAAGTTCTCTCGCTCAGAACGCATTTGACTTGCACGTCATCATTCCAGTTAGTATACAGGGTGGATACGTTCAACAGGTTAGTAAGTTTAGTACACCAACTATGGTTGGTCTGATAGAAGTTTTTGGTCAGTATTAGAAACAAGATCGATTGGCATAAAAAATGGCTATTTTCTTGCTTACTGTACATTTTTAAAAAAGCTGTGAATGGTTATCAAAATTTCACGAAAAATTATGGATAGTCTCCTAAGACCATTTTCGTGTAGCTCCAATGTTTAAGGTAGTTACTTACTACCTTACTGCCCCGTTGAAAGTATCCACCTGTATAAGTTCCCCTGGCAATGAAAGCTGATCCTAAAAACATATGGACGAAATACCATTATCAGCCTTATCTCTTCGCAAATGTATTACTCTCCAAAACGAAGACAGGAGGAGCAGTGCGGAGACATGGAAGATCAACCAATCACAGGAGACACGAGAGACGCGACGTGGATTTCAACATGTGTGATTGGTTGATTCCCGCTCTCCACCCCCCGACTCCGTTTTGATGGGAGTCCGGGCCTTATGATCGGTTTCCATTCTAATCGGATTCAGCTGAATATGTTTTTAAAAGCTGGACGAAATAATGCTAAAAATCCAGTGATGAAGACCTACACACCAAAAAGCAGAGCCAAACGATTCTTCATGCATGGCATTGAATTATAAACCTTAATAACAGTGCCGGAAGCTTGCTGGAAGAGTTCTTTAATCTGTCTGCGTCAATATTCAGACAATACTGATCATTATCTGACTTACGATAATGAGTATTCAATGTCGCTAAAAAATTCTCTGCTACGATCTATTAGTTTGCGCGAGTGTCTAGGCTCGGGGTCAGCAACAGACTCGAGCAAGTTGTGCTCACATATTTATAGAAGCTACAATAATGTACCCAGGACTATGTAATATTTTGTATTGTATAACAGACTGGTGTCCGCAATTACACCAGTCCGTTACCGCACTTATTTTGCGTACGGAATATGTAATAGCTTACTTGATTTTTTTTTAGATTCTTTTCCATGAGATCTACGCTTTGGAATAGGCAGTTAGTCTATTCACAGTTGTTATACCTGTGGCTGGACTGTAAGTAGCTTATTTTTAACTTAAGTGCCTGTAACAGTGGTTCTATTTGAACTCACAATTAGGTACAAGAACAAGGAATAGAGGAGCAGACAGCTTTATCATCACTGTGTAAGATTCAAAATTGCATGTTTTGCGATCAAGTCGAGGTAACGAGTTAAAACTAAAGAATTATGTAAAACGCTTTAATTAAATTCATGTGACAATGTTAAAATAAACATTTTAGATATTTTTAGTTATTAGTAACATCTTGCAGTGCTGAACATCATTAAACTCCACATTTTACTCTAAAACGATACAGGAATAACTTCCACCGACACAAAGATTTTAAACTAGCCGTAAAACGGTTCTTTACACTTATCGCTCATCGCTATATACTCTGACATCTATATACTTTATTATCTTACAAGATTTGGGACCAATTTCAATACGACGGAGTTCCCAAATTCTTTTCTTATGTTCACATTCATTCTTAAAATAAGGCCCAAAGACGCGATAATTTTGAGCGTGTTGCTATCAGCTTTCACAGTTTAGCAACTGACATTGGCAGTCTTTAAACGAGATCATATATGCAATGGATTGTAAATGTTGGTAGCAACATGCCATGTCATCTCGTTAGGCCTGAAGGCAGTTCGTAATTTAGATGCTAATCTTACGAGACTGTTCATAAACCAAGTAATATTATTTTTAAGTCAAGCTGATGAAAAAAATGCATGAAAATAAGTATAGATGGCACCACTGATGATGGCATACACACTTGCCTGAGTATTCATTGAACGTTTTTCTAATATCTCGTTACATATTTGGACAGAATATTGTAATATCTAGTAATATAAATATTTTTAATCAAAACTGTTATACACATGTTTTTACAAAAATATACCTCTATTCCAAGGTTTATAAGCAGCCTCCTGTACAAATATATTTCTCCATTTATAGTCATATAACTTCTTAAATGCAATCTCTAATTCATTCTCAGCACATACAGCTTCCAATAATTACAAATGAATGCTTAACAAAACATAGATAAAGCTTGTTCGGGTTTAAGTAGCTATAAGTTCATTATACTACTGTATATTTTAAAATGAACGTCGTTTTTAAATGCTCTGGAAAACTGATACTGTTATTCTTGTTAAACGCCGATTTATTAGCACTGCTCTAAGCGTTACTGACGCGTGCTTTATTTTAAATTCTAAATTAGTTTCAATTGACGATGCATTACGCACGATAATATATAAAAACAGACATACGATTGGTGTTAATAATGGAAGCTTGTTAATAACATCTTTGGCAAAGCAAAATAAGCCGCACTTTTAATTTTTTAATTTAATTTTAACACCAGTTTTCCAATGCATTTTTCAAACACATAGTTTTAACAAAAATACCATAATCCCATTCCAATATAATTCATACACCAGATGATCTTAAAAACTAGAACAAATTAAGAAAAAAAACAATGAACAAGTATGATTACAACAAAATAATTTAAAAGCGAAAAAGATATTTGAGGCAAGCCATACTATTTGTAATTCAGTAAAATACACCGCAATGTAAGTTTATCGTGATGATTGCCAACGTAAAAAATATGCGACAGAAAAATAAAATGATGTTGCCTAAAATATCGTATCGCTCTCGAAACTAAAGGAACGAACTAATAATCACACACACAACTCATTCTACCACAAATTAGTATTTCATTTATAGATCCTTAATTACACATATTATGCACAGTTCCTTATTTATTTTTTGTATTTTTTTCTTCGCTTGCAACACATAATTTATACCGTGTCACTAATAAGTACCGAATATCAGGTGGGGTCCAGTAAGGATCGCAGTTGTCGCTGTAGCCAATGCTTCACGTGACGGTCCAATGACCATTCAACACCAGTCAGAGCAAGTCTTTCTGTGTAGACAAATAAATTAAGTTCAGCCCTAAATTATAAATAAAGTCTTGGTGAATAAAAATATTGGACAAAACCCTAATTGGCGTCAGTCATTGGACAGTCAACTTCACGCACATTCTCTACAAAACATATAAATGCACAATCAATACAAATCATAAGAGAATAAATTAGGACGAAATAAATCATTAAAATTTAAAATATTATCGAGCTCGATTGATTGCATTACCAATTATGCTGGAAAGATATCCATGATAATTGTTTCAATTGGTTTAAAAAAACAATTAAGGACAGCATGTCGAAGTGCTAAAATGTAAAGTGCCTACAAACTGACTTGTTCTTTGATTGACCATTGAAAGTATTTCCGCCGTCGAGAGGTCGAGCAACATAATTGACGATCGAACATATTTATAGGCACCTTTTTGCCGTTAAACTTATAAATGTAAAATTGACAAGTGCTAAAAACAATTTTATCAACTCATAAAACAAACTCGTCGTGGTCACGCATAACGAACCAGACTATATATTAATTTAAATACTAATGGCATAACTGCGTGCACGCAGCTTCAACATCGGTTGGCACAAAATAAAACAATTTGCTGTCCAAATAATGTTGGGAATGTGCTATAAACGATCAGATTTCCTTTACATCATCCATTTAAATTAATATGCCATCACTCAGTCTTTCAATTCGTGAAACTGTAAATATATAATAATATATTCAAAAATCTGCAATAAGCAACAGTTATATGTGAAAATGATACAATAGATTTCATATATACAATAAAATCACCTTTTTCGTTCTCTAAGGTTTAATTGTTTAGTCACTGAAGCTATGAATTTTAATTCTTTAGGATTTTATTTCTGACTTTTTACATTTAGGTCTAAAGGTAGAAAATGTTTCTTATATTTGAACAGGATATAATTTAGTTAGTTAATTTCTTAACAGACCCAATACGATCGCATTCTTCTATCATAGCTAATTATAAATAAGTATTACGTGCCGTCAAATTAATTTATATGAAAGAATTAAAACGCATAGCTCCATCGACTTAATCTGTAAGGTTCAAATTTGTTTGGCAGCAATCAAATGTATGAGGTGAATCAAAATTAGTGCACATGCTGATAAATTCGACTAGATTATTGAAGAATGGTGATTACTTGGACAAGGGATTATAGTATAACTTTTGGACGAGGCATCAATATGATGCAACACTATGAGTATATTATTGACTTGACTTCGTACATGAAGTTTGGATAATCGAATTAACCAATAGCGAAACATGAAGTAAACTTAGAGCTATAGGTTTATCTCTGAGTAGACCATTATTTGATCTGGAGTATTTTATTTCCTAATCTCTAATATGATGTGCATCACCAAGGTTTCCAGGTATGGGAACCTTCTAGTTACGGAGATATTAGAGGATGAAGTTTCACCCATTTGACACCTTTTTTTTTTAAATAAATGATTTTACTTTATGATCCCTGTACAACACAATGCATCCATCAGCACGGATGGTTTCGAGTGCGTTACATTGTTTAAACAGAACGCCTGTAACTAGCCTATTTGTTTCTAAAAAATCGATACAAAAAGTTATGACCCAACGAAAAAAATGGTCGGAATGTGTCCAATACATTTATGTATACATATTCACTATTGTGACGTGGACTAAATAGGGGGTTTAGAGATATTCTTGGATGTTGTTTCTGTGAAAAAAGAAATGCTAGGTTTATTATTTCAATTAAATTCCTTGTTCAAGCGGACATACTTCAAGAATCTCACTTCAACATATTTTGATTGCTGGCCAAATGGTTCGATTTCTAATAAGTAGAAGTTAACCAGTAATTCTATTGTTCCTTCTTATCTTCTGTAGGGGAGGGTGTGGAGGTATCGGTGTCTTCTTGTTCTTCGTCTGAGTAGTTTATGGGTTCTTCACCGGGCTTCAATAACCGTCCTACGAGGTCGTATTTCTCTGGAAAATAGAAAGAATCAAGTTTATTTATTTATTTAACACTTCAAGCACTTAGTACAGAGGCGGACTTAATGCCATAGGCATTTTCAACCAGTCTACCTTTGAGTGATGCATAGACAAACAATGGAACAACTACAACCAACATAAACACCTATATAGGTGTGGGTGTGGTGTGGTGTAGTGTCGTGTGGTGGTGGTGGTGGTGGTGTGGAGTGGTGTGTGGTGTATGTGGTCAACAACAATCAAGTCAGCCTATCGCAGTTCACTGCTGCACATAGGCTTTTCCTAAACTGCTGATTGGGAAATAGTTCATGAAAAATAACGCTAATTTCAAATTGGTTTCTAATTTAAGTTCTAAAGTGCCAACTTTAATACTTGAATTAGATAATTAAAATATCAACTTTATAACGGTGTCGATTAAGTTGATTTCAGATTGTAGTAGAACTATCGAAAAGTCTTAAAAATAACGGTGTAGCGCAAACTGAATTTTATGTGTGAGTTTTAAAACTAATTTTAAAACAATACACATTTATTTACATTTTTTGGAAATTCAAAATACAAACGCGTCCATGGGTCAAGTTATACTTTGTAAGTACGACCAATCTAGTATTAGCAATGAAGCGATTGATTCATAGCTTTCAACCTGCCACAACATGAAAAGATTTACAATAAACCTTATCGATCATACGGAATGAATCGTACCTATATTGCAAGGTTGAATGTTGAATCATAACACAAGAATGTGGTATCATACGTACTGATTTGTTCATTACTAACCGGCACACTGCGTTAGTGTACGTTAACATACACAGAAAGGGCTCGTCACGTCGCTGTCATAAGGTTAATTGCTTGCATTTGGCTGTGGAAGTTCAAGCACAGCATGAACTAACTAGTTTCTTTATGTAAGCAACGAAGCAGGTGGCGTTTTGCACTTATTGCTTAGCTTTATGGGGAAAAGGCGAGATTTTATGTATGTGTAAGTCAATCCTTTTTCTTCTATCTTTATCGTGTGGTTAGTGTCTAACCTGGTGTCAGTTTTTATGCCGCTCATGGGCCTCTAACTTTGCTTTACATAACGTCAATAAATATCTGGCATGCTGGTTTCCTCACGTTGTTTTCATTCACCGAAGCAAGTGATAATTATACAATACGCACATGAATCCGAAAAATCAGAGGTGTGTGCCTTGGGTTCGAACTCGAGACCTATGACTTGGCAGTCCGACGGTCACACCACTAGGCTTATCACTGCTATGTAATCATCCATGTTGACATACTATTAGTTGGTAGGGGCAGCTTATAGTGTCATTACAAATACAGAATAATGGCAGCTACTTCTGAATATCCTTAAGGAAATAACACAATTCAGAAGTCAGGATCCTACGCTCAGCAGTCTCTACCGACCACTAGACCAGCAAAGAAGTCTAAAATCAGAGCAGGATTGCAGCAATATACGGCACGGATGGCGCACTGGCTGAGTGATTGACTGCTGCGCTGCATGTCGCGGGTTCGATCCGCGCACTGGACAAATATTTGTATAAGTTCCACCTGTAGGTAGTTGTTTCGGGTCTGGCTGTTTATATATGTGAGTTTAAATGTTTGTAAACGCAGCCCCCATATAGGAGAAATTTTTAGGGCAAATTAAAAAAAAAATAGAATGTTAATATTTCATTCAATCTGCTTACAAAATGTGTGTCAGTCGATTTCCATGTCACTTAAGTGTTTAAGAGACAAAGTTCAGACGGCTTAATTGTCTCAAGTGGTCAAAAGACATTATAATCTTTGTATTATTTATTCACTTTTAAAGTTGGGCAGTGCAGTGAGTCAGACATGAAATTAGAGGCATTAAAAATAATAATGTAGCGGCAACGGTATCTGTCAGCTCCACAGTATTGTGTGTCTGTATTTTGGCCTAGCTTGTGACAAAAAGCGCCCCCGTTACAAAGATATTAAACATCTATCATCTGCCTAGCCTTTTCCTTATATAACATGATGGAATCGGCTCCCAGTCTCACCAGACTCAGCTGTACCAGTATTTCACATGGAGCGAATGCCTGTCTGACCTCCACAACCCAGTTATTCGGTAACATGGTAAGACTGGTTCTTAGACTTTCGGGGTTACAAACTTCTTTAACATTAGTCGGCGAAATGTGGGGGGATTACAAGCGTTGATAAGCGATTTCATTGTTATGCATTAAACCCACCCACATGGCTTTCGTTCTATTTTCAGATACGAATAATCGATTAACTATTATCACAAACAAAGCGTTTTTGATTATAAATTTTGTTCAGTTTTACAGTTTTCATATGAAGGGTGTAAATAGACCCCTAACGAAGCCGAAAGGCACTTGTCCTTCCCGTCTTTGCAATCATTTTTTTGTTCTAGACCATATCTGGGAACCTTCTAGTTACGCAGACATTGGGGGTCAAAGTTCCAACTTTTTTCACAAGTATTTTTGTTAAATACATGTTTTTAATGTAAGATTCAATCCATTCATCAACACAATGCTTTGAGTGCGTTCCATCGAGTCAGTATCGTAAAACGTGATTTTTCGCCCCAAAAAAAAAGTCGTTTCGCAGCAATAATTTTTGCGTAAAGTTACTTAGTTTAATGTACAAAATGCTTGGTTGACGGCTTCGTGAAGGGTCTGTTTACACCCTGTATTGTTACGATGTTCGAGTATAAAGTAGTATTAAACATCCACCACACAACACTTTTCAAGTAAAATAATCTGTTATATTTTCACTACCGTTTTCATTTTCTATTGTGACGTATTAAAGAAATGTTTTTAGAAAACCATCGTCTTAAAACATACTCCTACCGTTACTCATAATATTTTATGAACGTTCCAGTTATAAAAATAAACAGTTATGCACCTGCATTTTTAATGAATGAAAAACCTTAATTTTTTTACTACCCATAATAATGCAAGTAACAGTTTTTACTCGAACCATAGCTAAGATTAAAACTATTCACTCAAAACCATAGAGAGGCTTCACTTTTGAAAGTGGAACACCAGTGTATTGTGGCATCTTTACCGTTACACTGCAGTGGAGAGAACATGACCTACTGAAGCCGGCTTCCCATAGGCTTAAGACTTGTAAATGCACTCGTGTAAGAAAGCACGTGTTTTTAATAAAACTGAACATTGTGGAATACAGTGCTAGGAGAAATTGAAACGAGTCGTTTTATTACTTTTTATTAGACACTGGTGACGAGATTTCCGTTCTATAATTTGCCTAGAGCCGGTTTGGCTCGATGGGCAAGAATGACGAACGTGCGTTTAAAGTTTCAAAAATTTTTAGAAACCTTTTTTAGAATTCACAGTCCCATAAACATGAACTCATGTGCAAAGGTTCATGGTTGCAGACCTGCTTTAGTCGTATGTTCGGTTGTCTGTCAGTAAATTTAAGATTTGTATGAATTAGATGACCATTTCAGTCTTATTTTTAGCCAAACTCAATCGATTCAGATAAAGAAAAAAGTGGATTCATTTAGTATTTAACTCACGGTATCGATAGACGTTACGAAAAATAATTAACACAGCGCAGTACCGTAATCTCGTCTTAACGTAACAATGTTACACTGAAAACCGCTTGAACGGTCTCATTTGCATCTTCATTTACAAAGATATCTCAAACGATGAGCAATTACTCAACAAAGTAAACACTCGGTACTTGAGCAAGTTCATAATCATTAAACAAAGTGATGGTTCTCGACTTCTCGAGTAAACCTTATTGTTCAGGCCGAATGAATATACGTCATTAGAAGTATATGAGACGGACTACGACACCGCGTCCGCTCAAGCGGGTCTACACCGCAGGCCGATGCGTCAGCAAGTTTTACGCAATATGCTACACCGTACTGCGATTAAGAACTTTGTGATTGAAGGCCTTCCCCCGCTGAATAAAATAGCAAAGCAACGGATGGATGTGTACTACCGTTGCTAACGAATGAAAGTTTAAATTCTGGTAACATTCTTTTCTTTTTTTTCTGGTATTCTTTTTTTTTCTGGTGTTGTCTTTTGGTGACGTGTGGGTCAATCTTAAAGAACCATGGTAGCAGGAGGAAGAAGAGTGGGTATTTAGTCAATAAGAGCAAACTCCTATTAACTAAAATCCTACGCTTAACCTGTAATTTGGTCATGAAGGGCCATGTCTAAAGATGACCTTCCTTTCTTCCCAGATAGAGGACCATCCACGAAAAGTTTGCGAGAGAGAAATAACGTTTGTTCAATGATTGTTTTTTCTCTGTTTGAGATTAGGCTTTTGCCCTGCTTTGGAACAATAACAAACAGAGGTAGACGTACAATGATCTCCAGACCGAGTTACGGTATCGGCTGTAAATCTCAGCAGACTAGTAATATTGCTACAGGCTCGCGATCGACCTAAATCAGATACAATATTGTAATCGGCTGCATTGCGGTACAGTAATAAAGAACGAGGTTCATTTGAAGAATACAAGTGCTTCGGAAATCATGAAAAATAATATTAGGTAATTAGGTATGACTAGTTTTGTTTAAACCAAAGAAACGATGGATAGAATGTGTGAAGGATGATATAGCTGAAACGGAGGTGACTGCTGAGATGTAGAGTAATAGAGAGGTATGGAAGAAGACATGCTCCGACGACCCCAAATAAATTGGGATAAGGGTAAGAGGATGGTAGGGTAATGATTATGATGGCTAGATTTGTTTAAGGCTGCGTCTGGTCAAGAAATCAGTTTTACACAAATAACCATGCAAAAGGTATTGAGGTGAGAGGTGGTGCCAATTCGTTTTGATAAATAAAGATAAAATTTCCCCATTATATATTTTAAAGATAGCTTTAAAATATACCTACCTAAATATTATGTATTGTTCATAAACTTATCGTTCAATACCAGACTGATAACACGCACATAACCAAACAAAATGTACATGCTACATAATCAACATTACATAATATAGCCCTTATTTCTGGCAAAGGTGTATAAAACTCATTAAAAACGTACTACTGACCGAAATTGAGTTCAAGCAGTTCAATACTCTTTCGTATTATGGCCGACAGCACATTACTCATACAAAACGTAAATAACTTTTTGTTGACTATTTTTATCTCAAATATTATTGTGCGAAGCCTTCACTCACGTGTGGAGGCACGTGTACTTCATATATCATTATCTGACAAAGTTTGACAAATGAGTGTGTGTTCGAAACTCGTTCTGCTCTGTATGATACATTTTGTTAGTATCGCAATCGAAATATTCATTATCATCATAATAGGCTTGTAAATAAACACCTGAACCTGATTCACCCTGATACCTATTGCTGAATTATTGAGTGATTAACATTTTTTTTTAATCAAGTATGTGTCTATGATTCTCCAGCTCAAGAATGGTAGGATTCCGATCCTACCATATTCAAAGACACCGTGGAAGTGGCGGAGTTTTGGGCAAACACAATTTTAAATAGGCACTGTCGTGCCAGCGACACGAAGCAGAAGTATAATCAAAAAGCTACAGGAAGTGTCTTGTTGGTTCCTCAAAACTGGAAGGAAAGTAGACGGTATAATAAATCAATTGGCTAAAAAACGATCCTTGACGTAACTCTTCTAGTCTGGACTAAAAGCTATAAACTGACAAGTATGCAAAAAAATAATGTACAACCGGATATATGCCACATGTTCGTCGCTATAAAACTGAGCTAAACCTGATGATCCCGTCACACTCGCGATGAAATCTGACCGTTCTATATTTAGAGGGGGCGCTTGTTAGCTGATAACGCTCTGCACCTATCCAATATGTAGATAACGACTGTTATATTGGATATTTTGTGATAAAATATCATTTCGAAAGTGTAGGTTTTTGACTGGGTAACTTGAAATTCTATAGACAGCAGCAAGACGATGGGCTAGAGTCATCACGTAGTGGATGCAAGAGGACAGGCACGGTCGCCGAGGGAGGGAAGCCTAGAAAACGCTGGCGTGACGACTTACAGACGTTTCTGGGAGGGCCGGAAAAACCGCATATAGGAAGGAGTGGAAGGTTACTAAGGAAACGTTTGCCCAGCTGTGGGACAATAAAGGGTCAAAAATTAGCCAAGCCCCACGCCACTTATAATTAATTGAGTGGTGTTTGATTTTGAGGTGTTTCAAAATAAATGGCAGCTGGCAGCCAATCTTTCAGCGTACAATATTGTATACAGTTGTCAGATGCTTTTAACTGTAGTCAGTATGGTCTACTGAAAACCTGTTCAGCTGGAGACTCATACATGACTCTGTCCTGAAGTTTAGACTTGGCGTGTTCGAGACGCTTGTTAAAGTGTCGACACGCTAAGAAGAAGAATAGTCTACATTGACCGTCTTGAAGTAATACTTCTGCAAGGGTAACAATATCAATGCTGCCTCCCACCAAACATGGGTGTGTATTTGGAACATGACCAACTTTTACGAGAATGACCAATCTGCTGTAGTTTTGTGGTCTAGGAAGGCCCATACAGCCAGCAAAAAAAAAAGTTAAAGATCTGCCACTAAACCTACGTGCTCATTTAGAAGAAATTAATTGTGCACCAGGCCAACATCAACTCATAAGAAAATATACGATTACATATAATAGATTACAATAATAATAACAAAGTGCAAGAGATTTAATATCACTTGTTTATGAATGAGTAATTCTGACGTCGCCATGATCTAGGCACTAGCGAGAAGCGCTTAGCATCAGCATAAGCACGTCAACTACCTATACGTAACATTGATCTCTGATCGTGACATGGCGTAGCAACGTCTGATTTCCAATTGCGCTTACGTGTTATAGTTTAGGTATTAGATAACTGTGGGATGAAGCTATAAGACTTCATTGAAACAGCTATCTAGGTTTCAACGGTAAGGCCAGATTGAGCAGATACTTCTACGCCTGCACTTAAAATCACGCTACATTACTGATGGTCTCTTGAGAGGAAGTTATGAAGTCTTTCAAAGGACAGACTTATACCCCGTTCACGGCTTCGGGTGATGCGACACGCGTGCGCTTCTCGTTTGCTACGTGAGTACGGACCGTCGCCGTCGCGCATCTGTGACTAGTGGTAAGCTCTAAACGAATGCTATGATTTGTTTTCTCCGCAGTCGTTGCAGCTCGTGGGCTGGCCAAGAGGTAACTTTTTCGCGTGTTTGTGACACGTCATGGTATATGAGGCAGTCAGCAAGTTGATAGCGTGACTTAATGTTTAGGGAGCGCCCCGGCCGAACTTTTAGTACCGACACTCCTAGAGGCTGCTTGAATCCATCTTGTCTTTCGCTACTCATGAGGGATTTGACTGGTTTCCTTCTTGAATCAAAGCTAATCCGTTACACCTTTTCAATTAGAATTCTTAATTGGAAGCGAACAAACTAACCTATTACGTCCCACCAAGCTCTGACCTTCAACAAACCTATTGATTGTAAATTATTTGTTATTTTATGTTCCTTTATCTGATTACTTCTGAGTATTTTAGTGCAGCTGAACACGCTACTGGCCTGATTCGGCTGGTTACCCTCTGAACAAAGTTGTCTTTTTACGAGAAAATTAAGGAAATATTTGGAATTTTAGAATTTGAAGAATACCCAGTATTTAGTCACCTTTGCATACCGTTGTTTCAATCGTCGTTTTAAATAAAGGCAACTAAAACAGATGGAATGTAACATGTAAATGAGTTTCAAAGGCACGGTAATTACTTTTATTTATTGTCTATTAATTCTTGAGAAGATCGAGAATGATATCAAATTATTTTGTTAACTAGTTTTGGTGTTCAACTGGATTGGCGCCCAACAGACAAAAAAGGTAAAGCGAGTTAAAACAAAGGTATGCTGCTAGATATTGTACTGTCATTTTGTCGCTTTCTGTGCATATGGTTGGAAGAGTTACTAGCTGGGGGTTAACAGATCGATTTCTACACCGACTGATAAAGTGATAACATAAATACTGCAGCGATAACCTGGTTCCAAAAGGGTGTGGAGACTAAACGGTAATCGGTCGGATCGTTTTGGTAACAGAACTGACTACCTTAGGCGGGAATAAATATGCGATTCATTGTTTTATTTTTTTGTAAGACTTACACGGCTTGAACATCGGTAAGGGAGTGAGTGACAGCAGCTTGAGCCGATCACGTATTACCCCTTTGTCGCACCCATTTAGTTCGGTGTGGTGCATGGTGTCGGGTCACGTCGCCCAACCTTAAAGAAGGCGAATGCCGTGTTTTTCGCTTTAATTCATCATCTGCCTAGCCTGTTCCCAACTACGTTGGGGTCGGCTTCTAATCCAACCGGATGCAGCTTAATACCAGTATTTTACATGGTGCGACTGCCTATCTGACCAATACAATCCAGTTAGTACTGGGTAATTACGATATCCCTTGGTAAGACTGGTTGTCAGACTTTCGGGCCACTGGCTACCGGTAACGACTGTCAAAGATCTACAAATGATAGCCGGACCACCGGCTTAAGCTGTTTTCCGAGGCACGGAAGAAACCTGGTATGTTATGATGGTCACCGATCCACAGACCGACCTAGGCAAACGCGGCTTAACCTTGAAGATCAACCTGTGCGGCTGTTAATATTTAGCCACGAGCTCCTTTTCGCTGTAATTGCAAGGAATTAAAGCTCTGAACGGCTCAAGCCGATTCCGCGCCCATATGTGTGGTCACGCCCTTAGTATCGAAATGGGAATAAATATTTACTTAAGACACGGAAGTCTGCGAAAATTCATACAATATCATTTAGTGTAGCGTAAACAAGAAAACTGTTTAAGGGGCGATAAATAGATTAAAATTTATAGCTTGTTAACGAGGGGATTCGAATGACGTATGGTGGATGAAGTAATGAAGGTGCGTCCTAACTGTGTGTTCGCACTGGCGAAAGTTCACAAAAAACATAGTTGGAAAGTGTATCTCTATCAGACAACGTTAATATGTTGTCTATCGAGTTATGTGAATGTTTGCGAACGCCCAGTAAGCGCGAGCATTCACTTTTCACTTCTGGAATGTTCAGTACAACCACACATATTCATATTATTATTTGTAACCTTATGTTCAATTCATTTCGAGCGAATATTCGTATTGTGGACGCACCTTAAGGTAAAGTTAATTCAGTTCCTTTATTTACGGATGTATGTATTTAGTTGTGATACATCGGACTAGGCAAGATTCAGAATAGCGCATTACAAATGGATGGTAAGTATTCATCCTTAGTTGACGCAGTAAACATATTCAGTTTACTCGTGCGAGTAATTCACGCTTCATTAGCTTTGTTTTTCCGTGAGGTGCGGGAATTAAGATCTACATAATATACACAGTTTCGGGTCAGGGTCTTGTGGACTCAGTGTTTGTTTACGTCAGAGCAGGCCTCAGAACACTGACGCTCAGATCTATAGAGCGAACATAGACCTGAAATGACCCTTATTTGCATTGCATTAATGCTCTTATTCGTATGATACGATTGGTCACAGTCGCTTGTAGGAATATGCACATTAACTTTATAATGTTAAGTTTTATGTTCGGGTGAACCGCGACTGAGTTAAGCTTGAGCTACGCTGTTTAGGTTGCGTCCCTAAACCGATGCTACTTGCGACGCAACCTGTCGCAAGACGTGTGGTGCTAGCGTTTAGCTCCTGGCCACAAGATGAGGGCCGAGATGGCTTTTAGTTTGGTCAGTCGGAAATGGACGAGGACAAACTTTGAGCTAAGGCTACGCTCACACACAGCGTATAGTCGGCCGCTGACTGTGAGCGCTCAGTAAAAAATGTACGAAGAAAATTCAGACTGCAGTTTGTTTTTTCGTACATTTTGAGCTTGACGCTCACAGTCGGCGGCTGACTATACGCAGTGTGTGAACACGGCCTAAGTATCTGCGGAACACTCAACGCCAAAAGACCTGACGTGATGGTCATGCATGAGCAGGAGCCTGATGTTCCCATAATCGGTTTATGGGAACATTACTTTTAGGGTCAACAAAGGGTTTATTATACACTCTTCTGGGTACACTTGAATTACAAGAACAGACATAATATTATGTAGACTATATGGGAATATGTTTATGTTGCATACAACATACTGCACTTGTATGGATTTAAGTAGCACCAATGTAAATTATATCCATATGCTTGCAGGAAAAACATTGGAATGTTTTATTATGAAAAGTGGCAAGCTGTAAAATAAAACTCTGACCAAACTGAAGCAAATCCCGGAACACCACCGTGTCGATTGTATCAACTAACTTGCAGGGAAGTGTTCAAACAGGCCGGTATAGTTGCATGACATTTTTATCATTAAAAGAAACTATGGGAGATAACCCAAATATGGCAATAAGTATTAAGTTTTAACACATGAAGGGCACTTAAATACTTTTTTTACTGCAAATTTGATATTTTGTTAGAAGAAATATTGGAGCTATTATTCATGCTTATAGGAACTTGGTGTGAAGACATTACTAATTAATATTAACTTAAAGTCAAAGAGAAATTGGAGCCCTAAAATGTAAATTTTTATATTGTTTCTGAAATTACATGAGAACTATGAAAGTTGAACCTTGCGCACAAGAAACTTGAAATGAAATTGGAATAACAACATTTTTTGTTAGAAACTGTTGTTCATGTACGGATACTACACTTATTTGTGATTAAAATTTCAAATGTAAAGTTCCTGAATTTAATTGGTACTACAATCTACATACAAATAGGGGTTAAAGGAGAGTACCTACAAGCAATTTGTTAATTAACTCAGCTGGTCCCTTTCTGTTACCAAAACATTGACACTATTTATTTGAAATGCCATAAGGGACACTGACTGTGCTGTTGGATTTTCAGCATTAAACTCAGTGCTTAAAGTGGAAAAGCAAACAGCATGCATGTTTCAAATTTGTAGTTTTATGGATACTGACTTATTTCTAATTCAAACTTGCCATATTAATTAAAATGAGTGACATATCCCTATGGATTCTTTAATCTAATTAAATGGTTATCTATTAAATTTTTTTATCACAATCTAAAGAATTTAAAAAAAAAAAATTGTAATCCATTGTTACTACATGTTTGAAATTCTTCTGTGCGTATTATAACAATTTTTAACTCACAAATATTGTTGAATTGTCATAATGAATAGCATTGGTATTGTGGCTGGTATACAAAATTGCCACATTGCTTTGATTTAATATTATCATTGCTGCAAAGAAGACATGTTCCTAAAGGAATTTATGGCGATGATGCAATTCATCAATGACAGTATGAATAAGTTCCTGTGATTGGTCCGTTAATAAATTTTTCTTAATTATCTACTATCTAGTTACGCATACCTCTGAACTGAGCTTCCCACTCCTTCACAGATTCCATTTCCATCGAGTTCAGGTCACTGAGGTCATCATATTCTTTGTCTGATGACGTCACTGAGAATGTGGCAAGACCTCTTGATGCATCCTTTCCCCCGAATGCTGCATATGGGCCACCTATGGAACAATTATGTTTCAGTTAAAGATTTTAGAGAATAAATGAGTAGTAATTAATTATAAAACAATTATTAATTTAGTCCTTAGGTATTACTGAGTTTGTGTGCTCGTACATTTTATTTAAATTAAACATGCTAAACACATATTTGATAGGTTGTATCAGTATTTATGAACATTAAAAAACTATGCAAGCAACACAGGTCTCAATGTTTTTATAATGCAAAAGGTTACTCAAGGTGCATAGTCTGCATTTTGAATGGATAATTAATGAGTCATGGTAATGTCAACTCTATTTATAAATAGCGGTGCGCCTGCACTCACCGGGCCCGTAGAAGCGCCGCCCTCGCGTCACGTCGAATATCCAACCGTTCACCGCCACCAGCACCCTCCCGTCTGCCTGGTTTCCATCATATTGACGCAATTCTGCAACTGTCATATCCTTACGAATTGTTGGCAACTCCACCGCCGGTGTTTCTGCAGGCACCCTTGTAAACTTTGCGTATATTTTGTACATCAACACAAAGATAATCGCAATTATAATCAAATTTACGGGACTGTAAAACTCTTCTAAGAAACTAGAACCCGCCTCTGGGCTGTCGGTTTCCGGCAATTTTGTCTCTGGCACTGATGCCATTTTCGATTGTACACAAAATTAACGCGGTGCCTCAAAGATAGGGGTTACTTGTATAAATTTTAGAAAACTATTTCCATTCGCAATTGTAAAATACTAAAATCACTGACGTCAGCGTTCCGGCAACGGCGAGGCGACAACTTGAGTGTTGTCGTATACAAAAAGTAAAGAATTTGACATAAATAAACAATTTTATTATTTATGATTATTGAAATGACACTAAATAGAAATGTTATTGCAGTACAAAAATGATCAACAAGGTTAAGTATTAAATTAACACACAATTTCCTAGTTGTTAAAACATAAACCTCAAAAGCAAATTAATATTAAATCAGCAGTAACATATTATTTGCTGTTAACCCCACAAGACAAATGTCAAAAAAAAAACAACGTACTTCTAACTGATGGAAAAAGGCTTTATTCCGTTGACATAAGGCTTACAATTTCTTAACATTTGATTTGTTTGACATTTCAAATTGCGTACCGGGTTCCTCATTTCTTATTTCTTTGAAATATTAGCATAAATCGACTCTTTCATTTTGTACGCTTTTATAAACTGAGATGTATGATATTTTGAGACAATCGGAAAATGCGCTTTAATGACATATCCAACGATAAAGCGATGGAATTACCACAAACAGAAAAAAGTTTGGTTGCCAATGCCAGTTTGACACCAGTTTGACGTGACGTGCCAAACTGTTCGCGTCAAACTGTTCGTAAATTAGTAAATTCGTGTTCGTAAGTGGGCTACTTCACCTGCTTCTTTAGTATTTTTCGATAGTTTCTCAACTTGTAACATGGTCTACAAGATAACAAAATAACATTTACAATAATTAGTCCCAATTACTGCTGTTAAAATGAAGGACCAACGTTCGGATTTATGTTCGAGATACATTACGATTTTTACTGTGGTTTCTTGTTACTGGTTTGTATTCAAAATGATTATTTTTCTTTCCCAGCTACTTGTACACTGATAATTGATAGTGTAATCGAAAGAATATTTTTTTGTAAACTAATTCAATGAGTTCGTCGGCTGAACTTACAGAAGGCGAACTCTATATATATACACTTTCATAATTTTATGTACCCCTACCCTGTGTCAAATTTGCCGGTCGTAATATACTGTGTATATTTTCTTGCCACAACAAATATTAAAATACATTATGTAAAGTTTTAACAAAGAAATAAACCAGTTGGGGTTTTTTTTTTTTACCTATCTCATTCCCGTGTTCACAACATATGCACAATATTTTTTTTTTTTTCAGGGTTGTGTCAATAGCAACAGTATTCGTCAATAAATCCTTACTTAGCAGCCAAGAGGTTGCCTTAGAAGCACCATTGTTTATAACTTGGTTCCAATGTATTGTGTCCTTCAGTATATGCTACACTTTGAGTACATTTGGTGGAATACCACATCTATTTACATTTCCGAAGGGTACACCATGGAATCTGGATGTTATGAGAAGGGTAAATATAAAATTTTATATTTGTTAGATGGATGTGATCTTTTAATCTTTATGAAACTGGCTTTAAGCCATCTGAAGCAAATTCTCTCTAAATCTTCTATTGTATTGTACTGTATAATGGGCTGTTGTCCCCAACTCACTGTCCAAAGCATGTATTTAATCTTCTAGATAGAAGATAGAAATCAAAGGAAGGAAGTTAGATATCTTTTAGATATTTAGATAAATATCTAAA
Source organism: Noctua janthe (assembly GCA_910589295.1). Taxonomy (NCBI): domain Eukaryota; kingdom Metazoa; phylum Arthropoda; class Insecta; order Lepidoptera; family Noctuidae; genus Noctua; species Noctua janthe. The sequence continues at coordinate 3,987,160 of OU342560.1, forward strand.
TCTTTTACCGTGCCCAGGAAACTTGATAGTTGAAAAATTTACATTACAATCATGTTTAGTATTAATAGCTATATTGCATGTCAGTGGTAACACTGGCACTAACAAACCTCCATTATTGATACAACACAGTCTTTGTTGATGTTTCATTGTGTGCAGTTGACTGTACATAAAATACAAAACAGTTTATGTTCTTTGTTGACGAGGATTGTAAACAACTCAAATAACTTAGCTACAATCTTATCATATTGTAGTTAATTTAACACTTATGTGCATTTTTTAGATAAAATCATGTTTACATAAAACAATTGTGTTTTATCGCAACAAAAATAATGTAACTAATTATTGCTTGATATCATCAATTTGTACTAACGCTCTAATATTAATTACTAAAACATAACAATTTTTTTAGATCTGTAACTGATAATTTAAGGATATTCACATACATAATGAGCAATCGGCAATTTTATAAAGATTAAAATAAAAAAGTAAAACATTACTGATTTCCAGTTCTCTTTAAAAATAATGACAACAATTTACTCCAAAGAGAATCACAAGAGAATCTTTTGTCACATACAAACTATATATCATACTGACTGAATTATCCGTGAGATTAGGATATGAATACAACAAACTGATGATAACCCTGCGGCAGTAGGCCATCAGATAAAATTCCTTTCAGGGCTAGTGATCCTTGAAGGGTATGAGGGACACCTCATACTGACCTCATTATTGACTATTGATACAGGCTACACCACGTTCTTGTTTGACAAGATTAAACACTCAACTTTTAATGACAACTATCAAGATTCAAGGTCACTGTATAAATGTTTGTACAGTTGGCTAATTAATAGTTCTCTTATCAATAAAATGTTTTAAATTCTAAATTCATAATCATGCAATTTTTTATCAATTTTAAAAAGTTTATAAAAATTTACTCACAGACACAACAGGAAAAACCATGTTAAAACCTAATTTTTTAACAGACTTTCTTCAAAAAGGCGGAGGTTCTCAATTCGGTTGTAATTTATTTTTTTATATCTCCGTCATTTGTAAACTGATTTGAAAAAATCTTTTTTTATGTGAAAGGTTATACTTCCCGATTCGTCCCATAGATATTTCATCAAATTCGGTTCAGTAATTTGGTTGTTTTCCTCACTTTAATCGCCACATTACGCGACATCGCGTGATGGTGTCCCACAATTATGTACGAGCCATAAAATTGCGGCCGCAGCGTATTGGGTTCTGGTATTCGGTTTAGACCACTAGGGAAGACATTCAACGAGTTTTTTATTTTGGCCATCTAGGAAAAGTTCAGCATTTTGGCTTGGCAATGAACGTGTTAATACATATTTTTTCTTCTTGGCTATGTTGATGAAATGATGATCTCTTAATAACTTCTAGAACAATTTAAAAAATAATTCATGACAAGAATTTGTGTGGTATGCTGCAACTACCCTTTTTAGTTGCAGCATACCACACAAATTCTTGTCATTAATTATTTTTTACGTAACTAAAATAAAAAAACTTAAAAAAAGAACACTAAAAAAGTCTAAAATAACTTGACTTTCGGAAGTCGGTGGGAAAAAGTCAATGAAACAAACAAAGTCACCGACCTCCGAAAGTCAAGTTATTTTAGATTTTTTAATGTTGTTTTTTTGTTTTTTTTGGAAATCGGTTTTTTTTAACTTTGATTTTTCCTGTTGTAAACAAATAATCAGCTAACATCAGTTATAGTCACAGTTTCAGCAATATATGTTTTTTCTCTGATAAGATTACTATATTTGGTACTCATACCTACACCATATTTTTATTTGCATTCTATAATGTTAAACAAAATATTGCAACAATGACACAGCTGAGGCATAATTTATTAGTAATGATGCTGAAGAATATGAATCATGTTAATCAATCAAATTTCGAGCACTTGCAAGCACTTTCTAGAATATCCCTATCTCAACCACAGAACCCATGTTGGATATGTAATGAAACAAACTATGATTACAAATACAATATTTGACAATGTATTTTTAATTTTCAGGTGATCCCACTATCAATAATGTTCACGTTAATGATAGCAACAAATAATCTATGTTTGAAGTATGTAGGGGTACCATTTTACTACGTAGGAAGATCTCTAACCACAGTGTTTAATGTGGTGTTCAGTTGGGTGCTACTGGGTCAAAAGACCTCTTCCAGGTGCATTTTGTGCTGCGGATTCATCATTTTTGGATTCTACCTTGGAGTAGATCAGGAGAGTTTGCTAGGTAAATATATTTATTTTTAATTATCTTTTGATACACTCGCAGAGATCAAGGCTCAATGTGTTGTGATTTAAGTGCAGCCCACACCGCCAGCTAGCGAGCGAGGCGTACGAGGCATCGTTTCACCTCTCTTCATAGGTACTTTGGTTCACACCGCGAAATATCGAAAGAGCCGAACGAAGTATGAAAAGGACCCCTTTCACCTCGCTCGCGCGCCCTGCTTATAACGCGCAGAGGACGAGCATTTCATGGAAAATGCGTATAAAAAAACGCCGTTTGACTAGGTCCGCAGATCCCATTCCCCATCTGACATCAAGTTGATTTCCCCCTAATATTTTCTTTTAGGGCTGCCGAGGTCAGTAAGTTTTTTCATAGAGTCTAGAGACTTTTAAAAAATCCACATAAAAACTTTGGAGGGTCAAATCGTGAGAACTTGCGGAAATTGATGATGAAACTTCCGTCATGTTAGTAGGTAAAAAACAATTATTCCGCGTTTTTATAAAGAAGGTCTGTATAGCACTCAATGTTTTATCGGCATTTTACATTACTTTACTTTTACAAGTACGTCATAAATTCAAATCGCAATGAAATAAAAAGCATTTTCCGGTAGTGCTAAGTAAGGTACAACAATAAAATTCAATTAAACAAGGAAATTCGCATCCACACCGAAGTTACTTTTTATTAAGCAATGTTTGTAAGTGTTAGTAGGCAAGAACGGATAACAAAAAGTTATAGCAAATGCCACAAATGTAATAGAAATTTAGGTACTAAAGTTGCCAATTGTTGCTCAGCAAAAAGTGACTTTGTTGTGGATGCAACTTTAGGTAGGGTAAAGGGCCCTGAATGTATATCTTGTCAATCTTCTTACATAGACAAATATACCGCAGATGAGTTACCTAAAACAATCTGTTCAATATGTTGAATTAAAATTTATGTTATTATGATTGCCTCGTTGGTGTAGTCGTCGCAAGCACGACTGCTGAGCACGAGGTCCTGGGTTGGGTTCCCAGGTCGGGCAGTGTTACTAGGCTTTTTCTTCAGAAATTTCTCATAGCAGGTAGCAGCCGCGAAGGTTGGATTTGTGCCCGTTTGATGGCAATAGGCTCGCCATCTATTACAAGGAATAAAAACATAGCTGGCGAAATACCGGTGTACTATATGGGTACACCTCTGCCTTACCCTTCGGGAATTACAGGAGTGATGTTATCTTATATTGATTCCGAGCTTAAAAAGAAAAACCAAACCTATGTACTCTTACTTTCTTGTCTGTCTCTCACAGACTCACAGTGATTTTTCTCGAGATATATGCAACATAGAATGCTGGCATTGTTAGTTTTTTTTTTCTCTCAGGTTCATATTTGTCGTAAAACAGAAAAAAAGTGAGAAGGAAATAGCAGGTCTGGCAATGGCAGTAAGACACTAACTCTCTCCTAAGTTGGCCCCACGTATCCTGTACTGCTCGCATTTACCGGATTCGCGATAGGAAGCATAGATAGCAATTTAAAAAATAACTTCTTTTCACATCCTTTGAAAAATAAATAATCTACCAAATTTCCAGCACGTGCGCGCAATGTGGGTGGATGTCGCTATGACTACGAACGCTATATCCACCAAAACCAGACGATTTTTTAAAATTATCTTCATCAAAAATATACAGGGTGCTAAATTCCGCAGACCTGGTGAGTGGGGATATCAAAACAAGATGAAAGAAACAAAAAATAAATGATTTGATGATTTTTATGGAGTCAACGATTACAGTTCGTTTATTTATGTTATTTTCTCCATCTTACGACTATCTTTACAGGGTTTCCTAATGCGATAGTGTACACTGTATACAATAATAATATTTTTGTAACTAATCACAAAAAAATGCCTTTTTTGTGAACTCACTCAGAGAACAATAGATTAAAGAGAAAAAAGTAAGATAGAGAAGAGAGTAAGATAAATAAGATCCTCCATCACGGATGCGGAGTTTCACTAGCTTATTTCTTTTGACCTTGTTTATAATTTAACTATCCGACCCGGGCAACTTCGTCTACATTACCTACATAAGATAGAGAGCGAGGGTGCGCGCTCGGTACTTGATCATTATATGCAGCGGAGTTATTTTAAAACTGATATCTCCTAAGATATTCATTGTAATCGAATGATGTAAGGGCAATTTTGCTCAGAATTAAATACTTGTGATGAATAACGTAATTATTTAGATAAGGATTAATACCATGATTATAATTTAGGATTAAAATATAAAAACATCTTCGCAAAAGAACAAATTTAATTACCATAAAAAAGGTTATAGTGAGTCAGCCTTAAAAGACAGACATGCTTTTTTAGAACTTTTTAAGAGGAACAATTCCGACATACGTGATTGTTCTCGCTCTCAAAAGAAATAAATTTTCCCTGCTTTTGCAACATTTTTCATTGATGCTCCGCTCCTATTGGCCTTAGCGTGATGTTATATATCTTATAACCTTCCTCGACAAATGGGCTATCCAACACTAAAATAATTTTTCGACTGAAACAAGCAGTTTCTGGGATAAGCTCGTTCAACCAAACAAACAAACTCTTCAGCTTATAATAATGGGTGTAAACAGACCCTTAACGAAGACAATAACCTATTTTTTTTTGTTTCAGGTTCATTTTCTCTAATAGGCACAGTTTACGGAGTAATCGGATCTCTAATGCTATCTCTATACTCCATCTACACAAAAAAGGTTTTGCCTAGCGTAAACCAAGAAGTTTGGTTATTATCTTATTATAATAATGCCTATTCTATAATATTATTCTTGCCTTTAATAATATTGAATGGGGAACTGTCTGTATTGTGGAATTATACCAATTTTGATAGTTCGTATTTTTGGTTCCAAATGTTAGTAGGAGGTGTTTGTGGATTCGCTATTGGGTACTTCACTTCATTACAGATTAAGGTGAGCTCTACGTAATGTGTTCCTTCTTATCTTCTCATTAATATGCAAACTTGGTAAAGTACTTAACTAGTTAATTTCTGGGGTTTAATCTTAATTACTGCAAATTAATCAAGTGTTGTAATTACATCATCATCATTTATGCAGCATGTCTTCTTTTTCTATACTTCTGTATAAGCCGTCATCGCCCAAGACACTTGCTTTCTAGCCATAATTATTATCATCTTTTACACAGTCCATCCATCTTGAATTAGGTCATTTAATTTAACAAAGGCTATCGTGCGGAAGGTCGCACGACAATGGTTGTAAAACCAGTATAAGCTGACCTCTTCTATTGCAATTGCATACTAATCGTAGGCTTGAGTTGGCCTACGATTAGTATCAAGGTCAAATTATTACCATCGACTGTAACCGATTCTAAAACAGCAAATGCTATAAATTTCAGGTCACCTCTCCACTCACCCACAACATCTCAGGCACAGCGAAAGCCTGCGCCCAGACAGTCATAGCAACTCAATGGTACAACGAAACCAAGAATATGCTCTGGTGGACATCAAACATCATCGTACTATCGAGTAGTTGCCTCTACGCCCGGTTCAAACAACAAGAAATGGAGGAGAACTCTCGGAAACCAGTGCCTGAAGAAAAGCGGAGCTTAGTATGATATTTTCTCAAGTTATACCAAAGACTGTATCTGTATAGAGTTTTTAGTTAATGCTTTTTAGAATGGGGTTTGAATTATTAAGCGTGTCTAACTTCCGCCATTTTATTTTATTTCTTCTCGGAAACGTGATGCTTTAGAAGATTGTCACAGGTTTTATACGTGGCTCATCATCTGCCTAGCCTTTTCCCAACTATGTTGTGATCGGCTTCCAGTTTAACCGGATGCAGCTGAATACCAGTATTTTACATGGAGCGACTGCCTATCTGACCTCCACAACCCAGTACTGGGTAATACGATAACCCTTGGTAAGACTGGTTGTCAGACTTTCGGGCCATTGACTACTACAAATGACAGCCGAAACCAACAGCTTAACGTGCTTTCCGAGCTACGGAGGAAACTCTGTATGTAATGGGTAGTCACCCATCCACAGACCAACCTAGGCAAGCACGGCATAACCTAAAGATCGATCCGAGCGGCTGTTATTATTTAGCCACAAGTTCCGAGGTTTTATACGTGGCCACTATTTTGAAAATAAAATAAAGTGACTGAACTTAGACAGGAAATATTCCAAACCCTTTGTGTGTTGTATATTGTTAGAGATTATGTACGTAGGACATTATGTAGTAAAACTTAAGTGTTTTGTTAAGGATCTGATATGGATAACGATACTGATTATTTCAAAGGCCCGGCCAATTAGTTTAACATGACGATCTATTGATTTTATTTTATATATTTCTCAATCAGTTTTAAGTGTGAGTTAAAAGTTATACATAAAGTATTTATGATAATTTAAATGTTTTACGATTTAAGCTATTACTTCAAGTGTGACTGCCTTGTTGGTCTAGTTGTCGTAAGCGCGACTGCTGAGGATGAGGTCCTGGGTTCGATTCCCGCGTCCGGCAATGTGCTATTGGGTTTTTCCTTCAGGAATTACTGAGTAGCAGCCACGGCGTCTAGATTTGTGCCTGGATGATGGCAATAGGCTCGCGCCCTATTACATGGGACTTAAACATAACTGGCGAAATGTGGGTGTACTATTAGGTACACCGCTGCCTATCCCTTCGGGGATTACATGCGTGATGTTATGTGTTCAAGTATGTCTTCCTACTTAATTTAGTACGACTTATACGATAACAGTAAGGAAATATAAATAACATTCCATTATTAATTTTATTGCCTCAGGTCCAATTAAAAGGTGGAAAAGGGTACGTGTAACTCATGTTAGTTACTAAGAAATTAGTATTCAGAAAAATCTTTGGTCAGAATATTGATCTAAATAATTATCACTCGGTTTCTAAAATGGAAATGGTCAAGTGCATATCTACTGCTGTGGTTGATCAACTAAATTTTCCACAGCCAATTGGAACACTTGTCATATCATGCACAAATCGTTAGTTTTCGTTCCAAAAACCTGGTGTTAGTCTGTTAAACAAAAACTTGACAGCTTTAAGGTGGACGCGCCACAGGAGCCATGCCCGCTGCAGTCATCGCATGTTATAAATCTTTATAGAATAGAATATAATATTTATTTGCGTAAAACATGGTATACATGGGTGTATATGAAATAGGATGCAACTTCGCGCACCTATCCGCGCCGAACGACCCGCATTTCGGTAAAATGCTGGGGTATACAGTTTCCAACAGCGCGAGCTCGGATGACGTCATCAAATTCAGAGCGTTAAGGCGTTTGCGGCGAGAGCCGAATAGAAATACTGTTAAAATAATGGATGCGATTCGGCGCGTACGATCCGGATAGGTGCGCGGGACCATCTGAAAATGCGATGACTGTGGCCCGTACGGCTCCTGCGGCGCGTCTTGGTGTGTGTCCACCTTTAGATTAATTTTTAAGTGTTATTTATTTATACAAAGTATATATTATTATTTAAGGTGAACGTAGACGAGCTGCAAAGTCCGCTGGATACAAAGGGGTCTCAGGGAATAGATTCAATCCAGAACATATACATACATCGCAAATGAAACCCGACGAAAATTAACTTTGTTTACAAGTAAATTATTATTTAACACCTATCTAGTTCATTTTATTTTAATGTTGATGGTCCTACACGTCTTTTAATATATCTCGGTGTCTTTATGCAACAGAAAAGCATTTCAAATCTGATATCTGATGGTTTAATCTATGATAACGCATTCCATGAGTGCTATTACTGAAGTAATGATAGTGATACTAAAAGCACTTAACGCTAAAGTGCTTTTAACACGATTTCTAAAAGACCAATCTAATCTACATTCCATCATTAAGTGATTTCATTGGTTGTTGTTAATTCACTCAGCTAATCACAGCAATTGACATTAGTTTGACAGTTGGTTAGCAAATTTTTGTGTTGGTAACACCTTTAGAAAACCGGGCTTGGGTGTGTGTTCACCTTTATGGTACCGCGACCTTTTTGTGCAATTATTAATTTTATTTAAACTTAGGGTACCTAGTGAATAATTTAATGTGTTAAGTTAGTTCGTATAATTTTTATTAACGTGTGATCTTAACAACCTAGAGAGATATTGTTTAACAAATTTATATTTATGTACCAAATATAGATTGTTTGATTCGTCAGGATCTATCAAGTGATCATATAGTTCTAAGCCATAAAGTTTGTTCCAATAAATTGTAAATAATGTGTTATTAAATGCGACCCATTCTGTGTACCTGTATCTTTTTGTTCTCATACTGTAACCCATTATTTTGATGTCTTTTAAACGAGGTTTATCAGAGTTCTTTTGAGGGTAAGCACTTGGTCTTGGGTACTGGCTTATGGCAAAATAGTTGCCAAATGACTTAGAATCATCTGTCATTAGTGGTTTTAAGCTTTTACCTTCAAAACAAAGAATAGATTTATCTTTGTTCCCGCATTTAGGTATATCGTGTGACAAGCCACTAAGGTCTACCAGAGTCGGGAATAAATCTACTAACTCAACAGGAGTATGTATATTCTTTGAAGAGATTCCTGGCGCTGAGAAAATAAGCGGAATTTTTAAAGCTACGTCGAAGTTGCTGTATTTCGCCCACAATCCATTTTCGCCTAAAGACCATCCTGGAATCAAAACACGAAAATATTATCATTCAATTATGTGCACTCAGGATGAAGATAAAAAATTAAGCCAACATCATTTGAATTGGTACTGGAATTAGTCCTTTCAGAATTTTTCACGTTCGATTTTTTCAAAATCACTGATCGTTAAACTCGTGATGACAAGGCTGCTGTTGGGTTACTGCTGTCAGAGGAAAAATAATATCGAAAGGACTAATAGTTGATATAAATACTTACCATGATCGCTCGTCAGAACTACAATAGTTTTCCTTCTATCAACGTAGCTCAATAATTCGCCGACCAAATCATCTACGTACAACGCAGCTGCATAGTAACTTTGCCTTATCTTAATTGACCAATCGTAAGGCATAATGCCTAAAGGGAAGGATATATTGAGCCTAGCAATGTCGTCTCTACGCCGGACATCTGTCCAAGGATGCCAGGACACAAGCGGTATGTCAGCTGACATGTAGGGATGCTTTTGGGGCCTCACTTTGTTAATTGGTATCCATTCTGAAAATTAAAAAAAAACAAACGGGTAACAGGCTTGAAAATACAAAAAAGCATTTATTTGAAGTAAGCCAGTTACAGGCACATTTGAACTGTCGAAACAAAGACAACAATGGAAGCAACAGTCCCAGTCACAAGGCACAATAACTGTGAAAGTACTGTAGTTGCCCATTCCAAACCGTAGATCTCTATGGAGAGAACTATGTAGCAAGACGGCACGTTAAAACTGTCCATAGTAAAGACAATGATCAGAGATCACTTGTATGATGATGACAAAAGGAGTATGTAAGGATAGTAGCAGGTGGCGTTCTTTTAATTTCTACGTACGCTCCATGGGAAAAAAACGAGAGTTTATGACATGTATATTTTATTCGGTTGTACCTACACTGTTTTATAGACAAAAGTTTTATAGAATTTCGTTTCATTTAAAAAAAAATATACATATTATCATTTCTTAAATACGCAGAATACTTAGTTCGAAAAAAATTAAATCATAGATTTTTGTTACCTACCTAGAACCTACTTGACAAATAAAATTTAATGTTTCGATCTTCATATCAGAGAATAACAAATCAAATATTCTTTATACTCAAATTGTTTATTTAATATAAAACTTATTACCAAGAAAAACATTTTATCGTGTGACAGTTTCTAAATGTTTCAAATTCATACCTTTGACAGAATGCATACCCTCCGATAAAATTACAAAACCGCGTTCAAAAAAACAGTACGGGTAATCTTGCTATTCTCATTAATAGTGACTTAATATGCACGTGCGTACCAGACGTACCGTATTAGTTTGCTGGTTCATAATTGCCGGAGTGCTCTAATTTTATTACTGCGACCAATTCCAAAGTAGCGCTCGCCGGCCGCTGCCGCGTCACCGCTCGCTTTGCTTGTTCGACTCGTGCTTTGTGGTTCACAGTTCTAATCTAACCTAACCTATTTGGTCGGAGTGAACGGAACGATTCAACGTCAAGGTAAATATAAAAATGTTGTAATAAGGCGTAGTCGACGTAGCCGCGCTACTCGGGGCACCTATTTCTGTCTGCAGGGTTTAAAGTAACCTAACATGAAGGGGATGGCGATGGCGGGATCGGCGATGGCTTGGTCGTTCGCTCGCTCTCTAGATCCTGCCATCCCCTTTGAACCTAAACTGTCCGGAACCGGGGTGTCCCAAGTCCTGAGCTCGCTTCGCTCGCTCTTGCATCCTAAGTTTTCCTTGCCACAATGCCTTGTTTATGTTGATGTGGTGTGTAGTGTATATGTTGTGTGCGTTACGATTGCTCCGCCAAGTTATCAAAACAGAAAAAAACTTCGACAAAAAATTTATCGAAATTTGTCAAAATCGAAGGGTACAAACCAAAAATTTGTCAAAGTTGAAATAAAGAAGTTATAAGGGGTTTAAGTTGGCCGCACGAACGTAACGTGGAGGATTGCGCGGCCATGGATATCTCAGCAACTACTTGGGTTAGAGATCTAATTCTTTTTGTCAATTGAAGACTGAATTTGTCAAAAATTGTCGGAAAAAGAACAGACACTCTATTAAGAGTTGGTTTTATTAATGGCATTCACATAAAACTAAGCGCTCGTTGAGACACGAAATTATCTATTTATTTTAATATTATTTATTCATCACAGCTTGCAAAATTAACAAAAATACAAAGATTAATTAAGTAATATTATATTCGCCAGTTAGAGGTATTCCCAAATCAAATCTAAATTATGGTTACCCTGCTCGAAAGTTGTATGAGAAAACATATTTTTTAAGATTACACGCGTTGTAAACTGTTCTGAGGGTAAAACGATATGTCATTCTAATGAGCGTAAAATGCCGAATAAATGGATGTTCACACCGAAATCCTAGCAATTATAGATAATGAGATATTACCGTACAAAGTAACGTTTCGATCGCGCGGCCACGTACTTTTTGTTTTGGACTTATTTCGTCTGTTTATTTAAACTTTAGTAGTATTTAATGCTTTAGTTAGTTTTGACAAATTAAGACCTTTCTTCTTGTTACAGTTTTAATGTATGAAGTCTTAGATTTAAAGAAATAATCAACAATAAAGAAACAACAAGTGGAGGATTGCGCGGCCATAACTTTCAAGGTGAATATTTCGTAAAATATTGATCCAGAGCTTAAATTCCTTTTTCGACAATTTTTGACAAATTCAGTCTTCAATTGACAAAAAGAATTAGATCTCTAACCCAAGTAGTTGCTGAGATATCTATGGCCGCACAATCCTCCAAGTTACGTTCGCGCGGCCAACTTAAAACCCTTATATCTTCTTTATTTCTACTTTGACAAATTTTTGGTTTGTACCCTTCGATTTTGACAAATTTCGACGAATTTTTTGGCGAATTTTTTTTCTGTTTTGATAACTTGGCGGAGCAATCTTAACGCACACCGATAGGCGCATTCCACTGTGTGTATATTTATTTATAAAATTATTGATAGCCTAATGTCTATTTTTACATTTTCGTTGAAATAAAATACCATAGAAATATACACCGAACAAACAAAATTCGTTAAAAAATAATTCTACTGTTTGATAAGTTTGTTAAATAAAAAAATGTGATTATAATATTCATTGAATTGTATTTCTGTGAAATATGTTTCATTCCAGTAAATAGTCGTTAAAATAATAATATTCGAAATAAAAATACAAGAACCAAATATTATAAGAAACGAAATTCTATAAGAATTCTGTCTGCGAAACAATGGAACACCATTTAGTTTAAATTATAAAAAAAAATTGTAAAAATACTTTTAGCAACTACTTATCAAGAATTAAACCAGAAAAATAACAATGGCTTATCAAAAAACTATGACTTTATAATTAGATCAAAAATATTTTCAAAACTTCATGCTACATGAAACCTTAAAACTGTTAACCGTTCAAGTAAAAATAATTCCAGGACTCACCAAGATACTGTTCAGGAAACTTAATGGGAATGTGTGGTTTATAAAACCCAACTGCAAGCAGGAACGGTTGACTGCTGTTCCGATTTGAAAGAAAACTCACAGCATGTTCTAAAGACTCTAAATCTGGCAATGTCCTGCCTGGTTGATCCTTAACATTTACTGGACAAACAAGATTTTTTTGAAGCTTGTTGGTCTCTTTATCTTTGCAGACAGCAGCATCCTTTAATTTCTCAGTCGGAGGATGAAAAGGATACTCGGACCAGCTATATGGGTAATCATCTGTAAAGTTAGAACTTGTTCCAGGATGAAAGACTTTTCCCACAGAATACGTATCATAGCCGTTTTCTTTGAAAAATTGCGGGAGGGTAGTGAAATTGCCTATTGTATCCCGCCAGTAGTTGTAAAAATCGTATAGGCGGAGTGTGTCGGGGCGACGACCAGTCAGCATAGAGTTTCTGCTCGGGGCGCATAGAGCTTGCTGAAACAAGACAAGTAGGTAGGTAAAAAATATTAAATCAGTTTTTACAACTGATTGATAGTCTTACTTCTGCTATAAGACACTTATACAAGGGAAGTAAGCAAGGATACTGAAAACCACCTGAACCACCACTATTGTGACCAGTGGGCAATGGCGTCGCCAGCTTTCGGGCTAGAAACTAGGCTGTAAGAGCGAGCGAAGCGAACTCGAAATTTTTTACATGTTAGGCATCATGTAAAAATTTTCGAGCTCAAATAAATTCCGATAACTATGTATATAGTTATCTCCACATGCTCCAATTTTTGCAACCTTGTTTATTTCAGCCTCTTTCTATACCGGTCGATCGTGCGAAAATCCAATAAAAGTGCCAATCCAGAGGCAGAAAAAATGAGCCTCCGTGAGAAAAGTTTTTTCACAGGGTTCAGAGTACGAACCGCGCGCGTTGGTTTAAAGAAAAATTTTAGCTTGAAAGTGATTAATTGATTATATTGTATGAGTGGGGGCATCATTTCAGTCTTACTACAGCATGGGAAAGAGATGTAACTATGCAGTTCGTATAGCTACATCTCTTTCGCACACTTTAAGAGATGGTGCGTGGTAGGCCCCAGCCTTTCAGATTGTAACTCATTCATCAACTACATAATATGCAAAAAAAAGCAAATAACTAATTCCTAGGTTCCTAATCAATAAAGATAGTGTTACCTGAGCAAAGGCATTTTTGAAATTAACTCCTATGTCCGCCAGTGTTTTAATGTTCGGTAAGTTGATCGTTTCGTCCGAAAGATGGCGCAAGTCATCGACGAAAATAATTAGAATGTTTTTCTTTGTTGAACTTGAGTATGACTGAGAACTTGTAAGTAAAATTAAAAGAGCAATAATTAAAGGAAACCGTGAAAATGACATGATCATTTTATTCTTGTATAAATCTCACTTTAGAAGTGAGTGTTCAACATTGTTTACATTGCAATTAGAACGGAACGTGAAAGTAGCGAAAAATTTACTTTTAATTTAAATATGTAATATTTAATAATTTTATCAAAAATGTAACATAGAAATATAAACAACAACAACAATAACATGATTGAAATTTTAAAACATGAAGGTCATTTAATAATACATTTTAAACTCAACATTAGTAATATTCTGCAAGAAACGAAACATTCCTTTCCAGTATTTGGTCAAAGAGTATGTATTTATTCCAGAAGGCAATAATTTCAGTTCAACAGATCAATATTTAGATCAGATCAGAATGTTGGGCCACAAAAGGGATGAATGAAAGGCCTTTGCATGTGGCTGAGATGAGAATGCTTCGGGTGATGTGTGGTATAACGCAAATGTTTAAAATAAGGAATGAGTACACAAGAGGAAGTCTTGGCGCGGTGACTGAAAAGTTAAGTGGTAATCGGTTATCGTCGTATGGACATGTGATACGGACGGAGAAATGAAGAAAATGTTGAGTATGAATGTAGACGGCTATGAGTAGAGGAAGACCAAAGAAACGATGGATGACTGTGTGAAGGTTGATATGGCTAGAAAGGAGGTGACTGCTGAGATGACGAGTAATAGAGAAGTATGGAAGAAGAAGACATGCTGCGCCGACCCCAAATAAGTTGGGATAAGGGCAGGAGAGTGATGATGAGATCAGTATTTAGATAATTCCAATCTCTTATTCTCTTTCTCTCCATAAGTTAAACAAATAGTGCTAATGCAAAATGTAACTTTTGTTTAATTCTGATTAATTGCGTTGTGTTTTGTATGGGATTTCTTCTTTTCGCATAATGTTCTTTTTCTTAATATATTTTGGCATAACTATTTTGGTATAATTTGTTTAGCCATAAACACTTTGCCATTTTTTTTGGCATACAGTTTATGTTGGCATAATTATTATGCTGAAGGATAATTTGTTTTGGTATAAATTTAATCCGCATAATGTTGCTAGGCATAGCGATGATTTTTGGGAAAATTCAATTTTTAACCCTAAATTAAAATTAAAGTATTGTCATGAAAAATCAATATGTTGTGCTTCAAAAGTTAGTGACAGAAACGAATCGCTGCAAAACCGACTCACCGGCAAGGCGTTCCGCGAGCTGAGGAGACGATGATGAGCTTAAAACACATCTGCGACGATAAGTTCGCGTGGGACAGCTGGAGCCTCGCAGTGCTGAAGCCGTGACAGAAACTATGGCTGCTGCATGTTGCATGCTTGCTTGCATGCTTGCTTGAATGCTGCGTGCTTTCAATAGTTTTATGACACCACCGTCCACTTACAAAAATAAAAATTTATTTGTTCTACCATCTACAATCTAGTGCCTACAAATTTCATTAGAGCAATATTGTATAAAATGTGTATTAGTGTCTAACATTTTAGGAGTTAATATTATGCTTCTTTATTAAGCCTTACCAAATATGTTTTAATATCATTATGTGTAAATAAATTTATGCTTTAGAATGTTAAGCTTAATCATTATTATGACAAGAGAAATTATGCTTAATAAAATTATGCGTAAGCGGTTATGCGTAAATAATGTTATGCAAAAATATAATTTGAAGAAACAAAAGTATGCCAAGTTCTATTAGGTCTTAAAATTTTATGCAAATGGATAGGGAACCGTTTTGTAAAACTCTATTTGGTTTAATTCATTGAAAGATGGTTTCCATCGCTGTTTTTGTCGTATCTGTGAATTCACGTTGTGTTTGCCGTAGTGTTTTTCCACACAGTGACAATATGTCAATGTGTGAGTTTTGTATAAAAATGGAACGAATGCTTTGTCGTACGTATGATGCACACACACATCTACAAACGAACAAGTGGGCGTTAGGGTATTGTCATTCAAATCATCTGTTCCGTAAATTGTTGTATATTTTGTACATAAAATCTAATTTATTTTTTATTAATTTATTAAATGAGAGTTGTATTAATGAAATAATTGCTTGAGTGCGCGAGTGAGTGATGTTTGTTTAGAGTTTTTGTTTTTATTCGTGTGACGTCATTATTTTCGACTGCCAGTACGACGCAATAGCATTTTACTCGAAAATGGATTTAAAATGAGAATTGTTTTCGTAAACAAGGTGAGTGTATTATGTAAGACGCATATTATGTTCAGAATACGCATTAATATAGTTAGATTTGGCCAGAACGTAGGGTGGATAGACTTCATCGATTTCCTTTGTCCTCGGTCCCCTTTTATGTTTGAAAGTACATAGCTTGTGTGTACATAGTAGTGCTACCAGCTGTTTCTAAACAACATAAACATTTTAGTGTTATTATTTTGATGACTGAATAATCTTATGGTGTTGTGATATTGTTTTGTTCTAACTTATGTAATCTCTATTTAACGTTAGTTTTTTTTCGATATAATCGCGAGTTCTATCTTCAGAAGATTAATCTGTTTTGTCTCTTTTTCTTTCTTATACACTTGTTAATTTTATAAAATATCGTTATTATTGTATGTCTGAAGTTATTTAATTAATTCACTGAGTGTCTTCAAACCATTCAAGTGTTAAAAATATTATAAACCTATTACATTCAAAGTACCTACATTCACAAAACATGTTTTTAGTATAAAAATGGTCAAGGCTACTTTACATTCAGTCTGCTAAGGTAAGTTTGTAATTAAATAAAAAGTTTTCCTTATCTATTGCATCAACTCCTTTTGTATTGCACTGAACATTGCAATAATGTAAAGATTTGTCAGTATTACACATTCTCTTGCAATAATGACTTATGCAGAGATTTTTCAAGATAATGTTATTGTTTTCTTTCACACAACTGTTTGTTTGTGGCCATATCATTTATCAGTTTTATTATCAGACAGTTTCCTTATCATGAATATTTGAAATATTCAATGTTATGTCTTATGTGATACGAGCGCCAGAATCATGAGTCATCAAGTTTAATTTTTAACAGCTCTTTGACCTTTCATTTTTGCATAATTTATTTCTGAATAAAATTTAATTATTTGTTTTTTTTTTAGTCAATTACCACTAAGTTTTACAAACCATCACCTATATTGGCACAAAATTATTCCGATACCCACACTACTTTTCAACAATGCATGATTAGCTAGAAAAGTTAGTGTTGAATTAATTTTACATCTGTTCTAATTTCAATGAAAACCATGCTCAGTAATTTGTATGATATTGGAGCTTTAATTATTGACTGTCCCTTAGCAAAATGTTTAAAAAAATACTATAGTCCTTTCGCCGTAGGAAGGTGCAGGTGGTAGGTAAGGTAAGGTAGTGTAACTTAGGGTCTTTTTCTGATAAACCAACCATCAGTAGTAAACTAACTTCAAACACAACAATCGCCAGCAAATATCACTTGGCTACCTTATTTGACAACCTGCACTGGATCTGCATGCTGGAATACTCCCACAGAAAGGAAGCCTCCCAGCAGGGGGAATATTAAAGCCTGATTATTTATTGAACATTATATACCGACTTGAATGCCACAGGGCAGTGGGCAGTCCACCAGTTAACCTTTAGATTAAATAGGACAATATTATTTAACATTGACTTATTCGTAGGCGACGCTCTCACAGCATGTCAGCAGAGTCGCCGCGGCACGTGCGGTCTGAGGGACCGCTCACCGTGCCGTCCCAGCCGCCGAGCGACCGCAGCATCATCGATGCGGTCTCGGGGTTCATTAATGACGTCACGCTCTCCTCCTCGTCGACCGTTGATCCTAAGGATGTTATACAGTGGGCAAGGTAACTTGAATTTTGTTGAGTACTCTTACTTTAGAACAGTGGCTCTCAACATAAGAGGGACTATTTCTCATAATTTTTAACCTCCTGAAAGATGATGAATGCTTGTGAACAATATTCAAATCTACCAGTGGTCTGCAGACCATTGGATAAAAAAAATCCTCCTAGTCATCTTAGGATCTTGATTCTTTGTAGATTTAAAAGTAATCCTTATATAAATCTAGATTGTTATGCACTGTACAGTAACATTCAAGAACTAGTTTTCAAGTTTAGCTTTTCATAAAAGTATATATTTTGATGTAAAGAATCAAGAGCCAATGGCCATGAGTGCTATGGTTGGCTGTAGGTTATTGATTGTGTGTAATTGCTTGTGAATGCATGCAGGTGGATACAACAAAATACAAAGAATTGATGTTGGTCAATCCTTTACGTTTTTTATAAGTGAAGGTAGAGTAAGGTGAAGAGTTTGTAATGAGTAACAAAAGAACCATTAGTTAAACTTTATTTCTGTTTGATGAGTCAGCATATTATAATATATTCTACATATACCCTTTTGCAAAGTTTCGCCATACAAAGACGTTTTATATTGTATGAGTCCGAAATTCGCACTTAGGTATATGAAATCAAAAACCTGCGGTTTCCCAAACAATCTGATCCTTTGGGTCGCTCTGAGTCATGAACATTTATTATACCTACATAAAAAGCTAAATAATCTAACCAGTTACATTTTATAACATCATTCAAACAGGTTCGAAACAACGGACATAAACGAGCCAACACCAGAAGGAGACAGTGACAATGACGTGTCTCCTTTACTCCTAATCCTGGGCTATGGGTCTGGGGTCCAAGTATGGTTGATACCTCCTACCGGGGAGGCCCAGGAGGTGTTGTCATGGCGACAAGGCACAGTGAGGGTGCTCCGTATACTGCCTACTCCGCAGCACGGCGACTGCTTCGCATCGAAGAGGCCCCTTATCGCCTTGTGTGACTCTGTCAGCCCAGGCCCGTCGTTTTGCTCGCTCACCTTTATTTCTATTAGGGGAGGTGAACAGGTGAGCTATATTTTAAAGTATTAAAGATCAAGAAAACAGGCAGGTAGTTAGAGATATTTGTTACTTCTTGATATTAAGTAGGGTTTTTGTAGAATCGAAATAAACACGAAAATCCAATATTGATAAACGTATTTCTCGACGGTATGTAAAGCCAGGCCCATGGGCGGCATAAAGACTCTGACACCAGACGAAGAAAAAGTGACTTAATATTTTAGCGTATTTATATACTTCAGAGCTGTGTAATGTAGTTATTTAAATCTCTCGTTTTGTTAAAAACCGATGTCGTAAGATGAATGACCTTACACAAAATAAACCTTTTATTTTTATTCTCCCATTTGAACTGATTTTAAAACTGTACTTAAATAAATTCTATGCACATTAAATCGATTTAATATTTAGAATAATAAATATAATGAATAAATAAATATGTAAGATAAAAGGAGTCGCTTTGACCTAGACTTACACGTGCAGGGTTCTGATATCAAAGTAGGTAGTCATAATATGCTGAATACTACGGGAAACAAACCATTATCGTTGCTACTACGGTTTCATTCGGGCAATAAACTGAATATGATACGTTTTTATCTGAAACAGGAGACAAACAAGCGAATCTACCGTTAGTGACGTCATTGTGGAGGCGTATAATAAAACTACTCTTCTTTCAATTGGAGTGAAAGCTCTAAGAAATGCTCTTTTGTGTCTCCGGTTCACTAAAATATTGGAGAAGTCCAACTGTCTTCTGTTCTTTCATCCTATAATTTGTGAGAGCCATCATTGTCTCAGTGGAAAGATGGAGCGTTGGACTATTCAGGGGCCAAAAGTAACGTCAATACGTCAATTTTTGAATTGGAAATACAATTATACTATAGCATTTTAATTAAATTGTTTGCAACAAGCACAATCAGTATCATCCGTAGATGTGAATAAATTCTTCAATTTACGAAAATATTAGGTATATGAGAAACGAGTATTTTTAATTTTAAATTCGTTACATTTACACTGCGACCTCGTGCGAGCGCCTCAGACGACAGAAAACAGATGACCGAGATGATGACCTAAAAAAACGTCGTTTCTTTCGTCACCACAAAATAGAACTGCGCGGGTTTTGTCAACGGAAGAATCGACAAAATGACAGATCAACAAAAGAAATCTGTCATTTTGTCGATTCTTACGTCGACATAACCCGTTTCTACGGTGGTCATACAACGCGTGCTGCCAAGTGGACACCCAATTTATTGGCCAGTGCCAAATGGTATTGATTTCTTCATATTATTCACGTAATTTGACCAAAACATTTCTGTCAACAGGTAAAAAGCATAAAATTCAAGAACCCCATTATCGACGTGTTGGCGAACAAGCGATCCGTGGTGGTTTCCTTCTCCGAACGCTTTGCAGTCTTCGGCGCCGGGACTTTAGAAGACCGAATGTCCGTCACTACTTGCTACCCCTGCCCGTGTCCTTTAGGGGGCAGTCTGCCTATGAACCCGTTGGCTTTGGGTGACCGCTGGCTGGCTTACGCTGATAAGAAGCTTACCCAGTCGAAGAGAAGCAGTGGAGGGTGTGAAGGTAAAATATAAGATAGTTTTGGCAAACGTTATTCAATTGTGCGACAGAAGATACTGATAGACACTGGGTGAAGTCATTCTTTCTTTCTCTTCTTCGACCCAATGTTAAGTGTAGTCTCCTTCATTGCACGCCACTTAACTCGGTTTTGGGTCAACCGCATCCAACTCTTGTTTCCTACTCTGAAATGACAGCTATCAGCTAAAAATAGTTGTTTAAATATTAGGTTGCCGAAGCCCAATTTTTTAACAGACTAGTAGGTAATGCTAAAGGCGGGAGAGCTATTGCACGCAGCAGCATGCTCTGTTTCTCGCTCTAGCAAATGACGGTTCTGAGCGACAGAAAAGGATAATAGCAGCATGCAAAAATGCGATTCCGTGATGGTTGATGTGGCGCAACCCTGAACCTGCATCCTACACCTGACGTAAACTAATTCTATTCACGTATGATTATTTTACCTTCTTAGGGAAGCGAAGGGTAGCCCGCGAAATTCTAATTTTCCTACGTCTTTTGCAATTTACAGGTCAGTGTCCATGTTGTATGTTGATTAAAATGTGATTTGCGATCGTAGCAGATATGATTTTACTGAGTTATAATCAATAAAACCCTCTAAGTTAATTTAATCCCATTGAGTGACTTTTTCATACACAGTGTACACACAGCCTGACACTGACCGACAAATTGCAAAAAAACGTAAAAAAAAAAGAATTTTGCGGTCTACCCTGGCGCGAATGTTTATCAAGGAACACTAATTGTGTTTTCTAAAAACAACTATTATGTGACGAATTAATTAAACATCAACGAAATCGTACGATATCATTAACTTCAGTGACACACCTATTGTTGTTAAGGGATAACGTCGAACAATTGGTACATAATAGGTATATATAATTAGTCTATGTATTGAAAGAACCTATACATATAACAGGTAATAAAATATCGCGTGATGGGGATTGCAAAACTTTTCTACACGTGCCGAAAGTGATTTAATATTATGACTTGAGAACAACAAACGACAAATATTTTTGGCAACAATGAGCATTTAAATTGTTTAATTATTTCTATTGATCCCATGCCGACAGAATCTTATTCTATGGCGTGTCGTGGGTTTGCCAATTCTGCATTTAAATTAAAAACAACCATGGATTGTCATTAAAATAATTACAAAAAATCGATTTGTGGACTGGCTTTTTCGTTCAACATTTTATTACTTTTGCTGATTCTTCGAATAACAAATTGCATAATTATTGAGTTATTTCCGCAACGAATTCAACCTGCATTTCTTGCTCCATGTCTGTATTTTTCTTCTATTATGTTATTTATACTGCAAAAGAGTTAGGTATGCAGGTAGTAATTCCGAGCGATAATGGAGACTTGACTACTATGATCAAAAATGGGTTTAAAAACTACTATTGTGTTATTAAACTACCTATTGTTCTACATAGCAAAACGTATATTGTCCCCCGAAGGGTCCTAACTCTGCCTACGGAAGTGTATCTTTAGTACATGCACATATCGCTGGTTATGTTTTAGTCCCATATAATAAGGGGCCTATTGCAATCTGCTGCTGAGAAATTCTTGAAAGACAAACCTAATGACACTGTCCGACCTGGTAATCGAACCCAGCATTTAATCAAATGCTGCATGACTGTATTAACCAATTTTAATTAAAGTTCCAGTTTTCTAAGTATCAAATTACATATACACTGAAACCGAATCGTTCGAAGTAATATAAATATAGATCGTGTTGCAACCAATCCACCTAGTTACTCATATCAATCAACTCAATGTCACCGACAGAGGGGTACATAATTTATTAGCACGTTCACATTTATGCGCCGCGGTTGTGTTGCTAACTGCACTGTGCTTTGTTTGATAGACTTTTGTAGAATAAAAGAAGCCAGTAAAAAGATCATTTAATTTTGTTAATATATTTTGTTTGTCACAATTAGTGACATATACAGGGTGGATTTTTGAGAAGGGGCAAGCATTGTAGCTAAAGGAAAATGTGCTAAGGAGTCTGTCCTTAACTTATTGATTAATTGTGAGTTGCATTCACGGATTTTGGAAAAATGGTGCAGTCGGCTATAAAAACGTCAATTCTCATGTTTTGCGTTTTAGGCCATTTTTTTTAGTTTTATAGGGATTATAGTCTCTTCTGGACTAAATGTAATTAGAGTACCTACTATAGAAGGGACAATTAAAAAAAAACTGCCCTAAACATTTCATATTGCAGCTGGAAACAAAGGCTTAGTGTTGACGTATGCGTGAAGAAATGATTGACTTACATACATCTGCCGAATCAGATCTTTCCATGCGAACACGAGCTTAAAGAACAGATAAACCTAAAATATAGTTAAAAGTAAAAAGATTAATTAATAATGAGTACAGCATAAAGTTAATTTATCTTTATAAATATAAACAAAAAAGGCTCTGTTTACCTCCATTAAAAGTAGTTATTAACTCGTACACGCGATACATAGCGTGACTAGGCTACTATGCTTTAATTATTTATACAGAACTGACCTAGCACAAAGTCATCGTCGTACTTCCATGTTATAATTTTAATAGAAACATAAATATTATGAAAATACGTTCGTATTATTTTATATTTTCGCTCCCGTGTGCTCCGAAAATTATCCTGCGGGTACGTCTACTTGGATAAAATGTGTCCTATGTCCTACACCATGATCCATTTGTATATTTTATTCAAAAGGTGAAAAGGTAACGTACAGACAGACAGCTCGACCGACAGAGTTACTATCACATTTATAATATTAGTTTGGATTAATATCTAACAAAATGGCGAAGCTTGTAACAGAGACAAGAATAACTTTCGATCATGTTTTTTAAATTGTAATTTAGATAAGACAAGAGCTCTTGGGTAGACTTAAGGTATCTACTGTCCAGCTTTGAACAGTATTGGCAAGAGAAAAAAAATCGTTATGGCGTAATGTGAGTGTATACTTACTAATAAAGCAACTACTAAAGCAGTACTTTCGTACAAGCCTATAAGCTTGGCTTGCCATTATAACCTACTACCCTTCATAATGCTAGAGTTTCTAACAATCTGCTTACCTCATGGGCTTGCCGTATTGTTGGCCCCTAGGCACGCCACTGAATACACTCCTTTATTCTTCAGGCTGAAGAATAAAGGAGTGATATTGTGTTCTATTAATTATGCGTTTAATTAATAAATTCAAAATGTATCTCTGTACCGTGAACCAGTGCACCATTACCCCAAAAAGAATGAATGCAAATAATTTTCTGTATTCTTTAAATAATTACTATTTCGATACACAAAAATATGAATAAACTTACTCTTGAACAAATATTCTTTTGTTTATAACGAACGGCTGTTGACTTATTTGTAATGTGTGTGTGTGTATTAATTTTGTTGACCTTAGCTACTGCATATCATTGTGTTATAAGCTCGTGCGTGACTAATCGGTATCGAGCATGTGTGTGTGCGGTCCTTTATGTCGATTGTGTGTAGCGCTTTTATTTGTAATTTATTTAAAAGAAAACGAATAAACACACAAAGGAATCTAATACTTCTAGTCTTTATGAAATCTAGAATGTTTCTAAATATAGCTAAAACTGTTGATTATACTGGTTTCGTCGCAAAAGAAAGTATCGTATTAGGTCAGATAGGCACTCACTCCATGTAAAATACTGCACCCGGTTAGACTGGAAGCCGACCCAACATGGTTAGGAAAAGGCTAGGAAAGGCAGATGATGATTGCGTTTTATGCTGAAAGCTTCGCCGTCAGAGAACGCTGAGTGTTTGTCAAACTCATCTTGAATGAAAAACGACCAATCGGCGACAACGTTTTTAGCAAGGAACTCTATGGCAGCTGAATGAATTGAAAGTTTTCCTTCCATTCGCATATCCTCAAACCCTACGGTGTTGCGAAGAGTTGGCAGAATATGTTTTACCAAACATTTGCATTAGGAAAAGTGTAATGTGGACCTTACCAGTAATCACAGACACAGGACCATTGATCAATCAAATCTACTTATTTTCAGGTGAAGGTGTAACCAGCTACACAGCAACAGTGCTCCACGCTGCAAAGTCCTTAAGCAAAGGCCTACGAGGTCTCGGAGAGAGCGTGGCACACAGTCTGGCTGGGGGGCGAAGCACCTCACAGTCTCCATCGCCGCCCAACGCCGATATTCAGCAGCCGGGAGTCGTTACCATATTGGATATTGAGGTATGTTCAAAGAAAAAGACAATCTTGAAAGACACACAGCACCTCGGTGCTGTTATATAAAATTCAACCGAGTGCAGAATACACTAAAGTTGTGTTTTACTTATTGCACTAAATGTGACGCAGAAATAGTATAAACCACAAAGGAATAAGTTCCGACAAAATGTGCGTCACATTCTAACAAAACGATCATCGGTCAGCATAATGCTCTGACACAATGCGAGGCGGGAAATAGCGCTAATTACATTGAAATTGTTTGTTTATTGAAATACAATAAGACTGAGTTACCTAAGATACAGGTTACAGGTAAATAACTTATCAGTTATAATTAAGTCAAAGTATTTAGTTAGTTAGTAATTTATTTTATTAAAACTGCCTATCGTTACGTATCCAATGATCACATCCAATTTAGTCTCAGGTTAGCGAGGAAGAAGAGGGTCAAGACAGCGAAGAACCTTGCGACCCAATTGTGGCTCACTTCATAGCCCACTCCGAAGCGATCATCGCCTTGAAGTTCGATGCAAGCGGCATGCTACTGATGACAGCAGACAGGCGAGGACACGACTTCCATGTGTTCAGGATCAACCCGCATCCGTGTGGGGCGAGCTTAGCGTCCGTGCATCATTTGTATATACTGCATAGGGGAGATACTACGGCTAAAGTGCAGGTAGGTTGTTTCAGCTATTACTTGACCAATATAACTTGAGACATCAGGGTGGCGCTACTCGTTTAGAAGAATATGATCCATCTGTATATTTAAACGTATTTGCAAATTCCACCGCGTTTCAAGTTATGTTGTTAATCGTGGCTCACTTCATCACAGCCCGATTCGAAGCGATTATCTGTATACAACGTGATTTTGAAATTAACTGAAGAAACAT
This sequence comes from Noctua janthe, assembly GCA_910589295.1. NCBI lineage: Eukaryota > Metazoa > Arthropoda > Insecta > Lepidoptera > Noctuidae > Noctua > Noctua janthe. The sequence continues at coordinate 4,012,383 of OU342560.1, forward strand.
CACAATCGTGATGAGTCCGTATGCGGTCCGTATAGTGTTTTTTTTTTAAAAATTAACTGACGAAACTACGTTTGAGTTTGATTTCTAAAAATAATTCTGTTCAATTTTTCCTTATTTCCAGGACATAGCAATATCCTGCGACTCCCGCTGGGCGGCCGTGTCCACCCTGCGCGGCACGACACACGTGTTCGCCATCAGCCCGTACGGAGGCGCCATCGGTGTGCGCACACACACACAGCCGCGCGTCGTCAACCGCCTGTCGCGCTTCCACCGCTCCGCCGGCCTGCCCATACACACTGCTGCGCAGAAACGAGCTTCTGCTTCAGCGGTAAGTGTAATATAGTAACTACAAGGTCCAAATAAGCTAGCAAAACTCCGCAGAGGCGATGGGTACCGATACCTAAACTTTGTGTTAGAATATATAAAATATTGATTTATTTATTATTTTATAATTATCTCTTTAACCCATTGTACCCTATAGAAGGTGAATTCTTAAAGTGGGCGTGGATGAAAAAGCGGGCCAGGACTCGGCCCGATTTTAATTAAAAGTAAAACTAAATCCTTATATTTTTGAAATTCAAAATTCTTAGCCAGGAATCGAACCTGTTGATTTTGAAAAAAAAAACACTTGTTTTCTTACACCATTCGATAGTGTCGCTAATGAGAGTACCGATGATGATGGGTACCGATACCTAAACTTTGTGTTAAAATATATAAAATAATGATTTATTTATTATTTTATAATTATTTCTTTAACCCGTTCTACCCTATAGAAGGTGAATTCTTAAAGTGGGCGTGGATGAAAAATCGGGCCAAGACTCGGCCCGATTTTAATTAAAAGTAAAACTAAATCCTTATATTTTTGAAATTCAATATTCTTAGCCAGGAATCGAACCTGTTGATTTTGAAAATAAAAACACTGTATTCTTACACCATTCGATAGTGTCGCTAATGAGAGTAAACTCTTGGGAAGTAATTACAAAAGGCAAGCCAAAGGAAAGAGTTAATTTTAAACAGAATACTTTTTATTTTTCTTACCTACCTATTAAATTTTCACTACCATTTTTTTGAATATCAACAAGCCATCCACGCTCACTTCAAAAAATCACCCTGTATACTGTGTGTTAACGTTTTTTTATGTACCTTTTTACTGGAAAACGTGCGTTCGAACTCATTGCAATAGCCCAAAATACACTAAGAAAATGACTTCTTTAAACAGGAGTTAATTGTAATAATTCCCTCCCAGGTGAGTGACAGCATGTCTCAGGGCGCGTGGTTCCCCAACCCGCGCCTGCCGCCCTACCCGCTGCCGACCACGCTAACTCCGCTCGCTCAGCTGCGACCCACTGCCAACATACCCACGCATACCATCACTAGGAACAGCTCTGGTGAGTCCACAAAAAAATCGACTTAAATTAAAACGACGTCGACTTCACAAGCCCTGGATCATACATGACATGACATCCATGATTTCCAGTTCTTTCGATCTTCTTCTTCCAACAGTTGATGACGCAGGCTAACAGTAATCAGTAAATTAAACCATTCGGTACGGTGCCGGTAGTTGCTCAATGTAACTTTTCAAATATCTACTATTCACTATCCATGAAATACCGTGTTTGAAATAAAAGTATAAATTCTGAACTAAATAATTTAAAAAAAACTACAACACAGGTCAACGCAAGAACGCGAGAACCTGTTTTCCAAGTGTCGTTATTTCAATTTAAACAATAATCAACTCATATGAGTGAACTCAGAGGAGCTCGTGGCTAAATAATAACAGCCGCTCGGATCGATCTTTAGGTTAAGCCGTGCTTGCCTAGGTTGGTCTGTGGATGGATGACCACCTATTACATACCGAGTTTCCTTCGTGCCTCGGAAAGCACGTTAAGCCGTTGGTCCCGGGTGTCATTTGTAGAACTTTGACAGTCGTTAGGTAGTCAGTGGCCCAAAAAGTCTGACAACCAGTCTTACCAAGGGGTATCGTATAACCCAGTACTAACTGGGTTGTGGAGGTCAGATAGGCAGTCGCTCCATGTAAAATACTGGTATTCAGCTGCATCCGGTTAGACTGGAAGCCGACCCCAATATAGTTGGGAAAAGGCTAGGCAGATGATGATGAGTGTAAATGAAGTTTATTACAGAATAACTAGTACTATTAAAAACATTGGAAATTGAACTTATGTGTCAACTAAAATTTTGTAAAAAGTCGACAATTAGGCAAACATTGAAGTTACAATCGTCTTCCACAGGTCGTCAACGCCTATCATCTCTGTCCGAGGACAACAACGCAGCCCCGCTGCTGGCCCGCGCGCGCTTCGGGCCCGCCAGCGCCGCCCGCGCGCCCGCGCCCGTGGCCGCGCTGTACCTCATGGCGGCCAACGGCTCGCTCTTACATCTGCTGCTACATCCGAGACCGCTGTCTAGTAAGTTATAGTATGAAGGGTGTACTAGACCCTTAACGAAGACGAAAGGACCATACCTAGGAACCTTCTAGTTACGGAGATACTGAAGGTCTAAGTTCTAACTTTTTCACAAGTTTTTTTTATAATACATGTTTTTAATGTAAGATTTTTACTTTAAACACCTCCACGACCGCCGTACTATTCAAACCATCCATCAGCACAATGTTTTGAGTGCATTACATTGAGTCCTACCGTAAAACGTGATTTTTCACCAAAAAAAAGGTAAAAATAAGTCGTTTCCCAGCAATATTTTTTGCGTAAAGTTAATTAGTTTGATGTACATAATGCTTGGTTAATGGCTTCGTGAAGGGTCCGTTTACACCCTGCATTTTGATACTCTTGTACATGATCGAGAGAAAGAAGGTTATAGAGGCCAATTTGAAGAAAAACATTTACGGCCGGTTTCCGCCAAAGCAGAGACATGCTTGACGGCAATGCTTCACGCTATCCAACTCACATCTCCGCTCTGCATTGGTGGAAACAAAGACTACAACGGAAAACTCTGCCATGCTTAACATTAACTAAAACCCGTTGCGCGTATGCACGCACACACTTTCCGAACATTAATTGTATTCATAAGTATTTTTTTAAATAATGTTTAAATATTGTTTATTCAGGTCTATCAAAGGAGAAGATCTGCGACGACTCAGCCATCGAGTTGGAAGTGGAGCCGGTGTCTCAGTGGCCGCTACAGCGTCCTGCCGCGGCTGCTGACTTGTTAGTTCCGCTGCCGCCTTCCAACCCGCTGTTGCAGCCGCAGACTTATAGGGTAACTACCATTAGACACCCATTCCCAAAGTCCGAAGATGTGACCTCAACCGCACTGGAGCCGCGTAATAATTCCCCGAACAGATCCATCAAAGATTGGAGGCCAGTGCCCCAGCAATTGGAACATTATAGGGTGATTATGTGCTCACCCTTTTTAGCGCAATAGACTTGTCTCCTGAAGATTCCTTGGTGTCTGGTCGAGGGCTTATCGTCACTGAGCCAACGTTTCCGAACCGAAAATGGTCACAGATAGATATCATATTAAGTATAAGTGCGACCAGAAAATGTAACATAGCATAATTACACAGGCCTCCTTTCTATGAGAGGGAATGGTCTATAGTCCACTACGCGGGCCCACGGGTTGGTAGATGTCACATGTCTTCGAATTTTTGGTTTTAGGACATGCCGGTTTCCTCACGATGTTTTCCTTCACCGTTTTGAGGGCAGTGGTGATGAACTAAATTACACAAAGTAATGCGCCTGGCTGGCTTCGAACCCACGTCTGTTCGTAAGTCGGGGCCGCCACTATCGGGCCGCTGCTCTGAAAATGAAAATGAGTGCTGACCAGTAAATAAACTTGGAATTAACAACGTTACTTACCCAGCCCTACTTAATTACCTTTTTACTCTTGACCACAACTGTCGCGGAAACTGGTTTAACTGACTAAAGGTTCATCATCATCTGCCTAGCCTTTTCCGAACTATGTGGGGGTCTTCCAGTCTAACCGGATGCAGCTGAATACCAGTATTTTACATGGAGCAACTGCCTATCTGACCTCCACAACCCAGTTAGTACTGGGTAATACGATACCCCTTGGTAAGACTGGTTGTCAGACTTTTTTTGGCCCATTGACTACCTAACGACTGTCAAAGATCTAGAAATGACACCCGGGACCTACGGCTTAACGAGCTTTCCGAGGCACGGAGGAAACTCGGTATGTAATGGGTGGTCAACCATCCACAGACCAATCTAGGCAAGCACGGCTTAACCTAAAGATCGACCCGAGCGGCTGTTATTATTTATCCACGAGCTTCTCTTTAACTGACAAAGGAATAAAAGTTAAACTGGTCTGTCGTCAAAAGTGGTAAGTTTAAATACATTGTTTATTGCAGAGATGCGCGGACATGTGTTTGAGCGAAGAAGAGCGCTGGCTGTCGCAAGTGGAGATCGTGACGCACGCGGGCCCGCATCGGCGACTGTGGATGGGGCCGCAGTTCGTCTTCAAGACTTATAACAACACGGGGTGAGTTAGAACTTCACAAATAAAACGCAGTTTCATCATCCATTACAAAATAAACCGTCATAAACTGTTGAACGTCATAACTGATTTTCACAGTGAACTAGTTCACCACGATCATTCGAACCATTGCTTTTCGAAATCAATTTGCGCCTTTAGTGGAAACTACGCAGCGTCAGTTGTTACCAGTAGTGGTTTCATCATACAGCCCGACTTCACCCACTGCTGGCTTTGTTTATTTGTGGAGCTTATCCACGTTCTTGTGCCAGTCTAATCCAGGATATTCCCGCGATGACAACAATGTCTTCTGCCCATCTCTCTCAGTAGTGATTTAGTGGTTGTAATTTGTGTTTTCATCCACGGATAAGTGATTGCCTTAAACTGCGCGCGATCCCTAGCGTATAAGGCATACTACTTATAAGGCGTGCTACACGCGCCTAATCATATTTTATTTCCCTGACTTTATTGAATTTTTGACTTATATAATTTACCTCTTTTATTTTTCAACTTAGTTAAATTATTTGTAATTCCAATTTAATTTAATTTTAATGTAATTATGACTCATAATTTTATCAACCATATTTGTACGCCGGAAAACGGCAGAATATTATGATCCTAATACATTATGAACCTAACAGCTTTGTACCAGTGGCGAAGGTTCCATACAACTCGATTCCTACCGGATTCTCTTTGAAAAATGGGACAATCAGTATTCTATAGACAAATAATACAATCTCATTAAACATGTGTACTCCGGCTTACTTCTTACAAAAATTGACCCTTCGCTACTGCTTTGTACAATATTCTGACAAATAAATGTACGCATTCATTCATTCATGATGCTCGGATCGGCTTTATTTGGCACATCCAGAACGACCCGAACGTGAGTGTAGAACGCCGAAGTGCGGTGTCATTTGTTATAAGGAGCCGTGCTCATCATAAAGTCGTTCCCCCAGCTCCAGCTCGTCCCTGTCGGAGGCGGAGGCGGTGGAGGTAGACCCCAGCGCGGCGCGCGGCGTGGCTCGCTCCAACCCGGTCAACATGCCGGGAGTGAGGCCCGTTGTGCCGGTACTCATCGATTCTGGGTCTGCCAGTAAGTAGCTCTGTAGTACACAGCCTATTTTAATACTGACATAGGCTCGTCCAAAGTGTAGATATATAAGTCAATTTGAAATATAGCATCATATTCTTCTACAATAGGCAGTCGCTCCATGTATTGGTATGGTTCTAGTGTTCAGCTGCATCAGTTTAAATTGGAACCGGAACCCAATATAATCGAGAAACGGATAATGATTTTTACATGGAGCGACTGCATATCTGACCTCCATAACCCATTTAGTACAGTAACGACTGTCAAAAATCTACAAACCAAAGTGTTAACGTGCTTTCCGAGGCACGCAAGAAACTCGGTTTGTAATGGTTGGTCACCCGTCCGCAGACCAACCTAGGCAAGCGTGGCTTAGCCTGAAGATCGACCCGAGCGGCTGTCGTTATTTAGCCACGGGCTTCTCAGCTATAATTATACGTCAGATGCGAAAAATCGCTTGAGCATAAAGTCGAAACTCCAACGACTACATACGCAACTACAACACAATATTTTGTCCACAGGTTCTCTAGAACATTCTCCGTCGGACAGTTTCCGTCGCAAGTCGTTGTTGGCTGAGAGTGGGCGCGCGGCCTCTGTGTCTGACGTGCAACTTAGAGAGGACCTGGCCGAAGCCATGAAGGAAGATCACGGTATGTTATGTGTTACTGTTGTTATAGATGGGGCAGTAAGCAAGTTACAAAGTTACTGCATATTATACAGGGTCAAATTTTATTAGCTAGCAAAACTCCAGAGAATTGTAGACAGTAACTACACGAACTGAGGTCGTCGACCCTCATAACAAACAAGGTGATTTGTTGTTTAAGGGGGCGTAAGATACTCAAAAGAGTCTCTGGCCCGATTTAGATTAAAACTTAAGGAAAAGTTTAATTTTACCATATGTTATTACTTCCTAGAATCATATGTTATTACTTCCTAGAATTTCATCCTTATTATTGACACTATCGAATGGTATAATAATACCGTGTTTGTGTGATTTTTTCCAAAATCAACGGTAAAAATTCAAAAAATATTTATCAAATCTTTTTATTGTATGTGTTATCGTGTTAACATAATCATTATACCCATCGCTTCTGCGGAGTTTAGCTATCTATTTGAATTTGATCTTGTATAATCAATCAATATTTCCTCTTGTCTATTGTACCATCTGTAGTAAATAAGATTAGTCGAGGAAAATTTAAATCTGCACGTTACTTAAAACCAAAGGTTTTAATTTAGTTTCATAAATCAAAACTGTGTAGTTCAGAAGATTACGCAATTTTGTTTTATTTTCGATGTAAAATTTATCGGCGAATCTACATAGACATGATGGATTGATGGGATAAAAATAATGTTTAGAAAATCTAACATTTCTGTTGGTTTGGTCTTGATTTGATATTCATCACATCTGTGGATTTTCACAAGTTAACTTAACTTTACGTCGAGACTTTACTATTTTTGTTTCAAACTATTGCAAAAGTATTTACGCGATCAAATTTTGTCTCGCGAGTGTAACGTTTTTGGAATTCGTTTACCATCGAGTGAATATCCAAGAGCGAAGTTAACAAGCGGAGGAGCCGCCGGACGGACGCCGCGTCAGACGCCACCGGCGCCGGCCCTATACCGAAGCCAAAGGCATTCCGAGATAACATCCTCTATGGCCTCGCCGGCCATCTCCTCTGACGCGCAGCCTCCGACCACTCGATACGTAGGTACAGACGGCCGGCTCCATACGACCAGCGAAAACACGCTCACGCACACATACTTACGGTCATCTCAAACTATCTCAAATGTGTGTCGCGAGTGCGCACGCACTCGCTGTACGTAATTGCGCGTCTATGTGTGCGTGCGGTTTCGCTCAACGTATGAAGTCGACCTACCGTGCTTATCTATCGGGTGCTCCGACCTCCTCCGCACATACAGTAACGGTTGCCTTCGGTTTCGTATAGGGGCGGCGCGCGACAGCAGCTCGGAGCGCTCGGGCTCCCCGCGCCGCGCGGGGGCGGGGCCGGGGGCGGGGCCGGGGGCGGGGGGCGTGGCGCGGGCCGTGGACCCGCTGGGCACCGTGGTGCAGCCGCCGCCCGCCTCGCCGCCCGCGGCCTGGCCCGAGCCCTACGCGGCCTCCAACTGCGACGAGGCCACGTTCCGGCCCGTGCTGCGCGCGCCCGCGCCGCCCGAGACGCGACCCGAGGACGCGGCCCGCCCGCTGCCGCGCACGACCACCATCCCCGTGCAGAGCCTGCGCAGCTCGCACGCCGAGCCCGCGCCGCGCCTGCACGCGCTGTCCACGGCCGTCGTCATCCCGGCCGCGCTGTCCCGGGACGCCGGCCCGACTAGTTTTAACTTAGATAAGTATAGCGTAGAGGAGGCGACGCGAGAGACGACGGATGCCAGACCGAATGAGAGAAGCTCGGCCACCGAGCGAGCCTGCGAGGCGCCTCCCGACTCACTGCCAAAACGAAGGCAGTCGGGTGATATTCAGCCGGCCGCCCGACATAGAGTTAGGCGATCTCCCACCCCCAAGTCGGATAGCGAAAGATTTGCTAGCGACGATAGTTCTAGGGAAAGAAAATCTAGTAGGATTAGAGAGAGCCCTAAGCGTCACGATAAGGACGCGAGGGCTTCCAAGACAAACGAGGTACGAGAGCGTAGGGAGTCTACTCCTAAAGTAGAGACAGTTATTAAGATGGAGCCTGTTAAGAGAGAATTATTTCCCAAGGAGCATGTTCCAATAGAGTCTGTTCCCAAAGTGATCGGTTCGAAAGAATCTACACCAAAAGAATGCGTTCTGAAAGAACCTATTCCAAAGAAGGCAGTTTCAAAAGATTCTGTCCCTAAAGGTGTTACTAAAAAAGAATCTCTTTCAAAGAAATCGGCTTCTAGGGAATCTGTTCCAAAGGAACCTGTTCCGAAAGAGCCCGTTCCAAAAGAGCCCGTTGTTCTAGAACCAATTACAAAGGAGCCAATAATGATAGAGCATGCTCCAAAGAATCCAATTCTGAAAGAACCGCTCGCTACCGTGGACACTCCAAACGAAGTGCCGTCAGTGGCTGTAACTTTAAAATTATCATCTAAGAAAAAATCATCCGAATCAAAGCCTATTAAAGAAAAAGTTGTGGAACAAATTAAAACTGAAGAACAAGCTTGGGATATGCTTCTGAATGAGCCAGAGAAACCTGTATTGTACAATATTCCACTAGTTGAAGAAAAAACTGTTATAGAAAAAACTGTTGAAGAACCCAAACCGAAGTCCAAAAAAAATCGTAGAGCTAAAAAGTCTCAAGATGAAGTTCAGGTGAAAGATGAGGACACTTTTGTCGAGATACACACGATCGAGGATAAACCCCAGCCCTTCAGTAGCGACCTAGTTTCAATCTCAACACCTTACGAAGATATTGAACCTATGTCATACGTGGCCAAAGCTAAAAAATCGCGGTCTGTTAAAAGTGCTACCCCAGAAAGAAATCTCTTTGATCCCCGAGATAATTGGTCTTTTGATGAAACAGAAATTACCGTACCTAAAGCTAAAAAGATTGATGATGATGTTGTAAAAGATGATTTTATGCCTGGACCGATTCCAAAATTCAAACCTAAAGAATTAGTAGCAGAAGTACCTAAAACAGAAACTCTTAAAGTCTTTGAAAGAACTGGCGAAAGTACATCGCCATTGAAAGAATCACCGAGAACAAAGAAAACTAAATCATTATCGCCTTATGCCGACCGAAAGTCTACAGAAAAACGTTATGAAACAGAAGTAACAGATGTCTATGTGATAGAAACGATGAAAGATGATTTCCCCGAAATTCAAATAACTACTAAAGGCACCAAAATACGTAAGAAGTCACCTCAACCTGAAAAGAAGATTGAAGAGGTACAAGTAATTGAGAAACCTATTAAATCTTGGAGTTCTATTGCTGCTTCTAAAAATGTTAAAAAGGAGGAAACGGTTGTTGAAGTAAAGGTAGAAACAGAAAAGAAAGAAAAAATAGAGAAGGTGACTGAAAGTAGTGATTTAGATGAAGAAGCAGGGTCTTCCACACAGGTGTCGTTGCAAGAGAAACTGATTGAGTTGTGCAAGAGAACTGATATTATGGTAGCTGAATGCGATGCGCCTACAGAATTAAACTTTGTTGAAGGACATCATTCCGTTCTTGACTTGCCGCCACTGGAACCTTTGGACTTCGGTTTGGACGATTTCAAACTCGAAGTGATGCGAGACAGCCTTCTAGAAATGAACGATGGAGGCATTACAAGTCCTATATGCAAGATAAACATAGACAACATACTGTCGACCATTAAAGAAACCACAAACAAAGCAATAGAATCAAGCGCGTTCAACCTGATCGATTTAGAAAAAGTTCCATCAAAGAGAGAGAAAGGATTTAGCGTAGTTGAGAATGATAAAATAACGACTCAAGAAGTAAAGATTGAGGAAGATAAGTCTGAGGATAAGGAAATAGAGGTGATGGAGAAGTCTTCGGATGATGACAATACGTCACCGATAGTGTCCACGGATAGCGACAAAGAGGACAAAAAATCATCTGGTGCTTCTAATGTAACCATGCCTTTGATAAAGCAATCGTCTAAATCTAAAAAGTCGCGTAAGAAGAAAAAGTAATAAAATGTGTTCAGTGATATTAATTTTCAATGTTTCGATTTTTGCAATATTTATCGTAGTTTAAATTAAGGACATATTCAGCTCACGTTACGCCATTTCACAGCATCCTTTATCAGATTATTCTTTAGTATACTAGTATTTTAAACTAGTAAACAACTTTAATTTAATCAACATTATAAGCTATCGGTTACTAAATACAGGTTTGTGCAGAATACTTACTTAAAATTTTATGTTATAATTACTGTAGTTCTAATAAATTTGTCTTTGAGTGGTTTTTATAATATTATGTGTGTAGCATACTAACATTTAGTTTTATGAAATAATTGGTTATGACTGGTAACCTGTAAAGAAACATATAGTTTAATATAACCTAAAATAATGTTCTGGGGTAGCTCCAAAGGAAATATAACGTATTAATCGAACGCAAGCTGAATGTGTCTAGTTTACGCGAATAGATTCAAACATTTGCTGCTGTTGTAGTAATTTTAGTTAAGTAATGCAATTCATGTGATTAAGCACAGGTAAAAGACAAAAAAAACTTAAAATGTTTGTAAAAAAAAGTGATTTTAAAATATTTGCTACTAAAGCCTAACAATATTATTTAGGCAATGACCTTTTATCGTTCAGTAGCGGTATTTATGTCATATAAAAAAAATAAACATAAAAATGTAAAAACCTAGCAAAATACACAAAAAATATACCATATGCGATTTTTTATGAAGATCCCAAATTCCTACTTACTCGAAAAGTATTCATTATTAATATTATATACTCGTAGTTTTAGTTATTTTGGGCAACCTTTTGATATTATCGAAACCTGACTAGGTGCAGCGGTCTTCAAAAAAAACCTCATATATTTTTTTGTAAAACAGTACTCCTTTTAGTACTTATCTCTTGTTTATTTAGTTATTAGGTGTAGATGAATAAAATTGCATAAATTATGGAAACAAAAAAGCTTAAAAAAAAAACTTAACACTGTTTTTTACGCGCCACGCAAGATCTTTTAAAAGGCCAGTATACATAGAACTTTTGCTTACCTGTCATATAATAATTAAAGCTTGGCCATAATATAATATGGACACAGTTTATTATATTTTTTGTGCAATCAGTTACATTAGAGGTCAATGCTTTTGCGTAACATAGAGACGTTAATATTGACCTTGATATAATTGAGGCTCATTTTAATTATTAAAATGTAATTATATTGCGATCGTACCTCAGTATTAATTTATTGTGTTGCTTTGCTTCAAACAGCTGTTTCTGAATTCGATAAAACGGTATTTCGATTCGATTTGAACACCAAAGAAACAATAAATATGAAAGTTACCAAAATTAATTATTATTATGATGTTTTGGCTGCATGTCGTGTTTGTAACATTAAAAATCATTAGATGCATATTTTCGATTTGTCTAGCTATATTAATTAAGGACATTTTCCAAAAAACCTGTTTAAGGTTGGGTTTGTCGTGCTAAAAATTAGATCCCTATCTATTACAGTGCGACAAATAATGTTCTTGGTTGATGTTAGCTGTGTTAGGCAACCCTGTGCGGTTTTATTCAGAATCAGCTCAACGCTTATGACTTAGTCTCCCCGGTATATGATACCTTCTCACTTGTACGGCTGTCTTCGTGTACAAATATATCGTAACTATCGACAAGTATTATTTATTAACCAATGTTTTATTCTAATTTTATTTAGCTTTAATATGTTGAATCATGACAAATATTTATTTTTTAAATAATATACGCGTTATCAGTTTATTTTTATTTTGGTGAAATTATTTCGCTTAGTTTTAAGTGTAACATACGTAGTTGGTGCATATTACTGTAAATTATTTGACGATGAATTTTAGTTTTAAGGGTATCTCTAGTTTCCATGAAAATATAAATAAGTTTTTTGGTCGTATTTGCCCTCTATCAGAAAGACTTATTCATTTTAGCAAATGAATGAAATTAAATTATGAAATTATTGTTGTGAAAGAATTTGTTATTACGATCTCCAAAATTATAATGTAGGAGTTTTCAGAAAAGATCTAAATTAGAAACTTGTTCAAGTTGTAAGACTATTTATTTTCTGATAAAGTGAAATGCTCTTCATCGGGGACATCTGAGTAAGTAGAGCATATTGTTATGTTTAATTGGTTTGATGCAAATTTGACCATAAACAGGGTGCGAATAAAAATAGTTAAATCTCTTTTCTAATAGGTAGTACTTATTTTGGTATTTTTTACTTATATTTGGCTACAAAATTGTAATGTACCACTAATTTTGGTTGCTACATAGTCTAATTACGGTTCATTAATATTTTTTAAATTTTAATTTTAGACAATTACTAACGGCAGCTTATGAACTTTAGATCGCTGCAAATCAAATAATATTGTCGATTAAAACATGTATTTGTTTGAGAAGAAAAAAAACATCCCTTATTTTCGGATTTTATATTTTTTTAAAGCGGGATTTTAAGCTTCGTAGTCAAAATTATGTTCTCATCGTCTTCAGCTTGCCTTTTTATTTACACGCGGAATTAATATTTCCTTCCTAGTTTTTAATATATTATAAATGTTTATTTCTGATAATATTGACCAAATCATGTATCTACTGAAATTTTAAACAATAAATCAATGTAAATAAATAGTTCAATCTAATAATTCTATAGACATTGTATTTCATAAAGATTTGCATTGTCAACATTTTTCTTCAGTAATAATTAGAAGCAGTTGAAATGTTGTAATTCAAGCAGAATAATAACTACTTTTACTAATAAATATTCGTATAACATGGAGGAAGGATTGTATGGAAGCTATTGATGTAGTAAGCCGAAAAGAAACTTGTCATTGAAAAGCATAATACCTAAAGTACAGTCGCGATCGTAAATGAAGTTATCATACGCGTACGCTACCAAAAAAATACCTCAGAACAATTAAACGCAAGAACAGGGTCATTCGCGCGCATAATAGCATTATATTAACGGTCATAAAGTAACGTATGAATGTATTCCTTGACCAATTTAACTAGACACGCGGCATTATGGACACCGCGTTGGTGGCGCTGTTTTATGGACATCATGTTTTGTGTATCACCATCTATTCTATTTCATTCTATTATTTGGAACTACGTTTGAAATGTATTGAATTTTACAAGTGGGTGACGCTTTTCTGAACAAGCAGCGCCAATAATGAAATTATCAGATGCGGACATTTGCTTGACTCAGAGATAAAACTTTCCTAAAGATAAAGACTAAGATGGTCCGTATGAACTGCACTTACTAGCGTGACTGTACCTAGCATAAGTTAATTCGATTTTTACTTGAATACATAGAATTTTTTTTTTATATTTTTTTTTCTATAAATATTTTAAAAAAACGTTCTATTTACAATATTATAATTATGACAAATTAAATTAATAAAAATAAAAACAGTACTATCAGTCAGTTTGAAATATAATCGTCTTTTTAAATAACAATGGGATGTATGAGGCGGGTCAAACTGACCCAGGCTGTCATATGACGTTTGCTAAATATGTCTTCGGCTTAAATGTTCGCGCGTGTAATGTACCTTTACTTTGGCTGTATGGTTTTGTTGATAATGTTATGGAGTGTTTAAAAAAACAAGATAGTATCATACATAATAAAGATGAGAATTCAAAAACAGCATTTTTGCAGTTTTCTTTAACCATTATTTTATTTTGTTTAGTATGAAGGATTTTTCTGTTCAAACTAGTAGGCTGCAAATTCGGAGAAGCGTGCAGCGGGGAGTTACATGGGCAATTAAACGCCACGATGCACGCTGCAGGAAACGCCTCCCAGAATTTGTTGCTTTACACGTTGTTGGTTTGAGTAAAATAAGTAATTAAACAAAAAAAAAGTAATATTTCCAAATACAGCGTGGAAGGGACGTCGACGGCACAAACAGTTTCCACGTATTCAGTACATCATTCTAAACAATAAAATACAAAAAATACATACAAATTTTTTATCGGTAATTTAAAAAAAAAATTGTTATTCTTATGTGGAAAAAAATGAGTTGGGGCGGTGGGGGGGGGGGGGGTTCAGAAAGATGTACTGAATATGTAGAAATGTGTCCATTTCACCCTATATACACACGATCTTACTGATGTTTCAAAAGGTAAATGAAATAACTGTGTAATCCTTACGGAGTGCTCTACACACAGGTACGGATCCGCTTGATTCGGTATGACACGGGATAGTTCGGGCGGCAAAATCGATAATATATTTTGCCGCCCGACTGCGCCGAGTCTTGCCTAGTCTGGCCGACCCGAACGTGTGCAGCACAACTAACTTTAAACTTTAAATTTACTAACAGCACGGTTAAAAAAAAGATTCTTCAACATGTTTCAGTTTTTTTTTATCCTTAACTTCCAGTTGTCACAACAACCAGCCGGTACGAGGCGGAGCAGGAAGAGCTTAGCTCGAGCAGTTTCAGCTCAGCTTCGCGAGCTTCGCTCGACCCGCCCTCGTCGCCGACGCCTAGCTGTGGTGGCGACAACCAGCTTCATTTCCCGGGGGACTCGAGTAGCTCTGTATAGAAGGACTGAGCTTGTGGGAAAATTGTTTAGTGATGGCAAAAACGACCTTATAGAACATTATTATACGAGATGTATTTGAACACTGAAAATCGAAAGAGCTATTTTACAGTGGTGTTGTTTGCTGGAAACTTTACCGCAAGAGAGCACTGAGTGGCTTATTGTTGCTTCAAATAGTGATTTGAATGAAAAGCGACCAATCAGCGACAAGACAAAATCCTTAGCGCCATCTCGTGGCAAAGTTTTCACCATAGCAGCTTAATTTAAGTAAAAAACTTTTCACAGCGCCATCTACGCGGAACTAACTTGTGAGTTTTTAGTAAAACAAAGCTCTAGTAGCCAGAAGATCGCTCGACCGTTCCGACCCGCGTCTTTTCTCGTATCTGAAGAAGAGAGTCCATGTTCCTATCACTAAATAATCTTCTATAGATGAGTTGTATGAGGACCCCACAGGGAAGAACTGAATTACTAGCAGCACTTTAGCTTGATCTTCAAACTCTCCATAAGATACGGAAACTTGTGATGAGTATAGCCGTCGCATTTCAAGAGGACGTGTGGAACATTGCAATTTAAACTTTACGTCATAGTGATAAAGATCACACTGTGAAATAAGGTAGGGTTTGTATAATTACGACGTAACTATATCGAGAGGTCGATGAATTTTTAAAATGTGTGGACTAACTGTGTATGCTATTATCAACTTTGTACTTTTGCAAAAAGGTTGATATTCGTAGACATGTTTAGAGGGGCAAGTTGTTGACAATATATTAATTTGTTTGCGAGATTATGAATAGGAACTAATAGAGAAGTATTTAGATTTGGCTTATGCGTGCTAGAAATTGGCTTTGAGAAGAAAAAGTATAATTTAAATAATCAAAGTTAGAATGAATAATAATAATTTTATAATGATCTTCATACTTAAATCAATATGTTATTTATATTATTAATGTTTGATGTAATTTAGAGTTAAGTTTCAAATTTTCACACTTAATGTTATTTTTAAGTGTAGTTGTCTGAATGTATCAGTTTTTAAAGTATTTAGTGAATCATAAAAAGTTTTTTAAAATGCTTTTTGTTGTATGAATTAAATGATTCAGAAATCTTAAGATATCTACATTGTCTGTTCATGGAAATATACCATTCACATCTCAATAAAAAATGTACTGTATTTCTATTCAGTTCTATAGCCCATGCAGTTGAAGATTGGATTAAATTGTAGTTCACTCGAGTTCAGCGAGCAGAGAAACTCTGAAAAATAACACCATTTCTATCAAAAATACATTATTCCGGAGAATTAAGATGGTATTTATTCCTATAATTTCGAAATTTTTAATATTGGTAGTGGAAATATGAAGTAACACTAGGGATATTGTGCGTGTTGTTCCATTTTTACCTTACGACGCTCCGCCGAGCGTTGCCAATCCAACAGAGCGCTCATGTCCCTTCCGTCATTTCAAACCAGCGTCAATGATATTCCATTCTTCAACTTCATAGGGGTCGTCCTTTAATCACGTGAGTTTGGAAAGGGGGGGGGGGGGGTCAGAAAAAAATCAAGATAATCACGATGGGGGTGAAATGTGACAATCACGTGTATTTTTTCGTGGGACGAAAAACAATAATTTAATTTGTGATGTGTACAGTATTTTTTATCAATAATGAATTGAAGCTCGAGGCAAGCGAGTAAGTGCCTAAAAATCCGTTTTTTTTTCAAATTAAATCTGATTCTCAACTGTCTATCTTTTCAATAATAAAAAACACGTGATGCAAGCAGTGGGGGGGGAGGGGTAGCCTCAAACCTAACAACATATTACCAAGGGAGAACTGGGGCTATAAAAGTGGCCTAAAAAACTTCACGTGGTTAAAGGATGGCCCCATACTACAATAATTATTCATTTAACTTTAATATTCGGGATCGTGGATTCAACATTATTGCATTTGTTTACCGTGACTGTGATAAGTAGAAATTATAGAGCTTGCATAGAGTAACCGTTTCAAACATGTTCTGTTATGAGCAGACATCGGTATAGGTACAGGTTATTTACCTAAACTTCAAAGAAGTCAGTCCTACCGCTTTCACTGACGGTCGACCACTTTTCAATCTTATTACTCAGTGCATAAGAGTGAAACGTGGTTGACCGTCAGTGACAGTCACAAGCACCAATATGTAAACACTTAACAACTTATAAAAGTGCTTTTCTCCTACTGTTCTGATTAAAATATCATGTTGTTACGAAAATAGAATTTAGGAACTCATATTTTTATGGAAAAGATCCTATCTCCAAGTTACAACCGTTATTTCTCGCGAAAGTTGCTTTTGTATATAGGAAAGTACATATTGGTGCTCATGACTGTACATGTGGATAATACATTCTTCTAAATTAACTGGTTTATTTCGGAGGTTACATTCTCTCTCTCTGTCATAATAAGAATGATGAGATGGGGAGGTATTATCCACATGTCACTTACTTCTTGAAGGCAAATAAATTCTACCTAATTTGATCTCTGGTTACGAGTCCGGAGTCTCCTTACACTCGCACTCGCACATGTTATTTATTCTATTATTTATACATTCCATGGGGCCTTAAAATGAGCTTCAATAACTAACCAGTTGTTGGGCCTTATCTTTTTTATCATCGGTTTCCTTTTCCCAACTATGTTGGAGTCGGCTCCGAGGCTGTGTACCAGTATTTTGCATGGAACGCCTGTCTTTCTGACCTCTAAAACGAAGTCACTGGGTAATATCATAAACCTTGGTAAGACTTAGCTGCTACACCGCAAAATTAATGCTTATGGTTAGCAACTGATTGAAAATAAGAGCTCATATTTAGGCCTCAGATTCATGAAATAGTTTGACATTGTAAAACTGTTTTGGAAGTTAATTCTTTGATGTCAGACACCGAATACATTTGATAAAGGGACAGAGAACTTTAAATTGAAATAAAAAAACACAGAGTAATGGATATAATAGAATGTGTTCAGGATGGACGTCCAGGTTACGCCAAGTACCGCAAATACACGCGTCAGCCATGGTGGCTATATCTCCGAAATCATATTCAAACATAATTGGCATAAAATTAATCGTTCAAATAAAGCCTATTTCATGGATATTAAATACATTTTTGAACTGTATTTATTTTAATTTAAAGTTCTCCGCTTCCAAAAAAAATAGTTAGAATGTAGTCATCGTTTTCTCCCAGTTTAGTATTTTAAGCGTCTAGAAAATTGTAGATAAAGCTGATTGTATTTCTTACGTTATTAATTCTAAGGTCTAGATTTGTTTACTGAAGTCTGATATCAAAGAAGTAACCCTCCCAAAGAAGCTCATCATCACAAAACCCAAGTATCAGATTAGAGTAGGATCGGATCGCTTCCGTCAAACGTCTTCCTTATTTATTGAATCTTTGGTAACAAAAACTTTCCATTCGGCTTAAAGCATGTATAAATGTATTTATTTAATTTATGCCGTTTTCATGCTGTATTCGAAACATTTAATTTTGTGATATTAATTTCAGTGCCCACCATCGAAGGGAACTGTTGAAAATGAACCTTAAAATATTTATAAGCAGTTGAAATTAGTATAACAAAAAACTGATGATCTGGGTCAGTACTAAAGTTTTGGATAAGCACAAGAGTACTTTTGCTAATTAAGTGACTAAAAATATTAGTAATTAGATTTTATTTATAAACCGTATATTTAAATGTGACAAAATTCGAAAAACCAGTGCAAGTATATTTTAATGAATATAGCAGAAAAACGGTTTTTGTATGATGTTGGTGATTTAATTTAATACAGGTTCTGATACCTAAAGGAAAAGAAACAGAATAGCATAAAATGCTTTATAAGTAAAGTTAATTTTATTTGGCATTTTAGGGGCTTACCATCATCTGAGTAAAGGTGCTCCCTCACCGGGAGCATTCGCCTGTAATGTAACAATACTAGATTCGATTTTGTATAGAAGTGTATCTGAACTGTTACATTACAGGCAAATGCTCCCGAGGGAGCGCCGTAAGAGATGGAGCTATGCAGGACGTATAGCGCCATCTCTGTCTTACACTGAAGTTTAAAATAAAACTGTTTGAAGAGGTGGTAGGCCTCTGATTTTTAGAACCAAGCGCGAGTGTATTATTTATTGTTATTTATAATTATTATAACTTCAAAATTATAATTGGATAACGATTAACATCTAAGTACTTATCTATTTATATTGCTGTTTTATCTAGTTGTGTAGTCAGTGGGGTTATTTAATACAACTGATATTTCTATGGACCTGTTGGAGAGTCAGATAAATAATAATCAACAAAGGAGGTCCCTACAAAACAAGTTGTTAGAAGACCTGTCCCAGTAGTCCATTTTCACGTGCTGCGATTACCCGATACCCAGTACCCCGTTGTGGGTACCCGATGGCAATGTGACCGCACTTAGTGATGTGAAATCGGCTTTAGCTGGCAAAAGATCTTTTGTCTTTTCAATAAATGCGATATTCGCCACGATTCGACAGCGCGTCAGACGATTTGCTGAATAATAACGCTGTGATTTAGCGAAGCCTGGCGCGGTGACGAGTAGCCAGTGGGAGTAAAGCAGTGACACTCCCTAATACTAGGGCCACATTGACAGGATTCAGCAAACTGTTTCAGTGTGGAAAGTGATGGAGCTAGACGTTCTGTATAGCTCCAACTCTCTCCCACACCGAAGTGATTCGCCGAATACCGCCAATGTGGCCCTAGCATTAGCCCGTGGCGGTAAGTATACACGATTTCATCATACGCTTCTTCACCGGGTACCCCAGCCCCCGCAGTGTGTGAAAAGGGGCCAAGTATGGTGGAAGGCTGTTGGTCCATAGAATTTTTAGCTGTGTTACAATTATTTTGTTAGAGTAGCTTAATATGGGTAGGTTGAATTAAAAAGATTTTTATATGAAATTATCTAAAATTAGTGAATGCGTGTGCGGTTATGAACGTCCCAAAAATTTGACTGACATTAAAAGTTTTGAACTCCACCAGGTTAAATTTTATACTTCTGAAACATTAATGGAAACAATAGTTTGATTGATTGAAATATGACGTTAATAAACGTCATATTATTCGTATAATTAATATTTCTTACAGAAATAATCACTTATTGACACTTCGAATTGCGTTTTACTTAATAATACTTTTGATACAATAAACACTTAATATTTCGATTATCATAATTACAAAATAAGGTATAGAATATTTTTTTTTTTTGTTAATAGTTGCCTAGAAACTTGCATACAAAATGCTTACCACGCATATTAATTTAGGAATATTTTATACAAGAGATTGGAAGCATATTTATATTGATAAAAAATAAGTTCGGTCGTGTTAATATTGCGAATAATGTATACAGAGAGTTTGATGTTATTTTGATTTCTGATAAATAAAAAAAAACTTGAAAATTCGCTCAAGTTACCATACTGTGTGATCGATTTTGAACTAGAGGCTACATGACCGAAGCTTTCATTGTTAACTACATTGCTAAAAATCGAGCACTAAGTCCTATTCTAACATTCTGACGTACGACTTTTTCTACAATGATTGTTTTTAAAAGATCCATTTTGAACAAGACAGTTTTTAAAGAAGGAATGTGTTCGTATTTTTTGCACGGCAGTATATTTTGGTAATCATAAGAACTTAATTCTTACGCACTTGTTTGTTTTTAACGTTTTTTTTTTATAAATTGATATGTGAAAGGTACAGTTCGATACAATACAAGAGAGCTTTATAAAACTAAAAAAAAAAACAAAACTAATAAACTGCATTTTTAGATTGAAGTAAGTTGTTATTTATTAAATATTTGTGTCTTTATTATTATATACTTGTGAATTTTAAAATCACTTTTGTTAACAGTATAACTGTACCTTGAAAACTATTTTAGTTTCTTTATATAAATGTTAGTTGAAATTATTTTCTTTGCAATCGAGGGTAGGTATGTTTTCAGGCCATAACATGGTAGTCAGTACTATAAAATTATTGTAGGTATTTGGTATACACCATAACACAGGGTGTCAAAATTATTTTTACAAATTATGTTGATTATTCTATAGCGATTCGGTCAAGTGTAATAATAATTCAAATTACTGGCAGGAATATTGTAATAATTTACTAACAACCGGTTTCTGGAACAAAAATCATCGGCGCGTCAAAATTATGCGCAAGTCAATTGATGCGATTCGCGAATGGATATAAAATATCAATTCAACCAATCAAATGTTGGTTTTCGTTCCAGAGCCTGACGTAAATTTTGACTATCCTTTACTTGTACCAACGTAAGTTGGTAGTTTTAGTTTAAATTATTTCGACAACTCCAATTTAACTGAGAGCTAAATAATTTCCAAAACTCTAATATTACCGTTTTGAACAACAAGAATTAATCTTGATCCTGTCAGTAACTAGCCTAAATTCAGGATAGATGTTGCCAAAATTATAAAAAAAATCGTGTGAATTCACTAAAGTGACAAATTAATGTTTTTGGGAGAGAATTATTGTGATGGTTGGATGTGATAAGGCTTTGTAAGCTAGCCGTAGACATATTTACAAATGTAAGCTAAATTCCTATATTTTATTAAGACAATTAGTATGTAAACCGTTTACGTTTGTAAGACATGAATACCAATAAATCGATTCTCAAATAATGGTACGGCTTTTATTTCTTTATCTTTAAGAACCAACGAATTACTTTTACGGGTTTTCTGTATTGGTCTTTACTACAGTTACAATAAGGTCGGTGTTGGGTTGCTGCTACAGCATAGCATAGCATAATCAGCCTATTAATGTTCCCACTGCTGGGACGCAGGCCTCCTCTCTATGAGAGGGAATGGGCTATAATCCACCACGCGGGCCCAGTGCGGGTTGGTAGATGTCACATGTCTTCAAATTTTTGGTTCTAGGACATACCGGTTTCCTCACGATGTTTTCCTTCACCGTTTTGAGAGCAGTGGTGATGAAATAACTTACACAAAGTAATGCGCCTGGCTGGGTTCGAACCCACGACTTACTGCTCGTAAGTCGGGGTCTCCGCCACTGGGCCACCGCTGCTCTGCTGCCACAGAAGTCTGTCAAAATGACAGTGACTCTTATTCTCATTACAGTAAGGATGATTTTAGATAGCTTCCAGTGACGAGTCTGAAAATTACAGTGATGTTTGACAGGGATTGATGCTGTCACAGGTAAAAAATCTGAAACGTGAAAGATAAGGCATCTCACGATGTTGCGCGAAACTTTTTGCTTGAGGCCACTTCAGCGGCCTTTTTTGTAGTGCCTACCTAGTTGCAAAAAAGGCCGCTGAATCGGAAGTGTGATTCGCTCAAGTGTTGGTACCATAGAAATGTAACTAAAAGATTTTGTAACTATATAATGCATTTTTTATTAATAACAAACAAAACGTAATACAATAAGTACTTTAAGGCACCAGTCTCAAAATTAATGTGTCAAATAAAAGGAAGTACCTATACAATATTAATATTTTTATAGTTGCTCATTTTATCAAAATTATGTGGAATGTAAATATGTAAAATACGGATTATTCGTACTGATTGATATGCTTAATACTTATAAGAACGATTTTGAACTACAATATAAATCATAATGAAATTGAATGGAAACATCGATAAAGTGTCTATATTTAAAATACTATTGGCTACAATTAAATCTTATCTGGGGCTTGGACGGAATAAATCCATTTACTCTTACTAAAAAAATTTTTTTTTTTTATAAAATTTAATATTTAAGTACAGTCGCCAGCACATCAAGTTACCACAAACTGTTAAATTATCTCATTCGATTTTGAACTTAACCATCATTTGGTGTTTGACAGCTTGATGTGCTGGCAACTGTACATCTTAAAATGTTGTAACACTAAGACTACTTTTCTTAAAAATTGCTTTTACCATAGAGATTCTTGTAGATTACTAAGATTCATAATAATATTAAATATTGATTTCCGTTAAATACTGAATCGATTCTGACATTACTGGAAGTGTATGGACGGAATGCAGAAATAAAAAGATTCATAAATAAATTAAAAACTTAAAAATACTACATATTTTACAACTTTTTGAGCTACTACAGATTCATAAGTAATAATACTTTTTAAAGTACTTTTCATAAAATAAGTACAATTGAACCAACTATTTTGTAAACTAATTAGCTTGGCCGACTGTACATAATCGAGCTTTTGCCATTTCTTTTCTCATTTCAAAAACATTCTGGATCTGTGCAAAATGTCCAATGTTATGGCATTCTTAGACTGGTGAGAATCGACACAGATAGATTCATAGAAAACTGATAGCTAAGAGACACATGATCAAAGTACAGCAACTTACCATCCTGAAGATGAAGAGCAAAAAACAAACTTTGATTTGGTCATTTTGCACAGAAGTAATAAAAAAATATGTAACGAAAAACCTACTCCTCCTGTCATACACACCGGATACCAACCCTCACAATAAGCACATCATCTTTCACAAACCCGTTCCTTATGACCTCACTGACAACCGCATACTCCGTATACCCGAACCCTCGAACGCAAATCTCTGCTGACGGCTTCCTGAAGGCTATTAGCGAGGAGTTTGACATCATTGTGTCCTTCTGGGTTAACTCTGGGTTGTACTGGTTGATCATGGAGAAGGATATGCGACCGTTGAAAGGCCAGTCGAGGCAGTCATCGTTTTCTGTCTTCATGAGATGCACGTGGAGGGCAAAGCAGTTAGGGTTTTGTGGGGAGATGTTGAGGCGAACGCAGAATCTGTGGAACGAGAAGTTTTTTTTACATAACTGTTATATGCTCTTGCTCGCTTTCTTTTGCATCATCATCTTCCTAGCCTTTTTCCCAACTAAGTCGAATCAGACTTCCAGTCTAACTGGATGCAGCAATCAGTATTTTACATGGAGCAACTGCCTGACTTTCAAATCCCATTACTGGGCAACAAAATACGCCTAGGCAAGACTGGTTGTCAGACTTTCGGCATGTCAATGCAAGCACTGCTTAACTTTGAGATCAATCGGGATTATTTAGCCACGAGCCCAGATTTAAAGGTACAAGATAAGTGAATAAAAGGTCAAAATATCTCGACGTTTCGCTGAATAACTACTTCATGTATTGAAACAATAATAGTGTATTCCCTGAGGAGGCTCTCGTTAGGCAGCTGGATCAAGGGCTTGATTCAGAAAGCGGTACTCTTGGATACGGCTCGTATTGTTAGGAGGTTCCTCTCTCTGGAGCCCTGACCGCCGGTAGCTTGGACCCTGTTCCCGATACCGGTGGGCTACAATTTTTTTATATTTTTAAATGTTTTTTATATTGTTTTTAATTTAAGAAATATTTAAAAATGTATAAGATTTGTATAAAAATAAATAAAGGAAATAATAATAGTGTATTCAATTAAATACGTAAAGTATGGAATCTCACCTGTATCCATTGGGCGACGTATAAAACCCAGGACTATACAGCATCTTATAGTGATCTCTCAACATCGCATCCAGCCTAGCTTTAAAATTATCAATCTTCCACACATAGTTGCCCATACAGTACCGGAGCAACATGTCATTGTTCTGCTTCATCTTGGCTACGGCGAAGGCTGATAGTTGTTTGGACATGTTCGCTATTACAATGTCTTGTTCACGGTTCCTTTGTTCTAGGACTACTACTCGCTCGTATAGCGCTCTGGAATAGATGGAAGAAGTTAGGATTAATTGGATTATTATTTTAACTTTGTCTATAAGGTTGATTATTCTCTGTCAGGTGTGTGTGTTGGGCAGTGTTGGCCCAATGGGAAACTTCCAACCTAGACATTGCCAGACAAGCACTCTACTTTGTGTAATTTACTTTACCCTACTGCTCTCATTTGTCAATACGGTGACTGAAAGCATCATGAGGAAATGGGATGATGTCCTAGAACCGAAAATTCGACTGTGGACTGTGTTCCTAAAATGGGAACGATATAGGCTGATTATATTCTTCTCTTCAACTATTTCACCATCACTTTGCACGAATGAACCGAGATACCGAAAGCAGACC
Organism: Noctua janthe; assembly: GCA_910589295.1. Taxonomy (NCBI): domain Eukaryota; kingdom Metazoa; phylum Arthropoda; class Insecta; order Lepidoptera; family Noctuidae; genus Noctua; species Noctua janthe. Next base: position 4,037,130 of record OU342560.1, read on the forward strand.
GAGAGGAGCGCACCATCTAGCGCTATGGCCCTAGAACTGGAGAGACTGCCGAAATCGCAAAACATGTACTCAGTTTTACGTCTGCTAATTTTCTCCAGTTTCTGTTGCCATTTCTCCAATCTGCTCTGGATCACAGACCTAATTTCTAAAACTACATAAATAATTACCTTATTAAGGCACTAGTGTTATTAAGTGGCGCAGACGCAGCTTGGTTGCCGTCCTTGTCAGGCGCCTCCCACAGCGTCATCGCCTCTTGTTCCTTAGCGTCGATGCTCGCGTTTGACATGTCGTTGTTGATCTTCATCTCTGAGTACGCATTCATTAGGAGCTGGAATTTTTTTGGTAAGTATATTTGATTTTTAAGTCGCAAGAAATAGTTGGATGATAGATTCACGGAATCGCGAAGTATGGCAGAAGAAAGGAGAGGCCCATACCCAGCAGTGGAGCTAGCAGGGGAGGCCTATACTCCGGATTAAAATGATAATGAATGATGGACTGAAATGATCAAATTTGAGAACTCAAACTTAATGTTGTCCATGACTAAGTTCGAATTCCGTTACAGCCTAAAAAAGTTAGGATCTTTTTATAAACAGTCAACCAAAATCAACTTACTTTACATCAAGGTGACTAAGTGGTAAGCACATGTAAATTAAACAAGTTATATTTTTTTTTCCTGTTAGCAGAGAAACCAGTTGAGCGACTAGAGCTATTAAAAATTAGCTTTCATTCATTGTTCTCATTAATTAATTCCACATAATAAAACTGTGGCCCTGTTTGTGACACGCAAGGCATTGGCCTTGCGTGTCACAAACAGGGCCACAGTTTTGAACATCCTTTTGTAACGCTTGTTCATTGGAACAAGCGTTACAAAAGGATGTTCAAAACTTGCATTACTACTAAAGTAAAGAAAAAATTGAAAAATGGCAACTCGGACTAAGCAAAGTAAACTAACTTACACTCATATGTTTCTGCACATCAGTCTGTGCATGTTGGTTCATCTCCTCCTGGCTGTCAAAGGTTTCCTTACAGCCAACAGCTTGGAAAGAACATGGCACTTTGATCTCCGGCTGCGAGGATGTTTCTGGTTGGTTGAACTGGCAGGATGCTATGTGTGCGTCCAGGTCTAATGGTGTTACTTTTACTGTGCAACCTGGAACCATGCTTAATTATTAAAAGAGATACATTTGTTGAACTTTGTGAAATAAACAAAATTTTGATTCTAGATTGATGGTTTTAAGTTTTTGAATTAAGTGTTCATGATTAAACTTTTGATAATTTGTAGGTGCTTCTATAAATTGACTAGAATCCTTTGAATTGATTAAAAAAAAAAGTAACAGAAACTCAAAAAGTAGTACAAACTTACCTTTAGTAGAGAATGGACAGTTCATTCTCTGTTCCTGTATCTCCCGTTTGGTGTAGTTGTCAGGGAATATGTCCACCTTCATGCTCAGGTTTATATTGTCTATGGGGCAGTGGCCACTGTTCCTGAAATATAATAAAGAGCCAATTAATAACTGAGAACTATCAGGGAGCTGGGGTGGATCGAATAATTTCCCCACCTGCACGCAAAATACGCGCTTTGGAGGTGGACTTGCGGACACCAGCCCATTATACATACAACTGAGAACTATTCCTGAAGAAATTATTGGAATAACATTTTCATAGCAAAAAAAGTTATAAAAAAAACTGTTTGTAGTACATTGACTACTTCAAACAGTTAGGTAGGTAACACTTTCTTGGTGCTGTTTGTAACTTTGTAAAAAACGCGGCAAACAATGTTTTATTCTTTTTATGTTTTCACGATCACTAGGTTGGTGATTATAATTATCAAGACTTGGTTCTGTACAATAATAAGGCCTTCATTTAGCTGTTGTTTAATTTTGGTAAAAACCAGCATTACAATTCTAGTTCACCCCAGTAGTGGTTCAATGATTGATTCTACACATTCCTTTACAAAAAAGGCAACATTGGCAAAGAGCCAGCTCCTACAGTCACTTGTCAAGCAATATAAATGACAAATACACAACACAGTTACACAATGAAGTGTTTTGGTTCACACCAAGTTTGATTGTTATATTGATTACCTACTTTCATTGTTATATTGCTTAAATAACATTCATGTTTTGCTTCCTTTATATTATAAAATGTTGTGATTGAACAGCCCCAAGTGTGCTACATCTCAATTGTGTACAGTTGCCAGCGCATCAAGTTACTACAAACTGTAAAATTTTCTTATTTGATTTTGAACTTAACCAACATAACAACAACAACAACAACAACAACAACATAGACACAGACTTAGACTAGACATAGACGACACAGACTTTTTGTCAACATTATATGGTTTAAAATCATTTGGAGAAATTTGACAGTTTGTGGTAACTTGATGTGGCGACTGCACAATGAAAAAAGTCTCTCTTTTACTTTGAAGACAGAATAAGTTCAGGAGGAAAACTAAGAAGGATTATTATTATATATTACACTATTCTGATGGTAATCCCATAACAACACATATATCTAGCAAGGACCGAAAAAAGGTCAATTCATTTCTGGTACACAAATGATTCTTCCACAGTCAATTTCTACCTTAAATAGTGAATATAGAGTTTAAAAGAATGCAGTCTAGTGGTACATGTTTGTACCAAGAGTTTTAGAGGAAAAGGAGAGTTGTCAGTCTTTACAGGCAGTTTTGAAGTTGGGATAATGAAAGCTTGTTAAATATTGTTCTTCACTTAGAACAATCTGCCTAGTCTAAGTTAGAGCCTTTACTTGTCTTATTTGCCTATATTAAGTACTTACTGCAACCATGAAGTTATACAGCCTTTGCAGAATTTATGTCCACAGGTAGTGATGACAGGGTCACGCAACCAGTTGAGACACACAGGACATTCATAGCGGGACTCTGGCTGATTACTGAGCACTGTCTCGTTTAATGCTTGTATGCCCATTGGCTGTTGAAAAGAAGAAAACATGTTGAATAAAATATGTTGATGTCAAACATGGAATTCAGTTGAAAGAGTTTCTTAAAATTCCCATAGAATTTTTTAATAATATATAATACGGATCTCGTAATCGACACACCCAAAAACCAAAATTCAAATTGTTAAAGGATTGAACGGTTCAAACTTGACCTTGATCCTATAAAAAAAACCTCAATAACAAATTGCTGACCATGAAAAAGTTTCAATAGTGTTTGCAAAGTCAAATTACAGGATAATTTTATACGTTGTACTTACTGCAATTCCTTCAGAAGCATCTTTACTCCTGTCGCGATCCATTGTCACATTTAAACTTAATAATAACGTTTGTTTAAAACAGTTTTTATTAAAAAAATCACTTCACTTCACACACTCAACAAGACCAATTGCTCAACTGCCAAAACATCATGCAAATATAAATGACATAAGCATGACACTGATGGATGACACATTACGCTTTGACAGTACTTTGTTAACAGATGACAAAAATTTGTTGCCAAACAAAAAATAAAGAAAATGTTTATAATGGTGGTTTTAATTTATAATTTTGGAAAAGCCTTTTCACTAGTCTTATAGCCATAGATTTCTATTATATTTGCATTTACAGATTCCTCTTTTGTAGGCATTCCCAAAATGGTGTGAGGAGGAATGGCCACCGTTGTAGCGAATGCACGTAATAACTCTTGTATAAACATTCCGACTATAAGGGGTGCTGTGCATTTCGCATTCAGCGATTTCCTGACCTACACGTCGGCGGTCCAGGCCTCCAAGGTCCACCTCATTTGTGTGTTAGCGCCACTAAGGTTCAAGTTACATTCACGGTGACAATATAAAATTGTTACATTGTAAATAGTTTTTTAAAAAACATAAAACCATGGAAATCAGAAGTGATTTAAAAACCATCAAACCTTTTTTTTTTTTTTTTTTTTCCGGATGGGAAATCATCAAATGACCCCCCCCACTCTGGGCGGAGCGGAGGGGAGTGTCAGACTTGTACTGACTAAAACCCATCCATGTTCCTTCTTTGCCCTTTATGTTCCAGGGCCACGGTATCTCTTTCGAACAGTCCCGCAGCCCTGGCAGGCATCGGTCCATGCGGACCCCTACTTGATTGCTGACATCTCTTTGAGGCGCGCGTGGAACACGAACGCGCCGTCGACACGGCCTGTAGTCATAAGACGGCCGGACGGCGAGCTAGCCCATAACTCGCCGTCCACAGGCCAGCGCCTACGGTGGTCGGAAGCCACCACGTGACCCCCGACGCCCAGGGCGTCTCCCGCGGCGGCTGGGACGTGAGGTTCTTTCCCTCTCACGTCCTGCCACCTCCTTCACTAGCATGACTGCTTCGCAGAAGGAGGTGACGGTTTCCCATTCCCTCTCGCTCCGGACCATGGCTTGAACCAGGGCCGGACGCGAGAGATCGTCGCCGCCAATCGCCGCTATGAGGACACGGCGGTGCTCCGCCCAAGCGGGGCAGACCTCCACGGTGTGTTCCACCGTGTCCTCCGGACGATCCTCGCAGTGGAAACACCCGGGCGTTTCCTCCCGCCCGATTCGGTGCAGGAACCTCCCGAAACAACCGTGTCCGGTGAGGACCTGCGTCAGGCGGTAGGTGAGGGCGCCGTGGCGCCTCTCTAGCCACTCCTCAAAGAGGGGACTTATCGCCACTATGGTGGCGTGCCCTGCACGGGGTTGCGACAGTCGCTCTCTCCATGTCGCCATGAGATCACGCCGGAGGTCTGTCCGCTGAGCGGCAATTTGTCGCGGCAGCGGTGTTTCCTCCCGACATAGTGCTTCCGCGCGCCATTCATGCAGGCGCGCGAGGACTATCGTCTCCAAATCCCATGGCGGAAACCATCAAACCTTGCGTTGAACTTCTAAATACAGGACATTCCGATCCGTCACCTAGAATATACTAGTTGGTTAACGATTTCATTGTATGCTAATGTGTTTGAAGAGGCGAGACCGATGTTGCTCAGATATCTATCTTCGTTGCGATGTCAATAACCGTTACGTTCGATAGTGAGTAACTATTGCCTTCAGAATTTGTAAAGGCGCTCTAAGACTCCCTAGGTACCTGATTTTTATGTGATTTTATTACTAGTACGTAGAGTTATGACAGAATTTGGAACCAAAACCAACTAAATATGGTATGTTCTTGTCGAAATGGTCTTTAAGTATTAGGAATGTCAGACGTGTGATTTATGTACCGAATAATACAATTGAACGAATGATGTAATGTAATAATACTTCAGCTTTGATTAAAATTAATTTAGCTATCTCTATTATTAAGTTGTCCGTCTATAATTTACAGTTATACACTTAATTGTACATATTTAGAGGTGATATAATTAATGCATACTGTTGTTTTATTACGGCACGTTACATGTTGAAAGTAGTTAAAAATGTAACATTTTCGCGTAATGTTATCAAAGTGCGAAGAATATGTAATGAGATCGTAGTTGTTTTGTAAAATCCGTCTTAATATTAATTTCTTTGTGAAGACACTTTTGTATCATTACCATCAATGATATCGAAAAGCATTCACTATTGAGCAACCTCCCCTAAGCACCGCAATAAGTAATAGATACTTCATCAGCCAAGTCTTTTCCCAACTATGTTGTGGTCGGCTTCCAGTTAAACCAGATGCAGCTGAATTGCAGATTTTTTTTGAAGCGACTGACTATTTGACCTTCACAAGACCACAACATCCCAGTAACTGAGTAACATGAAATCTCTTGGTAAGACTGCTTATCAGAATTTCAGGCCTTTGACTATCCGCACTGTTAAAGATCCATAAATGGCGGCTACGATAAAAGATTGACACTGCCAGGCGTATAAGTATAAAATTTCACATAATAAGACCAACCATGCAGCACAAATTTTCTACACACAATAGTGGATTACTTTAACCAAGAGTTGAGTATGATAAAATCTCGTTCGATACCGGTCTGAGGCACGTAGGACCAATACTAATGTGTTTGTTTAAAGGACCACATATTTTTTATTCGTATCTGATGAAACGTTACAAACTTAGTTAACAGATTACTTTACAATGAAATATTCTATATATCTATATTATGTAAACTTTATGGCAATCCGAGAGAGATTCTGAAACACAGAGTTTCAGAATCTCTGTGAGTTTAGAGAAAAAAAGATTCCTTTGTACAGGAGACCGTATCCATCCATTCATGATCGGTTGGTTACCGACGTTCCAATTTCTTACTCTTTTTTTGTTGTTAGTCTTCACATTATCTTGAGATAGTATTTGCGTTTCAGGGTCCGTACTATAAGCAATTTTTCAGGATAAAGTATGAGCTGCCTTGTCCCATTTTTTTCGTTTAAATTTGCAGGTCAGAAGTTTATATCTGATTTGCAATACATCAATGGACCTAAGCATGCCTACCGTTTTATAAACAAAACGGTACACGTTCAGAAAGGCCACCTCCCAAGTTCAACATAATAAGCCTTAAGTTTAGCACATAAAGACCAAATTCCATTGAGCAATATCTCGGATCATTATTGCGAAATCGGTCGCATATCAAATTCACGGCGGTTAGCGTTGAGCAAGTTGTCATAGCCTTACATAAGGGTATAGTCGCACTATTATAATTCCAAAGATAACACTTAAAGAGGTGCCAACGATTTGTGTGACAAAATTTTGTGATTGGTCTGCTACAATGAGGTTTTGTAACCTCATTGTAGCAGACCAATCACAAAATTTGAGTTAGGAAGCCGTAGCAGCGTGTTTTCCGATTATGAGATGCGCTGTCAACTTTTGGTAGGAAAGCAGTACTAACTGAAAAGTTTTCAAATCATCGATAGAGTCATGGCTTAAGGGTCTGCTTGCATGAATTATATTGTAGGCCCAAAGGACCAGAGGAGAGAGTAGGGGCAGGATAAGCTAAGACACATTTTTGTCTGTTATTCGCGTTGGAAATCGTCATTTTCCAACTGCTGTAAACTCTAATCATAAGTAACTCTAATTTATCTACAAGGGCATTATGGGTAGATAATATATCTACATAGAAATTGATGGAAAAGTCTTAGGAGACAAGACAGTCAGGCAATGTCGGCATCCCTTGTGATGTCCGACTAGATTAGTATGCTCCAGGCCATGCAAAATTAAATTAAACGTCTAAAAGGATTATAACAGGTCGACAAGTTACCGTTAAGATCGGTGAAGACACCGATAAAATTATACTGCGCGACCACCATTCTGTATTGCAGTGCACATTTACGGTTCGCATAGAAGTCGGCAAGTTTCTTGCATTAGTTACTAAGCGTTTAGAACTACTCCGTGATGCCAATAGCAAGTAAAGATGTTTACGATGATGATTCTTATAATGGCTTCCTCAATAGCAATTCCAGCCATTACACCTGGACTAAGTGAGGCATGACTGATGTAGACCTGTTTTTGTGAAGATCTAGTTAACTGCCTCTCATGCATAAATCTTAGTTTTAAATGTAAATCGTGCTTGTAAATTATATTAATTACTGGCTGGTGAGAAGGAAGAGGATTAAAAATAAATACAGGTAGGTTAAGATTTGACGTGTTGTGTTTACATAATTTTGGAACGTGTTCTGTAATTTGATGATCAGCTGTGTTTGATTAGATAAAGGCTTTATTTTAGTTTATTACCTAAGTACATGCGTACTTAAATAAATGCTTCATGAAAATTAATAGTTCATTCTATAAAGTTTCATAGCTGAGAAAATATTGGTAGAAAACCTCTACTTCAAGCAAATCTTTTTGGTCCTTACGTCACAAAAGGTGGTAATTTTGTGACGTTAGGACCAAAGGATAATTAACCCGGAATGTAGTCTTGTATTTGAAAGTTAAGGCGTGTGTAATAATTTGCCTTAACTTTGAAGCACCTACCTATGTTGAGCAAGTGTGAGTATGTTCCAAACATTTTATCTCTTTACAATCATGTAATTACTACCGCACTTTAATTTAAAATTCAAATATAGGCCCTAATTCACAGGTTTTATGTAACTTTACTACAAAATGCATATTTTACTACAAAATAATTATATAACACTAATAAAGGTAAACAGCGGTCTCGTCGTATGGAACCGTAAAATCTGTTCTAGCTTATGAATGCAAAATTATTTACTTAGGTACTATTTGAACTCGAAGGTTTATCGTGCCCTGTAAGATGCGCCTGATTATTATCATTTTGTAAATTAATCATTAACAGACTGAAAAAAGGATTGTGGGAGGAATGAGACCAGAGGAGAAAGCACGGGTTGCGTAAGTGTAATGTGACTTAGAGATTCAAAATGGATGACGAGCTCTATTCAGCTGTTGTCATTTGTCTTTAGCAGAGCAAGTTGTATTTTTTCAAAACAAATATATTTATTGAAATAACATCCTGACATCCTGGTATTCCTGAGCTAGAGAAATTTTACTACATTCTCAAATTAATAGTTAACAGACGAGTATTGGACGTATTGGAGTGACAATAAAATAATGAAATAACGAGCACTAATCAGTACCACTAAGGATGGATTCCCAATTTCATTGACAATGTTTTCCATCCGCAACTCGGTGTCGGTGCATCATCATCATGATCCACAGCCAGACTTCACCCACTGCTGGTACAGGCCTCTCTTTGCTTGTGCCAAGCTCCACGTTCTTGTGCCAGCCTCATCCAGGATATTGCCGCGATGCCATCTCGCCGCCCAACCAACATTTCTCTTTCCAGTTGGACGCCACTCGGTGACAGCTCTACTCCATCTGCCATCAGTACCTACCTAAGATTTATTAAGAAGATATCTAGATCCTCATTTACTCCAGGTTAACACGCCGCAATCCTAGAAGTGGTACCATAAACCTTCGGCCCTCACGACTGTTAAATTATTTCTATCTCAACACCGGAAAATTTACGAGCACATTATCTATGTCTTAATGTCAGTTTCTAGGAACGCAAGAACAGGTAGAAACGCGTTATGGAAACGGAGGTAACTTATACTAATCGCATATTAAACAAAGTGTGTAACTGAGTTTGTGTTGACTTTTAGTTTTAAGTATTCTCTCCGCAATTTGAACGTAGGCGGTAAACGGGCGGTGTTTGAAATTTTAATGGGAAGTTTTGTTATTTAATCAGGTGACGGAAAAAGGGGTTCACCTGTATTTTTTTACCTTGTTGTAAAAAGGATATAGGTATTCTTTGTGCTCTTTGCAGCCACTGCTGACGCTGTCGATGTGTTAACTGAAATGTGGGAGTCATCGACAGGACGAAGAAGACGTTGGCAGTTAATTTTTTGGATACAATCCCATCAATTAATATATTAATTCCCTTCAGAAAGAGCATCACTTTGTTTCGATTTTTCTGGTCTTTTACCTAAAAATGTTGTTTTTAATTAAAAAACTCAGATATTATTTTGTATTGTGATTGAATTTATAGGAAATGGTCTTCACTATCGTACCGAATCTCCGAGTCGAATCGAGTCGAAACATCTCCCGATTCTTATCGATTCTAAATCGAGTTACCATAGTAGCGGAGCATGGTAGTAGTAGTAGTTTTTATATGATAGCGGTCGATCAACTTGGTTTAACGGTAAACCAAGTCATGGGCACCATGCACTACAAACTGGCTTACATCATTCTTGATAACCGGAAATTGATACAGCTAAAGGTTTTTTGTAGTTACGGTTTTTTCTTGATAGGTAGTTCTGCTCTAGTTAGTCTGTCTATAGGGAAATATTTGAGAGTTTTTCTTGAGTGTAATGATCTGTGAGCTGTCTAGATTTTGTGTGTTCTTAGTTTTACTGGCACTGTCTGTTACCGATTATATTAGAAGTTAAAAAGAACATTTACTTGACCCCGATCATAGTGCAATTAAAATAAATAATTTCTAATATAAAAAATAAGTTGTTTTGTAGGAAAGTCTGTACTTTGCTCGCTAGCCAGAAATTCACAATTTTTTATTTTAAGTATATATGCAAGCCATACTTTCTTTTTTAAAAAAAATATATCCTCTTGTATTTACAGGGATCGATTTTTTCAAGATAAATATACGAACATGTCAAGGAGAGGTTTGAAAAAGTTAAACATTTAATTAAGGCGTGTTACAAAAAAAAAATATTATGGAGCCAAAACTAACAATGTTCAAAACCATAAGATATCATTGTTTGTTTAAAAACAGCTCAAGTCACGTATTACGTATTCGTGAATCGCTATTAAAATTGAACAAATTGCTATGATACGTCAATTTATCAAATTAATGTATTTTTGACGGTTTTGTGATTAATTTATCTTGTGGGTCGTTTTTTAAACTTAATATAATTATTACCTATAGGTGCCTAATAAGGAGGACATAGTAATTTATTGCATTTACTCCCTATTATATGAAACTTAAACATAACTAGTGAAATGTGGGTGTACTATGGGTATACTTCTACCTAAACTTTAGGTTATCACAGGCGTGATGTTACCAACGGGAAACCATATCATTTTACACTAAATAAAATAAATAAATAAATTAAACTTTATTTCAGACTACATCCTCCGTAAATTACAACTTTAAAAAAATAATGTTTTAATTTACTAAAGGGTACCTAATTATTTTAAGACAGGACTAATGCCAATAAATAAGGGCTCAATAAAGTAGTAATAGCATAGCAATTTGCTATCAGCCAGCATACGTAGTAGCGCCAAGGCTGTATCGAGTCAGAAAGCTCTCAACCTCGAGCCTTTCAGTTGTTATCGAGCCGGGATAGCGCGCGGACAGCCGCCGAAACGTTAACGCGCGAGTTCGCGTTCGCGGTCTAACTCACGAATGTTCAGTGTTTTCTTAGGATTTGTAACTTAAACATTATGGTTTGCGTTTTTATATTGTCTTTAGTTAAGAGACTAGGTATTTTTTCAGCGGTTTTGTTATGTTTCAGGCAATTTAAAGTCGATTAGATACACACGTTAATTTTCAGTAGTCCTTCGTCGTATTTTATTTGAAACTTTAAAACTTTCTAAGGATTATAATAAATAATTAATTTAGGTATATCTGTTAATCTGCCCAACCGATTGGGGTTATACCTAAGTGTATGTAAGTATCTACTAATTTAGATTTTCAGTCAGTCAGTCATCAAGAAGTCGAAAGTTTTGAGATAAAAATGTGTGGATACCATGTGTTTTACAATTTACACAAAACTAAATCTACTACACACAATTTTGATACTTCATACAATTTTGATTGTAATTGCAAATATGTATACTTTCAATTTTACAATAAGCTGCGATATGCACTTGTGCAGCCTCTGACATTGCACTTCTCGTATTTTATACAGCATGCTAACATTTAAATCTTCTCGAGACATTAGATTGGCATATTATTTAAGCTCTATCTGTACACCACGTCTCATTTAAATATTTTCACCGGCTGTACGGAAAATGGATTTAAACGATTCTCTCTAGTGCTTTACTTGAGTAATGAAGTCAAGGACAGTGATTTATTGAAGTTTCTAAAGACAAATTAACTTTAATGTAATCATCAAATAAACCTCTTATGTGTTAGCAAAGGACATAATCTATAACATTATAATAGCAACAAGGGCGGTTAGATAAAAATGTGTTGTATAATAACCGTTCAGCTACCTAATTTATTTTTAAATAAACAAGCCCTGTGGGACCTAATTTCCCTTCAGCAAAAATTACGTACTTCTATACAAATTTTCATTTTATCTCCTTTAGGGGAGGATTATTTAAAACTTCGTCCTTTCTGCTAACCTCTTACCATAAAGAAACGCTTGTACTCCATTCGATTAAAAAAAAAACGAACCTTTTTTTAAATCTGATTTTAGAAACATGAAATTTAGCAATGGAGTTTCGGGTACTATAAGGTTCTCAGCTACCCAAATTAAATGCCTGCAAACACACTACACATGTTTACTGCATTCAATACATAGTCTATATCAGTCTTTGCAAAACCACAAACTCATTTCAATCTCCAACTGCACACATTTCGTTAAAAACTGGTGCATCAAGGCGCCACGGTGTTACACAACAAATAATTTCAAAAGCAATTTGTCTGTCGTCTTAGATGTAGGCTTTTCCTAAATCATGCTGTAATACACTTCCGTCTTCCTAGATAAATCTCTACCGGCATCCATCTTCAGGTTTCCTACAGGTAGGGTTGAACAAAATAACAAACATGTTTTTGGTCGAGAAAGCCAAAATTTAAGAGAAGTATGGAAGAAGCAGACAAGCTGCACAAGTGCACAAACCTCAAATAAATAGGGATAAGGTTAGGGGAATTAAGTTCCGTCACGTAATGTGGGACGATTTAAGAGTCGCTCCCTCAGTAAAAGTAGTCGATAATAATCACCAAAATCAACTAACTAACAGTCACCCAATAAAGAGTCTATGGATCAAGGCAATCTTTCAAAAAACCGCAGTAGTTAAAGATATTTTACTTTGATTATATTTTTTCTCAATTGGCCTTGGGTTCTTAATTATGTAACGTACGAGAACGGGAAGAAGTATATAGAAGATCGGCACTGACATTCAATATTGCATGAGTATTATGCAACAAGATGCCCCTGAATGTCAAATGTGCAGTAACTATCTTCTAAAAGAGATTAGTCTTTGAAGTGGAATGCCTTTGGTTATCTCGTGGTGACTCGACAATAGCTCATGTCATGCTAGTAAGATAAGCTAGTTGTAGCTAAATTGTTAGTGGAACTGATTGTGTAAAGACTAGAGTGCGTTGGACAATACATTTCTGTTTTGTGGCCAGAGCTAAGGTAGAAATAAACCTTCGAATATTTATTTTTACAGGTATTTTTTGACTTTTACAAAAAACCATTTCGAAATACATAGATTAAAAGCTTAGTACACGAACCATAAGTTCGAAGACATGGGACATCCACGCAATGGCCCCACGTGGTAGAATTTATGGGTCACACCATCTTACAGAGGAAAAGTTGTTGTCCCACGTTGTGGGAACTTTGTAGGCTGATTCCGCTCACTATAAAAATTAACATCGTACCCAAAAAGAGTTGCCATAAAACCTTAAATGTTTAAAAAGTAGAGCAAGTTCTACAGTAGCACAATCTATTTCCACACATTTGGCCAAAAACTTGAACCTTACATAATACCCACATTGTTTTGAATAAGTATCTCGCGTTCTGCATAATGGAATTTGCAAAAGAAACTAGCTTTAGGGTTTTGAAACTTAATAACTAAGAATTAAGTATTCTCAAATATCTGTTATGTATAAAAAGGACATTGTTAGAAAGGTCACTCTAAATTAGCTCAAGAACAGAACAACCTCGGAATAATCACAAGATTATCAATGTTTCCGCGACTTTTAAAAACCATATGCGATGATACGCTAGGATCTTATTTAGTTTCAAATTAGGCCAGCATTTAAATAAACTTTTAGTTTAGATTAAGAATAGATTAAGTTCAAGTTTAGATTCAGTACGTATGTCCTGACTTCCTGAGCACCTTGAGCATTTAAACTATCTATCATACTTGGGAGGATGATCTGTGATTACCTTGGGACCATTCTGGACTAGGGTGGCACTGGACAGAGCACAATGGAAACTGTTGGAGGAGGCCTATACTAAAAGGCACACTTAATTACGTGATATGTTATAAAGGAATGATTTAAAATGGTTATATTGTGAAGTTGTGAAGTACGAAATTCGGAAATAAAAAATTTTTAAATTAAAATTATTAATAGTACTTACTGACTTATTTTACCACAACATAACAATTCCTGTCGAAACGATAGAAGATTAAGACCAATACTCTTTAAACCAACATTGTTTTCTATTACACCACTATTTTCGAGACCTCAATTTAAAACCCACTAATGCAAAAGTGCACAACAAAGGAGATTATCCAACAATTGTTTAGCAACTGTCCAACTATGCGACCATTATTAAATCAGCCACACAAAAAGGTCTAATTAGAAGATGGAGCTCGCTTACAAAAGTTTTAAAAAGCTTTTTTTCTGAGAACGCTTTGTTACGTTGAATGAGAACTGGCAACACTAATGACCTTTTCGTTTAAATAGTTTGTGGACATTATCTTAAACGGTTCTAGTTTGGAGATAGTTTAAGTGACTATTTATGCAAGGTTGATAATTTTGTTACTGTTGACATTTGTTAACTGCACGTAGAATGTAGGTCACGCTATTTACGAGTATTTTTGGTCCTTTGTAATCTGGTTCTAAGCACCAAGTTTTAACCATAGTTGTTATTTGCTATTAGCTTCATGTACAATGTAGATAAAACTATATAAGCCAGGATTTTTAATCGTTGCAATATTGTATGAAAACCAGGAATAGTTGTTTATGGTCTCACTTTTTCATTTTGAATTTTCAAAACAATCCCGTTATTACAGAGTTAAAACTGAGTAAGATGTTATCGAAATTGTAAGGTTTTATTTGATGTCAGTGTGATACTTAATTTTTTGCTTCTTTTTTCGCATTGTTTTTTAATTTATGATGTGGACTTAGTCACTTATAGAGCTAGGTGGTGGTGGCCCCATTTGGACCTTATTACTCTGCTATGTAGATTGAATTATGAAGTTATATGATTAATTAGGCATTGTAATAGTAATTTATGAGTGTGTATGAAAAATTAGTCTTACATTTTGCAAGCAACACGTCGACCCGATTTCTTTAGTCCCTGAGGCAAGAAAATAAACTACTGAAACATTCTTCTTTTGTCATTCTCTAACAGCAATTGATTATTTTTTATAGTTGCAACACTCGTTTCTATTTGAAGTCTTAAGCTCAGAGGGCCAGTTATTTTTTGAAGTGCTAAAGATTCTTGCACACAGCACCTATTGTGTTGTGTGCAGGAATCTTTAGCAGGCCTTTCTTCAGAGCTTTTGTAGGTGTTAAGTACTCCGTCAATGTTCGTTGATCCTTATGCAAGATGCCCATCAAAGATGTTACATACAATCCTTGATGCTTTGCAACAGTTTCGATCCATGTCAATACACTTCCTCAAATCACTTTTTGGTGGTTTACAGTTGATGAGATCGGTGGGTACAGAAATTTAATCTAATCTAACTTCAGTGTTACATCTTAGTCTAGTCTTTGTAACACAAATAATAACTTCATTGCTTCTTTTATGCAAGATGTCGATAAAAATTAAACAAATGGCGTGATCCTAAGTGTTGAGTTAAAATAAAACGAGTAAATAATAATAAGAGAATACTACAGAATCGATCAGTGTGAAAGATGATATGTATAGAAAGGGGATAAGTACTAAGATGATAACTAATAGAAAATAATGGATGAAGAAGACTTACTGACCCCCAAATAACTTGGGCAGGTCAATTAAAAACAAAACAATCTAAAATAAGTATCCTATGAGTTAGTTGATGAGCAATAAAAGCTGCGTTGTCGATCAGTCTTTTGATTTTTTCGGAGTGTGCAATATTTGCACAGACCGCGATCTTTATCTTAAGCTTATATGACTAGACAATAGGTTTATCCTTTAAGTCGAATAGTTACCCAATATTAATCTGCAATATGGCAAGGTATGTAAATATGCTTGCCTCAAGAGATAACAGCTTAACTTAAATCGTTACTATTGTTAAGCTGTCGAAAGATTACGCATGCAATTGCTCATGTAGATATGGTGGTAGCTTTCGAAATATTAATTGAATAGGTGAGAGGTTCAATTTTATTTGGTTACATTTTTTAATTTTATTGTTATTTTAGTTTCAATCTTCTTGTTTACTTTTGTGCAATGGATTAACAATCAATCGATACGCACTTTGCATATTTTCATACATTCATCCATAATTTAAGGTAAGTGCATCGTTCCTCCTTTAACTTGTTTTCTGACACTACTGTGTGAGTGTGTGTAGGTTTCATCATGGTATTTCCAAATCATCTTTATCGTATCTTAATTAATTTAAATCTTTAGTCTGTCTTCCTTAATGCAATTGGTCGTATCGAAAGCATTCGTAAATTTGAAATCTATATCTATAAGGCAGCCTCCGTTGTTTCTAGGTCTTATTCAACTTAGACTCCTCTAAATTTCAACTTTAATGTTTGTCGACTTCTTAGATTACATCAGGAATATTACAGTTAATTACACATCATTGCTTTTCATGTTAAGCAAGAAGCAGATTAGCATTCGCTTAAGATAGAGCAATCTAATTAGTGATTCAGAATATTATGGGAATCGTATCACGTTGGTTAGGGATCCGTTTACATAACTTTTTAGTCTCTCTTAATCGTTGTCGTCGTCTCTTTTAATAGCGATATTGGTAATAGAATTATCATTTATGATTATTATCTTCTTATAATAAACTAGTGATCCGTCCCGGCTTCGCACGGTTGTAATATACATATAAACCTTCCTCTTGAATCACTCTATCTATTGCTGAAAAGTGTATTAAATCCGTTGCGAAGTTTAAAAGATCTGAGCGTACGAACAGCGGGAGCGACTTTGTTTTATACAATGTTAACCTGTTATTGGTCAAAGTATAACGAAACCCAGAGCGTGTTCTTAGTTTTAAAAAAATAAGGATAGACGGAACTCTCAGGCTATACAGCAAGTTACCTTTGCTCGCGTTTTTTGTTCTCATCGCCATGCTTGTTAGTTTTTGCTATCAGTCTCACGAGTAACGGTTGACGTAACAGCATTTTGTATCAATTCCTTTGCCTGCTAGTGTTGTACTCGACTTCAAATGATCTGATTAGGGCTGTGACTTGAATTAGGATAATTTGTTGTTTTGTTAGGTATCATGCAATAGGACACTACATTATAGGGCCGTTAAGAAGATGTTGTGAGGAAAGTTTTGTGTTTAGTGGATAGACAGGAAGACAACCGAATCAAAATATAGTTTCTGTGAATGGAGGATATTGCTAAAAGGGAATTTAATTAACTAAAAATCAGCATATAGCATTACATATTAAGGGTTAAAGTATTAAATTGCCGATTTGTATGAACGATTTCGTGAAAAGTGATATTTCCATACAATTTTTTTTTTTCTTGGAAACGTCTGAACAGATTATGATGCAATTGCAAATTATAGTTAGAGTGAAAAAAGCTGCGTTGCACTGCGTATCTTAAATTCTCAAAACACAGTCTACGACAAAAATATACCTACTTGAAGTAGTCAAACCGACGGCACATTGAAACAGGTGTTTTGACACACTACCTTATGAGGTAATATGCAACTACTAGTACGGTTTTTAAACTCTAAAAGGTCATTAAACAATTAATCCAATAAAAATGAAATTAGGAACAAATAAGACTATACCTCAAAGTTACAAACAGAACAAAATGTGAGAAAAAAACGGCAATTTAATAGTTAAAGACCTATTAATATAGTCTTCCAAAACTCCTGCCTTTTATAGTTATCTCACTATAAAGCAGTATAATAGGTTCCTTTGCAACCCAATTAATTTTGTTACTATTAATCTAATTGAATAAGCATATCCAGAGAGCGAATTCTTGTCTAATAATTACACAATTTTTGTTTTGGTGTTACTTATCTCTTACGCTGTATCTTGTGCCTACAGAATATCAGTACGTGTAAGCTTAACAATAAATTGCTTAAAAAGGCTTGAACATACCCAAGACAAATATAGCTTGTACCCAAGACAAACATTGAATGAAGTAATCAGATACATTGCCGGATGAAAATGATGTTTTTTTACAATAAATTTTACTTACTGTCAGTTATTTTATGCGTACCACATAAAGTCCTTATGTAGGTACCGTTCATTGCGAATCAGCCAGTTTCATAATTTAGTAGTATTCATATAAGTAGGTATGTACCCAAGGACCGTTATTTTATTTGGTGTATTAGGACCAAACTATAATTTAAGTGGGCGGGTTATTTGAAAGTAATTATTATGTAGGTACCTATGTAAAAGTTTTTTATTACTTTAACGGTAATCAACCAATCCAGCGGATCCCTGCAACCTTCACCAGGTCATCGGTCCATCTAGAGGATACCGGCGGGACCGGTCAATGTGGCGACACTTGGAGGAGGCCTATGTCCAGCAGTGGACGTCTTTCGGCTGAAATGATGATGATGATGATGATGATGATGAATCAATCAATCAGGCGTGGACCTTTGTCGTATTTTATTATTAGTAATAAGATTAGTTAAAAGTTTCCTCATTTTTGATTAGAGACTGATGATAACAGGAAAGGTATGATCAATTTTTTTTAAAAGACAACGACTTTTTGTAGTAATAATTTAAACTCACACCGTCATATCATTGGGTTCATTCGATAAGCGCAAGCGGGCAACTCTTTACTGAAATCATAAGCTTAGCAATGATAACCATGTTACCTATAAAAGTGGATTGTTTTGAATTACCAAGATGTTCTCCCAGATTTATCAGCGCAGCAGCTAGCATGTAGCTTTTGAACTTTCAAGATAAAGACTTTCTATAAATTATAATTATATTTTCTCTGATAATTTACAAAGTAAACGGTCTACAATAATCATCATCTGCCTAGCCTTTTCCCAACTATGTAAAGGTAATAATAATAATAATAAATAGTAAACAACTTTTCTCAATTATATTGAGGTCGGCTTCCAGTCTAACGGGATACAGCTAAATATCAAAGAGCGACTGCCTATCGGAGTTCCAAAACCCAGCTGTCACTATGTATTATGTATTGTCTTACCCCTTGGTAAGACTGGTGGTCGAGCTTTCAGGCTTTTGTCTACCCTTAACGCCTGTGACCGTCCAAACGGTATATCATACCACCATCTTTTATTTAATCATTTCTCGCTCCCGCTTATCACTTGCACCCTACATTACAAGACGTAATCTCAGACAGTAAGTGGGTTAAAATTATAGTACGTAGGTAGTTGTTTCGACATTTCGGCGCAGGCGCAGACACATCGAACGGTAACAAAGACCGTTACTTCGATCCCAGTTGTGGTAAGATTACGATGTAATGGCCGCCCGTTATCGTGTAATGGAAATAACTGATTTATAGAATTGTGTACAAATTGTGATGATTTTTAGAATTTGATCGTTTTATTGCTTTGTAAATATGAAATTGTTGATATGCCTAGGGTAAAATAAAACCTATGTGGATAACGGTCTTCTTCTTTCGTATCGAAGGCAGGTCTACTCAAATTACTTGGGCCCTGGGCAAAATTACAGAGAGGAAATGGGTGTTGCTGAAGACTTACAAATATACCAAAGTTTATTATTGTTATATCTTACTTCAATAGTTTCGTTGGTCTAGTGGTAGCAAGCGCGACCGCTGAGGTCTTGGGTTTGATTCCCGGTTCGGGCAAAGTGCTATTGGTTTTTTCCATCAGGAATTTCTAAGTAGCAGCCACGGAGTCAGGATTTGTACCCAGTTGATGGCAATATGCTCGTCTCCTATTACATGGAACTTAAACATAACTATCACAACGTGGGTGTACGATTAGGTACACCTCTGCTTAACTCTTCGGAGATTACAGGCGTGATGTTATGCTTACTTAAATATAAACAGGCGCTACCAGTAATTTTGGGGTTATACAACAAATTCCATAACAGATTAGCTTAAACGAAAAAAATCACGCTTAAAAAATAAAAATGGTCTACTCTAAATTCCGTGTGTCAATAACATTCACGAGTTTACAATTCCATTGCCTTTTACGGCTAAGATCTAGTTTCCTTCGCATTTCATTATAATATTTATCATAGGACATTTATTTATGAATTTTTAATCTAATATTTACCGTTTAACTAATTTTTCTTAGGCATCAGCTCAAAATCTTTGATTTATTAGTATATTAGGTGGATTAATCATGCAATATACATTTAATGAAATTCTAAGGCGTTATGGTAATTTTTATTAAAAAAATAAAAAAAACATCTTAGCGTTAAATATATGTTTTGAAAATCGGAATATTCAATGCTCAAAGATGATAAGCGGACTGCAGACTCCTCTTGCTAAAAATGCATATGTCTTGTAAGAGTCTCGTTAAAAATGAACTCACATAAACAAAAATCATTTATCAAAAACAGCTTTTGCCCGCGGGTTCACTCGCATTAATTTAGAATTTGGCAATCAATTTGGGTTGTACTCTGCTTGTAATAATATAATAATAATAATCATGATTCGAAAGAGACGTGGCGCCATCTATTATCATAAGAACGTTATTGTTGTTTTCCTCGGGAACAGTACTTTTTTAGGGATGAAAGGTACCCTGTATCAGTTTCTGTACACCTGACAACGTATATGCAAAATTTCAGGATGATCGGTTCAGTGGTTTAGGCGTGACTAGGTAACTAACAAACAAACAAACTAACTTTCGCATTTATTATGTTAAGTTAGGAAGTTAGGATGTAATGTCTTTAGTCGATGCCAGTGATACAATATCATTGTGATTTATTATAACACAACAATTTATAATAGGTTAACATAATCGATTCGTGACCGTATTCCGTATTGATGGCTCTTCCGAGGATTATAAAATAAGGAAGTATAAAACTTGACCCATTGCGACTTTGTCCTAGTGACTGAGTCAAAATGTCCTAACTCCTAAGACTATTATACAAGCACTAGTTTCTAGATTTGACCAGTTCAAAGGTCATACCTTATTGGATTTGCTAGAGTTGACTGGTTTAGTGGTCGCGAGGTCTTGGGTTCGATTCCCAAGTCGGGCAGTGGTATTGGGTTTTTCCATCAAAAATTTCTCAGTATCAGCCACGGAGTCTGAATTTGTGCCCGGTTGATGGGCAATAGGCTCGACCCGTATTACATGGGACTTAAACATAACTGGTGAAATGTGGGTGTACTAATGGGTACACCTCTGTCAAACATTTCGGGGATTACAGGCGTGATGTTATGTTATGTTATGTTGATATTAATTTAGCTTTATGGTACGTTGCTTTTAGTGTGCCACATTTTATTGTAAGTTAGAGCTGGAAAAATAGATGCGAGATTCTGTGGAAATTAACGAACAGAGTCCAAAGAAAAAAAATGTATAAAAGCTCAGTTGTTGTCCAACATAATATGCAGTTCAATGCAAGAACTGCAACCAAGACCATCGTAGATTTTCCTCTGAAAACTGTCTGTTCCTATAAAACATTCCATCTATCATACTTCAATAAAAACCAGCGTAAAACACAGCTATTAAGCAGAACTAATAACAGACAGAACCTCAAACAACGACTAGTTATTACAAAAATAACATAACATCTTCAGATTCGAACGCACGGCTGCACATGATTGTACTGCGCATGCGCAGTCTAACCGACTAAGCACGAAAAAATATAAATTATCGGAACAGAAAATCTCGTACAGTTACATTGAAACGAAAAAACTGTGTCACACTGAAAGTTATGAGACAATTATGTAATTTTTAAATCACGTTTTTGATGTTAAACTATAGTAACCGCTGCTACAGTTTCGCTAGACGCAAAATTAATTCAGTTTAGTGTCTTTAGAGTAGTTAAGAGCAATCACGGTAATGCTAATGTGTGTATCTAATCGAATCTTCATCCGTTCTTATAGCTATCATCTTTAACGATGTGAAAAAAACACAATAGTCTGTGTAACAGACTTATTTCTTGCCGCCAAACAAAAAAAATGTTTTCGTTAAAATGTTTCATCACGATGTTCATTAATTAAGTGAACCGTTCGTGTTTTTGTTAGTTAAAAGCTTCAGTGGTTATTAAAAATAACTGAGTTTTTGTCTTACTGGACTAAGACAGACTAAATACAGTTAAGATTAAATAATGGAACAACATTACTTCGCAAAAAGTGTTAGAGATAAAAAATTACAATGAAAACTAGGTTGAATGGAGAAAAGAACTGTAACTGCCAGTGAATAAAAAAATGAAAAGATTTAAAAAGTGTTCAAATTGAATTTGGAGTGTTCTAAAATGGCGGCGTGGGTGTGGTTGGCAGCATTGCTGTGTGGCTCTCAGGCCGCAGTGCTACCACCACCATGGGCTGATGTGAAGAGGAATCCTTGCGCAGCATTGCCCAGAGGATGGCTCATGCTGTACTGGCCTAAGGATGGGAAATGTTATACCATTTATAAGGTTAGTAAATGCTTTAGAAATTATGTATTTTTAGTTTGTATGTTTTTGATGATAATTATCTTCTACCTGGACTACGACAGTTATTATTTTAAACGACTTCTACTTTCTCGTGTATTCAAAAATAGAAGTAATAAAGCTTCGTTTTTCAAATAGATCGTCAAAGTTTAGTTCAAGAGTGTCTAGGGCAATGAACTTAGACACAGGCATCTTTATCAATTAAGGGGATCTCCTATCACCAGTGTGGCACCTACCGGACGTTGGA
Organism: Noctua janthe; assembly: GCA_910589295.1. Taxonomy (NCBI): domain Eukaryota; kingdom Metazoa; phylum Arthropoda; class Insecta; order Lepidoptera; family Noctuidae; genus Noctua; species Noctua janthe. The sequence continues at coordinate 4,059,368 of OU342560.1, forward strand.
GTGTGACTGAAATCTAACATTTGTACTTACAAAAAGAATTGGACACGACACGACATAACATTTAACGGTTTCCACACACTTGCTCCACGGGTCCGTAATATTCATTGTTCTTTTAAAAACATACTTAGACCGCTCAGCAAAAGATGTCGAAAGAAAAACGGTATTCAAACCTTAATAGTTTTTTAACAACGCGTCCAAGAACGACTGTAATGACCGATAATTTACCAAAATTTGTAAGAATTTGAAACCATAGAGTACCGTTCAAAATGCTAGTTTTTGACACGGAGTAACGAAGTAGTGACAGAAGGTTAATGGTATGCAAATTAGCCATTAATTTTGAGATTATACGTGTTGTTTCAGGACAGACTTAAAACCAATTAGCACTTGATAAAAGTGTGAAGAGTAAAAGAAACCCCACTAGATCTCAGTCTTGTCTTTCGAGACCTAACATTAAGTTAAAATTCACATAGATTTCAAGAAAAACCTTTGAAAAAAAAAATGATCTTTAAAAAGTTCTTTTTTCCTTTTGAATTAACACGGATTTCTAAAGTTCTAACTCGTAAGAAGACGTGACTAGGACGCAACAAACTACAAAGACACGTCCCGTATGGCGATATCTTGATCCGACTCTATGGGACTTCTGATCCCATCTATTCCGGGTACTCTACTCTGCCATTGCGCAACCTCACCGCCAGTGCTATGACCTCAAGACATCTCGCTCATGTCAACCGCTTGGCCACGACCTACTCGATACAGCGACACGTGTGTTGCGCCAGTTACTGCGAAGAAAAGAAGTCGGTTAACAAATGAAAGAAATCGCTTACCGTCCTTTCAGTAGTAGGTACCTCAAAAGCAACCTTAATGTTACTAGGATAAAGCTCACGGTAATTTTGACAGGGTTGTCAATGTTAACAGCCGAATAGCAAGCATCAAGTGACGATAATAAAGATATTTGTGATTTTGACACTGATAAAATAAGAAATCAAAGTCAGAGGAAAAATAACTGTTAAAGGGGTGTGTACAGGAGTACATGCCACGAGCCACCGAGACGCGTGGTGCAACGCATGTGTGACTTCACGTAAGCCACGTTACAAGCGGCATCGCCTGAAGTCATGAACGAGGCATAAATCGACTTAGTTTTGGAAATACTTTGTAGTTACGTAATACGTGAAGCTTTTAGTGTCCCTGTTGAATAAACAATTAAGCTGCTCTGTGGACATGTTCCCATAGAGTCCCGTTGTGTAAACTCGGCGCATAGTGTGAAGAAGATTAAATGAGGCGGATGATAAATATTGATATTGAACTTGAAATATCTGATATTGCCGTGTAATAGGTATAATGAGGTAAGTAATCGTAGCTGCCTTCTGCGGTGGGCTGCATAGATCTTCCGTCAAGTGAATAATTCTTAGATAAGTAACAGTAAAGCTGGATAAGTAACAGTAAAGTTTCCGGAGTCTTCGGATATCATGTAAAAAAATGTGATAAAGTTGGAACTTTGACCTCAAATATCTCCGTAATTAGAAGATTCCCAGGTATGGTCTAGAACAAAAAATGATCGCAATGACCTGACGGGGAGAACAAGTGCCTTTCGGCTTCGTCAAGGGTCTTGTTACACCCTTTAGTAGGCTGATTATATCATAGAAAGTGTCATAACGAATTAAAGCCCTACTATACTTTAGTGAAACTAATCACGACACCGTGACTACTTCAAGAAGCTAACTTATTAAACAGTCTAGACACATTTAATCATTTGAGATAAGATCGTATAAATACCTGATGTTGGACATGTCCGTATTGCGTAGCATACTGATTAATGGGCTATGTGTCTGTGGCAGGACGTGGCACACATTTTGTAGGAATATGTGAACTGGATTGGATAATTTCCTGTGAAGTTTAAAAGTTGAGGACTTATTGGCTCACTGTTGGAGAATTTATCGACCCTCCATAAGGCCGATGATCTGGTGAAGGTCGTTGGAATCCGCTGGTTGCAAGAAGTGGTTTGTTGCTGTGGCGACACTTGTGGAAGACCTAATCAGATAATGTCTAGCAATCAAGTAGAGAACTTTTGGTTAAAAAGTGCTAATAATTTTCTTTGAGAGATTGTTTGTATCTCTTTCCGACTATGTCTCTTCAATTTTAAATCGATGTTCATCCATGTTTGACTCTGAAGCTAAACCATACACATAAGTTGGGATTGTAATAGTAATCTAAAGACTGATTTAATATTGTTTTGATGAATGTACGTTTGAACTTTGAATCGAGCCAAAAATCAACCACAACGTGTCAAGTCATTCTATGGAATTGCTGTGGAAGTGAATGCTGAAACGACGGCTACTATGGACGTGTGAAAAGACGTGCTGCACCGACAGCAAAGAAATGGAAATGAATGTCATTATGCAGTTAATGTGAATTAAAACTGTCAGTTTGATACATTTGGTGAACTTTACAGTGTTACACGTATACGTTAGATATCAAATTCATAAATTACCTCGACACTCTTCAAAAGTTGCAAATTCACTCGTAACTACTGGCGCCAAGTTTTTTATTACGCTAAAAACTCAAGGCCATTCAGAATCAATTAATCATTAAATAGTGACGAATCACTGTGAAATGGCGAAATGTAAGAATACACGAATAAAACGCTAGTGGGTCAGTGTGTGGCATAACAAGATCGATCGGTCACGGTCTTTCACCAATACAGTCGAAACCACTCGCCGAACCGGAATACACAATGTTTAACACTGATTGTTGTTGAGCTGCAGTCGTAAATTAACGATTTGGAGACGTTTAAAGATGTTGTGGTGACTTTAAAGAGAGTTTTGGTTCGGATTTGTGTGCTTGGATATACGATAGTGAATAAACTAGAAGATTTGATAGAAGTTGTTCGTGTGCCCTTGCAATTGTGTTACTGTTGAGATGTTACTCTTAAAGACCAAATAAACGATTAATGGACTTTGTCAAGGATGATATGGCTTGATGGAGGTGACAGCTGAGATGACGAGTAATAGAGAAGTATGGAAAAAGGGGACATGCTGCGCTGACCTCGGAGAATGATGATGTTACTCTTAGGATCAGAAGCTCGTCCAGCCATTATCGTAATTCGGATGATGCAATAAGTGGTTCTTCATCACTATCCGTCGACACTTCAGTATTTACTTCGTTATTAGGGCTCACATAATACTGAAATGAATGTGAATGCAATAATCGATGGTATATTTATTTATTTATTTATTTATTTAAACTTCATGTACAATAGTGATACATAGGCGGACTTAATGCCACAAGGCATTCTCTACCAGTCAACCTTTGGGTTAAATAAGAAAACATTGTGATAGGGACATTGGTATAGCTGGGAGTTGTCTCCTTACCTTGTAGAAACCGTTGTTGTTGACCACGGTTTTGAAAAAAAGGATAATACAAAATTGGCGATAGTTCATTTTGTAACTATAATTCATATAAAATTAAATCTAATGACCAAATTAATAAATCAGTTAACTTCACCACTGTCCAATATCGAAAATGCTAGAATAATCAATAATCACGTAACGGCAATCGGATTCATATAACATTTGAACCGAATGTCATACGAAACTGATCGGCGTGAAAATCGAATGATTTGGTGAACATTGACCGATGTAATGTTTGTTTAGCTATCAATAATACCACACTGTCATTTGTTTTGTGGTAAAACTGAACTTTAGTGATCCCTCCACTCCATGTTTGGTTAAGAAAAATTATCATCTTCCTGTCCTTGTCATATGTTAATTGGAGTAAGCGCAACACGTTTATTACATCGCGAGAAATCCGGTATGTCCAAAAACCAAAAATTTAAAGAAGGACCTGCGTGGTGGATAACAGCCCACTTCCTCCCACAGTGAAGAGGCCTGTGTCCCAGCAGTGAGAATAATATTCCAACACGATTATCCCATGCTTTCTCGCCTAGGATAGGCCCCTACGCAGACCCCTGTGTCAACCTCTTTCAATACTTTTAGGGGATCTAATCCAATGGCATTGAACTTTCTTTAGCGTGAGTATGTTTCGTTGCGTAGGTGAGTTAATAGGTAGTTGAAATGTTAGCAAAATCACAGTATTCCTCGAATGATGACGAATGAAAGTCATTACAAAAACTTAGGTAAACGGTGCTAATGCTTCTGCATTTCAAAAAGTTCTGTGTTTTCCATCACGACTTCCTCAAGGCCATGTGAATGATTGAGAAACTTGCAATTACTCACATGCGTATGTTTTGCAAATGATATACGTTTGTCAGTATCGGTCACGACTCTTCAAATTCTTGGTTTTCTAGCTGCATGTTCATATTGTTCATCATGTACCTGCTTTTAACGTGTCTCTTTTTATTTCTTATTTGAGTCCATCTATCACTATTACTTTTCCTGTGGTTATTAGTCCAATGATTCAGGAGGGATCGAGAACCATGCCTCATTTTATACTTTTTAGTTAACCTCTCAGCTCTAAACCGCGGTGAAACCACAATAATTATGATCAGTCTCTTCAGCTAGAAATGCCAGCCCAGTTAAATATTAGCAACATAGCTTACTTCTTTTCTTTATCGTGTGGTTAGTGCCTAACCTGGTGTCAGAGTTTTATGCCACCCATGGGCCTCTGACTTAGAAATAGCTTATATGACTGACATAGAAATGGCAATTAACAGTAGCTGGTCCGACCCTGACCCGTTTAAAAAGAAACTTATAATCTTTTTCATCATAATGTACTATACTTATGTCAGTAATTTGAATAATACCATTTAATTATACATAATGTACGTTATATAACGTGTTAGTGGGTCAGAGTAACAGTTTCCCATGATATCATAATTACTACTTGTTCTATGTGAGATGACGGAGTTGACAGTAATTTGTGGTTAGCGTGATTGACGTTTGTTAGATGATGGTTGCTCACGAGAAGAAAAGAAGAGTAAAGTGTTTTAGAGTTTGAGATTTTATCTTTTTAGATGGACGGATAGTTTTTTTTCTTTAAATACCCTTGTCCCACACTATTTTTCTTGTATCGTAGGTGCGTTTACAAAAATTTAAACTCATACACAAACAGCCAGACCCGGGAAAACTACCAGTAGATCATACAAATATTTGTTCCGTGCGGGAATCGAACCTGCGACACGCAGCGTAGCAGTCGATCGGTCAGCCACTAACCGTGCCGTCAATAGATAACTCTTTGTGCACTGCATCTAGGTGACATGGACGGTGTAGCATAAGTGATTATAAAGTAAAATGGGTAGTTTTTTTTTAAATCTCTGTCAAACCATCTTAGTATGAACAGAAATGTTATGGGAATATAATTTATTTTCTTTCTTTGTAGTTGTATCTTCCAAATGCTTCAAGAATCAATGATATTAAGGTTCCCCTAACAAAAGGTGTCCTAATCAAAATGTATAAGTTGACGCCTTTCTTTGCGAAGCCATTCGTTGTGTTTGTATCTTTTGTAATTTTCCTAATATATATATAATTCTTTCGTTGATATCCAAGATAAAGATTTCTACCATTTTATGATTCTAGCCCATTAGTCGGCACTTACGAAACTATTTCGACTGGCAAAAAAAAGTAAGTAAAATAAAATCGACTAAATCAAAACGTCCGAAAGAACTAACCATTTAATTTGTATTCTTTAGACCGAATTTAACGAGGGCGCCTCGTCTAAGCGCCACTTATCCAATTAGACTCAATCGATTTCGTAAAAGTTAGACAACTGTAATTATTAGAAGTTCCAAGATGGTTTGACTTTAGCGACCTCTGTTTCTTATAATAGGTTTTTGTGCATGAATTACTAGTAGCTAATTAGTATTTTGGGATGAATTTAAATTCAATGTCATTATCAGTGTTTTTGTGATAACTATTCAACGAATCCGTGACCTCAAATCGCGATCAGCTCATGGTAAGTCTGCTCGGAGATGGAAGGTCGATTAGAGGAAGACATAGTCGACCAATTCCAGAATATGCAACCTTTTTCAATGGACCCGAGCTTTTAGTTTGTACGCACTGGAGACAAATATCGCAATTTGACTTTAGAAATATCTCCTTCGCTATGGGATCATAGCGAACAGAAGTTGTTGAGTTCCATGTAAATATTTTCCTTCATAAGGATCAGTTACGAAGGGAAAAAGAGAAACCACTGGCTGATACCATTATACGCAAGGGTCAAAAGCCAAAAGAATAAGGCCTGCGTGATAACTCTTCAAGCCTACGTGCTAACAGGCATTGTCATTAAAAAGTAGACCATATCCTCTAAGGCAGAGATTAATAAGACAGTAATGCAACTGACTCACAAAGACACAACCTCCTTAATATCAGGTCGGGGAAAGCGCCAGACAATATTTAGGTAATGACGTCACGTGACATGCATACCCACTTCTCACTCGAATTGAAGTCGCCAGCATAATTTAACACGTATAAAACTGATAATACGGAATTTGTAATTCAGTTTATTTAAATGACATCAAACTTTGGCCAAGAAAGCCTTCATGCTTTACAAATTTATACCTTGACTTTTGAAGTTTAAGGTTTGAAATGCTTGATGTTTGTCCTAGGTTACGTGTTTCCCTAGCTAGTTCAAGGGTCACGAGGCAAGTTATCCAACGCTTTGGATGCGTTCAGAGTTTATAATAAAGGATGTTTACTATGTGTTTGCGGAAGAACACATAAATACACTTGATGTATTGTTGTTTACGTCAAATATACTACAAGAGAGTACAATGATGGGTGATAAAGAAATGCTGGGAGAGCCTTGACGTTGAAGTTGATTGGAGTTACTTATTTATCTAACTTCATTTACAGTAATGTAACATAGGCGGGTTTAATGTCACAAGACGGTCTCTACAAATCAACCTTTGGGTTCAATAGGACAACATGTGAATTTGTGAAAGGGTACTTAAATATAATATAACACAAAACAATAAACACATGTACTTTTACACATAGAAGCCGAACCCAACATAGTTGGGAAAAGGCTAGGCAGAATATGACTAAGCTTATTTATACATCATCATCTGCCTAGCCTTTTCCCAACTATATTGGGGTCGGCTTCCAGTCTAACCGGATGCAGCTGAATACCAGTATTTTACATGGAGCGACTGCCTATCTGACCTCCACAACCCAGTCAGTACTGGGTAATACGATATCCCTTGGTAAGACTGGTTGTCAGACTTTTTGGGCCACTGACTGCCTAACGGCTGTCAAAGATCTACAAATGACAGCCGGGACCAACGGCTTAACGTGCTTTCCGAGGCACGGAGGAAACTCGGTATGTAATGGGTGACCACCCATCCACAAGCCAACCTAGGCAAGCACGGCTGAACCTAAAGATCGACCTGAGCGGCTGTTATTATTTAGCCACGAGCTCCTCAGCTCTCCTCTAAGCTTATTTATACATATTGATAAAATACTGTAGAAGTACTGATTCTACATTAATTTACGCAGACGAATAAGCAACTATACTCCTGCCACTAACGTAGACAGTTTTTGGGTGTACCTAACTACGAGAAAAAAGCACAAATGGCAAAAGTGATGAGACGTCCTTTGCATAAATAAGGCACCACTTTTTCATCCATAACATTCCACCTGTAATCTCCGAGGAGTTACGCAGATGTGTATTTATTATAGTAGACCAATATTTCGTCTGTCATGTGTGCGAATATTTGTCCCAGATAGGAAGTTGGTCGTACGAACAAAAATTATAAAACAGCTGGTCAAATTAAAGCGATGTAAAGATGACTGTAGTCTCTGTCCAAAATATTAACCAATTTAAAAATCGACTGGGCAATCACATATCATAAGAAGAAAATCTGGTGGAGAACAACAGGATACAGGTAGCAATCAGTTGTCTCAACTGCCTGATAATAAATAAAAAGTGAAAAAAAATACTCTGGTGCCAGAGGTAAGGCTCATAAGTCAAGACACGTCTTATATTACACGTAGATAATATCTCTTTTACGGTAATCAAGTTTAATGCACGTAACCGTCAGGTCTTCACGCTACTCCTGCCGCTAGTGGATGTAATGGTGTGGAAGCAGTAATGGCTAATGGCGACACTTGACATGAACGTGACTTCTGGTGGAAGAAAACATTATCGAGCAGTAGGAGTACTTCACGTAGAGTACATAGTACAGAAGTTTGAAAGTGGCAACTGTAACAGAAAAATGAAAGGGAGTTGTTTGTTATGCACATGATGAAGAGGGATCAAACGCATGTGAATAAAAGAATGTGAAAGAATATACAGCGAGAATTTTTCAAGTGGGCGTGGATGGCCAAATCCAAAATTATGAGGAATAGCGAAAAATACTCAAAGGAGTCTGATCCCAATTTAGATGCATAGTAAAACTGCATCATTCGGTTTTTGAAAAATAAATATAAATAGACAGGAATCGAACAAATTGATTTTGAAAAAATAAAAACACACTGTATAATTACATCATTCGATAGCGTCGCTATTAAGGATCAAATTCTGGGAAGTAATGACAAGAAAGAAAAAAGGAGTAAATGATAGCGTAACTGACACGAAAAAATGGAAGACGAAAAGGTGTTGCGCCGAATCCAAGTGGGAAATATGAGACAAGAGCTGGAAGATAATGAGGCTTCTTCTCTGTCTATTGAAACTTCGTTCTACATCAGACCACACAGAGGTCGGTCGGTTGACTATACTGGTTATGGAAAGTTTTAATGTGGTTTAGTAGCCAGAGCGATGTTAGAAAATGGAGTGAATATTCACCATCCATCTTTTCTTTGGCCTTATTACCTTCCATATGGAAGGTAATAAGGCCAAAGAAAAGATGGATGGATTATGTGAGGAATGATTCTTCTTATTCTTATTCTTTAATGCACACAAAATAACAAATATACATACAAATTGCAATAATATAGCTTATGTACAATGGCGAGCTTAACCCAGAATTGGGTTTGAATATGAAAGTTAAAGGAGTAAATGATAGCATGACGGTTAAAGGAGTAAATGATAGCATGACGGTTAAAGGAGTAAATGATAGCATGACGGTTAACAGAGGAGATTGGAAGAAAAAAACCGCCGGCGGTGTTGCGCCGACCCCAAGTAACATGGGACAAGGGCAAGATGATGATGATGATGGAAGGTAATAAACGCGAGCGTGTCGCTTGAAGCAAGTTGCGTCCCCTGAGGTCGTGATCGCGCCGTAAATGTGGCTTCAGTTTAGATTGGTTCTATGTCCCACATCTGATTCCAACATCTTTCTCTTGCTGTTGCCTAAGTATTTTACTACCTACTTGACATTTGTCGTAAATAAAGTTACATTAACTAGTCGGCTGACATTATTGATTTACAATGTAATATTATGTATTTCTTGAAGGTTTATGTAATGTATGGTTGTGCAATATGTATAATTGATTAATTATTTGATATTTCAAGTTTATTTTTTGTCTATTTTCATTAGAAGAAGGAAGTTGGCTTACGTTGTGTTATACCAATACACTGCAAAAAAAAAATTGGTCAATTTTTTTGGTGTGTAGACACTGAGATGACTGGAACTTTTGGAGAGGGAGCCATGCTGTGCTCACCCAAAATGAATTGGTATAAGGGAGAATGATGGTGAATGAAGATGAGACCAGTTAGCTACTTCTCGAACATGTGTTTTGATGAATTAAAATATTCACTGAAACAAGCAATGTCAATTATTCTTGACCAAATATGCGGATGACGCAAATGATTACCCAAAGTTATGAAATAATTGCTGAATTATGTCGTAAAATTCGTTTTAAATTGCTGTCAGTTATTTCAGACGCTCGTAAAATACTAATAAATTCACATATTTTGGTTTAAACATTCATTTAATTAGCATGTAAAATAAAAGAATTTGGACCATAAATAGTTTATGACTTGACAAAAAATTACATTGCATAATTAATCTATTGTGGGGGCTAAATAAAAATACTTCTTGAACTGAAAAACTAAAAGATTATGATCTACATAAAACGGTCAAGGTTCAAAAAAGTTCAAAGGACAGACGCGTTGTGTGTAATACGGAACCCTTCAAATACTTCCACTATTCACCTACTTCCACTATCCTAACTATCTGTATAGTGGTTGCAAGCGCGACTGCTGAGCACGAGGGCCCGGGTTCCATTCCCAGGTCGGGTAAAATTGTTATTGGGTTTTTCCATCAGGAATTTCTCAGTAGCAGCCACTGGGCTGGATTTGTTCCCGGGTGATATCAATAGGCTCGCCCCCTATTACATGGGACTTAAAAAAACAAAACTGTCAAAATGTGGGTGTACTATTAGTTACTTGCACCGCTGCCTAACTCTTCGGGGATTACAGGCGTGATGTTATGTATGTATGTAAAAGACTTTAACGAAAAGCCAAGCGACTTTGAATTGGAGACTGTGACCTATTTTGTCTTAGCAAGCATTTGTTTTCTGACAAAAGAGTGTACTGCAGGAATCCAACCATGTGTCGTGACTTCATAAGCATATTTAAGCCAATTAAGGAAGAAATTACCCTACCAATTAATTAAGAACCTTCATTAATTGAAGAGACACCAACAGAAGAAGGAGGAATAACAGTGATGTAGAACTAGAAATGGAAACTAAAGAGTGTTAAAATACCACTTCTTGAAAGGTACTGGTTCTCCCCGTCATTGCGAATTTTTTTTTCTGTGCAATACCTTCTAGTTACGGAGATTTTAAGGGTCAAAGTTCCAACATTTCACAAGATTTTTTATAATACAAGTTTTTAATGTTTTAACTTTAACATCCACGACCCCCGTACTATTCAATGCATCCATCAGCACAGTGTTTTGAGTGCGTTACATTGAGTCCTACCGTAAAACGTGATTTTTTACAAAAAAAAAAACGAACTCTTTTCCCAGCAGTACATTTTTGAGTAGAGTGACTTAGTTTGATGTACCTATAATGCTTGGTTGACGAATTCGTGAAGGGTTCGATTACACTTTGTATATTGCAAACATTAAGCACTATTAAAAAAAGTTCAACTACATTTGCTAAGCAACAAGTCTTCCACAAGCTACAAAAAGCTGACACGGATACATCAAACTGTCATGTTGGTACAAATTGCCGATAAGAACTGGTTACCGATTAATTTTCCCACATAGATCATGATAATCAAGTCAGTTAAGAAAATTGGGGCAGCTGTCATCATAGTCACTGGATAATTGATACTTGCATTGTTAGCTTGTCTGTAAAAAGTGTTTATAAAATACTGAATTTAATGATGATCGGCAAATTCTCGTTACTGAAGCCCTATAACCGGTTTTTTTCTGGCAGCTGGAACTGGTCAAGTCTCCTGGCGAAACAGTTCGTGACCAACCTCGTGAATCTCTAGTATGTGGCTAAGTGAGATGGAGTTTTTGGTTTTTTTACGAGGTTTAGTCACCTCTTTTGGAGAAAAACGCACGACGGCCTATCAAGCTTTACAAAACCAGTTTATAGGAAATCTATACAAAGCGAGGCTAAGTTATCCTGGAAAATTTACAACTTCATGTGCCGCCGTGTGTACGATTGAGCCTTCTATTTATCACCTCTAAGCTGACAAATTATTATATCCACTTAAAATTAAAGGAAACGGCAAAAATATGCACGATCTGCCGATTTCAGCTAAAATATGCATTATCTTTAAAAAATAAACATATCATGTTGAAATTATGCATTTGCATATAATCCTGTTTAGCCCTGTTATTGAAAAAATATTTTAGACATAACGAGGAGTTGACTCTAACTGGACTCTGGACTGGACAAATCATATAAAAAAAATCAGTCCTAGTCGTAAAATATTTGAACACCTTCTGTGTTTTCAGTTTTGCTCCCGACTGTACCACAAACTCGTATCGTTTTTGTATAAGAACAGAATTGCTTTAACCTTGCAATTAACGGGTTTTAGCTTCAGTCAAACACTATTAACGTTTTTTGACTAATTATGAGCATGCAAATTAAGTGTAAAAGAATAAGTTTCGTGATGCAAGATGATAAATAACAGGTTTTCATATTGTTCGTAGTTAGGATAAGCTTAGAAGGTGTTGAAAACAAAGGGCTTGCGAAAAAACTAAGGTTTTAAACATTGTAATACAGGTTTAATCACGGTTTCGTTGATCTTCGTCTGAGATTGAATCTCTTTATTGTTTTCACATTATTTTATCAGCTGCTCCTTTCATGCTAATCTTAATTTGTCACGGAGGTGGCTGTTTAAAGAGCTTGCGTACAATGTTTGAAATAATCTTTACAGCTGGTAATGTCTAGTGTTTTTTACCCTTCCTTGTTAGGTCTTCTGGAAAAGATCTTTTTGTTTGAATCTAGTTCTTATGCACCAGGCCCTTGTACACATACCATGTACTAAGGAATCCACTTGAGTTTTTGGATTCACAGATACGCATTTTTACTACCGTTGGAATGTATGATTGAATTGGGGTCTGGGAATAAATAGGGATGTCGCTAGGTAAATTAATTCACGTATTTTTGCCTATAGTCTCCTTTTACCTTCTAAACTTCACAACCGATTAATCATCAACGTTCTTCCCTTTCCAGAAAGGTCATCCATGCGCAGACACTCAAGAGCTAAGTCCAGGTCGCTGGGGTGGCCGTACCGTCGCGGAGTGCAAATGTCCCCCTGGCACTGCCCAGCTCCCCCACACCAACACCTGCCACAAACTCTTCGAACGAGGACCTTGCCGTCCAGGAGAGTACTTCGCGCCCGTCGAGGAGTCTTTCAACAAGAGAGGGTAGGTAAGCATCTTGACGGCTCATCTTTAAGCTGAAAAGTTGGATATTTTCTTAATTTGTGTGCGTTCATGGCAATCGCTCCATGTAAACTGGTATTCAGCTGCATCCGGTTAGACTGGAAGCCGACCCTAATATACTTGGGAAAAGGCTAGGCAGATGATGATGAGTGTGTGTTCATGGGCAGTTTAAGTTGGATAGATTTCGGCTAAGAGTGAAATGATTAACTAGCATAAGCATATAAGCATAATCAGCCTATTAATGTTCCCACTGCTGGGACGCCGGCCTCCTCTCTATGGGGGGAATGGGCTATAATCCACCACGCAGGCATAGTGCGGGTTGGTAGATGTCACATGTCTTCGAATTTTTAGTTCTAGGACATGCCGGTTTCCTCACGATTATTTCCTTCACCGTTTTTGACAGCAGTGGTGATGAAATAACTCACACAAAGTAATGCGACTGGCTGGGTTCGAACCCACGACTTACTGCTCGTAAGTCGGGGTCTCCACCACTGGACCACCGCTGCTCTCTCAAATGATTAACAACTAGCTGGTATTTTGCATAATGCAAACATACTTACATTTAATTCTTTGGAAACCTTTATTCACAAGAACTTTTGTGTTGTACTTAATTGCTCGTTCCACGCTATCTCTTCGCGCTCGACGTTCTCTTGGACGCTAGACCTGACTGTGATGCATTAACATCACAGTCAGGTTAAGCGTTTTCCACTCCTGATGGCGACGCGGTAGACCTCGCAGGAGATGGCGGAACGAGCTGGATGGAACCAGTGCTCCACATTGGCCCTGGAGCGAAAGATTAGAAAGTAATGGGCAGAGGCCTTTGCCCAGCAGTGGGATGACACAGGCTATCAGTAACAGTAACTCCTGATGGAGTGGACGATCACGTCAGCATGTCTGGAGTTCTATAAAATGAGTGTGTGATTTTTTTTTGTAATATTATACCTTTCTTGAAGCTATGTAATTGGCGCATAGGGTAAGGAGAATATAATTAAACTTCAGTGATTCGCCCTTCGAGATTACACTTATTACTTGCAGTAGCACGAATATGTGCTGCCATCTTATTTTATAGTCCATGAACCTTACAACAACAGAATATTCTATTCAGACACTGAATAGAATATTCTGTTGTTGTACTCGAGACACTTTTAAGCTTTCACGGTTTACAACTAAACTTATACTGTCACTTACGGGATATATTCCGTGATTGTTTATTATTTTGAGCTCCCGATATTTCGGCGCTGTTGCAAGCGCCAAGATCGCGGGTTGACTGGAGAAACACTAAAGATCCCGTAAGTGACAGTATAAGTTTATTCTATTCAGTCTCAAACAGTTTTTCACCAAAATATCTTTCAAGTTTTTGGATTTAAATCTTATATTTTACTTAGAGTTGAATTTCAATTGCAGACCATTAAAAATCATTATATTACAGTCACATAAATCTGGGCCTATTAACCCTTGAGCTTTCGGTCATTATTTAAACTTCCTCTACAGTGCTACCACCTGGAGACCATTAAAGTCGTTAAAATAAACTGGACACTGTAGTACGACTTTCACTAACAAAACACAGTTAAAATAAATTTAACTTTGATAGTTTAGGGTTAACTAAACATGGGCTTGTCGTAGAATGTCGTAAAAGCCCGGAGATTTAAGACCTAGTTCCCTAAGTATTCAGTTACAGTTGCAAAATAAGCCTTAGACAAAGAAACGTTCTATACGCGATAACGAAGATGGACGAGTCGAAAATGTATTGGTTTGACATAAGCTATCGAAAACCTTAGGTCAATCCTGGTGTAAATCGTCTATACAAATAAACGAAAATTTAAGTTTCTGTTTGTAATTTTAAAATAACAGCTTTATCTGGATGCATATGAAAACGGTACGGTATAATTATACGGTAAGTATACCAAATTTTTTTTTTAAATTTATCTCTCTTCCGGCTAATCTCCGACACGTCTGGACGGGACTTTTATGGCAAATAAATGATGTTTTATGGAGTAACTTAGGCTACTTTTATTTTAGGAAAAAGATTAGGGTTCCAAAAAAAAAATCCTTGGATTGTTTACAAAATCCGATTCAAATAGGGAAGTCTTATTTTTATAATGTATTCACGAAGGTCGCGGGCAATAGCTTGTTCTAGAATATGATCCGCTTTAGAACCCCCTCAGATAATTATTTATCAGTTTAGCTGAAAACGTTCAAATATACATAGTTGGACTTTTTCAGTTTTTTGAGGTATGAGGAACAGGATGTTGTAGAAATACGGAAAACTTTCAAAGCGATGGTGATTCGGTTAGGCCCATTGATAGGAATCAGTGGAGGAACAGGGTGTAAGGGTTCTTCATCCCCCTTTGAAGAACCCTCCGACCAGACGGGTGTTGTTTCTGATGGGCTACTGCTTAACAGTTGTTGTCGGATTTAGCTATATGTTCTTATCTCGCAGAAAACTCTAATAGCGCGCTGCAGGGATTTTTTTTTTCGTTATTCATTTGCCTCATAGATCGCGCAACAGTACTTTTTTGTATATGCCGCTACAAGCTTAACTAGTACTTGGGTTGGGATCTCCTACTGATGTGCACGATGGAATAACGATCTAAGGTTATGATCGATCGATATCGCGTAGCCGATAGCCGAGCGTGTTATCTATTAAGTGTTATTGGGATGAAATAGTTTTCTGAAAGTCAACGTTATTTTTCTCAATATTATCATCATCATCATTCTCTTGCCCTTATCCCAATTTATTTGTGGTCGGCGCAGCATGTCTCCTTTTTCTCTACTACTCGTCCTCGCAGCAGACACCTCCTTTCTTACCATATTTCTTCACATAGTCCATCTATAGTTTTTTGATCTTCTTCTAATCTTATATAGCCATCCGTATTAATACTTAGAACGTATTGTTTTTCTCAATATCTACATATACATATATCTATAAATATACATATATTCCACTAATACTAATGTAATCTTCCACTACCTAACAGATATCTAATTTCGAAATGCCACCGTATTTCACTAGGTTTTAGGAAACCATTAACATCCCAAAAGTATATCTATGTCCACGAACAAAGGTCGATGTGGTCACTATAGGTATAAAATATTCAAGCAGGCCAGTGTTAAACATTCCTATTCAAATGAAGTATAATAATAATATTCTAGGAAATAACTGTTACCTATATTGCAGCATCTTGGAATCTCAGATGTGGTGTTTAATTTTGTTTGTAACGATCAAGGCATAACATTGGTTATTAACATGATTATGATTAGGACTGGAGTCTGTTAAACTAGCTTTTTCTCGCAGCTTCGCTTGCGTGGAGTTCTGATATTATTCCACGGGAACGTACTACCGGGGCAAACTGTTATGAACCAGGTCGTGGTCCATCCGAGGGCTACATCAAAATCTGTTCAGCTGTTAAGGCGT
Source organism: Noctua janthe (assembly GCA_910589295.1). NCBI lineage: Eukaryota > Metazoa > Arthropoda > Insecta > Lepidoptera > Noctuidae > Noctua > Noctua janthe. The sequence goes on from OU342560.1 coordinate 4,075,528, forward strand.
GAGTGTGTAACTAACAAACTCACTTTCAGATTTATATAAAGCACTAACTTATGCCCGCGACTTCGCCCGCGCTGAGTTCGGTAATTAACCCACGGGATCATACTACCAGGATAAAAGTATTCTTGTTAATCCAGGTTATTAACAATCTATGTGCCAAACACCTAAATCCGTTTAAAAACTATTTTTGTGTGAAAGAGTCACAAACATCCATCCATCCATCCTCACAAACTTTCGCATTTATAATGTTCGGTAGGATTTGTTGGAATTTAAAGGTAGTAAAAGAGTATAGCTTGCTAGTTGCAACTTGCAATAGGCCTAGAAGGTACCTAACATGTCTTAGGTTGTAGAACCGGGTGGTAAACTAATGGCCAATAGGATCAGCAAGCTTATTTCCATCATTTTCGATCTCATTGGTCATAATAAATCAGGTCGATATTTCCAATAAAATATGATTCGACTCAGAATTCTGAGATGTCGACGTTGGAGTATGGGTTTGATTAATAAATGTTGACTCAATTCTGATTCATTCTTAACCCGTCCTAGGTATTTTTAATGTGCATGAGAAGAATATTAATTAAAACATACACTCGTATGTACCTATTACTGACAATGACTTATTGAACTTCGTCATTATTAGACTGACCGTTATTTTTTCATATCGTGCTCCCATCATCATCTGACTAGTTTTTACCCAACTATGTTGGGGTCGACTTCCAGTCTAACCGGATGCAGCTGAACACCAGTATTTTACATGGAGCGACTGCCTATCTAATCTCCACAAGTCCAAAACCAAGTTAGTATTGGGAAATATGATACCCCTTGGTAAGACTGGTTGTCAGACTTTCGGGCAACTGACTACTTGTAACGACTGTCAAAGATATACAAATGACAGCCGGGACCAACTGCTTAACGTGCTTACCGAGGCACGGAGGAAACTCGGCATGTAAGGGGCGGTGACCCATACACGGACCAACCTAGGCAAGCGCGGCTTAACCTGAAGATCGATACGAGCGGCTGGTATTATTTAGCCACGAGCTTCTTTAGATCGTGCTCCTAACTCTTCAAATTGCACCATAATTTCCAACATCTTCTCGAAAAACATCCATTTATGTCTCAACTCCAATATTTTTCGAACACGAACGTTGCAAAATCGAGAAACCCCAAGCGTAGCTGCTACTAAGAAACCCATTACTAATTCCAGTGAACGCCAAGGCATGTGCGTGAGACCTCAGCAATGTGCCGATGAGACCTTGATCTACTGGCCAGCGGATGGCAAGTGCTACTACAGAAATACTCAGGGACCATGCTACCCTGGATCGGTGTTGGATGCTGGGGAGGATGGGGTCGCGAATTGTTCGGTAAGTTTTAGTTTTTAACTGTGTGAACCTCTGGAGGATGATCTAAGGTAGTCCGCGTTATTCAAATTTTCTTATTAATTCATTTAATCTCATTAAATGAATACTTCATGAAAATTATCATTGAATGACCAATGCGATTAAATGAACTTCGAGTGTTGTATTGATGATTAATAATTATAACTCAGTAAAGTCATGTTTGTTATGGTCGCTAATCATATTTAGTTCAACATACAGCCTGACACTGACCTGCAAATTGCAAAAAACGTAACAAAATTTCGCGGAATACCCTGGATATTTTAACACCACTATACAGTTTAATCAATACATTTCACAACCCACTGATAACGTCAAACGAACGCCGAATTATCCTTGCAGCCTTGTAGACTCGCAGCTGTCAATAAGATTACAATCATTTTTGATGCAACTATGAGACAGCCCTTTATAAGGTTTTGAAAAGTGACATTCGCGTGCGCTATCAAAGAAGGCTTGCCCTTCGGATCCACTGACGGTATGTTCTTGAACTAATATCTTGGCTCAGTTGTTTGCGAAATTATAAAATCATGTAATTCGTTGTCCAAAGTACGATAGAAGATTGAACACTATTGATGATATCTGCGAAAACTAAGATCATTAAAATCTCCACGTACCTTATCTATACTCGCGCCTTTTTCCCATGGGGTTAAGCAGAAACTACATAACGTTACCTGTTACGATTCCTACATACTATTTTCTTCATCCACGTTCATACATCTACGAGTTCAATGCCTACCTTCTAAAACTATATTTTTATCTTTCCAGTGCGCGATCTCCGGTCCTAACTACTGGTCTGCAGACGGCAGCTGCTACCCACACTACACACGAGGACCCTGTGAGAAAGGCCAGCTGTTCCTCCCTGGTTCGAAGTGTGGTTGCGAGAGTCATCTACCTCATTATCATAATGAGACTGGAGCTTGCTATGAATTAGGTAAGGAGTTAGGACTTAATTTGTTACCAAGGCCGAGATCCAGACATGTTACTTGGTGCGTGGTTTGGCTTATGCATAGTAGTGTGAGAGTGATATAACACTTAGCCAAAGTTAGTCCTAAATGACGTTTTTAGATTTCAGCCAAGGTACAGTCGCCAGCACATCTAGTTACCACAAACTGTCAAATTTCTCCAAATTATTTTTAACCATGATGATGGTAAAGTTCAAAATCGAATGAGAAAATTTGGCAGTTTGTAGTAACTTGTGGCCACTGTACCGAGATAATACTGCTGGAAAATGATATGCCCTGAACTTCGATTGTGAAGAAGCCATCAAGTCTGGTTAGATGGGGATGGGCTTCCCTTTTAACCCCTAGCATCCCGATGTTATGGGTTTTAGTTAACCATCAACAGCTGCATTTTTGAGTTTCGATTGAAACCTTACATATTCTTTCGTCCCGAAAATAAGTTCTTAATAATCTTGTGTTACACACTTATATTTTTCGATGCGTAACTTATCTAATTGGGCGTAGTTTACTGTTTGATTGGCAAATGAGCCTAACTAAACTAGTAATTCTACAAATTGGTGAAATTACACCGAAAAGCAAATATTTTTTCGCTCCAAATAGCAGTTTGGGCATTTGTACATAAACGTTTATTTGCTAGGATTAGGTACAAATAGAGTTGTGCAATGTATTAACTGGAGCTAAATCGCTTGTTTCGAATAGTTATTGTAGGCTTAGAATACGTTGTATTCTCTCTTGTATTCTTGTGTAAATAAATAATCACTTTCTGTTTTATGATCAATATTATCCATGAATCCAATCCAGTCGTTACAGGTAGTCAGTGGCCCTAAAATCTGACAGCCAGTGTTCGGGGCGTTGAGTATCGTATTAGCCAGTACTAAGTGGGTCGTGGAAGTCAGATAGGCAGTCGCTCTATGGTAAACACTGGTATTCAGCTGCATCCGGACTGGAAGACGGCCCTAACATACTTGGGAAAAGGTTAGACAATAGAAGATATTTGAGATGACATTTATCAACTGGGTCCGCAAGGAGTACGACCAACTGGGATCGTAGTTGGTCTGTGACCCATTGGTGGGAAAATTGTCGGCTGATCAGGAGCAGTTTAATTAACCAAATGATCTGAATAATATCTATATTTTTATTTCAATTTCTAGATTCCCTGGGCCCTTGTCCACGAGGCCACACATTCACCATCGCTGAGGTGGCTCCACACGGCTCCCGAGCTGAGTGTAGATGCAAGTCGTTTCATGCTCGAGCGGCTGATGGGGTCTGCTACAGGCTGTATACTAGAGGACCCTGTGCTCATGATGAGATGATCGCTAGAGGTGGAAGGTGTACCAAGGTGAGGGTTAAGATGATGAAAACAATTGAATAAAATGAAGACGTAGCTGAGTAACATTAGTTTAGATATAAACAAACATGTCGTATGTATAGGTGTCTACTAACTCGATGCTATAGCTGTACAAGGATCTTTTGGCGCGTGACTGAAACCGAAACTAAAGCAAGCTCCTAGTTTTTTCAGTACATTTCAATGACTCTTCACAAAACAGTTTCCAATTGCGTACAATGACAAGAATTCTTGTGGAACTGAAGATCTTTTATTTTATGACAGACACATCTAATTCATTTTTGTACTCGTAGCTATGAGATTCTAACAAGACACTAGTGTCAGCTTGTTCATACCTGCTACCTGCTACTAGTACTGGGATGGTGCCTAGGGATTACTTAATGAAACGGAACAATTTGACTGGCTCTTAAACGAAAACTTTTCATCATAAATGGTCTATTACATTTTATCCTAGTCAAACATTGTGATGAAGACAGAAGATTCCCGTTAGAGTACGTAATCTCTATATTGTTGAATAAAGTCACGCCATACATTTTTTCATCTGCATTCCAGGTACCATGTGGAAGAGGTCGTCTGTACGTACCAGAACGTCGTCGCTGCTACCGGCCTGGCACCGCGGAGCCGTGTCCTGTGGGTGAGGTGGTGGCTTTCGATTTCGAAGCCAGACCAGCCATCGATGGACTCAGCCATAATGGAGTCTGTGCCTGTGGGAACGGCGCTTGTAGTAGACGAGAGGTATGTTAAAAATACCTAAACTAGAATCATTATTAGACTAAAAAACTATCATAGAATTGTCCACTTATACACATCCGTAAATCTTTATGCTTGTGTTTGGCCGTACTCCGACACTAGGATATCGTTCCCTGATTTAGTCACGAAAAGAGTTTTTTATTTGACCCATCTATCTCCACAATTAACCATGCTAAGTAGTGGCATGAAACTCATACCCCTTCGTTTATCTTCGATCTTCCATAAAAACGTGTAGCTATTCATTTTTATAAGGCGTTGGTAAGATATAAGAAAGCGTAACAAGATCTTTGAGCCAGATTCGTGGATAAGATGATCGCTAGTTCAATTTTTAAACTAAATCATGTAACTTATGGTGTAAACAAATGAACTTCAATGCAGAATACTGGAACCTACTTTACTGAAAGTCCACGATAGTGGCAGCTTATTCAATTTATGTGTGCTGGCGTAATTGACGATTTTTAGGGTTCCGTAACCGTTCGTTAACCAACGGGACCCTATTACTAAGCATCCGCGCTGTCCGTCCGCCCGTCTGTCTGTCAGCGGGCTGTATCTCATGATCTGTAATAGGCAGACAGTTGAAAATTTTCACAGAATGTGTATTTCTGTTGCCGCTATGACTAAAAATCAAAATTTAAATGGGCTCCTCTAGTAAGATGGTACGGAACCCTTGATTTGCGAGTCCGACTCGCACTTGGTCGGCGTTTACTTTCAATTCTCACTGGCTCAGGGACTAGCTGATTATTTCTATACGTTTATAAAAAACCATTTCTCTATTCCAGGTGGAAGCCTGCACCACTCGCAGAGGCACAGCTCCATACAACGGGACCTGTCACATCCTGAACACGCAGGGCCCCTGCCCCGAACACTCCTGGCTCATGAGAGACAGCACAAATAACATCAGGTGCAAGTGCAGACCTGGGAGGGCACCGCCAGATTGTGAGGAAGATGTTAGGGTGGACCTGAAGAGTTGATATAGTTAACGCTGGTAGAAGGACAGTGAAAAGACTTATACAGAATTGTTGTGTGATGAAAAAGACTAATAAAAGAGTGTATCACTAAGTTTCTGAAAGCGTGGCAAATATTGGAACAAGTGAGATTGGCGACTAATATGAAATCATTTGACGAAAGAACACCCTTAAATCACTTGACACAAAACGGGGGTTAAGACAATCGACGAATCGCTTTCAAAGCCTTGCATACAAGCTGGAAGGGACACCGACGTTAAAATGGTTACCAAGAATTCAGTTCATTTTTTAATCGGTAATTTTAAAATAAATCAGCAGTTCCATACATTTTGACAGTGTAGGTATTGTAGATTTGTTTGAAACAGCTGTTTTTTTTTTTAATAACCGACGTTTTCTATTTGGCGGGGTCCAAAATGATGTACTGAATATGCGGTAACGTTGGTGTCCCTTCCAACCTGTATTTAAGTCGTTTCCCTCACCATGAATGTCACTTTGTTTAGGACCTTAGTTAAAAGGAACTTGAGGCTGAGTATAAATCGTGTCTAATATCTACAAGGTGTAAAGGGGGGTCTTCACGAAGCCCTTAACAGAGCACTCTGTACATCAAACTAAGTAACTCTACGCTAAAAGTATTGCTGGGAAACGACTTTTTTTTTAAATGAAAATTCAAGTTTTACGGTAGGACTCAATGTAAGCCACTCAAAACAGTGCTGATGGATGCATTGAATACTACGGGGGTCGTGGAGATATTTAAAGTATAGTTATAACTATAAAAACTTGTGAAAAAGTTGGAAATTTTACCCCCAATATCTCCTTAAGAAGGAGGTTCCCAGGTATGGTCTAGAACAAAAAAAAATATTGCAATGACGGGGAGAACAAGTGCCTTTCAGCTTCGTTAAGGGTACTTCTACACCCATTATAGTCGATAATGTTTGTTGCCAGATTGGCTATCGAAGCACGCTGTGTTCGCCAATTCGACGTGCCTGTAGGCCTGTAGTAACAGGCCGGTTATTCCGAAATAGCTTAATTTATACGTATTATTTTATAAAAAATTGTAATTAGTGGTAAGACTGAATTGAGTCAAAGTTTTATTCATTTGTACATATTATTAGTTTTAGATGAAATAAATTATGCGCATAGTACATACCTATCAATATAAGAAAGTAATACGATAGTACGTAAGATAGGTAGGTAGATGTTAAATAAAATAAAGAGGTTCTAACTTAAAACCTTTTTTGTAAATAATTAATAATATTATTATGCATTTAAAACTGGCATTCTTTTTTACTTTTTCTTTTTGCAAACAAAACGAAAACGTAAAGAAATACAAAACATTTATATACGAGGGAGGGATGAATAAAAGAATAAAAATATATTTTATACACATTGGATTTTATTTTAATAACTTATCGCTTACATTTCCTTACATTTAATTTATAATAACAGTACAAAAATAGTCAAAAGTTCCTATCTAATTGCGTGATGTCCAACTAAAACTAAATAATTATACACAACTATAGCACAGCACTAGTCTTTGTTTTGGATCATTTGTCTTTTAATTTCTTCTGTGATTGTCCTGTGAACAAAGAAAATAAAACGATTAATATTAATCTATAAAAGGCTGCCACCTAAAGGACTATAGACCGACCGCTTTAATGAGTCCTCACTATCAATTTAAATGGAATACTCTGAAGGTTGATCACGAATAGGTTTAATTAGTTTCGTTATACCTATGTGGATTATGATTACCTTAAAGCAAATTACCTGTGGGATGGAGGACTCATTAAAGCGGTCGGTCTATATAACGTAACTGTCCAACTGTCTTTGTACTCTAGGCACACTTCTACCTAACTCTTCGGTTAGTAACGCCGTGGTATTATGTTGCAAATACACACATTATGTTCATAAGCTACACCTTCGTCTGATTTGTTGGTCTAGAACAAAAGACTGCTGAGAATGGGGTCCTGGGTTCGATTCCGAGGTCCAGCAGCGGTAGATTTCTAAGTAGCAACTGGTGTTTGGATTCGTGCCTGGTATACATAGCAACACCTTGTTACTTGGAGATCCCAAGGATGATTTCTTCATGGCCACTGTTTACTTTAGTTTACCTACCCTAGCAACGATAACTCTTTAGGGGTATAAAGAACAGGGTGTAAAGTTCTTCATCCCCCATAGAAAAGGGAGGATCCTCCGACCAGACGGGTGTTATGTTTGGTGGGCTACTGCCCGACAGTTGTTGTTGGATTCTTCTATTATATGACAACTTTAACTGAGAGATGTAGGATTTAGATTATAGTTCATCATCTGTGTCATAGATGGCGCTGTAGTACTTTTTGTTCTGTGTTGCTTTAGTACTTTTTTAGTGCCGCTACAACTCGATACAAATTGTTCCAACGAACAGTTAACTTTACACAGTTACATGAAACTTACCGAAATATATCCTATACACTTGGTTGAACGGCATCTCGATGGCGACTGTCGCCAGTATTGATATCACTGTCACTACAAATAGTTCTGGGACGTGCACCTGAAAAACCAGAAACAACAACGTTAAAAATCAGAAAATATGGTCCGTTACGACTGACAATAATTTATATTTAGGAAACGGCAACGTGTCGGTTTGGACTCGCTCTCGTCGGATGCGTTGGAGAAGGTGAAAGATAAAGAGAACTGTAAAAATATGAGGGAGACCTTTGCCCAGCAGTGGGACAACATAGGTTACCAATAAAGGCAGTAACTCACTAAAAAGTTCGTCTACTCATGTATGAGTTAACTTTTTATGATATAAAGTTAAAGTCAATTTAATTTACTTAAAACCATGCTACTCAAATGCTAGACGTATTTCATTTGCTTAGAGCTTCAAGATTACAGACCAAACCAGCAGTTAGAGTGGTCAATTTTGCTGACCGACATATATCCTCGGAATGAGCAGTCATTCAAACTAAGAATACTTACAAGAAGTAAAGGCGAGTAGTACTGTGCATTTCTCTGCACGCCCACGTTGTAGAAGAAGATGGGGAACTGGGTGAGGTACACACTGTATGCGATCTTGTTAAAGAACTTGAACACTCGCGACTCGATGAACATGGTTCCTAAGCCTGTGGAAATAAAGGTTTTTATTCAATACAGGTTTAATAATAAATCATTTTATTATTCGGCAACTAAGGCCCATAGATAATACACAAAAATACACAATATAAACTTATACAATAATAAACTAATACATATTAAAAACTTTAAAACTATGACAATACACATAACGTTGTCGGTGTCGTGTTTCGCTGCGTGGTGTCACGTAATCGTCCTCGGAAACGTCGATATACGACACCTTTCGGCCAAAAGTCCTCTTTCAGGCAGGTCTGTACATGTTGGGTTGGAAATCGAACCACGAATGACATAAAGTTGATGTTGTGGCGCGATTCCAATCTTTAGACCCTCAGAGTCCAGTTGGTCTTCACCTTCAAATACTGCACAATTAAGCCGTCCGCCGTCTTTCGTTTAAGCTGTTCAACTTTTGTATACAATATGTTCTTGGTAAGAGGGTAACCAGAAGTGGTCGAGATAGTTTTCTTCTTTAATTGGCACTGCTTGCCTTTCGTCTTAGTTTTATTTACTCGTCAGTATCTAGCAGAAAGTCGACCAATATCAAACGCTTTATTATTCCTTTATGACGTCACCGCTATTTGAAGCTTCATCTTCAAAATCGACATGACACCTAATTACAGATCGTCATGACACCTAATTACAGAAAGACTAATACGGCTTCAGCGTCATCGAGACTACTGAGTTTCTTCTCCAGGACCTTAATTAAACATCCCTACAAATCAGTAACATATTAGATAATAAACTTTACTTACCAGCATAGTCATTAGCAATCGCCCAATGTGCGACACACATGAACACCCCCCATAGTATAGGTGTCAGTGCTGAGAATATCGCCGCGCCGAAGTTCTCATACTTGTACCCCTCTAGACCCCACTTGTAAGGGGTAGCGATGGTGGCCGTCATCAGTGCCAGGCAGAAAGCCCAGAGGAGTCTTGTTTGAGCCTGGAATTAAAAGAATTATTCTTTAGTACTCTGAATAAAAGGCCCCGTTCACCATCATGAGCGGCCGTTCACACGACGGTGCTCTACACGATTTTGAAATAACCCCAATGTTCATACGGTTCTAAATAAATTCAGTACAACAATGTGAATCCAAAATTATACTGCAAAGTATCGTACCGATGACCACCATGTGAACGGGGTCTGAGTATTGTCGCTCCGCACGTTCTAAAGCAGTGACAAACAGCAACTATGGCCCAAAAATGAAAGAAGTTGTGGTATTTGTTTTTTTCGTCATTATCACAAGACGTGTGCCGTTTGAGCTTGTAGCTCATGAATTACGGCCAGGAGGTAAAATCTTCCACGAATATAACTAAGTGCTCTCATGTCAATTTATTTGAAGCTAGCTCAGGTCCTCATTTTCTACTATTTATCTCTATTATTTATCATTTCAGTAACCATCTCCTTTCTTAGTCATATCAACGTAAAGTTCTATTCTCAGAACAATATAGTCTAAGGATGTGCAGGTGAATACTTACGGTTGATAATGTGAAGTTTAACTTTTTGGTTTTCATTAGATACGCCATTACGACTCCTATTAGGTAGATTGTGGCTCTGTGTGTAGGCAGGATGTAGGAGTAACGCGCCGCGTCTAGTAGTTTTTGTACTCTGTTAAGACAAATAAAACAGTTTTAATGAATTTGTAATTATAATAAAGTGTTTATTGGAACTAGAGATTCCGGTGACAAATACCAAGTCCGGTTCAAAAAAGCTGGCCAAGTGGGAGTCGGATTTGCGCATGAAGGGTTGCGTACCATCCAAGTAAGCGTAGCGTAGCGGCAACAGAAATACACATTCTGACAAAATTTCAACTGTCTACCTATTACCGATCATGATAAACAATCCGCTGACAGACAGACGGACGGACGGACGACCGGACGGATAGCGGAGGTTTATTAATAGGGTCCCGTTGGTTAACCCTAAAAAGAACTTATGGATGAAAACTTTCTGAATAATCTTGAAAAACGACTAAGGGAAAAAAGGAATACAAGAAGTAACATTCGCACTCTCATAACGATCTATTGTTACAGGCAGGAACGTTCGTGAAATTTGTTTTTTAAATCTTTGAACTAGATATTCGTAATTGTGTCTTTGATATGAGCTTTATGGTCGGTCTTACAACCACGGCACAAGTTTTGGGTTAAAAATCTCACAAATAAATGATTTGAAAACATTTACTATTTTTATTTAAATCAAAGTTTATCACGACACCGAAACAAGCTGCAAGCAACAATACATTTTAAATCTTAGTGAGATTGCCACCATTATTGGCTTAGCCTTTTCCCAACTACGTCGCTGTCGTCTTCGGGTCTAGCCGGACACAGCTGAATATTGGTATTTAACATGGAGTGACTGCCTATCTGACCTCCACAACCCACTTATTACTGGGTAATACGACACACCTTGGTAAGACTGCTTGTCAAACTTTCGGGCCACTGACTACTTCACTAGTTCTACTACAGATTGCCACCTATCTTGCGCCTATAATATACTTGAAGCAATGCAGCAACAGTAATATTGTTTGCCGTTGCAATCCGTCATCTTTGATGTACGAGCTGTGGGTTAGCTTCGAACAGGAGCTTATAATATATCGGCTGTGTGGACAGCGGCATCTATCTAAACACTTAATAAATCATCGGTGTCTTGTGTATTCCGGGCGATTGGATGGTGTCACGTAACATCAATATGTAAAGCAAAGGCTTGGAGTTACGATGCCAGGTTTGATCAGATGAGAATGATCCTTGTAAGTTGGTAATAAAGATTCATATTTTAGCGTAGTAACATAGTCAGTTGCTAAAACTCAGTCAGAATCCTTCTTTCTGTAAGAGGGCGTGCTGTAAGTCACGGGCCCAATGTAGGTTGGGTTAGACATGTTTCTTAATTTTTAGTTCTAAGACATGCCTGTTTCCTCACGATGATTGCCATCTGGGTTTTAAGAGCAGTTGTGATGAAATTATTTACACCAAGTAAAGTGCTAGTCACTGTGAGCCTAAATAACTACGATGTGGAGCACTAATACAGCTAAAAGGTGATGCGGTAGATCTCGCTGGAGATGGCGGGACGAGCGGGACAGAACCAACGACCAGTGGTCCAGGTTGGCCCTGGATCGAAAGATTTGAAAGTGATAGGGCCTTTGCCCAGCTGTGGGACGACACAGGCTAACAGTAAAGTGCAAGTCTGGGTTTGATCTTCAACTCATAAAAGTTTACTTGTTACGTAAAGAAACAATACACTTAGGACATATCAAGTTTCAAACCATTTACAAGATCTCAACAGGTGACTAAGATGACATTACACAAGTACCTAAAGTAGCTACTTTTCAAGTGTCTTCATTAGTTACTAATGTGAATACTTAAAAACTTAAACAATGTTGGTATACAAGTTCTTTTAAGTACCTAAGTAGGTACTTTGTTGTATTAGGTAATGGATTGTCAAGTGCCTATCCACATAGTGCTTAGGTGATGGTTTTACTAGCAGGTTCCATGGGCACTCGTGTTGTGTTAAGCATGCCTAAGTAAGTGTTTATGACATGGTCGAGGAGTCAGGGGCTTGTAGTATTTGCTTCAGGAAAATTCTATCCATGGACTTTGTGTTTCCTCATTCCTCCGTTAGGTGGGATTTGCAAATATTGTTTAAAGGCTCAAACACTATTTGTGTTGTGTCCGTTTTATTGTATTGTCCGCAGATATTTAAATCGTAAGATGTACCCTCACCGTACTTAGGTGGAGCGAAAAGTATTTAAAATATTTCAACTGAGAAGAGGACGGGGCGAGTTTCCTTGCGTGATCGAATTAGAAAAGAAGACATCCGCAAGAGAACCAAGGTTACCGACGTAGCCCGAAGAATTGCCAAACTTAAGTGGTAGTGGGCAAAGCACATTGCTCGCAGAACGGATGGCTGATGGGGCCGAAAAGTTCTGGAGTGGCGACCCTGAACCGAAAGACATTGTGTTGGAAGGCCTCCCACTAGGTTGACCGATGACCTGGTGAAGTTTGCGGGGATCCGTTGGATGCGAGACGCATGGAACCGGTCAATGTGGCAACACTTGGGGGAGGCATACGTCCAGCAGTGGGCGCATTTTGGCTAAAATGATGATGTTGATGATGATGAACTGAGAAGAGTGAGTTCGCATGGAGCGACAGCCACATTTTTTTTTAGAGAAAGTAAATTAGCGCTGTTGTTTTATGGATTCATAAATTACGAGAATATTAAAGGAATATCGAATTTTGTGACTGACGCAAACTTTGCATTTTCTAACATATTCAGTTGACTTCATACTTAAAACAGCGGTAATAAAATTAGTTGAAATTACGTTTCTAGTTGCCATGAAATAAATGTTAAACAACAGAAAAATTTAGGTGTAAACCTTTAATGTTTGATGATAATATTTATGGTAAACAGGTATGGTACAGTGGCGAGCATTAATATGTTTACATTTAGCTACATTAAAAGTGACTCCTCCTCCTTGAGAGCAATTTGATTTTGTTACGATGCAATATAGTTAAGTCTTATCTCAAAAGTTGCATAATATTAATTATTCAACGAAAAAATAAGCTTTTAGTTAAGGTAACGTAACATCACGCCTGTAATACCAGATGGGTTAGGCAGAAGTGTACCTAGTAGTACACCCACATTTTGCCAGTTATGTTTTAGTCCCATGTAATAGGGGACGAACCTATTGCCATCAATCGGGCACAGTCCACACTCCGTGGCAGCTACTGACAACTTCCTGATTGAAAAACCCAATACCACTTTGCCTGACCCGGGAATCGAACCCAGGACCTCATGCTCAGCAGTCGCGCTGGCTACCACTCGACTAACGTGGTAGTTAAGGTAACTGTTTACACATTGGAGCTCGTGACTGTACATGCTCGGGTTTTTGACCGGATGTCGTCAACCACATGATTATTTAATCACAGACATTGACACAGATCGATACTACTTTGTTTTATCGTTTAATTTAACTATTTTACCATTAGCACCATGCATTATTTTGATAATTGAAAAAAAAAACCATTATATGATTTTTGTTGTAATTTTTTTTTGTTATTAACTTTTCTTTTATTCGATTGATAAACCAGAGAATAATGTATGCTCAAATGGTTGATGTTCCATTTAGTATACCGTGGTAAAGGTAACTTTGGATAAAAGATATCTAATTAAGAATTTTAAACCGACGAAAAAAGTATAAGGTTCTCAAGCCGACGTATGTACGATGCCCTTCGTAACTTCCTAATGTTTAAGTTAAACGAATGTTCAAACACTGGAAATAAATAAATAGAAACAAACCAAACATGCAAGATCATTCAAGTTCATTTTATGATAAAGGTCATGTTCCGGCAATCTCATCTATTGTCTGGACATGGACATGGACTTTTGGAACACAAAAATTAATTGTCTAAAAATTACATGAGCGCCTTAAATGTCCAATTTCAGTAAATGTGTACGTTTTTTAAGGTCAAAATGACGTTTCCTAGTTGTAAATAAATAAACCTTAGTTAGTCACAGACAGACGGGCGTATATGTACGGCCTATAGGCAGTTTTGGTAACTTTAAGATTACCTAGATCAGCAAAAGCACTAAACGATTAATTAACACCTTGATTCCAATCAGAGGATTAGTTTAACGCGTGTAATTGGCTGTGCTCAACGGCATGTTGGTAATTATCAACTTTCACGTAGGTAAGGTAATATAACTTTGAGTAAAGTTTTAAATAAAGGCTAAAATTGAAGCATTATTAGGCTCAACTTTGACTATTTCTACATTTCTGTTTTTCAATTTGTTTGTAGGCAATAGCCTGTATAGCCAAGATATAATGAATTTATATCTTGCTGAGATGCAAGAGTAGATATTATTACTCTTTTTTTATACCCTGAACTGTCCCACTCCTGGGCAAAGACCTGCCCCCAACTCCTTCCACTTTCACGATGTTGCTTCTCGCCAATTACCGAGAAAGCCTTCCAAGGAATCCCGCCATCTTCTCCTCGGTCTCTTATCGTCTCTTATCTCTATTATTTTTTTACTAGATCCTAATACGATGCCAGCCAGCACAATCAAGAAAAGCCAAAGTAAAAAATAAATAAAAAATACTTACGAAATTCCGTAATACACGAACATGCTGATATCGTACCAATATATGGCTAGGTATCTCAAAACTGTGGAGGCTACTGCGATCAGAGCCAGGAGGGACCAGCCCAGGGTCTTATACTTCCAGATGAGCAGCATGAGGGGTAAGGTAGCCACGTAGAGTTGCATGTCCATGCCGATTTGATGCGTGTGGGTTAGGCACTAGAACAAAAAGGCTTTATAGTTATTGAGGTGAGTAAGCAGGTTACAATCGGAGGTAGGAAAAGTACGTTTTCCTTTTTTGTTTGACAGGACTTTTAAACAAACACATCATGAGGGACATTTTTAATCCTATGGATAGCTATGTCAACCGTTTAATTACCACTTTCTATCATAGAAAACCCTTCTTTCAAGAAATACTGTTAGATTACTGATTCTATTTCGAAAAAAACTCACGAGTGTGTAGTTTCATTTGCACTCAAAGCTGGGCCATGGCTATAGTATCATTTGACTTTAGTAGCGCCTCATATTGTCAAACTCAAACTCAAAGCATTTATTTCAATTAGACCGTTACAGACACTTTTGAAAGACAAAAACAAAAGGATGGATACAGTCACAATCACAAGGCATAATAAATTGTGAAAGTAATTGAACGTTCCAAAGCGATCTCTGTGGAGAAGAATGGGTGAATATTGTTCAAGTACTATCCAAACTTTAATGTTAACCTGTTAATTAAGAAATCAAGACAAATTAACACAAAATATAGATAAAAAGTAAACAATGACTGAACACAATTTATCTAATATTTACTTCAAAACTAATTAAACAGAACTTAGTAGCGAGACCGCACAAAATGAGAAATCTAGATTGACATTGAATGTTCAATTGCTTTGAAAGTTAAAATAATATCATTTGGTGATTATCCTTCATTTCAGATTACAATTTTGTTTAAGGGATTTCGACTTATTTTCGTAAAACTAGATTGGAATTAAGAGTACATAAGGTAATAAAAGTGTAACTATTCTATGGTACTCAAACATAACTAGCGATATGTGGGTGTATTATGTGTACACCCTCTGCCTAACCCTTTGGGGATTACAGGCGTAATGCTTATAGTGAAAGAAGAATGACGTCATGAAAGTCCTGTAAAAAAAAACCAAAACGTTCCTAAAATTTCATCAAATTTTCTGTGAATTTATTGATCTAAGAGAAAAAACCGGTCAAGTGCGAGTCCGACTCGCGCATGAAGAGTTCCGTATCATCGTAGTAGCGCAGCCTCTTTTAATTTTTAATTTATTTTTTGTAAACACATTCTGTGAAAATTTAAACTGTCTACCTATCATGGATTATGAGATACTGCCTGCTGACAGACGGACGGACGGACAGCCAAGAACCCTAACAACCACGGACGTTTCCTGTTACCATACTTGTTTGAAAATATAGATTTTGATGTCTTACTACACGTTATAAAATCTACATAATAATCCACACAAATATAAAGGCATTGTTAAGTTTCAACAGAGCGAACGACAAGGATCGATGTAACCTCATTACCCGCGTTTAGTAATGTAGGTAACAGTTATATAAGAGCCATGGGAAACTGAATTACTAGATTACCGTGTCACCTCGTATATTGTATCCATTCATTGTTAGCAATATCACAGGTATTCATTATAATACTAGCACTAGTAAGCACGTACTACCGAGCTCACTGACGGTCTGCCACTTTTCACTCTTATGCCCCAATCAATAAGGTTGCAAAGTGATCGGCAGTCGGTGAGCTCGGTAGTACCTACTAGTAGCGAAGGCTCATTTTTTGTAAGAGATAAACCGGAGTACATATCTTTAATGTAATTATACAGGGTGTAAACAAACCCTTCACGAAGCCGTCAACCAAGCATTCTGAACATAAAACTAAGTAACTTTAAGCAAAAATTATTGCTCGGAAACGACTTTTTTTTTTGGGGTGAAAAATGTATCATGTGTGTCTTGTATTCGGTAGGACTCTATGGAAAGATCTCAAACCATTGTGCTGATGGATGGATTGAATAGTACGCGGGTTGTGTACATGTTTATAAAGTAAAAATCTTACATTAAAAACATGTATTTAAAAAAAACTTGAGAAAAAGTTGGAACTTTGACCCCCAATACCTCTGTAACTAGAAGGTTCCCAGGTATGATCTAGAACAAAAGAAATATCGCAAAGACGGGGAGACTAAGTGCGTTTCGGCTTCGTTAAGGGTCTATTTACACCCTTTATTATTTGTCTATAGAATACTAACTGTGCCATTTTTCAAAGGGAATCCGGTAGGAATCGAGTTGTATCGAGTTGTTCACCTCTGGTACCTACCTAGTACTAACTTACGAGAAACTTAGAATTTTGTACTGGGTTGTAATTTTTATAAACATCTTTACGTACTTATCACAGTGTTGAACTATTGTTTCACTTCTGCCTAACTCTCCGGGGACTGAAGGCGTGGTGATGTCCTTTATTCGCTTTTTATAACAACTAATTAAGATAAGATGAAAAAGGAACACTGTTTCTAAAATCATAACATTTTTTTTTAGTTTTTGTATTAAAAGCACTCTTTCGTTTTCCCATAGGCTTATTAAAGTAATAACCTCCATTATACGTCTATAAAATCAACATGTTTACCGTCATCCGTTGATTACCGCGTGTCAAGTAATAAATGAACGATCAAACAGATTAATTACATTTATTTGTAGTTAAACAGTAACTGTCAATAAATTAACAATGACGTGGAGTCATGTATCAATATAAAGTATGTAAACTTCCCAATGGTTGTTACTATGTGAGTGTAATTACAGCAGATGGTTGCTGCTGTTCTTACTTTTTTACTAATAAGATACTAAATTTATCTGTCTGTAGGTTATGGAGCTCCCTCACCGGGAGCATTGAGTGCACTACGTGCGGTTGACAAACGGGTACCTATGCGATTAACGCTTGTGCGACAAAACTGTAGGTCCTTTTACACTCTGTATAAACAGCAGTGTGTGTGTGTGTGTGTGTCAAGTCGTTCGTGGTTCGAACTTCAACTCACCATCTGCAGACCTACTTGAAAGAGGACTTTTGGCCGAAAGGTGTCGTATACCGACGATTCCGAGGACGGTTACGCGACACCACGCAGCACAACACGACGCCGTCAACGATTCGTGTCTAGTTTTAGTATAATAAGGTTTTTTTTTATATGTATTAGTTTATTATTTTATAAGATTATTTTATGTATTTTTATCTATGGACCTCAGTTGCCTGACAATAAAATGATTGATTGATTGATTGATAAGGGTTAGTCGGACTTGGGTAGTGTCGAACTACTGTCGCACTAGCGTGATGTCGAGCTCCGTTTGTCAACCTCACGTAGAGCACTCGCCGGATTCGCCTGTAATGTAACAGTTCAGATTCACTTGTTTCTGTTCAGAATCGAATCTTGGATTGTTACATTACAGGCGAATGCTCCCTGTGAGGGAGCACCTTTACCTTTCCACAAATTATTTATTGAGTGAACGACACTCTAGTACACGGCGCTTAGGTTACGAAATCGGATACTTTTATACCCTCAAAAAAAAGTTACTTGATGTAATACCAACCTGACATGTCCCTAAACGACAGGACGCTGAAAACTTAGTTTGGTTTGCACCTAAAAACTATGTTGGAATTGAACAAAGCTCACAGCTATCCATGGAATAATATGTTCAATTCAACGCTACGCGAAGCCTGACGATTCGTACTTTGAAACTTGTAAGTTCTAAGAAAAAAGATATAAACTTCTTGATGGATAAATAGAATTTACAGGCAAAGGTAATTTTAAGAAGAAAACTCCGAGACTAAAGAAAGAAACTGTTGATGTTACCGTTTTAGCGATAGAAAGCTTTAGCGACAGATACCCGAAGAAGATGCACTAAAACTAAATTGAATTCGATACTTTTGAATTTAGTTTTGAACCGAATAAACTAAAATGTTTAAAAGCTGAATTCGGCGAGCCTTTTCAATTTACCCAGCTATTTTATAGTTGAAATAAAAAAGAGTTTTCATAGACGTCATCTGAAACCGGTGTTATAATAAAAAACTGAAAATACGTTAAATAAATATTGGGAAAATACAAATAATGGTTTTGTTTTCTTGGCTTAAATACGTGAACAATGAAATGATACACATAGTCACAAATAATGCGGGATGGTAACTTGAAGTTACTAACTTCACTCCGCCACATTTCACGATTTTAACAAGCTTCATCTACGTTGAAGCAGCATAGATTTAATTAATAAAACCAACTGGTGACAGCCCTACAAGTTTTCAAGTTATTTTCTGCTTTATCAGATACAGACTTTGTCGAGAAAATGAGTCGTATTCGTGATTTTTTGACAAATATGTCTCATTATTAGTTAAATGGTCATAAATATGCGTATACAGAAAATGTTTTGCAAAAATCGCCAAGATTGCCAAACGAAATAGCAAGAATGCAATAATCTTTTATTTTGTAAGTCGTTTTAAAAGAAAACATGGCTGCCTATTCCTTCGCGGCGTTCCTCAGTCATTGATAGGGTTACGAACCTTATAAAAGTTTCAAGAGCATCAAAATACATACCATATCTTCAAAGCCGAAGTAGTTATGTATGAACAGGAAGCTCTTCCACATGTTCTTCTCGCAGACCCTGCTGTGCTCCTCCACGACCAGGTTCCACTGGGGCCCGTTGTTCAGGTCCGGTAGGATGTACGTGCAGAACAACATGAGACTCACGAACAGAGGGAACAGTCTGGAAGAGAAGAAGGATTTTAGTATGGAAGAGGAATGGCGTTCTTTCTTTATCGTGTCATTAGTGCCTAACCTGGTGTCAGTTTTTATGCCGCCCATGAGCCTCTGACTTAGCTTTACATGCTGTCGAAAAATGTCTCTCAGGCATGCTGGTTTCCTCACGATGTTTTCCTTCACCGAAGCGAGTGATAATTATACAATACCCACATGAATCCGAAAAATCTGATGTGCGTGTCTTGGATTCGAACTGGAGACCTATGACTTGGCAGTCTGACGGTTACAATACTAGGCTATAGGTATGGTTACAAAATGATATGAAGTTTTATGTAGATTAACTTATTGTTGTTAGATGTCTAAACCTCGCTCCTACTACGACAACAGTGCCCCCTTTCTACGACACAAGATTGACAAAGACCCAAGTCATCAATCTGAAACACTTTTGTTCCATTTCATTTTTTTTTGCCTGATTGACAAATAAAAATTTTGTGCTCGGGCTTTGTGCCTAGTAATGCTATCAGATGATTGCCTGCCAAACACACAACCGCAAGTGACAGACATCTCTGTCTAGGAAACAAGGGTTTCCCCTCGAGATTTGGCATTTAAGGTCATCTTATATGAGATCACAACAACAATTCGGGGCTTTCCATTTGACTCCTCTCTAAAACCTACTCCATACAAGGGTTTTTTCAAAACCTTATCCAATAGAACTACAGACTACCAAATTCCCGGAACATTAAACATCGATTTAATAGTAGGCTTTACAAACAAGAGGGCTTAGCCTATCTGTCAAAGATAATCGCTTCGTAACGACCTTCCTCGTAAACTCGTAATGCACACAAATTTTGACACGTGAGTGCCCTAGATACAAATCCACGCGCTACTTGATTATGTTTTAAGTGTTGAGGTCATTAAGAATTTCATGAGTTGTTATTAGGGAGGGTACGTGACACGTAGAAAGATAATAAAAACCATGAGAAAACTATAAAGGGCGAAAGAAAGACCATTTTTGTATAAAGCGTGGGAAACGCTTTAAAAAAAAAAGATATTTCTTTCTCACTACGAATTTCTGCAGTATCGTGGGTGCGTTTAGAAACATTTAACTAGCCAAACCCGGAAGCACAACCTGTAAGCCATACAAATATTTGTTCCGTGCGGGAATTCAACCCGCGACACGCAGCGCAACTAATTGCTCAGCCACTGCGTCAATTGTGCCATAACATCATCTAATTAAAAAAAAACAGTTTTATTTCATCATGTGGCTTTTTACTGCATTGTTTCGACTTTAAACCATAAAAACTTAGGTTATAATGTTTCCATGGCCTGGATTCATCTGTGTGAAACCCGGCGAGCCCAGCGAGGGTCTTTGAATTTTCGATTCGGTCAAGCTAGTTTCCTCATAATGTATTTCTTCACCGTTTTCCGTCAATACAGTTGAGTAAATGGAACACTATCACTATATAACTCTACTTACAACTTAAACTAAAAACAAAAGGGAAGTCAGAATATTTTTCAATTCCGCTACAAATCTAGATTAATGACGAAAAGGGGAATTTAATGAATGGACCCATTTCAAACAAAGGATATATATTTTCTGCACTTCAAAGTGTAATCAATCTCTTAGTTAATGATGATGGCATCGATAAATGTTTCAACTTGAAGCTCTTACCTAAACCATCTGGCGATAAGACGATCCTTAAGGTTGATGGTGCCTTTCTTCTCGAGGTCTGTTAGTAGATTGTGGGCGTTTAAGAACCCGCTCAGATATAGGAAGCTGTCGGTGTAGAGAATGGCGGAGCGTCCTACGACGGCCCATGGCATACCGAATACCTGTAAGAAAGTTGGAAATTAATAATATTTTGACATTTTCCATTAAAGTTGTCCATTATTTATTGAGAAACAAGATTGCATTAAAATGGCACCATGCCTAAAATGTCCTTCTTAAGACCCAAGGCAAAATCTATGTCTAGGAAGTCACTCCTAGACATAACTTCCTAGACTTATATTTGACTTTGGGCCGTCCAAAATCGACCCCATAATAAAACAGTGACTAATCAAGTAAGTTAATACTTAAAAGGTATGTATTTCACAACAGTAAACATGACTAACCAAACAAATTGTCTAACAATTACTTCACACATCAAAACACAATTAATTCAATTAATTACTTGTAAATACCAAACAAATTACAAAGTCAATTCATTACTTAAATTGTCTACAAAATCCTTGTGAGTAAGTATGTTCTCCTCAATACAACCGGCACTTAAAGAGTTAGAGAGAGGCTTTTAAGTCTAAAATATTCAATAAAGTGTAAGGCTCCGTTCACGACCTCGGACGATACAATTTGAGCACTAAGCAACTAAGCGCGTGCCACATTTGTTTCCTTCGTCATTGAGGTGTTTTCTCCCTTGCCATTGTCGCTGTTCTCGCTGGAGCGTGTAAAGGAGTATGCTCACTACACTGTACCATACCATGACCGTGCTGTGAACGTATTAGGCACGGAAAGAAACATGACACTGACTACTATGTTCGCTAGAAAGAATCAACAGCGTATTATACCCGTTTATAATGTGCTTAGAAAAGTCATCACACGCGGTCATAACGGGTTTTGAACAGACATCATACGCGGTTAAGCCTTATATTTTTTGAATTTAAAAGTATGAGACTATGCCCACTAGATCGTTCGGTCACCGTCGTATGCAATGCTCGGAGCCTCAACAATTGTCGGCAAAAATATTTAGCCGGTGCCGATACGATACGTGCATGTCACGCGACGGTAGTCTTGTGGGCTTTGTCTCATACTTTTCAATACAAAGAATATTTTTTTGCTGAAACGTTCATAGCACGGTCATGGTATGGTACGGTGTAGTGGACAGAATCCTTAACTCGTGGCCAAGAGACAAAGTATTCAAGAAAGTGTTAAGCGCTGACATAAAAGGTTTAAATATACATTAAGTGATTTTATTGAATTTTCAAGAGACTTTGAGGAGAGGTGTGAGTTTGAATCTAAAGTTGACTTTGTTAAATAATTTGATACCTACTTAATAAGTCAAAGAAGGCGTTATTGGAATGGCTGCGAATTGTATAAGTCGATTTAAGTCCTGAGTTCTAACCACTAAGGATGTGTAAGAGTTAGCAAAGTTAAGAAATTTGGTTTGAAAGTCTCTAAGTAGTGAAATACCAAAAATAGATGTTTCGACGTTGTTTAAATGAAAGTTAAATCTAATTCTTCAAATGTTTGTATTACTTCAAACAACTTTTGCCAATCGTACACAGGGCGACACATCAAGCTGTACATATCCAGTATAACCTGACCTCGCTTTGTATAAGCTTCCCGTACAATGAGAGATCAGCGTATACTAGTTTTGCTTAGCTTGATTGTTCGTCGTACGGATCGTGCTCATATATGTTGTAATTTGCAAAAAGGAAGATTGTCAGTTGGTTGCATTGTTCCTGAGATCTACCCAACATAATGCACATGTACAGAATAGTTTCACGATTAGCAACCGTCTGGAGCCTGAAAAAATTTTTTGTAGAAAAAAACCGACTTCCAAAAAAAAAAAAAAAATACTAAGTTTTTTATTCTACCGTTTTAATTGTAGTATCTATACCACACAAATTCTTGTCATAAATTAATTTTACATTGTAACTAGAAGTTATTAATGGACCATCATAGTCAAGATAGGCCAAGAAGAAAAAATACGTATTGATGATGATGATGATGATGATGATGATGATGATGATGAAAGGGAGCTACTCATTAATTACTAAAGCAAAGTTTATAAAATCTATATGGGACCACCGCGGGCTTCCTCTACCAATCACGTAAATCGGTCAGTAATCACGAGTAATCGGCGTAAACGCAGCACATCAAGCTACCCAAAACTGTAAAATTTTCCCAATCAACCTTGAACCTAATGCTTTAGCGATAAAGTTGAAAATCTATTAAAGAAATTTGACAGATTACAGTAACTTGATGTGCTGGCGTTTGTACATAAATGAAAAAAAAGATACTGATGGAATACATAACCTCCTGCTTTTTTAGAAGTTGGTTAAAAATATCATGTTGATCTAGTAATACAAAGAATACATAAAATGTCAATACTTACAGCAGAAAAGCTAACTTTATTAACATAAGGGTTGTGCGCCATTGCCATAGACTTGTGCGCTATCAGCAGAGCAAACGCGTTTGTACCCCTAAACGCATCCACCCCTTTCACCCTGGTAGGAGAGTCTGATAGATCGAAGACTTTCCTCAGATTCCTCTTCAAGGAGAACGCGTTGAGAAGCTTCTCGAAGTTTGTGACGCCTTCCTTCCCATCGTCTAGGATTGTGCCCAGACTGAGAAGCAGGACCACTGCCAGGAAGAATGTGCTGGAAAAAAAGAATAGATTGTTATAATTTTTATGTTACAATTTAAAACGGTCGTACAGAGTTTTATTGGAAATGAATTTAACATAACATCAGCAGAGGTGAACTAAAGAAGCTGAGGTGTACTTAATAGTACACCCACATTTCGCCGGTTACGTTTAAGTCCCTTGTAATAGGGGGCGAGTCTGTAGCCATCAACCAGCCACAAATCTAGACTCCGCGGTTGCTACTGAGTACTTCCTAATCGAAAAACCCAATAACACTTTGGCCGACCTGGGAATCTAACCCTGGACCTCATGCTCAGTTATGTTCGGCTACCAAAAGTGTGCTTCGCCTAGCTAATAAGTATACAGGGTGTAAATGGATCCTTCACGAAGCCGTCGACCAAGCATTGTGTACATCAAACTAAGTAACTCAGCGCGAAAATTAAGGCGAAAAATCACATTTTACGGTAGGACTCAATGTAACGCACTCAAAACATTGTGCTGATGGATGGATTGAATAGTCCGGGAGTCGCGTAGGTGCTTAAGTAAAAATCTTACATTAAAAACATCTATTTATAAAAAAAAAACTTGTGAAAAGTTGGTACTTTGACCACTAATATCTCCGTAACTAGAAGGTTCCCAGGTATGGTCTAGAACATAAAAATGATCGCAATGACAGGGAGACTGAGTGCCTTTCGGCTTCGTTAAGGGTCTTGTTACACCCTTTTTTTAGCCCAATATCAGCATTTATGGATCTAATGTATTCAATTCCACTCTACGTGGAGCTCGTGGCTAAGTAATAACAGCCGCTCGGATCGATATTTAGGTTAAGCCGCGCTTGCCTAGGTTGGTCTGTGGATGGGTTTCCTCCGTGCCTCGGAAAGCACGTTAAGCCGTTGGTCCCGGGTGTCATTTGTAGATCTTTGACAGTCGTTATAGGTAGTCAGTGGCCTAAAAAGTCTGACAACCAGTCTTACCAAGGGGTATCGTATTACCCAGTACTAACTGGGTTGTGGAGGTCAGATAGGCAGTCGCTCCATGTAAAATACTGGTATTCAGCTGCATCCGGTTAGACTGGAAGCCGACCCCAACATAGTTGGGAAAAGGCTAGGCAGATGATGATGTATTCAATTCCACTCTAAATTATTATTTTTTATAGTCTAGATTTTTTCAACCACAATTAAAAGTGGCTATATTAATAAGACTAGCCAGTACGACGGCTTATCAAGCAAATTATTTTTGTAGACAGTAATAATCACGTTTGGCCATCACCATCACCGAATGCCAAACCAGCGACAATCCGGCCAAATACAAATAGGACCGCTTCTGAAACTGTTTCCCGCTTAGATAGTGCAAATGTAAGTCTATTCAATTTCTCAGAATATCTTAGGAACAATTACATAGTTAGATTGCAGCTGGATATGGTTTGTAACTGGACTGAGGGCGAACTTAGACTTGTTGTCCATTGGAGCAGAGCTGTGTGGAGCAAGGAATAAGAAATCATGATATTTTTTGTAGCAATTCATTTTATAATAGGAAATTACATCCGGGTCCCGTTGGTAGCCCTTCGTGTACGGAACCCTTCCCGGAATCACCTGTTTTGGGATAAAATCAGTTTATTGGTGGTGCTAGCAACGCTCAACGCTTCGATTTACGAGTCGTAAAACATAATTTTCCCTATTATGTCAATACTTATATTATAATTCATACAGTGTTTATAGATGTTATCGCATCCATACAGGTACCTAAAGTGAGTAAGGCCGTCCCTCGTATCGTTATTGCATCAAGTATGACATAAAACTATTAATCATCTTAATACTGGTCTATCATATTAATAGCTGATGTTGTCTGTATATTTATGTATTCTAGGCGGGTGCTAATGGGATTTCCCATCGATAAAAATATTCATCATCATCATCTGCCTAGCCTGTTCCTAACTATGTTAGGGTCGGCTTCCTGTATAACCGGATGCAGCTGAATTCCCGTATTTTACATGGAGCGACTGCCTATCTGACCTCCACAACCCATTAAGTACTAGACAATACGATATCCCTTGGTAAGACTGGTTGTCAGACTTATTGAGCCACTGACTAGTTACGACTGTCAAAGATCTACAAACGACAGCCGGGACCAACGGCTTAACGTGCTTTCCGAAGCACGAAGGAAAATTGCTTTGGGTGGTCACCCATCCACAGACCAACCTAGGCAAGCACGGCTTAACTTAAAGATCGATCCTAGCGGCTGTTATTATTTAGCTCCTCAAACACACATCGATAAAAATATTATCTAACTTTAATATAGACTTATTCGTTTCAGGTACTAATTTTCAAATATCCTTCCTTATCTCACATTCGTTATCCAAGAAACTCCTGTTTTTAGACCTAGGGTCTTGGGCTTGATGTCTGTCAGTGAACAAATTAATTTAAGATTTTTATCAAACTGATTTATACACGGTGAATGCTTGAGAACTTAAAGGAGTCCAGTCTATAAAAATCCAAAATTGTATGGCTGCTATTATTTTGACATAAGCCTCCTCCAACTTTTTTCTTAATACGAGTAGTATGTCCTTGGCGTATAAACTAGACGTTGATAGCTGGCGGGCCTTGTAATTAAAAGCTAAGTACAGTTTCAAATTAAATTAAGTTGACGCCAAGATGTCTGGCAGCCTTTTAGTAAATATTATAAATAAACTATTAGGCTGACAGCAGCCTTATTCTAGTTCTTCATAGAGCTTATAAAGAACTGGCTGTGCCGCACGGTTTCGCCCAGACCTAGGCTCCTAAGAGTCGTAGCGTGATGTTAAATAGTATCGAAACTTCCTCAAGAGTTGGGGTTTAAAATGCAAAAAGATTTTTTCAAATCTATATGACTGTTTCAGAGATTATTTGCGTTCAAACCAACGTTTTTATATCGAGGTTTACAAAAAAAAACAGGTTTGTTTAGTCGGTTTCTCGCAACAAAGTAACGACAACATTTTAAGGACATCGGTTTGTAACAATCACAAGCGACGATCAAAAAACTTTATACAAATTAATATGCAACATGAGAACGTCCGATGTTTAACAGACAATGATATAAGGTCATTAAAACCCTATTAAAAAAACTCATACAATTCTCAAGACACAATTTTAAGATTCCATGCACGCGTCAAAAGCACACACAAACGCATCTACTATAACGACTCATCACATGACTAGTGATGGGTCCGCTTCCAGTCTAACCAGATGCAGCAGAATACCAGTACTGTAAATAAAGCGACTGGCTATCTGACCTCCACAACACTGTTAGCACTGAGTAATACGATACCCCTTGGTAAGGACTGGTTGTCAGAGTTTCGGGCTACCGACTACTAGTATTGAGCTGCATCCGGTGAGACTGAAAGCCGACCACAACATAGTTGGGAAAAGGCCAGGCAGATGATGACCCAAACGAACTTTCCGAGGCACGTAAGGGACAATCATCATCTGCCTATCCTTTTCCCAACAATGGTCGGCTTCCAGTCTAACCGGATGCAGCTGAATACCAGTATTTTACATGGAGCAATGCCTATCTGACCTCCACAACCCAGTTTTTTTTTTGTTAGCCTGTTTGAGTGTCCCACTGCTGGGCAAAGGCCTCCCCTTTCCCCTTCCAAACCTCTCTGACCTGTGCGATATCTGGCCATGTTCGCCCCGCAAACGAGATCAGATCGTCACACCACCTTCGTCGCGGTCAACAGTTAGTACTGGGTAATACGATACCCCTTGGTAAGTCTGGTTGTCAGTCTTTTTGGGCCACTGGCTACCTATCGGTTGTCAAAGATCTACAAATGACACCCGGGACGTTGGTTCCGGAAAGGACGTTAAGCCGTTAAGCGTTGGGCTTAACGTGGTTTCCGAGGCACGGAGGAAACTCGGTGTGTAATGGGTGGTCACCCATACATTGACCAACCTAGCCAAGCACGGCTTAACCTAAATATCAACCTGAGCGGCTGTTATTATTTAGCCTCGAGGCACGTAACGGACAATAGCAAAAATATTATTGAAAATCAAAATCAAAGCATTTATTTCAAGTAGGCCAGTTACTGGCACTTTTGAATTGTCGCAAAACATACGAGTACATCTTTTATGACATCAACAAACCATGGCTTAAGGTCATTATGTGCAATTATGTGCACTGAATATGTAAATCATGCTTAATTAATAACTTAAGCTGCTCAATCATTTCGCTTCATTACACTTCGTATTAGCAGTAATTAGTCCTAAGTTATGGTGTGTAACAAATAACTGTGGTTTAATTGAATAATTAATTAATATATACTCTACTTAGGGATCTTATAGTGAGGGGGCTTTTGTCTCAGCAGTAGGAATTCTATAGACTTATTATCTAAAGGCCCTAAACGAAGCTGAAAGGTACTTGTTGTTCCCGTCATGGCGATATTTTTTTTTGTTCTAGACCATACCAAGGAACCTTCTAGTTACGGAGATATTGGGGGTGAAAGTTCCAAGTTTTTCACAAGTTTTATTTTTAAATACACGTTTTTAACATTTTTATCTGGAAGCACCTCTAGGACCCCCGTACTATTCAATCCATCCATCAGTACAATGTCTTGAATGCGTTACATTGAGTTCTACCCAAAACGTGATTTTTCTCACCAAAAAAAAAGTCGATTCCCAGCAATAATTTTTGCGTAAAGTTACTTAGTTTGATGTACAGAATGCTTGGTTGACGGCTTCGTGAAGGGTCTTGTAACACCCTGTATACTATGCTATTTGGAATATGTTTTTGCTTAACCTTATTTTTATTAAAGAAATTACGAAGAAGCTTTAGAAGAAATGGTTGCAGCTTACATAGGCTTCAAGAATTACGAGAAAAAGTGCTACATGCTTTCACAACACGGTCTAATGTCATCTTTATTCGCCTCGTACAGCTCATTCCACCATCGTTGGACGTGCCTCGTTGGTCGAGTGGTCGCGAGCGCGACTGCTGAGCATGAGGTCCTGGGTTCAATTACCGGGTCGGGCAAAGTGTTATTGGGTTTTTCCAACAAGAACTACTCAGTATCAGCTATGGAGTCTGGATTCGTGCCCGGTAGATGGCAATAGGCTGGCCCCTATTACAGGGAACTTAAACATAACTGGCGCAATGTGAGTGTACAGTCACGAGCACCAATATGTAAACACTTAATACTTTTAAAAGTGTTTTTCTCCTACAGTTCTGATTAGAATTTCATGTTGTTATGAACATAGTACTTTGGAACTCATATTTTTATGAAAAAGATTCTATCTCAAAGTTACAATCGTTATTTCTCGCGAAAATTGTTTCTATATTTAGGAAAGTGTATACATATTGGTGCTCGTGACTGTACTTGTTAGGTACTCTTCTGCCTAACCCTTCGGAGATTACAAGGTTTGATGTTATGTTATGTTATTACAAAATTCGTTTCCTTCGAAACTTACGAAATGCCTCAATAACCTACTCCAAACAGTTATAAAACAATAATCAACAGAGTGGACTAAATTAACTGTTTAATGTTTGCTTGGCCAAGCAACCGTTTAAGGAAAACTATTGGCAAGCATTTTTTTGTCGTTCTACGTAACAAAGTTGTTCCAAATGTAGACATTGCTGCTAAGCGTAACAGGATAATTAAAAAATAAAACGTTTTTCTTATCTATATGCATATAGTATTATTATGAAAATCAGTAGTTGTTTTAGAATACCAGCGCTGTGACTTTTTTTTAAATGTTACAGCACCATGCTGAGTTGGCTTTTGGCCTCGTACAGGACCAATTTAATTTGTTTTATCTTTTTCTTATGTTTACTTTTTTTTATAATTTTTGTTTTATTGTTAAAAAAAATGGTTGAATTATCAACCATTTTTTTTTTGTTTTGTGCAGTGTGAGTTTAATAAATACTTTTTCTTTCTTTCCAAAAATATAGTCCTTATATTTCAATTACTCTCCGACATAAAGCGTCCATTAACTACATCATAAGCTAGTTATTAAAATACTTACATAGAAAGTGTCTTCCCAAAAGAATAAGGTCGTTTAAAGCTCTTCACTGAACACATGTTGTTGTGCACTTTGACATCTATCCCGAGACCTGCAAGTCTCTGAGACAACTCCTCTTCTAAGTCGTAGCTGCTGCAAGAGCTGGGGATGCAGACTCCCCATAGCAGGCTTGAGTATCTGGGGACTCGGTGACCCATCTGAAACAAAAGAATATTTATATTAGTTATGGGGGTTGGGTGGGACGTGTTATTGAGAGGAGAAGGCGAATCGGCAAGCGTAAGGTAGGATGACGATCTCCGCAGGGTGGCCCGATGAGGGTTCCAGAGAATTGAACGGAGTGACGTGCAATTGCATAAGCCTATGTCCAGCAGTGGACTGCTGTGGGCTGATGATGATAACGATTGGTAAATAGACCACGTCATCATCGTCATCCATAGTCCAACTTTAGTCTTCTTCTACCAATCTCTACGCTCATTTGCCAGTCCATGCGCGAGGTGGGACTTCTACATCATCTTCGTAAAATATGACTTTGACAATGTCAAGAAATTGAGTAACATTTTGAACATAACATCAGGCCTGACATACCCGTAGGATTAGGTAGATATTTACTACGTAATAGTACACCCACATTCCGTCATTTATGTTAAAGTTATATGTTATAGTGACAAATAAGTCTGCAGCCTACTCACCGGGCAAAAACTCAGACTCCATGGCTGCTATTAAGCAACTTCTGATGGGTAAACCCAGCAATACTATCTCAGGCCAGGGAATCGAACCCAGTCACACTTAGGACCATTAGAACAACGAGATCAGAACAATATGATAACGAATCTTTCTACTAAGTGAGTTTCTGTGCTAATTTACATTTTGGCTGTTCATTCGTAATTTTAGCGATTATGACACTACTAAACATGGACCTCATGTTCAGGAGTGAGCATTTATGGACTGACATGATTGATTCCCGGTTTTAGTTGTTCGGCCTTGACTGTGACTAGAGTCTAATAAAATAGAAGGAAGACTACATAAAGGGTGTAAATAGACCCTTAATATAGCCGAAAGCCACTTGTTTTCCCCGTCTTTGCGATATTTTTTTTGTTCTAGACCATACCTGGGAATCTTCTTGTTACGGAGATATTGGAGGTCAAAGTTCCAACTTTTACACAAGTTTTTTTTTAACATGTACATGTTTTTAATGTAAGATTTTTACTTTACACACCTCCACGACCGCCGTGCTATTCAATCCATTCATCACCACAATGCTTTGAGTACGTTACATAGCCCTACTGTAAAACTTCACCCCAAAAAGAAAAGTCGATTCCGTGCAATATTTTTTGCGTAAAGTTACTTATTTTGATGTAAGAAAAAAAGAAAGAAAAAATATTTATTTGTCGCAGGGACACGACGTGCATCATACAAAATTACAAAAAATAAGCAATAAACTATAAATTCAACAGGACGGAGGACAAAAAAAAAGAAAAAAGTTAACAGCTTGCACTTCGTGACTGCGACATGCAGGTTACCACTGATTTGTTTACACCCTGTATTATCCATCCACAAAGATTATATCAAATTCAATTCAATTCAAATTATTTATATATCATATCATATCAGATGCACCTAGAGCCTATAAAGTTATCAGATAGATACCGTTGACTTGTTACGGGAAAAAACATACATTTGCCTTCGACAGTGTTCTGGTTGAACAGCAGTGGGCAAACAATTTTATCCTTATTTCATTGTATCACAGTTCGAGTACAAAACACGAATTGAATGTAAATGGTACGATAAAAACTGTGCCAGTAGGTATTTTTAAACATTTTACCAAGATTATTCGTGTTACTCATATTGCAATCAAATGAAATATTGCAATTATTTCTGCATCCGAAAGTGTATTACTCAAAAAAATACTTAGCAGAGTGATTTCGCAATGTCTTACGGCTGCATCAAAATTTTAATTTGCAGTGTATTGCAACAGAATTTTCAAAAGACCAAAGGGTTGGAGGCATTTCTGATAGATTGGCTGGAGAAAACCACACGTAAGAAAGAGTGGGACGTTATAGGGGTGATCTTTGCCCAGCAGTGGGACAAAGCCAAAGAGACAAAGAGGGTGCTGCTAATGAATAAACTATTAACACATAACTTAATAATCATCTAGATCACGAACGCGAAACAATCCAAGGTTTACAACTAGTTAATATTCCGAGAGGGCAGCACTCGTCTACAATGTACGCTTATTTGGTCCCACACTTGATTTTGAATCTCAATTGTGTTGAGCAACACAATGGCCCTTGACCAAGACAGACTTTGCTGAAAATATACAAAGAATATGGTATTGATATCAACCCTTTGTGAAGACAATGGTATCCAATTTTGGTTCGGCATTGTTCTGCACCCAAGTTATCGTGATATCTAGTGCGGTTCGAGCTGTGTTATGAAAATGTGCTTTCTGATGTCTTGGTGGAGTGTATTTTCTTTTGATGTGTATTGTGTTTCTTTTGGCTTTGATTACACATAACATCACGCCTGTGTATCTCCGAAGAGTTAGGCAGAGGTGTATCTATAAATTCATTCGCCATATGTAATACTAGCTGTTGCCCGCGACCTTCGTCCGCTTGAAATTTTACCCTATAACCTTTCTTGATAAATGGGCTATCCAACACTAAAATAATTTTTCAAATCGAACCAGTAGTTCCTGAGATTAGCGCGTTCAACCAAACAAACAAACTCTTCAGCTTTATAATATTAGTATAGATGATGCGAGGCTATAGCCATCAACTTGGTACGCATCTGAGAAATGCGTACTGGAAAATCTAAAGAATAATTTGGTCGATCTGGGAATCGAGAAAAGCTCGCTAGCGCCCTCTAGACCAAACAGTCAGTATTTGAGTACAATGTTAAAGAAATAGATGTTCATTGTGACAGATTTATTCGCGAACTTGATTTAAATAAAAAAGCGGTCAACCCAACACGAATCAGATTCTACAAGATGTTAACAGACCCTTCACAAAGCCGTCAACCAAGCATTCTGTACATCAAACGAAGTAACCCCACGCAAAAATTATTGTTGGGAAATTTGTATTTTTTTTTGGGGTGAAAAATCATGTTTTACGGTAAAACTCAATAAAACACACTCAAAACATTGTGCTGATGGATGCATTGAATACTGAACGTGTCATAAAGGTATATAAAAACTAGTATTTAAAAAGAAACTTGTGAAAAAGTTGACACTTTGACCTCCGATATCTCCGTAACTAGACGCTTAACAGGTATGGTCCTAAACATAAAAATGACCGCAATGACGGGGATAACAAGTGCCTTTCGGCTTCGTTAAGCGTATTTTTTTATATGATTTGCCAATAGGCTGGACGATATCCGGCAAGGATTCTTTAAAAAAAAACCCACAAAAAATTATGTCGTTGAATTTATGTCTTTGGAATTTCCCCAGATTATTTAAAACTAGGAAATTGAATACGTTAGCTAACTCTTACCATTCATATTTATGGGACACGACAACATACATAGTTAAGTTTTTTGTTACATACTTTATTACCTTGTGTTTGTTTTTTGTTTGAATAACATATTTTTTTGTTATCACGATGATCTGGGAGTGAAATATTGAATTCGTGACATGAATTTATAATAACTCAAAACGTCAAAATACAGTATTTTTAAACACTGTTTTAAGCTTTCACTGTTTACAACTAAACTTATACTGTCACTTACGAGATATCTTCCGAGATTGTTCATTATTACAAGAACAAACGAACAAAACGGAAGATATCCCGTAAGTGACACCAATTTACAACTAAACTTATACTGTCACTTACGAGATATCCTTCGTGATTGTTCATTATTACAAAAACAAACGAACAAAACGGAAGATATCCCGTAAGTGACAGTATAAGTTTACATTTTTCTCTTTCCAATATGATATCGCCAAAAATTGATATGCCACACCTTCTCTCCTACCCGTCGTGCACAACTACGAGTAATTGCACCCTCCAGGACTTGAATGAGACAAACGACAGAGCTGTCCAGGTACGTACTGGTCGCACAAAATCTGAGTCATCGATTCGAGGAAAAGAAGAAACCAAAAATCAATCTTTTAAACTGGAAACACAATAATCATCTACACATAGCATAACACAAGATACTAATTATTACTATAAACTATTTTGCAATCTGTACTTCTGTGTTCTGCAACCCAAACATCCAGTTCAAGTGATATTTGAGCTGCCATCAATGACGGCGTGGACGTGGTAAAACTTTGGGTCAATTAAATTCCAATTTTTTAGAAACGAAATTACCATAAGATCGCACTTTTTTAATCTACCAACCCGCACTGGGCCCGCGTGGTGGATTATATAGCCCATTCCCTCTCACAGAGAGGAGGCCTGCGTCCCAGCAGTGGAAACATTAATAGGCTGATTATGCTTATGCTTTATGCTTTTAATCTAAAGGTAGCCAGGTAAGCAGAGGAACTCTGTAATCGCAATAATACTTATCTGTGTACAGTTTTGATTTTGGCAATTTAATTTTTACTGGTCACGTTAACGTTTTTTTCATATCATAATAATATGGTAATTAATGTAATCCAATCCCATTAGAATCCAGATTAACTGAATTAACACATAACATGACGTGACGCCTGTAATCCCAGTAGTGATAGGCAGAGGCGTACCGTACACCCACATTTCGCCAGTTATGAAAAGTCCCATGGAAAAGGGGGCTAGCCAATTGTCATCAACCGGGCACGAATACAGACTTCATGGCTGCTACTGAGAAGTTTCTGATGAAAAAACCCAATAGCACTTTTCCCGACCCGAGAATCGAACCCAGGACCTCGAGCTCAGCAGTCGTGCTTGCGACTACTCGACCAACGAAGCAGTCAACAATCAGTCAGCACTGTTTTTAATTTTCTTGTCATCATAATAAAAGCAATTTAAAGTCGTGAACTAAAACCAATTATTATGGTAATGTGAAGTAATGTGTATATACACATACATGTGTGTATCTGAATTTATAGTCGATTATGTTAACAGGTTTACCTTGTCACTTTTTAATGTATTAATCACGTAATGGAAATAAGTTCATTTAGTTATTGAAATTATGTACTGTCTGTGG
The DNA here is from genome assembly GCA_910589295.1 of Noctua janthe. Lineage (NCBI taxonomy): Eukaryota > Metazoa > Arthropoda > Insecta > Lepidoptera > Noctuidae > Noctua > Noctua janthe. The sequence goes on from OU342560.1 coordinate 4,110,350, forward strand.
AGAATGGGCTATCCCAATTAGATAGTCATACTTAATAGTCTTAGAGAAAAAATTTCATAATTATGCACATAATGGGTGTAAAAGTACCCCCCTTAACGAAGCCGAAAGGCGCTTGTTTTCCCCGTCATCCACGTTTTTTTTTTTGTTTAAGACCATACCTGAGAACCTTCTAGTTACGGAGAAATTGAGGGTCAAAGTTCCAACTTTTTCACAAGTTTTCAATGTAATAACTTTACTTCAAATAATTCCACGACATCCGTACTACTCAATGCATCCATCAGCATAATGTTTTGAGTGCGTTACGCTCTGTATAGCACCGAAAACCAGCACGAAATTGGAATATAACAGGAGCATGGGTTCTGATGTTTTTCCACTTCGACAGGACTGCTGAAGTTAGTGATTACTGGTTAAGGGTATGTACTGCCGTTACTTATTGTAGGTACATCATTCACTTCACCGACCTGAAATTTTAGCCATTCCATCTGAATACGCGTCCAAATTTTTAAAAACTTCAAAAAAAAAAAATGTTTGAAGAAATACACAATGGAATTTTCTTTTATTGTTTTAATTTTGTGCGTACATGTAGAATAATACTGGTCTATGTACTTAGATCTTCTGGATAAGAGGTCTATGCGGTGACTGAGGGGCCCAAAAAGGATGATGTGATGTGAAGTGAAGATTAGTAGACCGCTAGCCATCATCATCTGCCTAGCTTTTTCTCAAACAATGTTAGGGTCGACTTCCAATCTGACTGCCTATCTGACATCCACAACCCAGCAACTGGGTAATACAATACCCCTTGGTAAGACTGAATGTCAGACTTTCGGCTTCTGACTACTTGTCACGTCAAAAATGCATTCGTCGTTAGGCTGCCTGTCCATTGAAGCGGACCGGAGAAACGGAGAAATATTAATCAATAGGATTGCCGAAATCTCCACTCTGCTCCAGTATGCAATCCTATTGGTTAATATTTCTCCGTTTCTCCGCTCCGCAGAAGGATCTAAGGCTGCCTGGCCATTGAAGTGGCCTCGCTCCGCTTCAATGGGCAGGCAGCCTTAGATCCTTGATCAAATGCCAGCAGCTAGACGTGAAGTTTAGAAATATTTTGGTTATCGTTTTCCGGGGACTGTCTAACGTAGGTTGGTTATTGATTAAACTTCTTTTGTAGCCCGTAGGCGCTAGTTTGTCATGCGGTTTTAACGAGTACCTGTCAGAGATTATTTACGAGGTTGAATTTTATGAGAAGGAATTCACTACCGGTTCAGATTATGGGTGAGTCTGAAGAGCACCATTAGGAAAGGTCTGGTAGGATTCAGTGGGTAATAAACCTTTGGGTAAAAAGGTAATTATAAAGTACTTAAAATAAAAAAATCCGACAATTACGAAAGTAAGTAGTATAATAAACACCATTATTATAACTAGAAACGATAAGAAACAGAAAGACGATAAGAAATAGAAACAGGCTATTTACCATGTTTACTGTTAAAACAGTAAACATGGTAAATATCCCGTTTCTAGATATAATAATGTTAGTGACCATGCAAGTTTAAACTCTTATAATAAACACCAACCAGCCAGTGACACCATGTTTGACGATTTAGAAGATTAACTTTGTAGTAAATTTTTCTTCTCGATTTCTTCCTCAATAAGAGTAGTGGACTAATGATCTAATTATAGATTAACTTTACAGATAGGTACTTTTACAAAATGGTACATAAAAAAAAAAATGCTGTTTCACCTACACGGCCAAATGTATGGAAAAGCTGTTTTTTTTTTCAATTAAAAACATTCACTGTTTCATACATTTGGTTCGGAATAATTTACTGAATAATTACGTGATAATCGTTTGTGCGTCGATGTCCATTCCACCCAGAATATTAAAAAAAAAACACAGTAGCCCTTCCTAGATAAAAAATATACATCCAACCACGTCCTATTACCTCCAAGTATATAAGTCACATAGGCCCAAATTAAAACATTAAGCCTGCCTAACCCACAACAAGCGTTAATTTCACAAGTGATAGACGTCACGTCGCCTAAAAACGAATTACCATATAATGTTAATTAATGTGTTATTACGTTCACAAAGAGACAATAAATCAAACTGGATTAAGAAATGATGTCGTCCTTGAACTTGAGACCTGTCATTGCGAAACATATCATTGTGTCGTTAAGGTGGGCTGCACGCGAACAAACTGGTTACGAGAACTTTTGAGTATGTAATAACCTGTCGTGACGTATTTTGGTGGTAACTGGGGCACTGCAGTTGGCAGTGGTATACCATTTATAATTCATTTTTATAAATTACTAGTACTTTGCCCGAGACTTTTTCCTTAAAAAATTGTGATAGCTCGGCTAATATGTATGACATAAATATAATTTATAGCCTGTAGCACTCACGAATAAAGTAGCTTTCTGCCATTGAAAGAATTTTTAGAATGATCGTTAGTTCCGGAGATTACCACCTACATAAAAACTTACACAGAAATTTTACATATTAGTACAGATAAATTTCTTTTGAAAATAACGTGAGTATGAATGTGGATGGGTATAAGATAAAGTAAGATCAAAGAAAGGATGGATGGTGACTGTGTGATATCTGATATGGCAAGAAAGGTAGTGTCTGATGAGATGACGAGTAATAGAGAAGTATGAAAGAAAAAGAAGAAGACATGCGCCAACTCCAAATAAATTGGGATACGGTAAGGAGAATGATGATGACATCCTTTGAAAATATTATCCTGCTTCATTCCAACTTTGCCAAACTTTTAATACTATTATTATGAATTTTTCTAACATCACAAGCCATGCGTTCGGTGGGATTTACTTACGTATTAATATTTAACCTTTAGTGAATGAATTTCCAGGACTAGGATTTTTACAACTATGTTGAGGTCGGATTTCAGTTTTTTTTTTCAGTATTTTACATTGAGCGACTGCCTATCTGACCTCCACAACCCAGTTAGTACTGGCGTACCGGGAATTACGATTTCCTTCGGCAAGACTGGTTGTCAGACTTTCGGGCTACTGACTACCTGTAACAACTGTCAAAGATCTACAAATGACAGCCGGGTCCAACGGCTTAACGTGCTTTCCGAGGCACGGAGGAAACTCGGTATGTAGATGATTATTATTGGTCCTCAAACGTGTGTGGGTTTCTAATGCTTATTAGAAAATTTATACGATAATAATTTGTGGTTTGTAGCGAGCCTTAATTTTAGTTACTTAATCCTAATGCTATTGTGAATGTTGGTAATTCTCTATTGTTTACTCATCAATGTTATTCACCTTCGGTGGATCAAAAGTTTGAATTCAATGTAAAGTGTGGAAATTAAGAGTAATTGTTCTTTTTTAACTGCCTCGTTGGTCGAGCGGTCGCAACCGCGACTGCCGAGCCTGAGGTCCTGGGTTCAATTCCCGGGTCGGGTTAAGTGTTATTGAGTTCTTCTATCAGGAATTTCTCAGTAGCAGGCACGGAGTCTGGTTTTGTGACCGGTTGATGGCAACAGGTTCGCCCTCATTAAATGGGCATTACATGGGACTTAAAACAAAACTGAAATGTGGGCGTACCATTAAGTACACCTCTGCCTAACCGTTCAGGGATTATAGGTGTAATGTAATGTTGCGTTCTTTTTTATTTAGGAAAATCGTCAAATGCTACTAAATGTGGACAGACACGGAGACAGATTTAGTGGTTTTTTTTTATGAATGATACTCTGTAAAGAAGTTTGGAGTTATTTCGACGTTTGTAGGAATACCACACCTAGTACTTTTTCGTTTTGCGATCTGCTGTTATGCTTAAAACCTACCTCACTTAATATTGTGGATAATAGGTATAACAAGTACAATTTCTTTATGAACATAGAATGTTCTTTGAAACTTAAGCCATGTCTGCGGGTCATAATTCGTTCAGTTAAAAAAAAAATACACTAACCTAAGCTTCAAGATCACTACTGTTTTTAGACCCATTAAATTTTATATATATTTACTTTAAAATTAAATATTTAGTTAACTATGTTGCGTGTGTGTCTGCAACAAGTTTGTCACAGAAGGTCAGATGGTTACTATTATGATCGGGTTCTGTCTGTGAATTTATTTATTGTGCTTTTATTAGTTCGATACTATGAAACTCTTACAAGTTACTACCGCTAAAACTGCCTTTTTTACCGACCAAGGCGATGTGTTCAAAATTTCTAATATTATTTTTTTTGCTAAAAGACTGCAATCAGTAAGTGATAAATTATTAAAAGATAAATTATTTAAACAGTTAATAACATGACAGGTACAAAAGTTTTTTTTTTATGAAAAAAGCCACGGTAAAAGAGCACATGGAAGGAATTGGGGGAGGCCCCAATTCCTTCCACCGTGCTATTGCTCTTTTACCGTGCCCGTTGTTAAAAAAAAACCATTTATTTCTTCTCGTTTTGGAAGAGATTCTTGAGAACAAGACGTTCTTTACATATTCATACGGAACTCCAAAAACCCGAAAAATGAGCCATTGTATGCAACGCATGTTAATTTGTTTTGTTAATAAAAGATGTCTCGTAACTTTAACGTTACGTGATCAGACTATAAAACGGTTAACTCGACCTTGAATCTTTAAGTTCCGTTCGCGAATTTGATTGTAACTTTATGGCACCGTATAAACATAACCAGTAAAGGTGTGGTCAAACCCAGCCGACTGTATGAGGACCGGCTGCGGACATCGGATATTGACAGATAATTCAGTACTTTATCTGTCAAAGCCCAGAGAAATTCCAGAGGAGCTCGTGGCTAATTAATAACAGTCGCTCGGGTCGATCTTTAGGCTAAGCCGTGCTTGCCTGGGTTGACTACCCGTTACCTACAGAGTTTCGTCCGTGCCTTGGTAAGCACGTTAAGCTGTTGGTCCTAGTTGTCATTTGTGGATCTTTGGTAGTCGTTACAGGTTGTCAGTGGTCCGAAAGTCTCACAATCAGTCTTACCAAGGAGTATAGTGTTACCCAGTACTGGGTTGTGGAGGTCAGATAGGCAGTCGTTCCATGCAAATTACTGGTATTCAGCAGCATCCGGTTAGACTGCAAGCCGACCCTCACATAGTTGGGAAAAGGCTAGGCAGATGATGATCTGTCAAAGTCCAGATCGGACTCGGATCCGGTAAAAAATGAAAAGTTAGGGTTGGTGGTCAACTACACTTTTAAACCGACTTCAAGCTTCGATTTCGTGTTAACACTTTGTATGTGTGTGTGAGAGCTGATTCCGACAATGTATTTGTTCTAGTTGAAATACGAATAACATAACATAACATGACGCCTGTTATCCCCGAAGGGTTAGGCAGAGGTGAACCCAATAGTACACCCACATGTGGCTAGTTACATGTAAGTCTCATATAATAAGGGGCGAGCCTATTGCCATCCACCGAGCACAAATCCAGACTCCGTGGAACTTATGCTCAGCAGTCGTGCTTGACCACTAAACCAACGAGGCAGTCAGTTGAAATAGCATAAGCATAATCCGCCTATAATGTTCCCACTGCTGGGACACAGGCCTCCTCTCTATGAGAGGAAATGGGCTAAAATCCACCACGCGTACCCAGTACGTGTTGGGTTGGTAGATCTAGATGTCACATGTCTTCGAATTTTTGGTTCTAGGACGTGCCGGTCTCCTCACAATGTTTTCCTTCACCATTTTGAGAGCAGTGGTGTTGAAATAAATTACACAAAGTAATGCGCTTGCCTGGGTTCGAACTCACGACTTACAGTTCATAAGTCGGGGCCGCCACCGCTGGGCTATCGCTGCTCCCTTGTTGTTGTAGTTGAAATACTGTATGTTGATATGTCTACTTCAATTATGGTGTGTGTTGTATGACCACCATTATGACGTCATAGGTCTGAATACAGTATTGGTTGATATGGTACGGGTAGATAAGTAGTTTCTTAAATGTAATGATGACATAAAGTTTTATTGTTTGAATTAATTTCAAACTGTTTTTGTGACTGTTTATCATTTTGATTGACGGTTTAAAGTCTTCACGCCATGAATGTAAGTATGAGTGAGTCATTAATGAAGCAAAGGCCTTTTGATATAGAGTAATGGAACCTGGGAACTGACCATAGATTATAGCAGTAAATGAAGTTACTGAGAACTAGCTGTAGCCTACATCCTACGGACCTACGTCCACGTGAAATTATTATAAAAATATTAATTCCCTATTTGAATCGGATTTTGTAAACAATTACAAAGGTTTTATTTTTTTTAAATAAAAATAAGCCGGTAAAAGTTCCCGAAAAATCCGTCAAGCCGTTTCGGAGATTAGCCGGAATAAGCAGACAGATACACAAAAATTAAAAAAAAAAAGTTTATTTGTTAAAAGTACCGCATATACGTTCATATGCACTCAGTAAAAAGCTGTTAGTTTGAAATTACAAACAGACACTTCAATTTTATTTATTTATATAGATAGGCTTGGCCTTTTTCCAACATCACATCACGCCTATTATCTCCGAAGGTGCAGGCAGAGAGGTGTAGCTATTGTACATCCACATTTTGCCAGTAACAATTAAATCCAATGTAAAAGTGGGCGGCGAGCTTATTGCCATCAACCGGGTCCACATCCAGACTCCGAGTTGCTAAAAATTCGTGATGGAAAAAACCAAAACAAGTTGATGGACGTAATCGAATAACTAACCTTTTAACTTTTTTAGTTTTTATTTTACTCTACAAACTTAAATAAACAGGCCTTCCAATTTAGTTTTAATTGAATAAACATAATTTTTCGCCTTCGTTTATGTTTGAATAACTTTTCCAAGAAGCGACTAGTTTAGTTAGTTAACTAAAATTACAATATTTTGACAAGTAATTGTTAATGAAAAAGTTCTATTTTCGTATTTTAGGTGTATTCCTCAAAGCGCAACTATTTTTAAGCGCAACCAACTAAGCGCAACTAAATTATTCCTCGAAGCGCAACCATTAGTTGCGCTCACAAATTCAAATTAAAAATATTATATGTTTATTCCTCAAAGCGCAACCATCTGAAAAAAATAATTAATGAATTCATCATAACCCTCTCTATTTTTCATCATGGTTGCGTTTCGAGAAATAATTTAGTTGCGCTTAGTTGGTTGAATTAGTTGCGCGTTAAGGAATACCCTGTATTTTATTTGTAATTGATTCGTTAGACTGAAATAACCGAATTTCAAGAGTTTTATCTTTATCTTCCTATTGTCTACTCGTCGTCGTCGAAAACTCCCTCGTTGCTCTAGTGGTCGCAAGCGCGACTGCTGAGCAGTAGGTCCTGGGTTCGATTCCCGGGTCGGGCAAAGCATTATTAATTTTTCCATCAGGAATTTCTCAGTAGTAGCCACGGAGTCTGGATTTATGCCCGGTTGAAACCAATAGGCTAGCCCCCTATTACATGGGACTTAAACATAACTGGCGAAATGTGGGTGTACTATTTGGTACACCTCTGCCTAACCCTTCGGGGATTACAGGCGTGTTGTTATGTTATGTTATCTTAATCGTGTACGTGAGGAATTACTTCTTCACGACTGCAAACCTGCAGGGCAGACGCGTCTTCTTCTTCAATGCATCTTTATCGGTGGTCATTTCAGCATGCACAACCTTCATTACTTTTAATCACGTTTTTATAAGCTTCACCTGTAAAAAATCTTAGACGTTAAATTTGACCCACTTCCCAGTTATCGATTGATCTGAAATTTTGCGTACATGTTTAGTTTGGATGACAATGCATGGTTAGCTAAGTGACGTCATTCTAAATTAAATATGGCGGACTCCCAAAGATGGTGGTCTAGTTATTTTTATGCACTCCCATCAATCATTAAGAAGAATACAAAAAAATTACGTCACACCTGTATTTAAAACTGTTTTTTTTTTGTAGTAACAGCCTGTAAGCTTGCAAGCTTATTTTTACGATTAACTTTCAAAATCTAATTACCTACTTTTCCCTCGGAATCCAGTGTTTATCTTGACATACATCAATTTGCCTTACACCTGTTACCAAAGGCCTACGTGCCATTTGTCATTTCGTTAAATATATAAACAGTGAGAACAGTTATGAGGATAAACTGTAATAAAATAAAAGGTCAATGGTGTCTTTTGCCTGCTCCGGATACTGTCACATACCATTTCTGATTATGCTACTACATAAGAGGGACTAGAAATGTGGTAATTGCTTTCAGAGTGTTTCGCACTTCTATAACGTCTTTTAACAACTATTACCCAGGTCGAGATGCCATCCAGGTCCAGTTGCAAACCCGCGTCTGGCACTAGTCGCCAGACGCTGAACTGGGCCTATTTGGAACGGCCGTGAGGCACAGTGTTACATTTTTTGTTTAGATATAAGTTTCTTTTTCTTATATTATTTTTGTTTTATGTTGTCTGCACATAAAAGTATTTTCTTTACCTAAGAGCTGATGCCAGTCCTACATACCTATGACTTCACTGGTATCGTTATTGTCGATATAACGATGACAGATAAATCGAGAATGCCATCGACACGCTAAGAACGAGAAGATTTCGTACTGTAATCCCCGAAGGGTTAGGCAGATGTGTACACCTACATGTCGACAGTTATGTTTTAAGTTCCATGTAATAGGGGCGAGCCTGTTGCCATCAACCGGACACAAATTCAGGCTCAGTGGCTGGTACTGAGAAATACCTGATGGAAAAACCCAATAACACTTTGCCCGTCGCGGGAATCGAACCTAAGACCATGTTTTCAATCTTGAGCCCATGCCATCGGGCTCATAACGCGGTTGCATTTCAATTAACAACAGTCCGTGGTATGACGCAGTAAGATTAGAAGTAAAGCCTTATTGATTAAGGACCTTTTTCAGAACAGGTTATGATTTAATATTATCTGGGTCCTTACAAGCCAATTACAGGTCAGCTAATGACAGTCACATGATAAACAAGCAAACACTTAACCTACACCGGCCGCTTAAAAACAATTCCAATTAAAACAGCTGGGCTACGAATCAGCCCCAAACCTGTACGATGTCGCAACCGGCCAAGGCTTTAGTCGAAAAGCAGGCTTTTGTCCAAGGTCATGGTTATGCCGCCCAGGCCAGCTTGAGTGCATTCTTGCAACAGAGTTGCGAAATCACCCCACCTACTGATATGCAGTTTTTGGGGTAAAAGTTGATATTGGTATAGACTGTTCTAGTGTTTTTTTTTGTAACAGTTTGATCGAACAGTAATACAGGGCTGTATTACTGTATGAAAATCCATTTTGGCTAACAAGTCGTTCCTTAGTACTTGATTTAGAAATAATGCTAAATTTGGTAGGTTAGCCATACGAAATCATTTCAGAAGATAAGTTTGTGTGGTTGCTAGTTAGCATTGGAATTGTGCCCAATATGTTCTAATTTCTTTGATATTTAAGAAGATGTAATTACAAAATAGACGGTAGCCATTGATTAGGAAATCAAACGCAGACGATATAACACAATATTCTGGGAAACTGATATTTATTGTCATGAATTTAGATTATTTTCGTTGTAAAAGTAGTCCACCTGCTTTCGGAAGTATTTAAGCTTCACCTGTTACTAACTAAATAAAAAATAATAGAAGTGTTTGACCCACGTCCCGGTTTCCGATTGAACTGAAATTTTACATACGTGACGTCATTTTAAATCCAATATGGCGGACTCCCAAAGATGGCGGGCTAGTTATTTTTTATGCATTCCCATAATATGGATCTGAAATGAAAGGGTTCGCTGAAAAGAATACAAGAAATAAAATGACGTCACTCTAAAGCGTGGAATTTAGTTTTGAACCGACTTCTAACAATAAAAAAACACGTGAAAGAAGGTTCTATAAAAGTCTAAAAGAACATAATGCTACTGATACTACTATAACAAGCCACGAGCTAGTGTTGCCATTTACTTAGCGTTATTAGCACTGATTTTTATCTGACCATGACCCAGCGTACGTCGTCAAGGTCTTACTGAAAATCAGTGAAAGTAGTGTGTGAAATAGAAAACAAAAAAAAGAGCTTGCCAGTATTTCTAGGAGAGTTAGGAAAGAGTAAATAGCGTCCACAACCCATCTTCTAAGGGATAAACTACGCACGAGCCTAGTGATGTTACCGGGTAACTAATGTTTTACAATCTTTTATGTAACTTGCAATTTTTTGTATGTTTATTTAGATCAAATCTTGCAACTGAATTTTAAAACAGTTGTCCCCAACTGAATAAGTTGAAATTTTGCATATACGTTTAATTTGGATGACATTGCATGGTTAGCTAAGTGATGTCATTCTAAATCCAATATGGTGGACTCCCAAAGATGGTGGACTAGTTATTTTTATGCACACCAAGATATAGGTTTCAATTAAAAGGGTTTGCTGGGAAGAATACGAAAAAAAATGACGTCATGTCTATTATTTAAATGCTTGTTTTGGGGAAAATTTCATTTAATCTTTTTATAAGCCACGGGTTTAACTCGCCTTTGGACAGTCACCTGCAGGTTGTCTGCATCTCTCTAAGGTAGACTGGTCGAACATGCCTAAAGCATTAAGTCCGCCTTTATACAGTGTTTTTTTACATGTGCATAAGGTTTAATAAATCATTTTAAAAAAATTAGCCAAGTGCGAGTCGGGCTCGCGCGCGAAGGGTTTTATAACACCGTAGTGCCCTTCTACTATGGTACGAAACCCTTTACGCACAAGCCCCTTTATTTTATTTTTTTATTATTTGTTGTTATAGCTTCAACAAGAATACACATTCCGTAAAAATTTCAACTGTCTACCTATTACGGATCATGAGGTACAGCCCGTTGACAGACAGATGGACGGACGGACAGCGGAGGCTTAGTAATAGGGTCCCGTTGCTTACCCTTCGGGTACGGAACTCTAAAAACACAGCTAACAGAGCTAGACTGATCTTTGTTAGACTTTATAAAGTAAACAATCACAATAAAGAACAAATAATATTCCGCCCACGCAATAACTTCATCCTTAATGTAAAATTAAATTGTTTTTTGTTTTTTTTTTAAATTAATCTGTACCACAATTGTCGTCATCATCGATGGTTTTTCTAAGAACCCAAAGTTGTTATTACAGTTATTTTTGTGATAAAATTATAAACGGTAAGGTTATCAGGTCAATGAAACCTGTTTTGTTATAATTTGCATTTTGGTAGTTAGTTATGTGTTTTAAGAATAGGGTTTTTACTTTGACCTGTTATTAATTGTAATTTTATTCAATTTTCATGTTTTATTAGAATATAAATATTATATTGCCCGCGACCTTCATTCGCTTGAAATTATTATTTCAAGAGTTTTATTTTTTGCACAGAACCCAAATCCTTTTTCTAAAATAAAACTTAACATATTATTTTCTTAGTAAAAACTTGATACTAATCTTGGTATTTAAATTCTTGACGATTTGTTTTTATTTAATTAATGCACTGCTATATTATTATGAAAAAACCATTATGAAATCATCCTCTGCTTAGCCTTTTCCCAACTATGTTGGGGTCGGCTTCCAGTCTAACCGGATGCAGCTAATTACCAGTATTTTACATGGAGCGACTGCCTATCTGACCTCCACAACCCAGTTAGTACTGGGTAATACGATACCAAAAAAAAAAAACCATTATGAAATAAAAAGATGAAATAAGTTTTTCATTCATTCTCCTGGCCTTATCCCAATTTATTTGGGGTCTTCTTCTTCCATACGTCTCTATTACTCGTTACCTCAGCAGTCGTACCTTTCTAGCCATATCACCCTCCACACAGTCCATCCATGGTTTCTTTGGTCTTCCTCTACTCTTATAGACGCAAGAAAATTAAATTCACAAACTTTCGTTATACATTTCTATAATCCAAACAATTTTAAATCTTCTTCATATTTTTGGTATAACTTGCCAACGAATGCTGAACCTCAACCTTTATAGAAGTCTCCCGAAAAGCGATTGCTATAAAGTCGACAAGTTCTAGATAAAAGAAAAATAAAACTCATTCAAAAGAATTCATCATCATCATCATTTCAGCCGAAAGACGTCCACTGCTGGACATAGGCCTCCCCCAAGTGTCGCCACATTGACCGATCCCGTGCGTCTCGCATCCAGCGGATCCCCACAACCTTTACCAGGTCATCGGTCCACCTAGTGTGACGCCTTCCAACGCAACGTCTTCCAGTTCGCGGTCGCCACTCAAAAGAATTACAATCCTGAATTTATTTATTTTTTGAATAAATTATAGTTTGAGATCATCAGTGTTAAATATTGCAAATTTTAGTTTCCTCAATAGTAAATCATGCATGTTTTTTAGACGGACTTATTTATTTAACATTCCAATGGTTGAGACTGCGTGGGATTTTCTCACTAGTCAAATAAATAGAAGTAGTATTTTTTTTTTGTTTTAGGGGTCCATCATCTCCATCATCATTTCATTTTAGTGTTCAAGTTCATAACTACTCTTAAAGTTTAAGAGAAGGTACTGTTCATTCCAAATTTAAAAGATATACAATTTTCAAATAAAGGTTGTATTAATAAATAGTACTATTAGATATACCTCTGCCTAACCTCCGGGGATTACAGACGTTATCTTCTTAAGTAATAATTATCAAAGTATGACAGTACAAAGAAAGGAGTTCAAGTTGAAGCCAATGGGCTATTTTCCCACAAGACTGACATAAAACGTCAGGTTAAAAAAGAAGAAAAAAAAGCTGAAATTATTAAAGTTCCCTTTTTCCTTTCTTCAGACAATGTATAGCATAAGCACTGCTCGACATCATCATCGCCTTAACTCGAGTCGTTCAGGATTCTTACAATTAAACTGCAGACTGCACACACATAAGCATCGTGACGTCATCGCCTCGGATTAGGATCAGGGGCTGCAGTCTCGACATAGATAGCGACAAAAATCGGTCGTTAAGTCATAACGATGTCAAATTTCTTTAATAGATTTTCAACCTTAAGGTTTCGAAATAAAGCGACAAAAATCGGTCGTTAAGTTGTAACGATGTCAAATTTCTTTAATAGATTTTCAACCTTAAGGTTTCGAAATAAAGTTGAAAATCTATTAAAGAAATTTGACATCGTTACAACTTAACGACCGATTTTTGTCGCTATCTATGTCGAGACTGCAACCCCAGAGTTGAGACCACTGACTACCGGTAACGACTGTCAAAGATCCACCACTGACAGCCATTCACTTAACGTGCTTTCCGAGGCATGGAGGAAACTCGGTGTGTACCTACTGCCGGCTGTGGGTGTTGTGGGTGTGTGGTATGTTGTCGACTGTTATCATTTTAGCCACAAGATCCACTCGTTATAGAAAAGTTGCCAAAATTACAAATAATAATTCCACTTACATCAGTAATATTACTCCTTATATAATGTCCGCTGTGTATCAAAGTGTCGATTTCGTCCATATTCTTGTCTCCACTGAGGGTTATCTGCAGGGAGGCGAGGCAGTACTTCCCTCGGACCGCGCCATCGATGCTGAGGCATTCATCATAGTCGCCATATTGGTTTCCGTTGCCGCTAAGGATGCCTGCCGGGGGCTTTGCAGTTGCATCGAACACTGAAACAAAATTGAACCTTTGTAGTGAGGATCATCATCATCTGCCTAGCCTTTTCCCAACTATATTGGAGTCGGCTTCCGGTCTAACCAGATGCGGCTGAATACCAGTATTTTACATGGAGCGACTGCTTATCTGACCTCCACAGCCCAGTTAGTACTGCAGTTATGTTCAATTCCCATTAAAAAATGGGCAAGCCTAATGCTTAAAGTAAAATACGTGTTTTGAAAACATGTAAACATGAGTAAAAACAAGTTAAAGCAAATAATTACGTACGTTTTATTAAAACCAGTACAATGGACTTAGAGTATCAAGTTTCATCGGTTGTCCAATTCATTGACAATCAGCTCAAAATAGCGGCTTATGTTGTGAGACATTATTTTATTAAAGACTATGTGTTATTTGACGTCAATGTCAATAACCTCATTATTAGGCCTCCTCTCAGTCTGAGATGGAGTGATCCTGTGCAGTATTCTTCCACCACGAGGGCCCACTGCTGATTGGTGGATATCACGTCATGTCTGTATGTTGATGAAATATATTATAAATAGAAAATGCCTGAACCCGTTCGGGTTTGAACCCACAACCCGTAAGTTGTAATGTTAAACCTGTGTTTCTACTAATCATTTTCATTTATCAGCTTCAAAATGAAAATTTCAGCTATCGAATCTTCATAAAATTAGCTCGTCACAAAACCCTCAAACAGCACAAGGGCTTTACCGAACGGATTTCAATCGAATGCCTTACACACTCCTATCTCGTTCGTTGAACCTTGTATGTCAAATGTCACTGGTGAAATGACTGTGGGTAGTGAATACGAAATATCGCAGCGTACGATTCAAGGATGCCATTGGCGTGACTCGAATGCACGTGCAGAAACGGCGAAAAAAAACGTTAGATCGGAGACTGATGGACGGCCCGCAGCGGCAGGGTTGATTTTTTTTTAAGAATTCTCTTTTTGAGAGTTGGGTATTGCGTCGATTGATGTGGGCCAATTCGATTTTTTTTTTTTAAGGAAAGTATCAGGGAGAATATTACAGCCAGGTTGGTTTATGGTGATGTAAGCAAAGTTGTTTGTTATTGGTAAAAGTGTTGCTAGTTGTTAGTGTAAGCAACAGTTGCAAGTAAATTTGTTGCCACCTGATGAACATAACAACATCACGCCTGTAATCCCCGAAGGGTTAGGCAGAGGTGTAACTTATAGTACAGCTACGTTTCGCTAGTTATGTGTAAGTCCCACGTAATAGGAGGCGTGCCTATTGCCATCAGTCGGGCCCAAATCCAGACTGAAGCTGCTACTCGGAATTTCCTGATGGAAAAACCCAATCACACGTTGCCCGACCGGGGAATTGATCCTGCGCGACCCAAAATCGAACCCAGGACCTTAAACTCAACAGTCGCGTTTGCAACCACTGAAATACAAGATTCAATTAATAGATTGTTTATTTCCTCATTGAAATGTCTAAGGATGATCTTCGTGACTCCACAGTTAAAGCATCAATCAAGCAAATCATGCAATGATGAGTAGCAGATAAGATTCTTGCATTAAACTGCTTATTCATTTTGCTGTGCACTTAGGAGCTCGTGGCCAAATAATAACAGCCGCACGCGTCCATCTTGGAGGTTAAGGTCAACCCGTGGATGGGTGACCATGCATTACATACCTATTTTTCAACCAACGCACTTGCAGTCCTAGTCATTGCGATCATTTATTTGAATTAGACCATATTTGGGAACCTTCCGGTTATAAAGATATTAAAGCACAAGTTTCGATTTTTTTCCGCGTTTTTTATTGGAATACATTTTTTTTACGACTAGTAGTCCACATTGGCCCTGGATCAGGAGATTTGGAGGACATGGCCTTTGCCCAGCAGTGGGATGACACAGGATAACAGTAACAAGATTTTAATATTATTACTTATTTTAAAGACATCCATGACCACTGTACTGGGCCTGCAGTCTCAACATAGATAGCGACAAAAATCGGTCGTTAAGTCATAACGATGTCAAATTTCTTTAATAGATTTTCAACCTTAAGGTTTCGAAATAAAGTTGAAAATCTATTAAAGAAATTTGACATTTTTGTCGCTACACAAAAATGACACACACATAGATAGCGACAAAAATCGGTCGTCAATAGATTTTCAACTTTATTTCGAAACCTTAAGGTTGAAAATCTATTAAAGAAATTTGACATCGTTATGACTTAACGACCGATTTTTGTCGCTATCTATGTCGAGACTGCAGGCCCAGGTATGCATCTGTAAACGTACTGTTTTGTGCGCGTTACATTGCGATCTACCGTTGTCGATGTGGAAGAGGAGTGGTTAATAATGTGCAATAATAATATTTAAATAATAATACCGTTTATGTAAAATCGTGTTCTGCCATCTCGTGTGCCACGGAATATCTAACACAGCACGTGTTTTTAAATGCCGTAGTTCGATGCAGTCATTGTATATTGCTTTATTTTTAACGATTAGATAAGTTACGACAAGTAGGTAAGTATTTATGTTTTTATTTTATGCATATCAGTAAAACGCGGGCCACACTGCCAACTGGCGGGACCGGGTGAGCGACGCGAACGACGTGTCGTTCCCCTCTTTTCCTACTTTGGTTCACTCTGCGAACTATCGAAAGATACGGACAAAGTATGAAAAGGGCGTCGTTCGCGTCGTTCGCGTCACTCGCCCGTCGCTGACGGTGTGGCCTGCGCTTTATGGGTAACACGGGGTTTTATTGAATACAATATCATCATCATCTGCCCAGCCCTTTTTCAGCATCAGCATCTTTCCCAACTATGTTGGGGTCGGCTTCCAGTCTAACCGGATGCAGCTGAATACCAGTATTTAACATGGAGCGACTGCCTATCTGACCTCCACAACCCAGTTAGTACTCGGTAATACAATTTCCCATGGTAAGACTGGTTGTCAGATTTTCTGGCCACTGATTACCTGTAACGACTGTCAAAGATCTACAATTGACAGCCGGGGCCAACGGCTTAACATGCATTCATTCATCTCGGTATGTAATGGGTGGTCACCCATCCACAGACCAGCCTAGGCAAGCGCGGCTTAACCTGAAGATTAATCCGAGAGGCGGTTAGTATTATAGCCACGAGCTCCTTTTATTGAATACATACTAATTAATTAATAACTGCCTCGTTGGTCGAGTGGTCGCAATCGCGACTGCTGAGCATGAGGTCCTGGGTTCGATTCCCAGGTCGAACAAAGTGTCATTGAGTTTTTCCATCAGGAATTTCTCAGTGGCAGCCTCGGAGTCAGGATTTGTGGTTAGTTGGTGGCAATAGGGTCGGGGCCTTATTACATGGGCCTTAAACATAACCGTTCACCCAGCATGGCGTAATTTGCTTTCACATAAGTGGAAATTATGTTTTTCCTAATCTTCCACTTTGTTTTTCCTGATTAATTTCTAGGCGGGATCCAAGACAGTTAAAATATTTCTCTAGGACTTCATCAAGCTGCATTGTCTCCGCGCTTTTCTGGTGGTTGACACTGTTGATTCTGGCTTTCAGGAGTTGCAGTGGTTTGGGAATAGTGTGGCGGGCTTGTATAACATACACAATTTTGACTGTTGGATGTATTTTTTCCTAGGTATATAAATTAGCATGCAACCAGCTTAATCTAGCATCTTTATCAGTAAAATTCAAGGTTTTTAAGACATCACAGTCTAAATTCCAGATGACTAGTGTTGGGTAACGGATGTTTGGTTCAAAACGGGGGATTTTGGGCTGATTCGGTTCAGAATTTACCTTATGAACCGTTTTGTACGCGGTGTGCGCGTGCGCCGCTGTTTAGACTACTGATCGACCGCGGCTTTGTGTCAATGACATGATGTGATCTAATCTTATTTAATGGTGAGTTTGCGGTTATGAAAAAAATTGTAAGCGAGTGAGTTTTTCACCGCTGAACTATGTATGAAAATATCGTGAGGAAACCGGTTTGTTCTAGAATCAAAGATTCGAAGATATATGGGCTGGAAGGGACACCCACGCGAAAACGGTTACCACGTTGTCAGTGCAACATTCAGAGCCCCCTACATAAAAATATTTCATCGGTTATTAAAAAATAAATCAGCTGTTTCATACAAAAGTACAAAACTACTCGGTCTAAATGTATGGAACAGCGAATTTTTTTTTTGGATTATAGCCCATCCTATTATAGCGAGGAGGTATGTGTCCCAGCAGTGCTATTATTGCTGGCTGGTTTGATTTTTCTTCTTATGAGTGACTTTTTGGGAGATCGTCATCTGATAGTAGATCATACCATTGCTTGTACTGTACCATAGTTGCCCGGTGGCTTTTCCATAATGAACAGGGTAAAGCAAAAAAAAAACAAATATTTAAGTAGCTTTTTTTCATAAAAAAACATGTTACTGTTTTTATTATTATATTTAAAAAAGTAAAATCTAAAAGATATTGTTCAAATATTATGTTATTTAAATAGCTAGTCATCTGTTCATTATTTTTGGACGTTTTTTTAATTCTTTTATTGCCTTAATTTTAAAGAAAAATATTGTACACCATCAATTTATTGACGCCTTGCAGTGTATTGCCTTTTTGATACTTGTACATATTTTTATTATTACTATAAGTCTATTTATAGTTTATAAATAATATATGTACATATCATCATCATCATCACCATCATTTCAGCCGAAAGACGTCCACTGCTGGACATAGGCCTGCCCCAAGTGTCTCCACATTGACCGGTCCCGTGCGTCTCGCATCCAGCGGATCCCTGCAACCTTTACCAGGTCATCGGTCCACCTAGTGGGAGGCCTTCCAACGCTACGTCTTCCGGTTCGCGATCGCCACTCCAGAACTTTTCGGCCACATCGGCCATCCGTTCTGCGAGCAATGTGCCCTGCCCACTGCCACTTAAGTTTGGCTATTCTTCGGGCTACGTTGGTCCCCTTGGTTCTCTTGCTCATGTCTGATTTGATCATCCAAGGAAACTCCGAGCATATAGTAAATAATAAAACCCACTTACAATGAACAACTGCAGAAGTCCATTAAGAAGGAACAAGGTACTTAGATATACGGAGAGCCACGTTAACAATTAAAAATTAATGTATTATTTATCTCAATCAATACTTATACAGGGTAAAATAGAAATAAAATAGGAATAAATAATAGCCGCTCGGATCGATCTTTAGGTTAAGCCGTGCTTGCCTAGGTTGGTCTGTGGATGGGTGACCACCCATAACATACCGAGTTTCCTCCGTGCCTCGGAAAGCACGTTAAGCCGTTGGTCCCGGCTGTCATTTGTAGATCTTTAACAGTCGTTAGGCAGTCAATGGCCCAAAAAGTCTGACAACCAGTCTTACCAAGGGGTATCGTATTACCCAGTACTGACTGGGTTATGGAGGTCAGATAGGCAGTCGCTACATGTAAAATACTGGTATTCAGTTGCATCCGGTTAGACTGGAAGCCGACCCCAATATAGTTGGGAAAAGGCTAGGCAGATAATGAATACTTATACAGGGTGGAATAGACAGCGACCCGAAAACGGTTACCCCGTATGCAAGTATTGCACTTTTGTGGGAAACTGCTGTTTTTTTTTGTAACCGATAAAAAAGTCTGTGTTATGGCTCAGAATGATGTATTGAATACGTGGTAACCGTTTTCGTGTCGGTGTCCCTTCCAACTCGTTAAAAAAACATATGACAATTAACTGTTTTTGACATGGAAAGAAAAATTCAAGTGCGAGCAGGGTTTGAACCTGCGACCTTCCGATTCAGTACACCGGATGTCTTAACCAACTAGACAACTACACAGCCAACTAGACAGCTATGTTCCCTACGCAGGGTTTGCGTATAAAATATTAAAAATATGACAATTAAATCAGTTCCGTTTATAAGTGGGTAAGATAAATGTTCATAGTCTTTAGGTAATCTGTTTATTAGATTTCTGAATCATTTCTAAGTTTATTTATGATGTCAGTTCCGTGATATATTATTAATGACTGATTTATCACTAATGATAAATGAATGAGGACTAATCCTCATTTAAAATTTGCAAAATAAATAAAAATACAAAAATAAATTTAAAAAACTAGTTCTAGGATTATCACGGTTAACTTTTTCGTCACTTAATGGTATATGATAAAAAAGTTACCCGGGAGATGATAAGAGGAATTTACAGCTATTGGAAAAAATAACATAACTACGTCACACCAGTGATCCCTGAAGGGTTTCAGAAATGTACATAATAGTACTTACATCAGTTGTGTTTTAGATTACATTTTTTTTTTTTGTGTTAAATGGGCCTACTCTTTTGCCATCAACCAGGGCACAAATCTATACTCCGTGGTTGCTACTGAGAAATTCCTAACGGAAGAACAAAATAGCTCTTTGCTGAACCTGGAAATCGAACCCAGGACCTCATGGTCACAGACCAATAGACCAACGTCTACTACTACTCTTAGTTAGAGGATTATTAAGATTAACCTCTTTTTGTATCCCATTATAATATGCTTTAACAGTTTCATCATCCATCGCTTTCCATCAGGCGTGGTCGAGGTCAAGAGCAGACTCATTTTGTAATAAAAAAAAATAAAAAAATGTTTTAAAATGTTAATTTATAAAAAAAGTTAACAATAATATTTATTTTTCTCCCATAAATTAGACTTTAACATGTTCAGGTCAGTAACGTATAAATGTATATAGTTTACCTAAACAAATATTTTTCTTTTAACAATATCGGTTTTTCAAAAATAATAATTATCGGCTACAATTCGTGGCCAAAATAAAACAATTCACACAAAAAAAAGTTACCTTTGACTTTTCATAAAAGGTGAACAGGCGGAAAATACAAAATTATAACTATCATCTTTTTTGTCTGTTTTTATTTATTAAATTCCAGTTTAGATAATCATTGCTTTTTTTTCCACCTGCAGTTAATAGCATTAAGCGTTACGAACTTTAGATGATAGATTATTATTTTTAACCGACCAGAAAAAGCTGAAGCTATTTACAAAAAAATAGGGTCATCAGCGTACGTTCTTTATAACCTTTCCAAAAAGGTAAACATCAACACTATACTGGTTGCTTAGTGGTGTCGAATTTAAGGTTTGGCGTCATATTTTGGGGCAATTGTTGTGAACGTGAAAATATATTTAAAGCCCAAAAACGCTGCCTAAGAGCAATGTTTAAATTAAAAGTTACGGACAGCTGTAAAACTTTTTTCATTGATAATAAACTACTTACTTTTCCCTGCCTTTACATATTAGAGCTTTCCATTTTTGTTAAAAGTAATAGTAACTTATACCTTGCTGTAAAGGACACAACAAACCGAAATACAACAATCAGGTCTCAGTATAAATATAAGTTATGTACAGGTGCACACAATACATCTTTATTCAAAAAAACTGTTTTAGGTATAGCGCCTTTAATCTATAATAAGGTTCCAAATAACATTAAGGAGCAGCCTTTGACAATTTTAAAAAACAGCTTTCATCTTTATTAATTAAAAAATGTTATTATTCTGTATCAGATTTCCTAACAGATAAAATATAGCTGTATTATTATTGTGTTACTTAATTTTGATTTTTTGTTGAAAGCTTTTAAATTGAAGTTGTATAATTGTTTATAAGTATAAATATTTGCATACCAAATGGTAGAATGTACCAGGAACAAACAACTACTTTTGTAACAACTCATGTATGTACCTACATTCAATGCAAATAAATTATTTCTATTCTATTCTATTCCAGCGTGTTTTTTTTTTTTTTATTTATTTAAATGTATTATTCAAATAAAAATTCTGGTTTCCATTGCTGACGTAAAATAATAAAAAATTGAAACAATAATCTCAATAAACTGGTTCTCTATTATTTAAATTTTCCGGAAAAATCATGGAAAAATCAATGGTTTGTTTTTTTGACATAGCGAATGGTGATTTTTTCTTTATTAACATAATAAACGCGCAGATAGCTTTTAAATATAATTAATTATGTTTTGAACTTGATCCAAATAAAATACCGGTATTTTACTATTAGGGAAGTTAGTGACGTCGTTGTTGAACTACTGAACTAAAGTAAACTATGCCAGGTTATTTTTCAATAAAATACGGTATAGTTCGAGACACGGACTTTTACTAAGAACATGATTAATTGCTATACAAAAAATAACAGCAGTTTAATACATTTTGAGCGTATCGATTCCACTTTTAATTTAATCATTTTGTTTTGTACTGTGCGAGACAAATAAATACTTTTTCTTTCTTTCTTTTTTACATGATTGCGAAAAAAAGGAGTGTTATGTTTTTTATATGGATGTTTTTATTTTTTAAATCGATGAAGAATTTTACTCTGGGAGTCTAGAATCATGTACTGAATCCATGGTGAATGTTTGTTTTATGGTGTCCCTCAAACCCTGTTCGTAATTTAATAATCCGTACGTTATTTTATATAAGGTATAAGGTTTGCTGTAAGAAAACGCAATTCTGGGTTCAACTAGCTATTGTAACTAAGCTATATTATTACAATTTGCATGTATATTTTTTTAGTGTACAATAAGGAATAAGAATAATTTATATATTACAGGGAAACTTCAATACGATTAAAAAGAAAACGGTTGTGGCAACCTTGTCGTCGTATAAAAACAAAATGTTTTAAAAACGAATGTGGCCCGACATTCTTTCAGCAATAACAATATTCGCAAATGATTTCTATTGACATAAGCTACCGAACCGAATAGTTAAGTCATCATCATCATCTGCCTAGCCTTTTCCCAACTATGTTGAGGTCGGCTTCCAGTCTTACCGCATGCAGCTGAATACCAGTATTTTACATGAAGTGACTGCCTATTTGACCTCCACAACCCAGTTATTAATGGGTAATACGATACCCCTTGGTAAGACTGGTTTTCAGACTTTCGGGGCCACTGACTACCTGTAACGACTGTCAAAGATGTACAAATGACAGCCGGGACCAACGGTTTAACGTGCTCTCCGAGGCACGGAGGAAACTCGGTATGTAATGGGCGGTCACCCATCCACGGATCAACCTAAGCAAGCGCGGCTTAACCTTAAGATCGACCCGAGCGGCAGTTATTATTTAGCCAGGAGCTCCTCTTAAAGTTAACTCTTTATAAGGTTTATAAATGTATCTCAATTTCTTAGATTACAAATAGGTGCAGTTCAGTTAATCTTAACTTAGGTAGATAGTCATTATGATACTCGTTATTTCCAGAAGTTACGCACAAGCATGGGCATGTGAAGTCTCCCAATATATTGCAAAATAACTTCGCGTTTTGATTTTGTTGTTGTCAAGTGACGAAAAGTTTAGAGATTAGTAATAATGTGTTTATTTAAATTATAGGACTTTCTCTCGTGACTTCAGGTTATTTTATTTTGATAAATTTAACTGTTTTGGCGAAAAATATTTCCAGATGTGGGCCATGATACTTATTCAAACACAAGCCGTGTATTCGATGGAATTTTAAAAAATAACGCACATTCTTGCTTACTTTCTCGTTTTTAACCACTTTAGGGGATCAAAGTATTCAAATTATTTATTAATAATCCAGTACATTATACATAGCAGTTTGAACGGTGAATTAGACGTTAGTCTGTATCTTGGGGATCAGAGTCACATTTTCGTTATATTATCCAAAAAGGTCGTAAACGGTGATTATTACCAAAATTAAACTAAAAGCATAATTAATTAATTAAAGTAAAAATCAATTTTCAACTTTGCCAAAATATACACAGTGTTCTTCACGTTATCCATAAACTTTGGCAAACGCTTCTATAGCTTTTACAAATCAAATCTTACAAAGGAAGTAGTACTTAAAAAGCGTCGTTACGAAGATATTTGTAATTTCATTTAATGAAATTAAATTGAGCTATGCGGTAAGAAAGGGTCTTAATTTGGCCTATGTTGCCGCTTAGTGCAATTAAATTATCAAATGCTATTTGCATTTCATTTGCACGTACGAGAGGAACCCAAGAGTAAATAAAAAAAAAAGAATTCATTAATGTGTCCATAACGAAAAATGCTTATTTCCGTGGTCTGAACATCTGGTCGAATTTTATGTATAACGTCCAGAACACGGTGTGTACAAGGTTTAACACAAAAAAACAAGTTCTCTCATATGGTGACTCGTACCCTGACACTGAACAACTTTTGTTCTATGACTTTTGGAAATTATTATTTTTTATTGTTTTGACTTTTTATTTAGTTTTACCATATAATGTTGATCAGCTGATCGCGTCGTATAGAAATTTCAACATATTGTTTTTTACGAACTCGTAGAACAAAAGTTGGTCCGTATCATGGTCCGAGACACCTCACGAGACGTCTTGCGTTTGTTATGTTACGCCTCGTCTATACATAAGAAACACTTCTGCAAAAGTTCAGTCTGACAGTGAATTAATAAGTTTTAAGATTTTATTAGTAGATTGGACCTAATTTTTATGGTCAAAAATTATTTATCAACGTCTGTTAGCAGACCGCTAACTGCACTTCAATTTGTTGCATAAAATCAAATCAAAATCAAAGCATTTATTTCATGTAGGCCAGTTACAGGCACTTTTGAATTGTCGAAACAAAGACAACAATGAAATATAGCTGCAGTCCCAGTCACAAGGCACACAAACTGTGAAAGTACTGTAGTTGCCCATTCCCTAACGTAGATCTTTATGGAGAAGAACGGGCAAGAAATTCCATGGACACTCTTTTAAATCAGATAATAATCATTTCTTTTCAATCTGAAATAATTATTGTCAGTCAACTCCAGGAAGCATGCACATTATCGGCAATTATTTTTAAATCACAAATTCACACACCTTTCCTTCTACATTTCAAGAAGAATTTACTTGTCATTCATACCCTTATGGCTGATTACGCATTATTACAGTAATGAACACGATAATATCGGAGTAAGCAAATAAAACGTAGCGCTGTTCTCAACTCGCATGTCAAGGGAATCACAGTACATTGCACTTTTGCATTATTTCCATGTTTTTGTTCCGAGACTGTAAATAATTTGCCCGTAGGATGTTGCAGTTAGCTGCAGAGTACTGCAAATTCCAAATTCGAGTAAACTGACGACTTGAACGGTATTTATTTCAATCACCATGATCTTCCTACCCTTGTCCCATTCTATGTGGGGTCAACACAACACGTTTTCTTCTTCCATTCTCCCCTCTCAGACGTCATGCTATCATTTACTCCTTTCTTTCATACCATTCTATTTCATATTTAAATGTATTTCTTCCATTCTTATATAAAGGGTGTAACAAGACCCTTAATGAAGCCGAAATGCACTTGTTCTCCCCGTCACTGCGATCATTTTTTGTTCTAGACCATACCTGGGAACCTTCTAGTTACGGAGATATTGGGGGTCTAAGTTCCAACTTTTCCACAACTTTTTTTTTAAAATACATGTTTTTAATGGAAGATTTTTACTTTAAACACCTCAACGACCCCCGTACTATTCAATTCATCCATCAACATAATGTTTTGAGTGCGGTGCTGCAATAATTTTTGCGTAAAGTTACTTAGTTTGATGTACATAATGCTTGGTTGACGGCTTCGCGAAGGGTCCGTTTACACCCTGTATTATTATTATTGTAAAAATAACAGACAGGTGTGTTGCTAGGGAGTTTGTTCTGCCACCTCTTATTCCCAGTTAAAAAACTAGAAAGTGTCGAAGGGCAGGCTTTTGGGGGACTGTCTCTTGTAAACTTTGAAATTAAATAATTGCATGTTTCATTATCAATATAATCTGTCATTTGTATAAGTGATTTTTATTTAGGTGCAAACGTTTTTATAGAATACTAATGTACAGCACAGCTACAGTTTTATAGCGCACAAGCGAGCGGTGTAAACGTTACATAAATACGTCGATTTTCGAATCTAAAGTACTAATATCCTACAGCATTTTAGTTAAATTGTTGAAACAAACGCAATTAATGACATCTATATAGAACAGATATGAATACATTATTAAAATATTATGAAAATATTATATGTGAAACGGGTATTTTTACTTTTCAGATCATCATCATTTCAGCTGAAAGACGTCCACTGCTGGACATAGGCCTCCCCCAAGTATCGCCACATTGACCGGTCCCGTGCGACTCGCATCCAGCGGATCCCTGCAACCTTCACCAGGTCATCGGTCCACCTAGTGGGAGGCCTTCCTTTTCAGATATTCGCTTCAAGTTCATAGTCAAATCCGTTACCAGTTTGGGGAATTCAAACCAAACTGAATCGAAATTCTGTCGCACACTAACAAATGATTGACGTTTAAATTACCAAACGACAAACGTTTAGTGAAGTGCGAACAAAGCACATACTTCAAGAATTAATTCATTTGTCGCCTATTCGAATTGTTTCTAGGTAGAAAAACACAAGAAATATGATCGTAGTTGATCGTTTTGAAACAGATGTAGGTCAGCGGAACTTGAATTTTGCTGATTTTATTAAATCACATACGGTTTTAATGAATGAATGTTTATAATAATTATGAGTTTTTTGAACGGTAAAGTACGTATGCACCTATTTAATCCGTTCGCCAAATGTTGTAATTATGATATCCAATAGTCGTAGTATAATGGTGATATTCAGCAGAACTAAATCAGTCACTTTGAAACTATTACTACTTTTGAATCCAGGGCCTGAAGTCTCGACATAGATTTTCAACCTTAAATTTTCGAAATAAAGTTGAAAATCTATTAAAGAAATTTGACATCGTTATGACTTAACGACCGATTTTTGTCGCTATCTATGTCGAGACTGCAGCCCCAGCATTATAAAAAAATAACAACAATATTAACAATATTTAGTGGGTTTTTTAAAATTTATTTTGTATTTTTTTTTAGCAATATTTTTCAGAGACATTTTATAGTTTTTAATTAATTTATTTTTTCTTCGAAGTTCTACCACCTTTCTTTTACCCCCAATCGCTAGAAACACAGAATTACCTAGTTCAGGCCCAAATCATGTGTGAACTTGACATAGATTTAAGAAAAACTGTATTAAACGTTTTACTTACTTTATACTTTTTTGAATAAAATTTATTATTATAATTATTCCATATTCCTGATGTTTCAGACTTGCCATCTAGAATTATATAAAGTTGTACTATGTATGGTACATAGTACAACTTAATATAATTCTAGATGCATTACCTTTCAATCATCTCTTTTGCGGCAATAAATCTAGATCTAGAAAACATCTTCTTCATTTGTGTCCTGCCCTTATCCCAATTTATTTTGGGGTCGGCGCAGCATGTCTTCTTCTTCCATACTTCTGTATTAATCGTCATCTCAGCAGTCACATCCTTTCTAGCCCTATCATTCCTCACACAGTCTATCCATCGTTTCTTTGGTCTTCCAGAGAGAATCAGAATTTTTCTCACGACATTTTCCTCATTCCTCCGTATCACTCTTCCATAATAATATTATATGTCCATGTCGTATTAAGGGCTAAATAAGGAACTAAATTCAAAACACGTGTATTTTCCCCAAATAAATATCTAATCTATCTTTGACCTAGACATTCATCAGTCAATTACGTTTATATTTGGCCATCTGAAGTATTACGAAACTCCTTTGTATAGTAATCCAGTTTCATTCATGACGAGTGTCCTTGAAGTATTCCGAGACCTTTTCTTTGAGTACGAAAGTTTAGTCAGATATTTTTGTTTGTATGATTTTGTATATTTTTGGAAAAATGTGATTCGTTGTTTATTTTTCATCATAATAATATTATACTGTTGTAAATACTAACACTATTTTCTAAGTTGTGTGTTGTACTAACTAAATGAGCTTGTGGTCTGAAATAAAATTATTTTATTTTATTTTTATTAAACCGGTTTGTAAAGGTTAGGGAGAGGTGAACTTAATGGAAAACCCACATATTTTATTTTCTAAAATTACAAGAGATTTAATTATAAGGGACAATTAAAGGGTTAATATATTTCACACTGCCATTTCTGATCAAAATTATATTTTTGCGGAATAAACACGCGTTATATGCATTGAACTGCACTCGACTGAATTTGTTAGTAAATGTTGTCATAATAATTATATTATTCACGAATAATCTGACCTTATTTATAACTCAATTTAATATATAAAAAGTATATAAAATGAATCGGAAAATGTTAAAGATAAATGGAACCGATAACAGCGGATGCACCGGCCGACATATTTCACATGCGGATATTATTTTCGGATATGGATTATTTCTAATCATTAGATACTATTGCGAAACTCCACATTAATGATCACTCCATAAAAAATGCATTATGCATTTCTAGTTTACGAATGAATTACCTTTAATCATTAAAATGTACCCTACAACAAAAAATGTTAACAAAAATAAGTAAATATTTACTTTTCAAGGCCCACAGCTCCAGCCGGTCCAAACTGTCGACATACTGCTGGCTATCCCGGCGGCACTGCTCGCTCGTCCCGTTGCTGGGCACCACAATTTTAGGGAACCTCTCCCACATTTCCACAATATTAAAACGTCCACTTTCATCGTAACTTTCATTTTTTGCGGCTAATTTTAGTATAGTCCCATTTAGAATTGAGTCTGTGAGTAAACTTTTGTCTGGAAGTGTCAATTCGATACATTCCCGCGCAGTGACGGTAGCGATCGCGAGGAGCAAGACAGCGCATGCGCGCGGCGCCATGTTGTTACACTGTATGACGGGCGACGCTCAATTCGCGGGTATATCTGAACCGATCTGAACGAACGTACTTGTCACTATAACCCAGTGGATTGGACAATGGCGTTGAGTAATTTTTTATAAATATATCACTAATTAACTTGGGAGTTTTGATTGGTTAATTCATTAATTTCTTAGGTCATTTTGTGACCTAAACTTGATAAGGTGAGATGTCATTTGTTTTGTTTATGACGTGTCTTGGTAGTGGGTGGGTCGGAGATATTGTTGGCGTCACTTGTAGGGTCGTAAGTCCGTTTACGGTACTTTGTGACGTGATGATAATAAAGAATATGCCATTGAAATGTTGGTACTTACATAAGGTGTGGTGATGGTGGTGAAAACAAAAGTTCTGTTGGTGTTTACGGTATGTGATGATAGCACTTCAACTGATCGTCTCGAAAACTCTGTAGCTCGTTTTCTGTTTAACCATCATTAGATATAATAATTACTTAAACGGTGGCATTATCATTTCCGCAGAAAGACGTCCACTGCTGGACATAGGCATAAATTCATTTGTTAAAGGTAATTTATAACGTTGTCCAATTGATAGATGGATAGATGCGTCCCTGCATTGGTCTCGTCTTCTTGATAATGACAAAAGTAGTTTGCAGCAAAACAAAAAATACATAGTTGATCTAACTAAATTAATAGCGACAACTTTTTGACTAAAGGTTATTTTTGAAATGCCAGTGATCCAATTGATTAAAAACACTTAGTGATGAAAAACACTTGTGAGTTTTTTATTATAATTATTTAAACAACTTGATGCATAGCATAGCATAGTATAATCAGCCTATTAATGTTCCCACTGCTGGGACGAAGGCCTCCTCCTGAGAGGGAATGGGCTGGGAATAATCCATTACGCGGGCCCAGTGCGGGTTGGTAGATGTCACATGTCTTCGAATTTTTGGTTCTAGGACGTGCCGGTTTTCTCACGATGTTTTCCTTCACCGTTTTGAGAGCAGTGGCGATGAAATAACTTACACAAAGTAATGCGCCTGGCTGGGTTCGAACCCACGACTTACTGCTCGTAAGTCGGGGTCTCCACCACTGGGTCACCGCTGCTCTGCAAATTGATGCACACAAGTAAAAATATACTGTACAAAGCTCGAGGCATTTTCTACCAGTCGACCTTAAGACAATTTAGATACAGACCATGGCACATGTTACAGACGGTACATGAAGCTAGTACAATCTGTCAAATTTCTTTAATAGATTTTCAACTTTATCTCTAAAGTATTAGGTTCAAGGTCGATTGGGAAATTTTGACAGTTATGGGTAACTTGATGTACTGGCTTCTGTATATAAAACATAAACAACTCTAAAATAAATAAGAATAAATCCAAGAATAAATAGTTCTAACGTAAGAGTTTATTTATTTATTTATTAAAACTTCATGCACGATTAAAAATAAGTGTACAAAAAGTGGAATAATACTTTTGGCGTTTTTTACCCGTCTACCTTAGGATGATGCAGAGATAAACCGACATATGTTTACTAACACAGGTGTAGTAAAGTATTTGACATTGATGCTAATAACAAGTGATTAGCATGGAGTTACGATGTTCGAGGACTTTCTCACAATTTTGTTTGTTTAAGTTCGGTATGCTACAGTAAACATAACAGTTACTTCATGGTTCAAGATTTAGATTAGGCTCTTCGTTGGTCGTCAAAATAAGTAAACAGTGCGAGCTTCGGGGCATACCCTTACTTTACCTGTTTACTGAACGTGACTGCATGCCTCGTTGCTCAAGTCCCAGTGCAGAGCCTGAGATCCTGGATTCGATTGCCGGGTCGAACTCAGTATTATTGAGTTTTTCTTCAGTCTATCAGGAATGGAGTCTGGATTTGGCCCGGTTGATGGTAATAGGCTCGCCCCCTATTACATGGGATTTAAAATATAACTGCCGAAATGTCGGTCATTCCGAATTATAAGCGTGATGTTATGTTATGTTACGTCTAGGTTCGAGTATGCATTGCGCAACTCATGAATCATCTGAAAAGCGTTATTGACTCATTTATATCACCATGATGTAGCTAAATCATCATAAGTTCGATGACTTAGTTTTCTTATCATATTTTTTGTCATAATATCCATTCAGTTTTATATTTCACAAAATCTTTGGTGCCTTGAAAAACTTCTTCTTATTTATAATGATAGTATTGCGAGATAGATGTCAATTTGTACGTCAATATTTACTTTGCTTGGCCGAGACCTGGAAAAAAACTATTTGATAGTTTATCAGTACATATGTATGGATAGATAGCGGGATTCTCTGTTTAGAACAAGAAAGAATGGAAAAATCTTTCAATCATTTGGAAATGGTGTGTCTAGCACGAACGCTCGGAGTAAATTGTGAAGATGCGTAACCCGAGCTCACCAAAATGCAATGAAGCACTTTTGTAACCGTATCATCAGCTGCCAAGCCTCAGAATGATGTACTGAATACGTGTTAGCCGTTCCCTTCCACCTTGTGTACTGCTAAAATAAATACTCTATGGTTCGTAGCAGTTTACCTATTAGGGGAAGGTATTATTTATGGACCGCTTCATAAATTAATTAAAATTGCCTTTGTTATCTGATCGGTTTGGAACAAGACATTAATCGGAAATCGTAAGACAGTTCCATTACCTGCTTTAATTCATCATTATATTGTGGTCTTAATATGTCTTAAAAGTAATGTAATTTATTTATTCGAGCAAGTATTTCGCTAGCAAGCAAGCTTTCCGAGTTACGAAGAAAACGCGGTATGATGGGTGAATTAATGGTAATTACATACCCGAGTTGCCTCCGAGCCTCGGAAAGCACGTTAAGCCGTTGAGGTGTACCTAATTGTACACTCACATTTTTTAAGTCCCATTTAATAGGAGGCGAGCCAATTGCCATTAATCGGGCACAAATCCTGACTCCGTGGCTGCTACTGAGAAAATCCTGATGGAAAAACCCAATAAAAATTTGCCTGACTCGGGAATCGAATCCAGGACCTCATGCTTAGCAGTCGCAATTGCGACTACTAGACCAATGAGGCAGTCGTTTGTTAATTAATGACAAGACGATTTAATAGCAATAAGCGATAATACTCCACAGTTGTTGATCGAGCGCTCGTGCTTGAGAGCACATACCCTGTATACAGTTACGGTTAATTTACTCCTAGTTAACGCGTTATTAGCTTACGGTGTAAATAGATATACAATATGTAACGTAATTAACGCACACCCTCAGACACCCCAATTAGTATATTATGTTATAATCATAATACATACACTGAATTTTTAGTTAAACACATATGAGCATTGATTATTGATTGATTTAGTTATACTAATTCCGGAAGAATGTTGTGGTCACAGTACAAATCCACGAACGCAGACAGTCACACACGTAGGTATGAGGGTCTTGTTAGCCTAGTAGGTATTCGCTCGCGTTCGAAACGAGTTAACGAGTTTTTACTGTAATTTACGTAGTTTTAATTATTTTTGGAAAAAAAAAATACCTATAATAAAAATTATAGAAATTGATTCAGTAAACGATTCTGAACATACTAATTTCAGGATGTGCGTTAATTATGTTACATGTTGTATACCAGATAATAATGTAACTATTAAGCCAGAGGAAATACGTTAGTAACACCTGTTTGGTTTCAAAACAATCTCCTAACCTGACACTCAACTCCTTGGTAGACTTCAAAAATCAAAAGACATTTATTCAAAACGAGCTGTTGCCCACGACTTCCTTCGCGCCGAAATTTTGACGTGAGAGTGAGACAAAAAAAAAATAAAGATATGCCTATGTCCATCCCCAGGAATAATCTATCTCTTAGTCAAATTTCATTACGACCCGATCAGCCGTTTAGTCGTGAAAAGGTAACATATAAACAAACAGTTGTTTTCGCATTTATAATATTAGTATGGATAGAATGAGAATGAGAACTTTAAAAACGCTCGCCCGGATGAACTTTGATGATTTTTTTTTTATAAGTAGGTGGTAGGTATATAAAATCCTATCCTAAAATAAAAAAAAATCCTATCGAGATTTTTTTTCTATTTTTTTGACGAAAATTGTTCTGGTTTTTTTTTTTATTTGGCCTCAAAAACTACTTTTAATCCCTTTACCCTCCTACGCCCACACTCACATTTTTAAATCGCGATTTTATGATTTATACAAAGCTGCTAAAATCGCGATTTAAAAATGACTGCAGACTCTTTTTTTAAATTTATTGTGCATAACTTAGAGAAGGTTTTAGTTTTTGTTTCATTGTAATCGGTGCTCTCTATCAAAAGATAGATCAAT
The DNA here is from genome assembly GCA_910589295.1 of Noctua janthe. NCBI lineage: Eukaryota > Metazoa > Arthropoda > Insecta > Lepidoptera > Noctuidae > Noctua > Noctua janthe. The sequence goes on from OU342560.1 coordinate 4,142,875, forward strand.
TTAAAATGTTCAAGTATACTTATCATCATTATATAAGATACATGCAACGACATCTATTGAACCAAAATGGTACTAATGAATAAAAATGTGCTCACAAGATAACTTCTAAATCGACTGACCGGCTTTTTTATAAAGGTATGATAGCAAAAGGTACTCTAGATTAGTCTACATGACGCTGTTTTGAAAATCTGCATAGCCTATAGAGTGTGTGTTTGATAGATTTCCATACATTATATTTTAGCAGTTTAACTTTGTGCTCGATAGATGGCGTTGTTCATTTGACTCCTTCATTTGAATCGCGGTGTTAAGATTTTCCGTGAAAGATTAACCCTCGCAAGTGTCAGTTGTAACAAGTTAGATTTTTTTACCTAACAAAGCAAAGGGCGGTTCTTAATTCCACGCGCATTAAGAGCCTCCTTTTGTTTCGTCGGTATATATGTCACAGTCAAATCAAAACTACTTTTTACCGGTGAAAACTATTTTAACAATAATTAACATTTACTTAGAAACTTATTAGGTTGTTAGGTTTTTTTGTGTGACCGTTTGCAAAACATTATGTTGTAGTAATTCTAAGACTAGGTAATTACAATGTTTTGAAACAACAAATTTTAAATGGACAAAACGCATTTTAACATAATAAGGATTTTGACTGACACCAGTCAAAAGTGGTCTTGACCGGTTAACAGTTTTGACTGTAACATATATATATGTACTTATATGGAGACGGAAGGCAGTTACAAGAGGTTCTCAACAGTTTACAGCAGCTATATCGTGTCATTTCACGCACTATGATATGAACTTTAGACCTAGGATTATTACTGTCATCGAGTGTCTAAGGATGAAGACGTAAAAGGCTGTCGAGGGAAAAACATATGTAGAATACTTTAGCGATTAATGCAAATATTTTCGAGAAATTAAACTGTTACCTTGAATCTATACTAATATAATAAAACTGAAGAGTTTGTTTGGTTGGTTTAATGCGCTAATTTCAGGATACGGTTAAAGTTACGAAACAATTATGTATGACGGAATTTTTCCTTTTAAAAAGTTCTGAAAATCTGCGATAGCATAGGTATATGTTTATGTCTATCTTTTAAGGTTGACTCACACTCTCTCTAACCCTTTCTCTCTCTTATGTGACACGGATGAAGTTGTGCGGGTCATCTAGTTTATATATATTTGTAATCACGATCTCGCAAACGGCTCTAACGATTTTGATGAAAGTTGCAACAATGGGGTTTAAAATCGGAGGCGAAAAATCGATGTGGCTAGGTCTCCTAACTGGGAAAATTCGTTTTCTCTAATTACACCCGAGCTGAGCTCGGTCACGTTCAAATGCAGATCACAAGTTTTTCAAAAATCACACCAGAGCGTCTTCCACAAGTTTTCAAAAATCAGAATAGCTCCCACACCAGAAATGCCACAAGTCTCTTCGATATCAAACCCTTCACTTAAGGTCCAAAATCGAGGCAACAAAGGCAACATTATTCGGAAATTAATCTCATTTTATTACCACTACAACCAATTCTTATTCAATAAACAAAGCATTCCCTAAACAAAAATCCGGGGTTTATTATTCCGGCTATATGGGCAGTTTGGTGGAGGGCAGAGGAGAATCGGCACTTTAAGGCCAATGTGTCTTTTATAGATAGCCATTTAGGCCCAGAGTGGAATCTATATAGTGGTGGTTACGGTAGGGAAGAGCTTAGCTATTATGAGCTAGGGATGGGCGGACTTATTCGAAATCGATTTGGTTAGAAAAATCGGTTTGATATTGTATTAACTCGATTTTTAATGAAAAATTTCATATTCGATAAATGTTTTATTGTTATTCCTAGCAGACTCGTTGGTCTAGTGGTCGCAAACGCGACTGCTGAGCATGAGGACTTGGGTTCGTTTCCCAGGTCGGGCAAAGAGTAATTGAGTTTTCCATCAGGAATTTCTCGGAAGCAGCCACAGAGTCCAGATTTGTGCCCAGTAGATGGCAATAGGCTCGCCCCCTATTACACGGGACTTAAACATAACTGGCGAAATGTAGGTGTACTATTAAGGTACGCCTCTACCTAACCCTATGGAGATTACAGGCGTGATGTTATGACGATTAATTATGTACAAAATTTCATCGGTTATACGAAATGGTGGTTGAGTTTATTCCAGGAATAGAAAATTGCAGAATTGGCAGCTTTGGCGCATGTGTGAGAAGGCCCTTTAACGTCGTTTTTTTGATTATGTAAATTGTTTACTTAATTAATACTTTTGTATTATGTGAACTTAAATTGATCTTTGTGGCTCATTTAAATTGTAAATAAAACGGACGTTGATTCATTTACAAATGAAGATGCTCTCAAATATCCATGAAGTATCTTATTTTCTAATAAAATTAATTAAACTAATTTTGAGACGATTTCAGCAAATGTAGAAATATTTTTAAAGAATCCGAGAGTGTACCTATTTAATATCGTTTATACCGATACTCCAGAAATCGATTTGTTTCACATCACTAATATAGGCGACCCTAATATTTTTGGCTATTGTGTGGACAAATATCAAGGGCTCAGATATTATCGTGACATAAAAATATATTTTTATATTCTATCAATATTATTATGGCTCCTGTAATGGGCTATACTAATTAATTCCCTTAGAAATTTTTATGTATTGTCGATTTGGCCTTGCTTTTTCATATTTTTTTCGTAGAACATTTCCTATTTTAAATGAATATCTTAAAATAAGAAATTATTTACTTATGTATGAATGAGCATCCTATGGTTCTATATATGGGTTTTTATTCTTTTAATCGAATAGCTTCTGCACGCGGATTGTTTCATCCGTTTCGAGGTGAAAAATTTATCGCACAGAAAGTAGGTACTAACGGAAATAAAAAGTATTTTGATGATCTAACACGGGCCACGGTCTATTATACCGTTCAGCCGTTAGGCTTGAAAAGTGATAGTCAGACCATCAAACAGACAGACTGACAGAGGTACTTTCGCATAATTTCATAACACGTGTATTTAAGACCTCTCATGTTATCTTTAGATACTCCCATAGGCAAGCACGGGTAATATGTTTTTCAGCTAAATACGAAGGCTAGATTTCAGCTTCATTGTAATGAAAACAATTAGATTACGATACAAAAATGTCGGAGTTCAAGATCCTGATGACAATTGCTGTGGCATTGACAGCATGTTTCGAAAGAAATACTTGTATCAATTAACATGCCTATAGGTAGATGCAGGTATGAGGTGCGCCTAGTAACACTAATCTGTGGAAATTGTGTTTAAATTTGAAAATTTTGTTTTTTTTTGTGTACGGCGTCTCGTAGGTCAACCTATGAGGCTGTCTTATGCTCAGCCGGACTACCCTGTGGGTGCCTCCAGCCAGGGGCAAAGAGGTTTTTTTGAGATATTAATATTTCCTGGCTTTGGTCCGTGGTTTCTACAGCGTGGCTGTTGATAATTATCTCTCCAGAGCATACCATCATCTGCCCTTTTCCCAACTATGTTAGGGTTGGCTTCCAGTCTTACCGAATGCAGCTGAATACCACTATTTTACATGGAGCGACTGCCTATCCGATCTCCACAACCCAGTTAGTACTGGGTAATATGATACCCCGTGGTAAGACTGGTTGTCAGACTTTTGGGCCACTGACTACCTGTAACGACTGTCAAAGATCTACAAATGACAGCCGGGAACAACGGCTTAACGTGCTTTCCGAGGCACGGAGGAAACTCGGTATGGTAAACTCCCAACCTAGGCAAGCACGGCTTAACCTAAAGATCGATCCGAGCGGCTGTTATTATGTATCCACGAGCTCCTCCTCTCCAGAGCATACCAACGGGATAAAAAGTAAATACGTTAATATTAGTATGGAAGTTTGGATAATTTATTCCTTCTACATTTGACTGCCTAGTTGGTCTAGAGGTCGCAATTGCGACTGCTGAGCATAAGATGCTGGGTTCGATTTCCGGGTCCGGCAAATTGTCATTGGGTTTTTCCGTAAGGAATTTCTTAAAAACAGCCACGGAGTCTGGATTTGTTCCCGGTCGATGGCAATAGGCTCGCCCCCTGTTACATGGGACTTAAATAACTGGCGAAATGTTGGTGTTCTATTAGGTACACCTCAGCCTAACCCTTCGGGGATTACAGTCGTGAACTTATGTTACATTTTTATATAATTTGTTAGCGTTAGTCTATTTTTCGCGTGGTGGACGTTTAGCTGTTGTACGTGGCAACTGAGTGGCCATTTCGATCTTTCCTGGTCAGATAGACTTACCGAAGGAATTCAGCATTCATCTGTTTTAAACCCAGGGTACTTTGAAGGTAATGTCCAAAAAACAAAACAAGTATTGAATATTTTGGGGGACTGACTTTTATATTTATTGCCATTCAAAAATTCTGAATAACAGCCTAATTTGAATAAATGACTTGATTTTGATTTTTTTTTTCACACATCTAGCAAGCATAAAATAATGATGATTAATCTTATATGAATGCATCTTTTCAGGTTAATTGACATGCTAGTCATGCTAGTCAGTCGGGTCTTTGTCGTCGTGTCAATGATTCCCACAGTTACCTAATTAAATAAACTTCGACCAGGACTCAGCCACATCAACGGCGTTGGTAGTGACTTCATGGTCCCTCAAAGTGCAGGTGGAGTTGCACAAAGCGCAGGTGGCCTACCATGACGTCGCAATTCCAGTGTGGATAGAGATAGCACTAGACAACCAACTAATATAGACTGGTCTAAATTATTCAATATTATGAAAACAAGTTATATCTTAACATATCGAACTTGAGTGCACGTGATATAAGCACGTTATGTAAAAAAATTTACGCACGTGTGTGTTCAACTCAGCCTACAAAACCTGGCCATCATGCGGGGCTGACGCTGGGGTATCACGATGAAGCAGGGTGCGACTGCAAGCCTAATCTCTAACCACAGCCCTCCTCCTGACCTGGGGGGTACTATGACATCTTAAAGCAGGAGTAATTCCAGTGTGGGAAAGAGACAGAGCTATAAAGGTTTTGTAGACTGAGTGTACATACACGTGCGTAAAGTTTTTTACATAACGTGCTTATATCTTTATAACTTGTTTTCATAATATTGAATAATCTAGACCAGTCTATATTAGTTTTTTCAATAATTTGTTAATGTAATGTATTTATTTTAAGAGTTTAAATGGGTTTAATTATCTGATGAATATGGTTTTATTTTTTTTTTGAGAATGTCACAGCGATAAAATGTGTTAATTCTTATTTTTCTAAAGAGTTTAGTCCGGGTTCATGTATTTTTTTCGTAGCCACCTGGTCATCTATTTTGTTAGCCTACAAAATGGAGATTATTTGTAAAGGACTTATGTTATAAACTTAATCAAAATAATGAAAACAGTGATTAATAAATGAACCTTGTACCTTAATAAACATTATTTCAGTTTCAGTTCTCTAGTAAATTGCGAGCGTAATGACAAAACCTAAATTATCTCCCAATAATTTGATGTAATTATTATAATTGGCGGTATCAATACGCTGAAAGCCATATTTAATAGAATGTAATAACAAGAGACTTAATTACGAGAGTAAATTTATTATAATAATATGTATTTATTAATCCATATTGTATTATTTTAGTTACTGAAATATGTGAAATGAAAGCATTTTTAAGCCTGCCGTTATAAATACCCAGGGTTAATTTGTTATGATTGAAAGCCATTTGATGTTTTTTTATTGTATGGTCATTTTTCACCATGCTTTAGCACAAGCGAGTTTTATTATCTTTCATTAAAATAGTCGGTATGTTGGGCTTCGTGGTAGGCTCAGACGGAGGTGGCGGGATGACCTGGACTCCTTCTGAAGAACTGGTTCTAATATAGACTGAAGTGAGAGTAGGGGGGGGGGGAGTATTTGCCCTGTGGTACAGTACCCTGCTATTAGAACTGACTGACTTAAATCATCATAATGGGTGTAACAAGACGCTTATCGAAGCCGAAAGGCACTTGTTCTCTGCATCATTTTTAGGTAGTAGACCATACCTGGGAAACTTCTAGTTACGGACATATTGGGGGTCAAAGCTCCAACTTTTTCACATGTTTTTAATATTAAGATTTTTACGGTGTTTTAAGTACGTTAGTATGTCCTACCGTAAAACGTGATTTTTCACCCCCAAAAAAAAAGTCGGTTCCCAGCAATAATTTTTGCGTAAAGTTACTTAGTTTGATGTACAGAATGCTTGGTTGACGGATATGTGAAGGGTCAGTTTACACCCTGTATTCATACCGTAAAAATCAAATTCATTATATTTTACCCATGGTATTTTTAATGTTGTTGTCCTATCGTGAATGCTGCGTATACTTATAATAGGCAAACATAGTTACATACCAGCCAACCAGCATTTTTATGTTATTTTTATTGTTTCACATTAATTCTTAGTATGTACCTACTGCAGTTGACAACTCATCATCATCATCTGCCTAGCCTTTTCCTAACTATGTTGGGGTCGGCATCCAGTCTAACCGGATGCAGCTGAATACCAGTATTTTACATGGAGCGACTGCCTATCTGACCTCCACAACCCAGTTAGTACTGGGTAATACGATACCCCTTGGTAAGACTGGTTGTCAGACTTTTTGGGCCACTGACAACATAACGACTGTCAAAGATCTACAAATGACACCCGGGACCAACGACTTAACGTGCTTTCCGAGGCACGGAGGAAACTCGGTATGTAATGGGTCACCCATCCACAGACCAACCTAGGCAAGCACGGCTTAACCTAAAGATCGATCCGAGCGGCTATTATTATTTAGCCACGAGCTTCTCTGCTGTTGACAACTATGTGAGACTAAATGAATCCCTAAATGGGCACTGTTTTGAGATTCAACTCTCGACGCCAAGCTTAGCGTTAAAAATCCAACAGAGTAAGTACTTAAATTTAGGCATTAATTTAGGAAGTGAAAACGGGGTTAACTTGTTTGATAGGTAACTTACACCTAGCTCTTCGTGGAACTCAAACGTGACGATGTAATAAGATATGTCAAGAACACTCAATGGTAGGCAATTGAGTCATTGTTCTCCCAAATAATGGATTTAAAGGTTTCTTTTGATCAACTAGTTAACCTTCGAAGTTCTAAAGTATCAATCATGGTAGGTACTCGGTAGGTGTTGGGATGGACACCTTTAAAATGGTTAGATTCGAAGTAGTGTACTTAATTCATCATCACAAACAAAAAACAAATCTATCTTGGTACTAAAGGCATTGTGTATCCATTTTTTTTAAAATATTATTTATAGGGTGGAAAGTTAACGAAGGCTTTGGAATCTTAAATAAACTACCAGTTCAAAATCAAAATCAAAGCATTTATTTCAAGTAGGCCAGTTACAGGCACTTTTGAACTGTAGAAACAAAGACAACAATGAAATACAGCTACAGTCCCAGTCACAAGGCACAAAAACTGTGAAAGTACTGTAGTTGCCCATTCCCTAACGTAGATCTCTATGGAGAAGAACGGGCAAGAAACTCCATGGACACTCTTTTAAATCAGAATACTTTACAAAACCTTGGTTACATCATTCATGTTGAGATGGTACATTATGTGAGAACGATGCAGCAAGATGTGTACGTTAAAAGTGTCCATAGTAAAAACAATTCAAAAGTAAGTTTGTAAGTGAAAGTACCTATGTAAAATTGTTTTTTGTCATTAGTTCATCACAGTTGTCTGAGCCGGGAATCGAACAGGAAGAACTTCGAGAAAAGTACATACGGATTTTTATACGACTTTTTATGATTGCCTCGTTGGTCTTAAGCGTAAGTGCGACTGCTGAGCTGAGCATGTCCTGGGTTCTATTCCCAGGTCGGGAAAAGTGTTATTGGGTTTTTTCATCAGGAATTTCTCAGTAGCAGCCACGGAGTCTGTATTTGTGTCTGGTTATCGGCAATTGGTTAGCCCCTTTTTACATGGGACTTGAACATAACTGGCGAAATTTGGGTGTCCTATTAGGTACACCTCTGCCTATACCCTTCGGGGATTACAAACGTGATGTGTTATGTATGTGTATTGTCCTATTAGGTACACCTCTGCCTATACCCTTCGGGGATTACAAACGTGATGTGTTATGTATGTGTATTATTAAGCCTCCATAAAATATACAAATCCATTTAAGAATAAAGGATGCATTTTGGTCATCTTCAATTTTGTTGTTCAGCGATGACTTTACAAAAATCATAAATTTTGATTAAACTCATTAATAAATCATCAAATCCATGGTCCAAGTGGTTCGTGATAACGAACTATTAGTGAATGACTGATGACTGGACTTGCCATCATGACTGGCAACTCAAAATGAGATGAGTAAGTCCCGTGACACATCGTATAAAATCCATTGAACTCAAACTGGTACAAAAAACTCTCATGAAACATTATCCTGCTATTTCGTCAGATCTTGATAAGTATATGGTTGTTAGTCGGCCCACAAGCTGGTGCAAGCTGGTGCTAGGTACGTCTGGCGAAGGACTGGTCAATGGTCGATGGAGCGAACGAGTCCTTGAGTGGAGACCATGTATCGGCATTGGCACGCGTAGTGTGAGACGCACCCCAGAATAAATTGACCCACGACCTTGAAAGGCGTCTGGGTCGGCCGAGGTCAAGGGTGTTCTAGCGCAGGTTTCAGTTTGGGAGAGGCTATGTCTAGCACTGTTTTTATAACATAACATCACGCTGATAATCCCCGAAGGGGTAAGCAGAGTACCTAATATTACACCCACATTTCGCCTATTAGCAATAGGCTTGCCCCTGCCTATTGCCATCAAACGGGCACAAATCCAGACTCCGTGGCTGTCATTGAGAAATTCCTGATGGAAAAACCCAACAACATTTTGCTCGACCCGGGAATCGCACTCACCAATCGAACCGATCACTCGACCGACGATTTTAGTATCTTAATAATAACTTCTCGGTTTTTCAATTGTTTCGATTGCACGATGTATACAATATATTTTTCGCTAGTCCTCGCAACATGCACATATGCATTTCCGATTCGGTGTTTATTGCAGTCGGAAGTTCAATAAATGCACTTATTAGCTGCTCCCATTTTAGCACGTTAATAAAAATAAAATTGTTAACCTTTCCTTTATACCACTACATCCTTATGATCTTCAGACGTCATAGTTGATATTTAGGTAATGGTCAATGAACTTGCAAACACAGTTTAACCCTTAATTGGGCGCGCCTAAAAAGTTACGTAAACGGTCATGTGGGGTGCGTGACACCCCGATCATGCAAATCAAATACGAAATACTTGCAAAATCACGATTACGCTCGATACAAGGATCAAAGGATACGTGTTTTATGAAGCTAGCGGGAACATCAGCGCTCAAAATTTAGAATTTAAAAAGTTCTAAACCGTTTTTGATGCTGTGTGTGTAACACCCCACACCACCAAGTAAAGGTTAAACAAAAAATAGATGGTTCTTTTAAGAATTCGCTAAGATTTGATTTTCTAAGATTTGCGATGACAACATAAACATTAAAATTAACAAGTATTCTCGAACTAAGATATTAAATGTGAATAGTTTGAACAAAATAAATCTCTTGAATGACTTACAGACGTCTTTGGGTTTCTCGTTTAAGCTTTGATTTGAATATAATAACGATAGGTTACCGAATTTTCAAAGTGGTTGTTGTTGAAAATGTGGGTGTACTATTTGGTACACCTCTGCCTAACCCTTCAGGGATTACAGGCATGTTATGTTATTGTTAAGGCATTGACAGTTTTAAGATTGTTTGAGAAAATCCACGTTGTCGAAAAACTACGACGAATTGCATAGTATCACCACACCCATTATATTAAAGGAATAGGCCGAAGTAAGGAACTCGATACTGCGTTCTAAAACTCAAATTGCTGATGTAGGTCACGCGGCTGCCAAGCTAAAATGGAACTGGGCTGGTCACATCTGTCGCATGCCGGAGAAGCTATGAGCTAAAGTTACCACACATTGGGTCCCAAACAGCAGCAAACGGCAACGCGGCAGACCCAGAAAGAGATGGCGGGACGAACTCGACTCGTTTCACAAGGATTGGCGAATAACAGCACTGGATAGGGATAAGTGGAAGGAGGCAAGGGAGGGCTTTGCCCTGCACTGGGACACAAATGGCTCATAATAATAATAGGCCGAAGTCTAGAGTTTCACATGCAATAGGGAGCCAGTCTGACCCTGGCTGCTCCAGAGAAATAGGATGTATTTAGTTAGACGGTTATGATTTGTCTGCTTATAAACACCCACCCGCAATAACTTCAGTTCAGCCGTGAGCATGGTGCTTGCAACAGCACCGACATATCGGAAACTTAATACAAACAGTATCATCATCATTCTCTTGTCCTTGTCCCAATTCATTTGGGGTCGGCGCAGCATGTCTTTTTCTTCCATACTTCTCTATTACTCGTCATCTCATCAGAAAAAAACTCAAAAAAAAACTCCTTAAAAAAAAAACTCAAAAAAAAACCTTAAAAAAAAACTCAAACCAAACAGTAAACATGGTAAATAATATCCAGTTTCTAGTCTTAATGATAATGTTAGTGACCTTGACAGTTTAAAAACTTTTATCTGACTAAATGTTTCCTATTTCATAATATTTGCTATTATTAATCATTTAAATCTAATAAGAAAAGGTTACAATAAAGTAATAAAATAATTTTGTAACATTTACACTCAAAGATCAAATCCTGTTCAATAAGGAAGGTATCAAGTTAGAATTTATTATTATGATCAAGAAAGGAATCCAAACCACAGTTTAAATAGGTAATAACCATTAAAATTAGTTTCGACACTTACTTTGACTCTTCTTCTCTGATTTTCAATGACAGTTACTATTTAATCCGATGACGTTGATAGTACGGATGCAATTTTATTATACAAGGTGTTACATAATAAATGCAAGACCTCTCGAGTGATGTCTTGGACCATGAAACTGAATGACTTTTGTTTTAAGAGTTCTTAAAATTCGGAAATAATTTGAGTTTTTGAAGGAATTGAAGCGACCAGCAAGGAAAAAATAAAAAGAAATCAAAAGTAAAAAAAAAAAAAATTGAAAGAAAAGAAAAGAAAAAGTAAGAAAAAAAAGAAAGATCTAAAAAAAAGTTACGAATTTCCAAAAGTCGTAGTGCAAAATTTGTTTTGAATCATGGTATGAGTCACCACACGAGAGGTTGTGCATTTATTATGTTACACCTTGTATAAGAAAAACATTTAATAATTAATAATTTACTAGCTGTTGCCCGCGATTTTCGTCGCGTAAAGTTATTATAAAAAATATTACTTCCCTATTTGAATCGGATTTTGTCAACTATTTCAAGCGATTTTGTTTTTACGGAAACCTAATCCTTTTTCTAAAATAATAGTTACTCCTTATAACATCAGCTATCTGCAACTAAAAGTCAAGGCAAAATCGATTGGGAGATTAGCCGGAACAAAAAGACAGACGAATATTTTTTTTATTTTTTTTGATATATCCTATACCATACCAAACTTTCATACGCATTCAGTAAAAGCTGTTATTTTGAAATTACAAACAGAATAATTTTATTTATCTGTACGGATATTACTCGATGATAATTTGAATAGAATGTAATTAGTGGTAATTGTTGTGATTTGATTTAGGGTAATCCCCAAATCCCTGAAGGGCAGAGGAAAGGCAGAAGTATTAAACAAAGGTTAGCCATATATCTGTCTATAGGGTGTTCATTCATATTCGCTAGTTATGTTTAAATTAATGAGGGCAAGCCCATGGCATTCGAACAGGGACGAACTAAAACTGCGAAGTCACTGATAGAAAAACCCAATAACACTTTGTCCGACATGGTTATCGAACTGAAGACCTAGCTCAGCAGTAGATCATTACATTTTTTGTAAAATCCTTTTTAAAACAATCAGCCTCGTTGACCTATTTCTTTTATTGAAAAAAAAATCCACTGTTTTTGGAAAACACAAAGTTACTCAGTATATACCTGATCTCGTTTGTAACATTAACATATCTAACAAAAAATAAACAACCAGCAACCAAGCAAGTGGCATTTATTATTTAAATTGATAATTTATAATAATAATAAATAATCAAGCAAATTGATATCATAGGTTTGTATATCTTATTGTCACAAAAAAACCTCATACCATACTAAAATTTATGTTTAAGGAAAATTATTTCCTGTGCTGGAGATAATCAAGTGGTATATTCGATATTATTTACGCTATATTGATGAGTATTTTGTAGGCAATAAATGGTTATTAGTTAAAAATTAACATTTTTAATAGATCTTCACTTAACTTCCTTGTCTATGGTGACTATGGTATTTTATCTTTGCGACGCATTTCGACCTCGCGGCGTAATTAAATCTGGTAAACACAATACGGGGTGGAAGGGACACCGACGCGAAAACGGTTACCTCGTATTCAGTTCATCATTCTGAGCCCCGAAAAGCCCGAAAAAAAAATCAGCTGTTTCCTATAAAAGTGTAATACCTACACAGTCAAAATGTATGGAACAGCTGTTTTTTTTTAATAACCAGTGAAAAATTTCTCAGAATGATGTACTGAATAAGTGGTTACCGTTTCGCGTCGATGTCCCTTACACCCTGTATAAATAAATGATAAAATGATTTTTGTCTAACAAAAAATAACTACTAGCTTTGTGGAACATCCTTCGAGGCTTTCGTTTTACAGAAGTATGGACTTAATAAATTATTCAAATAATAATGACGAAGCAAAATTATTTAAATGGCTACAAATGTGATGACTTAATTCATTCAAGACCTTGATCTTGGCACCTTTTCAATTCATTTATTCAATAACGATTTTTACATCGTATCTTCATGTCATCGTATGGAGGAACATCGAACTCCTTGCATTAGGTACAAACCGTTTCTAGGACAACCCTTTAAGCAGTTTTTTAGACGGGGTGGAAGTTAAAACAAAAATCAGCTGTTCCACTGTTCCATACATTTTGACCGTGTAGTTATTGCACTTTTATTTATTTATTTATTTATTTAACTGTTTATGCACACACAGAAGACAACACAGGAAAATAACATTATAATATATGAGTACAAAGGTACTGCTTATTTCAAAAGAAATTTCTGCCAGCAGACCCGCAAAAAGGAGAAATGAAAAAGAAATGTAGACAATAGTGTGTAACAGGGAAGAGAATAATGTGAATAATATGTGCCTTAACTAACTAACTTATATAAATATACATATAGGTAAATACACATAGGCATATACTTTTGTGGGAAACAGCTGTTTTTTTTTTTTAATTACGGACAAAAAATTTCTGTGGGCTCCAAATGATGTACTGAACACGTGGTAAACGTTTTCGCGTCGTTTCCACCCTGTATAGCACTCGTACCTATAAGCGGAGAGGAGTTCGTGTCTTTCACTAGCTGGTTATGAATCAGTGCCGTTACGATGATTAGTGCGTTACAGTATGGAGTTCCAAAGAATTAATAACGGCTCTTACGAATTCGTTGAGCTTTAACCAGCCTTCGTAGCATGACCACCGTAGACAAGGATTTATTTAACGGAAGAATCGACAAAATGACAGATAGTGCAAAGAAATCTGTCATTGTGTCGACACAATCTGTCATTTTGTCGATTCTTCCGTCAAAGAAATCCTTGTCTACGGTGGTCATGCTACGGGGGCTGATCGCCTAAAGACTTATGGCATTGTGTAAACAAATTAAAAAAAAAAACAAATGAAATTCATTCATTTGTTTTTTTTTCCGCAGTCGCTGTAGCAAACTGTATGTCGCTTGAGTGTCGAGCTTGTGGCCAAGAGTTTACGAGTAACTTCTTCAAGTGCGCATCAAAGTTCTTGGCCAAAAGACCATCGGCCGTAAAACGTGGTACAATGTTTGCTGAATCAACATCCGACAAGCTACAATGGACGTCTAGACGTTTAATTAAAAAAAGCATATTTTTAATTATTATTTATGAATCTTGAGGAAACAATAATAATGGCAATAATTTTGATAATTTATTGCTGTGTCTTGAGAAGATTATCGGTGACAGTTTTATATGAAATTCCTGTTTATTTTGGCAGTCTGCGTAAACTCTTCCGGGTTGAAGGTCAAAAATTATTAATAACAATATTGACATTTTGTTAGGTTTTCTGTTTTAAAGTAAATAATTAATAATGATTAAAAGTTAATTATTTCTATATTAAACTAATTTCTGTATCAAACTCCTATAAAGTTTTATTTTGTTAAAAAAAAAAAACGGTGCCCCACTGTAGGAATTTCTCCTGTATCGTGGGTGCGTTTACAAAGATTTAAACTCACATCCACAAACAGCCAGACCCGGAACAACTACTTGCAGGCCATACAAATATTTGTTCCGTGTGGGAATCGAACCCGCGACACGCAGCGCAGTAGCCAATTGCTCGGCCAGTGCGCCAAACGCGCCTTCGAATTTTCACTCAGTGCTCCTAAAATCGGCCATTATAAATTAATCTTTCACACAAAACTGATATAAGATCGTTTATAGGTCCATTTTCGAAGTTAGTTTTATTTATTTGCCTGCCAAATAGTTATCTCATAAGCATATAAAATAATAAAAAGGTTTTATCGTTTTTATCCTCCAAGAAAACATAACATCCCATAATATTTTTCCAACACCTACGTATCTTTAATATGTTGTAAGCAAAAACCTGTAATTTATCCTGTTCTTAGGTTAGTAAACTTGCGGGTATGTGGTAATGATCTTGACCAGCCCTGACTCCTGGGAACCTGTTGGTAATAGATGAAGGGAATATAAATAGACAAGTACTGACTGGACTGGAGGTCGTTGAACGCAAAGTATTCCTCTTGTGTATTACAGTATACAGGGTACGCTTAAGTTAATTTTTTCTTCAGAAAAATGTTAATGTACATTACATTAACATTTTTGTTGTAACAAAATTGATTAATCAGTTGTACCAATATTAGTCAATTGTTTGGTTAATGAAAAAAAATTATAAAATAACATCACGCCTGTAATCTCCGAAAGGTAACCCAGTTAAGTTCAAGTTCCATGTAAAAGGGGGCGAGCCTATTGCCATCAACCGGGCACAAATCAAGAGTCCGTGGCTGCTACTGAGAAAATTCTTGATGGAAAAACCCAATAACACTTTGCCCGACCCGGGAACCCCAGGACCTCATGCTCAGCAGTCGGGCTTGCGAACACTCGACCAACGAGGTATTTAATAAATCGTTTCAGTATTTACACAGGATTCAGAAAGCTTCAATGAACGTAGGTCTGGCATTTATATCTAGACTTACTCATTTAGGTTCATCATCTTGGGGTCGGCTTCCAGTCTAACCGGATGCAGCTGAATATCAGTATTTTACATGGAGCGACTGCCTATCTGACCTCTACTACCCAGTTAGTACTGGGTAATACGATACCCCTTGGTAAGACTGGCTGGCAGACTTTTTGGGTCACTGACTACCTAACGACTGTCAAAGATCTACAAATATGACACCCGGGACCAACGGCTTAACGTGCCTTCCGAGGCACGGAGGAAACTCGGTATGTAATGGGTGATCATCCATCCACAGACCAACCTAGGCAAGCACGGCTTAACCTAAAGATCGACCCGAGCGGCTGTTATTATTTAGCCACGAGCTGCCTACGCATTTAGGTTAACTGATAGTAATATCACAAAAAATATTAACAGCAGCAAGCTAGTGCAATTATTTTGTGGCGTCTACCAGAACTTTGAGAACTACATTTTTTGAAGGAGAAGTCAGCCAGTTAGTCAGAAAGTTGAAACTAGTAGCCCGTTGCAAAACGTAGATCTCTATGGAGAAGAACAGGCAAAAAAACTCCTTTAAGTGGAAGTGGGAAGCGTCAGAGTTGCCCGCGAAATTCAAATTTTCTTACGCTTTTCGCAATTTGCAGGCCAGTTTCAGGATTTATGATGAACAAAATATGATTCGCAGCCAGAATTATAACCATTAAAATCATTCATATAAGCCTCTAAGTTCTTTTAATCCCATTGAATGACAATTTCATGAAAAAACATTCAATGAAGTTTAATAAACTTATACGGTTGTATTGATGATTTTAATGATTATAACTCAGTAAAGCTATAACGGTAGTTGTTACGGTCGTGAATCATGTTTTTATCAACATACAACCTGACACTGAGCTGCAAAATGCAAAAAAACGAATTGAAAAAATATTTTAATTTGGCGAGCTGCTCTGATGCTTCCACCTTAAGAGAGGTGAACTGACGATGTCATCGTCAGCGTCAGCGTGCTAAGTAAAAGGAGGTTGTATAACTATTTTCTCAAGTTTAAAATTCAAAATAAACACCCTGTATCGGATCTAAAAACTAACTAAGCAGAACTGGCTGAACTATCAAGTTTAATAATGTCAAAGAAGCGTATTATTAATCTTAACGATGATTAGACTACTTTTTCTTGTTAGTTTAACCAGATTCTATTTATAATAGAAATATTAATGAGAAACTTAGGTGGATATAGGAAAATAAAATCTTTTTCTACTCATTTACGAAAGCACAGTGTTGGTAGATTCAAGCAATATTATTCGTTTATTTATATAAACTAAAACTAAAAAATTGCTTGAATCTACCACCATCCACCACCACCATCAAACACCATCCACCATCTTCTATCTATCTAGCTGTTCCATACATTTTCACCGTGTAGGTATCAGTGGCGAAGGTTGCTTACATCTCAATTCGTACTGGCTTCCCTTGGCAAAATGGCGCAGTCAGTATTCTATGGACAAATAATATAATCACATTAAAGATATGTACTACGGCTTACCTCTTAGAAAATTGACCCTTCGCTATTGGTAGGGATAGCACTTTTGTAGGAAACAGCAGATTTAAAAAAAAAAATAACCGGTGAAAAATTTCTATTTGGGTTCAGAATTATGTAGTTACTGAATACGTGGTAACCGTGGTAACCTTCCACCCTGTATACTTTCATATACGTTCAGTAAAAAACTGTTATTTGGAAATAACAAACAGACACATCAATTTTATTTATTTGTATAGATACAATGTACATATAGATAGAACTGTGTCATGAAGTCATAATTAAAAAATAATCAATCATTAGAATTAACGCTACTGGTAATATTTTTCATCTTGAAACGGCTTTCTTTAAATTACAGGTTGCTTGCGGTATGTTTACCGCTGCTTTTATAAGGAAAAGATGCTAATATTTCTATTCTTTCCATAGATAGTTCTATTTGTCCTCACGTCTAGGTTTGTGACACACTGTAAAGTAGCATTTGCATCTATTGCACAATAGGTACTGATTGTAATAAGCTACGTTTAGCTTACAGCTTACTATGCTAAGTTATGAAAATTGAAATTGATATACGAGTATATCGAATTTTATTTTTTCATTGCAATTAACATTTTAACTTGGAGGAGCTCGTGGCTAAATAATAACAGCCGCTCGGATCGATCTTTAGGTTAAGCCGTGCTTACCTAGGTTGGTCTGTGAATGGGTGACCATCCATTACGTACCGAGTTTCCTCCGTGACTCGGAAAGCATGTTAAGCCGTTGGTCCCGGGTGTCATTTGTAGATCTTTGACAGTCGTTAGGTAGTCAGTGGCCCAAAAAGTCTAACAACCAGTCTTACCAAGGGGTATCGTATAACACAGTACTAACTGGGTTGTGGAGGTCAGATAGGCAGTCGCTCCATGTAAAATACTGGTATTCAGAAGCATCCGGTTAGACTGGAAGCCGACCCCAATATAGTTGCGAAAAGGCTAGGCAGATGAATTAACATTTTAACTTGGCTGTTAGACAAAATCTGTAACTGTGGTCTGTGTACTTTTCGTACAGGGCAATTTAGGATGAGGGAATACAACACTAGTCACTGCGGTGTGAAGAACGAAAGAAAGAAAGAACATAATATGTTTATTTAGCGCATTCCATAAGTGCACAGAGTATTTGACATTTTCCGTGATATCCACGATGTGATGATCTTCTCGTTAATTTGTGCAGAATAAACAGGTTTCCATTCTTCTTTTTCAGTGGGCCCACGGCAGGAGACCTGTGTCCCCGTAGGGGGAAGATTATTCACTCCTCATAATTGGTTTGTGATATTCTCGAAGCCTGATGTGTGCCTTCAAGTTACGAGGGTTTTCTTTCCGTAACAGATCCAATCGGACCGGCTAATAATGGCAATGTTCATAAGTGGAAGTGATTCCTTAAAATTCAATTAGACGAACAACATCGTATGATTCATCATCATCAATATCATTCTCATAACCCTATTTCATGGGCGGGGTTGTCTTGGCGGTGTCTCTTGACATCGCCAACGCCTTCAACTCCATGCCCTGGACCTGCATTGCGGAGGCACTCCGGTATCACGGGGTGCCGACCTACCTTCGTCGCGTGGTCGGGGACTACCTGACGGATAGAGCCGTCATCTACCCCAGTCGGAGCGGAGAATGGAACCGGCGAGAGATGTCGTGCGGTGTTCCACAGGGTTCGGTTCTGGGGCCGGCCTTGTGGAACATCGGTTACGACTGGGTGCTGCGCGCCGACCTCCCTACCGGCGTCAGTGTAGTTTGCTACGCTGACGACACGCTGGTACTGGCGCAAGGGAGGTCGCACGAGGCGGCGGCCGAAAACATGACACGCGGGGTTGCGATAGTTGTGGAGAGGATCCGGCAATTGGGACTCGAGGTGGCATTGCACAAGTCCGAGGCCATGTGTTTTCATGGGCCTCGAAATGCGCCACCGTCGGGATCATTACTGATGGCAGGAGGGGTTCCCATCGGCGTCGGGTCGACGTTGAAATACCTAGGACTCGTCCTCGACAGTCGGTGGAACTTCGTGGAGCACTTCCGACGTTTGGCTCCCAAACTGGAACGGACGGGGGCTGCTTTCAAGCGGCTCTTGCCCAACCTGAGGGGTCCAAACGCCTCCTGCCGGAAGCTTTACGCGGGGGTCGTGCGGTCCATGGCCCTTTACGGGGCCCCGGTGTGGGCGCGTTCTTTGAGGCGGCAAGCCGCCCACTACCTGAACGCGCCCCAAAAGGTGATAGCCATAAGGCTAATCCGGGGGTACCGCACGATCTCTGGCGAGGCGGCTAGCCTCCTTGCCGGATTGCCGCCATGGGATCTGGAGGCGATAGTCCTCGCGCGCCTGCATGAATGGCGCGCGGAAGCACTATATAGGGGGGAAACTCCGCTGCCGCGACAAATTACCGCTCAGCGGACAGACCTCCGGCGTGATCTCATGGCGACATGGAGAGAGCGACTGTCGCAACCCCGTGCAGGGCACGCCACCATAGTGGCGATAAGTCCCCTCTTTGAGGAGTGGCTAGAGAGGCGCCACGGCGCCCTCACCTACCGTCTGACGCAGGTCCTCACCGGACACGGTTGTTTCGGGAGGTTCCTGCACCGAATCGGGCGGGAGGAAACGCCCGGGTGTTTCCACTGCGAGGATCGTCCGGAGGACACGGTGGAACACACCGTGGAGGTCTGCCCCGCTTGGGCGGAGCACCGCCGTGTCCTCATAGCGGCGATTGGCGGCGGCAATCTCTCGCGTTCGGCCTTGGTTCAAGCCATGGTCCGGAGCGAGAGAGAATGGGAAGCCGTCACCTCCTTCTGCGAAGCAGTCATGCTAGTGAAGGAGGTGGCAGGACGTGAGAGGGAAAGAACCTCACGTCCCAGCCGCCGCGGGAGACGCCCTGGGCGTCGGGGGTCACGTGGTGGCTTCCGACCACCGTAGGCGCTGGCCTGTGGACGGCGAGTTATGGGCTAGCTCGCCGTCCGGCCGTCTTATGACGACAGGCTGTGTCGACGGCGCGTTCGTGTTCCACGCGCGCCTCAAAGAGATGTCAGCAATCAAGTAGGGGTCCGCATGGGCCGACGCCTGCCAGGGCTGCGGGACTGTTCGAAAGAGATACCGTGGCCCTGGAACACAAAGGGCAGAGAAGGAACATGGATGGGTTTTAGTCAGTACAAGTCTGACACTCCCCTCCGCTCCGCCCAGAGTGGGGGGGGTCATTTGATGATTTCCCATCCGGAAAAAAAAAAAAAAAAAAAAAAAAAAAACCCTATTTCATTGTATTTTGGGTCTGCGTGCGGCGCGGCTTGTGATCTTTTTCCATACTTCTCTATTACTCGTCATCTCAGCAGTCACCTCCTTCAACATCATCACAACATTGAATACTTATTAGAATAAAAAACCGCAATGTTCTTTTGTCTGTTAACCCAAGCTGTCTGTAATCTGGGATTAAAAACCAAACATCAGTCTACAAAATCACAAAGTAACCAATATAATTATCCAGTTCAATGTTAGACCTTGTGCTAATTCGTCAATATAAACATCAGGTGCATGCCTGAGGTTCAATGTCCTAATCAGCTTCGACAATACGATTGATTAGTATGTTCCCCGGTTCTTTGGTACATCTTCAAGGTTGCTAAGTGACGAGCAGGTGACAGCAGGCACGTTTACTAGCTTTGTTTGGTCATGGTTAAGATGGAAGTCTAAGCCATGACCATGTTCGGCTTGAGGTTTTGTTTTTGGTTCACAAGTGTCCAATTTTAGTTGTACTGTTTTAATCATACCTACACGACAAGTGTACACGCACTATTTATTTGTAACTTTTCTTTCCTTTTCGTTTGGTTCGGTGCCTAACCAAGTGTCAAAGTTTTAATGCCACCCATAGGCCTCTGACTTGACTTTACATGCCGTCGAAAAATATCTCTCAGGCATCCTGGTTTCCTCACGATGTTTCACTTTACCGATCAAGTGATATAATTATACAATACGCACATGGATCCGAAAACTCAGAGGTGCGTGTCTTGGGTTCGAACTTGAGACCTATGACCTGGATCTTTGGCAGTTCGACGGCCACAGAATTAGGCTATCGACTAACAAGGTATGATTGTCGTAGTAGACAATGAGATTTGTGTGTCAAAAATACAGAATGAACCTCTAATTACAGGAAAAAAATCAGGAAGAGCAGTGGTTTTTTATTTCTATTGAATAGTTATAATTTTAACTCGCTTGCGTTAAATAAATGAAACACCGCATGAGCATAGCTACGAAGAATAGCTTCTTTGTTTTGTACATGATTAAAACAGGTCATTTAGTTTTAGCTCATTGATTCAGCCACACAAATGTGCCTAGGTATGAGTAACCACTGCAAAAGGTAGGTAGTCAGTGATAACAATGCTTTAATAAACATACAAAACGCTTTGTTGTCTGCAGTGTCTATTAGTAATGTTGCCCAGAACCACTATTTTTCTAACTAGCCGTTGCATATCTCACTGCAGGCCTTTCAGTAACTCTTAGCGTGCTGTCTTGAACTAGCCCTCATGGTGTATGTCATCTCACCACTTCTTTAAATGCTGATCTCGATGACACCTTCCATCTGCAGAAACATATTGCTTGTAGACTCTTGCTCTGCGGTCACTGACTAAGGTAAACCAGCTACTGGCTAGTCTCGTTTGAGCCTGGCAGCCTTTTTAGCTATATCAACAACATCCACACACCACATCACGTAATTGAAGCGGTAGATTATTATGATTTTTTTAAATTCTAGTAGAAAAATGTTTATTGATCTGTGGAAAACCACCATAAATCATATTTATTTTTGTAAATTGGTTTTACAAAACAATTTTACATGTCACATCATGTTATGTTTTAAAACTAGATGGAGCCGGTGTTTCGTACCTGACTACTCTGAGAAGAAACAGCCGAAACAAACTCAGAGGTCTCGTTTAAAGTCCAGACATTTGTCAAGTCATATGAGGACCATGCAGAATAGTGTTTGAGATGATATTTTGAAGACACACAGATTTGAGTGGACCTGTCCAGTCAGTGCAAGCATTTGTCAGTGATCGTGTACTCATAACCTAAGGAGCTCATTGACCGGCGTTCGTGTTCCACGCGTGCCTCAAAGAAATGTCAGCAACCAGGAAGGGGTCCGCAAAGGCCGATGCCTGCCGGGGCTGCGGGACTGTTCGAAAGAGAAAACGCGGCCCTGGAACACAAAGGGCAAATAAGGAACATGGATGGGTTTTTAGTTAGTATAAGTCTGACACTCCCTTCCACGCCGCCCAGGGCGGGAGGGGTCATTTGATGATTTCCCAGCCTAAAAAAGGGGCTCAATGACACGACGAACAATGCCAAAGAAAGAACATTTGAGTAAGCCTATCACCCCACCACCTATTATGTAACAAAACTAAAAACTAGGGGTCATTTCAAACCCCAACAAACTAATAGGCACAAGGGTAAATTACGATAAGATCATGAGGTCTAGTTCACAATACACTTGATATTCAATACAGTGAGCACTCCTCATTATAATACAATGATTAGTCATGTCTTTGGCTAATTTTGATCGTTACCTACAGTCAGGGTTAGCTTGCGAAACGTATCGGTCATATATCAATCGAAGTCGGTCTGGCGTATTTATTATTGAAATTAAACTGTTACAATGAACAGATTTGCAAGTTTTTTTTGGTTTTTTCATTTATTTTGTTTAAATGTTTTATGACATCATAGAGTATGTAACTGGCTTTTCTTAAGAAAGTATATGGTCGGTCCAAAGTCGGTTGATACCTATACAGAATTTTATCTCGAGTAACCTAGGGGCCTGACCAACATTACATAATGCCACGATCGTAGGTAATCCCTTAAGGGTTAGGCAGAGGTGTAGGTACCTAATAGTACACCCACATTTCGCCAGTTATGTTTAAGTCCCATGTAATAGGGGGAGAGCCTATTGCCATCAACCGGGCACAAATCCAAACTCCGTGGCTGCTGCTGAGAAATTCTTGATGGAAAAACCCAACAACGATTTACCCGACCCGGGAATCGGACCCAGGACCTGAGTAATCAGTATAAAATGACACACGAGATTACACAGTGTAATACAAATTATCCCAATTACTACAACATGGTACCGGACACGATCACCACGGTAACGTTTATAAAATTTCAGTTCTTAACATCTAATAAGATCTCGACAGGCCAAGATGGAGTTAGCAGGATGAAGTCGATAGGTTGTGCCCAAACCGGAAGGGAATTGGGAGAGTTGATGACGACCTTTGCCCAGAAATGGGGTAGTAGGAAAAGATCTAATAACTAACACCAAGCAGCATTTGCCCAATGGAATGTCTAGGCATTATACTGGCAAATAAGAGACAGTGAGTTCGAACCCACACCTGACATGAGCCGGTTCTTATTGAAATATATTATAACTAACCTACAGCTTTTTGATTAAAATGTAATTTTATCAATATCTATTTTCTGTTTACAACTTTGCTCCAATTTGGTACTTATTGGGTAATAGCAACCTTCAGAAAATTTCAGCGAAAGTAAATTTTGTTAAAAGTAGTTTGTGTATCGTGTTGCCCTTGTGGGAGCAGCAGAGATCAGCTGTCTTTGTGGTGAATGTTTGACCCTTAAAGCTTTGAATTTTGACTTTATAATGTCTCATAATGTGACCTTTATACCTATTATGTGACTA
Source organism: Noctua janthe (assembly GCA_910589295.1). Classification (NCBI taxonomy): domain Eukaryota; kingdom Metazoa; phylum Arthropoda; class Insecta; order Lepidoptera; family Noctuidae; genus Noctua; species Noctua janthe. The sequence continues at coordinate 4,166,381 of OU342560.1, forward strand.
AGCTTTAAAACATAGGCGTCTATACAACAGTGGTAAAGCGGCTACATCGCCAACTAAACAAAAGATGTGCACAACAAAAAACGTACTATTTCGCAACTATTATCTTTCATACATTGAGTCCCGTTTCGCCAACTATAAATTTAACTGTTTTTGTACGGTACAGTCAGCTTCCAAAGTTACAAGGAAACTAATGCGTAGTGGGCGTAATCGAAAGTGCGGCTGTTAAGCGCAGGGTTTGATCCCCGATAAAGTTATAATTTATTTTAACAGAAATATCTCAGTTCTGTATTTGTTCCCGATATTTGACACTAAGCTAGCTTTTTAATAAGTAGGTGTGAAAACATTAGTCAGGAAATGTCAATGTAACATAAATGAACTTCTGCCTAACAAACTTATTATAAAAATAACATACCTATCCGGGAATACAAACATAATGTGAGATAAGTAGGTGGGTACTAATCATAAAACAAATTCAGTTTTAATGTTTGTGTTCTTTGTTACAAAACTTATTTAACCAAAAAAATAGTCTATCTACGTGTTATAATTTTCACAAAATAAATAACATTAAACAGAACAAACAAAAGTTAAGCAAACAACGCCTATTAAAAAATGAATAGCACTGTGGTATGAATGCTAACTCCCCACAAAAACTGAGTAGGCGCTTAAAGAACAAAAATGTTATTTTCTATGATAATTTATACCATTTTAAAGAAGAACAGAATGATTGAGTATTTCAGATGACTAATAATTTCGTTCTATGAATTAAAACAGGTCCTATAGTTAATTTTCGAGGATGACTTCACTTTTGAAGTAGCTAAGTTTATGGACACATGATACAGTTAGAACAACGTTATTCTAAATTACTTTATGGTTGGATTGACGTCTTCATTAAAATTAACTCAAGACATTTGACAACATATGCGAAACTTAAGCGCGCTGTAGATATTAAATAATTAATAAGCAGATTCTAATTGGGAATGTGGTTTTTAATATAGAAGTGTGTTTGTTTTGGTGTAAAGAGGATAATGAAATTGAATTTATGGTATTTTTAATTCAGTCCTCTTCTGTATTTATAGATCATTATCATCTTTCTGTCATGGTCCCATGTTACTTGATTTCGGCGAGCACGTTTTGTTTTACAAGTTTTTTTTTATTCTGCTTGCATTTGCATCCATAATATCGCTACAATAGTAGTGAAGCTAACAATTCTACGAATGTCAGAATGAGGTACTTCTTCATTCAAAACAGCAGCGCCTAACCAAATTCTTTCAGCAGATATTGCACCAGATGAATTAAAAACCGTAGGTTAAAATTAATGAACATCACATCATTTTTATACTACTTATTAATGTCAGTAGTTACGATCCCGATATTTTTTTATGCTTGTTAAACATTAAAAAAAATTTAATGAACATTTAACTCGATCCCTAGCAACAATAATGCTGATCTATCACAATACAGTCAATCTTATCGGTTGCGCCGCGCGACCGCCGGACAATTGCCTTTGCAACACTATTTTTACTCTGATCTTGGACGAGAGCCATCAGCTGAGCTAATGCCAGTTCACTAGTACTAACCCCACAGATATACGTACCCGCTCCCACAAAATTTCTAAAATACTCTTACTAACCCATAATCTCGACCAAGAACCATCAATGAGCACCCGTTTCAATGAGATACGTTTTAATCCGTGCGTTACAAATACACGCCAAGGTTCGTGATCGTTTCAGTTCGAGAGTATGGCGACGTGAGCGCGCAACGCGTCGGCCATGGCGCGCCAACGATGGACGCTAGCTCTAATTTTAATCTGCCTGCCTATCCTTGCCACAGTGATAACCGCATTCCGTGTACGCGATTTACCCAAAGCTGAAAGTGTGAAACACGACATAAAAAAGCAAAAGTGTGAAGACTGTGATGTGAAGGTCGGTCATAAGTTGCCTAGTGTTAAAATTGAAAGTGAAAAACATGTGTCTGAAGATTTGAAGAAGGTGGGACGAGACAAACAACAAGTACACCAGAAGGCTGAAACCAAACCTGCTCATAAGTTCGATATAAGAAGCGACGAAGACGACGACGAGGATGATGGAAAGGATATTTTGAACATTAAAACAGGATTTAAACAGGAAGTTCCCGTTAGTAAAGTGAAATTAGAGGCAAGTAGCAAAAAATCTTTAAAATTAGATAATGACGACGACGACGACGACGATGATGACGACGACATTAAACCAAGTTTATTGAAAAAGCCTAAAGCGATTGACATTAAAAAAAGTGATCAGAAACTGAAACAAGACATTAAGAGCTCAAAAGTTAAGGAATCTCTTTCAAAGACTGTAAAACACGATGACGAAGAAAAAGCACGTGTTTTGCCGAAACCAAAGGCATTTGAAGTAAAAAAGCCTGATCTAAAACCTAAACAAGACATTAAACGGCCAGAGTTTAAAACGCTACCGAAGTCAAAAGAAATTGATGATGACGAGGATGATGAAGATGACGACAAAATCAAGCGAAAGCCGTTTGAAGTCAAGAAACCTGACCTGAAAACTAAAGAAACTAAAAGGCCAGAGTTCAAACTCACGCCAAAGCCAAAAGCAGTTGGTGATGATGACGATGACGACGATGATGATGATGATGATAAGCAAAGTGTTTTCTTAAAACCAAAAGTCTTGGAAACGAAAATTGATCACAAGGTAAAACAAGATTCTAAGAGCTCAGAAGTCGCAGACTCGACATTAAAGTCTAGAGAAGTTGACGATGATGATGATGACGACGACGACGACGACGACGATGATGATGATTTCTATAGCAATACATTGTCAAGCATCATGGAGACATTTAGTATGCTCGGTTTAAAAATTGACCCAAGCCTCGAACCTACACCTAAAGTTCACGAAACTAAAAAAACAGAACACAAAGTTAAAGATAAAAAACATGACGATAGTCACGAAGTCAAAGAAAAGGAAAAACATGACGTCGCATCAAAATCGACTACTATTAAGAGTGATGTTAAACCAGATACACAAAAAGTGAAAGAAGCGGTTACACCCTTTTTCAAGACATTATTTGGTAGCCATGACGATGATGATGATGACGATGATGATGACGACGAGGCTGATGGTGATAATGATGATGATGATGATGAAGACGACGGCGATGATGACGAGGACGACGACAAAATTAAGCGAAAGAAATTTGAAGTCAAAAAACTTGATCTGCAACCTAGACAAGACACTAAAAGGCCAGATTTTAAACTTACTCCACCTAAATCAAAAGTAGTTGTTGATGATGATGACGATGATCAGCCAAGTACTTCCTCGAAGCCGAAAATTTTGGAGAAGAAAGCTGATCACAAAGTAAATCAAGATACTAAGAGCTCAGGAAGCGTTCACTCGGCATCGAAATCAAAAGAAGTTGATGATGATGATGACGACGATGACGACGACGACGACGACGACGACAATGACGACGATGATGATGATGACGATGACGATGATATGGCGTTAAAAAAACTTAAATCTAAAATGGATGTTAAAGAAAAGGATAAACCAGATAAAAAACCTTCAGAACCCAAGAAAGAAGTTAAAGTGAAAATAGAAACACCGAAGAAAATTTTAAAAGAAGACTTTAAAGATAAATCTGAAGAAAAAAAACCCGAAATAAAACCCAAACCTGAAGTTAAAAAGGTAGAACCAGTTCAAAAAGAAATAAAAGAGGGTAAAAGTAAAGCTAAGGAAGGTGATCTCAAAACTGATAAACCAGTCTCAAAAGATAAACCTAAAGATGCCACTGAGAAACCAGCTCCTAAAAAAGAAGAAAAAAAAGAAAAAGAGCCAAAACACGTAGAAGATAAGCCAAAGAAAGAAGTTGTAAAGAAAGAACATGAAAAAGACACCGCCAAAACAAAATTTAGTCAAGAAAAGGACGAAAAGGATTCGAGTCGCGAAGATAAAATGACTGAAAAAATTGTTCCCGAACATAAGAAAAAATTTCCAATCAAAGACACTTATAATATGCACGACTTTAAGAAAGACCCTAGATCCGAATTTATAAAAAAATCAGATAAATCGTCAAAAGAGAAGTTTGATGATGGCCCAGAAATGTCTTCGTCAACTGAGAGCCATTTGAAACACGTTACGGACGCTTTACACAGACGGAATTTGCTCAAAAGTGAATTTGAAGACTTCTATGCATTCTTTCCTACATTTGCGCCAAATTTTTCTCGAATCCATAACCCGGAATGCAGGCGTCACGGACAGATTGTGTTGAGGCAATTACGAGGAACCAAACTGTGGGCACTGAATAGTAAGTTTCTATAATTTCTAATATTTAATTCCCAGCACGATCCGACAATCATAGTTTAGAAATTCAATACTCGTATTTTGAGATTTATATCCGTTAACCGAAATAATTACTTTATCTTACAACTATTTATATTGGCAATGTTTCAGAGATTTACAACAGATGTTGCGCGAAAAAAAACATAAATAACAACTTATTGCAGTTCATTAATCAAGGGTTTTACTGTTTTAATTGAAGGTCATTTTTTGTCACTATAAAAAATAAGTGTTTATTCTGTGTAGTTTCAAAGTGTTGACCTAGAATTTATAATACACAAAGGGATTATAAAGAGCAGTAAACATTGGTGTGCCCTTGACACGTCTGCGTAGCCTCAGGTGCTCCCAAGGGCTTTGCATAGTTGAACGAAACAGGAATTTTTCATTACAGTGCTCGACGCTACGGCGAAGATTCCCTCGGGTATCTTGCAAGGTAATGGAATCCAACTTGGTGACTTCGACCAGTGTGTAGGGAGCCGTGCCCGAGTGCAGTTGGAAAGTGGCAGCGTGGTCAAAGTCCAGGGGAAGTACTGCTTGGCTCGGCTCGACGTGAAGGCGGAACATCCAGAACTGGAGGGTCCAGTGCATTTGGCGCAAGCCAAAAACTTGATCAGGAGTCGGATCGATGATGTGAGTTTCAGTTATAAACAAATCATTGGTTTACATTCTCGCCACGTTAGATGCCATAACAAACAAATGGTGCGCCTAAACTACGAACTCGGGAGCTCATTGTTTGCATTATTCGTACGAATCCAAACTTATATTCGTAAATACTCATGTTATTTATATTTACGAGCAACGTGCGTGTTTTGACTTCGTTATTCCAACTTTCATTTTAGAAAACGTTTTTTGTATGCCAAAGAATTCAATAATAGCTTACTAGTTCAAAAGTTTCGATGCAAATTTTAGTACCCGGAAAAGCACTTCAAATGTCCGATCGTTTCAAAACTAAGCTACGTGATAAAATAACTGCACGGAAACAAATCAAACACCAATTTAGCTTTCAAAGGCAGCATTTCTGTAAGCGATTAGACAATAATTGCTTTCCTATGACCAGTTGCGAGTGACTAAGATCTACGCAAAATAACAAGGCCTTGGCAATATGACTCGTCTTGATCAGCGATGAACAAGATGGAAAATTGAAAGATATACAGCATTGATTTAATTTAGTAACCGAAAAGCTTGTGTAACTAACAGTACATCCACATTTCGCCAGTTACTTTTCAGTCTAATGTAATAGGGGGAGAGCCTTTTGCCTTATCATAACTTACGTCGAATTGTCTATGCTATGAAAGTCGTTGTAGAAATACGAAGTGCACTTGCACTTGTCTAGACTTCAATGAGCTTTCCAAACGCGATGTATGCATGACCGTCGTAGTTGGCGACATTTGCATCATTTGTCTGTCAAAGTACACGTCGTATCGTACATGCATCGGGAGCCAACCAAGCTAGACGATGAGTAACGTTTTACTGTCTGCTTATCAAATGTGATGAAAGTAATCGGGACGATATTTTTTGATGAACAATTGTAGACAGAAATTCAATGCCATAGATCTTTTTCTTGTTAAATAAAATTGTGGTAAGTTTCAAAGGGGTTAGATAAGTTGCAATCAAAGGATTTCGTATGTCTACTAGAGCTTCCAACATGATTGACATAAACTTTTCGGTAGTGACTGCCTCATTGATCTAGTGGTCGCAAGCGCGACTCCTGAGCATGAGGTCTTGGGTTCGATTCCCAGGTCGTGCAGTGTTATTAGGTTTTTCCATCAAGAATTTCTCAGTAGCAGTCTGGATTTGAGCCCGGTTGATGGCAATAGGCTCACCCCCTTTTACATGGGACTTAAACATAACTGGTGAAATGTAGGTGTACTCTTAGGTACACCTCTGCCTAACCCTTCGGGGAATATAGGCGTGATGATGTATTTTCGGTAGCTTATGTCAATAGAAAAAGATTTTTTATTTTTCAATCACTATTATTACCGTTATAATGTTACTGTGTTTAAGGCGAGAAGGATACAAGTTTTCGTCTATGAAATCGTTACGGATTTCATCAAAATAAACAAGATTACGTTGAATGGTTACAGCAAGATTAAAATATGTCTACAGATTCGTTTAACCTTAGTATATAAGCGCCGTAGATTGATGAATCCGAAAGAAATTGAAATTCTCATTATAAAACTCTGATACTTTGAAACTTTAATATCTAGATTATTTGAGATATTATTTGGTGTAATAACAAAATGAAATACGCAAGTTTTTATCATTAGGAGTGATGGGTCTTTTAATTGTAATAGTGGAATGATTACAATGTTCTATACCATTCATTTCGGTCCTTTATATCATTATTCTCTTACATTTCATTGTTGGCATCAGATACCAGAAGACTTCAAAAATGAGTATAATATTTCCTTGTATTTACTCGTTGCCTTACAAATAGCTAGGGGAGGAAATGTCTATTTAATCCTCTGACAACGGCACTGTAGGTTCTATTTATAGAACACGATAGATGTAATATACATTTTTAATACACTTTCATTTCAGTAGCTTTATTTAGGACATCATTTTTGCGTATTTCGTATTCTATTACCCCTAAAATTAATCATCATCATCATCTGCCTAGCCTTTTCCCAACTATGTTGGGGTCGGCTTCCAGTCTAACCAGATGCAGCTGAATACCAGTATTTAACATGGAGCGACTGCCTAACTGACCTCCACAACCCAGTTAGTACTGGGCAATACGATACCCCTTGGTAAGACTGGTTGTCAGACTTTTTGCGCCACTGACTACCTAACGACTGTCAAAGATCTACAAATGACACTCGGGACTAACGGCTTAACGTGCTTTCCGAGACACGGAGGAAACTCGGTATGTAATGGGTGGTCACCCATCCACAGACCAACCTAGGCAAGCACGGGTTAACCAAAAGATTGATCCGAGCGGCTGTTATTATTTAGCCACGAGCTTTAGTAATTTTATCTGAAAAATTATCTTTTGCTCGCGGCTTCGAATTCCGTTATATACGGAAATTAGCCCACGATAACGTTTTAAATGTAGCCTATGACACTCAGGAATAATGTAGCTTCCCGTTAGTGAAAGACTTTTCGGAATCGGATCAGTAGTTCCGAAGATTACCCCCTACATACAAACTTTCAAACAAATTTTGCCTATTTAGGAGCTAGCTCCTAGGAGCTTTGATTAGTTCCTTTGTGGTGATTAGTTTAATGGAAAGAGTAAATCGAACATGATCATGTAATGTGGCACCAAGCGTCATGGTGGCCAATGTAATTGTAAATCCAGGTGGTGTGGTTTGCTGGAGCCAGCACCCAGCGGACCAGAAAATTTTATGTTCTAAGCCTAATGACTGTTTTATTAAGACTGGCCTGTTGTTGGATTTCCGACGTTCGCTGTTGAGCTGAACGCTGAAAACCCAACAACGCGCGATACACACCCAATATCTGTGTAAAAAGGAGAAATGCAGAATCCAAAAGGCTCTGCAGAACTATAAACACTAAGCGTCCCCGTGCTTTGTTTAGCCAGGTCACTTTGTGCCGCGATTTTCAACGTTGAGTTGGGGAGTCTGCGTGCCAGCCGCCTGTAATCCTGAGGATGTGGAGGTGGTCATCAAGGATGCCGTCAAGCATTACCAGCACACCAGTGGGGTGGTTGTACGAGTCAAGGTGGACGAGGAAGACTGTCATGTGGAGGAAGGGGAATGGTGGGAGGACTGGAGTGAAGTGCCTACTCTCTTGACACTGTGAGTATGGGTTTATTTTAACAGCTACCAGCACGAACATTGAACAATTAGTAGTAAACAATCGCACTGAACTATATGATTGATGGGGTCATTCACTCACTGATCGACGAACCCCAAACCGCTCAGTCTAGTAGCGTGCATTTGCGCACTCGAGTTCCTTTTATTAACCGACTTCTAAAAAGGGGGCTATGTATTCCACCAGCATCTTCTTGCAAAAAATATAACCGACTTCCAAAAAAAATCACTAAAAAGTGGAAAATAACTTTACTTTCGGAAGTCGATGGCAAAATAGTCAATAAAGCAAACAAAAGTAACCGGCTTCCAAAAATAAAGTTATTTTTCAATTCTTAGTGTTTTTTGGAAGTCGTTTTTTTTACTGAAAGTGAGGATTTAAGGTGGTTTCATTTAAATCTATGGAGGCGAACTAGATAGTACGGGGTAACTAGTCCAAGTTGCTGAGATTATAACGATGCAGAATATTCTTTTTAACGAGCAGCCTGGTTAATGAGTTTTAATTAGTTTATTTTTAATTAAAAATGGCCCTGGTAATAATTTGGTAAAAAAAAAACGGAATTAGGTTACGAAGAACTTAAGATTAGAAAAAAAAGTAACTAAATAACAAAATCCTGTGGTAATATCCGAAAAACAGATACTTACTAAAAAACCTTGTCATATATTTTCCAGATCGTTCTATGGTGTCATCCTTTTGCTGGTACTTGTGGCGACGCTTCAAGACTTTTTTGCTCGAGGACGAGAAGATCAGGGCGAAGACGCTGATGAAAAGGCGGAAGGCAACGAAGAAGAAGAAAAAAAAACGAGAGGCGGCAAGAAATCAGGTAACACTGTTGGTTTATCCATACGTATTAATTGTTTTCAACTCAGGTTATCGTAGTTTACTACTGGGGGTCTAAAATGGCCGCTTTAGCAGAATCTTTAATCAAATAATATTAATTTCGTTAATTCTTAAAATACTCACAAAGTGACATCATCATCATCATCATTCTCTTGACCTTATCCCAATTCATTTGGGGTCGGCGCAGCATGTTTTCTTATTCCATATTTCTCTATTACTCGTCATCTTATCAGAAACTTCCTTTCTTGTCATATCATTTTTTACTCAGTGAAAATTCATAATTTTAACTGCGTCTGAGACCATTTTGAGAATTCTAATGTGATTCATTATTATTATGCTATTATGATTCTGCTAAAGCGGTCATTTTAGGCCCCCTGGTCTAAATGGTTCTGAACTGGTTAGGTCTTTCCTAAGTGGCAACCCATATTTCGCCTTTTGCATTCGGTTTGGATCCCTGAAACGAGAGCAAGTGAAAACTGTATAGTCACGGAAATTAAGTTATTTTCTTTACCAACTTAAGTTGCTCGTACCACCAAAATCACAACAGGCTATAATCCTTTTATTAAATACACGTCAAATTAACATACCTAGTGTATCAATCTGAAAAATAACTTATTTCCTAGACTGTATAATGAATGCTCTAACAGCCATCGAAATCAGCACAAACACACTGGTTAAAAGGTGTTGTTAAAAATAAAATGACCTGATTAATATTACAAAAGTTTCAGTCAAGATTTATTCAGCACATCTGTTTAGGTCATAAAATCTTTATGTGGTATTCCTGACAGTGATATATCAAGGTTAAGTTCAGATATTTTTGATATTTTTGCTCGTGGTTTTGAATATTATTGACTCAGTCAAAAGTAATGGGTTTTGTTTTATTTCGGAAACTTCGAAGTCTCTTTCTATCAGCAATTTCAATTTGAAGTCTACTGTGGTTGGTATCTACAGGTAATTAAGATCTCCTAATTTAATTTGAAGCGAGATCTTGATACTAATTATACTTTAATACTTTAGGACAGACAAAAATGGTAGAAAAGTTAAAAGGAATACATAAGGTACCGAAAAGCTCATGTCAATCCCGTTGAAAGTCATTGTAGAAATACGAAACGCTTTGAAAGCGATTGCGGTTTGTTTTCAAGCCATAACATGATGCAACAATTGAGTCCGACGGATTATTATTGTTTGTCACTGTTACACGAACTTTATAAATAGCAGTTCCTATATAGTGTACCCCAAAAATAATTCTACAATGTAACTACAGCATACCCTGTCTCTTTCCTCCTCAGAAGGATTCCTAAGCTGCTTCTCTCTTTACTACACGATCGGCAAGCTGACGGCCCCGGGAACAAACGACGAGATCTCCTGCATCCACGGCGTTAGAGCCCTCGCCACCATCGCTCTGCTGATCGCCCACAAGTTCCTCCCCGTCGCTGTGATGCCGTATACTAATCGGTTGAGGATTACTGAGGTAAGGACTTTTACCAAAGCGATGTTAGTTTCTTGGAGATAGTCTTTAAAGTTCCAGTGTCATAGTAAAGTTATGTCATGGTATAAGCATTTGATGCTGAAAAATGAGTAAACGGTTGAGAGAAAAGTTTTTGGGATGAATGGATGACCATAAGACAGGGCGAAGACCAAAAGAACTGAGTGTAAGATGATATGGCTGCTGACTTCTGAGGACTGAGACTACTGAGAGGACGAGTAATTGAAAAGTATTAAAGAAAAAGACGAAAAAGGATTAGGGCAGGATAATGATAATAATGTTCGTAATAATTCTGAAAGAATTGGTGTAAATGGATGGAAGTTAAAATCTACTGGCGCTATCATTAGGGGTTAAAGTATGAAATTGCCGATTTGTGTGAAAAGTGATATTTTCATACTAACATTTTTATATTTTTCTTGGAAACGTCTGATCCGATTATGATGCAAACTATACTTAGAGAGAAAAAAGCTGCGCTGCACTGGGTATCTTAAATTGTCAAAACACTGTTTATGACAAAAATATATCTACTTGAAGTAGTGAAACTGACGGCACATTGGAACAGGTGTTTTGATACACTACCCTATGAGGTAATATGCAACTACTAGAACGGTTTTTAAACTCTAAAAGGTACGTTATTTACCAATTAATCCAATAAAAATGGAATTAGGAAAAATATAACTATACGTCAAAGTTACAAACAGAACAAAATGTGAGAAAAAAACGGCAATTACATAGTTAAAGACATATTATTTACCATTGGATTCTAAATAAATTGGAACGTTAAGCGAGCCAATGGCAGTATTAACTGCATGACTGTTTTATTGACAGTCTATGATGAGAGACACATTTCTGTAGTGGACTTTTACGGTCATACTAAAACGAAAAAGAATACTACCTCACAGCATAGATGAATGTTAAGCTCCAGTGGGAAAAGGTACAAAACTATTGGAGCATCAATAAATTCAATACACCCCACAACAGTTTTGTACACAACGCGTTTGAGTACCATTGTAGTTTAGTCTGTATGTACATTTTCGTACGGTACACAAACGTTTTGAGCCCGCAGTGTTACTTACTTGATCTGAGAATTTCATACATAACACATCATAACATCACATCTGTAATCCCCGTAAGGTTAGGCAGAGGTGTACCTAATAGTACACCCACAATTCCTCAGTTATGTTTAAGTCCCATGTAATAGGGGGCGAGCCTATTGCCATCAAACGGGCACAAATCCAGACTCCGTGGCTATTACTGAGAAATTCCTGATAGAAAAATCCAATAACACTTTGCACGAGCTGGGAATCGAACCCAGGACGTCATGCTCAGCAGTCACGCTTGCAACCACTAGACGAACGAGGCAGTCTGAGCGGTCTGGCAGTTGATCTGAGAATTTCGGTCGGATGATGCTGTTTAATTAGCTCAACGTACTAATTTTGCGCAATTAAAACTATTTGACAGGTGTCCAAGATCACGCTCCTAAAATTCGTGTAAAACATCGCACACCCAACAATTGGCACATACCTATTGCCTCATATTACGTTATTGTCATGCGGCCGCCAAGGTGCTTAACCTTAGCCGTGGAATCTTATTCGGAGCATCTGCGTGAAAAGCATGCTGTAAAATAAATAGGCGTAGTGATGGGACATGTCGGTAGATGTGTCGCGATGTATCGATGGATAGCGAAAGATAAGGCAGTTTTTTACTAAAACTCCTGCAACAAGGGAGTTAGGTAGAGATGTGTAAATGGGGTCCTAAGTACGAGTCACTGATCGGGCTTAGTATTTTTAGCTTTTTCCATCAGGAATGTCTCAGTAGCTTTGATCTGTGCCCGATGGATGGCAAGAGGTTCGAGCACCTTATTACTTGATATTCGCGAAGTGTAGATATGTGAATGTGCTGTGTTACTCCTGTGCCTATTGGTTGGTTAATGGCTAAGCGTCTTTATTACCCCAGAAAACATCAGACAATATTCTAAAAATAAAATCTAGCGCTAATGAAGTCTGTGACTGTAACTTATGAGAAAATCACACACACAGGTATATGAAACTAAAGAAGTCACTAACACATTGCAGACGCTTGTGAGTTTAGAACAACTTCTCCGTCTGTCTGGGCGTAACCTGTATTTTTAACAACAATGACTAAACATGCCCGATCCAGAAAATGATTCATGACCATCAGGTCCTAATAAACATAGCACTAAACGGTTAAACAGCATGACGTTTACAAATCTCATTGTTTATTATTAAATCAATCAGCAAACGTACAAAATCAACATATCGATCTTCAAATCTACTTACACTTTCCCAACACTATTTCTCTTTCGTAATTCTTATTAGTAAGGCAGAGGGGTTATATTCGCGTAACTGCTAGTCGCATGAAACATGTTTTCGTTGGCGGTTTGCCATATTTCGTTGCTAGTTTGTCCGTCCGGTGTAGAATCTGAATCACGAGGTAATACTTCGGGTTAGCCGGTTGCGAAATCGGTAGACGTAGGTACTAATTAAACGATTAACTCATTAGTATGATTGTGTCGGTTAAACGTGAACTTGATTGATTGATGTACGGTTTCTTAGGTCTTGAGCTAAACCCTCTATGGTTCATCTGGTGACCGCAGACACCGTACAGCTCAGAAACATGAATTGTTTTAACCGACTTCAAAAAAAGAAGGAGGTTCTCAATTCGGTTGTATTTTTTTTATGTTTGTTACCTCATAACTCAGTAATTTATGAACCGATTTGAAAAACTATTTTTTTTAATGTGAGAGGATATACTTTCCGATAGGTTCCATCGGTTCAGTCATTTGTTTTTTTTTCCCTTTAATACTATTAGTATTTTTTCTTTTTGTGCTATGATGAATAATGTAAAAATTAATTCATGACAAGAATTTGTGTGGTATAGATATTTCAACTAAAAAGAGTAAAATAAAAAAGTCGGTGGCAAAAAAGTCAATGAAACAAAGTCACCGACATCCGAAAGTAAATTTATTTCAGACTTTTTTTGTGTTTTCTTTTGCAGAAAGTTTTTTCAGTAACATTACAGCTTTTACGTAGGCATACTGGAATTCATCTCGGCATACATATTCAGCTGCACTCTGCAGTCATAATAGCAACAGCGTATTGCTTCATTCAGGAATAGGTTCACAGAATCACAAAAACTAAACCTAGGAATTCTTATAGATCTGATTACTCACTGCGCTAGACTTGCCCTCCGTAGTTTAACTTTATGTGGAGCAATATAATATCAGTTATTTATTAGTTGCACTTTGGTGTTTATAGACCGACCGCTTTAATGAGTCCTCGCGAAGGTATCAATTTAAATGGAATATTCTGAAGGTTGATCACGTATTGGTTCAATTCATCATCATCATTTCAGCCGAAAGACGTCCACTGCTGGACAGAAGCCTCCCCCAATCGTCGCCACATTGACCGGTCCCGTGCGCCTCGCATCCAGCGGATCCCCGCAACCTTTACCAGGTCATCGGTCCACCTAGTGGGAGGCCTTCCAACGCAACGTCCAGTTCGCGGTCACCACTCCAGAAGTTTCCGCCCCCATCGGCCATCCGTTCTGCGAGCAATGTGCCCTGCCCACTGCCACTTAAGTTTGGTTATTCTTCGGGCTACGTCGGTAACCTTGGTTCTCTTACGGATTTCCTCATTTCTGATTCAATTAGTATCGTAATACGAGTACCTACGTGGATTATGGTTATTTTATATTGTTAGGACTTTGTGGACGCTAAATGTGCCTTTGGTGGGGCACGGCGGAGGATTTCTTAAAGCGGTCGGTCTATAGCCGATACTGTCCCATTGCTGGGCAAAGACCTTTCCCATAAGTTTCCAGCTAAGTGTAAGTCCTTTTCTTGAGCTACCTGAAGTCGAACCAGCCATTGTAGTAAATATCTAGGGCGCTTAACTCATAATCAACCAATAATATTAGTCCCACAGTTGGAACAAATGCCTTTGTCCGATTCTACTTGGAGTCGGCGTAACACGTTTTCTTCTTCCATTCTACCCTGTCAGACGTCACGGCATCATTTACTCCTTACTCTTTCATTTCATTTCCCATCCCCCATCCCACCCATCCATCTTTTCTTTGGCCTTCCTCTCCTTCTCCAACAACATCAACATCTGCCTTGCCTTTTCCCAACTATGTTGGGGTCGGCTTCCAGTCTAACCGGATGCAGCTGAATACCAGTATTTTACATGGAGCGACTGCCTATCTGACCTCCACAACCCAGTTAGTACTGGATAATACGATACCCCTTGGCTAGACTGGTTGTCAGACTTTTCGGGCCACTGACTACCTAACGACTGTCAAAGATCTACAAATGACAGCCGGGACCAACGGCTTAAAGTGCTTTCCGAGGCACGGAGGAAACTCGGTATGTAATGGGCCACAATACCCATCCACAGACCAACCTAGGCAAGCACGGCTTCCTCTTCTTCTCCATCCGTCAAGATTCATATCCATCCCTCTTTTAGTCACATATATGCGTTTCATCCCTCCTCATTACATGCTCATTCCAAGACAAACGATTTCCTTTAATTTTTTCTGTAACAGGCAGAAGGTGAAGAGTAACTGCTGATTAAATCCCTTACCATTGATCGCTTTTTAAATGTATAAACAAATGACTCAGCATAACTGTGTGTACTGTTTAATTTATCAAAACGTGCTCAACATAATTCAGCTGATTTACGTAATAACCTCGGGTATAACAGCTGTAATTCGAAGACATGATGGATTAAGAAGATTACGAAGTCGCGTGTAATGTCTCGTTTACATTAATATGTAGGTACTTAGCAGATGTGCGAGTGTTTTTTAAATAATGAGACATATTGGAAATTCGTGGTCGAGACAGATCATTCGACATAACTCGTTGTAGTCAGTACAAGTCTGACACTCCCTTCTGCTCCGCCCAGAGTGGGTGGGGGGTCATTTGATGATGTCCCAAACGAAACAAAAAAAAAAAAATAAGCGTCGAAGCTGTGAGTCAATATTTATCACCTGCTATGATAAATTATAGAATCGAAAGTAGTTCCGCCGTGTCGTAAAATATTTTCAAGATATCAAAAGGAAGTAGTGGTACCTACTTCGTGTGGTCGTGGTCGTCGCTTTAAGACCCACTAAGGAGAATAGCTCATGTCTGCCACATTTCAATTAAACACCAAAAATAAATTATAGAAAAAATGAATGGCAGGATTTCATGCTATCTGGGTTTGCATATTAACTTGGGTGTATAAAAAATACCGGCCAAGTGCGACTCGAACTCACGCATGTAGGGTTTCGTACCATCGTAGTAGGGTAGCCTCCTTTATTTTTTAATTTATTTTTTAAATATGTTGTTATAGCGGCAATAGAAATACACATTCTGTGAAAATTTCAACTGTCTACCTGTTACGGATCGTGAGTATTCGTGAGATATATAGCCCGCTGACAGACAGACGGACGGACAGCAGAGGCGTAGAAGGTAATAGGGTCCCGTTGGTTACCTACTCTCGTGTACGGAACCCTAAAAATGCAGATACGTTCATTAAATGGTACTGAAATCCAGCGATTCAATTCGTTTGGATTTTCTACTGCCCGAACATTAGACTTATGATGAAAATTTTCCACTTCCAGGTAGCAAGTTCTCCTCTCTGGTCGTGGTGCCGAGCTGGCTGGATGTTCACCGACTGCTTCCTACTCCTGAGCGGCGCGCTGACGGCTCACAGAATCTCTGAGAATGACACCGGAGCTCCTAAGAGGCTGTTCTCAAGATATTTAAGGTACCTTATTCATCATCACCTGTCTGGCACCTATATCATCAACATGACTAGCCTAGGCCGATCCATCATTACAGTCTAACTGGCTACAGCTGATTATTGGTTTTTTGACCTTCAGGACCAGCTACTTGGTAAAACTATAAACTTTAGTAAGGCTGGTTGTCAGGCTTTCGGGATATACTACGTGTATCGACTAAGAATGACAGCTATGAAGACAGCCAAAACTAATAGCTTAACCAGCTTTTAAATGCACGGAGCCACGGAGGGGTCTGGTCTCAGTATGTGCCCATTCAAGTAAAAAAGCTGCTCCAAGCCTAGCTTATCCTGATCGATCGACCTATACGGTTGTTATTGTTCAGCCACATCCTCGTTATTAAGGCACTTACTTAAATATCTAAAAATCCTACTAATTTCAATGTATAAATCCTTAATTATGTACGTTTTTTTAATTAAACACGCCTCGGACTTTGGAATAACATGGAGCTTGTTATGTAATAAGAATTTGTGTTGTATACTACAATTAAAAAAACCCGACTACTGAATAAAATGTAGCCTATGTTACCCGGGCCATAATAACGAATCGATTGACACCTTATCCATCAAAATCGGACGAATATTTTAGGTGCTACGGAGGAACATACGTAAATGCAGACATACATACATAGACTGCTAAATTGATAACCCTTCCTTTTGGCTTCTCCGTAGTTGGGTAAATAGATGATCAAGAGATAATAACTGATGAAAACAAGACGTTATGTCGAAATAAACGCCTTCAAAAAAAATAATAGCAAAAGCAAAATGCGCTACTGGTTGCTATCATAAAACTAGTAGGAATTTACCTCTTTGTCCTCATCAACGGAATTTCATACGTATTTATTTAAGGTGAGGTGATTATTTCATGAAAAAGTAATTTAAAGGGATTAAATAAACTTAGAGGGTTGTATTGATCATTTTAACGATTATAAGTCTGTAAAGCCTGATTTGTTACGGTTGCGAATCATATTTTAATCAACATAGAACCTGTCACTGTTTGAATTTTGCGGGCTACCCTGGCGCTTGAAAAAAATCAGCTGTTCCATACATTTTGACCATGTAGGTGTTGCACTGTTGTATGAAACAGTTGATTTTTTTTTAACAACCGATGAAAAATTTTTATGTGGGCGGCTCAGAATGATGTACTGAATAGGTGGTAACCGTTTTCGCGTCGCTGACCCATCCACCCCGTATATCACTAGCGACCTACCTCTGCTTTGCACGACCCATTCACAAAATTTCATTGTAATCAGTAGGGTGGTTTCAGAGATTAGCGAGTAACATAGTGAATCTATTAGAGTATTGCTGTCATTAGCTTAGTAAATTACTAAGTTGCGAAAAACTTGCAGCAAATCTAAGTTTTACGATTCAGTGAATACCGCAAATGAGTACAGGGTAGAAGGGACACCGACTCGAAAACGGTTACCACGTATTCAGTACCTACATCATTCTGAAGTTATTAAAAAAAAAAACATCTGTTCCATATATTTTAACCGTGTAGGTATTGCTCTTTTGTAGGAACGACAACTGTTTTTTTTTAATAACCGATAAAAAAAAAATATCTCAGAATGATGTACTGAATACGTGGTAACTGTTTTCGCGTCGGTGTCCCTTCCAGTCAGTATTTAATGGAATATCCATTACACTGAATTTGAAAAAAAAACCAATTCAATAATGTGTTTACGATGCTAGTATCCATATTCATAACAACAAAATCATTCCAGTGTTTTTCCTACGTAGTTTACGTTACCCACAAAAAGAGAAATACAACAATTTACGTCAGACTATACATAATAAAATCTTGACCTTCACAATACCAAAAATTCCCTTTTAAAACTAATCGAGCATTAAAGATACTATTTAATTTAACAACGAAAAACCCCAGAAAAAAAAACTAAACGCTAATAATATTTAGTTTCGTGGGAATAAAAAAAACTATCTACTATAAATAACAAGTCAACAAAGTATTTTAGTTTGACTCATTGATTAAACTTGTTTTTGTTTAGGAATCTGTATCCAAAAAAATATTCAAGTCTTTTATAGTTTCATCACTTCTGTTTTTTATACTTTATCAAGTTAGGACGCACATAATGTCTTTTGAAACTAAATCAGCTTACTGTGCATCTAAAACTGTATTTAATTACTTTAATGTTAATGATGTATAAACGATGCATAAACACTTACCACGTATTCTGTACGTTACATTGAACCCCCCCACATAAAAAAAATTCATCGATAATTATAAGTAAAATCAGCTGTTCCATACATTATTATTAGATATTGCACTTTTGTAGAGCATAGCGGATATTTTAAAAATTTAAAAAAAAATACTGTTGGGGGTTCAGTATGGTTTACTGAATTCGTGGTTTGAGCGTCAGTGTCCCATCCACCCTGTGTTGTTTTATTAAATAAAATAACAGAAGCTACTAAGCCAAGCCGACTTTCTGTCACAGAGATCTTCTTCATGAAGATCTTTAATCAAAAGATACTTTCAGCAGTAACCATCTGCCCAATTCTTCTAGGATCACAGGCCTGATGATATTTTGTAACGTAAACTATGGCAGCTAAAACAACAACATAATCATAAAAGACTTTAACTAAGTAGGTACAGACGCCAAGCACATCAATCTACTCTACAATCTGTCAAATTTCTTTGATAGATTTTCAACTTTATCGCTAAAGCATTAGGTTCAAGGTTGATTGGGAAAATTTGTCAATTTCGGGTAGCTTGATGTGCTGGTGTCTGCACCTAAGGCGCGAATTATACAGAAACAGCGTAAGGTGAAGGCACGGCGCAGGCACAGCGCAGGCGTGGAATTTATAAGGAAATGAAAGAATGGCGTGCCTGCGCCGCGCCACTTGAGTGTAATTCACGACACGTCGCCTACGTACATTTTGTATGCAAACATTTTGATGCGGCGTCATGCCTGCGCTGCGCTTGCGCCGCGCCTACACCTTACGCCGTTTTTGGATAAATCGCGCCTAATAACGGTTAAACATGATTGTGACAAATTTTGGTACGGAGCTCTTAGAACGCGAATCAGAGTCACACTTCACTGGTTTTTAAGTGTAATTTTTAATCATCATCTGATTGGGTCACGAGAAATTAAAATAGGGGAAATCCATCAGGTATCATACCTGATCTAAACGATTATAAAAGTATCATAACCCTTCCAGCACTTTTCTTTGTTTTAATACGTTTTATTGTTTTTCTTCAATTTTCTTTGAATTGCACAAGTTTCTTGAGACCACTGGGAAAATACTCACTTAATTAGGCACTAGCATTGTTTTCCATTGCGTGCGCTTTGTAGGTAAAGAGTGAATAATACTCTTCATAAACTCGAGATTTTTATTATTGTTTGTCATTAAATATTATATGGGAAAACCATTAATTTCTAAATTATTCGCCGTTTTGATGAAACATAATGGGTGTAAAACGAAGCCGAAAGGCACTCTGCCACACTGTTCTCCCCGTCATCGTCATTACGATTATTTTTTTGTTTTAGACCATACCTGGGAACCTTCTAGTTACGGAGATATTTGAGTCAAAGTTCCAACTTTTTCACAAGTATTTTTTTAATACACGTTTTTAATGTTATAACATACCTATCGACCCCCGTACTATTCAATGCATCAGCACAATGTTTTTATTGCATTACATTGAGTCCTACCGTATAACGTGATTTTTCACCCTAAACATAGTCTTTTCCCAGCCTTCATTTTCGCGTAGTAACTTAGTTTGATGTACAGAATGCTTGGTGAAGGCTTCGTGAAGGGTCCGTTTATACCTTGTAAAAAAGAAATTCACTGCTTAATATATATTTTATTTCCAAGTGCAGCTTTTGTTCGTATAGGTATTATTTTGCATTGAGCTACATCAGTATCGCTAAGGTTTAAAGTAAGTATCGACCAGCACCTAATTATTAGACAGCTGAAAACCAGTTTTTTACATGCAGCGACTGCCTATCTGACCTCCACAGCTCAGTTACTGGGTAATACCTCTTGGTAAGACTGGTTGTCGGACTTCCGGGCCACTGACTACGTTTAACGGCTGTCAATTATCTAAAAATTATCGTACGTAAAGCCGAGACCAACGGTATAATCATACTGTGCCAACGGCCTAACGTGCTACTATGCTAGCAGTAATCTATGAAAATTTTCAATAAAGTCTTTTGAACAAGTTATTTTAAGTCCTCTTACTCAATTAAACTAGCACTTGTACCTTACCTATCCAACACAACTTTAGGTAGGTATGCAGATTATTTTTATACATACAAAATTAGACACACGCCCACATAACGTGAATGACATGATTGTATAAACAAAACGATTATGAAAAATCGTCATATATTTACTTAATAATTTGTATAGAAACATGTGAAAAAAAATGTAGGCATAAGTGAATAGTGAATGGATTTTACTGACTAATTCAATTTGTTAGGGGAACAATTACAGGCGCTTTTCAAATGTCGAACTTATTGCGGTAAACACACAAATTGGTTTACGTCGTTCAAAGTCAAGTTTTCATCATTTTGAAGTACATACTTCAGTCTATTTCTGGCTGTTGCATTTTGAGACCGCTTTATCAAAATACATATGACGCTGTTGGTATTAAAAACAAGATGTAACAGGCCCTTCACGAAGAACTAAGTAACTTTACGCAAAAATGATTTCTGGGAAACGACTTTTGTTTTTGGGGTGAAAAATCATGTTTTACGGTAGGACTCAATGTAACGCACTCAAAACATTGTGCTGATGGATGGTTTGAATAGTACGGGGCTCGTGGAGGTGGAAAGTTAAAAACTAATACTTAAAAAAAAAAACTTGTGAAGAAGTTGTAACTTTGAGCCCCAATATCCCCGTAACTAGAAGGTTCCCAGGTATGGTCTAGAACAAAAAAATATTGCAATTACGGGGAGAACAAGTGCCTTTCGGCTTCGTTAAGGGTATTGTTACGCCCTTTATACGGCCTAACTCTCCGGGGCCATGATGTTATACGTACTATCAGTACCCTGAATAAGCTGACCCTATTCTTCTTAGAAAGAAGGGTTTTAGTTCTTATTTTGGATAAAAGAAGAGAACTAAAAACTGAAAGACCTGCATTAAAAACTGGTAAGCTTATTAAATTGCATGTTATAAACATTATTTCCTTTATTCCTTTTTTAAACATATTAAATACATTTTTAAATATAAAAAAATACCATACAAAACATTTAAAAATATAAAAAATAGTAGTCTGCCACCGGTGTCGGGAGCAGGGTCCAAGCTACCGGTGGTTAGGGCTCCAGAGACAGGAACCTCCTCACAATGCGAGCCGTATCGAAGAGTACTGCCTTCTAAATCAGGCCCTTGATCCAACCGCATAAGGAGAGCTTCGAAAGATGGTCATCGAGGCTCTTGGCCATTGGCCGTTACGACAATCGGCACATTGACAACAATTACTAACAATTATTATGGGCGTTTCCGAAACCTAAATTATTAGCAACACGGTACATACGTAATAATTAGCATTGTTCTGGTAGAATCTGGGTGCTAAATTAATAAATATATGTACTTATATGAGATTGCACTTACTTAGCGGGTATTTTGATACCTGTTTTGTCTTATTTATAAACAGAATTGCCTTGAAATGTGCAAATTGTTAGTAATGTTGAAGAATTAGTAAGTAGTAGTTCTTTAGGAGCATGAAACAATGGATGTAAAGTAGGCACTGTACATCCTTTCTCATGTGTTGAGGACAATACTCCACTGAAAAGAGAGGAACCTCCGAACAGGCATAACTTATCTACCTACCAGTGGCGAAGGTTTCATACAACTCGATTCCTACCCGTGCCCGTTTTCAAAGGGAAGCCCCCTTTGAAAACGGGCACAATCAGTATTCCATAGACAATTATTAAAATCAAATTAAAGATATGTACTCCGGCTTATATCTTAAAAAAATTGACCCTTCGCTACTGCTACTAATCAATTTATTTTATGACCCACAAAAATTGCTTATAGGTTTTTGACACGCAAATATTGAAAGACCTCATTAAAGTGTGTAGGTAAAAATACAGTAGAAATATTTAAACCTACCAAATATTTAAATGTTCAGATCCGGCCTACAGTGTCAAAAGATACTTAAGTTTCTGTATCGGGCCAGTGCAGACGAATGTATAGCTACATGTTTGAGAATGTACTGTCCTTACGGAAATACATCTTGGGGACTGTCTGCTTTGCAGGTCTAGTGGTCGCAATCGCGACTGCTGTGCATGAGGTCCTGCTTTCGGTTTCTGGGTCGGCAAATTGTTCTTGGGTTTTTTCATCAAAAATTAGTCAGTAGCAGCCACGGAGTCTGAATTTGTGCCCGGTTGATGGCAATAGGCTCGCCCCTATTGCATGGGACTTAAACATAACCGACGAAATGTGGGTGTACACCTCTGCCTAACCCTTCGGGAATTTCAGGCGTCATATTGCAAATTGTATTTTTCATTTCACGCTTATGTTATGTCTGATGAGCTCAGTCTTTTCAGTGTGGATACTTTTTTAATGTTGTATGACCTAGGTACGGCACACTAATGTGAAAGCGCCAGGGTAACCCGAAATTCAAATTTCCTTACGTTTTTTGCAATTTGCAGGGGGGTTACTATGACGTCTTAAAGCAGAAGTAATTCCAGTGTGGGAAAGAGACAGAGCTATAAAGGTCGTCTAGCGCCATCTCTTTCCCACATTGGAATTACTCCTGCTTTAAGACGTCTTAGTAACCCCCCAGGTCAGTGTCAAATTGTATGTTGGCAAAAATATTATGATTTGGGCAAGTAACACGTATGTAGTTACAGAATTAGAACCACTTAAATATAGGTACATAATATTTATCTCAGGGCGATGTTTTTGTGCCTATTAAGTTAAGTAAACATTGGACATCTAGACTTCGTACTATTTACGTACAGCAAAGCGTCCTATTTGTTTATTTGCATGTCATGTCATTTTAATATTAACTTGGATAATGTTTTAACTTTATATTGCGTTTGTAACAAATGTGAATGGAAAAAATGAAAAATATGAGTACATAAGAGGAAGTCTGAAAGTGGCGATGTTGACTGAAAAGTTGTGTGGTAATCGGTTATCGTGGTATGGACATGTGATGCGGAGGAATGAGGAAAATGTTGTGAGGAAAATGTTGAGTATGAATGTAGATAGCTATAAGAGTAGAGGAAGACCAAAAAAGCGATGGATGGACTGTGTGAAGGATGATATGACTATAAAGGAGGTCACTGCTGAGATGACGAGTAATACAGAAGTATGGAAGAAGAAGACATGCTGCGCCGACTCCATACAAATTTGGATAAAGGTAGGAGAATGATGAACAATTTGTAGTCCATTTACACATTATGGAAGTTTCCCCACCCATATTTTATTCGTTTTTTGATATTTAAAAGATTAGTGGTAAAACCGCAAATGGCATCGAATACTTAAAAATAGTGTTGTTTTGGCTCTTGGAAGCCTTAAATTAGATTTGATTTTCTGATGGAATCTTGTGGAAACCCCCAAGATAAAATTAAAACGAAAACAACAAGGGTTTTAATTATCAATAAACCAGCGATTGACGTCATGTCTGCCCTAAGAGAGCCTTGAAGTGTTTGGTTCATAAGATTAAACCATTAAGTTTATCTAAACTATGGTAAATTACCATTTTCACGGGCGTAAATATGATTGCATTACATAACATAACATCACGCCTGTAACCCCCAAAGTGTTAAGCAGAGATGTACCTAATTATATTACACCAATGTACAAATATAATTAGTGTCGGAAAATTTACTTTCGACTTTGAGTCGTCGAAAACATGCACGGTATTTATTTATTCAAACTTCATGTACAATAATGGTACATAGGCGGACTTAACGCCACAAGGCATTCTCTACCAGTCAACCTTTGGGTTAAATAAGAAAACATTGTGATAGGGTACAAAATAAATTATATATAAAAATAATTTCGTGCTATCGAAAATTATTATAGGCTCTTATAATGATACTAATACTTATATACAAATAAAATAAACTAGTACATATTTTAACAAATAACAAAAATAAAAACGAGAAACCTAATAATAATAACCATGAAGTTATGATGACGAATAACTACCGGAGATTTATTGTGAAGGACGGTACGGTTGACATATGTCGGGTATGCCACCGTCCAGGCGAATCAATCCGTCACATTATCTCCGGGTGTTCTCGTCTGGCTAACGGAGAGTACTTGCATAGACACAACCTTGTAGCCAGGATTATCCATCAGCAACTTGCTCTAAAATACAACCTTGTGGAATCGGAAGTACAGTACTATAAGTATGTGCCCGACCCAGTTCTCGAAAATGGCAGTATCACATTGTACTGGGATCGATCCATCATCACTGACAGGACTATTGTAGCCAATAAACCTGATATAATAGTGGTGGATCGGTCAGAGCGGCGCGCAATGATTGTAGACATAACGGTCCCGCATGATGACAACCTCGTGAAAGCCGAGGAAGATAAGCAAATCAAGTATCTTGACTTGGCTCGCGAGGTTGTCGACATGTGGGATGTGGACTCAGCGATCATTGTGCCGATAGTTGTATCAGCCCATGGTTTAATTGCCAAGAGCCTCGACCAATACCTGAGGAGGCTCTCGTTAGGCAGCTGGATCAAGGGTTTGATTCAGAAAGCGGTGCTCCTGGACACGGCTCGTATTGTTAGGAGGTTCCTCTCTCTAGAGCCCTGACCGCCGGTAGCTTGGACCCTGTTCCCGATACCGGTGGGCTACAATTTTTTATATTTTTAAATGTTTTTTATATTGTTTTTAGTTTATGAAATATATAAAAATGTAGAAGATTTGTATAAAAATAAATAAAAGAAATAATAACCATGACTCGACTTCTAATAGAGAGGGAGCTATTTATTCTGACTTAAATAGTGGTTACGCACTTTTCTTTTAAAAGTGAATTTGCTTTCAGCTTTCTTTTTCGGTATGTGCTTAGATTTTGCTTTGTGTTACTAAAAACAATCATTCGTCGAGAAAAGTTACCTGCATTGCATTGGAGCTACACGAGCTGAATTATCGAAACAGCATTCTTATAACATAATTTTAAACGAAATGTTTAAGAAAACGAACAGTTTAAAAAAACTGTTTATGGTCCCAGACGCGGTTTTTGAAAAACGTATTTGCTATCGTAACAAAAATAATGACGTTTAAAAAATAATGTGTTGGATTTTATTTGGATAGGTCTTAGTATGTTTGTATGTCAGTCAATTGCTTAGTTCGTAACTCATTGAACTCATTTGCCTTATTGATTTGGGCATAAGTTGTATTTAACACAAACAATGATTTATTATATTTTGTGGGTCGCAAGTCAATTCAAAACTGTATATTATTCTTAGCTTTGCATCCCAGTTTACTTTTAGAGAGATACTCTTGGCATGGTTTGAATCACTAGGAGGAGCTCGTGGCTAAATAATAACAGCCGCTCGGGTCGATCTTTAGGTTAAGCCGTGCTTGCCTAGGTTGGTCTGTGGATGGGTGACCACACATTACTTACCGAGTTTCCTCCGTGCCTCGGAAAGCACGTTAAGCTGTGGGTCCCAGGTGTCATTTGTAGATCTTTGACAGTCGTTAGGTAGTCAGTGGCCCGAAAAGTTTGACAACCAGTCTTTCCAAGGGGTATTACCCAGTATTAACTGGGTTGTGGAGGTCAGATAGGCAGTCGCTCCATGTAAAATACTGGTATTCAGCTGCATCCGTTTAGACTGGAAGCCGACCCCAACATAGTTGGGAAAAGGCTAGGTAGATGTAGATGATGATGGTTTGAATCACTTTACTTTAGCCTAACATGAAAGGATGACAAAATACTGAAAACATGATTTTTTTTCCTGTAGACAGAACCGGCGGTCAAACGTAGATCTTTGACAGCTACTCAATTTCCCGATTGTCTGACGACCAGTCTTATAATAATTATGCTATCGCGCAACCCCCTTATTTAATTTATTGGTTGTTTAAATAAATTAAGCGGTCGTTCCATGTTCGTCGGATTGAGCCATGATTGTCGTTAAATGTTAGAATAAAAGAATAGAATAACAATAATTTATTTAAAAAGTATTACAAAAAGTGTACGTGTGTGTAGTCTGTGAGTGTGTGTGGTTAGTATGGCTTATCCTAATCTTTAAGATTTTTATTGTCTTTTTTCTTTTTCTAGATTGTCTCACATATTAAAGTAACAATATTATTGTACCCTGGATTATGTAATATCTAACTTGATTTAAAAAAAAATTGTCCATGGAGTTTCTTGCCCATAAAAAATAGACCATTCCAAAATCGTAGATCTCATGGAGTCATCTCCATGAGATCAACAACCTGCAACTACAGTCCATTCAAAGTTATTATGTCTGTGGCTTATTTTTGACAATGCAAAAGTGTCTGTCTATTTGAAATAAATGCTTTGAGTTTGAGTTCCATTCCAGTGCACCCGGTTAGACTAGAAGTCGATTCCATACTTGGGATAAGGCTAAACAGATTACGCATTGACTTTTTTAATAAACCACCCAAGGCAATAAAATGACCTTTAAGTATAAGCAAATTATGAAGTTCAACTACCTCGTATTAATATTTAAACACAGTTATATTCTCTTAGCGCAGAAACTTTCGATACACTATAATAATACTCATGGGTACATGAGGTCATTGACTCCTTATAATAAGCTACAATCATTTGCATAAATCATGAACTTAGCTGTAATTGGATTCTCATATATTTATTTACAACTATATCTTATGACCGTGGCTTTGCCTGCGTGGAGTTCGGTAATTGTCCCACGGGATTGCACTACCGGAACAAAAAATCCTCTGTGTTAATCCAGGTTATAAACTATTTCTGTGCTAAATTTCATCCAAATCTGCTCAGTAGTTTTTGCGTAAAAGAGTAACGAACATCAATCCATGCTCACAAACTTAGTAGTAAGATAAAATATTTCACTGAAACCCTGTATAATAAATTAATAATAAAAAAGCTTCTGATGATATTGCCAATCAGATTAGCGAGTTTATGAATAGCACAGCCAGACTAATAAAATTTGCTGGAATGCAACATAAATAAATGTCGAAATGAGTTGTTTTTTTTGGATATTCAATGTTTTCCTCCAATTCCATATTGATAAATTTGATTTGATACTAGTTTTTGGTCTAACTAAAAAACCTGTCAAAAACTAGACGTGAATATGCCAATTATGAACATTAGTTACCTCAACATAGTTGGGAAAACACATCTAAGTTGCCTGTTTATGTCTATGTAAATTATGAGCTTTTTTTAAAAAACGTGGCCCCACACTTTAAATCTTTATTTGTCTGACCCATACAAATGTGTTGAAGAACCACATTCACCACACGTAGCTTACACTAACCAACACTGCTACTGTGTCAATCATAACATAATCATAATCGGCCTATAATGTTCCCACTGCTGGGATACAGGCCTCCTCTCTATGAGAGGGAATGGGCCATAATCCATCACGCGGGCCCAGTGCGGTTTGGTTGATGTCACATGTCTTCGAATTTTTGGTTCTAAGACATGCCGGTTTCCTCACGATGTTTTCCTTCTCCGTTTTGAGAGCATAGGTGATGAAATAAATTACACAAAGTAATGCGCCTGCCTGGGTTCGAATCAACGAATTACTGCTCGTAAGTCGGGGCCGCCACCAATGGGCCACCGCTGCTCTCATCACTGCGCCAATCATACCTTCAAATTAAATTTTTATTCAAATGAAAATTCCGACTCTATTGAAACCTTTTTACATTCCCAGGTTAACACCAGCTTTGCTGGCTGTAGTGCTGTTCTACGCATACATCTGGGACAACATTTCCAGCGGTCCCATGTGGGGCACCTTCATCACTAAGAACGCTGAAGTCTGCCAGGAAGGCTGGTGGTGGAACCTTCTGTATGTGCAAAACTACTTCGGCTTTGAAGATATGGTATGTATCGTTTTGCATTGTACTTAGTCTTTGATCATGTTTCATCAAAATAAAATGAATGCAATCTGGAGATCAAATATCTTCTTGCATACTACAGGGTTAAAAAAAAAAAAGAAAAGCAAAAGCGTTTCGTATTTCTGCAACATTTTTCAACAGGGTTGTTAACTCTGTTGAAAAATGTTACAGAAATACAATCGTAATTAAGTTCTCTGGTAGCTAATGTCAGTCAAATACATACAGGAAGAGCAAGGAAACGATCGATGGAATGTGTGAGGAATGATATGAAAGAAAAGGTGTAAATGATAGCGTGACGTGACAAGGGAGAATGGAGGAACAAAACGTGTTGCGCTGACCCCAAGTAACATGGAACAAGAACAGGAACATGATGTTGATGTCCGTCAAATACGTCTTTGACTTTTCGATCATGGTTATCGCTGATTTTCCCACAGGGTTATCCAACATGTTTATCCAACATGTTTAATTTTTCAACCTACGATCTTTACTCTTCAGAGCGCAAAACCTTCAAGGTGAACAGCTGCAGATGGTAGCCTAATCAATCTTCATTTCTCCGCCATTTTTATTTACAAAAACTATTGAAAGTTGACAAAAACTTCTCAATTCCAGTGTGCACCCCAAACTCATCAGCTAGCACTAGACATGCAGCTTACCATCCTCGGCTGCATACTAGTATGGCTGATGCAAGCCAAGCCGGGACTAAACAAGCTCCTCATACCAGGACTGCATGTCTTCGCAGCGTACTCCAGATACACCACCGTTCGAGACCATCGGTTGACCATGCTGGTTTATCATGGTGTCAGGTGAATATGTATTATGTTTCATTGAATAGAATACATTTTTTTTTTCTGGGGAAAATCTTCAAAAGAAGATCCGCCTAAGGGGATAAAATCGGAGAATGTGGGAGTTTTATCTCACTAAAACCACCCTTGTGGTAACAATCCGCACATGGAAAGAGAAGCCGATTCCTCTAAGGCCTTAATAGAACTACCTAAGATTTAATATTGAACGTAAGAAAGTAAAAAGTGATATTAGTAGAACAGCTTTCATACAATTTTAAAACTTAAAGTAGAATATGAAGTAGAAGAACACATTACAATGAAAAAAATTATGGTCGAAACTGTAAATGTTATTTTTCCAAGCCTATTGCTCGATTTCACTTAAACTAAGCGACACCTAAATGGATGCTTATAATATTACATCACGCCTTGTAAGCCCCGAAGGGTTAGGCAGAGGTGTACTTAACAGTACACCCACAGTTAGCCAGTTATGTTTAAGTCCCATGTAATAGGGGGCGAGCCTATTACCATCAACCGGGCATAAATCCAGACTCTGCTGGCTCTCTCTCTCTGGCAAATGGTTTACAGCAAAATTAAGAGCTGTAAAGTTAGATCCCTATTTTGA
This sequence comes from Noctua janthe, assembly GCA_910589295.1. Taxonomy (NCBI): domain Eukaryota; kingdom Metazoa; phylum Arthropoda; class Insecta; order Lepidoptera; family Noctuidae; genus Noctua; species Noctua janthe. The sequence goes on from OU342560.1 coordinate 4,195,999, forward strand.
AAAAACAATAATTATGTATCATTTATTGTGATGTTCGGTTTTACGATATAACACAACATATTAAACTTGTCATTATTGACCATCTCGACCTGTCATTATGTATTTTACATAAGTAATCATTAAGTTGAGTGTTATATTGATTGACTCTTGACGTCAGACATTTTTCTTGCAACAATTTGCCTCCATTTATTACAGTCCTATTTACAACAAGGTATCTAGATAACATAATTGTACATACTGTCACCACGACTGTTATCCCCGAAGGGCTAAGCAGAAGCTTACAGACAGTACTCCCAGATTTCTACAGTTATGTTTAGGTTCCATGTGATTGGATGAACCTGGCACGAATCCAGGTTCCGAGGTGCTAGTAGGAAATTCCTGATGGAAAAACCCAATAACACTTGGTGCGATCTGGTAAACCAAGACTTCATGCTAAGCTGAAGAGCTTTCTGACCATATGTTCGCCGAGGCGTTTAACTCTTAATAAAATAAGCCTTTATTGCTATTTTGGGGTCGTCCTTTAATCACGTTAGGTTTAAAAAGGGGGGAGAGGGTCAGAAAAAAATCACGTATATTTTTCGTGGGCCGAAAAAGATGAATTTAGTGTGCTCCGTGTAAAATTTTAAATAAATAAATCTAAGCGATTTTTGTATAAAACACCCGTGCAAGCGAATTTTTATTTAAAAAATCCAATAAAAAAATATTTTTTATTTAAACAGATTCTAAAACTATCCGATCTTTTCAGTAGAAAAAAATACACCTGATGCTGAGAGGGGGGAGGGGGGGGTAGCCTAAAAGCTCACGATGTAGCCCCAAGGGGGAGCGCGAGCTATGAAAGTGCGCTAAAAAACCTCACGTGATTAAAGGATGGCCCCTTTACAATTATTACATTTGTTACTGACGATCGGTTTTGCCTATCTCTTTCTCTTGTAATTCTGATCCATTCTGGACCAGCAAGTCTATTGAGATCATCTTCCCAGCGATTTATTTGTCGAACTCTTCTTCTACCATCCCTGTTAACACTTAATTACCACATAATTATTTAGAAAATTATTTAAATGCATGGTTATTTTGGTATTTGTGTGTAATTTTGTCTAATTATCCGTATTTGCACTAATTTGGACGACTAAACATCAACATATTAATTACATTTAATTTGTATTTGTTTTGTAAATTTTACATTGAAACGAGTACTAATACAGTGTTTACTATTATGTCACGTTAATCCGTTTGACAAATATTTGTTTATTAGAAACGTGAATACTAAAATCATGAATTTGTTGTCCATCCAATGACAATTTTAATTGATTTAGGTTTACAGGCTTTTTTGTGGTTATGGTAGGAACTTAAACTTAAGTGTATATAAGGCTGCAAACACACTGATAGGTGGCTTGCTTAGCACTTATAGGCTAGCGATTCACCTAGCGTGCAGCGAAGTGAACCGAACGTTCTAAAATCTTCGCAACCGACCGCACTGCGCGCTTGGCGAAGTAGCTTACTTCTAGGCGCTAAACAAGCCACCTGACAGTGTGTTCGTAGCCTAAATGTTTCAGCCTGTCTTGGTCTCGCTACTATCAATTGTGACAAGCCATCTTTGGATTAACCAAATAATACAAAAAATGTGTTGGGGAGTCTGGTCCGTCACTTCTTACCATCTAAATCACTACGAAGTGGAGAAGGGCAACCATTTTTAACCGACTTCCAAAAAGAGGAGGTTATCAAGTCGACTGAATTTTTTTTTTTTAATAAAACTGTTTCCCAGACTGTGTCAAGTAATCTGAACGTTCAAAAAGAGATGACACATAACTAATAAAAAAAAACACTGAGTTTTGTTATGATTTGATATTTTCAAACGACTGCTTCTTTGGTCGAGTAGACGTAAGCGCGACTGCTAAGCATGAGTTCCTGGGTTCGATTTCCAGATCGGACCAAAGTGTTATTGGGGTTTTCCATCATGAATTTCTCAGTAGCAGCCACGGAGTCTGGATTTGTGCGGTTGATAGCAATAGGCTTGCCCCCTGTTACGTGGGATTTAACATAACAGACGAAATGTGGGTGTACTATTAGATACACCTCTGCCTAACCCTTAGGGGATTACAGGCGTGATGTTATTCTCAAATCAAATAATTAATCTTATGAGTTTAAGAACCCATAATATATGCTATTAAATGCACCTATAGTTTCGATAAAGTAGGTTAAACAAAACGCTCCAAGATTTTCCCCACATAATACCGTAGTTAAAACTCAAGCCTGTTAAACTTCTGAACTCTTGCTTCAACTTGTTTACAAAACCCTGATACTTTAACACGAACACTTCACAAGCAACTTATAAACTTGTCAGTTTGGTATTTTAATTCTGAAATGTTTTCAGTGTAAGTCAGCTGTACAGGACGGCTCGTCTGAGCTATACGTCGGTGCTTCATCGTTCTACGCCGTATTTGGTCGGTCTTAGTCTGGGCCTGGCTTTGAAGAAGCCTGTGGAACATGGCAAGGTGAGATGTTTTAAGAATTTAGTGTGAGGGTACTGAGAAATTAGCTTTGAATTGATGTGAGAAGTTTCTCTCGGGGAAAGGTTTTAGGAAGCTGTGCGAAAGTCGTATTTCATGACCTAGCATCCACCGTTTCCCAAGCATAAGCATAATCAGCCTATAATGTTCCCACTGCTGGGACAAAGGCCTCCTCTCTATGAAATCTCCTGACCTACTATCCGATCTAAAATAAGTCAATAACGCATTAGTAAGTTGGGACGTGTACGGACAGACATTGAAAAAGTGCTGTGATATTCTGGTTTGTTGCTGGTTTGAGCTTATTACTGGTTACTTTTGTGTAGCTTCTAATAGTTATTTTGTCGCTGCTAAGTAAAAATAGCCTGGTGACTATGGTTGATCTTATCGCTCAAAGTGAGCTCTCCAATATAATGATAGTCAAAATCATAAACTATGATGACCTTATCCATTTGGAGCTAAAATAATAGAGGATATTTTAATAATAAACTTTGTTCTTTTTACCGGTAGGCTATTTTTTGTGTTTTTTTAAATTTTTCTTTTTTATATTACTTTGTAAAGAAATATTTAAAAATGTAAATTATATGTATAAAAATAAATAAAGAAAAAACTTTGTTCTTTCTCCTTTTTTATTTCTTGCTTTTTGTTTTGCCCTCGTAGAGGACTAATAATTTAGTTAGTCTTATTTTTTGCTTTACTTTTTCTTATGTTTACTTTTTTACATGTTTTATTTTTTATATGTCAATATTAATTCTAATGTTATTCTTCTGTATCAGAAGTGCTCAGTTTTGTTGTCATTTTAAAAGTATTTTCTTTGTACAGTTCATCCTCACCGTCGGTTGGCTGTCCAGCACTGCACTATGGTGTCTCGTCTGGTGGGCCGGCATCGATTCTGGCTATCTCCAGTATCGATACAGCGCCTCATTCGCTGCTCAGTACGCCTCACTTGCACCTATCGCGTCTGCCCTTGCTATTGCGTGGGTGATTTATGCTGTGCATAGCAGTCATGGTAAGATTTTGAAGTAATTTTAGTACTCAGATTAGATTAAAATATTAGCGTTATGGTGTATTTTTTGTTGAGAAACACCGAAATTATTTTTTGTAGAGAAATATTTTGCGATATGACAAGATTAAGTAATTTTCTATAACGTTTCCAGCCTTTGCTATATTTTTTTTGGTATATGATACGTTGTTGGCTTATATTAATAGTTGCAAACACTGCTCTACAAAAATAAACTTTACTGCGAATGCAGTAGCATTTTTCCATTTAGAATTATAACTTTCTTTATAGTTGCCCTATTGTGTCCGTCGCCATTACTAGTCATAATGATGATCAAACTTAATGCTCGTTTTGTTTTATAGGTTTCCTGGCGCGTTTCTTGTGCTGCGGTCCCTTGGTGATGATCAGTCGTCTCTCTTACGCCATCTACCTCACCCAGTTCGTTGTCTTCATCACAAACGTCGCTACAGTCAAGACTTCTAGGGAATTCACTTTGATTTCTATGGTAAGTAAATTTTAGGCACACGTCAGCTCACCTTAAATACAACATACATACAATAAATAGCTTGATACGTTACAAAATTATTCATGTTTTATTCTATTTGTCAATTTCTATTACAGATCGACGTCCAAGAAATATCAGCCATACTACTATCATCAATCCTTCTGACGGTTACATTCGTCTTACCAATGCAAAACCTTCATAAAATTTTCACTTTCCCATCGAGATCCACTAGTACAGACGACACTAAAGATTCAGAAGATGCTGATCCAGGAAAGGAAGAAAAACATGAGGACGAAAAGGATGAAGAAGAAGTACCACAGATAAGGAGCAGACAACACTTTATAGCTCACAGAGAAGTACTAGAAGAAATTCCTGAAGCAGAAGTAGAGTATGAAGCACAGAGAGACAATGAAGGACTTGGAGAAATCCTAGAAGAAGAAGAAGATGATGAAATCGGCGAAGAATCTGTTGGAAATAATGACGATGACTTGGAAATTATCGAGGAAGAAGGAGGAGAAGACGAAGAAGATGAAGCATGGTTAGAAAGAGAACACTATGTACGAAGGAGATCACAACCTAGGGAGGATGACCACGATCTTGATGAATGGGAGTGGACTGCGAATGGTAACCGTAATGGAGCTCAAACTTATCGATACTCAAGGTAGCGTTGTTATCTGTTAAATTAAATTATCTTTTTGAGTTTTGTTTTTGTTTCATTTCATGTTACAGTAGCTTAAACAGTATTAAACAAAGGAATCCCTTTCTTTGTACTTATTATGTTATCTTGTCTAGAAACCCAAAGAGATGCTATAAAAACATCAAAAATGTACCCTACGTTTAAAGTTCTAAAGGAGACATTGAAAGGAAAAGAGTAGTACTTTTGGTAATAACATAAATTAGAATGTTTGGGTATTAACCCGTACGAAAGCGTCTGGTAAACCACAAGTTTTAAGTAAAATTACCAGTTTTTATATTTCAGATCATTGCACCGATTAAATAACTTTATTGCTTTTTGATAAATATTTTTACTATAACTCACCTAAACGTATTAAGAATTTCGACACAGGTATCAAATATTGTAATAAGATTCAAGGATCCGGTTAACAAAATATTTCAAGGCTAGATCCGTAACGTAGCTAATTAATGAAAAATGGCTGACCTTGTCTTAATGGTTCCAATAAGTTTTCAGCATTTTCTTTGGTTTAGCTGTCCATCTGTATCGTAAACGACTTCTTTATTACCTGCCAATATAATAGGTAGCAGATTTGCTGTGTAATATATTAAACATGTGTTTTTGATCAATTATTATTTATTAGCGGAATACCCTAGGCCCTAGAGGCTCTATAAACTATGATTTAGAAGTTCCTAAAGTCTAGGGACTTCAGCACAGTATACATGTATAGTATCACCGACCATATAAAGAGATCAAATTGCATTCAAGCAAATATGTAATGATATTTGTGTTAATGAAGATACCAAAAACTGATCGTGTAACCCCAAATTAAAACCTGAATAAAATTACTCATGACCTAAAATAAAATAAAATCGAACCATCCAGAATCAAAAGATAATCAACCACCGATCAGAAACAATGAAGTTATTACAATATTAAAAAGGCGACAGAACCCGAAGCGAGGACTCACTTCAATGATCGAAGGATCGACGCCTCAGTATTGCTAGAGCCAGCGCGCGCGCACGTCATGTTTTCCGCGGCGATTTTCTTAATCGCGTGCGCGGCAACCACCGCCATCGATACGAAATCTTTTAACACTACATTATTGAACAAGGAAGTGCTACAAAAATTATCACCTATATTAAATGCTAATAGAACTTTGAATGAGAGGGAAATAGCTCTGCTTAACAGGACTGTTCAAAATTTGGGTGTGGATAAGGATGTAGTGGCGAAATTCACTGATTTTGTTAGGAATAATACGGCTCAGAAAGTTGCTGAATCGAAGAATCATAGAGAAGCGAAAACTTCTTCTTATGATCCTTATGGGGATGAGATAGGCAATAGGGATGGGTCTGTCAGACATGTTGAAGAGTCTCCTGATTACGCGTCCTCAGTAGTGTTGGCGAGTGATCTGCTGTCCCTTACTAGTGCTGTAGCTAGCGTGAAGGAGACGGCATGCAGAGAGCATGGATACAAGTTCCTGGACGGATTGATCATGAACAAGAGATGGGCGTTGAAAAGTAAGTACCTACTGCATTATTTTAATATTATTCACACTGCATGCACAGTTACGTTATTTATAGCTGTGTCAGCATTTAGAAGAATGCGACATTATTATTATGTGTGCAGTTTTGTCGTGTATTATTTTTATTTCGCTTTTTTTTATAGTGTTATACATTATAATTGTTTTAAAAAGTAGTGTTTTTAAAGGTTAAAGGATAAACCTTCTTCGTTGTTCTACTACTACGCACGATCTTGGAAAAACGACTTTTCCTCATTACTGTTTTCCTTAATAACCAAAATCGCCTTGTAATTATGTAATTAAATTGAATCACCGTGTTTTCTATACTGTATACATATTTAATTTTTCAAGTTGAATAGATAAAATATTTTATGTCGGTTTTGCCTCTTGGTTTGTTTGCAATAATAACACGTTTTTCTGCGATTGTTACGTTATTGTCATGTTACCGGTTTTTGTTATATCAATTTAATCTTGCTAGCAAGGAACCGGCTGGAAATATTTACGACTAAAAAGTTTTGACTATTATTTTTTAGATCCAGTTTTAATAAAAAACCAAAAATACTGTAACATTATAATACAGCCTTATTAAAGAGCATGTTAAGGTCACAGATCGCAGGACACACTGTAAGCGAACTTAGAATTGAATCGTATCGTAACGCAAATATGAAGAAGACTACAGTGAGTAGTTGATTCTGTAGTAAAATCATACAGTTATACAACAAGAAATAAATTTTAACATTCTATCAGCGAAAACTATGATGGAGTAGTCAAAACGAAAATGTCGATTTTGTTGAAAGTCGACCTGTTCTACAAATAGGTACGCTTCAAAAGCGGTTGATAAACTATGGACTGGCTTAGTTCACGCGGTGTGACTCATCTTTATCATCTTTAGGCTCAAGCATAACCGGTGGTGCTCGTTACATGAATTTAAGAGTATCCCGAGCCCCGAGACGAGACAAGAGATGAACGGGACGAGATTGAGACGAGAGCCCCAGGCTTTTGCCCCTACTAGAAGTAAGAGCTGTAATCTATAGGAATCCGACATAACCTTTCGATATCTCCAAAATAGGGGAACAAAAAAAAAAAAAAAAAAATTTGGGAGATTTTCACACCCCGCAAAAAAAGACACAAGCATACATGGAAAGCTTTACAAAATGTATGGCCTAACAGAACACAAAAAAGTCATTTAAATGCGTATTTAAATCCAGATCCATTGTGTTATTCTTGTACTGACATTGCAACGCATACATTAGATTTACTTGAAGGTATCAACAGTGATTCCCATAAGTAATGCATCACACATAGCTGGTTAAAAATACCAGACGTGGTTAAAAAGTGACGTCATCAGTATCAGTACGAGAACCTCCTCATGATCTGACCAAGACAATGACTGGACTTGAAAAGAGACTGTGATCTGAGTTTGTTTCAGTGTGAACTCTCAGGGTAGTCAGATAGGAAGGAAACTACTACTTCATCTTGTAAATAAAATATTGCTAAAATACATTAAATCATTTCATAACTTATTATGTAATCCCCGAGGGGTTAGGCAGAGGTGTACCTAATATGACACCCACGTTTCGCCAGTTATGTTAAAGTTCCATGTAATAGGGGGCGAGCCTATTGCCAACAACCGGACACAGATCCAGGCTCCGTGGCTGTTTCTGAGAAATTTCTGACGGAAAAACCCAATAACACTTTGCCCGACCCGGGAATAAAACCAAAGACCTCTTGCTCAGCAGTCGCGCATGGGACCACTAGACCAACGAGGAAGTCTTATATATTACTAGATTTTGACCGCGGCTTTGTTCGAGTTAATTTAGAATTTGACAATCAATTCGGGTTGTACTTTGGATTTAATAATATAATTCAATCATGATTCGTTTGGTACACCTGACAACGTAAATGCAAAATTTCAGGATGATCGGTTCAGTGGTTTAGGCGAGAAAAGGTAACAAACAAACTTACTCTCACATTTATAATATTATAGTTAGGAAATATAAGTTAGGATTAGGATAGTTAGGAAGTTAGGATTATTATATTATTTCACTTCATCAAAGCATAAACTTGATATTGTATTCACAAATCGTCTACTAAAACACGTGAGGATATCGATTTGTATGTTAAATTAATGATGGAAGTTACGAGAATTGGGCAAAGGGGACTGACACGCGTTTCATGGTAATAGTTAATTTGGAATGGACCGTCCATCTGTCTGTTACTACGAGACGATACAATATGATATGCTACGATACGATTGTCTGGTTGTGGTCACGTGGTTGCAAATGCGATTTTTATCATAGATTCCTGGGTTCGTTTCCCAGGTCGGGCAAATTGTTATTGGGTTTTTCCATATGGATTTTTTTAGTAGTTACCCGGAATTTGTTAAAGCAGGTTTATGATAACACAAATAACTTCTGTAATAAATCTATCTGTAATAAGCAATTTAAATTTTATCATCATTATCAGCCTACAGCAGTCCATTGCTGGACATAGGCCTCCTCAATAACACGCCACTCAACTCGATTCTAAGCAACTCTCATCCAGTTGATACCAGCCACCCTGCGAAGATCGTAGCTCCACCGAGCCTGAGGGCCATTTGCATTTACATACAGCAAATGGTCTGCGAATTTCAAAATCAAGATTTCTTGACTACGTGGTCTGAATTATTACAAGCGTATCAGGATTATGATTTCAAGATTGAAAACAAACTATTGAAGACTATTAATATAATAGTCGAGTCTATATTTTAACCAATGAAGGTCGGAATTCCTCAAACTGTGTACTTTCATTCAAAACCTTATCTCAAGGAATGCTTCTGAAATAATACGGCATTCTTGTCGGCACGGTTGGCGCAGTGGCTGAGCGATCGGATGCTGCGCTGCGTGTCGCGGGTTCGATTCCCGCACGGAACAAATATTTGTATGATCTACAGGTAGTTGTTCCGGGTCTGGCTGTTTGTGTATGTGAGTTTAAATGTTTGTAAACGCACCCACGATACAGGAGAAATTCCTAGTGTGGGGCAATGTTTTTTAAAAAACAAAAAAAAAAAAAAAAAAAAAATAGAAAAATAATAAATAGCCTGCTCAGCTATTTTAAGCCTTACCAAAAAAGGTTCCATTCTCCTGATCAATCATTTTGGCAAGTTAATTTAGGCCAGGATTAAAAGTAAATTGGTCGTCTTCTGTGGACCGGTTTACCGTTGACGTCACTAACCTTTTAAGGGCCCTGCCACATGCAACATGTTTCATAACGTTATTTTTGGGCAAGAATTCCGTTATCTTTTTTTTCTGTTTCTGGAGTGGCTTATGCCAGTTTTCACTAACAATATGAGCTACCTAAACGGATGCTTAAGTAAAACGGCACGGTTCGATTTTCAACGACCTCGAGATTCACAATTCCAACACTGCAATAATATTTCGGCGTTGTGGTGTCCCGTTTTTTATAGTTCAAATCCAGCAAATACCAATGTGACTTTTTTAAAGTCATACGTACTTTCTAGGTAGTTTCTACTCTCAGACACCACTGACTAACGGTGAGGGGAAACATTGTGAGGACACCCTGGACTTCGGTCTGAAATTGCCAAGCCGCATTCAGCAAGCATTATGACCAAGCTCATTCCATCTCCTCTGTATGAAAAGTGGGCCGTTGCCCGATATTTGAGACATTACAGGCAACAAAAATATATATATATATATTTTTTTTTAAATATACACTAGAAATTTCTCCTGTATCGTGAGTGCGTTTACAAACATTAAAATTCACATACACAAACAGCCAGACCCGGAACAACTACCTGTAGGCCATACAAATATTTGTTCCGTGCGGGAATCGAATCCGCGACACGAAGCGTAGCAGTCAATCGCTCTGCCACTGCGCCAACCGTGCCGTCAAATATAAATGTTGCTTGGTGGAAACAGGAATTTGACTTGAACGTTCAAGTGTTACCTTTTAGCGGTAGTAGAAAGAGGAATTACTATTAACTGCTTTTAATGAAGCTGAAGTAAAATAAATAAAATTTATTGTGGGCTGGTCGAAGGTATTGGAATTAGAGATGTCCAAAATGAGGTCACTTATTTTAGGTTTAGTTCATTTTGAGAAAGTTTATCGTCCAGCAGTGGCAGTATAGAACCCTGATTGCTCTGAAAGTGAAAACATGTGGATAATAGCTCCCTATAAAGAAATATCGCACTTTGATCGCCAACAGTGCAAATCATTTAAGAGGAAGGCATTATCCACGTGTTACTTACTACTTCCTAGCAGTTAGTTTAGGTGAGCCCCACATGGATTTTTTTTTTATTAAAAAAAATCAGCTGTTTCCTACAAAAGTGCAATACCTAACGGAATGTATGGAACAGCAGATTTTTGATTTTTTTAAAACTGATGAAAAAATTCTATGTGGTTCAGAATTACATAGGTACTGGTATACGTGGTAACCGTTTTCGCGTCGGTGTCCCTTCCATCCTGTATATACTCTACGTATTTTCACTTTGATTTGTGATTTTATTATACGTAACGATCGAGCTATGACACATCAACTTACTCGTTTATACCCAAACCTGTGCCTCAATGACACAATTTATATCATGACATCTCTGTGAATTATGACAAATATAAAGTTTTTGTATGTGATAATTAATTTCCGTTTCTGACAAACAGGTGTTAAATTCGAGTCGCCATAGAAACACGATTAAGATTGATTAGTTTATTGGCACCAGCTTGAGATCATCTAAAATTAACATATTTAGGTAGATTGCCGTAAAATGGAGGGCTTACGTAAAAGTAACTTTAATTTACATCTACCGTTAACGTTGTTTTAGAATTAGTGTCTGGTAGCCAAAAGCCCAATTGCTAAGCATGAGGTCCTGGGTTCGATTCCCAGGTCGGGCAAAGTGTTATTGGGTTTTTCCATAATTACTCAATTTTTAAAGGTCCAGCTGCGGGGGCGTCCTAAACTCGCTTGTTCAATATTTATGTGTAACACATAAATATCGATCATCATCATCCCATCAACACGGGAATCACCCACTGCTGGGTACAGGCCGCCCAGTTCTTCTGCCATACTTCTCGGTTCTGTGCGTACCTCATCCAACTTTCCGTTCCCTCTACTTTGAGGATACTGGTCGTGTGACCGTCGAACTGCAAAAGTCTCAAGTTCGAACCCAAGACGTATTGTATAATTACCAATTGCTTCAGTGAAGGAAAACATCGTGAGAAAACCAGCATGCCTGAGAGATATTTCTCGACGGCGTGTAAAGCCAAGTCGGCGCGTTCGTGTTCCACGCGCGCCTCAAAGAGATGTCAGCAACAAGGAAGAGGTCCAAGGGCCGATGCCTGCTGGGGCTGAGGGACTGTTCGAAAGAGATACCGCGGTCCAGGAACACAAAGGGCAAAGAAGGAACATGGATGGATTTTAGTCTGACGCTCCCTTCCGTTTTGCCCAGAGCGGGAGGGGTCATTTAATGATTACCCATCCTAAAAAAAAAGAGGTATGGACCTAACTTGGTGTCGGAGTTTTTATGCCGTCCCCATGGACGGCATAAAAACTCCAAGTTAGGCACACGAAAAAGAAGAATACAATAACTAAATTCTCATACATACTCGTACAGCCAAAACAAGACTAAACGACGGAACGGAACGGCATGCATGATCGACATTTTGCATTTATTTGTTGACTCACATTGCGACGACGTTCATTCTGCTAACGGAACGTGACTATTCAGTAAATACTATCTCCCTTGTGTCAATGTGACGTTTGTGCATTTCGGTGGCAACCTATTGATTCTCAGTTTCCATGGTCATTTAAGCTGATTTGGTATTCGGACGGTATGTTTAGCCTGTAACTGGCGAAATGTGGGTGTACTATATCGTCTCTACTTAGCTCTTTGGCGACTATAGACTTGAAGTTTTGTTATATATGTTCGTAGTTCGTCGCTGAATTTAATCTTTAAAAGTCATGTGAAGCCATCAGTACATCATCAACATGTTGTCATCTAAGAGTAATTATCTGTGGTAAATAGTGTGTTGTAGAGGTTGCCGGATGACCTTTGTTGTAAACTACTAACTACTACTACCTTATTTTCACCGCGAATCGTTAATTTAGAAGCTATTGAGGGTCGACATAATTCTCCAATACCACATCAGAACAATTTGATAATTTCCCTTATTTAAAACATGAATGCTCTCTGAAGTTAATCGCTTTATCAATTACCTTTCGAGTTTAGAGCCCTTTACAAATTCCTTTAAACTCGCGATAACAGTAAAAGTTTAAACTCGTTTAAATTGTAGCTCTAGACACAGGATCGAATAAAATTAAACGGTTTTGTTTGATACAGAAACTCTTTTGTTGAGGTTTTAAAATCGCTGATATTGCTCTCCGATACAGCGCACTGAAACGAAATACTCGTAAATTGTACACGTAAAAGACGTTATCTTAACGTTTTTAAGATTTATTGTAAAGTATTTAATACCTTTTGGATAAAAAATCCTTTTTAATTTATCAAAAAAAGCGTTGAAATCGCTTTTCCCTGCCGAGGTCAGAGAGAGGGGCCAAATTGAGATGGGGTAACTTTTCGTTGTGATAAAGACGTTTTAAAAGACGAGTCTTTTTTCGATGTTCAAGACACGAAGTAAGTGGATTCTTCCACTTGTTATAAAATTGGATCCGTTTTGAATCTAATGGCGAGATTAATCCAGACGAAAAATGTTAACAATCCCGCATTTTCACAATGTTTTGAAGCTGCCATGAAAAATTGTCAAAACTTATTCGTAATAATTATGATTACAGTACAAGGGCGTAAAAAATACCTTTTGCGTGTAAGTCACAACCTTTTGCAGCAATTGGCTCCCCAAAACCTTTACCAATTATGTCAAGATACCGAAAAAGATCACGTTAATTGTTATATACGGTTGGGTAATAAAATGACCGATGGTTTAAGTAATCGCGGTCAAAAGTATCAAGCACCTTAAATTGAAGATCGGTTGCCAAACCAGTTTGAGCAGTATAAAAAATTACGTTGACGACCGAAAATTTTTAAAGTTCATAATACTTGTTTATGCTTTAGAGTCCCTCCCTTTTTGGAATTGGTTGAATCTGTATTTTTTTTATGCAGGAATGCAAAGGCATTATAATGGATGTGGCTTGTGAGTAATGTTTCATATTAATCAACACCTAAATGTAAAGATTTAAATCCTTAGATGTGCCTTCACCGTATTTGGGTCGCTGTTCAGTGTATTCGGCATGAAATAATAGACACGAATTTTAGTATGAGTGACCGAAATAATAGTATTCAGGCGTCAACGGAACAGAAACGCGACCATCTTCTAAAGTCACGTGGTCGAGCGAGTTCTGTGATTTAAATTTTTGCTTGTGTATAGAATTAATTTGTGGCTTATAAATATTAGTAAAAAGTTGTATTATAAGGTAAAATCCTTAAATATTTTATTTAAATCATGTCACTTAGGCAGAAAACAAGTATTTTTTAAAGTATTCGAATAGGACACATTCACTTTGTATTTACGTTTTTTTAAACAAGAATTCTTTATTATTCAATACTTGTGTAGACTGGTTTTGAAAGGTATATCACCATACGGATGACAGGTGGTCCAAAAAATTTACATACTAGTTAAGTAAATCTGTAAATTTACTATAGCTTCGGGAGTTCAGAATTAATTTGAATAAAAACGATACTTGGTTATAGCAGAAGAGTTACTGTCCTCTCGTGAAGACACACGTGAGCAAGTCACATTCAACGCAGAGGTACCAACAATATGGAACGACAATGGAGCAGCAGCTGAAACAATGGTCTGATCAAATATCCAAGCATCTCGGTATAACTATCAGCACCGCTCTCCACTAGACCACCGATAGTTATAGATAACACTTCCTTCTTCAGCTTTTTTGCTGAAGAGCTGTTTGTGTCACACACATTCTTGATCTTGCAACAATGTTGATCGCGTTCAGTTTTTTATTGAAATTCACCCTAAGAATGTGTCACTGGATGTATTTAACACGTTCAATGTCGGCGAAGGAGACACATTACATAACATCACGCCTGTAATCCCAGAAAGGTTAGGCAGAGATGTAACACAATAGTTAAAAAATCTCAGTGAACCATATGTGGCTTATTGGAAAGGGAAAAGGTTAAGTTTCATTAATCGTAGAGATTAATAACTCATAGCCATTTGTGGAGTCTTTCATCAGACTTCGGGAGCTTATTAAAAACCTGAAAAAAAATCCTAATTACACCATGTATGACCTCGGAAACTGATAATTTGACTTTACTTTTTGCGACCTCGCGAACATCAAACAAGGCAGTATGTCAATGTATTGGCGAAAAAAACTACTTAACGTTAATTATTTATTTACCTAACCTTGTCATAGTTACGGCTCAACCTCTTTTATCGTGGGTTTGAATTTATCATCGGAAGTATCGCATCCATCAGGCCGAAAATATGGACGGCTAAATACGGAACATTGCATCTCATTTCCGTTTCAATTATTTATTGTTTGACTTAATTTTGGCAAAAGGTCAAAGTCGAGGTATTGACATGTCTATATTTTTGTCAACTTATATATATTATCGGCAGTTATTGATTGTTAATGGTTTTTGAATTGTTTCTGCGTCTTGTGGAAATGGTAAAGGCTTTAAATGTCCACGCTTGCGCTTGGTTCCGGGTTAGGTTCTTTAGATTTTTTTCATCACGTATCAACATGTTCCTGAATACTTAGGGCTTGGAATCTGGCCAGCCCTGAGTATGATTATGAGTGAATAGACTTTTATAACTTTATAGAGGGACACCGATGCACAAACGGTTACTACGTAGAAATTTTTGGGTCCGTGGCCGCGTGGCATAGGCCCCCAGTGGTCGAAGTACCTGCCTGTGGCCGACGCCCCCGATTCGATTAATTTAATTCGAAGCAATTTTTGATCAAATGCCAGGCACAAAAAAGGAAAAAAAAAAAGTATGTTTATTGAAAGTATACGTATATACTGATGAAAAATTTCGGTCTGTGGTAAGCCACGGACAGAAATTTTTCATCGGTACTTATCGATGAAAAATTGTAAACACTTAATTTATTTTTCTATGTTGATAAGAGCCTTATTTTTATGGTTGTTAAGAGTGATAATAAGTAAAAAAATTGTTTTATATAATTAACCACCTCTTTCTGCCATTTTCCCAGTGTCCCTTCAATTCAAATCCGTTGACTCAAATAGGCATTTAAATGAAAAAAAAACACGTCGATACTTCCTCGATACCTATTCACCGATCCCTAAAAAAAATTCGGTCGAAAAAAAAGCAGCTTATACCTACAAAAGTGCAATACCTACACGGTCAAAATGTATGAAACGGATGTTTTTTTTTAAATTACCGATGAGTAATTTCTATGTCCGACATAGAAATTTGTCAGGTCCCCTTCCACCCTATTTAAGATTATTTCCTACCTCTAAAAATCATCTTAATATCCGTCCGTCTATCCAAGGTACGCAATGCGTCCCTTTATTACGCCTGCAGCAAAGCTCACACTCGCACTGGTCATCATGAACCCCGTATATGCTCATGTACGTGTCTGCTTCGTAACGTGAATGCAGGGTATGTGTGGCGGATGTTACAGTGGTCAAAATGTTGTTGGGTGGTGTAAAAGCTTTCCAAATCACCTGCATAGTTTCACATTTGTGCAATAAACAATCCTGTGTTTAATTTTATCTGATTGCATATTAGTTGCATACAAAACTGTTTCCACAAATTATATCACTGTGAAGAATGCACCACAAACTATGAACATTGTAATTGAGCATGTGCATTTGTGTGCTGGAACAAGTGAAGATTTAGTTGTACTATTAGCAATAAAACATGTAAATAAATAGTAAATAGTAATAGTAAAATTCTTTCTCATTAGACAGCAGAGCATTCGTCATCCTATTGTTCAAAGACAATATGACCAGTAGTAATTACTATCATCCAACCGTGACCCTTATCTACAATGGATTAGTCATCTTCCACTTTGTCCATCGAAAGAGTTTCTTAACCGGAAGCTATTCGGACATCTTATAAACGGTCACACAAAAGTTCAAAGTCAGTGTTACCATAAATTTTATCTGATGTCCTCTAAAATAAACAATGTATTTTTTTTTATTGAGGGAGTCGTAAATTACGTAATCGACGAATCGGAAGGTTTGTTTTCATAAAATAATTATATTGATGGAGCAGTTTCACTGAAATTTTAATTTATTTCGTTTGGTCATCTTTGAGCCCGGCTTTAATAATTAACTCTCTAATAGGGATGCTAGTTTTTTTTTGTTTTATATAGGCTATTTATCCATGTGCGTGAACCATAGTGTACCTAAGTAACATAACATCACTTACGCCTGTAATTCCCGAAGGATTAAGCAGAGGTGTACCTAATACACCACATTCACACACACCCACATTTCTCCAGATATATATTTAACTCCCATGTTATAGGCAGCGAGCCTATTGTCATCAACCGGGCGCAACTCCAGACTCCGCGGCTGCCACTGAGAAATTCCTGATAGAAAAATTCAATATCTCTTTGCGCGACCTGGGAATCGAACTCAGGACCTCTTGCTCAGCAGTCGTGATTGCGGCCACTAAACCAATGAGGCAGAACCTAAGTACCATCTGCAAAACCTTTGAGGAATACAGTTGCGATATTAAGTTACAATGTTACGTCATGTAGAAAATTCAAGATGCTTACTTCCCAAAAAAATGATGGGCATTGAATTGGAAACAAATAAAACTCCGAACTCAGTTGCTTTTGCTAATTTAAGTACATTGTGAACGACCACGTGTGTTGGTTTAAAATTTTGATAAATATGTATATAAATGATTTATTCAGTAACCTTTAAAATGTCGTGTATATTGACATGATTGCGTCAGGCTGTTGTGTGTGACGTATTCTGCTATTGTCAAGTACCACTGAGTTGACTGACAGTTGGCCACTTTTCACCCTTATGGCCTAAGTAATAAGGTTGATAAGTGGTCGACCGTTAGTGAACTCGGTACCTAACTAAAAAACGTTTTTTCAATGTGTTCGTATCTAAACATTAAAAAACGTTCTAGTCAAGTTGGTAGATATATTTTGTTTCGGGATTCCCGTCAGAGCATTTATAAAATTCGAGATATCAGTGATTTTTACTTAAGAGATTTTCAAGATATTTCCCCTGATGTAGTTTTTTTGTAGGTACATATTTAAGTTTACCTGAGTAGAGCCGTGCGTATTGTTGAGCTAGTTATTATTTGTAAGAAAAATCTAAACGTTGTTTCATAACATAACAATACGACTGTAATCCCCGAAGGGTTAGGCAGAGGTGTACCCATTAGTACACCCACATTTCAACAGCGTCAATCGGGTACAAAAATGGTTTATACTGAGAAATTCCTGATGGATAAACTTAACAATACTTTGCCGGACCTGGGATTCGAACGCAGGACCTCATGCTCAGCAGTCGCGCTTGTGACCACTAAACCAACGAAGCTGTGTGCCAAAACCACTCAATTGATACAACGTGACTTTTTCAATTGAGTGGTTTTGGCACTTACACTTGAGACATACTTAACTTTGATTCTAAGACATCGTTGCGGTTGTTTAAAAGTATTTACTTGGACAAGTATTTTATTAAATAAAATAATTACAATTTCCCAAATTCAATAAAAACAACACACATTATTATTTTTCGGAAGTATTAGTTTAAGCGTCCTTAACATATATATTGTTGTATAGGAAGTAAGTATCGAATGTCAAATTAATGATCTGATTTTTTATTGTTTTTGATAAATATTCATAGTCAATAAATATTTTTTAAATTAGAATAGAAGATTTAAAAGGACATTGCCGTGCCAATCTTAAACACGGGTTTCCAAGTGGTCAGCTTGGTCAGATTCTACTGTTCATACCTACCTACCTGTCTATTCAGGGTTACCTTCAAATTATGTGAGATAACTGTTTTTCTGTTAACAAGATATGGTGCCTTAGAAAAATAGCTCAAATTAACTCACGTCTGCAAATTGAATTATTATCATTTTTGTCAAAAAATAATAAATAATACTAGCTTAGTTATACAATGATCGTTCTTGCTGGTTTCAACTGACGCTGCCCGTGCAGAACTGTCATTGTATCCCAAAACTCGTAACTATGAACTGTGCTCAGAGTTACGCAATAGCCCTGCTGTACGCTCAGCAGTTGCGCATGCGACCGCATCACCAACGGAGCAGTAAATAAGTATAGGTAGGTAGTAGTAGAGTAGCTAGTACCATTCGTACACACAAAAAAAATGCAGTCTTATCTTAAAAAAGTAGCATTTAACAAAAAAATCAGTATCGAATCGATTAATTTGACATATTTCCGGCGCGGTTGTTGCATACATGCAGTCTTGGCATCTTGCCGGTGCGTTGAACCGAACCAGGTTGTGACCAAATAAGCAATAAGATGTCGTGTTGTGTAATCAAAAGTGGGCCAGTAATGCGCTTTTAAGTAACTTAAAAAAAAATACAGATAGAATACCTTTTTTTTTATAAAAAGGAGGATATTCTCAATTCGGCTGTGTTTTTTTTAATGCTTGTTACCCTAAAACTCCGTGATTGCTGGTCCGATTTACGTGATTCTTTTTTCATTTGGAATATGAGGTGGTCCCATTTACATTTTATTCATAGTACTTGGGTAGTTTATGAGTTCTCTTTTACAACATTATTTTAAGTATGTGCGAAACCTGAATATAGTTTGTTCAGAATACGTAACTGAATCGATTCCAATAATTTTTAAAGCATTTCATATTTTGTCCCAAAAATATTTAAAAAGGTTACAAGTTGGACACCGAGCGACAGTACCTATCGCAATCATATAGGTGCCTACTGCCAAATTATTATTATCAATGAGATCAAGAAGGCGCGCGGCGGCGCCGCGTTGTGGCCACGTTTTTGTGCGAACAGCCAGATGCCTGAACAAGCTTATAACTTTGTGATTTTTCATGATACAGTTTTGAAATTTCGTACATAGATTCTTTACATAAAAATACTAGACACGTGTTTCAGGTTTGGGATATACTAAAACTAATGTTGTATAATACTTTTTTTTCTGCAGTCTACGTGGATGATATGCAATGATTTGAAAATTAATGGAAAATGAATACTCGACAAGAATTCGTATGAGATACTTCATCATCTGCCTAGCCTTTTTCCCAACTATGTTCAGGTCGGCTTCCAGTCTAACCGTATGCAGCTGAATACCAGTATTTTACATGGAGCGACTGCCTATCTGACTTCCACAACCCAGTTAGTACTGGGTTGTGGAAGTCTTACCAAAAGAAAGTCTTACCAAAAAAAAGTCTTACCAAGGGGTATCGTATTAACGATACCCCTTGGTAAGACTTTTTGGGCCACTGACTACCTAACGTCTGTCAAAGATCTACAAATGACACCCGGGACCAACGGCTTAACGTGCTTTCCGAGGCACGGAGGAGACTCGGTATGTAATGGGTGGTCACCCATCCACAGACCAACCAAGGCAAGCACGGCTTAACCTAAAGATCAATCCGAGCGGCTGTTATTATTTAGCCACGAGATCCTCCTATGAGATACTATAAAGGTTTAAATAAACTTTTTTATGTACACTATACAATTTGAAGGTATAAAAAGATGAAAGATGATCAATGATATTTATAAATAAAGGATGTTATCCTTTGTATCAAACGAATTAAACGAATGAAAAGGAAATATTGGTAATATTTTAACAATATATGATAAGGATAATTTTGTTAATTTTTGTTTTCCAATGTTATTTAACCCTGTGAGGAAAAAACTTCTTTTATTTCTTTTTATTATATCTTTATCTTTAACCTTGCGGGGTTCAATCTTTTCAAAATGTACCTAACTATTGTAACATCACGTCCATAATCCCCGAAGTGTTAGGCAGAGGTGTACCTTATAGTACATTTTACATTTCGCCAGTTATGTTTCAGTCCCATGTAATAGGGGGCGACCCTATTTTCATCAACCGGGCACAAACCCAGGCTCCGTGGCTGCTACTGAGAAATTCCTGATAGAAAAACCCAACAATACCCGGAACCCGACCCGGGAATCAAACCCAGGACCTCATGCTCAGCAGTCGCGATGGCGACTACTAGACCAACAAGGCAGTCAATTAAAAATAATCATCAATTAAATAAGTTGTTTAAAAGTCCCATTAAGAAAAGAGACATCAGTCCACATCAAAGACTTTGAATATGAACTTTGACTTAGTATCATAAATTAATTATGATAATAAATTAATAATGTAAAAAAATTAGTCACAATCTTGCTCATAATTTTGCAAAAAACAAAACGATTACCTAATAAAATATTAGATGATACCATGAGCCATGCATCGGTTATTGAACGTGAGGAAAAATGTGAATGACATTGAACTACAAGTAGTTATATACTTTACATAACAAGGCACATCGGTTCACTTCCGTGTTGATTCATAAACAATGAATTATTTATTAAAATACCATATTGGACATCACTACAATGATAATACATTAACGTTTGATAATACAGCATTGAATTTTTTAAGAATAAATGCGAAATATATAGATGGTGAATGTGATTTGGATATTTCTTTGTAAATGTCAATAATTGGCAACAATTATGTTCTATTTTTTTATTTTAATAGTGACTTGAGTAGATCTTACTTTCTGATATGTAAGTAATTCATAATTTTTTTTTTAAATGCTTATAATTTATGCATTTCGCGCCATATCATTAAATAAATTCTACAAAAGTACCTAGATCGTTGATTTTTATATAAAAAGTTTATTCCGGACTCCACGATATTAAGTAAACTATAGCAAATCTTGTCAAACTGGTCGAATTTAATTTAAATACGGGTTTTCCAATATTAAAGGTATAATGAACGACAATTAAAATGGACGATTATCGTGTGAATGTGTGTGAAAATAGCGGGTTATAAAAATACCTTAGCACATCACAAAATCCACCCAGCCTGTCTGTGTACATGTGAGGCTTGCTTGAGAAATATTTATATGTATTTGATACATATTTATTGCTCCTATTTAACATCTTATTTTTTTAATTTTTTTTTTTTGAGAGTAGCGGTGGCCCAGTGGTGGAGACCCCGACTTACGAGCTGTAAGTCGTGGGGTCTAACCCAGCCAGGCGTATTATCTTGTGTAAGTTATTTCATCACCACTGCTCTCAAAACGGTGAAGGAAAACATCGTGAGGAAACCGGCATGTCCTTATAACCAAACATTCGAAGACATGTGACATCTACCAACCCGCACTGGGCCCGCGTGGTGGATTATAGCCCATTCCCTCTCATAGAGAGGAGGCCTGCGTCCCAGCAGTGGGAACATTAATAGATAGGCTGATTATGCTTATGCTTATGCTTATAACATCTTATTTTTGCGAAGTCATGACACATTTGTGACTTATTGTTATTCCATTATTATAATTCCTTAATTAATTGTCGAACCAGAGGTAGATAACGGCCTCTATGGTAAAAAAAGAACTTCGCACTTTAGTATGAATTAAGCCGTTTCCTTTACTTATAAGGAAAAAACTTATTCTGTTTGATATTCATTCATGATTCTATGCAAAAAATCACGGATAATGACGTTTATTTCCTCGTAAAGGGCACAGGAAACTCCATTGTTTTCTACAGTTTAATTAGCGGGAGTGTATAATAATTAACTTGCTGTGTTTTTATAATTATACTTTCATGTTATTTATGATTTCGTAAGTTGAAAGTACTCTAATAAAATAAAGTAATGTAGAATACTTGACCAGAACGTTCTTTGACAGATCGTTCCTAAACAAGCAATCATACACACATACAACAAACATTGCAAGTTAAATAAAAGCTTGTAAAAAATTTTTGATTTAAAGTAAGCTATCGAAAATCTAAATTAATCTTATTCAAAATCTTTGTTTGTCCAGGCTCTATTGAATCTTGTTTTAAGATTCTGACAAACCAGGGCCCAAAGATTGTGGACTGGCCGCGGACATTGAAAAATGCTTCAGTAGGTATATTTTGTCCGAAGCGGCGTCCATAACATGTTCATACCAGTTTGTAAAACCCTTGACTCATTCATCGTTTCACAGAAATCTTAAATAGTACAGCTTCTTTTCACATTGTCATCATCTGCCTAGCCTTTTCCCAACTATATTGGGGTCGGCTTCCAGTCTAACCGGATGCAGCTGAATACCAGTATTTTACATGGAGCGACTGCCTATCTGACCTCCACAACCCAGTTAGTACTGGATAATACGATACCCCTTGGTAAGACTGGTTGTCAGACATTTTGGGCCACTGACTACCTAACGAATGTCAAAGATCTACAAATGACACCCGGGACCAACGGCTTAACGTGCTTTCCGAGGCACGGAGGAAACTCGGTATGTAATGGGTGGTCACCCATCCACAGACCAACCTAGGCAAGCACGGCTTAACCTAAAGATCGATCCGAGCGGCTGTTATTATTTAGCCACGAGCTCCTCCTTCTTTTCACATTGTTCCTAGCAAAAATGGGGATCTAATATATTTTATATAAGTTGCTGTTTATTCGGGAACAAGCCTGAAGAGAAAAATATTTTCGGTATTCCATTAAAATGAGTAAACAACGTGGAGGGTAAACAATATTTTTTGGAAGGTAATTGAGGGTACCAGACAAATTAAGCGTTGAAGGTTGCTTGTAATGTTGTTTTGGCTGATCGAGTAAATAAAATTGTACGGTACTGAAATTTTTGTATGTTGTAGTTGAGTGAGCTTCGTTAGGGATTTTTACTATTGGGCCATGTATGAGTAACTGAATTATTTATTTCTTATTTATAACATTACTAGCTGTTGCTCGCGACCTTCGTTCGCGTGAAACTATTATAAAAAATATTACTTTTATTTTTATTCGAATTTTGTTACCAATTTCTAGGGTTTTCATTTTTTTACACGGAACCATAATTATTTTAAAAAATGAAAGTAGCCTATGTTAGACCCTATAACGTCAGCTATATGCCAGTAAAGTTAAATCATTCGGTTCAGCCGTCTCGGAGATTAGCCGGAACAAACAGGCAGACAGAAAAAAAACAAAAAAAGGGGTTTTTGTTATAAATGCCGTAATTTCATATGCATTAGGTAAAAATCTGTTATTTTGATATTACAAACAAACACTTCAATTTTATTTATTTGTACCTATACATTTAAAAACTACAAATAGATCTAAAATAATAATCATAATTTATGAACAAGTATCAAAATGGGCAGAGAATTACAGGGCGTCAAAAAATTCGTCCACATCACACCACAGAAGGTTGGCAGTATTGCCACGTTGGATGGCAATGACAATTTAACTTTTGAAGGTGGTCGCAGAAAAATGTGGACAAACTATAAATGTAATAAATAGTAACTGTAGTTTGAAGTTTTCCTATCTTAGAGTTATTTACTTTTATCTATATTAAAAAGTTGTTTTTCGTGTCTACCTGTTGTTTTAGTAAACGGAGTTTGATGCGGTTTTCACCATAATTTAGAAAATGTATTCTAAAAGGATTGACAAGTTTTTTTGTCAACTCGTAAAAACCAAGGGTAAAAGGAGTCTGTGTGTCTAGCAGTAGCGAAGGGTCAATTTTTATAAGAAGTAAGCTGGAGTTCATATCTTTAATGTGATTATATTATTTGTCTATACAATACGGACTGTGCCATTTTTCAAAGGGAATCCGGTTGGAATCGAGTTGTATGAAACCTTCGCCACTGGTGTCTAGTAAGAAAAAAAACATTTTACAGATTTTTGTTCTGTAAATTGACGCGATATTAATAAAATATCAAATGATAATTAACAATAACTGGAAGAGATTTAGCTAATTTTAATTTATTTCAATCTTCGATGTTATTACAATTTTTGCACGTTAAATTAAAGTTGCTTAAAAGGTTAGTGAAACGAATAAACTTTATTGCCAATCCCATTAGAATACAAATGAGTTATTACAAAAAATGCAGGAAAACCCACCCAAAAAATTCTAACTTACAATTTATTTAACAAAATGTTCAATGAGTCATACGTATTATTAAGTCGACTACTATTGATGACTAAGAAATTAACCATGAAGTAGGTGATATAATAATTTGAATTACTATTATATTACGTAATTATCGAATGACAATCAAATTAAATATTACTTATATTATTGTTTTTTTATGTGAATGGATGCAAAATTATCAGGTAATCAAAATATTTTACAGGAAAATTATGAAAAATATAAAGGCATAGTTGACGTTTTGGTTCGTAATGACTTCTAGACACATTTATCTAATTACCACTAATCTTTTTTTTTTTTTTTTTTTTTTTCCGGATGGGAAATCATCAAATGACCCCCCCCACTCTGGGTGGAGCGGAAGGGAGTGTCAGACTTGTACTGACTAAAACCCATCCATGTTCCAGGGCCACGGTATCTCTTTCGAACAGTCCCGCAGCCCTGGCAAGCATCGGCCCTTGCGGACCCCTACTTATTTGCTGACATCTCTTTGAGGCGCACGTGGAACACGAACGCGCCGTCGACACGGCCTGTCGTCATAAGACGGCCGGACGGCGAGTTAGCCCATAACTCGCCGTCCACAGGCCCGCGCCTACGGTGGCCGGGAGCCACCACGTGACCCCCAACGCCCAGGGCGTCTCCCGCGGCGACTGGGACGTGAGGTTCTTTCCCTCTCACGTCCCGCCACCTCCTTCACTAGCATGACTGCTTCGCAGAAGGAGGTGACGGCTTCCCATTCCCTCTCGCTCCGGACCATGGCTTGAACCAAGGCCGGACGCGAGAGATCGCCGCCGCCAATCGCCGCTACGAGGACACGGCGGTGCTCCGCCCAAGCGGGGCAGAACTCCACTTCTAGACACATTTATCTAATTACCACTAATCTTGACGGCACGGTTGGCGCAGTGGCTGAGCGATTGGTTGCTTAGCTGCGTGTCGCGGGTTAGATCCCCGCACGGAACAAATATTTGTATTATCTACAGTTTGTTGTTCCGGGTCTTGTCTGTTTGTGTATGTGAGTTTAAATGTTTGTAAACCACTATACAGGTGAAATTCCTAATGTGGTGCAACGTTTAAAAAAAAAGTCTCGATTTGAATTGAGATTTGCAATAGGCTCGCGCTCTATTACATGGAACTTAAACATAACTGGCGAAACGTGGGTGTACTATTAGATACACCTCTGCCTAACCCTTCGGGGATTACAGGCGTGATGTTATGTATGTAATCTAATTACCACTAACCCCGATTATAATTGGGAATTTGCTACAAATGCAAATTCACTGAGACCGTAGACGTCCAAAAAAAACAAATTAGCATTTAACGTCTAAAGAGCAGCTAACATTTAGCATTCAAAAATTAATAAAACTAGTTCCTCAAGTAAGCTAAAAATAAGAAAAAAACTTAACCTTTTGGGATCTCCAAAGTTTCATGCTTAACGATACAGTTTACCTTCTTAAATAACTTAACGACCTCCTAACTTGTTAAATGCTAAAAAATTAACAGAGTTTTAGTTCCGCAAGTTCCTTTAAAGTTATAAAAGACAACTTAGTGTGACTTTATAGTGGTACACTATACTTGTTTTAGTATACCAGTAACTTGTTACAATTTATGCATTGGCAGGAATTTACTACCCTAGTTAAAAATGCTGATGAATCAAGTTTTAACTGTTAGCGTTTTGTTATTAAGAGCGTTAAATGCACGTTAAGGGTGCTTCAAGTAGCTGTAGTTTAGTTTTATTAGAGTTTTGTTAAATAGAAATATAATTAAAACGTTTTTTTGAGGTTAACGGTGAAACCATAAGGTACCAGCAATTTATTGCTGTAGGAAAATACTGAGCAAATTTTAGGATCCAATTTATTTAAAAAAATCTTACTAATATTATAAATGCGAAAGTTTGTGAGGATGGATGGATGTTTGGTACTCTTTCACGCGAAAACTACTGAACGGATTTGGATAAAATTTGGCATATAGATAGTTTATAACCTAGATTAACGGAGACGATACATTTTATCTTGGTAGTTTTATCCCGTGGGACAGTTACCGACTATCACGTGGGCGAAGCCGCGGATAATTAATTTGAAAAAAATCGTGGGTCTTGGAAATAACAGACAAAATGTGGGTGTTACTATAAACCTCTGCTTAACCCTTCGGGGAATTCAGACATGATGTAAAATTGATGTTGAAACCGTTAACTAACGTTTGTTTGTCGGAACTATGGCTAGGCCAGTCCTTAGACCAGATGCGTACCTAAACTAGGTGTCCTGACACCTAGTTTAGGTACGCTTATTGGATAGCAAGAAAGGGGCGATAGGTAAGGGGTTTCGGGTTTTAGTAATTTTGTAACAAGGAGTGGTTAGCGGGTACTGGAATCTATTTTACCAGCTATTTCGTTATTTTGATGAACAAAAAAATGTACGAAGAAAATACTTACTTTCATGCTTAAACGGTGATGATGTAAGTGAGCAGGTCGCCTATCTTACTGAGTTGCATTTTTTTCTCCCGCGGCATATACACAACAGGTCACTTTAAACATGGGTGTAATGTGAAAGGAGATAAGCCATTCTTTAAAAGGATGAAATTTTCAAGAAAATGGTGAACATAAAAACAATAATAGAAAAAATATTTAGTCGTTCTTCAATCGGGTTTTAAACCTGTTTGAAAAATATCTTTGTCTTTTACTGGAAATACCAGTCTTTTGCTAGACCACAGTATTCTATGCATGCGATTTCTTTGAAAATTCCAAGAAATTTCTGATGGCATAAAAAGAAGCTTGTATAAAAAAAGAGGTTGAAGTCGCAATTCGAGGTAGTGTTGATAAGGAAAAGCAACTGAAAAGATAGAATAACAACAACAACCAACAACAACTAACAACAGAAGACAGTTTTTACTATTAACTAATCTTTTCTAAAATTGAGTATCATTGAATTTAGCACGAGGTGAAAAAGGTTTTATCTCTGAACTGGTTGTTCCAACAATTGGTTCCGGTAATTATTAACCGTACGGATGTAATGTAATAAGAAGGTCTTAAGTTAATTCAATGATTTCACGACTATGATGTGCCGTCAAGATATCTCGCAGTGGAAAATTATTTAGTTAATAATTAATTTAATAGAGTGGCGTACTTCAATATTTTAGGTAACTTACAATATCGCCTGTAGTTCGTGGCACTTCTAATATTGAAGATATATGTACAGTTCACCGCAACTCTGTGGTAACACTTTGATGTAGAGCTGGCCTAGCGGAGAGGCCACCTAATACAGGTTTTGTTAGAACTGCCGATAGCCGACTGTACCTATACGTTAATTTATAGATATGATAAAATTTAAGTGATTCGTGGGAAAAAAGATATTGACATTCTTTTTAGCAGTTTTGTTTACTAGTTGGTAAACACAAACACAACAACAATACACAACATACACACTATAGATAATAGATCAACATCTTCATCAATAGTTTCCATAATTTATTTCATCAGCTTGTTTAATTGAGTTTTGCAACTTAAATTAATCGGCAATAGTTAGTATGATTGGAGTTTTTCATAATAGTCTTTTCAATCTACTATACAGGGTGTAGGGGACAGCCCTCCTCAAAATGATGGGGTGAATTCAGTATATCATACTAAGATGACCGGTACAAGAAATTATTTCAGGAACGTTATGGGTATTCAATAAATTTGATTTCTTCATACACAATGTATCGTTACCGTAGCAAAACGCACGTAGCGAACAGCAAGCGCGACGACGAGTTCGATGAACTCTGTTGCTAGGCAAGAAGTGAAGCTGATTTAACGCGTCGTTCGTTAGAGCATTTCAGCATCCATTGTTAGATTGATTTTAGCCCTATTATTTACATAAATGGAGTGCTGCGTACAGGGAATGTAATTTTACATTGAAATAAAGGAATATCAAGGGAATTAAAAAAAAATTGAAATTTTCCGGAGAAAAATTCCGGTGGAATATGATTCAAAATAAGGAGCTAAATGCAACCTGTTTGTGGAGGGCTGTCCCTTACATCCTGTATTTATTTGTTTTTCACATTTATTTAAAGTTTTGTTTGATGGTGTTGCAATACGATTGTTTTTAAATTATTTAAGAGTAAAATTATTGAGAAGAACTAGGGTGCAATTATTGGTCATATGTGTTTAGTTAGGGGTTTGAAGAACAGGGTGTAAAGTTCGTCATCGCCCATAGAAAAGGGAGGATCTTCCGACCAGACGGGTCTTGTGTCTGGTGGGCTACTGCCCGACATTTGATGTCGGGTTTTTCTATATGGTCTTAAGTCGGCGATAAATTTAATAGAGCGATTCAGAATTATTTTAATTAATTAGATGCTAGTTCTTCATTTGTATGAAGCTGTTGCTGTAGGACTTTTTTGTACTGACCACTAACATGTGCAAAGATTATTCAAAACAACAATTATTGATTCTCAAGCGCACCGTCATTCTGCGGCCGTTATAAAACGGCAGCTATTTATTTTTACAGTGTTGCAAGCGCCATCCCGCGATCATTGCGCTTGCAACACTTGTCGAAATATTGGGAGCTCACAATAATTGAAAATCACGGAAGATATCCCGTAAGTCACCGTGTAAGTTTAGTTATTCACCGTGAAAGCTTAAACGGTGTTTATTTATTTTTAGTGTGTAGAAGAATTATTTAGTAAATTAATCTTTAAAAATCTGCTTAATTACAATAAGGTGTCAGAATAATCTCAGATCGCAGAGATAATATGTTTGGATTATCTACAAGGTTGCTAGTAAGACAAGGTAAATAATGTAGTTGCGCTAAATTTATTCTAATTTAATAAAAATACATTTGATTACCGCTTTATTACTTTGAATCTGTGTTGCCGTTAATTAACAAAATGAACTTAAGGTGAACGGTTTAATAATTCATTAAAAATGTAAAAAACATGAACTTGATATTTTATTTACATAATTATTTTACTACATCATTTGCTGAACAAAATTTAGTAATAAATTATTTTTTTAACTGAATACTAAACAGTTTTAATTAGGTACTTATTTAGATTTTTTTTTGAAAAGTAATAAAATATGGCTATTTATTCTACTCGCAGTGATGATGGATGGAGAGGGAGAGGAAGGCTAAAGAAGAGATGGATGGATTGTGTGAGGAATGATAATTATGAAAGAGAAAGGAGTAAATGATGCCGTGATGTCTGACCGGTGACTGATCACTTAAATTCGACTACTAAACAGCGGAATATTTTTTTAGAATTTTTATTCCGATAAAAAGCCTCATTGTTTACATTCTACAATCATAAGAATCCAGGGTAAAAGGTAATAAAAAAATAAAACAAAATTAAATGCCTTTAATTCTACCATGAACATATGAACTTGATTTATCGTAATTGTAACAAATCATTATTAACATTAACATTCAACATTACCTAATTATTAACATTACATCAATTTCATAACTTTACACTTATGAGTGTAGTCATTCAGGCAGTCATTACATTAGTTTCATTAAATTACGTATATATTACGTTATTTCTTTACATTTAAATTGTATATTTGATTAACTTTTTGTAAACAAACCGTACTTAATAATATGTAAAAACAGACAGAATCAGATAAGTGAATCTCATACGTTATTTCCTGTACATGTAGGTATTATAAACAAGAGATCCAACTTGATCTTGTTGCATAACAGCGTCATAAACGTCGCGTGCGCAGCTAATTGGTTTACTGCTTATTTATGTACTTGTTAAGTATTACATCGAAACCGGTTGATTTTATAGTGAATAAAAGTTGATTAGTCTAGGGAACTATTTTAAAGTTGATATTTGCAAAAAAAAACCTGTTTACCAATTTTGCTTTACAATTAAATAAAGTATATTCCGTTTATCTATCTGCGATGTTTTCCAATTAAGTGTCTCAAATGTTTTATACAAAAATATATCATGATTGGAAGTCATTCTTTGTAATTACGGGTTATTCTATTATGTTTAATATAGTGTGACTGTTTCTAAATTCCCCAATTTTTTTGTTATTTTCTAACCCGTTCATTGGGTGGGTTTATATTGGTTTTTCTGATGATGCCGTGTCAACATTGGCAATAGGCTGCAGCCCTTCTGAAAGGAAGGCTGAAACATGGATGTGGGAATAGCCCGCGCTCCAGACTATGGTAGCAGGTGGACTAATTTGGGGTAGTCACTGCTAGCTACTGAAAATCGCCATGAAATAAAAGCCAGCCCGGAGCGAGTCGGACTCGCGCATGAAGGATTCCGTACCATCGTAGTAGAGCCCCCTTAATTTTTTTTATTTATTTTCAGTTTTGTTGTTTTTATTGTTTGTTGTATAGCGGTAACAGAAATACACATTCTGTGTAATTTCAACTGTCTACCTATTACGGGTCATGAGATACCGCTGACAGACAGATGGACGGACAGTGGAGGCTTAGTAATAGGGTCCCGTTGGTTACCCTTGGGGTACGGAACCCTAAAAAGATCATTTAATATTCGTTTTAAACACAGCATAATTATTTATCAAGCATTTAATGTCTTATGTAATTAATGACTATGTAACAGGAATTAAAGTATTTTTCTTACGTGTCGTGATGATTAATGTTATTTCGAATAAAGTGCCGTTTATATTAATCTACTTACCTTGAGATTACGGTACTTTAAAAAATTACTATTAATCAACAAAATTGAAAGAATCTATTTTTGTACTCGTGTTTTTAAAAGCTTCCAATGTTGATTGAGCATTGATAAAAATAGATTTTAATTGAGCTTTTGAGATTGTTATTTAATATTGATGTTCTCGTACTAAAAAATCAAACAAAAATGTTGACCTTCTGCGTTTGTTTATATTTAACTTTACAATAATTTCAATCAAATCAAATGTTTTATTTGTGATATATGGGTTATATGCAGGTGTTCACATTACATTCAATGGTTTTTGCATGTTTGTCTGTCTGCGACATCGTAACCTCTAAACGAATAGACTGTTTACTGCGGGTTTTTATTCTAAGTGTTCTTTTGCGATATCCTTCTATAGCTTCTGAATTCTAACTCGTGTCTTGATCTATAGCCATACAACAATCCATACAGACATACTTACCCAAAAATACAAACATGACTTTATTAAGAAACAGAATTATCATTATTTTAGTACATCGAACGTCACAGTAGGACAATACGTGAAACAATGACGACGACATACGACCACAGAATACATAATTTGTTGCACATACCAAAAATATCTTCGGCGATGCATATCGCTTAAAGGTTTGAGGGTTACTTCAAAATAATTGTAATGAGGTGCTGGTTCAACCAGCACCTCATTACAATTATTTAGGTCAGTTAGGAATTATGATCTTATGAGAGCTAGAGTAGGTTACAGCGTCTTCTCTTTATTTATTTATCTACTTACATCCACTATTACAGGATAACCCAATGCGATAAATGCGCCTTATGCGCCTGCGCTCTTGTTTGGACGATTGCTGTTTAGTGAGTGTGGAGATCGTCGTCACATTCGGATTCTGATGTATTGACCAATAGAGTTCAAGATAAGATAAAATAAATTATTAAAAAATAAATAAATGAATTAAAGCTACTTATAGCATAATTAAAACTAAATATTTACAAAAAAAAGTGACTAATTTATATAAAATAAACTACATAAACAACAGGGCGCTTAGGCATCTAAGTACTCCTACACACCGCTGTCATCCGGAAATTGACTAATTGACCGCTAATAACTGTTTAGAAGTCCAGGTACATGACTTCTAAGTGGCCTATCATGACGTCTAAAAGTAGGGCTAATTCCAGTGTGGGAAAGAGATGGCACTAGATGACCTGTACAGCTCCGTCTCTGTGTGGGAACACACTGGAATTACTCCTGCCTTAAGACATCATAGTAACCCCCCTGAAGATGAGGGGGGTTCAGTATTAAGGATCGCTTACAACACAACTAAATGCGTTAAATGCTAAAAATTATGTAAAACATCATTCTATCTATAAAAATCTTCTTCAAATGATTGATTGAACCGGATGCAACTGAATACTAGTATTTTACATGGAGCGACTGCCTATCTGATCTCTACAACCCAGTTAGTACTGGGTAATACAAAACCCCGTTGGTAAGCCAGGTTGTCAGACTTTCGGGCCACTGACGAGCTGTAACGACTGTCAAAGATCTACAATTGAAAGCCGGAGCAACGGCATAACGTGCTTTCCGAGGCACGGAGGAAACTCGGTATGTAATGGGTAGTCTGGTCACCCATTAGGCAAGCGTGGCTTTACCTGAAGATCTACCCGGGTGGCTGTTATTATTTATCCACGAGCTCCTCAGTACAATGACTATAGTCATGGATGCCTATTACTGTTTTAGTTAAACAGAAACCGGTTGTGTTGCCAAAACAACTCAATAATTGAATTTTTCCACTGTTATAATTACGCAGACGTAAGTAAGAAAAATACCATCAAAATATTTTTGTTTGTGAGCTATATTTAGAACCGGTTTTTTGCTTTGGTACATTTTATTGTATTAGTTTGTTTTTGTTCTACAAAGATATCTCATGTTTGGATAGTGCCTTTGTACTGTAGCAATGTTTATTTATATTTAAATAGGCTTATTAAATAACTAGAACTCAAAACCGTGAAGAAAACTTAGTGAGGATGCCAGCATGTCTTTAGACGTGGGAATGCACCATGGAACCATCTATTATAAATGACTCTCCGTTAGAAATCTGCAATGCAATAAATGTGAAAAATTGATCGAAGGTACTAAAGAGATACTTCCTGGATTGAAGTACAATCTAGGAAGTGTCGTGTCTATTCTATGCTATATTATACCCTAGCTATGTAATGATCACTAATGTTGTGTCACCGAGTTCCCGTGTTAAACACACGATGGTTTGTGTGGTATGTTTACGTTTTTTTTTTAAACTGTGATTATTGAATAAAAAAGATAAAAAAAGATGATGCCCGTGTTAGGATGCCTATGATGATTACTGTTTACTACTTAATTGAACTAGTCCGGT
Organism: Noctua janthe; assembly: GCA_910589295.1. Taxonomy (NCBI): domain Eukaryota; kingdom Metazoa; phylum Arthropoda; class Insecta; order Lepidoptera; family Noctuidae; genus Noctua; species Noctua janthe. Next base: position 4,229,249 of record OU342560.1, read on the forward strand.
AAACCTACCAGCTGACTTATTGGGCGCTACCAAACATAGGTAATTTAATTAACCTGATGTAATACCAATGCCATTAAACTGCTGTTGATTAAGTCAGATGAAACCTTAAATCCGTTGCCTTGCATAAATGGAGTGACTAGATTTACCCATTTCGATGATCCAGATACCTTTAAGTCCAGTTTCTGATTTGAATAAACAAAATTTTATCGACCGTTGATCAGCATGACTGCTCCTTGTTTTTTTTCTTGGCAGTTGTCACAACAATAGGTACAGTCATCGTATTTTTGACGCCACAAAGTCTACCATAAGCAATATTATTATGCTAATGCACATACTCCGTAAACCAAAACATGCACGACCCCACTTCCACCATTTTTGACCCCCAAGGTCCATTACACTGTCCACATGTGAGTGTTTTATCAACCACTACGCTTTACACTTTGAAGTTCGACGTAAAATTACACAATTTAGGTCAATATCACAGTGCAAGTGTTAGTTAGCAGGCGGGCTGCGTGTGAGTCAGTCCGTATCGCTCCCCGAACCACGGAGTAGGTAGATACAGAAGGTCATCTTAATACAACAAGCGATGACATACTTTGACGCGTAAGACAATCTCTAAAGACTTGACATTAGAATCGGTGACCGGCGATTTTGCAACGGCGTCAATGCTGCAAGGCGTGTTGGTAGTTCTGAGTTTGGTCGTTTTGAGCATGATTTCAAAATTGCACGTTGTGTATCGTTGCGACCGTTTTAGTCAATTCCTTTTGAAAAGTGACTTATTTACTGGTACGTTAAACGTGACAACTATGACAAACATCCACGAAAACAAATGCCAGTCGTCGCCCTTTCATTACCGTGCCGTACCTACGCGTCTAGAAGTCCCGCTACGCTTCTTATAATTTTCTCGTTGTATGTTTCGAGTGGGCCTTCTGTACCCGAATCTACTCTGTGTCCAAACACCGCACGTCTGTTTAGGCATTCGCGACAAGACTCAAGGTCGGGTAAGGATTGACTGTTAATGCGCCCATGTGTTTTGTTGCTTTCGTTGTCGATTTATTGTACCAGGAATTTAGGTAGGAGAGACCACACAGGGTTTTATGATTTCATATTGTGTATTTTTATCGATTTATTTTCGGCCTTTACGATACTTTTATGTTTTGTATGAGTAGTCTGTTCCCTGGATTCTGAGAACAGCGTCTAAGGAATTAATATTTTCGATATATCCGGGACACATGAAATTAATTCATTGATAGATTCTACTCACAATTAATTGCGTGTGGTCTTCCGATAAGGAAAACTGTACTTTATCCGTGTCTTGATTAGATATAGATTGAGATGAGGCGCCTCAATATATTTAATTGAAAACCTGTAAGTCAATTCCGTAGATGAATGTAATAGAAGTTCGGCTTCAATTTTATTAAATGTCTCTGAATTATGGTAAACAATTTACAGTTGAACTAGCCGGCCCAGTCAGGTTCGCCCTGTGACGGATATTTAAACGAAGTTTCAACCTCTATTTCACCTGCTTTAGGGTTGAATTTTCCAAAATCCTTTCTTAACGGTTGACTACGTCATAATAGCTATGTTTATGTCCGACCCGTCCAGTAATTTGTGCAGTGTGTTAATAGTCAGTCAGGACAAACGATTCTATGAGTGTAGTGTGTTTCTCTGATTTCCTTTTTAAGGGTTTATATACTTAACTTTAATTCATTGCTAAACAAGAATAGCCTTTGACAACGAAAAAAGACTTGTAATAATTTACTTCCAGAGATGGTTTTGAAACGAAAATACTCACATAAGTATACAGGGTATAACAGAAAGGAAAACCAACGAATAAGGCAAAACAAGTAAATTATTTTTAGATAAACTCTGAGCCGAGAAAAATTTAATTAACTTTAATCTCTAAGGAAACATCAATGAATAATTTTTATGATAATTTACCAACAAATGATGGTAAAATAACATCACGCCTGTTTTTCCCCGAAGAGTTAGGCAGAAGTGTATCATAGTAGATATACCCATATTTCGCCAGTTATGTTTAAGTCCTGTACAATAGGGAGCGAATCTAATGCCATCAATCGGGCACGTATTCAAACTCCGGGCTTCTACTGAGGAAAATTTAATAACACTGCCCGACCTGGAAATTGAACCCGAGACCTTGTGTTAGGTATTTGTGTAAAGTCTGCTTTAAACTACATACACGCTTAATAAATCGAAAAAAGCTTTCCATTAAAAATTCAACACTATTTTTGTAATACCGGCAGGTATGTTTTAGTTTACTTACGCACATTTTACTACTATTGTAAGTGCAAAATTTATGTTTGTTACTCAATCACGCCAGAACGGCTGAACGAATCTGGATGAAATATCGCACAGAGATAGATTATAGTCTGGAATAGCGCATAGGCTATTTTTTATTCTCACACATACAGATCAAAATTTCCACGCGAAAGAAGTCGCGGGTAACCGCTAGTACCTACTCTTATATAACTATAAATACTGACAAATTCGAAAATGGAGCCTCCCGTAGTAAAATCTAAAACCAAAATATTTCCTTGTGCGTATATGGCTTAAACGTACCAGACACCGGTTATGTACATTCATTGAATATGAATGGCTGATTAAAAAAGCAATAAAGGACTAATGGGGAGGCTTGACAGTCGTCGTCATACTATATACTTTGAGCTACTATACAATGAGGATATATATGATTCTGTGCTACTAAATTCCTTTACAGAGTGCGTTGTAAGTTGGGACATCTAATGGTTTTGGTATGTGCGCCATCTATATCTCCACAAACGAACCACACTGACGTATCCTGTATTTGTCTACTTTACATCGCGATATCAATGTTGGACGAAATTCTACCATAATGAGCCAACTCATAATCTCTTATTAATTCAGTTATATACGTCAAACATATTCAACATTCTAAATATTACTATTCAATTAAATTAGTCCCACATACATCCAAAATGTGTGCTTAGAACTGATTTAAAAATGAATTAATCAGTGTTTACTATCCAAAATGTGTGTTGGTACATTTTGTCAGAACTACTCTTCTATACAGGGTGTAACAGAAAGTCATATGAAAGGATATCAGCTGCGAAAAAAATAATAGCTGTCCCATACTTTTGGGTCGAGTAGGTATTGAAATTTAGTATGGGACAGCTGATATTTTTTTTGCATATTTTTATTTTTTTTGCATTTTTTTAATATTTTTTTATATTAGAGCCCATGGAGGAATTTGTTCAGTTTGACGGTCTGCGGCATATCCTTTCATATGACTATACCTTTTCTGAAACACCCTGTATAGTAGTATAGTAGTATAGTATTACCCTGTTATTACTGGGTAATACTGTAACCCCGTTGGACCAGTTGTCTTTTGGGCTACTGACTACCTGTAACGACTGTCAAAGATCTAAAAATGACATCCGGGACCAACGCTTTAACGTGCTTTCCGAGGCACGGTGAAAAGTCGGTACGTAATGGTTGGTCACCCATCCATGGACCGTCCTTGGCAAGCGACAACGTCCGTCGTGCATTAACGCACCGGAGGACGAAGAATCTTCACACTGCTCTTCAACCTCTAAATGAGTGTCTTGATGTTGGGTTCTTATGTCAGATAAAATATCGCTTTGTTTACTAATCATAATAATGTCGTTGTCGTAGAATACAATTATAATGTGTCTTGTGACTGAGACAAATTGCCGTTGTCAACAATTAATGCAAATCGAAAAACTAGCATGTATGCAAGTTTCTAAAATTATCAATTTGCAAATTATATAATTATGATTGCATTATAATTATGAAAACTGGTAGTTGTTCTTAGCATAACAAACACCAACAACTACCAGAACGAAAAAAAGTACTAAATAAATTCGTAAGTTTTTTGCCTTCATTTAAAATCTTAAAAATTAAAGTTATACATCACACAAAGCCAGCCATATTAAATGCTTATTCAACTCCAAGAAGTTAATAATCTAATTCCACGCACATGTAATATTCAGCTAACGTGACAAACAAAGAAACATTTGTTTGTTTGTGTGTCGCACAGTTTATTGTTGAGTAAACTCTTTATAATTACAGAATAGCTACTTACGCAGCATATTGATGTGGTTAGTTGGTGATGTTTGAACCAATGTTTGACATACCTAAGAAGGTATGTCAAACATTGGCTTGGACTCTTCAGAATATACAGTCGTGGTTCAGTTTTCATCTGCTTAGCCTTTTTTCCTAACTATGTTGGGGTCGGCTTCCAGTCTAACCGGATGCAGCTGAATACCAGTATTTCACATTAAGTGACTGCCCATCCGACCTCCACAAACCAGTTAGGTACTGGGTTATACCTCTTGGTAAGACTGGTTGTTTGGCTTTTGGCAGTTCTGGTTATGGTAATCTATCTCAGGTATCCAGACAAAAGTGGTTTGTCATGTTAGTCATTGGAGAGCACAACTGGTTGTTGAACCCCTAGAAAGCCATCGATATCGCTGTGGCCGAAATAGGCTAGATGGTAACATCACCATTCAGATAAAACGATCTTAATTATAATAAATTTTTAGTCACCTTTTGTAATAATTGGTACAATAGTCTCCATATTGTTATTGATTAAGGGAAAGAACGAGATAGCCCCAACACAAAGTATTATCAATTACTTACTGGGGATGTCTCATTTATAATACATATAACTGCTTTTGGGACAAATAAACATTTTTCATTTTTTTTTTTTTTCATTTAATAAATCTACAGTCACACCTGCTAGTATTTAACAATAAATTGTAATTCATTAATGCAGTTATGTCATATCTAGTTTCCTGCTCAGTTAATTTTGTAATTGACGTTGTTTAAAATAAGAAATAAAATTTATATTTACGCATAATTAAGTCAAACAAACAGAGCTCTATTCAAAGAAATTTACCTATCGAGACAGGGTTTTTATTTCTTTCATTATAATAATATGAATGAATAGCTGTTGCCCGCGACCTTAGTCCGCGTGAAATTTTATAGCCTATAACCTTCCTCGATAAATGGGCTATCCAACACTAAAATAATTTTTCAAATCGAACCGGTAGTTCCTGAGATTAGTGCGTTCAACCAAACAAACAAACTCTTCAGCTTCATAATATTAGTATAGATAAAGACCTGTACCATCACTAGCAGTATAATTTAATGTCACATGAATGTGGAAAGAGATGAAGCAGTACGTCTAGCTCTATCTTTTTCATACTGGAGTAAGATTCAAACAATACGGCTATGAGAGGTGATGCCAGGCCTGCTGATTACCAACTCTTTTAATTTTGAAATTGGCGTTAAAAAATAAGAAAAAAAAACATATTTACATATACATATAAGCTCGAGCTCAATTAAAAAACTAGTGTTAAGTCAACTAATATTTACAAACTTCTTTTTATGAATGATAAAGTATTGATTTATTAGTTGCGTGTGTTCTTTATTTTTTATATTGATTTACATAAGCTGTGTCACCTTTTGTGGCTTTGTAATAAGACACATAATGGCAAGGTGTTGTTACGAACATTTAATATACAGGATGTAAATGGACCCTCCACGAAGCCGTCAACCAAGCATTCTGTACATCAAACTAAGTAGTACGCAAAAATTATTGCTGGGAAACGACAAGGGTGAAAAATCACGTTTTACGGTGGGACTCATAGTAATATACTCAAAACATTGTGCTGATGGATGCATTGAATAGTAAGGGGGTCGTGATGGTATTTAAAGTAAAGTTTGTATTTAAAAAACTTATGATAAAGTTGAAACTTTGACCCCCAATATCTCCGTAACTAGAAAGTTCACAGGTATGATCCAGAACAAAGAAATTATCGCAATGACGGGGAGAATAAGTGTCTTACAGCCATTATACCTTAATGAGCTTTCAAATAATTATTGTTCTACGTTATCTCGAACATAGTATTTGGAAGCCATACTATGTATTATATAACAAAGTAGGTCTAATCTCAACGTAGAAGCCGTTTTTTCATGAAAAAATTGCTTTTGATTTGTGCTCAGTGTGTACATACAACCTTATTTTTAGTATATGCGAAACCTGATTGTAGTTTGTTCAGAATAAGTAACTGAATCGATTCCAATAATGTCTAAACCATGTTATATTGTGTCCCAAAAATATTTTTAAAAAAGTTACAAGTTGGACACCGAGCGATATTAAGTACCTATCGCAATCATTTAGGTACCTACTGACAAATTATTATTATTAATGAGCTCAAGACGACGTTCGAGGCGCGCGCGTGGCGGCGCCGCGTGTTGACCACGTTTTTTAATTTTGTACATCGATTCTTTACATAAAAATACTAGACACGTGTTTCAGGTTTAACATATACTAAAACTAATGTTGTTTTAGCGTTTGTGACTGTACAACAATAGTTTGTTCCAACATTTGTTGCGATCGTAGTCTGTTGGTCTTGGACCAATGATAGTTGCATGTCGAACAGCTGTAAAGTACAATTATTTCCTTATTCGTGAAGGTGCCAAAAAGGAAGGGTAATCGTTTACCCTATCGTGTGCCAATGTCTGTTCATTGTTGGTCTGGTTTAAAATAACATATAGAATGGCAGTTATTATGCGGAAATCACTGAGAAGGTCATTGGACCCATACTTGGTCAAAATTACCAGTAATCCGATTATTACAGTCATTAATTACATCTTACTCCAAAACGAACTGGATGTCTTCCTTGAGAATTGGAAAAAAGTAGCACAGAAGCGTGACCTTTGGAAGGAGTGAAAGGGCTCCCCCCTTTGCCCAGTAGTGGGACAATGTGGGCTAGCGATAATAAAAGCTCCAAAAATAATAATTTAAATAAATATATAAATAACTTCCTCGTTGGTTTAGTTGTTTTGTTGTAGTAGTGGTCTGGTGTTCCCGGGTCTTGCAAAAAGTTTTCCCACCAGGAACTTCTCAATAGTAGCCACCGAGTCTGGATTTGTGCCCGGTTGATGGCAATAGGCTTGCCCCTATTACATGGGATTGAAAACAGAACTGGCGAAATTGTGGGTGTACTATTACGTACAGTCACGAGCACCAATGACACTTAACAACTTTTGAAAGAGTTTTTCTCCTGCTGTTCTGACAAAATTTCATGTTGTTACGAACATAGTATTCTGGAACCCATATTTTTATGAAAACGATCCTGTCTCCAAGTTATTCGTTATTTTTCGCGAAAATTGCTTTTAAAAGGAAAATATGTACATATTGGTGGTTGTACCTCTACCTAACCTTTCGGGGATTACAGGCGTGGTGTTATGTATACATGTATGTATTTAGATATATGCATTTCGTTAACAGACTTGTGATTCTCACTCGCTTGGCCTTTGTCTCCGCTGTAGAAACGCTAAAAGGCCCATTTTAATTATATTATTATGCTTAGCAATTTGTTTACCTATTTAATGCTAACACAATTATTTAAGTAAGTATGGATTACATAATTTGAATACCACTCCATGTAAATTTTCAGTTGCTATTTACTTAATTAAGAATTTAAATTGAAGAGCCCACAAGAAAAAAATGTAAACGGATGTAAATGTAATGTAATGCATTGTACATAAGGAAAAACTTAAATAAATATTTCAATAATTGATTTACTTATAAGAGTAAGTTTGCATATACCATAAAATTCGATCATGATTACATAATGGAAAGACCATTAACTCAATTGAAAACATAGAAAATGTACCGATAGATCAATATTTTATTGCTTTATAAACAAGACTGAACATAATGAAAAATCATATAAAATAAAGATCATTATTCATCCATGTCAAAAAAAAAACCTGTATTTATAGGTAATTGTTGCGTTGAAACTTTTTCCTCTTTTGTAGAAACTGTCACGTCTTGTGGTCAAAAGATATTAATATGGTCATACTTGATCATATTAGGTCTTTTGAATACATACTGACTGTCATAGTGACATACTTATGACGTCATACATGTATTATAGTGTCTGTGAATGGCTGTTGACCATTGTTTACTTACATATTATTATTTAAGAGTCGTGTGTCTGATTGCTTATCGACAAATATTGGTATTGTCAGAGTAAAGTTTATAAAAAAAATGATTTATTAATGGATTTATGCAGTAATTGTTAGTTCATTGTTAAGGTGATGAATAAGTGTATTTTGCTTTATTTGTTTTTTGCCAACCAACCCATATTTTTCTTTAGCTTTCTTTATCCATAGAGACTTAAGATTCTATAGATAGGCAATCAGAGGAAATGTCGTAGAAAAACAAAACACGCCTGCCATGTCAAAAAGTGAATTAAAAATGAAGAACAAGTTAAATGATTTCAGCGTTGAATGAGAACAAGGAAGGTACTGAATAGTTTATTTAATGTTCAATTAAACCGCGATTGTGTCTAAAAAATGAAGAACTCAAATTCAAAATTTTGATTAAAGTCGGGGTAAATTAAAAAGAAATGTTCCAAATGAGCAAAAATGTTGGTTTTAGTTTTACAAATTGTTTACAAAATCTGATTCAAATAGGAAATAATATTGTTATATAATTTGACGCGGACGCAGGTCAAAGGTCGAATTTGTATTCCTCACGAAATCGTCACATTCTCAGTAGTTAGAGAATAAATCTTTGTTACTGACATTATTTATCTGAACTAGTCATCTAATTTTGGCCCGTCCGGTCAACGAGGTTAAGTACCTTGCAATTAATTAATCAAGTGATTCATTCAACGCTTGACCAATTGTTTAGGCGATCACATTATGTTGAAGATGAAAGGAGGAAAATGGGTTTTGTTTCAAGCATCTGCTTGAGAACGATATTGATTTCGGTACTAGCTTTTGCAAGCGGGTTCTCTCGCGTAGAGTGCGGAAATCGTACCACGGGACCGCACTTCTTGTATTAAAGTATCCTATGACGTAGTCCAGATCATAGTCTTCATTTATACATGTGTAAAGTTAACAGACAAATAGATAGACAGTTCTTTCAGCATTTTAGTTTTCCTGCATGTTATTTTTATCTTATTTATGGTTTTATTTCTTTGATTTTACTTCAGTTTACGGACCGATGAGGAAATATTATAAGATAACTAAATTACTTAGGTATTACTTGACCTATCTGTTAGTAGGTTTAGTTAAATGCATGCAGTGGCAGATGCTTCCACCTATGAAATTAATAAAACTCGGATCATTACAATGTTACCTTGATCACAGGGTCAGACGATTGAATCGTAATTATATGTTGTTATGGAATTGATTAATTGATTTTTATTTACTAGCGACCCGCCCCTGTTTCGTGCGGGTTTTACGACTTGACATAACATTAAGATTAGAAGACATAACATAACTACATCACGCCTGTAATCCCCGAAGGGTTAGGCAGAGGTATACCTGATAGTACACCAACATTTCTAGTGCCGTCAACCGGGTTCCTGTTGGAGAAACACTTTGCCCGACCCGGCAATCTAACCCAGGACCTCATGTCCAGCTGCAGTCGCGCTTGCTATCACTCGACCAGCGTGGTAGTCAGATTATAAGACATGCAAGTTTAATATGAATGCTCATAGACTTCTGGAATAAATTCTTTAAGGTGGAAGCGAAAGGGTACTCCGTGAAATTCAAATTTTCTTACGTTTTTGGAATTGGCAGGTCAGTGTCAGGTTCTATGATGATAAAAAAAAAAAAGAAAAAAAGTTAAGCGATAAAAAATGAGGCGCGCAAGTAACACGTATGTAGTTACAAAATAATCATTAAAATCATGAATACAACCCTCAAAACTCATTTAACCTATTCCACGACTATTTCATGAAAAGTGATTAAGTGGGGTTAAATGAACTTAAAGCAGCTTGAGAGCAGCGGTGGCCCAGTGTTGAGACCCCGTCTTACGAGCAGTAAGTCGTGGGTTCGAACCCGTCGCATTACTTTGTGTAAGTTATTTCATCACCACTGCTCTCAAAACGGTGAAGGAAAACATTGTGAGGAAACCGGTATGTCCTAGAACCAAAAATTTGAAGACATGTGACATCTACCAACCCGCACTGGGCCCGCGTGGTGGATTATAGCCCATTCCCTCTCATAGAGAGGAGGCCTGCGTCCCAGCAGTGGTGTGGCTGATTATGCTATGTTATGCTATGCTAAATGAACTTAAATGGTGGGAGAGGAGAGCAAAGGGACAATATTATATTATCTTATATATAAAATTCTCGTCTTATATATAAAATTGTCGTGTCACAATGTTCGTTCCCGTACTCCTCCGAAACGGCTTGACCGATTCTCATGAAATTTTGTGAGCATATTGAGTAGGTCTGAGAATCGGCCAACATCTATTTTTTTTTAATTTTTTTTATATGGCAAAACAACGTTTGCCGGGTCAGCTAGTTATTATATAAATTAAACATAACATCTGGTTAGATCAAATGCCTTTAAAATGTATTCTTATACGTTTTATCACAATAGACCTCATATTCGTAATTAAAATCGAATTATTGACAAACTCTTCAATAAACGGCAGTTGGCAAATATTTTGTATCATATTGGTAAAGTGACGTCATACCCCGTCATCAAGTGAGTTGCTTGGTTAGTGTTGTTAAGTGAAGTAGAAAAGCGTGAACGACTTCACGTCGTGACGTTTTTGGTGGTAAGTGTCCTTCAGCGCATAGTAGGAAAGTATAGAAGCCCTAACTTATCACAAATGGACAGCATGTACACACGGCAGAAAATACCAGTATAACTTGGCCTCGCTTTGTATAGATTTTCTATACAATGAGAAATGCACATAAACTGGTTTTTTAAGGTTTGATTGGCCGTCGTGCACATCTTCTTATATATAAAATTCTCGTGTCACAATGTTCGTTTCCGTACTCCTCCGAAACGGCTTGACCGATTCTCATGAAATTTTGTGAGCATATTGAGTAGGTCTGAGAATCGGCCAACATCTATTTTTTTTTTTTTATATTGCAAAACAACGTTTGCCGGATTAGCTAGTGGTATTATAATATACTTCGCCAGGTATTCTTTTTTTTTAAAAGAACGACGAAGACGAACGACGACGGACGAAGTATTCTTCGTCAAGATTAGTGTTACCATTGAATGTTCTTTTCAGTAAATTTAGGGACTCTCATTTAGTGAATGAAAATAAAATAAATTACTAACTAGCTTAACTACTTAGTAACTCGTGTGATTCATGTATTTAGTTTTAAATTAATTTAAATATTGAATTATTAGTTCACAATTGCTTTGTTAAGTTAAAAAATGCATTTTGCTCGGGTAATTCAATCACACACCGTGGCAACACATCGACAGCATCGCAACTGATGACGTATTCTTGGGCCAATCACGTGACCCAGCTGTCACGGGAAGAGAATACCAGGCGGATTATATTATTATACCATGATCGTGCGTACCAGAACGGTGTGATATTTAAAGAATGTGGTACAGACCGCATAATTTTCTCCATGGAACCAGCAACAGCATCGTTACCACGAAAAATATCTGCTGACACATATTTTTGATATCATGAATGATGAACTGAATAAGTGGCAACTGTTTGTGAGTCGGTATCACCTATTTCACATCCATAAAACTTTAACACATTCTTCTGTTAATATTGTTGAAATGGAAACGATTTTTTTCACATTATTTTCATTAATTTCGATAAAATATGTCTTGTAACGACCTTTGAATTTAACTTTGAAAAATGATGGGGGTCAACACTTTTTGAACGTCAAAATAACTTGAGACTGTCCCCCAAAACGACTTTCACCACTTCCCAGTGGGTGAGCAGGAATAACAATTTCCCCAGCAAAGGGTTAAATTAGTTTACTATGTTTATGCTTACTAAGTAATGACATTGCTTGACATAACTATCACAGGACGGAGTGTATTGAAAGAAAAACCCTCATGTATGTGGCTACTCTAGTACAGTATTACATGGTTAATTTGGCGCCTATTTGACATTGTCAGGAGCGTGCTGTTGATAAACATTTACGAAATTATTTTTTTTTTTTTTTTTTTACTGGAAATCATCAAATTGCCGCTCCCACTCTGGGCGGAGCGGAAGGGAGTGTCAGACTTGTACGGACTAAAACCCATCCATGTTCCTTCTTTGCCCTTTGTGTTCCAGGGGCACGGTATCTCTTTCGAACAGTCCCGCAGGCCTGGCAGGGCTTGGCCCATGCCTACATGGTTGCTGACATCTCTTTGAAGCGCGCGTGGAACACGAATGCGCGAATTGCATTGAATTGAAAGAACAAGATGGCGGTGATAGTTCCAACCTGTGGTTTTAACTATGGCCACACGCCAAAAGAATCATGCCACACTGACCACTCTGCAACTGAGCGTTCTATAATCTGGACCTTCTGATTCTTCCTACACTGTGACCACCACTCCTGACGAGCAAGTTGCTCTGCACATTTAATTAAGACCCACCTGACGTCGCGACTGTCGCACAAATGTTTTCAATTTGTCATGTACGGTGTGGAGTTTCTAGAACATTGTGGGTATGAAACTTTGTGGTAGTTGGCGTAATTAGGGTATTAAAATCTTTGAAGACTCGCTTTTTTGGCCATAGTAAGGCATTAATTTACAAAGAACTTGGAACTTTATTAATTTCTGTATTTAAATCAATTCTATTTGTTTATAATTTATTTCATTTTTAATGTAGTAATGTAGTGTGATTATGGTTTGATTCTATTGTGATAAGTGGCAATGGGTGTCAATGACCTGAATAAATAAATTTATAAATAAAAAAATTCAACGCAGCTAGCGTGGAAATGACGGCACGGTTGGCGCAGTGGCTGAGCGATTGACTGCAGCGCTTCGTGTCGCGGGTTCGATTCCCGCACGGAACAAATATTTGTATGGCCTACAGGTAGTTGTTCCAGGTCTGGCTGTTTGTGTATGTGAGCTTAAATGTTTGTAAACGCACCCACAATACAGGAGAAATTCCTAGTGTGGGACAACGTTTAAAAAAAATATATATATACATTTTACAAGACGAACGAATCTATATTTTGATGGCTATTTATTTGGAAATGAAACTTTGAATTTGTGCATAAAACGTTACCGTGTTTGAAATTCAATTAGATAAAGTACTTGCCATCATAATAATACTTAAAAAAGTCCATATCTTAGATTGAAACAGAAAATTCGACCCGTATGTCTAGAGACAGCATCATCACCATCTTTCTGCTCTTGTCCCATGATACTTGGGGTCGGCGCAATACGTTTTATTCATCGTCTCTCCAAAGTCAATCGTCACGCTCTCTTTTACTCTTTTTTCTTTCATATCATTCCTTACACAGTCTATCCATCTTGTCTTGAACAGAAGCACAGAGAATTCGCGCCGATGTCCAAAGGTATTCTTATGAAACTCATGTCAAATTTGAAGTGCAATGTCTGAACGAGACCGCGGTCTATCACACAGCACGTGCTAATTACCGTTTACACCTACATATTGGCCTCAATATTTGCCTCTAACCTCATCGTAAAGTCACTGAACTGTGACACAAATATGACAATCAAAATCTTTATGAAAACAGGCATATGTTTGAAGATGTCATTAGCACCCAAGTGTCCTAAAATACACACAGAAATACAGCTATCGGATGCAGCTATGTAAATAATGTAGTCTTAAGTAGATTTAGGATTAGTAAACTCAAATATTTTTTTAATTCGAATTAGCAAAATACTAGGATTCAATATTTACTGCAGTGCGAGTTTAGGTGACTGACCTGCCACTGCCACGAGTGTGCTAAAATAATTTACGTTTTTAACTTGACCTGTAAAAATAATCATGGTAGAATTTTTATTTTTAATAAGTGAGCTTTGGTACTAGGTGGAATGTTAAATAAATAAGTCCGTCTAAAAAACATGCATGATTTACTATTGAGGAAACTAAAATTTGCAATATTTAACACTGATGATCTCAAACTATAATTTATTCAAAAAATAAATAAATTCAGGATTATAATTCTTTTGAGTGGCGACCGCGAAATGGAAGACGTTGCGTTGGAAGGCGTCCCACTAGGTGGACCGATGACATGGTGAAGGTTGCAGGGATCCGCTGGATGCGAGTCGCATGGGACCGGTCAATGTGGCGACACTTGGGGGAGGCCTATGTCCAGCAGTGGACGTCTTTCGGCTGAAATGATGATGATGATGATGATGAGCTTTTTGGTAAAAGAAAGCACATATAGAGAAGAACTCTGGGGATATCGATACAAAAAATACAGGGTGTGACAATCAGTGCTAAACAGTCATTATGTATTTTTAATTCATTTGCGGTGGCTATGGACAACTATTGTTATTTTTTTTTAAACTTTGCCCTTTTTTAGGATTATATTTTGTTTCGTGGATATCGTTTATAAACATTTAAACTCACAAATACACAAACAGCCAGCCCCGGAACAACTATCTGTAGGCCATACAAATATTTGTTCCGTGCGGGGATCGAAACCGGGACACGCATCGCAGTAAACCGCCCAGCCATTGCACCAGCCGTGCCGTCACCAGTCCAATTGGACACCAGAGCCTTAGAAGTCTGTCATCGTTGTCATGATCATATCAGCCAAAGACGTTCAGGTCTGCGCTGGAAATAGGTCTCTCCTTAGCGTCGGGCCTAGTGAATTCGCTCGTTCTTATCAAGTCGTCGATCTACCTTGTGGAAGGTCCCTGCATCCTTCCAGTTCATTTTCGTCACCAGAACTCCCATCCGTCCTGGAAGCAATGTGCCCTGCTCATGAATAGCCACTTAAGTTTGGCAATTCTTCGCGCTAAAATTCCATAGAAAGGCATTGTGTCCAGTACTGGACGGAAAAGTCAGCCATTGCCATGCCGGAACTGTGCACACAATCAGATCTTCGCATTACACAATAGAAAAATGGCTGTGAGACGTGTGCGGTCATGCAAGCTCATACTACAATTCGTTCCTTCCTTCTTACACAAATTTCAAGTCAACAACCCCCTTCCGTACTTTTAGCATTAACTTGGCGTGTCCGCAATAAAATTGCACCCCAGTGTAAGTGCGAAATTTTTCACTGCAGCTACCTAATCTTGACATTATCTGCATATTTATTACACCCTGGTATTTCCAAAGAGAATGGATTAATTTCTATTTCAATTCTGACTTGGAAGGAAATGTAAGGCGGTAAAGCATTCTTGGACTTGAATTTTAATTTACAGTTTTACCTGTAAAAAGTGGTTCGTAATAGTGCATATTAAATCTTGCTGTTCTGTTGGAACAAGTTTTTAATTTCTTTTGCTTTTAGTTTTGTACCTGGTTCGTGCATTTTCCTCCATCCATTAATGGATTACAATGGATACAAATTCAGTGCTGCACAGCTGAATTGGAAATGTTTTTAGATATTTTTTCCAATATACGCATTTTTTTTGGTTCATATGGTCAAACGAGACTTTTACTTATTTAATGAAGCCCCAATATCCCAAAGTGAAACTCCGATGTATTTCCGTTGACCCCACTGCCATGGCCCCACTGGTGGGGCCAACGGGAAAAATCAATTCGTAGTTTCGTTGGCCCCACTACCCTGCCGCACTACCTTGAAATCAGAAAAATGAAGGAATGAAACAAACCTTAATGACGTCAGTGCGAATTAAAATACATTCCGATTTATACAGTACGACATCCTATAAGCATAGGAAAAATAAGATAGTTGGAAACTGCTCCTTAAAGATACACTCCGAAGGCGGCCACAACCGTAATGACTGTAAGTCTATGAATAAGGGAGCAGACGCAATGATGCTGCCTACGGAAGTGTTTTCACGTTGGAACCAGTCGTGTCGACGCGGCCAGGGGCTGCAGTCTCGATGTCAAATTTCTTTAATAGATTTTCAACTTTATTTCAAAACCTTAAGGTTGAAAATCTATTAAAGAAATTTGACTTCGTTATGACTTAACGACCGATTTTTGTCGCTATGTATGTCGAGACTGCAGCCCCTGTCATGTCATCGCTGCGGTTTGCAGCCATGGTCACCTTTGAAGTCGTACCTGAAGACATTCAGAGCAACAGTTCCAAGTATAGTGAATAGATGTGTTAATTTTACGAGGAAGATATAGATCCTGGTGCTTTAGTGTCTGTCTCTTTAAATGATCAATGGTAAAAAACTATGACTAACGACCCAAAGTCCAACAGCCAAAATGGACGTGTCAATATTCTCTAAACGTTTACCTCGTTGTTGTATTTTATGAGCGAATATTATTGAAATATGAACTTTGAATCAGTGACATAAGTCACATGTAGCGCTCGTGGTTTGTATGTTGGTTTATTCGATCTAGTATCGATATTTTACAAGAAAACCATTAGATATTTGCATTATTTGTTAGCAGCATATTGTTAATTAAATGAATAAAGTTCATCTATTATTATTTGCTTAATTCACACGGATATAGTCATATTTTTTAGGTGTTAAAAATGACGTCAGTGACGTTAATTTTTAATACTGAGTAGTGTTTTTGACTGACCTAATTCATCTATGGAAAACCAATTTATAAATACTCTTATCGAAGTTCTCGAAGTTCGAAGCCGAAAGGCACTTTTTTCCCCATTACGATATTTT
The DNA here is from genome assembly GCA_910589295.1 of Noctua janthe. NCBI lineage: Eukaryota > Metazoa > Arthropoda > Insecta > Lepidoptera > Noctuidae > Noctua > Noctua janthe. Next base: position 4,245,800 of record OU342560.1, read on the forward strand.
TTTTTGTTCTGGGCCGCACCTGGTAACTTTTTGGTTACGGAGATATTGGGGGTCAAAGTTCCAACTTTTTTACAATAACTTTACTTAAATACCTCCCTGAATCCCGTACTATTTCCATTGAGTCCTACCGTAAAATGTGATTTTTCACCGTAAACAAAAGAATTTACCCAACAATTATTTTTGCGTATAGTTACTTATTTTGATGTACAAAATGCTTGGTTGACGGCTTCGTGAAGGGTCCTTTTACACTTTGTGTGTATCTAGTTTTGTAGTAGAGCTATGTGAAGTATCAGCTCAATTTCTCATTTAATTTTCATACAAGGATACAATTCTAGGGTTATACCAAAGGTTGCTTAAAGTGGACTACTTATCTATTTATCGTGTGCCTAACCATAAGTTTTTTGACGTTTAAGAGTCCATAAAATAATACTCAAGGTGTCACACCTCTGTCATTTCAACAAAAGGTACTTATCTGTAATCATACATAAAAAATATACATGTTCAATTGAGCCTCCTCCTTTTTTGTGTCGGTTAAAAAACTTCTCACCTGCTGGACGTATCACTTTTCAGACATTCAACCACACATTCTTTGCAAAAATCGATACCAATACAATAAGGTCTGCCAAAACGCCATCACATCCTCATAATTACTATACATGTCATAGCCATTGCTACCGGGAAACCATTATAAGTTCGTGAGGACGGTCACAAGGACTGACGGTTTTCCGCAAGACGGCTATCGTCTTTTGTTTTATAACAATGAGAAAGATTGATCTGTCAGTGCATGGATTTTTTTGCTTGGGAACTCTTTAGTGGTCAATGGTTGAGATGTATCTTGTTGGAAAGGTGCGAGTCTCGAAATAGCTTCTTTTAATTTGGTGTGAAACTGAGTGAATCCTTGTTGGCGATATTTTTATAATAACTTGTCAAAATCAAAGCATTTATTTCAAATAGGCCAGTTACAGGCTCTTTTGAACTGTCGAAACAAAGACAACAATGAAATGTAGCTACAGTCCCAGTCACAAAGCATAAAAACTGTGAAAGTACTGTAGTTGCCCATTTCAAAGCGTAGATCTCTATGGTGAAGAACGGGCAAGAAACTCCATGGACACTCTTTTAAATCAGAATATTGTTACAGAATCTTGGTTACATCATTCATGTTGAATGGTTCATTATGTGAGAGCGATGTAGCAAGATGTGCACTATCACGTATCTTATGTAAAAGGCAAAAATGCACCTTTTCGGGGATATTTGTATGATTGCCTTACAGTGGTGTCTTTTGATTCGGGGTACCCAATGATTGTTTGACTAAAAAATTATGTGAATTGAAATTATGATGGAGTTGGTTTGACTATAGATCCAGATACACTGTATATACCAGTGATTCATTATGTACTCTCGATGGACTCAAATAATACACGACCAGTATATAGCCGACCTACTGCATACATTTAATTAATTAAGAAGATTATTATTATTATTTTTTTTAAAAAAACGTTGCCCCACACTAGGAATTTCTCCTGTATCGTGGGTGCGTTTACAAACATTTAAACTCACATACACAAATAGCCAGACCCGGAACAACTACTTGTAGGCCATACAAATATTTGTTCCGTGCGGGAATCGAACCCGCGACACGAAGCGCAGCAGTCAATCGCTAAGCCACTGCGCCAACCGTGCCGTCAAATTAATTCTTCTCCCGGATTGAAAGATAAAGTCCCACGACTATCAACAACACAAAGCATAAAAATAGACCAAGCACGAGTTAGAAGCATGCTCAGTTTAAACATAGCCATCTTAACGACCTAATCTGAATTGGTACAGTAGTTTCGACGTGGTGTGGTTACAAACGTACACACAAAACATTATGTCCATGAATGTGGTTACTACGTGTAGTGTACGTACTTCAATGAGCCCGAAATTTCCACATTTTGACATAGAATTATGGGCATTAATAAAATATTTAGGTGGTTGAACTTGTGACTTACATTTAAATAGCTAATACTAGACTTATAATTATTCTTGAAACGAATAATTACACACAAATAGACATAATTTATTATCATTACGAATAATTACACACAAATAGACATAATTTATTATCATTCTTAAGCATTTGCTTTTGCAAGTTACTTTGTTTATTTAGTATAGTAACCTTTATGTGCCGGATTACTTATATAATACATATATAGAAGTTCGTGGCTAAATAATAACAACCGCTTGAGTCGATCTTCAGGTTAAGCCGCACTTGCTAGTTTTTCCAAGATTTCCTTAGTGCGCAAATGGCACTTAAAAATTCCCAGAAATTCCTATTCTTCTTTTCAACAGATTTGTCACACACCATTAATAACTCTTCTTTCCACTCTTTCCAGTGTTCGACGCATCTGCAAAGTCTCCACAAGGTCTCCTCTTCGGGTCTTCCTACCACTTGGGTAACTTCGACGAGTGCGTGGCCATCGAAGACCCTGGGTACAATGGAGTCACCATTGAGGGACAATACTGCCTTGCTACTATTAAGTGGAGACAGAAGCATGAGAATAACAAGGTAATTGTTTTATTTAGTCTTGTCATAAAACAGTCAGATTGATACACACAGCGTCACATCAAGCTACTATATCCAGTATAACCTGACCTCGCTTTGTATGAGTTTCCCGTACAATGAGAGATCAGCGTATATTGGTTTTGTATAGCTTGGTTGATCGTCGTGCGTACGTTACTTTGAGTAATCTTATTCGTCACCTCCGCTCTTAAAACAGTGAAGGCACCACAAAATATCGTGAGGAAACCGACATGTCCTAGAACCAGAAATTCGAAGACATCAACATTTTCGTAGTGGTGTGCCTAGAGACCAACAATACGGCAAGCCCATAAGGCAGTACTAGTAGGTTATCTGGCCTAGCTTGTATGAAAGTACCTACACTACTGCGCTGGGTCTCCGTGGTAGATAGATGGCAGCCCACTTCCTCTCAAAGAGAAGGCCTTTTACACTATTCCTGTTGACAGCAATATGCAAGAAGTTTTTGACGCCCCTTAATAAATAAAAATAAATAATAACGCTAATGATTTTCTTTTTTTTCTACATGTACGTATTTTTATTATATAAAGTTTGTTTATACATAATTAGGTAAATATTCATTTAACAAAATGTTACATGTTCTCAAAAAAAAAGGAAAACCATGCACCTATAAAATATCACCGCAAAATTTTAGGACAAGTGATTAAAAAGTGCAAACACCTACTCAATTATAAAAATTCTAAACAATAACTTCAAACACTCTCTTGTAGCATTACTGCAACTTATTATAACATGTCACGACAGCACACACTGCCACTGACTGCCTAATTCTAAGACACAAAGTGTAGGAACTTCATAACGGCAGCAGTAACTATGCAGCACAAGTTCGGTTGAACGGCAGAATTATGTTTAGAACTTAGCAATGAGGCTCTTTCGGTAATCCTACTAATTCTACTTAACGATGTCACAGTAACGACTTACTTGTCTTCGACGTCGCTTGCGACTTAACTAGTACCTCGCAGTATACTCGCTTGTACCTGGGAGACTGGGAGTTATTTTAGTAGAACATGCATTGTCATGCATGCACATACAGGCTGGTTTTCGAAATATATTTTATTGATGGAAGGTTTTCTAAATTCAATAATGTGTATTTTTTTTATAAGCCTGAACTGTCCCACTGGGCAAAGGCCTCCCCCGATTCCTTCCATGAGTTCCTTTCCCGTGTCTCCTCGAACCTCGCAGTACACGTTCAGATCACCTCGCTTATCGTTTTCTTAGTTTTTTTTTGTGTTCAACCGAGGAAGTTGTCGTCTGCTTAACCAGACTAACCTGTGGGTGCCTTGAGGGTACGGCCTCCAGTGTTTTCTTAGAAGTTTTTCTGCCTCTTGTACTTTTTGAAACTTTCCCACCGGTCTACAGAACGTAGTCATATGTACACGTTGCATATAAAAAAAATCGGTCATATTTATATGACCGATTTTTTTTTGCAGCGTGCAATAAATATAAATAACACGTGACATAAATGTCTTATCTTAATACTGCGATATTCTTATATGAATATAATGTGTTTATGTATCCTTGGATAATATGGTGAACAGTAAAACTATAACTATAATTGAGTTGCTCTGAAAAGAGAACATTTTATTTAGTGAAAAAACTAGTTTTAACACTAATACATTCTTTAACCTTAATTAATAACAAACTCACCTGAAAAGAGAAACAACATTTAAAGCTATTGTTTCACCAGTTCATAGTCAGTATTATTTAAATAATCAAATTTCAATCTAATTTTCATAACCTAATTCGCATGCGGTATTCAATACGTCAATCTGACAGACAGTTCCCTAGAAACGACCAAGTTCACTCACAGATAACTTATACATCAAAGTTATTACGCGGCAAATTCAAACATACTTAAATGAAGTGTCAAGCACTTTGTTTACATGAATACGGGTTGCCATCATAACATAGCTTTTTCACTGAAGTCGGATAAAAAGTTGGCTTATTTACCGAAACTTGTAGCTGCACGGCTGATGATGTACACTGTCGTGTTTATTATCTTGGGATTTCCTGCATAAGTTCTTCAGTCCAATGAAGATAAGTAATGACCTAAAATTGCTGACTTAGCATGGAAAAACCAATATTTTCGATACTCTTGTGCATTAGCATGTGCGTTCGGTATACAAGTATTTACTTTTCGGTCATATTGTATCGTTAGACCTAGCATGAACGTGCGACATAAACCTAATTTAACTTCGAAGGATTTCTGAACCGAAAATACAACTTTACTCTAGTTTTGTAATAGATCGAATTTGCGTAACGTTCTGTGGGACTAGCACTAACACGCGAAGAAAACCGCGTGTTCGTGCTATGCCCCACAGATACAATCATTTTTTTTAAATATTAAATGGGCCTACTCTCGACCTCAATCTGGTCCTGAGGACAGAGGTGAGGTCGACGATGGAACCAGCTAACCCAAAATAAACCTATTAACTTGCGACTTAAATACATGACACAAATCAGCAAGTCTGGTATTGCACCATGATGGACAAAAAATCTATAAATACTAGGTTAGTACTACAAAAGTTTACAGAACCAAGCAAATAATGACATGATCACAAATAACTTAGCGGCTAAGTTTCACGCTTTGTCTATTGAAACACTGCAACTCATAAATTAATGGCTAGGAATGTGTTACTTTTGACACTTTTTAGATGTATATTATTAGGTCATGGTTGTCCTTGCCCGCAATTTAGCTCGTACAGAATACGAAAAAGTTAACTGTACTGTATAAACTTATTTTCCTCCCAAATTAATTATATAAATTAAAATAATAATAAATTATATGTATTAATTTTAGTATTATTTTTCTCCTTATGAGTCGCTTTGTAAGCAATTACAAGTTAACTCGTAAAAATTACGAAAAAGTAAGTTTTAGTAAATGTAGCCTATTCTATTATTGAGGAGCTTGTGGCCTCGTGGGTAATTAATAACACCCGCTCGGGTCGACCTTTGGCTTAAGCCCCGCTTGCCTAAGTTGGTGCGTGGACGGGTGACTACCCATTACATACCGCGTTTCCTCCGCGCCTCGGAAAGCACCTCAAGCCGTTGGTCCCTAATGTCAATTGTAGATCTTTGACAGCCGTTACAGGTAGTTAGTAGCACGAAAGTCTGACCACCAGTCTTACAAAAGGGTAGCATATTACCCAATATTAACTGAATTGTGGAGGTAAGATAGGCAGTCGCTCTATGTAAAATACTGGTGTTATGCCGCATTCGGTTAGACTGTAAGCTGACGTCAACATAGTTGGGATAAGGCTAGGTAGATGATGACCTCGGTCGTTATCTAGGAATTCAATTATTTATTAACCAATTATGCCTGCAACGCGAAAAGAGAAAAAAATGGATATAAGAATTAAACAGAAAAAGCATCGTCAAAAATTAAGCGTACACATATTTCTTCTGCTAACAGTACATAAAAATGAATGACGTCTTAAGATCACTATAAAACATGATGTTAAAATAGAAACGGGAATTAATTATATTACGGTCATTGTTAGTTTAACTTTATAACATCGTAAACTAGTCTTATGCAACACTTGTAACAGTAATGTTTATTGTTAAACTTAGTCTAACGACTGTCGTGTAACGCGTTAAACAAAAGGCATTTTGGTTTAAATATTTACATAGCAATTACATAAATCAAGTGCTAATTTATACAAATCGTATAGAATTTGGTCAAGTCGCAAAAAATAAGCATACAGGGTGTAAACTGGCACGGTTGGCGCAGTGGCTGAGAGATTGACTGCTGCGCTGCGTGTCGCGGGTTCGATTCCCGCACAGAAAAAATATTTGTATGGCCTACAGGAAGTTGTTCCGGGTCTGGCTGTTTGTGTATGTGAGTTTAAATGTTTGTAAACGCACCCACGATACAGTAGAAATTCCTAGTGTTAAAAAAAAAAAAACACCCTTCACAAAGCCGTCAACCAAGCATTATGTACGTTAGGTTCTTGCACCGAATCGGGCGGGAGGAAACGCCCGGGTGTTTCCACTGCGAGGATCGCCCGGAGGACACGGTGGAGCACACCGTAGAGGTCTGCCCCGCTTGGGCGGAGCACCGCCGTGTCCTTGTAGCGGCGATTGGCGGCGGCGATCTCTCGCGTCCGGCCCTGGTTCAAGCCATGGTCCGGAGCGAGAGGGAATGGGAAGCCGTCACCTCCTTCTGTGAAGCAGTCATGCTAGTGAAGGAGGTGGCGGGACGTGAGAGGGAAAGAACCTCACGTCCCAGCCGCCGCGGGAGACGCCCTGGGCGTCGGGGGTCACGTGGTGGCTCCCGGCCACCGTAGGCGCGGGCCTGTGGACGGCGAGTTATGGGCTAGCTCGCCGTCCGGCCGTCTTATGACGACAGGCCGTGCCGACGGCGCGTTCGTGTTCCACGCGCGCCTCAAAGAGATGTCAGCAACGAGTAGGGGTCCGCATGGGCCGATGCCTGCCAGAGCTGCGGGATTGTTCGAAAGAGACACCGTGGCCCTGGAACACAAAGGGCAAAGAAGGAACATGGATGGGTTTTAGTCAGTACAAGTCTGACACTCCCTTCCGCTCCGCCCAGAGTGGGGGGGGTCATTTGATGATTTCCCATCCAAAAAAAAAAAAAAAAAAGCATTATGTACGTACATCAAACTAAGTAACTTTACGCAAAAATTATTGCAGGGAAACGACTTTTTTTAGGGTGGAGAATCACGTTTTACGGTAGGACTCAGTGTAGCATAACATAGCATAATCAGCCTATTAATGTTCCCACTGCTGGCACGCAGGCCTCCTCTTTATGAGAGGGAATGGGATCCACCACGCGGGCCCAGTGCGGGTTGGTAGATGTCACATGTCTTTGAATTTTTGGTTCTAGTCGGTTTCCTCACGATGTTGTAGACTCAGTGTAACACACTCAAAACATTTACTGATGGATGGATTGAATAGTAGGTACTCGGGTCGTGGAGGTGTTTAAAGTAAAATCTTAGAAAAATGTATTTAAAAAAAAACTTATGAAAAAGTTTTAACTTAGACCCCAATATCTCCGTAACTAGAAGATTTCCAGGTATGGACTAGAACAAAAAAAATATCGCAATGACGGGGAGAACAAGTGTTTTTCGGCTTCGTTAAGGGTCTTGTTACACCCTTTAGATAAAGAGCAGAAGACAGAGAATTAAGTGTGGAAAAAACTAATTGCCTTAATTTTGAACTCTTGCCACCAGCTCTAATTACTCCAAAGTTAGAACTAGGAACTAAGTCTGTAGTAATAAATTAAGTCTACTTATCTAACCATCAGTAGGACATTAGCACCTTGTTGGTCAGTTACGAGAACTGCTTGTAGGTGAAGTTTAATGTTTGTTAACTTTATGAGCTAGGATTAAAGGTGGCAAGGTGCACTGTGCATTTTGACTACATATAGTGCAGCATAGTAGCAACTAACGCCGCCATATTGGTTTTTCAATACAATTTCTACAGACTGCCTCGATTGAGCATGAGTTTTCGATACATTACGTTTTTTTTTCTTTAAATGTCTAGAATTAAGTTCTTCAGTTGTAACGTTGTTGTTTTAGAAAAAATTGTTTGCTGTGACAGTAGCCACGTTAAGCATAAAATGCTTAAGCAGGGCACGCGAAGTAGATACTCTTGCTTTATTTAGGTGTATATCTGTGATTGAATCCAATGCTCAATGTTAACCCGAAAAGCCATTATGAAATGGTTACCCATCCATAGACCAACCGAGGTTGTCTCTGCTTAACCTCACAGAATGATTAATCCACACAGCTGACTTAAGCCACAGAGCACTTCATACCACGATTCTAATTTTGACTTCTCTTTCAGACTCGTACTGGTCGCGGAGAAACACTACGCTGGGCAGTCTGCGTACCAAGCGCCTGCAATGCTAAGTCAGTGGCTAGCTTCGTCAGCAGTGTTCTAGCACATACTGTCAGCAATACCACAGGAGTTGAAGTCAGTGACAGGGATTGTTACAAGAGACGACCGCTGGATATTACGTCGTTGGATGTGGCTTATTTGTAAGTATACGAGTTCTTATGTTAAGACTAGCTGTTGGCTTCATCCGCGAGAAATTAATTAAAAAATATTACTTCCCTATTCCAATCGGATTTTGTTAACAATTTCATGTGTTTAATTTTTTTTTACGGAACCCTAATAATTTTTCACCTTATAAATTCAGCTATCTGCCAGTAAAATTCCTGTCAAAATCGGTCAATCCGTTTTGGAGTTTAGCCGGAACAAACAGACAGAAAGACAAAAAAAAACTGTTTTAAGTACTTTCATATGCATTCAGTAAAAACCTGTTATTTTGAAATTACAAACAGGCACTTCAATTTTTATTTATTTGTATAGATAGCGATATCATATAAAGCTTTTAGATAATATAATGGGAGCATCTTTGTACAAGCCTATACGCTAAACTTAGTCTATTAAACCTGGTCCTTATAATATGCTGTAATCGGAAAAATACTGATAATGTTCACTGACCAAATTCCTCGCAGATCCTTATTGGTAGTCCATTAATAAAAATGGATAGTTAATACCCTGTATATCCTGACCTCCGTTCCCATTTCTTCGTTACAAGAGCCAGTTAAACGTAACTAAAATCCCAAAATTTTAAATAAAAGCCTCACTACTAATCTATGTAAGCGACAGATTTTCCCACAAAAACTGAGGTGTACCAAGCAACAATAGAGAGATTCGAAGACTATTCCGTAAAGTCCACATTCCGATTCTAGGGCCTTAATAAATCACACAGGTTACTACCCACCTCTATATTTCTTCCATTTTCTCATGATTTAGTATGGGTTGGGATGATATTGGACGACATAATCGAGGCGACTTTGTGCTGGGACCAATTATTCTGTTGGGTTACTTTTGCGGTCAGAAAATATGGAGGGAGTTTTATACTTGCATTCAATTTAGACCACTTTAATGGGTCCTCGCGAAGGTATCAATTTAAATGGAATATTCTGAAGATACACGTATTGGTTCAATTAGTATCGTAATATCTACGTGGATTGTGGTTATTTTAAAGCAAATAAACTGTGGGATATTGTTAGGACTTTGTGGATGCTTAATGTGCCTTTGATGGGGCAAGGCGGAGGAATCATAAAAGCGGTCGGGTATTTTAAGCGAAGGAACATTAGAAAATAAAATGGCTTTTCTTTCTTTGATTTAATGATATTCATTTTGTAAGAAGTTTAAAGACAACACTTTTGCAAGTCAATGTTTTTATATAAGTTACATATCTTCAAATCAAATCAAATCAAATTTATTCGTAAATATAGGTTTCATTACATGTGAATGTTATAATAAAATGGTCAGTTCGCTACATTTTACTCGAGAGCATACAAATAATAATAAAGTTAATTCTGGCGAAACCACTGACACACATTTAAATAAAATAACTCAATTACTTACATAATAACACACAATTCCTTAAGTACTAACACACAATATCCAATGTCAACATAATAATAATCTAAATGTTCAATTGATAACTTAAACTTGATAACAACAGAAACAGGCAATAAAATAACTCAATTACTTACATAATAACACACAATTCCTTAAGTACTAACACACAATATCCAATGTCAACATAATAATAATCTAAATGTTCAATTGATAACTTAAACTTGATAACAACAGAAACAGCCAATAAAATAACTCAATTACTAACACACAATTACCAATGGCAGCATAATAATCTAAATGTTTAATTATTAAGTTAAATCTACATTGAAATAAAAGAAACAGTAATTTTATCAACATCTAACTAAACCAATGAGGATTTCTAGTGTCACATAATTAAATCATGGGCGTACGTTATCTCTTCTAATCATCATGAATAGAAACAAAATGTCAAACAAAAACAACAAAACAAAATGTCATGTACATGTGTTTGTGTGTGTGTAGGCCTTGAGAAACATAGTAGTATACAGCAGCATCTTTCAATGTACCATCCATTTGCTTGATCTGTTTCCGACTATTTTTTTAGTATGGTTTGTAAGCATAACAACAATTTACCCTAACGCAGCACTAATTACAAAATGGACGTTAGCTTTAAAAGAAATCTAGCCAAAACATGAAAAAAACTACAAAAATGTACAGTAAAAATAATTTACGACTTTCCACTCAAACCGATAGCTATGTAATTCCACCCCATTCACAATAATTTCGCCTGACATAAGGTATAATTAGAGTTCAGACTAGTAATTAACTAACCAAGTGTCTTGACTATGATGAATGACATTAATTATTGCTTAGGTTTACTTTTAGTGGTATAGTTTGAGTTTTAGAAGTTAACATTTTTGATTGCTGTCATTAGAATCTAGATTTTGACTTCAAGATAAAATTAGAAGTAGTAAGGGTAAATTAGGCTGGCTTGAAGTGGTAACTAAGATGATAAATTAAGGTTATTCATTGAAATAGTTTTGAGGAGAGCTCATTCAGCTGATATAATTATCGTGAGGTTTTAAGTTCATTTATGTTATTAATCTGAATGATAATTCAATACGAATTATAATACTATAAATAATAGTGTTATTGGCTTATTCCATCAAGAATTTCTCAGTGGTAGCCACATAATTTGGATTTGTGCCCGATTGATGGCAATAAGCCATTACGTTGGACTTAAACATAACTGGCGAAATGTGAGCATACTATTAAGTGCACCTCTGCCTAACCCTTCGGGCATTACAGGCGTGATGTTATGTTATTTATTTTGAACAACTTAACTCGACGATTTGCAAAATGAGGCCAGAAGTAATAATGCTCTCTTTTCACACAGCGTTCAGCAACACAGGCCCATAGAAACATTCGCAAAGCATCTAATTTCCGAAATTAACTTAATATGAAAAAATCAACAAAATTCCCCAAACATTTTCCAATTCGACATCCAAAAAACAAAACTAACAATACTGTGCTCCAACAGAAAAATCACGCCAATTACTGTTTTTATTTGTTTTCTTTGTGTAAATATACTTTCTTAAGAACAGACATATTTCTCCGTATCCACTGAACGTACACAGCCGTAACTTTCGACGTATTTTGATTGATCACACATGGGAAGATAATATTGCCTCCCATTTTCATTAATACTTTATGCTACCGTTTCATCATAAAATAATTTTGTTGTATCGATGGGTTTTCCAAGGGTATACAATTTTGGGAGTAAATTGGAGTTTGGAGGTTTAATAAGGTTGAAAATTGCTTGGAATTTTTCGTGTGTGTGATAAAATGTGATCGATTGAATCTGTCAGTAACTTTTAAGACCTCGATGACTTCCTTCGTAGTAATTGCATGTTTACTATAACACCATTTTTCATGGTTTAGGATTACTGAATCGTAAAGCGTACACTGAAGAAATTAGTGCAAGGATTAATGTTTTCTTTAATAACATTGAATGTTCTGTTTCTTACTGTTTACTCTACCCAAACTGTTAGTACATTGATTTGTAGATTTTAATTGTTATTTCTTCAATTTCAGGTCATTGATCCTCCTCTTCGTCACCATCCTATTCTTCAGTACTCTCTACGAGACCTACACAATCTACTATGGCAATAAGAAGGAGTCCCTCGCCTCCAACTTGATTATCTGCTTCTCCATCATCAACAATATGAAGAAGATCATCTCTACGAAGCAGCACAATACCTTGGGTTTGGAATGTATCTCTGGAATCAAGGCTTTGGCCATGATTTTTATCATTGCTGGCCATGCCTGCATGTTTATTGCTAGTGGACCTGTCATGGATGCCGATGCTTGGGATCGGGTAAATATCTTTTTATTTCATTATTTTTATAAACTTCTTACTTATAAATTTATTTCATTATTTTGGTACATAGGCGGACTTAATGCCACAAGGCATTCTCTACCAGTCAACCTTTGGATTAAATAAGAAAACATTGTGATAGGGTACAAAATAAAAATATAAAAATATCTTCTAAAAAAATTCCTTGTAAATTAAGATCTTCTTCTTATTTGCAAACATTGACAAACTATTGGTAGGCCCCTCTTAAGTAATGTGGTACGAAGATCTTCGTAGGGTTGCTGGTAGTGTCTAGATGAGAGTAGCCAAGACTTGAGTGAAATGTCGCACGATTAAAGAGGCCTATCTCCTGCTAAAGGGTGATGGTTATTATCTAAGTATATTGTCTCAAAACGATGGCTCCGCAGCAGTCGAGTAAAAGTGCTTCATTAGCAGTTCTGATAAATAATTTCAGACTGTTTTTAACATTATAGTAAGATGATCAAGGCTTTTGTATTCAGAGCCAGCCTAGACAAGACTAGACTAAGCATTATACCTTTTTTTCTTCGTTAAAAGGGGTAAAACAAACTAGTATAAATTACATTAGTAACAAAGCAGTCTTTCCGCGAGTGAGCGAAGCGATGAGAGTTAAACCTAGAAAACGAGGAGCAAATTAAATGTAGGTCATGAACTTAATAAACTGGGAAATGTCAGTGGTTTTATTTCAATATTGTTTGTTTTATATTTATGCAGTCTTTTAAATTAAAGGCTCTGTCGATATTTAAATACGGCGTTGTTGCTAGCGACATAACTTCGTTAATGAAATTCCTGTGTAGGGCTGTCAAAATATTTTAAACTTTCAACCGTTTGTTTTGTAGTACATACATAGTGTTTTAATTGAGTTTAAATTTCAATTAATATTGCAAGGCAAATATTTGAAATAAGTAATTGCTTAAAAATGTCAACACTAATTAACGTTTGTGTAGTCAAAGTAACAAGACGCAGTCTAGATAAGAAAAATGACAATTTAATTTATTTGAAATTCTTTTTCTCTGAACTATGTTTTGTAGGCTGGTTAAAAAATATACTTCTTCAATTAAATCGGTGATTAATTGGTTGCCAACACCAGCCAACCCTATCCCCATAAAGTCTATCGCACACAGTATAATTTATGTGAAAGTTTGCTGGCTTGATCTCTTGATCCTCGATAGGGTCAAGGTTACACAGTTTATTTGGATTTACACAGAGCTTCTAATTATGCCCGGAGCTTGCCGCCCAGATACAGTATCGCATAAATTTTATCCGTAATCAGGACCCTGTTTTAGTTACAACTGCCTAGGTTTGTTCTCAAGGTTAACTTAGATTAAGAGAACTAATCGTGAACTCAGCAGGTTAGGCACGTAGACTTGTTTCAACTATGTAGCAGAGGGTTTCCGTAATGTAGTGTGATTATCGTCTGATGAATAGAAATGGCTTCATGAATGGCTGTTTCGAAGGAATTAGAAGTTTTCTAGGTAGAAGATCCTTCAATGTTTATATAGATCTTACTGCTTTTGGCCTTTAAGTTGACTTTCTAGTAGTTCATCTTCAAAATCAATTTTGGTTTGATAGATGCATTCCACTTATTCTGTGCCTTGGAAAGCACGTTAAACCGTTGGTCTCAGCTGTCAATTGTAGATCTTTGACAGTAGTTACAGGTAGTGGCTCGAAAGTTTGACAACCAGTCTTACCAAGGGGTATCGTATTACCCAGTATTAACTGGGTTGTGGAGATCAGATAGGCATTTATTCCGTGTAAAATACTGGTATTCAGCTGAATCCGGTAAGACAGGAAGCCGACCCGAACATATTTGGGAAAAGGCTAGGCAGATGATGATGATGTATTCGACTTATATCTATCTGTCTAGCCTTGTCTTGTACTGAGATCGGCTTCTAGTCTAACCGGATGCAGCTAAATACCAGAATTTTACATGGATCGGCTTATCTATTGGAGAGGCCCTTGCTCAGCAATAGACTGCTGTAGGCTGATGATGATAACTTATTTAAGTAACGTCCTAATTATCTTCCTTGCGTCCTTTTTCAGTTAGTCCGTCAACCAGCCAATGCCTTCATGTTGAACAACACTCTGTTAGTGGACACTTTCCTGATGCTGAGCGCCTTCCTCTTCGCAAGACTGTTCCTCGTTGAGCTGGACAAGAGAAGGGGCAAGGTTAATGTTATACCTATCTTGATCTTCCGGTATATCAGGTAAGATATTGTCTTCTAAATATAGCATTACGCCTGTATTCCATGTAAGAATAGGCAGAGGTGTACCTACGTACATCCAGATTTCGCCAGTTATGTGAGCGTATTGTCATCAACCGGGCATAAGTCCAGATTTCGGCTGCTACTGAGAAAATCCAGATTCAGATCAGAGAAAAGTCCAAGTTTGTCGGCACGGTTGGTGCAGTGGCTGAGCGATTGACTGCTGCGCTGCGTGTCGCGGGTTCGATTCCCGCACGGAACAAATATTTGTATGGCCTACAGATAGTTGTTTCGGGTCTGGCTGTTTGTGTATGTGAGTTTAAATGTTTGTGAACGCACCCACGAAACAGGCGAAATTCCTAGTGTGGGGCAAGGTTTACAAAAAAAAAAAAAAAAAAATAACTCTGTGTCCGAACTGCCCGACCTGGAAATTGAATAAAGTCTATAAACCCAAAGAAATCAATTTTATAGCATTAACGTTTTAAATCATACCAACTGTGACAGTTAATGGTTTGCTTCGGGTAACATTCTCGAACGGTATTCTCATTTCATTGAAATAGATATCTCTCATAGCAATAGAAATTAGATCACAAACATCTTGTTCTCTACTATTTTGAAAGGAAATAACTCTGTTTGAGCACTATACATGTAAACTACAGTATTCTTGTTCCACGATTATTTTATGACCTGCATGAACCAGGCAGCTAAAATGCTCGCTTAATTTGTTATTTTTAATAAAAACAACATTTAGACTTGTCGTAAACAAAAAATATATAAAATTTTTACTTGAATATACATCACAAAATCCCTTTGCCAACCTTTTGCTACCAGGATTTCATCAAAACGTAACTACTTCCTCTTTTTGCAAACAGCAAGCTCTTACCCAATAAACTGCCATCCACAATGAACGTCGTACCCTTTGTAGTATGGAATAAGCCTTATTAACTTAACGCATTTCTGTACCGTATTATAAAAGCTGGCTTAGCTTGCTCTTTCTTCGCTTTCAATAGCAACTTGTTGTTTTTCCGTCTTTGACGTTTTATTCCGATATTTGTTTGCAAAAATATCCATTTAATGACTGTTTCAATGTATAACGTTCCCTTAAACCCGCAACGTACCCTTTTTAGATTTCCTTCCCCGTAAATTGTTAGTATTTCTCCGAACATTTCGAATAATTCAGTTTGATAAAACAAACTTTTGAAACTGCCTAGAAAGATATTAGATTGACCCGAGTATAACGAAAGTGACCGACCCCAAACCGAATATAAAGTTAATCGATAGCTCACTTTACCCGTGCCTAGAATTTATTATCAAACCTAGAATTTACATTTTGATACTTCGTGCGTGACAAACGATAAGAATATCCGCTTTTTGAATATTACAATGGTTTGGGGTTTCAATGATAACAATTTCTTTGAAGCAGTCAGGTGGGCCGACGAAAGCATACAAATGGCCTCTAAAATGAGTACTATTTACGTATCTTATATCGATATTACTTATGGAGACGCCCTAGTGAAAATTTTAAGCTGTCCTGCATTTTACCAGAATGCACATCTACGATGCCATAAATGCATCTCATTGATTAGTAAAATCCTAATGAATATTAATAGAATATGCTATTTTCTAATGTCAACGTATAAATTTCTCTCCAGGGTAACTCCAGCATACTTGGTCATCATTTTGTTCTACATGACTTGGCTACCCAAGATGGGAGAAGGTCCTCTATGGCAGGACAGGTTACTGTTGGAACAAGAAAGATGCATGTCCTCCTGGTGGACCAATATTCTTTACATCAATAACTACGTCAATACTGATAAAATGGTAAGTTTGAGACTTCCAACCAATATAGGATGACAAATCAACACTAGGATTACTACCAGTATTTTAGACCTTACCTTAACTTATTTTTAGTTTAGTTATCCCAGTGTTACGAAGGTGTTTCCAATATATTTTCCAGTTTTCTCTTGTTTTGCTTTTCCGGCTAGTAATCAATGAATAATATTATTATTATGTAAAATGTTAAGCTTAATATAAACCAAGTATAAGTAAAGAAAGTTGATAAAACTGTTAATTTGATCTTTAAGATAACACAAATAATTTTTGAAGAAGACAATTATGAAAACAAGCTTGAATGTGATGAGAAAAAGGAACTAACAATATAACACTTCAGTGTAAAAGAAGAGCGTAAGGGTCAACTTGCTAGTTGTCAAACTAAAGTTTCACAGAGATTCACAAGGCTAGTTTTATAATGCTTCCCTCTTTATTGTGAGCGAATCTTTTTAAGCACTAGACACTCTTGGACAAGCGATGACAAAGACTTTGCTTGTTTTAAACTTGACGAATTTAGCTGCTTTGTTAAGTTTTGGTCATTGTCTTTTTGCTATTAACAATTCTATAGTAAAATTAATTCCGTGAAATCGGTCTCATGTTTTCTACTATTTCAGTTGATACGTTTTTATTTTTTGTAATTGATTGAAGTCCGTTATTGGTGGGTATCAATATTACATATCACCTATGATAGGCTAGGGATATATTTAGACTGTCTTTTTGACAGTCTAACATTTAAATCTTCAAATAATTTGGTTAAATTGACTGCTTTAATATTGTGACCGACACGTTATATTTTAATCAAATTAAACTTTAATCAATTTCTAAACCCTATTTTGTTTCTTTCAGTGTATGTTCCAATCCTGGTACCTCTCCGTAGACACACAGCTGTTCTTCATAGCACCCATCTTCATCTACAGTCTATGGCGGTGGCGCAGGGTTGGCCCCATACTTCTGTCAGTTGGCATTCTTCTATCTTTGGCTGGTCCTGCATTTATCACCTATAGGGATAATTTGGATCCTACGCTTTTGTTTTATGCCAAGTAAGTTTGCATTTTCTTCTTCTATGTCTACTAAGTCTGTAATTATCATGGTTATTGTTGTTATTGTGCTACGTTTTAATTTCAATATTGTAAGTTCTTAATTAATTATTTTTCTTACAGAGAGTTTACTGATATCATTTCCAACTACTACTTCAATGAAGCTTACATCAAGACGCATATGAAGGTGATTATTTATTTCATGGGAATTCTTACTGGATACATTCTGCATCGGGTACAAACAGAAAAGTAAGTGGAAACGATGTTTTTTATATCCATTCCAAATTAGAATACTTAAAGAAGAAACTTAGGTATCGAAAAGAGAAGGGTAGAATTGAATATTTATTTGTTAAAAAAAAAAACAAATTCGGACGCATAAAGTTCGAATCAAGTGCACATACTACTTATTTATGAGGACGGACGGACGGTAATTTTTCGGAATCTGGCCGAATTTAAAAGTTGACGTTTCAATACTAAAGTTCTTCATTATTGTTTCAGCTACCAGTTCTCTTTCATGATGAAAACCTTTGCGTGGATCACCAGCGTTGTCCTCGGTACTATAACTACCTTCTCCGTGACTGTCTTCTATCAGGACTGGCATTACAACGCTTTAGAGGCCGCTGCCTACATTTCTTTGCACAAACTTGCCTGGGGTATTGCTAACGGATGGCTGATCATTG
The DNA here is from genome assembly GCA_910589295.1 of Noctua janthe. NCBI lineage: Eukaryota > Metazoa > Arthropoda > Insecta > Lepidoptera > Noctuidae > Noctua > Noctua janthe. The sequence goes on from OU342560.1 coordinate 4,263,898, forward strand.
CCTGTGCTACTGGCAATGCAGGTAAAATATCTCTTTAAAATTATCTTGCTAACGTCAAAGTACTCTAGAGTCGAATTCAAAATAAAGCATCGACGAGCCAGGCAACGTACCTTGCGGTAGGTACTCTTAAAATTTTACTCCAACTTTATTTCTTGTTAATTTGTTAGTTACTGATTCGTACAGATTTTTCGTATAGATTTACATTTAAAAACTTCTGAATTTTATACCTATTTTATTTCCTAAATCCTCTTCTATTTCAGGTTTCTTCGGAAAATTACTGACCTGGAAATTCCTGGCTCCGTTTTCAAGATTGACATTCTGTGCTTACTTGGTGAATGGAATCGTCGAATTGTACTACGTCGGTGAACTGAGGCATCCATTACATATCACCTTCTTCACTGTTGTGAGTATTATTTGGATAATAACATCATAAAATCACGCTTGTAATCCCCGAAGGGTTAGGCAGTGGTGTACCCAGCCTATTACCATCGACCGGGTACAAATCCAGACTGGCGGTCTTTGAGAAATTCCTGTTGGAAAAACTCAATATTGCGCTGCCCGACCCAGGAATCGAAGGACCAGGACTCCATGCTCAGCTGTCACGACTGTGACCACTAGACCAACGGGGATCTTTTCTTATCACACCTTAGTTAGTCAGTAGTTAAGTAAGTAAATATTGCATCTTCATCTCGCTCTCTCTTAGGTTCTCGTTTTCTACACATTTCAAGAACCGATGACTATTATTATTTGATGACAAATATCTGCATCTTCACGTGGCATTCCGCACTGCGCCAGCGTCGCCTTCCTATAGACCGAAAACCTGTGTAGGAGCAATAGGCAAGATAAAGGCTGATTATGCTACATGATACGCCAAACAATGTGTTGTTTTCGTAACTAATTTAAAATACATCTGCTTAACTCTCATCTACATTTATACACGCGTGTCTTACATAATTATTTGCGACGTAACGAATGGTTTTTGTGTTAATTAAAGAATACCTGTGGCTTTCTTAAATTATATTTCGTAATTACAAACAGGAAAATATCCAGAAAACATGGATGTAATTACTTTCCTTGCTAGGTTTTTGTAAGTTTATATGTGAGGCTTTCAAAAGAACAGTGGAAACAGTGGAATCAGCTTAAATCTTACGTAACAAATGGGAAAAGTTATTAATAAACGATTTTTTTTTTGTTGCCCCACACTTAGAATTTCTCCTGTATTTACAAACATTTTAACTCACATACACAAACAGTCAGACCTGGAACAACTGTTTATAGGCAATACGAATATTTGTTCCCTGCGGGGATCGAGCCCGCGATACGCTACGCAGCAGTCAATCGCTCAGCACTGCACCAAACGTGCCGTGCCAGTCAAACATCACTCCAAAGCTTTTACTCTATTGGTAGACCGAGAGAAATTAAGGACATGATTTTATCCTAAGATGGATAGCATAATCAGCGTATAATGATCCGACACACAGCCTCCTCTTTACCTGAGGGAGTGGTCGATAATCCATGACAAGAGTCCAGCGCATTGTTGTGTGCCTTCGAAATGTTGAACCAAAAATTAGGAGATTAGGAGATTAGAATTCTTCTCACATTAAAAAAAAAAAATATTTATTATTTATTTATTTCAGAATTTCTCCATGTTAGTTTCATTAATATATAACAAAAACACAGATTAAACACATAAAATGTTAGTGTGTTAGTAACACAAAAATTATAGTATTTTTAGTACCTATAACTAACTGACGCTTATGGCTGTCCTTATCCACTGATTGTGAAAAGGGCAGTCAAAACGGCCTTAAAAAGTGTTATCTTCACTAACATTTCCTTCACAGTTTTCACCATAAATACCAATTTTTTCATGATCTATGTACAAATCCAAATTAATCCTGAAGATCCTTCTGTAAACTTTAATAAATAAAACTTTATTTTTCAGATGGCGAATGCAATATCTCATATAGTGCTGACCTTCTTCCTTGCCATGTTTCTGTGCTTGACTTTCGAGTCACCTCTACATGGGATTGAGAAGATTCTTCTTCGATTGTTTGGTGAGTTGACCGACAACAAATTAATCTCCTTATACTCTGATACAAGATCTTACTACTATAAGCGAAAGTTTGGATGGATGGATGTTTATTACTAAATCACGCCAGAACGGCTGAGCGGATCTGGATAGAATTTGGCACAGAGATAGATTATAGTCTGAAATATCGCATAGACTACTTTTTATTCCGGAAAAACACGTCAAAAATTTCTCGCGAACAAAGTCGCGGGCAACAGCTAGTGTTACATATTTCTGATAGACACTCTCTTTGTCGGTATGTTAACTGTTTACGCCGTAACGGCTGAACGGTTTTGGATGAAATTGGCATTCGAGTAGTCCATTACTTGGCTTGAGACATAGGATATTTTTTGTCGTGGTAATAAATCCCGTGGTATAAACGCGCGAACTCCACATGCGCGAAAACGCGGGCATAAGTTAGATACTTATAAAAACCGGATTATTCGTATCGTTTCTGTAACATATTCTTAATTCAAAGCATTTTTTTTTCAATTAGATACTACACGACTTTAGTCTTTTGTTTTTCAAAACAAAAGGGTAAAGTTACAGTCCCAGTCACAAGGCACAAAAACTTGTGAAAGTACTGTAGTTGCCCAAATTTAATTTTAAATTTCTGTTTCAATTAATCTTTCAAGAACAAATCTTTCAAAACTTTGCTTTAAGTTATAATAACTAATGTAGTCAGATCAATGATCACACTTATAACTTTATCATAACAATCTTAACAAAGTTAAAACTACAATCAAAATACGTATAAAGTTATTGAACTGTAAAAATGTATTCAATCAATTTGCTCATTCATCATTTTAGATCTATATATTATTACTATTTAAGCTTTAGTAAAAGGTCTATTGTGAGTATCGAACTGAAGAGAAGGCCTACCTTTTCTTCAGTTCAGTACCTAATGCCATAATAGCGACATAGATTACCATTGTGCCCAAAAATATTTACAATGCTTATTGTGCTCTCGTCTGATTATGATTTGACAAAAATGATTTTGTCGTAGTTATAGATGTAGTTGTAGACTCATTATTTCCCTGCCCTTATCCCAATTTATTTGGGCTCAGCGCAACATTTCTTGTTCCAGAATTAATTCGTCATCTCAGTAGTCTGCTATCATCTTTTATATAGTCAATCCAACGTTTCTTTAAAAATACAAAAAATATTCCTGAAAAAAAAAATAGTATAGATTTTAATTGCAATATCTACTACTTCTAACGTGTAAACATAACACAACCTGTAATCCCCGAAGGGTTAGGCAGAGGTGTACCTAATAGTGCACCCACATTTCGCCAGTTATGTTTAAGTCCCATGTAAAAGGGAGCGAGCCTATTTGCCATCAACCGGGCACAAATCCTGACTCCGTGGCAGCTAATGAGAAATTCCTGATGGAAAAACTGAATAACACTTTGCCCGATACACCAGTACACCAACGAGGCAGTCGAACGTGTGTCGATGGAAAAGTTTACAGTATCAGATTTAGATCAGATTAGATTTATTTTAGCTTAATTCTGTTAAGCTATTCTTCCCACTTAGGGGCCACCCATAAATTACGTCACACGAATTTGACATGATTTTTTACCCGTCCTACATTTGTGAGACTCCCTCCTCCCTAGTGTGACGTTAAGTTTTACGTTTTTTGTTAATAGCTCAAATTCCGTGTTTTAATATTTAAATATATTAGAATAAAAAAATCATATTAGGAAATTTAGAACCCCTCCCACCCCTTGTCGCACAATGTCACACTTCGTTGACCCCGTCCTCCCTCTTAACGTGTGACGTAATTTATGGATGGCCCCTTACCTCGTGTTGGTTTAATTATGCTAAATTAGGTATTTTTTATTTCCAGCTCGGCCCGTTCTGAGTGACAACGCAAGAAAGGACGCATCAGTGGAATCATCGAGAAACACTAGTCAATCTAAATTAGATTCGTAGCTTAGTGTCACACCTTCTTAGTATATATTGTAAGTGGAAATCACTGTGTGATATTTACACAGATGGTTTTCTTTGTTTTAGTTAGGTTGAGATCGGTGCAATAGGTACCCAAAAGTTATAAGAATAATATTATGGTTGGTTTTCAAAAGAAACTAGAATGAAAAAAAACTGGAAACGACTAAGGGTGAAGTGAACGCGATCAGCACTTGTATACCCGGGTTCAAGAGCAGCCAGTTGCAATATTCTACAACAATGATGATATGGACGGCTCTTAAACGCAGTTAAGATATGCTGAAATCACTTTCCGTTTTATTATGGAAACTTGGCCAAAAAAAAACTGTGGCGTTTTCAATTCTAGCAAAATAGTTCTTTAAATTATGCTAAAGTCAATAAAATTGTCCGCGAAGTGTTTTTTTTTTTGTAAATAGGAGTCAATGGGTAACATTGACTCCAAGAAGGACAGCAAGAAAGTTGACCCCAACATATCTTTAAGGTGGAAGCGCCAGGCCAGCCCGTGAAATTCAAATCTTCTTACATTTTTTGCGATTTGACTTTCAGTGGCAGACTGTATGTTGAACAAAATATGATTTGCGGTCGTAATACGCATGTATGAATTTTTCATTGAATGACTATTTCATGAAAAAGTCGTTGGGAGTTCAGCGCTGTATTGATGATTTTAATGATTATAACTGTAAAGCCATATTTGTTAAGGCCGTGAATCATATTTTAACCAACATGCAACCTGACACTGACACGCTAATTGCAAAAGTCGTAAGAAAATTTGAATTTCGCGAGCTGCCCTAGCGCTTCCCCCTTAGTAACTTGGGTATTAGTATTGTGCCAATGTAATATATTATTGTGAACCAAACAGGCTCAATTATTTAAGGTTATAGGTAATTTTGTAAATATATCTTTATTTGTAAGTATCTAGTTAACTAGATTAAAAACTTTTTTACGTTTTATAAAATTTAGAAATTAGCAAAAATTTAATACCAATTTTTATTTTATGTATTTCTGACGACGGTGTATAAATAAATATTTGATTAGTATCAAACTGAATAAGATATTGCGATATAAAATGTTAATAAAAATATCGTAATTTTTCCCGAATGTATCCGGAATCGACTTCCATTTTTTATCGCCAAAATTATAAGTTCAAGATTGTCAACTGCCTTTTAAGGAACATCAACACGAAATATTGTATTGTAATTGAAACCCTAACGTAAGAAGATTAAGGTTATCAATTGAATATACTTATTGTAGGATACAGTCAGTGCAATAAACAAGTTGACATTTCGTGGTTAAAAAAATGTTTTTTTATGAAGAATTGAAGACGATCGGTGATCGATATTTATTCTTCGACTAAATATAATTGAGGAGTGTAAAAAATACTTTGTTTGTAGCATTAAATGCGTCTTGTTGTGATAACAATTATGTTTCGAATTTATGATACAATTTTAATAAGAGGATAATGAAACTTGAATTAACTGAATAACTCTTTTGTGCTTTATTTCTCTATCAGTATTTTATTACATTCCAATTATCGTTCGGATGAATTCTATCTTTAGCTGTAAGGTCAGTTTTTGTTTCTTACGTATATGCTATCAGACTTAAACGAAAAATAATAATTATTACATAATATAATATATATATATGTAATAACAATGTCCTTTTAAATGTGAATTGTACAAGTATTCGTTCTACTGTTTCAAACAAAATCATAATATTTGTAATTTCTTTTTTATTAAAAATTAAATGCTTAAATCAAATTTAAATCGTATTTAATATTAAGAAGAACGATTGCATTTTGATAACTTTTCTCATTTTAAAACGACGTTACTGGGATACACATGAATTGATTAATATTTCAAGTCTTTTTTGTTTAGATAAATATTATATTTAACTTCCATTGCTCAATGTTAAATGTACTCTATTTTATAAATACCTCAATGTGCACAAGATTTTTATTTTGATATTAAAAAATGTTGTTTTAATATTAATTGCTTTTCCTTTCAAATTTAAAGAATGAGTGTTTCATATTTACTGCCTCGTTGGTCGAGTGGTCGCAAGCGCGACTGCTGAGCATGAGGTTCTGGGTTCGATTCCCGGGTCACGCAAAGTGCTATTGGGTTTTTCCATCAGGAATTTTTCAGTAGCAGCCGCGGAGTCTGGATCTGTGACTGGCTGATGGCATTAGGCTCGCCCTTATAACTGGCGAAACGTGGGTGTACTATTAGGTACTTCTCTGCCTAATCCTTTGGGGCTTAAAAGCGTGATTTTGTGTTATACATTTATACTTTTTCTTTGTTGCCTTATAAAATACTCACAACAACTTAGCTACTGGCCATAATCTAGGAGATATTTTGGCATTTTTTTAACCCTACGGTCAAAAAAACCACAATCCCACCAATACACTTCCAGCCATACAAAACTTCCCACACAATATAAACGAGTCAGCTCCAATATTTGTGGTACCAGTGAATGCACTCAAGTGTTCAAGAGCATGGCCGGCGAACTTGGACAGTTTTCAATTACTCAAAGTTACGGGGTAAGTGCATAGCCCATCAACTATTTGCAAAGTTGCATAATCTTCGTAGGATCATGCCTGGCATACACGGAGCTGAGTTGCTGGTACGTGTAAATTAAACTCGCTGGCTTGCCATGTTGCTGTTGTGTTAAGTGTTACGGATTTCGGGAAGCTAGGACGACTTGATGCATATTTGGTTCAGTGTTGTTTGTTGTTCGTTGATGAATGGGCTTTCCTGGGTTAGTATTTTTGAAGTTTTGATTTAGAGGTGGAGCTCGTGGCTAAATAATCACAGCCACTCGGGTCGATCTTAGGGTTAAGCCGCGCTTGCCTAGGTTAGTCCGTGGATGGGTGACCGATCATTACATACCGAGTTTCCTCCGTGCCTCGGAAAGCACGTTAAGCCCTTGGTCCCGGCTGTCATCTGTAGATCTTTGACAGTCATTACAGGTAGTCAGTGGCCCGAAAGTGTGACAACCAGTCTTACCAAGGGTATCGTATTATCCAGTACTAACTGGTTTGTGAAGGTCAGATAGGCAGTCGCTCCATGTAAAATACTGGTATTCAGGTGCATCTGGTTAGACTGGAAGCCGTCCCCAACATAGTTGAGAAAAGGCTAGTCAGATGATGATAATGTAGAAAAAAAGATTAACTATTGTTGCGTATCATAATCGTAACATTATTCAGCTGAAACATTCTCTGATACCGTTTGCTCTAACATTGACACAACGACCAGCTTATTAGACGACTGGTGATAGTGATGACGTGCTTCTTTTTTTAAAATCAAACCTGACAGATTTTTTTTTTATGTGACTGGTGCCTAAGTTATTATGGAATTGCATCCTTTTTTCTGGTCCTTTTTTTAGCCTAATGTGAGTTTTTATTGTAGTTACTGTTGGTTTAATAGTTTCAGGGAATCCTGCTTTCTTCAGCATATAAACAATAAAATGGATTTTATTATTTTATATTTCAGTCTATAAGATCCAGAACGACTATTTCATTTAGGACAAGTAGTACTCTCCTTGTCGGCCAAGAAGTTAATTCTAAAAATATAAAACCAATTTAGAAAGTTAATTTAGTGTTAGAAGCTCATTAGAAATATGTTTTCTCTGAGGCGGAAAAACGTTTGGCGAAGTACCTAACAGACTTATATTAATTGTGTGGAGCGATATAATTATATTTAAAGTACTTATAAGGTTCTGGGCTATGTTCAAAGTTAATTACTAGATAAGGTTTTATATGTAGTTTCAATATTAATTAGTAGATCTTTTCTGATTGACCTGGAGTCTTCAAACGGCTTAGGATCTCACGTGACTAAACTATAATTTTAGGTGATTAATTTAATTTACAAGAACGTGAGAAGAAATTAAGGTTTTGGAAACCCTAAATGAGCGTATTTTATGATGACAAACAGAAACTGTGTATTGCTGGCATCCTTTGGAAGGAATAACCAAAACAAAAGTAAACTTTAAAGAAGAAAATAAAAATTAACATAACATCATACAACGTAACATCACGCCTGTAATCCTCAAAGGGATAGGCAGACATATGTAGTACATCCATATTTCGCCAGTTATATGAACAATATACGAGAATATGAACAACTCTTTAAAAATCTTCTGCTGCCTACATTTTTTCGAGTTACGCTACCGATAATGTAAGGCGACTGAAAATTTTTCGCAATTTCATGGTCGGTCCCATAGTAAAAGATGTTCATTTTCATGAGAACTACACGCTCTTAAATTAATGCCAAACGTTTAAAAAACCACCCAGTAAATTTTAAATTAAATAAGTAAATTGCTAGGCGACTGCCTAGCAACTGAAAATGAAGAAAATGAAGTTTGATCGTCTCGATTGACTAATCGAGACGATCAAACTATATTGTGTAGGTATTATTCAAGTGGGATATAAATATTGTATAATGTCAAAGTATGAACGCAGCTATAATGGTTAAAACGGAACGCATCGCATGAAAGAAAGAGAAGTAGGTGTACGAGTGAGAACGAGAAGAATGGGACGACTACATTTACGACGGACGTACGGTGTGACGTTGATTTTCTTGTGTGCTAGAAATAAATTGTTTTAAAAGTATTTGTGCGTTAATTTTGCCATACAATCCCACATTCTTTCTTATTGTTATTTCACCTAACGCTACCCGCTTTCTGTGTCGCCTGACTCATTCAAGATAGGACAGCAACTTATATTGGGTCGAGTAGAGAGCTGCGTAAAACGTTATCGTAAGAAACAACCAGCTTACAAGTTCCTTTCCTTATCTTTTATCTTTTGTCTAAACAACGTCCCGCTATGTTTATATACGTTCCGCCATTCAAGTTGGCAGAACTTGCCATTTGTTAAATTAAAATGTTTCCCGACTTCAGATTCGATTCTTCTTTGTGGTGAAGTATTTTTTTGTATTTTTAACTTCAGTTGCAGTGTTTGCTAGGAAGTTGTTTTTGTTTGATGGTTTTACTTGAGAGGTAGGAAAAGCTATATAGTACTTGGTTTTGCCCGTGGCCTTGCTTGTGTTGAGGGCGGGGACTATCCCAAGGGTGCTTGCTATCGGAGTAAATAGTATTGTGTGTCTTAACCTAATTTAGTCCCCCAGTGGGTGTCTGAGGACGTGGGCGTCGTACTGACGCAGGCCCAAGAAACGCTGGCGTTCGATCTGGGATCATTCTTAACGGATTGGTCGGAGAAGGCAAATGCCAAACAAAATTAGAAAGCCTTGGGAAACCAAAAAAAAAAACCCTACCCTTGCCTTGGGATGCAATAAAAATTTGATTATTGAGTATTATATATAGCCTTTGCCCAGCAGTGGGACAAAGTAGGCTGATATAAATAAAAATATCTTAACGATGATCGTGATCTATCTGTGTGGAAAATTTCAACGAAGTCCGTTCAGGCGTGAAAATTTAGTTTTCAATCACAACAATAGTATGAATTGATATATTAGTACATATTAAAGATTATTAGCTGGGAAATGGGTGACTACTGCTCTTCTTTTCTGTTCAGTTGGCATAAACCCACCTTCTCAGAATAACATCACTTCATAATTTAGTCCTAAATAAAACCTCTTTGAATTTCACGTACTTTGCTCAACATGTGAGTACAAATAGATATCTTGAGATATACCTACGATTCAATTTCCTTGAGTATAAAATCACTGAATCTCGATAACCAGCCATTCAGAACCATTTACGATTATAGTTGAATTTCTTAAACCTCTCTTGTTTAGATTTCAAAGATTCTTAACAAGTCGAGGTGAAAAACGATAAGGTTTAATTTTTTTACTAGAATTATAAATCGGACAGGACATAGGACACGTTCTGATAAATATTTGAGTCTTAAGAGGAAATCACGGAACAAGAAATAAATATAAGCAGCAATATATCCTTCAGGAACATTTCCGTGAAAATTTCACAATAGAAATGTGGTTTTATTTACTAGGTAGTTTCCTTTATGTATTCCCGAAACTATCGCGAAATGTGGCTGTTTTCTAACAAGTGGGAGAACGTGTTTTAGACAGTGGTAACGGTACACAAGTTTAGAGAAATACCTGTGAGGTAATTCCGTAACACACATACAATAGCAGTGTTATTCGTTTTGACAGTTCAATAACATCCATTGCGTTATTTTCACTGTAGAGCAGATTATTTTTTCAAGCATGCCATAGATTACGAAATTCTTTAAAAATCTATTGGATTAGGATAGAAAGTGTTTGTGCAATTTGCGTGCTGAATCGTTATTATTCTCCTGCCCTTATCATGAATCATTTCACAAAAAAAATATTTTTCCAATGATCGAACTTTATGATTTCTTTGAGGAGCTCGTGGCTAAATAATAACAGCCGCTTGGGTTGATCTTTAGGTTAAGCCATGCTTGCCTAGGTTGGTCATTACATACCGAGTTTCCTCCGTGCTTCGGAAAGCAAGTTAAGCCGTTGGTCCCGGCTGTCATTTGTAGATCTTTGACAGTCGTTTTTCAGTCAGTGGCCCAAAAAGTCTGACAACCAGTCTTACCAAGGGGTATCGTATTACCCAGTACTAACTGGGTTGTGGAGGTCAGATAGGCAGTCGCTCCATGTAAAATACTGGTATTCAGCTGCATCCGGTTAGACTGGAAGCCGACCCCAATACAGTTGGGAAAAAGCAGACGATGATCGAACTTTATGATTTTCAAAAGTTTTTTTATCACACATTTTGCGAGTTTTCAGTGAGCAGTTGAATTCCGAATATCTGAAAAGATACCCAAAACAGAGCATCAGGCGAGCACATAGAACTGTACCTAGATATAGACCATTTACGGTCCTAGGGGAGATCCTCTGCCAAGACTATCCATCGACGTGGTAAATAAAGTGTAAAAGTTTATACAGATGCACTCTCATTTCCCTCACTGCCATATTTTGATGATTCGGCAATCTCTGGCCACCGGAGAGAGATCAGGCGCAGAGCCAACAGACTAACGTACTTCTGAGTGCTAACTGTAGGGTAAGCAAGCAGTCTAAGCACGAACATACTATATCAAAGTAAATAACTAAGAAAAACTAGTTACAGCAAAGTTTACCAAACTCCTCACGTATCTACAGTACACTTTCACTTGTAAACTCATAACCCTCTGTTTACAGCTTCAGCCGAAAAATTACAAAGTACAAACGTTGCCTAAATAACTTCACGACACGGGGTTGAATTAAAAGGGGCAACCGCGGGTATGCCCAACTTTTTTACCCTTTCAGAGTTCGCAGCACCTGCGTTGCTTAAATTATGTAAATACAATTTAATTCAAAGTCCTTTGTAATCTTTTACTTTCAAATTTTCGGGGAAATTGACTTATTTAGGCATACGAGATACAGAGTTTTTTTTAGTGTGATGAAAAAAGGTGTTGTGTTTTGTTTTGGGCTGTTTTTCCGGTTGAGTATGGCATTTACATTTCCTTAATGTAATATGTTATATAAGGTCGCCCTTGGACAGTAAAACCACAATAGATTTACCTGCCTACATTGGCCGATATATTTGGGATCAAATAATACCTACAATATGATCTCACTGACTCATCACTTGTTACGGTGAAGGACAAAAACAAAAACATCGTGAAGAAACCAGCATGCCTGAGAGATATTTCTCGACGCCATGTAAAGCCAAGTTAGGACGTGAAAGGGAAAGAACCTCATATCACAGCCGCCGCGGGAGTCGCCCCGGGAGTCGGGGGCCACAAAGTGGCTCTCGGCCACCGTAGGCGCGGGCCTTTGGACGGTGAGTAATGGACTAGCTCGCCGTCCATCCACCAAGTTAGCCACTAACCACACGATTAAGAAAAAGGCTGACAGATTTAATCCAATAAAAAATAATCTTCACATTTTTGGTTTTAATCCTTTGATACCCATAACTAAACTAACGACATTCTTCAATATATTTTAGCCTTATACAATAATCCAGCTTAAAACTAAGTTTCTTAAGTGGCCGAAAATTCAAATAAAGTTCATTTTTACTTTTGAACGCATGGAATGCAGAATTGAGATGAATATTTATTTTGAGAGGGTATCGCTCATTATTGCGAACAGCAGTTACGAATTTCGCCCAAATTATTGCCGAGAGTCACAGGCTATATTTAAAACGTTTCCGTGAGATAATCTACGACCATAAGCCGAGTGAAGCTGTGGGCAAAAGCTAGTAGATAATTAATTCTCTTGTCGAAAACAGATCATCATTATTTATAGTATATAGAATGTCAGTCCTAAAATATCAAGTGCTAAAATCCTTGAAGTCTAGACACCAGAACACATAATACACTACACGCGTATGTTACACGTGCCCATCAAAAATACATTGTATCTATAATGTACGTACTTAATTATCATGTCTTATGTGAAGTCTGTTTTCAGCTGAGAAAATATTTTCTTGTTAAAACATTGATTTTCAGCTGGAGAAATGAGGAAATTGTCGAGAGTAAAGTTTTGAGTAGTAATAACATAACATCTCGCCTGTAATCCCCGAAGGGCGAAACAAAGGTGTACCTAATACACTCACATTTCGCCAGTTATGTTTAAGACCCATGTCATAGGGGACAAGCCTATTGCCATAAACCGGGCACAAATCCAGACTCCGTGCCTGCTACTGAGAAATTCCTAATGGAAGAACCCAATAACACTTTACCCGATCTGGGAATCGAACCCAGGACCTCATGCTCAGCAGTCACGCCTGCGTCCACTAGACCAACGAGAGTATTGTTGTGGATGGCTTTAAGATTAAGGGAAGACGAAACAACCGATGGATGGACTGTGTTAAGGATATAATTATAATGGATACGAGTAGTATGGAAGAAGACATGCTGCGGACGAACCTAAATAAATTGGGATATTGATGATGACATAGTCTTCAAACTCAACAAACGTGTTGAATTTGATGAGGATTTGAATTTTGCTTCTGGATTAATAGACCTATTTTCCATTGACACACATGACTGATCTAAAATTCATCTAAAACAGAAGTAAAAACTAGCACGATTAATACAAAATCAGTTCATGTCTCATCATCAACTGCCTAGCCTTTTTCCTATTATGTCGGGGTCGGCTTCTAGCTATCCGAATGCTGCTGAATATTATATATAGAGCGACTGCCTATCAGTGGCGAAGGTTCCATACAACCCGATTTCTACCGGCTTCCCTTTGAAAAAAGGCACAGTCAGTATTCTATAGACAAATAATATAATCACATTAAAGATAATGTACTCCGGCTTACCTCTTACAAAAATTGACCGTTCGCTACTGCTGCCTATCTGACCTCTACAATCAAGTTATTACTGGGTTACCCCATGGTTAGACTGCTCGTCAGACTTTCGGGCGACCTGTAACGACTGTCAAAGATCTACATAATGATAGCCGCGACCAACGGCTTAACGTGCTTACCGAGGCACGGAGGAAACTCAGAATGTAATGGGTGGTCACCTATCCACGAAACCATCTAGGCAAGGCTTAACCTGAAAATCAACCCGAGCGCCTGTTATTATTTAGCCACGAGCTCCTCAAGAAGGGATGGTCGATGGGGCCGAAAAGTTCTGGAGTGGCGACCGCGAACCGGAAGACGTTTTGTGGAAGGCCTCCCACTGGGTGGACCGATGACCTGGTGAAGGTTACAGGGATCCGCTGGATGCGAGTCGCACGGGACTGGTCAATGTGACGACACTTGGGGGAGGCCTATGTCCAGCAGTGGACGTTTTTCGATGATGATGATGTGCTCTTCAATAAAGAAAAAACAGTTTATGTCTCGATACAAATATTAGAAAACTGGAAGCGAGGTTAACTGCACCGGGTGCGTCGAAAGTAATTAGTCAGATTTTCTAAGATACGCCAGAGGACCTAGAGAAAGTGGCTTTCTATCAGCAATAACAATAGCGACCAAGACAAAAATGAACTGTTTTGATCAGAAACTACCGAAAAATTATGACGAACCACTTGACACTAATTGTCCAGGCCGTCTGATCGTATTCTTGATTTTTGCAGAATCTAACAACCTTGTACCAACGTAACAATAATAGGTGCAGGGACACCATTTGTAATGGAAGAGCTTGCATAGAATTTTTTTGTGTCAAAAATAACACGAGGAAGATAGTGTATCTATATCAATATAATTGCAAAATTCATACCTATATAAAATATGTATAATAATAATATATATCGTTTACATGGTGTATTTGCATAAAATATTCAATTTAAACAAAATTATTTTCACCTGTGTTAATAAAGTCCATTTTTACAAAAACATTTCGTATATCCTCAACACAATTCACTTGTATTTCGGGCGAGCCGTTCTTGTTTTTACTGCTGGACGTATTTTTATAAACTAAGGTAATATTGTTTTAATAATTTTATCATCGTTCACATTTACCATTTCATAGTATTTTAGTATGTTGGTTACAACAATCGCCACAATCATGTTTAACAATCAATGAGTGATCATTCACTACACAAGAAAAAAACTAGACAAAGCAAAAACAAAAATTTGAACCCTTACTATTTGGATAGTCATCGTACCTTGAACAGTTAACCTCGCTACATCAGTTTAACCAATTGGTTTTTCTTCTTATTGTGTGGTTAGTGCCTAACCAGGTGTTATGCCACCCATGGGCCTCTGACTTGGCCTCACGATGTTTTCTTTCACCGTGGCAAGTGAAAATTATACAATCCGCACATGACAGCGAAAAATTTTGAGGTGCGTATCTTGGGTTCGAACTTGAGACCTAAGACTTGGCAGTCCGACTTCAGTTGGTCATCTTGGTTACTGGCCTATATTTTTATAATGGCATGAGCTTTTCCATACTTCTTAAAATTTATGTCGAAAGAAGAAATTCCAAATATAAAACAAAGTCTTGACTAAAAATCTTCTGTTACAGATGCATCAAAAATTTTTAGGAGTCATAGTTCTTCTTTTAGTTCTCTTCAGATTAGTTGTCGAAGCCTCTCATGGTGAGTACTACCACCACCTACATACTACAAAAGATTTTTCTTAATTGTTTAGTGGTGATTTGCGGTTCAATTGTATTTGTTTAAGCTTTCGAAGTGATACATATAAAAAAATAAAGTAATTCATTAAAAATAGACTGGACATTAGTATTTTGCATACGTTAAAAAAATACCTCAAATTGGCAAACGCAAGGTGGGACGCCCTCAGACTCGGTGGAGTGACGATCTTCGCAGGGTGGCTGGTAGTAACTGGATGAGAGTTGCTGAGAATCGAGTTGAGTGGCGTGCGATTGAGGAGGCCTATGTTCAGCAGTGGACTGCTTTAGGCTGATGATGATGAGATGATGATGATACTTCAAAATTACGTAAGAATTACATAAACTATGATAAAATGCCCTTCTCCACTTCTTAGTTTGTTGACTTGGAGGAATAATGGTAGAACAAACTCCTCAGCCAATATCTGACTGTTCTATTCACTACCATGTCATTAAAATTGTTTCTAAAGTTAAATAAGCAAGTATGGTTGATTGTTACCTTTTATATTTTCAGATGGAATCACACTTGTCGAACATTTGGACGCTTATGATGCCAACCCACAAGCAACAATCGAATGATATAAATATGATCTAATAAAATTATCGTTTTTTTTTTAACAACGTTGTATTATTATGTAAAGTAAGTAAATTATCCGTAACAACTTTATATTTCACGATAGTCTTCGATAGGCTGGCCTCGCCTCTCATGCATGAGGTTGTTGGTCCAAATCCAAGCAAGTACCAATAAGACTTTTATATTGGACATCACAGATATCGGTGAAGGGAGACGTCGTGAGGAAACCTGGATTTATAATTCAAATAAAAGTCTAAAATCGCCAACCCTGAGAAAGCATATTGATTGCTGCTTGTGCAGAAGAGGCCTTTTCCCATCTGTGGGGCAGTAATAAGCTGGTATTATTAACTTTAAATAACGTGCATACCATAATACAACACCCCACTTGCGTAACATATTTCTATCATAATTCATTGCTTCGTGTTTGAAAAATTCAAGTGTTCTATTACATTTAAAATTGTTATTTTACAGTAAAACTCTTTTTGACACCTCTGTCAGCCGCGATATATGGCAGTTAAATAGAAACTCTAAATTACCTTCCACAAGGTCCATTCTTTGGTTTCTACTTCTTGTCAAAAAAGTAATAGACTCGTCAAATTGACACCAATGTCTTTGTAACACAATGCGGTCAAAATAACATTGAACATTGTTTCATAAAATAATCTTAACAGTCCAAACTTCTTGAATTCATGAAATAATTTACGTCAAAACTTTTGCAACATCTGTACAAATAATTACTTTTTATTAAAATTCAATAAAGGTATGGAATGGTTATCATTTGACTTATTACAAGTCTTATTGAATAACTAATATTCACCAAATCTATAAGCCAGAGGCCTTTGGGGGTATGGAGAACAGGGTGTAAATTTCTTCATCCCCCATAGAAAAGGGAGGATCCTCCGACCAGACGGGTGTTATGTTTGGTGGGCTACAGCCCGACAGTTGCGGTCGGGTTCTCCTATACAATAATACAACATTAGTTTTAGTATATGCAAAACCTCAAACACATGTCTAGTATTTTTATGTAAAGAATCTATATACAAAATTTCAAAACTGTATCATGATAAATCACAAAGTCATAAGCTTGTTCTGTTACCTAGTTGTCCGCTCAAAAACGTGGTCACCACGCAGCGCGCCCGCGCACGCGCTTCTAGCGTCGTCTTGAGCTCATTGATAATAATAATTTGGCAGTAGGTACCTAAATGATTGCGATAGGTACTTAATGTAGTTCGGTATTCAACTTGTAATTTTTTTAAATATTTTTGACAAAATATAACATGGGTTAAAAATATTGGAATTGATTCAGTTACTTATTCTGAACAAACTGTATTTAGGTTTCGCATATACTAAAAATAATGTTGTATAGTCTTAAATCGAAGATAACTTTACTTGCGCGATGTAGGAATTAAGTGTGTTTCGATGTTTAGTTCATCGTCTGTGTCATAGATGGCGCTGTAGTACTTTTTGGTCTATGTTGCTGTAGTACTCTTTGTAGTGCCTCTACAGGCTCATGGGCGGCATAAAAACTATGACACCAGGTTAGGCACTAACCACACGATAAAGAAGAAGACCGTTTCTAAACTAACTTTAGAATGATTTCAGCATATAGGTACGTGGTAACAGTCGGTCGTTTTTAGGAGTTTTTTGCAAGGTTTGATCCTATAAATCATCCTGTGGACTGACCAATTCAGCATTGTGATAGTTTGTAATGATCACAATGCTGAATTAAACGTATTATAATTTGAATTTCGCGGGCTACCCTGGCGCTTTCACCTCAAATATAATAAATTAGATAAAGCAAAAAATCTTCGACTTCTCAACTAACTTTTTGATACTTCAAAGTTGGGGTCTTAAATTATCTGTCATGTTTCAATAAGATGCCAGACAATCTGGCGATAGTGTTACTACAAACTATAGTAGTGTTTGTAAGCCAATTTATAATTCCATTAATAATATAAATTACCTATAGTATTGTAAACGTATTTTTTTTTCTCTAAATAAATGAATATTGCTGTATTAGTCAAATTATGATATTAATTATATTAAAATTCTAATATTTCTACACCGGCAACGGTAGTATATGTGAACTAATATAAATTGTAACATCTTTATGTACCTACCATATACTCAGAATTAAATGATATTGTATTCTATTCTAATCTAGGCTAGCATTATATTTCTGGTAATATAATTTATAACCATCCAACCCACACAACCATTAACCTATTTCCACGACATAAATATAAAATGCATCAAAAATAAAATAATAAATGTCGTACGCGCGTTTTTAGCGTTTCATGCTCTCAATATTGCAGGGATGAAAATGCCGGGGCCTCAGAAAATATTCGGAGTTCTCTGTTAATATCGCGTCCCTCTAACCGTCGTATCATGTAGTCGTATTATTATAAACATACGTAGAATCGTGTCATATTATTTGTACAAGTGAATAGAGCCTGGGAATGTAATATTTTTTGGAGGTTTTAGGGGGAACGTCTAGTGTTTTGCGATAGATTGTGGTGCAAAAAACCTTTACCTTCATCATCATCATCATTTCAGCCGAAAGACGTCCACTGCTGGACATAGGCCTCAACCAAGTGTCGCCATATTGACCGGTACCGTGCGACTCGCATCCAGCGGATCCCTGTAACCTTCATCAGGTCATCGGTCCACCTAGTGAGAGGCCTTCCAACGCAACGTCTTCCGGTTCGTGGTCGACCTTTGTCTTTTTAAATGGTCTGAAATCGTCGACCACGGAGGATATTGTTGATCATTCACGTTTCTTCAGTGTATAAAGCTCATAAGAGCAGGAAAACAATATTCTAGGCTTTGTAAGTAGGACAAATTAAGCCGTTGGAGCCGCCACTCTTTTGTAGATCTTTGACAGTCTTTACAGGTAGTCAGTGACCCGAAAGTCTGATAACCAGTCTTACCAACGGGTATCGTATTACCCAGTACTTTGTTTTGGTTGTGGAGGTCAGATTGGCAGTGGCTACATTTAAAATACTGCATTCAATTAGACTGGAAGCCAACCACAACATAGTTGGGAAAAAGCTAAGCAGATTATGATGTAAGCAGGACAATACAGGCGATCACATTCTTAGTGTGTTTTAAGCTAGGAAACAGAAACATGACAGGCGGGGTAGCGATAGTCGTGGAGAGGATCCGGCAATTGGGTCTCGAGGTGGCACTGCACAAGTCCGAGGCCATGTGTTTTCATGGGCCTCGGAATGCGCCACCGTCGGGATCCCTACTGACGGCGGGAGGGGTTTCCATCGGCGTCGGGTCGACGTTGAAGTACCTAGGACTCGTCCTCGACAGCCGGTGGAACTTCGTGGAGCACTTCCGACGTTTGGCTCCCAAACTGGAACGGACAGGGGCTGCCTTCAAGCGGCTCTTGCCCAACCTGAGGGGTCCAAACGCCTCCTGCCGGAGGCTATACGCGGGGGTCGTGCGGTCCATGGCTCTTTACGGGGCCCCGGTGTGGGCGCGTTCTTTGAGGCGGCAAGCCGCCCACTACCTGAACGCGCCCCAAAAGGTAATAGCCATAAGGCTAATCCGGGGGTACCGCACGATCTCCGGCGAAGCGGCTAGCCTCCTTGCCGGATTGCCGCCATGGGATCTGGAGGCGATAGTCCTCGCACGCCTGCACGAATGGCGCGCGGAGGCACTACGTCGGGAGGAAACTCCGCTGCCGCGGCAAATTGCCGCTCAGCGGACAGACCTCCGGCGTGATCTCATGGCGACATGGAGAGAGCGACTGTCGCAACCCCGAGCAGGGCACGCCACCATAGTGGCGATAAGTCCCCTCTTTGAGGAGTGGCTAGAGAGGCGCCACGGCGCCCTCACCTACCGCCTGACGCAGGTCCTCACCGGACACGGTTGTTTCGGGAGGTTCCTGCACCGAATCGGGCGGGAGGAAACGCCCGGGTGTTTCCACTGCGAGGATCGTCCGGAGGACACGGTGGAGCACACCGTGGAGGTTTGCCCCGCTTGGGCGGAGCACCGCCGTGTCCTCGTAGCGGCGATTGGCGGCGGCGATCTCTCGCGTCCGGCCTTGGTTCAAGCCATGGTCCGGAGCGAGAGGGAATGGGAAGCCGTCACCTCCTTCTGCGAAGCAGTCATGCTAGTGAAGGAGGTGGCGGGACGTGAGAGGGAAAGAACCTCACGTCCCAGTCGCCGCGGGAGACGCCCTGGGCGTTGGGGGTCACGTGGTGGCTCCCGGCCACCGTAGGCGCGGGCCTGTGGACGGCGGTCCGGCCGTCTTATGACGACAGGCCGTGTCGACGGCGCGTTCGTGTTCCACGTGCGCCTCAAAGAGATGTCAGCAAATAAGTAGGGGTCCGCAAGGACCGATGCCTGCCAGGGCTGCGGGACTGTTCGAAAGAGATACCGTGGCCCTGGAATACAAAGGGCAAAGAAGGAACATGGATGGGTTTTAGTCAGTACAAGTCTGACACTCCCTTCCGCTCCGCCCAGAGTGGGGGGGGTCATTTGATGATTTCCCATCCGAAAAAAAAAAAAAAAAAAAAAAAAAAGAAAATATCATAACACACTTGTTTGGAACCATCACGTTTCTCTCTCATCGTTCTTTTAACGACAAACCAAACAAACAAAATTCCCAATGCAAAATGGCTTTTGATTTTCGTCGATTGTTATCCAATTTTTATCGTTCGGTCGCTCACTCGGCTTGCGTATTAACTCGACAGTAAAACTGACTACACGCTACTCGTGAAATAGTTTCCATTCAGAGTTAGATCGACTGACGTTCCGATGTTTCGTCCGTACCGATCCGGATTTGAAAATTTGAATGAATAAAAAGTCGTATCGGCGACGCGTATTTTTTTCGTTTTCAATTTTATAAGTCCTTACCTTATTGTTTTCGATTCGCATTCGAGTGCCGCACTCGATATTGGTTTGTTTGAATAGAGCTGTCGAGTTTTTTGGATGGATAGAACTTTTTATGTACTGATGTGATTAGATGAATCTGCAGCGAGTGCCATATTTACAAACAGCTTTAATAGCTATTTCTGGTTTTAGTTTTACCTTGGCTTTTGGTAATTTTTAAACGTAGCAAATTATAATCTTTTAATATAAAACTTGGATAGAGGTGGCGAGATAATTTGGACGCGTACCGCGAAGGCTGGCCCGAGGAGGCGCGGGAAAATAGTACATATAAGGAATTGGGGGACGCCTTTGCCCAGCAGTGGGACAGTACAGCCTAATAAAAATAATATGAAACTTAACATACCATCACTCCTGTTATACCTGCTGGGTTAGGCAGAGGTGTAGGTACCTAATAGTACACCCACATTGCACCAGATAGATTTAAGTCCCATGTAATAGGAAGCAAGCCTATTGCCATCAAACGGCCTCAATCTAGACTCCGTACCTGTTATTGAGAAATTCCTGATGGCAAAACTCAATAACACTTTTCACTCACTACACCAACGAGCTAGTCTTTAAACGAAACAAATTTAATTATTATTTTAATAGTGCGTATAAATGATTCTACTTCTTAGAATGTCGGTCGTAATGAGTCGGCCCAGAACTCCCAAATCAAATAAAATTCTGTAAAACACATATATTCTCACACGACCAATTAAACATACTCAGCTGCATCAAAATTCACCAAAGAATGACCCTACAAATATTCGACGATCGCAATTATTCAAAACGGAACTCAATGCCATGATGAGGGCTCTCGTACTCAATAATTTTACGATATTCGCGATATTATTCCGGACAGCCATCATCTATCATTTACATCGTTGATCGACAAGGAGCGCTTTTGAGCGCTGATGTTGAACTCGAAATGACTTTTACGCATTGCGGATGTACGTATGTACATCGTATGTAGGTACTTGAGTATTTGTCTCCTCTCAAAATGACGTGTGACGGTTCATTGAGAGAAAAGGATTGACATAATTATCTCGGTATTTTTGTACGTGACAGGGTGAGTAGGGTTCAAAGGTTCGACAATTGATGCGTCAATATTTTTTGCAATCTGTATCGATATTTACGTGTCAACATCCATATTAAGGAGTGTGACTGCGAAATATATAATTATCTAAGAAAGATTACACGTGTTGGTTTGTGTTCATATTTTAGCATCCTTTCGTAATTTTAATATTCCGTTTGGGGAAGATGCGCTACCCCGCGAAAATTCAAATTTTCTTATGTTTTTTGCAATTTGAAGGTTATGTCAGCTTAGCATAAGCATAATCAGCCTATAATGTTCCCACTGCTAGGACACAGGCCTCCTCTCCATGAGAGGGAATGGGCTATAATCCACCACGCGGGCCCAGTGCGGGTTGGTAGATGTCACAAATGTCTTCGAATTTTTGGTTCTAGGACATCGCGGTTTCCTCACGCTGTTTTCCTTCACCGTTTTGCGAGCAGTGGTGATGAAATAAATTACATTGTGCCTGGCTGGATTCGAACCCACAACTTACTGTTCGTAAGTCGGGGCCGCCACTATTGGGCCACCGCTGCTCTCCGCGGTTATGTCAGGTTGTATGCTAATTCAAATATGATTCGCGACTGTAACAAATATGACTTTATAGAGTTATAATCATTAAAATTATCAATACAACACTCTAAGGTCATTTAATTCCATTGAATGACTATTTCATGAATAAGTCGCGAATCTTATATTGTTCAATATATAGCCTTTTTTTTTCGGATTCTAAATCATCAAATTACCCCCCACCCCCCTCCCCAATCTGGGCGGAGCGGAAGGGAGTGTCAGACTTGTACTAACTAAAACCCATCCATGTTCCTTCTTTGCCCTTTGTGTTCCAGGGCCACGGTATCTCTTTCGAACAGTCCCGCAGCCCTGGCAGGCATCGGCCCATGCGGACCCCTACTTATTTGCTGACATCTCTTTGAGGCGCACGTGGAACACGAACGCGCCGTCAACACGGCCTGTCGTCATAAGACGGCTGGACGGCGAGCTAGCCCATAACTCGCCGTCCACAGGCCCGCGCCTACGGTGGCCGGGAGCCACCACGTGACCCCCGACGCCCAGGGCGTCTCCCGCGGCGGCTGGGACGTGAGGTTCTTTCCCTCTCACGTCCCGCCACCTCCTTCACTAGCATGACTGCTTCGCAGAAGGAGGTGACGGCTACCCTGACGCTTCTAGTTTAATAGCATCCCACTGTCGGAAGCAAGAGCATCTATCTTAGTTATTAGTGTTAACTGTAATTCTATAGAAAATCGTGTTGAAAGACTTTTGAATAAAGGTGCGACTCACATTGAAAGCGATTGCCACTTTTTTAAGCCCTTTTGATCTAAGCTATTTACTAGTAGAATAGTAAAACAAGTGAATTTCAACTTGTATAAAAAACTCACATTAGTTATCGTTATTTATCGCTTAACGTACTAACTGATACAGGACCTGTGTATTATGATATGCGTGTGATATGATATTTAGCGACAGTAAGTATGGACTGCGATAGTAATCATTTACAATTGCGAGTTTTTGGTACAAGTTGTTTCAATTGTTTTGACAGCTTAAAACGATTCTACTTTAGAATACAGAGGGAGGGAATTCTTAACAATGTCGGCCGCGATATTATCATTACCCCCTTTTAAAAAAAATATATGCTCTTTTTACTATTATGTCACCTTAAGGTGAGCAACGTGTGGCTTATCGTCTTTACGGCTATCTCGAAATCTTTCATTCGTTCTTCTACTACGATAACATGACCATAACAACATTGAACTGCCAAAGAAAATAACAAGCTTTACCCCTGACCTTATTTTCCAGGCTTCATCAGTGTTGGCATGTTGGTAGATATTTAGTTCCAGCTTGATACAACAGATGGCATTAGCTTGGCTGTTGGCACTAAAAAAAATCCTCTTTATTAAACTGCGAAAATGACGTTGATGAATACATTTTTAGGCAGATAAATGGGCCTAAAAAACTAAAACTCTGATCTGAGGAATTACTTAGCTCGCCTGGGATGAATTCAGGCATCAGTTAACTATAGAGATAAAGTTAACCCTATTTTACAGCTTCTGTAACAACTCTGTTCTGGTCTTCCGTTCTGTGTGTGCTTAACTGTAGAGCTCAAAACAAAAAGTAGATTGAAGTATTTCTCAGTTTTCAGTAACTTTAAATGTTTTAAAATATACAGATTCCAGGTTTTATTCAGCCTGTATGTCGTAATAACATTTTACGACTCTAATTAAGTTTATAAAACGCTGTAATTCTAATAATGTATTGTTTTTACCCGACCACGGCGAAGCCAAAAGTAAGTGTTATGATTTTAGCAGTCTGTGTATATATGTATGTTTGTATTTACATATGTTCCTCCGTAGCGTCTAAACTATTCATCCGATTTTGATGATCAAGGTGTCAGTCGATTCGTTAAAATGGTCCAATGTTAAATGTGTGTGTGTGTTGTTTAATGTGTGAATGTTAAATGTGTGTGTGTGTGTTATGTGTGTGTGTATACGTTTTGTTTAAAAAAAAAAAAAAAAAGAAATAAAGAAAGAAATGACAACAATTTTTGCAACTGTTACTACTTGTAATTTAAACAAGTAAATTATCTATACTAAAATATTAGTGGTGGTGGTGGTCTTCGTAGTGGTGGTGGTATTTTACCTCTTTATAATAATAAAGAGGTAAAATTTGTTTGTAAGTTTGTATGTAGCGGGTAATCTTCAGAATTACTGATCCGATTCCGAAAAATCAATCATTAACGGGAAGACAGATAGATACATTATCCCCGAGTGCTATAGGCTACATTTAAAACGTTCCCATGGGTAAATTACCATACATAACAGAAGCGAAGCCGCAAGCAAAAACTAGCTATTGACATGAGTTTTTAAACTGACCTGGTCACTAACACTAACTTACTCGCAATAATTTCAGTATGTCCGTGATAATGGTGCTTGCAATTGCAACAGCGCCGAAATATCGGGAACTCAAAACAAATAGTAAACGTGGTAAATATCCCGTTTTCAGTATTAAATTATTCCTGATTCATGATTACTTAATCTTTTGCAAAGAAAAAGCACTGGTCGTTTTCATTCATAAGAAATAGATTAAGGTAGGCATCTAATTTCTAATGATGTATTTATAAATATCACTAAGAATAAGTAAAATCCAACTCAAATACGTAATACCCACGTATATTAGATTAAATTACATAATTTTGAAAACAACTTTTAGTATAACGTAGCATATTAGCTATTTCGAGATCAAAGCCATACAAAAACATACTGGTTTCAACGCAGTGAAAAGAAAATTTACACTATTTAAGAGCCCCGGGGCTCTTAGACGTAGAGCTCCTTTAAAATTTATCATAACAACCTACGCTTAAGCACTTTGTATCCAGACGCCCACGTACATTACGTGTAGTAGGGCTGGGACAGAAGGTTAGTTCTGGTGGACCATTGAAAGGAGTAATACGAAATGACGAAATTTTTTTTTTTAATTTAATTTATTTTTAATGGTAAAGCAAAGAATTTTCTTACACACGGACAAGAAATGGGAAAATTATGAACGAAAAGAGTTTTCATTTAATATTTCAGTTGCTGGGCGACCGAGCGCTGCTCGGGTGAAAATAGAGAAAACGAATTTTCCCATAATATGAGACCTAGCTAGATCGATTTTTCGGCCCCGTAAACCCCTAATATGCAACTGTCATCGAAATTGTTAGAGCTGTCTTCGAGAACGTGATTACAAATAAACAAATATGCTCATTTAAAAATATAGGGCTACTATTAATAAGCGACCACATAATGGGGAAAGATTTTTCTCAAATGCTAATTTGCATCATTCCACCAAAAATGATTGCTCTAGTGAATGCTTTAAAATATTCTGCTTTATTGTATTCACAGTGGGACTACCTTTTCTCCACTTTACAGTTTAGCCATCTCTTTGATACGAGCTCGGGTTAATTATTATACCTAATCATAATACTGATGTTTTATGAACAGAATAAGTTAGGTAGCAACTGACATCGGGCTATGGTCTAGCCTAATGTTCTGTGTCTAGCCGACGGCCGTATATTCCTTGTTCCAGGTATTTGAGTAACCTAGACGTTGTCTTGTTATGACCAAGATAGCATTTGTTTAAGTCAAGTAAGTCAAGTTACGTCTGAGTGTGAAAGTTGATAATAATATTAATGTTGCATAGTCTAATGTTATACCACTATCATCACATAACATCACTTTTATAAACACCATCATTCTGCCCTATCCCAAGTCATTTGGGGTCGGAATAGCACGTTTTCTTCTTCCATACTTCTCTACTACTCGTCATCTCATCATACACCTCCTATCTTGCCATATCATCCTTCACACAGTTCATCCATTGTTTCTTTGGTCTTCCTCTACTCCTACACAGATCTACATTCATGCTCAAAACTAACTTTCCTCACGACATTTTCCACATCCCTCCGCATCACGTGCCCATACGTGACCTAGCCTAACCTAACCAGCCGATTAAGACACAACTTTTTAGTCTCCAGCGCCACTTTTAGACTTCCTCTTATGTACTCATTTCTTATTTTATCCATTCGCGTTACAACACAAATCCCCCTTAGTATTCTCTTCTCAGCCATATGCAACATATCGGACCAAAATCGTTACATAAACAGCCTATAATGTCCCCACTTCTGGGGCACTATTGAGAAGGGGGGGCCTCCTTCGCAATAAAACGCGCCCAATCTCCTCTAAAGAAACCTTGAAGTTATGTTTTTTTTTTCAATCAGTTTGCTGCTTTCAGATTGTTCATTCATTACTGTTTGATTTATGTACCAAATAATAAGAATTATCTGTTTTAGTTGTTTGTTAATTTTATGTTATTATTGTGTTTTGTGGATTATATGCAATTATTAAGTTTTCATGTATAATTTTATTTAATTTTTAGCTTTGTACGACTGACATTTTAACTTTTAAGTATATTGTCTTTTTTGATTGAATTTTGATTGATTATTATTATTATTTTATTTATTTATTTTTCATCGCGAATGTGATTGTTTGGTTTCAAGTGTATTTTAATTTTAAGTTTAAGATTGTACAAATTACACAAAATTTTGCTGTGCCCCGACGGGTCAACGGCTCTTAGCTCTAAGCCTTTTGTATAACACCATGTATTTACCTTGTAGAACGCAAATAAATAAATGTTTTGTGATCCGTCAGCCGCTGCCTTTAGTCATAATCTTCTATCCGTCTAAACCCATAGACATAAAATAGTGCAGTATTCCACACAAGGCTTATTTAACCCCGCGCTTCAAAACTTTCGACTTTGATTTCTATTACTACCAAAAATCCTCTTTAGCAGATTCTATTGAAGTTCTGTTCAATCAAAGCATAACCTTTTCATCTCTATTCATCTCACGCCAACTACTATCGAACAATCGATATCATTCGATTGATATTTCATGAACTGGCATTTGATGCTTGCGTGGGAGAGCTCTTAAGGGCTCAGGTAGACCTACTCAAAATATCACTACCCAATTCCCCTGCGAAATCTGAAGTGATTTTAGCAATTCTGTTTCAGGAAAATAATACAGGCACTTAATTGAAATGCCATTGTGGGCCGAATGTGTACTTTTTACTGCTTAAAGGGCACTTTGTGATTTTTTTATCAAACCGGAGGTTGTTCGTAGGCTGTCATTGAACGCTTCTGATATTATATACAGTGTGCCTTAACAAGTTTCGTGTTTCCCAGTCATTGTGTTAAGGCGGACGGATAGGCAGTCGCTCCAGATAAAATACTGGTATTCCGCAGCATCCGTTATACTGGAAGCTAACCTCATAATATTAGAGAAAAGGTCGATCTTTTTCTTCTAAGTAGTTCTTTTGTTTGGTGCTTTTGTTAAAAGTACCAGAAATTTCTAACTGATATGCTAACATACCCTTGGACCTGTTGAATTTGATTACCACCTTTGAAAGAGATGTTTTCCTATTAAAATCAATTAAACCTTCTTTTAACCCCAAACCCACTACCGAATACTATGCTAACAAAAAGTTTGACAAAGTATATTTTTCACGTTAGTTCATGGCTCGTTCGTTTGAGCTGTTGGTTTTATGCAGTGGGCCAGAACGAGCGCGAGGATTACATGGTCGGGCCACTCCGGCGAGTGGAGGGGTTAGAGTGACGTCACAAATTTAGTTGATAGCATTTTAGTTTGGATTTGTATTTAGTTAAATCCTTTTTTATTTGATCAAACTCGTCCTGGTTTCGATTACCGGGTGGGGCAAATTTTAATTGGGTTTTTTCCATCAGAAATTTCTCAGTACCAGCCACGGAGTCTTGATTTGTGTCCGGTTGATGGTAATAAGCTCGCCCTCTAGTACATGGGACTTAAACATAACTGGTGAAATATGAATGTACTATTAGGTACACCTCTGCATAACCCTTTGGGGATTACAAGCGTGGTGCTATGTTAAACTGGAAATAACTAGTGTTAGGCTGACCGTCTCAGATGTTGCTAAATTCCAGTGCTGTTTCTAGGTATAAAGTTATTCGTATATCTCGGTACTGGATCGGCATTGCCTGACCTCTGCGAATTTAGCCGTAACCTTATCTTAGCTCTAGCCTATCAAAGAATGTATTCTTTCACTGAATAATCAGTATTGTCCTACAAGGTAAAATAAGATATACAGAGTGTTTTTTTAAGTGGGACAATAATATGTGTAAATCCGAATCCATAAGAGCTACCAGTAAACTTTCATAAGACAGAACTTTAAATCTTTTTATAAAAACAATTTTGGCATACTCAATTTTTTCTAGCGTGAGTTGTCCATAAAATTGAGTGAATTTGGATTTCCCCTTGTCGTTCTACTTAAAAGAATCACTCTGTATAGGTATTAGTTCTATGGCTCAGCTTTAGAAGGCCTCCAATAAAGTAGACCGATGCCCTGATGATAGCCATGGAATTCCGCCGGTTGCGAGAAGCATATGAGCGTTCAACGTGGCGATGCTTGGAGGAAGCCTATGCACAGCATTGGACGTCTTTCGGCTGATTTTTAACAACATGTGTGACGTCTGACCTGAGTATTTTGCAAAGTATCTCGGAACTGGATTGATGTCGCCTCACCTCAGTTTACGAGACCAAAAAAACCGGCCAAGTGCGAGTTGGACTCGCGCATGACGGGTTCCGTACCATGGTAGTAGGGGAGCCCCTTTTAATTTCCTTTATTTATTGTTATACAAATCTTATACATTTTTAAATATTTCTTAAACTAAAAACAATATAAAAAACATTTAAAAATATAAACAAAAAAAAAATTAAAATTAATTATTAGTTGTAATAGCGGAAACAGAAATACACATTATGTGAAAATTTCAACTGCCTACGTATTACGGATCATGAGATACAGCCCGTTGACGTACAGATGGACGGACGAACGGACGGACAGCGAAGGCTTAGTAATAGGGTCCCGTTGGTTTCGGGTGCGGAACCCTAAAAATAGCAGAAACTTACAAAATTAAATATACCTAAGTCACATGCATTGGTTTGAATTCGTAACCTGAACAATGTATTAAATTATGTTTTGTCAAAAGTCGTTTATTTTATAATAGATTTTGCAACGTATTATTAACTCTTTCATTCGTTTTTTACTGCAAATGTCTGTTAAACTCATATTTTAAATAACTTTTACTTGTGTATCGCATGCACGTTGAAGTTTAATGTTCAAAAAGTTATATTTAGACTTTTTTATATTCTCCGTGACGAGATAAGCAGTTCCGAGTGATAATAATTATTGTTTGCTATTGTACTAAATATAGCAAAAGCCCAAAAAGTCAGACAACCAGTCTTACCAAGGAAAACAACAGGAAAACTGGCATGTTTTTGTACTGCGTTGATCAACACAGAACATGTTAATTTATCAGATAAAGCAAAAAGGGCACCCTGGCGTCGCTGTGAAGGCTCTAGAATTCCTTGTTACGTCATTATATCGGGTGTAAAAACATCATTAACGAAGTCGAGAAGCAGTTGTTCTTCCCGAAATTGCGGTCATTTTTCCTTCTGGAACATACCTGGGAACCTTCTAGTTACGGAGATATTAGAGGTCAAAGTTTCAACTTATTGACTAGTTTATTTTAAATACAAGTTTTTCATGTTATAGATTTACTTTAAATACCTCAGTGACCCAACAGCACAATGTTTTGAGTGCGTTACATTGAACGCTATTGTGGTTTTCACTAAAATCGCAGTAATCATTGCGCAGCGTGACTCAGTTTGATGTACATAATGCTTGGTTGACGGCGTTGTAATGAGTCTGTTTACACCATGTATATGTTAGTGAATTCTAATGGTCATATAGTCACGACCGTAAAGATAAAGATAAAGATAAAGATAAAGATAAAGATAATTTATTTGTCAAACATGCGTTTACATAAACTGACTAATCAGACATGCAAGGTATTGAATTAATAGATGTTGTGTGCGTCCATGTTTTGCCACTAACGGCGTACAAATTTTGTAGGTATTATAAAAAATTATATTTAATTGCATTTTACATAATTATAGTCATTCTAAATTTCATTACAAAATACAAAACAAATAAATAATAATTGATGTCAAGATATTATAGTATAAGTAAATTATAGTCAAAATAGATTAAATTATGTCCAGAATATTCAGTAGTAAGCAGTCAAACGCCAATTGATTTAAGATTCACATGATTAAATTGTTATTATTTACTATACATATTACTAGTCAGAATAGAAAAGTCCTTTTCATTTAAAAAATCTATAACATTGTAATACACTTTACTGATTAAAAAATTTCTTAGTTTATTTTTGAAAACTGACAAGGGCAGTTCTCTCCAACTTTTAGGTAATTTATTAAATATTATAGGAGCCATACAGAAGACACTTTTGCGCATGAGGGTAGTTCTCGTAGTATGAGAGCATATCCTACTGTTGTCGCGCCTATTACGCGGGACTACTTCACCTAATCGTTTAAATCGGTGTGGATTTGTTTTGACAAAAACAGCTACCTCTAAAATGTACAGACACGGCAATGTAAGTATTTTATATTTTTTAAAGTATGGCACGCAACTATCAGTAGGTTTAATTTTAAATATTGAACGAACGCATCTCTTTTGAGCCTTGAACACCGTGTCTTTTTCCGTTGAGTTGCCCCAAAAAATGACACCATAGCGTAGATGAGATTCTGTTAAACCATAGTAGGCTGTAAGTAATGCCTCCACACTTATTATAGACGACAATGTGTGCAGGGCATAGGCAGATTTACTGATCTTCTTGCACAAGATCTCGATATGGGTTTTCCAGTTCAGTTTTTTGTCAATGTGGAGACCTAAAAATTTTGTTGTTTCTACCTCTTCTATAGGCTGGTCATCGTAGTGTATATTTAAATTACTCTTACTATTGATCCGTTGATTAAAATGTATTAATTTAGTTTTTGTCAGGTTAATTTTTAAGTTATTGTCATCTAGCCACTTTACCATTAGATTTATAGAATCATTTATGTCACTTTCATAAGTATCAACACTTTTACAGGGTATCGTTATAGTGCTATCATCGGCAAATAGTGTAAGAGGTTGAGGGATGCTTTTCGGTAGATCATTAATATATAATATAAATAACGGAGGCCCTAGAACACTCCCCTGTGGCACACCAAACGAAACTATACGTTCTGGAGATTGAAATACAATTTCATGTTTACTTTTCATATTAACGTGGTTTGTATTTGTTATTTGGGTTCTGTTAAGTAAGTAAGATTTGATTAGATTATTGACATTTCCTCTAATTCCATATGCTTCAAGTTTATTTAAGAGTGTGCCATAATGGACATAGTCAAAAGCTTGCGTCATGTCACAAAAAACGCCACAAACCGGATTCCTCTTATCCACGTTTAATGTCACATTATATAAAAAGTCATAAATGGCCATATTAATATTTTTACCAATTCTAAATCCTTTCTGTTCCTCACAAATAATATTATGTCTTTCCATAAATGAATTTAGTTCCTTGTAAATGTATTTCTCAAATATTTTGGAAATTATAGGAATTAGTGATATAGGCCGATAGTTCTCCATTAACTCCCTATCTGCTTTCTTAAATAGTGGCTTGACGATAGAAACTTTTAGAGCATCAGGGTAAATACCTGCGCTAATGCTGAGATTGATGACATGACTCAAGTGACCGCAGATTTCATCCGCAACATGTTTTAGAATAAAAGTAGCAATACCGTCATATCCTACACTGCTTGTATTATTCAAGGACATTATTATCTTTTTAATATCATCTGGTATACTAGGGGCCATAAACATAGTTTTGTTATTGAAATCTATTGTACACGCCACAGGTCTGCAGTCGACATCTAGTTTTGGCTGTATTTTATCAATAAAAAAATCATTAAATGCTTCTGCAATAGCCTTGTGATGAGATATGACGCAGCCACCCATTTTAATTTTATTTATGTTAGTTTTAGGTACGTTATACTTTGCACGATTGATAATTTGCCACGCAGTTTTCGATTTATTTTTAGATGTACTTATATTGTAATTGTTTTGTGCTTTCTGTGTGAAGTGAATAATTTTTTTGTAAATTTTAGAATAGTTATATAATATGGTTTTATTAATATTACTACGATTAAGTCTAAACTGCCATAGTAGTTTCCTTTTCTTTTTACTGCATAGTTTGATCCCTTTTGACAACCACTTAGTTCTTCTTATTGTATTTATTTTAACCACTTTTAATGGAAAACACAGATCGTATAATAGCTTGAAAATCTCAATGAAATGATTATAAGCTACGTTAGGGTCATCCGTGTCATATAGTTCTGAAAAGGCAAGATTCATTATATGGTTTTTAAATTTTACTATATTTTCCGAACTATAGTCCCTTCTAGTTGCGTACCAATACTTAATGCAACATATTTTTTGTACTGGACACTGAAGCAGCTGTGCTGTATGATCCGATAATGCCCATTCTAGTACTTCTGTCTTACATGAGTTAAAGTTAAGCGCAAAGTTGTCAATGCACGACAAACTGGCCATGCGAGTTGGTTGTTTCAAAGCAAGTTTCATATTGTAACTCGTTAAAAGACATTCAAAGTCACAACGCTACACGTCAGTGATAAAGTTTTGAACTGAGCTGGCCTAGCGTAATGCGGCGTTTCAACTAAATAAGAGGCCAGATTATACCTACAGGTTTTGATATCAATGTTGTGTGGCCTACTACACTGTCAACTTCACGTTCATGATAACAATTTAAAATTGATAACAGTCGTATGTCGGAATTTTGCTATACAAGCTTTACCACAAACCTACAAGCGCCAGCGCATAAAGTCACTACAAACTGTCAAATATTCTCATTCGATTTTGAACTTAACCATCAACGTTTTGTGGTTTTAAACCATTTGGAGAAATTTGACAAATTGTGGTAACTTGATGTACTGGCGACTGTACCATCAACTATCGTACCGAAAAGGGGCACCAAGATTGATAGAGAAGACAAAAGTCGCAGAAGGGCGACTGAGGATTAATTGGCAGGCTTTCAGGTAAAGACTTGTAAAAGCTGAGAGCAGTGAACTGCTACAGGCTAGAAACATCAATGTTGATCAGAAAAAAAAAACATGGTTTATTCAACCGTCAATTTATTAATCCTCCAGGACTACACTACAGTCGCAGTGGTTCTTGATGCAGACGCCGCCTCCCTTAGGTCCAGCGCCGTCAGAGTTGTGGCAGAATCGTTGGCATCCGTAGAAGTCGCAGCCACCTCGACGCGCCCTGATCCACGGACCAGTCTTGTAGAGATTCAGGTCATCTTCTAGAAACAAAATAATGGAATTTGTTATTGCTACATTTTTATAATAAAAAAACAGTTCTGGAGTACGTCATTATGCCTGTGTTTTTCAAGGGTTGTGTAAAGGAAACATGTCACCAGATAAGTGATGAGTCTCATAAAGAAGTCTGCCCACTACACTGTACACATGAACGTGTCGAGCGCGGAAAGAAACACAAGACTTGAATAATACTATGCCCACTAGAACGTATCAACAGCGTATCAAACCCGTTTATAACGGGTTTAGAACGGTCATCATACGCGGTTAAGCCCTACTTCCTTGCTGCGGGACTGTTCGAAAGAGATACCGTGGCAATGGAACACAAAGGGCAAAGAAGGAACATGGATGGGTTTTAGTCAGTACAAGTCTGACACTCCCTTCCGCTCCGCCCAGAGTGGTCATTTGATGATATCCCATCCGAAAAAAAAAAAAAAAGCCCTACTTCCTTTGGTTTGAAAGGTATGAGACTATGCACTCGACTCGACACTCAATTTTGCCGGTACTGATACCAATACGTGCATGGCACGTGATGGTATTAGTCGGTGACGGAACGGTCTGGTGGACTTGTCTCTAATTTCTGGGAAGAGAATCTGAGACTAAGAGAGAGGCTACACTGTTATTAAACTAGAGGCCCAGATAAAGTGATATTCTTTCAGAGATAATGATGGTGAAAACGTCAAAATTGTATTGACATTAGCTATCGAAATGCTATCGTTAATCATATTCAAAATCGTTATTTACAAACAGAACGTTTTGAAAGCGGTTGCTACTTGACTTGTCCCAGCTACCCGTAGAGAAGTGTGACCATACCTGCAGCACAATTAGGCACACAATTTTGTAGTCGTTTAAGCTTATGTTACATTGTAAGACAAGAATGGAAAAAATCACTCACCTGGATTCAAGCTACCAGCCCAAACAAAGGCTATGAAAGCCGCAAATACAGCGAACACAAGGAAGTACTTCATCTTGTAACGTCTCGAAACAATGACCAGACATTTCGACTTCTATCACCTTATATACGACATAGGAGAATCAGCATGATTGGAAACCAACTTCCAATGGCCACTGCGAAACTGGTGGCTGAATAAAACTGACCTTTATTACTTGTTTATAAGGATGAGTATAGTACACGTGAATGCAATTTTCTAATATTTTATAGCCGACAGGATTAGGTTTACTTCACAACTACTTAACTTAAAGTTTGCAATAGATAGAGTAATATAAAATATTTTCGACGAGCTTGCAAATCAAAGTTATAGCTGTTACTAGTTTATGCCCGCGGCTTCGCCCGCGTGGAGTTCGATAATAGTCCCGCGAGATCATACTACCGGAATAAAAACTATCCTATGTGTTAATCCCCCTAGTTTAGAAGGCAGGGTTTTTAACTATTTGTACAGCCTTCTACTAAAATTCAATGTACCTATGTGGAATGTAATGGTATTGTATGCAAAGGTTTTTGTGCCAATAAACTTATTTTTTTTAATTTATTAATCCAGGTTATAAGCTATCTGTACGCTAACTTTCATCCACATCCATTCAGTAGTTTTTGCGTGAAAAAGTAACAAACATCCATCCATCCATCCTCGCAAACTTTCGCATTTAAAATATTAGTAGGATCATGGGTGAATTGTTAAATTAAATACACTATCGTTGGTGAATAGAACTTAATTTTTTTAAAGCCATTCAGTAATTTTTAACAATATGCCCCCCGCCTCATTCGGCGAAACGACGCGTTCGGAGGCGTTGTTAAACAACATCGCGACAATCGTGTATTCGTGCGACGATCATTTTCTATTAGGACATGGTACATGGTGACATGATATGGACTCGACAGCGGCGGGCTGTGTCGGTAGACTTTTTCTTTCTTTTTTTCGTTTGTAGAATATTTGTGAATACATCCTTAGAAACTATATTCCAATTCATTTGCAGACAAGTAAGTAACTTTGTTATGTTAATTTTGCTTTTGTTGAGGTGCATAAAATTCAATTAAGACAACAAAGATTTATAGACATGTTCAACTTGAAATTTTAAGGAAAATTATCATGTTTATTAAATGATTTTTATTAATTGACAAAAAACAGGTGGTATAAAAAGTTAAAAGGCAAGGTAAGGTTGCAGTGTAGGTATGTGCTGCTAATACCCAATTATCTAATCAATACGAATACGATTAATAAAATCGTCGATTCTTCAACCGATAATTTTTTGCCAGGGCATGAACTTTTCATGCAATTCTAAGAATAAACCACAGGGCAAATGTCTTCACTGTTGTAGACCGAAATATCCAGTAACAGCCACATTTTCAATAAAAATGATCTCTGATGATTATGAATGACCTGAAGATCGGCCCAAACGGATGTTATTATTTAACCACGAGCTCCTCTTACGCAGTCGGTCTTATATCATGTTTTCAAGGCAATACGTCGGCACGCAGACAGTTTAAAATATCCAGCCAAGCTCAGCTACTGGAGAATAGAATTTCAATCTTACGCGCAGTTTGTATGAATTTAATTTTTGTAGGAATCCTATGAATGCATAGAGTTTATATTAATAAAAATATATTGGTTGCATTTTGTAAGAGGAATGGCATTTGAGAAACTGGCGGTATTATTATGTATAAGTTGATTTTTGTACCTAATGTATTAAGAGACGGTCATATTTTTGTTAATGGGCCGGTATTTTTTTAACATGAGTGATATTTCCCTAAGTAAGAATTATTATTAAGTAAGGATATTATTT
Source organism: Noctua janthe (assembly GCA_910589295.1). NCBI lineage: Eukaryota > Metazoa > Arthropoda > Insecta > Lepidoptera > Noctuidae > Noctua > Noctua janthe. Next base: position 4,300,008 of record OU342560.1, read on the forward strand.
TATTGACTTTTCAATAAGGAATTTTGCAGTAGCAGCCACGGAGTCTGGATTTGTTGGTTGTTGGCAATGGGCTCGCCCCCCATTCACATCACTTACACATAACTGGCGAAATGGGGGTGTACTACTAGGTACACCTCTGCCTAATGATGTTATATGTGTTTATTGTTCTGTAAGGATAATATATGTTGAGGGAAAGAACCTCACGTCCCAGTCGCCGCGGGAGACGCCCTGGGCGTGGGGGGTCACGTGGTGGCTCCCGGTCACCGTAGGCGCGGGCCTGTGGACGGCGAGTTATGGGCCAGCTCGCCGTCCGGCCGTCTTATGACGACAGGCCGTGGTGACGGCGCGTTCGTGTTCCACGTGCGCCTCAAAGAGATGTCAGCAAATAAGTAGGGGTCCGCAAGGGCCGATGCCTGCCAGGGCTGCGGGACTGTTCGAAAGAGATACCGTGGCCCTGGAACACAAAGGGCAAAGAAGGAACATGGATGGGTTTTAGTCAGTACAAGTCTGACACTCCCTTCCGCTCCGCCCAGAGTGGGGGGGGTCATTTGATGATTTCCCATACGAAAAAAAAAAAAAAAAAAGCATAATATATGTTTTGGCATTACGATACTTTTTTATTTTACCTAGCCACCACATCGGATGAATCGCGCAATTATTTTAATTTGATTAAAAGGTATTATACCGGGCAATAAATCTTGTTATAGTCAAGCACAATATCAGGATGAAAAAGTAAATTAAACTATTGAAAAGATCGATAATAGTGTCTTTTAGGAACCATTGGAGATAAAATCTCCCTGGCTGATCTATAAACGATACTTGGCATCAGTGTCAAACCGTACGTGAAACCTGGAAAAGGAAATATGTCTTAGTCAGCGTACTAATGTTTATAAATCTCTGCTTAGGACATAGTTATGCTTACTCATTATCGTGCACCCCCTTTTAATTTAATCCCTAACTCTTAAAATCATGAGCCTATTTTGAAGACAAAGATATAAAGGTGTTTATTGGCTCGATAGATTTTGCAATGTAGCCTCTATTGTCTCGGAAGAAGTGCTGAAGCAGAACTCGGATTTGCGTTGGGCGCGAGAGACTTCTTTTCAACGACTGATTTACCCAACAAGAACGAGTTTTATGAATTTAAAAAAATACATAGTTATTAAGCATATAACCTATATTATGTTGCAATAAAAATAACTGCAATTCAACAATAACTTAAGTCCAAAAAAAATTGTGAGCCTGCGCGAATATTTCGACCGGCTGTCAATTTTGTTGGACTGGGCCTTCAAAGTCCCCACCGATATTTACCATGGAAACAACGTCATCCATTCACTTCTCCCCTAACTCCATCACCAATACCTCCAACTTTCACCAAACATGTCACCCTAAATATAATATGGCCTCATTTTTTAATAAACTCCCTGCCACACCAAATAATAGGGACCAGAGACTGGGTAATATTCAGGTGTTCTCAGAAAATGACCATACACCAGGTACATAAGAGTTTCATCAAAATACTGAACATAATAACATTGTGTTATGCTTGGGTTACCTGTTTAACTAATTTGCATAAAGCTGTTTCGTAGATCAAGGGAATAGCTGGAAGAGGCTGTATATTTTGTCACTTTGAATTTAGAATATGCAAAAACAAATGACAGACTATTTATGCCTACCCCGTTGCGCTAATCCAAGCGAACGGTCGCGCGATTTTGCGCGGGAAACATGGAGGCACCCTCGGTCAGCGCAAGCACATAATTTCACCAAACGCGACCGTGCAACCATCGCTTACACATTGTTTGTATTAGGACGTGGAATACACCTTCCACAGAGAAGATGATTGAGTAAATGAGTGAGTCCCAGCTATATGACTGCACTATGATCTTGACCAATACCAGTATTTTACATGGAGTGATGATCTGACCTCCACAACCCAATTAGTACTGGGTAAGACTGGTTGTCAGACTTTCGGGCCAACTGGACCTGCGTCCAACGGCTTAACGTGCTGTCCGAGGCAAGAAGGAAACTCGCTATGTATTGGGTGATCACCCATCCACGGACTAAAATAGGCAAGCGTGGCTTAACCTGCCAATCGACCCCAAGTGGCTGTTATTATTTAGCCACGAACTCCTACTAAGTATCTTGATAAATTATTTATAAATCGGTTGGTACCACACCCAGTGCTCGAGAGGCATCGACGTATATTTTTGTTTCATTGTGTCGTTCGTATCCAGCGTAGAAAAACATCTTTGTTGTCCCGGACACTCAGCGAGTAGAGATAATAAATTCCCGCCCCACCTGCAAGGGTCCCTCTTTTCTCTTAAGAAATAAAAGTTGCTGAAAAACGCACCTTTTGTACATTTTCTACCTTCAAATTTTTTTATGACGTCCATCCATCTTGTCTGCAGGAGGTAACTCGGTTATTATATCTTGTTTCTGTTATATAATGTTGGTGATAATTCTGTCATTTTCGTTGAAAATAAAATTCATTTTGATGGTTCATATTTAATTTAGGTTTCATAAACATTTTGCACTGAAAAGGAAACTGGGAATGTTGAGTTTCGTGTGTAGGTTAGGTCGATAATTGCTTGTTTAAAATAATCAACTGCAAGTTGTACAGTCACGAGCACCAATATGTATACATTTTTCTAAATTTAAAAACAATTTTCGCGAGAAATAACGATTTTAACTTGGAGATAGGATCTTTTTCATAAAAATATAAGTCCAGAATACTATGTTCGAAACAACATGAAATTTTTATCAGAAGGAGAAAAACACTTTTAAAAGTTGTTAAGTATTTACATATTGGCGCTCGTGACTGTACGTAACAGGTCAAGTATATGTGACAACAGAATTAAAAAAAATAACTTGTATAGCAGGCTGCTTGGATTTCCAAAGTATTTATAGGCAATTTTTCTAATTATGGTTTCGCAATTTTTTTAATTCTCTAACTTTAAAAGAAACGTTCGAAAAAAGCGTGTGCTCGGTGGGGTTTCACAACAATGACGGACTTCCATAAAAACCAAAAATAAAACCAATTAAAAAAAAACCATTCTTCTAGGCGAAGCGATTTAGGCTGTCTGTTTTTTGTCTTTGAGCGAATTTATTTTTGTAGAGTTACGCCTAAAACTTCTGTTACATTATAAATCATTCGGCTTATTCAAACAAAATAAACATAATATTTCAAGCATATCCTTTCAAAAGATTTCCTATTGAAAGTGCAAAGGAGGTTGCATCTTAATGGTCGTCACTCACTCGTCTTTGCCAACGGGATTCGTATTTGGATAAGCCGTCAAAGGGTTGTGACGTTTGCTGTCAATATGACAGCGGCTTACCGTCAATGGCTACAGTTCATGTAGACTATTCTGGGAAAATGGGATGGCTAAGAAACTGTTTGGTAAATAATTGCTGTATAGAGAAGGATTATTGATATGTAATAGTGAGAACGGAGGCCTTAGCACGAGCGTTGCCACAGAGCGTTGTTATTTTTATTTTATTGACTTTTCGTATTTGATTATTTTAATGACATGATGTATTTGACTATAATTTTAATTATTCGACTTTTTATTCTCGATTTTATCTTTTTATTATATCCTGTGACATTATAATTACTTATTTAAATGAATTTGTTAATGTTTAATTACTGTTAATTATTTTAAGTGATAGTAGTATCAATATTGTATAAAATTGTTGTGGCCGACACATATGAACTCTAAATTTTTTTTTTTTTTTTTTCACTTTTGTGTTTTTATTTCATCTCAATTTATTATTTTTTGTTGTATATGGGTATTTTGCCTGAATTAAAACACAATTTATTTTTATTTTATTTTTTATTATTATTTTAAGATCACACAAGAGATAGAAGGGTTAGTTAGAGGTATACTAGTATACTCACATTTCACCTGTTATGTTCAAGTCCCAAGTAATAGGGGGCCAGCCTATTGTCATAAATCTGGCACAAATCCAAACTTCGTGGCTGCTATTGAGTTTTTCTGATGGTAATACTAATGACGTTTTGCCAGACCTGGGAATCGAACTCAGGACCTCGTGCTCAGCAGTCGTTCGTACGAGCACTAGTCCAACGAAGTAGTTTCGACGAAATGCAACTTAATGTATTATGATTTGGGTATTCTATACCTTAATTTAAATACATTAAGTTGCATTTCTCCTCCTCCTATGATTCGATAAACAAATGACGATCCTAAACAAACACGATCAAGATACGGTAGTTATAAGTTGTGCAAATAGATATGAGGCGAACAAGAGCTTTTTCCTTATCAGTAATGAAGACATTGTAAACATAAATACATATATGGTTTAATATTTGTATTGAATGGGAAAAACAACTATATAGGAGCTCTTGGCTTAATAATAACAATAATAACAGTCGCTTGGGTCGATCTTTACGTTAAAACGTGCTTGCCTAGGTTGGTCCGTGGATGGGTGACCACCTATTACATACCGAGTTTCCTCCGTGATTTTTTAAAATCTAGAACATTAGTTTCACTTCGCTTCTTGCTAGGCCACACGCGAGGCTCTAGGCGCTAGGCGAGGCTGCTACCTATGCTATCACACATCTCTCAGAAAAGAGTTTATCGGTGGCATGAGCTGTATAATTTCCTTGCCTCCCTATATACTTTCCCTTCCTCAACACAAAATAGTTGACTAGCTGAACAATAATAAGCTAGGTATCAAAATTCTCTTTGCTAAAAAGATGTGGAACCTTGGTTGGACACAAGAAGTACAAATTGCACATGCCCGAGAATTTTAAGGGAACTTAGTAGGAATTTGTGATTACGGATGAGTTTTTTTAGAAGCCGAGAACTTTAAATTGGTTTTAATGCCCATGAAATTGGCTTTATTTGATTCATAATGTTTTATGCCATTGATGTTTGACAGTCGTTAGGTAGTCAGTGGCATAAAAAGTCTGACAACCAGTCTTACCAAGGGGTATCGTATTACTAACAGGGTTGTAGAGGTCAGATAGGCAGTCGTTCCATGTAAAATACTGGTATTCAGCTGCATCCGGTAAGACTCGAAGCTGACCCCAACATAGTTGGGAAAAGCCTAGGCAGATGATGATGATGATGTTTGAATATGATTTCGGGCATGTGGCAACCGCGGTTCGTTTTGTTTGAGCAAATAAACCGAATGGCGCCCTGTTTTGGCATAAGGCGCCGTCTTGTTGAAACCACGTGTCTGCAACATTAATGCATGACAATTGACGCCCAAAAAGTTAGTAATCTTTTATTTTCACAAATCATCTCCCGTTTTACATCTATATACAGAAGACACTAGTATACCAAACAGCGTCCATTAATATAATATACTTTATTGATACAATTCCTTACAATATGCTTACTATCTAGCTAAATTTCACAATATTTAAAGGCGCACAGAAGTTGAAACCCTGACTCCTAAACTAGGAATACCTGTGACTTAGGAGTCAGTGTTCTACTGCCACTTGGACACTATACACCCTTATGAAAATTAAGAGCTGGTAAGAGGATGTTATACAATAAGTATATATTATTATGTAGTGATTTAAAGAAAAGAATGAAAAACAAATAAAAGTAAAAATATATTAAAATTAAAAAGTAAAATGACTGTGTGTTTGATTTTTTATGTGTGAGTGGGAGTCGTGTGTATTGTTTGCGAGGTGTAATTGTGTGTGTGTGTGTGTGTGTAACTAAGAAATGCGTGTATTTTGTGTTGTGTGAGTGTAATATCAGGAGCCTAAGTTTGTGAATGTAGTGTGTGGTATGTGGTGGGCCATTATCTAACTAGTTCAATTATCGACGTCCTTTGGTACTTAAAGAACAATACTGACTTTATTCAGTAACTCCAGGTACCTGATCATATAATACTTTAGATACAACTCAAGTTACTTCTCTAAATTTAATTTTGTGAATATTGAATTTTCAGTTGGTCTGCCAACCGGTTTCGTGTTTCGAAAGCTGTATTTACTTATTTTCACGCCCGTCTTCAGGAGTGAGTTGAATTCTAATCGGCTGCAATGTTTTAGATCGTATTTACAGTACTTGGGCTATTTTTAGACTGGAGGATTTTGAAACTATTAGGGAATTTAGGGTTGTAAATAATGTGTAACTCAAAGATGTTCTGTTTATAACATTGATCTTATAAATATTTTCATACTTACAGTCCGTTTTAGTGTGTCGTTGGCAAACAAAATTCAGTCCGCCCAGAACTTGACCACAAGTTTGTCGTCTCCAGTAGCCTCCATAAGTTTCTACAACATTATTTTTAGTATATGCGAAACCTGAATATAGTTTGTTCAGAATAAGTAACTGAATCGATTGCAATAATTTTAAAACCTTGTTATATTTTGTCCCAAAAATATTTAAAAAAGGTACAAGTTGGACACCGAGCGACACTAAGTACCTATCGTAATCATTTAGGTACCTACTGCCAAATTATTATTATCAGTGAGCTCAAAACGACGCTGGCGGCGCCGCGTGTTGACTACGTTTTTGTGCGGACAACTAGGTAACAGAACAAGCTTATAACTTTGTAATTTTTACGATACAGTTTTGAAATTTTGTACATAGACTCTTTACATAAAAATACACGTGTTTCAGGTTTCGCATATACTAATACTAATGTTGTATAATGAAAAAGTTCACTGCATGACACACATGCCTTTGGTGACCCAGGTGCTCATCGCTGAAACCTACACGCTCCTCCTACATGTGAACATAATCATCTAATTTCCCAACAAAACCGAAAATGCGCGAACTACGCCGAATACTCAACGAGCACGAAAACCAGCTGACATTAGTTTCCCTCCGTCACTTGATCTACACACTGCAGCTTCAACTTTCGACCGTATAATCTGTAGACAAAATGTTCATAATGCAAGCATTTGAACCATTTCACCAGGATTAAACTCTGTCACAATGTCTGGCGTTGAAATGCGATGCATAATGCACAGTATTAAAATATTAAAGAATCTCGTAATGGCTGCGGCGGGTGGGCGCAACGCCAAAGCTGCTTTCACCTCACTTTGCCGTTTTAAACCCTGAGACATAGATTTTAATATTTATGGGGTGAGAAGGAAGTTTTGTACATAAGTGCTTGGTGCATCTGTGGGGAGTCGGTATTTGAATTGTGGTTTTATATTTGAGGGACAATTAGGGTGAGATATAATATGCTATTTTATGAATTGTCATCGTATGCCTAGCCTTTTCCTAACTATGTTGGGGTTGACTTCCAGTCGAACCAGAGCCCAGTTAGTACTGGGAAATATAATACCCGCTTGGTAAGAGTGGCTGTCATATTGATTTTCGGGCCACTGACTACCTGTTACGACTGTTAAAGATCTACATGTGACAGCTGGGACTAACGGCTTAACGTGCATGTGTATGCAATACCTATAAAAAACTGAATGGTGGCTACAAACAGAAAAATAAAAAAAAGATGACGAAAATTGCTACAAAACACGAAATCCAGTCAACAAAATAATCTAGCTTATTATCCAGTCATGTTACGAGTCGTACAACAAAACTCAAACAACATCTAAGCTAAGCAAATAAGGGGATCAAGCATGTTTATTTTCAAAACTGTTACCTCCCGGAACTCATTTGAACTTTTCAAAGTTAAACCTTAAACTATTTGATGGAACTAAATGCTGACCGTGTCGAGGTACAAAATATTTCGGTACGTGGTACAAAATGTTTGAGGGATATTAAAATGCAAAATGATACAGACAGTTTAAGAGGAACTTTTTGAACAATTTAACAACTGCAGGAATTCGAGATATGTATTGTGTGCGAATGTTGTTGATTTAGTCTCAATTTAGTGGGAGTTGAATGTGCGTCTGTAGTGGCGTACTAGATTAGTAGGGAGAATAATTATGAAGATAAAATAACATCATGGCATCTCTCTCAGTTTGTTTTCTTTCTTTGTTTTCCTGTCCTGGTTTTTAGCTTCTAACAGGTGTCAACGTCAACTAGTTGGGCCAGAGGGCCATCTTAAGTGCGGGTGCCTGAGAAAACATTGGCCGACTCCTACTGTGCGTGTGTGATACGTTTTTATTCTCGAACAAATTATAGTCAGGGGTTTTTAATTTGTCGTGTTTTTAATAGACATTTAATATTAACTATCGAAAGAAAACAGTGTGGTAGATAGATAATTTCCTTGAATTTATTGTTACACTGCCATTGATACAACTTTGATTGCTATTTACACACGAAGGTTCCTTAAAGAAGCACAGAATCTCTTCACAAAAATCACCTACTCTTTGTCCATCTCATATGTTTTTAATACACGAACATTTATTATACCTAGCTCACATTAATTTAACTGAGTGCTTGACTTGTCTGGATTCACAATGTGACGTCTGCCTTAAAATTTGCCGTTTCATGATTAATTTTACAAATTTTGTATAGATAACTTTGTTGACGAAATTATGTTAGAAAATTGTGTCATGGGGAGCTTCACACTAGTCTAAGTCGGTACTTTCGAATCAGCAGTATTCGTTCCACTACAAAGCCGACCCGAAGCAATGAGTAAGGTCTGTCAAAGCTAATTGTACATGTGTCCATAGCTAGATCCCAATCTGGTCAGTGAGGTCTAGTTTTAAATACTTTACAGCTAGCATCGCTGAATCAAGTTCAAGTTAGCTCGGCAGAAATCAAACTAAGCCGAACGGATTTTTCCCAAACGTATATCTATATGATTCGCTAGTTTGCGATAATAATGACATTACTCGATAAATAAGAAATACAGGACAGTTTTTTTAAGTGAGAGTAAAAATATTTTCATTATATTGCCAATATTTTTTTGCGTAGAAATCTTTTATCAAAAGATGAATGGTTTATTTTGCGTATTTCGTTACTTAATTTGATACTTACTTTTGTTAATGTTATATTTAACTACAAACAACATCGATTTTTTTTTTTTTTTTTGACTAAGGCCATCTTTGTAGCAAATGAGCGAATTTTATTCGATTATGCCGCCCGGTTGGCCGAAACAAACCGACTCGTACAAGTGTGTAACATCCCTTAGAGAGAAAATTGTGTCAGTCTTTAGCCGTCGGGTTTATGATATGAAATGTATGACATACTCGTATGTATACATTGTATTGTTTAGACATGTTTGGAGTATTCTAGACTTATCTGGAAAATGTGTAGTTATTTTAAAAAGGGCTTTTGGTACGTCTGTTTTGTTGTGGGGAAATTTATAACATCAGTTTAGATAATATAATACTTTCAATAGTGTTTGCTGTTTCTTAGTTAAATAAGAATGTGGGTGTACATTACACATAAATATTTCGGAATAAATACTACAAATGACGATCAAAATTGCAGGAAAAACTCACAGATAGACACAAAAAACAACTTTAGGGCCAAAAGTGAAATGTTAGCTGTCGCTAACTAGTTAATGCTGAAGTTGTCCAAAACGTATTGCGTTACCGAAAACCAATCAAGTCAGTCAGTCAATCCGGTTGGAAGTCGAAAGAAGCGCGAAACGCTTTAAAAGCTATTGCTTCTAGTCCTCTTGTATTATACCATCTATAGAATAAAAATGTGAACAGTTTATTTGCAAACTGATGAACAAATGACTGCTGAGCATGAGGTCCTGGGTTCGATTCACAGGTCGGGCAAATTGTTATTCGGTCTAGATTTATGCCCGGCTGATGGCAATAGACTCACCCTGTATTACATGGGACTTAAACATAATTGGCGAAATGTGGGTGTACTATTAGGTAGATCCTAAGCCTCCGGGGGTTACAAATGTGATGTTATATAATGAACAAAGTAACACTTTGTTTAAACAAGTATAAAAATTACAAACAAACAAACCTTTGTCAACACATAACACTTAAAAAACAAATACGAACATCGATGAACGAAAGCTTATTAACGCTCAATATAACAGAGTGTGTTGTTTAATTGATACAAATTAGCAATACTCACGGATTTAAGCCTGCACTGCGGTACAATTTGTGTGGCCATTAATGTGAGCAATTTTCTCCAACTGAATATTTAAAACGGGTGTAATCTTTGCCAATTAGGGCTTTAAAAGCGTTAGTTTAAACTGTTTGCATCTAATTTTTGCGGTGTTTTTCGGCTTTGTGTGCCGTGTTTTTAGTACTTGTTTTGTTTTTGGTTTCTGTAATGGTTTGCTTGGTAAAATAAAATTGGGGTAATTTTAATTTTTGAACATAAGTGTGCATCAGATATTTCAAATAATTACTGTCAGTTACATGGAAAATGCTTGTAAAGTGCTTGAGAATAGAAGGTATCGAGCGACGAATGTGACGTATGCTACAAAGATTATAGGTACATACCGAATTTATTATAAAAAGGAAGGGTACCTTAATATATTTCTTTAAAACAATGCAAGGAGTGTAATATGCTTGTTTTCACTTACACTAAATGATGTATAAGTGAATGCTTAAATAAGAGCGCACGGTTCAAAATGGAAAATATAGACGGTGTAAAATATAGTGAGGAAAATGTTGAGTATGAATGTAGATGGCTATGAGAGTAGAGAAAGACCAAGAGAAACGATAGATGGACTGTGTGAAACATGATAGGGCTAGAAAGGAGGTGACTGCTGAGATGACGAGTAATATAGAATGTATGGAAGAAGAAGACAACAAATTGATATAAGGGCAGGAGCAAGCCGTGTCGACGGCGCGTTCGTGTTCCACTCGCACTTCAAAGAGATGTCAGCAACCACGTAGGGGTTCGCATGGGCCGATGCCTGCCAGGGCTGCGGGACTGTTCGAAAGAGATGCCGTGGCCCTGGAATACACAGGGCAAAAGAAGGAACATGGATGGGTTTTAGTCAGTAGAAGTCTGACACCCACCGCCTCTTGATTTTACTGATGTTCATTTTTCAACGCCAGCTCATACCTTGATGTTCCAACATTGCAGCTTCTACAGGTGTCGCTAATGATAGTAAAAATGTTCATAAATCTATTACTTACTAATTACATACTGTCTAATAAGCTATTATTTGATCCAATTCTGCTTTAAACCAGTATGTTCCAGACAAAATTGCGCGGCAAAGTCGCACATATGCGTTGAACTAAGCACCGTAAGCAAGTGTAGGAGCTCGGCGTAAATCATAACTGCGGCTACAAGTTAGAAGTCGGTGTCTAACTCAGTCGGCCTCAGGCAATGTTTGAAGTTTGTTCAGTGTTTTTGTCTAACAATCATATTTGTATTATAGTGTGGAGCTGCTGTTATTTTGTTTAAGTGAGTTTCTTTGTGGTTGCTTTTGGGAGAGATTTCTATCTTGCTGCATTTAGAATCTGTTCTTCAACGAAGCAAAAGTGAAGATCTGTACATGTATGTGCTTTTAAAGACAAGTGCTCTGAGTAGATAGTGAGATAACACTTGCTGTTGGTACTGTAGCGGCGCGGCTACAAAAACCCCTACAGCAACTTAGGGCAAAAAGTATATCAGCGCCATCTATGACACAAATGAAGAACTAACATCAAAATCCTAAATCTTGCAGTTAAAATTATCTGCGACTTAAGATTTTATCGAACAAACCCGGCATCAAATGTCGGGAAGTAGCCCACCAGACATAACACCCGTCTGGTCGGAGGATGCTCCCTTTTCTATAGGGGATGAAGAATTTTACAACGTGTTCAAAACTACTTTAGGCGTATGAAACGCCTAAAGTAGTTTTATGTTCACTGTTGAGAATGAAATCATGGTATTTTAAGTCCGATGACTGCAAATGAGTCTTAATAGAAATTATATTAGTGTCACATATTCTTTGAAGGTTCTTGACTTTTAAAAGCAAAAATACTGAATAAACGCGAGTCTGCCCTTGACCGGTTTCGTCAGGTTTTCAATAGGTTGTCTCAATCAAAACAAATTGCATGTCCCAACAATAACTACACGCTTCTTTCTTTATCATATGGTTAGTGCCTAACCTGGTGTCAGAGTATTTATACCGCCCATGGGCCTCTGACTTGGCTTTACATACCGTCGAAAAATATCTCTCAGGCATGCTGGTTTAATCACGGTATTTTCCTTCACCGAACCAAGTTATAATTATACAATACGCAAATGAATCCTAAAAATCAGAGATGCGTGTCTTGGCAGTTCAACTACAAACTTTGGAGGACTGAAATCAACATAAAAAATGGTGGTGCCCAAAATTCAGAACCAACTAAACATTATTACCAAGTCTACAATAAAAAATAGAACAGGAAAATAGTTGTAGAGTTTTATAGCCAGACGCGGGTCCGACGTTTACAAGCACTTGAAGTTTTCCCATAAATATTGACATCACTGTAGCTCTTCTATTCATAACATGTGTTTGACCCTTTTTTGTGGCCACTGTTTGAGGAGTTCGGAGTAGGTTTTAACAGCTGCTGTGTTAGTAACTTTGGAGGAGTGACATTGAGCTGATATACATAGATTGAAATACTTAAAAGAATTATCTGTTTTGACTACTCTGTTGTTAAAAGGAATAGCTCGTAGTTAAATAATAACAGTTTCTCGGATCAATCTTCAGGTTAAGCCGCGCTTGCCAAGGTTGGTCTGTGGTCTATGGATGGGTGGTCACTCATCCACAGACCAACCCTCGATCTTAATGGGTCCATTACATACCGAATTTCCTCCGTAGCTCGGAAAGCACGTAAAGCCGTTGGTCAAGGCTGTCATTTGTAGATCTCTGGCAGTCGTTACAGGTAGTCAGTGGCTCAAAAAGTCTGACAACCACCTTTGCTAAGGGGTATCGTATTACCTAATACTAACCCAGCCACAGACCAACGTAGACAAGCACGGCTTAACCTAAAGATCGATCCGAGCGGCTGTTATTATTTAGCCACGAGTTCCCCGTGACTAGTGACTCGTGCTAAGTTGTGTTATATAATATCGAGAAACATTGCTAACTCACTAAATGCATAACATTCTTGTTTCTAAAATTCTAACTAGTTTTAAATAAAACTATCTAGAAACTTTAGGTTTTCCCAAACATTTATAGATGCAGTTTTATACATTCGAGGGTAAGATTTTCAACTCAGTTTAAACTATTATACCGGATTATTTACTGCTGCAGCGCTTAACTGTTAAGTTTAAATTTCAAGCGAAGTTTAAATCGTGGCCAGCGATAAATATAATGCAGAGTTTTTTCCACTTTTGTTGCTTCTAACTTTAATAATGTTACATGGGGTTTCAAAATCTGTGATATACCTACGGGCACCTACCCAGATGTCTAGGTCAAAATGTAATTCTATCTTACGATAACGATTATGTATTCTGTTATAAAATGTATGGGACTGTCACGCTACCGGAAAAGATTATGTCATTGGTCTAGTGGTCACAAAGTCGACCTCTGATCATGAGGTCCTGGGTTCGACTCCCAGGTCGGGCAAAGTATTATTGGGTTTTTCCATTATTGATTTCTCAGTAGCAGCCACGGAGTCCAGATTTGTGTTTTTGTGTGAAATTAGACTTAAACATTGTTGACGAAATTTGGGTGTGCTATTAGGTACACATCGGCCTAACCCTTCGAGGATTACAGGCGGGATGTTATTTTATTATTTCCTAAAGTTAGCGAACACCGATTTTGCCTAAAAATGTTACAGGCAAAATAAAATTAGAACTGCATTTAGCATAGATTCCGCATAATTCCGAGTCAAATTAAATTTGGACAATACTTTACAATATTTTCGTCAATGTAGGGCAGTTGCCTCCGCATTTAGCTGTACAATTTATTAAATTATTTTGCAGTTATTTTCATCTCGCTTATCTGCACTAATAAATTAAAAATAGCTCATGTGTTGCATCTATATTTGAATTTTTTTCGATATCGCAAAAAGTTCAAATTAATGTTTGCCTAAAATTCAACTAAGTGGACTTCGCTCACTGACACTGTCATAAGGTCTTCAAAGGTGACAGAGTATGAGGCACAAAATGGAAGGTCGGTTACTGTTGTTGTAAAAGGACGCTGCATACGCTCATGAAATATGAGCCTGGAGCATGGACCCAGAAAAAAGGGCGGTAGTTTCACTATGGTGTGCATGTGTGCGTGCCGGCTTGTTTGTATTAGCGGGCTGACTTACTCTGGGTGCGTCAGTAATTGTTTTATAAGACGGCGTCCACCCTTTTTTCTAGGTCCATGGCCTGGAGGCTCAGAGTAGGTTAATTGGTGGGGGTCAAAGGTCAAGGGGGTCTAGTTGGCCTTCGAACCAAAATCTACCGAAGCAAAGACAATCTCCGTAGATCCCCTTCTAAGGTCAACTAGGATATCGCTACATAGATACAGTAATAATCCTTTCTCTACAAAGTAATTTAGTACCTGTAGAAGAATTTGCAAGGTAATGAAGTAGCAGAAAACTTCAAATTAGATCAGCCAATATTTTATGAATGCTGTATTACGACGTTTCACGATTCAATGGAGTTTCAACTTCGATTAATGACGGAATGAGAAAGTTTTGGCACTTGATTGACGGCTGCCTAATGAGCGGATGCTTACTTGTTTCATAAATATAATTATATTGGTTGTGACTTAAATAGATAATAAGGTTTAGGAAAAAAAATCATGTAATAATTTTGGTTTGTAAAAAGTGTGTTATGGAAAGCAATGCCTGCCTAATCCTGCAAGCAAATACTAACAATCAAAAATTGGTCTGTCTAAGCTGATGAAGAGAAGGTCATGACATAAAGCCGGTTGCATTGTTTACGTTATCTGCTGCCAAATGTTATTAAAGCTTTTATAATATTCATTATCAAATTTCAAATCAAGTAGTTTCCTCAATGCCTCGGAAAGATCTTTGACGGTCGTTACAGGTAGTCATTGGTCTGAAAGCCTGACAACCAGTCTTACCAAGGGGTATCGTATTACTCAGTACTATCTTGGTTGTGGAGGTCAGATAGGCAGTCGCTCCATGTAAAATACTGGTATTCAGTTGCATCCGGTAAGACTGAGAGCCATCATAGTTGAGAAAGGGCTTTGCAGATGATGAACTACTTAATCAAGTAGTACCTACGTACATGAGATGGAATTCGATGGAAGATTAAACTAATTGAATTTTACCGACCCATTAATCAAAGTGGCAGGAATTTTCGTATTGTAAAATTTTACTTCTAACAGTCCAAATTCTTTCATAAACACAATAAAAAACCAGCCAAGTGCGAGTCGTACTCACACGCACACAGGGTTGTTTTTACATTTTTTTTTAGTTTCAGTTCCATGTATGGGGAGCCCCCCATTAATTTTTATTTTATATAAATATCGTAAAGTGGTTCACAGAATATGTCTACCTACCAAGTTTCAACTGTGTAGTCCTTATAGTTTCGGAATAAAGTGGCTGTGACATACAGACGGACAGACAGACATGACGAATCTATAAGGGTTCCATTTTTTACCATTCGGCTACGGAACCCTAAAAACTGTTAAAATAATCTAGATACATTAAGTTAACATCGTTTAGTTACATTTTAACATTTACGAATGCTCGTCCGACTTAGTTTATGACTTGCCGTAAACGGGGTTCGATTCCCGGCGTTGAATAAAGCAATAAAAACGCGATAAACATTCTCTAGAAAAATCTATTTGGTGTTTATAGTTTGTCTTTACATAGAACGGGCGATAAATTGACGTTTAGTTTTGTCTTTATCTTTAAACTTATGTTTATAAGTGGTGAGCAGGATATCATTTGTGTATTGGAATTGACAGTTTGTAAATGTCCCATTCGTGATGTTGGTAAAAGGCCTCCCTTACCATTACTAAAAATCAAGGATTACTGCTGTTTTGGCGGTAGCTATTAATTTCATACATAAATTCACGCCTTTTTACATAGAGCTAGCCAGAAATAGAACACCACTAGTTCGACCCATACATAAGTTGTTCAAGTACATTACGTACAACTACAGTACATTCACAAGTTAAATATTTTACCTTGTGACTGTGACTGTAGTTTCGTTTTTTTTTTTAAGTCATTCAAAAGTTCCTGTAATGGTCTAATTGAAATAAATGCTTTGAATTGAGTTTGAGTTTGAATACCTCTAGATCTATCAAAAAATCGTTACATATTATGACGATAGCACATTCGAGTCGCAATTTAGTAAGATTCGATTATATGTAATTAGATATTTTTAACTCAAGGAGTTGAAAAATTTACGGAAGTGATTTAAGCGTACATTATTACAGCAAAACTCATAAAAACACGAAAGGAAATCCGATTTTTACGACCCCATGAAAAGTTTTTTTATATAAAAATATTGATTTTCAGGCAATTTGGATTGATGAAATAACTTTTTTACGTCCAAATCCCTAATAAATATTATTAAATGTTAATGGTAGTTTGATTATTTGTTTGTCCTTGTTAAACGTTGGAATTGACTGACTTGGCATAACATGGCGTAAAATACGCAAAATACTCGCTTTGGACGTGGAGTTGCGGACACCAGCCCGTTATACAATACAATAGCCTGGAGCTCTGTCTTACAGGTCTCGAACCTGGTATAGACTCCAGCTCTCACAAAGGTTTGAATCTGCCCGTAACCTAGATACCATTACCAAAATTGTACCTTTTTGAGAGAAAATAAATTACTATTGATTTGTATTGTAATACAACATGGCGCACCTAAATAGCTCATTTACCAACATTGATCTAGTTTCTTAATTCATTGAGTCTGGGAAGTCAATGTCAAACATTGAATTCCAGTTCTAGATGGAAGTACTTGATCGAAGTTAACCAACTATCATCTCTCTTTACGACTAAAGACATGGGCACCTATTCCTCTTCAGTCACAATCAGTAGGTGCCCACGTCACCTAATAGAGGCAGCGGTGCCCAAAAAGAATAAAACTCATCATCATCTGCCTAGCGTTTTCCCAAATATGTTAGGGTCGGCATCCAGTCTAACCAGATGGAGATGAATACCAGTATTTTACATTGAGCGACTGCCTATCTGTTCTCCACAACTCAGTGTAAATCCAAGCCCGCAAATCAGACACTGTTATTTGCGGACCAAGTAGGGGGGCATCAACTAGTATGAAAATAAAATAAAGCATTTAATAAAATATTGTATTCTATAAACGCCTGTGGTTTCCGTGGCTTGCTCAAATTAATTAAATACAAACAAATATATTTCGATATTCTAATTTCCTTGTGGAATTACTTTAATTTTTCATGGCGGCAGATGGTATATTTTACTAATCGCATTCTTAATTGAATATAGATTTGTGGTTATTGAAAACTGTTCTCAAAAAAATATTATTACCAACTTCAGAGTTGCTCCGCAATAATACGGCATGGTTGGCGCAGTGGTTGAGCGATTGACTGCTGCGCTTCGTGTCGCGGGTTCGATTCCCGCACGGAACAAATATTTGTATGGCCTACAGGTAGTTGTTCCGGGTCTGGCTGTTTGTGTATGGGAATTTAAATGTTTGTAAACGCACCCACGATACAGGGGTAATTCCTAGTGTTAGGCATCGGTTGAAAAAAAAAAGAATACTTACGTCTTTCATGATAATATGATAATTAATATCACTTAAATAAAAGCAATGTGTAATTGAAGGCAAGCAAGGTTTCAGGGTTTGGGAATGGTGTGGTCACCATTCCCAAACCCTGAAACCAGAATCATCTGTGATGACCACCAGAAAACCGCTCAACGAAGCCCCAGATAAACAATTTAACTGTCTTGGATCCCGCAATAAAATTAATCAGAAAAGAATAGCGGAGGAGTAGGAAAAACATATTTTCCACTCAAACTGGCACGGGTAAGGAAGGCAGTGTTCAATCAAACAAGTCAGTCTTTCTATCGCAGTTCACAGCTGGGCGTAGGTCTCCTAAGCTGCACCACAACACCTTACATCTAATCCATAAAGGTGGTGGCTGAACCAAGGAGAGCTGTAAGTTTAAAGCCCCCTTCATGATTTTGGGCGATGCGTCAAGCGAAGTGGTCGCGCTTCATGAGTTTCTGCCTGTGTACTCCGTAATTCGCGTATGGGTGACTTGCAGCAAGCTCTAAACAAATTTAAACTTCATTTACAATAGTGATACATAGGCAGACTTAATGCCACAAGGAATTCTCTACCAGTCGACCTTTGCGTTAAAATTACCACCATTGTGATAGGGTACAAAATAATAATAAAATATTAAAATAACTACAAGTTCTTTCATTTGTTTTTTTCGCAGTCACTCTCGTAATATCGCTTGAGCGTGTACAGCTGATGTTTCTATAATTGTATTTATTTATTTCTCAGTGTATGGTACCTTAAGATCTTACATTAAACTTTGTTTCTAGAACTTTCAACCTGAACCAAAGAACCTGTTCAACTACACTTTCAAACTATCGTTCTAAACTGCTATTAATAATCGGTACTTAACAGGTAAATTACAGCATTGGCCTGGCAAAGTTACAGCTGTTGGTAATTAATAGTTGTGCCAGACTTGTGTACTAGATACTGATGTTGCAATATTGTTTCAGAGTGTAAACGGACCCTTCACGAAGCCGTCAACCAAGCATTATGTACATCAAAATAACTTTACGCAAAAATTATTGCTGGAAAACGACTTTTTGTTTTGGGGTATAATATCACATTTTACGGTAGGGCTCAATGTAACGTACTCAAAACATGGTGCTGATGGATGGATTGCAGAGTAAGGGGGTCGTGGAGGTGCTTAAAGTATCTTACATTAAAAACATTTATTTAAAAAACTTGTAAAAAGTTGTAAAATTGACCCCCATATCTCCGTAACTAAAAGATTCACAGGTATGGTCGAGAACAAAAAAAATATCGCAATGAGGAACTGCAGAGCTTGAGGCTCTGCAGTCGCGCTAACAACCACTACAGCAAACGTTAAGTAAATTTAAATAAAAAGTTCATGTAAGTAAACTACTTTGCTTCTCATCTTAAGTAACAACTCTGAACATCATAAAACAAGCGGCTAGAAGTTTTCCGCAGGTATTTAGTTTTTGTTAAAAATCCCTGAGAAACTTTTCAAGGAACTTAAAAGCTACAGGTAACGACGCACTCTACTTTACAAGTTTTCGAAAAAGTGGATGATGAAGAAATGAAACATTTTGTTACTGTTTAAAATATTGTGAGCGTACTGTAACCGTTGCGTATAATTTGGTTGACAAACCCGAACGCGAGGTCGTCGCACCGACTTACGACAGAGGGCAACGGATTGCCGAAAATATTAAAGACATCTTTTTCCGATCGCTTTGGTTATGTAGTACGGTTTTATTAAAAGAAATGACAGTCTGCCTAACAAATAAAATAACAAAAAAAGGAATAAATACCTTTAAACTTTTATAAACCAGTTTATTGAAAATATAGCTTACAAGTCTGACCGACTTGCCAGAATGTCGACTTTTAGACAACTTTATAAAAAAGTTGTTTTTGTACCTAACAGTCTTCTTCTTGGAAGAATCGAGCGTTTTTTTTTTAAAATGATTTTATAAAGTCTTAAATATATATTTTTATATCAGTTGCTGCAGGTATAATAAAGGATAAAATCAATGTCATTTCTTTTACTTTGTGAGCAACATTTCTAGACGACTTATTGTTTTAACATTAAAAATTGTTCCGGTGTCAAAGAACCTTGAACTTTACGTCGTATATAATTATCTGCCCTAAAAATCGTGATTTATGTTCGTCTACCCACCTAATGTATAATAATTTGTATTAGCAGAACATGGCCTTCCGTTTCGCTACGCTGGGTAACCGGAAACTTAGTTAGTATCATGTAAGACTAATAGATGGCGCTGGATGTATCACTAGAATGAGCAAATTGAATACATTGATAATTTACTTTGTTTTGAACGTGATAGAGCTAGTCGACTGTCAGTACGCGTCTTCCGATTTGACAAGTGAAATCATCAGACTCTTTCTGTAGTCTCCAGATTGTTCATATCATTTTCTCAACAAGTCTATGTGCCTACGTTTCAAAATAACATTATATCAGCATTTTTAAGAAACTCTAGCTAAAAGGAAGTCATCATCATCTGCCTAGCCTTTTTCCAACTATGTTGGGCCGGCTTCCAATCTAACCGGCTGCAACTGTGTACCGGTATTTTACATGGAGCGACTGCTCATCTGACCTCCACAACCCAATTAGTACTAGGTAATACAATACCCCTTGGTAAGACTGGTTGTCAGACTTTCGACCCACTGACTATCTGTAACGACAGTAAACGGAAGTTAAAGTGAAATATCTACACAGTGTTTCATGTATTGTATCTTTCAAGCTATTTTCATAACACTTGAATAACTTCCAGAACTGGTTTCCTCAAAAATCCCCACAACGATCTTAGCCTGCCTTCATCCACCGAATTATCAGATAATAGAATAGTTATGTATTCAGAATGAAATCTCTCCAGAAAACCTGATCCTAAATGTACAGTCGACCGTCCATGGAGATTCTTGCCCAGTCTTCTCCATAGAGATCTTCGCTTTGCAATGGGCAACTACAGTACTTTCACAAGTTATTATGCCTTGTGTCTGTGACAGTAGCTCCGCCTTCTTTGTTTTACTGATATTCAAAAGTGCCTCTAATGGTTTAATTGAAATAAATGCTTTGAGTTTGAGTTTGACCAAAGCTGCGTCTGCAAATTTTTAAAACAAAACCGTGCACACGATGATCACATCTGTTTACCGCTCCATTTTGTGCGGACCAAAGAAGTAAAACAATTGACTAGCCTTTTTCCAATGATAGAAATGTAACAAAAAAAACCGGCCAAGTGCAAGACCACGCGCACACAGGGTTCCGTAGCACCAAACAATATAATAATAATATTTTGAAGGCTCATTCATGTTGTATTGTATTACATTGAACAGCAATACTAAATTTGTTGTCCATAGTATGTTAATGAAAAACAAAGTTACTGCTGCAGTATGATGAAAAAGTCCCATATCTCAAACACTAAACATCAAATCTTATTCAAACTAAATTTCGTAGAAAGTTTTTTTTACGTTCTACAATCCTACATATTATCAGAATATTCCTTCTCTTTCTTTAGAAATTAAAAAGGGGACATTTCACCACTTTGAAAGTGTCTACCTTTCAAACTATTGACTTTGAGAAAAAATGGTTTTAGGAGCCTCAATATCATTTTAATAACTAACACCCCGCAAGTATAGGTTTGATAAAGAAAAAAAAAATAGTTTAATTTCCATGTACAGCCCCGAATTATTTTTTTAATTTTTTGTATAAAAATCGTAAAGCTGTTCACAGAATACATCTACCTACCAAGTTTCAACTGTATACTCCTAAGAGTTTCAGAATACCGTGGCTGTGATATGCAGATGGACAGACAGACAAACATGACGAATCTATAAGGATTTCGTTTTTTGCCATTCGGCTACGGAATCCTAAAAAGGACCAAGGAAGAGAAAGTTTTTATAGCAGCAGGGGGCTGCAAGCAGGAATAGTCCTTACAGTGGTCAGACGCAAGTTTGAATGACTGTAATATCACCAGTTTCAAAATCCACCAAACATTTCACCAAACAGTTATTTAATCTTTCACCTGTATCCATGTTGTTTGTTACATTTGATATTTCAACCGCCACTCAGTCGGGTGTATTATCCCAACCCAGATGTCAGTTCCATTTAGTTCCCAGTTTACCAACTAGGATCGTTCAAGTTTCATACATCGGGCCGCGTAAAGTTGAACATGTTCGTACTAGTCGGAGTTGAGCCCGGACTTTGGCTTGAGGCGCGTTTATATGACGACAGTGTTTGAGTAGAGTA
Organism: Noctua janthe; assembly: GCA_910589295.1. NCBI lineage: Eukaryota > Metazoa > Arthropoda > Insecta > Lepidoptera > Noctuidae > Noctua > Noctua janthe. The sequence goes on from OU342560.1 coordinate 4,321,704, forward strand.
AATGATACATTTTTGAAGAGTTTTCGTGTTTTAATGGCTCAGAAATGAACATCAGAGGCCCTAGCACGAGCGCGCGGTGATGTAAATGTAACGTAAATACGTCGATTTTAAAATTAAAAATACTCGTTTCACATAATGTTTGAAATTTTTTTTATTTTTTTTTTTATGGATGATATTGATTGTGCTTGTTACAAAAAATGTAACTTAAATGTTGTTGTGTAAAAATTGTATTTTTGATTCAAAAATCGCCGTATTTACGTAACGTTTGTACCGTGAGCACGTGATAAGGTCTCTGGTGACAGACATTCAGAACATGCTTATTATGTGAAATAAAATCAAATCTTAGTCTAGCTGAATTCTATCAGAGATAAAAATTAATTCGTAAAAATCACATCGTTTATTTCGCCACGCACACAACATAACTGATACAGATGAATGTTGTAACTAGTTCCAAAACAAATTGAAATCCAACAGTGGTAATCTAGGCTATTATTCCATCCGGTTACGATTCAATGCCTAAAATTTTAACATCCAGGCTGTTCAAGTCACTTTCACGACAGTAAACTCACACTTAAAAACTGGTGCCATGTAAAAGAGCCCTTACTCAGTCTTCGTAGGCCAACACTGACACCGGTAGAAGTTATTAACAGTATTATTGAGACAAATTTGAAGTCTCCGAGTTTGTCAGTTAGTTCACTTGGTAACTGCGGGTTTCTGGTAAGTATTGTTGGGAAACCTGATGACGATGGGTTTAACATATTGACTGTGTTGGCACAGATAGATTTACTGGGCACTGACACAAAACTACTTCAGTATATTATCTGTCAATGTCCGGTTTCTTTTTCGGAGAGCATTTTGTTCGGACTGTGTTCGTACCGGTTTGACAGAATACCACAATGTCTGGGGGGTTCCTATGACGTCTTTAAGCAGGAGTAATTTCAGTGTGGGAAAGAGACAGAGCTATACTGGTCGTCTAGCGCCATCTCTTTCCCACACTAGAATTACTCATGCTTTACGTCGATGTCATGGCAGGCCACCTGGTTCGACTCTTTAAGGGATGCTGTATAGTGGGGTAAAATCATATCTTGCATGTAAAAAAGGGACCTACACTACAAAAATCTTTTTCAAAAGATTGTAACAATCATACAACCCATAATATTGTTTCTATTTACTATTTTACAAACGACCAAAATAACCGAATAGAGCACTAGGCTACAAAATCGCCAAATGTAATTTGTTTACTAAATATTCCACACATAATTAAAGACCTGAATAAACATAAGAATTTGTGTACACAACACATTTCGGTCCAATCATAAAGACAACCTGAGGCCATCATTATAAGGTCCTTATTATCAAATCACTCGACTTTAAGCAACAGTTGAGATTTCGAGTGACTTGTAAAGTTAAAAACGACAAGTTGTCAATATTCAGGGAAAGTTCCTCAGAATTTCTTAGTGTCTTTGACAAGGATTTTGTAGGTACTGAGAATTAATTTCCTGGAATTTTCGATAAGCGCAAACAAGTGATTTAGAAAATGTTTTCTATTAGGTTTTACATTACATATAGGGTACGTATAAAAAAATAAAGACCATGGGAATAAACAGCGTGAGTTTATGCATGTAAATGAAGAACAAAATGAACGTTGCACCTGTCATTTTATCTCTCCACGTGGTCGACTGATAGAGAATGCCTTTGTACGTCCGTTTTTGTACCTTTGTATGCGTAAAGTTTAAATAAATAAACGTCGAGCACACGTAAAGGCGTGTTCTTAGAATCCGGATAATTTAAAGCTAGATTCAGGAGCAGTATACATAAAATAATACCTACACAATTTGACATTCGATAAAGTCACACGTGAGAAGTCACTCGACAAGATATTCTCGCACGTTCGAGCATGTGTGTTCGAGTGCTTCCATAATCGACCTCCAGCGAGTATTTAAAGTACGATACTCATAAACACAAAATGTATTCGGGACTTAATGAGTGCCTACGTTCCAATTACACCCCATTGCAAGGTTTGAACGAGCTTTATAAGTAATTTTATTAGGATTACCAACTGCAATTAAAAGTACTGAAGCGTTTACGGGTTAGGTTTCGTATCCACTTTACATACGACCTATCTATGAACTTAGTTTTGGATGTTGACGGGTTAATAAAGATGTGGTTTGTTTGGTTAATAACACATTTATATGATCATCATCTGCCTAGCCTTTTCCCAACTATGTTAGGGTCGGCTTCCATTCTAACGGAAAGCAACTGAATACCAATATTTTACATGGAGCGACTGCCTATCTGACCTTCATAACTCAGTTAGCACTGGTAATATGATTCCCCTTGGTAAAACTGGTTGTCAAAGTTTTTAGGCTACTGACTACCTGTAACGACTGTCAAAGATCTACAAATGACAGTACATTTAATATGATAAGTTAGATTAAATAGACTAAGGTTGTAAGAGATTTTCAAAGTTTTTCAAATTTTACGTTTAGTAGTTCAGTATTGTGGTTAAATTCTGGTGAGGCTCCTTCGATTCTGCAGCGCGATGGGCATGTTTGATGCAAGGGTGGACGACTTTTATGCCACAATGCGGAAAAAGCAGCTATTCTGATGCGCAAGATTCGGGGGAATACCAACAGAATTCTAAGGATGATTTCTTTGAGGTCAGTGTCCGCAATGCTAGAGAGATACATCCACCTTCATGTGGCGAGTTGACACTAGGGTTTTTGCTGACGGGACATTTTTTTTTTGGAATTGACTACTAATTTATTATTTGAATTTTATGAATTGATGCAGTACTAATGCAGTTTTAAGACCTTGTAACTCGCTGAAGCAGCTGGACCGGGAGCTCCTCCTGGAAGCCTCGATCGTGCAGGCCTGGGTGTCATCACCAGTCAGGCCTGCCGACATCAACAACGAGGCGGGTTGGTTCCAGGAGGCCATGTCCGAGATTTGCGACGTGGCAATGCCCCGAGTTCGCCCAGCGTCAGGTGTACTGGTGGTCGCGAGAGCTGATGTCTCTGCGCAAGGCGTGCGTTGCCGCGCGGCGCCTGTACGCCAGGCATCGCAGGCTCCGCATCCGCCCTCCGGATGCGGCAGCCATTGAGGCGGAGCTGTACGAGGGGTACAAAGCGGCGAAGACCGCCCTCCAAGAGGCTGTCCGGCGGGCCAAGAATTTGGCCCGCGAGGAGATGCTGGAGTCTCTGAACGGAGATCCGTGGGGGCGCCCTTACAAGATGGTGCGGGACAAACTCCGCACCCGGGCCCCCCCGCTAACGCAGAGTCTCCGGCCTGAGCTCGTGGAGGACGTGGTGAGCGCTCTGTTCCCTTCGCGAGGGGAGCATCCTCCCCCGCCTATGGCTCCGCCGCCGCGTGCGGTGCCGGAAGCGGACCACACCGATGACGATGACGACGTTCCGGAGGTGACTGGGGTAGACCTGAGAGTGGCGGTACGCAGGCTGAAAGCCAGAAACACCGCCCCGGGACCCGATGGCTTGCCTGGCAAAGCCTGGGTCCTGGCCTCTGAGGCTCTCGGGCCCCGACTGGAAGGGCTCCTAAGCGCATGCTTGGAGAGAGGCCAGTTTCCGCTTCGTTGGAAGACGGGGAAGCTGGTCCTCATCCGGAAACCAGGGCGCCCTGCGGACTCTCCGTCCGCATACCGGCCCATCGTGTTGCTCGACGAGGTGGGCAAGCTCTTCGAAAGAGTGATTGCCAACCGCCTTGCCGGGCACCTTGCGGGGATGGGGCCGGATCTTGCGGAACACCAGTTTGGTTTCCGCAAGGGGCGCTCCACGGTGGACGCCATCATGCGCGTGAGAGCCCTCACGACGGGGGACGCGGTGTCCCGGGGCAGGGTCGTCTTGGCGGTGTCTCTTGACATCGCCAACGCCTTCAACTCCATGCCCTGGAGCTGCATTAGGGAGGCACTCCGGTATCACCGGGTGCCAACCTACCTTCGTCGTGTGGTCGGGGACTACTTGACGGATAGGGCCGTCATCTACCCCGGTCAGAGCGGAGAATGGAACCGGCGAGAGATGTCGTGCGGTGTTCCACAGGGATCGGTTCTAGGACCGGCCCTGTGGAACATCGGTTACGACTGGGTGCTGCGCGCCGACCTCCCTACCGGCGTCAGCGTAGTTTGCTACGCTGACGACACGCTGGTACTGGCACAAGGGAGGTCGCACGAGGCGGCGGCCGAAAACATGACACGCGGGGTTGCGATAGTCGTGGATAGGATCCGGCAGTTGGGTCTCGAGGTGGCATTGCACAAGTCCGAGGCCATGTGTTTTCATGGGCCTCGGAATGCGCCACCGTCGGGATCCCTACTGACGGCAGGAGGGGTTTCCATCGGCGTCGGGTCGACGTTGAAGTACCTAGGACTCGTCCTCGACAGCCGGTGGAAATTCGTGGAGCACTTCCGACGTTTGGCTCCCAAACTGGAACGGACAGGGGCTGCCTTCAAGCGGCTCTTGCCCAACCTGAGGGGTCCAAACGCCTCCTGCCGGAGGCTATACGCGGGGGTCGTGCGGTCCATGGCCCTTTACGGGGCCCCGGTGTGGGCGCGTTCTTTGAGGCGGCAAGCCGCCCACTACCTGAACGCGCCCCAAAAGGTGATAGCCATAAGGCTAATCCGGGGGTACCGCACGATCTCCGGCGAGGCGGCTAGCCTCCTTGCCGGATTGCCGCCATGGGATCTGGAGGCGATAGTCCTCGCGCGCCTGCATGAATGGTGCGCGGAGGCACTACGTCGGGGGGAGACTCCGCTGCCGCGGCAAATTGCCGCTCAGCGGACAGACCTCCGGCGTGATCTCATGGCGACATGGAGAGAGCGACTAATGCAACCCCGTGCAGGGCACGCTACCATTGTGGCGATAAGTCCCCTCTTTGAGGAGTGAGGAGTGGTTAGAGAGGCGCCACGGCGCCCTCACCTACCGCCTGACGCAGATCCTCACCGGACACGGTTGTTTCGGGAGGTTCCTGCACCGAATCGGGCGGGAGGAAACGCCTGGGTGTTTCCACTGCGAGGATCGTCCGGAGGACACGGTGGAGCACACCGTAGAGGTCTGCCCCGCTTGGGCGGAGCACCGCCGTGTCCTTGTAGCGGCGATTGGCGGCGGCGATCTCTCGCGTCCGACCCTGGTTCAAGCCATGGTCCGGAGCGAGAGGGAATGGGAAGCCGTCACCACCTTCTGTGAAGCAGTCATGCTAGTGAAGGAGGTGGCGGGACGTGTGAGGGAAAGAACCTCACGTCCCAGCCGCCGCGGGAGACGCCCTGGGCGTCGGGGGTCACGTGGTGGCTCCCGGCCACCGTAGGCGCGGGCCTGTGGACGGCGAGTTATGGGCTAGCTCGCCGTCCGGCCGTCTTATGACGACAGGCCGTGTCGACGGCGCGTTCGTGTTCCACGCGCGCCTCAAAGAGATGTCAGCAACCGAGTAGGGGTCCGCATGGGCCGATGCCTGCCAGAGCTGCGGGACTGTTCGAAAGAGACACCGTGGCCCTGGAACACAAAGGGCAAAGAAGGAACATGGATGGGTTTTAGTCAGTACAAGTCTGACACTCCCTTCCGCTCCGCCCAGAGTGGGGGGGGGTCATTTGATGATTTCCCATCCAAAAAAAAAAAAAAAAAAAAAAAGACCTTGTAACTAACATGAGTATTTTTAGATATTTAATTAATTAATTTTATTGTATAACGTAGTTTTAAGACCTTTGTAGGCTCACAATAATTATGGACAATTACTTTTTTTTTACTAGCCTACATCGTGTCCCACTGCTGCGACAGGCCTCTCCTTTTTCCTTCCATACCTCTCTATCCTATGCGATATCTGACATGTTAGCCCCGTAAGCAAGATCAGATCGAGAATTACTTTGTCTGAAATAAATATGAATAATTTTAATTTTTTATAAATACTATCAGCCTAGTTGCAGTATTTAATGCAACCTGCCTAATTTACGGCCAACCAAAGAAGTAGCTTCGTTCATACAACTTTGCTATTTTACAGAAGTCACCATTAAAATTGCTTATACGTTACGTGACTAATCCGTGTTGTTGAAAGCATCGTGAGTGTGTCTGAAGTGGTTGTTCAGTCTCCCCCCACACCACTGCACACTGGTACCTTTTTCAAAACTTGACAGCGCATGCCGACGAAAGGTACTTACCCAAAGTTTATTAAAAAAAAAACACGCTTTAGTGTATCGTCATGTTATTTTACGTTTTCTTCTAAGCAAATCCTTTGGGTATCAAAAATATAACCAGTCCGCCTTTAGGATTTTTAATGATGTCACTTAGCTAACTATGCATTGTCATCCAAACTAAACACGTGTGCAAAACTTCAGGTCAATCGGAAACCGGAAAGTGGGTGAAATCCAACTTCTAAGATTTTTTACACAAAAAAAAGCTAATAAAAGCGTATTAAAAATATGTACGATTGCATAAGCAAACTTTAATCAAACTTGATTTAAAAGAGAGTCTATGGCGTTATTTGGTCGTTCTTCTCTATCTATGTCTTGGATCGGGCAACTAGCTTTAACTTTCTGACTAACTGACCACTCCGTGACAATTCAAAAGTGCTATTTAATTGAAAAATACTCTAAGTTTGAGTATGAGATTTTTAGAAAAGAAAAGGTGACTGTACTCTTATTGTGGAAAGTTTTAAATATATTCAAAACAACAACCTTCAAAGACAATAAATACATATAAGACCATTCTTGCAAACAACAAAACAAATAACAGTTTTTGTCACAAAGGAAATGAATTGTAATACAAAAATAATGTCGACGCAAACATTTTAAGCTTTAAAATGATTTTCGTCACGGATCGCCGAGACCACAAAATCTGACGAACCATGTAAAAAGTTTTAGGTCCACCGCAAATGTAACTGAAGTTTTAATAAATTTGAGCCAGCTCACTGAACAAGGGAATAACAGATAAGCATAAACATTGAATTTTTTTGACATCATATCGATTTTACGTCCAAGTTGAATTGTGTCGGTAAATAAAATCAGATAGCGTATGTTTGATTAACTGAGTTTTGTTGGGTTCCTAAATATCCTACTGTACCTAAGCATGAGTACATAGTTTACTTGAAGTTTGCATCTTTTTCAAGAAGGCACACTTTGGCATTGAAAAGATGCATGGAAAACGTCGATAAATTTTGTTAGGTAGACAAAACTAAACCGTAGGTTTATTTAAATCTAAAATAGATTTCTTGTCTAAGAAGTTGGTCAAGGGTCCGCTTTCGTTTCCTGATACAAACAGTTTGAAAGGCTTACAAACTAAAGGGTGTAAAAGTAACCTTAACGAAGCCGAAAGGCACTTGTTCTCCCCGTCATAGCGATCATTTTTGTTCTAGACCATATCTTTACTTTGACCGGAGACGTTGATGTACGGAGATATTGGGGGTCAAAGTTCCGACTTTTTCACAGGTTTTTTTTTAATACATTTTTTAATGTTATAACTTAACTTTAAATATCTCCACGATCTCCGTACTATTCAATGCATCCATCAGCACAATGTTTTGAATGCGTTACATTGAGTCCTACCGTGAAACGTGATATTTACCCCAAAAAAAACGTCGTTACCCAGCAATAATTTTTGCGTAGAGTTACTTAGTTTGGTGTACAGAACTGTGTGCTTTTTTTTTTTTTTTTTTTCCGGATGGGAAATCATCAAATGACCCCCCCCACTCTGGGCGGAGCGGAAGGGAGTGTTAGACTTGTACTGACTAAAACCCATCCATGTTCCTTCTTTGCCCTTTGTGTTCCAGGGCCACGGTATCTCTTTCGAACAGTCCCGCAGCCCTGGCAGGCATCGGCCCTTGCGGACCCCTACTTATTTGCTGACATCTCTTTGAGGCGCACGTGGAACACGAACGCGCCGTCGACACGGCCTGTCGTCATAAGACGGCCGGACGGCGAGCTGGCCCATAACTCGCCGTCCACAGGCACGCGCCTACGGTGGCCGGGAGCCACCACGTGACCCCCGACGCCCAGGGCGTCTCCCGCGGCGACTGGGACGTGAGGTTCTTTCCCTCTCACGTCCCGCCACCTCCTTCACTAGCATGACTGCTTCGGAGAAGGAGGTGACGGCTTCCCATTCCCTCTCGCTCCGGACCATGGCTTGAACCAAGGCCGGACGCGAGAGATCGCCGCCGCCAATCGCCGCTACGAGGACACGGCGGTGCTCCGCCCAAGCGGGGCAGACCTCCACGGTGTGCTCCACCGTGTCCTCCGGACGATCCTTGCAGTGGAAACACCCGGGCGTTTCCTCCCGCCCGATTCGGTGCAGGAACCTCCCGAAACAACCGTGTCCGGTGAGGACCTGCGTCAGGCGGTAGGTGAGGGCGCCGTGGCGCCTCTCTAGCCACTCCTCCTCCTTGGTCAGTTAAAATCAAAGTAATAAGTGTGTCACATGTGACTAGTGCCATACTAACTTTTATGTGCAAGATGAACTGAATTATAATTGCTTTCTATTGTAAATAAATAAAGTGTTGCGGTTAGTATGTCTAACCCACAATCGAGCCCGTTTGGTCGTAGCCAATTACTACGAAGAAGTCCTCCGCCATCGGCTACCGAACGATTGCCGCCGAGTGAACCACCACCACCTCTACCAGCACCTGCAGAGAATGCTTTGCCGAGTGATCTTGTCAGCACGCATGAGATCCAGACATGGTTATTGTCTATAGATGGCATTCTGAACGAAGTCTGCTCTATTGTTGGTGAAGGAAAAATGAACTCGGACCAGAAGCAACGTGTCTCAACCCTTTGCCGGAAGGTCCAAAGTGGGACTGCTCAGATGGCTGTCCTTTACCAATCGGTGAAGCAGAAAATGATCCAGTCACGCAGTACCATTCAGCACCTACAGCAGCAGCAAAACGTGGCGCACTCTCTGAACCAGTTCAAAGAGGTTATTGAGTCGAAGCTGAATCCGTCCAACAATTCCTATGCCAGCATGGTGAAGAAAGGCTCCGACAACTTTGTCCGTCCTGCAAACCTGAGTTCGATCGCCATTTATCCCAGCGATAAGACCAAAACAAGTGACGACACCAAATCACTTGTTCAAAAGTTAATATCTCCCGAAGAACTGAAGCTCCAAGTCCGTGGCCTGAAAAAAGTGAAAAATGGGGGAGTGCTGATTAGCACAGAAAATAAAGGCGATATAGATAAACTGAAAAATTCAGAGAAGATATTCACCTCGGGCCTAACAATAGAAGAACCATCTAAACGCCGCCCTAGGGTTACTGTCATTGGTGTTCCCGTAGCTCTTTCAGAGAAGGAGGTATTCGACTGTATTTACAAGCAAAACCTATCAGACAAATTGCCCAATGCAACTCGTGAATCCTTCCTTGAGACCATTAAATTAAGCCATAAATCGGGTAAGAAAGGCCTTCCTACCTGCAACTACATACTGGAAGTACCCGCTGGCATAAGAAAAATGCTAATCATCCAGAGCAGAATTTTTATTAATTGGACTTCATGCCCGGTGAGAGATTTTACGATAGTCACCAGGTGCTACAATTGCCAGCAGTTCGGCCATGCAGCTAAGTTTTGCCGTGAGACTAGTCCTACTTGCAACCACTGTGCAGAGACGGGACACTCCGTGAAGGACTGCAGCTGCAAATCTTCTCCCCCCCAGTGTGCGACATGCAAAAGATTCAGGAAGAAATGTGACCATCCAACCGGTGATGTTAGTTGCCCGGCACGTAAACATGCAGAGACCAACTACATTAACTCCATAGACTATGAGGGCGCCTAAGAGCGCCACTGAATATTTTATTTAGTAGGCACACAAACAGGTAGCTCATCAATTATTTATATTTCTTCTTAGTCTGTAGTTATCATGAGCAATCAGCTAATCAGTGATCTAGATAGTTTTACTGTGTCTGAATCTAAAATCTGTAATGTTGAGGACTGCAAACACCTTCTTCGTTCTGGCGACAAAACGCTTACCTTACTTACACAAAATATTCGCAGCATAAACCGGAACATGGACGGTTTTGAAGTGTTATTACAAAGTCTTGACATAAGCTGTGATATTATCGTACTAACAGAATGTTGGCTGTCAAAACAGACAGTCAACTTACCATCTCTAAACGGTTTTTATTCATATAAAACAGATAGAAACACTAACCAAAACGACGGAGTAGTAGTTTACGTTAAAAATAACTTGCGAACTATCAAAGAAGAACCACTATCCCCAGATAGTAATTGCTTAATCATTAAAATTATTCCCGATACAGTAGTCATAGCTATTTATAGGCCTCCCTCTCATAATATCGACAGATTTTTAGACTCACTTGACACAAACTTAAATAACATAAGTACATTCAAAAACATAATACTTTTAGGAGACATCAACATTAACATTTCTTCCGGGAATCCCGATACCCATACACATAATTATCTAAATATTTGTGCATTTCATGGACTTTTACCAGCTCACTATTACCCCACGCATCAAAGCGGTTCTTGCTTAGACCATATCATTCTAAAATCAAAAAATCCATCCAAAACATTGGTTACTAACTCTTCGCTTACCGATCATCAAGCTGTTTTACTAACAATGCAAATAAATTCACCCAGAAAAAACTGCGAGCGTAGCTTCACTAAAGTCAATATGACAAACCTTGAAAGTGACATACGCGGCATTAATTTTAACCGTATTTACGATTCTGTTGATGCAAATATTTCTTTACAATATTTCATAAATTCTTTACAATATGCAATTAGGAAAAACTCTTACACTGAGATAATCCCTAGAAAGTATAGTTGTATTAAACCTTGGATCACACCCGGTCTCGTTCGTTGTATAAGACACAGAGACAAACTTCACCTAAAATCCAAACTTGCACCGGATGACGTAATAATTTCTATTACCTATAAAAGATATCGAAATTTCTGTAATAATCTTTTGAAAAAACTAAAAAACCAGTACGATAAACATGAACTACAGAAGGCGGGAAAAAATAGTAAACTTGTGTGGAAATTTATAAAAACCAATACATTGAGGTCGAAAAATTCCGAACCTCCGCTTGATTTACTATCAATAGATATAAACCCATCGGAAGCAACGAATAGGGTAAACCACTATTTTGTCAACGTTGGTAAAAACTTGGCTGAAAAATCCTCAAGTATTAGTCATCCACCCACTCAAAACCCAACTAGGTCATCTTCCGCATTAAATTCTTTTGTTTTACTAGATACTGACGTCAACGAAGTAATTAGAATAATAAACGGGTTAAAGGATGTCTGCGCAACTGGGTGGGATGATATACCCAATAATATACTTAAAAGATTTAAATACCTTCTGGCCCCTCCGCTGACCCACATTTTTCAGCTATGTTTATCTAAAGGGATATTTCCAAAATTGCTAAAAAAGTCTGTCGTCACACCAATTTTCAAGTCTGGAGACAAAATGAGTGTGAATAACTACAGACCCATTTCAGTGCTAACGGGCCTTTCAAAAATTTTAGAAAAAATCATTAACAGTAGATTGATAAAATATCTGGAAGATAATAAACTACTTTCTGACAATCAGTTTGGGTTTAGGCCTAAAAAATCAACAAGCCAAGCAGTAAACAAATTGACCAACTACATTGCTACAAATCTGGATAGTGGAATGCATACAGTTGGGATCTTTCTAGACCTTGCCAAGGCCTTCGACACTATTTCTTGCACTACTCTTTTGCAAAAGCTTGAAACACTTGGAGTAAGAGGAGCACAGCTTCTACTATTGTCAGATTATCTAAGGGATCGACAGCAAACTGTAAAAATTGGCTCGCATACAAGTTCTGACCTTTCTAATACTTGTTTCGGAATTCCACAAGGCAGTATTCTAGGCCCTACATTATTTTTGATCTATATTAATGACCTTTGCTGCCTGCCACTCCAAAATGGTGTTATTATGTCTTATGCAGATGATACTGCTTTGTTGTTTGCAGCTAAAACTAGAGCTGAGGCCTATGAACATGCTCAGAATGGCTTCAACTTTGTGTCTAATTGGCTCCAGAATAATCTACTTACATTAAATGCTGAAAAAACAAAATACATTTTATTTACAATGAGAAATACTAACACACCGCTTACTAATCTAAACATTTACGCGCATAACTGTAGCACGTTCGCTGACACTGTATGTTCTTGCCCTACTTTAGATAAAGCTGACCACTTGAAATATCTAGGTGTCACTATAGACTCCAATCTAAATTTCCGTAAACATATCGAGTTACTGTGTACTAGAGTGCGAAAATTAATATATGTTTTTAAGAATTTACGTAATGTAGCTAACTATAATTTGATAAAACAGGTTTATTTAGCGTTGTGTCAATCTATTCTAACATATTGTATAATATCCTGGGGTGGCGCGGGAAATTCAATTCTTCTCCCTCTAGAACGTGCTCAAAGAGCAATTCTAAAAGTTGCTACCTTCCGTCCTTTTAGATTCCCTACACACCAGCTCTACAAAACATGTAATGTACTTACAGTACGGCAATTATTTATTCTTCACATAATACTGCACCAGCACTCTACACTTCCCTATCACCCAGTTCCTTCCGATAGGAGAAGGAAGGACCTAGTTTGCACAAAACCTCAAACTAGACATGCGTTTGCGAATCGATTTTATGTGTTTTTAGGACCTTTTCTTTACAATAGACTCAACAAGATACTAAACTTCTACAGTTTAAGTAATAAAAAATGTAGTTTGGTAATGTCAGATTATTTAGCGGTACTTAATTACACAGACACAGAAAAACTTCTAGAAGTTGTGGTTTGATTATGTTATCGTATCTATTTGTACATATTTACTTAAGCTAGTTTTAGTGTTTTTCTTTTATACCAACTTGATGCATAGTTATAATTGTTAATAGATTAATTTAATTTTATAATTTTATTGTCCTTATTGAATTGTGCTAGGTAAAGTGATGGCCTGAAACACAGGTTTAAATAAACCTAGATCGGGCAGGTCGCTGACATCTAAATTGAACTATTGAATACTTGCGACTGTAGAATATATTTTAGTTATAGTTTACTTATAAGTACTTATAATTAGTATGAGAAATAATACTACTGCGCTTAAATGTACACTTTTTGTAATACTTTTTAAATAAATTATTCTAAATTATTATTCCTCAAAGAGGGGACTTATCGCCACTATGGTGGCGTGCCCTGCACGGGGTTGCGACAGTCGCTCTCTCCATGTCGCCATGAGATCACGCCGGAGGTCTGTCCGCTGAGCAGCAATTTGCCGCGGCAGCGGAGTTTCCTCCCGACGTAGTGCCTCCGCGCGCCATTCGTGCAGGCGTGCGAGGACTATCGCCTCCAGATCCCATGGCGGCAATCCGGCAAGGAGGCTAGCCGCTTCGCCGGAGATCGTGCGGTACCCCCGGATTAGCCTTATGGCTATTACTTTTTGGGGCGCGTTCAGGTAGTGGGCGGCTTGCCGCCTCAAAGAACGCGCCCACACCGGGGCCCCGTAAAGGGCCATGGACCGCACGACCCCGGCGTATAGCCTCCGGCAGAGAACTGTGTGCTTAGTTAACGGCTTCGTGAAGGGTCAGTTTACACTCTGAATAATAAGCTGCACCAAGCGATGTCATTACGATGCGTATATACTCGAAGGTGTTCATAGAAAGTACCCCGAACGGCTCAAGTTGCTTACTGTGCGTTGCCGATAGGGTTAAAACTATGAAAACATGTCACATCATTTTGTCAATTCCCATCATAATAATTGAACCACACATATTATGGTTAATATCCCACAAACGACTGTCGTGGTTACATTAAACATTATTAAATTACCGCTATTTTGCCAGTGACGCGAATCAAATAGCTCCGAACTATTAATTAAATTAATAATTTAGTGATATAAATGAGTTTCATTTGAAATTGGCTGTCGTGTTTTGTGGTAGCTTTGAATTAACAAAATTGTTAAATCAACATGACGAATTTAATGCATACGTATGTTAAAATGGGAGTTTAAAGAATGGCAATATTGTCAAAAAGGAATGCTTGTGCAATAATAATTTAAACAAATCGTTTTACTAAACAGTTTGATCACACACCTATTGCAAAACTTGTAACTTTCTCACGCTACTGCTAAACTACACGCTCTGAAAGATAATACTGTAAGGATACAAGGCGTCGGGAAGTGAGAGGGAAAGAGCCTCACGTTCCAGCCGCCGCGGGAGACGCCCCGGGCGTCGGAGGTCACGTGATGACTCCCGGCCACCATAGGCGCGGGCCTGTGGACGGCGAGTAAGGGGTTAGCTCGCCGTCCAGCCGTCTTATGAGGACAGGCCGTGTCAACGGCGCATTCGTGTTTCACGCGCGCCTCAAAGAGATGTTAGCAACAATGTATGATGCCTGCCAGGGCTGCAGGACTGTTCGAAAGAGATACCGCGGCCCTGAAACACAGAGAGCAAAGAAGGAACATGGATGGGTTTTAGTCAGTAGAAGTCTGACACTCCCTTCCGCTCCGCCCAGAGCGGGGGGGATCACTGCTCACTAACTTTTCATCAAACCGTTTCAAAATAATATTATTCTAACTCAAAAACCTTGTGTACGACCAAGAGAAATCCGGATTACACGAAAAATCTATCCAATACTTAGTAAGGCGTGTATTAACCAGATTTAACCAGTTTATCATAGCAAGCAACGTCCCGATATTTTGTTGTTCCCCGGTTTTGACTGCATAATGGAACGGATTTCAATATTTTAATATTTATAAGCAATTCGTTTGTTATTGGGCTGGTTGCTCCTACAGAGAGTTATTTTTTTGAAGCGCGTCGGTTTTTTCAAGGGATTTTTTTTAAGGAAAATCTGTGAATCTCACGCTATTATTTGCACTTGAATTATTTTTTTAGAATGGATCATAAAAGGGGCATTATCTTGAAAGCAAACAATGGGAGCCTCGGTCTGACTGTGGAAAAGGAAGCGACATTGCTGGCACGTGTTGTGTATAGCGTGGGGGTTTACCTGGAAAATTGTAGGAAGCATAAACATTGTTATTTGATTTCAGGTAAATCATAAATAGTAAGTAACTTAACACGTGTTTCCAATTTAGTACTGAAATTATGGATCACTGTTATGTGTGGGTATACTACTCGTGTAAATTCCAACAATATTCACGGCACGGCATGGTTGGCGCATTGGCTGAGCGATTGACTGCTGCGTTGTGTTGTTGGTCCCCGCACGGAACAAATATTTGTATGGTTTACAGATAGTTGTTCCGGGTCTGGCTGTTTGTGTATGTGAGCTTAAGTGTTTGTAAACGCACCCACGATACAGGAGAAATTTCCAGTGTGGGGCAACGTTATTTTTTTTTTCGTACATAATGTTTAATTGGTTTTAAGACTTTATTCGAATTATGAGTGATAAGGATACTAATTGTGCTTGTACCAAATTATCATAAGATAGTTGTAGTTTGGATGCAAAAATTATTCGGATAAATTTAATTTTTACTCCGCACGTTCTTGTTAGAGCCTACGTAAAGTGTTACTGCTACTTAGAAACTAAAGTTACGGCGCCGAACATCAGGCTACGCGCTGTGCTACGCCGTAGCACTGCTACGTATGTGTAGCAAAGTTATTTTTCGAAAATAATTATTAGGATTTAGGGCCAATATTTTAATGGGTCTGAACTTATCGTAAGCATAGTTAGCCTTTAAGGACCTAGTAGGTACTAGATCTCGTACTTCCTCTGCAAGAATTGGGTTGTCATCCACCTCGCGGTCCCAGTGATATAAATTACACTCGGCGAGCTTTCCTAGGTTTGAATCCACGTCTCGTCTAGTCCATTACCACTGACCCATCACTGCTCCCACTGAGCTGTTATTGTTATTGGTGAACCATATTACTGGTGCGCACACAAATTATTCAAATAAAGTCACAAAGTGTTATTGGGTTTTTCCGTCAAGAATTTCTTAGACAAAGCCACGGACTCTAACTTTGTGCCCAGTTGATGGCAATAGCCTCGCCCCTTATTGCATGGGACTTAACTGGCAAAATGTGGGTGTACTATTAAGTACACTTCTACCTAACCCTTCCGTGATTACAGGCGTGATGTTATGTTATGTAAAAGCCACAAAACACACAAAATTCTTCTTAAACCACGCTCAATATATCCAAACAACCCCCAATCCATTAACATGAAGTCATGTACAACATTTAAGACAACGCAGCCTTCACTGTAAACATGACGACACACAAATCATCTTTAGAGTTGCCCTCCAGTGCGTAATAGGCTTAATTTACTCTTGTTATGTGATTTATAGCTCTCCCTGTGTCATATCTTAGTTGATGACTAAAACCACCCTGTGGGGTTGCGACCTATATGTTTGTGCTACGTTGCATGGATGCATGTATCTAAATTAATTGTATGAATGTTCAGCAACAAAAGCCAATTAAGTTTTTCGTCTCTAAACTAACTGGGTTGTGGAGGCAGTCACTCCATGTAAAATACAGTTATTCTGCATCCAGTTAGACTGGTTGCCGATCCCAACATAGTTGGAAAAAGGCTAGGCAGATGATGATGATTTATTACTTCTGGTACCTGGTCAACCTACCTGAGCCAAGTAGTCTCCTTCCAGGCGAGACGAGACAAAGAAGTTGCGAGACGCACGGAAAACGCCAGGAAGAGCTACTGGTCAATGAAATAGCTATTCAAGGGCGTTTTACCCAACCCCTTAAAACGTAAGGTGATGGAAATGTGTACTATTCTCCCCATACTGACATATTATGGTGCACAGACTTGGTCTTTGACTAACATCCAGAAGTCCAAACTCGAGGTTTCGTCATCATCATCATCATAATTTCAGCCGAAAGACGTCCACTGCTGGACAAAGGCCTCCCCCAAGTGTCGCCATATTGACCGGTCCCAAGGTTTGTCAACGAGCAATGGAGCGCATACTTAACGTTAAATTTACCGATCGAATAAGGAACACCACACTGCGCTCCAGAATTTAAATTGCTGACGTAGCTGCTAAACTAAAATGGGACTGGGCAGGCCATGTCTGGATGCTGCAAAGCTGTAGGCCCGCATATCACAAAACTGGAGCCCTGAGACAGTTAGACGGGGTCGCGGCTGACCGAGGAGAAGATGGCGGGACGCCTTGGATGGCTTTCTCGTTAATTGGTGAGAAGAGCGCAACATTGAGAAAAGTGGAAGGAATGGGGTTAAATCTTTTCCCAGGAGTGGGAAAATTCAAGCTAACTAAAAAAATAAACATATTATTCCTGAAAAAGACTGGTCAATGACGTCGTGTATAAAACATTAAAATTTTATCACAGTTTGTTAACTATTTTGTTAACCTTTGTGATATTCTTGACATGTTTTCTACAAGTTTTGTTCACAGTTAGTCGTTCAAAATTGTTTTACGAGTAAACGATAAACAAAACGTCAAATTAAATCAAATACGTTTATTTGTGTACAAGATAGGGGTTATAAAATATTGTGAGCATCTTTAGGTCGTGCCACTAAAGTGGCATAAAAATATTACTAAAATGGATAAGTTAAATATTTTTGCAGACACTTGTGTACATTGTCGTGATGGCCCAGAGGTTAAGACCGCCTCTCATGCATGAGGATTTGTGTTTAAATCTGGGCAAGTACCAATGTGATGTACATGGACAGTTAGCGCACAAGATAGAGAGGTTTGGAAGTAAAAAGGGGAGGCCTTTGCGCTGAGCAAATGCGTGGGACACTCAACAGCCTCTCAAAAAAAAGGAACCTTCTAAGTTAATCCTATACATCACTTACATGGGTGAAATAAGACATCGTGAGGAAAGCTGGGGTAATAATTAGTAAAGTCTGTCTGTAACTGCCAACCCATCTTGAGCAAGTGTGGTAATCAGCCCTCGTGCCTTTTCTGTATGAGGAGAAATCTTTGCCCAACAATGGGATAGTAATAGTCTGGTAATATTAATGTGTTCAATACAACATGTTTTATACCTTGGTGTTAACGCAAAACTGCACCATCAACTCCTAAATTATCATCTGCCTAGCCTTTTCCAAACTATGTTAGTACTGGGTAATACGATACCCCTTGGTAAGACTGGTTGTCAGACTTTTTGGGCTACTGACTACCTAACGACTGTCAAAGATCTACAAATGACACCAACGGCTTAACGTGCTTTCCGACGCATCCACAGAGAAACCTAGGCAAGCACGGCTTAACCTAAAGATCGACCCGTGCGGCTGTTATTATTTAGCCACGAACTAACCAACTTTTAAGTACATACTATATATCCCGACATAGCCACATGACACACTCAAATACCGTCACCTAGTACCAATGTACATTGTACATTGCCCTTTTATGTAGACGAGACCCATTCACCATTGAATTGTGCGTATGTAATTGAACGAAGCCTTTGTACGAACGAATTTGTTTTAATTAAAGACCAGCCTTGTTTATACAAACACTGAATGGTTACTTTGGTATGTGATTAGTCGAGGTTTTGGGTTTCGATTCTAATCTGTCACTATGGGTCACGGGGTAGGGGTGGGGAACTAATCGGGTGCGGTTGGAATTGTGTGAAGGCGTAATAGAAATTGAGGCGGTTGATGTAAATTGTGTTGAAAGTTGTCGTTAATAATTGCGAAAATAATAAATTAGGTACATAATTTTGAACATGTCGCAGCTGGTTAAAGCACTAACAAGTTTTAGTTAATTCTGTGAACATAATCTCCCCCTTTTCAGTTTAGAGTTGGTTAAAAAAGTTAATAGAAGAAAAAAAAGATTCTTTTCATGCTAAAAGAACACAATAGGTACCTACCTTTACAGGGTTATTTGTAAAACACCAACAACCTCGCAGGAGTAGATTACTAACATCATAAACAAGAACATTGGTTCCTTCTACGGCTTTTCCGAAAACAGTTGATGGCAATAGGCTCGCCCACTACTACCTGGGACTTAAACTGGTGAAATGTGTGTGTACTATAGGTACACCTCTGCCTAACCCTTCAGGGATTACAGGCGTGTTGTTATGTATATTATGTTACGGCTAAGCTTAACATAACCTAACCTTAGTTTAGCCGGCTTATCTTAAGTTTATGTTCACACCCATCTTTAGCCGTAACATATTTATATCATCTAGCATCATCAGCGGCAGCCTTGCTCTTGCCGCTGCTAAGTAATAGATTCCCGCACTTTTGTGCGAGGCACAACCAGGTCATACCCGTCATCTTCTTTATAATCTACCCACACTTCTTATGCCGTCTCCTTCTTCTTTCTTCTTTATCGTTTGGTTAGTGCCTAACCTGGTGTCAGAGTTTTTGTCTGTTTTCGGAAAAGTCGTAGAACAAATGTTGTTGTTTATGATGTTAGTTATCTACTCCTGCGAGGTTGTTGGTGTTTTACAAATAACCCTGTATAACTTAAGCAAAGAGTTAACAAAATAATAATTTCCAATGACTTTTGAAAAAAAGTTTTGATCTGTAATCGGTGATGATAATTTTCCCAGTGATCTAAGATTCCTTGATTTATTATTTAGCTCGTAGATGACCAAAGATTTACCATCCCTGCTAAAGGGTACCTAACGGTCTGTTAATGTTGACCGGCACCAGCATAATATTTGGCTTAGTTCAGTTAGAGAATGTTTGCTGTAGTTTCGTGTTCTATAAAGTACTCTACAGAACATCGAACTGTACTTAGACATAGTACGGCGTAGTTTGTTTGATACTAAATAGTTCTGAAGTAACTGAGTCTGCCCATTACACCATACCATACCATGTCCGTGCTATGAACTTATTAGGTACGGAAAGAAACATGACACGGACTGCTATAACGTATCAACATCGTAGTACCTACATCATATTTACGACGATCATCATACGCGGTTAAACCCTGTATTAAAAAGTATAAGGCTATGCTCACTAGACCGTACCGTCACCGACCAACACCGTCGCGTGCCATGCACGTAGCGTATCGGCACCGGCAAAATATGCTCGCCGACAATTTTTGACGCTACGTGCATGGCCCGTTCAATACAATGAATGTTTTTTTTTTGCCTGATACGTTCATGGCACGTTTACGGTATTGTACGGCGTGGTGGACAAAATCATTTATTTAGTGGTTGTGGGTTCAAACTTAGGCACTTTAATTTGTGTAAATCATTACATAATAACTGTTTACAAAACAGTCATGATGAGGAAATCCTAACACCAAACATTCGAAGACACGTTACATTCAACAATCTACAATGAAGCGCTTGATGGGTGTGGGACCACCCCCTTTCGCGGAGAACCCGTGGCCCAGCAGTGGGCACATTATAACCGGATTTTGCTACGCTTATACTATGCTAACTGTGTTCGCTAACTTTCCCACGGGATCGTAATACCGGGATAAAAAGTATCCAATGTGTTAATCCAGATTATAAAATATCTGAGAATATAATAATATTCTGGAGTTTTTGATCGATCTATCCTGACAAAGTTTCGCATTTAAAACTAGTAAGATGAGAAGATGGCCGATCTCAGTACTATTGTCAAAGAATATGCTCAACGTCATTATGTTTTCCAAACCGGAAGAAACACTTCTATATTAGTTTAATAATGTATAAGTAAGTCTTCAACTTGTATAATGAAGCCTGATAAGTTAAGAGATAATAATATACATACACGTGGCACTATCGTTCGCTTATTTCCTGGTACAATTATCTTCCATGTGTAGCGTGTTATAGCTAGTTATAATTAGCACGATACGTAGGAGACCTCTAATGAATAGTTAGGTAAGTTAGTCTCGATGTAATTAGAATTAGGGGGACTGAAGTGGCAATAATTGATCGATCTATGCTGAACGCTGGGCTGGGAAGAAGATGGATGAAAGAATACTCAATACTCAATACTCAAATTTTTATTGCATTCCATAAGTATGACATAGATGGTGTAACAAGGTAAAAGATCATTATGGACCCTGTCGGGCACAGCAACATTAGGAGAGAGGAAGAGGGCTAAGCAGCAATTCAATAATATCATATAAATTATTAGAAATTATAAATTTAATTGGTTGTATAATTATGAATATATACATAATACATTGTTAGGTTTGTTCATATAGGTATAGTATATTAGTTATTTTTAATAATGTATTGCATAACAATAATGTAGGTAATTATTATGAAATTATTAAAAGTATTTAATTATTATTAAATTATGTTATTATTTGTGTATTCATATTTTCATATTTATATTTGGTTTCCTAAATTCCATATTGTTCCATATTATATTATATATTTATTTCGTAATGTTTGTTGTATTACATGAGAGCGAATGATTTTAGTTTGTAATCGATTTGTCATCCAGAAACTCCTTTACTGAGTAGTATGCCTTGGATTCCAGAAATTGTTTCAATTTATTAATAAATATATTTGTTTTGTCCACTTCTCGAATGTCATTTGGCAATTTATTATACATTTTAATGGACATAATTAATGCGCTGGTTGAGTGCATTTTAATTCGGGATTGAGGAATGTTTATTTTGTTTTTGTTGTGTCGAAAGGTGAATCTTGTTTGTGTTTCTTCACATTTGGTGTAAAAATCTGGGTGTTTTGAAGAAAAGAAGATTGCATGTAGCGGAGATGAGAATGTTGAGGTGGATGTGTGGTGTGACAAGAATGGATAAGGTAAGGAACGAGTATATTAGAGGAAGCTTAAAAGTTGCGCCAGTTACAGAATAGCTAAAAGGGAATCGACTGTCTTGGTATGGACATGTGATGAAGAGGGACGAATCGCATGTGACTAAAAGGAGAGGAGAGGAAGACCAAAGAAACGATGGATGGATTGTGTGAGGAATGATATGAAAGTTAAAGGAGTAAATGATAGTGTGACGGTTGACAGAGGAGATTGGAAGAAAAAAACGTGTTGCGCCGACACCAAGTAACATGGGACAAGGGCAGGAAGATGATGAAGTGGCAACAAATGATTTGTAATTTTATCTTCTTTTTTATTTAATCAAGACTGTACTGTAATATTATTGAATTCCATTGACATTTTTATGTATCACTAGTGTATAAATTTTGACCTCATGATCATCTGCCCAACCTTTTCGGTCAGCTTCCAGTCTAACCGGAAATGTACATGACATTACATGTAGGTATTATTTTTGACATATTAGGACTTATTTATATTATTTTATTTGTGACATGTATGACACCACTTGATATTTAATTTTCATTTTGTTTTCTGAATTATTATTATAATTATAAGATGATATTTGGCATTGTAATATGATTATTGTTAGCTCTTAAGCGTTTTGGTAAAAAAAAAACTGTTTGCTTAAAATGTATTTCTGAATAAATAAATAAACACATGATTAACTGAATGGTTATCAGGTAAGCAGTGACAGCCTAGTGGTGTGACCGTCGGAATGCCAAGCTATAGGTCTCGAGTTCGATCCCAAGGCACGCACCTCTGATTTTTCGAATTCATGTGCGTATTGTATAATCATCACTTGCTTCGGTGAGGGAAAACATCGTGAGGAAACCAGCCTGTTTGAGAGATATTTCTTGACGGCATGTTAAGCGAAGTCAGAGGCCCATGGGCGGCATAAAAACTCTGATACCAGGTTAGGCACTAACCAAACGATAAAGAAGAAAGAAGAAGGAGACGGCATAAGAAGTGTGGGTAGATTATAAAGAAGATGACGGGTATGACCTGGTTGTGCCTCGCACAAAAGTGCGGGAATCTGTTACTTAGCAGCGGCAAGAGCAAGGCTGCTGCTGATGATGCTAGATGATATAAATATGTTACGGCTAAAGATGGGTGTGAACATAAACTTAAGATTAGCCGGCTAAACTAAGGTTAGGTTATGTTAAGCTTAGCCGTAACATAACATACATAACAACACGCCTGTAATCCCCTAAGGGTTAGGCAGAGGTGTAACTCTTGGTTGGTACCAGACTTCATAGCCTAGCTCACCGGCGCAAAGTTGCATGTTTGTCGGTCTTTTACAGATTGTACTTCGGCGAGTGTGCCCAAGAGCTCCACGAGCTCATTCCACCATCTCCCTTCTACCATCGGGAGTCCAGACGTACTGCAGGTTATCACCCATAACTTGTCGATGTTCCACATATTCGCACGAAGCGCTTTGCTGCATCATTTATTATGCGCACAGCCAAGGAGTGGAATTCCCTGCCTGCGTCGGTGTTCCCAAGTTCATATGACCCCAATCTATTTAAGTCGCGAGTTAATAGGCTTCTTTTGGGTTAGTTCGTTCCATCGTCGACCTCATCTCTGTCCTCTGGACTAGATTGAGGTCAAGAGTAAGCCCATTCATTATAAAAAAAAAAAAACCTATAGTACACACACATTTCACCAGTTTAAGTCCCATGTAACAGGGGGCGAGCCTATTGCCATCAACCGGGCACAAATCCAGACTCCGTGGCAGCTACCGAGAAATTCCTGTTGGAAAAATCCAATAACATTTTGCCCGACCTGGGAGTCGAACCCAGGTCCTAATGCTTAGCAGTCGTACTTGCGACCACTAAAGCAACGAGGTAGTAGATATTGTATGTATGAACCATATTTATTACATGGCGTCACATAATATGACTGTGGTCTTGAAAATTTTATTTTACTTCAGTAGCATGCACTTCAGTACCAAAACGGCATGGTTGACGGCACGGTTGGCACAGTGTCTGAGCGATCGGCTGCTGTGCTGCGTGTCGCGGGTTCTATCCCCGCACGGAACAAATATTTGTATGATGTACAGGTAGTTTTTCCGGGTCTGGCTGTTTGTGTATGTGAGTTTAAAGGTTAGTAAACGCACCCACAATACAGGAGAAATTTCTAGTGTGCGGTAACGTTTTTTTTTAAAAAAAAAACCTGACTAATAAGCTGGCTCTTCTTCTAAAAAGAAACACCTAGAACAAACATAAAGTTACTGATGAAAACTCACTCCAGGCCCACGGTAAAGTACCTAGCTAAAAGTCTTATAAAAACTGTCTTAACGAAGTACAGACAAGCCACAAACTACATAGTGATAGAAGATTAAAAACCTCGCCCAGAAGTGTTAGTTTAGTTTCCAAAGTAACTTGGAACTTTTTGCAACTTTACAAACATTAGCTTTCCAAGAAAAATAAGGCGCAGGAAATAAAAAACGTGGGAAGTTTTCAAGTATAAAACTACGGGGCATTTATTTGTTGGCTATTTATTATGAGGTTGGCTTTTTAGTTTCAACACTTTTAGTTTATTTTAAGTTTGAACTTAGTTTTTCGTAACGTTTTAAGGAAAAACTCATGAGAAATACAAACACGAAAATCGCCTACATCTGTCGGATATAAAATCAAAATAATAATTTATTTCAAGTAGGCCAGTTACAGGCACTTTTGAATTGTTGAAACAAAGATAACAATGAAATGTAGCTACAGTCCCAGTCACAAGGCATAAAAACTGTGAAAGTACTGTAGTTTCCCATTCCCTAGCGTAGATCTCTATGGAGAAGAACGGGCAAGAAACTCCATGGACACTCTTTTAAATCAAATTATTTTTACCAAACCTTGGTTACATCATTCATGTTGATAATTTTGATAGGCATAGAGATTATCATACTTGACTTCATGCATTAGTATAGTCTATTTGAAGATCCTTTCAGACTGATGATCTTGTTCCAATTACAAGAAACGTTCTCAAAAACCCCTTTAACCCTCAATAATCCGATCCACAAAGCAACCAACCACCCAGACAACCCTCTGACAGCGCTGTCACTTTCAATCTTCCCCCTTTCACCAAAAATAGAATAGTAAACAGAAAAATACCCGGAAAGCGCAGTGACCTCTCGTCATAATATTTTATGAATATTTTTCCACTGGCCACAGCCGTAGATAGGAACCAGAAGGTTCGTTACATACAATATGAAGCAACGTCCAAAAATAAATGTACAGGTAGATACATTTCATGGTCAGTGAGTGCCAACGCACTCACGGCTGTCGTCGCAATCATTTGTTTGCCGAACCCAAAAGCATCGTAGTGCCAACAGAGGGCAGCTTCCGGTTTTCTGAACAAATTAGTGACAAATGAACATGAGCCTCACGTGACGATCGCTCTTATGAGGACACGGCAAAGACAGTTTTAGATCTCCGCATTTAAAGTGCTGCAAGATTTTTTTGGGGCTTGAATGGCATTGACAAGGGTTGGTTAACTTTTCGTAAAATTGCATTGAAAAAACATAGTGGTAGTGTTAGTTCCAATTTTAACCGTCACTGTACTGTTTTCGTTCATCGCAGTTATCCAGTTTGTTTTAGTCGTTACAGGTTGTCAGCTGTGGTTCAAAATTCTGACATCCAGTCTTACCAAGAGGTATTGTATTACCTAGTACTAACGGGATTGTGGAGATCAGATAGGCAATCGCTCCATGTAAAATACTGGTATTCAGCTGCATCCGGTTAGACTGGAAGCCGACCCCAACATAGTTGGGAAAAGGCTAGGCAGATGATAATGCATGCAGCAGGCTGTCCTTCTGCACAGATCTTTTTTGTGACCTGCCTGTCTACGGTGTCGGAGTTTCGTCGGGTTCTGTAACAGACTTCCATGTTTTTGACAGTTGCTACAGTGCATCCCATTTTTCGCTTAGCTTTTTCGCTGGTTAAATTCGGGTGTATGGTTGTAAGGGTGTAGAATGGTTGTCTGCACAGGAATATTTTATTACGAGTTGAAAGGTAGGATGGGCAACATTTGGATGAAGGGGTGTTAAGCATTTTTATTCGCATTGCGCGCTGTCAAAATAACATATACATACCTATTTTATTTATTGTTTTTCTTGCCTTGAATTTTACAGCCATTTGTAACTGTTTGGGTTTGTTCGTTTATTATTTACCTGATAATTATACATGATCATTGATTTGTCTGTTTAATTAGTGGCCATTAACATTGGTTATTTGAGGTTCCGCCAACAGCGGCTAAGAATACGAATTGGTGGGCGTTTTGAACTGTTGCTTGCCATGACGCTAAGTTAACTGTAAGTAAGCTGAATCTAAGTGTCTTGAGCAATCGACGTTAATCTTTAATAAAGTGATAGATTTTACAAACTAAAAACCTAAGTTACACTAAAACATTATTATCTAAGCCAAAGTATTCCATCCAAAGAAAGAACAGCTACATTCTTAACAAGCCAAAGCAAATACTGAGGCAATTAAAGGGTAGATTCTTTTTCTTTGAAACTCTAAGTATCTTGAAATGCAAGTTCATTAAAATGGTGCACTAGTTTCACACGGACTCTTTTGTCGTTAAATAAAAACTAATAAGAATAATGTTCGTGGAAGAGTTTCAGCTTAGTTTTTGTTCTTGTTAATATCGTAGTACATTTTCATTAACTTGGTTACGGAGGGACGCTGGCTTGATTATTATCATCATAATCATTTCCCAAGCCTTTCCCAACTATGTTGGGGTCGGCTTCCAGTCTAACCGGATGTAGCTGAATACCGTATTTTATATGGAGCGACTTCCTGTCTGACCTCCACAACCCTGTAGTGGGTAATACGATACTCTTTGGTAAGACTGGTTGTTAGATTTTCGGGCCACTGCCTACCAGTAACGACTGTCAAAAATCTACAAATGACAGCCGGGACCAACGGCTTAACGTGCTTTCCGAGGCACGGAGGAAACTGCAGTGGGTGGTCACCTATCCACGGGCCAAACTAGGCAAGCTCGGCTTAATCTGAAGATCAACCCGGCTTGATTATAAGACAAGTTAAATTAATGGTTAATCATTTTGATCAAGTGATAGCAAGAGAAAACAATGTACCAATAATTAATTCATCACCCCAATATTACCCACTGCTGGGTTAAGGGAGGTCTATACCCAGCAGTGGGTAATATTGGGGTGATATTGATGATGATGATGACCCTAATTAATTATTGGCGACCTCCCCTTCTGCCACGCTTCCTGCACGTAGCATGACCACCGTAGAAACGGCTTTTGTCAACGGGAGAATCGACAAAATGACAGATTTCTTTTGTTGATCTGTCAATTTGTCGATTCTTCCGTCTAGAAATTCCGTTTCTACGGTTGTGGTTCGGTTTTGCGTGTCTCTCCTCCGAGGGTTTTCCAAGATTTTGATGCCGAGATTTTAGCCACCACTGCTCCTACAAGTATATTAGGTATTGGTATATCATTAATTAAGAATAAAGTTATTAGCTAATTACACCAACGCAATTAAAAATTCGTAAACAAACAAAAAGCAAATTAAATTTATTTAAATTTTCGATAGTAAGAAGTTATTTTTATATATTTATTTTGTACCATATCACAATATTTTCTTATTTAACCCAAAGGTTGACTGGTAGAGAATGCCTTGTGGCATTAAGTCCGCCTATGTATCACTATTGTACATGAAGTTTAAATAAATAAATAAAGAGAGTCGTGTATTTCAATTATGACCCATACCCACTTTTCCAGTCGACTTAATTTACTTCGAAGGAAAGTTATTTGAAAGTTGTTTAAAGAGAGGTTTCCCTTTTGATCTTGTCTTTAACCTCGTGTTTGTGTAAGATAATTAGTATTAATTCGAATTAAGTGAAAATTCAGGCCGTTTGAGATGAGATTAAAAATATTTCTTTTACTCCATGATAATGTGATAGGTTGTATTTGTCGGATCCGGTCGTTAGTAAGGACATAAAATGAATTGGAAAGCACGCCTGTGTGTAGTGGTGACATCACGCGACCTAATTACTAGTCTACCCATAACACAGCGTGCTTCTACAGAGCCCTGATGTTCAACTCGAAGGAGGGCGACATTCAATGTCTGAACGCGGCGGAGTTGAGACGTCTTGGAACTGTACCCGATTCATTGTGCACCGTGCTATTGTGTTAAGTTGCAATCTCAAGTAATTCGTTAGTTTTACTAGAAGCAGTGTATCGCAATCAGTGTGTTTTCATAGCACGAAACCCATTGTCTGCCCACATGATGTACGAGCCTAACGGAGTAAATCCTGACATATCCGACATATTTATTCTTAGAACACTTTAAGTAACCGAACTAAATGTGTCTGCATCGCTGACTGGTAGAGAAGGGCATTAAGGACTTAATGCTTATGTACATTAATTTGTGTGATCAATAAATAAATATGACTTGGGTAGCCAAGGGGCCGTATTATAATAAGAATTGATGGGTGCCCGGTCGAATAAGTTCACACTGTGTGGGAGAATGTACTACTGTTGGTCCCTTCTTTGTTCAAACTAAAACCACTTTTTTTTTATAGAGACTTGGTGTCCCCATTCAAACCCACTACTCCACAAAAACTTATCCACCGCCTCAAAACTATTAATAAACATAAACAACACAATCGCGAAGTAATCCATTACTGCGCTTCCATTGTGGACGGCATACAATGCGTTCAGTGCACTGTGACACGGCGGTGCGGTGACGGCGGCGCGTAATGTAGCGTGAATTAACGCGAAACCTCTAGAGAGGACTGTTGATGTTGTAAATGTGTGTGTTCCGTGCTGCATGGCTTTTGGTATAGACCTCCGGTTTCCGATGCAGGTGTGGTTGGATAAAGGAGTATCGAAAATCACACGA
Source organism: Noctua janthe (assembly GCA_910589295.1). Lineage (NCBI taxonomy): Eukaryota > Metazoa > Arthropoda > Insecta > Lepidoptera > Noctuidae > Noctua > Noctua janthe. The sequence continues at coordinate 4,350,213 of OU342560.1, forward strand.
AGCTCTGCAGTTTCGTGAATCATCCGTGGCAATCTTCCGTAACACTATTTTTAACACTGTTCGTTGAAAGATGGCCGATGGAGTGAATGAGGTCTGAAGTGGGACCGATGTTTATCCACCATTTGACCAGACCATTACATGGTGGTAGATTTATCAAAAACTTATATAAAAAAAACAAATGCAAGGGAACAGGCTGGGCCACTATTTACAGGTATAAAGCAGTCGTTAATCGACGATCATAATTATGATCATGCTTACCTAGTTACATTCCCCTTGAGATGGTTCAATACATGACAAAGCAGTGATTTGGGCTGTTATAATATATTTAGTAGTGATAATAATCTATGGTTATGATCACTATTTAGGTTATAGTTTATAGCATACTTTTGCTAATATTATTGAACACAAATTTTACATCATCGACATTACTAAAATGACGAAGCCTATAAAAACTCTATGTTCCTTTAACTTCAGAATTTATACCATTCTTTACACAACCACCACAAATACCTGGCAGCAATTTTCGTGCGCCGTTTAACAACAAAACAGAGTAACATTTAACATGTTATCGCTTTAAAATTCGCACGCAAGGGTTGAACACGACAGTGTGGAAGTTATTCAGAATAACATTGTCTGGAAGTTAGTCCAGCTGCCCGAACAACACGCTTCGCACGCGAGGAAAGAAAGAAAATGGATATGACATGAATATAACAAGCTTCGTTTCTGTATGGGTCATGGCAGGACATGTAGAAGATGCGATAATTTATAATGAAACATTAAGAAACCCAAACCTTTGACAACTGTTGAGTAGTGAACGAGTCAAACCCTTCCGATTATGCACCTTAAAGGATAATTATATAGATAAGAGTTACACTATTATTTTTAACTGTAAATCATTATTTAATCTTATTTTCAATTTTGTTAACAATTTCAATGTTTGCATGCCTAATATATGGTAGATTTTACAAGGCTCACCCATTTTTTTGTTACATCCTATCTTATGTACCTGCAATCTAAGCAAATAAATTTTACTTTACTTTACTTTACTTTACTATAATGATCACATCTTCTGCATGATCATATTTCTACAGGCAGCGGGACATTGTTTTATTCTGTATGCAAGCTTGAATTTAGTATTTGAATGTATTTAAACTAAATATTTAAATAATAAATTTTAGGTGACTAACAAAAGGTATTTAAAAAGCAGATGTGATTGGCAACGCCCTAGAAGGACATACACTGACCTTATTGGTGAGGTTGTTCAGAAAGGTCAGGTGCGTAGTATTCAAAAAGCGGGCTGTATGACCAGATGTGGACGAGGTAAAAGAAGTACGAAGGATCGTAGCAGGTGGTGTTCGGTGGTTTTATCTACCCCCATTGCAAAAGGCGTGAGTTTATGTATGTTTATGAAAGTTTTATTCATAATAGAATAATTGAACATAGGCTAGTTGTAGCATATCAAATGAGATGCATGCAAAGGTAGACTTGTATCTGTGTGTAAGAATAGTAAAGAAAAAATACCATCATCTCTTTTAGTAATGCTCTGCAGAACCAGTATGCCCCGTTTGAGCATAGAAACGCTACTTACTTCTACTCCACCTCCATCATTTCTTTCCTCCACACGTTTCATGCAATATTCATGAATGATGCGTCCAGGTGTACCATTACTTCCTGTGGTTTTGAATGTTTTGTACTGATGTTGTGCCACATGTTCTGGAAGCTTGCGCCAGTAGATTAATCGACAGGCGTTGTGGTGAATAGATGGTTTGCTTTGCGGAGTAACGTACAAGCGAACATTTGTACTGTTCTACTGTAATATTCTCTGACCTTATATTTTTCCGCATGCTAGTAGACGAAAGCAGGGGAGTTACTATGACGTCTTAAAGCAAGAGTAATTCCAGTGTAGGCCACCTGGTGGGTTTTCTGATCTCTTATTAAAATAGAACTGCACTAATATCATTTCCATAAGCATACATACCTACGAGTACCTTGTATAGTATTCAACATTAGTTTTAGTATATGCGAAACCTGAAACACGTGTCTAGTACTTTTATGTAAAGAATCTATGAAAACACAAAATTTCAAAACTGTATCATGAAAAATCACAAAGTTATAAGCTTGTTCTGTTACCTGGTTGTCCGCACAAAAACGTGGTCACCACGCAGCGCGCCTGCGCGCGCGCCTCCAGCGTCGTCTTGAGCTCATTGATGATAATAATTTGGCAGTAGGTACCTAAATGATTGCGACAGGTATCGCTGGGTGTCCAACTTGTAGCCTTTTGTAATATTTTTGGAACAAAATATTAAAAAAGGCTTTAAAAATTATTGGAATTGATTTAGTTACTTATTCTGAACAAACTATATTCAGGTTTCGCATATACTAAAAATAATGTTGTATACAAGAATCTATAGGAACATAGCTCACATTGAAACTAATCTTGCTATTTTTAAACGGCTTCTAAAATAAGAGGAGGTTATGTAATCTACCAGCATCTCCGATTACTCCGTGATTACTGGTCTGATTTACGTGATTCTTTTTCATTTGGCAGAGGAAGCCTACGCGGTGGTCCCATATAAATTTTATTAACCTAGCTTTGTTAGTTTATGAGTTATTTACTATAATACGTATTTTTTCTTCGGTGATTTCCTAATATCTTCTAGTTACAATTTGAAATGAGCACTTAAAGGAATGCTACAATTAAAAAGGCTAAAATAAAAAACTTTAATGTGAAAAAAACAAACGACTTCGAAAAAAAAAAAGTGGTCAGAAAAAGCAATGAAACAAACAAGTCACGGACTTCCAAACGTAAAGTTATTTTCCACTTTTTAATGTATTTTTGGAAGTCGGTTTTTTTTTTGCAAAAAGTCGTATGCTTTTCAATACAATTTAAAAGAAAAAAACAATGATCACCAAAAACGCATTGTCCATTTCATAGAAGTGTCAAAATATCCTTGTACAGCTCCCCGACAACCCTCGTAAACTATTATCTTTTCTAAGCTTACGATAGTAAACGGTTGAGACAGAGGCCTTCTCTCTCTGAGATGGATGTCGTTTCATTTGAAATAGTGAAGTAAATTCTAAGAATGAACCTTGTAATCTAACAGACTTGTCAAGAAAGTATCTCTTTGCCTCGCCTAAATGTTTCTCAGAACTTAGATGAAACTTGTGATGTTTCAGCTTTCTTTGCTTTGTATGTAACTTCAATAAGTGATAGAGTGTTAGCAGTTGGTACAATTATCTTATGATGATTCAGCGATTCAGCTTTCTGCTCAGGGATTTTCTAAGTTACAAATTTTGTCTTCAATTCTCCCCGGTTAACCGTTACGCTATCATTTCACGACGGTATCATTTGACGGCACGGTTGGCGCAGTGGCTGAGCGATTGACTGCTGCGTTGCGTGTCGCGGGTTCGATCCCCGCACGGAACAAATATTTGTATGGCCTACAGATAGTTGTTCCGGGTGTGGCTGTTTGTGTATGTGAGTTTAAATGTTTGTAAACGCACCCACGATACAGGAGAAATTCCTAGTGTGGGGCAAGGTTTATTAAAAAAAATATATATTCCTTTTTCAATATCATGTCCTCAACATTTTCTTTTCACTTATGTACAGAAAGACCTATGGTGTCTTTTATTCACATCAAACATGAAAAATAATTTAAGATGGCGGACATGTTGGATGTCTAAATGGCAATAGCACTTCGACAATTATTTACAATATCTTTCTTTAATACAAACCGTGTTTTCGGAAAATATAGACTTCATCTAAAACCCATTTAATGTTAATATTCTACGAAATCCATATTGTTTTGTAGTCACAAACATGTTTATGTCTAAACATTGAATTTTGGTCCTTTGACTTGTTTTGTTTGTCAAATTATTATACCCAAGGCGTTTTTAGGGATGGGCAGTTGCGCCTAAAAATCGACAAGGGGAATTATTATTGTTTTTTTTTTAACTGTACCTATTCATTTTAAATGAGTCTTTTTAATATAACGTATTAAAAAGAAAGTATTAATTTTCCTCAAGTATTTTTTTTTTTATATATAGTCCTCCTAACCGCCAGTTTAGACCAGACCTAAGCCATTAGTGTGTGCGCAGGCACAGGTGCACTCTCTGTTCTTTTACTTTCATAGTCCAATGGTACAGCAATCCGACACGTCCAGAGAGTGATCAGGCTCAAGACCAACGGCTTAACATGCTTTCCGAGGCACAGGGGTATAATACCGCCAACCTCTAAACTCCGGGCTACTACTGAGAAATTTCTGATAGAAAAACCCAATAGGACTTTTTTGCACGAACCGGGAATCGAACCTAGGGCCCCAGGCTCAGCAGTCAGCACGAGCTTGAGACCACGAGACTAACGGGGCAGTCAAGTATTAATGACAACTAACAGGTATTAACACGGAATCTCAAAACAAACAGTAAACATCGTAAACATCTCGTTTATAGAAAATGTTAGTGACCATCATCTGCCTAGCCTTTTCCCTACTATGTTGGGGTCGGCCGCCAGTCTAACCGGATGCAGCTGAATACCAGTATTTTACATGAAGCGACTGCCTATCTGACCTCCACAACCCAGTTAGTACTAGGTAATACGATACCCCTTGGTAAGACTGGTTGTCAAAGATCTACATATGACAGCCGGGACCAACGGCTTAACGTGCTTTCCGAGGCACGGAGGAAACTCGGTATGTAATGGGCGGACCCATCCACAGTCCAACCTAGGTAAGCATGGCTTAACCTAAAGATCGACCCGAGCGGCTGTAATTATTTAGCCACGAGCTCCTCCAATGTTAGTCACCATGTCAGTTTAAAAACCAAAACATTAATGCAACTATCATGAGGTGATTTTAGAGTGTCATAGTCAAATTGACTTTTAGACATCTGTCTAGCGTAACTGTAATAAACAAATAACAAAATCAAACGTTCATGTTCATGAATTCCAAAATTATACCAACATTTTGCACATTCACGTTTCATGCATGCACAATGAAAGCAAAAGTACTTACATTCCTTTTCAGAAGATCCTGTCATATCACACAAGCATGTAATATTTCTTCTGAAAATAAAATAATCTGCAGCCGTAGGTGCTCCACGTGCTACAAAGCTCTGAGAGAAACAAGTGACTTTATAAAATGTATTTCTTGTTCACTCAGACGTTTTTAAATCTGCATATGCTGGAATGTTTTCTGTGATGTCAGAATAATACGAGGCTTGTATACAACATTATTTTTAGTATATGCGAAACCTGAATATTGTTTGTTCAGAATAAATAACTGAATCGATTCCAATAATTTTTAAACTATGTTATATTTGTCCCAAAAATATCTAAAAAAAAGTTACAAGAAGGACACCGAGCGAAACTAAGTACCTATCCTATCGTGATCATTTAGGTATCTACTCATCATCATCTGTCTAGCCTTTTCCCAACTATGTTGGGGTCGGCTTCCAGTCTAACCGGATGCAGCTGAATACCAGTATTTTACATGGAGCGACTGCCTATCTGACCTCCACAACCCAGTTAATACTGGGTAATACGATACCCCTTGGAAAGACTGGTTGTCAGACTTTTCGGACCACTGACTACTTAACGACGGCCAAAGATTTACAAATAACACCCGGGACCAACGGCTTAACGTGCTTTCCGAGGCACGGAGGAAACTCGGTAAGTAATGGGTGGTCACCCATCCACAGACCAACCTAGGTAAGCACGGCTTAACCTAAAGATCGACCCGAGCGGCTGTTATTATTTAGCCACGAGCTCCTCCATAGGTATCTACTGCCAAATTAATATTATTATCAATGAGCTCAAGACGACGCTGGAGGCGCGCTCGCGGCGGCGCCACGTGGTGACCACGTGTTTATGCGGACAGCCAGGTAACAGAACAAGCTTATAACTTTGTGATTTTTCATGATACAGTTTTGTAATTTTCTACATACATTCTTTACACAAAACTACTAGACACGTGTTTCAGGTTTCGCATATACTAAAACTAATGTTGTATACGCTTGCGTTTTCTGTCTGGTATTGACGGACATGGGTCTTTAAATGACGACAGGGAATGATCGGTGGGAACCAAAACGTGGTGTTCACCGAGTCATCATGACGCCTGTAATCCCTAAAGGGTAGGGCACAGGTTTACCTATGTTACACGTAGATTTCGATGGTTATGTTTAAGTTCCCTGTAAAAGGGGAAAAACTACCAGGCCCTTATTCAGGCTCACACTGTCAAATTCTTGGATTAAAAAAATACCCTAACTACCTAAAAATACCTCTACCTACCTAACAATTGAACCCGGGACCAGCACTTGCGACCAAAATACCATCGAAGCAGTCACCATGTCATTAAGTTATCATAACATCACGATTGTAATCCCAGAAGGACTAGGCAGTGGTGTACCGATAGTTTACCCACATTTTGACAGTTATATTTAAGTCCGCGACGAGTACAAACCGCGCACAAATCTGGACACCTAAACTAAAATAAAAAGAAAAACACTCAATGTTCATTTGTTTCAGATCTACCACAAATGTAGTTACCTACATCAAACTTACAGCCTTCAGAAACAACAGCTGGAAACAACGTTTACTACGAACTGTAACAAACAAACATCGACTAAAACAGCATTAGTCAGTCGACTAAATTACTCGATCAGTAATCGAGCATCGTAGTCGCATCACTATGGGAGTTTTAAACGAGTTTAGCACAAAGTTGGCCACTCAAAGAGGAAATTAACGGGAATACGCCGATCGTAAATTGGCATTTCGCGAGATATATTTTGCTGTTTCAGGATTAGGTACAAAGATTGATTCGTGTGAATTGGGTTAATGTTCACTCGGTTATGAATGCTCAGCTCCGGCTGGGTTTGTGTTAAACAAGGTTATAGGGATGTTTTCGTTTACGATTTTTTATTGCTTCGTATCAAGCAGGTACTTCCTTTATTGTATTAGGCTTATTTGGATTGTACACGGGATTTTAGCCTCTGAGTCTAATATTAAAAAGTTATTTTTACAATCCCTATAGAAAACGGACTAAACGGGGAAATGAAATGAGCTGATATAATTCTTTTGTATTTAAATTATGTAAGTTCAATATTTTAAACTGTCTTGTCAGGGTAGATTTATAATCCGACCCAAATAACAAATCTTATGTTTGTTTATTTTAAAACACCCTTTAAACCTAAAAAATTACTGTCACCCCTTTCCCTAATCACTTTCCCATTCAAATTCACGACCTCCCGAAATCTTGCAAAGCACGGATCCGAATCCGGCTCGAAGGACCATCTAATCAGTATGTGCGGGCTACCGCATGAGTTATGGCAACGCCCCGGGCTTGCATCTGCACACATCATAAATTTGCTTCACTCGATGCTCGTTCGATTTTCGAATACCGATGAGTCGCATACGGGTAGGCGGATGTTCGATGCGGGTTTGGATATTTGAGTTTTATAAGTGTAATGGTCAAGTGCGTGAGTTTGAGGTGTATGTGTTTGTGATTGAAAGGAGAATATTTGGTTGTCGCAGTTACTGAAAGCTGAGTAACGTGTAAAAAACTACTATTTTTGAAAAATAAAAGTTTTGACAAATAACCTTTCTGCATCAGCCATTATTCTCTTGTATAGGTTTCCGGGCAGTTTATTTGTGGGAGCCCAAAACAACGCATTGCAATAAAGAGTTTTGTTTATTTCACGTAAGATTTATGGCTGGAAAATCCATTAGTCTAGTGTTATGCTGCATCGCATTGGAATGCACACGCTGAGTGTTTTAATGCTTGAGCACAACAAAATAATTAATGTATTAGATTCGTCGCTCTGTAGGTTGTTCCCCGCGTTTTCGAAACCGGTGGGCTACTACTTATTTTTAAACTATTTTATTATAATTTTTTTTTTTTTAGGAAAATATATATGTGGAAATAAATATCTATATTGCTTTAATTTTTATTGAAGTATATTATGAAAAGATTCGTTTTATTTTTGTAAATAAAAACTATTAATATTGGTTTGTCAGTAAAGTCTGTAACATTAGCTTAACTTAGCAGTTACAGACTTTAATATTCAAACTTTAATTTGTAAACAAACATCATTAATGTTGTACCAATCATTTAGTTTAGATTGAAATAAATTACTGTACACAAATTCATTATAAATGGTTAGAATATTATCCTAAACAAAATTCTAAACTTTTAGTAAAATCAGTCAATTACCAGCAAATTACATCCAAACCGCAGACAGTCAAAACCTATTTATCAAAACGAACTTTATCCTCAAAATAAAAAAAAGCCATTATACGTTAACTGTACGATAAAAAGTTTCTATTTCGACTTATAAAGGCGAAACGGGTCGCGTTGCATTCATCTTTTCACTTCTCTATCTACAGAATAAGCCCGCGCTTTGAGAATAGGGCCCCAAGCGAAACTACGCTTGCTTTACCGAGAAGTGCCTTTCCACTTGCCGAAGATCTTATAGATTTGGAAAGATTCAATAGGCCTCACCGCTCTTTGAGAGATGTACTTACGACGTTCTTGTCTGTTGAGTACCAAGGCATTTCGTTGAATTCCCGTTGAAGTTGGACTATTTTAAGACTAACATAAAACTGGATGAAATAAAATTGGTATTGGCAATCGATACGCACTGATTCTCAATGATTATTGCAAGTGAAAGATGAGTTATGACTGAACGAATTTCTAGGTGTGTTGATAAAGGTAAGTCAAACTGGCTTATTGTATTTTTGGGATTCAAATCTTAAAATCAAGTCTCTCCGTTGTACTTAGGGCATCTTTTCATTTCACAAAAGACTTAAACTCAAAGCATTTATTTCAATTAGACCATTACAGGCACTTTTGAATGTCAGAAAAACAAAGAGAGCGAAGCTACAGTCCCAGACACAAGGCATAATAACTTGTGAAAGTACTGTAGTTGCTCATTAAATGAGTAGATCTCTATTGACAAGAATGGGCAAGAAACCCCATTGACACTCTTTTAAATCAAAATATTTTTACGACTATGCTTTTATCATTGATGTTATTACACTGTAAGACTATTTTACGCTCAGCTACACTCAATTCGCCTTCAAACAATTTAACATGTTAATAAAGCTTTGTTTTAAGATTTTAAATAATATAAATAATGCTCTTCATATTTTAATATCAAATATTAAAACGTAAGTTTCACGCAAAATTAAAGAAGAATATTTTGCTTGCGAAAATAAACAGAGATTTTCACAACTAATAAACTTTAAGATCGTCCTGTGGTTGGTACTTACAGTACAGTAAGCCGAAAGGTAACCAGTAGGACCTGATCTGCTATTTTGGCGAAACTCTGTACTACGCTGGTCGCTGGCCAGGTCAGAGCAAAAATGAAACCACCCGCCGTGCAGTCAACTGTACATTAAAAAATATTTAGAATTAGCTTTTTATTTTTCTTAATTTATTTACTAGTTGCGAGTACTTAGACAAGTTTAATTTGCAATTTTAAGTAAATATTTAGTAAAGAAAAAATAAAAATAAACTGCTAACTAATTTTGCCTAATGTTGCTTGTGTTAAAGTAAAATCTAAGATGCTTTTGAGTTTAAATTAAAAAGCTTTGAACTTTGAACTTATTGATTAGTTGATGTAAGCAGAAATGCTAAGCAAAATAAAGAAAAAAAGATAAATATTGTGAAATCTTTAGGAATGGGATTACAGATGATGGTAGCATAGTAAGTACATAATTATGCATGCACTAAGAAGATTAAATAGACTATGAACTTAAGCTAAAGTCAGACCTAGTTTCAAATCGAAATAATAATTCGTTTAAGTAGTCTGAAAGGAGCTCGTGGTTAAATAATAACAGCCGCTCGGAACGATCTTTAGGTTAAGCCGTGCTTGCCTAGGTTGGTCGGTGGATGGGTGACCACCCATTACATACCGACTTTCCTTCGTGCCTCGGAAAGCACGTTAAGCCGTTGGTCCCGGCTGTCATTTATAGATCTTTGACAGTCGTTACAAGTGGCCAGTGGCCAGAAAAGACTGACAACCAGTCTTACCAAGGGGTATGGTATTATCTAGTACTAACTGGGTTGTGGAGGTCAAATAGGCAGTCGTTCCATGTAAAATACTGGTATTCAGCTCCATCCGGTTAGATTGTTAACATAGTTGGGAATAGGCTAGGCAGATGAGGTGAAGTAGTCTGAAACAGTCGAGGAAAACTCAGAGAAGTTAGAAACTGTGTTTAAATTATTTAAAGTCAGATTATAATTTCTCATGTTATTTACATCTATACTAACGATAATATCATATTTATATTTTGGTTTTTATTTGACATCAAGGCTACGACGACATTTTGCATCAAAAAGAAACTTCCTTCCGGTCGTGAAAGGAGCTGATTATCTTGAACATACAGACATGAAGTGTGAACAACTTGCGCGGTAGAGGAAAATCTGTCCATAATGATGTACTAAATTCAAACCATCAACAATAACACAATACCTAACTCTCTAGAACTAAGGTTTTTACTGCTATACTCGCATTTAGAGCAGTGGTGGCCAATTGATAACTGCCCCGACCTTAAGACATCCCAGGAGGACGAACCCAGGAAGTCGCTTCACTTTGAGAAATTTATTTTAGCACCACTCAAAATGGTGAAGAAAAACATCGTGAGGAAACTGTCATGTCCTACAACTGAAAATATGTGTCATCCACCAAGCCGCACCTCGGTGGATTATTGAGCCCCAGCAGTGAAAATGTTATAGTCGTATAATGCTATGCATTACGTACCTTTATGGTTAAAACGGGCGAAATACTAAACGACAAAATGTAATATAACAATCGTCATTTTGACATCAAATTAGAATTGAATACTTTATCTAGATAATTGTTGTTGTAGCACTTGTACCTATTATCTGAAATATAAGCTTGAGTTGGTTTTCCTGAACTATTTTTCAACGACTGCAAAAATATTTTGGGTGAAACCCATTTTAAATCACGAATAAAACCCCATTTTTTCTGCTACCCTACCTAATAAACCAGCTCGAGTACATTACTTCCCGTCGCCTACAGCCGTACGTCTCCTATGCAAAGGCTTAAATTCGACTCTTTATGACACATGGGCGCTATAAGAATGTTATATAAAATTCTTGTATGACGAAATTGCCTTGGAGTCCACGTAAATTTTTTACAATACGTTTTTGATACCTCGCGAGTAGGCACTTAATAAAAATTCAACGATGTTAGAACAATCGCAGTCGTTATTTTGATGACACCAGCGCGTTCAGAAACCCTATAGTCTAGCCTGAACGCGCGACCTTAAAAAACACTATAAATTTGGATTCGAATTTATAGTGTTATTCATCATTACATCTATTCTAAAGGGTTTTCGATTTTTTTTGCGACAAGCGCAATACGGGCTAATTTTGCTAAATCAACTGAACGTAGTCAGCTTACTTTAACCGAATTCAAAAACTGCCAGTGCATTATAATTGCTATTGAGAATTGGCTCTGACGGCTTTTGAACGCCGCGCGCCGGTGAGATGTCCTCATGATGATCACGGTCAGTTTTCATTTGAATTCATATGTATGAATAAAAGTAAGTTGGTTGGTTGTGTGAAACGACTATTTCAAATTTTTAAATGTCGCACGTTCGTGCTAGACCCACCGTTCTAAATATTACAACGTTTCAGTAAACTAAGCTTTGTGTAATGTCTAATGAGACCCAAGTCGCGAGTAATGCCTTGCTCTAATTTTCGTGGTTGATGTGATTTCAGAGCAGCGACGTAATAGGATGCATACTATTGCATGTTGCTGTGAAATTACATTTGCGAATATGCAATAGTATTATATCTGTGGTTTACACTGGGTGTAATAGGAGTATCATTTCTCGCTATAGGATTCGATGTCCAGAAGAATTTCTCATCTCATAGTTGAAATATTCTCCAAGTAGACAGATAATAAATACTATTTAATTGACCTCTGCCCTGAAAAAAAACATTTTTATTGCGAATCCCTGTAACTGATCAGTTGGTCATTGGGTGGCAGAAATGAAAAAATCTGCTGTTTCCTACAAAAGTGCAATTCTTACACGTTCCAAATGTTTGGCACAGCTGATTTTTTTTTAAAATACCGTTGAAAAATTTCTATGAATGGGGGTTCGGAATGATGTACCTTCCACCCTTCCATATTATAAAAAAAACATTTTTAGTTTTAATTCTGAAAAAAAAAATGGTCCAGGCTTGAATGCAAAATGCAGTACCACCCATTAAAATATGCAAATGCAGAAGTTGTGATAATTACAATGCAACATGCAAGCTAAATCTATACTCGACACATGTTTCGCCTCTTTACGAGGCATCCTCAGGAGATGTTGATTTGGCGCCCCACTGGCCGACGAGTCAGCATCTGTAAATCAACATAAGATTTAATACTGGAGTAATAACTGGCATCAACGATTAGAAGGCAGGAATAATAATCTTTTTATTCCAGGTGTAAACAGACCACCAAGAAGCAGTCGACCAAGCGTTCTGTACATCGAACTTTGCGTAAAAAATATTGCTGAGAAACGACTTTTTTTTGGGGTAAAATTCACGTTTCACGGTAGGCTCTCAAAACATTGTGCTGATTAAATGCATTAAGTAGTACGGGGGCCATGGAGGTGTTTAAAGTAAAGTTATAACATTAAGCACAAGTATATTTTTTAAAGTTGGTTTCCAGGTATGGTCTAGAAAAAAAAACAGGACACAGTAAGGGAGTAACCACACTTGTTCAGCTCTGTTCAGCTTTTGTCTATAGAAAATAACGATTTTGTATGGAGCTGCGTACGCATCAGTTCAGCCAAAAAAAGTTCATACAAAATCGTTGTTTTCTATGGACAAAAGCTGAACAGAGATGAATAAGTGTGGTTCGTCCCTAATGTGGAGAACAAGTGCTTTTTTTCTTCATAAAGTGTATTTTTACACCCATTAGGAACAGGTCGTTTGAAACAAAAGTCTTAATGAAATTCATAACATAAAGTTATTTTAAAAATTAGCATGAAATTTACGCATAGACGATAAGACCTTGGAAGGCACTTTAAGAACTTTCGCCATCTAAAATTTCATAGCCCGGTGCGAACTGAAATTAATTACACTAGTTTACTGTTTATATTGGATTAAAACACAAGGTAATTAAGGCCTCCTACACTTTATTGAAAATGTCTAATAGCTAGTGTTTAATTAAGTGTTCAAAGACAGGAGGTAGGTGTTACTTGAACTTTTTGTGGGTGGATTGATTTATTGACACTTTATTTGAATTTTGGTTGAACTAAGTTTGTGTTACAAACTTGAGGTTATTTTATGTAAAAAGTTAAAGTATAATTGGGGAAATGTGGGTTGTAGCTGGAGAAGTGCGGCCTCTACAACTGTGAAGGCTATCTATTATAATCATACAAATTGATAATAACATATAATAAAAAAATGCGAAAGTTTGTGAGGATTTCTGGATGTATGGATGTTTGTTACTTTTTGACGCATAAACTACTGAACGGATTTCGATGAAATTTAGCACACGAATAGTTTATAACCGATAGTTATTAACACATAGGATAATTTTAATTCCGGTAGTATGATCCCGTGGGACAATTATCGAAATCCACGCGGGCGAAGCTGCGGGCATACCTAAGCTAGTTATTTTTAAAATATTTGTTTTTATTCTTTAATAGATTTCAGTGTTTTGTTGAGTAATACTACAAAAAGCCTCCTTAAATGACCAACTTAGTTAAATTGAAAATATATTGTTACGTTATTGTTTTTATAACCAACACGGTGTTTTCAATTAGCACAATCTGTAAAGTAAACAATTTTTAAAATAAAACTTTTTTTAGTAAAAAAGTAACGGTTAAAAATTCATGCCACAAAACTAAAAAACCAAATGCCGCAGGCCAAACTCTTCGTTAATTTAAGATGTAAATTAAACGAGTTAAGATTATTTTTCGAACTACAAAATAGAGTATTTTAATAGTATAAAATAACCTAGAACACCGACGAAGAAAAGTTATTAACTAAAGATAATTGACTTTAAGAAAAATTCAATTATTCTTTAACAGTTCGCTTTCAAAGTTTCAGTGCCTATCGCCCTCTTTTTATACCGTTCATGTCTCTTTGGCACCTTCTTATTAAAACTTTACTGATATGGAGATAAGAATTAATTCAGGCATGTAATAAGTTTTATCAAATATCAAAAGGAATGTTGGAATTCCTTTTAAGTTCCGTAATAAGCTTAATATTGAGTTCATTGTCTAAAGACGCGTTTTTGAGTTTGATTTCTGAGTCAAAGTCAATATTAATTACCTAATTAACTAATTATGTCACTAGCTACGCTCTGTGGCTCTATATATATGTCTGTGAGACACAAACGTCATTTCTATGTACCAAACTATATCATTCTTCTATGACTTCAATCAGCTTCATACCATATTTTCCCTTCAAAGCAAATCCAACAGTACTGGCGATTATTTCTGTTAATCACAAAAAAGAAAACATTGCAATGAACACAACCAACCTATAATGTTCCCACTGGTGTGAGACAGGTTGGTGCAATGAAATAATTCAGACAAAATCAAAGTCTTGTCTTTATTCGAACCTACGAACACTGTCACGTACGTTACGGATATTTCCACTGGGCCATTATTGCTGTATTGCCTTGTGCGTCGGTATGAAAAAAATAAACCCTTTGCCGCAAAACTGGAGCCTTGCGACAGCTAGACGGGGTCGCGGCAGACCGAGGAGATGTGAAGATGCGGAACGCATTGGACGGCTTCCTCGTTAATTGGCAAGAAGTGGCGCAACATCGAGAAAAGCTCCAAGAATAGGGGAAAGCCTCTGCCCAGGAGTGAGACAAATCAGGCTAGTAAAAAACTCTTGCAAAGTACCTATCATAGTAACACGTTATGGTAACTCTTTATCTTTTATACAAAGCCTAAAGGGACATACCCCATTCTCACTATAGGCTTTTATATTCATCTTCATAATTGGTGCCCCCCAAGGGAGAGATGTTATGAACTTTGGGGGACATCGCTATAGAAATTAATAGGTATCTATTATTCTTGAAGGTTTTGTAATATTCTGCGTTGTCTTTCCCCCTTGTTATTAAAATTTAAAAGGAATTATTTTTATAAAGAATAGTTATACCACAGATAATGTAAGACTACGTAGTTGTACTTTAATTTGGGGTATCCTTTAGCCCTTTGTGATACTATTTTTTTTTTCTTTAGGCTTCTTTTATAGGTTATAAGGCCTACACTGAATTTGATCGTCTGATTGAAAAGAAGATTTTGATACTATAAAAGTTTTGTATTTAGTATTTTAAGTGGTTAGTATTTTGAAGGTCAGTGTTTTTTTTTTAATGAATCTTATAGTAATGGAGTAGTTGCTACCATCAAGTAGCCCTATTGCTTCTGTATTCATTGTTGTTTATTTCTTATTATTGCAGTTTATTGTCAAATTGATTTCAAAAGTAAGTAAAAGTGGACGATGAAAAATGAGTATGTAAGGATCGTAGCAGGTGACGCACATCAGTTCCTGCCTACCCCATGGCGTGAGATTATATATGTATGTGAAGGAATGCGTTTATCTACTTTATCGTGTGGTTAGTGCCTAACCTGGTAACCTGGTGTCTGAGTTTTTATGCCACCCATGGGTCTCTGACTTGGATTAACATGCCCTCAAGAAATATCTCTCAGGTATGCTGGTTTCCTCACGAACGGTGTGTATTTTAAGAATTCGTAAAAACATATTGATACGTAATATAAGATTTTAAACTTTCATGGTCACTAAAATTATTATAACTAGAAGACGGGATATTTACCATGTTTATTGTAATTGTTTGTTTGTTTATGTTTATTGTAACATGGTAAATATCCCGTCTTCTAGTTATAATAATATTGATACGTGTTAAACTAAGTTCAAAACCTCAAAACGACTAAGAAATTCCGAATGAAAGTGAATCTGAATTTCTTATTACGCTATCAAACGGGCTATTTCTTCTTTAAGCCTTTTACGCTACATAGCACAGTATTCATTGTGACAAAACTACCTCATTCAAGTTTAAAATAACACTTAGTGAAAGGGGTATAACCACTAAATGAAATTATACAAGGTAGACAGTTGCTATACAAGGTATTACAACCGAGCTTTATTTTAATTTAAAGTGTGCCACCCCTGTGCTGGCAAGGCACAGGGGTGGCACACTTCTTAGCGAGTAGGGTTGTCACAGAAAAGTTTCAATTTTTTTACGCGTGGTATAATAATTATGTAACGTTAAATGACCGCAAATGGAATGTTTTAATAGTGTTGTTAGGTATAAAATGTATATTAGTTTTATTTGTTTAGGACATTGCTCACATTGAATTAATTTAAATTCCTTCAAAATCATAGACAAGAATCTATGAGGCTTCGTTCAAATGTTCGCCAATAATGACAATTACGTCACTGAGTATAGTTCATCGAATATAAGGCATATAAGGTATATAAATATTATATCTTACCAGTCTCACTTAAGATTTATCTCTTTTATTCTTATTTCCTTATTATGATTTACTCATAAATAAACTATCTTGTATGTATACAATGTTTAAAAAAATAAAGAAATCTTGTCATATTAGTGAAAAGTTGTATCTAAATGAAAGTTATGAACTTTTTTTTCAATTATTTTAAACCGAAAACGTTTGATTTTCACGGTAGTTCTAAAACTGTTGACTTAAAAGATTCAAAAAATATACCAACTCGGTTATACGACCGATGATTCAATTGGCAATGCAAGCTTCGGTCGAAAGCGGATAGTTGCGGTCCCAATCGGAATCCCGGCCAGGTAAACCTGACTGCTGCAACCCTAGGTGTAGGGCTGGAAGTTAATACGGATTAACTTTCTGTTGATTGTGTAAAGGTGATTGTTCTGTAATAGGTGAGGTTTGATTACTTTGATGTTATCTCTTTTTATGACACGAAAGAATGGAGAGCTTTGTTGAAACAATATTGTTTGAAGTTATTCTTCACACACCCACATTGGCATCCTGGCTCTAAACTGCTTCTGAGACATTTCTGGTGGAAAATCTAGTGACAATTTGCCCGATCTGGGAATAAAATTCAGGACCTCATGCTCCGCAGTAACGCTTGCGACCACACCGCAAAACCAACGATGCCGATGCTTCAACTGCAGTACTTGCAAAATGTGGTTGTACTTACTTTATTAGGTAGAAACCTAACCCTCCGATATAACCGGCGTGCTCCTATGTTGGATTAAAAAAATATTCTTCAAAGAAAATACTTTATTTTGAGTTAGTCAAAAAATTCGCATTCCATCTTATTTACAAGTTAGACTAGTTAGTCCAACTTGTAGAAAAGATGGATTGCGAATTTTTGGACACGTGGCGTAGTAGGATTGGTAGGTGGTGGGATGGAGGAGGTTTTTGTAAATGGCCTACGCCAAGCTGTGGTAGTGATTTGTTTGAGAAAAAAATAGTTACAAATGATTCGTATAAAATGTATTTTTATCTTTAAACATCTTCAAACAAAGTTATAAGTTTTATTTTGCCAAAATGTTCAAACACAACTACAATTTTGGCACAGCAACACCTACACAAATAAAGTCACAGCCATTTTCAACCACCTAGAGCTGTCTCATAATTCCTCACGTACCAACCCTATAGCAGGGTTGGCAGTTAATGCATATTAACTTCCACACAACGTGATACATACGTCAGCTTGGCTTGTCAGTGTCATGTTGCTTCGTCGCGACCTTGTACAAGATGTATTAGTCTTTGTAACGTGTGCCTTTTACATAATCTCAGGTTTTGTTAATGGAAAAAAGATTGTGAACGAGATTAAGAAGGATTGAAGTATATTTTTGTGTGAAATAATTTTTGTAGGTAACAAGGTTTTTGGTTTAAAAGTCATAAATGTAGTTTACACAGGATAACTCGCTGGTCAGCCTGATTCTTAAACTGGTTCTATTTTTACAACTGAACAACTTTGACGAACAAATTAAATAGGCTGAGCTAGTTCTAGAACTAACTAATATTTTACCAAATAATTTGTTTAAGGGCAACGAATGCCATATTATACATACATACTTGTGTTGTGTGACGATTTCAGTTTTAAGCTTATTGCCTGAAAAATACTGGAAAAAAAAACAATCTCCGAAATTAAAAAGAAAATAGAATTTGAATTCGAGAATCGAAATTGAATTAAAAATTATTCATAGCTATCTGTTCGACAACATCAAATACACCTGCCATATTTTGGTATAAGTGTGTGGCAGGCACTCTCAAATCCTATGGGATACCATTCACATTTATGTCTGAACAGAACAGCTACCAATACCTATCCTGCCTTTCTATAATACCATCCATCTTTTCACAGATTATTCCAAGGATTTGTTCTAAGAGATTTTCAGTACTAATAATAAATCACAAGACCTGCCACTTTTGGACTGAGAATTAATCAAAGTGGATATTTGAATCTTTAGAGTCGTGTTATATGCTATTTCATTTGGCGTGGGCTGTTTTAAAATAAGGTTATATTGTGTATCTTGCTTTTCATCAATGAATGCGAGCAGCGTTTCAAAATGGTATTCAAGAGTGTAAATACATTAAACATGACCCCTCAAACTAAGCAACTCTACGCAAAAATATTTATAACTTTTTCATGAAATAGTCATTCATTTAGTGTCTTGACTTAATTTTTTGCTATAAATAAAATGTTATATCTAAGCCGGAGAGGTGATCTGTACCTCAGGACCTTCCTACTTCAGACACCTTTATCTATTTAAGATTGCATAATTATGACAAGCAATCCTCCTGTAATTCCTGAAGTCACGAAAAATAAAGATTTATGATTATGATTATCAATGGGATGGATGAGATGAGCTTAAAGGGGTTGCATTGTTGATTTTTAATGATTATAACTGTAAAGCGTAAAGCCCTTAATTATTAATCAACATACAACGTACCCTGGCACTTCCACCTTAAAAAAAACAGAAGGCGTAACGCAATGCAAGGACAAACGCGAAATAGAAAAAGCTCAGACATAAAACGACATCAGATCAACCATATTGGCAACCGCTCGCAAGATAGGCTGCGCCGCGATACAATAGTTAGATATAACCGTAACAACTGGTTAGCATGAATCTGAATGCATGTAATTTAAATGTACTATACAAGTTATGTCCAGTCGTAAAAGAAATGCCATATTATAATTGGCCTGTGGACGGCGAGTTATGGGCTAGCTCGCCGTCCGGCCGTCTTATGACGACAGGCCGTGTCGACGGCGCGTTCGTGTTCCACGCGCGCCTCAAAGAGATGTCAGCAAATAAGTAGGGGTCCGCAAGGGCCGATGCCTGCCAGGGCTGCGGGACTGTTCGAAAGAGATACCGTGGCCCTGGAACACAAAGGGCAAAGAAGGAACATGGATGGGTTTTAGTCAGTACAAGTCTGACACTCCCTTCCGCTCCGCCCAGAGTGGGGGGGGGTCATTTGATGATTTCCCATCCGGAAAAAAAAAAAAAAAAAAAAGGATAAAATCCTTTAAACCAAGTGTGTATAGGAGAAGTAAAGCTCAAAATTGTCGTATTTTAATCGGTCTGTAAAATACTGAGTAATAAATTTGAGTAACATTCACTGGTGTCCTACAATAAAAGTTGTGTCCTAAAACGTCCACTGAGGAACAATTTCTCTCTCTTTGTCCTGCCCTAGAAAATGTCATGAATGAATCCAAGACGTCACACTAATACCTATATTTGTGCCAGCCTATTTATGTTCAATAGCATTTCATTCACTATTTATTCCACATTCACCCCTCTCTACAACACAAATTTCACCCACTAAACCAACATTCTCTAATACATAGCATAACCCAAGAAGGCCTTAACGTGTAAATAATACAAATGTTATAGGTATCGGTTATTTCTCGCCATGTGCTAGTAATGGAGGCACGTGGGGACTGCTTGCATGAGCTCAGCTTGCCCCGCGGCCCCGGCCTGTTTCAGCTTGGAAATATTATACAGCCTTTAAGTTTGGTATTTTATGTTCGTGTTTATGGCGATATGTTGTAAAAAAATTGGGCAAGTTAGGAAAAATCGAATCTGGATTTTGTAATAAGCCAAATGTTGTAAAATTTTATATCAACTCAGGGATATTGTTTTATTGCCTTTTTGCTTTGTTTTTTTTAAAGTGTATTAGAATAGATGACCTGGTGAAGGTTGCAGGGATCCGCTGGATGCGAGTCGCATGGGACCGGTCAATGTAGCGACACTTGGGGGAGGCCTAAGTCCAGCAGTGGACGTCTTTCGGCTGAAATGATGAATGATGATGATGATTATAATAGAAAACCAATCTTCTATAACTGAGAACGAGAAAACGTCACGAAATAGGAATTTTTGGATTTAGAAATAAGCAAAATGTTAAAAGTTTGCTTTGTTTTTTAAAATCGTATTTTAAAGGGTCTGTAAAATACAAAGCACGTCAAGGTCTTAATATTAAGCTTAATTGGGCGAGGAATGTTAAACAACCACTTCTTTTCTTTATCGTGTAGTTAGTTCCTAACCTGGTGTCAGAGTTTTTATGCCGCCCATGGGCCTCTGACTTGGCTTTACATGCCGTCAAGAAATATCTCTCAGGCATGCTGGTTTCCTCACGATGTTTTCCCTCAACTAAGCAAGTGATGATTATACAATACGCACGTGAATCCGAAAAATCAGAGGTGCGTGCCTTGGGTTCGAACTAGAGACCTATGACTTGGCAGTCAGACGGTCACACCACTAGGCTGTCACTGCTTACACCACTAGGCATTGTCTAGTGCTAGGCTAAGGTCTTCCCCATAGACGTTCACATTCCCTATCTACGGAACCCGATTCTGTGTCACTGAGAAGGAGAGGACCTAAGGAATTATCTGTACGATGTCGATAGAAGGACTTTAGAGCCTAGATAAATTGATATTCTGTGAGCGAAAACGATGATCAGAAATAGGTATATTGCATTGGCTTTAAGTTACCTGAAAACTTATGTAAATTATGTTGGAAGTAGATGTAAAAATACGAGATGTTTTGAAAGCGATTGCCACCATGTCTAGACCCTCTTGACAACAGATTGATAAAATAATTATGAATATCTACAGTCTACACCATCCACTCAATGTACCGATATCTTGAAAACATCTCTGAAAGATAGAAGATCTTGAAATGTTTTATTTTATAAATGTTGTTTGCATGGTGTACATAATAAAGAATATTCTGTTCTATTCTACTACTTATGAGAAGCAAATATTTAATTTCAACTTACTTTTTCTTACACATGCTGTTAATGTTTATTCTTGTTATTGATGGAAAAGTATATACAAGTAGTTACATAAAAATATAGGTAATATTGAATGAATATGGGAGCTACATTTGCCAACAAACTGCTTCACAGTTTGTCAGAAGTAACATTTTTTGTAATGCTTAGGAGGTTACCAGGAATAAACGCTTTTTTTTTTTTTCATAAAGCATTTCCACTAGATTATACAGACAGAGTCGGTATGACAAAGTCCTGCATACCAATTAATGCAAATAAATATTCACCTAACCCATTAATATTTATGAAAGTAAGTATGGGCTAATATCATCAATGAGGAAGTAGGTAAGTCTTTCTGTTTGTTACCGTTTCGTCGCTTTAACCACTGAACAATGTTCAAGAAAATTGACGCTTAGCTAGCCTGGACACTGGAGAAGAGCATAGGCTTTTTTCATCAAGGTCACAGACGAAGTCATGGGAGACGGCTAGTATATTTTGTTACAAAAGGTAGCATAATATCACGCCTCTTTCCCCTGGGGTGGGCAGAAATGTACGTAGGGTATACCCATATTTCACCAGTTGTTTTAGTCCCATATTTTTACACGCGCTGCCAAAAGAATTCACCGGCTCCTTCATAAATATGTAGGTGAGTCCCATTATCGCTAGTTCATGGAGCGTATTTTTCGCCTAGGCTGGCCCAACCCATAAACGCACTTCTATTTCCCATGAGATAAGGCAAAAACCACAGAATGACACGTGCTACGATACCTACACAGTCCTTTTGCTTCGGCAATGTTCAACTACGTCCAGATGACGTTTCTAAAGGAGATCACCATTCCTTTACACGTACAGCCAAAAGAATTCACCCACTCCTCCAGTAAAAATAGATGAGTTACGCTATCTGTCAGTGAAGCGTACACTGTAGTTCAACTTTATTTTTCGCCTGGCCTAGCCCAATCAATGAGTGTCGGCCGTCAGCTCCTACAACGGAAATATTGACAAACTTTATATTGGACTTGCTAGAGTTGCTGAAACTTGAGACGTTTGAATGGTACGTGCGATGGGTTTCGGTGCGATGTTTTGTATGATAGTATTTGTGATTGGATGTAAGGAGCATAATCTCACGCCTTTTTCCCATGCGGGTAGGCAGTAGCACGATTCTTACATAGGTACTCCTTTTGCCTCATGTAAGGAGCAGGGGGTCTAAAATGGCCGCTTTAGCAGTGTCATAATATGATAATAATATATAAGTTAAGTTACAATTTGTAAAATGGTCACAAAGTGACAATTCATAATCACGTCTTTTGTTTAGTTGGCGAAACGGGAAAGTTACCAAACGGAAAGTAAACATATTAACTACGTCAGTGACCATTTTAAGAATGTTACCGTGATTCGTATTAATATTATTATCCTATTATGATTCTGCCAATGCGGTAATTGTTGGCCTCCCGATTGATCTTCAAAATTTTGTTGTAAGGGATAATATTATCCTGCCAGGGCTGCGGGACTGTTCGAAAGAGATACCGTGGCCCTGGAACACAAAGGGCAAAGAAGGAACATGGATGGGTTTTAGTCAGTACAAGTCTGATACTCCCCTCCGCTCCACCCAGAGTGAGGGGGGGGGGGGGGTCATTTGATGATTTCCCATCCGGAAAAAAAAGGGATAATATTATTGAGTAGTTCGATAGCAACTTGTATGTAGACAGTCTGGCAAAAGGTACAGTTATAAAATTAAGATTTACAGCGTTCTAAGAATTCTAGATTCAAACTTGTTAAACCAGTTCAGACTGTTTTGATTAATTTGAAGTATAATACCAAGAATATTGTAATAACATATTACATTGTTTTAACTATGCTGCAGGCGTTAGCGAATATTATTTATGATAAACTAGCTTATGGCCGCGACTTCGTTCGCGTGGACCTTGGCAAGTATCCAACGGAAACATAACTACTGGGATAAAAATCTTATATCCAAACCCATGTCATGGTCTGCCTATGTGTTAAATTTCACCCAAATCTGTTAAGTCGTGAAAAGGTAACAGAGAGACACACAGAGTTAATTTTACATTCATACGGATTATGTTTTCTCTGGGGTGTTAAATACAGAGAGTGACAGCAGTGAACTCGAGAGAAAACCTTAGTCAATTAAGAGGGAACAGGTCCTGCGAGGAATTTGAAAAATAGGCATCACGCCTGCCACCGTAAAGTGCGAAATGGACAGCTGTAGCTCAGACCGATTATATCACAAAATTGCTCTAGAGGTATTTATTATTCAAGAAGTAAAAAGGGAAATACGTCGGGGATAGTGCAAATCCGCGAATCTACCATACGCAAAGTGCGCGTATCTGCAACTACATGTAGGTTTACAGGGGAAGGATATAAGTTTATATATTTTTTTATTTCAACGATTTTTGACATGAATAGTAACAATTCATGTGTTCTATGTATTGTTAACAGTATAAATCTATTAAATTAATTAAATTTAGTCGCTAAAACAATGCGTAATTGAAATTGGCTTTATTTGTCAGATACGCGGAATTTTCCAGTGCTAGTTCCGCGGATTTGGACGATTTGCATGGAGAATCGCAGCCCCTCTGCTAGCTCCCTCTTAAGAACAGCACAAAACTTACTAAGTTAAGCATGAGAATCCCAAAAGAGGTTGTAATTTCTTTGCAATCGCTAATTTTGTAACGTAAAAGAAAAAAATGTTAATTAATAATTAATCGCACGTTAATTGAGTGAACGTACAGTATCTAGGAAGTATTTTTCCGTGCCGACCAGTTCAGGCGTCTATAGAATACTCCACTGTAGTGCTCTATGATTGAGACACACTGGCCCTAAGTATGGCTAATATTTGAAGTGAAATTACGCAATCAGTCCATACCCACCGGATATTTAGAATAACTGACTTCAAACAATTATTCCTCTAGGTATGTGGCAACTAGTAGATATTTATTTGCTAAATTGCTATTTTTTCTGTTATAAAATACCTATGGTTACAGTAAGCCACACATGAAAACAAAGCCAGCCAAAAAACAGCCAAGCAAAGCGCTTTGCTACCACATTAATTGTGCGAACAGCCAGTCTGTGGAATTCACTGTTTTTCGATCGATTATCATTTATCCCATAAGTGTCTGTTTCCAAATACTCTAATAACATAACCTAAGATGGTCCTACCATGTAAATAATCAGTGTAACAGTTATTGGTTTATTTTGATGTCTGCTCAAGTTAATCAACTACTATAAAATAATATTATAAAACTAGAAAACGGGATTTTTACCATGTTTATTGTTTTATTTGAGTTCCCGATATTACTATAAAATATCTCGAAAAGTTCCTCATCGGGAGTAAAAAAATTCAGCATTTCTGCTTCCTTTCATATGAAAACAGGAGGAAGGACTTTTCCGCTGTTATTTACTGAATAATTTTGTTGTAAGACCCAAGAAAGTAAATGTTTTATCCGGTTCTCGTTGACCTTCATTGCCACTGCTGTTTCTGGATTTAAGAATTACAATGGTAGAGAATAGAGTGATTGGCTTGTCCCAAAAACAGTTCGTCATCTATTCCACCCGTGTGTATAAAGTGTTCGTAACTTGAGACGGACTTTGCTAACGACTGCGCTGTTTGTCCCGGCCTCACTTCCAATCTATATAACGATTATCTGCGCAACTGTACCGGGATCATTTGTTAAAAGTTCCAGCGAATAAATGAGTTTGATTAAAGGGCACTTGAGTACAAAAGTGTTACGGATTTTCGTATTGTGTTCCGAAGGTCAGAGAGTTTGTAGATTGTTCGATCAGGGACAGGGATTAGTTTTAGCATTTTGTCATCTTGGCTTTTAGGGTAAGTCTGTTGTTTAATATTAATTATTTGTCAAGAAGGTTTTCGTAAATTAGCAACTTTTTTTGTGGACGTAGTAGAAAAATCGAGTATGTAAGGTTTGTAGCATTTCTAGCCAGCTACCTTCTTACATGATGAAAGATTTGTTCATGATTGTTTACTTGTCTTAACATCAAGTGCAGACTTTCTATACTAATATTTCGGATTTAGACTATAAAACGCCACACCGCCAGCTAGCGAGCAAGCGAGCGAGCCGGGCGAGCCTCTCATCAGACTTCATTTTGGCACTTAGTTCGCGGTGTGAAAAAAAGTATGAAAAGAGAAAAGAAAAATGTGTGGCCTGCGCTTTAAAAATAATAGCTATATAATTATACTTCTCATCTTCCGGGTATATTATTTCCCGATTACCTACGACACGTACAAAAAAGTAAATGGGACGACCTCCATCCAATTACCATAGAACTGAGTGTAAACCAAACACATTCCTGAACTAGTACATGCTATCACAAACACGTCCTACTCTTCTATCCATTATAAAATCTATTATTGATCAGGATATGTAGCCTCAATACGTCAACGTAGAACACATAATTCTACACCTTACAGCTCAGAAAATACGGTTAGTTTTTCCTTGTTTCTTTGCCAAGATGCGTGGTAACCCGTTAACTGCAAGTGGGGTAAGTTTGATGGGCCTCGCGTGTCTGTGTACGAGACAGCCGACTTTAAGTTGTATAATGTTGTGCACAAGAATTTGGCACGAAGTGTACCGAGTTTCTTTCTCTTAATGTTTTGAAATTGCGTCCGTGGAACGATTTGATCCGGATTTTAATTAATAGCAACTTGAGGGTTAAGTGCTGGAAATAAATGGAATGAGTTTACCGGTTGAATGGGCTCAATAGTTCTAAATGAAATGTAATTTAAGTGGAATTGAAGATGGCTTTATTAATGTGAGTAAATAAAGTAGATAGCGTTACAATTTTGTGTTGTTTCCTGTTGTGTAGTAGGTCAATAAATTACTTTGTGTTTCATGTTCAAATGTGGAATTATTTTTATTATTTTTTGGATATATTTATCATTAACAAAATTCTTATTTTGCAGACATTTTACATATAATTACACTGTAGGTTTTGATCATCGTATTCAGTTATATTTATTTGTCTTCTGTCCTAGACTTATTTTTTTGTGAAAAATATTAAAATATTGAGTTAGTATATTATATTTATGTGCTTTTAGGAGTAATATAAAAAAAAATAGTCATTTAATTCAATCATCCTACTTGCATTTAATTAATTAAAAAACTAAAACCTTCCTACAAACGTGAAGAAATGATGAAAATGAAGAAAAGGAGCTTCGACGTAAATATATTCAGAAAATGCTCATTAAATCCATTCACTAAGCTATGAAGACCTTTTACTGCAGGTTTATTGTAATCCCGGATTACGAGCTGCCAACTTAATTAACTGCGTTTTTTATAAAGAAAATAATAAAGAAGAAATTGCTTTGGACTAAGTACTACTAATAGAAATATTTCTTTTTTTATTGTTGCTTTTGGTTTTTATGAGCAGTACGTTAGATTTTTTGGTATAATTAATTTAATTTAGTAAGTAGTTTTGTGAGTTTTTTTTTTGCAAAAGTCACGAGTTAAATTAATTAACATGATTAAAAAAAATACTGTTTGTTATAACTCAGTCCGAGTCTGTAGGTGTATTAATAAAAGAAGCCTTAACTCTTTTTCCTTCATTATTGCGTGTCTTGTCTTTATTTTATTATTTCTGTTTAGTCCTTATCGGATTGGTCGGCGAAAGCAAATGTTAAAGAAAATTGGAAAACCATGGGGGAAGCCTTTGCCCGGCAGTGGGACAGAGTAGGCTGATATAAAAAAAAACTGGTTTGCAAGCAATTACTATCCTAAATATACGTACAAACGGCGGCACATGGAGTTGTACATTTCCAGTATAACTAGGCCTCGCTTTGTATGGATTTCCTATACAATGAGAGATCCGAATAAACTGTTTTTTTGTAGCTTGATTGGCCGTCGTGCGTACAAACGTGCAATAGCTTGGTACTTTGTTACAAACATTAAATCGGTACTGAACCGAAAACGGCTATCGTTTTCGGTTACTATGAGACTATCGGTATCCAAAACAAACACACGTACAGTACTGAACTGAACAGTTCTGTCAACTATGTTTTAAATATCCTTGCAGTTCAACTTAGTATTAATTTAATTTTTTTTCAGATTTACACCTACTACTGTTTGTCTCAGCATCACCCAAAGGTACACTGGTAGAAAATGCTTATGGCATTAAGTCCACCTTCGTACTTTGTGCTTCAAGTATCAAATAAAGAAAGAAAAATTATTTAAAACACTCACACAGGAAAAAACAAAAAACACCCCGGATGAGATTACAATAATACAAAAATTATATAAAAAAGTAAACATAAAAAAGATAAACAAATTAAATTGGTCCTGTACTAGGCCAAAAGGTCCCTATCTCAGCATGATGTTTTAACAATTAAAAAAAAGTCACAGCGCTGGTACACACAGTATACACACTACAGTTTCAACAACTTCTCATAAAATCATTTCCACCAACTAATTTTTTTACCGTCCACACCAAACCCCACCCCGTGGTCACTTTACATCGCTTGTCCATTAATTTCTCCTTTCCTTAAACAAAAAACAGCTGTTAAAAGAAAAATCTCGGCGTGCAACAGACGTGTACACAGAGAAGCAGTTTCCACAACAAAAATACGTTCTAAATCCGCCATTATACGTGATAAAAGCCGTTTCAAGCGAACACGCGAAACGTTAACTGAGTTTAAATTGCCCTATTAATGGGCTGTAATGGTGTGGTCCACTGGGTAATTCTGTCCCCGAGTAGCATTGCACGGTTAGGCGAGCGTCCGATGCGATGAGTGTAATCCTATTACGTATTCTGTGTAAACTATAGGTTAGTGCCAGTTTAGAACTGTTTTGATATTTGCTGATTGTTCTGCCTATAGACGAAAGCCCCAGGCGTAATATGGTCATGATCGTATTACAGCTGCGAGGCTGCCGTAGCCGGCTTTTGCCGGGATAATAGTAAATATGGAGATGCAAGTTGTGAGATAGTTCCCGTTTAGTAAACGTAAACTTGATGATGACAGATCTAAAACAAACATTAAATGCTTTTTGTTTATTTTTGTATTTTATCTTTCTATAATAATGTAACTTCCTATCGCAAAATGATTCATCATCATCATCATCCTGTCCTTGTCCCATTCTACTTGGGGTCGGCGCAACACTTTTTTTTCTTCAATTCTGTTTTACAAAATGAATAAAAATTAAACTGAAATATTAATACAAAACTGAAACGATCCAACGATCATTTCCTCGTCCAACGAATTATCAAAAATTAAAATGAACGCGAAACATTCGTCCCAACGTAATTTTGTCGGGTCGTGTGAACCGTGTGTGGAATGAAAAAAAGAGTGAATATTCCCTGAAGTGCGAAACGACTGATACCAGCTTAACGACAGGGCAAGATAACTAGTCATTGCACTTGTTGACCCAAATACCTCTTTGGTGTCAGTCGATAATATAAATATCTAAAAAATTACGCCTTTTCCTCTTGGGGTAGGCAGAAACTATAAAACGCCACCTGCGAATGCGAATACAGGTATGTGCTTGGTTCCAGAAAAAATATAATGTTATACAGGGTGTAAACGGACCCTTCACGAACCGGTCAGTCAACCAAGCATTATGTACATCAAACTAAGTAACTTAACGCAAAAATTATTGCCGGGAAACAATTTTTTTTTTGGGGTGTATGCACGTTTTACGGTAGGACTCAATGTAACGTACTCAAAACATTGTGCTGATGGATGGATTGGATAGTACGGAGGTCGTGGAGGTGTTTAAAATAAAAATGTATAAAATATGTACGCTTGTGAAAAAGTTGGAACTTTGACCCCCAATATCTCCGTAACTAGAAGGTTCCTAGGTATGGTCTAGAACAAAAAAATGATAGCAATGACGGGGGAAACAAGTGCCTTTCGGCTTCGT
This sequence comes from Noctua janthe, assembly GCA_910589295.1. Classification (NCBI taxonomy): domain Eukaryota; kingdom Metazoa; phylum Arthropoda; class Insecta; order Lepidoptera; family Noctuidae; genus Noctua; species Noctua janthe. The sequence goes on from OU342560.1 coordinate 4,379,373, forward strand.
TAAGGGTCTTGTTACAGCCTTTATTTAATTCCATCAGTTTTTTTACAAATGCAATTTTAAATTCGCTGTCATTGTTTCTGGTCAAAAGTTTACCATTCATTTCTAAAACTTCGTTTCAAACCATTGGTTTTTACTGTCTTTTCCGAATATAAAATTATATTTTGGAACTCATCCAAAAAGATTTGATCAAATATGGACTGAGGGTAACCAGATAATGCACCTCAAATAAAAAAGGATTAAATCTAAGAGAACCTTTCTCAAAGTTTATTTCTTTACCAATGGTATGTAAATATGAATTTACGAGTAGGTACAGTCGACTGGTAACTATTGAGGGCAGTGATCATGCAGTGTCGGGACTTGGGTTCGAACTCAGATGAACTTTTTGTACTTATCATCTGCCTAGCTTTTTCTCAGGATGCAACTGAATACCAGTATTTTCAAGGAGCGACAGCCTATCTGACCTCAATAACCCAGTTACATAACATAACATCACGCCTGCAATCCCCAAAGATTAGGCAGATGTGTACCTAGTAGCAGACTCACACTTCGCTAGTTATGTTTAAGTCCCATGTAATAGGGAGAGGGCCTATTTTCATCAACTGGGCACAAATCAAGACTCCGAGGCTGCTACTGATAAATTTTCGATAGAAAAACCTAATAACAATTTGCTCGACACGGAAATTGAACCCAGGACCTCATGTTGAGCAGTCGCGATTGCGACCACTATACGAACGAGGTAGTCAGTAATTAAGATTATTTCCTAGTATTCCTGAATTTCTTTCAATATATATACGTATAGCAATATGTATATGTAGACGTATAGCACATAATCAATTCATTATTTTCCGCTCTGCCGACCACGCACTCCTCGCTAAACTTCCAGTGTACCCAGACAATTGGACATTGTTACCTAAACATTAAATTAGTTTCTGAAAAGGGATCCTCTCGAAACAAACCAATTTAAATGAAATTTTGCTCAGACGAATCTGAGCTAAAAATTTTAGACTTCCAACACTTAATTGGACCAACAATTAATTAATTAATTATTATTTGTCTGGTGAATTAGAACCCAAAAACAGAGTGCTTGAAAATACTGAAACAACTGGACATTTCGTATTCCAAGAACAAGTTGATTTGGTAATTGTGTTTCAATTTTAATCTGGAAAACCAGATTTAGGATTATTTCGTCAATCTCACTTCAAACAATAATTTCCAAGTAAGAAGAGACGTAATGAAAACCTAAATGAACGTCGGTAACTTACGTTTTCCAGTTCATTTGTCGTTACTATATTTATTACATTCAAGAAGCATCGTTATCATCTGCCTAGCCTTTACCCAACTATGTTGGGGTGCGCTTCCAATCTAACCGAATGCGACTGCCTATCTGATCTTCAGAACCCAGGTAACTGGGTAACAGGATATCCAAAACCAATACTGGTTGTTAAACTTTCGGGGTTTTGACTACCCTTAACGTCTGTCAAATATCTACAACCTGGTGTACCTAATAGTACACCCACATTTCGCCAGTTATGTCCCATGTAATAGGGGGTGAGCCTATTGCCATCAACCGGGCGCAAATCAAGACTGCGTGACTGCAGCTGAGAAATTCCTGATGAAAAACTTAATGACACTTTGCCTGGGAATTTAACCCAGGACCTCATGCTCAGTAGTCGCGCTTGTGACCAGACCGCTAGACCAACGAGGCAGTCAAATCATCGGCTTCGTATGAATCCATAGCATATCCCCAGATCGATCTCGGTGAGCGTTGCCGTGTGGATATTATTATTTAGCCCCTCAGAAATTGTAAATAAGAAAAAAAATATCACATAAGCTTCTATGTGATATTTTTATCATTTACTTATTTTCTCGTGGCTACATAATAACAGCCGCTCGGGTCGATCTTTAGGTTAAGCCGTGCTTGCCTAGGTTGGTCTGTGGATGGGTGACCACCCATTACATACAGAGTTTCCTCCGTGCCTCGGAAAGCACGTTAAGCCGTTGGTCCCGGCTGTCATTTGTAGATCTGTGACAGTCGTTAGGTAGTCAGTGGCCCAAAAAGTCTGACAACCAATCTTACCAAGGGGTATCGTATTACTCAGTACTAACTGGGTTGTGGAGATCAGATAGGCAGTCGCTCCATGTAAAATACTGGTATTCAGCTGCATCCGGTTAGACTGGAAGCCGACCCCAACATAGTTGGGAAAAGGCTAGGCAGATGATGATAATAAAAATATCACAGCTTCGAAGTTTGACAACCTCTGTGGTGTCAAGTGTGAACCGGTTTGAGGCTACCTATTTTCAATGGGGGCTTTTATCGATGTCTATTAAACTAGGTCGACATCCAGACACAGATTCAGACAGACATTTGACCCAACGGTGAATATGTTGGCTAATAGCGCCTACTTTTTCAGTTAATTGTTTCAAATTACGTCTTTGTTACAGCTTTTAATTACAACATGGAGTATAGTAATGTAATGCTTTAAAAATGGACTTTATTTTTAAGCAAAATAAAGAACTGGTTCGACTGTAAACATGATGCATTGCTGCTTGCCTCTTATTGTTATACTAGCATATGCCCAAGGCTTCGCCCGCGTGGATTTCGGTAATTGCCCTACGGGATCATACAACCGGGATAAAAAGTATCCTATGTATTTATTCTTCAGGATGTAAACTATCTGGGTGTTTAATCCAAACCTGAAATATTTAAATAATATCCCTATGAACTAGTAGTATTTTCATTTATTGTCGTATTGTCGTCGCCACCTTGTATAGCATAGCAGCTTAGCAGCAGCCTATAATGTTCCCACTGCTGGGACACAGGCCTCCTCTCTATGAGAAGGAATGGGCTATAATCCACCACGCGGGCCCAGTGCGGGTTGGTAGATGTCACATGACTTCGAATTTTAGGTTCTAGGACATGCCGGTTTCCTCACGATGTTTTCCTACACCGTTTTGAGAGCAGTGGTGATGAAATAAATTACCCAAAGTAATGCACCTGCCTGGGTTCGAACCCATGAATTACTGCTCGCAAGTCGGGACCGCCACCACTAGACCACCGCTGCTCCCCACCTTGTATACTTCATCTATTTCCACACGTATTGAAAACCATTTTTTTTCTTTTACTTGATTAAAATAGACAACACCATAATTATTATGATTTTTCCTTACAAACGTATAAAGAACAGAACACGGAAAAGAAATAAAAATGCCAAAAACACAGATAATTAATTTTCTATTGGACCTGACGTTTAATTTAAGCCGTAATGGAAATACTACGAAAATTATTTGTGGAAATAAATAATATTTTGAACATGAACAATAAGTTTTCTACAAAAGGAAATTGCTTATAAAATATATATATCAATACATTGGACGTTGTTCAAAATATTGTTTTGTTTGAGAGTTTAATATTGTGACATGTCGTTCAGTTGTGATAAGTGTCACAATTGAATAAATTTCTCGTAAAACAAAAATTTCAACATTATTTAGATTTTCCTAAATAACGAACTTAATCCCAAAATCCTACGGCTGACCGTGAGATCCTATGTTGAATTTTGGAGCCAGACAAGTGTTATTAGATTTTCCACCAGGGTTTTTTCAGTAGCAACTCGGAGTTTGAATTTGTGGGTCTTTTGAGACTTACAGGCGCGATATTAAAATATTTTGAAAACTTAATTACACTGTCAAAAATGTCTACAACTGTGATGTTTCGTATATAACTAAGTGAACGTTATAATATCTAATATGCCTTTTCAAAATACAGTTCCGAAATAGAACTCCAATTGCGTTAATGTCACGTCACAAAGCTTGATACTGACCGCATCGTCCGCATCGCGTCATGCAATTACTGGCCGCGTCCCTTAAGTGCATGCATGCATACAAATTCATAGGAAGAATACCGTAATGCTATGCCACTTCATGTTAGATGTGATGTGACGCTGGCTTTTAGAGTTTATGTAGTCTAAATGCATTGAGAGTACTGTTTTGGAATTTCAAATCATGTATTTTTTATCATCATCTGCCTAGCCTTTTCCCAACTATGTTGGGGTCGGCTTCCAATCTAACCGGATGCAGCTGAATACCAGTATTTTACATGGAGCGACTGCCTATCTGACCTCCACAACCCAGTTAGTACTGGGTAATACGATACCCCTTGGTAAGACTGGTTGTCAGACTAACCTAACCTAACCTAACGACTGTCAAAGATCTACAAATGACACCCGGGACCAACGTCTTAACGTGCATTCCGAGCACGGAGGAAACTTGGTATGTAATGGGTGGTCACCCATCCACAGACCAACCTAGGCAAGCACGGTTTTACCTAAAGATCGATCCGAGCGGCTGTTATTATTTAGCCACGAGCTCCTCTATTTTCTCTATTTGGATTTTTTATATTCGCACGATTTCTCGCAAATCTCCGCAGATGTGATGGGTATAGATATCTTAACATTTAAACAAGATAACTATTTTTTGAGACATAATTCATAGATCTAGACAGGTTTCGACAGAACTGAAAAAAAAAAGAAAGACAAAAAAAAATATTTGTCGCAGGGATATGACGTGCATCATACAAAACGCCAAAAAAAAATAAACAATAAAACTGGAAGGAGAACGCGCAGTTTCACGAGAAATGGAAGAATTGGAGGGAGGCCTTTGCCCAGAAGTGGGACAGAGCGGGCTAGGAAAAAAACAACAACTCCAAAAAACATTAAATCCGTTTTTTTTTAATGTTATCATGTTCATTTAATGATACCCATCACTTCAGCACGTCGCTAGATAATTTTATTTGATCCTGTAGAATTGAAATCATACAAGAGTTAATGGACTCGATTACCGCAATTGATGAGTAGCCACAACGTAGCTCAGTGTAGCTGAGTGCTGTCGTACTCGTAGCACGGACGGCTACGGCGTAGGACTGCGTAGACCTTTGTGTAGCATTCATGTACGTTACGTCTGACGGGTATTCCAGTATGCAATGCTTGAAACCCCCTTTGACGTAAGTATGTGTTGGTACGTCATTTATCTTCCAATAGCTGGAGTAGATTTGTTTACATACAAGGGTCCAGTTGAAAACCAACGTCGGGTAGTAGTTGTATGGATTGTTTGCTGAATTGGGCTTATTTGGTGCCGCCGTGAGTAACACAATATTTTAACTAAAAAAATCATATTTTTACAGTTTTACTTTTTTGTGTTTATTTTACGGATTATGTTGCTTGCTTTTGGACCAGATTTCATCACAAACCAATAAATACGCTTGGCATCAAAAAACACCTTTTTATCCTTCATCATCAAAAAATATAGAAAAACACAAAGTGACGTTTATAATTTTATCAGCGGTGGAAGTGTGCCTCAGTCTTTGCTAAATAAATACTCACTTTCTTTCTTTCAAAAGTAGCATTGTTCACTGAAAATTACCTACATGTATCCACACCATTGACAAGCAAAATTCGCTTAACACACACACAAAACATCTTGAACACATCACCAAAGACCATTTATTAAGAGTACTTCTTTAAAAAAAAACGTCAGAAATCCCGTCATTGAGTACAAAGGGAATGGTATTTTTATATTCCATTTCCACATACAATTATCGTCGTTTCAAAGTAAAGAGTCTTAAGGCTCGTATGGCGTTGAGTGCCATCGGTTCAATGGAAATGTCATCACGTAGTATGTGATAAAGCCTCGTACACCGTACATTCCCCCATATGCTGGTATTATTGGTTTCCACTCAATTTATGTCGTTTCTGAACGAAATTAAAGAACATTGACGTGAGTCGTTTGTGAGATCTGAAGGCGTATTATGAACTTTATCATGAAATGTGCTAAATAATATAATTTATGTGTTTGTATTTGTATTTTTGTCTATTTTTGTTTTTTTTTTTTGTTTAGACCTGAAATAAATGGATTTTTTTATTTTTTTTTTTAAATAAAAATTTTTTCTTTCTTTCAAACATTATTTTATTTTTGAAGAGTGAGGCAAAGATGTGCAAAGTTCACCCACATGAGGCTAGTGTTTAAGTCTTTTAATAGAGAGCGAGCCTATTGCCCTAAACCGGGCTTAAATCCAGGCTCCAAGCGGCTGCTGAGAAATTCCCAATTGAAAAACCTAATTACACTTTACACGATCACGGAATCAAACTTAGGCCTTCGTGCCCAGCAATAGCGCTTACGACTTGTTTTTGAAAAAAAACGCCTCTCATTCCTTGAATTACTTAATTTCTGAAATTTGTTCACAGTACACCAAGTATTCCATTCTACAAACTGTAATGAAAATGTTACCATCTTTTATTTATTTTAAAGATAGAAAAAGAACCCATAAAAATCCATAGAAACCAAAAAATCCATTCATTTTTCGTTTTTTGTCATAAAAATCCCCTAATACCATCATCATTCTTCTGTACTAATCCCAATTTATATGGAGTCGGCACAGCATGGTTCTCTTCTTCCATACTTCTCTATAACTGGTCATCGCAGCAGTCACCTCATTTCTTATCCTTCACACTGTCCATCCATCGTTTTTTTGACCTTACTCTACTCTTATAGCTATCCACATTCATACTCAAAATTTTCCTAACTCCAATTTGCTTATTCCTCCCCATCACATGTCCATACTATGATAACCGATTATCACACAACTTTTTAGTCACCGGTGCCACTTACAGACTTCCTCTTATGTTACTCATTCCTTATTTTATCCATTCGCGTTCTTCCACACTTCCCCCTTAGCATTCTTGTTTGATGAATTGACTTTCATTCATCCCTTTTGTGGCCCAACATTCTTCACAAAATTTCTCAAACATTTTGTGTTAGATTATTCCTTTAAAATATTGGAATTAAAATTAGGTGTCCAAACAAGACGACCCTTGTAATAAAAGACTTTTTAACAAGCCCTTATGAAATTATAATTCAGAATGCATTTCAGACGGTGTGCCTCATTATTTAAATTGCCGAACAAATTCTAAAGTGCTGGTTAAATATCTTAACTATGTACACTTGTACAGTTACGAGCAAAAATATGTAGGTACACATTTAGTGAAATTAAACTTTAGTTTTGTTACGTTGTCAGAGGTTGCGTCTATTTGCGCATCACTCCGTAATTTTGTATTCATAATTACCCTTTTTGAACACCCATTTCTTAAAACCATTTAATGTTGTTTGACGTCGGCACCGATGTCTTCTTTATAAAATCAAATGTAATGTTTTCCATGTATAATATTTGACATCATATATTTCGATCTTTAGGTTAAGATGTGCTTGCCTAGGTTGGTCTGTGCATGGGTGGCCGTCCATTACATACCGAGTTTCATCTGTGCCTCGGAAAGCACGTTAAGCCGTTGGTCCCGGCTGTCATTTGTAGAACTTTGACAGTCGTTAGGCAGTCAGTGGCCCAAAAAGTCTGACAAATAGTCTTACCAAGGGGTATCGTATTACCCAGAACTAACTGGGTTGTGGAGGTCAGATAGGCAGTCGCTCCATGTAAAATACTGGTATTCAGCTGCATCTGGTTAGACTGGAAGCCGACCCCAATATAGTTGGGAAAAGGCTAGGCAGATGATGATGATGTCGGCACCGGTGTCTTCTTTAAAAAATCAAATGTAATGTTTTCTATGTATAATATTTGACATTTAATAGATTTTTATTAAGTGTGTACTTCTTTTTCCTCGTGACTGTACATACATTTACATGGAAAGTGTCATTCAATTTGTGTAAAATTATTCTATTGCGTTATTATATTATCTTAAGGATTCATTTGCTCTTCGGGATCATTAGGTACTTGTAATGCCGTTTACGTGGAATTTAGACAGTCGTTGTTGTTGCCAAATGAAATGTCGGGTAATGGTATAATTTTGTAATTTTTATGATTATATTAGGTTGCTTAACATTGGTAATAGTGTATTTTGTGTCGTTAAGCCTTAATGGCTTAGTCCTTAATGGACTAATTTTCATTTTTGTGGCCCATTGACTACAGTCTATTTACAATCACTATTTGTAATCATAAACGTAGGTGGTATTTTTAACTAGATTTAAAACACTATTCAAATAATACTTGTACTAGGTATGCTTATATCCATCTTGTAATACTTTCTTCTAGATTCAAGTATAGGCAATTTTTCGGATGAGAAATCATCAAATGACTGAAATGAAAGGAATCCTGCTCTGGGCGGAGCGGAAGGGACCCTAGTGTCAGACTTGTACTGACTAAAACCTAAAACCCATCCATGTTCCTTCTTTGCCCTTTGTGTTCCAGGGCCACGGTATCTCTTTCGAACAGTCCCGCAGCCCCGGCAGACATCGGTCCTTGCAGACCCCTTCCTGTTTGCTGACATCACTTTGACGCGCGCGTGGAACACGAACGTGCCGTCGACACGGCTGATTCATCACCCTAAAGTGCAATTTTAATTAAACGTCAGGAAACAAAAATGTCTATATTTTGTCAATGTGGCAATTAGGTAGTTTGGAACCACCTAGGTTGCTTTAGTGAAGTTTCAATTGTTAAAAGTGGTACAGCAATCACAAAGTCCTGTACTAACTTTCTTGTTACGGTGTACACATAGATACGTATATGTGAGGGTACTATTACATACGCATACCACATAGAAAAACAGCCACATTATATTTTATAGAGAGCCTTTCAAACGAGACGAGGGAAAAGGAGAAATGTAAGTGTTCCGCCTGCCTGGGTAACGACCTATCTTATTTAAAGAAACCTAGAAAATAATAGGAACTTTTTAGTTCGCGGTAGTATGTTTTATTGCAAATAAAAGGGAACATTGTATCAGTGTCATTTTAAAGAGAGGTTATTTGCTTTTCTTATACGTACAGCTAGCTTTTCCCCGCGGCTGCGCTCGCGTTAATTTAGAGTTTGACAATCAATTCGGGTGCCACGCATCCGTGGCGCCATCTGTTATCATAAGAACGTTGTTGTTGTTTTCCTCGGGAACAGAGTTTTTTTTCGGATGAAAGGTACCCTATGTTCATTTCTGTACAGCTGACAACGTATTTGCAAAATTTCAGGATGATTGATTCGAAAAGGTAACAAACAAACAAACTTACTTTCGCATTTATAATATTAGTTAAGACTAGTTAGGAGGTTAGGATTAGAATTACGAAGAAGCTGAAAATTTATGCATTCATTGTGATTATGAAAAAGCTCATAAATTCTGTTGAATGAATTCACACTGAATTTACGTTCATATTGTCCATCTTCTAATAAATATCACCCTCCATAAAATTCCTATTTGGATGTTATCAACAACTTTATAACTTTACTGATGTGAATCAAACTTCACCTACTCGAAATCAAATTATATATATATCGACTTCAAATTCTATTCCATTAGTTTAAAAAACAAACCCACACGTGGAAACTTGATCCATCTCCCTCCACACCTTACCGTCCCGTAACACATCAGTAAATTATTTCACTCTCCCCCAGATGCGATATCTATACAAAATAGATCGCTATTTCTGAACCTATTACGCCTATCCGGCTGTGAGAGATACCAAATATTGACGCAAGTAGAAGCATAAATCATTGATATGAAAACTTTCTGTGGATGCCGTTATGTAAGATTGCGTAACAATAAATATTGGTGAGGTGGTTCTGTTGGAATAGCTAATGGTTTCGATTTTCTTTCGAACGGTTTTTGTAGATTTTGGAATTTTCTTAAGTTTTTTTTTGTTGTAGTTCTAATATCCTATTTGTGTGACTAGACGATGGTGATGAATTTTAGTCGCATTTTTGAGAGCAGCGGTGGCCCAGTGGCGGTGACCCCGACTTACGAGCAGTAAGTCTTGGGTTCGAACCCAGCCAGGCGCATTACTTTGTGTAAGTTATTTCATCACCACTGCTCTCAAAACGGTGAAGGAAAACATCGTGCGGAAACCAACATGTCCTAGAACCAAAAAAAAAATTCGAAGACATGTGACATCTACCCGCACTGGGCCCGCGTGGTGGATTATAGCCCATTCTCTCTTATACAGAGGAGGCCTGCGTCCCAGCAGTGGGAACATTAATAGGCTGATTATGCTTATCTTATGCAATTAATTCCTCTAGCATAGTTTCAAAAATATCAAAGAACAGCAAGTTACTGTTTTCATACTTGCCTGAGCTTTGAAAGTAAACATTTTGACTAAAAACTTTTTATTTTTTATTTCCAGCATTTTAGTTTAGTGATGTGAAAGATTTCGCGGACGATGTAACGTTTTATTATAGGATATTTGACTTTTTGTAATTTGTCATTTTAAATTGATTATAAACATATAAATTGTTTATATTTCTGAAATCTCCTTTAAAAACCCTTCATTTTAATAAGCTACACGAAATGATTGGCAGAAGAAAAAAATTTTGAACCTCGCAATATGGCGCCTAAAATCCGCTATTTTTTATTTTGTTTATTTTAATGTAACCAGTGATCTTTGTGCCACTAATATAAATCTAACGACGTATAATTTATCTAAATCGATTCATCCGTTTCGGAGTTACGAGCGAACAAATAAAAGTACTTCGTCGAACACATAACCCTCTGGTTCGGCTTTGCCGCAGTTAGTTGGGTCATTAGTGACTAGCTAGAGCGTCAAAAAGGAACAAACATACATACCAAGGCTGATAAACACATAACCCTCCCTTGAGTCGAGCATTCTAGTAAAAAGTTTAAGGTGCCTAGCCAGTAATTGATAAGTTGGTAGTATCGTTCTCAAATATGTTTACCAACGTTACGTTACGAGGCGGGCAAATAAAAACGTGTTTCCATGTGAGCCTCCATAACGTGAAAAACATGTTTCATGTATGTGAGCTCAAAACACAGAAAACCAAATCAGAAATATTTTCATACATTTAGGCTCAACATGCCAAATCCAATTTCGCAGAATGGGAAAAAAATATCAACTACAAAAAAAAAGTATATCTCCTGTTGAAATTTTACCTAAACCCAATAGGTAGTTTCATTTAGAAAAGTTTGCGGTATTCAGCAGTTTTCGAATTGAATTTGATAAGGGGTGAAATTTTGTACGAAAGTAATTTTCGTTGGGGAAAGTTCTGTATTACCTGGCTTTAAGGATAGAGGCGATCAGTCGAAAGATAGGCAAAAAAGTATTTCGCTTCGGGAACTTTTAAATGTGCCTATATCTGAGAGATTCTGTAATTATTTGAAGTAGTATTTGAAGAGTTTGTACATAAAATAAATGTTTATTCGCATCTCTATTGGGAAATAAAACTAGAGTTGGTAACATATCGTTTTTTTTTCTTTAAATGGCTTTGAAAACTACTCTTCTATTTTTAAATCCGATTTATCGAAGATAGAAGTGAGATATTTTAATTATAATATTTTGATGTTGTTCACCTTAAAACTTACCCCGTATACCTAACCAAAGCGACTGTGGTGGGAACATGTGACCGTCGCGTTCATTTTGAACGGTAGTCGTCGAACAGACAGAGAGCCTACTGGTTTCCCATAATATTAGTGAAATTTGAACGCGACAGTCTTGTTTACGCGTTTTGGTTAGGGCGTAGGATAGGTCTAGAAAATAAGACCCTTTCAAATAATAATTTCAATTTAATCTTTTTAATAAAAACTGAAGTCAACGACCGGCGAAATTACTTTCATCAAGTAAAGAAATTCCAGAAATTAATTTCTGGAAGTTATTTGTGGTATTAATTTGATGAAATAAACCTCTATTCATAGAAGTTTTATATATTTTCTCCCAGAACATTTGTCACCTGTACTTTTTAAAATAATATTCGAGACTCGATTATAAATCATGAAATTAAAACTTACTTCATCGCCCTTTTAAAGACCCGTTGCCGTGGAAAAAATGAATGGACATTTTTTTTCGTGTAATTTTTGACAAAATACCTTGAATTTAAGTTTGAGATAAAAATCTGTAAAGAGTTTTCGATAGGGTCGACATTCAAATTGTGCTATGATAAGGTTTGCTTTAGATACTTCAGCAATTTTCCTAAGTACTAAAACCCAAACTAAATCTAGTTACATACTAGACACACACCAAACTGTCGCCACAGTAATTTGTTAATAGCTTTAAGTAAACTTCCATGCTTCTAAGTTTCCCCAAACTCCGTAATTGTCTTTGGAACCGAAACCAGTATTTTGTGAACAGATCCTATAAAGGGGAACATCCAATAACCATCCTTGTCTTACTTCAGAATAAAATTCAGTATCTTATGTTTTTTAGTAACTGATAGATGACAAAAAGGGAAGATACATTGCCTTAGGCATAGTAGCATGAACAGGCTAAAAGGTTCCCACTACTGGGACATAATCCTGCTCCCACTGAGAAGGAGTGGTAGAATGTCATGTTATTTCTTGGAATTTTTGGTCCTAGATCATGCTGGAAGGAATGGGAGAGGCCTTTGCCCAGCACTGGGACAGAATAGGATAATAAAACAGATCATACTACATAGGTTATGAAATATTTTGTAAAAAATAAAATGCTCAACTAGATTCGAGCTTACGCATCTGAATACAATAATTAAAGAACCTACTTCACAGATACAATCTCTAATATCCAAAAAGCTCTTCCTTCCATAAGATACTTGAAAGTGAACCGAAAGTCAAGGGAAGAGTTTTTATGGAGCGTTCCATTCCATTTTGCCAGAGGATATATGAGCCAGCCTGATACCTCGCTGGAGACTGATAAGTCTCGAACGTGACACGGAATAAATCATGAACAACGCCGTGATCCGAATAACATGTACGACAAAATATACCCAAGAATTTATTTAACTTCATATCGAAAGTATTGCCTGTTTACTTTTGGTTTTCTTGGGGTTTTAGCAGTATAAGCCTCATCTAAAAGCTTGTCCTTCTTAAGGTGGGTTGTGGATGTCTATAGATGAGGCAATGCGCCCTCCGGGATGACTGGAGTGAGTATTATTACAATTTTTGAGATAAAAATAAGCCAGGATCTCCCGAAGGTTAGATAACCTTTGGAAGATCCTTTCTTATTTTAAACTAGCAACATACGCCTTTATGTAGACGCATATGTTGCTAGTTTTTAAGCCTAGTGTGTAACTATAATTGTGTACATTGTGCATTGAACAAATATATAAATGTACTACGGCTCAACAAGATTTTAGTTTTACTACATACAATCTAATTCGACAAAACTATGCAACTTTAATTTGGCATGAAATATGTTTACTTCAATAAATTTGATAATCGCAAAAATACGAAAAATGCCGCGATAACCATTTTCACTAAACCATTAAAATTTTACGCTACGCATTTTTATATAAAAGGAAAAAAATACACCTAGGATAAGATCTTTAAATCGTTGTTAGAATGTAACTATTCGTGTTCAACCACAAATTAATGTAGTCCGCTCGAGTCCTACAAAAACCTTGTTAGGTACTTATTCGCACGACATCGTACGTGCACTTAAAGTTAAAGATTATTATTTTGTATTAAAAAAGCTTATACATCAGCAAAATCCATAAAGTCATTATTTATAGATTATGACAGTGCAATATTATGATAGTTTGCAACCCCATCAAGTTAGAAAAATAATATATTACCCGCTTGCTCCCAGTTGACTCTTGGAACGGCCAAGGAATGATAAGTAGCTCAGTGCACAGTGTCAAGTGGCAGCCAAGTTTACAAATATTAATATTTACTCACTATTTCAAGTGTCGGTGTTGGTTATACCCACTTGGTATTCAGTTTCAAAGCCATGGTGAAAGACATTCTATTTGTTAAAAAAAAAAACAAAGTATTTATTTATTGGTTACAAACAAATGCAGGGTAAACAAAAATTTTTCTTTAAATTCACCGTTTTATCTTGTTTGTAAACTACCATGATTGATTAAAAAAACAAAGGTAACAAACAATCTTAATTACCAAAATAATCAACCAGAGTTTACAATTTATGACTGGTTTTATTTATAAACACACTTTTGTACGCTGACAAAAAATATTAATCCCCTTATTAATTGTCGTACTCTCGGGATAAAAAATATCTTAGGTTCTAATCCAGGTCTATCCAGTCAGTCCAGTCTACCGTCCTGTGCACCCATCAAAATGCGTTCAGCCGACAGTGATATTGATAAAATCAGATAGACATAGTTACATTCGCATTCATAATATTATGTAGTACAAATAGATAACCGTTTCTTTTCCAAAAACGCCACATTTTTCAAATATGCACCCAGATCCATAAACAACAAAGCAAGTAATGATCAGTGAAGAAACAGTTGAATTTATTCATAGTTTCACGTAAGTAATACGTCGCCGGCTCGCTGGAAATTAAGTGTCGCTTCTACTGACTCTATTATGTAGGAAGGATCAAGGAAATTGGAACGTCAACGAAGTAATACAGAAGACTAGTTTTTTTTTTTAACTTTGCTGACGTAAGCAGCTATAAATAAGGGGGATGTTGCTAGCGAAAGCTTGTTCGGGGAAATGTAATGATGGTGGAAGTTGAGAATTTATTATGATTGATACTTGGTTATTAAAATTGGTAGGCGATGTTTTGATGCAGATACTTGTTAAGGGGTTGTGCGAGTCACAAAAAAGTATAAATTTGCTACAACTAAATACAATATTATGGGGGACGAGGCTGGGTAGGGTATCGAAATTCAAATTTTCTTGGGATTATTGCAATTAACCGGTCAGTGTCAGGCTGTATATTGAACAAAATATAATTCGCGTCCGTAATACGTATGTATTTACAGAATTATAATCACTAAAATCATGAATACAACCATTTTGAGCTCATTTAATCCCATTGAATGACTATTTGAAAATGAAAATGTCATTCAATCGGGTTAAATGAACTTAGAAGGTGGTATTGATGACTTTAATAATTATAACTCAGTAAAGCCATATTTGTTACGGTCGCGAATCACATTTTTATCAGCATACAGTCTGACACTGACCGGCAAATTGCAAAAAACGTAAGAAAATTTGAATTTTGCTGGCTATCCTGGAGCTACCTACCACCTTAATGGGAAAGTAAGAAACAAGATTAATAAATAGATCATTGTTCTATCGATACATTTCTTAGCCGTTATCCACCTGTTGGGTTAAGCTTCCAGTATAATCAAAAAAAGTTGACTACCGGTATTTTACATATCATGGAAATATACAAACTTTTAAAACCTTGATCAAATTTCTCCATAGAAACATTTCTAATATCATTAATTACAAATTAATTCTAATAAGGAATTATTAATTCAAATATTCATTAATGCTGAATCTTTATTCGTATTACGCCCGAGTGTACGACAGATGTCCAGAATTTAATTTAATATAAGTCTCGTTTCACTTTCTTTTAATATTACATCTCGAAGGCCGACTCAGAACTCATTTCTGAAGACGATTCGATGTAGATTCAATTTAATATCAGACTTCTTAGTTCCGTAGAACAACTCAGAAATGGAATATTATTTGGGCTTTTAAAAGCAATAAACAATTTATCGTTGATTGTACTCAAATTGTGCCGGTCGCTTGTTTGAACGAGATCAAATTTTTGTTTGGGCTTTCAATCAGATTAGAAGTAGACGCTGAAATGGCTTGCTACGGAGTTTTGTTTCATGATTGGTAAAACGTGAAAATAAGAAATTATTGGGCTTCTTTGATTAATACTTAGCTAAGGGGTATTGCCAAATTCTTGTGTAAGTTTCATTTTGGCAGAGGATAATTCGTACTCTCGTATTTAGGTCGTTTATCTTGAGCTTCGTAACTTAAAGGTACTCGTATTATAATTCTGCGGGACTGTTCGAAAGAGATACCGTGGCCCTGGAACACAAAGAGCAAAGAAGGAACATGGATGGGTTTTAGTCAGTACAAGTCTGACACTCCCTTCCGCTCCGCCCTGAGTGGGGGACATTTGATGATTTCCCATCCGATTTTTTTTTTATTAATTTACTGCAAAGTTATCGACTGCAGGCATTAGCACACTGCGGGTGGTCGCGTCCAGGGCTTGGCATAAACTGGCGCTCCTGTGCGGTGCCGTTTTTTCTGTGGTTTTTTTTGCTTTCTTTTCTTTTTTTTTTTTGTTGTTCCGTCCTGTTGAATTTATAGTTTATTGTTTATTTTTTGTAATTTTGTATGATGCATGTCATGTCCCTGCGACAAATAAATATCTTTTCTTTCTTTCTTTTGTATGTACTAACAATACCTTTATAAGGTTTTTTGTGTTACTAATAGTATATGGACTACGTCAGAAATAAATGTCTTATTTTATTCTATTAGCGGCATGCCTAATAAACTGTCAATTGTATACATAGATGACATAATCATATAGTCACCCCAACCACAACAAAAAAAAACATCAAAGACTGCAGTAACCCATAAATAACTCCTAACCAGTAACCGAAAACAAATTCAGCCATACAGATGCAAAAAAAAACACATAAACCAAGCGAAACGGTGGGTTTTCAAAAGACAAATCCCCAGTTCAAAAGTTGAAGGAGCCTGTCTTGTCAGGAGCAGGCGGCAACTTCTGGCGGTTACATACTGCGCTGATTTATAAACGGTAACTTTGTACTCAAATGCGATGTTTGTCGATAACGGGAATGGTAGTGAACGTTGGCAAAAGGGGCTGCGAGGATGTGTTTTGTTGTGGATTTATGAAATTGGATGTGTGTGTGTGTTAAGTTAGTTCGATACTTTCTTAAATAGATGGCGCTAACGTCACCGTAAGACGTTATTAATGGAACGAAAATTTCGAGAGCTGTGAGCAGGGTGCGATGGTCTAATTGGTTAAGACGTCCGGTGTACTGAATCGGAAGGTCGCAGGTTCAAACCCTGCTCGCACTCGAATTTTTCTTTCCATGTCAAAACAGCTGTAGAACTTGGATAGCCGAACACAGGGTGTAAACGGACCCATCACGAAGTCCTCAACCAAGCATTCTGAATATCAAACTAAATAACTCCACGCAAAAATTACTGCTGGGAAACACTTTTTTCTGGGGGTGAAAAATTACGTTTTATGGTAGCACTCAATGTAACGCTCTTAAAACATTGTGCTGATGGATGCATTGAATAGTACGGGGGTTAAGGGGTGGGGTGTATTGTAAAGCTATAACATGAAAAACTTGTTTTTAAAAAAAAATGTGAAAAAGTTGGTAACTTGGCCCTCAATATTCGTAACTAGAAAGTACCCAGGTATGTTCCATAACAAAAAAAAAATGACAATGATGGGGTTAACTGAACAAGTGCCTTTCGGCTTCGTTAAGGGTATTTCATCATCTGCCTAGCCTTTTCCCAACTATGTTGGGGTCGGCTTCCAGTCTAACCGGATGCAGCTGAATACCAGTATTTTACATGGAGCGACTGCCTATCTGACCTCCACAACCCAGTTAGTACTGGGTAATACGATACCCCTTGGTAAGACTGGTTGTCAGACTTTTTGGGCCACTGACTGCCTAACGACTGTCAAAGATCTACAAATGACACCCGGGACCAACGGCTTAACGTGCTTTCCGAGGCACGGAGGAAACTCGGTATGTAATGGGTGGTCACCCATCCACAGACCAACCTAGGCAAGCACGGCTTAACCTAAAGATCGATCCGAGCGGCTGTTATTATTTAGCCACGAGCTCCTCCTCCTTAAGGGTATTTATACACCCATTATAGTGTGTTTATTTTGTTTCATAAATAGTTGGACTGTTTTACTTAAGTATTAACACTGTTGTATGACAAAATTGTAAAAAAACAAATAAAAATGTTTAAAAAGAAAGAGTAACCGTTGTGATACTTGCCGGTTTTCTCCATAGAATACGGCCAATTAGAACCATGCATTTAACTGACTGACTGACGTTTCATAAGCGCCCATGTAGGTTTAATTTTTTTTTTCTTGTTTGTGATGAAGGCGGTGTAAATATTGTGAGAAATTATTGCATAGATTCCATTTTAGGGGTTGATCCCTTACAGTTTCACGAGATTTCCCTTCGAAAATAAATTACCCATTGTGACGGTTATTGATTTTAGACTTTCCCCACCTTATTCTGACATGCATAAAATTTTACATTTCACGGCGTCTACCCAAAACACTTTTCTCTATAAATCCTTACAGTTAATCGCGTTTGACTCATATTTTACACATGAGTGAACTAGAAGGCATACCTTTCGCAACCCTTGTCACTACATATTACTCAAGACCAAATATTCAGTAATAGGTGTTCAAACTAACGGACCTGAAGTTTGTAAGCCTAGGATTTTTGAACGCCTGGCGTTTCTAAGCTAGCTTTTAACCAAGTATAAGTTTGGTGTGGAAGTGTATAGGTAGGTAAGTTGTTTTAGTTTTTTTTTTTTGTAATCAGCGGAACATGACTGTGAAGATTGAATGAAGGTATTTCAAGAATAAATCATCATAACATCACGCCTGTAATCCCTGTGGGGTTAGGCAGAGGTGTACCTAACACACACAAGCACTTATACACACACATACGCCACACATAACACACACCACACATACACCCCACACACACACACACACACACACACACACACACATTACACACACACACACATTTCGCCAGTTATGTTTAAGTCCCATGTAATAGGGCACAATTCCAGACTCCGCGAGTGCTACTGAGAAATTCCTCAAAGAAAAACCCAATAGCACTTTGCCCGACCCGAAAATCGAACCCAGGACCTCATCAAGTTCATTATATTATATTCCAAGAGGAAATATGGCATAAAAATCCACTAATAAATCCACCACAGCACTCCACTGATTATAACACACTGATGTTGTGGCTTAAGTTATAGTTGTTTAAAACAACACATTCGTTTAAAAATAAATGATGGATTATGGGTAAGTTCCCCGATCTTTCTAGTAGACAAAACCAGTATCTTGAAGATCGCGTGATGCACAGGTTTGTGAAGTGAAGTCCTACTAAGTATTCTGAAAACTAAAGAGACATCAGTATTATCCCGCTTATTAAAATTCTGCCTACGTAAAGTCAAATAAAAGTGTGAGCTACGAATGAGTCCTGTTACTTTGCCATTGTTATGCTCTGTGCTAACGTTTGGTGATGCGATTTTGAACGCTCGGCTCAGCGTCGTAAGTTTAAATTCAAACAGTGTGCTTCTACTTAGGCATTAACTTAAGTATTGTCTGTCGTTAGTGAAAACGGGTATTAAGTTTACAGAAACAGACTGCCAAGAAGTCGTTCCCAAATATGAAGCTCATGAAGACGTAATAAAGAGTTTTATTAAAATTTCAACAAAAGATAAAATTACTTGAAGTTGATGAAAGCGCGAAAACTTTACATATTATTTGTGTAATATCTAGGTTGTATGTTGAAGAACGCTAGGTGACTGTCAGAAGAAGACTTTAATAAGATTGAAAGAGAAGTTATTGAAGCTATTTATGTATAGAGCTCAATACGAGAAGACTCAAAATAAGTATATTACATGCAAACGAATATAGGTATATAATATTTTTACAGCTAAGACTTTATGGATCGAATACAGATTGAGTCAACTTATAATTTCATATTAGATATGTTACGGCTAATAGCCGAAGTGCGGCTACACCTAGTTTTAGCCGGCTAAAACTAGGTGTCATAGGATTTAACTTTGCAGTTTCTGCTAACCCTCTTGACAAAAACGTGTGATGTTTATTAAATAGATCGTCATACAAACGTTACCTTACTGTCACAAGTCAAAAAATGGCCTTAAATATACAAATTTAATGTTAACAGGTTCTGGCATTAAGTAGACCAAAGTAAAAATTAACAGAAGGAAAAAAAATACATAAAATATCTTCGTTGATTTACAATAAGCTGCAGAGAAACGGTTCTCTTTGGTCTCAAAGATAAAGTTAATTATTAGAAAATTTAATTTGAATCTCTTGGGTAAAAATTTGTTTCTGAATTTAATTTTCCGTACTTGTCAATAGAGTTTACACGGCTTCCATTTGAACCGAAATCTGCTGAATGCCAGTGGTTAACATAAAGCGACTGCCTGACGTTCTGACGTCAACATTTGGGTAAACCATACCCCCTGGTAAGACTGGTTGTCAGGTTTTTGGGTTTCCGACTACTCGGACCGACTGGTAAAATTCTATAAATGACAGCTGAGACCAACAGCTTGATGATGATGATCATGCCATCAAACCGATTCCGGCCGCAGCGACTGCATTAATGGTTATCTATGGTGGTTGTCGAGTGTTCGGTTATATGCTCACAAGTGGCTAGCATATCCAACTTTGGCAGAAAACTCCGAGCACAAAGCGGACATTTCAGAGCACCATTGAGGACATTGTAGGGTATAGCAGTCAGTAGGTGGTCTAGCTTTAAAGCGAGGTTATCCAGATAAACGTCGTTTTGTATTGTGTTTTATTCCTATATAGCACGGATTTAAATTCTGAAAAAAACATATTATATTTCACACTTCGATCTAGATATTCCGGCACAGCGATACACGATTACTTGCACTTTGTTGCATCCAATTAAATCGCAAAGACAAGTCTAAATGATGGTTTTTAATATTATATCACTTGAGTTATATTAGTTTTTTAACAATAAAACTTATACCATTATAAAGATAAGATAAGATAAGATAAGATAAAGACCGGCGGCCTGAATTGAACTTCATTGTGTCGTAGCAAAAGTCGCTATTTATGATTTCGCAATATTATTTATAAATTTCGGTAACTTTGGAATGGGCAACTACAGTACTTTCACAGTTATTATGCCTTTTGAATGGGACTGTAGCTTCATTTTATTATCTTTTTTTCGACAATTCAAAACTGCCTGTAACTGGCCTACTAAAATCAAAACATTTATTCCACAATTTTTTTTTTGTAAGGAGTTCTAAAAAAGTTTTGTAGGGAGCCCGGTAAACCGAAGATTATCGAGTTCGACATGGGCAGAAAAAGAAAGTATGTCCCTGGAGAACGAGATAAAATGAGTAATGGTCGTGGTCGATATCGTATTTTGTACGCACGACGGCCAATCAAGCTGTACAAAACCAGTTTATGCGGATCTCTCATTGTATAGGAAATCTATACAAAGCGAGAGCAATTTATACTGGAAATGACAGCTTCATGTGCCGCCGTGTGTACCTACTAGTTTTTTTTATTTAGTTGATTTATTTACATATTTAAGATAAAATCACTTTAATTTTTTATTATTGTATGCTTTCCTTTTTTTCGGTTTTTTCGTCATGGGTGTCGGTTTCGTTGTTTTTAGGGTCGCTGATAACGAAAATGAGGTTAAAATGAAAATCCAAGATGGCGCCGACAAAAAGTTTTTGGTTTTTTCGTCATGGGTGTCATTTTCATGGTTTTCGGTGTCGCTGATAATGAAAATGAGGTCAAAATTAAAATTCAAGATGGCGCCAATTAAAATTTTCAGGTTTGTCGTCATGGGTGTCATTTTCATGGTTTTCGGGGTCGCTGATAACGAAAATGAGAACAAAATGAAAATCCAAGATGGCGCCGACAAAAATTTTTGGTTTTTTCGTCATGGGTGTCATTTTCATGGTTTTCGGGGTCGCTGATAACAAAAATTAGGTCAAAATGCAAATCCAAGATGGCGCCGACGAAAATTTTTGGTTTTGTCGTCATGGGTGTCATTTTCATGGTTTTCGGGGTCGCTGATAACGAAAATGAGGTCAAAATGAAAATCCAAGATGGCGCCGACGAAAATTTTCGGTTTTTTCGTCATGGGTGTCATTTTCATGGTTTTCGCGGTCGCTGATAACGAAAATTAGGTCAAAATTAAAATTCAAGATGACGCCAATTAAAATTTTCAGCTTTGTCGTCATGGGTGTCATTTTCATGGTTTTCGGGGTCGCTGATAACAAAAATGAGGACAAAATGAAAATCCAAGATGGCACCGACGAAAATTTTCGGTTGTTTCGTCATGGGTATCATTTTCATGGATTTTGGGGTCGCAGAATTTTTTTGTTTCTATGTATATTTTGACCTAATTTTCGTTATCAGCGACCCCGAAAACCATGAAAATGACACCCATGACGACAAAGCTGAAAATTTTAATTGGCGCCATCTTGAATTTAATTTTGACCTTATTTTCAACTGCGATCTTCTTCTCTCTTCAAAGGCACACCTTGGCTTAACCTGCCGATGCACATGAAGTCTCCACTCGGGCCAATTTTATGCCTGCTTTTCCCACACTCATCATCATCTGCCTAGCCTTTTCCCAACTATGTTGGGGTCGGCTTCCAGTCTAACCGGATGGAGCTGAATACCAGTATTATACCTGCTTTTCCCACACTAAGGCATCAATTTCGCATCTTTTGAAGTGTCTATTCTGAACATCCTTGAAACGTAAAAACTGACCACCACGTTCAAGGGATGATAACTCATCCACGGACAGAGCTCGGTAACGTTGCCTAACCTACTCTCGTAGAAAAATTAACCGTGAGTATGTTATTATTTAGCGTTTTTTAGGAGTCCTTCCTGTCCTTTACAGCAAAGGTGTTGGAGCGCAGTATAGGGATGAATGAAAAACAATTGCATGTGGCTGAGATGAAAATGCTAAGGGGGATGTGTGGTGTAACGCGAATGGATAAAATAAGGTATGTGTACATAATAGGAAGCCTGAAAGTGGCGCCGGTAACTGAAAAGTTGTGTAGTAATCGGTTATCGTGGTATGTACATGTGATGTGGAGAAATGAGGAAAATGTTGAGTATGAATGTGATGGCTATAATAGTAGAGGAAGACCGAAGAAACGATGGATGGACTGTGTGAAGGATGATATGGCTAGAAAGGAGGTGAGTTTTGAGATGACGAGTAATAGAGAAGTATGGAAGAAGACGACATGCTGGGCCGACCCCAAATAAATTGGAATAAGGGCAGGAGAATGATGACGTGTTTTAGCACAGTATGTACACAAGTTTATTTTAAAAAGGGTTATAATCATTGATTCCGATCACGTAATGCCTAACCGTGGTAACTGGAGAATTTAATGGGTACTTGGATGAAAAATATCGGATATTGCCAACAGTTTGGGCAATCAATGGATTGGCAATGTTGTCATTACAAGTTGGATGGACAATGTCAAACGTATGTTTGGTGAGTAAGACTCAGTTTTTGTTTGTGTCGGAAATTGATTTGCAAGGATAATGTATTGTATTGATGGATTTTAGGGTAACTAACATAATATGATGTATCTTCATTAACCAAATAAAGCAGGTAAGATAACATAACATCACGTAGTAAAGAAACAAAATTGAAAACCGCATCATGGTAAATGTAAATCCAGTGTTTGTGATAATCACGCAGTAATCCCCGAAGGGAGAGAGTGGTAACAGAGGTGTACCTAATAGTACAGCCACATCTCGCCAGTTATGTTTAAGGCCCATGTAATAGGGGGCGAGCTTATTGCTTTCAACTACGCACCAATCCAGCCTCCGTGGCTGCTACTGGTAAATTACTGATGCAAAAAATTCAATAACACTTTGCCCGACTCGGGAATCGATCTCAGCACCTCTTGCTCAGCAGTCGCTAAAGCTATCTGCTTTAATTGCCTTGTTGGTTCGCAGGGGGGAGGGGTTGCAATTATATAATTTAAATAAGAAATACAGTACTAATACTCTAAATATTTTCACCCAATGAGAAACAAGATGCATATGTTACGAACTTGGACAAAACAAAGGTCATAATATTGAATGCACGATGTTGTGCCAAGATCGGGTTGCGTCCGAAGCAAACAGCTCAAAGTTATGCATGAATATTTTCAAAGTTAGAAGATGTACTTTCCCGACCTATGTATCAAAATATGTACCCATAGACAAGGTCATAAATTCAAAACGTAATTTATATTATGTCATCACGCTTGTAATCTCCGAAGGGTTATGAAACACCTACCTTTGGTGTAAGGAGGTGGATTTACTATACTGTAACAGGGTTGGCCCTATTACCAACAAAACGTTCGTTTTCTTCAATTTAACACCAAGAACAAAACAGTGAAAGGAAATATGAAAAACCAACTCAGATTTAATTCGGCAGAATTAACTCTCTTAATGGTTTATTGAAAATGTAATTCTAGACGTTGTCGTAGCTGGCGTATGTTGCTGTTCAACACACATGTTAGGTACATATTGCAAAGAAAAACAAATATTACCTGTATCCTGAATTCCGTTTTGTCCATTTGGCAACAGCACCGACTCTATCGCCTATCTGACAGACGTAAGTTATTGAAACAATCGAAATAAATGAAATATTGAAAACTACTTCGAATTGTTTCCATAAGCGCTTTTTCTTGTTTGGTTAGGAATATACATTTCATAAATAAAGGTTTTCTAAAACATTTATTTTTAAAGGATTTTAGTTTTTTTTCAAAGGTTTTGTTGTATAGAGTGTGTGTTGTTCATTTTTTTAAGCTCATTGCTGTTAGTGATTTATTTTTTTTAAAAGTTGAAAAAATTATTCCATTATATTACATATTACATCTTTATAAAATCATTAATTAAAGTAATTTGCTCTTCTTTTTCAAATTCAACGTCTACTTTTGTATATTATCTTTTACAATCCCTTAATCAGATTTTACAAGGTCTAATGCTGTTCAAACTTTAAACCTACTTTTCAGAGCTAGCGTCTCTTTTTACATTCTAATAAAAAGAACCCACGCCAGGTTTTCAGGTCCTTATTATTTATCTCCTATAAAAAAGAACATAATTTCAGTCACAAAGAAATATGTACACAGCGTTAGTGAAGGGTGAATGTTGTTTCGGTGTCATAAATCCTAAAAGGAGGCTCAATATCAGATTACAACAGCTACACATAATAAAAAGCCTTACCAGTTGGGCTGCCTGGCTGCGGTGGGCCTAGTAAGAACCCGCGGAGTGAGTGCAAACTATTGAATGATTTTGAAATGGAAAAATACTCGTTTTACGCGTAATAACGATTAAGTTTTAAGACGCGATCCTTGTGTATGAGTGACACTAATTGTGATTTTCTTAAAAAAAAATACCAAAGTAATTTAAGATAGTTGTATTTTCGATTCAAAAATTGCTACAATATACGTTATAATATAATACGTTTACGTCGGGCATTCGTGTTAGGTTTCGGAGCGTCTATTTTCAAACAAAATTGAAATAAAAAGCCTGTGAAAAGAATTCCAGTATAGGGACTAGGGACCCCTTTTCAATAACGATCTTTAAGTTTTTCTGCCATTCATATTCTGGCCCAGATCTAATTCTATTTGAATAGTGTGACAAACGCGTGCTGCATTACTGATATGGCTATATCTAACTTGAGGACTTTTAGGTGATAAGGTCTGTGTTTTTTGTCACATTATAAATCAAGCGTTTATGTAATCTATGTTAGTTTTATTCAGTTAGAAATAAAACGCATATTTTTTTTTAGCTGTGTTATATTAAAATATCGGATTGATATAGATATCTCTTTTGATATTGATATTAGACCAGAGGGCTTAGACAAAGTGATATTATTTCAGCGATAATGACGATAAAAAAGTCATAGAGGGCGATTACGTGACCGCCAGACCCACGTCATTTATAAAAGCTGGAACTTCATCTTAAAAGGTGTGCTAAATAGCTTCTACATTACGTCATACTATAAAACGTGATTGATATTACATAGGGGCTAGTATGATGATTCACATCCTTCACTGCCAGACGCTTTGTGAGGTGGAAATCCATCGCCAGACACCTTTAAAATTATGTTAAATTGTGAGTAAACTAACCTAACCTAACCTAGCCCTTAAGGGATTACAGGCGTGATGTTATGTTTATGTAATGGGTCTTATTTGTTAAGTCAATGATATAGAACAATAGAACCACGCCCTCTAATCCATCGAACCTTACAAAACCTTCCTACTAACACCCAACATTCTACCCAACAAAACTTTAAAATTCCGTCAAAAATTCCCCGCTAAATAGGGCACCGTGCCTAGCTCGCATATTTCGTAATAATCTCATCTTTCATACATTGTGGCTGCGAGGTTGGCGGCCACGCTATTAGCGAAATATAAAAGGTGGTCCGGATTCTGTAGTGAAGTGTTTAGAAGGCGGTCATGGGTCGTTATCCGAACTATAGTGCAGCAATTTTGTAAGAACATGCAAAGTGCATATGGTTGTTTTGTAGTGAATGCTCGCAGTTTTATGCATAGTTGTGGGGAGTCGAAGGTTTTTGTTGTTTGTTTGCCAAATGTGAACTGTATTTTAACTAGAAAACAGATGATTTTGAACTGGATCAGTTGAGTTGAATTTGATGTATAAAACTACTTTGATTCTTGGAGTTTTATGTTTTCCTTCTGGGTAAAATTGTCCGTCTTTTAAAGGCTAATAATTTTATAGATTACTGTATGAAAATGAAAACACAATAATTGTGACCGTAGAGTATATAAAGAAGATCCGGCACTCCCCTATCTCCGGGGAAACGTACTAGATTCCATTTGTGAGACATGCTAGATCAGGAAACTGGACTAATGACCAAGATGGACCGAAGGTTTTTCTTCAGTAGGTATAAGTTTCGCTTTTACCACCAATAATTTAAAATATGATTCCTGAAGCCTCTTCATACGGCAATAGAATATTTTTTGAAGATGAGTTGAAATCGGTGATATAAAATCAAAGACATTTAAATATGCTTACGATAGACGGAAAAACGTAAACAAAATCGTAATATTACTTACAACAGCCAACTAGGTGCTGGCGATATAGCTGGTGACGTTTTAAACTCGACATTTTCGTCTTTATTTGTTTGATGTAGCATTGAGACATCGAGGGACCACATTTTTCTATAGTATTTTTTCTGATGGCTGGTTTATGTAGGTCAGATAGGCAGTCGCTCCATGTAAAATACTGGTACTCAGCTGCATCCGGTTAGAACTGTAAGCCGACCCCAACATAGTTGGGAAAGGCTTGGCAGATGATGATGATTTGTTCTGAAAGCCTTTTATAGAATCCAAAGACAATCAAATAAACTATTATCATAAATCTCTTTAAATAAAAAAAGATACCTAATTATTAAATCTGTATCTGGCCTTTGACAGATTCATTGAGCGTGTCACGAAATTAAGAGACTTCTTTTCGGGTGTTCGGTTTGTATAATTTACTGAGGCTTCTCAGCGATGGATGGTCTGTCCCTACTGGAGCAAGATCCGTGAAAGCGTCTTTACCTTTATTCTGGAAGAAAAAAGGTCGAGAAATCTTTCGTATTAAGCCCTGACTGCTTTTTGGGTGAGATTTATTGGTGAAGACGCTGAATCCAAGCATAATATTATGATATTGATTTATCATGTTCTCATCATCATCTGCCTAGCCTTTTTCCCAAGCCTCTGTCGTCTAACCGGATGCAGCTGAATACCAGTATTTTACATGGAACAACTTCACATGTGCCCTCCACATTCCAGTTAGTACTTGGTATTACGTTAACCCTTGATAAGACTGGTTGTCAGACTTTCGGGCCACTGAATACCTGTGGCGACTGTCAAAGATCTATAAACGATAACCGGGATCAACGTCTTAACGTGCTATCCGAGGCACGGAGGAAACTCGGTATGTAATGGGTGTTTACCCATCCACGGACCAACCTAGACCAGCGCGGCTTAACCTGAAGATCGACCCGAACGGCTGTTATTATTTAGCCACGAGTTCCTTACAATACTCCTTAATTAAAAAGCATATACATTTTCTAATAATTATACATGCGTAATCAGTCTTTAAGGTTTCCACTACTGAAACAAACCTCCTTTTTGAAAAACGGAGTTGATGATAATCCATCACGCAGGCTCAGTGGCAGCATCAGTGCGGGTTGGTGGCTGTCCTAATATGTCTTTGATTATATTATTATAGGACATGCCGATTCCCTCCTGATAGTCCTGATGTTTGATTTCGTTGTTATGAGAAAATTGGTTATGAAATAGGAAACACAAAGTGTCCGCCTAGGGTCGAACACATGACCACTACTTGCATTCAATAATAAGATTAATTAGAAGTACCTACATAGGTAAAATTTATAACTGTGGTAGTAAACAAGCAGTGTTGTTACACGATTTAGCGAGAAGTACCCATGAGTTCGGTCAAAAGCGGTCTAAATTAGCTTGACAATGTGTCTACCTACAATCTAATTGAATACAAGACAGTTTTTTTTTAACCAATCACACTCCTTTCTCGCAGTCGAAGGAAAATACGAAAATATTTGTTCATACTTAAAAATGTGAATTGTGTTAACATTTTTTGCTTCGTAAACCCTGTTGTCGCAATGCAGTATACTTTCTCATATCCGGCATAAAACGTAATATAATTCAGGAATAAGGACTTATTATGAAACTAGTTAATACGTTTTCCACAGTACACGATACCTTATGCTTAAACGAAAGAGTGCTGTTTGATTTTCATCTTTCAGCACTGAGTCGAAAGTTGAATATTCAGCTGCGTCCTTTTATTAAGACATTCATTTAGATGTTCACTAGTGTTTGTGAAAAGTGACATAAAGTTTCAAATTGAAAGAGAGAGTGCGAAAGAGACAGCGCGAAACGTATTCTATAGCTCCGTCTCTTTCTCACACTAGAGTAACATGAAAACAATACTAAGCAGTATAAGACGTCATGGTAACCCCCCCGAACTCATTCTGTAATTCGTTAGTTGTTGTGGAAAACGTATAGTGGAAGTTTATGAACTACTAATATCTTGTCTCGGGTTAATGCTGAAGTTTATTTTCTTTTAGCGTTGTAGTTGTCTACAAATAAAATGGAACGTTTTGCAATTTTCGCCGAGGATTACAGAACACCGGGTAGTAATAAGCTCGCATTTCTTACGGTTGGTGTTATAAGATACTATTATTTGAAATTATACTGCCTGGATAAGAAACTGGTTTGTGTAGAGCGAAAGGTAAAGAAGAATGGCATTTTGGGACTCTCTTAATTTCAGAAGCGTTCATTAATGAAAGTATGTATATTATATAAATAAATAACGGGGCTTTTCTTTCCATTTTTACCACTACCATCATCTTGCTAAAACCTTGATAACATAGAAATAAGTTTGTGTGAGGCTAGTTATTTCTCATTAGACATCTCCCAAAAATATTACCTATTCACGAGACTAAGGTACGAGAACCACTCCTCTTTTTATTGATTATCCTGAGATGTTTTCTTCTACTAATTTCTTTCTTATTTGAAATCTTAATAGTAAACGCATCATAAAAAAAATCAAGTATCTTGATTTTGCACACGAGGTTGTCAACATGTGGGACGTAGACTCTGCAATCATTGTACCGATAGTCGTTACAGTTAATGAACTAATAGCCTTTTAAAATATTTAAAAATGTATTTGATAAGAGAAATTATGAATAAAGGATAAAATAACGCATCATTTCAGTTTGTAAAGATAAAGATAATTCTATTTGTCAAAACATGCATATTCATGCAAATTGACGAATGCAGGATGACACAATATTGATATTTCGTACATAATGTTTCACCCGTCAGGTGTACAAATTAATTAAAATTTACAAAATATAAAATAATAAATTACAAAATAAAAACTAAATTACTAAACTTCAATCCAAGTACATAATAGTCAGTAATAAAGAAAGTCAGTAAAGGCCTTTGTACACAGCCAAATACAGCTAAAGGCTACAAATCACTTCGGATTCCATTTCACGAACATAGGTACTTCTCCATCTGCCTAGCCTTTTTCCAATTATGATGGTGAAGTCGGTTTCCAGTCTAATTGGATACAGATGAATACCAGTATTTTACAGCGAGCTACTGTCCATCTGACCTCCATAACCCAGTTGTTCGGTAATACAATAGCCCTTGGTTACATAACTTACATAAATCCATATTTTGTTTCATATCTATCCCATACAAACAAAATCCTTTCCTCATAATATTAACATGCATTTATTTATTTATCTTGTTCACTACGTTAGTGTAATGAGAAAACCGCAGATATAGTTATTACCTAGATAACGCAAGTATCACGATCCGTATGAAAACCAAGCGTTTCATTTTTTGACTATCTACAATGACGTTTTAAGCACTATTTAGTTACTATACAAAATTGACTACGTTTTTGTTTTTTTAAATATTTAGAATTAAATTCTTGAGTGGTAAAGCTGTTGTTTAGAACAAATTATATTGCTGAGACAGTAGTAAAATAAAAAAAAAATAAAAAAATAAAAAATAAAGCCGGGTATGCGAATTGGTACTCTTGCGATATCTAGGTATATGTATATCTGTGGGTAAAATATTATAATATTTTCCTCCTATCGTTTTCCCGTTTTGTGGGCGAAATCTCTGAACCATGAATGAGTTTTGTTCTTCAAGACTGTCTCGTTTGTCTAGTATTTGCAAGCGCTACTGCTAAGCATGATATCATGGGTTCGATTCCCAGGTCGGGCAGAGTGTGATTGGGTTCTTCCATCAGGAAATTCTCAGAAACAGCACGAGGTATGTTTTTGGGTGTGGTTGATGGCAATAGGTTCTCCTTCTATTCTTCTTAGTACTTAGTTGTTCACTCTTGACAGATTGGTCGTGGTCATGAGGGGTTGCTCACAACTGCGGTTGATGCCTTGGCGATTCTATTCCACCAGTCTCTATTCGCTGCATGGTGAACACATTCTGCCACAGGGATCTTAGTGTTAGATTTGATTGAGTCTATCCATCGGATTGGTAATCGACCACGTGGTCGAGTGCTTTCGACTTTACCCTGAACCTGAGCCTCTAATTCTATTATACATACCTTTGCCAAACATTTTGGGGATTATTTTATTTGTGATACTAAGTTATTTTCCTTCTATCATTTTCCCTTTTGTGGACGCAATTTGTGAACTTTTTGTTTTGTTCTTTAAGAAATTCTTCATGTGCACTTTCTGTAGTTGTGGAACTATAAAACACATTCACCTACGTGTTACAAGAGAAAGTTACGCGATTTATAGATTGAAATAATCCTGGCTCTTTTGTTTTTAGTTGGTGGTGATTTATTTTTGTGATCGGTTTTGAATAAAAGTTAGTCGCCTTTGTTTGTTTAAATATTTTTATGAAACTCTTGAAAGTCATCATCATCCCTAGTCTTTTCCCAACTATGTTGGGGTTGGCTTCCAGTCTAACCAGATACAGCTGAATACCAGTATTTTACATGATACGACTGCTTATCTGATCTCCACAACCCATTTACTACTGGGTAATACGATACCCCTTGGTAAGACTAGTTGTCAGACTGTCGGGCCACTGACCACTTAACGACTGTCAAATCTGCAATTGACAACCAGGACCGGAGGAAATTCGATATGAATGGGTGGTCAACCTTCCACTAACCAACCTAGGCAAGCACGGCTTAACTTGGACAATCGACCCGAGCGGCTGTTATTATTTAGCCACGAGCTCCTCATATGTTGATCACAGCAAACAACATTATTCAATTCAATCTTTGGCTACATGAATGACCATGCATTCTCCACCTGCGCTCGATGACCTAATCTTCTACCGTATTATATCCCCATTTATCTGTTACCCGCGCCAGCAGATAAGCAGCTGATCCCTTCTATATTTTCCTTTAATTTTCGCCCGTTGGAAATAACACTCGCTGGATAATATTTATTTTCCTCCAATCCTCGAGAGCTCACTGTTTTATTTATGGCTTTCATTTCACCTCGATCGTGTTTTAAATTACTCGTGTGATTGTTAGTTAATTTGTGTACTTTTGCTTTTTAAATGTTTTATTAAAAAGGAGTTTTACAGTTGAAACGGGAAAGGAGGATGATGATGTAATTTCAGGTTTCTAAGAACAGGTTCAAATGTTTAATATTCTAAGAAATATTTTGTTAATGTGATACTATGTGATTTTAGTTAAAATTGCTGCCTCGTTGGTATATTGGTCGCACACGCGATTGCTGAGCATGAAGTCCTAGATTCGATTCCCGGGTCGGGTGAAGTTTCATTGTGTTTTTCCGCCAGAAATTTCTCAGTAGCAGCCACGGAGTCTGGATTTTTTTCCCGAGAGATGTCAATAAGTTTGTCCCCTGTTACATGGGACTTACACATGACTGGCTAAATGTGGGTGTAATATTAGATACACCTCTGCCTAACCCTTCGGAGATTACAGGCGTGATGTTATGTTATGCATTAGGCATCATTATCTTTGCCTAGCAGTGGGACAGAGTTAACTAAAATATAGGTACTAAACGTTGTGCTTCTGCCGACTTTACTAGATATAGTATTCCTATAGAGTTTGATATTCGTTTTGAATATTAAAGCCGTCATTATAGATACTTCATATCTCGCACACGGTACATACACACCCACTCATTCATATTGAATTCCAAGAAATAATAAATCTTCGTCGACTCCAACCGCAATCCGGCTCAAAAGATCTTCTGAAATATCATTAGCAATAAAGCTAGCTTTGAAATATATACAAGACATATAATAAACATCAGTTCCCGACATCTGTTACTACGGTCCGCTATCCTTAATTAAAATTAAAACAGAATTACGAGCTATACGCGACCTCAATATTTAATTAATTTTAATATTGCCCTTTAAACACGGTTTTTGGGATTCATTTTGTTCTTAGAATTATTTGGGGTGGAAAAGTTTTTGATTGTCGGAGCTGCGAATATAACGGTTTTCTTTTGTGGTTTTATATGTCAGCTTGTAGATACCTATCGTCGGTTTCAGCAAGTCTTGTCTACTACTTAATAAAATCTTAAATAACAGACAATGTATTGCCTAAAGCACTGGGTGGTAATATTTAGGGTGTAAGGGACAGCCCTCCACAAACTGACAGGGTATACACCCTGTCAGTTTGTGGAGTTCAGCTCCTTATTTTGAATCATATTCCACCGGAATTTTTTTCAGTTACTATTCCTTTATTTCAGTGTAAAATTACACTCCCTTTACACAACACTCCATTTAAGTAAATAATACGGCTAAAATTAAAAATCAAACAATGGATGTTGAAATACTCTAACGAACGACGCGTAAAATCTGTTGACTTCCTGCCTAACTACAGAGTTCATCGAACACGTCGTCGCGCTTGCCGTTTGCTATGTGCGCTTTGCCACGGTAACGATACATTACCTATGAGGAAATAAAACAAATCAAATTTATTGGATTACCATTACATTCCATCCCATAACATTCCTGAAATAATTTCTTATACCGGTCATCTTAGTATGATATACTGAATTCACTCCATCAGTTTGTGGAGGACTGTCCCTTACACCCTGTATGTATAACAAAATGTTAGCACTAAAAAAGGACTTTCGAAATTCAAAGGCCTTAAAGGAGATAGGAAATGAAATTTTAAACAAAAGTTCATCATTTTTACCAGAGATCGCGTAAAATACAAACTGCAGCCCCAATTAATTGAATAACCTGCCCTCCGCATGGGCCGATGCCTGCCAGAGCTGCGGGGTTGTTCGAAAGAGACACCGTGGCCCTGGAACACAAAGGGCAATGAAGGAACATGGATGGGTTTTAGTCAGTACAAGTCTGACACTCACTCCCTTCCGCTCCGCCCAGAGTGGGGGGGGGGGTCATTAGATTATTATTATTATTTTTTTTTTTTTCCCATCCAAAAAAACCTATCCGTTTTGAGGGCTTTATATTTTCGGTCGTGTGGAAAATACCAAATAGATCGTGGGTGTACTATTAGGTAGTTTCTGCCTAGCCCTTCGGGGATTACAAACATGATGTTATGTTATATTTTTGGTTTCGTAATGAGTAGCTAATATAGCAACAGGTCTATTTTCCTTGGAGGATAAGGTTAAGGTACATCGATAGCACACCCACATTTCGCCAGTTATGTTTATCTAAATCCCATGTTATCGACTAGCTTATTGCCATAAATCAGTAACCAGCCTACAACTAACAAAAACTTAAAATCTGCATAACCTGGGAATTAACCAAAGCCCTCACGAGAGCGACAATAAGTAAGTCACCACAAGTAATTCGTTTTCAATCACTTTTATACTAACCTTCGCGTACTCTTTCGAAGTTCAATAAGACACGAGACTCCAGTTTATATTGATGGCAGACACGATTGAACCTCGTATTCGCATCGTGTGCAAGTGGCGCATGAGGTGATTAAAGGATTAGCTGGATGGATGAACAGCGTACAGGTGAATGCAGGAGCTACAGCACTAAATAGATGAATCAGAAGGTTGATTTTATACAGCTATAGTAAACACAACCAAACTATCTACAAGCAAAGATGTGCGAAGAGGAGAGGAGATGCTTAGGAGCTAGGGTCTCCACCGAAGCTGTGTGGAGATGCGTACTGGCCATAACGGAGCAAAGATGTGTGTACAGGCTACTTACATCCAGTTTAGCGATCGCCAAACGCCGCTTACGTCTCTTCTCGTGTCCGCTGTGCGCTGTTCCCTGCTTGGCCTAAACAAATATGAGACATCGCGTGTCGTATAGCTCGTGAACAATCGGATAGACCACTATGTATGCCGATCTCTAAATGTCGTCTAGATACGTCTCTATATAAAGGTATGAAGAACAGGGTGTAAAGTTCGTTACCCCCATAGAAAAGGCAAGAACTTCCGATCAGAAGGGTGTTGAGTCTGGTGGGCGACATTCGTTGGCGAGTTTTTCTAAATGATCTTAGTCACGGAGAACTTTAATATCGCCATTTAGGAATTTGATGTTAGTTTTTTTATTTGTGTGCATAGATGGTGCTGTAGTAATTTATGTACTATGTTGCTGTGGTGCTGCTACATCTATGTGTGTGTGCATTTTCGCGACTCGTACACAGCTGGCCTTCTGTAACTATCTATTCTGTGGATATAGGTATCGTTGCTATGAAAATCTGGTAACGTTAAGTGTTGCATACGTAAGACGGTGTTTGCACTGATGTCTCATGGATGAAGTGAATCCGAGGGTTATAAGCGCAGGTTGTGTTATGCATAACACCAGCTAACAATTTGCCGAGATTTCAACGAAGTGTTCTATTAGAAAGACACTATTAAGTGTTCAGGAAGGGTAGCGTTTTGAGGAATAATTTTAGTGTAATTTTGACGTTCAAAAGTTACAGCTTAACTTGGATAAATTACTTTTCAAAAGGAACAGAACTTAATTTTATTAAACGTGATATTATATATAGTCATATAGGTCTCGTTAGTCTAGTGGTCACAAGTGTAACTGCTGAACAAGAAGTTGTGGGTTTGATTCACGGGTCGGGCAGTGTTATTGGGTTTTTCTATCAGGAATTTCTCAGTAGCAGCCACGGAGTCTGGTTTTGTGCCCTGTTGATGGCGGTAGCGTCGCCCCCTATTACACTGGCGAAATGTGAGTGTACTATTAGGTACATCTCTGCCTAACCCTTCGGAGATTACAGGCGTGATATTTATTATTTTATTATATCAACTAGGTAACTAGATTGTATTTGAAAGATGAAAACATCGTGCAATCTTAGAATACAATGGTGCTTCACAACTTTAATAGAAGTCAATAAAACAATGTTATACAACAGCACTTCCCCAATACACTTAAAAGAGTTCCTTCCAAAGCATCACAGTACTGTCTCAACTCAAACCGTATGCCTTTTTCCAATTTATTTGCTCATTAAACGTTAAAGGAACGCAGAACACGGGTCTTATAGCTACGAAGTTACTACTCCATTTTAATGAGGGACTTTGAAACTGAAGGCAAGGTGAGGGGGTCTTGTTTCCTTTGTCATAGTTTACTAATTAACACCGGGCGTCCGATACTGGCATAGATTATAGAGTTTTGTAGACTTGACAGTGTGAGGTAATGAATTTTGTGTTTTTTTCTGTTTTTGATTTCTGGTTATGTATGTTTTAGTGAGTAAGTCGTTGAAGTGCCATACAAATAAATAAATAAAGGCAGTTATGGTTCATGTTATTGCTTCATTTGTGAGGTTTTTTATTTGAACTAAAATTCTGGTTTTTCGTCTGAATGTAATGTTGTAGATTGGGCACTAACATTACCGCCACCACAATGAGCAAAAAGTTTTTATTTAGAAAAGTCTAAATGGAAATGTGTTGTCAGAAAATGAGATGCTATAATTATTTTCGTGCTCATTGGCTAAACCAGCTGAGTAGGTAAAAAAGATTGTTAAAAAAAAAAAATTACCTACATAATTAATTATTTAGTCATGTGCCCGGTTGACTACTGAACAAACGTGGAAGGGGCCACCGACGCTAAAACCATGTATTCAGTACATCTTTCTGAACCCCCCTACATAGAAATTTACAAAATTCCAATACCTACACGGTAAGTAAAATGCAGCTGACAGCTGTTTTTTTAAATAATCGAAACATTTGAATTCTAATTCGAATTCAGAATGATTTACCTTCTGAATACGTGGTAACCGTTTTAGCGTCGGTATCCCTTACTCCCTGTAATACAGGTAATAGAATAGAATAATTTATTTTAAAAAATATTACAAAAAGTGTACAGTAGTGCGCAGTATTATTATTTCTCATACAAAGGTATAATTAGTACTTATAAGTAAATTATAACTAAAATATATTCAACAGTTGCAAGTAATTATAGTTCAACCCAGATGTTTTAAAGTGACTTGCCCGATCAAGGTTTATTTGAACCTGTGTTTCAGGCATCGTTGTTTTGTATCAAAACTCGTTAGACATCATTCTAATACTCCAGAAAGGTCATTTTACACCCTGAATTTCTCACTAAATTCTCACATGTATAAAACCTTCCTTCCACAACACATTTTATATTCTATGTTGGATATTAATATAACAAATTGAGGAAAATAATAACCCGAAAACTCGCGCAACATTAGTCGTACAAAATAAGGCCCTATTTAGAGTAGTATATCAAAATAAACACGTCATAGAATAAGGAATTATACTCAATTGGGTAGAAAGAAATTCCCTTGGATCCAATCAGCTTGTTTCCTTCCTAAATTGTTCGTGTAGGTAACATTTACTTATATAGTGTGTTATATTAATACCTACCAATATTTTGAAAACTCACACCACTTATTGATTCACTGTGTTCGTAAAGAGTCTGGGAGAAATTACCCGTTTGGAGTATTGAGTTTGAATAGACTTGAAGTAGGCACATTCCATAAAATCCTGGCTCAACCAAATGTCGATGATGCGAAGATTCTGTTTAGGTTAATGGATATGAACAATGAGTATTTAGGGTACGATGGCACTGACAAACGCATTGCGATTATAAATGACCTCAAATAAATAAAATAAAAATTCCAATATTGTAGAGTAAGAGTAGAAGAAGACCAAAAAAACGATGGATTGACTTTGTAAAGGATGAATATGGCAAGTATAGAGGTGTTTGATGAGCTGACGAGTAATAGAGAAGTATAGAAGAAGAAGACATGCTGCGCCGACCACAAATGAATTGGGGTAAGAGCAAGAGAATGATAATTTATACCAATATTATAAATACAAAAGTTAAATCTGTTTTGCGGTATGTACTTTTCACGCCTAAGCCACAGAGGCGACCAATAACTTGAAATCCGAAAAAAGACATAGAAGGATATATTTTACATCTGCGTACGTCTTTTTAGTCTATAGACGACGTCGTGAATAACAGCTAGTAAGTAGATCCTAACTTATAATATTATAAATGCGAAAGTAAGTTTGTTTGTTTGTTTGTTACCTTTTCACGCCCACGGAACCGATCATTCTGAAGTTTTGAATATACGTTGTCAGGTGTACAGAAACTGAAATAGGAATACCTTTCATCCCAAAAGGTGCTGGCTGGCTGGTGGTGGTGGCTGTTCCCGAGGAAAACAACAATAACGTTCTTATAATAATAGATGGCGCCACATGACTTTCGAATCATGATTGAATTATATTATTACAAGCAGAGTACAACCCGAGTTGATTGTCAAATTCGAATTTACGCGAGCGAAGCCGCGGGCAAAAGCTAGTAATAAATAGTTTTGAAAGTTAACGCGATGAATGGTTAATAATTTTGCTTAACTTGACTTAAGTCATGGGTGTTACATTTGCAACAACAATACAACTACATAATTAAATCAGAATTGAAAACTTATTCAGATAACAAATCATAAAAGAGACCCAAATACAGTCCCTTAATAAGCCTTTCAAACCAGCCCTGGACTTAAACACCGTTCCAACAAAGCGACGCCCCATCGAATCGCATTGTGCTCTAAAACGGCCTTATTCCAAAGCTGGCCGTTCCCAATTTTATGCGGTCATATTTCACACACGTCCGACAAACCGCAATCAGCATGTTAATTAACTACCTAATTATCTTCCAGATATTTTGTCCCCTCTACAAATTCACTGTGAGGAC
This sequence comes from Noctua janthe, assembly GCA_910589295.1. NCBI lineage: Eukaryota > Metazoa > Arthropoda > Insecta > Lepidoptera > Noctuidae > Noctua > Noctua janthe. Next base: position 4,417,568 of record OU342560.1, read on the forward strand.
CTCTTATCACCCGACACTAATTATAAACTTGTTTAAACTTCACTTTCACTTCGGCTTGCAATGAGGGTAAGTCTCCGCTTTGTTTAGCATTAAACTTTACTTCAACATAGAACTTTGAAGGTGATGAAACAGACAAAGAGTATTGGCCACTTCAGTGTTATTTAAATTTAAATCTTTTAGACAGTAAGAAGTGCTTTCAAAGCTGATTTGAGGGGACTTTGAGAAATGATAGGGTATTTATTTCGGATGCCTGTTATGCAAATTATTTCTTTGCCGGATAATGGTGTAAGACGATGAATCGTCTCCTTTAAGTAAAAAGTTACTTTAATTTTCTTTAAAATCATTTTTTGTCCTACTGTAGATTCTACAAAATATGTCGTCGTCATGAACTTCATATCAGCCGATAGACGATCACTGCTGAAATAAGCCCATCATCGCCACACAGTCCTGTGCTTCTCGCATCGCGAGATAATTGGCCTTCACCAGATCATCAGTCCATCTTGCAGGAGCCGTTCTAACGTTGCTTCTTTCGGTACGTGGTCACCACTACAGAATATTTCAGCAGCCTCATCCGCCATCCGTTCTACAAGCAACCCATGGGTGGAACCTCATCTGCGGGTGTCACATAGAGCGTGCTGCGGAGCGTATTATCGATGCTGTCGCGTGCGATAGTATTCCCGCTCTGTTTCTTGCTCTAGCAAATGACGTTTCTGAGCGACGGAAAAGGATAGAAGCATGGAAAAATGCGATTCCGTATTGATAGATGTGGCACAACACTAAGTCTGACAATTTTTCAGGCTATGTCGGGGTCCTTGTTGGGTACAAAAAAACGATGGATGTACTGTGCGTCATCTAATCAGACACCTCCTGCGTCTGAGGAGATGACGAGTGATAGAGATGTGTGGAAGAAGAAGACATGTTGCGCCGATTCCAAATTAATTGGGATAAGGGCACGACAATGATGACGTCGGGGTCCTTTGTTTTACTGCGAATCTACAATAAAAAATATTGTGATAAAGTTAACGTAAGTATACTCAGTGACATCAATTACTGATCCATAATGGAACGGCACAAGTGACGGAGAAAATATCAAGCAGCGTATTTCCTGCCGATAAGCGTTTATGAGATTAAAACGCCTATTTATGTACTAACCGGATCATACTGCATCTGCTCTTCATGTACAATGCCTTATACGTATGGTTCTTGTATGCTATTTCAACAAAACTAAATGTAGTTGTGTAATTAAACATCAATAGAGCTGCGAATAGGTTTGACATTCAATGAATTGTCAATTCCTTGAACAGTTCATACGCTTTAATTTTTTTTATTTTTTGTTTGCCATTCGGCATTTTTTAACCGACTTCCGAAAATGAGGAGGCTCTATGTTCGTGTGTTTGTAGTTTATTCCATGTATCAACAATAATTTCAAAAGAGAGAGGAGCTCGTGGCTAAAAAATAATAACAGCCGCTCGGGTCGATCTTTAGGTTACTAGCTTTAGGTTTTAGTTATTAGCCGTGCTTGCCTAGGTTGATCTGTGGATGGGTGACCGCCCATTACTTACCGAGTTTTCTCCATGCCTCAGAAAGCACGTTAAGCCGTTGGTCCCGGCTGACATCTGTAGATCTTTGACAGTCGTAACTGGTGGCTCAAAAAGTCTGAAAACAAGTCTTACCAAGGGGTACCTCCACAACCCAGTACTAACTGGGTTGTGGAGGTCAGATAGGCAGTCGCTTCATGTAAAATACTGGTATTCAGCTGCATCCAGTTAGACTGGAAGCCGAACCCAACATAGTTGGGAAAAGGCTAGGTAGATAATGAACAATGATTTAAAAAAAAAAAAAAATATATTTACCTAATTTCCTTTAAGAACCTACAAAAGTATACCAAGTCCTGAAACCCCACTATTCATCTCCAAAACTTTACTGCCATCAAAAATATATCTCAGAGTCGGCGCCTTTGAACCGAGGAAGATGGCGGAGCAAATATTTATTAAATCAAACTTAGTTCCAGCAATCTGTGAAGGATTTCATCTCGTTAAAGGGATGCTGTGAGCTAACACTTGTTACCTGCATGACTGGCATACAGTCGTGTATTTCTTGCTCGAATAAATTTTAAGATGAAGCTGAAGAAGTTGCTTTTTGATGTATGTAGATTTATAGTAAAGTTAAAAGAAATATTTCAGTGAACGTAAATATAATATTGAACGCCGTACATTTAACTAGTAACTAGTCTCATAGTTTCAGAAACGAAGGCTGGACTGTGTGAAATATAATATGGCTAGAAATGAGGTGACTGCTGAGATGACGGGTGGATGGAAGAAGAACACATGCTGCGCCGACCCCAAATAAATTGGGAGAATGATGATAGTCCTCCTAGTTTCTAAACCTATTCTCTAAAAGCCTTTACCTAACCATTACCTGCAACCTTACAGGAAATTAGATGCGTTCGAGTTTTTTGCAATTAAAAACAAAGTGTGCATGTATAAAGCTTTTTGGTCTTTCTTCAAAAGCAAGCAAAAGTCTTCATGTACTTTTCCATCGGTTATGAAGTATGGACAGAGGTCGTCAGGACAGGGTGATGAAATTGCAATCATATTTCAGTATTAAGTTACATGATACTAAAATAAATAGAATAAGTGTTATTAGGGACCTAGGTGTCACATTTGACTCTAAGTTGCTTTTTGATGTACACATTGAAAACGTTGTCAGTAAAGCTTCTAAAGCACTAGGATTTATACTAAGGTTATCAGCTGATTTTAAAAACATTAAAACGTATAAAGTCCTGTATTGTGCTTTTGTCCGCAGCCACTTAGAGTACACCTCACAAGTGAGGAACCATAATTATAATAATAGGTCTTTACCTATGTAATTGGAGATTTAATAACCAGCATTTTCAGATTTAATTATCTGTGGATTGGCGCGCAATTCGAAATTCAAATAAATTTTATTCGAAAGCCGTGTTCTTAATGTGTGTGTTTAATTTCAAATTCAGTCATTTGTTTTTAGATAGTTTTTTGTTTTTGTGAAATTGTGGTAGTTTATGGCGCCATGGATAAACTGAAAATTCGTACAATTTTCGAATATGAGTTCCTACGTGGACATACCGCTGCGCAAACAACACGAAATATTAACGACGTGTACGGTCCTAACACTGCTTGCATAAACACGGACCATTATTTAGTTCAATCGTTTTAAATCTGGAAATTTTCAGTTGAAGAATGAGCCTCGCGGTCGGCCGGTAAGCATTGTCGACAACGACGAATTGAAGGCGGTAGTGGAAACGGATCCAACTCAATCTACGGCTGAGCTTGCTGCGGGCCTTGGAGTTAGTGTCAAAACGACATTGAAGCACTTGCGTCAAATCGGAAAGATAAAAAAGCTAGACAAGGTAAATTAAAAAAAAAATACAAACATTTTTGTTTTTAAAATTTTCATACAAATCTCCAATTTCATAGGTAAAGACCTAATATTTATATAAACAGAATTGAGGGAATTCAAAAGTGGCTCCTACGTTTCTTGCAGTACAATACTAGGAAATATATTCCCAATTATGTAACGCGTTGCAAGAGGTTTCATATTTTACCGCTGTATGAGCGCAGACGTAATGCTGATATGGCATACTTATTTAAAATCGCAAATGGTAGTATAGATTGCCCTGAGCTTTAGGTAGTTTGGGATTGGTAGCACACTGCAAAATTTTTCGCAAACCTAGTTTGTTGCATGTCTCTCACTCCAAGTCCGCGTACAGGCAGAATTCGTTTCTGATCCGTGCAAGCAGGAGCTTTAATGAACTTCTGGTGAACATGATTTGGACATTTTCAATACCAGTGTTTCTCGGCTTAAGCATTTGTTAGTGAAAAGCTTTTTCACGGAAAGGTAATTGCTTGCGTCTGAATTTAGTTTTTCCTGTTTTAATTTTTAGTTTTTATTAATAGATCGCTTTTTTTTTGTTTAATTTGTGTTATGATATTTTACACCTAACTTCTTTTTTTGTTGTCTTTTTTGTTTCAAGTGTTTATCTGTGGAAATTGTAAATGGCCTTCGAATTCTTATAGTTTAAGAACATTATTTATATTAGCTGTAAGTTTCCCGAATAGAATAAAATAAAATAAAATAAAAAATCCAAGTGCTGTGACACTCAACACTTTAGCTGGAATTACTCAATGACAGCAAAACTTTCATTACCACACTCTTAGTCAAGTTATTGTTAGTTCAATTCAAAAGCTTTATGTGCAAAAAACGCAAGGCAGTCTTCATTTTAAGAAAATTAAGCGTTTCTCAAGTCTAAGTAGAAGGTTCTTCAAAAAATCTAGAGTATATTTTAAAGACACTTTTTCTTTAGCCCGCTTAATATTTCGTCACAAGACTCTCGGGGTTGGGAGGTAAAAAAATACTTGAAAACCTCATGTAGCAGATGTGAATTCACTTAGGTTTTTTATTAAAGTCTAACGCTTGGATATTAACTTACATATTCAGACAATATTGTCAGATTAACTGTTATTTGTAGATCTTTGCTAGTCGTTTCAGGTAGTCAGTGGCTTGAAAGTCTGACAACCAGTCTTACCAAAGGGTATCGTATTATCCAGTGCTAACTAGGTTATGGAGATCAAATAGGCAGTGGCTCTATGTAAAATTCTGGTATTCAGATGCATCCGGTTACAGGAAAAAGGCTAGGCAGATGATTATGAGATGATGATGCTGGATATTAACTTACATTTTCAGTCATTATTGTCAGATTAACGAATTAATAAAAAAGTAAGCTGATTTACAAAAATTACAAAAAAAAAAACTTGAAGTAGGTTTAATATAGTGCCCACTTAATTTCTTTTCAATTATTTTACACAATACTCTCAGGAATAAGTATTGTAAAATAAATTAAACCTCGATTCCAGTTCTGCAATAATTTATTTCAATGTTCAAATTCTATTACTATCTTCGTTTCGACTTTGCCTTAACTAGTTTATAATATTGCCACTACGGCTACATCAATTGCGGCATCATTGACATTCTTTAGGTTATCAAAGGTACAAGTGAATGGGCTCTTAGGACATTCCAGAAGATGGGATATAGCCTAATTAGAAACACCGCATTTGCACTGGGTGTTAGAAGGGTCAGCAATCCCCAACTTCATCAACTGTGTTTACAGTGGTCTATTTGAGAGAACATTGAGTGTTCTCATATAAGGCACGCCCAAATCACGCCCGGAAGGCAGATGTTCTTCCCATAACTTGCTTGTCTTATTGGCTGATTTGCTCTGATGACCACCGGCCGAAAAAGAGCGTAAAATGTTCTTTACTTAACTTTTAAACCTGAAGAAACAGAGTAGATGTGGCAGAGTTCTGGTTGAAGCTCGTCTAAAGAAACCTTATATGCAGGGTGGAAGGTACACCGACGCTAAAACACCACGTATTCAGTACATTCATTCTGAACCACTCCTCATAAAAATTTTTCGTCGGTTATTTAAAAAATGGAGCTGTTTCCTACAAAACTGCAATACAAAATATATGGAACATCAGTTTTTTTTTTTTAAATTGCCAATGTTAAATTTGTATGTGGTATCCGTCCTAGCGTCGGTGTCCCTTCCAACTTGTATATCATAAGCCTTTTCATTGGTATCTGATCTTCAAACAGTATAGTCAGACATTTTCAACCATTGATCAAACTACCTTACAAATCATGAACTCCATCCCTTAGACGTCTATTTTTGAGCCAATTTACGAAGTCTTTGTCTTCTACCCTAGGTCAAGGCCCCTATGTGTGTCTGCACATTTGAAGTCTACACGCGAGTCTAAAGTTTTTGGTTAGGTTCATTGTCTGGTTCATCGAAAACTATACCTATGTGTGGATGTGGCTTTACAATTTGAATGCTGGTATCACTTCGAAGTTTGAAATGAATTTATTTTTAAATTGCGTTTGTTGTAAAGGTTTAAAACAATATTGGTTATTGGTTCGTGTTTATTGTTTTTTGTTTGTAATGAGCTAACTTAGGTATATTGTATGGGAGGCGCTTGACCTAACCCCAAATGGCAAGGTGAAAGTAATTTTAAATAATGGATATAAGTTTTTCGAGATATTCAACTTATCATGGCGTAATTTTCCATTCAAGGCTTATTGCTAATACGCTGTAATTGTACAATAAACCACGTTGCCATGTTTTCTATAGAATTTTCCAAGGATGATCTTCACACTAAATTTCAATTTCAACAATTAAATATAACATATACTATACACTTATATACAACCTTATATATAACCTTTATAACATATACTTATATATAACCTTTTAAATATCCTTCCTTAGTGATCATTTACGTACAGTCTTGTTGAAATGTCCATGCTTCCAGATCCAACAGTTATGCGCTTTGCGTTTCTAACATAAATTTTATAGTCTTGACAGATAATCAAGACTATAAATTTATGGTAATTAGAAATATTGCCAAGAGGCCGTATCAAACTAGTGAAAATTATTCAGACGCTTTTCATCCCCTACCTTTTTATTTCACAAAAATACACTTTAATTTGAATTCGCTTTTTAACAAATTAATTAGGTACAAGTGTCACTCTTAAGTAAAAAAAAAATCTACGAGTATGAAAGAATTTCATAAAATATGATTAATATTCATTATCACGGTAAGTACGAAGCTTGCTCTAATAGAATTTCATTGAATATACTCGTAGAGATAACTTCGGCTAAGTTCGGGTTCCGAACTTCCCCGAGTCTTTTGACTGAAGGCGAGATCAAGAATTCACCCTACATGCATTACGGGATATCGTATGCAAGGAATACGTAGCATTCAAAATAATCTAGACTTAGATCATACATTATAACAATACCTATCATCATATTAAAAATTATCGTTGTCCATGGCCACTTTTGCAATCTACATAAATTTATAGAGAGTAAACAGTCTTTCAAGTATCTCCTGGATAAGTTCATTCCCGCAATTGTTTTCAGTGGAGCTACTAACAATTTATTTTCATAATAAACTCGCATGCCTATTAAAAGACTAAGACTTTTTATTATTAAAACACTGAGAGAATGAAGCCAACTACGAGCACGACTTGGTCACTTTCAGGGGCCTGTCCATCATCATCATCATACCGAAACCACTAAAGGACTGGTCGTAACTAATTTAATAAAATAATTACAGGAATCATCGAGGAGCTCGTGGTTAAACAATAACAGCCGCGTGGAATTATCTTCAGGTTCAGCCGCACTTGCCTAGGTTGGTCTGTGGGTGATCACCCATTACGTACTAAGTTTCCTCCGTGCCTCGGAACGCACGTTAAGCCGTTGGTCCCGGCTCTCATTTGTAGAACTTTGACAATCGTTACAGGTAGTTAGTGGGCCGAAATTCTGACAAACGGTGTTACCAAAGGGTATCGTATTACCCAGTAATAACTGGTTTGTGGAGGTCAGATAGGTCGTAGTCGCCCCATGTAAAGTACTGGTATTCAGCAGCATCCGGTTAGACTGGAAGCCGACCCCAACATAGTTGGGAAAGGCTAGGCAGATGATGATAATGGTAATGAATAAGATTTTTGTTTTTTAAACGTTGCCCCACACTAGGAATTTCACCTGTATCGTGGGTGCGTTTACAAACATTTAAACTCACAAACACAAACAGCCATAATAAATCATCAAACCTCACTGTCAATGCAAGCCTTAATCTTATAAGATCCTACATAATAAAATCCAACCAATCGATATTTCTTCAGCTCTTCAAACAAAAACGCCTCCACCTTACCAAACAAACTGATATACAAAATTAAATTTTCATCTATTCTAAGCAAAGGTGTCGGATCTAAAATGAAAATCTTTCATATTAAGTTCGGGTAAACATACCTTCATTTATATTGTGCCCCTCGGATATTGTACCTTATTATTGAATGTCGTAAATCATAATATATACGGTCTCTTATAGTAATTGAATTTAGGTAAGGGTTGCTGTTTCATTATGTTGTTAAATTATATGATTTAATTTCTGAAGGATTAGGTCTGGGGTCCAATGTTTTGGTTGGGTGTTTATCACGTCGTTGTGGGTCAGCTATATGGGGCAAAAGATTATTATTTGTGATCATTATCTGCCTAGCTTTTTCCAAACTATTTTGATGTCGGCATCCAGTCTAACTGGATGCAACAGAATACCAGTATTTTACATGAAGTGTCTATCTAACCTCCACAACCCAGTTACTACTGGGTAATACGATACCCCTTAAGTAAGACTGGTTGCCAGATTTTCAGGCCACTGACTGACCTGTATCGACTGTCAAAGATCTACAAATGACAGCCGGGACCAACAGCTTAACGTGCTTTCCGAGGCACCGAGGTAACTTGGTATAAAATGGGCTGTCACTCATTCACGGACCAACCTAGGCAAGCGCGGCTTAACCTGAAGATCGTCTGTTATTATTTAACCACGAGCTCTTCTTCCTTATTTTACCTTTTGTGATGTCTTGAGATTACGAGGTGATAATACTGATAATGGTCTCTGTGAATGAAGTAAGGGTTTGTAATTGACAGCGCAGTCTTCGACGTCAGAAGACATAAGACTGTTATCCCTCATATGTCATGTTCACAGATTTGTCCGGTCTGAAAAACCTAAAACTTCACGAACCAATTCTTATTTCTTTCAAAATCACAAAGCAATAAGAATTGGTTTACAAAACTGTAGGTTGTTGCAGGTATGTTAATACAATACCTGTTCTATTTTTATTATTCTGGCTGATAAAGCCCATTCAGTTTACAAAAGTAATTTAGTAACAAAAACTATGTTCAACTATAACAGAACAACCAACAACAGGGAATCAGTAAAATTGGGTGTTATTACCAAAACATACGTGGACATAACTTTAATGAAAACAATAAATGTGTTGGAAACAATGATAAAATTAAATTACTTTCCAATATCAGTGGTCTACCTTTAGGTATACTAATATTTATGATAAGGCACACAATATATATTTGTTTTTGTTACCGAAACTGTTTTTCGATCTATGAATAGGGTTCAATATGTTGGGAAATTGGTTGTTGTTTTTAATACAGTGAATAATAGGTAGATTCTAGTCATTCAGAGCAGTGGTGGCCTAGTGGTGGAGGCCCCGACTTATTAGCAGTAAGTCGTGGGTTCGAACCCAGGCAGGCTCATTTCTTGGTGTAATTTATTTCATCACCACAGCTCTCAAAACGGTGAAGGAAATCATTGTGAGGAAACCGGCGTGTCCTAGAACCAAAAATTCGAATACATGTGACGTCTACCAACCCGCACTGGGCCCGTGTGGTGGAATCAAGCCCATTCGCTCTCATCGAGAGGAGGCCTATACAGGCTGATTATGGTACTAGTCATTCTTCTGGTGTAGATGTGGAAGGGACATGATTGTTACCTTATAAGGTTACCTTGACTAGATGTAAAGACATATAAATTAACGACAGACGATACCACTCGAGAACTAATTGGTTGCTGTGAAAGTGTAACATGTCAAACTTGGCAATCATATAATTTTGCTATAATAGCATCACTGTTACATGCAACCGCTTTTTATTTGTGACATTTTAGGGTTCCGTACCTCAAAAGGAAAAAACGGAACCCTTATAGGATCACTCGCGTGTCTGTCTGTCGTCTGTCACAGCCAATTTACTCCAAAACTACTGGACCGATTGAGTTGAAATTTGGTAGACTTATGTAAGGAAGTGACACAAAGACGGACGTGTAAGGTAAATTAATGAATTTTAAACATGGGGGCCACTTTTGAGGGGTAAATTAGAAAATAAAAAAAAAAGGTTTGCAACTATATTGTGTTAAATATATCAAATAAAAGGGTTTATTGTGAGCATCTCAAGTATATTTCTTTATAATTTTAAGATAAATAGTTTTGAAGTTATTTAAGAAAATAGGCGAAAAACTTTGAAAAAAATACAAAAAATAGTTCTTTGCCTATAGATTACAGGAAAACCTTTAAGATACTATAAAAATAAATTAAATTAAAAATTAAAAGGGGCTCGCTAGTATCAGAGCCCCTTTAATTTTGATGGTACGGAACCCTTCATGCGCGAGTCCGACTGGCCTTGGCCGGTTTTTTCTGATAGCTTCTCTATGGTGCCATTAATATCTTCGATTAGGAATCTCACAGCAACATGATAAAGTATTTTTTTTTCTGTAGGGAGCGTCCTAGTACATACTCTCTTTATCTTGAAAAATGTGTGAAGTTCAGGAGAGAATATACAGTTACTTATTATAACACTTGAACGTTGAGAATATACACATAACATCACGCCTGTAATCACCGAAGGTTTAGGCAGAGGTGTACCTATAAATAGTTCACCCACATTTCGTCCGTTATGTTTTACTCCCACGCAATAGGGGGCGAGCCTATTGCCATCAACCGAGCACAAATCCAGACTCCGTGGCTGCTACTGAGAAATTTCTCATGGACTTCTTAAAAGAATCGAGGCGGAATTTAAGATTCTTATAATATAATAACAAGATTCTATATGCAAATGCATCTCAAACCTCAAGTTTAAATAGATAGACAAATATTTACACTACTACCCCTTAATCTAAACACGTAGGTAGGTATGTACTACCGAGTTCACTGTGAGAGAGGTCACATTACACCCTTACTCCCTAAGTAATAAGGTTCAAAAGTGGTCGACCGTCAGTGAACTCGTAGTACGCACGACGGCCAATCCAGGTATACAAAACCAGTTTATGCGGATCTCTTATTGTATAGGAAATCTATACAAAGCTGTAAGAAATGGAACTCAACAAACGTCAGAGCTTCCCGCCGTTTCTAGCTGTCAAAGTGACTGTCAAAACTTTTCTCTTTGTGTTAACCGGTTAACCGATCTGTTCTTATGTATAAACGTATTTAAAATATTATAGAAACTAAATTTAAACTGTAACTGTGGTTTATTTCGAGAAACTCCTACAAAAGCGAGGCCAAGTTATACTGGAAATGTACAGTTTCATGTGGCGCCGTGTGTACCAAAGTAAACTTCCTTCCTTAACCTACATTTTCCCCGCAAACACTGCAAGCCAAAATTACCAACCCACGGTTTATTTTCTCAATTAAAACAGGAGCTTCTGAAATATCTTATAAGAAGGGAGCCCTTCTTATTCAATTTACTTTTATTGTTTAAAAGAAGACTACAAAGCGTGGGTTAACGATCGCCAAGCGCGAAAGATTCAAGAATAAACGGGAATCTTTTAGCTCGGACTTAATATAGTGAACAAGGCTAAAAATGAACGGAATTCGCCTTTTTTCGGCTCGACAGATTTGTTCTTTATTTCGAGTTTATTTGATTTGTGAGAATTGAAGATGATTCTGTTTATTATGCTGAAGTTTTGGGGATGGTTAACCTTTTTATTCATCCGTATCTTAGCTTCAACTTGCTTGATTATAATCATGTGTAATGTAGGTAGTTCTTTTCATCTAACCGTGTTATCTACTGACGTTAATTATAGGCCCTAACACGAGTGCGAAGTGTAAACGTAATGTAATATAATACTCGTTTAACATATAATATTTTCATAATTATAATAATTTATTAATTTCTATAGATGATACTGATACTGCGGAGGAATGAGAAAAATGTCGTGAGGAAAGTTTTTAATATAACTGTAGATGGGTATAACAGAAGAGAAAGACCAAAGAAACGGCGGATGGACTGTGTGAAGAATGATATGGCATGAAAGGAGGTGTCTAATGAGATGACGAGTAATAGAGAAGTATGGAAGAAGACATGCTGCGCCGACCCCAAATGAATTAAGACAGGGGCAAGACAATGATGATCATCTATGAATGATACTGATTGTGCTTGTTGCAAATAATTTGGCTAAAAAGCTATATAAAAGCAAAACTATATAATATATTGTATTTTCGACTCAAAAATCGACGTATCACGATAAATCTCGTGTTAGGGTTGAATTGACCTAGCGTAGTACCGAGATTTCATAGAATAAGAGGCCAGAATAAACTGGTATTTTAACCACTAACATGATGCCTACTGGAAATTGCAGACATTGATATTATAGCCAACAGCAAACTACAAACATCATCATCATTTCAGCAGAAAGACGTCTACTGCTGTACATAAGCCTCCCCCAAGTGTCGCTACATTGACCGGTCCCGTGTGTTTCGCATCCAGCGGATCCCCGCAAGCTTCACCAGGCACATTGCTCGCACAACGGATGGCCGATGGGGCTGAAAAGTTCTGGAGTGGCGACTGTGAACTGGAAGTCGTTGCGTTGGAAGGCCTCCCACTACTACTGACGTCCACAAATGCAAAGGAATTTCATGGATTGATTCAAAGCGTAACCTGCTTTTATAGGCAACGCAACGTAAGAACAATAAATACCTTAGTAGGTCAAGCTTCACTTCGCTGAATTTAATTGCCGTAAACTGTTTGAAGAATCTTCACTTTTCTCACAATTTTCATGTCTTATCGACGGTGGAATTTAAGTAAAAATGCCAAATATTTAATTAAAAGTAACAAAAAACAAGAAGATGCTGCGCCGACCCCAAATGAATTGGGACAAGGGCAAGAGAATGATGATAAAAGTATCATAAAACCCGACTACAAATTATATTATAAAACTATAAACATATATACGGGTAAAAACGTTGTGTCGATGATTATTTTAATTTAGTTACTGATATAAGATCCGACTGCCTTGTTGATCTAGGGCCTAGATCAACAAGGCAGTCGGCAGGCTAAACTAAATTTAACTAAATTCCCAGCCCTAGATTCTAGGGCATAACGCCTTTAGCGAGGAGGTGATGCATACAAAGGAGGTGGCGGAGCGGGAAAGAGAGCTTGCCTCTCACTCTACCCGCACCAGAAGAGCAGCCGGACGTCGAAGGGCACTTAACTTAAGCTTACTACACAGTCAATGAGTACCTAAAAGACAAATTGTAATCTAATGACATTTTATTTATTTTTCATTAAATGTTTTATTTTAAATTTATTTGTAAATAATTTAATTGTTTTATTTAACCTTATTTAATTTTAATGTTTTTGAAATCTGGTTACATCTATTGTTATTTTGATTAAGGAATTGAACCTTTGAGATTCATTATTAATTTTGATTTATTATTATTTTTACCAATTAATTTTACCGATTGTTTTATTGTTTTTATCGATTGTTTTATTATTTTTACCGATTGTTTTATTATTAACAATTACTCATAAAAAATTATAATTAGAATATTTGTACGCCGATGAAGGCAAGACATAGCGCTCATTTTTATTAATATTCACATCTGTACTTTTGTTTACCTATGTTCTACAAATAAAAATATTTGAATTTGAATTAACGATCTCCGGCCACCATAAGGAGTCCAAGAGCTGGTTCCTGCGTGCTTTCATGGAGAACGTGTGGTCGCTGACTAGGCCGCACTTGGTGAGGAGGCTTAATTAGTTACCAATATAAGATATGACTCCATTGTTTATCTAGGTCACGAGGTCTTGGCTTCGATTCGCAGGTTGGGTAACGCATTATTAGGTTTATTCATCAGGAATTCGAGTAGTTGTCGCGCCCTCTATCACATGGGACTGAAACATAACCGTCAATTTAGTATTAGACGTTATGTTACGAGATGATATCTCGTAACATAACGTATCTCGTATGATAAAGATTTTAATATAGCACTGAAAATCGAAAATTGACTGTCTCGTTGGTCGAGTGCTCGGAAGCGCGACTGCTAAGTATGAGGTCGATTTCGATTTCCGTTCGATTCCCGGGTCGGACAAAGTGTTTTTCCATCAGGAATTTCTCAGTAGCAGTCACGGAGTTTGGAGTCGAGCCTGGTGGTTGGCAATAGGCTTGCCCCCTATTACATGGCCCTTAAACATAACTGGCGTTATGTGGGTACTATTACCAACGCCTGCCTAACCTGCCAAACCGTTTAGGGATTACAGTCGTGATGTTTTGTTATGTACTAGTGAATCGTGGTATCTAATGAGTAGCAAAGCATTACTCAGTGGAGACATTATTATTTCAACTTACGCAATGTTTTGATGAAAAAACACACAGTTTTCAAAGTCTAGGCTCCACTGCGGTTAGACTACAACAACAAACGTGATAGATGGCTGTTATTAGCTGGCGGGTGACGTGACGACCTACCTACCTTAAATCTTATAGTTTTTCTTCGTCGAAAAAACCTACTTAGTAAAAATTCGTCAACATTTTCAAGGTTTTTCTTCGTCTTTGAAAAAATACTCTGGGTACATAGTACTCTGGCTTCTTGATGAAAAATATTCCTACTAGGCTTAGATATTATTAAGGATGTGTGAAGGTGGTCGAGGTGAAAGGGGTATGTAAGAAGTAGCAGGTGGCGTTCTGTGATGTCTGCCCACCCCATGGGAAAAAGCCGTGAGTGTATGTATGGATTATTTAGGATCTAAGAAGACTTGAAACTGTACGCAACTGTCTTGCACGAAATTATTGTTTTTAAAGTTATAACTTTAAAAACAATAATTAATAATAATTTAATAAAGTTATAACGGAAATTGTAGGGTATTTAAAGTTATGTTATAACATAACTTTAAATACCCTACAATTTCCGTACCGCATGCAAAAAAATGTGCTTATGCAAAGCAAAATTTTGCATGAGTTACATAACGCACCGGCAGAAATAATGGTTTATCTCACCGAAAATAAAAGTTGTTTCCAGCTACTAACATTTTACATAATATTACTTAGTAAAATGTAAGGAATGTGTCAACAACTGCTATGTGATATATTTATACATCCTGTATAAATGATTGAAGCGAGAAAAAGGCTTAGAACAAACTAAAAGGACCGTTGAAAAAACTATTCAAAACAACCTTTGTAATCCTTTCCCAAGCTCAGTTAATCCAGTAAATAAACTACACGAAAATATTCTAGCGAACATAGTTTTTGTTTGACGAAATTCGGTTCATTGGGTACAATTTACTTAAGCATTCTTTCAGGATAATTCTCTCTTAAAACAATCTATTCAAATAAATAAATTTGAAGTGTCTGTTTGTCATTTCAAAATAACAGCTTTTTACTGAATGCATATGAAAGTATTATACGGTACATAAAAGAAAAAATCATGCTTTTTAATGTTTGTCTGTCTGTTTGTTCCGGCTAATCTCCGAAACGGCTGGACCGATTTTGATGACTTTTACTGGCAGATAGCTGATGTTATAAGGAGTTATTTAAGCTGCTTTTAATTTAGAAAAAAAGATTAGGGTTCCGTGCAAAAAAATCAAAACCGTTGAAATTGTTAACAAAATCCGATTAAAATATAGGTAATATTTTTTAAATAATTTCACGTAGACGTAGCCCGTGGGCAACAAATAGCTCTTAATATTCCTTTTACTTAATCCCTGTCTGTTACTCGGAGTTCATTACTTAAAGGGCTTAAATTCAAGTGTTGGTCCGATATGCAGGACTTAGTGTTGACGGAGTGAATACTTAGTGTTGTGACTTAGTTCTACTTGAATAGTCTGGAGTTAGGACCGTTGGATCAGTAAATTATCCTGTAATATCTTGGTAATGATTTCCTTGCAAGTTATTCGTTCCTCGTAGGTATGTAAAACATGGCCTCAATTTAATTAAATGTACTGAAAAAGTCGTATCGTTATTCAATAACATCAAGCCTGTAATCCTATATTTCGCCGAATTTGTTTAAGTCCTATATAATACAGGGGTGAGCCATTGCCATTATTCGGGCACAAGTCCAGGTTCCATGACTGTTTTTCAAATCTTGATGGGAACACTCAAAAACCCTTCGCCCGACCTATGAATCGAACCCAGGATCCCTATGGACTCAGGATGTTCAGCAGTTGTGCTTGCGACCACCACACCTAGGAGGTATGCATTTGTATCAATTGGCCAGTTTTTAAACCAGCATCTTTTTGCTTGACAAAGGGGTCCAAAAAAGGTTTTAATCGCATTTTCTAGGCATATTAAATAATTTTAGAAATCGAACCTCGCGCTGCTTAGCATCGTAAGAAGAGGTACAATTACAGGCTGGTTTTATCATCTATTTCATTCGACTTATGAATTCACGCTCTCAATGCTAGATCGACTACGTTCAAGGGTTGTTTTATATGATCGGAATGTATTGGAACTGAGTGAATGTGAGGTATTTTTGGTAGATAGTAGAGTAGAAAATACGTGGATGAATTCCGAACGATCGAATCTATTTCAATGTGCGAGTAGACTTGATGTCAATGACTTCGAAATGGGAGGGTAAATTTTATTTTTGGCTCAGTTCAATTTAATGAAAACGTGTAGCCCTGAAATTCAATTTAAAATGGAAATTCCTTTTTCATTTACCTTTTTATTAAATTAAATTGTTTTTGCAAATGCAGTTCGTGTCAATAAACTTGTTCGTTGGAATCTATTGGTGGGATTTGATTTAAATATACATTCTCAGTTTTTTTTTTTAGAACATAATGGCGGTGTTTAGTTGTTTTGTTTATTACGGACGGCCTTGGTTGAAACAATATAAATAAAAGAACATCATCCTGCCCTTATCCTAATTTATTTGGAGTTGGCGCAGCATGTCATAAAAACATAAGAACATACAATTCCGAAATAAAATACACAAAAATGTCACATCTCATTAAGAAGTGACATTCTGCTTTATTTCTTAACATGACAAAGCCAAGACAAGAAACCAACTCATAGCTACATATGCAAATCCGTACACAAAAATATTCACACATACTATATTTGCAACTTGCATCTCCAAAATTGGGCCACCCTATGTAGAAGGTCAGCGAAAATCGGGGTCCGACTTGGCATACATTCAAGAATTAGTTCAGATCAGCATTATATATAGCTGTGCGCTCGTTGCTTTTTGTTTCGACCGAAGTCGGGTTCTTAGCAGGGATTTATGAATGTGCTAGTGCTGTTATCTAATGGATTGGGGAAGTGTCCCTGGTAATTAGTTGAGGTGGTTTATTTATGGGATGTTTCCTTTTAGGGAAAAGGTTTTCCTATTTCCATTTTCAAGGTTTGGGGTGAAGGTTTCGGTCGATATAGTACAAAAACATTCATGGTTAAGACTGGCTGTGAGGTGTTTGTGTGTGGCTGTGTATCGTTTAAGGGTTCCGGAAACCAGTACCCGGGACAAATTGACACCGCGTCTCAGTATACCGGTCAGAAAGAGACGTATCTGTCAGTGTCCAGTGTCAGCAGCTCTTAGATCGAGTTCGTAACACTGAAATCCGCTGTCGAACGAAAGTTTACGGCGTCATGGACCGGGCGGTGTGCCTCAAGTGGACCTGAGCAGGACATCTGGCTAGACGTGGAGATGGCCGATGGAGCAAGGCTTTGACCGAGTAGTGGATAAGGTTAGGCCAAAGAAACCAGGGCCGTCCTAAAGCTCGTTGAATATCGTCAAAGTCACGGGAAACACCTGAATAAGGGACGCACAGAATCAGGAAGTATGGCAGTAAAAAAGGGAGGCCTATACCCAGCAGTGGGTGATTCCGGGCTGATGATGATGATGAAAGCGATAATACGTTTGTTTTTACATAGGCATAGGCATAGGCACTGAAACAAACATTTGTGACTAAAGGCGCTCCCTCACTGGACCATTTGACTGTCAATTATAAAATAATTCAAAATTCGATTTTGAGCATAACGCTACAAATAGACGTTCCCGGTGAGTGAACATTCGCCTGTAATCAGTTCAATCCAAGATTCAATTTTGTACCGAAACAACTGATTGTAACAAATTCTATCGTTACAGGCTGCACACCGTAATGCTGGGTTATCCTCACTCACTGATTTAATGGTTGAATCTGAGCTGTTACATTACGGGCGAATGCTCCCGGTGATAGCGCCTAAACATTTTGCTGATGTTTTTTTGCATATCGAACCCGTTTGTATCCGTGATTTATGTGTGTGCATCCATGACGACAAAACATGCTCGTATGTCCCCCGGCATCCTGATGCATAGTACGATTTTGATCGTTGCGAATCTATCTTATTTTTTTGAACCGTATATATTTTACCAAAATGTATCATCTCTGACGAAATGTAGGTGTTAGGTCATCTCTGCGGACCCTATCGGGGAAAATAGATATAATGTCATGTTATATTATTGTGACTTCACACAATCCTTATTCCAATAAAATTATATGTCACTGTGTAAAAGAGAAAGTAAATAAACGAGAACTGTTCCAAACCGCTGCATCAGTTTATTCTTTTGTCATTTGCGTTCGATTCAACGATGTGTTTTAAGCTTTTCCAATGACTTTAACAATTATACATACTAAAGTGTATTCGAAAACTTGAAAAGTAACGCGTAGGTAACGTATATTCATAAAACATTTTTTTTTTCCTGAAAAGTACGCGTGAAAAATCATAATTCTCACTTAGAATCACCGATACGAATAAAATAATTTTGAGCAGTGCGTCAATTTGTTGATGACATATTGAAATGATAGTGACTGGATTGAAATGAAATGACTGCCTATCTTACATCAATATGTTTGATAGGCAGTCATTTAATTTAATATACTCAACCGACTATACTGGACGCCGCTCCCAACTTTGTTAGGAAAGGCTAGGTTATTGCAAGTGGATCATCATAATTTGTCTAGACTTTTGCCTATGTCGGGGTCGGCTTCCAGTCTAACCGGATTCAACAGAGTACTAGTAAATTATTATTGGCGGGTTCCTGATTTCGGAAATGACCTTTTCTCATGGGAGTTGATTGAAAGTAAAGAACGCAACCTGCTATTATCCTGACAATCTTGTTTTGCTTCGTACATGTTTTTAATCTTGCACGCATGCCGGTTGCAAGTACTTCCTCACATTTCTGAAGAATGCGCTTTTAACTTTCACGTTTTTTTACATCGTACTCACATTTAAATATGTATGGTGGATCCGGTCGTTAGTATGGACATACATTGAATCGTAAGTGCGCCTTTGATGACATCACGCGACCTACTTACAAGTCTACCCACACCACAGCGTGCTTCTACAGAACCCTAATGTTCAGCTCGAGGCGAGGGCGACATTCAATGTCTGATTCGACATGTATATTTTCATCATGAATAATGTAACCAAGATTTAATTCGATTGATTGATTTGATTTGAAAAAGTGTCCACGGAATTTTTTGCCCGTTCTTCTCCATAGAGATCTACGCTTTTGAATAGGCAACTACAGTACTTTTACAAGTTATTATACCTTGTGACTGGGACTGTAGCTTCGCTTTCTTTGATTTTTTTACATTCAAAGGTGCCTGTAGTGGTCTGATTAAAATAAATGCTTTCGAGTCTGAATATTTCCAAAATATAAAGTGAATTCTAACATGACCTAACACATCAAATCTCCTTGTAAAACACACAAAATTAACAAAATTGTCAATTGATGGTGGCAATTCCAAACACATACGACTACTTATAATGTATTCCGTATGCCGCCGGAGCAGTAGATGCTAGCAAACAGGGCTCCCGTAGACATTGCGGCCACTACTATCAGTGCAAAGATTTGCTTTCATGATTGACCGGCTTGTTTGAAGATTGGCTACCTCAGAAGACTTCCTAAGATGGAATGGAAATAGTGAGTGTTTGTAAAGAGCCACTTTTGTTATAAAACTTTGGTGTTAGATATGGTAAAATATTTGTCTTATTGAAGAGGAGTTTTTGTGTATAAAAACGGTGAGATGATCATCTCACCGTTTTATATATAAAACATGTTCTATAGCTTCACTGCAAGGCCCGTTTATCGAATAAAGCGTGTTCGAACTTAAGTAGACAAGTCATTTTATAACTAGTGCGAGTTGATTGTGATTATGCTTTCATCATTATCCACAGCCTGAATTAACCCACTGCTTGGTATAGGCATCTTTTTTCTTGTGCCAATCTTCAAGGTCCTGTGCAGACTCATCCAGGTGTTTCCCCCAATGGCAACTATGTCGTCTGCCCATCTCACCGCCGGACGACGGGAGGCCTTTAGTCCCCCTGTCATCACTGCCGCATAAACCTTTGTTCGTCTTCGGATTTCGACGTCAGGAACTCGATCTATCAGATTTATGCCAAGCATGGAACGCTCTATAACTCTCTGTTCAAGTCTCAGTCTGTACACTGCCTCCATGTTTCAGCACCGTACGTCATTGTCGACAGATCATAATATGCTTATGGCTAATGTTCCCGTCAGAAAAAAAAGGGACACAATACATAACAAACAACTCATTGAAAATAAACAGTTCTACAATCCCCTGTACATAAAATCATCATTCATTTCAAATGCTAACCCCGGCGTGGTCCAGCCAAATCGCCCATATGCCCGATATTTGGCTAAAGTACGGGCGCCATGCATAGTTCCCGAAACATCCAACTTGTCGACTCACTGCTTCCCAGTTTGCATATCTAGACGAATTGTAAACAAACACCTCGCAATATATTGTGTGTCCAACTTGGACAAATGGATGGAACTTTGGTAATTAGATGTCTTGTAGTATAGTGTTTGTTTGGTTTGGAACTAAGTAAAATTTATAGGCTAGAGAATGCAGCGTTTTATTGTTTGAACGATCAGTGTGACGCATATGGTGATTCTCGCACGACACCGCTCGTCTGCGCAGTTGGGCGGAGGCGGCAAAGCAAATGTATGAACGGTACCTCGCGCGGAGAGATGGTGAGCGCCGCTCGGGGTGGTGTACCTGTACGTGTATTAGGCCCTGCATCAACGAATTCCATCCAAGCCAATTTGTCGTGAGATCCGCTTCACCAACCGGCCTCGCGGCGCGTGGTGTCGTGTGAGAAACGCCTTGTGGAAAAATCTAATTTAAAAAAGAAAAATCGTTTAGTCATTTAATCAACCAGTGACTATGGTATGTTTTCTGAAAAATGGGAATAAAGATCTTAAAAATACATCCTGGATGAGGCTGGTACGGAAACTTGAAAATCAGCACAAGCAAAGATAGGCCTCTTTTCGGCAGTGGGTAGAGTAAGGTTTCTTGGCGAATCGATGGCAAAAATTATAACACGTCGGCTCAAAATTCAGCTACGCGGACACCGCTAGCTGTTGCAGTTTAAAGATCGTCAAGTGCGCAGGTGACAGGGCATGCGATGCAAGATGGAAGGTAGGCCATTATCTGTGGAGACACGCTACATAAACACTTGAGGACTAAACCGTTCAAGAACCTCTTACCTGTGAAGTCAAGCTCATGGGATGATGATGTAAGTCCATAGGCGCAGTTAACAGTAAGTAGTCTTTATAAATTCTTGTACCGTCTATGAACAAAATACAAAATGCTGCCTGAAATCCTGCATAGAAAAGCAGTTAATTTAACCATTCGCTCATCAAACAATAAATCTCAAATAATTGCATGGCTATAGAACTACACACTGTAAACAAACAATACCTCTTCCACCTCCCCGACGGCATCATGATACCTCCACTATAAAAACAAAGATCCCGAACAAAGGCAAATTTATTCCACAATAAAAATCACCTCTGTATACCCGAGCAAGAGAGCCTCGCATCAATCAATTACATAAATATAGCCATCGTTTGGCGCGATGCGAAATTCTGATTTGCATAGTAATAGTACAAGCGAGCCCTTAATAATGTTTAACCGATGTACTGGTATGGACAGAAACTAGCAACGTCGATAAAATAGCTCTCATGAATATTAAAAACTTTAAAAGTGAGGCACGGTACGAAGCGGGCTTCGCTCAGCTACGCTCATTTCTCGTTTAACTTTGGGAGTGTATCGTTTTTTTTATCAAACAGTCTGTAAATCTTACTATACAATGATAAATGCGAAAGTTTGTATGGATGGATGTTTGTTATTTAATCACGCCAGAACGGCTTATCGGATCTGGGCGAAATTTGGCGGAGAGATAGATTATTATCTAGATTAACACATAAATTTTTTATCCCGTGAGTGAACTTCACGGAGGCATAATTTAGTAGTGTCATAAGTTGATTGGCTGTTGGCATGCTGTTACGGGAGAGTAGCATAGCACAATCAGTCTATAATGATCCCACTGCTGAGACACAGGCATCCTCTCTATGAGAGGGAATGGGCTGTAATACACCATCCAGTGCGGGTTGGTTGATGACACAAATCTTACATTTTTTGGTACTAGGTGTATGTCGGTTTCCATACGATGTTTTCCTTCACCGTTTTGAGAGCGGTGGTGATAAAATAAATTACACCTTCACCTGGCTTGGTTCGATCCTACCTCCCGCAGCTCTTAAGTCCGGGCTGTTCCGACTCGGAACACCACCACTTTCTGTCAAAGGAGTGTTATTGGATATTCGCTTCTCTAATCAAGCCATCACGAGTGGTGATACTCGTCTTTTACGTACAGGTACATCATCCGGCGAATCCTGGTATCACACAATGGCTGACTATTATAACAGTGGCATGAGCTTTCGTTGTCGTGTCGAGAGGATGGAAGATCTAGTGACGAAAAGTGGCCCAAACACCAACAGTCAGTAATAATTCAGCACTAATTCTTCTACGTAGGGGTCACTTAATCCAGGGCTGCGGGACTGTTCGAAAGAGATACCGTGGCCCTGGAACACAAAGGGCAAAGAAGGAACATGGATGGGTTTTAGTCAGTACAAGTCTGGCACTCCCCTCCGCTCCGACCAGAGTGGGGGGGGTCACTTAATAATGAGAGATCCCCACGTGCCAGCTGCCGCAGGAGACGCCCCGGAGTGTCGGGGTACAGAAAGACATACGCTTCATGAACTTGAAGAATTTCCTTTATAACGATTCTTTTCCGGCACGCAGGTAAGTTCTTATTCTTATTCTTTATTGCACACAAAAATAAGAGAAATATGTAAAAGTTCCTTGGTGTGACTGAAGAATTAAAAAAAATAGAATTTCGTATTTTTAATTCGAAATATTTTGGAACTTTCAATCCCTACTGACCAGAAAATGTTATTTTCTGTCAGACGCTCATTCATTTTCTCGCAGCCTCGCTTTCAGTAGCGCCTTACCCAAAACCTTTGTTTCTTTTAGTACGTAAAAAGAAAAGAACATAAATTATACTGCGGTAAGGTTGTGAACAGTTGTGATAATGAATAGTGTCCTGAAAGAGTCTTAGGTGAATGACCTCCTATATAAAAGTTTAGCATTTTTATTAAAGTACTCCTTCTAACTTCGGTTAAGATAGTGCAGTGGGGGTTGCCTTATCTAAATATACACCGTATAAATCTTGTTATGTACAGAAATGCGGTAAAAATAAATAACCAAAAAAATCCTCTCATCTTCTTGCCAGTACAAGTCAGTAAAATACTGAATACAAGGATAAGCAAAGAGGAGCTTCACATTATAGTACTATTTAAGTTATTAAGCCGTGCTTGCCTAGGTTGGTCTGTGGACGGGTGACCACCCATTACATACCGAGTTTCCTCCACGCCTCGGAAAGCACGTTAAGCCGTTGGTCCTGGCTGTCATTTCTAGATCTTTGACAGTCGTTACAGGTAGTCAGTGGCCCAAAAAGTCTGACAACAAGTCTTACCAGGGGGGGAGTATAACCTAGTACTAACTGGGTTATGGAGGTCAGATAAGCACGGTGTTTTCCTTCACCACATAATTATACAATACGCACAGGCACACAAATGCGAAAAATCAAAGGGGCGTGTCTTCAAAGTCGATACCTATGACTAGACGGTCACACACTGATATTTTAAATAATTTGCCTAGCCTTTTCTCAACTATATTGAGGTCGACTTCCAGTCTAACCGGATGCAGCTGAATACCAGTATTTTACATGGAGGTCGCTCCATGTAAAATACTGGTATTCAGCTGCATCCGGTTAGACTGGAAGCCGACCCTAACATAGTTGGGAAAAGGCTATGCAGATGATGCATTCAAAAAGATTTAATAAGGCTTTATGGTGAATTTCACTATCTACATTACTGCCTCGTTCGTCAAGTGGTCGCAAGCTTGACTGCTGAGCATGGGGTCCTGGGTTCATACCCGGGTCGGGCAACGTGTTATTGGGTTTTTCCATCAGGAATTTCTCAGTAACAGGCACAGAGTCTAGATTTGTGCTCGACGGATTGCAAGGGGCTCGCCCCCTATTACATCGGACTTGAAATTCATAACTGCTGTAATGTGGGTGTACTATTAGGTACACCTCTGCCCAACCCTTCGGGGATTACAGGCGTGATGAACGCGATCGGCTGTAGATGTACTGCTCGTATTCAGATTGCTTTGGTGAAATAGACCCATTTTTTTTTTCGGATGGGAATTATCAAATGACCCCCCCCCCCCCACTCTGGGCGGGGCGGAAGGGAGTGTCAGACTTGTACTGACTAAAACCCATCCATGTTCCTTCTTTGCCCTTTGTGTTCCAGGGCCACGGTATCTCTTTCGAACAGTCCCGCAGCCCTGGCAGGCATCGGCCCATGCGAACCCCTACGTAGTTGCTGACATCTCTTTGAGGAGCGCGTGGAACACGAACGCGCCGTCGACACGGCCTGTCGTCATAAGATGGCCGGACGGCAAGCTAGCCCATAACTCGCCGTCCACAGGCCCGCGCCTACGGTGGCGGGGAGCCAGTGAAATAGACCCCTAGATTTGTCTACCCGTCAACCAAGGGTGGCGGTATTGAAACTTGAACTGAATCTGTGTCCGGCCGATGGCAATAGGCTCGCACCCTATTACATGGGACTTAAAACTTAAGTGGGGTAACTTAAGTGGGTGGGGGGCTCTGCCTAACCTTCCGGAAATTACAGGCGTAATGATATAATAGAAACTGTATCATAAATCCTGGCACAATTTCAATAACAATCTGATATGCCAAATATCCATCTAACCTACCGTCACCACATAATAGTGATTCACGGAGCTAATTTGACCGCTACCAACATTACCGCGTTACTAATTCCCACCTAATCATAGTCGCATTCAATGAGCCTGTGTGAATGACATCAATCGGTGATTATCTCGACGTGATTATAGATTCAATATTGGTCCAAGCGACGATGCATACAGTATTAGGGTTCAACAACAAGACGTCTAATGGGACTACAGTTCGTGTCATGACTTCATCTATAGACCGACCGGTTTAATGAGTCCTCCGCCTTGCCCCATCAAAGGCACATTAAGCGTCCACAAAGTCCCATAATCCACGTTGGTATTACGATTATTACCTACTAATTGAACCAATACGAGATCAACCATCAGAATATTTAAATTGATACCTTCGCGAGTACTGATTAAAGCGGTCGATCTATAACTACCAACACTTCCCCAGATTTCTGTACAGATACGAACTTGACTAGTAAAGAGGAGATTGCTACCAGTCACGTCTAACTATGGGTCACGTGACCCGCAAAGTAACAAGTTTGTAATACTTGGTAAAGTTCGAAGATTTAATTGGTGGAATAGTTTACTTTGGAACTGAAATAAAATTTGAATCGGGAAGTTTGATGACTGTTTTGGTATTTTACTCAAATAATAGGGGAAGGGGGGGGGGTATTTTAACGCCGGACTGCCACGTTGGTTTATTGGTCGGAAGCGCTACTGCTGAGCATGAGGTCCGGGTTCGATTCCCCGGTCGGGTAAATTATTATTGGGTTTTTCCATCAGGAATTTCTCAGTAGCAGCCACGGAGTCTGCTGTGCCCGTTTGATGGCAATAGGCTTGCCCCGTATTACATGAGTCTTTAAAATAACTGGCGAAATATACGTGTACTATTAGGTACACCTCTGCCTAACCCTTCGGGGATAACAGGCGTGGTGTAATGTTATGTTATGTAATCTGTCATCATTCACGTTTTTTTATGCCCTCTAAAGTGCAGGTGTAAGGACACCTTAACGCTCCAGCAAATAGGTCATGGTCTGGGTCCTTTATACCAACCTAGGGAGATGTTTTTATTATTCTTCTTTACTCCATCATTTTTTATCTCTTCTCCATTTCATTTGCTCTTATATTATCCTTTATTGTAATATGACAGCTCAATGAATTCAACTGCATTCCTCTGCTCGACGGAGGCTTGTTTTTGTTCCCTTTTCACTCTATCTCCCAATAATTTCATTAACACTACATGATAAAGGCTTCATTCCATCCCTTTTCAACAAGAACCATATCAACATTAGAATCACGTTTCGAATCGCTCGACACAATGTGTTATTCGGTTCATAAATTGTAGAAGCCGTGAGTAATATAGTCGCCTGTGTGAGGTTCGTCGACGGCACACATTATGTGGGTTTGCCGTGATACACTCTGCGACAGAATATATATAACTATACTACATAATAACCAGGCTATTTATACAGTCGTAGCATCCCTTATTACGCAGCTGTAAAGTTTAAATTTGGGTGAGTGTGAGCTGTTTGGAAGTTGACGGTTTTCAGTTCCATGATGGTACTTAGTGACGTGATAAATATGATGGAATAGACGTAGAAATGTAGATTGTTGGAGTAATTTATGTGTTTCATAACACTGGTTACACCTTAAGACGAGTGCTGATATTTGTTTATTTAAATCTTGTAAAGAGCTGGTTAAGTTTCGCCTTCAATTATTGGTGTAGACGATACACGAAAACATTAGACACTTTAAATTTAAATATGTTTATTTGCGACACATACATAGTAAGTACATGGTGTTATCAAAAAAGTTATGTCTCAAGTGTCCCCTTGCAAGGCGCACAAATAATGTTTATAAATTAAGTAGTGCAGTTTGTATTTAGTTTTTATGATTATAAAAACTTAAAAAGAAACTAAAATAAAAACTAAAACTACCGCTACTAGAGATAATTACCGAATATTAAATCACTACATAGTATAAAACAAAGTTGCTGCTCGCTGTCTGTCCCTATGTATGCTTAGATCTTTAAAACTACGCAACAGATTTTGATGCGATTTTTTTTAATAAATAGAGTGATTCAAGAAGAAGGTTTATATGTATAAATTGCACCCGTGCAAAGCCGGGGCGGGTTGCTAGTCTTTAATAAAATATACATCAAACAAACATCTAGAATAAATAATTTGTACGTACTTTGCTATAAACGCCGGGATAAAACTTTTTTTGTTAGCCTTCAATTGTCTCACTGCTGGTCAAAGACCTCCCCTTTCTCCTTCTAAACTTCTCTATCTTATGCGATCTTAGTTAATACCCAAGTTAGAGTAATTTCTTAGATTGATGATAAGGTGAAACTGATCTTGGCACAAGAAAAGAGAGGCCTATACCCAGAGTGGATGAGTTTGGGCTGTGGATGATGATGATGATGATCTTCAAAGAACGTAGATTATTGAATATTTTTGGGGTTTTTAGCTCAAAGATTGGATTTGTGCCCGGCTGATGGCAAGAAGCTCGCATTACATGGAACTTAAGCAAAACTGTACCATTTTTTTTCTAAAAGTGTACTATGGTATACCTCTGCCTAACCCTCTGACGAAATACAGGCGTAATTTTATGTTATGAAGATTAAAGGTAGGATAGACGAAGCAAATACCGTCATTGAATTAAAAATATAAATTTTCAAAAACAAAATTGACCTACATGACCATGCGTGTGCGGTTGCAAACGTAACAGCTTCAACTTGGAATGTTGCCCACTTCGTTAACAAAAAGATCGTGAAAACAAATTTTATTAAAGTTTTTATACCCGAATATGTTCCGATTATGGAATTTGTTTGTTCCGGTTAGCTTGGCCCGAAATGGGTCTGTCATAACCTTTACAATTTCTCGTGTAAACTTTGATGTGTGTCTTTCAAAACAACATTTGGTGCAAAAATGAGATTTTTCTATTATTTTCTTCGTTGTGTCGCTGATTTTTACATTTCAGTGAGCAATGTTTTAATGAGCTTAGAACTGAATCCCGTCACATCGAGAGTTTTAACAGGGGCTTCGGACGGGTCCCTTACAGTGCAGGTGGAGTTACATAAAGAGTAGGTCAGGAGACGTGCCATTGATTGTGATGAAGCTCCGTGGTCACACTTTGTTTGATTGGAATGGCCTCATACAAGTTACTAGAGTTTATCCCTGCCTGCGGCAAGTTGTGCTTAATAGTGAACACTGTTTTTTTTTTGATAATATGAAAGGAGCACCCTACTGAAACAGGACCGAATTTGAACATATAGATAGATAGATTTTGACATATGGATCCCAGACTTGGTCTCTGATAAACATGCAAAAGTCCAAGCTCAAGGTTTGCCAATATGCAATGGAGCGCAGATCCTAGGCGTCAAACTTACCGACCATGTACACAACACCACACTCCGCTCCAAAACACAAATTACTACCGTTGCTCAAAAAGCTAAAGTGTGACTGGGCTGGCAATGTCTGCCGCCTGCCCGACGAGCTGTGGGCCAAAATAACCACGATGTGGAGCCCTGACACAGCCAGAAGGCGTCGCGGTAGACCTCCCAGGAGATGGCGGGACGAGCTGGACAAAAGTAACGACCAGTGGTCCACATTGGCCCTGGATCGAAGAATTTGGAAGTCATGGAGAGAGGCCTTTGACCAGCAGTGGGATGACACAGGCTAACAGTATCAGTAACGCAGTGATTAGAAAAAACAAACTTTGCTCAGCCTAGTGCAATTTAGGAATAGACGTGTGGTCAGTGGTTTCGTTGTGTGCTGTACTCCTACCTAACATATAGTACTGTCTGCCGCAGACAGTCTATATTTGGTATCGTCCAATGACTCAAATGAAGCCGACAGCTTGTCAACCACAAACACACTAACAGAGTATTGATTAGTCTTTATTAGTTTACTATCCTGATATAGTGTATGTTTAGACGGAGTAAGTTTAGACAAGATGTTTGTGTAACTAACTTTGAACAACAGAGTCACCAAATACAACCCTGTACGATTTTGAGATACTCTTAACTCATGTCACAAATAATAGGTATTTGCTTTTATTCATATCTTTCTCAGATGCTATTTTTGTTTGTCGGAAAAATTTTAGCTTGACAGAGAAGTACAATAAGATAGTTTGTATTATTTTCTCTGTCATGAGTCGCAAGGATTGTCCAATTTAAAAATATTTAGATTTAAAACTAAAATAGCTGTTTATTTAAACTTATCGAAATATGTTTTCGAGTCTGTAGACTGAGTAATGAAACAAAAATGTATGTTTAATATAAAAAGAAGCGAAAAAACGATTATCTTTATCGACCACTCCCAATTTTTTCACTTATTTCATCTTTTACAAAACGGACTCATCTTTTCCACCTATACAATAATCTTTTCACAGCCACAGCTTGACATGGATGTCAGTAACACAAACAGCGCATTTTTCCTCTCCCATCGTAGTGTCGGGCTTAGAATCCACATGTGCGGAAAACCTGAAAGCTTTGTGCGTGGAATTTTTGTCAAACAACATTGACATCACCGCGCTACCGTATCGAATATCGTGACATGGACAAACATAAAGGGTAGCCTTGGAGAGGAATATACGGACGTATTAACAATTTTCATCTTGGTGTTGATGTGTGTGGTCAATATTGGTAGCACGTTAGAATTCCAAAACATTTTTCAATTATTTTTGTGTTTCGTCGATTTTTGTTTTGGTATTGGTGGATATTTAGGGATATGGAGAACAGGGTGTAAAGTTCTTCATCCCCCATAGAAAAGGGAGGATCCTCCGACCAGACAGGTGTTATGTTTGGTGGGCTACTGCCCGACAGTTTGGTGTCGGGTTCTTCTATACAGGGTGTAAACAGACCCTTCACGAAGCAGTCAACCAAGCATACTGCACATCAAACTAAGTAACTTTATGCAAAAATTATTACTGGGAAACGACTTTTTTTTTTGGGAACAAAAATCACGTTTTACGGTAGGATTCGATGGAACGCACTCAATGCATTGTGCTGATGGATGGATTGAATAGTACGGGGCTCGAGGAGGTGTTTAAAGTAAAAATAATTAAAAACAAGAATTAAAAAAAAAAAACTTGTGAAAAAGGTGGAACTTTGACCTTCAATATCTCCGTAACTTCCCAGGTGTTTTCTAGAACAAAATAATGATAGCGAAGACGGAGAGAAGTGTCTTTCGGCTTCGATAAGGGTCTATTTACACCCGTTATAGTCTTAAGTCGCGGATACTGTTCTTGCGCGAAGTAGGATTTAAGTATATTTCGATGTTTAGTTCATCGTCTTTGTCATAGATGGCGCTGTAGTACTTTTTGTTCTATGCAGCTGTAGTACTCTTTGAAATGCTGCTACATATACTTTAGTCCAATGGAGGTATGTGAAACAATGTTTACAGTTTCTCATGAGCCCCAAATCCAATCCTGAAATAACCTAAACCGAAAGTAAGGTACAGGAGTCTTCGTCCAAAAGGGAGGGCTCTCCAACCAGACTTGTGTTGCGTCTATTGGGCTACAGCACGACAGTTGTTGAATATAACTAGCTTTTTCCCGAGGCTTCGCTCGCATTACAGCCGTTGACACCCAGGGATAATCAAGGTCTCAAAATATAAGTGAAAGAATTTTCGAAATTAGAGCTGCATTTTACCCCTTACATTCAAACTTACTTTAATGTTATACAGGGTGTAAGGGACAGCCCTCCACAAACTGACATATTCCACCGGAATTTTTCTCCGGAAAATTTATTTTTTTAATTTTTCTATTCCTTTATGTCAAAGTAAAATTACATTCAATGTACGCAGCACTCCATTTATGTAAATAATACGGCTAAAATAAAAAAATCCAACAATGGATGTTGAAATACTCTAACGAACGACGCGTGAAATCAGCTGTTCACTTCCTGCCTAGCTACAGAGTCGTCGCGCTTGCCATTCGCTACGTGCGTTTTGCCACGGTAACGATACATTGCGTATGAGGAAATAAAACAAATCAAATTTATTCGATTCCCATAACATTCCTGAAATAATTTCTTGTAACGGTTATCTTAGTATGATATACTGAATTCACCCTATCAGTTTGTGTAGGTATGTCCCTTACACCCTGTATTATAAAATTGGATGGAGAGGGAGAGAAAGACCAAGTAAACGATGGATGGATTGTGTGAGTAATGATATGAAAGAAAACGGTGTAAATGATTGCGTGGCGGTTGACAAGGGAGAATGGAAGAAAAAAACGTGTTTCGCCGACCCTTAGTAACATAAGACAAGGTCAGCAAGGTGATGGTGATGATGAAGGTGATTATAATTTTGCGGAAAACTCTGCTTGAGTGTTACAGAATTTTCCGTGACGTCAGGCATGAAGCGTCGTTCGTATGTGACTATGTAGGTACCGCAACAGTCCTCCAGCCGAAATTGGTTCCCCGTGTCGTCCATATATTTTTAATTACTTTGTTGGAGGTTCTTTATTCAATAAAGTTACAGAAATAAACAAATAATAATAATAAATAAATAAATTTATTTATTTTCTCACCACAATATTTAAAGATTACTTGGAAATATTGTTTAGTAAATTATATTAAAAAATACTTCAATATTG
The DNA here is from genome assembly GCA_910589295.1 of Noctua janthe. NCBI lineage: Eukaryota > Metazoa > Arthropoda > Insecta > Lepidoptera > Noctuidae > Noctua > Noctua janthe. The sequence continues at coordinate 4,448,943 of OU342560.1, forward strand.
TGGGAGACTGGTGCCTAAGCTAGGCTAATAGCCTGTGTTAAAGGACACCAGGTCCCCACCCCGAGTAACATTGTCAGCTCGTACTAAAGCAATACACCTGTTAGTAGTTCCGGCAAGTTCAGTGTTGTGGGAGGTAAGTATTATGAGGGTGTGTATTTGGTGTAAGTGAATTATGTGTGTATGTGAGTGTGTGTTTGTGTGGTGTTAGATTGCTGCACGCGTAAATATTGGTGTGAAATTGTAAAAGATATATTATAACTTAAAGGTCTATGAGTTAACTATAAGGACACGTTCGGTACTATCGTAAGATAAGTCCTGGAGCCAATTGGTAAGTGTGGTCATCAATGTACTTCTGGTGAGAGGATATATATGAAGAAGACGATGGATTTTATTATAAATTCTAACACTTAGTACGCAGAAGTGGTGGCCCGCGAATGAAGTGCGACGTTGGTTAGGATTGCAGACTGGATAACCTTTGCGTTTCCTTAAAATTTTGTCGTCAAGAGGAAGCAAAGAGTGACGGCGTAGAACGGCACGCAGAATGTACAGTTGTCGCACGGTAAGGACCTTTGACTCGGAGTAGAGCAGAGCGGTTGGATAATCTCTGCGTTTGAACTGCATGACTTTTAGGACTGCCCTTTGGGCTCGTTCAACCTGAATTAGGTGAGTTTTGCAGGTTCCTCCCCATGCAGAAATGCAGTAAGTAAGAACAGAGACACACAGGCTCTGGTACACAAGGAAAAGAGTTTCTCGATCAGCTGAGTGCCTGAGTTCTTTGAAAATATATAAAAATTTCCTAATTCGCGAGCAGAGTGCTTCAGTATGGGGACGCCAGCTAAGGTGTTTATCAATTTGAACTCCGAGGTATTTGGTACTTGGAACCAGTGATAAGGTTAGGCAAGTGCAAGCATTTGGGCTGTGATTCAAAGAGTTCTGGCAAGTGTGGGCTTTGACAATATCAGTACCCACAGGAGGCATGATCGTGTGAGGGAGAGTGAAGCGAACAACCTTTGTTTTCTCGATGTTAAGGGTTAACAAATTCGCAGAGAGCCATGTCATCACTCGTTGAACCGACCGTTCCGCCCTCAATCTGCAGTTATCCCAGTTATCATCATAAATGATCAGTGCCGTGTCATCCGCATAAGTGAATATATCGCAGTTAGGTATTGAAAGGCGGCACAAATCATTTATGTAGAGTAAAAAAAGGGTAGGTCCCAAAATACTGCCCTGTGGCACACCGAAATTGATGCCCCCATAGTCACTATACAATGAGTCGATTTTAACACATTGCGAGCGATATAACATAACATTGCTTGTATTCTCCGAAGGTTTAGGCCGAGGTGTTTCTAATAGAACACCCACATTTTGCCAGTTATGTTTAAGTACCATGTAATAGGGGGCGAACCTATTGCCATCAACCTGGCACAAATCCACTTCGTGGCTGCTACTGAGAAATTCTTGATGGAACAAACCCAATAATAATTTGGCCGACCCGGGAATCGAACTCAAGACGTGATGTTCTTCAGAATGGTCAGGTGCGTAGTACTCACAACCGATGTGCGTATGACCAGATGTATGACCGTGGACGACGCGACAGGACTATGTAAGGATCGTAGCAGGTGGCGTTCTGTGGTATCTGCCTACGCCTATGAGAAAAACGAATTATTTTATGTATGTATGTATGATCGCATTCGCATTGTAGTGTCTTTGGTGAAACACCACAGATATACAACATTATTTTTAGTATATGCGAAACCTGAATTTAGTTTGTTCAGAATAAGTAACTGAACCGATTCCAATAATTTTCAAACCATGTTATATTTTGTCCCAAAAATATTTAGAAAACGTTACAAGTTGGACACCGAGCGACATTAATTACCTATCGCAATAATTTAGGTACCTACTGCCAAAATATTATTATCAATGGGTTCAAGACGACGCAAGAGGCGCGCGTGCGACTCGCTGCGTGGTTACCACGTTTTTGTGCGGACAACCAGGTAACAGAACAAGCTTATAACTTTGTGATTTTTCATGCTACAGTTTTGAAATTTTGTACATAGATTCTTTACATAAAAATACTAGACACGTGTTTCAGGTTTTGTATATACTAAAACTAATGTTGTAGATCTATATCTGTGTGAAACACGCCCTTACGCTCAAAGCTCGATGTGAAAGACTCTTGAACTATATAAGGAAAGCAAAAATATACCCACATTAAATTAATAATAGCATCTTAGTAAATTGTAATAGTCTACCTAAATAATTCTACCATTGTGTTGGCGGTCCGTTGCTCAACGTTCCTGATTATATTTAAGGAAAACAACATCTTTGTAGGGATTTCGGTAAGAATTTATTAAAGCCTCCTTGGTTCGCGTAAGGTTTATTGAATGAATCATTTTGAATGAAAGCTTCTTCGAATACTTTTGTTCATCAATTTATCGTGTTATTTGATCGTTGTGTGTAAGTTGTGCTTAGTATTTTTTTATAAATTTATTTAGTAATGTGTTAAAAATGAAACACATTTTAGTTAAGCTATGATAACAATGAGATCATCATCTTACTTTCCTTACCCCGCGTTACTTGAGGTTTTTCTTCCATTCTGCCCTGTCACGCTACCATAATTTTTTCTCTCATACCATTCCTCGCACATTCCATCCATCTTTTTTTTGTTTTCTTCTCCCTCTGACTGATAACAATGACAGATACTTCTAAACGATTTCAATATATACTTATTCTTTATTACAATGAAAAAAAAAAAATTACGATGTGTAGCTTATGTATTAACCCAGAATTGGGTTCTTACAGCAAACCTTACCAGCATAAACAGTACATTTAAAAACTTAAATTTACTTATTTTATAACCAAACTAAACTTATACATACAATGTAATATACGTAATGCATACATTGTGTATAGATAAACATACTTAGAAAATACGTACTTGGTAATTCATAAAACATTACTAATTATGGATCTAGACCAAAATAATCGTTGTTGGATTAAAAAAATCAAGTGCTTAATTTATTGTGCGTTGCTATACTTGTTTATTTAGTTTCAGAATCAATCACTTATGCATATACCTACCTAGAATCACTTTGAGCAAACTCTTGCAGTAAAGCGTAACTTTTGGTAACTACGCAACGGGGAGACAATTATGCATTTAAGGGAAGCGTTGCCAAGTGCCAAGTATTTTCCACTCTCATGTTTTATGCAAGATTTCTTCAGCACAAGCGTTCCTTCTGTATACAAATTCATTAGTTGCCTTGTATCTAAGTTGCTAATTGAAAAGTAAATTTTGCATTTTCAAGTTTTCGTTACTAACATCGTTTTCTTTGACTTCGTAATCCGTTTTGACAAAGTTTTTGGCTGTCATTAGGTTATTTTGTTTGTGTTCTTTTTTAAGATTTAGACAGTTCAAGAAGAGTGGTGGTTGTAACAAATTTAAATTGTTTACCCTAATAATCCTAACTAATATTATAAATGCGAAAGTAAGTTTGTTTGTTACCTTTTCACGCCTAAACCCATGAACCGATCAAATTTTGTATATACGTTATCAGGTGTACAGAAACGGATGGAGGGTACCTTTAATCCCGAAAAAAGTACTGTTCCCGAGGAAAATAACAATAACGTAGATATGATAAAATAGACGGCAAAAATAAAAAAATATGTCAAAAATGAACCAAATTAGAAACCAAGTAACTAAATACATATCAGAATTGAGTGGTAAAAGAGCTATCGAGTTACCGCTTAATTTCCACAGTAACTGAACTGATTCTCACAAAACAGTTACTCAATATTTTACTCAAGGCTGACAATCTGCCAAAGAAGGCAACTCAATATAATTGTTTTCGTCCAAAGACAAAAATAGAAATATCCTAAGGTACACAACGTTGAGTAATAAGAATGGAGTGCTAAAGGTCACAACTATCTAACTCAAAATTAGTTAAGTTAGTTTGGTGATGAGGAGAGATGGAACACCTGTGACTAAATGAGTGATGAATATAAATGTTGATGGATGGAGAGGGGGAGGAAGACCAAGGAAAAGATGGATGGATTCTGTGTGGAATATTATGAAGGAAAAAGAAGTAAATGACAGCGTGACGATTGACAGGGGAGAATGAAGAAAAAAACATGTTACGCTGACCTCAAATAACATGGGACAACGGCAGGAAGATGATAGTTTGTGAGTTTTATCTTTGTATGTAAGTTAGATAATCGTTAATGTATCCATTGACCTGAATCAGTAGGCGTCAATAATAAGCTTAATAGTAACAACAACCAGTAAAGTAGGTATTCGATATCGTTTGATTGTGTTTAACCATATCAACAATATGTATAGCTATTGAACTGTTTTTTTTATGAGTCAAAACAAAGCATGTATTACCTTTTGACCAACTATGAAAAATGCACTTTTTATGCACATACCGGTTATCATAGTTAACTCACACATTGGTTCTCCATTGATTGTTCCTCCATGGCAAACATCAAGTAAATTCTTTTTCGGATTTATTATCGTATAGATCAAATCAAATAGGTAGCTAATAGAATGTGATCACTTAGTGAAGAAAATCGTACCATCTTTACAAAATAATAAATTAGGCTCGTGTCGTTTGATTTTTGGGGAATGGATCGCTTTGTCAAGTATGGTACTTACAGGATTTTTACCAGTCATGTAATACAATTCTTAACGACATATCCATTCTTTCATTAGTACCAATATTGTAAATGTGAACGAAACATTATCGTCCGTTCCTGTTTTAGTCCCTTAAGGATGGACGGGTTTCGATGAATATGCCACACAAGTAAGCATAGGTCGTAAGAAATGGGTACCTACTTACTAAATGAAGTCCATCACAAGTCAACACGCCGATACAGAGGCACAGTAATTTTATTAGAGATATAACGAAATGGCATGGTGCGTGGTAAGTACCGTTTATAGATAGGTCTCTTATTTTCGCGAAAAACTTATCCATGTCTTTATACAGCTTTAAAAACATGACAGTGGGCAGCCGCGAGTAAAGAATGAAGGGAGGACTTTTCCCAGTACTGGGACATCATGGTTTTATAATAAAATAATAATGTCATTAAAGCTTCGCACTGTTCACAATCTTCATTCCACCAAAAAAAACACCATGGCAAGCCAAATTACCTTCATCAAGTGCTGAAAACACTAACAAAACAGAACAACTAACTCCACCAAGTACTGAAAATTAAATTAGTGTTTTTTTTCCGCACGGTACCGGAATGACACCGACCTCAATCGCAATTTGACGCATGTAAGGGGTGAATAAAAACGGTGAACGTCAACACACCGTCAGAGGCACAGTAATTAGATTCCGTCGCGCTGTGTGAGCGGATAAAACTGATAAAAAACGAACAGCATGTATATATATATATATAGAGTGTGTTTAGGTTGATATGTAAATAAATGAGCCAGGATGTTTGATGAAATCGGTGATTGGTTGTCAATTGTTTTTAAAAAGGGCAATAAATAATAGACTATAAGATACTTTTTGGGCTTTTATTAGGACACAGTCAAACCAGTACTGAGAAATTATAGACGCATCTCCAGACCCCAGAGTCTAACTGATAATGATCTAATGTATCTGTCCGTGTCCATGTACAGTGTCCATATTTTGTCCGTGCCGGTTTCTTTGAAGCTTTGAATACCACCAAACATTACCATCGTCATCAGTCTGCTTAGCCTTTTCCCGCGTGATGATATAAAAATCAGTTTGTTGGGGTCGACTTCTAGTCTAACCGAATCCAGCTGAATACTAGTTATTTCTCATGGTGTGACTGCTGCGACCTCCACACCCCAACTACTAGGACACGCGATACCGTGGGATATCGAGAATGAACTGAATTCTTTGATTTATCTAATCTATGAGAAAGGATTTAAATAAAACAAAAAGAAGAAAGAAAGATATTGATTGCAAAGACTTCTCGAAGTTTCGTTCAAGCCATAAAAATCTTTGTAGACATCTAAGTACCTATCACTCAAACAAACTATCGCCTTTACCTTACTACTTGTTTTCCTAAATGTAGTTCACTGTGTTGACTTACTAACCCACTCCTACACCTAGATCAGCATTTCTGAGAACCTGTCCTAATCCGTCCTACGCAAAGTCGTCCCACACAAAGTAACCGAAGCATCTATCAAAACAAAACTGACGAATCACCTCACTGACCTCCCTAGTTCAAACGTTACAGAACTTACTAGCAAATAGACCGGCCATGCTTTCGTATGCCATAGCCTCATCTGTGAACGGAAGAAACAGAGATGGAACACCGGAGACGGAACCCAGCAGTGGGTGATATGGGCTGATATGATGATGACGATGGTGATTAGTAACCAGGCATCAAAATCATCATCATTTCAGCCGAAATACGTCCACTGCTGGACATAGACCTCCCCCAAGTGTCGCCACATTAACCAGCCCCATGCGACTCGCATCCAGCGGATCCCCACAACCTTCACCAGGTCATCGGTCCACCTAGGAAGCGTTCCAACGCAACGTCTTCCGGCTCGCGGTCGCCACTTCAGAACTGTTCGGCCCCATCAGCCATCCGTTCTGCGAGCAACGTGCCTTGCCCACTGCCACTTAAGTTTCCAGGCTAGACTATATAGACTAGTGGTAATTGCTTTTAAAGTGTTTTATTCCTACATCGTTTTCAACAGCTTATCGGTAGCTTATACTAACGTGTACCAGAAAGGTGAAGTCATATTTCAGGGTTTAATTCAGACCATCAAACTGAACAACTTTCTCCATGGGACCACCATCATAATCGCGAAAAAAATCAGTTGTCCCATATGTATATTAGGCATTGAAGTTTTGTATGGGACAGCAGTTTTTTAAACCACCCTGAAATATGACCACACCCTTCTGATACACCCTGTATAACAGTTTTATATATTTTTGAATTTTCCATGATGAATATCGATCATAGAATGACACTTTAACTAGTTTCTCAGCTTTTGAGACCGTTTCTAAGTAAGTCAACTTTGTAGTCTGCCTGATGATCAAAGTGACTACATCTGACAAAAATAGCAAGAGAGAAAATATAGCGTACTCTTTCTAATCCCTAGAGCATGCCATAAGAAAGAAAGAGCCATAAAGATAGTAGTGCGTTTCTTTTTACTACACCCTCTGTTAGTTTCCAAAGTCCCAAACGAACAATCGGGCCGTTGTTTACGTCAAAAGGAGGAAAGCTGTTATCAGAATAAGTCGTCGGTATAAATCAACCTCTAATCTTGTTTGTCAGTGGTGATCGAACGACTGTTTTTGCATGTATATAGGTATCGTAAAAGAAATTCGGTTGCGCCGTATTTGTAAAGTCGTAATTTGGTCCGGTTGGGGAGATTTTTTATTTTTTTATCTGTGTATTCTGGCATATTGTAGAAGATCCTAAAAACTTGGTAACATAAACAACCCACATTTGATTCACTGAAATCCGCACCAAATATGATTGGAAAGTATCAAATATGATTGGAAAGTATAAATGAGGTATGAAACAAAAAATCTACACTATAATATTATAAAGCTAAAGAGTTTGTTTGTTTGGTTGAACGCGCTAATCTCAGGAACTACTGGTTCGAATTAAAAAAATCTTTTAGTGTTGGATAGCCCATTTATTGAGGAAGGCTATAGGCTATATAACATCACGCTACGACAAAAAGAAAACAAGTCAGAAGCGGCAGGTGAAACCACGGGGCACAGCTAGTAATAAATATTCAGAATTTCACAGAAGCGAAAACATTTGTATATTTTCGCTCCAGTGACAGAGAGACAAGTAAATTCCCAGAAATAAAAAGCACAATGTCGACTGAAAACTGGAAAATTCTGGGAAATAGTAAAACAAAGATTTTTGATTTTCATACACTTTATATTATGAAATATTCGAATGTACTGAAATACTGTATTGACATTTTGTGGCACGAGTTCTTGGATTTACTTTGAGCTTCGCACATGAGGAAAAATGAATAGTAAAGCAGACCTTTGCTTACGCCATAGAAAATGTAGTTTTGGATTGAATACGAGATATGTTAAAAGATTACTTTTAAACACTTTTCTGGGAAGATGTTAGAATTTTTGTGATTGATGACTTGACTTACCAACCTTCGTAACCAAAGCGATTCATGATCGGTCGCGTGAATACACGGTGGTCACGTTAATATTTAATTTTTTTGTTCGGAAAACTAGAAGACGCTCTATGTTGGCGCGACCACGTCTTCAGGTTTGGTCACTTGTCTGCATGACAATTAGTTTGGTTAGGACGCGGCCTACTTATTTCAAAATCTAAATTAAAACAGCTTCCACGAAAAAAATATTCTAAGAAAGTAATATAAGCAAAAATATTTTTTGCATGTATTATTTCTTTAAGAAATTTTACGTAAGACAAGAAATTCCAGCATAAATCTTTAAGAACACAACTAAAACGTACCTGATGTTTTATTTCACTGCGCAAAAACAACAAAACGAAAACATAAACGCATAAACTCGTGAAAATATGAAATTTTCAGAAGAAGGAAGGCCATTTGCACTTCACTCCACTTCAGTGTTGTAGTAAAACAAAATAGTGCGTACAACTTGATGTTGCCAATTTACTCAGGTCTTTTTGGTACTATACTAGCTTATGCCCTCGGATTTGCCCGCGTAGCAGTTTGAAATTTTCTTACAGTAACTTTTTTTTTCGTATGGTTAGTGCCGCCCATGGACCTCTGACTTGGCTTTACATGCCGACTTTCAGGTATGCTGGTTTGGTTTCTTCACGATGTGTTCCTTGACTGAAGCAAGTGATAATTACACACATGAATCCGAAAAATCAGAGGTGCGTGTCTTGAGTTCGAACTCGAGACCTATGACTTGGCACTCCGACTGTCACGTCACTACTAGGAAATTAATACCGGGATAAAAAAAGCCCTTCCTAACCCAGATGAGTTAAGATGTCGTTAACAAACTTGTATTCCCAATACTATTCATTTTGGTAAATCAATCCATTGCGTGATTTAGTTTGTCAAGCAGACGAATTTTTCAAATTTACGAATAGCCTTCAAAATGTTGTAATAAAATCCCTATCCCAAAGTCATCATTCAAAGTTCGAGTGAATCGGATTTTTCTAGACGTGCTCCACCCTGGGCCGCATCATCGCTTCACATCAGGCGTTTCCATTGAAATATGTTCTGGTGTTAAGACGTGAAAAGGTAACAAACGGATGGAGTTACTATCACAATTGTGGATAATATTCGCATATACTTTTTATGGTACAAGTTCAACAGAAGCTTATGTTGTTTTTGTAATCGTGTTTAGCGTTGAATTGTCTTGTTTGTTGAGTTGTGAGCTGTTCTGTTTAGTCTTGATTTGGTATGAGATATACATAGGTATATGTGTTATTTTTGATTTTATTTAACAGTAAGTGAGGTTTAACCATTATGCGAGAGGGTCCTAAGCTAAAACGGATGCTAATTTTATTAAAAAAATATTAAATCAAGTAAGTATTTACCTTCACAATCTTTCGTTGCTAACAATTCTTATTTACTAGAAAAATACAGGTCTATTAAAATTTATTAAAATCACTGCAAATTTTCATTATACGAACCTATTGACGAGCAACTTTATAATAATTAAAAACTTAAATGACAATATCTATTGTGTTAAGAGTTTTTCTCCACATTTTTCTTCTACTCCTCGATCTGTGTGAAACTTAAGAAAGTTTAAAAGGTTTCCCCACAAGTTAAAACGGGAAAATAAGTTACTTCGGCGGACGAAAGCTTGCAGTCTGTTACTCTTGCAACATGTAGTGTCACTTGCAGTTGTCGAGTCGTGAGAGGCGGCGTTTTTTTCTTTCCAGCCATTGGTTTCAACTTTTTGAATGGAAATACAAAATGGAACAAAGAAAGTTTTTTTTAAACTAATTGTTTGTCAAAAAGCAGTTTGCTAACGCGACAACTCACCTGGTGGAGAAGCCGCGTGTTCAAGATGGCTAGCATGTTCTAGAACGGTAAATTGGAAGACATGAGGACAACCACTAACCTGCAATCGGCCCGCGTCGTGGACGGCCCACTGCCTTTCAAGAGGAGACCTGTGTCCCAGAAAAGGGCACATCATATGCTGATTATGTTAAGCCTATTTAAAGTTAGAACAAAGTAATCCTACTCGATGATGGAATAAGGTATTTAGTAGTTCAAACTCACTTCCCCAAAACGATCCCATATTTCACTCACTCCGAATTCTATTGCCGTTACTAGTTTAAACTGTAATAGAAATTGGTACCAGAACGTCGGATACCGATTCCGCACACGAATAAATCTGTTGGATCTGTATCGTAACTTGGCGTAGAATTTAATATCCAGGCTTACTGCTACGTGTAGACTCCAACTCTATAGATTCGTCATAATACCCAGCTATGAGCGAATACTGAATATCCTTGGAGAACGTGTCATATCTTGAGAAATATGAAATATTTTGGGATAAAGAGTACTTCACCGAATAGTTGGTGTAATAATGTTGTGGATAAGTATGTAATATTGAGTTTTTCTTGACTTAGTTTGCGGTTTATTTGTACCTATAATATAGGCTAAAACATTTGATAAGCCGCTTGCGTTCAAATGGTTGGGAATCTGTGTATGTCAATTTCGCAACCACGAAACCTGACAACAATAGCATCACGCCTGTAATTCCCGAAAGGTTAGGCATAGGTGTACCTAATACAAAGTTCACCCACGTTTCGCCAGTTATGTTTAAGTCCTATGTAATAGGCGAACGTATTGCCTTCAACCGGGCAAAAATGCAGACTCCGTGGCTGATACTGAGAAATTTCTGAAGGAAAAATCCAATAACACATTGATCCAACCTAGGAATCATACCCAGGACCTCATGTTTAGCAGTCATGCTTGGGACCACTCCAGTCCTGACAAATGTTTGAAATTTAATTGATCTTAGTCAACATAATTTCAGCCGAAACTCACAATGATGAATGCGATGAAAACGATCACTGATGGACATAAGCCTGTTACCTGTAGCACTTGTTTTATCTCTTGCAGCGCATCACAAAGACGCCTGCGTTTTGTCCTTAAGAGCGTTAACGTCTTACGGCATTTCATACAAACTTTCAAGTGATTTTTTGTCGAAATTACTGAACCGATTTTAATGAAACTTCGTACGTATAAGCACGATACATAAGTCTAAAAACTTGACAGAGAACCCTCTGTCACTCTCCCTCTCTTTGCCCTTTGTGTTCCAGGGCCACGGTATCTCTTTCGAACAGTCCCGCAGCCCAAGCCTCGATACCCTTAGGTTTGTGTCCAAACGCCATATAATTATAAATCAGTGACAGTAATAACTCCACTAATTTCGTAGTATTCAGTTCATTTATTCCACTCTTAATTGACTCCAATTGCGACGTTCTTAAATATTCTCCCCAGGATCTTCGCCCAAAACAATAATTCCCTACTGTCTTAAAAATGTCCATACATTTTCTTCCTTGACAATATAAATTAGTTATGCGCGACTGAGCAGATTTATAATTGTCCCGAAAATTATTCATTCCTCTTTTCCTTAATGCATTGTGGGATGGCGAATAATTAGCAGACCACTTTTTTTCACTTTTAATTGCTCACGCGAAATTACCTGACGTTCTTACTAATTAGGAGGTATGGCTGTGCTGAGGTAGTGTTGGTATCGGATTTTTGTACGCGGATGTGTAGCCAGATATGTTTATTTACAATGTAAAATAAATCCATAGCAAATAATAATTGTATAGGATATTACAAATAAAAATGGAAAAAAAAAATCTTTTTACAAAAAATAAAACCGACTTCAAAACACAAAAAAGTAAATAAAACAAACAAAAGTCACCGACTTCAGAAGCTAAAATTATTTTTCACTTTGTGTTTTTGAAGTCGGTTTTATTTTAAGTGGCATAAAACCACATTTACCACACCATTCTAATTTACGCATGTGACTAAATGAGTGATTATATCAATGCTGATGAATGGAGAGGGTGAGGAAGGCCAAAGAAAAGACGATTGGATTGTGTGAGGAAAGGTTATGAAAGAGAAAGGAATAAATGATGCCGAGACGTCTGATAGGGGAAAATGGAAGAAGAAAACGTTGCGCTGATCCCAAATAGAATGGGACAAGGGCAGGGAGATGATGAACTTGTCAGTGTTTGCAATGTGGCATATAAATTAATTAATAATTATTATTGTAGGAAAGTTTATTTTTGTGTACCTTGTATATATAAATAAATAAGAGTTTACCGAAATTTTGTGTTTTTTCTTATTAGATCTCCTAAGTCCTAACTTCCGCACGCAAAATACGCGCTTTGACGTTGAGTTGCGGACACCAGCCCGTTATACAAGTCCTAACTGTACTTGCCGAACAAAAACTTTACGAAACGGGAATGAATATACGCATACTCAAAAGTTGACGGAACGAGACTCAATGTATGAAGATCAAATGGGACTTTTGTGATGGTATTTTATTTAGTTGGCGAAACGGGAAAGTTACCAAGCGGGACATACCCGGAATTTCAACCCTTACTGACACAGTGCACTTTTATTTAGGCATCCTTGTAAATGTCACTTGGTGATAAAAACAAGCGTTTTTCTTTACTTAAATTATCTTTCCTTGTTACTAAGCAGTTGATCTTGAAAATAATTTATTTTCTCCCACTTACACAATAAAATAAATACACCAGGTGCCCAAAATATTTGGCCAACATTAATAAAGCAGATAACACCTTTATATATTGCATCGTAATCAGTATAATTCATTCTCAAAATCAACGGTGGCTACGATCTTTTCTAGAAAGTTCTCTTAGAAATTTTCCCTGTAAAGGTATAAATTAGATTCTTTATCAGTTTGTGGGGAAAGTTTACTATCTTAAGGTTTGTTTTACTGCGTTGGGCGACTACGTAAATTGAAAAATAAGACTTGTACGGTCTCTGGCGAAGCGAATATTGAGAGTAAAGTCTGAACGCGCTTAGTTAATTGTAGAGGAATAAAGGAACGGCTATTTTATTTGTTTTTCTGTGATATAGTTGAAATGAAAATGTATGTGAAGTTTTGTTGTGTCTCTGGTTTATTTACGATGGAAGATTTAGTTGAAATTATATCTAAGATTTTAGTTTGAGTGTTGAGATTTAACGCAGGACACCCCTATTAAATCGTTCTACGTAAAATCTCATTAGAGTCTAAATCTTATTGTCATAACAATAAGAAAATTATTCATGTGCTTTCATGTCCTTTTTGCTACTAGAACTAGTTATGTTTGGTATTGTACATTGTGGTGTACTACATGATAGTCAAATTCCAGATTATTTTCATTAATCTATTCCAATTTAGTATCACTAATCAGCTCTATTAAGAGAAACAAAGTATGTTTTTTTTTAATATTGTAAAAATATTATTTTTACATTTCCTTAAATATAGTTTTGAATTCCTCGACTGCCTCGTTGGTCTAGTGGTCAGAATCGCGACTGCTGCGCATGAGGTCCCAGGTTCGATTCCCCGTCTAGGCAATTATTATTGGGTTTTTCTATAATGAATTTCTTAGCAGCCACGGAGTCTGTTTTGTGCCCGGTTGAAGGCAATAGGCTCGCCCTCTATTACATGGGACTTAAACATAACTGGCGAAATGTGGGTGTACTATTAGGTGCACCTCTGCCCAACCCTTCGAGAATTATAGGCGTTATGATGTTAAGTATAGTTTTTAATTCACTTTCACTCCCTTCTTAGATATCTAATAATCTCAATCGATTACGCTTTTGCATCTTGATGACATTCCCAAGAACAAGTTTATCTCATCTTAATTAAATCCCATCGAATCTTCTAAACCGAGGCCTTTCTCGACTTAATACAATTCTTGTGTTACTCGGACTTAACAATGCAAGCAGCCCTTTTTAGTCAGAAAGGGTTGTGATAAATTCGGTATTCGAAACTCTGAAGTGGGTAGGTTGTTAACTATTTTACATAACATAACATCATGCTAGGTCAGGTTAGGCAGGAGTGTACCTGATAGTACATCCACATTTCGCCAGTTATGTTTAAATCCCATGTAATAGGGGGCGAACCTCTTGCCATCAACCAGGTATAAATCCAGACTCCATGGCTGCTACTGAGAAATTCCTGATGGAAAAATCCAATAACACTTTATCCGACCTGGGAATCGAACCGAGGATCTCATTCTCAACAATTGGGCTTGCGACCACTAGACCAACGAGGCACTGGGTATTTCACCCAAATAAAAAACATTTAATTAATTTATTTAACATACAATACATCGTTTTAATTTAACTTGAAAGTAATAGAATAATACCGCCTTGGAGTATATAGTCATCATATGCCTAGCCTTGTCCCAACTTTGTTGGGGTCGGCTTCCAGTCTAACCGGATGCAGCTGAATACCAGTATTTATATGGAGCGACTGCCTATCTGACCTCCACAACCCAGTTATTACTGGGTAATACGATACCCCTTGATAAGAATGGTTGTCAGACTTTTTGGAGCACTGACTACCCAACGACTGTCAAAGATCTACAAATGATACCCGGGACCAACGGCTTAACGTGCTTTCCGAGGCACGGAGGAAATTCGGTAAGTAATGGGTGGTCACCCATCCACAGACGTACCTAAGCAAGCACGTCTTGGAGTATGTAGTATCTAACTGAAATAAACATGAAGTTTAAAGTCGCATTAACTAAAATTAGCCAATTGTAATGCGACTGTTATCGCCAAAGAAGCACACAATTTAATTAGTGGTCAATGAAATCAGCAAACGGCACATCACTTAAACTTAGCCTAGTTCCTTCCTAATAAGGTATAGGTGTGAAAAACGTGTACACATCGGGCCAATAGATTTAGCCCACAGTACACAAAAGGTCCACAATTTATTTTACCACATTGAATCCCCGTTCTTGGGTGCCAGAACAAATATTTTGCACTTAACCGCACGGAACTGTGGACGATGCACAAAGGCGACTTTCGTTTGTTCCATGTAAAGGTTCCTGTGTGAGTGTGTGTGTGTGTGTCTGTTTGTGCACTGGTATTGAATGTGACAATGATGTTTATTGGACGTGTTCCCGCTCGCTTTGTATAAACGTGTTCTTTTTTGTGTGAAAGATTGTGTTCGGAATGGTTCTGTAGGTGATTCACTACATACATGCAAACAACATACATACAACATGCATGCAACATACATACAACATACATACAACATACATACAACATGCATACGACATACATACATTCAACATTCATTCAAATACAAAATATATTTAGGACATATTTTACACACAGAGACAAACACGTACCGTACGGCCCGTCCGTCAGTTACACAAATACACTGGACATGCGCATCGCCTGCTGAGTCCTTTGTTTAAGGCGTGTGACGTAGCGCATCATACGATCGCTGTGACGTATGCGCGCGCGCCTTCCCCGCGGTGCTCACCAGTCACGACCTATCTATGACGCCGCACGCACGCTCGCTTATGCGATTTACGTTTCCGCATACCCGCGCTAAACCGCTGTATCGCTTCATTGCATAAAACTTTGTAACGCTTGCTTTCTTGTACTGCGCTTCGCTTGTTCTGTGCCTTCAAAGGATAAACATTGTTGTGTCGTGTAGTGTACGTGTGCGAACATTAAAGTGTGGCTACCCAACAAAAAGGACTTTGATTTCTCGGGACCCGTAAGTTAACTCACACTACCTACACACCCAAACTGGTGACCCCGTTTCGAACATTTTGAAAAACAGTGAGTGCAGAGACTATTATAATAAGCAAGCATGAGCAGCGACGGTAGTGACACCGAAACATCGCAGCGCCCCGCGCCGCAACGCCGGCCGAGTAAATGTGCGCGCGTGTCCACTGACCCTGATCCGGAACAATCGACACCGGAACTTTTTCGTGTAGGCGTCCGCATACCACCATTTTGGCCAGAAAAACCAAACATATGGTTCTGCCAAATAGAAGGCCAATTCAAACTCGCCAGAATTACGGACGACTACACGAAATTTCACTACGTCCTTGGCCACCTGGACCGGCAGTACTCCATCGAGGTGGAAGATATTATCACCGATCCACCCGCTACTGGAGCCTACAATAAACTGAAGACTGAGCTCATCAAGCGCCTGTCCGTCTCCAAAGAGAGGAAAGTGAAGCAGCTCCTGCAGTCGGAGGAACTAGGTGACCGAAAACCGTCCCAGTTCTTGCGGCACCTCCAACACTTGGCAGGACCAACGATCCCAGAGGATTTTCTTCGCACGATCTGGACGAGCCGCTTGCCAGGGAACCTACAGACGGTCATCGCGTCACGCTTGACCATGACCCTCAGTGAGCTCGCAGACCTTGCTGATAGCGTCCACGACATCGCGCCTCCTACACCTCAAGTCGCAGCAGCCTCATCACGAGTCGATCCACAAACGGACATGATGAAGCTCATCATGGAGCTGACGAAGAAGGTCGACGCGCTGACTACTGAGAGGTATGATCGCTCCCGCCCACGCACCAGGAGGACATCCAGCCGAAGTCGCAGTCCATCACAACGGTCGCAGTCCAACTACAGGAAGTTCCCGACTTGTTGGTACCACTTTAAATTCGGTAAACAGGCGAAGAAATGCGTCCGCCCGTGTGACTACAAGTCGGGAAACGCTGCGGGCAGTCAATAATGGCGGCTGAAGATTGCCCATCCACCACTGGTCGCCTGTTCGTGACAGATCGCAGGTCGAAAGTCCAATTTTTAGTGGACACGGGAAGCGACTTATGCGTCTACCCACGATCTGCGCTACCACAGCAACGACGGGAGAAGACGGAATACCAGTTGTGTGCAGCCAACGGGACAACAATCAACACCTACGGTTACCTCCAGGTTGTTTTAAATTTAGGCCTACGTAGGGATTTTCCGTGGCGCTTTATTGTAGCAGACGTCACTAAAGCCATCGTAGGCGTCGATTTTCTATCGTATTTTAATTTAATTGTAGACATTCGCAACAAACGCCTCATCGATGGCATTACTAACCTGTCAGCTATTGCTTCTATCGCACATCCAGATAGCTTAATTTCAAGTGTAAAGGTCGTGACTGGTGAATGCAAATACCGTAATCTCCTATCAGAGTTTCAGGAAATAACACGGCCAGCAGGCGCACCATTCACACCAAAACACAACACAGTACACCACATTCGCACCACATCAGGCCCCCCAGTATCTTGTTCCCCACGTAGACTAGCCCCGGATAAAATGAAAATTGCCAAGGCCGAGTTCGAGGCAATGTTGGCAAACGGTACAGCTCGACCATCTGAGAGCCCTTGGGCGTCGCCTCTCCACCTCGCCCCGAAGAAAGACAACGGCTGGCGTCCATGCGGTGATTACAGGCTGCTCAACGCAAGGACAATCCCAGATAAGTACCCAATCAGGCACATCCATGACTTTGCCCACAGTTTATCTGGTTGTAAGATTTTTTCCACTATAGATCTTGTTAAAGCTTACAACCAGTTACCAGTATTTGAGCAGGACATCCCAAAAACCGCCATCACTACACCCTTCGGTCTGTACGAGTTTCCGTTTATGACGTTCGGTCTAAGGAACGCCGGGCAGACTTTCCAAAGGTTCGTTGACGAAATGACTCGTGGCCTAGACTTCTGCTTCCCATATCTGGATGACTTTTTGGTGTACTCTAGGCATGAAGCCGAGCATGAAGACCACCTTCGCCAACTGTTCTCGAGGATGAAGGAATATGGCATGCTCATTAACACTGCCAAATGCGTATTTGGTGCACCAGAGGTCACATTCCTAGGCTACCACATCTCGCAACACGGAACGAAGCCTTTGGAAAGCAAGGTGCAGGCAATCAGGGAGTTCCCAGTACCGAAAACTGCTAGGCAACTAAGAAGGTTTCTGGGCATGATTAATTTTTACCGGAGGTTTCTACCTCGGGCTGCCCAGAACCAAGCGCCTTTACACGCTTTGCTGACCGGGAACGTGAAAGCCTCTCAGCCGGTCGACATAAGCGGACCCTCGTTGCAGGCTTTCGAAGAATGCAAGGACAGCCTGTGTAGTGCAGCATTGTTGGCACATCCTGACACAAATGCCAAACTGGGCCTGGTCACGGATGCATCTGATTTCGCCATTGGTGGAGTCCTGCAACAATTTAAGGACGGTAATTGGCAGCCATTAGCCTTTTTCACCCGCAAGCTGAGCCCACCACAGCAAAAGTACTCACCATACGACAGAGAACTACTTGCCATATACGAAAGTATAAAATACTTCCAACACTGGTTAGCCGCTACCACTTTCACCATCTATACGGACCACAAGCCGCTGTGTTACGCTTTCCAGCAGCGCGATTCAAATATGTCCATCTAGACCTCGTCGGTCCATTACCCCCATCCAACGAATATCGGTATTGCTTGACACTCGTCGATCGCTTCACGCGATGGGTTGAAGTCGTCCCTATTACCGACATTACAGCGGAAACTGTGGCCAAAGCGTTCCTGTCAGGGTGGGTAGCACGATTTGGTTGCCCAACCGATATTGTCACCGATCGCGGGAGACAATTCGAGTCTGGCATCTTCCAACATCTCGCAAAGGCCATAGGGTTTAGGCATCGCAAGACTACCGCATACCATCCTCAGTGCAACGGCCTAGTCGAACGATTCCACCGGCAGCTGAAAGCAGCAATCAAGTGCCATGCAGACAGCCGCTGGACCGAATTCCTACCACTTGTACTGCTCGGCATAAGAAGTTCCTTCAAAGAAGACCTTCAATCGTCTTCTGCCGAGTTAGTATACGGTGAACCCTTAAGGCTGCCGGGAGAATTCTTCGGCCATAAAGTTGACAAATGTACGACTGATATAACGGACTTCACAGCCCGAATCAGATCATTTGCCAACAACTTACAGCCAGTTCCCACGTCGCACCACTCAAAAGAAAAAATCTTCATTCACAAAGATTTATCGTCTTGTTCCCATGTTTTTCTTCGGGACGATGCGTTGAGGGGTGCACTCCAGCCAGCATACACTGGCCCCTATGAAGTGATAGAAAGAGGTGCCAAAGTTTTTAAAATAAAGGTAAAAGGGAAATCCGCCACAGTATCCGTAGACCGCCTAAAACCAGCCTACCTACTGAACGACACCCATGACACCCCTACCCCAAATAAACCAGTACCCGAACCACCGCCATCCATCCCACCAGTCAAAACCACTCGTTCCGGTAGAAGAGTCCAATTTCCGGACTACTATCGCCCGTAGCACGGTCTCTGGAGGGGAGTGATGTAGGTGATTCACTACATACATGCAAACAACATACATACAACATGCATGCAACATACATACAACATACATACAACATACATACAACATGCATACGACATACATACATTCAACATTCATTCAAATACAAAATATATTTAGGATATATTTTACACACAGAGACAAACACGTACCGTACGGCCCGTCCGTCAGTTACACAAATACACTGGACATGCGCATCGCCTGCTGAGTCCTTTGTTTAAGGCGTGTGACGTAGCGCATCATACGTTCGCTGTGACGTATGCGCGCGCGCCTTCCCCGCGGTGCTCACCAGTCACGACCTATCTATGACGCCGCACGCACGCTCGCTTATGCGATTTACGTTTCCGCATACCCGCGCTAAACCGCTGTATCGCTTCATTGCATAAAACTTTGTAACGCTTGCTTTCTTGTACTGCGCTTCGCTTGTTCTGTGCCTTCAAAGGATAAACATTGTTGTGTCATGTAGTGTACGTGTGCGAACATTAAAGTGTGGCTACCCAACAAAAAGGACTTTGATTTCTCGGGACCCGTAAGTTAACTCACACTACCTACACACCCAAAGTTCTGTTAAAATTGAGTGGAATTTTTAAGTGGCTATGATGCAAGTTATTCTTAAAAACTTCAATGTAATTCAAATCTCTTAATGTCATATCATAATTTCGGTAAAATGCCGCATCAACTCTATGGTTCTTTTCAGAGCGTGTTCTTAATTAGAACTAGCTTAATGGAAAAGCTTTATGGTGACTATAACGTTTTTCTATACAATTTCCACATACCATTTCAATAAAATAAATTAATGTTTACCAACGGGCTCCTCCTGTCGATGACATGCAAGCGTTAAAAGAACTATGCATCACTATGAAATTAAATCACAATCATTTTCATTTTAACATCAAAGAATATAGTAAATATTTTTGTCAAAAATAAAAACGACATTTCACGTTCCTGAAAATCTCAAGAAAATGAACCAACGGAGTAATAGACAAAGCACAAAGTATAACAATTGGAAAGAAACTTAGCACAAACGCAATCCAATTTCGTTGTTTGTGTATTTACAAACAAGTTTATCTACTTTGTCGGAGTTTAACAAAGGAAATGAGTTGACAGTACTCAGGTGTAGTTCACATAGACTTGGGTTTAGAAGATTGAAGAAGGGCGTTGCTTTAAAGTATGTTTTACGGTTATATACTCTGGTGAGATAGGTAGAGATTTTGTGTTAGATACTACAGGGTGGAAAGGTCATTGACGTACAAGCGGTTACCACGTCGTATTCAGCACATCATTTCGGCGTCACATAGAGATTTTTCATCGATATTTTTTTTTTTAATACATCAGATTTTTTTTGAAAATTGCAATGAAAAATTTCTACAAACGTGCAGTACCAATCCAGTCAAAATTATATGCAACAGCAGATATTTTTTTTGAAATTGCCGATGAACACATGATAACCATTTGTGCGACAAAAAATTTTTTTTTCTAATTCAATAGACAGGTGTATTACTGGGGAGTTTGTTGTACTACTTATTTTTTCCAGCTAAAACACTGGGAAGTGGTGGAAAGCGGACGTTTTAGGGAAATGTATTATGTTATTTTGATGATCATGACTGGCATGTGCTACGTCGTATTAAATAAGGTCCCTTTTTCCCTGATGTTTTTGTTTTACGAAAGGTTTTTCGTTATAAAAAGGTTGCTTAGTTTCTACTTAAAAAAATTACAATCAAAGCTTTGAATTGTACAAAATAGAGTGGAAATGAAGAAACACGAGTTCCCATACACAAAAGCAGCAGATTCGTGGCCTAGTTTAAGATAACAGTCTACACAATTAATTGGTAAATGAGTCTCTAAGTGTTCATAGATTAGCGACGGAATCCGAGAGCCAATTAACGAAATTAGGTTTTAGATTTCATTCGCTTTATTTCCTCGGCATCGGCAGTAAATTTTAAACGTTCTGGAATAAATTAGAGCAGTTTTGGGGTCTTTGATTAAATATGTATGACGGTATACTCTATTTAGGAAGTTATGTCAAATTGGCAGTTTGAGACTCGCTCTTGACTCGCCTGGTGGAAAGTGATGAGTGGAGTCTACGATGTGATAAGTGTACCACAACGCCTGTCCACGTCTTCGTGTCTGTAACGTCAGAGTTAAGAACACAGAGTTGGCAACACAGACGCTGGCAGAGAGTTCTATTGTACTATTTTATTCACGTTGGTATATTCCAACACAAGCAAAATTTAATTTACGCACGATGAGTTTAAATTCTATTTTCTATGTGCCTGTGACTAACAAGTCTTGAAAACACTTTAAATGTCAATATTTCATCATCATCATGAACCTGAAATCAGCATCTACACGAAGTAAATCTCTCTTTTCTTTTCAGTCAGTTTCCATGGTAAGGAATTTAAGTCCATCAAACTGTGTTGGTCTTTGGAATGCAGATCCAGTACAATGTCCACACAATACATCTATGATATCGAGCGTCGGCGACGCACACGTTACAAAACATTTGGGATTTAACTTTGTCTCCCTAACATCACGTTCCATAATTACAATCTGTATTACTTTATACATACTGTATTACTTTAAACATAATATGTCAATTTTAAAACAACATCCATTCTCGGGCATCCTCCCTTGGTTGCATACTTCATCTTGATGAAGTCCTCAGGCCACCGATTGAGATGCATTTGATCTGTTATAATGAGACTATGAGCTCATAATAATCAAAACAATGTAACGAGGCACACTGACTATGTTTGATATTGTGCCACAATCCTACATTAAAAATGTTTGTCATAAAAACAATTTGTCAGAATCAGACTATTTTTTTGACCATACATTACATACGTCCTACATCTTGGCACAAAATCGACCGGTGACCTTGAGTGAAAAGATGGCGGAAGCGGCCGCATGGCATTTAGGTCGTCAAATCAAATCCGCAATAAATAAATTTAAGTCGCTCACATGTAGCTAATAAATTGAGGAGCTACATTTTAGCTTTACTAAAACATAAAAGAAGTATCGAATATATTAAGTTTTGCTTTTTTTTTTCAATATGAAGTCTAGGTTGAACATGAACTGTTTAAAATCTTGAACGGAATTTAATAAAATTATAATCCATCAGATCCGATAAACAGAATGAAAAGGTTCTAATAGTTAAAAATGCATCAATATTAGTTATACAGCTTAGTGAAAAAATTCATAAGCTTTTCAATAAAACAAAAAATCTGATTTCACTCAAGACAGACTCAAGACTAGAGGAGCTCAAGGCGAAACAATAACAGCCGATCGGATCGATCTTCAGGTCAAGCCGTGCTGGTCTAGGTTGGTTTGTGGATGGGTGACCCATTACTTACCGAGTTTCCTCCATGTATCGGAAAGCACGTTAAGCCGATGGTCTCGGCTGTCATTTATAGATCTTTGACAGTCGTTACAGGTAGTCAGTGACCCGGAAGTCTGACAAACAGTCTTACCAAGGGGTAAGTTGCAACAGTATTACTAAGAACTAACTGGGAGGAGGAGAACTAGTGGAGGTTAGGATAGGCACTCGCTCCATGTAAAATACTGAAATTCAGCTGCATCCGGTAAGACTTGAAGACGACACATAGTTGAGAAAAAGCTAGGCAGATGATGCCAATTCCAAAGATTCACAAAAATATCATGAAAATGCTGTTTAAATTTTCCTCTCAAGAGCAGAAAAGCTTAAAATAATTTAATCATAATATCACCCACACACAACATGAGAACATAAACCAATTCGGTTGATAAAACTAAAATGGCGGCGTCGCGGGCGTTGCACGGCGGCGTGGTTATCGCGCTCGTAAACAAAAGATTGGCGATGATTTAAGCTTTAGCCTGCTGTAATATCCAAGGGTGTATCTTCAAAGTGTAAATCTACGAACTTGATATTTATTCTATTAGATTTTCAGGCATCAAAATTTTAGAAATATGTTTTGGTTTGAAGCTTGCAAGCGAGCCGTCAAACTTTATGATTTAGATTCTCCTATGGTTACTGACTGTGCTCCAAAGCACACATTACTGACGTTGCTCAAAAAGCCGCTAAGCTAAAGTGTGACTGGGGTGGCCATGTCTGCCACATGCCCGACGAGCTGTGGGTCAAAATAACCACGATGTGGAGCCCTGACACAGTCAAAGCCGTCGCGGCAGACCTTGTAGAAGATGGCGGGACGAGCTGCACAAAACAAACGACCAGTGGCCCATATTAGCCCTGGATCGTAGCAACTGGAAGTCATGCGGAGAGGCCTTTGCCCAGCAGAGAGATAACGCAGGCTAACAGTATCATTATATTAATTATTTAAAATTATACCCTCAAATCAAAAAACTTTTCTAGTCAGTGAATGTTGTAGTTAACTCATAAATAGACTGCTCGTGACAGTTCTACTAGTTTATCCACCATGATTTCAGATTGAGTGTATTTGTCGACTTATTTAACTAAAAACAGGTTTAAACTTATAATTTTATAGTTCACATTCATTCAGCAACCCAACACAGAAACTGTGTATTTTAAAAACGGAGAAGACTATGCCTGAATTTAGTATCAGTTCATTCAAACGTGAAATAAATCAAACATTTCTTACCACCAAACAAAACCAACCTCCTAATATGATCTGAAAGTTTGCTTTCAGATTATATTTTCAAAGTTTTTCATAAAAGATTCCACATAAAGACGTCATAGTTGGGTCACATATTTTTATAGAAACATCTCTCTTAGATAAGCAAGCCTTCATCTTTTGTAAATGATTCAGAACTGCGATGTACGCTACTGTTCTTTCACTATCATTTTACTTCTGATTGGACATCACTATCAAAATGAAATTGATCTTAAAACCGTTTAAATAAGGCTGCTGTTCGGTTGCTGGCACGGAAAAGTCTGTGAAATAACACTGATCTTTATTTTCATTTAAATAAGGTGGTTTTTTGGTTGTTGCTGTCAGACGTTGCCTAACAGTTAGAGGACTGTATATTATTCGTTCATATAGAATTGTGGGTACATTGTATCCTTTTGAACTTCGGCCTTTCTCCTTAACAATGGTTTTCTGTGAGCCGCCGAAGTACTGTGAGCATGTATACTGTTTTCGTGGGACATTCCTGGACTCTTGGTTCGACAATAGCTAAACAAAATTGAGCCTTTGTGGGTTCGTCTTTTGTTTTCTAGGAACCTACAATAGGCGTTGGGTAATGTATGAATGTTTTGTACTGTTTTTGAATTGTACGATGAGTTAACATAATTTTATGTGTGTGAAAAAGATTTAGGCGATTGTTGTAACTATGTTGTCCTACAATTTAATCATATTTAAAATATCAGTGTGTATCAGAGGAGCTCGTGGTTAAATAATAACAGCCGCTCGGATCGATCTTTCCCATTACATACCAACTTTCCTCCGTGCCTCGGAAAGCACGTTAAGCCGTTGGTCCCGGCTGTCATTTGTAGATCTTTGACAGTCGATACAGGTAGTTAGTGGCCCAAAAAGTCTGACAACCAGTCTTACCAAGGGGTATCGTATTACCTAGTACTCACTGGGTTGTGGAGGTCAGATAGGCAGTCGCTCCTTGTAAAATACTGGTATTCAGCTGCATTCGGTTAGACTGGAAGCCGACCTCAATATAGTTGGGAAAAGGCTAGGCAGATGATTTAAAATATCATTGTGTGACCGTCTAGTCATAGGTATCGACTTCGAAGACACGCACCTCTGATTTTTCGCATTTGTGTGCGTATTGAATAATTATGTGGTGAAGGAAAACATCGTGAGGAAACCAGCACGTCTGAGAGATATTTCTTGACGGCATGTAAAGCCAATTCAGAGGCCCAAGGCGGATTAAAAACTCAAGCACGCGTAGCATGACCACCGTAGAAACGGCCTTTTAAAAGGAAGAATCGACAAAATGACAGATTATGTCGCCACAATGACAGATTTCTTTGCACTATCTGTCATTTTGTCGATTCTTCCGTCAAAGGAATCCTTGTCTACGGTGGTCATGCTACAGGGGCTAACCTAGGTTAGGCACTAACCATAAAGAGGAATCAAATTTAAATGTCAAAGGTCATGTCCTCAAGCAGGTTTATTATTCAGTGATACAAATACAGAGATGAGCTCATAAGTCCGGAATTTAGTTACGGGAATTTTTTGTATTTCTTTTCCCAAGATAAAAATAGTATTTTTCGTAACATTTTTATTCGCTTGTTCGTTGTTTTTTTTTTTTTTTTTTTGCAAATACGGGTAGAAGTCAAGGTGTTACATAATTTAAATACAGAAACAGCCATATTTTGCCAATTACAAGGCATGCAAAAGTATAGGGTTTAGGTACAATTAAAATATACATTTACTAATGATACATAATAATATTCTAATTCATAATTCATTAATAAAAATAATCAGTCAATAATAAAATTAATGTCACAATTTCTAATAGTTATTTAAATGCAATATGTGTATAAAATAGTCAAACAACTTCTTTCTCCAATAAAAAATCTTCAACCCTATATAAACTTTGTCTACTAGAAAATTGCTAAGCCTTTTTTTGAATAATGTTAAATTATAGTCCTTCCAACAACTTGGTATTTTGTTATATATCACCGGTGCCATGCAGCAGACACTCTTGCGCATCAGAGTTGTTTTAGCACTAGGGATACACAGACAACTATTGTCACGCCTATTCCTCGGAAATACGTCAGCCATTCGTGCGAAGCGATCCGGGTTTAATTTTACGAATACTGCCATTTATAAAATGTATAAACATGACATGTTCAGATGGTTTTTATTTTGCGGTATGAACTTCACAAAACTGACTGCTCGTTGGTCTAGTGATAGCAAGCGCGACTGCTGAGCATGAAGTCCTGGGTTCAATTCCTAGGTCTAGCAAAGTGTCATTGGGTTTTTCTGTCAAAAATTTCTTAGTACCAGCCATGGATTTGTGCCCAGTTGATGGCAATAGGTTCACCCCCAGTTACATGGGACTTAAACATAACTGGCGAAATGTGGGTGTACTATTACGTGCACCTCAGTATAACACTTCGGGGATTTTAGCTGTGATGTTATGTGAACTTCACAAAATAGCCTAATAATTAGCTATAATGTTCCCACTGCTGGGACACAGACCTCTATAAGAGAAACATATTTGAGAAATTACCACATACTTATGTACATCAGAGTTACCCTACAAAATAATTGCCCGATCGCATATTAAGGTAAAATTTAACAAAGAGGCGAAATTATTATAATTTGTAATGAGTGCGATACGTTCAAAAGCGATCCTCTCTTGTGCTGAACAATAGCCAGATAACTTGATATTTAAACATTGTGCCTTCAATCTGAGGCAAGTATGTTTTATTAATCTAACTTCATATATTAAGAGAGATTTTATGAATATTTGCTAAAGAAAATATGGATTTCAAAAAGTTCATGTTCTTATATTAGCACAATAAATATTAATACATTTCTATGTATAAGAAACATCATCGCCAAAAGTAACGTCTAAACTGAAATTTTGAAACATTTGAAACAGTGCATGGAATTACGTCATCACTTTTGAAGCTTTGGAAGTAGCAAGCAGTACCCATTTTCTATTTACTCACGATTGGTAAAGCTTTGCATTGTGACAATCTTACTTACTAATATAAATGCTAGAGGATGTATGGATGTTTGTTCATCTTTCACGCGGATTTGAGTGAAATTTGACTTTTTAGCCGTCTTACAAAGGTGGTCCACTCAATGTACCCGATGTAAAATAGCTCCTAGCTAACATCCTGTTAATATTATTTACGTGTCAAACGGGAGAACATACCTACCCAGCGCTCGAGTACAGTAGATCATCGCTCACAACAAGGTGTTTTAACTACGTCATGCGTCATAATACTGAATAATATTTTTATTTTTAAATTATTAAAAACTCATAAATACCTTTTTTTATGAATGTTTAGTAGTCATTGGATACATGAAGTGGGCTGCCGTTGTAAGACGACTAAAAAGACACGGTGTATAACCTGGACAAACACATAGGATACTTTTTATCCCGGTAGTACGACCCCGTACAAGCCGCGGCCATAAGCTAGTTCAACACAATCCATTGAACAAGTACTGCTAAAAAAACTAAAGATTCATCGCATCCTCAAAATTAAAATCATTTATTTCAAGCAGGCTTGTTACAGGCACTTTTGCATTGTCGAAACAAAGACAACAATCAAAATGAAGCCACAGTCCCAGTCAGGAGGCAACTGTAGTTGCCCATTCCAAAGCCTTGATCTCTATGGAGAAGAATGGGCAAGTAACTCTATGGACACTCTTTTAAATCAAAAATAGAACAATGATCAAGAAACGAAGTAGCTTGTGTATTGTTGAAAACTTCAGTTTGGAGACATCTCAAATTTTTCGCGTTTGTGTCGGGCTCCAATTTGGAGCTCCTTATTTGGGTAGGTTAGTATGCTACACAATATTGTGTTTCCCAAAAAAATACGCGCCGTCATATCTTCTAGATATTATTTTGAACTTAAGAACCTAATATACATTAATTTAAATTTAATTTTCAAGCGACATTTTAATTTGAGATTTTTTTAATATTAATCAATGTATAATTGTATTATTGTAATAATTCTAACTGTGACATTTGTAATTTCTATTTTTGATGCTCTTGACAATTTTTTTTATATTTTTATTTTAATTTTTGCGTGCCTATTTCCAGGCAGAATGTACAAGTACATGGCTCGCACCTTTCTACTCCACCTGTATTTTAATTTAACCTACATTCATTGCAAATAAATGATTTGATTTGATTTGAAATTGAAAACTGCTACCGGACTTTTGTCTCCAAAAAATCTCACTTAATCTGAACAAAAGCGAGCAATGATACGTATTGGCGTTTTTCCAAAGTACACCTTCAGGTTATTAGTTCTGCATTTCAGTACACTATGCTACCGTACGTACTTAATTAATAAAGTTAATGTCACAGGTGCAGGAATTCTCACGGAATTCGCCCAAGTTTAATATAAACAGAGCCATGAGTAAAACTTATAGTTTCTCCGCAAGTACTGTACGGACGCCGATAAATAGTCGACGGGAATTTGATTTATAAAAGTGGATTTAAGTTTGTTAGTGACAGGGTTGCTTGTTGTTTAATACCAGCCGATAAATTGTTCGATCAGCAACGCTGCTTTCATCATTCATGAGGCCCTTCTGATGTAGATTCTTATTCTTATTGCACACAAAAACACAAATATACATACAAATTGCAATAATATAGCTTATGTACAATGGCGAGCTTAACCCAGAATTGGGTCTTACTTTTTGTAACAAAGATTATGTCTCCATTTGTCGTTAATGTCATCGATTGTGTTATGCATCAGAAGATTGTATTTTAAAACTAAATACAAAAATATATAGCAGCATACAGCATGAGGCAGGACCAGGTTCGATTCGCGGTTCGGGCCAATTGTTATTAGGTTTTTCCATCATTTGTGCCCGGTTTTGACAATAGGCTCGCTACCTATTACATCGGACTTAAACATAACTGGCGAAATGTGTGTGTACTATTAGGTTCACCTCTGCCTAACCCTTCGGGGATTACGGGCGTGATGTTATATTAAAAAAATATCCAGATAACTTACATCCATCCAAGGCAAGGTAAACAGTAAGACTTCAAAATAATAATGCGAAAACTTAAAGAACTAAAACACAAAAGTCTATCGAAACTGCGCGTTATCTTTTCAAAAAACTTTCGTCAGAAATTAATTCCAAATCCAATCACGTTTTATAGCAAAAACAGTGCGTTAATAACAAAGTTTTAGCAATTGAATTTACGATATGATATTATTAATTTATGGGAACCCGCATAAATTAAAATGTGCTATCAAAGGATAATGCGGAGCCGAGAATGAGAAAACCTATCATCGGATTAAGACCCCTTCGTGGGGCTTTGAAAGCCTACAAGTTGTATGGGAGAATTATCGATAGTATATTAATTGAGTTTCTTGCATGATCTGTTTTCCTGGTAACTTTCAAAGGAAGAAGGGTTTTAAATAACTTGAATACAAATGAAAATATTGACTTTATGGTTTTTGTTTGTATTTTTATGCTAGTACTGGTTAGCAGAGCCCATAGATCTCGAAGAACTTTATAAAGTTCATAATATGAAGTCTTAATTAAATAAATCTGTAGTAGAAAGATTTGCCACATGTGTGTAAGAATCTAAATAATATTTCGTCATGAAGTAATTCCCTAAGCAGTCAACAGAAATGTTTGATAATGGCATGAGGCAAGTGAAGGAACCACTAATTGTCAGATTTTACTTACAAGACCAGACATAGTTCGTTTATCTGATAAACTCAAGACAAAATGCCTTACAACCACCTCGTTTGTATCTGACCTAGTTTTGACTTTCAGAGGTCACTTTGAAATATAATAAGCAATATAGAATTTGAAACAATTTAGGCTCAACAAGTTTAGACGCCCTGACACGGTCTGTTTAGGTGTCAGATGGCTTGATTGCGGTCCATACAATGTTTGCCTTTATCTTAGGCTTCAAGCTTCTTCTCCTCAAGTCATAAGCTCTTTAACTTATATTTTGAAAATTAAACATACAATACCTATTTCAATAGGCAGTGACAAGGTCACATTGCTCGCAAAACGAATGTCCAATGCGAAAAGCATGAGAAGATGGTGACGATGTGCCAGACCTTGAAAGAAGCAGCAGAGGGAGAGGGCGTCAGTTACAATAACCACTTTGAATTCAACTTGATGTTTTTAGGGTTCCGAACCCGAAGGGTAACTAACGGGACTCTATAACTAAGCCTCCGCTGTCCGACCGTCCGTCCGTCTGTCTATCAGCAGGCTGTACCTCATGATCCGTAGTAGGTAGACAGTTGAAATTTCACAGAATGTGTATTTCAGTTGCCGCTTTAACATCAAATAATAATAAAAAATAAAAAAAATTAAAGGGGTCTCCCCTACGAAGGTACGGAAGCTTTCATGCGCAAGCCCGACTCGCACCTGGCCGGTTTTTTTTTCTTTGAGCAGTCATTTTACGTGCCTTTCTTGGATTCCTATTACGTGTACCGACTCAATCGTTTTATTAACCAGAGTAAAGTTCTGAAAAAGAAACGTGTAAAATAACGAATTAAAGTGTTAATTCTGAACTTAGAGGTAATTTATTTTACCTGTGTAAGTAATTTTACAAAGTTGCATTCACGAAAGACTGTGAGAAAGTAACATTAAAATATTCACTTCACTGTACTCGTCGTTCCACAAAAGGTTTTATTTGGACATTCACTGGCAGACGTTTAAATTAAAAGTGTCGTAATTATTTTTGACTGTGGCAGACTTTTTTATATTTTAATATAGTAAGTTATTAAATAGTGAAAGGGCGTCTGTCTCGAATAAAATATGAAAAGATTGAAATTATGTTACAAAATTTTAATACTCTTGTTTAATGTTGTAGACAATCTAATATTGCCCGATTATTTTTATTGAAATCATCATCATTTTCCTGCTACCTTATAGCCATATATTTGTCATCGGCGCAGCATGGTCTTCTTCTTCCATGCTTTTAGTCGTCATTTCAAGAGTCCCTACTTTGGTCAACCTCTTCTTTTATAGCCATCCACATTCAAACTCAAAATATTCTCATCACATGCGCATACATTACAATGGAAATTATTTAAATCATAAAAGAATTTAAAAAAAAATGCAATAACAATTTATTGCATTTTTTTAATTTCAAGTGTCAAAAATATAATTTGAGGATTTAACAATTTAAATCCTCAAATTAAATTTTAGACGCTCTTGTAAATCAGTTTGATCAACAAAATTTAGGAAGGAATAATTGCTTTCTAATGTTATCCTTAAGACAAGTCTAAATTAAAATACCTATGACTATGCAGAAATCGTTACAACCAGTAATGTACTTAGTTCCAATCCCAGCCACTCAGCACAGCAAAAGGCAATCCGCTCCAAACGAATATTTTGTCGCGACTATACTTGTAAATAAACCGTTTTAACCCAAATTCCGTGGTTTAAAACCCGTTCTAAATTTGTTTAAAACCACGACCACGTGGGCCGTGCATTGATTACGAATTACTTTAAAAAACTAATTGAAATCATTTACCATTTTTATAAATATATATGTGAAGTCATATAACATACTTGTACTACTTTTTAGGATTAGACATATTGAAAACAATCATGATATGTGTTTTTATTAAAATATAACGGCAACGCCGTATTTTTGTCTTGCACTTTGCTACCAAAATTGCAAAGTAGGTATGAGGAGAGAGAAGAAGAAGAAAATACATTTATTTAGCACATGCCACAAGTGCACATAATAAAAACAAAAAATAAAAACTTTTAAAACCATTATTAAACCGCTATGTGTGGTTTTAAATCGTTTTAAACCAAAAAGACGGTTTAAAACCAAATGGTTTAAAAACGTTTAAAATCCGTTTTGGAATTCTAGTGGCGACACACAATCTTTCCGAAAGTGCCAACTCCAACACACATTTTTCAACTGCTGACATTCAAACTCGCTGCTATTTGAAAGTCGCATATTGAAGTACTATGAATGGCAACCTTTACGCCAAGAATAGCGAGCTCAATGCATTTAGTGAAGTAAATATCGCGAACACTATCTCGCTACAGCGTTGTGCAGGTAGCTATGTTACGTAGTTTCTCTTTTTACGGGATTTTTGGCCTATTTTCAGCCATTTTGGTTTAAATAGTTAAGGTAAAGTGGGTCAAGCACCTTGACTACTATCTATTCTATCTCAAAAGGGTAATGGAATACATCATGTGGCATCCACCAACTCGCACTGGGTCCCACATAGTGGATTACAGCCCACACCTTCTCGTGGAAAGTAAGCCGCTGTCCCAGCAGTGGGATCGTTTGAAGATTGTGTTCGATCATTACTGTGTGGTGCACTACGTCTTTCTGTATGATTTCATAAACTGTTTTCGTTATTTTGATTTTATCGACAATGTATGCCATCTGTTGCTGCTCCACGTAAGTATAGCGGTGCGATTTTATTGTTTGATTGTACGAATTCTCTAGCTCAGCATACTCTGTTAGTCACGTTTTAACACACAACCTAAATTAATACCTAATTGAAAGCAAAAATATTTAGGCATACATTTAACTGTCACCTTAGTTAATAAAAATGGGCATAAGTGCCTTAAGAGCCATTGAATGAATTTTGGCATGTTTAAGGTATCGAAAACAACTTTTGCAATCAATGCCGAAGGAAATTCGCGACACCATACTTGTTTCAGTTAGTAACAACCCGCTGACACTATGACCCAGCTTATGACGTCACACACTGCAGCCTAGGGACCACTCAAAATCATGCTTAGCGCACAACCAAACAGTTTGATCAAAGGTCGGAGCTGGCCTTTTGCTTATTCAGTGAATGCTGGATGCTAATGGATTAATTAGCGATTGAAACGCCATGTCATGGAGTCCTAGGTACAGGAGTGCAACTCAGTGGTACGGTATCTATGTATGTAGTATATATGCGGGTAGGGAGGGGTAGGGGTAGGGTAGGTTTTGGTATCTATGCAGTACGGCTAAAGTCATGATTGGTTAGAATGGTTTACTGTGGTATGTTCAATCACTCAAATAGGGCTTTGGCTGTCTGTGATTGGTCTAAAATTTAGTAGCATGACTGCATAATCAAGACCCAGCCTGTCGAGAAAATTAATTGGTATGCATAGCCTTTTCTCAGCTATGTTGTGGTCGGTTTTTTAGACCATCAAATAGCTGAAAACGACACAGCATTGAGCGCCTGCCTCCACAAACCAGTGATTGTATCACGAAATCTCTTGTAAAGGCTATTTGTCAGATTTTCGGACTTCTGACTCGTAACGACTGTCAAAGGCTAGCATAGAGAGGTTTCGGTATGTCAACCATCTACAGGATCGGCCTTGATATGAATAAAACAAGGGCCCTAAAATGGCCGTTTTAGCAGAAATTCGTAATATTAACTGCATCTGTGACCATTTCAAGTCTATTTTGTTCATATTATGATTCTGCTACAGCGCTATTTTAGGCCCCCTGGAAGGGCACGGCTGTTGCTGTTGGCCTAAGCTAGGCCTTTACTGTGTAAAACAGTAACATGTGCCTTCTTGCCATTAAAGAAGAATATAATCTAACTATTTTATTTCCCATGGAGTCACCAGTTCCAAAGTGAACTATGACTAAAAAAATAAAGATACGTATCCTAGCTATATTGAAAAAAGGATGAATTTGCTTTGGCGAGATTGTGTTACTTTTGTTCGAGTTAACTAGACAAACTGTTCCCTTGAAATGAGACATGCTTAATTTAGTTCTCGTCATGTAGTTAGGTACGAGATTTTATTTTTAGTTCTAGTCTGGACACGTGTAATTTTAATAAGGGGACTGAGTCCTGAAATTAGTAGGTAAGCAAAATGCTTACCTACTAATTGCAAGTGCAAGTGCTTTAGATCATACTTTATATTATTCTGGAGTTTCTGCTTAACCTTATGGGATAAAGGCGTGAGTTTATGTACCTAAGTATATAGGTAGTTTATGTGGTTTTGCTACCAACAATGTTGCTGCTAACCTACAAATGACCTTTTGATTCGTATCAATTAAAATCAAAATATTTTATTTCACATAGGCCTAGATGGGCACTTATAAAACGTCGACAAAAAGGTGCACGGTTCGGGTTGGTCGTTTCCTATGGAGAAGAACCGGCAAGAAACTCCATGGTTACTCTTTTCAAATCATTTGGTATTACAATTATCATGGATACAGCATTTGTACTTAAGTATGGGAGAACAGCGTAGGCCCGACAATAAGTCGTTGCTTACTACACAAAAAATGTACAACAAAATAAAAATTTAACTAAAGTTAACAAGCAGCTGGGATTCAATAAAAAAGAATCTAAACAAAGGTAAAAAAAAAAATATTGTAAAATACTAAATTAAACAAGTGAGGAGCTCGTGGCTAAATAATAACAGCCGCTCGGGTCGATCATTAGGTTAAGCCGTGCTTGCCTAGGTTGGTCTGTGGATGGGTGACCGCCCATTACATACCGAGTTTCCTCCGTGCCTCGGAAAGCACGTTAAGCCGTTGGTCCCGGCTGTCATTTGTAGATCTTTGACAGTCGTTAGGCAGTCAGTGGCCCAAAAAACCTGACAACCAGTCTTACCAAGGGGTATCGTATTACCCAGTACTAACTGGGTTGTGGAGGTCAGATAGGCAGTCGCTCCATGTAAAATACTGGTATTCAGCTGCATCCGGTTAGACTGGAAGCCGACCCCAACATAGTTGGGAAAAGGCTAGGCAGATGATGACTAAATTAAACAAGTGACACAAATATTGTTATCAGTGCTGTAAATATTCTGAGCAAAAGACGTATAAATGATTTGATAACTATTGTAAAAATCTGATTCGAAAGAAGAGAAAAAATGAGATTGAGAATAGTTAGAGACATCCACATTTTTTTGTGCCGTTTATGAGCTACCAGGGAAGCCGCATGCGCAGAAGGAACTAAAGCCAAACTTCTTTATCTTCAACGTAGTCATTCATTTTGTAATTAGCTTTTTTTTTTCATTTTACTAATGTATAAAACCTATTTAATACCATTATTTTAAAGAAGATTTTAAGTTAAGCTCGACTCTTCCCGTGCCCAGAGGGCTGGCCTAGTTTTTGGTCAAAGAATCTGCATTGCCATCCAACGTGGCAATGCTACCAGCTTTCTGGCCATTATTCCTGTTGGCAACGATGTGGACGAATTATTGGACGCCCTTCAATGCTTTTCTGTTTGTACATAATATTTTTATTATTATTTTCAGTTTGGTTATAGATAATTATGTAAATTGGAAAAATAAAAAAATTATCTTAGTGAAGCTGGATTTAAAACCAAAACGTGTTTTTTTAGGAAAAAAGGAAACTTAGACCAAGATCGGAATAGTTTTGATGGAACGCTTTAACACGATTCAACCAAATTTTCTCCGTGAATATACTTCCCTTGAACTTTTCCACTAAAACAGTGTAGAAATGTTCCCCAACTAAGTTTTCTATCAAGAATTTAGTTCCACAACCCAGTACCTAATACTAAATTCTTCATATAAATATGGAAAATTCTTCTATATGAATAAAATTCAAAGTGGAGCAAAAATATTCCGGAATTTTTAATATTACACGTTCTGTAAGTTGACTCCATGTTTTAAACTTCTATAACAGCGGTAACTATAACGTTATTTCTAACGTTAACCATTATTTTTAACGAGACAACTTTTGCATGAACTGTACCTTTTTGAATTAGTTTAGTGGGCATTACATCTATTGGCTAGTGAAGGAGGTGGCGGGACGTGAGAGAGAAAGAACTTCACGTCCCAGCCGCCCATCTCGGGCCTATGGACGGTGAGTAATGTGCTAGCTCGCCGTCCGGCCGTCTTATGACGACAGGTCGTGTCGATCGCGACGGCGCGTTCGTGTTGCACGCGCGCCTCGAACAGATGTCAGCAATCAGGAAGGGGGACCCCTTGCTGACACCAGCAAGGGCCGATGCCTGCCAGGGCTGCGGGACTGTTCGAAAGAGATACCGCGGCCCTGGAACAC
The DNA here is from genome assembly GCA_910589295.1 of Noctua janthe. NCBI lineage: Eukaryota > Metazoa > Arthropoda > Insecta > Lepidoptera > Noctuidae > Noctua > Noctua janthe. Next base: position 4,484,817 of record OU342560.1, read on the forward strand.
AAAGGGCAAAGAAGGACCATGGTTCAAGTTATGGTCCGGAGCGAGAGGGAATGGGAAGCCGTCACCTCCTTCTGCGAATCAGTCATGCTAGTGAAGGAGGTAGCGGGACGTGAGAGGGAAAAAACCTCATGTCCCAGCCGCCGCGGGAGACGCCCTGGTGGCTTCCGGCCACCGTAGGCGCGGGCCTGTGGACGGCGAGTTATGGGCTAGCTCGCCGTCTGGCCGTCTTATGACGACAGGCCGTGTCGACGGCGCGTTCGTGTTCCACGCGCGCCTCAAAGAGATGTCAGCAACCACGTAGGGGTCCGCATGGACCGATGCCTGCCAGGGCTGCGTGACTGTTCGAACCTACTCGGTTGCTGACATCTCGTTGAGGCGCGCGTGGAACACGAACGCACCGTCAACACGGCCTGTCTTTATAAGACGGCCAGACGGCGAGCTAGCCCATAACTCGCCGTCCACAGGCCCGCGCCTACGGTGGCCGGAAGCCACCACGTGACCCCCGACGCCCAGGGCGTCTCACGCGGCGGCTGGGACATGAGGTTTTTTCCCTCTCACGTCCCGCCACCTCCTTCACTAGCATGACTGATTCGCAGAAGGAGGTGACGGCTTCCCATTCCCTCTCGCTCCGGACCATGGCTTGAACCAGGGTCCTTCTTTGCCCTTTGTGTTCCAGGGCCACGGTATCTCTTTCGAACAGTCCCGCAACCCTGGCAGGCATCGGCCCATGCGGACCCCTACTCGGTTGCCGACATCTCTTTGAGGCGCGCGTGGAACACGAACGCACCGTCAATACGGCCTGTCTTCATAAGATGGAAAGACGGCGAGCTAGCCCATAACTCGCCGTCCACAGGCCCGCGCCTACGGTGGCCGGAAGCCACCACGTGACCCCCGACGCCCATGGCGTCTCACGCGGCGGCTGGGACATGAGGTTTTTTCCCTCTCACGTCCCGCCACCTCCTTCACTAGCATGACTGATTCGCAGAAGGAGGTGACGGCTTCCCATTCCCTCTCGCTCCGGACCATAGCTTGAACCAGGGTCCTTCTTTGCCCTTTGTGTTCCAGGGACGCGGTATCTCTTTCGAACAGTCCCGCAGCCCTGGCAGGCATCGGCCCTTGCTGGTGTCAGCAAGGGGTCCCCCTTCCTGATTGCTGACATCTGCTCGAGGCGCGCGTGCAACACGAACGCGCCGTCGCGGTCGACACGACCTGTCGTCATAAGACGGCCGGACGGCGAGCTAGTACATTACTCACCGTCCATAGGCCCGAGATAGGTGCCTTAATGCAAGTGACTATTGGATCATCATCATCTTCCTGCCCTTGTCCATGTTACTTGGAGACGGCGCAACACGTTTTTTTCTTCTAATCTTCAACCGTCAGTAAAGTGAATAGAATTAACTTACTTTAGGAGGGAACAGGGGCTGTGATTCTCCACACAAATGTATTCCCCTATTTTCTTCCTGAATTAAACATAGACCATTTTTTTTTTCCATAAAATCAACTTTATCAGACTGTAGTCACGTCCGTGGCATTTCCTTTTTTAAGCAACTAATAAGAAAATAAAATATGACCCTCCAAAAATGACCAAAAATGCCCCGTTTCTACGGCCGTGATTAGAGGACTACCAGACAAATTCGAAAAGTTTTTACACAAAAGAAATTGATAAGAAACAAGACATACTCTCTTTTTCGAGGAGAAAAGGAAAATACTAAAGATCTATCTTGTCAAAATGTTTACGGGCTTGACGCAGCGCGACGGCGATAGCTCCTTCAAATACCTATTTTTCAAATTCCTAGTAGGCCTTGTTCCCTCTTAATTTATTCTCCCCAGGTTCACCACCTTACCCTAGTAATTAAAATTCCCCCTTAAAATATAAGAGTAAAACCATATTTTATCCCTTGTCTACCTGCGAGTCATTCTAATTCAATTGTCATTGTCAAAGTTTTCTTTAGAAATTAAAAATTCAACTCGTCAGCGTCGTTACAGGGATTTGCATAATTTTGAGGATTTCGACCTTGTGGCCCAGTTTGACCCGCAAATGTTTTTGTAATACTTTTGTTCAAGTTTTTGGGAAGACAAGTTTTGTTTTCGCTGTTTAAGATCCTTTGGGAGGAGTGTTCGCTGTTGACTTCTTTAGAGATACGTTTTTTAAATTAGAAATCAATTCTTATGAATGACTTGAGAGAAGTAATAGACGTAAAAATATATTAAGTAACTTATTTCAACTGAAACGGAAAACAAAAATTTGGAAAAATACAGTCAGAGGTATGAATTGTTAAACAAATTGTCCCCTTGCCGTATTATAATCATTTTATTCAAATATCAAAAAATCGCAAATTTTCTTTCCTGACTTTATTTTAAAACCTGAACCACTTGTGTTTTCTTTCATCTATTTAAAATGATTTTATAATTTAAGCTGAAACACTCGGAATCGCTCGTGGGTAAATATTAACAGCCGCTCGGATCAATCTTCAGGTTCAGTCGTGCTTGCCTTCGTTAGGCTATGGATGGGTGACCGTCCATTACATACCGAGTTTCTCCCTCTCTCGGCTGTTATTTGTAGATCTTTGACAGTCGTTACAGGTAGTCAGTGGCTCGAAAGTCTGACAATCAGTCCTACCGAGGGGTACCGTATTACCCAGTACTAACTGGGTTGTGGAGGTCAGATAGGCAGTCGCTCCATGTAAAATACTGGTATTCAGCTGCAACAGGTTAGACTGGAAACCGACCTCAACTAATTTGGGAAAAGGCTAGGCAAATGATGAATGTAAGCTGAAACACGAGGCACCGTCTTACTAACAATATGCCATATACAGGATGTAAATAACGAAGATGAAAATGCCGAAATAGCTGTTTGGGTATTTATTTTAATGGAACCAGAAATTCTAAGTGTATGTTGATTGGCTATCATTACAGAACAAGTGAACATCAAAGCACATGATTCACCTCTAATTTTCGTAAATTGTTACTTGTTACACGTGTTTCAAAATAGAGCACGTTGGATGAAATATGATATTTAATTTGTGAAATTAGACGAATTCCTGAATATGACGAGAAATAGTTGGCAATAATGTTTTGATCGATGATGACAAAGTCATATAAACGACCTCTAAAAGCGCATTTCGCCAACGATATCACGATGTCACAAAGTAATTGACATAACTGGGTAGGCCGCCGCTTTTAATTAATAGAATAACGCAGATATAAAGGGTGTAAATAGACCCTTAACGAAGCCGAAAGGAAGTCCATCCATCTATCCATCCATCTTGTAGAATCACGATATATTGTACCTTGGGATCAAATCATTGAATCGAGAGACGTTATAGCTCACAGATATAGATATACTTAGCTAACGCAAGAGCACCTACTTTGAATGCTTAAGCATTTTACGCTTAACGTGGCTACTGTTGCAGCAAGCTCATTTATCCCACGGTTTAAAAAAAGAAATCTAATTTTATGAATATTGCTTTTGAATAAACCCTTTGTGTTACAATTTCTAACAAGATAACGATCATAAACTTTTCAAATACAAACACAGTATTTTAAGACACTTAAAGATACCCTCATACGATTCAGAGACAATCAAATAAAAGACATAGACATCGAAATAGCTAAAGCCAAACTTGTATACAAGAGTCTAGTTGCATAAACTCGAAATTTCGAATAACATTCAAGTCTTGAGCTAAACTATTTCAATACTGAAGCCTTATTTTATTTCCAATATCCTAGCAGGAACGAGAATTGAGGGTTATTCCTTATACAGGGTAACCAGCTCGGATGTGTACATTTTTTTGCCATTATTCTGATGTGGCAACATCGTTTGAATTATTTTGGTAAAATCTATCAGCTGGTTCTAGAAGGAACGGGAAAAGAGCACATGGAAATAATTGGGGGAGGCCTTTGACCAACAGTGGGACAGTAAGGCTACTAAAAAAATAACTATTGTCAATGATAAAATCTATTATTTAGTTTAAACTGTCTAAATTAAAAAAAACCGTGGCCACGCTGTTATATTATGTGGAGCGAGGAGTGTAATGAGTTGCGGAGAGGAAGGCATAACGGCTTCACTTTTTGTTAACGTTTGTTTTTACTACCCACTTATTTTGGATACGAAACGATTCTTAAGGAGTAAACTTAAATAAACTCCAATAATATTAATTTAAAGGTATTCGAGTTGGTCACCCTATGGTTCTATAGTATTAACACTTTGTACGACTGCTAGGAATTTCGTATTTCAGAGTTTGACATGAAATACCTGCTGTATATAGTGTCGGTGACGACGATCAGTCGAAATTCTGTTAGAACAATAGAGCTGCATTTGTTTATACCTTTTGTAACAACACAATTCCATCACCAAAATATAGTCACGACTTTAAATGATAGAATTATTGTAGATGGCCCAAACACGGTACAAAAATATTATGCGAAAAAAACCTGAATCATAGCATTTTTTTTCAACGTTTTCTATCCACAAAAATGGTCAACTGAGGGTAGAATGAATCTACTATTGATACCCATTACCTACTATTACACTAACCATTCTAGTAGAAAATACTGAAATAAAATATAAAGTACACCACACAGTCTATTTGTAAATATTGAGCGACAAAGAACTTCGAAACGTAGCGACAACAAAGAGATGTCAAATGCAGACACTCTTAATGTTGCAAAAAATTTACTCTTTAGGGTTACTCCAACAAAAGTTTCAAACCAAATTGAATTTTGCCACGACAGTTTAAAGTTTAAATTCGAACGGAGTGCATTGATTTAGGTGAAGCTTGAATTTAAGTGCTGATGACGTCAAAAGCGTTTTCCAATATGGCTACAGATTTTAATTTGTAATTTCCTCTGGTGATAAATTGAAAGGAAAGAGAGAGAGAGAGATATACCGAGGTAGACCACGTACATACAGATGAAAGTGAAGGTCACAACGGAAAAAGAAGGTCAAGGAATTGTCTGTCATTAGGGGGAGTTGAAAAATGCTGCACTGAAATAGCCTAAGTAGAAATAAAAGACTATTTACCGTTGTGACTGAGTCGAGTACTTATTTATCTGTCAAACTGTAGCTTTTTCATAGCACTTATGGCTGCACTGGAGTACGTGGCTGAATAATAACAGCAGCTCGGGTCGTTGTTTGGGTTAAGCGTTGCTTACCTAGGTTCGTCTGCGGATAGGTGGGGTCCCTACCCCTACCTAACTAGTCTTACCAAGAGATATCGCATTACCCAGTACTAACTGGGTTGTGGAGGTTAGATAGGCAGTCGCTTCATATAAAATACTGGTATTCAACTGCATCCGTTTAGACTGGAAACCGACCCTAACATAGTTGGGAAAAGGCTAGGCAGATGATTATGGCTGCACTCTAAAATCAGAGTTAATAGTAATCATTACCAATGACAAAAATAAGTAACCTGCATATTTTGGTACATGTAAACCAAATGCAAATTTTCACGTCATATTTTGACCCGACTACGCGACAGCAAAGACAGGATTATGTCTTTTTGACTTAAAGCGTACGTACCAAGTTTATTTTAAATAGTATTAACGAACGAACGAACGAATGTCACTGAGTTTGAAAGCTATTTTGGTCAAGCTGACGTATCAAGGGGTCATAGGGATGTGCAACGAATCGGAAAAACATATCACATCTTTACGAGGCGACGTTAGGTCAAGGTCAATAGCAGGAAAGGGTTTCTGCGGAATAAGCGGATAGGCGATGACCCTCGGAGCCATCAACCTTCAGCGAACCTTCCTACTAAATCTTTATGAATTCTATTACTAAAGGTTTTATTTTTTCGGCAAGATGTACTTATGTCAAATTATTTCTTGATTGTGACTGTTAATTATAGTTTTTAGGTTAATTAATAATAAATCTATATTACATACATATATAAGGTCTAACTATTCATGCACGAAATATTTTCAGGGAATCATCTAACGGCTATAACGAAGCCATTTCAAGGGATTATTTTTTTTTCTGTAGTATATTTTTATAAAAAATAAATAATTTAAAATTACTTGACCCACAAAATAAATACTTGCTCCTTATTTTTGAACATCCATTACGCTAGTTTACTACGTCGTATTTACCTACTGTCAATGTTACAATATGGGAGTAAAGGTTTTATGCAAAAAGTCTCAAAAATTAAAAAAAAAACACTCAGATAATTTTTTTTTTCGTTGCTACGGCGACTTTACGACTTATAGAGGTTACTATTAAAATATTTCGTGTATGAAAAGATAGACCTTATATACAGAAAGTCACGTCTTTTTCCCATGGGGGTAGGCAGAAAGCACGTCTGTGCTCTCCACCTGCTACGATCCTTATATACTCCTTTCGCTTCGTCCACGTACATACATCTGGTCATACACGCTAGATACGTACATTAACATAGAAAATCACGCCTGTAATCCCCGAAGGGTTAGGTAGAGGTGTGCCTAAAAGGACAGCCACATTTCGCCAGTTATGTTTAAGTCCCATGTAATAGGGGGCGAGCCTATTGCTATCAACCGGGCATAAATCCAGACTCTGTGGCTGCTACAGAAAAAATCCTAATGGAAAAATCCAATATCATTTTCCCCGACCTGGAAATTGAACCCAGGACCTTACGCTCAGCAGTCACACTTGCGACCACTCCACCAACGAGGCAGTCACGTACATTAAGTACTATAATATTTACCGTAATATTAATGAGCTCAGCAACTGATCGACGTTAGTTAGTTTTTTTCTTATTTCTTTCTAATCTTTGTACATTGTGAGAAAGAGATGATGCTATACGACCTGAATACCTCTACATCTAATACCCAAAATTCTCTAAGTCAGGAAATCCATACCATTCACGTAAGTCAACGGTACAAGCATAAAAATAACTTTGAAGTACCTACTAGGTACAAAACTTACGAGTACACTCCCTACATTTACAGTCAACAAAATAAAACCCCTACAAAAGCAGACCACGAAACACAGATGTCAACAAAACAAAGTTTATTCCCGTCCCATAGCGGTATTAGTAAAAATCCCGGGACCGTCGGAAAGTGCCGCGATCCTGAAATGTCGTCAGTCGTCGATCACCGCCCCAGGGCATTATTCACGAGAGAGATAAGTCCGAAACGTACCTGGGAGTCGACACCTCTGAATAGATACTGCTTTTGGGAGGATAGCAAGTTGTAGGCGGCGGCAGGTTGAATTTTTCGTAAAAGGAACTGCTCGTTGATCTAGTGATCGCAGGCGATACTGTGGACGATGAGGTCTTCAGTTCGATTCCCAGGTCGTACTCAATGACAGGGTATTTTCTGTATGAAATTTATCAGCAGAAGCACAGAAATTTGATTTGTGGCTGGTTGATGGCAATAGGTTCGCCTCGTATCTATTACTAAAACATCTCTGACGTAACATGATAGCAGCTCTTTAGCAGAGGATTACATTCAGTTGCCCTGCAGTAGGACACAAATAATTGATACCTTGAGTTATAAGCCGAGCTACACGATAACTGCAAATGCTTGCACTGACTGGACACTTAGATAGGTCCACCCATTCTGTGTGATTCTTTCTTCAAAAGATCATCTCACTCATCGCAGACACTAATCTGCATAGTTCTCATGTGAATTGACTAAGATTATATCTGGGCCTTAAAAGAGACTATGACCTCTGAGTTTGTCGGCTGTTTCTTCTAAGAGTAGTCAGGTGCGAAACACTGGCCCAAAATAGTTAAAAAAAAAAAATTACGTGTAAAAGTGTTTGCAAAGTAAACGTCATTCGTAACTATGAACTTCAGTCTTTGATATCATTCTGCAACCCTTTCTTAACTTCGTGTGGCTGTCACAAATCTAAGCTCGCTTCCAGCTTGTGCCTTACATCATCAATAAGAAATATCTAAGGTTGAATCGAGAAGCGACTGTGAGTGCGAGATTGAAGTATAAATCTGCCTTAGAGCTTCATGCTATGTGTCATGGCGGTTTATAATTACTATCTGTCTTACTTCTATTCATGTGTAAGGTTTCCTTGTCGTTATGTGGAATACCAGGGTAAAAAATTGTCTTCAGCAGCAGCTGGGTACGTGCGGCGTGCTACCGAGCGCATCGTCGATCCTGTTGCGTGCCAAATCACTCCCGCTTTGTTTCTCGCTCTATCGAAATGACGGTTCTGAGCGACAGAAAAGGATAGGAATTGCATTTTTCATGCTAGGCAATCACAGTTTTAGAACATGAACTTGAAGGAGTCAGGGAAAAAAAGATGAATGTCAATCCAACAAAATTTTTCAGTAGACTAAAAAGATTACAAAACTGTCACTGCCTGTGCCTATTTGTGAGCCATTTTCAAATATTTCTTCGATATAAAAGGTCGCATTACTTTATAGTTATTCATAAAAAAGGTGGAGAACTAATGTTTTGCATCTTTTGATAGAGAGACTGGATTAAAACCAAAATAGAACAGACAAGAAGGGAGTTTATCACGTGACATTCTCCTTTCTTGCCCTGTTATAAAAAGTTGTAGTAAAAACGCATATATTTTGTTTTTTTTTTTAAATAGCACTCCATCGTGCGAAGTGGAAGGAATGAGGCCTTTGCTCAGGAGTGGGACAAAACGGGTTAACAAATAAAAAAAAAATATTATATATTTTATGGAACATATTATTATATTAATGTCTTATTTTTAAAATACGCTGCAGCAGAAATCTGCAAACAAGCGAAGCAAAGATCCGTGAACAAAAGCACAACAGAACGTTTGACAATACACTGACATGCGGCGATCTAGTGTTGCCATTACAAAAACAAAGTAAAAATGAGGAATATCACGATGACATTCCCCTTTCTTGTTCGGTTTCGACTCAACAATCCTTCCTTTTTTGCCGAGACAAGAAAAATTTAAAGTCAAATATCTCGCGACATTAATCGTAAATGCTCTCTGTAGGGTTTCTGCATACGATTCTATTCTTCTAATTTACTATATTTTCCGCTAGATGGCTCTAAAATTTCAACTTCGTAATCAAGGTGACATTCATCCTTTACCCCCTGACCCCTTCATTTGCTAACACATTAATTAAGCGCAGACTTGGTGTTAGCTATGCTAAATACTGGTAATAAAATACTCCTGTAGTTTGAAATGTTTGCCATCCACACACTCAGAAGAATCCCTTTGTTAAGACGAGTTACATTCGCAAAGCTTGCATGATGAAAATAAAGCAGTATTGTGTACATGATGTATAAAAAAGCAGAATGCATCAGAAACAGGTATAAAATTGGAAAATAATAACTTCATCACCTCATACAAAAACGTCTTTATAAATCAGAGCTGCTTTACTTGAATAACCTTGTAACTATATAAGGTTAAACAAAAGTACTAGTTACCACATGACAAATATTGTAGCAAGATAGAAATAAACAGTAATCTGTTATGATGACTAACACTTACGATCTATTTCAATCCCAAACGTTCTTCGAAGTAGATTAGGAACGCTTTCTCTGTGGAAACAATAATAATTTAAGATCTAGTGTTCACCTTACCTACCATTACAGAACCTAGTTATTAGACCTAGAAAAGATTATTTATTTAAACTTGAAGTTTATTTATTTATGTACTAGAGTGGTAATTATATAGGTGGAATTAATGCCACAACGGCGCAACCAGCGTCATGCACTAGTTGTCCGGCATTTTGCTGAACTGGGCCTATTTGGCGCAGCCGTGAGGCACACAGTGTCACACTATTTTATTTTTATTTTTTGTTTAGATTTTAAGTTTTTTAATTTTTTTGTTTTTATTTGTTATATTTTTTATTTTTTTTTATACTGTGTGCACTTGTGGCATGTGCCAAATAAATGTATTTTCTTTATTGCTTTCTTTCAACGCATTACAGCATTGTGACAGAGTACAATAACAATTTTTAAGAAAAATACCATTTTGTTAACATAAATTATGATTATGAGGACACTTAACACACGCAGAATAATTTCATTTATGTATGGTTACTTTATGTTAACATAATATGATGGTCTTGAAGGGTTCGTGGCAAAGTGTTATTGGGTTTTTCCATCAGGAATTTGTCAGCAGCAGCCACGGAGTCTTAATTTGTGCCCGGTTGCTGGCAATAAACTCGCCCCTATTACATGGAACTTAAAAAACATAACTGGCGAAATGTGGGTGTACTAGCAGGTACACATCTGCCTAACCCTCCGGGGATTACAGGCGAGATGTTATGTTACATCTATTTTTTAACAAGGTTTAGACAGATAATATTACACCCACATTTTGCCGGTTAAGTTTAAGTCCCATGTAATAGGAGACAAGACTATTATTATTCTTTTAATTAGTTTAGTTACTTAGAATTACTTATAATCCCAATTATTCTTTGATCGGAGTCCTTGAACGTTGATTTGGTATCTTAGTAATAGTTCGACTAGATTTATTAGAAGTTCTTAGTACAAGTGGGAAAGTTTTCTTGTTATGGCTACGATATCGAACGTAGGAACCAGACAAATGGTTTATCTGCGATTTCTTTTTATTACCCGACTGCCAAAGGAAGGGTTATGTTTTTCCCGCGTTTCTTGTGTTTCTTTGTTTGTTTGTGTCTTTGTAAACTTTATTACCTCGTATGTTTAAAATGGCTGGATGGATTTCGACGATAAATTATTATTAGATTCGTCTCAAAAACACAAGTGTCCATAGAAAAATGTTAAAAACAAAAATCCGCCATTTTTTTTTTAAACACTTAAAAGTATGAAAACATGGATGGAATGGGCAACTACAGTACTTTTAAAAGTTACTATGCCTTGTGACTGGAAATGTAGCTTCATCCTTTTATTTTTCACATTCAAAAATGCCTGTAATTGTCTAATTGAAATAAATGCTTTGTGTTTGTAGGGGTCGACTTCTTGTACAAGCCATTGCAGCTGAATAGCAAGGAGCGACTGCCTATCAGACCGCCACAAGTCAGTAAGTACTGGGTATTATGATAGGTACTCCATGGTAAGACTGACCGTCCACGGATTGACCTTGCCAAGAGCTGCTAGACCTTGAATAGCGACCCTTGCAGCTGTTATTATTTAGTCACTAGATCCTCCATTCTACAATACAAAGCTTAACCTGAACTTAAAAAAAGAGCTGCAGTTGCATTTTTCAAGATAATCAGAATTGTTTTTCAGTCTTTTACATTTATCGACTAATGAATTTCATGAAAAAGATGTATACATTTCCATGTTTTACCGATATTTGCAATATTTATAATATCTTCCGATAGCTAACTCTGTTTTTGTTTACAATCCGCTGCACTCTTCCAGAAAACTTCTTTTGTCTAACTGCTAAACAGGCTAATAATGTGTGTCCCTGATTTTATGCCAAGAAATAATAATGGCGGAATTAATGGCGTTTATGGTATGGAAAAAAGTATGATTTCATACACCAAAAAAGCAACAACTGGCTTATAGGTGGAAATATCATCATCAGCCTAGCCTTTTCCCAACTATGCTGGGGCCGGTCTCTCCAAATGCAATGCTTCTCATCGAATGCAGCATAGCATAATCAGCCTATTAATGTTCCCACTGCTGGGATGCAGGCCTCCTCTCTATGAGAGGGAATGGGCTATAATCCACCACGCGGTCCCAGTGCGGGTTGGTAGATGTGAATTTTGGTTCTAGAACATTTCCTCACGATGTTTTCCTTCACCGTTATCGAATGCAGCTGAATACCAGTATTTCACTTGGAGCTACTACCTATCTGACCTCCGCGATCCAGTTAGTATTAGGTAATACGATACCACTTTACAAGACTGGTTGCCAGACTTTCGGGCCACTGACTGCCTATAACGACTGACAACGATCGACAAATGATAACTAGGACCAACGGCTTGACGTGCTTTCCGAGGCATAGAGAAAACTCGATATGTAATGAGTGGTCACCCATCCACAGACCAACCTAGACAAGCGCGGCTTAACTTGAAGATTGATCCGAGCGGCTGTTATTATTTAGCCACGAGCTCCTCCTTAAACGCGGGCTAAAAATGAGCACTTCGCTATAGTATTAGAAATACTAGGTACTATGTGCTAGGAAGCTATCTCAAACGGATGTGATCCCACTGCATCACATGTATGTAAGTAGCTACGTCGCTTTGCCGCGTCCCCTAAGACTGTTCCGTATTGGTTGACTCGACTCAAGAGGAATAAAAGCTAGACAAGACAGATTCTTGTGTTTTGCATATAAAAGAAGACTATATTGAAGGTACTATTACTGAGGTAGTTTAAATCAATAACTAAAGAAGAAAAGAAAAAAGAAAAAGAAGACAAACAAGAAGAAAAGTAAGACAAAAAGAGAAAAAAGAAGAGAAAAACGAAAAAGAAAAAAAGAAAGAAAGAAAGAAAAGACAAAGAAAAATAAAGAAGAAAGAAAGAAGAAGAGGGAAATCAAAAGAAGAAAAAAAAATTCAAGCACCTCCGTTCCGTTCCCCCGTTCTTTTTTTAAAGAAGTGACAACCACACCTAATGTGAATTTATCAACCCCCAACGCAGGAGTAGGCCCAGCACTAGTACTGTTCGGTGATACTACTATTCAATCTAAACCAAATGGTTAGTCGTACACAAAAAAGGGTTTGTTGGAGTGGTCGCAAGCGCGACTGCTGAGCATGAGGTCCAGAATTCGATTCCCGGTTCGGATAAAGTGTTTTTGAGTTTTTATATGAGGAATTTCTCAGTAGCAGCCCCGGAGACTGGATTTGTGCCAGACTGATGGAAATAGGCTCGCTCCCTATTACATGGGACTGGTGAAATGTGGGTGTACTGTTATTTACACCACTGCCTAACCCTTTGGTGATTACTGGCGTTATGTTATGTTAAAAACGCAGACCAGGTATGACATGCACTTATAGCACTTCTTTATAGCAATCAATTATATGAGTTCGTTTTAAGGAGGGTCTGGGCCCTGCTATCGGGCCATCAGCCGTTCTTTGACTAAATAAACAAAAAATAAATTCTGTCTATATTTTTATGTCGAGAGTCATAAAAAGACTCTAAAACATTCATTAAATGTATTTGCTGAAGAATTCTTTTTTCCATCTCCATGCATTCAATTTTTTTTTAATGAAATTGAAGTGCATTTTTTGTTTCTTTTAAAACACATTTATTAGCGCCTAGAGAAGGATACAAAAAATGCTTGAATATATTTTAGCGCATTGTTTAACGAGTCACCTAAAGAGTAGCGAAATGAAACGAATGTTCTAAAACACGCAAAGGCGCCAAGCGCACAGTGACAGAAGATTCTAGAACGTTCGTTTCGCCACTCGCTAGGCGACTCGTTAGGGTCTAGGCGCTAAGCAAGCTACCTCGCAGATTCGTAGCCTAACGCTTATTTTCATCAAAAATCCATGACCTTGGCGAGAACGACCTAACATTACCTACCTTACCTACTCAATTCGAACATGTTCTAACAAAAATTACGCCAGAATCGTATGTTACACAATTTTGTTCGGAGCCCGTCGTTATGCGTGTTACTCCAACATTGGGTATTCCGACCAGCGCCTGTGCGTACAATTTACGCAAAGTTCGCATTTACGTAATATTCCTTATACGATGCCAATTCTTATTTTTGGAATAGATGAAACTATATTTTGATTGTTATTGTGTTTATGTATGTAGTTCGACGTGAATGGTAAATCTATGAGTAGATGAGAATTGTTAAAGTACTTATTATTTTATTTGCTTCATACTGTTACTGGAAAAAATATTACTGTCCCATATCAATCGTAAATACGATAATTTTCCATTAATAACGTTAGATAATAACATTTATAATACTTGAAAAGACAATGGAATTAAATAGCTTAAATGAAATGGCCGTTTAGAGCTGAAATAGTTTCACTTAGATACTGCCTTTATTCAAATGAATACGTTAATAAATAAACGCACAAAAATATTTCAAAACTCAAACGCTGAATTCCAAAATCAAAAACATCATACATCCGGCAACGCAGCTGTCTGAATACAACCAAATGCTTTACAAACAGTCACAATGTGAAATTATTCTTATTCGCACTGTTCTAAAATGTAAATCCGCATTTGAGCTGAGGTCACAATGGCCGACAAAAACGTAGGAAGGAAAATTAAAAATATTTTTGGTCCTCACTAACGAGCCAGCCTGTTTCTAGCCTATCTGCATTTCTGTACCGACAAAATTGGATTTCTCTACGTGTTTTTTTCGAATCATCCCTTTTTTTTTGTTCGTAAGCTATGACAGAATTTTTGGCACCTTTGAATTACGAATATATTCGGTCTTTGTGTTTCGTTGATTTGGGGTTTTGAAACTGTTGGCTTTTGACGCAAGTTTGGAAAATAAAAAGAATTGGGTTTCGGTTTTTTATGGGTTTAGGGATCGACACCATGTTAAGAGTGTTATTGCTGTTGTTAAGTTCAAGGAAATAATTTAATTACACTATTTTCAGAAACTTTTTAATTTTCAAGATGTTTTGCAGCGGCTGAGAAAGTCAATAGACTAATCTAAAGAATGAATTTCTTAAGATAAAAAGGACAAGTTTCACTGTAACCTTTTATCTTCTTCTTCGTGTGATTAGTAACTAACCTGGTCTCAGAGTTTTATGCCGCCCATGGGCCTCTGACTTGGCTTTACATGCCGGCGAGAAATATCTCTCAGGCATGCTGGTTTCCTTACGACCTTCACCGAAGCAAGTGATACTTATACAATACGCACATGAATCTGAAAAATCAGAGGTGCGTGCCTTGGGTTCGAACTCGAGACCTATGACTTCGGAGTCCGACGGTCACACCACAAGGCTATCACTGCTAACCCTATTATAAAAATGTACTATCCACATTATTGTGCAAAGATGTAATAACCATTTCGAGACCTAGTAGATACTACGATACATAAATTTAAACTATATGACTTGTGAACCTGCTACATACTCCAAGATCACCGTAAGACCTGCACCCAAATCACCCAAGACCGTAAGTCCAATAAACACCACTTTAATATTCCATCTACCACACTATTAAAACATAGATTAATTTCGCGCATTTATAACATTGTTCCAATCAAGATACTCCCTCGGGCTTGTGACAATAGGGAGCCATATTTGTGGTCATGCGTTGTGGTGTACCGGCTCACAAATCAGACTCCATTGTTATACGTGTTAACCAGAATTGCGTTACTGAAATTGGGTCTAGTTGAACGTTTATGTCCCTGAAGTTTAGTGTTATTCGGAGTATTGTTGCTAGCACAATGTGTGACTGAAAGGCGGACGTATTGTATGGCAGCGTGTAGGCGAGAATGGGCCAAATAAGGCTTTCATTGCAGTATAATTCAATTTGAGTAACATTCAACAAACAGGCTTAGAAAGCTTACAAAATGTTTTCAACCTCTGTTTAGATACTTAGGAACTTGTTTTAAGAATGGGTTTAAAACATTGAGTTGCCTCCAAATGAGTCTAATATCAAATATGGAATACATGGAAAGATACCACCAGAAAGAACCACTATTCTTCTTTATCGTGTGGTTAGATCCTAACCTTGTGTCAGAGTTAATAAGGCCGCCCATGGGCCTCTGACTTGGCTTAACATGCGGTCAAGAAATATCTCTCAGGCATGCTGGTTTCCTCACGATGTTTTCCCTCACCGAAGCAAGTGATGATTATACATTACGCACATGAATCCGAAAAATCAGAGGTGCGTGCCTTGGGTTCGAACTCGAGACCTATGACTTGGCAGTCCGACGGTCACACCACTAGGCTGTCACTGCTTCCACCACTATTGTATTGGGGTCATCCTGTAAAGGTAGTGTGTGTAAGTTAATAATAAATAAATAACTAAACTATAGAATTCTCAGAACATTTTAAGAATAAATATTATGAAATTACCTTCGTGTTTTGCCGGTTAAAATACCTCAAGGTCAACGAAGGCGTCAAAATACGGTCTTATTTTGCGAAAATTCGTAGTGTGCTGCCAAAGAATTCACAGAAGAATAGCAAAAGACTTTGCTACAGACAGTACTAACAAAACTAACAAACTATTTGTACATATTTTAGTATCAACACTTATGAAAACTTTTTAGAGGAGCTCGTGGCTAACAAATAACAGCCGCTCGGGTCAATTTTTAGGTTAAACCGCGCTTGCCTAGGTTAGTGAGTTGATCGGTGACCACCCATAACATACCGAGTTTTCTCCATACCTAAGAAGGCACGCTAAGCCATTGTTCCCGGGTGTCATTTGTAGATCTTTGACAGTCGTTACAGTTAGTCACTGGCTTGAAAGTCTGACAACCACTCTTACCAAAGAGTATCGTATTACCTAGCTAATGTGTAGTGGAGGTCAGCTAGGCATTCCCTCCATGTAAAATACTGGTACCTACTGGAAGCCGACCCCAACGTAGTTGGGATTGTGAAAAGGCTAGGCAGATGAGAACTCATGAAAGCTATTTCAATATACCCCAATCACAACATAGCAAGCTAGTTACAAAGCGTCGCATAACAAGACAGCTAATATTACAGCCTTCCCTTTAAATCCAACAATGGACTGCGATAGGCTGATTAGAAGGCCGTAGTAGAAGTAATATCATAGCCGCGGCTCGCAAATCAGGACCTATTGTTAGAGGCATAAACGTTATTATGTTACTGAAATTGGGTGTACCTACGCTTCGTTGGAGTTTAGAGGAGTTCCAAATATGTTTGTGAGGTTGTAATGAATATCTTGATGTTGTAGGGGTATTATTAATAGAAATGAAAGTAGCTATTTTGAGTAAGTTAGTAGGAAAAAAAAGGTTTTTTTTTTCATAAGTTTTTAGAATGGTAGAAATTAGGTTATTGGGTATCAGTTGGTTTCAAAAGAACGTTAAACCGGTGGTCCCGGCTATAGTTTTGAGATCTATGACAATCAGTACGAATGGCAAAAGTCTGACAACCAGTCTTACTAAGAGAAATCGTAAGACCCAGTTACAGTTACTGGGTCGTGGAGGTCAGATAGGTAGACGCTTCATGTAATATGGTCGGTATCAGCTGCATCCGGGTAGAATAAAACCCGACACTAGCATAGTTTGGATTTCGATTGTTCATAAAAATACTCTAAAAGTCAAAAGAATACAAAGTCACGTAAGCAACACCACGGGTTCAGCTTGTTATAACTGACAGACAATAAAGTATATACAGACTAATGTGAAAATATTCTTTATAAATCCTAACAGCATCCTAATTCTTTATAAATAAAAAACATAAAGTTAATAATATCTAGAATAGCTTTAACATTACCTATATGAAAGAAGTAAAAAAGTAATTATTTTGGTTTCAGGAAAGCTAATAAAACTCATGTACACATATACTGATATATAAATTAATTTTCCGGTGACATTATTTGAATGATAATGAAAAGAAATGATACAGATATAAGTTAAATTTCTATTTTTTATTATAGCATGTTATAAATTGTAACGAACATTATGCCTTTATACATAAATGCTGCTTGTACATAAAACACAATACAGATTATTTCATTTTCAATGTTCTTATTACTTAACACTTTTTGAATTTACATTATGTTCTGCCACTATGCGTTGCTGTTTCGTCAAAGAATGTTTCCCAATCTATCAATGAATCTACACAGTTCACAGCTGGACATAGGCCTCTTCCAAGCTGCATCACCATACCCAGTCCACCTTCCACGTCCCGTCTGTCTTAGCCACCTTTTCAAGGTCATCAGTCTACTAGGTGGTACACGCACCATTACGTGATTTCTACTCCAGCACTC
Organism: Noctua janthe; assembly: GCA_910589295.1. NCBI lineage: Eukaryota > Metazoa > Arthropoda > Insecta > Lepidoptera > Noctuidae > Noctua > Noctua janthe. Next base: position 4,502,550 of record OU342560.1, read on the forward strand.
GATTGTTCGATCAGCCGTACAAGCCATTACATGATTATAACTACACGTCTACACAACACACAACATAGCTACAGCTATCAACAGTTCAACTAAAAGCATTCATCATGCCAACGAACTTTCAACAAGATAAAAATATGAAAAAATAACTATGATTATACCTTTCACTTTAAACTTATTATGCCTTGAAAGCAGACAGGCCTAGTAACTCATCATGTAATAAATTATGCACATATTTGCACACACACACTTAGGTACTCACTCCGTTCAACAATTTCGTACCAAGATGATAGCGTTGTGAGATTGAAAAATAAACTAGCGTGAGATATAAGTGAGATTTAGACGTCTGATAGTAAGTAGAATATAATGTTATTTATTATAGCGTCGAACGTAAAATTATCTATATCGATGGTACTAAAGTTTTTTTATAGGTATGAGCCGTTTTTTGATTGAAGACAGAAATAAGATGTCGGGGGACATTTCTTTTGTTTGTTTAAAACCCAAAAATTAAATTTTGTAGGATATCGCTCCGTCCACTTTTAAATCAGAACCACAATTTCAAAACACAATTTTAATTATCATGTGTTTGTCAAATTCGTCGGCTCATCTTTTGGCGTTTCTCACATAACACCGCACGTCCGCGCGGTTGACCGGTGAAGCGGATCCACGTCAGATTGGCTTGTATGGAATCTGTTGATGCCTTACGCCGGCAGACTTGCGAGAAATCCCTACAAGGCCGGACTCGTCGGTTGATCGGCCGTCATCGGGCGTCTTCGGACGATGTCGGTTGTGTAGTGTACGCGCTCCATTTCGTTTACTTACGTTTTATTTGATCGGCCGACTTTGGCCGATGACGTCCGAGTTAAGATCGGTCGACCGCGCACACGGGCGTCTGGCCATCCGCCTCTCCATGCGGATCTCCGTGCGGTATAGTGGTGCTTGGCACACGAGACACCGCATATATCACTGAGGCATAAGAGTGTGTTGCAGTTATGTAGTTTGTTTTGTAGCGATTTGCTGTATAGTTACCACATTGCTGCTAGCATTTCAGCTTATTTTCTTTTCAACGTTAGTCACTGCAAGACTGATGGAAACCTATCGGCGCGGTCAGCCGCGCTCACCGCCTCTCAGTGCGGCAAACCTCCTCAAGATCCGCTTCACTGATCCGCCCGACACCGCGAACGAGCGTTGTCGTGTGAGAATTGCCTAATTAACGCAATGAGTGTTATTGAATTGTCAAATTGGATGGGCATTGCCACTGTGAATAGTGTTAACTACCCCGCAGGTCAACAAAAAACGATGCAGTGTCAAGCGTCTATTAACTCACCACGATTTGTCACCATAATTTGACTAGTAAATTGACTGCTCTGCAGAGTAACCAGTTTCATGTACAAAGTGTAATTTGCATGGTCTGTTCGCCAAACATAGACAGCGTTAGGTTCTAGTTCCTAAAATACGATGGAATATGGAAAGAAAAACTTGATATTATGATCGCCTACCTATCATCAATACATGTTCTAAAACATACATTTCATATAACTCAGTCTCCTACTCGAAGTTCATAATAAAAACAGTAATAGCCACACTTGCAATCCATCTTAAAATCCTTCACTTTTATATTTGGACAGAAACTTTATGTGGGCACAACATTAATGGGAAAATCGCAGCAAAATGTATCAGTCGTTAAAAAAATCATAAGCTGCTGAATATTCTATGAATATTGCATAGTCATTTCATGCAGCAATAAAGTTCATTTGATATGACATTTAGGTACGTTGAGGTAGATATTTATTTGAGCATAATGTTGGAAAAATCATGACGTGCCGAAAATAGCAACGTGGTAAGAATTGTTTATTGGAAAATTCTGGAGTGGCGACCGCGAACCGGAATACCTCTCACTAAGTGGACTGATGACCTGGTAAAGGTTGCAGGGATCCGCTGGATGCGAGACGCACGGGACCGGTCAATGTGGCGACACTTGGGGCAGGCCTATGTCCAGCAGTGGACGTCTTTCGGCTGTAATGATGATGATGAAAAAAATAGCATTGAGTGATAAGTGTCTTCGGTCGAATAAGAGTTTGTAAGATAGTGTTATTTCTAGTTGCTGTCGTATATACTGAAAATAAAGAATGACTTACTAATTACTTAAGAATTAATAATGTCCTTGCCCGGATTTGAACATACAACTTCATGCATGAGAGGCGAGGTCTTAACCTCTAGGTCATCACGACATTTTTAATGTCTTGTGTTACAGTTCAGAAAATACAGTATATCAACATAAAAAATATTATGTAAAACTTATAACACACTTTATTTAAAGGCAGGAACCACAGAACAATGAAATGCATAGTTTCTATTCAAAGTTATTATCACCGTAAAACCAATAATGACGAGGTTAAAGCCACCGCAACTGTTCGGAAGAGTTATAGCTGCGGTGTCTGCAACTAATGGCAATTTATTGTCTATAAAACTTTTACACACCCAGGTATGTTTGACAAACTGTTATATGACTGGCGGTGTTACCACTTTTCATTTTATTGCTGCGTTATATTACTGATGTTTATTTGCTGTGGGTTTGATGATGCGTGTAAAAGAGCTTTCTGTGTGATCAATGTCGTAATACCAAGCCTTCAACTAAAGTTAAGCGGCCCCAAATTTTTTATTTCGTCTTTTAACACTGAGCCGGAGAATCGAAAAGTGTGCGCATAATTGTATGGCGCTTAATGTTAGCGGGCATTTCTGTTGTTTAAGTCTGGTATCTTGACTGTCAACAATGTTTTAAGAGTCTGATACTAACACGTAAACTCGAAATCATTTTCGAAAAATTGTATAGAATCGGCTGATTCTATAGATACTACGCCGTAGCAAAATGGCTACGAAGCCTACGCCAGCGTAGCAAGAGGCCTACGCGCCACATTATTCCTTCTAACTTCAGGTAGATGACAGATATTGATTTATATATATTGCTCTATATGGCTCTTTTTTACTCCTACGTTAGGGTTATGAAATTTTGTGGTCCAATTTTATTACACATAGCCGAAAAAACCAGACAAACGTTAATCAAATGAACACAATTAGCTAACGAAGATAGAATTGTTTGTGTCCATATTTTTGATGCCTCGCCGTATATTTTCACTCCGGGGATGAATTTTGTTTGTTTTAATGCCCATAATCATTTTAATACACTTTTTATTCGTGAGGTCCACGAATAAAATTCTTTATCAGACAAAAATGTGTACTTTAATTACTTTAGAATAGAGTTCATAATGAAATCTAAACGACTTCAGTAATATTTTTAATCTAAAAGCGTATAAATTGAGTGGAGCATTTTTTAGTCTATTGTTATTCGGAGTTTTTAAATTGCGTTGGTTTTTTTACTTCTGCTATAATTTTGATGGGTAGGGATAAAATATTGCTTAACCACGAATTCGCAATATTATCATGAAAAACGTGAATAATGTACCAAAAAGTTACAAAAAAGAAAGAAAGAAAGAAAAAATATTTTTTTGTCGCAGGGACATGACATGCATCATACAAAATTACAAAAAATAAACAATAAACTATAAATAAAAATAAAAAAAAAAAAAAGACAAGAAAAAAAACAGACAAAAAAAAAAGACAGTCCTAACTCTGTGTTCATCATCATCATTTCAGCCGAAAGACGTCCACTGCTGGACATAGGCCTCCCCCAAGTGTCGCCACATTGACCGATCCCGTGCGTCTCGCATCCAGCGGATCCCCACAACCTTTACCAGGTCATCGGTCCACCTAATGGGAGGCCTTCCAACGCGACGTCTTCCAGTTCGCGGTCGCCACTCCAGAACTTTCCGGCCCCATCGGCCATCCGTTCTGCGAGCAATATGCCCTGCCCACTGCCACTTAAGTTTGACTATTCTTCGGGCTACGTCGGTAACCTTGGTTCTCTTACGGATTTCCTCATTTCTGATTTGATCACGCAAGGAAACTCCGAGCATAGCCCTCTCCATTGCCCTTTGGGTGACTTTAAACCTTCTGATGAGGCCCATTGTGAGCGACCACGTTTCGGTCCCGTATGTAATCACAGGCTGGATGAGTATCTGGAAGGATATGAGGGAGGCCTTTGCCCAGCAGTGGGACAAACAAGGCAAAAAAAAAAAAAAAATGTAACTACTATTTAAACTGCACAAATGCACTTTAGCGCAATCCTCCCAGCTTATCCCCAATAATAAAACCCGCTACTCACTAATGACTTTTAGCAGAGAAATCCAGTTTCCTATTCAATTCTAATTAAATCTGGCATAAACGGAAAAGTGGGTCGTCTGCGTGCAATCCGGTCATCTGCGGAATGGACTAGATTATAAGAGTTTTATAGAAAATGGCGTCACCTCCCGAGAGTTGACGCGTACAGAATGTACCGCTTCCATTAATTATTTCTTGCTGCTGATATTTTTGTAGTTACATGACTTTTATGTCGTTCAAATAAGATTTAAATTGTAATGCTCGTCGCACAATCGTGAACTCATATTTCAGGATTTTATTAAAAAAGGTGTTGGATACAACTGTTTTTTTTTTTTATGAACGTGCAATAGTATAGAACTGTATAGCGCATTATGAGGCTACTAGAAATTACGTTATCGAGTTTTTCGATTAGGAATTCCAGTACAAATGGGACTTAAATATAACTGGTTAAATGTACTATGCACTTTTCTGCCTAACCCTTCGGGGAAAAAATGGGCACGAAGAAGATATATTATGTTATCTAAGCGACATTTTATCATATCTGAAGACAATTTGACAACACTAGCCACCCGCCCCAGCTTCGCACGGGAGAAATGTAGATAATATAGATATACATAATAATCTTCCTCTTGAATCACTCTATCTATTGCTGGAAACATCATTAAAATCCGTTGCGAAGTTTAGTCTAAGCGTACAAACAGCGGGAGCGACTTTGTTTTTATACTACGTAAAGATACCTATTGTTTTTTCATCTCTCATGTTATGGCACTAAAGAAATTCCTAATGAAACTGACATTTAATTATGTAAATAGTACTTTATATCTCTCAGTATTCTGTATTTTTATACTAAAACCCACGGTATTTAAAACAGCGTAAATTAATTTCAAAGACATCAAAGCTTAGCGAGGTTTATAGAAATTATCACGCTATATCTATGAACACAAAGCAATTTTATAGTTAGACCTCTTGGTCCATGTGTTTTGAAACAGAACAGGGCTCGAACTTAACTGGTTTTCAATCTTCACTGAATCGTTGACCTACTAAACGGTAAACTTTTAACAATTTCAATTTACCAAAATATAATTGTTCTTTGAACTGTAAAATTGTTAGTTTAATTTTTAGGGGTTTATTATTTTCGTCAAACTTTTTGCCAAATGTTTTTTTAGTTACAATTGTTGGCTAAACGTTTTGGACTAATATTCTTTAAGTACCAACTATTTGGGGCTTGTAATAGGAGCTGGTTTTGCGGAACACACGAGAAAGTTTGGTCGTATCTCAGTGTCGCTAGAATAAGCTACCGAGAGACCACTGGGCCAAGTCAGTAGCGAAATACTGTCAGACTTTCACATACCAGGGAAGCATACTATAAAAGGGGCTTATACTTAGAAGGTAAACACACAAGGAAGCAAAGGTTGATGGTGATGAGTGTAAGGGAAAATCAAGATCTAGAAATTTTTGTTTTTCAACTATTTCTAATTATACAAGATGGAAGAAACACCGACGCTAAAACGGTTACCACGTATTCAGTACATCATTTTGAACACTCCATATAGAAACCTTGCATCGGTTATTAAAAAAAACCAGCTGTTTCCTACAAAACTGCAATACCTAAAGGTCAAAATGTAAACAAAAGCTGATTTCTATTAAAATTACCGATAAAAAATTATGGGGGGTTCAAAATGATGTACTGAATACGTGGTAACCGTTTTAACGTCGATTTCCCTTTCACCATGTAGAATTGTAATCCTACAGCTCATCCCTAGTAAATGATGTGACAGTAAAAAATATGAAACCTAGATATAGCCTATATTTCGAGTTTATACTATTTTACCAACACACTTTTACTGTTTTAATAATAAACATTCCAGTCTTTCACAAATTTCACGGTTGTTTTACACATAGAGTTATTTACTTACGTAACTTAATTACTATACACATTACTAACACAACATAAGGTGTCGAAGTGAAAGTGTTGAATTTACCTTGAAGATGCTTCACATAGTTTAATATCCTGAGAACAATGTGGCTGCTTTTGGTATTTACACCTTAATAATACCTTATATTACGAGACGTTTCTGTTAAACGTGGTCACTAGCTGAAATTAAACTGATATTCAGTTTCCGTACTAGTAAACAGAGGGTTGGTATTTATGAAATTAGTTTCATCTTCCAAAGACAATAGGACTAAGCCCGCGACTTCATCCGCTTAAAATGTGATGGCTCAACCAATATGCATGATATAAAAATAATTTATGTCCTATAGCACCCACGAATAATGTAGCTTTCTGACAGTGAAAGAATTTTTAGAATTGGATCATTAGTTCCGGAGATTATCCCCTACATACAAACTTACAAGTAGTATAATAGATTTTGCGGTATTTTAGTCACCTTGTAGTTTACTTGGAAACAAATATTTATTTCATACGGTACGTTATTGAAAGGTATGTCATCATTCTCCTGCCCTTATCCCAATTTATTTGTGGTCGGAGCAGCATGTCTTTTTCTTCCATACTTCTCTATTACTCGTCATCTTAGCAGTCACCTTCTTTCTAGCCGTATCATCCTTCACATAGTCCAGCCATCGTTGTTTGGTCTTCCTCTACTCTTGTAGGCATCTACCTACATTCATACGCAACATTTTCCTTACTAAATTTTCCTCATTCCTCCGCATCAATGTTCAGACACAAGGCTAAGCAAAATTATTTATTAGAAAGAAGAAAAAAAGAAAAAGTATTTTTTTGTCGCAGGGACATGACGTGCATCATACAAAATTACAAAAAATAAACAATAAACTACAAACTACAAACAAACAAACAAAACAAACAAACACAACAAACACAAACACAACACACAAACATAAACACAAACATAAACACGCACATGAACTACTACTACTATAAGATTGACAATCTTTTTGGTTTTGGGTGTTTTTCTGTACAAAAATGGCCATTAACTTACGGTTTTATTTAATTCGTTTCAAAACTGAAATAATAGGTTTTCATTAAAAAGTAAAACGCATCACGCAAAAGTAACCCGTAAAAGCAATAAAATATGAATATTTTCCGTATCAGAATGCTATGGAATTAACTGTCAACTGGTATCCCGAGCGCGCTTGGAATGCGACCTTTTTCCTCACTAAGGCGCACACCTCACCCATTCTTCAATTTGCGACGTGACAACATGTACTTCCGATCGAGTTGCCGACGTTAACTATGAACTTTGAAAGGGGTGAATATAAAAAGGTAGGCCAGGAATTTTATGTTTGATCCGAGGATAGATTAGCAAGGAAGTGATCTGGGGCGTGTTACTAAGGGTATTTTTTGTTCAGTTTAAGCCTTGAAAACTAATCACTTTCTATTAAGGTACTATTTTATAAGTATGTGGTCAACTTGCTTTTAGTATATAGAACTGAAGAAATCATAATTGATGCCCATTTTCCCACTAAACAACACACACACACAATGACACGACAAACTTTATTTTTGTAAATTACATAAACAACATCACGCCTTGTAATCCCCGAACGGTTAGGCAGAGGTGTACCTAACAAGTCTACCCACATTTCGCCAGTTATGTTTAATCCCTATGCAATGGGGGCGAGCCTGTTGCCATCAACCGCGCACAAATCTAGACTCCGGGGCTGCTACTGAGAAATTCCTGATGAAAAACCCAATAACACTTCGCTTGATCCGGGAATCGAACCCAAGACCTCATGCTCAGCAGTCGCGCTTGCGAACACTAGACCAAAGAGGCATGAGTTTTACATAAAAAGTGATTAACAACATGTACCCACCTTTATTAAAATACTACGTCACACTCACACACACGGTCCCGCTACTCGCTCCAAACTCACACCAAGTAATAACCATATTTTGAACATGCCGCAGTGCATATGCTTGAGCTCATCTAACTTATTATATCCCGCTGTTGGCTACTGCTTGCATCGTAAATTACGTCAATAAAGAGCTGCTAGACATTGTTACGGGAGGACGTCATTGTCACTAATGAAATGCTTACTTAGACTTCTAATAAGCATTTCAGAAGAAACTACTTCTTTACATAATATGAAACAAAATCGCTCCCGCTGTTTGTACGCTAAGATCTTTTAAACTACGCAACCGATTTTAATGCAGTTTTCAGCAATAGATAGAGTGATTCAAGAGGAAGGTTTATGTGTATAATGCCCCCGTGCGAAGCCGGGGCGGATCGCTAGTAACATAATAAAACATCACACCTCTTTTCCTGAAGGGTAAGGCGTCACACCCATTCCACGAGTTATGTTAAAGTCTAATGTGACAGTGGGTGAGCTTATAGTAAAACTAATCTAAAATAAGCTATCTAATGAATTGAGTGTGGCATGAGACGAGTGCAATATTGAAATATTAAATGAGCACCCAAAGAGAAACACTTTTTTGACATAAAAACTATAGACCCACCGCTTTAATGAGTCCTCCGCCTTGCCCCATCAAAGGCACATTAAGCGTCCACAAAGTCCTAACAATATTCCACAGGTTATTTGCTTTAAAATAACCATAATCTACATAGGTATTACGATACTAATTAAACCAATATGAGATCAACCTTCAGAATATTCTATTTAAATTAATACATTCGCGAGGACTCATTAAAGCGGTCGGTCTATAACTAATAACTGCATGCATGCATGGGACACGTCTCGTCACTACTGACAATTTCAATTTACCAGTTTTCCTGCCAAAATTCTCAATGTAATTTTTAAGAAACCCTTTTGGAGACCCAGCTGGTTACATTTATTTATTTTCTCGGTCCTTTGAAAAGATGAATAATTTCCTCCAAAGATTCTGCGAAACATCATCTTTTTGGTCCAAAAATAACAAAAAAAACGTTGAACAAGAAATATTTAACTCAAAATCTAATAAACGGACGAGGAAAATTCAACACGCTGGGTCGAACAAGGTGAGGAAACCGGTCATTAGGTCCCCTTACACTCCAGGTCAAGGAAAAATAAGTAGCGATACCAATTTCAATATTTTACGTGCAGTGTTGCTTGAGAAAACATGCTCGTAACAAACATACGAAACCGATTATACGGAATTAGTGTTCCGTAATCTTTGGTTCGAGTCAGAAAAAAATGCTAAATATTCTTATTTTGCTAAAACTTAATTTTTGTAGTAAAATGAAATAACATTTTGTCTTTCAGTCGTGTTTTTTTATGTGATTGATGTTTGCCGAAATAGGTAGTTGCCCCATGTAAAATACTGGTATTCAGCTGTATCCGGTTAGACTGGAAGCCGACCCCAACATAGTCGGGAAAAGGCTCGGCAGATGATTGTGATGATGTTTGGCAAAAACAAAGAAAGTTACTTCCTATCAGCGATAACGAGGATGGAAAAATCAAGAATATATTGGATTCGGAGCCTTTTCCCAACTATGTTGGGGTCGGCTTCCAGTCTAATCGGATGCAGCTGAGTACCAATATTTTACATGGATCGATTGCCTATCTGACCTCCACAACCCAGTTAGTACTGGGTAATGCGAAACCCTTTATTAAGACTGTTTGTCAGACTTTCGGGTCACTGACTAACTGTAACGTCAAATAACAAAAAAATACAACCGGGACCAACGGATTAACGTGCTTTTCGAGGCACGGAGGTAACTCGGTATGTTATAGGTGGTCACCCATCCACAGAACAACCTAGACAAGCACGGCTTAACCTAAAGATCGACCCGAGCGACTGTTAATATTCAGCCACGAGCTTCTCACACTAGGCTACACACAGTTTTCAACGGTTTGTATTTTTCGAAAACAAAACACTGTCGCAAACAACAGCCATACGTCATCAAGTCAACCAAAACTAGGCACATCTCTCCCAATTTGATAAACATTCGCACACAACTCAAACTTAGTTCGCCAACCAAGCAAACTGCAAACTCATCTATATTCAGTCAAACCAACAAAGCAACCTATTTCGAAGCTTAGTGACGCAAATACACTAAATCAAGACAAAAGACGTCCTCAGAACAATGTCCAGATATTAAAGTCCCTTGAAACATATTAATTTCTCAACTTGTGCAATGGAGGGCAATTAAAACTTTAGACGGAGAACGTAGGAAGTTGAAATTCTTAATTCTTTTTCATTTAATTTCATCTTCGGCTTTGCTGTAAAGTGGGATGTACGTAGGGTGCAGTTAGTTGTAATTATTGGTATGAAAGAGGATCTAGATATTGGTTCGGAGTTGCTGGTGTGATGTATTTTTTTGATTTTACGCGGATATAGACCGATTTATTACCTACTAGATTACAATTGAGATAATTTTTAAGTAACTTTTCTAATGATTTACAAATCACAACACACAACATTTTTTTTTTTTTTTTTTTTTTTTTTTTTTTTTCCGGATGGGAAATCATCAAATGACCCCCCCCACTCTGGGCGGAGTGGAGGGGAGTGTCAGACTTGTACTGACTAAAACCCATCCATGTTCCTTCTCTGCCCTTTGTGTTCCAGGGCCACGGTATCTCTTTCGAACAGTCCCGCAGCCCTGGCAGGCGTCGGCCCGTGCGGACCCCTACTTGATTGCTGACATCTCTTTGAGGCGCGCGTGGAACACGAACGCGCCGTCGACACAGCCTGTCGTCATAAGACGGCCGGACGGCGAGCTAGCCCATAACTCGCCGTCCACAGGCCAGCGCCTACGGTGGTCGGAAGCCACCACGTGACCCCCGACGCCCAGGGCGTCTCCCGCGGCGACTGGGACGTGAGGTTCTTTCCCTCTCACGTCCTGCCACCTCCTTCACTAGCATGACTGCTTCGCAGAAGGAGGTGACGGCTTCCCATTCTCTCTCGCTCCGGACCATGGCTTGAACCAAGGCCGGACGCGAGAGATTGCCGCCGCCAATCGCCGCTATGAGGACACGGCGGTGCTCCGCCCAAGCGGGGCAGACCTCCACGGTGTGTTCCACCGTGTCCTCCGGACGATCCTCGCAGTGGAAACACCCGGGCGTTTCCTCCCGCCCGATTCGGTGCAGGAACCTCCCGAAACAACCGTGTCCGGTGAGGACCTGCGTCAGACGGTAGGTGAGGGCGCCGTGGCGCCTCTCTAGCCACTCCTCAAAGAGGGGACTTATCGCCACTATGGTGGCGTGCCCTGCACGGGGTTGCGACAGTCGCTCTCTCCATGTCGCCATGAGATCACGCCGGAGGTCTGTCCGCTGAGCGGTAATTTGTCGCGGCAGCGGAATTTCCCCCCTATATAGTGCTTCCGCGCGCCATTCATGCAGGCGCGCGAGGACTATCGCCTCCAGATCCCATGGCGGCAATCCGGCAAGGAGGCTAGCCGCCTCGCCAGAGATCGTGCGGTACCCCCGGATTAGCCTTATGGCTATCACCTTTTGGGGCGCGTTCAGGTAGTGGGCGGCTTGCCGCCTCAAAGAACGCGCCCACACCGGGGCCCCGTAAAGGGCCATGGACCGCACGACCCCCGCGTAAAGCTTCCGGCAGGAGGCGTTTGGACCCCTCAGGTTGGGCAAGAGCCGCTTGAAAGCAGCCCCCGTCCGTTCCAGTTTGGGAGCCAAACGTCGGAAGTGCTCCACGAAGTTCCACCGACTGTCGAGGACGAGTCCTAGGTATTTCAACGTCGACCCGACGCCGATGGGAACCCCTCCTGCCATCAGTAATGATCCCGACGGTGGCGCATTTCGAGGCCCATGAAAACACATGGCCTCGGACTTGTGCAATGCCACCTCGAGTCCCAATTGCCGGATCCTCTCCAGAACTATCGCAACCCCGCGTGTCATGTTTTCGGCCGCCGCCTCGTGCGACCTCCCTTGCGCCAGTACCAGCGTGTCGTCAGCGTAGCAAACTACACTGACGCCGGTAGGGAGGTCGGCGCGCAGCACCCAGTCGTAACCGATGTTCCACAAGGCCGGCCCCAGAACCGAACCCTGTGGAACACCGCACGACATCTCTCGCCGGTTCCATTCTCCGCTCCGACTGGGGTAGATGACGGCTCTATCCGTCAGGTAGTCCCCGACCACGCGACGAAGGTAGGTCGGCACCCCGTGATACCGGAGTGCCTCCGCAATGCAGGTCCAGGGCATGGAGTTGAAGGCGTTGGCGATGTCAAGAGACACCGCCAAGACAACCCCGCCCCGGGACACCGCGTCCCCCGTCGTGAGGGCTCTCACGCGCATGATGGCGTCCACCGTCGAGCGCCCCTTGCGGAAACCAAACTGGTGTTCCGCAAGATCCGGCCCCATCCCTGCAAGGTGCCCGGCGAGGCGGTTGGCAATGACTCTTTCAAAGAGCTTGCCCACCTCGTCGAGCAACACGATGGGCCGGTATGCGGACGGAGAGTCCGCAGGGCGCCCTGGCTTCCGGATTAGGACCAGCTTCCCCGTCTTCCAACGAAGCGGGAACTGGCCTCTCTCCAAGCATGCGCTTAGGAGCCCTTCCAGTCGGGGCCCGAGAGCCTCAAAGGCCAGGACCCAGGCTTTGCCAGGCAAGCCATCGGGTCCCGGGGCGGTATTTCTGGCTTTCAGCCTGCGTACCGCCACTCTCAGGTCTACCCCAGTCACCTCCGGAACGTCATAGTCGTCATCGGTGTGGTCCGCTTCCGGCACCGCACGCGGTGACGGAGCCATAGGCGGGGGAGGATGCTCCCCTCGCGAAGGGAACAGAACGCTCACCACGTCCTCCACGAGCTCAGGCCGGAGACTCTGCGTTAGCGGGGGGGCCCGGGTGCGGAGTTTGTCCCGCACCATCTTGTAAGGGCGCCCCCACGGATCTCCGTTCAGAGACTCCAGCATCTCCTCGCGGGCCAAATTCTTGGCCCGCCGGACAGCCTCTTGGAGGGCGGTCTTCGCCGCTCTGTACCCCTCGTACAGCTCCGCCTCAATGGCTGCCGCATCCGGAGGGCGGATGCGGAGCCTGCGATGCCTGGCGTACAGGTGCCGCGCGGCAACGCACGCCTTGCGCAGAGACGTCAGCTCTTGCGACCACCAGTACACCTGACGCCGGGCGCTTCCTGGCCGAACTCGGGGCATTGCCACGTCGCAAATCTCGGACATGGCCTCCTGGAACCAACCCGCCTCGTTGTTGATGTCGGCAGGCCTGACCGGTGATGACACCCAGGCCTGCACGATTGAGGCTTCCAGGAGGAGCTCCCGGTCCAGCTGCTTCAGCGCCCATCGCGGACCACTCGGGGCCTGTAGGACCGGTGCGCTTGAGGTCTGAGTGGAGACGTCGAACCGGATGTACCGGTGGTCGGAATAGGTCTCCACCCCCTCCATGACGCGCCAGTCGACGACACGCGGTGACAGAGCGGGGCTAGCGAACGAGATGTCCACCACCGACTCGCCCCGCATCCGCACGCACGTGGGGACAGAACCCCGATTTAGGACGACTAGACCTGTCTCCAGAGCCCAGTCCTCCACCATCCTACCCCGCACGTCCGTGTAACGAGAACCCCAAGCCAAGTTCTTGGCATTGAAGTCCCCGAGCACAAGCACGGGGAGGGAATGGCTTCCGATGACGACACTCAACTCCGTGAGGGAGTTGTGGAACTCGGCGAGAGTTCGGCTCGGGGAGAAGTAGACTCCCACTACAACGATCTCCCCGAACCGTGCTGCCACGCACCCCTGACCCTTCCTGACACTCTCAAGGGTCGGGGTACCGGCGGCGGCCGACGCAATTATGGTCACTGAGCCGCTAAGGTCCTCCACCCAGTCATCCCTGGGCGGGACAAAGTACGGCTCAGCGACCACGGCAATGTTAATCGACCACTGCGCCATGCTCTGGAGCAACAGGTCCTGAGCGCAGGCGCAGTGGTTGATATTCGCCTGGAGAAGGCGTAATGGGGCCGTTACTGGCACTCCATTTCAGCCCCCTCCCGAGCCCCCTGCGAGGGCACAGCTGCGGAAGTTGCAGCAGTAGCGGCAGCGGCGGCGACAGTGGCGGCGGCTGCGGTGGTGGCGACGGTGGGGGTTTTGACGGTGGTGGCGGAGGGCCTTCCCTTGCCCCTGGCCTTGGCGGGAGTACCGCAGGCCTTGCTCCCTGCCCGGTGATCGGCCGGCCTGCCAGCTGCCGCACATGCGGCGCAGTGCGGTGCGGCAGAGCAGGCCGCGGCCAAGTGACCGGGCTGGCCGCAGCGGAAGCACAGGCCACTGCGGTCCACCTCGGAGGTGCACCGGACGGACACGTGGTGCCCCACATGACAGCGGAAGCACCTCAGAGGCCTGGGCTCCAGCAGCTTCACCTGCGCTGACACCCAGCCCACCAAGAGCCTTCGGCCCTCCACAATGGCTTTCGCCGCCGTCACAGGGCAGCTTACCGTTACGGTTCGCATGCCCGACAGATCCGGACGTAAGGTGCCTGCTTTGACCTGCTCGGCAGGACACCCACCGGTCCTGGTGACGGCGGCCACCACCTCCTCCTCGGTCACCGAGTCGTCCAGACCCAGGATGCGCAGGTCTGCGCATTTGACGGGCCTGGACACTCGGGCCTCGTCCGCATTTAAGGACGCTCTGAGCTTTTCGGCCAGAGCGTCAGCGGACGAGCCACGGGTTTCGCCGGGGATCTCTAGCACTCGAGCCCCTGTTGCGGTCACTCTAAGCCGGAGGCCCCCGGCGATCCCGAGCTCTCTGAGATCCACCGTCGCCTTCGCTTTAGCTAGCACGTCGCGGTAGGTGACGCCCCTCTTTTCCGCATCCGGCTGTAGCGTTATCACCACAGCTGCGGTTTTCGGGGCGCTGAGCCCAGCCGCGACGCTTCGCTCCTTTTGTCGGCGCTTCCGCTCCCGCTTCCTGGCCTTTTTTGCCGCCCTTCGCTCCCTCGCTCTTTCTCCGGCCACCTGCCACCCGGACTCGGCCACAGAAGGCTTAGTGGGCGGGGGAGGCGGCGGTGGCGGTGGCGGCTGTCTTGCGGCTGGCGCCGGTACATACGCCGCCTTGCCCTTCTTTTGGGCCACCGCCTTGCTCTGCCTCAGGGCCGCCGCCGTCCCGACCGGAGCCGGTTTCGCCAGAGCCGGCTTTTCGGGGGCCGACGTAACCCTGCCGGAGAGCTTGTTGGACGGCCCCGGTTCGGAGGCCACAGCAGCCGCATATGTGGCCGACTTGTTTGCCGCCAGGGGGGGGCGCAGGACAATGCCCTCCAGAACGGAGAACCGCGCCTGGAAGGCAGCCAGCTCCTGCCAAACCAGGTTGAGAACCTGGTTCTCCACCGACACGGGCTGACTTGGTCGCTGCTGGCCCCCATTTTGGGGCGCCTCGCGAGAGCCGGACTCGCGCAGATCGGCCAGGTCTGCTCGGAGCTTCTTGTTCTCCTCTTGGAGAAGCTCCGTAGCAGCCGTCAGGCGAGCGACCTCCGCCCGCAGTTTGGCAACTTCGTCTGGTGGAGGCCCCGCATATCTGGCCTTCGCTGCCGCTATGATGGAGGCGGCCGCTGCAGGTATGGCCCTTTGTCTAGTAGAGGGCTTCTGCTTGTAGGACACAGCCCTCAGCGCCACCTCCACCTTCTTCGCAAACTCGGCCTTGCGCTCCGCATCTGAGCCGCCGTCTGCGACCGCCTCGTCACCAGAGGAGCCCGAACGATCCACCCCGTGACCGGCCACCCCCGGGTGGCGCCCTTCCTCGGCAAGCCGCGCCGACCTCTCGGTGACAGAGAGGCCTCTCCCCTTGCCGCGGATCCCGCCACGCTTGCTGGTGGGGATCTTGCGAGCCGAAGCCAGCTCCCCCTCTGACGACGACTCTCGGTCGCCTACCGGCTTGGATCGCTTGCGTAGGAACTCCCTGTTCCCCGCAGCAGCCCCGGGCCTCCCGCGCCGGGAGCTCTCTGAGCCTCCCGCGCTCACATCGTTGGATGCGGCGCCGGACTCCGACCCCGCATCCCTCTCCTTCCTTCCTTCGCCGTTATCGGCCGTATTTTGGGTTAATTGTTCTTTCATACAGTTCCCACGAGTATGGGGGAAATAAAAAGTCCATCTGGGCAGTGCCCCCTGTACCCAGATAAGCCATAGCCAGGCCCGGCAGTGGTTCGCACTAACGACTGATTTTCCAACAACACACAACATCACGCCTGTAATCCACGTATGTTTAGGCAGAGGTGTACTTAAGAGTACACCCTCATTTCTCTAGTTTTGTTTAAGTGCCATGTAATAGGGGGCGAGCTTATTGCCATCAACCGGGAACGAATCCAGACTCCTTAGAAAGCAGGCAACTACTTAGAAATTCCTGATGGACACGCTAATAAATCGTTAGTTATCATTGAAAAATACGTTGTGAATTTTTAATGCTGCCAATCACACAAACAATATTTAATGTCTCCAATTCAATTCATCTAGTTTACAAAATAAAATAACTTTTATTCATGTTTTTAAAAGTTATGCATAAAATGTCAAAGATACATAACTCAATTGACATTTCAGCTATAAAACATACTTTGAGTTAGTAGATTCAATCACTTATTTTCTTTTGAGTCTCCATTTTCATTACAAAGAACAAACATTTAATCAAAACAATGAATTAGTCACGCACTTAAAAAAAAAATGATGGCTGTACAAGTACATCAGTTGTATCTAACTAAACCAGTATAAATTGGCATCTTATTTTATTGAATCACCGTACTACTTGGTAGGACGTAGCTACGGCCGGGATAGGTCAAGGTCAATAAGTTACATGTGGACTATTTTAGAGACAAGTCAATCATACCTGTGAAATGCTTTGCCACATTAAGAGTCCCAAGTTTATCATGACTTAGAAAAAGTTGGAAAATAGAGCTATGATCTATTCGTTAAGAGTGTTACTTCATAATGTTAGAGAAGATATACTGCTTTCTTTCTTTTCTTTACTGAAAAATGTACCTTTTTTACATATACCATACTCAAGCTACTTTCTATAAAACCCTGCATATCCTAGCTACTTGCGAGATCGTTTTTCGTTTACCCGTCCTTCTGATGCTCTGTGTAGATTCCACCTCAGGCATCATCTTAATTTCCCATCCAATAAAACTGAATTCTATTCTAACTCCTTCTCTGTTCACGCAGTACGTTTGTGGAACTCACTTCCGCCTAACATTCGTGACTCTAAAACTTTATTTCTGTTCAAAAAGCAAGTCAAAGAACATTACCTCTCCTCTATACTGTGATATTCTGGATATATATTATAGGTATATATTTACAGTACAAGTATTTATTTTATATGTGTATGTATGTTTATTTTATATAGGTATAACTTTGTTTGTCTTTTCTACACACTGTCTACATTTCTAATCCTGCTTTCCTCTCGCAGGTCTGCTGGAAGAGATTTCGCATGAAATAAGCAGTACCTTTGTGCTCTTCTATCTTAGTGTTATGTCTTGTTGAGTGTTTTGTGTGTACATAAATAAATAAATAATAAATAAATTCGAATTCGAGCAACACCCTTTAAAAGAAAAAACATGTAACGAGAGATGTATTCCAAAAATAAATCTTTAAATCCTCCAATCATAGCAAAGTGTGAATATAGATCACGCTTGAGAGATTTTTAAAGAAAATTCTAGCCATAATATTTATTCACTCGATCTATACCTATTTGCATTCAGAAAACTGCCTAGCAACACCTAGGTCTTATGTATTCACGCAGCATATAACCTTTATGCCATCTGTCTAAAATCTCTTTGACCTAGAGTTCAGTCTCGGTCATTTAGACCTCGAAGAATGTCCTGGTCAGTAAAACGAGTTCTGAATTTCGGTTTAGGGTTATTGAATATGGTTACTACGTTTTTATGTTAAAACAACGAATGTTTGGGCTGTAAAGTTTTGCAGACTCTTTATTTGGGAGTTACTTTACAAAATTGCAAAATAAAAACATTTTAACGTTTACTGCTGAACAAGGGTTTTTGGGTCATAAAACTTCGCTATTATCATTACGCTTGGTAAGCACATTGCTGATAGCATAAGCACAATATAGGAAAGTTTTGAGTATGAATGTGAAAGACTGGTAGGGGAAGACTAATCAAACCGTGGGATGGGATGTGTAAAAGATATGGTTGGATAAAAGGTGACTGCTGAGAGCAATACTGATGGGTAAGTAAGGAATAAGACGTCATGCTGCGCCTACCCAAAAATAACTGGAACACGGTAGGAGACTTATATGATAAAAGCAAAAAACTGCCAAGGAATTTAATGTTTTCACTCGTTATTTTAAGTGACTGTTTACAAAATTCCTTGTCATAATTGTATGAGAACACAGGCTAGCATGAGCACGCGGTATTTACCTTACGTAAATAAGTCGATTTTTTAAATCGAAAATTCAATTATCGTATAGCATTTTAGTTAAATTGTTGAGGATCTCGTGGCTAAATAATAACAGCCGCTCGGATCGATCTTTAGGTTAAGCCGTGCTTGCCTAGGTTGGTCTGTGGATGGGTGACCACCCATTACATACCGAGTTTCCTCCGTGCCTCGGAAAGCACGTTAAGCCGTTGGTCCCGGCTGTCATTTGTAGATCTTTGACAGTCGTTAAAGGTCTTACCAAGGGGTATCGTATTACCTAGTACTAACTGGGCTGTGGAGGTCAGATAGGCAGTCGCTCCATATAGAATACGGGCATTCAGCTGCATCTGGGTAGACTGGAAGCCGACCCCAACATAGTTGGGAAAAGGCTAGGCAGATGATGATTTTAGTTAAATAGTTAGTAACATGCACAATCAGTACCATCAATAGATATCAATCAACTTTTAAAATTATAAAAACCATTATATTTTATTTTAAAACCGCGCGCTCTTGTGCGCATTTAATCAACGAAATGGCGTTTTTAGGCTCATTTCATTGCATTATTTCACAATTTTTGTCAATGTCTAGTTACATCATAAAGTTCGTAAGTTAGTACTTACTTTGTTATAAATCAGGTCTCAACTTTCAGAAAAGTGAGTTGTGATTCAATTAGACCATAATTTACAGATGCTTTTGAAGTCTAGAGTTGCCAAGAACGTCTCGAACCAAAAACTTTCGAGCCAAAAATATTCATGGTGACATTTCTGATTGTATGTCTTTTACTTTAATTTTGCAAACGTTCTATTCTGATAAAGATAAAGATAATTTATTTGTTAAAAACATGCGTTTAAACACAAATTGAGCATGCAAGATCTTAGTGAGTAGGGTAGGGTAGGTCCGTACATGTTTTACCATGTGAGGTGTACAAATTTGGTTTTTCTATTACAATTTGCATAATCAGCCTATTAATGTTCCCACTGCTGGGACGCAGGCCTCCGCTCTACGAGAGGGAATTCTATTACCATTATACAAATTAAAACATTTCTATTTTAGCCATTGTTTTTCTAGGTAACTATATATTCATAATAACTAATGTTGGCATATTATTCTTTTATTACAAATACAAATAAAAAATAAAATAAAATACAAATTGTCCAATTGTCATGAGAATAGAATGAAATATAAGGTAAAATATGTCAAAAGGTATCCGATAGGAAGTCATTTATAGTAACATCTGTCTGTTAATAAATTTTGTGATTATGATATAGAATATCTAATTCTTAGACTGATCAACATCATCATCTCTAAGCTTGGAATAATCTATATCTCTGTACGTTTTTACAAGTGTCCTTGGTTTTGGGATTTTTCTTGTATCCCTGCAAGGAAAAATTCGCCCAATTACTAGTTCATTTTAGAAAAACAGAAGCAGAACGTAAAATGTCGTCAATCTATCGCGCCTTTTTAGGGTTCTGTACCCAAAGGGTAACAACTGGACCATATTACTAAGCCTCCGCTGCATGTCCGTCCATCCGTTCGTCCATCTATCTGTCAACAGGCTGTATCTCATTATCCGTAATAGGTGGACAGTTGAAACTTTCAGAGAATGTGTATTTCAGTTGCCGCTATAACAATAAAAAATAAATTAAACGTTAAAGGGGGCTCTACTAACATGGTACGGAACCCTTCATGTGCGAGTCCGACTCGCACTTCGCCGGTTTCTTACTTTTAATTGTGAAACAATAATATTGCGTAGAACACATTAATTTATGACTTTGCTATCTACTATCTGTACAACCCTTTACATCACCTCGTGAGATTATAACCACCAATAGATCGTTGTATTAGATTAAGGGCAGATTAGTAAACGTCCCGTTTCTGATGAAGATGCATTGCAAGAGATCGACAGGTGGCTGCTACGGTACATGATTGATGCAACTATTCGGCGTGTTTGCGACAATCGGATGTCATAGATCAAGTCGCCAGGAGATGTGTCAACTAATGTATTGACAGGGAGTTTGTGTGGAGAGGAAATGGTTGACTGTTTGGGTTATGTTGTTGTGTACGAGATTATTTTGGACTAACTTATGTTTGTATTTTGCTGGTATGCTTTTGGGGGTTTCATAGGGCCTTGTGTTAACGCATTTTTTCAATTAGTTATATGATAATATTACCTTTTATTTTTATTTTATTAAGTAAATTTTCTGAAAAAAAAAATCGTTCGTATCACACTCTTCCGTTTGCCAAAAAGAATAGTTAGATTATTCATCTCTTTTTGAATTGATTGATCCGTTTCGACAGTGATTTTAGGCATGTTTTTCATCTATATAACGGATCGTAATGTTTTGATACTTCGGTACAAAATATTCCAAAAATAATCCACGGTATATCTATTTCTTCTGAAGTATTATTGATCTGTGTCCAACGGCATTGTAAACAGGCTATTGGTTTGTATCAATTACGGATTACCATCCTGTGATACTAACTTTATAGATCTAATCTTAGTTTAGTTCGTGTATTGCAATTAGAGATTGATTAGGAACTTAATTACTAAGATCGTGTGTGACATTTAGTTCACAACACTAAAGTTTTAGTCTTACAGTACTGATGTTCTGTTAAACTTGGTTTTCGCTTTAGTAAGTTACATAGACACGTCATAGTAAAACATGAATAGTACAAGTTTTTTCAAAATAAAAAAATAAAAAAAAATAAAAAAAATTCAGATATACACCTACCACTGCTTGTCTCTGCATCACCCAAAGGTTGACTGGTAGGAAATGCCTATGGCATTAGGCCCGCCTTTGTACTTCTGTGCTTGAAGTGTTAAATAAATAAAAAACAACAAAACTGCATTATTTGTGTTCAGATATATTTTTCAATGCAAGAGTGCTTTTTCTGTAGAAGTTAATATGAGTACATATTTTTAGCATACGTTTATACTGAAATTGATAGGTTGAATTGTACAAATTAAGAGAATAGCATTTAATTAATGCAAACTTACTAACAATCACTGCCCTTGCCAAATATGATTATGTATAATGTATGATGATAATGATGACTTTAGACTTGAAACAATTCCTTTACTTTCATCATCTGCCTAGCGTTTTCCCAACTATGTATATTGGGGTCGGCTTCCAGTCTATTCGGATGCAGCTCAATACCTGTATTTTACATGGAGTGACTGCCTATCTGACCTCCATAACCCAGTTAGTACTAGGTAATGCAAAACCGCTAGGTAAGACTGGTTGTCAGACTTTCGGGTCACTGACTTGTAAAGAGAATTCAAGTCCTTTATTTTCTTGCAAAAAAAAAAATGGAAAACTTCGTTACTACTCATATTTTAAAAGGCTATTACTGAACTTAAAAAACTTAAATAACAAACCTTTTAAAATAAATACTAAAAACAACTTCAGCACTCAACTTTAGTGCTACTTCAAGAGCCTGCGTCACAGCCACTCAATACATTACATTCAGTAATTTGCCATTAGCTAGCCTTACTACGAGCGTTATATTGAAACCGCAATGCATTGGGAATATAAAGGAGCAATTTCTACAGTAATGTCCAATTGTGGAGGTGAGTCAGGTATCGCCAGATCCCACTGGAATACTTACAACATGGTCGTGTGTTGTGTTATTTGTGTTTCACTTTATTTTAATACGTGGATCAGTAGTCGTTAGGGAGGATAGTTGAGTTGTATGAAGTAAATATGTAAACATTTCAGTGTACATCTGAAATGTTTACTTATGTTGTTGAAGATAGAATAGAATATTCTTTATTTTGTAAACCATACAAGTAAAATGCTGGGCAGTGAAAAAGACGGATGATAAAAGATAGAAGTAATGAGAATGTTGAAATGGATGTGTGGACTGACTAAAATGGATAAAGTTAGAAATGAGCATATAAGAGGAAGTTGGAAAGTGGCGCCTGTTACATAAAAGATGAAAGGAATCGTCTGTCTTGGTATGGACTTGTGATGAGGAGGGATGGAACACATGTCACTAAAATACTGATGAATATGAATGCTGTAGATGGAGAGGGAGAGGAAGACCAAATAAAAGATGGATGCATTGTGAGGAATGATATGAAGGAAAAAGGAGTAAATGATAGCGGGATGATTGACATAGACGAAAAAAAACGAGGTGGGCCGACCCCAAATAACATGAGACATGAGCAGGAAGATATAAGTAACATTCATAAAAGAAAACATTTCACGTAGGGTGACAAAATATGCCGTCTTTTACAGAGAACCTTTTTAAAGATGTTGTGTCGAAAGACTATTCTGAATTTATTTTGTAACCAGCCTGAAATATTTCCCTTCAAGGCTCATGTGATAACCGCTAGTAGACCTGCGTGGTGGATTGTGGGCCACTCCCTCTCATAGAATGGATACCTGTGTTCCAGCTGTGGGAACATTATAGGCTAGTTATACATGGTGAGATTTAGGCCTTCCTTTATGTGGTTAAGTGAGATTTATATATAGATAGCTCCCAGCTTATGTCCTCTTGTCCAGTTGGTAACTACTATTGGCTGTATTGATTTAATACTAAACGATAATTATCATAAATTCAAATTCAAATTCAAATTTATTTATTGGTGTGATTTTTGGTACATTTTACATGATATCAAAAAAAAAAAAAGGGTGTAAATAGACCCATAATGAAGCCCAAAGGCACTTGTTTTCCCCGTCATTGCGATCACTTTATTGTTCTGTAACATACCTGGGAACCTTCTAGTTACGGAGATATTGGAGGTCAAAGTTTCAACTTTTTCACAAGTTTTTTTTTAATACTAGTTTTTAAACTTATAACTGTACTTTAAATGCCTTCATGACCCGTTTACTATGGAATGCATCCATCAGTATAATGTTTAACCGTTAAACATGATTTTTCACCCTCAAAAAGAAAAATGGGTTTCCCAGCAATAATTTAGCATAGGGTTACTTAGTTTGATGTACAGAATGCTTGGTTGACGGCTTCGTGAAGGGTCCGTTTACACCCTGTATGTTTTGTTTGTTAATGATAAAACATTAACATTACAAAATATAATTTTTATATTACCCACAGGGTTAATCAGAAATGTATTTACACCCACATTTCGGCAGTAATACAACCCTCCATCTTAATACTCATTACAGCCTCAAGCAAACAAAGCTACAACTGAAATAGTTGTTTGTCTAATAGTACGTATAGTAAACAACTGTTTAATTTAGAAGATAATTGGTTTACTAACAAACCTTAACAAAGGCTTATTAAGAAACCAAATCTATTATAAAATTTAAACTAATTGGTGTACATTTGATACCACAAAACTGAGATTTAGACAAGACCAGAGTAATAATACATTATTTTTTTTACATAACGGACGGTACCTGGATTTGTGCCCGGGTGTTGGCAAAAGGCTCCACCACTATGACATGGGACTTAAAACACAACTGGCGAAAAGTGGGTGTACTACCAGGTACGCCTCTGCCTAACCCTTCGGGGATTACAAGTGTGATGTTATATGTTGTTTTTACAAACGAAACCCTATGCTTACGTATACAGTCATGAGCATAATATGCACAACCGAAAATACTGGCGGTCGACCACTTTTCACCCTTATGCCCTAAGTTATAAGGTTCAACATACTCAGGCAAACACGATTATAGGAGAAATTAACTTTTAGAATATTTGTATAGATATCATCTTTGTTTCTAAATAACTTGGCTAGAGTCATGTAAAGGAGGCGACGACCCTGCACACACTCGTTGGGTACACATGCACTCATGCTTTTTGTTTTACATGTCCAGTTTGGAAAGTTAGAAACTTTCCTCAAATTGAAGAATATAATATTTGAACTGATATCCTGTAAGTGAAAGTATAAGTTTATGAAAAAAGTTTATGTAGTGAATCAACCAAATTGCGATTTCTATATGTTTTGATAACTTAGGTGTATTTAACCTTTGTGCTTCTTGCAAGTTAATAACTTAATCTTATATACATTTTTGCTAAGTAATCCAATCAATTAGCACATGACTTAAATTCTCGAAACCGGCCAGAAAATTTCATATGGTGAAAACTTTCTAAAAATTATTAGACACTTTATGCTGAGTTTGTCAAGTCTACCAGTAAACTTTTATGGTCAATGCCATTTATGTCATCTATAGTAAGAAATCCAGTGTTAAAGTAAGAACTTACAAATTCAACCAACATTTTCTTCACACAATCTAGTCCAAGCATTCGAGACAACATAGCTCTCACCTCACATAGCAAAATTTACAACTATTATATTAAAAACATTCCCGAAATTATGTTTCTGAGATTCCACGTTTAATGAATGCGCTACCCTCATTTAGGTTCGTGTAATTAAAATTTTTACACTTGGAGACTGCCATCACGAATACGCTGCTCTCTTTAAAGTTCAGTCGTCTTTTTAATACAAACATAAAGAAAATTCATTTAGTTAATATGCAGATATTTTTATTGTGAATTTAAATTCACTTCAATGTTATGTCACCTTATCTGTGTCTTTATCTGCTTATCAGTTTTCATCTGTATCTAATGTACCCCACGATTCTTTGACCCTATGCAATGAAACCGAAAAATCTTCTAGCTGTTTTGTGCCTGCGCCTGCGATCTAAGAATACTTACACATACTTTGGTCGCAAATATTGGGATGACAAGAGGAAATTGACCTTTGATTGAATTGAATAATAGGTGAAAAATACCCTTAACGAAGCCGAAAGGCACTTTTGTTCTTCTATGAATTTGCGATATTTTTATGATATGATTTTTTTTTTCGGTCTAGCTAGACCATAGTTGGGAAAGTTACGGAGATATTGGAGGTTAAAGTTAGGTCAAAGTTCAAATTTTTTTACAAGTTTTGTTTTTTAAATACAAGTTTTTGTTGTTAATATTTTACTTTAGCTACGTCCTATTCAATGCTTCAATCAGCACAATGTTTTAAGTGCGTTACAGTGAGTCCTACCGTAAAACGTGATTTTTCACCCCTAAAAAATGTCGCTTTCTATAAATCATTTTTGCGTAGAGTTACTTAGTTTGATGTACAGAATGCTTGGCTGACGGCTTCGTGAAGGGTCTGTTTACACCTTGTGTAACTTAACAAAACTTTACTTTTTACTTAGCAAACATTCGCTATTTGAATAAAATAGATCTCTTTCATTAAAAAAACCCGTTCTTCTCGTTCAAAGCATTGTATCTGCTGTTACTTTTTTCTGGGTTTTGGGGAACAATCCATGCTAAATGGATCACCTACAATAGTTTTGGTATCAAGCATCATGTACATTTAATACAAAACGCTTTAGTTCGCCAACATTTTCAGTTCTACAGCCTCGACTATTATACTGTTATTGAATATTAACGCCCCATTAAAATAGCACTTAAGTTTTATGATACAACTGCGGAAAATTAAAATGAGTGCGTTTATGTGTTGATTCCAATGTATGGTACAGTCAGAGACACATATTTATGCATAGTTGCACACTGCTAAATAAATAAAAATAAAAAGAGAAAGAAATAGCTTGGCCGAAATGGGTTCCAATATCCAATCCTGGTAATACTTCCTACTAATATTATAAATGCGAAAATTTGGGAGAATGGATGAATAGATGGATGGATGTTTGTTACTAATTTCACGCAAAAGCTACTGACCGGATTTGGATGAAATTTGGCACACAGATAGTTTATAACCTGGATTAACACATAGGATATGTTTTATCCCGATACTACGATCCCGTGGGACAATTACCGAACTCCACGCGGGCGAAACCTCGGGCATAAGCTAGTGATAAATAATTTCCGTCAAATGCTTTAGGAGTAATTGATAGCTTTTTCGTATCCATACTTAAGTACATATTAGTGCTGGTGACTGTCTGTACCTACATGAGTAGTGTCAAAAAAGGTTTTAATTTAACGTTTAAGGTTGAATGATGTCTAAATGTAACTCTTTGTCGTGTGTCAAATGGTTCCTAACTGAAGGACTAATACCCTTAATACCCTACATATAGGACTTAAACATTTTTAAGCTGAAATTTTTGGTATTTAAACAATGAATAATAAGTATTTTTATACTTGTACTCGCAGGCAGTTTAGATCGTTTCAAGTTGGGACAAGCCGGACAAGATATTGTTTTCCATTGTTGATTTAATAATAAAGGAATAACACACCTATTGCCTTCCTTTTCCTTAACGTAGGTGTGTATCTACGTTATTTAAAAAAATAAAAATAAGTATCTAATTCACAATAAGTATTTGAAAACAAATTGCCCGTCACGGGACGCCCAGCAGATGTGAATCATTTATGTTAATATTAGAATTCATAATTAATCAAAAACCTACAACGAAATATGGAGTAAAATAAAGAATAAATAAAACATTAAAGTATTTTATTTTATCGATATCTCTCGATCAATGTGCATACGACCTAACTACATCACTAATTGAGTAGCGTGGAACTTTCACAAACGGAATATGTAGATCAATAATCGTTCCAAAAGAAACATTTCTTCTAATGACAAAAGGTTGATTTTACGTGGCATATAGGAGGCATCACGCCATGACAGCGTCATGTCATCTTCCGTCACGGCATACGGACTTAAATTTAAATCAAATTATTCTTCTTCCAATATCCGTTTGATTGGTCAGTCTCACAAAACAAACAAATGAAAAACATTGTATTCCCTTGACACATGTACCTAGGTAATAAGGGGTCGCTCTCAAGGGCAGGGTCGATATTAGGAGGAAAATATACCACAGTTCCATAGTGGTGTTAGATTGATGATCATGTTTGGAACCCCACATGTTTTATACATTCACTGGAGTAGGGAAATAGATGGAACAAATTAGTAGGTAGTTGTTTTTGTTGAATTGGTTTATGGTCTTGGGACGTAATTACTAGCCCGAAGAATAGCCAAACTTAAGTGGCAGTGGGCAGGACACATTGCTCGCAGAACGGATGGCCGATGGGGCCGGAAAGTTCTGGAGAGGCGACTGCGAACTTATATGCTTATGCTTATGACCGCGAACTGGAAGATGTTGCGTTGGAAGGCCTCCCACTAGGTGGACCGATGACCTGGTAAAGGTTGTAGGGATCCGCTGGATGAGAGACGCACGGGACCTGTCAATGAGGCGACACTTTGGGGACGCCTATGTCCAGCAGTGGACGTCTTTCGGCTGAAATGATGATGATGATGACGTAATTACTATTATGGATTCCTCCTCGCAGGAGAGCAAAATCAGCTCATAATTTACCCACAGCTAGAACACAGGCATCCTGTCAAGGTCGAATGAAGGACCGAAAGGTTCTAGAGTGCAAAAAGTATTGCGAAGAAGGCCACCCGCAAGGTAGCCCGATGACCTGGTGAAGGCTTCGGGTTTCTGCTGGATGAAAGGAGCACAGGACCATTTGACCTATGTCCAACAGTGGGCTATCGAAACGATTAATGGATTTAGTGTAAAATCCATGACTCGTAATATTCTTTTTTTTTTATTTAACCCGTATTGTCCCACTCCTGGGCAAAGGTATTCCCCCATTTATTTCACTTCACTTAATGGTGTGTTTCATCTTATCAATTCACAAGGAAGCCATCCAAGGCGTCCCGCCATCTTCTCCTTGGCCTCCACCCCGTATTCATTATAAGTAAAATATTATATTATAACCCATATTTACGGAGCCAAAAACTGTTTTACCTTCAATACCATAACACATAATATAAGCCTTGCCCTTGAACCGCCACACAAATGAGTTAGTAAACAAATCTTACGGAACAACACATGTTGGGTTCTTTCATGTCAGTGCCCCATTACCGTTCACCCGTCACAAGGCATCACTATTACGATCTGCTAGTATTTTTAGTTTCCTGGTACAATTTCTTGGAAAAGAAGGAAAACAAGGATTTTGTGGAGATTCTAAGAACTACAAAAAGTACTTAAATTGTGTTGAAGAGGTCTTCGCAACACATAAATGAATTTCTTAATTAAAACACACTGTTGTAATTTTAACCTTAATTGCTGAATTGAGCGTTCAAATTCCAAGTGTCCATTTCATCTGTCACAAAGCAGCACTATTACCATCTGCTAGATTCCTGGTACAATTTCTTGGAAGGGAAGATTGAAATATCTTATCTACGTTAAACGTTGATTTAGTGGATTCTGAGAACTTCGAAGAAGACAATAGGTATTATTATAAACAATGCCCGTTTTAACTAAAACTAAGCGATATTGCAAGATATTGCTATCTTTTCTTCCAAGAACTAGTACCAGGGAACTGGAACTAATAGCAGATCGTAATAATGATGCCGTGTGACGCGTGAACGGTAGTGGGTCACTGATAGCACAAGCCACCGTTGGAATTACAGCTCTCAGCGCTGAATCGAGGGTTAAAAATGCTCTTTCATTTAGATACTGGTTGGCCAGTGCCCCATAATTGTTTGTCCGTTACAATAAGGCTGATATTACGATCTTCTAGGTTTCAGGTATAACTTCTTGGAAGATTAGATTGAAATATCTTTGAGAAAACTGCTTGTTGTGCTTATGGATTTCGAAGAAATGTGAGTTGAAAATAACAACATAGCATTTCATTGGTCTTTTTGCTGCATTTCTGCAAGATTTTCATTTAACATTGTTTATAAATAATTCACAGTTAAAATAGTAAGATAACGTGCATTAGAGAAAGTTCTGAAGTAATACTGGGTTTCCAAAAACATATACATAGGACGTTTTGCAACGATTTTACTGCTTACTAGGAATATAGGCTAGGCCTTACAAGGTTGAAGTGACACCGAACATAAAACGCTAACACGTATTCAGTACATCAATCTGAACCGTCATCTTTCTTTGTCCAGTCTATTTCTCTGTGGAATGCGCTTCCCCAGGAAATCAGGATGGCAACCAATCGCTTATCTTTTAAAATTAAAGTTCGTGAGTACATTCGGAAGAAGCTGGCAGTTTCGTCACAACGGTAATGTTTTCCCCATGGTTTGTGTTTTTATTTTGGTATATTCGTGGAAATGTTTATTTACATTAATTTAAATTTTGATATATATTTATAGTATTTGAAATATATTTATAGTATTGTATATATCCTTGTAGTTAATCTTATTATTATTTAAAATTATTTTCAGATTTACACCTACCACTGCTTGTCTTTGCATCACCCAAAGGTTGACTGGTAGAAAATGCCTATGGCATTAAGTCCGCCTCTGTACTTCTGTGCTTGAAGTGTTAAATAAATAAATAAATAAAATCATCGGTCATTTTAAAAAATATCAGCTGATCATTTTGACCGTGTAAGTATTACAGTTTTGTAGGAAAAAGGTCGAGAGTAATGTACTGAAACATTTTTTTTTTACCCTTCCAACCTATACAGGTATCACCTGTATAGGTTGAGATAACTGTAAAAATAAAGTAAAAGTACTTCACTTACAAAAATATTTAAATAGAGAACCTCTTACATACTTTGGATTCATTATTAAAATTCACACACTTTCCATTTTGAAAAATAAACTCCATTTAAAAGATAATTAGCAACTCATTAAATAAACCTAAAATTTAAAATTAAAAACCCAAATTGTGTGACCACGTAATATTTTTAAATAACCACTCAACAGGATTTGCATAAAAAAGTAAACTAAGGCTACTCATATCCC
Source organism: Noctua janthe (assembly GCA_910589295.1). Taxonomy (NCBI): domain Eukaryota; kingdom Metazoa; phylum Arthropoda; class Insecta; order Lepidoptera; family Noctuidae; genus Noctua; species Noctua janthe. The sequence goes on from OU342560.1 coordinate 4,532,631, forward strand.
ACTCTTAAATGAAAGAGAAAATTTATGTAAAAAGCATTCGTTCCCGTGTCTTTAATAGCTTTAAGTGCTGAAATAAAACACACTAGGTATTTAGAATTTAAATAAAAATACAATTTAGTTAAAAGCTTTTTCTAGGCTCTTGTAACGCAGTTTGTTTTATCTTCTTCAGGTACATATCAATGTCGCAGACTTTTTTTTCATGACACTGCAATTTAATGGACATTTTACGGTGATACGAGTTTAGTGCTACTTAAGCTTAACTGCCCGGTGTGTAATTAATTAACTGTGTAGTTGATTTTGTGATGTAATTAATGAAGTTTTACAACATCTAGCAAAGAAAACAGGTTTAATCTGACCTGAAAAGCAGATTTGTTTTTACTGAATTTTAAGCTATTAAAGTGCAACTATGCTGATTAATCATAATATTCCGACGCCGATCCACAATATTTATTATGAAGTAGATAGCTCGAAATAACACATTAATAACTCTACAAACAAAATAACAGTCCGGTAATTGCATTAATCTGCATAAAGCAACTTCGACCAATACTGTACATATTTATCTTTCCTATTCGTCGATTCCAACATTAAAATGAACGCGACAATTATCGAAAACACAAAACGATTAACCCAGATAAAGGCCTGGCTATTGATTCCGTACCGGCCGCAAACCAGAAAACCAGAGAGCCCACTACTATAATTCACCAACCAAAACTTTAACCTCCATTTCACAATACATTGCTCTTTTTTTTAAACAAGATCCGTTAAAAATGCGTCACTACTACACACATGAGCAGCGATGTAATACAAATAAAAAAATGCGAACTTACCGTCTCGTCATCGCTTGATACCCCCCTGGGTATCGTTAATTCTTATTGAATACCTCGTATTGTCCGCTAATTGAATGGAATCAATCAATTTCAGCATATATCAACTTTTACGATATTATGACATTCGCAGTACCTTCTGAATAAAATATAGTGCATCATTTTTAAGAGTTAAATCGGGAAATGGGTCACGGTGATGTATGCAACAGTAAAACAAATATGAGGCATCAAAATATAGCGGAACATAAATATTTGTAGCACGATAAAAACTAGAAGTATACAATCATCGAATTTGAAAAACAAACGTTTTAAAAAGAACTGTTTCGGACTTCGAAAAAGGAACCAGCGCGTATTGAAGATGAATTGAATGACAGACGGAATACTGACGAAAAGAGGACACTAGACAGACATAGTGAGTAAACAATGAATTAATACGTCATTGATTTAGAAGAAAATAGTATGGAAGAAGGACAAAAACACAAAAGCAATCGGTTGATGAATGATATTGAATTTTCAATGAGAACTAACCGTTGACATCGGCAAAAGCTATTTATTTTCTATGCAATAAAGCCGTAAGTAAATACCAACTACGAAGCGAACCCAAAAGTTTTATAATCACGACGTAGTAATTATAAGTTTATGGCCCGGCGCATGATAAATAGATCGTTTTCGATGATAAATAGCTTGAACCGATACCCGGTTGATAGACGCATGGCGCTTCCAAATGTCAGATGTGATGTAATTTGTTAAATGTTGCATACAATGTTCGATGAATCAATAGTAAAGTTGCGTTGTGGGACACGGGCGTTTATTGTGACTTGGACGGTGCCTGTAATGACAAAGTCAATCCATTAATTTAAAGGCGCTTTAGAACTTTAAGCTTGTTATTTACCGAATGTTTTTAATTATACAAATATGTTGTTTATATTGTTTCTCTATGACTTCGTCGAGCGTCTGTCAGATTCTGGCTTTCAGAAGTTACAGTGGTTTGGGAATAGTGTGGCGTGATTGTCCCAATAAAAAAATAACAATTCTGCTTATGACATTTTCAAGTGGATTAATAGACTTTTCTGATAAAAATACAGCCATAAAACTGTTTTCCAATGCGATTTAATGGCTCCAGAAAGAAATGGTGAACTATAAAAGTTTTTTTTAAAGATTCTCTGAGTTTCATGATTTTCCATGGCCATATTCCCGTATACAATTTTTTTTTGATTTTAGTCATTAGAGCCACACCGGAAAGTTAAACAGGTTTTTCTCCACAAGTTACAACATAATCTCATATAGCTTAACCCAATTATGGTCCACTTAACCAAAGCTGTACATGGTAAAGCGAGGCTCAAGTTGAGGTGCTTGGATCTCAGGTCCGTACAGCATCCCTCGTCTACTTATCACAAGTGTAGGGGGAGTTAATTGCAAGTGGTTTCCTGCAACGCCCTATGTTCAAGCACATAACGAATTCTCTTTACCATCGGACATGTGGTTCTGGCTACGAGAACTTAGCTGGTTTTGAGCAAACCTGACTGAACGGCTTAGGTGTTCTGAGACCTTAGCTAGAATGTGCGCCATAAAAGTTATACATATAGTGTATTTTGGATTTTGCGATAAACAAAATAAGTACCACACATAGATTTATATGAATTCTTAAAATTTAAACACCATTCGAACAATATAGACCGTTTCTTATGCGTTGTCAAATATAAAGGTTTTCGTCAGGCTATTATAGGTTTTACGTGAACGGTCCTAAGAGTCCCTGGAGCTTTTTTAATAAGTTGTTTCCCCCTGCCAGTGATGAACTGAAGTCACAGATCACAAATATTAAAACCAAGCGATTTGTTTATTGTGTCAACACAAATCGCCAAGTTACGGAAAAGAAGAAAAAAAAAATGTTTTGGGTTGTAACCAGTGGCATTCTATAAGCGATAACGATGTTGGGAAAACTCGAAAATGAAGGTATTAAATTGACAAGATACCGAAAAACATATTATTATGTCAATCCTTTTGAAAGTTGTTGTAGAAAAACGAAACGCTTTACTAGCCATTGCCACTTTTAATGTAGTAATGGGCCATCTGGATAATTTTACCTACTTGTGATACATCAATGATAATTCCCCTAAAAGCCAAGTCCCTACAAACAAACGTTATTAGTCCTGTCTCAGTCACTGACATCATTTTCACATATTCGAATAGAACTTTCCAGTGCACAACTAACGTTATTAGAGTGATTGCATAGAACTGCAATATTGTTGGAACAGAACATTTCCAATTCCCAATGTATCTGAGTGCCAGTCGCCTAACGTTTCGTGCCGTGTCCCCTACAAGCATTAATTGGTGCATCCATTCACGTTTGTGGGTCACATTCGATGCATTAACATTGGGTTCAGTAGTACTGAATGTAGATCCGTAGGGTAAGTCCTTGGTAATAATTGGGGGTGTCTAATTACTTAGATGATTGTGGCTTTTCAGGCCAATGTGTGACTTTTGTTTCAAAAGCGCTTTAACTGTTCGGGTTTCGGAAATTCCGGTCGTAGAATGTCGAACGGTCACTCATTGATGCATGGGACTTTAAACTGTTCTAGAATTTAAACTGTATTTGAGTTTCGGCGTACTGTGTGCATGGTAGTGAAGTCAACTAAATCTGCTAATTGCTCAGATAACGCATAGGTTAATGAAATACAAAACGCAATGAAGAGTGTGTATGCAGGCAAAATGTACTGTAGAGAAATGCACCATGAAGACCTACTCCTCCCCCTTTTGTAAAGAGCAATTTGAAAAATTGGAAAACAATTTAATTATTTGAAAGCGACTTTTTAACGCCCATTTTGACTTTATTGTATAATGATCACTTTCTTCGGTGTAGAAAAACATCGTGAGGAAACCATACCAGCATGCCTGAGAGATATTTCTTGACAGCATGGGCGGTATAAAAACTCTGACACCAAGTTACAAACAACAAGAAAAAAAAAAGTTGCAGAAGCTTATAAATGCTTTAGATGAATTTTTAATGCAATATACCAAAGTACGCTCAAAACAAATACAGAATATTATTATTCGTTTATTTTTATACACACAAGCTCTATTTCCGCCAACCAAAAAAATAAATAAAACATGAAAAGAAAAAGCCCCATGTATACAAGCCGATTATACTAAATCTGTTCATATGAAAACATGGCAACCTGTCTTGAAATGTTTCATGAATATTCAACCACCAAATGTATTGGCAATCGTCACGGAAATAGAAAAAGTCTTCCTTTTATTTCGGCAATAGAGGTAATCCTATAAGTCTCAAGGGCCATGCTGTGGAGGATTAGTGTACCATTGTTTTATGGAAATAAAGAGATGGCAGTAACACTTTGTATAAATCCGTCCTTGTCTCGCAAAGGAATCGTGATGGTTATGACACTTACATAGGGTTCTTAGATATAATAATGGGAAAATGAATGTAAGGGAATTAACTAATATGAGCATTGCAGTACATTTTGGCCTTTTACATACAAAGTGGTATGAACATGTACATATTTCAGCATAACACATGTTCTTGCATAGGCTTTTATTATCTTGATTCTTATCTAGTAGCAGAGAGGAAAACGGTCTCATTGTCTTGAAAAAATAATGACATAATAAAAGGTCAAGTTAATTCCCGAAGACTTATTTATTCTTTATTTAACTATCGAAATGTGGGTGTATTATTAGGTACACCTGTGCCTGTCCCTTTGGGGATTACAACAGGCGTAATGTTATGTTATGTTACGTTATGTATTCCTAAGAAAAGCGAAAGTAAAATACAACAAATTGGTTTAAAGACTGAAAACTTGTTTTTTCTCTTAAAATGACTACATGTGATTTCAAAACTCAGTTTTCCGACTAACTAAAAAACGTATCACCAAAACAACAGTAATATCAAATGCCAAGCTGAATCGGTACCTAATCTAGAAGCGACTCTGCTGTCAGCATGTCGGACAACCAATCAAATTCTGCTTACGGACGAGCCCGCAAATCACATTGGCTCGGTCTTGCGCTGAGTCGGCGGCATATATCCTGCAGCGGCCGAAGATTACTGGTGTGAGAAATCAAATGTTAGGAAATTAGTTTGGGATCTAGGGAAGTCTGATACTTTTGCTTTTTTCAAAGCTTCTTCACGCCTAATATTAGCTGAAGGGTTAAGCAGAGATATTAGTGTGTGTGATTTGGACAGCACATGTGCAGTCTGTTTTTTTGTCTGTTGTTTGAGGAGCTCGTGGCTAAATAATAACAGCCGCTCGGGTCGATCTTTAGGTTAAGCCGTGCTTGCCTAGGTTGGTCTGTGGATGGGTGACCGCCCTTTACATACCGAGTTTCCCCTGTGCCTCGGAAAGCACGTTAAGTCGTTGGTCCCGGCTGTCATTTGAAGATCTTTGACAGTCGTTAGGCAGTCAGTGGCCCAAAAAGTCTGACAACCAGTCTTACCAAGGGGTATCGTATTACCCAGTACTGACTGGATTGTGGAGGTCAGATAGGCAGTCGCTCCATGTAAAATACTGGTATTCAGCTGCATCCGATTAGACTGGAAGCCGACCCCAATATAGTTGGGAAAAGGCTGGTCAGTCTGTTATTTGGAAGTCTCATTTAGGTAAAAGGTGCGATCCGGTTACCATTGCCATTTTCGAATATCTTTTATAAATCACCTTGGGTTATACACTTATTCCATGAGATTTACTACTTATACCTAGTAAATCTCATGGAATGGGACCTACAGCATAGCTTAACGAATTTTTCATTCAAAAATTAGTATGAGTACTGGCGAAATGTGGGTGTACTACTAAGCACACCTCCGTCTAACCCTTCGGGGATTACAAGCGTCATGAGTTAGTCTGTGTTTTTGTACGCAATGGCAGGTACCCAGCATTGGGGGATATATTTTTTCCGTTTCGAATACTCACAACATCCCGTTAGCCATTAAAATTAAGAGATATCAATGAATTTCCTTCATTAAACGTTGTATAGTTAACGTCAAGACTAAATACGTACGAGAATTATACGCAAATGTTTAGATCTTGCTGAAACTGTAAATAAGATTTGCATGAAGGAACTTGTGTGACAGAGCGAGACAACATTTATTTGTATCCTGATTGTTCCGTAGATGTGTTAATGTCTTCGAACGATGTTTTTTTTAGCAATTCTTTCTTTTTCTCGAGAGTAGTAATTTTGAAATTAAAAATAGCTTAGTAGCATTAAAATGTATGTATTTATTTTTCCCGCTTTCTGTCCCTATGTATGCTTAGATCTTTAAAACTACGCAACGGATTTTGATGTGGTTTTTTTTAATACATAGAGTGATTCAAGAGGAAGGTTTATATGTATATATTGCACCCGTGCAAAGCCGAGGCCGCTCGCTAGTTAACAATAAAACAGAATCATATAAAAATTAAATATGAGAAAAAAATCAAAGTAAGACATACATTTGGCTAAATTGGTCCCTTAAAGAACAGAGACATATTCCGTTCCTATAGACAAGCCGTGAATAATATAGGGATAGTTTTAGCTAAACAACTATTAGATATAATACAACTGATATTTAAAACCCTTCAAGCAACAAAAATATGAATAAAATACCAGCTAAAAAATTGTTTAACTTCATGCAAAAACATGACCATACCACGCATTAAACATCTAACAAAACGTATCCAGTCTTAGAATCAAAACAGAGACATAAAAATGCAAATACCATACCAGCAATAACGAAACGAATGCCGAATCGCACGGCATGTGTAATTGAATCTAGAGGAAATTGCATTCCACACGTGAAGCTCCGATCACACAGTCGTGTTTGCAAAGATAAGGACATTTTTATACTAAAAGTTTTACTGGACCTGAATTTATTGGCAAAGATAGTGTCGGATATGATATAAGTGGTTTGTAAGGGGTGCTTCATGGCGGAGCACCGCCGTGTCCTCGTAGCGGCGATTGGCGGCGGCGATCTCTCGCGTCCGGCCTTGGTTCAAGCCATGGTCCGGAGCGAGAGGGAATGGGAAGCCGTCACCTCCTTCTGCGAAGCAGTCATGCTAGTGAAGGAGGTGGCGGGACGTGAGAGGGAAAGAACCTCACGTCCCAGTCGCCGCGGGAGACGCCCTGGGCGTTGGGGGTCACGTGGTGGCTCCCGGCCACCGTAGGCGCGTGCCTGTGGACGGCGAGTTATGGGCTAGCTCGCCGTCCGGCCGTCTTATGACGACAGGCCGTGTCGACGGCGCGTTCGTGTTCCACGTGCGCCTCAAAGAGATGTCAGCAAATAAGTAGGGGTCCGCAAGGGCCGATGCCTGCCAGGGCTGCGGGACTGTTCGAAAGAGATACCGTGGCCCTGGAACACAAAGGGCAAAGACGGAACATGGATGGGTTTTAGTCAGTACAAGTCTGACACTCCCTTCCGCTCCGCCCAGAGTGGGGGGGGTCATTTGATGATTTCCCATCCGGAAAAAAAAAAAAAAAAAAAGGGGTGCTTCATATTTGTTCGAGTCGGCATATATTAGATTCGGTAGTGTTTGTTGAATGACAAAGCTGACTTGAAGCAAATAATACACGGGGTGCGTTGTCAGAATTCCTCCTCGTGTGCTTGATGGCTGCCGGTCCCTCTCGATAGGTCTGGAGGGAATAGCAGCTGCTGGGCCGGTGCACCCTGGGCGTGGGCAGTATCCTTCCCCGAGGAATGGGAAGAGATTCTTATTCCTCGGGGAATGTTACTGTCCATGGCTAATATTCTGACATGGGAGGGGTCCATCTTGGACTTAGGGGGCGTTGCTCCGTGTGACCCTCTGAAAAGCAGAGGGCACAGCGGAGGAGCTAGGGCGGGCTCGGTGTGCACTGACCCTGCCTCCGAGCAGACAGTGAAGGATGCAGTCCTTCACTGTCCCCGTCGATATCGTAATCCCACCGTCGAAGTGTACTGGAACACGTCTCGCGGCTTCGATTGGGACCGAGGGTCTTGGCTTAACCGCCCGGACCACGAGGTAGAAAACCTCTATAAAAAGTTACCCCGAATCTCAAGCGGCGGCGCACCGCGAGGAGATGTATGGCTGACGGGTTCCTTTGGAAAATCAGTCGCTAGTGCGAACCACTGCCGGGCCTGGCTATGGCTTATCTGGGTACAGGGGGCACTGCCCAGATGGACTTTTTATTTCCCCCATACTCGTGGGAACAAAATGAAAAATATTTTAACCCAAAAAACGGCCGAGAACGGCGAAGGAAGGGAGGAGAGGGATGCGGGGTCGGAGTCCGGCGCTGCATCCAGCGATGTGAGCGCGGGAGGCTCAGAGAGCTCCCGGCGCGGGAGGCCCGGGGCTGCTGCGGGGAACAGGGAGTTCCTTCGCAAGCGGTCCAGGCCGGTAGGCGACCGAGAGTCGTCATCAGAGGGGGAGCTGGCTTCGGCTCGCAAGATCCCCACCAGCAAGCGTGGCGGGATCCACGGCAAGGGGAGAGGCCTCTCTGCCACCGAGAGGTCGGCACGGCTTGCCGCGGAGGCGCGCCACCCGGGGGTGGCTGCTGGTCACGGGGTGGCCCGTTCGGGCTCCTCTGGTGGCGAGGCGGGCGCAGACGGCGGCTCCGAAGCGGAACGTAAGGCCGGGCTTGCAAAGGAGGTGGAGGCGGCGCTGAGGGCTGTCTCCTACAAGCAAAAGCCCTCCACCAGGCAAAGGGCTATACCCTCAGCGGTCGCCTCTATCATGGCGGCAGCAGAGGCCAGATATGCGGCGCCCCCGCCAGACGGCATGGTCAAACTGCGGGCGGAGGTCGCTCGACTGACGGCCGCCACAGAGCTTCTCCAAGAGGAGAACAGGAGGCTCCGAGCAGACTTGGCCAGTCTGCGTGAGTCCGGCTCTCGCGAGGCGCCCCAAAATGGCCAGCAGCGACCAAGCCAGGCCGTGCCGGTGGAGAACCAGGTCCTGAACCTGGTTCGGCAGGAGCTGGCTGCCTTTCAGGCGCGGTTCTCCGTCCTGGAGGGCATTGTTCTGCGCCCCCCCTTGGCGGCAAACAAGGCGCCCTCGGGCCCGGGGGCGGCCACATATGCTGCTGCAGCGGCTTCCGCACCGGGGCCGTCCGGCCAGCCCTCCGGCAGGGTTACGTCGGCTCCTGGAGGGCTGGCTCTGGCTCTGGCTAAATCGGCCCCGGTTGGGGGAGCGGCGGCCCTGAGGCAGGGCAAGGCGGCGGTCCACAAGAAGGGCAAGGCGGCGAATGTGCCAGCGCTAGCCGCGAGACAGACGCCACCGCCGCCCCCCCCGCCCCCTAAGCTATCCGTGGCCGAGACTGGGTGGCAGGTGGCCGGAGAGAGAGCGACGGAGCGAAGGGCGGCCAAAAAGGCCAGGAAGCGGGAGCGGAAGCGCCAAGGAAAGAAGCGGAATGGCGCTGCTAGGCTCAGCGCCCCGAAGACCGCAGCTGTAGTGATAACACTACAGCCGGAGGCGGAAAAGAGGGGCGTGACCTATCACGACGTGCTCGCTAAGGCGAAGACGATGGTGGATCTCGGGGAGCTCGGGATCGCCGGGGGCCTCCGGCTTAGAGTCACCGCAACAGGGGCTCGAGTGCTGGAGATCCCCGGCGAAACCCGTGGCTCGTCCGCTGACGCTCTGGCTGAAAAGCTTAGAGCGTCCCTAAATGCGGACGAGGCCCGAGTGTCCAGGCCCGTCAAATGCGCAGACCTGCGCATCCTGGGTCTGGACGACTCGGTGACCGAGGAGGAGGTGGTGGCCGCCGTCACCAGGACCGGTGGGTGCCCTGCCGAGCAGGTCAAGGCAGGCACCTTACGTCCGGACCTGTCGGGTATGCGAACCGTAAAGGTAAGCTGCCCTGTGATGGCGGCGAAAGTCATTGTGGAGGGCCGAAGGCTCTTGGTGGGCTGGGTTTCAGCGCAGGTGAAGCTGCTGGAACCCAGACCTCTGAGGTGCTTCCGCTGCCATGTGGGGCACCACGTGTCGGTCCGGTGCACCTCGGAGGTGGACCGCAGCGGCCTGTGCTTCCGCTGCGGCCAGCCTGGTCACATGGCCGCGGCTTGCTCCGCCGCGCCGCGCTGCGCGGTTGCGTAGCAGCACGGTTCGGGGAGATCGTTGTAGTGGGAGTCTACTTCTCCCCGAGCCGAACTCTCGCCGAGTTCCACAACTCCCTCACGGAGTTGAGTGTCGTCATCGGAAGCCATTCCCTCCCCGTGCTTGTGCTCGGGGACTTCAATGCCAAGAACTTGGCTTGGGGTTCTCGTTACACGGACGTGCGGGGTAGAATGGTGGAGGACTGGGCTCTGGAGACAGGCCTGGTCGTCCTAAATCGGGGTTCTGTCCCCACGTGCGTGCGGATGCGGGGCGAGTCGGTAGTGGACATCTCGTTCGCCAGCCCCGCTCTGTCGCCGCGTGTCGTTGACTGGCGCGTCATGGAGGGGGTGGAGACCTATTCCGACCACCGGTACATCCGGTTCGACGTCTCCACCCAGTCCTCAAGCGTGCCGGTCCTACAGGCCCCGAGTGGTCCGCGATGGGCGCTAAAGCAGCTGGACCGGGAGCTCCTCCTGGAAGCCTCGATCGTGCAGGCCTGGGTGTCATCACCAGTCAGGCCTGCTGACATCAACAACGAGGCGGGTTGGTTCCAGGAGGCCATGTCCGAGATCTGCGACGTGGCAATGCCCCGAGTTCGGCCAGGAAGCGCCCGGCGTCAGGTGTACTGGTGGTCGCGAGAGCTGACGTCTCTGCGCAAGGCGTGCGTTGCCGCGCGGCGCCTGTACGCCAGGCATCGCAGGCTCCGCATCCGCCCTCCGGATGCGGCAGCCATTGAGGCGGAGCTGTACGAGGGGTACAGAGCGGCGAAGACCGCCCTCTAAGAGGCTGTCCGGCGGGCCAAGAACTTGGCCCGCGAGGAGATGCTGGAGTCTCTGACCGGAGATCCGTGGGGGCGCCCTTACAAGATGGTGCGGGACAAACTCCGCACCCGGGCCCCCCCGTTAACGCAGAGTCTCCGGCCTGAGCTCGTGGAGGACGTGGTGAGCGCTCTGTTCCCTTCGCGAGGGGGAGCATCCTCCCCCGCCTATAGCTCCGCCGCCGCGTGCGGTGCCGGAAGCGGACCACACCGATGACGATGACGACGTTCCGGAGGTGACTGGGGTAGACCTGAGAGTGGCGGTACGCAGGCTGAAAACCAGAAACGCCGCCCCGGGACCCGATGGCTTGCCTGGCAAAGCCTGGGTCCTGGCCTCTGAGGCTCTGAGGCTCCTAAGCGCATGCTTGGAGAGAGGCCAGTTTCCGCTTCGTTGGAAGACGGGGAAGCTGGTCCTAATCCGGAAACCAGGGCGCCCTGCGGACTCTCCGTCCGCATACCGGCCCATCGTGTTGCTCGACGAGGTGGGCAAGCTCTTCGAAAGAGTCATTGCCAACCGCCTCGCCGGGCACCTTTCGGGGATGGGGCCGGATCTTGCGGAACACCAGTTTGGTTTCCGCAAGGTGGACGCCATCATGCGCGTGAGAGCCCTCACGACGGGGGACGCGGTGTCCCGGGGTGGGGTCGTCTTGGCGGTGTCTCTTGACATCGCCAACGCCTTCAACTCTGTAGCGCTTAGGTGGTGTGGAATAATACTCCAGATGATGATGACGTAGTATATTTAAGTTGCAAGTGCTGAAGCTTATTGGAATGAATGTATTTAGAAAAAGGCGGTCCCTTTTATACAAAGTTTGTCATCAAAAAATCAATGCATAGTGGGTACATCGACAACTTAGTTCGGGCACAATATTGTCGATGTACCCTACATACTAAAATGTTACTGTGAGGGTGATATTCCGCTACAGTACTCCCCCCTTAGCGAAGCGTACGGGCATCTTGACGATCTTGCCTGATCTTGTACGTTGGTCGATGGTGTTCGAGGCTGGAAGCAGGCTGGAGTGATCTTCAGTGGTAGCTGCAGCTGGTTGGCGTGTCTCAGTACTCGTGTATTCGTGATTATCTTCGATGTTGATAGTGTATGAGCTTGCTTGAGACGGTCGATCGATATGTTGCTCGATCTGCCTGGTAGCTGTATCGTGAAATACTTCTCGTTGCGTTCGATGACCTTGTATGGACCTTTGTATGGATGCTGCAGTGGTTTTCGGACGGTGTCATCGCGTACAAACACGTGGCTGCATGTTGGTAGGTCGTTGTGCACGAACATACATCGCTTGTTTGAATGCGGCTTGTATGTAGGTGTCAGCTTCGTAATCACGTCGTGTAACTGATCGACGTAGGTGTGGTCAATCTTCGTTGTGGCTGGTGATGGTGATATAAAATCGCCGGGTAGCCGTATTGCTTGGCCGTAGGTGAGCTGCGCGGCACTTGTGTTGGTATCGGTGCGCGTGGCGGCTCGTAGCCCCATCAAAACAATAGGTAATTCGTTGATCCATTTGTTGCTGTTTGCTAGTCGTGTCATGAGTGCGGCCTTCAGTGTTCGGTGCCAGCGTTCGACGATGCCGTTACTCTGCGGGTGGTAGGCAGTAGTACGGGTTCTTTCTACTCCAAGTAGTTGTGCATGCCCTGGAGCTGCATTAGGGAGGCACTCCGGTATCACCGGGTGCCAACCTACCTTCGTCGTGTAGTCGGGGACTACTTGACGGATAGGGCCGTCATCTACCCCGGTCGGAGCGGAGAATGGAACCGGCGAGAGATGTCGTGCGGTGTTCCACAGGGATCGGTTCTGGGACCGGCCCTGTGGAACATCGGTTACGACTGGGTGCTGCGCGCCGACCTCCCCACGCTGGTACTGGCACAAGGGAGGTCGCACGAGGCGGCGGCCGAAAACATGACACGCGGGGTTGCGATAGTCGTGGATAGGATCCGGCAATTGGGTCTCGAGGTGGCATTGCACAAGTCCGAGGCCATGTGTTTTCATGGGCCTCGGAATGCGCCACCGTCGGGATCCCTACTGACGGCAGGAGGGGTTTCCATCGGCGTCGGGTCGACGTTGAAGTACCTAGGACTCGTCCTCGACAGCCGGTGGAACTTCGTGGAGCACTTCCGACGTTTGGCTCCCAAACTGGAACGGACAGGGGCTGCCTTCCAGCGGCTCTTGCCCAACCTGAGGGGTCCAAACGCCTCCTGCCGGAGGCTATACGCGGGGGTCGTGCGGTCCATGGCCCTTTACGGGGCCCCGGTGTGGGCGCGTTCTTTGAGGCGGCAAGCCGCCCACTACCTGAACGCGCCCCAAAAGGTGATAGCCATAAGGCTAATCCGGGGGTACCGCACGATCTCCGGCGAGGCGGCTAGCCTCCTTGCCGGATTGCTGCCGCGGCAAATTGCCGCTCAGCGGACAGACCTCCGGCGTGATCTCATGGCGACATGGAGAGAGCGACTGTTGCAACCCCGTGCAGGGCACGCTACCATAGTGGCGATAAGTCCCCTCTTTGAGGAGTGGCTAGAGAGGCGCCACGGCGCCCTCACCTACCGCCTGACGCAGATCCTCACCGGACACGGTTGTTTCGGGAGGTTCCTGCACCGAATCGGGCGGGAGGAAACGCCCGGGTGTTTCCATTGCGAGGATCGTCCGGAGGACACGGTGGAGCACACCGTAGAGGTCTGCCCCGCTTGGGCGGAGCACCGCCGTGTCCTTGTAGCGGCGATTGGCGGCGGCGATCTCTCGCGTCCGGCCCTGGTTCAAGCCATGGTCCGGAGCGAGAGGGAATGGGAAGCCGTCACCACCTTCTGTGAAGCAGTCATGCTAGTGAAGGAGGTGGCGGGACGTGAGAGGGAAAGAACTTCACGTCCCAGCCGCCGCGGGAGACGCCCTGGGCGTCGGGGGTCACGTGGTGGCTTCCGGCCACCGTAGGCGCGGGCGTGTGGACGGCGAGTTATGGGCTAGCTCGCCGTCCGGCCGTCTTATGACGACAGGCCGTGTCGACGGCGCGTTCGTGTTCCACGCGCGCCTCAAAGAGATGTCAGCAACCGAGTAGGGGTCCGCATGGGCCGATGCCTGCCAGAGCTGCGGGACTGTTCGAAAGAGTCACCGTGGCCCTGGAACACAAAGGGCAAAGAAGGAGCATGATGGGTTTTAGTCAGTACAAGTCTGACACTCCCTTCCGCTCCGCCCAGAGTGGGGGGGGTCATTTGATGATTTGCCATCCAAAAAAAAAAAAAAAAAGCAAATAATACACGTGTTTATACTTTTATTCGGCTCATGGCCGATCATCTTCGGGTCGGGTTGGGCCAATTCAAGTTCAATCGTGCGGCATTTTCCTGAACATATCTTACGTGGATGGGACGAATATAATGATGATAATTATGTTCATCCCAACTATGTTGGAGTCGGCTCCGAGTCCAATGTAGCTTGAATTTTGCATGGAGGGACTACCTATAGGAGTAAAATTACACTGTCACTTATGGGATATCTTCCGTGATTTTTAATTATTCTGAGCTCCCGATAATTCGACGCTGTTTCAAGTGCCATGATCGCAGGGGACCGTAAGTGGCAGTATAAGTTCAATTATAAACTGCGAAAGCATAAAGCACAATTAAATGACCTCCACAACCCAGCTACTGATTTTAGTCTTTCCCGACCGCCTATATCGTATGCCTAACGTATCGCCTGTATCTACCAACCCGCACTGGGCCCGCGTGGTGGATTATAGCCCATTCCTTCTCACAGAGAGGAGGCCTGTGTCCCAGCAGTGGGAACATTATAGGCTGATTATGCTTATGTCTGCTTTTATATCGTATGTATATTTATATTTTGTAGCTTGATTGTGCCGAATCATGCCGAGCCGAACTTTTATGTAGCACCCCTGATGTTCTTGTATGTAAAGTTTTGTAATATCATATATCATACGTTGAACTTGAGTGCTGAAGTATTTTAGTTGTTATTGTATTCTGAAGTGTTTTTGTGATTTAAGATATGTACTTTGTTTTGTAGCAATTTATTTTCTGCCCACTCAGATATTTTTGCTTCAGTATGGTTCCAACGATAACAAAAGAGAACGTCGACTCGACGTATTTATTTAAATTTTTTTAAAGCAAAGAGTTCCTGCCTGATAATAACAGCCGCACAGGGGTAAGCAGCGCTTGTCATTGTTGGTCTTGGATGGGTTACCCATACCGAGTTTCCTCCGTGCCTCAAAGCACGTTAAGCTGCTGGTCCCGGCTGTCATTTGAAGATCTGTGACAGTCGTTACAGGTAGTCAGTGACCCGAAAGTCTGATAACCGGTCTAAGCAAGGGATCATATTACCCAGTACTAACTAGGTTATGGAAGTCAGATAAGCAGTCGCTCCATGTAATAAACTGGTATTCAGCTGCAACCGGTTAGACTGGAAGCCGACCCCAACATAGTTGGGAAAAGGCTAGGCAGATGATGATGATTCTGATAAAAAATTTAGTACACTTCTGCTTTACCCTTCAGGGTTTACAGTTTAATTCTGGGCCTGTTAAGTTATTTACTTTTACGCCAAGCTTTAATGCAGAATACAGCATCTTACACCTGCTAAATCAACCAATACAACTTACAAACCAAACCTGACTTCCACAACCTAGTTAGAGCTGGGTAATACGATACCCTTGGTCCCTGTCATCTCAGGTACATTGGCCTTGTCCTCGGTCTTTTGGGCCACTGTCTACCGTAACGACTGTCAAAGATCTAAAAATGGCAGCCGATACCAACGGCTTAACGCGTACGTTCTTTTAGTAAAGTAAATATTTTTACACAGCTTTTTTGCACAACGCCTGATTCCTTATCATTTGAAAACCCAATACCAAAGCTCACCAAAACAAGCGAACTCAAAGTCAAACAAAAGCACAATTAAACTTGAAAAACTTAACACAATCACGCAAGCTCTCATGAAACAACAGTGTTACTAACTACTGAACAAAAAAAAACAACCACACCACTCTCGAGGGATGTGAAAAGAAATTTACTTGTAATGTCAACAACTAGAGTGGGAAACATTAATTTTCCGTAAATTGTTGTGTAACATATTCGTTTCCAACTGGGTATTGTTGCTTACAACTTTATTGCCCCGTACATACATGGGAAATTATTCTGTTGCCCTCAGTTGTTACGAATAAGGAAAATACTCGTAGTTGTGGGTACAGGTATGCGTTATTGCTCACATTTATTTCTTATTGTTTCTGTTTTGATATGTTTGAGAATACCCAAGTTATTTGTATGAAGATCTGAGATTACAAGGAAAGATTATTATCATTCTAGATTGTCTCGGTATAGATGAAAATCTTGAATGGAAGGACATTTACGATGTAGCCGTTATGTTGTGCGTTCATGTCGTCGTGTTCAACCGTTTATCAACTGCGGGCCATATTCCTAGACTGTGGTTTTAGTGTTGTATGTCTGAGAAAATGGTAACTGTTTATTTTATTCTGAAGTCTAACTACAAAAACAGAATACTCATCTGCAAGTTTGCATTGAAAAAACAAGTAATATAACAAAGTAAAAATAATTAAATTCATTCAAATGTGACCTTGAAAAGATCGCTTTTAGCGATAAGATCGCCCATTAAGTCACTCTATGTGTAAGATCCTTATTTTAAGACCTGCAATTTTAGTGGTATGGTGTACATAATAAAGAGTATTGGGGTCGGCTCCCAGTTTAACCAGATGCAGGCGAATACCAGTATTTTACATCGAGCGACTGCCTATCTGCCCTCCACACCCAGTTAGTACTGGGTAATACGATACCCCTTGGTCAGACTGGTTGTCAGACTTTCGGGCCACTGAGTACCTGTTACAACTGTCAAAGATCTACAAATGACAGCCGGACCCACCGGCTTAACGCGCTTTCCGAGGCACGGAGGAAACTCGGTATGTAATGGGTGGTCACCCCATTCACAGGCCAACCTAAGCAAGCGCGGATTAACCTGAAGATTGATCTAGGCGGCTCTTATTATTAAGCCCGAGCTCCTCTATCTAGAAAGATAGAGGATTTACGAGTTTATAAATAAATCGTAAATCCACATGGCCACTTATAAACGTTAGAATCTAGGTATTCTTTTATGTGAAAGAATCTTTATGGACACTAAAAACCACCGTGTATTTTCGCTGTAAACTATACATACATCATGTTTCACCAAACTCCACGTCAAACAGTCACATGAACGGAAGGGGTCGTTACGTCGCGAGCTCGTGACGTCACGTATCCGACCCGCTGATCTACTGCGGATTACGTCCATACTCCTAGGCTGTGGTTTTAGTGTGGACAGGTTTAAGTTTTGACGGTAGAGGATGCTGAAGAGATGTATGATGGTAATAAACTCTGAAAATCCTGAAATAGGGTAACATCATAACATCACGCGTGTAATCCCCGAAGGGTGAGGCAGTGGTGTGCCTAGCATTTTACAAGTTTTGTTTAAATCCCATGTAATAGGGAGCAAGCTTATTCCCATTAACCGGTCCTAAATCTAGAGTCCATGGCTGCTCCTGGATGGAAAAACCCAATAACCGTTAATATTTTGGGACACCTCCAATCTAGCTAACCATTTATGTGGATGTCAAATATCAGGGATTTCTCCTATTTTTTTCATGATGTTTGACATCGATTGTATAATTCATGCCATTACGTGGCAAAATAAATAAATTAAACAGGCAACAGGGGAATTGAAATTGGCACGCTCATTACTCACCATGATTTGCTGATACGCAGGATTTTATTCTCTCGATCCACTCTCATTCACAACATCCACTGGTAGACAAAAGGTGGCCTTGGCATTCCCAGTTGCGACTGGACAGGACCAATCAGTTGTAAGTTAAAAAAAATGTAACCTAAGTAAAAAAAAAACTTAAATTCACGAGACAACGCACTGACTAAACCACTTGGAAGGAAACCTTGTGAACAAGAGTTTGTTAACGAAAGTAAACAATGAGGAAAGATTTCTGTAAATTAATCCTACAAAGAAGTTAATAATGAGTTGGATGTTCGCCTCGTTGGTCTAGTGATCGCAAGCGCGACTGCTGAGCGTAAGGTCCGGGGTCCATTTCCCAGGTCGGGAATAGTGTTATTGTTTTTTTCCATCAGGTAGTGCTCAGGAGCAGCCACGGAGTCTGGATTTGTGTTGATGACAATAGCCTCGCCCGCTTTTACATGGAACTTAAACATAACTGGCGAAATTTGGGTGTGTACTAATTGATACACCTCTGATTAACCCTTCGGCCATTACAGTTAAATTAAGTTCATCACATTTGTCGTTGGGAAATTCGATCGCACAAACGAAATTTTTTTTAAACCACTATTTCCAAAACTAAAAACTAAAAAACACAACACTACCCTCAAAACACATGTCTTCCTACTTAACATCCAAATCGCCGTCCGCTCCATTCGGTACACATGCTAACCGTCTTCGCGCACGTGCAAATAACGACAACAGTTCGGAGACTAGCCTTGTACATAATCATTAATTTAATGGACGGGTGGACGGCCCAAGGGCTGGTCTGGATAGTGGCGGTCACTCCTGATCGTGACTGGCTTAACTTGTGTAGTTATTGAATAGTTTGGTTGGTATTGGTAAGTTTTGTGTACTGATGTGTGTTCAATACCATTCACATCTTGATTGCAGTTTTATCGATACAAAATAATAAGGGTGTTTTTGTTCGAAATTTCAATTGTTTTCCAAATTCTTTTTTATATAATTTTTGTTTTATCGTGGATGCAACCATTTTTTTTTTGTTTTGTCATGTGTGAGTCTAATAAATACTTTTTTTTTCTTTCTTTCAATAAAAAATATTCAAATAAATTCATCAACTTTTCATGCACTTTTAGTGCGTGTAGGTGCCCAATTATGAAGATTGAAATCGTTAGACTCGCCCTCGCACGTCAAAATGTGGTCACGTTTCGTTTTGACACCTCTAACATTCAATGTCGCAAGCTCTCATGGCGCTGCCGTGCCATGGAAAAAATGAATACAAAATTTGTGAGAACAAAGAGGTTTAAAAGAATTATAGAGAGTTCATTGGGAATAAAATCATACAAATTTTGATCGCGAACATTTTCGATTTTGGCACACGAATGTTACCTAACAAACGGGCGTGTGACACTAGATTTGTTACAATGTAGTCACAAGTAGAGGTTTACGATGTTCTTCATCCTGTGTCATCAATCGCTCGTAAATATATGAATGTGGTGAGCTCACTTTTCTCACTATTGACAATTTTCAAGAACAGTGAGACGACTGCAAATCTAAAGATTAAATCATTGAGTAATTCACATAACTATACAAAACAGCTACTAGTAGACCATTTATTTTTATTTTCCTCTGATTTCTAAATATATTAAAATTTTACTTGTTACAATTATTCATAGAACTAGGTTAGGTCAATAAAATGTTTGTAACAATGGTTTAATAAATTTATTCTTTATTTACTTCTACGTGCTTATCGAACTACAAGGCACCCTGAGTAGAAAAAAAACCAACTACAGCAACAGCTTCATTAATTTTCAAAATGTCACAGTATGTTTGTATTCCAACAGTACAACAAGAGTATATGAACAAAGCACACCCACACAGTTCATCCGGCTACACAAAACCTCTTACTAATGCATATCTGGGTAAAGCCCAAGAGTACTTCAAAAACTTTTAGCCCTTGGCTCGTCTTGTTCTAAGTAAAAACAAATTGTTATGGTTATTCGCACTTTGGACAAACTTTCAATATATTCTCATAGGCATGTCAAGAAGCCAAACTTTTTAGATAAATTGTAACTTTAGTGAAGCTGAAGTGGTAGAAAAAAAACCGTAAATATGTAGCTACAGTTTTGTGCTAATATTTTTGCTGTTGAAAATAAAAGTTTGTGGAGAATGTTAGTGAAATAGGTTTTTTCTAGATCAAGTTTTTAGAAGATTATACATTAGTGATGTTTAGCTATTTTGTACAAAAATCGTATATTAATAGAAAGATTAAGACCGTGTTAACAAATTCTGTTTGTTTATCGCTAACAATATTTTTTTCGAAAATATTGATTTTTATGTCAAACCTGAAAATTGTTTTTTTGTTACGTCAAACCTCGATCTTGTCCTCAGGAAAAGATAGAGGTCAAGAGAAGGCCCATATAATATATTTAAAAAAAAAAAAAAATATATTGTAACTGTTAAAAACTACCTAAAACTCTGGACAGCAAAATATTTTGGTCCCTTTCCCCAATTCTGAATAGAGGATATTTGATATATTCACAGTGTGTTATCCTATTTTTACACCAATTTTCCCTGTATTCACCAATTCACAATTCAACGCATACACAATAAATGTGTGAGCTGTCCGTGACTGTACTTTGTTACTTCCCGTTTCGTACTTAATATTTTTACTCTATTTATACACGATTGTGAGTCCTGTTTCCCAGTTTTAAGATTGAGATTCCGTTGCGCGTTCGAGTTCTTGAACACGCAGGAAAGGAAGCAAATAATATTATGGAAATTAGTTTTTATTGTTTTTTATAAATGACATTTGCCTGATATGAATTAATGAACAGCGTACCTAGTATGTTTTTACTTGTTTCAGATGTAATGTACTTACCAGAAGTTGATTTTCGTCGTTTGAATAATTTCGTACTTTTTCTTTTGACACAGAAAAAAAAAGATTTGTACTACTTAGTCTCATCTTCTTTAATGGAAGAAGTGAAAGTAGGTTATTGTTCATATAATTTAACTTATTGGTGATGTGGATTTTATCTAGGGTTCAAGCAAATTAGGAATCAGTAAAAATGATATTTACAAAATTTCAAAACTGTATCATGAAAAATCACAAAGTTATAAGTTTGTTCTGTTACCTGACCGTCCGCACAAAAACGTGGTCACCACGCAGCGCGTCGCGCGCACGCCTCCAGCGTCGTCTTAGCTCATTGATAATAATAATTTGGCAGTAGGTACCTAAATTATTGCAATAGGTTAAAATGTTGCTCGGTGTCCAACTTGTAACTTTTTAAAATATTTTTCGGTCAAAATACAACGTGGTTTAAAAATTATTGGAATCGATTCAGTTACTTATTCGGAACAAACTATGTTCAGGTTTCGTATATACTAAAAATAATGTTGTATATAATCATACATACATATCAAGCATGCAAAACGACCGCTTGGTAAAGGTCTCAACACAATGGATGCCTGAGGATGGATGGCACCGACGAGGCCGGCCTAGAAAGAGGTGGCGAGATGATCGAGACGCGCATCTCGAAGGCTGGTTCGAGGTGGCGCAGGAGAAGAGTACCTGGAAGGAT
Source organism: Noctua janthe (assembly GCA_910589295.1). Taxonomy (NCBI): domain Eukaryota; kingdom Metazoa; phylum Arthropoda; class Insecta; order Lepidoptera; family Noctuidae; genus Noctua; species Noctua janthe. The sequence goes on from OU342560.1 coordinate 4,553,624, forward strand.
ATGAGGCTATAAGGCTTTGTCCAGCAGTAGGACATACAAGGCTCCATAAAAAAGTTTAGCACTATTTAAAAATAAAGGCGCGTTTCAACCAAAAGTAACAAACAATTACGAATTTCCCCGTTCTTACACTATAGCGTCACTTCAAAACCGAATCAATCCCATCAAGTGAGTTATCCCTGGTTATCCCATTCTAGAATTAAACGAATAATAACCCAAAAGAGCTGTCAAATAAAAAATCACCGAGTCGTTCTCAAACCCTTGATCTCCATTATATTCTTAGTCGAAAAGTACCATAGAGTAAGAAAGTAAAGACGAGAAACTCCTATTATGAATTGTTAGTGGCTCCATTATTAAAGCGGAAGATACATTAAACACAGGAGAGCATAGTTCGGATTTTCCTGTCTTCTGCTATGATGCACATAATTATTAAACTCGACAAACCTACGCCTGTTTGCGTAAAACCACACAATCGGCAGACAATCTCTTTGATCATCAACCAATCATACACCATAACTTCGAATTTTAGGTTCCAGGACAAGCCGGTTAAATTAAATAAAAACTTTTTAGCCAAAAAAAAAATACAAAAAGGGTTTTACATTGGCCCCAAACTAGCCTGTTCTTGTTTTACCCATGATGTTTTGAGAGCAGTGGTTATGATTTCATAAACACTAGTTCGAATCCAGACAGTCACTTCATTTTGTGTAATTTACATTAATGACAAAAAATAAACTGCAACTCGTAAGTCGGAGCCGTTACTACTGAACCACCTCTGCAATCTATGCTCTTGCTGGCTACTAAAAAATCCAATAGTATTTTCTGACCGACCCGGGAATCGAACCCAAGACCCCTCGCTCAACCATGTATATCACAGTCCAAAGACCATTTACATTTTTATGGCAACGGCGATGCACCACGTTTCGTTTCTACAAAGATTTATTATTCTATGCCAGCATTTTCACATCGACCTCCATCATTCGGGACAGGCGAGAACGTCTTCATTGTACTACAGAGTATAATTGAAAACTCAACGAGTTTTTATACATTGCACGTTGGTGTATATTGAGCCTGCTTCTCAACGAAATATGGTTTTAATTAAATTTTAGTTTAATGTTTGAAACTTTATTAAGTTTTTATTTCAGATTGGTGCGTAGTAGAAGAAATTGTAATTTTCACACTACCTACAGCTGTCTGCCATCCAATCAAGTAATTCCTTGTCATTATCACGACCTTCAATTTCTTATCTTGTGTCGACATGGATCATATGCTTGAGAAGTCATAATAATAAGACCGACCGCTTTAATGAGTCCTCCGCCTTGCCCCATCAATGGCACATTAAGCGTCCAAAAGTCCTAACAATATCCAACAGGTTATTTGCTTTAAAATAACCATAATCCACGTAGGTATTCCATTACTAATTGAACCAATACGTGATCAACCTTCAGAATATTCCATTAAAATTGATACCTTCGCGAGGAGTCTTTAAATCGGTCGGTTACTGTATGATGGTAACAGCTCAAGGTGCGCTAAATGATCGCTTGTTAGCATCTTAACTCGTGTATAGTAGTTGTGTTTTAGCATGGCAATAGCGGTCATTGTCCTTTCCCTGATATCTCTTTACACGAACTGAATCCATTAACCGTGTACTTATCGTTTCTTCTGTTAATGTTCAGGATCACAATCAATGTCAATTCAGGGGTTATGAACAGGTTTGTATACGTTTTTTAAAAGAAAAGATTCAATAAATGTATGTGGTTCAATGACCGCTATTGCCATGCTAAAACACAACTGCTATAGGCGTGTCATGACACATTCAAACCTCGGACTGCCAGAGAAACTAAATGGAGAACATACTGGATTGAAGAACATACTAACAGGGGGCTTAAAATGGTCGCTTTATCGTAATCATAATAGAATAATAATATGAATCACGTAAAATAATTAAACTGGTCACAGACGCAGTTAATATTATGCATTGTCACTTTTAGACCATTTTACGACTTGTAGCATAATTCATTACTACAATCCTTTTGTGATTCTGCTAAAGCCGCCATTTTAGACCACCATGCTTAGACAAAATGACAATCTAGTAGTGATAACAATGATGGAAAAGGATTTTTGGATTGACATAATCTCCTGAATATTGTTTGTCATCCCTATTGATAAATCATTGTACAGTTACGAAACGACTTGTTAGAGATTGCCATCAGTCTAGAACCCCAGGGAGACTGGAAAAAATGGCATTGTGTAAGCGTTAACGCTAATGGAAGAATCAAAAATGTATGAGACTGACAAACCACCGGAAACCTATTTTTTTTAACTTTGCCTCACACTAGCAAATACTCTTGTATCGTGGGTGTGTTTTCAAACATTTTAACTGACATACACAAATAGCCAGACCCGGATAACTACTACATGTATACCATACAAATTTTTCTTCCGTGCGGGAATCGAACGCGTGACACATAACGCAGCAATCATTGCTCAACCACTGCGCCAGTCAACCGTACCATGCGTGATTTCAATCTGATTGAAAGTCGTTGCAGAAATACGAAATGATTTAAAAGCGGTGCCATTTGTCTATGCCTTCAGGACTTTTAGCAGTCCTTCGCCGCGATCTTCAGACCAACGAAACTCTGTATGAAAAAAACCCAGTCAGAAACAATCATAAGCATAGCATAATCAGCCTTTTAATGTTCCCACCGCTGGGACGCAGCCTCCTCTCTATGATAATCCACCACGCAGGCCCAGTGCGGGTTGGTAGATGTCACATGTCTTCGAATTTTTGGTTCTAGGACATGCCGGTTTCCTCGATGTTTTCCTTCACCGTTTTGAGAGCAGTGGTGATGAAATAACTTACACAAAGTAATGCGCCGTTTGAACCCACGACTTACTGCTCGTACGTCGGAGTCTCCAGTACTGGGCCACCGCTGCTCTCACAAAGGCAAAATCAGAAACAAAGTATTCAATTATTACTAACTACACATGATAATTACACGTCTAAAACAAAGCTCAAACATCCAGAACATGTGGTGGTATACAAGTGAACTGGCGTACATAATTTAAGTACACCCTCACTTCGGAGAACCGAATGCCCTTCACCTGCTTTTGTGAAATGAATTGTTCACGAGAAATTAATGAACGGCCATTTTGATTTTATTTTGTTGTTCAACTGTTTTATGCTGGGTGGAAAATAACGTGCGTGTGTTTGCAGTATTTAATTTTTACTTTTATATACATAGAGTATGTTGAAAGAAGGCGAAAAGAAACACGAAGAAGGTCATAATTATAGTGACCTCTCTGGTGATATCACAACATAACATCACGCCTGTGATTCCTGAAGGGTTAAACAGAGGTGTACCTAATAGTTCCCACATTTCGCCAGTTATGTTTAAGTCCCGTGTCATAGGGGGCGAGCCTATTGCCATCGACCGGGCACAAATGCAGACTCCGTGACTGTTACTGAGAAATTCCTGATGGAAAATCCGAATAACCCTTTGCTCGACCTGGGAATCGAACCCAGGAGTACTACTAGACTAATGAAGCAGTATTCTTGTGACAATCGAGGTAGTAAGATGCCCTCCAAGTATTTAATCACCAATATCTATTCTAACTGCTTTCATAGATTACATTTTCCCTTAAAAATAAACCAATAAAGCCCAAGGGAATCTGTTCGAGACTTAATTAAATGCATAAAGACGTGTTTATTTGAGGGTGACCGAAGCTGCTGAAGGTGACAGCCGCGCTGCCATTGGTTATTTGCTCAGAAGCTCGTTCGTAGTGTATCTTTGATTAAAATCTTTGAGCATTTTAAAATACTTCATGTTTGGTTTCGTGTAGTTGGGTTAAAGAGAATTTTTCGAGTTAGCATTAAGTGTTCGGTGTTTTTACCCGATTTCGGCGAAGCCCAAAAAGAGGGTTATTTATTTTTGCTTGAGCTGTGTGTTTTGAAACGATACATCCAAAACTAAAGACGGCTCTTAGAGTATACTGTCTCGTTGGTCCTGGTCCTGGGTTCGATTCTTGGGTCAAAGTGCTATTGAGATTTTCCATCAGAAATTTTTCAGTAGCCACGAAGTCTAGATTTGTGTCCGGTTGATGGCAATAGGCTTGCCCCTTCTATCACATGATAGGTACACCTCAGGCTAACCTTTCGGGTATTACAGGCGTGATGTAATGTTATGTAAATGACACCTAAATGAAGTAAAAGCTCTCTGTTCGCTTTTTGACGCTCAACTCTGCTCTGACAATTTAAATTCCAGTAGTGCTAAATTAATTAATTAATTAATTGTTAGTGGAAATAGGCAATAGGTACATTGTTAGTAAAACGCCAGACAATCATTTATAACACTATGATAAACAATTTTTAAATAACTAGTTTTATCTAACCTAACTTTTCCTAAACAAATTAACAGCAAAACTGTGTCTAAAAACTTTTCATCGATTCGAATACCAGCGTAGCAACTCAATTCCTCAATTCCTCCGAAATTGATCCCCGTTGATTATTCATCGTGAAATTAATAATCTAATCTAAAAATTTAATAAAAACTTGGCTTATCCGGTTGGATGCCAGTATCCGAAAAAACTTTGCTTGTTAAGAGCCTTCATTAGCAAGCCTTCGAGGGTTTCGGATAGGCCCTTCGGTTATCGACTTAATTACAAGTATCTTGTAGATACTTAGGCTTGGACACATTTGCCTTTGAAACTTGAAACAGATAGAGGTACTCAAGTGATTGATTTTAGGCAAATTAGAAACTTGTTGGTAGTCATTCACAAGTTGATCTGTAGGGGTATTTAATTAGGTCTTTGGGTAATTTTGTGGGGTAGTTTGGTATTGAAATAGATAAAACTACACAATCACTGTTTTAAGCTTTCACGATTTACAACTAAACTTATACAGTCACTTACGGGATATCTATGATGAGTCAACCCGCGATCATGGCGCTTGCAACAGCGCCGAAATATCGGGAGCTCAAAATAATGAACAATCACGGAAGATATCCCGTAAGTGACAGTATAAGTTTAAACTACACAATGACCTTCGACTGATCAATTTTTATTTTTTGATGAAAATTAATTGAGTTCAAATTCTTTATCTTTCTGTCTAAGAAACATTTTTACAATATGAATGGTTTCAGAGAAAGCGTCTAACCCACACTTCTAAAATGTGTAGATTATTTTCTGGTCTTTTACTTACTCGTATCTACAAATACTCTAACTGATTTTTCTTCGCTATAAAGACGCAAAAAGACTCTGTTACCGTGCTGCCCCCCCATCCAGATTTTGATTGTCCGACAGCCTACGTTAAGCAGTTGATGTTTTACCGCTCATACCATGTTTGCCACTCGTTGTCATTCACCTAACTGAATGACTACTGTTTATTTTATTTATGTATCAGTTTATGTACACATTAAATACAGAAAAGAACAAAGGAACAGAAAATTAGGTGCAAAGGTGATGTTTATTTCAAAAGAAATCTCTTCCAGCATACCTGCGAAAAGATATAAAGAGATGTAGACAAAGTGTGTAAAAGAAGAAGAGAAAATAGAATACATAAAAACATAAAGCAAATAACGAATAACATCTATATATATAAAATGGTAAACTGACTGACTGACTGACTGGGTGATGTATCAACACACAGCCCAAACCGCTGCGCTGGACCTAGAGACATGAAACTTGGAGGGTGTGTTCTTTGTGAAGAGTAAGTAACCACTAAGAAAGTATTTTTGGGAATTCCAACCCTAAAGGGGTAAAATAGGGGATGGACGTTTATATGAAAGTCCGTCAGTTTTGAAGTTAGGATCTTAAAATTTTGTGTTTAGGCTGACGATTGAACATTAATTTATACGTGTCTCCGCGTTTTTGATAATTTTACCCCCGAAGGGTTAAAAGGCGGATGAAGGTAAGTAACTATGTTTGTTCGGTACGTTTCCGTCGGATATTTTTCGACATCCACGCGGGTGAAGCCACGGGCAAAAGCTAGTACAATATAAGAATATACCGCACTAATAAACCTTTTGTTTAATACTGTTTGTTCCGTTCCCACAGACAAACCGTGAAAATGGTTTTGTGGGGCATAGTTCTTAACTCAAGATTTTTATAAACTTTATTTATTTACCACTAATCATAGCAATATTAGAGACCAAGTCCAATACGATGCTATAACACAAAATCAAACAATATAAACAGTAAAATTACACCCAGTGAAAATAATAATAGCCACAGTTAAAATATTAATACTTAAACATGACTTTACTTGATGAACTTGACTTTGTTGTTATAAATAAATAAATACCTCACTAACTTAAATAGATACAAGTTGTTATCGAATTCGACTGAAAATAGTGGACGTATGTAAGTTTAAGTAGAAGCCAGTGTTATTTCTATATGACGGTTTTAACAAACCACAACTCCCGCAGATTTGAATGTAGTTTTCTAACTTTAGATATATTAATTTATTATATACGATTAAGTCAATCGGATATAATAAATTAATATGTCTAAAGTTAGAAAACGTGACTCCTAAAAATAAAAATAAATGTGTACAAAAAACTTGTTTCGAAACCTAATTGATAAATCTATATAATGAATCTATTTAAAAGTAAATGTATTTTCTTTCTTTCTATCTATACTTTAATATTATAAAGCTGAAGAGTTTGTTTGTTTGTTTGGTTGAACGCTCTAATCTCAGGAAATACTGGATTGAATTGAAAAATTATTTTAGTGTTGGATAGCCTATTTATCGAGGAAGGTTATAAGGCTATAAAATTTCACGCGGACGAAGGTCGCGAGCAACAGCTAGTATATTATAATAGTTGAAAGCTGTTACTACTCGCAACTGGTTTTCAACTAAATGAAATTTCTATTCGCCGAAATGAAATATTACTCAAGAATTAATAATTATATTATTTCCATTTATTTACAATGTTACAGACCTCAGCTATAAATTAAATGCTAACACAATATTATATTCTGAAACACAAACAAAATAATAAATCCCAATAGCAAAGCCAAACAAAATAAATTTCTACGAACATATAATAACTTTGTGAATATGCAAAATGATCTTAAAGTACACAAATAAAATGAAAGGCGATAATATGATATGCATAATAAAATGTTAGTATATGCAACATATACACTTTGTATATGCAACACAGATTTTACAGCGGATTGGAGGAGCGGTAAATTTTACGGTTTAGACGGATTTTATTGTTAGTACTCGGTCTTGGATGTTTTGCAACTGGATATGAATACTGCAATTCGTCACTGGAATACGTCTCATTTTCGCAGAATACGACTTTTTCAGTCTTATTGTAGTAAGCTCCTATTTTAAATGCCTAGAAAGTCACTATTTCTAGGTATTTAAAATAGAAGCTGCCAGGAATTTCAAAAATATGTTGTTTTTTTTTCTAAATGTGCTGGCATTTGGCAGCAAGCAGCGCCTGATGTTAAGCGATGATGCGACCTATGGTGCAGCATGCTCGCCTTTAGAAACCGATTCACTCGAACTTTGAAGAGATCCAGATTATAATGATAGGGAAAATGTGGCACCGGCAGTGAATTCCACTGGCGAGACTGGCGGTGCACAAAATAAATGTGGAAGCGTAGTGCTTTGTTCGGCTACGTGGAACTTCAACCATATAACGGTGACGCTGTGCCATATTTCTGCTCGTCAGTTGATGAAAGGGACTGGAGGAATTAGATTGACATAAACTTCTGAAAAGCCTATGTTAATTTCGTTGAAAGTGGTTGTAGATATAGATTGCCCCTCTGTTCTAGTGGCATAATTTCTTAAGCTTCTCTAAGTACAGTTTAATCAAACAATCACCACTGTTTTTACCTTCCTGTCCGGCCAAAAAATCTTCGAGATTAATACTCCTAGGATTTTATTGGAATAAAAGAAGGCAGGCCCTGGAGAGAGGCTTATGTTCGGCAGATGAGGTTTTTCTCACTGATATGATGATAATGATGAATTAAATTTAAACAAAACAACTGCAACAATATTAAGTGTTTCTTATCCAGCGTTTTCCTACTCTCGCTAAGTTATACACGGAGATAAATCTCGGGAATTGGATGCGTCTATCTCGTACGGGTGTTTAGCTGGTTTAGCTGCTACGTAGTTAGAACCCATCCGCGTTTATGACTTAAAAATCCCTCCATTTGCAGATTTGGCTGGTTCAAATCTACTGTATATTGTGGAGATTTGAGCAAAGTATGTAGTATAAGAAGAGTTTAAATAAGAGGTATTGTTAGCATATCTATATCGTGCTGTAGTTTCTCTCCACCCATGGAAAAGGGCAGTTTTTTCACGATGAGAGTCACACAGGAAACCACTCATTTCTTTCCGCAAGATAGCACATTCGCAATGATATAATAATGTACAGTGTTTATTACTTTTGCTATAGTTGTTTTGTATTATAAAATCCAAGTACAGTATATTTCATTTTCTTATTTTATGTAATCAAATATTTATGCTGTCTTGGCTTCCGTATGTTTTTCCACGGGTGACCACTGAAAACCAGCGCTGTGCTGTGGGCCCTCCATAACACATCATCATGCTGAGTGGTAACCTGCTTGTCGCAGTCACGACGTGCAAGCTGTTAACTTTTTTTTTTGTTTATGTCCTGTAATATTTATAATATTTGTTATGTGTTGTAAGATTATTGTTATTTTTTTTTGTATGCACGTCATGTCCCTGCGACAAATAAATATATTTTCTTTCTTTTAGTGACACGACTCATTTCTTTGAAACCCTTTGCAAAAACTTCTACAGATGGCGACAATGCTGACGGTCTCGTTCAGCCGCCTGCCACTGCGGTTTGCGGAATACTGAACTATAGTTGTTCATTTCTAAATTAGTTGCACGCATCAACTCCCTTTCCAATCAAAACTTCCATAGTAAATATTATAAGAAAATCAAATAGCAATCGATACAAAAAATATGTACGAAGGGTAAATAATATCGGAAATCACGCGCAGAATTAATTACCGCGGCTCAAAGATCGCGGGGCTGTACAAAAACTGACAGGTTATTAACTCATCGCCAGCAATCCTCTAGTAATTTACTTCCCTCTGATGAACCTATATTTATAAAAGAGATTCGCATTGATTTCTCAGATATTGGAAAAAAGATTCTGTATTTGGTCACTGGACGAAGGATTATTATTATTTATTTCTTATTTTGTAATTTTTGTCTTTAAATAGAATGTAAGATGAGATTTGGAGTAATTCTAATGCTACGAATTCTAGAATTTCTACAACTCATCAACTTATAATGAAAGCAATCAATGTTAGTCTTATTGTCAGTTTCAACGTGAGTATTTAAGACAGACTGCAAAGTCTGACAACCTCTTTCACCAAAGAGCAAAGTGATGTCCAGTGTTTTAGTCGAAGAGGTCAAATAGACAATCGCTCCATGTAAAATATTGGGTTTCTACTGCAATTGGTAAGACTGGAAGCTGAATCAGTAATACTTTATGAAATAGAAGATGATGATCATATGATTAAAATATCATTCCCAAACACGTTCATTCACAAATTAATACTTTTAGTTTTGCAAAAGAAGCTGAACTTATCAGAGCCATCATCAAAATTCTTCAACAAGTCAAATGAAAATCATAAGGAAAGCAAAAACAACACCATAACACAACGGTTGTTGTACAAATAGATTGAACAACACGTTGGGTTGTAGATGATTTATTTTGGCAATAAGTGTCGTGTTAAGCTCCGCCATTATCGGGCCCGCCCGACGGTGGATGGACCTTTGAACGGCGCATGTTGGAAGAAGTAAGCGGATTTCATTCACTTTGGCAAAAAACTCGGGCAAAAAATCATAATTATCATAAATACGGAGGAAGAAAACAAAAAGAGAGTGTGGAAAAGAAATTAATTGCTATAAGGAGGAGCACTTACAAAAATAAAAGAAACTACTACCAACACAAATTGAGCAGAATTGTATTGTAAATATTTTCCTTTGTGCTTTTCTTTACTTATATTATTTTTTAAATAAAAAATTAAAAAATATTCCTAAAAAAATACGTGTATAAAAACATGAAAAATATAAAAAAATGTAGTCTTCTGGTATCGGTAACAGGGTCCAATCTACCGGTGGTCAATGCTCCAGAGAGAGGAACCTCCTAAAAATACGATCCGTGTCCAGGAGAACCGCTTTCTGAATCATGCTCTTGGATCCATCTGCCTAACGAAAATCTCCTCAGATATTGGTTGAGGCTCTTGAAAATTAAGCCATTGGCGCAAATGACTATCGGCACATTAATATTGTAATAATTTATTAAAGAATATCATATGTATCATCAATATGTAGGTAAAAAACCGGGAACTGAGAAGTTAAGACAATGTGAGGATGGAAAAGCGCAACAGTACAGTAGACGCTCAAAAGCACTTATGGTCTCTACTGTACATAAAAGATTCATACAAATCAAATGAGAAAAGTGAAAATGATTATTTCGTGAACCAGACAGCAAAAGCCAACATTACTCGAGTAACTTGCTACAAAATCTGTTCTGATGTTTCGATGCAAAAGATTCCACGCTTCCTCTTATGACTTAATCCGTACACCAAATGGAAGTCAAGAGAAACAATGTTTATAGCATTTATTAAACAAGCAGCCATGACTGACGTCTGTTTAATAAAAGCCAAAAAGATGTCGTGGTTTACAAACTTGTTTTTGTTTACGCCAATCCCTAGGGGAAGAGTGGTTTGATGTTTTTATTTATTTAATCCTAAAACAACTAGCAATACTTCTTTATTGGATATTGTGAGTATTAAAAGTTTTTCGTATTGGAAGGAATACGATTGGTAGTAAAGAGCTTTTGATGAAATCTTGAATGTTGATTAAAATAAGAATGTTTATGGTAATACCAAAGAACAACTTGATTTTAGAAAAGGTTAATTTTACTCAATAGCCATGTCCCACTGCTGGGCAAAGGCCTCTCCCATATCCTTCCAGGTATTCTTCTCCTGCGCCACCTCGAATCAGCCTAGAAAATAGATTATTTGCAGATGTTACTGGCTATTGAAGGACAAGACGACGAAAATAATTTAAAAAAATATTATAGTTATTCATGAATTAAAACAGAAAAAATCCAATTAAAACATGAAATCAGAAATAAAAGGATTAGTAAATTAATAAAACATTTTCGTATTTATTTTAGACTTAGAAATAAATTAATTGTACAGAACTTCTTAGATAATAAGTGTTTACTGTAGAAACCAATGGAATATAAACTTCAGTTAATGAATATTCCTTCAAAACAACCACTGTGATAATTTAATCCATCCTTGTGATTATTGGTTCAGTGAGTTTAATCCAATAGTACCTGGGCGACCGAGCTCTACTCGGGTGAAAATAGAGAAAACGATTTTTTCCAGATATGAGACTCGCTCGATTATCGATTTTTCGGCCCCGTAAAACCCAACATTGCAAGTTTCATCGAAATCGTCAGAGCCGTTTTCGAGAACGTTAATATATAGACATATAAATATTGAACATTTAATAGTATGAAAGCTGCCGTATAAGCAGTGAAAGCCTAGTTGTATGACCGTTAGACTGCCAAGTCATAGGTCTCAAGTTCTAACCCAAGACAAGCACTGATTTTTTGGATTCATGTGCGTATTGTATAATTATCACTTACTTCAGTGTAGGAAAACATCGTGAAGAAATCAGCATGAATGAGAGATATTTCTCGACGGCATGTAAAGTCAAGTCAGAGGCCCATGGGCGGCATAAAAACTCTGACACCAGGTTAGGCACTAACCACACGATAAAGAAGAAAAAAATAACATAGTATTTAATCTTGCTTCAAAACTGTTTTGTATGATAAAGTATAACATCAGGCTTGTATTCACCGAAGGCCCTACACAGAAGTCTTGTGTAATAATGCGACAGTAACTCTGTAGTACCAATACATAATGTACTGAAATAGATAAGTTTTTTATTTTTCTTAATTATTTAATAAAAGGGACAAAAGTAGTAGGATGATGATAGTACATACGTACTTATATTCAGGCCGGATAACGTAATTTAATCGAAATGAGATAATAATATCATGTTTGTAACGGAACATTGTAATAGGAGATGCTTAGAGCTACTATGAATCTTTTAAGGATTCCGGAGGCCATAGAAAAGTCGTTTTATGTAAAATTAACTGAAATTTTCTGAATTTGTGTTGCTGGCCGCATGGTATTTTAACTTTAATTTTTGTTATTTTAAGTAAAAAAACTCTTTCAATTGAAATATATTTTAATAAACTTGAAAAATACACTCATCTAAGATGTCACGGACCAAAGAGCAGCCATTTAAGAAAAAAAACAATTGGTCAAGTAAGAATAAATTGACTTTTAAAGGCTCCAAATTCAAATTATGTTAAACAATTTTTCCCTCTCATGTCTGGTTTCTGAGGGCGTCAGACTAGCCAGTTACAGCTCTAGCTACACTGATGCGGCAATTTGATCTGTTATCAACTATCAACCCAATATCATTGGATTCTGGCACTAAAATAGAACACTGATATAATTAGCCTATACTTCTACTCAACTGCGTCTGTAGTGTTCAGATGTAAAAAATGCAATGACACTTTGTGATAAATTATGGAATCAATAGCCCTACTAACTGGCTTGGGAACCAGGAGGCAGCGGTTCAGGAACAGCGCCATTTATCACACACTCCAGAAAATTACTCCTATCAAATTATTACTTTTCTTCTGTGGTTTAAGGTTCCTTGCCGAGTAGAAACCAGTCGTGGACAAGAGCACTTACATGTAATCAGACTCGGCAAATATTGACCTATCTTAGCCGGTTCTCTCACGACGCACGCGCCGCGCGGTCCGGCGAAAGCGGAGAAGATCTTGAGGTGGAGCGTCGCGCGGAGAGGTAGTGAGCGCTGCACGTCTGAGTAGTCCGGCGGAGTACGCGTGTTATGTGTCAACGGATTTCATACAAACCAATGTGACGTGATTGCTGAGATGAGATTGCGACTAGATTTTTTTAATAATGGGAATTAGCCTTCAAGATAGCCCTGTAAAATAAGTGAAGTTTGCGCTAACTTCGCTAATGCGACGTGAGACCCGATTCACCAGCCGACCATACGGACGAGTGGTGTCGTGTAATAAGGTGAATCGACATCATCAAATAAACAACCAAATCACTATTTAAGCTTCTGGCTACATGCCAATTATAGATGACACACTACCTTGGACAGGTATTTCGTAATTAAGCCAATTACATCAGAATACAATGCTCATGGATCGATTAACCTTTGTCCAGGGGGATTATTGTGAATTAATGTCTGACCGTTTATTTATCGTGGTAACAGGCTTTGTTTTAGTAGCTGTTTATAATTGGTTTACAGATGCCTGTAACTGTTCACTGGTTACCATGTATTTATGGGTTACCAGAAAGCATTACAGTAGATCTACCTTATCCCCGCGGCTTCAACCGCGTGGACCTCGTTAATTGTCTGACAGGATCGTACTACCGGGATAAAAGTCCTATGCTTTAATCCAGGTTATAAATGATCTGTATGCCACATCCATTTCGTTCAGTAGTTTTTTTTTTATTATAACATATTAAATAGGCTTGTGTATATTCACAACTCGCCTGATGTAAAGCGATGTTGCGGCCTAGGGTAGAATACGCTTGCTTAGAACTTAGAAGTAACCGATTCACTCGAACTTTGAATATATCCAGATTACTGATCAGGGAACAGAAAAACCGGCAGTGATTCCACAGACTGGCGGTTTGCACAATTAATGAAGAAGTCTTTTGTTTTGCGTGTAAGAGTAACGTATATCTATACAACCATTTAGTCTCACAAACTTACGGTACTGTAATAGTTACAGAAGAATATACGGGTGTACATTCAATCGTGGAATGGAGACCGCATATCAGCAAGCCTAGCATTGGACGCCTTTCAGCTAGATGAACCGACGACATTAAAAAGGTTAGACTGGGTGCTAACCGCGTAGGACAGGGTGTTGAGGAGTAGCTTGGGAGAGGCCTATGTCCAGCAGTGGACTTTGATAGGCTGAGTAGATTGATTTAAATATATTAGTAGTAATAGAAATCAGTACCTACATGATTTCAGACCTACCAGCTACTGAATTCATCTTAGGACCAGTGGCAGAATCGAGGTTTTTTTATGTGTCTGCTCTTGACCTCAGTCTTGCCCTGAGGACAGAGATGAGGTTGACGATGTAAAGAGCTATCCCGAAAGAAGCCTATTAAATGGTGGTGAAATGAGCTTGTGGAGCTCATTCCACCATCAGGTTCAGTTGTTGGATTAATATGCATTGAAATTACATTGAACATTGACCTAGCCATTCAATAATGTATTAATTTATCGAATTTTGTCCTAATTTAAAACGAACAAAAACAAATCTCTACCATCTAGAATAAAATTATTGAGTTCTGGTTTCCGAATTTCTCACACCTAAAATCTCTTAGATCTAAAAGAATTTTACCTCAGCAGACAATAAAATCCGAATCGAAGAGCAATGAGAAATAGCGTCGTTTTATCAACAATGTGCTAATGTGCGTAAAGCACATAGCGTAGTTCCACTGATTACACTTCGCACTCCATTGACGCGTCAAGCTTCATTTGCCTCCGCCTACAATTTTAAGAAGACCCCTCATTGCTCTCCAAGATCCACACTTAGTTCCGCATTCCGTATCCCTGTGAGGGGCAAGGAAGATCAAGTAACACTAGCCCCTCATTCGAGCCTTTTCGAATTAATTCGATGTCCTACTTTTTTGATGCTGACTCATGAATCGAGTTTGGAACGAATTTGGGGTTTGTTTCTGAACATATAATTAGAATTTCCGATGTTCGTGTCTTTACCAATTGGTATGGAAACGGCCCTATGTTGAAGGCTTGATTCTTTTTTAATTTGAAGTAATTTATTGGCAGCTGAACATGGATGTTTGTCGTAGGTAAACAAAAAAACATCTTATTTTCGTTCGCATCATTCTGGGAACTAAAGGTTCTTGAACTATTATTATAATCATGTCAATTATTGTCTGAAAAACTCTCGTATTTAGTAACGGGTGATTGGTCACGTGTTAAATTCGTCCTTCCGAGAAGTTGTCATCCGGAGTAAATAGAAAATTGGACATGTTAATTTTCTCCATAACAGTCTCAGTTAAAATATTTCCATTAAATTTATTTATCACATTTCTTTGTCGATTTTAAGATCTAGCAATAGTTATTGGTAGACTCCTCATTGTTGTGCTTCATATCTTAGAACTTTTGGAAGCAGTCTTCTGGGAAAAGAAAGCAATTTGAAGAAACATTAACTACTACGGATACCACGTTGGGCCATTGTGGGTTTTTAGATGTCACAAATGTCTCAGATTTTTGTTCTGTGACAAGTGTTGTGGACAAGCCGGTTTTCTCACGATGTTTTCCATCACCGTTTTGAGATCAGTGATGATGAAATAAATTGAACTTAAGTGAATAACATGTCGATTCCCTCGCATAGAGAGGAGGCCTGTTCCAGCAATGGAAATATTAAAGGGTGATTATCCTACGCCGTTACAATGAATGTTCAACATATCCTAATATATAAAAATCCTGAAAACTCAGTTTTTGCCATCACAGTCAACATTTTCATTTCTGATAAACCCATTTATATGCAGCCGGATTCAAACGAAAGGAAATGGGATAAATTTTGTACTTGCAGCATGCAATTTATTTTAAAAATTTTGAAATATTTTTCGATGTGATGACGAAAACGGATCTTTTATGAAATGCGGAATGCATTCGTATTGTCGTACGATTTTTTTTTAAAGAGCTATTCGGAATCCTATTTTGATCATGTACGTTTTTGTAAATGACAATCCATTGATAGCATAATTTAATAATGATCAGTGTCAGCTCTTTTCTGATAAAATCTAGTTATTGACAGGAGTTTACTAAAAAAAAAATGTTGTCTGTTAATTTTACAGTAAATAGAAGGTCAAATTATGGATTCTGTAGCCGTAAAGAGGTTTCTTACTATCATGAAGTTCTAATGTACGTATCTAATGCGTATCAACTAACATTATATTATTGTTTATTTTCCTTTTATTTATTTTTATACAAATCTTATAAATTTTTAAATATTTCTTATACTAAAAACAATATAAAAGACATTTAAAAATATAAAAAAATTGTAGCCCACCGGTATCGGGAACAGGGT
Source organism: Noctua janthe (assembly GCA_910589295.1). Taxonomy (NCBI): domain Eukaryota; kingdom Metazoa; phylum Arthropoda; class Insecta; order Lepidoptera; family Noctuidae; genus Noctua; species Noctua janthe. Next base: position 4,569,823 of record OU342560.1, read on the forward strand.
CCAAGCTACCAGCGGTCAGGGCTCCAGAAAGAGGAACCTCCTAACAATACGAGCCGTGTCTAGGAGTACCGTTTTCTGAACCAAGCCCTTGATCCAGCTGCCTAACGACAGCCTCCTCAGGTATTGGTCGAGGCTCTTGGCAATTAAGCCATGGGCTGATACAACTATCGGCACATGATCGCTGAGTCCACATCCATATCGGCAACCTCGTGAGCCAAGTCAAGATACTTGATTTGATTATCTTTCTCGGCTTTCACGAGGTTCTCATCATGAGGCACTGTTATGTCAACTATCATTGCGCGCCGCTTTGACCGATCCACCACCACTATATCAGGCTTATTGGCTACAATAGTTCCGTTTATTTTATTATTGTTTTCATTTTTTTATTATTCTATTCTATTCTATTAAGCTTGACTTCAATTATTATAAGCCTAAATATTGTTGCACTGTTAGACCAACTCAATGATGAGACAAATGTTGAAAATCCAACAGGTTGCTTTTTTTTGATTTTCCAGTAAAGCATGAATTCATTGAATTTTGCTTCTTACCTATTATTGTTTCGTTTTACTAACGTTATCCTACTCTTTTTAAAGAGTATTTGAGTTTTTGTAAGTTCTCAAAAACGGCTCTAACGATTTTGATGAAAGTTGCAATACAGGGGTTTATGGGGGTGAAAAATAGATCTAGCTAGGTCTCATTTCTGAGGAAATTCATTTTGTCTATTTTCACCCAAGCAGAGCTCGGGCGCCCGGATACTTACTGACTAAGTAAGTTCCAATACATGGAAAAAATAAACTTATTAACAACCCACAGCCATAACCAAAGGCAGTAAGTGCTCCCCTTGTAACGTAGTCAATGCCAGTGTGACCTTTAGACGAAGGACTCAGACAATGAAGACTTTGAAGTTTAAAATATTTTATTCCACATAAAACTCTATGGGCCCGTTAAAGCTATGTGCACGATTCCAATTTAGTCGTTTTCTATGCAGATAGACAGCAAAAGAGTTCCACGGTGGTATATTTTCAATAAATTATTATATTTTTTTCTACTATAAACAAACTAATACCAGTGTTAGAATTCGTCGATTTTTTTATTGTCTATAAATTACAGATGTGCAATACCTATACGATCAAAATGTATGGCACGAATTTCATGGCGAAAATTGTTTGGTATCGCCGGGTACAATGGTGTGCTTCTACACCCATTTCACAGTCACGTGACTGAATGTTTAATTTAGCCGAATTTATTAGCTGAAAATATTATTTATTAATCTTTAGTTTCTATTAAAAAGTGTTTTTTTTTGTTATCCTCATTTCATGATTCATCGTAAGAAACTACACTTCATCCGATTCATTTGTAGTGGACACAGGTCTATTATGTAGGTATTACTTACTATAAAAACCATTACCTTCTTTCCGGGACAGTGGGGTAAAGATAATATCTATCTGAGTATCGCAAATAACAGCATGGGCAAGTAAACAAGCCAGTAATAGTAACTGTGGTTAGTGCCTAACCTGGTGTCAGAGTTTTTATGCCGCCCATGTGTTTCCTCACGATGTTTTCCTTCACCGAAGACCGAAGCAAGTGATAACTAAATAATTTAACTGCCCATTAAATGACCTTAAAAAAACTAATTAAGTCCTATGTCGGCTCCGGTCACTAGTAAGGACTTGAAATGAATCGCAAGTACGCCAGTGGTGACATCACGCAACCTAATTACAAGTTTACCCACACCACAGCGTGCTTCTACAGAGCCCTGATGTGTGGAGTTGAGACGTCCTGGAACTGTAAGCCCATGTTCTGCCCACATGATGTACGATCCTAACGGAATAAATCCTGACAATCCGACAAGTATATTTCCTTGGAACTTCTTTTCCACGAAAAAACACAACCGATCCTCTCTAAAATACAACTAACGAGTTATTTACGTTCCGAGTGTTTCGCTAGAAATTCTGCAGATAAACAGCGCATTCAAGTTTCAATTAGGCAAGCTATCAGACGATCGTATGTAGCGGGACTCAACCGGAGATTGCAGCTCTAATTATGCAAGATGCTCCGAAGTAGGAACAGTGTAATTTGTCTCTACGATAACGTTGGAGTGACGGCCTAATCGGGAAAGAACGTATTTACAAGTTAATTGCATGCTTGCCAGTTGATTTTTGGATTGGGAGATAAGAAATTGACTAGCAGCTGTCTGTTCTTAGTTCCTTATTTGGACACCTGTGAAATTAACTAGGTGAGGGTTGAAAGAAACTGAAACTGCGTGCAAAAAAAAAACAATTTTGTTTGATATAAACAAAACAAGTCTTTTGTCGTACATAAAAAGGTATTGCTAAGCTTGTTTTGGGACGGTTTTGTTGCGAATACAAACTACAACGCTATCAGTAGTTTCCATAGTTTTTTTTATATACTGCAATCGTGGTATGGACATATGATTCGGAGGAATGAGGAAAATGTTGAGTATCAATGTGCAAATTGTGTGAATAGATGCCTATAAGAGAAGAGGCAGGAGAATAATGTTAATGATCTTGAATTGAAATCGTACCTGCCTTGTTCGTCTAGTGTTTGCAGGCACTACTGCTGTGCATGAGATCTTAGGTACGATACTCAGGTCGTGCAAAGTATTATTTACGTCAGTGTAAAAGAGTTACAACACAGCGAGTCCCCCATCGACACAATTATAAAACTGATGGGAAAAGCATGAATATTCAACTAAGACAAGACAAATTAATAACGCTGTAAATAAACTGAAGAAGAGATGAAATTTTACAAACATTAATAGAAATATAAAAATACGATCAAATAACACTTCTATGTAGTATCCAAATGTGCTGTTGCATAAATAAAAACTAGATTGCTTAGAAGTCCATATACATATAGATTTAGTCAAGAATGCACGCTATGAATAATACTGAATTGCATTATATCTCGATGACTTTCATTGCATTGAGGGCAATTTATTTGTTTGCTATAACGTTAGATTGTGCTTTAACTGAAATTCTCATCGAATTTTTTTGATATTATACAAGAACTAGCTTATGCCCGCGGCTTCACCCGCGTGGAGTTCGGGAATTGCCCACGGGATCTTACTTCTAGGATAATAAGTATTCTATGTATGTACTATACCAGACTAAAATCCATCCTTGTGCTTGTACTCCCGCGCCTCGCATGTAACGCGCAGCATTGCGCGCCATGCGCCCGTCTACGTGAGCTTCGAAGCCTCATTTGACTCTGTTGGGAGATGATTTAAAAAAAACTGTGGTACACGTGTCTCATAATTATAATTGAAGAGTGTGTACACCAATTTTTGAGTCAATCGACTCAGAGAATATTAAGTTTCACAGAAAATTCAACTCCCCATTTCACATTCTTAGGGGTGGAATTTAGAAAAACCCTTTCTTAGGGAATACCTACTATTTATAAAGAATACATCCACCAGATTTCATGTCTCTAGGATTAGCGGTTTGGGCTGTGTGTTGATATATCAGTCAGCCAGTCAGAACATTGAATTTTAAATTGGGGGATGATTTTTGAAAAACTGTGATATACGAATCTCATAATTTTAACTGAAGAGTATGCACACAAATTTTCAAGTCAATCGACTCCGAGAATAAAAAGTATCACAGAAAATTGAACACCCCATTTCACCCTCTCAGGGGTGGAATTTCAAAAAACCCTTTCTTAGTGGATACCTACTCTTCACAAAGAATACACCCTCCAAATATATGACACCTTATTCATCAAAATCGGATGAATAGTTTAGGCGCTACGGGGAAACATACGTAAATACAAACATACATACACACAGAGACTGCTAAAATCATAACCCTTACATTTGGCTTCACCGTAGTCGGGTAAAAATTAGTTGATTTATTACATTCACCGTGACCCATTTTAGTACGTAATGAAAAATTGGAAGTAGATATAAATTATCTACTTCCAACTGTTGCATCAAAATACCATCATCACCACCACCACCACCATTGACTACCTTATTCCACTCACGCTGCTGAAGACCATCCCGTGTTCTCCTCTGGCCATCAAAATGTAGAATAATACAAATAATAGGGGATTTTGTCTCCAGAATTATAGCGAGTAGTAGTAGAACAAAAGTCAAAAAAAATATTTCAGTATATACATTGTCGTAGCGTTTCATGTATTCATAACTAAATGCAACATATCGTACTGTACTATATTATTACCACAAACGAAGTCGAGGTTAAAGCAGACATAACTAATGCTATCATGTAAATTGAATACATTACGTACAATGTAACAGTCACAAGGCTCGTATAACGAAATATAAATTAATTATTCATTGCTGCAAATAAACTTGAGACCGTATCTCTGTTATTAAACAAAGTAGCAATGGAAGACGTCTTACTCTTTGTGGTATCAAGCTCGTCTCTCCAATAGTCTTTTTTATTAGCTACCGCTTTTTTATTCCCCTTTTGCACTGTAGTGCAGCTGAATGAAACTTTGTAAGTAATATTATATTTTAATGAAACTGTTTCATTAATGGATAGACTACCAGATTGTTTACGAGTTTAATTATGTTTGGTTATTAAGTTTTATATTCATTATCTTGTTTAAAATAAAGAGGTACGGGGAGGGAGGGATTTGGAAGTCCAGGTTTAGCGTCTTATGACAAAAGCTATTTTTAAGTGAAATTATTCCGTATTCCTTGCGTCGTTTCACCAATGCTGAGGGTCATAACCACGTCATGAGATCAAGACTTCCTTGTTGCTGATCACCAAAATATTATTAAAAAGACTTCGGGAGTAAGGAGGTGGTAGGGCCTAGGCAATTGGCAATCAATTTAAAAGCGTTTCATATTTCTAGAACAATTTTGAACAGGATTGACTTTTCTACTTTCTTTACCTTGGATTTTTAGTTAATCGGCAGACTCAGGTCTTTATTGAAAAAAAAAAAGTTAGTTTTACTACAACTGTCCTTCTTGCGAGAATGAATTTGCACGACTAGTCATGTCCCATACTATTAAATGAGCAATATTTGTATTAGAGTTTAAGTTCTTATAGTAAATAGATAATGTATTGCAGGAGATTTTTCTTAAAATATTATTGTGAAATAAAGAACTGTTTTATACGAGAAGAATCCAGCATTTTTCTTCATCGTTGTCTAATCTTCGCTCTTGCTATATGCTTTTTTTAAGGTCTCTTTTGCCATAGCAAAATGTCCACCGAACAATTTCAATTAATAGTGGTGAATCATATCACACTTGAAACGTTTTAACACAAAGCACACACATCTTGACCGCAACAAGATCCTCACATTAACGAAAATTTTATAAAAAAATCCCACATCCAAGTGCTATCAAATAGAGCTGAAAGAATGCCAAGAAAGCGAACAAGTAAGTGGTCTCTAAGTAGCTTGCTCCCTTTGTGGCTTTGCGTTTCCCTACTTGAATGGCCTTCTTAATAGCTGTAGGATTGTGCCCAGTATGGTGTGCCGCCCTGTTTTAGTTTTGATGTGAGCTTGAATGTATGCGATTTTTTTTTTCAGGGAATGAATGAGCATGTGACCTCATTTGAAGCTAGCTTAAAATTTTAACATAATTTTGTGAAATTTTCTCTTAAATTGTGGACGTATTGCTGTATGACCTTATTCTCGAAAATCGATTCCGTTTTAACTTTTTCCGTGTAACTCTTTTCTGGGATGTATGTTTTCTGTTATTTAGCTTTCAAAGACCTGAAGGACCGAGGTTAGCTTGTGCTGATGATGGACGAGGCATCATTGCTGTTATACCTCTAATTTTGCAGAACAGTGTCAAATAGATGGGCAAACATGAACCTGACAATTATGAAAAAAACGCACCTCGTATTTCGATATGGCAACATTCCAAAATTCTCTCATATGCTCATCTCTCAAAACTCCATTCACACTGAACATACACCCCAACATTGGCAAATCAGCCTTAACATATGTAACAGCCATCAGATACGAAAATCACCGAGTTATTCCGAAAAAAAACGAAACGGAATATTCGCTTTTATAGGAAAATTGTATTGCGTGTAGTTTCTGTGGCGAGGCAAGATAGCAGCACAACACGAGTTGATACAGAAGGTTCGTTCATGCACGCACACATAGACAAGCTCCACATACAGCGAGTGCAAGTGCACTCGTGACTGGCATTCGACGGAGTTCGCCGTACGTACGTGTACATGTGTGCGTGCGTCTGTTTTCTCTTGTTGTATGGACCCAGTCTTCTGTACCTATCTATTTTGTGATAACAGCTTATCTGATCTTGGTGTTCGGACCGTATTGAATGGACGCCCGGCTGTCTCTCAAATGAACGTACGACTCTGTTACTGTAAAGTATTACGAAATAGGTTTCATGTAAACCTCGTGTGATGGAATGGTAATAGGAATTGCTGTTGCATTTCGGAAATGTGTTTTAGATATAATTATGTATATGGAAATTAATTTTAGTTTGAATTTGTGGTGGTAATTTTCGTTTGTTTTGGAGCTTATGAGGTTTTAGTTACTTAAGCTCTACTGAGTACGTATTTATTTCTTCAAATGTTTCATTTGTACCCTTACAATAATTAATAGCATTGTTTACATAGACTGGCTTAAATACTTGCTAATTGAACTTTCTGATTCCTTCATTTCCATTCCAGGCTTTTTCAAAAACAAATATTATATGTACTATACTGCAGCCACTTATTCATAAGATTTTACGGGATTGCCGGACTAGCCCGACAAAACAAGGAAAAACTTTCCAAAAAAATCCCCAATAAAGATAAGAAATATTGAAATTGGTAACCATATCCGAATAACAACCGATAATCTCACAAACTAACCCACTTTCGTTCACAAAGAACTAGAAACGCGTGGTAATACCATCCCCGATAAACAAAACCTTTACAATTCTGCCGATGCAATTTCTCTCATGTTTTACTTTTCTAGGATAAGACTGGATTCGACTCACTTATCTGTTTTCGTGGAGTGCATTACGGCCCGTTGCCTCCGTCTCGATTCTCGCTCCGCCCATTGGATTACCTTCAATTTCATTACTACAGGTTTACGTCAACAAATCTTTGAGTGGTAAATTGGAAATACTTTTTATTTGTATCCGTGTTTGGAATTTGTTTGAGGCCTGTGAATTTGATGGCAAACAATTGGTGATGCTTGAGATGAGAATGTAAACACTGATTAAAACACAGAAAGTAGTTTTTGCGAATGGTATCAGTATGCAGAAGAGAATACTAGTGAATGATGTGACACTGGAAGACTACAATTTTAAAATCGACATTGTACCTACATCAGGACGAAAACAAAACACAATTGATTGTGTTTTTCGATTACGTTCTCTTCAACTTCCAAAATCTTATCAAAATTAAGATAGAGATAGCTGTACTTTATTTGTTAGTTGCGTACCCTCAATATGCCATTCATTCTTGTACCAATGCCAGCCTTCATTTCATCACCCATGGTAAGGGAATTCAGGTTAAGTTTAAACCACTTGTTTTATCGCCCAAGTCTTGACCGTTGCGAAGCTTTCAAAGAATTAGCTCGGTTTAATCGTGGAGGAGTTGATGTCCACACCATATCGCCTCTCCATCTAGCATGTTCTCAGTGCTTCGATTGTTTTCGAATTCTTAGTCCTACTTTGTTACCTGGTTCTTGGCCTGTGGTAGTTATTCTGTTGGAAGATTTAATTTGAATTTATATGAGGGTGACTCTTCTTCTCGACATACATGAATTCTTCCATACGAGTTTCTTGTATTAGTATTATAAAGACTAGTTTCATCTAAATTAATTTGCTTAACTGTGGAAGAGTGGATATTCACACCATATCCTCTCTTTATACAGCTTGTATTCAGTGCTTCAATTATTTTCTCAATGGTTTCGTCAATTTGTTTTTATTATGGTGAGTTTTCTGGTGTTTTGTCTGTTGTACTTCGGGCGTTGGAAGATTTTTTTGTCTTTGCGTTATTTGTTTGTTTGCTGTTTGTCCTTTGAGAGATTTCCTGTTATAATGAAATTGAAGATTTTTGCTTAATTTATTTGTGTGTTTGAATACATCAACTTCTGAACACTGTAATTGATCGGCATGAAATCATATTTCCTAGCTGATCCTGATCCTAGTTTATCGCCTAGGGTGCTTATAAGTGTTTGTTGCTGACGTTGCAGTCCATACTGCAACGTTTGTAAGTTACACAATAAAGAATGTGAATGGCTCGAGGTCAGGCGAACCTAATCCGGTGCAGTGTTTATACGTATACCTTAAGCTTCATCCTTTCAGCCGAAAGTCGTCCACTGCTGGACATAGACCTTCCCCAAGTGTCGCCACATTGACCGGTCTCGTGCGTCTCACATCCAGCGGATCCCTGCAACCTTCACCAGGTCATCGGTCCACCTAGTGGGAGGCCTTCCAACGCAACCTTAAGCTTCAAGCTCTACCAAAAACAACACCAGCAAATACTTAATCTCCTCTTCATCAGTATAAACATGAATCCCTTGTTTATTTCGGAGAATTAGTTTTATGTTCAAAACCCATGACCTCATTCAGCAAAATAATGAGGAAGAAGGGGAAATCGCAGTAAATATTTATTCAGATTCCTTTTTCCTTTCTAGTATGAACTGAACTTGAAGTAGAGAGCACGTCGAGCAATAACGTGCACGATGTAGGGATCACTGAGCACGAGAAATGATAGATTTTCAAACTACTACATGAGTTCGTCGCCTTGGAGTACGAATTGTGTAACTTGTTTCACTCGATTGAGTGTTTTAGTTGTTCGTCTTCGTTTTAACTTTGTTTACTTAAAACTGCCTAGTTGGTCTCGTTTTTACAATCGCGAATGCTGATCACGAGAACCTGGGTTCGATTCCCGGGCCGGGCAAATTGTTGGTTTTCCATCAGGAATTTCTCAGTAGCAGCCACGGAGTCTGTATTTGTGCCTGGTTGATGGCAATAAGCACGCCCCATATTTCATGGGACTCAAACATAACTGGCGAAATGTGGGTGTACTATTAGGTACACCACTGCCTAACTTTGGGGATGGCCTGTTGTTATGTTATAGCCATTTAAGTGCAAAAACAAAATCAAAATCAAAGCATTTATTTCAAGTAGGCCAGTTACAGGCACTTTTGAATTGTCGAAACAAAGATAACAGTAAAATATAGCTACAGTCCCAGTCACAAGGCACAAAAACTGTGAAAGTACTGTAGTTGCCCATTCCCTAACGTAGATCTCTATGGACAAGAACGGGCAAGAAACACCTACTGCCTATTTGCTTTTCTATGTTTTTTTTTAATTGTTACTAACTTTAGCAAAGTAATTATTTAGGGTTCAATTACTCAATAATTTTATTACAGGTTTCTTTTTAAAACAAGTTGTTACAAAAAATAGTGTCACTTTTGACGTCAGCTAATAATTTAAATCTCACACTCAAACATCCTAATTTCCTCCAGCAACACTTACAGTGTTATTACCATTTAACGCTACGTTTATTAACAATTTCTAAATTACTGTAGTCTATTGTAACAAGTTTTCAGTCAGTAGTTAATTAACGCCAGCCACAAACCCTCTGTGTTGTCTAGTTTAGGGTTTTGGAGTGAAATCATAAGCGGCAGAGGCATTTGTGAGGCTGTTTAGAACGAACTCTCCTGTTTTCTGTGGCCCTAGTACTTATTTTATTGATAAAAGATTTGAAAAATGTTACTTCCCTATTTGAACCAGATTTTGTTAACAATTTCAAGGGTTTTTGCACGGAACCCTAACATCAGTTATCTGCCAGTAAAAGTCCCGTCAACATCGGTCCAGCCGTTTCGGAGATTAGTCGGAACAAACAGACAGATATAAGTACGTAGTTTTTGTTACAAGCACCGTATTATACTGCCACATGCATTCAATAAAAATCTGTTATTTTGAAATTACAAATAGATAGTTCAATTGTATTTATTTGTGTCGATTGTTAATCTTTAATTTTATTAGATTTTTTTTATTTAAACATAACCCCAAGTAATATGGGACAGAACAGGACAGGGAAATGATGTGCACACGGATGGTTCTTAAATATGTATTCAAAATCACACACACACATAGGCTATAGGCCAAACATACAAAGGCCTGCATGGGCACTTTCAAAACGTCTAGAAAAGGTGCATGGTTCGGGTTGGTCGTTACCCATGGAGAAGAACCAGTAACTCCAGCAAGAAACTCCAGAGGCCAGAGGCTAATCTTTGCCATACAGCGTGGCAACGCCACCAATATCATGGAAATATTACCAGCTGACAGCGTTGAGGAGGAGATTATAAACGCCATTTTTTAGTTTTAGGTTATTTTATAAGATCTGCCTTGTTTAGATCAATTGACCGTAATGGAATATTTTTCATAATTTTATGGCTTTATTTTATTTATTTAATTATATGTAAGCCAAATGTCTAAATTGACTTACAAGAGTTATGGTACACAAAATTATCAATATTTCCGCATATTACATAACCTCCTCTGACACCTCTTCTCTCATAAATTACGCCAAGCAAAAGCAATGAGCATTCGCGTGGGAGAGCACTACGGCTCACAAACAACTCGCCAAGCAAAGGGTACCTACATCTCATTGTTTGCATTCATTACAACCTCTATAACAATCAACATAAGACCTAAAATCCATTAACTGACAACTCCATAACATTGTGATAATAATGACTCGAATATGTCGAGATCGAGTGATAACCTCGTGGTGAACTTGAAAATTGTGTTTGTGTTCAACTAAGATTTATTATTTAGCTTTCCTCTGTTTCCTTAGTATACGGCATCCTAAATTATCAATTTGGCTGTTGTTCGTTGTTATTTCCTGATTAATGTTGGCTAGGATAAACAAGAATTGCCTTTTAGTGCGAAAATGTGTCTAGAAGAAAAGGAAATTCCCCGAAACTTCAGCTTTTCCGAGTAAACATACAACTACTATGTTTTCAATATCTTGCAGGTTCATCGAAACTGTTGACGTCACCAGACTGACATGCAAATTGGACTTGCAAATCGAGCATGTGAAACGAATTGAGAATATCTGAAGGAAATGGTCTACCCTCATATTTTTCGTACAGGAAGTCAAGAGGAATTTAGAACCAATTAAGTTCTGTAATATAATTTCACACAAACCTCAAGCTTCCTAACACTAAATTCATTATTATCATCAAACCATATTAACCGCGACAGTACGAAATTCACTGCTGTGGTTTTCATTCGTGCTGAATCCCCGGCGTATTCTCGGCAGCGTTTGACTGAAACCGCGCTAAAGCCTTGTTTACTAGCTACTCATATGACTGTCAACCCGAGGCTGCCAAGCACCACAGTACCAACCCCGTTTGAACCCCATAGCGATCAAAGAGAACCCTTTGAAGGCTCAACACTTCTAAGTACATTAGAAAGGTAAGGAATTTCGACGAGAGAGAGAGAGAGAGATTTAAATTTATCTGGTATACCAGATAAATTTAACTGATATTTGATTTGAGGAATGAATCCAACACAAATGAAACTTTAGTGAATATAATAGTTGAGATCAAAGAGATTAAAGCCTGCTTGCGTCACCAATACCAAATCAAGAGGAGAGCAGCGGTGGCCCACTGGTGGAGACCCCGACTTACGAGCAGTAAGTCGTGGGTTCGAACCCAGCCAGGCGCATTACTTTGTGTAAGTTATTTCATCACCACTGCTCTCAAAACGGTGAAGGAAAACATCGTGAGGAAACCGGCATGTCCTAGAAACAAAAATTCGAAGACATGTGACATCTACCAACCCGCACTGGGCCCGCGTGGTGGATTATAGCCCATTCCCTCTCATAGAGAGGAGGCCTGCGTCCCAGCAGTGGGAACAATAATAGGCTGCTTATGCTATGTTATTATTACGTCAGCAATTACTTAAAATAGGTAGGGAGTTTTTTTGCCGCCCATGGGCCTCTGACTTGACTTTACATGCCGTCGAGAAATATTACTCAGGCATGCTGGTTTCCTCACAATGTTTTCCTTCACCGAAGCAAGTGATAATTATACAATAAGCACATGAATCCGAAAAATCGGTGCCTTGTGTCTTGGGTACGAACTTGACATCTATGACTTGGCAGTCTGACGGTCACATCACTAGGCTATCACTGCTTATACGGCTGCTTTCTATACTATTAAATTATTAATATTTATATGTCTATATATTAACGTTCTCGAAAACGGCTCTGACGATTTCGATGAAACTTGCAATATTGGGTTTTACGGGGCCGAAAAATCGATAATCGATCGAGTCTCATATCTGGAAAAAATCGTTTTCTCTATTTTCACCCGAGCAGAGCTCGGTCGCCCAGGTACTATTGGATTAAACTCACTGAACCAATAATCACAAGGATGGATTAAATTATCACAGTGGTTGTTTTGAAGGAATATTCATTAACTGAAGTTTATATTCCATTGGTTTCTACAGTAAACACTTATTATCTGAGGAGTTCTGTACAATTAATTTATTTCTAAGTCTAAAATAAATACGAAAATGTTTTATTAATTTACTAATCCTTTTATTTCTGATTTCATGTTTTAATTGGAATTTTTCTATGTTTTAATTCATGAATAACTATAATGTTTTTTTAAATTATTTTCGTCGTCTTGTCCTTCAATAGCCAGTAACATCTGCAAATAATCTATTTTCTAGGCTGGTTGGAGGTGGCGCATGAATCCGAAAAATCAGTGCTTTGTGTCTTGGGTTCGAACTTGACACCTATGACTTGGCAGTCTAACGGTCATACCACTAGGCTATCACTGCTTATACGGCTACTTTCTATACTATTAAATTATCGTGCTTTCCGAGACACGGAGGAAACTCTATAAGTAATGGGTCACCCATCCACGGAACAACCTAGGCAAGCGCTGCTTAACCTGAAGATCGATCCGAACGGTTGTTATTATTTAGCGGCACCTGAATGAATGCTTAAATAAAACCGCACTACCGAAATTCAAACAGTGCAACAATCATAATGTATTTGCTTAGGTGTCGCTTTGTGTTGGTAAAAACCGGCCATAAGACATAACAATATTTTCAAATGTAATGGGTGGCACGATGCTGGGGGACTGTTCGAAAGAGATACCGCGGCCCTGGAAACACAAAGGGCAAAGAAGGAACATGGATGGGTTTTAGTCTGACACTCCCTTCTGCTCCACCCAGAGCGGGGGGGGGGGCCGGATGAGTCATTTGACGATTTCCCATAAGAAAAAAAATGCGAAGCAGGATTGATCTATCTATATACCTAATCATACAAGTCTTGACACACTTAAGCAAACACCTAAACCTTATATATAAAAGAACTCTAACTTGCAACACATTACTTATTAGAAAGCATATAATTTTACCCTGCTAAGTAATCAGCAGCTTTTATCTGAACCTACATAAATTACGGGGGCTTAATGAGCTACGGGGATGTATGAAGTGAACATTTTAAATATTTATAAGCACATAAGTTACCACCTGGGTTTGGGTGATGAGTTGATGGAAGTTCAAGGTTATGTCGACACTTTTAAGGGGTGCTTTATGGTTTTGCAATGACGCCTTTTGCATAAAAAACCGACTGTGAGGGCCTTTAAATAAAGCTTACATTAACAACAGATTAAAAATTTTAAGTAAGCATCGAGGGTTTGGAAAAGTGGAAATCGGTTACAAACCGTTTTGTATGTCTAGAACGACTTTTAACAGGTTAAAATTAGTTTGTCGGTAGCTTAACGTCAATCCAAAAAAAAAATTTTAGTCATCGTTGTGCATATATAAAGTAGTTTTAAATAGGTCATTTGGCCCCGTAAGTCATCATCTACCTAGCCTTTTCCCAAATACGAGCTTCCAGTCCAAAAAAGTAAAAAAGTAAAATACTGATATTCAGCTGTTTCAGGTTACTGAAACAGCTGTTACTCGGTATGTTATGTGTGGCCATGTCACTCATCCACGGACCAGCCTACGCGTGCGAGGGGATGTTATTATTAAGCCACGAGCTCCTCCTTCAGGCCCAGTAAGTGCAAGTAAATAATACTTGCCTATTAAGGAGTTCCACAACCAGTGTGTGATACAGAACTATAGCTATGTGAAGTAAATTCGAAGTAAGGCACTGGAATTCAAAACTCTGAAATACTGAAAAGAAAAAAAACTCAGCACATTCCAACGTCGCACTTTTTCAAATACAAACCCAATTACCTCAGGCACAACAATTTTCGTACAAGGTATATTGCGGCACTAAACCAAACTTTATTCACAGTTACTTTCTACACTACTTATACCATAAAACTATTACGTACCAAAGTTTATTACGAAGAAATCCAGCGGCACGACATTAGTTTTGTCCCAGGCGAGGTACACGTAGACCGCAGTTTGTAACTAGGTCACGGTAGACAAATCGTTTGACAATTAGCTTACCGACTAACCGAGGTGATAAAATCGTGTATATAGGAAATTGTGGTATTATAAAGTTGTTAACACTGGTGGTCACGCATGGTTTTTTTTTGTGAGTAGAGAATTGAAATGTTCTGTAAAATGGTGAAAGTATTCATGAAAGGCAGTGGCCCAAATGTCCCGACTTCGATCATGGTCCCGACACTTTTTTTTTACACTAATTAGCCTTGCGTTTCTTCTTTCTTTTCTTTCTTTTTTTAAAAAACTTTGCCCCACACTAGGAATTTCTCCTGTACCGTGGGTGCGTTTACAAACATTTAAATTTACATACACAAACAGCCAGACCCGGAACAACTACCTGTAGGCCATACAAATATTTGTTCCGTGCGGGAATCGAACCCGCGACAAGAAGCGCAGCTATCAATCGCTCAGCCACTGCGCCAACCGTACCGTCAAAACCGCAACACAACCGCAACCGCAACTCGCCTGATGTGAAGCGGTAATATGGCCTAGGGTGGAGCACGCTTGCCCACAAGAAACCGATTCACTCAACTTTGAAGAGATCTAGATTATTATGTTATCACCACCGTTCTCAAATAAGTGGTGACGAAAATCGTGACGAAACCAGCATGTCAGGTAGATTACGTTACGGCCCACTCTTTACTACAGAGAAGAAGCTTGAGAGTAGTGGGAATGGCTGATAAAGTGGCTATGACTTTTTGTTCATATATTTTATAATACCTGTCTTATAAATAATTTTATTTGCGGGGATACTTTAACCTAATAATCCGTTTTTTTTTTTCATTTAGTCTTCCACACGATCAAGACCAATTTAACAAGGATTGACGAGGAGAGCCTTGGCTAAGAGGTAATCCATTTATTGATTGATAGATTGAGGGTCAACCAACTACTCTGCCAGCTGTAATGGTGTAGATGTGATTCAAAATAGTGAGTATTGAGAGCTACAAAACAAGTAATAGTAATATATAGTATATTTAATTGAGGAAAAAATTCTATACAAAGGTGTTAAGTACAAAACAAATATTGCTTAATGACTCTTACTCAACATCAAATATAACAAAGTGCTGCTACAATTAAGGGTTAAAACATGTACTATACGCATACGGAACAAACATAATCATCTACTGTAATATTTTGCTCCGGCAGCATAATACGTTAACCCTATTACACGGTCCTCCGTCAAACAATCCCTACCGAACTTATACTTACTGCTGACTACAACATTTACTGAAGACATTTCTCATACGTAAACCTTATTTTCTGTACTCAAATAGAAATGTGGCAATATATTTACGTAGGTATACTGTTAGGCCTCAGTAAATAGTTGCTGAAAGAGTATAAAAAGAGCTTATACAAAACGTCACGCGTTACAACACAAAGGAAAAGGTTCCAATAAGCATCTACATATATGTAGGGGACTCGATACCAAAAGGGTTTTTAAGGTACAATTCCAATAAAGTAGCGCGAATGTCGAGTGAATAAGCGGAATACGTTTTGGAGTGGCCCCACGGCTTTCTAGACGAATTTACGTAAATTTCTATTTTGTGACATGAACAAATTGGTGTGGACCTTTTGATACATTGAGGGCTCGCGTCGTAATGGCACATCGTGTGAGCGTAACGTGGAATTTTACGGTTTTAAGTTACGAATTTATTTTATTAAAATTATTGCCCAGAAATATTGGTGGCACGTGAAACGCTATATTTTATGCGGGAACGCTGTAGGCTTTTGCACGTAGGAGGATAATAATTGTGTAATTTTTTCTCAAGGAATAACCTAAATACGAGAACTGGCAGAAGTTATTCAATTTACAATACTTCAACATAAATTGAAATACCTCATAATTTGCTTTCATACTTCAGTATAAATTAGAATCCTAACTACAATATTATAAATGAGAAAGTAAGTTTGTTTGTTTGTTACCTTTCACACCTAAACCACTGAACCGATCATCCTGAAACTTTGCATATATACGTTGTCAGGTGTAGAGAGACGGACTTAGGGTAGGTACCCTTCATCCCGAAAAAAAGTACTGTTCCCGAGGAAAACAACAATAACGCTCTTATGATAATAGATGACGCCACGTGTCTTTCGAATTATGATTGAATTATATTATTATAGAAACTTTAGTAGTGAGTTAAAAGTTTAATGGTCGATTCCAAAATGAACGAGAGCGAAATCAGAAATATCGTTACTTCTGCATAGAAGTACATCTTGTAGCTCTTAACATTCAAAGTCAAAGCTGTTATTTCAATTAGACCTTTGAATGTCAAGAAGTTAGGCGGTTAGTTAGTAACAAAGTCAGTTCCTACTTTCCTGGGTCCAAAGTCTATTAGCCTGCGGTTCAGAAAGGCATTTCATCAATTTGATTTACTTAACTGATTTCGGTACCTAGTTTAGACTCTTAGAAATCATTCAGAACACTAAAATAAGGACAATGGTAAACAAAAAATAAGAAAAACGCATTAGATAATTACAAGAAAAAACATTAGCTAACGAAAATACACTAAAAATGTTGGTAAAGTTGTATTTAGCTATTTAGCTGTGTTAAAATTTGTCCATCTATTTTAATGGGACCTTATATATTTTATGTTGTGCTCTAAAAACATTGCAACCTGGGATTGCACCTGATCCGTCCGGGAGATAAACGTGGGACAACGTGGGAAAAGGGGGGGTGGGATAAACGTGGGTGATATATGAAGGTCATGACCTTACCTTTTCCTCAACCTCCGTTGGCTTAGATTGTAACTTTGAGGATCCATAGCAAAAACATCCATTAATAAATAGGCAGAGTATTTTGTTGTTGCTGCTTATCTAAAACTAAATTCTCCCGTGTCGTTTCTTGCGTTAAGGTCGGAAATTATCCCACGACAATTTTTAAAATATAGCCTATGATACTTGGTAATCGTTTTCGAAAAATATCACGTTTTTCGAAAATTATTCCCGTATCACATCAAGCATTGTGATCCCTGAAGGAATAGGCAGAGGTGTACCTAACAGTACACACATTTCGCCAGTTATGTTTAAGTAACATGTAATAGGGGGCGAGCCTATTACCATCATCTGGACACAAATTCAGTGTCTGACTCTGATGGAAAAACCCAATAACACTTTGCCGGACCTAGGAATCGAACCGAACGCCTCATGTTTAGCAGTCGCACTTGCGAATTTTTGGAAAAGTATATTCGGTATCGAATTAGTAGTTCTGAAGATTCCTACATCCAAACTTACAAAGATACAAACATAACCTCTTAATGATACTAGTATAGATATCCCTCATCCGATTAATTAGTCATTTCGTTTATTAGATTTCAGAATAACAGAGTTCAAAACCCTTTCAGTTCATCGTTTGACGTCACCAGTTATCATGAATCAACACTAAAAATAAAACACTAATTGCATTCCATTTATGCATCTACGTCATAAGAATTCAAATACTCGACATTCAAACTAAAGGAACACGCAAAAGGTAAATAACGAACTCAAACGAAAGTTTATTGTAAAATGAACTTTCGTCCTTTGTTTTCAACTTTTGTATTCACGAAAGCTATAATTAAATGACTGCATTATCTGTTACTTACTGGTCTTCTGAGAAAGGCAATGCCGTTCATAAAAGGTAGATATGAAGACATGCTGCGCCGACCCCAAATGAATTGGGACTAGGGCAACAGAATGATGATGATGATGATTATTAATTTTGGAGATGAGACTGCATCTCCAGATTCCTCATTTCAAGAACTTTTTATAACATACAGTTTTCGTAGTCAGAAAACAAATATTTAAGAAGTATTCAGAACATGATTCCAGATCTCCAAGCGAAGAAAATTTAGAAAAAATCTACTGTCTCCAACAAAAGTGTAACTACAACATTAGTTTTAGTATATGCGAAACCTAAAACACGTGTCTAGTATTTTTATGTAAAGAATCTATGTACAATATTTCAAAACTATATCATGAAAAATCACAAAGTTATAAGCTTGTTCTGTTACCTTGTTGTCCACACAAAAATGTGGTTACCACGTGGCGCCGCCACGCACGCACCTCCAGCGTCGTCTTGAACTCATTGATAATAAAAATGTGGCAGTAGGTACCTAAATGATTGTGATAGGTACTTAGTTTCGCGCGGTGACCAACTTGTAGCCTATTTGAAATATTTTTTTGACAAAATATAACATGGTTTAAAAATTATTGGAATCGATTCAGTTACTTATTCTGAACAAACTATCTATATTCAGGTTTCACATATACTAAAAATAATGTTGTACAGAAAATATTTTTAATAACTGACGAAAAATTTTGACACTGCTTGCTCTAGAGTTATGCACTCAATTTATGGAGTATGTGTGAATAAAAACATTTATTTACCACAACTACTGGACCAACAAGTTTGTTTGTGTTTTTAACAAACATTGCGGAACTAGAAGTTCAGTTTGGTTTCGAGTTACTAACTATAACAGTTCTAGTTTCCGTGATAATATTAGATAACAGCCTTATCTATTCGAATACTAGAACAATATTTAGAAAATAGTATTTTAACAGGATTGAGTAAGTAAGGATCGTTGTTTGGTGGCGTTTTATATTTTCTACCTACCGTCAAAAATGTTGTTTGAATAAACAAGGCAAGCGAATAATTCTAGGTAAGTGTGCTCCACCCTAGGCCGCGTCATTGCATCAAGGGCAGGAAACAAATGTATAAACGTGAACGAAGCAGTAGGAGTGTGTAAGGCGCGAATTATACCGAAACGGCGTATTATGAAGGCGCAGCGCAGGCGTGGAATTAATAACAAAACGAAAGAACGGCGTGCCTGCGCCGCGCCGCTTGAGCGTTATTCACGACACGTCGCCTACGTACATTTTGTATGAAAACGTTTTGAAGCGGCACCATGCCTGCGCCCGCGCCGCACCTTCACCTTACGCCGTTTCTGTATTAATCGCGTCTAAGGATCGTACCTAGTAGCGTTCTATCCATTCAGCGGAAGATTATGCATTTTGTAATGTATACCATAAAAGACAACAGGATTTTTAAACATGTAGGCATCAGATGCGAATGTCTTCAGAAAATGACAAAGAAATGACTTGTTCTCTTATTAGAGCCAATTTGAAACTTAGCGATTATGCATCATATGCATGCAAAATAGATTTCCTCTTTCGATTTTTCTCTTGACTAAGTTTAATTTTAACCTACCACATAAATACCCGCGACACCCTATCAAACTATTACGTCCCCCATTCCGCAAAACTGTTTCAGGGTCCAACTCTCCAATCCCAAGACTTTGCAGGCTTCTCAATAATTGTGAAGTGTTACGTCAATGAAATACGTGGGTCAACGACAGACTAGTATATTTGCAAAAGGAAACTAACTACCCACCACCATACAAATAATAGTACCGACTGATGTCACATGAAGATATTATAGATATTAGTTGCACATCAGTACAAAAATTCGAGCGCCAAGTCCACAAAAAATAACCAAAATAATTCAAAACAACACTTAATCATGTTACTCTCAACCAATATATTTAATTTTTGAACAGTCTAGATACTAAGTATGTATACTTTTTAATAACTGTACGACTACCGTAATAAGTTTTAATTTGTTCATGAATGCTGTGTCTATCGTATCATATTGTACACTTGGTGTGTTTTTTTTTTAGCTTGTATTATTAGAGTAAAAAGTGTAACAATTGTAGATAGGCCAATAAATAAATAAATCATCAGCTTGCTGAAACATCTATACATATAATAAAATCGTAACTGACTGATGTCTGTACTTTGAAGATATTGGAAAAAAATATTTATGAGGAGTCTTTATTAGAGCAACAGAAATCGAAACAACAATTTTTTGAATTTTTGTCTGTCTGTCTCTCTGTCTGTATATTTGTATGCGCATCACGCAAAAACTACTGCATGGATTTGAAAGCAGTTTTCACCGCTCTATTTCTAGATGTTTAACTTAAAGTATATGCTACCTTAAATATAGTTTTGGAACCGATAGGTGGCGCTGTGCGAAACAAGGGGGGGTCGCTAGCCTATTTTCAGTCAACAAATAAGTTTAGTTTCTTATCTCACAAAAAGGAACAAAATTATTTTAGGTACAATTTATGAGGTATATGTTATCAAACAGACTTGATATAAGTAATATGTTTTGCCAATATCCTGTTACGTACCAACGCTCGCTCATTGAGACGGAAACGGATGAAACATCATTCAAATATGTATAAATAATTATTATTCTAAATATTGCCCGCGGCTTTGTGCACGTGGAGATCGTATACTGAAACGAAAACTTACCACTGGGATAAGAAAGGAAGAATATAATAATATCAATCAAGCTAGGCAAAACCAAATTAATCTAATCTCATTGTACGGGAAGCTAATAAAAAGCGAGATCAGGTTATACTAAATAAAGCTTGTACGAGACAAAATTTTTTTAAGTCTCAACTTTTTCGAGGCTATAATATTATAAGCTATCAAGCTTCGATAGCTTACATTAAACAGGAACCCCTTTACACAGACTGACAGACACAGTTACTTTCATATTTATTAATGTGCTATGGATATTTGCATCAACAAACACTGTTTTAAGCTTTTACGGTTTACAATTAAAAATATACTGTCACTTACGGGATATCTTCCGTGATTGTTATTTTTTTTTATTTCTTCGAGTTCCAGTAGAGCGCGTAGCAAAAGACAATGAAAGAGGGTAGATAGATTTCAGTCTGCTCTTAACAATTTATTTTCCATCCACCCGCATTCTCCAGTCAACCCGCGATCATGGCGCTTGCAATAGCGTCGAAATATCGGGAGCTTAAAATAATGAACAATCGCGGAAGAAATCCCGTAAGTGACAGTATAACTTTTTTTTTGGCATCAACAATCACACGTGGCACCTCCTATAAATTTGTAAGGCACTTAAACACGATATATTGACGTCTGAGAAGCTAAGGTTTCTCGTAACAGCCTACAAATTGCTCGTAGTTCACTATTACTTACGTGATCCGGTTTTTAAATGAATATCCAGATGGTGAATCGATGAAACCCGTTAGAAAGTTCAGCGATAGGTTACATAGATTTCTGGGCCGTTTCAACTGAGTGAAATGATGCGAAATCCTTTGGGTAAAATAGCTAGAAATACATTGGATAAATGAGAATGAATTGGAAGCTCTTTTTCCGGTTTTGTGAATAAATCTGTGATGTGTGCTAGGTATGTTAAATGTATATTATGGTTAGGTAGGAAAAAAGAAATACAAACGCCACCGTTAGCTGGTTCTGCTTCTTGGTGACGGTAGAATTCGTCTGGGTATAACTGATATTCTACGAGTTAATCCGTATGTTAACATATCAAAATATTACGCCTGTAATCCCCGAAGGGTTAAGCAGATGTGTACCTAATAGTACACCCACATTTCGCCAGTTATGTTTACGTCCCATGTAATAGAGGGGGAGCCTATTGCCATCAATCGGCCGCAAATCCAGGCTCCGTGACTGCTACTGAGAAATTCCTGGTGGAAAAACCCAATGACACTTTGCCCGACCCGGGAATCGAACCCAGGACCTCATGCTCAGTCGAGCTTGCGACCACTAGAGCAAATCCGACCGTATGTTACAAATAGATATTGCAACTAACAGGTATCCGAAATACATAACAAATCATTGCACCTTTAATCCCCGAAGGGTTAGGCCGAGGTGTATCTAATAGTACACCCCATTATGCCACATAATAATACAATATTTCACCCATTTATAAGTCTGTTGTGTGCAATAGTTAATCAAACCCTACTTACAATGTTTTATACTTAGTTACTAGCAAATCAATTAGTTTTCAATTACATTGAAGTCTGTTTCTGACTCCTTTCCACGATTTTCCCAGAAGTAACGTTTCGTGACTACTTTCTATACTATGAACAATCTAGAACTTTAGTTTAAGAAATATAAGAAAAACTGTTTAGCCGTATAAATGCTGCAGAATCTTTCAATAATGCGCGTTCGGCACGCACTTGGTCAATTTTGATTCTTTTATGTTCGGTACAATGGAGTGAAATGAGAATGCTTAGGGCTATAAATAAATAGTTTTATAACTGCCTTTTGGTAGTGAACAACAACAACAACAACAACAACTTACAACACAACAACAACACACACAACACCACAACACACAACAACAACAACTTTATTATTTTAATACCTAAAACAATTTGACTTAGACAAGTCATGCGTTCGACGGGCTTTCCCATCGTCAAAAATTTCCAATTTTCACACTCCTTTTCAACTTGTACAACATTTCATGCTTCTAGCTAGACCCACAGGCTATACGTAGTCTGCCAGAGTGTTTCATTGTGTATTTGGCACACACAATCAAACACTCTTCTTATTTTCCTAATCTTGTTGTACTTACAAAAATTTACACACTGGCAAACAACGTACAGCCTGTGGGTCAAATAAGGGAGTTATTTTGATTGAATTATTCGAACAATCCGCATCTATAGTTAGTGTAACCTCTAGGTAAATCTGATAAATGAAGCTTACACTAAAGAGGTGACTATCAACTGTGATATTAGCAATGATTTTGAGTTGAGATTGAGAACATGAATGCAACTTCATTTTTCTCTGGATAAACAAAGTGTGTACTCAAAACTACAGGTATCTACAAAATATTTAAGCTAGGATATCATATCGATTCAGAGCTCGAGGAGCTCGTGGCTAAATAATAACAGCCGCTCGGATCGATCTTTAGGTTAAACTGTGCTTGCCTAGGTTGGTCTGTGGATGGGTGACCCATTACATACCAAGTTTCCTCCGTGCCTCGGAAAGCACGTTAAGCCGTTGGTCCCGGGTGTCATTTGTAGATCTTTGACAGTCGTTAGGTAGTCAGTGGCCCAAAAAGTCTGACAACCAGTCTTACCAAGGGGTATCGTATTACCCAGTACTAACTGGGTTGTGGAGGTCAGATAGGCAGTCGCTCCATGTTAAATACTGGTATTCAGCTGCATACGGTTAGACTGGAAGCCGACCCCAACATAGTTGGGAAAAGGCTAAGCAGATGATGATGATCATATCGATTCAGAATACAAGATATTAAAAACTTTCCGACAAACTACTAAAAGTCGTATTATAGACGTTGATAGTCCAAACATGTTACGACCAATAGCTAAACAGGGAAATGGTTCGCAATAAAAACTTCAGTTTATTCAAAAACTTTCACAGTTTCCCTATTCGGCTAAGGACCCCAAAAAATCTCGGGTCAAACTTCTTGAAACAGCGGAATGATATTTTATAGGATTGTAAAATGTCTCCAGTTGAATTTTATGTGTCGTCAAAAGTCAGGCGTTATGGAGTTTTAAGAAATTTTTATTTAAGGTCGACGCGGTCGTCTTTTAAAATATTAAATACAAAAGTATTTTTAAAGGGTGAAGTGTACTGTTGTTGGTTTGCTTAACTTTTTATTTCATTTATCATTTGCAACAGCCTTATCAGCCCACGTTCCCACTGCTGGACACATACCTCCCTCTGCGAGGAGATCTACTACGCGGGCCTAATGCAGTTTGATAAATGCCACATCTTCTATTTAATTTATCATACTCGAAATTTGCTGTATCATTTCCGTACTGTCTTCTATTCCCTTCTTCTATTTTTTTTTGTGTTTTAGTAGCCTGTAATGTCCCACTGCTGGGCAAAGGCCTTCCCCAATTCCTTCCATGTACTCTTTTCCCGCGCCTCCTCGGGCCAGCCCTCGCGGTACGCGTCCAAATCGACTCGCCACCTCTTTCTGGATTTTATGTTTTAGTTTTAAATTATTCTTTATTTATCTTGTCTTTTTAATTTTATTTTTATTTCCTTGGTGAGTCCAATGAATACTTGTTCTTTATTTTTTCTGCATTCACACTTACTGCCTTCATAAGATATATCCATATAATTATGTATTATGTTAGGAATCCATATAAAATTACAAACTTCAGTAAAATCTTGAGAATGTGTTAAAAAAACGAAGATTTTCTTTCATCCACTCATTTCGTTTAACAAGCTGAAGTTTAAGTAAAAAGGCCCAGCCATTTAAAGATAATTTTAGCCTGAAAGTAACCACAATCGGTTTTCTCACCCTAGCCAAAAGACTTCGTCGCAAGACAATGGTAGGCCACTTACATTTTTTTACGATAACGCCATTATATCTTTACTATGGATACTTTTGTAAAAAGTAATGGAGAGATATAAAAAATCTTTTTGTATGACAGGAATATTATTTTAAGATTAGTGTTTATAGCTGAGTCAACGAGTGAAGTCTGGCTTAGAATTATTTATTTTAACTAAAAAGGGAGTTCTATTTTATAAATGTGTAAAGCATAGCTTATTTTTAACCGACTTCTAAACAAGGAAGTTATGTATTCCACCAGCGTCTTTTTGCTTTTTTTTTCATTTGTTCATGTACACCGAATTTTCTGTGGTCTATCAACAACTATTATTTGTTGCTTTGTCTATCAACTACACACTTAGTTTTACATGGTTAAACTTTCAGCTATGAAACTTAGACTTAAAAGAACAAACAAAAGTCTAAATTAAAATATCTCAAAAATAAATTTAAAAATTCTTTATCCAAGACACAAGAAAATATTCGCTTATTACAAAGAAATTAAGGCTTCTATCAGACTAGGGAGTGATTTAAAAATGTAATAACATTTTCCTCGAATAATGCTGGCTAAAAAAATGCACCGTGCATCCTAAATACAGTTTTGCGTGACTTCAAATTGCTTGTACTTTTATTAGAGTTGCAATGGCATTTGCAGAATTAGAAGGATACAAAATTATTATGCAATTTTATTTTGAATGACGTTAAATCGGAAATTAGGTTACATATATGAAATACAAACGTTTCTGGGAATGAATTGTATTTTTTGGTAATTATGAATAAAACTTGGTTTAAAAATGAAGCTTTTCTCGTCATTTAGCCTTGTTTTGTGACGTTCATAGACTAACAACTTTTACCAAAAGAAATTTATGAAAACAAACACGTATTTCTATCGCATTTGTATTTTATAAACAGCTGAACATTTAAAAAAAATGAATTCGAAAATCAAAACTCAATTTCTGAAAACTGATTGGTTGGTAACTGACCACTAAAACAATATTCGCCACAAGTGACAAAACAAAAAAAGAAGAATAACATGAGAAAGTAACCGAAAAAAATCGAGACTTAATAATTATTTACACAACGTGATTTGAAGTCAAAGTAACAATTTGTTTGTTGGCCGAATTCCCATTGACCACGTATACGTCACGCAAAGCATCGCTTAAGATTTCTTCACCATTCGTTTCGTTCGGCAAATGATGTGGCTTCGAAAACAGACTTATCTGTACTACAATTTTACGTGGTTCTGCCAAAATGACCCAAACTATAAACTCTTTATTAATTCAGTTATTATACGAGTGTCTAGTACAATTAGTCTGAAATACACCCATAACGTATGCTTACAACAGATTTAAAGTCAATCAGTGTTAAGTTAACCATACAAAATCGTTACAATTATTTCGAAAAATGGAAAAAAAAATTATGTGGATTGGTACATTTTGGCTTAACTAAGATTTATTTACTGTTAATGCCGTGTTTTGATCTTGCAACTACATACAATTACTAAGAATTTATGAATGATTTGAATCTAGAATTCGAGCCCTTTAATTATTTTTACGTCATCAGAATCCAGAATATTTTTAATATCACGTAGTCCTGCCACTGTGGTCGTTCACTTTGTGGCCACAAGCTAAAAAACTGTATTTTCACCGCACATTTTATGGAATTCCTTTGACATGGCATCCGACCATTACTTTGTAGTTGATTGCTACGAATTCGTAGAGGGGCTACGGCGTAGCGCTACGTGCGTAAACGTTGCCTTTTGTTTTTTTTTTATAGGAAATAGATTAGTTTGGTTTGTCAATGTTAGGTGATTTTTTGAATATTTATTTCTTGGTGGTTTTAAAAGTTAGTGTGAGATTTGTTTTTGTCAAAAAATATTTCGATCAATAATCTTACCAACTGGTCTAGAGTCTACAGGTCGCATGCTCAACGTTGAGCTCATTCCTATCCTAGGTCAGGTATAATAATTAAAGAGCTTTTGCGTCATTAATGTTTCAATACCAGCTTGAGGTCCGAATTCGCTTAAGGTTGATGGCAATAGGTTCGCCTCCTTTTGTGTAGGACTTAAACAACTGGCGAAATGTCGGTGTACTACAGGTAAACCTCTGGCAAACCTTTTGAGGATTACAGGTGCGATGTTATGTACGTGAATTCCTATTTTGTCTCCTACGTTTGACTGCAAACATAATACTATACTATTAATCACGATTGCCCGCATTCTTACCAAATTCTGACCATGTTTGTTATATTTTTCATTCACAGTTGGAATATTTCTGATTGGGCATCGCTTTCATTTTGAAAGTGATGCCCAATCCCTTGCCCAATGCCTTCATAATTGTATCCTGGCAATGATCGCTAACAGGCTGGACTACCCTTATGTCCGGCATTGTGCCGGTTAGGAAATTGTAATTATTGTTTATATTTTTATTATGACCCATAATGACTGTATTATTAATGGATAAGTTTAATTTAATTGTTTATTGCATTTTAATTTTGAATGAATTTTAATTAAGTTGAGTTGAGTTGAATTTGAATTGTATTTGAATCAATTCCATTTGTGTTGTAATTTTTTTTTTTTAACTAAATTGTAATGTTTTGTGTTTTGGGTTGTATTGTGATAAATGAGCTGTGTGCCGCAAAATACTGGCTGGTGCATTGAAAAAGAGGCTCAGAGCCGTGGCAGACCATGAAGGAGATGGCGGGACAACATGACTAAGTGGAGAAACGTGACCTATATAAAGAATCGAGGTAGGCGTTTGTCCAGCAGTGGGATATTGCGAACTGATAATAGAATAAAAAATAATCAACGTTATACCTCAATAAACCTCCACCATGATAATAATACCAACAATATATATAGGTATGTAATATTTCGCCACCCCACATTGCGTCATAATCTCATTACCTCACTTTGTGTTCGAAAGTAACAAAAGTGTATTGAAAGTAACAAAGGAGGGATTATCGGCATCCAATCGTTCAAACGTTTGATCCCTACAATTAGCTACAGAATGGAGGAAGCGATTATATCGTCGTTAATAATACAATATTAAAATTATTGACAAGGCGCGAGAAAATACGGGAGACTTAGAAAGCGTTTATGCGTTTATTGCTGTCAATACCGAGTGTGCAGCTTTGTAGTATTGAGGTCGTATATGCTGATGAAGTGCTGGTACGTTGGTGCCGAGGAAGATAAAATAAAACACCGGACAAGTTAATTAACGTTTGTATTGGACCAGTGTCGCAGATGGAAGTGAAGAGTGTTGCCACAGTTTACATAATCATATACATGTTAATGTTGATGTTGCAGTATTTTTAATTAAAATCTCCAACACCGAGGTAGGATCGATGGAAAATGTTCTCAGGCTTCGATCAGCTCAAAGAAGTCCACTGTTGGAAAAAAACCTCCCCAAAGCGTGGCCACATCTGTGCTTCTTTCAACTGTGTTCACCAGACCATCGGTCCACCATATTTACGTGGTTACCACTCCAGTATATTTGGCCCTATTGGCTTTCCGTTTAAAATCACGTTTATCAACCCAATGTTATTAATGGTCAGTAGTAGGAAGCGCGACTGCTGAGCACGTGGTCTTGGGTTGGATTCCCTGGTCGGGCAAAGTGTTAACTGGTTTTTCGTCAGGAATTTTTTAGCTCGATTATGGCAAAAGGCTCGCCTCCTATTACATGGAACTTAAATATAATTGGCGGATTGTGTGTTCACTATTGGAGTACACCTCTGCTTTAACCTTCGGGGATTACAGGCGTGATGTTATTATCATTATGTTATTGTGTCAATAGTTTTAGCTAAAAGTTACAAATGTTTAATGTTTATAATTATAATAATCTTCAAAGGACAGAGTTGAACTGTACATTACTTATAACGTATCTTGGTGTTTGTAAAGTTAGCTGTTGATTGACTTTTTTTTGCAGAGACCGATTATAAAATAGAACGAGTTTGTGCATTTAGCATGCTTTTATGGCTCATCTTTTCAAATGCAGTTCCACCACAAATATTTTTATACCCTTTTGCATTTTTTCAAGGTTATTCAAAGATACAATGATAACAATCGCCAAAATCACCGGAGAACTGATACTATCTCCACGGAAACAAAAAAAAACTGCCCTAAATTGTTATTTATTGCTATAATTAGCTACGTTGGTATATTATAGGTCGTTGACCTGGTGAAATACGCACGCAATCACGCTGTAATGGCCCAAGGGAAAGTATTCAGCGTTATTGTTTATATGGTGCTCAGAGGTGTGTTGTTCGTTAGGTATTTTGAATTTGTTTTTCATCTTAAATTCTTGTGACATTATTTCCTTCACTTTTGTTTTGATCGCCATCATAAACGTTATTTCCTTTTCTGAATATTTTTACCCGACTACGGCGAAGCCAAAAGGAAGGGTTATGATTTTAGCAGTCTATGTATGTATGTATTTACGTATACGTAGCGCCTAAACTATTCATCCGATTTTAATGAATAAGGTGTCAATCGATTCGTTATTATGGCCCGGGTAACATAGGTTATATTTTAACCAACTTCAACAATAGGAGGAGTCGATTTTACCTTGTAAACCACGAATTTAATTAGAGCTTGGGTTTTTTCAATAGTCGGGTTTTTCAGTTGTAGTATACTTCACAAATTGTTTTATACAGAGTGGAAAGTTTCTCACCGCTCATAGAATAGGGACATTTTTGCGGCTCGGACTAGTAACTGCTAATCTACTACTTGATGATAATCTTAATATATAAAACTTACCTGTCACTATGTTTGTACCCACTAATCTCCAAATCTACCTAACTGATTTCTATCAAATTTTGTCAATGTGAATTGGGTTAGCTTCAGCTTGAAAGATAGGATAGTTTTGGACTCAATAGGCAGCGCCTTGCAACGCAAAGGCAGGAGAGTTAGTAAATTGTCGTGTTGTAATCTCGGGTTAGGGGTCATTCGGCCCACTATGGAACTGGGCCCGCGGACCAGTTACCCCTTTTAAAATTTGATAGTGGTAAACTGGGCCCACATCTGTTTTGCTTTCAATCAAGCGAAGGGTGGCTTAAAATGGCTTATATATTATTAAGTATACAATATATATACAGGTACAAGCATTTACATATAGGTATATATAATATATTTTTTTTTAGATTTCTGGTTTGGTCATATAGGTAGTAAAAGTTGTTCATAATGATGAGTACAGTGACTAACTAAAATTATTGTTTTTTTAAGGCAGCCCCCAATTACTAATGTGTGTTAAGAACTCGATTTTGATAAGGATAAAGATTTGATAAGGGTAAAATTTATTTGTTTTTTAATATGTATTTTTTAAGAAATAATTTACGTTGATTATTAAAATGTTGATTTGACTACTTAAATAGACTTGTTTTTCTTAAATATTCCGATATATTTATATGTATCTACAACATGTGCCGGAATTAACGCACAACCTCATATGGGGTTATTGTACTCATCATTATGAACAACTTTTACTACCTATATGACCAAACCAGAAATCTAAAAAAAATATATTATATATATATATGTAAATGCTTGTACCTGTATATATATTGTATACTTAATAATATATAAGCCATTTTAAGCCACCCTTCGCTTGATTGAAAGCAAAACAGATGTGGGCCCAGTTTACCACTATCAAATTTTAAAAGGGGTAACTGGTCCGCGGGCCCAGTTCCATAGTGGGCCGAATGACCCCTAACCCGTAATCTCACGGAAAACTCTGCTTGAGCAACGTGCCATCATGTGTAGAACGTAGCTACTATCTGGCATAGATGTCGTCATATTTTTTTGACAATTTATACTGAAGAATCGGGCCAACGGAAGCACAAGGGTTGTTTGGAAAAGAGAAAGGGAGGTCTTTACCGACGGCATTGGTCTTTAGCGGGAAATAAAATACGTTTATTTGGCAGATGGCACAAGTGCACACAAAACAAAAAAAAAACTTAAATTTAAACTAAATTAAGATAATATTGTGTGTCTTACGGCTGCGCTTATAGGCCCAGTTTAGTACACAATTAGTGCCCGACGCTGGTGATCAACTAGACCTGGAGTTGCGAAGTGACGGATGTAAAACAATTTTACAATTTGTGTCAATGTGTGTGTGTGAAAAGGTTCAGTCGCCAGCACATCAAGTTACTACAAACTGTCAAATTTCTCCAAATGATTTTAAACCATAAAATATTACCGGTTAAGTTCAAAATCGAATGAAAAAATTTGACAGTTTGTAGGAACTTAATGCGCAGGTGACTGTACATTACAGACTAGATAGGCAGGTACCTATTATGTTTGATTTCTACTTCTGATTAAGGTATTTATATCATTATTTTATGAGTGAGGCATTTATGTCAAAGGTCAAGGTTAGTTGGGTATAGTGTTATTATGAATCAATTTTTTTTATTATCATACCTTGTCTAGCCTAAAGTTCATTGTCATTACCCTTAAAGCTAATGGCCACAACGTCAGTATGTAAGTTTCTATTAAAAAAGTTGCTCATTTTTATAGGTTAGACTAGATTTCAGCTAAATGCTCATAAATACAGCGAAATTGAACATGGTGTTGTGAGCTTCCTCCGTCATTTTGTGTTATTACACAATTTCATGAAACACTTTCATTAATGTTTACCAACAACGCCATGTCAATAACATTCAAGCAGGAAGTGATCCGATAAGACACCAAAGTTTTAAAACAAAAAAAAAAAATATAAAAGAAAGCAAAAAATTTTTGCTTTTTTTTTTTTTTTTTGTTTAGAAAATTAGAAAACTTTGGGTTGTGTAACTCCCAATGTTACATTAAATGTAACATTGGGAATTACACAACCCATCCTGTTTTCTAATAATAACATGATTTAAACAAATTCCTAGTAAAATCTACCTTAGATGGTCCTCCATTGCATCTTGATACCTTCTAGTAGTTTTACTAGTTTCTGGAAACATAGGAAAGTTTTCAGAAACTAGGTACTATTTTCACTTCCATAAGCTCTAAAATCCTAAATTACATTTCCAACCACCATTCGAACTTTGCACTACCAAGCTTTTTGCTCTAAATACGTATAACATGCACTGCTTTTAACAAGGGTAAACTGAGCCTTTGCATAAATGTTATTTACTTTTAGAAAGGTATATGTACTGAAGGGGTGAAACATATGTATGTGAATGTTAGTTTTGATAAACAAGAACTAAAAATATCAAAGCTTTATTAGCTTAAGCATTTTTATACAAGTTGTAACTACTGGGAGAGCGGAATTTCCTAACACAAGTTTACTTTATACTTAAATGGAAATTCCCTGAAGACCAAATGTAAACGTATTCTTAAGTTATTGAAATAAACATTTATTTATTTATTTATTTATTTAAGCATAGCACAGCATAATCAGACAATAATGTTCCCACTGCTGGGACACAGGCGTCCTCTGTATGATAGGGAATGGGCTATAATTCACCACGCGGGCCCAGTGCGGGTTGGTAGATTTCACATGTCTTCGAATTTTTGGTTCTAGGACATGCCGGTCTCAAAACGGTGAAGGAAAACATCGTGAGGAAAGCTTTATTAAATGGATGAATTTCCAATTGTCGTTGACATTAATCATCGTAATATGAACGTGGACAAGGCGAAAGGAGTATGTAAGGATCAGAAGCAGGTGGCGTTCTGTAGTTTCTGCCTACCTCCATGGGAAAAGGCGTAAGTTTATGTATGTATTAATCATCAATTGATTTGAGGATGGTTTAATCTGAGATTTGCTTAAACAAAGTAGAATAACCAGCCTATAATTTTTAGATCTCTTCTCTTCTAAATGAATGCAAGGGATTTCCGCATCATAGATTGATGAGGACATAATAATATCAGATATGTCGCGTAGGGCCCATTCACGACCGTCACTTGTTTTCTACGTATGAGTACTGGTTTTTTACTAAATAGGCTTAACTCGCCTGATGTGAAGCGATGATGCGGCCTAAGATGGAGCACGCTTGCCTAGAAGAAACCGGATCACTTGAACTTCGAAGAGATCCAGATTATAATGATCAGGAGACAGAGAAGCCGGCAGTGATTCAAACAGACTGGCGACTCGCATAATAAATCGGAAAGCATAGCGCTTTGTTTAGGTTCGTGGAACATCAACCATATTTATAACGGGGTCGCTATACCGTATCTCTGCTCGTCCGATGATAGTATGTTTCTTAGGGTTTGTCACCAACTCGACACGAGAGACTGAACACACGTGTATCCAGTTCGTGAAACTCAAAATTAGTATCACTTATTATTTCATCATCTGTACACGCCAAGATTTTTATGCATGTCCACATAGTGAAACTTAAATATAATCACTTTTATGTTTCAAAGCGTACTACGGTGTCTCATGCGTGACACGCGCTAAGCATCTTTCATTTTTTAGCTTTAGGGAGACGCATCCCACCAGGCCATGGTGGTAGCACCACCACTTGCAGTAACTATTACCTAGTAAGAATGCTACTAGCATATTATAGGGCTAAAAAGTCAGCGAAAACGTCTTATATCCAGCAATGGATTATTAACGGGTAATACAATGATGAGTGTCTAATAAAAACCTCATCCTAAATAAAACACCCTGTTTCTGTGTCAGGGGGATACTGTTAACAGTACCTTCTCGGAAAATGTAAACGAAACCTTTATACCTACTGAGCGTAAAAACGCAATCTAAGTAACTCCATAGATTTCCCGATTGGGCATTTCAGTACACACAGACTGAGTTGGCTTTCACGTAATAAAAGATCAAATTGAACACACTTCAAAGTACAGATAAATAGAATCGAAAACATCTTGAACTGTCAATCGATAAAGATTTATAAAGGATGTGTGTTTATGCTGTTTTAAATCTTATGGCTTTGGTTATAAGGTTGTAAGCGCTTGGTGCTTTGCGGTGGGTTTTGTTAGGCTAGCGATACGCGAGCGGTGAGTTGTTGCAAAATGTTTTGTTGTTGTTAAGATGGGTAATAGTAATGTTGTGAAATTGGAATGTTTCTTGGTACCTATTTTGAAATATACTGTTTGTGATCATTTCTTAAAGCTGAAACGAACGTAATTTTTTGAGCTGTGGGTTGCATAAAATGAGTCACGGAATATACGCAAAATGCGTCGCCGTGTGGTACAACTCATTTTACGTCACAGTGTGGTACAAACAGGACTTTAATATGAAACCGAATGCAGCGTAAATTCCGCTACTCATTTTACGCGACTCACATCTCAAAAAATTACGCTCGTTTGGCTTCAGCCTAAGTTATCACACTTATATGAATGAGTAGTTTAAAAGCTTGCTCAGAGAGTCTGCCTCAGAGTAAATGATACCGTGACGTCTGACAGGGGAGAATCGAAGAAGAAAACATGCGCCGACCCAAAGGGTGTAAGACCCTTAACATATCCGAAAGGCACATGTTCTCCCCGTCTTTGCGATCATATTTATGTTCTAGACCATACCTGGGAACGTTTTAGTTACGTCCAAGTAGAGATATTGGTGGTCAAAGTTCCAACTTTTTCAAAAGTTTTTTTTTTTTAACTACATGTTTTTAATGTAAGAATTATACTTTACACACGTCCACGACCCCCGTACTATTCAACCCATCCATCAGCACAATGCTTTGAGTGCTTTCCATCGAGTCCTACCGTAAAACGTGATTTTTCACCCCAAAAAAAAAGTCGATTCCAAGCAATAATTTTTGCGTAAAGTTACTTAGTTTGATGTACAGAATGCTTGGTTGACGGCTATGTGAAGGGTCTGTTTACACCCTTTATAATGGGACAAAGGCAGGAAGATGACATAGGAGAGTCTGCCTCGTTGGTGTAGTGGTCGCAAGCGCAACTGGTGAGCATGAGGTCTTGGGTTCAATTCCCAGCTCTGACAAAATGTTATTGGGTTTTTTTCATCAGGAATTTCTCAGTAGCAGCCACGGATTTGAACCCAAATGATGGGAATAGGCTCGCCCTAACATACATACATGGGACTTAAACATAACTGGCGAAATGTGGGAGTACTATTTTGGATACCTCTGCCTAACCCTTCGGGGATTACATGAGTGAAGTTACTTTTCAAAGAATGTTAATTTTTAATGCCATTTTGCAAACTAGTTCCAGTTAAAGTTTTAGTAATTAAAGGTACAATTCCGGAGGCTCCGCAAACCAGAAAACGCAGTGGCAAAGCCTGGTTTGACAGCTGTCGCCATTTTCATCGTCTTCGCAAATGTCATCATCAAATGTGTGTGTGTATGTGTGTGTGTGTTGTGTGACGTACGTTTTTTTTTTTTTTTTTAAAAAGACTTTGCCCCACACTCGGAATTTCTCCTGTATCGTGGGTGCGTTTACAAACATTTAAACTCACATACACAAACAGCCAGACCCGGAACAACTACCTGTAGGCCATACAAATATTTATTACATGTGTGTGTTGTGTGGGTGTTGTTTCACTACAATTATAGAAGTACTCTGTGAACTCTATGGAGTTTCATAGAAACCATTCGTACCGCTGCTATGTGCGATCCTGGTTTGCATCCGGAATTGTACTATTACGCAACAATTATTTTGAACTGTAGTATTATAATTTTATAGTTAATATTATGGTTTTGATAAATGGAACAGTTATTAATGTATGTTAATTATTTATTATTTTCTATTTCACATTAATGCTTATAATTTTACTGATTGCAATGTTAATTATCTATAATTTATATCGTATGAGTAATTATGGAAGCAAGTATCTTTAGTGTTTACTCTGTTAACTAGAATATAAATAAAGCTGCTCTTGATAAAAATGTTATCATAAAAACCTTGAAAAACTTTTGTTAGTGTCGGGAAATGCTTTGTTTCCAATTTTGTTGTGGTGACATTGATAGAGCATGTTTATAACTAATCAGTCATATAAGGGAAGTTAGAAAATTGGTTACTTTGACGTTGTAAATAAGACAAGCCGCTAGACAGGAGCAAAAAAACTGAGGGGTGCGCTTGTTTTTTGCCATTAACCAGTCTTCGAGCACAAATCCTCCTCTTAATCCTTGTTGTTAATCTTATTATTATTTAAAATTATTTTCAGATTTACACCTACCACTGCTTGTCTTTGCATCACCCAAAGGTTGACTGGTAGAAAATGCCTATGGCATTAAGTCCGCCTCTCTACTTCTGTGCTTGAAGTGTTAAATAAATAAATAAATCCAGTTTCCAAAACGATACTGAGAAATTCCAGATCGATAAACCCAACAACAGTGTTTACCGGCCTAAGAATTGAAACCAAGACCTCATGCTCACCAGTTGCGCTTGCGACCACTACACCAACGAGGCAGTCTTGTCGTCTTTGAAAACTAATCACAATTAAATCTACCTTTTCTCTAAACACTACACAAATAGCCAACATAATTATGATGTTCTTACCGCTCATATACTCGTACAGGTCACCTCTCTGTGAAAAGAAAAAAAAAACAAACCAAAAAAAAATAAATAATAATTCGTGCGTCTGCAGTGTTCCTTAATCAAATTATTCAAATAGAAGATTCCGCTCGCCTCCGAGGCGCCCGTGGAGCATTCAACAAATAAGAACATTTTACCCGATGAGGACTCTGTTAAGCATTGCAATCTGTTGTTTATGTATACACCCGCTTCTTTTGATTTCGTATATATTGACGTCAGTAGTGAATTCTATGTGAAGTTGAGTTTGAGTGCATTGATTAGTTGAGATTTGCCTTTGATTTCGTTAAAATTGATATTCGTGGAGGAGTGTTCGCGTCAGAAATTAATAGCATAATCCTACTTCCTAATAATATTATAAATCCGAAAGTTTGTGAGGATGGATGGATGAATTTTTGTTACCCTTTCACGCAAAAACTACTGAACGGATTTGGACGAAATTTAGCACACAGATAGTTTATAACCTGGATTAACACATAGAATACTTTTTATCCCGATAGTATGATCTCGTGGGCCAATTATCGAAATTCACGCGGGCGAATCCGCGGTCATAAGCTAGTTAGCCTATAAGTTCCCATGGCTGGGACAAATGCTTCCTCCCGATGAGGGAACAGGTCACTATCCACCACACGGCCCTAGTGTGGATCGGTTGGTAGATGTCACATGTCTTCGAGTTTTTGGTTCTAGGACATGCCAGTTTCCTCTCGATGTTTTCCTTCGCCATTTTGGAAGCATTGGTGAAGAAATAAATTGCACAAAGTAAGCAGTTATATACATTAGCAATTGATTCGTTCAGAATTGCTTGAATAGTGTCTTTATTTCCATTTACCAAGAATTCCTTGCCCACCGATACACATAACTGTTTCAACGATAACCATCTGACCTTTTGTGAAAACAAATTTTCGTAGAACTTTCTTCAGTTTACAGTTTACTTTGTAGATAAATGCATGATTTCTGTGTTTGACAAACGTAGGATTTACTTACTGGGAAAGTCAAATACAGAACGTACCGAACCGCGGGTGATTCCGGGCCGATATGATGATGATAATGAAGAAATCAAAATAAACCACAAAAAAAGAAACAGCTTTTTTATTTTTAAAACACGGTCGACCACCATTGCCTTTTTTACACTAACCACGTTCAAAGTTATTTCCGTTTTTTGTGTCCAATTTTCAAATGGCACAAATCTATCCATAAACAAAAATGCCGCCAGACATAATCTTTAGTAGAATATGTGTCTGGCGGAACGTTATTCTAATGTAAAGTTCAAAATATAAACCCTACACAAGACGGTTTTGAAAAGCTGAAAGTTGTGATGTCACATTCAGAATAATTAAAAGCACCATCATCACTTCTTGCTGTTCTCGTGAACCGCAACGCCACTGTAGTTTGCGGTCTGCGGAAAGAGTAGCTTATGTTTTTCCGCCAACGTTTTGTATCTGACTTAAACTCGATGGCACAACATAGGGGGCGAGCCTATTGCCACCAACCGGGCACAATTTCAGACTCCGCTAACTAACTATAACTGTTCTGTACTGTTCTTAAGAATAAACGGTTTTGCTTTCTTTCTTTAATTTTTTTACAATTTAATTACCTTTTTTAGCCCTTATTCTAATATAAAGGGTGTAAATAGACCCTTAACATAAACGAAGGGCACTTGTTTTCCCCGTCACTGCGATAATTTTTTTTTTCTAGACCATACCTAGGAACCTTCTAGTTACGGAGATATTGGGAGTCAAAGTTCCAACTTTTTTACAAGTTTTTTTTTAAATACTTGTTTTTAATGTAAGATTTTTACTTCACACACCTCCACGACCCTCATACTATTCAATCCATTCATCAGCACAATGCTATGAGTGCTTTCCATCGAGTCCTACCGTAAAACGTGATTTTTCACCCCAAAAAAAAATGTCGATTCCCAGCAATAATTTTTGCGTAAAGTTACTTAGTTTGATGTACAGAATGCTTTGTTGCCGGATATGTGAAGGGTCTGTTTACACCCGGTATTTGGGCTTGTTGTAGCATAGTTATGTTTTTCTAACAATTTTTGGCTCGATCTTAATCAAAATATTATAATTCAAGAATATTCTTTTTATTCCACTAACCATTCCCAACAAACCAAAGATTGATCAAAGAAATCGTATTTATTACCCATCAATTTGATGCCAAAAACTTTGAATCTTCGACGTGGAAATGGAATCCTGACCGATAATAAGGCCTCAAGCCTTCAAACTGACAGGCTTAGTTAATTAAAAATTAAATTTAGGAGCTCATCGCTTTGATAGAGATCTTATAACGATTCGACGGAGAATCGAACGTTATAATGTCTTTCTGGCACGCGAGGTATATTGACTTAGGTACGGTCGTACGGACGGTTGCCTAGGTTATATTTTAAGGAGTTAATAGTGGTATGGCAAAACGAAAATTTTTGAGTTTAAAAAAAAAAAAACGTTTCAAAGATATTTATTTTTAAAAGAATCATGTGAAATCTCATCTATGTTCCCCAAAGGGTTAAACAGAGTCAAATCGTGAGAATAGGGTGAGGATAGGTTCCGAGCCAATTGCAATCTACATCTTTTTTTTATGTTAATTATGTGGTTATTAGACTAATAGATTACTATATCATCTGCCTAGCCTTTTCCCAACTATATTGGGGTCGGCTTTCAGTCTAACCGGATGCAGCTGAATACCAGTATTTTACATGGAGCGACTGCCTATCTGACCTCTACAACCCAGTTAGTACTGGGCAATACGATACCCCTTGGTAAGACTGGTTGTCAGACTTTTTAGGCCACTGACTGCTTAACGACTGTCAAAGATCTACAAATGACAGCCAGGACCAACGGCTTAACGTGCTTTCCGAGGCACGGAGGAAACTTGGTATGTAATGGGCGGTCACCCATTCACAGACCAACCTAGGCAAGCACGGCTTAACCTAAAGATCGACCCGAGCGGCTGTTATTATTTAGCCACGAGCTCCTTACTAATAGAATACTACAGTTCCACTAAAATAATTTAATAACCAGATTGCGCTTGTTTATCCTATTCTACAGGAAATGAAGAAAAGAGTGTAAAGTTCTTCATCCGTCATAGAAAAGGGAAGATTCTCCGACTAGACGGGTGTGGTGTCTAGTGAGCTACTGTCCGACATTTGTTTTCGAGTTTTTTATGTAGTCTTAAGCCGCGGATAACTTTAAAGTGCACGATAGTTTTGATGTTAGTTCTTCATGTGTGGCATAGATGGCGCTGTTGTACTTTTTGTCCTATGTTGCTGTAACATTTTTTGTAGTGTCGCTGTAACCAGATTGTGCTTGTTTATCCTTTAATCCTGTGATTGTCTGATATGTCACCCATTGTGTCTGTGGGGGTTAAACAGGCCAACTCCCACATGTGAGGGGCATGCCTATTACATACATACATAAAACTACGCCTTTCCCTGATGGGGGTAGGTAGACTATGCACCTAACTTTTCTGAAGAAAACCACCAATAAGGTCAGTGTAATATGTCCTTCTAGGTCGTGTCCTCGCGACGTTGCCTTAAACACTCCCAAGACTAGAGTAGGCGACAAAGCCTCTATACTTTTAATAACCATAAATTTTAATGGCCCCAACAAAGAGCACATGAAACATTTTTATTAGATGATATAAAACATACTCAATTTAATGGAACGTCGGTGTTTCAAATGGATTTGTTCAATTCGTGTCAAAGGCGCCATTTGTTATTTCTAGAATTATTATGTTGTGTACAAGTGTTGTAAAATGCTTTGAATTTGTTTTGTCATTAGCGTTTTTTTGTTCTGTGAGGGATATTTTTTCTTGCTTTTGATTAATGTTGTAAAGCTTTAGTCTTTTTTCTTGATTATGTTTGCTCTTTTCTTTGTGAGTTGGTAAGTGGAAAAAGCTAGCTTAATACGTTATATTGTAGCACTGTTAAGCCCACGACCGTGGTAACACTTTGATCTAGAGCTGGTTTAGGTAGTGCGGAGTTTTAATTCAATGCGAGACCAGTTTATACTAGTTTGATCTGACCACCGGGGCGTGACCACTGAGGCGTGTGACCTACTGTACAAAGTCTAATATTATGTATTATACTTCATTTAATGTGATTGAACAGTAACATCCATAAGTTTCGCATTTGACCATTACGACTAGGCTAAAATTGCTTACATACTCATTTTTGATATACCATCAAAATTGAGTATCAAAGCAATTTTAGCTACATTGAGCACTATAATACAGTATCATTATTCACCAATCTAAATGATTACAATATCGATAGTGGTCACCCACACTCTAAACTCCTACATTACATCACCCAGTTAACTAAATAAGATCCGACGCATCGAACTTCGATGTTCTAATGACTCGATACCATTATCAGAGGGGCTCATTACATTTTACGTGGCTTAATCCAGCCCACTCGTTTCAACAAAGTCAGCAAGCGATTCTAGTCTTTATGCAAATGTAATTATGAGTGTCGGGTGGCTATTGTCAGGGAGCGAGCAGAGGTAATCAGGTTACCCTTTTTCGAGTGAAAAAATTCTGGTGGAAACAGTTTCGTGCCTCGGTTTGGATAGCGAAATGAGTTTGCTGGACATATGACAGAATGTGTGATTACGAAAAATAAAGGGAATAATAGATTTTCAGTCATTTGTTTACGCTTTGTAATCCATTTTGACTTTTATCGGAAATATAAAGTGCAAGAAGACTGGGAGAATTACAAATAAAATTGCCGTCCATTGATGTGGGGTTTGGTGGGAGGTTTCAATTATCCTAGATTTTTAGATTCAAATTCCCTTTGGTATGTTTTGTTAAAAATGCAAGCTTGACTTTTCCACAAAACTAAAACTAACTCACTGAACCTACAACGTATAAAAAAACCGCTCTAATACAATTTCCCATTCCATAAAATTTAATAGTTCCACGAACTAACAAGAATAGTCGAGCATGTTATTTTAAAATCCAGTATCAATTATTTAGAAACAACCTAATTGTTACCGAAATACTTTCCTCAAAGCTGAGCTATTTTATGAATAAATAATATAAAAACGATCGAACGGAGGACGACTAAAATACGTACGTCCCAACTAATCGATTGTATTATTTATAGTCGAAAATAAACAATATAAATGAGTAACATTGAAAAGCCAAAAACAATTGAAGATCAAATGAACGATTGATATTGAATTTCCAAAAGTAATTTAGTAATATAAGAAGCAAGTATCTTTTTACATTATACAACATTAGTAATTTTAGTATATGCGAAACCTGAAACACGTGTCTAGTATTTTTATGTAAAGAATCTATGTACAAAATTTCAAAACTGTATCATGAACAATCACAAAGTTATAGGCTTGTTCTGTTACCTGGTTGTTCCCACAAAAACGTGGTCACTACGCGGCGCCACCGCGCGCGCGCTTCTAGCGTCGTCTTGAGCTCATTGATAATAATAATTTGGCAGTAGGATTGCGATAGGTACTTAGTGTCACTCGGTGTTCAACTTATAACCTTTTTTAAATATTTTTGGGACAAAATATAACAATGTTTCAAATTATTGAAATCGATTCAGTTACTTATTCTGAACAAACTATATACAGGTTTCGCATATACTATAAATAATGTCGTATAGTCTTGCGTTTGGCCGAAACTCGCCTGATGTGAAGCGATGATGCGGCCTAGGGTGGAGCACGCTTATCTATAAGAAACCGATTCACTTAAACTTTGACGAAACCTAGATTATAATGATCGGAAAACAGAGAAGCCGGCAGTGAATTCCACAGACTGGCGGTTCACACAATATTATATGAAAGCAAAGTACTTTATTCGGGATCATTTATATGACTTCAACCATATAACGGTGACGCTTCACCGTATGTCTGCTAGTCCGATGATAGAATGTTGACGGGAGAATTAGATTGTGTAATTTTAAAGCACAGTCTCCGCAACGAAACCAAAAAAAAACCGATGAGCTGGCAACTTTGAGGTGATGTTAAAGGCCTTAACCTTTTTCAATAATATACCAACAGACAACAACAAACTACTAGATTTAGAAGTATGATATTTTGCATACTAGTCTCGTAATTCGTAAATAACAAAGGTGAGCGCTAAGAAAGAATTTCTGAAAAATCACCCCTAACGGAGTTTATATTGTTTTGTTTGTCGATCATATAAGATTGCTTCTTGTAATCCTCTTCTTCTTTACTTTTTTTTGTATTTTGTTAGCCCAGAACTTCGCCATTTCCACCGCGTCATCGCTGGCAGCGCAAAGGTTAGGCTGCTTGTTTTTGCGCTAAGAGGGCAGGATAGGAGGTGGAGCATAGTTTACTACTAATTATAATTAGGTACTAAGTTTTTATTAAAACTGACATAGTGGAATCCTGTAGTCTGAATAAATAATAAATGGATGTGTTTCATTTTTGGCGATATTAAATCACATCGGAGTGCGTGGCTTTTTTCTAAAGCTTAGCAACTCGCCTGCCTATAAAGGGTGTAAATAGACTCTTAACATAAACGAAAGGCACTTGTTCTCCCCGTCGCTGCGATCATTTTTTTGTTCTAGACCATACCTGGGAACCTTCTAGTTACGGAGATATAGGGGGTAAAAGCTCCAACATTTTCACAAGTTTTTTTTTTTAAATACATCTTTTTAATGTAAGTTTTTTACTTTACACACCTCCACGACCCTCGTCCTATTCAATACATTCATCAGCACAATGCTATGAGTGCTTTCCATCGAGTTCTACCGTAAAACGAAATCGATTCCCAGCAATAATTTTTGCGGAAAGTTACTTAATGCTTGGTTGACGGATATGTGAAGGGTCTGTTTACACCCGGTATCGGTATTATGTGTGTGAAAATGTGAAAAATCTCATTACGTCAGGGCCTCTTTGGTCTAGTGGTCGTAATCGCGACTGCTAAGCTTGAGGTTCTGGGTTCGATTCTCGAGTCGGGCAAATTGTTATTGAGTTTTTCCATTAGGAATTTCTCGGTAGCAGCCACGGAGTCTGGATTTATTCACGGTTGATGGCAATATTCTCGCCCCTTTTAAACATTAAACATAACTGGCATAAATGTGGGCGTACTATTTGGTACATCTCTGCCTAACCCTTCGGGGATTACAGACGTGATGTTATGTTATGTTACTTCAGGGCTGGTCATCGTTATTACTGGCAGGTTTATCGCTTCGCAACTCCTTATAGTTCTAGATTAAAAGATATCAGAAGATAACCTATTTACTATACAAATATAATATAGTTTCCACCTTATCTCCGGAAATTATTCCGAAATTGGGACCTTGAGGGCTGTTCAGATAAGATACCTAGTTCTTGTGATGCTATCATGATTGCGAAGTCTCAAGTGTCTAGTCTAAGGATTTTCCA
The DNA here is from genome assembly GCA_910589295.1 of Noctua janthe. Classification (NCBI taxonomy): domain Eukaryota; kingdom Metazoa; phylum Arthropoda; class Insecta; order Lepidoptera; family Noctuidae; genus Noctua; species Noctua janthe. Next base: position 4,613,157 of record OU342560.1, read on the forward strand.
ATCTACTTTTTGAAAGGTAATACTATTTTTTATTAGGGCAGGTTCCCGTTACGTTGCTAAGCAAAAATGGCGCTTCATTTTATTTCAGTTCTTTTGTCTTCAAACACTTTAATTGGAAAGGACCTTAGTAACAGTTTGAAACTACTATTTGTGTAATTTTTGAAGAAAGTATTGTGAACCTGATGGTGACATTTATGTACAGACGCCAACACATCAAGCTACCCGAAACTGTCAAATTTTCCCAATCAACCTTGAATCTAATGCTTTAGCGATAAAGTTGAAAATCTATTAAAGAAATTTGACAGATTGTAGTAGATATGCTGGCTTCTGTACTGCATCAAGAACTATTTCCTTTCGTAAAATTTTAGCCATCTCAAACTCAAACTCAAAGCATTTATTTCAATTAGACACTTTTAAATGTCAGAAAAATAAAAAAGGTGAAGCTACAGTCCCAGACACAAGGCATAATAACTTATGAAAGTACTGTAGTTGCTCATCCCAAAGCGTAGATCTCTATGGAGAAGAATGGGCAAGAAACTCCATGGACACTCTTTTAAATCAAAATATTTTTACAAGATCTTGGTTTCATCTTCTAAAGTATAGAGAACGCAAAAAACAAGCTGCAATTGAAAAGTTTTCTCAGACAGACAGACAGAAAGAAAAAGAAAACATCAAAAATTAACTTCCCAATCCCATTAAAAACAACATTAATTCCTTTAAAAGATCGCAATAAATATTTAATAGCTACTCTTAAAAATCACAAGCCAGCTGAATCACCAGCGAATTTTTCCATTCGCTGCTCTGTGCGAGAATTCAAATTATATGTAAATGTGGTACTCCCTGTGTAGAGACATCAGTTGGTATTATGCTAATGTCGTAACGAGTCAACTCTGAACGGTTAATCAAGCCATATTCGTATTGAGACGGTACAAACTGTGGTACAAAGTACCCCTTTTCGATTCTGATACTAATATGTGTGGATGGGTTTATTTGGCGTTCGAAAAACGCGCCGTGTTCGGTTATCAAAACGTCGAATGGAATTATTGTTGCGTTCCGCGGTTGAGAGTTAAATTCAGCGTAGTTTTAGATAAAATGTGTGCGCACCCTTGGGGTGACATTATTTTGGGAAGGTTATGGGTGCAAAATGATGTAATATCAGGGGGTATTATCATAATTGAGAGATGCTGTAACTGCTATTTATAGGGATTATGATGAAAGACGATATTAATTATTAAAGTAAAATCTTCTATCTTAATTATTTAATGATATGGATTGGGTGTTTTCAACCATACTAATACCATAAAAGCGAAAGCAAATCTCTCTACATATATGTCGGTATGTCCGTTACCTGTCCATGCCTTATTATTGAACAAATATCGTTGAAATTACTTACATGTTTAATCATTACATTAAACCATCAACAACCTCACTTGAGCCAGAAAAAAAATCTACAACACCGCACAGACGACAAATTCAAAGAAATCATAAATATTTCATTATTTCACGACTTGAGCGTAATTAAAGAAGAAAAAAGAAGCAAAAACAATATAAAGGCCTTGTTCCTTAGGTGCGGTCCTACGTGACCGGAATAAAGACAAAATAAAAGTAAATAATAATACAAAAACCCTTGTACGTTTGTCCGTTATGGGTTTTAGTGTCATGGAGCAATTCTTGTGCTTATTATGGTGGTAATTTATTAATGACCTCTATTGGTAATATTCGCATTATCTGATATAATGAGGGAACATTAGATTCAAGATGGCCTCTGATATGGGGAAATGGAATCACCTCTAGGAATAATTTTTGTGAGTGGTACGTAATATTCTACTGCGCGAAGATTTTGGTTGGTACATTATTTAGTGACTTCTTAAATGAGATTCATATTGTTGAATATGTTTTTTAATAACCTGAGATGGGAATGTATAGTTTATTTGAACAAACTTCAAGGATGTAAGTAACTTGTGGATAATACAGATTGTGGTTTTCAGAATACACCTACCACAGTTTGTCTCCGTATCACCCAAAGGTTGACTGGTAGAAAATGACTATGGCACTAAGTCCGCCTCTGTACTTTGTGCTTGAAGTGTTAAATAAATAAATAAAGACCTTGACCACAGGGCGGGCCTATTTTTTGGCTAAAGAATCAGCATTTCCATCCAACGTGGCAATGTTGCCAGCCTGCTGGGCACTTTTCCTGTTAAAAGTGATGTGGACGAATTATTTGACGCTCTGGAACCCTTTTCATACTTGTACATATTTTTATTACTAATTATAGATTTGTAGTTTGTAAATAATGTAAATAAAAGAAAGATGTATAAAAAAATACCTACCTCCCTCTAACGTAGCAGCTTTATTTCGGAATTAAAAAGTTCCGTGATTTTATATTCTTCTTTTCCGACCTGTGGTAATAACTTGATATTAAGTGATATAGAATGAAGTCGTTACGTATAGTGAGATACCCGAAAGGCTGATAATCGTACTAGGTACCCAATAATTGGGTTGTGGAGGTCAGCAGATAGGCAGTCGCTCCAAGTAAAATCCTGGTGATCAGTGATCATCATCTTGTTAGCCTGGAAGCCGATCCCACCATATTTGGGAAAAGGCAGGCAGATAAGAAAGGGAAACGTTCTTCAGGACGTTATTTTCCCTAAATTGTATCGAATATGAGGTACATTTAAAAAAAAAAAAAACTTAATCTGGGTGGAAGGGATACCGACGCGAAAACGGTTAAATTGTATCAGTATCAGTGAGTGTGTGTGTTCATTCTGAGCCCTTCTACATAGCACTTTATCAGTTATTAAAAAAACAGCTCATCATCTGCCTAGCCTTTTCCCAACTATATTGGGGTCGGCTTCCAGTCTAACCGGATGCAGCTGAATACCAGTATTTTACATGGAGTGACTGCCTATCTGACCTCCACAACCCAGTTAGTACTGGGTAATACGATACCCCTTGGTAAGACTGGTTGTCAGACTTTTTGGGCCACTGACTACCTGTAACGACTGTCAAAGATCTACAGACGACAGCCGGGACCAACGGCTTAACGTGCTTTCCGAGGCACGGAGGTAACTCGGTATGTAATGGGCGGTCACCCATCCACAGACCAACCTAGGCAAGCACGGCTTAACCTAAAGATCGACCCGAGCGGCTGTTATTATTTAGCCACGAGCTCCTCTATTATTAAAAAACAGCTATTTCCTACAAAAGTGTAATACCTGCATTGTAAAAATGTATGGAACAGCTGTTTTTTTTTGTAATAACCGTCGGTGTCCCTTCTCTACTCTTATATCAGTTTATGTTTCATATGACTTCCCTTGAAATCTTGCTGATCAAACGAAGAGAAATAGCTCAAAGATAAATAAGTTATAGCTTCATCGTATCTTACGAGAAAACTAACCTTCTTTCGAAATTAAACTGTCGATTTATTTGCTCTGGCAGATGGATTGCTTGTTGGTGGGGCAATTGTCTATTTTAACTTGACCCACCTCTTTAGTGGCACACTCCTTTCTTATGACGAGTTTCTTAGAAGGTCAGAGGGGTGAGGAGGTTCAGGCTAAGCTGGTGAAGATACAGCACGTCAGTTTTGGCGAATCGTAGTCGGAAGTCCGAGGTCACGTGACGCTCGCGGCGTATATCCGGTTACGAGTAGGGAGCGATTCCGTAAAGGGTGGGAATCATTTGAAATTGCTTGAAATTTCGATATTTTGGGTAATGTTATGGCGTATTTTTATTTGTTGTGGGCTTCTTTTGGTGTAACGTTATATGGGTAGAGGGAAAACGTTGTTGGTAAAATACACTCTTATTATTTTCTGTTAATCTTTTTCGAGGTTTCCAATTACACCTTCGGGCTAAGGCCAGTTGTAATTATTATGAGATCGTTTCTTATTTCTGTAACAACTTTCAACAATTAACATAAACATAAGGAGTCTCTCAGTAACAGCCACGGAGTTTCTATTTGTGCCCGGTTGATGACAAAAGGCTCGCCCCCTATTACATGGGACTTAAACATAACTGGCAAAATGTGACTGTACTATTAAATACACCTCTGTTTATCTATTCGGGGATTCCAGGCGTGATGTTATGTTATATAACCGAAACATTTCAGTACCGTATGTCAGTGCCGTGCCGTATCTTTGAGTACAAAATGTCACATTTTTTAGGTCCTCTGGAATATCAACAATCGTGTAGATACCGAAATAATCTGTACCAACGCCCCTTGTAAGTGGCAAAATCGCTTCGAATAAGACTTTGTTCTAAGAAAATCGTCTGAGTAAGCTTTATAAATCTGCTAAAGCTTTTAATGTGCGTGAATAAGACATAATAATAGAATGAGAAAACAAAAAGTTGAATAAAGCTTTTTTTCGTTTTCGTGGGTTATTTTTAGTGGAAATCTGGATTTACAATAAACTCGCCTTCTTTTCAATGGGACTTAACAAGTGAAATATGAGCGGTCTACTGTCACACCTGTCTCGTTGGTCAACTGGTCACAAGTGCAATTGATATGCATGAGGTCCTGTGTTTGATTCCCAGGTCGAGCAAAGTGTTATTGAGTTTTTCCATTCTAAAATTCTCAGTAGCAGCCATGGAGTCTGGATTTGTGCCCGGTTGATGGCAATAGGTCTGCCCCAATAACATGGGATTTAACTAGATAAATGTAGGTGTCCTACACACACACTTCTACCTTACCTTTCTGGGATTTCAGGCGTTATGTTATGCTAAATTTTTTCTACCATTATTATACCGACCCTACACGAAAACATGACAGCCTGTATAAGTCTGTTTGCGCCCTAACCCCAAACTGAAACGTATACGGTTCTATCAAAGCTGACGTAAGTACAGTTTACTTTCCTCTAAACGCATAGGCACTATCGTTTCATATGAGATAGGAAATATAATATGTTTTTATAGCCTGGGTCTATCAAACATCTTAGAATACGAAGAGATTTTTTTTTTCTCTTTTAAATATCTGGCATTTGTTTGGTTGCTTTTTTTGTTTCTTAAAGAAGTTGGATTCATCCACTTTTTTTTTTAATCTGACCAGAATGGGTCTTTATCTATTGGAGCACTTAAAGTGTAAATGGTTTGGCAACTTTTTTTTAATCTGACCAGAATGAGACTTTATCTATTAGTGCACTTAATGTGAAAATGGTTTGGCAACCAGTCAACTACGTTTTAAAGCAAAGCGTTTATATCAATTTGCAACATAGTTTCAGGTGCATTACCTACATTTTATTTTTAGCGCGATCAACATTAATGGAACTATGTCTTTTAAACCCGACTTTTCCTGGAACTTTCCACAGAATATTTAAAGTTTTAAGGTCAAAGACCAAAGAAAACCTAAAGTGATACTGTCACTTAAGGGATATCTTCCGTCCCTGGTTCAAGCCATGGTCCGGAGCGAGAGGGAATGGGAAGCCGTCACCACCTTCTGTAAAGCAGTCATGCTAGTGAAGGAGGTGGCGGGACGTGAGAGGGAAAGAACCTCACGTCCCAGCCGCCGCGGGAGACGCCCTGGGCGTAGGGGGTCACGTGGTGGCTCCCGGCCACCGTAGGCGCGGGCCTGTGGACGGCGAGTTATGGGCTAGCTCGCCGTCCGGCCGTCTTATGACGACAGGCCGTGTCGACGGCGCGTTCGTGTTCCACGCGCGCCTCAAAGAGATGTCAGCAACCGAGTAGGGGTCCGCATGGGCCGATGCCTGCCAGAGCTGCGGGACTGTGCGAAAGAGACACCGTGGCCCTGGAACACAAAGGGCAAAGAAGGAACATGGATGGGTTTTAGTCAGTACAAGTCTGACACTCCCTTCCGCTCCGCCCAGAGTGGGGGGGGGTCATTTGATGAATTCCCATCCAAAAAAAAAAAAAAAAAAGGGATATCTTCCGTGATTATCAATTATTTTGAGCTCCCAGAAAAACCTCTATAAAACTATAAGCATTTCTGCCATTATCTTTAACCCTTGATCTTATCAAAAATCAAAGAGAATCTAACCCTCAATTTATTTATTATTTATTTATTTAACACTTCAAGCACATAAGTACAGAGGCGGACTTAATGCCATAGGCATTTTCTACCAGTCAACCTTTGGGTGATGCAGAGACAAGCAGTGGTAGGTGTAAATCTGAAAATAATTTTAAATAATAATAAGATTAACTACAAGGATATATAAAATACTATAAATATATATCAAATACTATAAATATATATCAAAATTTAAATTAATGTAAATAAACATTTCCACGAATATACCAAAATAAAAACACAAACCATGGGGAAAACATTACCGTTGTGACGAAACTGCCAGCTTCTTCCGAATGTACTCACGAACTTTAATTTTAAAAGATAAGCGATTGGTTGCCATCCTGATTTCCTGGGGAAGCGCATTCCACAGAGAAATAGACTGGACAAAGAAAGATCGGTGAATGAAATCAGTGCGGTGAGAGGGACATTGAAGCATACGGTTTTGCGATGATCGCAGGCTCCTATTATGGTTGGCACAAATATACTGAAAGTGGGGAGCAAGGTAACTAGGGGAAGTGGGAGAAACAAGAAAAGAAAACAAGGTGGTAAGCGCCCTTTGCTCCCTACGCTGACGTATGGGCAACCACTTAAGAAGAGTCCGGTGTTCGGAGACATGATCATATTTACGCAAATTGAAAACGAATCGAATGCAGTTATTTAGAAGACGGTCAAGTTTGTCGAGGAGATCCGCATTCAGGTCAAAGTAGCACACGTCACCGTAATCGATGATAGGAAAAATTAAGGACTGTACAAGCATTGTTTTCGTATTTGAGGGTAAAAAGTTTCTCAAGCGGTACAAAGCCCGCAACGAACCAGTAACCTTCTGACTGACACGAGCAACTTGAGTATGCCATTTCATAGAGCTATCGATATGCAAGCCAAGATCCTTGACCTCAGCACTAAAAGGAACGACCGTACCGTCGAAAAGAACTGGTGGCAAGGTTGTACCATTCAACTTGCATAGACTGCGAGAGCTGCCAATGATGATCGCCTGACATTTATTAGGATTTACTGCCACACCAAATTTATCGGACCAGGTATTTATTGCTATCAGGTCCCGATTTAAATTGTCGATCAGATCTCGAATTTCGTCAACCCTCCCCTGACAGTACAACTGCAAGTCATCGGCATACAGATGATACGCACACTGAAGCTCAGAAGTAAGGAGATTAATAAAAATAGAAAACAGAAGAGGAGAAAGAATACCGCCTTGAGGAACACCAGTCTCCAAATCACACCAACATGATGAGGAATTCCCAACATGAACTGACTGCTGGCGTTCCTGAAGGTAAGAGGAGAACCATTCCAGTGCTCCGGGAGAGACCATGACATGGGATAAAATGGCTAAAAGGATGTCGTGACTAACGGTATTGAAGGCATTTGAGAAATCGACCAGCACCAGTACCGTTACCTTGGTGTCTTCTAGTCCTGCCCTAATATCGCCAGTCACTTTAAGAAGGGCGGAAACAGTGCTGTGCCCAGGCCTGAACCCAGATTGAAGTGGGCTGATAAGCGAGTTCCGATGGACAAAATCGGAGAATTGCTTGTGCACACAGGCCTCAAGCACTTTAGATAGAAAGGGAAGGATCGAAATGGGACGGAAATGGGCAGGAAGACAGGGATTAGGGACCTTGGGTAGCGGACAAACATAGGCTTTGCGCCACAGGGAAGGAAATGCTCCGGTAAAAAGGGAAAAATTCACAATGTGGGTAATCGCAGGTAGGAGCTCATCCAGAAGAGTTATGATCATACCACGGGTGATATTATCACAACCCACTGCTTTCGACTTGATGGACAGGATGATCTTTTTGATCTCTCCCGGTTCAGCTGGAACGAAGCAAAAGTGGTTAATATTAGGGCGCGTTAGACCAGAAATTAAGGACAAAGTTCGTTGCTTGGTTAAGCGATCCATGGAGGAAGCAGAAGAAAAATGTCGGTTAAGCTCATCCAGGTCAATAGAGTTTGGAAGGTCTAAATGTCGCGGTTTGCCGATACCCAGAGTTCCAAGAAATTTCCAAATATCGGCAGAAGAGGAAGAAGTTATATTATCTAAAATGTGGCGGCGTTTACCGATGCGTATCATCTGGTTGCATCTATTCCTTGCAACCTTGTATAATGACCAGTTCTCGTCAGTACGATCCCTCTTAAATTTACGGAATGCCCGGTCCCTACGTCGCATTGCCATCCGTATCCCTCTTGTCATCCATGGAGCAGGAGGACGTTTTACATCGTTTTGAATTTACATCCTAAAAACAATAAAACGTCTACGTGAGACAAAAAGTCACCGTAAATGTAAGTGCTAATAAAATGGACGACTCTCTATCGCCTCTAACTATAAACTTTTGGCCCAAAATCAAATCTTAGATTATGTCCTGATGTCTCCTCGTAAAATAACGAAGGGTCGACGAATCAGAGGAATTGTTATTGTTGAAGATATGCAATATCGCTAGTGAAGACCCTCGTTCACAAAAATAGGGTGTTTGTGAAACGACTATGAATACGATTGGTATTTTGTAGTAAGTAAATACGTATTTCCGCATTACGCTTTGAAATGGACCACCAACTGGGTTATGGAAGTGAGATGGGCAGTCGCTTCAGGTCAAAGACTGCTATTCAGCTCATCAGCTGTCTCTAGCTAGACTAGAAGCCGACAACCCCAACATTATACGATATCAATCAACTGACAGATGAGTGATATTGCTATTATTATGAACTCCACCAGTGTTCGTAATAATAGCTATATTACTCATCTGTCATACCTATCCGATCCGGCAATAGGTATCTAATACTTGCATAAATACATGGACAATCCCGACTCCGTGGCTGCTACTGAGAAATGGAAAAACCCAATAACACATTTTTCCCGACCTGGGAATCGAACCCCTGGAGGAACTTATGCTCAGCAGTCGCACTTACGACCACTACACCAACGAGGCAATCAAAAATTTGTAATTTTATCTTTAATTTTTAACACATAAAAATAACATTATACGTGTAACTATACTTTGTGTAATTTATTTTATCACCACTGCTCTCAAAACGGTGAAGGAAAACATCGTGAGGAAACCGGCATGTCCTAAAACCAAAAAATCGAAGACATTTGTGACATCCATCAACCCGCACTGAGCCCGCGTGGTGGATTATAGCCCATTCCCTCTCATAGAGAGGCGGCCTGTGTCCCAGCAGTGGGAACATTACAGGCTGATTATGCTTATGCTTATGTGTAACATCGTTGCTACAAACACATTCGGCCCCGGTTTAATTCATGAATGTTTAAAACAAAATGTATTGTTTTTATGTTAATTGGATTAGGAATTAGTGGGGCGTGTAATAGGGTGGCTACAGTACAGAATGGTACGGAATCGGCACGGTGGTACACCTGCCCCTTTTTTATAGAAAGAGTTGTGTACTGCTTTGTTTTTTTTTGAAACGGTTAGAATTAGTGTTGGGACATGTTGTGATGTTGTGTCAAAAGGGCGCGGTAGTAATTAACAAATTCATACCTACTGAGAATTTTTGTTGTTGAAATAAAATACCTAATGTTCAACCGTTTTTGCCGTGGAACTTAGCCATAGATCGGCTCTGACATAAAGGAATTGATTTTTATTTGAGTAAAACAAAACTTATTTTTTTCTTTGAATTTTTTTTGCTTTCATTAACGCACGAGTGAACGAGTATCAGCAGTCGTGTTTGGCGACTATGTTATCATCATCTGCCTAGCCTTTTTCTGTCTTATTTGATGCAGAATGAACAGTTTATCTTTATTTCTCTGTGATTAGCTCTTTTCTTGTTCCTTCTCTATGAAATTGTCGTTTTCCCTAAAACCCGTGAAGTAGCTTTGGATAAATAAACCATTTACATTTATAACGCTGCTGATCCGCCGACGAAAGATTGCATTTCATTTGTTACGTTCAATGGGGAGAAATGGATTACCATGGTATTTGCAGATAATTGTATGTTATTTTTATTGTGTTACTTTCAAATAATACGTCCTGTTTATTCGACTACACGTTCGAAGTAATACTTCGACCAGAGTTATCCTATCGCTTTACGAAGTTTCAATAAAATAAGAAGCCGGCTCATACTGGTTTTGTTACCACTTATGTGCCCGTGTTTACGTTTATTTGTTGTTATTCGATACAAATAAATAAATAAGTAATACTCATAGTTTCCGCCCGAAGCTTCGACTTCGACTTCGGCCATCTTCGGCAAAACTTCGGTTTCGATCAAAATGGGCCGATGTATCGGCAACTAACAAGCAACGAACAGTTCGAATGCATGAGAGCGTGACGCGGAGGGTTCAGACATTTTGAATTGTTATTATTTTTGACAAGTTTCAAGGTAATTTTATATAAAAAAAAACATTATATTGTTCACTTAGCCAAGCTTGAACTGAATTTCTTAGGGTTATTAAACCTTCAGTATCGGCCAGAAATTGACCTTGGTCGGACACTAAATACTCATGAACCAAAGTCATGTTTTATTCAGAAATTAGATTGCTTTTCATAAAAATAAGTATTTAGCGTAATAGGTAGTGTCGTCCAACAAATCAATCTTTTATCGCCTTTACTTTTCTATACAAATTGGAGGAGCTCGTGGCTAAATAATAACAGCAGCTCGGGTCGATCTTTAGGTTAAGCCGTGCTTGCCTAGGTTGGTCTGTGGATGGGTGACCGCCCATTACATACCGAGTTTCCTCCGTGCTTCGGAAAGCACGTTAAGCCGTTGGTCCCGGCTGTCATTTGTAGATCTTTGACAGTCGTTAGGCAGTCAGTGGCCCAAAAAGTCTGACAACCAGTCTTACCAAGGGGTATCGTATTACCCAGTACTGACTGGGTTGTGAAGGTCAGATAGGCAGTCACTCCATGTAAAATACTGGTATTCAGCTGCATCCGGTTAGATTGAAAGCCGACCTCAATATAGTTGGGATTAGGCTAGGCTGATGATGACTTTTCAATACAAATTGAGTCGGCGAACTAACCTACAGCCCTCCCATCCCACACATTGCCATAAACTAGCAATACCTGCAATATGTATACTGTCAAACGTTACTTTATTAGAACGAATGCGGGAAACCCAGCATGATTGTAATATCCCGATTTTTATTTTCACCTTCACTCACAATATCGCGTCGGCTACAAAAAACGCTCGTTCCTACATGTACTTTATTACGCAATATTTTTGTGTAGGGGTGGAAATGAAATTTATATCGGCGTAGGGAATCTCAAATATATTGTAACGCTGTCATAAAACAATAAATGCGACTTCAATTATGTAAATCGGTTGTACGAGCAAAGTTGAACAAATAAAAACAACCTTTCCTTGTCTCCCCTAAATATGAAATTGCAATATAAGAGTATAAGGGGATACTTCCTTATTATGAACTTATTCCATTCATGGTGTTTTTCATACCATAATCTCCCTCTCCCTGGTTTCCCCTTTGTGTTAAAAGATTGCAAAGATTTGATGGTGTTTTCTGACGGCCGCCGAAATGCAAAGAGAGGGAGTCCTGATAGGAAATTGATCATTACTGTCTGGGGGTATTTTGACAGTGCTTTATTTTTGTACTCTGTTTTGGAAGGAAGGGTCAACGCCCCCTTCAGGGAATACTCGCAGCTGCTACTGTGTGTGTTGATTGACAGTATTTTTGTTAATAAAATATTAGAACATTGTTTTACGAACATATTTTTAAGGTTATGATCACTTTTGTTAATTTTGTATATGAAAAAATAACGAATATTCATTAAAATGTTATTCAAATTTACGTGAATTTAAAAGTACTGAGTGAACATTGGAAACCTTTTTATTTTTAAAAACACTGTTTTAAGCTTTCACGGTTTACAACTAAACTTATACTCTCACTTACAGGATATCTCTCTGTGTCGAGTTCCAGTAGTGCGCGTAGCAAAAGACACAGAAAGAGGGAAGATAGATTTGCCTGCTCTTATTAATTTATTTTCCATCCACCCGTATTCTCCAGTCAACCCGCGATCATGGCACGCTTGCAACAGCTTCGAAATACCGGGAGCTCAAAATAATGAACAATCACGGAAGATATCCCGTAAGTGACAGTATAAATTTACTTATTATTTTTTACTCAGAGCTAGCTCGTGACAATTTTGAAAATAGCCTAGCGAAAGTTATATTCAGAAATGTATTTATCTTCATTCCTACAGCAAGCACAACATATTTTTTGACCAGGTACTCTTCTCGATTGGTACCACTGTCCAATCACAGACCACCTCATCTTCCCGTCGTGCACTTACTAATGAACACATGACCTCTCTTTGAGAACGACGAACTTTGACAATACAATGGAAAGAGAATATTGTGATTTGAGCCTCAAACGAACGATGATAGCAATATGCTTGACGTAACACGTCAAGAAATACCATCAAATTCACCGAGAAGACGGATCTTTTTGTACATCATTAAATTGTAATCTTGTTCGATTATTAGATTGTCTCTTGGAGGAGCTCGTGGCTAAATGAAAACAGGAACTTGGGTCGATCTTCAAGTTAAGCCGCGCTTGCCTAGGTTGGTCTGTGGATGGGTGACCACCCATTACAACAACAATAGGGGTACATCCCGTTGACCTAGAATCGTGAAATTTGGCAAGAAGCTATGTCTTACAGTTACAGCACATTTAAAGGAAAAAATCAGAAAACCGTAAATAAAAAAAACCGGCCTGCATTCTGAAGTTTGTATTGGAACCCTCGGTGCGCGAGTCCAACTCGCACTTGGCCAGTTTCTACCCTTGCGATGGCTGCATATGGTCTCTGAGTTACTTAAACGGCCTTTATTCTTCTGTTATAGCTGTTAGTTCACTTATACTTAAATATACATCGTGTTCCGGGCGATATGCATAAACTTCGACTAGATGTTCAGACCACGGAAATAAGCATTTTTCATTATGGACACATAAACGAATTCTTATATATTTTTTTTATTCTCTCTGATGCCTCTCGTACGTGCAAATGAAATTCAAATAGCATTTGATAATTTAATTGCACTAAGCGGCAACATAGGCTTAATTAAGACCCTTTCTTACTCAATTAAATTTCATTAAATGAAATTGCAAATATCTCTGTAACGAATCCTTTTTAAGTACTACTTCCTTTGTACGATTTCATTTGTAAAAACTATAGAAGCGTTTGCCAAAGTTTATTGATAACGTGAAGAACACGGTGTAATATGGTGCCATCTACAGACGCTGCTGGATTCCATTCCACTTCCGGGTATTCCAATAATAACCAAACCCAATCCCACCTCAATAACATACTCCAATCCAGATAAAACCCTAACAATGACACCTCAACTTAAAAGGGCTCAAAACTTGAAGCAATCAATGTGAGCTTAATACCCAGTTGTTAGAAATTGCCCGATAGAAAGTTGGTGTAATCTCTTGTGGATCAACCGGTAGTACGTGAGGGTTAGATTGGGCTAAGGGGGTGGTGTTCTGTGCGATTTAGTTAATCACTGTGCGGTAATCAAACGTGAGGTATGGTAGATGTTTTGATCGTGAAAGTAATTGCTTTGGGATTGATTGATGAGTAAATTGACATAGTAATCGACTAGATTTGTTTAAAAGATCTCGGATCGTGGAAAAAATGGTAGGCAAGGTACCAAGACTTTTCCAGATTTACCTACGTTAAAAAGATCCAGAGGAGCCCAAGGTTCCAGCAGCAAGAACTTTACAGGCTGTGTATGCTTAATATGCTATGCTACTTTTAGGTAGGTATACCTACTAGGGCTTTAAAAGCTGCACAGACTCTTTTTAATATTGTTCCACATCATAGAAGCTTTATGCATATGACTTCGCTTCCTGGAACCATTGGGCGTTCCATTATCTGTCTTTGTATCTTTGAGATACCTATCCGAGAGTAAATTATTTGCTATATCTACAAGATAAACAACATAATTTTAATAAAATTTAGTCCCATGTAATAGGGGCCTATTACCATCTACCGGGCTCAAATCCAGACTCCGTGCCTGCTACTGAGAAACTCCTGATGGAAACACCCAATAACAATTTGCCCGACCTAAATTGAACCCAGGACCTCATGGTCAGCAGTCGCGATTGCGACCACTAGACCAAAAAAAAAAAAGATCACGATAAACAAATACACCCTATAAAGGCACGGAACTCCCACATAAACCTTTCGCCATAAAACTAAGGTTTTTTTCCCAAACAAAAACAAAAAAGAAACGCCCGTGACACGCATAATTGTTCTTGCTCCTAGTTTGCTGTTATCCCCAGTGGATTAATTTGGCACAAAACGTGAGGGGTGATTGGCCCAAGGGTTGTGTCTATGGGAGTTCAGTTAATCGTCATGGTTATCAAAGGTAGAATCGATTACTATCGCAACAATCGAATTGAATGTTTTCCGGGATCGAGTTGAGGAGAAGAGTTGTTTTGGGTTAGAGATAATTATTTTGTGTAACAGTTGAAGTCTAAATAGCATTAAATATTGTAATTATATCTTAAATCTTTTTGTTATTTAAATTCACCTACTTCGAGTAATATATTGTGGAATTGCCAAAACATGACATTGTAAAATAATTCTGTCTGTGACAGTAACGTACCTGTTATGGTCTAATTGAATTAAATGCTTTGAGTTTATTTAATTGTAACATCGATAGATTGTTGTCCGATCTCATCGAATAGGCATGGTAGTAAATCCCTCTGCTTGTCTGGGGTCTAGTTTATTTAGTTACCATGACATGACTTCTTAGTGACATACTTACGTCACTAAGAAGTCATGTCACACTATAGGTACTTACCTATAGTTTGAGCTGCGTACAAACTTATCCAACAATATCTTATGACATAGTTGTAGAAAAATCAACAAAGAATATGAAATAAAATTAAAACTCAGCTCAATAAAAAAAACGCAAAAAAAACAACAAAAAAAAACAAAGATAAAAAAAATGCACAGCACGACTACTGGATATAAATAAGATAACCAATTTCAGTTCGAAAATTGAAAAGCAAGCAAATGCAAAAGCGAGGTTACAAAGTTATGAAAATACGAGGAACAAATAAAAAAAATCCAAGTGCAATTCGGATTTGCACACAAATAAACACATTTTTCAGTATTTTCCACCACATACTTTAGAAATTAGAGGGAGGGGGGACAATTTTATGCCTTTAGAATCAAATAGTTCTCATCAACCATTGACTTAAGAAAAAAATTGTTTATCAACGGTCAGACAGACAGACGGACAGGACGAATCTATAAGGATCTGTTTTAGCCATTTAGCAACGGAACCTTTAAAAGGATTCCATTGAGTTACAGTAATTATAAAAATAAACTCTACTTTATTATCCCGTATTTATTTTCATGTAAATTTTCGTTGAAACTTTTGTGAAGTATGCCTATTATGTCATTATGTCGGGTAAAACTCGCGTAATTAACATTTATACAATAAACGCAATGTGACTTTGGTTTTAAACTAATTGTAATGCTCACCAGCCCTGTGACGGTTACAATTTCATGCTCTTTTAATTATGGAACCCTATTTTTGTTGGCAGTATACAGATTGGGGTCGAATCACGGTTTCCATTTTGTAATTAAGTTTTGTAAGGTTGGTATTATGTATGATACATTTGGACGATCTGTTTTGCAAAATAAAATTAAAACTGCCAAAGTGACATAAGGACAAGGTTAAATTTGTCTATTTGCCTAAAAGCCACTTTTGCTAATAGATGAGAGCAGCGGTGGCCCAGTGGTGGCGGCCCCGACTTAAGCACAGTAAGTCGTGGGTTCAAACCCAGGCAGGAGCATTACTTCACCGCCACCCCATAATCACCACTGTCCTGAAAAACGATGAAGGAAAACATCATGAGGAAACCGGCATGTCCTAGAACCAAAAATTCGAAGACATATTGTAATGTCTACCAACCCGCACTGGGCCCGCGTGGTGGATTATAGACCATTCCCTCTCATAGAGAGGAGGCCGTATGTCCCAGTTGTGGGAATCTTATAGTTTGATTATGATAAGAGATGAAGCATGGGATACCCAAAGACGCATAAACCCACCAGTGCCGAATTAACCCCATAACGATCGACATATAACCAAAATGTCCACTCTATCCAACGAATCGTAATATATCCCATATATGTTTACATCCACTCACAAATATTTGCATGATTTATACCGAGCCACTCCACCTAATTTATCAGCGCATGACGTCACAGAAAGCAAAAAGATGCCGCCATCCTACGTAAAGGAAAAACTTTTGCTCACCTACTCTTCGGCTAGATAATTAAATTCTTGGAACATTAATCTTAGTTAGGCCTTTTTACACGTAAAACTTTTGCGATGATGTATTTTTGTTGGCCTTAAGTACTTAGTGTTGGAATGGGATCCGAGACGTGTTTAGATTTCGCTTAGGGAAAGTTAGAATTGTATGCCTAATGAAATTTAGATTTAGAGAATGAACGATCCTGTGAAATGTTTTATTTGTGGGACGGACGTGGCACCTATGAGTTTGTATTTTCAGGCAACTGGATTATACTCGTAGATACTACCGCGCTCACTGACGGTTTTCAACCTTATTACTCAGGGCATAAGAGTGAAAAGAGGTCGAACGTCTGTGAGCGCGGACGATCTAGTGAAGAACGTAGGATTTTCTTCAGCTGTGTTTACCGCCATAACGGGTGTTAAGCTGCAGCTTGTGACTTCATCATTCATCATTGTAGCCTTGTTCTCACTGCTAAGTCGTTCTGATGGCCATCTTCCTTTAGTGTCATGCTTCCCTGGTATGCGCGAATCTCAACTTATGACTTAGCAAAAGTACAGTGACAGGCGGCTGATCTATACAAGGTGGAAGTGATACCGTCGCTAAAACGGTTACCATGTATTCAGTTAATATCGATGATAAATTTCTATGGGGTGTTCAGAATGATGTACTGAATACGTGGTAATCGTTTTAACGTCGGTGTCACTTCCACCCTGTATATAGAGCAAACTGAAATTACTGAAACCAATGTCGGTAGCAAAACAAAGACTACGAATTCAACGCTGGATGAAATGCCGCCGCTGCCGCATTGATCAAGGCCACGCTCCCAGCCGGGTCGAAACATATTTTATTTCAGTCACACCGCCCCGCTTGTCTGGCTACTAACTCCGTCACCCCTTCTGCTATGTCATAAGGCCTAAATTGGTATCGACAGTTCTGAATACAGGCGCGTATTACACATGGCTGTTACTCGCATGAAGTATGCAAGCATAATATAAGAATGCAATGCATACCAGTTATTGTCATGAATATTTCCGGCTTTTAGCAAGGAACACTGTCAGACTGCGGAGCCTCATCACAAACCATCATCTCCTGAAGTGCTCTTTGTGTAACTCCACCTGCACTTTGAGGGACCTGTCCGAAATCACTAACAACGCCGTCGATTTGACGGACTTCTGGTGGAAGGTAATTTGACACAATTAATAACAGGAATTATCGACACGACGAAGAAAAAGAACCACGAAGAAACTGAAGTTTGGTTTAATAAGTTGCGAAAAACACTCTGTTCATTTATTCTTGTAGAAAAAATCCCTAGTCTCTTAAAGATATTTCGTTCTTGTAGCTGATAGACCAAGAATTTTAAAATGAACATTCTTTTGGCTGTCTCTTTATTGCGTTAGTAATTTTTTTGGAATCGTTTCTAAGATTCCTTTCAATTGAGTCTTTGTTATTGTTGAGTCAAACATTACTGATGTTGAAATCGCCTTTCGTAATGTTTCTATTGTATAAATGTTATCTTTTTCTCGAAAGTAGTTTCCACCTACAGTTTTAGATCTTGGGGTGGTAAAATTAGGTTTCAAAGATAAGTTGACGATTAAGTTTTATTAAAGCTGCTCTATAGTATTTTTTGCAATTAAATGTAAAGACATCTGGATTCAAACGATGCTTACATAATAAGCAAAGAATCCATGTTTGAGTAGGCAGGGCGCATTGCTCGCATTACAAATAGCAGATGGGGCCGAAAAGTTCTGGCAAACCGGAAGACGTTGCGTTGGAAGGCCTCCCACTAGGTGGACCGATGACCTGGTAAAGGTTGCGGGGATCCGCTGGATGCGAGACGCACGGGATCGGTCAATGTGGCGACACTTGGGGGAGGCCTATGTCCAGCAGTCGAAAGACGTCCGTCTTTCGGCTGAAATGATGATGATGATGATGATGAATCCATGTTTAATATTATTTTCAATTCAACGAAAGGTAACATTCAATTTTAATTCCAACCTTAATAAGTCATTCCAGAGAAATCAAATATTTTGAAAAAAAGTTAAAAACCAATTTCTTCCAAAGGATTCTAAAAAAGAAACTCCGATTTTCAATCTGAAAGCAAAAGGGCAAAAAATAAAGTAACTTAATTCGACGATACAAGTAAAAACGTGCACAAAAAGAGTCGGTAGAAAATGGAATGGTATAAAAAGCATGAAAAATCGTCGCTGTACCCATAAGCGAGCCGATCAGAGAATTTTAAAAACTAACAACTTACCAACATCGGATGGTATCGCTTCACGTTATTACTTTGACCTCGAACCGTTTGCTTACTGTGTAGGCACAATGGGCGGGTGTTTTTGCGGAAACAATATTAAATGGGCAAGGAAATTTGGGCTTTGGGTGAACCCAATAAAGTTTTTTGTAAATCCATTAGTTGAAACTCCGAGACTGTAAAATTCAATTCGTAGAATACGGAAAATTTTGCTGCGAAACTGCTCCAGTCTAGTCCCAACGAATAATGTATCCTTCGAGTCATTCAATCAATATTTATTATGATCTATCGAATAGATATCAGGTACGTATGAAGAATCTATTAAAGTCCTTGCTTCCAATTGATACTATGTCCACTGAAATGAATATCAGCTTAGTGCTGGCGTTAATTAAGTTGATTTTAGACTGACTGCTATTACCACCATTGAAAAAATAATAGCAGAAAGATTAAAGCGGTAGCGCAAACAGAACCTTGGGGGTATCTAGGGGTATATTTTGACAAGTATACTGATTGTTTGGTTTGCTGTAATTTCCAATCAATAAGTGTATGCCCAATGAGCTCTGGGCCAAAATAACCACTTTCTGGAGCCCTGACACAGCCAGAAGGCGTCGCGGCAGACCTCGTAGAAGATGGCGGGACGAGCTGGCCAAAACAAACGACCAGTGGCCCACATTAGCCCTGGATCGTAGCAACTGGAAGTCAAGAGAGGCCTTTGCCCAGCAGTGGGATGACGCAGGCTAACAGTATCAGTATCAGTAAGTGTATACCAGAATGCTATCCTATATTCAATTTCATTTTTAAAATGGCTATCAATACGACTATGGCTAGAATTGTTTTAATACACAGTTGAGTTAGTAACAGAATCTTGTTACTCAGTGTGCCCCAACGCGAAACGCCTACTATGGCAAGTCACGCCGTCCAATTTTGTGAAACGCCAGTACGGGGTCTAAAAAATCAAGCCAAAAGAACTAGTAGGCATCCATTATATTAGTCGTACTCAAAATTTTGCACCCATAACAAAATTGTATGAGAACGTTTAAGATGAAAACATAAACGGTTTAAGAAACATCGTGGAAAACTGTTTATTAAATGAAATCTTTATGCTTTTGAAGATATTTTTATTAGATTTCGCCGAATATTTGAATACTGATTTCGCTGGTGCGATAATGTATACTTTAATTTGATATGTTTCTAAGGTCAAGGCGAAAGGTTACTTAGAAATTAGATACGTTTCTCAGTACCTTTCCAGGTTGCTGCTGTTAATAAGGTCAGCCCAGTTCCGATAAGAAACTGCTAGAATTATCAACTTATTTATAAAGAACTTGCTTCATTGTAGATATGAGTGCCAGTTCTTTCAAGGAATAAGCCAAGACTTATTCCTTGACAGAAGCTTCCACAGATGTAATGATGTTCATATCTATAATGAACAGCCATTTAACCATTTTTAATTAATAAGCAGGGATACGGACGGCCAAGTCTTGGTGTCAAGTTCAAACCCAAGACACGCACCTCTAATTTTTAGGATTCATGTGTGTATTGTATAATTATTATTTGCTTCGGTGAAGGAAAATATCCCGAGGAAACCAGCATGCCTGAGAGATTTCTCGACGGTATGTAAAGCCAAGTCAGAAGCGAAAAAACTCTGACACCAGGTTAGGCACTAACCACACTATAAAGAAAGGCAGATCTTTCACCTTGTAGTATAACACAATTTTAGAAACTTACCGATGTATCAAAGATTTCCAAATGTTGGAAAGTCAATTAAAAGGCACGAAATACATTACCCATTAAACATCGTTCCGAGAAAATAGTAATATCTATAATAATCGATGTTCAAAGGAAATTAATAGTGCTTACTCAAAGGTGGGAGCGGCGCCAACTACAAACTAAATGCTTACCGTACGAGCAGTCGAGCACCGTTCGAGTTCCTAACGTTGTTACAGGTTACCAATTATGTACTACGGCAATTCCACCCGATTATCGTCACTTTCCATCGATAAACAGTTTGAATTTATTTGGAACTCGTGTCGCTGAATGGCGTTAGTATTTAATTGATTTATGGAATGTTTGTAACTTCTAGCGCAACGTTTCGATGGTCACATTCTGATATCCGTTGTGCAATTAAAAAAGAGTTTAATCATCCGATTTGAACTGTTATCATCAAAATCTGGTGGCCTTCATCGTTAGCCAAATTAATTGTGATAAAAGTAGAATAAAAGCATTTTAGCACATTTCACATAACATCACGCCTGTAAACTCCGAAGGGTTAGGCAGCGGTGGTCCTATTGTGTACTAATACACACACATTTCGCCTACGACTCCATGGCTGCTACTGAGAGATTCCTGATGGAAAAACCCAAGAATCGAACCCAGGACCTCATGCTCAGCAGTCACGCTTGAGACCATTCGACCAACGATGCAGTCACACATATTACACATTATCACATTTCCTCATAATATATCTTGAGAACAAGGCAACGTTATTCAAAATCGTCCATTTCCGTTGTAAAACGAGCTAAATCGCAAGCTTCTTCAGTCATACTTATCTTGGGCTTTAACCAACATCCTCTTAAAACATAAGACCACGTATAGCAGTGATAGTCTAGTGGTGTGACCGTCGGACTGCCAAGTTATAGGTCTCGAGTTCGAACCCAAGACCTCTGATTTTTCAGATTCATGTGCGTATTGTATAATTATCACTTGCTTCGGTGAAGGGAAACTTCGTGAGAAAACCAAACCAGCATGCCTGAGAGGTATTTCTCAACAAAATGTAAAAGCCAAGTCAGAGGCCCATGGGCGACATAAAAACTTCAGAGATTTTAGGTTGGTGCCTAACCTGTTGTCAGCACTAGGTTAGGCACTAACCACACAATAAAGAAAGAAAGAAGAGACCTCGTGCTATCTTGCTTCCAAAACCCTTGACAAAACATTCAAACCCTACACAGATCTCCAGCATAGCTATTCACAAACGCTGCGATTCGACAAGTCGTATGTCTATCTTTTTCTGGCATTACGATAGCGAGCGAAAAGGACATAAGACTTTCCGAATCGAAATCGAATCGAAGCGCGAATAGCTATGCAAGTGCAACCGTTACCCACTAACCCTTAAATAAAGTTTCGAATCCCACAAGCGAAAAAAACAATAACACACATATCCCAAGATGCAACCACAGCTATAAATCAGAACTTAAAACTTTTACACACTAGGGGCTTTTGTTTTTTATTTCAGTGTTGGGGAACTAAACGAGGAACAGTTATTAAGTTGTTACTAGTACGAACAGACACATCACCACCCGTGGGTATCGTTACGCTGTAGTTTACAAACTAGGGGAGCAGGGAGTGATAACTCATGGTGATACGGAACGGCTTTCAACGTGTTTCGATTATGTGTGTTTATTATTATTACATTTTTTTTTAATCTGAAGTGATTTTTTTGTGAGCAACGAATGCCTTCAAACAGAAAATTGGGGCCTGTTTTTTAAACTCGTTGATTGTTTTAGAAAACAAATCGAAATTGAATAAAAAAATTGTAGTATAAAAGAAAATGTTTAAAGTAACAAAGAAAAAACTTAAAAGATTTTTTTCTTGTCTTTAAAACTTTTTTTTAAGAAACACTATCGATGTAATCAACACAGTTTGCTTACAATAAATATCATTATGTAGCCCTTACTAAATTGATACGACAAAAAATATTATCAAAACACACGTAAACAAACACCAAAGTTAACAGGAAACTAAAACAAGGATGTTTAAAGCCTCAACCGTAACTTAAAACAAATTAGTTCACGAAACTAAAAGTAGTTATTTACACAGTTAGTATGTCTAAATGTCTATTTAATAGTGTCTACACTATTTATTACAGGGATCCCAGTTTAATGGCAAATTCATGACGGTTGCAAATCACCTGCCTGTTCGGAGGATAATAATTTTGTGTTGTGTTTCAACTAACTTCGCTATTTTGCTTGTTGTTGGTAAAGGTCGGGTTTGTTTTACACGGCGATCGTTAACGTAAACAATGAAACTATTGCGTTTCGTTTTTTTTTTTGAGGCTGTGGTATTTCGAATGTTATCTAGCTGAAAACTTAAGCACATAAAGTTCACACTAGTGGGACATGGGCCTCCTATTTGTGAGAGGAAGTGGGTGGGGTGTGTATTGGTATTCTTCTTTCTTTTCGAGTGGCTAGTGCCTAACCTAGTGTCAAAGTTTTCATGCCGCCCATGGCCTTCTGACTTGGCTTAACATGCCGTCAAGAAATATCTCTCAGGCATGCTGGTTTCCTCACGATGTTTTCCGTCACCGAAGCAAATGATAATTATAGGTACAATACCTACGCACTTAATTCCCAAAAATCAGAAGTCCGTGTCTTGGGTTCGAACTCGAGACCTATGACTTGGCAGTCCGACGGTCACATCACTAGGCTATCACTGCTTTCATTGATTTTTTTTTTGTATTATTATTGATTTAATACGTCTTTGTATTTGTTTGGTTCATTACGCTGAGAGCATTGGTAATTTCAAATTCAAAATCATTTATTTCAATCCATTTAGGGTCATATGCATACATTTGAAATAAAAAATAACAAACTGAAAATGAAACTGACTGGACTCTCTCTAAATGACTGGTAATGAAATAAATAACATACAAAGTGATATGCCTGATCGAGTTGAACCCTTGACCTATAAATTGTAAGTCTGGGACGATAGCACTAGGTCATCCCTGCTCAGTCGAAATGTCATCTACAAAAACTATAACTGTTCAACAAAATACTGCTCTAGGCTGAGCTTATCATCTGGCGTTGGTTGTCGTTGTATAGTCATGCCGAAGCATCACGTGAATGTTGCCACTGCGTATACGCTCGACTAGTTTATCCCGATCCCGATCCGAGGTGATACCAATTCTATAATTATAAATGAGTTTGTGCATAAATTAAGTCTGCTGTGGGCGGTGCTATTTCAGCCAGCAGGAAGAAGTAGCGAACGATCGTCAGCCGAATCACACTCAAGAGAATAGAAGAGATATTCGTCTGTTACACTGATAAAATGTGAGCTTAACCTACATGCGAATGAAGCCTTAACAAATCTCAGTTTCTAAGAATCCTCCAAGAACATCTATTAATTAAGGATTCAATGCAATTCTGATAACGAAGGCAACCTTAAGGCAGGCTGCAATTATCCAATTACAATACTTGATTTTCTAAGCCGCCATCGATATTAATGAACCTCTCTTGAGAGTTCGTGAAGGGGTATCGAGTATCAAGGGCCTATTGTTATAAATAAAAGAGAAACAGCATTTGTTATGTATTTACAAAGAGTCTGACTGAAAACAACCCCATGAGAACTTCTAGCGTGCAGCATATTTAAACATTTTTTTTTGGCTTAATTTAAATTTTCTAAATAGTTAGAAACAGTCTTCACTGGCCTTGTTTTTGTTCTTCTTACCATGCCAAAAGTTGCATTATACAATTTTCTAGGACAACTAGTCGGGTTTTGAAAAATAATCGAATTCTCTATAATGTAATAATATGTTGAAAAACTGCTTATCAACTAGAATGAATATTGTTGGGTAGTGAAAATGAATAGCAGTGGTATTTTTACTGTGTTTTGACATTCGACAAAATAGTTTTGTCCTTATGACAGACAAAAAATAAACAATAACAAGTAATTTGTTTGTAATGTGATGTCTTCGCGTCAAACAATCCCGGCCCTTATTTTTGATAGACGCGTCTCACACCCTACGTCGTGCCACTCATTAATTTATATATTCGTATATTTCGTGCGTGCTGATGTTACCAATCGATAAACGCTACACTAGTTTACAAAATGCTACATTTCAGAGCAGCAATTTGTTTTTTGCTATTGGAATATTCCAATTTGTGAGAACAGTGGGCAAAAAAGTATTCTGTTTGATATAAGAGTATTGTAATGCATAATGACATCGAAGTACAAAGCTGCGATGAAATTAAAAATTGTTTCGTGTAAAATAGTGTTTTTCATGAGTTCGGACGAACTACAGTAATTATTATAACTAGAAGACGGGATATTTACCATGTTTATTGTTTTCTTTGAGTGTTTCTTTGAGTTTGAGTGGAGGAGCTCGTGGCTAAATAATAACAGCCGCTCGGGTCGATCTTTAGGTTAAGCCGTGCTTGCTTAGGTTGGTCTGTGGATGGGTGACCGCCCATTACATACCGAGTTTCCTCCGTGCCTCGGAAAGCACGTTAAGCCGTTGGTCCCGGCTGTCATTTGTAGATCTTTGACAGTCGTTAGGCAGTCAGTGGCCCAAAAATTCTGACAACCAGTCTTACCATGGGGTATCGTATTACCCAGTACTAACTGGGTTGTGGAGGTCAGATAGGCAGTCGCTCCATGTAAAATACTGGTATTCAGCTGCATCCGGTTAGACTGGAAGCCGACCTCTATATAATTGGGAAAAGGCTAGGCAGATGATGGTTTTCTTTGAGTTCTCGATATTAAACAAACATAAACACAAACAAACGAAAAAAAAACAAACAACAAACAAAACACATAAACTTAAACATGGTAAATATCCCGTCTTCTAGTTATAATAATTTTAGTGACCATGAAAGTTTAAAATCTTATATTACGATACAGTATTATACAATCCGATTTTTAATTGATTAAAAACTTGGTTAATTCTGTTATAGAATATAGTAGAAAGAAAAAAAAGTTCTCAAAAAACCTGTTGTAAGTTTCAGAATAAATCTTAGTTGGCTAGAGAATCAGAATTTACACCGATAACTGAGAAACACTTATTATATTCCTACGGTTTAATTTCCCTGAATATTTGTCTTTCGGCGTTCAGTCACGTTCTTTGAAAAACCCCAAGATACATCCTACGTGAATTTACTACTTAATAAACGAAAGACCATCCGATGTCATCTATAACAGCTTTTTTTCTTGAGGAGCTCGTGGCTAAATAATAACAGCCGCTCGGGTCGATCTTTAGGTTAAGCCGTGCTTGCCTAGGTTGGTCTGTGGATGTGTCACCACTCATTACATACGAGTTTCCTCCGTGCTTCGGAAAGCACGTTAAGCCGTTGGTCCCGGTTGTCATTGGTATATCTTTGACAGTCGTTTGCTAGTCAGTGGCCCAAAAAGTTGGACAACCAGTCTTACCAAGGGGTATCGTATTTCCCAGTACTAACTGGGTTGTGGAGGTCAGATAGGCCGCTCCATGTAAAATACTGGTATTCAGCTGCATCCGGCTGCCGACCCCAATATTGGGTAAAGGCTAAGCAGATGATGATGATTTCCTTGCTGAAATACCTAATCTATTACAATCATTTTCATCTTCGACTCCCAAGATACGAATTTCTTTTAACAAAACACAACTTCATGCCTGCTTGCCTCAAAGGCTTAGGTAGAGGTATAC
This sequence comes from Noctua janthe, assembly GCA_910589295.1. Classification (NCBI taxonomy): domain Eukaryota; kingdom Metazoa; phylum Arthropoda; class Insecta; order Lepidoptera; family Noctuidae; genus Noctua; species Noctua janthe. The sequence continues at coordinate 4,639,066 of OU342560.1, forward strand.
CTAGGTACAGTATACCCACTTTTTTCTGAAACTCAATATTACTACACACAACATTACGCCTGTAAGGGTTAGGCAGAGATGCTCCTAATAGTACACCCACATTTCCCCAGTTATGTTTTCGTACCATGGGCTAGCCTATTGCCATCAACCGGGCACAAATCCTGACTCCGTGGCTGCTACTAAGAAATTCCTGATGGAAAAACGCCTGACCTGGGAATCGAACCCAGGACCTCATGCTCAGCAATCGCGATTGCGACCACCAGACCCACGCGGCAGTCAATATAATAAACATTACTATCGGGCCATAACACACCATCCTTCTTGCAACCACGCCATACATGACAAAACAAATGTCCAAACTTTATCTATGTGTCCCAACCCTTATGATTGACTGTCGTATTACAGGGGTGGACTGACGAATCGATCATTCAACACAAATTCATTCTATGTCATATCTTTACTGTCGTTTTCGTAAATGGTAGGTATTTTGAAAAATGATTAGTTTACGCTAGTGTTATTTGGATAGATTGTATACTTTATTGGAGGTTTATACATACAAATTGTATTATCGAGCACGCATGTACATATAAAAAACAGTGTATGCGATAAGATCACCCAATGTGTTACCCTTTTTATAAGTTCTAACTTGTAATACCTGTATTTTTCATGTTGGATATTATAAGAGTATTCTATCCATCTATCTATGATATTTATAAGTTTATATTAAAAAATAGTAACAATATGTCTTTACCCAGATCACGGTTTACCTGTGTGCCAAAATTTGATCCAAATCCATGGCTTTAAGGGGCCTGCGACACATGAATTGCCCATAGAAACGTAATACCAAAATCATTTTACTATTCGATACTGTTTTTCCATCAGGAATTTCTCAGTAACAGCCACGGAGTCTGGATTTGCGCCCGGTTGATGGCAATAAGCTCGCTCCATATTACATGGGACTTAAACGTAGCTGGCAAAATGTGGTTGTACTATTAGGTACACCTCTGCACAACCCTTCGGGGATTACAGACGTGATGTTATTATAATATAATTGTCTACACCACGCGCTCTGGACTGCTATGAATGCATCACACTCTGTACACTTGTAACTGAAACGTGGTTACCTGCTCAGTAGTCATGTGATCAAAAGTACGTGGGCGTACGTTGTATGAACTGCTTGTGAACTTCACCAAAGTCGACCACTATATTCCCTAGATGCATGGGCAATGCATTCTTCGTGAGCTTACGTAAGTCTGAATCCGCCTTAACGCGAGCGTGTTCCTGGAAAACCTCTTTGGTACAGCGCAGTCACGCCGGCGCCAACCCGCGGCGTGCGCGCATCACCCCCAGCTAGTCTTGATATACTTTCGACCCCGCCTTAGCCGCTGTTCTGCTTGATCATGTTACTGTTAGTTTTAAAAGTGATTTGCATTGCGCTAACTTGGCTTCTGTTTTACAGTGCTATCTTGAAGGCTTATTTCTGTAATTAAAAATCTGGTCACTTAAAATCTATGCGAAAAACTTGTCGAAAATTTAGGTAGATGTAGCGGACCTCACGTCGCATTGGCTTGTATGAAACCCGTTGATGACGAACACAAGTAGTACACCACACGACCGCGCGGTTGAGCGGCGCTCATCGCTTCTCCGCTTAGCGCACGGCCACAAAATCTTCGTCGCCTACGCACGGCCGCGCCTACGCACGGCTAGCGGTGTCCTATGAGAATCGCCTATAAAGGGTGTAAATAGACCCTTAACATAAACGAAAGGCACTGGTTCTTCCCGTCTTTGCGATAATTTTTTTGTCCTAGACAACACCTGGGAACCTTCTAGATACGGAAATATTGGGGGTCAAAGTTCCAACTTTTTCACAAGTTTTTTTTAAATACATGTTTTTAATGTAAGATTTTTACTTTACATACCTCCACGACCCCCGTACTATTCAATCCACCCATCAACACAATGCTTTGAGTGTTTTCCATCGAGTCCTACCTTAAAACGTGATATTTCACCCCAAAAAAAAAAGTAGTTTCCCAGCAATAATTTTTGCGTAAATTTACTTAGTTTGATGTACAGAATGCTTGGTTGACGGCTATGTGTAGGGTCTGTTTACACCCTGTAGATAACTTGACCAAAGTGATAATTAATGTCACCTGAACCACGTATTCCCTGGGTGTTTCCCACGATTTCATTCGGAAAGAAATAACTATAATTTAATCAAACAATAAAATTTACATTTCTGATAAACATCTCAAGACACGCTACTACGAAACCGCTACTACGAAACTGGATATTAATTAAATATCGTAACGGATATTCCAAAATCATCTGTATTTCATTTAAAATCAGGGGATCAGCGAAACATGACCGGTATTATATTAAATTCTTCTAAAGTAACAATAACAACGTTCTCTGAATTACGTTGAAGCAAACAATTGATACCGACGATAACTAAGCGGTGAGCCTGTGGACTCCAAACCAATATGGCGGAATTTACCCAAATATATTTAGATTGGTTTAAAACCTAGACTAACCTTTTTGCCTCTACTATTTGTAAACTTGCTTTAAATCGGTACAATATTCATTATTACTTTTTTCAGTACTAACTGGATTGTGGAGGTCAGATACGCAGTCACTCCATGTAAAGTACTGGTATTCAGCTGTAACCGGTTAGACTGGAAGCCGACCCCAACATAGTTGGGAAAAGGCTAGGCAGATGATGATGATGATGATTCATTATTACTTTTATTTATCTCTGTCTGTCTTAAACATATTTAGTTAGCACTAGCGACCCGCCCTTGCTTCGCATTATATCGGGTTCAAAACTATATCTAATGTAGCCTATATTATAAGTTAAGCATCCAGCCGTAGAGCATTGAAAACTGCGTTCAAATCCATGCAGTAGTTTTTGCGTGACATAGAGACAGAAAGACAGACAAAAAATTCAAAAACTTTTGTTTTGGCTTCTGCAGCTCTAATAAAGACTCCCCATATAATTTTTTAGGGTTCATGTCCGTCCGTCTGTCCGTCTGTCTGCAGCTTAGCTCAAAGACTCTTAGTACTAGAAAGCTGTAATTTGGCTTGAATATACAGATTAGTTACGCCGAGAAAGTAGTAAAATTAAATCTCGATAAGTATTTTTTTTAGGGGCTCTCCTCTGCACGTAAAGTGGGGACTTTTTTTTCTCGCATACTGTGGGATATTATTGGGGAGGTCTTAAAAAAATATTACGAGTTTGTTAATGTAATTTTTGGATGAAAAGATTTGTTTGTGAAATATTAAGCTTTAAAGTGCCAATATTTGCTAGATTTACGTGTCTCCGCGCTCTACCAGCTAAACGGTTGTGTTGGGGTGTATGAAAAAATTCACGGTGGTAGTATATATAACGAAGTTAAAAGAAAAACTATCACAGCTAAGTAAGCTTTACAATTTCACGAGTAATAGTCGACCAACTTATAAAATGAACTTGGATAACATATTTTCCAAAGCATAATGTATGGGAGCACAGGTTTTTCAACTGCAAGTGTAAGTTAGTTACAATAAATTCATCATTCGGAGGCAAATCCGCATATTTTGATGGGCAACTACGGAACCCTATATTTATAACCGGTTTTTTTTTCGATATCTTCAATGTACAGACATCGGCCTGTTATAATTTTATTATAATGTATGATGGAAAAAATATGTTTTGAGCAAACAGCCTTAGGTAGTAACTTCGTACTTAGCTTCATGAGTGGGTGTTTCATATTGTATTAAAAGTATATTACGTACGCTGAAAACGTACATATTTTATTACATCTTGGAACATAATTTTCTAATATTCATAGTAGATTTATCGCAAAAGAATTTACAAAGTAAACGCGACTAATCCAGCGTAATGAGCGTAACTCTTTGTACGTACTGTTCAAAAATTCTCAGTGAAAATGAGTCATTGTTGCAAAATGAAACGAAAAAATCCAATTCTCGGAGCTCTTCTGAAAATACGAGCGATGTAGCATGTAAATAAGTCTTTACGAATTAGGGAAGACATCTTTCATCTCTGTTCGAAACGATTAGATATTCATAAGATCGCTCGCCCGTCTCTTGTTTTCCCCGCCTCCAAAACATTTTTTACCCATGATTTATTTTTGTATGTAAACAAAAAAGTTTTACTGCTCAGAAGTAATATGAATCTATAATGCCCAGCTTCCAAGGTTTTCCTTTCAAAAATTACTTTGTGTGTTTTAGGATTATGGAAACTTTAACAGGAAAAGTTGATAATCACCTTACAGGGTCGTGTTATAATAATATAATGTTTCTAGGAAGTTGTAGAACTAATCGATCGAAGATATTCTGGTAAAGTTTGCTAGGAAAACAGATTTCAACATTTTCATGGAAACTACAGCGAACCTAGCTCGGCGCATACCTACAGTATATTGCAGGAGAATACTGTACCTTTCATTTGAAACTATTTTCAGTCATACTAAACAACGTTTTTTTTTACAATTCTTAGTCTATTTCTGAGAATGGCACATATGGTCTGGCTATGAATTTTATTGATCTTCGAAGAAGTATTCGTATTTATCTATTATTTTATTTAGTATCTAGTATTATATCTAGTATTCGTATTCATGCAGTCTTATATTTTTTAGTCAGGATATTTACGCACAATAATATTTTTAGTTGTTATTATCGGTTACCTAGAATCACTGGAACTCTTATCAAACCGTTGCTGATTGGCCACTTTAGCACCATTATGGCTGGAGTAGCTCTTCAATTCATGATCGTATAGCCATGTAGTAACTAATTTTAGATTTTACACTCGTTAAGTTCTGGACTTTTTAAGAGATAATTTATTTGATAGGATTGTGTGTCGTCGGTTGATTACTACTACACTTCGATTAAAGTGAACTTGTGTTTACTGTTAGATCGAATCTGTGGTTAACGGTTCCGTGTTTGGTTTAAAAGCAATGTGTGAATTGCATTTAATGGTGAGCAGTGAGTTTCGAATTTTGTGGCAGAGGAAACGCAAATATTTTTTTAAAACTTTATTGTTTCTTTATAATGTTTATTACACATGTAATTATATTATGCGGAGCACCGCGCCGTCAGGTATCATAATACATACAACAAGTTTTATTTAATACTATTGTTACTTGTATACAATAATAAACTTTTGACATAATAATAACTGGTTATAATTATCGAGATCTGTCAATATCCTAATTCAAGAAAAACACTTTCAAGGATTTTTTTTTTTTTGGTATTTTACATCGAGATTCAGCGGAGTTAAATCTGGACAGCTTTTATGTACAGTTGTGGAAATGAAAAATATTTTAACGACAGTATCTGTCAAGAAAGCACTTCGATATTTTCATAATAAGTAACGATTCTTAAAAAATAAAGGGACGGGGGTCAAGACTACTTAGGTTTTTTATACAATTTCCACAAAAGAAAATAAGTTTGACATTTTAATTAATAGGCAACAAAACTTACACAAGTCGAAGAGTTTTACGTATTTTATTTCGTTATTATTTATAGAAATATATCGGTCACAGGAAGAATATTAAAGTAGGTACACAAACAATTTTCGATTTCAAATCAGAATTGTTTTCTAACTATGTAAAATATTTTCTCCTAGTTTACGCTTACATCTATCTACTCTATTATTTTATAGTGTATTTATTATACAATATCTTGCTTCTTCAAATGGGTCTTATTGTAAGTGTAGTAAAATCCAGAATCTCCTGAGTAAGTGTCATTCGATACGCGATTTTGAGTTCCTATTCATCATTATGATAAATAAGTTCCATAACATGTTTTGATGTTGCATAAACATGTTCATTTCTGAAGTATCAATTTCAATCATGCGGTTGATGACGTCACGTTATGTCAGCTTCAATTTAATTCGTACTTTACTAAGACCCCTTTGCAAAAGCTCTCTTACAAATACTATTTACAACATCGTTTAGATTCACAAAATTTACTAAAAACTTACTTACAATTTACATCACTTAATACAGATATTATTAAAGGCTAGATAGAGTGATTCGTATAACCTCAACTATTTACATTTTCATTTTCTAAACATTTTGTGTTTTTAAACGTAGTATTGTCAGCTGTTTATACATTCCTGTGTCCACTATCTTTATGTCCTTTCAATGGATTAATATGTTCATCACCATTTTCTAATACACATCTATCATAAACAAGAATAGTACGTTTGAATCTTATTTGCCAATTAAGGTAATACAAATTATTCGTTACATTCCTGATACAATTAAATTTTGAAAGTTTAATCATAGAATGACAAGGGTTCTTTATACATGGTGGATGAGCCACCGAAGCTCAAACGCTTACCGCTTTCATCGGTATTAAAAAAGAAATCTGCTGTTTCCTACATCGCACTTATCGTGTAGGTATTGGCCTACACGATCAAAATGTATGGATCGATGTACTGACTACGTAGTAAGCGTTTGTGCGTCGGTGTCTACCACCCTGTATGTTGGAAATCAAATCTAACTATCGTTACGTATGATTAACACGCTTTATATTACACTATATACAACACTACACGAACAAGCATGTTCTACTTGCTCTTGGATTTACTTTGTATTGTACATAACACAACCCACACTATAAAATAGCAAATTGTTCCAGTCGTTTGTACTGACAAGTTGACATAGTTACCATCTTCATTTTATCTGCATTGTCAATATAAGCGGCTGATATTGATAAAATTCTTGTATTTACATTTAGTTAAAGATCCGTATGTGTCAAGAGAGTGTGAGGAAGAGGCAAGCAGCCAACACCAGGCAGTGCGCCGGCGACGTTGGTGCGAAAGCCTGTCCCCCTCGCTGCATCGCCGCAGGGTATTCTCCTGATAAAGGAAAAATCGAATTTGCTTCTTTGGCAAAAATTAAAACTGTTCTCAACAATATTGGTAGCAACAAAACAAATATAGAAGAGAATCAGGTTACACGAGAGGAAATATTACGGAGAGAAGTTTGTTGCCAGTTAGATAGAAAAAGTGATAGAAAACTAGGGACATTAAACTATTACGTGCTTAGTCACTAACAAAAGCCTAACCCTCCACCTTAACCATTCGCTGAGCAATGGGTACACTTGCTTTCTTAGAACGATGTGATTCATAGAGTATTTTACCGAAAACCTATTTAAATTAATTAAACTTGAATCACCAAGTGTGCCAAATAATAAACCAGGATTTAAATCACTAATCGTAGATTAAGATGCGGAACAATAGATGGAATAGAATTTAAGGGATGAGGAATGGTGCAATAAAACCAGCCATTATAATAATGGCGATATTAATATAGGTTACGAGACCAGTATATTAATTTCTGGGAAAGACAATATGAATCGTAGTTTTTGAAAGAGAATAAGAAATCAGAGAACAAAAAAAGAATCTCTGTAATCAATCAAATTCTAAAGTCAATCTATGTTGCATAAGCGATTTGTTAATGCAAACAAATAACTCTAATGGATATCGTAAATCTAGATCCACAGTAAAAGAAAATCTAATTACTTAAGAATAAATAACATTCTCGTGTCTTCGTGATAGTTCTTTCTGAACTTAGGCCAGTGATAAATGGTACGTAACATGAAAACACCTTATTACACCCTAGTTCCACCCATTGTTCACAACCACGAACCTAGCATTAAAAAGAAACATAAAATTTCGTTGATTCAGTGCTTTAATGATAATAGTCTTTAGCCTTATTTTTTTATTTGTAGCGAGGTTTTAAAAATGTATTTTCTTTCCTTTATCTTAGGGAGGTCGTTTATCAAGTAGATTGGGATGCTCTTTACGAATCGCTGCCGTCAAGATTTGGGATTTTATAAATTTATTATTTGAATATGAATTAAAAAGAATTTTTGATAAGGGAATCGTTAATAGCGACATCTTGTAAAGTATGGCTTTGTGAAATGTCAATGTAATTAGGCTTGACATTAATGGCGATGTTAAATATTCCGTTTTGATAAAAGCTTTCGTATTTTTTATTTGGGAAGGAAATAAAGTTTGAATTAATGAAGAGGAAATTCAAAATTAATCCATTAATGTTACATCAAGCGTAAGACCTAAGTAGACGTCTATCTGTCGTTTCCAAAAATCAAACTTTTATACATCTACAAAGAAAATAATAATAAATGATACAACAAGCTCACAAGCCACCAATCTAACGTCTAACTCACCATTGAGCACATGGACCACAATGCTCTTCGACTGCGCGTTGCTCGGGTTGCACTGATACGTCCCGGAGTCTGATGGTCTGGCCGACTGGATTAGCAGGAACGAGGTCGTCGTCTCCCCCTTCTCCGTCACCACCGACACGCCCCCTCTCGGGGAGTCGTAGCTTATTATCTGTACACATTTTATTCACTCCATGTTTTATGGTAATAGGATTGATGCTATTTTCTAGATTGGATACATTTTCCTGTTTTTCATGTTATAAAACTGTTGGATTGGATACATTATTATGGTAATTTGGATTATGTTGTCTGACAAATTGAATTAGATCTGGGTTGGTGAATTTGAGAGTTTTGTTGGAATTGTTGAGTTGTTAATAATTTTCCATAATTTTTACCAATCCGCACTCCGCGTGGTGGATTATAGTCCATACCTCATGGAGAGGAGGCCTGTGTCCCAGCAGTGGGAACAATATAGGCTGATTATGCTATGTTATGCTAAATAATTTTCAGTATCATTGAATTGTGAATTATTTTCATTTTAGTTCCAAGTTGGATTCTATTGATTTGTGATCGTTTCTAGTGTCACTTTTACTGTGTATTTTTATACTTCTATTAGAAATTTCATAGGTCTTACCGCATCATTGTGATTCCAAAATATGTAAGCAGGTGGTTCTGGTGAATATAGAACCACACATGTAAGGTTGATGGTGCTGCCTCGGTCAATGTAGAGGTCAGGACCACCTATGATCTCTGTTGTTGGTTCTGTAACAAAAATAACATCATAAATTGAACGTTCTGCTACAATTTGTAACATGGAGTTCACCGTTTCGTTAAATATTATTACTACATTTTTTTTAATACAGCAAATTTGAATTGCTCATTGACAATATTTTTTTTACCACGACTTGGCTCTTTGGGGTAAGCCAAAATAAATCTATCTAGTAAATAAAAAATATATTCATATTCAAAATACCACGGTTTCTTCCATAATGCGCAAAACCATCAAATGTAACAATTCTTAATAACGAAAGGTCGTCAGAGTTTTGTTTTTCTTATGGCCCCCATAAGTTGCGTGCGTGCCCATAATACACCACACTTAATTACCCGACTTGGCCAAACATGACTAACATAAACATTTTGTACTAAGTTCACTAACTTTCTGACGCAAACGCTTGACTCACAAACACACAGCTATGATAAAGGCTTGCGTACACGTGGGTCTTTTGATGGTGAAGTTCTAAAATGTCCTAAACACAACTGGTGCCATACCAGGTGCACCTCTGCCTTACCTTTCAGTGAATAAAAGCGGGATATTACGATGTTTTTGTTACTCAAGATAATCATTTGCAAAAAGCATAAATCATGCAAAAAATCAGCAAACGGGCATCCCGCACACTGACAGAGTTTTAAAATGTTATCTGTTAGACTTCGGTGTCCGCAGCCTATCCGGTATTTGTTCGTACCGGTTTCACCAAACATTTAAACCGATAAAGGCCTGTGATCTACTGCGCAAACTGCCTTAGGACCGTACTCCACCGAACCAGAGACGACAAAAGAGTAGAGGAGTTGTGTTGTGAACCACCAATAGAATTTCATTATTTACACTTCTTGTATCCACTTAACTTTAGTGGAAACGGTTAAGCAGAGAGGAAATGTCTCATAATTATGCAACGCACAGCGGAGACGATAAGAGACGTGAGCGGCGTGCGGTGAGCGGGTGAAGGTGCTAAACTGGGCGCAAGTAGCCTGTACACACGTCTCTGCTCCGGTCTAACCAGTACGCATCCTCGCACAGCTTCGGTGGATACACCCTAGCTCCTAAGCATCTCTTCTCCTCTCCGCTTTGTACATCTCCGCACGTCTCCGCTTTGGTGTAGTCCGGGCCATAAACGTGAAATTAAAACTTCATACTGGTATTTACTTAGGTACGGTACTGGTATTTAGAGCCATTACCAACCCTTTGCCTCAATGGTACTTGTGAGTGAATGACGTAAAAGTTCACCTACAGCTACACATTTCCCGTCTGTATCTTTTGAAGCGTATTTCGAACCATCTTTGCTACAATTTGACCTTTCATTAGCCTTGGCTCTAAGTGGTTTCTTATAGATACTTGTTCTTAGAGTTCTTATAATATTTATGCTCTCATTTTACTTTCATGTAGGCCTACTTTTGTGACGTAATAATCGTTCGTCCTCGGAGCTATAGACCTTTAAGTGCCCTTGATTTTTAAAGGCGTATACTCCCAATTGTGACACAATTTTACAACTTTTCTAGGTACAAGTCTAAACTCACTTAATGTATTTACAAAGTCTCATAAATGAAATATTCGATTTAGGTTGAAATTCAAATTATCGTCCAGATAATAACACTGTTATTTAATAAATATTACGTCGCTCAACATTAATTTGGTGCTTGTTCAACTATGTTTATTAATGTAACAATAGTTTACAATCATTAAATACGGGCCGTCAACTTTGTAGTCATGACACAATCTATTAAGGTTCAAATTACATGGGGCAACTTCAAAGGTTTGTTTCGTAGAACATATTATCAAAACAGAACTAATTAGAGCATTTTACGAGTACAATATAAACTAAAGTCTTGTTCCGAAAATTGGAAACGGCACAACTTATCGACATTTTACATTCGGATTTGAAAATCGGAATTAATTTTGAGGTTTAGGAAGTTGTATTAATTGAAAAACTTCACTGATACCGAGTTTAAGATCGCTTGTAATTTCGTTGTGGCTTGGCCTTGATACTCAAAGGGAACGGCTGTTATTATCCGATCAAAAGATGGTGCGGCTTACATAAGATTTTATTAATTATACAATTAGAAATCCTTGGAAACTCCAACGCTCTAAGGCAAGAAAAAAAAAGGCAGTAACACAAAAACATTAAAGAATGTAATTTTCATGAAGGGTTGCTAACATAATTTAGACTGAAGTGCCTTTGTAAGCAGTAGTGAATAAGCTTCTGATAGAAAACCCCTCGGCAACCGACAAATCCAATAAGAATCGACTTACCAACAACATTGAGATGTATAAAATGACTCATGTGTGGAGTCGTAGATATTTGACACTCGTATATCCCCGAATCCCGGTGCTGTGGATACTTGATCTGCAACAAAAATAAAATATTAAACCTCAAGCCCTACGTAACATGTTGGAATCTATTCGTTTGAACTGCAAACCAACACCAGCACAGTTGTAAATAGGAACCTAGGTAATACAATAAGTAGGTAGGTTTGCAGACATTAAAATGACATGAGCAGCTTTAAAATATTGGTACAGTTGTGTTACATAGTATTTTTCGCCAGTTGGGAAAAAGGCTAGGCTGATAATGATGAGCTGCATCCAGTAACACTGGAAGCCGATCCCAACATGGTAGGGAAAAGAGTAGGCGATGAAGTCAAAGCTATTTTCTTTTTCTTTTCGGACGGGAAATCATCAAATGACCCCCCCCCCCCCCCCCCACGCCACTCTGGGCGGAGCGGAAGGGAGTGTCAGACTTGTACTGACTAAAACCCATCCATGTTCCTTCTTTGCCCTTTGTGTTTCAGGGCCACGGTATCTCTTTCGAACAGTCCCGCAGCCCTGGATGAAGTCAAAGCTCAGGCGATCGTTTCATGTAGCAAAGGTGGTAGAAAATAATAATGCAATTTGTTAGACAATTTTCAGGTCTGGTAAGCATAAGAAAAATGTTACATTTTAAATTTTCTTTTAGAGGAATTGCGTTGCTTTTTTGATTATATCGTTTATACTGTCAGTAGTACCGGATGGATTTATTTTAATTTTATAGGGAGCAGTTTTATTGACACGTAATTTCAATAAAACTTAACAGCCAAGATGAGTTTCTCTTTTAACTTAAAATTAATTATTTACCATCGCAGAAAATAACGGTAGCTGTACTTAAAATAACGACCATGCCATAATGCGTATTTAATGAAACATTTCACAAGACAAAACCTTTTAACCCTCTACTCTAGCACAGCAGTTTAATTTCCAGAACAATATTCTAGAACATTCCAAGATAAAGGACTTCTTATTACAGCAATATTATCCTCCAGAACAAATGTCCCAGTGATTTTAAGAACAATTAATATAATTTGGAGTCGGGGGTTTATTTGAATTGTAATGATTTTTATTTTATTATTTATTTATTTAAAATTATGAAATAACACCTTTACAGCTATAACGCCAATGCGATGTTACCACCACCAAGATACAATAACTTACATAAGCTAACAAAAATACAATTAAAACACAATCAGAATACATATCAAAAAAGAAAAATATTAAAATACCTACAATAAGCACACCTCTAAATATTTTCAATGCACTTCAGTGCTACTCCTGTGAACTTCATCAGACTGCAGTGAAATATATCTACCTCATCTGAGATAATATTTAACAGTCTTATGGCGCGTGACAAGGGGGCAAACTTGTTAAGGTTAGTCCTAGAGGATGGCTCCAGTAGCGTAGGCGTGGGGCGACGCGCGCCCCCGCAACCGGGTGGCGCGCGCAGCCCCAGCTCCGCTAACAGATCGGGGTGGTGTAGCCAGCCGCGCAGCACCCGAAACACAAAACTACACAGAGCGACGTCCCTCCGCACCGCCAGCCTGCTGTACCCCACCATCCCTATTACGAAGAGACTCGGGTACATGAGCGGGAAGAAGGGATAGACGCCGTACTGTTTAAAAAACAAAAAACGAGTGAATTTATTTTGGATTCTTTCCACCATGACACTGTATTTAGCCTCATGAGGGTTCCAAACGATCGCACTCGTTTCAAGATGGCTCCGTACCAACGAATTATACAGGATTCTAACCACTGCCGTATTCTGAAAGTCTTTGCACTGTCTGAGTATAAATCCAAGATTTCGGAAGGACTTGCCGCATATGTCTAAGATGTGCTCACGAAACATTAATTCTGGAACCATTTCCACGCCCAGGTCCCGCACATGCGTGACTCGTGACATGACCACGGCTTCCATCTGATACTGATGCAGCAGAGGTTCGCGCGCGCGAGTGTAACTCATTATACCGCTTTTGGAAACGTTAAAACCTAACTTATTATCTAGACTCCACTGCAGTACCCTATCAATATCCTGTTGAAGCCGTTCACAATCCGAAGTGTCTGCTACCGACAGGAACAACTTGAGGTCGTCCGCGAATAGCAAACATTTCGCCTCCTTTACAACTTCCGGTAGATCATTGACCATGAGTATGAAGCCTAATGGACCGATATTGCTACCCTGACTCACCCCCGAAAACGTGAAATAAGGCTTGGAGACGTATCCACCATATTCGACGTACTGCCGGCGATCGCCAAGGTAGTTCGCGAAGAATTGCAGAAGGTGCGGCGTAAAACCAAATGCCGCAAACTTAGCCAACAGCACATCGTTGTCGACGGTGTCGAACGCCTTCCGAAAGTCGAAGTACGCAGTGTCCACCTGCCCCCCAGCGTCAACAACTGGCGCCAGGTATGTCATGAAAGACAACAAGTTACTCCCCGTACCTCGACCAGTCCGGAAACCGTGTTGAGCGTCGGTCAGGCGAGAAGTTACTTGATCTGAAATACACTTGTGCAACACCGACTCAAATACTTTAGCAAACGCCGACAGCACCGCCACCGGCCGGTAGCCACTAACGTCGGTTCCCGAGCCTCCCTTCGGGACTGGGATCACTCTAGTGATTTTCCATTGGTTGGGATATTGACCTAATCTTAAAAACAAATTTAAAATGTGCAGTAACGGCTTTTCAAACACCGCGCTACAGTCTTTAACTATATAAGGAGGTATCCCATCTGGTCCCGCCGAATACTTGGGCTTAAGGCGGCGGAGCGCGGCGCGCACCTCGCGCAGGTCGAGCTGGCCAACATGCACGCGCGCCGAGCCCGCGCTCGCGCCCGCCGCGCGCTCCGCCTCCGCGGGGTCCAGCGCCGGGCGCACCTCGTTGTATACCGAATGAAAGTAGGAAGCCAAACTTTCGGCACACTCTTCGTCACTCAACTCCTTTCCATTTTTTGTGACTCGAGTTTTGTTGCGCCTAGCACGCTTGCTTCTAACAAAATTCCAAAACGATTTAGGATCATTTTTAATATTGGATTGTAGCCTACTCTGGTAATTGTCATACTTTGACGCTAATTTATATTTAACTTGGGTTCGATAGTAAGAAAAGCATTCATAGTCGCTATTGGAACCAGTCATTTTAAATAATTTATGATACCTCCACTTTGTTTTGATGTCGCGTATTAAATCAGATGTGTACCAGGTTGGATACACAAATTTACATTTATGCTCACATTTTTTTTTCGTCGGTGTGCATTCACTAATGGCTTCATTAACTACGCTGTAGAAAAACGTCAATGCCTTATCGGGGTCCAAAAACTCATACAATGCCTCCCAATCTATTGATTGTAAAATACGATATAGTCTGAGAAAGTCACATTTGATAAAATTCCATTTCGGTACACTATTTAATACGGATTCCTCCTCGCAATCCGAACTCGGTTTGTGTACCGTCAATAGGTCATTAAATCGACCTCCTAACTTGGCTGTAGCTATCAGTGGAGGATGCTGAACGTCAATATCCACCAACGGTTCACCCGACAGTTCTACCTCCACCTCACTCGCCAAAAACGTAGTCAATACTAAATCCAAAGTACGATGATATTACATCTTAACATAAATGTTACTTGAATATTTACGTAGATCCTCCTTTCACTAATGTCTGTATTTAACGTAGTGTGAATTCTAAATTATTATGGTAGGTTTAATTTTATTGTCTATTGGTGTCATCATCTGCCTAGCCTTTTCCCAACTATATTGGGGTCGGCTTCCAGTCTAACCGGATGCAGCTGAATACCAGTATTTTACATGAAGCGACTGCCTATCTGACCTCCACAACCCAGGTAGTACTGGGTAATACGATACCCCTTGGTAAGAGTGGTTGTCAGACTTTTTGGGCCACTGACTACCTAACGACTGTCAAAGATCTACAAATGACAGCCGGGACCAACGGCTTAACGTGCTTTCCGAGGCACGGAGGAAACTCGGTATGTAATGCGGTCACCCATCCACAGACCAACCTAGGCAAGCACGGCTTAACCTAAAGATCGACCCGAGCGGCTGTTATTATTTAGCCACGAGCTCCTCATTGTCTATTGGTGTAATGTGTTTAAATATAGGTTGATGTGTTGTTTGTTATGTTTAACTGGCATAATCGGCTTATGATAAAGTTTAGTACGAGTGTTGATGTCCGAAAAAAAACATTTAATGATCCCTAAGTAGGGCAAGTATTTTTGTCATGTTTGACGTTATTTTCAGACACATTTAGTGTGTTGCGAACAATAGATACTGGAATAACTTGGTCCCCAAAAAATTACAAATTAGGATAAATTTTCGCTGGTTCACTTATTACGTTTGAATGAATTCACTGCCTGTCTGCCTGTCTGTTCTCTTTGTACTTTTTAACATACTTCAAAAAGTAAGGGATTATCAATTCACCTTTTTTTAGGTTGGGAAATCATCAAATGACCGAATTTCGATTCATCCTAAAATGTTTTTAATAGCTATGCATTAAAAGCATTTTAGGAATTCTTTATAGTCTCTTGTAGCCAAATTACATGAATGAAATGGAACGGAATTTGAAGATGTCTGCCCGTTTGTTATCCTGTCCACAAGGACAGCCTTGTCATTTCCATCTCAACCAAGTGAGAAAGCATAACTAAAAATGTATTTAAGAACACTTGTTTCATCATCATCTGCCTAGCCTTTTACCAACAATGATGGAGTCGGCTTCTCGTCTAACTGGATGCAGTTGAATAGTACCAGTATTTTATATGGACCGACTGCCTGTCTGACCTCCACAATCCAGTTAGTACTAGGTAATACGATACCCCTTGGTAAAACAGGTTTTCAAACTTTCGGGCCACTGACTACCTGTAACAGCTGTCATAGATCTACAAATGCTAGCCGAGACTAACAGCTTAACGTTTCCGATGCACGTATGAAACTCGGTATGTAATGGGTAGCCACCGATTCACGGACCAACCTAGGCAAGCACGGCTTAACCTGAACACCGAACCAAGAAGCTGTTATTGTTCAGCTCCTTTTAAAAATACTTGTATAAAGTTACATTAATCTCCATTAAAACTCTTAGAATGTCTCGTTTGCTTGTTGTATGGTTTGAAGAAAAGGTTATCGGAAAGCTTGCTTTTTATCTCATGGCAAGTAGCCAAAACATAGATTAAGATCTTAAGTGGATACTTGAACATGTAGCGAAGTGTATCCCTAAAGCATGGAGGCTTAGATCTTATTATTTGAGTTATTGTATATCACTTAAGTTGCCAAAACACTCTTTAAATACTGTTTACCAACAGTTAATTTTTTATGTAACCATAATTTTCAACAAGACCAAGTCATGAGGCCATGGGCAGCATAAAAACTCTGACACCAGGTTAGGCACTAACCATACGAAAAAGAAAGAAGATCAATTATGTTGTGGAGATCGAAAAACAAACCTTACCCAAGATACTATGGGCCTATATTACAAGATGAGCTATTGCACAATTCTATCTAAAAGTACTCTTATTGTTCTGAATTAATTGCATAATGGTATTTTACCTCAAAAAAATTTCTCTCTCTAGCTACTTTTGAAATGGGAAATTATTAATCGGGCGAATAATATACTGAATGCCCATTCAGTCAGACTATTATACCAAGTAATTAACTACATATTTATCCGGTCATTGCGGCAAGGAGAATATAGGAAGCAAGAGCGAGCGAAGCGAGCTCGTGAATTGTGGCACCCAGACATGGTCAGGTCAGGTTCGTGGGGGATGGCAGGATTTAGAGAGCGAGCGAAGTGGGCGAACTAAGATCCCGGCATCCCCTTCGTTTTAGATTATTTTAAGCCGCTGCGCGGGGCTTCTATTTCTGTTTGCAGAAACAGAAATAGAAGCCCCGCGCAGCGGGGCTACGTTGAAGTCGCCGTTTTAAACATTTGTATTGTTCGTCACCCACCTACTATTTCAGTAGCCCATATTCAGTATTTTTTCTCCTTTAATTTGAATTTATCTTCACTCGTTTAAATTACTACCCAATTTGTATTTTCAAGCCGCCGTTTTCAAAATTTGTATTCGCCCACTATTTGTCGCCCACTTAGTATTTCAGTCGCCCATATTCAGTATTTTTGGCACCTTTAATTTGAATTTATTTTCGCTCGTTTAAATACTACCCTTTTTTAATTAATTTTATGTAAAGAATACAGTATTTCAGTGCATATTCGTAATGCATACAGTCGATGAAAAAACTGCATCGCATATATTTTCTAAGACTAATGACTCAAGCAAATTAAGCTTCGTTATTCAGTATATTTTTATGAAAATTTCGCTGGTCTAAGACTAGGCAACATCTAGATTAAAATAATGGTTGTATTTTCAACGTAAGGCTCAGCGCCGACAATTGAGAATGCAACAGTGCAATAATATTTAGACATAGATTTAGATGTTGCTTAGGTGATACTGAAAACGGGTTTTTTTTTTGTTAGCCTGCACTGTCCTACTCCTGGGCAAAGGCGTCCCCCCATTCCTTCCACTTCTCTCGCTGTTGTGTGTCTTAGCACTAATTTGTGAGGAAGCAATCCAAGGCATACCACCATCTTCTCCTTGAAAAATGGGTATTAGTTTTCTTATATTTACCTGTAAAGTCCAGTCCTCAGAGTGTGGCAAGTGAATGGCTCTAAACCTCTGATCACTCGTGTATGTGTACCGGCCGACCGTCAGCAGGTGGATGTCTCTGTGCCGGACCCATGATACTTGCATGTTTAACTGGAACAAAAGGATTTCGTTAGGAAAATATTATAACTATTCATCTTATTGGTAATGTCCTTTCAAACGTCAAGTACATATTTCTCGCCATCTATGTGCTTGTGTGACCAGAGCACGCGGTGTTAACGTTACGTAAATACGTCGATTTTAAAATTAAGAATACTCGATTCACATAATATAATATTTTCATAATTTAAGAATTTATTTATGTCTATGGATGATTGTGCTTGTTGCAAATAATTTAACCGATATTCTATGAGATAATTGTATTTTTGATTCAGAAATCGGCGTATTTACGTTACGTTCACACCGCGCACTCGTCATGCACTCTGATGTGAGAATACAGAACGCCATCTAATTACGATCCCTAAGGATCGTAATTAGATGGCGTTCTGTCAGTCGCTGTCTACCCACGTGGGAAAACGCGTTTTAGTATGAAATTTATTTATTTATTTAGGTTAACCAAAAATTGTTTACACAAAACATTTAACATTAAAGTTTCTTAATAGTGCGTTTATAAGTGCAACAATTACACCAATTATGGTTATCAATATTATAAAGTAGAAGTGCAATATAAAAAAAACACAACGTGAATTAAAACACAATGTGTATTTAAATAACTGTTTATTATGGTATTATTTTATTACTATAATACTTTTTGTTGGTGTCATGGTGGCGAAGGCGACTGCTGAGCACAAGATAGGTCATGGCTTGGTTCGGGATATATTATTTGATTTTTGAATATTAATAATATTGATGATCGATGATATATTTATATTTAAACAAAAAATGCGCAATGAAACTGTACTAGACACACTTTTGCCCAACCCTTATATTCCATCTATAATTATCATCATCAAAACTGAACGAAAAAAATTACAAAAAGCAAAAAAAAATTTGTTTTGCTGGCGAAAAAAACGTATGCAAGGAGCCCAACATTAATGCAATCTTGCGGGATTATCTCCAAAATATTCTTGGCAACCGGATACCCGACTGCCCTTTAATATTTCAGAGGGAAATGAGGTAGTTAACGAAAACTCATTTTGGTTTGACGAGAAAAAAGAAACTAGAAGAGCAACATTAGCGATAGCTTATAACCGAGCAGGGAAATTGGAACCTTAATGGTATAACATTGTAAGTTGTACTGTCATTAGCATTAGTTGGGTTACAAAGCTTTGTTCTCATTCCACTGAATCTATTATTATAGGTCTTAATGAAGGCGGATTTTATTTTTTTGTTTAGCTAGGTGGATATTCCTGCAAACAGTATCCATTAGCGCTTTTTCTTTCTTTTAAGATTGATATTCTACGAGTAGATACAGAGACTTTTCAATTTTTTACTTTACAGACACGAATGATTATTCCAAAACTTGATTTGTTTTGTTATAAATATCATTTCTTTGTGTAGATTTTTTTACAATGTTACTCTATTAATTAATGACTTAAAGCAATGTGATTTAGTTTTATCGTGTAATTGAGTAGTGAGACCCTGGCCTGAAATATAACCGAGTGGTTATTCAAGGACTCGTGCTGTAATTATCGTAATATTATACCACAGTTTCAATGCAAGCCTTTGAATACAGAACACATGTATGTTAATAACGTCCTTTATTTATTTTAATAACGGCCTTTATTATTATTATGCTGGTGTTTAATAGCAAAGCTTGCACTTAGAAAACTAACTTAATCACTGCCGCTAGTTAATCGCACATTTTCGACTTATAAGAAAAAAAAAACAAATGTTAATTGATTCTCTGAAGACTTGTTTAATATTAACCACCATTAAAGTGATTAATCTAATAATAATAATCGTCTTTTGTAATAAATGAGATTTCTTTTTTTAATTCTCAGAACTTTTTTCGAATTTGTTCACATTGACTAAAGTGGGGCATTTCACAAAAAGACAATAATTAGTATATTACAATTTGGATAAATTATGCGAGTCTATCACACAGACTAAGGCCGCTTTCACATTAAGGCGTTAGCAGCGCGACAGTAGCGCGGCAGAAGCACAGTCGAAGACAAAATCTAAAAAAAAAAACAATTTTACCGTCTGGACGTTAGACGCGCGACTGTCGCGCTGCTAAAGTCGCCTAAATGTGAAAGCGGTCTTACATAGACAGGTCAACATCCTCTCAAGTTACGAATCCCCCAAATTAAAAAAAAAATACAAAATACAGTCACCAGTAAAGTTAATAAAAAAAAAAAAACACGGAAACCGTTAACCTGAAACCAATTACCGTCCAGCACATGAATTCAGAACCGTTGACAGCGTTCGTATTTAAAAACGCCGCGTGAAAGAAAGAGAGATCTCGTTAGGTAGACTTGTATTTATGTGGGATGTGGCGAGTCGGCCTAATGAGACGTTTTATTTATAAAGTTGAGCACAATACCGACTTTAAAGTTTCATTGTGCTATTGTTACGTCTCATTTTAAGCGAGGAGTTTGTGGTACACCGCTATGTAAATTGGACGTTGCCTGTTGAAATAAGGGTAACTCGTTAGTACGCTGGTGTGTACTCGAGGTTACTCGCACACGTCTGTATTGTTACCAGTATGAGTGCTTGGCGTTCAAATAAGTGCTGTGTGCGAGTATGTGCGTCGGCGCGACAGTAATGTTTTGAAGTAATTTGACTTTCTGTAAACTTGAGACTGTAAATTTATGGTAGAGATCATTTTGGCGGTTTTTGAGAATTTTAATAAGTTGATGGGTAATCAGTATAAGTGTTTTAATTTAAATGTTATCTTTTGAGCCATTAAGACGTTTTCAGTATCAGACATTCTCTTTCAAAAAGAAAACAAATCATAATAAAATCTAGTCCTGAAATTGCCATAGGTATTAATAATAAGCGTACTCAGCTTAGTAGGAACCGCAAAGCACTCTAATCAAAGTAATTAGCAATATTACCACGAATGCACCAACATTGGCTCTCCAACTTCAGCTCAAACATTGGCCATATAACCCAACGTTATGAAAAGGAGAATACCCAAAAGATAGAACATATCCATTGCCAGGGACATAAATCTTACGAGGCACGTGCAAAACGACGGGATGTGTTATCCCGGCCTTTTATCTTTAGCGTCATTTCACGTGAGACATAAACTTAAGAAGGTATCTTGGGACGGACGTGGTTGCAACGCTATTGTGTTACATTGCTCGGGTATTTTCGGAGTCAGCAATTGTTGGGTTATGATTTTGAAAGAGAATATGAATAATATATACATACAATATGTCTAAAAATAATATTCACACATGTAAATTAGAATATTGAATAATTAAAAAATACATACCGTTTTATTCCCTAAATTCTTCACTCGGCAGTTCAGATACGCTGTCTTGCCCAGCAACGCTGTCACGTTCTTAGATGCCATTAGGTCGAAGTACGGTCCGGTCCGGGGCGTAGGTCTAGGGCCGTCGAGGGCCGCTCCGGACCGGATCGAGTTGTCCACGGAACCCGCCGGTGACGCCGTGGCTGAGGCGTTAGTAGGCGAACCCTTGCCGAGCTCGCGCTGCGCTGATGATACTGCGGA
This sequence comes from Noctua janthe, assembly GCA_910589295.1. NCBI lineage: Eukaryota > Metazoa > Arthropoda > Insecta > Lepidoptera > Noctuidae > Noctua > Noctua janthe. The sequence goes on from OU342560.1 coordinate 4,660,614, forward strand.
AGAGAACGCTAATTTTAGTTTTGATGTTACGGAAATTTTGAAGATAATGTAGGGTTTTTTTTAGTGGATATTTTGGAGAATAAAACTCAGAATGTGATGTAATAGAATTATTTTATAAAAAACATGAACGTTTTTCCGCTGAATAAGTATAACCGAGTTAAGTTAAAGAATTTCGGATACCAAAATGTAAATAATAAACAAAACTCTTGATCCAACTGTTTTCCCTATCGAAATAAATTGTCGAGAAAAATCTTCAAAGCCCATTTCATACCTGATCCCATTAAAATCTAAAAGGAAATTTCGTCACGAACCCAAACAGTTTCACCTTTAGAATAAATTTTAGTAAATTGACTCAAAGTCGAAGTTACTTTTCGTTTTCCCCCATTTTAACCCTTGTAAATATAGTGCGGTAGGACTGGAATAGATTAACGCCGACAACTTTATTATCCGTGTCTGTTCTAGTGGAAACTTCGTAAAACCGATCACGTGTGTGAACATCACTTGAGTGAGTGACGTCACGAGCATTCACGCCATGTGCCAGTTTTACTGGGAATGTAGCGCTGTGCAAGATTTTTTCTTTGTTTTTTATGCTGGGGAAAATTTATTGAATGATTCGAAATATGTCTTTGACAAATGTTTTACCACTGTACAAATTAAAACTTTCGTAAACTTGGTTACTTATTTTACCTACTAATCGAATGTGATAAACCTAGGCCCAAGTAATTTGATAAGATTTACCATCAATATAAAAAAGGCTAATTATTTTTGAGGCGGATAATAACTTTAAAAAAAACGAAGACCCGTTAATAAGTAATTAACCTGCATGAAAAGGGTTGACTCAATTTTGTTAATTAAATAAAAACCAAGGCGTTTTTCAGAAGAGTAATACACTAAAACTGGGTTCCAATATAAAACATAATAATACATAAACCAACTTATCGATAAAAAACAACACAAAAATATTGGGTCTATCTATAGGAAGGAAGCAAAGTGTGAAAATAAACACACACTTCTGCTGTCAAATAAAGAACACTATACGATGCATATCACGTTACAGAAAAGGAAGGACCAACATTTTACTACTACTCAAACTTCCTAATATTTGTTCGTGAAGCTCGCTTCAAAATGCTTTCAGGGACTTTGTAAGAAACATGAGCACGCTAATGTTATTTTAATGTGTGCGCACTGTTTTACGGTTTTTACTCATGAGACACAATTTTGAGATAGTTGCAGATGTGATAACTTTCTTGAAATGGTGTCACACGTACTTGGCCAAGAACAATATTGGAGGGAAAGTATTCTATCGTCTTTTGTTTATGTCTTCTGCCCTTCTGTCAATGCTGGATATAGGCCTCTCCCAAACTGCGGCATAAAACCTTGGCTTCCACCTTTCGCATAGAGTCTGCTCAGGCATTTTTTTTTTGGCATCTATCACGCTAACATTAGTATTAACATCTAGTTAGGGGGCGTCCCACGCTTTGTTTAATGCGCAACGTTTTTGATGTCGCAAAATTGTTTCTGAATCCACTGTTCTTGTATATATTCGATTTTTTTTTTACCAAAAAATAATACCTACTACACAAATAATATTTTACTCACTTCTACTAAACACAAACTAAATTGAAAGATGTGTAATACCTTAGCAAGATTTCATCCTGTGACCAAAATTAAAACCTACAATAATCCCTAGACCAACATTTTATCTAAACAATGTTATCTCCAATCAATACTAACCAACAAATCCTCAAGGGGTATAAATTAAAAACCGTTATACCACGTCTATCTGGCCTTGAAAGCCACAATTTGAATGAAAAGCTTTGTCGTCTCTATCAGTTATTATCCTGTCGTTTAGAGTGGCACCTGCTCCCTTCGGAGTTGCTTGGTCTCCATTCTTCGTTTCGTCATCATTGTGTGTAGGCGGCGAGGCATAAGCATTCTGTGCTTTGTTTATTGTGCCTTTTATAGGGTTTTATTAAGACAGCAGGTGTTTATTCATATCGTGATTTTGGTGTACTTTAACCTCTCGTATCGGACTATCTCGAACGTAGACCTACGCTCGAAAATAAGTTACCGTAGTCTGCCGGAGCGTATTTCTACGCATAATTTTTAAACACGTGGCCACGCATGTGCCATTTTCCGCGGCAGACAGCGCATTCGGTTCTCGATGACACCATATAGGAGCGATTACATGTAAGATTTTGGATTAGCATTTATGATCTAATTGATGTAAGGCATAGTGTTTATCATTATGATCAAAAAGTTTCTATGCCGACGCCAAAAGTAGAATGATATAGCTCATTGTATGATTCAGTAACTGTGTTACGGGGGTCAAATAGGCAGACAGTAGTTTCAAGTAAAACACTGGTATTCAGATGCGTTAGACTACAAGAAAAACCCATTTTAGAAGGGAAAAGGCTAGGTATAATGATGATGTTAAAAGAAAAACAAGACATTTGTCTTGCACGGGACAAAACAAAATTATTAAATTATCAACAAAACAAAATTATATAAAAAGCAAAATTAAAACAGAAAAAAAAAACAGAAAAAAAAAAATAAAACAGAAAATAAAAATAAGATAGATTAAACATTGATTAAAAGAAAATTGTATTTAAGAAAATGCCTAGAGACATCACAAAACAAAAACACATCTACAAATGATGCTAAAAACAAAATAAAATCACAGGATTGTACTATTTATATAAATTGCAAATGACATCTTCTAAAAGCAGTACATTGACACGTCATTACACAAAAAGGCTTCCAAAAACTTTCAATGTATTATGATTAGAGCACAACAGCTAATTTAATAAGACATTAAACTTGTATATAAAAGATCTTGGAGAAAGTCAGAAGAAATATATTTCAGTACTAAAATTAAATTTTGTTGTAATGCAAGACGTGTTTTTTTTATGATTTCATCAATTTTTGGGCGCTTGAGGAAAGAGAAAAAGGTTAACTGGGTAAAATAATATAAAAAGGAATGAAAATAATGTATAATGTATTTATTTTCCTCAAACAATTGAATCAGCAACACAATATTGATCTTGAAACGTGGAACTCCTCAAAACCAAAAACTTTAGAAAAAAAATTTCAAACAATGCAGCATAGAAAAGGTCCAATAAGCCAACAAGACCAATGTAACTTACCATTCAAACCAAAACTCTAATGACGATACAAGTTATTATAATAACATGTCAAAATTTCCGCAAGCAAACATTTGGTTACAAATAAATTCTGTACCGTATAGAACTTCCCCAATTGTCCCCACTTTCCGTAGCCCCAATGCTAATAACATACATGATAATAAACTAGAAGGCAACGCTATTGTTATTATTAGAGGTATTGAATATCACAAAATGGCCGCGGACAAGGGATCGGAACAAAACACGAACACCGAACAAGAAGGGTTCGGTGGTAATTTAATAGCGGAAGCCCTAACATATTTTTACAGGGCTGCGAAGGGAAATGTCAAACTTTTTGTTTGCCGATGAGTTTTTTTTTTGGTTAAATATTAATATGGTAATTTTCATTTATGCATGGATCTTGGAACTTTGCACTGGACATCCCGAAAGTTTTTTTTTCTAATTATGATGGCTTATACCTAATGCATAGTCCTAATCATTCATGCTTTTGCAGACAGACTCATAGTAAGGTTAAATTCTCTTATTTGTGAAAACTCGTCCCAGACTTTTAATTCAACATTCTAAACTAAAATATATTCTCATATACTTTCAGCATTAAAGTAATTTAGACTCAAAGCGTCACTGGCTTAGCGCTATATATGTATATTTAGAGGTTAAAGCAGACAGTATCATATGCAAAAGAGGATCCAACCTAACAAGTTTAGACTAACGAAATTTAATTGCTAAATGTAACAGCACTTGAGTGTCTCAAGCTATCTTTTCTAAGCTACATTTGATACAGAGATATACATATAAAGTTATATTTAAGCATATGTTTAAAGCTAAAGTAATACGCATTGCAGATGCGGCAACGGAATGGCTTCTAGCTGTTCAGTTTCTGCAGTGTCTGGTATTATGTCGTGGCGTGGGTTTGCTTAAAATAAAGCAGGTTTTTCGTTGTATAAACAGCTTAAATGTTTGTCTAGGTGCGGACGAAAAACTTGGATTACTTATGCGGTGGTTTTCCAGTGCAATTTGTAAGGATTCGGTCCGTAAATGAAGATGTAGCGTTAAACTCGCTCGCAATCTTTGTATTGTGTGGAGTCTTAGTGGAACGTTAATGTGTCCGGGTATGGCATGTTGATTTATTTTCAGTTTCTTGTTTATCTACTTTTGTTTTGGTTTATCTGTCCGTAAGAGTTGTAATACTTTTGTGGGTATAGAAAGATTTACATTACGAGATGGTTAATCATAGCGCAGAATCTTTTTTAACAGCAAAATTATCATTGACATGGAAAAATATGTCAAAAACACTTTGAATATCAAGACAGACTTCGATAATTATGGAAAAGAGCACATAAAAATACCCAAAAATCGAAACTACGAAACTCCAGTCCTCAACATTCGTTAATATCTCATAACTTCTAACAGCCGATAATCCAAATACCGGAGAAATAAAACAAGCCGAATGGATAGCAGTAATAAAACCGACCATTACCGAAGTAAACAATATTAGAGAAAGAGTCGAGGTTATAAATCTTGGTAGAAATGCCCAGACAGCGATAGCCGACCAAATTGTGGCGAAAGAAGGTACAATATACGTAATACATAAGTTAGATTACGTTGTGTCTTGTCGTCCGAAGATTTTTCTTTAGATAGAAGAATAGGGTTCGTTTTTGGAAGGAGTGTTTTTTGCAAGGATAAATGAATGATTGAGAGGGGTCGTTGAAGTTGTACATAGTTTAGAATATCTTCTTTTTTCATTGTAAATGAAGAATTGATAGCCAGTGAACTTGCTACAAGTAAGACTGGTTTTAAATAACCAATGTTCGGTACGCATAAGTTAATGGGAGCACACTTGATTATATTATCTAAGAATTTAGATTTTAACATGTTGGACTATGCAGCGAGTTTTTTGCCAGTTCTTCTACAAAGGAAGCTACCACTACGAACCGTGCATCTATGTTTAGACGTTTCATAAGTGCCCTTGTCAGTTTATGTGAAATAAAATATGTGAGTTTTAATACTAAATAAAGGATAACAAGCAAAATATTTTATTCTTACTATCATAAACGTAAGTTTTTAGAAGTGAGTAGATAAACAGTAAATACTCTTCTACTTTTTATTTATAAACAATGGGAAAACGCAAATAGCAATCAATTTCTAGAAAGGTAAATACCATTCTAATTGAGCACAATTTATTTTCCATGCCTTCGCCATAAATAGGAATAAGTGGGTAAATGAAACATAAATAATGACTCTGACTGGGTAAACAACCGGCAAAGCAATTAGAAATTAAAAACTAATCCGGCCCATAGTAGGATTGGCATTAACAAAAATGTATCAAGGGTATAAATAGACCCTTAACATATCCGAAAGGCACTTGTTTTCCCTGTCTTTGCTATCTTTTTTTTGTTCTAGACCATACCTGGGAACCTTCTAGCTACGGAGATATTGAGGGTCAAAGTTCCAAATTTTTCACAAGTTTTTTTTTAAATACTTGTTTTTAATGTAAGATTTTTACTTTATACACCTCCACGACCCCCGTACAATTCAATCCATCCATCAGCACAATGCTTTGAGTGCTTTCCATCGTGTCCTACCGTAAAACGTGATTTTTCAACCCAAAAAAAAAAGTCGATTCCCAGCAATAATTTTTGCGTAAAATTACTTAGTTTGATGTACAGAATGCTTGTTTGACGGCTATGTGAGGGGTCTGTTTACACCCTGTATACTTTATTTTGAACCAAACTCTGACATCTGTTGGGAAAAGAAAAACAATATTCGTCCTTGGACTCAATTCTTCGATTGATGTTTATTTGTTTATCTTCTTTCTTCGGGAAGATAGTAAATGTCAAGACTGAAAGTAACGGGTCTCATAATATTGAGATTCTGTTCGAAGAAACATTGTAGATAATTATTTAAACGATAATAAAAAACAATGAGATTATTACAACCAGTACTAGTTAATACTTTTGTGTTATTTTGTTCTCTTTCGTGTTGGGTCGACAATATTGTCACAGTCGCGAGAACCACATGGATAAGCGACGCACAGAACCGGGAAGTGTGGCAGAAAAAAGGGAAAGCCTATACTCAGCAGTGGGTGATATGATGATGATGGTGAAGATTACCTATCAGTGGCGAAGGTTCCGTGTAACTCGATTCCTACCGGCTTCCCTTTGAAAAATGGCACAGTCTGTTCTATAGACATATAATTTTATAATCAAATTAAAGATAATTATGTACTCCGGCTTACCTCTTACAAAAATTAACCCTTCGCTACTGTTCCCTATTTATGCTTTTCCTTCATTACCAATCGTCATTTTGTTATTAAGCTTTCACTATTTAAAAACAAAATTACTCTCTCATTACGACCAACATCAAAGTTATAGTATCTTCGCGAAATTAATTTCTGTATTCCGTTTGGTTGCGTAACTCATCTTTTGAGGAATACTTTTAACCTCAATTTGCAAAGACGGCATTCAACTAAAGATTTATGACGTTTAGCGTTTTCAACGAGATTTAATTATGTGAACATTTTGCTTTAATTAATCATGGAGCGGAGTTCGGTATTGATCGTGTGGAATGTCGAATCTATCTTTGCGAAGTCAAGCGGTTGGTAGTCAAAGGTTGGTGTGCAAATATTTCAAGTTTATTTTTTATTTTTGTGGGCACGCAACTCGTTAGTACATTTTTACTACACACTTACCCTACCCTAACAGTGCTTTCATTTAGACAATAATTAAGGCTTAGCTAGTGTCATTGAAAACGGGAGCAATCGGTTATTTCAAAATATTTGACCAACGAGTTAGAGATTTTTATCTTTCTATCTAGGCCAGATGATATAACAGTTCAATATGATATGAAGCAAATCAAGTCGATGTATCAACAAAGATTTGATAAAGAAAAAATGTTTTTTTGTGTGAACAAAGAAAACACTTATTACTTCCATACATCGTGGCGAAGTCTCAAGGCTAAAATATCTTTTGACTCAATATTCCATACTTCTTTTTCATATTTGAACAAATAAACGATCTTCCTTACACGACAACGTGCTTCAATTACCCAAAAATTCGTAGACTAAGTTCAATTTAATTGAACTTAATTTGTTCATTTAAGTAGAACGTTATAATTGGATGTTGTCATCCATTGTGGCGCGTCTTTTCAACACATTGACGGTAAACAATGAGCTGTCAGACATTTTGGATGTGACATTGTTGGTAATTAATTATCATCGTGTATGTTGGACGTCGGTTTCAGAGATTTCTGCTGATTTATGTAAAAATATTATTTAACTTTTTTTTAGTTGGGAAAGTGTAGATCATGGTGTATCATAAATCGGTGACACTCCAGTGATACCGAGTACTAATCGATACCTTCCTTAAAACTTAAATAAAAGTAATTTTAAGTTTTTATAACTTACAGTAAAGCAAAATTTTGGTAAGCATATAGCCTGCTATAAGGTCGGTTATAATATTTTTTTCCAAAAAAATATAGATAGGAATCTTCCTATCTATATTTTTTTTTAATTGCACATTTACATAATTATTTACAGAAAACTAAAATATTTACTAACCTAAAATATTGAAACTATAAATAAAAGCTGACAAGTAAATAAAAATGAACATTAGATCTACCTCTATCTTGCCTCAGGGTCAATATTAAAAAAGCTTTGCCCCCGACTCCAGGTATTTGTGTTTCTGATATATTTTTTTATTATCTATACAATACCTACATAAAACAGAAGTTGTAAAACGTTTTTAGGAAAATTGGCCTGATATTTTAATAGATATTGTTTTCTATATTCTAGGTCCTTGCTTAGGTTGGTGTGTGAATAGGTGACCACCCATTACATACCGAGTTTCCTTCGTGCCGCGGAAGGCACGTTAAGCCGTTGGTCCCGGCTGTGATTTGTAGATCTTTGACAGTCTTTACAGGTAGTCAGTAGCCCAAAAAGTTTGACAACCAATCTTACCAAGGGGTATCGTATTACTAATCCGGTTGTGGAGGTCAGACAGGCAGTCGCTCCATGTAAAATACTGGTATTTAGCAGCAGCTCATTAAACTGGAAGCCGATCCCAACATAGTTTTGAAAAGGCTAAACAGATAATGATTGTTTTCAATATTTTTACAGTTTTTGTAAGAATGTTAAAAAATAAACAGTCTAAAACTAAAAAAAAACAAGTATTGAAGTTTTTTTCGTAGAGATTCAATTAATTTTATTCAACGATTTACTTACATAAAAAGTTTCTAGTTACTAGCCCTAAACTTAATCAAGTCATTTGAATAAAATAACGCACAAAATTAAATAAAACCACCAAAACTAAGTGGTTTCTATATTGCAAAAATAAAAAAGATCTTTTTTAACCTCGTCTTCTTTTATTGCAAAAAAGGTTGCTTTTTTATTACAAAAAGAAATCTAAAAGATCGCCCCGAAGCACAAGTCTGAGTAACTTTATGACTCAAATGTAAGATCAGCCCTGCTTTATCTGTCCTTATAACTTTGGCTATGTACAGTTTAGTTCAGTAGGTAAGAATTTCCAATATTAATCATTTTCCATTGAACTGGATGCGAAGTGGAATGAAAATTAATTTGTAATTTGCCGGATGCTTGCGCACGACTCAGCTATATTATAACGACTTTATAATGTATTGATTATTGCTGCTATGTAGTTATCAAGGTGTATTTGAGCTCACATCACACGGTAGTATGAGCTCGCCTGGGGGAACTACTACGAGTCTTCGACAATAACAGTTTCTTTGGGGTAGATTGTTGGTAATGTATTTTTCTTCCGTAGTATCTATTTAAACATATAAATAAATAACTACAAACTAAATTTGTATTGGATATGTATCTTACTCACCGTATATTGGATTTAAAGTGTAATTTGTAACAAAACTTCAATAAATACAGATGTCAAAAATCCGCCGCCATCACAGCCGCCATGACAGGTGCCACAGATAACGTAAAATCGCACAGAATAAAAATAAATCACACGCCACACGTTCGGATAAACGTTAATCTAACTTCTTCAAGTTAATATAACTTTGCCTGTTTCCTATACGCATGAACATATTTTGGGAAAGTCATGAATAATAATTTTATGGTAACACGAAATGCTTTTATCATTACTCTTTGAGTGCAAAGTTGGGGTTTTAATCTTGTGTGGTTGTGGGATAAATAAAAACTCGTTGAAAGGGTTGGTGATGGCTGTAGGTACATCTGTCGTAGTTAATTAGTTATACGAAGGTTCGTAGATAAACGGTATTTTACACACGTGGTTTCTCAAGTTTTTGTACAATTTTCTCTTTTGATTTTGACCTTCAATATTTTACGGTTTAAAATAATTTGGAGAAATTTGACAGTTTGTGGTAATACAATAGTAGTAATTTTAGCCATCAATATTATCATTCCTACTGTCCTTCTCCAGCTGGCGCAGCATGTCTTCTTCTTCGATGCTTCTCTATTAGCTGGCGTCTGAGTATGCATACCATTACAAGCCATATCATCATGTACACACTTCTTTATATATTTGTTTGTTCATTCCCTAATCTTATAGTATTTTAGACCAATCTCAGCTAACTGGCAGTCATTACCTATTGTACATTAGTGTACATCGATAACATTATAATCTCTCATTATTTGTTCATCATCATCATCTGCCTAGCCTTTTCCCAACTATGTTGGGGTCGGCTTCCAGTCTAACCGGATGCAGCTGAATACCAGTATTTTACATGGAGCGACTGCCTATCTGACCTCCACAACCCAGTTAGTACTGGGTAATACGATACCCCTTGGTAAGACTGGTTGTCAGACTTTTTGGGCCACTGACTACCTATAACGACTGTCAAAGATCTACAAATGACACCCGGGACCAACGGCTTAACGTGCTTTCCGAGGCACGGAGGAAACTCGGTATGTAATGGGTGGTCACCCATCCACAGACCAACCCAAATCATCAAAATGATAATCTCTCATTATTTTTTGTTTAAACAATAACAATAGAAACCAATTAGTTTCATGTTATTAAAATAGGTCTGCGGAATATTCAAAAACAAACGTAATCCCTTGGTAAATCTCTGAACTATTTCGCTGTTTATGCTAAACAGGTAATTGAATAATTAATCATATTTGTAATGAACAGGATTCTTGTTTTATGTTATTTATGTAATTACATTGTGTTCCACATACATACAAATTCATACTCCCATGTTAATATTACAAATTTTAAAGTACTTCCCTAATTCAGGCTGTCAGTCGGTTCGATTGTCTATTTCCGGTAAAAAGAGCTAGCGGGGCGCTTAGCCCATACAAACTTATTCCCCTGTTTTCTCTCTGGAAAATAATACTAAAACAAAAATATTTTTTTATCATAAACACTAGAAATAAAGAAAATAACCAATGAAGGAAATAACAGATGAAGAAAATAACCAACACTTATGATAAAATTGCGTTTACAAACCTACCAACCTACCTATTAACCCATTCAAGTCTTTAATTTTAAGTCTGAGGTAATAAAATTAGCAATTGTGGCTCACAATACAAGGGTACTGCAGTTTAATTTTGCAAGTTTCAAGTTAAAATAGTAGTAACTTGGAGAAAATGGTTGAACCCGACTACTTCTTGGGAAGAATTTGTGAGTATCCATCTCATTGTTTGTTCCTTCAGTTTTGATTTTTTGAGGAGATTTCAGAAAACAGTAAGTTCTAAAGAACATCGTATTAATGTAGCTGCATGCAGCTGTATAAAAAGAGCATTGTGGCCAAATAACAATGGAATTTGGCAAATTTTCAGGCACAGCTTGGCTTTAAATTTTGAGAAAATTAACACAGCGATCTTAAATGCATATAATCAAAAGCCATTTACAAAACGTGAAAATTATGTAAGACCTCAAATAGACACCTTGCCTTCTCACATTCATGAATCTTGGTTAAGTTTTTTTTATCATTTTCTTACTAATAAAAACGTAACGGTAGTGTCATTTGTAGATCTTTGACAGACGTTAGGTAGTCAAGTGACCCCAAAAGTCTGACAACCAGTCTTAACAAAGGGTATCGTATTACCCAGTACTAACTGGGTTGTGGAGGTCAGAAGGCAGTCGCTCCATGTAAAATACTGGTATTCAGCTGAATCTGGTTAGACTGTAGGCCGATTCCAACATAGCTGGGAAAAGGCTAGGCTGATGATGATGATTCTCTAGGTAGCGTCCAGCTTTTAAATAAACCAGCACTGCTCATATTTTCCTTTTTTATCTTTAATGATAAGTTACCTTACAGCTCTTTTATTATATTACTTTTCTAATTCATAATTACACAAATAAATATAAATAAAAGACACAAATAACAATTACGTTAACCACAAATGACTGTTGAAATAAAACTTTTGTTTGTCGCGATTAAACCCCGCATAATTTTAGCTTTCTAGAATAATTTATGGCACGCAGTGGTACTACATGCAATAAATTCAGCCTCTATAATTATGTCAATTTAAATGATAAATAACTTTAATAATTCACTTTATGCCATTTCAGTTATATTAAGCCACGTATGAATTGAGAATTTTTTATTATGACAAAAAAGTTTATGTACCTAGCTGCTTTTCATAAATTAATATTTTACGAAAAATAATATTCTTAAAACAGTAATTGTGTTTTTCGACTTTAACTTTGAATAATAAAAAAGTTCTTTCCTTATATTGTACCTATCCATAAGGAAAGAAAAAAATCCGGATTACGGTGTACATTATGGCTTCCCAAAGTTTTCACTCACCCCTTGAAAAAACGAACATTAATGTACAGTAGACGCTCAAAAGTGCACTACCATGCTAAAGATTATATTGCTATGAACTGTGCGAGCGCGATACAGCAGTGTGTGTGCGTGTGCGTGTATGAGTGATGTCTCAACATTCCACACATATCACACACTAATGAACTGTCGTCACACTACGCGAAATAGCATTATATTTCTGTTGCATTTAGAATACACTTCATAGTGATGACCTATTCTTACCATTGCATTGTTAAAATTCGCGTAGTATTAACATGTGTTGGTAGCTGTTTGGGCTGAGCATGGGTTCACGATCAATGAAGTCCAAGTTCGAATCCATGTTATTACAATGTGTGGCTGTTTTTTGTTTCTTTGAAACCTTAATAATATTTGTATTTTAAGCAGAAAGTCGTTAGGTATTTATGTTTATTTATAATGTAGTCATGCTTATTATTTATTTTTTATAAGGAGTTAAATATTAGATAGTTATTGTATTATTATTTAACCTCATTAATTGATTTTTATTTTATCTTTTCGGTGTTGGAAGGTGGAAATAAAAAAATCATGCTGAATGATAACAAAAATGTTTATTGGTTTTATTTATTTATAAAATTAACAAACTTTTACGAGAATTGTGACGTCACATTCCTACCTAGGCAAAAAAAAGTTCTCTTATCACCGTTCATAAGATTTTTTGTTGTATACCCACTTAGTCAATTCATAATAAGAATAACATAACACGGAAAGGATATTCTAATAACACAAAAATAATTGTTGATACCCGCTTATTATAGGTATTCAGCAGAGTTCATTGAATACTAATATATGAGTTAGACTTTATGAACGTGTTTTTTTTATGTAACGTCACATTGAATGTATTGAGGTTATAGCTTAAGTGTTCATTTTCTTGACGAAAAGAATATTGAAACTAAACCCCAATTTAAGATCATTAAATTTAAAATTTATTTCTTAATTTTTTATTTTTTTATTTACGGTTAGGTTAATATTACTAAATATTTAGTTACCCGGTCTACTTATTAAATTAAGTATTATTATTTTTTCGCCATAAATTAAGTCTTCCTTTTGTCAAGACTTGAAAGTCTTCTCCTCAGAAAATACAGTCACCTCCCAGTTAAAATCTAAATAATCTCGAGCAAAACGTAGTCTTTCCTCCCTGTGGTTTTGTGTCAAAAATGGTTTTTAGCTGGCTTCCGATGATGTAAACCTTCAGCATGGACTGCATGGCGAACAGTCTGTAATGTAGTATCCAATTGCTCTGCAAACATTATAGTTGGAATGAAACCATTTGTTTCATATTCTTCCACCATAAAACGTCGCTGAGTCGGGTTAATAAGCGTCGGCCTTTCACTTCTTAGATGACTCTTCAGACTACCTTCTTCCTCAAACCTCTTTACCCAACGGCTAACAGAATTTCTAAAAAAAAAAAACAAAATATGATTACACACTTGCAACTAGCAATTTATTTAATAATAAGAAAATCACACACCACAACTATCATCATAATAATTATAATTTTTAAAAATAACTTACACATTTTAAGCCAGTTTCAGTTGAAATTTGAGAAATATTAAGCCCATTTTTACGCAAAGTGACAATATTTGCCCTGTCATCAATACTAATATTAGCTTGCATCTTGAATAAAGACAATCAAACAATACGCTAATCGTAATAATAACACAAACGCTCGAAACAAAGTTCACCAACTAACAACGTCATAACTAACTACTTTGTTCAATCCAGAAGTTTATTTTGTTTCACATTCACCCTCATCTTTTTTGTTAATAATAAGTTCCAACTAATATTTTGAAAAACATATCTCATCGGGTCTAACGTATCATTTATAATTAAAACACAAAAAGTGTAACTGTGTCACTTGGATTCGAACGCAGGCTCCACCGTGTGAGACATTTAATCTATAGCGTTAACCGCTAAGCCAGATAGACACATAATTGTTAGTTTGAAATTAAATATCACTAACTTAATACTCCGTCGCGACATGACAGGCTTGTCACTAAGGCAAATATCATTATATCGCACTCTTTCTGACTAGATAATTATGAAAGAGTGCGATATACGAGACCGTGTAGGTATGTGTGCAAAATGTTTGTTATGGAAAAAGGTCGTAAGTGCGACTTGTTTTGATGCGATCGTTTTGTGAAACTGCTATTGCACTTATGGTCTCTACTGTACATCGCAATATTTTTTTTATTTGAAATATTATGTACAGTCCAGTTAAAATCCTCTTTGAATGACAACCTTTTCCACAACTCACATTGAGTACATAAAACTACCTTCAACGCAGACGATGTGGCCCTTCACAAAGACATTTAAATGTATCAACGACGACAGACGGGACAATGCGAATAAAATCTAAATCTATTTGCAGGAGCGAAACTGACCCTTGCTCAAATGCTCACCCGTCTAGTGTCAAAATTGACAATTTTACTTAAAGGAGTCAATGGGACATATGCATTATGCGACACTTGTTCTGTTAGCGTCTCTCCAACAGTTATTAAGCCCAAATCCCTTGCAAATTTTAATAAACCAAAGGCAAAAATCCACCTGCATCCTGTGGGTGCGTGAGCCACCATTATTAGGAGAGCTGAGTAGGTGGAGTGGCGCAGTGCTGAACTGTTCCCTACAATTTGGTTAATCGCCTCGCACGAATGCGGGTAGGGGGAGGGGGGGTGAAGAGGGGGGGGGGATGTAGGGAGAACCCTGCGTGACTTCGTGCTAACTTTGGTCAGGCGTAGAGGAGGCGCGGAAGCGTGGGAAATAGGGTGACGTTGGGTGTATAAATAACGTTTTTTTTTGGGGTCGCAGGAAAGGGTTACAAGATAAATTTTGGCTTCTTTATCCGTAGCTTGATATAGATGGCTAGGTTGTGGGTGGTTAGCTACGGTTTCATACCTTGAAATTGTAACCGTCCATTTATGTCTTGAACCACTAATCCCGATTATCACAAACATGCCTCAAACAGGTCTTGAAAGGTTTCTTCATAAATAATGAAATCCAAGTAAAAAACGAATTAGAATCAGGTTTACAGTTGAAACAAATTTTATTATTAACACTGAAAACGGAATATTTACCATGTTTACTATTTGTTTTGAGTTACTGATATTTCGGCGCTGTTGCAAGCACCATGATCACGGTTAAACTGAAGTTATTGCGGGTGGCTGTTTATGAGCAGACAAATCGGTCTACCCTCTTTCTTGTTGTTCGTTTTTTTACACAAAAAAATATGTAGTAAACAATATGGAAACATCTGGTAACATCCCGTTTTCATTGTTAATGATAATGTGACTAACATAATCATTATGTGTACTATGTCCTGATGAAGCAAAAATTATTAAAAATTCGCCCCGCTTCAGCTCTTTTCATGCCCCAAGGCGTATAGACGTTAGTTCGTATACTACACCGTATACCAACCCGTGAGGTCGCTACTGGCTTAGGTGTAAATAATTTGTGAAGCACTTAAAAATTTGTGTTTGCAGGCACAAAAAAGCGTTGCTACGTATTTCATGTCGTCTGCAAGATTAGGAAAGTAACAACACCCACGTTGCGCCTGAGTAACTCAGGGTTATTTTTAGATTAATCTCTTTTTCTACAGGCGTAGCTGGCTGAATTTTTTTGTTGTTTGGTATAGTAAAATATAAAACCTCACTTGTACGAGTCATCATCTGCCTAGCCTTTTCCCAACTATTTTGGGCTCGGCGTCCAGTCTAACCGGATGCAGCTGAATACCAGTATTTTACATGGAGTGACTGCCTATCTGACTTCCACAACCCTGTTAGTTCTGGGTAATACGATAAGGGTAATTACGGGATTTGGTAAGGCTGGTTGTCAGAATTTCGGCCACTGACTACCTGTAACGACTGTCAAAGATCTACAAATGAGAGCCGGGAGCAAAGGCTTAACGTGATTTCCGAGGCATGGAGGAAACTCGGTTTGTAATGGGTGGTCACCCATCCACGGACCAACCTTGTATGAGTATGCGTACGAAAAGAGGTTTTTCGCATTCGCTGTTTTATTAATGCTGTAAGTTTTTAAAATAACTGTGATTAAGTCTTCTTATAAATATAGAAATTTACAAGTAAAATGTTGACGAATTCTACTACTTTACCTACAAAATAACGCTCATAGTACAGAAAGTGAATCTCGAGAGCATATGACTGGAACTAACCTAGGCAAGTCTTGTTTCATACAAATTCATCATCTGCCTAGCCTTTTCCCAACTATGTTGGGGTCGGCTTCCAGTCTAACCGGATGCAACTGAATACCAGTATTTTACATGGAGCGACTGCCTGTCTGACCTCCACAACCCAGTTAGTACTGGGTAATACGATACCCCTTGGTAAGACTGGTTGTCAGACTTTTTGGGCCACTGACTACCTAACGACTGTCAAAGATCTACAAATGACACCCGGGACCAACGGCTTAACGTGCTTTCCGAGGGACGGAGGAAACCCGGTATGTAATGGGTGGTCACCCATCCACAGACCAACCTAGGCAAGCACGGCTTAACCTAAAGATCGATCCGAGCGGCTGTTATTATTTAGCCACGAGCTCCTCTGTTTCGTACAAAATATCTGCGCAGTTACTGACAGCTATATAGGTAAAAGCTTTTACTTCATAAGTGTTAATAACCTAACCAATTTCAACTAGATATTAAACTGTGATACGTAGATTTTCATAATGCGCAATTACCTCTTTTCATATAAAGGCCAATATAGCTCGTTAGAGTGAAAATAGCTTTGGACCGGCGAACACCCCGCTTTGCCCGCGACCTACTTAGGCCCGATACACACTATCGCACGGTTCACACGTTCTCGCCCCAATCAAATCTCGCACCTTTGATTAGAATGGAAAGGTGAGGTGAGAATTTGATTGAAATGGCATTTGACACTATGAGTGCGAGTGGACTAAAGAGAGGTACTTAGTCAATTCTGTGTGGTGTGGTTTATAGAGATAAGCACTTTCGTCATTTTTTTTAATTCTCTTAAAATACACGACTGCCTCGTTGGTTTAGTGGTCGCAATTACGACTGCTGAGCATGAGATCTCGGGTTCGATTCCCGGGTCGGGCAAATTGTTATTGGGTTTTCCACCAGGAAATTCTTAGTAGCAGCAACGGAATCAGGATTTCTGCCCAGTTGATGGCAATATGCTCGACCCCTATTACATCGAATTTAAACATAACTGGCATAACGTGGGTGTACCATTAGGTACATCTCTCCCTAAACCTTCGGAGATTACAGGCTCGTTTCTCCCGTCCAACCTGATGAACAAAAAAATGCATAAGGAGTGTGTCATTGAAGAAGTACGAATGTCCAAATCAACAGACGAATAAATTACAGCTCTTCTATTCTTTTCAAATCTGTATTTGTACATCATCCAAATCAAACAAATGCACTAATTATGTATCGTCTCAAAATTCAATGATACAACAAGGTTTGTTGGCAAGGCAGTATGAACACAGAATTCGTCTTAACAAAAGCCACATGCAGCAATAACGTACCAGTCTACACTACAGCACCTACACCACATTATAACCAAATTAATATTTGCCTTTGCCGAGAACCGCACGACATTCTAAACTACGCCTAACTATCGTGTTGCTGGCAAGTAAACTGCTTTCGTGTTATTATTTAAGAATTAGTTTCCATAGCAGTATTCCTTAATGTTGTAGGAAAGTAAGTTCCACGTAGTTTGGTACAATTTCAAATGATAATTAAGTCAAGGAGTTGGTTTCTGTTTTATTTCTTTCGACTGCTTATTTTGAATTTAGAAGTAGGTATTTTTATATACAGGGTGAATTTTCCAAGTGGACGTGGATGGCCATTCTGAAACTGTGAGGAATAGCAAAAAATACCCAAAGGAGTCTCGAACCTGATTTTTATGGAAACTAAAACTGCATCATTGGATTTTTGGAAAATCATTATCTCTAGCTAAGAATCGAACTCGTTGATTTTGTAAAAAAAACACATTATATTATTAGACCATTTGATAGCTTCAATGTTAAGGATCAAATTCTGAGAAGTAATGACATAGCCTCATAGTTTCGGATTTGGCTATCCAAGCCCATTTGAAAAATTCACCTGTATAAGGTCTAACTATTCATACACGAAATATTTTCAGGGAATCATCTAACGGCTATAACAAAGCCATTTCAAGGGATTTTTTTTTTATCTGAGTACATTTTTTTATAAAAATAAATAATTTAAAATTACTTGACCCACAAAATAAATACTGGCTCCTTATTTTTAAGCATCCATTACGCTAGATTACTACGTCGTATTTACCTACTGTCATAGAATATGGGAGTAAAGGTTTTATGCAAAAAGTCTCAAAACATTTTAGAATTATAATAATTTCGTAAAAAAAAAAACACTCAGATAATTTTTTTTTTCGTTGATATGGCGACTTTACGACTTATAGAAGTTACTCTTAAAATATTTCGTGTATGAAAAATAGACCTTATATTATGTACGATGTTTCTATGCTCCGTCATATTTTGTCGACGCCTAGCTCCGGAGCTGCTTGTAGTTTAATTTAGTTTGTTTTAATACATTTTACATTATAAAGTCCGATGGGACTGGCATGTACATTTGTATAAAAGTCTCTAATAATAAATAAAGAGGAAAAACAAACAGCTGTATTTTTTCAGGATATAAATTGAGCTTTATTATTAGAAGATTAAGTACTATTAGGTTTGTATTAAGTTGTTACTGGTATTCAGCTGCATCCATTTAAGCTGGAAGCCCTCCTCAACATACATAGGAAAAGACTAGACAGATGATGATAATTTCAGATTATAGTTTGAAAACTTGTTAACCTGCAACTTAGCAAGCTGACAAGATAATCTTGCATCGCAGTGAACACTCTTAATTCCTTTAATAAAAAAATAAAAAAAACTTGAAAAGGAGGCGCTTTTCTTACTCCCGGATAATCTAAAAATGAAAAAGTAGGCGGCTTAAATAATAAAGGACCTGCTGCGCCATAGTCAGTAACTATTTTTCTTACTTACGTCCAGCCTTTGGACTAGAATTTCTAAGAACTTTAGTTGTAATTCATGAATGAGGATTATACACTTCAGGTCTTAGAGTCACGTGATATCTTAGTCACACCATTCGCTATTAGAAAATATGGGTATTGGCAACCACATACCTAATACATACCTAATATTAAAAGGTTGGTGGCTGATAATTTTACGTAGGGCGCTAAAATTCAACATTTTATTTGTTTTAGCAAGGTTTTGCTAGAGCATGAATGAGCTTGAAATTTTAAAGTATGGCACACATTGATAGTAGGTATAACATAATATAACATCACGCCTGTAACCCCCGAAGGGTTAGGCAGAGGTATACCTTTATAGTACATCCACACTTCGCCAGTTATGTTTATGTCCCCTGTGTATGGAGCGAGCCTATTGCCATCAACTGGACGCAAATCCAGACTCCGTGGCTGCTGCTGAAAAAATCCTGATGGAAAAACACAATAACATTTTGCCCGACCTGGGAATCAAACCCAGGACCTCATAGTTGGTATTATCCACGTTATACATATATTTTTGTATCTCTGTTTTTTTTGTATGGTGAAATCCTTTTTTATTCTCTTTATCTGGGGAGAACAGAGGGGTATGTCGGAATACTACTAAAACTCCACGGTGCCTGCTACCATTTGTCGGGGGCTCGTGAGTTACTTGTACATTTTTACACACACCCGACTAAAATGTATCCCTGTCACCAATTCTGGAAATACACACGTGAAGTAATGTTCAAAAAACGCGGAAAAGTACACAAAATTTTAACAAACCGGACTGTGCCAAAACAAATTAAGAACAAATCGAGCCGATATGTTTGATTGGATGAACAAAATGCTTACAGAATAAAATTAATCCGTACGGGATTTAAAATTGTGTTGACTCTTGCATTACACCGTTCGTTTTTTGAATTTGTTAGGATGGCTTTGGTGCCATTTTATCGAATTATTAGACGGAGAGAGAGGGGAGATTTCGTTTAATTTATATTACTTTGACCCGTTTTTCGTGTCAGGTTTTATAGGAACCTCGCTGGATTTGTATCGGTTATCGATTGCTACCTTTAGATAACTTTTTCAGTCTGTAATATTATTTGAATAAGCAACGGATTCACTTTATTTTTTTTTAAATTTAATGACTAAAAAGAGGTGATAGCTGAGATATATTGTATACGAATAGATAAGTATAGAAAAGGAAGCGTGCTGCGCCGACCCCAAATAAATAAGAGCAAGAGAAATGAGAATGATCACTTAATTTTTTTATGTAAATAAAAAAAAAAAACAGTAAAAATGACTCTTATCGTAACATACCATGTTTAATTTCTTATTAAATCTCTTCTCACCAATTAGATAAAACCTACGGCCGATAGGACCAACTTAGAGAAAATTAGTTTTTGCTCACAAATTACAGTTACATTCGACTGTTTGATAACATATTCAAACAACTTGAGGCCAAAACTCAATTACCTCTTATAATCCGACCCCACTCAGTTACGGATAACAACTATTTTAGGGCCTAGTTTGCGTATTTCTGTAATTATGTCTGTAAACTTAAATGCTTCATTTAACTTGGAAGTTTGCTGTTTTTTTTTATGACCTGTGGTGAGGTTAATTCTTGAATTTTCCTACCAACTAGCATTTTTCTTCAAAAAAGGAGGAGGTTCTATGTTCGGCTGTATACTTGTTTTCTTTTTTATGTATGTTCACCGATTTCTCGGTCAATTGTGGATCGATTTTGAAAATAGTTTTTTTGTTTGAAAGAATATACTCTCAAATTGGTCCCATAGAATTATTGTCATGATCTGATCATGGACTTCGGAGATATGGAATGGAACTCTTCAATAACAGATAGAAAATTTGTCGTGATTGCTACAATCCCTTGGATGTTTATTGTTTACACAATACCATAACAAGACTTCACACCTGTATGCTCTGAAAGGGTACGCATAATCAGCCTATTAATGTTCCCACTGCTGGGATGCAGGCCTCCTCTCTATGAGAGGGAATGGGCTATAATTCACCACGCGGGCCCAGTACGGGTTGGTAGATGTCACATGTCTTCGAATTTTTGGTTCTAGGACATGCCGGGTTCCTCATGATGTTTCCCTTTACCGTTTTCAATGCAAAATAAATGCATAGCAAATATTTGTATAGGAGATTACAACTAAAAAAGGAAAAAAAATAAAAAAAAACTTCTTTGCAAAAAATAAAATCGATTTCAAAATAACTTCCGCTTCAGAAGTCGGTGACAAAAAAACTGAATCAAACAAACAAAAGCCATTGACTTCTGAAGCTAAAGTTATTTTTCACATTTCGTGTTTTTGAAGTCGGTTCTATTTTTTGCAAAAAAGTTTTTATTATCTTACTGTACCTAATTACCCGGGGCAATAAATGGCGAATTTGATTTTAAAATTTAATAACTATTTCTGCAATAAAATCTACTTACTACACGCCCACGGGCGCTCTTAGCTCTCCCCGCTGAGATCCAATCTTTTCTACTCTAAAATACTTAGTGTTTTTCTCTAAAATATGCTGATTTTCTAAGAGGACGTTGGTTAGCAAAGCCTTCCAGACAAAATATTATAGTATTATAGGTAGGTAATTAAAATAAGGATGGAAATTTATATCTGGATCTATTTGTATACAAAATGTTCACAAAGCCGATAATCAATATTTACCAAATTGCTATTTCAGATGTTCTAACACAAACTCGAAAATAGTATTGCATTAAAAATAAATCCATCGCGAGTGAATGATTTTATTTACAGCTATTTCTCGCTACGAACGTCCTCCATTCTGATAGACAGATGCCATAAAATCCATTTCTACAACAGAGCAGGTAATTTTTGGAATTGTATTTGAAATAGATGTATTGAAGATGGCGGGACGAGTTTGATTTCTGTAGGCTGGATTGGCCCACACTAACTCAAAATAGAGGAAATTTGAAAGAAGAAAGGCAGGCCTTTGGTTTACAGGAGGACAAAATCAGTTAAAAACATAAAATCACGCCTGTATTCCCAGAAAGGCTAGGCAGAGCTGTACTGATGTACCTCATAGTACACCCACGTGTCGCCAGTTATGTTTAAGTCCCATGTAATAGGGGGAGAGCCTAAGGCCATCAACCAGGCACAGAATTTCTCCGTAGCTGATACTGAGAAATTCCTGATCGAATCCAGGACCTTATGCTCAGCAGTCGCGATTGCAACCACTTGACGAACGAGTCAGTCAGTTCGGTTCTGTTAAAAAATATCGTAATAATATATTTCAACTTTTATTGTTATTTTCTTATTTCTGTTTCATGATTGATGGTTATTCCTAAATTAATACGCAAAGTTTCTTTTTGACCAGCCCTGCTGCGAAATCGCAACTACTTTTATTTTAATAGCCACTCCTCTCTCTCTCTCCCCTCTCTCTTTCCCACTCCTTCAATCGCAAATCGATTATTATTCGAAACTAAATGAAATGTTTCTTAGAAATAAAAACAAACAAACTACAAACACTGACAAACTAATCTAAATTGACACAACTCAAGTACCTGCAAATACTAATAAGAGAAACTTCGAGAACGGTTTAAAAATATTGACAGACTGAACCTAATCATGTCACCTGTATAAATGTATAGGTAAGTATTTGTTGAACGCCATTATGTACAGTCAACAAAACTGAAAAGTGTTCAGGAACCTAACTAAGTCGAATGTTCATTTGTGTTACTCTTATGTTAAAACAGGTTTTTGTTCACGGAGCAGACCATAGTTCTATTAAATCACCGTGACAAAAATCTAGATATACTTGGAAAAGGTTACTAAAAGGTATAACAATAGAAGTCAAACATAATCAGAATGTAATGCTCCTCTTGCTGGGGCACCAGCCTTCACTTTTTGGGAGGGAGTGAGAAATAATGCGGGCATTATGTGGATTAGTGTATATGACAATATGTCTTAGAATTTTCATGTCGTTGTATTTTTTTGGTTCTGGAACATTTATGCTGATTTCGTCATGATACTTTCCTTCACCGTTTGTAACTATAAGACAGAAGTCGTAAAAGCGTTTGTTTAATTTAGATCATTACCTTACGAGTTTGTAAAAATCGTACTGACCCGATTCAACGTATATTTCCTTTAATAATAACGAATATGGCCTACAAGTACCAAACTATCTGGACTATGCAACCAAACTATTTTGTTAACTGTACGTTTGAGCACGACTATTTGCAA
This sequence comes from Noctua janthe, assembly GCA_910589295.1. Taxonomy (NCBI): domain Eukaryota; kingdom Metazoa; phylum Arthropoda; class Insecta; order Lepidoptera; family Noctuidae; genus Noctua; species Noctua janthe. The sequence continues at coordinate 4,683,774 of OU342560.1, forward strand.
ATAAAGGTTCAAGTAAACTGCGCAAGTTGAACCATTTTGTCGGGGACTCTAATAGGGTTTGCCTTGGGTAGTGTGACTGCCCGTTTGAGATTTATCGGACTTTTCTTCAAAAGGCGGACGAGGTTACGTAACATGCGCGATGCTAAGCTCCATGTTACTGTATATGTCAACGTGTTCGTATCACAATTCAATCTTCAGTTAATACTGGAAACATTATGAAAACTAGTAATCGATTTTGATATAAACCAACATATTTCTTAACACACACATTTTTTTTTTACGCGCTTTTCATCAGGGTAGTGTTCTCATATTTCTACTTCTATCTGGCACCGCATGGCCCTATCACCTGCGCACTTGATGATCTGTTTACTGCATCAGTGAGCGTGGCTTAGTTTTGGGCTTTTTGCAATCAATACGCTAAGAAGAAGAAGTCTACAGACCGACCGCTTTGATGAGTCCTCCACATTGCCCCATCAAAAGTACATTAACCGTCCAAGAAGTCCTAACAATAGCCCACAGGTTATTTGCTTTAAAATAACCAAAATCCATATAGGTATTACGATGATAATTGTACCGTGTAATCAATACGTGATCAACCTTCAGAATATTCCATTTAAATTGATAACTTCGCTAGGACTCATTAAAGCGGTCGGTCTATAGTGTTAAAAGAAAATTTAAAAAAACTCTTCTGCCCACGGTACGTTGCGTTTGTTGAAAGTAAACAAACGCAGCCCTTCTTTAATAATCATCAAAGTATTTCACATCAAAGTTATTAAATAAATTCTATAAAACGACTTCAGTATTATCCTCCTTCAACCCTCGACGATGGCGCCCCTAGCCCGGCCTAGTTCCACTGTTTATCTTCAATAAATGAACCAAGCTCTATACGAGTTTGCTTTTGATAGCTGAACGGTTTTTTTATTCGATTTTTTAATGTTTACCTGCCATATTGTTATCAGCAACGTAAACTAATTTAATTGGTCTGATGGCTTTATTTTTCTAATGTTGGTAGACTGGGAATGTTTTCATTTTCTGATTCGTTTTCAGAGAATGTTTGTTTTACTTGACATGCAACATGTTCTGAATGAATATAAGAACGTTCCACGAACTCGTTTGATGTTTAATCATCGATAAACATGTTGCAATTTTTGTATTTGTAAAAGGTAAATGTAACGAGTTATGTTTTCAGTGATTTCTATGATAAAAGTTTTATTTATTTGAATAGTAATTCAAATGGAAAAATAAACACTGTAAATAAATATAGATGTTTTAAAAGGTAAAAAACGGTCTACAGATCTTTTATGAGTACTTATGTATACTACTCAGTTATACAACAACATATACGAAATACACACAGGAAAATCATCATCATCTGCTTAGCCTTTTTACAACTATGTTAGGGTCGGCTTCCAGTCTAACCGGATGCAGCTGAATACCAGTATTCTACAAGGAGCGACTGCCTATCTGACCTCCACAACCCAGTTAATACTAGGTAAATACAAAAAAAAAAAAAAATATATATACTACTTATGTATACTACTCAGTTATTCAACAACATATACGAAATAGACAAAAGGAAAATATCATCTTCAAAACAAATCAGTGCCGAAATAACAAATAAAAGCTAACCAAAATGTATGTATGTAGGAAAGTTATAAATTATTGTGTATTACTATGTTTCTCTTCGTTTTTCCTTCGCCAATCGCTTAGGAACCCCTTAACCCATTTCTTTTAGTTTGTTTTTATAAGCTGTTGACATACCAACTGAGGTTTTTCTTCGCTTTTAGGATTCTTAAGAAAAATATGTTCAAGAGGCGCATAGTCCATCGGTTTTTGAGTATCTCGATATAATATATACTAGAAACATATTCGAATAATAATAATCAAACTATTTTTATTTTATATTGTTTATTTGGCTCACCAACAATTGAATACTAATAGAAAAATATGAGATACATCCAATAGAGATATAGACTAGTGTACCAATTACTTTTTCTTTCTCAATCTTTAAATGAAATACATCTTAATGATTATTTTTTTAAATTTAAAGGCTTAATTTTCATAACAATATTCCGTAGTCCACTCAAATAATACATCTATGAGTAAGGTACTTAAAAATAGATAAACTGCAAAATTACTTAGATTTCAGTTTTAGCACACAGCTCCTTCACAGTTCCGAATGAAATTCAATTAGACTAACACCTTATATTGCTCATCAGCGTAAATAAAAATAATCATGCAAAACATTCAAACGATTTCTGCAAATCGTATGGAAACTTTCGCGTTGTAAAACGATCGCATGTGCAGTGCGGCCTTCTGCTTTACATGATTAGCTAATTAAATGGTAATATCGCACCTTGGATTTGTGCGATTTAAACCCTAGTTATCTGTAGGTATGAGGTTATACACGGTTTTCTTTTTGTGGGTGTTGAAATAGGTAACTTTTAGGTTATATTCAGGGCATGGGCTTTCTTTTCTTTTTTTATTTAACCTAGTGTCAAACTCTTATGCCGCCCATGGGCCTCTGACTTGGCTTTATATGTCGTCGAGAAATATCTCTCAGGTGTGGTGGTTTCCTGACGATGTTTTCTTTCACCGAAGCAATTGTTAATTATACAATACGCATATGAATCCGAAAAATCAGAGGTGCGTGATTTGGGTCTGAGCTCGAGATCTATGACTTGACAGTCCGACGGTCAATAGGCTATCACTGCTTAGGCATAGACGTTAACATAGTTAAGACATGACATGTGACATCTATCATCTCGCACTGGATCCGTGTAATGGTTTATTATTCAATCCCTCTTATAGAGACGAGGCGTATGTCTCACCACTGGGGCTGCAGTCTCGACATAGATAGCGACAAAAATCGGTCGTTAAGTCATAACGATGTCAAATTTCTTTAATAGATTTTCAACCTTAAGGTTTCGAAATAAAGTTGAAAACCTATTAAAGAAATTTGACATCGTTATGACTTAACGACCGATTTTTGTCGCTATCTATGTCGAGACTGCAGCCCCTGGAGACGCAATAGGCTGTCTGATTGCACCCGTATTTTCGTTACCAAACAAATGTTTTTGGTTCACACCAAACGATTATAATTGCGAATTCGGAAAATTCAGGTGGAAGGACCTTATAATTGTATTATGCTAGACGAATCCATGCCAGGTCCTTATTCAGTATTGGTCTACTTTCATGAAGTCGTATTTCTGGACTAAATTGGTACTTAAACTCATACATTCCCACAATCACGTAATCGCGGAATTGCGTGCGGTTATTGGGTCATATTTTGGTACGGCCTTAATTATATTTATTAAGGTACACATATACTGTATAGCTGGGAAAGTAACGCTGTTTATTGTTTTCGGTTGTGAAATAATTTCACGGGGTAAAAATTCGAATGGAGCTCGATAAGCTCTTGGCGAGCGCGAGGTCGTGAATTCGATTTCCACTCGTAGCATGAGCTTAGTCGGTAACAGGAACTAGTAAGTTATGTGTTACCCACATTTCTAGTACCTACCTAGTCTTTATTAAAAAATGTGCAGGCTCAAAAAACAAAACTTTGCTGCCTTAACCATAATCGTTATCAGTGACATAATGCCACTTTGATTACATATTTTATGTGCAGTTCTTAAACTGAACAAAGGCGAACTTTATGCTTCTGGTAATTCCTTCCCAGTCTACCTTAGGGTGATGCAAAACACAGTAGGAGCAATAATAGAAAAACAAAACACAGTAGGTATACAGAATAACATAAAAAATATACTAGAAAATATTTAAAATATACATAAAACAATAAATACATAAAGTTAAGTATAAAGTATTCTGATTTAAAAGAGTGTCCATGGAGTTTCTTGCCCGTTCTTCTCCATAGAGATCTACGTTAGGGAATGGGCAACTACAGTACTTTCACAGTTTGTGTGCCTTGTGACTGGGACTGTAGCTATATTTTACTGTTATCTTTGTTTCGACAATTCAAAAGTGCCTGTAACTGGCCTTCTTGAAATAAATGCTTTGATTTTGATTTTGATTTTAAGAGAGATAAACAGAAAAACTACTACAACTTAATTCTGAGAGGAATATTTATACGTCTTATGTATGTGCTCGAGCTTTCACTTTGAATGCGAACCAATGTGATTAGGCTCTCAGACTCCGTCAACACTGTCTTATATACTGACTTCCTTTGTCTAGTGATCAAGGATAAATTATAAAAGCTCCTCTCTTTTTCATGTGGCCTCTGACTTTACTTTTCAGGCACTGCTGTCGAGAAATATCTCACAGACATGTCTGGTTTCCTCGCGATGTTTTCCTTCACCGAAGCAAATGATAATTATACAATACACACATGAATCCGAAAAATCAGAGGTATAATAATACCTTGGGTTCGAACTCGACACCTATGAAAGCTAGGTAACTGAAAGTGAATTATAATTACTGGAAGATTATACTCAATTTCACTTTGCAGGTAAATATTTGACCTCTTCTACCGCACTACTGAAATTGGGTCAACCCCCTAAAAAGCCAAAGAGATCAGTCTCAGGGGATATTACCCTAATCAAGCCATGGCAGGGGGATTAATGATCGCTGTATGATATAATTAGTTCACGTGTGGTTGGTTCTGTGTATCTCTTGGGATTTTCTTCTAATGGCGTTTGAAATAGATAAAAGTGATATTTGAGTGAGGCCATAAATTGGTTGGATTTACCTATTTATAATAATAATAAGTTAGGACTAACATTGTTTATGATTTTTTTTTTCTTTGACTAACATTCTATTAATGTTACTTGTCTGAAATAAAAGTTAAATATTTTATTTTTATTTATACGGAATGCATTTCTGTCTGTATACTTCTGTCTTACTAATAAGTTAGGTACAAAGTGTACAAAATAAAAGTGTTCATAAATAAAATATGTTTTTTTTTCATAAAAAAATTCCTTCAGATTATAAATATACTCGAGATTCGATGATGACTTGTTTCAAATTCAAATTCAAATATTTTATTTGTAGAACATAGGTAAACAAAAGCACAGATGTCAAAATTAATAAAAATGAGCGCTATGTCTTTCCGTCAAATATTCTAATTATTTATTCTAATTTCAAATTTGGTATATATTGAAATATAACGGTCACCATTTTTATTAAATGTAGGTTTAAATTTAAGGTCTATCTTTTCATACACGAAATATTTTAAGACTAACTTCTATAAGTCGTAAAGTCGCCATAGCAACGAAAAAAAAAATATCTGAGTGTTTTTTTTTACAAAATTAGTATAATTCTAAAGTTTTTTGAGACTTTTTGCATAAAACCTTTACTCCCTTATTCTAACAATGACAGTAGGTAAATACGACGTAGTAAACTACCGTAATGGATGTTTAAAAATAAGGAGCCAGTATTTATTTTGTGGGTCAAGTAATTTTAAATTATTTATTTTTTGTAAAAAAATATACTCAGATTAAAAAAAAATTCCTTGAAATGGCTTTGTTATAGCCGTTAGATGATTCCCTGAAAATATTTCGTGTATGAATAGTTAGACCCTATATTTTACTAAATATTAAACAGGTGACCCAACCACGAAATTTTCTGGAACAAACATATACCAACGTATTCTCTTGACACATGTGGCAGGACATCGTATATTTTTGGTTATCCAGTTTCTTCCTAAATTACTGCCATATTTCCTAAGTCACCGCGTACAATACCCACGGGCAAACATGGCGTGTTTATTTCAGAAGGCCATAATAAGGAAATTCCCATTAATTTGCTTTATTTATACCTCCAATATACGCTTACTGTATCCCCACACGTAATAAACAAAAGCTTGAAAGCAAATCGTAATAACAGCACTCAAGATAGCGCTATACAATAAAAATAAAAAAGTTTTGCTTATCACAGAAGAATTTGTTTTTGCAAAACATCGGGGTAATTGCCTAACAACACTTCCGATAGCTATACTTTTCATATTCAATAATATTCATTAGCATTACGTTACTAACATAATAGAGCTCACAAAACTGAAACTTTCATGGTCAATGTGCTTGCTAGCATGTCTGTTTTCATACACAGAAACGCTGTCTATCTGATAATTTTAAGGGCCAGACTCCACCGAGGCGGGGATGAGACGATAAGAGATGGGTTGTAAACCACCAATAGAATATTGTTATTTACACTTATCGTCGCCGCTTAGCTTTAATGGAAACGGTTAAGCAGAGAAGAGAGGAGATGTCTAGTAATTGTTTAGCACAGCGGAGACGAGAAGAGTCGTGAGTGGCGTGCTGCGAGCGGCGTGCGGTGAGCAGTGTGCGGTGATAGTGTGCGGTGAGCGGTGTGCTGGGAGCTGTGTGCTGTGACCGGTGTGCTGTGAGCGGTGTGCTGTAAGCGGTGTGCTGTGTACGGCGCGACTCTACTTCCCAATTATATGTTGGGGGTCGGTTTCCAGTCTAATCGGATGCAGCTGAATTTACATGCAGCCAATACCTGTCTGACCTAAACCTAGTTACTGGGTAATAGACAACACACCTTGGTAAGACCATTTCAAAATAGAAGGCTATTTTTACCAAAACGTTTGATAAAGCAATTTAACCCTATAGCAATTTTGAAACAGTTTAAACCATAAAAGTTAAAACAACGCGGACAATAATCTTGAGTTATTATTCCGTAATTTGAAAAGTTTTCGAGCTCATTACGGGGAGATGGTTTCTGTATTAGTTTTGTATTGGTTTTATAAATTGGTTTTGAGTTATGTTGTTTAGTTAATGTTTGTTGGTTAATTTACCTGTATTCATTGACTCTTTCCCAAATTGTGATTTTGAGAATTTTCATCAGGATTTTTTCAGTGCAGCCACGAAGATTGAATTCGTGCCCGGTTGATGAAAATAGGCTCGCCCTATTACACTGGTTACTGAAAGGTACACCACTGCCTAATTCTTCATTATCATTTTGTCTTGACCCTAACGACTGTTTCAAATGGATCATTATTTTCCGTTACAAAATCCGTTTTATTCTAGTTTCTTTTTTTTTTTAGTTAACCGCTATTGTCCCACTCCTGAGCAAAGGCCTCCCCCCATTCCTTCCACTTCTCACGATGGTGTGCTTCTTCTCGCTAATTCGCGTGGAAGCTATCCAAGACGTCCCGCCATCTTCCCTTCTGTCTACCGAGACCCCGTCTAGCTGTTTCAGGGCCAGTCTTGCGATATTCGGGCCATTCTCTGCCCAGTCCCATTTTAGTCTGGCAGCTTTATTCTAGTTTTAAGAAGACAAATTCTTACAATAAACTATTTAAGTCGTTCAAACTTTTAAAACGTTAAGCCGTGATTAGCCATCATACGGGTCCATCATTTACCTCTGGGCTCCCAAATTTCAGAGACTATTACATCTTATGACTAAAACGTCGCCCTAGAGACTAAATTGGGTGTACTGAGTTTAAACATAATCCGTCTCAAAGGGCATACATAATTATCATCCCTACATTGCCCTTCAAGGGCAGCCCAATTACTTTTTTACTAACGAGCCAATTTTAAAGTTTATAATCTTATAATATCTACGTTATATAACGCGATGTTTCGTATTCAAATAGAGGTTGTCAAGCAATTTTATAGGTAATGTTGTTAGCAGTTAGGTATCATTTCTTTTCGCACGCATATTTTTATCGTAATTTGCGACGATTTACTGTCTAGACATATTCAAAATAATAGAATAATCTTGTTAGAGAAACTATAATATTATTCAGAAAACTCAGCCAGCATTAGGTAACCATGATTTGTACCAATTTAGATTATGGATTCGCTAGCCAATCAAATGAATCCTTGTAAGTCCACTCTGATTAGGGCTACGCTACAATCCAATTCTATTATATCGCCATATATCTTCTATTCTATTATACTTGTCCACGGACAGCACAAACCAATTTCCTTATTCTGTGGTTAATAGCTTATCTTGGAAGGAGTCGATTTGTCGACTACAGAATTGGCTACGGTACAATATGCTTGATTTATTAGGACATTCGTCTTTAACAGAATATTTGTATTGACACAATTATCTTTATCTCAATCATTTATCTGACCAGATGGGTTTGAAATTTAAGGCTTAGTGTAGCGCCTCGTCTAGCAGCACGGAATCGTATGTTTTCATGCTCCTATACTTTTCAGTCGCTCAGAAACGTCATTTGCTTGTACGAAAAACAGAGTGAAGTGTGTGCAGCACGCATCGTCGATGCTCATTAAGACTTGGAAGACTTGGTAATTGTAATTTTTATGTCCCCTGATAGCCAAAACATTGCGTGCTGTAAAACTGTAACCTGAATCAGAATCAGAATCAGAATTTTATTTGCTATGAAAGTAGGTACAGGTTAGGTGTTGTATATAAATTAATGGCATCGGCTACAGTCTACCTTACGGCGTGCAAATTATTACATAAGTTAAAACATTAATACAAACCAAATAATGTCAATAAAACAAAGAAATTAAAGTGAAGTCAATTAATAATATTATAGTCAGGTACATTAGTCTTACTTGGTCAAATTTGCAGTGGTAAACCTGGTGTGTGTAAACTGGTTCCGTACCCGAAGGGTAACCAATGCAACCCTAATACTAAGCTTCCGCTGTCCATCCGTCCATCCGTCTGTCTGCCAGCAGGCTATATCTCATAATCCGTAATATTTAGACATTTTGACAGAATTAAATTTTGACAGAATGTTATTTCTTTTGCCGCTATAATAACAAATAATTAAAACAAATTAAAAATTAAAGGGCGGCTCCTACTACGATGGTACGGAACCCTTCATGCGCGAGTCCGACTCGCACTTGACCGATTTTTAATAAAGAGAAGTAACACAATACACAATCTTACATAGCGATCGATGTTTCAAACAGTCACATACTTAAACAAGCAATTCAGTCCCATATTACAATCGTAACAACAACGTATCGTATCGGTCTCTATTTGATGAGCTCCCTGAACAATTCTTTGAACAAAATTCCCTCAGAATATAACAAAGACGTACGTAGTTTTCTTTTAATTTTTCAGACAGAGCTTACGGAGTGATCCCGGACGCTTTGAGAGCAATGCACGTACTGGCTCTGGCGAATGGGCAACTCCCCCAGGGATCCATAATCCCACCTCTATACTGGGCTAAAGCAGGAAATTTTATACCCGAAAGAATTTCCGAGTTCGGATTTTGGTTCCTAATAACGCCTTCGTGAAGTCGGGAGTCGATTGAAGAACTGCTTTTTGGAGAAGTTTCGGCGATCGTTCGATCAGTTCCCACTGAGAGTAAGGTATTTGAGAAATCGATTTATCGTTTGGGCTGTAAGTTTTGCTCGTAAATCAAGCTTAGGGACGGTGCCAAGTAATACTCATGTTTTTATTCATTACGGTTTAGGAATGTATGTTATTGTCACGCATATTATTTCAGATAGATTTTCAGAAAGTGAACTATATTATTATGACTTTAATTCATTGCTCAAGTTAACTAATAAAGATAGGTGACCTAAGTATGATTATAAGGCTAATTCTGAAAAGCCAAGCAAACATTCTCTCGGGCTGCGGTACTGTTGGGCTGCGGGACTATTGGGCTGCGGGACTGTTCGAAAGAGATACCGTGGCCCTGGAACACAAAGGGCAAAGAAGGAACATGGATGGGTTTTAGTCAGTACAAGTCTGACACTCCCTTCCGCTCCACCCAGAGTGAGGGGGTCATTTGATGATTTCCCATCCGAAAAAAAAAAGCAAACATTCTCTACGTTCGGATATTTTCACCAGAATAATTAAGTCGTTTATATGTCATTGCAGGAGAGTAATGTACTATAACCTGACTCCAGCAAGATACCCAGGTGTATTAGAATATTATTTTCTTTTTTTAGTGCACTTTTCCTAACCAAAGCGATCATTGCGTGAACAAGCGACCGTAGTGTTTTTTTCTTTCGGCGATCACGATCTGGTTTTCCAGTGGCATATGATTGCCACGGTCGGGTATTCACGCGATCGTTTGCTTTGGTTAGGATGTAGGATACAACAAAAACTTGTATAAAATTTTATTTCCCGTTAAATATACAGTAGATTTGTATTCTGTCTAAACGCGGAACTTAGTTATGGCGATTTTTACGGTGCGTTCAGTTTTACCACCGTAAACTGCCCAAGTGGTTAATGCGGAGTAGTATTTCGCTATGTTACACGTCCGATAGCACCTTTTATCTTTAGGGGTGGACTCATGATGAACTGATGTCCATATACTTTATAATAATAAGGTCCTTGACGGTTCACGTGTGTCGGGAATATCACCGTCCGGGTGAGTCCATCAGACATATTATTTCTGGTTGTTCTCGTCTGGCTAACGGCGAGTACTTGCACTGCACAGGCACAACCAAGTAGCCAGGATTATTCACCAACAACTTGCCTTGAAATATAAACTTGTGGAATCTGAGGTACCGTACTACAAGTATGTGCCCGACCCAGTTCTCGAGAAAGACCATGTCACGTTGTACTGGGATCGGTCTATCATTACTGACAGGACTATTGTCGCCAATAAGCCTGACATAGTAGTGATAGACCGATCAGCGCGCCGCGTAATGATAGTCGATGTTACCATTCCGCACGACGAGATCTCGTGAAAGCTGAGAAAGAGAAACAAATTAAATATCTCGACTTAGCACACGAGGTTGTCGACATGTGGAATGTGAACTCGGCTATCATTATGCCGATCTTCGTGACGGCCAATGGCCTTATAGCCAAGAGCCTCGACGACCATCTTTCGAGGCTCTCCTTAGGCGGTTGGATCAAGGGCCTGATTCAGAAGGCAGTACTCTTCGATACGACAGGAACCTTCCTGTCTCTGGAGCCCTAACCACCGGTAGCTCGGACTCTGCTACCGAAACCGGCAGACCACTATTTTTATATTTTTAAATGTTTTTTTATATTGTTTTATATTAGAATATTTAAAAATGTATTTAATATGTATAAAAGTAAAAAAATAAAGGAAATAAAGGTCCCTGAATTTTAAAGCCGCTTTATTAGTCATCAAATTTCAATTTCATGCGATCACGTTTCATGGTAGTTAGTGTCTAATGTAAGTTTTGTATTACAAATTAGTATGACACATGCAATCAATAGGTCAGGGAAATTTTGAAACATTTTCATGATTACCGTGGTCTACAATTATTTGACAGACGGTAGGTATAATTACAACTTGGTAGTTAGTTGTTTAGGACGCTTAGATATTTGTAAATAACAGTGACAAATTATTGTTAGTGTTGTAGTTCTACAGTTTAGTTTGAATTGGTGCTAAAGTATATTCTATTGTAATTAAATAAATCCTATTTTTTTTTAAACTGTGTCAACTGATTAAATTAGCTAGTGGAACTGCAGACGTGATAAGTTCATAATGGGAAAAATACCCTTAACGAAGCTGAAAGGTACTTGTTTTCCCCGTCATTACGATCGTTTTTTTGTTCTAGACCATACTTCCACTTCCAGTTACTGAGATATTAGGGGTCAAAGTTTCAACTTTTTCACACGATTTTTTTATATAAATACAAGTTTTGAATGTTATTACTTTATTTATAATACGTCCACGACCCCCGTACTATTCAATGAATTCGTAACATTGAGTTTCATAGTAAAACCACACGTGATTTTTCACCCCAAAAAAAAGTCGTTTTCTAGCAATAATTTTTGCGTAGGGTTATTTAGTTTGATGAACAGAATGCTAGGTTGACGTGAAGGGTCCGTTTACACCATGTATAAGTTTCAAATAATTCAATCAATCTTAACTTAATCCATATCTAAAGCTTGTGATGATGTCAACACAATAATTATATCAATCTCAGAAGATTGACGTGTCAACAATCTAATTATAAACTGTGTACATTGACACAGGCATAATAAGCGTGTTTGAGTAGGGTACAAAGGGAATCAATAAAAGTTAAAATTGGCTATACCGTCCCCAATCTTTTACGTCAATAACTTCAGCATAAGGGAGTGCCGCCATATTTATCAATGCGAAATCGGCATGAGCCGGTCAGAAAGACCTTTAGGGTGGATCCTAATCTGACAGAAGAGCTGCGCATCGTCAGTCGCGTAACAGATAACCGATGATGTTAGTGCGTCGACCGCTTACACTGACTAGACAAAACCGATGATACGCCTAACTCATCTTCCGTTAGATATGGGTCTACACTTGTCTTGGTAACATGTCTATTTACTTGTCACATCTCCAACTAAACGAATAGATCGATACGATGTCGAGTTGCGTCGTCCGAATCGAAAAAAGGCAAATAAGATATTTTTCGCTTTTATTGCATAGACATAAGGCTGTTCCTGTCCGGCTCAGGCCGATTCCACGACGTCATGTGGTCACTCCCTATACCGTCCGTGTTACGTCAATAACTTTAGCATAATCCCTGTTATTTCGTGGTTAGACTTGACCTATATAGACGGATTACCGCAAAAGATTGCATCAGTGCCCCGAACAAAATTCCGACTTTTATAATATCAAGAGTTTTAGGGGATTTTTGAGTAAATAAATTTTTGTTACGAAGGATTTGTGCGTGAAATATTGGCTACCAGTCTGGCTGGCTGTGAATTAAAATTACCTACCTAAATAGGCGAGGGGGATTGTGTTATTGTTCGGGTTTTTCTTTGACTATGGAGTTGAATCTCTTTATTCTTCAAAAGTTTTTTATCAGAAAATTCGTAAATGCACAGTTGTTATATCATCATCATCATCTGCCTAGCCTTTTCCCAACCATGTTGGGGTGGGCTTCCAGTCTAACCGGATGCAGCTGGATATTGGTATTTTACCTGGAACAACTGCCTATCTGACCTGCACCACCATCGTGGTGGTGGGGTATCGCGTTACCCAGTTAGTACTGTACAGTATGTAGTAGTGCACAGCCCTAAAATTTGCTTCGATTAAAACCTGAAAGGTGCAGGTGGTTGTGCAGGATAGGCAGGACAGTAGGTGGGGCATATCCTAAAAAGGGGCTCCACACTGGTATTCCTCACTCAAAGTCAAACTCAATTTCGCTAGCTTATACCCATATATTTTTTTACTTTTCCGTCATCGGTATTGCTGATACAATGTCACTATGTCCGCATTATATCAGCAGAAATGGCCTGCCAATATACCTGAGCCCAATACATAGCTACACATATTTACAGGCAATCTCAAACTTCGTAGGTACTCGTGTAATCATTGAACTGGTGTCGAGTAGCCGACTGTCGACGAACTAAAGGTCGATTTACCAATTAGACACACCAAAGTCACGAGACATCTTTTGAAGACACACAAAACCTCTCCATGTATTGATTAATTGTTCAAGTGTTGGTCCAATCTTGTCTGAAACATGTTTTTATGTCTAAAAACAATAGAAAATTAGAAAATTTCGGGATCTGTGAGCGGGGTGCGATGGTCTAGTTGGTTAAGACATCCGGTGTACTGAATCGGAAGGTCGCAGGTTCAAACCCTGCTCGCACTGGAATTTTTCTTTCCATGTCAAAAACAATAGATCTAGAAAATCGTTACTTTCTAAAAATTAACCTCTTAATCTAATATAAGGTAGTCTAAAAAGTTTGTTATCACCGCAGATATTAAAGTTTTTAAGTAAGTTAGCAAATTATAGTCAAAGTACGTTGAAAAATGTGTTGCTAAAGTTTTTTTTTTTTCTAAAATATCTTCGCCCAACGTGTAAATATTGCCCAGAGTACCCATGCGTAAGTATCTATCCCAGATTTACGTGCGTGCTAAATTTCATCAATACTTGTTGCCCGTTAAGTCATGATAACGTAACAGACAAAGTTACGTTCGCATTAATGATATAACTACAGATTAGTATGGATTAGCAAGCCAGTTCCCAGTATATCTAGTCACAACCTGCATTTTAACAAACAACACTGGCTGCTTGTACTTTTACAGACTATGGTTAGTTAACAACTACTTTCTTCCCCCTAAACTCATTTCTAAATCCTATCAAGGCAAAAGTTTTATAGTCCGTTCATTAGCCAGGCTAATATCATCCAGCTTGTGGCTAGCTTCAGGATCTTAACCACGAAACTAAGCTTAGTTTCTCCATACTTGTCTTTTTCTTCTATTAGGATTTAAACAAAGCAAATGACCGAATAATCGCCCAATTACCAACTGAAATGGAGTCGGTACTACATAGCACGGGACCTACGTCCCAAAATGAATACTTATTTAGAAATAAACGTTTGGCCACGAACTACATGATCAAGCGATGTGTGTTTTGCGACTGCGACTGCGGAGAAAACATGTTATAGAAATTACTTAGAATGTCACGACTCGGTACTCACGTTAAGAAATAAGTAACTTCCACGCGTGGCGCTTGACACGTCGCAAGTCGTATCGCTCAAAGTTCGTGAACGGACGGTTTCAGATTAGTGTGTCTTTGGCGCGTATAAGCTCGTGTTTGGAAGGGCATGGACGCGCGTTTGCTCGTGTTTTGTTTTGCGTGACTCGTACGAGCGTTGACGCGCTTAAAAGCTCGTATAAGCATGAGCCAATACAAAAGGCCTTCAAGCGCGCCTACTCTCGAATACCGCCGGGTATACGTGCATGTACACGCACCCGGTTTTTTGAAGTGAAATGTGGCGCGCGTGTAAGCGTGTAAGCAAATATGAGATATATAATACACTAGTCTAAAGTCGTATCTCCTGAAGTCATTCACTCGGCTCGATGGAGTCGGCGCTGCACAACACGTTCCGTCCCAAAATGAATATTTAAGAACTAAAATGTAACATTCCCTTTGTTACCCCAACCGCTGAACTAACCGTCTAGCTACTTAATTGTACTAAAACAATTACACTCTTTGTTTTGTTATACTTAACATACGAAAACAGTTTACTTAGAGTGAGCGTAACGTTACAAAATGGACGCTCTAGGTCTGAATACGTAATTATTTAAACAATTTTATACAAAGCTTGAAAAACTAATTTGTGTTACGGTTGTTATGTTTTGACTATTGTTCTCGCTTATAACGTATGTAAAAGATATAGTCGTTGTACAAACATTGTACTAGCTTTAGGGGAATATTCTCGCATTTATTAAGTTCTAAATTGATGCTGGTATAATTAGATATTCTTGGCAAGATTTTTGCCAGTATATATTTTACCAACAGCTGTTTCCTAATTTTGTAAAGGTATTCACTATGTTACATATTTTTGGTTTTAATAATTATAACAAACTTCATCATACGTACAAGTTAGGGTAAAAAAGCCCTCTCTCTAAAAGCTGAAGATTTTTTTCCAGTAGTTTATAAAGATTTTTTTTTATTTTATTTCGCGTGTTTCGAACCTAAGCCCACATGAGTAAATAATCATCATCATTATGACCATTCTCCTTGCCCTTATCCAAGTTTATGGGTGGCACAATATTTCCTTTTTCTATACTTCTCTATTTGCCGCCATCATACATACTACTTATCTTTGAGACACTCCATCCATACACAAACACAATTACAACTTTTTTATATTTTTTATATTGACCGGTATGCAAAATATTTTACATAGGTATTTTCATTTTAATCTGCCCTTCTCTACTTAGCATCTCACACAGCCCAACGGCCGATGTATTAAACAAAATATTTTGAACGTTTACCTCATAAATAAACCGATACTCGGACACGGGTTGGACCCACGTACCAGGCTCCCATAATAACGTGCTGGTTTTATTAAAGGCAATCGTGCATAATTAGTGACAGCTTGTTAGACCGCTACCTGGCTGTAATAACTTGTCTTATGTTTATAGATAACATCACGATGTTATCGGGGTAAACACTTTTATAATAAGGGGCAAGAAATGGGGCAACATCAAGACATGGTACAATATTCTTCTCCAACTTCTTCAGATGTGACTATGTTTGTATCGAAGCATAGAATTGCAATTTATTTCAATTTGAAACGTGACTAACTCATTTTCAAAAGGAGGATAGTATGGAGGTTTATCGAGAATCAACCTCCGAAGCATTCCTTACTGGAGAAATGACAAATTCCGTGATTCAACAACGACTTGGCATTAGGATCTAGATCTCCTCAAAGTTTTGGTTTATTCTAGGCAAGCGTGCTCCACTTTAGGCCACGTCATCGTTTCACATCAGGCGAGTTGCAGCCAAATGAAAGCCTGTTAGCAGAAAAAAGGAGTTTACTTCACTCTTTGACAACCTTTGGCACACAAAGATATTGGAGAGGGCTTAGAAAAAGCTATAGCGATAAGGATGGTTGACAACTCACTGAGAAAATGGATTTAATTGACATAAGCTACCGAAAACCTTGTGTTCTTTTTAATATTAAATGGGCCTACTCTTGACCTCAATCTTGTCTTGAGAACAGAAATGACGTCAACGAGGGAACGAGCTAACCCAAAAGAAACTTATTAACTCGCGACTTAAGATGGAAGTGTCAGGGTGGCCCGCGAAATTCAAATTTTCTTACGTTTTTTGCAATTTGCAGGTCAGTGTTAGGTTGTCTGTTCATGAAAAATGAGTCGCGCAAGTAACACGTATGTAGTTACAGAATTGTAATCATTAATACAACCCTCTAAGTTCAAGTAACCCCATTCAATAACTATTTCATGAAAACAATATTAAATGGGGTTAAATGAATTTAGAGGGTTGTATTGATGATTTTAATGATTATAATTCTGTAAGTACATCCGTGTTACTTGCGCGACGATTTTTCATGAACAGACAACCTACTTCCTACTTCTCTGTAAGAAAATTTGAATTTCGCGGGCCACCCCTGGTGCTTTACCTTAAATAGATTCGGGTTATATTCTTTGAAGGGCGTTGTAGAAAACCCAAACGCTTTGAAATTGATTGTCACTCTTGTCTAGTCCTTCAGATGACTACAGGTCCTTGTTATAGACAGACACTGTCACATCCGAATTAGGTCCGCTTGGAGAAGTAAGTGTAAATAAAGAAATTACTGCTCGACTTATACTGTCGCTTACGGGATATCTTCCGTGATTGTTCTTTATTTTGAGCTCCCGATATTACAGATAGACAGTACACACAGTTACAGCCACAGTTATTGTGACAGTATACGTTTAGTTGTAAACCGTGAAAGCTTAAGAGCGTTAACGTCTTACGGCATTTCATAAAAAACTTTCAAGTGCTTTTTTTCCGAAATGACTGAACCAATTTTAATGAAACTTCGTACGCATCAGCAGGATACATAAATCTAAAAATTTAACAGAGAACTTTTCGAGATGTCTTTTTAAAAATAAGATAATTGAAAATTTCTGTTTCCATGGAAAATCTAAAATCGGTCTAATTTAGCTGTAACACTGTTTTTCGAAATTGTTCTCTGTATTACTGCTCATTCCTCATTATTTAAAACCTCTCTAAAGAATCCTTAAGCGATATAATTAATTAATGTTAATCAAAGAGTGGGTGTTTGTACGGAATACACAAATCTTTTCCTTGAAAAACTCTTTTTATAAACACTTTATGAACATTTTTCGGCACTTAACTTATAATTACTACATCTTATAATAACACAGCTATTTCCAAAAATAGAAATGAAACACATTTTAGAGTCTAGACATTTTAATAAGTTAAGAGACTTTAATGGTTTTCAAGTTAAAATATGCATTAAGAACTGCTATCATAAGCTATATACCACTATTTTAAAACTTTTGTATTTGGAACGGACGTGAGACTGTTTTATTTCTGTGACAATACGTTAAGTTAAAAACCGGACCGAGGGTTCCGTATAAACTTGTAGGTATTTTGTTATTAAACTAAATATTTACGGTTTTCTGTTTCTTTTTTTCCATTTACATGTGCTGTGAGATATTGCTTCTTGGCAAATTTCATGACTCTAGGTCAACAGGAAGTACCCTATAGGGGGTTGGTAGGTTTTGATCGAGTTGACTTACAAGTTTGATTTTTTTCACTGCACTAAGGAGCACTTTACTTATAGAAAGTTAGAACTTATAGAAGTTTGAGTAATGATAACTTTGACTGAATTGAATGAATGAAACGTATCTTTAATTTAATAGGTCATCAGAAAAAAAACTCACATTTCGCCAGTTACGTTTTAAGTCCCATGTTATAAGGGGCGAGCCTATTGCCATCAACCGGGCACAAACGTAGACTCCGTAGCTGCTACTGAGAAATTCCTGATGGAAAAACCCAGTGACACTTTGCCCGACCCGGGAATCGAACCCAGGACCTGATAGGCACCAGTCTCGCTTGCGACCACTCGACCAACTGGAGAGACTGGCCAAATGTGGGTCTACTATGAGGTACACCTCTGCAATACCTTTCGGGGATTACAGGCGTGATGCTATGTTATGCAGAAAAAAAATCTTGAAATAGCTACGGTTAGAAGTTGTTTCTCATTCGCTCAGAATAATCCCTTAATCGACAAAGAAGAAACCAATTACAAAATTCAAAGCAAGAAATTTTACGACCGCTTCAGTTTCAGCTCACGTATGCAAAACGTAAAAACTTCATATTCATGCAAAACACAATAAAAATGTTTATGGTGCTGTTTCCAAACATTCTTTATTTATAAGTTAATATGTCAACTGCACCCGCCCCAACCCTCCAAACGCGATGCGGTCAAATAATGTAATATTTTATTCACAGCTTTATTTCTGTTCTGTCGTCGTTCCGCGAAGTTCGCGCCTCGAGAAAACATACAAATGTCGGTAAGAATTTCCAGATACTTTTGTTACTTTGCGGCTACAGCAAAGAAAGAATATTATCCAATATTTTCCTTTGAATTTTCTTGTAATTTGTTAGTTTTCTGCCAAGTTTGACGTTGTTTTTAGTGTTAAGTGGGGCTTTGAGGTGCCATTTTTAGTTTGAAACATCATTATGACTCCTATTAGCTACACTGTTACACAAAAAATAAATGAGTTTGTGATTTCAATCTTGAATTTTAAATACCTTATTAATTTAGTTAGGCAATGCTTGCGCAATAATTCGTTAAGGTTAGTGCCGCAACACAATTAATAAAATGTTATGTTGTGGCTCAG
The DNA here is from genome assembly GCA_910589295.1 of Noctua janthe. NCBI lineage: Eukaryota > Metazoa > Arthropoda > Insecta > Lepidoptera > Noctuidae > Noctua > Noctua janthe. The sequence goes on from OU342560.1 coordinate 4,702,765, forward strand.
TTTTTAATTGAAACCTAAGTTTTTACTCAATAAAATTATTATAGTCACGCAAACTCACTCAAAAAACTTAATTTCAAGCACCCAATAAAGTACGTAATATTATAATGGTTCCATCAGTCTAGATTTTAACAGTTCGTGTTGTTTTTCTTGAATTTCAAAAGCTAACAGAATATTTCGAGACGAGTTTTTACAAGAAAGTTTGACAAATTACTTAGACTTTCAACCCTAGTTTTTCATGCTTAGTTACAAAAAATATTTGGATACATAATGGTTTAACATTTTACTTTGAACTGTGTCATTGATTTATCATTTACGTAGATAAATCACACTTGAGACACTCTAAATTTTAGTAAGTTATTAACCTCATGTGCTCTTAAAGCCACCTAACTTCACCAATTACAACTGTTACCTGAGTCTAAGTCTATTATCTTAGACTTAATTTCAAGTTGAGAACTCTAAATGTCTGTACGTGCTTTCGACTACTAATTGCACGAAAATGTCTATGAGTTTTAGGTATTTTGTACCACAGCGGCGTACAACGGGTTAATATTTCGCAAGTAAATTATATGAAGAGAATTTAATATAAATATTTATTTCCATTCCTCTTTAATTGTTGTCCGAAGGCTACTCGTATTGAATAACTAATAAATCTTTTTAGTTGCATCTTGCAAGGAGATTTAAACCTTACGTTTTGCGCATTTAGATCCATTATTCATGAGACATTTTCTGCAATGTAAACTCTGCTTGCAGTTACAAGCTTTTTTACCGGTTTTGCACGTGACTCAATTATGAATAACGACGTTTCTGAACGTTTTTACAAAACGTAATTAAATTTATTTCATGAAGTCGTTGAAATATTGGTCTAGGCACGAAATAATTATGTAGTGCTCGGCCTGTTACGATTTAAAATCAAAAATTACTACACTTGTGCACTTGAAGATTAAACATCCTTAGTTCCACTAACAATTTTAGAGTAAAATTATTCAAACGTGGCCAGTCATGGCCCATTGTGTAAACGACTTCTAAAAGGTTGCTAACATCGATCCCAAGGATACCCAATCTCGATATATATTTACTAAAGTAATACCTCTACACCTTTTACGATATATCATATCCAGCTTACGTCATAAAAAATATGACAGCAGCTAACCACGAGTTGTAAAAGTAGATGTAAGATGGCTTGGGCACAAATATCTTTCGGTAATAATAAAAAGGAAAATCTTTTATCAATTTAATAGATTTAGTTAAGGGTAAATTAATGATGACGGCAGGCAAAGGGTTGGAAACTTGTTTGTACACTGTTGACGACCTTTAAAGTGATGCACGGGTATTTTGGCGCTTGAATGACATTGACAGGAGAGCCCTGGAGGCCTTAAAGCCCCGTTTTATAACGAATCATAATAGGATAGGAATAATATGAATCACATTACAATTCGTGAAATAGTCACAAAGTCATAACATAGCCTAGCCTACCAAGTTCTGCTCGGGTGAAAATAGAAAAATCGAATTTTCTCAGATATGAGAACTGACTAGATCGATTTTTCGCCCCTGTAAACGCTTTTTTTTTTTTTTTTTTTGGATTGGAAATCATCAAATGACCCCCCCCACTCTGGGCGGAGTGGAAGGGAGAGCCAGACTTGTACTGACTAAAACCCATCCATGTTCCTTCTTTGCCCTTTGTGTTCCAGGGCCACGGTGTCTCTTTCGAACAGTCCCGCAGCTGCCCCTGTAAACGCTTATATTACAACTGTCATCGAAATCACTAGAGCCGTTTTCGAGAAAGTGATTGAAAATATACAAATATTGCTCATTTAATAGTATTGGAATATTAACTGCGTCGGCAACCATTTTACGAATTGTAACGTGATTCGTATTATTATCCTATTATGATTCTGCTGAAGTGGCTTTTTTAGACCACCATGGCTCCGTTTTCATAGCCACGCGCCAAAATATCCATGTACCATTATATGTCATTATAACGTTACCACACGAGATCGGGCAAGGTCAGGTCCAATTACAAAGCTTTCGAAAAAAAATGTGATGTGAGTACCTACCCCGTATATTTTTTTTTTCATGAGCTTTTACAGAACATAATTTTATTTTATTTGCTTCATTTACCTTGACAGCACGCCAACTGAATTTGAGAGCTGGGTTCAGTGCCCTCACAAAGAGTAAAATAAGCTTATTGTCAACACAAAGTCTCACGTTCTTATTCATACATTTACATACACATAAATATTTTCACAATATTTACGCCAACCTTATTTTAATTATTATTTTCATGAAAATGATTAATACGTTCTTCATCATTCTCTCACCCATTTATTCGAGGTCGAGCAGCATGTCTTCTTCTTCCAAATTGTCTATTAGTCGTCATCCAAGCAGTCAGTCACCTCCTTTTTAGCCATATCGTCGTTTACACAGACCACCCATAGTTTATTTGGTCTTCTTCTACTCTTATAGGCATCGACATTCATTCTCAAAAGAAAAAATAATAAAGAAGAATGTATCTGTAACGTCCTTCTTTATCTTTCTTGATATGTAGCTTGTTTTCTTTCTTCAGATGGAAGTAGATGGACTCTTTTAAAAAAAGTCCTAAATAGAAACGTAGAAAGTACACACGAACGCCACCCTAGGATATCCGTTCATTTTTTTTCCTTGGTTTTCAAAGGTTTGTAATCAGTCGCTTAAGTTTAATAATAAACTGTACGTTTTTTAGCCAGCGGCACTATGTAGGTGGAACTTACTGCTTGATAAAAAAATATCCAGGTCTGTCATATTACGTACGTACTTAGACCAAAACAAATAACTCGTCATTGGTAACAAAACCAGTATAAGCTGGCCTCATAATCTATTAACTTTCAGTACTAAGCCAGGCCAGCTCAAGGTCAAGGTCAAAGGTACACACGAATATTTTTCGGATTTTTTTAAATTATCTTTGATCTTTTTTTCGGGTTCTGTATTTCTATGCGGCACTATCATTCCTTTCAATTATTCAATGTTATAAACGAATCAAACTACAAAAGCCATTTTCACTAGAAAAAGCACAACAAAATTATTTTTTTTCTGTGTTGCCACTCAAATAGAATACCGTAACTACGAGTATTTATTTACCCAATAACGGTATACCTTTAAGGGGTAGTTTTGAAACGTTCGCCACTAGAATTCGTACAAAACTAGGATTGTCTCGGTTAGGTAAATTTGTTAGTAAAACTTGGGAACTTGATGTGGCCTCGACGAATTTCGGGCTTAAACCACGATAATTGGGTTCGGCAACAATTTCGCGATGGCGGGCGGTTTTAGTTCGTAGATGTGGGAATGCGAGTTCCCATATTCGTAGCTTTATTGTTTTGCTTGGCACGGTCATTGGGACGTTTGAATAAAACAGGTAAAGAGACATCATCTGCCTAGCCTTCTTGTTGATGGGATAAGCTATCAGTCTACCAGGATTCATCTAAATACCAATGGAGCTACTGCCTAGATGACCTGCACAATCCAGTTACAAAGATGTCACCCGACACATTCTCGGTACGTTGCGACGCCTGAGCCGTGACGCTGCGTCATTCTACATAATAAATCAGAACGTCGACAACGCATTGCTCGTGTGGCACTCACTGCGTTGAAATCACCGGCAACGCCCATGTGCCTTAGCTCTTACTGGGTAACACGATACCCTTTGGCAAGACTAGTTGTCAGACTGTCCTCCTTCTAATCACCCGTAGCAAACAACTGTCTACTAAGGCTACGACTGTCTGATCTACGAGTGACAGCCGGTACCGACGGCTTAGCTTCCTACGAAGTGGGTAGCGTGCTATTAAGTTTGGTAAACACATGAATAATTAAGCAAAGTTTGTTAATGGTTCGGAACACGTAACTGGTAGAAAACTAAAATACGAGGATGATGACGTAGTAAAGGTTAAGCTAAACAAACAATGTTTTATTAATCTTATACTCGGTTTTGATCATTATGCTGAATTTTAGGTAAATGCTATAACAGGAACATTATTCAAACTTCTTGCAGCACATTCATGACTAGCTTTCTAGTCATGAATGTGCTAAAATGTGCATAAATTATTCGTTTTTAATTTTAATTTTTATATCTTTATATAAAAATTAAAATTAAAAACGGATAATTTTACAAAGTGGTCGATTAGACAAAAATACCTATAAAAATCACGCCTTTTTCTTCATGGTTCCCAAGTTAGTCTAGTGGAGCACGACTACTGAGCATGAGCATGATGTGCGATTCCCGAGTCAGACAAAGTGATATTGGGTATTTCACCAGGAATTTCTCAGTAGCAGCCACGGAGCCAGGATTTGTGCCCGGTTGATGACAATAGGCTCAGCCCCTGTGACATAAATAGAACTGGCGAAATATGGGTGTACTATTTGGTACACCTCTGCCTAACTCTTCAGAGATTACAGCCCGTGAAGTTTTGTTAATATTTAAAAAAACTACAGCTTTAAATACTTACCTTATGAAGTAAAATAATTGCAATTAAGTAGAATTAATATTAAAATTGTTTCACTCCCATTACTCAATGTAAAATCGTTCTGGTTTTATTGAAATCCAGTGCAATTTATTTTCCATTAACTGTATCCTATTAATCTGTAATAAGGCTCAGTGTTTCGATGAAATAATACACTAGACGTTAATTTTACCTTTATTTTGGATCTTTTGGCTTTGTAGGCTTGTATTACGTGGAAAAAGTGCAGTTTAACTAACGTTAGATCCCTTTACAGCTAAAGGAACGTCTTTATAGAGACTGTAGAAACGTAACCTCTATACTTATTTAAGAATTGACTGGCACATTATAATTTAAAAATAATAAAAACATCAACTTCATATTTGTATTTGGAAGACTTAAAGAAGTCAGACAGGGCCAGCTGACGAGACGGCTGACACCTCTTGCTAGAGGCCTTGTACTCAAGGCAACCACAGAATAGTCCAGTTAAGCAGACGACAATCTCCTATGTTGACGAGCGAGAAGCCATTCACAAATAAAAGACGGCTGACAACGAGTGACAAAAAGTAAAAAATAGGAATTTAAAGAGAATAATTATAATTTTTAACGTCAAATACCCTTTTATTAGCTACCCCTCTCAAAGTGCTTAAAAATCACGTAGTTATCTTTGATTTTGATATTGATTTCAAAACAATAAATGCTCTTACAGGAACTTTAAGTATAAACTTAAAGTTCCAGTAAGAGCATTTATTGTTTTGAAGTTTAGATTTTCACAATTAAGTAGTTAATACCTAGGTATAAACCTAGGTATTAACTACTTAATTGTGAAAATCTAAACTTTGTTTTTCATCCTGAACTTACTTATCTTACAGAAATAAATATTAGCTCACTTTAAGTGCCGTGTATTAAAATTTGTTTCTTCAATGCAAATAATTGCACTACTATCAGCGCACAAAACATTGAATTCACATCAAAATTGCACCTCCAATCTTTAATACATTTCACCGCAGCTTCAAAAGAATTCGATGCAGCAAAGAACATATTTTGCAAGAACTTGACATTGACATTGCTTTTGTGTGGATTTTAAACAACTGAATATAGATTTTTAGAATGCAGTCTTCGTAATCTGTAGTCTTTTTATCGCCACATAATTAGCTATATTTTTCCTATTACAAGTAATTAAGAAACATCATCTCAAATGGTCGCAAATTCTTTATATTTTTTGGTATATCAATCACAAACATAAGCCAAAAAATTAGATCTTTTTCCCTTGAGGATACACAAAGCATTTGTGCGGAAAACACCATTTTCCACACACAAAACGTTGAATTCACATCAAAATTACACCTCCAATCGTAAAAACATTTAACCGTAGCTTCAAAAGAATTAGACGCTCTGCTTACCACGAAGGATAAAAGATACAAAGTACATGTTTGGCAAGAACATGACATTGCTTTTGTTCGTCATGACAACGGTCTGACATCTGCGGGCGGATACGGAAATAAAGAACCATGTGGGTTTAATACTCTTATCTCGAGTTTTGATCTTTAGTTTACATTCAGAGCCTTTTGACGAACTGAAAGGTACCTTCAGGGGATAAAGATTCGTTTTGATTTTCGTAAGCCTCTCTGAATCTGCAGTTATGTGTTATTTCAGCGCGGATTTTGTTTACAAAAGATTTTTTATGGAAATCTGAGTGCTGTGAAGGTTCTATGAAATGTGGTAAAACAAATTTTAGTTGTTATTTTCGGGGCGTACCTTTTCAGGGAGTTAAAAAGATCAGACATATAGAGCTATGTTATGCAATAACCTGTTAACCCACAAAAATATGAATTTTAAGTTAACGCCATCTAGCTCTTGTAGCCAGTCTCCTGAACCCTTAAAAAAATGCAGAGGCATGTACTAAATTTATAAAAACGCCATCTACCAAAAAAATGTTTCTGCAGTTTGCGGAATTAGTCTTCAACAATTTTGCAATAATCGATTACAGACCTGTCACAACACGCGCGCTTTTCTTCTGTGACAATTACTTTAAAATTTTGTTTTCTGTTGGTTATTGCGGCTTTCAGTGAAATTTAATATACGTGTAGTATTTTGTAATATTCATGAAACTGTGGGTTGTGCGAATTTCATTATTTTACAAGAGTTTTTAAGTCTCTACTTGCTGCAACAAGGCACAAAGTAAGTTTTCAGTGTTTGATTTTATGGTTTCTCCTGTTCTATACAAGGTTCCGTGTGGTGTGCCGGACTCAAAGAATACCACCACCCCATCTCATCCAGTGGGTGTCGTAAGAGGCGACAAATGGAAAACATAGCATATTTACAATAATTTATAAAGATATGCACAATAGCATTCCCAAGGAGGGTTGACGTCAGGCAGGCGGCCGGTCATAAAATCTCTGCCAAAACCCAAAGCAGTATGTTGATAAGTATAAATGGAAATAACGTTAGGGCTAGGGCGTACCCCGCAGGCGACGCGCAGGGGCAGCACCCGGCTCCTCCGGAAAGTGGACAAGGGTTGTCGCACCAGAACGGGCGGGTGCGACGTAAGACGCAAGCTCGGAGAGTAAGAGATGTAAGAATGAGGTGTGCGAGCTGGAATGTCGGTACGATGACTGGAAGAGGAAGAGAGTTAGCAGATATTCTAAAAAGGCGACGGATAAAAATAGCGTGTCTGCAAGAGACTAAGTGGAAGGGTGAGAAGGCAAGAGAAATTGGAGAAGGATATAAGTTTTATTATTGTGGCAGTGATGGCAAGCGAAATGGTGTGGGAATAGTTTTAGATGGGGAGTTGAAAGAATGTGTGGTGGATGTTAAAAGAGTGAGCGATAGAGTGATAGCTGTAAAAGTAATTCTGGATAGTTTGGTGCTAAATATAGTTAGTGTGTATGCACCCCAGTCAGGAAGTGAGGACAGCGTAAAAGAGAAGTTCTGGGAAGACTTTGATCGAGTGATGTTGGATGTGCAAGAGAGTGAAGAAGTGTATGTGGGGGGTGATTTCAACGGGCATGTAGGAAGAATGAAGAATGGGTATGAGAGAGTGCATGGTGGCTGGGGGTATGGAGACCGTAACAATGACGGCGAGGCACTACTTCAAGCTGCGTCTGCCTTCGACCTGGCAATAACAAATACGTGGTTTAAAAAAAGAGACGAACATCTCATTACGTATAAAAGTGGCCACCACGCGACGCAAATAGACTTTTTCCTGGTCAAGCGGGACAGTCTTAAATACGTCAAAAACTGTAAAGTGCTGCCAGGCGAAGCCTTAGTCTCCCAACACAGATTGGTCATAATGGAGGTCAAAGTCAGTGTCTCGGCCAGTAGAAACAAAGAACGGCCCCCTCCCAAAACCAGATGGCGTATGATTGAAAATGAAGAATGTACAAGTATGTTTAAGAGTCAAGTAGTACTCGTAGATAAGATGATTGAAATGAAGGATATGGAAGGAAAATCTGTAAATGGATGTTGGAAAGAGATGGCAGATTGTATAAGGAGAGTAGCAAAAGATGTTTTTGGAGAATCCAAAGGGAAAGGTATGATAGACAAGGATACATGGTGGTGGAATGAAGAGGTGCAAAAGAATCTGAAAGAGAAAAAGGTTGCGTTTAAAGAATGGCAGGGTGTAGCAAACGAGAACGATAGTTTGAAAGAAGAAAAGAAGAGGATCTATAAAGAATGGAAGAGAAAGGCAAAAAAGGCGGTAGCAGTTTCCAAGGCTAAGGCACAGGAGAAGTTATATGACTCACTGGACAGTCCTAGAGGCCAGAAGGAGCTCTACCGGATTACAAAAGAAAGAGAAAGGAGAACGAGAGATATGAATCATATAAAGTGTATGAAAGACGGCGCTGGTAAGGTTTTATCTAAAGATGATGAAATAAAAAGGAGATGGAAGGGTTATTTTGAAAAGCTAATGAATGAAGAGAATGAATGGAGCGGTGTGCTTAACGAGGTACAAGTAAATATGGGTTTGGTGAGGCAAATTAGCATGGATGAAGTGAGGAAGGCAGTTCAAAGTATGAAAAATGGAAAGGCCATGGGCCCTGATGAAATACCAGTAGAAGTATGGAAGTGCTTAAAAGAAGACGGATGTATGTGGCTGACTTTATTCTTCAATAAGTTGTTGTATGAAGGAGCGATCCCACAAGAATGGTGCAATAGTTCGCTAGTGCCCATCTTCAAAAATAAAGGTGATGTGCAAGACTGCAACAACTATCGGGGGATAAAGCTCATGTCACATAGTATGAAAGTATGGGAGAAAGTGATAGAGAAAAGATTGCGAGAGGAGAGTGAGATTACCCAAAATCAGTTTGGGTTTATGCCAGGTCGAGGAACAATGGACGCCACTTTTGCACTCCGCCAAGTGTGCGAGAAGTATAGACGTGCACACAAAAACTTGCACATGGTGTTCATTGATCTGGAGAAAGCGTATGATAGGGTACCTCGGGATGTGTTGTGGTGGGCCTTGAAAGAGAAAGGTACACCAGGGAAGTATGTAGAGTTAATTCGTGCTATGTACAGTCAATCTTGTACCTACGTCCGGTCAGCTGCTGGCAACACCGATGAGTTCAATGTGGCTGTAGGCTTGCACCAAGGGTCGGCTTTAAGTCCTTACCTCTTCCTGTTGATTATGGACGCTTTGACGTCGGACATACAGGAAGAGGCACCCTGGTGCATGCTGTTTGCCGATGACATTGTTCTTGTCGGTGAAGATGGATCTGAGATCCAGAGCAGATTGGAGAAATGGCAACAGAAACTGGAGAATGTTGGCTTGAAAATCAGCAGAACTAAAACGGAATACATGTTCTGCGATTTCGGCGGTCTCTCCAGTTCTGGAGCCATAGCGCTAAATGGCGCGTCTCTTCCTGTCTGCTCCGACTTTCGGTATCTCGGTTCACTCGTGCAAAGCGATGGCGAAATAGATCGTAGTGTAAAGCACAGAATTAACACGGGATGGATGAAATGGCGGCAGGTCACGGGAACAATCTGCGACTCCCGCATTCCCCTTAAACTTAAGGGGAAGATTTATAAAACAATGGTTAGACCTGCTGTCTTGTATGGATCAGAATGTTGGGCCACAAAAGGGATGAATGAAAGGCATTTGCATGTGGCGGAGATGAGAATGCTAAGGGGGATGTGTGGTGTTACGCGAATGGATAAAATAAGAAATGAGTATATAAGAGGAAGTTTGAAAGTGGCGCCGGTGACTGAAAAGTTGTGTGGTAATCGGTTGTCGTGGTATGGGCATGTGATGCGGAGGAATGAGGGAAATGTTCTGAGGAAAGTTTTGAGTATGAATGTGAATGGGTATATGAGTAGAGGAAGACCAAAGAAACGATGGATGGACTGTGTAAAGAATGATATGGCAAGAAAGGAGGTGTCTGGCGAGATGACGAGTAATAGAGAAGTATGGAAGAAGAAGACATGCTGCGCCGACCCCAAATGAATTGGGATAAGGGCAAGAGAATGATGATGCTTTAATACTTGTACCATAACGGCCGCTTGGTGTATTTATCTTTTTTTATATTATTCTATAATTTAATCCGAAGAGATGCTGATATTACTATGAGGGAAGGTTACAAATTACATATAAGAATGTCTATATTTATTCGTTGTAGGCAGATGATAGTAATTTATAAAAACATTAAATATTTAATTTTTTAATTGGTTATTGCGAAATTGATATGAAAAGTTTTAGGTATGTGCTACAACCATGCAACAAATTATTTTCAGGTATTGAACATGAACTCTAGAGCACAGAAGCTTGTCGCTATGGCTCGTGACGAGCATTTATGTAATAAAAACGACGACAAAGAAGAATCTGAAGTAGAAGAATCTTCCAACAGTGGAGATGTAACAACTTTAGCACAGTTGAAACAGGATGTACATCTTAAGCGTCATAATACTGCTTCATGTTCGTTAACTTATAAAGATTTTGAGCGTGACTTAAGCTATAATGATTTATATATAAGTAATATGGAAGCGTCTATAGATACTTCTCAGTTAATACATCTGGATGATTTAGATATTGTCCGTAACAGCCTTTCCAGTATGTTTAATGATTACGATGACAAAGGAAACGAAATTATCGCGGAAATAGAAGTAGTAGCTTCAACTTCTAATACTGATAATATTGTTCAAGATTGTATAGATTTGTCTGCTACACAACTGACTGAAAATGATAATAATCAATCAAGCATTTTAAACTGCATCGAACAACCACAATCAAATCGTGAGAATGATCATCAATTAGAGATAAATAATATCGGTAGACCCAAGCGCGGAAGAAAAAGAAAAGTAGAAGACCAGTCTAGAAAAGAGCGAAAACGAAGAGCCAATGTAAACGAAAAGTATATCAGTGCGAAAGGAAAAGAAGTATTACCAAAAGAATTCGACAACACATACCATTGTGATTGCAAAAAGAAATGTACAACGATCTTGTCAATTGATAGCCGGAAACAAGTATTTGACCAATTTTGGTCTCTTGGGTCATTCGAAGGTCGATGTGCTTTCATTTGTGGTAAAGTAACACAAACCCATAAAGCTAGGACGTATACTTCGTCAAATTCGAAGAGAATATATTCACGAAAATATACGCTTTGAGATACCGAAATATGCAAGAAAACGTTTTTGAAAACCTTAGGTATTTGTCAAAGTAGAATCGATATAGCGATGCAGAAAAATAATAGATCATCTAATTTCAAAGACAATAGAGGAACAGCTAGTGGTGGCAAAAATAAAATCAATGAAGATGACATTAATCTAATAGTTGGCCATATTGATTCTTTTCCTAAATATATTAGCCATTATTGTAGAGGTAAGACTGATAGTCGTTATTTGAATACTGAACTCAACCTATTAAAAATGTACGATTTATTCAAAGCTAAATATCCGACAAATGAAAACCTACCGAGTCTTGCAACATATAAGAAAATATTTTATGAAAAATTTAACCTCAGATTTAAAGCCCCAAAAAGTGACACATGTAAAACGTGTGACACTTTTGCAGCTAATATAAAATCATTAACAGGCACAGAAGCTGAAGAAGCAAAAAAGCAACGAGATTTGCATATTAATAAAGCATCAGAGCTTAGAAAGCAAATGAATGCAGATCTGAATTTGGCGTCAGAAAAAGATACTGTAGAAACACTTAATTTTGATATGCAAAAAACCCATCCACTTCCAAAAATACCCACTAATATAGCCTATTACAAACGGCAGTTAAATTTGTATAATTTAGGGATTTATATAGGAAGTAGCAAACGCTCAATTTTTAACTTATGGCTTGAAAATGAAGGTCGAAAGGGTACTCAAGAAGTTAGATCCTGCTTGCGAAAGTACATTTTGAATAACATACAATCCCCAGTAACGGATCTAATCTTATGGGCGGATTCTTGTGGAGGGCAAAATCGGAGTATTAAGTTAGTTCTCATGTTAATACATACCATGCAACATCACACATCTTTACAATCGATTACATTGCGGTTTCTTTTGTCGGGGCATAGCTTCCTACCAAATGATGCCAATTTTGGTGTTATAGAATCACAGTTGAAAACGCAACAGAGGCTTTACACTCTAGAAGATTATGCAGAAAGTATTCAGAAGTCAAAGAAGAATAAGAAGTTTGAGGTTTTGAGAATGGTACCCTCCGATATGCTCTCTGTCAGGCCACTAGAACAGGCTATAACAAATAGAAAAGTTGACAGTGCTAAAAACAAAGTTAATTGGTTGAAACTGCATGAGATTGTGATAGAAAAACCATTTCCCTATATTTTGAAAGTCAAAACTGAAATTGCACAAGAAGATGCTCAGATAGTAAATCTTGAGAAGGCAGGGAAAGGCCGCAAGCCTGTGCTAAAGAATATTAATTTGCCCAAATGCTGGCCAAAACGGAAAGTCTTTGAGTGTAGAAAAATTAAAAGATCTAAAAGAATTAATGAAACTAATACCGGCAGACGCTAAACCATTTTATGATTTCCTAAAACATACTCCAGGTGTTTCTATTGATGAAGATATAGATGGATATCATGTTGAAGATATTGAACAGCTATCAGAGGATGGAGAAGACTGATCTTTTATTTTTGATTATTTACCGATGTGATCTCTTATCGATCTCAATTTTGTTGATTTTTCAAATTTATAATTATGTTACTATGTTTGCTGCATTTTTTTGTTACCTTATTCTTTCCCACTGCTGGAAAAAAACCTCCCCCATTTTTTAATTATTTTTGTTAGCAATAATATGTCAAGGGCTTGAAAAACATTTTAGCACTTAAAAAATGCTCTGGTTAAATTTTGCAATAAACTAATTGGGCTTAAATGTTTGTTTCAAAAATCTTAATATCTTGATTGTAATTTCGCAATAAACAATTCATCATTATTTCATTTATTTTTATTTTTCCTATAACTCTCACTCTATTAAGCTGTGTTTGAATCACTACAGTACATGATGACCTATTTAATAAGTTTTGGATACAATCAGAATAGCTTAAGAGTATTTTTTGTAGCTGTGAATTTCTTTGAACTGAGATTTCTCCGGTTTAGGTTTTTTAGGGTTGACACGTTATTGCATAACATGGCTCTAATAATATATAGGGTGACTGGTAATTAGTGACCGATACTTAAACACGTGGTTGTACTCATGATAACAAACAACTTTCCCAAAGAAACACTTTTTATACTCATTTACTTTAATCACAATAAGACGGCATACGGCACGTGGTGGCCGGCCTGTGGCGCGGCCGCCGCTTTCAGAGCGGGCTTGCGGCCACGCGGGTGCGCTGCCTACCCACTGTAGCACGGTACCATAGTAATGAGACAGAACGGCGTCACGCGGCTATAACAGCTGATAGGTAAAAGGCGCACGTGCGCGAATTTCATTCGGCTGTTGTGTTATTGTGATTAAAGTGAATGAGTGTAAAAAAAAAATCTTAGGGAAAGTTGTTTGTTTGTTTTTTTGTTTGGATGATGATATAATATCATGAGTACAATCACGTGTTTAAGTATCGGTCATTAATTATTACCAGTCACCCTATATATAACAGAAAAAAACTAGTTTAAAACTATTTGATGCATTTCAAACAAATTGTTCTCGATCGAAATAAAAGTACCTCGCCAAAATGCTACACGTAACATTTCAAAACAAGAACTATTCAGATAAATCCATTCGATCAGTAAACAATGCCTCTAGAATAATCCCCTCTGAAATTTCAAACAAAATTTTGTAAAACTAGGAGCTAGACTCACCATATTCCGGACATATGATGCAAAAAGCCACAGCCATGAAAAAGCCGATCACTTCGCCACAGAATCCTTTGAAGGCCATTTTTCTCCTTTTTGTTTAACCAACGCTGGCTTTTACCGACATCTTCACTCTTTCTATTTTTCACAATTTCTCACTAAAACCCTTTCGGCACACTCATCGTTCTTTGTATAACATCCGACTTTTTAATCGACATCTTTCTTTTTATGGAGAATTTTATCTTCTGATGTTTTATTTCGACTGGGCGGCGTTGCGGTTACATCTGTAAAAGAGAGAGGTTTCTGTTAGGGAAATATCTATACAATAAAAATAAATAAAAGTGAAGTGTCTGTTTGTAATTTCAAAATAACAGCTTTTTACTCAATGCATATGAAAGTATATCCGATGATTATTTGGAATAACTTAAGCTACTTTTAAACTTTTATTTTAGAAAAAGGGTTCCGTGCAAAAAAAATAAAACCCTTGAAATTATTAACAAAATTCGACTCAAATAAGGAAGACCGACGAAGGTCGAAGGCAACAGCTAGTTTTATAATTTTTTTTTTAGCATCTATGCAATTTCTGTTAGTGATTTATTTTATAAATACCGATTACCGCAACTTATATAGTAGTTGTTGTGTTTGTATAGTTGTTGTTGTGTTGTGTGTTTGTTGTTGTTGTGTGTTGTTGTTGTATTGTAGTGAAACATCACTACAATGATGATGATGATATTATACACTACAACTACAACAACAGTTGTAGTTGTAGTGTATAATATCTATATTCGGAACAGTATAATTATTGGTTTTTCGAGAGCAAATTGACCGATTCCTTAAAAATATAGAGTTTTACAATATTTTTGGCATACCAGGAACCCCACTTCGATGATGATACTGCATACAAACAGTTTTAAACAAAATCATCTGTTTTAATTCAAATACTTCAGCAGCTAAAATGCCTGTTTCTCTAAAACATAACGATTATGAAACTGCGGGTTCACACATAAAACTTGGAAGCTAATTACATTACAGTACAGAAACCCATTTCCGAGGGAATGTGTAAGACTTCATAAGCAAGGGTTCGCCAAGTATTCTAAGACGTGGTTCTAATAACAGTTTCTACCCACATGTTCCCAAGTTATGTTCTAACGTTTACTTTAAATAACCTGTTATATTATACTTTCCAAGTTAACTGCATCGTACTCTTGAAAATGTAAGAAAATTTTGTTATTATCCTGTATTATAATATTATCGGACCATGATTTTGGAAAATGTAAAAAACTAACATTAATTTGTAAAATAGCATAAGCATAGCTTAGGCTTAATCAGCCTATAATGTTCCCACTGCTGGGACACAGGCCTCCTCTCTATGAGGGGAGCCCTGTGTTATGGGCTATAATCAACCACGCGGGCCCAGTGCGGTTTGGTAGATGTCACATGTCTTCGAATTTTTTTTGCAAAATAATATTCCGAAAAATAATTTCTTAAAATAATGGAAATTCCTCTATTTTTCACATAATTTCTTTTTTTAACTACGTATTATGTATTAACATGGCTTCGATTGGTACTGAAAACACTAATATGAAAGTAAAAACATGTACAAATTCTTAAACACAAACTAATACAAGGTTGCGTATCATAAAAATATATTTATGATGCAGTTTTCCTGCCACAGTTTTAGGTCAATAGAAAAAAGGGTGCGGGCAACATTGTTCTTCCGCTATTTTCGTGAGGCTCATTTCACTTTATTGCTATGTAAATTGTGCCTGTGCCTATGTCGTCTATTACCGCATAAAAAATCACAACCAAAAATAAACATTGTGACGTGTGTAAAAAACTATGGTGAAATCTTTATGAACTTACAGTTGCAAATCAATAGACTGACCTTCTAAATAAACTCAATATTTACAAGTAGCCATATAAGTGCGGTCAAATCGATCGGACCGGACTCTGGACTGGCTGCGGACATCGGATTTTGACAGATATTTCAGAACATTATCTGTCAAAGTATTATGAGGAGCTCGTGTCTAAATAATCACAGCCGCTCGGGTCGATCTTTAGGTTAAGCTATGCTTGCCTAGGATGGTCCGTGGATGGGTGACCGAGTTTCCTCCGTGCGTCGGAAAGCACTGTAAGCCGTTGTTCCTAGCTGTCATTTGTAGATCTTTGACAGTCATTACAGGTAGCCAGTGTCTCACCAAGGGGTTTCGTATTACCCAGTACTAACTGACTTGTGGAGGTCAGATAGGCAGTCGCTCCATGTAAAATACTGGTATTCATCTGTACCCGGTTAGACTGGAAGTCGAACCAATAGTTGGAAAAAGGCTAGTCAGATGATCTGTCAAAGTATGTTGTCCGGAGTCTGCAGATAATGATCGTTTTGATCACACCGTAAATGATACACCCAAACTTAGAAATGATAACTCCAAAGAAAAAAAAAATGAATTACGAATTCCAACATTCAATAACCTCGTTTACCGGGCCTTACACAAACGTTTTTTCACACAATACACGAACGGAGCATAATTATTTGTTGAACATGTTACAACTGGAAGTGACCTGAAAAGGACGACGTGTATTGTTAGAGGCGTCCGAGGCAGAAATTGTATTGTGTTCCAACGCTTTATGTAGGTACCACAGAAACGGCACGCTACCTATGTCTCTTCTATCTGTTCTTTGTCGCTGTTACCTGTATAAGGTTTCTTACGTTCCGCTTGCACAGTTTTAGTTGTTATTAATGAAGTGGAAACAGACTGGAATGGGCGCCTGCGAGAGTGCACCTGTGTTTTAAGGGGTAACGAGTTGAGTGATTTTGTTTTCTTTGCGCTTTTAGATTGTATGTGCTTTGTAGTTGAAATTTTCTTTTTGTAAGTAATAACGATCTTAAGAAATCTGGTGTTACCGGTTGGTTATTTTAGAAGATTACAATATTTTGTTTCGGCGATATTTGTAACTGATGCTTTTAAGTGTAAAATAATAAAATAAAAAAAAATAAAAAAAATGTGTTTATTATCTTAAATCAATACAAATAAGTTGCCGGGGCTTCCCAGAAAGTAATCCGAAGATACTAGTGATGGGAAAAAGGTTTTCAGTTTTTTTTTTTAATTACGAAAAAGAATCTTAATGACATAGTTTTTAATCTGAAGACACACAGAATCGTCTATTATAATATCGGACTGTTTATTTAAAAGTGAGTTTGCAATTTAGTTAATCCTAATGAAGTAATAAAAATAATTCTGGAAAAGGTAATAAAAGGGAGCTTGTGATTACTCAAAGAGACAGCCAAATCCTATCATTTCTTCGGCCTACAATCTTTTTTCCAATTTGTCTTAATGTTAATGCTGACGAAACAAGATTTCCTTCACTTCGGGCCCTGCCTTACTTAATGCCGAGCCTAATGTCGGTAAATATATAAAAATATCAAAAGAAAATGGGTAAGGAAAATTGAATTATGTTCATACATTGTAAACAAAAGCCAAAATATATAATTTTCTTAAGGAAAATTATAATAAACGTGAAGTTGATAAAAATGGAAACGAGATTCTAAAAATAGAATAATTTACTTTTGGGTCATTTTGTAAAGCCAATAACCAGCTAACGAGAACAGTCTGGCTATGTAAAGTGAAAGGTAGAGAAAAAAAGCAACAGATAACATTACTAGGTTAACACATTGTACCGATCTATATCTATGGCTATTTATGCTATTTTCAGCAACATCTTGGACAAAATAACGAATACACCAGATAAACGAATTCGATGCACGCTTGAAATTGGAAATCGACCTTTGGTGTCAGACTGACACAGACTGACACCCATCCACCGTTCAAACTCAACGTGAGTACCGAGTACATTTCCAAACAGCAATAATTATTCAAAAATAACATATATAAAATATAATCCTCACCGTTACATGAATAAAAAATCCATTTATTTATATCACTTGGTGTTCCCCAACACCCACGTGTATAAAAAAAGGAAAATACCTCAATAATAATTTCCATAAATGACATTTTACCAACAATAAATATGAAATCGCCAACATCCTTCCATAAACCTATCCATTCTTCATACGGGCCCATATAAACAGTCTATAAAAATGAGTCTTGTATTGACAATAAAAACGATTTTATGTGATACTTCAAAACGTTTCCCAACAAATGTAATGCGATACATGTGATTATTCGATGAAAGTAAAACAGTGGTTACTTTGATGGCTTCATACAAATGGAATAGACTATTAGCGCATTTGTTTTGTAAATGGAATGACTAATGTTATTGATCTGAGGCTTATTGAACCTTCATGAACTAGGTAAAACAAAACATCATCGCTTTTAAATATTCAAAGTCTGAAGGCCAATTTCCGTAAATACAAACATTCAAAATGAAGTCGCAATCTCGTCTTAGCGACAATTAATATCAAAAAAACATGAAGCCTTGATCACCACCAGACGGACCCATCGATCGAGGCAATTTTGACTAATAGACATTGCGAAAATATTTCAAAAGTTTATAAAATACAGGAAATGGCCAGCAGTTTTGAGTAAAACATTGCATATAATACGCAATTGAAGAGCAAGTACATCCAACAGAACAAAAATATTTCTTATGCAAAGAATTTTTAAAATAATAATTTTGATTCATAACATGAACATTCCGTGTCATGAGTAAGACACGGTGCATAAGCACTGACTTGCCTTGCACAACTTCAGATGAGAACAACACTAAGAATGCATGAGACCGGACAAAGTAGAAAAGTTTGCGTCATAAAGCAAATCCTTGCACCAGAATAATTCTCAAAAGTTGTTTGTGACGTACCACGTTCAAGTTTATTCCCAACGGTTAAACTGGAACAATTTAGAGAGCATTAAAACTAGTAAGGCCTGCAGGAACTTTTAACGTTATCATCACTATTGAAGATAATGGGGCTAGTCGTGTACTTAATAGTGGATTCACGCTGTGTAAAGCAAATTCTGATGTGCAAAATGAAGAACATACTTGTACTTTTGATAGGGAAGTATTTCCCATCTTGTTTTAGAAATCACTGAAGAAGTTGCAGTGCATGTAAAATACTGATTAGAATGCAGGCTGGCCAAAAAGCTAGGCAGAAGATGATGATGACTTTTGATAAAAAAGACAAGCAATTTATAAAAGGTTTATAAATAAGAGTCCATTTCAAGTGACATTAAATTGACTATGGCGATATTTTTTAGCTATAGTAATTTTTCAGTGTAAGGTGACAATGATGAATGAGAGAGATCTCGTAACAGTATTTCCAAAATATCGGCTGCTTCAAGTGTTAATATCCTGTTAGTGATTGATAGTTTTGTATCTGTGTAACTTTATGGACTCAAAGAAGTCCCTATAAGTATAAAGCTGTAAAGATTTTTATATTCAAAACAGTTTACAATTTTCTGAATAAATCTGTCTCCTAAATATATCCAATTTTAAAGTCTCAACTAATCTTACAATCTTATAATGTAAAACCGAAACAACTTCGATCGTTTTGCGAAATTTTTCTTCCAAAACTTCGAGATTTAGATTTGAACTGTCTTGTTTACCAGTATTTATGAGTCTAACCACACATTATTTACAAGTTTCGCCTGATCGCGATCAACTAAGATTAAGCCTGTCACGTTTCTCGCGAAAATGGCGTAGATTTAGGGACAGAAGAGTTACAGAACTCATTTACATTATAACACCGTAAGTTGTGGGCGATGTAAAAAGTTTACGATGTTCCACCAACTAAGTGAATTTATTGTGTGCAATATCTTTAGTTGGATGGGGCTTGTTAAGAGGTTTGATTTTGTGCGGTCGTGGTTCGTTTTTCAAATGTATGATGTAGCGTTTATACGCTTTATTCATTATTTGCTAGTTGTCTTGTCTCGTTCTTCTTATGTTTAAACTCTTATTAATTCAAAATATTGTCTCGCCTCTAGTTTGTTTAATTTATCTTTTACGTCTTTATGTACCAAGTTCATTTTCACAGTCGTTTCTTCATTAAAGTTATGAAACAAA
This sequence comes from Noctua janthe, assembly GCA_910589295.1. Classification (NCBI taxonomy): domain Eukaryota; kingdom Metazoa; phylum Arthropoda; class Insecta; order Lepidoptera; family Noctuidae; genus Noctua; species Noctua janthe. Next base: position 4,722,483 of record OU342560.1, read on the forward strand.
ATTTTCTCCTACAAAGGAAGGTTCTAGGTATTGGCTACTTAGTATTTTATTTCCTCAACTTTCATATAAACTTTTTGTCACGGACGTTTCGTTCCGTCCGATCGAAACATCATAAAACTAGACCGCAGCTGCCCAAACTTTTGGACAGAAAAACTTCCCCTAGCATTTTTCATGAACTCACCTTACCAAGTAAATTTAGAAGCGGAACATGAATATAAACTGTACAAGGTTGTTTGTTAAATTTATTACATAACATTACGCCTGTAATCCCCGGAGGGTTAGCCAGAGGTGTACCTAATAGTACACCCACATTTCGCCAGTTATGTTGTAAGTTTTATGTAATAAGAGGCGAGTTATTGCCACCAGCCGGGCACAAATCCAGACTCAGTAGCTGCTACTGAGAAATTCCTGATGGAAAAACTTATTAACACTTTGCCCGACCCGGGAAGCGAACCCAGGACCTCATGCTCAGCAGTCGCGCTTGCGACCAATCGGCCAACGAGGCAGTTATTTAGCTACATTCATAAACTCCAGCCAATTTATCATGAGGGTAGCCCAAACCTAAATAACGCCAGTTGCTACGATTCTTACATACTCCTTTCTCATCTTTATCTGGTAACACACGCACGACGGTTGTGAGCATTACTCACCTGACCTGTCTGAAGACCATCACAAATACAATAGTCCTAGTAAGTAGCAATATAAAATACAACTTGTTTTTTTTTGCTTTGTGATAAAGTCAAAGAGTAATCTAGCTTATGTGACTTAATGACGAAGACAGCGATCCCTGAGTTTGTTTCACCATGTCTTCTCAGGGTAGCTGAATGGGAAATTGTGACTCAAAGTAGTTTATTTTTTATAAAATAGGAGGTGCAAACGTGATTCCATAATTATCATATTTACATAATAAATAGTAACACTGTATATAAGCATGCTTTTATATTCATGTCCTAAAACAGAAATTGTATATTGTGTCATTTTCATAGTGTACGAGTATATACTACTGAGGCCAATGACGGTCTGCCACTTTTCACCCTTATGCCTTAAGTAACAAGGTCGAAAAGTGGTAGACTGCCAGTGAACTCGGTAGTACCTACTCTGCCATTTTTGACCATTATCAATGTCTTGCTATAAGTTCCACGAGTATCCTTATTTAAAAGCATAACGTTGCATACTAAATTGGCAAGATACATGAGAGAAAAAATCTACATCTTTTTAATAAAAGAGGTGACAGACACAGTTACAGTACTAGAAATAGAGACCAATTAGTTCAGCCAGGCTTCAGACTCGCTAAAGTAGACTCATCTTTCATGGGGTACTGTTTGAGATCCTATAATAAAATTCCACAAAGTATTCTTGAACTGAATGAAACGAAATTTAAAACATGCATTAAACGCACACTATGTAAGAAAGCATATTACAAGTTGGACGATTATATCACTGATAAAAATGCTTGGCTCAATGCCGGTCCTGCTCCACAAGAACAGGGGCGCCTAAATTGATAGCATTAAATAGTATTGTTGGAGCTGCTGAAGATTCTATAACTATCTTTGCATTGTATAGATACAATCTCTTTTGCATTATATAGCCGCCTAACCCATATTGTGTGAGTACTATGTACTAGAAAGCTGTCATTCGCTGGAAACCTGAGTCTTTTCTTGACTTGAATGTGCCCTGGCGGTTAGGAGTATGTCATGCTCACTCAAATGTCTCGCTGATGGTGGCACGTGTGTCGGATCATTTAGTTCCCTTCAAAATGGTTGAGTTGAATGGTGCTGATACATGCGTCATGTTCGTGAACGGGCGCTGTCAGTTGTGACTGGTCATCTCTTATTTGCCACGGCTTATTTGAATTAATTATTTTATTTTTGAATTGTTTTTACTATGGACACTTTTAACGTACACATCTTGCTGCATCGTTCTCACATAATGTACCATCTCAAAATGAATGATGTAACCAAGGTTTTGTTAAAGTATTCTGATTTAAAAGAGTGTCCATGGAGTTTCTTGCCCGTTCTTCTCCATAGAGATCTACGTTAGGGAATGGGCAACTACAGTACTTTCACAGTTTTTGTGCCTTGTGACTGGGACTGTAGCTTTATTTTACTGTTGCCTTTGTTTCGACAATTCAAAAGTGCCTGTAACTGGCCTACTTGAAATAAATGCTTTGATTTTGATTTTGATTTTAGAGTTACTTACACTCAAGGCCAAAGAATGAAGCTCCAGACTAACACTACTGAATAATAAAATAGCCGGAGATATTTTTGGGAAACTCCAGTCTTTCGTACGTCAATATTCATTCTGCGTTAATGAATTAAGGACTTGAATTCCGCAGTGCTGCATGTCACTCACGTTTACCCTAACGAGGTAAACGAAGCCTTGGGTATGGATGACGAAACACCAGACGGTTTTTATTTTACGTAAATGTACGAACGACGGCCAATCAAGCTATAAAACAAAACCAGTTTATGCGGATCTCTCATTGTATAGGATATCTATACAAAGAGAGGCCACTTTATACTGGAAATTTTCAGCTTGCCTATGAATGTGCCGCCGTTTGTACCTGTACATGTTTTATTTTACGTAAATGTAAAAGTAGACTTCCTCGTTGGTCTAGTAGTCGTAAGCGCGACTGCTGAGAATAAGGTCCTGGGTTCGATTCCCAGGTCGGGCAAAGTGATATTGAATTTTTTCAACAGGAATTTCTCAGTACCAGTCACGGAGTCTGGATTTGCACCTGGTTGAGGGCAATAAGTTCGCCCCCTATTACATGAGACTTAAACATAACTGGCGAAATGTGGTTGGACTATTAGATACAGCTCTGCCTAACCCTTCGGGGGATATAGGCGTGATATTATGTAAATGTACCTGTACAGTACAGTTATGTACAGTCGCTCCATGAAAAACACTCGTATTCAGCTATCGATTGTTAGACTGGAAGCCGACCCCACTATACTTAAGGAATGGCTAGGCTAGGTACCTTGTACAATTATGTAGATGAATAAAAGTGTATTAATTCGTTATAATAATCATTAGACCATAAAATACTCGGAAAGAATTTTATTTCTTTATTTATTTTAGTGCATGGAGGACTTACAGCTAATAAAAACAAACAAATAAGGAAACCATAGTCACCAGAAAGCCAATTACAAATCAACACGAAAAAAAAAAAAAAAAAAAAATACAAAAAAATATATAAATCTCAATATCGCGTGTGGCTTTTTTTTTCAATTTAATACAGGGTGGAAGGAACGAATACCACGTATTCAGCACATCATTCTGAGTCGGGGGGCTCAGAACTCCCACACAGAATATTTTCATTGGTTATTTAAAAAAAAACAGCTGTTCCATACTTTTTGACCGTGTAGGTACTGCACTGTTATCGGAAACAGCTGTTTTTTTCAATAACCGATTAAAAAAAAAACAGCCCTCGCTCAGAATGACTGAATACGTGGTAACCGTTTTCACGTCGGTGTCCCTTCCACCCCATATATTTAGATTAGTTAAATATAAAGAGTTTTAGTTTTAAAACATCTGTCTGACAAAACAATATAATAAAGATCTCACGACGATGCGAAATGAAGAAAACTACCTACTATCTATGACTCAAACTTTTCAAACCTTGAGAAAAATAACGATATAAATAAAACAAACTTATTTTCAGTCAAAATAAAAGCCAATTTAAGTTTAAAATGTAATATAGCAGTGCCAACATTTCCGTCATATCACAACAAACTTTATTACAAAATCAAAACTGCAGTAATTCTGCAGAATTCACTACTTATTACAAAGTAATATTTCTAAAGGAAGAAAAGTCACGAAAACAAACAAATAAGAACATTGTAACTCATTATAACTTTGCCTATAAGAAAACATGAACCTGCTGTATGTTTGGCATAAACTTTGCCGTTTCTTCAAAGGACGAACTTGCCTTGCCTTTATTACTTCAAAACGTCTATTAAAATAACGAGACAGCGGCTTATTATGTCGTTAACACTAAACAATGTCAAAGTAATGGCAAATATTATGAAATACTGGCTGTGCCCAGCGGTCTCACCCGCCGCTTTTGACTTGTTTTTTTTTGCTCGGCTCCTATTGGTCGTAGCGTGGTGTTATATGGACTATCCAACACTAAAAGATTTTTTTAATTCGAGATTAGCGGGTTCAACCAAACAAACAAACTCTTCAGCTTTATAATATGAGTATAGATTTTTTATTTTTTTTTGAGTAATTTCGGGATAGTATGTGTATTGGGAATTGATACATATCCGAGTTTTAAGTTTTATTACCTACATACATAGGCATTTTTTTTTCTTAGCCTGTATTGTCCCACTGCTGGGCACAGGCCTCCCTCATAGCCTTCCACTCTTCTCTCCAATTTGTCACAAACGCTTCTAAGGCTGCCATCAGACTGACTACATCGCAGCAACCGCGCGCAGTCAAGTAACATAGTAAGCTTTGGTCAGGTGCGGCTGAGCTAATGGAAAATAGCGGCGTTGAATATATCGACTGCGCGAGGTTGCTGCGATGCAGTCCATCTGATGGCAGCCTAATACTTTCGTTCTAATATATTATTTTTTCGTAAGTGTATTGAAAAACGTTGTTTGACACACGTGGACATTTGTAACAGCAGTTTCGGCTCCATAACACTCTCGCCTTCGGCTCGGGTATGAATTTCGCTTCGGCTAGGGGGCTGCAATGACAAAGTTTGCCCACTTGTATCAAAATGTACCATTCCATACGCTGGATTTTGATCGAATCTCACATTTTTGTGTTTCATTATTTTATTTTGAGCGAGTGTGGGCAATGTGTATAATGTACAAAACGATAAAATTGTGCCATTTAACGCCCACACCACAAATGTGTATCCGGATAAACTTAGAAAAGTAAATGGAATTACACTCCTACGTAAATCCACAAGTCTAGATTATCAAATTACCTCTCTGATATTTATTTGAACGACGACGATGAAAAACTCCGAATATTAACTTAGTTTTAAAACAAAATCGATAGTCTATGGATGATAAAGATTCATATCCAAACTGCTACTTAGATTTTCAATTCAAAAATTGATCGTTGAATTTACGTTAGTTAGTCGTGCGAGCGTACCCAGTAGTCGTGGTAGTCCCTGTCCCTCATCCACACGTGCTGTATATGGCAAGCATTCACTTGGCACATGTGAATAGGTACACAGAACGAACTACTTGTGGCAAGTGCCTGTCGTTCTCACTAGGAATGAAAAAAAAGCGCGTGAGCCATGCATACTGAGGAGGCATCATTTATCATGAGAAGATACATTCCTTTTCACGCATGTAGGTAGTGTGTGTGGTCTTGCGGGCTTAGAATTGTTAGTACCTATATGGAATGAAAATAAACGCCAAGAAGAATGGTAAGGTGTGGTTTCTTTATTAAATACTTACCTGTAAATACATACAGGGTGTAAACGGACCCTTAACGAAGCTGTTAACTAAGCATTATGTAGGTACATCAAACTAAGTAACTTAACACATTTTTTTTTTTTTTTTGTGGTCAAAAATCACGTTTTACGGTAGGACTCAATGTTACACACTCAAAACATTGTGCTGGTGGATGAATTGAATAGTACGAAGATCGTGGAGGTGTTTAACGTAAAAAAAAATATTTTTTGTGTAACAAAAAAAATGATCGCATTGACGGGGAAAACAAGTGCCTTTCGGCTTCGTTAACAGTATTTTTACACCCTTTATTAATATGTTTGATCTATACTTTAACGAATTAGAAGTGCAGATGGCAAAGGCATTCGGCAACCTACTTTAACAACAATCGCGAGAAACAAACATTTATTTGAAAAACCTTAATATTATAATGTCGAAAAAATGCACAAAAGGAAAACCTAAATAAACTAATACCCGTGTTCACTAAGGTGGACTAGGCGCACTCCAAATTAGTGAATAAATAATAATTATTGCACTGTTTTATATTTAGACGAACTATCAGTGAAAATCGGTATAAGAATTGAAAGTTTTTCATACTTTGTCCAAGCCTACTGACGTCCATTTCACCTGAACAATTTTACACAACAGGTAACAAAATAAGTCCAGTACATAAAACAGTCACAATACACAATAAATTGGCAAGAAAAAGTACATTTAAACAGGAAGTGTGTGAAGTTGTGTCCCATACTTGCTCAATACGTGACAAGTCAATGCTTATTCGGAATCAGGGCAGGATACATACACGGAATATCAAACGCTATTGTACTCCCGGCGAATATTCCCGTAGTATTGATATGAGTTATATCTAAAAAGGAAATTTATATTCGGGAGGAATTCCGAGAATATCTAATCTATGTCGAAGGCTTATATAGTACGAGTGTATTTTGTTAAATAACATGTTATGTAATACAATGTTGATGGAAATATGTGGATTTACTAATATTATCTCGTATGTGTAAATTCAGATATTTTCATCAACACTGTATAAACAGTGGCGTATTTTTGGAAATGTAATAAACTTTTATGATTTTTTTTCATATTTTTGAGGAACACACTGCCGTGATAAAAAGTATCTTAGACTCTAACCCATAGTCTATTGGTGTCATCATTCTTATTTAGGGTCGAAACTGCATGTCTTCTTCTTTCATACTTATCTATAACTCGTAATCTCATCAGTCACCTCCTTTCTAGCTATATCACTCTTCACACAGTCCATTCATCGTATATTTGTGTATTTCAGCAAAATCTCTTTAGCGATAACAAACAGATTCAGTTCGTTTTCACGTTAATTTGTGATATCTATAAATAATATTATGAATGGACACTTAAATTTTAAATGTATTTCTTTATATTGACCTAACTGTTACCCGCAACCTTCGTCCGCGTAAAATTTTATAGCCTATAACCTTCCTCGATAAATGGGCTATCCAACACTAAAATATTTTTTCAAATCGTACCAGTAGTTCCTGAGATTAGCGCGTTCAACCAAACAAACAAACTCTTCAGCTTTATAATATTATGGTATAGATAGTGAAGAGCCAATAAAATAAGGCTCTGCAATACGATTTCTATTACAAACAAGCAAATGCACCAATCAACCCTAGAACTGTCGAAGTCAATAGCCACACTTCTCCATGACACCATTTGAATTTTTACTGGCACTAACGTGACTGCGGCGTCAACTAAGGTATCGATTGATGACCTAAATGTCGCCATGCCAGCTACTGGTCCGGAGGCTTTAAGTTCGTCGGTTTGATTAACGCATCTTGTGAGATGTTTTATGTCTTTAGGATGGAAACTGGGGAAGATTTTGGGGAAGTGTGAGTTGAATTAAAGCTATTTTCATTTGATCATCATCATCCATCATCTTTCTGTCCTGGACCCATGTTATTTGGGGTCGGCGCTACACTTTTTTTTCCATTCTGCCCCTGTCAATCGTCATGCTATCATTTATTCCTTTTTCTTTCATGTTATTCCTCACACAATCCAATGCTGTTTTCGTTTGATTTAGATGGTTAATATTTAACTTCATGATTAGCTTACAATGCAACTCTTCATCCGCCTAGCCTTTTCCCAACTATGTTGGGGTCGGTTTCTTGTCTAATCGGATGCAGCTGAATACCAGTATTTTATATGGAACGACTGCCTATCTGGCCTCAACAAACCAGGCAAGACTGGTTGTGAGACTTTCGAGCCACTGACTACCCGTAACGACTGTTGAAGATCTACAAACGGCAGCCGGGACCAACGCCTTAACGTACTGTCTGAGGTACAGGGGAAACTCTGTATGTAATGGGTGGTCACCCATCCACGGACTGACCTAAGCAGACGCGGCTTAACCTAAAGATCGACCCGAGGGTCTGTTATTATTAATCCACAAGCTTATCAAGCTAGCTTACAGGCGAGCAGCTCGTGGCTAAATAATAACAGCCGCTCGGGTCGATCTTTAGGTTAAGCCGTGCTTGCCTAGGTTGGTCTGTGGATGGGTGACCGCCCATTACATACCGAGTTTCCACCGTGCCTCGGAAAGCATGTTAAGCCGTTGGTCCCGGCTGTCATTTGTAGATCTTTGACAGTCGTTAGGCAGTCAGTGGTCCAAAAAGTCTGACAACCAGTCTTATCAAGGGGTATCGTATTACCTAGTACTAACTGGGTTGTGGAAGTCAGATAGGCAGTCGCTCCATGTAAAATACTGGTATTCAGCTGCATCCGATAAGACTGGAAGCCGACCCCAATATAGTTGGGAAAAGGCTAGGCAGATGATGATGAGTTCACACACATCAACTATTTATAGTTAAGGAATTACTTTTATTTTTTAATAGCCTTGTATGTCCCACTGCTGGACTAAGGCCTCCCGATATTCTTCTAGGTACTCTTCTCCTGCGCCACCTCGAACCAGCCTTTTTTTGGCTGTATGGAAGGATGAGAAATCATCAAATGACCCCTCCCGCTCTGGGCGAAGCGGAAGGGAGTGTCAGACTTGTACTGACTAAAACCCATCCATGTTCCTTCTTTGCATTTTGTGTTCCAGGGCCGCGGTATCTCTTTGGAACAGTCCCGCAGTACTAACTGGGTTGTGGAGGTCAGATAGGCAGTCGCTCCATGTAAAATACTGGTATTTAGCTGCATCCGGTTAGACTGGAAGCCGACCCCAATATAGTTGGGAAAAGGCTAGGCAGATGATGATCAAGCTAGCTTACAATTCAACTGCTAGGACGAAAGTTCATTCGTGAGAGAGTGGGCCATGATCCACCACACGGGTTCAATGACTAACTTTGAAGTACATAGGTATTTTGAGCATCATAACATACAACTTTCAATCTTCTTTAAATAAATATAAATGTCTTTTTAGTTTATAAACATTTCGTAACAAAACGGATTATTTCCCGAAAAGCAACAAGATACAAGATCAAAGTGACATCTCAGTGTCACGGAGACTCGTGACACCACTTGATATGACATCGTCGGTGCTCATATTACCCAGGCTCATATAACCCAAACACGAGTGACGGGGAGATACGGAATAATTATAATGTTTCACTTCTAAGAGTAATGTTTTGGGAATTATTTGTGTACGTGAAGAGGCTGAAGATTTCTTGAAAGTTGGATCAACTTTCTGTTAAAATTCTGAAGGTATTTCGGGCAATGGGTCTCGTTACAAAAGTTTTGTGTTATTTCGAAAAAAATAAGTGAATTGTTGTTTGAATTGTGGCGAACTCCACAATCAGGAGCGGGGGCTCATGGATTCCCTTAAATAGTTTTATGTTCTCATTGTCATCATCATATCAACCAAAATACGTCCACTGCTGTCTCGGTCCTGCCCTTTTCGCATTCAGCTAGCCCTCGCGCCATTCCAGATATATCATCTGTTATAAATAATCCAATGGGTTTCACGATAAATTCTTGCACAAGATAATCTACCTATCATGATACTTTTCGACATCACCTGTCTGCTGTGGCTATTTTAAGCACGAACTACGTCCTAGTTCGTGCTGATATAAAGGGAAACTCCTTTTTCGTTTTATCCAAACAAAATGAATGTCGCTGAGATGAAAGCCGCGTCACGAACACATTTAAAACTCATACAATCAATTTACCAACTCACAAACGTTAATCACCCTAAAACTAATACTTGTCTCCAAACTCCGTTCCCTAATCCACAATTCTCATGCAAAATAACAGTGATAGGCATCAAGTTAAACTAATTCCGTCACAAACCCCACAAACTGTCTCATTATGCTGAAATATTCCTATGTTTATTCTACTCGTTAATACAAACGCAATAACTCGAAGATTACGCCCGTTGGGTGGCGTCGAGGCGTCTACAAAATGTCTGTGATTATTCAAAAAGATTCGCATTTTTTGGGTCCCGTACGGAGATTACGAGTTTTGTATAATTCGACGATTTTGTCAGCCTGCGCTGTGGTGCGCCGGTTTATTTTTGGAAAATAAAAGCATGGTTAGGAAAATCTATTTTTGGATTTTTTTAATCAACTAAAAGCATATTTAGAGTTTCTCAAAATTCTTATTCAACACTGTATCATTTTAACCCTGCAACTAAAACCTTATCACTAAAATAAAATAAACATGAAAGCAATGAGATTCGAAAAACGAAAAGATATTTATCGAGTAAATAGGTATCCAATCAAAAATAAATCCTAAGAAAATGTTTTCATATAATCTACCACACTTTGACGCATCATCTAATACTCGTATGACAAATGGTTCTCAATATCTGCTTTATGAAAAATAGCATTACATTTTAAAAGAAAAGACTACATGTCTTATATGACTGTCTACGTCTGTCTACGTGTGTCTGTCTACGTGGAATATTTTTGTTTTATTTGTTATTAAATCGAGTCAAAAAAACAGTAAACAAAAGATCTCGGAACCCAACAAATAAATTTCACCACATTAAAAGCTAAGATTTTAAGCTTCAATTTTTCGCATCTGCTTTGGCATTTTATTTAAGATTTATTTGAATTTTTGAAGCTTTACAGAAAATCTAATGCGGCGTAAGCCACTCAAATAACCTTGTTAATTAAAGGGGTACTCTCAAAAGACAGTTAAAAGGATTAACCGGATGAGTTTAAACCAAAATTGAGTTGCTTTATATTTTTGATGCACTGCGCAAGTATTGTTGAAGGAGTAAAACGCTTTTCATATTTTCTTGTGCCTGAAGGATGGTGGAAATGGGATTTAATTTTCTTCGAGAGATATAAAGGGATGAGCTCATTTTAAAATAAATGTGGATGACGATGAGGGTTGCTATTTTAAAACTCCAAAAACTACGTTTTGACTTCGAAATCTTCTGGGAATTAGGTTTATTAAGTAAGGTGGCAAAGTTCATGGCTAAATAATTACGCAGACGCTCGGGTCGATCTTTAGGTTAAGCCGTGTTCGTCTAGATTGGTCTGTGAATGAGTGACCACATACCGAGTTTCCTCAGTGCCTCGTTAACCACGTTAAGCAGTTGGTCCCGGCTGTAATTTGTGGATCTTTGACAGACGTTACAGGTAGTCAGTGGCCCAAAAAATCTGACAACCGGTCTTACCAAAAGGTATCGTATTGCCCAGTACTAACTGGGTTGTGGAGGTCAGATAGGTAGTCGCTCCATGTAAAATACTGGTACTCAGCTGCATCCGGTTAGACTGAAAGCCGACTCCAACATAGTTGGGAAAAAGCTAGGCAGATGATGATGAAGTAAGGCGGCAAGCATTTCCGCCCAGGTTGATGGACTTAAAATATAACTGGCAAAATATGGGTGTACTATTAGGCTCACATCTACCCAACAGAGGACGCAGGATCCCGAAAGGGTAAGGCAGAGGTGTACCTAATAGTACACTCGTATTTTGTTTGTTAAGTTTATGTCCCATGTAATAGGGGGCGAGACCATTGCCATCAACCGGGCGCATATCCAGACTCCGTGGTTGTTACTGAGAAATTCCTGATGGAAAACCCAATGACACTTTGTCCAACCTTTGTCGAGTCCAGGACTTAATGCTCAGCAGTCGCGCTTGCAACCACTAATCCAACGAGGCAGTCCAGTACGACAATATGTATGGTAAAAGCAATATTTAATTATGGTGATAGTCACGTAAGTAAGAACAGATTTCCAATCCATTTTAGCATAGTAACCGAATGTTAGCTTTCCCAGCTCATGTTCAAAGGTCAGAATTCCACATCCCGGTCAATAGGACAAACACAATTGCTTACCACAATGCACGAACCGAATGGTCAATAAATGTTTGCCCAGTATCTCAATGTTTGTGCTTGTGATTTGTATGTGTAATGTGGACTGATAACTCAGGGTACACAACCACAGATCACGGAATCGCTTCGTGCGTCGGCAGCGTTGAAACCCGGTTTTTGTGGAGCTGCAGGATTCAACCAATTACAGGAGAGATAAGAGACGCGATATGGATTTCGGCCAATGAGATTGGTCGAATTCAGTTCGTATCTTGAACAGCCATTCAAAGACATCAGTCAATCATCACGTTATTTGTGTCGTAGTGCGAAGAAACGTAGACACGATTGGTGTGTATGGAATATATGGAAATGCCACCATCGGAAGAGTTAAAGGAACCATAGAAGGTTGGTTACACCTCGGGAATACTTTTGGGGTGCATTGAGTCCATTAGCGGTGGTATCCTCTTTACTTAAGGTGAATCATCAGGGTGTTGGCCGAATGCTAACCGACTAACGAACAGGCTTTTTTTTTTTTTTTTTGGATGGGAAATCATCAAATGACCCCCCCCACTCTGGGCGGAGCGGAAGGGAGTGTCAGACTTGTACTGACTAAAACCCATCCATGTTCCTTCTTTGCCCTTTGTGTTCCAGGGCCACGGTATCTCTTTCGAACAGTCCCGCAGCCCTGGCAGGCATCGGCCCATGCGGACCCCTACTTATTTGCTGACATCTCTTTGAGGCGCGCGTGGAACACGAACGCGCCGTCGACACGGCCTGTCGTCATAAGACGGCCGGACGGCGAGCTAGCCCATAACTCACCGTCCACAGGCCCGCGCCTACGGTGGCCGGGAGCCACCACGTGACCCCCGACGCCCAGGGCGTCTCCCGCGGCGGCTGGGACGTGAGGTTCTTTCCCTCTCACGTCCCGCCACCTCCTTCACTAGCATGACTGCTTCACAGAAGGAGGTGACGGCTTCCCATTCCCTCTCGCTCCGGACCATGGCTTGAACCAGGGCCGGACGCGAGAGATCGCCACCGCCAATCGCCGCTACAAGGACACGGCGGTGCTCCGCCCAAGCGGGGCAGACCTCTACGGTGTGCTCCACCGTGTCCTCCGGGCGATCCTCGCAGTGGAAACACCCGGGCGTTTCCTCCCGCCCGATTCGGTGCAAGAACCTCCCGAAACAACCGTGTCCGGTGAGGATCTGCGTCAGGCGGTAGGTGAGGGCGCCGTGGCGCCTCTCTAGCCACTCCTCAAAGAGGGGACTTATCGCCACTATGGTAGCGTGCCCTGGCTAACGAACAGGCTAACAGATGAGTTTGATCAAAGAAGGTAAGGACAACTGCAGAATCATTCCAATGACGGAAACATCGAATAACATTAAAAATAAGTAAGTACTACTACTACTTACTTACTACGAAAATAAAAAAATAACGAAAATAAAGAAAAAAATTACTTTTACTTTTTAATTTCTCAAAACTGTTTTCGAGACAAAAAATCTGTAAGCAATGGTATCAGGACACTTGCGCGAACCCACTTTCGCGAAAAGACATAATGCGCATGGACAGTTGCGCGAAAGGACAATCGGGGTCGCTGATAACAAAAATGAAAATCCAAGATGGCGCCGAGGAAAATATTTAGTTTTTCCTTCATTTTTCCGCAAATGTACGTTCGCGCAAGTGGGTTGGCGCAAGTGTCCTTCGCGCAAATGTCTTTCGTGCAAATATCCCAGCTCCGTGAGAAATAGCTGGCTGGATGGATGCAGGCCATTTCTGAAGTAGTTTTTTTTTTTTTAAGTTTGAACCCAAGGCATGTCTTTTCCCAACTATGCTGGGGTCGGCTTCCAGTTTAACCAGTTGCAGCTGAATACCAGTAGGTATGTGACATGGGTTATGTAATGTGTGTACTCCGCTGAAGTCAGACTGCGATCTTTTGATTACTCAAAACGAGTGCCAAGGACACTAAACCAAAGCTCAATTAACAATATTAGCACAATAATAACAGTGAAAACATAACAATCCGTTATGATCTAGTGTTGTCTAGTTAGCAACACGATCGGTCCCCAAACGGCACGTCGAGCCAAAACTAACATAAATCTAAAGCTATTAATATAAATTACTTACGATTTACACTCCCTGTGGGGTGTTAAATTACCGTTATTTCCCTTCTATATAAAGGCTTTATCATAACAGACCGGAGTCCTAACGTGTCGGCATCAATTTTAATTATTTATTATTGTTGAGGTATAAATGAGTCGGCCTTTGGTTAATGGGTTCGGATTAATTAGCGAACGATTTGGGGCAAGCTGTTTTAAAATGTTCAAGTAATGAGATTGGCTTTTAATTGAATATGGTTTTTTTTTTTTTAAATATTCTGTGATCTTTGTTGTGGATCAGCGGGAAGGGGAATATAAAAGAAATGATCATAAAGCTAGAATGGGGATGACGACTAATAAGGAAGTATGTAAAAATAGGATAATGTTGTGCCGACCCAGAAGTGGGAACATTATTTGGTTGATTATGCAGCGCAAACCTCAAATAAACTGAGATTAGGGCCAAATAATAATGATTATGATGATTTGCGGATGAAAGAAATAAGTGAAAAGAGTGAAAATGGAACTGTCTTTTAAATGGAACTTGGAATTCTGAGTCAATCAACAGAAGTTATTTTTTATATATTTATTTTGTACCCTATCACAATGTTTTCTTATTTAACCCAAAGGTTGACTGGTAGAGAATGCCTTGTGGTATTAAGTCCGCCTATGTACCACTATTGTACATGAAGTTTAAATAAATAAATATCAGTTATTGATCGATTGCTTGAGTGATCATTAATGGCGTTATTGTAGCTTCCTATTACCAGCCTGTGTCGCCCTGCCGAACAAATGCCTGCCTTAGTATTGTGGTCCAGGGTTAAGATAAGGACCACCTCCCATGGGTATCATATGAAATACGAGGCAATGAGTATAATTCATAATATATTATCTTAAGTTTAATACTTATGCCATATAAAAACAAATCGTTAACTTGGTGGTCGATATTTTCTTTCCCTTTTACAAAGACATTCGAATTAAGATAATTCTCTGAAAACTTTTTGTTTTATTTACAATTAACATCGTGCGGTATGATTGGACCACCCTCTATTTACGAGCGATAGACGGGACATAACGAAGAAAATCGTAATCCAATACTTACTACTTCTTAGTAACAAATCGTTATGTCTACGCTATGTCATACGCCCCGCTTGTTTGGTAGCATTCGTGTGTCAAAATAAAAATGTTCGGGATCAAAATTGTAGTATTAATATATTCCCAATGTCCGCTCTGAAAGTCTTTTAAATCTCTTTGCCTTAATAGAAAAAAAAAATCCTTAGAATATTATTTAGAACTAGCTGTTGCCCGCGACCTTCGTTCGCGTGAGATTATTATAAAAAATATTACTTCCCTTTTTGAATCGAATTTTGTTACCAATTTCAAAAGCTTTTTTGCACGGAACCCTAATTCTTATTCTTAAATAAAAGTAGCCTATAGTAGACCTTATAACATCAGCTATCTGCCAGTTAAAGTCTCAACAAAATAACAAACAGACAGAGAGATCGCCAGAAAGACAAAAATTGAAAAAAATGTGTTTTTGTTATAAGTGCCGTATCTACATATATCATATGCATTTAGTAAAAAGCTGTTATTTTGATATTACAAACAGACACTTCAATTTTATTTATTTGTATAGATGTATATATTCGGTATTTGTATTTCTATACCTATTCAAAAAACCTTTACGAAACTGTCACTCACATAATTTTCCTATTTGCTTTCTTAAACCCCTATTTTCGTTCCATTTTCGTTTGACAGCTGAGAAGGACCTATGGGAAGGACAAAACGATTTTACGTTATACTTTTCTTGTCAGTTAGAATTCTGTATAACAAACCTTTGTCAAAAAGAATCTTGGATTTTTTTTTTATTCAGGTCAAGTTGTCTACAATTTATCTTTGAATTTACGAGAGCTTTTGGTGACGGTATAGATTTTTTTTTAGTTTGAGTTTCATCATCTGCCTAGCCTTATCCCAACTATGTTGGGGTCGGCTTCCAGTCTAATCGGATGCAGCTGAAT
Source organism: Noctua janthe (assembly GCA_910589295.1). Taxonomy (NCBI): domain Eukaryota; kingdom Metazoa; phylum Arthropoda; class Insecta; order Lepidoptera; family Noctuidae; genus Noctua; species Noctua janthe. The sequence goes on from OU342560.1 coordinate 4,738,257, forward strand.
ACCAGTATTTTACATGGAGCGACTGCCTATCTGACCTCCACAACCCAGTTAGTACTGGGTAATACGATACCCCTTGGTAAGACTGGTTGTCAGAATTTTTGGGCCACTGACTATCTAACGACTGTCAAAGATCTACAAATGACACCCGGGACCAACGGCTTAACGTGCTTTACGAGGCACGGAGGAAACTCGGTATGTAACGGCTTAACCTAAAGATCGATCCGAGCGGCTGTTATTATTTAGCCACGAGCTCCTAGTTTGAGGTTGTTGTAAGTAAATTAAAAGACATTATATTTTTCTAGCTAACTGTACTTTTTGATAGTACAGACGAATCGGGAACATCAATATTAAATAAAAATTCATTTGTTTTCTTGCGATGACGAATCGGCAGTTCTTGCACGAACAAAATTTGGTGATGAGTCGGGCATAAGTCAGAATAAATATCTTTAGAAATGAGGTTTGGTTAGGAAGTTATTTATTGAAAATTTATTTTGACAGAAAATTCGGAAAAAAGTGAACAGTTTAGTATTTTCTGTAATTTTTTTTCGTAGAACCTAAAATTATAATAGATCCATCAAACTGATACGGAATTTGCAGATTAGGCTCTGGTCATGCATGACACTACCAATCAAATACATACTGAGATAACAATGTTTTGTGACCACAATTTCCCCGTAGCAGCTTGACTGATCGTTCATCGTAGCGATTCACGTTTTGAAAATTTCACGACCGAAAATCAGCGTGCTTAATTTATGATGCAATTCATCAACATCTTTTTGTCCTTTTCCCATGTTAGTTGGGGTCGTCCCAACACGTTTTTTTCTTCCATTCTCCTCTGTCAACAGTTATGCTATCATTTAGTCCTTATTCTTTTACATCATTAATTTATAATGCAATCACTCGACCTAATTTCAGCCTCGTTCAAGAATTCCCATCGCTTTTCGCATTTTATCAAAGCGTTATTTTAACTTTACAATATAAAAACCACTTTTTAACTAAAAAAAAAGCAAAACATTGAAGTATTCGCCGTAAGCTGAAAAGAGTTAATCAGTATCGCGTGTACTTAATAATGGTGTTAATTATAGTAATAACTGGTTGGTACTCCATGCAGAGAATTGAATGCGGTATAGCCGCGAAACTATTCGAAAACTAGGTAAATCTAATACCGTAATACTGTGAATTTTTTTCACAACAGTTCAAAAATTCAAGCGCCAAGTCCCTCAACACTAACCACCATTTTGACTAATTTGTTTTCTTTTCTGTCATCTTTGTATTTACTGTATTTCTAAAACTACCCACTGTTGTTGAAAGCGTTATTTCTGCACTTTAATGTATTTTTTTTACATGCTGGGTCTATCACATCATATTGTAAATTATGTTTGTATCATATTGCTTGTATTATTAGGGTAAACAGTGTAACAATTGTAAATAGGCCAATAAATGAATAAATAAAATAAAAATGTCTAGAAACTTGGGCTAATTAAACAGTCTGAAAATGTTCTAGAATAAAATCTGATATTGATCGGCTCTCCTTTGTAGATTACATAACATGAAGCCTGTAACCCCCTTGGGGTTTAGCAGAAGTAATCTAAACACCCATGTTTTGCCAGTCATGTTTAAGTCCCATTTAATAGTGGTGGCCGAGCGTATTGCTATCAATAGCATACATCCAGACGTGGTTGCAACTGAGAAAAATTCCTTGTTTGCGATAACTAGACCGTGGAGCGTAGGCAGTACGTCTGGAAACTTTAGACTAATTGTACAGTCTGAAAAAAAAAACAAAATTCTTTACCAAAATCTGATATTGACCGGTTTTCTCTTGTATGTCTTATGTAGACTATGTACTACATATGTATAATGTAAGACTACTAGACTGCAGACGTTACCACAAACCGCAGAGAATTTTGGGTAAAGTCCAACAGACGCAAATAAATATGTCATATGGTTTAAAGGAAAGGAGTAGCTTTCTACATTCAGATTTTAAAACAGTATATAGTGAATAGAATTTTATGCAAAATCTTACTAAAATTATAAATGCGAAAGTTTGTGAAGATGAGGATGTCTGGATGTTTGTTACTCTTTCACGCAAAAACTACTAACCGGACTTGAATGAAATTTGGCACACAGATAGACTGATACACTGTTAAACACATAGGATATTTTTCATCCCGGTAGTACGATCGCGTGGGACAATTACCGAACTCAAACCGACACGTACAAATTCCAGACCCGGTTTCGGACACGGAATTCTGACAGGTTCCATACTAAAGCATCTATCAGTGTCTGTTGTCCGCAGCGAGTCCACAATTTGTCCGTAGAGGTTTAACCGAACCTTAATAGGTTCTTTTTGAACATAGAAAACAACAACAATGACAAGACTCCCCATCACTCCTTTTTTTTCGAAGTCATTCAACATCATTCGAAAGTATTTTTGGTACATTGCTATTTAAAAGAGTATTAACAAAAAAACATGAAAAAATATATTACGTTATTAGTAACCTTGAACTATGGCTATATTTAAGGCATTTAAACAGTGAGGGCAAAACACAATGAAGCATTGTATTTCCTTTTCACTGTGTACTACCATATTTTATTTTGTGTGTAAGTCCGCTTTCATCACATGTTATTAAGAAATGAGAAGGAAAAAGCCGGGCATTTATACCATTACTTTAGTAATTAAATAGTACTTAGTAGGTCACGGATATGGCAATATTGTAAAACAGTTGTGTTCTAATTTTGGTGTACGATAAAGTATAATCTATTCTATTCTATAGGTATTAAAATAGATTTGTTAGTTATTGGTTTATAGCCGTGATAGCCTAGTGGTTTGACCGTCAAGTAATAGGTCTCAAGTTCGAACCCTAGACACGCACCTCTGATTTTTAGAATTCATGTGCGTATTGTATAATTATCACTTGCGTCGGTGAACGACAACATCGTGAGGAAACCAGAGATATTTCTTGATGGCACATAAAGCCAAGTCAGAGGCCCATGGGCGGCATAAAAACTGACACTGACACTAGGTTAGGCACTAACCACACGATAATGAAAGAAGTATTGGTCGTCACCTATATAAATAAAATACTGCAGGGAAAGTTCCTGTTTCCTACAATTTAAGTGTAGGAGTATTACAGTATTGTGTCATTAGAAATAAATTGTTACTTTTGCCTTTATATTTCTTGAGTAAACTACGTCAATTATTTTCAAGTACAATTTTCCAAAGAAAATGCCAAGAATGATCAAAACATACAACAACTCCAAGAATTACGGTTACTTAACCACCCTTTCCGTACAAGAGGTCATTGCTCTGATGACCTAACATTGCTGTACCGGGCGTAGAGCCAAAGATACAGAGATTTAGATTCATCCCGAATGGGCACCCTCTGAAATATGGAGCCCAGCCGTTGCCCAAATAGCGTCTATTTTTAGAAACTACACAATAGTCGGAGAAAACGAACGTGTAAAATAAAAGTTTTGTAGATGAACTGAATGCAAAATAGTGAGCCGATAGTTGTAAATCATTGGAGGGGAAAATATCTTAAGGTGGGTGAAGTGGACCGAGAAATATCACGGACCCTTATTTCGGTTATGAGTCAGCAGGGGTACTTTACATAACGTGATTTGTAATTTCGGAAAAATCTCAACCTGCGGATAAAATAAGATTATATTTTGGAAGCATTACATTGTAAATCATATTTGACGAAAGTTTTAGACTTAATTTCCATCATAATGTCTGAGATTAGCATGGAAATCAAGTCTAGATCGTAAAGAAAAAGATAAACTGTGCAAACCGCTTACTGACGACAGTTGGTAAAATAATATTTCAAAGACAGACTCTGAATTTTAAATAAGTCTGACAAGACTGCTCTTAATATATAAATGTTGTATATATTAAGAGCAGTCTTAGCCATAAAGCATGAGGGATATAAATATCTTACAACTTCCTCACATATCATTTTCTTTGAGCGTGTTTCCCTTTAAAGTTGAATCATTTTAACTGAAAGCTGAAACATGAATTTAAAAATTTATGAAACACATTTTCAGGTTGCACTAACGAGAACAGTTTTCTGTCCGATAACGATGTTCGAACAAAACTAACCTGTTCTGAGTAGTTGTGTTTACAAAAATGTACTCGGCATCATTATACATGATACTTTTGAAAAAGCAGTTAGTAATAAAAGTAGGATAACTCTGGATTAAATAATGACCTCCTTAATATTCTCACCTAATACGTGACTATGATACAGCATTTTCCAATCTTCAAACTCATAATTCAGCTTAGTGTTTGTGTCTCAAGAAGTGTCAAACCGTAGCATCAATATAACTTGGACTGTTGCCCACACTAAGTACGATGCCACACATGTCATGCAGATATTGAACCAACTCTCGAACTATAAAATGTTTGCATTACACAACATAAAGTAACATAATATTACGCCTGTTATCCTCGAAGGGTTGCCACTGTTTGTCTCTGCATCACCCAAAGGTTGACAGGTAAAAAATGCCTATGGCATTAAGTTTGCCTCTGTACTTTGAGATTCAAGTAAATAAATTAATAAATAAAAAGGGTTAGGCAGAGGTGTACCTTATAGTACACCCACATTTTGCCAGTTATATTTAAGTGCCATGTAATAGGGGGCGAGCTTATTGTCACCTACAGTTCACAAAACCAGTCTCCGTGGCTGCTACTTAGAAACTCCTGATGAAAAAAACCCAATAACATTTGCACAACCCGGGAATCAAACCCAGGACCTCATGCTCAGCAATCGCGCTTGCGACTACTCGACCAACGAGGCACTCATTACATAACTCTTACACAAAAAACAATAACAGCTTATTGAAAACATACATACAATACCAAATGAAGGATGAGGAAAAGAAGAAAATGAAGAATGAACCTACCCCCATAGGAATAAGGTTTAAGTTACGTATGTGTGTGTAATAAGAAATGAAATAATATTAAAAAAAACTAGCTCTTGCCCGCGGCTTCGCCCGCGTGGATGTCGAAAAATATCCTACGGGAACGTACCGAACAAACGTAGTTACTTAACTTCATTCCTTTTTAACCCTTCAGGTGTAGAATTATCAAAAACGCCGAGACACGTTTACATTAATTTTCAATCGTCAGCCTAAACATAATATTTGAAGATCCTAACTTCAAAACTGACGGACTTTCATATTAACTTCCATCATCTATTATTCCCCTTTAGGGGTGGAATTCCCAAAAATCCTTTCTTAGTGGATACTTATTCTGCACAAAGAACACACCCTCCAAGTTTCATGTCTCTAGGCCCAGCGGTTTGGGCTGTGTGTTGATATATCACGCAGTCAGTCAGTCAGTCAGTTTACCATTTTATATATAAAATATAGATAAGTCATGATATGGCAAAAAATTAAATTTTGTAAATCTAATCCATACCGCCAAATACTTAGCAAAGGTAGTAGACGCTGATAGCAGCTTACCTGTATTAGACCCATTAAATTAATGCTCGGAATTTAACACAACATCAATGCAGTTAAAATCGATGAGGAAAAAGACACAGTAGGTAAAAAATCTAATTATACTTTACAAGAGCTAACCAAAGAGAAAAAATAAAATCTTGCATCTCAACCTCGTTCTTAAGCACTGCACGTTCTCCTTGTGTTACTTCACAATTACTGAGTTGAGAAACGTTACCCAGTCCTTTACTTTCTTATCTAGCCTTTTGTGCTACTTATTTAAAATTTCTGAATTTACCAAGATCGTGTTTATCTTGACAGATTCGATCTATTCCTTGTTACTTTAGTACTTCAAATGATTTGTCAATTTCATTCAGTGAATCCACAATATTATTTCGTTTGTTTACTTAGAAAAAAATAAGTAATTTGCGAGATAACGTTTTTATTACATACCTACACTCACGGTATGAAATTCAATAAATGCCTACAAATCACATTTACCCAATCAAATATTTTATGAATTGAGGTCACTCAGTCAACCATCTCTGTAATTATCACTACGTAGCGAATGGTCTCTAAAATATGTATACGAGTGTGGACAGCAATAATATCATTTACGATAGCCATAAATAGCCCATCTCTATGCATAGGGTCTACGATAACTTTCTTATATATCTGACCGTAGTTAACTTATTTGTCTATAAAACTTAATCTAAGATTCTGCCAACACAGTAAACCTCTCGGAACTTTTATATTGTGTGCAAATATAAAACTGTTTACCGTTTCGCAATTGAGGTCTATAACTTTTGATATTGTGCAAATATTTTAGTATGGTACGAATAGTCGAATCCATTATAGGACTACCCAATCAATATCCATTTTAAAAGTGTTTTAGTGGCCTCAATAAATTCAACGGTGTGAACGTGCTTAGAAATCTTCATGCATGAATGTTAGTCTAAAAATAATTAGGTCATATTTCAGCTTCAGAATTTGGAGATATTATAAAAATCAGTTCTAATATTAGATCAGGTAACTCTCCTCCTTACCCTGTCATTTTATTTGCTAAATCTCCAACAACACCCCCACATTTCCGATAACTATTATGAAGAATGTTTTCTCCCAAAGTGGGTCCATCCATACTTTTCCTAGTTGACTGTGTGCGAGCCTACTGTGTCAACTCATCTCACAGCAAATATTTACTCGACAGTGTAAGGAGACGCCCTAGTTGAACAGTTTGTAAAGGCTTCTACCCTTTCAAGACAAATCCACTTTGGAGGCGTCTTTGAAACCCGTCTTTGAAATTATTTTCTTCTTCTACTATAAAGCTTTGATCGCAATATTGATAACGGACTTATTCCACTGAATCCTTTTCAACAATACTGTGTTTTTGGACTTCTAGAATTTCTTCATTAAAAAAAAATTCTTGAATCTCGAATGTATCACGAGATCTGAATTCTGTAACTGTATATCTCTTAAACTTTATAACGAGATGCCGTATTTCATGAAGTTTGAAATTAGGTGTTGCTTTTAAGTTCTGATAACCTAATTCTTTAATGAAAAGTTTATCTTTTAATATTTATTTCTAAATATAAATATTTTTCTAAATTTCATCAGGGGCATTTCCTCTTTTAATTTTTATTCTTCCTTTTCGTTGTGGCAACCTTAAATAAGGTTTTGATCCATCTCCGTACTTATGTAACTGAGTTACTGGGAAAGGAAGTTAACGAACCGTTCTTGATCTTGGTGCGGGATTCCATCAAATCAGCTACATGGGCAAAGTTTAATATTTATGGTTTAACTTACAGCCGTATTACTCAGTATGCCCTGGAATATAAGTCAACATTTTGCCATATATGAAATTGAAAACATTTTATGTGTGTGTCTAAATCAAAAAGTTGTAACGGTTTTTTTTATGTGCGACTACCTGGATGATATTTTTTTTTTTGTTTGTGTTAGTTGCAATTCTCTTTAGTAATGGAGGCATTACAGAAGAAACACTCACTTTTATTTCTTCGTTTTATAGGAGACAGTATTTACCAGATATTTACAGTCAAAGCTTTACAAGTTTTCGTTTTAGTTCTGTTATTTAAAAAATAATATTGACCAATAAGAAACTCTGTAGTCTATCGTTCTTAACTGTCAGAACCCTATCATTAATTTGTACAAATTGCATGTAAGCTTCAACAGGCAAACCCACACTATAACACTACGGGCTCTTTTTACTCGTAGCATTTTACCGAAATATTCCATTACCAGTGATTAGTAATCAGAGTTAATGGATGCCGTGAGCGCTACACTTTATGTCATGTCATGTGCCAGTAATTTCGTAAGACAATATTGTATTAAACAAGAGTGCTATTATGGATTTTTATGATGTTAAAGCTCATTATGATGGAAATTGCAATCTGAAACAAGCTGTTGGTAAAATTGACTGTGAAATTAGGTCAGAAATAGGACATGAAACAAAAACACTGCTGTAATTAATTTGGGTCAGTTATCCTCTCCATCAATAAATAGCTCAATCCATCAATCAACTCGGCCAGATACAATACCAGTCGATGGTTAGAGAAAGCTTTGTCCATATATTTACTTTTCCAGATTCTCCTTCACAGAAAATAATTTCATAACAGAAACTCGGTATAAAATCTTTACGTCAGTCTAGTACTTATGTATTTCAAAAAGTAAAACCATTTGCGCATTTACGTCAAAACTCAACATCCAATTACCCTAGACAAACAATCACTCCGTACGGTCTCTAAAAAATCCTCCTACACAAAAACCCATTTTTCTTTTTACCTTAAAAACATTTTCGTCATCACTCTCGTGCTGGCGCTATCAAAGCTATAAGCTATCAAATTTTCCCCTCTGAACGCCTTCAAGGGTTCCTACGAGGAGGAGCAATTTCCTTAAGCTGAATTTCATGAGCAATATACATACTTCATATAACACATTGTTTCTGCTAACGGTTGAACGTGTTAGCTCATTTTCTTTTTAGGGTGCTCATCGATTATATGGCTGAGTACACTCCGTATTTACGACAGAAATTGTTTCGCTGTCTACGACTTTACCTGACTTTGGGCTTCTAGCAATCGATTCTTTAGTAACAGTTAAATTATTCATAGTTTAAATAAATTCGTCCTTACGTATACTAACTTGCTTAACTACTACTGACATGTTTACGAATTCACTTTGTATTTCAATTGTTTCGGCAATTAAAAATTTCAATTTTTAATCATTTGTCCCACTTAGTGAAGTCTACCGTAAAACTAGACTGGTTCTAAAATTATAACAATTTCGCTCTAAACATTAACATTTGACATTTCTCGAGAAAATTGAGAGGTAACTTTAAACTTTTGAATTTGGTTCAAAACGACCTCAAACGTTTCAAAGCTAAGTATCTACTTCAGTAAGTACTCGTACTTATCAAAATGTAAAAGTTGTCTTGTTTCATTGTTAACTTTCGTGCCGTTTGGGAGGAACCTCGTTAAATATCCGAGTCCCGTACTAATGGAACGGTCTTATAGTGTATGCGCAATGCGATAGATGGCGCTTTCTAATCCAGGGACTAATGAATTCACACAGAATCACACAGACTAACACGAGTCTTAAGCCAAACATCGGTAAACCGTGTCATTACTGCCCTGGAACATGGCTCAGGCGCCGTCGAATCCACTTAAGCACTATGCATATTTTGCACATTATTCCTTACGATGTCGAATTCGCCTTGAGCTGTAACTGCCACTTAAACAAAATGTGTCACATTACGTCCCACATTACTATTGCAAAGCTGTTATGCTTCAGTGAATACTTTATGAGTTATTTAGTCATATTTTATGCGGCATTATACTGGATTGTGTTGAATTGATAATTTATGGCTTGATTGCAACCATTTGTGTGTTGTCGTTAAGTTTTATTAGAATGTTCTTGATGTTGTGTACATTGTGAAAATAAATGTTCTTTCATTTACTTTTCTTATTAGAACGTGAAGCAATTTGCTGACTTTATGTTAATTTCTCTTAATTAAACATTGTGGTGGAATTGCTTATTACGCAAAAACAGTATTCATGTCATTACACTTCACGTTTTAAGTGTCAATAAACACGTCATCATCATATGAACCGAATCATTAATCACTCGACCTACATGTTTCCATTTTCAATTTAAACCCGAGTCTTCAAATTCGTCAATAATTTCCAACCAATACAAAAGCTTCGCGTAATCCCTATTTACTGGCTGTAGCACATAATTAATATATTCAACCCACATCAAATGTGAGCAATGGACCGAAAAATGCCATGGCAGATTATACTCCGTTAAACATCCCGGCATAACACCTCGACATAATCCCAAAATGCCCTCCACCCTTTACAGGGGATAGACAAATAACTGTGCAGAGAATCTTTCGCTCAATATAATTGCCTGGGAGAATATTTCCTAAAGGCTGGTATGACTTTCCCAAATAAATTGTTCTTTTGATTAATACCATAATTATGGCTGTATAGAGTGCCATCCATTTTTGTAATAGCTAACGTTTTATTAAGTCTGGGAGACTATTAATTTGATGAGACTTTATGTAATAGAATTATATTATTATTTAGTGTGGTTCTTTATTTACTGAAAAGGGTAGTATTATGTTTTGGGCTCCTGCTTTTTGTCTTGCTGCTAACCTTAACTAAATTAATTTGGCTAAGGGTTGGAGAAAATAGTGCTTAAGGTAACCTAAAAACATATTTAAGGTAATGTCGCCTATACTTATAGCCTTTCTTGGCTATATTCAACAAATAATGATGTTTACCAAGTTGACATTAAGGTGTAGTTTAGACCTAAACCAATGTAAGCCGCAAATTAATTACTTCCTTACAAGTCATAAAAGCAAATGTTAATTATCACAATCACACTAAACGACAACCCTAGTTCCTTATTCAAGCGACCATCTTACATGAACGAAGACGCGTACAAAGGTAAGTAATTGGTAACCCGAAATAAGTTCAAAGGAGTTTCGCATCTGTAATTATGGCAATAAAGATCACGTTTTAACGATTACTACATATTAGAAAGTTACTGTCGTTCCCTTGTGGTAATCTAATCAACGTTGTATGCTGTGTGCACTGAACTGGAACGTTGCGAGGGAGCTTACGTAATTTTCTCAAGAAGGAAATATCCAAGGAATTTATCAACTCCGCCATTTTATAGGCTCGACTTATTAACATATTTTTAATGTTATATAATTTCGTTCGTGTTTGGAAACTCGAAGTTTTAGGTCTTTATAATTATGAAGTTAATTAGACCTGAAGTTTTGTTTAAAGGAAAGTTTCTAGAAAACGCTTTTAATTAAATAACACGTCCTTAAAAGTTACGCAACGTTATCTAACACTTAGAGTTGAAGGTTAATTGTTCTGTAGCACAATGTCGAAGTCTTGACGTTCCATTTACTCTCTAGGGTCTTTAATTGAATTTTCAAGAAAAATCACTGTAGAAACAACAATACTTTTTAGATGTAGTAGTACGAGTAGACGCCAGCATATCAAGCTACCTGAAACTGTCAAATTTTATCAATCAAGCTTTAGCTATAAAGTTGAAAATCTTTTATAGAAATTTGACAGATTTTAGTAGCTTGATGTGTTGGCGTCTGTACATTATGTGCTAGCTACGCAAATAAAGTTGTGCTTTAATTTTCTATTATGTATTTCCAGTTGCAACGTTCCAGGGCTAATGAGGGCCACTGGTCGTTTGTTTTGTCCAGCTCGTAACGCCATCTTAAGTCATAGGGAGAGGCCTTTTCCCAGCAGTGAGATGACGCAGGCTAACCGTATTAGTATCAGTATCTATTAAGTCATTTTCCGTCTAAAGTCTTAGATTTTTGTCAACGAATTCAGTACTTATCAGTATATCTATTCTATAGCCCTGACCTTTACGTAACCTTTAATAAATTACGTGAAAGCATCCCCTACTTAAAATGAAAAGTCAAACTACACTCCTGTCCTCAGTGAAACTTAGTACTCAATTTAATTGCCAACGCGAGTGTGGTTATGTAAAAACCGAGTTGCTGCACAGGGATGACTCTGCGTTTTGCCAGTTCGCTTTCATTCGTTTTACGCAGTGAAAACGCTGCGTCACAGCAGCGTTATCGAACCGTGCGGTGTAGTAACTTCACTGAAATATTAGGGAAGTTAGAGTAATAGGTGGGAGCTTTGTTTTTGGCGTGACTGCGGTTGATTTGTTATCTTGTTTGGCTATTTTGTTTTAGTAATAGATTCTTCTCCTACACTGTTTTAGCTTTCACGGTTTACAACTAAACTTATACTGTCACTTACAAAATATCATCCGTGAATATCGGGAGCTCAAAATAATGAACAATCACGGAAGTTATCCCGTAAGTAGTACAGTATAAGTTTAGATTCTTCTACAGTTAGGTATGTTCTGTTTGAAAAAAAAAAGAACACACATCATGTGTCTGGTTTTTCTGTAAAGTTATTCACACGGCTTGTGATTTTAAACTTAGGTAACTTAATTGCAAACTGAAACCAAAATTAATAAGAAATGCTAGATTAATATTCTTATAATTAATATTTTTACATCAATGTATTGTTAGAAGTCTGACAACCAGTCTTACCAAGAGCTATCGCATTACCCCGTGCGAACTGCGTTGTGGTGGTCAGATAGGCAGTCGCTCCATGTAAAATACTAGTATTCGGCTGCATCCGGTTAGACTGGAAGCCGACCCCAACATAGTTGGGAAAAGGCTAAGCAGATAATGAATTGTTGAATGTTGCCAAAGTAAAGCAGTTGCATTCAAATAACAAACTCTTGGCTCGTTCATAATATTAAATGTTATTTTAAACATTATTTTAAAATGATACCTAACACTGCGAATTAGAATAGATAAATTGTTTTCTAAAATGTGCTTTCTATCTAAAAGGTCACTTTGCTTTGACTCAAATGCAACTTAGGTACCAGGGAACAAGCATCGTCAAGGTGGTTTAAAACAAACGAAGTTTTATGTCTTGTAATGTCCTCGTATGTAAATTTATTCGAATTTATTGCTGCGTCATAAACGTATTGTGTCTGTCAAAAAGATTTCATAAATTGAAGTTAGGCTTTATTTTTATTTTTCATGTCTTGGTATGGTGTAATGTGATATTATTAACATACTTTTACATAAAATACACTTACATTTTTATTCCGACAGTTATTTTTTTGCAGATCTAACTGAGAAAATTGTTGAAAATTGCTGATACTCTTTATAATTTTCAGCGTCCTAGGCGAACAATTTTTCCCAGTCACTTTGATAAGCCACTAGTAGGAAGATAAACTATAAAAAGCGAAGAATATTTTTAATATCCGTAACTCGAAGTCTTCAAAAATGTCCGACAGCAAAAACTTTATCAAGTTATTTTTATATTATGTTCTCAAAATCTCGTAGAATCCAGAGCCGCTGATTTACTGCCAGAAAGTTTAATTATGTTAATTTTATTTGTTTATGCTCAGTTACTTGAGGATTAACTTGTAGAAATCTCGTCGAAATAAAAGCGGTGTCTTTATAACATTGTTTCGTTTTCTTAGAAAATGTTTACACGGACGTTTTAGAAACAGTAAATATTCTGTAGCATCTCGTGGCTAAATAATAACAGCCGCTCGGGTCGATGTTTAGATTAAGCCGTACTTGCCTAGGTTGATCTGTGGATGGGTGACCGCCCATTACATACCGAGTTTCCTCCGTGCGTCGGAAAGCACGTTAAGCCGTTGGTCCCGGCAGTCATTTGTAGATCTTTGACAGTCGTTAGGTAGTCAGAGGCCCAAAAAGTCTGACAACCAGTCTTACCAAGGGGTATCGTATTATCTAGTACTAACTGGGTTGCGGAGGTCAGACAGGCAGTCGCTCCATGTAAAATACTGGTATTTTACATGGAAGTTAGACTGGAAGCTGACTCCAATATAGTTGGGAAAAGGCTAGGCAGATGATGAAATATTCTGTTAATAGACCTTTTTCAAGTTTCGACAACTCTGAGTCAAAAATGTTATTAAACTCTCTGATTTTGCTGTAGGTGTTATAAGCTGAGTAAAGAGATTATCCTGATCATAAAAAAGGATTACATCTTTTATAATAAAGCTTGGCTTGTTTTTAATAATAAAACTCGTAATAATGAAACGGGGTTTTGAAAGATCCTCTAGACCTCCACGTGTTTGGTAGCGAAGGGCACTTTTTTTTTATAAAGTTATGGGCTATTCTTGTGTGTCTCGTATAGCCAATAGAGAAGCAGGATAGTCATTGACAGCAGAACTACTTTTTTTCCATCTTTTTGTGCTTATTTACTTTTTGTTAAAAGTCATGTTCATGGCAAATGCATGAATACTTTTCATTTCGTTCTTTCATAAATGATAAACTACATAATACGATATGTTCAAATCACCCTGTCTGATCCTAAACGGGCTTATAGGTATCCCAAAGACATTACCAAATAAAATATTCATTAAAGTAAACATATTAATGTTTTTTTTAATTCATGATTGTATTGTATAACGGGCTGGTGTCCGTAACTCCACGTCAAAGCGCATATTTTACGCGGGGAAATATTTTTAATGCATGGTATTTGTGACCAAATTACCACCATTTCCATAAACATTTTATTTAAACGTGATAAAGCTATGTTCGATCGTCAATTGTTTGTTTATGACGTCACCACCCGAGGAGTGACGGTAGACTATCGCTATGCTGTGTTGCCATATAAGTATCCTCATTTTAGTACATTTAAAAAAAAATATCGGGGTATTTTTTTACTTGTTATCTAAAAAAGGATAACATAAATAGAATGTAATCTCGATATCTATTAATACTCTCACGGATCGGACAGGTTTTTTTTACCATATTTGTATACAATATTTTTGTTTACATCACTTGCTCACATCAAACCTGGATACATTTACTTCAATTTTTTCCGGGTCGACCCGAAAAATTTACGGCTGGGCGGCAAAATATACATTCGAATTTGCCACCCGGCCGGTGCCGCCCGGCCGGTCCGAATATAATACACAATACTCCAAAAATAGACAGTAGTACTGCAATTCACGTAAGCAGACAAACACACAACAACCAAAAATCATGAATACAACTATCTCACTTACCACATCAAAGCGACAACAAATACTTATACTAAATGATCAAAACACAACACAAACAAATAAGTCAAAGAACCAATTACCTTAAAGTCTGAAACAATGAACAAGAGCAGAATAATTAAGAAGGCTTGTGTAGTCGCGTAGCGTTACGCACCACACAATGACTTGGCGTAAAGCTCGCGCCCATAATGACGCAAACTAATTTATTCATCAGTTTTCTATCACAATCTGGAGGAGTTTAAAGGAAATTTGTGATACATTGCGTGTTATGTTAGAAAAGTCGATTTCGTTTCATCGTTATTCACGCAATGAATATTGGTGTCAATACTCGCGCCCATAATGATGCTCACTACATTAATCACCAGCGACCTGCACCTCAATTTTTGTAACAAATTTTCCATCACAATTTCCTAATCAAATTTTGGGAAGAAAATTGCATTGTTTGTAATATACGAAACATTGAGGATCTCTTTCTCTTTAGGTTAAGCCGTGCTTGCCTAGGTTGGTCTGTGGATGGGTGAGCACCCATTACATACCGAGTTTCCTCCGTGCCTCGGAAAGCACGTTAAGCCGTTGGTCCCGGCTTTCTTTTGTAGATCTGTGACAGTTGTTAGGTAGTCAGTGGCCCGAAAAGTCTGACAACCAGTCTTACCAAGGGGTATCGTATTACCCAGTACTTACTGGGTTGTGGAGGTCAGATAGGCAGTCGCTCCATGTTAAATACTGGTATTCAGCTGCATCTGGTTAGACTGGAAGCCGACCCCAACATAGTTGGGAAAAGGCTAGGCAGATGATGAGGTGATGATACGAAACATTCGTTTGCTAGACAACGCTAACGCATTGAATATGTTTGCATTGTTCGAAAACCGTTTCGATTGTGAGGGAATTACGCAATTACTCGTTGCCCCCTACTTAGTACAGGGTGTAATTGTGACAGAAAAAACATCGGGAATCCTGTACTTAATATAAGTTAAATATTATTAAATGCTCTAACTGCCGCGTTGGTCTAGTGATCGTAAGCGCGACTGAGATTTTTAGGTCGATTTCCAGGTCGAGCAAAGTTTTATTGGGATTTCCATCAGGAATTTCTCAGTACCAGCAGCCACGGAGTCTGAATTTGTGCCCGGTTGATGGCAATAGGCTCGCCCCCTATTACATAGGACTTGAATCATAACTGATGAAATATGGGTGTACTATTGGGTACACCTCTGCCTAACCCGTCGGGGATTACAGGCGTGATGTTATGTAAATACTCTTAAAATATTTTTAAAACCGCATCAAATCCATTGTTCCATTGTCAAGATCTAAGCGGTGGGGTGCGTTGTCAGAATTCCTCCTCGTGTGCTTGATGGCTGCCGGTCCCTCTCGATACGTCTGGAGGGAATAGCAGCTGCTGGGCCGGTGCACCCTGGGCGTGGGCAGTATCCTTCCCCGAGGAATGGGAAAAGATTCTTATTCCTCGGGGAATGTTACTGTCCATGGCTAATATTCTGACATGGGAGGGGTCCATCTTGGACTTAGGGGGCGTTGCTCCGTGTGACCCTCTGAAAAGCAGAGGGCACAGCGGAGGAGCTAGGGCGGGCTCGGTGTGCACTTACCCTGCCTCCGAGCAGACAGTGAAGGATGCAGTCCTTCACTGTCCCCGTCGATATCGTAATCCCACCGTCGAAGTGTCGTGGAACACGTCTCGCGGCTTCGATTGGGACCGAGGGTCTTGGCTTAACCGCCCGGACCACGAGGTAGAAAACCTCTATAAAAAGTTACCCCGAATCTCAAGCGGCGGCGCACCGCGAGGAGATGTATGGCTGACGGGTTCCTTTGGAAAATCAGTCGCTAGTGCGAACCACTGCCGGGCCTGGCTATGGCTTATCTGGGTACAGGGGGCACTGCCCAGATGGACTTTTTATTTCCCCCATACTCGTGGGAACAAAATGGAACATATTTTAACCCAGAAAACGGCCGATAACGGCGAAGGAAGGGAGGAGAGGGATGCGGGGTCGGAGTCCGGCGCCGCATCCAACGATGTGAGCGCGGGAGGCTCAGAGAGCTCCCGGCGCGGAAGGCCCGGGGCAGCTGCGGGGAACAGGGAGTTCCTTCGCAAGCGGTCCAGGCCGGTAGGCGACCGAGAGTCGTCGTCAGAGGGGGAGCTGGCTTCGGCTCGCAAGATCCCCACCAGCAAGCGTGGCGGGATCCGCGGCAAGGGGAGAGGCCTCTCTGCCACCGAGAGGTCGGCACGGCTTGCCGCGGAGGCGCGCCACCCGGGGGTGGCTGCTGGTCACGGAGTGGCCCGTTCGGGCTCTTCTGGTAACGAGGCGGGTGCAGACGGCGGCTCCGAAGCGGAGCGTAAGGCTGGGCTTGCGAAGGAGGTGGAGGCGGCGCTGAGGGCTGTCTCCTACAAGCAAAAGCCCTCCACCAGGCAAAGGGCTATACCCTCAGCGGTCGCCTCTATCATGGCGGCAGCGGAAGCCAGATATGCGGCGCCCCCGCCAGAAGGCATGGTCAAACTGCGGGCGGAGGTCGCTCGACTGACGGCCGCCACGAAGCTTCTCCAAGAGGAGAACAGGAGGCTCCGAGCAGACTTGGCCAGTCTGCGTGAGTCCGGCTCTCGCGAGGCGCCCCAAAATGGCCAGCAGCGACCACGCCAGGCCGTGCCGGTGGAGAACCAGGTCCTGAACCTGGTTCGGCAGGAGCTGGCTGCCTTTCAGGCTCGGTTCTCCGTCCTGGAGGGCATTGTTCTGCGCCCCCCCTTGGCGGCAAACAAGGCGCAGTCGGGCCCGAGGGCGGCCACATATGCGGCTGCTGCAGCTTCCGCACCGGGGCCGTCCAGCCAGCCCTCCGGCAGGGTTACGTCGGCTCCTGGAAAGCTGGCTCTGGCTAAATCGGCCCCGGTTGGGGGGGCGGCGGCCTTGAGGCAGGGCAAGGCGGCGGCCCACAAGAAGGGCAAGGCGGCGAATGTGCCAGCGCTAGCCGCGAGACAGCCGCCACTGCCGCCCCCCCCGCCCTCTAAGCCATCCGTGGCCGAGACCGGGTGGCAGGTGGCCGGAGAGAGAGCGAGGGAGCGAAGGGCGGCCAAAAAGGCCAGGAAGCGGGAGCGGAAGCGCCAAGAAAAGAAGCGGAATGGCGCTGCTAGGCTCAGCGCCCCGAAGACCGCAGCTGTAGTGATAACACTACAGCCGGAGGCGGAAAAGAGGGGCGTGACCTATCGCGACGTGCTCGCTAAGGCGAAGACGATGGTGGATCTCGGGGAGCTCGGGATCGCCGGGGGCCTCCGGCTTAGAGTCACCGCAACAGGGGCTCGAGTGCTGGAAATCCCCGGCGAAACCCGTGGCTCGTCCGCTGACGCTCTGGCTGAAAAGCTTAGAGCGTCCCTAAATGCGGACGAGGCCCGAGTGTCCAGGCCCGTCAAATGCGCAGACCTGCGCATCCTGGGTCTGGACGACTCGGTGACCGAGGAGGAGGTGGTGGCCGCCGTCACCAGGACCGGTGGGTGCCCTGCCGAGCAGGTCAAGGCAGGCACCTTACGTCCGGACCTGTCGGGCATGCGAACCGTAACGGTAAGCTGCCCTGTGACGGCGGCGAAAGTCATTGTGGAGGGCCGAAGGCTCTTGGTGGGCTGGGTTTCGGCGCAGGTAAAGCTGCTGGAACCCAGACCTCTGAGGTGCTTCCGCTGCCATGTGGGGCACCACGTGTCGGTCCGGTGCACCTCGGAGGTGGACCGCAGCGGCCTGTGCTTCCGCTGCGGCCAGCCTGGTCACATGGCCGCGGCTTGCTCCGCCGCGCCGCGCTGCGCCGCATGTGCGGCAGCTGGCAAGCCGGCTGATCACCGGGCAGGGAGCAAGTCCTGCGGTACTCCCGCCAAGGCCAGGGGCAAGGGAAGGCCCTCCGCCACCACCGCCAAAACCCCCACCGTCGCCACCACCGCAGCCGCCGCCACTGTCGCCGCCGCTGCCGCTACTGCTGCAACTTCCGCAGCGGAGCCCTCGCAGGGGGCCCGGGAGGGGGCTGAAATGGAGTGCCAGTAACGGCCTCATTACGCCTTCTCCAAGCGAACATCAACCACTGCGCCTGCGCTCAGGATCTGTTGCTCCAGAGCATGGCGCAGTGGTCGATTAACATCGCCGTGGTCGCTGAGCCGTACTTTGTCCCGCCCAGGGATGACTGGGTGGAGGACCTTAGCGGCTCAGTGACCTTAATTGCGTCGGTCGCCGCCGGTACCCCGACCCTTGAGAGTGTCAGGAAGGGTCAGGGGTGCGTAGCAGCACGGTTCGGGGAGATCGTTGTAGTGGGAGTCTACTTCTCCCCGAGCCGAACTCTCGCTGAGTTCCACAACTCCCTCACGGAGTTGAGTGTCGTCATCGGAAGTCATTCCCTCCCCGTGCTTGTGCTCGGGGACTTCAATGCCAAGAACTTGGCTTGGGGTTCTCGTTACACGGACGTGCGGGGTAGAATGGTGGAGGACTGGGCTCTGGAGACAGGCCTGGTCGTCCTAAATCGGGGTTCCGTCCCCACGTGCGTGCGGATGCGGGGCGAGTCGGTGGTGGACATCTCGTTCGCCAGCCCCGCTCTGTCGCCGCGTGTCGTTGACTGGCGCGTCATGGAGGGGGTGGAGACCTATTCCGACCACCGGTATATCCGGTTCGACGTCTCCACCCAGTCCTCAAGCGTGCCGGTCCTACAGGCCCCGAGTGGTCCGCGATGGGCGCTGAAGCAGCTGGACCGGGAGCTCCTCCTGGAAGCCTCGATCGTGCAGGCCTGGGTGTCATCACCAGTCAGGCCTGCTGACATCAACAACGAGGCGGGTTGGTTCCAGGAGGCCATGTCCGAGATTTGCGACGTGGCAATGCCCCGAGTTCGGCCAGGAAGCGCCCGGCGTCAGGTGTACTGGTGGTCGCGAGAGCTGACGTCTCTGCGCAAGGCGTGCGTTGCCGCGCGGCGCCTGTACGCCAGGCATCGCAGGCTCCGCATCCGCCCTCCGGATGCGGCAGCCATTGAGGCGGAGCTGTACGAGGGGTACAGAGCGGCGAAGACCGCCCTCCAAGAGGCTGTCCGGCGGGCCAAGAATTTGGCCCGCGAGGAGATGCTGGAGTCTCTGAACGGAGATCCGTGGGGGCGCCCTTACAAGATGGTGCGGGACAAACTCCGCACCCGGGCCCCCCCGCTAACGCAGAGTCTCCGGCCTGAGCTCGTGGAGGACGTGGTGAGCGCTCTGTTCCCTTCGCGAGGGGAGCATCCTCCCCCGCCTATGGCTCCGCCGCCGCGTGCGGTGCCGGAAGCGGACCACACCGATGACGATGACGACGTTCCGGAGGTGACTGGGGTAGACCTGAGAGTGGCGGTACGCAGGCTGAAAGCCAGAAACACCGCCCCGGGACCCGATGGCTTGCCTGGCAAAGCCTGGGTCCTGGCCTCTGAGGCTCTCGGGCCCCGACTGGAAGGGCTCCTAAGCGCATGCTTGGAGAGAGGCCAGTTTCCGCTTCGTTGGAAGACGGGGAAGCTGGTCCTCATCCGGAAACCAGGGCGCCCTGCGGACTCTCCGTCCGCATACCGGCCCATCGTGTTGCTCGACGAGGTGGGCAAGCTCTTCGAAAGAGTCATTGCCAACCGCCTCGCCGGGCACCTTGCGGGGATGGGGCCGAATCTTGCGGAACACCAGTTTGGTTTCCGCAAGGGGCGCTCCACGGTGGACGCCATCATGCGCGTGAGAGCCCTCACGACGGGGGACGCGGTGTCCCGGGGCGGGGTCGTCTTGGCGGTGTCTCTTGACATCGCCAACGCCTTCAACTCCATGCCCTGGAGCTGCATTGGGGAGGCACTCCGGTATTACCGGGTGCCAACCTACCTTCGTCGTGTGGTCGGGGACTACTTGACGGATAGGGCCGTGATCTACCCTGGTCAGAGCGGAGAATGGAACCGGCGAGAGATGTCGTGCGGTGTTCCACAGGGATCGGTTCTAGGACCGGCCCTGTGGAACATCGGTTACGACTGGGTGCTGCGCGCCGACCTCCCTACCGGCGTCAGCGTAGTTTGCTACGCTGACGACACGCTGGTACTGGCACAAGGGAGGTCGCACGAGACGGCGGCCGAAAACATGACACGCGGGGTTGCGATAGTCGTGGATAGGATCCGGCAATTGGGTCTCGAGGTGGCATTGCACAAGTCCGAGGCCATGTGTTTTCATGGGCCTCGGAATGCGCCACCGTCGGGATCCCTACTGACGGCGGGAGGGGTTTCCATCGGCGTCGGGTCGACGTTGAAGTACCTAGGACTCGTCCTCGACAGCCGGTGGAACTTCGTGGAGCACTTCCGACGTTTGGCTCCCAAACTGGAACGGACAGGGGCTGCCTTCAAGCGGCTCTTGCCCAACCTGAGGGGTCCAAACGCCTCCTGCCGGAGGCTATACGCGGGGGTCGTGCGGTCCATGGCTCTTTACGGGGCCCCGGTGTGGGCGCGTTCTTTAAGGCGGCAAGCCGCCCACTACCTGAACGCGCCCCAAAAGGTGATAGCCATAAGGCTAATCCGGGGGTACCGCACGATCTCCGGCGAGGCGGCTAGCCTCCTTGCCGGATTGCCGCCATGGGATCTGGAGGCGATAGTCCTCGCGCGCCTGCATGAATGGCGCGCGGAGGCACTACGTCGGGGGGAAACTCCGCTGCCGCGGCAAATTGCCGCTCAGCGGACAGACCTCCGGCGTGATATCATGGCGACATGGAGAGAGCGACTGTTGCAACCTCGTGCAGGGCACGCTACCATAGTGGCGATAAGTCCCCTCTTTGAGGAGTGGCTAGAGAGGCGCCACGGCGCCCTCACCTACCGCCTGACGCAGATCCTCACCGGACACGGTTGTTTCGGGAGGTTCTTGCACCGAATCGGGCGGGAGGAAACGCCCGGGTGTTTCCACTGCGAGGATCGCCCGGAGGACACGGTGGAGCACACCGTAGAGGTCTGCCCCGCTTGGGCGGAGCACCGCCGTGTCCTTGTAGCGGCGATTGGCGGCGGCGATCTCTCGCGTCCGGCCCTGGTTCAAGCCATGGTCCGGAGCGAGAGGGAATGGGAAGCCGTCACCTCCTTCTGTGAAGCAGTCATGCTAGTGAAGGAGGTGGCGGGACGTGAGAGGGAAAGAACCTCACGTCCCAGCCGCCGCGGGAGACGCCCTGGGCGTCGGGGGTCACGTGGTGGCTCCCGGCCACCGTAGGCGCGGGCCTGTGGACGGCGAGTTATGGGCTAGCTCGCCGTCCGGCCGTCTTATGACGACAGGCCGTGTCGACGGCGCGTTCGTGTTCCACGCGCGCCTCAAAGAGATGTCAGCAACGAGTAGGGGTCCGCATGGGCCGATGCCTGCCAGAGCTGCGGGATTGTTCGAAAGAGACACCGTGGCCCTGGAACACAAAGGGCAAAGAAGGAACATGGATGGGTTTTAGTCAGTACAAGTCTGACACTCCCTTCCGCTCCGCCCAGAGTGGGGGGGGTCATTTGATGATTTCCCATCCAAAAAAAAAAAAAAAAAAGATCTAAGCGGTACCATCGCCTCGCAAAGCGACTTTGTTTTATATATGTAGATAGAGACAAAAATGTAGAAACAGATAGATAAAGATGCAGATAAACATAGAAGATGGTATCTTTGTTCGTAATGTAAATTGGTAACTATTACATAATTACGCTGGAATTTCAAAGTAGGATGAATCATTATCGTCGAGCTTGTTTCATTTTATGTTAGAGGGTAGTGTGGTGGGTAGATAATATCCGGGATATAATAAGTGTTCTCGAGTGTTGAGTATTAGTTTTAATATTTATGAAAGGATCTAGCCAAGGTCTCTTGTTAAGTAATTTGATAGATCAGCTGTTATTACACTTCTACATCAAAATCTGTCTCGTCTTTTTCAACTGTATTACATGCTAGAGCAAATAATTTACATAAAGACTCTAATGTCTGACTCAAAAACCCAGGCAATAATACGATGCCTTTTCGAAAAGACCGATTGTCAGACTTTTGAGGTTCTAACCACCCCGTAGTGATTATAAAAGCAAACTTTGCGAAGATGTCAAGATAGCGTAGTCAGGCTATAATGTTCCCACTGCTGGGACAAAGACTGTTATTTGTGAGAGGGACTCGCCTAAAATCTACGGAGCGGGTAGGGCGGGTTGATAGATGTCACGTATACTCACAGACATGGATATAACTAGATAACGCAAGAGCACCACTTCGCGTGCGGCTTAAGCGTTTTATGCTTAACGAGGACAGTCGCAGCAAGCTAATTTGGTTGAAACAACAACGTTACAACTCAAGAACCTAAATCTAAACTTTTAAAGAACACAAACGTAGTCTATTTTGTACAGTAACTCAACAGTGCTGAGGACGTCCTAGTAGGTAGTCAAAAAATGAGACGCTTAGTTTTCATGCGGATCGTGATACCTGCGTTATCTAGGTATGTCTGTGTGTATACTCGTTGGTTTGGTTCTAAAACATTTAGTTTTCTGGCGACGATCCCTTCAATGATTTAAGAGCTCCTGCCATAAAGATAGAATTTGATCCAAAACACTGAAAAAATCTAGATTTCTATGACACAAAAGTATTTTCACTCGTCTTTAACCCCTTTCAATCCACAACTCTTTTATCAAAAAAGGTCAGTCGGCAAGTCAATCATATCATTAACCCAAGGCATTGATTTTCAATAGAGTCACATTATGTTATCACATCGCGTGACTACATTCTACTTTCACTGAATCCGACGGCCATATGATACGAACACGCAAACAATAGGTGATTTTATGTGTTAAAATTTTATTTTTCGTGTGGAAAAATTGTGTGTGGTTTATTTTTTTGTAATACCTAGGTATTTTTTAGGAACCATTGTGATCTGTGGTGGAGACTGGTATGTCCAAGAACCTGAAATCTGAGGAGCTGTGACTCATACCAAACCACAGTGGTTCCGCGTGGCCCGTGGTAGATTACAGATCAATGCCTCTTACAAAGAACGGACTTAAGAAAATTATTAATTATGCCCATAATTTTTGATGATATTTTATACTGAAATCATTCAAAAAACTGTAGAACTCGGAAATATGCAGGAACATATTTTTTTAGGAATTTTATACAGAACAACAAGATAGCCGAGACAGAAAAAAGTGTTGCCAACATAAACATATAAATGGTTGAGTTCTCATTTACCAATAATTTCCTTGCAATGGTATTATTAATGCGATCTGTATTTACTGAAAGTAAACATACTGTAAGAATCATTCTAGGATAGGTAGATAGGTAGAATACTCCTAGTTATATAATCATCATAATCCACAGCTCGACTTCAGCCACTACTGGGTATAGACCTTTCTTTGCTTGTGCCAAGCTCCACGCTCGTATACATCATGCAAATTACAGGTACCAAAGCGAAGTGGACATTATATACATGGGGTGACATCAACAATGGGCGGTCGTATCCCTAAATGCAATCTTTTCAAGACAACCTTTGGTTGGATTTTTCAGGGTCTTTCTCAGGGCCTCTTTCAAATAAATAAATTTATTTCTACAACTTCAATCGTTTAACGTTCATTGTTCGATCGTTCGTCGTTCTTCGTTCGTTCGTTCGTTTGGGTTTCTTCATCTTCCTCGATTACATCGATGTGGTTTCGACCCCTGAACTAGGACATGTATGACAAATGAATACAACTACAATGAAAAAAAAAACATTTAAATTGAAAAGCCTGTAATTTCCATACGATAGTAAACCTAATTTTAGACAAAAAAGTCAAAGGTCACTAAATACCTATTATTATACGAAAATTATAATAGAACAATATAACAATAATCACGGAGAGAAATTTAATTGCCCCGAGTTCAACTGTTGCCTCGTGCCATTGAATTATTAAATAGCCCCAATCAATATTATTACCTTCGCAATTTGGTATTCCAAAGGAAGATTTCTTCAAAAGTTTTGCTAATGAACGGAGAGGGCTGTTGTCTTTATTATTAACTTAACTTGTTAAAATAATTTCGTAATTATTCTACTTGGTAATTCTTTAAGTGACGTCATTCTGTTTTCTTAATAGGAAGAATTTAGTCGTGTGTTAATTTGGATTAAATCAAGCTGGATGAATATCGGATACTTATCAAGTGAAAAATATGGCAATGTGATACTAACCGTTGGTATTTGAATTAATAATAATTAAGTTGTGAACCTGTCAAAATCGTTCAATATTATTTAAGGTGACAAGAGTTAGATAATTGCAGTTCGTTATTTAGTTCGTTAGTTTCGTTTTTTAGTTGGTTATTGTTCGTTTTTGTTTTTTCGTTGATCGTTCGTTCGTTCGTTTTTTCGTTATTCGTTACTTTAATTATTTATTTATTTATTTATTTATTTATTTAACACTTCAAGCACATAAGTACAGAGGCGGACTTAATGCCATAGGCATTTTCTACCAGTCAACCTTTGGGTGATGCAAAGACAAGCAGTGGTAGGTGTAAATCTGAAAATAATTTTAAATAATAATAAGATTAACTACAAGGATATATAAAATACTATAAGTATATATCAAATACTATAAATATATAACAAAATTAAAATTAATGTAAATAAACATTTCCACGAATATACCAAAATAAAAACACAAACCATGGGGAAAACATTACCGTTGTGACGAAACTGCCAGCTTCTTCCGAATGTACTCACGAACTTTAATTTTAAAAGATAAGCGATTGGTTGCCATCCTGATTTCCTGGGGAAGCGCATTCCACAGAGAAATAGACTGGACAAAGAAAGATCGGTGAATGAAATCAGTGCGGTGAGAGGGACATTGAAGCATATGGTTTATCAGTCTTTATTAGTAGTAGTTTAAACATAACATAACATCACGCCTGTAATGTAAAATGACTGGCTGACTCTCTTTATAACTCAGGTTTACATCTAATGCAACTTTAAGATCGTTTCGCTCAGTTACCTGACCAAGTTAACCCTGACATTTTACAACAGATTTTAAAGATATTGTTAGAAACAATGTTAGTGCTGTAAAACAGCGGTTTATGTGAGCTTTACAGGTCACTTTAGATAATTTGAAACCGGTTCTGAAGTAAAGTATAGGGCGCTGAACAAAGTTATATCAAGGTTGCTTTAAATTGAATGGATATATAACATGAACTGCTATCAGAAAGGAAAGTTGGAAAATTCTTGCATAGAAAACGACATAGAATTTTTAGATTCTTCCTCTGTGGTGATTTAACCTATAAGCAGTGTGTCTAGCCGATATTTACGATAAGATAACTGAAGATGACTGCCTCGTTTGTCTAGTGGTCGCAAGTGCGACTGCTGAGCATGACGACCTGGGTTCGATTCCCGGGTCGGGCAAAGTGTTATTGGGTTTTTCCATCAGACATTTCTCAGTAGCAGTCAGAGTCATAATTCTGCCCGGTTAATGCAAATAGGCTCGTCCGCTATTACATGGAGTTTAAACTTTATTGGTGAAATATGGGTGTACTATTAGGGTACACCTCTGCCTAACCCTTGCAAATCCCTGTTGGTATTGTGTAGTGCAGGGTGCACTACACAATACCAACTTTATGACTGCTAGGCGTTTAATAATGATAATAGCGGACTCGACCAACATCCGAGGAGGCTCTCGCTTGGCAGCTGGATCAAGGTCTTGATTCAGAAAGCAGGACCTCTGAACACGGCGCCTCTGTCAAGAGCCCTGACCGCCGGTAGCTCGGACCTTGTTCCCGATGCTGGTGGCCTTTTTAACATTTTTAAATGTTTTTATATTTAATTTTTGTTGATAAAAATATTTAAAAATGGAATTAGTGTATAAGAAAAATGAATAAACGAAATAATAGCTGAAATAATGACGTTGATGATATCATAAAATTGGAGAAAGTATTTTACTGTTGACAAAGGTCAAATTAAATTCAATCAATTAATTATATTGTTACATTAAACCTTGTCTTTTAAGGAAGGGAAAGTTACATCAAATCATTAAAGAAAATTCAATCATGAAGATGGACAGTAAAAGGTCTCACACAATTCACCTTTAAGTGGTAGAAACGATGTAAAACATTTGTTTAATGTCGGCAAGTAGCTTGTCTATGAAGTAATTCTCGACAATATTAATTTATGAAACACATAATGAACTAACAGCGTGATGAAGAGCTGAGAAACAATAAAGTGAATACTATCTTTCTATCTACCTTAAGCTGGTTGAAATATCAATTTACAAGGAAAACTAAGACGCTTTCCTTGCATTGAATGATAAAAGTTCAAGAAAAATGCCTGGCCACTGAAATATCTACATCCACTACTGAAATTGGAGAAACGAGAAGAAATAAGCAATTTTACGTTCTCATTGTTTTGCATTTTGGCATAAAAATGTTAAAAAAGTATTCCGACGACTTTCCAACGACCCCTTTTTATGGCATTTTTTAAGTACCTGAATGTTAAATGTTTCGTTAAATAAATAAAAAAGCACGGACAAAAGCGCAGAAGTATTTAGCCAGGGTACCAGGATCGCAGTCGGAGCAGGAAGTCGTAAATACGGTTTTATTTGAAATGTGCTGGAACGCAAGCATTGTGTGAATGTAACGGTACCCAGGGGTCATGTAACTCGCACAACTCTAGAACATTTTATTCGGGACCGGACCATGCCTGTTTAGTACTAATATACGCTCTTTATTACATCTTCTGTATGTTCAATTTTAGTGTCCGGGCCTGCCTACACGTTAGTAGAAATTCCTAAGTTCATGATCTACACAGAGATGCGTGTATATATGGCGTCATTAAGATTAAACTACGCCTGAAAATAATTAAAATGGTTGTAGTGACTTCAAAGTTTTCAGGAAACACCTACATAATAATTTGCAAACATAATTTAAAACATAAAATTTCCATCAGCGCGGTGGACTTAAAATTCCTTCACCATTTGCTACAAGAATAATTTTCATAAAAATGTTTAACAAATTCCTTATTCGAGTAAGCAAGTGGTTTATGAATACATATGTACAGCAGTCGACACATCCGTCCTACTTGAATACGTGATGGGCCAACAAACGCTCGTTACCATACCCGACAAAAATGGGACAACTACATCTTGATAAAGTAGACATTAATTTATTACGTGAAACGTAACGGTTTCCG
Source organism: Noctua janthe (assembly GCA_910589295.1). NCBI lineage: Eukaryota > Metazoa > Arthropoda > Insecta > Lepidoptera > Noctuidae > Noctua > Noctua janthe. The sequence goes on from OU342560.1 coordinate 4,765,928, forward strand.
AGCTATTGTTAATCACGTGAGACGGAACACCGATTCAGCAATTCAACGTCATCCAACGGTGCGAATACCTGTTCGATTTTCCAATTTGCTTTCTTTATTAGAATTCTGGGGGCGTTCGGAAACGGCTGGCACTTTGTCCGCGGTCACCGCGCCTGGCAATTTCGCCTCCGTTTTTGTTCGTATTTTCTTTTAATTCACAAAATAGCGGTTTGTACCAATAAATCTTCAGTTCTGTGAGCACAATGCTGCTGTCGTACGTTGAATGTTTCTTTTTGTAAAAGAGTTCTAGTCTCAAAAGGAGATTTTCTCTATCTAAAAATAGGGTGGTAAATGTTGGGACCTACGTTCTAAGTTCTAGAAAACTTATTAGTTGGTAGTATGTTTCTAAACGTTCTGTAGCAAGTAGCTCCCATGGGGATTGTGAGGAACTATTTATTGTTCAGTGTGGCAGTTTTGCGAGAATCTGTTGCTAAGGGGCGTGTCATCTTGCTTTGGGAAGTTAAAACCAATAATAGACAGGGCGCCTTGGGATTCGAGCAGTTTGCGCATCTTAACTACTTTATACTGTCCCCAGATTCACGACTGCGAGAAATTGATTGTGCTAAGGACTTATTTCTGTTCAGCTGTGCCAACACAGTTTGATTAAAAGCCCTGTAATTTATTATAAATTTGTCCATTTTTTTTGTCAAAGTCTTTTTGCCTAATTTATAAAAAAGTAAGTACCTCGACGTAAAAAATATCACAAAGAAGTGATATTACGTAAAAAGAATATTAATCACAGGAAATTATAATTAATTAGCGCTCACGCGAATTCCTTGAGCCGAAAAATAAGTCAGGATAATCTACTAATTGTATTACTGAAATGTTTTTGCTTTTTACGCCTTGATAATTTATAGACCTATAAATTAATGATGACTTATTTTGAAGACATAGATTAAAATATGACATCTAATACTTAAACATGATATAACAAAAACCTACACTATAAAGTACACGAAAATAAATCAATAACAAGACAGTATACACACATAAAATCACGCCGGTAATCCCGGAAGAGTTAGGCAGAGGTGTAGGTTTTCCCTAATACTATACCCACATTTCGCCGGTTATGTTTAAGTCCCATGTAATAAGGGGCGAACCTATTGCCATCATCATCATCATCATCATCATTTCAGCCAAAAGATGTCCACTGCTGGACATAGGGCTCACCCAAGTGTCGCCACATTGACCGGCCCCGTGCGACTCGCATCCAGCGGATCCCTGCAACCTTCCACAACTTTTCGGCCCCCAACCATCAACCGCCATCATTGCCATCAACCGGGCACAAATCCAAACTTCGTGGCTGCTACTGAAAGTCCTGTCCGAAAAACCCAATAACAGTTTGCCCGACCTGAGAATCGAACCCAAGACTAGACCAAGGAGTGAAGACAGTATTCCTAAACTTTTAACTAGGCATCAAACCGTTGCTACCCTTAAAAATCTTCATTGAAGTATGCCTAAAGGCGGAAACATTATTCGAACCAACTCGTCACTGGCTCGTAACATCATTATGAAAAAAAAAAAACTTTCTGATTATTATACCGAAACTCGCTTTTCGTCGTCATCGCACGGATAAATAAGCAAAGTATTATAATTGAAGAAACCCCTCAAGCTATACGAATTACATAAAAGAAGAAATGGAAAGAATACGAGTACTTTCCAATGCTTCTTGTATCATTACGATTATTAAGAACGTGGATTTGATCAAATAAGACATCTTGGGGAAGAATAAGACATGCTGAACCGACCCTAAATAACCTTCTCCACAATTTGTCCGAAAGTATCAGTTTAACCGAACATTGAATCTAATCATTTCTTCAACATCATTTAATTTTTTTTTTCATTTTTCTTAAAGTAATTGTTGCGCTGTAATTTAATTTTTAGAATGATTTATGTCGCTGTATCCAGTGTGAACAATTGTTGATAGACCTAATATAATAAATAAATAAATTTCAACTGAAAGACGTCCACTGCTGGACATAGACCTCCCCCAAGTATCTCCACATTGACCGGTCCCGTGCGACTCGCATCCAGCGGATCCCTGATCCCAAGCCATTTCAAACCACAGAAATAACAATTCATTGTGCATCAAATTAAAGATAATTCTAAAAACCTCTCCCACTTATATTCCACTAAACCCTTGGAAAATAGGGAAGAGGTCCCTATAATGCGAACCCTTACAAATCGGGGACTTATACCTCTATACAAGGAAAGATGATTAGCGGAAGTCAACACTGCAGAAGTATCAACCTTAATACCCTCCAATACGATCTTTATAAGTAACTTTGAAGGTCCTTTATTTCTGCAGTTATTTCGATACTGCCTGGTAAGGGTAATTTGCAGGCCCATCGCCTATGGGTCTCGTTAACTGGGTCGTTCCCCTCACTTTTATAACTTGGGTATGAACCTTATTTGTTATCTTTTGTAACATAAACGTCACGCTTGTGAGCCCTGAGGGTAGGTAGAGATGTAGTCGTAAAGTTTCCCAATGATGGTCGTAAGGATTTATGTGATGAAGAGTGAGTAACTACTGCTTACTGTACTGACGGCTTGATTGGCGTATCTGATGGATGATTGGCTTCTGTGCAACGAACCACTGATTTATGAATGGCCTACATGAAATATAGGGCTGTGAATCTGTCCCATGCTTTAGAAACTCTTAGTAAGTTAAGCGATCTCGAATATAAACATGTGTTAATACTACGTAATACGACACTCCTTGGTAAGACTGGTTGTCAGACTTTCAGGCCACTGACTACCTGTAACGACTGTCAAAGATCTACAAATGACAGCCGGGACCAACGGCTTAACGTACTTTCCGAGGAACGGAGAAATATCGTTATGTCATGGGCGGTCACCCATCCACGGACCAACCTAGGCAAGCGCGGCTTAACCTAAAGATCAACTCGAGTGGCTGTTATTATTTAGCCACAAGCTCCTTACACAGCATCATCGTTTCAGCCGAAAGATGCCCACTGCTGGACATAGGCCTCCCCCAAGTGGCCACATTAACCGGTCCCGTGCGTCTCGCGTCCAGCGGATTCCTGCAACCTTCACCAGGTCATCGGTCACCCTGTGGGAGACACATCACACGAATTTCAGAGAAAATGCGCTTTTACGGATTTGGCACGACTTTTCAAGCACTCTTCCTCATAATACCACAGCACAATATAACTTCTGACGTCATATCACTACACAATACTGAACAACAGTTACAAAGAGCACCTCCTGCTAATAATTCGGGCAATTGGCATTCGGCCATAGGTCGCAAGCTCGCTTTGAATACCACAAACATATTGTGTGTACAATCTCCAGCTAGCTTCTGAATTCCTGTTACAAAATTCGTTTCTAGATTCCATTTGAAGATACGTACGCGTTATCTTGGAGATTCGATTGTTTGTGTGTATGTATTTTGTAAGTTCGGTTAGATAATGGAATTGTTTTCTTGGGGTAAGATAGAGGAAACTACTATTATTATATTTTTTAAATTACGTTTAGCGTAGATAGTTAAACGTTTTATAAAAGGAGAGCACCAGGTAAAAGGGATAAAGAACTTGTGTTAAAATGGTAAGCCATTATTTCTCAACGTACCTAAGTACTTAATATTGCCGCAATTTTTATGACATTTTCCTGAAAATTAAGAAAAACTAATTGTACTATAAGATTTTCAATTTTTTTTTTTTATTTGTCTTCAGTATATACATAATTTGCAAACTACAAACAGATCTAAAATAATAATAAAAAATATGTACAAGTATCAAAATGTGAAAAGAATTACAGGGCCTCAAAAAATTCCACATCGCTGTCAATAGGAAAAGTACCCCATTCTACTTAGTTTGTTTTTAAATTGAAAAAGGTTTTAAGTACCTTCAATCACAATATAAATAAAAAGTAAAAGTAAAATAAATATCAAGCAAGTCAAGTAACTTACTTCCAAATCAACACATTTTGTGAAAAAAAAACAAGCGAATACCGTCACACTCGAAAATAATGTGGCTTTTTCTCAAGTAAACACAACAGTGAAGAAGGAAAAAAGAAAATTGAAACTTTATTCAACGAATTTGGCCAATGGAATTACGAACCTACACACTTTATAACCGGTTTTGTGTTTTTAGTACGAAATTCCTTTTTCTCACGAAATTCGTGGAAGATTCTCCCTTAAATTTTACCGACAATTATGTATTTCGATACCGAAGTTCTGAAAGATTATCGCGAAAGAGAATTAATCACGTTTCGTGGAAAGAAAGACGATAATTACTGGGCTAATTGGCTAAAGGTTACTTGTATTAGGGCACGGCTACACGCTACTTCTTACTTGCACGGATTCCAATTTGTACAAGATAGCATGTAATATTAAGACGATCATATGATATACCGTGCAAATCACTTGCACAAAGTTAGACAAGCGAGCATGTGCTTTAATTTAAGTCGGTGTATGCAAGGTGTTTAAACGGTTTGCAATCCTGTGCTTAAATGTGACGCAATCATTTTCTTTGCGCAAACTTTGGCACTCTCTGCGCATCCCCCATGTAACTTGGGGTCGGCGCAACACGTTTTTTTCTTCCATTCTCCATGACAACCGTCACGCAATCATTTACACCTTTTTCCTTCATATCATTCCTCACACAATCCATCGTTTCCTTGGTCAGGAAGACCCTCCATGAACATTTCTGGCACGCAAGTCGTTTTTGTAAGAACGCCGTTCACTACAAAGTTTGCCCAATCATTTGCACAAACTGCGCATGTATTCATTGCATGTGGCCGAGCCTTTACCATGTGAAGGTTTCGGCTTGCGGCTTGTAAAGGTCTACCGAATTAAATGGTTGTGTGTATATGTATACAAACAAAATAGTTGACCTAGATTGTTATCGTTTGTTTATTGTAATATGTTTTGAATCTAAATTAAATAGTTACGTAAGAAATGCTGGTTGGTAGATTTTATGTGGACTTACCTAATAATTTTCAGTAGGTTAGTACACAGGACTTATTTTTTCAGCGCTAGCTCAAGGTACTTACTTACAATTGTATTTTTGTTTCTGCTGTATTTTTTGTAACTTAAAGTTATGCATTTATTTTTGTGAGTTGTGTATAAAGTTTATGGAAGCTAGATCGTAGTTTTTAATTAATCATTATGTTTTCCAATATATACTCTAGCGTAATAATAGGAAAAGCTACGGTTTTATGATTTTTTTCTGAAAATTGTTCATAAAATATCAAATAGTTTCAAGTTACCCGTAATTTCCAACCCAGTAAATTCACGAGTCAAGTTCAAATAGGTATATTGTTATGATGAAAATAACATTTTATTTGATTAAACAGAAATACGAAGCCGTACTACTGCTCCAGTGAAAATTATACCGTAATTAAAAATGTATATAACCTACTTTCGCACAAATGATAAGATCGGTTACACTCTGAAATGGGTAATGTAACAATAGTATCTAGATATGTACAAGAACAATTACGTTAATAAAACAATTTGTTTTTGTAGCAGGGTTGTCCGGATAAGCCAGGTAAGTGGTTTTCGGTATAGTCATATAACTTCATCTTTTTTAATGTTAAGGGAGAACCGACAAAGTAACCCACGAAATTAAATTTGCAGGTCAGTGTCAAATTGTATGTTGATTAAATATGATTCGCCACCGTTACAAATAATGCTTTATTACTGAGTTTCGAAATTAAATAATCATTATGGTATACGGGTATAAAGGGACACCGAAGCGAAAACGGTTACCACGTAATCAGTACATCATTCTGACCCTCACATAGAAATTTTCATGGGTTATTAAAAAAAAAAACAGTTTTTCCATACATTTTGACTTTTTATTTCATTTCTCAAAATTATGTACTGACTCCGTGGTAACCATTTTCGCGTCGGTGTCCCTTCCACCCCAGTATATATTTAGTACATTATCTGTCACATTATAGAGCAGCGGTGGCCCAGTGGTGGCGGTCCCGACTTACGAGTAGTAAGTCGTGGGTTCGAACACAGGCAGGCGCATTACTTTGTGTAATTTATTTCATCACCACTGCTCTTAAAACGGTGAAGGAAAACATCGTGAGGAAACCGGCATGTCCTAGAACCTAAAATTCGAAGTCATGTGACATCTACCAACCCGCACTGGGCCCGCGCGGTAGATTATATTCCCGCCCATTCCCTCTCATAGAGAGGAGGCCTGTGTCCCAACAGTGGGAACATTATAGGCTGCTGCTATGCTATGCTGCCACATTCCGGTGTTCGTAGTCGAGTCCTGGGGGGTTACCATGACGTTTTAAAGGAGTATTGTTTTAATCTTATTCCAGAGAGGGAAATAGATGGCGCTAGACGTTCTCTATAGCTCCATCTCTTACCCACACTGGAATAATATTGCCTGGTCATTTAACAAAAATATGATTTGGATATAACTGAACGCACCGATTAATCGCAAAAGTTTAAAAAATTGCGCTAAAAATTAACATCGCTTTAAAAAGTAACAACATTACAAAAAAAAAAACAAACGGATGGGTCGTTATCGCGACCATTATGGGAATATAATTTGCATTTCTGTATTAATTCAAATTGTCTCGCTGTAAATTCATTTTACGTTCTTTTGATAATTTGCAAAATTTTCCTTTTGCATAATGAACATTTTATCTGTAAAAAGTTTTACATAATATTGTGATATAAAATTATCGGAAATTGCCGTAGTCACTGTAAAAAAAGAGGTTGCCTGAAAAGAAGTCTCGATTAGATTAAATTCATACTTTTTGATCTGGAAATGGGCTCGTTGATGTAAAATTACAGTCAAAAACCGGTTTCCGCATGCCCTAGTCAATACAATAAGTAGCTAGTCCAAAAAAACACTAGCACGATGTGTAAGAAAATCTGTTGGTTTTATATGAAAACGCGACCATTTCACATCGTTACAATCATACTTAGTTCGGGCGAAAATGGTTTACACTAAGAAAAGTGAGAAAATGATACTATTTTTAGTATGAGTCGGCGAGACAATATAGTTCGAATCTCATTGGCAACTAAACTTGATAATTCTTTGACGCTATATTACTTTCTATTCAGGCTTTTATAGCCTATGGCCCATCACACTCAACCTCTCTCGCCAACTGCAACAGCCATAAAGTAAAGGCAGTTAAAAGCGCCTTCTCTTATTTGATATTCACATACCAACATAATCAATGAGCCACATAGCCTCACTATACTATTCACTAAAAAGGATTTAAAAGCGTTCTAAAAAGGTGGTCATCCGATTACCATTATCTTTGTAATAGTTTCCTTATCTATTTGACTTCTGATATCAATATAACCACCCAACCACATAGAAATAGCCCCACTAGGTGCAAAGCAAGTGGCTTATTACAAATATTATCATTGCACGAGTTCACCAGCCATGCACCCGTGTTATTACGGGCTGTCTGCCACAAAGAACGCTCTCCAATAAAGTTCAATACTAAATAGAATCTAAAAGCATTCTAAAAGGTCCCATTACTACCATCTTTATATTACTTTCCTCATCTATTTGACTTCTGATATCAATATAACCACCCAGCCACATGGATATAGCCCCACTAGGTGGCAAAGCAAGTGGCTTATTACAAATATTATCATTGCACGAGTTCGCCAGCCATGCACCCGTGTTATTACGGGCTGTCTCCCACAAACAACGCTCTGAAATAAGGGCCCATGTGTATACGGCACAATGTTATTTTATCACTCACGTATAATTTTATTGTAGTGGTTTATTGCTAGTTGAGTTAGTGCATTATAATTGCAGGTGTTTTGATTTGCTGACGTTTGGGGCGTTTAATGGGGTCGTAGTTAGCTTTGATTTCTAATAGTTTTTGTATTATGTCTATTAATTCAAATTAATAGTCATAATTTAATGTTAGATGTAGGTGAAATAATGAAATTAAACAAATTAAGTTGAGGTAAAATGAGGTGTTCGTTTTAGTTGTGTAAATATACGAAGTAATCTATAAAAATTTTATCTGAATCTCAGTACATTAATGGTACCTCAGTTATTATAATGAAGTATATCTATTTATCTACAGAAAGAGGCAATTTTTAAGATTCTAGGTGGCTGTGTATTGTGCACTTAGTCACTTTTTATGACTATGTGGGTGTACTATTAAGTACATCATTGCCTATCTATTCAAGGATTACAAGCGTGATGTTATGTATGTCAGATTATACGCAACACCAATTAAAAACCTGTCCGATTGATGATAAAAAACGCAACTAAAATGTAGTTACAGCTGCTACTAGCAATAGATGGCAGCACCTGCATGTCGTGTGCGGAAACAAGCTTCACATGAACATGTCAAGTTGCCAATCAGCAGTCAAGTATACTGACACTCAAGTTCAATTCATTTCAGTACTGAAATATTCCTTGGAACCTTCTGAAACGGAAGGAGTACAGTGAAAAGAGAAATACAGAGATGTTATTGTGGAACTCAAATACTGATCTAGATTTTTTTTTGTATTTTTTCCGGAAAATAATGAAAATGCTAGATTTACGAAAAAATATATGTGGCCCTATTGCCCACGTTTTTTATTCTAACACTCCATATTATAATCTAAGTTTAATTTTAGTCATCTGTTTAGCTTTTTTCATATCTACCTACATTGGGGTCGGCTACCAGTCTAACCGATCGAGCGGAATACCAGTATTTTACATGGAGCAACCATTACCCAGTTAGTACTGGGTAATACGATACCCTTGGTAAGACTGGTTGTCATACTTAATTTTTCATTATTCTCGTACTCAGTACATCATTCTAACCAGAGAGATTTATCGTCGGTTATTAAAAAAAACAGCTGTTTCCTACAAAACTGCAATACCTACTCAGCCAAAATTCAAGTTAATTTTTTAGATAGATATCGACTCACAGATTCGTAAAAATAACTCAAACTTTTGGAACAGTCTTTCACAGATGGCGCTACTTGTACTTACTCATGTTCAGAAACATATGTGCTAAGTAAGTTAATGTCAAGTATATCACTTAATTATGTAGGTATCATATGGAGTGACACTTAATCAATGAAGCTAGCGTCAAATTGATAGTGTAATGGTTTTCATGTCGGAGTGAACGTAATGAAAACCATTCGCGTAATCATACGCGATAATTACCGGTGACACATTCATTTTTCGTATAGTAAGACGGCTTATAATAAAAGAGGTACAAATACGTGTTGTACGTATTTATACCTCTTATTATAAGCCGTGTTCGGCTTTGATTCGGCTTGTGCCGACCGGTAAACTTCATTCGGAATCTACTATCAATGAATTATGTTTGTGTGAGCTCGGCACAATTCGAGTTAAGCCGCAACCACCACCAGTGGTGGTAGATACGACCTTTAGTTCCAACTACCACCAGTGGGGACGGACCGGTGGGGGCAGACGGGAAAAAACCTCAAAAAAGTTTCATATTTAAAGATTAGTACAGACCATCAAACTGAACAAATTTCTTTATAGAAAAAAAATCGTAATCGCGATTAATACATGCTGTATAATTACAGACACCTTTAGTAAGCTTTCATTTTTATTAAAAAATCAATTAGAAAACCGCATCTGTGCTAGATATTTAGAGCAAACCAAAAATAGATATGGCGAGTTTTAATTTTGTACTTGCAGTAGCGGTCGTTTAAGTAGGTCGAGCCATTATAAATCCCTATGTTGATTCGATATATTATAACTAGTATTACTACATATTTATTTAAAACACTAAAGATGGAGAATAGTCAATCTCGACTTAGGCGTCCATTAATTACGTCAGTAGATTTTGCCAATTTTTCGAGCCCCCTACCCCGTAGTGAGATGACATGAGATTTGACTTGACCACCTCACCCCCTCCCCCATATTTTATTGAAATACGTTAATCTGTGCTTGAGTGCGTTGAATTTATTTAAAAATATAATTTGCTTCATCATTATTTGAGCCATATTTTAATCGATAAACATTTTTACTTAATTAAACCCAGGTTTCTCGCAATTTTACACTGTGTCTTCAAAATGTATCATCCTCGCATAATTAATGGTCGCCCCCTTACGAGTGTTCGATTCGAACCCTGGGACTATACTTTGTATAATTTATGTTTTTATCACTGCTCTCAAAGTGGTTAGGGAAAACATTGTGTAAAAATCATATCCTAGAATCAAAAGTTTGAAGACATGAAGGTTTGGAGACATTCAACAACCCTCTCTGGGCCCGCGTGTACGGCCAACTGGCTCTCACAGGGAAGATGCCTGTTTCGTAGCAGTAGGATTCTGCAATTTATTGTACCCATGATGATGATGATGATGATGATGATGACGTATCTTCCTAATTTCAAATTAAGACTAAACCCTTATTAGTAAAGATGTCACGCATGTAATATTTGCATGTTAAAAATGCAATAAAAGAAATTATTAACACACGACTTGAACGTAGTTCAGAAATTCAATGAAAATATTTATCAAGCGATGTGAGATTCGTTTAAAAGTTGGATATTGTGATTGCATATCAAATAGAATCGAAGGTATCGATGCGATGTACACTATCAAATTCACTTTACTTCAGTAATCAAGCATGATTGTGATGAAAAATTTTGAAACACATCAGTTCCCATGTAAACAATTTCCAAACCTGTCTCTTTAATTTTATAGTCTTTCACAGACATCAATTGTAAGGAGATATTGCTCAAATTTAATAGCAGTAGTAGTGTAGTAGTTTTGTATGCTTTTTTTAATTTTTTATTTGTATTTGTTCTTTTTTTATTATACTATATTATCCTTCGGAAACAACTCCAAACATCATCTGCGTAGCCTTTTCGAAACAATGTTGGGGTTGGCTTCCAGTCTAACCGAATGCAACTGAATACCAGTATTTTACATTGAACGACTGCCTATCTGACCTCCACAACCCAGTTAGTTCGGGGTAATACGAAACTCCTTGTTAAGACCTGTTTGTTGTCAGAGTTACAGAACAACTCCCAACAATCATTTTAAACAGTTTCAACTAGCATAACAATACTAAACGAAAATTATAATCGAAAACAAATAAACACGGGGCCGCAATTTTCATCAACAACAACAAAACCGCAGACAAAAGATGAAACAAAAACAAAAGAACACAATCACCTATTTGAAACTGATTCATATTCATACTGAATCAAATAACCAATGTACCGTGTTATTTTTACATAGAATCAATACTCCCGGACCAGCCTTTAAATTATTCAAATATTCAAACTTGAATCTGATCGATTCCTATTCGTAAAGACTGGATCTGATGAGAATCAACTGGTTTCAATCAAAAGGGATTAACAGTAACTTGCCGACGATGAATTAAAGTGGGTGGGTCTTGTCGCATTTTATTCCTTTGTTTTTATTTTTATCCAAAATCAAAATCAAAGCATTTATTTCAAGTAGGCCAGTTACAGGCACTTTTGAATTGTCGAAACAAAGACAACAATGAAATATAGCTACAGTCCTCGTCACAAGGCACAAAAACTGTGAAAGTACTGTAGTTGCCCATTCCCTAACGTAGATCTCTATGGAGAAGAACGGGCAAGAAACTCCATGGACACTCTTTTTAATCAAAACATCCGAACATGTTTATCCGACATGTTATTGAAAGTAGAAATAAGGCAAAAACTTGTCTAGAATGAAGAATCCTTATCCTTACTATCCTTACTTCCTTATCCTTACTAATATTATAAATGCGAAAGTAAGTTTGTTTGTTTGTTACCTTTTCACGCCTAAACCACTGAATCCATTATAATTAAATTCTGATTATACGTTGTCAGGTATATAGAAACGGACATAAGGTACATTTCATCCCGATAAAAAATACTGTTTTTGAGGAAAACAACAATAACGTTCTTATGACAATAGATGGCGCCACACGTCTTTCGAATAATGTTGAATTTTATTATTACAAGCAGAGTACAACCCGAATTAATTGTCAAAATCTAAATTAACGCGAGCTAAGCCGCGGTCACAAGCTAGTAGCTGATATAGTTAAAAAATATACGGAAATGTGTCATCATTTGAGAATTTTTGTTCTTTACTGTTATAGTTATTCTCCTGATTTTGTTAAAAAAAGTCTTTTGCAGAAACTAATTTACAAGTGTTTCAATCAAGGGTATTTGTTTTATCTAATAAAAATGAACTAAATCAACACGATTTATGTACTATGTTAAAATGATGGTTCTCCCTAAAGCAACGTTTCTTACATCGTATAATTTGCAATGTTTTATCGAAACCAATAACTATTTATCTCCTTGAAGCAATAAAAGTGCCTCACGAAAACGTCGTTAGCTAAATCGCTCCCAAACCTAAAAAGAAATTTAGATTCAGGTCCAGGCAGAATTTTCCTATGAAAAGAAATGTGAGAAATCGGGGGTAACTTCCCTCATTTTCTCCGCTAGCCTTTGGCAATGAGTACTCTTTTCATATCCAGCTCTCAAGACAGAAAGATTTGCATGTGTAAGTTACTAGTATTCTTTCTAGTTTTACCGGGTTCAACTGATAATCGGAACCATGTTTTTATACAGTAATTTTGTGCAAATTCTACCAGTAAGCAGTGATAGCCTAGTGGTATGACCATCGAACTGCCAAGTCATAGGTCTCAAGTTCGAACCCTAGACACGCATCATTTTCGCATTCATGTGCGTATTGTATAAGGTTAAGGAAAACATCGTGAAGAAACCAGCATGATGCCTGAGAGATATTTCTCGACGGCATGTAAAGCCAAGCTAGAGGCCCATGGGCGGCATAAAAACTCTGACACCAGGTTAGGCACTAACCACACGATAAAGAGAAGAGACCAGTGAATCTGATCGCGATCAGTGTACCTAAACCGCGTTCAGTAGCTGTCAATGTCATTATTCCATAGCACTGATGATATTGACAGTTCATGAACGTAGTTAGTTTGTGATCGCGTTCAGTTTCATTGTTGAATATCACCCTTAAAAGTTTACGTTTCCGTTCTCGTTAAGTTTCCAATTTCAAGGCATTATAATTGATGTATGACTTTGAAGCTTCGTCCGCACTACGGCACAAGGCTCGGTATATGATGCCGATATATGCCGAGCATATGGATCTGAAAAATAAATGTATCCGCACACAGGTTCAGCAAGGCCTTGGCACAACATTCAATATTCGAAGTGGAAAATGAAATAAAATGTTTTGGAAGGCTAAAAGGCATAAACAATATTTTTAATTGGTTATTTCGTGCTGCTTTACATGAGCAAAAGTTATATAGTCTCAGGAATACAAACATGGCGAAAAGATGGACCCTCTATATTGCGATGTTATTAACGAAAGATCGGCTCATATACTTGTTTGTGTTAATTCATCTAATGAGAGCCTAGAAGACCTGTAATCGATGTTGTACAGCATCCACTCGTAAGATTTTCAATAAAACATCAACCTTCTAGACCATCGTCGTTTCAGTCACTCAATTCTGTGTGAAACTCTCTTTTCAAAGCTGCATTACCGACACTTGTCTTTTTAACATACATTATGGTTTATGACTGTATACTCTACTGCATGTACACACACACATACAAAAACCCCTGCCATTTTCCCATGGGGGTAATGAAAAACTGCAGAACACCTGCTACGATCCTTACCTTCTGACTTCGCTCGTGTTCAATCGATCATACATATACTCTGGTATACAACGCCGGAATAATCCAATATTCATCAGTATACTGTATTTATTGTCTATTACACCATCGTTTCATTAATAAAGAATAAGAAATAGAAAAAAAAAAACTAAAAAACATCGGAAACTGCTAAAATGGTCATTCAGTCGACTACTAAACTAGTTTAGGCCCGCAGCATCGCCCGTGTGGTGTTCGGTACTGTCCCACGGGATCCGATGAAAAGTATCTTATATGTTAATCTAGGTTATTAACTATCTGTGTGCTAAATTTCAACCAAATCCTTTCAGTATTTTTTTGCGTGAAAGAGTAACAAACATTTATTTATTTATTTATTTAAACTTAATGTACAATAGTGATACATAGGCGGACTTAATGTCACAAAGCATTCTCTACCAGTCAGCCTTTGGGTTAAATAAGAAAACATCGTGATTGGGTACAAAATAAATATATAAAAATAACTTCTTGCTATCGAAAATTAATATAGGCACTTATAATGATACTAATACTTATATACAAATAAAATAAACTAGTACATATTGTAACAAATACCAAAATTAAAAACGAGAAACCTAATAATAATTACCATGACTCGACTTCTAATAGAGAGAGAGCTATTTATTCTGACTTAAATAGTGGTTACGCACTTTTCTTTTAAAAGTGAATTTGCTTTTAGCTTTTTTAATGCCAAAAGGATTATCATTAATCAATCCATTCATCCTCACAAACTTTGGCATTTATAATATTAGTAGGATACGGACCACTGACAAATGAAATCTCTGTTATAAATATGCCAAAGTAAATCCCTAGCTCGCTTCACGCTCAGTAATTTATATCCTTCCACAACGACAAAAGCATGACCATTTGCAGACTTAATTACAGCTAGCAAAAGTGATTAAAATTTGGGATTCTTAGAACCCGTTAACTGGATTCTCGCATGCATGTAATGCGGAGTATCCATGCGACGGTAAGCCTCTTAGTGAGCACCTCCTTTAATAAATAGTTTATTACTGAAAACAAACTCTGTAAAGAAAATACTATATTCTTTATTGTATTTAAAGCTAAGCGTAATAGACTTAAGACTGAATTTTCTTATTTCATTTTGTAATTCGTTGAATAATTTTCAATCTGTTAGACTGTTCATTCTTCGAAAGGTAATTTAAAGCTTATGAATAGCTTGTTTCATTCGTATTACAAAGGGTATGCTATTATTAACGTTTTCATCAGCTAGAGCAATAGTTCTTACGCGAGTGGAAGCTACAAACATCACTAAAGTCAGGAGGTTATGTACACTGTACATAAACTGCGCTAAATGTGCTAAATAACATGAACATTACTTAAATTAGAACGATCTACATACAAGAGGTCCCTCCCGTCGGCCATGAGTTCTGACTACCCAACGTCGAAAGGTTAAAGATCAACAACATAACAGGTTATAGGAATTTCGAAGCAAGGCCTTTTCTTAATGAACCGGCCCTTTTTATTATAAAAAATACGGAACATGATAATTCCGTTCCTTGCTCCATTGCGCAATTTCTATGACGTCATTAGCAATATTACCGAAACGAATTTTGCATAAAAAGAGACTTTCATTCGATGGCTGGGTTTTAATCGATTTGGCGCAAAGTTTTAAAACGGATATTGTGAAAATGTCCACGGAAATGTCACTTGTATTGCCTAAATACTTTAACTCGGTACGGTAGACCGTTTCAAAAGATCAAATAACAGTTGAATTAGGCACAGAAAACCCTATTTGGGTTGAAAAGAATAAGGATATGAACTATGGATAGTATCTTAGATGCTGACTCGACCTGCGACCAAACACATTTACTCAAAATGTAACACGTTTCAGTCTACATCCATTTTTAGGTGCAGATTCAAATTGATCAAATTAGCCATCCACTATTGCTGCATTTGCTAATTGCGTCGGTAAATCAAAGAGGCACAATACTGCATCCACAATTTCCCCGGCTGACGGCATGTCCCTACGAAACGGCCAAAGTTGCCACTCCCATATCGCAGAGGCACCTTTAATTGAACTGTGCATTGAATTATTATTACTAAAAGCTCTCAGTTGAAAAGTTTTTCAAACGTTTTCATATTTTTTTAACCGAAACACTGCATTTTGTATGCAAAGGTCAAAGTTCGTGAGCCCGGATTCAATTCTGAAAAAGAGCATGGACGGTATTTTTTCGTTTTTGTCAGGTATACAATATTTCGAGCCGTTTTTATTAGGCTTATTTTTCAGATAGTAACTGGTAGCATACCAGCAGCATAAATACATAGATATGATATCAGACAGATTTTTCTAACGTCAGATATCTTTTATTCGTGGAATAAAATTGAATTCTGACGGTTTTTGTTGAACATTATTTCTCAGATTACGATATCTGGCATTGGAAAAACATTGGAAACTATTATATGAGGTATATATTCCCATGATGAATTCTAAAAATGTTGCATCTCTTCCTACGAGATCAAAATAGCGTAAAAAGAAGACAGAACCTAAGTAGAACTAGCATATCCAGGGAAAACTTATCCTATTTGAAGCCTCGACAGTCGCATTATAAATATTATATTAAAGCAAAGAGGTATTGCTGCTTAACAATAATATCTGCAGAGCTCCGCATATTTACTTGAAGAAACTTCATGTATATTAAATGGTTTTGTGTGTAATTTTGTTTCAAAACTATGGCCGACCGACTGTTCTCGCTAAAGTATTATAATTAATATTTTAAAGGGTTAACTTTATTATTTATTCACAAAGGTCAGGATAGAGACGTAAAGCACTGTATTTTAGTTTAATACGGGAATTAATATCCCGTAAAAATTAATATTAAATTTTTACTTGCTGAAAAAGTTATTTATAAAAATTTTTGTAATGGGAAAAAAAAATCCACTATTTATTATATTATTTTGACGAATGCTTTTATTATTTTTGTTAATTCTCGAAACAATAATTAACTGTTAATGTGTTAATTAAATGAATTTATTATAGCAAAATGGTATTAATGTAGTATTTAAAACGTGTAACCCGAATTTTTCATCAAAACCGTTTGACCACGACCTGATAAATTAATACAGTAGCATTAAAATTCAATTTACTTTCGGTTTTATTCAAAATTAAACTGTTTCAACGCTAATTACTATTCATAACGCACCAGAGGCACTGCGACCGCTCCATGCATGTTGAAATCAACGGCACGGTTTAATCAAAACCCATCGAATTCAAATTCGCCCGCACACATCGTGAACGTTGTCCTATAAAAAGGGCATTAATTTATTGGCCACGTTCGCTGCTCCGAATAAAAAAAATATTATTTATAGAGGAACCGGCAATACGGACTGAGCATGTGGCTCAATCGTACCAATCCTGTTACTATGCTAATTTTATTGCAGAAAACACCAGTACTTACCGGCAGTACCTATGCAACGCAACCACACGAACTCGCACCCAACTCACTTACTTAGTCGCACGCAAGCACTTAATCACAAGTCACAAACATTTGTTCACAATCATCGATATGGTCATTTCCACGCATGTGCTGACACTGAAACACGTCACAGACACTATATAGGGTCACCAGTTCTGTTTTGTCGGGGTGCGACGCGTACAGGCGCTCCCTCGCTCGTCGCAGCCTCTACTGGCTGGGGCGACGCTACCGCGCGTGCCTAGCCCCTCACCCTCACCCCTCCCCGGTTACCTCGCAGTACAGGCAAATAGAAATAAAGTATGCGCTGGAAGGACGGTACGTGGAAGAAAAAACGGATCTAGATGCCTGCAGGCGAGTTAGTTAGATCGGGACGTTTCAAAGACTCGATGGAGCCTCAGATTCGCTACTGCAAGCTTGTTATCATTGTACGGGCGGGATATTCGGAGTAATAGTGATTTTTCTCATGTTATTTCTCGTTTCATATTTTTTTCGAGCTGCGCGGAATTTGTTTATTTAAAATTTATAAACACGTAACTGGACTTTTGGGTTATGTTTCGACAAGTGACGTCAGTAGATCTGGTATGGCAGCTTTTTGAAGCTAATAATTTTAAATACTCTTGTTGTCTTTTTTGTCGAGCTTTTTTTTCCACATAAAATACAACATTTGTATACTGTTACGTACTGTACGGTATTTAATGATCTGAATGTTATCACAACATGTTCGTCTTCTTCGTTAGATAAGAATGACGGATAACAAGTTTCTTGGAAATTTCTTATTATGTACGTAAGAACTTTCCTTGTGTATACCTACTATGTATAAATAACCCTATGACGGAAAAAATCATTAACAATTTAACATAATCACCGATACCAACAGTAAACTCCCACATATTGTATGTGTCAGATGGTAGACTCTGTGCGAGTTTAATAGTTTATTTTCACAGCCCTCAAAATGAAAAACCTTCAACGTCCCACGTAAATGTGTGCCATCCAAAACATCCTAAAAATAAAACTGAATCACAAATCATTCCAAACTTGTATCTGTCAACATGCCTACCCTTTTAGGATAAGAATGTCAGTAACAAATTCTCATCATTCGAAAAACACACAACCACATTTTTCGTATACATGTACTCTGTATAAAATGTAAAGGCTATGTACTATACATAAAATGTACAGGTACTATACATTTTCCCCGTTTTGAGTTGACACCTGCGTTCGAAGTAAGACATATTGGAATTCATAAAGGCCCATTCTCTCCCATCCGTGCGATTTTCTTTGTAAAATGATGTATCTGTATTGTATACATAATTTAACTTTTTCTTGAGCACATGTGAAATTCCAAAGTACTTTGGGTACTTATTATTATATTTTTTTGTTCGCGGCACGCCTACACTTTTCAATTGTGAAGTTGAAAAGAAGAGGAAAGGTAGTTAAGGGTGTTGCTCGGGACGTTTTTGATTTTTATTTTTAATGATGGCGGCGAAAATGACTGCTGAAAAGGGTCGGTTTTCTATAGGTGCCGGAATTCTGTTGATAAACGTGTTAAGTAGAAAGTTTTCGTACTGTCTATTTGACATTGACCTGGTTAAAGAAATTCAGGTTTTAAAGTATGTACAGTTAGTATTTGCTAAGTAACGGGAGTCTTTAAAATGTCTACACTTTCCTGAAATCGATGGACCAGAATAAGTCTTATTATACAGGGTGGTAGGTACACCGACGCACAAACCCTTACCACGTATTCAGTACATCATTCTGAACCCCGACAAAAAAAAATTTCATCAGTAATTTAAAAAAAAAAAACAGCTGTGGCATACATTTTGACGTGTAGTTGTTGCACTTGTGTAGGTAACAGCAGATTTTTTTTTTTTTGTTCAAAGTGATGTTCTGCATATTATGTGAGATTTTGGACGTTGGTGTCCCTTCCAATCTGTATAATGATCTTGCTGTCTTCAGCGGTCAGACGTAAGCGTGCCGCGTCGCTGCTGCAGAGGGTCCGGGGCAGTTCGAACAGTCTCCTGAATGTCATTGCGGGGAAATTGGATTGCCCGTTCATGTATTACCTGTCGAACCTAAGTGTTTTACTAACATAGTTTTTAAGGTTCATATTTACTAACAATATATGGATGTAAAATTTCCGAAGTAAAATGATTCTTATTATATATTATTTATTCAACATTGTGGAAGTACTGTTCTTCAGAAAATACTCTAAACAAACTGAAATAGTAAGTTAACTTTTATTTACAAGCACACTCAGGATGTGTATTTTACACATCCTTTATTCCTCCTACATCCGCAGAAGGATAACCCACTGGCATGCTCCATCCCTTTCTTTCGCGCAGGGAAAGGCGCTTCAAGGATGTGCGTATTCACTCCCACACGTGTTTATTGTTAGATTCTAAGTAGGTTGCAGCTGATTAGCGATGTTAAGTGCTTAGAGAACAATGATTAATGAAGTAAAGTGATCTTGTGTTCGTAGAACTGTGAGTTGTTGGGGGATGGTAATGAATGGAAGAAAATCTTGCAGAATTTTATGGAAAGTGCATTCATTGAAGAAAAAATACGGCGGTAAGTTACTTTGCATTATTTTTTTAAACAAAATTATTGTGTTTAAAGATTGATCATGCTATTTGTATAAAGAATAGCAAGTCACCAAGGTGTTACCAGAAAGAGGGAATTCTTTTCAAAATGTTTCACATTTTTACGAGTTTTTATGGGATTTGCTCAAATTTTTCGTAGACCATTTTATTCCAACATATTTCTTATTTTGCATCATCGTAAAATATTATGATAAAATGCACTACAATTGCAATTTGAACTACTGGTGTTTATGTACGTCAATATTTTTTTACAAAAATGATGATCAGTATGAAATATGGTTGTTATTATCACATCATAACATCACACACTGTAATCCCTGAAGGGTTAGGCAGAGGTGCACCTAATAGTACACCCACATTTTGCTAGTTCTGTATAAGTCCCATGTAATAAGGATTGAGCCTATTGCCATTAGCATAGCAGCAGCCTATAATGTTCCCACTGCTGGGACACAGGCCTCCTCTCTGTGAGAGGGAATGGGCTATAATCCACCACGCGGGCCCAGTGCGGGTTGGTAGATGTCACATGACTTCGAATTTTAGGTTCTAGGACATGCCGGTTTATTCACGATGTTTTCCTTCACCTTTTTGAGAGCAGTGGTGATGAAATAAATTACACAAAGTAATGCGCCTGTCTGGGTTCGAACCCACGACTTACCGCTGCTCCTATTGCCATAAACCGGGCACAAATTATGACTCAGTGGCTGCTATTGAGAAATTCCTAAAATTATATAATTTTAATATAGGTATTAAAATGATATAATTTGTGTTAGGACACACAATGTTCTCGATTATTTTCAATCGAAACCAAGTTTTTAATTCATTATACCTATTAACAAAGTTCTCCAACTTTGTTCTTACCAAACATCATGTAAGCTATATCGATCTCTTTCTGAAGCAATTTCACGTAAACTTGTTTTGTAACCTTTTATTTAACATTGACCTCGAAACGCTAGTGAGTGCTTACGCACTACGCAGGTTGATTCTGGGCGATGCTTGTATTCAGCCAAACGGGAGAGTGACGGGATACAGAAGGGATACAAATAGTTGCCGTGTGTTGCTGTGTATCATGGTTTATAGTGTGATACCTCACTATCCTGTGAGAAAAACATCTAATAACACAAGCGTGTTCTTAGTTAGTTTCTAAATCCCAACATTTTAATAAAACCCGTCCACCTTGTGAAGGTATATTTTAGTTTTTAAGTACTGATAACGGCGTAAAATCTATCTCTATCAAAATAAATCACGTTCCTCATTCAAAAGAGTAAAACCGCTTACAAAAGTGTTGCCCGTCTGTGTCGAACTTATTTGATTTTGAACTATTTGCTAGCCTTAAAAGGATTAATTTCACGTTACCAATCGTGGGTCGGAAAACTTAATTTTGAAACTGGGGATTTGCGGATTTTACTCAATAGGATTTCGTTTATTTGTAAATAGAACTGTATTGTTGAGGAGGACAAAATTTAATTTGTAATACAATTAAATACTTGTAGTCAGTACTTTTCAGTTTCACAAACGATTTTAAGTTGACATTTTGCGAAAAGGACCTGCCTTGAATTTCGAAGCTAGCTATAATTTTACGACTCCTACTTTCCATATTTATTACCTCAGTTGTTAGCGAACAAATTCACTGTATATTTTTAATGCTTAACTTATTTCTGGTCGAGCACAAAACAGCTTGCCAATAATAATTTACGTTTAGATCAGAGACTTAAACCGTGTTTAATAATAATATTGTTTACTTACTCTGAATACAGAATATTGGACTGTCTCCAGCGGGCAATTTATACGTATTACGTACTAAACTGACATGACAAAGGATATTTGAAATGTAGAATACTAAATAACCTTTTCTTGGATACATCTCGGTAGTAATTCAAAGCTAAATAATGCTACGAACAATTATTTAGTCAACGTCTACGCGGCGTAGCACATTTGCTACGCATCTACGCGGCTACGAATTCTCGTAGGCGTATATAATCAATTATGTGTGGAGTGTTCATAACAGTAAATTTCTAGGAAGCACTATTGGACGGATTTCCTTTTAATTGATTATTCATGAAAAATTCGTAACAGCTACATTATTATAAGAATTAATTAATTCTACTCCGTCTAAAAATATTAGGTCATTTCGTTGGAAACGCTGACTGGTGGGAGGTGACTCTTGTAGAAAACGTTTAGTCACATTTTCTATTAAAACAGTATTATAGATCCTGAATACGATTTCCATAAAGGCCACACGATAATTTCAGTATTGTTCAAATGGTAAGAATCATAAAAACGACCTCGAACTCGAACTTGATGATATATCCATTTGATGTCAACATTCCCATAAATATGTAACACATCAAAATACCTCGAAACCCACATAATTTCATCACTTAAATTCATGGGGATCCACATATTTACCCCATCTTTTAACCAAAAGAAAACGATTCTTTTATCCCTCAAAGATATCTCGGAGACTCGAATAAGCTTTGAAAATAAATGTAAAAGCATATATTTCTGTCTCATACCGGGCTAATGTGATTACGTGTGGGCACGAAACGTATCTCACTTTTTCCCCGAAAGTGCTAACGAGCCCCTTAAGGAGGGGTGTAAATTAACTAAAGGGATATCTTTCACCCGACCATAGTTGCGGATGAGTAAAAATGTTTGTTGTTTTTCGCCACAATGCGCAGTGGAACGATCTACATAATTGTATTTCCTTATGTGCTTTTGTTACTTTTTTGTAATTAATGTGTGTTTTATGGTAGCGTATATGTATACCTAATAGTATTCTTCATAATCAATACAATTAATCACAAAGGGCTTTGAATTATTTAGCTTTTCTAACTTTACAAATATGAACTTGTGTGGTATTCTACAACAAAAAAACCCGACTACTGAAAATCGGGGTTGACAACGTAAAATCGACTCCCACTATTGTTGAAATCGATTTAATTGTAGCCTATGTTACCGGGGCCATAATAACGAATCGATGAATAGTTTAGGCGCAACGGAGGAACATACATAAATACAAACATTCATACATACATAGACTGCTAAAATCATAACCCTTTTTTTTTCGGATTGGAAATCATCAAATGATCCCCCCCGCACTGGGCGGAGTGGAAGGGAGTGTCAAAATAAAAAAAAAAGGGAGTGGATCATTATATCTTGTTTTTATCGATTAATATTTTGAAAATGGCGGTAGTTAGGCAGGCCCCGCGTCATACCAAATCTTCCACCCCCTTTTTTGGGCATCTTTCATAGTTTCTTACTTATTATCATAAATTACATATTATCCTGCCCGCGTCTTTGCCTGCGTAGACATCAGAAATTATCCCACGAGAATGTTCTATCGGGATAAAAGGATCCTAGGTTCTAACCTAGGTTCTAACCTAGGTTCTAACCTAGGTTAGGGTCTACCGGTTTGTCAAAGAAGAATGGGCCTTAAAGTATAGACAACTGCCCCAAGGTTCAATAGCTATAAAATATACATAATTGAAAAGACCTTTTCAAGGATGATCTTTACGGCCTGCAAATTGACAAAAGTCGTGTTAGAAACACGACTTTACGCCTCCGTTCGACCGCGCAGACGAGCGGAGGCGGCGAAACAAATGTACTGGCGGTGCGTCGCGCGGAGTAGCGGTGAGCGCCGCTCGTACGCGTGGTCGGGTGGTGTGCGTCCTGAGTGATGGCGAATCGCGCATGTGCAACCCGCGGCGCACATATCAAAAACTCGACAAGTTTAAAGCTATCCGGAGTTCTAGCGGACGCGCACATGTTACGGGTCGGAAAAAATCGGTCTTTGTTTCACTTAGGACGCGTACTTATGCATCAATGGATTTCATACAAGCCAGCGCAACGTGAGATCCGCTTCACCACCAGCGATGTCATGTGAGATTCACCATCAGTAAATGTACATTTGTACACATACAGTCACAGCACCAATCCATTTTAATTTATCAAATTTCTTTTTTTCTATGTAAAATCACGTTCGAATGAATTATTGGCTTGCAATGAAATTTTGCTTAAGATCATAACTTAAATTCGAACCAACACGTCTGAAAGTCAGATTCTAGAAAACTTGAGAAAATATGTACGTCTAAGTAGGTTTTTAAATTTACACAGTCATACACGATGATACCTACATAATAGCAGTTTTATAAAGGGTGTAACAAAGACAACCTAACGTCAGACAGACGAAAGTCACTTGTTTTTCCTATCATTGCAATCATCTTGTAAATTATACAATTTATCTGAAAACCTTCTGGTTACTTAGCTAGGATCCCTGTATGCACTCATGAGCAAAATATTTTGTTTGCATACTTGGTTTGATGTACAGAATGTTAGATGACGGCTTTTTTTTCCCACCTGCACACTTCGCTGTAAGCTTTCACAGTTTAAAACTAAACGTATTCTCTCACTTACGTACTCACACAGCGCCGAAATATCGGGAGCTCAAAATAATCAATAATCACGGAAGATATCCCGTAAGTGACAGTACAAGTTAACCTACACACTATTCCCAAACCACTGCAACTCATGAAAGTCAACACTGGTGACAACCAGAAAAGCGCCAAGACAATGAAGCTCGACGAAGTCCCAGGGAAACAATTTAACTGTCTTGGATCCCGCAACGAAATTAATCAGGAAAGAATAGCGGCAGAGTAGGAAAATCATTAGATGACGGCTGTATGATGGGCCTTTTTATACCCTATATTTTATGTCTCCAGCTCAGTCAAAAATAGTATGATGGCAGAAGCTAATGTAAAAATAATATCCAATAGAAATTAGTTTAATAAAATTGTTATTATACGGGTACATCAGTCTACCTAACTTAATGTTTTTGCTGAACCCTAGTCAGCCCGCTAAGTATAGGGTCCCGATGTTATTATAGGCAATAAAAGAGAAATTAAAGGCCATTATGTCACTAATTTATTTTATGGCAATGAAAGCAATATTGAAGTTTATTTATAGTATAAAATTGATTGAAGGTGATGATTTGGTTTTTATTGGTATATCTGTTCTGGTTAGTAGATGTATTTTTGTTGCAAATACCTGGAGTAGACCGTTAACTGCTTTTGAGGAGCTGTTATTGTTAGTTTTAGATTAAAATAATAATAGATTTTTTGATCCATAAAACTAGTGTAGTTCGTAAATTGGTCAACAATAATAACACTCTGTCCTTATACAACATTACGAAATCCAAACCGAAGACCAAACGTAATTTTTTAATCACACTAGCACAAAATGACCGTATTATATCGTGCCATTAAACAAACCATATTTTTTGTTGATTTTTACTCTTTCGAAGAGACTTCCTCTACTTGAAAGAGACTAAAGACTTGCAAAGAATTAATTATATGTTAATTACCTTTATTTGGAGGAGCTCGTGGCTAAATAATAACAGCCGCTTCGGTCAACCTTCAGGTTAAGCCGCACCAGCCTAGGTTGATGGGTGACCACCCATTACCTATTGAGTTTCCTCCGTGCCTCGGAAAGTACGTTAAACCGTTGGTCCCGGCTGTTAATTGTAGACCTTTGACAGTCGTTGAGAAGTCAGTGTTCCGAAACTCTGACTGCACTCTTACCAAGGGGTATCGTATTACCCAGTACTAACTGGGCTGTGAAGGTCAGATAGGCAGTCGCTCCATGTAAAATACTGGTATTCAGCTGCATCCGGTGAGACTGGAAGCCGACCCCTATATAGTTGGGAAATGGCTAAGCAGATGATGACGGTAACTTAATCAAATAGTTTGCTGTTGAGTTTTGTAATATATTTTACACCATTTATAATACCGGTCGGTTATAGCTGCGTGTCGCGGGTTCGATCCCGCACGGAACAAATATTTGTATGATCTACAGGCTGTTTTGGGTCTGGCTGTTTGTGTATGTGAGTTTAAAAGTCTAGGCAGATGATGAGTTTAGCACTCTTACTGGTGATACTTATTTACGTTACTAACTGTCTCAATTTTTACACATCTTGCGCTATTCTCACGCTAGCTCATTTTGACAAAAGCAAACAAAACTCTCAATTCATACAGTCTCCCAAGACACCTGTATTATTTGTTTCGAAAACAATCGTAAGCTAAAAGCAGCGAAGCACGTCGAGCAAATTGGTTGAAACTGTAACTCGCTTCATTGTCGTCTTACTACCAGATCTTCGTTTAATAAGCTCTGTGACGCTCCGTCTTGTTGAAAGATATTCCACCTGAATACTTACAGTTTGGCTTGAATTACGCTCCGTTTGAGTATAATTTTCTTGTTATTGGATAGGGAAATGTTATTAAGTTCTGCCTTGAGTTGAAGTTGGTTTGGTAAAGAAAGTGCTTCTTGAGGTTTGTACGTTGTCAGTTTACCGCGACTTGTACCCAGTGGCGTAGTTCTAAGGACTTGAATTTGGAATATAGAATGACGGGTTAAGTCATACTAAGATTATCTCATTTTCTTTCAAAGATACAAATGATAATTTAAAGGGTTGTCCAACTATGAGCTTGGTCAGGTTTAAGTATTGATGTTTTAACTATAGCTATTATTATTTTTACTTGGTGTAATTTTATTGTTTATATTGTTTTATTTTGTGTTATAGTATCGTATTGGACTTGGTCTCTAATGTTGCTATAATTAGTGGTAAATAAATAAATTTGTGTAAAATACCCGATGTAATAAAAAATTAGACAATTCCACTTTTCAAAAAGAAATTGAAAGAACTATTAATTAATTAATGTTATTACTCAATTGACGATTTTTTACTGGTAAGAATTTAAATTGATAATATGACATCTATGTATCCCTGACTGAAATGATAAATGTAATTAATTACATTTTTGACGTCATAATGTACTGTATGTAAGGTGTCATTTTTTGTAATTATTGACATTCCAAATTTATTAAAAATTTTTTTTTTTTTTTTTCTTTAATATGTACTAGTTTTGCACACCTGTTAGGGTAGGATATGGTCCAGAGCTAAATTTGTTGTGTTCATCCTTATGTGTACCCATATTCAAGCAAAATAAATTATTTGATTTGTGTTAGGTTTAGGACTAGCAAAATTATAAAAAAAATGTAAAAAGCTTAATCAAGCCATTTTAAGCTTTGGCAATTTATGAATTACGAAAATGATAGTATTCAAGGTGGAAGGGACGCCGACGCATAGACGGTTACCTCGTATTCATACAATTTTTTTTTTTTTAAATCTTTTTTTCATACATCTTGACCGTGTAGGTATTGCAGTTTTGTAGAAAACAGCTATCCTTTTTAATAACCGACGAAATATGTGGGTGATGTACTTTTTTTTTCGGATTGGAAATCATCAATTGCCCCCGCCCCCCCCCCCCCCCACCTCACTCTGGGCGGAGCGGAAGGGAGTGTCAGACTTGTACTGACTAAAACCCATCCATGTTCCTTCTTTGCCCTTTGTGTTCCAGGGCCGAGGTATCTCTTTCGAACAGTCCCGCAGCCCGGGGGTGATGTACTGAATCCGTGGTATCCGTTTTAGCGTCGGTGTCCCTTCCTACGGTAGGAAGGCTAGCTAATTACAAAGAAAAATTGCGATAGATACATAGCTTTAGTGTTATGCAGATTTGAAATTAAAACTTTCAACTGAAAATAATAAAAATGCAGTCTAGTTGTATTTTAGGTTTCACAGAACTATAATGTTTTTTTCCAATTATCTTGAAAAACCAGACAGGTGGAATAGCAAACATTGCTTTTAAATAATTATGCTGTGTTTTTCTGTGGTTAGCACGAATGTGACGTGTGAAATATACCATTGCGTGTTAGTGGTTACTCCTAGTGTTCATTTTCTTTAAAGTATTTTTGTGTTTAAGAAAATTTTACGTTTGCAGAAAAACACTACTTTAATTGTTTGTTGTTTCGTAAATATTTACAAACCTGAGACAAAAAAAAAATATGTTTGAGTATTAATAAATTATGAAAAGTTTAGTAACGCACGAAAAGAAAATATTGTTACAAAACTAGATTTTTTGTGTGAGCTTGGACGTCTTTGGGTTATAGCTGCGTGTCGCGGGTTCAATCCCGCACGGAACAAATATTTGTATGATCTACAGGCTGTTCCGGGTCTGGCTGTTTGTGTATGTGAGTTTAAATGTTTGTAAACGCACCCACGATAAAGAAGAAATTCATAGGGTGGGGCAACGTTTTAAAAAAAATCGTAGTTGTTGTATGTAACTAACTGATTCCCGCCACCTTCATCCGCGTGAAATTATTATAAAATACTATTTCCTTATTTGAATCGGATTTTGTTAACAATTTCAAGGGTTTTAATTTTTTGTGCACGGAACCTTATTCCTTTTTAAAAAATAAAAGTACCTTAAGTTACTCCTTATAACACCATCTATCTGCCAGTAAAAGTCCCGGACTAGCCGGAACAAATAGAGAGACAAAAATTAAAAGAGAAATGTTCTGTTTTTTTGTTTTTCACTGAATGCGTATGAAAAGTATGCATTCAGTAAAACGCTGTTTCTTTGAAATTACAAACAGATACTTCAATTTTGTTTATTTGTAAGAGGTTGATTGAAAATGTTTTTTTTAGTTAGAATTTAACATACAGAGACAGGAACCATTACCAATGACCCCGAAGAATTACCCGATGATACTTTCGCAATGACCGCTCTAGGAAACCATTTTGCAAGCCGCAGATCCTCTTCACATCAAACACCCAAACATTTTCATAATTTTGCTTTACACGAAATTAAATCCGTGCTCTCTGTTTTTCTTTCATTACCAAATACGATCAAAACATTACAAATTACCCGTAAATATTCAGAATTAATTAAAATCTCTCGCAAACCACTAACACTGTTTCAAACAGGGTATTGCCCGCGAATTTTTATTGACTTTGCAAGAGAGCCTTGTTTGATCCGAAGCCGAGTCTGTAAATCTACAGTTAATTAATTTTATTTATACTGCGTAATATGTTTGGAATTTCAAATCGCGCATGGGCTTTACAAGTTAGATGTTTGATCTTGTTTTTCTAATGGGGGAGGCTGAATTAGTTTATAAACCATTATAATAATGAAACATACAAGCACGTGATAGCCTAGTGGTGCGACCGTCGGACTGCCAAGTTAAATGTACTGAGTTCGAATCCAAGGCATGCACCTCTGATTTTTCGGAACCATTATGAGTATTAAGTTTTTAAACTGTCATGGTCAATTTCGTGGTTCTAGTGTTAATGATATTTATGCGTTTTTTTTTAATTTATCACTAGCTTCGGTGAAAGAAAACATCGTGAGGACACCAAACATCCCTAAGAGATATTTCTCGACGGCCGGCATTGAAAGCCAAGTCGGAGGTCCATGGGCGTCATTAAAACTC
Source organism: Noctua janthe (assembly GCA_910589295.1). Taxonomy (NCBI): domain Eukaryota; kingdom Metazoa; phylum Arthropoda; class Insecta; order Lepidoptera; family Noctuidae; genus Noctua; species Noctua janthe. Next base: position 4,794,969 of record OU342560.1, read on the forward strand.
TGACACCAGGTTAGACACTAACTACACGAAACATAATAATCTTAAGCGTAATCAGCCTATAATGTTCCCACTGCTGGGACACAGGCCTCCTCTCTATGAGAGGGATTGGGCTATAATCCACCAAGTAAGCCTAGTGCGGGATGGTAGATGTCACATGTCTTTAAATGTCTGGTTCTAGGACATGCCGGTTGCAATGCGGCAATCGTGGGTTTTTCTTGAGTTCATATTTATTAATTGTTTTAATGGCAGAAACAAGATCAGAATCAAACAAAACAGTAAGAATGTTTTACTTTTATTTACACAAATAGTTGCCTCGTTGCTGCCTTGGTCTAGTGGTTGTAAGCGCGACTACTGACCAAGAAGTCCCGGGTTCGATTCCCAGGTCGGGCAAAGTGTTAATGGGTTTTTCGATCGGGAATTTCTCAATAGCAGCCACGGAGTCTAGGTGCCCGGTTGATGGTAATAGGCTCGCCCCCTATTGCATAACTTGCGGAAAGTGGGTGTACTATTAGGTTCGGGGATTACATGTGTAATGTTATGTTATGTAAAAACTCGTTAACTTTCTATCAAGGTTATGATAGAAAGTTTGTTATTTCCTACCACAAGTCATTTACGTAGTCCACCTATGTACTCAATTTCATCATCGAAATCCTGAAAAACATCCTTGTTTTCATCACCTCTTTCAAAACATTATTTTAGACGCAGATTTCGCCAAAACGTACCCCTAATCGAGTCAAGCAAATACAGCCAACACTATCAACGAACGAATTTCCATCGACCAACCGTCCGTCCGTCCAAAAATCGATCGTCGGACGGAGTCTTAGCCCCACAAGCTCAGCTCAGCTCCTGGGAATTGGACGCAATAGTCAAACGAAATCGGATTTGAGTGTACAACCATTCGATCAGCAGTCAACGCTGTACGTGCGCCTGTGGGGTATTCCCTTCCGTGCATTGTCATTCTCGTATGATGTAGTGGATAGTCGATATTTGAGGAAAGATACTGTGATCAGATTTAAATCTGTGTTGTATTTGTTCGTTTGTTTCTTAGAAAAGTAAAGGAAACTGTACTCTCTGGGCTGAAACTTTCAGATGAAACTGTTGATAATTTCCTGGCAATTCGGTAACTGTCGAATATGAAGGCAGATAACCCGATTAAACTGCCTCGTTGGTCAAGTGGCCGCAAGCTTGACTGCTGAGCGTGGGGTCCTGGGTTTGATTCCCGGGTCGGGCAATGTATTATTGGGTTTTTCCATCAGGAATTTCTTAGTAACAATCATGGAGTCTGGACTTGTGCCCGATTGATGGCAACAGGCGCGCCTTCTAGTACATGGGACTTAAAAGACCTCTGCCTAACCCTGCGAGGATACAGGAACATACAGGCGTGATGTTATGTTTATTTTATAACCCAATTTAACGCAGTTTTCCACTTGCAACTCGCATTCTGTTGCCCCCCCCGCCCTATTACATGGAACATAATATAACACGTAATGAGTATCGTATCGTAGTAGTAGTCATTTCATCGTTCTATGAGTAGGTGTAGCTCTGCCTAACCGATGAAATGAAGCAATAAATATTGCTATCTTTAACTTACTGATTCAACAAGAAAAACTAAAAGAAGATTTATAGTGAACTAGCGACCGGCCCCGGCTTCGAACGGGTTCAATATGTACATATAAACCTTCCTCTTTAATCACTCTATCTATTAAAAAAAAGCCGCATCAAAATCCATTGCGTAGTTTTAAAGATCTAAGCATACATAGGGACAGACAGCGGGAAGCGACTTCGAATACTATGTAGTGATTAAATAAATCTTTTTAACAAGTTTAGACGTCAAGGCCTACCTCAAAACGCAACACTTTAAAATAACAATAAAGACTAACCTTCTTCTTCACCCATAAACAAAGCAAAAGATAGTTTCAGTTTCCCCATAAACCATCAAAATCGACGCCATTAAGGTGAAGGCAACCGGTAGCAACAGCAGACTGCTACTGAAAGGGTATTCTTAGTCCTATCAGAAGATCACGCCCAACGAAACAAAGTCAAGGTCGAACGAATTATTGTGGCTGGTATCCAATAGTAACGTCTAAGGTATAATTTCATAGCTAATCTGTGGGTAATTTCAGTGTGCCCTTGAATTTAGATCGATATGATTATTAAGTTTAAGCTATGTTATGTTTCTTGTAAGTATTTTTCAGATTATTGTTGAAAAAATTTTTGAAAAATTTTGTTGATTTTGTGTTTTTTTTTTCATAGTTATTTTTATCATTAATGTTGATTAACGCTTTTAACAGCGACACTATCGGACATTATTTCTACATCTTACTGTCATAAGAGATCTTAGGCCCAGCCCCCGTAGCATGACCACCGTAGACAAGTATTTCTTTGACGGAAGAATCGACAAAATGACAGATAGTGCAAAGAAATCTGATCTCTTTTTCTTTTTGTATTTGTATAAGCAAACAAGAAATATTCGTTTAAATGAATCACCCTAGGTTGGTCCGCGGATGGGTGACCGCCCATTACATACTGAGTTTCCTCCGTGCCTCTGCAAGCACGTTACACCGTTGGTCCCGGCTGTCATTTGTAGATCTTTGACAGTCGTTATAGATAGTCAGTAGCCCAAAAGTCTGACAACCAGTCTTACTAAGGGGTATCGTATTACCCAGTACTAACTGGGTTGTGGAGGTCAGATAGGCAGTCGCTCCATGTAAAATACTGGTGTTCAGCTGTATCCGGTTAGATTGGAAGCCGACCCCAACATAGTTGGGAAAAGGCTAGGCAGATGATGATGATGATGATGCATCACCCCATTCAATGTAAATTACAGAACGCAAACTTCACGACTTACCTACTTACGAGTACAACAAATGTAGATTTTTACATTATTGAGATGCTAAAACATCTTATACCTTTACTAAAGAAGCTCCATATTCTATTAATTATTCCAAGCCCTGGTGATCTTTTAGGAAATAACCCAACGATCGCGATTAAAAGCCTGACGTTCCCAATAAAGGCATTAATAGGTATACGCTTTGACGTTCAATTACGAACACGACTCTTGGATAACGTGATCCTACCTTTAGCTACCGATATTAGTTACTACAAGGCTACATGGCTAGACTAGTTTATATTTTCACTGACATTAGGTGACAACTAAATGAGTTCCTAAACACAAACGTTTTATTGGAATATAATTCTCGGTGTTCGATACTTGTCTAGTTTAAGGTAGTTTTAAGCTCCATTAATTTTATGCCTTCTACCCTCACTTCTGGTGAAGTGTCGGCGATGAGCAGCCATCTTGGTGCTGCATTGAGTCGACGTTCGACTACCGAAAGGGAAGCAGGATCGCGTTGCCGTGCACGCCAATGTGTCGATTACGACATTGTATAACCTGACTTTTCGTCTACTATTGTGATATAGTGCCTTCTGATCGTATCAGAATAATCCTAGAACATTATTTTGTATGTGCCTACTATTTGGATCCCGAAAGACTTTCTAGAAGCCCATAGTGACGTCACATCCTGCGATGCGGCAGCAAGCTTGATCCAAGCCAGGACAAGGGTGAAGCTAAAGGTGACTAGAACAGGCAATTTAACTCCACTAAGTCAAATTGCCTGTTCTAGTCAAGGATTTGAATCTTAGCCAGTTTACACCATAATTATTTTTATTATTAGGTATGTTTAAAGCCTTCTATAGACCTCATACAGTCCACTACTCCGAATTAAAGGCCTACGTGCCACACTCGGCTAAGCGCTGATAGTAGAAAATCCAAAACCACACTCACTAGTGTTAGTGGAAACGGGTTATATTAAGCTTAAGTTTACTCATGTTACAAGTTATTCGATTTGTCGCGTGTTACTACAAAATAAAGTTACAATGTTCTATCATATTAAGTTTTGTCGGCGTTTTGGGCATTGAATAAAAAAAATGGAGTATTTACCAAAATATGTGCGACGTCCGTGAGTATTTGGGTTTATAGCAACAATTTTGATTAAACATTTTTAAGCACTCGTAACTAAAGAGCATTGCTTTGAATGGGTAGGTAAATTGCTTCAGCTAAAAAAATACCTTCTAAAATTGTGTGTGTGGCATTAGGTACTGCAAAAGTAATATTTATACACTGGACAGTTCCACTCAAACCTGTATGGTTCTTTCTTCAAATATTTGGGATGCGTCGTATGTTTATTGTTTTTTTTTTTGTCATTTTGTATGCCCGTCATGTCCCTGCGACAAACCAATATTTTTTCTTTCTTTCAAAAGACCATCTCAGACACTAACCTGCATGGACCTCATGTGACTTGACCAAGAATAAGACGAGATTTTAAAAGAAACTATGACCATTGATTCCGTAATTTGTGTTGGTTATTTCTTCTCAGAGTAGTTAGGTAAGAAACATCGGCCTAATATAGAATGAAAAAAAAAAACTTGACGTGTAAAAATGTTTGTAAAAGCCCTACGAGTATTTCATAAGTCATTTGCATTATTATGTTGAGATAAACATTAAACACTATTCATACGTGGGTAGATGAGAGGGAGTCTGGCTCCGACGTCTATTAGCTGCGTGTTCTTAAACATAATAAATTCCTTTGATAGTTCAGAAAATACATTGCAATAAGGACAGGAGAATGCTGATCTGGACAGTTTTGTAACTGCAGAAAAATGAGTAAGAAAGAAAATATATTTATTTGTCGCAGTGACATGAAGTACATCACACAAAATTACAAAAAAAATAACATCATCTGCCTAGCCTTTTCCCAACTATATTGGGGTCGGCTTCCAGTCTAACCGGATGCAGCTGAATACCAGTATTTTACATGGAGCGACTGCCTATCTGACCTCCACAACCCAGTTAGTACTGGGTAATACGATACCCCTTGGTAAGACTGGTTGTCAGAATTTTTGGGCCACTGACTACCTAACGACTGTCAAAGATCTACAAATGACACCCGGGACCAACGGCTTAACGTGCTTTACGAGGCACGGAGGAAACTCGGTATGTAACGGCTTAACCTAAAGATCGATCCGAGCGGCTGTTATTATTTAGCCACGAGCTCCACCACAAAAAAAAAAACACTAAAAATTCAACAAGACAACAAAAAAAGAAAAAAGTTGACAGCTTGCACGTCGTGAGTGCGCCAAGCAGGTTACCACTCAGCATGATGCTATGCTATGAGGGGCCCACACCACAGCGCTGGTGTTCTGTACCCGTGAAAACCGTACGGAAGCCAAGAAGGCATTAATATTTTTTACATGAATATGAAAATAAAATAAACAGTACTTGGGTTATAATATAAAAAAATCGTTTTCTGGGCACTATTCCGGTGGACAGCGCTGTGGACGAGTAGGTACAGTCGCCAGCTCATCAAGTTACCACAAACTGTCAAATTTTCTCATTCGATTTTGAACTTAACCATCAACATTTTATGGTTTAAAATCATTTGGAGAAATTTGACAGTTTGTGGTAACTTGATGCTCTGGCGACTGTACTTTGACGCCTGAGTGTCTTTTTATTTTTATAAACATGGATAATTACATATTTTATTATTATTCAACAAAGATAGTGCTTCATTATTATTGCTTCCAATAATTTAATAGAATAGGTAATTAATTAGCTCAATTAACTCCGTCCACGTTATACCTGGGTAAACTGGCGGAACTGGGATGAAATGCAAATAGTGTTGATGTTTGCCGCTTGTTTTGTTTTAATTGGTCGGCAAAGGTCAGAATGATATTCGTATTAGTGTTTGTTTGTTTTGAAGGTTGGATATTGCCGTAGAGAATGTTAGTTTAATGAATGTGCTGTGTCTCAGGTCCAGTTGAAAACCAGCGTCGGGCACTATCTGCTCGGCAGTTTGCTGAACTGGGCCTATTTGGCGCAGCCGTGAGACACACAATATTATCTCCTTTTTTTTTATTTGTTGTTTTTTTTTAACATTTTTGTTGTTTTTTTTTAACATTTTTATTGTATAAATTTAAGTTTTTTTTTTTTTTTTTAATATTTTTTTTGTGCTTGTTGTGTGCACTTGTGGCATGGGCCAAATAAATATGTTTTCTTGTTTTCTTTCTTTCTTTCTTTTCTTTCTGTGAAACGGGGTTAACAACCTCTTACTTCGATCAATTTGCTTATAAGACAACCCTCTTAGCCGAATCGTGTAGAGACTTCTGACCTTTATCTATGCGTCTTTACAGAATTTTATAATAAACTGGGAGAAATTAAAACAACACCCATTTAACAACATACAAAACGGTTAAAATTTCTATCGTTAAAATATAATCATTTGTATCTAACGTACAATTTTGTGGAAAAAATTGCCAAATACGGCGACTTAATTTTTTTTAGACATGCAAAGTTCTTAATTTTCTGTGGTTTCCTTAGATCATTGTTAGGATTATGCAATAAAAATCATCTGATGTGTACAAATAAAAATCATCTTAACTAACAAAACAATGTTTGCTTAGTCAACTGTGTGACTTAGCCCAAGAGGATGGTCACCATCTGCCTGCTTATTATGTCGGCTTCCGGATGCAGCTGAATATCGTTTATTTTACAATACGATACCCCTTGGTAAGACTGGTTGTCAGACTTTCGGCCCATTGAGTACCTGAAACGACTGCCAAAAATCTACAAATGACGGCCAGGACCAACGGCTTAACATACTATCCGAGACATGGGGGAAACTTGGTATGTAATGGGTGGTCAGCCATCCACGGATCAACCTAGGCAAGAGCGGCTTTACCTGAGCACTTGTTATTATTTAGCCACCAGCTTCTCGCTATTATTTAGAACAAGAGGAGGGTAATATTTTTAATTGTTCACTAGTCCTGGCCTGAAGGTCCCATTCAAATTGCATCAGGCCTAACAAATTATTTATCGTACCTACTGAATAAGATAAATACAAAATGGATGTAACTGGATGTAAAGCAAGATTGATGTTTCCACAAAGGGATTTTAAACTTCTTGATCGCAATGTTTCGTTTAGATTGGCGCAAGTTATAGGGTAACAAATCGGTTTTTTATGCAAAGGAAGAAAAACACTCTCGTAATGACGGATATAGACAGACAAAGGGCAATAAGATCTAAATTTAGACCGTACCATACCACCACCATTTTTTTTAATTTTCTGGGTAATTTAGACTTTCGATGTCTTTTTCTTTCTTTTTTTCGATGGTCTAATTGGTTAAGACGTTCGGTGTACAGCATCGGCAGGTCACAGGTTCAAACCCTGATCGCACTCAAGTTTTTCTTTCCATATCAAAAACAATGTGCTTTAATGAATAAGTGCGTCAATAATAAAGTTAACGTTAACTATGCTGCACCGACAATAGATGTCGGCACGGTATGATTATTATTTTTATTTTATTTCACTTTATTGGGACATTTAACAGTAACACATTACAATTAAAGTATGACAGAAAAAGTTTAAAATTAAGTAGACGTAAAACCTACAATAATATCCGCGAAATAATGATTAGAAAATGGTTAAATGTGTTCATTAATTTTACATAAAAGTATGTCAGAACTCATTAATGTAATAATAAGTATTAGATAGCTAATTTAAAGATTCTTTTTTTATTTGAACTTAAAGTGTGTTGTGTATTAAACGAATACTGTCGAATTGAATGCGTCGATCCAAAAAGTCTGTCAAGTCTTGAAATGAAATGTCTGCACATGCAAAACGCTTTCAACATTTCCTCTATTCATTTGTTTTCAACCTCACAATTGAATTTCGAATGTTCGATTGTCGCTCACCGACGACGTTCGTCGCCGCCATATTTAGCGTTTACGTCATCGTAAAACCAAAATGACTCAACCCTCTCCTGCCACTAAAGTTTACAACTTGCACGGTCCCCCAATAGTCTTGTCGCCGCAGAAACAGTCAGGTAGGAAATAAAAGTTGAAAAGAAGACGGACGTCGACTTTGGGAGCGGATTTAGAGAAACTATAGAAATATTTGATTTTGCTACCGTTATGATTTTCATGGTCTTGCTATTTGCAGAAGTTATTACTTGTCATGCATACTCAAAGATTCTTTTGCGTAATTGAGTTTTATCTTATCTTACTTCTTACTAATATTATAAATGCGAAAGTTTGTGAGGATGGATGGATGTTTGTTTTCTGAACGGATTTGGATGATGATAAGCACACAGATAGTTTAAAACCTGGATTAACACATGGAATATTTTTTATCCTGGTAGTATAACCCCGTAGGATAATTATCGAACTCCGCACGGGCGAAATCGCTGGCATATGGTAGTAAGGTATAATCCAAAGTCCAACACATACTTCACCACTATTGAATCATCTTGGCAAAGAATTTCCTTCATTTTCTCCACATTTCACAGTACGCGGTTCGCTTCGTGGAACGGAGTCCCAAAAAGAGGAAAGTCGACATTATTCCATGCTAAAAACCGCACAGTTCATTGGGCCTACAAATCATTTTGATTCAGTAAATTACTCAAGGTTTAATAAACGTGTAATTATTTTCTTCTCAGAATTTTATCTTGTACTCTCATGTTTACATGTTGAGTATCAGTGTGAAGCCGTATGTTTTTATGTACCAAACTCATTTTAACTCATCATTTCATCACATCAAGATATTTTAGCAGTAATTTCCTTAAAAATATTTTTTATATGTAACTGTTTTTGCTGTGTTTTTTACACCAGAGCTAGAGGAAGTCACTAACCAATCTACCAAGGTAAATTGATACTGGAACTGAGTTTGCTGTGTGTGGATAAAGATTAACGGTTTATGGTGGATTAAGTTAGTTTGTAAGAATAAATCAACGAAGCTGTTAACAATAGGCATGCATTCTTTACGAGAAACATTTTGATTTAAGACAGGAATCAAAATGACGGAATAATCGTGAAAAATTCAGAGCCAACGGACGGAACATTATCCATAGATGACTACACAAACGCCATTAAAAGTTACTCGTGATAAAATCGTAAAACAAACACTAAACTTATAGAATAACTATCACCACAAAAAGAGAACGTCAAATCTAAAACTGGAATACTAATGGGACTAGGTAAATATTGAAACAAGCGGAAAAGTGGTAGGAAACGATATTAATGGCTGGAATCGAGTATCGATTGATTTAAACGGCGGATGAATCGAGTCTATTCGATATCGAATCGAGATATTCAAGATGAATCGTGATTGTTCTGGATTGACAATTTGTGTTCTTTTTTATCGCTGCTCGAAGGTTTTTCTTATTCTTTTGTTTGATTCGTCGATAAGTTTCAGATTAGATGTTTTTGATTGAGACTATGAATCTTTTTTATTGCATTTCTAGATGGAAAGAGTGAAAACGAGTTTTGTAGGCGACGTCATAAGAACATTGGAGGTCAAAAAGACGTAAGTCATAAATATGGTGATCAATTCAAATGTACTCGAGACAGCACTCTGGTCATATTATCTACCACCTTTTTCATTAAAACAAGAACATGACATAACATTCATTTGGAAAGGAGCACATGGGAGGAATTGGGGGAGGTCTTTGCTCAACAGTGGGACAGAATAGGCTTTTAAAAAAGACATTTATTTATTCTCAGGCAATTTTGGCCCATAGATACCTTACAGACTAAATACAATAAAAATATACAATTTTTGTTAGTAAATAGAAAAATATGTTAGTAACTCTTCACACACTTCACTTTCACTTCATTTCTTATTATATCAGATTCATCTACCATGCTTTGTCCAACCCACGCAAACCGTATCTAAGGTATTTCTTTACAAACACAACATAAAATAAACCTAAGTTCACAACAATTTTCATTAACTTCAACATTCATTCTTCCTTCATTTTATAAATTTCTTTCACAATTAAATTCACAAAATGATCTTATTTTACGAGTTTGTAATAAAGCGTCATATTTTGTGTTTATTAAACAAGGGTACTTACATAAGTTCTGATGTCTGACGTACTGTGGTGATACTGTCAGATCTAAGCATGGGAGTAAGAATAAGGCTGATTACACACAAGTAAGTACCAACCCGCACTGGGCCCGCGTGGTGGATTATAGCCCATTCCCTTTCATAGAGAGGAGGCCTGTGTCTCCGTAGTAGGAACATTGAAGGCTGATTTTGCAATGACAAGTAAGACGTGTTTTTCAAGGTAATTTGTCGTACTGTGATGAATTATCGACATCTGCGTAGCCTTTTCCAAATTAAGTTGTAATCATCTTGCAGTCTTCAAAATCAAAATTCATTTGTTCAAAATATAAAGCTGATTAATTTTAAATCAGCATTTTTGATCGTCATATTTATAAGAGACAGTCCCCTGAAACGCCTGTCCTTCGCCATTTCCTAGTGTTTGAGCTGGAAAGAAGAAGTAGCGGATCAAATTCCCCAGCAATAACTCCCCTGCAGTCAAACCAGATGGAGCTGAATACCAGTATTTTACATAAAGCGACTACCTATCTGACTTCCACAACCCAGTTAGTACTGGGTAATACGATATCCTTCGGTAAGACCAGTTATCAGGCTTTCGGGCTACCTTCCGTCTTCCAGTAAACAGCTATAACTAGTGGCTTAACGTGCTTTCTGAGGCACGGAGGAAATTCGGTATGTAATGGTTGGTCACTTATACCTGGACCGAGTTCGGCAAGCTCTGCTTGACCTTGAAGATCGACCCGTGCGTCTGTTATTATTTAGCCACGAGCTCCTCGTACAAACTATGATGAATAGTATCCTAATCCTAACCAATATTGTTAATGTGAGAGTAAGTTTGTTTGTTACCTTTTCACGCCTAAACCACTGTACCGATCATCCTGAAATTTTGCATATACATTGTCAGGTGCACAGAAGCGGACATAGGTTACCTTTATCCCGAAAAATCCGAACTTTTTTCGGTAGAAAAAAAGTACTGTTCCCGAGGAAAACAACAATAACATTCTTATAGATAATAGATGGCGCCACGTGTCTTTCGAATCATGATTGAATTATATTATTATAGAAAAGAAATTTTAGTAGTGCGAATTGATTGTCATATTCTAAATAAAAGCGAACGAAGTCGCCGACAAATGATAGTAAAAGATAAATGGCCTTAACCACACTTTTCAAATAGAACTGGTCATTATGTCTGAAAATAGATGATGTATTGATATAATCGTTCATAATATCACTACTATTAGGACTATAATCGAATCCCAATCATTTTCTACCGTTAGAGTATTCTTGGTCATGTTGACAGGATTAGTGGTAGGTCACTAACAAATGGTAACTTAGAATGCATATGTGAGTGGACACGCCGGGAGGCAGGTACGCTCTAGAAGAACATACTTTGACCTTTTGGTGACGTTGCTAATGTTCTTCAGAAAGGTCAGGTTCATCCAAAGTCTGGAAGTATTCTCGGCTCATGCAAAAGGCTTGTTTTACCTGGAACTCAAACACAGATGGTTAAATATGGGTCTACATACACCCTACATTAAATACCTTTGACTACCTTCGGGGTATTTGCAGACGTGATATTATTCTAAGGTTTCTTTAAAAAAAAGTATATACCCATGTATTTTGAACAGAAAGGTACTCTATTTTAGTAGACATATTTACTTAGGCCTTTATGTTTTCTAAAATCTTAAGAACGAATGCTGGGTACACGTGTCATGACTATCTGGGATGAATCCTTTCGGGGAATATTTTCAAAGGGTACCCGTAATATTTAAATATCACAAATAAAACATTAAGATTTCAACTACTTGATATAGTTAGTTCTATTTCTTCAGAAGCACAATGAAGTTCTTGTAAGTTCATTATTTATAAAATGTGATGTTATATTCGCTTTGATAGTCTTAAATTAAAAGTGTCCAGTTTCGTTGAAAGTTTTGGTTACAAAATGTAAGCATTAAATTAATTTTAAATTGTCTTTAATCCACTACTAGGAACCTACGCACGTGTATGCATTGATAGTGCTACATGAATATTTTAGCGTTCGACTGACCCTGATTGAGGGACTGTGTCAATATGCATGACTAATAGTATTAATATAATTTATATTTAATCTGAAATGGAATTGATATCAAATCATTAGAATTTTAGGCTAATATTTTCATTATATTATTTAATCATTTGTATGCCCAAGTGGCTGATCATGAAATGAACATTATTAGTATATAATTATGTAATGAACACTTGCATGTAAGCCAAGTATAACAAATAAACGATTTGATTCGATTTATTTGATAAACATTAGTTTGAGAACGTTTCAGGAAAAAGTGTTGAAAAAACAAAATAGCGGAGTTACTTCCGATTTTGCCCACATGACCAAAGGATCCGTGTATTGACAACTCTAAGAGGTACAATCGTCATCTTCTTGCTATTGTCCCATGTTACTTGGGCGTGGCGCAACACGTTTTTTTCTTCCACTCTCCTCTGTCAACCATCACGCAATCATTTACACCTTTTTCTTTCATTTTATTCCTCACACAATCCATTCATCACTTCCTTTGTCTTCCTTTCCCTCTCCATCCATCAACATTTATATTCTTTAGTCACAATCACGCGATTCATCTCTCCCCATCACATTCCCATACCAAGACAGACGATTCCTTTTCAACTTTTCTGTAACCGGCGCAACTTTTAAGCTTCCTCTAATATACTCGTTCCTTTCCTTATCCATTTCTATCACACCACACATATACCTCAACATTCTTACCCTCGCTACATGCAATCTTTATTCATTGATCTTCTCTAAAGGGTACAATGTGAACCAAAAACATTACGCAACTAACTCAATAAAGAAAACCATAATCTTTTTGTGCTTCTACAGTGACACAAAAATTGCTTTCTGGTCATCCGTAAATAACAAACTTCATACAATAGACTTCCGAGCTTCTGTCTCACTAAGCTCCGATAATAACGTCAACAACTGGATGCACCATAAGATCCGAGTACATACCTAGAATTACATGTGATCCGAAACATCTGTGTCATTTCCTCAATATCCAACCAGTGCGGCCTATGAACGTTAGATAAGGCTTATAGTAACGCCATAAGAGGTGCGGGTAGCGATTTGTGTTTTGTGTTCTCAAAGAGTGGAACGTTTTAGGTGAAAACCTTCTACGTACATAATTATGTTTATAAGAAAGGCAAGATAAGCTATATGATTCTGATAAAGATAATATACAAAGAATTTTTTATTTAAAAAAAACATTTTTTTTGGAATCCACTTCATTTTTGCTTTAAACATTGCTTTGCTTATTTCACTGCTTCATGGAGACCAACTAGACTAGTGCAACTGGTGAGCACGAGATCCTCGGTTTGATTCCCAGTTCGGGCAAAATGTTATTGGGTTTTTCCATCAGGATTTTTCCAGTAGGCGCCTCGGAGACTAGATTTGCGCCCGGTTGATAGCAATAGATTCGTCCTCGTGTACTGTTACATGTACATTCAAAGGGCCCTGCCTAGTTAAAATTAGCCTTAACCTTAAAAATTTTAACTTAAAAACGCGATCACTTCAGCATAAACATTTTAGCCACCAGTAGCGAAGGTCAATTTTTGCAAGAGGTAAGCCGGAGAACATTTACTATCTTTAATGTGATAATATTTTTTTTAAAGGGATGCCGTAGGAATCGAGTTATATGGAGCCTTCGCCACAGTGAGCCACAGACGGTTCCGTTTGCGGTTAAAACTGCATCCAGTTATTTATTTAGCGCAGATCGTTAACTTAGTCGGTTACTGTGGCACGTTACTTTGAGTGAGGCCAGAGCATTTAGTATTGACACCTTCAATACTTGATGCAACGGCATCGTTCCTCACAGAGCACGAGGTCTATGAACATCTTAAGAAATAAGGAAGTGAGGTTTATGGATGAAATTAAATGTTTGTTACTCTATGCCCAAGGCAAAGCTTATTTTATTGGAATCCCGACTTCTGTCTTTTCATTTCGCTGGAAACTTCAAATTTTCTAGGCTTCTAGGCAGAGCTTCGTCACTTATCCTACGTCACCGGTGGCAGCGCAGAGTTCATTTTCATCTAGAATTATAAGATCCCGTCAATGTATGTAATAGTTTTAGTTTTTCTCGTCACACCAACAGATAATGCCTGTGGACGGCGAGTTATGAGCCAGCTCGCCGTCCGGCCGTCTTATGACGACAGGCCGTATCGACGGCGCGTTCGTGTTCCACGTGCGCCTCAAAGAGATGTCAGCAAATAAGTAGGGGTCCGCAAGGGCCGATGCCTGCCAGGGCTGCGGGACTGTTCGAAAGAGATACCGTGGCCCTGGAACACAAAGGGCAAAGAAGGAACATGGATGGGTTTTAGTCAGTACAAGTCTGACACTCCCTTCCGCCCCGCCCAGAGTGGGGGGGTCATTTGATGATTTCCCATACGAAAAAAAAAAAATAAAAAACACCAACAGATAATAGAGTGATGCAGGTCTGTCGATCATTTAAACCGTGATAGCAAATTAGTGACTAAGCGGAAACCATCATCACCATTTTCCTATCCTTGTGCCAAGTTCAAACGAGGACGTCTCAAAATGTTTTTTTGTTACTAACTGTGCCCGGCGACCTTCGTCTGCGTGAAATTATTATAAAAATAGTACTTCCCTATTTAAATCGTATTTTGAAAAGAATTTAGAGGGTTTTAATTTTTTTACATGGAACCCTTATTTTTTTTCTGAAATTAACGTAGCTTAAGTTGCTCCTTATAACATCAGCTATTTGCCAGTAAAAGTCTATAGGTCCAGCTGTTTTGGAGATTAGCCGGAACAAACAGACAGACAAAATTCAAAATTCTTTTTCTTACAAGTACCGTACAAACTTTCAAATGCATTCAGTAAAATGCCGTTATTTCTAAATTACAGACAGACACTTCAATTTTATTTATTTATACACCTATAGATGTATAAATTCTCCCCTGTCAACCGCCAGGCTTTAGTTTTCTACCATTAAAAAATATTTTCCAAAAAATAAATTAAAATTACGACCTTTAATATTTCATAATCCGCTCTCCCCAACATAACCTGAACCTAATAAATGTTATGTAACAGGTCGCAAACTGTGGGAAGGCGTAATAATACCGCCGACGCCACGCTCAGCCGATACAAGCTAGCGGAAATTAACAGCTTGTACCGTGAGCAAGCGGAGCAGAGCGAGCGGAGCGGGACGGAACTAAGAACGGATTTATCACCGCTGTTTGTGCTGTTATCGCAGTGTATTCGTGGTTAATCTCACATTCGGGATGACCGAGACCTTTGGAATATCGTATCGTGCCTAGCCAGACTGAATATCCGACTAGGGAGTTGATGTGGAATACTGATTTGAATTAGAGCAAGGTTGTCAGTTGTCTAACTTAGAAATACAGCGTGACGGCCATATGTAAGGTTTTATTAATTTAAACGTGATGTAGATCATGACTGGGAAAGGCGACCTTATTGGATTGGACGGGTTTTACTGAACGGATTATATTACTTTTTTTTCGTTATCAAGTCATAATATCATAAAACACTATGGTGGGTAGCCCACAGGTCATTTCAATAAGGCATTCACTGGGGACTGCTGAGCATGAGGTCCTTGGTTCGATTTCCAGGTCGGGCATAGTGTTGTTGGGTTTTTCCATTAGGAAGTTCTCAGTAGAAGCCACGAAGTCTGGATTTTTGCCCGCTTGATATCAATAGGCTCGCCTTCTATTACATGGGGGAAATGTGAATGTACTAGTAGGTACACCTCTGCCTAACCCTTCTGGGATTACAAGCGTGTGTGTTGTGTTCACAGAGGCATTTCCTTCGCATCTTTTTCAAGCTTAAGTTATCGACTAAACAACAGAAATTGACTTGAAACTGAAACTCGAGGACCTACCCAATTATCTCACCAAACAGTGTATCAAAACTCTGAACAATCAACGCTTGAATTAATTAATACTAAAGTCTACAATTCTACATATTGCATATCATAAACTTACACAAAGTAACCAAGTTGAAAGAGAACCTATATTAAATGAAAGTTAAAGTAGAGAACTGACAGAAACACCTGCTCGACTGAAGTTAATTCCGCCTATAATTTTTAGTGCAGTGACCAAATAGTCGATTAATCGAGTTTTCGGAATCGAGTGCATTGATAGTTAGTCGATTTAATGAGATTGTAACGGTTTGTACCGGATTTATGGGCGGTATTTAAGCTTTGAATACAGTTTAAAGCATTTTGAACATAATTTAGTTCTGGTACGATTTACGATTATTGAACGAGTAAAATATTGTATTTATTTTATATAACATAATATCACGCCTGTAATCCCCGAAGTGTTAGACAGATGTACCTAATTGTCTACCCACTTTTCGCCAGTTATGTTAAAGTCCCATGTAATAGGGGCTAGCCTATTGCCATTAACTGGGCACCAATCTTGACTCTGTGGCTGCTACTGAGAAATTCCTGATGAAAAAAACATTATCAATTACCCCGAGGAATCGAATCTAGGACCTCTTTGCTCATAAATCACGCTTGAGACCACTAGACCAACGATGCAGTCATGAAAATAAATAGCATAACGATTATGCTGTGTTCATGCTTTTTGATATCATTCAGAAAATAATATGAATGATTTATCAGTTATTTCCTCTGCTGGAACGTGAACTGTCCCTCAATGACTGGGAAAGAGTAGGCAGTGATCCAACACGCAGTCCCAGGGTGGATTGGCTCATGGACTAACAATAATATGCCATTATGTTTGATCCTATCTTGAATTATTGATCCTAGCAGAAGCCGGTTTTCTCCCGATATCTTCCTTTATTAGAACCAAAACAATCCTAAACTATAATTTTCGCTACATTTACAACACACACTTGTTGTACACTTTTTTGTGTCGTTGATGCTTTTCTAAGTAGGCACCTAACTAATTGTTAATGACAAAACTGACATGTAAGGTTATTTGTGTACTTTTTGACGAGATACAATAGGATAAAAAAAATACATTGAATAAAGGATGATCAAGAAGTCTGATGAGATAACGAGTAATAGAGAAGTAGGGAAGAAGAAGACATGCTGCGCCGACTCCAAATGAATTGAGATAAGGGCAAAAGACTGATAAATATTAAACACTAAATATTCTAGAGCAGCGGTGGCCCAGTGGTGGTGACCCCGACTTACGAGCAGTAACTCGTGGGTTCGAACCCAGCCAGGCGCATTTCTTTGTGTAAGTTATTTCATCACCACTGCTCTCAAAACGGTGAAGGAAAACATCGTGAGGAAACCGGCATGTCCTAAAACCAAAAATTCGAAGACATGTGACATCTACCAACCCGCACTGGGCCTGCATGGTGGATTATATCCCATTCCGTCTCATAGAGAGGAGGCCTGCGTTGCAGCAGTGGGAACATTAATAGGCTGATTATGCCATGTATGTTATGCTAAATATTCTAACATTTAGGAATTAAAAAGTATAAAACAAACTTATCGAAGGCGAAAGGCACTTGTTCTTTCCATCATTGCAATATTTTTTTTGCGTTCGGACCATACTTGGGAACCTTCTAGTTACGGAGGTATTGAAGATAAGTTCCAACCTTTTGCTCATTTTGTTTAAGAATACAAGTTTTAAATGTTACAGTTTACTATGATCCTTGTAGTATTCCTTATATGTTTTGAGAACAATACATTGAGCGCTATCGAAAACCGTTACTTTTCACCCCAAAAAAAAAGGCGTGTTTTGCGCAGTGTTTACATAGTTTGATGTACAGAATGCTAGGTTGACGGCTTTGTGAAGCATTCTTTTGAAATCAGTACACAATTTGTATGTTTTATCCATTAAGATTTACACAGTTTTATATAAAAACCGGTAAAGTACGAGTTGGACTCGCGCATCGAGGGTTCCGTAAAAACTTGTAGGTATTTTGATTTTAAACTACATATTTACGGTTTCCAGATTTGTTTCCTTTACATGTGCTGTTAGACATTACTTCTTGCCAAGTTTCATGATTCTAGGTCAACGGGAAGTAACCGGGGTTTTGATTCCCTTGTGGAATCGCAAAATATGCGACACAAACGGACATATAGTATCTTTTGATCGCGTTGACTTGCAATTTTGATTTGTTGTTTTCTGCTCCAAGGGGTAGCAAACCTGAGTAATGAGTATATTGTGATATTTATTTCAGTTTCAAACCTCCGCTCGGTCCTGAGAAGAAGGGTCTTGACAGTTGGAGAACAAATCGATTCCATAAGGGTTCTGTTTTTGCCGACTGGAGTATGGAACCCTAAAAAGTGGACAACTTTCACACAAAAAACCTAGTCACCTACACTTCATGACTAAAAAATCTTCACTAAAACCGATGCAGTTACTCACTCCCCATCACTACGCCTCGTCGCTATAACTTCATTACCGCGAGCCAATTACAGAGACGTGTAATATACGTTAACACTTGACCGGATTCCGAGCGGGAATCGATTCATATCTCGAGTTCTCGAGTTTACTGTTACATACCGTTGCTGGGTATGAAGATGACTTGTTGTTATGTTATGACAGTTATGACGTGTTACAATGCAAATATGCGAGTATTGTCAAGTATTGTGTTTGGTGTAATAGTTATAATTGTGATTCGTCGAGGAAGAACTAGTGCCTCGATCCTGCTTTGCATGATATCTTTATTATACACTAGCTGTTAGCGACGAAAACGCGCCGGCGCACTTTCATCGCGTCACGTAAGAGGGAGAGAGAGGTTTAGAGACAGCGGGTCGTAGGCACCTCTAATACAATTCGAAAGGAGCTGAAACTTTCTTTGTTTTATCCACGAACCACTTGAGAACCATTGAACAAAATTTGGTACCTACAGTGCGAACCAGTAGCTCCTGAGATTAGCGCGTTCAACCAAACAAACTCTTTAGCTTTATAATATTAGTATAGATTTTTTGGTAGCGCACTCACAGCTACGTTTTGAGCTGATTCAGTTGAGGATGTCATCGAAACGCTAAGAAGAAGAAGGGTGACCTTTTAATCACTAGTGTTAATCGAGGGGTTTAGCCTACCCGCCATACTAAATAACTTTCGCTTTAGAACCCATATTCTAACTCTAACTAATCACTCAGTTAGAAAGATTGTATTTATTGATATCTACATTGGTAACTATGACTAAACCATACTTATCGTTTAAATTAAATTTAAAATCTAGCTAAAATTTGATTATTTATTTAACACTTCAAGTACAAAGTACAGAGGCTGAATGCCACAGGCATTTTCTACCAGTCAACCTTTGGGTGGTGCAGAGACAAGCGAGATTATATTATTTTTAATGTTATGTTCATGGCATCTATTCCAGCCCCTGTAGTATGACCACCGTAGACAAGGATTTCTTTGACGGAAGAATCGACAAAATGACAGATAGTGCAAAGAAATATGGCATTGTGTCGACACAATCTGTCATTTTGTCGATTCTTCCGTCTAAAAAACCCGTTTCTACGGTGGTCATGCTACAGGGGCTGGAATAGATGCCATGAACATTGGAACTGGAAAGCATTGGAGATACCTACGTATCTCCAATGCTTTCCAGTTTTTCGAAACTAGCAGACTTGATTAAAATAAGAGACGGAAATATGTTTCCGTCTCTTGTTTTAATCAAGTCTCTGCGTATTCCTTGTTAATTGTCATCTCACACCATGTATAATGTCAATATCGCCAGCTTGCAATGCAATTATTTCGAGACTACCAGTACATTTAAATTGCATCGATACACACAGCGACTGTAGCGCCTTTGAGCTCGGATAGAATTAACTGGATACGAAATCAATGTATACGTATAAAAAATATTTTGTGGAGGGTGTTGAATGCGATGTGTGGCGTATTGAATAATGCATTATTTTTTTCTCATATTTTAAAGATGCGTTATGTTATTACCTATGACTAGCTATATAAGTTTAAGTCAGGTCAGCTCAGATCAGGTCAGGTCTAAGTCAGACAGCATTTATTTTGTTTTAACCACCATTTAGAGGATTTATTCCGCCTCGTTCATGGTATAATTTATTTTTTATGATACCTACATTATAATCAAACTGATATATGGGACATCGATATCAATTTAGCTGATTATTCTACACCACCAGCATAAAAAAACCGTCAAGTAAAAAATGTTTTGTCTTTTTGATATAATTATAAAAGTGCAGCACCTAACGATTGAAATGTATAGAAAGTCTGATATTTTTATTTTGAATACCTTTATTTCAATGAAAAAATCTTAATGTTAAGTCAAATCGTAAAAACCGTCTAAAGCAGGAGCTGTGGTTTTGTAAACCAAGAAAGTAAATGCACATAAAAGTCTTTTAACTCCTAGAAAAACGAAGAAACAACCGTGCACTAAAACTGTGACCCCAAAAACTAAACGAAACCGCCACTAAAATCTGAAACCAGGGGGACCAAATTTGAAATTTCAAACAATAAAGTCTGTTATATGTAAATTGGTCTGCTTTATTATGATACAAGTACGATCTAGCTTCACAGTAACCGTAAAATCGTTGAAGATTTACCGTCAGTCTAAAACAAGCTCAACTGTACAATGAAACTTAAGCCAGTCCAATCCGGTGCTGGTCTTGCATAATAGTTTCGTTTACACCGAACTGGACGTTACATACCAAAATATTATGATTTATTTTTGTAAAAAACCGACTGCGAAAACTTATTATGAACCAAAGTCAAGATTGTGATGTTGTTGACTGGGATGTTGATTGGGATGTTGATTGGGCTGCTGATTGGGATGTTGATTGGGATGTTGATTAGGATGTTCATTGGGATGTTCATTGGGATGTTCATTGGGATGTTCATTGGGATGTTCATTGGGATGTTCATTGGGATGTTCATTGGGATGTTCATTGGGCTGTTCATTGGGATGTTCATTGGGATGTTCGGTGGGATGTTGATTGGGCTGCTGAATGGGATGTTGATCGGGATGTTTATTAGGATGTTCATTGGGATGTTCATTGGGATGTTGATTAGGATGTTCATTGGGATGTTCATTGGGATGTTCATTGGGATGTTCATTGGGATGTTCATTAGGATGTTCATTGGGATGTTCATTGGGATGTTCATTGGGCTGTTCATTGGGATGTTCGGTGGGATGTTGATTGGGCTGCTGATTGGGATGTTGATCGGGATGTTTATTAGGATGTTCATTGGGATGTTTATTGGGATGTTGATTAGGATGTTCATTGGGATGTTCATTGGGATGTTCATTGGGATGTTCATTGGGATGTTCATTGGGATGTTCAGTGGGATGTTCACTGGGATGTTGATTGAGATCTTGATTGGGATGTTGATTGGGATGTTGATTCCATCAACAAGCAATCAATCTATCTCAGTTTACTGCTGGATATATAACTGAGACCCAATCTACAACCCAGTCTGAAGCACCTACCCTTATAATATTATATTGGTTAATTTTTGCCAAAAAAACTACAGAAGCCACATTGTTATGCTATTACGTACGTAAACTTTGCCAGAAAGCCTTCTATTCTGTTAAAGATTATATTGAATTTGTACCCATTTTATTTTATTTTATTACAGTTTGACATTTTTTAATTTTTTTTTTTAGTTGACATTATCTACTTTTTCAAGTACCTATGGTATTATTATTATTATTTTTATTTTTCTTGACTTTATTTACTTTTTCAAGTGTCGTTTTATAATTATTTTGTTTACTACTGTGAATATGAGGACTACGTGGGTGGTTATTATTATTTTTTAGTTTAGTTAGTTTCACGCTTGTCTGGCAATTTAAGTACTTTAAGCGGCCTACCCAAATGTCCTTTCTTTGGTATTGTTCGTCGTGTCGTTGAGCTCCTTGGATTATGAGTCGAGCTACACGATCACAGACAAATGCTTGCACTGTCTGGACAGGTCCACTCAAATCTGTGTGGTTATTTCTTCAAAAGACCATCTCAGACATTAATCTACATGGTCCTCATATGACTTGAGCAATGTCTGGACTTTAAAAGAGACGGTGACCTCTGAGTTTGTTTCGGATGTTTCTTCTCAGAGTAGTCAGGTACGAAACACCGGCCCCATCTAGTTTTAAAACAACATGTTGACATGTAAAAGAGTTTTTTAAACCAATTTACAAAAATAAATATGATTTATGATTTATTAAATAATAATTTTATCTTCATAGTCTGTCGCGAAGTGAAACAGCACTTAGATAAACTCATAACTGCCGTGTCGCCTTGTTTATGTTTGTCAGATAATACCGGTATCACCAGAAAAATAACATTATCACAATGATTAGCAATATTTTCATTAATACTATTTACAAATTTCTAATTTGGTGCATCTACCCGGAAAATAAAATCTTATTTTTCTATACCAATGTCTTACAGAACCTGAGGAGACACTGTAAAAAAATAATAATTAAAAATGACCCCGTCAATTCGTCCTCGGTGTGAAAGCGGCCGGCACCCATAAAGATGATAGCAACGCTTCCTCAAGCGTTATTCAATTTGGTTCCCAGTCGGAGGTTGGTGGAGCTGTGTACCGAAAGACGAGCGCCCGGCTGTGCGAACAAACGAAGATTTAACGCCTTATTTAAGAAATCTAGGATTAATTGAACTGTAGCAGAAAAATGAATGCAATATCAGTATTATTTTTTGTTATTTTTGACAGACTATTCTGAAGACTTTGAGGTTATTAGATTAATGTTTAAAGTTGGTTCCGGAACTCCAACTGTTCAAAATCCAATTTTTCGCCACAAGCTATATAATAGAAGTTCCTTTTTTCGTCGTATAATGTAATGATTATGTTAATAACTATCTGCACAAATAACATTCTATTGAATACCCTTTTTTTATTATAGCAGACCACTAAACGCTTTTATTCTATATTCTAGAATTTTAAATTCACTGGAAATCAAGAATGCAAACTACAAAGACAAGTTTAGCAAAAACTTTAGTCAAATTTATCGAGTGGACAGTCACCTCGCGTACATATTACATAGTTTATATTCTATTAGACACTTAGAAAACAGTATAAGTTTAGAACCGCAAACGAAAACTCTACTCACAGTCTCACGCGTAAAATACCATGTAATAATTTAATACAAATAAAATATTTTTATAACAAAGAAATATATGTTTAAAATCGTATGTGAAAGAATTCATTTTTCTTTGACGCGCACTCATCTCATCACTTTCTGTGGAGAGCCTTTGTATGCGGCTCTTCGCGCTAAGTACATTATGTAAATGTAATACCGGAGGCAGGACTGCTTGGTCCTCGTACATTACAGATAACCACACCCATATTATTCTACACAGAGTACGAAAACAGGAACTATGTTTTCATGAAAAATAGCAGTTGGTTTAGTTGGTCGCTCGGAACGGTTGCAGGCTGTGGCGTTGAGTTATTTTAGTGGAAACAAGTGTGCAGACACGAAGCGCAGCGGGACAGCCTTGTCGTGTGAACGTTCGCCATTCTTTCAAAATATTTTGCTGTTTAATATTTATAAATATCCGTATAACATCTCCGCACATGTGTTTCGTAATTTTAATATTTTTTGCAGCATGACTCCTTGGGGAAACGTTATTGAACCAGCTTATGGAACGGGAAAATAGTAATGTAATTATGGTGGAATGCCATGTTTGTGAATGTAGTTTTATTTGAGATCTTATTTATTTTATTTAAAACTAGGGACCCGCCCCTGTTTCGTTCTTTTTTGTAACTTGCCAAAACACCAAGATTTTTATATCGTATGTAAGTTTAATATTTAGTATACTATAGTTCAATACTTGTAAAAAACGCGTCAATATCCGTTTTGGAGTTTAAAAGAACCACTAAGTAAAAGTTATTAATATATGTGTCGGATATGTCAGGATTTATTCCGTTAATCTTGCACATCATGTGAGCAGACGCTAGACGTTTTTACACACTGTTTCTAGAAAAACTAACGAATTACTTGAGATTCCAACTTAACCCAATAACACGGGGCACAATAAATCGGCAACAGTTCTAAGACGTCTCAACTGCGCCGCGATCAGACATTGAATGTCGCCCTCGCCTTGAGCTGAACATCAGGACTCTGTAGAAACACGCTGTGATGTGAATAGACTGGAAAGTAGGTCGCGTCATGTCACCACTGACGCGTTTGCCGATTTATTTCATGTCCGTATTAACGACCGGATCCGACATAATCTATGTATATCTAGAGTTAGTATATGCTAAATACTTACGAAATGCCTATATAACACAAAACGGAAAGTTAACTCTAAAATCTTCGAACGACGACTAATCGGTCCCTAATTCCGTTCTGAAAACCCGTCAAACTGAAAACACCACATAAATCCCTATTCATAATTAAATTACAACAATATCAGTGAATCTTCATTGACATTCCTTGGAAAAACATTGGAGCCAGACATACCTTGAATTTTTTTCTAGAAAACTCAACAAATCCGCAATGTGACGTGTCCGAGGTAGCTTTAATTTAAAAGGACTTAAAGGGCGATCACCGTCGCTCCTCGGATTAAAACTTGCTGCAAAACTATTGATACGGTTCAATATTTTAACAGATAAGAAACCTTTAGAAATGCGGATTCTTTTGGTGGTCTTGCAGACTTTGCAATGGAATTTAGTCTCGCCAGGGTATTTGATTATTTCTGCCTTAATCTCGTTTCCTTTGCCCGTCTGTTGTCCTTTGTGTCTTTAGCGTATTATTTTCTAAGTTGTAATGGAATAACGCTTAGTGCCAATGACCTTGCTGAGTGAGGTATCGGGTATAGAGACTTAATGCAATTTCAATTTAATGTAATTCAAGAATATTATTTGTGTATTGAAAATCAATTTTTGATTAATTTAATAATAATTAAAGAGAAAACTTGCCACATGTTTCCAATCTGCTAGACATTACGGCTGAATATAAAATTAATAAATCTTAGAAAACTGCATAGTATTACTAAATATTTTCGCAGACAGACAGAATATTCAATCAACGCGAAATTTTCTAATATTCTATTTATAGAATGAATACCTTTTCAAGACAACATCTTATTGTATTCCTCTAACGCAATTACGTCCACGAATATTTGTTCTGACAAATGACTTTATTTTCCTTTAAAATAGAACGTGAAAGGTTTTTTCTTGGCTTTACAAATAAACATTGAATCCTTCCTACGCAACAGTTGATGACGGAAATTAAAAATAAACTCGTGAAGGCCCAAGTTTGACTTGGCGACTTCTTCATTTGCTTTTTCTCGTTTGATCTTGATATTCAGGTAGCTGAAGGCGATACATCCCGTAGAACAACTTTTAATCCTGGCTCCGCCACCCGTCAGCAATCGAGCGGTAAGTCGTTTTAAATTAAAACTTGTCGTCGATCCCTGATCCTGTGGATTTATGGCGAAGTTAGGGGGAACCCATCGATCCCTAGTAGTCCTCATACATACATAATTGCGGTCGAGTCGAAAAAAGTTGTTGCTTTGCGTGGCTTCTACAAATCTGCAACTGAAATTCGTAAAACTTTTCACGCAGTTTTATAACTCTTCGTTTCTTTCGGCCTGAATTTTAGACCACACAAAAAAAAAAACGATAAATTTAGATTTGTGTTGTAATTTTCTTGTTCAGTAACTTGTCTCGGCTCCCCTATAGATCATCACCTTGTTGTCTTTATACCCACATTAAAACAAAGGTTTTATTTGTAACTTCAGTCATTGTCAATAACTACAGTGGATTTAGCACGAACTCACGAATAAACATAACATAAACAAAATAAAAAAAAAATACCAGAAAATTCTCATTTATTTCATACACCAAATATGTGCTTGAGAGCTTTTCGCAAAAATGCTACAGTGTAGTTGTACTTAATTGCGACTTCAAAATTGTTCAAAATTACGTTACGATGACTTGATATCAAATATTATGTGATTCGAAATAAATATTTAAGTAAGCACATTATCATTAATAATACGCTGCTGAGGAGTTATTAATATTGATGGGCACTTATCACGAAGAGAAATAGGAATGACCTTGGCCTCCAGAATTAATTTAGAATGAGTACTGATGTGTACTGTTCAAATGTCCATATCTAACTTCCGTTTGTACAAGTGAGACAAATGTACGCATCAAGAAGGGTAGAAATTATCCCTCGTGATCGTAAATACGAACGAATTACAAAGTACATGGGATACATTACGGGGGTAAGGGATAAAAGTGTCCTATATCCTAAACCCAAATCTACCTGGGTGCTTAATTTTATAGAACGCAGTAAACACGAAATTGTAATACCTAAATTCAGATTAACAAAAACTAGCAAGTTTTTTCTTATAAACAGTATACGCTTTTATAACAAGTTGCCAAAGACAGTTATAGAACTGACCGATGGAAAATTCAAAAACAACATCAAACGTCTCCTAATAAAAAAAAAAACATATTACAAAATCAATGACTGCGTTGAAGATAAAGAAGTTTGGCTTTAGTTCTTTCTGCGCAGGCGGTTTCCCTGGTAGCTCATAAACGGCACAAATATGTGGATGGCTCTAATTATTCTCAACCTCATTTTTTCTCTTCTTTCGAATCTGATTTGTACAATAGTTCTCAAATCAATTATACATCTTTTACTCAGAATAGTTACAGCACTGATAACAGTGTTTGTGTCACTTGTTTAATTTAGTATTTTACAATATTTTCTTACCTTTGTATAGATTCATTTTATCGATTGTTAGTGAATGTGTGAACATTGTAGGCTTTGTAGATTCACAGCTGCTTGTTAACTTTTGTCAACTTTTGTTAACTTTTGTTAACTTTTTATCTTGTTCTACATTTTTTGTGCAGTAAGCAACGACTTATTGTCGGGCCTACGCTGTTCCCCCATACTTAAGTGGAAATGCTATATCCATGATAATTGTAAAACCATATGATTTGAAAAGAGTAACCATGGAGTTTCTTGCCTGTTCTTCTCCGTAGGAAACGACCAACCCGAACCGTGTGCCTTTTTGTCGACGTTTTATAAGTTCCCATCGAGGTCTATGTGAAATTAAATATTTAGATTTTTTGATTTTGAGAAAACCGTTCAGCCGTTTAGACGTGAAATGGTTACAGACTGACTGACAGAGTCACTTTCGTGTTTATAATATATATTAGTATAGATATATATTTCCAAATAAAATTTCTTATTTCCCTGTAATATTTTCTCAAACGCGACATAACTAGATAATTTTGTGACCATTGGAGAAAAAAACTAACAGAAAAGCTTAGCCTCACAAAATCAATGGGATTTTGTGAGGCTAAGCTTTTCTGTTAGTTAGTATGCAAAAAGGTAGGTACACAAAAAAAAGTTTATCACATCGTAACAAGCTAGTTAGGTCCGTGCAATGAACATAGTAATTACATTACCAGCGTCACTCAGAGAATTTTTAATTAGATTTATGTGTACAACTCTACACCGTGTCGCGTGGATTTTACATTTTTTTAACTCCAACTTTATTTTTTATTACGGATAATCTGATGTAAGTGGGCTTTAGATAGTACTGGTTCTATTATAAATGAAATGTGACTTTAAAATGGATGAGATATTCTCTTGCATATAATCATGTAACACATAAAAATGACGGTGTTGTTTGTAATTTAGACAGTAAAAAAATCAACACGTACTAACTTGGTTTAAGAATAAATCGAGCTTCATCTTTTGTCAGGAAATTATTTTTTTAATATTTTTATACGCAAACCCTGCGTAGGGAACTGCAGCTGTTTTGATATGGAAAGACGAATTTAATTGCGAGCAGGGTTTGAACCTGCGACCTTCCGATTCAGTACACCGGACGTCTTAACCAATTAGACCATCGCACCCTGCTCACAGCTCTCGAAATCTAAATAATACAAATATCAAAACAAGAAAATAAATTGTTTATCTAACTGACAAACCATTCATTCTAAACTAAGTAACTGTGTGCAAAACTGGGTACACATGGGTTGAGAATACTTCGTTGATAAGCGTAAAGGGTCCTTTTACACTGTATAGACAGCAGTGTCGAATAACGCCTCAGTCGCACTTGGGTAGTCTCGAACTACTGTCGCACACGCATTTGTCGCACTAGCGTGACGTCGAGTTCAGTTTGTCGCACTTTCGTGCATTCGAACGCAACATCCGTTTGTCAACCTTACGTAGTGCACTCAGATATATAGTCTTTCTTCAAAATAAATTATTTTTATGGTGTCATTTTAATGTAGGTACTTATAAAGACGTGTGTTGACGTCAGACGAATAATACTTTTCTGTATATCTCAAAACATACCTTCTACGACGAAATTGGCTAAAACGAGCATTTAATTCAACGGAATGTTGGTACATATCTTATCAGTCGCACTAATCGCTTTCTGCGGGCCAGACAGCCTGATTGCTCTTATTGTTACCTTATCTATCACAAATGTCTTGTACTATCGTGTATCTAGAGGTCTACTTCTATTAAAGTTGGGCGAAATACAAGACTGCTTTGATACGTTTTGGTAACGAGTGTTTAGTCTTGTTTTGGGATTTTGAATTTGAACCTTAGGCCGCACCTAACTGGAGTGGAGCTTAACTCGCTGCTTCACTGGTACCTAAGCACTTCTTTAAATCGATTTCGACTACTGTTCTAATCATTTAAGACGACCAAAAAGGAGGAGAAAATCCGTGAGAATCAATAAAATAAAGCATAACTAAAGATTATTATTAAGAGAACAAAAATTTCGGAGATTACATATTCATGTTTTTTTTTTTTTAAAACGGTTGTATTTCTCCAAAAAAGTTATTTCATGTGTTAGTCAGTATTTTAAGTAGTAGTGTTTTAGTAGTAAATGGTAGTTTGTATGAACTAAGCAGCCATGTTTTCCAACAAGGTCACGTGAGTAAGCTTTAGAACTTTGATCTCAACTAACCACGCTTAACTAAGTTTTGTATTCAACGTTTTAGGCAATTTGGCAAGAAATTATGATATTTAATACATTTTATTTACAGTTATTTTATTACCAACGTTGTATAGTATTTTGGGATTTCAATTAGCATAGTATCAGAATAGAACTCCTTGCTATATATTGAAGGTGACCGAAGTGAACAAATTGCAGATGAAACTCTTAAGACAATATCAGACGCTTCGAGTGAGTGGTTCACTCCAGTGAAGGTTTATTTTTGTTTCAAGCCACGTTCGCACGCCTCTGGCAAAAGAAGTTCATCTACTCCCTTCATGTAATTTTTTGAACGTCATGATCGAATTTGGACAACATCGAATTTCATCATCATTGGATTGGTTTTCATCATCACCGTCGTCCACAGCCCGACTTCACCCACTATAGGCCTTTCTTTGGTTGTGCCAAGCTCCACATTCTTGTGCCAGCCTCATCCAGGATATTTCCGGGATGGTAACAATGTTATCTGCCCATTGGTCTCGATTCATTTTATAATACATTATTTTTTCACTTTTGATTCTGCTAAGTATCCACATCGAGTGAAGGATGCCGAATGAAAGAAAAAAATAAACAAAGAGTGAAGTGTCTCTGGTACGGTTTTGCGTATTACAAAGTATTCATGTCATCAGCCCGTCTCGTTTCATTGTATCGATACTTAAGACTTTGTTATTGTTTTCTTTTATTAAGTTTCGAAAACTTTTTGTACTGATTGCGTATGATACGTTGTTTTTGTTTTCAATGCAAGCCAAACGCTTTTTGTAAAAGTGAGTAAAGCACCTATACATTGTTTTTTTTATGTCAGATCTAATTTACGATCAGCAGCACATCAAAATATAATCTAGGTGAGCAAAGATAGTTTTGTAATGCCAATTTGTCATTACAATAATTATTTTCTGTTTACTTTACACAAATGCGGATGGCTTATGAACTAAAAGCGCTAAATTAAATGATTTAGGCAATAGGGCGGCAGGTTATGCTTTATAAATAGTTAACCCATAACTAACACTGTTTTAAGCTTTCACGGTTTACAACTAAACTTATACTGTCACATAAGGGTAAAAATAAAACAAAATAATGAACAACAGCATAAGTTTAACTTATAACTGTTACATCATCTACAAAGCCATTTTTAAACTATTTGAGGTCGGCTTCCAGACTAACTGAATACCAATATTTTATAAGGAGTGACTGACTATCTGAACTCCATAACCCAGCTTAGTTAAAACGATACCTCTTGGCTAGTCCGAAGAGTGAACTTATTCTTTGCTTTTCACTTTTCTGATTAGCAGGGACAAAAGGTTTGACGTGGTTTCCGAAGCTCGGATGGGTTCTCGCTATGTAAAGATAGTAAGTAACCCATCTACGCGCCAACCTTGGTAATCGTAGCTTAACCTGGTCGATGGCCGGAACACGTGCGGCAGCTACTACTTAGCCATGAGTATACTATAAAAATCCTCATACTGCCTATATTACAAAACGTTTGCTTTTATTCTTTACAAACAAATTCTTAATTAGTTGAAATTAGCACATTCCCACAACGAAATCCTTTCCCTCTTACCTACAAGATCTTTTACGCAGTCTCTTTAATGATGTCTTGAGTTTATCAGTAAACATGTTTAAGACATTATTAATTTAACTTGCCTAATTAAGGCACAAGTGTGGAACATTTAGCTTTACGATCAAATACCTTTGCTTGTTACCACAGAGTTGTGTATACAGATTTTGTGGAAAATGGTTTTTAATGAGATGGTATAATTGGTACTTCATAAGATTCATTGACCCAGAAGTTATTGATGAGATAGGAAAATATGGCTGTTATGAATAATCTATTATAGCCACACCACATGCTTCGTCTCTTTTTTACATGAAATATACCACGCGAGAAGATGGAAGAATAAAACAACTTTCTCGCGGTTCGTACATCAAAAGTCTTTAATTAGGGCCCGGTTTCTAATTTAACGCTTTCTGCAAAGACTCGTGACTTTTTCATAGTAACCATCGCAACGTAATGTAGGTACGACGCTTATAAGAGACATCCCAGCCTTATACAAGGCATAAAGAAAAAGCACAATGCCTCTTAGATGGTGATTCAGACCATCAAACTGGACAACTTTCCCTTAGGACTGAGATCCGCAATTATTAAGAACAGTTAATTTATTTTTTTCACCTTTATTCCATAAGGAAAGTTGTCCACTCACCACCTAAGAGGTATTGCGATTTTTGTGTTACACCGTGTAGGCCCATTAAAAGCCAAGTAACCTGGCCTTAAATTGAGCTCACAGAAAGTCCTACTGGAGAAGAGTTGCAAAGTATAGAAAGCAATCGTTAGAGGAGGCCTATGCCTATACAGGGTCGTCTCATCGTAGTCAGGGTCGGGTTATCCTTTGAATAAACCATTTTAGTAAACAGTCGGAAAGGCGACTTTATTTTTGGAACACGGACTTTATCTTTGGAACACGTGTTAGCCTAATTCCACTCTTGCAACCAACAAGCATATCGAAAATTTTCCTGACACAAACACGCCACTTTAAGAAACTTCTAACGCTATTTCCCGACGTTTTCATTCGAATTAAGACGCCGCATTAAGATAACGTATGCGCCCACAATGCCTCGGGAGACGTTATCGTTTAGTTCCCGTACTAGCCGTATGTTTTCAGCACAAGTTGTTTTAACCCCGGTGAAAAATAAGAGGAAGCAGCTTACCTTCTCTCGTATTTTTCAAAGAGGTACAGGGTCTTCTTTTTCTTGTCTTTTTTGGGTTTTGCAATGATGTCGGTAACGTGCTTAAGTGGGTTGAAATTAAGAAGAGCAAGTTAGTGATCGAAACGTTGACATCAACTATGCAAAAATTAGGAATCTGTAAATGGTTTAATTATTGACATATTTTATAGGGTTCCGTACCCAAGGAGTACCAACGGGACCCTATTACTAAGTCTCCGCTGTCCGTCCATCCGTCTGTCAGCGGGCTGTATCCCATGAACCGCAATAGATAAACAGTTGAAATTTTCACAGAATGTGTATTGCCGCTATAAAAACAAATAATAAAAATAAATAAAAAATTGAAAGGGGCTCCCCTACTTCGATGGTACGGAAACTTTCCAGCGCGAGTCTGACTCGTACTTGGCCGGTTTTTGGGTTTGCGTGTTATACACTACCAAGTGACTAAATAAATCTGTGTCATTACTACTTTTCTAATTAAAATGCTTCTTAGTAACGCAGCTGTTGGCTGCAAAAGCCATAAGCTAGCATGATCTTCTGTATATCTACATTTTCCCTATAATGGTCAACAATCTGCATAAGACAACATCAAGCCTGTAATTCAAGAAGGGTTAGACTGAGGTGTACTTAGTACCAGGATAGTACACCCACACGCTGTGTGTGTGTGGGTTTATTAATAATTAACACATCCCACACACCGTGTCTTAATTACCGGTTCTATTATTACCTTCGACTTTATAATTTTTAGTTTATCAATGTTGGTTTGTATTTAATAACTGGTAAGGTTTTTCGTTTTCATTCATTCAATTCTTTCGTTTATTTTCTTTCTAACTTTTATTGTACACTCTAAGGGTATGTTTATTGATTCATTTATAAATAGGACAACCGACAGGTGTAACAAATGAATAACAATTATATGTGCAACACAGCCAGCATTACAAGTTCTCACGAGTAAACTCAGAAAAGGTAGTAGAAATCTTAGGATCACTAAATAAAAATAAAAGGAATTAAAATAAGATATAAAACACAGTCTGACACCAGGTTATACATTACTGACACAGGAAAAAAAAAATAAAACAAAAATGAAGCACTACGCGCGTTGTTGAGATACTTTTTTCCACGTTTATTAAAGACCCACGTAGAACAATTATAAATTATTATTCTGTTCTATTCAAACTTTTTATACTTATTTTTTAGTTACCTTATAAATATGAAATAAGCCAGAACTTTCCGGACTTTTTTGCCAATAAGTCTGGCACTTTGAGGAGCGTCCGGTAACGTGCAGATAACAGGACATGTAGGACACAATATTAAGCGTCCCATCGTTTGTGTAATCTTTCTTTTAAATGCGCAAGTTTCTGAGGATGGATGAATGGATGGATGTTTGTTACTCTTTCACGTGAAAAGTGCACGGATTTGGATGAAATTTAGCGCATAGATAGTTTATATTCTGGATTAACATATAAGAGACTTTTTATGCCGGTAGTATGATCCTGTGGG
Organism: Noctua janthe; assembly: GCA_910589295.1. Lineage (NCBI taxonomy): Eukaryota > Metazoa > Arthropoda > Insecta > Lepidoptera > Noctuidae > Noctua > Noctua janthe. Next base: position 4,828,024 of record OU342560.1, read on the forward strand.
AAAGTTACCGAACTTTACGCGGGTGAAGCCGTGGGCATAAGCTAGTTATACACTATGTACACTCCAGGGCAAAGTTATCTATGAATTTCCACCTACTGACTAGTAACAAACACTATCTTTTCCACTAGCAAACACAGGAACACAGAATGACTAAACATAAACATATTCTAACTTCAGTGCTGTTACAGCAAACGGTTCTCAAATACAGAGCATACAAATCCCAAGTGGTTCGTACATGAGGTGCATCAATATCACTGGTTTCTGTACTTGGTTTCCACGGAGGTAAATAAAAGTGAGTACCTACAATATATAAATTGCTAGATTTACCAAGTTGATATTTGTTTCGTATATAGGTAAACAAAAATCGTAAAATACTTTTGCATCGTTGTGACCGGGTGTTTTAAACTAAATTTGGTCTGGCGAGTCGTTTATTAGGAAATAATTTCAAAGAGGTGCACCTCTTTTTTCTTATTATTTTCGATAACGCAGTTATACTACACAACTATAATTTGCTACACTGACAAGTCGTTTACATAAAGATATCCCACTATCGATGGCCGCCTCACCAAACGAGCGCTTAGGCTGACCAAACTACAGCTGCGCACACTTACAGCCGCCATCACTGGACACGGCTCTTTTAATAAACACCTCTTTATCATATTAGTCACAGACAGCCCCCTGTGCCGAGCCTGCATGGAGGAAGACGAAACAGCAGCCCACGTGCTTCTACATTGCCCAGTGGTTGAAACATACAGGGCAAAGTACTTCGGTACCCCAGGTACTCTCCGCGAGATTGTCAGCAACACCAAGGCGCTGCTGGCCTTTCTCGGGGAGTTAGGGTGGATCGAATAGATTTCCCACCCGCACGCAAAATACGCGCTTTGACGTGGAGTTGCGGACACCAGCCCGTTATACAATACAATACAATACAATACATAAAGATAAAAAATGTATTTAAAGAAAGAGTAATTTTTTAATTTTCATGAGATTTAAAACCTGAAGAACTAAATAGAAAGGTTGTAATCCCCTACAATCCCCGATATGTTAGGCAGAGGTGTACCTAATAGGACCTGATACTCAGCAGTCGCGATTGCGACCACAAGGTACACTACCGAAGCAGTAAAAAAAAAGAGAAAAAAAGGTTGTAATTAGTGAGAATATTAACAAAAATATTTTTTACGACGGTAACCACGTAAACAGTACATCATTCCGACCGATCCCCTCACCACATAGACGTTTATGACCGATTTTTTTTAAACAGCTGTTACATACATTTTGACCGTGTAGGTATTGCAATTTTGTAGGAAACAGCTGTTTTTTTTACATTACTGATAAAAAAAAATCTATGAGGGGGGACCCTGTAATAACGTGTATTCTTTTTAATAGTTATAATACAACATTTACACTTCAGAAGAGAGATCTGTTTCATTAAAAATGAATAGATCTCAAAGGGTCTTTGTTAACCTTTGTAAACGAACACTAGTTTCAGTAATAACACTTTAATGTTTAAGTGCTATGTTTGAAAACAAAATTATTCTAACGTTATAATTTACGTGACAACTAGAATATTATGTTGCTGCAAATAAATCGCACATTCATTGAGATTATTATTTTGAATTTGCTAACTTTATTTTATTCAAAACTCATTTAATAATATTGTGTGTCGACAGCAGAGATTACGTATTCGTTTTTAGACTTAATTATAATTTAAAATCAGGTATATTAATGTAGGGTACATTGGCATCGTCTTAGTTTGCTCGCCATACTCCCCTTCTCGCTCTTACCCATACTCTTTCATTCACTCATAGCTGCATTCATGCTCAATCACTTTTTTAAACTTATGATGCGTTCCGAATTAACATCCTACATTACTGTTTATTTAACACTTCAAGCACAAAGTACAGAGGCGGTCTTAACACATTTTCTACCAGTCAACCTTTGGGTGATGCAGAGGTGTACATCTGAAAAAAATCTGATAAAATGAAATGTTTATCATCAGCCTAAGTTTTCCACTGTCAGGTTTACCACTCAACACAATACTGGACCATTATGACAATTTTTTAAACGATAACAATTACGACAGGCCTCGCTCTAAGAAGTAGCGAAACAATAGATAAGAGGAGGTTTTCTGTGGTCGGGACAATCTTCCCAGAATAGCATGCAGTTGTAAAACGTATACATGTGCCAAAATGTATTAGGCATATGACACAATATACGAGTAGCTACACCAGTACGTTTACACCCAGCTTCATTATGATTGTTGTTTTGTTTTATTTTTCGTACTTCATTTGTTTATTTCCTCATAACCCAACATCCAATTCCCAAAAACAATTAGCCATAAAAAAAACCTAACCTAATCACGTTGGAGTTCACCGAAAATTACCTGTTCAACACACGAAATTTATTATTTAAATTAAGGTATTCAAACAAAGGACCTGTTTAAACGGCTATGGTATAATGCAGCCCTAGTAAAACAACAAGGCTTGTGTCATGGAGTAAGTAGGAAATGAAGTGTTACATGCATTTTTTGTTAAAAATTATAATCTTACAGGTTACTAACTGAGTTGTGGAGGTCAGATAGTCAGTTGCTCCATGTAAAATATTGGCATTTAGCTGCATCCGGTGAGCCGACCCCAACTTAGTTGGGAAAAGGCTAGGTAGATGATGATTATCGCTTACAGTGTTTTATTTTTAATATCAATTTTGTTTACCAACGTTAACGTTAACTTACCTCCTTCTAGAATTAGATGTTTTCTAATAAAAAATATCATCTTAAATCGTCCCAAGAACGCGAACGTAAAGACTACGCGATCGTAGATACCGTAGCTTGTCGCGTAGTACATTGTTGGCTACGCCGTAGCAAAATGTGTAGCACTACGAGCTTTTAGCTCTCTCCAACTGGCAAATGAATTGACTTGTTCAATGTTTTGCTATTCAGTTTTCTTTGGTAAATCAATTGCTTAGAAGAACCTTCGCGTCTTTGACGAATTTTCAATATATTCTTTTTGCAAATAGTGTTTTAAAAACACTTGACTGACTCAATATTAAATTCAAAATGGCCTCCAAAATCATTCATCACTCGCCCCTATTACTCCGATCCCACTCTACTCCAAGTCTGGTCTAAAGTACACAGTTTACTGGCCGTCTTCACAACCTGTAGGCAACAGCAACGTAAACACTGAACTAATTATAAGACGCTGGATACCCAACGTAAATATTTTCCTCTATCTTGCCGTAATGTTGGTAACGAACTTGCCTGTTTTTATTTTATAGGGAAAGTTGCCGGCCTGCCTTTGAAATATGTTGATTAATTTAATTAGTTTTGAGGTTGATATTTTATTAGTTAGTTTATCTTTGTTTTTGGTTTGTTTTGAGAGTTATTGGCATTCGTTTCAAAGTTGTAATAGAAAAAGGGTTTTAATAAAATTCACGTTTTCATATAACGATAATTTATGCAACTATTTAACTTTTACTACTACTAAAATCAAAACGAAATTACATTTATGTACCACAATCACTACTACAATAAAATTTTAATCAATGGTCAAAGAAGCCACGACATTTATATGAAACTAACACAAGCAAGCTCATAAATGCCATAACACTAAAGCAGCACAAGGATGCGAAATGAACCTCCTGGACAAGGACTCAAATATACAAAGGAAACGACAAAAACTTTTTCGTAACAATAACATCACGTCATTAATGCCCTAAGGGTTAGGCAGAGTTGTACCTTATCGTACAACCCATTTGGTCTGTTTTTTTTTAAATACTTAATAGTACATCCACAGGTCGCCAGTTTTGGTAAAGTTCACGTATTAGGGCGCTAACTTAGTGCCATCAACAGGGCACAAGTCTAGACTCCTTGGCTGCCACTGAAGAATCCCTTATGATAAAACCCAATAAAGCTTTTCCGACCTGGAGACCTACCATGACGTCTTAAAGTAGGAGTAATTCCAGAGTGGGAAAGAGATGGCGCTAGACGACCTGTATAGCTCTGTCTCTTTCTCATACTGGAATTACTCCTGCTTCAAGACGTCATAGTAACCCCCTGATGGCCTACCATGACGTCTTAAAGTAGGAGTCATTCCAGTGTGGGAAAGAGATGGCGCTAGATGACCTGTATAGCTCTGTCTCTTTCCCACACGGGAATTACTCCTGCTTCAAGACGTCATAGTAACCCCCTGATGGCCTACCATGACGTCTTAAAGCAGGAGTAATTCCAGTGTGGGAAAGAGATGGCGCTAGACGACCTATATAGCTCTGTCTCTTTCTCATACTGGAATTACTCCTGCTTCAAGACGTCATAGTAACCCCCTGACGGCCTACCATGACGTCTTAAAGTAGGAGTCATTCCAGTGTGGGAAAGAGATGGCGCTAGATGACCTGTATAGCTCTGTCTCTTTCCCACACGGGAATTACTCCTGCTTCAAGACGTCATAGTAACCCCCTGATGGCCTACCATGACGTCTTAAAGCAGGAGTAATTCCAGTGTGGGAAAGAGATGGCGCTAGACGACCTGTATAGCTCTGTCTCTTTCTCATACAGGAATTATTCCTGCTTCAAGACGTCATAGTAACCCCCTGATGGCCTACCATGACGTCTTAAAGCAGGAGTCATTCCAGTGTGGGAAAGAGATGGCGCTAGATGACCTGTATAGCTCTGTCTCTTTCCCACACGGGAATTATTCCTGCTTCAAGACGTCACAGTAACCCCCTGATGGCCTACCATGACGTCTTAAAGCAGGAGTAATTCCAGTGTGGGAAAGAGATGGTGCTAGACGACCTGTATAGCTCTGTCTCTTTCTCATACTGGAATTACTCCTGCTTCAAGACGTCATAATAACCCCCAGATGGCCTACCATGACGTCTTAAAGCAGGAGTCATTCCAGTGTGGGAAAGAGATAGCGCTATACGCTCTGTCTCTTTCCCACACTGGAATTACTCCTGCTTTAAGATGTCATAGTAACCCCCCTGGGTATCAAACCTCAGGACCTCATCCTCAGCAGTGACGCTTGTGACTAATATACCAACGAGGCAGTCAAAACATTTTCCTCACTTACTTATCTCCACACCTCTGTCCTATTTTTACGCGACTAAGAACTTTGCGTTACGTAAGAGAAGTGGCTCGTGGCTCAGATATCAGACTGTCGTCTACACCATTCTCATTTTATAGGCATCGTCATATAAATTCAACCGACTCGTTCTTAGCTTTCCGAGCGAATTTCAACATATCGCTCCTTGTACGCTACTGTATTCACGGTGGATCGAAGGCATCTGTCTCACTGTTAGCGATTAGCGAGTAGATCTGGCAACTATAAACGAGTTTTTAGTTATAATGGGTGTAAAAGTACCCTTAACGTAGCCGAAAGGTACTTGTTCTCCCCATCATTGAGATATTTTTCTGTGTTAAACCCCACATTCTAGTTACGGAAATATTGGGCGTCAAAGTTCCAACTTTTTTTACTAGTTTTTTTTTAAATATAATTTTTTAATTTCATAATTCTACTTTAAATACCGCCACGACCCCCTTCTATTCAATGCACCCATCAGCAGTGTTTTGAGTGCGTAATATTGAGTCCTACCGTAAAACATGATACTTTGCCCAAAAAGAAAAAAAATCCAGTAAAATAACTGTTATATTAGCTGATCTAAATTCTCACTCCAATAAGGTTGCTTCCACTCAAAATTCTATCAAACAATAGTGATCTTTATTTTTGTTAACCACCTTCTGCGAAGCAGTCATGCTAGTGAAGGAGGTGGCGGGTCGTGAGAGGGAAAGAACCTCACGTCCCAGCCGCCGCGGGAGACGCCCTGGGCGTCGGGGGTCACGTGGTGGCTTCAGGCCACCGTAGGCGCGGGCCTGTGGACGGCGAGTTATGGGCTAGCTCGCCGTCCGGCCGTCTTATGACGACAGGCCGTGTCGACGGCGCGTTCGTGTTCCACGTGCGCCTCAAAGAGATGTCAGCAAATAAGTAGGGGTCCGCAAGGGCCGTAGCCTGCCAGGGCTGCGGGACTGTTCGAAAGAGATACCGTGGCCCTGGAACACAAAGAGCAAAGAAGGAACATGAATGGGTTTTAGTCAGTAAAAGTCTGACACTCCCTTCCGCTCCGCCCAGAGTGGAGGGGGGTCATTTGATGATTTCCAATACGAAAAAAAAACAACATGACCTCGCTTTGTATAGTTTTCCCGTACAATTTGAGATACGCATAAACTGGTTTTGTTTAGCTTAATTGGTCGTCGTGGGTACAATCTTTCGTAAGTATTGGTCGAAGAAAATCGCCGATGACTTGACGCTTCGTCGCTGACAGTGAGACTGGTGTCTATACCTTCTAGTAATGTTATTTGAGTTGGAGTTTCGGCTGTATTATTAGAACGTTACTCTGAATGTTGGTGTAATGTGAATGTGTGTGTTTTCTCACTTTTTGCTGGAATTATCGCCGGGAAGCGGCTGTAATATCAAGTGGCTCAATTTTGTCGAGATACGTGAATGTGAGAGTGAGAGTCCCATTGCTGGGCAAAGGCCTCCCTTTTATCCTTCTAAACCTCTCTATCCTGTGCAATATACACTACTAACATAGTTTATAAGTACTTATCCACTAACCACTGTTGTGTGGCCTTGTTGTTCGAAATAAATCAATATTTGATTTGATTTTTTGAATATCAGGCCATATTCGCCCCGCAAACAAGATCAGATCGTCACACCACCTTTGCAGCGGTCTACCTCGACGGCGTTTTCCTCCGACAGGCGTCCAGTGAGTGACGCTCGTTGCCCATCTCTTTTTAATATCTGTTCATACTATAAATTAGTAACTTTTCGTGTCCATTTGTGTAGATCCTGTGTTGTTCTTTTAACAGTTCACAACTGATTTTGTGGCGGTTTAAGCCATCATTTATAAAATTTATTCAAGTGGGTTTGTGTACCTATAATACATTGAGCGATGGAACGAAGCATATTGAATATTTTGACGGCACGGTTGGTGCAGTGGCTAAGCGATTGACTGCTGCGCATCGTGTCGCGGGTTCGATTCCCGCACGGAACAAATATTTGTATGGCCTACAGGTAGTTGTTCCGGGTCTGGCTGTTTGTGTATGTGAGTTTAAATTTTTGTAAACGCACCCACGATACAGGATAAATTCCTAGAGTGGGGTAAAGCTTTTTAAAAAAAAAACTGTTAAAATAAGTGACCGGACAAGAAACACCACACTGCGCTCGAGGACAGGGCAGGGCAGGCGCACAGCGGTTGGCCTGAATATCGCAAGACTGTAGCTCAGAGACAGCTAGACGTGATCGCAGCAGACCCAGGAGAAGACGGTGAGACGTCTTGAATGGCTTGTTCTAAATTTGGCAAGAAGTACCACACCATCTAAAAGTGGGAGGAACGAGGGGACGCTTTTGTCCAGAAGTGAGACAAAAATTACATTGATATTAAACTACGAGTAATATCTCTTTGAGAAATCTTGAAGTTCTGAATAGTCGTTAAACCGTGCGAGGCCGGGAAATTTCAATCAAAAAAAAAAAAAAACAAATCAAGTCATTAAAAAATTTATATAACCTTTTAACACAAGTCACAAACTTCACATTAAAATTACTAATACCTTCTACCATTTTGCAACAACTAAATCCACTAAACACCAGTTTCAAAACCTTTATATCAAAACCTAAGACAAACGCGAGACGGGTTCGTTTTAAAACAATTTCACCCAAAGTGAAACTGTAAGCTCCGTCACACAGCAGACAAATCCATTCGCCGCTGGGTTTCAACCTGCATTTTATAGCTAGACATTACACCCTGCACTCTTTGCTCTTAACTTCACACTTTGCATTATAAATTCAGTTTTAAAAAAGGGAATAAAACAGTAGCGACAGTTTTTAACCGTTGAAAATTGCAAAGTAGACGGGTCTTCGTAAGGCTGGATAATTCTAAGGTTGGCTTGGTGGAAGTGACACTCAGCGGTGGGATCCTTGTTCAGCGTCAAGTTACGTAGAGACCTGGTAAACAATTGAAATAGAGTACACTGATTTTGTTTTGAAGCTGTATCTACTTATGTAGTTCTGAACACTTGAGAGCTTCAAAACCAGGTCCCAACGTGGACACTGAAAAGTACGCTTGTATCAACGGGTTCAATAACTAAGGACCAGGAGGACCATAATTATGCATGCATGCTAACCGACAAAATTAAATGCTTGCACTGACTGGACAGGTCCACTCGAATCTGCGTGGTTATTTCTTTAAAAGACCATCTCATACACTAATGTGTATGGTCCTCATGCGCCTTCACCAATATCTGGACTTTAAAAGAGACAGTGACCTCTGATTTAGTTTTGGCTGTTTCTTCTCAGAGTAGTCAGATACGAAAGACCGGCCCCATCTAGTTTTAAAACATAATATGATGTGACGTGTAAAAGTATTTTTTAATACCATCGTCGTCTGCCTAGCCTTTTCCCAACTATGTTGGGGTCAGCTTCCAGTCTAACCGGATGCAGCTGAATACCAGTATTTTACATGGAGCGACTGCCTATCTGACCTCCACAACCCAGTTAGTACTGGGTAATACGATACCTCTTGGTAAGACTGGTTGTCAGACTTTTTGGGCCACTGACTACCTAACGACTGACAAAGATCTACAAATGACACCCGGGACCAACGGCTAAACGTACTTTCCGAGGCACGGAGGAAACTAGGTATGTAGTGGGTGGTCACCCATCCACAGACCAACCTAGGCAAGCACGGCTTAACCTAAAGATTGATCCGAGCGGCTGTTATTATTTAGCCACGAGCTCCTATTGGTATTTTTTAATACCAATTTACACAAATAAAATAATATGATTTAGCTAGGGTAGCCTGAAGGCCCTGAACCTCTAAGGTCTCTATTGATCTTAAATTATACATTGCACAAATAACACATCATAACAGACATTTTTACAAAATAAAATCGTCCATAAAGCTACATTCATCAGTGGTGCATACACGTTGATACAGAAACTAAAACAATTTATAGCAACTCAAACACTGTTTTAAGTTTTCACGGTTTACAACTAAACTTATACTGTCACTTACGGGATATTTTCTATGATTGTTCATTATTTTGAGCTCCAGTTAACCCGCGATCGTGACGCTTGCAACAGCGCCGAAATATCGGGAGCTCAAAATAATGAACAATCACGGAAGATATCCCGTAAGTGACAGTATAAGTTTATAGCAACTCATTGTAATAGGACAGTTCCTGTGAAAAATTGATTCAATCCTTTTTAGTTCCCGCGAGGTCTACTGAATAAACAAACACTTATGCAGCCTTATTTCCCACTAACTCACCGTTAACAACTTTACCTCTAAAGACAAAGAAAATTATGCCAGATCTGTTGAACGATAGAGTTCAAAATTGGTCGTATTTGTGAACGGAATCGTACAAACAAAAATCCTGTGGCAAAGAATCGAATAATGTTCATAGAAAATGGGTAATATCGGAATCTCATAAACATAGTTAAGCATTCAAACATTCAATAATACTATTTCCTTTCAGTTTAATTAAAATCCTATGCATGTATTTGTTTGTTTTGCATTACATAGATGCAGCCGTTCGTAAAAAACAGTTATAGGTATATCAACCAGGCTTTACACAATTATTTCAAAAACGTAAACATAACGCCTGTAATCCCCGAAGGGTTAGGCAGAGGAGAGGAGTACCCATTAGTACACCCACATGTCGCCAGTTATGTTTAAGTCCAATGTAATAGGGGCGAGCCTAATGAAATCAATTTATTCATCTATTTAGCAAGGTCTAGACAAATAATAATGACATTCTATCAGCGAAATTGATGACGCAAAATTCAAAAAATTATTTAACTTATAGAACATAAGCTACCGATTATGTCAATCCTGTTGAATAAAAGTACAACAATATTATAGATAAACAAAAAAAAACACGCGTAATGTCATTTTACCCGAGTAAATCCTTTCATTTGATACCGATATTATGAGAATGCATAAAACATAACAAATCTGCCATCTTTCGAAGTCCGCCATATTGCATTTAGTATGACGTGAATGCATTATCAATGTCATACAAACTAAACAAGTGTGCACAATTTCAGTTCAATCGAAAACTGTCAATAGGGTCAAATTTAACAGCAAAAACTGTTTTACATAGTTAGTTACAGACGAAGCTATTAAAGCGTGTTAAAAAGCCTTGAAAATAATTACCACTTGTCTTGTGATTACATAAGCTTTTCTGAATATATTAATTTTGAAGCCGACCCAAACAATCAAATTGCAGATCTCCACAGATTTCCTCAATACACAGAATCCAATTCAAACCTAATTACTCCCGAACCACTAGAATTCGAACAATGAACACATTATCTTATAAACGGCAAAACTAATATTAAATGAAAAGTTCGTACGGAAAGCAGGTACAATGCAAGACCTCAATTCGTTCTCAAATACAATCGGCGAACTTCTAGGCACGCTATTTAAACTTGGCAAAATAGCTTTTCAGTTAATCGCAGTCATTTTGTTGAGTACCATCGTTGAGTTTGATCTGATGATATTTTAGCAAAGTTGCCGACTATAGGTGGTTGATTTTGTATGGATGGTTTGACTTCCGTGGATAGTGGTTTTTTTATCTATTTCTTTCTGGTGGGAAAAGAAAGAGCTGTAATGTATCAACTACTAAGTAATAGTTTCATTTGGAGAGAGGCCAGTTTTCGCTTCGTTGGAAGACGGGGAAGCTGGTCCTCATCCGGAAACCAGGGCGCCCTGCGGACTCTCCGTCCGCATACCGGCCCATCGTGCTGCTCGACGAGGTGGGCAAGCTCTTTGAAAGAGTCATTGCCAACCGCCTCGCCGGGTACCTTGCGGGGATGGGGCCGGATCTTGCGGAACACCAGTTTGGTTTCCGCAAGGGGCGCTCGACGGTGGACGCCATCATGCGCGTGAGAGCCCTCACGACGGGGGACGCGGTGTCCCGGGGCGGGGTCGTCTTGGCGATGTCTCTTGACATCGCCAACACCTTCAACTTCATGCCCTGGAGCTGCATTAGGGAGGCACTCCGGTATCACCGGGTGCCGACCTACCTTCGTCGTGTGGTCGGGGACTACCTGACGGATAGAGCCGTCATCTACCCTGGTCGAAACGGAGAATGGAACCGGCGAGAGATGTCGTGCGGTGTTCCACAGGGATCGGTTCTGGGGTCGGCCTTGTGGAACATCGGTTACGACTGGGTGCTGCGCGCCGACCTCCCTACCGGCGTCAGCGTAGTTTGCTACGCTGACGACACGCTGGTACTGGCACAAGGGAGGTCGCACGAGGCGGCGGCCGAAAACATGACACGCGGGGTTGCGATAGTTGTGGAGAGGATCCGGCAATTGGGTCTCGAGGTGGCACTGCACAAGTACGAGGCCATGTGTTTTCATGGGCCTCGGAATGCGCCACCGTCGGGATCCCTACTGACGGCAGGAGGGGTTTCCATCGGCGTCGGGTCGACGTTGAAGTACCTAAGACTCGTCCTCGACAGCCGGTGGAACTTCGTGGAGCACTTCCGACGTTTGGCTCCCAAACTGGAACGGACAGGGGCTGCCTTCAAGCGGCTCTTGCCCAACCTGAAGGGTCCAAACGCTTCCTGCCGGAGGCTATACGCGGGGGTCGTGCGGTCCATGGCCCTTTACGGGGCCCCGGTGTGGGCGTGTTCTTTGAGGCGGCAAGCCGCCCACTACCTGAACGCGCCCCAAAAGGTAATAGCCATAAGGCTAATCCGGGGGTACCGCACGATCTCCGGCGAAGCGGCTAGCCTCCTTGCCGTATTGCCGCCATAGGATCTGGAGGCGATAGTCCTCGCACGCCTGCACGAATGGCGCGCGGAGGCACTACGTCGGGAGGAAACTCCGCTGCCGCGGCAAATTGCCGCTCAGCGGACAGACCTCCGGTGTGATCTCATGGCGACATGAAGAGAGCGACTGTCGCAACCCCGTGCAGGGCACGCCACCATAGTGGCGATAAGTCCCCTCTTTGAGGAGTGGCTAGAGAGGCGCCACGGCGCCCTCACCTACCGCCTGACGCAGGTCCTCACCGGACACGGTTGTTTCGGGAGGTTCCTGCACCGAATCGGGCGGGAGGAAACGCCTGGGTGTTTCCACTGCGAGGATCGTCCGGAGGACACGGTGGAGCACACCGTGGAGGTCTGCCCCGCATGGGCGGAGCACCGCCGTGTCCTCGTAGCGGCGATTGGCGGTGGCGATCTCTCGCGTCCGGCCTTGGTTCAAGCCATGGTCCGGAGCGAGAGGGAATGGGAAGCCGTCACCTCCTTCTGCGAAGCAGTCATGCTAGTGAAGGAGGTGGCGGGACGTGAGAGGGAAAGAACCTCACGTCCTAGTCGCCGCAGGAGACGCCCTGGGCGTCGGGGGTCACGTGGTGGCTCCCGGCCACCGTAGACGCGGGCCTGTGGACGGCGAGTTATGGGCCAGCTCGCCGTCCGGCCGTCTTATGACGACAGGCCGTGTCGACAGCGCGTTCGTGTTCCACGTGCGACTCAAAGAGATGTCAGCAAATAAGTAGGGGTCCGCAAGGGCCGATGCCTGCCAGGGCTGCGGGACTGTTCGAAAGAGATACCGTGGCCCAGGAACACAAAGGGCAAAAAAGGAACATGGATGGGTTTTAGTCAGTACAAGTCTGACACTCCCTTCCACTCCGCCCAGAGTGGGGGGGGTCATTTGATGATTGCCCATCCAGAAAAAAAAAAAAACGTAATCGTTTCATATTTCGAAGCAATTATCCTGAAAAAATATTCAATTGTGGTTATTAGACTCCTCCACCGTGCAACGGCTTAACGTGCTTTCCGAGGGGAAAACACGCTAAGCCGTTGGTCCCGGCTGTCATTTGTAGATCTTTGACAGTCTTTACAGGTAGTCAGTGGCCCAAAAAGTCAGACAACCAGTCCTACCAAGGGGTATCATAATACCTAGTACTAGCTGGATTGTGGACGTCAGATAGGCCGTCGCTCTATGTAAAATACTGGTGTTCACCTGCATCCGGTTAGAGTGGAAGCTGACCCTAACATAGTTGGGAAAAGGCTAGGCAGATAATGAGACTGCCGGCGCCATTGCTGTGGTTCTGACAGTATTTACTTACTAGTTCACGAGTAGTTACGTTACCCTAGGACTATTAAAAAGAAACGCCGATAGCGCCGGTCTAACAGACGCAAGCACTACTGCTGAACTCGTGGGTTCAATTTGTTAATGGGTTTTTCCATTAGGAACTTCTCAGTAGCAGAAAGAAACCTGACTTTGTGCCCGGTTGTTGGCAATATACTCGCCCCTGGTGGATCTTAAACAAAACTAGCACAATGTGGGTTTACTGTACTAGGTACACCTCTCTAAGCCTAATCTTCTGGGAAAATATGTATATTCTGCCATCAGCCCGTACTAGAAATATGGTGTCCGACTGGCCATTTTTAGTGTTCCGTACCTCAGTCGGCAAAAACGGGACCCTTATAGAATCACTTCGTTGTCCGTCTGTGATGACCGTTTTTCTCAAGAACGCATGGAGGTATCAAGCTGAAATTAATATCAAATACTGTGGTCTGCTACCCCTTAGAGCAGTGAAAAAATCAAACTTGTGATTCAAAACCTATAATTATGGTACTAGTACTTCCCATTAACCTGGAATCATGAAATTTGGCAGGAAGCAATGTCTCACTTTAGTAGATAAGATAGATATATGTAGTTTAATAACAAAATACCTACAAGTTTATACGGTAACTTTTTGTGCGCGAGTCCAACTCGCACTTGGCCGGTTTTTATTATCACGGCATGTCCTATTCCCAAAACAAAACGAAACTAAAGGATGTTAGGGAAATTACAATAACGAAACTAGACATTGGTACACGCGTTCTCGCAATGAAAATAACTATAGCCGAAACACGCAACCGCTAACAAAGTAAACACAAATCATACAAGTACGTACTATAGTGCCCAATATTTCACAGAGCGCGCTTATCTTGTAATAGAAGGAAAACATATTTGTAACACCGCGTAAGAATGTAAGCCGTAATAAAGTAAATCGACTTAGGCTTGTTTGTTGCTGCGTAGATCAGTAATAGATTTATTCACGACTAGCTTTTTCCCGCGGCTTCGCTCACGTTAATTTAGAATTTGACAATCAATTAGGGTTCTCTGCTTGTAATTCAATTATGATTCGAAAGACACGTGGCGCCATCTTTGAGCATTATAACGTTATTGTAGTTTCCCTCGGGAACAGTTCTTGCTTTCGGGATGAAAGCTACCTTATGTCCGTTTCTGTACATCTGACAACGAGGATGATCGGTTCAGTGGTTTAGGCTTGAAAAAGTAACAAACAAACTTACTTTCGCATTTATAATATTATACGAGTAGTAAGGAGCAAGGATATTTAATTTTGTCTTATCCGAATTTGGGAAATTGCGATCGTAGGCTTGGTTTCAGAGTTCTTTTATAACTAACAATGATTTCATATTTAGAAGCTAATTAGCTAGGAAAACCTCGTTGCTTCGTTGTCTCTAGTGGTCGCAAACGTGACTGTTGAGCATGAGGTCCTGTGTTCGATTTTCGGGTAAATTGTTATTGGGTTTTTCTATCAGAAATTTCTCAGTAGCAGCCACGGAGTCTGGATTTGTGCCCGGTTGATGGCATTAGGCTTGACCCCGTTTACATGGGACTTAAACATAACTGGTGATATGTAGGTGTACTAATAGGTACACCTCTGCCTCGGGGATTACAGGTCTGATGTTATGTTAATTAAGAAAGAGATTCACTGAAAACTATGGAGACTAATTTAATCCAGCGGTGCATGCATGATTATTTTTCCAATATCGTAATTTTATCAATTTGGCTGGTATGGCATTTCACTGAAATGAGTTTACCTTATTTTGTGGTTCATCCACCTATTAAACATCATGAAAATACTGACCGTATTCATTTTTATTAGCATAAGCATAAGCATAATCAGCCTATTAATGTTCCCACTGCTGGGACGCAGGCTTCCTCTCTATGAGAGGGAATTGGCTATAATCCACCACGCGGGCCCAGTGCGGGTTGGTAGATGTTACATGTCTTCGAATTTTTGGTTCTAGGACAAATTTATCATTTTTATTAATCTGTTTCAACTATAACATCAGTTCTATTGATAAGTATAGTAATTCAGAAACCGAGTTATAAGGGTGAATATGGCAATTTCAACGTTGAGAGGAGCTCGTGGCTAAATAGTAACAGCTGCACGGGTCGATCTTCAGGTTATGCTGCTCTTGCCTGGCTTGGTCCGTGGATGGGTGACCACCCATTGCATACCGAGTTTCCGCTGTGCCTCGGAAAGCACGTTAAGCCGTTGGTTCCGGCTGTCATTTGTAGATCTATGACAGTCATTACAGCTAGTCGGTGGTCCGAAAGTCTGACAACTAGTCTATCCAAGGGGTATCTTGTACTACAACTGCTTATGGAGATAGGCAGTCCCTCCAAAGTCCAAAGTCCTCCTGTAAAATACTG
Organism: Noctua janthe; assembly: GCA_910589295.1. NCBI lineage: Eukaryota > Metazoa > Arthropoda > Insecta > Lepidoptera > Noctuidae > Noctua > Noctua janthe. Next base: position 4,843,538 of record OU342560.1, read on the forward strand.
GTATTCACCTGCATTCATCCGGTTAGTCTGGAAGCCGACCCCATCATAGTTGGGAAAAGGCTAGGCAAGATGTTGAAGAAGTCACTTTGTCCAGACCCTCAGATGCCTGATTAAGTACAGACGCCAGCATATCAAGCTACCCGAAACTGTCAAATTTTCCCAGTCAACCTTGAACCTAATGCTATTGCAATAATTAATTTTAAATAAGTTTTTTACGCAAACCCTGCGTAGGGAATTACAGCTGTTTTTGATATGGAAAGAAAAATTCGAGTGCGAGCAGGGTTTGAACCTGCGACCTTCCGATTCCGTACACCGGACGTCTTAACCAGTTAGTCCATCGTACCCTGCTCACAGCTCTCGAAATCTTCGTTCTATTAATAACGTCTTACGGTGACGTTGGCAGTGTTCGGCGCGTTGGTGCCGGTGTACAGAATCGGAAATTCGCAGGTTCAAACCTTGCTCGCACTCGAATTTTTCTTTCCATATCAAAAACAGTAGCAATAATAAAGTTGAAAATCTATTAAAGATATTTGACAGATAGTAGTAGCTTGATGGGCAGGCGTCTGTACCTCCAGCAATACAACATTTTACAAAGTACGTCACATTACGTACCTAATTCAAAAATGACAAACATTATAATTACACATATCACATTTATAGAAACAAAACAACCCTTATACAAAGCGACAGTTGCCGCGGGGCGAGACTACTTCGCGATAATTCTCGTACAGATTTCAGAAATATGAGATATGGCATGTGTTATGATTATGGACGAAATGATCATAATATTGGAATACAAATAAAAAATACAAAATACAAATGGCAGCTTGAAAAATTACCAGCTATGAATATATTCATAGCGGGTAATTTTTCAAGCTGCCATTTGTTATTATAACTGTAAGTATAAGTTGGTTATGAATAAATAAATAAATAAATAAATTATTTTTCGTTGAAAAATTCATTTAAATGACTTTAATTCATAAAATATTGTGGGGATTATCTGTCCCCTAAAGTGCTTACACAGTTTCAGAAGAATTTAAATAGAAAGGATAATTATGGTTTTTACCTACACGTCTCAATTGCGTAGCATAGTCACACAATATTGTTCCCACTACTGGGACACAGGGTCTCCTCCCTGTAATAAAAAAAAAATAAAAAAAGAAAGAGAATGTACTTTTTATTTATTTTGAAAATAGAATAGTAGATTTAGTTATTATAGCAGCCTACAAGAATCCGTAAAATGATTTAATTTTTCGGCCCACAAAAATATTTGTAGAAAACATAACACTTCTTTTTTGGGCAGTCGTGTAAAAAGGTACTTCTTTCAATCCGACAGCATTAGTATCAACACCAATTTACCGTGACTTCACATCTTTCTTCTTCGTTCCATGCCCCACACATTTGACTTCGTATCTCGTTACTCGTAACTCTGTACAATTCGACCTTTTTGTTACTACCGAGGTGTATACTCGCCTTTGTTTCTCTCTGACTCTGACAAAAGACGTACCTTTGAAAGGAAATCCAGCGTGTTATGTAAATTAGAAACAGTACGACTGCTTTAAAGGTAATGTGTGCTATCAGTTGTGTTCGCGAGGGTGATTATGATTAATTGTCTTTCTTTTCGAGAAGTGAATCCTTATTTTTGGGAAGATTGTTTTTTTTTCTTTGTTTATGAACAGCTCATGCTGTTGTACAGTCATCATCTGCCTAGCCTTTTCCCAAGTATGTTGGGGTCGGCTTCCAGTCTTACCGAATACCAGTATTTTACATGGAGCGAGCCTATCTGACCTCCACAACTTAGTGCTGGTGCCCTTGGTAAGACTGGTTGTCAGACTTTCGGATCACTGACTGCCTTTCATGCTGTTGTACAGTATGAAATTAAATTAGCTATCGAAATTTGGCAAACGTTTTTTTGTAAGTAGGTACCAATATTAGACGAACAAAAAAAAACAAAAACCATAGGGTATTTTAAACTCGTAAATTGAACTCGCAGTGTGTAAAAAGGTCTAACTTGCTTTTACCACCATATTGTTACTATGAATCCAGTATACGCGGTGGAAGGGACACCGACGCGAAAACTGTTACCACGTATCCAGTACATCATTCTGAGCCCCTTCACATAGAAATTTTTCATCGGTTGTTAAAAACAATAATCAACTGTTTCCTACTAAAGTGCATAAGTGCACCTTGATGTCCCTTACACTTAGTAGTCTAATTAAATTGATCATCATCATCATAATTCTCCTACCCTAATCCCAATTTATTTGAGATCGGCGCAGCATGTTTTTTTCTTCCATACTTTTCTATTATTTCTCATCTCAGCAGTCACCATCTTTCTAGCCATGTCATCCATCACACAGTCCGTCTATCGTTTCTTTGACAATCATTATCTTAAAAAAAACTACGATAACTTCTTTATTAAATCAAAACACTTACTTCTATCTAAGATTTAAACTTTTGCTACCGTTTACGCATGACAAAATTAATTATTTCTCCGTCCATAGTCTGAATATAGATCGCTATTTATTAACGAACACGCTTGAACCTTATATTATATAAATCGGCATGATGTACCTAATTTATGAAAAGGTCAGAACGGATCGTAAATCCGTGAGTTTATCTACAATTGCTGCGTCAGTCCCTAGGGCTTCAATCATTCGCTCTTCTTTGTACGTCCTAAAAAATAAATTAAATCTCGTAAAAGGCGAAGGTAATAAAAATATCATAACTCAGAAAATAGTAGCGTCATTCTTATTTTAAAATAATTTTCTGTATGATATGGAGAAGCCAAGAGGCAAGCTGAAGAGTCGGAAGAGCTTCCTTAGGTCGACTAATTCATTAATCGACAACAACAGGGCTAGTTTAGCAAAAAAAATTGTGACTCCTCAGACATCCTCCTCCGACACATTATGTCGAAGTTGCAGAAAGGCTCCCACCGGAACACCTGCTGCCATGGCCCACCTTGAAGACCCTAAACCGATTGTGAAGCTAGGTGGGCTGCTGCAGATACAACCTGGTCCCATATGTGACTACGGTGCCTCAAGGCTAAAGTTAAAATATATATGTATACCAGCTGTCCCATACATTTGGGTCGAGTATGTATTGAAATTTAGAATGGTCAGCTGATAATTTTTTTTGCATTTAAGATATTGGACCCAAGGAGAAAGTGATTCAGTTTGATGGTCTGCAGCATATCCTTTCATATGACTATACCCTTTCTGTTACAACCTGTATAAGAAGCACCAATTGTGAACACAATCAAAAAACCTCACTCAAGAAACCACAAACGAAATCAAACTCACTTGTTATGAGATTTTTATAAACGTATTTCTTAAAGTGACTCGTTGGTGTAGTCGTTGCAAGCACGACTGCTGAGCATGAGGTCATGGGTTCGATAGCCGGGTCGGGTTAAGTGTTATTGGGTTTTTCCATCATTAATTTCTCAGTAGCAGCCACGAAGTCTGATTTGTGTCCGGTTGATGGCAATAGGCTAGCCTCCTATTACATGGAACTGACATAACTGGCAAAATGTGGGTGTACTTGTCAGGTACACCTCTGCATAACCCTTGGAGGATTATGGGCGTGATGTTATGTTAATAATTAAAAAGTGGGTATTATAAATACACAATTCTTTTCCATAGAAACTCTTTTAATAATACTTTATGATCATTTTTGGTACTTGACTGATGGTTACATCTTATAATAACACAGCTAATTCTTTTATGTTATATTTCACTTAGAAATATTGCTGGAACCCACTGAATAAAAGAATACAGCACTTAGATCCAAGCAAAACTAATCACATCACCTTTGATAGATCGAGCAAACAAAACTTAGTAATCCCAATACATTTTCAAAACAATAACTTCAAAACATCGCATGTTCTATAAAAATGATGGATGTGTTATAAAAATATAGGAAAGATAAAGTCGAAGGCTTACCACTAATGCTTAGGTAACCCTCCTCGCCCCGTTACAGATCATAAATACCGTAGAATCCTGATAAGCTCTGGTAAAAGAAAGGCAAGTACCAACCCACGCGAAAGAGGAAAGTTACGGTGTCTTTAGGGTTGACAGATCAGGGAGTGAAAAATGCTAAGATAATGGGTTGAAAATGCCAGGAAATGGAGGATGTGGTGAGGCTAAGCTGCTGTGATAACCTTGTGTTTTGGTGCCTAGTTTGTTCGCTTAGTAGGTTGTGGTAGTGACGTTTTGTAGGTAAATTACTGGAGACTGTAGCGGAAATAAAGTGGTTCAAATATAATAAGTAGGATTATTTTTTTACACCAGATTGTCTAAAATCATAATAAGATAATAATATGAATTACGTTTCAATTCGTAAAATGGTCAGAAAGTGACAATTCATAATATTAACTGCGTCTGTGGTCACAGACGCAGTTAATATTTTAAGAACTCAAATGTGATTTATATTATTATCCTATTATGAATCTGCTAAAGTGGCCATTTTTGGCCCCCTGATCCAATTTTATCCTGTGGTTAAATACACAACAAAGCTCGACTGTTAGAAAATACCTAATGGCATTAAGAGCCACCAGTACGATATATGGAAACTAAATAAATAAATATGAGAGGGTTGTCGAGCTGAGCAGTTATTTCTATGAATTCAATAAGTATATACCAAACCAAATTAAAGTCTATATTAAGAGTCATGTTCTAAAAACTCAACATACTATAAAAATTTGGGTCTGCAAAATTCAGTACAGTCATAATTTACATACATAGCCTATTGTTAGTAAAATGTTCAACCTCTAGCGAATACATAGACTATTTTCTTTTTTCTATGCTATTTACAGAAATATCATATTATTTAGATAAGAATTTGACTGCTGGCGACCCTGATTCCTCTCGAAGTCGATGTTGGCTTTGTTTGAAAGTTGATCGGTCCCTAATTTTCTTTCTCTGAAAAGAAAAAAACAACTAAGTTGCCTACATTTTAGACGGCCAGTGTCTTCTCTCATTTATTTAAAACAAAGTTAGTTTGGGACGCGTCTCTGCTTGTTTAAAATTTTGTTTTTCAAATTTAAATTTTGATAAAGAGAGGAATTAGTAATTAGAGTTGTACGTTTTTCGAATAATTATTTAATTTGAGGTAAGAATACGTTATTTTGTAACAATAAACCTGAATATTTTTATTTGGTTCAACAATTTCACCTGAGAAACATTCTCATCAAAATATTTTATACTCAAATTCACCCCAGAATGTGTATCATCAGTTACTGAATAATAAAAAATAAATAAACGCAAGCGAAAGACGTATCGAAATTTTACCGAATGACAGTCTTTGTCTACTAACATATTTCGTAAAAATATTTTTTCTCTCGGCATCTAAAAATGTATGTAGGTTTTATATGTAACTCAGATGGAGGACGAAAAATGTTCTTCAAAATAATCTGTACAGAAAATGTGGCGTTCAGCACTGTGTGTAATTTTTTATACATCACGCCCGTGTGATCGTGTTTAAAAGTGAGAAATTTTAACATCAAGGTTTGTATACGCTTTAGTCGTCGTTTAAATAAACGCTCCGTTTAGCAATTTATATTATTTACGTTTTTATAGGTACAGAAATTATTGGGTGTAAATATTTCGTAACGTTGTTTGAGAAGGGTATAGTCGATCTCGTAATTGGTTTACACACCAATTCAATACAGTTTTTCACCGAAATGTAAACCATCCTAACTGACAAATACCTTGTTGTTGTAAGACCTGCAAGCGATATTCAAACTTAACCTTTTGAACGCCATTGTCACATACGTGACAAGCAAGCGCGTGCCCTGTACGACACAAATATGTGACTAAAATGGTAGGTGAAATTGTGGTTTGGCGTGGAGAGCACGCGCGTGCGTTTATGCTCAGGCGTTCAAAAGGTTAAGGTGAAATTTGCATTTACAAAGTCGAGTATTCTTTCGCAATGATTACAGAAAGAGTAACTCAGAGTTACTACACGGTTTTTTTGCGGTAGTTAAATGTCTTTGAAAGAAAAAAAAATCCATAAATAAATACAATCATTTGAATAATCTGTCTATTCATGTCGTAAAGAAACGTAAACAAAAATCGTGACGGAATTCGAAAAAGCTGCCACAAATCAAAGGATTACTTAATCTGCCTTCCAAAGCTTATCTTAATCCTTTTAAAGAATCCCATAAAAGGCATCAGCACGGAAGTCTTTGAATAAAGTTTTTCCTGTTATTTAGTAAAGAATAACTAGAAACGCTTTCTATGTAAATAAAGAAGCATGGCGAGGTTGATTCTTGTCGTTTCGACATTGGTTAAAAATATCACTTTCAATGGTACTTAAACCAGTGTTTTCATTTGCTGAAGAAGTATTTTTTTTTTACCAACCATAGTTAATATGTTAAGAAATTAATATTGTATTACCATAGTTGGAACATATTTAAGAAAATAAATGGGGTAATTCAGGATTTTTTTAGATGGCCACACTGAGTCTTTTATCTATTAAAAGTACGTCTAGTTTACCCAGATTTTCGACAATGGTTGGCGCTGAGATGAAATTGAAAAATTGATTTAAAAAGTTTTCAAATATGAAAATAGGCCTTCGGATTATCTATTAATCAAACACAAACAAAAAATATTAACTATTTTCAATAAATCGTGCCTAATAAAATAATGTACGGTTTACAGCAAGTACATAATTGTTTTAGCCCAATGCGTATCACGAATACTGACCAAACTCGACACGTACTAAACCAACACAATAAACATAATGGAATCCGCGTTAGATTCGCAAACAATTGCTTGTTTATTAATATCCATTGCCCTAAATCAAATGGCTGTCAAACGGTTTAAACCAGGGGTAGAAAACCTATGGTACATGTACCACTGCGCACCGGTAGCAAGAGATATAAAACTGGGTATATACGTCAAAATAAATATCGTATAATTGTTTTCAATATCGTTTAGGTAGGTTACATAGATCTTGTGATGGCCAGTTCTTTATTTGATCCGCTTGTAGTAACAAGCGGATCGAACTCGCCACCTGGGAAGAATCCCAGGTTGCGAGTTCCAACCTAGCAAATACCAATGTCATCATCATCATCTGCCTAGCCTTTTCCCACCTATGTTGGGGTCGGCTTCCAGTCTAACCGGATGCAGCTGAATACCAGTATTTTACATGGAGCGACTGCCTATCTGACCTCCACAAGCCAGTACTGGGTAATACGATACCCCTTGGTAAGACTGGTTGTCAGACTTTTTGGGCCACTGACTACCTAAAAAAAAAAAGTCTGACAACCAGATACCAATGTGACTTTTTCAATATATAATACTTTCTAAATAGTTTCTACATCGGCACCACTGACTAACGGCTGAAAAGTCATTGTGAGAAAACTCTGGACGTTGATCTGTAAGCAAGCATGTTGATCAAGCTCATTTCTGCTATGTATGGGAAGTGGCTTTAGCTCCATATTCGGGACATTACAGACAAAAAAATATAGATCTAAAATGCCTTATTACATTAATTGCATTTTAAGTTATATGTTTTGAATCGTTTAAAAAGCATTTAAACATAAATTATTTTTGCTTTTATTCTCTCTTCAATTTGCTAAATTTTGGCAACACGCGTCACGGTCAAATTAAAATAGCACATAGATGTAAAAGGTTATCCATCCCAGCTTTAACCCGTCCGCTGCGAAAATATGACCGGCACTCCGAACGTTTTGTGGTACGTCAATATATTTGTGTAACAGACGACATAGTAATATCGACCCTTCTCAATATGTGGCAGACCAAAGGATTGGGCTGAACATACATACATGAAGCGTTTTGGCGTTGGCATTTCTTAAAGGTTTGAGATTTGAGTGGTGCGGTTATTATTAGAAGGCTGCCTCGTGTTTGGTTAATTGAAGGATTTGGGACAGGTAGATACAATTCTAAATTATATCCGTCGTTGTTGTTCTTGGATGATCTGAGTAAAGACACCACTGAATCAATACACTCAGTATATCGCAGTCTGCTGCTGACATATGTCTCTTTCAAGGTACAGCACTACGCTATATCCTCCGCTTTCTTCGTTTTGTCCGTCACAGCTACATCGATAATGCCAACGTTAACATAGTTTGAGTTACAAAGTTGTGTACCTTCTAGGATTATTCTACAACTGGCTAATAAACAATGTTATTGTAAAAAAATATTTACATTTTTTCAACTTCTAAATGTCACTTTCTGTCAATTGGAAAAGGAGTTTGAATATTTTGGCGTCCCTAGCTTCCGCCATTTTGTTTTATTTTTAAACTAGCAGCCTCGCATTTTTGAGGTTGTTGGACCATTTAGTTTGGGAGTGTCCCACAAGGACGAAGTGGAGACACACTGAGACAAATTACCGACAAATTATGTTACAGTGTTTAATTCCCCATCTCTACATAGAAAATCTATTCATATCATGTAAAAACCCCAATTCCTAAAAAAACAATGAACAACCTCGATTGCACAATCTTTTACTTTGAACCCTCAAAAATAATGATGTCCGCTACCGAAACGTATTAGCATATTTGAGCGGAAAAGTCAAAAACCCGAGGCACTCAGAAAATCTGTGTAGCTAACATTTTTTCAAACAAAAGCCTGGACTGAAGGAAAACATCTTATTTTTACACAAATTATAATCGCAGGATTATTTGGGATTAGCGCTCAATTTTGACGGAAGCGTCAATCCTGAAAGCCTTCTTTTCTCGACTGAATGTATTTGTAAAGAAAAACTTTTTCCTTTTAAAGGTTTTGTTTTTGACCGGCTTTAGGCTGACGTTTTGTTTATTTGGTGAGAGGGTTTTTGGTAATAATTTAATATAAAACATTGGTTATTCAGTATTTGAACGCGATTCCGTGATTGGATTTCACAAGAAAGGATTTGAAAAGATGTTTAGGTAATTAATTAAAAATCTTTGAAAGCGACGGAAACAAACAGCGATTTGATTATACAACATTATTTTTAGTATATACGAAACCTGAATTTAGTTTGTTCAGTATAAGTAACTGAATTGATTCCAATCATTTTTAAACCATGTTATATTATGTCCCAAAAATATATTAAAAAAAAGTTACAAGTTTGTACACCGAGCGATACTAAGTACCTATCGCAATCATTTGGGTACCTACTGCCAAATTATTATTATCAATGAGCTCAAGACGACGCTGGAGGCGCGCGCGCGGGCGGGCCGCGTGGTGACCACGTTTTTGTGAGGTCAACCAGGTAACAGAACAAGCTTATAACTTTATGATTTTTCATGATACAGTTTTGAAATTTTGTACATAGATTCTTTTTATAAAAATACTAGACACGTGTTTCAGGTTTCGCATATACTAAAACTAATGTTGTATGGTTTCAAGTCCAATAACAGTTTTTTTTCTTAGACAATCTTCTAAAAGAAAAATAAACTGAACGATGTATTTTCTACCTCAATCTCCTCCAATCTTTACTTTTACTAACCTCATCAAATGAGGAATGTGCTCATTCCAACTATATGGGACATTTGTGAGTTCAAGAAAAAAAGAAAATTGTTTAATTCTCCGGAGGTTTTCCTACAAATCAAGATTTGTTGGAAGAAAACAATTTCGCTTGGACTAGTTTTCGCCCACGACTCTGATCACGTGTAAGAAAATTAACCTTTTGTTGATTAGGTATTGACAATAATTGAAGGAAGTTTGAGTCAATCAATTTCTTCTGTCTCACGCAGAATAGTTTACATTGTGTTTAAATAGATTTTTCAAAAGGGTTTAATTAATTTGAATGAAAGTGAGAAAATGACTCCCTGTATTGTAACAACTTTACTATGGCGCGCGCCAATCTTATTTTATTTTTAACGGGCTATATACAAGGTATAAACAGACCCTTCACATAGCCGTCAACAAAGCATTCTGTACATCAAACTAAGTAACTTTACGCAAAATTTTTTGCTGGGATTCGACTTTTTTTTTTGGGATGAAAGATCACGTTTTACGGTAGGACTCGATGGAAAGCACTCAAAGCTGATTGTGCTGATGGATGGATTGAATAGTACGGAGGTCGTGGAGGTGTGTAAAATAAAAATCTTACATTCGAAACATGTATTTAAAAAAAAACTTGCGTAAACGTTGAAACTTTGACCCCCAATATCTCCGTAACTAGAAGGTTCCCAGGTATGGTCTAGAACAAAAAAACGATCGCAAAGAAGGGGAGGACAAGTACCAGATATATTAAGGGTCTATTTACACCCTTTATTACATACACTAGTAGCCAAAAACTACAGAAACCCCCAACTGATACAGTTTGTGACCAGGTGGGTTACCATGACGTCTTAAAGCAGGAGTAATTCCAGTGTGGGAAAGAGATTGAGCTAGACGACCTGTATAGCTCTAGTAACCCCCCAAGTCTGCGCACACTCTTGATTATGACACTTTTAATTCGTATCATCATTCAACCTCTAGTAAACTTTTCCAACAAAAAAATATTTAATGTTTTATCAGTGCAGTGAAACTGAAGCTCTGTTTTCATATCTGAACATACACCAACAAAGAATTCATGAATTAATGTTTTATTTCTGTCCACATTCCCAAATTAATTTTGTTAAACCATCATTTAAACTCCACATTGTTAGCTTCCAGCCCAACAATGGCTTTGTTATAATTTTCACGCACGACCCACTGAACCAGTTCCCTATTATCTCGAAATTTTAACTCCACAGTACCCCTGAAAAGAAAAACCCAGAAAGGAAGCTCCATACAGCAAGTGAAAACACACATACTTGAAACAAACGGATTTCTACAGCGATTGCAAGTTCATTCGCGACTGGCATTTGTTGGAGGTCCGTGTAGTCTTCATGCTTAGAATGTCATTCGTGAAGTAGTATCATCATTATTCTCCTGCCCTTAACTCAATTTATTTGGGGTCGGCGCAGCATATCTTCTTCTTCCATACATTACTCGTCATCTCAGTAGTCACCTCCTTTCTAGCCATTTCATCGTTCACACAGTCTATCCATGGTTTCTTTGCTCTTCTTCTACTGTTATGGCCATCTACATTCGTACTCGAAACTTTCCTCACGACATTTTTCTCATTCCTCCTCATCAGGTCCGCATACGAAGACAATCGATTACCTTACAACTTTTCAGTAACCGGCGCCACTTTGAGGAGAAGTATTTTGGTCTATGCCAAATAAATTTAGATTGCTGTCGATACGCTAAGGAGAAGTATAGGCAATACTAGTCTTGGTTTGATCACCATAAGTAGAAACGTGTCGAATGAGTTCGTGAACCAGTTTTTGCTAGTTGTAGCCCATTCGTCATGTTTGTGAACGGGCGCCGTCAGTAGGGACTGGTCATCTCTTAGCTGCCATGGTTTAGTTAATTTTGAATTGTTGATTATATTTTTTACTCTGGTTACTCTTAACCTACACGTCTTTCTATATCGTTCTCACAACATATACGTATGTTTGTATAATCTCAACATAATTATGTAACCAAGAATTTTTAACAATATTTTGATTGAAAAGAGTGTTCGTGGAGTTTCTTGCCCATTCTTCTCCATAGAGATCTACGCTTTGGAATGGATAACTACAGTAATTTCACGAGTTGTTATGCCTTGTGACTGTAGCTTCGTTTTTTTTTTGTTTTTTGACATTCTAAAGTGCCTGTCATGGTCTAATTGAAATAAATGCTTTGAGTTTGAGTGTGTGTAGAACCAGCCCTTCTGCTTTTATTTCGTGATAGTACATCGTGTATCAGATAAGAAAGTTTTCTGTCCAACATTACCAAAATTGCGTTGTCTGACAAAGATTGATTGAGATTTATGATCGCCCGCATTCCCCTAATTAACTTTTACCTGCATTTCGAAAATAACGGTTTTTATGCAAGAATTGATTTACGATGTTTATAAATCATCTAGTTTTATAGTTGAGCCTTTTATTATGGATTCGTTTAGTGCTTTAATAGTGTTTGTGTTTGATGTTTTCGTAATAAATCTACTTTGTTAGCTGGCAATATTTGTGTTGCGTTTATTTTGTGAATTTTCGTTTTGATGTTACCAGCGGGTAAAATTATTTTTGTGAAGAGATATTTGATTTTACATTTATGAATTTACATTTTTGTATCAAATAATATTCTGTTACTAGATTTATTCAGCTTTTAAAATATTTTATATATTGGTAGCGATAGTTAGTTTTTTTACAAAGTACCGTTTTAAAAATATTTTCACGACTGCATAGTTTTTCCAGCACACTGTGGGTGTAGTTAACCCGCAGGCACCCACCAACCGTTGTTAATTGGCTAATCTTTTAACTACGACAGAATTTTTTGAGAGAAATACAAAATCAAATACCTTCCTAAATAATTTTTAATTGTGATGGTGTTAGTAAGTTACTTTAAAACTGTTTACTCCATTTCTATACTTTTTGTATTAAATGCACCTACTCTTGACCTCAATCTAGTCCTGACAGTCAGAGATAAGGTCGATTATGGAACGACAATACTACTTCATCGAACTACTTCATTACCTTCAAAACAATAAAATTTTTGTATGAAGAAAAAATTCTAATTTAATAAAATAGGTCGACAAATCCAACTTGATACTTAAAACTGTGCTATAAAAAAGCTACACACAAGCTAAAATGAAAAATGAAAGAGTGCGATTTAACGCATATTCGTAAGGTTCTCGTGGTAGGGCTCAACTGCTAATTTATTTATATCTGCCCGCTACCGGCGGCAATATCTCAACGCCGACCAGTGTTGCTAGCCACTAAACAATGTTGCCATGTGTAAAAATGCCTAAAATTTCAAATATAGCAGTTGTTAAGGGTGTTTGAATTGGGGCATGTAGGACACTCTACTTTTGGAGCAATGGTCATGTTTACAAATTAATTGTTTGTAGATGCGCCATTTTTACTTATGTTATCCTTTTCGTTGCGATTTTTTTTATTCCAGGGCTGCTGAGAATTTAGTCCTGGGTACGATTCTCAGGTCGGGCAAACTGTTAATGTGTTTTTCCATAAGAATTTACCCAATTGATGGCAGTAGACTCGCCGCCTGTTACATGGGACTTAGACATAACTGGCGAAAACTGGGTGTACTATTAGGTACACCTCTGCCTAACCCTTCGAAGATTATAGGCGCGATGTTATGTTATGTGTTTTTAATCGAATTTTAAAGAAAAGGTTCTTGCTGTTTGTAATCCTCCTAGACCTCTTTCTTATGCGAGTGGTACATTTCAAATTGAATTACAGCTACAATCAGTGTACTGATTAAAACATATTATTAACCCATATTTAATTCATATCATTAGGTATTTTATTTGATTGGAGTCTCTCTAAAGGAACACATCCGAAACGAGGTGATCCGACCGAAATCCAAAGTTGTCGACATAGCTCACAGAATAAGTAAGCTGAAGTGGCAATGGGCCGGTCAAATTAGCCGTAGAACCGAAGACCATCGGGGTAGACGTGTTCTTGAGTGGAGACCGCAAATCGGCAAACGTAACGTGGGGCTCCCACAGGTTCGGTGGAGTGACGATCTTCAACTGGATGAGAGTTGCTGAGAATCGAGTTGAGTGGTGTGCGGTTGAGGAGGCCTTTGTCCAGCAGTGGACTGCTATAGGCTGATGATGATGATAGGTATTTTTGTTACATACTGTAAAAAAAGATTTTATTATGGTTTTATTTTTATTTGTTATGGTTGCAGCTATTTTCCTTCCAAATCACTAATTAACATACCCCATAAAAATAAGAAGCTTTCTAAAATGGCAAAATTGTTCTTATATTTACCTACACCAACCCCACCGCCTCACACTTTCCATGGATAAGGAATCTGAGCTTTGCCGGATGTTAACATATTATTAAGATCAAGGACCTGACAGCTGCGAAAATTTTTATTTATGTAACGTCTTGCATTTGTTTGTTCCTCCAGAGGGTTGTAAATTGCTCAAATCTACAATCTAATGTAGACTGGTTGTTACATAATTTTATGGATAGGCATATGCATAGCATAATCAGCCTATAATGTTCCCACTGCTGGGACACAGGCATCCTCTCTATGAGACAGAATGGGCTATAATCCACCACGCGGGCCCAGTGCGGGTTGGTAGATGTCACATGTCTTCGAATTTTTGGTTCTAGGACATGGCGGTTTTCTCAGTTTGTTTTCCTTCACCGTTTTGAGAACAGTGGTGATGGAATAAATTACTCAAAATAATGCGCATGTCTGGGTTCGAACCCAGGACTTCACTTAAGTCGCGGCCGCCACCACTGGCCACCGCGGCTCTCTCTTTTATGCATAGTTTGTACGAATATATCAGTTTTTTTCTATAGCGAATGATTATTTTAACATAGCTTTCTTAGCTCTCTCATGAAACGTGCGAGCTGAGAAGCTTACTGTCTTGAACTGACCACGTCAATCGAAGCAGATGTAGCCTTGAAATGAAGAAGTGTCTCAGTTTAACTTGATCCAATGCTGGAACGCTTTTTCACGATCTCAACGTTATAAAGTACTCGCTATTTATACGCTAGCAAGCTGCAGTCCCGTCCGGTCTCCTGTCTGCTCGGTTTGATCGCACCATGTGCAATTGCTCAGCAACATTATCACCAGTTCTATTCATCTTGCTTACGTCATCAGCGGATCCATGCTCTTCTCTGGTCTAATCTGATGGTATTCTGATATCTAGATGTGAAATTGGCTGAAATCACCATCAGATTAACCAACACACCATACCACATTACGCCACAGATTATCAGGATCCATTACCGCAACTGTGCTTATCATTTTAAATCGCTCAGAACTAAAATACGTAACACGAAATCAGTCTGTTTTTTTTTTTTTTAGAATAGCTGAGCCTAAAAATCGAAGTAACGGAACCCTAACTAAACGACTTAAATACTTCCTTCAGACCAAGTACCGGTAAAGCTGTCAAAATCATTATCAAACACTCATCTCCAACTAGGCCACGCTGAAACGAGGGTGAATAAGTTCAGGGGAAGCCATTTCCAAATGAACTGCTACCATAAATCAAAGCGTATCTATAAAAATAGGATCCTCCTTTATAAGGAACTAATTTATGCCCGCGGCTTCGCCCGCGTGGAGTTCGGGAATTGCCCACCGGATATTACTTCTGGAATAATAACTAATCTATGTGCTTTACCAGACTATAATCTATCTCTGTGCCAAGTTTCATCAAGATCTGTTCAGGCGTGATTGAGTAACAAACATCCATCCATCCAATTGAAAAACTGTAACATATGTGTCTCATAATTTTAATTGAAGAATGTGTAAGTGCACCAATTTTCGAGTCAATTTACCCTGTGAATAAAAAGTTTCACAGAAAATTAAATTATATTTTCGTCCTCTTAGGGGTGAAATTTCGTAAAACCCTTTCTTAGTGGATACCTACTCTTCACAAATAATACACCGTCCAAATGTCGTGACTCTAGGACCAGCGGTTTGGGCTGTGCGTTGATATATCAGTCAGTCACTCAGGATTTTGAATTTAAATGTACAGATAGATATGAGAACGAAGGTCAAGTACGCACTTTAGCAGTTATTACCGCTATATTAATTTAATAAAGCTATGTTTAAAGTTATTTTAGTAAATGTCTGAGATCGATTTTGTCTGGTTGGAATTTTTCAATAAGGAGTTTCTCAGTAGAAGCCTAGTGGCCTACAAAATTGTGCCCGGTAAATTAGAAATTAAATGTCCCCTTTTATATGGGACTTAAGCATCATCATCTGCCTAGCTTTTTCCCAACTGTACTTTAAAAGAGACAGTGACCTCTGATTTAGTTTTGGCTGTTTCTTCTCAGAGTAGTCAGGTACGAAAGACCGGCCCCATCTAGTTTTAAAACATAATATGATGTGACGTGTAAAAGTTTTTTTTAATACCATCGTCGTCTGCCTAGCCTTTTCCCAACTATGTTGGGGTCAGCTTCCAGTCTAACCGGATGCAGCTGAATACCAGTATTTTACATGGAGCGACTGCCTATCTGACCTCCACAACCCAGTTAGTACTGGGTAATACGATACCCCTTGGGAAGACTGGTTGTCAGACTTTTTGGGCCACTGACTGCCTAACGACTGTCAAAGATCTACAAATGACAGCCGGGACCAACGGCTTAACGTGCTTTCCGAGGCATGGAGGATATGTAATGGGCGGTCACCCATCCACAGACCAACCTAGGCAAGCACGGCTTAACCTAAAGATCGACCCGAGCGGCTGTTATTAGTTAGCCACGAGCTCCTCCTATATGGGACTTAAGCAAAAATAGCAAAATCTGAGTATGTTTCACATTTTATTTGCATGTCTGCTTTTCTCTTTATAAAATACACACACATACACTTCGCCCTTTTTTTGTTTTTTTTTAGAGTTGAATCATTAGTTACGGAGATTGCCCCCTACATACAAATTTACAAATAAATTATACCTCTTCATGGTATAGACTGGCTTGAAGCCTGGTGTTACATGATTTACAAATAATTAATCTTATTTCAACCCACTTAACTGAGTTGTATTATTTGATATCTAATCTAGTTGGTCAGCTATTATTAAAATAAAATTGTAATAGAAAATTTAAAATCTTAAAATTTTTCCATTTGACAATAACTGTTTTATGACATGAATTCGGTTTTAGTAATAGAACCATTTGTATTCGGAATGAGTTGAAAGATGATTCACTTTATTGATCGAATGCAGTCCAACATTCATTCGTCGTTTACGACATCTACTTGAGCTACTTTTGTTATAACCACGAGCTGAATAGTGAGTCTGTCAGCATGATCCATAAAGGCTCCAGCTACCCATAATATGATTCGATTTTTACTGATATGACTGTAAAATACGCTTTGAAGTCCGTTTTAGCAAGCGCAACTGCAGAGCATGAGGTCTTTGGTACGATTCCCAGGTCGGCAAAGTGATATTGGCTTTTTCCATCAGGATTTTTTCAAAAGCAGACACGGATCCTGGATTTGTGCCCGGCTGATGGCAATTGGCTTGCCTCTTATTAAATGGAACAAACATAACTGATGACGAAATGTGGGTTTACTATAAGGTACACCTTTGCTAGACCCTTCGGATATTACAGGCGTGATGTTATGAACTTTAAGCATATTAAGCACAAACTTATATCAACTCTGTACTAGTTTAACTTGTTAACTTTCAAATTAGTACCCTACAAACAACGTGTATATTAAATCTAAAACCATATCATGGTACGCTGGAACTGCAGCTTCCAAGCATTGTATGCCTATTATAAGAAATCTGTACTACATTGTTTCAGATCAATAAAAAAAACGAGATATGCGAAGCAAAATCTCAATTTCTGAAGTAACACCATAAAATGATCTTCACAAAGAGAATATCTCTCATGATTGGCTTTGTTATGAAAGACAAATCACCAATAACAATTTTCTTAATCAAAAGCCTTTCTCAAATTCACGATCAATCATTTTACTCGAGACCTTTCATCAGTCAAATTTTGTACGTATCTAAGCGTAAGCACACGAGCTAGAAGAGGACTCATTTTATATTGAACACGTCTTTATTGTCTTGTGATGCAAGCTTAACTTATGACGGAGAAATCTGATTCAGTTACAAGATTGGTCAGAGCTGAAGAAACATCGATGGTCAGGTTGTGTACGTCCGAACAAAGCGCTATGCTTCCACATTTATTTGCGAACTGCCAGTCTTCAGAGTTCACTGCCAGCACCGTTTCCCGATCATTATAATCTAGATTTCTTCAAAATTCTAGTGAATCGGTTTCGTCTATGCCACGTCAGCTACACATCAGGCGAGTTGCGACTTAACGCAAGTCTATTAAACATTAAAATAAAACTGATTTATCGCTACTACTGTTGAAATGAGCTGTCACAAAATATACAACGTTTTGCTGATAGATTGGTACATCGTTGTAGATAGTAGAATTCTGCTTATCATCATCATCATCATTTCAGCCAAAAGACGTCCACTGCTGGTAATAGGCCTCCCCTAAGTAACGCCACATTGACCGGTCCCGTGCGACTCGCATCCAGCGGATCCCTGCAACCGTCACCAGGCCATCGGTCCACCTAGTATGAGGCCTTCCAACGCAACGTCTTCTGGTTTGCGGTCGCCACTCCAGAACTTTGAAATTATTTTCATCTTCCAATTAATAAGTGCTGGACTAAACAAGAGAAAGTCGATTTAGGAACAGTGTTAATTCGTTCTCGACTTGCTCTCTGTTTTTGTTTGTTTTATCAACAATGTCAGCCTTCACATATTCTTTCACCAAAAATTTGCCAAAATTATCTATACAACATTATTTTTAGTATATGAGAAACCTGAATATAGTTTGTTCAGAATAATTAACTGAATCGATTCCAATAATTTTTAAACCATGTTATATTTTGTCCCAAAAATATTTTAAAAAGGCTACAAGTTGGACACCGAGTGACACTAAGTACCTATCGCAATAATTTAGGTACCTACTGCCAAATAATTATTATCAATGAGTTCATGGCGATGCTGGAGACGAGCGCGCGGGCGCGCCGCATGGTGACCACGTTTTTGTGCGGACAGCCAGGTAACAGAACAAGCTTTTTGTGATTTTTCATGATACAGTTTTGAAATTTTGTACATAGATTCTTTACATAAAAATACTAGACTCGTGTTTCAGGTTTCGCATATACTAAAACTAATGTTGTAGACGTGACGTGTATTCCACAAACACGGAAGAAGTCATTCTAGTAGCTTCCCATTCTTCAGTGCTCGTTGCCCGTTCCTCTCTAATTAATAAACCTAAGCCTTCCTCTATAAAACTTTTATACGGCAATAAAAACCACATCGAAATCCTTCCAATGAATCTTGAGATTAGTCCAAATAAACAAGCTTGGTTTTATACTTGATG
This sequence comes from Noctua janthe, assembly GCA_910589295.1. NCBI lineage: Eukaryota > Metazoa > Arthropoda > Insecta > Lepidoptera > Noctuidae > Noctua > Noctua janthe. The sequence goes on from OU342560.1 coordinate 4,862,400, forward strand.
TAAATGTTTGATGAGATGAAGATGTATGCTGCATTTTTGGTGATTCAGACGTGAATACTATAGAGCTGTCATTTGTTTTAGTATCTGGCATAACCGACCTATTTTTTTACCAGGCTGTCACGAGCTGTCACCGCTTAACTACTGCATACTATCGTCATATCCCAGGTCGGGCAAAGTGTGTTTGGGTTTTCCATTACGAATTTCTCAGTGGTCGCTCGGATTTTAAAGTTGGCGGTATGATACCCCCGTGCATTGGAAAACACGTTAAGCCGTTGATCCTGCGCCTGGCCACCCCGTGGGACGATGAGAGTGAGTGAGCCTCTATATATAAAAAGCGCTATCTACTCAAGCTCCTTTAAAAAGCAATTAAAAAGCTTCCTGTTTTAATAAGTGTCTTTATGCTGTTGAAGATCTACAACGAAATTCCTATGTTGTTGTATTTATGAATTGTTGTAATATTTTAGCGTGCTTTTGTTTTTCTATTTTTCTCTTTATGTAATTTTAATTTTCTTAATTTTCTATGTGATTTCAGATACAATTCATTTCGTTTATGTTGCATTCCATGTTGTAAATAAGATGTTACAATGGGCTTAAAGCTAGATAATATGGACCCTGTAATTTTATTGTTTATGAATAAATGACTAATGACTAGAGCATTACAGCTGGGTTTGCACACACACCTTGTTGCACACACAATATTTTTTCTCTGTGTTAATGGCTTCTAACACTAAGATTGGTGAGCATGACCAAAAACAGCATAGTAATGAGTAGCTACCTACGTCTGACGTACAAGAGCAAATTATACTATTTTAAACAACCTAAACAATAATGGACGTCAAGGCTAGAATTTTCTTTCTGAGAAGCCAAACTTGACCTGTGAGTAGGCTGAATGATTGAAGATTTAATTTAGCTTTACACCAACTTAACTTGTTGATTTGATGCTAATCTACTGCTAAATAATAAAGCATTCACTTTTTTCCAGAAGAAAAAAGGGAATGCTTTGAACCACCGGCTACGATCAATCACGCACTCCGGTTGCTCATACTGACTTTTCTAAAGAACAAATGACAGATGAGGTGGTGTGACTGGCTACAGTTATTCCCTTCAAAGAGAGAAGAAGACTCAATACCAATTTATAACTGTCAGCAAATAATGGTAATATAACTGTCCAACCACTCAACCCTCCCACAATAATATTGACCAATAACGAGCACATTCATCTCCATCATCAATTCGTAAAAAACAGTGATAGTCTGATAATAAAATTCAATTTCATACCGATGCAGGCCATTACGCCTTGACATAACGAAGCGCAATTTCGGAAAATAAGTAAAAAAGGTGCGTCTTTTGAATTGGATTCCCTCTTCGAGTTATGAGGGTCGCAAGAGCCATGCGTCACAATCATTCTTTGTCTTAGAACTGCGCCGTTTCTAAATATTGTTTTTAGTCTGTTAGGCTCGCAAAATATTTACCTCTACCATGCAAATTTCAACCTTTTCTTGACAATGCATGGTTCAGATTTGTGTGGAAACGGGATTATAATATGTTCTCCAAGATTGGTACAGTAAGTTTGTTTCGGTATTTGACGTTCGTGTAATATAAGTAAGTAGTATACTGTGTAGGTGTATGGAACGTGGAAAAAACGTGTTTTCATCTTGTTACGGAACTAATATGAATTGATAACGAAGAAATTTTCATGATATTGTCGTTTATGTTTGAAAGATGGTAATGTTCAAGGATAAATTGAATCAATTTCCTATTTTTCCTGGTTATTCATTAACTGGAATAAATTTTTCAAATTATTAATATTACATTAATCTACAAGGTGTAAACAGACTCTTCACGAAGCCATCAACCAAACATTCTGTTCATCAAACTAAGTAACGCAAAAATGATTGCTGGAAAACGATGTTTTTTTTTGGAAAAATCACGGCTTATGGTAGGACTAGTTACTTGTGAAAAAGTTGAACCTCGAATATCTCCGTAACTACCTACTAGTTACGGAGATAGATTCCCAGTTATCGTCAAACATAATGAAACAAAAAAGTGATCGCAATGACAGACGGGGCAAACAAGTATCTGGCTTCGTGAAGGGTCTTTTTACACCCCCCCCATAGTAACCCCCCCCTATAGTAATATTATAAAGAGGTACAATTTTATTTGTATTCTTTTAAGTTTGGATGAAGGGGATAAGTTCGAAACTCCTTATCTGATGCCAAAAAATCTTTCACTGTCACAAGTGTCATAGATAATATTTAAAACTATACGGGGTATCTTCCTAGTCTAGGCTTTTAGGAGATTTCCTCACGATGATTTCCTTCAATCATAAAGCTCCTGGATTAAAATAAACTGGCCAAATACGAGTCGGACTCGCGCATGAAGGATTTCGTACCATCAAGTGTTTAATTTTAAATTTATTATTTGTTGTTATAGCGGCAACCGAGATACACATTCTGTGAAAATTTTAACTGTCTACCTATGACGGATAATGAGATACACCCCGCTGACAGACAGACGGGCAGCGGAGGCTTAGTAACTTGGTCCCGTTGGTAACCCTGGAAACAGTATCAGTTTTAAGTCCAAAAACATTTTCTCTTTCCTACAATTACAAAAACCAATTCCCAAAGTACACAATTTAGCATATGCATACATATGCATAAAAAGCAAATTTTATTGCCAGCAACGGTCGCAAGGTACCTATGCAGAAGTTCGGAATAAGTTGGCGAGAGCGCTCTATTTACTTAGCTCTCGAACAGCGACTTGCGTTCAAACTGCGCTGGCCATAGATTAACTTTAGAGAGGAGATACGACTGTAGTTTGTCTTTGGAGTATGCGGATTGGAGGTAGATTAGTCTGAGTGAAGTTGGTGGCTTCCGAGAAGATAAGGCAGCTTTGCATTTGACTGGTCTGTCGCATATAGCCACCTAAAATGGCAATTATATTCTTGCCAATTGTCGAAGTTGGATGATATTTAGAAGATCGCAAATAAGACCTGGTTGTGACTTGCGTAGACCAGGGAAGCACAGCACAAAATAATTGGATATTAAAAATTGGATGGAACAAAGCTGCTAAAGAGTACAAATTGTCTTCTACAAATAACAGTGACCTCTATAACCCAGATTTCGAGAAGTTTATTCCATTTAGTTTATTTTCACATAATTGTCATTTCTTGCGAATAGATGCTGTTAATCAGGCAGCCAATCACAAAGCTAGCAAAAGCTTTTACAGTAAACTTACAGAAGGATTAGTTGTCCACTAACTTAAACAGTAGATTCTGAAAGTCTCGGTGTATAAGTCTCTTCTGAATCCATTGTACGGACGAATGAGACTCTTGACGTATCTGTTTACTCTATTTATTTTTACTCTTTGACTAAAACGATTTCTTTTACAAGAAACCGCTCGAAAGCTGCGAATATGAAATTGGCTCATCCTTGCAACAGACATGCCTTCTTTATTTATGCTAACAGAAAAGTGCCGTTTTCAGAACTTGCCATGGTAAGTTGCTCAAGTATTTTATAACATTTCTTTACAAAGTTTCATTGTAAAGCCAACTAGTTTTATCTTATCAGTGTTGAGTCGTGAACTGAATTGGGATGAGGTGTGATTGCGTAAAGAGATAAACAGATTGTTAAGGATATTTATTTCAAAGTATTTATGAATACCTCGTTGACTACCTCGTTGGTCAAGTGGTCGCGAGTGCCACTGCTGAGCATGAGGTCCTGGGTTCGATTTTCCTTGCTCCTGAAAACGTTACAAAAGTCATCATCATCTGCCTAGCCTTTTTCCAACTATGTTGGGGTCGGTTTCCAGTCTAACATGATGCGGCTGAATACCAGTATTTTACATGGAGCGACTGCTTATCTGACCTCGAAAACCCAGTTATTACTGGGTAATACGATACCCCCTTTTAAGACTGGTTGTCAGACTTTTCGGACGAACTGTATTGACTGTCAAAGATCTACAAATGTCAGCCGGGACCAACGGCTTAACGTGTTTTCCGAGGCACGGAGGAAACTCGGTATGTATTGAGTGGTCACCCATCCACAGACCAACCTAGGCAAGCGTGGCTTAACCTGAAGATTGATCCGAGCGGCTGTTATTATTTAGCCACGAGCTCCTCAACGTTACAAAAGGCAACGTCGTTTCAAAATCTAGGCAGCCGATGTACTCCGCAAAGAAACAGAAAGTTAATCTTAACTTAATTATAACGATATACCATTTACTGCGGAACAAAAATAAAGAAATCGCCGAAGAAAACTTTGGTCAATATTAAAATAATTTTCCTTCAAAAGGCAAAGGTCCGAAGTGGTTCTCATTTACAAAACTTTGTATGTACAAGTTTTTATTTACGAAAAAGTGTTTAACACGGGTTTGCGTTTAAGTCTCGTGTTTTGAAATCTTCAATAATGTTGTTAACAATCTGACAATTTTTCCAAAGTAATTGAAAGCATTGGGTCTTTTTCATTTGACCAGAGATACACAGACCTATCGTACTGATCATAGCATATCCATGCTATGATCAGAATCATAATATCATACATCAATAAGTTGACAGTATTAAGAATACTAAGTTTATTTATACGAAATTTTATCAATCCCGGTCGATGGAAATAGGCTCGCCCCTATTCATCATCATCATCATCATTTCAGCCGAAAGACGTCCACTGCTGCAACCTTCACCAGGTCATCGGTCCACCTAGTAGGAGGCCTTCCAACGCAGCGTCTTCCGGTTCGCGGTCGCTACTACAGAACTTTTCGGCCCCATCGGCCATTTTTTCTGCGAGCAATGTGCTCTGTCCACTACCACTTAAGTTTAGCTATTCTTCGGTCTACGTCGGTAACCTTGGTTCTCTTGCGTATGTTCGCGACTATTAAATGGGACTAAATAATACCTGGCGAAATGTGGGCGTGCTAATGTACACCCATATTTCGCCAGTTATGTCCAGTACCAGTTATGTTTTAGTCCTTTGGGGGGTGAGCCTATTGCCATCAACCGGGATTGATAAAACTTTGGGTACACCTCTGTCTATCCCTTCAGGGTTTACAGGCGTGATGTTATGTTATGATTGTAAATCTACTCAAATGATATAAATATTTTTTGTTATGTTTGTCCTAACATAAACAGTCAAATTGCTAGTCTTCTTGTTAAATAAATCATGATGAATATGCAGATACACGCATCGAATTATCTAACCCACAATAGTTAGGATAAATCTAGATCAAATTAAATTATGTACATACATGACTGTGTGTTTTGGCCTAAGTATTTAGGTATTCTTCAAAACAACGTGGTTATTAATTTTGAAATAGAAAAATACAAAATACAAGCCAAAAAAGTATTTGCATGGTGGTGTTATGTCTTGTATGGTGTTTGTTTGTTTGTTTGTAGTATTTTTAAGGACTGCCCCGTTGGCCTAGTGCTCACAAGCGCGACTGCTGAGCATGAGGTCCTGGATTCAATTCCCAGGTCGGGCAAAGTTTTATTGGGTTTTTCTATCAGGAATTTGTTGGTAGCAGCCACGAAGCCTAGATTTGTGTCTGGTTGATGGCAATAGGCTCGTCCCCTATTACATAGGACTTAATCATAACTGGCGAAATGTGGATATATTAATGGGTACATCTCTGCCTAACCCTTCGCGGATTATGTTATGTATTTGTATGGACGTGTCCGTGTCCACGTCCTCAGTTCCATACCGTTTGGATCGACCCTTTACAGAAGTTAGTAAAATAACTGTTAACACGACTTCGGTCGAAATATCTAAGTACTTTACTTTCGTCGAAATATCACCGTCAAGACATTGTCAAACAATCTAAGAACAAAGAAATTTTGAGCCATCCATTCAAAGTAGCTGTTTCATCTTCAAATATTGATTTCTCCAATATTAATGGAGCCGTTTTCCTTTCGAAAACCGTTGTTATATCCATAAAATCAAACTTCCATCGAAATAGTGAAATTCCGCGGAAAACGCGACTGCCACAGTCATAAATCGTGTCTGGATACAAAACAATTAAAGCCGAATAGAGTTGTAAGTAATTTATTGGATAGAAATTAGATATGGGTATCCATCAGGGTCTGCTGCGGTTGGTGACGTAATGCTACTGTTGACTGGAAGAGGACTCAACTTGTTTGCGTATAGTCATTAATTTTCATAACGTTTCTAGCTTGAGAATTATTTTAGGACAATGGTTAAGAAAAAAATGCTTACAGTCAGCATCATCATCATTATTCTCTTGACCTTATTCAAATTCATTTATTATTAGCTTACACAACAGAATACTGACAGGTTTAACAGCGGGTCAGCCTGTGTCTTGGTGACCCAGACAATTCACAAAGTTAAAATATTACAATGTTCTGCTAGAGCAAGTTAAATGACTTAGATTAATTATTATTAGCAAAATGAGATCAAAGAAATAAAACAAAAAAAACAAATAATTATTTACATTCAAAATAACTTAAATTAATAAGCAAAATGTGATTGCAGAAGGAAAAATTAAAATAAGGTCATAATTTACAACATTGAAAAAAAAAAATGGGTACAGACAAAAAAAAAAAAAACTTGAAGTGAGTAAGTGTGGGGGTGTGAGGTGTGTGAGTGTGTGTACGGCATCTTAGTGTGTGTGGGTACTGGGTATTAACTAGAACAACAAAGTAAACCTTCTGTTTCCTCATAAGTCCAGCCCAGCAACCATTCTTTCAGTTAAATTTCTTTTATCCCAATTCATTTGGGATCGGCGCAGCATGTCTGTTTCTTCCATACTTACATGCTTACCGTGTTCATGTTAATATTATTTTTGACTATTGAAATGATTGATCTGAGTTTGTGTTAGTTGACATCTATTACTTTCGTCCAAAAAATGCGATCTTTCCAAAGTATTTTTTTCTTAACAGGGCAAGCTAAGCATATAAATAAAAGTTCTATAATTATGGGCACCAACCGCCAAGCAAAATCTAACTTAATAATTTCGTAGATTTCATGACTATTGTAGGTAATTCAGTTACAGATACTAACTTGGTTGGAACATCCAAATTGATGTATCGACTTGTACCTGGACGCTTAACACGATCGTAACTTCATCGGGTGTCCATAATCTAATGTTGATGTCCCCCTGACCCTGTTGATCACAACCGCGTGACAATATACACATTGTGTATCCAAATATAAGTATACAACTACCGATATGACCATGTTTCACACCGGCGGAATGTATAAATGTAGCGATATGTCAAAACTATTTTGATTTTATTTGAATTTTTAAATGCTACTATAATTTTGTTAGCTTAGTTATACATCTTATTATGCATGCTGTGGTCTCCTGTAGGTGAAGGAGTACGCCTACGTGATACTTTTGTCGTCGATTATTTATTTCGTGTGTTTGTGTATATCCCTTGTTGGAGATCCTAAATAAATAATTAAAATTTAAAAAAAAAAAAAATTGTGGTATTTGACACATAAATCTAGCGAATTTTTGTTTTTTGAAATGTGTTTAGCACCATGCTAATAACATTAAAATTTAAAATCCATTGCGCATTTCAGAAGAACAAAGCGGTTACATAGACAGAAATGAAAACCGCAATATACAATGTTGGTTAAGTTATTTTTTGTGTATATATATTTATATCAACCTTCCTCTTGATTCACTCTATCTATTACTGAAAACCACATAAAAATCCGTTGCGTAGTTTTAAAGATCTAAGCATACATAGGGACAGACAGACAGCGGGAAGCGACTTTGTTTTATACTATCTATGTAGTGATAGTGACTAGCGGTCGGCCCCCCTGCAGGGATTTCAAGACTTGACAAAACATCAAGGCTTTCTTATTTTAGTTGTTTATTAATAATGTATAATACACATAAACCTTTCGGAATTAATGTTCTGAATGATGGTGTTTGAGTGGCAAGCTCCAGTGTGATACTGGTAGTCTCTACTAAATTAAACTACTAGTTTTCGATATGAAGACTGTCGAAGGGGTGGATTACAAATAAAAATGGCCGATGTAAACGCACGGTAAGTAGCGGCGAGCGAGTGTCCCTCGGTATAGTCGAGGGCTTAGCGTAAGGTGCGGCGTTAAGATGACGTAGCACCGCATGACGCGATCCCACTGGCCAGCACGATAGAGTAGATGGTGAAAATCTTATCAAAACCCAGTTTGTAGTTGAAAAGAACTGGTCACACATAATAAAAAGTGTTTTATTTGTATGTATAGCTACTATATATTAGAATATAGATATAGAATCGCTCATGTACACAATAATCAAGCTCGCTAAGCTGATTATTTCCATCAGACGTGAATGATTTATTGTTTGAATTTTGTGTTACTATGGTAAATTGCAATGTCATTCAACTAGAACGACAATGTGTTAACATTAGTGAAATATGATTATCTCTCTTCAATTTTGTTTTAGTGAGTACAAAATTGTACATCTATATGTACTTTCATGGATTTTGTTTGTAATATAATGATATGGATTTTGTTTATTGAAATATAAGAATAGAGATATAGAACCAGGTAAAACCCGAGAAATATAAGCAAATAAAGTATCTAGACTTGAGGTCTACAGGTGACTAGGTCGACATATGGGATGTAAACTCAACGATCATTGTGACGATAGTCGGTTTAGTCAATGGCTTGGTTGCCCAGAGCCTTAACCAATACCGAAGGAGGCTCTCGTTAGGCAGCTGGATCAAGGTCTTGATTTAGAATAGAATAGAAATAATTTATTTGCATTGAATGTTTGAATGTAATACATGAGTTGTTACAATAGTAGTATTGCATACCAAATGGTAGAATTACCATTTGGTATTCAAAAATTTATACTTATTAACAATTATACAACTACAATTTAAAAGCTTTCAACAAAAAATGAAAACCAAAATTAAGTAACAATAATAATACAGCTATATTTTATCTGTTAGGAAATCTGATACAGAAGAATAACATTTTTTAATGAATAAAGATGAAAGCTGTTTTTTAAAAATTGTGCCTTGATGCTATTTGGAACCATATTATAGATTTTAGGCACCATACCTTAAACACTTTTTTTTTAATAAAGATGTATTGTGAGCACCGCTACACAACTTATATTTATACTGAGACCTGATTGTTGTATTTCGGTTGGTTGTGTCCTTTACAGCAGGGAATAAGTTACTATTACTTTTAACAAAAATGGAAAGCTCTAATATGTATAGACAGGGAAAAGTAAGTAGTTTATTATCAGTGAAAAAAGTTTTACAGCTGTCCGTAACTTCTAATTTAAACATTGCTCTTAGGCAGCGTTTTTGGGCTTTAAATATATTTTCTCGTTCACAACAATTGCCCCAAAATATGACGCCAAACCTTAAATTCGACACCACTAAGCCATGGTAAGCAACCAGTATAGTGTTGATGTTTACCTTTTTGGAAAGGTTATAAAGAACGTACGCTGATGACCCTAACTTTTTGCAAATAGCTTCAGCTTGTGGTTTCCATGTAAGTTGGCTGTCAATTAAAATTCCTAAAAATTTGGCTATACTTGCTTTGTCGACTGTTTGACCATTGTAGTTTAAATTTAAGTCTTCGGGGTGTTTACGTTGGTAAAAAAGCATAACTTTAGTTTTCTCTATATTTATTAACAAATTATTATGATTGAGCCAGTTGATTGTTGTTTTTAAAACATTATTAATATCTATTTCGTATTGCTCTTTATTTATACAATTTATTAAAAAGTGTTACTCCTGGACACGGCTCGTATTGTTGGGAGATTCCTTTCTTTGGAGACCTGTTCCCGATACCGGTGGGCTACAATTTCTTTTTATATTGATTTTAGGTAGGAATATTTAAAAAAATGTAAAAAGCAAGTTACTAAAATGAATAAACGAATAAAAGTTTCATATAATAGTATAAGTTATTTTTTGTGTTTTATTACGTAGTAAACAGATACTATACATGTGTATAACATCAAGCCTGTAATTAGACTATTTATGAATTTCAAGTAAATTTTCAAATTATTACGACTGATTTCTGTATACAACTATAAAACATGTAAATTATTCAATACATTTGATATCGACATTGGTGTTTCAAATAACATTTAGAACTAACGATATGGACTAAATTCAACGGTACGTAAAATTCATATTGAAAAAGTTCCAGCTAACAAATATTCAAATTGAGTGAGACACACCACAGTGCGCTTTTGAATTTCATTCGGTTTTCAGCGGCCTTCGTTTCAGTTCCCTGTTAGGGTACGGCCACGGAGGGTTTTTTTTCACAGAAAATTCATTTAATTATGTGTTCCAGCGGCATCTTCTTTACATATACCTATAATGAATGAAAGCAATTAAATGTAGGTATACCCAACGATTATCCTCGTTGTCAATAACACTTAAATCATAACATAACACCACGCCTTGTAATCCCCGAAGGGTTAGGCAGAGATGTACCTAACAAGTACACCTACATTTCACCAGTTATGTTTAAGTCCCGTGTAATAGGGGACGAACCTATTGCCATCAAGCGGGCATATATAGAGACTCAATGGCTGCTACTGAGACATTCCTGATGGAAAAATCCAATAACACTTTGCCCGACCTGGTAATCGATCACATGACTTCATGCTCAGCAGTCGCGCTTGCAACCACTAGACCATCAAGGCAGTCAACACTTCATAAATAAATCAATAATCAACGTAACTAGCTCTCTAAGTCATTATAAATCCGAGTTAATGTTTGGGATAACAATATATTGTGTTTTTAATAGTCAATATTCACGGAATCACTGATTGTGTTGTAGAGTTGAATTTAAAATTGAGTTTTTTTATTACCTTTTAGTCAGTAGTAGATACCCAACCAGATTAAACAAACAGTTTATAGAAAATGTGCATAGCATTTAAGACTACTGATTGTATTTCAGTCTCCACTCCCCGAAAGCATACGAACAATAAACAGAAATATCTCATCCCCGCTCCACCTACAGTATGACCCGGGGTTTACTTAATCAGGGCTGTAGAAACAAATTGTAAGCGGATTATTATAGAGGATTACATTATCTGGATAATGTGTGCGTTATTGTCTATTTATTTACGCTTACACAAGGCAAATAATATTGGTAAAAGATACTGAATCTATTAGCTTTTTTTCCTTATTTGATTACCGAAAAGTATTGCTTTTATTGCTCTTTTAGCAATATTGTAAGTGCTTTTTATGGCTAAAGCTGTAAAGTGATTCGTTCAGAGATATATTTTTGTGATATATAAAGGCCAAAATAAAACAATCAGAATTAAGTTTTGACATCCTTCATTATTGTTTGACAAATGTCAACATTGTCAATAAGATACTGTAGCAGCTGGCATCAACATAATTTCATCGCTATTGTTGAATTAATATTAGTGGTAGGTTTACCCTTTAAACTTCCATGGATATATTTAGTACTTAAATAGGCTGTACCAGGTGACAGGTGTCAGTTGTTCTTACCGAGCTTTTTTCCAATAAAATTAGGAATCCAAATATCGTTTTACTGATCTCCTAACAACTGGTAAAATACCAATAGTAATTAATAACCGTTTTCAATAAGAACTAGTCCCACTAACTGCCCCAGAAAAGGGTCACATCTCCACACACCCATCACTAAATTTATCCCTGTACAAGACCAACACATTCCACTAAAAGGAACACGTTTTTTACACCGAAACATTATCCGAGCCCAATTGATGGCCTTTAACCAACAAAAAGATAGGTAAATGCCGCAGACCGAAATCGGTGATCGTAAATTCTGTACCTGTGAAATCGGCACTGGCCAGTTACCGGTTTATTGCAAGCTTGTGGTCACATCCTTAGAAGTCCATGTTACGATTCAGTACCGACCGGCGCGAGTTTTATGGCGAGGGTTTCTTTGAATAATGTAGCAGCCGGCGCGTGAAGAGACGAGCTACAGAACTGGTGGTGTAGGGTGCAAGTTATGAGCGGAGAAGAGCCTCCACGAGGGATTGAAAAAAGCACGACCGGCGCACCCTAATCAGTCAGGTTTGCTGGTATCCTTTGTTCACTGGCTAGTTTTTATACGTATGGCTGCGCGTGATGGTAACCTTTGGCTTTAGCGATTGTTAAGCTGGCCTAGCGCAGTTCGGAGTTTCAGTAGAATACGAGGTCAGCTTATACTGAATTTGTTGCCAATGAAGTGCAGCGGAAGGCCGCTGCCGTACAAGGTGACAAACTATTATTAGTTACTAAAGCATGATTCACGTACGGTGTTGGGTAGTAGCTAAATACTGTCGAATTACGAACGAGTTCGCCTTTTAAAGCGTAAGGTTAGAAAAGGTATCTCAAAGGTTTCCATAAGCTGATGATTATATATGTCGACGTGCAGCCTGTCAACTTTCTTGTAACGTCCTGTTATGTTTATAAAAAATTGTTAAACTTTGTATATTTTTTGTTTTTATTTTGTATGCACGTGCATGACCTTTCATTCTTCTAAGCTTTTTTGCATCATGTAAATCTTACTAGCGTGCCACTACACATGCTAGTTAGATTTCATATTTTAAAGTAGAATTATTTTTCCCGTTTTTCTTCAACTTTTTTCAAATCAATAACAATTAAATCGCTTTCAGCTCATAACCTGAACTGGTTCCAAAACTGTCAGCATACGATTTAATGCAAAGTGTTGGAGAATTTAAAATGGCCGAATCATCCATTGCTGTATTATTTTATATGGTCTATGAGCCCACGTAAGATGTAATTACAAATTAGAATATCATAAATACACTTTTAAGTAAGTTTTAACTTCTAGAATTTTATGAGAAATTTAAAACAGTTCTACATAGATAAAAAGTTTATTTTTGTACCGTAGATTTAAATGATTACTAAAATTCATGGTACCCTTTTAATCTGCGTTAGTGTAGTTTTATACTAGGTTTTAGTTCAAACTACATACTATTAAGTAACTAAAATGCAAACATTTTACTGCAATTTAGGACTGAGTACCTAAATCTGAAAGACACATAAGTTTATCGAATTGAAATTAATATAAAAAAAATATTATTATTCCAGACTTTGTAAGTCTAAAGAATATAATAACAGTGTTGCCAGAGCTGATAATATTACTCTACGTGGGTTGCCAACTCATCGCCTCTTTATTAGGACAGCAGTGTGACCCTTTCTGTCAGTCAACTTTTACGACGCACCCGGGTGATAATCAGCTGATTCATTCCGTTTTTCCTTACTACCCACCTTTTTACTCCTGTATCCGGTACAAGATCACACGTGGAAATGAAGCCTTATTTGTTATTGGGAAAGATTTTGAGACGCCAGCACATCAAGCTACTACAATTTCAAATTTCTTTAATAGATTTTCAACTTTATCGCTAAAGCATTAGGTTCAAGGTTGATTGGGAAAATATGACAGTTTCGAGTAGCTTGATGTGTACGTCTGTACATCGGAAATGTGATTCAAGAGCCAATTTGCGTTGTATTCTTAAATACGTTCCTTATCGTATAATTTATTGTCATAGTAATCCAAAAACATAACAATACTAATTCATTTTAAAACTGTTTTTGCTGTAAATGAGGCTGATTTACTGGATAATTGTACATTATATTTCGCTCTTTAACGTGCAAAACAATCTGGAAATCTACAAATAATGCCTAATAGGTATAAGTGGCACAAAATATATATTTTTTTTTTAATTTTTGATCTACCATATGTGCAACTAGCTTTTGATCGCGGCTTCGCTCCCATTATGTACGGAATATTCTCACGGAGGCGTTTTAAATGTAGCCTTAATCACTCGGGGATAATGTAGCTTCCTGTTAGTGAAAAAAAATTCGGCATCGGATCAGTAGTTCCGCAGATTACCCCCTAAATACAAACTTACAAACTTTTAGGTACCTCTTTATGATATTAGTAATTATACACAAAATAATAAAAGGCGATTACTAAATGGTATGTATTTAACGCGGCGATAAACTAAATCTGATTTAGGGTTTTAAAAATAATTAAAATGTGTGGCAAAAATGGCATGGATGGTTGGCAGCTACAGTGAAATTCAATCAGTCCAATACGATCAGTGTGATAATTCAAGAACTCTGAAAAAAACCTAAAACAAGGTTATTAACCACTAGATTTAACCCGCTGCGCGGGGCTCCTATTTCTGTTTGCAGGGTTTAAAGTAACTTAACACGAAGGGGTTTCCGGGGTCTTAGTTTGCTCACTTCGCTCACTGTCTAGACCCCGCCATCCCCTTCGAACTTAACTTGTTCGAGTCGGGGTGCCACAAGTCTCTCTCAGCATTCGCTCGCTCTTGCTTCCTATATTCTCTTTGCCGCAATGACCGGATAAATAGTTACTTACTTGATACAATAGTCGCCCATTCAGTATATTGGTCGCCAATTAAATTTTTATTCGCCCGATTAATAACTTCCCTTACTAAATTAGTTCCTAGGTAACACAGAAGTCTGAATATCAGTCATAAATATTACTAAAGAGTGAGCATTCTGAAAACACTGAGAATTAATTAGTTATCAAAGTACCTAAAATATCACACTAAACCACCGACTAAGTTGGAATTTAAACTATTGACCAACGACCTAACTAAAAATAGCCGAGAGCTAGCCCAATTAATCCACAATGAGTATCTAGTGTGTTGTCTGATCTACTAACCGAAATACATTAGGTCAACAAACCAAATCTGAAAATCAATTTCAGAACACGCATAAGTCATTGTCAATTAAATCGACATCACGCCACATCCTTGATAGGTTGGGTAGAGGTGTATCTATAGTACGTACCTTTTTTGTTTAAATCCCATGCAATAGTTGGCGAGCTTAATGGCATCTATCGGTGTGACTCCTGCTGCTGAGAAAATACTGATGGAAGAACACACTTTGCCAAACCCGGGCATCGAAACTAAGACTTCATACCACTTGAAACGAAACCGATAAATTAATATTTTAAAACACATTTGATGAGCCGCTTTTGAATATAAATCGTTACGAAATAAGTAAGAAAGTTAAAATTATCCTGTATGTCATTTTTATTAGTTCTCGAGCAAATAAATTGGAATACAATATTTATTGGGCGATGTGTACAGTCAGCATGCGAAGTGGATGATTGTGAATTTATTAATCTGTGTATGGCCAGTAATTGGGAATATTTCGTAGATGTAGGTTTTGACATTGTTTTTTCGCGTTTTGGTTTAAAACAGCACAGAAATGGATAAAACTGTTGCAATCTTATGATAAAGAAGTATTCAATTGATGAAATACTTTAATTTTAAGACAGGTGCTAGTCTTTTTTTTTGGATTTTGATTTCTGAATCTGAAAAGCTGATAAGAAACATCTCAAATCACAAACAGAATACCTGTTTCTAAATTTAGAATTTGAAATAGAGAACTTAAGAGGAGAAGTAGGAGAAAGGGATCTCAATACAACAATACCGTCATCTTAACTAAATAGTTAACTTTAATTAAATTCTTTCTCACATTTAGACAACTCGTGGCCTTAAATCAGGAGACAACGTAGCGAAAGCAAAAACCTCACAAAGCCTAACTCGAAAATAAACATTCCCTCCGACAATGACATCGCCAAAAAAACTCCAGTCCATCAACAGCATCCATCCCATCATCCATCGCCGTCCTCCTGGCCACAACGTTACAGAGATCGAGTTAATTACACTTACTTCAGAGGGAATCAGAAATGCAATTAGTTTCGTGCGTGCGCCCCGGTAAGCCGGGCTTTTTACTGCTCCTACGGACGCGTCCGTCCCGTCCTTAACAAATGTCGTCTCGTTGTCGTTACGGGTCAGTGTCGTATAAGTTTTTTTACGATCCTCGCATTTGTTTGCTGAGTCAGAAATTGGAGTCTATTACGCCGATTTTTTTGATTTGTTTCAAATGTGAAATTCTTCGGTTGTTTTTCTGTAGCAATGTTATTAGGTTTGCTGTGGCCATCGGTTTTGTTGTTTCTTTTCTTATTGGTACTAATAAGTGCATTACCTTTAGTTGGTGCCAGGTTTAGTAATGTATTGGTCTCAACATTTTTTTCAATAAATGTCAATACACTGTTATGAAGTGGCAATATTGCTTCGCTCTCCAAAATTTGTACGAGTAAAGTCAATGTCATATTGCAAATAATTGTAAGTTCTTTTATTTTATTACTTTTTCAGACTACCTCTAGACAGAATGGAGTTAGAACATTGAACCATTTAATTTTATTGTTGATCTTTGAGACAACTATGAAAGTGTTTTCAGCATCGAAATTTTCATTGAAACACAAAGGGCCTTCCATAAAGTTTAATTACAAAATATTTAACGCAACTATACCGCCAAACTTCCTTTGTAATAGCGATCCTGAGTCCAAGTGTTGAAAATTTTCAAACATATTTCGTTGTGTAACGAGGTCAAACGACAGAAAAGGGAGTTTGCACAACAACTGTTTACATAGACAAAGGACAAAGGAATTATTAATCCTAACATTTTTTCGTCTGAAATAAAGGAGAGTGACCTATGTAATGGCTGACGTAATTCTTCTCAATCATGATAGGGTTGGCTCGCTGTGAGGATAGAAGCTTTCCGTTGCGTATTCATTAGGGAATCGTTGCGACAAATGTTCCGGAATTATGTTTCCGGGATTATTCGCTTGCTCAAGAAAACAAGATGTGACACTCCTTATCCTTTGGAGGAAAACATGTCGTCGTGCTTCGCCGTGATTGTTGATTTCATTATCGTTGATCCGTAACCGTTTGTCACTCGCGTATGTTTCGTGTTTCTTCTTTGTCTTGTCCTTTTTATTGGATAAATCGTTAATCTCTCAAGTTATGATTGTGATTGGATGTAGTTTATTTCTTGTGACCCCTAGCTGTAATAATAACCCATGTTTTCCTGTTTTTATGTTTGGCAGACACTTATTAGAAACGGACGAGTGTGTGTACTTGCGTCGTCCGCCAGCTATTTTTGGTTTATTCATACTGTTTTGTGAAAAATCAAATAGGTAAGCAGTATCTTTCATCTGGAATAATACATACACAATAAACCACTTATTAAACATCAGTAATCAAACATTGACCTTGCCACGAAATTTATAGGCAGTGCTGCGAATTATTTATAAAGTATACTTCTTTAAAAGCTCGTGGTTAAATAATAACAGCCGCTCGGATCTAAGATAAGCTGCGCTTGTCTAGGTTGGTCTGTGGATGAGTGACCACCCGTTACTTACCGAACTTCCTCCGTGCCTCGGAAAGCACGTTAAGCCGTTGGTCCCGGCTGTCATTTGTAGGTCTTTGACAGTCGTTACAGTGGCCCAAAAAGTCTGACAATCAGTCTTATGAAGGGGTATCGCATTACCTAGTACTAACTGGGTTGTGGAGGTCAGATAGGCAGTGGCTCCATGTAGAATACTGATATTCAGCTGCATCCACTACGACTGGAAGCCGACCCTAACATAGTTGCGATAAGGCTAGGCAGATGATGACTTCTTTAAAACATCAAAAATCATTATATTTAACGCATTTATCCTTTCCACCTTTACATAAACCAACCATACCACACCATACCTAATAAAATATATAACTAGCGCGCAGGTGTGGTAGCGAAGCGGTTCCAAACTAGTGTGAAACTTTTTAATCCTCATTAAGAGGCACTGCACTTTCAATAACAGCATTATTTCACAGTTTCGCAACTTTGCAGTCTCCCTCAATATCAATTTGAGCAGTTTTCAATGTGTTATTAAGCACGACGAGGATTGATGGATACGGGATTGAGACTTTTTCACAAATATTCTTTAATTAGCAGTATTTTAAGCTTGGTTGTACGAGTATTTTCACATTTAAAATTATAATAAAACAGAACGTTCTCTTTCGATACAACGAGATTGTTAACACGAATAGGTCTATCATTAACACTGCTACTGCTACTGATGCTTACTTAACTGAGTTATATTGCAGTTATAGCCTAGTGGTGTGTTCTAAGTCACAAGTTTTAAACCCAAGGCACGCACCTCTGATTTTTCGGATTCATATGCGTATTGTACAATTTTCATTAGCTTCGGTGAAGGGAAACATCGTGAGGAAACCAAACATGCCTGAGAGATGTTTCTCGACGGCATGTTAAGCCAAGTCAGAGGCCCTTGGGCGGCATAAAAACTCTGACACCAGGTTAGGCACTACACAAAATAGTAGAAGGAGCACAGTGCAGGTAGAATAAAAGGATCGATCGACATTTTTCCGTGTTTACCGTTATTTATAAACTGTAGGTACTTACTTGTTCTGTGACAATTGTGACTGTGCCCTCGTCCTTAGGCTAGGCACTAACCACACGATAAAGAAAAGAAGATCATCGCCTATAACATACACACATTACACACTCGACATAGCCTCTATACACACGACAAAAAAATATGAGTACAAAGTTGACATTTACTGATGATGGTTTATTGTGATGGCTCGTTGAAATCTGCTATCACTCATTAATGGAGCATAGCGGTAACCTTCACCCTGACCTTCCCCTTAACCAATTCATCTATTCTAACCCCTCCATTCACCGAATCAGCACAAACGTCTCCATATCAACCCTTAGTCGCTGCACAATCAATACCAACTTAACGAGTCAATTAAATCGATTCCACTGAACCTTTTCACCCGGCTACCTTTTTAGGGTTCCGTAGGTTCATTATTAAGCGCAACCTGAATAATTCTGGCCGGTCGGTCGGTAGATAACCCTAATTTCATGCGTGACTAACTAAGCTTGACCGGTTCTTTCTACAGTAACGTGCCGCAAAATTGTCTCCTAATCCTGTTGTTAACTGTGGAGGGTTATTGAGCTGTTTTTACGGTTGGTGGTGGGGAAATATGGTCTATTTTGGCATAATGGAAAACTGCTGTCGTGTCATCCTTTGGTACTTTATGAAAATAATTTGCGATGGGATAATACGATAACGCCCGGTTGAGTGACGATCTTCGCAGGGTGGTTCGTAGCAGCTGAACGAGAGTGGCCAACGAGAGTGAATGACGTGCAATTGGTGATGCCTATGTCCAGCTGTAGACTGCTGTAGGCTGGTGATTTATGCAATAACACAGTTGAAGTAGACAGAACTGACTATCAAGGCACAGGGCAACTAAAATATGTGTAAAAAGAGTTTAAAATCACGAAAGGTTTACAAGTCACTGCTTTTTTAAAAAGTAACAAATGTTACCAAAATGTTCATATCTAAACATTCTAAAACTGCTGACGCACAAAAATATGATAGATTAACGTACCTAATGCGTTTCTATTCGTTTCTTAAAAGTGAACTGTGCACGATTCCCACAAATATTTGATGTTTGAAAAGTTTTGATGAATCGTTCTACTAAATTTCTATAACAACGCCATTACCGTGTTGTTTTCACGTTTTATAATGTTAGACTTCAATATGCGATCAAAACATGAGGACATGACGTGTTTCCGTTTCTCTTTTACCTTTTATTTTTCCTCTTCTCATAAAATACAGAACTGTTTAGTTTAAATTATATTATCAAATTCAAATTCTTTGTTGCGAACTAATTGTACAGTATTTTGATGATGTTAACAACAGGTAGGGTCTTAGAACTTAGTTGCCTGTTAGGGCATTGCAATTTAAATGGTTTCAAAAATATACATACTTAATGGTAATTGAAAATATGTTAAAAGTATGCTATAGAAGTGCATCTTACTGTAATGTTATCGAACTATGTAAGTGATACTAACTTCATCCCAATTTTATAGCACCTACTGAAATGTGTTACTGAATTTTATCCGCAGTCTCAAAATCTGGAGTCCCCATTCAATATGCATATTACGTCTGAACTCTCAATCTATAAACAAAACCTCATACAATTCTAGTATTCTCCAAAGCGTTTAACCCCTTTGTATTTGGCAACGAAACTATTTATCGTGAGGCGGTCTCGATCGCCCCCAATATATTTGAACTCTAACTACTGCCCAAATATTTCCTGCTCTGCAATTTATAGCTAAACATTCGTATCAATTTATTTGAGGTTATTGTGTAATCGGTGTTCTAGATCAAATGAATCATCATTATCGAACCTTTGTTGGTTTTTGAGTGTAATAACTAGTATTATATAATTTCTGATCGAAATGTGATCATAACATTTTTCATTTCATTGCCTTTTTCACAGCTATGTTGGGGTTGACTCCCAATCTAATTGGGTACAACTAAATACCATTAGTAGCAGTATTTTACATGGACCGATTGCCTATCTGACCAGTAAGTAAGACTGGTTATCGGGCTTTTAGCTTATCAGGTTGTCATTAATATATAGCGTGGGGTCATAGAGTAAGCGTTATGCTGTTAAGAAGTTGATAGTTGCACAATAGGGTTTTACACCTTCTGACAGCGGTTTATGGCACCTAGATATACTTTTTTTGGTGTACCGTAACATAAGAGTGCCTACGAAACAACTATGTTAGTAAGCATTTGTCTGTAAATCACAGGACTTTAGTTTAACCAAAGTAGGTAACCACTTGAAGTTTAATAACACATTTTATTCACAAGATTTTTGTGTAAGCAACACAAACAAATTATGTAAGTAAAATAATATGCCATTAAACTATTTATATTTTTTGTAGAGGCGAATTGAGCTGGTTTTCTTAAAATTAAAATTATTACTATAAAATGAAAATTCGAACCACAGTGAACGAAAATGTAAAGTTTACCTCCTGCCCCGATAGATGGCGTTGTGCCTTCTTCTGAATCACACTACGGTTTCGTTACATGCGTTCAATGGGATCTCGTCCTTCGTGCGCGCAATGAAAGACCCTTGCTCGAACCGGAGCCTATAGTACAAAATCAGCCCCTAAATAATGACACCATTCAGATCCAGCCTGTCCCTTTGCTGTCCTCCCCTAGCAACGCCCTAACCCGAGGCTCGGACCCCTCAGGGGGTGCCCTTAGCGTGTAGTCGCTCAGTTTGTAAGTTTTTTGCCCTGGCTGGAGGCCTTACTCTCAAGGCACCCACTATGTAGATAGTCCGGTTAAGTAGACGACAACCTCCTAGGTTGAAATGCGAGAAATTTTAGATAAGGTAGTGTTAGACGCACAATTTTAATTAAGATGATCCTGTAAGTGCTCGTCCGTAGGTTTAAAACATAGTTGCTTTATCATAGCAACATCACGCTAGTCTTCCCGAAGAGTAAGGCAGAAGTAGGTGCAACCAGATTTCATCTCTATTTATGTTAGAAGTGTCCGTACTTGGAATCTGTCTTGTTACCCAACTGCGCGACGCAAAGGAGGGTAATGTGTTTATTAGGTATTCTTATTATGAGCCTAAGTAGGATATTGTCCCACTACAAGGCACAGTTCTCCCTTCCCATTTTCCACTTTTCGCGATCTAGTTCGATTATAGGCCAATCCTTTAAGAAAGAATCCAGCTCATCCCACCATCTTCTTCTTGGCAAGCACCCTTTTTTTTTTTTTCTAATGGTAAATCATCAAATGACCCACCCACTCTGGGCGGAGCGGAAGGGAGTGTCAGACTTGTACTGACTAAAACCCATCCATGTTCCTTCTTTGCCCTTTGTGTTCCAGGGCCACGGTATCTCTTTCGAACAGTCCCGCAGCCCTGTTGGCAAGCACCCTTACATTTTAACTTGGTTATCAAGCCTAGGACGTAGTTTCATAACATATAACAACAGATTATTAACCCCACGAGATAACAAGCAACGTTAATGTGTAACAAAAGATTGTAATATCTATGTCAAACGATGTTTCAATTAGTGCTAAGTCAATTGCTATCGTAACTAATTAACTAATGTGACATAATAGAGGAATAATGGCCTTATTGCAGATGAAATCAAATCCTTTGTTTGTGATGTGTGACATCAGCCTCGCCATTTCCCAACTATGTTGGGGTCGGCTTAAAGTCTAACCGGATGCAGCTGAATACCAGTATTTTCCATGGAGCGACTGCCTATCTGACCTCCACAAACCAGTTAGTACTGGATAATACGATACCCCTTGGTAAGTCTGGTTGTCAGACTGTTTGGGCCACTGACTACCTTACGACTGTCAAAGATCTACAAATGACACACGGGACCAACGGCTTAACGTGCTTTCAGAGGCACGGAGGAAACTCGGTATTTAATGGGTGGTCACCCATCCACAGACCAACCCAGGCAAGCACGGCTTAACCTAAAGATCGACCCGAGCGGCTGTTGTCATTTAGCCCCGAGCTACGAGCTGTTGAACAGAAAATCATGGTGTTACTACCTCTCCAAAGGACGGAGAACTCTCGTTAGGAAATTATCATCCATCCATGAAATGACTGAAGCACACATCGCTTAGAAGCGTCAGGGTAGCCTTCTAAGTTCATATCAACTTACAGGGTTGTATTCATGATTAAAATGATTATAACTCAGTAAAGCCATTTTGTTACGGTCGCGGATCATATTTAATCAATTTGCAACCTGACACTGACCTGCAAATTATTTTTGAATTGTTTTTACTATAGACACTTTTAACGTACACATCTTGCTGCATCGTTTTAACACAATGTACCATCTCAACATGAATAATGTAACCAAGGTTTTGTAAAAGTATTCTGATTTAAAAGAGTGTCCATGGAGTTTCTTGCCCGTCTTCTCCATAGAGATCTACATTAGGGAATGGGCAACTACAGTACTTTCACAGTTTTTGTGCCTTGTGACTGGGACTGTAGCTATATTTCATTGTTGTCTTTGTTTCGACAATGCAAAAGTACCTGTAACTGGCTTACTTGAAATAAATGCTTTGATTTTGATTGCAAAAAACATAAGAAAATTAGAATTTCGCGGGGTATCTTAGCACTGATTTACAAATATTAAATCCATACTAATATTATACAGAGGAAAGATTTGTATGTTTGTAACGAATAAACTCAAAAACAACTAAACCGATTTCAAAAATTTTTTGACCATTAGAATGCTACACTATTCCTGTAATCGAACGAAGCCGGGACGGGCTGCTAGTAAGTCATAAACCTGACGGTGTTTTCTAACAACGTGTCATACATACATATGTTTACGCCTTTTTCCCACGGGGGTAAGGTGAAACTAGAGAACGCCATTACACGTGTTTGACCAGGTGAATGAACGTGGACGAGGCGAAAAAAGCATTTAAGTATCGTAACAGGTGGCGTTTCTGTAGGCCCATTGAATTATTTTTCTTCATTCTTTATCGTGTGGCTAGTTCTTTAATCTGGTGTCAAAGTTTTTATGCCGCATATGGGCCCCTGACTTGGCTTTACATGACATGCCGTCGAGGAATATTATTATCTCTCAATCAAATTTAATTATTACCAATTTTTTTTTCAAAAACTCTATTCCTTTAATGTAAATCCTTCTAGATTTCAATACAAAAATCCCCGAAACGAAACATCTCAGTATCTCAACTCAAACAGTACCTATATCGCGAACTTTTGATATTGCGTCAGTCAGCCAACTTGAGTCCTACAATGAAGACTTACTGGCTCTGTTGTTCCCAACACTTTCTTATAAGAATATATTGCTTATGTCCCGAAGTTGCTCGGCAACTTTGAAATGTTACCAGTGATACAATTTCCCGAACTTTGTAATAGCTCCGAGATATTTTGTGAAAATACTGCGTGTTTGGACGTCTTATTTCGATTGTGTTGTTGCGTATTGGGTACTTCTATTTCGAGAAAGTGGTTTCGATATTTGTTTCGAGTGAAAATTAAAAGTATTCGGTAAAATGAGCTCGTGGCTAAATAATAATAGCCGCTCGGGTCGATCTTCAGGTTAAGCCTCGCTTGACTAAGTTGGTCCGTGGATGGGTGACCAGCCATTATATACCGATATGCCTCGAAAAGCACGCTGTTGGTCCCGGCTGTCATTTGTAAATCTTTGACAGTCATAACACGTAGCAAGTGGCCCAAAAGTCTGACAACCAGTCTCACCAACGGTATCGTAAATACTCAGTACCTACTAACTGGGTTGGGAAAAGGCTAGGCGGATGATGAGCTGTAAAGTATCAAAATTAAAGTGTTGGCAGACTAACAGCCTGATGAGTGGATCACATTCATAAGATCGAAGGTAAGACTTAAATGAGACTCGTACAGACCAGAGGAGAATAGTACAGAAGGGAAGAGGCCAATACTCAGTAGTGAATGGAACAAGGCTGCTAATGTTGTGATGTTGATGAAAGTACCAAATAGTGTTTACTGTTTCCTTTCGCTGTACGAAGTCCAAACTCTACTCAAGGCGTGCCAATGCTTGGTTGTGAAGCCGTCAACCAAACATTCTTTACAACAAACTAAGTAACTTTACGCAAAAATTATTGCTGTTAAACGACTTTTTTTTTGGGTGAAAAATCACGGTTTACGGTAGGACTCAATGTAACGCAATCAAAACATTGTGCTGATGGATGCATTGCATAGTACGGAGGTCGTGGACGATTTTAGAGTAAAAATGTTACTCTAAACATCTCCACTTTACCCAAAGAGAGAGCGGAGACCTGTATCCCAGGAGTGAGTACTTTACAGGCTAATTTTATTGATTCAAGACTGATTTCCCAATTTCCAATAATTATGTGGGACTAGGATAACAACATCACCATCATTCTCCTGCCCTTATCACATTTTTTTTTGTTCGGCGCTGCATGTCTTCTTTTTCCATACTTCTCTATTATTGGTCATCTCTGCAGTCACCTCCTAACTAGCCACATCATCATTCACACAGTCCCTCCATTGATTCTTTGGTTTTCCTCTACTCTTATAGATATACATTTAGACTCAACATTTTCCTCATCACATTTTTCTCATTCCTCCGCATCACATGTCCATCTCACGATAACCGATTACCACAAAACTTTTTAGTCACTGGCACCACTTTCAGACTTCCTCTTTGGAAGCCATTTTGGACTAGTATAAAAACCTAACATTTTCGTCTGCCTGTGTTTCTCGAATGTTTGTCTAACCACATAGAAATAACAAAGGGTATTCAACCATTTAGCATTGAAACAAAATCATGTTTATTTATTCAAGAGTCAGTTTTACGTGTACGGAGAGACTGATATTACTAACGAAATAATATTATCTCAATATTTCAGTAATAGTTTTCTCTTTGATTAATGTAAGCTATTATCTAAATAAATACGTTTTTTTCCCAAATAAAAATCCCCGAGACATCTTGGCGTACCCTGAAGCGACGTATTATAATAACAAATTGGGTTCAAATTTAATGGTGTATGAACAGTAACAGGTTGCTGACCCATCAATAAAAGCCCTAAGTAACCCATTCTTCATAATAATCAAGGCATATATCACGATCCTTGCCACTAAGGTTTATTTAGGAGGTGGACCTAAACCAATATGGCGTCCATAATCCACTTAATCATAATTTTGTTCCCGCAAAATTATGTTACATGAAAATATCAGCGACAAATTGACAAGCCTAATTGGCAGACACAGAAATTCCCTTTCAATTTTTTCCACGCATTGAGTACAAAAAAACGTTGATCCAATTTGCCAAAGTCGTCGTGTTTGTATCCATTTTTATTGGCGTGTTGGCCCAATTATTGACCTACATTTTGCATGCTCTTAAGTTGTGTTTTTATGCAATTTTCAACACGCAACTGTCATTACTTGTGCATTTGTGTGTCTTAGTAAGTGAGATGGCATCCAAATTCGATTTTAATGTGACACTTCCGCAACTTTCTCAAAAAAAAAAACAAACTTTTGATGAAACCAGATTTGTTATCATCCACTTATTAATAAATCATCCCATAATTGCAGAAGGATTTGGTACTGAATAATAATATATTCCAAGTTTAATAACTCTTATGTAGAACAAAATTCAAGATTATCCCCAGAGGCCTGAAACAGAATTAGTTTTCAGCTTTTGCGATATCATCGTTAAAATATGCATCCCTTGTAAAAGTTAGCCAATGGATAACCAATGTAACACTTAAAGGATTAATTACATTAGCATATTTTAACCCTCCAACTATCTACATTGCTGAGACATCCCATTTAAGCGATTCCATCCCAAATGCACTCGAAAAACAAAATGAAAATGAGGCGATAAAAGCGCCAAGCTTGTAAAATAATGTTAATAGAAACAGAAATACAGAATTCGAAATCTGTTGAAACAAACATGAAGTAAGAAAGTTTCTTGAGGATTCCAGGTAAATACAAGCCGATGGAGATTTAATAAAACGTTTTGGAATGTAATGAAGTGTAAAATAGAGTTCCTTCCAGAGATTAGTCCCTTTTGTCGTGCGGCGACGTCGCCGACCAGGAAATCACTAGGAAATTGCCCAGTGCCCTCCTCTGGCGCCGAGGACTCGCTGATATGAACAGTTATAATATCCTGAGAGCTTGAACTTGGGACTTTATCCATTCTTTGTATGTATTGTTGAGGTCCTAAAATAATAAGGCAATGTTTTCGGCTCAAAACTTTTATGAGTACATACTTAATGTATGTGGAACGACTGCTCGTGTTTTTGTTAGACAGAACAGAATTACGATTTAAATAAATAGATGGCCATGAATAACAATCAATCGTTGTCAAGAACTACATACATTTTGAAACCAAAAACTAAAATGCACAGACACAAGACAATCCATAATGCAGCCAATAAATCCTACTTTTCTACAGTGACATCAACAAATACCGCCATTTTTAATCAAAGAAAGTGCTGCAAATAATTCTTAGTACTACATTTTATACCACGCCGTATCAGCTTTATCTTTCACGGTGATTTTTCTCATGAATACCCTTTGCTTGACCGCGTGGCTTCAAGTAAAGATTTCGAAAGTAGGACTAGTTCACAAAACAGTACAGAAGGACAGATCTACGCAATAAGCTAAAACACCGGCCAAGTGCGAGTTGGACTCGCGCACCGAGGGTTCCGTATAAACTTGGAGGTATACTACATATTATTTCCGTTTTTCTGATTTTTTCCTTTACATGTGCTATAAGACTTTGCTTCTTGCCTAATTTCATGATTCTAGGACAACGGAAAATACCCTATAGGTTTTGATTCCCATGTAAAATCACAATATATGCGACATAAACGGTCATATCTTTTGATCGCGTTGATTTACAAGTTTGATTTTTTCACTGCTCTGAGTGGTAGCAAACTTGAATATTTTATATTAATTTTATCTTGATACATTCACGCGTTCCTGAGAAAAAGGGTCTTGACAGGCGGACGGACAGACAGACAACAAAGTGATCCTATAAGGGTTCCGTTTTTGTCTACTGAAGTACGGAACTCTAAAAACAGGCGTACTCGCACAGAGTTAGATTCACTAACCGTACGTTGTCTTCACTTTTGTAAGTGACCGCTTAATGGGAATGAGAACTTTATTGGTATAACTTTAATGTTATGAAACCGTTGCTCACAATCGTTTATAAGAAAATTTGCATAAAATAAGTGTCATAGTCGTATAAAATGCTCGCTTTACTGTGGTGATCTCGTTCTATAATAGTCGAAAACCAGTCGCGACGGCGCATGCACTCTATTTGTGAAGCGTGTCTAAAGGATGTAACAAGACCCTTAACGAAGCCGAAAGGCACTTGTACTCCCCGTCATTGCGATCTTTTTTGTTCTAGACCATACCTGGGAACCTTCTAGTTACGGAGATATTGGTGGTTAAAGTTCAAACTTTTTCACAAGTTTTCTTTTCAATTCTTGTTTTTAATGTTAGATTTTTACTTTAAACACCTCCGCGACCACCGTTCTGTTCAATCCATCCATCAGCACAATGTTTTGAATGCGATACATTGAGTCCTACCGTTTAACGTGACTTTCCACCACACAAAAAAAAAATCGTATCCCAGCAATATTTTTTACGTAGAGTTACTTAGTTTTATGTACATTATGCTTGGTTGACGGCTTCGTGAAGGGTCCGTTCACACCCTGTGTATGTGCGTGCGTTTTTCCTTGTTATAAGGAACGAGCCTTCTGAAACTATTCTGTGACGAGTTTCCCCAGAAGGCTCTTAAACACTCTTGGCTCAAAGATCCTGTAAGAAGCTTGGAGATCAAAAGCGAATGCACCGCTTTACTATGCAAAGGAAGACGGCGAATTAAAACTATTATGTCAAGACGAATTTGTTTGTAGATGTATGATTTTTTTTCTACTTTTGTTGTACTTGGAAAAGACGCTTGTAAGTCCTCAAGCGATGTTTTTTTCAGTGAATTGAATTTCTTAGTCAGTAAGTAATTATAGGCTAAACTGGGAATTATTATTTTCGCGAAATGTTTGTGTTTTATTAGTTACACCTCTGCCTAATTCGGGGATTTCAGGTGTAATATTATATTTTTAAACAATCTGTTGTACATCTCAAGAATCATATTTTTTTTTTTTTTTTTTAAACTTTGCCCCACACTAGGAAGTTCTCCTGTATCGACAAACAGCCAGACCCGGAACAACTACCTGTAGGCCATACAAATATTTGTTCCGTGCGGGATTCGAACCCGCGACACGCAGCGCAGCAGTCAATCGCTCAGCCACTGCGCCAACCGTGCCGTCAAAATACATATTGACATCATGAACGCGTCTAAATTTACTTAATACCTTGGCACGATAGAAGGTATTGTTCAGAACCACAGTGAAAGTTCCCCAGAGTATCGCTTGCAAAATTCACAGCTACCCGCTTACTTCAGTTAAATCTTCAATTTACTAAGGATGACAATACGTAGAGCACTAGGGATCCTTGTAGACGACCAACTTGCTCCTACTGTTGTGCCAATTAAGTTTGGTCAATATTGTGTAGACAGAATTATGGGAATTGATATCTGTAAATATTAATTTTACAGATTTTGGGTATTTTTATATGTGTCTTAAATCTTTTTAAATAGTTAGTGTAGTGGGTCAAAAACTTTAACTATACATAAAGATGTTTTTAAGCAAAAATGTGCCATGGAATAATTTCCTGAGTTTAAAGATAAATACTAGATATGAATAATAGTGGACACGATAAACTGTTGCTACCTTAACATCAAATAATCAACAACTATTAAAATTTATCAGTTTTGACAGCCAATCAATGTCTCGAAAGTAATTATTTTCGTTCAAAATCTGCCAAGTGCGTAACGGTTTTAAACTCTTCTTCTTGACATTATGACTCTTAAAACGTCAAATAATATTTCTTAACTGATATTTAGAACAAAATAAAAATTGCTTTTTGGAATCAAAAGGAACATTTTTAGTACCCAAAAAAGAGCTTTAAAAGGGAATTTCCAAATGAGAGCTATTTACTGTCCCAATTCTACCAAAGCAACACGAAAATAAACCATCACTAAATCATGGAACCAATTTAAATCTGTTACGTAACGTTTAAAGTTGGGCGCAACGATACGAAGCACACTGGCGGGCAATCCATGCGCTCATACATAAATACTTTGGACCATACAATACAGCTTTTACGAAAACTAACCGCTGCGCTGGCCGGGCCATTAAAACTTGGACGAAACCAACTTTCGTTCGATGTCATCCAATTTTAGTTGTTACAGTTTAATCCACATGCATAATTTTTTTTGATGTTGGTATTTTTCATGTCAAGATAATTATTATGTAGGTCTAGACCAATCAAGCGAAAAGAAGTTCTAAACCAACTCTTCAATATTCTCTAGTTTAAAAAGAGGAAAGAATATTCTGGAATAGTTTTGTAGTATAGGAGCTCGTAGCTAAATAATACCAGCCGCTCGTGTCGATCGTCAGGTTAAGCCGCGCTTGCCTAGGTTGGTCCGTGGATGGATGCCTCGGAAAGCACGTTAAGCCGTTGGTCCCGGCTGTCATTTGTAGATCTTTGACAGTCGTTACAAGTAGTCATTGGCCCGAAACTTTGACAACCAGTCTTACCAAGTGGTATCATATTACCCAGTACTAACTGGGTTGTGGAGGTCAGATAGGCAGTCGTTCCGTGTAAAATACTGGTATTCAGCTGCATCCGGTTAGACTGGAAGCCGACCCCAATATAGTTGGGAAAAGGCTAGGCAGATGATGAGTTTAGTAGTATAACATAATTATTGTCAACAGATCTTAAAAAATATTGCTTGTAATCTTGACTGGTCTAAATCAAAACATTTCCTGCACCACCCACTAGTCTCCTAAACGATTGGTCTTCGTTTCATCAAAATAGTTTTTTCAGCACATTTAAGACCAATTTGTCAATGAAACAGTCTTGGTGTGAGCGTCCTTATTACTATCATTAATTCCATACAGACATAGTCAGACTAAAGATAGTCTAGACTTACGTCTACAGACTCTCCATTTGACGTAGTTTTCGTATGAAGGATGTTATATAACACCGGATGAATCTACAAATAGCAACTGGCAGGTGGCCCATCTGATATGAAGCTGTAACAGGAAAAGCTTTTGGAATAGTATTGCATCCGTCTCCATGAGACGAAATTCAAAAGTTTGTTGTACAAGACTTTACTTTAGAAGTGACTTTGTACACCCATGAATTCTCCCTATCCTTTGGCAATATCGAAAAATCCTTAAACCTGGTCTAAATCCAAGGGCATCTCTTGTGCAAAAAAAAACACTTTCTAGAGCCTAGGTTTCGAACTGAGCATTGATGAGTCAGCCAGTGAGTAAGTGAGACAGGACTTTTTTTTTAATTAGAATTATAAATTGTCCGTTGTTAATTTATGATTATCAGATTGAAGGCACCTGCTGGACTTACCCCATGGCGATCCCAAGGGCCTAGAGAAACTGACATTCTATCAGCGATAACTATGAAGAGAAAATCAAAAATGCTTTGGATTAACAAAAACCTCCGATTGTGTATGACAACAATGTTAAAAGTCGTAGAAATACGACCCGCATTGTCTCTTATCTAGACCTTGTGCTATACCACCTTACAACGGGTTCCGCAATCAAAATAGCGCAATTACACTTGGTCGTTCTCCCGAATTCCATTACCTATGGAATTCGGGCAAACGACCAAGTGTATAAGTTCGAGTGCACCCGTCTTTGGACAATCTAGTTCGGCTCGTTTCGTATACCCGACGCCAGTTTTCCATACACACCTATAAATGCAAGCGGGCGCAGGTACTTGGCTTCCTTCAAACTACCCGTAATTCAGTACGATGGCAAGTATAACTAATGCATCGCGTGCCCAAATTCTTTCGAGCACTTACATACAGGCTAACGACCAAGTGTAATTGCGCCATAATAATTCGCATTTCAAAATTATTCCAACTCAAATCCAGTTATAAATCAAGATTCATGACTCAGTATCAATCTAGAATTCCGCCTTAATTGTTTAAACTCACATATCAGCTGTTGACTGTATCAACATAGTCTTGCCTCATCGGCTTTACTAACTAGTTGCTAGGCAACGCATTAACGATACGTTATAGATACGAGAGATAATTATTACTGTTCATTGTTGTTAAGAACTTCATAATTATATTATCAAGGAATGACTTGAGTTGGTTTGAAATGGTAATGTGCGTCTTAACCCATTGGGGTCAAGGTTTAACATTGAATGTTAATTGTTACGGCTGTTTGTTGAATGATGTTGGATCTTGTTTTTAAAATAGTGCTTCTTCTTCTTTGTTGTTTACATGATTTTTAAAGTTATTTAAGTTACATTGTCGTATACTAGAACTGTATGTTTTTATAAGACTACCTACCTACTACCTACCTACTACCTACCTACTACCTACCTACTACCTACCTACTACCTACCTACTACCTACCTACTACCTACCTACTACCTACCTACTACCTACCTACTACCTACCTACTACCTACCTACTACCTACCTACTACCTACCTACTACCTACCTACTACCTACCTACTACCTACCTACTACCTACCTACTACCTACCTACTACCTACCTACTACCTACCTACTACCTACCTACTACCTACCTACTACCTACCTACTACCTACCTACTACCTACCTACTACCTACCTACTACCTACCTACTACCTACCTACTACCTACCTACTACCTACCTACTACCTACCTACTACCTACCTACTACCTACCTACTACCTACCTACTACCTACCTACTACCTACCTACTACCTACCTACTACCTACCTACTACCTACCTACTACCTACCTACTACCTACCTACTACCTACCTACTACCTACCTACTACCTACCTACTACCTACCTACTACCTACCTACTACCTACCTACTACCTACCTACTACCTACCTACTACCTACCTACTACCTACCTACCTGCGCGATGTCTCTTGGGTATTTTCTTTTGTTGAAAAAGAATTGTCTGCGGTTGAAATGTATTAATAGCAATAAATTCTAGTAGGTAGAAATACATTGCAATTCAAAAGCACATGAAGAGCGAATCGTATTATTTCTCTCTAATACGAAACCAGACTCGTATTATCAATTGACCTATAGACGTATAAATTGTATATTGTATTGTATGTTGTATGCAAATTAGTAATTGATCTACACTTTATCATGGAAGAGTCAAGTTCCTACCTACCTACTACCTACCTAAGAACCTTCTCCTGACAGTAACAAACAAAACAAAAAAAGAATTAGCGAAATCGGTTCAGCTGATCTCGAGATTTGCGCTTAGCAACAAATTCAGGGATTCATTTTTATATTATAGTTAACACGTCCACATACCTACTTTTAGTTTATTTTTTTCATGTTAGACGTTTCGGTTCACTGCTGGGCAAAGGTCTTCCCATACCCTTTCAATCTTCCCTAAGTTTGGCCTTCTTCAGCCAATTAGGAGCGAATTAAAATCGTCATGTCAGCGTTTTTTGGGCCTACCTCGGTTACTATTTACGACACCCGTATTCAGGCACCCACTGTCTGACTATTCTCATTCATCTGACCTGCTCCATCCTTGAAGTGTGACCCTGTTTATAATACCAACAGAGAATCACTTTTATCTTTATATCGCAAACTAGGATTCAAAGAAACTAATGAACAAAACTTCACGTTTAAAACCGAGAAAGTTATCATTTCGTATTAAAATATTTTAATTTCAATTGATATTCATAGCTCGTTAATGGATCTGAGCCGTTAAAATAAAATCGAATACCTTTTATCTTCTTACTTAGGCATTGAAATCGGCACTACTGGCAATTCTTAAGTATCCATTTAGTGCGTGCTTATTTTTTAAGATTAAGTATTTGGTTGCCTCGTTGGTCAAGTGGTCGCAAGTGCGACTGCTGACCATGAGGTTCTGGGTTCGATTCCCAGGTCGAGCAAAGTGTTATTAGGTTTTTCCTTCAGGAATTCCTCAGTAGGAGCCGTGGAGGCCCACGTCCGTTCCGTTCGTCCCACCAAAAAATACGCGATTGTCTCATGAACCCATTCCCCCATCGTGAATAATTGTGATTTACTGCATACCCCCTCCCCCCTGTTCACCCTCACGTGATTAAAGGTTATGTTAAAGAAAACTCATAAACATTTCACAGTCAATGCTAGCAAAGTTTTTCCTAGAAAACTCATGATTATATGAAAATAAAGAAATAAGAGCATCCGAGAACCTAATGTTCTCAAAGTCCTCTTTAATAAGAATGAGAGATAAAAGCTTTATAAAGATGAAGTAGCTGAGAAAAAGTGCCTTATTTTATCAAACCTCTCTATGACTTGAGAACCTCTATATTTTTATAACATGTCGTCACTTAGGTGCTTCTTCAATTTATATGTAAGGTCCAGTCTTCAAGTATCCATTACTATAAGATCATAATAAAATATAACGTCAAGCTTGTTTTTCCCCGAAGGTTGAGGCAGAGGTGTAACTATAGTGACGGTTACACTTTGCTAATAAAGGAACTGAAAAATTTCTAATGAAAGAACTCAGTAATATTTTGCTCGACCTAGGAGTCGAACTATATCAACAACCAATCAGGCCCTAATTCTCATAAATAGCACTTGCGACTGCTAGACCAAGAAGAAGCGCCATATTTTATCAACCTCTTCTTGATTTGAGATTTTTATGCCGTGACGTCACTCGATTTATAGGTTAGGTCCGAACTTCACGTGTCCAGTATGCTGACAATGCCATTAAAAATAATAATCATGCTAACTGTGTCCCTATAGTAATAGTCACATTCCCACCTCATAGAGAGCGAACCTATTGCCATCAATCAACACATCAAAGAGGAAGCTGTTGCTGAAAACTTCCAGTTAAATTATACCCGATAATAAAACCCAAATCATCATGCTGGAGAGCAGCGTTTGAGATCAGTAGACCAGCGAGGCAGTCCGAAAAAAATGTTGAAAAACTGTACCATTTTTTATCAAACCTTCCTATGCCTTGAAAACCCCTATATTTTTACGTCATGACGTCACTCTATTTATAGGCAAGCCAATCTTCAAGTGTCCATTACGCAGACAATCCCATTAAAATAGAACATAACATCACGTCTGTTCTTCCCGAAAGGGCTGACAGGCAGTAGTACCTTCATTTCACCAGGCATGTTTTAGCATGGCGTACCTAATAGGGGGGCGAACATATTACCTATAACCGGGCACACCAAATGTCAAGCTACTGCTGAAAAAAAAAATTATATAAAATTCTAATAACACTCAACTGCCCGACCTAGGAATCGAATCCAGGACCTCATACTCAGCAGCCGCGTAGACTAGCAGGGCTCCTCAAAGCTGAAACTACGTGAAAAAAAGTACCATATTTTATCAAACCTCTATATTTTTACGTCATGACGTCACTCGATTTATAGGCAAGGTCCGATCTTCAAGTGTCCATTACGCAGACAATCCCATTAAAAAAGAATGTGACATTAAAAACGTATCAGATTGTCCGAAGCTCGCCCCTTTGATGGGATTACCTCTATTTTCCTTGATAAAAGGAAAATGTCATAATGATAAGGTATCGGGGTCTGCTGAGGTTTTATTTTTGTTAGGACAGTCTAGTTCGAGAGCTGGGTGGTGGAGAATATTGGGAACTATTTGTAGGAAAGTAGCCGCATAGGTTTATGAACGTGGAAGACGGAGAAATAGTAAAAAAATAGAGTATGAGGTCTTCTATATTTTTTTCCTGCTACCGAATGGAATAGGCGTCAATTTCTGTTATAGCAATTAGCTGACCCACCTTTTCATAAATGGTTGAAATTTTTAATTTAGCATAGAAACGATAGATTTTTTTTTTTACAGGTACGGACGTACGCTTCTTTTATATTTTATTTATTTTTGAGCAAATTAAATTAAATATAAAATTCTATCTAAAAAATCTCAATCATTTACATAATTACAATGTATCTGTTAAAACCTGTTGATTACGAAAATAAATTTATACAAAGGTGGGTCCAGCTAATTGCTATAACTCACTGTACATAAAGGCCTCAATTTATGTTTCTTGTCATCAAATACTTATAATTTTTTTGAAGAAATTTTATTTTTTTCTAATCTCTGTGTAACACCTAGTTTTATGTGCATGCTGTGGTCTCCTGTAATTGAAGGAAGACCCTTAAAAAAACCTTTATATAACTGTGACCTACATATATTGTATCTTTTGTTGGAGATCCAAATAAATAAATAATTATATTTGTTCTCTGTTCAACACTGGTAAGTATTGTGGAGGTGCAGTAGGTAGTCGCTCCTTGTAAAAAGAGTAATATTCTGCTGCATATTCTGGTTAAACTGAAAGCTGACCCCAAGACAGAAAAAGGCTAGGCTCACTTAACATAACATCACATAATATATAACATAATAGTATACCCATAGCAAATAAAAAAAACAAAAAGTAAAGCAGTTTAAAATCAAATATCATTGTAATGGTATTACGGACACCCGTTTTTTTTTAAATCTGTTAACCAATCCAATCAGTTTGAAGTAAACATTCTTTCACCTAAGCCAAATCGATTAAACACCGATATTACTTTTTTCTTCTATTTATTTAAACTAACGACCTAAGCATTGTTATATTTTATTATTTTCAGACATCACGTTGGCTGGCACGATACGAAAAACTAGATTGGATACGAACCCGTGACCTACAACTAGTAAGTCAGAGAGGAGCAATGGTGACCCAAAGGTAACAATACCTCACCTCCTTTTGCGAAGCAGTCATGCTAGTGAAGGAGGTGGCAGGACGTGAAAGGGAAAGAACCTCACGTTCCAGCCGCCGCGGGAGACGCCCTGGGCGTCGGGGGGTCACGTGGTGGCTTCTGACCATCGTAGGCGCTGGCCTGTGGACGGCGAGTTATGGGCTAGCTCGCCGTCCGGCCGTCTTATGATGACAGGCCGTGTCGACGGCGCGTTCGTGTTCCACGCGCGCCTCAAAGAGATGTCAGAAATCAAGTAGGGGTCCGCATGGGCCGATGTCTGCCAGGGCTGCGGGACTGTTCGAAAGAGATACCGTGGCCCTGGAACACAAAGGGCAAAGAAGGAACATGGATAGGTTTTAGTCAGTACAAGTCTGACACTCCCCTCCGCTCCGCCCAGAGTGGGGGGGTCATTTGATAATTTCCAATCCTGAAAAAAAAAAAAAAATGTAACAATACCTTTGGGTCACCATTGCTCCTGCTACTACCCTCGGAATTGCTTTGTTGCTTTTTTCTTCCTTTGTTGATATCCCAAGCACTAACCTAGTAATATACAACATTATTTTTAGTATATTCGAAACCTGAATATAATTTGATCAAAATAAGTAACTGAACCGATTCCAATAATTTTTAAACTATGTTATATTTTGTCCCAAAAATATTTAAAAAAGGCTACAAGTTGGATACCGAACGACACTAAGTACCTATCGCAATCATTTAGGTAGCTACTGCCAAATTATTATTATCAATGAGCTCAAGACGCGCTGGAAGCGCGCGCGCGGCGGTGCCGCGTGGTGACCACGTTTTTGTGCGGACAGCCAGGTGACAGAACAAGCTTATAACTTTGTGATTTATCATGATACAGTTTTGAAATTTTATACACAGATTCTATAAATAAAAATACTAAACACGTGTTTCAGGTTTCGCCTATACTAAAACTAATGTTGTAGAAATAAGCTTACAACAATAACATTGCCATTTTATTTCTAGTTTCTTCTTTATTCGGTAATTTTAAAAGCGGCAACCCAGTAAAATTTTATCAGTGTTTGAATCAGTAACATCCTCGTTAAGTACTTATTTATCTAGCAAACAGAATGTTTATTAAATGTGTCACTCCAGTCAATTTTAATAGTCCAAAGTCAACAGACAGAGTACAAACAAATAATATTTTTAGCCACAAAATGAAATTTTTCGTGAAACATTCCTATTTTCAGAGGCCGTCAGGTCAAAGTAAACTTAGAACAGTATTAATAAAATAAACCAAATGTTATAAAAAATATTTTATTAACGTTTTAAACATATCCCTAGGCACCGGATTCCAGCCAAATATCACCTTTTAACAAGTTTTTTTTTATTAAAAAATATCATTTTGTCTACACTATTGCGACTTCTTGTCTTCAGATTCTTCATCGCCGTAGTTGTTTGGTGTTTCACCAGGCTTCAGGAGACGGCCCACAATGTCGTACTTCTCTGTAAAATGATAATTTAATCATTAATTTCATATTATTTATCATATTCAACCAATAGCCTGTAGCCTCAATAAATGGGCTACCCAACACTAAAATAATTTTTCAATTCGACCCTGTAGTTCCTGAGATTAGCGCATTCAACCAAACAACTCGACAGCTTTATAATATTAGTATAGATTTGCTTATATCCCACAGCTGGGATTTAGACTTCCTCTCTGTTTGAGGAATTTGACATTGTCTCACTATAGTTCTGTAATTGTTTGATCTGTATTCTATTTATCTCAATAATCATTTTCATTCGCTGTACTATGTATTTTACAAAGGATTAAAGGATTAAGGTTTGACCTTTGGTTTCGAAACGAACATCCATTTCTACAACGAATGTTTACAAATCGAATTAGTCAAGCGAATGCGAGTCCATTACACAAAACTAAGAGAAAAAAGAGATACTATTGTTTCTAGTGAATATACATAATATCACTACATAGTATAAAACAAATTCGCTTCCCGCTGTCTGTCTGTCCCTTTGTATGCTTAGATCTTCAAAACTCCGCAACGGATTTTGATTCGGTTTCTTTTAATAGATAGAGTGATTCAAGAGAAAGGTTTATATGTATATATTGCACCCGTGCAAAGCCGAACGGATCGCTAGTATCTAAACAAGACTCAAGGGATAGTAATAAAAATATAGGAACGTGTGAGATTTATATTACTTCGTAGCATTTAGTACATTCAAGGTTTTTGTAGTGATTTAATTCGCTTCCACACTGTTATTGTTGTTCCGTTACCTAATATTCTATTGTTTCAGTGTATGCTACGATGATAAAGTAATTACCATGAGTATTAATCTTTTTATTACTTATAATTATTTATTATCATGGTTTATTAACGGAGAGAATGGAACGCATGTGTTCGGATTGCCAAACGGTTTTGTATTGAACCGATCTTGATTTTAGACTATCATTTAAATCGAAAACTAATTAGAACATTTTCTAAAGGACCTACCTTACTAGGTTTACATAACATACCTTTGAACTGGTCTTCCCATTCCTTGGCCGAAGCAGCCTCATCAGGAGTCAAGTCACTAACGTCATCGTACTCCTTGTCTGAGGCTGCTACCTGACCAGTAGCTAGACCTCGTGTAGCGTCTTTACCTGCGAAGGCAGAGTACGGGCCACCTGGAGATCAACAAATAGAAAGAGTTAATAAACAGGTAAAGAGTAAAACATACATAACTAACATAGCATTGCGATTGTAATGTCTCGAGGGGTTAGGCAAAGGTATACCAATAATACACCTTAATGTTTCAGTCCCATGTAATAGGGGGCGACCCTATTGTCATCAACTAGCCATAAACCAAGGATCCGGACTGCTATTGACAAAATCCTGTTGGAAAACCCAATAGAACTGTGATCGATCAGGGAATCGACCTCAAGCTCACCTATCAAGAATAATTAGAACGATTTGGAGTACCTTTGTAAAATCACTGAAATTGAAAAATGCTACTGATTTGCTGTCACAAAGATGGTTTATTTGGCAAAGAGCACACTGGAGATATGCCAGAAAGCCATGACGAAACACAAAATACTATTTCCTAATACAAACCAATCAACTGTCACGGTGGAAAAAAAAAAAACAAAACAAAATAACATTTTGACTCCACATGAGTAATAGAATACAAGAATCCAAACTCACATATATTTATTCAGAAACATTCAGAAAACTTCAACAGATTCCCTAAGTGTATTGTTTCAAGAAGATTACGGGGAAACTATTTCGTTTTGGTCAGAAAATAATATGTTGCGCGCAGGGGAGGAATACTAATAGCGCTCGTGGAACTGAGGTGACCGGCCTCGACACAGATGTGAATGATAAAAATGTTGTAAAATATGTGCCTAAATTTATATATGTAAATATTTAGGCATACATTGAACTGGTAGATGTAGTTTTTATAATGGTCGAAGAAATAGAAGAGATGTTTAATGACAATGGTGAAATACATCCTATCAATACCATTGAACATAACAAACTCATTGAGACAAAGATTTTGGAAAGACCCAAGAAACATAATTAATCGAATAGGAAGTAACTTAAACAAATTCTCTCAAAGACGGAAGAAGGACATCAGAAAGACTGCTGGAACAAGGTGAAGACTAGCTTAGGACAGACCCCAATGTAAATTGCTGTAGGAGGCCTAAGCACACTGAGATGATGACATTTTATTAATTGTAAAGATAATTTTGTTCATGTAGTCATCTCTAATTTCAGAATAAAAGGCTATTAATATATTTATTTTCAAAGGAATTGAAGACAAAAAGAGAATGAAATTGCTTAATAATTAATAACTATTGCAATCAATAACTATATTGTGTTAATAATAAATTATTTAAGATGATTCAGTTCTAGAACGTCATGTTAACAACCTGACGATAGTATAATGAGTTAATATAAACTAGTAATATTGTGATTTAATAGATGTTTTGGATTCAACGTACTCTTATCGTGTATTTCATAAGTCTGTAGAATCCAATGTTTTAATAGAAGACAGTTTCCCTCACGTGACAGTTTATGCTATAATAAACACAATAATAACGGATGTTAGTAAAACAAAATGTGGCTGTAATAATTTTACTGGAATTTGTAACGTCCCATGGCAACGTAATTATAAACTATGAAATTTGAATTATTTGGAAACCTACAACTATTTTATTTATCACTCTATTTTTGTACATAGTTATGATAAAGAATGATAAGTAGAAAGACTCGACATACACATACAACACTCTGGTAGATAAAAAAGAACATAGATACAGATAAGGACCCCCTAAATTTCTATCCATGCAAATGTTAAAAGAAAGAGACACACTTTTATGGGACCAGATTCCATTAAAAGGATTTTAATTCACCGTTTCATGCATTCATTTAAATAATTGCACGCTTTTCTTCTTTTTTTTTCATCGGACGGCCTCGGCCCCTCACGAATGTAAAGCGTTTACGTTTTAAAAATTAGTTCCGAAATCGTGTTTGCTTGAACCGTGTCTAAATTATTACTTCCTTGCTTATAAACAGTAGTCGCTACTTGCTGTCGTGTATTTTAGATTTTAGCTGAACTTTGTTTTTGTGATAAACGAAGTTCACCCTTTAAGTTGGTTTTGCGTTTACATTCAAATGATGGTTTTAGGTGCCTCTTATGGAAACATCTATGTTTATGTTGAATTTCTGATTAATTGCTAGGTTTGGGATTACTATTTGAATTTTCAAGCTGTTAGCTTCAAAATTTCATTTGTACATACAGTTTGGTTACTAATTCCAGAGACTAGCTAACACTACCAGTGTTTGGTATTCACCACTTAATTTTCGTTTTAAGTATTACACAATACAGAGGTTTTCTCTTTCCTCTCAAATCATAATTATGCTCATAACACGATGACGTCATTCAAAATGTAAAATCATTATTTTATAAAAACAACGTCGACTTTTACCG
This sequence comes from Noctua janthe, assembly GCA_910589295.1. Lineage (NCBI taxonomy): Eukaryota > Metazoa > Arthropoda > Insecta > Lepidoptera > Noctuidae > Noctua > Noctua janthe. The sequence goes on from OU342560.1 coordinate 4,903,321, forward strand.
AGGTCGAATCACTTGAATCGCGACCGTCTGTTTATGAAATCAGGGACTATGTATAATTACCGCTCCACATTCAATTTTGAGACTTAACATTGGGGCAGTATGGTCCATTTTTGCAAGGAGCAACATTGTAGCGTAACGTTGATAAATGCAGCGTCCTCGTCGTCAGTTACTGGGGGCATAGGTGATTACAAAATAAAATGTATGAGGTCTTTTTTGAATAACAAATATTTAGGAGTAGAATCGGAATATGTCAGAGACGTTTATCTATAGAAAACCATTCCAGCATTATAAATGATAAAATTATTCTTCACGATAAATCTCAGAATTCAGAATTGTTACTTGATCCTAATAAAAATAAAGTAAAAATGGTAAAAGTTAAAAGACAGTCTTCGCCTGGTAGTTTTCCATACGAAACGAAACAATGTGACTACAAAATTAACAATTTCCTAATTCTTACTCAGACACTGTGTGACGATTCTAATTTTAGAAAACGGTGATCATAATTATAAATCAATTAACACACAAAAATATGTAGAGTCGTTATGATAATGAGTATTAAATAATCTTGTATAGATAGATAAGGAAAGTCACATTTTTATAATCTGTCGCAATATTTGGTAGGTACAAATAAAACAGGATGTTGTTAATGTAGTAAAGTGAACATTTTTTTTTTATATTAAGCTATAGACAAATGTTCACTTTAAGTTTAAGAACTTATAGAGTCACCACTGCTGGGACACCGGCCTCCTCTCTATGAATGGAGTGGGCTAAGTTCAACCACGCAGGTACACTGCAATTTAGTGGATTTATGTACTGCGTGATAGCAGCGGTGGCCCAGTGGAGGCGACCCCGACTTACGAACAGTAAGTCGTGGGTTCGAACCCATTCAGGCGCATTACTTTGTGTAATTTATTTAATTACCACTGCTCTCAAAATGGTGAAGGAAAACATCGTGAGGAAACCGGCATGTCCTAGAACCAAAGATATTTGACATCTACCAAATCTGGCCGTGTGTCCTAGCAGTGGTAACATACAGGCTGATTATGCTATGTACTGCATGAAGGATGATGTAGCAAGCAAGGAGGTGTTTGATGAGATGACGAGTACCTAATAGAAAAATATGACAGAAGAAGACATGCTGCGCCGACCCCAAATAAATTAGGATGACGGCAGAAGAATGATGATGTATTGAAGTTTTCTAATCCCTCGAAAAAAAAAGCCACGAAATCATCTTGCTAAACCTTTTACGCACTTTGTTCTAGAAAGATTCATTGAAAGACACACTTCACAAAGCGAAATCATAAAACTATGACACAACTTTCTGTTATAATATTAGATAAAATAGGTGAAGGCAAACATTCAAGTTGTATAATACTGTTTATCAGTACGACAAATGCAATGATTGATAATTTTATCGATGAGAAGATTGAAGACATTGATAAGTGAGTGGATAACCTAGTCGGGGCAGGTAACAAAATTCTCGTTGAGAATTATGATAGTTATAAACGAAGAAATGAAGCAAACTGATTACAACATTAATACTATAGCATAGTAATGAGGCTGAAAATGATAATTCTAAAATTTATGGCAAATTTCCAGTCCATTTACAGTAATAATACCTTGTGGATGGACTGTAGCTTCATTTTTCTGTTTTTGTCAATTCAAAAGTGCCTGCAACTAGTCTGTTTGAAATGAATGCTTTGAGATTGAGTTTGAAACATTAATCACAAGCGCGTTATCTCCTGTTATCAGTTTTAGCTTTCAGCCATTTCAGTATTGATGGATCGTAAACGATAACATATGCGTCAGGAAACTTGCTATCATAAACTGTTCATGATGTCGTAAAAACTCTGAGAAATTATTTAACTTCCTTGTGTAATAAGTTTTGATGGTTTATCAGTTTAGTTTTTTAATGTCATGACGTGGTTCTGGAATAATTTAATCATCATTATGTCTTAGATAGCAGTTTTATAGTTTAAAACTGCGCGGAATTAGACTGAAATGTATTCTAATGGAGTATTGCATTATTTGAAAACAATGATGGCGTGAACGCTCACACCAAAGCGGTCTCACGGTCTAAGTTGTCAAAACATAATTATAAAACCGGTTTTGACACAAAAAATGTTCTGTCCATTCTAAAAACAAAACATTTGTCATTTTTGCTGTCTTTCATTAGCAAAAGTGTTTGTTTTCAGTATGCGCTACGCAGTCAAACGCTTGTCTAGGTCCCCAATGAACTAGCACGTAGTACAATTGTCTAAATAGCTAAAGATAGACTTGAATGCATGTTTTCTGTATTCAATGGTGCTTCTTAGCTAGATCTCTAGGTCAAGTACGTTTGTAAATAAAGACTTCCTGCTTTTAAAAACTGGTTTGTATAATTTTTTTTTAAATTCAACATTGCCCAGCGCATTCGTGTAATCATTGATAATGTTATGTTTAAACAGTTCTATATTTATACCAATATATCAGTATGAAGCTATATTGACATATTTGTGTGCTGATAAATGCGATGTTATAGGTATCGAGTGTTTTTTATTTCCCAGTACAGACGCCAGCAAATCAAGCTACCTGAAACTGTCAAATTTTCTCAAACAACCTTGAACCTCATGTTTTAGCGATAAAGTTGAAAATCTATTAAAGAAATTTGACAGATTTTAGTAGCTTGATGTGCTGGCGTCTGTTCAATAAAGTTGTGTCTAAGTTCTACTACTTCGAAACGAGTTGGCTCACGCTCACGTCATACTTATGATAGTCTAAAAACAAACTCATCCACTTATCTAAGCTGACAGGATGATTGAAAATAGGGGCCCCATTAAGGGATCATTCAAACAGGTACGGACGGATAAGTTGTCCGTACCGGTTTAATCGAACATTTTTACAAGCAATAAGAGTGACGTTTATCACGGGCATGTTATTCATATTCGCCTAGTCATTCTGACAATGATTTACAAAGTACGTCGGAAAAAAACTTGCTGCGATAACCTTATACTGTCTTGGGACACTGAACTTTAAATCAGAAGGGTCAAAGGTTGTCTGTCACGAGAGCCTGTTTCCATTTAATTTCTCCGATAGTTCTGCTCCTCTTTGTAGGCCAATAATTTAAATAAGCATCAGTTCTAAAAAAATAAAGATAAATTGTCCACCATCAGGCTTGGATGTTGGCAATGCAGATCCTGATATGCAAATCTTGACCCAGAGCGCATGGAGTATAAGAAAAAAGAAGAGGCTCAGATAGCGAATTTGAGTCACACTCTGTCTTTTCTGCATTTTCTAATTTCTATACGTATAGTTTCAATAGAATTCATAGGTAGTCTTCACTGGACTCTAGCCCTAACAATTCATTATTTATTTAAATTATATACACGTGTAAATGTTCGTATAAACCGGTTGGCATTCGAGAATACGTTATTTTACGTAACAGTGTTGTTTTTTAGACTACTAGTGGTACCCCGCGGAACGAGAAATAAAAAACTGAATACGTTAATGTTTACGTTTTGCTTCTCGCTCTAACACAAGTGAGAGACAGAGATAGGTGAACACCAAACCTAGCTCGTTTGTGCTTCTATGAGAAACACAAGTTGGAATTTTAAATCTAAATACATAAAAATTGAGGACTAAAACAATGGGGACTCGATTTACATTGTTTTTTTATTTATTAGACGATTTGTAACTTGATGGCATTATTGTTAAGCACGAGTTATTTCCTACTTAGTGTCAAGGTTTACCTTGAATCGTTTTTTATCTAGATACACTCCGAAACATAGCATCTAAAGAATGAATATTACTGCTAAATCACTGAAATCACACACACACACACACACACACACACACATTCATTTACATTCATTTTATATTTTAGATTGACTGCTCTATTGCTATTACAATAGCAAACAAGCTCACTAAATAAAAAAGCAGTTCCTACACTTTATTACGAGTGAAATCGTAAAACTAGGCACATTCTATTGCGCATGATCATAACCTTAACACGCCAAGTACATACACTACAGCCGGTATAACCCTACCAAATAGAGAAGACACTTACCGGGGCCATAAAATCTCTTGCCCTTGGTTACATCGAAAATGATTCCGTTGACAGCGAGCAACACTCTGCCGTCAGGCTGCGTTCCATCGAAATTCTTGATCTCTGCTACTGTCAAATCCTTCTTTAGCTTCGGTAAGCTTGGAAGAGGTGCAGCCACGGTCACTTCTGTTTCAAAGTTCGACTTGATTATTTTATACACGAGGTACACAATTATTGCTATTAACACAAGGTTTAGTGGGCTCATAAGTTCTTGGCATAACGTAGGAGCAGCGGTTTCTTCTGACATTTTGATACGTGTGCTTGCGCCGGCCGCGGTTACAACACTGATCTATCGTCACGTTATCAAGCCACTATAAGGTCAACGAGTGTAAAGCCGTCACTAGACGTGTATGTTTTAAAATTCGACGGGATATTTACTGATTTTTGTAATGTGAAACTGTTGCTGTTGTGACAATCTTTGTTTATTTAACTGCGCTGCATATGCATTGTTGGCCGTGGTTAACGTTCCGTTTAGTGATTTTAAACCGATTTAGCGCTGCAATTGCAATAGCTGCATTTGCGTCTTTGTTGCTAATGATGTTATTTTAATGAGCTAACAGTCTGAAGTTAACTTGTATTGTATTGTATAACGGGCTGGTGTTTGCAACTCTACGTCCAAGCGCGTATTTTGCGTTCGCGACGTTTATTCAGAAGAACAATAGGACAATAGAACGTTCTTAAATGGTTAACTGGGAACAATTAACTTGATTATAATAATATTGTTATTTATATAAGCTTATCTTTGGGTGTGTAATGTTATCGAATTGTCTTAAATCTATCTATTTAAGTACCGAAAATCAAAGTCATGCTTGTTTTCTGCGTTTCATCGTGATGTTCACGTATCTCTAAAACTTAAACATTGTCATGACATAACAAAACTTCAGCAGAAACTACGTTTAAAAAACAAAAAATCTACGAAAAATCAAACATTATTTTCTCACTCATAATATTTTCAAAACACAATTTCTATTTTGCCCGAAAATACTCGTATCTTTACGGCACAATATATTTCATTTTTTCCAGCGGCTTCGTAATCTGACAGGCGATGGACTCAGCGCATTTTATGAATGGGGAACGAACTAGGAAATCGTTGGCTTGAATAATAACCAGTTTTTTAATTATCATATCGTACGAGGGACGTGTTTAGGTATACTTTGTATGTGCTTGATGGACATTGCGCATAGTAGTGAAGAATACAAAATATAATCTGTGTCAGAGGTGTTATGTTGTATTTTTAAGGATTTCTTGAGAGTTGATATATTGTATATATATATAGTTTCACAGGAAGCTACTCTCTATTTATAAACTCGGAATGTAATGGTCACCCATCCAAAGATCATCCTAGGCAACCGCAGCTTAACCTTAAAATTGATCCGAGCGGCTGTTATTGTTTAACCACGAGCTCCTCTTTTGAGTTTACACTAATGCACCAAATAGTATAAAACACCATATCACCATGAAATTGCAATATCGTATAACAAATGAGCTAGCAAAAAAATATTACACAATGATTTAAAATTTAACACAATCCATTTCCGATTAATTATGATGCTATTAATGTACGAGTTATCAGAACGTGCAATGGATGTAAAATCACATTTATGACTCGACAGTTACTGTAATGATATTTTCTCGTGTTTGTATACAGCATGCCATCATGACTGGAAAAAAATGTTTGAACTAGGAATTTGACACGTAGCTTTAATCTAGGAATATCATTGTGATTATTAAATGATGAAATAAAACATAAAATTAATCACTTAATAAGTAATCAAAAAATGATTACTGTGTTTATGCTATGGTGTAATCTTCCTTTTCTTTTTCGCGTGGTTAGCGCCTAACCTGGTGTCAGAGTTTTTATGCCATGGGCCTCTGACTTGGCTTTACATGCCGTCGAGAAATATCTCTCAGGAAAGCTGGTTTGGTTTCCTCACGAAGTTTTTCTTCACCGAAGCAAGTGATAATAATACAACACGCTCATCAATCAGAAAAATCAGAGAAGTGTTTATTGGATTCGAACTCGGGACCTGTAACTTGGCAGTCCGACGTTCGCACAACGAGGCTGTCACTGCTGCAGTCCGACGGTCAATTTCTATGCACACGCTCCGTGTCAAATTTGTGTTGACCTCTAGACAAAGGTCCCAACGCAATGGGACCGGCCTATAGTATGAAACGAGATGACCTTGATACGCATCACGTAGACTGGTTCGAGGTGGCGCTGGAGAAGAGTACCTGTAGGATAGCCGTGGGACATTCAAGGCTCACAAAAAAAACACTAATGCAACTGTAACATAATCAAAGAGATTCTAATAGCCAGTAGTGGGGGAAATCGAGCTCTGAATGATGATAATGGTGGCACAAAATAAGAATATGGCATTAACAGTTATGCCATTCTGAAGTTAGCTTTCAAACTAAATCCACATTCACAGCCGTCGCTTAAACCGAGATCTCCAAACGTCACTTATCACGTGGTTTGGCTTAGCTATGTCCCCGTCTTTATTCTGCACTTGTGGTTTCTCAGTGGCAGGAATTAACTAACTATGCTTAAGTCAGATTTATAGATCTTTAGCCTTATGCCTATTTTCACCGACACTGAATGACAGCTAAATGAATGCCAACTTGAAGCGCACTATTGAATTTTTGAATTTCAACGCGGAGTTTATAAATTCCATTGCGATTTAGTGCGAATCTATTTTTGTTTCAGTTCTCATAGTGTAACAGTTTTGCTGTATGACGTGATTGACACAATACATGTGTTCAACATGACGACATATGCACATGTTTTAGTTTATAAAAACATAAACTTCCTAAACCCCGTTATTGAGCCGTTGGTTATTGTGGATCAAGGTTATGCCGCCTCGTCGCATTCCAAGATCAGCGGTATATTAACAGTACCTGCTTTTTTCTGCATAATATTAATAGCATGGCTTAACATTAATCTTATGATTTCATGATGACAATGACTTTGACGATGAGAGGAGCTCGTGGCTAAATAATAACAGCCGCTCGGATCGATCTTTAGGTTAAGCCGTGCTTGCCTAGGTTGGTCTGTGGATGGTGACCACCCATTACATACCGAGTTTCCTCCGTGCCTAGGAAAGCACGTTAAGCCGTTGGTCCCGGGTGTCATTTGTAGATCTTTGACAGCCGTTAGGTAGTCAGTGGCCAAAAAAGTCTGACAACCAGTCTTACCAAGGGGTATCGTATTACCCAGTACTAACTGGGTTGTGGAGGTCAGATAGGCAGTCGCTCCTTGTAAAATACTGGTACTCAGCTGCATCCGGTTAGACTGGAAGCCGACCCCAACATAGTTGGGAAAAGGCTGGTCAGATGATGAATGACTTTGACGATGATTTTAATGATGGCATTTTTATGCTCTTAATGCTTTTGTTGATCCTAGCTATTCTGATAAATGTAAGAACAAAGTAACAAACAGAAACAGAAACAGTGATAAACCAAATCTTGCTACCACATTAATTATCTAGAAAAATGACAATGCAACACTACGCTTAGAAATTGAATAAAAAACAATACAGTATAATCCAATTAAATTGAATACAAGTTTCAATTGAATGAATTCCGTTCGAATTTTAAGTTACTCCCACCAAGCCGATTAAAACTTTATAAATTTTTGTATCGCTCATTTTAAAATCGGCAATGTATTGTTTCGAATTGGCGATTATTGTACCCAATTTAATTGGATCCCTGACAGTTCAATTAACTTGAACAATTTTTGATCTGTTCCCCGTGGCCTTTATGAGTGGTTTATTGTTCTTTGGCTTATTTTACTGATTGTACTCAAATAGCTTTTATACTGTTTAATTATCTTAATTACGTACGGACTGAAATCTGTTTGATGTTGAACGTTGGAACGCAGTTTTTCGGTAATATAAAGGCACATTATTTTGGCATTTTATTTTTAATATCAACAAGTTAACTTATTAACATGGTCGGCAGGACTTGAAGTCATGCATTAGTATGTAAACGGAAGACTTAAGTTATGCACGAGAACTTCAACATTTCTGAGATTTTAATTAAAGTTTGCTTTCCAGCACAAAGTGCAAATCACACATTCTTACCTTAGTCTTCTCGTAAGCTGGAAGCCATCTTTAAATTATTATTTAAGAACTTGAATCACAGCGTTAATCATAATATTTACTACAGAATTATGTATTTTTCATTGCCTGACCTGGGTATCGAACCCAAGACCTCATGCTCAGCAGACGTGCTTGCGACTATTAGTTCGACGAGGCAGTCAACAATTGAAATATAAAAAAAATTTTCTTCAACTAATCATTTTTGAAAATACCGCCCAAAGAAACTGGCTGATGTATTAGCAACATTGTTTGTCAAATTGCTAGTTCACCGTAATGCTGCAAAATGAGAAATGCTTCTACAACTTTCCAGGGGCATATAAAGTAGCTGCATCAATATTAATATCTATGTGGAGTTCAATACCATCGGATTACCATAACCGTTCGCTCTGACGTCTCTCTTCTACATTTAAATATCTTGAAATTCATGAATACGGGGTGAAAAATTACACAGACAATTCATTAGGTACGAAAAACTTATGTGGAACTTTATGTTAGGTGTCTTTTTTATGTTATTTTGATGAATGGTTTGTGTGATAGATGTTTTGAAGAAGGCGAACGATGAAGAAATATGGACGATCTGTTAAGCAAAGAAATTAGGATAAAGTCTACAGGACGTTTATAATTTAAGTATTGTATCAACCTGCTTAAATCAACATAATTAAAAAAATATGCACTGTTCTAAACTTTCACGGTTTAAAAGTAAATTTATACTGTCACTTACGGGATATCTTCCGTGATTGTTTATAATTTTAGCTCCCGATATTTTGACCTGCGATCATGGCGCTTGCAACAGCATCGAGGGTATCAAGTGAGTGACAGTATAAGTTTAAAAATATGTTTGAGAACAGCTAGTTAGTCATAAAATAAAAGCTAGACCAATTATTTTCTGTCACTCCCACAAATAATCCTACACACACATATAGGAACCCACATGAATAAAACAAGCAATTCATTTGTCTCATATTCCATTTTATTTTGCGTAGTCAGTTGCAATGAATACTTATGCCGAGGTTTTAATATCGGAAGCCGTGGGTGGAGGGTATTTCTTTATTAATTGAGCAAGTGGAGTGCTCTTCAGTTTCCGACTGTTATAAAATCTACATGGCGGTGGAGGCTTAGAATGTTTTCGGATGGATAGGCGATGAGAATTTTTGGCAGTTTGATTACTTTTGTTGGAAGTATTAGAACTCTCTCATCATCTGCCTAGCCTTTTCCCAACTATGTTAGGGTTGGCTTCCATTCTAGCTGGATGCAGCTGATAACCAGTGTTTTACATGGAGCGACTGCCTATATGACCTCCACTATCCAGTTAGTTAGTTAATTAGTTAAGACTGTTGATGAGAGCTCTCTCAAATACTTAAAACTTGGTCTTATTTTAAGACAGAAAACTAGAAGCGCTTAGAATAATAATACAATACTTCCCTTTTAAGTTCATATTTATTTTGCTTCACCTCTGAACAATATCATTCCTAATAATCCTTCATCTTTACAATAATCTTGCTGAGGAGCGTTGTTATAACGCAGATCGCTCGAATGTTGCTTACAAAAATGCACAGGCGCCTGAATGACTGACTTAAAGTTAGTCGCCTTTAGCGGTTTCTTATAACCTTATCGCCAATACTCTAAAACATATACCATAGAAAACTTTAATCTGATTTTAATAAAGGTTTGTTAAAAAAATAAGGAAGTAAGTTAAGTATATGTTCAGGGGGATTACCATGACGCCTTATAGCAGTATTTTTTTAGTGTTATTTCAGTGTGCGAAAGAGACGGAGCTATAGAGGACGTCGAGCGCCATTTCTTTCCCACACTAAAATAAGATTTAAACAATACTGCTATAAGAAGTCATGACTTCGAGTCCACCAGGTGTCTATAACCGGTTCCGTTCCGCTATTTGTCCATACGAATTTGATCGTACCTTTATAAGTGTCAGTCAGGACTATACCTGTCCTTAAAATGTGTTACAAAACAGAACTACAGACTATACTTACTCCACAGATAGTTCTATTCCAGAATTCAAAACTCCGTGTACACGCAGCTTTTATCGAGCGGCACTCGGTGTCCAGACCGGCCGGCCTCAAATCGTCCATGTTGTTTTATTGATAGAACCTACACGGGCCCACTTGGCCGGCCCAAGTACCTGTGTTTCTATGCGCATATTCATTCTAGATTAATAGCCAGTATTGGTTATGGAGATTTTGGAATGAATTTAGGAGACGAGCGATATTAGTGAGAAAAATGTGTAGTTCTTTTTTTTCTGTTAAGTGTAATCCACAAAATAAATAATAAGCACATGATTGGGCCCTTTACGTCTACATTGGATATTAAGGAGCTGCTCCATAGTAAGCCATGGCGCAGCTAATAAACGTACTAAGCTTTGCTTTGTTTAAAAATGTTGGTGGGATCATCCACTGCGACCCACGCCCGCTGTGCACCACATGCTGGCATACAAGAGCACATTTCTCTCCATTCACATCCTGCAGTAGTAGTAGACGATCGTCTTTACACTCTGCTTGGTAAGGGGTCCAGATAGTTGATAGCTGAGTAGGTGAGGTGTGCTGGCTTACTAAGAAAGGCATACCTATAACTAAACTAAGTTATCTAAAAAAACTAAAAAAAAGCGTGTGAGGTCGTGGTCGTGGATCCGTTTGATGTTCGACGTATTTTGGGTACGTTTACAAACATTTAAACTCACATACACAAACAGCTAGACCCGGAGCAACTATCTATTAATAGGCCATACAAATATTGTTCCGTGCGGGGATCGAACCCGCGACACGCAACGCAATCAATCGCTCAGCCACTGCGCCAACCGTGCTGTCGATTGCGAGTATACCAAAGGTTAACTCGAAAGTAATTTTGTGAAACTTCCATTTCATCTAACAACAATACAGAACAACAAGGCTGTTGAAGCATTGTACAGTATTTTTATTGTCAAGGATTTAAAATAAAAAAAATAATTCATGCGTTTGATTCGAAGTGATACGTCGCGCGTCGTTTAAAACGGATATTCTGTATAAAAATTGAAAAGTTTTTAGCAAACGTCGAACATTGAAACACCCTGCAGGTTCGCGATAGGCCTGTAAAGTAGAAAACAAAAAAAATATAGTTTTAGAGAATTTCACACCTCGAATGTTGTTGTATATTTGTTGTATCAGGTGCAAAAAAAAACTTAATATTCATAACTATAGAGGCTACGGAGGTCAAACACTGGTATTCAGTTGCATTCATTAGACAGCAAGCCGACTCCAACATTGTTGGGAAAAGGCTAGGCAGATGATAATGATGACATAAGAGAGACTATCAGAAGACACGTTACAGAAAAAAAAAATGTTATCATGTCCCAGTATTATTACTTAATTATTATTTACCAAGTTTACACTTATACCAACACCAAGCAGTTTGTTTTTGCAAGTAAATTACGGTTTTCTTAGCACTCTCCTATCTATCGTAACTTATTAAACTTATAATAACATCATCAGTAGCAGAGTAACTTAAACAGAGCTATTTCTTTTCAAAATCAGTCAATCTTGTCGTATTGTGGAACTGTCACAATGGAACGACAACGTTCCAGTGACTGCTTATATTTATTTGCTAGTACCTACTGCAATATATGTATAGTAAAAAGAGGTCTATATCTAGCAGTTGGTGAAGTCGGGCTTTAGACGAATTGTTTCTTTTTTTTAAACTTTGCCCCTCACTAGGAATTTTTCCTGTATTGTGGGTGCGTTTACAAACATTTAAGCTCACATACACAAACACCCAACCCGGAACAACTACCTGTAGGCAATACAAATATTTGTTCCGTGGGGGAATCGAACCCGCGACACGAAGCGTAGCAGTCAATCGCTCAGCCACTGCGTCAACCGTGCCGTCAATTAAAAATGATGATGACCTACTGCAATGACCACGGCATACTTGGTCTTCTGTGCTTATGATAAAAATGGAGCCAAAAAAACAATCGGTGTCTATAACTAAAAAACAATTTTCTACACTCACGTTTCTTCCGAGTCAGAATGTCAGTGCATGTTTGTTTCTGTGTCTTTGACCCACGATAAATATTGAGGCCATACTCATAATGACACATCGAAATATAAACCGCAATATCGTATATAAACTCGGCCATATTATCTCATAAATCTGCACGGTCATGCGAAAAAAATATTTGCAAACTGTGCCTCAATGACAATGCAATAATTAATAGTATTAAAATGCCCTAGCAACAGAAACCTCACTAGTTTATTAAAAGAAAGAAAGAAAAAATGTGTTTATTGGCGTTTATAGGAACAAAATAAACCTTTAAACTGTGAAAATGGAATGAAAAAGTGCTCATAACGCCAAAAGTGCTTCAGCTCAGGAACTTATATCTCATTCACACTTCACTTTTTGATCATGTACATTAATGTCTTTAATTCGAAATTTTCACGTCTGATCACAAAATAACTTTTCCGCATTGTTTACTCGTGTTTCATATTATGATCATTAAATGAAATGATAAAAGAATATTTCGGAATATCGCCAAGTGGTTGGCCGACTCTTCACGTGACCGGCCTTTTTTTTGGCCAAAGAATCAGCATTGCCATCCTACGTGGCGTTGCTATCAGCCTTCTGGGCACTTTTCTTATTGACAGCGATGTAGGAGTATTTTTTGACGCCCTGTAATTCTTTTCCCATTTTGATACTTGAACATATTTTTATTATTATTTCAGATCTACATATTTGTAGTTTTTAATTAATGTACCTACATGCTGAATTCAAATAAAAATAAACATGAGTAGGTATTCTACCAACAGTAGTAATAGAAACATGGTGAACAAGAAACTCAAGTGGCCCTATAGGTAGATACTTACTAGAAACTCTAGATCCTTTGTAAAAATAGCTTCCATAAAGTTTAAACCAAAGTTTTTCAAAGTCATTAAGCAATGCCATGTTTGCGCAGATCCCTCCACATTTAGTGGAAGCAACCAATAACTGCAGAGAATGTAGATTGAACAAGAATTGCGAAGTTTCTCTAAGTTCCAAATCCGTAATGTTTTAATGCACTCCGTCTGGGTTCTCGGTTAAATAAGCATGCGTTGCCAATGTTGCACGTTACGTTTTTGCGGTTTTTAGGGCGTTTACGATTATTGATTTAAGACTCAGCGCGACCGTACGTGAAGCGTTCGCGCGATATCGTTTAGCTTTGCTGCTCATTTTATGCGCTAAATATGTATGAATGACACGCTTTTCTGCAATCAAAGAGTGGTGTTGCTTCGACCCATTAAGTTTATTTATACTCGATTGAAGTAAATGAAGGGGCAACAGCAAGATCTAATATTATAATAACTCAGAAAATGCCAAAACATTTAAAATATTTAAAAAATGCGGCCAAATGCAAGCTTATAACGGTAAAAAAAAACATATTTTATGCCCAAAGAAGTAGTTTCTGATGTTAAACATCATTATATCAGCCGAAAGATATTCTTATTATTATTCTTTATTGCTCACAAAATAACAAATATACATACAAATTGCAATAATATAGCTTTTGTACAATGGCGAGCTTAACCCAGAATTGGGTTTTCTTACAGCAAACCTAATTTCACTGATGGATTCAAGCTTTATAATTTGAATACTCAATTTTAAAATTACAACTGATATTTACTAACTTATAACAACGGAAACAAATGCTCGCAGTATAAATAGTGTTGCCTTAATGGCGCGGCGCGAGTTCCACAACTGTTTGCATACGAGATAGCGCGAGGAGTTGTCTGCGGCATGTGGGATGATGACGGCTCTAATACTACTTGTTCACAACAAATAAACTGACGTTTATAGAAACATAATACAGGAAAGTTAAATAAAAGCTCAGCACACACGCTACATTTACTATGAGATTGTAAAACACAGACAAACTCGAGAGATACTAGAAAATAAATTTTCAGAAAAGTTATGGTGCTTAGTTTTTCTTATTCTAAATGTTCCATACATACTCGTAAGTGCAAACTGGTGACCTACCATGACGTCTTACAACAGGAGTAATTCCAGCGTGGAAAAGAGATGGCGCTAGACGTCTTGTATACCTCTGTCTCTTTCCCACACTGGTATTACTCCTGCTTTAAGATGTCATGGTAACCCCCCTGACCTGCATATTTAAATGTATGTAACAGTTATGTTTTTTGAAAATAACTGACTAACAATTTCCATAGGCTCTGGTGGGTCATCTACTGTCATGTCACCATGGAGTACAACATATATTATAAGAAAATTAATCAATCTACCTGGATTCAAATCATTCCCTCGAATACTCTAAGATATTTCTACTACTTGATACCAAGACCTCAATTGCACCCCTGTGAATGTTTAACATTTGCTCTTTCATTCAATCCAAAAATATCATTTCCACTCCACACCTTTTGAGACACCTCAAATTCTTTAAAAGAACACCCAAGATTAATTTCTGGGGGGGTTAAGCTGGCGTGAAAACGGGGGTATAATTAGTCGTGCCTACATTAAAAACGTTGGAACATAGAATAGAATAGATCCAGAAGGTTGGTTCCATACCGAAAACCAAAACGCACACGGCTTACTTACCTACATCTACAGTGAGAGCAACCGCACATGCGGAACTGCGACTGTCATTTTTTTTTTTTGAATTGCCACATGTATGCGACTATGAGCTATTCTTGAAGCAGAACGATATCTTCGCAAAATTGTGCGAAAGTGACGATTTACGAAAGTGACATTGTGCGAAAGTAACTTTTTGCGAAAGTAACTTTGTGCGAAAGTGATTTTTTTCATGCAATGTCACTTTGTGAAGGTTACGTTCTGTTCTGAGTCAAGACTTAGGTATACCTTGCCAGGGCTGCGGGACTGCTCGAAAGAGATACCGTGCTCTGTAACACAAAGGCCAAAGAAGGAACATAGATGGGTTTTAGTCAGTACAAGTCTGACACTCCCTTCCGCTCCGCCCAGAGTGGAGGGGGGGGGGTCATTTGATGATTTCCCATCCGAAAAAAAAAAAAGTTTTTGGTATACGTGTGCACCTTTTTTTCGACCCTTGCATGTAGCTAGGCTTCTGTACCAATCTATTCGATGCTTGGAAGGAGCTATGTAGTCCCGAAGTACATTCAATGGAAGTAATTAAGTGTATTACAACGGAGGCAGCGAAATGAAATATATTGTCACATGGAGCGACTAATTTGGGACAAATGGAGTAATAAAAACTTTTGTTTCGGTTTGATATGCAGATTTTATGGTGTCGAGCATTTTTTGAAAGTATTTATTGGCAGTTCAACGTAGAAATGGGACAGTGTTATTTTCAGTACTTACTAATTCCATGGTTAATTCATTTTTTTTATACTTTCGTAACGTAAATTTTATATGTTTTTGGTATAACGATCATAAGAATGAAATTAGTTGACACAGGTATAAATAGCCGCTATCGGATTGGTCCTCTACATTGTTTATCTGTGTCTGAAAACTTTTCGTGCTGAACTGACTGTAGCAAATAATCATGCAGCTAACAGGAAGAACAAAATGTCAAAATTCATTATATGGTAACAAATTCACTAATGTATGTTTATCAATCTCACAAGAGTCTCAAAAGATAGAAAAGTGAAGTTTAATTCGATAGTATTTTACACTCCGAAAAAGAAAATAAGCACTAGCATATAGCCTTGCAGCTAATGTATTTTATAGGTACGTCATCCACACGAAGTCAAGAAAACAAAAACGAAACAAGTTTCAGATAAATCCAGAACATTGGTCGATGGAGCAACTGACCGTGCTTTTACTATTGCATCTCAAAATTCTCAAACAATTTCCCAAACGAAAACCCCTTGCAGCAGGAAACTTAGCCATTAAATAAACTTATATTTGAAACCCTTACAAAAAGAAGATAGTAGGTATATACGTAGGTATGTCGAGACAGATTGCTCATTTGATTGCCTACAAGCACCAAAATGACGCATTTCCGTCACAATACCTCGCAAAGGGAAATATATTTTGACGCTCTTTATAAGAAAAAATGTGGAGCTATTTTTCATATGTTTCCATTTCCCAAATAGGGTAATTGCGCAACTCAAAATGACGCAATAAAACGTAAGGAAATGTATCCACCGTAGCTACATCAGCTATAGGATTCACTGAGGTTCGGTGTTGCTATGCTATGCAGTAGGTATATTGTTTTGAATTTATTTATTCAAAAATTCTATGCTGAGAGTAGTACTGGCACGTTGAAATGAATAACCCGTTTAGCCACTTTTCTTAGCCGTGACAACAGTGTTCAAAACAAAAAGTGTTCGCAATCATAGTTTATAATAACCTTTTTCACTAACAATAGAGGTTATCTAAATATACTTTCTTCAGGCTTTTTTCTGGTATCACAATACCAAGTTGTAAGTCCAACTGTGTATAAATCATTAAGCATCCATTTAGATGTCGCCTATTTTCAATGAAAACGAGCATTTCTCTGCTATAATCCCAACTTAGGTTATTATACTGGCTGGTAGCATAAACAAAAGCCAAAACGAGGTCTGCTCCCATAATAAAACCTTAAACCAAACCATTAAATTCACAGGAAATAAAAAGCCACTCAACTTATCAAATGAAACACCCAACTTCGCACATCTATGTAAAAGAAGAGCTCCGAATAATTTAGCCACGGGCTTCCAACTGCTCCTCGAATACTCAATTACCACTTTTTTGTCTCAGTAGTACACTTTGTTTCTTGTTTTTATTTTACTTTCCGCCCGAATGGAGACGGAGGGAATACGTATTACCGTCAAAGACGGCAACGTTCTGTTGTAGTTTTTAAAGTTTGGTTCTGGAATTCGAATTTGAAAATTGGGCTGGCATTCTAGATAACTTGATTCTTAATTTAAAATTGGATTAGAAGAAAATATTGACTTTGAAATATTGAGTTTAATAGAATCGTACTTTTAAATTTCAGGACGTCCATAGTTTGTTGAAGTAATGTCATGGAGAACCTAAGTTTTAGTTTTTGTACCGATGAAAAAAAATCACAATAAAACCAGTTCTGCCAAAATGTACCAACCCAATGTAACATCAAAATTTCTCAGAATTTCCGAAGTAATAAAGGATTGTAACGTCGTGTAACGCTGACTAATTTTAAATCGGTTCTAAGCATAGGTTTTGAATGTAAATAGGACTAATTTTACTGGATAGTCATAAAATATCACAGTACTTTCTCAAGTACTGTGATATTTTAGTAGTAGTTAGTTTTCAAGTTATTATGTCTTGTGACTGTGACTGTAGCTTCGCTTCTTTTTGTTTTTTTTGACGTTCAAAAGTGCTTGTGATGGTCTAATTGAAATAAATGCTTTTGACTTTGACATTTAAAATCCTTACAAATATTATAAATGCGAAAGTAAGTTTGTTTGTTACCTTTTCACGCCTAAACCACTGAACCGATCATCCTGAAATTTTGCATATACTCGTACGTTGTGAGGTGTACAGAAACGGACATAGGTTACCTTTCATCCCGAAAATAAAGTACTGTTCCCGAGGAAAATAACAATAACGTTCTTATGAAACTAGATGGCGCCACGTGGCATTCAAATTCTGATTGAATTATATTATTACAATCAGAGTACAACCCGACCGAATTGATTTTTAAACTCTAAATTAACGCGACGGAAGCTGCGGGAAAATCAAGCTGAATTAATAAGAGATTGTGGTTTATCTCATTATGGCTGGACTAAATCCAATTGGTTTATCTTCAAAAATTGGTTCAATTCTATCGTATCAGATTATTGCTATGTAATTTTATTACAAAATCGTAAATAGTTCTACTATACTGTTTTATTACTACTTTATGTAATAATTATGATGTACTCAATACAATTATAACAAGGCATAGTCTAGATAATTTTAAAGTGGTACTTAAACCGAAATCTAATCACTATCAAAGATAGTCATTATAATAATACCAGTCATAATCATTTGATTCGAGTGCTAAAATATACTACACCTATTTTACGTACTACTGAAAACATCATAAGATTCATGTTAAAAAATAGCCATTTTGATATGAAGAGCTGTTTCTAAAAATACCTTTAACATTTTGAAAGTATTATTGTAGTTGGACGCTATTAGACGAACTGAAAATGTTTACAACCTCTTTGATCAAAAATCAAAAACTACAGAAAATGTTCTACAAAAAAAAATTGTTTGTATTTCGAACTTACTTATTTTTTATTTTTTAAATAAGCCCGCCATATTATGAAAGCCAGTATGACTACGCAAAGAGTGGTTAGCATCTGGCAAAGTGAGATTTTCAGGCGAATTTCCACTAAATATGTACTAAAAACGTGTTTAGGGCTTCAATGTTTTAGTTTGTTACCTCTAACCTTCACTACGCTTGTCTACACGAGTTTTATAACACAGGCATCATAAGTTTTATAAGCACGTGGGAAATTATTCATAAACATTTTTACTGCTCATGTGTATATGAGCTCGCTTTAATAAAAAATCTAACTAATATTACACAGTAAAACTTTTTCAAAAGCATTTAAAGTGTCATCGTTTATTTTAATACGTCAACGCTCCCTTAGATTTTCTTTGAAAGCAGACTTAGGATATTATTCACCACCATTTTTAAAGACGGACTCTTATTTGCACAATGCAAATGTGACTAGAGAAAGTGAATATAAAAAGTGGAACTGCAAACCGTTTCTTTCATTTATTTCTTTGATAAAGACGGAGTGGGTTGGAATTTTGCAGCTGAGGCCAATTGTTACTTTACTCGGTCGGATTTGCATGTTGGTAATGCATTTCTCTTTGTGAGAAAGAAGGATGAACTGATGTTATGTCAGTATGAATAAAAAGCAGATTTATCCTTTAGTTCATGAAGCTTTAGCATTAATGTCGTATCTGTAATTGGTTATTTTTAGATCCCTTTGTGTTTGTTTGTCATTCTCCATTTTAGTCTATTCGGTTTAATTGTGTTCTAAAAAAAATATGTCAGAGAGTTTTTGATAATTCAAAAGTGCCTGGCCGATTTGAAATAAATTATCAGTCTGAGATTAAAAAAATTAAAGAAATGAAATCCTTTGAGTGTGATGACTTCGTGTCGAGTCTAGCCTGACCTTTTTTTTAGTTTATAGCCCAGGTTTTTCAGGACTTTTAATTTGTGCACCTTTGCTGCTCCGTATTACATGGCAAAGCTCGTGGCTAAGTACTAAGAGCCGCCCGGATCGATCTTTAGGTTAAGCCGCGCTTGCCTAGGTTGGTCTGTGGATGGGTGACCACCCATTACATACCGAGTTTCCTCCGTGCCTCGGAAAGCACGTTAAGCCGTTGGTCCCGGGTGTCATTTGTAGATCTTTGACAGTCGTTATAGGTAGTCAGTGGCCCAAAAAGTCTGACAACCAGTCTTACCAAGGGGTATCGTATTACCCAGTAGTAACTGGGTTGTGGAGGTCAGATAGGCAGTCGCTCCATGTAAAATACTGGTATTCAGCTGCATCCGGTTAGACTGGAAGCCGACCCCAACATAGTTGGGGAAAGGCTAGGCAGATGATGATTACATGGCACTTAAATATAACTGGCGAAATGTGGGTATACCTACTATTAAGTTCAGCTCTGCATAACCCTTTGGGGATTACAGACGTGGTGTTATATTAATGGTGTAAGTTGAGTAGTAAAAATAAAAAATGACAGTGTTTATTGTGTAATAAATGTCATATTGGATTATAGGTATCCGTAATAACACCATAACCATCCTTTAAATTTCAGTTTAAATTAGCGAAAATGAACAAAATAATGGAAGTCAATTTTCCTTTTAAAACAATAATTAACGAATTCCAGTAAACCTTGCCTTCCTAATTATCTGAGTAAATTAAGTTACTACTGAAACTTAATTTCTGCTGCGGGGACCATTTTTCCTAGAACTTCAAGATAATTGCACCTACTCAGTTAAAATAATGTAAAACATCAAGTCTTCAGTATTCTGCAAACACTCAAAACATCACGAAGGTTGCACCTTAGTTAATTCTGGTGAACTTTCTTCTTTTGACGAGTAGAGCTTCGCTTGCTAGATGGTTATCATATTCCGTGACTCAATGCAAATTATATTAAATTACGAAAAAACATACCAGGTTTATTTTTGCAAGACCGAGGATTCAAGGTCCCTCCATCAAGAATTTATTAGCACCAACTCGGAGCCTGGACTTGAGCCTAGACATTAACTGGGCGGTTAATACCCACACCACAGCGTGTTTCTACAGAGCCCTGATGTTCAGTTCGAGGCGAGGGCGACATTCAATGTCTGATCGCGGCGGAGTTTACACGTCTTGGAGCTGTATCATCGGATTCATTCTGCCCCGTGTTATTGTGTTAAGTTGTAATCTCAAGTAATTCGTTAGTTTTGCTAGAAACTGTGTATCGCACCCAGTGTGTTTTCATAGCACGAAACCCATCGTCTGCCCACGTGATGTACGAGCCTAACGGAATAAATCCTGACATATCCGACATGTTTATGTTTTTGTACAAAAAATATTGGTTCTCAATCATCCTAATGAAGAACAATCATCAATAAATCAACAAAGCTTTATAAGTCTCTCTCTTACGTTTATAAGCCATTTCCATCAAAATAATGAGTCCAATATTTTTGACTCAATCCTTCTGGGCACCAGAACAAAACATTAAAATTTATTTTCGTAATAGAACGTGTTGCCTTAATTGCGTTTGTTCAAGTTATATTGAAAGTTTATCAACGGCAAGAATTTCAATTTTGTTTGTATGTTTAATATGATGGAGAGATGATTGAGTGTCAGTAGACGGTGCAATCGATTTTATTCAAACTGTGTACTTAATACACAATAAGAATCAATTAACTTCAGTCACAAAATTCCTTCAAAATATTAACTTGAATCAGATTGACGCCCAAAACGGACTCAGTTTACGTATTCAATTATGGAGCTAATATTTATGGAAACACTTCTCGGAAATGTACCAAGATATTTCTAGAATATTCTATTGGAACAATGCTCAAAATATCTTCTAAAACATTAAAGTCGAAATACAATGAATTCAGAGAACCCCACAAAGACTTCTCAAAACTAACTGACAATATCATTTTCATGCTGCTTTTGTCAAGAACTCTAAAATCACCATAAAGTACATTTACACTGAGGAGCTCCGATAAAAAATCCGAGCGAAACTCGAAAACATTTAACTTCACAACTTTTTGCGGACTTACACTTCTCGTTTTTTTCGTACTTTTCACTCAGTTCCCATTGACCATAATACAGTCGAGGCTTCTGAAAGTTTCCCGCTGCCTAACTTCAAAGTTACGAAGTATTTTAACTATGTATGGTAGTTGGAACGTCTTTAAGTAGTGCAAAAAAGGCAGAAGATATATCTTCCTTGAATGTAGACGCAATAGAATATTGATGAGGCTTACGACTCGAGGCGGTCGCTGCTGGGCTGCTGTTTCGTTCGTATGTACATATTTAGGTATTTGCTGTAATACCTAATGGGGTTGATGCAGATGGTTAGATTGGAAGCTGATTCCAGCATAGTTTGGTGAAGATATAATAATATCAAAAAATTAAAGAAGATCGAAACCGCAAAGCGTAGCGACACTGCGCCTACTGGTTTGTGGTCGACACTCAACCCCACCATTAAGCTGGCCATAGACAATAGGTTTTGCATGTGCAGTTCTGAAGAATATAGAGGTACTGGGATAGCGGGAGCGGAATCCTTAACACGGTTGGGAAAAGACTAGGTAGATGATGAAATTCAGCAACAAATATACCTACGTTGAGTACATCTCTGAGTTTGTTTCGGATGTTTCTTCTCAGAGTAGTCAGGTACGAAACACCGGCCCCATCTAGTTTTAAAACAACATGTTGACATGTAAAAGAGTTTTTTAAACCAATTTACAGAAATAAATATGATTTATGATTTCATCTATTGTTGATCCTTTGAACAATATTTTCTCGGAAATCTCTTACAATTCTTACAACCAGAACATCTATAATTACCTACCGAACACTCGAAGTAGAAACAGACCACAGACCTCACACCTTAAGCCTCATTGACAGCAGACATTCTCAGTCCGAGACAGTATTTGATCTCTCAAGAATAGATCGTCGTTTGATTCAACTGGAACTCGAACGTTTGAGCGCGCTCTATTGAAGATACCACATTTCCTCAATAGAGTAGTGACACTATTCGAGAAGCCAATAGCTAGATCAAGTTACTTGCATGGTATCAACGTGGCTCCTTGTGCTTTAGGTACATCAAAGTTCCTAATTATTCTTCTCTCGTTGCGGCACGAACTAGGTACCTACTTCTCTATTAACTGTGAACTGTAATGTGTTATCAATTGCGAGGGCAGCGTAGTAAATGTTCATAAAAATAATTATAATGTTCATGAACTATATTAGACAGGCAGTAAGTTGGTAATAATCCTGCTTGCCTATTTATAGCATAGCATAGCAGCAGCCTATAATGTTTCCACTGCTGGGACACAGGCCTCCTCTCTATGAGAGGGAAATGCCCATTTGGCGAGACTTAAATGAATATCCAATGCAGCCGTGCATTGACTTCATTTGAGTAACACCACAAGCCTATTTTAAGCGCAGGCTACACCGGCAGCGAGAGAGCGAGCGAGCGAGCTGGGCAAACCTCTTTTGCTACTTCCTTCGGCTCTGTCGGTTGTTCGCTGTGTGAAACAAAGTATGAAAAGAAGTGAAACGTTGCCACGGCCGGCTCGCTCGCTAGCTGGCGATGTGACCTGCGCTTTAGGCACGTAAAAGTAAATCCTTCGCTCTCGACTCAGGTTAAGAAAGGAACTCTGCAAGATTTTAGTCGGTTAGGGAACGGCATAACCTCTCGTCCTCCCCAGACGAATGGAGTCCATTAGGATTCCCCAGACGATTTTAATGCAGCCTAGTTCTTAGTCGGTGCGACGGCATGCGGTCACATCCCGGTATGTGCGATAAAGTGCCGCGTCGTTCACCTCTTCACCGAGACAAGAATGCAGTATATCGTGCCACTTTAATAAGTCCAAGACTTTAGGTGAATAAGTTATGAAATGTTTTAATTAGAACAGTGGTTACTTCGCGCAATGAAAGCTGCAATCTACGCTGAAAAGTACAACAGGTTAATTGTGGCCTAATGAGTGATTTGGTTTGTTTTCTGAGGAAATTCGCAAGAGAACCAAGGTTACCGACGTAGCCCAAAGAATAGCCAAACTTAAGTGGCAGTGGACAGGGCACATTACTCGCAGAACGGATGGCCGATGGGGCCGGAAAGTTCTGGAGTGGCGACCGCGAACTAGCAGACGTTGCGTTGGAAGCCCTCCCACTAGGTGGACAAATGACCTGGTAAAGGTTGCAGGGATCCGCTGGATGCGAGACGCACGGGACCGGTCAATGTGGCGTCACTTGGGGGAGGCCTATGTCCAGCAGTGGACGTCTTTCGGCTGAAATGATGATGATGATGATGAGTGTTTTGGTCACTTTTTCTTATTGTTCTCGAATCGATGACTCATATTTTATCCGACCAGTACGTATCAACCTGGACAGCTCTGTCGTTTACCTCATTCAAGTCCTCGAGGCTGCAGTTAGTTGGTCACTAATATTGTAATAGTTCATTATTTTCGGAATGTAATGTCTCACAGCAGGTCAAATGCCTCTCTTTTTAATTCAACCTAATACCGATCTAATCGACCAGTCCTGCCTATATGCGTTAAATTCATCCCATCATCTATGCCTGAGACATTTTTAGGGCAAAGTTATGGTATTCTTACACCCACCTTAGCCCACAATACATCCGACATGCGGCAAATGTGTCCAGCCCAGTAAAACTGACAGCATTAATTTGATACTTGGTTATATTGTTTTAAGCGATAAAAAACCAAAATGAAAAATATCAAACTGAAAATAAGTCCCAAATTCTTGGTAATAAATCTCTTTTTTGTTACTGGTAAGTACTCATTCGATTTTACCGGGACACTGCACTGGTAGGTAAAACATTGCCCTTACATCAAGTGGTAAGTTTTCACTTGGCTGAACGTCCTTCGTGAAATAATTTCTAATGATATGGAGAACAATGGTATTTCACTTACGCACTTTATGTCATGAACGGGTGATGTAGGTAAAGGACGGTTATGTAAAGGCAGAGACGACTTTTTACTGGGGTCACTTTGTTAAATACGTTTGAAACATCATCAAGGAAAAAAACCCTAGGTTAATTTAAACTTCTAAAGGATTCAAGTTGCCATGTGTAATGGTAAATTTGTGTCTGAAGGCGGTGCCATAAATTAAGATCGCCCACGTGGATGTCGGAAATTATCCCATGACACCGGTATACAGGGATAAAAAGTATGCTTTGTCCTAAGCCACGCCAACGTCTACCTGTATGTGAAGAGTCATTTGTTAAGCCGGTCGGGCGTGAAAATGTAACAGACGGATACAGAGTTACTTTTGCATTGATTATATTATGGTATAGATTGGCGCCAGCTAATCCCTTTCATCGTATTACACATTTTTTTTGGCACAGAAAACTCTAAAAACTACCGACCGCATTGTAAGCCTTCAAAAATAAAACACTCCACAAAACTGCTAGTAAACAATAAAAACCATCAAGATAATAACGTTCACAGTTCTGCTCGCCCCAGAAACGAAACGAAGCGTAAAGATAAGCTTATTACCCAATGTAATCAAGAATCCATTCAATTTAAAAAACAAAAGAGCGAATCATTTGTTACTTCCATTAACAGGAATACAGAAAGCGTCGATACGCTGGACAACTGGAAAGTCGGCTCGTATTAAATTTCATTCTGTTACAATTTCACTGTTGCTGCGAACAAAAATCAATCAGCCGTGGGACTAGTAACCGACATTCGTTGATCAATAAAATACGAAATGTGGCGGTTCTAGTGAATTTAAATCCTTTGCGAGGAGGGCCCTGGTCTTTGGTTTCGGTGATGTGGATACACGGTGGACGTTTGAGCATTTTAATCGAAAATAAGTGCAGGCTAACTGAGGATCTAGACTCTCTGTGCATTATAAAATGGCTCCGAATAGTTTCCAAGAGCAAGCCTAGGTAATGGAAGCTAGAACGATTCGATAAATTCAAGGATGCTTCAGTTGAAGCAAATTAAGAGTTGAACTCTAGTTCAGTTCTTAATATGCCAGTTCTAACTGGCTAAATATGGGGGTGTAACTGTTTTATAGACAACAGTTTTATAAAATTTCTTTTCATATAAAATTTTTCTCATATTATCATTTCATAGAGTAATCAATATGCAGAATACTTACTTCGAATAATTTTAAATCATTGATGTTTTACAATATTTTTTTTTTTTTTTTGATACTCATATCATATTAATTTGTTATTAATTATTCTTTAAACTCATATTGTTTAGTTAATATAAAACTTATTACCAAGAAAAACATTTTATCGAGTTAGTTACTAAATGTTTCAATTCATACCTTTGGCAAAATGCATACCCACCCTCCTATAAAATTACAACACCGCGTTCACAAAAACAATGCGGGTAATCTTGTGTGTGAGACTTCATGTGTACGTACGTACTGTGTTTATTTTGCGGTTCATAATTGTCGGAGTGCCCTAATTTTATTACTGCTACCAATTTCGACGTAGTGCTCGCCGGCAGCTGCCGTGGCACCGCTCGTTTCGCTCGCTCGGCTCGCGCGTAGTCGGTCACAGTTCTAACCTAACCTATTCGTATATACAATATTAACCCATATTTATTTATAAACTTATGGATAGCATAACGTCTACATAACGTAACGTTTACATTTTTGTTGTAATAAAATACCAGGGAAAAATACACCGAACAAACAATATTTGTTAAAAAAAAGTTCTACTGTTTGATAAATTTATAAAAAAAATTGTGATTCTAAAATTCAATGAATTGTGTTTCTGTGAAATATGTTTCATTCAAGTAAATAATCGTTAAAACAATAATATTCGAAATAAAAATACAAGGACCAAATATTAAAAGAAACATTTTCTGCGAAACGAAATTCTATGAAATTTCTGTCTACGAAACTAGGAAACACCGAAATATGGGTGGATTATAGGCAAGCCTCTGTCTAGTCCTTCTTAGAAAAATGTGTGATGTTTTGTTGTGAATTAAATCTTTCAAGAAAGTCCACAAAAGATACAATGTTCACCTTTAACCTTTAATGTTTTGACAAGTACTACCTAGTACTTACTATTAGATGTCAAAACTAACAAAGCTAAGCACTGTTCCTAAAATAATAAGACCAATAACGATATCTTGTCAAGGTCCAATTAAATGTTGGAATATAATGTTACTACAGTCCTTAGACCAAAAACATTGGCAATGTACCTACACAGTTTCGAGGATTACTTCAGTAATTTATTACCGAGACAGAAGAAAGCTAAGACTTGAAATCTCAAAAGGATTTTTTAGTCTGACTTGAGACCGGTTGTTATTTTAAAAGGGGTTTTAAAAAATACAACTTTATATTTTTGAAACATGAACCGGAATGTAATATCTGCACAAGGATATTTTGGCACGTGGCCAAAAATAAGAACTAGCGGCGCCATCTTGAATTTTTGATAGAATTGTACGAAAATATTTCCTAAAATTTTCAAACTCTCGAAGATTCTAATAGGTGCAGATTCAATTAAAATAACACAGGTGCACTATTTGTATTTTATACGCAAGAAAACTAAAAGTTTCACGAGCAGGACCTCCAAGGTATAATTTCCGATTGAACTACCACAAAATACATAGCCTACTACGCAGACCGATTTCGAAATAATCTTAAATATTCATTGCATCCGTCGTAAACACTCTCTACTAGTGCGGAGCGTAACCAGTTGGAAAATTCTTCAGGCGCTTAGCGCTCCTGTCGCAGCGCTGCAAAAGTACATTTATTTCATTCCCACTTTTTGTATCAAGCTTGTTGTTACGTAAGGGTGATTTACGAATGCACAATTCACTGTAAAAGCGACAGTGAAAAATGTACTACATTATATTATTGACTTCAGGAAACGATTGTTTTAAAACTGTAATGCTTGCATCTAAGTAGAGTATCCGCCCACTCCTTGGTTCTAACCAGAAATGAAAATTTAGTGGCCAGTTTAGTTCTAGTTGAGTTTTGTGGGCTCTTATCTTTATTTTGGGAACAAAGGAAGCTGTTCACCGCAAGAACGTAGAATTTCCTGAACAAACGTTAACTGGATACTATATGCTTGATATTTTAACGTAGACTTGGAAAAACAAGGAAAAATGTGTGTAAAAATCGTGATCTTATCTTCGCGATCAATTGAATAAATTGAGGAAAGTTGGTTATTTATTGAAGATACTTACATGGACAGGCTACTTAGAGACACACATTTAATGGCCCTTTAACTGATGATAGTGATGGTCAAACTTAGCCTATAATCGGATAAAAGTCACTTTTTGCCATTCGATTTCATATTAGGGATCGGTAGTCGCTGCTATAACCACATAATTTTGACGCTTGCCAACACAAATTTCCACTAGTAAACATTGATTGCCACTTTATCTTTCCACTAAAACAGACTTAGCTTGACCGAGCACAACACCGAACCACTACACCAAACGCTAAATCAAAATAGGCACACTATGAAATTCCGGTTGCACTATTGCAAATGCAACCTGCACGAAATTGATCGATGCCGCACGGTGACCGCGGCTACTGATTCATTTGTGCACCTGAGTCCCGGGAGTAGATATGTGACAGAGACCAAGCTTCGTATGGATGCGATGCTATGAGTACATTACTAAAAGATACGGCTGGTGTACAGGACGTGCACGAAAAAATACACACTCGTTGCTACAGTCTGTGGAACGGAAAGTGCTATAAAAACTTGGTAAAATCGTGTAGTTTTTCACTAGCCATTTTCATTTATTATAAATGAAAATGGCAGGATATTTGTTACAATCCAGTTGTTAGTAAGGTGGAGGTAAACATTTTTGATTAAAAACAAAATAAATGTGGGAGTTCGATTCTTTAAAATCTGTTGTGTAATATCAGTAAAACTTTGTATGCACATACAACTCTCAGTAAGCTTTATATTAACATACACGGATGACCCATTTAAAAGTTTACCTCTCAAATCGCGATTATCCATCCCTCGGTCTCTGTCTCAAAACTACTCTTGTACCTGTGCTGCTACATATGCAAGTGTATTATCAACCACGGTTCTACCTATGTATGTACCTATGTGATCGGTGGCTGTTTCAGGACGTTGAACCGCAAGAGCTAATTTGTCTTTGGGGGTGAGTTGCAATTGTCAATTTTGGATACTAGGTCATTGTACGGTTGTGCAGAAGCTTAGATTCTGATGGAACAAGTACTTGAAACTCGTTTTGAGTAGATAAAATAAATGTTACGCGTTTGCAAATTTTTTATTAAGTTCCATTCAGATTGCAAGGTCTTTAGTTCAGTGCCACATCTGATAAAAAATTATTCACGGATCATTTTTGTTACTACACGTCTCTTATTAAGCAGCGTATACATAAATGCGAAAGTTTCGCTCGAAAATCTGTTCTTCTTCTTTATCTTGTAATTAGTGCCTAACCTGGTGTCAGAGTTCGTAAGCCGCCTATTGGCTCCTGACTTGCCGTCAAGAAATATCTCTCAGGCATGTTGGTTTCCTCACGATGTTTTCCTTCACCGAAGCACGTGTTCAAATGGAAAATAACAATAAAAACCCAGTTCCTATGCTCTAAACCGGTGGTTAAAATTTTACAGCTCCACAACCCAGTTCATACAGTTGGAAAATACTATTACAACCTATAAACCAGTTTTCATATATAATTATACAAAACGTCTACCCAAGCGCCTACACAGTAATCTATTAGTAACCGCTGAACTTTGGCTAACATCATGTATTGAGTTGAGTATTACACATGAGCGGATCAAATCAAAATCAAATTAATCTAAAACCGCCCTTAAGTACTGAGCAAAACAACAGCACGACAATCAAATCCTTAGGATTTCTATTTAATATTAACGTCCATTAGCTTTTGAGAAGGGTCACACGCCACAGCAGCGAAGATTTGAATTTTTTATTGAATTTTCTTCGAATACCCAAATCAAGATCAGATACGTCTCATTGTTGATTGTGGTGGCTTATTAATGATCCGCAAATGATGATTCGTTTTGGAACTCAGACTTCGGAAGAGGGATTAAAGAAAGATGGAGTGTCTATTTTTACCCGATTGCGGCGAAGCCCAAAAGGAGGGTTTTTTATAGTTGGTGTAGTTGTGTAGTCTTGAAAATTTACTGAAATCCTATTAGACCAGTTCCAATTTTTTTTTTTTAAATTGAATGTATTTACCAATAAATTTATACATAAAAAAAATTGAAGTATTCTTGTCTTCTTCGGAGCGTGGCGAGGGCATACTACTAAGGCTTACCTCAGGACTATCTCTGAGATTGGCGCTGTCATTAGCGTCTATCAATTCCTGTAGTGTGTCAGCATCAACCCGTATACAGGCCACCATATAAGGTGCTCTATTGTGTGTGAAACAGCACCATAGTTGCGCGAATATTTTCTTCTTATCAGAACTGGAGGATGCTGCAGATTGTCTTAACTCGTCCTTTCTTTTTGGTCGCCATTTACAACGGCTAAAATGAACCCGGAATCATAAGCACCATACATTTTTGACAAGATACTCATGAATTGCTGCTGGCTATCTTTAACATAATAAAGTCCAAAATAACAAGCAAAATATGCATCCCAAATCTTACAAAAACGCCTATATACTTTCTTACACAATAACATGTGATGATGGATCGAAGCGGAAATCAGAAAAAAGGCAACAATATTATGTAATTATGTGCGAACATATACATATGTGTATCTTTTCTTTTCTTTTGTAAAGAGAGTAAGTAGGCCGTGATTATTTTCTCGAGTACCTACGGAACTGGAGTATTCATAATGGTCTATCTTATAGTTAATCTCAGCTACGTATTGAGGTACAAAAACAAACATCAAAAAAACAATAAATACGGCCAAGTGCGAGTCGGACTCGCGCATGAAGGGTTTCGTACCATCATTGTAGGGGAGCCTCCTTTCATTTTAATTTATTTTTATTATTTGTCGTTATAGCGGCAACAGAAATACACATTCTGTGAAAATTTTTTACTATCTACCTAATACAGATCATGAGATACAGCCCGCTGACAGACAGACGGACGGACGGCCGAACGGACAACGGAGGCTTAGTAATAGGGTCCCGTTGCCCTTCGGGTACGGAACCCTAAAAACAAAGTTCAAAATACATCAGTTTGGTTTTCTCGACACCTATTACGTAACTGGATTTTTCTTCACTAACCAGAGTCCGGTTATTGCCAATAAGTTTGCCCCAAATACTCTATCATAGCCAAGCTTGGCAAATGTTGGTATTTGTTCAATTGGTCCTCCTCTGCTTATCCCTCAGAAAACAAACATTTTCTCATTTAATTCAACACTGCTGCATGATGAAAGAAATAAGATGGCAATAACTAGCTAGCTACTAGTATTACCTCCTTACTTCATTAAATATCTTGCACAAGTAGCTCCTCTACAATATAATTATAACTGCAAGCTATATTGTTCAAGTTAAAATTAAAATAGTTTTGTAGACTCATTCTCGTCGCTGCGCCATTTGAGTCGACAGATTTAATCGTTAGTGTAATGTAATAGTACACTTCATACAATTCCACTGAATACTCTAGAACTGGTGGAACTAGTCACCCAGTAAAGGGGTACTCATTAGGTAAAGTGTTACTAACCGCAGCACGCTAGTTAGGCCACGTCCACGGCCTCAGCCGATGCAATTTGTGACAAGCGACGTCACTTGTTTCCTTTACGTGAGTTTCGTACAGACATAACATCACGCCTTGTTAGCCCCGAAGGGTTAGCCAGAGGTTAACCTTACAGTATACCCTCATTTCTCCGGTTATGTTTAAGACGTATGTAATAGGGGGCTAGCCTATTGCCATCAACTGAGCACAAATCCAGACTCCGTGGCTGCTACTGAGGAATTCTTGATGGTAAAATCCAGTAACACTTTGCTGACCTGGGAATCGAACCCAGGGTTTCATGCGCGGCAGTCGCGTTTCGGACCATTAGACCTACGAGGCAGTTTCATACACACATCATTACATGATCAGCCTATCAGTTTACTTGGACCCAGGCCTCCTCTCTAGGCCTTACACAGGCCCAGTACGTGTTGTTTAATGTCTCAAGTCTTAATTTTTTTGGTTCTAAGACATGCCAATTTACTCATAATGGTTTTCTTTCACCGTTTTAAGACCAGGCTGCATAGTGGACGGAAGAAGGCTGCTAGGCTAAATTGGGATTGGGCGGGTCACGTCAGCCGCATGGACGATAACCTCTGTCCAATTAAGTCTACACACGCTGGGTGCCGGAAGACGGACGTCGCCGCCGAGGCCGGCCCAGAAAGGTGGCAAGACGATCTAGACGGGAACCGCAAGGGCTGGTTCCAGGAGGCACGGGAAAAGAGCACATGGAAGGAATTGGTTCAGGCCTTTGCCCAGGAGTGGGACAGTACAAACTATTAAAAAAAAGTACCTGCTTGGGTTGGAACCCATGACTAGGTCGTAAGTTGCGGTTTTTACCACTGTGCTACAACTGTTCTCAGGCTGCTGATGTTATGCCCTAAGCAAATCCCTTTATTAGTTTTGTGCGCAGTCGCTGTATCAAGCGTGAAGCTTGTGGCCAAGCCCTTCGGGTTACTCCGAAACAAAATACGAACGGTTTCATTTCGATTTCATTACGTTGCGCCGTTTCCATGCCGCGGTTTATGAAATTATTGTAATGAGCTACCGTATAAAAGCTGCATTGTAATGTGAAATTGTATTTTTTCGTTCGCTTGTTTGGAAGGAGAATAGTAATGGACCCCATCAGCTATGTTTGGGAAGTGTAGCAATGGAAATCAATTTTTAGATTTGGTAAAAGTTTTTTTTTGTTTTACCAGAGTTACACACAAGTTTTACTTAAGAAATTTCAACTTAAAGAACAGTTCAATAACACATAACACTACACCCAAATACTTTATCTATAAGATTTTGAGTGGCAGTACGATTTTCGTAAATTTTCTACATAGCAAAAACATTTGCTGACACCGCTACTATAATTATACGTAGGTTACATCAAGACAATCCAATTAATCAAACTAATAATTTACTGGCTTCGCTTTGCTTAGTACAGTCTATGTTGTGTAACTAGGCGCTGACCAGTCTGTCTGGCAAGGCGCACAGCCAGCCGCTTGCGGTTTGAGTCCCCGACAAACTGAGCTCGGCCAGACGCCATTTGCATTCGATCCGAATGAATAGTAGAAATAAATAAGAAAAGTGGTGGTGGTTAAGAAATGTGGTTGTACTACTAGGTACACCTCTGCCTAACCCTTCTGTGATCACAAGCGTGATGTTATGTTATGTATAATGTAAATTGTATTTTACATCTGCGACAAAAATATAGTGGTAGACAGATGCGCCAGAATCGTCACTCAGTGGGTCCCTGAAGGCGATCGTCGTCACCGAGGCAGGCCCAGTCGTGACGATTTGGACTCGTTCCTGTCTGATTGGCCGGAGAAGGGAAAAAACCGGGAGAGTTGAAAAGGAATGGGGGAGGCCTTTGCCCAGTAATCTAAAAATAATAGGTATATTGCTTAGTAGCATCAAAAATAATCTGATCTATAACATATGAGAATAACGTAAGCTGTTGTCATTGATCATCATCATCATCATCCGCTTAGCCTTTTCCCAACTATGTTAGGGTCAGCTTCTAGTCTAACCAGATGCAGCTGAATACCACAATTTTACATGGAGCAACTGACTATCTGAACTCCACAACCCAGTTAGTACTAGGTAGTGCGATACCCCTTGGTAAAACTGGTTGTCAGACTTTTTGGGCTACTGACTACCTAACGCCTGTCAAAGATCTACAAATAACAGCCGGGACCAACGACTTTATGTGCTTTCCGAGGCACGGAGGAAACTCGGTATGTAACGGGTGCTCACCCATCCACAGACCAACCTAGGCAAGAACGGCTTAACCTAAAGATCGACCCGTCATTGATCATGGCAAAGGTATTCAGATTTGTTAGCTTTGCGTGCTTCATCATTTTTATCGCAACGCAAACACTGATACACCTCTTTCATTGATTAAAAAGTCCTTGTTTATAAAATTCACTCTCACTAACGCAGCATTTGCATACGCAAATATGTTACTTTGAGCTCCCCTGATCCGGAAAGAGCGTTTAGTTTTTACCAGTTTATTATTAGCGTGTACCTACACACACGCTGTGTGTATCTACTACAGCTCAGGCATCATCAGAGATGCACCATATTATAAACCTCGTTCTACTAAACGTAAAAGTCACAAAGCTAGTCTACTCTAATATTTACCAACACTTTTGCGAACTTACTATACTCCACAAACATAGAAGCTGCGTAACAGTTTATTTTAAACACGTCTTCGTGTCACCTGCCGTCTGCCAGTCTCGGTACACCAATATAGAATTTAATATTAACACGTGGGTTTCCCCGCATTTACTTAAGTGTTACTTAACTATCACTTAACATACGGTGACTGAATATGGCAATGTGCTTCGAAACTCAGATGGAGTCACTGTTATTGGAGCTCATGACATTAGCGAATAAATACGATTTGACAGTGACAAGACCGTTTTCACGTTTTGAATACCAAAACAATTCAAAGCTTCTGTAATAATTAATTATTGAAGTGTACCTTGTCGAAACTACCTAACAAGTCATTCAAGCCTGAAAGATGTTGTCCTTTTATATTTATAACACAACATAATCCAAAGATTACCGCTTCAATCCATGACAAATTAAGTTTTTTAATCATAAATCTTTAATCCCACATAATTATATAGCAAAGGACTTAAAACATGACATTTACGGAACACAATTCGCAAACAAGCCTACAGTTCATGAAAGTGATTGTTATAATTGCCACAGGCAAATTACGTCATTACGCCAACATCATTTTACAGTTGGAAAACTGGGAAATACGAAATTAAACTCCTGTTTAGAGGGCGGAAAGTTTAAATCTGGATGGGCGAAGTTTTGGGGAGTGTTAACGTAAAGTTGTAATTTTGCACGGATTGTTCACAAGTATGGCGAGGTTCGTATGTGCGACGTTCCTCAATGCTTAACATTTGCTAGCCACAAAGCCTTATCTTTTGCTACATTATATGATATTACGCCTGTGTAATTTATGCGAGTTCAAACTCGCGTTTACGAAATCAATGTCGTAGTAAACTCAGTTGGTAATTAATTAGAAACTGTTTTGCGTGTGTGTGGAGAAAATTCACATGTTATTGTACCAGGGACTATAAAACAGAAGAAGTAAAACAGTCATAAAAATGCTTATCAGTTGACAAAGGACGACAATAAAAGATATGATTCCGAAACATCAATAAAGATGGAAGTCTGTCGAGGAGAAGTCGACGTGACTTGGTATGGCGCGCTACGAATAATGGTGACTTTCAAATTAGATTGCATAGCACACCCGGGATTCTCAAGGTGGTGCCAAGTATTTGCGTTTCAGGCTGTCTCGTATTTCGTTGGCGGAATTTTTATTTCATCGAAAGGGGTTCTATCTGGAACTTTTCGGAATAGGTCGAGATATTTTCATATTGATCTGCTATAAGTTTTCTTATTTATTTTTTCAGTTCATGACATGTGTGATGGTACGAGTACATAAACCAAATATGGCTATCTAGAGCTTGTGGGCAATTTAATCGATTCTTATGTTTTTTTGTATGACTGTTAGGTATGTAAGAAATGATGGTTGCTAGAAAATTTGTAGTCTTGAACAAATGAAAACACCTATTCCGTATCGATCGTCATTAAAAGCAATATTTTTCTCAAATCTCTTGTTCCAGTAGCTCACGTTCAATATAACTCAAAAACGATTCCTTTTTCGTTTTGTCGTTCTAATAAAAGTCAAGCAACACATAAATGTGGACGTACGTCCAAATCGCAATAAGCACTGGCCAGAGAGAGAAATATGGAACCATATTAACTCGTCGACTCGATTGCACAAACTCTTGCGACGATTAATGACCCCACAGCGAAATGGGAATGTCTTCAGCTTGATAAGTGATCCACGTAACGTGGCCTGAAGAAAGCCCAGATGCGAATGCATTTTAAAATTCCAACGCTAAAAAGTTTTCACTATATTTTAAATCTTTCTCTAATTTAAAACCTTTCAGAAGTATTCATTATTCATGACTTGAATATGTGAATGACAAATATTAAGCAATACAATATTCTTTTCATGTGGCGACGTTTTTGTAATCTCATGTACACCTGTTGTTAAATACACATCAAAAGAAATATTTGTTTGATAGATTATATTGAAAATACAAAATAATTTTCTAGTTTTCGAATCACTTCTGTAAATAAGATATTATTAGAGAAAAATTGTCTTACATTTTAAGTATGAAGTCCGTTTAGTGACGACTTTTACAAAGAAAATCTTCGACTTTCCCAAAGCATTGAAAATTAAGATTGAATACTGAAATAAAAGCTCAACATTTTGGATACCTACATTACTTTTCACGATTAGGAACATAAATTAAATTTTGAGCTGCCCAGCTCACTGAAACGGTCCTACAGAAAAATAAATGGACAGTGAATCTCATCCTCATTTCAGTTAATTATCTTTTTCGAACAAATCTCTGTTTCAGGGATTTGTGACCATTTTATTCAGGACAGGACTTTCAGTATTTTTCTTTGTTGCTGTTTTCTATCGAGATTAACATGTAACTTATAAAATAATAGGTCACTTTTTAAAGCAACTGCATTCTTGCTTCCTAAAATTAGTTCAGAAGAGAAATTATTTAAATTAACATTTTCAGCAGTGGAAATTGTTATTTATTAAATAAGTCAACAAACTACAAATAGATCTAAAATAATAATAAAAATATGTACAAGTATCAAAATGAGAAAAAAGTTCATGGCGTCAATAAATTGACGCCATGAACTCGTCTTCGTCTTCGTCCACATCTCTGTCAATAAGAAAAATACCCAGAAGGATGCCAGCATTGCACTTAAATAAGTTTAAATATGAAGAATCATCTTAATTTCAGTCTGTCTGCTAATTGAAATAATTTCAATTGTGATCGTAACATGGGATATAAAACCATACCTAGCGAAATGTGGGACCCTTCTAAAATAACAAGCGTGAAGTTGTATACCTGTGTGTTTATGACTTACGATCGTCCAATGTACACTACTACTATTTGCAAGATCTATGTTAGACAGTGAACGTGTACGACTGATGATTTTATTGTATCTATAAAATGTTACCACCAAAAATATATCTTTTACTCCTTTCCTAGACATATTTTAACAACAATGTATGTGATGATGTTCCCAGTAGTATTGCAGACTATAAAATTTAACAGCCGATCAAACTGTCGAACTGAAAATCGATGGAGTACCAAACGTTTCCATTCTAACACTGTCGCTGACATTTAGTTTTACAACAAAAGATGGATTGTGGGGCGTCCTTGAACATCACACATCACACATCAGTTACTTATAAGATCTTTGAGTGATTTGATAGAAGTCTACTATGAACCAGAAAGGCGTCGAATTCTGTCAATTTTGGATGAAACTGGTCTCCGTCCCATCTATCTATTACACACTTTTCTATGACGATCCGAAGGCTATTGAAGGAAATTTCTAATCTATTGCTTTATATGATTGAAAAATGTAGGTAAATGTAGTAAAGGTTGCCGAGTTCTCAAATTAAAGAGCATTGCTTGTAAGTGTGTTATGCAATCGCCCCGCTGGTCTGGCTATAATATTTTGTTTTGTTAGCCTATGTAGTGAGTGTCCCACTGCTATGCAAAGGTTTTCGATTTCTGCTTCTAAATCTTATTGTCTAGTGCAGTTTCTGGCTATCAGACGTCCAGTGAGTGACGATCTTTGCCCACCTGTCCCGATACATTCGTGTGACGTGGCTAGTTGACACCCACATCAGCCTGTTTTTAATTTTGTGACCTTGATCTTAGAAATTCTTATAAATGATAAGAGAGATCTTCCTAAAGTAAAGGAAGACACTAAGAATTCCATGTGATAGGTCACATATTACACAGTTGTTATTCAAGATTCAGTCAATGTTGAACAGGCTGGTGAAGCCAAAAACTGCGTCAACAAACATCACAAACTTTAAAATCGCCATTAATAAACATTTAACAACATCCACCGTCTACAGGGGTTGTAAACGGCCCGAAATGTCTCGAGAATAAACTTCGCCCAATAAACACGAAATAATCCTTCAAGTTTGTTTTATTTTTACGGATTACAAATATTTAGTAGAAACAAGGAACGGTGGAAGATTGTACATTGTAAACTAAATTGCAACATAGCTGTATGTTGCAATTTAGTTTTACAATTGGATGGTATCGCTAGCGGTTGGTAACACGGTTTCTTAGTTCACAGATTGGGTGAAACTATCTTGAGGATTTTTCACAAGGTTTGGAATCATGCTACATAAATAGTGAAAGGATTGCTATGTTATTGCCAGTCAATTCTGGAATCTAATGTATGGATACAGAAAAGATTATTGCGTGTGAAGGTGACACCATAGAGAACGAAATTCTTGTTGATTATCGTGAAGTTACCTGCTAGTAGCAATACGTTTCTTTAAATCATTTCTATGCATGATAGAACTATTCCCATTTTGTCCATTAATTGACTTTCTCAACTCTGCTATCGTATACTCGATGTGGTCTAACTTCCTTTTCAACGTTATCCACATAAATTCAGGTGGCAACCAGAAGTTTAGCAACACGTGATTGGCATTCGCATCAATCTAACGCAGATCTAAGGAATGTAGATCTTATCACATTGTCTTAAAGTACAATATCGCTTTGTGAAAAAATGTCTAGATACTTTTAGTACAAATCCGAGTTGCAGGGTGAAACTAATCACTATAATTGAATTTTCTGCTGCGCATTCGCCTCGTGCCTCGAATTCAGCTAATTCTATTTGCCATTTTAGTTGCTAAGTAACGCCTTTATTTCCCCATGAGTATAATTGCCATCCAGTTTACTGTGATTTCAGTCTGAAGCATTTTAATGTTTTAATATTTCAATGTTGCGATACACCAAACTTAAATTTACATAATAAAAGGTTGTTAACAATATTTAATTCGTCAGTCATGAATATTCCCCGTAAATAAGAGCTTACATTAATTAAATGTCACACAAATTAGTGTTGGGCTATAAAGATATGTTGACCAATAAATTGGGAATCACACCGCATAGCGATATACATATTATTATTAAAATATTTTCAACATATTATGTTGTGGTAACTCGTCCGAAATATTCCAGGATAATAGGCTGCGGGTTCATTAGTTACACAAATCATTATACATATTTACCAAATAATCATAATTATAATCATACAAAATAACTGCACTCATTTAGTATTTCCAGCTAAATAAATTAAAACATACAACGAATAATTCATAATTATGTATTTACACATTTTCGGTGAAAGTCCAGTTCATCCAAGAGAAGAATTAAGTGATGACATTCCTTTTGTCATTTTCACCACATTTTTAGATATTTCTTAAATAAACCGTCTTATCGTCTTTTTAAGCAGTGACAGCCTAGTGGTGTGACCGTCGGACTGCCAAGTCATAGGTCTCGAGTTCGATCCCAAGGCACGCACCTCTGATTTTTCGGATTCATGTGCGTATTGTATAATCATCACTTGCTTCGGTGAGGGAACCAGCATGTTTGAGAGATATTTCTTGACGGCATGTTAAGCCAAGTCAGAGGCCCATGGGCGGCATAAAAACTCTGACACCAGGTTAGGAACTAACCACACGATAAAGAAGAAGAAGAAGATTGAAAATAGTGGTCCGCCGGTGTCGGGAGCAAGGTCCAAGCTACTGGTGGTTAGGACTCCAGAGACAGGAACCTCCTCACAATGCGAGCCATAGTTAGTAGTACTGCCTTCTGAATCAGTCCCTTGATCCAACCTCCAAGCGAGAGCCTCGAAATATGTTCGTCGAGGCTTTTAGCCATCAGGCCATTGGCCGTAACGACAATCGATACAATGATAACCGAGTTCATATGTTGAGATATTTTATTTTGTTTCTCTTTCTCAGCTTTCATGAGGTTCTCATCATGCGGGATGGCATAACAGGCTTAATGTCATTTATTATTAGTTAAATAAAACATGATTGACGAGGTCTGATTAACCTGAATTATTGTTTAGAAGTAATCATTGATTGTTTTGTGTTTGTGCATTGTGTTTGGTTAACGGTTACCGATATTTTATAACGTGACAATGACCTATTTGCAACGGTAAACGCTGAGGCTATCGAATTATGAATTTATATGATATTATATCGAATAACGATAGTCTCGGCGTGCAATAAGATCATTTACACGTGTTTAGTCTCTTAGATTCAAAGATATTAGCATTTCATTGAGCATACCCTAGATCAGCCGATTAAAAAAACAAGATGGCTGCCATTCGCGGGGTATAGGGTTAGGAGTATTTACAAACGTGTATTTGTGGATCCGATCAAAGACTACTATTTCCTCAAAACCAATTTTTATAAACTTTCTGCTATAACACAAATGAGAAGTATTTATTTTAGCTTTCATAAAAACCTAGGGAGCCTTTTCTCCTACGAAATGGTAGACGAAATTAATTTCAGTCTTGTTTTAATATTTCAGCAGAACGAAAGGCTTATAAACCTTCTTAACCACATAATGAAGGAGAAAAAATATAAAGATATTAAAAGTAATGGTTTCAGTTCCTTAGCCATAAAACAGTGTTGATTAAATTTTTTGTCAAAATTATTTCGGTGATTTTATAGTTAATAGTAGTCAACCATTTTACGGTATGCTCCTGAGTTTTGTTTTAAGGAGTTATCCGGGTGCTATAGAATGTAAAGCAACCTTGATATAGGTAAGTCTCTCGGGTGCTGCCATTACGCGTTGCCATTTTAGGCTCTAAAAATGAAATATTAATTTATTTTCTGTAATTTATATTTAACAGTCATGACTATTGGTGAGTGAATTTATTTCTCTAATTTATGTCGAACGAGTCTTGGTAATTCAACAATTACATAGTCAACCTTAAAGTAAAGTAATCTAAAACCAAATATGGGTTATTCCTTGGTAAACCTAAGCAAGTAACCAAAAGATCAACAACAACCTGACAGAAAGGATTGTTTAACTAGGGTTGAAGATTAAAAACTACTCTAAGAATACAATCATCATCATCTGACTAGCCTTTTCCCAACTGTTTTCATGGAGTGACTGTCTATTTGACCTCCACAACCAAGTTAGTACGATACCCCTTGGTAAGGCTGGTTGTCAGAATTTGGGCCGCTGATTACCTGTTACGACTGTCAAAGATCTACAAATGATAGCCGAGACCAACGGCTTAACGTGTTTTCCAGGGCGCGGAAGAAACTCGGTATGTAATGTGTGGTCACCCATCCGCGGAAGAACTTAGGCAAGCGCGGCTTAACCTAACGATCAACTCGAGCGGCTGTTATTATTTAGCCACAAGCTCCTCATTAAGAATGTGGGACGTGACATATAAGATTTTCTTGCTAAGGTTGAAAATTGATAACTCTTCTAAGTATTTTATGAAATACCTTAAAAACTTTCCCATTCTCAACTCTGAAACCATCAGCATAATCTCAGATAAAAAATAGCTATTAAAAACTAACTCTCCCAGTAATACCTTTAATAAATAGCGAGCAAATCGAAAATGTGACTGGACTTAGATAAATGACAGAGCACCAGCAGAATACTAATGTGATCGTGGCGCACTATGTGCTAATGAGAACTGATTTTATATCTAGTGTAGTGTGGATGTAGGGTTGATTTACTCGAGTGTAGTGGCTGAGGGTTAAATGGGGTGATCGATGGTCGGTTTTAGAGTTGAATTTTTGAGTGAGACATTGTTTAGTGAGGATAAACGTATTAAAGCTAAAAAGGTATGCAACTTGTTAGTTTATACTGCACGGTTATTTTCTCTTCTGCTATACTGTTTAATTGATAATTGATTTAATCAGCATAATGTGCTGTCGAAAGACTGGAATATTCACAGCAAACGGAAATATAGTAAATAACTACGTTAAATCTCTCGACTTTTAGATTTCATTTCTAGAACATACTTTGGCACGTTTTAAATGTTCTTTTTGCAAAACAAAAAATAGGTAGGGACCTAAACGCTGTAGGAAAGTAGGTAAAAAATGGATGTTGATATCAGAGGAATAATTTAGAATAATAAGTTCTTCAGTGTTCTGACAATACAATAAATCCAAAATATATTATTTTGTATTTCAAAATACTGAATTACGAAACCATTTAGTTGTTATGAATAAAACAAAACGAAATAAAAATTTAATAAAAATAAATTCATTCCCATAATATTTAAATAGTAAATCCGGGGTACCGAATGTTCTGGAATGTAGCCCAGAATAAAACTGACAACGACAAGTGCTATAACTGACAACGACAAGTGTACATCCTACGATTTTGACGTAGATCCACGAAATGTACTGCTTGGATATTCTAGTGTATCTAAGGTAACCAAAGAACTACGTAAAAAAAGCACAAAATACAAGAAAATGTACAGAATACGGAGTAACCGTTTTAGCGTCGGTGTTTCCACCTTGTATAATTATGGCCAAATTTTTGATAATAGGTAATAATGATGATGAGGTAACAAGAGACAAACGAATGCATATTTAAATATATTAATAAGTACCTAGAACTGGTTGCTGTGAGGAAAGTACATGGAAAAAACACGTAGGCGTTCACCTACCCGTTGGTCAGACCAGATCAAGACTCTAACGGGAATCATTGCTGTTGCTGTCCTGGGATGAGCCTAAGACGGAGTGGCCTGGAAACCTCTTGTCGGCCACTCCGTCAAGCTTTTCAAGACTAGCATCATCTTCAGCACTGAAGTTTGAGATGAAAACAAACACTACTGTGTTTGTTTTCATCTCAAACTTCTGTACTGAAACTCATGTACTGCTAAAATTTGTGTTAATATGAATAAAATTCAATTTCCCGATACAAGAAATCGAATATTTTATAATTACGGTAACACGGTATAATCAAGTTGTTTAATTTAATTAAATTATATGGTCAATTAAAACAACCCGATTTGAATTATGTAATGTAATTTGCTGTGCTGTAATTTAAAACAAAAATCTTAATTTCTTCCATTATTTGACTTGTGTTGTAATTGAACAATATAAAGATGTTCTTGCCTGTAAGATCAAAAGAAATAAATGAGTCGTTTGATAAAATCCGTTTTGGCATAATCCTAAATATAGAGATAAAATAATGTATTTTGTACAGATATTTATTTGTGTGGTTCTACTGGTCCGAGTAGTATTTACATATGACTTAGATGGAGAACTAGCTGTTGGTACGTAGTTGCAATT
Source organism: Noctua janthe (assembly GCA_910589295.1). Taxonomy (NCBI): domain Eukaryota; kingdom Metazoa; phylum Arthropoda; class Insecta; order Lepidoptera; family Noctuidae; genus Noctua; species Noctua janthe. The sequence goes on from OU342560.1 coordinate 4,945,978, forward strand.
ATTTAAATAACGAAATATTTTGATGTCGTATAGCTCCCAATCCAAATAATAATATATCGCAAGTATATGCTATAACCTCCACCTGTGTCTTCGTGATTTTTTCTTTATAAAGGGTTGTGTGTGAATATAAATAAATAACTTAACGTTTTCAGACCGGAATACCACAACGTCCAACGAAACGGTGACCGCCTACGACGTTGGAGTCTTCATGGGAATAATCGATCCCGAAAAATATTCACTTGAATCTTTCGAACAACACCAGCCCACCTTCAAGAAAATACATGAGGAATTCGTTTTGCGGATGGGCAGTGAGCTGATGAATTACCAGAAATGGCTCATAATGAATAACTTTGGACTACTACCAGACACTAAAGAGTCTATCTTTGAAAAAAAAACAAGTGAACGCAACAGGCATTCTAAAAAAAGATTTCTGCGCCTTGTGGATATTGGGGACATTTTAATCTCAAGTAGAGCGTGTAGTGGGACAGTCGGGCACGCAGCCATCATGATTACTGATAACTGGGTATTAGAAATGAAGGGTGGCAAAAGGTGGAAGAAAGGGATAAAGGACAATAACAGACAGATCTCTGCAGAAGACTGGTACGACGAAAACTATGGTGAAACGGCGACCGTGTACCGGTGCCCTGACAGTAAAAAAGCTGAAGAAGCTGCTCTTTGGGCTGATCGTAATTACTATAACCCTTACGGTGGACAAGACAAAGAAATAAGTGTAACATTTAAGATAACTCCAGACTTTAGGTCGAAGAATCCAAGTTACAGCTCTAAGCTGGTGCTTCAGGCTTATTACTACGGTACTAAAGGAGTTGTAATGAAAGGTATGTCAAGACAAGGAGTGATCGCTGCAGTTAGTATACCCCGGTATTTTGTGGCACCTTACAAGTTGGAGAGAATTGGTAAATTTAAAATGTGAACGTTTTATTTTTTTGTAAGACATCAAGCTATTTAAATGGTGTTTATTTACCGTGCAATAAGTGTAAAAAAAAAATTGTATGTAAGCTCAGTCTTGGCGTGATTATATCCGTTGTGCCTAATTCATTAATTAAAGAGTTTTTAAATGTACTGTTTGTGCACGTGGATATATGCTCTTCTACAAATCTCGCAATCAAAGAAAGGTTTGCTGTAAGAAAACTCAAATCTGGGTTAAGCTCGCCGTTGTATGTAAGCTATAATATATTATAATTTTGTGTGTATATCTTTTAAATTTGTGTGCAATAAAGAATAAGAATAAAGACACGGCTAGTATGTAGCCCTTAACTCTATTATTGTACAAAAAAAGTATTTGTAAATAAAATAATCATAAAGTTTTTTTTTTTTTTTCGTGTGGGAAATCATCAAATCATCCCCCACTCCAGGCGGAGCGGAAGGGAGTGTCAGACTTGTACGGACTAAAACCCATCCATGTTCCTTCTTTGCCCTTTGTGTTCCAGGGCCACGGTATCTCTTTCAAACAGTCCCGCAGCCCTGGCAGGCATCGGCCCATGCGGACCCCTACGTGGTTGCTGACATCTCTTTAAGGCGAGCGTGGAACACGAACGCGCCGTCGACTCGGCCTGTCGTCATAAGACGGCCGGACGGCGAGCTAGCCCATAACTCGCCGTCCACAGGCCCGCGCCTACGGTGGCCGAAAGCCACCACGTGACCCCCGACGGCTAGGGCGTCTCCCGCGGTGGCTGGAACGTGAGGTTCTTTCCCTCTCACGTTCCGCCACCTTCTTCATTAGCATGACTGCTTCGCAGAAGGAGGTGACGGCTTCCCATTCCCTCTCGGTCCGGACCATGGCTCGAACCAGGGCTGGACGCGAGAGATCGCCGCCGCCAATCACCGCTACGAGGATTCGGCGGTGCTTGGCCCAAGCAGGGCAGACTTCCACTATGTGCTCCACCGTGTCCTCCGGACGATCCTCGCAGTGGAAACACCCGGGCGTTTCCTCCCGCCCGATTCGGTGCAGGAACCTCCCGAAACAACCGTGTCCGGTGAGGACCTGCGTCAGGCGGTAGGTGAGGGCGCCGTTGAGCCTCTCTAGCCAGTCCTCAAAGAGGGGACTTATCGCCACTATGGTGGCGTGCCCTGCACGGGGTTGCGACAGTCGCTCTCTCCATGTCCCCATGAGATCACGCCGGAGGTCTGTCTGTGGAGTTTCCCCCCGACGTAGTGCATAATTATATAGTTTGGGTTTTCATTTTACAACAATCGATTTCCTCCAGTTACAATTAGCATAAATTATTTTGAACGTTTCAGGAGTCACCGTATTAGTTACATAGGTATGAGTCGAATCGTTAACATACCTATAACTTATAAGCCAATATGTGTCTGAACGCACACTGACAAAGTGTCAGTACAAAATGGATACGAACAGAAGGCTAGATTCATACAACGAGTGAAGTGCTGACCACGCCCATATACGTAAATACTTCTGTATTTACGTAAGCTGTGTCACAACATCCTGTGCTCCAGCCTGTCCCAACCACTTTTTTAAGGTCGTCGGTCCATCGAGCTGGACACCAGAGTACGCTTACAGATACTTACTTAAGGCGAAACATAAATAAAACGCCCGTAATCCCGAGGGGTTAGACAGAGCTGTACCTTATAGTACACCCATATTTTGCCCGTTACGTTTAAGTCCAATAGTAATTGGTGGCGAGCCTACTGCCATCAACCAGACGTAGATTCAGACTCCGTGACTGCTACTGAGAAATTCGTGATAGATAAACCCAATAACACTTTCTCTGACCCTGGAATCAAACCCAGGACCTCTTGCTCAGCAGTCGTACTTGCGACCGCTAGACCAACGAAGCAGGCATCGATCAAGTTATGTCAAATCAATTTTAGCCTAGAATGCGAGTCGCTTGCTTTTTTTGACACAATGTCTACGCTACGTGTATGTGAGTTTTTGTTATTTGCATGGAGTCGAGAGCTGACCTTCAGCACCACCATATGCCTAGCCTTATCTCAACCATTATGGGGTCGACTTCCAGTCTAACCGGATTCAGCTGGCTATCAGACCTCCACAACCCAGTTAGTAGGTACTGGATAACACGATACCCCTCGGTAAAACTGGTTGTCAGACTTTCGGACCACTGACTACCTGACGAAGATCTACAAATGACAGCCGAGACCAATGGCATAACGGGCTTTCCGAAGCACAGAGGAAACTCGGTATATAATTAATGGTCATCCATATCTTGACAAAAGCGACTTAATCTGAAGAGCGAGCCGTGTGGCTGTTATTATTTAGCCACAAGATACCACCTTCTGCTTCTATTTTTCTGTGGTATCAGATAGGGTTGGACGAATCCGACGATACTTAATCGAGTGTCAGTCAACGTGGTATGTCTGGCGTTTGATGTACTCGACGCGATACGTGCTGTTCCGGCTCGCAGGTAAATATGTACATGTGTACTCCTTTGATGACATCGTTTTTCTGGAACTTTGAGAAATAAGGAAGATATTGAAGCCGTGAGTGATTTAGTTTTGATTTTTAAAGTAGGTGAAGCAGAACTGAACTGTAATAATTTATTATTTTTTATTCTCCATTAAAATAGGTAGATTTCTGGCGAAAAAAAAAAACAGAAAGACTGTGGAATTTTTTTTGTGGTTACTTCTAGTTCTAAAAGTCTCCGCGCAGTCAATCAAAAAGTTGTAAGTAAGAGAAGTGCTAAAACTTTCTAATTAAATAGCCTGTATTGCCCCACTAGGGGGCGAATGCCTTCCTCTCCCTTTTCCACGCAATTCATGGATCCTGGATTTTATAAAGATTTGCCCTTAGCGCAGTTTTTCTCTAGATATAATGCAGTTGAATCTATCAAAACGGTCTCTAAGATTGAAAATAAATTATAACATGTAAATTTGTATACTGCTTCTATCGATTGTACCAAAAAAAGAATTAACAGTTTAATCATTCATCAAAACTTGCCAGTTATAAAAGGTGTAAATGAAAAAGACCCTTGAAGAAACCGAAAGGCACTAGTTCTCCCCGTCTTTGCGATCATTTTTTTGTTCTAGACCATACCTGGGAACCTTCGAGTTACGGAGATATTGGGAGTCAAAATTACAACTTTTTCACAAGTTTTTTTTAAATACCTATTTTTAATGTAAGAATTTCACCTTTAACACCTTCACGACCCCCGTACTATTCAATCCATCAATCAGCACAATGCTTTGAGTGCTTTCCATTGAGTCCTACCGTAAAACGTGATTAAAAAAAGTCGTTTCCCAGCAATAATTTTTGCGTAAAGTTACTTAGTTTGATGTTCTGACTGCTTGGTTGACGGCTTCGTGAAGTGTCTGTTTACACTCAGTATTTTTATAAGAGATTTCTTTTGATAACCTCTCCATAGTCCATAGCGTCTTAAATCTCTTTGATATGAATACACCACACATGCCACATCCGACATTACCAGTTCCCAGCGATGAAACATCTATAAATCCGACAACGACGGAGTAAGACATCCAATTTTCTCTAAAGCCAGAGTCCACTCGAGAACTCAGCAGTGATGAATAGAACTCTCAGGAAACAAATCTCTTTTGTGAGTTATTTAACACTGACTTAAGATGACCCCTTCGATGTTATTTACTTAATGGAAACTACCTACAAAAAATCTACTACTACTACTTTGGTAAACGCTCATTTTAGTTTTATTTTAATTTTTATTGTGAAGAGAGATGTTTTGGTACCTCAGGCGTGCTACAGTCTTGGTTGAGTCAGTTTTTGTCAAACAACAAAGCTGACTCGACGCCTATATCGGTTTTCATCAAACACTGCTCGACATCTACCATAGTGAAGCTTGTTTGAGTCGGCTCTGTACAAATTAAGCTAAGACGAGTGGTATTTCCGAAGCAATAACAATATACATTCGGTTTTGCCACCCAGCGCTGCTGTATCATGCCGAGCTAAACATATGTGTAGAATCTCTTATATTTATATTGAATACTGTTCTTTCTAAACTTAATAAGTTAAACTAAGTTCATAAGGCACCATCAGAATACCTTCTCCACTGAACTTAGCTTCAGTTGCCAATAAGGAACTCCCAATGACAGCTACGATAAACGTTCAAAGAGGAAATGCCTCTTCTTAGTTCACAGGTTGTCGGTATTGACAGATTTAAGTACCTACACTCCTACTTATCTTTTTGAACTCACTTTCATGCCTTTCTGAACAACAATAAAACCGTGGATATAAAAAGATTTAAGAAAAAAAATATACTATTCAGCTAAATAAGGTTTTTAATCGATCTTTGAACATTTTAGTACTTTATTTTTAAACAATGACTTGTGTAAAATAAAATTCTGGACAATATCCGTTGAATAAACATTTGGCAGAGTGGAAGATAAATATGAATGTGGTACCAAAGAGGTAAGACTCTTAATGGACAAGCAATGTAAAATAATTCTATTGGTCGTTTTCAAAGCAGGTGCTAATATTTCGTGTCACATTTTCTAGCGGTGATTTGACATCGTACGGCCTTAAGTCTAGAATCAAAAAAATGTACGATGAAAGTACGAAATACGCTAATTTAAAAAAATATACTATTAAGAGAAAACAATAATTACGTTAGATTTCATGTCACCGCTAGAAATATGACTTAATTTTTCATCATAATGAACCTATTTCGACTAGGCCTCCTCCGTCTTCGTGATAACGAGTAAGCCATAATCTAACTCGGATTCAGTTGTTGGATGCGACATGTCTACGAATTTTGGTTCTAGAAAAGCCCGTTTCCTCACGGTATTCACAGTTTTGAAAGCATTGGTGATGTTTTAAATTACATGTGGCTGTTTTACTGTTATCTCTTTGCCGAATTGTTTTCTATCGTATTTTTTTTAAGTACTCGTAGTTAGGGATCGTAGATTATGACTACTTAAAATGCACATTACGCAAAATAAGAACACTTAGCTAATTATAATTATTTTATCTGTCGGGATTACAAGGGTAGCCCAAGGGATTGATCGAGCAATAACATCCCATCTGTAAATCAAAGTAGCTACTCATAAAATTGCTACTTTCCCAAAGGAAAAGTCAAATGGAAGTAAATGCACAAAAAATACTTTTAATCATAAAAAATATCGGTTCTTAAAAAGTCTTTGAGCGATGTTGTACAAAGACATCTAAATATACTTACGATAGACGTTCTGTCTGACCACAAGCAAAATTGTATTCTGCCTACAAGAGCCTGGCCATCTAGTTACAAGTAAAAATTGACAGTTATCTCATTCTGCTTCAAGGCGTTGCGGTCGTTGACACTTTTCGTATTAAATTTTTTAAGGCTCTATGGATCAGGTCAGATGCACGAGAATTGTCACACAGGGTGCCTGAAGACGGGCGTCGTAACCGAGGCATGCCCAAGAAACGTTGGCGTGACTGACGGTTCGGATTCGTTCCAAACTGAAGCCAAAATTTCGGGAAGATTGGAAAGGAATGGGGTCATCTTTACCCAGCAATAAGACAGAACAGGCTTACATAAAAAACTTTCTCTGTAGTAACTTAAATCTTTTGGTTACCTATTGGTTTAAAGATTTAACGAAGAGAGATAAAAACAAATGTTTGACAAAAGGGTGTCAAACAGCCATCTTTAACTCAATTTACTACGTTAAGAAGTTGACGTTATCGTCAGAAATTCGCGATCGGATGGACGCAAACGGAGAATTTAATGATAAAAGTCATAAAACAGTTATGGCACCAGATAACGGAGTTTACGAGCTTCTTACGAATTAATTTTCTAACTGTTGCAGATTTGATTGGCATAATTTTATATAAAACCTAGCTATTTAATTTTTATTATAATTCACTGATGGAGATATTTAAACATTCAATTAACGTAAAACAGGAAACCCTTTGTTTCAAATTTTATAGTGGTGTAAAACATTTTCAATGTGAATGAAATAAAAAATGCAGTACTTACAGTTAGTTTATTTTTACCATAATATTTTTATATTTTCCGAAAACTAAGTACTTATACTTTTAGTACAGGGCGATGCAATGCAATAATTTTTACATGCTTAGGTAATTTATTACTTTTCAATATTATTAATTTAAACATGTTTATCAACTGCAGAGAAAGCCAAAAAATAACTTTATACAAATGCACAATAACTAATCAACCAAAACTAATCAACTTCATGTCTATTTTACGACACCACATCTCAAAACTGTATAGTAAACTCATTATACAAACCATCCCCATACTCAACTCAAAATACACTTCTAACTAAAATAACAACACCACCTAACTTCTTACCTCGCTGGCATCAGGCGTGCAACGGAAATGGCGCCCAGACCTGAAGGGCCACGCACCCATTCATCATGGTCGGGGACTGTCTCCGGTCACGTGACCCCACCTGTGACCCCACGCGTGTATCACATGCTCCTGTTCCTAATTAAATTGGGTGTACTATGTTTGTCAGTAGTAATTATAGAAAACAGTTATGGGGGTATTGCTTATGTGGTGATGTGAATAGATTGATATACCCAAATCATGGCTAGGGTGTGTGTGTGTAAGTCTAATTATTGAAGAGCCGATGGGTATATTTTTTGTTATATTTTTTAAAACTTTTGATATATTCATTCTATTTGTTTCTTTATTACTCTAAAGGATTAACTAAACAACCAAAACTATGCGACCACCGAGGACGCGGTGAAGGCGGGAAATTTTGGGACAACAAAATTTAAAATTCTGTCATACCAGCGACAACACTATGAATTGATGAAAATTGATGAAACCGTTGAATACCTTCAATAATAATATAATATTTATTTCTAAGTCATCATCATCATTTCAGCCGAACGTCCACTGCTGGGCATAGGCCTCCCCCAAGTTTCGCCACATTGACCGGTCCCGAGCGACTTGCATCCAGCGAATCTCTGCAACATTCACCAGGTCATCGGTCCACCTGTTTGGAGGCCTTCCAACGCAACGTCTTTCGTATCGGCCATCCGTAATTTTATTTTCATACCCATCGTATTTTTTCATCCATATTTCTATTTAATGGGTAAAAAAACACACTTCTGAGTACTTTAATCAAACAGCCAGGTACTCCGGCGATAACCGGCTGTCCGGCCTAGACACCACACGCAATGTCAGAACGAAATCCACCGCGTAAATGCCGTATGAACACCTCTATAAAAGTTAAAAGCTTTTGTCGAAAAAAAGTGCTGAGAATAAAATAAAAGTGGATGCAGTTCCTAAAAGCGGGCTACCAAATGCAGAGCCATGTACGAACATCGAACAGTTGTTGTGTCCCACGGGACTTTTGACCGGAGAAATATTTTCCAGGGTGGATACTTTTTGTGAGCATAATGTGGATAGCCTTTTTTGCGAGGGTTTCTTGCGGGAGATGCCAATTTTTCTGCACGTTAGTGTTTACTGAGGGAAGTTTCATAAGAGGTTGGAGTTTTCCGTGGATTTTATATACAACTAGCTCATGCCCGCGGCTTCGCCCGCGTGGAGTTCAATAATTTTCCCACGGGATCATACTACCGGAATAAAAAGTATCATATGTACATTATAAACTATTTATCTGCTAAATTTCATACAAATCCTTTCAGTAGTTTTTGCGTGAAAGAGTAACAAAAATCAATCCGTTAATCCATCCATCCTCACAAACTTTCGCATTGATAATATTAGTAAAAAATAAGAATTAGTAAGATAAGATAACCCGGCGCTGGATTTTGAGTTGATTTTGTTTTTGTGTTAGATGCTATCTAATAATAATGATGCTCAGAATCTTCTGTTGATATTGAAGTGGTTAATAAAATTCACCTTACCGCACGTAGTAAATGATATCTTTCAGCATACCCATAAGTCATTATGAAGACCACAAAGATTTGAGTGAACCTGTCCAGTCAGTTCACGAATTTGTAAAGATCATGAAGCTCAATTTAAAACTTAAGGAGTTGGTGGTATGGGAACTCCTTAAAGGAGTGATCTTGATCAGCCACTGAAACAGTCACTGGCCTGCCTGCGATGATTCCCGATGTCTTTGACCAGTGCTGGACAGAAAACCATTTTTAAAAATAATTCTCGCTGTCCACCCTGTGGTGGACACAACCGTTTTGGGCATCACTGGTACCACTGGTAGATAGTGACATGACTTTTTTTTTAATATTTCCGCTGGCCACCACTGGTGGAAACCATCATCATCTGATTATTCTGCCTTTTCACAACTGTGTTGGGGTCGGCTTCCAGTCTAACCGGATGCAGCTGAATACCAGTATTTTACATGGAGTGACTGCCTATTTCTGACCTCCACAACCCAGTTAGTACTGGGTAATACGATACCCTTTGGTAAGACTAGTTGTCAGATTTTTTGGGCCACTGACTACCTAACGACTGTCAAAGATCTACAAATGACACCCGGGACCAACGGCTTAACGTGCTTTCTGAGACACGGATAAAACTTGGTACGTAATGGATGGTTACCCATCCACAGACCAACATACCAACCAACCTAGGCAAGCACGGCTTAACCTGAAGATCAACCCGAGCGGCTGTTATTATTTAGCCACGTGCTCCTCCACTAATAATGGAAACCAATCCACCAATAATTAAGAAAAAAAATTGTTTCGTTGTCCACGACTGGTGGACATGTCGGTTGTATACATCGGGTATCATCGCCTGCCTGAACCCTAACACTTACAACAATAGAACACTAACAAGAAAACTTAACAGTTACTTCTAACCCTTACAAAACAGCTTCATAATTATTAAAACAGTTCCTTTAACGTCTAACCAACAATTCCAGGAACTTGACAGTGTAAACAGTTCGCCTAATTTAATGTATTCATAGGTCATCTGAGTTCTCAAGTAATAACAATGGGTATGTATATCTAGCTAGGTATTGGCGGTCCAATATACGCCAGCTACTATGACAGGCAATTATTACGTACGGCTCGTATATGCACAATCTCGGAGCTGAGATTGAGAGGGAGGGCATCTTGTGGTCTTAATAAGATTGGTGTATTATATGTAAATGATAATTTAATTGTTTCGAAGTTGGGATTGTTGTAAACGGATTTAAATTACAACATTAGTGTAGTTTATAACTAGTTATATGATCTAGAATATTAGAATGTATTAGTTATTTAATTACGATTGCATGCAGAAATTGGTATGGTTATTTATTTTGGAACTATTTTTTTTTATAAAATCTAAGGCTATTTTATTTTATTAATTTTTTAGTAATGTATAATTTCGCCTTCTTAAACAACGATGGCGAGCAGAAATAAGGTTCCTTGTAAAAAGGGTCGCCTACAAAATTACAATTTCCATTCTTTGGGATTGTCGTAAACGAATGTAAATTACTATCGCAAATTACAGGGGCGTAAAATGGCTTGTCTGTGGGATTACAACAGCTGAGTTGTAGTTCTGTTAGCAGGGGTTACCAACTTATCGTGACGAACAAATTCAAGTCTACCTACGTAGAAAAGTATGCTTTAACATAATACATTTTTTAAACTTCGTAACGGTTGTTTCACATTTTTGCATTAATAAGTTAACTTAATGATTTTTTGGAAGTCACGAGCTTGTTTTCCTGTTCACTTTTCGTGGTGAAAAGCTACGTTCAAGCTGTTATGTACTTATATTTTTTATACTTGATTACGGTTTCTATGCTTCTCATTTTCGCATCGTCTAATACATATTCGGATGCTCACATGCTGATCAGACACTGTTTCAATCTTCGTAAAACAATATAGATTTGATAACTTCCCCCTCCTGCATAAAAACCTGTGTCTTAGCGTCTGATCGAAAATTCTATCAATAACTACTACCTGATGGTATCTTGGGTGATCTACTTCAGTAACAACGACATGTGCCTAGCCTTTTCCCAACTATGTTGGGGTCGGCTTCCAGTCCAACCGTGTGCAGCTTGACGACTGGTTGTCAGACTTTCGGACAATTGGCTACCTGTAACGACTGCCAAAGATCTACAAATGACAGCCGGGACCAACGCTTAACGTGCTTTCCGAGGCACTTAGGAAACTCTGTGTGATATGGTTTATCACCTATCCGAGATCCGACCAAGATACGAAGAACGACTCCTGCGGCTATTATTATTGAGCTACGAGATCCTCAACAACAACACTTCATTAAAAAACTCTCCCAAAGCAACTCAAACGCACAGCACCCGTCAATGCCATTGACGGCCACAGCACAGAATAAAAAAAACGTCACGAGTGATTACGTTGAACAAAAGCAGATTTGTTCGGAAGATATTCAGTTAATCCATGATTAATCCGACCACAGATGCGTGTGATGAGGGTCGGCGGTGTGACAGCGCGATAATTGTGATATTATGATAGCCCCCGTTCTGATATACGCTTTGTCCTAGGGTTTAGAGAGCGTGAGGACTGAAGCAAAAGATTTGGGATTTGAAAAGTGTGCGAGTGATAATGATGTCGTTCCTTTGTTTAAACTATTGCCCGCGACCTTCGTTCGTATGAAATTAATATCAAGAAATATGAATTCCCGTTTGGAATAGGATTTTTTTACCAATTTCAACGGTTTTAATTTTTTTGCACTGAACCCTAATTATTTTCTAAATTAAAAGAATTTTAAATTAGCTTATAACATCAGCTATCTGCCACTAAAGGTTCTGTCGAAATCGGTCCAGCCGTTTCGGAGATTAGCCGGAAAAAACGGACAGACAGACAGATAAAAATTGTCAAAAATGTGTTTTTGTTATAAGTGCCGTATATATTTCCGTATGCACTCAGTAAAAAGCTGTTGTTTTGATATTACAAACAGACACTTCAATTTTATTTATTTGTATAGATGTATAGATATTATTTGGTGATGTTCAAGCATAGTATATTACCTATAGACTGATTACATAATCAATCTAGTGTCTTGAGTCCCTATTCTCGATACGAGTACATAAACTTATATTAAAAAATCATGAATCAAAAACAACAAATGCCTGGCTGTTACTCGAATAGATACGAAACAAATGTGCTTCTAGTATCGAACGGCACATCGGCTTACGTGATATTGCAGAAGTAATCGCTAATTATTGAACAGCCTGCACTAAGCTAATAGCAGGCCCGAGGGTCGAACTGGCGAGAGAGAGGTACAACCGAATTTACACCCTTATGCTCTGAGTAATAAGGTTGAGAAGTACTCGATCGTCAGTGAGCGTGGTAGTACCTTCCTAATGCGTTCTAATGCCAGCCGTTTTAATATCTGCGTGAAAATTCACCTTGTGTACCTATACACTTACACCTTCTTTATTTCTCTTGCCGTCAAAATTTAACACGCTTTTATTTAAAAAAAAATGGGATACAATGTACCTATAAAATCGTATAATCTTCTTATCAGAATTAAATTATTTTTAACTATTTAGTTGTTTTTTATTAACAAGTAATAAAAACTTGTTTTTTTTTAATCCCTTTATTTTTATTTATAAATTTCTAGTATTTATGTATGTTTGTTATGTGTGAGAATAGGTCGTAAAGTATATTTCATACCGCTTGGTGATTAGGGGGTAGGTAGGGTAGAGTAAAAATGTGCATTGCAACGCACGCCGGACACAGCTAGTATTTTTATAATAACTTCACGTGGACGAATGTCGCGGACAACAGCTAGTATACTTTACCAAATTTGTTAGGTAACCACGAAAGGCATACTTTTTATTACATTAGGTTAGTGGTAGCACACACCGTCCCACCTCTTTTTTTTACTTTCACACCCTAATCCACTCACGAACAATCCGACCACTTCAGTGTTAAAAATTCCGAATTCCTTCCATAAAGACTAGGTACAAAGAGAACCTTACTGCGAGTGTTCGTGTTCTGTAATAATTTCCACTTCAAATGTAGGCACAGTGGGCCAGTAGACTCGCTTAGTTGAATAATTCAAAAATTCACGTCGGCCACTTGCGAAAACAAGGAGAGTAAACGCTAACTGTGCAGTTCGCGAAAAAATACAACCGGACGAGTGCAAAACGTTGCCAGTTCATTATTCTGTTTGAATGTAGGTACCTACTCTGCCTGTGTTCTTTTGGGGAATTAGGGTGCTCGTTATGATTTGAGTGGTGGACTTGGGGGACTGTCTTGTTTCTTTTTTTTCGGCTGTTGATTGTAGCAAGGTAATGATGCTGAATTTTTTTTTTAGGTAACTAGGTGACGAGGGTTGCAGAATTGCTAGGGCACATGGTTAGATTTAATTTGTCTAAAAATAATACAAAAATACAAGAATATTTATGTTTTACATTTTAGGAAAGCTTACGGAATAATAACAATAATATATAACTAAATTGCTAATTACAAGTCTCTACGCATAAATACAAAATTTATTACTTCCTTCAAGTATAAGTTACTATCTAAAAGCAGCGGCGGCGGTGTTGCCGTTATTATGCATCTAAGTCTACCGTTTCTAGGGTAAAAATAATCCTAAACAAACATAGAATTTACTTCCAACATTGAAAGCACAAGAATTTCTTGCGTGACTGATTTAAATGAATAGTTCAGTAACATATCCATTACACACAACACCGATCCATTCAACAAACCCTAGACAAACCACTAGAACAATCTCAGACCGTAATCACAATCAGTTTTCTGGCTCACAACACAATCAGCCTCACAGCTAAAGTACTGAAGATAAAGGGAAAGTAATGAAATCTCGGGTAAGTGGATAATTAAACAACAGAACAAGTTTTGACATAACTCCCAGCGGCCTCATAAGGTAATGAGTTTGGAAGAGAAACCTCAGTTCTCGAGTCTGAAGTCTGCCTATTTTATCAACTAACATTATGAGTTAGGCTCCTGAAGTTGGAGGATGAGCAGGGCTTCGAGTACTGTCGTTGCTTAAGTACTAGTCAGAATCTAGTTTCCTTAGGTAGGTACTGTTCATCATTATGTTATTCTGGTCTTATCTCACTTTATTCGTACCGGTGCAACACATGTCTTTTTCTTCCATACATTTCTTGTAATTGTCATTTCAGAATTCACTTCCTTCCTAGCTATGTAATCTTTAAGCACACAATACATAGTACTGTCAGATTTTCACCCAGATCAATTATTTGAGAAACATCAATTACCTAAAAATGTCTTTTCAATTTTTGTTTTTTTTTTAATAAACGTTGCCCCACACTAGGAATTTTTCGTGGGTGCATTTACAAACATTTAAACTCACATACACAAACAGCCAGACTCGGAACAACTACCTGTAGGCCATACAAATATTTGTTCCGTGCGGGAATCGAACCCGCGACACGCAGCGCAGCAGTCAATCGCTCAGCCACTGCACCAACGGTGCCGTCAAAAATTGAATTGGGAAGACAATTTATGGGTATATAATACAATATGAATTAGCTATACAGAAAATCTAGATCGATATTGTGTATTTTGGCACCATACATACAGATCACACATCAGCCACAATACAGCTTAACAAGCTAGTCATCATCTGTCTAGGCTTTTCCCAACTATGTTGGAGTGGGTTTCCCGTCTAACCGGATGCAGCTGAAAACCAGTATTTTATCTGATCTCCACAACCTAGTTAGCACCTGGTAATAAGATTGGTAAGACTGGTTGTCAAACTTTCGAGCCACTGACTACCTGTAACGACTGTCAAAGATCTACAAATAACAGGCGGGACCAACGGCTTAACGTGGTTTCCGAGGCATTGAGGAAACTCGATATGTAATGAGTGGTCACCCATCCAAGAACCAACCTAGGCAAGCGCGGCTTAACCTAAACATCGGCCCAAGCGGCTGTTATTATTTAGTCACGGTCTTAGCAAACTATTATAGTTTGATTATGATTCTCTGAGCTATATAGTAAACATAAAATTCTGTAACCACCATTTCCTTGCGAGCTGTTTGGTAAAAGCCCAGCTATAAAACGGTTACGAGCTCCTGCATAATTTGAGGCGCGTGCGCGAACTGCACCTGAAATTGATACGTGCTTTAAAATACTGTAAACTTTGTAAATAATACAAGAAGTAGGAAATAGCTATGTATGAGATGAGAGAATATACAGAGCAGAACATCACGCTTGTAATCCCCGAAGTGTAAGGCAGATGTATAAGTAGTAAAGTACTGTTGTTTGTAGCTGATTCTGAAGAAGTTGTAATTATGCAATGTGTTTAATGATACTGACGAGTTGATATAAACATTATACAGATCGGAGATTAATTCAATGTTTTTTTTTTTTTCAAATAAAATTATAATTATACAAAAAACAAAAATTCAGCGGACAGGTTTTAAAAACAAGAGCATCTATACTAATATTATAAAGCTGAAGAGTTTGTTTGTTTGGTTAAACGCGCTAATCTCAGGAACTGGTTCGAATTAAAAGATTCTTTTAGCGTTGGATAGTCCATTTATCGAGGAATGCTATAGGCTACGCTACGACCAATAGGAACCGAGCAAAAAAAAACAAGTCAGAAGCGGCGGGTAAAACCGCAGGGCACCGCTAGTATATTATAATAACAAGAAAATACCTCAACTTTTCTTTTGAATGACTCGCATTCATACAGTTGAAAAAGAATATGAAAACCTGATGAGAATAAAACAGGATTACCGTTCGCGAAATGGCAAATTATGACAATAACGCCTTTCTCATCTAAGCACATAGTCAAATTCCGCAAAATCAACTTTAATTTGTAACTGATAAAGTTCGTTTTACAAACCGTGTTTTAAACGAGACACGAATGACACTGTTCATTTCGAGAATACATTCCTTCAGTTAAAAAGTGCTCAACGGAAACTTTTTTATTAGCTTATTTATTTGAGACTGAAACGTAGAACGAGCTTCTGCAATTTGTCGAGGTTTCTTGGCGATACTTTTTATTCTTATTGTCCTTCGATCGTAGAAACAAGAGGAACTGAAAATATTTTATGTGGAGACACCAATGTGCTCAAAATTTTTGTACGAACATGTTTATTATTTAAATATTTCGTACGTCCTCAAAAAACTGTCGTAATACAGAAATATTAGTTTTGCTTTGCACACAAACTTTCGGTTGTGCCATTCGGTGACTTATTTTATGGTGTTTTTTTTTTTTCAATTAAGTAGCAAGGATATAATTTAAGTTGAGTTGTATGAAAAAACTTAATATTTATTGTGTTATGATGACAGTAATTGTTAAGAGGACATGTGATTTCTTGATATAATAATAATATGATGTATTTACAGATATTCTCACATCGCTAAAATTAAGCACTAAAATCGCAGCTGCTTAATGTTTAAGTAACTTGAAGCCATCATGCACATTCAAAAAGTCGATAAGCCTACGAATTGACGTAGGCTTTTCGTAGCACCGTTTCCGTAGCACTTAATGCTACAGTATTCGTCAGGTGACACTTCCCTCAAAAAAGTGGTCAACAATCGTTATCCGTTTAGTATCTGATCTATGGATATTGAGAACAATGATTAAATTATTCATTAATTATTATTTACCACCAGTAATGTGCGAGTACCATGCCAAGACCCTATATCAGGGGTCACCAAATGGAGGACCGCGGTTCGGATCCGATCGAAAAAAAAAACCTTGGGACTTACTCATATTTGTTGTAGCACACTTGCTTCGTTGTGAAATATGCTCATTTTGACCATATCGACGCACTAATACCAACACCATCAAGCAAGGATTTTCCTCACTCTTGAATCTGTCCCTTTCTTTACATAGTTACGTGGACCGTGTAATGGGAAGCGCGAATGTAACGGACCTTTGTTGAAGAGCTAAAGTTCAAAAGTTTTTTGTCGTAAATCCTGGACACGAAGAGTTTATTTAGGAAAGATAGTTGTAGTACAGTTCATTTGTTTTCTTTTTCTTGTCTTGAATTTTGTTTCTTAGTTATTTCAGTGCTAAAGGTATTCTGTGAACTCAGCAGCGTACGACAGAGATTATAAAAGTTACCATCTTAAATACTGGGTAAGCAAACCGGCATTCTGTTTTCTTTAATGATGACTATTTCAGTGGAATGGTGGTGGTGTATTTCAGGGTTAAATAATAACTGCCGCTCGGGTCGATCTTTAGGTTAAGTCGCGCTTGCCTAGGTTGGTCCGTGGATGGATGACCACCCATTACATACTGAGTTTCCTACGTGCCTCGGAAAGCACGCCTAAGCCTTTAGTCTTGTCTGTCATTTGTAGATCTTCGGCAGTCGTTACAGGTAGTCAGTGGTCTGAAGGTCTGACAACCAGTCTTACCAAGTTCGAGGTCTTATCAAGGTCGTATTACCCAGTACTAACTAGTATGTGGAGATCAGATAGGCAGTCGCTCCATGTAAAATACTGGTATTCAGCTGCATCCGGTGAGACTGGACACCAACTCCAACATAGTTGGGAAAAGGCTAGGCAGCAATTTGTTCCAGTGGAATCCCGAAAATAATTTCTCTTTCCCTGTTCAGACTTACAACGATGGTGTACACTGAAGAAAGATTTTTGAAAATTCTTCTCTTACATGATGTGTTAGATAAGTGATGAAAATTTGTATAGAAGTTCGCCATTTTTGCCGATGGCAAATCCCATCAGAAATGAATATAAATCGATGTATTAGATACTGTGTATGCTAATTCACCTGTGAAACAAATACTCAGATGGACGTTGAAGTAAGACTTAGTTGAGCTATTGTTTATATAAGACCAAGTACATATGTATATGTCAGGCATTCATTTTGATCACAGATATAGCTATATCTGTGATTTTGATCCTATGTAAGGACGTCAGAGAGTTTGCTATACCCACTTGCAAGTGTCAATATTAGACTTGAAATATAGTCTTTATTAACACTCAAGAAAACATAATATTTGCCTCTTTACACATTATTTGTTTGCAGAAAGTATTACTGCGGTTGCCAGTAATATTTTCTCAGGCGCTACTATTATTTTCTCATACAATACTAAATCTGTTTATTTCAAAAGCAGAGCATACATGCTTAGTTATTAAATTAAAGAAGAATTAAAGTGTTATGAAAGGAGAATCTTCAGCATAATAATGTTTAATTAAAACGAAGGATTATCCACGGAGTTTACAATCTTTGAGGCAATGCTTGCGTGTAGATAATTAGGTAGGTAGGTATTCTTGAGTTCATTGAACCCTGCATACCCAATAATACCCATCATTAGTATCCTGTAGTTTATGAAAATGTCACATAACAGAGTTTATTGAACCACGAGTGGAGTTTATAAATCGAATCACAACCGAGTATTTTAAGAATTAAAAATAATAACATTCATTTACAATCAGTTCGATTACTTTTAATTCTCAAATTACACATAATTACTCCGAAATACGGTATTTACTGGTTAAGGATGGAGGACCTTAACGCTAACCAAATTAAGACCATAATTAGTAAGCGAATTCGTAACTATAGTAAGTAACATACGTCTGGAATTTTTCAGTAGCAGCTTGGATTTGTGTCCAGTTGGTGGCAATAGGCTTGCCCTCTATTATTATGGGACTTCAACATAATTGTCAAAATGAAGGTGTTCTATTGATACACCTCTGCCTTACCCTTCAGGAATTACGAGCGGGATGTTATGATATGTTCTTTCCTGAATTCCTTATATTTTCAGTGGTTTCTAAAATATCAGTGTCATTCACAAGATTTTTTGATTTTAGAAATTTTTCTTCCTGAGTAATTTTAGCTCTGGCATAAACCTTATTGATTGCTTCGTTGGTCTAGTGTTCGCAAGCGCGAATGCTGAGCATGACGTCCTGGGTTCGATTCCTGGGTTGAGCAAAGTGCTATTGGGTTTTTTCAAAAGGAATTTCTAAGTAGCAGTCACTGAGTCTGGATTTGTGCTGGCAAAAGGCTCGTCTCCTATTACATGAGAGTTAAACATAATCGGCGAAATGTGGGTGCACTCTTAGATACACCTCTGCCTAGTCCTTCGGAGATTACAGGCGTGATGCTGTGTGTGTTATGTATTCTTCTACATTTATTTTAGCTCTGACATAATATACCTTATGAACACGTGAACAAAGGTCACTGAACTGCAAAATCAGAGGTAAATTAAAAACAATGAAAGGTACAGTAACATCCTTGTTAGAGCTGTCCTTAAACGATACAGCAGTAACAAGCGACAGGGCCGTCCTATTTCCAGCCAAGACCGTTTTAACAGAAAACTACACGTGCATTTTACTGCAAAGACATGCTTTTTTACAATGTCGGTGTAATTTACTCCGCGGCCTTGCAATTGTCGTACATGCAAGACTGGAGCTAAATCTGTCCGCAGTAACTATGTGTCGGTGTAAGTTGTTGGCGTAAGTTGTCGGCGTAAGTTGTCGGTGTGTATGGTAGTGTCGGTGTTCAGTGTCGGCCAAGTAGCCTTGTAGTTAGCTTAATTAATCTCTTATTTAATTACACAGTGCATGTGTTCTTACTTCGCACTTAATCGTACTTCTAGAGTGTTTTATTTTATGGGGCTGTTATTGGGTTTAAGCACTACAGAGTACACTGAGGGTCGACCTCTTTTCAACCTTATAACTTAGGGCATAAAGGTGAAAATGAAAACCGTCAGTGTACTCGCTAGTCATCATCATCTTCCTGCCTTTGTCCCATGTTACTTGGGGTCGGCGCAACACGTTTTTTTCTTTCATTCTTCTCTGTCAACCGTGACGCAATCATTTCCACCTTTTTCTTTCATACCATTCCCCACACAATCCATCCATCATTTCCTTGGTCTTCCTCTCCCTCTGCATTCATCAACATTTATCTTCATCACTCGTTTAGTCAGATGCGATTCGTCCCTCCTCATCACACGTCGATACCAAGACAGTCGATTCCCTTTCAACTTTTCTGTAACCGGCGCAACTTTCAAACTTTCTCTAATATACTCATTCCTTACTTTATCCATTCTAGTCACAGCACACATCCACCTCAACATTCTCATCTGATCTATCCTAACGCGGATAGCAACATGAAATGTCCGCAAAAACGGAAAAGGGATTTCAGGACATGTTGATTAAATTATTATTTCCAAATACATGTTACCTACGGTAATCGTGGTTTCTCAACCTTTACAAAGTTAATTTAGGTTTTCGTGCACTAGGAAAGCAAAGATAATATAATCTTTTATATCCCAATAAAAAACCTCAGTAAAACAATCGCAGGATAGTAAGTGCAACAAAAAGGCGTGATTAATGTAGCGTGCGACGCTGCAGACAATGTTTCTAGAGATGTACGGATGTACATTTAAGGGGAACGCTGACGTGCGGGAAGCATTTATTTTGTTACAGATTTTATTTTAAAAAAAACACAGCAATATTCATGTAAGTGAGTGTGTGTGCATGTGAGTAGGTGTGTGTTAATGATTGATTGATTCATGTTTGTTATGATTGGGGTTAATACATCATATAGTATAGCATAATAAGGTATAAATAAACAATACTTCAGACCATTAAGGCCTTATTTAGCTCAATAATTACGTCACCACAATATACTCAAAACAAAACACAAACGGACTCGTATTGTTGGACACTTTTAATGCTTTTTAATTCACTCTCTAATTCTGTAACAACGAAATATAAAGTTCTGAATATAGTGTTATTACACAGTCTAACCAATATTTGCAGCTGTTCAATAACCACCACAACGCGTCTGTTCTATGTGCATATATAGAGTGTAACAAGACCCTTACGTCAACCAAGCATTCTGTACATCAAAATAAGTAACTTTACGCAAAAATAATTCCTGAGCAACGATTTTTTTTTGGGGTGAAAAATCACGTTTTACGGTAAGACTCAATATAACGCACTCAAAACTTTGTGCTGATGTATGCTTTGAATAGTACGGGGGTCGTGGAGGTATTAAAAGTAAAAAATAATATATTTAAAACATGTATTTAAAAAAAATCTTGTGAAATAGTTGGAATTTTGACCCCCAATATCTCGTAACTAGAAGGTTCCCAGGTATGGTCTAGAACAAAAAAATGATCGCAATGATGGGGAGAACAAGTGCCTTTCGGCTTCATTAACGATTCTGTTACACACTTTATGTGCTTTTTATAATTAAATAATTTAATTAATATCTGATGCATAAGTCTACCCTCACCTGCCTAGAGACTTGACATAACGTACATAACATAACAACACGCATGTAATTCCCAAACTGTGGGGTAGAGATGTAGGTTCTATCGAGTTCACTGACGGTCTGCCACTTTTCACCCTTATGCCCTAAGTAATAAGGTTGAAAAGTCGACCGTCAGTGAACTCGCAAGTACGTATAGTACAACCACATTTCACCCGATATGTTTAAGTCCTATGTAATAAGGGGGGAGAATACTGACATTAACCGGGCACAAATCCAGAATCTAAGCTGCTTCTGAAAAAATCCTGCTCGAACCCAAGACTTTATGCTCAGCAGTTTTTACGACCTCTGGACGAATGACTTTTCAATAATTTCTTGAGAATTCTGTATTACCAACATGTATTAAAAATTAATACATCACTAAATAAAATGAAACTTATAGTGTGACTACTTTAAGTATGCAGTTCAAGGTGGCGCTGCTTGTCAAAAAAAAATTAATCGATAATTTGTCAAATTTGGTATAATATACCTATTTGTCGGATCCGGTCGTTAGAACGGACATAAAATGAATCGGCAAACGCGCCATCGGGCACTGGTGACATGACGCGACCTACTTACCAGTGTACCCACACCACAGCGTGTTTCTACAGAGCCCTGATGTTCAACTCGAGGCGAGGGCGACAGTCAATGTCTGATCGCGGCGGAGTTGAGATGTCTTGAAACTGTATCCGATTCATTGTGCCCCGTGTTATTGTGTTAAGTTGTAATCTCAAGTAATTAGTCAGTTTTGCTAGAAACAGTGTATCACACCTAGTGTGTTTTCATAGCACGAAACTCATCGTTTGCCTACGATGGACGAGCCTAACAGAATAAATCCTGACATAGCCGACATATTTATTTTAGTTCTATGATTTCTCGCCTCCACAGATAAGTTGGTTGAGGTGTACTTTTTGATTTTTTAATAAGCTTCTAAATCTGTACGTCAAAACTGTCAATGTCAAAATCCTTGAACAACTGTATAAAGGTACGCTGTGGCGTAGTTATGAATTCATTCACACGCACGCGTTTATATTAAAAATGTCCGCTATAAATTCACGGATTACAAACTTTGTTGGTTGTTAAAATTTCGGACATATAGTATACGTTTATATATAGGTTGGTTATGGCCGAGGAACCGGATTTTTATGGATAACATCAATGTAGCTGAAAACTAAATGGTGGGTCATGTTTTTACGACTGCGGTATCGCGCGTACGTACGTAGGTTCTGTTTTTATCATGTAATCCCGTAAAAGTCTATTGCAGAACATTTTTAAAAACTGCTGAAAGAGGAAATATGTCAGTATTTTCACGTAGGTTTTTTTTTTGTTGAGTAGAGCACATCCTTATTTACTTGCCAATTATCTAATAAGATCCTTAGTAATGATGTCCTTCTATTCATTATGCCTCATCTTTGGTGTAAATGTAATGCAATTTTTAACCGACTTCAAAAAAAGAAGGAGGTTTTCAACACGGTTGTGTTTTTTTAATGTTTGTTACCTCTTAACTGAGTCATTTAAGAACCGATTTGAAAAATTCTTTGTTCATATGAAAGGATATACTTTTCGATTGATCCCATAGAAATTTCATCATAATTGGTTCAGTAGTTTTATTTTTTTCTTTATTACGTATTTTTTCTTCTTCGGCCATTATGATGGCATGATGATCCCGTAATATCTTCTAGTTACAATGTAAAAATTAATTCATGACAAGAATTTTTGCGGTATACAACTAAAAAGTGTTAAATAAAAAACTTTCCGCGAAGAACCGATTAAAAAAACACTAATAAACGGACTAAAATAACTTTATTTTTGGAAGTCGGTGCCAAACGACTCAATTAAACAAACAAAGTCACCGACTTCCGAAAATTATTTTTTACTTTTTTGTGTTTTTTTGGAAGTCGATTTTTTTTACAGAAAGTTTTTCTTATCTTCAATCATCATCATCTGACTAGCCTAGTTATTGGGTAGTAGCACTATACCCCTAGTAAAACTGTCAGACATCCGGGCTTCTGACTAGTCGTAACGACTGTCAAAGATCTACAAATAACAGCCTGGACCAATGGCTTAACTTGCTTGGCGAGTCACGGTATTTTCAGTCATAAAGTTATATCGAACTAAGCTCATAATTCAGTACTCCACAGTACACCTAAATATTATGACAGTGCTCTACAAAGCCTCCCGGCCTAGCTCATCCAGGGATCAAACGTAATTCCTGAGTCCATTGACCTTTAGGCCTGAGCTGATCTCACGCAAATATCCCAAACGATCAATAAGGTCCACTTATACGAACGTCATACACAAATTATGAAGCTCCACGTTTATTTTTGGAGTGCCTGTCAGTGAAAAAAATTTTTGTAGTATGACTGCGTAAACCTACTGTAATACTGATTCTAAACTAAAGAAATATACTCTGATCGAATCACCAAAATTCAAGTTAGTTCTGTCTCGAAAGAAAGAGTTTGGGGCGTTCCCACTATGTCGTGCCAATAATTTATCGTTGGATAATATATGGAAAATTCGTGGACTTTAAACGACACGATAATCTGTCTTCACGACACAGTGAGAAAGCGGCCTTTCTTGTACTACACAGCATATTTATGCTGTAAGTTCTACAGATGAATGAAAGCATCATCCATTTGTTTTGACTTACTGCTTCCTAAGGGTCTACGTACTCGAGAGTTTCAAAGACCTAAAATAGGTACCCAAACTTAAGCTTATTTTGAAAGGTCGGTAAATTACTTAGACAAATCAGTATTAGTGTAACACTATAATGTTTCGAATTATGTGAACAAAAACGCTTGTCTTGTCCCAGAAATCAATAGACAGGTACTCTTTGTTCCTAAAGGGTGTAACAAGAACCTTAACGAAGCCGAAAGGTCACTTGTTCTCCCCGTCATTGCGATCATTTTTCTGTTCTAGATATCATCATACCTGGGAACCTTCTTTTTACGGAGATATTGGGGGTCAAAGTTTCAACTTTTTCACAAGTTTTTTTTTTTTTAAATACCCGTGTTAATGTAACATTTTTACTTTAAACACCACCACGACCTCTTCTATTCAATCCATCCATCAGCACACTGTTTTGAGTGCGTTACATCGAGTCCTACCGTAAAACGTGATGTTTAACCCAAAAAAAAGGCGTTTCGCAGCAACAATTTTTGTGTAAAGTTACTTAGTTTGATGTACGTAATGCTCGGTTAACGGCTTCGTGAAGGCTCCTGTATGTAAGTATGGAAAAGATTTTACTAAAAATACATAGCCTTTAGGTGACCTCGCTTCTATATTAACCCAAAATCTGTGACGTCATGTGTCTTGCTATTTCTGTGTCGAACAGTTTCAGATATCCAAGCCTCTGTCTAGATACAACATGTCCTTTCAGGGTTAGATCTCTTTGATACCATTCGATTTCCTGATACAGAACTGAACCAAATACAGCGTACATTTTTATAACGTGTCGAGATTTATTAAAGGGTACCGTCGGAGTCGGGACGGAGTGAAATATTCAAGGATCTTGGCAGCCCGTAAAAGAAGATTTTCACTGTAGATGATTTATTTGGAGGGCTTAGAGGTCACGGCTTGCCTAGAACGGTGTTCGAAACAATAAGGGTATTTACTTTGAAGGCTGAAATATTGGACTTGTTTTGGCAGGCTCTATGATTAAATTCAAGATTTGAGTGGTTGGAAATTATTGTTGTCGTTTCATTGTTATGTTGGTAGTGTTTTCAGGAGATTGTCATTTTCGTAATGTTTTGTTGTTAGCAGAAGGTAAGGTATTCACTTGAAATTGTAGAAAATAACGCAGATAGATAAATGAGTTCTCTAATGAGTTCTCGCGCATAAAATGTTAAAAATCTAGTTTCGACCGTTTTGTTACAATTTCGACATGGAGTTTAAATCAATACTAGACTTTGAAAATGTTCTGTGCGAGTTCGGATTATTTATATTACACCTAGACGTCTATCTTTAGGTTTATTAGCCAGATTTGATTGGATATCCAAACTACATCTATCCACCTAGTCCTGATCTCCCTACACGTTGATAATAATTTGTCACCACATCTATACAGAAACATCATGTCATTAATAAAATTGAGGAGGCAGCCTGCGATTTCCTTTGTTTTGGGAGCAACAGAATGCCTGTCTTTGGCTAATTCAAATGCAGAATTCATGAATTTAGATGAAAAATTGTCAATTTCAACTTGCTGAAGCAGTGATAGCGTAGTGGTGTGACCGTCGGACTGCAAGTAATAGGTCTCAAGTTCTATCCCAAGACACGAACCACTGATTTTTCGGATTCATGTGCGTATTGTATAATTATCACTTGCTTCGGTGAAGGAAAACTTCATGAGAAAACCAGCATGCCTTAGAGATATTTTCTCGATGGCATGTAAAGGCAAGTCAGAGACCCATAGGCGGCATAAAGTTCTGACACCAGGTTAAGCACTAAAAACACGATAAAGAAAAAAAGACCTGCAGAGCAAAACTCACTTCACAAGACTCAAAACTCCGTGAAAAATAGAAAATCGATTGATTTCTAATAATAAAGTGTTGCTCTGTCAATAATTCACGAGTTTCAGCTCGACATTTTCAGAAACATTATGAGTCGAGGCACGTAAAGTACGGAGCAAGTCTCACGGCCTATCGGTGCTGTTAGCTTTAACTTAAAGTCCACCGAGGCAATGGTGCGGAACGAATAATATTTTTAGAAGAATTTTAAGGGCGGTTAAGGTTGTGACATTTAATATTTAGAGGATTCTGTGGACTTGGCACATTATTACAATGCGTTAGATGAAAATTTGTCTGTGAAGAATTGTTAAGGAACGTAAACTAATAACATGACGTAATGATAACAGCGTTTTAATCTGCTACAGCTCGTTTCGTTATAATGTACCTGCCTTACCTACCTGCATTGACGAAGTCAAAATACTAATTCATTTTCGAAAAACGTGTATTTAGTACCCAGCAGACAGATTTTCTTATCTAAATATTCTACCGTATTTTTATTTATTTCTATTGTTACTTTTACAGCTAAAATTATTTATTTTAAAGCCACATCAAATAGCGTTTTCACAATTTTGTCCAGTCGTTTTTAATCTACTCACACAGCTACACAGCTTAACCTGTTAAAAACTATTGTAGCAAAGCTGCTTTCAAAAATTTAACAATAACTCTCCGATGGCTGGAAATATCGGAAAACGAATAGAATCATTTCGAGTGTAATAATCCAGGATTTAAAGTATTGTAAGCCCTTATGCTTCGTCCAACTGTTCGCTACAGGCCAGGTTCGCAAAATAAGTTCGAAATAAAAATCTACACTAGATTTAACAACACTGAAGAAAAGTACATAGGTCAAGTAACGAATATAAATAAAAGTAAACAACTAAAAAAAAAACATGTAATTATAGGTAAAATGAAAAAAAATATTTCTGTAGCCAATACACAATGAAATGAAGGATGAATATGGAATTTTTGTGTGGGGCCAATGCGATACAAAATTTTAAAATAAAATATAAAACTTTTTATAAGGCTTAGTATCGGAATATTCCTTTGCATATTTTATTATATCGACTGCCTCAGTAAGTAATCCCCGTTACAAACACTGGCTGGCTGATATGTTATTAGAGCAGGAGCCATATTCGTGATTATGACAAAAAAAAAGGAGATTTCAAATTCCGTCTTCTTTTTTATCTACCTAATGCCGTTATCACATGGCCAGCAATTTTAAAGACATAAAGTTAATAGTTTCGAACACATTGTCTTAGAAAAAACGCGGGAAGCAGAAGGGACGAAAGTAACTTAGCACTCAGTATTGTTTTCTACTTAAAAAGCTTTCGGGGATTACTTAAAAAGTTAAAGAAAGAAATTGAGTTGAATTAATTATTAATGCTTTGTTATGGGTTCCCCTTGTTTGTTTGTATATACTTAGTAGCCTTTATTTTTTATTTCGTTTTCATTTGTAGATCTTTGACAGTAGTCTGATGCCGAATGTCTGACATCCAGTCTTACCAAGGGATATCATATTACTCAGTTACTGGTTTCTGGAGGTCAGATAGGCATTCGCTTCATGTTAAATACAGGTATTCAGCTGTATCTGGTTAGACTAGATTCGGTTTGGGAAAAGTCTTGGCAGATGATGATGATGATGATGAGTAGCTTTTTTTTATAGGATTTGAAAACAATTACATTATCTTCGAGGTAAAATAATTTTATCATTAATTTGCTCATTACCAACCCGCACTGGGCCCGCGTGGTGGATTCCCTCTCATAGAGAGGAGGCCTGTGTCCCAGCAGTGGGAACATTTTAGGCTGATTATGCTTATGCTTATATGCTCATATCACGTAATGGTTAAAATTTAATTCATTCTCATGACATTGAATAACTTGATAAAACAACCTTAAAACCAATCCATTACCAATATGGTTAATTTACTTACCAAACCAATAATATATAACATTTCCTCAAATACCTGCCTTGAACTTATGAACTAATTATGTCATGATTTTAAAGCCAAACGCATTTGCCTTTTGACAGAACGACTTTTCACGAACTTATAAAAAAAATAAAAAATATATAAATAATAACAACACATACAACACACACATAAATAATAACTAACATTATTTTTAAGTGTACTTACTAACTAAATTATGGCTCATTGTGTCTGATGCAAATAAATAAATAAATAAATAAATAAATAATCATATATAAATTTAAATTTCCTCAAATACCTGCCTTGAACTTATGAACTAATTATGTCATGATTTTAAAGCCAAACGCATTTGCCTTTTGACAGAACGACTTTTCACGAACTTATAAAAAAAAAAAAATATATATAAATAATAACAACACATACAACACACACATAAATAATAACTAACATTATTTTTAAGTGTACTTACTAACTAAATTATGGATCATTGTGTCTGATGCAAGTAAATAAATAAATAAATAAATAAATAATCATATATAAATTTAAATCACTTGAAGAAAAACCTCAAGAATCACCTTCAATTACCTTTCTTCACAGGTAAACAAAAAAGTAGCTATCTAAAAATAAAATAGTGACGCAACGCTTTTTAATTATAAAGGAGTAGACAGCGTTGTTACCGATTGTCACAGCTTTCATTACAGTTAGTGTTACAAAGAAAATACTCGGAGCGGGCGGCCTGTTTTAAGTAGTAGGGTAAACGGCCCTGTTAGCAGCGCTCTGATTTGAGTGGCGGATTTTGTTTTGTTTTTGTTTCACGTATACTGGCTCTGTTATTTTTTTTAATGAATACAATTTTTATGTAGTTTGCTTTCATGAATTTGTTTGGAGATTTTTATGCACTGTTGTGTTTTTAGTTATTGCAGTTTAAATGTGGCTTGTTTTAAACTAATGAGCTGTGCTTATAGCAATGCTTTTATCTTGGGGTTTGTGTCAAAATATACAATATACTATTACTTTCTTTTTTTTTACTTTTTAATAGAATAACTTATTAGGTATGCACTTGCTATCGACGCCAAGTCCCAATAAAATGGAAAGCCACTCCCTAATAGCTTTAGTTTTCCTTATTTTAAAGGGCAAGCTGCATCTCAGAAAAGTCCACAAATCAACAACGCCTCTCCTTAATTCCCTATATAATCATTCCTAAACTCCCACACAAAACACATTATAACTCCATAATTCAAGATACGTAGTTTGATCTTACGCCAAACGGACACACATGAAGACAGGCCCACACACAGTTAAACATTATGTTGTACCTAACATACGTCTGGCAGGGAATCAAATTGGAAACATTAACTTGGTGTAGGTACATACCTACATACGTATATGTTTGTATAATATGGTTTATTGTTGTAGAACTTGTGATTGAGGGTAGGAACTTAAGTTGTGGGGAATAGGTGTCGTGTTATCTGACGGAGTTTGGTTGTAACCTTATGTTGTAGTCATCCTATATGTTAAGCCTTATTTGTGTAGGATCTAGTTACGATGTTCTCATTATGTTTGTTGTAAAGCCAGATTTTGTGGTAGCTCTTCAATTTCACTTCCTTTTTAATTCATTAATTTCTGTTAGTGATTTGACATCAAATTAACTTATTTTTACTGCTGTTGACTTTTGCACACGATGTCACCACTGGTATGTTTTATCATTTATTTTTCTACTTTTTCCAGCATGGGTTTTATCTATATTATGAGTTTTATAAATGTAAAGATTAAACATATGGTTGGTAGAAATAGCTATGGGAATATAATCTTTATAATTTGTTAAAAAAAGGACGTTCTTACCAAGAAACAGTACTTAATTGGTCCATACGTTCAAACAATGCAAAAAATTCTCGAAAACAAAGCAGCAACAATTGCTTTCACCCCAAAAAGTACGACTGTTTCATATGTCGTGAGTACGTACTAATTTAAACATTGCCTCCCAAGAGTACAAAAAAAAAGTCCCGCTCGTCGGGCCACACGAATACCGAGCATTTCTCCTTTAATTTGAAGAACTGCTAGTTATTTTCACTTACTTTTTCTACAAAACGTGAGCAGAAATTGAAATGGTTTCAATCAACGTCTCCTGTAGCAATCAATTTGTTAGAATCAAATATTGGTGTTGTTAATAAATAGCCCTAGGGTTGTTTCTTGATTAGTCTTATATTTTTTAATGCCTGGAGCATTCATCTTTGATGAGCTTACTAGCAATCAATAATACAGAATTGTTTAACTATTGTGAAGTAGTTTTACACTAAATAGACTATATCAGGATCGTAATTCTGCAAAATATTAGTTTAAATATTAGTTCTGCGTAATCTTGAAGCTTATAGTTATGGAAAAGGAGCGCATTAATTAATACATTACGGTCGGATTCGACCTCTAGTATCAGTTAATAAGTGAATGCAGTTATTTAATATCGATTATTAGAAAAGTTTACACACAACGTACAATTCAAAAATAACCAATACTTAAAACAATAGAAAAATCTTGATAAAAAAAAAAATTCTTGATAAACAAAAACAACCAGCCATCGATTGTGCCTTCCACCTTACAATATCGAACTCTTTGACACAAGATGCAAGTGGAGTAGCTACTAATTAAACATCGTAAACATCGAACGTCTTACAGCTACTAATGAACCTTGATGTCTCTGATTTATTTAAAACAAATGGCGCACTCTGCTTTACTAAATTACCACGAAATATACTTGTACTAGTAGGCTGGCTTTATACATTACCATCTGCCTAGCCTTTTCTCAACTATTTTGGGGTCGGCTTCCAGTCTAACCGGATGCAGCTGAATACCAGTATTTTACATGGAGCGACTGCTTATTTGACCTCCACAAATACGGTAATACGATACTTCTTGGTATCAGACTGGTTATCAGACTTTCGGGCCACTGACTACCTGTAACTACCGTCAAAGATCTGTAATTGACAGCCGGGACCAACGGCTTAACGTGCTTTCCGAGGCACGGAGGAAACTCGGTATGTGGAATGGATGGTCGCTCATCCTTGAACCGACCTTGGCATGCGCGGTTTAACCCGACGATCGACCCGTGTGGCTGTTTTCTTTAGCCACGAGCCCCGCTTGTAAACTGGCTATACAAGAAGCGAAAATGCACGCACACATACTCGTACTTGTGCACGAGATAGTACGTAAGTGGTATCAACATGGGCTGCGGGACTGTTCGAAAGAGATACCGCGGCCCTGGAACACAAAGGGCAAAGAAGGAACATGGATGGGTTTTAGTCAGTACAAGTCTGACACTCCCTTCCGCTCCGCCCAGAGTGGGTGGGTCATTTGATGAATTCCAATCCGAAAAAAAAAAAAAAAAAAGTGGTACCAACATAAGTACACGTTTTCATTGAGCAGTAGTACAATCAGCCTATTCGTTCGTAATGCTGAGAAACATGCGTCCTCTGTGACAGGGAGTGAGCCGTAACCTACCAGGCGCGCAGGTGGATATCATGTGCGTTCGAATTTTTGGTTCTTGGTCATATGAGCAAACTGCGTTGTGTTCCTTCATCACTACCGTTTTGAGAGCAGTTGGTTATTAAATAATTTACTTACTTTAAGAAAAGTGCTTGCTTAGATTTTGACCAAGAACGAAGCCGCGGACGATTTCACTAGAACACCAATGCACATGGGCGTCCTTGTGCGCGCGTTTTTGGGCGAAGTATTAAGCAAGTCTTCTGTGCCTTTTTAGTGCTATCAAAAAGATTGTGGTCATCATCATCTGCCTAGCCTTTTCCCAACTATATTGGGGTCGGCTTCCAGTCTAACCGGATGCAGCTGAATACCAGTATTTTACATGGAGCGACTGCCTATCTGACCTCCCAGTCAGTACTGGGTAATACGATACCCCTTGGTAAGACTGGTTGTCAGACGTTTTGGGCCACTAACGACTGTCAAAGATCTACAAATGACAGCCGGGACCAACGGCTTAACGTGCTTTCCGAGGCACGGAGGAAACTCGGTATTTAATGGGCGGTCACCCATCCACAGACCAACCCAGGCAAGCACGGCTTAACCTAAAGATCGACCCGAGTGGCTGTTATTATTTAGCCACGAGCTCCTCATCAAAAAGATTGTGGTATAAGTTCCTAATTATACCCTATAAAGGAGCCAGCAGAAGTTTACACGCTTATGTCAAAAGTTTGCTAATGGCAATATTAATTTCGATGGTGTTCATAACATGTTTTAATATCAATATTCAACGGATTATAGCATTGAAACCGATAGGCTTACTAACCCAGCTAATTGGTACTCATCCTGCACTGGAACAGGAATCTAAACCGATGATACTATTATGTATATTCAATTTCTCAAATCTGAAAATTCTCTCAACAAGTTTTGAATATTAATATTATGTATTTTATGTTTTTTGACTGCCTCCTTGATCTAGTGGTCGCAAGCGCAACTGCTCAGCATGAGGTCCTGTGTTCGATTCCCAGGTCGGCAAAGCGTTATTTGGTTTTTCCACCGCGAATTTCTCAGTAGCAGCCACGGAGTCTGAATTTGTGCCCGGTTGATGGCAATAGGCTCGCCCCCTACTACATGGGACTTAAACATAACTGGCGAAATGTGGGTTTACCTCTGCCTAACCCTTAGTTGATTAGAGGCGTGATGTGATATTATGTATTTTATGATTAAACCACACTGCGATTTAAAATTATTTTAGTGTACTAAAATAGGGTTGGACTAAATTAATTTAAACAAGGCGCAATTACAAATCTTGATATAACATATAATTTAAGTGAAACCTATGATTAATATTAACTATAATATGTACATAATCAAAATATAGGCCTTTGAGTTTACAAGGATTTGATTTAAATGCTTTAATTAAGTTTGTTCAACTATCAAATTAATAGGATTTTGTATAACACTACATTACTACATTTGTTTTCGTATAACTCTATTTAAATGTAAATACTTTGTAAAGCCGTAATTTCGGGACTGAAAAACTAAACAGAATTTAAATGCTAGCCGACTACATAATTTTGTTTTTCGTTGGTCGTAAATAGACCTAAAGGTATTCGACGAGGACGAAATAATTTGAATGTGGGCACTGGTCTAAATTGAAAAGGATTTACCCTCTATTTTTTTTATTTACTTAGTCATCTGACTAGGACTATAACAAACACAAAATAATGTACTTTGCAGTGGAATCTGAAGATACGTCTTCTATCAACACATCGGCAAGCTCTGTCATCAAAACAAAACATTTCAACAACATTCAACATTCATTCATTCATTCGTTTTCGTTAATTTTTTTTATTTATTTATTTATTTAACGCTTCAAGCACAAAAGTACAGAGGCGGACTTAATGCCATAGGCATTTTCTACCAGTCAACCTCAACAATTGAACAACAAAGTCAGACAGTCAGTTTGAGTCATTTCAACATTTGATTCAAAATTATTTAGACACTGATCACTTGACTAGTGGTTTAATTAAACACGCTTACCTACTTATTGTTCGAAATGTATACTATAATTCTAGCTAGTTCATAGCAACCAGTAGTGTAAGCTGTTGGGGCACAGGTCTCTTGACTCTGGGGAGGATTGAACGTAAATCCACCCTGGTTGGGTTACGGTTGGTGGATACAGTTGTATTTTATGGTACGATCTCATTGTATACTTCTGCAGGAGTGACTTTGATCCATGATGTAAGCAAGACAGCCCTACATCATTTGAGCGTCATCATCATCTTCCCGCGCTTGGCATATGTTACTTGGGGTCGGCGCATCACGTTTTTTCTTCCGTTCTTCTCTGTCAACCGTCACGCGATCAGATACTCTTTTTTCTTTTATATTACTCCTCACACTATGCATCCATCGTTTCCGACGTAAATATACCAAAAATACAAAATGCATCTAAAACAAAATATGTAGGTAGCGAGCATGTAAATTCAGTGCTAAATAAAGAGGTACTCGCTGGTACACGCCAAGAATGTCTGTTCAGCCGGAATGTAAAATAAATCAGTACTTTACTTGTTTTTCCGTTGACCAGACGTTTGCTTAAAGATTGTGTGTATAAAGATATTCGTTACTTTGGTTTGTTACGTTTTATAATGTTGATTTTCTTCAGATTCTTGTGTTTTGAGCGAGTTTTTAATTGACTGTTCTTGAAATTGAGTGTCTTAGTCAAGTTGCTTGAATGTCCACAGATTTTATTATGACTCGTATGCAATATGCAACCGTGTTGTTAAACATTGGAAGTGGGAGACAGAAATTGTAGTGGTGTCTCCATACACGTCGAGGACGAGCCATACACATTCTAGTGAAACTATAGACACACAGAAGCTTTCTCATTTTTTCTCTGCCAAGCAGAGAAGTTAAAGATCACAGGATTGGTTAACAATCTTAAAAAATATCGACGGCAAAAATTTAAATTTGTGTGGTCCAAAATTCAGCTACGCGTCTCCAGTTGATGACGTGGTCATAAGATCATCTAATGCAAAACGGAAGGTAGGGCATTGTCTCTTGGAAGACGCTGTGCGCCGCATACGCATTTTCTACATTATCAATTTGTAGAAAGTGGTACGTTTTTTAACAACGTTAAATTATTCCGTCATATTATAACTACAAAGTTACATAATATGCACTTTTGTATTCCTATGTATCGCACATAGTATCCAACACAACGTCATGTACATCATACAAATTTGTGTATGAAAAGCTCTAATCTCCACAAGTCGGGCTCAGATGCGGGCACTATTGTAGCACCAACAAACTATTAACGTCTTGAGGCTAGGCACAACTCTAACTTAATCTAGCTTCACAAACTCCCAGACTAGTTTGATAAGGGGAATATATAATTATACAAAAGTTGTAGGAAAGTCTCGGTAAGTAGTTGTAAACAGTTTAGTACTTAGCAGTATTCTGAAAACGATTGGGCTCATAATATTGGGCTTAGGCGAAGTTAGGTGGAACTAAAGTTTTGAAAGAATTTTGGTTTTAGCCCGGATTAGCAAGTTGACTATGGATGCTTGGATTTTATTTGACGAATTTTGTTTGGTAGGGAAATGTCAAGAGTCAGTGGAAAGCACTTTTCATTTAAAAAGGGGAAACAAGTAAAATTCAGAAACTTAGCGCTCTAGAGTGATTATCGTTGGTGATTTATTCCCTTTTTCAGAGAGACTTACGTTAACGACGATGGAAAAGTTAACTATATGTTGGATCGACAAACACTACCGTAAAGCGTATACTAATCTAGTTGAAAGCTTTTGTAAAAATAACTAACGCTTTGAAACCAATTTCTACTTATGCCTATACACAAAGCGAATATTATGCCTTCACAAAGCGTCTGGCAGTACTTGTAATAATCGAAAAGAGGTTTAGGTAAAAAGTTTTAAAGCCTACCAATTAGAGACTTCATGAGTCGATGTACCTTAATGAGGCAATCGATAAACACCACCTAACGAACCTATTTCACTTGGTACCTACTTAGCAAGTCTTAGTTCATTAGCAAGAGCAAGACCAACTTTCACATGCATAATGATGCAGAATTTTAAGTTAACGCAAAGTACCCACCGTTCGTTTCAACTATAACGCAACTTTCGGTAAAACCTAATTTTCTTGAAGAATTCTTTTAAGCTGGAAGTGCCAGGGTAGCCCGCGAAATTCAAATTTTCCCAGCTGTCATTTGTAGATCTTTGACAGTCGTTACAGCTAGTCAGTGTCCCGAAAGTCTGATAACCAGTCATATACCAAGAAGTATCGTATTATCCAGTACTAACAAGGTTGTAGAGGTCAGATAGGCAGTCGCTTCATCTAAAATACTGGTACTCAGCTGCATCCGGTTAGAATGGAAGCTGACCCCAACATAGTTGAGAAAAGACTAGGCAGATGATGAGGTATGTAGATTGTCAAGCTAAAAGGGCATTTCCTGCGGCCCTTACAGCACTGTATTCAGCAGTCAACAGCCCCAAAATTCACCATTTTCAAGTTGACGCTGTTATATAACGAACTAAAACGTTACAAAAATGTATCAACACATTTTTCTCACAAAAAATTTAAAGCAAAACATATACTGAGGTGAAAGCTGGAAACGTGTTAAAACATCTCATTGTACTATTTGTAGTCTATTCTTCAGTCCCACGGGTGTCGAGCTCGCACTGAAAACCTGAAAGGTCCTTCGCTAGACCTCGTTTACACTGAGTTTCGTTCAGTGACGTCATAGGGGAATAACAAAACCGGTTTTTTAACGAATACGTCAGTTTTGACGCTTGTTATGGACTTTCAGTTGGGGTTCAGTTGTTAAAATGTTAGTTAGTTTTTAACTGATAGATAAAAATACATACAAAGAAAAAACGAAATTGTGCGTTTCAGCTTCGACGCGTGACTGGAGTTTACAGAGACCACGCTGTTATGCTATATCCTGACCACTTTCTCCACATATTTAGAAAGAGAGATGGTAAATGTGTACTTAGCCTTGAGGAGTGGGGAGTGCTATAAGATGGGCGAGTATGTCGTGCAGAGAAAGGCATAACGGTGTTGCTCTTTGTTACCGTTGAATTTTACTACCCACCTAATTTTCATATCATGCGCTATATATAAAACGATTCTTAAGAAGTAAACTCCAAAACTGCATTAAAAGGTTCTCACACAGAGCAGGGAAGAATGGCATTAAAAGGGGGGGGATCCCATACAGAGGGTGGACCAAGGCTGCAAATGACGCTGCGGGACTGTTCGAAACAGATACCGTGGCCCTGGAACACAAAGGGCAAAGAAGGAACATGGATGGGTTTTAGTCAGTACAAGTCTGACACTCACTCCCTTCCGCTCCGCCCAGAGTGGGGGGGTCATTTGATGATTTCCCATACGAAAAAAAAAAAAAAAAAAGTGCTGCAAATGATGACGATAATCAAAAGGTTTGAAAAAGACATTAAAGTAACCAATTTACTTATCTTCTACGATTGTAGGTTAAAAAAATTGGTAATACTAAAAATAGATGCCACATTTTCTTCACAACGCAATTGAATACTTAAACGAAAAATTAATATCCAAAGCAATATCCCACAATACACGCATCCGCTAATATCACTCCCACGTAAACGAACAACATATCCCACGGAAATTCACAAATCAACACGCACGGCTTTAATCTGTTTTCCATCTACGCACGCAAGACATATAAACGAGTAAATTTTATTACACACATCATACACTGTGTTCGCATTATTCGTATTATTCCCTTGAACAATACAATCTCACCGAAATTACAGCGTAACACGCAAAGTGGCGGAGGATATATGAACGTAGCTCGCGACATCCTAAGTATTCGCAAGTTCAGGGAAGATAAAGATATCTGTTGCGACCCACTTCCCTGACTGCCAGGGGTGGCAAGGGGATTACTTGATCCTCGTATGGTCAAGATTGTGTTTTGTTTTGGGTTCGTACCTTGACTCGGGAAGTGTAGGAAGTTTTACAAGAACGTGTAACCTACAAAAATATTTAAAACTAGCCGTTGCTCGCGGCCTTCGTTCGAGTGAAATTATTATAACAAAATATGATTTCCCTTTTTTAATCGAAATTTGTTACCGATTTCAAGGGTTTTATTTTTTTTTTGCACGAAATCCTAATTCTTGTTCTAAAATAAAAGCGTTAGTTACTCCTTATGACATCCGCTATCTGCCAGTAAAAGTCCCATCAAAATCGGTTCAGCCGTTTCGGAGATTAGCCGGAACAAACAGACAGACAGAAAAAAACAGATGAAAAAAATGTGTTTTTGTTAGAAGTTATAGATTTTCATATGAATTCAGTAAAAACGTGTTATTTTGATATTACAAACAGACACTTCAATTTTATTTATTTGTATAGATTTACAGTTTGATTGCGATTGTTCTTACTCAATCACTGCACTAAACTTAAGTTTAATTGATTTTTGGTTGATTATTTTCGTTCCAAAAAAAGGGGGACATTTTTATAATGACACACTTTTCAGAAAAAAATGATCTGCTGAAACTCTACTGGTATTATTACGTAACTGTTATATTATGATATTCAATTCTTGCAAATGTGACACCACATAATCTAAAATACGGTATTTTTAGACCAAAAATCACGACTACAAACGGTGGCCCTAACCCCGCATGTGTCCGCATACAGTCGTCTTTTATCTTGAAAAGATAAAGAGGCCGAACACATATCTTTTT
Organism: Noctua janthe; assembly: GCA_910589295.1. Taxonomy (NCBI): domain Eukaryota; kingdom Metazoa; phylum Arthropoda; class Insecta; order Lepidoptera; family Noctuidae; genus Noctua; species Noctua janthe. The sequence goes on from OU342560.1 coordinate 4,983,648, forward strand.
GTTATTTAGATATTATATATTTTTGCCCGATTTCGGTAACAAGAAGAAGTGTTATGTTTCTGTCAGCCTCCATATTGTAGAAACGATTTCTATTATCGTGTACTCGTGTGGCCAATGTTCATGTCATCTCAATGTGTACAAAAATGGATTTTCGTAGTAACTAAATCACTTCAATTGTAAGTTGCGATATTATTTTGGTACGGCCTTAGATGAACTCACGGCTACCTGAAAATAACCGTGAATAGCATGTGGTATCTATATTATATCGAAACGATCCTTACACACTCCTTTTGTTTCTTCTACGTTTATTCTTTTGAACATCATCATTTGCCTAGCCTTTTCCCAACTATATTGGTGTCGGCTTCCAGTCTAACCGGATGCAGCTGAATACCGTACCAGTATTTTACATGGAGCGACTACCTATCTGACCTCCACAACCCAGTTAATACTGGGTAATACGATACCCCTTGGTAAGACTGGTTGTCAGACTTTTTGGGCCACTGACTACCCAACGACTGTCAAAGACGTACAAATGACGGCTGGGGCCAACGACTTAACGTGGTTTCCGAGGCACGGAGGAAACTCGGTATGTAATGGGCGGTCACCCATCCACAGACCAACCTAGGCAAGCACAGCTTAACCTAAAGATCGACCCCGAGCAGCTGTTATTATTTAGCCACGAGCTCCTCTATTCTTTTGAACATAATGGGTGTAAAAATATAATTGTAGAATGCCCTTCTCTCATCTTTTTGTTTTGTACCATGTCCGAGAACCTTCTGCAGTAACGGAGATATTGGAGGTCAAAGTTTCACAACTTAATAAAAAATACAAGTTTTTAATGTTATAACTTTACTTTAAAATAGATTGGGACAAAGGCAGAGAAATGATGGAACTTTACTTAAAATATCTCCATAACCTCTATACTTATCAATCCATCAGCCGAATGTTTTGAGTGCGTACCTTTTTCATTTAATTTTTGTTTTATTATTAATTCAACTTTATTTTTTCTTTCGTCATGTGTGAGTCTAATAAATACTTTTTCTTTCTTTACCAACGCAATGTTTACCACCAAAAAAAAAGTCGTTTCCCAGCAACAATGTATGCGTAGAGTTACTTAGTTTGATGTACAAAATGCTTGTTTGGCGGCTTCGTGAAGGGTCCGTTTACACAACCATAATCCAACAGTGAAACATAACAAAAAGAAAACTAAGCCATTTATTCCCATGACTAAAGTCTCTCAGATTCGTTTCCTTGCTTAAGCTACCAATATGATAAATTAGCCCCAAAAAAGGGATAACGCAAATCCACCCAGAAAAGGAACTTCCTAATCACCACAGTAGAGGGTTAAAGGCCTAGTGCTAAAGCCACTATTACTAACAAGCCTCCCTAAAGAACAGATTGAAGATAACGTTTCAGTACGAACCTCATTTCTGTGGGTCATCGCGCATAGACAAGACCTCAGCTTTAAAGGATGAAGGGAATTCCCCAGAGTGTATGAGTCGGTTAATATTTGTAGATAAATTATCTGGGTGTTTCATTTACATCAAGATCGGTTTTAGTAGCGTTTGTTTAGGAACAATTTGATGTACAGTATTGCTGAAGAGGGTAAAGAATTTATTTTTATATTTTCGGCGATCATTTATTTTTTATTCGAGTGATGTTATCTCAGGCTCTAGCGTACATGTACTGTTATTTACAAACATTTACTTATGACGATTTTCATTAACAGATGAATCGATTGTATTTGTATGGCTAAAGCTGATTAGATCTAAGTATGGATTTTTTTTATTTTTATGATAGACTCATGATAACTCTCCGATTAGTGAATATATTTAGGAACTCGTGGCTAAATAATAACAACCGCTCGAGACGACATGCGTGTTTAGGTTAAGCCGTGCTTGCCTGTGTTGGTCAATGGATGGTCACCGTCCATTACATCCAGAGTTTCCTCCGTGCCTCAGAAAGCACGTTAAGCCGTTGGTCGTGGCTGTCATTCGTAGATCTCTGACAGTCATTACAGGTAGTCAATTGCCTAAAAGTCTGACAACCAGCCTTACCAAAGGGTATCGTATTACCCAGTTCTAACTAGGTTGTGGAGGGCAGTTAGGCAGTCGCTTCCTGAAAAATACTGATATCCGGTTAGACTGAATGCCGACCCCAACAGAGTTCGAAATATTTCCAAATATATTCTCTGCGTATGTATGGAATGTCTACCTATATGAAGGCAAGTTTCACACCATCATAAAATTCTCTCACATACAAAACGTCACTTAACCTCATTACCCACTCACTCTGCAATCGACGCATTCAATTAACGGCCTACGATTAATTTTAATCAAATTATCAGTTAATCCGTACAAATTAAACGAATCAGTATAAATCGTAGGCCACTACAAAGCTGAGCCGGGAGCCCGTGAGTCCGTGACCATTAAGCCGCGTGGTACGCAATGCATTCGCGAACATATTCATATTCATTACGGAGAATGAAGTGAGGACGATTCACCTGCTTGACGCAACGCCTGCATCATTTATGGCGGGGAGGTGTATTGTGGTGGTAGTAGATATGAATTTTATCGTAGGAAATTACCAATTTAATGAAACATTATTATTTTGTTAACGTAGCTCTGTTTCGAGTAGTGCATGGTATGGCATATATTATAAACTAACTCTTGGCCGCAACCTTCGTCCGCGTGAAATTTTATAGCCTATAACCTTCCTCGACAAATGGGCTATCCAACACTAAAATATTTTTTTAAAATCGAACCAGTAGTTCCTAAGATTAGCGCGTTCAACCAAACAAACAAACTTTTCAGCTTTATAATATTAGTATAGATGATAGAGAGCTATTACTTATGCCGTAGCACGTTAAGCCGTTGGTCCCGGCTGTCATTTGTAGATCTTTGACAGTCGTTATAGGTAGTCAGTGGCCCAAAAAGTCTGACAACCAGTCTTACCAAGGGGTATCGTATTACCCAGTACTGGGTTGTGGAGGTCAGATAGGCAGTCGCTCCATGTAAAATACTGGTATTCAGCTGCATCCGGTTAGACTGGAAGCCGACCCCAATTTAGTTGGGAAAAGGCTAGGCAGATGAGATGATGATGATGATAGAGAGCTATTACTATTTTTCAATGAGAAAGGAGGTGGTTTTTGTTATTTAGTGTCCGAAAATTACAAGCAGAAAATCTAAATCCAGCAGTGGTTAAAATTGGGTTGAATCAGTGAAATTCACCTACAGCTGTACGGGGTGGAAGGGACACCGACGCGAAAACGGTTACCACGTATTTAGTACAACATTCTGAGCCCCCTACATAGAAGTTTTTCACCGGTTATTTAAAAAATCAGCTGTTCCATACATTTTGACCGTGTAGGTATTGCACTTTTGTAGGAAACAGTTGAGTTTCTTTTTAATAACCAATATAAAATTTCTATGTGTGGGCGCTCAGAATGATGTACTGAATACGTGGTAACCGTTTTTGCATTGGTGTCCCGTCCACCCCGTATAAGTCCATTCATATATTAATACATAACAATATCACGCCTGTAACCCCATAAAGGGATATGAGCAGAGATGTACCTAGTAGTGCACCCACGTTTCGCCAGTTATGTTTAATTCCCGTACATTAGGTGGCTAGTCTATTTTCATCGACCGGGCACAAATCCAGGCTCCGTACGTGGCTGCTACTGAGAAATTCCTGATGGATAAACCCAATCATGATTTGCCCGATCCGGGAATCAAATCTCATGCTCAGCATTGACGATTACGACCACTACACGAACGAGACAGTCGTGTATACGTATAATTTACATTCAAAACTTCATACTTACAAACACACTACACAGGACAAGAATAGAAGTAGAACTCCACCAAGTACGTCACTGACACAGTCGAATAACAATAGACAATAGACTGGTCACCAGGGAAATCTCAAGTGAACTTACCGATCCTAAGTCGTTCAATTTGACCACGCAGGTAATAGCACTGTTTTTGTAGTAGATAATAGTTATAGTAGATTGTTTAGTTCCGCCTGATAAAGGTCCCAAGTTGACCCTTATAGCTGCCCAAGGGAAGATTGATTGGATAGCCTAGTTTTTGGCAAACCTTACTGAGTTAATCAATCTAACTGTCCTCCATAAATTCGTAGGAAAGAGGTTAATGTCCGTTTGACTACACTTATTGTTTTATATGGGTATAGGATGTTACTAGAGAATGGGCAGCAGCGTTCTCTGTGCTTACCTGCCAAGCGTGGAGAATATGGCAAAACCCCCCTTTGGGGGAGGCCTAAGTCGAGCAGTGGACGTCTTTCGGCTGAAATGATGATGATGATGACAGGGTTTTGGTTCGTAATAATATGTAATGTCCGTTTCAATGATAAGTGCTTTAAATGCAGTGATTGCCTAGTGGTGAGACCGTATCGCACTGTCAAGTCATGGGGTCTTGAGTTCGAACCCAAAACACGCACTTCTGATTTTTCGGATATGAATCTGAAAAATCAGAAGTGCGTGTTTTGGTTTACGCACATGAGTGCGTATTGTGTAATTATCGCTTGCTTCGGTGATGGAAGCCAAACCAGCAAGTCTGAGAAATATTTCTCAACGGCATACAAAGCCAAGTCAGAGGCCCATAGGCGGCATAAAACTCTGACACCAGGTAAGGCACTAACCACAGGAAAAAGAAGAAGTGGTTTAAGCAAAACGTCACAGAACTATTTGTTTTCAGCGTCATCGTCTCTGCAAAAATACAGCTACACACTTATTTCAAAGGTAAAAAAATAATAAAAAATTCTCATCCCTTGAACCAGTTAGTACTCGCTGAAGGTCACAGCAATAAAAGACACATCAAAGACGACGGACATTCACAACCATCTTCTTACACACTATTAACAACACAGAACGATGATGATGATGATGATGAACGATTACTAGTGTTTAACCATAAGCATAACTGACGAAATGTGAGTGAAGTCTTAAAGGCACACCTCTACCTAACCATTCAGTGATTAGAGGTGTGATATTATGTCATGTTCACAACGATTACTCAGTTTCCCAAGTGTAATAAAAAATGTCAATGACCTCATATTTACCGACATTTTTCAGTCGCTGAATTAATTTCTGAGAATACTCCCCCTCAGGTGTGATTCAACGAAATGGACGCCAGATATTCACGAGCATTTCTCACTAATTGCTCTGAGCCGCTCAATATGCTATGGCACGCAAAAAGAGACAAATTAATAAAAGAATGAATATTGATGTTTAAGTATCCACCGTAAGGAATTCTGATGGCGTCTTTTCGTTTAAAATACGGAAGTTCGGTAGCTCGAATACCTGAAAACGTCTTTTTTCTACATAAATAAAGTTTGTTTTATTAAAAATGTTCATTTATCTCCCCTTTTACGTTTTCCGGTTTCGTTCGTATTGATTAATGTTTTCGAATTTGGAATGAACTGATACCAAAAGATGTTGGTTTTATTATTCCTCAACGAATTGATAAATTACTCGATAAATGAAGTCTGTGTAAGAGCAAGCATACGACGTGATTCTTAACGCACGGTTGATCGTACAATTGCCTTTGAACGTTTAGGCAAAATCGAATTTTATTAGAATTCTATACAGTCTTTGGTGTTCCTCAGATGAAGGTAAGGGAGGAAAAAATCGCTGAGTTAGATATTTTTTTATTTACATAGGTAATACTGATATCTGTTGAGGAGATCGTAGCTAAATATTAACAGCCGCACGGATCCATCTTCAAGGTTAAGCAGCGTTTGCCAAAGTCGGTCCGTGGATGGGTGACTGTCGATTTTATACCCAGTTTCCTCCCAGCCTCGGAAAGGACTGAGGGCCCATAGTCCCGTCTCTCATTTGAAGATATTTGACAGTCGTTACAGGCTTTTCAGTGGCCCCAAAAGTCTGACAATCAGTCTTACCAAGTCGTTGTGGAGATCAGATACACAGTCGCTCCATATAAAATACTGTTATTCAGCTGCATCCGGTTATTCGGTAAGACTAGAAGCCGTTTCCAACATAGTTGGAAAAAGGCTAGGCAGATGACTGTTAAAGATATCTTTTTTGTAATTCTGCTAAGACTTTTAACAGGATTCGAATAAGATTTTCGGTAGATTATGCCAATTTAATATGTTTCCACTTTTCTATCATCTTTATCGCTGATGAATACCTACAACTTCTTTTAAGCTCCTCACAGCAGAGTGATGTATTCAAAAAGGAGCATTTTTCATATCACCGGCACATTTTCAATTAACACTCAACTTTACCCTAATGATTGAACCAGAACTCTCTGATTCCACGCCATAGAAGGTGCACTCGTGGGCTTCAATTAATTTCTCCTATAGCTTCAAAAATGATTTCCTAGTATGAAACAATAGATGGCAAACCAAACCAACCAAACGCGGTCCATTCGTGCTATCGTTCTATAGCCGAAAATTTAACAGCCTGAACAAGCTACCTTGACTTTGTTTATCTACAATATTGAGTAAGCGTTCAAATAACATTGATTGTCGGTTTTTGTATCCTGCGAAATTATTTTGAGAAATGTATTTAAATTAAAAATTAAAAATTAAATCATTGATATAATTTATCAATGATTAAAAAGAAAAATTTGCTTCCGATTTTAGCCCCACACCGAAAATCCATATAAACCTTTATCAATATTAATATTAATTTGACAACTAGTAGAACTGTATAGCGATATATTATATCGATCGTTACAATAAAATAGAGATGGAGGTAGGTAAGCCATCCATGCCGAATTACAGATGACAGATAGACAACAAGGGTAACAAAATGGCGGCCGAAAATGGGCGATCAAGGCGTAGGACCGACGACATTACAAAAATAAGCGGGAAATAATGGAGAAGAATAGCGCAAGTGGTGAGGCAATAATAGCGGGATTACGACAAGACCTATGCAATGGATGATGATGTGGAAAAGAAGACAGGGCATTGACTTTTGCATTCCGCTACATAATTTTTCAAGGTCAAATGAAATTAGCTTGCGAAACGCCCCGTACGTGATGGTTATAAGTTTTTAAATTGACATGGTCACTAACATTATCATTAACGTTGAAAACGGGATATTTACCATGTTTAACACCCACCCGCAATAACTTCAGTTTATCCGTAATCATGGTACTTGGAACCGCGCCGAAATGGTGATGAAATAAATTACACAAAGTAATACGCCGTCTGGGTTCGAACCCATGGAATAGAACTCGTAAGTCAAGGCCATTACCACTGGGTCACTGGATAATGTCAAACACTGATCGGCCCTCAAGATTCTTTATTTGCATGAAATATGGTACATTATGGTCAAAACTGAATATCTCTAAACTAAGATTTTAAGCTTCCATAATTCTAGAACACGGCCCTAAAACTACTTCTACTTTGTCGAAACAAAACGCAATCATCAACAAAATCCCACGTTATCCACAGATAAACGAATTGTCAACAAAATGTGACATTTATCGCTGCGTGACATATTTTCTTTATTTTTCACTTTGAACGGGTCATCTCTGGGGACGGCGGTGACAGCACCGACTTATATCGTTACTAATCTAATTTGTTACTATGTGGATAGCAGCCATTTTGTTATTACTTACAATATTTGATTAGGATCAATTTGTTATCTAGTACTTGGTTTAATTAAGTTTCGGTCGAACCAGTAAGGACAAGTTGCGGACGCGGCTCCGGACACTCACCTCCATACATGTATCTGTTAGTGTCAATTTCTCTGTACCAGATCCTCCCCTTTAATAAAATTGCCAGATTTGGTCGACAAATCGAACAATGTGAAAATGAATAAATAAAATAGAATAAAAAAAAAACGAAATTCACGTTCGAACATTTAAAACACACACCTACTTACCTAACCTATTAACTCAATGTTAGCAGCTGCACGCTCGATTAGGCCGAGTCGCGACTCCCTACTTACAGATATGCCACACGATGTGTCGTCGGTATGTCGCGACGCCCGAACGTTGCCAGTACGTTGCTACGCCCGTACGTTGCCAGTACGTCGCCACGCCTGGGCGTGGAGAAAAACATGCCACATGGTGCGTTGAAACAACGCGTGCGACTGAAAGACGAAACAGGGAGGGTGCGACGCCGCGCGCCGTCGCAGTCGGTGTGGCCCCACAGCGCAGCGCTATATTGCTTTAAATATCGAAGATTTTTAACACTGCGATGTAGTAGCATTATCATTCCTTTGTGACACCTCTCGTGTGGCACTCAATGCGTCTAAATTATAGCGTTTTGGGACGTTACGCTGTGGCAATCCCCGTGTGGCATCCCTCTTACCCGACTTTCACGGCATTCGCGACCGTTACCCGCCTCGGTCGCGGTTCGTCCGCAATTCATTTTACCGAAGCACACCGCGATAAGTACGTAAGAACGTGACTCGACTACAAGATCTAAGTTTACCTTTTCTGCTGAGAACATTAGGCGATTTTTTCTTTCTGGGGAATGGGCGCTATCATAATTGCTTGGTGTTTTATTTTTTCTTGTTTGTTTATTTCTGGCAACAGTTTAGATGAGTTTCCTCTAATTTTTTACCTAGCAGTACAATTAACGATTAGCAGGGATCTTATACCTGAGGAGCTCGTGGCTAAATAATAACAGCCGCTCGGGTCGATCTTTAGGTTAAGCCGTGCTTGCCTAGGTTGGTCTGTGGATGGGTGACCGCCCATTACATACCGAGTTTCCTCCGTGCCTCGGAAATCACGTTAAGCCGTTGGTCCCGGCTGTCATTTGTAGATCTTTGACAGTCGTTAGGCAGTCAGTGGCCCAAAAAATCTGACAACCAGTCTTACCAAGGGGTATCGTATTACCCAGTATAGACTGGGTTGTGGAGGTCAGTTAGGCAGTCACTCCATGTAAAATACTGGTATTCAGCTGCATCCGGTTAGACTGGAAGCCGACCCCAATATACTTGGGAAAAGGCTAGGCAGATGATGAGGGATCTTATACCTAGCTTACAATTGTGCCTCATCGTCATCACTATAATTGGCAGCCATATTCGACTCCACTGCTAAGTATAGATCCTTTTCTACCTGTACTGTCATACTTCCCTGGTCTGAGTGAATTCGGTCTCGGCCTTAAACTCAATTATTTATAGGCCTGCCATGATGCCTACTTGGCAATAATAATTGTGATTATAATAAGTATGCAATTTATAAAATTCCAGAAACTAAACGTTGAAGCGCCAGGGTAGTACGCGAAATTCAAGTGCATGACTTTTTCATGAAATAGTTATTGAATGGGCTTACATGAACTTAGAGGGTTGTATTAATGATTTTAATTATTACAATTCTGTAACTACATACGTGTTACTTGCGCGACTCTTTTTTCATCAACATACAACCAAACACTGACCTGCAAATTGCAAAAAACTTAAGAAAATTTGAATTTCGCGGACCACTCTGGTACTCCACCTTAAACTATAAATGGGCCTGGTGACAAAGTTCCTAGTAGTCAATTTAAGTTACTTCAAATAATTTATCAAGGCGTTTTCTAAAACTACCACAAGGCTAGGTTATTCTTCGAAAGCTTAAAAGATGTCGGGTTGTGTCTTCTTAAAGCTTATTAACTTTAATATTTAGGCATCTTAATGGTTCTTCATTAGCCACTAAAATTCATATTAGCGTAAAATGGGATCATTTAAAATTTATATTATAGCCGGCACCGCTTTAATCTTTGGGTTTGGGGAGAAATGAGACCAAAGTTTGATATTAGTATTAAAACATCATGGTTTGAGCCGACCCCTATAAAGTCCATTTAATTTAGTATATCGTCGTGGATAATGCAAATCCGCGAATGTAACATACGTAAAGTGCGCGTATCTGTACTACGTGTAGGTTTACAGGGGAAGGATATAAGTTTACATTTTTTTTTATTTCAACGTTTTTTGACTTCATTGTTACATGAATAGTAACAATTCATGTGTTTTATGTATTTTTAACTGTAGAAATCTATTAAATTCATTAATTTAATCGCTACGACAATGCATGATTGAAATTGGCTACATTTGTCAGATACGCGGAATTATCTAATGCTAGTTCCGCGGATTTGCACTATCCTCGACGATATGTATTAAGTAGTTACACTTGCTTTTAAGGGTCTCGTAGACAAATGGCAAAAACTGAACCCCTAAAACTTCGTCTTGTCGTGATGTAACGCAGCCATTTACTGGGATACTATTTGCTATATCGATGAAAATTTTAAAGAAAGAGTACTCTGTGCACCAGTAAACAATGGTGTAGTAGGCGGCGGCGATCTCTCGCGTCCGGCCTTGGTTCAAGCCATGGTCCGGAGCGAGAGGGAATGGGAAGCCATCACCTCCTTCTGCGAAGCAGTCATGCTAGTGAAGGAGGTGGCAGGACGTGAGAGGGAAAGAACCTCACGTCCCAGCCGCCGCGGGATACGCCCTGGGCGTCGGGGGTCACGTGGTGGCTTCCGACCACCGTAGGCGCTGGCCTGTGGACGGCGAGTTATGGGCTAGCTCGCCGTCCGGCCGTCTTATGACGACGGGCCGTGTCGACGGCGCGTTCGTGTTCCGCGCGCGCCTCAAAGAGATGTCAGCAATCAAGTAGGAGTCCGCATGGGCCAACGCCTGCCGGGGCTGCGGGACTGTTCGAAAGAGATACCGTGGCCCTGGAACATAACGGGCAAAGAAGGAACATGGATGGGTTTTAGTCAGTACAAGTCTGACACTCCCCTCCGCTCCGCCCAGAGTGGGGGGGGTCATTTGATGATTTCCCATCCGAAAAAAAAAAAAAAAAATGGTGTAGTAAAATTATTAATAACTAATTAAAGTGGCACTCGCCATACTAGGAGGCTACTAATCCGGCGGAATACTGAGGGATAAATGATAATAATCAATGTACCCCAAGCAAAAACTATTTGCTTAAAAGGATTCTCCCCATTGTAACTAGGAAATAAGTTAAGTATTAAAGTTGGAGCTACATTTTTTTTTTCTAAATAAAAAGTAAAGTTTGTATTATATATGGTGTAAACGGACCCTTCACGAAGCCTTCAACTAAGTATTACAACGCGTCCGGCCCTGATTCAAGCCATGGTCCGGAGCGAGAGGGAATGGGAAGCCGTCACCACCTTCTGCGAAGCAGTCATGCTAGTGAAGGAGGTGGCGGGACGTGAGAGGGAAAGAACCTCACGTCCCAGCCGCCGCGGGGCGTCGGGGATCACGTGGTTGCTCCCGGCCACCATAGGCGCGGGCCTGTGGACGGCGAGTTATGGGCTAGCTCGCCGTCCGGCCGTCTTATGACGACAATCCGTGTTCCACGCGCGCCTCAAAAAGATGTCAGCAACCCAGTAGGGGTCCGCATGGGCCGATGCCTGCCAGGGCTGCGGGACTGTTCGAAAGAGACACCGTGGCCCTGGAACACAAAGGGCAAAGAAGGAGCATGGATGGGTTTTAGTCAGTACAAGTCTGACACTCCCCACTGAGTGTCAAATGACCCCCCTACTCTGGTAGGGAGGTCATTTGACGATTTCCCATCCGAAAAAAAAAAAAAGTATTATGTAAATCAAAGTTTACGCAAAAAAATAATGATCGGAAACGACATTTTTTTTGGGGTGAAAAATCACGTTTTTACGGTAGGACTCAATGTAACACACTCAAAACATTGCGCTGATTAATGGTTTGAATAGTACGGGGGTCGTGAAAGTGTTCAAAGTAAAAATATTACATTAAACTGTGCATTTAAAAAAAAAAACTTGTTAAAAATTTGGAACTTTGAACCCCAATATCTCCGTAACTAGAAGTTTCCCAGGTATGGTCTAGAACAATAAAATGATCGCAATGACGGGGAGAACAAGTGCCTTTCGGCTTCGTTAAGGGTCTTGTTACACCCTTTATATATTTCCATTCACATCTATTCACTGCATATGGTCTCATAGCTCGCTGAGTTTAGGAAAAAACGAACTGTGAACTTTCAGACTACTTTAATATACAATCCTCCTAGAAAGCACAACACAGTGAGTTCACAAAATACAAAAAAAAATCTAAGCCAAGAAACTTCTAAATACTATTCCCCAGATCCAATTAACTTAGCAATATTTGTTAAATGCAGCGTCATGTACCTAGTAATCCCCAAAAATGCTGAAGCTTTCAAGTTCGCTTACATCATCCATCTTAAATAGAAGGCACATTTTCCCTCTTCACCTGAATGGACAGTCTATAAAACAAAGAATATATATTTTTCTTTATATTGAAGCACTAAATTGTTCCGTAATTTTATGGTATAAGTGGCATTCGATGGCCATATCTTGACAGGTCCTGAGTCTATTATTTCTCACATCCATGTTGGATATGAAAAATCATAAGGCTATTAGCGATGCAGTCGACTGAGTGTGATTTCCTTATTGGTCTAGTGGTCGCAAGCGCGACTGTTGGGCATGAGGTCCTGGGTTCGTTTCGGGTAAAGTGTTATTGGATTGTATATCAGCAATTTGTCAGCAGCCACGGAGCCTGAATGTGTGCCCGGTCGGTGGCAATAGGGTCGCCCCCTATTATATGGGACTTAAACATAACTGACGAAATGTGGGTGTACTATTAGGTACACCTCTGCCTAACCCTTCGGCAATTACAGGCGTGATGTTATGTTAAGCATCCTCTTTTTGCGAGATAAATTATCCATAATAATCGCAATTTGTAAGTACGCGATGATATAATTAGGTCCTCTTCCAATTTTTTCAACGTCGATTAGAGTATTCCAAACTGCCAATGTTCACCAGCGAACGAAGCCACAGATTGTTGCACATATTTAAAAAAGCACCTCAGCATAAACATTGTAAGAACATTATTCCAAAGTCAAAACAAATACCCCAGCGTACCTTTCCCATCTTCTTTTACCTGGAAACTGTCCATAATAAAAACAATATAAACATTTTTCAACGCGAAGTAATTTCTCAAGCTAAAGATATCGGGTTCCCAAGATTGCTGTGTGATCTTTGAAGTCTGCTGGAGGGTTCTGATTTACTGGTCCCCCGGGGGAAGCCGGGAACACGAAGCCGAGATAAGTAATAACACCCCTATCATATTTTTATAGCACTTTTTGTATTACTGTTTTAAGTAAAAACGGAGATTTATAATGTATCGCAAGTTTTATGGTTTCCGTGGTCTGGTTTTATTAGAAGAGGGAAAATGTTGCAAATGTTGCATTTAGGTGCAATTTGTAAATACATTGGACAAGAGTTATAATCAATCGTCATTTTCTTGACTAATAGGTAGGTATATTAGACAGGTCGTCATTTTCTTGACTAATAGGTAGGTATATTAGACAGACTAAACAAGTGCTTATGTCCATTGTACAAAAATATGTTTCCTAAATGTTCACTGCGTATCTTCTAAATTAATTTTGATGTTTCGTAGAATGGCCATGAACTGCTTTTAGTTCCAGGAAAGGAAGTTTCTGCTACAGAAGTGAAACTTACAAATTCTACAAAATTAGTCACTAATTCAACAAACGACAAACAACTCTGTTGTCAATTCCAAACTTATTGCAGCTCATAATTGAACGTTGAAACTCGAGCAGTTAAGAATAGTACGTCCTTACGTCTGAACGACGTATAAAGCATCCTCCCATAATATGATGCTGGAGATAAAGAACCCGTGGGATTGGTAGAATTAAATGTACTACTAGCTACCCCGCAAAGCATGGACTTATTGGGGCCATTAATATGCAGTGGGGAGCGTGAATTATTATAATGCAAAGTGTTGAATGTATATTTCTGTTGGGTAGTTTATTTATCCTGTGGTTGTCCTTTGTGCAGCGATTTTAGATTGTAGTCTTCTATAGTTTATTTACTTTTCTCGTGTATTTAGAAATGTAATTAGTGATATCTGTGATTCAATGCTGGCCTTGTTTTTTTTTTTTTTTTTGGATGGGAAATCATCAAATGACCACTCTGAGCGGAGCGGAAGGGAGTGTCAGACTTGTACTGACTAAAACCCATCCATGTTCCTTCTTTGCCCTTTGTGTTCCAGGGCCACGGTGTCTCTTTCGAACAGTCCCGCAGCTCTGGCAGGCATCGGCCCATGCGGACCCCTACTCGGTTGCTGACATCTCTTTGAGGCGCGCGTGGAACACGAACGCGCCGTCGACACGGCCTGTCGTCATAAGACGGCCGGACGGCGAGCTAGCCCATAACTCGCCGTCCACAGGCCCGCGCCTACGGTGGCCGGGAGCCACCACGTGACCCCCGACGCCCAGGGCGTCTCCCGCGGCGGCTGGGACGTGAGGTTCTTTCCCTCTCACGTCCCGCCACCTCCTTCACTAGCATGACTGCTTCACAGAAGGTGGTGACGGCTTCCCATTCCCTCTCGCTCCGGACCATGGCTTGAACCAGGGCCGGACGCGAGAGATCGCCGCCGCCAATCGCCGCTACAAGGACACGGCGGTGCTCCGCCCAAGCGGGGCAGACCTCTACGGTGTGCTCCACCGTGTCCTCCGGACGATCCTCGCAGTGGAAACACCCGGGCGTTTCCTCCCGCCCGATTCGGTGCAAGAACCTCCCGAAACAACCGTGTCCGGTGAGGATCTGCGTCAGGCGGTAGGTGAGGGCGCCGTGGCGCCTCTCTAGCCACTCCTCAAAGAGGGGACTTATCGCCACTATGGTAGCGTGCCCTGCACGGGGTTGCAACAGTCGCTCTCTCCATGTCGCCATGATATCACGCCGGAGGTCTGTCCGCTGAGCGGCAATTTGCCGCGGCAGCGGAGTTTCCCCCCGACGTAGTGCCTCCGCGCGCCATTCATGCAGGCGCGCGAGGACTATCGCCTCCAGATCCCATGGCGGCAATCCGGCAAGGAGGCTAGCCGCCTCGCCGGAGATCGTGCGGTACCCCCGGATTAGCCTTATGGCTATCACCTTTTGGGGCGCGTTCAGGTAGTGGGCGGCTTGCCGCCTTAAAGAACGCGCCCACACCGGGGCCCCGTAAAGGGCCATGGACCGCACGACCCCCGCGTAATGCTGGCCTTGTTCAATTTCGCGACATAGTCCTGTCAGTCATAAAGGCTTTGCGATTTAACATCAAACATGTAACTCCTTCAGTGTTTTTCTTGCCCAATTGTTTTATTTTTATTTTGGTGTGTTTATAGGAATTATTAGATTAGGTATATAACTGTGTTATGGAGGTCAGATAGGCAGTCGGTCCATGTAAAATACTGGTATTCAGCTGCATCAGTTAGACTGGAAGCGAACCTCAAAATTATTTGGCAAAGGCTAGGCCGATGATGATTAAGATTATAGTTTTTGGTTAATGGTAAGGTCCAAATTAATAGGTACGAGTAGGTACGTACATAAATGTAGAAAAAAAATTCCGCTGCTCTTCTAGCCCAACAGTTACAGCCGTCATTATGTTTACGCACAATTTAAAGCGGAGCCACCCTGTAATGAATATCGCAGCAGAGATAAATGGATTTGGTGCCAATAGAACCGCTAGTCATTACCGACACTTTTATACAGCTTTTATGTAACTCAGCTATAATGTAACGCGGTTTTCATTCGTTTTTATGATTATAGAGCTTTTTTGTGAGCTAAGTTATTTGAAAATGGTTAGCAGGGTTTATGGTGTATGTGATCAGAAGTCTAAGTGCCAAGAGGTCATGGAACTTGTAAGCATAAGCATAATCAGCCTATTAATGTTCCCACTGCTGGGACGCAGGCCTCCTCTCTATGATAGGGAATGGGCTATAATCCAGCACGCGGGCCCAGTGTGGGTTGGTAGATGTCACATGTCTTCGAACTTTTGACATCCGACATCCGGTTAGACCGGAAGTCGAATCTAATATAAACTTATACTGTCACTTACGGGATATCTTCCGTAATTATTTTGAGCTCCCGATATTTCGACGCTGTTGCAAGTGCCATGGTCGACTAAGAAAGACAAGACTAATAAAGAGGGTAGACAGACTTGTTAGCACCTAAAAATTTATTTTCCAATCACCCGCATTCTCCAGTCATCTCACGATCATGGTGCTTGCAGAACAGCGTCGAAATATCGGGAGCTCAAAATAATTAATAATCAAGGAAGATATCCCGTAAGTGACAGTCTAAGATTAGTTTTAAACCGTGAAGGCTTAAAACAGTGTTTGATCCTAACATAGTTGAGGAAAAACTGACCAGCCTTTTTCCAACTCTGTTTGTGTCGATGTGTTTGTTTGGATTAATTAAGCCATTCTTCTCAAAAATTGTTTGTAGAATATTTTTAACAGATTGATCTTTGTTTATATTTATTTTGAGTCTCACTTGCAGCTCGATTTATTTCCCATCCTTATCGTTCCCATCTCATTATTTTATGGCTCTAAGTAGGTACTGTTTTAACAGTATCATGGCTAAAACCTACGCCTAAAGAAAAAAAAATACCTGACGTAATTTAGTATACTGCTTGCAATTTCTCATCGTGATGACGTGTTCAAACTAACCACAGGGTAAAATTAATTAGGCTTTAGCCTTTCTTTTGTTGCCGATCTCGTGTACGTGCTTACCTGTGTCCGAAAATAGCTCCTGTTAATGTTTTCTTAATAAAATTAACGTATGGAACATGTACCCAAAGCCTTATTTATGGTCGGCTATTATTAACTACGTCTCGTTTTCGTTATAGTTTGGGAGCGGGTTACTATTTTGGATACCTATTATATCCCGACGTCATTGAAGTTAACTGTTAGTTAAGTATGAGACGTATGATTTACAATTTATTATTTATCATCATCTTATTCCAACTTATTTGGGGTCGGCGCAGCCTGTCTTCTTCTTCCATACTTCTCTATTACTCGCCACCTCAGCAGTCACCTCCTTTCTAGCCATATCATCCTTCACACAGTCCATCCATCATTTATTTGGTCTTCCTCTACTCTTAAAGCCATCTGCATTCATACTCAACACATTCCGCACTACATTTCCCTCATTCCTCGATAACCGATATAACCGAAAAAAATATCATTTATATACAATATATATTATGTTTTCTCGTATTTACTTTAGAAATTCTATTCTATTCTATTGAAGAACGCCGCAGGATTTTAATTAAGAACCTAACAAACATTTTAGTACTGGCCAAAGATAAACAGTTCCCACGGCAGAACAATACCATCCTGAAGTCTTTATATTCTTTATAAGAAAATGATACCTATCGTTGCTTCGAAAACGCGGTTACTGCTCTGAGGAAATCACAACTCTCAACCTAAAACTCAGCATAATCAACCTGTAAAGTTCCCACTGCTGGGACCTAAGGACCCAGTGCGGCTTGGTAGGTGTCACATATCTTCGGGTTTCCTCACCAATTTCCTCAAAATGTTTTCCTGCACTTTTTTAAAACTAAGGTAACTTTAAACTGGCCTCTTGCATTTAATGACCGGCTCCTGGACTATTCGTATTAGGGTGGCTACATCCACCCACGTCATATTTGCCACATGAATTTTTTATACGTATGTCGGTGGCTAACCGTTTGTGCCCCACCCACGCTGAGCAAACAATATGAAATTATATTTATATCAATGTACGAGTAAATTCTACGGGTTTTGTATTTTTAAAGCCCGGCCCGTGAATTAATGTATTGCAGATCAAAATGGCTGCCCTCTGGTGGTACCAAGGGATCTTTATATTTAGTTATGTAAAGGTATTCTATTGGGATTATCAAGTTATGATGGCTGTAACATAAATAAAGAGCGTATTTGGAATGAAATAAAGAAATAATAATATTCTCACACCACTCATTTACGGTGAAGTACAACAGCTACGAACAGCTAGTGCAAACCCAGGATATTTTTTTTGATATGTAATTTTCTGCATAAATAAAATACACATAACATAACATCACGCCTGTAATCCCCAGTCTCTAATTCCGGACTATAATTGAGCCTTTTTTCCTTACTTTCTAAATAGGCTTGCATTGGGCCGCAACTCGCCTCATGTGAAGCGATTATGCGGCCTAGAGTGGAGCACGCATGCCTAGAAGAAACCGGATCACTTGAACTTTGAAGAGATCCAGATTATAATGAACGGGAAACAGATAAGCCGGCAGTGAATTCCAAAGACTGGTGGTTCGCACAACGGATGTGTCTTGCTTTTCTGATGGAAAAACTGTTTTTGCCCAACCTGGAAATCCAACGCAAGACCTTATAATCAACAGTAGCGGTTGCGGCCACTAGACCACTAAGGCTCTCAAAGCTCTGACGAATCATTAATAAAATTCATGTACGAGTACCTATCCTACCATTTAATATGACACCTCTAAATCAATTCCACAATAAACCAAGACACAGAACTTTACAATATAACTCCGTAAATCCTGCAAGTAAGAATTCATAGTGAAAATGAACAACCGACGCCGACGCTCCGTAGTCCGTGAAAGTTGGACGTTTTCAACTTTCTTATTAAAAATTCGGTTTGAAAACTTTAACGGTTAATAGAATTTTAACCGCTGCAATGATTAACTTACGGTCCGTATTCCGTAGGTACGAGTACGTCTCGCCTTTTAGTTTCTGAATAGTTTCGGTCGGAATTCATTTTAAGAAGTACGTTTGGAATGATGAATGGAAGATAATTATGTTCGTTGAAAGAAAGTGGTTTAAAATAGTCTTCGTAGTTTCTGTGTTTTGATTAGCGGGATGGTTTTAGTGAATTATAGTAGACGGTTCAATATTTCTAGTCATTTTCTTCAATCAAAAGCAGTTAAAGGAAATATTTAGCAGATGACGCAATATTTTACCTAATCGCAGTCTACATCTCGATCTAGTAAGAGAAAATAGACGTTACAACAACAATACAAGTAATCATCATAAAACTCTTTAATCACCTAAAACAAAGACCTAAAGCGAAATAGAAGAAAAACTGTGACCATCCAGTGAAAAATGTTAATTGATGCAATCTTAATGAGCTTGGAACATTTACCGTTTCCTACAACCTTACCCTCGCCGCTAATTCGATATATCTACTAGTAAATCTTGGCAAACAAATGTTCTTTAGAGCATATGGGCTAATTAGAGCACCGTCTTGCCTTTTTTTTAATTAGCATGCAACGTGAGTAACGTACTGTCGATAAAACAGAGTGGTGTGCATGCATAAAATAAATATACGAGTAAATGCGCTACATAAGCAATATCACTGTTTCTGCGTTATAACTTATTGCAGTTGATAAAAGACACAATGAGAAGAGCAAAATTAAAGTAGAAGAATAAAGTAGTAAAGTAGAAGAATAAAACTTTGCATGAGCCTTTTTTTTTTTTTTTTTTCCGGATGGGAAATCATCAAATGACCCCCCCCCCACTCTGGGCGGAGCGGAGGGGAGTGTCAGACTTGTACTGACTAAAGCATGAGCATGAGCCTAAAGAGGCAACCAGGTATGGAACCGTTCAACGTCGACTAATAGTTACCCCAAAACATTATCGATTAACTTTAGTACAGTCGGATGCACGTCGTTGCTAACACTTTGACATTGAGCTAGTCTGGTGTAGTACGTAGTTACAATAAAACAAGAGGCCTGCTTATATTGGTTGTGTTAACAAGAGCGGTCTACTGTACTTATGCGACTGCCATGGTCATTACATTCTCAATTTCGATTCCCGCACGGAAGAAATATATGCAGGTCCTACAAATGGTTGTGCCAGGTCTACCTGTTTGTGTATGTGAGTTTAAATGTTTGTAAATGCACCCCTACAATACAAGAGAAATTCATGGTGTGGGGCAACGTTTCATTAAAATAAACTGCAATTCTTGCACTTTATAGGTAAAAACGTACTTAAAATCGGCAGTTAACACACCTATCTCTTTTGTGAACTGTACATGAGGGGTAGTTAGTGGCGCAAAAAGGTTGTTCCTGTGCGGTAGGATTTATGAAGGATAATTATTATGAGGGAATTAATTAGAAATATGTAATTAGCTTGGTAGACTGGATTCTGGGAAGTGCGCTGTGGCGTAACTTTGTAAAGGTATTCATGTGGGTATATTATATCTTATACCTGTGAGAGAGAAGATGTCGTTCATTTTAATAAATTTGTGATACAGCGTAGATGATGCCGCGTGCTATAACAATCCCGCTCTGTTTCCCGCTCTAACCAATTACGGTTCAGAGCGACAGAAAAGGATGGAAAAATGGGATGCCATGCTGATAGAAGTCACAACCCTAAGGAAGTCTGGTAGAAAAAGCCCAAGTCTTGCAGTCCGCTTTTATACGGTTAATTTAACTGTGCATAAAGTGTCTGTAAATAAATGATGTTTTTGCTACCGTCTCAACTCAGTATACTTACCGATATTCTTCACCAACACCCAAAATTATCCAACAAACCACCATCATCATTCTCTTGCCCTTATCTCAATTTATTTGGTGTCGGCATAGCATGTCTTCTTCCCCATACTTCTCTATTACTCGTCATCTCACCAGACACCTCCTTCCTTGCCTTAACATCCTTCACACAGTCCATCCATCGTTTCTTTGGTCTTCCTCTACTCTTACCCATCCACATTCACACTCAAAACCTTCCTCACGACATTTTCCTCATGGCATTATCCAGCAAACCATCCATATCGAAAACAAATGGAAGAAAACAAAAGAAAAAACAATAACTCAGCAAGTCAACACACACCAAAAATCACTATAATCGGATAAAGGGCCGAGATTCCATGACGTCACCCTTTTGAAAGACCAAACAACATGTCGGTATAAGAAAACAACACATCACGGCTCATTTACTCTCATTATACGTGTAATTAAACACGAAAGACAAATAAGATTGTGTTGCTCTTAAAAGATTCGCCAAATAAAATAAAAGATCTTGAGAGAATAGTTTGTGAAGTTTCGTTAAATGTTTTTGTTGTTGATCAAGGTGGATAGTGGAGATCAAAGTGTTTGTAGCGTGTCTTGAAGATCTTATAAAATCAAGTTCATTTAATTCAGATCTTTTTGTGAAATGGTATAATATTTAAAAGTACGTAAAGAGATGTAGTGAAGAAATTGGACATGAGTGATAAAAGACGATGCTGACGATCATAAATGATTTTGGTGGTTAGTGGTAAAGATTTGACGACACTGTGATTAAAATTCACATCATTATTCTCTTGCCCCAATTTATTTGCGGTCTGCACAGCATGTCTTTGTCTTTTCATGTATGATGTAATAAATCTCAAACCAAAACAAAAAGATATTTAGAAAACTTATGTACGCAACACAAGACTGCGCTCCAAGACACAAGTTACTGACGTTGCTCAAAAAGCCGCTAAGCCGAAGTGGGACCGGACTGGCCATGTCTGCCACATGCCCAATGAGCTGTGGGCCAAAATAACCACTATCTGCAACCCTGACACAGCCAAAAGGCGTCGCGGCAGACCTCGTAGAAGATGGCGGGACGAGCTGGACAAAACAAACGACCAGTGGCCCACATTAGCCCTGAATCGTAGCAACTGGAAGTCAAGAGAGGGCTTTGCCCAGCAGTGGGATGACGTAGGCTAACAGTATCAGTATCAGAAAACTTTTAGGAGAACAGTTTGAAAGTCTTAAGGACAATGCAGTGCGTAATTATGCTTTAACTAACCTCTTTAAGTTACGTGGCCAAGACGCCACTGTCGCCGTGATTAACGTGGGCACCCACCGGGCCACAGTAACAATTGGACATGACGAAAGAACTATACGAACATTTTTAGAAATCTCTTTTTTAATATCCAATGCACCCTAACACCTCGCTCACCTATCCCCAAAGAAATTTCAGTTTTTCATCTGCCTTGCCTTTTCCCAACTATGTTGCGGTCAGCTTCCAGTCAAACCGTAAGCAGCTGAATACGAATATTTTACATGGAGCAACAGCCTATCTGACCTCCACAATCCAGTTAGTAGTGGGTAATACGATACCCCTTGCTAAGACTGGTTGTCAGACTTTCGGGCCACTGACTACCTGCAACGACTGTCAAAAATCTACAAATGACAGGCAGGACCAACGGCTTAACCCGCTTTCCGAGTGGTCACCCATACACGGACCAACCTAGCCAAGCGCGGCTTATCGACTTGAAGCAGCTGTTATTATTCAGCCACGAGCTCCTCCACCAATAAACACACAAATTTCACTCTTAAATCAAATGTTAAAGATCTGAAATTCATTATTACACGTTCCGTTAACAAAGTTCCCAAAGAAAAACCTCACTGCACTGCAGAACTTCCATAATGCAGGATAAAGTGTTCGAAGTTTAAACCCGCTCACCTATCGCTGTATGCAAAGTGAATATTTAAGGGCCATCGAGGGTTTGCAGCTGCATGCTGTGATAAAACTGAACAAGATGCTCGTAATTCTGATACTTAAGTGCTTGCTTGGTAAAGAATAAGAATTGGTTGGTATAAGGAGGTTAGGGATGGTGCACATTGTGTGTTGTGCATGAGTTTTGAAGTGACAGAATTGAATACATTGATGATTAGATTTTTTAGTTTAATCTAGTTACTGTCTCGATGGTCTAGTTGTTGGTTTTTCTATTAGGAATTTCTCACTACCATGGAGCCGTCTCGCCTCCTATTACATGGGACGCAAAAACAAAAACACAAAACAAAACAAAACTGGTAAAATGTATACTATTGGGGATACCTCATAGTATACCCAAATTTCACCAAGTTACTTGTATGCAAGTTGCAAAATGCATACAACTTGAACAAACCTGCATACAAGCTACAACTTGTAAGACGTAGTTTGAACTTATACATTTTTTATTCAAGTGACGTGCAAACCGAACGCGCAAACGTTGGTTGCACGTTTCGGATCGCGAACGAGTGCCGTGTCCTACTCAATTTTTGAACATCTCCACTTGTATGCAAGTAAAACCTGCATGCAATTTGCACATTATTAAAAACATGTTTCCAATGTAAGCAACTTGTACGCAAATGTGACGTCATACTTGCATACAAGACTTGCCTAATGGAATCGCGCCTTTAGGTACATATCGTACGCAGAATACAAAAAGAAACAATTTTTGAAACCAAATCACTTTTTGTAAATTTTTACAAACAGAAAACTAGCTCAAAAGCTTACAAGTTAATGTTTATCTTTGCCTCTTTTATTTTTTTTTATTATTATTTCAGGACCAGAGATCGCACAATAAGTTGACATAGATCATCATCATCATCATCTGCCTAGCCTTTTCCCAACTATGTTGGGGTCGGTTTTCAGTCTAACCGGATGCAGCTGAATACCAGTATTTTACATGGAGCGACTGCCTATCTGACCTCCACAACCCAGTACTGGGTAATACGATACCCCTCAATTTAAAACAATTTTCTATGCCAACCTCCTAAATTCGTTCGCTCAAAATATAATTAACACTAACGTGTTTTGCCAAAGTCACTAATATCATTTCGTATTTAACCCGACAATATGTCATCCTTGTCATACACACAATGCACAGATGTAAACAGACCCTTACGCCTGTTACAATTTCTCAAGGGTAACGGCTCATCCTTGGGACTTTCACATGTTTTGTCAACAACATCATATTATTATTATTAAATGCAAAGTGATTTTATTGATCAGAGCTATGTGAAGTAAATAAACCGGAGTGAACGTGTAGAATAAATGGTAACACGTTAACGCTTAGTTAAACTTTTATCTGGATTATTCGGTTTGATGCGATATTATGTGTTAGATCAGCCAGAGCTGCCTAGTACACTAATATAGATAAATAAAAGTAACTATACTATAGTGTAATAGATTTAGATTCCATGAGAAATTTCTCAGTAACAGCCATGGAGACTAGATTTGGGCCCGACTGATTGCAAGGTTGACGCATATAGGTGTGTATTGCATTCAATGCTAGTGTATTTATGTGTAGGTACACCTCCCCCAAACCCTTCGGGGATGACAAACGTGATGGATAAGACCTTTGTATGAATGTTTCGAGGTTGTTTTGTGACATTATCATCATTAGCTTATTAGACCAAGTCGAATCGTTATAGGCAAATGATACTACCCTGCAAAGACACCACACCTAGCCTGAGAGCGTCTTTTAAAGAACACGTTTACGACAAGTCAGTTCTTCAATCTACAGTTAACATGACTGCTCTTACTGTACATTTTTATTGCTAATTTTAAGATTTAAATTTCAAATGAAACTTAAATCACTACAAAAGGTTTATTTAACTTATTTTAAATTCTAACGAAAATACTGAAAATACTGGTAGATAAACTCACGAGGAAATGTCTGAACAAAGAAATTCAGAACAATCAAAGAGAATAAATCAGAAAAATATTCTTTAACAATGTTTAAGTTTTTCTTCAGAGGCACGTGCAATGACTTGTTATTATTCTTCAGAATATACTTTATTACTTAAAAGTTAATTAAGAACAAAGTAGGTACCTTCATGTAATTCATTACCAATTTTTAAGTCTTCATTGAATATCAAAGAAGTTGATTTAATTTCCAACCTTCTTTTCAACTGTTATTTCTATTGCTTCGAAGTTTTAATTTGCCGAAGTAGGTCCTCCGAAATTCGACAAAAAATAGTACGTTTTATTTTTTTTACAGAATTTAATTAAAAATCCGTGAAAGATCTCAATTAGAATGGACCCTGCAGTCTTTGAGACTCTCTTATATGAAAGTCTAGAACCATTTTAAAATAAAACGTAAAGTAGAAATTTATTTTTAAGTCTTACCCTGAAGGGAATATAAAGAACCAAAAGTGAACATTGAACCAAGATTGAATATGTGCTTTGAGATATAAATAAAATTTTCCACACTCGCAGAGAGGTAATAAAATATTTCGCGGTGACGCAGGCGGACTTAATAGAAAGCCTAAGAATATTTCTAGTAAAGCAAACATAATGTATCCAGCTCCCAGTTTAAAGTAACCCAACTCGACATATTAAAAAGGCCTCCAACATTATCTTTTTATGTCTTCTGTCCATTACAGCCAAAGCTTCAAAAATATTGACTGTATGCCATCATCCTCGCTGTCTCGCCTTACTTCCCCTTTGGTAAACTTGCTTACATCCTGACAACATTATTTTAAGACAAGCTTACAGTCCCTAGGCCTTTCTCAACAATGATTTATCGAGTCCCGGGACGTATTTACTTCATACTTTATAAAATTCCCCTTATCCGTAATATCTTATTGGGGGATGTTTGGTGTGCATATTTGTGGACTAGTGAGGCCGATGTTTTGGCCTTATCTTTTGTGTTAGGCCACGGATTAGGTTTTCTTGTTTTATGGACATGAATAGCGTTGAGCGATTTATGGTGTAGGGTATTCTGGATACGGGATTTCTTTTTCGATAAAATGCCTAATCTTTCTGAAATGGTTTGTCTCTAAAATGTGAAACATTCGCTTTATACCTAAATATTTACATGGAACTGAGATCACCAACAAAATCTTTAATACTATTTGTTGTGCTGTCGTTATGCATTACTATAAAAAGAGAGCTCCGTTTAAAAAAAAATGAAACAAATTCAAATCAAAGTGGTGTAAAATATCAAGCAGACTGTGGAACTTCTTGTTACATCTTGTGTTATGTTTTATAGATTATATTTCCATTTAAACATTTACTCCATTTCCCACTTTTTATTCTCTACTCCCATTTTCCTCTCACGATCAAACCAGATAATGATTTATACCAACCTTGGCATACATTACCGCTAAGCTATGGAAACTAAAAACAGTGATAAATAGTTTTCCCAAACTTGGCTTTGACAATGTCAAAGAGTCTCGAAGGTTAAAACTAAGACGGCTGGCACCGGCTTCAGACGTTGGTCCCAACATTGGCCATTCTTCAAAAGATGTTTGGAAGAATGGCATTGGTGCCAACTTTGGAACCAACTTGTGAAGCTAGCGTAAGACCTATTTGCTTCTAAGTTATAGGTATTGAGTTTACTTAGTAAAACTAGGTTAACGATATTGTTCCACCTGTATTTTGAAAGGCGGCGTTGTCCTTAGAAGTTTTAATTGTAATATTGTTGTTTTCCAAGGTCTTGCTCGTCTGACGAAAAGTAATTTTTCCTTTTTATTTACAAAGTAAGGTGACCTTATTTTGAGGGAAAGTAATTTTTAACCTCACTTGTATTTTATGAATGAGCCGAAACTTTCACAAAAATAAAAAAAAAACATATTTTTAGAAGGTTAATAAAAATCAAGATCACTGGACGCCTGTCGGAGGAAATCGCCGTCGAGGTAGACCGCGGTGACGATGTGGTTTCGTTTGCGGGGCGAACAAGGCGAGACATCGCACAGGTCAGAGAGGTTTGGAAGGTGAAAGGGGAGGCCTTTGCCCAGCAGTGGGACACTGAAACAAGCTACCAAAAAAATACATTTAAATATTCCCTCGACAACCTTCTATATTTTAATCTCGCTATCAAATCAGCCCTACGCTACGGCCGCCACTCTAAAAATAAAACACTATCGTATGAATACCTCGGACAAAAACGTCCATTACTTATTTCCCTCGTTCTCTTAATGACGTCATTATCTCCAGAGGCTCCGTACGCGGTCACGTCCCCCCTTAATTCTGACTGTGACATCGTCTGAGTGACGTAGCGATGATAAATGACGTGAAAACCGTGACACTTTTATGCGACCGCGGAAATAAAGATGTTGGGGTGCTTTCGACCGCGTATTAATTTGTATGGTCGCAGAGGTGGGTGATGGCAGGGTTAATTAGTTGGGGTTTGAGTTTCGGCGATGAAGGCTGTTTTAAAATAATCTGTCGGTTATGTTATATGACGCGTAGGAATATGATTGAACGAACCAACAATACAGGAGAAATTCCGCGTTTGGGGCGACGTTTTAAAAAACTGCTCCAAGTAGTACCTGAGTATTTGATACTAATTTCAGCTTGATACCTCCATGCGTTTGTGAGAAAAAGGGTCTTGACAGACGGACAGACGGACAACAAAGTGAAGTAAGGTACGGAACCGTAAAAAAAGAAATGAAAATTAAAAGAATAAAAGTACAATTCGATAATCTTCATAATTGTACCAGTGTGTGAAAATAAATATTTTAGTGAAAGCTTGTACATAAGCAAACATAATAGGTGTCTATGTACCTTAATAGCTTACACGTCATTATTCACACTTAATAAAACAAGACAAGACAAGAGCTGTTTGCTTGAATATAGTCAAAATTGATGCAATACCAAACCTTTGCAGCCTTTACTCAGTAACCTACTTATATTTATTAATGTCCAGACGTCAGCACATCAAGCTACTACAATCTGTCAAATTTGTTTAATAGATTTTCAACTTTATCACTAAAGCATAAAGTTCAAGGTTGACTGGGAAAATTTGACAGTTTCGGCTAGCTTGATGTGCTGGCGTCTGTACCATTACCTACCGGTACATTTACCAGAGTCAGTTCAGGTAATTACCCTACTTCTTGAAACATATTCTGTAACATTAGCAAAATATGTGATGAATCAGATTTTCTGTTCGAGGAAGTGCGTTTGACCTTTGAAGAAATGTTCCGAACTGTATATTATTAATTACAAATTATTTAAGTTAACAAAGAGTACGGTTCATTGGCTCTGTGATACCAGACTCGTGTCTCGTCTTTCCTCATAATATGGTTGAAGTTTAGTAAAAGACATTGTGTCTAAATTGATTTTATGTAAACTCAATGAAATATATACTGTTGTCAGAGTAAATTAAGTTGATTTTAGAATGACTATTGAGAAATTCATTAAAAAGTTTGACGTTGAAGAGCAAACTGAACTTAATGTGTGGGTGTGGAAGTAATTTTTCCAAAGACACATATTTGTTTACATTTTTGGTAACCAAATTGCAAACACAGGATATTATAGTGGTTTCACGATTCGTTGTAAGTTGAATAAAGTTAGAGAAAACAGCTCATGTTATGGTGAATAGATTAGCAAGATAATAAGGTTTCTTTTTACAACATAGGTTTTCTTCCCAATTTAAGTAATTAACTATGTACAGTTAAATGCAAACAATAATCGAATTGTCTGCATCTATCTAATCGTTTCAATTGTTAGAGACCGACCGCTTTAAAGAGTCCTGCGCCTTGTCCCATCAAAGGCACATTAAGCGTCCACAAAGTACCAACAATATCCCACAGGTTATTTACTTTAAAATAACCATAATCCACGTAGATATTACGATACAATTTTTTTTTAAAGGTTTCCCCACACTAGGAATTTCTCCTGTATCGTGGGTGCGTTTACGAACATTTAAATTCAGCATACACAAACAGCCAGACCCGGAACAACTACCTGTAGGCCATACAAATATTTGTTTCGTGCGGGAATCGAATCCGCGACACGAAGCGCAGCAG
This sequence comes from Noctua janthe, assembly GCA_910589295.1. Classification (NCBI taxonomy): domain Eukaryota; kingdom Metazoa; phylum Arthropoda; class Insecta; order Lepidoptera; family Noctuidae; genus Noctua; species Noctua janthe. Next base: position 5,011,921 of record OU342560.1, read on the forward strand.
TCAATCGCTCAGCCACTGCGCCAACCGTGCCGTCAAATTTAATAATAATGGAACCAATACGTGATCAACCTTCAGAATATTGCTTTTAAATTGATGCCTTCGTAAGGACTTAGGATCAGGAAGATCAGGGAGGTAAGGATTCAGTTGCTATATCTTAATCTATGGTTTTGTAAGAGTAGTGGGTTGAGAACCACGGGCGAGAGCGGACGTCTACTCGATACTGGTGTGCAATTATGTCCAACCAAAACAACCGCAGTACTAGAAAAACACTCTCCAAGTGTATTTAATACCCATTGTTTTATAAGGCCTACACGTGGCCCTTAAATAAAGAAATTCGAATCGCGAAAATGTTTCATTGTTAGGTATGTCCCAAGCCCACGCAAATCCATGTCCGCAGTGCGTCCAAAACTTTCCTTTCTGTGGTCACAGTGTGGTTGAATCAGCTAGACACGTTATTAGAATATTATCATCAATATTCTCTTGACCTTGTAAAAGTATTCTGATTTAAAAGAGTGTCCATGGAGTTTTTGCCCGTTCTTCTCCATAGAGATCTACGTTAGGGAACGGGCAACTACAGTACTTTCACAGTTTTTGTGCCTTGTGACTGGGACTGTAGCTATATTGCATTGTTGTCTTTGTTTCGACAATTGAAAAGTGCCTGTAACTGGCCTACTTGAAATAAATGCTTTGATTTTTTGATTTGATTTTTTTGATTTCTTATAAATCAATTGATCCTTTGATCCTTATTAATTTATTGTCATGTTTTTCTTTTTGCTTTGTTCCTTTGACATTAATTGATTGGATCTGACATTTACTTATTTTTCATATTTTTACGTCATTTAATTAACTTTATTTATTTAATCAAAGTAGTTAATCTGCCTGTAAAAATGATAAAAGTGTTTGTTTTGTATCTAATATGGGTCAATAATCTGATTTTTTTCTTCTTTTTATTGTCCTTGTATGTCCCACTGCTGGGCAAAGGCGTCCCCCATATCCTTCCAGGTACTCTTGTCCTGCACCACCGCGAACCAGCCTTCGTGATACGCGTCTACATCATCTCGCCACCGTTTTCTGGGCCGGCCTCGGCGGCTCCGTCCATCCTCAGGCACCCATCGTGTTGAGACGTTTGCCTAGCAGTCGTTATCCATGCGGCCCACGTGGCCCACCCAATCCCATTTCAGACCCCTTGACCTGAAATTAATGTTTTGTTTTTTCATTTCTTTTTTTTCTCCCAATTTTTTTGGAAAAGCTGCCGCATGACTTCTTTAATACTTCTCTAGTTATCATCTCAGCACACATCCCTTTCTAGCCACATCATTTATCATATAGTCCATCCATGAGTTCTTTAATCTCCCTCTACCAATAAGATAACCAAAGTCTGCTTATTTTTGCTATACTGTCGATCAATATAAGCGTTTCGCAAAGAGCAAATAATGGGCAACCGGGCAAATAATGGGCACAAATCTCTAGTCCGAAATGCCATTGAAAATTTTCAGTGTAAATAGGTGTGGTAAAATAGAATCAGTACAAATAAGATCAAACAAAAGTTCCCTGACCTTTAAGAGTTAAGCGGTACTCTGCAGCATCAATCAATTATTTAAAATTGTGTGGGTGTGCCCATTTGGGGCGAGTAGGCGATGGCAGTTTTTCCACATTATCGTGGTTACAGAAAACTTTGAAAAACATTATTTATTATTACCTAGAGCATTTTGGGATGGAATTTTTTTATTTATTGATTTATTCAATAGTACACGTACATTTTATACATTTTAAGTTGGTGCTAACATAAACTCATTAGAGTTTTACCGTGCACCAAAATCATCGACTACATAATTTAGAGAGTAGGTACTTAGTTAAAAAAGAAACTACAACTAAAAATTACCGCGGGTATTAGGCGTAATAATATCTAATACTCGTACTAACGAGCGAACCTCGGTGACCAATCCGACTGTCCATTCAAAAACAGCAGTGGCGAAGGAAGCTTCTTAATTGATACAGGTTGTTCCCAAAAGTAAATGTTTTAGAAATACTCAATACTCAATACTTTATTGCATTCCATAATGTTAAATAAAACAGTTGGTATGTTAAAACGTTGAATCAATTATGGACCCTGTCGGGCACAGCAAAGTTAAATTAATTGGTAATAGGAGAGAGGATGAAGGCGCTTTTTAAAAAGTTAAGAAATATTAAATTAAAATAGTAAAATGGCTTTTGTGGTATTTACATTATAGATCATAATTATAAAATAATGTCGTTATTATTATTATTTTGTTTATGTGTTATGTTATAATTGTTAGGTATTACAAATTATTTTCAAATTATTCCACCGTATCTATTTCTGCCACCAAACAGTGTTTAAGGTGTATTCCGGGAATTGATAAAATTATTAAAAAAATGTTCCCGTAAACCCCACCAGTGGGGCGGGGCAGTGATGTAAATGGGAATTGATTAAAAGACCCACAGATTATTCTATTTCCTAGACTAAAAAAAATGTTGTAAACGAAGTAAACATCGCATTACGCACTAAACCTAACTAAAAAGAAAAAAAAACAAAGGCAACACCAATACGCAGCACAATAAAACATTATGAAGCTCATAATCATATTTCTCCGCTAAAAAATCGCGAGTATGCCATAAAACTCCTTTCCCTCCTTTATTTAAGAATTGCTTTCGCATCATAAATTCGTTAAACATTGAAGCACTTTCGGTACCATTTAGTTCTTAGCTCAGGACGAGTCCAATTTTCTGCCTCGTTATGCGTTAAAATTGCCATGCGACGGCCTCTTGGTGTGTTCTTGAGTTATGGTAGTGATATGTAAGACGTTTTGGGAGGGTTATCGGTTATCCTGGTTGTAAGCTAGTGGGGGAGAGCTCAGATTGATGAGTGAGAGATATTGGGACATGACAGCAAACAACTGGTCGGAAAATTGCTGCAGAAGATAAACATAAGGTTTTCAATGAGGATAGAAGTTACATAATACGAAATATCCAAAAAGTGGTTACAATATTGGAAAATTGGCAAGATGACATTATGTCACTATTTAGCATAATCAGTCTATAATATTCCCACTGCTGGGACACAGGCCACCTCTCAATGAGAGGGATAAACCACGCGGGCCCAGTGCGGGTTGGTAGATGTCACATGTCTTCGAATTTTTGATTCTAGGACATGCCGTTTTCCTCATGATGTTTTCCTTCACCGTTTTGAAAGCAGTGGTGAAAAAATCAATTACACAAAGTAATGCGCCTGCTTAGGTTTGAACCCACGACTTACTGCGTGTAAATTGGCGCTGCCACCATTGGGCCACAGCTTCTCACTATTACTATGTGCTGTGTGTACAACTGTACACGCTTTGTCACTATTTTTATTTTGTAACATTTACATGTATAATTTGGCAAATTAGATAGTGCATACCAATGCAATAAACTCTTTTAGTAAACAAAAATTGCAAACAACTACGTCAAATTAAAAGCAGAAGCTACTTTCGCAACATCAAAAAAGCACGCCATGCAAGAGAAAACCCGGCAAGCATTCTCCTAAGAAGGATTCCAGCCAAGTTACGCAAAACAGTAAAGTTTACCTCAACACTACGTACAAGTACAATGTTAACTGAAACATTTCCTCTTACCCAAGAGAAAACGCTGTGAAAATACCAACGTTATATATGCCGCAGTATAATTGAAAGAACCGTTTTTTGCGAAAATCGCTAGGCTCTTGCAAAAAGTCGCTTATTAGGTACACCTCGAACAAAAGGAAGTCAGCACTTTTTGAACGTCAAAACTTACTTATGATAGTCCCCCAAAATGAATGCTTCGTTTTGCTTCGATGAGTATATACGCAGATTGGCCGATTTGAACCGATTGGTTCACAGTTTGACTCCAGCCATATTCTGACGATGCAGGGATGTTACAAATTGACTAGCCAATCAGCAATCAATTCTTAAATCGTCCTAAACAAGCTGGTTTATTTATAACAATCCTAGAATTTTCGCCTAAAAAGGATATTTTCATGTATCCTGCGACATTACACAAACTTATATCCTGTTACGCAAAGCAAAGAGCGCCTTGCAACTAAGGCATGTAATTTTAATGATTAACCTGACGCTTACGCACGTGAGAATGTTCCTCTATGTAGGTTCCTGTCTCGTTTGATGTTGCAAAACCCTGCTGACTTGACGATAAATTGCTTAGTTAGTTAGGTTTTTAGATTGTATGGGTAATTATGAATAATAAGGGGTTCTTTTGGTAAAGATATGGAGGAAAGCTAAGGTTCCCGAAAGTTTTAGTTTCAATCGTAGTCATTCATGTTAATTATTATTGCTTTTCCTGAATATGCATATTTGTGGGCGTAAGGGCAGTGCTGCATCCAGGCCTGGAATATTTTTCTCAGAATTAAAACTAAATATTTTGCATAAGATTTAATTTCATGGATATCCGCAAAGTTACGTATGATTCAATCATCGTAATTCTCCTGCCCTGTTCCCAATTTATTTGGTGCCGGCGCAGTATCTCTTCTTCTTCCATACTTCTCTATTACTCGTCATCTCAGCAGTTACCTTCTTTCTAGCCATATCATCACACAGTCCATTCCCCGTTTCTTTGGTCTTCCTCTACTGATGCTTTAACTTATCAAAATCATTGTCAAGCGGTTGTTTTTCGTTTTCTGCCTCTAACAACAACTCTTAATGCTATCAAGGCATTTTTTTCATCTTCATCTATTCTATCTGGACGTATATTTGAGTCATCTAGGACATATAGGAAAGCAGATATTTTAGCAATAGTTACAAACGGTCAATTCTCACAAAAATATTTTAGTATCAGTGTTCAAGAATTAGGTATGAGCAAAGGTACGCTAATTTGGGTCTTCTAACAACGGGATCGACTGTAACTCTCCAATAAAGGAGAAAATACGACCAATAAACAATTTTATCCACATGAGAAGAATAAAGTTTGCTTATCTTAAGACAACACGTGTTGGCATTATTATGATCGCGTGGGTTTATTCGTTGTATTTCTCTTCGTGTTATGAATTTGACAAATTGGAGCATTTTGTATAGGCATTTCTTATTTTTATTTTATGAGAGTCATTTTGGTCTGAGCAGAAGACAAGTGGATCAGCAATATAATTTAGCAGTGTTTTCTTTTTGTATCATTCAGCGAAACTAAATCAGAGAGAATTTGAGGACCTTGAAAACCCTTCACCAGCGACACCGATGATGGCAAAGTCAAAACTATTTAAAGAATGTTTGAAGTATCTGTAAATCTCGCTTCGTAGTTGTAAAATATCTTAGAGGTCGATTGTAAGATAAGAGGAGCTCGTGGTTAACTAATTACAGCCGCTCGGGTCGATCTTCAGGTTGCCTAGGTTTTTTGATGCCCTTTTATACATTAGTTTATTTAATAGTTTTCAAATTGAATAATGTATGTGGCGTATATCTATATCCACATTTTTTGTTTTTTTTTTAAACCGGATTTTTTTCTGTGCTAGAACAGAAGCCCTAGCACACGCGCGGTTAAATGTAAATACGTCCATTTTTAATTAAAAAACACTCGATTCACGTATAATATTTTCATAATTTTACGAATTTATTCTATTTATGGATGATACTGTATGTGCTTGTGTACAAAGAATTTAACTAAAATGCTATAGGATAAAAAAATCACCGCGCACTCGTGCTCAGATCTTTGCTCCCCAAAGGAACAATAAAGGTCATTCACCTTGCAATTTTCCATAGAACTTTACAAATCTATTTTGAAACATCAAATTAAGCCCATTATTTACTCCCAATTTTATTTAACAAGTACCCATTAGGAGTGGAACAAAGTCAAAGCAAATAACTAGGCGTTTCGACAGCTTTAATATCAGATTTAATCACTAAGGCTTGAAGCGACTGCACTGTAATTATTGATGAACGGTCTCTCGTATTCACTCTTTTGTTTCTTTGTAATTAATTAAAACAGGAGAAGAAGTGCTTTTAAGGTCCATTTTCGGTGGTTATTTGAAACCTGCCAGTTGCTTTACGAACACTTTCAAGAGTAGCTAATTACAGGGTAAACTATTGGTCTGGAAGAATCGTTCGATACTTTTTAATTAGTCCACGAAAATATAGAAGAACCTTTGTTTACCAAGGCCAAGGGTTTGTTCAGCCAAAAGTGTTCCCACTGCTGGGACACAGGCCTCTTTTCCGTTAGGGGCGTAGACAGTAATCCACCACCACTGATGGTGGGTTTCATAAGCCTTCGATTTTTTTTTTTATCCTAAGACGTACCGCCTTTCTCAGGATGTTTTACTTGACCTTTTTAAGAGTGTTGAAATAAATTACACAAAGTAGAGTACCTGCCTGAGTTCGAACCCACGACCTCAGATACGAAAGTCGGGGCCGCTATCGCTGAACCATCTCTTCTCATCCAAACGAGTTCGTTGATGTGGCTGTTCTATTAAATGGCCCATCGGTCAAATGACCATTCGGTAAAATAACTCTTGGATTATGTGGCGTAGTGGAAATGGCTTTCGTTAATCAAGACCAACCCGGTTTACTTAAGGTGATATTATTTACTTTTAGGGATACCAAGACTGGTACAGGAACATGTTGAACTGACCTAGTAACTCAGAAATAATCAAATTTCGCATAATAGTCGAAATGCGGGTGTACTATTAGGTAAACCTCTGCCTAACCCTTTGGGGATTACAGGCGTGACGTTACGTCATCACATTTAGGTTGGTATCCTATATCAAATTTCCAGGTTTTCAGGGCTATAAGGCCATTAACGCAACGCAAATCACAACACGATCTCAACGCTAAAATGTGATAAAAATAAATAGAATTTCCTCCGCCTCGCCACGTAGCTGTTAATCAAATTATTTTTCCATCAGTCTCTTTAGCTTGCTATTAATTGTACGGCGACAAAATATTTTCAAGATCCTCTAATGATTTTTTGACGAGGGTACCCGAACTTGTTTCGTGAAACAACACTGATTTTAATGCTTTCCTTCGATCGACGATCTAATTTTGGGCTACCTCTAGTTATTAGGTTTTGTTTTATTTTCTGAAATTCAATTAATTTGAAGAGGTTTTCTAGATGAAGTGCCCATTGTTTATTTCGGAAAACAGCAACGTTGCTACGAATTTGTGAACTTTACAAGATTTTAGAGAAGCAGTAATGAGATCACGTTTTGAACAATAGTTATTTAAACTAGTATTTTCTCAATTTTTATAAAAAAAATATTATTTCGTCTCGTACAAACTATTGCTCAACTTGTAATCATTAAGCTGTATTAATATATATACTTAAATACATTAAAAAATATACTAAATACGTCAAAAACACTGAGCTATGACGTCCCTGATATTATAAATACGAAACTAACTGTCAGTCTGTCTGTAACGATTTCACGTCTTAACGGCTGAGCGGATTACGATGAAAGGCACGAAGATAGATCATGAACTGGAGTTATAGCAAAGCTACATAATTATATGTTGTAAGGAACATATTGATACAAATCTTTACTATGGACTCAGTACACGAATCTAGACTCACCTGAAAGTGTGTTAAAAATCCAAAAACCTACCAGCTGCTAGAAACATACTCCTGGCCCCCAAAAACAAAGTGCTCTAAATAAGTAAACCCAACTAAACCCACTAAATAACTCAACCTAATTAGTGTAAAACAATACCGAGGGTCGTTTACTTGGGCTCTCTACATAGAAATAGATTCTATCAACACTGCCCACTGGCAAAAACTACTAGAACAGTGGCTCCTGGCTTGGCTACAGTTAATTAATCTGAATTGAGGTTCCAAGGATACACTTTTGTGCTAAGAAAAATCGTTGTTATGTCTTACGTGGGATAAATAATGTTCTTGGTAGCTTTAAGTGTACATGAATAGGGTTTTAGGGTTAACATTTTTACGACCTATATTTTAACCTAACTTTGGGGAGCATTGAAATATGTCAGATTTAGTATTTTTTTTTAGTCAAATTCATCAGGATCATAAATGGAGCAGTTTTGAATAGAGTGCATAGAAAAGAAGAAGTTACTATTCACACTAGTTCGTGAAATTTGTAGTTACAATTTGCACTAGTTATTGTTCGGTGGTTGAACAAGTGAAAAAACCCTCAGTTGTTCGATGATGGAACTCAATAATTGAAGTCAAGTCAAGATAGCCAAGTATTTATCAATATTGTAATATAATAATTGTAGATGGTACTGCCCCTGAATGAATTGTCATAGCAATTTTTTTAAATTTTAGTCTGTAAGGATGGAGTTTGGAAGTAGACCATCTTTTTATACCCATTTTTATCTTTTTTTTTCAGATACTACTCTTTACTGTAGGACGTGGGTGAATGTTGGTCCTTCTTCAGAAAGCTTTATTTTTTAAGGCAAAGACTAGTCTTTGCAGAAAAAGAAGAAGAACCTTGAGATTTGTTTATAACTTGTCAATTCCAAACATAGATTCTCATAAAACACGTATAGATTCTCATTCTCAATTCTAGACACTAGAAAATTGTCTCTGCTAAAATATATTCACTGACTGTCTGTGTATAAAGTATCGCATATGAATTCCAGACACCCCACCAGCGAAATAACTTAAAACTGCAATAAATACAAACCCAAGAAATATTGCAATATTACTTTCAAAGTTTAGACAAATGTATGAGTTCAAAGAAACCAAAGTTTCACGTCAATGGACTTTACACTACTGAAAACTAGCACCTCCACCAGATTTGTTGGTTTCATTTTCTAAGTGGAAAAGCCCTTAAAAGTTTTTCCATCTAATCGGGAGGCGCATAAAATAAAATTAAACTTAGCCTTAAGTAATAAAGTAGCGTTTAACACTTTAGTTTTATGTTGGGTATAAAAATTTATTTTATATTTATAGAAATTGGAAGTTGATGATTTTCATTTTATTTTCATTGATTATTTTAGCACTGCTTTAGCAAAAAAATAAAACTCCTTTTTTAATAGTGCTGCCAAGTAGCAATACCACTCACTCACGCCCTTTTCTCATGCATGACACACTCTGGAACGCTCTTAGTAATACAGGCTGGAAGGAACAGCACCAGCAGCATGGATCTGTAACATTAAAAAAAAATGTCACAGCGCCAGTATTCTGAAGGGCCAAGTGACGCCACGGTCAGATACGAACAAATAAAATAAAGTGTAGAAACGAACATAAACAGAAATAAATATGACATAATAAAATGAGAATGGATGAGGTCTATGATGAGTTCCATCACAGACCTCATCCATCGCTTTCCATCAGGTGTGAACGCAGGCCAATTTTGCAATAAAAAAAAGAGAAGAACATACCATAAAAATACCTCAAAAGCTTGTTATCTGATACAAGTCGCAGACAAAATAATCTGCGCTTAATCCGACTAATCGTAACATAAATACACAAAGACTGGACGTTGACACAATAATTATCCCAGTGACACTGCCGAGCCTAGTGTTAGTTTACTACCTGTGGTCGTACTGTCCATGGCAAACAGTTTCTGTAGGTGCCTACATTAGTGTACATACAGAGTGTGTTCGTACGTACGTAGGTAGGTTTGGTGAATGTTTAAACGGGAATATAACCTACGAAATAGAGGTTGTAAGTACTTACGATCATAATGAAACGTGCTTAGGTGTCTATACTACATATATGAAATCCGTTCCAATGTAGTTTCATTTATTTTGATTAAGGAATTAAACAGGTTGCATCCCAAGTAACAAGGGCAGGAAGATCAAGATGATGAATGTGCATTCATTTAACAAAGTGAGACTTCCCTTCTACGACTACAGTTATGGTCAGCCCCCTAAAGACTTCAAACCTAGCACAACGGTTAAAAAAATGTAGCTATTACTGGCATGAAAGAAGAAGATAATTTGAATGATTCCAAATTCAACAGATAGGTATAGTTCTGTTCAAACTTTATGGCAGCTCGGAAGTTAGCTGCGAGTCTGCGAAGGTATAACGGTTCAAATTATAGCGGCGAACATCTAACGTAAAGCTGCGCAGAAAACAATTTTAGGTATCAGCAGGGCGCAGAGGACACATAGTGTTGACTGTGTCATGCGCAGACCGTCACTCGCAGCTAACTTCCGAGCCGCCATAAAGTTTGGTCAGAGCTATGCACAAATGACTTAAAATAAAAAAATGCCTATAGGCAATTTGACATTTATCGCTTTATTAAAAAAAATAGAGCTACATAATATGTGAACAATAACAAATTAAAACTGCACAGTAAATTCCTTCAAAATCCAGCTAACAACGATGTAGTGATTGTCAATAAAATTCCGATTTAAATTCACAATCGTTATTATTATTTTACAATGTTAGGGACGCTGCCTTAAATTAATAATAATTAATTATACAAACGCGAAAAATACGTGGCCATTACCTACTACACTACAAACAGCAATAAAAAACAGGCAAGAAATCTAAAGACAAAAATTAAGATGAAATAATTAGAAATTGTACCTATTTATCTCAAAAATACTAACAATGCACAATTCTATAGTGCGGCATGAATGACCTTGTCAGGAGAAGAGGGCGCGCATTTTGTGAAATTGTCTGTGAAGTGACGATTGTATTGAAAAAAACAACATGGAGGTGTTAAATTCCCACCGAACCAGAGCAAAGAAACCAACGTGCCTTATACACGACGTTTCAAGCATTGACCTTACATTTCAACCATAGACTAAGCTAAATAACCATGCACGGAGTTTCACCACAGCAATGGGTGGGGGGCCAAACTCACGCCTGAGACGTTGTTCCATTGTGGCTACGGAACCAACGTGCAGTTCCAAGATTACCACGATAAGCAACAATGTGTCGGTTCCACCCGCTCGAACAATGTTGTTGATAGTCCATTCAGTTAACGCATTCATTTGACGCGGGTAGTTGATCGGAAGACGTATATCCTAGTTTGAATTTATGTTGTTTTGTACCTATGGCGTGCACTACGAAAGTAACCGGGATGTAGAGCTGTGTCGCAGACTATCTTGCACATCCAAAGTGAAATGGAAGGAAATGGCGAACGCCAACAAAATTTGAAACGTCGTCGTGCCAGCCGCACGAAGTAGAAGAAGAAGCAGAAAATTGATCATCATATCAGCTAGAAGTTACTGTTGACGAAACGACAATGTAAGTCAATAAAATTGAGGAGAAGAATAAATCTTTTTTTTTTTTTTTCGGATGGGAAATCTTCAAATGACCCCCCACTCTGGGCGGAGCAGAGGGGAGTGTCAGACTTGTACTGACTAAAACCCATTCATGTTCCTTCTTTGCCCTTTGTGTTCCAGGGCCACGGTATCTCTTTCGAACAGTCCCGCAGCCCTGGCAGGCATCGGCCTATGCGGACCCCTACTTGATTGCTGACATCTCATTGAGGCGCGCGTGGAACACGAACGCGCCGTCGATACGGCCTGTCGTCATAAGACGGCGCCAGAATAAATCTTTAGAAGAACAGATTTAACTTGTTCCTCGCATTGTTATCTCACCTTGTAGAACATCAGCGTTAGAGGCCCAGGAATGTACAACCATATTTAGGTCTTTGAGAACGCTCGTGTTCTACCGATTTCTGATATCTTACGTTATTTCTTGTCTACATACATACTAAAGTCCTCAGTTTGTTTAATTTCGAAGTGCTACTAGCGTTGCCAGAAATGCAATTGTAGCAACTAAGTACAAAAAGTACTAAGCGGAACCATCTATGCCACAAATGAAGAACTAACATGAAAATTCTTAATCGCCTTATTAAAGTTATCCGCGACCTCTGAGCATATAGAAAACCCGACAACAACGGTCAGGTAGTAGCCCACCAGACACAACACCCGTCTGGTCGGAGGATCCATTCTTTCCTCATCATCTGCCTAGCCTTTTCCCAGCTATGTTGGGGTCGGCTTCCAGTCTAACCGGATGCAGCTGAATACCAGTATTTTACATGGAGCGACTGCCTATCTGACCTCCACAACCCAGTTAGTACTGGGTAATACGATACCTCTTGGTAAGACTGGTTGTCAGACTTTTTGAGCTAGTGACTTCCTAACGACTGTCAAAGATCTACAAATGACACCCGGGACCAACGGCTTAACGTGCTTTCCGAGGCACGGAGGAAACTCGGTATGTAGTGGGTGGTCACCCATCCACAGGCCAACCTAGGCAAGCACCGCTTAACCTAAAGATAGACCCGAGCGGCTGTTATTATTAGGGTTTGAAGTATTTATACCCCATAGGATCCTCCCTTTCCTATGGGGTATAAATACTTCATACCCTAAACAATAATTTTCAGAACACATTCCAGTAAATTCGTGTAAATGTGCTCCTACATCATTTGCCATTGACAAACTTTGTACGGTGTAGATTGTCCAACTGCCATTGGGAGTCTAGTCGCTTAACCTAATGGATTAGTGGTCCCGTACACATCCGTCTGATGTCGGCTTCTTGTTTGCATCAGCCATCTGTTGGCTTTGAGTTTCGGCAATCACTAATGGGCTCCTGTACGTTTACGTTTGTGCATAAATAAAGGACCAGTGACTCGGCCCTGCGTCACAAGGTTTTAAGACTTGACAAAACATTGAGAGATTTCAGAATTAATCCTCTAAATTATTGCAAAAATAATCCATTGTTTAGGTTGCAAGGATAACACGGTGACATACATATACAGACACCGAAAAGTGACTTGAATTTATAATACCTATACAAAGACACAGAATTGTCACCAATCGGCCATATTCCAGAAGAGTTTAGTCTCCAAAGTTGTATCCAGCTACTTTCTCCTTTCTATCCATTAGACTCTTAGTGACTCATAACATCATCTCGCCTGTAATGCCCGTAGCGTCGGGCCGAGGTGTACCTAGTAGTACACCCACATTTCGCCAGTTAAGCCCCATGTAATAGGAGGCGAGTCTATAGCCATCAACCGGGCAGGAATCCCGACTGCGTGGCTGCTACTGAGAAATTCCTATGTAAAAACCCAGTAGCCCTTTGCCCGACCTGGGATCGAACCCAGGACTTGAGCTGCTGAGCAGTCCTTGCGACCACTGGACCAACGACCAAATTAATGTCAGTTAAACATTCGCAGATATTTAGCTGAACATGGTTATTTAAAATGTTTTAACTAGAAGTTTTGTCAATATTTAAACCGCGTGCAAGCTAGATTTAATTTATTAAATTTCTATTAATTTATTCCAGTTAGTTCGTACTTATGGAGATTTTTAAAGGGAATAGTAATAAATTCAACGTCCCTGGGTCAGGATTTTTATAAATACCTTATTATTTTAAAACTGCCTTGTTTTTTCTAGTGGTCGTAAGTGCTACTGCTGAACATGAATTCCTGGGTTTGATCACCGGATTGCCTAGGGTTTTTGGATTTTTCCATCAGAAATTTTCACAGGTTGATGGCCTCACCCCGTATTATATAGGACTTAAACATAACTGGCGAAATGTTGGTGTACAGGTTACTTCTGTATAACACTTCGGAGTAAAATAACGTGATGTTATTTAAATCCTTTTCATAGTTCAGTTGATTTCTCTCAACAACATAAAATTAAAACCAAATCAAAAATCAAAATAAGAACAGGAATCAGGTTTCTAAACTTCGCGCTATTTTGTATTGACTATAGAAACAAAAGCAACTGATTACTCTCAAAATTCAATTTCGGTATAATGAAGCGTTTATACAAACGATAAATAAAACAAAATGGCGGTATATTATGACTATCAGTTATCTCTTACGCTCTGACGCGTGCGTTCAGCTTCAACGCGAAATTAATTGTAATAAAGTTAAAATAAAATGAGTACTCAGTATTTAAATGTTTTGATGTGACATTATTATGATTTAAGCGCGAGTTCATCGTAATTATTCAAGTGTTTTATAATATTTTTACAAATCCACTGAAAAATACAATTGTAGGGCCTACGTAAAAGATGGCTGAGCCTTATGATACCGTGCACAAATCCAGCTTACTCTAATTTTATCCGTGTGGCGAAATTCAATAACACAGTACCCAACACTCAGTTGAGCCTAGAATCCTACACTCAATTTTCAATCCACCGAATCAGTTGATAAGGCAGTATTTGACACTACAAATCTAAACAGAGAGTAAATCCCGCACATTTGCCACCTGTTATTTCAGAAGGACGTATATTACAGTATTAGGTGTAAAGTGCATAGTGTGCAATGGGCAGTATTTCAGAGGTCGCACACATTTTGTCAGCAGTTTGTTCCGCACTGTCGAGTCGGCGGCTATTCTAATATTACTCGCTTCTATTGGCTGAACAAACTATTAGAAGAACAATCAGAAGTTATTTTCAGTTTTTTTAAATTCAGTAGAATTTATTAGCATACTTAGTGGTTGTAAATAGGTGCATATTTTAGTGTGGTACAAGTGAGTACATCACATTGGTAAGCCCACTTTTGGTTCTACTAGGTGTAATTAAAAATCTGAAAAGCGCTACTAACATGGTTTTAGATCTTATTTATTAACACAAGTTTTGTATTTACTTTATATAATTATTTTAGTTTATAAGGTATAAATCTATGGGCCATTGCAGCCTGAAGAAAATTATGTTGTTGTTATTGTACTCCTTGTGCTACAACTTTTACTTTGGCGAAAAATTAATTTCCTGCATTTTGTCGAGCTATGCGATCATAAATGCATGGGATGTTGGTGATGGTTGGTAACAAAATGTAAAATCATAAACAAAGTCCCTTTTTCAGGTGTTGGGTAATTTAATTATGCCTTGCATATGAAGAAAGGCTAGAAAACCTACTTTTACAAGAAAATTGCGTCGAACAGATATCTAGTTAAACGTAATTTCATTGAAAAAAACCGCAAGCGACAGCTACCTAGGTGGGCAAAAAGGGCACAACTATAACGTACATAATTATGATGTGTAAGTAATTTTCTTTTTAATATCCAGCCAAATTCTCTGGCTGCCAACATCGGGGCGGCCGCTGCTCGGTGCGGCTCGCTCGGTATGGCCCAACGTTGCGGGGCAATGGCCCACGCTTTCAATATCACCGGAAAATTCACTTTATACCATTGCGATACGTATTCTTTACGTTTTTCTCGTATTTTAATTTTTATGTAGTAACATTGGTATGTAGGTTTTAAATGGGTTTTAAAGATATTTTTTAAGCAGATTTTTGCGGTACAATATCAAATATAATATCAAAGCACATGGTTAAGCTGAGAGACTTTTTAAATATGAACTAGCTCATTATTATTGAGAGATTAGCCTTATAAGGAAAAAGAACATACACTGGCCTTGCCGGTAATATTCTTCAAAAAGGTCAGACGCGTAGTACTCTCAACCGGTTGCGTAAGAACATGGAAAGAGGAAATAGTATTAGCCTAAGGATCCTGGCAGATCGCCTATTGTAGTTTCTGTGTACCTCCATGGGTAACACGCGTGATATTATGTTATGTCGGCCAGGTTACTGCTTTGTTGGTGTAGTAGTCAAGCGCGACTGCTAAGCATGAGGTCCTGGGTTCGATACCCGGGTCGGGCAAAGTGTTATTGGGTTTTTCAATCAGGCATTTCTCAGGAGCAACCACGGATTCCAGATTTGTGACCGGTTGATGGCAATAGGCTCGCTCCCCGTTACGAAATGCGGGTGTACTAATGGATGCCACTCTGCCTAACGCTTCATGGATTACACGTGATGTTATGTTATGTTAGAAACTTCCAAACCACTAAACAATCTGAGCATTAACAGGAACACGATTTAAATACAGTTCACGATAAAAATACTAAAACCCACCGATCGTACAGTGGACGCGGCAAAAAAGGTTTTTCATTAAATATTTTCACGTAGCGAACTCGGCCGTATCATGATAAATGGGTTTGACTCTTAACAATGTTAGTTCATCCAAAATATATTGAGTAAAACGTAGCCACTCTAACTGAACTGTGAATGAACATGGCTTGATGGTTGACACAGTCTTCCGAGGTAGACAGTTAACGATGTGAAGTTTTTGATACGAGAACAACACAAACTTTCTATTTACTAGGATCTTTGCTTGTAGGATTTCTTGATTGGGCTTCGCTCACGTTTATTTAGAATTTGACAATCAATTCGGGTTGTACTCTGGTTGTAATAATAAAATTCAATCGTGATTCGAAAGACACTTGGCGCTATTTTTTTTTTCATATGAACTTTATTGTTGTTTTTTCTCTATGGCCATTTCTGTACACCCTTTTTTTTTTTTTTTTTTCTTTTGGGAAGTCATCAAATGACCCTCCCCACTCTGGGCGGAGCGGAAGGGAGTGTCAGACTTGTACTGACTAAAACCCATCCATGTTCCTTCTTTGCCCGTTGTGTTCCAGGGCCACGGTATCTCTTTCGAACAGTCCCGCAGCTCTGGCAGGCATCGGCCCATGCGGACCCCTACTTATTTGCTGATATCTCTTTGAGGCGCACGTGGAACACGAACGCGCCGTCGACACGGCCTGTCGTCATAAGACGGCCGGACGACGAGCTAGCCCATAACTCGCCGTCCACAGGCCCGCGCCTACGGTGGCCGGGAACCACCACGTGACCCCCGACGCCCAGGGCGTCTCCTGCGGCGGCTGGAACGTGAGGTTCTTATTTCTGCACACCCTGACAACGTATGTACAAAATTTCAAGATGATCGGTTCGGTGGTTTAGGCGTTTTTGCATTTATAATATTAGTTAGGATTAGGATAGTTAGGATAATATTAGTTAGGATATGAGTAGTTAGGATAATCAGATAACTTTAACAGAAAAACGGCGATATTTTAGTTAGAAAAGCCTTAACAAGTCCTGTGGTGACTATGTAGTCCGGAGTCGGTACCATGTGCAGGTGACGTTGACGTATATGACGTAATCTGAGTATCTACTATACGTGGCCTCGACAAAAAGGCTAATGGAAATGAGCCTTTATAAATTATGTAGGCGAAATTTTACCACATCCTTCTCCATTTTTGACGTTTCAAACATAAAAATATGTAGTTCTTTTAGTACCGTCATGTAGATCAATACCTCCCAGTAGTAATGAGATTTAATATACTATAGGAGAAAGGCTATCAGAAGAGATGTCCTAGAAAAATAGTTATCACATGTCTCCGAGTTTCCTCTGTGCCTCGGAAAGCACGTTAAGCCGTTGGTCCCGGCTGCCAATTGTAGATCTTTAAGTCGTTAGTGGCCCGAAACTGACACCGAGTCTTACCAAGGGATATCGTATTACCCAGTACTAACTATCCTTTGGAGGTCGGATAGGCAGTCTATCCATGTAAAATCCTGGTATTCAGATGCATCCAGTTAGATTGGAAGCCGAACCCAACGTAGTTGGGAAAAGGCATGATGATCTCAAGTGAGGACAAAAAGCATAGATAATTGTCAAGTTTTACCGCTACCAAAAAGTTGATTAATGTATGTAAAAATGTATGATTAAAATATTGTTCGCCCTTTCTGTGTAACGTTAGTTTATAAAAATGTCTTTGCCTAGGGCCAAGGGATAATAATATGTCAATAGGTAGGTACAGTAGCACATGAGGAATAACAGTACTTTTTTTTTAAATTCTACTCCGACAGTTACAGCAAATAAAATAGCAAATGTATTAAAGTACTGGCAGAAATGTATCTTCAAGCCGTTGAAGGTAAACTGTACCCACTCTAAGCATTAGCTACGCAAACACCAAATAACCTAAATGGAAACACTTAGGGCGTAATTTTAGTTGATAATACTTGTACCTAGGTTAGCTACTAGTTTCCCCCAGGAAAAGATATTTACTGGAGGTACATAATCGGATGAGTGTACTAGGATAACATAACTACTGACTGTTCTCTGCTATCGTATAGAATAAATGAATTTATTTTATTTTGACACAAAAACATCCATAGAGTGTACCTTATATTAAATAACTTATTATCTAGTACCCTTTTTTTTTTTTTTTTTCCGAATGGGAAATCATCAAATGACCCCCCCCCCCACTCTGGGCGGAGCGGAAGGGAGTGTCAGACTTGTACTGACTAAAACCCATCCATGTTCCTTCTTTGCCCTTTGTGTTCCAGGGCCACGGTATCTCTTTCGAACAGTCCCGCAGCCCTGATTATCTAGTACCCTCTGCACAAGAAAAATTACAATTGGAGAGCTATAGCTCTCCGCTACTGTTCTCAGGATGCTGTTGACCCTCGGGAACGTACTTGTAAGTGTCCTACAGTACTAACCAGGTCATGATCTACCAGGGTACCAAAAATCGAAATTCGTTTAGCCGTTAAGGCGTAAACAGGTAAGTAGTGACAGCAGAGCTGGGCCGCTGTTCAACGTCATCTGCATAGCCTTTTTCCAACTACGTTGGGGTAGGCTTCCAGTCTCACCGGATGTAGCTGAATTAGCAGTATTTTAAACGCGGCGACTGCCTATCTGACCTCCACAACCCAATTAGTTCGGGGCAGGGTTCTAAATTATCAGTATAATTATTTCCTTTGATTATGATAATTATCTGATAATCATAAGATCCATGCTGATTCCATAATTTGATCTCTTAACTTTTGACTCAAATCTCTTTTTTGTTTTAACGCACTCGAATTCAGTCATGTTGAGTATCAGTAAAAAATTCTTATCACTAAAACTAGAAAACAGGCGGCCTATTAACAAATAATATCAACATCACGAATCTCACACATAATAATTATAGTATTTTAACACTGACAATTTATATTTTAACAAGTAATACTCGCTACCAAACTTAGTACTAACTGCTTTAATTCGCAGGTACCTACATAATATTACAAAACAACTTTGTTTGTTTGTTGTTTTATTCAGCTTTACTATTTTTTGGTTGAAATATTCTCCGGCAATATTTTAGCAAAACGTGGTCGCCGTGGGCGCAGCTACTTCATAATGAAACATTTATTAACTCCGATAATAAATCACACTTTCTAATAGCAGCTATAAAAAACTTGCAAAATATTTTATATTTCAATGACAAACTGGAGGGTTCTGAGCTCATCCTTGAAAAATCTCAACGATTTTTTCGCCGAATTTCTGAGTGGAAATCACGATGTCTCGGCCAAAGATGTCGATGGCCACTTAATATGATTAATTGTCCCCAAGTTTCTTGGCGGAGACACTTTATAACATCCTTTGTTGGGGATGAGCCCCGACGCAACTCCTCAGAACTGTACGATGTTTGAGACAGGAGAAATTATTCTATTAGGAACTTTTTGATGGGAGAGATTTTCCATCATATTTCATGGAAACAGACGTCCTTTGTAAGGGGGGTTTAAGTTCTATTTTGCTATGCTGCTGGGTAGGTGAATGTTGGAGAATGGCCGCAATCTACGGGATTGCATTTGGAGTATGCGATTGTGAAATTGAGATAGTGCTCGATCAAATTAATTTGATTAAAAATATTTAATGGAGACGTTGTATTAATTTGAGGTTTTCAAGTATTTACCTGTTTTAGGTTACAAAATATTACGTGTGAATAATTAACTCAATTTGGTGTCGATTTACAAAAGGTACTATGTATCATGCCCGTCTTGTAGATAGGACTATTAATGACTTATTTACTTCTTTGTTTCCTACAACTCCAGATACATTTTGGCTGAAAATTCACATACACACTGACTCCCTTAACACAGATCTCACCTAGCAAAGGAGTCTGGGTTTCAAATGGAAATGTATAACTTTTTTCTTTGTGTCAATAAAAACATTTTTATTTTTAATTCATATTCGTGCACAATACAATCCGAAGTAACCAGACCTTTTTACTCCGTTGTCTAGTCCCAGCCTTCACTAAGATGTATTATATCTTGACACACTGCCAGCCGTTTGACAAATAGGAAAACACGTTGTCAGCATATTTACATGAGGACGTGGCCTAAAGCTAGTTGAAATATTACCATTTCGGCTTACCACGCTTTTAGTCGGATGTGTGCTTTGTAAGAGTTTATCATAACTTAGTCTTGTGACAACCAGGGGTGGGAGTGTTAGTTTGACAATAACACCATGTTACAAGTGACCAGATATTATTTTGATCTTAACATCGTTGTGCTCTCGAGACGGCGTGGGAAAACGTCGTGAAGAACTGGCTGTACTTATTTGTTGTACTTATTTATATTATTATAGACCGACCGCTTTAATGAGTCCTCGCGAAGGTATCAATTTAAATGGAATATTCTGAAGGTTGATCACGTATTGGTTCAATTAGTATCGTAATACGTGGATTATGGTTATTTTAAAACAAATCACCTGTGGGATATTGTTAGGACTTTGTGGACGCTTAATGTGTCTTTGATGGGGCAAGGCGGAGGACTCATTAAATCGGTCGGCCTATAGCGCTGTGATTTTCAGGGGTCAACACTGTGCTATGGATACATTACTAAAAAATGACTTCGCCAGTCCAACGATGTAGTTATAAGATCACATATTTTTCAAGGGAATATATTTTTCAATGGAATCTGACACAGCCAAGACACCCATCAGAACTTTAAACAGCAACATCATCCATTCACCCACAAACATTAATTAAACCCATACACACTCACACAATCTATTCATCCAGTGATTCGCCAACAAGACCGGTATCTACCCACAGGAAACGTACTGTATCGACTAGACGGCTAAGTCGTTAAGGCAAGTCCTTATCTACAAGTGTCTTACATAAGGGCTTACTCCCTGTCTAATGACTTGATTTTCTGAGTCGTAAAAGCCGTATCACTGAAGATGTTCGGTTGAATTCTGTTTTACTTACATGGTTCTGATACACTTAGGTCCTTATAGCACTTGGGTTAGTTTAAGTGTTCTTGGTGTATTCTTGGAGTGATGGCTGTGTAGATGTTTTTTGGTATGTGTGCCGTATTATGTACTTGTTTTGGTCAATGATATTATAAATAAAAAGAGGTAGGTATCGCACTAGCGTGTGCATATTGTTGCAGACAAATTCAGACAATTGCCGTAATTTAAGTACTTCAAGCGCAATAGCTATCTCTTTCTGTATCGTAGTCGTAACAACGCAACGATATTTGAACGCCGCTCAGTATGAACGTACCGTATATTTTTTAAATATTATTGACTTTGGTACATTCAATTATGCTTTCTATGTTGTCTTGAATGTTGTTTTGGGTATCGCATTTTACTTGAAAGTTGACATCATGTTTCTAAAGAGACGAAACGCCAGACTACGTTACAAACATACTCACTAGTGGCTTAAACTCACTTCTTATTTATTTAACAATTTACGTACACACTAAATACAGAAAAGAAGAAAGGAACAGAAAATAGTACAAAGGTGATGCTTATTTCTAAAGAAATCTCTTCCAGCATACCTGCGAAAGGAGATACTAAAAAAGAGATGTAGACGTAGTGTGTGAAGAAGAGAAAAAGGAATACATAAAACGTAAAGCAGAACTATTTAATCATAATAATATAAGAAAATACTAACATACGTATAATACAAAGACAAAACATAACACTAAATACAATAAAATTACTAATAATAAATACTTATGCAACTATGACGAAATGGAAAGATAATGTTCTTTCACTCTTCTTTTGAAAACTGCAACAGTTTTTAGTCCTATGGGGGTAGGCAAATATCACAGAGCGCCACCTGTTACGATTGTTTCACACTCCTTTTGCTTACATCCGTCTTACTGCTAAATAGTTGTGCCAAGGACTTAAACCACGGCTGAAACTGACTGGATACGAGCCTGAATCAAATTATTCCTTTATTCAGACCTCCAACACATTCACATCCCAACAAAATGTAGGAAAAAGAACCTTATTTTCTTCAAAACCGTCAAATTAATATCCGGCGAAAATATTGTGTTATTTTCATAAGACACCTCTCACACTTTACGTAAGTAGGTGTTCAGAACCAATTTATTTACTAACATTTCTAAAGAAATCTTAAATCCATTATGTAAGTACACACACTCGTCTACACGTTATCATGTCATTCTGAAACCCCTTGTGTAACACGAGGAGACTCAGTTTCGTCAAAATTCAACATAAACTAGACCGCGCCTCTTATGTTAATCTAGTACCTCGGTTAAAGCTGAACATTTCTTATTTATTCTCGCGTTTCTCCAAGCCACAAAAAATACTAAGTTGATTTAAAATGTACTTACGTCTTGGAATTTTCACGTTTCGTCTCTGAAACGGTTTACGAGAGAAGTATTAGATGACTTTTTACTCTGACAACATTAGGTTTTAATGTGGTTTTTAAGTCTTTGGAACATGGTAAAATAGGTTGGTAAAATTTGTATGTTTTGTATATAAGGAAAAGTCGTAAAAAATGGTGTAACTGTGCAAGAAAATGCCGTAAGAATAACTAGTTAGGTTTTGGATTTACCAAAAAAATATTTTATTTATTTATTAAAACTTTATGCACGTAATATTCAAAGGCAGACTTAATGCCTTGGACATTTTCTACCAGTCTACCTTAGGTTGATGCAGGGACAAAACAGTAGGTCCAATAGTACAGTAATTTACCTGCCAATCTTTCTTCTTTATCGTGTGGTTAGTGCCTCACCTGGTGTCAGAGTTTTTATGCCGCCCATGGACCTCTGACTTGGTTTTACATGCCGTAGAGAAATATTTCTCAGACATACTGGTTTTTCTCACGATGTTTTCCATAAACGAAGCAAGTGATAAATATACAATACGCACATGAATCCGGAAAATCCGACCACTAAGCAATCACTATTCACCCCGTGGTAAAATCGTAAGACACATATATCTAATCATGGTAGCCTTAGGCTATCAGCATACAGCATACAAGATCACCATTCAGTTTTCCGAAAATCATCATGAACTGAGCTTCATTGGCATATGTAACATTAGGGGTAGGTATAATCTTAGACTATAATATTCTTCATGTAATACGGGGTGGAAGAGACATCGACTCGAAAACGGTTACCACGTATTCAGTGCATCATTCTGAGCATAGAAAGCATAGAAAGTTTGCATCGGTTATTAAAAAAAAATCTGCTGTTCCATACATTAAGACCGTGTAGGTATTTTATTTATTTATTTA
Source organism: Noctua janthe (assembly GCA_910589295.1). Lineage (NCBI taxonomy): Eukaryota > Metazoa > Arthropoda > Insecta > Lepidoptera > Noctuidae > Noctua > Noctua janthe. Next base: position 5,034,925 of record OU342560.1, read on the forward strand.
TTTATTGGATCTCCAACACTCTCGTATTGCACTCTTGTAGGCAACAACTGGTTTTTTTTTAATAATCAATGTAAAATTTCTATTTCTATGTGCTCAGAATGATATACTGAATACGTGGTAACCGTTTTCGCGTCGGTGTCGCTTCCACCTTGTATGTATAATAATATCAGTTACCTTCTGTTGGTTTTATCAACAAGCACCTAATATTATGTACTACGAAACAATACTTAACTAAATACTTAGTTTACCGATAACGATTAATCATTAAAATATTTCGTTACTATGTCTTTGATTGCCTGTCAACAGAAGAGTCGGTTGACAGGCAATCAATTTTACCTTCAATACAGTAGAGTTTTAAGTTTTGAGTAACTAGTTATTTGTTGATATTCCAGTAGCAGTTTAGTAAATGGGGAAATAATCCAGATACCGTAATTAAAACAACATAAACTTTCATTTTCTAAGCTGTGCCTACTGCCAGTCAACTTAAGACTGAGAATCATGTATACGAACTACAGGAATGCTTCAGCTCTCGACTCAGCATTGAAAATCGGAAATCCAACTGCGAGTTTTTTTCTGACATTCATTTACATAGGTGTCGGTTAGTGTAAGCAAATACGGACGTATAAGTCGCAAATCCGAAGAATGTACGAGAGTAGGTAATAAACATAACATAACATCAAGTTCTGTAATTAATCCCCGAAGGGTTAAGCAGAGGTGTACCTAATAGTACACCCACATTTCGCCAGTTATGTTTAACACCCAAGTAATAGGGGCGTGCCTATTGCTATTGGTAGTTGTTCCAGGTCTGGCTGTTTGTGTATGTGAGTTTAAATGTTTGTAAACGCACCCACTATACAGGAGAAAGTTCTAGTGTGACGCAACATTTTTTTTAAAAACGAAAGAAAAAGAAAAAAGTAAAGATCAACCGGACACCAAATCCGGACTCCGTGGCTGCTACTGAGAATCCTAATGAAACAACCCAATAACACTTACCAGACCTGGGAATCGAACACAGAACCTCATGCTCAGCAGTAAAAAGAAAAGATCAACCGGGCACCAAACCCGGACTCCGTGGCTGCTACTGAGAATCCTGATGAAACAACCCAACAACACTTTACCAGACCTGGTATTCGAACCCAGGACCTCACGCTCTGCAGTCGCACTTACGGCCACTAGACCAACGAGGCAGTAATAGGTAATATTCATCCCGATTATAGTAAGTAACATACGACCCAACTCAATTTCTTGTAACACCCAAACTTTTTGTCGAAATCCACTTCAAGTAGCCCTTTGTGCTAATTTTCTCACCTAATTCCACTCAATACTGTCACAGATTAGGCCTAACAAATTGAGTGGTTGGCCTCGGCGACCATTACAAAAGTCGATTAGACTCGTAATGAATTAAATGGACTCACGAGATAAAGACTAGAACTTAAAGTAGGCTTTTGTGGGTAAACGGCGATAATTTGTCATTGTGGGAGATATTTTTGAAATGTGGGTTCTAGGTAGGCGCTAGATTTTGTTCAGTGAATTTTGCGGTTCTGTAACAAAGATGAGGGTACGATGAACTTAGTTGTGGAGACATTATTTATATACTTACCTAAATTTCGACTACCTCGTTGGTCGAGTGGTTGCAAGCGAGACTGGTGAGCATGAGATCCTAGGTTCGATTCCCGGATCGGGCAAAGTGTTATTGGGTTTTTCCATTAGGAATTTCTCAGTAGCAGCCACGGAGTCTGGATTTGTGCCCGGTTGATGACAATAGGGTCGGCCCCTATTACATGGGACTTAAACATAACCAGCGAAATGTGGGTGTACTATCAAGTATACCTCTGCCTTACCCTTCGAGGATTACAGGTCATAGAAAAACAAGTTGAAACGCATTAGTTTTCACCATTTCGTGGAAGGCTCAATATTTGTATCGTTGCCCTTCAATTTACTCTATCTGAAATAAAGTACATTGACCGATAGGTTACCTGTCAAAAATTGATGACCAACCTGTCAGTATCTCCTCTGCTTTACTACGAGAAGTGACCTGCAAGAAGGTGTTATGGAACAGCACTGCTATATTAAAATCATTTCAAGCAACCCTGCAAATAATTACTCTTCCCCATTTAGAACTTGAACAACAAAAGCTCCCCACAAACGAAGTAACTACGTAATAAAACTTAAACAATATATAGTAAACTATTTATAGTTGCAGATAAGGCGACATCTCTTGTTTATCGTATGCAGGAAGTCTTTAGCGTTGACGGGTGGGCGAGGGGGAGGGGGGTGAAGTGCGGGGGGAGGCTGGCCGGCGAATTACGTCGTTATGTGACGCTTTAGTTTTATACATACTGCTGTGAAATTGAGCAAGTTCGTTTATAATGTATTGTTACCAAAAAATTAGATGACATCTCCACAAAATTACATACTATTTCCTTATGAATTAATCAAGGAAAAACGAACTTTATGTTACATAATCTATTTTATGCCAAAATCACACATGACACTGCTACCCTTTTTTTTTTTTTTTTTTTGGATGGGAAATCATCAAATGACCCCCCCCACTCTGGGCGGAGCGGAAGGGAGTGTCAGACTTGTACTGACTAAAACCCATCCATGTTCCTTCTTTGCCCTTTGTGTTCCAGGGCCACGGTGTCTCTTTCGAACAATCCCGCAGCTCTGGCAGGCATCGGCCCATGCGGACCCCTACTAGTTGCTGACATCTCTTTGAGGCGCGCGTGGAACACGAACGCGCCGTCGACACGGCCTGTCGTCATAAGACGGCCGGACGGCGAGCTAGCCCATAACTCGCCGTCCACAGGCCCGCGCCTACGGTGGCCGGGAGCCACCACGTGACCCCCGACGCCCAGGGCGTCTCCCGCGGCGGCTGGGACGTGAGGTTCTTTCCCTCTCACGTCCCGCCACCTCCTTCACTAGCATGACTGCTTCACAGAAGGAGGTGACGGCTTCCCATTCCCTCTCGCTCCGGACCATGGCTTGAACCAGGGCCGGACGCGAGAGATCGCCGCCGCCAACACTGCTACCCTTAAAGTATACACTTAGTTTGCAATAAACGACTCTGACGTTCTTTCTTCTTTACCGTGTGGTTAGTGCCTAACCTGGTGCCGGGGATTTTTTGACGCTCCGCGAGAAATCACTCTCAAGCAAGCTGGTTTTCTCACGATGTTTTTCCTTCAACGAAGCAAGTGATAATTATACAGTACGCACATGAATCTGAAAAATCAGGTGCGTGCCTTGGGTTCGAACTCGAGACCTACACAGTCCGACGATCACACCACTAGGCTATCACTGCTATATTCAGACGTTCACTTTGATCTAGACGCAGTTCCTGAGCATGCACTTCTCCCATCCATCACTGTCCCAATCACAAGATCCGTCAGTCCATCCCCCCGTATGTATCGCATCCGTAAGCCGCTAACGTCCAAGGAAGCACCGATAACCGAGTCTTGTTGGCCACTCGATAAGCTTTGTTAACTGAATACAAGCTACATATTAACGTGTCTACTCTGAACTAATTGCGATCAGCTCGTTAGCGCCTTAAACTTCATTAACAACTTTGATGTCCCGAATAATGTTGATGGGGTTACAGTGATAGACAAGGACTGAGAAAATGACCTCTGTTAATTTTAGTAGCGCTTTGGGACTCTGCGAGTAAAGGGCGAAGACCTCTCAAAAGGAAAGTACTTACATATTCAACGACTGCGTATGTTGAGTCTAAAAATAAGACGGTAACAATATTTGAAATGGAAATTGTAAGTTCTACTGGAGTTTTACCAATCTAATTGAAAAATCTTTCCTTTTTATGTGCTGAAAAACAACGCTTTTTCTTTCATGATATAAGAAACCACCCTTAAAAAAAAATTAAATATTCTCACCACTTCCTAGAGCTCTAAAAAACGCGATTTAATACCACAGATTAGCATAATCAACCTATAATGTTCCCACTGCTGGGACCCAGGCCTGTCTGTGGGACATCACGGCCGTTTCCACTGCCAATGCCACACACTGCATGACGGAAAGGAATACGGACCTCATTACTTAAAAACACTAACTACTTCCAATTTTTTTCCAAGCTTTGCCTCGTAATATTCCCTACCTCTCTAGTCTCCCAAAGCTCTTTATCCAGGTAAATAACTTATTTATATACTCACTAAAACACCAAACGTATATGCAGGAGTAGTTGAGCGATGGATAACATTCTGCTTTGCAAATGTGGAGAGTTTGCAAACCCACGATCCGTGTGCCAGCGTATGCCCGAAGGAATACTTGCCATTAACAGAATCGGACTGTATGAAATGTAGTGCTGTGTGAGCTGTGTCTGTTTGTTGAAGATGTTTTTGATACTGTTGGGATAGTTAAGGTGTGGATTCTCAAAGGTGGACAATTAATTGATAATTTAATACAAAATAATATTCATGGCCATTTTGTATTGTATTGTATAGCGGGCTGGTGTCCACAACTCCACGTCAAAGCGCGTATTTTGCGTGCGGTCGTGGCCATTAAGTGTTATACAATATATAGTTACTTACTGATGACACATCATGTAAACATTTGCAGTAGTAATCCAACCTCTCATAGCACGGAAAGCCTATTTAATGCGAGAACAGCTTGTGTTGGAAATATTTCTTAAGCGATGTGTTGTCATGCGTCTGTCAAATCAACATTTATAAAGATATTTCTATGCATTCTCAATTCAATTTACTTACAATTTGAAAACCAAATCACATACATTAACATGCCTTAATTCACTAACCAAACTGGCAAGCTACCAACCGAAATAAATGCGGCCAAAACCGAGTGTGAAAGCTAAGCCTTAAGACAAGACTACAACATAATAACGTAGAACCTTAAGAGCACAAAGCTTACGTTAGAACTAGAATGTTACCGTACAAGGAAAGTGGGTATTCCTGTGAAGGATTTAAAGAAGAGAAAATGTTACGCAAGGAAACGTGAACCATTCTCCAAGAGTTCATGACCTACTGAACTTTATTGTATGGCTAATTTTATTGCTAAGCGGATTTCGGGCAAATAAAAAACTGAGCGAAATTGGACTGTAAATAAGTTTGGAATACAGTCATAAATTGTATGTCAATTGTTTTTATGATCTAGGTATCCATACTAAATTATTATACATGCATTAGTTATTCTATCTGCCTGGTACCTTTCACACCTGAATTGTTGATTGGATTTAGATTAAATTGACACCGTTAGCCTGTGGTATTATTTCCAACTGGGACAAAGGGTATAAAGAAATACATAATTGCAACAAAAGAAAAATACCGAGTTGGACTCGCCCCCTGTATTTTTGAGTTTATTTTTGTTGTCATAGCTGCAACAGAAATACACATTCTCTGAAAATTTCAACTGTCTACCTATTACGGATCATTAGATACAGTCCGCTGACAGACAGACGGAAGAACGTACGGACGTACGGACGGACAGACGGACAGTGGAGGCTTAATAATAGGGTCCCTTTGGTTACCCTTCGGGTACGGAACCCACTTAACCGCGATCCGTTTAGCATTCTACTCATAAAATCCTGAGAACTACAATCATCTTCACTCGATGCAACGCACGTGAGATCATTAAACAAACCACAACCTCATCAAACAACTCCCTCCCCATTACCTGCCAATTGCACCACAAAATCCCAACACTAATATTAAATAATAAATCTACAAACTGTGCTAACACAGCACTTTAAAACACCCGCGTCTTAGCGCTTGCACTCCTAACAAACTAGCACAACTTTCAACATGCAAAATGGATTTGCGCAGTTGAAATTATGACCATGAGTGCACCGCTTTAGATAATTGCAGCTTAACTTGTCTCCTAATGAGGGAACGTTCCTGTACTAGCGGCTCGTGTGATTTCGTTTATGTTAGTTTGTGTATGAGTGTAGTTGTTGCTTAGCTTGCTTGCATTCGGGTCGTAGCAAGAAATAAATGCCTAGATTAAAGCTAGTGCGTTATGGTTTTTATCACGCTTTTATAAACTTCACCTGTAACTAAGTATGTAAAAAATCTTAGAAGTTAAATTTGACGGTTTCTGTTGGAGATGATATTTTTCAGACATGTTTAGTTTGAATGACAATACATGGTTAGATAAGTGACGTCATTCCAAATTTAATATGGCGGTCTCCCAAAGATGGCGGACTAGTTATTTTTTATGCAATTCCATTATATGGGTATCAAATGAAAGGGTTTGCTGAGAAGAATATGAGAAATAAAATTACGTCAAGGGGTGTTATAAAAGTGTGTTTTTTTTGTTTTTTTAACTATAATATTGCTAATGTCCACAAAATGTTATAGAACACTATATGGCTTGTTACACAACCCTTTACCAATCAAATCGGTACATCGCTGTCCACCTGGATCTCTCCCAAGCAGCTCCAAATTCAGTTCGCCGCCTTCAGATATAGTCTGTGTGAGACAGATGAAGACCAAAGAGAGTAAGTGATAGTCTTTTGTTTTTTATTCGATTGAATCCTTGGTTGACTGTATGACCAATGGCCATGAGTGCATGATGGTTTAGATAATTGCAGCTTAAGCTGTCTCGCTCCTAATGATGGGAACGTTGCTGTACCAGTGGCTTGTGTGATTTCGTTTATGTTAGTTTGTGTATGAGTATAGTTGTTTTTGTTTGGTTAGCGCGAAGGCTGGTTCTGTTTGTAAAGACAGTTTGGTCAACTAACCAAGTTTTTAATTACATTAAGAGAATTTTGATTGCGTGCCTAATTTCTTTTGTAATAGAATGAAAGTCTGTGTGTAAGTTTACTGAAAGTTTGCCGTATATCACTAGACTTCCCAGAATTTTATCCGAATTGCCGACACTTTCGAATGGTGTTATAATACAGTGCGTGTTTTTTTTTTCAAAATCAGTGATTTGAAGTTTTATGGTGTTGTTTTAGTTTTCATTAAAATCGGGCTCGAGGCTCTTTTGAGTATTTTTCGCAATTCATCCACGCCCACTTGATAAATTTACCCTACATAAATAGGTTTTTCAAGTGAGCGTGGATGGCGAAATTCGAAACAGGTCAAAAATAATGTATACGGCAACTTCTATGAAACGCCTCTTCGATGTAAAATAATTTGATACGATGATTATAATCGAGTAATAGAGTATTCGGGGAAATGTGCACAACGTAATTTGAGCGACATGATAATAACATTCTGCGAATAGTGTTATGGGAGACAATAACCAAAAACCCGATTTTCTTTAAAATGGTAGATTACCGTTTTTGGAACAACCTATTTACAACTGGGGAAAACTTAGGTCCTTAGTAGTAAGGTCATATGGTTGTGGGAGGTGTATTCAGACCAAAATCAGAAATTACAAGGATTTTTATGACATTTTTTTTAAACTGCTGTGCGATTGTTACCCTGTTACAAAAATGTTTTTGTGTATTTTTATTCGAGTTTTCGAAAATCAATAGGGCTGACAAAACAATATTTTTAATAGCTCCTGAAATCAAGCACTTTTCACAACTCAAGTCCAGATTGCGGTTGGAATTTTCAGCCGTACTGGGCAGTACGGCTGAAAATTCTGTTGCGGTCAAAATTGTAACTGAAAAGTAATTCAGAGAACACTGGAAACGTTAAGCCACAAAACAACATTTGAAAAGTTTCGTTTCATTCAAAAACCGCTGAACATTTCTGTAACATAATTCGTGATTTCGCCGACAAACAATTTTCGTAGGTTTTTATGTACTTACGTAATATATAAGTATGGACATTTGATCCCAAACAAACTTGACCGTTTGTTTTTGGGCCTAAAATAATAAAATGGATATCATAATCGAGGGGCCTAACCCTACTTACATATCATCCTGTAAACGTCACTGCTAAACATTGTCGACTTTATTAATACAACCTTAGTTTTATTATATTCGAATCCTGAAACACGTGTCTAGTATTTTAAAGAATCTATGTACAAAATTTCAAAACTGTATCATGAAAAATCACAAAGTTATAAGCTTGTTCTGTTACCTGGTTATCCGCGCAAAAACGTGGTTACCACGCAGCGAGCCGGCGCGCGCGCCTCCAGCGTCGTCTTGACCTCATTGGTAATAATTATTTGGCAGTAGGTACTTAAATTATTGCGATAGGTACTTAATATCCCTCGGTGTCCAACTTATAACTTTTTTTAAATATTTTTGGAATAAAATATGACATGGGTTAAAAATTATTGGAATCGATTCAGTTACTTATTCGGAACAAACTAAATTCAGGTTTCGCATATACTAAAAATAATGTTGTATACAGGGTGTAACAGAAAGGGAATAGTCATATGAAAGGATATGCTGCAGACCATCGAACTGAACAACTTTCTCCATGAGTCCAATATCGTAAATGCGAAAAAAATTTCAGCTGTCCCATACTTTTGAGTGGAGTAGGTATTTAAATTTTGTATGGGATAGCTGATAATTTTTACAGCGTGTGTCAGAAAGGTGTGGTCATATAGGGTGTGGTACATCATCGTAATTGCAAAAAAATAATCAGTGGTTGAAAAGGTCTTGAAATGTCGTATTGGGCAGCTGATTATTTTTTCGTGAATACGATGTTATTTCTTTACAAAAAGTTGTTCAGTTTGGTGGCCCCTTAAATATGACCACAAATTTCTGATACATGCCTTATAATCGGGTAGTACCTACCTTTGTAACTGAATCCAATCTGTAAGCTCTGACCGGTTTCAAAAGGCGAAATCATCATCATCATCTTCTTATCCTTGTGGTCATAGCAACAGGTTTTCTACTTCCATTCTTCCCTGTCAACACTCCTTTTTCTTTCCATTCCTCACACAATTCACCCATCTTTACTTTGACCTACCTCTGCCTCTCCATTCAATAAAAACCACCAACCTTCCTTGCACATCAAAGCAGCTGCTTTAATCGTGGTTTAAAATGAACACAAACACCATAGCAGCTGACTTAACATTAAAATACACTCTTTATTTAAATCCAGTTACGGTATTAAATTAATATTCGTATCGATATTTCAGTTGTATCGTGTTTATTGTAACGGGTGAATGGCTGTTGAACTGAATTAACTATTATTGAGTGCTACCGAGCGTAACGATGATTGTGTGAAAGACAAATATGAGAATCGCTCGAACTCATTGACTTCTATTCAATCAATTGTGTTGCTTGCCTCAAATATACATGTGATTTTGTTTTTGTTTACATTTTGTATGTAATTCGGTATTCAGGCGTAAATTGTTGGCGTTCAGGGTTTTCTTTATAAACGGTGCTTAAAGTTGAGAACGAATAGTGCCTGTTTAATCACACGACGTACCATCTAGTAACTTTAACCAGCGTTTGTGAATGAACTCCTTAGTACGTAAATCATTCTATGTAGTGGTTGTCATATAAAAGAGGCCTGAAATGAAATATTTTTTGTCGTGATCTAAAAATAGGATTATTATGCTGAATTCACATTCTTTTTTATTTTGAGAAAAGGATGTTACAAAGAGGATCGAGTTATAAAAGGAGCACACAATGTGACGTATGAAGGATATTTTGAGACAGTCTAAGTAAGCTCTGCTGACGAAAAAAATTCAGTAAGACCTAAACGCTACCAAAACTGCTGAATAGCAAAAGACAGAGAGCCTTTCATTGTTTCCACAAACCATGACAAAACAAACTAATTAAGAAAATTCCTTTTCTAATTAATCACCCAACATTTCGCCAATAACTCAACGTTAGAACAAAAACAAAATAAGTGAACGAACAAACAAACTAGGGGTGTATTAGCGCTGTCTATCTTTTCGCGGAAGCTGTAAAAGGTAATTGAGGGTACGGCGTTATTTAATGGTGGTGGAGACGGGTAGTCGTGGCGGCAATCTTATTTAATGCGTTATTGCTCTGAAGTTAATACGATGGCGGAATAATGTTGATATTGTGGTGATAATGGTGTGAGCAGGAAAAGCCTAACGCATAAAGCGATATCGGGATTGAGGAACGAGACGAGAGATAGTTGAGTTTAGCCCAGCTCATTCCACTAATGTCGTAAACCCTCCTCCATTATGGGGTTACTTATTTGACTGCCTCGTTAGTGTAGTGGCCGTAAGCGCGACTGCTGAGCGTGAGGTCCTGGGTTCGAATCCCAGGTCGGGCAAAGTGTTAGCAGTCACGGAGTCTGGATTTGTGCCCGGTTGATGGCAATAGGCTCGCCCCTTATTACATGGGCCTTAAACATAACTGACGAAATGTGGGTGTACTATTAGGTACCCATCTGCCTAACCCTCCGGAGATAACAGGCGTGATTATATGTTATGTTATTTGAGCAATGTGGGTGTATTTGGATTGACTCAGAGTGCCTTAAAGCTGGACGATTGAGGGCTGGTCTGGCAAAACCAGTTGAACAGGAATACAGCTCTCAGACCCTGCTGCAGTATTTTAAGCTGAATTTTGTGCAGCTTTAAAAGGAAATTCGAAGACATGTGACATCTACCAACCCGCACTAGGCCCGCGTGGTGGATTATAGCCCATTCCCTCTCATAGAGAGTAGGCCTGAGTCCCAGCAGTAAGAATATTAATAGGCTGATTATGCTATGCTATGCTATGCCACATCAAAATTTGTGTTTCTACTAAATAGCTTATTTATTTTACCTTAACCATAAGTAATTCTTATATTTAGTTTTATAATTACCTTGTATTTCTCATATTAAGTGAATTGTATTGTACTCTTTTTGAGAAATAAATGTCTTAAACCGTAATATTGTTTCACAAAGACAAGAAAAATCACAGCCGGCCTTAAAAAAAATCTGTGCCTAATTCCGCCAAGTAATCAGTTATTCCAGTATTCCTGAACTTCAGAGGCTTATTGCGACTGAGTTATTAAAGTCAGTAAAGCGGCCAGCGCTGGCACGGTGCCCATCTTTCACCGCTTGTGTACGCTGTAAAAAGATATGCTTTAGGACGAAACTGGCGCAGGTACTCGAGATATTCAGTGACCGTTGGTTTAAAAGCAAGAGCTATTTAATTTCGTTTTAGCCTTTTTGTTGTTACAAAATTAGCCTTAAAACTCAGTGTTGAAGTGCTATTTTGTAAAGTGAACTTAGAGCCCTGCTAAAGTAACTGCTCTCAATTTGAAAGTAGATTTGTGGATTGATCTCGACAACGTTCAAATTTCAAACTGATGCTTAATTTTGAAGTTCTTACTATCTCGTATCTTCTTTTGGTGTAATCTCAAAGTTGTCTTTTATGAAATTTATAAAAGAACCGAGAAAAGGATATCTCCTTAGAACCACAGGCTTCCGTGTATCAAAAGTCCGTTTACTAGGAACGAATTTTACCTATGAAACTGAGCGCAATCAACTTGTCTAAACTCCGTTTAAGAGCTGCCAGTGTCAGTACTGCTAATCATCATCATCAGCCCGAATTCACCTATTGCTGGGTATAGGCCTCTCTTTTCTTGTGCCAATCTCCACGTTTCTGTGCCAGCCTCATCCAGGTATTTCTCCCGATGACTTCGTCTGCCCATCTCGTCGCTGGACGACCCACGTTTCATTTGCCATTTCTTGAACGGTATTCGGTGACAGCCTTAGTCCCCCAGTTATCACTGCGCCTTGCTAGGTGTCCTGCCCAACTTCATTTGAGTTCCGTAACGCGATTTCCAATATCGAAAACGTTTGTACGTCTTCGGATTTCGACAGATAATAATTCATGTGTTAGGACTGATAATAATCCAGGGCTATGATGAAACTGACTGCTCTTGACCGCAGTCAAATATGCTGATCACGTTCAATTTTTTTGTAGAAACTCGTTTTACTCTTCTTCTTAGCGTGTCAATGGCAAATTTTTATAATTCGTTTTACTATAAGCACTGATTGAAATAAACACAATTTTACAGTCCAAATAACAACCAAAAGCTTCAACCGTATATTTATCACCGTCTTTTTAGCGTGACCAATAAAACATGTCCCATATCTTGCTAACCGAAATGCTATAAAATTTTTGGTGCATGTTTCGGTAAAACCGAAACACTGGGTTACTGTGTCATAGTAGGTAATTACCGGAAAGCAGGTTTCGGTGAAATAAAATATTTACTTGAAGTTTGTGGAAAACTATTCTTCATTCTTATTTTTGTGTTCAGAAATAATAACGACTTGTTAGTTCTCGTTGTTAAACGTTGTTAGACGTGGAAAATTACTACTTTTAAGCTTCGTTTTATTTAGATTAAACACAAATTTTAAAAAGATTACACTGAGCTTTATTAATCGAACTTAGAAAAGTAAAAAATTAAAGTATTTTAAATTCTAACTACACCGATATTTAAAACGCTGTCGTAGCTGTGGAGACATCTCGTAGAGGCCCCTACGAGGACTTGTAAATATTATACACTGCATAGACCACACCTAGAATTAGTTTGACAGATCTATATGTATAGATCAATTTATATTTAAAAATCTCTCAATTGTGACGTTTTCTTTGACAATTCTCTAGCATTTTATAAAACAAACTCGCAATTTACTTTTACACTCACTTTTTCAGCAATCCTGAGATCAGTACGGAAAATTTAATTTAATTTGTTTGAATAAAATATATACGGGCAATAAAACATGATTAGACAATTGTAGACGAGAAAAATATACGAGAATAGTAATGAAAACCATATCTCTTGCAGCTAACAATTTTATAGGAGATTGCATGAAGAATTTTTATTATCTGACTTTAGTCGCTATACGGATTTAGAACAAACATACACATGTGTATGTTGTACGTATTCCTCTAAATTAAACTGCGTTGTATATGGAATTGAGAATTGTACTCTAAGCTTAAGTATTTTCTGTTTAGGGGTCGAAACCCTTTTTAGTTTTTGTGTTACTATTTTTCGTCTTAAATTCTAAGTTCAACATCGTTGGGGTGACGTCTGAATATTTTTCTGTACTTATCTAGTTTTTTTTTTCTATTACAAATTATTTCTTAAAACGTCGTTTATTTACAAATACTGGCTTTTTCGTGAAATGCTGAAGGTAAATTGTAATATGCCTCGTAATTTTGTAAAATTTTATGAAACATTAATTTTAATGACGATTCATAAGCCATTTACGGTCAATTGTATCAACAAAATATATTTTGTACCAGTGACTCTGCTAATCAAAATCATATACCATTTTGATTACACACCACTGCTGTTTACTTACATAACAAAACGACGTGGACCAACTTTCGTCAATACGGTGTCCTATGATTAACTTGATAAAGAAAACAAATACCGACAGCAATAAATTACACTATTTTAGTAGCTACATAAACAAACGATAAAGATTAAGACAGTGCGCACACCAGAGTCAAAAACATTTTGTCTACAATAGACGGAATAACTGACTATAACGGTTACTTAAATCTGAATTTAGAATTTGAAGTTGAGAACCTGTCAAACTCGACTTTAACAATACGTTTTGAATTTCGAAGGAATCACCTTGACCAATTAAAAGACTCTTTTCTTGCTTGAATCCACACCTTCATAATTTTACGACTACTAATAATGTTTCTTTTTTGCTCGAATTACGCTTGCGTGTGGCCGCAACTCGCCAACATGGCCAAGAATGGATCCCAGGCTGCATCATCGTTTCGTATTCGCGAATGCATGCATCGAGGTTCAGCACACTTGAGAAGAAGAAGAACAAGAAACCGATTCATTCATTTCATTCGAATTCCTCAGAATGGCGGTTCGCAAAATAAATGTGGAAGCACAGCGTCTGCGTCTAGTCTTACATCGAGTTAGGTAGGTCTATACACACACATACAGACAACACACACGTCTTATTCTACGTAATAAACCGTATATTCTTAAAGCCATATTACCCGAGACGATAAAAAGCAGATTCTCAGCTTTAATTTGAATGTATGTTATTATTTTTATTGCGTTTTCTTTTCTGAGATAAATTGTGTTACTCCGCCTTTGCGCTGCTGCAAAGTGATTCACAACCCTTTTGAGTGTTAGACTAATAAAATAAATGGATCCCGAAGACATTTAAATATACGATAGACGGGACAACGTGAACAGAATCGTAATCTAAGTTCGAGAGCCAACTGGGTGCTGTCCGTACAAGTGCAACGTATCAAAATTGGAAATTATGTCATTTTTAGGGTTCCGTGACAATTATTCTAACAGTATCCCATGTATAGTATCTTAAATCTCTTTGATGGACTCAAAGGACGGATTTGAGATGTTATTACGGAATCGTGGATTGTTTGCAGAGACGTCAGCACATAAAACTACTACAATCTGTTAATTTTTGTTATAGATTTTCAACTCTATTTCTAAAGCATTAGGTTCAAGGTTAATTGGGTAAAATTGTCAGTTTCTGGTAGCTTGATGTGCTTGGCGTCTGTGCAAACAATCCACGATTCCATTTTGTACAGAAACAATTGAACCTGAATTTTTACATTACAGGCGAATGCTCCCTGTGAGGGAGCGCCTTCAGGTTTGTTTTTGTAGGAAATAGTCATTTAGTGGCAAAGTTTACTATCAAACTTTTAACACCAAGCCCCACCAGAATCTCATCAGCACGTCCAAAAGAGAAAAAAATCATATCGAAAATTTAGTCAATCGACTTTCAACGTTTTTTATTTTTTTTATTTATTTGTTAATAATCATGTACATTATACATAGAAATTTGAACAGTGATCCCCAAACTAGACGTTAGTCTGTATCTAAACGAAAATGTACAACACTGATCCCCAGATCAGAGTTGTACATTTTCGTTTTATTATCCAAAAAGGTCGTACACGGTGATTATTAACAAAATTAAACTAAAAGTAAAATTAATAAATTGAAGTAAAAACAAGGAAAATATAATTAAGAGTGAGTAAAAACAAAAACTTGGTAACAATACTTTTTCACAAACAAGATTCAACTTAAATGTGTGTGAGCGTGTGCGTGCGTTAGTCTGTGCGTGTGCGTTCGTGTATGTGTGCATGTGTGTATGTTTGTGTGTGCGTGTGTGTATCAGAATGAGCGCTATCAGTTAGTGTAGTCTTACTACTTATGTAACATTCAATCAACATTCAAACAAACAAAGAGATCATAGATAATAGAGCTACGGTATACCTATCTAAGGTACCTTACTGACTTTGCCCTAGCATACATACGTGATACCACATTGAAATTGAAGCAATTAATTTCAGACTTCCCAAAGAAAGTTACTGAATTTTCTTTGTAAGCTATAGATATTATTACTTTTTACAAAACTCGTTAAAATGTAAAATACTTTTCCCTTTGATCCGTAAAACCATCAGAGAAATATATTTTCCATAAAATCATTTAATTAGTGATTGATTGATTAACGTTCATCAGAGAGTCTTTTTGGTCGATATCTATACAAAAGCTGTCAAAGTTTGTTACCAGTTCTTCAGTCAAACACCCTTCACCAACGTTTAAAGTACACAGAACAACAGCCCTTATAACTATCGGAATAAGATTTAAAGTTCGGTGTAACGTCTGGCAGATGTTATCGTTTTCTGTATGACAGATTGCCTGAAAGTTTCCATCAATTTTAAGTTACTTTCATTTGTTTATTCGCTCAATATTCCGCAGCTATAGAAAGTAAAATGTTTTTATTAGCTTGAACGTGGACCTGGAAAATTATTTAGTTAAGTGTCTACAGCCGTTTTCATGCCTATTGATTTAAGGTTCCGTAAGTACTATAAGCCGTTGAAGATTTTAGTGTTTTGTGTTGATCGAGCTAAATTGAATTGTGACGACTTTATTTCGGAGACTAGCACTTAATAAATTGTTTTAGTTAGACTGTTGTATTGTTAATTGATGTTACAGTTTTTCACTAGTGTTTTTATTTGAACCTGTCATTCTTGGTGACGCCATTTTCTACGGGTAAGATTTTAATGGTGGCGAGATGATTTAGACGCGCATCACGAATGCTGGCTCTAGGTCGCACATGAGAAGTGTACCTGGAAGGATATGGGGGCGGCTTTTGCCCATCAGTGGGACATACGAGGCTATTAAGAAGGAAAAAAGAAAGATTTTAATGGGCTGATTTCAATTCTAATTCAGTTCCAACCGCTTTTTGAAACCTATCAATTATGCTACAGAAAGGACTAAAAACGCCATTTTATGAACACACATTTATATAACATCATACAACAATAAAACATTCATATTTACATTTGCAGCTCAGCATACACGGAACCCACGCGTGTTAAGGAACATAAAAGATATTTGTTTGTTTATTTGAATCTTGCCGATGTCGGTACTTACTCTCTGCATGGTATATGCATATTTATTGCTGCTTGTATGGTCCCTAGCCTCGTATATGGGGGTGAAGAGGTAATAAATCTGAAACACGTAGACTGGCTTGAATGAGTTTTTCAGACCTTGAACTGGATGACTATGCAGAAGCGTAATGAATTGGAGATTTAAGGAGTAAGTGTTCGTTGTGGAATTTGGTCCGCTAATAATATAATACTAAACAAGAGTTTTTGACCTCAAGGACTGAGTATTAGGGCTTAAGAGCGTTAACGACTTACGGCATTTCATAGAAACTTTTAAGTCCTTTTTTTCGAAATGGCTAAGCTTATTTTAATGAAACTTCATACGCATAAGCAGGATACATAAGTCTAAAAAGTTGACAGAGAACATTTTTAAAAAATAGTGCTACAGCTAAATTAGACCGATTTTAGATTGTCCATAGAAACAGAAGTTTCCAATTATCTTTTTTTTTTAACAGACAATTCAAAAAGTTTGTATGGAATGCCGTAAGTCGTTAACGCTCTTAATCGATGCATACTATGCAATACCTACGTAAGACGAAGTGTGCTATCTAGAAAAGCTGACTTTACTTTTGTGATACAAATAAATACTTACATAAATTCCCGCCTTTTTTCAATGAGGGTAGGCAGGACCCACAGAACGCACCCTGCCACGATGTTTACATCATACTCCTTTTTCCTCGTCCACGTTCACACACCTTTCTGAAGAACCTCACCAATAAGGTCAGTGTCACCTCCAGGCCTAGCCATGAATGAATACAAATAATTTAACGATATTATCAGACAGGTGTAGTTAACGTAGCAACATACGTCAAAGCTCGATGAAACTGGTACGGACCAAATTACAGATGCGGCTCTGATGGCGGACACATCCAAATAAATGCTTAGGTACTGCACTAGGTATCTGTCAAACTTTCTCAAATCAAAAATTAGCCAAATGTAACAACAATACAATAAAGTCATAACATCACGCCTGTAATCCCCGTAGGGTTATGCAGAAGTGTACCTAGTAGTAGATACATCCATATTTCGCTAGTTATATGTACGTCCCATGTAATAGGGGGTGAGCCTATTGCCATCAACCAGAAACAAATCCAGACTCCGTGGCTGCTAATAAGAAATTCCTGATGGAAAAAACCCAATAACAATTTGCCTTACTCGGGAATCGAACCCAGGACCTCATGCTCAGCAGTCGCGATTGCGATCACTAGACCGACAAAGCAGTCCAGCCGCCAAAACTAGCCAAATCAAATAACAATACACTATCGAACCACAAACCCCGGCCCATTTCCCCTCTAATCTCGAAGTCTCTGGAATCTAAGCACAATCTATGTTCCCACGGGGATCGACACTCTTCATGAGTGTCAACCCTCGTCGAAGTACAGCCTTAGCAAGACGTCACGAGGTATGGCCCAACGTTTACACCTTTTACCCCTGATATATGTGCCAATATCGTATGTGTCAATGGATCAAATATTTTTTTTAGTAAGGGTAGTTGGTTATGGACGTTTTTCGCTGATTTGATCTGGGGAGAGGGATGCTGCTGGGTGAATTTAGGGGGTTAAGTAACAACACCAAATGCGTTTCAATACTCCTTGATATACGGTTCTATTTACTAAAACAAGTTACAGTTTTACCATATGTATGTTAGACTGTAAGGTAATTATCTAAAGGCCAAAGTTGTATGAAAATATATAAAAGTTATATTACTTTATTTGTTGTAGGTACTGTTTCTTACTTTCTCGAGGAGCTCGTGGCTAAATAATACCAGCCGCTCGGGTCGATCTTCAGGTTAAGCCGCGCTTGCCTAGATTGATCCGTGGATGGGTTGCCGCCCATTCCATACCGAGTTTCCTCCATGCCTCAGAAAGCACGTTAAGCCGTTGGTCCCGGCTGTCATTTGTAGATCTTTGACAGTCGTTACAGGTAGTCAGTGGCCTAAAAGTCTGAGAACCAGTCTTACCAAGAGGTATCATATTACCCAGTACTGAATGGGCTGTGGAGGTCAGATAGGCAGTCACTCCATATAAAATACTGGTATTCAGCTGCTTCCAGTTAGACTGGAAGCCGACCCCAATATAGTTGGGAAAAGGCTAGGCAAATGATGACTGTTTTGTACCTGCCAAGTACACCATTCTTTATCGCGCTATCCAATTTTAAACCTTATCCTAAGGTATTTCGTAAGGATCGATCTATTATTCTCAGTAATCGTCTGACACATTTATTACTTCGTCAATATCTAAGTCCAAGCCTACGTGCTCTCGATTCGTCCAGGTCAAAAACTCGATAACAATTTCGAACTTGACGAATGATGCATTTTAAAAAGGATCGATTCAAAAAACACCTAAGACACGCGATTATTCTTATATTCCACGCACATCTGTGATCGTAAGGGTAAATTTTCTTTACACATATTTTAGAATCTACCACACGTAGTAAGCAAACCTTGGAATATATTGCCGCGATTCGATGCGATTTATTGCGGTAGAAAAAAGGAGTGTATTTGAAATCTTAGCTGTGTGAAGTGGGGGACTAGATATCTTTACGGGACTCGTGTGGAGTGGGATTTATATTTATTTTCATGATGCTCATATTGCTGGGTTTTTCTTTTTCTTTACTGGTGTTGTTTTGGCGTTTCTTGCTTTATTGTCAAAGGTGGTAGTTAGATATTTGTTTGAAGGACGTTTTATTGTTAAAATGTTTGGAAGTAATGTTTTTTGTTTTGTTTCGTTGATCGAGTCGCAAGCGCGAGTGTTGAGCATGATCTCCAGGGTTCGATTCCCGGGTCGGGCAAAGTGTTATAGTGAGTTTCCGTCAGGAATTTGTCAGTAGCAGCCACAATGTCTGGATTTATGCCCGGTTCATGGCAATAGGCTAGTCTCCTATTACAATGGGACTTCAACATAACTGGCGAAATGTGGGTATACTATAAGGTCCACGTCTGCCTCTGTGTAATGTGTTTTAAATTAAATAACTTAAAAACGTTTCTTCAAAATCGGTGGAGACTTGAAAGTGTAACAAACTGACAGACAGGTAGACAAACTACTCTTTCAAATTCATAAAATTAATGGGGATATTATCTTATTATAATCAACACATGTATAAGCATCTGCAGTTCTCCTTAGCCTGGCTCCTACATAATCAATGTTTGTCCCAGTTTTAGTTCCTACTTTAAAATATTACCGCGCTATGCTAAAACTTTTCTATTTGACGACACCGCTATATTATAAGTTTAGCCTGCATATATTTTGTAATGTTTAAAGAATGAATTTCTTGATTTATTTCTATCCTCTACGTTATGTTATCCGATTTATAATGTTTCAGTTTTGAGCATCACAGTGTGAAGGTTTTAGGAACAGTTCCTTCTTTACCTACATACGTATAGAAGGGCTGTGTTGTGGTTAGCTGAACCATCACCCAATTTCTGCCATGTCACTGTGTTCCTGTAAGTTTGCTCAAATGGATTAACTAATCTGCATAGAGGGAGCAGCATTACGTTGCTTGCTAACAGTTTACTTCAAAATTGGAATCTGTGTAATAACAAGATGATGTGATTCAACTCGGATTAGCTTGTATAGTTGTGTGTATTGTACAGTAGAGTTTTTTTCTTAAAAAAAAACCTTGCACCACCCTAGGAGTTTCTCCTGTATCGTGGGTGCATTTACAAAGATTTAAACTCAGAAATAAACAGCCAGATCCGGAACGAACCAGCAACATGCAGCGCAGAAGCCAGTCGCTCAGCCATTGCGCCAACCGTGCCGTCTTGTACCGTCGAGTTGATTAGAATGATAAGGTTGCTTCAACTCTATCTTTAATATTATAATTGTGAAAGTATGTTTGTTTGTCACGCCTTCAAGCCATAACGGCCGTACGAATTTCGATGAAATTGCTGATTAGCTTGCAGATCGACCATAGCCTAGGTTAGGACAAAGAAAACATTTGAACCCGCCAGGACGTTCCCGTAGGATAATTTCGAACTCAACACGAGGGAAGCCATTGGCAAAAGCTAATAAATACATAAACGATGGCACCGAACACTTTTTCGCCAAAAAAGCCAGGAGTTATAAATTCAATTTTACTGCAGCAAATAAAATATTCTAATTCAGAGCTCTTCCACGCTATTGTATCGATGACACACGCCAATAAAGTAAAAATAGGTCAGCGGGCTGCAAAGCGATATGTGTATGAAACGCTGTGTTCCGAGTACGGAATCCGTTGTCCGAGCGGAACGTTTTCGGTAGAGGAATAGTTGGCACTGTGCCACTTTTAAACACGGTGTCCTGTTGTGTCTGCTGTTAAAGATATAGTGTTCCTGTCGAAAGGCTTATCTTCGAATTAAAAATTGTTTGGAAAAAGAGGATTTAGTTTGTTCGTGTTTATTTGGCTGTATCATATTATCCTTTCACTACAGCCATGTTGCTTATTGCTAAATAGATGACGGATTTGTCTACCAAATTACTACAAAGATCTAAGTAGCAATCAACAGTATGAATTTGCAGCAACAAACCGATTTCACAATTCAATATGTCAAACCAATTTGCATTGTCTTTGCTGCCTTTGATATGCTATTGTCAATCGAAACACACACCATATTCAAACACGATAATCAACTATGAATGCAACATCCTCATGAATCTTACTAACTCTATTCACACCCCGTAAACGCTAACGAGCGCAATAATAAACACATATCATTAGAGTATTCCACCTGATTTCACGTAGTTCAGTAATGTATGTATTTACATAATCTAACTACGTTGATTAAGCGGTGAGCGTCCGCAGATCTCACACATAACGTTTAATTACGAGACAGCCATTGTTATTATGTAAGGAAATTAACTATTAGTGGTACATCTATGGCTGGAATAATGGGATTCGATTTTGCAAATTGTCTACTAAACAATTGACAATCATCATGGACAGATGGCTCAAGGCTGGGTGTAATACCAGACAATCAATCATAGGAAATAGATTGAACCTAGCGTAGCCTAGAATGTCTTTTCAAGGATGTTTGGCAATTTATCAATCATCCGACATCTATCTTTTTTCGCGAAGCGGCTGGGTAGCGGTATGTAGGCTGTTTTCCAGTCGTCATTTCGACGATTAATAACCAAATGAGTACATCATTCTCCCGCCCTTATCCCAATTTATCTGGGGTCGACGCAGCATGTCTTCTTCTTCCATACTTCTCTATTACTCGTCATCTCAGTAGTCACCTCCTTTCCTGCCATATCATCCTTCACACAGTCCTCCCATCGTTTCTTTGGTCTTCCTCTACTCTTATACTTATCCACATTCATACTCAAAACTTTTATCAAGACATTTTCCTAATTCTTCCGCAACACATGAGCAATCCAAGCCAACCGATTACCACCACACGAAATGAGTACATACATACCAAAGTGTGTGAGGTTTGACATATGAAAATTGACGGAATAGGGCGCTTAGAAATAATCTGTCTTTACTTTTATTTAATAATCCCTTTTATTCTGACTACATTCGTAAATAAATAAATACATTTTGAATTTTATAAAATATCCCGTAGATCAGTGTGCCTCTTTGCATAGGCCTCCTTTAACAATTTCCACTGGGTTCTGTCTCGCACTACTCTTCTCCAATGTTGTCCAGCCGTGAGCTTCAGGTCGTCTTGCCATCAGGTTTGTTGGCGACCTCTATTTCGTTTCCCGTCCCTGGGGTACCAATCGGAGAATATTGTGCTCCATTTGTTTTGTGGGTCTTTATATAGTATTTATTATACTTATAGTATTTATAGCATTGACGTGGAAATACCAATTCAATGCTATAAAAGTCCAATGGTACTCAAAACTTGCCATTCATAAAATCATAAACCCAAACGTTTATGATTTTATGAATGGTAAGTTTATTTGAAAGTAGCGTACCTTCAAGTTATAATTTCAGTTGGACTTTACTTCTGGGACCATTTCGAAGGTAAAACGAGGAGGTACGAGTATCTCCACAATCTCCTTTTGAGATTATTAAAGTTTTATATTAGCTGGACGTACTGTAGTTGATTGCTTCCGTGTTTCTTTGCACAGAAATGAGAACTTATTCCCGGAGTATTGTTTACTTAATATTAAATCTGATTCCGCTGTGGCTTTCTCTAAGTCACAGTGCGATGAAGAAATGTGCTTTGATTTCTTTCTTTCTATGAGTGAATGTTTATGTATGAGATTACGATAGATGAAAGGTAATTAAGATATGAAATTATCTACGTCATTACATTAAATGTAAATACATTAGTTATTAAGAACTAATGAGATTATTTACCAGGCTTTTTCACGAATAATCACGATAAATAGACGGTAGACTGGTAGAAAATGCCCAAGACATTAAGTTCGCCTTTGTACAGTTTTTACTTGTGCATAAAGTTTTAATAAATAAATAAATAAATAATGCTGAGTGATGTTGTAAGCTCATTCATTCAAATTCAAAACTGGACTTGTGCAATCTTATTTTATACACGGGACTGATGGCTATATCAATAACACCAAGCGACTTCTCAATGAAGAATTAAATGTACAGTTGGATTTTTTACCCTCAGCACCGAGAGATTTGTCAAATTACTAAAGTGCAATCAGTTTAAGCATTAATAAATGTCCATGTGTCGCTTAATATTTGTGTAAACACGCATTTAACACACTGAGTAATGCAAGTGTCTTTACTACTTCAGGAAAACGAAGCGATGTATTGTTTGACGTAAAGCAACATTAAAATTTAACAGCACCACCACCGCATAAAGAACACTTAATAATCTACCTTTCCCACACATACATTAATACATAACATAAACATCACGCACATAATCCCCGAAGGGTTAGGCAGAGGTGTACCTAATAGTACACCCACATTACGCCAGTTACGTTCAACCGGACACCAATTCCGACTTCATGGCTGCCACTAAGAAATTCCTGATGGAAATAACACTTTGCCCGACCTGGGAATCGAACCCAGCACCTTATGCTCAGCAGTCGCGCTTACGGCCACTAGACCAACGAGGCAGTAACATACACATTAATACACACTATAACCTATTTGTATTATAACGCCGAGAGCCCAGTAACAATTCCCGGGAGACTAATCTGTGGGAGGATTACGCGTTATTGTCGACTATTGCGATTTAGTCCTGCACTATTACGAACGTTTGTTAGCTGGCATTCGAAGCCTGTAGCTGTTCACAGGACTCGGGACTGGCAGGTTTATGCTTTGAAGGTGCCATGAATGCTCCACAGCCGTAATAACAGCTTAGAAATAAAATGTTTTGACTATTTGTCTGTCTGTTTGTTTTTACTGATTTTTAATCTATATATTACTAGATATGCCTTGCAATGCATCTTTTTTTACAATACCCTACCTACTTACCCCCTAATCACCTAGCGGTGTGAAATATACTTTACGACCTATTCTTATACCAACCAAATATATATAAATAAAATTCATGAAAATTGGTCGAGCCGTTTCGGTGGAGTGCGACTACAAACAAAAACAAATACGAGATACGAGGTACGAGATTGCGAGATTCGGGGGTTCGGGGGTTCGGGGGTTCGGGGGTTTAGGGTGCGAGATTTTTGTTTATATAGATTTTACTTTAACAAAAAAAAACAGTTTCTCGAAAAATCCCGTGACCAAGTTAAAAATTCAGACTTAAATCGTTACATTCGCCACATCTACGAGATTTTATCCCAGGTAGACAAATATAAACGTAAGAAAAATCGGCGAAACTGAAATTTATTTATTTATTTAACACTTCAAGCACAAAGTACAGAGGCGGACTTAATGCCTTAGGCATTTTCTACCAGTCAACCTTTGGGTGATGCAGAGACAAACAGTGGTAGGTGTATCTATCTGCAAAAAAAATATTTATTACAAAGATAAACTACATGGATATATAAAATACTATAACTATATATCAAAATACTATAAATATATATGTAAATATAAATTTACACCGATATACTAAAATAAAAAGACATACAATCAAGAAAACATTAACGTTGTGACGAAACTATGGGCGATTAAAACAAAAGTCACTAAGTCCCGATTTTATCGATTGATTGGTTCTTAAGTTAAAAGAGTAACAAGACAGACGTCCACCGTAGATACGTTGTGAATTGTAATAAACATGTAAGGAGAACATGTTTAGCGTTAACCTAAAGGCGCCAACCCACAGCGGTGCACGCTGTGCACGGGCACGCGGCGCATTTTAGCTGCGTGGGTTCATTTTTTTGACAACGCGGGTCTACGTTTCCACAGCAGTACACGCTACATACCCACAACTATGTACAACTGTAGCGTACGTGGCCCACCGCGGCATAGTCGTGGGTTAATATTCGTGTATAGCGTGTACCGCATGCACAGCGTGAATGGCGTTGACAGCGTTGCGCTATGTGAGCGCCTTGTTCGAGCTAGCCACGTATGTATTAATGACGTCATTTGATGCAATCAATCACATACATTTTCTTGCAAAGCGAAGCTTAACACACGTGCGTAGGCTATCCGTGCGCCGCGGTGGGTTTGCACCTTAAATCCCACGCAGTTCTTCTCGTACGACGAAATACTCGTAATTGACAAACCTGTCAGTTGACTAACCTAGTTTATGATGTCTCTTTCAAATATATTCATGCAAATATTTGATCTCTTGCGAGTTGCGTCGCCCACCCTTTATTCAAAAGGCTGTGTATTCAAGTGTAAGATTGGACTAGATTTTTGATAAGTAGTAAGCAAAGTAGGTACTATCGAGTTCACTAACTGTCGACCACTTTTCAACCTTATTGTCTAGGGCATAAGGGTGAAAAGTAGGTGGTACTTATCAGGTGATGAGCCGTGTTTTGAGTAATATTTATAGTACTTACCCGGGCGTTGACACATTGAGATTCAGAAAGGGATACATACAGGTGTAAGTTATAAACGCTAGTTGAACTTTTTCTAAAATTCGATGTGCCATTTTAACGGCCCGGATGTAGGTTCATGTTCCATATTCTAAGTCTTATATTTGTTTGGCCTATAAGCTTGATTACCCTGCTATTTCAATCAATAAAACCTTTTCAAATATATCAGTTGTTCCAAAAACACAAAAACAAATGAAAGTGTTTTGCGACATATAAACATTTTTTATCGGTAACTTTTATTTTGAATTGATACGTCGTTTTGACATATTTGTAAACAAACACCGTCAAACTGTCACAGTTTATTTCACAGATAAAAATCTGACGATTGAAAAATCGATGTTAAGAATTTTTTTTTCCTTTTACGTATTCATAAACCCCGTCTCTATTTCCTACAAAATAAAGACTATTTTCAGCATACCTTTCAATCAGAAACTGTTGAAATAAAGCACTTTTCACACTACACCGCGATTTGTGTGAAAAATATCCGCTTGTTAGCGAGGCGGGGTTATTTATAGAGGCACTAACAAGATAACCGCGGTAATGAGAAACGAAGCATCCCTTCGCACTTCGTTGCAAGGTTTTTTTTATATTTTTCAATATCCCGCATAGAATTCCCGGGTTAATGGCTGCGGATAAAGATCGTCTGGTGTTTACTTAATTAAGGATGTTCTTTGCGGTAGCTGGACTAAAACGTCCAACGTTTTAAATAAAGAAGTTCTAGCTTTAGGTACATTAAACCAGCTACATACAGAGTAATTAGTCACTTTATAACTCACATAACTGGATTATGTTTTCAGTTCTCATACGGATAATATTGACTAGAGCAGGAGCTTGGAGAAAAGACTATGTACAGTCCAAAAAAAGCAATAAAAAATCTACAGAGCTTCAGACTAAAACGGCAGTGCTATTCAGTAAAAATACCTGATGAAAAAGTGTGTGAAGTTCTGCAGTATTATTTTTTTTTATTTTGACAATCTCTAGTAAAGATGAAAATATAGCCACAAAGCTGTGTTATTAGTGCAGGTTTCGGGTTTGACTACACAATAGTTTAGCAGAACCACAAAAGCCACTAACATCAAAACAAACAATAAATATTAGATAAAAACTAAAAAAGATACAAAACAAGAAAGTTCGCTCAGCTATTTGTTGTACCAGGGCTACATGCATAAAAGGAGGCTTGCGTTACACAACGCAGCACACAGCAAATGAAACCGCATTACTGTGGTGACATTCGCTTTTTATTCCTTATTTTCTTCTTCAGTATTATTTTCTGCATAAAGCTACACGTGTTTTCTATACGTATTTACTTTAAAGTCTTGTTGTTTCTATGTCGGCTTTGTCTCTGATACTTTTGTAAAGTGAATTCTAGTTGGGAAAAGGAAAATACAGGATGTTTGTTCTGTGTTTCTGATTCAACAGATGAAATTCATGCTGTCTTGTATGTATGTTCTTTTTACTGTACATTATGTTTATTTTACTACATAAATAAAAGCAGAAAAACATTAAAGGGCGTCAAAAAACTCGTCGATATCGCTGTCAACAGGAATAGTGCCCAGAATGCCGGCAGCATTGCCACGTTGGATGGCAATGCTAATTCTTTGACCAAAAACTAGGCCAGCCCTTTGGCCACAGGAGGAATCGCCCAACCGCTTGGTGACTATTAATAAATGCAATTTCTTATTCAAAAATTGCCGTATGAATTTGATGATATTGCATTTTCCAGTGAATAGGCACTCTCGACTTGTTGGCGTACTCAAACTTATTTAGATCTTGGCTTCCGATTTAAACTTGATTGTGGTTGTTAATTCAATCAACTCAGTACATTCACTGCAGGACACAAACTTCTACCTACTTCTACCGTGAGATACAATACTGGATCGAACCACACACTATTCAGTCAGTGTCGTACAACATCACAACTATTACCCCTGACGGAGCAAGCCTATTTCTTCTTCTTCGTAGCCTGTCATGCGTCCCACTGCTAGGAAAAGGCCTCCCCTTAATACTTCCAAACCTCTCTGTCTTGTGCAATATCTCGCCCCGCAAACAAGATCAGATCGTCAAACCACCGCCGCGGTCTACCTCGACGGCAATTTTCTCCGTCAGGCGTCCAGTGAGTGACGATCTTTGCAAGCCTATTTACCTAATTTATATTAACTGTAGGTACCGTTGTACCATATTTAAGCTGTGGTAAAAGCTCATAAAATGCCTATTAATGTAAAAATATTTGTAGTATTGGGCTTATGGTGCTCAAAGATTCCCTTTCCGCTTTCCACTATGCTACTCTCTCTACCAAAGATGGGAGTCCAGTCTACCAGTGGGAGTTAAGCCACCATTTTCTTCTAGCCACAAGCTGTTGTTTACTAATGTGTTTTAAACTTTATTAAAGGAAAAGCTATTCATAAAAGCAATATATTTACTAGGAACCTACAAAACAAACATTTTCCGTCAAGAAAACGGTTATTTAGCTCACAAAGCAACATTTTAACACATGTAAACTTTACGCTACCGTAAAATTACTTTTTATCGTCCCAGAGGCATAAAGTTGAAATTCCAATAAAATAGATTTCCAGCGATATTATGACGACGTGTATTCGTTTAATTTCGCCATTTGTGTGGAGTTTACCCACCACGAGAGGCATTATAGGGGCCATACCAGCGTTTTATATGAAAAAATCAGCCATTCCTATTTCAAATTACCACTTGTGAACGTCGCAAGCACTTGAAACCGGGGAGAAAGTTTAATATAATACAAACAAGAGGTGTTTAGTATACGTAGATATACAGATAAATACGTTTTGTTCATCCCGCTTTGTTTTCGTTCAAAGATTAATTCTTTCGATAAATATAACCGAATGGAAAGTCAATTCCCATTGATCTTTTGTGTTCATTGTTGTTTTGGATATGGTTGGGTGACACTGTGATAGCACGGATTACAGCGAACCCACATTAGGTTAGATAACGCGGCCCATATAAATTGCCGGGATATTCGGAAAGAACATAATTTACTTATAATCCCAACATTTTCCTTTACTAGGGTTTTTTTTTATAATAATAGCAGACCACTCAGTGAGACCTTGACCCTCGTGGAGCATCTTAAGAAATCTTCTTTTCATTACAGACTCAGAGTTACATTGGCTACTGGAGGTCACCCAAACTACTTGTAGATATTGCGTAAGATAGCACTAGACACACATCGCCGACTTTTCGAGCCTCGATGAAAATAGCAGATAGGTACCTAATTACAAAACTCATAAGACTGAAAGTTTCTTATTAACTGTGGTCTAGCCTTAGTAGTTCGTAATCCTTATAGGCTTCTGACTGAGAACGTTAGATAGACCTATGTAATCATAAATACAATTGTTTGACACTTAGCAAGTGATAATTTCTGGAAGTACTACCGCGCTTACTGACGATTGACCACTTTTCACTCTTATGCCCTGAGACTAAGGTTGAAAAGTGGTTGTTGCTCTGAGCGCGGTAATACTTATTGACACAGTTACACAAAAAAAAAAAAATTACTGACAGAAAAGTTCACTATTGCCATTACCTATTTGTCTTCCATGCGGACGTAAACTAAGATAGATGCTATTTTTTTTAAACCATTACCATTACCACCACCATTACTACCACCACCATTACCATTACCATTTATATTAGCCTACATTGTATCCCACTGCTGGGCAAACGCCTTCCCTTTCTCCCTCCAAACCTCCCTGTTCTGTTTAATTTCTGGCCCTCAGTCGTCCAGTGAGTGAAGATCTTTGCCCGCACCTCTCCGTGTGCATCCGTGCGACATAGCCAGCCCACTCCCACTTCAGCTTGGCTGTTTTAACTCCAACATCAGCTACTTGAACAGAAACTCTAAAATGTGATATAAACCCGCCTTTCCAAAATACACAAGCATGCAGTTAACTGAATTAACTTTCAGTGAAAGGAGGTTACTTACTTTTTCAATGACACGAAAAGCAGGCAGGCTTGTGCAAAAATACAGATTAGTTCGTCCCGGGAAGGTTGATGTATGAAAAATTCAAGTTGATCTTTGCTTAAGCACAAAGCCCACTCACTGGTGCGCTGTACGGAACGCCGTGTTACGTAAGGATGGGCACACACGGTTTCACAGGATGTAAAAAAATTACTGGTTTTTGCAGCAAGAAATTCTTGGTAGCAGCACTGAGGCCCGGATCTGGAAGACTGGTGGAGGAATAGGCTTAACCTCCTGTTATATTAGACCGAAAGAATACTAGTGGAAATGTGAATGAACATGACTGCTTGGCTGCCTTAAAGGAATACTTGCTTGGTAGACACCAAGCAAGTCATTTTAATATCAATGAAGTCATTTTATAATATAATATTAATCGTCAATACCTCCAAACTATTTTCATTCTTATGTTGTGATTTCCACTCTATAATTTGACAGGAAGTCACTACAATTTTCTTTTTTCGTGTTTCGGTCAACATTTGTATGTTCTGCCTTAGTGCTTAGAGATTTCTTCAATCTCCAACTAAAACAAAAATCCTACAAAAAATTAAAACAAAAAAATAATTATCTTCCTTTAACACAAAAACCAAAAAAGCCACGGTGAACCATCAGCTTAAAATGTAACCCAACATAAGCGGCCGACAACAGGTGTTATGTGATAATGACTAAACAGCCTTTGAATTTGTAATGAACGCAGTGAGTACGGGGTGGCGGGTGCCATGGGGCCTTTGTGACGTCACGGGCTGGTGGCACAACGTAGCAGTCTACAGAAGGTCGGGTCCTTACATCGAGCGAAAACGCACGCACATAGACAAACAAAAGAGTAGGTATGCTTAGATGATGGCTTGGATAGTGTGGTCATTTTGAGTGGAAGGTGACTAACAACAGGCCACCACATCACCACCACTCACATCTACCTGGTAAACACACCAGGTAGATGTGAGTGGTAAAGCCGGGAGGGGACGCCCTAGAAGGACAACAACAACAATAACAACAATAGTAATTTATTTCTCAAAAAGGTAAAATTTTGGTACATGGTATCTGGGTTACAGGCAGATTCAAACCTTTGTGAGAGCTGCAGTCTTTACTGGGTTCGAGACCTGTATGAGACATCTCCAGGGTCACAGCCTTAAAATTACAATATTAAATTGCACTTACGTACTACAACATTGTAAAAGCTCCAAGTAATAACAGGAAGAGAATAAAATACAAAACATAAAGTGAGCTATGAGTGTCTTTGGAGAGTGTTGGAAGCAAGACATACACTGACTTTATTGACTTTGGTGATGTTCTATAGAAAGGTCAGGTGATGCGTAATACTCGCAAGCGATGTGTGAGTATGACCAGTTGTATGAACGCAGACGAAGCTAAAGGAATATGTTAAGAGCAGGAGGCGTTTTTGTTTTTTTTTTTTTCTCTAAATAAGCTTGCGTTTGACCCCAACTCGCCTAATGTGAAGCGATGGTGTGGACTAGGGTGAAGCAGGCTTGCATTTAAGAAACCAATTCACTCGAACTTTGGACAGATCCATTATAATGATCTCACCAACTGGCGGTTCGCACAATAAATGTGAAAACAAAGCGGTTTGTTCAGTAGTTTCGACGTAACTCCAAGAAAAAAGATGTGAGTTTACTCGTATTTATGTGTGTGTACATAGAAGCGGCTCACGTACAGCAAGTGCAAGCACACTCGCGTATAGCGCGAACAAAACCCTAATCGGCTTTTCAGAGTCAAACTGGCGCTCTTGTGTAGTTTTAGTTGCAAATGAAACATGGATCTCATTCATCCCAAATCACTTTGTTCGATTCCTAGGTCGGGCAAAGTATTATTGATTTTTTCCATCAAGGATTCCTCGGTTGCTGGCAATAGGCTGGCCTCTATTACATGGGACTTCAACATATCTGACGAAATGTAGGTGTACTATTAGGTACCTCTGCCTAACCCTTCGGGGATTACAGGCGTGATGTTAAGTTATGTTGTTCGTATGGAACCGACCTTCTGTACTGATGTTTTGTGCTACGAGTAGCAGCCTTCTGTGGAAGTACAACAGTAATTTAATTGTGGGTAGGTAGTAGGTAATGTACTTCGGGAGACTTGATTTTTTGCTGGAAGTACAAAGGTTCATCGATTAAATGTTTTAATGGTACGAAAAGTACGTGGCTAAGGATTTTCAGGTATTCTCACCTCAAATAGAGCATGAAATTGGATGAGCATTTGATCAATGTGGGATTTGAGTCAATACAATACGATTTTCTATGTCGGCTCGTGGCTAAATAATAACACCTGCACGGGTCGATCTTTAATGTAAGCCAGTGCTTACCAAGTTTGGTCCGTTGATGGGTGACCATCATTACAATATACCGAGTTCTCTCCGTGTCTTGGAAAACGCGTTAAGCTGTTGGTCCCGGCCGTTATTTGTATAATCTTGTAGATCTTTGACCAGTCCTTACCAAGGGGCTTCGTAATACCCACTAACTGGGTTGTGGAAGTCAGATCAGCAGTCGCTCCATGTAAAATACTGGTATTTAGCTGTATCGGTTAGACTGGAAGCTAACCCCAACATATTTTGGGATAATGTTAGGCTTATCAACATTTTCTGTGTCATCTTTGTCATCAGTCAGTATAACTGAACGAATTTATATCAGGTCAGATAGGCAGTCGCTCCATGTAAAATACTGGTATTCAGCTGCATCTGGTTAGACTGGAAGCAGACCATAACATAGTTGGGAAAAGGCTAGACATATGATAACAAATAAATACGTATTATATAATTGTATATTGAGGAAAAATATGTATCTACACCGTGTACACGGGATTGCGAACAATAGAGAGGAGATCTGCATAACTCTATCATTGATTGCCTTCATCCCGGAAGATGGAGGTGGCTATTCAGGATGGCCAGGAAATTTGATAGAGCATTTCCTGGAGAGAACTCCACACTATGCTACTATGTTCGGGATTGGACGAGGGTACCATTTTGGTCAGATATTTTTTACCGCGACATCATCAATTTATAAGTAAGTTTTGAGATTACTTGATCTTCTGCCTCAAGTATTCAATGTTATAACCTTATAAAGATGATGGGAGTCACATCATTAACATTATGATTAATTTTCCATAGATTACAACGTGTTTGCGACGTTGTTGTTCTCATAATGATTACACGACGAGCTGCTTATTAATCAAATGTATTCATAGAGGTTTACTGTTCAGTAATCCGTAGTGACACTTGCTTCTGAATTTGGTACAGTTGGAAGTTCCTCGTTCAATCGCTAAAAAAACATGATGCTTCATATAAAACAACGGTTTTCAGCTGCATTCACTTAGATGTGAAGCCAACCCACCATAGTCTTCTTCTACTTCGTGTCGCAAGCATAGTATCGTATATTTTGCTATCTAAAAAAAATTATAAAAATCATTTTATTATCAGGCAACTAAGGCCCATAGAAAAAAAATACA
The DNA here is from genome assembly GCA_910589295.1 of Noctua janthe. Taxonomy (NCBI): domain Eukaryota; kingdom Metazoa; phylum Arthropoda; class Insecta; order Lepidoptera; family Noctuidae; genus Noctua; species Noctua janthe. The sequence continues at coordinate 5,067,515 of OU342560.1, forward strand.
CAAAATAATCTTATACAATACAAATATAAAACCTAACTATAAAACTAAAAACTATAACTTCACCACCTCTACGGCAGCGTCGTCGATGGCACGCAGAAATCAGTGTGGTTGCATGTTTACTTTATGTAACTATGCTCCACCCCCTATCCTGCCCTCTAAGCCCCAAAACATGCAACCCAACATAGTAGGAATAGGGTTGGTTTTGGTTTAATGACAACAATATCCATGATGTTTAAATGATATCACGTTCTTAGTGAGCTTTTAAACCTAAAAAGAAAATAAAAAAGAATGTTTAAAACAATCTTATTCATCGCTGATTTTGCAAATCAATCAATCAATATAAATCATAACTAAATCCATCTAAATCACCAAACCTCAAGTAATAAAATAAAATAAAATTCAATTCGTCAGCACCACAATAAGTTATAAAAAAGAAAGCGTAGGTAAACACATAGATCTAGCAAAATGAAGGCATTTCAAAGTTGACGTTTCGCATATTTTAATTTACATATATGTGGATGCGACCCAGTTCGTATGTAAATGGTTTACCTAAAGCACACATTGAGTAAAAATATACCATAACTCATAGTGGGACAAGTTTTTCCATTTCCTCTAATAGCACACATCAGTATACCTACACCTTAAGTATACCCGTTGGAATTCAATAGTTAACAGGGCCGGACTAGTTAGTATGAAGGGTGCAATTTCGGAAAAGGCCCCTGATTTTGTTCCGTGCATTCAGGCAATATTGTGACTTTGGAATATGCAAGAAAAAGTTAGAGGTCTATGTTTAGGTACTCAGTAAGATATATTAACTATAGGTACAAATTATAATGTGGCCTAACGACAATACAACAAACTTTAAAGCACTTCTAAGTATTGCACTGTAGAGCCACGCACCTCCTTACTCTGCACCCCTATCCAAGCTAACAAATCCGACCCTGTATATTACTAGCGAGATGTCCTCGCCAAGGGAACAAAAACTATTTCTCGTAATATCGAATGTGCCATAAAACGCGATAGGAAAGCTATTGCTTATCTCAAAGCGTCCCGTGAGCAATTCACAGGACAATGTCACCCGACCTTGATGCCCCCAAATTATACACAGAATTTTCTGTGTCAAGACACTGTGACGGTGAACCTTCGTAGAAAAGCTAAGGTTGGCACTCATGTGTCGGTTCTCAAAGGAAATGGAAACATGAAAGGTGGAAAGTGAAGTACAGTCGTTGCTTTAATGAAATGCTAGAGACTTTCATGTAAACGAATGTGACATTTGTTTTTGTAAAAGGATATTGTAAGTAGGTTTACAGCGTTGCAGTGCACACAATATAAGAAGAGGTTGTAACGGTATTACAACAAGAATTTGTGTGGTATACTACAACTTTAAAAACCCGACTACTGAATAAAATGTAGCCTATGTTACCCGGGCCAAAATAACGAATCGATTGACGCCTTATTCATCAAAATCGGATGAATAGTTTAGGTGCTACGGAGAAATATACGTAAATACATACAAACATACATACATAGACTGCTACAATCATAACCCTTCCTTTTGGCTTCGTCGTAGTCGGGTAATAAGTACTACAGCAACCTGGTTCAAAAAGTACTACAGCGTCATCTATGATGCAAGTGAAGAACTAACGTAAAAATTCTGAAAGCCCGACAACAAGTATCGGGCTGTAGCCCACCAGACACAAACACCCATCAGGATAGTGGACGAAGAACTTATACCCTGTTCTTCATAACCCTATAAGGTAAAGGTAGACCCTACAGATAACAATTAAATAACATAATCACAGCACGTATCTTAATAAAAGAAATGAACACTATTTATTTGTCGCAGAGACATAACGTGCACACAAAAATGACAAAAAAAAATAAAAAGATTACACAATAATTACACAATGGATAAATAAATGGTATTCACACTGGTACACTATGACCAGAGTTAGGATATAGGATAAGTTTATTCCGGTAGTACCCTCGGGATAATTTCAGTCCTTCACGATCAAACGAAACGTCTGATTTTCAAGGGGGAAATTATCGATTGGTACCTCTTACAACGAAGGACGAGAAGGATGAGACTTCGCCGACTGAAAACCCATCGATGGTCTACAGAATATTATGCGGAAGGGTTCCGAGTTCTCCATTTAATTTGAAACGCACCGGTGAGCATCCAAATTGTCCCTTCAGGCACGCTTACTTTACTTAAACAGCACGTGACTGTAACATTAAAGTCTTCTTCATCTCAAAATAGTTTAGAAAAACGAGTTCTTATGAGCGTTAACGTCTTACGGCATTTCATACTAACTTTTCGAAATGTCTTTTAAAATAAAAGATAATTAAACTGTTTCTATGGAAAATCTAAAATCCGTCTAATTTAGCTGTTACACTATTTTTCAAAAATATTCTCTGTCAAGTTTTTAAACTTATGTATCCTGCTTATGAGTACGAAGTTTCATTGAAATCGGTTCAGTCATTTCGAAAAAAAAATCACTTGAAAGTTTGTATGAAATCCCGTACGAAGTGAACTCTCTTATAACAAACAAGCCTGTAAGTACAAATATTTAAAGTTATAGTCACTACTATTACAAAAATGTATGTTCTTTATACAAAATAATGTAACTGCCTCGTTGGTCTAATGGTCGCAAGCGCGACTGCTGAGCATGAGATCCTGGGTTTGATTCCCAGGTCGGGCTTTTTCCATCAAGAATTTCTCAGTAGCAGCCACGAAGTCTGGATTTAGACTGGGGAATAGGCTCGCCCCCTATTACATGGGACTCAAATATAACTGGCGAAATATGGATACACCTCTGCCTAACCCTTCGGGGAATAAAGGTGTGATGTAATGTAGAGAAGATAAATACACAAAAAAGAAGTAGGTATAATAATGGGTGTAAAAAAATTAATTTAAAATTTAAAAAACCCCCATCGCAACAAAGAAAAGCGAACAAACATTTGAAAAATCAATAAAATACGAGTAGCTGAGCCGGTTTTGATAAAACATGTCTAATTGTAATATGCCCTTGCATTTGATACCCGACTTGGGTATATTTGAAAATATTTGATTAAACATCACCACTTTCATCCCCCTTATTTAGTAAACGGTTGCACCGATTTTGATAAAACGTATCTAAGAACCATTGCCAAAAGAATTGCTTTCAAATAAAACTGCATTCAAATCGGTTCACTCGTTTAAGAGCTACGGTGCTAGAGACAGACACACACACATTGCGGTCAAACTTATACACCCCTCTTTTTGCGTCGGGGGTTAAAAATATTTGTGGGGCAGGGTTACGATTGTTAGTCTTCTAATGGTCAACTTTTATTGTCAGCACAAAACACAGGGATTTACAAATAATCACACTGGTAAAACCGTCTAACTAGGCCTGTAGTTTTTTGGGAATGTAAATATTACAGGCTGCATATCGTTTTGTGTTGTTTATGAATCGAGGTACAACATTCATTGCCACCGTAACTTAATTATTTCTGTAAATCATCATTAAAACATGAAAAAAACTGGTACATTCTTTTCATCATCATCTGCCTAGCCTTTCCCCAACTATGTTGGGGTCGGCTTCTAGTCTAACCGGATGCAGCTGAATACCAGTATTTTACATGGAGCAACTGCCTATCTGACCTCCACAACTCAGTTGGTACTGGGTAATACAATACCCCTTGGTAAGACTGGTTGTTAGACTTTTAGGGCCACTGACTACCTGTAACGACTGTCAAAGATCTACAAATGACAGCCGGGACCCACTTAACGTGCTTTCCGAGGCACGGAGGAAACTTGGTATGTTAAGGGTGGTCACCCGTCCACAAACCAACCTAGGCAAACCTAAAGATCTAACCTCCTAAAGTCTTAACCTAAAGATCGATCCGAGCGGCTGATATTCTTTTCATCATCAAATAATTTAAAAAAAACCGAATGCTTTATCCGTGGCTTCACATAACAACAACGTCTATATTATTATCTAAAAGGGCAAGGAAAAGTGATAAACCCTCATTGCGTCGGTTGAGGTAAGACACGTAATAGGATATTTTTTTAACCTTTAGAAGGTAAAGGAAATATTTTCCCACCATATTTTTCAGCTCATTAATTAAATAATGTGTTCCTGGTAGGTATTCTATTGTACAAAGGTTATTTAAAGACTTATCAATCACTCATTCAATATTCAATAAACATTTTTATTTTTTTTATAGTGAAATTGATTTTATTCCAATAATACCTATACCTATTTGGCATTTTTTTCCGATTCCTACATCGTTATGCCCGTTAAAGGGTTAAACTATTTCTCACACATAAAATGCCTATTTTAAAAAAAATATTAGTTACGTAGATATAGTTTATCTATAAGAATAGTCAAGAGCTAACCTTGAAAAGCTCACGTCGCCGTATTACGGAGTATCGGCTAGGTTTGGGCAAGTCCTTGTTGCCAATTTATTTTATTTTACGAGAGCAACTTGCGATAAGTGGTGTGGCACGTGATCTGACTGATCTATGTTAGCGGACCTCATCGACCGGTGACGTGGGACTTCATATTCTAAGGAGTTACAGGCAGGTTGGTTTTAGACGTTGAAAAATTGAACCGTGGTAACCTGCAGTTACATGAAAAAAACAGGAATTGATTCTTAGTAATAATAATGATATTGCTGTTGTAATTGTGTAATTGGCAAAAACGGCATTTTTATGACTCGTTTCAATAATGACGTTAAATATATGTACAAAACTAAGAAATAAACAGTTTTTATTCGTGTATGTTGGAACCTTTGGTTATGTGGTTGGAGATGGTAGTAAATAAAATCACAGTGTCCAATATAAAGTCTATTGATGATAACCAGGAGTAATAGTTACAGTGACGTTTATTTATTTATTTATTTATTTAAACTTCATGTACAATAGTGATACATAGGCGGACTTAATGCCACAAGGCATTCTCTACCAGTCAACCTTTGGGTTAAATAAGAAAACATTGTGATAGGGTACAAAATAAATATATAAAAATAACTTCTTGCTATCGAAAATTTATATAGGCACTTATAATGATACTAATACTTATATACAAATAAAATAAACTAATACATATTTTAACAAATACCAAAATTAAAAACGAGAAACCTAATAATAATTACCATGACTCGACTTCTAATAGAGAGAGAGCTATTTATTCTGACTTAAATAGTGGTTACGCACTTTTCTTTTAAAACAAAACGTTTCTTTCATAATCTTAATAGCAGACAAGTTATTGCTAAGGCGCGGCGAAGTCGACTGGCCGCTGGACTGCATTTAGCATTTAGCATCATTGTTACCTGTAGTTCCTACAGTATGTGTTAAAACAATACATGTATGGTCTTTTTTTTTTTTTTTTTTTTTTTTCGGTTGGGAAATCTTCAATGACCCACTCTGGGCGGAGCGGAAGGGAGTGTCAGACTTGTACTGACTAAAACCCATCCATGTTCCTTCTTTGCCCTTTGTGTTCCAGGGCCACGGTATCTCTTTCGAACAGTCCCGCAGCCCTGGCAGGCATCGGCCCTTGCGGACCCCTACTTATTTGCTGACATCTCTTTGAGGCGCACGTGGAACACGAACGCGCCGTCGACACGGCCTGTCGTCATAAGACGGCCGGACGAGCTGGCCCATAACTCGCCGTTCACAGGCCCGCGCCTACGGTCGCCGGGAGCCACCACGTGACCCCCGACGCCCAGGGCGTCTCCCGCGGCGACTGGGACGTGAGGTTCTTTCCCTGTCACGTCCCGCCACCTCCTTCACTAGCATGACTACTTCGCAGAAGGAGGTGACGGCTTCCCATTCCCTCTCGCTCCGGACCATGGCTTGAACCAAGGCCGGACGCGAGAGATCGCCGCCGCCAATCGCCGCTACGAGGACACGGCGGTGCTCCGCCCAAGCGGGGCAGAACTCCACGGTGTGCTCCACCGTGTCCTCCGGACGATCCTCGCAGTGGAAACACCCAGGCGTTTCCTCCCGCCCGATTCGGTGCAGGAACCTCCCGAAACAACCGTGTCCGGTGAGGACCTGCGTCAAGCGGTAGGTGAGGGCGCCGTGGCGCCTCTCTAGCCACTCCTCAAAGAGGGGACTTATCGCCACTATGGTGGCGTGCCCTGCTCGGGGTTGCGACAGTCGCTCTCTCCATGTCGCCATGAGACATGTATGGTCTTAGCCTACGTTTTCTATTCAAAAACTGATCTGAAATTATAAACTGAGGTCCCGAACGGCGTGTGTTTATTTTCTTGTCATCCACTTATAGTTTAATACTATCTGTGTAAATACATTTATACAGCACTGTTGGTCGTCAGACTTCTGCTGTTGCCCTAAGTTTGGATGAGTGCCCGTAGAATGCCAAAAGGCTAACCAATTCCATGGGACTGGAAAAATGGTTGTAACATAACATCACGCCTGTAATCCCCGAAGGTTAAGCAGCAGTTTATCTAATAGTATACCCACATTTCGCCAGTTATGTTTAAGTCCCATGTATTAGGGGGCGAGCTTATCTTATGAATCCAGACTCCGTGGCTGCTACTGAGAAATCATCATCATCATCATTTCAGCCCAAAGACGTCCACTGCTGGACATAGGCCTCCCCCAAACCACTACTACTGAGAAATACCAGATGGCAAAACCCAATGGCGATTTGCCCGAACCGGGCATCAAACCCAGGACCTCATGCTCAGAAGTCGCGGTTGCGACCCCTAAACCAAAAGGCAATAAAAAAATGGTTGTATGATATACAAAATACATCAGCCATCCTGCCAACACCCTCAACAGCCATCCTGCCATTACAGGCGAGGTGTGCTCTTTTAGTAATTTTCAAACTATAGCGCGATTCAGAAAAAGATACAACGCCATCTGTCCAGAAAAGAGTTAAACTTTACACTTTATTGCGCGTTTGACTTCATGTGAAAATACGAACCATAATTAATATCCGAATTTATACTAAGTGTTTAATGTAATTGTTCTGTACTAAATAGTAAAAAGGTTAGTTTTCACAATTTTTGGGTTCCATAAGAGTTCTTCCTTGTAAAGTGAATTCGCCAAAATTATTCATGACACAAGTTATAGAACTAAGGACCTAGCTGTATAAATCATTTATGTTTCAATATCCTAGATCGAAATGGAAAAGTGCCTGTAATTTCACAAATCATTTCTAACGTAGGAATAAAACACATAGCGAGTTTTATTTAACTTTCGGTAGTAACATTTCTTTTTACTCGAGGCCAAAGTGTGTTTGTTCTCGTTCGTACGTATTAAATTTTCTGTAACATCAACACTCATGTGACAAAAACAATAAATTGAGCAAATAATACAATTTTTTTTTCCAATCTGTTTTCTGGAAACTGTAATAAGATTGAGAGTCGGTCAAGAGAGTTCTTATAACATTCGAAAACGACATGTCTGTTTCCACAAGATGTTATCCTTCACCGTTTTAAGAGTGGTGCACAGTTGCACGGCTCAACAAGCTATGGCTCACAAAGCTTAGCCCGTTGCTAAGCTTTGTGAGCCTCTCTGAGGGATCGAATCCGGAACGATGTGATCTGACAAACAACCAGAGTTCTCGACATAGCTCACAGAATAAGTAAGCTGAGTGTAAGTAAGTAGAGCTGATAATAAGTAAGTGGCAATGGGCTGGTCATATATCATAAGCCATAGAACCGAAGACCGTTGGTGTAGACGAGTTCTTGAGTGGAGACCGCGATCGGCAAGCGTAAGCTGGGGCGCTCTCAGGCTCGGTGGAGCAACGATCTCCGCAGGGTGGCTGGTAGCAACTGGATGAGAGTTGCCGAGAAGTGGCGTGCGATTGAAGAGGCCTATGTCTGGTAGTGAATACTATAGGCTGATGATGATGATCATTGGTGATGTTACTACACCGAGACATCGCATTTACCAATTTTAGATACTTCAGTCACGATGCTGGTTTTATGGAAACGAGCTGCAAGTTAATAGTTTTATAGCAACTCTAAAAGAGAATATTATGGGTTTCTGAATGAAAAGTATATTATTTTGCGATAAAACACATTTACTCCGCATGCTTAGATTTAGTCAAGAAAATCGTGTTTGTGATTTTCTTGATATTGGAAAAAATAGTGAACTTGGTTTTAAAAATTCAAATATTCATTTAGGTTTGTCTGCTTTCTCTTATATGCTAAATATATCAAATTTTTCTAATTATTTATTGTCCGGTTGTCAGTTACCATAATAATTATCTTTCTTAAATGGCTCTACTTTTTAGTAGTTGATAAACTCAATTCAAATTCAATCTCACTAGTTGATAAGTTATTCAATTTTTAAATTCATTCTCCTTGTCACGAATCGGTTTCAGATAAAGGAAACTCGTTGGGCATTATATGCTTTTTACTTTATCAGGCTTAATTCAGTTTTGGCGTGACTCTTGACTAACTTCGGCTCAAGCCATTATTGGTTGAACTAAAAGTTCGGCGTTCACACAAACGGCCGACGTACCTACCCACCTAATTTGAAATTCTTATTGGCTTTCACATTTGTGAATTAGATTGTGTTCGTAGATTAGTAATTCGAAGAATAATGCTGACGTTTTCTCAGGGGAGACTTTTTATTGAGAGATAAGCGTGTTTGGTTCGAAATACTATGTATTCTACTGTGGCCCTTTACTGTAAATGCTTTTCTAATCTGCATGTAATTTGTGATTTGAAAACGATTTCTAATTCTGCTTTTAAAGCAGTTAATCTGCTATAGGTTACGGTTTACATCTACAGGTTAGAATATCATCATTACGTATACAATTAAAATCAGTAATTGCTTTACTTACTTCAGTTTACTACCAAAAAACAATATCCGTCATTATTGTTATTTGTCAATAAAATGGAATTGAAATCCTCTGAACATTATTTTACAAGGCGAGATCACGAACCGATTTGCTTACACAAAATAAAGGACGCTGTGTGGGCACCTCTAAAATATTCTCAGTAAACGTTGGTAAATACTGCGTTGTCATTCAAAACCTCTTGCAATGTCCTAGAGAACATTATTTTCTGGCCTAATGAAGTGTCTGGAATAGTCAGTCAATTGGAGTAGGCGGTGGCGGGCGGTGGGCGCTACAAAGCGATTGATCACGTGGCCTGTCCTTCTCCTAAGAGTGCTCAGTCGAACAATTAGAACACGCTCGGTTGCGGGATTCTTTAAAATTCATCATGAATTAAATTTTGCATATTCAGGAGTGAGGGCTCTTGAACTTTTTTTTTAAATTTAGAAGTATGTACCTTAATTGGTGTAAAATGTGAGGTCTGACTTAGTCTTAAGCCGCAAGAGTAACGTCTATCCGTTAAAACACTAAATTCAATTCAGATGATTCTCACAGAAATCGAATGCATTGCAGGTAATAGATGGATGTCGTAGCTTATAATTTGAGATATCTTGTGTCTAGTATTATTACTAATTACAAATGAAGATAAGCTAGCAAATCAACTGTGATGAATGCTAAATCCACTCCCATTTTAATTTGAACGAAAAAAATCTGTATATTCAAACAAAAACCACGCATCAATAAATTGATAAATTCAAAATTAAAAGCGTACGGTCCCTTGACAGGTCATATTTCCACAGTGCCCGCAAGCGGTCATTAATTTCCCAAAAGATCGAGTAGCTAATTATAAAGGTTTATTCCTAACTGCCCCGCAAGGGACTCCATCGAGGCAGCCTGTTCATTTTCTTACAATATTTTCTTTAACATTTAATTTACAAATGTAATAAATCGTTCGTCTTAAGTAACCGTTTGTTGGTTTGAGTTTGGGACCATTGTTTTTGGATATCGCTGCAATTATTTTTCTGTCTTTCCTTAAAAATGGAACTCCTCCTTTTTAATGTCTCATTAAAAAGACATCATTCTGCTATCCGCAGCTCCGTAATGTTATCTACAAAATTCAAACTTTAAAAATATTTTATTTCATAAACCTGGCCACTAATGAATAATCAAAAGATAGGATAACAGCCGTATGAAATTCGCGCTCACGCGCGCCTCTGACCTATCGGCTGTTAACCGCATAACGCCGTTCTGTCTCATTACTATCGTACCGTGCAACAGTGGGTAGTGGGAGACAAAACGGCGTCATGCGGCTAACAGCTGATAGGTCACAGGCGCGCGCGAGCGCGAATTTCATACAGCTGTTGTGTTATTGGGATAAAGTGAACGAGTATAAAAAAAGTTTATTTGGGAAATTTGTTTGTTATCATGAGTGCCTACAACCACATATTTAAGTATCGGTCACTAATTACCTGTCACCCATTACCATACCCTATATAGCATATCTAGCTAACTAGGATGAAAACGGACGGTTTTGTATATATTTGTTATTTTTGGGTACAAATTACGAGAGACACTGAAGACAAGGAGTATTAGCACCTAACTATGGCATTGTAAGTATTTATCACTTCTGGCTTAAATCACAAATTGTACTGGTTATGTAAGTGTCAAGTGAACAGAAGCAAATATAAGTGTTCATATCCATACTTCCTTACCTATTAATTTATTATACAATCAAATGTAACTCTGTTCTTGTGTCTGTTACCTTTTAACACCAACGGCTGACTTGATTAAGATGAAACTTAGTTATTTTTTGTCTCGGTAGTACAAGGATAATTCCCGAAACGCAAGTGAAGCCGTCAGAAACTAAAATTAATGATCTGTCGCCAACTCTTGACTCAGCGATCGTGGTTTGTCTATAGGTGGTTGAACTCTTAATACTATATTTACTAATATTAAATGCAATGAAACTTTAACTCCAAGCTTTTTTCTTTTTAATTAAATAATAAAATAACTAATCAATCAAACGACAACCTCTTTAAGACAAGGTAAAAGTTGAGTCACGACTCGTCGAACCGCGCCCTGTATAAGGAAAAACTCATTTTAGTGTCAATGACACGCACACAAACATACATACATTCATACATATCGACGACCAGTATTGACTGTCTGTGTTTGTTAGGTACTCCCCCTTATCCACCTCGGTTGATCTGTCAGACACTATTTATATTTTTTGAATAAGGAACCTGGCTCAGTGTCAAAAGAACGGTTAAAAACGGTTTCTGTGAAAGTGACAGGAACACTAAAGGATGATGAATGGAGACCGTCAATAAAAATACCTAGATGTTTATTTCTATGTGTGAGGTCGTTTTTTAGGAAAACTACATTTTTTATCGTAAAGGTCAAACGTTCTTTATATTTAATATTTACCTAGTAAAAGTATTATTGCTTTTCATACATAGGCTACCAATCAGGACTCTAAATAGTAAATTATTATAACATATCAAAGCCAATACATTATATTGTAATTATACCCAGTGTTAATTTTTTTTTAAGCTGTTAGTTTATACTTTTTTTTATTATATTCCCTATATCGTGGCCTTTGTTTTTTATCAAATCTAACAATAAAATCGGCCTCTATCTTCCTCTGTCATCAACACACTTTAAAAAAAACTTAAATATTCCAGACTATATTTAGACCATTCAATATAATCAAAAATTAAGCAGGTGTATCTCAGTAACCTACATGTCTAAAGTACCTAACGTACTCACAAACGAGACTCAAAAGAGTGCGTTCTCTGAAGTACTCAGGTATCTGGGCCATTATCAAATTCTTGAGATCCATTACCGTGTGGGGGTGTGTCCTACATACATCTGTCTAGCAGTTAGGACATATTGCGGAGGTGGATTAGGAGAAGGGTATGAATGAAAAATATGGTGAAATGGTAATAAAAAAAAATAGTAATAATTGTCATAATATATTACTTATTTCTTAAAAAATACTACTTATCTCTCTTGTTAATTCTAAATACCTTTTTTTTTCGTTTTCGGTGGGAAACCTTCAATAGGCGACCGGTCTTTGGGGACAAGACCGGGGAGTGTGGGATTTTTACCGCACTAAAACCACCCCGGTGGTCACCATCCGCACATGAGAGGAGGCACCGTTTCCTCTAAAAAGACCTGTCCGGAGCCCCCTCTGTGCTACGCCTGTTAAGGCACATGGGGCGACTAAACAGAGATCTCCCCTGAGCCTCGCTGTGCAAGTGTGCACGGCAGCACGTGACCACTGTTTTGCCGGTCATATCCAAGATTAATTCAAAATACCTACATTAATTTCAAGCTTAGAAAATCATTTTCACGATACAATACCAACGTTTTTTGTAAATTAACCTACATTGTCCTACTGCTGAATAAAGGCTTCTATCACAGTGGAAACTATGACAGAAGCCTTTATTCCACTTGTATCTGCACATAGCCGCCGCCGGTCAAGCTCTGATAAACGCTAAGTAATAAATTTTTTACAAGACTAAAAAGCATAACATCGTACTACTTATACAAATAATAAAGGCTGTCTGTCTTTAAACTTATCACGAATGAACGGCGATATTTATACATCACCACGCGGGCAAAGTCGCGAGCAAAAACTAGTAGCCCAAAGACCATACATCAAAACACTTGTAAAAAACAAAGGCTGACTGAAACTCACACAAACTGCGGTGAGTTATCTACGGATCTATTTGAAGACATTCGCGCTTATTGTTTCCTTGACAAAAGGGCGGTGGTGTCAGTGGCAATTGATCACGTAGCTTCCCATCCCTACGTCCGATCCGATAATATTGAGCGGCGTACACATTCGACGTGGAAAACTCGGTGGTTGGCGAAAAGATTGTCATGTTGGAGAAAATTGTCTCTTCAGTACGCCGAATATATCTGGGGGACCATTTTAAGCCCCCTGATCTACCGCTATGTGGGTGAATTATAAGTACACTACTGCCTAACTCTTCGTGGGGACGCACGCGTGATGTTATACTATGTTAATAGCACGCAAAAACCACACACAAACGTACACATACTAACAACTACATATAGTTAGTAACAACAAGACATAGTTAGTTGTAGAAGCTGATTTTGGGCGATCTAACATAACATCACCATCCAAATATATTCCAACACCGTTTTTCAAATAAATAACTGAAATTTTAAGCCTCAAACTAAAGCCTCAAGTACTTCAACTAAGCCTCTTGTTATCTCAAATCACCGGTAATCACTACACTCAAAATAAAAGAAGAGCAGAAACGGTAGAAATAGAATAACAAAAAAGATTTTCCCTAATAAAGGGCCACAAAAGATCCTAACAGCTAACGTTACGCTGCATTTTATTACAGCCAGTGTACACGGTCCGTTCGTCCGAACCGTAACGGCGCGTCAATTATCCGGAGTCGTTGTGACGGCTCGGATACGGATTGAATTAACGTCGAGAAAAAACGCTCCACCGCGTTATATTAAACCCAGCCAGTTGAGATCAAGCTAACCGATATTAAATGGTGGCTCAGGCTCTTTAATTAAAGATGTGGTTGAAGTTTTGCTGGGCTTGCTGAAAAAATATTCTGTAGGGCTGGTCGTACTATGAGACTACGGTCTGGTAACAAAATAATGTGATCGACTATCTTTATCTAGCGTGAGGACTATTTTTGGGACCCAGAATTATTCCTTGAGACAGTCCTATGAAAGTGATTTAGTCCAGACGAAAAATATCACGCAATGATTTTCTGGTAAGTAAAAATATTATGAAAACTGTTTGTTAATTTTAAAAAAAACCAGCCAAGTGTGAGTCGGACTCGCGAATGAAGGGTTCGGTACCATCGTAGTAGGGGAGCCCCCTTTGATTTTTTATTTATTCTTATTATTTGTTGTTATAGCGGCAACAGAAAACACATTCTGTGAAAATTTCAACTGTTACGGATCATGAGATACAGCCCGCTGACAGACAGACGGATGGACGTAAGGAGGCTTAGTAATAGGGTCCCGTTGGTTACCTTTCGGGTACGGAACCCTAAAAACTAATATGTACCGAGATATTTCACAATCATGGTGATGTCTCAAAGAGTGTGTATTTACTAGCTCTTACAAAAGTTAATAAATAATCCAATTACTATAAAAAATAATAATAAATAAAAAAATAAAAAAAATAATCGGAAGCATGATGCTGATGATATCGGAACAAAAGGAAACGTTGATTCGCCAGTCGATTGCTGTGATACGATACAGATTACTAAGATATCCTAAGTTCCTATTAACACAAATATCAGAAACTTACAGGATGTCGGAACCCGCAACCGACCAAGAAATTGTATGTTTTCCAACCACAAGTTCACGCCTCCGTCACCCGAACTTTCATTTCCTGAAGGCAGGGCAAACATTTGTGTGTTAACTTCGCAGGGGCCGCCCTTTCTTATAAACGGGACTACTTTCTTATAGACTCGGCCGCGACTTGGAACGACTGTTGCTGAACTGATTATATCAGTTTTATCACTGTTTTCGCCTTATTAAGATAGTTTTTGGGTTTATTAAAATTGTTAATTTGTTGTCAGTACTGCCTTCGGCTTTTATTTTGATATCGTCTTTCGAGAATTAAGTAAATAGACAAATTTTGTTGGAATTGGTACAGACGCCAGTATATCAAGCTACCCGAAACTGTCAAATTTTCCCAATCAACCTTGAACCTAACGCTTTAACGATAAAGTTGAAAATCTATTAAAGAAATTTGACAGATTGTAGTGGCTTGTGCTGGCGTCTGTACATCTTTTCAGAATCTGATATTATTTATGAAAGCCAATATTCTGTGAAAGTATTTCTACTCCAGGTTTTTTTATAGCTTTCAATTTATTTACTAACGAACATTTTTTTGATGCTGATTGTATACTGAAAGAATTGGATAAGCAGTAAGTTAACGTTTCCAAGAATCTGTGTTTCATTAGGCAAACACTTTATGTGTTAAATGTACAATTCATGCCAAGCCGAGATCATTGCCAAAACACTACTAGAAACCAGGTTTGGCACAACTGCGGTGAGTTACAAGTTTATAATATTGCCAGCTCATCTACTGACACAGCCGTTACCCTTTGCCTCACTCCACGAATACGTTAAACATCACAGAAGTAAATCATTTGGAAATCATGATATTTTCATTGTAATCAACAGATTACAATGAAAAGAGCAGCGGTGGCCCAATAGTGGCGGCCCCGACTTACGAACAGTAAGTCGTGGGTTCGAACCCAGCCAGGCGCATTACTTTGTGTAATATATTTCATCACCACTGCTCTCAAAACGGTGAAGGAAAACATCGTGAGGAAACCGGCATGTCCTAGAACCAAAAAAAAATCGAAGACATGTGACATCTACCAACCCGCACTGGGCCTGCGTGGTGGATTATAGCCCATTCCCTCTCATAGAGAGGAGGCCTGTGTCCCAGCAGTGGGAACATTATAGGCTGATTATGCTATGCTTATGCAACAGATTGCAATATTTATCATTTAGTAACCTAAATTATAATGCCGTGCATCTTTGTTCAGCAGGACCAAGAAAGTACCTCTTGTTTAATTTTTTTACGATATATGACTTTTAAGTTTTACTCTGCATGGGACCTTACACAGAGCATAGGTATATGCATTTTAACACCCGTGTCAACATAAATCTTTTTAAAAATAAACTATGTTAAATAATTTGTAATCCTTTCCTAAAATATATGAGTAAACTTCTATTTCCCAGTATCTCTAACCAAACTAACGCCTGCAAAGATTTGTGTGCACTCCCATGTCCAATCTAACACATGACCCAGTTAGACTTGTAAACAAATGGCGAAGACTTTGCAGATGTATTGCAGTTTCTTAAGTTTCAAACCAACTGTGGGAATCATCACAGAGAGATTTGATATTTTCCTTCATAGTCTAATTCAACCACTTATGCACTTTTAGGACCTCTGCGTTTTATGGATGAGTATCATCTTCATCATTTTAGCCGAAAGACGTCCACTGCTGGACATAGGCCTCCCCCAAGTATCGCCACATTGACCGGTCTCCCATTAGGTGGACCGATGACCTGGTGAAGGTTGCAGGGATCCGCTGGATGCGAGTCGCACGGGACCGGTCAATGTGGCGAATGAGTATCAAATCAACGAAATCATTTATTTGCGTAAATAAGGTACAGAGGTATATTTAAGACAAAGTAAATGAATCTCTTATTCTTGTTATAATACATGTACATAATTATTTAAAGTCAAAAAAAAATAATTAATCTGATTCATGCATGCAGTTAGTAATTAAACATCAAAATGTATTAAATCGATTGTTATTTGGCATTACCAATACCAATCAATATAATTTTATCATTTTCATAAAGGGGTCTATATTCTTGAAGATACATTTCATCTGCCACGACGTAATTCAGTACTATTTTAAGACAAGTCTTTCTTGAACCTCCATTATTAACCGAAGCGATCACTTTGAAATCTACCCCAGATCCAATCCGATCGAATGTCTAGGAATCATTTAATGGGTGAATAGAAAAGTCGAATATAAAATTGAATGAAGTGCAGTTCCATGTTCCTTGCTCCCGTTCCCGGCGAAGCCTCCAAGACACTTGATAATTGATTTTGTAACAGTTTCAATAGAATGATTTTATTAGTATTCGGTAGTTGAATGGAGGAAAAGCGAGCTTAAATTTCATTTATCATTCCAATTCGAACGCTCTTTCAAGATTCACGAATGGATGAACATTATAAGGGCATATCACTTTCAGATAACTAAATTATTTTTGATACAATTTCACTTGAATAAATAATATTGTTATTCAAATATGTAAATGGAAACTTGAATAATGTCTGTCTGTAAATGTTAATAAATTCGTTTTGTTATTCTTTGTCTTGTAGTATTTTATTATACCGGGTAGAGACTGGCTGATCTTCTTATTTAAATTTTTGGCCTTGACATTTGTAAGTTTCAGGACTTGTCTCTTCGATAATACCATTAACAGGCCACATTAATAAAACGACTTTATATTTTTGCGTCTTTATTGCAAGCCAAGAAAAAGACTTCAGACTTTCAGAATCAAAATATTTAATATCAGTAATCATTCATTTGTTCTTCCATAATGCACTGGTTCACAAGTCATACGAAACGGAAACGAGGCAGACCACCAAGAAGATGGGTGGACGAAATAAAAGCTATAGCGAATGGTCGATGGACAACAAGAGCCAATGATATAGAAAAATGACAGTTGGGGACGCCTTTGCCAATAAAAGGCACACAGACGGGTATAATTAAGATTTATTTTATTAACTTTTCTACACATTTTTAACATAATTAAATATTTCTTTAAAAAGAACATTTAAAAATATAAAACGTTGCAGTCCGCCGGTGTCGGGGGCAGGGTCCAAGCTACCGGTGGTTAGGGCTCCAGAGACAGGAACCTCCTTACAATGCTAACCGTATCGAAGACTACTGCCTTCTGAATCAGGCCCTTCATCCAACCGCCTCTTCATCATCTGCCTAGCCTTTTCCCAACTATGTTGGGGTCGGCTTCCAGTCTAACCGGATGCAGCTGAATACCAGTATTTTACATGGAGCGACTGCCTATCTGACCTTCACAACCCAGTTAGTACTGGGTAACACGATACCCCTATCCAACCGCCTCTTAATACTACTATTAATGTATATGATGTCTGAATAAAGGCTATTTGAATTGAATCATTCCCTCGAACATCATTTTAAAATACAACACTGCCATGCAACGCTTCCCAAAACATCCCATACGCATACTTATTTCTTATATCTGTGCCTGTTATACTTTTTCAGCAGCCTACACTATCAAGTATCACTCCAAGCACTCATTAAGTACAATTTACACTGGCAACGTGACAGTAAGGCCGTTCTATCTCGGATCGCGTGAATACGGCTCGAGTGGGTGCCACGTTTCATTAATCAGGCCAAGGGCTGATCCCATCCCGACTAATTGACGCGCTACTGATAGTCCAATAATGACTGCTTCGCCCCTACATCGAATCCCGTCTAATCTACTGGCCAATACATTATGTATTAAACCGCTGAGTGAGTTTTAAATGAGAATCGATCATTTAGGAGTGTGGAAATGGTGGTTATCTATTGTCAATTAGTGTTTTTTTTTTCACAATTATGTGAAACAAGTTTTCGGTAGACCCTCGTCCAGGTGTAGGTCAAATTAAACCCTTTACAGAACTGAAATAAATCAATGAATTTATTGAAACAAGTCATCATCATTTCAGCTGAAAACGTCGTCTGCTGGACATAGCAAAGTATCGCCATATTGACCGGTCCCGTGCGACTCGCATCCAGCGGATCCCTACAGCCGCATAAAAAAAAAATTGTTTGCAATCGGCGAGATACCTATGTCATTGAACGCATTTTCTTCGAATAAAACTCAAAGGTAAGGTAGGTAAGTACCTACAAAACAGACGCCCACAAGGAGCTTTAAAAATAAAATGATAGATCATTAATACCGGCATTGTTTACTACGATGTTTAAACGACGCCGTCGACCAGCAGGTAAACATTCGGTCCAAGAACTTCTATTTTCAGAAAATGCCTACAATTCCTAGAAGTGAAATTCAAGTGAAAAGCACTATAATAAACTGAGATTCACGAAAACTACATTTAATTTTCACTGAACTGTGATTTTAGACTGTTGGAGTAGGGGTGCGTTGTCAGAATTCCTCCTCGTGTGCTTGATGGCTGCCGGTCCCTCTCGATACGTCTAGAGGGAATAGCAGCTGCTGGGCCGGTGGACCCTGGGCGTGGGCAGTATCCTTCCCCGAGGAATGGGAAAAGATTCTTATTCCTCGGGGAATGTTACTGTCCATGGCTAATATTCTGACATGGGAGGGGTCCATCTTGGACTTAGGGGGCGTTGCTCCGTGTGACCCTCTGAAAAGCAGAGGGCACAGCGGAGGAGCTAGGGCGGGCTCGGTGTGCACTTACCCTGCCTCCGAGCAGACAGTGAAGGATGCAGTCCTTCACTGTCCCCGTCGATATCGTAATCCCACCGTCGAAGTGTCGTGGAACACGTCTCGCGGCTTCGATTGGGACCGAGGGTCTTGGCTTAACCGCCCGGACCACGAGGTAGAAAACCTCTATAAAAGTTACCCCGAATCTCAAGCGGCGGCGCACCGCGAGGAGATGTATGGCTGACGGGTTCCTTTGTAAAATCAGTCGCTAGTGCGAACCACTGCCGGGCCTGGCTATGGCTTATCTGGGTACAGGGGGCACTGCCCAGATGGACTTTTTATTTCCCCCATACTCGTGGGAACAAAATGGAAAATATTTTAACCCAGAAAACGGCCGATAACGGCGAAGGAAGGGAGGAGAGGGATGCGGGGTCGGAGTCCGGCGCCGCATCCAGCGATGTGAGCGCGGGAGGCTCAGAGAGCTCCCGGCGCGGAAGGCCCGGGGCAGCTGCGGGGAACAGGGAGTTCCTTCGCAAGCGGTCCAGGCCGGTAGGCGACCGAGAGTCGTCGTCAGAGGGGGAGCTGGCTTCGGCTCGCAAGATCCCCACCAGCAAGCGTGGCGGGATCCGCGGCAAGGGGAGAGGCCTCTCTGCCACCGAGAGGTCGGCACGGCTTGCCGCGGAGGCGCGCCACCCGGGGGTGGCTGCTGGTCACGGAGTGGCCCGTTCGGGCTCTTCTGGTAACGAGGCGGGTGCAGACGGCGGCTCCGAAGCGGAGCGTAAGGCCGGGCTTGCAAAGGAGGTGGAGGCGGCGCTGAGGGCTGTCTCCTACAAGCAAAAGCCCTCCACCAGGCAAAGGGCTATACCCTCAGCGGTCGCCTCTATCATGGCGGCAGCGGAAGCCAGATATGCGGCGCCCCCGCCAGAAGGCATGGTCAAACTGCGGGCGGAGGTCGCTCGACTGACGGCCGCCACGGAGCTTCTCCAAGAGGAGAACAGGAGGCTCCGAGCAGACTTGGCCAGTCTGCGTGAGTCCGGCTCTCGCGAGGCGCCCCAAAATGGCCAGCAGCGACCACGCCAGGCCGTGCCGGTGGAGAACCAGGTCCTGAACCTGGTTCGGCAGGAGCTGGCTGCCTTTCAGGCTCGGTTCTCCGTCCTGGAGGGCATTGTTCTGCGCCCCCCCTTGGCGGCAAACAAGGCGCAGTCGGGCCCGAGGGCGGCCACATATGCGGCTGCTGCAGCTTCCGCACCGGGGCCGTCCAGCCAGCCCTCCGGCAGGGTTACGTCGGCTCCTGGAAAGCTGGCTCCGGCTAAATCGGCCCCGGTTGGGGGGGCGGCGGCCTTGAGGCAGGGCAAGGCGGCGGCCCACAAGAAGGGCAAGGCGGCGAATGTGCCAGCGCTAGCCGCGAGACAGCCGCCACTGCCGCCCCCCCCCGCCCTCTAAGCCATCCGTGGCCGAGACCGGGTGGCAGGTGGCCGGAGAGAGAGCGAGGGAGCGAAGGGCGGCCAAAAAGGCCAGAAAGCGGGAGCGGAAGCGCCAAGAAAAGAAGCGGAATGGCGCTGCTAGGCTCAGCGCCCCGAAGACCGCAGCTGTAGTGATAACACTACAGCCGGAGGCGGAAAAGAGGGGCGTGACCTATCGCGACGTGCTCGCTAAGGCGAAGACGATGGTGGATCTCGGGGAGCTCGGGATCGCCGGGGGCCTCCGGCTTAGAGTCACCGCAACAGGGGCTCGAGTGCTGGAAATCCCCGGCGAAACCCGTGGCTCGTCCGCTGACGCTCTGGCTGAAAAGCTTAGAGCGTCCCTAAATGCGGACGAGGCCCGAGTGTCCAGGCCCGTCAAATGCGCAGACCTGCGCATCCTGGGTCTGGACGACTCGGTGACCGAGGAGGAGGTGGTGGCCGCCGTCACCAGGACCGGTGGGTGCCCTGCCGAGCAGGTCAAGGCAGGCACCTTACGTCCGGACCTGTCGGGCATGCGAACCGTAACGGTAAGCTGCCCTGTGACGGCGGCGAAAGTCATTGTGGAGGGCCGAAGGCTCTTGGTGGGCCGGGTTTCGGCGCAGGTAAAGCTGCTGGAACCCAGACCTCTGAGGTGCTTCCGCTGCCATGTGGGGCACCACGTGTCGGTCCGGTGCACCTCGGAGGTGGACCGCAGCGGCCTGTGCTTCCGCTGCGGCCAGCCTGGTCACATGGCCGCGGCTTGCTCCGCCGCGCCGCGCTGCGCCGCATGTGCGGCAGCTGGCAAGCCGGCTGATCACCGGGCAGGGAGCAAGTCCTGCGGTACTCCCGCCAAGGCCAGGGGCAAGGGAAGGCCCTCCGCCACCACCGCCAAAACCCCCACCGTCGCCACCACCGCAGCCGCCGCCACTGTCGCCGCCGCTGCCGCTACTGCTGCAACTTCCGCAGCGGAGCCCTCGCAGGGGGCCCGGGAGGGGGCTGAAATGGAGTGCCAGTAACGGCCTCATTACGCCTTCTCCAAGCGAACATCAACCACTGCGCCTGCGCTCAGGATCTGTTGCTCCAGAGCATGGCGCAGTGGTCGATTAACATCGCCGTGGTCGCTGAGCCGTACTTTGTCCCGCCCAGGGATGACTGGGTGGAGGACCTTAGCGGCTCAGTGACCTTAATTGCGTCGATCGCCGCCGGTACCCCGACCCTTGAGAGTGTCAGGAAGGGTCAGGGGAGCGTAGCAGCACGGTTCGGGGAGATCGTTGTAGTGGGAGTCTACTTCTCCCCGAGCCGAACTCTCGCCGAGTTCCACAACTCCCTCACGGAGTTGAGTGTCGTCATCGGAAGTCATTCCCTCCCCGTGCTTGTGCTCGGGGACTTCAATGCCAAGAACTTGGCTTGGGGTTCTCGTTACACGGACGTGCGGGGTAGAATGGTGGAGGACTGGGCTCTGGAGACAGGCCTGGTCGTCCTAAATCGGGGTTCTGTCCCCACGTGCGTGCGGATGCGGGGCGAGTCGGTGGTGGACATCTCGTTCGCCAGCCCCGCTCTGTCGCCGCGTGTCGTTGACTGGCGCGTCATGGAGGGGGTGGAGACCTATTCCGACCACCGGTATATCCGGTTCGACGTCTCCACCCAGTCCTCAAGCGTGCCGGTCCTACAGGCCCCGAGTGGTCCGCGATGGGCGCTGAAGCAGCTGGACCGGGAGCTCCTCCTGGAAGCCTCGATCGTGCAGGCCTGGGTGTCATCACCAGTCAGGCCTGCTGACATCAACAACGAGGCGGGTTGGTTCCAGGAGGCTATGTCCGAGATTTGCGACGTGGCAATGCCCCGAGTTCGGCCAGGAAGCGCCCGGCGTCAGGTGTACTGGTGGTCGCGAGAGCTGACGTCTCTGCGCAAGGCGTGCGTTGCCGCGCGGCGCCTGTACGCCAGGCATCGCAGGCTCCGCATCCGCCCTCCGGATGCGGCAGCCATTGAGGCGGAGCTGTACGAGGGGTACAGAGCGGCGAAGACCGCCCTCCAAGAGGCTGTCCGGCGGGCCAAGAATTTGGCCCGCGAGGAGATGCTGGAGTCTCTGAACGGAGATCCGTGGGGGCGCCCTTACAAGATGGTGCGGGACAAACTCCGCACCCGGGCCCCCCCGCTAACGCAGAGTCTCCGGCCTGAGCTCGTGGAGGACGTGGTGAGCGCTCTGTTCCCTTCGCGAGGGGAGCATCCTCCCCCGCCTATGGCTCCGCCGCCGCGTGCGGTGCCGGAAGCGGACCACACCGATGACGATGACGACGTTCCGGAGGTGACTGGGGTAGACCTGAGAGTGGCGGCACGCAGGCTGAAAGCCAGAAACACCGCCCCGGGACCCGATGGCTTGCCTGGCAAAGCCTGGGTCCTGGCCTCTGAGGCTCTCGGGCCCCGACTGGAAGGGCTCCTAAGCGCATGCTTGGAGAGAGGCCAGTTTCCGCTTCGTTGGAAGACGGGGAAGCTGGTCCTCATCCGGAAACCAGGGCGCCCTGCGGACTCTCCGTCCGCATACCGGCCCATCGTGTTGCTCGACGAGGTGGGCAAGCTCTTCGAAAGAGTCATTGCCAACCGCCTTGCCGGGCACCTTGCGGGGATGGGGCCGGATCTTGCGGAACACCAGTTTGGTTTCCGCAAGGGGCGCTCCACGGTGGACGCCATCATGCGCGTGAGAGCCCTCACGACGGGGGACGCGGTGTCGTCTTGGCGGTGTCTCTTGACATCGCCAACGCCTTCAACTCCATGCCCTGGAGCTGCATTAGGGAGGCACTCCGGTATCACCGGGTGCCAACCTACCTTCGTCGTGTGGTCGGGGACTACTTGACGGATAGGGCCGTGATCTACCCTGGTCAGAGCGGAGAATGGAACCGGCGAGAGATGTCGTGCGGTGTTCCACAGGGATCGGTTCTAGGACCGGCCCTGTGGAACATCGGTTACGACTGGGTGCTGCGCGCCGACCTCCCTACCGGCGTCAGCGTAGTTTGCTACGCTGACGACACGCTGGTACTGGCACAAGGGAGGTCGCACGAGGCGGCGGCCGAAAACATGACACGCGGGGTTGCGATAGTCGTGGATAGGATCCGGCAATTGGGTCTCGAGGTGGCATTGCACAAGTCCGAGGCCATGTGTTTTTAATGGGCCTCGGAATGCGCCACCGTCGGGATCCCTACTGACGGCGGGAGGGGTTTCCATCGGCGTCGGGTCGACGTTGAAGTACCTAGGACTCGTCCTCGACAGCCGGTGGAACTTCGTGGAGCACTTCCGACGTTTGGCTCCCAAACTGGAACGGACAGGGGCTGCCTTCAAGCGGTTCTTGCCCAACCTGAGGGGTCCAAACGCCTCCTGCCGGAGGCTATACGCGGGGTCGTGCGGTCCATGGCCCTTTACGGGGCCCCGGTGTGGGCGCGTTCTTTAAGGCGGCAAGCCGCCCACTACCTGAACGCGCCCCAAAAGGTGATAGCCATAAGGCTAATCCGGGGGTACCGCACGATCTCCGGCGAGGCGGCTAGCCTCCTTGCCGGATTGCCGCCATGGGATCTGGAGGCGATAGTCCTCGCGCGCCTGCATGAATGGCGCGCGGAGGCACTACGTCGGGGGGAAACCCCGCTGCCGCGGCAAATTGCCGCTCAGCGGACAGACCTCCGGCGTGATATCATGGCGACATGGAGAGAGCGACTGTTGCAACCCCGTGCAGGGCACGCTACCATAGTGGCGATAAGTCCCCTCTTTGAGGAGTGGCTAGAGAGGCGCCACGGCGCCCTCACCTACCGCCTGACGCAGATCCTCACCGGACACGGTTGTTTCGGGAGGTTCTTGCACCGAATCGGGCGGGAGGAAACGCCCGGGTGTTTCCACTGCGAGGATCGCCCGGAGGACACGGTGGAACACACCGTAGAGGTCTGCCCCGCTTGGGCGGAGCACCGCCGTGTCCTTGTAGCGGCGATTGGCGGCGGCGATCTCTCGCGTCCGGCCCTGGTTCAAGCCATGGTCCGGAGCGAGAGGGAATGGGAAGCCGTCACCTCCTTCTGTGAAGCAGTCATGCTAGTGAAGGAGGTGGCGGGACGTGAGAGGGAAAGAACCTCACGTCCCAGCCGCCGCGGGAGACGCCCTGGGCGCCGGGGGTCACGTGGTGGCTCCCGGCCACCGTAGGCGCGGGCCTGTGGACGGCGAGTTATGGGCTAGCTCGCCGTCCGGCCGTCTTATGACGACAGGCCGTGTCGACGGCGCGTTCGTGTTCCACGCGCGCCTCAAAGAGATGTCAGCAACCGAGTAGGGGTCCGCATGGGCCGATGCCTGCCAGAGCTGCGGGATTGTTCGAAAGAGACACCGTGGCCCTGGAACACAAAGGGCAAAGAAGGAACATGGATGGGTTTTAGTCAGTACAAGTCTGACACTCCCTTCCGCTCCGCCCAGAGTGGGGGGGGTCATTTGATGATTTCCCATCGAAAAAAAAAAAAAAAAAAAAAAAGACTGTTGGAGTGTTAACACAAAACCTCGAATCTAAAATATTCGTAGAAGTAAATGATGACATTCCTCTTGCCAAAGTTAATCTTAACTCCTTGAATATAAAACTTTGAAGATTGCATTTCATTACTGATTTTACCAATCTTAAATGAATTTAAGAGAGAAACGAAACAAATATATGATGCTGGGGTACATTCCTTGCTGTCTAAAAATAAAATAAACAGTACCTTCTGTGACGTGTAAGTTTTATATCATGATGAATACGAGACTGATACCCCACATATAATGATGATAAAACACAGATGTTCTTAAATAACCAGACCGGTCAGATTCATGGCATAGCATAAGCATAATCAGCCTATTAATTTTCCCACTGCGGGGACGCAGGCCTCCTCTCTATGAGAGGGAAACCACCAACCACTCGTCTTCGAATTTTTGGTTCTAGGACATGCCGGTTTCCACACGATGTTTGCCTTCACCGTTTTTGAGAGCAATGGTGATGAAATAACTTACACAAAGTAATGCGCCTGGCTGGGTTCGAATCCACGACTTACTGCTCGTAAGTCGGGATCTCCACCACTGGGCCACCGCTGCTCCATAAGTTGCATGATCAGTCTTAGGTGGTGGATTAAGATAAAAAAAAAAGATCATGCAATATCAGCAAGTAAACTCCACTACTCAAGTCTAGAAAAGTCTCGGATGAAATAAAATCTGTAACACATCCAGCATTTAAAATTTATACAGTGACATCTTCGTCGAAGCATTGTGAATATTTGTCGCGTGGGTGTTCTCAGAATAGTGAATGGAAACGCTTGATTAATGTTTCCCAACGAAAGGGAAATTCGGCCTAAATCAATTCACAACAATTTATAACTCCCTCGATTCCATTAAATTATAATTGTTGTTTTACATTGTTGAGATCGGAAGAAGTTTGCCAAACGTCTTGTTTTTAATTGCTAATGAATAATTTATAATTCTGTGTGTACGTGGACAAATTTTATTGATTAGTACGTTAACTTAATTTTTTTAAACGAACTTTTTTGTAACTGTAGACTACCTTAGGTGGCATTCATTTTGTTCATCTCCTGATATAACTCGCTGGTAACGTAATAACAAATCACGCTTTTGTAAACATTCAATCAATTTCAGTCTTTCTTATGACCGCAAACGTCGATATGGATAGTGTTTGTAGATGATTTAAAATTATAATTATAATGATATGATAGTCATCAGCAGACTTTAACATGTCTGCTGAAATATATATTGCTGTTCTTAATTTGGATATTTGTCAATCTAATGCTTTTAAGTCCACTTTTATTTTCATTTTGAGGAGGAGCTCGTGGCTAAATAATAACAGCCGCTCGGGTCGATCTTTAGGTTAAGCCGTGCTTGCCTAGGTTGATCTGTGGAGGGGTGACCACCCATTACTTTCCTCCGTGCCTCGGAAAGCACGTTAAGCCGTTGGTCCTGGGTGTCGTTAGTTAGTCAGTGACCCAAATAGTCTGACAACCAGTCTTACCAAGGGGTATCGTATTACCCAAAACTAACTGGGTTGTGGAGGTCAGATAGGCAGTTACTCCATGTAAAATACTGGTATTCAGCTGCATCCGGTAAGACTGGAAGCCGACCCCAACATAGTTGGGAAAAGGCTAGGCAGATGATGAACTAGTTCACAAACACCATCACTTAACTAACCCTGCAAGCCATAACATCTAAGTGAAAACTATAAAAGTTAACTATAAACTATTTCATAATAGCTTTTTAACCGCATTAAGGCTTTACGATCTACTTCACTTTGAGCCTACTCATTGTGTTCGTACAATTTCAACTAACACTTTAATAAAATATTAGGCTAAGCCCGTATTAAAAATTGATGTGGCGTTTCAACGAGACGGCTTTATGTTCAAATATGAATATGGAAGTTTTTGTGTTATGTACAACGTGGTAACAGCGTTTTCGATACATTTAAATTATAAAGTTTGAGTGCTATGTTGGTAATAATCTTATTTTTGTGCTAAAAGGACACCTCCTTTGCCTGACCTTGGACACACACCTGGTAACCCGGTGTGGTTCAGGTTGGGTGTGACCTGGTTCGTCCTGTGTCCTAGGACATGTCGGTTTCCTCACGATGTTTTCATTCACCATTTTGAGAGCAGTGATGATAAAATAAATTACACAAAGTAATTTGCCAGCCTGGGTTCGAACCCATGACTTACTGCTCGTAAATCGGGGCCGCAACCACTGGGGCACCGCTTCTTTCTTGCTGCTCTTGCTGACTTGAGAATGACATCCACCGTGAAAAGGTTTTTCTTTCTTTACAATTTCAACCAATAACTTGTATGTGTGGTGAAAACTGTAAGTATAAGTTGGTTATAATTTTTTTTTTTCTCTCAAATGGTCTATCTCTAATTATTTTAATATGTCTCTAACACTGTTTTAAGCTTTCACGGTTTACAACTAAACTTATAATGTCACTTACGGGATATCTTCCGTGATTGTATATAAACAAAAACTATCTGTTTGTCTGTCTGTCTGCGTGTGTGTCTCTCTCTGTCTATTGTTGTTAATAATGAACAATCACGGAAGATATCCCGTAAGTGACAGTAAAAGTTTAATATGTCTCTAATAATTATTACATTAAAATATCTTCATCGGAAAAATATAGTCCTTTTCTTTCAAAGAAGCTGACGTCAACAACATACAACAACACAATTACTTTGATTTCCTCGTTCCTTCCGTATACATTTTAGGTAGCCTGTTTACCAACCGATAACATACCCTGCTGACCCAACCCGTTCCCGACGTAAACCGAACATATCTTCTTATTATGCAGAAAGAGAAATTCGGATAAAAACGACATCGTTACTGCGTTGATAACAAATGCTATCGCCGAGAAATATTACGCCAATATTACAGGAACCATTACCTGGGACGGGAAGCAGGAGAGCAGACAAAACGAATCGTGTGAAATGTTGGTCCCACGCCTACAATTGCTCTTGGAATAGAAAGTAGACTCAATGCTTGCAGAAATAAAGTTAGAATTTCGTTGTTGGATTTGCTGATTCGACGGTAGTTAACGCGTATCACGCATTTGGATTGCCGCCTCTGCCCAGGTGGAAGCTTCGTGATCGATTGCCTCTCTGTCGTCTCAGCCCGATATTACGGGAAACATTTCTTCCGTTGTCATCGCCCTTTGCCTTGCTACTGTGGAATTATATTGATGAATTGCAGGCAAGATGTACTGACGCGCCAGTGTTTTACGTCTGATTGCATTTTTGTGCTAAGTGTGGGTATCGGTGTGTTTATAACTGTAGTTCTATCTGTAACTTTGTGTTTGTGATGCATTTTGTACGTTTTTTTCTATATTTTGTTCTTCTCTGCCCCAAGTTACTGTATTTTCACCCCTATTATATTATTAAGGGATTTTCATGGAATTGTGATTTATTATCAGCCTGATTACCTTTACGAATTATATAGACTTTTAGTTCTTTCTTCATGTAATTTCTTTGCCTTCATAAAGTCAAAATTATAGGTGATTTAGCAAGTTTTTCTTAGTTCAGTCTTATCGCAAGTTTACTGACATACCTACTCAACGTTCCGACGATAATATGCAATTCAATTTATCGCATTCGTCACATATTTGAACGCAACCATTCAACTGTGTCGTCGTAAACCTCATTTTATTGCAGTTAAACGTTAATCATGCTGCTATCTTAAATCGGCCAATTGTTTCTTTATTGCTTATTTTGATTGGCATTAAGTTTTACTTAACTTTTTTTTATTATTATCACCATTCTTCTTTTTTATTACCAGTGTTTTTCCAACCTGAAATAACCCGTTCTTAACTCTAACAATTATTCGTGAAGTACAGCAGACAGTTTATTTGTTGAAATGCAGCAAATGTAAAATGTTTTACTCTACACCATAGACAACCTCCACTTCCTGTTCCGAAAATTAACATTTCTCGTCAATCCACAGAATTAGCGGTACAGAGTACCCCTGAAAGCTGAACACATTACGCACAGACCCTCGCTTTACTCATTTGTAGGAAGGAAGCTGTGATGAGGTCGTCAGAACTGGCTCACAACTCCCCCCCCTCGCCCCGCTCCTCAAGCAGTGTGACCGTTTCCTCAGCCCCAACTTTAATGGACATCATTTGGTAAATCACTGGTGTTCACTTTAATTACGCATTCCAATCTTTCTTTAAAACTTCGCCCGTATTTTTGCCGTTCAACCTGTAAAGTATTCTCGTCCAAAAAGTTTGGAATCACGATTTGTGTAAGCCTAACTTGGAAGTAGGTCCTTTATTTTTAAAATGCGACACAAATTGTGTTTACTGTTGGGGTAAAAATAAATCTTGCTTGTCAAACTTCGGAACATTAATACCAATTAAAGAACAAAATATTGCTATATAATTTTAGAGGTCTTCGTTAATTTTAAATAGGTTTCGCAAAGCACCTAACGCCTGATTCAACTAACTTGGGCTCTCAGCTATCGAACCAAACTGTACTCTCCTGTATAAATAAGTTGTGCCTCGGAGCCACTGCCACTGAAACCGGCTGTTGACGAACTTAAATTGTGTTTCCGAACCGACTGGGTGTTTGCTTTCGAGATGAGACCCGAAATAGAAAAGATATTTCCAAAAATATTTGTTAAAATAAATTTTGCTTACAGAGAATTATTCACGTTTGTCCATGAACCGTTTTTAATTGGTTCCTTTGAAAATGAGTTATTTAGGAAGTTGAACATGAAAAAGTATAGGAAAATATAGGTCCACTCCATGGGGATAGCGAATGCATCGAATTTTCATTTCCTAACAGTGTTTTCCTTATTTGACAATAATCGTCCCTATACCTCCTTTTAAATACCCCAGTAAAGCGCCTTATAAAATATGCTGGTACACTGAACTGGTTCACTACATGAATGTAAGGATTACGCCCGAAATAAACACGAGGAAAGTGGAATAACGTGACGTGAAATGAAGGACGTAAAAACTGAAAAGCGTCCACCCATTGTTTCGAAGCTGACCGTGTTACACGTTGTTATTATTTAAGCGAGCCATGCCGCATTAAACATTAGAAAGTTACCCGTTATAACCTTTAGCCGGGAGTTCTGAAAATAAAGAATGTCAACGCTTCGGCCGGGGCTCTTGAATATGTTAGGTGAAACGTTAAATGAAATTATTTAGATATTTCTACAACTCACATTCAGATTCTTTCGGACTTATCTCAGTTCTGTATGGGGGTTTACCCGTTTTGTAAATTAACTTCGCGAAATTTTGGAAAGGTATTTTCGGTGCGGTAATGAAGCATTTCGGGCAAATAATTTTCAAAGTTTGGACCCGCTATTCATTTGCAACATACAAATATATGCAAATAAAATCGTGATAACATAACATCATAGAAGGGTGAAATGTTGATTTATTTTTGATGGCGCTTTTGCTCAGATTAGTCACTTATGATAATAATATATTTTACAATGTTTTCTTACCTTTGTAGGTATAGATTCTTTTTTACCGTTTGTTTGTGAATGTATGAACATTGTAGGCTTTGTAGATTCCCAGCTGCTTGTTAACTTTTTATCTTGTCTTACATTTTTAGTTACGACTTATTGTCGGGTCTACGCTGTCCCCCCATTCTTAAGTACAAATGCTGTAACCATGATAATATTGTAATGATTTGAAAAGAGTAACCATGGAGTTTTTTGCCTGTACTTCTCCATAGAAACGACCAACCCAAACCGTGCATCTTTTCGTCGACGTTTTATAAGTGCCCATCTAGGCCAATGTGAAATGAAATATTTTGATTTTGCTTTAGTCGTCCTAAGACAGGCTAATGGTATGAGTAAGCTCTCAAAGGAGATTTTTTACAATTATGTCTACTATATCTAAACGTTATCAGCAGCACCATGTGTACGATAAATTATTTACCTTATAATATCACAGCAACAGACTTTAAGTCCAAATCTTCACGACTTGGGATTAAGCCAACCCCAAAACCATTAACAAAAGAAAAGCAAAAAGATTGCATACAGTAGCACTTGCATACAGTTTCGTTATACGAAGTAAGCGGGACTGTGGTGCAATATAAGGCGACATCTCACCACTAAAGTATTGCTCAGTGCCCAGTAGTGAAGCAGTAACAAGCTGTTGATAAATTAAGTTGTCGACTCGACAACAGGGTGGGACTTGAAATTGCTCGACGCGGTGCTAAGGAGAGACTGCGCTTTTTACTGCTTATTTTATGTCGTTTTGTCGCATTTGTTGACTGTTTTTGGTGCTAGAGTTGTAAATAGAAAGCTGTTGCGATTCCAGACTCTCTTAGGCCTTATTTTTTAATTTGCTTAATCGTCTATTTCGACTTAATCGTCCAGCTAAAGTTGGAAAAGCAAAGGTCTACAGTGCCAGAAATTGAATACTGAGTCGGTGTATGTCACATACCTATTATTAGCATTATGCGAAAAAACAATCATAAACGAGGACTTCAGTCACTTGCGGCAGACACAACATCAACACTGGAATTCTCTTATCTTCAAAAAGAAACACGGTAACTGCCATAAAAGAAGACTTTAAATTGAAACGAAACACAGCTAATGCGCTCTCCATAATGTTCACCCCATTTCCCTAACTCCGTCCCTGTATTCTATGTCCCCAGTTATCCGCGACGCGGATATTGTTTCTCTACTGGCGCGCACTTAGAAAAATTACAATTACTCCAATGAAAAGAAGATTTGATATTGCCTCAGCTTTTATTGTGGTTTACCCTTGCTCCTTTCATAAATGATATTTTATTTTCTTGTTGTCTGTAGTACCTACTTACCTATCTACTGACGGCATAGAACTCTTGAGATTGTGATCAAGTAAAGATGTGAAAAATCATAAAGATAAAGATAAAGATATATTTATTGCATAACTGTGTACATTAAGTTCTTATTAGTAAACATTACATTTTTAGTTTCAACAGTTTACCCAAGTCGGATATGCAATGGTATTTTAAGGATTAAGGTGCATACAAATATTATTTTTTTTCAAAGAACTCATGCAGATATGTAGATAATAAACCACTATTCATTTGAGTATCACGATATTGCTTACTGTCGTTACATATTGACTTAACGCAAATCCAAGCAATAACCATTCAATGCAAACTGCAAAGTAAATGTAGACAATTAGAAGTGTGAATCTTACATTGAACCAACTTTTATAAAGTTACCCAAAATTCATGGAATTACGTTACAATTGGTGATCATAATCAATTCGACCCTTACCAAAGTACCAAACACCATACGGTGACAATTAACTGCTTCATTTTCCGAATTTACAATTTTCTGCTGAAAACCCAACCCTAACACACAGTTTTTACTGCCAAATATGTAATGTTTTACTACAATATAGTTTACCTGAAGAGTCAACAAGAACACTAATCAACAGTAACTAGCATTTCTCAGTAACATCCTTTGAAAAAAACTTCATGATTAACTTCAACATTACTTAATTAAAAAATTCTAATGCAAAAAAAATATTGTTATACGAACTGAAAGTTACAGATAAATCTTGCTTTGTAGAATGGCATATTTTATAATTAAGTAGGTACAAGTGAGTTTGTTCTGAGCCCGAGGCGTTCTGCCGTATTTCCTTTAAAGGCTCGCGTCCACTAGGCTCGCCGAGCCGGGTCGAATCGAATCGCAGAAAGTCGCTCCTAAATATTTACTATGAAACTGCGTCCATTAGCGACGAGCCGCGGCGCGCCGAATCGAATAGACCGCGCGCATTGCTCGACAAGCGAATTTCTTCGCCGATGCGATTCGATTCGACTCGGCGCGCCTCAGTCGACGCGGGGAAGCGGATGCGCGCCAACGTATTTTTATTATTTTTTATGTAGATAACATTTAAAAACGCATAAAAATCTTTGTTTAAAAATGAATGAAGAACTATTGATATCACTGGTCCAACAATATACAGAATTGTATAATCATGAAGACATTATCACGATGACCAGCGTCGGATAAATATATGGAAGAAGGAGCACACTGTTTTTTTTTTTCTTATGTACTCTTCTCTTCTTCATCAAAAATTATTTGAATTAATACAATTCTTCATCCGAGCTGTCCATGACCCAAAAACCTACTTTGATGAAGAGTTGCGATGAATGAACAATTCGATTCGATTCGTCTGAGATGGATACACAAGGAATAAATGCGGCTCGATTCGATTCGCTTTGAATCGAAGCGTTTCTGCTGTAGTCGACGCCAGGCTTAATACAGTCTGTTGCAGAAAAACTCACTATAAGATAATGATACTCGTATAATGTTTTTTAGATGCTTTGTGACGTACGCTTGTTTTATCAAAGGGAATATTTTGTTTTATTTTTTTTCTTTTATTTCATTAAAATGATGATACGTTTACGTGCCAAGTTAACGGAGATACAGCTTAGTACATAACAGTGCTGCATGGTGTTTTAAAGTAGCTTCATTTTGTGAAATTGTATTAAAAAAAAAATATATTTGTTTGTTCCTATAAAGAAAAGATCCATGAACTACAAATGGTGGTAATTTTACAAAAATACAAAAATGCATGGTCAAAATGTTGCCAAATGGAATCGCTGGTTTTTTACCGGTGAAATATTTATTTTTGGGAGATACTGAATACGTGGTTACCAGTTTGTGAGTCAATATCCTTTTCACTTTGTATAATGTCACTGTCGACAATCTAAAATCATCTGGCTGCCATAAGACAGCTCGTGGCTAAAATCAAAACTAACGCCGCAATCAATTATTTCTAATACAATTTCACAAATATTTACAAACAGCGCCCTCGGGCTATGACATTCAAGCGTTAAAACACCCTTGCACTTACCTACATCAAAATTTTAATTCAATTCGATTGATTAAGCTCCGCACAAAATGTATTGCACGTCTCGTCTCTGTTTGATGAAATAAGTTCATTAACCTCTTTGACTGGCGGAAAGTTTACAGAGAACGGTGCGGTGTTTGAATATACCAATAATATTTTAATTATGGCAATATTTAGTTGTAGTTCAAAGCCGTAAGTAGATAGCGTCAGTATACGGGAATGGCATATAATAATAAGGATTATTTATGCAGTTCTGTGCTTTTGGACCGTTTACCTGTAATTTGTATGGTGAGCATAATAAAGAGTATTTATTTTATCGATTTCGGTGCAAGGCAAAGTAATTGCATTTTTGTGTGCTTTCGCGTGACCGAACGCTGGAAACAGGTAACAAACATCTTGATGTTGTAGAATTTTGATCGATTCAATTGGGTAGCATGACTACCAAAAGGTTTCCAATATTCCTAACTAATCTAGCAACAGTTCAGGTGGCCTACCATAATGTCTTAAAGAAGAAAGAAAAAAAAAGAAAGAAAGAAAATACATTTATTTGGCACATGCCAGAAGTCCACACAATATAAAAAAAAAAATACAAGAAAAAAAAAAAAAAACTTAAAACTAAACAAAAAAATGTAGGTAACACTGTGTGCCTCATAGCTGCGCCATATAGGACCAGTCTTAAAGCAGGAGCAATTCCAGTGTGGGTAAGAGATGGCGCTAGACGACATGTATAGCTCTGTCTCTTTCGCACACTGGAATTACTCCTACAGTAAACCCCCTGAACAATGAACATACCTTGTTAATTAACCTTATTAACATTCTCAAATTGTACGCCGGTCCCTAAAAAGGCAGTTCTGTTCAAATAACAACTGTAGCTCACAAGGACGTAACTAGCACATAACGAGCTCGACCTACTTTAACTATAAAATATCATGTAAGATAACAATTTCCTGAAATCTGCTCCATAACTCTCTGCAGACAAACAATGTTGCAATGTAAAACAAAATTAAACAGGAAAATGAATTACTAAACTCTGCAAGTTTCATATTTACTTGTACTACCAGATAACAAGAACACATACAATGATATCAGACGTTCGCAATATCAAATAAACATCACTCTGTTTAAAGATTCATCCTAACAAAGAATAATCAACTTAATCTGCTTCTAATATAGCAGTAAATTGAATGACGAATACGGGATGTATCACTTGCAATTCTATGCCGGAGCAATTGACTCAGGGTATTCCCTCCACATCCAATATTAATGTGCTAGCATATAGTGCAAAGCGACTGATTGCACGAGACAGTTCCTGCGGTATCCATTTCCGTCTGAACACGATTGCAAATACGTTGCGGGAATGGTTTTGCGTCAATGGATGTGTTGGTGAAATGTATGTGGATTCGGTCGTGTTATGTATTGATCTGGTGGTATAGTTAGGGAGAAGTTATACGTGGGTCAGAGTTGGTATAAATAAGGTGAAACTTGCAAAGTTCTGCACACTCTGAAAGGTTTCAGTCATGAGGACTTGTTTGGTTGTTGCGTTGTTCCTCGTCGCTTTCACAGTCGTGACTTCGGCTGCTGACATAGGACATGCTGGTAAGATAAACACCTTTTTTTACTCTTTAAGGACATTTTTTTATTTAAAGACAGCGGCGGAGAAGATGATGGGACGTCTTGGATGGCTTCCTAGCGAATTGGCGAGAAGAAACACACCATCGTGAGAAGTGGAAGGAATGGGGGTAGGCCTTTGCCCAGGAGTGGGACAATACAGGCTAAGTAAAAACAGACTGCGTAATTTATTTATAACAATTGTTGTAGCTGCTAAAGACCTCTGAAGATGACCGCAACAGAAAACCGCACCTTCCGAAGACGGCAATATTGCCGCCTATTTTTGCTTTCATAAAGTGAAACTACAATCAAAAGCACCTGCCTTAAAATATGTGTGTTGTTTCCACAGAGTCATCCCACATACTGCTAAAAAGGGAAACGATACAAGGGCCAGCGTTCCCGAATCGCTGCGTGTTTTACGAGTGCATTGCAAGTTGCAGAAACAGAGGATACAAGTCTGGCGGATACTGCACCTTCAATGGATGTCAATGTCTGCAATAGTTGCGTGTAGTTAATTAAAATAAATATTCGAAACAATGCCGATGGATTTTGTAAGAAAGTTGTGCAGAATAAAATAGTTGTGCCAACATTATACTTGTATTGTTCCTCTTAAATTCCCATTCAGCACTGTTTCAGTAGTTCGAGTTTATCAATATAATACCAACAAATCAGTAATGCATGTTTAAGGAACTAGAAACAGGTCCCCAATAACACTTGAGATACTTATGGTTCTCCAAAATAGCTTCTGTTAATTTGTTTAAACAAATTAATTGAAATCTCAAGACTCTCAATCATCAAGTAGTTTGGATTGTGGGAGATTAGTATTTGCATCTCACAAATAACCGCGAAGTCTTCGTTTCAATGTAATATTTATTTGTTGATTTAGGTTCGAAAATTCTCCTCCAGTGTTTCTTTTAAATAACTAAAGCATTTTCACATAAAATACAATTTATTTAAAGTTAAATCTACAATATAAACAATATAACAAATTATCACATCTGATTTACCTAGAAAATCAGACAGAAGATCTAAAACAAATAAATTAATTAAAAATAGAATAAATTATAAATGCAACATAGATGAGAAGTATCTTCGAAAATACGATTAGAATTTTCCCATGTTCATCAAAGTGTATGGTGCCAAGAAATACGTTGGTATTGTACTCGGAATGATTGCTGTACTTTTCGGATCTCTTATAACTGCCTTAGAACCAGTTCCGTAGTAGAAAGCTTGAAGCACAAGCTTGGAACAGTAGCTAGGGTTAAAAGACCTGAAGGCCGTTGGAAATATCTTATAGGTTACATGTATGGTCTTCCTAGCACTGCCGTTTACGTCATAGTAATGTCTGTCAGCCCAACGCGCTGCCTGAACAGCCACAGAACTGTCACGATTCCGGTACACCGTCGTCCAATCAGTTTTGTGCTCTTCGAACCATTGGTCCTTGGGAACTTGTCTGTTATTATCTGGTATACCTGTCATATATCCGCTGCCACCAGGCATCTCTAACACCCATTTGTCAGAGGTCATAATCGCCGCGTGACCAATGAACCCTCCAACGCCTTGACCAGTGATCAGGATGTCCCCTTTCCTCACAGTGTTTATAAAACGTCTCTTGTTATCCGCTGTGCTACGCTTGACAATTTTCCTCTGGAACATAGACTCCTGAGTATCGCTTAGTATCCCGTAGTTATTCATTATGAGCCATTCTTGGTAGTTATTCGGTTCGCTGCCGTTCAATGATTTATATTCCTGGTACAAATCTTTGAAGATGTTTCTCTCGTCCCGTTCGAACGATTCGAGTGAATATATTTCTGGATTGATTATTCCCATGTGGACACCGATGTTGTATGCGGTCGCCGTCTGGTTCGATACCGCGGCATTCCGCCCTGAAAACAATAAATTGCAGACCGTCATTTTATTGTTCGTTCAGTTCCATTTTTTAAACAAAAAGGTGACGTATAAGCGTAACGTTGCGATACATCATTTTGCTTGACACGTATGCAGATGTGACCACACTGACTTTGGTGACTAAAATATTCATATTATGTCTGTTGCGGTCGGTTATCCATATTAAACATAAAATATGTACCTTTATTAGATATCCAAATAAAAATAATAAAAACGGAATCCAATCCAAGAATATATCAATAAAAATACAACTTACCAAAATCTAGTTCTTCAGTCAAAGCATGTGATCCGAATACAAACAGGACCACAAAAAAAATTATGTGTCGAAACTCCATGATGGCGTCTTCAATAATGTGATTAATTACCTGATCAACATCCCCTTTATATATTTCATTAACCAAGGTTCATATGTACAAATACAGTGTAGTGTTCACAGTAAAGTACTCCAGATAAGGGGATGTCCTGCGGCCTGTAGTAACAGTAACACAGTTTCAGAGAACTGTGACACATTAGGGATAATGACTTAATGCATATACATGCATGTGCATATTTGCTGAAACAATGTCATTCTCAAAGTCATAGTCACAATTATTTATTTAAAAAAAAGTTTGTACAAAAGAGGGTGAAAAATATGTAAGTGCACTGACACATTTCCCTATAAACACAAAACATCAAATCTGTAACCTTCGGTAGGGTTGAGCAGAGGTGTACCTAATATGCTACATCTATTACCTAATAGTACTCGTTAGTTATGTTTAAGTCTCATGTAATAGGGGGCGAGCCTATTGTAATCAACCGGGCACGAAGTGGCTGCTATCGAGAAATTCCTTATGATGAAAAACCACTTTGCCCGACCCGGGAATCGAACCGAGGACCTCATGCTCAGCAGGCGCGCTTGCGACCAATCGAACAAAGGGGCAGTCAACGAGGCAGTCTCCGCTATAACCATGACATTCAGATATTAATAAACGACATCCTAATTTCAATATACAATTAAACCAACAGATTCTGCATTCATCTTGTTTTTGTGTAAAATTTTATCAGGTATAGCCCCAAATATAACAAACCGCGCTTTACGCAAAACAAAACAAAAATAATCTTCTATTATGTTTACGCCTATTTTTGTGTTCAGAAAGATTCAGGGTCGAATAAAAATGAATTCAATTTAAGTAGCATCAGTTGTCATCCCAGATTAGGGACTTCACAGTTGCCATGCTGGGAAAAATCCCTAAATAACGGAATAAGGAAAATTCTATATGGTATAAATTCCGTGATTCGGATTAGTCACTGTAGTTTTATTGATATGACTTTGTTTTTTTCATATCGTCCAGTGAACCATAACTGTAGAGTTATGAATAATATTTTAAGAGCTTCTGCTCAAAATACTTTAAATTTCTACCAACTTAATCTGATTTAATATGATCAACGATTTTATCAACACTCGTAAACTAGGGAAACAGCGGAGCTGAAGGAAGAATATTCTTGGAATTCTGCTTATGACGTTATTGAAATGCAATGAGTAAAAAATCAACAAATCAATCAATTAAAAAAAAATCAAAGCAAAAAAAAAAAAAAATAAAAAAAATCA
Source organism: Noctua janthe (assembly GCA_910589295.1). Lineage (NCBI taxonomy): Eukaryota > Metazoa > Arthropoda > Insecta > Lepidoptera > Noctuidae > Noctua > Noctua janthe. Next base: position 5,106,173 of record OU342560.1, read on the forward strand.
ATCAAGTCAATTATTTGGTTAAGATTTTTATCAAGAAAAGATCAATCGGTGGTGATAGGAATGGTCCCGATACATTATTATGATGTACGAGTTTGTATTTATAAGCGCTGAGGTTGAGGTTCGATCAACATCCATATTTTCAGACGATTTCTATGAAATAAGATTACAATAAGACTAGGTACTAATAATTTAACACTGTAAAATGTAGAAACACTTGGTTTACAAATAAATACAAACTTATTTGAACACTTCGGGGATTACAGGCATGATGGGTATGTTATGTTTACAAACTTATTTTTTAGGGTTCAGTTGCCAAAACGGAACCCTTATAGATTCATCCTGTCTGTCTGTCTGACTGACTGACATGACCGTCCGTATGTCACAGAAATTTGATTCCGAAACTGATGGCACCACACACAAACACAGTTGGGGATGGCAGGTGTCTGCTGAACCGCAACACAAAAGTGATGTGAAATTACGAACATAAATATATAGGCAGTTCTTAAAAAAATTTTTGAGGTTCCACAATTTTTTTTTTGTTAAGTCAATGGTTGATGAGATATTTGCTTCTAATGCCGTAAAAATCATTACTCTCACAATTCACCCATCATCATTTATATTCATCACTCTTTTATCAAATGATAGTATGACTTTCAACAAACTTGTTTATTTCTCAGAAACAAATACGGACCAAAATAAAACAACAGCACTAAAACAACACAACAATACCTTGAAACAATTAAGCCTCATGTAGCTGATACGAGTATTTTTTATCCTCGGTATCAACCTCTTACGTGGGGAGTAAATAAATTAACACCAGAGATTAGCCAGACGAACGATTTCTGTCCGATAATTGCCGATTATGGTCGTGGACTGTCTTTGGGTGTTCGATTTTTCACGTCTCATTGTGTCCTGCTTTTCTCGTATTATGTTTTCAATGTGTTGTGTTTTTTTTTCGCAGTTAGTGTTGTGAAATAATCGTTGGCTAAGTTGCAAGAGTTGGCAAGTGGGTATAAAACAATAACAAACCAGCGATGATCGCAACAGAAGGAATGTGAAATAAGTCACACTCTTCACTAACTCTGCACTCTTTTCTGGAATGAGTTTTGGTTAACCTGAGAGACCACTCTGTCAGTAATTACACATCAAGAAATCTACAAAGAAAAATATGTAATCGGTTTTTCTCTGTAATTTTTTTGCATCATTTTAGTCAAAGAGTCGTTCGTCTGGTCGCCCGCAAGACGTATAAATATTCTCCGCGAAGAGCAGCCCAAAAGTTTATCTGCGTAAATGTAGGAAATGCTTCGTAACTGGCAAGTTCCCGCCCTAGGCGGATCGCCCTCAAATTAGATACTTACCTAGTTAGGCATTCAGTTGAGGTCTTTTGTATTCTTTGCAAGCTCTTCGACAATCGCTCATGGGCACTTGATTATTTCGATAAAGTTCTGTTTGAAGGTGAGATACTTTAGTTTTGGGTTTGATGTTTTTGTTTCGTGTTTCGTGCTGCAATTTTGATTGGAGACTACATACTGTCCGTTTTCACCAATGGTATAATGCCTAAGTAAAAACGTGCTGTTGTATTGTTGTGTGCATGCTGTAATTTCTAACGCACTTCTTAGCTCCGAGACTATAAAAACCAACCAGTTTGTTTATATTTAAGCAAATGAAAGCTAACACATCATAACATCACACCTGTAATCCCCGAAGGGTTAGGCAGAAGCGTAACTAATAGTACACCCACATTTTACCAGATAACCAATTGTGTGTGAATAACCTTAAAGAATGTTTGTAAAAGAGGTTTTCTAAATCTACCGTAGTCAAGACATGTCCAACTTTTTAATGACATACCTAACCGTCAAAAAACACGCTATCTCCTTAACAGCTCATAACAGCTCCCAAAGGTTTATAGCGCACATTAATATACCAGAAATAACAACAGCATTAACCTGTACACGGGTACAGGTGCAGGCAAGCACATCAAACACCATGTGTACACGCTCGAAGCAGTAACGCTGTCGTATGCAAATTATTCACAGAAACTAAATGGAGGGTAATGGAGGGTATTAGTTACATGCTGCGACTGCCAGCCAATCAGAATGCGAGGAGCATCGACCAGCCAATCACGTACAAGATGGATGTTCGTGGAACTAAAGTATTATAATGTGTTTGTGGTGCATTTGTAAACCTTTGATAGTCGTAACGAGTAAATTCATGGTTTTTCTACGAGTATCACTCAAGGTGCAAGCGCCAAGTATCCCGCGAAAGTCTAATTTTCTTACGTTTTTTGCAATTTGCCGGTCAGTTTCAGGCTGTATGTTGAACAAAATATGATTTCCGGCCGTAATACGCAAGTATTTACAGAATTATAATCATCAATATGGGTTATATTGATGATTATAATTCTGTAAATACTCTAAGTTAATTTAATTCCATGGAAAAACTATTATCGAACTGGAAGACCTTGCGTTGGAAGGCCTCCCACTAGGTGGACCGATGACCTGGTAATAGTTGCAGGGATCCGCTGGTTGAGAGACGCACGGGACCGGTCAATGTGGCGACACTTGGGAGAGGTCCAGCAGTGGACGTCTTTCGGCTGAAATGATGATGATCATGATGATGAAAGACTATTTCATGAGAAAGTTAAAGTAAGAAAAAAAATCGCGAGCTACCCTGGTGCTTCCACCTTAAATGACATTGTCAGAAGGGCACTCTTGTTGTAACTGGGTTCTAAAGCTCAGATAGGCAGTCGCTACTCGTAAAATTCTGGTATTCATCTGGAAGCCGACCTCAACTTAGTTGGGAAAAAGCTAGGTGTAATGAAATGAGGTAGGTAAATTTTACAATAAACACAAATGAAACAACAACTTACTATTCAAATTATATTTGTACACTACGTATAAAAATCATTTAAACTATCTTCTACAATAGTGTTGAGCGAAGTACATCTGCATATGGACCCCGCGCAGGTTCCGTAGCTAGTACCCTGAAGGTGGCACAGCTCGTCACAATCGTATTTGCATGTTCGCTTCTTTTTGACGGCAGCTTGTGACCCTGGTAACAAACAAAAAAAATAATAAAATAATATTATATAACATCACGCCTGTAGTCCCCGAAGGGTTAGGCAAAGGTGTACCTAATAGTACACCCACATTACGCCAGTTATGTTTCAGTCTCATGTACCTACTCTCAAAAGATACCATAATGTTGTTGGATATGAATTTTATTACAATGCAAGCTCATTTGAAGTTCAACGTTAACAACCGTAGAATTAAGGATGCAATAAACATAAATAGTTGTTAAGATTATAATCAACACGATTTATTAACATTACTTAGCGAGTAAGAACAAATGAAAACGTTAAATATGAAATGTACTTTTTGGGTTGTCATCCTGCGGTGTTGCTGCTGTATTTCAGTACCCAGTGTTATCAGGTATGGATTGGTGCGATCATCATTATAATCACCATTTCACTCCGTAATCACCCACTGTTGGAGTTAGGCCTCCCCTTTCTTCTACAATACTTCTCGGTTCTGTGCGTCCCTCAAGCGCAGGCCACACTGCCAGCTAGCGAGCGAGCGACCGAGGCGGGAGAGTTTCTTTTTATTCTTCGTCCGGCTCTTTCGGTAGTTTACGGTGTGAACCAAAGTATGAAAAGACGTGAAACGACGCCTCTTTGGGCTTGCTAGCTCACTCGCCAGCTGGCGGTGCGGCCTGCGCTTTATTCGTCTGTTTCCCACGATTTTGACAATATCGTAAACCCAACGCGTTTTTGGATCGGTGAAAATGAAATTAAATAAAAAGGCCTTACAAAAAGAGGTCCGCTTAAATTCTGAAATATTAACAGTTACTGCCACTTTTTACCCTTATGCCCTAAGAAATAAGGTTGAAAAATGGTCGAACGTCAGTGAGATCGGTAGTACCTAATAGTGTTTATTTAACAAAGAGTTTAGCACAAAGAGTCTTCCTATCTTTTTTCTTGACGTTTCTATTAATAACTTGATTACTTCATATAAGAACACAAATAAAACAATGGTCATTAATGCCTTTATCTTTTCTGAAAAAATACAATCTTATTATGATTTCAATTGTTAATTTCGCGTTAACTCTTGTGTTATTACTTATTACACAGGACAGAATGGAGCATTTACTTAAACCAATTGTATGAGCGTTAGTGCAATCCCCACGGGATTACCCTCAGTATTTGTAAACCTTCAAAGTTTCTTTTATAAGCAGGTAAACATAGAACCATATTGCAACTACATGATCCTAGCAATCTTTCGAAGAATGCACGACTTGATAATAAATAAGTGATAAGAATACGATATCATCAAGAACAATCAGTGAGCAATTAACTACGCATAGACAAATCAAGGACCAAAAAGGTAATTAGCTTAGTGACACTACCATGTGTACATTTTATTCGTTATTGCACACAAAATAACAAATACATTGCATTAGTATTAAAGCTTTATGTACAGAGACGAGCTTGACCCAGAATTAGGTTCTCTTACAGCAAACCGAGAGCAGCGGTGGCCCAGTGCGAGAGAAGCAGTGGCCCGGTGGTGGAGACCCTGACTTACGACCAGTAAGTCGTGGGTTCGAACCCAGCCAGGCGCATTACTTTGTGTAAGTTATTTCATCACCATTGCTCTCAAAAACGGTGAAGGAAAACATCGTGAGAAAACCGGCATGTTCTAGAATCAAAAGTTCGAAGACATGTGACATCTACCAACCCGCACTGGGCCCGCGTGGTGGATTATAGCCCATTCCCTCTCATAGAGAGGAGGCCTGCGTCCCAGCAGTGGGAACATTAACAGGCTGATAATGCTTATGCTATGCTTTTGCTACAGGAAACCTTATGGTGAGAATAGATAAAGCCAAACCATTAGATAAGTCCCTTACTAGCTTGGCTACTGGCTGGCTTGCTCAGAGTATGACTTTTGAAAGAGAGTTTGTATTTAAACCGAAAAGTGATGTAGGTAATTGTTCGATAAAAATACATACGTCGCGCCAGTAATCCCCGAAGGGTTAGGCAGAGGTATACCTAATAGTACACCCGCAATTCTCCAGTTGTCATAGGCGGCGAGCCAATTGCCATGAACCGGGCAGAGATCCAAACTCTTCAACAATAATTTCCTGATGGAAAAACCCAATAACATTTTTCCCGACCTAGGAATCGAACCCACGACCTCATGCTCAGCAGTAGACGGACCAAAAAAAAAAAATTAAAAACCTCATTTTTCTAAAATGATGCGATTTTTAGAATGTACTTTACTTTGAGTCAGTAGTCAGGTATAGTCAGGCACGACAGCAATTAACATTTGAACTACTAAAACTACCCTAACCCTATGTTATAAAGGCGCTCTCAATGTCAAATTGTTACCATATGGGTATATGGTAACAATTTTTTTTTTGCAGGCGCCTGTACCTAAACGAGTCACTGATATTTTAATATCTAGTATCTTTATATCTGTATATATATAAAATGGTAAACTGACTGACTGAATGACTGACTGACTGACTGGGTGATATATCAACACACAGCCCAAACAGTTGGTCCTAGAGACATGAAACTTGGAGGGTTTTACCCCTAAAGGGGTAAAATAGTGGATGGAAATTTATATGAAAGTCCGTCAGTTTTAAAGTTAAGATCTTCAAATTTTGTGTTTAGGCTGACGATTGAAAATTAATTTATACGTGTCTCAGAGTTTTCGATAATTCTACCCCCGAAGGGTTAAAAAGGGAAATGAAGGTAAGTAATCGGATATTTTTTGACATCCACGCAAGCGAAGCCGAGGGCAAAAGCTAGTCTTACTATATTCCCAGCAGTTGGCTACTTGCTCATTGAAAGACATACTAAAGGTTGATAACCTAGAAATTGAGCGCGTGCTCATTTAACAAGTGCATATTGTTAAGGATTTACCTTGAATTCATCTGATAAAAACAACGACAAACTAGCATGTTTAAGTATATAACTGCCTACCTACTCTATCAACTAGCTATAGAAGCCTGTCTACGTATTTTATAACCGATCTGACAAGATAGCCTATAGTTCAGTTTTCTCCAAATTCCTTTGTTCGACTTTATTGTTTTTTTTTCTGTTATGTGTTTTCTTTTTTTTTTTTAATTACGTACATAACAGCAAAAACAGCACAACAGCAGTACATAACAGCAGTTTTTTGAGAAATAAAATTATTTATTATTATAAATAAATTTATTTCTCAAAAAACTTAGTAATATTTTACGGAAAAATAGTTTGGCAGTATTTATTTCTAATAAGTGGATGTAGCCACTGCAACCTACAAGTTTGTAATTCTACTACTGCATGAATAATTGCTGATTTTAATGCTCGTTTCTTTTGACCACGCTTGACCAGTGTGGGTTTTGATATTGGACTATTTTAAAGACAATTTAACGATCCATCTGCCTTATTTTTTGAGATATTCCCGTAATTCTAATTATGAAAGCCTTACAACTTAATTAATTATTAAAAATAACATAAAACAATTTCTTGTCATAATTACAAAACATTAATCTTAAAACAAAGACAATTATAGTGCTATCTTTTATAAAAGAGTAGCCTCGGTTCGTGGCTTATGAGAAAACTGATAACGCTTACTGCAGTCGTAATTTTCTTTTAATTCTCTCAGTTAAAGTTCCTTGTAAAGGTGTTCTCCTATTATACCGAATCATGTGGTCTTCCTGCTGTTACCACTTTCGGTTTTGGTGGCCAAGCTTAGCGGAGACTGGGCATCGGGAGGGAGATATTATAGTGCATACATATGACACACTCCTTTCTGTCATTCTCATAGTCCAATGAGGCGGCAATCCAACGACCGGAGAGATATCAGGAGCAAGACAAACGGTTTACCGTGCAACTGTACGATACCATGACCCTAACTATATCGACAATCAAAAGAAAGGCTGTGTCCCAGCAGTGGGGAAGTTGTAGGCTGATCATGATTATCCTTAAAATAGCGACCTTCGTCCTCGTGATTTTTTTTTGCATGGAACTCTAATCCGTTTTCTAAAATAACAGTAGCCTAAGATACTCCTTATAAGATCAGCTATCTGCCAGTCCCGTCAAAATCGGTATAGCCGTTTCGGAGATTAGCCGGAACAAACAGACAAAATTAAAATGTTTTTTTTTAAACTATATTTACCGTTTATACTTTGTACAATGATGTTAATTTGAAATTACAAACAGAGACTTCAATTTTATTGATTTGTATGTTTGTATAGATAATACGATCCCATACGACGAAATGTGTGTTTACAAATGACATATTTATAAATTTAATAATTACTTTCTAAATAATTACTTTCTAAAGCATTTGGTATGGTACGGTATAATGTGTGAACACCTTTAAGCCGTAAAAGTTAAATAGGCACGAATATTTGAAGACATTAAAACGTTGCAGCTAATTGTGCTGTCGTTTTTTGCAGTACCATTGTGGTTCCTGGTGGCGAATAGTTTTAAACTATTGTCGTGAATTTCAGAGCAAACGACTTCATTAGAATAAGAAGTAGAAATTACAGTTTTGATTAACTTTATTAAGTAACATACCTACTCGTTGTCTTAGATTGATTCATTTTACCCAACAATAATAATGTATAAACAGAAGTGTCTGAGTACATAGTTATAGCATCACCGAAATTCACATACACAAACAGTCAGACCCGGAACAACTACCTGTAGGTCATACAAATATTTGTTCCGTGCGGGAATCGAACCCGCGACACGAAGCGCAGCAGTCAATCGCTCAGCCACTGCGCCAACCGTGCCGTTAAAGTATTGTTTAGTATTCCTTATTTGTAAATTGATTAAAAAATAAAATAAAAATAAAATCTTTATTAACAGGTGATTGTTAGTAACATCAGTGTAGCTCTGTGTGTGTGTGCTGTGTGTGTGTGATTGATTTTCCAAAGAATTCGCATACACGTGGAAGGTTTGATATCTAACTGACCATTCAAGAAACATCATTCTTCGAACAATACCTACTTCATTCCACCACATCTGTTAGTACATAAGCATATAAGCAGCAGAAAGACATTCGAACAGAAGAAAATTAAAAAAAAATATTAAACATAACATCACGCCTGTAAACCCTGAAGGGTAAGGCAGAGGTGTACGTACCTAATAGTAACTACACCGACATTTCAACAGTTATGTTTAAGTCCCATGTAATAGGGGGCGAGCCTATTGCCAACAACCAGGCACAAATCCAGACTCTGTAGCTGCTACTGAGAAATTCCTGATGGAAAACCCAAAAAACACTTTGCCCGACCTGGGAATCGAACCTAAAACCTTATGCTCAGAAGTTGCGCTTGCGACCGCTAGACCAACGAAGCAGTCAAAAAAATTAAATCATTGTATATTGTATATACAAATTATATTATTACAAATTATTTTTTTGAATGAATGAATGAATGAATGCATTTATTTGTCAGAATATTGCACAAAGCTGTTAGGTTCATAATGTATTAGGATCATAATATTCTGCCGTGTCCGGAGTACAAATATGGTTTATTAAATTATGGGTCATCATTAAGTAGATTACAATTAAATTAAATAAATAAATAATAAATAATAAATGTTTATTCACAAAAAATACAGATAGTAAGTACTTATATAAAACAGTTGTTGCTAAATCTGTGATAAACAAGTTTATAACCCTGCCTCTTAAACTAGGATAAACCTGTATTTTAAGAGACAGTGTTCGTCCAATTGATTCTTAAATAAATATGATTTAATACAACAAGTTAACAGAAATATTAATAATCTTTGTGTTTTTTTTTTAATCATTGTGTATTATATTATTATTATTTCTAATTTAATTTAATTAATCGATTGACATATTATGTATGGGTACGGAAAGACCAAAAAATAAATGACCTACATTTTAATCTAGTCATCTTTGGGTGCGAACTAATTAGGAGCATTTTCTTCTAAATCTTTCATTTAACTAATATTGTAATGCGAAAGTTATTGACGATAAATGGATGGATGGATGTGTGTTACTCTTTCACGCAAAAACTACTGAACGGATTTGAATGACATTTAGCACACAGATAGTTTATAAACTTGATTAACACATAGGATACTTTTTATCCCGGTTGTATGATCCCGTGGGATAATTATCGAACACTACACGGGCCAGGCCGCGGGCATAGTCTAGTTTAAAATAGTAACGTAAGTTACCAACTACGGCACAGCAAGAGAGCATCTCCTAATAGGGTTCACCATCAGTCATCTTGACTGAGACGAAAGCTCTCTGGTCAGTAGCTTGTGTCAAGGACATACATACGTAATGCTAATACAGTAATTGATTTGTTACAGGAAGCTCGTCCCGTCAGTGCTAGTACTAATATGCTAAGCTGGACTCACACTGCGGTGAATCCCGTGCGGGAATCGTGACGCGTCACGCTGTTGTCATGAAGACCAACACACAAAACAACAAACACGCCAACACATCAAGCTACCCGAAACTGTAAAATTTTCCCAATCATCCTTGAACCTAATGCTTGAGCGATAAAGTTGAAAATCTATTAAAGAAATATGACAGATTGTAGTACCTTGATGTGCTGGCGTCTGTACTACGGAGTTCACTGACGGTCGACTAATTTCCAACCTTATTACTTAGAGCATAGGGGTGAAAAGTGGCAGACCGTTAATGAACTGGTATTACGTTCTATCCTGCGCCCTGCTTGGAATTTCTCGGGTGTCTGTCTGAAGCTTAATACTGTAGAATTTGAGATTGGTGCAATACGTATGCTATCGTATGTCATATTAATACTTTAGGTGTGCACTTTGTTCTTCGAGCTGATTATGACCCTTCCGCGAGAGACCGTGGTGTAAGCAGTGTGCTAACATAACAACATGCCTGTCATCCCCGAGGGGTTAGACAGAGATACAGCCACATTTCGCCAGTTATGTTTAAGTCCCCTTGTAATAGGGGGCGAGCCTATTGCCATCAACCGGGCATAAATGCAGACTCCGTGGCTGCTACTGAGAAATTCCTGATAGAAAAACACAACAAGTCTATAACGCCCTGCAATGAAAGATGGGCTTTAAAATATTGAGTAGGTACTAGATAATGTACTTTTATTTGACTACAATAAAGACTAAATTATTATTATTACAGACGTAAAACGATTACAGCTGAACATACACCTGCCCTCAATAATTGACATTTATTTGCTTCTCAAATTCATCGTATTCCCGCGGCCTTCACATTGCCATCGGTCCAAGACTCTACTAAACATACTTTAATATGCATCGTCTATTTATGTAATGCATTAAATTAATGACTGATTCGCAGGTCTAGTGGTGGCAAGTGCGACTGCTGACCATCAGTTTCTGGATTCGATTCCCGGGACGGCAAAGTGTGATAGATTTTTACATCAGAAGTTTCTCAGTAGCAGCCACGGACTATGGATTTGTACCCGGTTGATGGCAATAATAGGTTCCCTATTAAATGAGACTTAAACATAACTGGCGAAATGTGGGTGCACTTGTTAGGTACACCTCTGCCTAACCATTCGGAGATTACAGGTGTGGTCTTATGTTGAAATTAAATTAATGTTATTCCATCTTCCAGAATTGTGTAATTTGACTTCTGGTTTTAATTAACCTCTTATCTGTAACCAATGAATTAAGTAGTAGTCTATAGCTTTACTATCAAATGTTAGTTAACAAACCTCTGAACAAAAAAAACTTGTATTGAATCTTATGTACTCTGTATTACGAGTAATTTACAATTAGATGCATAATGTAAAATGCAACTATGCAATTTATACAATATTAATGTAAACATGTTAATCGTATCTCCTTATCGTACTTGATAACGGGCCATATGGTTGTTTTAAAAGCAACAAAATAATTTCTTGTATTGCCAATTATAGCTTATTTAAAATTTGGTCTAATTATTTAGATTTAGACCCTACTTGTTTATAAAACCTACTCAAACTTTTAATAACTAAATGACCTACCTACCAGCGTGCTTATACATATTGTCCCGTTGGTTCTAACACCACGTAAGTCAAAAATAGGAACTTTACAGGAGATTGAAAAAACTGTATAATTATACCTAGGCTATGGTTCAATACCATTTTATCATTTATGATCACCTCAAATTAGATAGAGACGTTGCTTGTTTCTGATTGGCTGAAACAACGGGTCTTCCGATTGTCCAGCAAACGGCATCTAAATGCCAAAACCGCCAAAATTTTAATTATGTGGTGTTCATTTAAACGGCGATATATTTATTATGTACCGGTTCAGTAGCCAAAGAGGTTTTTATGTCGTTTTCCTCAAGAACCAGTTTCGTTTAATGGTTTATTAAAAATCATATTTGTAGTTCAAAAAACAACTGACGATCGAAACCTAATGTACGTAAGTCACCCCAAAACTCGCATACTAAACAATAAGTAAATGATAAACATGAACTTAACCGCGATAAAAGTTTGTAAACAACATGAAACAAAGAGACAATACCGTGCCAGAACAATATGAACCGTGAATCAGATAACAATTATGTCAGCAACACAATTGTGAACTCAAAAACATGTTTATATACTAACCTTGTATACTTAAACTTAATATCACAATAAAAACGATAAATAAACTAAATATTTTCACTTTCATTTTCATAAATTGTTCTTTTTAAACAAACACGAGTTTTTAACCGTATATTTATTGCACATTGTGCAGAAAAGACGTGTTTATGATGATATTGATACTGTGCACAGCTTCATCGAACTAATGAGACGATCGACTCATGCGCACGAGTGATGCCAACTTCAGTGCGTAAAAAGCGCCGCCTTGTGGCAAATGTCAGAAGGAAATAATAAAAAATGACGAGCGGAAAAACTCGTTTTGAGAATAACCATTATGTTTTACTTACAACATTTTTGTACAAGACTTACGACTTCACCAAAACCTATCACACAGATTTTGATGCAAACCTTATTAATAAAAAAAAACATATAATCTAAAGAACAGTGCAAACTTTAAGGAAAGCACAGATTGAAGAACCATTGATAAAATGTTTGTACTTAACGATTTACTTATGTTAGTTTTCATCTAATAAAATTTCTTGGCCGTAGATCAATGTTCTTGCTAGTTGATAAACTTGGCAAAACTTATATTTATTCAGGTGGCAGAATAACAAAAGACGATTTGTAAAATTCAAGGTTAACGAATAGGTTGGTAACTAAGTACTCTTTTTTTTAATTAGCTACAGATGTTTATTTTCAAAGTACAACAAATTCATTTAGAACTATCTACGACTAACTATTTTAAAAGTTAATGAATGTTAAATTAATATCGATACAGTCCCGCCAATTACTCACACTACATCACGCCTGTACTCTCTGAAGGGGTTGTCAGAAACATAAAATAAACGTAGATTTAAACGTAATACCAATATTTAGGTATTACAGTATAATTAGCCTAAAACGTGCCCACTGTCGGGAAACCGGTTCCATTAACCGGGTAGACATTCAGATACCGAATCTTGAATAGAGCAAAACAATCACCTTAGGCTCGGTCTGTCCTTACTATCGGCAGACGCACTTTCAACCACTAGATTACTGAGTGATTCAAAAACTTGAAACACAAATAAGAAATAATAATATTTTAGTTTTAAAAATCATCAGCTCGCCTCTTTGTGTTTATCAGAACTTGTTTTTTTTTTAGTTGCCTTGTATCTCCTACTGCTGGGCAAAGGCCTCTCCCATATCTTTCCAGGTACTCTTCTCCTGTGCTTCCTCGAACCAGTCTTCGTGATCCTTACTTCCTGAACTTTAGAGCACAAAATTCTTTCAATTGTTTAATAGAGATTTTCAAACAAGAACTAAGCGGTGGAATAATTATTAAAATTATGTTGACAGACAACGAAAACGCGCAGCAAATCGACTCTTATATGTAGGTTCATACGCCAGCACATCAAGCTTCTGCCATCTGTCAAATTTCTTTAATAGATTTTTAACTTTATCTCTAAAGCATTAGGTTCAAGGTTGATTGGACAAAATTTGACAGTTTCGGGTAGTCCGTACATTTTTCTTGAAAATATGTTTTTCGCAATGCAAAGAATGAAATAAAAGGAAAATCTAAGAAACAGTGCAAGGTATTAGAAAAAGTCTGGAAATGGCACCGGTTACTGAAACGTTGTGGGAAAACGGTTGTCATAGTACGAGCAATTGGGCATATGATGCGGACGAATTCAGAAAATGTCGTGAAGATAGTTTTTTGTGGAATGTGGATGACTACAAGCGACCCTACTCTTAACGAAGAAGCGACAGACCGACTGTGTGAAAGATGATATGAGTAACAGACAAGTAAGAAAAAAGAAGAAGACATACTGTTCCAAACCCAAATTAATAGAGATAAGGGCAAGAAAATTATATATAATTCTAAAATTTAATTGATCAAATCAAGTAGAAAACCATTAACGAAAAGCTAGGTACATAAATAAAGAAAGTTATCGTCGCAAAATAGGTGAAGACCATCTTGAAACAAACCCTTTCTGTCCAACAGGTAACTACTGCGAAACATTTCCTCAAGCTCTGACAAATCAGTGTTTACAATGTTTGTGTTGCAATCCAGTAATTAATTATCAGTTTAACGTGAACAACAACTGTTTGTGTTTGAATATAGATTAATGAATCACAAAAGATCCTTTTCGCAGTGGTGAAGTCCCGATGTCGCAACGCTTCCTATAAAAAGGCTCCACAGGAAGCTATCTGTACTATTTACATTGGTAGCAGTACCAAAGTAATACATTATGTTCTCTAGAATATTTTTCTTGCTTGTGATAGTGTGTGTTGTTAACGCTTCTGTGTTAACTGTCAATGTGTTTGATGGTAAATATTTATTTTTTTATTGTCTTTAAAATTCTTTACTTAACTATTTTAAAACAATACTTTGATTTATAGGAGTGTCTATAGAGTTTCTTGCCCATTTTTCTCCATAGAGATCTACGCTTTGGAATGGGCAACTACAGTTCACAAGTTGTGTGTTGTACATGTCTTGTGACTGGGATTGAAGCCTCATCTCTTTTATTTTTGACAATTTAAGCGTGCCTGTAATGTTTTTATTGAAATAAATGCTTTGAGTTTTGAATTATCTGGGATTATTTACTAAAAACTGCTATAAACATTACAAATCGAGCCATGCTGTCAATCAATGAAAAAATATTTAAGTTGTAAATAAAGAAGCTACATATATGTAATCAATTTTCTCATGACAGAAGATCCCAAAGATGAAGTTGCAAGTAATCCAAAAGACTGCAACCCCCAAGCGTGCGACCAGCTGTGTCGCCGACTCAAGTTCCCCGGTGGCGCCTGTGTCAATGGTCGCTGCAAATGTGACAACTTCCTCAATGTAGAAGGTATTTATGAAAATATATTATTTAAATTATCTGTTTTAGATGCTACCAAGTAGAACTTTGTAACGAATTCCATATTTGTATCATAGATGAACCCGAGGCTGAAGTTCTAGCGAATCCGCGTAGATGCAGAGACAGAGCATGTAACTGGTTGTGTCGCGCCCTTAATAACACCAGTGGCGCCTGTGCCGATGGTCGCTGCAAGTGTACCAAGTCCGTCGTTGCAGAAGGTAATTGAAGATTCCTTTAAAATTAATCCAGCATTCACTAATTTAGTGAGATTCCATGAAAGACAAAAATGATTATTTGAAACTCTACACAGGCTCGGATCTAATTTTTTTCGCTGAAGTTGCTTAAGTATGAAAAAATGGTATTCAATATTATTTTTGGAGTTTGCACTGCTTTGTACCGTAATTGGTGATTATATACATATTTTAATACTAGATGATAACGAGGCTGCAGTTGCCGCTGCTCTGAGTAGATGCAGAGACAGAGCATGTGACTCAGTGTGTCGTGCTCTAAATAACACCAGTGGCGCCTGTGTCGATGGTCGGTGCAAGTGTACCAAGTCCCTCGTTGCTGAAGGTAATAGCAGGTTTCTTTATAATTGAACTGGCATTCACCAAATTAATGAAATACCATGAAAGACAAAAATAAATTACGACCCTCAAATTCTTACGGATTATTCGAAACTTTACACCGGTTCGGATCAAAACGTTTTTTATTTTTTTGAGTTTGCATTACTTTGTAAATTGGTGATTCAAGACTTCTTTTAATACTAGATGATCCCGAGGCTGAAGTTGCAGCTGCTCCGAATAGATGCAGAGACAGAGCATGTGATTCAGTATGTCGTGCTCTAAATTACACCAGTGGCGCCTGCGTCGATGGTCGGTGCAAGTGTACCAAGTCTCTAGTTGCTGAAGGTAATAGAAGGTTTCTCTCGTTCAGCTTTTGTAATTAGGTGCAGAATCAGTCAAAAATGTCTTGTCTTACGCTGGTGTTATTTTGTCTTAAGCTTTAATTTTATTCAATCGGATTTTATTTAGTTTCACTGAAGGTTTTAAAGTTTGTACATCTATAAAAGTATACGTGTTTCTTCATATATATTCTCTTTGAAGAAGATCCCAAAACAGAAGTTTCAACGAGTCTAAGGAGATGCAGTTATAGTGCATGCAACTCGCCGTGTCGCAGTGGAAATTTTAAACTTCAGTGTTAAGCACCTAATTATGTATCTTTCACAGATGCAGCTACTGATACCGACGCAGAAAACTCTGTTTCACCAAGAGCTTGCAACAACAATAGGTGTCACCAAATGTGCCGCAAGCAGAAGTTTCGTGGTGGCGCCTGTGTCGGAGCTAACTGCTACTGCAACAAATTTCTGTACCAACAAGAAGGTGAGGATCAGATAATTAATAATAAGTCTTCAAAACTGGAAATCTTGCCTTAAATATACTTTTACAGGAAATGGCATGGCCCATTTAAAGACTGTCATTTTATTTTTGCAGACATCATGACTGATCCTGACGAATCTGTTTCACGAAGCTCTTGTAACTCCATAGCGTGTGACGACAAATGTCGAAGAACCGGCTGGCATAGTGGTGTTTGTATCAATGGACAGTGCAAGTGTGACTACTTCCTAAATACTGCAGGTTCTTATATTGTTTTCGAAACTAATTTCACAATGTTAAACAATTATATGTGACTCCTAACTTACATTCCATATTAAGTAATTCATTAAAAGTTTAATCACGATTTCCATTTCTTATGCAGTTTCTGAAGACTTAGAAGATTCAGTGATACCTAAAAGATGCACCCCACAGGCGTGCAATAATCTGTGCCGCGGACTCGGGTTTCGTGAAGGCATTTGTACCAGCAATCGCTGCATCTGCAAAACTTTTCTTTCAACCCCAAAAGGTTTCTTAACAATTTATAAATAGAATAAAATGTTTTAATTGGCACGTAGGTGTGTCAGATGCAGTATACGTCAATGGTAAAGTTTTCCTTGGATTTTTCTAATAGTTATTCTTTTTGCAGATACCATAAACGCAAGTCGTTTATGGTATCTGCAAAAAGAATCTAGAAGAATCTATTCGACGATGACTTCCTTAACGACAACTTCTTTAACGCACAAGGTAATGTCGCGCTCGCAGACGATAGATAGAGCAAATAAAAAGCTGCAATCAAATAATAATGACGGCGCTTAAAAAGTACAAGGGGTTGATGTCAGTTGCATCGACGACAGCATTTTTTGTTGTCTTCTAAATTATGATTATGGCTACATTTGTAGTTCATATTTGTTTCGCTTATGACCCTATTACATAGAGTTTATGATTAAAAATAGCTTTTTTTTAAGGATTAGACGAGGTTTCTGAAGAATTGCCCGTATCCGAATTGTCAGAGGATCAAAATGAACGCGGTTGCAACCCGCGGGCGTGTGACCAATTATGTCGCAGACTCAAGTTCCCCGGTGGCGCCTGTGTCAATGGTCGCTGCAAGTGCGACAACTTTTTCGCAACAGAAGGTACTAGTACTCGATATATGACAAATATATTATTATTGGCTATTCTCGCTTGCAAGCAAAACGTTGTCTTGCAAAAATTTATTTTTTCAATTCGTTGTTGTTTTGTTCAGTTCTTAGTAATTTAATATACCATTTTTTTTTCTTACCATGTTAACATATCCTTTTTAGTAGACGCTGCTGATGAATATTCAGAATTAGACACGCGACGTGGCTGCAGAATAACTAAATGCAATCGCACCTGTACCCGTCTTGGCTATGACAGCGCCACATGTGTCAATCGTCGCTGCAGGTGCTACAATAAAACACGAGGTTACTTTGCTATATTTAAGCTGAAATACTATTTTGATATGTCACTTTTATAACTTATTAATTTCACTCTATTTTTGTAGCTGAGTTTTCTGAAACTTCGTTACCCGTCTCTGAATTGTCAGAGGATCAAAATGAACGCGGTTGCAACCCGCGGGCGTGTGACCAATTATGTCGCAGACTCAAGTTCCCTGGTGGCACCTGTGTCAACGGGCGCTGCAAGTGTGACAACTTCTTTGGAACAGAAGGTAAAATTACTATTGCCTGAACAGCAACTAAATGGATTACTTCGAAAAAAGCAGTTTAGATAGATCTGATCCTTAGCTGTTTATTGTAATTTTAATAACATTTCTGTCTCGGAGCGAATCAAGTCTCCAGTGTTATTTATTAGTCCATACTTAGACACCACGTCTTTATTTTTTTTGGTAGACGCAGTTGATGAATATTCAGAATTAGACACGCGACGTGGCTGCATTATAAAGAAATGCAATCACACCTGTACCCGTCTTGGCTATGACAGCGCCACATGTGTCAATCGTCGCTGCAGGTGCTACAACAAAACACGAGGTTAGCTCCATTTTCCTTAAAGTTTTCATGTGATTTCTGTTTACCATACAATGCGAGTTGGTGTGACATATATTTTAAGCTACTTGCTCTGTGTAGTTTCTGAACGATAATCAAACTAAAGACCACATTTATACGTTTTGATACTTTAGTAACATGCACTTTTTCTTTTTTTTGTAGCTGACATATCTGAAACATCGTTTCCTGTCTCTGAATTGTCAGAGGATCAAAATGAACGAGGTTGCAACCCGCGGGCGTGTGACCAATTATGTCGCAGACTCAAGTTCCCCAGTGGCACCTGTGTCAATGGTCGCTGCAAGTGCGACAACTTCTTTGGCACAGAAGGTACTATCACTATTGACTTAGCAGAGTAAAAAATGGTTTACATTTAAAAAAAAGACTTAATACAGCTGTTTACTATAATATTTGTCAGGTCTTCAGAGTTATTTGTTTCTCTGCACTAACCATGTGAACATTATATTCTTTTTAGTAGACGCTGTTGATGAATTTTCGCAATTAGACACAAGACGCGTCTGCAAGTTAAGGGAATGCAACCGAACGTGCACCCGTCGTGGCTATGAGCGCGCTAGATGTGTCAATGGTTGGTGCAAGTGCTATAACAAGATTCAACGAGAAGGTACCTTTTCAATTTTTATTTTGGAAAATATCATCGTGGTCAAAAAAAGTTAACATTCGACTTTTGTTGTAATTATGTATGTTTACTTGAAAAACAAACAACCTATCGCCATCGTTGTTATTGTTTCTATGTTGCACTAGTTAGATATTACAAATATTCTAAAAGTTAAGACAGGTTTCTATAAGTAACTAGCTGCTTCAGCTGCAATTTCAGCTTCTCAGAAATATTGGTCAAACTACGATTTTTTACTTCTTTTATTAATTTATAGATGCATCTCCACTAAATGAAGTAACTAGTGACGCAAATGAAGAATCTAATGAAATCTTGAGGACTAACGAAGGTGAATATGAAAATAATATTTAAATTAGTCTAATTTAAAGCAATCTTCAAAATTCTATTGGTCTTTATTCTAACTACAATATGAGAACTTCCTTACAAGAATATCTGTTTAAATAATTCATCACTTATATTTTCGACCATCTAAATTCTATTTTTGTTCGCAGAGGAGCTCAGTGATGCTTCGCCAAGAGCCTGTAACACACCATCTTGCAATCAAATGTGTCACCGTCTCAGATACGCCGGAGGATGGTGCCGCTTTGGCCAATGTCAATGCTATTAAAATTAATTAATTATTTTATTTAGTAAGCTTGTATTATAAATAGAAATTGGTGTAATTTCGTATCAAGAAGTAAAACTTGTAATTAGTAATTATTGATATTAGATAGTAAAGTGCAAATAAAATAAAATTTGTTTTAAGAATATATTATTATATGATTTTATTTGAAGCTGGAACATATATTATTGCCTGTGACTGTACAACCTTTCTTCACGATAATGTTGTAACAAATTGGCGCTTCTGACAAAAATGTTTTGTAACAATTTAAATTTCAAATATCGTTATAATTATTAATAAATGAAACAAAAATAATGTAAAAAGAAACAATGCATTTTATTCTAAAACACTCATTTTATTTTTATTATTTCCAACATATAAAATCCAACATTCATGGTTTCGAACAATATACTAAAAGGACATTGTCCATTTTTCTAGAAAAGTTGGGCCGTTGCGTCTACACTGAACTATGACATAGGTTGCCAGTCATAAAAATCTATACCCATAGTGACGCGCCCCCGCTTCGCACAGAGGCACAGCTATTGGGTCCAAAATTAGGCTTGCATTCGAAAGGTCGAATAATAAACTATTTCAAATATTCGAATACAAAAATAGCGATATAGCATGCAGCATGCCTGAGATATATTACTTGACGGCATGTAAGCCAAGTCAGAGGTCCATGGGCGGGATAAAACCTCTGACACCAGGTTGGGCACTAACCACACGATTAAGAAAGAAAGAACAAACCAAACGTCATTTGCGCTTATGTATTTATGATGGACTAGCTTATGCCTGCGGCTTCGCTCGCGTGGAGTTCGATGATTGTCTCATGGCATCTTACTTCCGGGATAAAAAGTTAGGTTATAAACTATCTGTGTGGTAAATTTCATCCAAATCCGTTTAGAAGTTTTTGCATGAAAGAGTAACAAACATCCTCACAAACTTTCGCATGTATAACTCTTAAATTAAATAAATTAAAAGTAAGATTGAGGTTCAACGACCGATATAATATGTTACCAGCCAAACCCGATTTCAGGCCAAACCAGTTCACGTGCTTATTGTGTCAGGATACACTAACACAAACAAAGCAATTACAATGCGTCCAACTTTGCTGTGGGGCTCAACGGCCTTCTATGCGCCCTCGGCTCGCGCGTGGTGTGTCGCAGTTCTAACCTAACCTGACCCATTTAGTCAGAGTGCCTAGTTTGGCCTAGGACAAAATAGTTTGGCCTAAAATTGGGTTTAGCCGGTAACATATAGATTAAGAACAGCGAATGTCATTTATAGCCAAGAAACAGTTCCGCAAACGTCAGCAATTACATGGTATATGGTGTTTTCAGACGTCTTTTACTCATAGAACACGTCGTAGAACACGTCGAATACAACTTGTCTTTAGACAAGTTGTATTCAAAACTTGTCAAAAAGGTAAAGAAAAACATAAACATGACATTTTCATTAAATAGATGTGCTAAGTGTGAGTAACCTTATGATATAAACGAGTTATTTGTGTGGTACTAGATCTTAGAAAACTTCGTGACTCGGCAAAACTGTATTTTTCCTTTTATTCAGTAAATGTCAGTTAAACAGAAGAAAACTTTTTGGGAAAACCCTGGGTTTACTTGTTAGGCTTGTACTTACATGTCAAAAATATTTCTTACAAACTGGTCAGATCCCTCTAGTACTACCTACTTTTCTTAAAAATATACAAATAATTCAATCAAAATTTAAATTTTATAGAACTCGACTTATCATATTCAACATTATTTTTAGTATATGCGAAACCTTAAAATAGTTTATTCAGAATAAGTAACTGAATCGATTCCAAAAATTTTTAAACCATGTTATACATATTTTGTCCTAAAAATATTTTAAAATAGTTACAAGTTGGAAACCGAGCGATACTAAGTACCTATTGCAATCATTTAGGTATCTACTGCCAAATCATTATTATTAATGAGCTCAAGACGACGCTGGACGCGCGCGCGGCGGTGCCGCGTGGTGACCACGTTTTTGAGCGGACAACCAGGTAACAGCAAAACAAGCAAAATAAAATATTAAATTAAATTTTGGGCATAAATTCTTCACACAAAAACACTAGACCCCTATTTCAGGTTTCCTGCTTGCACTAGAATTTTTCTTTCCATGTCAAAACAGCTGTAGTTCCCTACGCAGGGTTCGCGTATAAAAATATTAAAAATACTAAAACTTGCACTCCCTAAAAGGATTATCAGATTCATAAAGTAAACCAACATTTTTCGAATTACCTTTAACTTTTGGGTCCCATGATTTTTATTATAGTGTGTAGAGTCCCTTAAAAAAATCTCTAAAAACTTTAAAATAAAAACAAAAATTAAAATTAGATAAACTAGTCTCTTCGAAGTCGGGTGCTTCGCCTCATGTCTTGCGGACTACTGCGCTGGTGCTTTCTTTTTCAGCTGCTGAATTTGCATGCCCCGTGTGGAGCCGTTCAGCCCACGCAAAGTTAGTTAATACAGCTCTGAATGAAACGTGCCGGATCATCACTGGTTGCCTTAAACCGACCCCGGTACAGATGTTGTACCCACTGGCACCCAATAGCGCCACCAGAAGTTCGCAGAACAGTGGCGAGCTCTAGCGAAAGAGCCAAAATGATTTCAGACTCACGACACCCTTTACATCTAAATACCCTCGTGTCGCAAAGGCTGAAAAGCCGAAACAGTTTTCTGAAGTGTTTCGCCCCACTCATTGGCGAGCGGTCTACGGAAAGAATAAGGCTGTGGCGAGGTAGTGCATCCTTACCTAACCCATTCGTTCCACCTGCTGAAAATCTCCCACCTGGATATGCGTTGTAATGTGGGTAATGACTACAAAAGGCGTCTTTTGTAGTCATTACCCACATTATCACATTTTGATCAGGCCTTCAGTTCTCACACATAACATCCCGCCTGTAATCCCCGAAGGGGTAGGCACAGGTGTGTACCTAATCGTACACCCACATTTCACCAGTTATGTTAAAGTCCCATGTAATAGGGGGCGAGCCTATTGCCATCAATCGGATACAAATCCAGACTCCGTAGCTGCTATTGAGAAATTCCTGATGGAATAACCAAACAACACTTTACCCAACCCGGGAATCGAACACGCCTACACAACAAAATTTCCACGCGAACGAAGTCGCGGGCAACAGCTAGTTGTAACATAAAAACTCTTACGTTCAGTACAATGCACTCACAGTTATATTAAAGTTAAATCAACTATGAAAAATAAAACTAAATATTCTGAAACTGAGAGACTGTAATATTTTTATTAATTGAAACCTTATTAAAAATTTCAAATGAAATTGAAAACAGTAAAGCAACAACAATTTTGCAAAATTAATGGCGAATTTTCATTTCATTTGATCGCGCGCTAAACGGAAAGCCACACTTTTTGTTGAAAACTTTTCGTCAACAATAAAAATGGAAGTTAGACGTCTGAATGAAAAGAAATTCGTCTTGAAGCGTCAGAGGAGGAGAGGGAAGTAGGGATGCTCGATACTTGTATCGTACCGATACGGATCGTAACTAAGCAATACAATTTGAGCATCGCATCGAATTACTTTGGATCAATTCTCCAAATATCGAATCGCATCGTATCGTCTTATGGAATGCACAATATTAGTATTTGTATCGATACAAAATTGATATCTACATTATATCGTATCTTACCTATTATTTCCACTACCTAAGATTATTGACTGATCATGCAACTTATGGAGCAGCGGTGGCCCAGTGGTAGCGGTCCCGAGTTACGAGCAGTAAGTCGTGGGTTCGAACCCAGGCAGGCGCATTACTTTGTGTAATTTATTTCATCACTACTGCTCACAAAACGGTGAAGGAAAACATCGTGAGGAAACCGGCATGTCCTAGAACCTAAAATTCGAAGTCATGTGACATCTACCAACCCGCACTGGGCCCGCGTGGTGGATTATAGCCCATTCCCTCTCATAGAGAGGAGGCCTGTGTCCCAGCAGTGGGAACATTATAGGCTGCTGCTATGCTATGCTATGCAACTTATGTCAGTATCGTTCGATACGATCCATTAATTCCGATATCGGTATTTTTGTCTCGATCAAAAATATCGTATGGATACTGGGTACCGGATCGGATCGTACATCACTATAGAAAAGATAGGCAGGCGTTGAGTACCTTCTTAGTACTGGGGTACTGGTGATGCCGCCGACCGGCTGAGCGGCTGAGCCTGCCCTTTGTATAAGTCCTTACAATTAACTTGAAGGACAACGTCTTCAGACTTGCTCGATTGTTATCTCCGAAGTTTGGAGAAGTGGCTCCGTTGGCAGATCAAAGATTAAATAACAAATATGTCAACCAGTTCCTAAAACATTAGTTTTATTAGCAGAGTGGTCGTAAAACTGATATGTGACTGTGAATCAAGGTCAAAACATAATAACATCCCTAAATTAAAAACATTTAGTTCATCTCCAATCTCCATGAATGTGAATGAAATTAATAGATACAAATTAAATTGCAATAATAAAAGCAATATTTTCAAAATCAGAATCTTATATTCTGAAAAAAATTGCAATCTACATTACTTTCACAAGTTATTATGCCTTATCCTAGTGACTTTAGCTTCGCTTTCTTTGTTTTTCTGACATTCAAAAGTGCCTGTAATAGTCTAATTGAAATAAATGCTTTGAATTTATTGTCCTTTAAATTGACCTAGTCGTCACAGCAGACACTCAGTACCAACTCTCTACCACTGCCTAGCATAAACAAAAACATTTCTTTAATAAATTGCCTCGCAAATAATCTAATTAACAGAACGTCTTACGCAATTATCCCCTGTCTTACGAAACTAACTCATCACGTTGATGCTACGATATTGTCTGTAAATATACGGTGAAAGCGACCCCGGTCAGTCGCCTATAATTTTCTATTTACGGCCTATAAAGGTTTTCATTTCTAGGCACTTGTTATTGGAAAAGCGTTCCTGACGTCCCCTGTGTGTACTGGTCGAGTAAATAAAACACTGATTTATACCATCGCTTTGACGGTATAAAAATGTTGTTTGTGAGTACTGAGTTGTGTTTTTTTCAGAGCTGTTGAAACTAGGGTTTTTTGATTAGTCAATTAGAGAATTTGATATCTTTACTTTATGTCGGGTTTTGTGACATGTTATAGCTCTGTGTAATATTACTGCTCACGAAATTCTAGGAACTGATAATAGACAGAAATATAGATACGTAGTAAATTCCGAAATAACAAAAACCGGCCAAGTGCGAGCACCGACGGTTCCGTATAAACTTGTAGGTATTTTTTTTAAACTACATATTTACGGTTTTTAGATTTTTTCCTTAATTACATATGCTGTAAGACATTGCTTCGTACCACATTTCATGAATCTAGGTCAACGGGAAATATCCTTCAGGTTTTGATTCCCTTGTGAAATCGCAAAATATGTGACATAAACGGTCATATCTTTAGCAGCCCTGAGTATTTATTCATTTCAGTCTTGACAGACGGATAGACGGACAATAAAGTGATCCTATAAGGGTTCCGTTTGGCCAACTGAGGTACGGAACCCTAAAAAACCATGAATTACATAGGTTACCAATTTTTTTCGTAAAGCAGCGCAACTACGGTAAGATAGAAAGTACGAGTAGGACAGTATTAGGTAAGGCGTGTCAAATGCGCAGAATTTTCGATTAGGCAGTTAGTATCGTTATATTTTTCTTGAAGTGGTGTCTGTGAAATCTTACGAATAAACAGACTTTCAAGTGTACAAGGAAAGATAAGTTGGAAACTGAAGTAGCATTTATTAGTAGTCAATTGAAATTGTGGCATCAATTTACAAGCATTTTTCAAGTTAAGTTTACCTTGTTGTAGTCAGGTATAAAACATGACGTATTCTACACATTATATCCAAGGTTTCTGTTTATCGTTTACTTCAAAAACAAAATAGCTGTATTCAACATTTTAAAAACGTCAAAAACTCAAATAATATAATTACCAGGACATGTTTGAAACAACATCAAAACAAGTATGATGCATGACACGTTGACAAGACTTGTAGCAAGCAAGTATCGCAACTTTTATATTAGTGTAAATGCGGGATTACACACGAGAACATTAATGACTATATTTTGCAAGAAATTATGACTGCCCTGTTGGTCTAGTAGCCGCAAGCGTGACTGCTGAGCATGAGGTCCTGGGTTCGGTTTCCAAGTCGGGCAAAAGTTATTGGGTTTTCATTCCATCAGGAATTTATCAGTAGCAGCCACGGAGTCCGGATTTGTGCCCGGTTGATGGCAAAAGCTTCGCCCCCTATTACACGGGACTTAAACATAACTGAAATGTGGGTTTACTATTAGGTACACTTCTGCCTAACCCTGAGTGATGTTATGTTGTGTTTGCTAGACAATACAAAAATGAAGTCATTAACTCGGTACAAATCTCATTAACATTCCGTGTTCATAATTCGTTCATCATTCTCACATTGTGTGTACAGAACAAGTTGTTCTGAACAAACTAATTAACTCAGTTGCAATGTCTTCAGAATTTAGGCTCTTTCATTAAAACTTAAATTAATATGCGTCACGTATGGTTGTTTTGCGGTTGTTAAGAATACGCTGTTATTCGAATTCTGTTTTGAAATGAGGTTTATGAATTTCAGGGCTGTAGACTGAAACTTAGGTATCTTGTAAATGGTAGGGCTAAAGTGGAGTTGGGCAGGACATCTGGTTAGACGCGGAGATGGCCGATGGAGTAAGGTTTTGACCCAATGGTGGCCAAGGTTGAGCCTAAGAAACCAGGGCCGTCCAAAAGCGCGTTGGATTGACAATATCGACAAGATCGCGGGAAATGGATGGAGGGGCACAGAACAGAGAAGAGTAGCAGAAGAAACGGGAGGGCTCCACCCAACAGTGGGTGATTCCAGGCTGAAATGAGGATGATGTGGTAGGGTTCAATTTTTAATTGTAATTTTTATGGTGTACATAATAAAGAACCTACTGCCCCAGTAGATATTTACATACATGAGTATTGTGATGATTGTGACATGTTTAATGGGGTTTCAATTTAATGGCCGGCCTAACTTCCACCATTTTATTTTTTTTTCCATAGTTGCGGCCATGCATAAAACCTATATTAATCGATAGCTGGTATCAATACAAACCAGCTTTGTATGAGACAAAATGTTCCAAAATGTGTCACGTTTCTGAGATATGAGCTAAGTACATTCACTGATGGCGTCTTCAGCACAAGTTTGATTTGATCAGCCACGCATTAAACTAGTATCAATCGATAGCTGGTATCAATACAAACAAGTTTTGTATGAGACAAAATGTTCTAAAGTGTCACGAGATGCCTCAAACTTGTTTGTCAACCAACTATCGATTATTCGATTAATATAGTGTTATGCGTGAAAAAAAATGAAAATGGCGGAAGTTAGGCCGGCCAGCTTCATACAGAAATCTTCCAAGCCCTTTGTGTTCTATTATTGAAAAGAATATAAGAATAATTTGACGCTGCTCCAACATCTACCTGTCATCATCATTCTCCTGCACTTATCCCAATTTATTTGGGGACGGCGCAGCAAGTATTGTTCTTCCATAATTCTCTCCACACATCTGTGTATAGTTTATATGTAGGACTTTCATTAACTCAAAAAAAGTGTCTATTTTTAGGGATGAAATATGAACATACATACTCGACCCTAACTAATTGTGTCTTAAACCTACTTACCTGAGTACAGTCAGCAACGAAAGTCCATGAACAGATACTAATTTACAAAACACCTGAACACTAAAACAGACCATAAATCACTTACCAGAATAGAGTACAAAATAAGGTTATCATTTCAATATTACAAAAACGCTAAGCATTAATATGTTATAAGTCGCTAAACATTATTACAGGATAAGTCGGTAACTATCATTTTACCGTAAGTCGCTAAACATGCGCGAGTTTTTTAACTTGATAATGTATGAGTTGTTGAATCACCTTTTTAACATCGCTCTGATTTATGTCACAATTAAACAGTTGTGACCGTGTGATTTTTTAGGTATATGTTGTTATTTTATAGTAAGCCTAGAAATTAGTTATGTTAGTTTGAGTTGATCTTGAACGAATAACAAAACAGTCATCAAATCATTTTTTTTCTTTATTTACTAAAAATATATGCCTCATCATTACTTACGACTTTTTCTATGGAAGCAACACGGAAATCGCGAAAAAAAATCAGCCATTTCATACATTACCACAAATTTCGGGAGCACTTTCATACAAAACATTCGACTGAAATTTTGTCTTGTTTGCTAATGAATGGAAGACGATAATGAGAATGTTTGTGGTTCTGTGCGAAGACCGAGAAAAGGGATAACTTAATTTAGTATTAATGGGTTATGCTGTACTAAATATAATAAAAGAGCAGTTTTTTTGCGATTTCATTCATGCTGCTCCCATACAAAAAAAGTTTTTCTTAATGATGAGCCCTACAGACGGTTTTAAGGTTTTGTGTTTTTTCGAGAACGTCATATTTGGCCTGTAACTGAAGGGAAGTATTTTTTTTTTGTTCTACCTTCATTTATCGTTTTTTCACATGAAACGGTACTCAGTTTCAACGCCGGTTCATTTATTGTTTAGAAAAACAATATCGCATGTAAACATATCGTAAGCTTGTAATTGTTTTTTAAATATTGTAATATTACCGTCTAATATATTTTTATGTTCAGTATTTTATTATGTATGTAGTGCCTACCCATTATTGATATTTTTTTTATAAGTACTAGAAATAAATATTTACTGTCCTAGTTTTTAATGTCAATATCTATTAATATTATTATTAAAATTATATTTAATTTATTTTCTGAACTAGTAGCTGTGTTTATTCGGCAACGTTTTGATTATGAAAAATGCGGTGCGCAGCGCTTTGCTAGATAGTGCCTTGGAGCAAACGGGTTTAACGAACAAGAAATGTAGAAAATTAGCAATGTTCAGCAACTTTTGTATTTATTACAGATCATACAATTTTGTCGTTAGTAATGCATAGCAATTAATGGTTTAACTTAGTTCAGCGACTTTTGTAGTTCAACTATGACAAGTTGTTTTGTAATTTACTTTAGTCAATAACTTATGATAAATAATAATGATTAGGAAATATCGGAAACAAATTATGTTCAACGACTTCTGTTGCTGACTGTACAATCACACAATCCTACATTACAACGCTACAGCTAAAACATAAAGAAAACCTTTGAAAATATGTGAAACACGGAGTTGTCGGCCCTCTCGAAATAGAAACGTCGCGGCTCTCTCATGAATATTGATGCTCAGTAAAAACCTACTTTCCTTTGAAAGCTCTGGTGTCTACGTACTCGTACTAGTGCCGATAAAGAGTGCAAAAGATACTACTATTGTTATGTTAAACTTTGATACAAACTTGCAAATGCAGCGAGCAGTGCTTGGCTTGGACGATAGTGTCATTTCCCGGGGGTGAGGCAAGGCTGTGCACATTTATAGACAGTGAACGTAACATTACGCTTTTAATATCCGAAGGGCAAAGGAGAGGTGTAGCTAATAGTACACCCGCATTTCAACAGATATGTTTAAGTCCCATGTTATAGGGGGCGAGCCTAAATCATCAGCCGGGCACACATCCAGACTCCATGGCTGCTACTCAGAAATTCCTGATGGAAAACCCAATAACTTTTTCCCGACCTGGAAATCGAACCCAGGACCTCGTGCTCAGCAGTCACGCTTGCGGCTACTAGACCAACGGGGCTGTCATAATTTCTTGCAAAATATAGTCATTAATGCTTTCGTGTGTAATCCCGCATTTACACTAATATAAAAGTTGCGATACTTGCTTGCTACAAGTCTTGTCAACATGTCATACTCCATGGCTGCTACTGAGAAATTCCCAATAAAACTTTGCCCGACCAGGGAAACGAAGTTAGGACGAGCATTTATAATACCCGCACACCAGGCACCTTTTACGCTGGGTGACACCGATGGCGAATAAAGTGATCCGTTTTTTAACGGGTAGTATTTAAACGAGCGAAAATAAATTCACATTAAAGGTGTCCATAATATTGAAAATGGGTTATTGAAATACTAAGTGAGCGACAAACAGTGGGCGAGTACAAATGTTTAAAACAGCGACTTGAAAATACAAATTTGAGGTGGACGTGATAACAATATTTTGTTTATTAGACACAAATCTTAAGAACAATCCTAAAATATTTTTTTAACAGTGATGGTTACAAAAATATAACAAAACGAATGTTGTTACATAAATCTGAAAAATAGCTTTTGATGATTTAAATGTTACATACAACAATACCTTGTGTTGATTTGTCAGCTGATGGAAGGTATTTTCTCAGACTTCAAAAAACGAAGGAGTGTCTCCATTGAAACTCCTCAAAGGACGATGACCTTTGATTGCTTGTTTATGTATTTTTGTAGACCAAGGTTTGACATCAATAACTAGATCATTTTCCTCATTTTCAAGTAATTCATCTCTTTCATCTTCGCAATTCAAACAACGAAATTTGGCGCAATGACACGTAGTAGAGGACAAACAGTAGCTTATAGGGTAGTCCAGGATTTGACAGGTGTATGTACACCTCGACTCCTTGCACTTTCCTTGTTTATCCATCCGGAATCGAATAAAATCGGGAATCCTATATGGTTCTGCAACAAGAAATAAGCTTTGGTCTAATACTTAGCGCGTTATGTTATTTAACATAGTTATATACGATAGTTTAATGTAGGACCACGTTAACGCATTAGGAATTCCCTGAAATGTTAGTAGTGTTTGTGATAAATAAATAACATAATGTATAGGATGAACAGAATTCTCTTCAGTTTGAAGTTCTTTTAATTAATAAAAGTATCGGACTAACCCCATTGCCATTTTCAGTTTGTTAGTTTCACTACATATTGTGAATTTTTCAAGTCGGCGTGGATGGCCAAACCCGAATCAATGAGAAATATCAAAAAATACTCAAAGAATATCGATGAAAAATAAAATACAGACGAACAGGACCATTGGCTACGGAACCCTAAAAATGTTACACTAACCTTAGATAAAACTCGATAATTATTTAAAATACTTATTGTTGGTTTGATATATAAAGAAAAATAAAATTATTTCAAAGTCGCCAAAATTTATCGGATTTCGGGCGTCCGAAGCACTTGCAAGTTCTATTTAATTCACATTCGCCATTTTTGAACTCGAGCAGCGTGCAAGTGTATGAACACGAGGCGTTGGCACAGCGCTTATTTACATATTGGACAAACAATGTGTCGGGAGCCCTGAATCGTCCTGAAACAACAGAAAATGCTGATTGGTTAAATATGTACAAAAAAGGAGCTCGTGGCTAAATAATAACAGCCGCTCGGGTCGATCTTTAGGTTAAACCGTGCTTGCCTAGGTTGGTCTGTGGATGAGTGACCGCCCATTACATACCGAGTTTCCTCCGTGCCTCGGAAAGCACGTTAAGCCGTTGGTCCTGGGTGTCATTTGTAGATGTTTGACAGTCGTTATGCAGTCAGTGGCCCAAAAAGTCTGACAACCAGTCTTACCAAGAGGTATCGTATTACCCAGTACTAACTGGGTTGTGGAGGTCAGATAGGCAGTCGCTCCATGTAAAATACTGGTATTCAGCTGCATCCGGTTAGACTGGAAGCCGACCCCAATATAGTTGGGAAAAGGCTAGGCAGATGATGACGGTTAAATATGTACAAAAATTTTGAAGGAAGGAACAGAATATTCTTCACTGTAATCAGCTTAAAACCTTTCCACTGATTGAGCACAGGAAGGGGGCTATAATCCTCCACTTGAGCCCAGAGGGTGATCTACACTACAACCCTACTTATAATAATTGTAAATGCGAAAGTTTGTGAGGATGGATGTTTGTTACTTCTTCACGCAAATACTACTAAACGGATTTGGATGAAAGGACAATGCTACTTTTGCCATACATAGCTGGCATGTTTTTTTTTTCTTTTCGCCAAAGATGAAACCTAGGCCATATGTTAGAGGACTGTATGAGAAATCAATAGCAAAAAGAACCAGGTCGATAAACCGTAACCGAACGAAGATAACCATGGAAGTATTGCTAGTATTTTTTTGTCAGGCGTTACCTATTTTTCAATTATAATTAAACGAAAAGACAATCATACGTGATATTTTGAGGTTTCTATTGATAAAATAGATTAAGTTGGTTGTTACTGTTATATATTTCCTCAGTGGTGTTTTTTGCCAATAGTACGCATTGGCCTTTGGTACACAGATAGTTCATAACCTGGATTGATGAAGACATAGGATACTTTTTATCCCGGTAGTGCGATCCCGTGGGACACTACCGAACTCCACGCGGGAAAAGCCACGGGCATAAGCTAGTAATATTATAAAGAGGAAATTATTTTTGGAAGGTTGTATGCAGGGGGTAATCTCTGGAACTCATGATCCAATTCTAAAAATTCTTTCACTGACCGAAAGCTACATTATTCGTGGATGCTTTAGCTATAGCACCCACGAATAATGTAAAAATAATTTATAACCTAGGTTATAAAATACCACGATAACCGATTAACACACAACTGTTCAATGACCGGCGCCATTATCAGACTTCCTCTTATTTAAAATGATTGTAATCGATTCTACTCTCGATTCTTGTAACAGAATGATATTGACGTTGCCTTTATTTCATAACCGAGATATTTCAGTAATTCTAATGCATATTGACGTACAGTTAGCAGTAGTTTGTTAGAAATATAATGGTTACTTACTGGAATCGCTTGCTCTATAAATCCGTGGCCCAGTAGTTTTTGTTACACGTAATAAATCATCAAAATCTTGATCTTCATCCACGAACGTGTTGTCATTCACGTCATCGGATAGAATAATTCCGCCACATATAGCCAACACTAAAGCACTTGCAACAACCACCAGGAGTTCCATTTTGATATATGACTTCATTTTACCGGAACAATATACAGAATGAAGAACCTGTTTATACATAACAGAGGTAAAGTTAGACAATACGCATTCTATGAGTCTTTCAAGAACGTATGAAATAACTTAAAATCACAATTAAAATACTTGTCATGACATATACAACGTGTAACAGAATAAACGCAATTCCTGAAAGTAGTTGGTTCAGAATCGGCTTCTGAATCGATTTAAAAAAAAAAATCTTTTAAATAACTTAAATTAGAAACACAGTATTATGACAAATTAATACAATCCTTAATTCAAGGAAATTGAAACCTTAACTCAAAGCAATAAAGGCTACTTAAATGCACGACATTATTTGTAGTTCGCTCATAGCTCGTAATACACACACTTAAATAATATCAATGCATTTTACATTATAAGTAGTGTGCGTCAAATAAATAGGTAATTTAAAGGAATTCCAACTTTATTTCCAATAAGTAAGGCTTATTTGAACGCACGACCAAACTTAGTTGCTCATCAGAGTAGCCCTACACAATAACAAACAATTTTTAGGCATTTTACAAAAGAAAAATTATTTAATTTGAAGAAATTTAGAACTTATTGCAAAGAGATAAAGCATTTGTTGGCAAGCTCTTTGAGGTTTATGCGAAATGCCGACACACACGCCGCCGCTACCGCCGAATAATGCACAAAATCTAGTCATCCGTCAGTAGTGATCTAGCGTAGTTGTTTTTTATTTACTTCCGTGACATTTTTGTTTCCGCGCGCGATGGCTTTCCGGTATCAACATACAATACACGGAGATGGTGAGGACTCTGGCTCGCTGTCTTGATAATGTCGCGTTAGCTTGTCGGGAGTTCAATGACCGTTTTGGCTGCAGTGTGAGCGCCAGGACGATGCTGGCTGCAACTCAGCGACTGAGGCATCTGGATGCGGAGTATGGTAGTCGTTGGATAGGTCGCGGAGGGCCTGTGCCGTGCCTCCCAGATCGCCTTACTTAGCACTATTAGACTTTTATTTGTGGGGTCGCATAAAATCGCTCGTGGACGTCAGTCAATCTACAAGTGTCGAGGAACTAATAACAAAAATTGAACAACCATTTGTGATGGTGAAAAGTGATACTGAAGTGCTTACAAATTTGAAATACAATTTAAGAAAGCTTGCAAATAATATATAACAAATATATAATATAGAACAAGGCGGTGGTCATTTTGAAACTTTAATGAAAGTGGATCGCAGAAATAGTGCAAATTAATAACCTAAGTGTAAAGTGTAAACAGTCCAGTTCTGTAAGTACGTACTTCTTCCTATCAATACGATTGTATTCTTATCACTGTAAATATTATGATTCAAATCTTTTAAACATGCCGCTTTCAATATTTTTGTAGTAGAAACAATAACCTGTAACTAAACACGACTTATCAGAGGGATCGCGGGATTCGCGGGGGTGCAATCTCGAAAGATAAAGTCGCTGTTTTAAATGCTTCCCGGTTCTAAGCCTTAAGTCTTAGATTCGTGTTGATAATTTCACTTACTAAAAATTATCAATCATTACACGGTAAACTCAATGAAGTATCAAAAGGTATTCATAATATCAGTCTGTGACAGTTTAGGTACGTAAAATTCGTTCATTGAACTAACGCACATCTAATGCCTACAGCTATGGTCAGCTGGCGGGCGCTAGACTTTGCGTGTCGCGTCGGCTGCTAACATTGCATGGGTGTGTGTGCAGGGATGTGGTTGCCCATACGTTTTACGTTTAGTAAGGATAACTATTTTATAAAAAAAAAATAGGTTTGGTTTAAATTTATTTAATTTCGGATGTTGTTTTAGACTTATAATTTAATATTATAATTGGGGTGTCTGAGGTATTGCGCTTAATCTGTTACACGTTGTAGATGCATTGTGATACGGAATGGGTCTCATATTGACTCAACAACCTAAATCATTCCTCCATGCCCCATTGCCCATATCACGACAACCGATGTCATACGATATTTCGTATTCTAATCAAAACCAACACAAATACTAAACTCGAAAATAAACCCACACTATTAATAAATTGTCTTTGCCGCAAGCATGTTATACTAAAATTGTCTTAGAATTCCCATCACTGAATACCGGCATTAAAAAAATGGTTTACAGTAGGTAGTAAATTCAGTAGTTTACAGTCAAGCATAGCATAGTCAGCAAGTGAAACAATTTACCTTATAAAAACTTGAAGTCCTTTTGCTTCGATTACACGTAGCGAGTGCAGTGAAGAGACGGTGCCGTGACGGTGCAAGACTCGGCCAAGAGAAAAACATCAGCCTATAATGTTCTCACTGCTGGGACACAGCCACACAGGGAGGGCTCGAAATGATAAGTACCAAGATTATCTTGATAATAGCAAAAATCGTAAAATAAATAATTAATAAAACAATGGCTAACATTATCAATGTCGCTTCACGAACCCAAACGCGTTAAATATCAACTTAAAAAAATGGTTGTGACCGATTTTTTTTAATGTTGTGAAAATAACTTTAGGGGGCTATGACGTCTTAAAGCAGGAATAATTCCAGTGTGGAAAAGAGATGGCGCCAGGCAACCTGTATAGCTCTGTCTCTTTCCCACACTGGAATTACCCCTGCATCATGTTAGGCCACCAGAAGTCAGTAACTTATGTTTGTTTTCATATTCTGTTTTTTAGCCACCGATTTCTGAAACTAAAGTTATTTTTCACTTTTTTGTGATTTTCAAATTCAAAAGATTTATTTCAGACTTTTCAGTCCATAGAGTGTCATCATCATTTCAGCCGAAAGACGTCCACTGCTGGACATAGGCCTCCCCCAAGTGTCGCCACATTGACCGGTCCCGTGCGTCTCACATCCAGCGGATCCCTGCGACCTTTACCAGGTCATCGGTCCACCTAGTGGGAGGCCTTCCAACGCAACATCTTCCAGTTCGCGGTCGCCACTCCAGAACTTTCCGGCCCCATCGGCCATCCGTTCTGCGAGCAGTGTGCCCTGCCCACTGCCACTTAAGTTTGGCTATTCTTCGGGCTACGTCGGTAACCTTGGTTCTCTTGCGGATTTCCTCATTTCTGATTTGATCACGCAACCCCACATGGATTGCGTTGTGAATAGTTGTGTATTGTATTTGTTTAGATACCAGTCTTATTTGTTTTGTGGTGAAGTATACAACACGACAAATGTATCTAGTCAAAGTGTGCACAGATACGGGCCAGAACATTGCCATTTGTTTTTAGAATAATTAATACACTTCCATTCAAATTTAATCAGTTCATGCATGCAAAATCATTTAATTTTATTACATAATATTTTATAATTTAAAAAAATCCCTAATTTTTTACGTGCAATGACAGCCGCTGGTCTGTGTGTGCGCACTGTATGCGTATTTTTATTATAGTTGCTTAACAAATTATTGGTCTCCCTACTAGACTCATCCCTGTATGGACTAGCCGAATTATCGTCGTCACTCTCAGCACTGCGCCATTTCTCTTCGTCACGATCAGGTTTGTATCAGCTATTAGATTGACTCGGAATGATGTCACCGTGCTGAGAGTTAGATTCTACTTTAAGGAAATGACGCCTGTTGCGTCAGTATCGCCTTCCCGTGTTATCTGTGACAAAATATGAGTTCGGTTGAACAGCCTGTGATTGCACCCTAACATTTTTACGCCTATTACCATCGGCCATAATTGCTGTGTCACCGGTTTTCAGTGACGGCAAAGGTCTAGCATGCTTATCGTAATAGTGTTTGCTAACCTCCTGCTTACGCACAATATTTTGGTATACGGCAGTGTTATCGCGACTTGGCATTAGTTTTGTAATGTTTCATACATTCAGCAGTCTACTATTAAGTCTGCGTCCCATTAATACCTGTGCAGGTGAGCTGATACCATCACGAGGAGTATTTCTAAAATTTAATAACCCCAGATAAAAGTCCGACCCTTTTGCAATTGATTTGATCAAAATATTTTTAACAGTTCGCACACTGCGCTCACTACGACCACTAGATTGTGGATAGTTGGGAGAAGTAGTAATGTGGTCAAATCCCCATTTATTTCTGAAGTTTGCAAATTCTTTCGAAGCGTAAGCTGGCCTATTGTCGGTCGCCACCTCGCTTGGAACACCATGTCTCGCAAATTGGTCCTCCATAGCCGCAATTACTGCCTTGCTCCCAATGCTCTTTAATGGATTAACCTCTATAAAGTTATTAAAATAGTCTACTTACTATATACTGACGCATGGGCCGTGGTTGCCGCTGCGCACAATTTGCACATCGCTTTACAGCATTTTCTATGTCACGTGACATTCCCAGCCAAAACATCACTTCACGGCCATTACGCTTGCACCTGTCTACCGCCATGTACCCATCGTGTACACGCGATATCATCTCTGTCCGCAGACTTCGCAGTATGTAAACTAAATTAGCCTTGAATATTATCCCATCCACATATTCAAAGATTGGTCAGATAGGCAGTCGCTCCATGTAAAATACCGATATCCAGCTGCATCCGGTTAGACTGGAAGCCGACCCCAATATAGTTGGGAAAAGGCTAGGCAGATGATGATGATGATGATATTCAAAATATTGGCTGTATGACCATTGTGTCCTGACACATGCATCAACATCGTATTTATTTGCTGGCCATCCGTTATGAATATACTTAATTATTAATTAACACTCATTATCTTTAGCTATTTCATCTCTAATTAGATTCATTTTAGTATCGCTAAACCTAACATTCTGAACTAAAAAACACGATTGCTCGGTAATTTCTTCGGAAATGCTTTCTTTTACATTATCGACAAAAGTCGCACGTGATAACGCATCAGCCACAAACATGTATTTACCTGGCTTATATACAACAGTGAAATCATAACCTTGTGTACGTAACATTATGCACAGTAATCGCGCGGGAATTGAATCTATTGGTTTTTTAAACAATGCTTCCAAGGGTTTATGATCGGTTTCCACTGTAATATTATTTCGCCCAAAAACATACTGATGAAAGCGTGCCAGAGCATACACGATAGCTAATAACTCTTTTTTTATTTGAAAGAGTTATTAGTTGTTAATGTTTAGTTAGAGTTGTTCACCTCTCTTAGGCCATGATTGCAGTGAAAACGTTCTATGATTAATTACTTAATCAATCAACTTAGCATTCTAGACCACTGCTGGACATAGATCGCACTTAAGTAGTCAGGGCACACGATTATTTGCTTTGCGCAGTCCGCTTACAACCTTTCCTAGTTGTGCATTTTTCAGAGCGACTAAACTTTTCATTGCATTCATTTTTTCATAAACAATTGACATTATCCGTAAAAATTACATGGTGTATACTGTGGCCTTCTTCTTCATAGATTCTCCAAACGGCAATTCGGCAATCTTAATTGAGACGCCATCGCCAGTCTACATTGGAATGGCTACGAGTTCGGCACCTTTACTTCAGAACCGTCCATCGGTTATTGTGATGAGCATACAGCAAGACACATACATTATTATATTGGATATTAAGTGCCTCTTCCTTCAGGTGGAGTCATCTATTAATCCCTTTAAATGCGTAGCTACTGCAAGAAAAGCTGACAGGTATAAAGGGTGTAAATAGACCCTTATCGAAGCCGAAAGGCACTTGTTCTCCCCGTCATTACGATCTTTTTTTTTGTTCTAGACCATACCCAGCAACGTCCTAGTTACGGAGATATTTAAGGCCAAATTTCTAATTTAAGGTTTTTTTAATACTAGCTTTTAAGTTTAAAACATTACTTTAAACACCTCCATGACCAGTTTACCATTCAATGCATCGATCAGCGCAATGTTTTGAGTGCGTTACATTGAGTTTTACCGTAAAACGTGATTTTTTACCCCAAAAAAAACATCGTTACCCAGCAATAACTTTTGCGTCGGGTTACTTAGTTTGATGTACAGAATGCTTGGTTGACGGGTTCGTGAAGGGCCTTTCCTTTTACCTCACCTACCTTGGTATTTGGTATTATTCGGTAGGTACTTAAACAAGTGTGCCAGTCTCTATGAAATCTTACTGCGACAATACACGAGTCCGCGATGTTAACAACTCGTTCACACGGGCCGATTGTTTGACTCGATTTGGGTTTGGTGAATGTAATCGATTTCTCCGCAAACCCCACCCGGTACCTGGACCCTTCGTAAGTGCCACAATAAGGAAACACACCGCATAACAACTTTGTTTTAGAACACAGAGGAAATTACAATCGATGCTTAATGGGATACCACCTTTAAGTGTGTTCGGAAACACTGATTTGAATCCGGAGTTACAAGATGTGGCTAACTTCACCTGAAGCCACTGCCATCCCAACGTTCCAGTTTTCAATTTCTATTAGTATGATCTATGGTATTCTTGTCTTACTTGGTTATTTATTAGACTTCTAACGACACATTATTGCTGCCAAAATCGTATGATAGTCATATTTTTGTGTCAACCGTACCGGAAGAAAAGAAATACACGAAAATAATAGTTTTCCCTCATAAATAACCCACATTTAATAACTAAACCACAATATTACACAACTATGGTATACCTATGAATAATTTTACCTCAGTAAATTTAATTATAGGCAGCGTGCACACCGCAGCAGGCAGCGGTTCATTTGTTAATGTCGTCGCAACGCGAGGCGCATTCCTAATTCACTACCGCAAAAAATTCGATCCAGCTCGGATAAATTCTGTTAGGGAAACAATAAGTGGTCGGTTTACAGAGTGTGGCGAGCGGGTTTGACATGTAGGAACGTATTTGATTTGTGTGTGATGGAACGGTTTTGTCGCAGGGAAACTGTTACAGGATGAAAAATGCTGTCACGATTTTGAGGTTTGTTTTTTCATAATACGAGAAACCTGCAGCAAAGTCAAGTCGACTTACGATACTTTTTAATATGAAATTCAACATCGCCATACATTCTTGCTGGACATGTATCAGGTAGGAACCACACTACCACCGACCACCGTACAGAAAACATGAAAACACACCCACAAATAGGACGAAACACGGAGAACAAAACTAGGATTCAGTACACCAACATTCGTAATGCGCAAATTGAATAGAACTCGAAGCAAACTTCTGAATTTGATAGCACAAACAGGATGCGCAAAGTTGTGCACACCTTGCACAGGGCACGTGTGGAACTAGCTGAATAATTCACTGACACATATTTGTGCAAAGTAAACTATCCACAGGTCCGGTGGATTCGGAAGCTAGTGAAGGAATCTCTGTTTGAGTCCGGCCGAACTCCGGAACAGCTGATATGCTCAGTAGACTTACGATACGAGAGATCGTTTCGTGAACATTCTCTTTGAGAATTATGGAAATTGAATGGATGCTATTATTGGTGCATAGGCTATCACGCTCTGGTGTTATACGTACGTTGCTATGTTGGCTTGGTTTCCCACAGTGTATTTTCATGATTATCAGAAACTATTGCACCGTCAGAGATGACGTACTGGAAAAGAATTGAAAACAGTATGGTTGTTTGGTAAATCGCTAAAAGGTTGGCATAGTTATTTTCTTACTTATCGTTGCATAATATATTCCTGGCTTCTGATACAGTTCAACACCGAATCTTTGTCTGTCTGCTTTGTAAAACCCATTGTCAATCTGTCAGTCTGTTTGTTATTACGCCGTAGATCGATATTTTCAGTAATTCTTTAGAGCTATTTTCTAAAATTCATTATTTATTCCCATGCCTTAGCTTTGTAGTTTACGTGAACACAGCTAGCCATAAATAAAACTTTTGTCTTCTCCAAGTTCTTAACAAAAAACGATCGTAGTAGTCTGAGTCAACGGATAACGTCTTAGATGTGCCCGAGTCTCCCTCAAAGGCAAATAGCAATCTGCGCGCAAATATTTCAATTCGTTCGAGCACCGACCTATAGCGCAGAGGTTATTTCCTTTGTAGCTTTATCTACACATTGAGCCAACATTATCGTTTTATGATTCCTATCTAACTTGTAGTAGTGGGTTTTAGTGATAAAAATGATGCGTTTTTTAACCTCTCGACTACTGAATTTTCGCCAAAATTGTAATGATAAGAGCTTCGGGAAACGACCGTCTGATTTGCAATAGTATCTAATTTAACAAAATAGGAATGCGCAAGGTATACCCAGATCAACCAAACACCATCATCTTCTCTTGTCGCATGGCGTTTTCTTCCATACTTCTCTATTACTCGTCATCTCATCAGACACCTCCTTCCTTGCCAGATCAACTAAAAGTGGACGAAAAAAACTAAAACTATTAAATGAATTCCAAGTATGCCCAAAATGAAGTTACTTACTCTGTTTTCGTATCTTATTTATTTTTGGAACTGAGTCTTTATAACAAAGTCGCACAGAAAACAGTGAATTATTGTTATTATCATACTGTTATCTACGACTTTATAATTAACTTTTATAATTGGCTCATTATTAACTTTCATTGAACAACTTTCTTCTTTTCAGACACTTCATTAGTCATATTTTTAATAAAAATACATTAAGTACAAAGTGCTTGCAACAATTAGCACTTATTAAGAAAGAAAAGAATATAATTAACTGTTCATTCTTACTACTTCTTTGTAAATAAATAAAAGATGTTTCTTAGGTATTTATTAGGTGTGTCATCCCAGACTGACACCAGATTACTAAACTGAAAATTTGAAGTTGAGAACTTGTCGAACTCTAGCATTTCTAGGGAAATTCCTTTGAAAATCAAAATTTATGAATCAATATGAGTGTAGGTCAGAAGGACCCACTAGGATTCAAGTCCTTGTAAAATATTGGTATTCAACTGCATCCGGTTACAATGTAAGCCGACCTCAACATAGTTGGGAAAAAGCTAGGCAGATGTTGAAGACTCGTGTCAGCTTCAGACTCAGTTTTAACCGAATTTGAGACTAAATATTGAAATTGCAAGATTAACAACGAAAGCTGCCTTGTTTGTCTAGTGATCGCAAGCACGACTGCTGAGCATGAGGTCCTGGGTTCGATTCTCGGGTCAGCCAAAAGGTTACTGGGTTTTCCCAACAGGAATTTCTCAGTAGCAGCCATGAAGTCTAGATTTGCGCCCGGTTGATGGCAATAGGCTCGCCCCCTATTACATGGGACTTAAACACAACTGGCGAAATGTGGGCCTACTATTAGATACACCTCTGCCTAACCATTCGGGGAGTACAGGCGTGATATTATGTTAAAAACCAAAGATAAAGAATTACGAATAACTGTACAGATAACATAATATTATCACAGTTACTCCTACATTTGAGCCTTACCCAAAAGACAACTAACAAACAATATTTTAGAAACTAAGTTTGTTTTCACAGGCACATGGTCCAGTGGAGAATTCACGAGTGGCCTTTAATTATTTTAATTAAATTTAGACAAGTTATTTTCCAACTCTTTCCCAAGGGACTTGGACAGTTTGACACATGTTACAACAGAGTCATTATGATCGAACGATTTCAGAGCTTAATTGGTAATTAAATGTTAAAGTATCAATATTTGAAGTAAATGGTTTTGACGTTACGAGGGGTCGTGAACATAAGGAGACAAAGGGTTAAATGGAGAAGATCCTTACTGCATAATCAGCCTATAATGTGTCCACAGCTGGGACACAGGGTTTTGTTGAGTGGAAATGGCTATGATCCACCACGTGGGATGTCACATGTCTTGGAATTTTTAGTTGATTTCTTCACGATGTATTCTGTCACCATTTTGAGAGCAGTGGCTATACCATACAGTTCACAAAGAAACGCATCTGGGTTCGAACTTCGAACAAATGACCGACTCGGACATGAGTGCTCTGAAAGATCCTTAAACATATATACTTTCAGCTTCACCTTTGTAGATGATCGTATAGTTGTATTGAAAATCAGTGCTATTTAACGAAAATACGTTTTGCAAGCTATGAGTATTAGATATTTTTATTTACGTCTATCAACAAACCAAGTGACATATAAATCAAGCTTTAACATTTCACAAACAATGCAATAATTAAATGAATATCAGGGCAGAATTAATATTTGCATTGTAATTTGCAAACAAGCTATTTAGATATTGCAGTGAGTCAAAATATTTATTTCCCTCAATATCACTGTTTTCATATCTCGTTCATACTCAAACTCAAAACATTTATTTCAATTAGACCATTACAGGCACTTTTGAATGTCAAAAAAACAAATAAGCTCAAGCTACAGTTCCAGTCATAAGGCATAATAACTTGTGAAAGTACTGTAGTTGCCCATTATAAGCGTAGATCTATACGGAGAAGAATGGGCAAGGAACTCCATGCACACATATTATACGCTCATAATATAGGTACCCCCAAAACACCAGAAAGTTTAAATCTCCGAAACTCCGCGTTTACATCAGTATGCAAGTTATGATGCATGAAATAAAGGTACCTACGTTAAACTAGGTAAGTACATTTATTTAACCCAGGTCTTTTCAACATGTCGTGTGTCAAACATGTAAGGGGTATTCACTATAGTATTCACTTTTAATGATATATTTTACA
Source organism: Noctua janthe (assembly GCA_910589295.1). Taxonomy (NCBI): domain Eukaryota; kingdom Metazoa; phylum Arthropoda; class Insecta; order Lepidoptera; family Noctuidae; genus Noctua; species Noctua janthe. The sequence continues at coordinate 5,148,677 of OU342560.1, forward strand.
AGTTTTTCAAAAATACTTTATACAACTTGTTCGAGATATTAACGATAAAAGAATCTGCAGTTGGTTAAAAAAAACCTATAGTTAATGGTAGCCAGACATATCTTTATCGTGGTCTGAACGTAAAATAATCAAACCCCTACATTTGAACATTTAGACACCTGACTAGGAATCTACTCAGCAGACACAAATTACATTTGTCACATCATACAATATTGATGCATATCGTCTTACTCAGCCCAATTGTGTACGTATGTATAATTCATACGCTATTGTACACCCGACGACTTCATTTCGTCACACTAATTGATTGAGTTGTACATAATCCTCGTATAATGTGACATCTGGTGTATTAGGGGTGTTGATGTAACACTAAGGATAGGAAGGTGGTTGTTTGATAGATTTTATGGAAGTTATGAAACAGAAGGAAATAATGCAAATTCTTGGTGTTTTTTTTTTGTTTCACTCCTGTACAAAGGCTCTTTCTTTTTTTTCTTGCTTACAGTGAAAAAAATAGTTATAGGTAAAAATAAGTCAAGTATCGATGAACCACACATAGGTACTTACCGAGTTTACTGACGGTCAACCACTTTTCACCCTTATGTCCTAAATAATAAGGTCGAAAAGTGGTCGATCGTGAGTGAAAAGCAATTTAAAGACCCTGAAACAGTTGGTACTAACCAACTGTTTCAGGGTCTTTAAATTGCTTTTCAAAAATAGACTATGTCAATAGGATAGGATAGGATAGGGATCCTGCCAGCTAAAAATCTTCACAATACAAATATAATATATGCAACAATACCACCAACAATTTACCAACCTAACAATTTCCACTGCGCATTTTATCAACGATTCATTTAATCGAGTTTGTCAGTTCAAAATAAAATGGGTGTAGCTGTAATTTGAAACAAACATACAGTTTTTATTTTCACTGTTTTTCGTTCCGTCAAAAACGAACTGGCACAAATTGATGGAGACAATTACTACATGTGAACTTTGTTCAACGAAGTTAAATGTCTATAAAAAAAAGTAAAATCTTTTTATAAACAAACTATAAAGTAGGACCTACCACATTAAACTTTTAAGAAGTAAAAACAAACATCTTCGTTTTGACAATGCTGCTTTACACAGTCAATTCTGTCTAAAGCAGCGTTGATACGATCAGAGTAGGCTCGGACCGAGTGGACTCGAATGCTTACTCGGATGCAACTCGCATTGTGGCAACCCATAATCCGAACGTACTCGGATGGGTTGGTATGGGTTGCTACAATACAAGTTGCGTCCGAGTAGGTATCCGAGTCCACTCGGTCCGAGCATACTCTGATCGTGTCAACGCGGCTTAACAGAATCCAACTAACTCGAGTTGTTAATCGCACAAGAACAGTCAAAACTGACAAATTGTATTGAAAAACCTGCTTCTTTGCAAGTCCTAACTGTTTTGTCAAGACTAAGGTTTCAACATAAACATTTTTCGAAATGCCCAACACTTTACCAACCAAGTTGTACGTAAATTTCTATAGATTTGGTCCCGCCCTTCGCAATTAACGCTGGCAAATAATTAATTTGCGCCGCGACGCCGTGAAATGAGTTCCGACCGAGCTAGACTTAGATTACAGCCAGAATACCTGTAGCGTACGTAGGTGTCTGGTTTAAAGGGAAAAGGTGTTTGTTATGTATCAAGATTAGATGCAAAGAATATCTCTAGGCAAAAATTTGGGGTTGAATAAGTTTTAACTGAATTTAGTTTTTACCTCGTTTCACCTTGTTGCCTCATCGGTCGAGTGGTCGCAAGCGCGACTGCTAAGTGTGAGGTCCTGGGTTCAATTCCCGGGCCGGGCAAAGTGATATTGGGTTTTTCCATCAGGAATCTTCTGGAGTCTGGATTTGTGCCCGGTTGATGACAAATGGCTCGTGGAACTTAAACACAACTGGCGAAATGTGGGTATACTATAATTCGGTACACCTCTGCGTAACCCTTCGGGGATTACAGGCGTGATGTTATGTAGTGTAGTGTTTACTGATGATAAAAAAAACATTTTCGGGAAGAAAGGAAGAAAACGAGAGTTACTTTCTGCATTAGTTTGACACCTCGTTTCTGAATGGCTACTACATAAAAATATAAAGGTACTTCCGAAGACGTCACTAGACAGAGTCCTGTTCCATCAGGGATATCGTTATTATACAGTATGATTTAGGCACTTTACAGACAGATTTATTAAACTCATTTTAACAAATATAGGTCGTTGTGTTTTCACTCAGCCAATCACAGTCCTTTTGGCAATCACGCAGCATTCGTTTTTATAATAATTGCTTTTTCAAATATCAGATATTCATTTCTTTAGAACTTCTAATAGAGTCCACCGTCAGCAAACAAAATGGCCGTCAAGACAATTTTTCTCTCACCCTATCTCACCTCCAATTTTACGACACCCAATGCGCCATCACCTTAAGACTTTTGAACAAAATCTAGGCCATATTAAGCGCTCCTTTCTCCGATAACCGTTACCATTACGATAAGATTAGAGGGCAACGTTAAAAGAAATTATTACCTATTACGAATAAACTGTTTGGATAGTTACTCTGCCACAGATGTTCAGCCACTTTGCTCGTTGCCATGGTTTGAAAAAAGTCAAGTGGGGTTCGAAGAAAAAAAAGGAACGTTCGATTCCTAATCTTATTTTGAATTTGAAGTGTTGTTCGATTTTTAAATGATAAATGTGTTTGTTGAGTTCAAGCATGTCACTTTTGTAGTTTTGTCTAATGACGCTAAAGTACGCACCAATCTCTTGTTTTTGAATTTAATAGCCCATTTTTTGAGGAAGGTCACAAACTATTCAACATAATGAAAGAAACCTTGGAAGCCGAGCGCTAAGCGAAACTCCGGGGCACAGCTAGTTTTTAGTAAACATGAAATGATTCATCAGCTCCTTATTTTGCAGTTACAAAAGCCTATCAGCAAATATTAGTCATACAGCTGCATTAAGGGGAGTACCCAGACCGCACGACCGTAGGTAAAGTCTCAAGGACGAGAGAGCACCAACACTAACATTTGTGTGTTGTTACGGCTTTGTCATAAAGTCTTTAGAAAACAATGGATTATCGGGACTTTTTGAAACAAAAAAAATACCCGACATATCTATCTATAAGGTTTGCAAAGCAGTAAGTACAGCCATTATTCATACATACCTTATTTTTATTTCCAACTGCACATAATACTTTAAATCAAAATCTATTTTTTATAGATGAGATTACCTGAAAACAACGTCATAATTATTTAGAGCAACTTCAAGGAAGACCTAAATACCGCTATAAGTTGCTAGTGTACAAAGATGGAGGTAGAAAAAGTGTTGTAATCATTCTTACTTTCTGGGACGAGATACCTGGTCTGGAGAGACGGGACCATTAATCTGCGGGCAAGGTCAGCTCTTATGACGTTTTTGTTAGACTTTTTTCCCTGTAATAACTGTAGATGTGGCAGAAATTGCTATGCTTGTATAGCACACTATCCAGTGTCTTATGTGTGGAATAAAACAAAAATCCAATATTAATATTTTGTTTATTAGACACAAATCTTAAGAACAATCCTAAAATATTTTTTTAACAGTGAAGGTTACAAAAATATAAAACTAATGTTGTTACATAAATCTGAAAAATACCTCTTAATGATTTACATGTTACATACAACAATACCTTGTGTTGATTTGTCAGCTGGAGGAAGGTATTTTCTCAGACTTTAAAAACGAAGGAGAGTCTTCATTGAAACTCCTCAGAGGACGATGACCTTTGATTGCTTGTTTATGTATTTTTTGGCCAATAAAACAAAGTTCACAACAAAAATAAACCATCTAACCAATCTGTCAAGTTGGTGGAATACCAACTTGACAGACCAAATCAATGTGAAACAGCCACCACCGAAACAGTTTCGGTGGTGGTAGTCATTTATCATCGTCACTCTCAATAGTCTAAATCTCTGTAAACCAAGGTTTGACATCATCAACAAGATCATTTTCCTCATTTTCAAGCATGTCATCTCGATCATCTTCGCAATTCAAACACCGAAATTTGGCGCAGTAACACGTAGTCGAGGACAAACAGTAGCTTATAGGGTAGTCCAGGATTTGACAGGTGTATGTACACCTCGACTCCTTGCACTTTCCTTGTTTATGATTCCCGATTTTATTCGATTCCATACGGAATCGAATAAAATCGGGAATTCTGCAACAAGAAATAAACTTTGGTCTAATACTTAGCGCGTTATGTTATTTAACATAGTTATATAAGATAGTTTAATTTAGGACCACGTTACACGACCACATTACAGGGAATTAATAATGCGTTAGGCATTATTAATTCCCTGTAATGTTAACAGTGTTTGTGATAAATAAATAACATAATTCTCTTCAGTTTGAAGTTCTTTTAATTAATAAAGGTATCGGACTAACCCCATAGCCATATTCAGTTTGTTAGTTTCGCTACATAGGGTGATTTTTTCAAGTCGGCGTGGATGGCCAAACCCGAATCAATGAGAAATAGCAAAAAATGTTTTGTTGAAAACTAAAATACAGACGAACAGGACCGTTTATTCCCATTGGCTACGGAACCCTAAAAATGTTACACCAACCTTAGATAAAACTCGATAATTATTTAAAATACTTATTGTTGGTTTGATATATAAAGAAAAATAAAATTATTTCAAAGTCGCCAAAATTTATCGGATTTCGGGCGTCCGAAGCACTTGCAACTTCTATTTAATTCACATTCACCATGTTTAAACTCGAGCAGCGTGCAAGTGTATGAACACGAGGCGTTGGCACAGCGCTTATTTACATATGGGACAAACAATGTGTCGGGAGCCCTGAATCGTCCTGGAACAACGAAAAATGCTGATTGGTTAAATATTTACAAATATTTTGAAGGAAGGAACAGAATGTTCTTCATACTGATATTCGGCATAACCAAGTAATATCAAAAAAAGGAAATTATTTTTGGAAGGTTGTATGCAGGGGGTAATCTCTGGAACTCATGATCCAATTCAAATAATTCTTTAACTGACCGAAAGCTACATTATTCGTGGGTGGTTATAAATTATTTTTATATCATGCATATTAGCCGAGCTATCACAGTTTTTGCGGACGAAATCACGGGCGACTTCTAGTGGTTAAATAAATTACACAAAGTAATGTTGTGACTGCTTGCGTTCAAACTTAGGACCTTCATTTTTTCACTATGTGTGTTGGGCTGGGTTTAGCTAAAAACTTATACATTTAATTAAAAGGCGTAACTACGATCAACTATAAAATGTCAAGATCCAGCTTATATCTGTCTCCACTACCTGTTCAGGTACCTTTTTTATATAGAAGGTTTGATTGAAATACGTCAAAAATATGACGTAAACAGAACTTTTATTTATACTATTTAATTTATCATCATTCTCCTGCACTTATCCCAACTTATTTGGGGTCGGCTCAGCATGTCTTCTTCTTCCATAGTTCTCTATTACTGGTCATCCCAGCAGTCTCTTCCTTTCTAGCCCGATCATCCTTCACACAGTCCATCCATCGTTTCTTTGGTCTTCCTCTACTCTTACAGCCATCTACATTCATGCTCAACATTTTCCTCACTACATTTTCCTCGTTCCTCCGCAACACATGTCCATACCGCGAAAACCGATTACCACACAACTTTTCAGTCACCGGCGCCACTTTCAGACTTCCTCTTATTTAAAATGATTGTAATCGATTCTACTCTCGATTCTTGTAACAGATTGATATTGGCGTTGCCTTTATTTCGTAACCGAGAGATTTCAGTAATTCTAATGCATATTGACGTTCTGTTAACAGTAGTTTGTTAGAAATATCGTGGTTACTTACTGAAATGGCTTACTCTATAAATCCGTGCCCCAGTGGTTTTCTTTTCACTTGAATCTTTATATTCATCCACGAACGCGTTGTTATTCACCTCATCGGATGAAATCATTCTGCTGTATACTGCCAACACTAAAGCACTTGCAACAACCACCAGGAGTTCCATTTTGATATAAGACTTCATTTTACCGGAACGAGATACAGAATGAAGAACCTTTTTATACATAACAAAGGTAAAGGTAGACAATACGCATTCTATGAGTCTTTGAAGAATGTATGAAATAACTTACGATCACAATTAAAATACTTGTCATGCCATATAGATGCATTGTGATACGGAATGGGTCTCATATTGACTCAACAACCTAAATCAGTCCTCCATGCCCAATTGCCCATATCACGACAACTGATGTCATACGATATTCCGTATTCTAATCAAAACCAACACAAATACTAAACTCGAAAATAAACCCAAACTATTAATAAATTGTCTATACAGTTTTTAAATTTTGTACATAGACTCTTTAAATAAAAATACTAGACGTTTTTCAGGTTTCGCATATACTAAAACTAATGTTGTGTGTAACCTTTATCCAATACCTCGAAATAGGACTATGGATGTATTCTGCAATTACAATCAGATAGCTGTTGGGATTGGGACTGCCCCTCACGCTTCGCATCAGCGATGCTGTTTTTGAAGTCGGTCTTTTTTTTTCCAAAATTTTTTTTTTTCTATTATTTTCCTTTTTTAGTTGTCATATCCTTTACAAATATTTGCTATGCATTTATTTTACACTAGCTATGCCCGCGGCTTCGCTCACGTGACCGTGTATTCTTTACTCATTGTTTATGAACGAAAAATATAGATGCAACTCATGATCTATCCTGGGTCCCAACGGTTAATATTATTAGATTAAAAAAAGAAGGTGGACATACAAAAAAAACTACATACAGACACACATACAGTCGAACATAGATTCTCCGCCTTCAGGAAGTCGGTTAAAGACCCATGAATACAGAGGAGGGAAAAAGAGGCCGTGAACGACCACCAATAATCGGGCTACGAACAATAAAAATCACATGATTGCGGGCAACACAACAAAAGAGTCAATCCACAACCTTACTGTGGTGTAGAAGTACTAGGATGACCTTAATTAAATTGGGATAATAACCAAGAGAAAGAAGAATATTTAGTTTAATGAAAAAATACATTTTGAAATTAAAAGTGTGGTTTTTTTTTGGACAAATCCACCACACTATTCCCTATTTCCAACCATTGCAACTACTGAAAGCCAGAATCTACAGTGGCGAAAACCAGAACTGCACCGACACAATGAAGCTTGACGAAAAAAATCGGAGAAACGATTCTCTTGAATCCTGCAACGAATTTAATCAGAAAACGACAGCGGTGGAACCAAATAAATAATTTCCACATCACTCTATGTTAAGCAGGAGGCTGAAGAAAGCTAGGCCACGAGACGCAAAGGGACGTTTACAACTTGGATACGCCCAGTTGCAACCACGGATTAAAATAAGCATAGCATATGAATGGGTCCTAAATTGTACATTGTTATATAGGATTCCTATATTAGGAAGGTATGGCAAAAACGCTTGAACCCACGGACAAAAAAGTGGGTTCAATTAAGCGAGAAAATGCTTTAGTTACATCTGCCGAATGCAGTGGCGAGTCTGGGGCAGTGTCAAGATAGAGATTTGGGAGATTCACTTGCCTGAGATTTCAGTACGTGCTCTCAGTCGTGAGAGCAGTGCTACAGTGGGCAAGGCCTCGACTTACGAGTGGCAGACCGTACGTCATAGCCCAGGTAGGCATTTTACTTTGTGTAAAGTATGTCATCAGCATAACTCTCAAAAAGGCATGTCTTAGAGCTAAAAATTCGGAGATAATATGTGTGACATCCATTTAATTGCACTAGGCTCGCTTTACTAGCCGGGTCAGTCCCTCTGAAAGAGAGGAGGCCTGTGTCCTAGCAGTCGGAACATTACAGTCTTATGTTTTTCTCTCGGCCGAGTCTTGTCATGGCAGTCTCTTCACTGCACTCGCTACGTGTAATCGAAGCAAAAGGATTTCAAACCTTCATAAGGTTCATTTGTTTCACCTGCTGACAATGCAAAATGCTTAAATGCTTTAAGACAATTTTATTAACATGCTTGCGGCAAAAACTAACATAATTGTTATTGAGTCAATATGAGACCAATTTCGCATCACAATATTGTGATCTTAAGTTATTTCGTAAATAATTCATAATCCTTGATACACCATGTTGCAACTAGGCGCATGACATATCGGGGGTTTTTATCCTTATCTTTCGTATCAACACCACCACCACAATCATTGTTTACATTCAGTATAAATACTATCTTGAAATCATTTATAATTACAATCATATTGTAAATCTTTCGAGTAAAAGAAAGTCGTAAATCAAAATGAAACTCCTGGTCGTTTTCCTGAGTGCCTTGGTGCTGGTAGCGCAAGGCAATGTTGCTTCATCCGATGGAGTAGTTGCTGGCTATGCTGCTGTTGATGGTCAAGATGCTGGTGATGTAGGATCCCAGGGTATATTCGCTGAAGAAGCAGAAACCAGGGTAGTTTCCCCGCAAGAGACTGCAACCGGTAAGTTACCACGTAATTCTTATCCGTTCTGGTAACTAATGACCAAACTCGAAATAAGCAACTAAATACCTGTACCTGATGATGTTAAGAGGAACTTTTGTTTAAATAGGGACTGGTTTCTATCGATATCGAGCACTAACCTATTCTTTAGTCACAAATTCGGTCTCCAGGATGTTACTTTGAGTATTAACATCAAGGAAAGATCACATTTCAATTCTTTGACCGACCTGGCTAAAAATAAAGTCTATCATTAGAATTTATAGAGTAGTCATTTATGAGCAAATAAAAATGGTAATTATATAGCCACATAGACTAGCCACTTGGTGGAACCAACGGAGGCAGAAATGAGTCAAGGTTAACAGGAATCTGTTTTTATGTAAAGAGAACTTCTATTGTTAACCCTATTATTTGAGTACTCCTCGTACATTGATAGAACGAATTCAAATGATGTCTTTCTTCTATGCTAGGAGTCTGAAAGGGTTATATCCAATGCTATTTTTTCTATTGTTGCAGAACGCGTTTCGGCTCTTGAAGGTGGCGTTTACATCCCAATCGTTACGAGGGCCTGTAACAACGCTGCTTGTGCCAACATTTGCCATAGGCTTGGCTTCATATTTGGCATCTGTATAAACGCTAACACATGTCAGTGCCGGAATTGACATACTACGTCTTTTATACGTAAAGATAGGTAACGATTTAGTAACTGTTACACAATAAGATTTTGATCCTTTTATTTTTTGCATAATCATAATATTATGAATTACTTTATTAACGGTTAAATTAGTAATCGGAAAAACACAATGTAAGTTGATGTGAATGTTTACTGTTTAATGATATACATGTTGCTGTTTTGACATGGAAAGAAATATTCTAGTGCGAGCAGGGCGCTAACGTCACCGTAAGACGTTATTAATGGAACGAAAATTTCGAGAGCTGTGAGCAGGGTGCGATGGTCTAATTGGTTAAGACGTCCGGTGTACTGAATCGGAAGGTCGCAGGTTCAAACCCTGCTCGCACTGGAATTTTCTTTCCATGTCAAAACAGCTATAGTTCCCTACGCAGGGTTTGCGTATAAAAAATATTAAAAATTAGATATACATGTTGTATTGAAATAAAAGTGTTTTTCGAGACATTTTTTTATTGGAAAAATGCATGTTGTTGTGGATAATATACTAATGTAATGTAACAAGACATTTGCCAGTAGAATGGTAGGTTGACTCCATTTATTAAGTGTTTGTTAAAATTAATCGGGGCGTCGTAAGAGCTTCTGCAGCTGCAGAAAATACAAACTTCTCAAAGGCCTCGGTTTTCACCCTTGAAAGCAATTAGTTTTTCTGTAACGCGGTTGGTCGGAAAACGTGAAGAGGGCTCCTCCAGATGGTAATTCATGACTATCTCTTGAGAACATTTCTGTAATACCAGAGGTGTCGCCAGTTTTTTGTACTGCAAATAAAAAATTGAAAAATTGTGAGTCTGTTTACTTATCCTTCAAACCGGAACACAGCCAGTACGGTAGTCGTTATGGTCCCGTTGGCAACCTTCGTGTGCGCAAAAAAGAAGCTTATTTTCAGACAATACGAAACATTGCAATACGAAATCCATGATCATGGATTCATGAATCAGGGATTATATTATAATCTTAAGTGCAAGAAAGAAAGAGGTGGACCTCTTTCTTTATTTATAGTTATAATGGGTATTGTATTGGCTGACATTCCACCGATATATAACTAACCAAACGACCATTACAGGTGACATCATATATTACTTGTTTCAGTTAGAGAAAGTCGAAAAAAATCAAAATGAAACTCCTGGTGGTTTTCGCAAGTGCCTTGATGCTGGTAGATCATGGCAATGATGCTCCATCCCATAAAGCACTACATTTTTATAGAACTAAACCTGAAATAATTCCTGGTTATGTTAGTTGACAAAAGGCTGGTGGTGAGGAATCCAAGAGTGTATTTAACATTGAAGAAGAACATAGGGTTGATTTCCCGCAAGAACCATTCAAAGAGGATGAAGTGGACGAGCCTGGTAAATAATCACCAGTATATTTTAATCCTGTTCGGACTTTCCTATTTGTTTTTGGGTTATGGGAGCTGAAGATTTTCTTCATCCTAGATCCAACGGTTAAACTTTAAAAGCCAAACAAAGTTTTGGTATAATCGAAACAAAAAAGAAAAAAAAATCTCGTGTTTCAGAAAACGTGGCGTCTTCTACACATCTCATTTAATTCTCAATGAATAATTTTCAACGTTTGTTTTTGGCTTGGCTTCAAATATGGCGTCTGTATATCCGTCAGGTCGTGCTTGTGTTCCAATTAAAAATTTGTATGTGTAAAGAAAGTATTATGTTCAATTATAAACTGTCTTGACGTAATGAAAGACATAAAACTGTAAAAACAGCGTTTGATACATCGTAGTTTTACACGCAGTCTGAAAAGATATACTACTTTGATATTATAATAATTATGTTTTTGAGAAACAAAACAATGTGAATGTATTATAGATAGGCAGTCGCTTCATGTAAAATACTGGTATTCAGCTTCATCCGGTTAGACTGGAAGCCGACCCCAACATAGTTGGGAACAGGCTAGGCAGATGATGATGACAATGTGAATGTTGTGTGGCTACTACCACATCTTGTTATGGAGATGATGACCATATGACTTAAAGAGCCAAGAACACAGAAGATGGAAAAAGAGGCCGTAGACGACCACCAATAACCTGGCTATTATAAAAAATTACATGAAAGCTGCAACACAACAAAATATTCAATCCACAATCATACTGTGGCGCTGAAGTACTAGAAGGGCTGAACCCAAATAAATTGGGATAATAACCAGGAAAAGCAGAAGAATAATATAATTATACAAGGTGTAAAAGAACCCTTCACGAAGCCAAGCATTCTTTACATCAAACTAAGTAACTCTACGAAAAAAATACTGCTGGGATAAGAATTTATTTTTTGATGCGAAAAATTACGGTCTACGGTAGGACTCACTCAAAACATTGTGCTGATGAATGCATTGAGTAGTACAGGTATCACTGAGATATTTAAAGTAAAGTAACAAAATTAAAAGATTGTATTTTTTTTAAGTTGTGAAAATGTTGAAAATTCTTTTTCTAATAATTACCTCCGTTACTAGACCCTTCTAGAAACGGAGATAAATATTAGAAGATTTGGAAGTTGGGGACCTTCCCAGGTATGGTCCAGTACAAAAAATTTATCACAAAGACGGGGAGAACAAAATATGCCTTTTGGCTTAGTTAAGGGTATTTTTACATCCATTATTTTATCAGAAAACAACAGCGGAGGAAATGCATAATTTCCACTTCCATCTATGTTGAATATGAGGCAGAACAGAGCTAGGCGATGAGAGACAAAGAGATGTTTACAACTGGGATAAGACCGGATTAAAATAAGCATTCAATTAAATGTTCCTAAATCGTGAGCTGCTGTATATTAATCTACATGGTCCTCATATGACTTGAGCATTGTCTGGACTTTAAAAGAGACGGTGACCTCTGAGTTTGTTTCAGATGTTTCTTCTCAGAGTAGTCAGGTACGAAACACCGGCCTCATCTAGTTTTAAAACAACATGTCAACATGTAAAAGAGTTTTTTAAACCAATTTACAGAAATAAATATGATTTATGATTTATGTTTGATTCCAAGAAAGGTATGACAAAACTGCTTCAACGCACGAAAATTCGTTCTAGATTCTACAAAGTCCGTGTATCATCTGCATCTCCGGCTGTAAGCTGTACACAATCTAAAATAATATACCGTCCTTTCTAAGAAAGACTACCCAGAGTTATTGCTTAGCTTGTTTTGCCACCGACTTCTGTAGCTATTAAAGTTATTTTTCACTTTTGTGTTTTTGAAGTTGGTTTTATCTAAAAAAAAGGGGTTTTTAGTCATATGGTCATCATTGCGCCTTATCACATGTCTGTACCAGCACAAGCAGATTCCTCTTAGTTTTTTAGTTCAACAAAAATATTATTTTGGAAAACTCATTTATTTCGATCACAAGATGTGGTACATACTAGTCACAAAATATGCACATTGTATTGTTTTCTAACAACATATTATAACATGTATTATATTATTATCTTCAGAGTTAGTGAAATAACTATCGACGGTGAATCAAATGCAGTTTTTTACAGTTTCATGTCATTCATTACATTAACGTAGAGACACTTTATAATTGAACTTAACACTATCTTTACATATACACATTTTTAACTGTTAGCTAGAAGTGTTGGAACACCAGCACGGCCTGACGGCTATACTGACGACATATTCGAAGCCAAGCCGAAAACAAACGTGGAAACAAACAGCGCTGATACAAGGCTTCTCAATCATGATGATGTAAATGGCAGGTGCATGAGACGCAACGTTTCCAAAAACCAAAAGTTTGGTTTGGCCTTTAAAGATCAACCTTAGGTAAATACCAATATTGATCTAGAATGAAGAAAATATAGTAAAAATATAGGATTAAAATATAGTGGTGATTATTTACCAGGCTCATCTACTTCATCCTCTTTGGATGGTTCTTGCGGGAAATCAACCCTGTGTTCTTATTCAATGTTAAATATACTCTGGGGTTCCTCACCACCAGCCTCTTGTCAACTCACATAACCAGGAATTACTTAAGCTTTATCTCCATAAAAATCTACAACTTCATCGGATGGAGTATCATTGCCATGTGCTACCAGCATCAAAGTACTTGCGAAAGCCACCAGGAGTTTCATTTTGATGTAGGTACGACTTTCTCTTACTGAATCCAGTAATATATAATGTCACCTGTAATGGATGGAGTTATACAGGGTGTAAGGGACAGCCCTCCACAAACTGATGGGGTGAATTCAGTATATCATACTAAGATGACCGGTACAAGAAATTATTTCAGGAATGTTATGGGAATCCAATAAATTTGAATTATTCTATTTCTTCACACGCAATGTATCGTTACTGTGCCAAAACGCGTGTAGCGAACGGCAAGCGCGACGACGAGTTCGATGAACTCTGTAGGTAGGCAGGAAGTGAACAGCTGATTTCACGCGTCTTTCGTTAGATTATTTCAACATCCATTGTTGGATTTTGATGATTGATTTTATCCGTATAATTTACATAAATGGAGTTATTCACAACTACATGCATCTTTTCAATAAAAAAATGTTTTTAAAAACTGTTTTATTTCAGTCACAATATACATACACATTTATCACTAAACAATAAACATTCAGTCTACGAGACGTTACATTGTGTTTTTACCGATTGCATAATTCAACCGTTAATAAAGTAATTAATAATATTAGGATTACGCAAAAAATAAAAGGATCAAAATCATATTGTGTAACAGTTACTAAATCTTTACTTATCTTTCAATAAGTATGTATATCATTATTTTTTTAAACTTTGCCCCACACCAGGAATTTCTCCTGTATTGTGGGTGCGTTTACAAACATTTAAATTCACAAACACAAACAGCCAGACCCGGAACAACTACCTACAGGCCATACAAATATTTGTTCCGTGCGGGAATCGAACCCGCGACCCGAAGCGCAGCAGTCAATCGCTCAGCCACTGCGCCAAGCGTGCCGTCAATAATAATAAATCATTAACATACGTATCAAAGACGTTATGTTAATGATTTCGGCACTGACATGTGTTAGCGTTTATACAGATGCCAAATATAAAGCCAAGCCTATGGCAAATGTTGGCACAAGCAGCGTTGTTACAGGCCCTCGTAACGATTGGGATGTAAACACCACCTTCAAGAGCCGAAACGCGTTCTGAAACAATAGAAAATAATAGCATTGGATATAACCCTTTCATAATGACCTCTAGCAAATGAAATACATGATTCGGGACAAGAAAGACATCATTTGAATTTTTCAAAACATAATATACGAGGAGTATAGAAATAGGCCTCACAATAGAACTTGTTAGCTCTCCGTACATATAACCAGATTCCTGACAACCTTGACTCATTTCTGCCTCCGCTGGTTTCACTAAATGGCTAATTTATGTGGCTATAATAATATAATATTCCTTTTTGCTGCTCATAAATGACTACTCTATAAATTACAATTATTGATTGACTCATTAAATTCTACATACATGGGATACTGAGTTTCCATTACCAGCTTGGTCAAAGAAGTGAAATGTGATATTTCAATGAGGTTTACTTTAAGTAGCATGCTTGTGACCGGATTTTTTACCAAAGAATAGGTTAGTGCTCGATATCGATAGAAACCAATCCATCCCTATTTATTTATTTATTTATTAAAACTTTATGCACAAGTAAAAAAACTGTACAAAGGCGGACTTAATGCCATAGGCATTTTCTACCAGAAAACAAAAGTTCCTCTTAACAATCTACAGGTATTGTTTGTTTCGAGTTTGGTCATTAGTTACCAGAACGGATAAGAATTACTATTATTATGGTAACTTACCGGTTGCAGGCTCTTGCGGGAAACCAACCATGGGTTCTGCTTCTTCAGCGAATTTACCCTGGGATCCTACATCACCAGCCTCTTGCCCATCAACAGCAGCGTAGCCAGCAACTACTTCATCGGATGAAGCAACATTGCCTTGCGCTACCAGCACCAAGGCACTCAGGAAAACGACCAGGAGTTTCATTTTGATATACGACTTTCTTTTACTCGAAAGAGCTCCAATATTATTGTAATTATAAATGATTTCAAGGTAGTATTTATACTGAATGGAAACAATGATTGTGGTGGTGGTGTTGATACTAAAGATAAGGATAAAAACCCCCGATATGTCATGCGCCTAGTTGCAACATGATGATCAAGGATTACGAATTATTTACGAAATAACTTAAGATCACAATATTAAAATGTCATGTCATCGGAATGGGTCTCATATGGACTCAATAACATAATTGTTTTTGCCGCAAGCATGTTACTAAAATTGTCTTAGAATTCAACCGGAGACCGGCATTAAAAATTTTGTTTACAGAAGGTAGTAAAATCAGTAGTTTACAGTCAAGCGTTTTGCATTGTAAACAAGGTTTGAAATCCTTTTGCTTCGATTACACGTAGCGAGTGCAGTGAAGAGACTGCCATGACAAGACTCGGCCGAGAGAAAAACATAAGACTGTAATGTTCCGACTGTTGGGACACAGGTTGAAACACAACCCCGATATGTCATGTACCTAATTGCAATATGATGGATCAAGGATAACGAATTATAACGTTGACTGAATTATCCGATAATCTGATTATTTCAGGTTATATTTGAAAAAAAGTTTGTAAAGTTTCATTTGATTCTGAAGTCTACGCTTACTGCTTGTGAAGAGATTATCTTTTAAAACCATAACTAGCTTGCCAGTTGAAGTTTTCAAAGAATACTTGTAATTCTATAGCCTATGTAAATAATAATAAGTTTCAAAATCATCGGTGATACTAATGTGCAAAAAATTTAACTACTACGATAACTTGGGGTACAAACAGAGCGTTTCCTGCCCAGATTTCTTTTTTCTCTAAATCTACTCGCCTCTAAAAATGAAACTAAATCCTTCGAAAAACATTTAAATATCAAAAAAGTACCCATACTTTTGGAAATTAAGCGCCGTAAAGTTCATAGTATGATTTTTTTCTTAAAACTTCATTTGTTTTTCGAGGCAGTTTACTCAAAATAAGTGTTAGGTATGGCACTTGTTAAACAAATACCAAGAACAACTTATAACAATTATCTTGTCTAATCAGATTTTTAGAACGGTACCACAGTGCCAAGTTTCAGCAAGTGTGAAACATACTCGAAGAATTTCGATGAATCAATTTCAGAATTTAGTACTGCCCTTTGTGGATCTGCCACCGCATCAAAAACCGCTGATTCATCTACTACTGTCAACTGTATTGTTAAGAATAAACTTAGGAGTATTACAGTCAACGTTTTGAACAGGTACGCAATCCTTGATCCAAAATGTTGCACAAACCTGGTACTTGAATCGGGGGTTTTTTAATCCTTATCTTGAGTATTATCGCCACCACCACAACTTACTATTATTGTAACCATTAAGTATAAATAGTTCATTGAACCGATTTATAATAACACTCATTTTGTATCTTTCTTTAGTAAAGACGAATATCAAAATGAAACTCTTGGTGGTCTTCGTAAGTACCTTGGTGCTGGTAGCACATGGCAATGTTACTCCATCCGATGAAGATGATAGCGTTTATGAAGTTCAATCTGAAGTCGTTGCTGGTTATGCTGCTGTTGCTGGGCAAGAGGCAGGTGTACAAGCATTTGGTGCTGAAGCAGAACCCAGGATTGGTTCCCCACAAGAGCCTGCAGCCGGTAAGTAACCACTTACATTTTTTCCTGTTCTGGCTTTCTTATTTCTTTGTCCACCGGTGGCGCCTGATTGTTTCCCGGTCGTGCCGGATTACCAGACTCTTTCTATCAGACTATAACAGTAAATGAACACACCCGTACCCGTGGGTACGAGGGTACGAAATTTCAGTTCTACACGAATTTTAGCATCTCCAATTTATTGTTTCCTTGTTTTTTTTTAATGGTAGGTAGTTAGAGCCAGAAAGATAAACCATTTGGTGGTAGCAACTCAAGAAAAAAGATGTGGGGGATGCCACAGTTTCAGTTCAGTTTATTATGTAAGTTGCGATTGTGGTTAGCTGGCAATGTATACAACTTGTCTGGTCACTCCACAGCTTAGATATTTCTCGTACACAGACAGACCGTAGTTTCTGACGATGTCTGCCTTCCCTAATGCTTGTATTCCATTAAATAGGTCAGCGTGCAAGGTTATAGCTAATCCTACTCCTTATAAATGCGGAAGTTTCTGAGGATGGGTAGACAGGATGCTTGTTACTGTTTCACGCAAAAACTACAGACCGGATTTGGATAAAATGTGGCACACAAATAGTTTATAACCTGGATTAACACAAAGGATACTTTTTAACCCGGTAGTATGAACCCGTGGGACATTACCGAACTCCACGCGGCCGAAGCCGCGGGCATAAGATAGTACTCAAGAATATGATTTTCTATTGTTCCAGAAAATGTTCCGAATCCTGAAGCTGGTGTTTACATCCCAATTGATACGAGGGCCTGTAACAACGGTGCGTGTGCCAGCATTTGCCATCGGCTTGGCTTCAGATTTGGCATCTGTAAGGACGCTTTCACATGTCGATGCTTCAACTAACTAAATTTTTGTACGTCTTTAACCCATCAATGTGTCAATAATGATTAGGTATTTTAAAGAAACTGCTTTTGCTCCCGCGAGTTTGTAAGAAATTAATTTACTTTATCTTTAAAATATATAATTATGTATTTATACAATACAATGATTATTGACAATGTTTTTTGTTTCGCAATGTTTTTTTTTTATTGAAATTAAAGACTATTTCGTGTCAAATTTTTATTTTTATTATTACAACCAGAAGCAAATGTTTTTCAAATGACTACCTCGGATGGCCTAGTGGTCAACAAGTCTCAACAAGTTCTGATGTCGTATCCCAGATCGAGCAGTATTATTCGGTTATTTCACCAAAAATGTTCCCAGAAATGGTAAAGAACAAAAAAATTATCACAATGACGGGGAGGACAAGTGCCTCTTGGGTTTGTTAAGGGTGTTTTTTACACCCTTTATTATATCTCTTACACGCTTCTTCAAATGTAAGGTTATATATTATCACGCTACTTGCTTAAGGGGGTCAGCAAAGCAAACGCGAAAGTTTGTGAAGATGGAAGTTTGTTACTCTTTCACGCAAATACTACTAACCGGATTTGGATGGAATTTAGTACACAGATTGTTTATAACCTGGATTAAAATATAGGATACTTTTTATCCCGGTAGTACGATCCCGTAGGACAAAACCGAACTCAACGCGGGCAAAGCCGCGGGCATAAGCTAGTAATATCATAAGGAGGAAATTATTTTTGGAAGGTTGTATGCAGGGGGTAATCTCTGGAACTCGTGATCCAATTCTAAAAATTATTTTACTGACCGAAAGCTACATTATTCGTGGGTGCTATAGGTTATAACTTATTTTTATATCATGCATATTAGCCGAGCTATCAAAGTTTTTGAGGACGAAATCACGGGCGATATCTAGTTGTTAAATAAATTACACAAAGTAATGTGACTGCTTGGGTTCAAACTTAGGACCTTCATTTTTTCACTATGTGTGTTGGGCTGGGTTTAGCTAAAAACTTATACATTAATAAAAAGGCCCTACGATCAACTATAAAATGTCTAGATCCAGCTTATATCTGTCTCCACTACCTGTTCAGGTACCTTTTTTATATAGAAGGTTTGATTGAAATACGTCAAAAATTTGACGTAAAAAGAACTTTTATTTATACTATTTAATTCTCATTCTCCTGCACTTATCCCAACTTATTTGGGGTCGGCTCAGCATGTCTTCTTCTTCCATAGTTCTCTATTACTCGTCATCCCAGCAGTCTCCTCCTTTCTAGCCCGATCATCCTTCACACAGTCCATCCATCGTTTTTTTGGTCTTCCTCTACTCTTACAGCCATCTACATTCATGCTCAACATTTTCCTCACTACATTTTCCTCGTTCCTCCGCAACACATGTCCATACCGCGAAAACCGATTACCACACAACTTTTCAGTCACCGGCGCCACTTTCAGACTTCGTCTTATTTAAAATTATTGTAATCGTTTCTACTCTCGATTCTTGTAACAGATTGATATTGATGTTGTCTTTATTTCATAACCGAGAGATTTCAGTAATTCTAATGCACATTGACGTACAGTTAGCAGTAGTTTGTTTGAAATATCGTAGTTACTTACTGAAATGGCTTACTCTATAAATCCGTGCCCCAGTGGTTTTCTTTTCACTTGAATCTTTATATTCATCCACGAACGCGATGTTATTCACCTCATCGGATGAAATAATTCTGCTGTATACTGCCAACACTAAAGCACTTGCAACAACCACCAGGAGTTCCATTTTGATATAAGACTTCATTTTACCGGAACGAGATACAGAATGAAGAACCTTTTTATACATAACAAAGGTAAAGATAGACAATACGCATTCTATGAGTCTTTGAAGAATGTATGAAATAACTTACGATCACAATTAAAATACTTGTCATGCCATATAGATACATTGTGATACGGAATGGGTCTCATATTGACTCAACAACCTAAATCAGTCCTCCATGCCCAATTGCCCATATCACGACAACCGATGTCATACGATATTCCGTCTTCTAATCAAAACCAACACAAATACTAAACTCGAAAATAAACCCAAACTATTAATAAATTGTCTTTGTCGCAAGCGTGTTATACTAAAATTGTCTTAGAATTCCCATCATTGGAGACCGGCATTAAAAAAATGGTTTACAGTAGGTAGTAAATTCAGTAGTTTACACCAAAGCATTGCATAGTCAGCAAGTGAAACAGTTTACCTTATGAAGGCTTGGTGTCCTTAAGTCCTTTTGCTTCGATTACACATAGCGAGTGCAGTGAAGAGACGGTGCCGTGACGGAGCAAGACTCGGCCGAGAGAAAAACATTTTTACTTATAAGATTCAAAGTCCTGACTGTCTGACTGACTGACTTATACAACATTATTTATAGTATATGCGAAACCTGAGTATAGTTTGTTCAGAATAAGTAACTGAATCGAATCCAATCATTTTTAAACCATATTATATTTTGTCCCAAAATTATTTAAAAAAGGTTACAAGTTTATTTATTTATTTATTATTCCTTAACACATACATTTGTTTTAACAGGTAAGACCCAAGCTAACAAATTTGTCATAAATTGCAAAAATCCAGTCCTAAGTAATGGGACGGGGTAGAGGCACAAGTTAAACAGCAGACAACATACCAAGTGCCACCCTCTGGAATTCCGCCAAAGAGCAAGAAAATATGTCCAATCGCCGAGAGACACTATTAAGCATTCTTAATGCACACAATACAGGAGCAAACTTTAATAAGTTTGTACGGGTTGCCGGAACCTTAAAAGGCCCCTCCCTCGGTCCTAACCGTAGCGTCCTGCTTGGAACAAGCAATCCCAACGATTCCAGTATTTGTGGATTATTTAGCATACCACGAAAAACCATAAAAACATATTTTACGAGAGCGAGGTTGCGCCTTACTTCCAACTTATAGTACCCAACCATCCCAATAACAAAGAGAGTTGGATACATAAGTGGGTAAAAAGGGTAGACACCAAACTGCTTCCAGTAGAGGTATCGGGTAAATTTGTTCTGCATCTTTTCCAACATCTGGGAATACTTCACTGCATAAGGATTCCAGATAATAGCACTAGTTTCCAAGTTGCTTCGCACCAACGCATTATAAAGTGTTTTCACTGCTGCCATATTAGTGAAGTCACAAGTTTCACGCATGACAAAACCAAGATTTTTAAACGCTTTTTTGCATACCTGCACTACATGCGCACGAAACGAAAGATCCCCAGCGAAAGTAACCCCGAGATCTCGGACTGACCCCACCCGCGGTATGACGTGACCGCCCATGCAATAATCATGGCGTCGGGGTACCACAGCCCGCGTGATTGACATTACGCTGCACTTCGTCACATTGAAGAGTAGTTTATTCTCTACACTCCACGCTACTACCCGATCGATGTCACGCTGGAGCATTCCGCAGTGTGACTCCTCTGTAATCTGCAAGAATAGCTTGAGATCGTCAGCAAATAACAAACAGCTGGCGTCTTTAATAACTTCAGGAAGATCATTAATCATAATTATAAATTCTAGAGGTCCTAAATTTGTCCCCTGACTTACCCCCGTAAGAGTAAAATACGAGTCAGAGGTGTAACCAGCATATTCTACCATCTGTTTGCGGTTGTCCAAGTAGCTAGCAAAGAACTCTAGGAGGGCTGGGGTAAAACCGACCCTCGCAAATTTATTTAAAAGTATGTCATTATCCACACTATCAAATGCCTTCCTGAAGTCGAAGTAAGCGACGTCCAGTTGGGCACCAGTCTCCGAGTCCAGCACTGTGGTGGCCTGATTTAAAAAACACATTAAATTTGAATTTGTGCCACGGCCCACACGGAACCCATGCTGCGCGTCGGTAAGCTGTGAGGCTACTTGCGAGTGGATAGTTGAACACAACGCGGACTCGAAGACTTTAGCAAAAGCTGACAATACTGCAACTGGTCTATATCCACTAACATCCGAGCTTGGAGTCCCCTTCGGTACCGGAGTAACCCTAGTCAATTTCCAGCCGTCCGGATACGAGCATTCCCGTAAAAAGCTATTAAATAAATGCATGAGCGGCCGGGCCAGTACTGTCCTACAATCCCTAACGACGAACTCTAGTAGTATCCCTAGAGACACCAAGCGACACTAAGTACCTATCGAAATTATTTAGGTACCTACTGCCAAATTATTATTATCAATGAGCTCAAGACGACGCTGGAGGCGCGCGCGCGACTGCGCCGCGTAGTAGCCACGTTTTTGTGCGAACAACCAGGTAATAGAACAAGCTTATAACTTTGTGTTTTATCATGATACAGTTTTTAAATTTTGTACATAGATTCTTTAAATAAAAATACTAGACGTTTTTCAGGTTTCGCATATACTAAAACTAATGTTGTGTGTAACCTTTATCCAATGCCTCGAAATAGGACTATGGATGTATTCTGCAATTACAATCAGGTTGGGATTGGGACTGCCCCTTCGCATCAGCGATGCTGTTTTTGAAGTCGGTCTTATTTTTTGCAAAAAAGTTTTTTTTTCTATTATTTTCCTTTTTTAGTTGTCATATCCTTTACAAATATTTGCTATGCATTTATTTTACACTAGCTGTGCCCGCGGCTTCGCTCACGTGACCGTGTATTCTTTAGTCGTTGTTTATGAACGAAAAATATAGATGCCTGGAGCCCAACGGTTAATATTATTAGATTAAAAAACAAGGTGGACATACAAAAAAAAATACAAACAGACACACATACAGTCGAACATAGATTCTCCGCCTTTAGGAAGTCGGTTAAAGACCCATGAATACAGAGGAGGGAAAAAGAGGCCGTAAACGACCACCAATAATCGGACTACGAACAATAAAAATCACATGATTGCGGGGAACACAACAAAAGAGTCAATCCACAACCTTACTGTGGTGCAGAAGTACTAGAATGACCTTAATTAAATTGGGATAATAACCAAGAGAAAGAAGAATATTTAGTTTAATGAAAAAATACATTTTGATATTAAAAGTGTGGTTTTTTTTTGGACAAATCCACCACACTATTCCCTATTTCCAACCATTGCAACTACTGAAAGCCAGAATCTACAGTGGCGAAAACCAGAACAGCACCGACACAATGAAGCTTGACGAAAAAAATCGGAGAAAGGATTCTCTTGAACGAATTTAATCAGAAAACGACAGCGGTGGAACCACATAAATAATTTTCACATCACTCTATGTTAAGCAGGAGGCTGAAGAAAGCTAGGCCACGAGACGCAAAGGGACTTTTACAACTTGGATACGCCCAGTTGCAACCACGGATTAAAATAAGCATTAATATGAATGGGTCCTAAATTGTGCATTGTTATATAGGATTCCTATATTAGGAAGGTATGGCAAAAACGCTTGAACCCACGGACAAAAAAGTGGGTTCAATTAAGCGAGAAAATGCTTTAGTTACATCTGCCGAATGCAGTGGCGAGTCTGGGGCAGTGTCAAGATAGAGATTTGGGAGATTCACTTGCCTGAGATTTCAGTACGTGCTCTCAGTCGTGAGAGCAGTGCTACAGTGAGCAAGGCCTCGAATTACGAGTGGCAGCATAAGCATTAGCATAATCAGCCTATCAATGTTTCCACTGCTGTGACGCAGGCCTCCTCTCTATGAGAGGGAATGGGCTATAATCCACCACGCGGGCCCAGTGCGGGTTGGTAGATGTCACATGTCTTCGAATTTTTGGTTCTAGGACATGCCGGTTTCCTCACGATATTTTCCTTCACCGTTTTTGAGAGCAGTGGTGATGAAATAACTTACACAAAGTAATGCGCCTGGCTGGGTTCGAACCCACGACTTACTGCTCGTAAGTCGGGGTCTCCACCACTGGGCCACCGCTGCTCTCGACGAGTGGCAGACCGCAGGTTATAGCCCAGGTAGGCATTTTACTTTGTGTAAAGTATGTCATCAGCATAACTCTCAAAAAGGCATGTCTTAAATTTGGAGATAATATGTGACATCCAATTAATTGCACTAGGCCCGCTTTACTAGCCGGGTCAGTCCCTCTGAAAGAGAGGAGGCCTGTGTCCCAACAGTCGGAATATTACAGTCTTATGTTTTTCTCTCGGCCGAGCCTTGTCATGGCAGTCTCCTCACTACACTCGCTACGTGTAATCGAAGCAAAAGGATTTCAAACCTTCAT
This sequence comes from Noctua janthe, assembly GCA_910589295.1. Taxonomy (NCBI): domain Eukaryota; kingdom Metazoa; phylum Arthropoda; class Insecta; order Lepidoptera; family Noctuidae; genus Noctua; species Noctua janthe. The sequence goes on from OU342560.1 coordinate 5,172,557, forward strand.
AAGGTTCATTTGTTTCACTTGTTGACAATGCAAAATGCTTGACGGTAAAACTTACCGGTAAAATTTTTAATGCCGGTCCCCGGTTGAATTTTAAGACAATTTTAATAACATGCTTGCAGCAAAAACTAACATAATTGTTATTGAGTCAATATGAGACCTATTCCGCATCACAATATTGTGATATTAGTTATTTCGTAAATAATTCATAATCCTTGATACACCATGTTGCAACTAGGCGTATGACATATCGGGGGTTTTTTTCCTTATCTTTAGTATCAACACCACCACCACAATCATTGTTTCCATTCAGTATAAATACTACCTTGAAATCATTTATAATTACAATAATATTGGAACTCTTTCGAGTAAAAGAAAGTCGTATATCAAAATGAAACTCCTGGTCGTTTTCCTGAGTGCCTTGGTGCTGGTAGCGCAAGGCAATGTTGCTTCATCCGATGAAGTAGTTGCTGGCTACGCTGCTGTTGATGGGCAAGAGGCTGGTGATGTAGGATCCCAGGGTATATTCGCTGAAGAAGCAGAAACCAGGGTTGGGTCCCCGCAAGAGCCTACAACCGGTAAGTTACCACGTAATTCTTATCCGTTCTGGTAACTAATAACCAAACTCGAAACAAACAACTAATTACCTGTAGATCGTTAAGAGGAACTTTTGTTTAAATAGGGATGGATTGGTTTCTATCGATATCGAGCACTAACCCATTGCCTTCATTTGGTCACAAATCCGGTCTCCAGGATATTACCTTGAGTATTAACGTCATGGAAAGATCACATTTCAATTCTTTGACCGACCTGGTAATGGAAACTCAGTATCCCATGTATGTAGAGGCTAATGAGAAAGTCAATCATTAGAATTTATAGAGTAGTCATTTATGAGCAAATAAAAAGGGTAATTATATAGCCACATAGACTAGCGACTTGGAGGAACCAACGGAGGCAGAAATGAGTCAAGGTTAACAGGAATCTGTTTTTATGTACAGAGAGCTAACAACTTCTATTGTTAACCCTATTATTTGAATACTCCTCGTACATTGATAGAACGAATTCAAACGATGTCTTTCTTCTTCGCAAGGTCTGAAAGGGTTATATCCAATGCTATTTTTTCTATTGTTGCAGAACGCGTTTCGGCTCTTGAAGGTGGCGTTTACTTCCCAATCGTTACGAGGGCCTGTAACAACGCTGCTTGTGCCAACATTTGCCATAGGCTTGGCTTCATATTTGGCATCTGTATAAACGCTAACACATGTCAGTGCCGGAATTGACATACTACGTCTTTTATACGTAAAGATAGGTAACGATTTAGTTACTGTTACACAATAAGATTTTGATCCTTTTATTTTTTGCATAATCATAATATTATGAATTACTTTATTAACGGTTAAATTTGTAATCGGAAAAACACAATGTAAGTTGATGTGGATGTTTACTGTTTAATGATATACATGTTGTATTGAAATAAAAGTGTTTTTCGAGATATTTTTTTATTGGATAAATGCAAGTTGTTGTGGATAATATACTAATGTAATGTAACAAGACATTTGCCAGTAGAATGGTGGGTTGACTCCATGTATTAAGTTTTTGTTGAAAGTGTTTTTCGAGACATTTTTTATTGGAAAAATGCATGTTGTTGTGGATAATATACTAATGTAATGTAACAAGACATCTGCCAGTAGAATGGTAGGTTGACTCCATATATTCAGTTTTTGTTAAAATTAATCGGGGCGTCATAAGAGCATCTGCCGCTGCAGAAAATACAAACTTCTTAAAGCCCTCGGTTTTCATCCCTGAAAGCAATTAGTTTTTCTGTAACGCGGTTGGTCGGAAAACGTGAAGAGGGCTCCTCCAGATGGTAATTCATGACTAACTCTTGAGAACATTTCTGTAATACCAGAGGTGTCGCCAGTTTTTTGTACTGCAAATAAAAAATTGAAAAATTGTGAGTCTGTTTACTTATCCTTCAAACCCGAACACAGCTAGTACGGTAGTCGTTATGGTCCCGTTGGCAACCTTCGTGTGCGCAAAAAAGAAGCTTATTTTCAGATATTATAGTTGACATTGCAATACGAAATCCATGATCATGGATTCATGAATCAGGGATTATATTATAATCTTAAGTACATTTTTATAGAACTAAACCTGAAGTAATTCCTGGTTATGTTATTGGACAAGAAAAAAACACTGATAAAAATACTGGTATTCAGCTGCATCCGGTTAGACTGGAAGCCGACCCCAACAAAGTTGGGAAAAGACTAGGCAGATGATGATGTTATTGGACAAGAGGCTGGTCGTGAGGTACCCGAGGGTATATTTAACAGTGAAGAAGAACATAGGGTTGATTTCCCGCAAGAACCATTCAAAGAGGATGATGTGGACGAAAAAAAACGGTAAATAATCACCAGTATATTTTAATCCTGTTCGGACTTTCCTATTTGTTTTTGGGTTATGGGAGCTGAAGATTTTCTTCATCCTAGATCCAAAGGTTGAACTTTAAAAGCCAAAGAAAGTTTTGGTACATTCGAAACAAAAAAAAAAAATTCTGCATCCGGTTAGACTGGAAGCCGACCCCAACATAGTTGGGAAAAGGCTAGGCAGATGATGATGAGATGATGATGATAATGTGCATGTTGTGTGGCTACAACATCTTGTTATCGAGATGATGACCATATGACTTAAAGAGCCAAGAATACAGAAGACGGAAAAAAGAGGCCGTGGACGACCGCCAATAACCTGGCTATTATAAAAAAATACATGATAGCTGCAACACAACAAAAGAGTCAATCCACAATTATACTGTGTCGCTGAAGTACTAGAAGGGCTGAACCCAAATAAATTGTGATAATAACCAGGAGAAAGCAGAAGAAGATGAAAGAAGAATAAGGTGTTAACGGACCCTTCACGAAGCCAAGCATTTTGTACATCAAACTAAGTAACTCTACGAAAAAAATGCTGCTGGGATAAGAATTTATTTTTTGATGTGAAAAATTACGGTCTACGGTAGGACTCACTCAAAACATTGTGCTGATGAATGCATTGAGTAGTACAGGTATCACTGAGATATTAAAAGTAAAGTAACAACATTAAAAGATTGTATTTTTTTTAAGTTGTAAAAATGTTGAAGATTCTTTTTCTAACAATTACCTCCGTTACTAGACCCTTCTAGAAACGGAGATAAATATTAGAAGATTTGGAAGTTGGGGACCTTCCCAGGTATGGTCCAGAACAAAAAAAATTATCACAAAGACGGGGAGAACAAAATATGCCTTTTGACTTAGTTAAGGGTATTTTTACATTCATTATTTTATCAGAAAACAACAGCGGAGGAAATGCATAATTTCCACTTCCATCTATGTTGAATATGAGGCAGAACAGAGCTAGGCGATGAGAGACAAAGAGATGTTTACAACTGGGATAAGACCGGATTAAATAAGCATTAAATTAAATGTTCCTAAATCGTGAGCTGCTGTATATTAATCTACATGGTCCTCATATGATGGTGAATAGTTTTTATATTTAGTAATTTACCTTTTGACATTAAATATTTATTCAAGACATTATTCGATTTTTTTTACATTTTAGAGAATAGATTTATAAGTATTTGACATAATAATATTTACATTAAATTATATAATTACTATTTACATTCTATTGACACAATACTTATCATTTATGTTATTTTAGATTTTAAATTGAGTAGACTTTACTGTTTTTTCATATTCATAATTTGTTGTTATAACTATAAAATATTAATTAATGTACAAACCAATTCAAACACAATGCGAATTGTTATATGAATAAATAAATAAATAAATAAATATGACTTGAGCAATGTCTGGACTTTAAAAGAGACGGTGACCTCTGAGTTTGTTTCAGATGTTTCTTCTCAGAGTAGTCAGGTACGAAACACCGGCCTCATCTAGTTTTAAAACAACATGTCGACATGTAAAAGAGTTTTTTAAACCAATTTACAGAAATAAATATGATTTATGTTTGATTCCAAGAAAGGTATGACAAAACTGCTTCAACGCAAGAAAATTCGTTCTAGATTCTACAAAGTCCGTGTATCATCTGCATCTCCGGCTGTAAGCTGTAAACAATCTAAAATAATATACCGTCCTTTCTAAGAAAGACTACCCAGAGTTATTGCTTAGCTTGTTTTGCCACCGACTTCTGTAGCTATTAAAGTTATTTTTCACTTTTGTGTTTTTGAAGTTGGTTTTATCTAAAAAAAGGGTTTTTAGTCATATGGTCATCATTGCGCCTTATCACATGTCTGTACCAGCACAAGCAGATTCCTCTTAGTTTTTTAGTTCAACAAAAATATTATTTTGGAAAACTCATTTATTTCGATCACAAGATGTGGTACATACTAGTCACAAAATATGCACATTGTATTGTTTTCTAACAACATATTATAACATGTATTATATTATTATCTTCAGAGTTAGTGAAATAACTATCGACGGTGAATCAAATGCAGTTTTTTACAGTTTCATGTCATTCATTACATTAACGTAGAGACACTTTATAATTGAACTTAACACTATCTTTACATATACACATTTTTAACTGTTAGCTAGAAGTGTTGGAACACCAGCACGGCCTGACGGCTATACTGACGACATATTCGAAGCCAAGCCGAAAACAAACGTGGAAACAAGCAGCGCTGATACAAGGCTTCTCAATCATGATGATGTAAATGGCAGGTGCATGAGACGCAACGTTTCCAAAAACCAAAAGTTTGGTTTGGCCTTTAAAGATCAACCTTAGGTAAATACCAATATTGATCTAGAATGAAGAAAATATAGTAAAAATATAGGATTAAAATATAGTGGTGATTATTTACCAGGCTCATCTACTTCATCCTCTTTGGATGGTTCTTGCGGGAAATCAACCCTGTGTTCTTATTCAATGTTAAATATACTCTGGGGTTCCTCACCACCAGCCTCTTGTCAACTCACATAACCAGGAATTACTTAAGCTTTATCTACATAAAAACTACAACTTCATCGGATGGAGTATCATTGCCATGTGCTACCAGCATCAAAGTACTTGCGAAAGCCACCAGGAGTTTCATTTTGATGTAGGTACGACTTTCTCTTACTGAAACCAGTAATATATAATGTCACCTGTAATGGATGGAGTTATACAGGGTGTAAGGGACAGCCCTCCACAAACTGATGGGGTGAATTCAGTATATCATACTAAGATGACCGGTACGAGAAATTATTTCAGGAATGTTATGGGAATCCAATAAATTTGAATTGTTCTATTTCTTCACACGCAATGTATCGTTACTGTGGCAAAACGCGTATAGCGAACGGCAAACGCGACGACGAGTTCGATGAACTCTGTAGGTAGGCAGGAAGTGAACAGCTGATTTCACGCGTCTTTCGTTAGATTATTTCAACATCCATTGTTGGATTTTGATGATTGATTTTAACCGTATTATTAACATAAATGGAGTTATTCACAAGTTCATGCATCTTTTCAATAAAAAAATGGTTTTAAAAACTGTTTTATTTCAGTCACAATATACATACACATATATCACTAAACAATAAACATTCAGCCTACGAAACGTTACATTGTGTTTTTACCGATTGCATAATTCAACCGTTAATAAAGTAATTAATAATATTAGGATTACGCAAAAAATAAAAGGATCAAAATCATATTGTGTAACAGTTACTAAATCTTTACTTATCTTACAATATGTATGTATATATTTATTTTTTTAAACTTTGCCCCACACCAGGAATTTCTCCTGTATTGTGGGTGCGTTTACAAACATTTAAATTCACATACACAAACAGCCAGACCCGGAACAACTACCTACAGGCCATACAAATATTTGTTCCGTGCGGGAATCGAACCCGCGACACGAAGCGCAGCAGTCAATCGCTCAGCCACTGCGCCAAGCGTGCCGTCAATAATAATAAATCATTAACATACGTATCAAAGACGTTATGTTAATGATTTCGGCACTGACATGTGTTAGCGTTTATGCAGATACCAAATATAAAGCCAAGCCTATGGCAAATGTTGGCACAAGCAGCGTTGTTACAGGCCCTAGTAACGATTGGGATGTAAACACCACCTTCAAGAGCCGAAACGCGTTCTGAAACAATAGAAAATAATAGCATTGGATATAACCCTTTCATAATGACCTCTAGCAAATGAAATACATGATTCGGGACAAGAAAGACATCATTTGAATTTTTCTATTAATATACGAGGAGTATAGAAATAGACCTCACAATAGAACTTGTTAGCTCTCCGTACATATAACCAGATTCCTGACAATCTTGACTCATTTCTGCCTCCGCTGGTTTCACTAAATGGCTAATTTATGTGGCTATAATAATATAATATTCATTTTTGTTGCTCATAAATGACTACTCTATAAATTACAATTATTGATTGACTCATTAAATTCTACATACATGGGATACTGAGTTTCCATTACCAGCTTGGTCAAAGAAGTAAAATGTGATATTTCAATGAGGTTTACTCTAAGTAGTATGCTTGTGACCGGATTTGTTACCAAAGAATAGGTTAGTGCTCGATATCGATAGAAACCAATCCATCCCTATTTAAACAAAAGTTCCTCTTAACAATCTACAGGTATTGTTTGTTTCGAGTTTGGTCATTAGTTACCAGAACGGATAAGAATTACTATTATTATGGTAACTTACCGGTTGCAGGCTCTTGCGGGAAACCAACCATGGGTTCTGCTTCTTCAGCGAATATACCCTGGGATCCTACATCACCAGCCTCTTGCCCATCAACAGCAGCGTAGCCAGCAACTACTTCATCGGATGAAGCAACATTGCCTTGCGCTACCAGCACCAAGGCACTCAGGAAAACGACCAGGAGTTTCATTTTGATATACGACTTTTTTTTACTCGAAAGAGTTCCAATATTATTGTAATTATAAATGATTTCAAGGTAGTATTTATACTGAATGGAAACAATGATTGTGGTGGTGGTGTTGATACTAAAGATAAGGATAAAAACCCCCGATATGTCATGCGCCTAGTTGCAACATGGTGTATCAAGGATTACGAATTATTTACGAAATAACTTAAGATCACAATATTAAAATGTCATGTGATCGAAATGGGTCTCATATGGACTCAATAACATAGTTGTTTTTGCCGCAAGCATGTTACTAAAATTGTTTTAGAATTCAACCGGAGACCGGCATTAAAAAATTTGTTTACAGTAGGTAGTAAGTTCAGTAGTTTACAGTCAAGCGTTTTGCATTGTCAGCAAGGTTTGAAATCCTTTTGCTTCGATTACACGTAGCGAGTGCAGTGAAGAGACTGCCATGACAAAACTCGGCCGAGAGAAAAACATAAGACTGTAATGTTCCGACTGTTGGGACACAGGTTGAAACACAACCCCGATATGTCATGTACCTAATTGCAACATGATGGATTAAGGATAACGAATTATAAAGTTGACTGAATTATCCGATAATCTGATTATTTCTTTCTAATTCTGAAGTCCACGCTTACTGCTTGTGAAGAAATTATCTTTGAAACCATAACTAGCTTGCCAGTTGAAGTTTTCAAAGAATACTTGTAATTCTATAGCCGATGTAAATAATAATAAGTTTCAAAATCATCGGTGATACTAAAGTGCAAAAAATTTAACTACTGCGATAACTTGGGGTACAAACAGAGCGTTTCCTGCCCAGATTTCTTTTTTCTCTAACTCTACTCGCCTCTAAAAATGAAACTAAATCCTTCGAAAAACATTTAAATATCAAAAAAGTACCCATACTTTAGGAAATTAAGCGCCGTAAAGTTCATAGTATGAAATTTTTCTTAAAAGTTCATTCGTTTTTCGAGGCAGTTTACTCAAAATAAGTGTTAGGTATGGCACTTGTTAAACAAATACCAAGAACAACTTATAACAACTATATTGTCTAATCAGCTTTTTAGAACGGTACCACAGTGCCAAGTTTCAGCAAGTGTGAAACATACTCGAAGAATTTCGATGAATCAATTTCAGAATTTAGTACTGCCCTTTGTGGATCTGCCACCGCATCAAAAACCGCTGTTTCATCTACTACTGTCAACTGTATTGTTACGAATAAACCCAGGAGTATTACAGTCAACGTTTTGAACAGGTACGCAATCCTTGATCCAAAATGTTGCACAAACCTGGTACTTGAATCGGGGGTTTTTAATCCTTATCTTGAGTATTATCGCCACCACCACAACTTACTATCATTGTAACCATTCAGTATAAATAGTTCATTGAACCGATTTATAATTACACTCATTTTGTATCTTTCTTTAGTAAAGACGAATATCAAAATGAAACTCTTGGTGGTCTTCGTAAGTGCCTTGGTGCTGGTAGCACATGGCAATGTTACTCCATCCGATGAAGATGATAGCGTTTATGAAGTTCAATCTGAAGTCGTTGCTGGTTATGCTGCTGTTGCTGGGCAAGAGGCAGGTGTACAAGCATTTGGTGCTGAAGCAGAACCCAGGATTGGTTCCCCACAAGAGCCTGCAAGGTTATAGCTAATCCTACTCCTTATAAATGCGGAAGTTTCTGAGGATGGGTAGACAGGATGCTTGTTACTGTTTCACGCAAAAACTACAGACTGGATTTGGATAAAATGTGGCACACAAATAGTTTATAACCTGGATTAACACAAAGGATACTTTTTAACCCGGTAGTATGAACCCGTGGGACATTACCGAACTCCACGCGGCCGAAGCCGCGGGCATAAGATAGTACTCAAGAATATGATTTTCTATTGTTCCAGAAAATGTTCCGAATCCTGAAGCTGGTGTTTACATCCCAATTGATACGAGGGCCTGTAACAACGGTGCGTATGCCAGCATTTGCCATCGGCTTGGCTTCAGATTTGGCATCTGTAAGGACGCTTTCACATGTCGATGCTTCAACTAACTAAATTTTTGTACGTCTTTAACCCATCAATGTGTCAATAATGATTAGGTATTTTAAAGAAACTGCTTTTGCTCCCGCGAGTTTGTAAGAAATTAATTTACTTTATCTTTAAAATATATAATTATGTATTTATACAATACAATGATTATTGACAATGTTTTTTGTTTCGCAATGTTTTTTTTTTATTGAAATTAAAGACTATTTCGTGTCAAATTTTTATTTTTATTATTACAACCAGAAGCAAATGTTTTTCAAATGACTACCTCGGATGGCCTAGTGGTCAACAAGTCTCAACAAGTTCTGATGTCGTATCCCAGATCGAGCAGTATTATTCGGTTATTTCACCAAAAATGTTCCCAGAAATGGTAAAGAACAAAAAAATTATCACAATGACGGGGAGGACAAGTGCCTCTTGGGTTTGTTAAGGGTGTTTTTTACACCCTTTATTATATCGTTGAATGTATATTGTATTGACAGATATTTTACAGCCGTTACGAGTAGTCAGAAACCTGAAAGTCTGACAGCTAGTCTTAACAAGGGGTATCTTATCACCCAGCACTAACTGGGTTGTGGAGGTCAGATAGGCAGTCGCTCCATGTAAAATACTGGTATTCAACTGCATCCGGTTAGACTGGAAGCCGACCCCAAAATACTTGGGAAAAGGCTAGGCAGATGATGATTATTCTAAAAATTAAACTGATTATTTTCTAATAACTTCTAAACGAATAAATCCTTCGAAAAACATTTAAGTACCAAAAAAGTCCGTACTTTTGGAAATTAAGCGTCGTAAAGTTCTTCGTCGTAAAGTTTATATACATATAATAAAATCGTTAAAATTCAAATCGATGTTCCGAATTGGCGCAAAAACTACTGCATAGATCCTGTTCAAATTTTGCGCAAATATCTCTTACACGCTTCTTCAAATGTAAGGTTATTTATTATCACGCTACTTGCTTAAGGGGGTCAGCAAAGAAAACGCGAAAGTTTGTGAGGATGGAAGTTTGTTACTCTTTCACGCAAATACTACTAACCGGATTTGGATGGAATTTAGTACACAGATTGTTTATAACCTGGATTAAAATATAGGATACTTTTTATCCCGGTTGTACGATCCCGTAGGACAAAACCGAACTCAACGCGGGCAAAGCCGCGGGCATAAGCTAGTAATATCATAAAGAGGAAATTATTTTTGGAAGGTTGTATGCAGGGGGTAATCTCTGGAATTCATGATCCAATTCAAATAATTCTTTAACTGACCGAAAGCTACATTATTCGTGGGTGCAATAGGTTATAAATTATTTTTATATCATGCATATTAGCCGAGCTATCACAGTTTTTGCGGACGAAATCACGGGCGACTTCTAGTGGTTAAATAAATTACACAAAGTAATGTTGTGACTGCTTGCGTTCAAACTTAGGACCTTCATTTTTTCACTATGTGTGTTGGGCTGGGTTTAGCTAAAAACTTATACATTTAATTAAAAGGCGTAACTACGATCAACTATAAAATGTCAAGATCCAGCTTATATCTGTCTCCACTACCTGTTCAGGTACCTTTTTTATATAGAAGGTTTGATTGAAATACGTCAAAAATATGACGTAAACAGAACTTTTATTTATACTATTTAATTTATCATCATTCTCCTGCACTTATCCCAACTTATTTGGGGTCGGCTCAGCATGTCTTCTTCTTCCATAGTTCTCTATTACTGGTCATCCCAGCAGTCTCTTCCTTTCTAGCCCGATCATCCTTCACACAGTCCATCCATCGTTTCTTTGGTCTTCCTCTACTCTTACAGCCATCTACATTCATGCTCAACATTTTCCTCACTACATTTTCCTCGTTCCTCCGCAACACATGTCCATACCGCGAAAACCGATTACCACACAACTTTTCAGTCACCGGCGCCACTTTCAGACTTCCTCTTATTTAAAATGATTGTAATCGATTCTACTCTCGATTCTTGTAACAGATTGATATTGGCGTTGCCTTTATTTCGTAACCGACAGATTTCAGTAATTCTAATGCATATTGACGTACTGTTAACCTACTGTTAACAGTACGTCAATATTTGTTAGAAATATCGTGGTTACTTACTGAAATGGCTTACTCTATAAATCCGTGCCCCAGTGGTTTTCTTTTCACTTGAATCTTTATATTCATCCACGAACGCGTTGTTATTCACCTCATCGGATGAAATCATTCTGCTGTATACTGCCAACACTAAAGCACTTGCAACAACCACCAGGAGTTCCATTTTGATATAAGACTTCATTTTACCGGAACGAGATACAGAATGAAGAACTTTTTTATACATAACAAAGGTAAAGGTAGACAATACGCATTCTATGAGTCTTTGAAGAATGTATGAAATAACTTACGATCACAATTAAAATACTTGTCATGCCATATAGATGCATTGTGATACGGAATGGGTCTCATATTGACTCAACAACCTAAATCAGTCCTCCATGCCCAATTGCCCATATCACGACAACTGATGTCATACGATATTCCGTATTCTAATCAAAACCAACACAAATACTAAACTCGAAAATAAACCCAAACTATTAATAAATTGTCTATACAGTTTTTAAATTTTGTACATAGACTCTTTAAATAAAAATACTAGACGTTTTTCAGGTTTCGCATATACTAAAACTAATGTTGTGTGTAACCTTTATCCAATACCTCGAAATAGGACTATGGATGTATTCTGCAATTACAATCAGATAGCTGTTGGGATTGGGACTGCCCCTCACCCTTCGCATCAGCGATGCTGTTTTTGAAGTCGGTCTTATTTTTTTCCAAATTTTTTTTTTTCTATTATTTTCCTTTTTTAGTTGTCATATCCTTTACAAATATTTGCTATGCATTTATTTTACACTAGCTGTGCCCGCGGCTTCGCTCACGTGACCGTGTATTCTTTAGTCATTGTTTATGAACGAAAAATATAGATGCCTGGAGCCCAACGGTTAATATTATTAGATTAAAAAAAGAAGGTGGACATACAAAAAAAACTACATACAGACACACATACAGTCGAACATAGATTCTCCGCCTTCAGGAAGTCGGTTAAAGACCCATGAATACAGAGGAGGGAAAAAGAGGCCGTGAACGACCACCAATAATCGGGCTACGAACAATAAAAATCACATGATTGCGGGCAACACAACAAAAGAGTCAATCCACAAACTTACTGTGGTGCAGAAGTACTAGGATGACCTTAATTAAATTGGGATAATAACCAAGAGAAAGAAGAATACTTAGTTTAATGAAAAAATACATTTTGATATTAAAAGTATGGTTTTTTTTGGACAAATCCACCACACTATTCCCTATTTCCAACCATTGCAACTACTGAAAGCCAGAATCTACAGTGGCGATAATCAGAACTACACCGACACAATGAAGCTTGACGAATCTCGGAGAAACGGTTCTCTTGAATCCTGCAACGAATTTAATCAGAAAACGACAGCGGTGGAACCACATAAATAATTTCCACACCACTCTATGTTAAGTAGGAGGCTGAAGAAAGCTAGGCCACGAGACGCAAAGGGACGTTTACAACTTGGATACGCCCAGTTGCAACTACGGATTAAAATAAGCATTAATATGAATGGGTCCTAAATTGTGCATTGTTATATAGGATTCCTATAATAGGAAGGTATGGCAAAAACGCTTGAACCCACGGACAAAACTGTGGGTTCAAATAAGCGAGAAAATGCCTTAGTTACATCTGCCGAGTGCTGTGGCGAGTCAGGGGCAGTGTCAAGATAGAGATTTGGGAGATTCACTTGCCTGAGATTTCAGTACGTGCTCTCAGTCGTGAGAGCAGTGCCACAGTGGGCAAGGCCTCGACTTACGAGTGGCAGACCGTAGGTTATAGCCCAGGTAGGCATTTTACTTTGTGTAAAGTATGTCATCAGCATAACTCTTAAAAAGGCATGTCTCTTAGAGCTAAAAATTCGGAGATAATATGTGACATCCATTTAATTGCACTAGGCCCGCTTTACTAGCCGGTCAGTCCCTCTGAAAGAGAGGAGGCCTGTGTCCTAGCAGTCGGAACATTACAGTCTTATGTTTTTCTCTCGGCCGAGTCTTGTCATGGCAGTCTCTTCACTGCACTCGCTACGTGTAATCCAAGCAAAAGGATTTCAAACCTTCATAAGGTTCATTTGTTTCACCTGCTGACAATGCAAAATGCTTAAATGCTTTAAGACAATTTTAGTAACATGCTTGCGGCAAAAACTAACATAATTGTTATTGAGTCAATATGAGACCCATTTCGCATCACAATATTGTGATCTTAAGTTATTTCGTAAATAATTCATAATCCTTGATACACCATGTTGCAACTAGGCGCATGACATATCGGAGGTTTTAATCCTTATCTTTAGTATCAATACCACCACCACAATCATTGTTTCCATTCAGTATAAATACTACCTTGAAATCATTTATAATTACAATAATATTGGAACTCTTTCGAGTAAAAGAAAGTCGTATATCAAAATGAAACTCCTGGTCGTTTTCCTGAGTGCCTTGGTGCTGGTAGCGCAAGGCAATGTTGCTTCATCCGATGGAGTAGTTGCTGGCTATGCTGCTGTTGATGGGCAAGAGGCTGGTGATGTAGGATCCCAGGGTATATTTGCTGAAGAAGCAGAAACCAGGGTTGGTTCCCCGCAAGAGCCTACAACCGGTAAGTTACCACGTAATTCTTATCCGTTCTGGTAACTAATGACCAAACTCGAAACAAACAACTAATTACCTGTAGATCGTTAAGAGGAACTTTTGTTTAAATAGGGATGGATTGGTTTCTATCGATATCGAGCACTAACCCATTGCCTTCATTTGGTCACAAATCCGGTCTCCAGGATGTTACCTTGAGTATTAACGTCATGGAAAGATCACATTTCAATTCTTTGACCGACCTGGTAATGGAAACTCAGTATCCCATGTATGTAGAGGCTAATGAGAAAGTCAATCATTAGAATTTATAGAGTAGTCATTTATGAGCAAATAAAAAGGGTAATTATATAGCCACATAGACTAGCGACTTGGAGGAACCAACGGAGGCAGAAATGAGTCAAGGTTAACAGGAATCTGTTTTTATGTACAGAGAGCTAACAACTTCTATTGTTAACCCTATTATTTGAATACTCCTCGTACATTGATAGAACGAATTCAAACGATGTCTTTCTTCTTCGCAAGGTCTGAAAGGGTTATATCCAATGCTATTTTTTCTATTGTTGCAGAACGCGTTTCGGCTCTTGAAGGTGGCGTTTACATCCCAATCGTTACGAGGGCCTGTAACAACGCTGCTTGTGCAAACATTTGCCATAGGCTTGGCTTCATATTTGGCATCTGTATAAACGCTAACACATGTCAGTGCCGGAATTGACATACTACGTCTTTTATACGTAAAGATAGGTAACGATTTAGTAACTGTTACACAATAAGATTTTGATCCTTTTATTTTTTGCATAATCATAATATTATGAATTACTTTATTAACGGTTAAATTAGTAATCGGAAAAACACAATGTAAGTTGATGTGGATGTTTACTGTTTAATGATATACATGTTGTATTGAAATAAAAGTGTTTTTCGAGACATTTTTTTATTGGAAAAATGCATGTTGTTGTGGATAATATACTAATGTAATGTAACAAGACATTTGCCAGTAGAATGGTGGGTTGACTCCATGTATTAAGTTTTTGTTGAAAGTGTTTTTCGAGACATTTTTTTATTGGAAAAATGCATGTTGTTGTGGATAATATACTAACGAAATGTAACAAGACATTTGTCAATAGAATGGTAGTTTGACTCCATTTATTAAGTGTTTGTTGAAATTAATCGGGGTTTCGTAAGAGCATCTGCCGCTGCAGAAAATACAAACTTCTTAAAGGCCTCGGTTTTCATCCCTGAAAGCAATTAGTTTTTCTGTAACGTGATTGGTCGGAAAACGTGAAGAGGGCTCCTCCAGATGGTAATTCATGACTATCTCTTGAGAACATTTCTGTAATACCAGAGGTGTCGCCAGTTTTTTGTACTGCAAATAAAAAATTGAAAAATTGTGAGTCTGTTTACTTATCCTTCAAACCGGAACACAGCAAGTACGGTAGTCGTTATGGTCCCGTTGGCAACCTTCGTGTGCGGAACCAAAAAAGAAGCTTATTTTCAGATACTATAGTTGACATTCCAATACGAAATCCATGATCATGGATTCATGAATCAGGGATTATATTATAATCTTAAGTGCAATCCACCTCTTTCTTTATTTATAGTTATAATGGGTAATGTATTGGCTGCCATTCCACCGATATATAACTCCATTATAGGTGACATCATATAGTTACTGGTTTCAGTAAGAGAAAGTCGTACCTGCATCAAAATGAAACTCCTGGTGGTTTTCGCAAGTGCCTTGATGCTGGTAGATCATGGCAATGATGCTCCATCCCATAAAGCACTACATTTTATAGAACTAAACCTGAAGTAATTCCTGGTTATGTTATTGGACAAGAAAAAAACACTGGTAAAAATACTGGTATTCAGCTGCATCCGGTTAGACTGGAAGCCGACCCCAACATAGTTGGGAAAAGGCTAGGCAGATGATGATGTTACTGGACAAGAGGCTGGTCGTGAGGTCCCCGAGGGTATATTTAACAGTGAAGAAGAACATAGGGTTGATTTCCCGCAAGAACCATTCAAAGAGGATGAAGTGGACGAGCCTGGTAAATAATCACCAGTATATTTTAATCCTGTTCGGACTTTCCTATTTGTTTTTGGGTTATGGGAGCTGAAGATTTTCTTCATCCTAGATCCAAAGGTTGAACTTTAAAAGCCAAACAAAGTTTTGGTATTTACAAAACAAAAAAAAAAAAAAATCTGCATCCGGTTAGACTGGAAGCCGACCCCAACATAGTTGGGAAAAGGCTAGGCAGATGATGATGAGATGATGATGATAATATGCATGTTGTGTGGCTACTACAACATATTGTTATCGAGATGATGACCATATGACTTAAAGAGCCAAGAATACAGAAGACGGAAAAAATAGGCCGTGGACGACCGCCAATAACCTGGCTATTATAAAAAATTACATAATAGCTGCAACACAACAAAAGAGTCAATCCACAATCATACTGTGTCGCTGAAGTACTAGAAGGGCTGAACCCAAATAAATTGGGATAATAACCAGGAGAAAGCAGAAGAAGAATATAACTATACAAGGTGTAAACGGACCCTTCACGAAGCCAAGCATTCTGTACATCAAACTAAGTAACTCTACGAAAAAAATGCTGCTGGGATAAGAATTTATTTTTTGATGTGAAAAATTACGGTCTACGGTAGGACTCACTCAAAACATTGTGCTGATGAATGCATTGAGTAGTACAGGTATCACTGAGATATTAAAAGTAAAGTAACAACATTAAAAGATTGTATTTTTTTTAAGTTGTAAAAATGTTGAAGATTCTTTTTCTAACAATTACCTCCGTTACTAGACCCTTCTAGAAACGGAGATAAATATTAGAAGATTTGGAAGTTGGGGACCTTCCCAGGTATGGTCCAGAACAAAAAAAATTATCACAAAGACGGGGAGAACAAAATATGCCTTTTGACTTAGTTAAGGGTATTTTTACATTCATTATTTTATCAGAAAACAACAGCGGAGGAAATGCATAATTTCCACTTCCATCTATGTTGAATATGAGGCAGAACAGAGCTAGGCGATGAGAGACAAAGAGATGTTTACAACTGGGATAAGACCGGATTAAATAAGCATTAAATTAAATGTTCCTAAATCGTGAGCTGCTGTATATTAATCTACATGGTCCTCATATGATGGTGAATAGTTTTTATATTTAGTAATTTACCTTTTGACATTAAATATTTATTCAAGACATTATTCGATTTTTTTTACATTTTAGAGAATAGATTTATAAGTATTTGACATAATAATATTTACATTAAATTATATAATTACTATTTACATTCTATTGACACAATACTTATCATTTATGTTATTTTAGATTTTAAATTGAGTAGACTTTACTGTTTTTTCATATTCATAATTTGTTGTTATAACTATAAAATATTAATTAATGTACAAACCAATTCAAACACAATGCGAATTGTTATATGAATAAATAAATAAATAAATAAATATGACTTGAGCAATGTCTGGACTTTAAAAGAGACGGTGACCTCTGAGTTTGTTTCAGATGTTTCTTCTCAGAGTAGTCAGGTACGAAACACCGGCCTCATCTAGTTTTAAAACAACATGTCGACATGTAAAAGAGTTTTTTAAACCAATTTACAGAAATAAATATGATTTATGTTTGATTCCAAGAAAGGTATGACAAAACTGCTTCAACGCAAGAAAATTCGTTCTAGATTCTACAAAGTCCGTGTATCATCTGCATCTCCGGCTGTAAGCTGTAAACAATCTAAAATAATATACCGTCCTTTCTAAGAAAGACTACCCAGAGTTATTGCTTAGCTTGTTTTGCCACCGACTTCTGTAGCTATTAAAGTTATTTTTCACTTTTGTGTTTTTGAAGTTGGTTTTATCTAAAAAAAAAGGGGTTTTTAGTCATATGGTCATCATTGCGCCTCATCACATGTCTGTACCAGCACAAGCAGGTTCCTCTTAGTTTTTTAGTTCAACAAAAATATTATTTTGGAAAACTCATTTATTTCGATCACAAGATGTGGTACATACTAGTCGCAAAATATGCACATTGTATTGTTTTCTAACAACATATTATAACATGTATTATATTATTATCTTCAGACTTAGTGAAATAACTATCGACGGTGAATCAAATGCAGTTTTTTACAGTTTCATGTCATTCATTACATTAACGTAGAGACACTTTATAATTGAACTTAACACTATCTTTACATATACACATTTTTAACTGTTAGCTAGAAGTGTTGGAACACCAGCACGGCCTGACGGCTATACTGACGACATATTCGAAGCCAAGCCGAAAACAAACGTGGAAACAAGCAGCGCTGATACAAGGCTTCTCAATCATGATGATGTAAATGGCAGGTGCATGAGACGCAACGTTTCCAAAAACAAAAAGTTTGGTTTGGCCTTTAAAGATCAACCTTAGGTAAATACCAATATTGATCTAGAATGAAGAAAATATAGTAAAAATATAGGATTAAAATATAGTGGTGATTATTTACCAGACTCATCTACTTCATCCTCTTTGGTTGGTTCTTGCGGGAAATCAACCCTATGTTCTTCTTCAATGTTAAATACACTCTGGGATTCCTCACCACCAGCCTTTTGTCAACTAACATAACCAGGAATTACTTAAGGTATCTCCATAAAAATCTACTACTTCATCGGATGGAGTCTTATTGCCATGTGCTACCAGCATCACAGCACTTGCGAAAACCACCTGGAGTTTCATTTTGATGTAGGTACGACTTTCTCTTACTGAAACCAGTAATATATGATATCACCTGTAATGGATGGAGTTATACAGAGTGTAAGGGACAGCCCACCACAAACTGATGGGGTAAATTCAGTATATCATACTAAGATGACCGGTACAAGAAATTATTTCAGGAATATTATGGGAATCCAATAAATTTGAATTGTTCTTTTTCTTCATACGCAATGTATCGTTACTGTGGCAAAACGCGTATAGCGAACGGCAAGCGCGACGACGAGTTCGATGAACTCTGTAGGTAGGCAGGAAGTGAACAGCTGATTTCACGCGTCTTTCGTTAGATTATTTCAACATCCATTGTTGGATTTTGATGATTGATTTTAACCGTATTATTAACATAAATGGAGTTATTCACAAGTTCATGCATCTTTTCAATAAAAAAATGATTTTAAAAACTGTTTTATTTCAGTCACAATATACATACACATTTATCACTAAACAATAAACATTCAGTCTACGAGACGTTACATTGTGTTTTTACCGATTGCATAATTCAACCGTTAATAAAGTAATTAATAATATTAGGATTACGCAAAAAATAAAAGGATCAAAATCATGTTGTGTAACAGTTACTAAATCTTTACTTATCTTACAATATGTATGTATATATTTATTTTTTTAAACTTTGCCCCACACCAGGAATTTCTCCTGTATTGTGGGTGCGTTTACAAACATTTAAATTCACATACACAAACAGCCAGACCCGGAACAACTACCTACAGGCCATACAAATATTTGTTCCGTGCGGGAATCGAACCCGCGACACGAAGCGCAGCAGTCAATCGCTCAGCCACTGCGCCAAGCGTGCCGTCAATAATAATAAATCATTAACATACGTATCAAAGACGTTATGTTAATGATTTCGGCACTGACATGTGTTAGCGTTTATACAGATGCCAAATATGAAGCCAAGCCTATGGCAAATGTTGGCACAAGCAGCGTTGTTACAGGCCCTCGTAACGATTGGGATGTAAACGCCACCTTCAAGAGCCGAAACGCGTTCTGAAACAATAGAAAATAATAGCATTGGATATAACCCTTTCATAATGACCTCTGGCAAATGGAATACATGATTCGGGACAAGAAAGACATCATTTGAATTTTTCTATTGATATACGAGGAGTATAGAAATAGGCCTCACAATAGAACTTGTTAGCTCTCCGTACATATAACCAGATTCCTGACAACCTTGACTCATTTCTGCCTCCGCTGGTTTCACTAAATGGCTAATTTATGTGGCTATAATAATATAATATTCATTTTTGTTGCTCATAAATGACTACTCTATAAATTACAATTATTGATTGACTCATTAAATTCTACATACATGGGATACTGAGTTTCCATTACCAGCTTGGTCAAAGAAGTAAAATGTGATATTTCAATGAGGTTTACTCTAAGTAGCATGCTTGTGACCGGATTTGTTACCAAAGAATAGGTTAGTGCTCGATATTGATAGAAACCAATCCATCCCTATTTAAACAAAAGTTCCTCTTAACAATCTACAGGTATTGTTTGTTTCGAGTTTGGTCATTAGTTACCAGAACGGATAAGAATTACTATTATTATGGTAACTTACCAGTTGCAGGCTCTTGCGGGAAACCAACCATGGGTTCTGCTTCTTCAGCGAATATACCCTGGGATCCTACATCACCAGCCTCTTGCCCATCAACAGCAGCGTAGCCAGCAACTACTTCATCGGATGAAGCAACATTGCCTTGCGCTACCAGCACCAAGGCACTCAGGAAAACGACCAGGAGTTTCATTTTGATATACGACTTTCTTTTACTCGAAAGAGTTCCAATATTATTGTAATTATAAATAATTTCAAGATAGTATTTATACTGAATGGAAACAATGATTGTGGTGGTGGTATTGATACTAAAGATAAGGATAAAAACCCCCAATATGTCATGCGCCTAGTTGCAACATGATGATCAAGGATTACGAATTATTTACGAAATAACTTAAGATCACAATATTAAAATGTCATGTGATCGGAATGGGTCTCATATGGACTCAATAACATAGTTGTTTTTGCCGCAAGCATGTTACTAAAAATGTTTTACAATTCAACCGGACACCGGCATTAAAAAAATTGTTTACAGTAGGTAGTAAGTTCAGTAGTTTACAGTCAAGCGTTTTGCATTGTCAGCAAAAAATTATCTTTGAAACCATAACTACCTTGCCAGTTGAAGTTTTCAAAGAATACTTGTAATTCTATAGCCGATGTAAATAATAATAAGATTCAAAATCATCGGTGATACTAATGTGCAAAAAATTTAACTACTGCGATAACTTGGGGTACAAACAGAGCGTTTCCTGCCCAGATATCTTTTTTCTCTAATTCTACTCGCCTCTAAAAATGAAACTAAATCCTTCGAAAAACATTTAAATATCAAAAAAGTACCCATACTTTTGGAAATTAAGCGCCGTAAAGTTCATAGTATGATTTTTTTCTTAAAACTTCATTTGTTTTTCGAGGCAGTTTACTCAAAATAAGTGTTAGGTATGGCACTTGTTAAACAAATATCAAGAACAACTTATAACAACTATCTTGTCTCTTGTCTTGTATGTTTCACACTTGCTGAAACATACTCGAAGAATTTCGATGAATCAATTTCAGAATTTAGTACTGCCCTTTGTGGATCTGCCACCGCATCAAAAACCGCTGTTTCATCTACTACTGTCAACTGTATTGTTACGAATAAACCCAGGAGTATTACAGTCAACGTTTTAAACAGGTACGCAATCCTTGATTCAAAATGTTGCACAAACCTGATACTTGAATCGGGGGTTTTTAATCCTTATCTTGAGTATTATCGCCACCACCACAACTTACTATCATTGTAACCATTCAGTATAAATAGTTCATTGAACCGATTTATAATTACACTCATTTTGTATCTTTCTTTAGTAAAGACGAATATCAAAATGAAACTCTTGGTGGTCTTCGTAAGTGCCTTGGTGCTGGTAGCACATGGCAATGTTACTCCATCCGATGAAGATGATAGCGTTTATGAAGTTCAATCTGAAGTCATTGCTGGTTATGCTGCTGTTGCTGGGCAAGAGGCAGGTGTACAAGCATTTGGTGCTGAAGCAGAACCCAGGATTGGTTCCCCACAAGAGCCTGCAGCCGGTAAGTAATCACTAACATTTTTCCTGTTCTGACTTTCTTAGTTCTTTGTCCACCGGTGGAGCCTGATTGTTTCCCGGTCGTGCCGGATTACCAGACTCTTTCCATCAGACTATTAACAGTAAATGAACACACCCGTACCCGTGGGAACCACGTACAAATTTCACTTCTACATGAATTTTAGCATCTCCATTTATTGTTTCCTTGTTTTTTTAATGGCAGGTAGTTAGAAGTACTGCCAGAAAGATAAACCATTTGGTGGTGGCAACTCAAGAAAAAAGATGTGGGGGATGCCACAGTTTTAGTTCAGTTTATTATGTAAGTTGCGATTGTGGTTAGCTGGCAATGTATACAACTTGTCTGGTCACTCTACAACTTCGATATTTCTCGTACACAGACAGACCGTAGTTTCAGACTATGTCTGCCTTTCCTAATGCTTGTATTCCATTAAATAAGTCAGCGTGCAAGGTTATAGGTAATCCTACTTCCTAAAAATATTATAAATGCGAAAGTTTCTGAGGATGGATAGACAGACCACCCACCACCACCATGGTTGGTTACTCTTTCACGCAAAAACTACTGACCGGATTTGGATAAAATATGGAACACAAATAGTTTATAACCTGGATTATCACAAAGAATACTTTTTATTCCGGTAGTACGATCCCGTGGGACATTACCGAACTCCACGCGGCCGAAGCCGCGGGCATAAGTTAGTACGCAATAATATTATTTTCTATTGTTCCAGAAAATGTTCCGAATCCTGAAGCTGGTGTTTACATCCCAATTGATACGAGGGCCTGTAACAACGGTGCGTGTGCCAGTATTTGCCGTCGGCTTGGCTTCAGATTTGGCATCTGTAAGGACGCTTTCACATGTCGATGCTACAACTAACTACATTTTTGTACGTCTTTAACCCATCAATGTGTCAATAATGATTAGGTATTTTAAAGAAACTGCTTTTGTTCCAGTTTGTAAGAAATTAATTTACTTTGTCTTTAAAATATATAATTATGTATTTATACAATGATTATTGACAATGTTTTTTGTTTCGCAATGTTGTTTTTGATTGATATTAAAGACTTTTTCGTGTCAAATTTTTATTTTTATTATTACAATCAGAAGCAAATGTTTTTCAAATTACTACCTTGGTTGGCCTAGTGGTTAACATGTCTCAACAAGTTCTGATGTCGTATCCCAGATCTAGCAGTATTATTCGGTTATTTCACCAAATTTTTTTCCAGAAATTGTACAGAATTAAAAAATTATCACAATGACGAGGAGGAAAAGTGCCTCTTGGCTTTGTTGAGGGTGTTTTTTACACCCTTTATTAAATGTATATTGTATTGACAGATACTTTACAGCCGTTGCGAGTAGTCAGAAGCCTTAAAGTCTGACAACTAGTCTTAACAAGGAGTATCGTATCACCCAGTACTAACTCTGTTGTGGAGGTCAGGGAGGCAGTCGCTCCTTATAAAATAGTGGTCTTCAACTGCATCCGGTTTGACTGGAAGCCGACCCCGACTGTCTTGGGAAAAGACTAAGAATTGATTCTTTTCTAATAACTTCTAAACGAATTAATCCTTCGAAAACCATTTAAGTACCAAAAAAGTACCCATACTTTTGGAAATTAAGCGCTGTAAAGTTCATAGTATGTTTTTAGGGTTCCGTAGCCGATTGGCAAAAAACGGAACCGTTATAGCTGCGTCATGTCTCTGTCTGTTTGTTTGACCGTCCGTATGTCACAGCCACATTATTCCGAAACTATTAGGACTACACAGTTGGAACTTGGCAAGTAGATGTATTCTATGAACCGCTTTACGACTTTTATACAAAAATAAAAAAATAAAGATTAAGGGGGGTTCCCCATAGATGGTTCTGAAACTAAAAACAAAAAATTGTCAATCCTATACGTGCAGGGTGTATATAGATAAGTCTTTAAAAATGGCATCGAGGTTTCTAAGACCATTTTTTCTCAAAGTCAATCGTTTGAAAGATAGACACTTCCAAAGTGTTAAAATGTGTGTCCTCTAATTTCTAAAGTAAGAGGAGGAAAATTCTGAAAAAAAATAGGATTGTAGGACGTAAAAAAAACTTTCAACGAAAAATGGTGTGTATAAGATTTGAAAAATGGTGTGTATATGTTTTGTTTTTGAGATATGAAACTTTTTCATCAAACTGCAGCAGTAACTTTGTTTTTCATTAATAGACTATGAAAAATAAATTTAGTTTTGCTGTTGAATATGCAACATATGAAGGAGCCTTCAAAATATATTTATTATTGTTTGGTGCTACGGAACTCTGTGTGCGTGTGAGTACGACTCGCACTTGGCCGGTTTTTTTCTTAAAACTTCATTCGTTTTTCGAGGCAGTTTACTCAACATAAATGTACCTGTTTAACAAATACCAAGAACAACGGACTATCTTGTCTGCTTTCTAGAGTGGTGGCACTGTGCCCACTTTCAGCAAGTGTGAAACATACTCGAGGAACTATAATGGATCAATTTCAGAATTTAGTACTGCCCTTTGTAGGGCGTGGCACCGCATCAAAAACAGCTGTTTCATCTACTGTCTGTCTACCTGGTACTTGAAATCGGGGGTTTTTAATCCTTATCTTGAGTATCATCTCAACCATCACAAATTTCTGTCATTGAAACCATTCAGAATAAATAGGTCATTGACAATATTTATAATTACACTCATTAACCGACTTCAAAAAGGAGGAGGTTTTTGATGTGAAACATCTATAGCCGCTCGTAAAACCGATTTCTGGCGTGGCGACGCATGCGGTGGCGACGCGTCGCCACGCTATATGATGGTATATATATACAGTCTATATGCAGTAGTGTGTACGGTGCGTCACCTGCTGGATGTATTAATTAATTAATTAATTACGTTTCTCCAAGAAGAATTTCAATTGCAAATTAATAACAATCCAAGAGAAGCTACCACCAGATACGGAACAACAATAGATGCTGTTTTTATTAGATATCTTGATAATGTTATGTCCAATACTTTTGTAACATACTTCAGTTACCATCGACCAATTTTTTTTTTTTTTTTTTTTTTTTTTTTTTTTTAAATTGTCACAATTGTCACAGTAATGCCGTCCTCAGAAGCAACATCGAATATAACTATTACCGAAGTCACTGATTAAACGAATTAAGTAGTCACGATTTGAAATAAATTCGTAAATTTTTGTATGTAATGAAAATAAATGTTTATTCAATAAATAGTCATCGTTATCTAAGAAAAAAAATCGTAATATTTTCTTTTATCATTATGACATATTTAGTTCCTATCACAATCTGTTCTTTTCTGCATATTACTTTTACAAAATAATGTCGATGTTTCACATCTGCCATTTTTTTTTTTAAAGTTATACTTTCTCCAGTAAAAGAAAGACGTATATCAAAATGAAACTCCTGGTGGTCTTCGTAAGTGCCTTGGTAACACTTGCCACATGGCAATGTTTCTCCATCCGATGAAGAGGATAGCGTTTATGAAGTTCAATCTGAAGTCCTTGCTGGTCATGCTGCTGTTGCAGGACAAGAGGCAGGTGGATCCCAGGGTGTGTTCGCTGAAGAAGTTCCAGTCGTACAAGCATTTGGTGCTGAAGCAGGACCCAGGCTTGGTTCCCCGCAAGAGCCTGCAGCCGGTATCTAAACACTAATATTTTTTTCCTGTTCTGACTTTCTTATTTCTTTGTCCGCCAGTGGCGCCTGATTATTTCCCGGTCGTTCCGGATTACCAGACTCGTCCCATCGGACTATAACAGTAAAGGAATAGACAGTGCACCCGTACACTACAATATGTAACTCCTGCGCACTTATCCTATCTCCATCGAGATCGTCCGCTGTGACTGATTTTCGGTCAGGATCACACTCGAATAAAAATTTCAACTCTACATGAATTTTAGCATCTCCATTTATTGTTTCCTTGTTTTTTGAATGGTAGGTATTTAGAGGTACTGCCAGAAAGATAAACCATTTGGTGGTGGCAAATCAAGAAAAAAAAAATGGGGGATGACACAAATCTGTTTATTATGTAGTTTGCGATTGTGGTTAGCTGGCAATGTATACAACTTGTCTGATCACTCCGTAACTTAAATTTTTCTCGCACACAGACAGACCGTAGCTTCTGACGATGTCTGTGTTCCCTAAAGCGAGTATTCCATTTACTTCGGGCCACCGTGCAAGGCTAATAAAATAATAATATTTTCTATTGTTTCAGAAAATGTTCCGATTCCTGAAGCTGGTGTTTACTTCCCAATTGATACGAGGGCCTGTAACCTCGCTAAATGTCACCAGGCTTGCCGTCGGCTTGGCATGAAAGGCAAATGTAAGAACAACATGTGTAGGTGCTACTAACTATATTTTTGTACATCTTTAATCCGTCAATGTGTCAAAAATGATTAGGTATTGTAAACAAACTGCTTTTGTTCACGCGAGTTTGTGAGAAATTAATTAACTTACCTTTGAATAATATATTTATGGAATACAATGATTATTGTAAACGTTTTTTGTTTCGCAATTTATTTACATGTTTTTGTTTGAAATTATAGAGCTTTTCGTGTCAATTTTTTTTTTCTTATTTGTACAACCGGAAGCAAATGTTTTTCAATTGACTACCCACTTATCTGTTAGACTAGTGGTCGCAAGCGCTACTGTCGAGTATGAGGCTCAACAAGTCCTGATGTCGAATCCCAGATCGGGCAAAGCGTTATTACGTAAATTTACCAAAAATGTTCTCTGGTAATAGAACAAAAAAATATCACAATCATGACGGGAAGGAGTTTTGACTACCTAGTTGGTCAAGTGGTTGGAAGCGCAACTGCTGAACATGAGGTTCTGGGTTCGATTCCGCAAAGTGTAATTATTTTTTTCCATCAGGAATTTCTCAGTAGCAGCCACGGAGTATGGCATTGCGCCTGGTAATGGCAATAGGCTACAGGCGTGATGTTATATGTTATGTTGGCGGGAAGGACAGGTGCCTCTCGGCTTCGTTAAGGGTGTTTTTTACACCCTTTATCATATCTTAGAATGTACCTATATTTACTGATATTTTACAGCCGCTACGAGTAGTCAAAAGCCTGAAAGTTTAACAACTAGTCTTAACAAGGGGTATCTTATCACCCACTAATAACTGGTTTGTGGACGTTAGAGAGGCAGTCGCTGCTTTTAAAATACTGGTAGGCAGCTACAACCGGTTAAATTGGTAGACGACCCCAACGTAGTTGGGAAAAGGCCAAGATGATGCTGATGGTGATATATTATTATTCATCATCATCATCATCATTTCAGCCGAAAGACGTCCACTGCTGGACGTAGGCCTCCCCCAAGTGTCGCCACATTGACCGGTCCCGTGCGTCTCGCATCCAGCGGATCCCTGCAACCTTCACCAGGTCATCGGTCCACCTAGTGGGAGGCTATTATTATTACCAAGTAAATTATAATGCAGATGTTTTCCTAATTTAAGCAGACACTTCATTTTCTTCTTGCTTTCAGAGTTTTGTTAGTTTCAAAACTTCGACTGCAATTGATGGAGCATACAGGATATGAAGTAAGACTATAAATAGTTTGTAGCTCTGTTTCTATTTGAGTTTGGGCCCAAGAGCTATTTAGTCATTTTTATCCACATGAATATTTTCACTGAATTTTTGCTTTATGGAGTCATGTCGTCATTCATCTGCCACAAGTCATGGTCAATAAAACAACATATAAAACAATATTTTTTAAGTTTTTTACTTGAATTTTTTTTGCTTCTGAAGCAGATCATCTGCAACTTATGCTCCAAGACCACTGCAAGCCTTAAGATTGGACTGATGATGAATCAGTCAAAGACTATTTTTTTATTTTTTTTGAAAAATGTTGCCCCGCACTAGGAATTTCTCGTGTATCATGGGTGCGTTTACAAACATTTAAAACTCACATACACAAACAGCCAGACCCCGAACAACTTCCTGTAGGCCATACAAATATTTGTTCCGTGCGGGAACCGAACCCGCGACACGCAGCGCAGCAGCCAATCGCTGAGCCACTGCACCAACCGTACCCTCTAAGTCATGAGCAATACCGCTAAATATAGGGTCGAGGTCGATGGGCAGGAAACACACTACGTCGACGAATATATCTACCTGGGCCAGCTTGTTTCCTTCAACAACAGACAGGACAAAGAGATCGACCGTCGCGTCGAAAATGCCTGGTAAAGCTACTGGTCCACGAAGGCGACCTACCTATCTCACTTAAGCGTAAGCTCGTTGACATGAGCATCCTGCCTATCTTAACCTAAGGCGCCCAGACTTGGTCATTCACGAAGGCTCAGAAGTCCAAACTCAAGGTTTGCCAAAGAGCGATGGAGTGTTTTTTTTTTTTTTTTATTTTTTTTTTGATGGGAAATCATCAAATGACGCCCCCCACTCTGGGCGGAGCGGAAGGGAGTGTCAGACTTGTACTGCCTAAAACCCATCCATGTTCCTTCTTTGCCCTTTGTGTTCCAGGGCCACGGTGTCTCTTTCGAACAGTCCCGCAGCTCTGGCAGGCATCGGCCCATGCGGACCCCTACTCGGTTGCTGACATCTCTTTGAGGCGCGCGTGGAACACGAACGCGCCGTCGACACGGCCTGTCGTCATAAGACAGCCGGACGGCGAGCTAGCCCATAACTCGCCGTCCACAGGCCCGCGCCTACGGTGGCCGGGAGCCACTACGTGACCCCCGACGCCCAGGGCGTCTCCCGCGGCGGCTGGGACGTGAGGTTCTTTCCCTCTCACGTCCCGCCACCTCCTTCACTAGCATGACTGCTTCACAGAAGGTGGTGACGGCTTCCCATTCCCTCTCGCTCCGGACCATGGCTTGAACCAGGGCCGGACGCGAGAGATCGCCGCCGCCAATCGCCGCTACAAGGACACGGCGGTGCTCCGCCCAAGCGGGGCAGACCTCTACGGTGTGCTCCACCGTGTCCTCCGGACGATCCTCGCAGTGGAAACACCCGGGCGTTTCCTCCCGCCCGATTCGGTGCAAGAACCTCCCGAAACAACCGTGTCCGGTGAGGATCTGCGTCAGGCGGTAGGTGAGGGCGCCGTGGCGCCTCCCTAGCCACTCCTCAAAGAGGGGACTTATCGCCACTATGGTAGCGTGCCCTGCACGGGGTTGCAACAGTCGCTCTCTCCATGTCGCCATGATATCATGCCGGAGGTCTGTCCGCTGAGCGGCAATTTGCCGCGGCAGCGGAGTTTCCCCCCGACGTAGTGCCTCCGCGCGCCATTCATGCAGGCGCGCGAGGACTATCGCCTCCAGATCCCATGGCGGCAATCCGGCAAGGAGGCTAGCCGCCTCGCCGGAGATCGTGCGGTACCCCCGGATTAGCCTTATGGCTATCACCTTTTGGGGCGCGTTCAGGTAGTGGGCGGCTTGCCGCCTTAAAGAACGCGCCCACACCGGGGCCCCGTAAAGGGCCATGGACCGCACGACCCCCGCGTATAGCCTCCGGCAGGAGGCGTTTGGACCCCTCAGGTTGGGCAAGAGCCGCTTGAAGGCAGCTGTCCGTTCCAGTTTGGGAGCCAAACGTCGGAAGTGCTCCACGAAGTTCCACCGGCTGTCGAGGACGAGTCCTAGGTACTTCAACGTCGACCCGACGCCGATGGAAACCCCTCCTGCCGTCAGTAGGGATCCCGACGGTGGCGCATTCCGAGGCCCATGAAAACACATGGCCTCGGACTTGTGCAATGCCACCTCGAGACCCAATTGCCGGATCCTATCCACACCAAGAAACGCTGGCATGACGATTTGGACTAGTTCCTGACTGATTGGCCAGAGGAGGCAAAACACCGGATGAGTTGCAAAGGAATGGGGGAGGCCATTGCTCAGCAGTGAGACAGAATAGCCTAATTAAAAAAAAAACATGAATCACAACCAAAGATCACAACAGTTTTATTGTAAACCACGACACATTTACATTCACATTGATTTTGTTAATTCAAAGAAACAAGGATTCATCACAAGAACTTAGTACAGTTCCAAAATATTATTTCACAAAGACGTTTCTAGAAAGGCATGAAAATTATTTAAAAGCACTGGCAAGTGGTGATGGACACACAGATGCCGTTTGCAAATCCGAGCAGATTGCATATTTGCAGACACGCGGAGTTGGTACAGGCCCTCGTTACCATTGGGATGTATACGGTTTGAGGAGCGTAGAAATTGTGTTCTGGAAAAAGATAAAATAATTTGATTACAATCCAATTAAAAAAAATGAAAAGAAGTGTTTCCTGTGTGCAGCTAAAAAGAGGAAGTCCCAATAGCGGTGTCTTTACTTTCCGATAGCCATAATCTTGAAGTTTTTAAGTCTCGAGACTTAAAAATGTCTAGATTAGAATAGCTAATAACTTCTCTGCAAGCGTCCAGCGTCGTTAACCATCACGTGGACAAACATTCTGCGGTTACTTCCTCTAAGTCGCCAATCTGCCTGACTGTTTCTACAGACCTTCTTCGACCATTCTGCATTCTTTTCCATTTATATGTAAACTACTTCTTACAAAAGCAATCAATGTTGATATTAAAATCCTTCTAAAAATAAAATTACGACTATGGTTTCGAAATTAATCCTGAGATAGAACAAGAAAATAATGTTTGTGAACCGAAGATCTTAAAGTTTTATTATAAACAATGGAACGTTGTTTTTGTCAAAACATAAGGTCAAATTATTGACTTTAAACAGTGAAAATATAAAAAATTAAATAGAAAATGCATCAAATTAAGAATTTAGTACTATCCAAAATCGTTTGTTACAGAGGAGGATCTGGAAAGACATGAACATTTTAAAAGCACTGGCATGTGGTGGTGGACACACAGACGCCGTTTGCATAGCCGAGCATATTGCAAATGTAGACACACGCTGAGTTGGTACAGGCCTTCCAAAGCATTTGAATGTAATTTTTTTTTTTTTTTTTTTTTTTGTGGATTTTTGTTTTTTTTTTTTTTTTTCATTAAATGCACAATTTACACATACTTATACGCTAAGTTTAAAACTAATGAATACATGACCCTGTTAGGGCGCAGCAAGATGACTTAAAACTAATAATATTGCAGAGTTAAACCTTAATTTTCTATGAGGTTAGATAATGGACAAACGTTCTGTTTTAGCTGCTTCCTGTAAGTCCCCAATCAACTTGCCTGTTTCTTAAGACCTTCAATCAATCTAAATTTTTGCTCTCTGGTGAACTATTTTAACATTTTCTCAATTACAAAGGCTATAAATAAATGCTGAAAGTACTAAGCAGTCTCCGGCTCGTAAAAACAAAATTCTGATCACTTATAACACTTCATCACGACTGTATATATATTGAGATGTGTAATTTATCCTGTAAAACAAAATTGGAAAACGATTTGTATGATTACTTACCGGTTGCAAGCTCTTGGAATGGATAAGCCCTTGGTAGCCCCGCACCAGCCACCGAAGGTTCATCATCTGCTGGAGCTTCTTCAACGAATTTTACACCCCCAGCCTCTTGCTCAGCATCAACAACAGCATAACCGTCAACTACTTCAGCTTGAACTTCTTTAACCTCATCTTTGGATGGAGCAGCTTTGCCCTGTGCTACGAGCACCAAGACACTTACGAAAATCAGAAGTTTCATTTTGATATTCGACTGTTTTCGATTGAGACGTATCGTGAAATGAATTATTTCTTGTATTTATTACAATTATCACTAGTTTTATACCGAGTGGTAGCAACTAACTCATTATTTACTTGATGATAGTGTAGTGTTGATGCACTTCAGATTGTGATTACAGCCCTTGATGAAATTGGTACATGATTCATCAAGTATAGTGCAAGGAAACATCGACTCTATTACCTGTAGGAAGAGCCTGAAATGTCATTTGTTTACTAATATGATGAATCTTTTCTTTATTTAGCTCACCTGTATCCATGATAGCAAAGGTACATTTGTGTTAAAGTTATAAATCTGTTTCTTATATAAGCTTTTATTTAACTTGCCTTGTTAGATATTTTTCCGCCCTAGGGCGGAGGATAAGAAAATTTATCACAATAAACAGCCAGTGTTCTTCCTCCTCTCTCCTACTTATTTATGCCGTGCCCGACAGGGTCCATAATTGTGACTACTATATTTGTTTCCCTACAAACTACATTACATTATGGTACGCAATAAAGAATCAATTGAGAATTGAGACACCCATGAGATATTCCACCCTGGACAAAAAACAAAAGGTTAGGTTAGGTTGCATGTGTTTCCAGGGGCGACGGATTCGAGGACATCCGTCGGCCCCCATCACACTGGACCTGAGACGGCGGCACGTAGTGTTCCACGCGCGCCTCTCTTACACGTCACGGGGGGCGTTTTACACCTCACTCCGCCCCGGGGCGAGGCCCGCAAGTCAAGCGGGTCGACAACAGTCCGGGGCAGCGGAAATCGCATCAGATCCCGTTGCCCCCTGACGCAAGTCTGCGAGGGAACACCGGTGTGGTTTTAGTCAGTACGAGTCTGACAGATCCCTCCGCTCTCCCCAGGGCGGAGGACTTCCATTGAGGATTTCCACATGGAGAACAAAAAAAAGGTTGCATGTGTTGGTCAAATCTTGCAACTGAATTTCAAACCAGTTCTCTGTAACCGATTGAGCTAAAATTTTGCACACACCTTTGGTT
The DNA here is from genome assembly GCA_910589295.1 of Noctua janthe. Taxonomy (NCBI): domain Eukaryota; kingdom Metazoa; phylum Arthropoda; class Insecta; order Lepidoptera; family Noctuidae; genus Noctua; species Noctua janthe. Next base: position 5,204,779 of record OU342560.1, read on the forward strand.
CTGGTGACAATATATTTTATGATAGACATGCCTTAATCCTGCAGCCAGGGTCGTTTCTTCACGAGAGAACTCTACAACGGTAAATAGCCCGTACACGAGACGTTGTATACGCGCTCTTTGATAGATAAACCTTCTTATCATTCTAGTAAAAGCAGTATTTTATTTTTTTTAAATGTTAAATTTGTGTAACATTAACAGTGTGGTGAGTAGTTTTGGGAGTTTTGAGAACAGCGGTGGCCCAGTAATGGCGGCTCCGACTTACGAGCTGTAAGTCGTGGGTTCCAACCCAAGCGCATTACTTTGTGTAATTTATTTCTTGACCACTGGTCTCAAAACGGTGAAGGAAAACATCGTAAGGAAACCGGCATGTCCTAGAACCAAAAATTCGAAGACATGATATCTACCAAACCGTACTGGGCCCGCGTGGTAGAAGATTGCCCATTTCCTCTCACAGAGAGGAGGCCTGTGTCCCAGTAGTGGGAACATTATAGGCTGATTATGCTGTGCTTATGCCGTAGTTTCGGACAACATAACATCACACCTCTAAAACTCGAAGAGTTAGGCAAAGGTTTATCTAATAGTACACCCACATTTAGATAGTTATGTTTAAGTATTATGTTATAGAAGGCGAGTCTCTACTCGGTGGTGGTTATTATTTAGCCACGAGCTCCTCTGAGCTCGTGGCTAAATAATAACAGCCGCTCGGGTCGATCTTTAGGTTAAGCCGTCATTGCCTAGGTTGGTCTGTGGATGGGTGACCGCCCGTTACATACCGAGTTTCCTCTGTGCCTCGGAAAGCACGTTAAGCCGTTGGTCCCGGCTGTCATTTGTAGACCTTTGACAGTCGTTAGGCAGTCAGTGGCCCAAAAAGTCTGACAACCAGTCTTACCAAGGGGTATCGTATTACGCAGGACTGACTGGGTTGTGGAGGTCAGATAGGCAGTCGCTCCATGTAAAATACTGGTATTCAGCTGCATCCGGTTAGACTGAAAGCCGACCCCAATATAGTTGGGAAAAGGCTAGGCAGATGATGGTATAGAAGGCGAGTCTATAGCCATCTACCGGGCACAAATCTATACACCGTGGCTGCCACTGAAAAATTCCTAGTGGAACACCCAAGACTTTTCCCCAACACGGGAATAGAACCCAGGACCTCATGGTCAGCGGTCGCGCTTGCTACTTCCAGACTAACGAGGCAGTAAATTTTCGACAAATATCGTGAACGCTATTAGATTTAGATGCTTAGGTTGCTGCTGCGACTAACGACTTCCCAAGAGAGAGCCAATTCCTAAAAAGGGTCGGTGGCACACAACGACAAAAAGTTGCATTAAAATGTAGAAACAGTCTGTCAGGAAGAACTGAAGCCAGTTGGGTGCCCATCATTTTGTAAGCCTATAGCCAAACTTTACTTTTCAGACTACTAACGCTCGATATCTTGATCGAGCGATAGTGTTCATAAGGAAAATGGTCGTGAAATACAGACAGATAATAAGTCTCACCAACTGATAGACAACACACATCTATACTCTTATCACAGTTAGTTTTGTTTAGTTTCGGTTAGCCAACTTAATAACTAGGCTTAAACCATGCTTAAACTAACTGTGAAAGGGCAGTAAGGGTTGCGCCTCACCTAGCAGCATGGAATCGCATTTTTCCATGCTCATGTCCTTTTCTATCGTTCAGAATCATCATTGTTAGACGAGAACGCGTGCGATAGCGTTCCCACTCTAACAAATGATAAAATGTGGAAGCTTGTATGGTAGTTCGTTATCTTGCCATACACGGCTTTTACAATAAAATTATAACTACATTCATCTATGAACTTGTTTATTGATGCAATCACCCAGTAACAACAGTATTAATTTTGAAACTCATTATATTAAAACATATTATTTTCCCTATTTGCTGTTTTCAACGTATTTTAATGCATTTTGCAAAATAATACGTTCGGTTCAAAAGCCAACTGTATTTCAGTAATGAAATTCATTGATGAAATTATATAGTTAAAGCTGTCCAGTGCCTAATTTTAATAAGGGGTTTGTAGTCTTTCAGGGATGAAGAGCTATACAGATCGAACTGTCTCCAGATTCTCAGGCTATGAAGTCGTGGGAAAGAGACAGAGCTATACAGATCGTCTAGCGTCATCTCTTTCCCACACTGGAATTACTCCTGCTTTAAGGAGTCATGGTAGGCCACCAGGACATGTTAAAACCTTTTCGTTAATTAATTCGACTTTTTCCTGATTGTGGTTCACACGACGGCTAATCAAGCTTTACAAAACCAGTTTAAGCGGTTCTCTCATTATAAAGGGTGTAAATAGACCCTTAACATATCCGAAAGGCACTTGTTCTCCCCGTCTTTGGGATATTTTTTTTGTTCTAGACTATACCTGGGAACTTGCTAGTTACGGAGATATTGGGGGTCAAAGTTCCAACTTTTTCACAAGTTTTTTTTAAATACATGTTTTTAATGTAAGATTTTTACTTCACCCACCTCCACGACCCCCGTACTATTCAATTCCTTTCCATCAAGTCCTACCGTAAAACATGATTTTTCACCGCAAAAAAAAAAAAGTCGATTCCCAGCAATAATTTTTGCGTAAAGTTACTTAGTTTGATGTACAGAATGCTTGGTTGACGGCTATGTGAAGGGTCTGTTTACACCATGTATGGGAAATCTATACAAAGCAAGGCCAAGTTATTCTGGAAATGTACAGCTTCATGTGCCGCCGTGTGCACCTACATTGTTTTTAACACAAACAAAAACATAATTGTGGGATAGCTGTTTGGTTTAAAAATGATGTAAATCTGTGCTGAAGAGCTGTGGTTACAGTTTGATTTATTGAAATATCGTAATTATTATGACAACCGACTTATACCTAGTTTGTCCCAAGTCAGGATATTTTACAGAGAACACTGTTCTGTTATGCAATGCAGTATGTGCCGTCAAACGCGAACGCCAAGTTCAAAATATTGCAGATTATTTTGATATATCGGCGTTTCGTGTTTATTTTGTCCATATATTAGTATCTGGTTCAATAAATACACACTATTTGAGTTATGATCCAACGGATTCGTGATCGAACGGCGTGGACTTCAAAACAAATTAATGTTTCAAACGTGTGTTTACTGAGAGCCGGAGAAATTTTAATTACATCCAGGGCGGGCCTATTTTTTGGCCATGATTTGCACTCGTGGCAATACTGCCAGCCTTCTGGGCACTTTTCCTATTGACAGCGATAGCGACGAATTTTTTGGCGCCCTGTAACCCTTTTGATACTGATACATATTTCTGTTACTATAATGGATCTATAAATTGTAGTTTGTAAATATTGTACCTACATTTTACAAGTTTTTTCAAAAAACGTCGAAAAACGACCATTTTTCTAAAAATTTTTGTAGAAAGGAAAATTAGGAATTTAGGGTTTCGTATTTGGAGTCCTGCGTAGAATCTGATATTAATAACAGCCTTTACTAAAATCATAGATGGTCAGCTAATGTTTGTAAACGCCTGCACAAACATGACATGACATATCAACAAAAGAAATCTGTCATTTTGTCGATTCTTCCGTCGACAAAACCCGTTTCTGCGGTGGTCATGCTACGCATGCAGGTAAAATTATCTGATTGCAAATATTCGTGAAAACACGAGTCGTAAAACAAACGAACCGAATCGAACGGTTAGATTGTTGGAATCGGGCAACAGTTATCCATTACAATCAGTTTCCTATACCTACTCGACCCTAGCTTTGGAAATCGAAGTCTTATCTCGTCAACCTCACGATTGAAGGACAGGTTATCAATTATCCTTAAAACGATACAAATACTTATTGAAAACCCTTCCCCTAACGGATATTTGTTCTCGATTAGACACATTAATTAGTGTACGAGCAATCAACGATTGACGAAGTGGAATTCATTTAAACCGATTTGATTTCAGCCCGAGAATAGATTATAGATACTATAGATTTAGAGATGGACAATATATTATTTTGACTGTTAATCGACTGTGTGACTCGATATTTTTAGTCGATTTATGAGTAAATAAAAGTTCTGAATATCATAGGTTTTTTTTTAAATATTCTGTTTCTTAATGGGACATAAACATAACAGGCAAAATGTTGGAGCCCAGTTAAGTACATACGTCTGCCAAATCGCGAATTATATTATGGGGTAATGTTTTGTTTTCTGTGTGTCATTGAATACCGCCTATTTGTGGCACAGTTTTTTAAACTTCAAGACGGGATGAATTTAAAAACAAAAAAAATTGACTCCACTTCAAACGCTGAAACGAACTGATACAGTTGCCAATAACTTGATGGGGTAAGATAACAAATAAATAATTATTAATCGCTATGAAATTTGTAGATAATCGATAGTCCCCACTCTATCCTATCCCCACCGACAAACAAGATAAACAAAATGAAGTAACCCATCCTTCAGATCTAGGTACTGTAAATATTTTATCTATTAAGCTAAACAGATTTTTCATTTAAAATTGATCGCTAGTAAATTTTGTTTCAATTTAACTTCAATATTTATTTTCTTAACTTTAGATTTGCACAAATACGATTTAAATTAAATTTTTTTATTTGTAAACATTAAGGGATCTGAGCCTGATCTGAGCATTAGAGATTTATTTGTTTGTTTTAGAAAGAATTAAATTTTCTAATAGTGTTTGGGGATTTTAAACACTGAATATAGAGCATACTTAGGACATAATTATATCATGGACGCACAGAACCGACGAGTGTGTCCGAAGAAAGGGGAAGCCTATACCCAGCTGTGCGTGATTCCTGATGATAATTAAATCGACGGGAGTTTGTTGGAAAACATCCACCACTAATTGGTTCTTCTGGTGTGGATGTCAAGATTTGTCGAGGAAAAACTACTCAACGAACACTACATGAGAAATTCATAGTATTTGAGTAGGTATCTACTTAAATGAGCAATCAACCAACGTTAAAGTGTTCCAAGTAACGCACTGATAGCGCGGCTCACCATTTTCCTGTTTTGGAGTTTTATAACACTTCTGTAATAAGTAAATATAGAATCTAACGCACCCGTTACATTCTATATTTGCTTACTAAATATTTATACAGAGCAGAACACGGTATTTTGGTAGTACTTAAGTCGCCATCTTGTTTTTTCAATATAATTTTCACAGACAATTATATTATAAATGTTAACCGATAACGCCACCGTGACAATTTTATTAAATCGCCAATAGAACAATGCAACACTTTACCTGTTAGTAATCAAAATCATTTTGATAAATGTTCTAACAATAATATGAACACCAAGCAAAACCTACAAACAACGAACAAAATGAGATTGTTTCACGAGAGGTGCAAAATGAACATCACAAATTGCAATATTTGCGAAGTATGAACTCCGAAGACGTGAGAACTCGACTGTCAACCCCGTCCTGTAATTAAGGGTGATATTAATACAGAACTACTGAGCGCATGCCGCGACGGAGGTATTCCGATATTGCGAAGCCGTATTGGTGATCGCTCAATTGATACGGAATATTCGACATAGCTCCAAGATCATTATATTCGCTTTCTTTGTTCATTATTATGTGTCACGAATAAAAGGCCAGTGTTTATCTATGTATAAGGTGCTTGGGCTTATCTCGGCTGGCATTCTTTTAGTAAACAACTTTTGTGAAAGTGCCTACTTAGGTACTTGGATAAGAGAGCTATATTGTTTTGTGTTGTGTAGCTCTTTCGTTTTTGTTTACGTCGTTTAATAAACGGATGTGTGCTCGCATATAAGCACTTAAGTCACCGCTTTCATAGAGACCTTTTTCTTTTCAAATGCATTAACAATTGTTTAGTCTATGGCATTGCTCAGTATCAAATTCCAGGCACATGATAATTATAAGCAAACACGCTGACCACCGAATATTTAAACTCACGCCAACAGAGCTCAACCAGGACATTGCTTAGTAATAACGTTTCGAGTAATACAAAAATATGGACAATAACGTCACTCATAAATAAAATAACGTGTGAGTTATGAACAAGTGGAAAATCCAGAGTTATGATATCCGAAAATTGAGATCTAGATTTATGTTGGCAGTTGTTATTAGAGTTAGGTGCAACTAGACTCGTGTAAATTATTGCATGAAAACGCACTGATGAGTTTTCAGCAGCCTTTTTTGCGTAACATACTCCTTTCACAATCGCTTTCATTGTATAGGAAAAACTTTATTCCACGTAGGATGTTTTGTAACGAAATATTCTCGTTGGTTGCAAGCGGGACTGCTGAGCATGAGGCTCCGGGTTCGATAACTACATAGTTCGGGTTAAGTGTTATTTGGATTTTCCATCAGGAATTTTTCAGTAGCAACGACGGAGTCTAGATTTATGCCCAGATGTTGGCAAAAGGCACGTCCCCTATTACACACCTTAAACATACCGGGTGAAATGTGGACGTAGGTGCTGTCTTTTAGGTACACCTCTCCTTCAAGGATTATAGACATGATGTTATGTTATGTTAAAATAATGCATATTTTCGTAGTAAGTAGGTATGTCTTTTTTATCACACCATCTAAGTTTATTCTTCCGTACGTCTCTGTACTCGGAGGTTTTAAAACAACAGAATCAGCGCTATTGTCTATGATTTTTCGTATTCTAAATTCAAAGTGCGTTTTCATGACCAAGGACAAAATAAAACGTGTTTAGGAGTCCGACAGACATTTTCAAATGCAAAGCGTTCTCTCCTCGCTAATTGTATTGAAATAATTAACAGCTCTTGTGGTGATCATTTTAATTACAGCGTTTTGTCCGAAATTATGTATTTTGTTCAGCAATTATAACGGGCTTGTCGTTTTTAAAACAGAGATCTTTTTAGCGCAATTTTTACACGTCTAGCTGTTTTTAGTTCACGTAGTATTTGTATCGACAGTATGTAAAAGCAGAATCGAATTACGTTATAAATGTTAAGAAGAGTTTACAATTAAAATCTTTTTAACTTATTTCATTAATGTCCATCCGACTTTATTAAGCTCATACATTAATTAAAATTCTAGCCCCACGATACACACGGGTATACTCAGCTGACAAACCTTCCAACTGCTGATCAAACACTTGAAAACCATTTCGATCACCTACTCCGCTATAAATAACATGAATGAGCTGGCAAATTTACGTGCTGCCTGCTAAAATAGGGATAGCGTAGGAATTTCATAGAATGGCGGAATACGAGGGGTACCTACTACGTGAGTCTGAACCCGGTTTAATAACGTACATGTCAACTTGTCTAGACAAAGTGATTTCTAAATTGATATTGATCTCTTATACCTATCGATCGTTGTAGGTATCGTCTGGAAATATGCCATCGTAAGGTATTAGTTTATTTGCAGACTGATACTGATACTGGAGTAGAGATGTTGTTTCCATCAGATTCCACAGTTACTAAAGTAAGTATTTATAAACCCCTTATTTGTGCTATTTTGACTAAAGAGTCCATTAGAATTTAATTAAGGCATCACACAGGTAGGTACAGCAATTCAGTTGCGATAAAGATGGCTGATTCACACGCTTATTCATCATCTGCCTCGCCTTTTCCCAACTGTATTGGGGTCGGCTTCCAGTCTAACCGGATGCAGCTGAATACCAGTATTTTACATGGAGCGACTGCCTATCTGACCTCCACAACCCAGTTAGTACTGGGTAATATGATACCCCTGGGTAAGACTGGTTGTCAGACTTTTTGGGCCACTGACTACCTAACGACTGTCAAAGATCTACAAATGACACCCGGGACCAACGGCTTAACGTGCTTTCCGAGGCACGGAGGAAACTCGGTATGTAATGGGTGGTCACCCATCCACAGACCAACCTAGGCAAGCACGGCTTAACCTAAAGATCGATCTGAGCGGCTGTTATTATTTAGCCACGAGCTCCTCTGATTCACACGCTTATTATCAGAGAAAATAAAAAGATTATTTATCAAACAGGGCCACAGAAAAAAAATCAACATCTTTGTCTATAAGTCTGGCACACAAACGAATAAATATCTCTCACATGAAGCTGACAGATAAACGGGTATCGAGGGCCGATAGTACCCTAATAAATAAAATGCGAGAAAAATCGCTGGCAAGACGAGAACCCTTCCCGCGGGAGTGCAGTGGCCGAGGCATTTACATACATAATGATGACCTCTTGGGGCTGACTACGACCCTAGTACCTACCCCACGAGACGACCGTTTACGACCAGCCAATGTCACTTTTTAAACATTTTACGACCTTCTATGGTTACGACCGCTGACGTTTGAGATTTTAAAATGATGTTTGATGGCGATAAAGCAGTTTCAAAAATTGTTGTTAATTTTTTTTGGTTTTCTATTCAAGAACAGGCGCTGCCGAGGGGTTGATTATAAAAAGAATGATAAAATTGCAGCATCAATTTCAGCTTTTTACCTAGCTTAAAAACCTGCTCGAAGATAAAGCTTATCTACTCCCGGAGTCGAGTGCTTTTTCAATCAAGCAACACTGAAGTGCATCAAATAGTGGCTTGAAACAAGTTATTAGGCTAACATGTCGGTACATTAAAGTTTTAAACATAAAGCTGCTGAAAACCAATACATCATAGGCAATCTTATAAAGGGCTGTACACACTGGAGCCGGAATATAGTACGCAGGACGACCAATTTCGCTATACATAACCAGTTTATGCGGATCTCACAGAGGCTATGTTATACTGGAAATGTATAGCTTGATGTGTCGCCGTGTGTACCTAGTCATGTTGTTGAATTTGAATGTTTGATTAACATACTTATATACTAGCGAAGCGTTACCGACAATAATATTATAAATAAAAAGAGGTAAATAGATATCGCACTAGCGCGTGCAAATTGTTGCAGACAAATTCAGACAATTGTCGTAATTTAAGAAGGTACTTCAAGCGCAATAGCTGTCTCTTTCTTCCGTATTATCAATCGCAGATGTAACAACGAAACGATATTTGAACGCCCCTCAGTATGAACGTAGCGTGTCTTTCTTTATAAAATAATTGGTTGCCCAGTAACTGGGTTAGCTGACCCCAAATTAGTTAGGAAAAAGGCTAGGCAGATTATCATGATACGGTGGGGAACTTGAAGCAAACAAACAAAACAAAGTATCAATATAGGAGTTACTACTGAGTTCACTGCCAGTCGACCACTTTTTAACCTTATAACTTTGGGCATAAGGGTGAAAAGTGGCAGACCGTCAGTGAAGTCGGTAATATATAGGTAATGATTCGATAAGTTGGCATGTTGCATGTCGTTGATTTTAGAGGTAATGAAAACTGTATTGTAATGCTCGTTACAAAAAAAAAACAGATTCCGGGCTCTTACTGTAAATATAGGTAGATAAGTACTAGAGAATCCGGAATCCAACACAAGATGTTGACTGAACAGTCACAGATACCTTCACACACTAGACCAAAAGGAAATCATATTAAAAGTTGCGACCATATTGTGTGTTAGACGTGGGCTTCTAAACTCTCTACGTGAAAGAGCCCTAACAGTGATTTCAGCAAGGAAGTGCCCACACAGCCATCGGAAATTACATTTTTAATCTCTTCTCGCACGCGTTACCCCGATTGGGGTTTGAGGGTTAATACTTCAGTATGAACACTACACTACAGTTAGTAAATAGGTACACAGAAAATAATGAAGAGGCTAGCAGCCAAATTAAAAATCTTTATTTTTTTCAATTGAGCTATCTTTGTGGAAGTTAATAAGGCACATAGTTTTACGAAAAGTTCGGCTTTGTTGAGCCTGTCTCTGTAACAAAATAAACTAATTCTGTTTGTATTGTAATTTTTTTTTTTTAACTAACTTGTAATCTCTTGCGTTTGTAGTGTGATTATAGTCTGATTGTATTGTGATAAATAGCAATGGGTGTAAATTACCTGAATAAATGAAGTTATTTATTTATTTAAAGGGTGTAACAAGACCCTTAACGAAGCCGCAAGGTTCTCCCCGTCATCTCATTCCGATAATTTTTTGTTGTAGACCATACCCGGGAATCATCTAGTTACGAGGATATTGGGGGTCAATGTTCCAAGTTTTTCACAAGTTTTTTTTTTTTAATACTTGTTTTTAATGTAATATTTTTACTTTAAACACCTCCACCACCCCCGTACAATTCAATCCATCCATGAGCACAATGTTTTGAAAGCGTTATATTGAGTCCTTCCATAAAACGTGATGTTTCACCCTAAAAAAAAAGTCGTTTCCCAGCAATAATTTTTGCGTAAAGTTACTTAGTTTGATGTACATAATGCTTGGTTGACGGCTTCGTGAAGGGTCCGTTTAAACCCTGTATAGAACTCCTTTCTTACTACTATTATAAATGGGAAACTGTAAGGATGGGTGTATGGATGTTTGTTACTCTTTCACGCACACAACTGAACGGAAATGAATGAAATTTTGCATGTATAATTTGGTTTAACACATTGGATACTTTTTATCCTACTAGTAAAATCCCGTTGGACCATTACCAAACTGCAACCGGGCGAAGTCGCAGTCACAAGCTATATCTGAAGCTCGATATATAAGAACATGCGATGCGACCGATCACACTTCAATTATAACAACTACACACTTTACTGAAGACTATTTACATAATTATGGCCAGAAATTGGGTTGTGGAGGTCAGAAAAGCAGTCGTTCTATGTAAAACCTGGTAAGACTGGAAGCAGACCATAACATTGAAGGGAAAGGCTAGGTAGATGATCCCACCGAATATACTTGGGTACCACTACAGGACTAACCACCTTCACAAAGCCACGTACTCTGTTATCCAAACTAGCTGCCCATAACTACAATGCTCGATTCTTATGCAACTACGAAAAGAAAAACAGTCGAGCGAACAATAGTGGCTTTTTGTGGGCTACTGGCGCTCTCTGCCGGCGCGCGGTTGAACTAATGGCTCATTCATACATAAATAAGGGATCGAACAAAGGTTCTAGCTTTTTTGTGGTAGCCGAATGTACGAGAAAATAAACTAGCACCTGTATAAGTAGGTACCGTTTTGTATTTATGTTGTGAATTTAATTGAACAGGACTATAATGTTATTGAGTTAAGTATATGATAGTTTTCATTAGCTGACTACGGCATAGTCAATAAGGGGGTTATGAAATTAGCAGTTTATGTGTGTTTATGTATACATTTTATGCTTCCCCCGTAGCACCTAAACTCCTTTTTTATTGATGAATAAGGTGTCAATTGATTCGTTATTACAGTCCGGGTGACATAGCTGGCTACGTTTTTTGTTAACAAAATCAAAATGGCCGGATGCTACATCCAAAAAAGTGTCAGGTCGCTCGAATTTGTTTTGCTAACCTAACAAGTGGTTTTCAAAATCGTATCTGTCATCATGTCATTTGCAGAACATAGCATTATGATAATTCCCATAATCATTAATCATCAAAAGCGATAGTCGACCTACCTTTTTCCTTCTTAAGATGATGGAAGTCTATAATTGAAGATTTGTAATTGGCTTTCTGGTGACTATGTTTTCTTTTTTTTGTTTGTTTTTATTAGCTGTACTGTAAGTCCTATAAATAATAAAATAATAGGTAAGTTTTTGATGCAAGCTGCACATGTTTCTTATTTTCATGGTCCTTTATCGACATCGTCATCCTTTGCTGGGCTTCAGCTACAGCTTCCATTGTCCTTAATATTCTTTAAACTGTGTAATCCACAGTTAAGTCGTCGAATAGCTATCTAGCGTGTAAACTTATTTGTCTGTTTATCAAGCGAATAAATATTTACAATTTTTCAATCGTATATTATCTAGAGAATCATCAGTGGTATAAGCTAGCCAACTTCACACTGTTGATGTTGAAGCGAGATGGACAGATGCAGTATTTAACGTGTTAGACAAGAATAGCAACAAAAGGTGATTTGACATTTGTCGTTGTTTGCAATACAGTTCATAGTGTCCACGCCGTGTTATTGACTGTTAAAAATATAGGATTTGTCTTCTTTTGTGACATAAAAAAGGATCAGTGCTACAAACTTCAGTAGTTGGGAAGTATGATTATTGATGGAATTAGTGATCAAAAATTAGTAATAAAAAAAAAACGACGCTGAGACCAGCAAAAACTTTGATTAAGTAATAATAGGCAAAGTTGATAGGGCGCATAACGATATACTGATAAATATGTTGACTGTTTTATTATGATAAAATCAAAAATAATTTTAATAATGTGTTTAATCTAAAATACCAAATCACCAATTATAAGATGATTAAGATCTTATTTCACTATTGTAAACAATGACAAAAATAAAAGGTATAACATTTTTTTTTATGTAGGCTATATGGTATCTTTTTTCAAGCGAAATCCCCAAAATTCTTTTTGCTCCCATGTATTAAAATTATTAAGCCTCTCTCGTAAAAGTCGTTTTTTACTCTAATATGGTTAAATAAATTAAGATTTCACGATCTTTCTAGATTTTAAGTCATTAATTATTTCAAACACATCCATCATAACTATTCATAACAAATCACCGAACCTATATCGTTTTACCAAAACGCACAAAACGAATGAAAATGTCCAACATAACCTAAAATGTCACACTTATCGGGGAGATAAAACCCTAACTGGCCCTCAAAGTAGCAGTACTTTGCTATGTAATTCGTTTAATTGCAGGGTAAATAAAATACAATTATACACATGGAGAAATACTTATTTGGAAAAAAAAACCTATAATATGATTTATTCTTCAAATTCAAATTCATTTATTTGTTAGAATGTGGTACAATAAATGGTCTTTCTAATCAGTGGTCTCATCACAATCTGCCACATGTGGCGTGCAAATATTTGGTAGCAGGTAACTATATTCCTCCGTTAGTGGCTTTAGTCGACAGTTAACTACTATCTGACCATTGAAAAACCAAGAATATGGCTATACAACGAATAAAGGCTATCTGGTTGTTTATCTGAGGATTGAAAAATCGGCCCTAAATTGGGGACAGGTGGCTCATTCTGTACAAGACCGGGAATCCAACGTAGCCAGGCCTGTTGATAGTGTAGTATAAACAATGGCACATAGGTTATTTCCCTATTAGTCGTAATTAATTACGAATGGCATGTTCCTGTTCCAGTGCCGGTTAGGAAATTGTAATTATTGTTTATTTATTTATTTTTTATGACCACATAATAATGATATTATTAATGGATAAGTTTAATTTAATTGTATATTGCATTTTAATTTTGATTGAAATTTAATTAAGTTGAGTTGAGTCGAACTTTAATTGTATTTGAATCATTTTTTTTTTTAAACTAAATTGTAATGTTTTTTGTTTTGAATTGTATTGTGATAAATGGCAATGGGTGTAAATTACCTGAATAAATGAATTTATTATTTATTTTAAATAAAAATATACGCATGTTTTTGCAACCTTGCCACAGTAACCACAACAAGCATTTTTTATTAGCCTAAACTAATTGTAAGTATTGTTATGTTATCATGTTGCCATACATTTATTGTTATTATTAACCTTATTAAATGCCTATTATTTTCCTTCTGCACTCTAAACAAATACGTACTTCATTTATTGAATATTTTTGTTTTCTGTTTACTAAAAATAGCCTACTGATGTCATCTCATTTGATTTGAGTATAACCCTCTAAAATTTATCACTAAAAGTGATTCACAAGGCAAAACACAATAGGCTTGGTACCTAATGATTGAATCGGCCTTTTTGTATGAGCGCGGTACCTCCCCGGCCGAACCCATTTACGGACAAGTACGCAGTTGACTTGTTGCTAGTCACCGATAAGATTAATTAGCCTTGGCGAATGAACCTCACATTCAAGTATCTTTGATCTAGTTATAGAATAACCTAAATTACTGCTAACTCTGTAGCGGCATTACAAAAAAGAACTACAGCAACATAGTACTACAACGCCATCTATGACACAAACTAACATGAAAATTCTAACTCGCGCTACCTTAACGAAGCCGAAAGGCACTTGTTCTCCCCGTCTTTGCGATTATTTTTTTGTTCTCGACCATACCCGGGAACCTTATAGTTACGGAGATATTGGGGGTTAAAAGTTCCAAGTTTATCACAAGTTTTTTTTTAAAACATGTTTTGCGGCTTAAGAGTACTCCAGGGCTGCGGGACTGTTCGAAAGAGATACCGTGGCCCTGGAACACAAAGGCAAAGAAGGAACATGGGTGGGTTTTAGTCAGTACAAGTCTGACACTCCCTTCCGCTCCGCCCAGAGCGGGGGGGGTCATTTGATGATTTCCCATCCGGAAAAAAAAAAAAAAAAAAAAAGAGTACTGTATATAAAAAAAACCGACTACAACTGTCGGGCATTAGCCCAACAGACACAACACTCGTCTGGTCGGAGGATCCTCCCTTTTTCTTTGGAGTACTGGGGAACTGTACTCCTTGTTCTTCATACTCCTGGAACTGCTCCTCAATGTTGTCAATTGGTAAGGTCCCCAAGAGACTGTCGGCGTTACCACGTTGTATGGCAACGTTTAGCCTCTGGCCAAGATAAAAGCCAGCCTTTGCGTCACGAGGAGTCCCATCTAAGCGTTTATTATATTTTTTAAATGAAATAAATAATTATCCGCCTAGTTTTTGAACAGGCACTCTTGATATATATTGCTTACATTATCAGATTTATCAGCCTTATATAATTTTCCCTCAGGTGGACCACAGGCTCAATGAGAGGAAATGGACTGTAATCCACCACTTGGGCCCAGTGCGAGTTGGTTGGTGAATGTCACGTGCTTTCGAATTGTGGTTTTTAGGAAACGCTGGTTTCCTTACATGTTTTCCTTCACGGTTTTGAGAGCTACAGTGATGAATCAAATTATATTACACAAACTAAGTAATGTGTTGCTTGGGTTCGAACCAAAGACCTTTTCTATTTTTTTATCAATTGGTTATTGAATTGAAATGCATTCTCCAATTTGCATATTACTACTTTATTCTAAACTACACGACTAAGCTAACAACCATTAATTATAGATCAAACATCAACCATTAAATTAAACAAAAAACAGCTCTTAACGATAATGCTAAAAATGCTTTTTGCGACTTATGACCTTTTTTCAGTACAACTTATTCTCTCTTCATCTTCATCAACTTAACTAAAACGTGAGATTATACAGTAAATTTACAGCTCTATTTCAAAGCCATAAAACATAAAATTGTAAAACTGAATTTATATGCAATATGGAACCATGTAGTATCAGAGCTTCGACGTATAAATATAGGGACTGATGGCACGCGAGTCAATTGTTGTTGTGTAACCTTACAGGAAGACGTAAAATATTAATTAAATCACAATGAAATTTTCGTTAATATTTTTTGTGATTGCTTCAATGCTCATGGTAGCTAATGCAAAAATTACATTTAGAGATTTACTGAGTTTGTACGACATGTCGCAAGGTGAGTGGTTCTGATTTTTTTTGTTTTTTTTTTTATTAACTTGTAGTATCGATTCTGACATACCGCTGTAAAAATGTAGTATTATTTCTTAAACGTTTTCAAATTTGAATTATTTTATTTATTTAAACTTCATGTACAAGAGCGGTACATAGATGGACATGATGCCACAAGGCATTCTCTATGCGTATTATGTGCCTGTGATTTTGATTTTCTAGTACTGATTTCAATGAAAAAGGGGTTGAAATATTTACTTATTCTCGTTTTCACTAACAATACGCTATACCTAAATGGTTTCATAAATACTATTTCACTGTTGGTATTTCAAATTCCAACTCTGAAACGACAGTTGGTCCATCGTCGTTGGTCCAATCCAACGGTGCCTTAGTAGACAGTAGAAGTTTCGCCCGTGACTATCAAAAAGGCACGATATTTTATTTATATTCTATTTTAAAAACCTTTATTTAAACTGTCAATAGGAATTATGTTTATTAAGTATTTGGTATGCTCTCAAACGGCTTTTATTTTTGGGTGAAATATGAATCTGAAATGTGTTAGACGTAAAGTTCGTGGCATCTTAGTTCGTCTATGATTGGTCCAATCATAGACAAACTAAGATGTCTCATGTGCCTATAATTTATAGTACAGACGCCAGCACAACAAGTTACTACAATCTGTCAAATTTCTTTAATAGTTTTTCAACTTTATCGCTAAAGCATTAAGTACAGTTTCGGGTAGCTTGATGTGCTGGTCTCTCTACATTTCAGCAATTTGACATCCACGCTGGCGTGACGATTTAGACTAGTTCCTAATTGATTGGTCAGAGAAGGCAAAACACCGAGAGAGTTAGAAAGGAATGGGGGAGGCCTTTGCTCAGCAGTGCGATAGAACAGGCTAAACAAACAAAAAATATATTTTTCACATAGCAACACGTCAATCCCCGTTCACAACGTTCTTGAGCAGTCGCGCTAGTAGTACTTCCCGGTAAAAACATAAAAACACGCCTGTAATCCCCGAAGTATTAGGCAGAGGCGTACTTACCAATAATTCACCCACATTTAGCCACATATGTTTGTGATCAGGACGAGACTAGTACCATTATCTGGGCAAAAATCCAGGCTCCGGGGAAACCTTTCTAAAAAGCTCAAATACTCATGTATCTAATGAACTACTTATTTGCTTAGCATAAGCATAGCATAATCAGCCTATTAACGTTCCCAATACTAGGACGCAGGCCTCCTCTCTACGAGAGGGAATGGGCTATAATCCACCACGCGGGCCCAGTGCGGGTTGGTAGATGTCACATGTCTTCGAATTTTTAGTTCTATGATATTCCGGTTTTCTCACGATGTTTTCCTTCACCGTTTTGTGAGCAGTGGTGATGAAATAACTTACACAAAATAATGCGCCTGGCTGGGTTCGAACCCACAACTTACTGCTCGTAAGTCGGGGTCTCCACCACTGGGCCACCGCTGTTCTTGTCTGCTTGTTCAATCAATATTAACATCCATACTAATTAGTTTTATTGTTTCAGATGGGTCTGTGAAAATAGCAACACAGGCCCTTTACATACCAATGACTTTGAAAGAGTGCATCACAGACCAATGTGTACAAGTTTGTAAATTCCTCGGTTTCAATCACGGCGTATGCGTCTCTGCATCTACTTGTAATTGTTACAATTAAACATTATTTTAGAAAACTATTAATTGTATCGTCAATAATGTTATTTAGAAATTTTGCTTGTATCAAGATTGTTTTGTATTATGCTAGTATTAATACTCAGTCCTACCTCGTGTTGGTCTTATGTTTGATATATTACAATAAGTAAAATTAATTAAGGTTTTTAATTAATACCACCAACGCTATGTTTTTCTTCAAAATGTGTTTTTTTTTAATATCACTTCAGTAGATACATTTAAAATCAGTTTAATAGTCAGTTTGAGTCTGACATACCCCTCCATATGTAGTGGAAAAGTCTGACTACGTCTTACCACGAGGTATTATATTATCTATCGTCTGGGTTGTGTTGTGGAGCTCAGATTGGCAGTTGCTCCATGTAGGAATTTACCAGTATTCTGTTCATTTGCATACGGTTAGACTGGAAGCTGACCCCAACGTAGTTGAGAAAGGCTATATAGATGATTAGCTGACCCGCGCAACTTCGTCTGCGATACGTATGAGAGAGACATTTTTCGTTGATGCTCCGCTCCTATTGTTCGTAGCGTGCTGACCAAAGTAACGTAACTTGCTAATACTACACTTGATTATGTAACCACAAATTACAGATTAACAGTAAGATATATGTATACGACCATAACCTACACAAGTACATATCTAGTAGGTATCTAGAAGTCGTCAAAATAAGCACCTACCATAAACAATCATCTAGATAATACCAGATAACGGGGTTTTACCATGTTGGTATCTCGCAACAGTCAGATGGTATAGGTCGGATGACATTCGCTACGTTTGCACTTATGACATTCACTTAGATAGAGATAGCCACTGTTTACTCAGACGGTCAGAAGTACAATAGTGCCTATTATAGGTTTTCTGGCGGATCTAGACTATTACGAGTAGAAACAACACCAAACAAAATTAGTAAAACTAGTCGGTTCAGAATCGAGAGATACCTACAATATAACTGCCTAGCCTTTGCTCAAAATGTTGAGGTCGGCTACCCATCTAACCGGATGCAGCTAAATACCAGTATTTTACGTCATGTATCGACTGCCTGTCCTCCACAACCCAGTTAGTACTGGATAATACGCTACTCTTTGATAAGACTGGTTGTCAGACTTTCGAGCCACTTACTACCTGTAACAACTGTCAAAGATCTACAAATGACAGGCGGGACCAAAGGCTTAACGTGCTTTCCGAAGAACTTAAGTCAACTAAGACCCTCATCATATCTAGAAAGAAAAATGTAAAAGTTCAATGTTGTTTGAATTGCGCTGCATACGTTATTACGAAGCTAGGTGGGTAAGGGACTCACCACACTTATTCAGCTCTGTTCACCTTTGTCCATAGAAAACAACGATTTTGTTTGGAGATGCTTACGCATCTGAATAGACACGGAAAGCTGAACGGATGCGTACGCATCTCCATTCAAAATCGTATGGACAAAAGCTGAACAGAGCTGAATAAGTGTGGGGACTAACCACACTTATTCAGCTCTGTTCAGCTTTTGTCATATGGTAAGTAGTAGGTACCTAGGTACTTAACCGTGGCTGTATAGGTTTAAGTGCTCATATTTCCTGTTCTATGTAGGTAGGTAAGTAAATAGGTCACCTTATCATCATTTTTCCTGTTGGGCTATGTTCTTGTTCCTACTTTTACCTATTAGGGATAGGTAATACCCGCTTGGACGGAGCACTGCCGTGTCCTCGTAGCGGCGATTGGCGGCGGCGATCTCTCGCGTCCGGCCCTGGTCCAAGCCATGGTCCAGAGCGAGAGGGAATGGGAAGCCGTCACCTCCTTCTGGGAAGCAGTCATGCTAGTGAAGGAGGTGGCGAGACGTGAGAGGGAAAGAACCTCACGTCTTATGACGACAGGCCGTGTCGACGGCGCGTTCGTGTTCCACGTGCGCCTCAAAGAGATGTCATCAAATAAGTAGGGGTCCGCATGGGCCGATGCCTGCCAGGGCTGCGGGACTGTTGGAAAGAGATACCGTGACCCTGTAACACAAAGGGCAAAGAAGGAACATGGATGGGTTTTAGTCAGTATAAGTCTGACACTCCCTTCCGCTACGCCCAGAGTGGGGGGGAGGGGGTCATTTGATGATTTCCAATCCGAAAAAAAAAAATTTAAAAAAATAGGGATAGGTAATACAAAACGTTGTTGAGACAACAGCGATTTAGCTGAAGAAACATAAGCGCGATAGGAAATTGTTCTACAAGTATGTTTGAATTTTATGAGGAAGAGATAAGGGACTTACCACACTTATTCAGCTCTTGTCCATAAAACAACAATTTTGTATGGAGATGCCTTTGATTTTGTAAATAATCAAAGGGAGACTCGTACGCATCTAAATAAACGCGGAAAGATGAACGGATGCGTACGCATCTCCAAACGAAATCATTGTTTTCTATGGGCAAGAGCTGAACATAGCTGAATAAGTGTGGTTAGTCCCTTAACCTTTCACCTGCCTCCACATAAGTATTAAGTGTAACTATAAAAATAATTCTACAAAAGTTACATAAATTTATTTGAAATTAGAGTGTATAAATCATGGGTTTACGGTCCTATTAGACTTGGCTAAAACTTTTAAGGGGTTACAAATTTGCGAAAAAGTGTACCTAATGCAAATAAAACTCAGAAAAAAAAGTCGATCAGAAACATTTATTTAAAAAAAACTAATACGAAGAGCCTGAACTAAATAGGTATCAAAAACTTAAGCTAAATTCAGACTGGGGAGACTTTACGAGAAAACCACTTGAATTTGGAACTCGAATCTAGCTGTAGCACCGACACGTGTCCGAATTGACGCACGTTCCGTACTTGTAGCCCAGCATTTTGCACACGAAGTTGCAGGCTCCGGAGGTACACGACCGCAAATTTCTGTTCATCGGTATGAACAGAGCCTCATTCGCCACCTTCACCGAATTTCCTCCTGAAAAAGAAACAATAATAATGTTACTACTTATACTGTTTACACCAATACTGGCCGACTGGACATTGCAATAGGGTTGTATTTCAGCTAACACTCGTACAATATTTCGTCGATCTAAAATCTAAAAAATAAATAGTTTCTTCTACAAAATATCAAAAGGGGGTACCTACTAATAAATGTTACCTACTTGATGTTATGTTAATATAGTCCTATAGGTACTAAGTTCACTGACGGTCGATCACTTTTCAACCTTATTACTTAGGGCATAAGAGTGAAAATTAGCAGACCATCAGTGAACTCGATAGTATCTACTACAGTTACTTAATTATCAGGTTTTTATTAAGAGTAAGTGCCATTTGACCTCCACAATCCGGCTTGTCCAAAAAATAACAAAAACTGCGCCCGAGTTGAAAAGCTGTGCAGTTGTTAGACATATGAATGTACATTGAAGTGGAAGTGAGAATATCTGGGCCAGCAAAATTTAAAATAGGCCTACAGTTGAACCAGACCAGGGACAAGAAGAACAATGACATTAACTTATTGAAGAAGATAATATCGCCTGTATTTTGAATAATATCCAATATTTTATTTACCTACTTTTATTTTTAAGTCCCATATTATAGGTGGCGAGCCAATTGCCATCAACCGGGCACAAATCCAGACTCCGTGGCTGCTACTGAGAAATTCCTGATGGAATAACCCAATAACACTTTACCCGACCTGGGAATCGAACCCAAGACCTCATGATGCTCAGCAGTCGCGCCTATAAATTTTATTTTTACATCTAGTATTAAATTAATATTGCGTTTGCCTATCTATAATTGTTTCATGGAAAAAAAGCACGACCTTCACAATTTCACATCTTTCTTATTATCGGATATTGATCTAACTTGAAACAGGAAAGAAGAAAAAAATGGCATTAAACCCAAAAATATTTTAACTATTAACAGCCATACATTTATATAAAAAAAGTGGCTTATTGTTCAGGGAACAGATGGCCATAAAGTAGAAACATAAAAAAGACCCAACAAAACAATGCGGACAAAACAAAACACAATTCACATGATGACAACTTACCATTGCCAATTTCGTTGGTGGAAATGTCTGAGGAAACTTCGTAACCCTTCAGCAGATCTTCCAGTGAGATCATCTGAGATGATGCAACCAAAATCAAGGCACAAATAACAACCATCACGAACTTCATCTTGATATTTTATGACACGACTGTCTTGCACGGGAACAGACTACAAATTGACCACACCAAAGGCTCAGGGAGACCTTATATTTCGTTAGCAACAAGCATGCATTGACTCTTCGATGTAAAGAATACATAAGCAAATCTGTACCGTAAAGCTTTTCTGTTAAAGTTGAAATTGAGAACCCTATATGGTCTGTTTATGTTCCTTCACTAAATGTTCCTATGTGGTTAGTTACTGGGTATAATATCAGGAATTGAGTGAGCAGTTTATTATCAACCGTCTGTCTACTGTTCTGCCAGTAAATTTCTCATTAAACTGATTAAGCGTTTGCATCAGCTACCAAATCAATATTGATCAAAGTACCAGGTTTCTTCAGTTTAGTAACTGCACGTGGACAATTGCTGACTGGTCGATAAGTACCTATATTCACACCTAGTTGAAGTCTAGTTAGCATCTAGATGATGCATCTATGTTATACCTACCTACCTAATTTACAAAACTAGTTCTACCTGATATTATGCTAAGAGGGATCGCCGTAGGTACTACTGTTATAGTTTTTATACAAGCTGGCGCTCGATGGGTTTTTCACGAAAAGGACGAACTCTCATACAAACTATGCTTCCTTTTATGGAACTCTTTTCCAAATGCTTCTGGGACCAGTGGTTATACGTTGTCTACTTCTTTTATTATGATAGTACATAGAAAAAAAAAGGAAATAGGTTCCAGGAAGTAAGGTCTTTATGTAAACCCTAATAATTCCAAAACACGAATTTGATATTGAATGTACCGCTACCGACACACATCAGGTCAATATAAGGTCACGGCCAGGTCATTGACTCACGAATGTGATATAATCATGAAGTAGGTAACCTACCTACCTAAATAAGTATTTAGTACTTATGTACCAAGTACTAAATAAATATCACAACAAGATTAAATACCTACAATGAATATTTTACTAGATAGGACTGGACATCCCGTTTTCTCAGAACTTAAAATCTTAAATAAACTTACATTGGCTATTACATGTTCAAGTCTAACCTTGATAAAATATCGCTTCGGTTCCTTTTTCGACAGATGTTAGTATTTTTATGAATATTAATTAATTAATTAATTCTTGGAACTTATTGCTCGAGGTACCTACTCGTACCTGACTACTTTTTATAATGATGTTTTTTTAAAAAGTAGTCAGACCTAAAGGCTATCTATTATTTATTAATGTAATTCTAAACAAAATAGAGTTTTCTTACATAATGTTTGAATCGAATTTAAATAACTTCATGTCAAATTTCTTCAATGGATTTTCAATTTTATCGCTAAAGCATTAGGTTCAAGGTTGATTGGGAAATTTTAGCAGTTTCGGGTAGCTTGATGTGCTGGTGTCTGTACCTAAGTATCTTCATAGGTAGGTAAGTATCTATATATACCTACCTACCTAGGTAGAATATATATAAGGTTTTCATACACGAAATATTTTAAGAGTCGCCATAACAATGAAAAAAAAAAATATCTGAGTTTTTTTTACAAAATTATTATACTTAATTCTAATTTTTTTTGAGACTTGTTGCATAAAACCTTTACTCCCATATTCTAACAATGACAGTAGGTAAATACGACGTAGTAAACTACCGTAATGGATGCTTAAAAATAAGGAGCCAGTATTTATTTTGTGGTTCAAGTAATTTTAAATTATATATTTTTTATAAAAAAATATACTCAGATAAAAAAAAATCCCTTGAAATGGCTTTGTTATAGCCGTTAGATTCCCTGAAAATATTTCGTGTATGAATAGTTAGACCCTATAGTTGTAACTAGTGTAGTATGGTATACCTATTTAGTTGATAAAGAGGGTTTCACTAAGGTGGAAAAGAAGAAGTGGAAGCCCTGTTCCCGTAACAAGTGCGGTACCGCACCGAGTGGACCCAACATGCTGCTGCGTCCTGCTGTGCCTACGACGCAGCTGGACATTTCGCGTCTGCATCACTCCACGAAGGTTGAAGAAGTCGTGGAGTATTTAAGAGTGAAGACCAACTGGACTCTGAGGGTTTAAAGGTTGGAATCGCGCCACAACATCAACTTCAAGTCGTTCGTGGTTCGAGTTCCAACTCACCATATACAGACCTTCTTGAGACAGGACTTTTGGCCAAAAAGTGTCCTACCGACGATTCAGAGGACGGTTACACGACACCACGCAGTAAAACACGACGCCGTCAACGATTCGTGTGTAGTTAAATAATGTTTTTTATATGTATTAGTTTATTATTTTATAAGATTATTTTGTGTATTTTTATCTATGGGCCTCAGTTGCCTGACAATAAAATCATTGATTGATTGATATAGGACACAAATTGACGTGTCCCTGGAGTCCGGTGGCGTAGCGGTCAAAGGTTGAACCTAATTTTAGCCACACACATAGCAGTCGTTAACGATAACTTAGATGTATTCACGGGGATTCCCCTGACATAGACCACAAAACACACTAACACACACATAGGTAACGTAATTTAATGCTTACCACTAAGTATATAAAAAATAAAGTAATCTAATGCTTACCATAAGTTGAAAATCAATTTGTAAAAGCACGAATAACATTATGTCTGTAAATTTCCATTTATATTCTCGATATTTCCAAATACAATTAATATTTAATACTTGTAAATAACTTTTGCGATGATCAGGCTAGTGTGCCCAACACAAAAAAAAAATCTTACGCCATCGATGTCCGCGTAGCCATTCACGCTTATTTACGTCTCAAAAAAACTCTACAAATACGATTTGACAAACTCAGATTTTTTCTTAGAATCCAAGTGCGTAACAAATCATAAACAAAAAATAAAACTGAAGTCTCAGGACTCCGATAACACTGAAGTATTTTTAGAATCGTCGCTTGCACTTCAAGTAGGCACTTGTGTAAGCATTCCTAATCCCTAACAGAATTTATTAACAAACTGTCGAACGGGCAATCAAGTATCTACATAACGATCCCCTAAAATGTTATTCTGATCACAGACACTTCATTTCTCCAAATTCTCTTCAAGAATCTTTTGTGAAGACATTAATTAGCACACAATGCTAAAATAATTAAATACGAGAATTAAGCGTCATTCATCAGATCTTAATTAAGTCCCGACATTGAATTCAGATTGAATTTTCATTTGTATGACAATCATAATGTTAAAATCTTCAATGTTCACAATCGTAAAGAAAAGCGCGCCTTGATATGGCTCATCGAGCATTTGGAAAGGGACTGTCACATCACATGTTGTACGAGTATATAAGAGGCCTAGGTAAAATAACTATCTGGGAATAGGTTGAATACTTAACTAAAATGCCTTTAATGGGGTCATGTAGGTAAACAATCTGCTGCTCAATACATTTCTGTTCATGTATACAACATTAGTATTAGTATATGCGAAACCTGAAACACGTTTAAGTATTTTTATGTAAAGAATCTATGTACGAATTTTCAAAACTGTATCATGAAAAATCACAAAGTCATAAGCTTGTACCGTTACCTGGTTGTCCGCACAAAAGTGGTGGTCACCACGCAGCGCGCCCGCGCGCGCGCAGTCGTGAGCGTGAGCTCATTGATAATAATTATTTGGCAGTAGGTACCTAAATGATTGCGATAGGTACTTAATATCGCTCTGGGTCCAACTTCAAAATTTAAAAAAAAAAATGGGACGAAATATAACATGGTTCAAAAATAATTGGAATCCATTCAGTTACTTATTCTGAACAAACTATTTTCAGGTTTCGCATATACTAAAAATAATGTTGTATAGACAAAATATAGGGAACATCTAGTTTTTCTTTCGTAATTTCTGTGTTAGAATAGAAAAACGTGGTTCATGATGAAGGTGTACTACTACAGGGTAGGTACTACTTATGACTATATGGTATTTTAATTAGGCTTACACGAATAGGTAGAAATTCCATATACATAGGTTTTATAATCCTTGATTAGTAACAGACATTTTCCTGTTATTAATAATAGTTTATTAAGCTGTTTACATCACATCGTACATTGATAGGTACCTACATGCCTATATATTAGGCTTGAGCGCTTGTAAAATTTATGTATTTGCTTTATTTTTAGCCTCCGTAAATATGACCACGTTTCTCACCTTCACAAAGAACTCAAGTGGTTCCCAAACGGCCTTCGCAGGAACACTAGGATCCTATGTCTCCTCTTCAATATCCTACACAACCCGTCCGATCCTTCTTACCTGCGCGAGCGTTTTTCTTATGCTCGCCCTACGGACGCACCATGTAGATCGCACCTTAGATCCCTACTTAAATCCCATCCTCATAAATCCAGCTATTACTCTTACTCCTTCTCCTGGAAACTCTGGTGGAACTCACTTCCACTTCGTGATTTGAAGACCATTTCAATATTCAAAACCAGAGTGAAAGAGCATTACCTTTTCTCTCAATTATGATTTATAATATACACATATATTTTATTAGTTTATATAACTTAGCATTATGTATTTATAAAAGTATATAATAATATTTACTTATATGTATAGTACATATTATAGATTAAGTTAGTTAAGGCACATGTACACCATTATTCTCTTCCTTTTCACACACTATTGTCTACATTTCTTTTTCATTTCTCCTTTTTGCTGGTCTGCTGGCAGAAATTTCTTTTGAAATGAGCAGTACCCTTTGTACTCATATATTATAATGTTATTTTCCTGTGTTGTCTTCTGTGTGTGCATAAATAGTTAAATAAATAAATAAATACATTATACTGTACTTAACGGAAAACTCGTGGTTTATTTTAAAGTTATAAGGATAACATTAACTAAGGATAGTTAATAATGTTTATGTATGACAGCTTGTAGGCACTGACCTATGTATATGTTGTACTTATGCACAGTGATGATTGCTATGATCTAATATACATACCTACTACCTTGTTTTGCACTTTAGCTTTAGCTGCGTTGTTTATTTCAGGGGAAGAACTGATATCTCTCTGTAACAATGTTGTGGTTTAAAATTAAAATAAAACACGTCTATTTACATACAGAGTTGTCTGAATCATTCTATAGGTAGGTCTAAATCTAAAATGTCGTCTTCGGTAAGTTCATTATTGACAAGAATTTCCTAAAAGATGATTTCAGCCTTCAGAGCGCATCCCAACCAAAGTGATCGTTGCAGACGATTGTTTTAGTTAGGACGTGGGGTCAGGTTCAGTCATATAGCAGCTTTTTACGTAGGTCCAGGTAAAAGCTGTTCAATCTATACAAATAAATAAAATGAAAGTGTCTGTTTGTAATTTCAAAATAACAGCTTTTGACTGAATGCTTAATTATGAAAGTATGTATTTATATATTATATACTTATAACAAAAATACACTTTTTTATTTGTTTCCTTTTCTTTCCTCCGTGCCTCGGAAAGCACGTTAAGCCGTTGGTCCCGGGTGTCATTTGTAGATCTTTGGCAGTCGTTAAGTAGTCAGTGGTCCGAAAAGTCTCGACAACCAGTCTTTCCAAGGGGTATCGTATTACCCAGTATTAACTGGGTTGTGGAGGTCAGATAGGCAGTCGCTCCATGTAAAATACTGGTATTCAGCTGCATCCGGTTAGACTGGAAGCCGACCCCAACATAGTTGGGAAAAGGCTAGGCAGATGATGATGATTTGTTGTCTGTCTGTGTCGGTTTGTTCCGAATGAAAGGAAGTAATATTTTTAAAATAATTTTACGCGGACTACTACTACTTATATAATATTATAAAGCTGAAGAGTTTGTTTGTTTGGTTGAACGCGCTAATCTCAGGAACTACTGGTTGAAATTGAAAAATTCTTTTAGTGTTAGATAGCCCATTTATCAAGGAAGGCTATAACATCACGCTACCAGTAAGAGCAGAGCATCCATGAAAAATGTTGCAAAAACGGGGAAATATATTTCTTTTGAGTTTCCGTTGCGTGCACTGCATAAACGGTTAAAGTTACGCAATAATCTTGTATGACGAAATTGCTCCTCTTAAAAAGTTCTAAAAAAAGTCCGAAATAACATATTATGTCTATCTATAAATGTTTTCTGAGTGGAAATCTGGTGATCTGTAATATAGGTGTTCCACTATCTACCACATGGCAGGCACCAGTGATTCACAATCGTGGATTTGCGTGTTTATGCCAATAAATAAATTATTTAAAAAAAAAAAAACTTTTAAGGTTGACTCACTAGAACCTTTTTATGGTAATCAAATTTGTTTTAAAATAATGCATTATTTGCAAAGGTGTTTTTATAAACATGATATTAATCCTTATCCAAATAAATACGTTATTCATCACAAGTATTTAATTTTGAACAAATTTGCTCATACATCATTTGATTTCAATGAATATGTCAGGAGATATCGCAGTTTTTCAAATACCTTTTTTAATAAGTATTATAGGTGCTATACGAACCATTCTCTCTCTGTTATACCTACATAATCTCACCCCTTTTTCCCATGGGGATAGACAGAAACCCAGAGGGGGCCCCAGGGCGGTGCGAGCAGCGCGACCGCATCGGGCACCGTCATGGGTAGGGCGCCAAAAACGCCCGAAATCTTCTTCATAATTTATACAACCTTAGTTTTAGTATATGCAAAACATGAAACACGTGTCTAGTATTTTTATGTAAAGAATCTATATACAAAATTTCAAATCCGTACCATGAAAAATCGCAGTTATAAGCTTGTTCTCTCGCAGTAGGTACCTAAATTATTGCGATAGGTACTTAATATCGCTCGGTGTCCAACTTGTAACTTTTTTTAAATATTTTTGGAACAAAATACAACATGGTTTAAAAATGATTGGAATCGATTCAGTTACTTATTCTGAACAAAGTATTTTCAGGTTTCGAATATACTAAAAATAATGTTGTATATTTCCGCATGTACAGGAAAACGAAATTTTAGTAGATTGAAACTAATAAAATCATACTTAAATGTGTCATATCAATTATTAAGTTACTGAATATATAAACACCTATGCCAGGATCTACCCTGCTCACTGGCATCCATTTTATCCTATAAGTTGCCCCGTTCCACAGCCTATTAAATAAAAATAACTTAAATCCATGAAGTGGTTTTTACGTGTTGCGGTAACAGACATAAAGACGAAAATACTAAAAGTGGTGGGTTTGGTATCTATACATAAATCTAACACTATTCAATGTACAGACACGGGTAAAGAAAATCTAACATTTCCTTATTGACTATGGAACCCTAAAAATGGTCTGTTGATAAATCAATCTGAAAATGTCAGGCACAATTTGACAAATTCACTTTTCTAAGATAACAAGAAAATCTAACAACTCCGAGGCGAGGTGCTAAAAATTTTCAATCTCGCTACGCTCGCTCTATAGTGTCTTGAATATTCAGGAACTGTTAATATCACCTGTAAAATGGTAAAACAACATAACGTAATTAATTGAGGTGAGGTGAAAAATTTACGAGCTCGCTTCGCTCGCTCTTGATAAAATTAGGGGGCGGCAAATTTTAAAATACCACCAATCAATGCCACTTCACGGTTGAGTTGCAAATTATGATAACTTTGCAACGGTTCTTATTTTGCTTTCGAGGGGTGGAGGAGTTGGCACCAATATAAGATTTTTGCACCACCTAAAATTATTGCTAGGGCTGCCTCTCCAGAAACCACAAAACGCCACCAGCTATGATCCTTCCATACTCCTATTGCCTCGTCCACGTTCATACACGAACGCCGGCGATTATAACATCACCCTTAGGAATAAACAGAGTTGTATAGTGCATGTTTACGAGGTGAGCCTAATAACCGGGCACAATTCTTGGGTGACTAGACTAGCTACTAAAATTTTCTTAATAGAAAAATCCAATAACACTCTTCGCGACCTAGGAATTAAATCACAACTTACGAGCACTAATGCTGAGCTCTACATATTATAAAGCAATAAGGTCGTTTTTCGTCCAGTTACTGAAGACTTGCGGTTGAACATGCCTTCTATCAAACCTGAGCTAGGCAGCAAAGAGGTAATAATAAACTCGAGAATTTTATGGCACAAGTCTTTCAAAGTTTCTCAAAGGTCCCAAGTGGCAGGTGTTACAAAGGTACCATGAGCGAAAGTGTTAAATGAAAACTAGTGGGTAATCTAGTAATCAATGTTTTATTTTCTTTCTGGATACACTGGAGACTGGTTCGGTCTCGTATTCTATTTCGACGCGAGCCTTCTTCTTCTGAGGTATCCTTGCAGCCATGTCCTGTAAACAAATGATATGATTTAAGCATTGCACCAACTATACTATTTCGTAAGACTGTAAACGGTCAGGGGCCCGAAGTAACAAATTATAACACGTACGTAATAATACTAAAATCACAGGTCTTCTTTATTGAGTTTTCTACTCGTCAGTTCCTTACTCACGGAATGAAAATACAAATAATAGACATTCTTTATCAATAGAGACCAGATTATATGCAACTTAAAATGGTATGATGAAAATATTCCTTATTGCTCGAAATATACAACAAAATTACAAACTATGTAACATAAAATGTATAAATTCGTTCTTCATCCACTGAAGTCACTAGTTATTTTTGAATGTAGATGCTTTATTTGCAAGTATCATCACATCGGTCACATTTTTGCATTTTTCTTAAAATTAAAGGAAACATGCCCAAATATAGATACTATCAGCCGATTTTAGCTAAAATATGCAATAATTTAAAAAATAGCCGTGCATTTGCAAATAATCTATTTATCAATAATTTATCAAAACTTATAACAATCGTATAATGCCATGTCTCTGGCTTTTATATGCTTCGACGTGAGTAACACTAATCCTTTTTTTTTAGCGATATTGTCTTCATTCCAAGATATAGTTTCATTGGCTTCACTGTGAGATAGGGTAGCGAGCTGTGACGTGCTATCTTTTTGAGCTCACCAGATGGCGCCACTTTTCCACATTCTATTTTATACTTTAAAGTACCAATAACTTCAAAAAGTTTATTTTATTTCGAATAACAAATATTCTCCCTAACATTAACAAGCATGAAACATTTAAATATCATGCTACCTCCAAGTTCTAACAAATAAGATCGTAATTTAGTTGCTACTTAAAATTTTCAACTCATAATTAATCAAGAATGGCTTAATCTAGACCACAATCGTAAACATTCGTGATAAAAATCACGCAACGCGCGAACAGTGTGACTTCTGACATTTCGGAAGACCTTACTCTACTTCTCTCTACTCTTCATGCGCGATAGCCCCCATTGTCTAAGCATATGTACAGTGTTCGTGTTCATGTCACTTATTTTTGTGCTCTATTTTTTGTGCATCATGTGTTTTGCAAATAAATTTATTCCCTTTCTTAATTTCAGTCGTGAGTCTGATGATGATGTAGCAAAGAATTCAAGAATTACCTCTATGTCCGATGTTTCTGACTCGAAGTCGCTGCCAAGATCCGCACTTTCTTTCTTGCCTGAGTCAGAATCCTGAAATATTGATGAATTTTAAGAAAAAATATGTTCTGTACAATCGAGAACATGAGTTCTATATTATTAACAGGTATCCATGTTAAGTTAACTGTTGTTCAGCTGGGTGTCCTCCAGCACATCCTAGGCAGTCTACTGCAGTGCAGCTGTGTCCACACTATTATCGGCCTAGCCTTTTCCCAATTATGTTGGAGTCCACTTCCACTCTAACCAGATGCAGCTAAATACCAGTATTTTAAATGGAGTGACTGCCTATCTGATCGCCACGAACCAGTTAGTACTGGGTAATAAGATACCCTGGTAAGACCCTGGTAAGGCTAGTTGTCAGACTTTTGGGCCGCTGACTACCTTTAATGACTGTCAAAAATGTACAAATGACAAACAGTACCAACGGCTTAACGTGGTTTTCGAAGCACGGAGGACGGATGGTCATCCCTCTATGGACTGACCTGCGGCTGTTATAATTTATGGATGAACAATTTATGCAAGGCATCAAGACAATGGCCTTTGTGTTCATAAAAACAAGAACCAAAATCCAACTTACTTCATCACTGTCCATATCGCTGTCAGCTTCAACAAACTCGTCAGCCTGTTCCACAGTCCTCTCCAACTCCATCTCAAGCTCTGGTTCCATCTCCCTCTCTACTTCTTCTTCTTCCTCATCTTCTTTCTCACTTTCGCTGGATATCTCTTCTGCTTTGAGCGCTGAGTCGAACGCCATTTGTGGGAAGTTGTAGATGTCATTGTACTGGAATGAAGGAAAGAGACAGTAAATAAGTTTGCATTTATTTTAAGGGAGCAGCGGTGGCCCAGTGGTGGCGGTCCCGACTTACGAGCAGGAAGTCGTGAGTTCGAACGCGCATTACTTTGTGTAATTTATTTCACCACTGCTGTCAAAAACAGTGAAGGAAAACATCGTGAGGAAACCGGCATGTCCTAGAACCTAAAATTCGAAGTCATGTGACATCTACCAACCCGCACTGGGCCCGCGTGGTGGATTATTCCCTCTCATAGAGAGGAGGCCTGTGTCAGCAGTGGGAACATTATAGGCTGCTGCTATCTTATTTTAAATGTCTGATGTGGACGTTTAATTTTGTACTTTTTTAGAAAAAGCACAAAATGAAACCCTGGAAATTGTTAACAAAACTTAGGGAAGTATTCCTATTTGAATCGGATTTTTTGTTGACAGCCCGTCAAACACTATGCAAGAGCAGGCCTTTAGCCTTATATCTCTTTTTTATACCTGTACGCAAAATACGCGCTTTGGGCGTAGATTTGCGGACACTAGACCGTTATAGAATACAACAGCTTGTGCCATTGTTAAGATGTAGTTGTACTTACAGTGCCCTTCTTCAATCTCTCAAGCAGTTGTTTTTCTATAGCATTGTCAATTCTTGCAGCAACTAAGGCCTTCACCTCCCTTCTCCTTTCACGTCTCTCTATCTTACGCTGTATTGGGACTAATTCTTTCCTGTAAAGGTAAAACATTTTATTTATTTTATTATAAAAAAACCAGCATGTAAAAAAACCAGCATATAAAATCATCTTAAATTATGTGACACGCAATGTATTTCATTATGATTGGACACCGCATGTGGGCTTCCCCAATGAAGTATGAAAAAGAACAGGTACACCCATTACCTGTCCAATAAACCACTTATGGTTCATGGCAATTGTACTTCACAGACAGTGAGTGTGTTAATTAAGAAAATAGTTGATTAGCCTTCAATTAAATTTGATGCACAAGTAGACTATGACTTGGGGCAGAAGGCACTTTTTATCCTAGTTTTATATTCCTGTGGGGAAATTTTCAACCTACTTGCAGGCGAAGTTGTGGGTAAAAGACAGTGTTTTCATAAAATGTTTTAGACAATGAATACTTACACTCTTCTCAATTTAAGTTTTCTCATCCGTATAAGATATTGTGTTATCTTGACAAATCTCTGCTTGCATTTTGCTTTGATAAAAGCAGGCCAATATAATAGATTCTCATTGATTTGATATATTGCTTTTTCAAAGTTTCTTGATAGCTTTACTTTCTCCCATTGCTTGGCTGGGAACATTACTCTGAAAATGAAACAAAGCATCATAATCATCATGCCTGATTTCAGTGAAGGCATAGACGGAGGTGCAACATGTCAAGTGAGTACCAAATGTACCGATATATGCTTGGTGGCGACCAGATGACCCCTTTGAGTTGTTCTCTGCTTACTGATAATTTGGTGGGTTTATTCCAAACCCAAAGTTCTAACTAGCGGTTCAAGTGAACAGTATTTGTGTAAAATGGAACATTGTTGTAATTTTTTTATAGACAAATTATTTTAATTCCTACAACAAGGCGTATTGTAAGCATAATACATAATATTACCCTACATGGAATCATTTCAATAACTTTAAGTAAAAAAATAAATGATAAAAAAAACAATCTTGTAATAGTTAATTTTTTTATATTTTTAAATGTTTTTTATATTTTTTTTTCTGAGGAATATTTAAAAAAGTAAATGATTTGTAAAAATATAGCATAGCAGCAGCCTATAATGTTCCCACTGCTGGGACACAGGCCTCCTCTCTATAAGAGGGAAAAATATAATATATTTTTATTGTAAAAATTTAAATAACGGAAATAATAATAGGATTATTTAGGATTAAAATGGATTGGGTCAATTGATACTTCATAAGCCTGGTATTTTTAATTCCATAAAAAATATCTTTCAGCATTTTACTATGTGTAAAACAATTAACTAATGCAATAAGGGCCATCTGGACTAATAACACAACTAAACAAACATACCTTTCAGCAGTCTTCATGAACAAATAAATAATACCATTCTCCTCTCGAATTGTTGCATATTTACTGTTAGCAAGAGGGCAAGATGCCCTGCTGCATAGACCTGTTAGGTTGAACTCATTTCGGCAAAACTGCTGAGTTTTTGTCCTGGAAAGTTTATCACAACCACGTTAATAAGTTATCTAGCAAAAGAATATTACTTTATTCATTCTTGCAGCAAAATACTTACGTTACTTTGTGAGAGCAATGTGTTTTGTTGATAATGGCCCACACAACCTGTAAACAATCGTTACCACATCAATAAATGAAGTTACAGAAACGAAACAATTCCGCATAATTATATAGATTACTTACGTCGTCGTGCTGCATTTTAACTTCTGTTTGTCACTCAACAAACTTTTAAATAAATCACATGGGCTCACACAACATAACCTCAATCCCAATTTAATAACGAAATGACAGTTTCTTTTTGTATAACATGACAGTGACCCATGACAGTGACATTCCAAAGAATAGTGTTGCTAAGATTCCAAATCTGTCGGTCTACTACACGAACGAAAGATCCATTGTCTAAGTAACGTAAGCGCTCATTTACGGAGATGCGGTGCGTCACACGGTGTTTTGTGTAGCGTGATCCGCAATAAATTCAAACAAATAGCGATGTATGAGAGCATTTACGGAGAAGCGATTTTACGCGCGTTGGCTGGAAATGCAGCGTTCCTTGAGGTGGAGTCCACGGATGATATCGCCGCGACAAACACAGCGTTGCGTCCAACCAGTTCCTTTAATTTGTTTAAAAGAAACGAGCGATACTCCCAGCGTCTTCTGTGCCACACGCGACGCGCAACGTACCGCGCAGGCTGTACAATCTTAGAACATTTTACCATGCAACTAGGAGAAAATAATGTTACCAAATTAAAAGACTACCGTAATCTAGTAACAGGTCCTTCTCCTAATGCATTTTTAATTTTGTCGTATTATAAAATCATGTATCGCTGGTTTGTGAATACAGATGGCGTTTGCTGACGCTAACCGACTAAATTGAAAATAGATTGCAATATACTACAGCTTCACTGACGAACTGACTATTTTATTCTTGCTTCATTATACTCCATCAAATGAACGCCAAATGTTACCATTAATAAAATAATTATTCTGTTTAGTAGTTTTTTTATTATAATTGAACTAAATAAACTACCAAACTTTTTAAGTAAATTCGAAATACGCGTAATATATCAAATAAAATCATAAAATATGTTTTTAACAAATAAAACATTACTACTGGCATACATTTTAATGTAAGTGATACTCTAAATAAAACCTGCTAAATTGGTGTCGTAGTAGTTATTTTGTACTTTTTACTTGCATCAATGAAGCAAGCTGTCAAACAATCAATCTGACGGTCGTTTTTGTTATTTTTCAAGAAATTGGAATTGGAATTTTGAATGGAAGACAATATTTGTTACCCTTAAGATTTGGAGATATCATCCAGTCTGTTCTTGAAGGCATTCAATGTGTTATTCAACAACAACAAATGTGTTAACGACAAACTATATATTATTATTATTGTTTGACGAAATGTCGCTAAAAGCTAACATTACTAACAATAAAAGAAAAGATTTGATTCTATTATGTATGACCTACTACGACGACTGTTGCACCAATGCTTAGGCCAAAATAAATGACTGATTATAATAATATGGGTTTAATTTTCTGCAGCCAAGTAATTCCTTAATTTATTCATATACGTTAGTATATGAGTAAATTACGGGGTTAATAAACATAAATTACCTAATTTTAAAATAAAAACCTGACAGGAAGCAAGAATGATGGTAGACGTATACATCTACACAATTATATACATATCAGGAAAGTTGTAGGTTTGTGGATACAGATGGCGCCACCAAACGCTTTCCTTCTGAACCCGTTGAGTAAAGCCTCTATACCTATATAAAAAAGTACTCTGTGGTACCGCGTCTCTGTAAATGAGCCCTAACTGTTCGTCACTGCCAATAAAATGACATACAAACTTGAAAGAGATAGAAATAAACCGATTTGATTTGGTATGGTAAACTTTTTGAACGAAAAAGAATGTTTAATCTGTATTTAACATACAACATGAATCGATTAAAATTCTGATAAGTGTTCGATTAACTGTTGTTTGAATCGATTTAAAAGTAGTATGCTAGTAAAGTAAGATGAATATGACTTATTGCAGTTCTCACGAAAATTTAAGAGCACATGCTTTACACAAAAAAAGCAAACCTAAAAAGATAACGAAGGGCATTTAATATTTTCTCTCCCATATAATATGCAAGGTGAAGTAAAATTTATGGTGATACAAAAAACAAGGCAAAACACATGACTTTTTTGATTATGTATAACAATAATGTCACTGTAAAGTGCTGAATATAAGCTGTTCTAGTTAGACTAACAATATTTTTTTTCCATTTTCAAATGATGATACTATTATTTCAATCAGAGACCTAAGAAATTCTGTACATTTCCAATTTTTTTTGCAACCTTAGAAGTCGATTGAAATTGTGAATCGAATACAATCTGACATGTGCATCACTATTTCTAATTCTATTTTTTCAGTTTGAAATCGTATGTCGGTTATTTTGGTGTTCTGCTTCTGTTTACGTTTGTTTTCTAAACGTTAAAATTGCATAGGTCGCATATTGTTAAAATGACGATTGCGCTTGATTTTCATGCCTACTTTTGCTAATATTCATATCATATTAGGAAGACGTAGACAAATAATGATTGAAAATGAGTGACAATATAAAAGTAGTTGTCAAAGTTAGACCTCTAATTTCGCGTGAAATAGAAGACAAACTTTCGTACCAGTGGCGGGTCAAGAATGACACGCTATATCAACTCGACCAAAATGGAAAAGATCTTGGGCCATCTTTCACATTCGGTGAGTGAAACTTTAATAACCCCTAATTAATTGTGTGCGAATCAATTGCGATTCAAATGTGTGTATAGTAAATACGTCATAAAGTCGAAGGCTAACGCATTAAACGAATACTAATTAGGGAAAATGGTTTTTCAGACAAAGTCTATGACAAGGATACGAAGACTACAGATGTGTACGATGACATTGCGAAGCCGATCGTGCAAGCGGCGACGGCTGGCTTCAACGGCTCTATATTTGCATACGGACAGACGTCTTCTGGCAAGACGTATACTATGACCGGTACAGACAGATCGCCTGGAATCATTCCACTGGCAGTGATCAATCTATTTGAGATTATCAGAAGCGTGCCTGACCGAGACTTCTTAGTGAGGTAACAACATTTATTTTATCTATTATACCTGTATACTCACCCGTATTCAATCATAGCAGTTCTATTTTATTTATAAACGAATGGTGATTGTTTAACTTTTAATTTCATGGTCAGTTAACGTTATGAGTTTGTATCTCTCCACAAGTCCCAAAAATTCTGAAAAAACCTGATTTTATGTCAGATTCTGATAAACTAACACCAACAAATATCTTCAAAGGTTTTATTGAAACAAAAACTTGCTTAATAAATTCCTAAGCAAGGTTATACAAATAGAAACTTCAACTTGGCAATCCCAATAAGAAGCCAATCAATTAATACCGGATATATTTAGCAAGACATTAGCATTGTTATCAGACAGATATGATTACATGTAAAAATCACAGGTCTATTATATAAGTCTGAAACAATTATTTAAACTGAAAGTTGATGACTTCTGGTATAATAAATCTTAACAGTTTATTTCTTTAGGGAATTTGCACCACAGAACTTGCTGGCTATGCATTTGAGTGTTTTATGTATGTCGGATCTTGATGAGTATGTACTTAAAATTGAATACGAGCGCCTTTGTTTAGTGCTGTGCAGAGCCTAGGGAGGATGGTGTAGATAGGAGCGACAGTGATTGTTGAGATGTGGTTGCAACACCTCCTGGCTTAGGAACTGCCCTGTGTTTCCTTTAAGTTCAGAATATTATATGGTACAGTGGTGTTAGTAATTGACTCTGCAGCAATGAACTGTGTACAAGTTAAAGGACCTAGTTCTCTAGGTTACCCATATCCCATTCTGCGCCCACAACTATTTGTCACTTAGTATGTCCTGGCCAGGGTCCTATGTACCAGGATGCCACATGTATAAAAACTTGGCCAAGGATAGTGTATGCTGCTATCTGTACACTAAATTGACAGGCAAGGTTCTATGTAAGTTATAATGTGTTAATAATCTGATATTTATGCTTAGTTGGACATCTGGTTTGTAAACTTGGTCTAGCCTGTTAAATTGTAATTAATTAGCAGAAGATAACAACGGCCTGCCTGATAGGACCCGTTAATCAAGTTAAAAGGGTAGACCCATATGTTTGATTAACCTCTATAGGTTAACCCTTATAATATGTGAGTTAACCATTAAATATTATTGATTAACTAGAACGAAAGAGACATAGCACCGAGTGTGTCACTCTGTCACTTTCTGGCATCTTTTTTTATACAAAAATGAAATCTGTGAGTGAAATAGCTATTATAGACTAATTAACTGTATCATACGGGTCGACCTTAACTCTAGAAAAAAAAAACTGATTAAAACTCCTAAACAGGTAACCGTTTCTGTCTTTTGGTTAATGTAAATAAATAAATAAAATAATAAAATAATAAAAATTTCTTTATTACCATAAAATCAGGGTACAGAAAAATGTGAGACCCTGGCTCCATCAGTCTTATCTAGGTAGCAAACAAACAACACTATTATTGAAAGCATAAAATTTTTTCCAGAGTGTCTTACATAGAAATTTACAATGAAACGGTGAAAGACCTGCTAAATGTTGACAAACAAAACATTAAGATTCATGAATCATTAAAGGAAGGAATCAAGGTGGATGCCACCGAGAAATACACATCTTCACCTGAAGAAGTTCTTGAAGCTATGAGAGAGGTATAGTTTGTTTTTACTATTATAAAAGAAGCATTAATACTAATAACAGCAAGATAATTATTGACTAGTCATTTCATTTATGTTTCTTCCTTAACAACACTTTCACCTTGCAGAGATTTGATGCAAGTCTTGTATGATTTTGCTTTCTAATTATTTTGATGAATTGCAACTTATGGCTGCATTGATTGATTCAGTTTACTGCTTTGCAATGTTTTATTAATAAATCACTTTCTCAGCTTTCAATTTCTGTATAATTTAGTTAACATTTTGTGTATAATTTCAGGGTGAAGCAAACAGACAGAAGGGTGCCACAAACATGAATGAAGAAAGTAGCAGATCCCATTCCATATTTCAAATAGTAAGTAAAAGTATATAAGGTCTAACTATTCATACACGAAATATTTTCAGGGAATCGTCTAACGGCTATAACAAAGCCATTTCAAGGGTTTTTTTTTTTTTATCTGAGTATATTTTTTATAAAAATAAATAATTTAAAATTACTTGACCAACAAAATAAATACTGGCTCCTTGTTTTTAAGCATCCATTGCGCTAGTTTACTACGTCGTATTTTTTTTTTCGTTGCTATGGCGACTTTACGACTTATAGAAGTTACTCTTAAAATATTTCGTGTATGAAAAGATAGACCTCATATTATTATTTTAAAGATTTTGAATTTATTGCTGCCTGTTTTTTAAAGCAAAGATTTTTTCGTGCATCCAACTTTTTTAGTTATAACATTTCTTAAAACACTTATTGCAATGCTAAAACCCATTGTACTACCTGGTAATGCATGGTATGTAAAATAACTTGATACCATGCCTATGTGCATTTAATTATCAAGTCATTTAATTAAGACTAGCTATTGCCGACGACCTTCGTTCGCGTAAAATTATTATAAAAATATTCTCTATATAAACCGGATTTTGTTAACAATTTCAAGGGTTTTAATTTTTGCATGGAACCCTAATCCTTTTACTAAAATAAAAGTAGTCTAAATTGAGTAACTTAGGCTACTTTTAGTATGTTATAGGCAGTCCTATAACATCAGGTATCTGCCAGTAAAAGTCCCGTCAAAATCGGTCTAGCCGTTTCAGAGATTACCTGGAACAAACAGACAGACAGACAAAATTTAAAAAATATGTTCGTATAAAAGTACCGTATATACTTTCATATGCATTCAGTAAAAAGCTGTCATTTTGAAATTACAAACAGACATTTCAATTTTATTTATTTGTATAGTAATTATTGTTTATTTAAAACTTAGTCTGTCCATTTAAGTTAGATGAACATAAAACTTTTTTGTGTACTTGAGTAACATTGTGTGGGAGTAGAATTTGGCATTCAACCTTAACCATTATGTACCTCTTTTGGACATATGCTGATGTAACACGATACACCCACATGTTAAGCAATTTTTATTTACTTTAATCATGTAGAAGTTTTGGAAGCACACTATTAACAGAATGCTATGTGGCAAGTCCCACGTAGGAGATGAGGCAAAACAAACAGCTAAGGATTGTCATGAGTATTGTTTTTTAAAAAATATAGGTTTGGACATAACATGCTTAAAAAAAAAATGATAATAACGTGAAACATTTTTGCACAAACACAGAATTGGTATAATCATTTCGATTCTTGCACGGAACAAATATTTGTATGGCCTACAGGTAGTTGTTCCGGGTCTGCCTGTTTGTGTATGTGA
Organism: Noctua janthe; assembly: GCA_910589295.1. Classification (NCBI taxonomy): domain Eukaryota; kingdom Metazoa; phylum Arthropoda; class Insecta; order Lepidoptera; family Noctuidae; genus Noctua; species Noctua janthe. The sequence goes on from OU342560.1 coordinate 5,244,905, forward strand.
GTTTTAGTGTTTGTTAACGCACCCACATAAATTCAATTCCAATTGCAGTGCACCACATACTTTAAGGTTCCAGTACATCTAAACCCATCATATCAAACTAAAAGCTATACCTTGTAGCAATCAACCGCACCTTTACTAACATGGCACTTGTATTGAATAACGAGCCGACGGTGTCCGCAACTCCACGTCCAAAGCGTGTTTTTTTGCATACAGGTGGGAGAATTGATCATTCGATCCACCATAGCTACCCGAGAAAGGCAGTAACACCTTGGTGGTACTGACGATCTCGCGGCGAGTACCTGGGTTACCAGACCAATTTGCCCTAAATGAGGAACCTCTAGGCAGTCTAGAAGCATGTGGCCAAGAGGTGTTTTTTAAAAAGCCGTGTGCCGTAATGGCGTCTGTAACTGTTAGTTAGCAGCTATTGTATGGTCAGACGGAGCGCCTCTTTAGTGAATAACATACCACTTACAGCGTGTGCAACCTCCCTAAGCTTATCAGAAAATTCCCACTTCCAGATAATAGAATCTCGTGAACACATCGAAGGTGAAGAGGAGCCGGGTTGCGTGAACGTGTCACAACTGAACCTCGTCGACCTGGCCGGCTCGGAGCGCAGCGGACAGACCGGCGCCACTGGCTTACGGTTCAAGGAAGGCACGCACATCAACAAGTCACTGTCCGCCCTCGCTCTTCTCATCAAACAGCTTTCTGAAGACCCTAACAAGTATGTATCCTTAAGATAAAGTTGTAATGCTACGCGTATATTCACCAAAGATTTTAAGACGCTTGTCTTTTATCTGGTTATCTATGATGTAATATGAGGCGAGCCTATTGCCATTTATCGAGAGCAAATTCTGACACCTGGCCACTACTTAATTTTTCTCAGTGATAAGTACTATTCTTATCGGCCTGTCTGTGTAGGGAATACATAGACAGACAGAGGCCAGCTCAGCGAGGCGCTTTTTATTTCCAAACTATACGATTTTGCACTTAATAACTTACAAAATATCTTGGTAGCAGTGTGCGAACCGCTACTGCATGTCGTATCAGCTTATCAACCTCCCAGGGCCCTTGACGGCCTAGTTACCAGCCTAGAAGGCCTAGTTATGTTCAATTTTAATTTAATTAATATACATTAATGGTTAAAGATACACTACTACGGCTAACCAGGAGCCTGCCAAAATGTGTTTGGTTGCACTATCTAAGCGTAATATGCTGACAAAATACACGAATTTGAAGTGACTGACTAGTTAAACAAACCTTTTAAAAAAGTTACTAATTATATTATATTTTATGATTTCAGGTTCGCAAACTACCGTAACAGTAAACTAACTCGTATACTACAAAACTCACTCGGCGGTAACGCGAAGACGAGCATCATATGCGCGATCACGCCCGCGGCCGTCGAAGAAACCATATCCACTTTGCAGTAAGCCATTTTATTTTATACATTACACATGTATATCCAGAAAGGTAGGCAGAGGTGACTTGTGGACCCACATTTCATCTGTTATGTTCAAAAAATTCTATTGGAAATGTTTCCCGGCTGCTATCCTGAACGTGACCCACTTACTAGATACCCTAAGTGTGTGGCATGGACACGACATTATATCTATATGGACCTAATACGCCACTGGCGCTGCTAGAGCCCAGGTGGCCACGATCTAGAATTATTTACTGCTTGTTAAGGGACGTCGACGGCGAAGCACAAATGGTTACCACAACATCATTCCGAACCTAACATGGAATTTTGTTATCGGTAATTTTAATTGCACTTTTGAAGGTGAATTAAAAAAAACCCGTTATCAATGAACAATTTCACATAGAAATTGCACACAAGCACATGGTAACCGTTTGCGTCGACGTCCCTTCCACCTTGTATTATACCATCATCTGCCTAGCCTTTTCCCAACTGTATTGGGGTCGGCTTCCATTCTAAACGGATGCAACTGAATACCAGTATTTTACATGGAGCGACTGACTATCTGACCTCCACAACCCAGTTATTACTAGGTAATACGATACCCCTTGGTAAGACTTATATACTTATTTTACCATGTATAATACCATTGACTCGAAAAGACGAAGTAGAAAGTTTCCCAATCTCTTTTTAATTCGGGTAAAATAATAATAAAATATGTGTAATAGATTCGCAAACCGAGCCAAAGCAATAAAGAACAAGCCGGAGGTGAATGCTGTGGCCACTGCCGACTCCACTATGATCCAGCGCCTCACCAAGCAGATGTGCAAGCTGCAAGCACAGTTGGAGAGCAAGAAGAATATTGAGGTATGTTGGGATTTCAAATAATATTATCTCTTCACACCTTGTATTTCCTGAGGAGAGAGGCAGAGGTACAGGACACTCATATCTTATGCTAAGTGACACTTAAATGATTGCCTAAATATGTATTATTGATGATATTGCTGATGAAATTTCACGATTCCAACACAGAGACATAGATTCCAACATTATTATAACTAGAAGACGGGATATTTACCATGTTTATTGTTTTCTTTGAGTTCCCGATATTTCGGCGCTGTTGCAAGCACCATGATCACGGATAAACTGAAGTTATTGCGGGTGGGTGTTTATGAGCAGACAAATCGGTCTACCCTCTTTCTTGTTCGTTTTTTGCACTCAGTACCGCTACCACTGTCACTCACAACTCGATTCTGTTCCCGACACTCGAAACTGACTGTGTCTGCTCGCGAACTTTTTTCGGCACTATTCCGCTTTTTAATAATGTTAGTGACCATGAAAGTTTAAAATCTTATATAAATTCTAAGTTGTCAGCAAACCTTAGCCCAGACTGAGGTTTGAAAATCCTAAGGGATACTTCAATAAGGTCTCGTCTTGTGATAACACAAAAATAATAACCAGGAGTCTCATACACAGTTTCAAGACTCTCCAATATACTCGATCTAAATGTATGGGACATCTATTGTTTTCGTGATTACTGTCTTGGTCACATGGAGACAGTTATTCTCTGGTATATTGAATTTTTTTTTCTTCTCGTCTGCTATCAGTCATCCATGACTATGATCAATGTGTGGAATCCTCAGGATACTGTTTTGACTTCTTTGAATGCACATGATGCTTGATTTGCTTGCGGGAGACCATAATTGAATCCTACATGTCCATATTGGGTTTTATGATGCAACAATAAACTCTAAGTTACTCAGGGTGAGTGAAGATTGTCTGCCTAGTAGCCAGAGCAGGTTCTTGAATATGTAGTTTATTTCTGTTCTTCGATCCAAGTAGAATCCCAGATACTTCACAAATGGTGACTGTGGTAGAGTGTCCTGATTCAACTTGACCGGGGCGCAATTTCCATGTCTGAGTGCAAAGGTGATGTGATGCGATTTGGGTGCACTTGCCTTTATACGCCATTTGTTTAGCCAGTCATGGGTCCTGTCAAGTTGTTTTTGCAGCATGCTGCTCGCTATGTTGGCATCCTGATTACAGTCCAGGAAAGCGGCATCATCAGCGTAGGTTGCTACAAATACGTCGGGGCATTGAGGGAGGTCGCTAGTAAATATATTATATAAAACTGGGCCCAGGACGGATCAGGTACAACTTGGATTTCTTGTATGTGAGGTTTCAGCCTGCTCAGGACGACCCTTTCCCATAACTTCGATTGTACTGTAGTAAGGCTAATCGGTAAGATAAAATTTCATTTTCCGGTTTTCCAGGCTTATGGATCATTACGATTTGTGAAATTTTCCAGAGAGCAGGGGCATAAGAGGTTCTGACAGAGGCATTAATGAGGATAGTAAGAAAGACTACTACCGTTCTTGGCAGCTCCTTAAGAAATTTCGGAGTAATCAGATCGAAACCGGGTGCCTTTTTGAAGTTGATTTTAGAAATCAATCTAGACAGTTCCCGTGGGGATGTTGGTCGCAGTGGGGCACAAAGTTGCAAGTCCTTGAGAATGGCATTTATTTCAGGATCATCAGGAACTGCAGATTCATTCGACTTGAAGACATTGGCAAGGTGAATAGCGAAAGCTTCAGATTTTTCTTGATCTGAACGAGCCCATGAATTGTCTGACCTGATAGGGAAGCATTGCTGAGGTTGTGCTATATTCTTAGTTGCTTTTCAAATGGAGTGAATTCCTTTACCTTTAGGGGTTATTCTCTCTAGCCTGTGTTATAGGGCATCATTGTTAGATTTCGCAAGAAGTTTTTGTCCCGATCATTATGTGATGACCAGATTCTACGAAATCGTCTTTTCTCTACGATTTTTCTTCGGACGTGGTCGGGGTAGCTCTACTATGCGCAGAATGTTTTAACTCAGGGGTGCTGATCCACGCTGCCACTTGTAAAAGATTGGTGAAGTACAAGCCCGCGTCGTCTACGTCTTCGGGGGACTTCTGAGGTACGTTGAGATTAATGTTGTCTTCAAGGTACTCTCTAAAGATATTGAATTTGACTGCCGTCTCTTGATTTTCTCGCTATAATATTACCTTTTATATTGCAGAAAGACAACTACATACTACAGAGCGAGATACAGAATCTACGAAAGCTCATATTGAACGGGTTTGCTCAGAGACGCAGCGTGGACCTAATAAGTGGGGCACGAAGGAAACTTCAAGAGCCGAGAAGGAAAACAATATCTACATTACATTCCATACCCGATGACGAGCCCGTTGTCAGTATACCTAAGTTTTGTACGCCTAGTTTGAAGTATAAGTAAGTGATTTGTTTTTTTATTGTTTTTGTAGCATCAAATAGCGGCATATTATACCAATTTTTATAAGATATTGAAGGAAATTTAATCTTAATTTTAAATCTTTGACATGTGTGATAGATGCAACTCACAATGAATTCATTGACGTGCGAATAAAGGAGGGCGTGCGGGGATAATCGTACTGCAATAGGGAAGGGAACTGAAACTAAAAGCGCAGCATAGCTGGTTCTCTACATCGTCATTGGTTGACATTTTTTTAATGTCAGTTTATATTTGAAAATAGAGTGATCTCATTGGTCAGATTGGAACGTAGCTACGGACACACTATCTACAATGAGCTTCAAACGATAATGTGTAATGCTACTTGATAAAAACTTGTTATGCTATGTTAGCGACGCGGGACTGTAACAATAAGTGATGGTGTTTAGTTGACGTAAGATGTTTCGCAGCCCCTCGCTGGTGCAGGCGGAGCTGTGCCCGGGCCGCGGCAAGCTGCCCGCCGTGCCCGAGGAGCTGGCGCGGCAGGTGACGCCGCCGCCACGCTCCGTGCTCTGCAGCAACGAGATCATACAACTCGGTAAATACTACACTACTTTTCTTAGCAGTTTTGATCATGTTAGAAAACCACCACCGTATGGGGGAAAGATGGTTTGGCGTCCTTACCTAAGCTAAAATCGCGGGACCACGCGGCCGTTACGTTAATTTTTATCGATAGCTCTGAGAAATAACTAACGAAAGTAAAGAACAACTAATATACAAGATCTGTTAAAATTACTTAATGAGTATTGACATCGAATGGTAAGAAAACAACATAAATACAAGTTACTCCGCGACAAATGTAGAACAGAACAGATACTAATGAAGTTTCCCAAATTTATTTTAAAAATCAGTTTTAGGCAACAGTGTGTTTCTTATTGCCTTACAAAACATCATGTACAAAGAGTGACCTATAGTTTTTCCCAGGAAGACGAGAAATAATTGTTCTCTTATATTCCACAGATAGTGATGACGATGACTCGACCCGAGATGACGTACCAACATGCTCGCCAGTTCATAAATGCTATGGTAACTACTCACACCCCACCTATTACTTTTTATGTATTAAACTATCATCTGCCTAGCCTTTTCTTAACTAAAGGGTGAAAGACTCTGCGAGTTATGGGCCAGCTCGCCGTCCGGCCGTCTTATGACGACAGGCCGTGTCGACGGCGCGCGAGTGTTCCACGTGCGCCTCAAAGAAACGTCAGCAAATAAGTAGGGGTCCGCATGGACCGATGCCTGCCAGGGCTGCGGGACTGTTCGAAAGACATACCTCGGCCCTGGAACACAAAGGGCAAAGAAGGAACATGGATGGGTTTTAGTCAGTACAAGTCTGACACTCTCTTCCGCTCCGCCCAGAGTGAGGGGTCATTTGATGATTTACCATACGAAAAAAAAAAAGGGGTAAAAGACTCTTAACGAAGCCGAGACGTTCATGTTCTTCCCGTCATGGCGATCATTTTTTACCATACCTAGAACCCTTCTTTCTAGTCAGAGATATTGATCAAAGGTCAAAGTGCCAACTTTTTCACAGGTTTTTTTTTTTATAAAATATAAGTTTTAAATGTTATAACTTTACTATTAATACCTCTATGGCCCCTGTATTATGCAATGCATCCTTTAGCATAATGTTTTGAGTTCAGAGGCACGGAGAGTATTAGGTATGTCATGGGTCACCCATCCATAATTCAACCCAGGCAAGCGCAGCTTAACCTGAAGATCGACCCGAGCGGCTGTTATTATTTAGCCACGATCTCCTTCTTTTTTTTTGTCTTGTTATATAATTATGTAAGTTTTTATTATTAAAAAATAACGGCCTTGCGTTATTTTCAGCTGCGACAAAAACACCACCATGCGTACTCAGGCGCAATGCGAAAGAGGCTGAGAAGAATCTGAAAAGTATTATTGAACTGACTGAAAGAGAGAAGATGTATTCGCCTGATGTGGTAAGTTATCGTTATCCATCTTTAAAGCCCCATCTATGTTTCTTCTTGTTCTTTGTACTCGGTTCCTCAGTGCTGATAACCCTGGTCCATCTTGTTGGTTTCTTATCCTGGGTGGGCGCCGGATAAATGTCGATTCCGGGCTATTCTTATGAGCGTTTACGACTTACGGCATTTCATACAAAATTTCAAGTCCTTTTTTTTTCGAAATGACTGAACCGCTTTTAATGAAACTACATACGCATAAGCAGGACGCGACTAATAGCGACCGAGTATTTTGCGACCGTGACTAGGAAGGTCCCTAAGAAAGACGTTGGGGCTGCCACACACACATACCATTTTTTTTAGCCGACTAAGGCGAAGTCAAAAGGAGGGGTTACGATTTTAGCAGTCTATGAATGTATCTATGTTTGTATTTACGTATGTTCCTCCGTAGCGTCTAAACTATTCAACCGATTTTGGTGAATAAGGTGTCAATCGATTCGTTATTATGGCCCGGGTAACATAGGCTACATTTTAACTGACTGCAACATTATGAGGAGTCGGGTTTTTTAGTTGTAGTATGTCACACAAATTCTTGTTTTGTATTTCAGGTTGAATATATAGAAAAATTAGAGCATAAAACGACTGTGATAGCGAAATTGCAAGACCAAATTGAACACATGAACAAACAGAGTAATGAAAAAGATTTAGAATTGGATCATTTAACAAGTAAACTAAAGCAGACTGAAGAAGCTATAAAAAGTTTAATCTCCAGTAAGGTAAGAGCATATTATTTTACTAGTATTCGGCTTGATACTATTGCACCCTCTCAAAAATCATTGTTGTTTCACAGACCGAATTACAAGCACAGTGTAATAACTACAACACTAGATTGACGGACGCAGAAGTAAGTTACGAAACTCTAAGAAACAAAGCGAAGCTCAGAGAAGAAGAACTGCTGTCTTTGCTGGAGGAAGTAAACGCGAAGAACAAGAAACCTGAAGATATTGGTAAGTTTAGACTAAGACACAACAGATGCATTTCACGAATGAGTGTAAATCATTCTGATTTATACCTTATTACAATGGAATACGAGTCTTGAGGCGAATTCTGAATTGTATAATTGAAATTGAACATATTTTTTTATACTTATGTTAATAAGGAACTTTTTTATTATCATTTATAGGCAAAGTATTGTCCCGCACATTGGACAAGGAGATACAATTCATGGATATTTCTAAAGATATTTCTCTCGTCAATAGTGACAGTGATAGCATAGTTAATACAAATGACGGTGATCATATGAACGAATTACTCGCTGACACACGATCAGAATTGAACCTAAGAAATGAAACCATCATAGAATTAGAGGCGAATATCTTTGCCCAGCAACAAAAAATATCCTCGTTAGAAAACCTCAACAAAAATCTCCAAGAAGAAGTAACAACTTTCAAAGAAAAACTCTCTTTAATGGACTATGAGAATTCTCTCCTTAAATCAACAATAGACACGCTAAATTCGACTATAAAAGGCCAAAAAGAAAATTTAGAAACCGCGAATAATGACATAGATTCGTATAATAGTCTTATACAAGAATTACAAATCAAAATAGGCCAACTAGATAAACTACCAACCATCAACATTGATGATAGCACACTAGAAAATATGATTGCTAATGAAGATAAATTTATTGCTGGCAATGAAAACATGAAACAGATCATTCACTCTTTTAAAATCGCCCTTAATTCCCGAAGTAAAGAAATTGATGAATTAAGAACATCAGCGCAAATAAACAACCACGCAACACACGAAAACCTTGCGAAACAGCTTGAATGTAAAACAAAAGAGGTAGATAGAGGTAGCTTGAAAAAACAAATAAATGAAAACATAGCAACTATCAGCAAACTAGTGTATGAAAAGAATGTTCTTAAAACTGCCGAACATGATCTCTCTAAGAAACTAGCCGATGTTGAACTTAAAGCTAATGAACTTGAAAAGTTTAACATAGAAATCACCACTTCCGCTGAAAGACTGAGAGAAGAAAATGATAAGCTTGCACTTTCCAAAATAGATAATGATGATGCTTCGGAAAAAGAAATATCAAAAATGAAAAATCTATTGCTGGAAGAACAAATTGAACATATGACAGACAAAATTGCTGAATTAGAAAAAGAAATAAGCGAAAAAGATGATCTGATATCTTCTCTAGACAAAGAAGATAAAGAATCAAACGAATATTTACTTAAGGCTAAAGCCGCCGTCGTCAAATCACAACTGATACTCAACACTTTGTCTGGTAACATGCAGGAAGTGCCCGAAATGATTGACAACTTAGTAAATGTTTTTAACGTTTTAAGTAATAGTATGAATACTTTAGAAAATGTCGCCAATAATATTATGCATCAAAAAGAAGAAACCTTAAAGAGTAACGATGATTTGAAAGTTATGTTAGAAGTACGCACTTTAAAACATAATTCTGAAGTATCAGCACTTCAAGAACAATTAGATATCCCTAGTAACACTGGAACTAGTAGAAGCCAAGAAAACGAAACCATAACTCAATCAATAAGTCAGTTGAACAATGAACTCGAAAAGACCCGCAGTGAGCTGCATTCAATAAAATTAGAAAATGAGAGTCTGAATGCTTCTCTAGAACAGGCTACAAGAAATATAGAAACATGCAATCAAGAAATAGCCGATTTACTTGATAAGAATAATGTTCTTGAAAATCTTACAACGAAATTTGAGGAAGAGGAACGCTTACTATTAGAAAAGCTTGCAGAGATTACTGTTATTAAGAAACAAACTACCAATTCAATTCAAGAGCGAGATGAGTTATTAAATAACATCTTTGAAAAAATCACAGAATTCACGATCAATTATAATATCCAAAACGATATTAGGGGAGAATTCGGTAACGACTGCCGAAAAATTCACGAACGCATTCTTTTAGCGTTGGACAAAGTAGGAAGTCATATCACGTTTATCAGCTCGAAGAACGAAGATGATGACGAAAATTCTAAACTAAATGAAGTTTTATTAGAAGCCAAACAAGAAATAGTTGAGGTAACACAACAGAATCTCAGTCTCATAGAACAACTATCTCAGGTTCAAAGCGATCACGGTAAATTGTCAAATAAACTAACAAAAATTCAGGATGACAATGAACAACTGAATAAAGAATTGTCAATGAGTCAACGCGTCCTACAAAGCCTACAGGTAGAACTTCAAATGAAGGCTGATGAACTAACAAACATGGAAGACAAAGTTAAAGATTGGAAAGAACAATTTACTAGTCTAGATTGTATAATGAAACAGCAGATGGATGAATTAAAATTAGAAAACAAAACACTTAAAGATAAAATTACAGATATTCAATGTAAGCCTGATTCGAAGTCGATAATAATTTACGAACACAAAGATTCATTTGATATTGACAATCAAGATGAAGCTGATATGAAACATGTTTCTGATACATGTGGTGATCTATCATCTCCTCCTAGCCTGTTAACGATATGCTGTAACACAATAGTGGATTCCATACAACCCAAGGAAATTGAATCAAACTCCAGAACTGTAGGTTCTAATGGTGATTCAGATAAAAGTGATCCAAAAAACATAGTGGAATGCAAATGTAGTGAACTCTCTTTAGAACTGGAATCTATCCGAGAAGAAAACTTTGAAATCCTTGAGCTTTTACAGCAAATGAAAGCTGTGAACGAACATCTTATACAAGAACAAGAAGAAACACGCAATGAAATACAGCTTCTCGTTGAACCCGCGTACGAATTGCAAAAGAAAATTATTAATCATAAAACAAATTTGTCCATCTTAACAGCTACAACTACTGCCGAAAATAGAGCATTAAAGTTACAGGTTAAGGGACTACAACATCACCATAGCCGCTTTCACAATGTGTGCCAAAGAGATATACCTGACTTTAAGAAGCAATTACGTGAACTCATGACTTTGTTGAAAGGGTATCCCTTTATAGCCGATCAACAAAACGCCAGTTTTAAACGATATTCACTACCTGATGTACTGGACAGTAGCACTGCTATGCCGAACTTTAAAAATGAATCTACTCTAGACGGGGATCTTTTAATGCTCGATACAAATGTTACAATAACTACAGCTGCAGATAACACTTTGACAGATCATGAACAAACTTGTTTAGATTTAACTCAGTTCTACAACGAAGCTTCTTGCCAGACGAACGAGTTAAATCAAACAGAAAATCTAAGTCATCATGACATAAACATGTATGAGAGGTTAAATATCATGAAAGACGAGAACGATAAACTACGCGAATTAGTTAAGAAATACGCTGAAATAAAACAAACAATGACAGACGCACAAATAAGCCCCATCAAGATAAATAATATTTCCCATGAACATATTAATCAAAGTCCAAAGAGTAATGAGATTAGTGCCCTCAATGACTGTGATAAATGTAAAGAACAGCAACTCGCACTGGAACAGATCTATGACAATTTTAAATCAGTTTCTCAAGAATTGTTAGACATTAAATCGCTAAAATCTGAGATCGAACAGAAATATTACAATTTAATCGTAGCAACACCCTCAACTGATCTCCTCATTAAGAAATTTAATAATTTAGAAAAAGATTACGATAATAAAACTCAGGAAATTAATAAACTTAACAATACGCTTAGCATGAGGACTGAACAACTAAAAAGCTTACAAGAGGAAAATGATTCGTTATCTACACAATTAATGGAAAATATAACCGAAGCCGATGACTTGAATAAAGAGTTAGACAATATGAAAAAAATCAATACTGAATTATTAGAGAAATGCAGCAAGTTAGAACAATCACTTAAGGAACTGAGTGATAAAGAGCTTCCTGACAGCTGTTCTGAGTGTCTATCGAAAGACGAAATTATAAAAACACTGGAATTAAAACGAACAAACACATATACAAAACTAAGCAGAAGTCTAAGTGACTCTGATACTTCATCGAGGTATAACAAGATCTGCACTCTGCAAAGTGAGTTGGATGCGGGTAAAGAAGATTGCAAGGAGATAACTGAAGATGTAGTGACTATTAAAAATCATTTAGACCGCAGAAACCTCTCGATGGATTTAGATGATAGTATGGGAGAATCCAGCTTGTACACGTTTGCTAAAGATTATGTTGTCAGCAGCCCTCAGTCGAACAAATGCTATATGCCTGATATTCCTGAGGAACAACCCATAGATATATACAAAATGGACAAAATAGATTGTTTTAATTACTACGCTGAAAAAACAGGCGTAGGCAATGAAAATGTCAACCGTGATATCAGAATTATCGATGTCATGAAAACGTTTTACGAACACTTAATAACCAAACACGGTAACGAAGTAGAGAATTTAACAAATAAATTGAAAGATTATGATGAAAGTAAAAGTCAGTTAAAAAGTCAAATCAGCAAAATAAAAGAAAAACATTCTCAAGTTACCAGAGAATTGGAACAGAAAGATCAAAATTATAACGCGGTTGTAAATGCGCTGTCACAAATTAAAAATAATATTAATTTCTTAAACCAAGAGATTATTAAGTTTTCTGATGTAGATGTAACTAAATTGGTAAATATCTACAAAGATTATTTCTTCAAAGTCTTAGACGATGAGTTAGGTTTGTCCAGTATGAAAATGATCGAAACGCTTATCGATAACATTGTTAACAAGCATCAAACTGATTTGACCGGAATTACGGAGCAATATACCAAGTTACAAGCGCACGTGGATAGTGTCACTCAGGAATTAAGTTCTGTTAACGAAAACTTATCTTCTAAAAAAGAAGAATACAATTTACTCAAGAAACAGAAAGAGAGTATCCACGAAATAAGCAATGCAGTTACGTTAGACATAGTCAAGAAAGACAAGGAATTAACCGAAACAATTAACAATGGTTATAAAAAACTTATCGAACTGAATGTAGTAAGAAATCAAGATGTTGATTTCACATTACCTGTTACTGCCAATATTGACTTGCTATTTGAGCACTTGTTTACCCAACACAAAAACAGCATTAGCTCTGACACAGTAAAGGAGAAGGAAAAACTTACCTTAGAAGTAAAGAATTCAAAAAAAATTATAGGAGTAAAACAAAAGGAAATCGAGGATCTTCAAAAACATAGTCTAAACTTACAAGAAATGAATAGTGCCGTTACTATTGATTTAGCAGACAAAGAGAACAAATTACAAGCCCAAAGCGCCTTGTATTATGATTTGAATGTAAAATACGAAAGTAAAGTTAAAGAGAACACAGTAAATGTTGATCTTATAGGAAAGTTATCAGAAGAAGTCAAGTTATTAAAACGTACGATCGATGAGAAGGAAAAGACTATTGAAAAACTTGAACTGGAAATCGAAACCCAAAATGATTGCAAACTAAGAGAATTTGCCCAACTGTTAGAGAGTGTAAAAGTATTACAAGATGATTTTACACAGTTGAAAGCAATGAATGAAGTTATAGTTAAAGAAAAGGATTCATACGCTAATGAGTTGCTAAAGTCTAGTGAGAGTCTAAAACAAAATAGCAAAGAAATGGAAAAGATGACTTTAGATATTTTAGTACTAAGAGAATCTGTACGAGAGAATGGTATTATAATAGAAAATTTGAATTTGGAAGCGAAGAATTTGTTAAAACAAAATAGGGAGTTTAAAGAAAAGTTAGAAGATAAATGTAGGGAATGCTCTAGAATGGAGACTAATATTAAAACGCATGAGAAGACTGCTGAGATTCAGACGAGAATGATAATGAGGTAAGTTTTAAAAAAAAGTATTATTTGTTTTCAGGTTGCTTTCGAATTAATTTTCCCGCTGCTCCAATTGCTTAACTGGGGAACTTCTTGATGTTATTCTAATATCTTCACTTCGTAATACGAATGTTCTAGATCGTATTCGTAATACGAACTACTAAACAATCCTGTGTTAATCCAAGACTAAACTATCATCCAAATCCGTCCAGCCATTTCCGCGTGGTTGACGTGTAAACTTACTTCGACATTATAATAAAACAAAAAGAAAAGTCAATTTAATTTATGTGACGTCCTTAGTTGCATACCCGATTGTTGCATGACTCAAATCCGTTTTAACTAGTTTTCAATGAATGAATACTGATAAAGATCCGAAGAAAAAACATCATGGCAACATCTGTAAACAAATAATTGCTATGGTAACCAGTCAATCAATCATATTTTCAAGCTTTTCTAAGTCATTATTTTATTCATACTAACAGAATCATATGTTTCTTGTTACAATGTATTTTTATTAATAATCGTATCAGATATACGTAGAATTAGTATAGAAATGCCTCCCAATTTCAGGTAAGCTACCTAGCTATACGTCATAGCCTTTGGTACTGCTTAGATAAAACACGTGCTAAGTAAGTGCTCAAGCTTACTATATCGGTATAAAAAAAATAAAATACTAATCTTAATTCTTCCTTATTTATATTTCTATACCAATATTATAAAGATGTCAAATTTGTAAGTTTGTATGTAGGGGATAATATTCGGAACTTCTAATCCGATTCCGAAAATTCTTTCACTAACGGGAAGCTACATTATCCCCGTGAGATAGGATAACTTGCACCAAACCGCTCGCATCGCACCGGATCGAAAAGGATACGAAAGGTTACAGTGGCAGGATGTCCACGTATACGATCGGCTCCGTACCGTCGCTCGCGAACGTACCCGTTTCTGCGCCAAGTCAAATAGTTTCATTTCATAAACTAACGCACGCAGTATGCTGCGTCTTTCGGCTACGATCGCGTGTCGCGGAAGACGCCCGCGGTCAAGCTGCTGTGCGCGGCTTTGTAATATAGACTTTAAAAACTGTGTACACAATTTTATATCGTTCGAAGATTGTAAAATCCGTTCCGATCCGATGCGATGCAAGCCGTTTGGTGGAAATCATCCTTCAGTGTACGGGATAACGGGACCAAAACCGCGAGCAAAAGCTAGTACTATTGAAAAAGCAAAATTTTTTGAGGATGGATGTTAGTTACTCCTTCACGCAAAAAATTACTAAACGGATTTGAATGAAATTTGGCACACATAGTTTATAACCAGGATTAACACATGAGATTTTACATATATACAGTGGAATAAAAATCGAACCCTACGCAAGCGAGGCCGCGGACTATAAAACTACTACTAAACTGGACCAATAAGCTAAATAGGACTTTAATATTACTAAGTGAATGCAGGTCTATTACTATCTTTCCTGATTCATGGGAGTTAAACATAACTGGCGAGATCTCGGTGTACTATATGCATTCATCTGCGTAACTATTGGGGGATTACAGGCGTGATATTTCTATGTTATGAATTTCAGGCTAGAGAAACAAAAGGACGAAGACGACAAGACTATCAGCGAGAAGAACAAACAGATTGAAGAGTTAAAGCTCAAGGACTCTCAGCATGATGGCAATGATATCGAGCATCTTACGAAGATTAAGGAAACTTTAGAGGTATTTTCTTTGAAATTGTTGTCGATATTACCGATACCGATGTACCGGCTAGTCAGCGCTTTTTACCGACAAGTCGGCAAAGAGTCCGCTCGAGTGATTGAAATAAAAAAAAACCTTTATTGTTAATATTTTTTATTTTAAAATCAGTTTTAGTTTGTTATATAATTTAAGAATCGGAATTCTTCCTTTGGTGGTCCGTCGTATTACTCAATGCGAGCGACACAGCTGTACAAGAAACGTCGTGGACATAGCAGATGCCCTCAGAACTGCACCGAAGGCAATGATAGGCTTTGCCGATTCATCATCTACCTAGCCTTTCCCCAACTAAGTTGGGTTCGGCTTCCAGTCTAACCTGATACCAGTATTTTACATGGAGCGACTGCCTATCGGCTGATTAGTTAGCCTTTATGCAACCGGCTACTCGGCTAATAAGTATGTTCTTTTGTCGATGGAGTCGAAAAGTTCTTCTTCGAGTACCGACTGCATATTGAAAGCCACAGTCGCGGAATGCGAAAAACGCAGGACCAGTCGCTGCAGTCCAACAGTGGACGTCTTTCGACTGAAATCTGATTCTCCGGCAGTTAAACTTTCTTTTTAAACAACTCGCATTGTTCCACTTTTGGCCAAAACCCTCCCCAAGTGCTTCCAGGAAAGGAACTATCTCTCGCTACTTCGAACAAGCCCTCGTGGTAAAAGTTTTAGCACAATCTTATGTTTTGTAGGCCCGTGTGACTGAGCTTGAAGAACTGTTATCGGGCAAATCGCGCCCGTCCATCGACGCTCTCGCTGACTTGTCCCGACGAAGACGACGGAGCCTGCATGACTCGAAGCGATTGTTCGGCGAAGAGAAACAAGAATTTGATGGTAAGTTGTACTTTGAGATGTACTTAATCAAAATCTTAAATGAATTCTTTCTTCATCATTATCAACCTACAGCAGTCCACTGATAGCCTCTTCAATCGCACGCCACTTAACGCGATTCTCGGCAACTCTCATCCAGTTGCTACTAGCCAACCTGCAAAGATCGTTGCTCCACCGACCCCGAGGCTTCCCCCTACCTTACTCTTGCCGTTCGCGATCTCCACTCAAGAACACGTCTACCCCAACGATCATCAGTTCTACGGCTAATATGGCCGACCCATTGCTATTATTCTTCGCTGACCCTCAATCTATGAACGGTTGAAAGTACTCGTTTTTATCTGTTTCAGATCATAACAGCGTAGAAGCCGTGTTTGAGTCTAGGCCGAAACCCGATGACCTCTTCATGGACGTCGACGAAGATATATCTAACAGAAGCAGTCCGATTATGAGGCACAGCAAAGGGTACTTTTTTTTATCCTTCTCGGAAAGGATCAAAATATAATATTCTATTTTTTTCATCACAAAATAACTAATATGTATTTCTATTTTTTCAGACGTGATAGCTTGTCGCTTTCAAAGACTGATCAGGTAATAATATTCTACTAAAAGATTAACGCTTTCAACTAAGGTTGGTCTACAGGCTGTCATCATAATCTTTCGTTCGTTTCTGTTATAAGGACGAGGAACAGCCGTCCCGCCCGAGCAGCGTGGTAGCGACGCGTCGACGACGGCAGAGCATTCATGACTTGCACAGAAGCGTGCTGCGTCACACTCCGTCGCCAGGTAACTTAATAAAACTTTCATACTAATATAACTCACGCCTTTAAAGAAACTAATTGGAAATGGCGGCTAAACTTTTCTTTCACTTATAAATTATTCCATTTTCAATTCGTTTCTTTAATGAATTTAAAATCATTGATAAATCGTCAGTTTTTTTAGCTCATTAAATACTCGACAAAATTTTTGTTTAATATAAGCCAATACTGACAGTTATAAAATATGTGATTTTAATTGCACAATGTCTAATAATAATATGTTATTTTTTATTACAGGTCTAGACTTATCCAACAGGATTCTTGATGAATTCAACCATTCGAAACCTGATACTTCCGGCGATGCCGTCAGGTTTGTAATAAAATCTTACAGTACTCACGGAAATAATGCTTTATACAACTTGTCAACACTGAATCAGTTAACCAAAAAGTAAAAACCAATCAAAGGCAACGCTAGCTGAGGTCGATCCACAGATGAGGTCATCTTTTTCATACTGAGAACCCTCTGTGTTTAGGCAAATACGTTTAGCTGTTAGTTCTGGCTGGCATTTGTCGAGTTTTGATACAATCATTCTTAACACAGGGTATTGTGTTAACCAGCAACTGAGTTTTAAAGTCAAATAGGCAGTTGGCCCATTTAAAATAATGGTTTTCAGCTACGTCCGGAGGGACGTATGCTGACTCCTAACATCTTCTAGTAAAGACTAAGCACATAATCATTCTTTATCTTTAATTTATGAAAACTTTTTCATCCTATTGAAATAAATGTCTGCTGTAACAGTGAGGTGTCCCATCTGCGAGAGCGTCTAGCCTCCTGCCAGGAAGAGTTGGAAGATCTAAAAGAAAAGTACAGAGAGTTGGACGAGGAGTGTGAGACGTGCGCCGAATATCTGCGCGAGCGAGACGAACAGTGCGGGCGGCTAAAGAAAGAGAAAGCAACGCTGCAGGTAAGATTAAACAAAATGGTATTCTATTAACGATAGCCAGAATCGAAACGTCAAAAATGTATTGGATTGACATATGCTATAGAAAAGCTTGTGACAGTAGTGTTGATAATCTTTTTTTTTTTGTGGAAATGCGTATTGCTAGCCCTGGCCCGGCCTGTGAGTTTACTTAAGTTTTTCTGGGGAAGACCATTAAGCTAATTGTAGATGGCGCGACCATAGCTATTTCTCAATCTGACCTATGAAGTCCAATCTATTTTAAAATATCAAATGACATTACCAGATTTTCAATCAATTATGATGCTTGGAACCAGCTATGCTAGCGCCATTAGTTTCACAGAACAGTTGCCACGCCCATAGCAGTAGCAGCCTAGTTTTAATTTTTGTCTAGAAGTTGGCAAACGGGCTCAGAAAATTAGGTATTTTTTTACCCGACTGCCAAGGACGGGTTATGATTTTCGCGCGTATCTTATGTTTCTTTGTGAATTTCTTTATTACCTCGTATGTTTCAAATGGGTGGATGGATTTCGACGATTAAGGTATCATTAGATTCGTCTCAAAAACCCAAGTGTCCTTAGATAGGTGTATTAAAAAAAAAAAAAAAATGGCGGATTTTTTGGCGCTAAATTGTAAATCGTTAATATTTTTCGAAAATCTTTGAATGCAGATTTGTTTCTTTTTAAGAATAAAGGAATGTTTCCTTTGAGTAAAATTTGCTATCTTCAGTATCTAGAGTACTTTCTCCCTAGGCGAGGTAGAAAAATTCCACCCTGTGTAAAGGTACAATTTGTAGTCGGGTTTTTTTGATACTTTTAAAATTAAATGTTCCTTCTTTTAATTTCTTTATTATAGGCAACAGTGTCAGATCTCAAGGAGAAACTACAGTCGTGCAATCCGAATCAAAGTCAGCAGATCGCATCGAAACCGAGCGTGGCTCATGTCGGCGTTAACACTGACGAAGGTAAGATGAGTTGACATTACGACAAAATTTAAGGGATATTGGACATGTGCATTCTTCCCATTTTGACATATGGATCCCAGACCTGGTCTTTGACAAACATTCAAAAGTCCAAGCTCAAGGTTTGCCAACGTGCAATGGAGCGCAGTATCCTAGGCGTCAAACTTACCGAACATGTACGCAACATCACACTGCGCTCCAAAACACAAATTACTGACGTTGCTCAAAAAACCGCTAAGCTAAAGTGGGACTGAGCTGTGATGTCTGCCGCATGCCTCACGAACTGTAGGCCAAAATAACCACGATGTGGAGCCCTGACGCAGCCAAAAGGCGACGCGGTAGACCTTGTAGGAGATGGCGGGACGAACTGGACAAAACCTACGACCAGTGGTCCACATTGGCCCTGGAATGAAGAATTTAGAAATCATGGGGAGAGGCCTTTGCCCAGCAGTGGGATGACACAGGCTAACAGTATCAGTAAGAGATATTGACCGGGCACTGCGATATTTAACACTCGGTTTCGCGTCGAAAGTTTGAAATCCAACCTCGCGCTCAACGTCACATTTGAAGTTTCCACGGTCGATTTAATTCTTGAATATCATTTCATAAACTACGAAAGAGTTAACTGGGTGATTTTTATATTTGGGCACAACATCCCTGAGGATGTTTCCTAGCTATTAGATACTTGTAATATTTCGCACAAACACAAAACATGCACTTTTTGTATTTATACCAGTAATAATTAATATAATTTCAAAGGAATCATTACACAATACTGCTGTATTTTATGGTAAAAATAAAACTATACCGTTTTCTTATTATTTGAACAGAATGACCTGATCTTGTCTACAGTTTACAGTAAAGTTTTGGTTTCAAGAATGTCTATTTTTATCAGATTGGGCAAACCTGCATTCAGTGGTTGTAGACCGCATGTCGTTTGATGCCGAGGTGGAAAAGAACAAGAAACTCACCAAGACCGTCGAAGAGTTGCGCTTCAAGAAGCAAGACCTGAAGAACACGCTCGCTAAGATGCAGAAGGCTTTGGAGAAGAATAGTAATCACAGGTATTTATAAAATAACTGCTTTTCATAGTTTTACAGTCTAGAAGCCAATCTCAATATACACGGTGTAATTAGGTAATTAACAATAATTCGTCCGTTCCTTAAAAACAATCTACATTTTGATCGTGTATTGCTCTTTTGTAGGAACACCTGTTCTTTTTTTTGTTGTTAAATATCTGGGGTTCGGGTGGCTGAGTTTTGGGCTAAACACATTTGAACTTTTTGTCATCGATACGCTAAGAAGAATAACCGACGAACAACTTTTGACGCTGGGACCTCTATCTGTATACTGAATCATGTGCTGAATTCATGGTAACCGTTTGTGCATCGATGTCCTTTACACGCTTATCTTCGCAACCGATTTTAATGAAATTTTGTGAATGCCTATCATTGGTTCCTTGAAACATAATTTGGGGTCGGCTTCCAGTCTAACTGGATGTAGCTGAATACATCTTTGCTTGTTAATGGATGTTTTTATTTAAATGCTTAGAGATTTTTTAGAGATACAACTAGCACATCATAATTATAGTAATCATCAAACTTTATGGCGGCTCGGAAGTTAGCTGCGAATGACGGTCTGCGCAGGTATAATGGTTCAAACTTTATGGTGGCTCGGAACATCTAACCGATCTAACGTAAAGCTGCGCAGAATACAATTTTAGGCATCAGCGGGGCGCAGAGCGTCACTCGCAGCTAACTTCCGAGCCGCCATAAAGTTTGACGATTACTATATGTGGGATTCCTCATTATAAATGTTTAAAACTAGGTAAATTCCATTCGCAGTCTGACGTTTGAGTTGTTTTAATTTTTGTTGTAATTGCCTATTTATTCTAAAAATTTGTACCAACCAAATACCCGCATGGTGGATTACGGCCCACCCTTTCACAGAGAGGCCTTTAGAGCCTCACAGAGACGCCTACTAGGAGGCAGAGTGAACGTTACATACTGATTGTGCTGTTACTTTCTTCATCTTCGTATCACTTTTCGTAAACAGAGAACTAGACTCAGCGCGGCACGAGCTCCAAGCATGCAAGCAAGAGCTGGCACAACTCAGACAGAAGTACAAGGAACTGGACGAAGAGTGCGAGACTTGCGCTCAGTACTTACGGGAGAGAGAGGAACAGTGTCGCAAGCTGAAGGAGGCTAAGAATGCTCTAGAGGTAAATAGGCGAACCTTGGTAGTCGACTTGTCGTATCACTAAAAGCAAAAGTACTCGATCGCCAACATTCATGCTTGTGTGTAGTTGTCATCAAAGAAAAACCTATCGAGCTGTAAAACAAGAGTAGATGATGAAATTTTTTAATACAACACTTATACAATTTAATATTTTATGAAGCGTGTTTTTGGTGTATCGGAACGCAAACTCAAAACACATCGTCCGTCGATGGCGCCAGTAGTGACGTCAAAGTCTGTGTCAAAAAAACTTCATTTAAAAAGTACTTAAAGTTTCACTAACATTTTATTATAATATTGTTATTGCAATGTTTGCTTGAATAAAGCACATACAATTAGTAAAATTAATAAATTAAGGGTACAAAATTAGATGTAAACAAGGTAGATAGAGGTAAATGACGTCGCATAACATGACATGAATGGCCGCGACAGTCACGGATGTTTGAACTGTCGTAAAAAATTGTAGGAGTTTAATTTTTTTTTTGAACGACAAACAGTAGTAGTACTTAACTTTTAATTATTTACTTGTGTTGATAGTACTATATTTTTCATATTTAAGTGAAGAAAAAATTACATGCATATTCCCTACTAAGCCGGTGACCATTAAGCATTATGTGAGCCACCTTACTGGTTTGCAAGTTCAGCGAAATATTCTGACAGCAATACTAATCTTATTTTTTCTCATTCAGACTCAACTGCAAGAGTTTCAAGATGATCACAACGCGAAGTCGCTGTCGACGCGCAAAAAGCGCCAGAGTCAACACGACCAAAACCGATCTGCCACCGTCGACGTCAAGGACGCCTGTACTGAGACTTGCGACGGTAAGCAAACATCTTTTTAATAGTACATTTTGATATAAGTGGGGAAACTTTGTTATTGCATTCGAGGCGGAATTCACTAAATGTATGTACTGTTATGGAGCCGAGAACTGCAGTAAAAAATGCCCACGTATATCAAGTGATTTTTCTCAATACACTTTCGAAGAAATAAAATATTAGAACCGAAAGTATTTTTTTTTTGTCGGAATTATTAGGAAACTATGATTTAATTTGCTTTTTTTCCGCGATTTGCGCCAGGTTGAAGAAGAAGCAAAGATATGATGCCGCTAAACAGCCTAATATGAAAAATAGAAAATTCTAAATTTTTTTAATTTAGAACTCAAAAAGTATTTTTCTCGAAAACTGGTACCATTTTAAGATAGACTTACGACTCTTTTGTAAGCCTTCCTTATTCCCTGAAGCTGAAGTTATACTTGCAAGTCATAATTATGTTAAAACATTCACAGATTTCTTAAGTTATCAAGTGGAACGCGATGGAAGCGGCCATCCAATGCCGGAAAATAAGTCAAAAGAAATTAAGCATTTGAAATTGGTAAGTACTACCGTCCTTCAGCTATATTCCGTACTTATTGGTAGGTAAAATTAAGTTATAGTTGTGTTTGTTGAATTTGCGATTATCGGCTTAGCGTCGAAAATTGAAAATACAGCCGCTAGCTTTTATTTAGACATTAATTTAGGCATTACCTAATGTAAGTGTAAACAAACAGGCCGTTATAATGTCTCGTATTCGTTTTCGTCTACCAGAATGTTCCCTAAAGGAAATGAAAGCAATAAATTATTCGCAGAGTACTTCTACACACACACTGCTCTACTAGAGTACTAGTGAATAATGCTCGAATGTTTTTGATTAGGTTGTGGAGAAGCTTTCGCAACAGAAGACGTTCTTGGAGCAGCAGCTGGTGAGCGTATCGGCTATGCAGGCGCCACAACCCATGTACGTGGCAACTGGCAGCGCTATTGTACAGGTACGGACATCAAACTCACTATTGCTGTATTTGTTTACAGACGTGTATGGGACCACCTATATTTCGCCAGTTTTGATTAAGACCCTTATTATTGAGTGCGAGCCTTTAACATCAACCGGGCTCGAATCAGGTGTCTCAATAAACCCCAAACCCCAATGACATTCCCCACCCCGAGAAAATCCAGGAACTCGCGGTTAGCAGTCGCGTTTGCGACCGTTAGATCAACGAGGCAGTCTTTTTAGTGCAGAAATCATATCTTTACAGAACCAGCAGCTAACCGATGTGATGAAAGAAAACCAAAAACTGAAAAAAATAAACGCAAAACTGGTCAACATTTGCAAGAAGAGAGGCAAAGACTCTAACAGAGAAAACGAAGACCCTGCCGATCGGGGCTAAGCGTAATTTACGTAATTTTTCTATTAATTCGAACAATTAGTTAAATTTTCTTTGACCAATGCACAAATGAGACGGGTATTGATTTATGACATATTAATCGTAATTAGCTGGGCTTGTATTACGTAATACTCATGATATTGTGGTATTTTAGTAGTGTTGAAATTGTTATAGTATAGTTTTGGCATGTTTATTCAAATGTTTGTGTATCTCCATTTTCCCGATAACTGCGTTAAAATAACTTTAAAATGGAGATGCTATTGACGACTAAATGCTTGTCACCCTAAGGTATTTGAATAGGCAATAATTTCGAGATTAAATGTGGCTCCTTGTAAAACAGTAACAATATAAAAAAAAACTATTCAGATTCAAGTAGTAAGCCGCTGTAGCGTCTAAATTAAGACTGAATGTTGCAAAGACATTCCAAAAGCATTTAATAATGGAACAGCGCAAGAGTTGCCTAACAGTTTTGTGTTCAATCAAATCTATGTGTATCAATAGTTAGAATTATAGTTTTTTGTTTTTTCTTTTGTTTCGTTATTTTTTTTTAATTGATATTATTTTAGTGTAACACAAGACGTATTGATTCGATGTTAGGCCACTCTGCGCTGACTACTCCCAAATGGAAAGATCAACATGATGGTGATTGTCTGATTGTAAAGCGAACGTTGTGAGTTTGGTGCCATTGTAGATAGTAATTAGCGAATCCTAATTATTCTCATAGATATATTTAACGTGGTACAATATAGTATTATTAGGGTGTACTTAAAATGTTTGTGCCTAAAAGTATTTAGTGATATTAGTTTTGAGAATGCAAAAATATTTATTATAACTTTGTATCCGTCTGTAAATTATTTAGTTATACACGTGTTCTACTAAAAGATTGGCGGGAACATAATTAGTTTACTGCGTTCAACTTGCGGCTCATGTTGTTGCCGAGTGTTTACGAAGCACATAGCACCAATATATTATGTTTACAACATGTTTCCTCCAACACAGTTTAAGTATAGTTTACAAAGCCTGAGTACCTATTTATAAATTCACAAAGTATTCGTTTAGTTCGTTCATAATTTTACCAATTCATACGTCAAAGTATAAAGCTCTGGTCTAAATAAGACGAATCCTGTTAATGACTAGTAAAGCTGGCATAGAGCAAAGATAAGCTATTCATGTTCCGCCCATCGCACAAATGACTAACTTCGAATTAAGGATTCGTCCATTAATCATTAATAAAATTATAATGCACAACTATAAGAGAATTTCTATTATTCTATTGAAAGAACAACTTATATTCCTTGAATATTATTTTAATTTAATTTACTGTTAATCTTCTGATATTGATGGTACCAATACAAAATAAATGTTTGATTATTTTTATTTGTGTTTTTATTATAACATTAACACTACTTTAGATGATTTATTTATTTCAACATATTACAGATAAATCCAAGCTATTGCGCAGTGAAACATATATTTAAGAAAAGGAATGATTAAAATATTAAATAAAATACTTAAAAGTAACAAGAAAAAGTCATCTTTCGTTCATTCTCTCACAGAAATTCAACATCCACGACGTACGTTTATACATCTCGAGGCAAATAAATCACACTCCGGTTTCGATGTCAGTAGAGCGTTCAGTAATGCCAGGGCAAGAACCAAGGGGAGTCCAGGGCTGCGGGACTGTTCGAAAGAGATACCGTGGCCCTGGAACACAAAGGGTAAAGAAGGAACATGGATGGGTTTTAGCCAGTAGAAGTCTGACAATCCCTTCCGCTCCACCCAGAGCACCCCGGGGGTCATTTAATGAATTCCCATCCGAAAAAAAAGGGGGTAGTCAGAATGGAAACTGCGTGCAGACGGAACATCCAACAGTCTGTTCCAGCAGTCTGACAAGCTGAGCTACTAGATCCGGGCAATGAAACTGGTGAGTCTGACAGGACATGACAAGCAAACATCAGTAAAATGGTAATAATTACGCCTGACTTCGAGAGTTGAATTTCAACATTTCAAGTAAAGTGGGGTACAGAAAGGGATAGTATCCGAACAGTTTCTTAAATAAAAATGTAAGGAATAATTTTTGGGACCTTCTCCAATCTCAAAGGGGTTCCAAATAATTGAAGCTGACTCTAATTTACTTCTGACTAAAGCCATATAAACTTATTTTATGACCTTGGTTGTTAAATTCACACATATTTCGGATAGTTGAACCCTAGTCTTCTTTCTAGTCTATGATGTACCTCGGCTATGTTGCGGTGCCAATAAAAAGTGTAATTGCCTATTCTGACTTTCAGTTTTATTAGAAGGGGTAAAGGAAACAAAATGATGGTAAGGACAATTTTATTAGTTAAAAAAGTTTATTTTGTAGTTTCAAGTGTTAGGCTGCATTCCATTTATAACAAGCACGCCATAAAAAGTGATCAACGTGCTATGCATAATATGGCCGGAGATTTTAGCAATTCAGTTAGCTAACTCTTTCAAACGACTCGGCGTTGCTTCGAGACTCAGATCTATTTTTATGCTTTTTTAAACCAAATCGTTATGTCGTATGCTATGCTGCGTTAACACAGGCGTTATTCAAATCGATGACCTACTTTGTGAATCTCTTTTTTAAGTTTTTCGCAAATGTCTCGAAAACTAGACGTCTAGGACGTCTAGTTTTAACCTCCCCTTGTTAACATCCTCCAATTTTGTTTTCAGATGAATGGATGACGTTTATGGACTCGTATTAATAACACACGTTGGCAGTTTTGTTTTTGAACATGTTACAGGTGGAGATGCACCTTTACACAAACAGATATAATAGTACCACATGCATATTGAAAGGGCCTATGCCCAGTAAAGGGCTATGACAGGCGGAGTAAAATGCAAAAGACACCAAGATTCGACTAAAGTCGATAAAATACACATACTTAAGTTCTTACAAATTATTCGTTGGTTACACTATCACCATTCAATTTATCACTTTTTAAGGTTTCACCGTCTAATGTATCACTTTCCGAATTAACACTAGTTTTCTCCTTCATAAGGAGTTCTATCTTCGAAGGCAATTCTTTCAGTATCTCTTCAGTCTTTTCTGACGTTTTTTTTGGTTGAGTTAGATCAGCTTTCTTCTCAACGTGGTAAGCGAATGTGGTTCTACCGGCGACTTTGGCGACGTCTGCAGCTAGTCTGAGGTGATCTTCTTTGTGGGACTTGGCGAGCTCTTGCGCAGCTTGAGAAAGATTGCCCTTGGCTATTTGACTGTAAAATAAATAGAATAATATTGAATGTCAACCGAATTAGTCATTAATCTTAAGGCACATACATAAAAGTCTACACAGGTGAATCATATGCAGTGTTAATGATTGCAGACAAGGGCTAAAAAGTCATAGCAAATTATCTTTCTCCGCAAGCAGAAACTAATGAATAAAGCGTGTAAACAAACTTACAGCATAGCTGCTACAGACATTTGACCGCTATTGGAAAGTTCAGCAGCCCATTTCCCCAAAATTTCTTCAGCCACACTGTCCATGTATCTGTGAATATTTTAAATTATAAAGCTTCCATTCGGTCAATATAAAGTCAGATTTTATATTGTATTGTTCAATAAAAATCACCCTATAAGTATTCTTAGGAAACAAAAGTTGATCAACATAGCACCAATATAATTATTATGTTTACAACATGTTTCCCCCAACACACAAACATGTTGCCATAACAATATAGTACAACTTCTTACGGAAGAGCAAGCAAGCGCAAACGCGTGCCCTCCACGCCAAGCCACAATTTCACCTACCATTTTGTCACATAATTGTGTCGTTTGGCGTACAAGGCACGCGCTTGCTTGTCACATTATGTGACAATAGCGTTCAAAAGGTTAACTATCACGGTTCACTATCATTATCTTAGTTACTGCAGTAAAGTTTTACTGAAATACTTTATTTATATTCACCTTATCCGGCATAGAATATAAGCTTCTTTAAACAGTTTTCCTTCCAACAGTGCAGCCACAGCGCCCACCACATCGTGCATACTCAGCAGGATGGCCGCTTTGCGGTACTTCGGACCGCCGTAAAGTCTATTTTCTTTATAAGACAAAAAATACAAGACACTTTAAATAGGCTATAGAGTTCTAAACAAAAAAAAAACATATATGTATTTCACAATTCACAGGATTTTGTCGTGTACGAAAGAATTAAGTAATATTTAAACAATATTTTCCATACCATAAAGTTTAAACTCCTCTGCTCTGGCCACTAGGCGATCTATTTGTGCTAAATAAAGTTGAGTCGCGTCTTTCCAATATCTACAAGCAAATCAGTTATTATTTCACTAAACCAAAAACACAAAAAGGTCACTTCTTGGACGAAAAATGGTGCAAACTAAGCCCTTATTAAAAGTTCTATTTTAGGTGCAAAAAATATGAGGCTTTAAGACTCGAAAGTCAAGGACGTTTTGTAACAATGAGATAACGGTGTTTAGTTTTCAACTTGCTGCTTTGGGTTTTGCCTAAAATTAACGAATTGGGATAAAAGCAAGAAAACGAAGATGAGTTTTCAACTTACTTGAAAGAGACGCACGGTGCCATACTAATCAGGAATGGGCAGAGCATATCGTGTTCGCTCGCGTACTGGATCATGGTGTCAATGTGACCGCGGAAGATCGACAGCATTATACACGCCTCGTGGTGGTCACGGGCTTTCATATGGGCATCCACTGCAAAAAAAAAAGGCTCTGAATAGTAACTTGTCATCTTATGTCATCATCTGCCTAGACTTTTCCCAACTTTGGTGGGGTCGGCTTCCTGACTAACCGGACGCAACTGAATACCAGTATTTTACATGGAGCAACTGCCTCTAGTACTGGGTAATACTATATACCCCTTGGTAACACTGGTTGTCAGACTTTCGGGTCACTGACTACCCGTAACGGCGGAAAGATCTATGAATGCCAGCCAACCAGTCACATTTTTAGCCAGTAACATTTTTAGTATTACTCAGAAATCGGGCATTGAAAACGTTCTCGTTTATTGTTTGGGCTTTGCTGACGCATTATTTGAATTTATGCATGGCAAAGTATATGACGGTTGACAAAATTTGTAGTTGGTGCAGAGACACCAGGACAAAAGACTAAAATGTTTATTTTAGTCTTTTCCTTCGTCTTAGCCTCCAAACTTTGATTTTTGAAAATGGAATCATATACAGGACCGACATATCTGACGCCAAGCCCGGAGAAGCCATCAAAAAGATGGGTGGCGATTCACGCTGCTAAGGGTCCGAGTGTAAAAAGAAAGAGGTGGCTAAATTAGACTGGATTTGCAATTTGAGATTTCGCATATCCATAGTATGCAGTCTAATTTACCGTGCCAAACAACATCAACGCAAGCAACCTCAAATAATAAAAAATACTCACTTTCCATATCCAAAAATTCATTAACCTCCTTGATGCTACCAAAAACTTTGAGGTAATCTAAACCAATTTCTTTTACACCTTCCAAGTTTTTAGCTTCAGTTGTTTGTGCCGTTTCTGCAGTACCAGTCTTTGGATCTACAGTTTCTTGTGCACTAGTACTCTCTGTAACATCGTTTTCATCAACTGTAGTAGGAAGATCTTCCTGTTTTGTAGTATCCCCCTTCTGATCAACTACAGTTTTAGTTTTTTCTAGAGTAACATTCTGTGACCCATCCCCTTTCTCCCCTGTAGGGTCAGTCTTCTGTAAGTACATTTGTAGCATCTTCCTTGGTGCATGCAACTTATGAGGATCATTTATTTGCTTATACATTATTGGTAATAAGAACCTTTTGGGCGGCTTCAATGATTTGTCAGATATTTCCAATGTTATTGCGACATTGTCTTTTTCTTCCCCTGAAGTACTTTCTTCAACTACTGGTTCTGTTCTTCCATGTGCTTCCGTCTTTTGTGGTTTCCTACGTTTCTTTTTAGCTACTCTGTATCCGGAATCTGTTGGAGAAATATTGGTTATTTTTTTAAATAAATTCCTAATTTTAATAATTTGGTACTAGCAAATGTGGGACCTTTGTTCGCAGACGAATATCAATAGTTCTTTTGATAATTAGGAGAAATATCAATAGTAGTATGTCTATGTATCTATAATATAGTGAGCACTATCGATATTTATGCTATTTTAAGGTCACAACATTGTCAATAGCCTTTCGAACACCAGAAAAGACATATTATATCACCAAAGCTCACCGGTATAATTCTCAGGCTTGTGTTGGTAGATATCCCAGAGTCGCAGACAGTACTCCCCGCCGCCAGACAGCACGTGGTGCGGCAGCTGCGGCTGCGTGACCCAGCACACGCCCAGCGACGTGCACGAGTGTCCGCCGAATATCGAGATGCATTCCCCGGTCGATATGTCCCACACCTGTGTAGAAACAAACAGAATATCATCTATAGAAATAAATTATTAATCTTATAAATAATCGTGCACACCAATAAAAAATCTAATAACAAAATTTTTAAAACTCATTCATAAGTCAATTTACACTCAACAACAAAACAAAATTTGTTTTTCACAGTATGTTAATGAAAAACAAAAGTTAAATATCTCATTTTTATTAAAATCTGAATATGTTTTTACATTTTACAAACACCCATTTTTTCAATTTTCCTCCTCTTACTTTAAAAACTAGGGGGGGGGGGGGGGGGGGGGATTCTTATCAACCATTGACTTAAAAAAAATTCAACCTTCAGTTACATGTATGAAGGGCCACCACATTCTGTTTTTATTCGTAGTTTCAGATCACTTTTGTGTAGCAGTTCCTAGAAGAAACCTCTTCACATTTTAACTGTGTGGTGTCAACAGTCTCGGGGTAAAATGGCTGTGACATACGGAAGGACAGATAGACAGACAGACGGCCAGGATGAATCTAATAGGGTTTAAAATCTATCTCGAATCATTATCGGAATCATCGGATCTATCTCAAATCATCGGATCGGCACGACACGTTTATTTCTTTCTCCTGTCTAAATATCAATTTTAAAACTTTCTCCGGTTTTTAAAAGATACTAGGATTTCTATGGACAAGAATAACTTCTATACAATTTATACAAGCGTTTTTTTTATACAACTCATCAATAAGCGTTTTTTTGTGTTACTTCGAGAATTCTTACATACCCTAACGGTTGAATCCTGCGAAGAGGACAACAGCAGTCCATCGCGATGCGGGTTCCACGCCGTTTGCAAAACCGCCCTTGTGTGACCGGCCAATGTCTTCCATATGGTTAACTGTTTCGTGCCATCTGATAACATAATTAGATAAATTAAAGTTAATTCTGTAACTAACACCATTTTAACATAAAACATAATTTAAAGTTTTATTAGATTGTTGCCTCTTTTAATTTAGCCTGATCTGTCATACTGCTGAGCAAGGGCTTCTCCCATTCTTTTCACTTCTCTCCTGGATGTTGTGCCTCTTCTTGACAATTAATGAGAAGAATATTTCTTACTATGAGTAAGCCATGATCAAACTGAGGTTAATCCCGTGCGGTAAAAAAATTGACGCAGCAGCGTCAATTTTTTTAATGGTTTCGCTTCATTTTGGACAGAACAGGTGTAATAATACAGTATGTTTTTTTTTTCAAAATCAACAGGCTCGATTCCTGGCTAGGAATATTGATTTTTCAAAAATCTAATGATGCAGTTTTAGTTTTCATCAAAATCGTGCTCGAGAGTCTTTTAAGTATTTTTCGCTATTCCTCATACTTTCGGATGTGGCCATCCACGCCCACTTAAGAAACTCACCCTGTATACAGAGAAACAAGTACCTTTTTCATTTGTCCCATATTCCAAAATGTAAATCAAAAATTCTTTATCCATAGAAGTGACTACTATGAGGTTCTTGTATGGCGACTCTTCATTCGAGTTCGACGTCTGATCAGGGTGCCACTCTAACCAGTGTATCATTTTACTGAAACAAAATAAACAATTGTTGAATAGCTAGCCACCGAAAGATTTTCTATGACATTGAATATTAGACCTTATTTTCAGTAGGATGATGGCAAACAACTCCGCGTAACTTCAGATGACTACGATATAGAAAAGCTCGCTTTGCAAATACTTTTGAGAGTTTGTTGCGGAGTTATTGAGAATACTCGTAAATATCATTCTTTGGGTATGCGACATCCATTCAAGGTTCATAATTATGTCAAACTCACCTGCATACAAAGGCAGCAGCGATAAGAGTATGCGGCCGTCGGGGCGTCAGTAAACCGACCGCGCCGTTGTTGGAGCCGACCAGCAGTCCACGAGATGACCAGCTCACTGAACATATGGCCCACGGCTGACCCTCTACGGTTAAATCTATTAGCTCTGGATCTGTGGGATGAGGACAGATTGTTATCTTCTTGAGTTTTGCTTCTTCCGTTGTCGTATCGACACAAACCATTTAAGAATAGGTCATGCTGTGGTTATTTGAGAAATTATTTTTAAACCAGACAGCAAGAACAACAAGGACGAAGTTAGTAAATTGTACACAGATCTTCACATTTTGTTCAAAATTGTTGTCAAAACTGAATAAAAATTATTTTAGTAGTATCATATATTACACGCGTTTACGGTACTCATAAACGTGGAAGAAAAACGAAACTAGACTCGGAAAAGGGTTTTCAGAAATCCTCTACTAGAACAAAATACACCGTCCGTCCTACATACAACTTTTATTTATCCTACTTCACGGAATCTTGGCATTTAGTATGCAAGGCGAATAAAAACGAAAAGACTTATTTTACCCTAGCACTTTGCCCGCAAATTGTGATAGCTCGGCTAATTATGCACTTACGAATAGTGTAGCTTTCTGACAGTGAAAGATTTTTTTAAATTGGATCATTAGTTCCGGAGATTACCCTCTACATACAAACATAATTTACCTCTTCATATCAGTAGACTATTAAAAAATGAGAGAAGTTCAGTATATAAGTTACCTTCAGTAATAAGATCAGCGCGGTACACGACTAGTTTGTAGCCGCCACTGGCATACAACTGCATGCCTTCACCCCAGGACAAGGAGTATACTCCATGAGTCACAGCAGGGACCAGTATGCGAGCTGCCCGCTCATATTTGCCGCCAACTTCTAGCAAACCCACCTGTAAAATACGTTATTTAATAACAAAGTCATTAGAAAGTATAGTACACTCACTGTAAACCCCATGTTTTGTGGTTTTTGTGTTACATACAATGTCAATAAATCCTTTGTCAATTTAAAAGAGTGTCTATGGAGTTTGTTGCCCATTCGTCTCCTCAGAGATCTACGCGTTGGAATGGGCAACTACAGTACTTTCACAAGTTATTATGACATGTGACTGTAGCTTCGCTTTTTTGTTTTTGTTTTTATGACATTCAAAAGTGCCTGTGTGTGTGTGTGTTCTAATTTAAATAAATACTTTGAGTTTGAGACACTGGGCTTTTAGTAACTCACATGTAAATGTGTTTGAATATTTATAACATTCCTGCTTATTATGCAACTATTATTATTATTTGAAGTCACATCGTCGAAAACGCCCATTGTCCATTGCAGTATAGATGTACTTTGTGATTGATCGTTGATCTACTCAGAATAGTCACAAAGCGTAGCTACTTACTCTAGATTCTCCTGTACCGAAGGCCAGTAAGTTCTCCTTAGTGGGATGCCAGGCCACAGACAGAACTTTCCCTGTCACATTCTGCCAATAGAGGGACACGCGGGCTTGCGTTAGCCTGGTCTCGTCGTCGGGTAAAGTCCCGCTTTCTAGTACACGTACCGCGCCGTCGCCTACGCCCACTGCGACTCTGAGAACAGACAATGTTATTGTAGAGCTGTAGTAAGGCATTAATATATAAATATACATTTATATCTAGCCTTTTTAGACCTATTTTCTCTGCCAATTTGTGCCAGTCCTTTCAGTAGGAGTTAAGATCATCCAGGCATCTTCACCTTGTTCGCTGCGGTATGAACGAGTTCACAGGAACCGAAGCAAATCGATCTGGATCTTCTCCGAAGCCTTAGCATAGCATAATCAGCCTATTCCGGCTGCTGGGACACAGGCCTCCTCTGAGAGAATGGGCTTTAGTCCACCAGGCTGGCCCAGTGCAGGTTGGAAGATGTCACATGTCTTCGAATTTTTGGGTCTAGGACATGCCGGTTTCCTCACGGTGTTTTCCTACACATTTTTGAGAGCAGTGGTGATGAAATAAATTACACAAGCTAATGTGCCTGCCTGGGTTCGAAAACGACTTACTACTCGTAAATCGGGGCCGCGACCACTGGGCCAACACTACTCTCTTAAGCGTGTCTCGCTTATTACTGGCTAATCTCGTACGCACGAAGACCAATCAAGCTATACAAAACGTATTTATGCGGATCTCTCATTGGTCGGGAAATCAATTCAAAGCGAGGTCAAGTTATACTGGAAATGTATAGCTTGATGTGTAGATAAAAGTAATAGTTATCAATTCAAAAGTAAACTTACTTCCCAGCATCATATGGGCAAGGTACAACTGAATACACGCCCCCGCCAGAGGTTGAATTAACACTAAGCACCATCTTAGTCATCCCACAGTAATGTATAAGGTAGCGGTCCTGCGCGACCGACCATATGGCCCAATCATCTGACGGTACTGTTGACTCAGTTTGTATGCGAGGTGCATTTGATTTGACACAGTACAACCCACGCTTGTGTTTGCGGTGGAGTATCGTCCAATCTAATTTGTTCTTACTGCAAAAGAGGTAAAAGATTAATTTTAAATGATGACGAACCAAGAGGGTGTGGAACTGTGCTACAAAAGGGATGCATGAGAGACAATATTATGTACAGCAGATATGTATTAGAAATTAGTTTTTAATATGTAGAGACCGCATTATATGCAACTTAAACTTAGACATCTTGTCCCTTTACTCATAGATTATTATGTTTCATAATCAATGCACTAACATATTATTTAAAAGTTTAAAATCACTGTTTTTTGTTTTCATTAATATTTTTGTTACTTTTAACTTCTCTTTGAAGCGTGTTATTAATATTTTGTTTATATATTCTGTGAAAAACGCTGCTGATTACATAATTGTTAATTTTGAGTTGTTTGTCTGTCCTTGCTTTCTTATGTAATTGTTTATTGTTAAAAATAAAACATAAAATAAACTGACGAAATATTCAAAAAATGAGACAAATTATTAATATTTAAAAATCACGTGTCACTATGTTCGTAGTTTCGTACACGCTATTCTCCTAAAATATGATGAATGTATATGGTTGCTGCCAGCTTGAAAGCTAGGATAGTTTTGGACCCGTGCGAAACAGGAGCGGGTAATTTTGTATATTTTCGACGCGATTTTTGTTCTTGAAAACTTTAATAATTAATTCAAATTCATTTATTTATCGTGTGAACACAGGGTAACAGGTTAAAATTATAATATACTCTTAATTCATTTTTCTTACATACTATTTACATTTTAAATATTTTTACTAACAAAATTATATAAAAACAAAGAAACATTTAAAAATATTAAACAAAATAGTACTAATAACTTTTCTCTGGAGCCCTGACCTGGTAGCTTGGACCCTGTTCCCGATACCGGTGGGCTACAATAATGTTTATATTTTTTATATTGTTTTTTTAAAAGGAATATTAAATTAAATGTATTTGCATAATATAATCCAGTCTATAGTAATATTAATTAGGAAAAAACAAAATTGGCAGTAGCGCTTGGCTTGGATATTTATGGGTTTGTTTACAAATATTCTGGACATAAAATTAAGTGTCACCCATACTGTGGCTATTTAAAAAAAAAAATAGAATAAAAGTGTAAGTAATACCAACATACCTGTCAACATTCTGTGGGTTTATTTCCAGTATTTGATTCCTACCATCACAAACAAGCAGTGAATCAGGTCTGTACCACAGTATTGATGTCACAAAGGTGGATTTTTGAGTTTTTGTAGGGACGGGTATCCCACATGATCCCACTAGCTTACCAGTATCAGACCAAATTCGAACTCCTCTGAAAAAAAATTGTTCTTATTTTATTGCTTAATATTTATGCTAATATTCATTGAATTTAAAGAGTGTAGATTTTTACCCCATGTCCTATTCTAAGCAATACGTTTTCACGTTCGGTTCTTCGGAAAACCAGAACTCAACAAACAAAATGTACGCTAGAGACGCTTGTTCATGCGACGATTGTTTTAGTTAGAACAAGGCCTAATAGTGTAAAGGCAATATTAAGCTTATTCAGATTTATTTACCAACAAAACTGAAATCCAACTAAAAGAACTGAGCGATGCGGCAGCATCTCCTTTTTTGGTTTGTCTTTAGTAATTAGGCCAATAACTTACCCATATTTACCAACTGCAGCAAGGAGAAGTTTGTGACTAGATTTTTCAGGATTAGATGTGTTTATTTTAACACACTTTACTGTACTTTCTGTACTTGACTTAACACTTTCAGACTGGGATGGACCACTTTCCAAGTCAGTTTGACCAGACTGCTCACCAACTTCAACATGAGTCTTACCCAAGGCATCAACCAGTGACTCTATACTTGGTTCAGTTTCATTCTTCCTTCTCAATATCTCCTCTTTCAGTTTCAGACAATCAGCCAAATAGTCTGTATCATCAGCTTTCTCTGTCTTCACTTTCACCAGTATATCTTCTGGTTCATACTTCTTGTGGCCAAATTCATCAGGTTCATGGTCTTTATAGATATCAAACATATCGTCTTCCTGCACCACTACAGACTCATCAAAACTGTCTTCTGGAAGGGTTTTACCAACTCCAGATTGTTCTAGAACATTTATTTCCTTTTCTAGTTCCTTTTCACCCTCACTCCTTATCGCTGCTAACCTTTTATCAAGGTGTGACTTGTTTTCTTTGCCTAATTTATTGATAGTAATTTCGTTTTGTGGGCACCAACTTAAATTCATAATCATATCATCTTGGCCTCTAACTTTATATACTACTTTTCCTTTACCTGTGAACATTTAATGCATTAATATTTATAAAAGTTAAACAATTATCAAATACCAAGCAAATTAAATAATAGCAGCTTCATGCAAGTGAAAGATTTTTGTTTTTGCTTTTAACATAAGTTTTCCCTCTGCTGGACCAAGGTCTTGGCTATATAGTCCACTGCTATACATGCATATATGGGTCCACTGCTGGGCATGGATGAAGACCCAAAATACAGAGTGGAAGGGAACACCGACGCACAAAACGTTTACCACATATTTATTCAGTAGGTATATTGTACTGAACCTGAATATCGAAATTTTTCATCAGTAATTAAAAAAAAACTAACATTTTGCCTGCCGTAGGTATTTTACTTTTCAAGTAACAAAAAATTTGTAATGATTTGCTTATAATTTAGTTTCCCTGACTATAATAACATTTAATACACAAAACAAATTACCATGAAGATCCAAAACAAGGATAACACCCTGTTTGGTGCCCACAGCCACTTGCAGTGGAGTATGAACTGAGCAAGCCATACAGGTGGGTTTGGAGCCCCTCAGAAAATGGTAGTAAACCTTTGTAATATTAGAAAGTAAGTCCCATTTAACAATGCTACTTGCCCCAACAGATATAGCCACTGCTTCAGTACTATAACCCATTCCAATGAGCTCCTGAAAATAAATAAATTGTAAGTTTAGTTCATGGATAAGCAGTTGCTAAACCCTAGAGATATCTTTTTCTTGAAAGCACATTTTATTGAATGTTTTTATGGATGACTTTTTTTTAAGATGGTTTATTTTTGTTGTTTGAGTCTGTTGTTCTCATTTAAGATTGAATCAACCTAAAACCACTTGTATACCATAAATAGATACAATTAAAAAGTGTGTCTCGCCAAATATCGCGTTGGTGGGACGTAATGTATTCAACATGGACTGTTGCAAGGGGAGAAGGGATGAGTTTTTGTTTGTAAAACGTTTAACTTTTTTAACGTAAACCAATGTAATGCACTCCCTCACGCACTCCCTGTAATGTAACACTTTAGATTCAAGCATTACATCAGTGAGTGTGGAAAACTGAGCATTACAGTGCGCAACCTGCTATGAACAATTTGTAACAATCATTTATATCTGTACAAAATTGAATCTTAGATTGCTACATTACAGGTGAATGCTTTCTCACTGGGAGCGTCTGTTTTTAATGTAATGCTCAAAATCGAATCTTGGATTACTACTATTGTATTTTATACAATGTTTTGATTTATGTTTGTTATTGAGGGAACACCTTAAGTAATTGCACTTTTAAACTAAATATGTGTAGAAAACCACATAACTGTAGATTTGATACTCTAAGTCAGTGCACAGCACAGTACTTTGTTTTAAGTGTTATTGTTTTATTACGTTTTAGTAAAAATGTAACAGTGTCATGAGTTTTTAAGTTTAATTTAGTAAACATTTACATAAATGTGATCACGTTAAGTTTAGCAATACTTACTTCACGCTCGGTTTTGTGAACATCATGGCAATGAATCTCTTTGACTGCAACCCTATTGTTAACAACGTCTAGAGACCATTGTTTAACTGGGCCATCTAAAACGCCAGTGAGGAAGTGCCTTTTTTTTGGCCAATCCGGTGAAAGGTCCACAGCAATAATC
Source organism: Noctua janthe (assembly GCA_910589295.1). Taxonomy (NCBI): domain Eukaryota; kingdom Metazoa; phylum Arthropoda; class Insecta; order Lepidoptera; family Noctuidae; genus Noctua; species Noctua janthe. The sequence goes on from OU342560.1 coordinate 5,282,592, forward strand.
CTGAATGAGAGAAGAAAAAAATGTAATTTTGCACCTAACACATTTTTTTTGTGCCTTTTTAAACAACATGTTAATATTACAAGATTGTACTTACTTATCAGTATTCCCACAGACAAACACATGAGCCTGATATTTATCCTTTGCTGCTATAATACCAACATCTGGTTTAAGGGGCTCTAAAACACAAAGACTTTTATTTGGTCCTCCATAAATGAGCCAGCCATCATTACTTACAGCCATAATAGAAGGAAGAAACCAATTAGGTGAGGGCAATAGAATTGTTTCGTCCATGTTTAAATTAAATTAAATGTAACGTTTCGGCAAGATTAACTCAGCTCGCCGGTAAATTAAAATTTTCACCCGCGCTGGCTAAATTTCACTTTTTGACAGTTGAGTTATAGGCGTAGACAATTTTCCTCAGGAATATTTTAGTCTATGGAAAACATCCGGAGACTTTAGTCAGACGGTAATAAATGGATTTAGAAACAATCCTGTAGTCTTAGGCTGGTCGTACACAACCGGAAATCCTTTCTGAATTCAGAACCAAAAGACAAGTGCTCAATCTTTAAAATAAGAAAACAGTCTGTCATAATATTTTTGTTTTGTATTGTCTTGTCACCTGTCATATATAAGTAGAAGCTTCTGGGAAGTGGTGTTTGTTTGGTGGAGTTACTGCATTTTCGTCTTGCTTTTATTAAAAACCTCATAGAAAATATCTTTAAATTTTTGACAAAAACTTTGTTCGTTACTTAGCAAAATTCCTATCCAATCATGGCTCATTACAAGGGAGCAGCGTCTGAGGCTGGCAGAGCCATGCACCTCATGAAGAAACGAGAGAAAGCTCAGCAAGAAATAGAACTACGCAAAAAGAAAATAGAAGAAGATCTAAAGATGGTAAACATTGAGAATAAGTTCGCTACACACTACGATGCTGTAGAGCAACAACTTAAGAGTTCCACAATCGGTCTGGTGACCCTTGATGAGATGAAGGCAAAGCAAGAACACATAGTCAGGGAGAGAGAGAAAAAGTTGGCACAGAAGAAAGCTGAGAAAGAAAAGGAGAGACAGAAGGAGATTGAAGCTAAACAGGCACAGAAGAACAAACAGAAGAGACAGGTATGTGGTATTTATCTGCTACTACACAAGCACGCATGCATGAGAAAATTCTCATAATATAATTATGTGAAAATTAACAGGTAATTCAAATATACTATCTAATTTCAGTGCCTTATTAGTCTAGTGGTTGCAGGAACTACTGAAGAGCATGAGGTCTTGGGTTCGATTCCCAGGTTGAACAGTATTAGTAGGTTTTTCCAACAGGAAACTTTCGTCAATTACAGTACGAGTCTGGATTTGTGCCAATGGTTGATGGCAATAGGGTAATCCTTTCACAAGGGAGGCCAAATGGGTGTACTAGGTAGAGATCTGCCTAACCCCTCAGTGCCACAAGTGTAAAGTTATATTTTTACTATTTCATTTCTATAGTTTTTGGGAGATAAACAAGGTTTGTACAGATAGGACCGATTTATGCAAAAATGATCCAACCCACAATCTCGACAATTTCGAGTTTTTGTGACTTATGTACTCTAAATAAGGTATATTTTAACATATCAAAGACTCGGAACTCTATGTTAATAATTGACGAAAATCCGTATGGTCCAAACCACAACTGTCATAGCGAACATCATTTTTTCATAATGCATAAATGTTTCAAGCTATTAGAATCATTTTTGCATTTTCTTGGTTGCCCTGATATAGGTTTTTTGTTTTTTGCTATAATGATTCAAACTACTTGGAACAATAATGCTTTTTATACAATATGGAAAATATTATAAAAATCATTCTGCTTAAATGTTCCAATAACCTTGAATCATTTTAACTCAATTCCAAATAACATTCGACTACAGAAGTATACTGATTCAGACCACATGACTATTCTATTTAATTAAAGAAAAACGAAAAATTCAATTCTTAAAAAACGATTCACGGTTAAATATAAAATTATCATTAATATCTCGGCTAAAAAGTAAACAAAATATTATTTTTATACCGAAAACTTTAATTCAATTTGAGGTGCAAGAGCCTTAAGAAAGACACGTGTAACAAATGTGATCTTTATGAAATGACATTGAAAAATTCTACTACCTCAGCTGAAAGAGCAAATGCCCAAAGAGAAAAAGAAGAACACCAAAAAATTGCCGAAGATTTAAGGAAGAAGCTGAAGGAAGATTTTGAACAGGCTAAAACTTGTGAAGAAACTGAATGTCTGACTTACGATTTGGAGAAAACCTTGCCTTTACCTAGAATACCGACCAATATAGTTTTCTACAAAAGGCAGTTATGGGTATACAACTGCGGTATACACTCGGCTTCCAACGGTGTTGGGAATTGTTTTGTTTGGGCTGAAGGCGAGGCAGGTAGAGGGGCCCAAGAAGTGGGTTCATGTTTGAGGAAATATATTAAGTGCGTGCTACCTCCTACAGTAAAAAAATTGATTTTGTGGAGTGACTGTTGCGGAGGGCAAAACAGGAATATCAAAATCGTTTTGATTTTAAAGGCTTTATTAAATAGACACCCCACTCTCGAGACAATCAGCTTCCGTTACCTAGAATCAGGACACACTTTCCTACCAAATGACAACGACTTCGCTAAAATTGAGACTCGACTCAAGCAATTTGAAAGGATATACTCCGTGGATGATTATATTGCCATTATGAAACAATGCAAAAACAAAAATCCTTTACAGGTCCATAAAATGGAAAGTTGTGATTTTGTTGGATCTCAAATTCTAGAAAAGAAAATAGTTAATAGAAAAATATTTAATGATAAGAGCAAAGTAAACTGGCTCAAAACAAAAGAAATTTTAATCACAAAAAAGACTCAACATTCTTTGTTCATGAGAACTTCCTTTAATGAGGACTACAAAGAACTGAATATTAAAAAGAAATTAAAAGGTGTTGATTTGGGTGTCATAGAAGAAGATTTGCAAGAATTATGGCCTTCAGGAAAACTGATTAACAAAAAGAAGTTAAACGATTTGAAATCGTTATTCCATCTCATACCAAATGATTGCATTGGTTATTATAAAAAACTGAAGGGAGACGATGCAATAATAGACGATATAGATGGTTATTGTGATGAACCCGACTTTGATTTGGATGAGGAGTAGGGTAACATTTGTGTTTTTTTAAATAAAATAAAAATAATAAACATTTTTAAGCTTTTATTTTTGTCATAGTTTGGAACATTTTTGCATTTTTCTTTCCGCAGCCTACACAGCTAATTCCATACAAAATGTATTATGTAATAATGATCCACGCGCAAGTTTTCTTGAATATCTACGAAACTATTAAAATTTATTTACTAAATACATGCATGTAAATTAGTTTAGAACACTTAGAATAACATAAAATTAAAAACATAACATTTAGAACTACAAAGCCAGAGAAATACCGAAATAAACTTTAAACTCTATTATCTCGAAATGAGGTTAGTGTGGACTGAATCATTTTTGCTTAAATCGGTCCACTGATATGAAAGAAGATTTTGTGCAATTCTTTTATCCATGACTATACAGGGTGGAAACTTTCAGAGGGGCACAACAGACTTAAATTTCACTAAAATTTATAGATAGTCTCCTAAGACTATTTTTGTGTAGCTGCAACGGTTAAGGTAGTTCCCCTTACTGCCTTACTGAATGTTTCCAGCCTGTATAACACCTAGCTATGGTAAATTTCGTTTTTTTTTTCAGATTCAAGCATTGTCATTTGACATGAATGACGATGAAGAAGAAGAACAAGAGAAATCATCAGCAGAAGAAGAAGAAGCAGCAGAGGAATCATCTGCAGATGAGAAACCACCCATGGATGAGAAACTACCTGCAGATGAGAAACCACCCGCAGATGAGAAACCACCCGCAGATGATAAGAGCTGGAGGGACAAAGAAGAACCGGTATGTAGCAGAACTATTGATTAAAATACTATGAAAGATGATATGTTTGACCCAAGTAAGCACCATCACGAAGGCTGGTTTGAGGTGGCGCAGGAGAACAGTACCTGGAAGGATATTGGGGAGGCCTTTGCTCAGCAGTGGGACATACAAGCATATTTAAAAAAAAAACAAAGCTAAGAATTCAGAAAAAAAAATTGTATCTTAAAATATTAACATTACTCAAGTAATCACTTTGACTTGTTCATAGATACGGGTGTTAGAATTCCAAATTTTTGGCAGTTTTAACTTCCAGAAATTACTAAACTACAGAATTAAAATCGGATTTTTACTCAAATAATTACTTTGACTTGTTTATAGATATGGGTGTTAGAATTCCAAATTTTTGGCAGTTCTAACTTCAAGCAATTACAAAACTGCAGAATTAAAATCGTACTTTTACTCAAATAATTACTTTGACTTGTTTATAGATACAGGTGTTAGTCTCAATGTGACTGAAAGTATTCAAAATCTAGAAGCTCAGAGCAAAGTAATTCTCAAAAAGTTTGACTTTTCAGAGTGTTTTCTCTTATACATGGCTTTGATTGACACATGTACCTAAAAGACCGTCTCTCTGAATTTTGGATGTGATATTGTTAACTGTAAAACTGTGGCTCATTTTATGTACAGTCCCCGGCACGTGCAAGTTACCACAAACTCAAATATCTCAAAATTTCCAAATGATTTTGTACCATAAGATGGTTAAGTTCAAAATCAAATGAGTAATTTTGAAATTTTGTAGTAACTTGGGACGCTGGCGACTGTACCATACCTTTAATTATATTTCAGCTATTCAAGAAAATCAAAAAGAATCCAGATGTAGACACATCATTCTTGCCAGACAGAGAAAGAGAGGAAGCTGACCTCAAATTACGAGAGGAACTGCGGCTAGAATGGGTGATGACACAAGCAAGCCTCAAAGATGAACCTATTGCAGTAACCTTCAGTTACTGGGATGGTTCAGGGCATAGAAGAAATGTTACTTTGAAAAAAGGTATGGCTAATTTTGTTTTTAGGAGCAGAAATTCGTGTTTACGTACACAAAACTCTCACGGGTGCACGGAGCAGGTGACTGCTGTCCAAATAGCATTAGAAAATCCGCCACTTCCGCCTCCGCATCAGCTCTGCTCATACTATTTTGCGATACGGACTATTACAGACACGCGAGCGTGCATCCGCATCCGCTCCGGAGCGACAGTGAAGCATGATAGATATTTATTGAGCATACTTATTTACTCAAATCCGCTGTACGCACGACGACCAATCAAGTTGTACAAAACCAGTTTATGCGGATCTCTCGTTGTACGGGAAACCTATACAAAGCGAGGCCATGTTATACTGGAAATGTGCAGCTTGATGTGTCGCCGTGTGTACTATGCCTCACGTCTGATGTCACAAATGATAATTAATAATACTGTAATATTCTGTAAATATTAATCAGTTATTATTGTTTTCAGGTAATTCCATATATCAATTCCTTCAAAGATGCTTAGATACCCTGCGGCCAGAGTTCAGTGAACTAAAGACAGTATCTGCTGACCAGCTTATGTATGTCAAAGAAGATCTCATACTACCTCATCATTATACATTCTATGATTTTATAGTTACTAAGGTAAGTAATATTAAAGAAAAAAATTAATTATGTTTACGCAATTTCATTTCACCACTATATATGGCTCGTGGTAGGTGCCGAACTGTATGTCTTTATGTATGTACGTACATATGTTCATCATTACACCATTGTTTAGCGCTGCACTTTCAGCGTACGTGTTCACCTCGTCTACATTCATAAATGTGGACGAGGTGAAAGGAGTATGATGTAAGTAACGACCGTAGGTGGCGTTCTGTAGGGTCTGTCCATAGGGAAAAAACAAATGAAACAATATAATCTATTTATCCTGTTTATTTACTTGCTTGTCTTTAAAAGTCTTATTACCTTGCGTCAAAGCGCTCATAGTCATTTTGCTCCTCATTTGAATGTCCGTTAAATGAGAGCTGGCGTTAAGTATAGCTTCTAGACCTGTTCTATCAACCTGGAATGGTTCCCCATCGCTGAACGGTATTCTCCTGGTTGATGAAATCGCCTTTGCATCTTGATAAGACTGATCCTCGGTTGGGTCTGTCTCTGTTTGCGACTCTGCAGTCTCAACTTTCACTGGTTCAGCTACTGCTTTGACCTTACCACCTTTAGGCTCGTCCATTATTTTAAAAATAAAAATTAATCTATTTGTTTAAACTACAATGCAATAATACTTTATTCTTGTTAAAGCTTTCACACAAGTCAACTGGACCAATCAAATTGACTTGAAAGCAACTGTCATTCTATAATCAAAATTTAAAAGGAAGTCTGGAGGAAATAATCAATATTAAAAATAATATTGATTATTTCCTGCCAGGTCGATATAATTCAGAATGCGGTTAAAAACTGAGACCTCTTCAATTTTATGGCAGCACTGTCGAGATCTTACTCACTGTCCCTAAGGCTTATTTCAGAGCTAAGCCAGCGCCGGCCGCGTGCGCTAAAGACCAGTCGTAATATGCTTTCACAGCGTTCCGTGTGCACGCGCGCGCTCTTGTTGTTAACAGTGATGGAAATGAGGACGAGATTTATAAATGTAATGCAGCACTTACTGTTGCCTAGCGATATTTCTGTCAATGTCTCACAGCCGTCAAATTGCAAGTTGAACTTGATAGAGACAAACAAAAATGAATGAATGATGTCAAAGTGAGAGTTTATAGATAGAGTGTACGCGCTGCCAGCACACTCTCGCTCTGAAAACTTCCTAAGCCTTTATTGGCCGTTGCGTCAAGCGGCGCACGCTGCACCTGCAGCATCCGCTTGAACTGTCGGCCGGTCAGGCGCGTGTTCCGGATACCCGATGCGGCGACGTACCCGCGTGGTATTTAGGACTACATTAGTCTGTCTATTATTGTTATCTTGTTGTGTTTAGTTTCAAAGTGCATGTAAAACCACGCACAGTAAAGGAAGGGTTCCGTAGACAAAAAACTATAATAAAATATTTTATTTAAATTTCAGGCAAGGGGGAAAAGTGGGCCACTATTCCAGTTTGATGCTTCTGATGACGTCAGACTCGTGAACGACGCCACGCAAGAAAAACAAGACTCTCATGCAGGCAAAGTATTATTACGGTATGCAGTTTTTTATAGTAGGTGCATTGCTATATTAAATTTTAATATATCAACGAGTAGGTGAGAGATATTATTGTAGGAGTCCTTCAGAGGTTTGTTATGTCTGACCTTAGCACCAATCCAAACTAGAAATTGTTTTTTTTTTTTACCGAATTTCCATTTTTTCTTTGGTCGGGCAACACTTGTTTCAAAACACATCACAACACAATAATGAACAATCACATGCTGATAAACTAAAAAAATATTAGTCAATTATTTGGTCCACAATAAGTGTTTGAAGTATTTTAGTTTGTAAGCATATTAAGGCCTCCTGCCTTTGCCCTGCAGTGGGACACAGCTGGCTTATAATAAATCAATAATTCCTTGAGCAAATATAAATCTAGGATCTATTACTTCATTTCAATTTCCTTTTTCTTTTTCCAGATCCTGGTATGAGAGAAACAAACATATCTTCCCCGCATCGAGATGGGAACCTTATGATCCAACAAAAATTTATTCCAAGTATACAATCAAAGGAAAATGAAAAATACGCTGCATTTTAATGATAATTAACTTATTAAGCAATCTTTGAGACAATGTTGTAAATGCAATAATACCAACGAATTAAATAAAATGTGTATTTGTAGTAAAAGTGTGTTCTTATTAGTAACTAAATTATACACCGTGACTTTTTAGTCGTCGTACAACGGCAGCCCACTTCATACATTTTATTTAATGAATACCTACTAAATATTCATAAAAAAAAATAGGTGTTTATGAGATTTTAATAATTAAAAAATATATATTATTCAGTATTATGACGCATGACGTAGTTAAAACACCTTGTTGCGAGCGATGATTTACTGCACTCGAGTGCTGGGTAGGTATGTTCTCCCGTTTGACACGTAAACATCGAGTGGACGACCTTTGTAGACGACTAAAAAGTCACGGTCTATTACGCTGGTCACTTGATATTCGGCGTACATGTAGTGAGGAGGGAGGGATGAAACGTATGTGACTAAAAGCGTGATGGACATGATTGTTGATGGATCGAGAGGGAGAGGAAGGCCAAAGAAAAGATTGCTGGATTGTGTGAGGAATGACATTAAAGAGAAAGGAGTAAATGGTGCTGTGACGTCTGACAGGGGAGAATGGAAGCAGAAAACGTGTTGCGCCGACCCCAAATAAAATGGGACAAGGGCACGAAGATTTGCCAAGTATTCGAGCGTTTTCACTAGTACGAAATAATCTTTGTCCAATTCAAGCAGACATAGGGTAGGTATATAATTTAATGCCCGTGTAACGCGAATATTTGGTACCTTTGGTACCATCTATATCTGTGATCTACACATTATTTCTTTTGGAAGTCATAGCAGTGGACATCAAATGTAGAATACAATTAGATTCAAATGCTGTTCATCCAAGCAAATCGACTGGAATGTGACTGTCACACCTGCATTATGCCGTGCACAACGGAGCCTAATTAAATTGATAAATAAACCACAGAAAAGGAATATACTTAGGTAGCAGAAAATAAACAAATTAACAATTTACATATATTTCTAATTAGACTTCACTCCTAACACCAAATAAAACTTTAAAGTTACTACACTATTAACAAATTCTTTATGAACAACTAACTAATTTTTCTATTTGTTTCCATCTCTGACTTTCAAGTTTATCCAGAAACTGTTGTTTTGTATCACTGACACGTATTGCCTCTTTGGGGGGTGGAGCATGTCTTTGGAAATGTATTATGGCTGCCAGAAGATTCCAAATGGTGAATTCTGGCCATAATGCTTCCGTAAAATATAATACCGTGTTGGAAACCTGCAAGAAAAAAGGAAAATCGTAGGTATGATAAAACATTTAGTATATAGAGTGGTTGGAGAGACACCGGGATGTTCGTAGGAAACATTAGCTCTTTTTTCTTGAGAAAAATGTAACATTTTTGATTTTTTGTCCGCGAAAAAGACTGAAATTAGCCTTATTTTTTTAAAGCAGTTCGGCTCTTTTTCATGTAAGGATCAAGGAGAAGGAAGAATTTTATAAAATACTTTTCGTAAAAAACTAACTGACCGTGTACGCAACACCACAAGGCGCTCCACAACTACTGAACTACTACTAATTACTAACGTAAGCTGAAATGGGACTGGACTGGCCACGTTGGCCGCATGCCTAAATAGCCACTGAAAGTGCTGTGGGCCAAAATAGCCACTCTTTGGAGCCCTGACATAGCCAGAAGATGTCACGGCAGACCTCGTAGAAGATGGCGGGACGAGCTGGACAGGACCAGCGACCAGTGGTCCACATCGGCTTTGGATCGAAACAACTGGAAGTCATGGGGAGAGGCCTTTGCCCAGCAGTGGGATGATACAGGCTAACAGTATCAGTACTTTTCCTAAAATTTGTTTTGAGGTAAAGTTGACATTTTGTTCTTCCAAGCGCAAGCCTACTAAATGAGCGCACGAAATTTCGCTGATTTGCCGTTGTGTTATTCCTCAACTCAATGGGGTCTGATATTCCAGTAACCAACTATAAAATCCCTTGATTACCTGCCATATCATAAAGTCTGATAGTCTCACTTCGCCTGATGTCCTCACAAGGAGGTCAGGTTCCCCAAGTTCCAATGTCTTTGATACAAGCTCATCATCAATGTCTTGTGCCATTATTTCACTGTTGTGCACTCCGTCCACTAAGTGCGAAGCTGCTCGGCTGATTTCATCTCTTCCTGAAAGCATTTGAATTTAAATTACAATATAATTTAATCATCATCAGCCTGCAGCAGTCCACTGCTGATTATAATTTAATCATTAACTAGTAAAATCTGTGTGGTTCGCCTCTGCCAAACCTTTCGCCGATTTTATGTTTAATCATTAAAAAAGTATGAAGCACAAAAATACCTGTATTTGTGTAGGTACTTTTGTGCTTCAGACCGGTCATAACTAAAGGTTGGCATAGAGTATAGAGTTCCTTTCGTTCGGCGAACTCGACCAATCGCTTTGGCTAGGATGTAGGGTCTATCTTTAATAATATTTTTTTGCATTAACACAATCATGTATTTAGGATCCCGTCGGGGATTGAGATATAACCGTAGATGTACCTGTATATGCATAAGCTATGTTGAGCCTAAGCTTATTGTTATGTCTGGTTGCTAGCATAGATTTTGATACTTTTCTTCTCAAATCTTCTGGCAACAGGGAAAGTCTTCCGGCAACATGCATCCTTACACCCCATTCGTTGATTTGATCACTGTTATGAAAACAAAGGTATTAAGATATTATAAAATGGGTTGTTCTTCAGAAATAACATTGTTTTTCATTTGCTTACCAAATGATGCTCAATATTAATCAAAATTATAAAAGTAGGTATTTCTTCCTTTTCAAAACATATTATTATACATAGTAAATACTGATTAGGATCAGGATGTTATAAATAAGAAATAGTAATTACGATAAGGATGTAAATTAATTATACTGAATTGGTATTGTACAATAATATGCTTAGGTACTTACATTTCCTCCATTAGCCTCTGAAACTTGTCTCTGGCCAAATCCATGAGCCCATCAACTTCCTCCTTACTTCTTTTAAAGTTTTCAATACTGAATGCATAGACTGTTACTTCACGTATTCCTAGATCTAGACACCACTGTGAATAAAACAGAATGTTAAAATTCCTTTGTCATTAGTTTAGAGGCAAGAATTTTGATTATCACTGGAAAGAAAGGGTTAAAGGAGAGAGTAGACCTATCCAACTTTAAATACCAGTATGAGGGTAGATTTCTCTCTTGTCCAGGTGGTGCTGAAATCCTGTCTTGCACCTATAGACTCCAGTGTCTTCGTGAATATGTGAAGGCTATGTCCAGGCGAAAGGTTTCTGATGTAGAAATAACACTGACAGCTAGACAGCTGTTGCTGCAGCTTGTCAGTCTTTGTAATGCTTTAGTAAGTGCTTGCATAACTTTTCAGGACTTTTTCGCAACTTGAGATACTTCTCAAGTTGTGAATTTGTAGTCACTAGGTATCCTAGTGACTACAAATTCTCAGAAAAATGGAATGCTTAGGTACAAATAATCATTACCTTAACAAGGTCCTCAAATTGCTTGCTGGTTCTTTGTTTATTAAAAATAGGGACAACTAGTATGTCAATACTTCTATTAAACTAACTAATATACAAGGTATAAATAACAAAAAATCTTCTAAAATGATGTCTAATCGAATATCAATAACTACATCAACTACTGAAAAACTCAATGTAAGTCAATTTTTTTTTGCTAAATCTCTATTTAACAAACTAGGTCTTAATGTAGGCAACCTGGACATACCTGGATTTACATTTATATGTATGGCCATAGTTGAACACAGTTTATGGTGTTCAATTTACTTAGAATTTTGATACCTAAATATTTTTATTTAGCTATTACTATGATTCTAAACTTAAAAAAAATCTGTTATAATGATCATTAATAGTCAATAAAGTTACAGTAATCAGTTAAAGTTTTCAAGAGGCATTGTGCAAACAATAGCCTTATCATTACTATTTCGAACTCACCGCTACAGCTTGAGATAATTTGTCAAAGCCTCTATAATGGCCAGTTATATTATCAGTAATGATATCGTTGCATTTCTTTAAAAAAATCTAGGAGCAGGAATATAAGGCAAAATGTATTTATTGACAAAAATATAATGAAAAATAAATCATTATGTTGGAAGTAGTGGTTTAAGGGAACAAGCTAGAAAGGAGAACATTGATAAACTAACACTAGCAACATATCATCATCATCATCTTGCCCTTGTCCAATGTTACTTGGGGTTGGTACATGTTTTTTCTTCCGTTCTCCACTGTCAATTGTCGCTCTATCATTTACAATTAATCAAAATCTTAAATTCAGACAACACACTGCTTAAGTCCCTGGCTCTAGAAGCATACACTTTTGCACAAAAGTTTTAAACAAAAATGAGGAGTATGGAAGGATTTAAGCAAAATTCATCCTTTAAAGGTGTTAAATAGGGAAGTAAAGTTTTCATGGAAATTCGTCATTTTTTGCCGATAAAAAATCTTCTATAGGTCGTGTATATGTACACGGACAGCGCAATAAGCCTTACCATTAATATTTAGTTTCAACTCACCTTCAAAACTTCAGATAACTTGTCAAAGCCTTTATAATGGCCAGCACTAGTATCCACGCTGTTCTTCTTCGCATAACGACGATTCCCATCCATTATAAACGCTACATGCTGCGGAATACGACCGGTCTTCAAGACTTTAATGCAAAATAGTTGAAAGAATGAAAGACAGTTCTCTTTGACCCAGGACATGGTTATTCGTTAATGATCTTTGGTTTGTAACGTCTTTTATCGAATTAACACACGAATTCAATGTATGAGGTAATAATTATGAAAAACAAACGACTAAAACCACGTTAGAACTGACATTCCTTATCTGTGAGGATATTGTACTGTTGCTGTTTGATTAAAATAAAAGGGAAGAATCAATTATTTAGGCACGTATGTCATTTAAGTGTTATTCATATAAATGCATAAATTACAAAACACATTGAATTAGTTTCTGTATTTTCGTGTCGAGTGCGTTATGTTTATATGTCAACGTCAAACTGACAAAGTCTGGAATACGATTTTCGAACGTGTGGTGTGACTTTGTTATTGACAGATAGGCAGTGCTACCAACTGAAACCACTGAATAAGCTTTGCCATGCACCAGACGACTAAAACAGACTTATGTATTATTTGCCAAATAGATTAGGCTGTGGGTATTTTATCTGGCAAGTGGCAATATTTGAGGAAAACAATTGACAGATTGTTTCGTGTTTGTGGTTCCAAAAATCCAAATCGCCGAAAGAAAGGATATTCATTCAGGTTATTTGTTGGAAACTCGTCAATAAACACAAAAAAATAATTATGAGTAATATATTTAAGCTTAAACTGACTGCTTTAGGCCATCCTAACCCAGGAGATTTCAATTGTGAAGGTAAATATCAAGTTACAAGTTGTTTCCATTTCGCATCCTACGCGTCGGTTGTTCATTCTTGCCTATTTTACAGATGAAAAAGAATACAGGAGTGTAATTCTGTGGCTAGAGGATCAGAAGATCAGACATTATAAAATAGAAGAACGAGATGGTCTGAGAAGTATAGATAAAGATAGTTGGAAAGAAGCTTTTAACACTTACCAACGAGATTTGGTCAGCCCTGTCGCTGAGGGCACTCCCAATGAACAATTAAACTGGATACTATCATATGCTATAAGACTAGAGTATGCAGATAATGGTATGTGGTTTAATTACAATTTTTGTGGTCATTGTCATTCTATATCCTTATTTCAGGCTACTTAATGCAAAGCAAAGCAAGTTTATGATCCAATATTGTAACATATTGCGTGGTTGTATTAGACATTGATTGTAATCTCTGCAGGCTAGCAGGTTATCCAAATATCATAAACTTGAGCTTGTTTATTTACATGTGAATAACTTATTATTTTGATGGCTGACCAGAGAACACAATAGAATAGTCAAGTATATTTACCTAAACTTAAAGGAAGCAAGTAACATGTAGAAAATACCAGTAGTAGTCTAGTATAACAGTTTTTCTACAAATGTAATAATATTATAGGATTTTATACAGAAGTATTATCCACATGTAACTTTATTCCTTGAATTTAAACAAATATACTCTACCTAATCCTATCCCTATTGATGACTCAAGTCTTGCACAATTCTTTTTTCAGTTGAAAAGTATAAGAATGCCAAAGTCGAAAAAATTAAACAGTCTACACCCAATGTTGTGTCTTCCAATCCTCTGGATAACATTGATTGTAAGTATAGATAATATTCTGCTAGTATTATTTTTTTTGCATTGGTTATTTTACAAATTTAACTTTATTCTTGTTTCCAGTTTCAAGTCCAGCATTCAAGGCAGGTGTAGAAAGAGTGTCTACATTAGCTGGGGTTGGGCCACACCCAGACCCTAAATTCCGGTTGTTAGCGTTAGCAAAAATCCTCAAGACCACTCCCCATCCTGAACCACCTGCAACTGAGGTGAACCTGATCCAGCAACCATCTGATGTCTTGAAGCTACTGTTTGTTCAGGACCTTCGAGATTTGCAGACCAAGATCAATGAAGCTTTGGTTGCTGTTCAAAATGTTACAGCTGATCCAAGAACAGACACAACCTTAGGAAGGGTTGGTAGATAAATTGTTAAGATAATCTAGTTGGGCATCATAGAAGATAAAAATCTAGTCTGTTACATTGACTAAATAAAAGTTACAAATAATAACATTATTTTTTCTTGTAATTACATTATTGAAGATGCCCAGGTAATGTACTAACTGTACATCACTGCATTTACTTACTGTAAATTAAGTTTTGTTGAGAATTTGGCGAGATCTTTTCAGAGAAATAGATGCATATATGTTTTGATTTTACATTCAGATATTCATTCATTGATTTAATAAATACAAGAGTACTTATTTATTTTCTAAAATCCAATGCAGTATGAGGTATTATAAGATTTCAACTCTAAACGAACTGATTTGTAAACTATTTATAAATAAAACAATAACTTTAATATCTTAGTTTAATTCTGTCTTTAAATTAACAATTTGTTTAGGTACTCCTAAATGTACATTTTTGGTAAACAACAGCGTGGCCACTAGCTCCTAAGATAAACAAAAATGCACATATCCATAAAAAACTTGAACCTAAAAATGCACTTGCATACATTGACTGAACTACAGATCAGTTTATAACAAATATATAACTATAAAGATTCAATGCATTCCACCTCCTTTCTCAAGCATTTGTGCGAACCTATTGGTAATGAGTAGTGAGACATCTATAAACCTCTCAACACAGTTTGTAATGCAGGTTTCTGTGCGAGAGTCCAGTTTCGCTCCAGGCTTGTCCACACATTTATCCCAGCAAAAGTCGTTGAATTCATGGATCTGGAATTAAGATACGAATGAAAAACTGGTCAACGATATAGATCCATAAGATAGGTTTAAAGGACGCCGTATCACTGACGCATATTGACAGCAACTAACGCGAGTAGAAGTAGAAAAAGATGAAGCATTGCATCTTTTACCTTTTTAAATTTATTGCAGCAGAAAAATAATGATGCAATGGTACAAAATTTTTTTACCTGTGCATGGAACTGAGCTTTTTGTTTTTCTTGAAGGAGAAAATCTTGCAATTCAGAATCTGCGCCCTTAGGGACTGGGTAGTCTGACGCGTTCAGGTCACTCATTGTAGATATTGAATTTCAATTTACGGATTTATTTTCCCAAGTTTTTATTCAGCAGCTTCAGCCTGATTTGAGGTTATTCTTTTTATTACGTTTTGATTCGACTCAATGACAAGTTTGAACTTCGTTCAAATCTAAGAGGCTAAGACATGGGAAAAACTAAACGCATCGTTTTTATTTTGCCTCGGAGACAACGGCTTTTGAGATTCATTATTGAAGTTTCAAAAGTTCGCAATTTCAGTGCTTCTGAAATTCGGGCTGCAAATACTGTGATGGTCTTAAAATCAATGAGTCTTCTTCTACTTCTTTACATGTCAATGAATCTCAAATTGTGATAGACGATTAAATCCTGAAAGGTGCAAGTGGTTGTGCAGGATGAGTAGGACAGGAAGTGGAGCATATCCTGCAGAGGGGCTCCACACATTCTGTTTGGGACGGCTCGAGGATACCCCGTTTGGAAAAATTATATCTACAGCGGCCAACCTGGGCCCGCAATCGGTTAAGAGATTTCCAGATTGGCCACTGCAGTTCTTCCGGGACAGGTGTTCTATCAGGCTGATAAAATGTGGAGGAATAGGATGTTTGTGTTGGTACAACTCAATGTAATACCTTTAGGTTGGCAGCACTGGTTGTTTCTCTTTTTCTGATCTGATTTGTGTAATGGCGGATTAGCTGTGGTGTTAAATAAAACTATAAATATGTTTTGCTAAAACCTCTTGTTTTGCTTATATTCCTTCAGTTTGTTTCTCCACAGTTCGTATCTTTCGTAGGAAGCAACGTCTTCTAAAGAGGTCGTATATCTCAAAAAGCATTTACGGCCCTTTAAGCGTGAAGGTTGATGATAGACGTTGATGCCCGTACGGGGGGTGGCGGTTATCTCGTTCCTTTTTCACCTTTTCGATGTGACTTGCTATTTCGGAGAGGAGACGAGATGTGTTATGAACCACCAATAGAATTTCATTATTTACACTTCTCGTCTCCGCTTAGCTTTAGTGGAAACGGTTGAGCATAGAGAAAGGATCTCATATTTGTTTAGGCCATGCAGGCAACAGCGGAGATGTGACCGGCGTGCGGTGAGCGGCGGTCGCTAAACTGACCAAAGCTGTGCCGAGATGCGTACTTGCTAGCCCGGAGCACAGATGTGTATACAGGCTACTCACGTGCAATAACCTGTAAACACAACTGTGCTCCGGGCTAGCAAGTGCGAATCTCGGCACAGCTTCGGTAGATACACCCTAGCTCCAAAGCATCCTCTTCTCATCGCTTCGCACATCTCCGCACGTGTCCGATTTGTCTGCGCCTAAAAAATCGGAAAATGAGAGGAGGAAGGCTGTTTTTGGGAATTAAAAAAAGGTTCAAATAAAATCAGATGCTAGTAACTTATTCAATACCCTGTATTGTCATACAACATTTTTAAACATTCATAAAAAAATTACAGGGAATGTTTTCCAATAAAATTAAGTAGTTTATCGTTGAGCATTTTACGAGCGTTAGCAGCAAACACATATTGGCAAGCGTTCAGGGCTAATCTTGCAGTTTGTGATGAAGTTAGAGAAAATGTGTTGACACATATTTGGTATTCTCGTGATAGAGATGTTGCAAAAACGCCTTTGTCGTCCGTCTGCGGAAAAAAAAACATCACGATTTTTATTTGTTTAAATAATCCGAACTAAGGTTTCATAGCCTGGAAGACTATTAATTAGTGCATGGGCTGGTTGCAAAATTTTCCGTTTGTTCTCACTAGATCTTCGAACAAGTGAGATCTCAAAAAATATCCATCAACATAGTGTAGTGTTAACATAGTGTAGTACTTATTTAAAATTGTTTTATTTTATTTAGTGTCTCAAGTACCCGAGTCTAATCGAAATCATATAGCTACATTATAATACTCAATACTCAATACTCAATACTTTATTGCATTCCATAATGTATACAAGGCTGGTAGGTAAATTATAGAGAAACAATTATGGACCCTGTCGGGCACAGCAAGTTAGTTTTTAGAGGAGAGGATGAAGCGCTTTTTGTTTAAAAACATAATAACATTGAAATTATAATATTGAAATTAAGGAGTAAATCTTATATTTAGATATTTAAGTAGATATTATTTATGAGTAGATTTATATTAATTTTGTTTATTATTAATATTTCTATATTTATTTATTTATTTATATATTTATTTATTTATTATTAATAGATATTTTCTAAATTATAAATTAGGTAATTATTTTATATATTTATTTATAATACAATCCTACCTAAACATTCCTGTTAATAATAATAGATATAAGCCAAGAGCCTCGACGATTATCTTTCGAGGCTCTCCTTAGGCGGTTGGATCAAGGGCCTGATTCAGAAGGCAGTACTCCTCGATACGGCTCGCATTGTGAGGAGGTTCCTATCTCAGGAGCCCTAAAGGATTTTTGGACAAAGCCCATTATTGAAATACACAAGGTTTTTATTTAATAATAATACATTTTTCAGATTGAGCTAGAATGTTGTCCAATATAATTACTAGTCTCCAGTTAGAGATATTCCCAAATCAAGTCGTCAAATTATGGTTACCCTGCTCAAACGTTGTATGAGAAAACATAATTTTTAAGATTACACGCGTTGTAAACTGTTCTGAGGGTAAAACGATATGTCATTCTAATGAGGTTAAAATGCCGAATAAATGGATGTTCACACCGAAATCCTAGCAATTATAGTTATTGAGATATCAGCGTACAAAGTAACGTTTCGATCGCGCGGCCATGTACTTTTTGTTTTGGACTTATTTCGTCTGTTTAACAAAACTTTAGTAGTATTTAAAGGTTTCGTTAGTTTCGACAAATTAAGACCTTTCTTCTTGTAACAGTTTTAATGTATGAAGTCTTAGGTTTAAAGAAATAATCAACAATAAAGAAACAACAAGTGGAGGATTGCGCGGCCATAACTTCCAAGGTGAATATTTCGTAAAATATTGATCCAGAGCTTATAATTCTTTTTTCGACAATTTTTGACAAATTCAGTCTTCAATTGACAAAAAGAATTAGATCTCTAACCCAAGTAGTTGCTGAGATATCCATGGCCGCGCAATCCTCCACGTTACGTTCGCGCGGCCAACTTAAAACCCTTATAACTTCTTTATTTCTACTTTGACCTGAACCGGGAATCGAACTCGCCAAATGTGAAAAAAAAAACATGTATTTTACAATTTATTGTCGAAAGGGTTAATCTTTTCTTAAATAAAATAGCATCATAAATAAAAGAAAGACCATGAAATTTTAATGATGCCAATCGATCTTGTTTCTAATACAGATCAAAAACTTCTAATAAAATGTTTTGTGTAAAATGGCCATTTTCTTGCTAACTGTAGATTTTTTTTTAAATCTGTGAATGGGGATCAAAATTTCACAAGAAATTATAGATAGTAACCCAATACCTAACGCAAATACCTACCCAATGGCGAGCTTAACCCAATTCTGGGTTAAGCTTGCCATTGTACATAAGCTATATTATTGCAATTTGTATGTATATTTGTTATTTTGTGTGCAATAAAGAATAAGAAAGAAAGAACCCCTTACTGACCCACTGAAGCTGTTAGCTTCAAATTTTCAAGTTTTTTTTTTTGATAATTAGATGTCATTCTTTTTTCCAAGTTTCAGTTCTTGTACTGACGCCAGCACATCAAGCTACCCGAAACTGCAAAATTTTCCCAATCAACCTTGAACCTAATGCTACAACGATAAAGTTGAAAATCTAGCTATTACAGAAATTTGACAGATTGTAGTAGCTTGATGTGCTGGCGTCTGTACGTGTGCAAACTTTTTCAGCGCGGGTAACACCGCGGGCGCAGCTAGTGTACTAGTATTTCGTTCTTGAAATGAATAATAGACTTTTCTTTTGCCGCGCTTCCAACAACTGACATTATAGTTACAAAGTATTTTCTAACAAGTACTCACTTAAGAAATACAAATGATTTCCTTATAATAAGTACATGATAAAAATAATAAAGTGTTTTGTTTGTATTGGCATAGCCTCGAGACAATACAGGGCGTATTGTAATACTTACGCATATTATAACGGGCACTTCTGCATCATAAAGAAGTTTGAAGTGGTGAGAATCATAATCTGGTGTTGTCTTGGTGTCGACATTACTTGTGAGGCAAACTTCTGAAAAAAAGTACAAGGCAGGGATGAAGAAGAGGATAAAAATTATATTTTCATAGCTACAAGGATCTTTCAGATGCCAATGTTGACTATTTATTTATAATATATTGTATTATAATATTTATAAATATATATATATTGTATTTTTTTATATTGTTGGCAGGAGTCGCTGTTGGGAAACATTTGTGAAATAAAAATGATAAATGCATGATATAAGTTTTAATAAATCAAATTTTGTGAACCACTTACCAACAGGTATTTTCAATTCACAGAGGGTGGACCATGTTTCTTCAGTTCCACCAAATTTGGGATGGATGCAAGTGCCATGTCCAAGCCTATCAGGCTTAAATTTTAACATTTCAAGTATTTCTTCTGGGTTGCAAACCTCACCACAATGCAGTGTTACCTGAACAAAATAAGGCAGAAAGTTAAAAACTACCTTCCTACATGCAATCAATATAAAATGCAAAAGTAATTTTGTTGGTTTATCTTTCTTTATATCAGAAATAACCTGCTTTTTTTAAAGTCGGTTAAAATAGCTAGTCGTGATTTTAAGCATAATGATCATATAAAGGCAAAAGATTGTGGCTAGAAAAATGCACAGATCTTGTGCAAAACATCTGTAAAAACAAAGACACTGGGAAAATCTACTTTAAAATACAATAATGCTCACTTTCAAGCCTGCTTCCTTTGCCTGTAGCAGTGCTGGTACAAAACTCTGGAACATTCCCACCATAGGGTCGCCACTTAATTCAATACCCACAATAACATCTGGGAATTTCTTGTAACATTCTATTGCGAGTTTAGCTATTTCTTCTCCCTCAGAAACTGGAGATTTTCTATTAATAGAAATGATGAGGCAGGTCATCATTGACAGATGTAGAGAAGATTTCCTGGAAACAAGTTCCCATATAAGTATTTTAAATAACAATAACATAATGGTTGATTACATTCTCGACATTTGACAAATTGCTCCAGAGACAGAAACAATAGTAAAACAATGAGTGTGAAGAATTTATGAAAATGTTGAACTGATTTTATACTAACTGTATAGCCTCAACAATAGTTTCGATATACTGTAATTTATTCATGTATGGGGTGTCCCGTGGTGTACTACGGAGTTCAAGGTAAACGCAGCCATCATCTTGAAACTCTTGCATCGTCAGACTAGTAGCCAGCGCCAATGTTTTGGGAGTAGTTGTCAGAGAATGTGCAATGTTGAAAACTTGGAAACAACTGTGAAGAAAAAGAAAAGTTGTAAAGGTTGCAAGTGGTGTGTGTTTGACCAGATGTAAAAATGTGGTTGAAGCAAAATGAGGAATATAAGGATCGTAGCAGGCAGTGTTTATGTATTTTCTGCCTACCTCCATGTTAAAAAGTCGTGAGTTTAATAATAATATGTATATAGTTTAAGATATATTTAAAAAAGTTTAAAAAAAATATTTAAAAATGTATAAGATTTGTATAAAAATAAATAAAGGAAAATATGTATATGAATAAACTGTGATCTAATTGTTGTGTTTATTTATTTCCGTTACTTTACTGACAGTGTACAGCTTTAGCTATAGTTAACAATAACCTTTAATAAAATGTGAATAATATTCACTCAGGCATCTACAGATGCTGTTTATTTAAATTAGGTACATTTACATGCACAACATATTTTAACGAGTGAGTCATATATTTATTTATACTTCAGGTATATTTGCAATGTGCAATGTGTGATTGCATAACCGCCACTATAGTCCTTTTGCTGAAGGAAGGTGCAGGTGACATTAGATGTACCATTCCTTTATATGAGCCAACATTCGAATGTGAGTCAAATGTGACTTGTGTTACATTCTTCGGAGCAGTAAAGGCAATATTCAAATTTTTTTCTGCTTTCACAAGTCGCTGGAAACTGCGCCTCAAACACAGCAAAGCATCTTTTAAAAGACTTTCGACAATGCTCTAGAGTGCTCATTATGCTGCAGTAAAGTGACTGAAAATTTTGATGGGATTATTTCTGCAATTGAGGAACTATGTGACCAACAAGCAAATTTCGACACCAGAGGAGTAGCACAAAACCTTATGCCTGCTGTGTGCAATTTCTCATATCTTTGCTATCTTTTCTTTTGGAATGATGTGCTAAGGGAAGTGAATAATGCCCAAGGACCTCAATCTATAACACTGTGATTCAACATAGATTGGGCCATCAAAGTTATTTGCGCAGTAAAATTAGTAGCTACTATAGTCGTATCGTGCAGGGTTCCAAGGGTGGTGAATGTTAAAATATTACACTTACTCCGATAAGTTTCTCATATCGCCGGCGCCGACTTGAAATTCATCAAAGAATGCATTCGTTTTGTCTTCGAGGCCAGAATCAGCGTGATATCTCTTTAGTTCTAGCATAGTAGCTGGGCTCAAAGAACCATTTAAATGAGCATGCAACTCCTATAAATGCAAAATTTATTAAAATAAAAAATAAAACATATTTTTTCAAAATATACGCGATATACTTACAACTTTTGGCAATTCTACAAAGAAAGTATCGGAGTTCATGTTTCGTTTCTAAATAAAACTACAAGCAGTCTCTTTCAAAACTTTCCGCACAGCAATAAAATTCTCAATCTCAAGTGTAAACTTCTTCAAAACAAGGAAAACTGTCAGTGAAGAATAAGATCAATTATCTTTGGCTATGTACATGAACCAATTACGAGATAGTACTTTATCAATATGATGTGCTATTGGTTGGAGTTTTTATTTGTTTATGTCACCTTTGACCAATTGAAATGCATTTCGTGAAAAAAAAGTAAATTACCGTAGACAGAGAAACTAAATCAGTTCCACAAAGCCACTTACTCAAATCTAGGTTATTTTAAATATTGTGAAAAATGTAAATGTCAAATGTTATCAGTGACCAGTGACATTCATTGATAACGATATCGCATTTTTTTGCTGTTTATTTTGAAACAGGGCTGGTTACTTTAGGACTGAATATGTTTAAATTATTAGTCATACTGTTCTGTTCAGGATTCAATTATTATTTAGTTGAGAGCGAGCCGAATATCCCCGTAGTAATTACGACGTGGTGGTTCTCAAATTCTACCGTAAAAGGTAAACAAACTTTGTTAATAAAATATGTACATTATTTAAATCTCATAGTTAGGCAAGAGCGCCCTATTCTGTACGTTAACTCTCCGTTAATTTTCGATTTAGAAACAGTGGGTTTTGATAAGAGGAAATATTATTTTTGTCCAGATTTTCCAGATAAATAGTTTTTTTTAAAACCGGTTTATTGTCCATTACCATCACCATTTCTTTGCCCCACACAACTTATTTGGGGTTGGCACAGCACAGCACATTTTCTGCACATCCCTGAGAATATTATTTATTATCAGCCATTTGTGTCCCACTGCAGGGCAAAGGCCTCCCTTCCCTCTTATCCCTAAGAGAATATTATTTAAACTTTAATAAATTTTGTTCCAGCCTGGGAGGTTCTTAAAGAAGGAGGTACAGCATTAGATGCTGTAGAACAAGGTGCTTCGGTGTGTGAAGTTCAGCAATGTGATGGCACAGTAGGATACGGAGGAAGCCCGGACGAGAACAGTGAGACCACACTGGATGCCCTTATTATGGATGGGTAAACCAAATATTTTATAGAAACTAAGCGCTAAGTCCATATTCATAGTACTTTTTATTGAAATAAATAAGCCAGCAAAATGATAACACAATACACTCATAATTTTAATAACAAATGTGCAAAGAATGTCTCATAAAAATAATTAATGTGTTAGGTATGTTGGTAAGTAGTATATAGTACTATTCAGTTGTTATTTTTTACCTATGGGCTTGGAGGTACTACCTATTCTAATAAAATTATTGAAGTGCTGTACTTTCTTGCACCTCCTGCTATGGTAATTCAGATATTTTCTGGCAAATTATTTATGGCGGACTTAATGCCATAGGCATTTTCTACCAGTTAACCTTTGGGTGATGCAGAGATAGAGTGGTAGGAGTATATCTGAAAATAATCACTGTTTTTTTAAGTTTCTATCTGATTTTTCAGAAAAACTATGAATGTGGGTGCAGTGGGAGCTCTCCGCAGGATAAAAAGCGCTATATCAGTAGCCCGCCATGTTCTCGAGTATACAAAACATTCGTTCCTCGCTGGTGAACTGGCAACACAGTTTGCTGTCCAGATGGGTTTCCATGAAGAGTCTCTTTCTACTAGTGAATCTAAACAGCTGTGGTTGAAATGGCACAATCAGAATCACTGCCAACCTAATTTTTGGATGGTAAGTGTATCAGAAATTTAATATTATGATACACAGACGCAAGCACATGAAGCTACCCCAAACTGTCATTCCTTATTAACTTTGAACCTAATGCTTTAGCCGTAAAGTTAAAAATCTATTGATAGATTGTAGTAGCTTGATGTGCTGGCGTCTGTATGCACGACAGCCAATCAAGCTGTACAAAACCAGTTTGTGCGGATCTCTCATTGTATAGGAAAGCTATAAAAAGCGAAGCCAAGTTACACAGGAAATGTACACCTTCATGTGCCGCCGTGTGTTCATTTGATTTTAGATAAATGAATAAAATAGGGATAGGTGTGAGTTTATGTATGTAAATAAAATTATTTCATTTTCAAAATAACAATATATTTAATAATTTCATTGATTGTCAAGTAGGTACCCACTTAGATAAACATAACACACAACATTATATTTATCTAATCTCAGGGTGTCAAGCCAGATCCAAGCAAATACTGTGGTCCTTATCGCCAAATAGAGAAGAGCATAGATAGACGTCCTGAAGTACAGATGATAGTGGATAAATATAATCATGATACGATTGGAATGGTAGCTGTGGACGGGAACGGTGACGTAGCAGCCGGCACTTCAACTAATGGCGCTAAATATAAAATACCTGGGTATAAAACTATTACAGATTATTTTTTAGTTACTAAGTTACCTACACACAACATAATTACAATTGCTCTCTTCTCTTCTTTTTCTATACAAATACTTAAAGTTAAAGGGTAATAGCTAGATACAGAGATGAATATAATGGACACGAAGCTTACCCTAAACTTACGTTTCCCATCTGTCAAAAGTTTTGACAGGACGATGCGGAAGAATTGCGAATTTCCTCACTGCATCTAACTCCCTCTATGCATGCTTTATGTGTAGGAGACAAGCAGTAGCAACAGCCCTAGCATAATTATACTAAAGTCTTATAACCCTTTATTTAAATCTCATTCGTATTTTTATGTTTTGATTCTTTGACTGCATTTAAACAGGAGAGTGGGCGACTCTCCGATTCCCGGGGCAGGCGCATACGCAGACAATGAAGTAGGAGGTGCTGCGGCTACCGGCGATGGTGACATTATGCTCCGGTTCTTGCCGAGGTAAGGCAACCATTTTAAATAAATTGAAGAACCGAGTGTCTAGTGTGTCAGAGGCAGTAGTAGCCTACGTCCAACAGTGGACTTCGATGGGTTTAGTTGTCACTAAGAAAACTAATACTAAATTTTTGAAGACACCATATTTATTAGAGAACACTATTTGTTAAAGAAAGGAAAGCTAAGTCCCGTTTATTTTTTTCAGCTTTTTAGCAGTAGAAGAAATGCGTCGAGGAGCTTCCCCTACGGATGCTGCGCAAACGGCAGTCAATAGAATAGCAGCCCACTACCCTGATTTCATGGGAGCTGTAATAGCTTTAACAAAAACAGGGCAATATGGAGCTGCATGCCATGGAATCCCATCATTTCCATTTGTCGTACAAGATAAAACTCGAAAAAAATTTGATGTTGTTACTATTAAATGTTAATTTTAACGAATAAGTATTTTTTGTAAATAATAATTTATGACATCGAAAATATACAAGAATATTTTGGTCTAATTTTTTTTTGTTTTGTATTTATCACTGCTCGGTGGTGCACAAAAATTCCTTGACGAATTATACAGGGTGTTTGGTGCATCGTTTGCCAAATTGAATTGGCCGAATGGAGAGGTCATTTGCTATCTCTTCATTTCCAAAAACTCACTCTTGGCCACACCGGTTTTTTTTATTCGGTTTTTCTAATTTTTATTTTGAAAAATTCCCAAACTTAGCATTAAAGCTTAAATTTAAAAAAAAGTTATTAGTATTATCCTTAAATTACATTTTAATTTTTATACGTACTGTTGTATGGTTCTATCGAATTCAAACCTACTCGCTAGTAACATCTAGTTTTTTTTTAATAACTCACGAAGGTTTTGGAAGAAGAAAAATTAAACTTAAAACTCAACTTTAAATTGCTATAAAAAAAAACTAAAAGCGATCGAGATCTTCGAATCCTTTTAAAAAGTACTCTAGTCTGTCCTGTTCCAACAGTATGCAATATGCTAAAAAAAAAATTTAATAACTTCGCTAATTCGTTAAATTTGTGTATTGGGACGCAAGAAGGTGGAGACTGCGTAAGAGTGAGATAACAGTATCTCCCTACTTACAGCATGTTATTTATGCGAAAACTAGTGTTTTATCCTGAATATGGAGTAGCTTGATGGTGCACAAATTTAATGAAATAGCGAAATTATTAAAATATTTTTTAGCATAGGTACTGTATACCGTTGGAAAGAAGACAGACTAGAGAACTTTTTAAAAGAATTCGAAGATCTTGATCGCTTTTAGTTTTTTTTATAGCAATTTAAAGTTGAGTTTTAAGTTTAATTTTTCTTCTTCCAAAACCTTCGTGAGTTATTAAAAAAAAAACTAGATGTTAATAGCGAGTAGTTTTGAATTTGATAGAACCATACAACAGTACGTATAAAAATTAAAATGTAATTTAAGGATTATACTAATAACTTTTTTTAAAATTTAATGCTAAGTTTGAGAATTTTGCAAAATAAAAATTAGACAAACCGAATAAAAAAACTGGTGTGGCCAAGATTGAGTTCTTGGGCCTGAAGAGATAGCAAATGACCTCTCCATTCAGCCAATTCAATTTGGCAAACGATACACCAAACACCCTGTATAATTACACAGTTACACATAAGTACATTCAAGTTACAAGGGATCATAGGATAATTGCATCCGTAGTATTCTGGGGTACACCCATAACATCATCATCGTCAATACCTGTATTATATTTGATGCTCTGTGCAGCAGTCCACTGCTGGGCATAGGTCGATTCTCGGCCACTCATAAAATTCATACTATACTTGATACATATTACCCATTGGAGCCTATCACTACCAATAACATTCTTGTTATAACCGGTGTAAGGTGTGGACGCTGGGGGGTCTAGAATCATGTACTGAATTCATGGTAACTGTTATGACATCAATGTCCCTTACACCCTGCAAAATACGGCATAAGTCATTATCTTGATCCTTAGCTTGGCTTCGCACAGCTGTGTTTAGGCTACTGCTTGTGCCAAATCCCTAGCTCTTGCACTAGTCTCATCCTAACTCTGCTTACAACTAAGACATACACACCCCGGCATACTTTATTAACTAAAAGAAGCCAATAAACCGAGTGTCAAGTTAAAAAAAAAAAAACCATAAACAACCAACGCTGGCCGATACCAAAGTCAGAAACGCAAATTCTTCGGCCATTTTGTGTTTGACTGTCTCACTGCGCTCACAGTTCAACGTAAGTTTTATTTTAGCTATGTAATTTTCTCGAGTATTTAAGTTATTTGTTGTTCTAATACGTAAACGTATTAGTAAATCCATCATCAATTTAATTCATATTTCAATTAAAATTTCGGTTTTATGATATGCAGTGGTTTTGAGTGATCGAAACCCCCACGTGGTTCAGGTTTCAATTTGCATGATGAGAGCTAAACCTAATTTCATTCGTGGTATCTACCATAGTGTTCACACGATGATGGCCTTAACGCGTCTGATTTTCACAAAACAACGTTTTTTCTTTTTCTAAATATAGACCACGCGACTAATATTCTAACCTTATCAACAGAATGGCGGACGCAGCTCCAGCCGGTGGACGTGGCGGTTTTCGCGGCGGATTTGGGTCTCGTGGTGGCGACAGAGGCCGTGGTGGTCCTCGTGGCCGTGGACGCGGTCGTGGTCGCGGACGTGGACGCGGCAAGGAAGACCAGAAGGAGTGGGTGCCCGTAACTAAGCTGGGCCGTCTAGTACGCGAGGGAAAGATCGACAAACTCGAGAGCATCTACCTGTTCTCTCTGCCCATCAAAGAGTTCGAGATCATCGACTTCTTCCTTGGCCCCTCACTCAACGATGAGGTCCTCAAAATCATGCCTGTACAGAAGCAGACCCGTGCTGGTCAGCGTACGCGTTTCAAGGCCTTCGTGGCAATCGGAGACAACAACGGACATATTGGTCTGGGTGTGAAGTGCAGCAAGGAAGTCGCCACCGCCATCCGTGGTGCCATCATCCTTGCCAAGCTGTCTGTTCTGCCAGTCCGTAGAGGTTACTGGGGTAACAAGATCGGCAAGCCCCACACAGTTCCCTGCAAGGTTTGTATTTCTTTATCATATTCAAGCTATAGTCAATTGTATATTTTATTTATTGTTTCAATGATGATACTGATAATCATTTCATTCGTGGTATCCCCTGAGGTTTTCCAATGAAGTTCGTAAACGCGTCTGAGTACTACTTCTCCAAAAACCATTTCAGATAAACATTATGACGATTTCTAATATTTTCCATCTTCTCTTTTCAGGTCACCGGAAAGTGTGGTTCCGTCACCGTGAGGTTGATCCCTGCTCCTCGTGGTACCGGTATTGTGTCGGCTCCAGTCCCTAAGAAGCTGCTTCAGATGGCTGGTGTCCAGGACTGCTACACTTCAGCTCGTGGATCCACTGGCACCCTAGGAAACTTTGCTAAGGCCACTTATGCGGCTATTGCCAAGACCTATGCCTACCTCACTCCTGACTTGTGGAGGGATATCCCACTGACCAAGTCGCCCTACTCGGAGTTCAAAGCCTAAAGACGGTTCTATAAAAAAATAAATGTGACTTTACCATCTTATTTTTGGCATTTTATTTTTCAACCTTACAATCATTTTTAGTTCATATTATTATAAAGATCCTGTCAGTTTCTTTATTCTGGATTGAAATTAAACCAGAGATGTGCTAAGCCGCTGAGCTGTGCGAGGATGGAGGATGTAGTGATGTTGTGAAACAGTATGCAGATGATGAGCAGTGTGAGGATGTGTGCACACTGTCCAGGTAACTGCTATTTTTTCGCTCGCGTTCGTCCCTAGCACACATCTTTTGCTTGTTTTGTATATACACTAGATGACCCGCGCAACTTCGTCGTTAGAGAGTGTGAGTCAACCTTAAAAGATAGACATATCGTCGCTGCGCCTGCAAAATCCGCTATGGATAAAAATTCAACTTTTCAGGAGAAGCAAAAAACTGTTTCTTTTTCAAACTGTTAATATTATTTTAAAACTAAATATGCAGAAAATTTGACTTTATATCGGGACATTCAAAAATATTTAATTTTCACCGTTTACTATGATATTCCAGGAGCAATCATTTTTTTAAGTGAATTTGGGCACATAGCGGTTTTTTTTCGGGTCGTAATTACCGCTACCTGACTTTTCACCACATGACGGATTTATGCTTTTACTAGATAGTTTGCATTTTTGTGCTTCCTAGAATACTTAGCGGATTTACTAAATTATTTTAAATAATAAAATAGGTTTAAGTTCACTTATAAAGTATTTATTATACTTAATTAGAAAAATATTAAACAAAATTAAACAGGTATTTAAAAATATAACATAATAATATTTAAAAGTTTAAATTGCAACAGTATTAATGAATGGACGAATTAACTCACAAAAAACAGGGTTTACACATAAAACTATATAAACTAAAAAATAATAAGTAACGTAATAAAACAATCTTTTTAAATTCTTACAATTTAGCAGTCTCGATCTATGAGATCAAATCTAATCACAGTCGTTGTTAGACTTAAATATTTGGCAAACTTTGAGATCACTTTGTAATTAAGCAAAAAGTAGGTACTAAATAAGCATAGTAAACAAAACAAGTTTTAAATTAATTAATAATCTAAATTGTCATAAAAAAAGTGATTATCTCGATGCATGAAACACTTCAAGGACTGTAAACAATCAAATTTAGTTTTATCAATTTTTCTCGGCGTAGTAAACAAACACGGAGCTTCCTCGTACAGATCAGCGTTTCTTCTTTCTGGCAACAAGGTCCATTCGGTTTCATCATGCCTTAATTTATAATAAGAATCACCGTTCATATATAACAGTGATCTTATATCGGCAACCGTGGGATCACCTGCTTTTTTACCGGGACGAATCGATGAAAAATTGCTAGGCACAGCTTCAAAGTTTTTAAAAAAGGTATTGTCTACATGTCTAATAATGTAGGGTTGACTTGGCCTCGCTTTGCGCATGAATGTTACGTAATCTGCAGGCGTGTACAACGGCGGAGTACAGCATTTCTCTAGAGTCGAATGGACACTGTCAACTTCCATCATGGTGTGTCCTTTTTCCAAGATGATTTGTTGAATTTCCACTGACTTCAGCTTCGAAACGTCTGCCAAAGCACTAGACAGAATCTTATTCCGGTTTTGGTAACCACAACCATCTGATATTAGACTAATTTTTTTATAGCCTTTGGTGGCATAAAGCTTCACAAATGTTATAATGCATGAAACAAATTCATTAGATGTAACACCACCGTCACCTTCGTGCCAAACAAACACAAATACATCTTTTGTGTTATTAATATAAATTGTGAAAACATGAAGCTGGAGTTTTTGTTTATAATACTGGGAGGATACTAACAACTTGGGGCACAATTGGACACTTTGTAAATCCATTGTACATACAAAATGCTCATCGGATATGGAAGCTATGGCTCTTTTCTTCGCTTCTCGAGCCTCATTCTTTTTTGTCAAATGTATTTGGTATGCTTCTTCACTTAGGTTTCCTTCTTTGAAAGATACGCAAGTATCGCATTGGTCCTTTCGCGGCTTATATATAGAAATTTTCTTATTTTCTAAAATCTCACAAAAATTTTTTCTTTGGACGAATCCCAATGAGTTTTCTTTGCACCAGGAAACGTAAACTTCGTGCATTTTTGTTTTTGAATGCAATGCATCGTCTACGTAAGTTCTAGAAGAAGACGAGCGGCAATAATGACTAGGTACCTTAGCCAGTTGGTCTAACCATTGGACAACCGAGTCTGACTTCAAAATTCTTTTATTTGAGGTACTAAGCTCATCAAGAATGGCAGGTGCACATTGCGTTGAATTGTCTGTATGACACGAATTATTACCAGCTTTGGTCCAATCTGTGAAGGTATCTTTCGTTATGTCTAAAGTGGCCAAAAATAAATCTCTACAGACTCTTACCTTAACGCCATTTTCTCTAGGCAAAAAACAATCGGCACCAGTATTTTTTTTTTGATGTACCGTTTTCAGTTGTGGTTACGGTTCTTCTTTTTATTATATCTCGAACTGCAGTGGAACTCAGTACGTAGGCTTTTTTAGCTTCCCAAGATGTCAACGACCAGAAATAATCAAAAATATCTGTACGGGCTTGATCGGTTACAGACCCGCATAGAAAGGACCTGTCAGAAAAGCCTACAGTACCATGATTACAAGGTACAGGCTTTAGTTGTCTTTTAGACTTCTGAGTCTCGATCAAATTTTCCCCTGTTCTTCGAAGACCTTTGTAGTTTTTGCCATGTAATCGAAGAACCTGGTTGTTCTTTCTCTTGTTCTTAATAGATGTTAGGTCATTGCTCTGATTGTCGTTAGATTCTTCTACCTGCAATCTTCTAACAGACCTGTCTCAGGATTAATCAATAAACTACAGGATCTTGAAGTACCAGGGTTCTGAATATCTTCAACATTCAAGGATCGCTCGTTAGAAAGTGGAAGTACTGGTGGTGAGGTATGGAGTGGATAAACTAGTATATTCTGATCTGTAGAACAATCACCCGAATCAACCATCATTGGCATCTGAACACTATTTAGCTGATGTTGGTTCGATCCATGAAATTCACTGAACGTTGAGTCATGTGCTATAAATGCTTCTTCTTGTACAGGGTCAATAATATTGAAATTCGAAATAATAGTACTTGGTATTTCAAAGTCAAAAATCTCCAGGTTTTGAGGCTGTTCTAAATTAGTCAGTATCGGCTCTACACTGTTTAATTCACCTAGAGACTCGGTAGCTACTACAACAGCGTTGGGTAAAATGCTAGGTTGTTCCATCACAAATGAGTTTTGAAATAGTATTTCGGTGAAATTACTGGGTTGTTCCATCATAGAGTTTCCTGTATCCTGCAGCGGTATGAGTCTGGAATTATTACAAGACTCATTTGGAAAAATACACGTGCCATATGCCACGTCTCCTGTTTGATAAACCCGCTATGTGTCATTGCAAAGCGCAATTCTAAGAGACTCGCTTTAAACCGAAAATACGCTATGTGTCTCCTGCACACATAGGGGGTTTTTTAAATCCGTTTTTGACCAAAATTACATAGCTGATTTTGTTATCTTCTTAACCCAATGAGTTATTACAAAACGGATTTTACAGGCGCACGTGGCTTGAGAAATACTATAAATTAGCATCAAAAACCGATTTAAAAAAAAAAATACATAGCGGATTTTGCAGGCGCAGCGACGATATGCTATCGCGGACTCATGATTGTTGCGTAGCTTTAATCGTTTACACAGCGTACGCAAAAGGAATAAATTTGTGTGCAATATTTTTCATTGATGCTCCGCTCCTCTTGGTTGTAGCGTGATGTTATATAACCTATTTAACCTTGCCTTTCTCGATAAATGGGCTATCCAACACTAAAATATTTTTTCAATTCGAACCAGTAGTTCCTGAAATTAGCTCGTTCAACGAACCAAACAAACATGCTATAAAATCTTAAAGACCTCATGCAATTAACTGCCTTCCGTCTCCATCGTCAGAACTTCGATGAAAGTCATACTCTAGTTAGGTTTAATGTTTTCATCAAGATGCATGAACAGAGGCCAAACACAATATAGCTGCTGTAAACTCCTTCGGACCTCTTGCAACTACCTTCCGTGTGAAAAGCGCATGGAAAGCGATCGAACACACACTACAGGGTATACCCTATTGCCTATAGGCTATGTAGATTTTCAAAACAGCGTCATAAAGTACGCTATCATAATTTTTTAACAAAGCCGGTCAGTCGAATTTAAAGTTATCTGGTGAGCACATAACAGCACATTTTTATTCATTAGTACCATTTTGGTTCAATAGATGTCACTGCATGTATCTTACATATTGATGATAAGTTCTTCTTGAACACTCAGTATTTTACTGCTACATAAATACCCTTGATAATAAAACTATTTATTTGAATAAGAATTAATACTACGTTACGAATGTAACCAACTTTTGTTTCTACCGGGGTGATCTAATTAAATTTTATAACACAAAATCTGCTATTGTGACTTAACTATGATAGTTAGATATATGCTCTCGCGGACTTTTTTGTAGGTATTAATGATTGCTTTAATCATGTAGTACATCATTTTCAAGTATCATCAATAGTTTTCTCAGCGCACGCCAAATAATAGGAAAAATTTTGCTACTTTGGGTTACATTATTGAAATTTTCTCAAGGATCCCTAATTTTTTTGAAAATAAATTATAGCCTATGTTACTTCCTGATAATTTAGCTTTCTATTGGTGAAAAACTTTCAAATCGGTCCGGTAGTTTCGGAGCCTATTCGGTACAAACAAACAAACAAAAAAATCTTTCCTCTTTATAATATTAGTACAGAAAAGCTTCACTCCGCTGAGCCGTTTCCATTAGTGCTACGCTGAGCGACGCTCTATAAATGAAGTGATTATATCCCTCGCTGCACATCCTCGCACATCTCTGGTGGAAACGCAGCCTAAAGCTTTTTATCAATGAGTACAGACGGTGTTCTGGTCTTCTTCAGATCCATCCCGTCCCTTTGCTGTCATCCCCCAGGGACGCCCAAAGCCGTATAGTCACTTAGTTTGTAAGTTTTTCTTTGTGTTTGTTTTGTTTTCTTAGTTTGTTTGTTTTTGCTGGAAGCCTTACACTCAAGGCACCCACAAGATATGTCTGGTTAAGCAGACAACAACCTCCTAGGTTGACCTGAGATCCTTTTTTTTTTAAATATCACCCTTTTCTTATGGGCCTATCTGCTCTGATCAGAATTAAGTAAAACATCACACCCGTTTCTCTAAAAAGTTTGGCAGATGTGTACACACCAAGCTCGAGATGGAGATGGGTAATAAAACAATATTTTACATTTTGCTAAAATCTTTTACTTCTTTTTCAAATAAATCTATTGTGTGATCACATACTTTTTCTAAGTCTTTCAAACCTCTTTTCAGTATTTCTAGAGCTGGTGTTTCTTTTGATTGTATCCTGAAGTGCATTTTTGATTCAGCTGGATGTGGTACTGTGTAGCCACAGAAATCGACATCTTCACTGTAAACAAAGTTTCTCAAATTAGTCCAATTTATAGATATCAACATCAATAGCGAGGCCTCAATAATTGTCTTATCCACACTTTATTGGAATTTCAAAGAAATATTAGGGGAAGAGGATTTAAATTGTAGTATGTTGCTAAAGTGTAACTGAATTGCAGTAAATTTGCGAAAATAGAATGTGGATTTATAAAAATACTCACTATCTGTTGATAATACATTTTAAAGCATTTCCTAACGTGTGACTTTCGTTTTGAAATACATAGGTTCTGCATGTTGGGCCAGAGTCTTCATCACCGGGAAGCTGAAATATTCATAAAATAGTAGTTGTTTATTCAGTAGAGGTTATGTTGTCATGTGGTATATTTCGAAAAGTTTGTATTTGTTTGCCTAATCTTTAAAATTAAGAGTTCAGCTGGAGTCGTATAACAAACTTTATCAAATGACAATTTACCTCGGATATCTTCATTATTTCTATTTTCTTCAAGTTGGTTTTTTCCTGAAAGTGTTTGAAAGAGAGCTGCGCAAAGCCGCAGTGAAATAATAGTGATTATTAGCTTCAATTAGAGTTAGTGAGTGACATCCAAAAACACCTAAGACGACTCTGTCATCCACGTTTATTTAAATAGTTCTACGCTAGTTCAAAATTACTTTCTGTGATTAATGTTTACAATAACACATTTGACAGTTTAGTCGCCGACGTATCATTCTGTCAGCTGTCAGATTTGTCAGAGACTGAGACTAGAGACACATTTTTAACTTTTAGCGTAGGTGCAACATAGTAACTAGTCTTTTAAGTCTAAAGCTTACCATTCAAAGCCCGACATTTCATGCGTATTGATCACGCGATGAAGTGGAAATGTTTAGGTTTTTTTGATGGATTCATATGTAGAGTACACAGCCAAATCAAAATAAAAAATCAACCATAGATGAACCAAACATACTGTAGACAGATAGGATAAAAATGTTTTCTTGAAATTGAGAAAACCGTAGTAGGCTGTAGATGGTGTCGTATCTCTATTCATGGTTACTTTGACACAGCCATGCAAAGAAGGCCTTTTTTCAGTGCTTACTTATCACAGGTCGGGCAAAGTACTTGAAAGTACTATTGGGTTTTTCCATCAGGAACTGTTCAGTAGCCACCACAGAGTCTAGATTTGTGTTCAGTCGATGTCAATAGGTTCACCCCCTGTTATTTGGGACTTAAACATAACTGGCAAAATGTGAGTGAGTATAGGTACATCTCTGCCTAACTCTTCGGGAATTACAGATAATTATTATGATGTTTTGTAATATTTTGTGGTATGGTCACCATGTGGTATCCATCACTTAAGGAAGAGACCACACTTTAAGAATAAAGTGGTTTCACAGAACACAAAGAACAGTGGAAGGCTATGGGGAGATCTTTGCCCAGAAGTTGTAAAACTTAGGTTGATAAAGAAAAACATCTAAACATTATAATATTTCTAAACTTAAAGTGGAGAGACTTGGCCCTAACTTTCAATTTCAAATATAGGTCTATATTAACAGCTCATAATGGTGTTAAAGTTTCGTTCAAATTATTAGTAAGGACGGAGGTGGCAGCCACAGCCTAACGTTAGGTGTAATGAAGTGGTTATAACATCCGAAGTAATTTCCCTTTACAACCTTTGTCTCCGAGTTTAAATTTATCTCATCATTGCGCTTCGCGAGTGATCTTTCTCAGGGTAAATTAAACTTTGCGGCAACGTGGCCCATTCATTATGTTCGTGCTGTCATCACAATATTCCAACATATTGTCTCAGAAAGTAGGAATGAAGAAGCAAGGGACATATTGTGGGTTGTAGGGCCTTACAATATCTCCAGTTTTATTTATTCCATAAATACAGGCATCGTTTTAGAAAATATATAATGAGGTTTAACATTGATTTTATATGAGACTGTTGCCCACGACTTCGTTCGCAAAATTGACCAACTTTCATACAAACTTTCAACCCTTGTTTTAACCTCTTAGGGGATGAATTTTCAAAAATCCCTTCTTAGTGCACACTTAAGTTATTTAAGGAACGTTTGTGTAAAATTTCATGCTTCTAGGCCCAGCGGTTTCAGCTGTGCGTTGATCGATCAGTCAGTGAATCAGTCAGCCAGTCAGTTTCTTACTTTATATATAGATAGAACCCTCTCTATCAATATCACTTGGGCAGGCAGTTACAGAGCAGACTTGTCACTGGAGAGAGAACGGATAGAGTCAAAGTAGAAACATGTTGCGTTGTATAAAAAATGACTGCCTGTCAAGAGATAGTGGAACTGCAAAAGTACTTAGCTATAGGAATTTTAATGGCGTATGGATACCTACATTACTTAAATTGACAGTGGACAGTGTCCTACAGTACCGTATGTGATTCCCTCTTGCAAATAAGAAGAGTGGGACTTGTATCTCCCCCTCTTCTTATTTGCAAGTGGGGACCCGGTAGGCGGTAGGACCTAATGCAGACTTATTCGTCAACTGGCGAGTGTGAAACTCGCGAGTGCGTGTGAGTGAGCACCTTCCGATTTTACCTAATTTTATTGTCGTCAACTCGCTCGACCTTGAAAATCTGACGTTAAATACGTCAGATTTACAGTCAGCTACAAAAACTTCTTTTTTATTATTATAAGCCTATATTGTCCCACTGCAGGGCAAATGCCTCCCTTCCCTCCTTCCACATTTCGCGGTCTAGTGCGATTGTAGGCCAATCCTTTGCGAAAGAGTTCAAACTTCTTATAAAATGTATAATATAGGTACCCACCTCAAATGTTTAAGACATTTTATACGACTTGACTTTAAAATAAAACACGGAGGTAACGTAAAATGTTACAAAAGTAACATTCTGGCAACGCTTGATAGCATGCTTGAGTATCATGCGTCGTCGGCCGCATCCCTCTCGCCGTATCCCGAAATCTAAGTAGATAGTCAGTACTTAACTGAATCAGCCAGCGCGGGCAAGAGCTAGTTACTTATAGTGATTGGTTTCATTTCTTTTTTATTTGACTGTACTTTATAAAGTGCGAGCGAGTTGACGACAAAAAAAATAGGTAGAATCGGAAGGTGTCAACTCGCGGGCACCCGCGAGTTTCACAGTCGCCAGTTGACGAACAAGCCGTAATGCAAGGCACTAACTGGCCTGCAATAGGTGCACTTTGTACATATTTAAGCGACAGGCTCCTATCATGTTTATCTTACTTTATTCTTCACTCTGTTTCACAATACCTTCATACAGACATACAGTATGGAATTCAAGTCATTATCGCGAGCATCAACGCATGCGTATATTGTTCGGGAGCAGAGCAGCTTTATTAAATACATTCCGCACTAGAGTTTGTGTACATACTTCATAAGGATGAGATGAATTATGACACACCACACCATTATGATACACACCTTCTCGGCTGATTAACCGGCTTTTTGTGCTGACAATAGGCAAAATGTTGGATGGAAATATTGTTCAGTAACACCCATGGAACTAATAATGGTAGGAACTACGGTAACACTCAATGAACACAAAAACCTGTGGCGTCTCGTAATGTGCGTTGATAAATATTTTTTAAAAGTCACTCTTGTTAAATGGTAACGCCAAGCTTAGGTTCGGAACGCTACCCATAGCACCTTACAGAAGGGCTTCAAAGAATAAATTAAGTATACATAAACCTGGTGTTCTTTATTCAAAGTAATCGAGTTTTCC
The DNA here is from genome assembly GCA_910589295.1 of Noctua janthe. Lineage (NCBI taxonomy): Eukaryota > Metazoa > Arthropoda > Insecta > Lepidoptera > Noctuidae > Noctua > Noctua janthe. The sequence continues at coordinate 5,320,274 of OU342560.1, forward strand.
GGCTAAAACAGGACTTACTTAGAAGTAGTTAATTAGTGCTGTATCTTCTAGAATGGCGGGAAAACTGCCATGCTTTACTCCGATTAACTCATTAAATGGCTTTTTTCCGCCATTTTTATTTTGCCTGCTGGCACTGTGTAATGCATTGATGTGCTGTATGTGCACTGTCATTGTGAACATCTCAGAACGTGACTAGATTATGTTGGTATTTGTATTCGTCTATGGGCCAAAGTAGCCTGAAAATAAATAGATGTTGTTGTTGTAGTTTCTTAATTCTTTTCATAATTTCTGAATTTATTTAATTACACCTTGAATAATACCTATTATTCTGAGATCCCGCCTAAGATCGACCTTCACCCACCTGTTTACCGCAGCATCTGTTAAGAAGGTCTAAGTAGTAACAACATTATTGAAGGAATTGCACGAGGAACTTATCTGTTCTAATGTATTTGAAAAACTAAAAATTTTTGAAAGGTGTCTAAGGGCAAATAACGTTATCAACATATTATTTCAATTGCGTTCAAGACTTCAAAAGCTGTTGGGGTCAATATTCCAAAGCTATTTTGATACTAACGGGCTCTTGAACGCAGTTTAAATGTGCTGATGACACTGACAGAATAGTCGACATCGGTTTAGTTGCCAGAGAGAAAAAAAATATGTGCGTTCAGTTTCATTTTTTAAATTCGCTAAGTAGCTAAGTATGAGTGAAAACAACGAAAATAATCAGGTCTAAAGGCTTGTTATTGAGGTGAGGCAAGTCCCTTTTTCATATTAAGTACCTATCTATCCCGAGAATTTAACATCATATAAGTAGGTTTCTGTTAATATTTCTCCACCAATATTTTAGCGATGTGTGATTGTCCCGCCTAAATTGATCACTGTATAAGTAACTAAACTATTTACAGGTCAGGTCAGGTCAGGTATTCCTGACATGTAGTTTGCACGTTATTTGTTTACTAAGCATCTCATTGCGCTGGGTTACATCGTATTTTGTTGGCACACGCTAACCGGGACCTCTCTAATTAGGCTGTATGACACTATAATTCTTTTGCCTTAAAAAAGTAAGGATGGAGGGAGCTTTTTGGTTATTATATTTTGAAAAGCGGGTTCTGAGCGCAAAATCTTTATTTTTTAACAGACTTCAAGAAAGGAAAACGTTATGCAGTCGAGTTTTTTTTCATGGAAGTAGATTTATCTGTCTCAGTCAAAAACCCACTTTTGACTGGAGTCAGTCTAAACCGTTTTTAAGGAGTCTGCCCACTACACCGTGCCATACCATGACCGTGCTATGAACGTCTCAGCCACGGAAAGAAACATTTACTTTTATTTTATTTTTATAACGGGTTCAGAACAGCCATCATACGCGGTTAAACCCTATATTATTCTTTGTATTGAAAAGTATGAAACTATTCCCACTAGACTGCTCCGTCACCGTCGCGTGCCATGCACGGAGCAGGTTAATAATTGTCGACGAGAATATTTTGCAGGTGCGTATCGGCATACGCTACGTGCATGGCACGCGACGGTGTTGCTCGCTGACCGAACGGTCTAGTAGGTATTGTCACATACTTTTCAACACAAAGATTATTTTTTTGTCTGATACGGACCAACCAACCTAATAAGTTTTGGACAGATCAGAAATAATTTATTTCCATTGAATGTAGGTACATACAGGAGTTGTTACAGTAGTAATTATTTGTTCCTAGTACATTCTACCATTTGTCATGCAAAAATTTATACTTATAAATAACTAGCTGTTGCCCGCGACCTTCGTCCGCGTGAAATGTTATAGCCTATAACCTTCCTCGATAAATGGGCTATACAACACTAAAAGAATTTTTCAAATCGTACCAGTAGTTTCTGAGATTAGCGCGTTCAACCAAACAAACAAAGTCTGTAGATTATACAACTTCAATTTAAAAGCTTTCACAACAACTCAACAAATTATCTTGCAACAAAAAATCAAAATCAAAATAAAGTAACAAATAATAATACAGCTATACTTTATCTGATAGGAAATCTGATACAGATTAATAACATTTTTTTTTATAAATAAAGAAAAGTTATTGTTTTTATAAATGGTTATAACCGGTCAAAAGTAGTTTTGTGTAGTTTGGCTAATTAGTAGTTAAGTAAGATAAAGTACCTACCTACACCAATTTTTGTGATTCTGTTTTTATTTGGACGAAGACTCAGTGGTCCACTATCAATTTTAATTGAAATTTAATGGTTTTTGAAAAACATATTATTGAAGCTAAGAATGTTTTTTTCCATGATTTATCTATGTTGATGATGTTGTTATCTTCAAATAGCAAGTGAGTAGTGTTATCTACTAGTAACGAATCACAGTGAACAGTCGAAACGCCGGACGCTAATCTCTATCATGTGATCATATCTAATGTACAGACCAGCATATCAAGCTACCCGAAACTGGAAAAATTTTCCCAATCAACCTTGTGCCTTACGCTTTTGCTATAAAGTTGAAAATCTATTAAAGAAATTTGACAGATTGTAGTAGCTTGATGTGGCGTCTGTTTGCGGTAAAATGCATTGTCATGATGACAACATCTACCACAGTCAGTGCAAAGATCGATCGATGCTACCGAAATTCATTTGTAGGTACCTAAACACGTTGCGTCAGATTTCAGCACGATTCGACTTCACGTGAAGAGACCTTAAATTATTCAGAAAGTTTTTTACAGACTAAAAAGAAGATTCTGTTCCGTAATATGTTTGCGATTTTCTCAGAATCGTCATCAGGTTATCATTGTTATGACATAAATGAACGCTAATTTCATGAATATTTTATTTTTTACAGTTGCATGACCCTACGTTGGTTTTTTATTGTTTAAAATCTATGTTGCTAATTTAAGCTATAAAGTTAGAGTTGAGCAGTGACGTAGGTACATAAAAATGGGTATGAGGACATTATTATTAGATATCATCTTGTGTTGAATACATCTCTGGGGGTTACTATGACGTCTTAAAGCAGGAGTAATTCCAGTGTGAGAAAGAGACATAGCTATACATGTCGTCTAGCGCCATCTCTTTCCCACACTGGAATTCGTCATGATAAGCCACCTGTTCACCTATATACAATAGTTACAACTAATCATTCGTTTATTACATATTCAGTGCTATATAACTGCAATTAAACTATTAACTCTTATGTACTAATAGACAGTTCATGGGTATTTAAAGGTCTATTTAAATTGACTGATTCGTTGGTTTAGTCGTCACAAGCGCGACTGCTGAGCATGGGGTCCTGGCTTCGATTCCCGTATCGGGCATAATGTTATTGGGTTTTTCCACCAGGAATTTCTCAGTAGCAGTCACGGAGTCGGGATTTGTGCCTGGTTGCTGGAAATAGGCTCGCCCCCCATTACATGACCTCTGCCTAACCCTTCGGGGATTATAGGCGTGATGTTATGTATGTTAAATTGAGTGATAATTGAGTGATTGAGTTTATTAATGCCTGGGAAATTGTCTATTAAAATAAATTAGTAAACAATTTGCATGCTTAAAGACGTTATAAATAGATTAGTAAGTAAAGATCTATATTGAACTAAATTAAACATGGAATGGTGTAAAGTGTAAACAAGCCAATATCGATCGGTACACAACATGGTCGTATTTGACCGGAGACATAATACAAGTGATAAGAGGAGTTACCAGGTGAACTCCGTAGTGTCGTAATGATCATTCACGAACACGGTAAATAACGTAAATTCACGTATTGTTGTCATGGAGCGCCATTAGTTATACGATTTACAATACTTTGAAGCGACCCGCTATGACATGGCGTGTTTGTGTTGATAATTTCATTCAAACAACGCGTGTAATTCCATTTTTAAAACTACTACGTATTATGACATTGACCGCATGTGTAGAATACTTTTTTTTAGTTAGTCGCTGATTATCTTGCCGGCCTGCAATATCCGTTGGAACTTGAAGTCTCGCATTTTGATTACAAACTTAATCGATTGTGGCCGAGTTTTGGGTAACACGTGCCAGTGTCGGAATTAATAAAATATGATTTTGTTATTATTATCTGTAGTTGTAGTGCTAGTTTTGTTAGTGTCGTGGATTAGTTTAGTGAGGGAGAGCAAACGGTTCAATGTGAGAGGACCATCGCCTTTGCCTATAGTAGGAAATGCTCATTTGTTTGTTTCTAAGTCTTCAGGTATGATTTATTGGCTTTTATTTTATTTTGTTATTGATTTTATGTTTCTATTTAATCATTTTTTTTTTGTTTTTTTCATGGATTATGAGGCACTATTATTTTGTGATCATAAATTGTATTTGGATTATTACTAATGAATATTAGTACTTTACCTACTGCAGGATATAAATAAACATGGAACATAACATCTTGCATACCATTTGTAGGCGTGTAGGTGTCCTTCTCATGTTTTGGACAAAATTGAGCGACCTTGTTATTTCGACTAGAACAAAAAACCGGTATTCGGTAGCACTTAGATATCTAAAGACCGTAATTGCGTTGTTCTTCACGGAATTGAATGCGATTTTCACCATCATTTGGGTATGTGTCTAATGCATTAAGAGGCCTATCAGATATTTGTTGAGTTGTACTGCGGTACTGAGTTTAAGCAGCCGACACATCGAATTATGTACCCATTTGGCAGTTGTAATTACGTTTATTTTCAAATTATACATAATTTTTTTTTATCTTTTCTTGAATTTGATTTCTTAAGATATTTTTATATTCTTAATTTTATACATTCCGGTATAAATTTTACGTAATAATATTAATGTAGTAAGGAGAAATATACAGTAAATTCTAAACGTTTTTAATAGTTTTGAACGGGATTTTTTTAAATAGATATTCCAAGTAAATTATTTTAAAATTTTGAGGCCACTCTGAACTAAACCACTATTTAAGAGATATCAGTACTAATATATGTATGTTTCATTTTGTTTGCAACAGTGAGATATAGCAATTAGCTGATCGCTTTCATAAATGGTTGAGATTTTTTAGAATACAAATCGACAGAATTTTATAATTGTTTTATATTATATTTTTATGAGCAAAGTATATAAATTATAAAAGAATTATAAAATCAATATAAGGGACCTTGAAGTTTAATCTGGTGAAAAAACCGTGCGTAGACTAATTTCCGTACGTTTCCTGCAACACGAGCCGCGACCTATGCAGCAGATAAATCTTATGCCAGGTTATTCTACAAAATACAAATTTAAATATTTTACAAATATATAGATATTCGCGTAAAAGAAGAATATTAGCATCTTTTAAATTGCTAAAAAACTGCCCGATAATCATTCAACCCATTCTTACACAATTATTTTCGTTGTACCATCATTATTTTATCAGGGTTCATTCATAATCGTAACTTCGTAAGCCTTTATCTCCTTTTATTTGGGGTCGGCGAAGGGCATTTTCTTAAAACATCCCCATCAGCCATACATTCTCAAGTCTTTATCCAAATTTATTTGGGTCGGTGCAGCCTGCCTTTTTCCATATTAACACTTATCTATTACTCGTCAGGAGTCTACCCCCTTTCTTGCCATTTCATCTTTCACACAGATTCTGTCTGTTTCTGTTCTTAAAGCCATTCAAATTCATACTCAAAATTCTCCCCACGACATTTTCCTCATTCCTCTGCAACATCTGTATTGATCAGCTATCATCTCCATATACCATCCGTTTGCCATAACATCGTTCATACAAAATTCATCCTTAGTGTCTCGTGTCTCGTATTCTTCATTCACCTTTTCTCGCAGTCGAGCCTTTCATCAGAGAACATCAACATTCTCAACCAATATACAAAAACATGTCATAACTCAAACTTACGGTAAAACATGTGTACCTGCAAGTTTAAATCCTCTCGTGGTTTACTTACGCCATGACCGTCAGGCCATGAGCCCGTGACACAAATATTTTGCCAAATCCATTTAGGTCTGTGGCCCTCATAAGATAGTAGATAGAATTGCATAGAAGTAGTACCATGCTGTTGGGTTTAGCCGATTGTATTCAAGGTTTGCAGAAGTTGTGTTTAGAATTAGAAGTAGGTCATTAATACTCAGGTAGGTATATCATATCAGTTACTAAATCCAGAGATAAACTTGACCGCATTTTTTTTGCCCGAATGTACAAAGATAAAAAATACTTTTTTTTTACAAAAATGGAGCAATGCTGAAAAAATCGCTCATGATCTTCAGTTTCACCTGTTAGTGAAACTAATATTTAGCAATAAGATATATATTATGCCTACGAAAATTTTACTTATCAGTGACCTCTAGCTACTTATTGCGAAAGGCAAATGACCGATTATTGTTTGTTTATTTTAAGATCTCGAACTCCGGATACCTTATCATTTTGCTTACTTATAAAGTAATAATAAACATAATAATAGCTTGGACCCTGCTCCCGATACCGGCGGACCACTATTTTTAAATGTTTTTTAATATTGTTTGATATTAGAATATTTAAAAATGTATTTGATATGTGTAAAAATAAATAAAGGAAATAATAATATTATTAGATTGTCACTTAAACAAGCTCTGTGACACACTAGATAGTCCAGTCGGCCAAAAACACCAATACTGGCTTGCTTGAGCCATAGAAAGAAAGGCGAAGGATGTTTGTCAGGTAAAATGCGTAAAAGACGAAGCTGGAGTGATTCTTTCGGATAATGAGAAAATTAAGGATAGGTAACTTTAAAATACTGTTTTATAAGGAGAATGGCTGAAGTGCTGAGCTTGAAAGTAAACCAAAAAAGAAGGATTCGTGAAGGATGAAACGCATGTGACTGATAATGGTGAATATGAATGTTGATGGATGTAGAGGCTGGATTGTGTGAGTAATGTAATGGAAGTAAAAGGAGTAAGTAAATGATGCGGGGAGAAAGGAAGAAGAAAACATATTGCGCCGACCAAATAGATAGAAACAAGGGCGGAAAAGTGATTATTATTAGATTGTCACTTCTATCACCAATTATAGAAGTACAAAAGTTTTCGTTAAGAAAATATGTATATGTTTTTTGAATAACTAAAATAATAAGTTACGTGGTTTAAAAGGCGTCGTCATTTGCATTCAAAGCTACAATCAATAAATTATGTCACCTGCCTATTAATAATTATTTTAACACCGTGCCCGTACGAAAACATAACAAGGACAACCTTACCATGTTCTCGTCTGCTTCCAGTCTAACAAACTGTTGTCTACAACATTAGTTTTAGTATATGCGAAACCTGAAAGACGTGTCTAGTATTTTTATGTAGAAAATCTATGTACAAAATTTTAAAACTGTATCATGAAAAATCACAAAAACGTGGTCACCAAGCGGCGCCGCCGCACGAGTGCCTCCGGCGTCGTCTTTAGCTCATTGAAAATAATAATTTGGAAGTAGGTACCTAAATGATTGCGATAGGTACTTAGTATCGCTCGGTGTCCACCTTGTAACTTTTTTAAAATATTTTTGGGACAAAATATAACATGGTTTAAAAATTAATGGAATCGATTCAGTTACTTATTCTGAACAAACTATATTCAGGTTTCGCATGTACTAAAAATAATGTTGTATAAATATAGAATTGGAACATTGCATTAACCTGCCCGACTTTCAAAATATCCTTATAGTTAATAGGATATCGGTATTTCCCTACATATTACTAGTATTAAACTAAATAGTGAGCGCTAGTTATAAGATTTTTAGAGTTTTGATTGAGGAATAATGAAAGAACCATCGTTTTCTTTTCATGATTCTGTATGAATTTAGGTTTCACGGAGCTGACTGATTTAGGTTAAAAATAGCTTTATTATGCTAACAAAGGCTTGATATACTTATGTCTGGTATCATAATTTAAATAAGGGATGATAGTTTGAGTTGGTCTGCGGGAAATCCCAGAGGTTGGTCGTACGGCTTTATGAATTGGTTTGTAAATAGGAAGTACATATGAAATGTATCGTGTATTTACAAGTTTTGCGTGTCCTCATTAAAACTTGTTTCTTTTGATTACAGAGGTCCTGAACTTAATACACAGCCTATCGGTGAAGTATGGTCAGGCGTTCCGTGTGTATTTTTTCTCCGCTCCATATGTCGTCATCTGCCATTCTAAATACGCTGAGGTGAGTTAGATAAACGTATGGTACCTGCTTATTCGTTTGCAGTTCGAAAAAGAAAAAAAAAGAATCAACTTTTCGTTCAAAAGAATAAAGGACATTGGGGACTTTTTTGACGTCATTTTTTAGTTTATTGTTAACTTAGTTATTTTAGGTTTTTATATTTTAATTTATAAATGTATGTAATATTCAAAGCTTAAATAAATAAACTTTAACAAATGAACCTAATGTTAACGCATTTTTTAAGGCGCTAGTGTCGAGCACGGAGCACATAACAAAAGGCAGGTCATACAGCTTCCTGACATGCTGGCTCGGACAAGGACTACTCACTTCCACAGGTACTAACGAGGTTTCTTTGTTGTTAAACTAGACAATTGCTAAACTGAAAGTAAGATTTTATTGACGCTAAAAAATATAGAAGTAACTACACTAAAACACGACACTGATACTGCACGACCATAAAACTTTGGTAGAATCGCGCGTAAAGTACTTTGATAAATATTTAAAATAAACTTGCGGTCTGCACAACACTCTAATCCCAATGCTATATTCATAGCATAGCAATATTCGTTACCTAATTATTACATTATTTTAGGTCAAAGATGGAAGGCTCACCGCAAGTTCCTGACTCCCGCTTTCCATTTCAACATACTCCAGAATTTCCTGCCAGTATTCTGCAAGCACCAGCGCATTCTGACGGAGAAACTACGAGGATTGGCCGACGGCCGGCCGGTTGACATGTTGCCTATCGTCGCTTTAACGGCCCTTGATAACGTGACAGGTAAAGAGTCATGGTCGTAAGGCCAACAGAATTAAAATATCAAATTATTAAATTCGAACTCCAATTCATACTATTGCAACAAGTACCAAAGTCGCCGAAGACCAGAGATCCAATTGAAAATTTTGCCATTTCCTGTATTTTGTCGAAGATTTAACTACACCAGTCATTTGAAACTATTGAGCTAAACCTAAGCACACAGTTATTAATCTAAGCTAGGCTGGCAAAGTCCTAGACTCGACTAAGGACTGTTAAGGCTTTGTAATGGGACCATATGGTGTTACTAGTTTTATTATAAGTTCTAATATGAGGTAAAATCTTTGTCAAACCACAGAAAAAAACATCATAATATACTTTAAGTTTCTCTATTTCAGTTCTCTAGCTACTTAGGCACTGGTGTCTTCGTATGAAGTGAAGTCCTTATCATAAGCTACTATTTGATATATTTCCCATATATGTATATTTGCCCAGATTTCATAGAAATTTGCCAATGGTCCTTTTTTTTTTACGAAAAAAGATGTAAGGGCCTGGAAGCGAATTACATTGAGTCTTCTAATTGTAGCAACAAAAAATATTGGCTTATCTGAAACTATGACTTCAATAGTATTTTATGGTTCTTTATTTAATTATTTTAATATCCAGTTACTAAATAAAATTCAGTTTTGTTTAATTAATTTTTAGTTGTGCATATTTATGCATATGTATTTGAAAAGCAAACTTTCATTTTTTTATTTTCTAGAATCCATTATGGGCGTATGTGTGAATGGGCAGGGAGAGAGTGAGTCTGAATATGTGAAATCCATCGAAGAGTAAGTACCTAATACTTTTTAATTTCGTATTAAAAAAGAAAACATGCATAAGCACACATGCAATAAACACAAAATAATTGTATTACAACAACAGCTTAAAACAGCATCAATCAATAATAATACATCTAAGAATCCATTGCACATTAAACAATAACAAATACTAATAGGTATGCATAACCTGTATCAATAAAGGTTGTGAACGTTTTTAATTATAGATTGTCAGCCATCGTGACGATGAGAATGCAAATACCATTCTTCGGTGAAGACGCTATTTTCAATTTGTTGCCATACAAGACGAGGCAAGACAAGGCTTTGAAGATTCTACACAGACAGACTAACAAAGTGATCGAAACCAGACGACAAGAGTTGAAGAAGGCTAATATTACTACTCTTAAGGACAGCAGTGATATTGGTAAGATTTCTGAAGATAATGATAACGTAAAGCGTGGTATTGAACATAATATAGTTTTTACTATAAGAACCTTCTTCTTTGTGTCGTTGCCACGACAGTCTTAAAATTTGTTAGCCCAATCCTTCGCCACTCCATGGCGTCGTCGGTGCTGCCCTCAGTAGGTACCCCAATATAATACCTCATATAATTGATAATGTTGTTCATAAAAATGTTCTTTTAAAAGGTATTAAGAATAAGCACGCGTTTTTGGACCTGTTGCTGCTCGCTGAAATCGACGGCAAAAAGATTGACGACGAAAGTGTGAGGGAGGAGGTCGACACATTCATGTTTGAGGTGAGTTCCTTTTATTCTAATATCACGTTCTTTTTTAACATTATTATTGTAATAGTCCATTGTCTGTTGCCACATAGGTACAAGCAATTACTTCACGAGGATGTGGGGTTCATTACTGTACTTGTCAGTTTGGTTACAGGGGAGACCAAACAAATATTTAAGATGAAGATACCCATATTTTTTTCTTTCGAAAATAGATTGTCGTTGATCGACTCAAATCAAATCATCATCATGCCTACAGCAGTCCAATGCTGGACATAGGCCTCTCATATTGCAAGCCATTCAACTCGATTCTCGGCAACTCTCATCCACATGCTACCAGTATCAGCTGCTCTAGCCTAATAAAACTATATAATTATGGAATGTTGTAAAACAATCTTGAATCTGTTTGCACAGGGTCACGACACAACTACTTCGGGCATCGTGTACACTCTCCACTGTCTATCAAAGCGCAGGGATGTTCAAGAAAAGATCTACGATGAACTTAAGACTATCTACGGTAGCGAAATGCACAGAGACCCGACTTATCAGTAAGTTTAATTTACTTAAGCATACTAATTCTTTTCTTTCAATGTCATCACCATTTTGTATGCCCTTATCCCAATTATTGGGGTCGGCGCAGCATGTCTTTTTCCATACTCTGTTGGTCGCCATCTCATGATGTCTTCTTTTAGTTCTACTTAGTCTAACCCTGGTATCAAATTATCAATAGGCAAGATAAAAAAAACTTAAAATACTTAAACTCAAGTAATTACTTCAGTTTAAGTAATTACTCAGGCAACCATTTTTATGAAATAGACAAGAATTTGAACGAAGTAAGAACTTTCAAAGAAAGCGAAGTTAAGACTTAGAACTTTTGACAGTTCTAACTTCAAGCAATTACTAAACTACAGAATAGAAATCGTATCTTAACTTATTACTTTTACTCAAGTAATCGCTTTGTCTTGTTTATAGATACGGGTGTTACATTTGGTGACGACAAGATGTCGAAACTAGTCATGCTAACAAGTGTTCATGGAATGGCAAGAAACCAAATGAATACCGTTGATTTATACTAATCATTATGTCAAGAATAGTTTTTATTAGCTAGGTAGATAATATTTATTATGCGTCAAGAAATAAATTAAGTTCATTATTTATGTATGTAGCTAGCTGCATTGACAATGAGTTGAAGCTTCGGTTACAAGATTACCACATAATAACACTAACATGCTACATTCAGTCGTGTCTTTAAATAATACATCTACTTTTGTTTCTCATTAATTATGTCATAAATTAAATCATCTGTTTTGCATTATTTAGCGTTTTTTGCTAGACGTCGTTATTAATATTGCAAATCTAATTAGCTGTTAAAATAATTGTTAGGTGTGTAAATAATAAGTCATAAATTATAATTATATCACAAAATATAACTACTATAGTAAATTGGTCTTATTCATAGGATTACCAGCAGTGATAGCCTAGTGGTGTGACTGGCGAACTTCCAAGTTCTCTCGAGTTCAAACCCGCACCTCTGATTTTTCGGATTCTTGTGCATATTGTATAAATATCACTTGCTTCGGTGATCCAAGAAAACATCGTGAGGATACCAAACCAGCATGCCTGAGAGATATTTCTTGACGGCATGTAAAGCCAAGTCATGTAAAGCCATGGGCGGCATAAAAATTCTGGCACTAACCAAAAGAAAGAGAAAAGAAGATAGGATTATTATATTAGGTATTTTTAGTTATAAAGATTGCTATGGGAACCAAAGGGCATTCAAATTGGCAACAATATTAATATCAATTATAATATAAGCGTGAAAGGATTCTAGATTGCAAGTCAAAAAATGTCTGAAACAAGTCGTGAAAAAAGATTCATTTCTGAGCGTGAGGTATTTTACAAATCGTTGCTGAAACGGAGCGAAGTAGGCAAGACTTGAATTGCCTCGAGCTTTACAGACTCTGAATTTGTCGCTATTTTTATTACTTGGCACTTTTTGATAATTTTTAATTAGTGACAGAATGTCCTACTTGGATTCTTTTATTTATGTCACTAAGAAAAAGTTTATTCAAGGCAGCCTGGGGAATAAATAATTTACCTAAGTACAGAAGTGATGTAATAAAATTATTTTTTGTTGTTTAGTGAGCTTAATGACATGAAGTATTTGGAGTTGGTCCTCAAGGAGTCCATGCGGCTGTACCCGCCAGTGCCACTCATTGAAAGAAGAATCATGAGGGACTGTGGTAAGTATCAACACTACTTTCTTTATTCATCATCATCATAATGAGTCTATGGCAATATTTTGCCGGATGTAAGCTTTTCACATTGCACCAAGAAACTGTCTTAGCTTAGTTACGACCTACGGGTACCTCGTGTATTTATTTAGATCGGCTAGATTACCTACATTAAAAAGACTGTTAATAGTTTTGTCTCGTTATTTGTATGAAAAAGATTAGAAGAGCACGAAGGTAACCTTTTTTCTAGATGCCTAGATGTTTGTTTGTTTTTTAATTTTAACCGCCATTTTGTTTTGCTTGTGATAATCCAATAGTTTTTAATTTTTATCTTGAAACATTTTCATTCAACCGCACTACATAATCACAGTTAATGGCGGCCTTTAAATCCGGATTCATTGGTGTTTAAATAGGTACAATTATAATATATGTGTCACTGTCATGTAACCTTTAACCCGGCAATACACAGCCACAACATAGCCCGACATTAGCTATAATGTAGTTTCGAGTTGTGTTGACTTAGGTTATTTATGTTTTTAGAATAGGTACAAGGTCCTTTCATAGATGTAATATTTTTATCGCAGTGAAAATATAATGCCATGCCTAAAGTAAGGGAATTGTGTCATTTGGTGGCTTTTCATTTTTCATTTTCATTATAATTCTAATTTTTTTTCTTCATAATCATTTCATTAACCAATTTATCGGCGTCGACAAAGCATGTCTTCTTCCATTCTTTTCTATTACTCGTCATCACAGTAGTTATCTCGTTTCTAGCCATAATTATCATATTTTATACAGTCTATCCATCGCTTCTTCATTCTTCGCTTTTTTTAAATATATGAGATTGTGTGAATGTCTTTCCTACAATTTACGTAAAACGGTATTAAATATAATAAGCTATTATTATACCAAGTTTTTTTAGTAAGTTATTTATGACTTCTATACGGTACCTATATTTGAAACCGTTACAATGAAAATATAAATCATAATTACATGACTTTTATTTCTAATTTATTCAGGGTAATGGCCTCTAAATCGATAGTTTTGATTTGTTATTATGTATAAGGAAAAGCCAAAATAACTGTCGAGTCATTCGTTTATTTTTTTATTTCGAATACAATTCGAAAATTGAACGGTGAACGGAACAAAAAAGCATTTTCCGCGCTTCACTAAATTGATTTTATTCTATTGGCAGACAGCATTGCACACACCCTGTAAAACTAAGCGTATTGTAATTGCACATAAATTTAGAGAAAGTGGATCTGGTATACGTGACAGAGGGGACGTTTGACGTAGCTAGTCTAACGTATTTTCTTCATTCCAGAGGTGGGAGGACTGAAACTAATAAAAGGCACATCAACCTTAATAAACATCTACCAGATCCAACGCCAGCCAGATTTGTATGACGACCCCTTGGAGTTCCGTCCGGAAAGGTTCGAGGCACCGCTGAAGAACGCCTTCAGTTGGCTCGCCTTCAGTGCTGGACCAAGGAACTGTATTGGTGAGTGTCTTCAACATCCGAGCCTGTTACTGTATATTTTAGTATCAGTAATAAGGCCTACTAACTAATAACTGCCTAGTTGTCTAGTGGTCGCAAGCGCGACTGCTGAGTATGAGTTCCTGGGTTCGATTTCCAGGTCGGGCAAAGTGTTAATGGGTTTTTTCCATCGGGAATTTCTCAGTAGCAGTCACGAATTTGTGCCCGGTTGATGGCAGTAGGCTCGCCCCCTATTACATAGGACTTGACTTTTCTGGCGAAATGTGGATGTACTTGTTAGGTACACCTCTACCTAACCCTTCGGGACCAAATACTACAATCATACATTTTTCAACTGCCTGTTGCGTCTCTTCAGATGCATCGCCAATGTGATCACCGTCACCTATGGTCATCTGTAATTCCCGTAATAAGGATGTCTTTAGAAGGCGGTAGCCACTTATCATTAGGTGGTCCATCGGCCTGTTTGCCATCCAACAGCATAAAAAAACGGATGCTCATTATTAAGACAGTGTTTATTGGGAGCGGCTGTCTTGTGATCTCCACAATCGGTTTACTGTTACAGGAATTCTTAATTCAGATGGGTCATTCACTATCAGTTATATTTGGTTTAACAATAGCACACACAATACAACAATAGTGACCTGTTATTACTTGAGCCGTTATATTTCGCTCATACATTCTTTTTTGGTCAGGCTTAGCTAAGGAATTGAATGGATCGTCCATCCAAGTTGACTCTTCTAAAATGGGTTAAATTGGACCGGTTATAGCTTAAACATATTTCATTTTGTCGTTGATTAAAATGTTTCGCAGGACATAATTCATTTCCAAAACTCCACCGAAACACACCATAAATTCTCCACCATTAATTCATTTCTGTTCTTCCTCAGGTCAAAAATTTGCGATGATGGAACTCAAAATAACTATCTCGGAGATTGTCAAGAACTTCTATATATTGCCAGCAGATCAAGAGCCCCAACTAAGTGCAGACCTCGTTTTGAGATCCAAGAACGGAGTCCATGTCAAATTTATGCCAAGGAATTAATATGAATGATTGTTGAAACTTAAAATACCTGCTCGTTACCGGATGACATTGTGAACTTAGCAAATATTATATTTTGTGAATTAGTTTTATGAAAGAATATATTTTTGTATTTATAAGTCCAGTCAGTAAATATATTTTTGGGAAGGAATTAAATGTTATAAGTTAAAACATATTTTTATTTGAACGCTCATCATTCCTGCGAAATATAGTGTTCACGAGAGAAAAACTATCAATGAAATTGTTATTCTTGGATACCATATCAATAATATTAATAGGAGTTTAAAGAATAAGTAAGTCCCTATACTAACTTACATACAGCACGTGATAAATAAGGATCATCTTTATTTCCTACAAGCAGATCTCAATGCTTTTGACAAGTTAAACAGCCATAGCGATCGGCTCGTGCTATTGGAACTTGGAACAACAAAAGTGGTTCCTTGCGTGAGTATTTTTTAATCTCTGTTCTTGACAGATGCTGTCTTCTTGTTGGATTAGCTCCTTTCAGACTTCTTTCCTGTCCTCGTTTCGGTCGTTTGTAAATCTTTACGTTGGTATAATGAGAACTAGGGGTAGACTGTTTATGAAACTTTACAGTATGAACAGACACGAACGACGACACACGACGACACACGACGACGACACACGACAACGACACACGACGACGACACGACTCACGACTTCGTATGATATTACGAAGACCAATAAAGGGTATGCAAGTGATACTGTGGATTTTGACTCATAAGTTAAATGAAGTCGATACAATTTGCAAGTTACTGTGCCATAATATCATAGCTGCGGTGCACTAAGCTTTTCTTGGGCTACTTCCAAAAGCTTCATTTATCAGACCTTAAAAACACCCACAAAACCCCAAAACCTAGTCTTTAAAAAGCTTCTGAGTTTTCTCTGAACGTTGTAAGAAAAATATTTAATGAAGTCGTAAAGAGGTTAAGACTGCAGGAGTTTAAAAGAAAAAATAGACTTTCTTCAAAACTGTTCTGAGACTCCAAGTACCTAAAAAGTGGTGTTCTTTATTCAAAGTAGTTAAGTTTTCACGAGTTTCCCACTAAAACGGTATGTGGAGTAGTCTAATTAGTGCTGTATGTAGCCACTAGACGGGAGTTAAAAGCGACAGTTTTCCCGCCATTTTTGCTCAGCTTGCAACCTGAACTGGGAAACGCATTGAGAATAGCGCAGCGCTTGGCTGCGTGTGTTGGTTTTCGCAATCTCTTTAGTAGTAATAGCGAACCGTATTGCTCCGACGCGCGACGCTTGTCTTTTACCAACATCCCGAACAAGCTGAATTTCGAACTCACAACTGATGAACCGACCATCTCCACATTCAACCAAGTAATAGGAAAATTATATGAATTCAACAAACCGCTTTACCTGGCCTTATGCCAAGACATTGAATGGCAGTATACACCATCACTCTGTTCATAATTCTGCCTTGGAGTCGTAGTTCTGAGAACATTAAAATATTACATATTTCCGGGCCAAATTTCATCATCGACAAAGGTGTCAAAAAGGGCGATCCACTCTCACATAAGCTGTACACAAGCGCACTGCAGGAGGTTTTTAGGAAGCTGCCTGATTCAGGACAGTCACGAGGCATAAATGTTAGAGGCCATGAACAGACAAACCACCGCTTTGTTGATGATATTGTGATTTCCTCCACACCATCTTCAGAACTTGAAGAAATGCTCCAACATCTGAGCACGGCAAGTCTTGAAATTGAAATTTCAATGTTACATGCAGTTTCAGTTACTTGCAGTGTCTTTAAAAAAGAAACAAGACAAGGAAGTCGAAAGACGAGTCCAAAATGCTTGGAAGACCTTCTGGTTCCTACAAAAACACATAAAGGTAAGCCTTCCAATAACATTATAAAGAAAACTCATCGACATGTGCATCCTGCCCGTCATAAACTACGGTGCCACCAAACAGATCGCGTTAGATACACCGACCCGCGCTCCATAACTCAAGCACCTAGCTGATCTTGGAGTTAAAACCGACAAGCTGAAGTGGGAGTGGGCTGGTCACATCGCACGGATGCAACCCGGAGAGGTGGGCAAGGATCGTCACTCACTGGATGTGTGAGGGTGGACATTGCCGTCGACGTCGACTGCGGTGAAGGTGGTGTGACGATCTGATCAAGTTTGCAGGGCAAACGTAGCCAAAAATTACACAAAACATTAGGTTTAGAAGGAGAAAGCGGAGGCCTTTGAGAAAAAATCTTTCTAACATTTTGTTTGTTATTTATCATCGCATACAAAATTCGCAAGTCACTTCATTCAATTTACTCGACATCGTAAAACTTTAGGGCCGACTCATAAACGTGGTTATGGGTTATAGGCGACATTATTAACTGAGATGTCTGAGTAAGGGTTTCGTCTAAACATGCCCAAATAACTTGAATTCCAAGTTGTCTTATGGAGATGGTCTTAGGTGGTTTAACTCTCGTGGTTGCAGCAATTAAAGTAAGTAGACATAGCCCATAAAGTGTTTTGTTACGAGATTGACATCTAAGTATGATACATTCAAAGTCATAAAGTGTTAGGTTTCGATATTAAACTTGAAGTTTATCTACATAGTTAAGTACTTGAAATGTTAATGTTCCTTCTTGATTAAAATAGGTTATAGTTGTCAATATTATCTACTGTTTTTTTGTTTTCACTTTATGAGATAGATAGGCTTTATGGGGTAGGAACCCTGAAATCGCGAAAGAATTATCAGCAACTCCACATATTTTGAATTTATAATATTTTAGTGCTAAAGCACTAAAATATTATAAATTCAAAATATGTGGAGTTCTGTAAACAGAGCGATACTTCACAACTTCATTCAGTAATTTCATCAGGTATTCCGGACATGTAGTTTGCACATCACTTGTTTACTAAGCGCCTCATTGCGCCGGGTTACATCGTAATTTGTTGGCACACGCTAACCGGGGCCTCTCTAATTAGGCTGTATGACACTATAATTCCTTTGCCTTTTTAAAAAAATATCAAGGCAAAGATGGCGGAAGCTTTTGAAAAGCCGAATACCGGAAATTTGATTTTATCTTCTGCCCTCATAAATATCAAGGCCTGCATTGAGGTAAGCTTTTCATTATTTTATAATGTTGTTTAATATATCAATTGTTATAGCGATTTCCCTCTCATTTAATTTAAAAAAAGGAGGAAAAAAAGAGTGACATTGCGATGTCCTGGTCACCCAAACAACGAATGCTTTTGAGGTGGACTTTGGACAGGCTTACAACGGTAAACAGAAACTCCGAGCACTTATCCCGATCATGTTTGATGTAGATTGTGTAATATATAATTAAAAACAATTCTAACGATGACCATGCGCAAAACAAGAGGGCGCACCTACCTATATCTTGTTAATTGCGTACCTACCTACTTAAAGTCTAAAACAATTTTCCTGATAAATGCAGTAATTTCGATAACATGAGCTTTGAAGGGTGTTTTTAATGGAACTATTCGGTTTATCGCCTTGTCACAATTATTTTGGTACGTTTCAATAGTTGCACTTTGGTCGGAGATACTACAGATTGTGCATAGTCATGATGAACATATTATTATATTAGGTAGGTAATGTAATTAACATTGATTGATCGATGCTGCTAAAATTAAGTAATTTGTAAGTTACATCGGAATATTCTTGTTTATCATTTTAATTCAAAATTTATTTATTTTATTTGGCTCTTCAACAATGAGTACACTATTACATATAATAAAGTAAAACATTGCAAACTTAAGTCTTAAGTGCCCCATTACTTAAAGAAGAGCACTGCATGCACTATATTATGCGCCTAAATATCTATTTAAACAATAATAATACATGCAGTTTGTTATTTTCGTTCGCGGCTTAGGTACACCGATAGGTGACAAAACACTCTTTCGTGATTCCGTGCCCGAAGGGTAACCAACGGAAATTACTAAGCCTCCGCTTTCCATCCTTCCGTCCGTCTGTCTGTCAGCGGGCTGTATCTCAAGATCCGTAATAGGTAGACAGTTGAAATTTTCACAGAATGTGTATTTCTGTTGCCGCTATAACGCCAAATAAAAATAAATTAAAAGTTAAAGGGAGCTCCCCTACAACTACGGAACCCTTCAAGCGTGATTCCGTCTCGTACTTGGCCGGTTTTTGTACATTTGTACTTCCTTTTAGCTGCATGATTAGTTGCGACGATCTTTTCAGGACGAAAAGTGTCTCCGTGCACAATACACAATACTGCCAGTATTAGTCGATAATCGGTCTGTGAGACCTAAGCGGATATAGGTTGTTATAAAATTTGTCACTTGTGATTTTGAACTAAATTATGAAAACTATATCTAAAAAGATTTCTATTTAGTATCCTAATCCTAATTAATATTATAAATGCGAAAGTAAGTTTGTTTGTTACCTTTTCACGCCTAAACCACTGAACTGATCATACTGAAATTTTGCATATACATTGTCAGGTGTACAGAAACGGACATAGGACACCTTTTATCCTGAAAAAAAAGGACTGTTCCCGCGGAAAACAACAATAACGTTCTTATGATAATAGATGGCACCACGTGTCTTTCGAATCATGGTTGAATTATAATATTACAAGCCGAGTACAACCCGAATTGATTGTCAAGTTCTGAATTAACGCGAGCAAAGCCGCGGGAAAAAGCTAGTAGCTCATAAGGTATCTTTTAGGTTTGTAAGTTTGTTAGTGGAAAAAATGTATCTTTTCTTACAACCTCTTATAAAAATCGAACAATTGTTTAGAGAGCACATTAAATATGATTGCTTTTATGCTGATTGCTTTTACGCGACCATGCGCAAGAGGGGCGCGTCGCTGGTGCGTAGGGTGCGGAGCAGCACCAATGCTGTCTTGGCGATGATAGCGGATCGGATGGACTGCCCATACAGGCGGCACTGTTAGGATAGGCACGTTGTCAGCTGGGACGGTTCCCCGGTGTGGGTGCGTTCTTTGAGGCGGCAAGCCGCCCACTACCTAAATGCGCCCCAAAAGGTAATAGCCATTAGGCTAATCCGGGGGTACCGCACGATCTCCGGCGAGGCGGCTAGCCTTCTTGCCGGATTGCCGCCATGGGATCTGGAGGCGATAGTCCTCGCACGCCTGCACGAATGGCGCGCGGAGGCACTACGTCAGGGGCAAGCTCCGCTGCCGCGGCAAATTGCCGCTCAGCGGACAGACCTCCGGCGTGATCTCATTGCGATATGGAGAGAGCAAACTGTCGCAACCCCGTGCAGGGCACGCCACCATAGTGGCGATAAGTCCCCCCTTTGAGGAGTGGCTAGAGAGGCGCCACGGCGCCCTCACCTACCGCCTGACGCAGGTCCTCACCGGACACGGTTGTTTCGGGAGGTTCCTGCACCGAATCGGGCGGGAGGAAACGCCCGGGTGTTTCCACTGCGAGGATCGTACGGAGGACACGGTGGAGCACACTGTAGAGGTCTACCCCGCTTGGGCGGAGCACCGCCGTGTCCTCGTAGCGGCGATTGGCGGCGGCGATCTCTCGCGTCAGGCCCTGGTTCAAGCCATGGTCCGGAGCGAGAGGGAATGGGAAGCCGTCACCACCTTCTGCGAAGCAGTCATGCTAGTGAAGGAGGTGGCGGGACGTGAGAGGAAAAGAACCTCACGTCCCAGCCGCCGCGGGAGACGCCCTGGGCGTCGGGGGTCACGTGGTGGCTCCCGGCCACCGTAGGCGCGGGCCTGTGGACGGCGAGTTATGGGCTAGCTCGCCGTCCGGCCGTCTTATGACGACAGGCCGTGTCGACAGCGCGTTCGTGTTCCACGCACGCCTCAAAGAGATGTCAGCAACCACGTAGGGGTCCGCATGGGCCGATGCCTGCCAGGGCTGCGGGACTGTTCGAAAGAGATACCGTGGCCCTGGAACACAAAGGGCAAAGAAGGAACATGGATGGGTTTTAGTCAGTACAAGTCTGACACTCCCTTCCGCTCCGCCCAGAGTGGGGGGGGTCATTTGATGATTTCCCATCCTAAAAAAAAAAAAAAAAAGCTGGGACGGTTAGATATTGTCTTTTGATTTTCTTTTTTTAGTTTTGTTTTTGTTTTTATTATCATTTTTGTGTTGTCTGTATTTGTGTGTACTCCAAAATAAGTTAAGGTTGCTCGAAATAAATGTATTTGATTTTATTTAAAAGGCAGTAACACGCATAATATTATATTTCCAAGAAAGCCAAAACGTTTTATAGTTCCATTCAAATTAGATTCTTAGGTACCTACATAGATTTTGTACTCGGTGCTAGTGCTCATATTAAATTCCTAACGTATGTACTGCGTCGACCGCAATGGTTTGCGACACCTGCCTCATTTGATTGTGTAACCCACCTTTCCCACCGCACAGTGGCAGCCAACATTTCCATGCATCACAATATATTTGCTAGCGGAAGGATACTCGAAATAATACCAACCTTCAAGAACTTGTAGTTTATTAAGTTGAATGGGCAATTTGGTAGCTACTACTTATGTAATTAGCACACAGAACACGTTTGTGTACTTATTTTTTGTACAAGTCATTGTTTGTTGCCGTCAAAATCGTCGATCAATATAAAAGTATATAGGCACCTAATTCCGAAAATAATAGCTGAAAATACTATCGCGTTAGGATCCAATCACATAGGATCGTTTGAATAAATAAAAAAAAAAACAAATATATAAAAAAATTAAAAATTCTTTAAAAGTTTCAAAACTATTTTTATAAAATGAATCGTAGAGTGAGGCACTCGCAGGAGGTTTGAAAACTATAGAGAACAAGTTTTGAGGTAACCCACACATACATGCGGTTTAGTTGTTTTTATAAAGAATATTATAGCGTGGTATTTAATTCAACCTTGTTGAATATGAGAAAGATATCATGTAGATTGAACATACTCGTATTTTAAACATAAATAGAGGTCTTGTATGCCAAAGTAAGAAAAAATATACCAAAAAAGTTCTTGTTTGTTTACTTTTGAACTGTTAATTCGATCCAGGAGTTATCAAAATTAGTTTTTTTTTACGATGATGTGATTGAGCTTAGCGAGCCTCTCCCATTCCATCTTATGTGAAACAAGTGACAACTATCAAGAGGACAGGAACTCCTTATTCATCATGTAGAATTTGCCATTAATGGATTTGAAATTTTAAACACATTGAATCATATTGAACCATGGAATGATGATCATCGGTATGCATGGTCCGACTTGTATGCAGAGTTGCAGACTAACATGAAATGATAAGAAAGACAGAATAGACAATCAATGGTTAAGTAATTATTAACCATTTATTGTCAATTTGAAAGAAAGTAATCAATTAAACGATTAGCGATACTTCCAAGCGACCCAGTATGATATGATATTATGTTTGTGTTGTTACTGTTACATAGTTGTATTCAAACAACGCGTGTAATTCCATATTCAAACGGTTACGCATTGTGGCATTGACCGCAGGTCCTTATGTATGTGTAGGTTTTTTTTCTTAGTTAGTCGCCGATTATCTTGCCAGTCTGCAATGTCTTGTTGTGGTCTCGCATTTTCATTATAAACCTCATCGAATGAGGCCGAGTATTGAGCAGCACACGTGCCAGTGTAGCGATTAAAAATGATTTTGTTATTAGTATCTGTGGTTGTAGTGTTAGCTTTGTTAGTGTCGTGGATTAGTTTAGTGCGGGAAAGCAATCGTTTTAATGTGCAAGGGCCAACGCCTTTACCTCTGATTGGAAATGCTCATTTGTTCGTTGTTAAAACTACAGGTATCATTTATTAACTTATCTTTTTATTATTTGTTTCTAATTAAATTTATTGCTTGAAATTTTTTTTATTTAACTATTATGCACTAATCAGTTATTAAATATGTTTTTACTTAAAATTAATTGATTTGGCGTTGCTTCATATCAAACCGAGTTAGTAGAACATAAGATACCTCTCATAAATGTATGTATACAGGGTAGGTAAAAAATCGTGGATCAAACGAAACAGGGCGATAGTTTGAATATTTGCAGTAAAATATCTCTGTGGTAGAGCCCTAACTTGATCTCAATAAAAGTTATGACTATTTGAGTGTTTTTTTTTTAAAGAAAATACCAACATGTGTAATAATTAGGCAATTAGAGTAAAATGGGTACCCATTTTAAAACAATAAATGGTATAAAGTTGCTTTTAGAAAATGTATCATCACTACAAAACTGCTTTTATTACAGCGGGTACCATGATTTCTGAATATTGACACGTTTTTCAATATCTTTTAAGTCTCACGAAAAAAATTTGTTACTTAAGAACATTACTGTAAAAAAATGTAAGTAATCAAAAAATGACCCTGATAACCCCAAGTATCGCCCTATTTCGTTTGACCACTATTTTTACCGACCCTGTATATTTTTTTAAAATTTCGTTTTAATACATATAGAATTATTATTATTTGTAGTGTATGCCCATAGGTTTACAATTACAGGGTTTGTAACTGTAACTTAGTTTTTAGCGACTGTTCAACATAAAATTATGGACTTGGAACACACATAAATATAATAAGTAGGAAATAAATTCCTGTAAGTACGAGTATCTTGAAGTAGAATAAAAATGTAATTTTCGTAATGTAATTCGGTAGTGTTTATCAAATGAACAGCCTAATGCCAGATGTCGATAACAAGAATAACAGACACATTCACATAACAAATAAATTAAAATTCAAAAACATTGTAAAATCGAATAGTTCGACGAAGATATCGAAATGCTAAATGGCTACGGTCAAACAGGTAACCCATAAAACCTGTTGCCAAAATCGGCGTAGGTACTAGGTAGGTATATACGGCGGCACATGAAGGTGTACATTTCCAGTATAACTTGGCTTCGCTTTGTATAGATTTCATATACAATGAGAGATCTGCATAAACTGGTTTTGTAAAGCTTGATTGGCCGTCGTGCGTACATAGTTCAAGAAACCTGTGTGATCGCTATCGTATACTTTATAGCAGCTATAAAAAAACAATCATTCAACATACACTTTACTGTCCGATGTCGTTGACTTACTTACTATCAGTAAAAACAAATATTATTTCGCTAGCTGTTACCCGCGACCTTCAACCGCGTGAAATTATTATAAAAATACTATTTCTTACCTATTTGAATCTGATTTTGTTAACAATTTCATGGGTTTCAATATTTTTTGCACGGAACCCTAAATCTTTTTCTAAAATAAAAGTGACTTAAGTTACTTCTTATAACATCCCGTCCCGGGCAAGTCCCGTCAAAATCAGTCAAGTCGTTTCGGAGATTAGCCGGAACAGACAGACATACAACAAAAATAAAAATAAATGGCTTTGCAAAAACCCACCTAGTTACCTATTTAAATTAAAATCTTCCAAGCACTATTAAATGTGTTACTAATCCCTTTAGTGGGCGATCGCTGGTGGCAAGTTCTACTTAATGATTTGTTTAACCTAAACAGGGTTTGTTTACATTTTGGCATTAGGTAGCCTACGGTATAAAAATATAGACAATGTAGACGACATAGGTAATGATAAATTATACCTATAAGTTTATATTCAATCAAAAATATACTTTGATTGAACATATTTGATAGTTTCCGTATGACATTTCCGTAATGAGATTTTAATACTCAATTATTAAAACTCATTTATTACTATTACTTATGGTATTAGATACTCACAATTCAATTATATAATTAATAATAATAGGTATAATAAAATACTATATGTAATATCTAACGGCCCGTAATTATTTAAATATGCAATTTTGTGAATCACGTGTGCTCGTTTTTCAAATTATGATTATTTAATGAATCTGAATAATGCATATTAAGACAACCCACGTCGTAGCAGCACATTGGATATTGGTATTTCCATGTATAAAAACTAGGAAGTAAAATAAGTGTATTGGACTTTCAACTACTTATAATTATGAAATTGATATAAATAGCTTTTATTTTTTGCTATTTGAAGGCACAAGGCTCAAATAGCAAAAAAATTGCTGCATTCGGCAGGCATTGGACCTTTAGTTCCGGTAACATTTTGCATAATGTCAAGGTGCATCATAAATTTCAAAATTAATATGAAACGTATTATACATGATTCTTAATGTTGTTAATACCTAGTTATTATTGCGTTTTGTTACAGAGTTCTTAAACTTGCTTCAAAAACTAGCGGTGAAGTATGGAAATGCGTACCGGGTACATTTTTTCTCTTCTCCGTACGTCGTGATCTGCCATTCAAAATATGCTGAGGTGAGTTACGTAAACCTACATTATTGTTGCTATTAGGTGCCCATGAATGTACTTGGACTTTTTCTATTAGGCATTATATCTATATACTTAGTGAAATTCTAAAATTCAGCCACTGCGTCTAAAAGCATGATTTCTTTTCTCAAGTGAAAATTCATTCATTGGCCGATGGGATACTTATTCAATCGGGAACACTCCTTGTGAAAAAACAGGAAATTCTAAATTCGTAGATCAAGTTTTAAGAGAAAAACAAGGACATTATCGAGAGAAAAAATAATGCTACAATATGCTCAGCAAAATTATTATTTAACTAGCTTATGGAAGTTTGTAAATTTGTTTATTGAATCTAAACAACTAGTTCTATAAAACTGGTTATATGTGACAAGTATGTAAAACACGTTGGACATTTCGATGAATATCGACACGTAATACAAACGTAGTGTTTCTAGACAGCAATTAATTCACTTTGCAGAATAAATGTTGTTTGACATTACAACGCAAATAAACCACAATAACAGGTCACCTTGACTAGGTATAATTATAACATATTATTTAATGTTCTGGTGTAGAAACACCCTTAACGAAGCCAAGAGGCAGTTGTTCTTCCCGTCTTGCGATCTTTTTGTTTTCTAGACTATACCTGGGAATTTATGTACTAGTTACGGAGGAGCTGTAAGTAAAAATTATAACATTTTCACACGTTTTAATTTAAATACAAGGTTAGCCTTTTCCCAACTATGTTGGGGTCGGCTTTAAATCAAACTGGATGCTGCTGAAAACCAGTATTCTACATGGAGCGACTGCCTATCTGACCTCCATAACCCAGTTAGTACTGGGAAATACGATACCCCTTGGTAAGACTGGTTGTCAGACTTTTTGGGCCAATGACTACCTAACGACTGTCAAATATCTACAAATGACAGCCGGGACCAACTGATTAACGTGCTTTCCGAGGCATGGAAGAAACTGGGTATGTAATAGGCGGTCACCCATCCACAGACCAACCTAGGCAAGCACGGCTCGGCTAAAGATCGACCCGAGCGGCTGTTATTATTTAGTAACGAGCTTCTCCGTTACTAACTACAGTTTTTTACCTCAATTGCATAAATAAGTAGGTATCTTACACGTTTTCCTTGCACGGGACGTTCATGACACATTTATCATATAGGATTTTTTTACCTAGATAGCATTATGCTGTTGCTGCTGTTACGTGTAATTAGCATTGCCTTTTTAAAAGTAGTGACTTGTGCCTTTTATATTAAACGAAAGATAAGCAAAAGTGCCACACTTCGTTCGATCAAGATAAAACTCAGTTGTCATTTTAAATATTCAATTGATCAGTAGGTATACGGAACAAAAACATTACGAGGTCGCGGTATTGTACAAAATTACTTGTGGCGACCTGGTGATGTTACGCACTGCTTAATGTCAAAAGGCCATATCCAAATATACGTTTTTGGAACATTTACATTTTAATGAAATACGCCATGCGTACGCAATTATTCTAGTTTGGATGTTATCGTGAGCTCAAAATACCCATTACAAAGTTTTTATGTAATTCTACCGAGGTACTTATGAAAACACAAAACATTAGAAATTATAAAAAACGGTACTAATATACGGACTATCTCCTAAACATCGTAGGTATTTACATTATGTATATAAGGTCTATCTTTTCATACACGAAATAATTTAAGAGTAACTTCTATAAGTCGTAAAGTCGCCATAGCAACGAAAAAAAAATATCTGAGTGTTTTTTTTTTTACAAAATTATTATAATTCTAATATTTTTTGAGAGTTTTTGCATAAAACCTTTACTCCCATATTCTAACAATGACAGTAGGTAAATACAACAAAAATATACTCAGATAAAAAAAAAATCCCCTGTAATGGCTTTGTTATAGCCGTTAGACGATTCCCTGAAAATATTTCGTGTATGAATAGTTAGACCCTATATGGATAGATAATACTAGAGCTCAAACAGTTAGCCCATTGAGAAGAAATCATTAGTTAATGTTGTACCATTGTTTCAGGCGCTAGTGTCGAGCACGGAGCACATAACAAAAGGCAGGTCATACAGCTTCCTGACATGCTGGCTCGGACAAGGTCTACTCACTTCCACGGGTAAGAACGACGTGACGGTTAACTTTGACAATTATAGACTGGTTATCAGTACCTATGCACCTATAGTAAGATTAAATTGTACTTCTTACGTTTTATGCGATACCATAATAACCAGGTAGGTATAATACTACCGACACATACACGAGGTCTTTAGTTTTTCGGCCTCCTACTACCAAGTTTGTAAAAGGTGGTGAGTGCCAGATGCAGGAAACAGGAAAGGAATAAACTTCCAAATTGATCAACATTCTCACTGCGTTGCGTGAGTGAAACTATTTAATAACCCGTTTTAGGCACAAGGTCGAGATATGTTAATAGCATGTAAACACAATTTTATTTAGGATAACGTTGCCAAATCATTCAATTGTTATAGGACAAAGATGGAAGGCTCACCGCAAGTTTCTGACTCCCGCTTTCCATTTCAACATACTCCAGAATTTCCTGCCAGTATTCTGCAAGAACCAGCGCATCCTGACGGAAAAACTACGCGAAAAGGCCGACGGCCGGCCGATTGACATGTTCCCTCTTGTCGCTTTAGCGGCCCTTGATAACGTGAATGGTAATTTTTCATGACAAAAGTTATTTGATTGCAATTAAAAAAGGTCGCGTTTACTTGTATTAATATTTCTTCACAACTATGGAACCCTATTCTATCACTTAATCTAACACTGCTATAATTATAAGAATCCCTGCTACCAACTCAGCATCGAGGTAGAAAGCTTGCAGCAGCGATTTACACACAAGCAGTCCAAGGAATTAAAACTATGACGCTCTTTACTGTATGTTTAGCCATCCACTGTCAAATTGGTCAGTTTTTAATTTTATTTAAAGTGTACATTCATGGTTCTCTTGGCACATGGCACTATCTGTATTGTGTTATAACCAACCTTCTTATTCTTTTTCTAGAATCCATCATGGGCGTAAGTATGAATGCCCAGAAACACAGCGAATCTGAGTACGTGAAATCCATCGAAGAGTAAGTATAGTACTTTCGATTATTTATGCAGCAAATATGAATTGATTACAAAAACTTTAATTAACAATATCCTGGTTCAATAAAAGTAATATTGTGTTTAAAATTTTAGATTGTCCTCCATTATATCCATGAGGATGCAAATACCATTCTTTGGCGAAGACGCCATTTTCAATTTGTTGCCATACAAGACGAGGCAAGACAAGGCTTTGAAGATTCTTCACGGACAGACTAACAAAGTGATCGAAGCCAGACGACAAGAGTTGAAGAAGGCTAATATAACTACTCTTAAGGACAGCAATGATATTGGTAAGTTTTCTGCTGATGAGGAAACATTGAAAGAACGAGTGGCCGTAAAAATGAAGTCCCGTAAATATTCATTGAACTCAAAACATTATTGATGCACCTGGATGGACTAAGAATGTATATTATATATAAGCAATATTCGACCTATGCAAGTCCGTCGTTTCATAATATCAAACATCATTCAAAAGAGTACTTTTGAGCAGAAGCAGGATGATAAACAGTGTCAATATTTTAATGCTTTTGATTTATTTCATAACCACCTGTTTCGTTGAGAGATATTTGCATTAATTTCTGGGATAAAGTCTTTTCAGAGTCATACATTTCGTTAAAACTACGGAAATGATTATCAAAAGTGGTGCTTTGTTGGCTTG
Organism: Noctua janthe; assembly: GCA_910589295.1. NCBI lineage: Eukaryota > Metazoa > Arthropoda > Insecta > Lepidoptera > Noctuidae > Noctua > Noctua janthe. The sequence goes on from OU342560.1 coordinate 5,349,474, forward strand.
AAATATGCTTTCCATGAAGTTTTTTTTTGTCTAATCAAATCATTTATTTCTTTGCAAACATGGGTGGTTAGTAAAAAAAAAAAGTTTTTTTTTTTATATAGTCCTTCATATTCTACCGTCGCATATACATGCAAATAATAATAAATGTCGTGATGTAATTCAAATGGGAGAATCCCATTTTGGTATTTTTTGATTTCTAGTGATAATTATTTTTCTTCGCTATCAGCACTTTTTATTGGAAACTCAAAAAGGGTATTTTTAAAGGTATTAAGAACAAGCACGCGTTCTTGGACCTGTTACTGCTGGCTGAGATCGACGGCAAAAAGATGGATGACGAAAGTGTGAGGGAGGAGGTCGATACATTCATGTTTGAGGTGAGTAACATATGGTGCAATGAGGGTCTTTTAGTCCGCAAATGATGTTGACAGGGAGACGCTTTTGGTAAAAAATGCATAAAAACAACAAAATGGCGACGTCACACATCTTGTAGACTACCAAAATGCTTATTCGTAGGACGTTTTAGGGCGAAGCTGCTCGGCAGCTTGCTGAACTGGGCCTATTTTGCGTAGCCGTGACAAACAAAGTATTATCTTTATGTTTAGATTTAAGTTTTTTATTTTATGTTGAGGAGTCGCGGGTAAAGAGTACATGGAAGGAATTAAGGGGGGCCTTTGCCCAGCAGTGGGACTGTACAGGCTAATATAAAAAAATATATGTTGTGTGGACTTGCGGCAACGATCCCATGAATTGTATCCTATGTAATACTGCGTTCGTTTAAACTATTTTAACAGTTAATCAAGAATTTCAATATGTGGAGTTTAGGATCGAGTTCAGACACTTATCTATGCTTGAATTACAACCGTTTTCTATAGTTCAGAAACCGTTATCAGTTTCATGGTAGTAAGTACAAAGTTAGTTAGGTGGGCAAAAAGCGTTACTTTATGAAAGTTCGTATTTATGTTCGGTCCTGGCTGAAATAAAAACAAAACGTTATTTTTATAGTACTGGCCATTATATTTGGCCACCCTAAATCAAATGGTTTTTGTGTTTTTGTTTCTGAAGTCTTCCACTTTTCTTTTTAAAAATCGAGGAATCTTGCTCCATTTTACAAAGAAACTGTTTGCACAGGGTCACGACACAACTACTTCGGGCATCGTGTACACTCTCCACTGTCTATCAAAGCGCAGGGATGTTCAAGAGAAGATCTACGAAGAACTTAAGACTATCTACGGTAGCGAAATGCACAGAGACCCGACTTATCAGTAAGTTTAATTCACTTGTTCTCTTCTCTGTTAGTAAAATACATCGCTTCATTTGCACATGACCTTAAAAAAAAAGACTTCTTCGTAAACTGCCTGGTCTTCTTCTTTTGTGTCGATGGTGCGACTTATTTAAATTTCTTGGGCCCAGTATGTGGCCACGTTAATGGCGGTCCTGCCTGGTCTTTAGCGTTCATAGAAAGTCTGGCAGTATGATGCCTAAAAGAAGTTACCGTTCCAGTGGTTTCGATACCTATGCTGAGTTTCTATTCATAATATATTAGATGTTAAAAATGGGTCATCTTTCAACTTTTATACAAATACAAATCAATTTTGCATCAGATGAGGATGGCTCCACTGGTTTGGCTGTTATTTTGTTGTATTCGTAATTGTCAGAACAGGGTTTGTAGGAAAGTTGTGTTTCTTGTAAGTTTTTGGTAACTGCACTCGTGCGCAGCCGGGACGGGTCGCTAGTTTAATATAAAAATCTGAGTGATGATGTATACCAGTCGATTATTTTTATTTAGGACTACTAACCACTACCGAATAGAATATTTACCTAATATCGTTGGCAAGAACTTATTATAACCTATACATAAGTAGGTACCTAGTAAGTTAGATACATGTAACAGTAGTTGCATTGGCAAAGAAATAACATTCGTTTCAACCACAACATAAAATGCTAGATTAATCAACACATCTTCGTTTCTCTTGAACTATTATCATAAATTAATTCAACTACGTAAAAAGAATGTGACGCATTTTTTTAGTTGCTTTTTTATAGACGTCATATTTGTGTTGCAAATCAAATTAATAATAAATACATTTCTTTATTGCCTTAAAAACAGGGTATAGAAAAATGTGAGACCCTTGCTCCAGAGCTAGGATAAAGTACCTGTATTTCAGGAGCCAGTGCAATTGCCTGCTTAACACCAAAAAATAATTATCAGATTTTCGAATAAATCATAATAATATCTTATAACCTACCAATGTCTATGCAGATATTCACATAGTCCGGTTAAGTAGACGACAACCTTCTAGGTCGACCTACGTGTTGCCATTCCCAAAAAAATGTAGGTACTTGGAAACTGCACCAGATTTACGAAAACTCTCAACTACATCAGATAAAGTTTACATTCATAATAGCCACCTAGAGGCTTAGAATCAAATAACTATAATTATGGCAGGAATTTGGCAAAGCTCTCTGAGACATTTTCAACTTGGTCGGTAAAGTTGGATGCAGATTGTAGGCGACAATACTGAGCGCTCCGAACACCTATAGTTTACGAACTTCCTCTTCATTCCTGCACTAGTGCGTTAAACTAACAATCTGCTATACAAAGGGTTCTATTTTGAGATAGAATTAAAGTAATTAAAGTATACTTAGCTAGATAAATACATTAGCAGCGACCTTTGCTTATTCTTGTCAAGGTTGACATGTTTTTGCATTGTTTGTGTAGATTTAAAAGCGTTCAATACACTGGTAATACTAATATCTCTAATACTGGCATCACCAAAAATAATGAGATGGTTACACTAGGAGTTTACTAAGTTTTACCTTTTGTTGTTTAGTGAGCTTCATGACATGAAGTATTTGGAGCTGGTCATCAAAGAGTCGATGAGGCTGTTCCCGCCAGTGCCACTCTTCGAAAGAAGAATCATGAGGGATTGCGGTGAGTTACACAGTAATAGGAATATGAAACCACTTCTTCATTTATAATCATCAGGATGAAGGATCTATAGTATAGTAGTACTAATTGTATAGGCTTTATTTATATTACGAACCACTTTTTTTGTTACTACATACGAGTAGGTACTTTGCTACTGCTATTAATTACTTTAATTAATGGGGTAAAATTAATTAGAAGTGTTTTTCGAAGGTATCAAATAATTTCCATGAAGGTATTGTTTTATCTAGATGTCTAGCTTTTTGCTTTGTTCGCGTTACTAAAACCTGATTTAGGAAAAAACTAAAGTTGTTGCTGCTAGTAAAAACTGTAATAAAATGTTACTTAGTCCAACGTTATTTTTTATTAATAGCATTGTTTCATTTAACACGACATAATAATCGCTAGTGCCATTTGTGTTTAAAAGACAATAATAATACAAGTGTCATTTTAACATTAAAATAAAATAAGGGAATATAAATATAATTATATCCCTTTATAATATTTACCTACTCTTTTTTGTATGGGTATTCTTTCGTATTTATATCATATTCAACAAAGCACGTTCTCAATATCGGACTTTACGATACTGTGCTTTTTCCCAATGTTTGGTCGGTCATTTTATCACTTAAATACTTAAATATTTTGACTAAGATTTGTAAACAATGTGTCAACAATCCCACATTACTTTGCACTGTATTTTGTTCTTTCTTTTCTTTTAGCCACTTTCTAGTTAACCTAGCTTTGTCAATGCCGTGAAACTCTGTTATTGGCTTAAGAGATAATTGTCATCATCTCGCTGTCAATGTTCAGTGTATGCAGACTTTAAGATGCTAGTTATTTTGTCGCAACTGCACTGTGCTGTTCATTGATAGTGGGGTGAAATTTCACATAAAATGTCATAGTAATAATAAGCTGTTGAGTTTCCAATAAATAAATAAATAAACATTAATCCGGGTCAAATCACATTGAGTACAATGTAAACTGGAGTGGTGCCTTAGCTTTACAAGGTGTTACTACAATGATGTTGGACCTGAAAACTATTAAAGGCGAATGTGTCTGACTGCCCGGCTGAATTTAAATTAGCAAGGGGTTTTTTTGATAATGCTGATTTCGTGGTTGTTTGAAAAAAATATATACTCATTTATGGCAAGTTAGAAATCGTTCAAAAAGTTAAATAGTCTTGACCTTAAGTAATATGCTGGAATACTTCGTTATGCTATATGTATATTGCTAGAAAACACATAGCATAAGCATAGCATAATCAGCCTATTAATGTTCCCACTGCTGGGACGCAGGCCTTCTCTCTATGAGAGGGATTGGGCTATAATCCACCACGCGGGCCCAGTGCGGGTTGGTAGATGTCACATGTCTTCGAATTTTTGGTTCTAGGACATTCCGGTTTCCTTCACCGTTTTGAGAGCAGTGGTGATGAAATAACTTACACAAAGTAATGCGCCTGGCTGGGTTCGAACCCACGACTTACGGCTCGTAAGTCGGGGTCTCCACCACTGGGCCACCGCTGCTCTCCAAAAGCAAAAAACACAGTTAGAAACAATCAAATTGAACAATCATCTCTGTCTAGTAAATTCCAAACACGAACAATCAACATTCAGCGCGGTTAAATTCTAGAACCTTCTGAATTCACGATTGCATTCAAAAGCATTCGAAGCGATGATCCAAAAAGCAAATTTGACGAAAATTCGACGTGCTACAGCACCGTGTATGTGTAGTAGCTGGTCTAACGTATTTTCTTCATTCCAGAGGTGGGAGGACTGAAACTAATAAAAGGCACATCAACCTTAATAAACATCTACCAGATCCAACGCCAGCCAGATTTGTATGACGACCCCTTGGAGTTCCGTCCGGAAAGATTCGAGACGCCGCTGAAGAACGCCTTCAGTTGGCTCGCCTTTAGTGCTGGACCAAGGAACTGTATTGGTAAGTGTAGCCTTTTCTGTGTATCTTAAGGATATGTAAAAAGAAACATATATTTCTATTGCAAAACAGTCATCTTGGTCTCCACAATCAGTTACCCAATATGGGAGTTATTAATGCGGATAGGTTATTCCCTATCAGTCATATTTAGTTTAACAATAGTACACACAATGAAACAATAGTGACCTATTTATTTTTCTGGCCACGGCGATCCATTCAATTCGACTCTTTTATGGTTGAATGCTGGGTTAAATTAGAACGGTTTTGGCATTAGCAAAATGTTTTTTTTTATTGTCGAGTGTAAGTACCCAATACAAACTTCGCCATTTTTTGAAGCCTAGCTTGTGCCGCTCTGCTGAGAACTCGACTCTTTTCAAAAGAATTGGCAAATAACAGCACTGGATAGGGATAATTGGAAAGAGGGAAGGGAGGCCTCCCTTCCCTCTTTCCAATTTGTCCTGCAGTAGGAGACAAATGGCTGATAATAATTCATTCGCTTATTAGGTTATGGAGCGCGGGGTGATGTTTCTGACACGTTCTGTTCACTTAACACGTATTATACTGCGCTCCATCGCTCGTATTACAAGAAGATATTTTAAAGTAATTTTTTTTTTGTTTTTCCTCAGGTCAAAAGTTTGCGATGATGGAACTAAAAATTACTCTCTCGGAGATTGTCAAGAACTTCTATATATTGCCAGTAGATAAAGAGCCTGAACTAAGTGCAGATCTCGTTTTGAGATCCAAGAACGGAGTCAATGTAAAGTTTATGCCAAGAACATAAAATGATAGATTGAAAAAACTTGAATTAGTTTTATAATAGAAAATATTTTTGAGTCAGTAAATATATTTTTGGGAAGGAATTAAATGATATAAGTTTTAAAGGGTATTCTCATTTTAAGCCTCATCGACAAAGCAATTAAATAAGTATAGAATATTTACCAGTTTCTTCAATAGAGGAAGCCCGCCGCGGGAGGAATAACAATTCTCCGTGATTACATGAGGATTGTAACATTTTATTCTCAGCACTTGGCTGCTTGTGTTGCTCAAAATCGTCAGGTTATTTTCGTTCCAGGCTTAGGTACACCAGTACTTACAACTCACCATGTCTCGGTGTGTGTTTTGATATAAAAAATATATAGGTAGTTGATGTAAATAAATTGTCGGGTGATAAGTTTTTTGTGCATTTAGAAATAAGTGTTATTATTTTAGGCTTCCGGCCACAAATGGTAATTAAGTATCCCTTATGATGCGAACTTCTCTGTTTATCTGTAAGAGCTGCTGATTTGTTTGGGATTCCTAACAAATAATGCTTACAAAGACCCTTTTCACATAAACATAGTCACAAAAAAATTAAATGTCATCATCTGCCTAGCCTTTTCCCAACTATGTTGGGGTCGGCTTCCAGTCTAACCGGATGCAGCTGAATACCAGTATTTTACATGGAGCGACTGCCTATCTGACCTCCACAACCCAGTTAATACTGGGTAATACGATACCCCTTGAAAAGACTGGTTGTCAGACTTTTCGGACCACTGACTACTTAACGACTGCCAAAGATCTACAAATGACACCCGGGACCAACGGCTTAACGTGCTTTCCGAGGCACCTAGGTAAGCACGGCTTAACCTAAAGATCGACCCTAGCGGCTGTTATTATTTAGCCACGAGCACCTCAAAAAAAAAAAAAAAAATGTAAGATTGAAAAATATTTTCCTACCTAGGTATGAAAAAAATATTTATATATATATATAAATTTCTATTTTCTCGAGACCGACTCTGCTTGAACTCGTTAGATTTGTCAACCCTCCAGCACGCGTAGCATGACCACCGTAGAAAGGGGTTTTGTCGACGGAAGAATCGACAAAATGACAGATTGTAGAAAGATATCAATCGTCGTAAGTATGGCAAATTAAAAACGTTGAAAAGAAATGTTTCTATTCTTCAGTCGACAAAAGTGGAAAACATCTACCATGACGACAATTTTTTCTCTACTTTTGACACTTGGTGGAAACATTTCTTCTCAACAAATGTCAAATAGTCTACATCACATCGAACCTATACAAGATTCTTTTTATTACTATTCCTTGTATTTATTGACCTATTTTGATTTTAAAAACATGTCGGGGACCTACCGTCACCATCTCCTCAGTTTTTAGGCTGAGAAGCATGGAAGTAACTCCGAAAGGATTGCTGTACGAGCATTAACCGGGTCTCTTGATCTTACTGTGTACGGCATAGATTTTATGAGACAATGCCTAATGCCCATTTTCACCAACACTAAGTGACACGATGATCGAGATTCGTAAAATATCTACATCACTAGCTACTTTGGTAAAATATTTCTATTTGTACAGCTCACAAGGTACCTTTTAGGTTTGTAAGTTTTTTAGAAGATAAAAAATGTATCTTTACTTACATTTTACAACTTCTTACAAAAATAGAACGATAACCTATTGTGCTCTTCTGATGAGATGCAAATAAGAAAATTCTCTATAAATCTCACTGCCCCCTAACCTCTAAACAAAATATGCTCTACTACCCGTGCAGTATACTGCTACTACGGGGCGAGTCACTAGTTTACGCAGGGTCGGACTGGGCCGGAAGGGCCCGGGTGGCTCCTCCAAGCCCGGGGCCCGAGACTGGATAATGGTAGATTGCTTTTACAGGTTAAAATTTTTTTTCGAAATTTTTTGACACCTTGCCTTAGGTTAGGATTGTTTCGATCGTTCATACAGTAGTTACTTGGTCGACTTTTAGGCAAAGCCAAGATTTAAGAGAAGGTAGCGAAATTAAATTTTGATCTCCCTACCTACCTTGGACAGGTTAGAACAAAATTGTTTCTTAATTGACCTACTGGAGTTACTTGAGCGACTTATAGATAAAATGAATATTCAAGATAAAGTAGGCTGCAAGAGCGAGCGAAGCGAGCTCAAGTTTTTTTACATCTTACCTCGATTAAATTAAAATATGTAATAGATCAAAATGTCTACAAGCTCTATTTTTTGCAAGCTTGTGTATGTATGCCATAATTGCCTATTAAGGTCTCGGGGCAACGGCTCCTAATTTATCAAGCCTCTGTTTATACCGGTCGACCACGTGAAAATCTAATAGGAGTGCTAATCCACAGGCAGAAAAAAGGAGCCTAAAAGCCTAAACCTGTATAAGCCGCTGTGTAGCCTGTAAAAGTTTTTCGCAGGGTTCAAAGAAAGAACCGCGCGTTGGTTTTAAGAAAATTTATAACTTTGTAGCGGTAGTACGAGTACTCAGAGGCTGATTTTATCATTAAAAATATTTTAGTTTGAGAGTGATTCTACTATACGATACAATTAATTACATACTTACTAATTCTGTGGTATCAGGCAGAATACATTCATTTTTATCCAGAAGCCTTGCGAGATCCTCGAAATTGCAGCAGCAGATATCTCCTCAACGCGCGACAATGCATCGGCGACCACATTCTCACTGCTCGGTAAGTATAGTAAATTGCCCGATGAAGTCTAAGTACCTAAATTGCCTTGGCGAGTTACTATCTCGGTTTATGGTCCGTTAAGGTAGAGAAGTTACTAGCCTCGACCATGTACCGGGAATATTTAATGGCTTCGTAGATAGCAAGTAACTCACGGTCGTATGGGTTGTACTTCGTTTGAGAAGCGCATTAAAAAGCTAGTGGTTGCCAGCTGTCTCCTTTTTGCTGCTGAAGAACGGCGCCGAATGCGGTATGTATCTGTTACAATCGCCAACTCTGCTGATGCATCTGGATGGGCAAGGAGTGTTGCCTTAGACAGCGAGGACTTCCAATCTTCGAAAGCCTTCAGCGGTTCATGAGTACCGGTTGTGAACCTTTGACCTTGGGACCAGCAAGGATAGTGTTCGGAGTTGCTTGTAGTTCAGCCGCGTTTAGGAAATCGGCGATAATATTCGTTAAAAAGTTAAATAATCTTGAGTGGAGTGTCAGACTTCTACTGATAAAACCCATACATGTGTTGTTCTTGGCCCTTTGTGTTCCAGGGCCGCGGTATCTCTTTCGAACAGAAGGAGGTGGCGGCTTCCCATTCTCTCTCGCTCCGTACCATGGCTTGAACCAGGGCTGGAAGCGAGAGATCGCCGCCGCCAATCGATAATCTTGGCCTTAGGTTTTGCTAAATTGAACAATCTTATCTACTTACCTATATAATTCCAAACATGAACATCCAACATTCAGCGCGGTTATATTCTGGAACCATTCTTCTGAATTCACAATTGCATTCAAAAGCATTCGAAATAAAATAATCGGTGTTCAATGCTGTTGAAATACAATGCGTAATTTGAATGATTTTCCTCGCTTTACAAAATTATACATATAATGAGAGCACTACACACACAAAATTTTATTCGCTGGTTGGCTTACCATGAACAAAGCGTTTAGAAATTGTATTTAATGTGTTAGAAAGAGACTCAGGTATACAAGAGAGAGACGATGTTCTAAAAAGCTGTACTTTTCTAAAATTCGTCGTGTCCGGAAAGATTCGAGGCGCCGCTGAAGAACGCCTTCAGTTGGTTCGCCTTCAGCGCTGGACCAAGAAACTGTATTGGTAAGTGTAGTTTTTGTGTATTTTAGGGTATGTAAAAAAACCAACTAAACTGATACCACGATACATATTTTTTCTGCCAAACAGTTGTCTTGGTCTACACAATCACTTATCGATATAAGGAGTTCTTAATTCAGATGGGTCATTCACTATCGCATATTTGGTTTAACAAAAGTACACACAATGAAACAATAGTGACCTATTTAAACATGAACCATTACAGTTCGTTCATACATTTTTTTTTGGCCAGGGCGATCTATTCAATTCGATTCTTTCAAACATTGGGTTAAATTAGAGCGTTTTTGGCGTTAGCACAGTGTTAGTTATAGGGTTCCAGATCCGAATGGTAACCAACGGGTATTACTAAGCCTACGCTGTCCGTCCGTCCTTCCGTCTGTCTGTCAGCGGGCTGTAATCTCATGATCCGTAATAGCTAGACAGTTGAAATTTTTACAGAATGTGTATTTTAGTGCCACTATAACAACAAATAACAAAAATAAATTAAAAATTAAAGGGGGCTTCCCCTACTACGATGGTACGGAACCTACTACAACTAGCCAATACAAGCTTCACCATTTTTTAAAGCCTAGCTTGTGTCGCTCTGCTGGGCAGAGGCTTCGTGTTTTTTTTCCTTACAAACCTCTCTATCTTGTGCGGTCTCTGGTTATGTTTGCCCGGCACACAAGGTTAGACTGTCACATCAACTTCGCTCTGTCTACCTCTGGTGTCCAGTGAGGATATTTGTCCGTCTCACCTGGTGCATTTGGGCTAAGTGACATCCGCACTTCCACTTCAGCGTGGCTGTTTTTTCTCCAATTTTCGTTCATTAGGTTATGGAGCGCAGGTTGGTGTTTCTAACGCGTTCAGCACGCGTAGCATGACCACCGTAGAAACGAGTTTTGTCGTCGGTCGAATCGACAAAATGACAGGTCAACAAAAGAAATCAGTCATTTTGTCGATTCTTCCGTTGCCGGCTGTTCGCCTAACACCTATCTATTGCTCCATTAGTAAGTAACATTTCCATTTTTTTTTCATTTTCATTTCATTTTTTTTGTTTCATTTTGTTTTTCCTGAGGTCAAAAGTTCGCGTTGGTGGAAATAAAAAAATCTATCTCGGAGATTGTCAAGAATCTACATATTGCCAGTAGATCAAGAGCCTGAAATAAGCTCACACTTCGTTTTGAGATCCAAGAGAGTCTATGTAAAGTTTATACCAAGAACATAACGCGGTGGATTGAAAAAACTTGAAATACCTGCCGGTTACCGGATGACTTTGTGATATAGTTTTGCAATAGAATATATTTTGAGTCAGTAAATATATTTTTGGGAACGAATTAAATTATATAAACTAAAGAGAATTATCATTTTTAACCCTCATCTACAAAATAACCAAATAGGTGCAGAATATTTACCAGTTTCTTCAAAAGAGGAAGCTCACCGCGAGAGGAATAACAATTCTCCGTGATTGCATATGGATTGTAACATTTTAGGGTCTTGGTAGTTCGCGAGACTATCTACGAAACTGTTATTCCAGGGTACTCAATTTCCTTGTCCGAAAGGTTTACTACATACTTGAATCGGAAAGGTACGTGTATTGTTAGTAGAATCGTGATGAGCTCGCTCGCAATAAAATCAACGACGTGGCCTTAGTGGTTATAACCTCCTTGGATAAAGTACTTCACAAAAATATTATCTTACAAGATGAATTAAACTTACATTAAGATGGTAGTGCCAGGGTAGCTCGTAAAATTTATTTTTTCTGACGTTTGTTGCAATTTGCCGGTCAGTTTCAGGCTGTATGATGAACAAATTATGATTTGCGGTCGTAACACGTATGTATTTACAGAATAATAATAATTAAAATCATCAATACAACCTAGAAGGTTGTATTGATGATTTTCATTGAATGTGAATTTTCATTGAATGACTTTTTTATGACATAGTCAGAAAATTTTAATTTCGCTGGCTACCACCCTGGCGTCTCAACCTTAACATAACATCACGCCTATTTTTCTTAAGGCAGTGGTGTACCTATAAGTGCACGCCACGCCACGTGTCTTTCGAATCGTGATTGAAGTACATTATTACAAGCGGAGTACAACCTGAATTGATTGTCAAATTCTAAATTAACGCGAGTGAAGCCGCGGGCAAAAGCTAGTACACAATATTTTGGATATAAATACCAAATATAGTATAGCTCATAGTGCAAAGTCGAAGGTTAAGCGGAACAGGTAAAGTAAATATCAGAGGTAAACAAGTTTAAAAAAAAAAAATCACCTGTTGGAAGACACGGAATTATTCCGTAATTGGCTGCAATCTGTGTTGATGTTCTAAGTGCTATTTTCTTTGTTTGGTTTCTATTAGAGGCCGACCGAAGTTTCAGTTTCAGTTTCGGCCTAAAAATCATATTTCGACCAAAGATTAGGTTTCGGCCAAAAAAACAGCCGAACCTTTCGGTCGGGCCGAAACTTACAACATCGTGCTTTCGGGTCGCGTTCGGCTAACGTCGGGTACGTAATTTCATTTTATTGTTTTGATCTTTTGGAAGTCAAATAAGGTCAATACGAGTAGGTATTTTGACGATTTTGTACGCATGCGGTTAGTCTTGGTATTGATAATACCGATAATTCGATATTATGATACAATCAAGCTGGTTTGATGAATACGGGAAATAGACGTAGTAGTTTATAATTGCACTTTTCTAAAAGAAGTTTAGTCGGCAATAAGCACATTTTTCTCAAGATCTAGTTAAAACGTAAAATTTTACATATTTTGTTAAATTGATACTAATAGTACTACTATTTGTTTTAGGTAAAAAATATCACAAAAAGAAAGAAATCCGATTTGGCAATTTTTCGATAATACCACAGCTGATATATCGAAAGCTATCTGTAAAGTGTGTAACAAGCCTTTTTCACTCGGTAGCTATGAACCTAAAAAACAAAGCGGTCGCGGTCTAAAACCCTGTAGGTAATGTAATATTAGGCCAACTTGGTTTTTCAACACGTTTATAAAAGGTCGGTTTCGGTTTCGGCCGAAACTATAATCAAAACCGAACCTTCGGTTTCGGCAAAATACATGTTTCGGTCGGACACTAGTTTCTATCAATGGACTGACAAATGACAACGTATATTTTGCCACGTAATTACGTTGTATGACGTCTGAAGTTCTGAACCTATAATTTTAAAATCAACCAACAATTGGCTCTAATAAGTCTCCATTCAAAAGTCATGCTATGGCCTGGTGATACGCACGTTAAACCATTTAGTGTAATTAAAGTGCTTAAAATTTTCCTCTCTTCTAAGATCAGAAATTAAAAAATCATAAGTACATAATTAGTACATACACACGGCTTAGACGATTGATGATGAAATTCTATCAGCGCTAACGATGATGGAAATGGGGACCGATGCCAGCTATCATCATCTGCCTAGCGTTTTCCCAACTATGTTGGGGTTGGCTTCCAGTCTAACCGGATGCAACTGAGTGTCAGTATTTTACATGGAGCGACTGCCTATCTGACCTCCAATACCCAGTTAGTACTGGGTAATAAGATACCCCTTGGTAAGACTGACGGGCTTCGTCAGACTTTCGGACCACTGACTAGCTGTAATGACTGTCAAAGATCTAGAAATGACAGCCAACTATACAGGGACCGATACCAGCTATAGAAACGCTGATATCAATTCTATTGAAACTCGTTATAAAAATGCGAAACGCTTTGAAGAAGTGAAAGAAGTTCGTTCGTGTACTTGGTTTAGACAAGTGTTGCTCTAAAAAAAAAACAACAAAACAAAAATGAAATGATCACGCTTAAAGGAGGACTTAAATAATTTTTAGCAGGCAGGCAAACGCTGCTGTTCAAGATGGGTTGTATACAACCCATCCTCTTTACGTCTAGACATTGAGAAGATGAAGAACATCAGGTTCCCAAATTTAGTATTGGAATTTGTCAAGTTCTTAACTTCAAATCCTCAATTCAGAAGCTAATTACTAGGCGGTATTCCTACGACATCGCTAGTCGGTGAAGAGAATCTCACGCCGCATTGGTTTGTATGAAATCCATTGATGCCTTAGGCGCGAATTAAACTGAAACGACGTAAGGCGAAGGCGCGGCGCAGGCTCAGCGCAGGCGTGGAATTTATAAGGAAACGAAAGAACGGCGTGTCTGCTCAGCGCCGCTTGAGTGTAAACACGACATGTCGCCTACGTGTACATTTTGTATGAAAACAGTTTGAAGCGGCATCATGCCTGCGTTGCGCCTGCTGTCAATTTTTTACCCTCTTAGCCACAGTAAGCGACTCTTGATAGCTTCACAACTTTGTACATCTACTCCACCTGTTTTAAATTACCTAGTTATCGAAGTTTCACCTCACGGCTACGTCAACACACCCGTAATCTGTAACCATCAAAGTTGAGCCTTATCAAACAATGGCACTTCACAAACTAATTTCGATATACTCGTAGTTTGCAGAGGATCAGGCTGTGGGTGGACACTCTTCAAGGAAGACAATGTTGTGTTCGGGATGAAGGAGACTTTTTGTGTCTCTTGTAAACGGTGAATTTGCGAGTGGTTTTTAAAATAAATTTTCCGTGTGATCTGACTATTCTGCTTTTAAAGAGCATCTGACAGTTTTTTTTAACTAGAGAGTCTCATTCGAAATTCACAAATTGCAGCTTAGGTTGTGTTCCAACTAAAGCTATTATCTCGAAAGCGCGACCATTGCGTTCATTTTGTTCAGCAACGCGTCGTTGCACCGACAGAGGGCGCGTCCCGGGTTCATAATAAATCAATGAACGCGACACTCGCGTTTTGGCGCGACCTATCGCTTTAATCAAGACACAGGGTGAGGAATAACTTGTCCTTGCCATTGCAATTAGCGATTATAATCAAAGACGTGTCTCAATCATACAATAAAATAATGAATGGTAAGTAGCAACTCAACAATAGATCTCTAGAATACATTGTCAGTATCCACACATTGATAAATTCACTTGCACAGCGGAACAACGTAATGAGGGGATTTGTATTCAGCACGTGACGCGTCGGCGACGAGACGACGACGTGCGGATACCGGCACGAATATGTTATCATATCGCCAGTTTTAAACTGATATTTTTGGACCTTTTGTTCAGGATTTTGAACGTGAATTGTTTGAAAACTGGCGGGTTATAGAAGTTTTACAGATTTCTCTCTGGCTGCAGTTTGGTAGGTGTCTTACTATTCAGTGAAAATTACATAGTTTTAACTTCAGATTGTTGTTTCGGAAATCTTATAGTTATCTCATCCGGCTTAGCAACCTAGTGGCTGGGAAAAAAAAACTTTGAGGCCAAGCAGTTTGCCTCCTGTATTCTAAAACTGTAATCAATCTTCGACACATAACTCATAACACAGACTCCGTGGCTGCTTCTGAGAAATTTCCGATAGAAAAACCCAATAACACTTAACCCGACCTGGGAATCGAACCCACTAGACCAAAGAGGCAGTCCTAATGAGTTATTTAATTACTAATTTACGAGCTTTTTATTCTCAACTAGTACCTAAAGTAGGTACTAACTTATGAGTTTTTATAATTAATCCACTCAAGTAGTGTCGTAGTGTCTCCACACTTAAACAAGACTATGAAAGTAAAGAGAACAAGTCAAGTTTGCGGGATATGACTAGTTTAGACAAGCTACATGCCCGCATGGGAGCTCTCGCCAAGATAACGTGTAGTTGCTCATCACAGGAAACTTTGGCGGCATGCTAACTTAAAATTGTCGTAGCAGCGTGTAAGACTAGAGTAGGGATCTGGAACAATAGATTGCATGCATAATCACATGGTTTGATGTGGTCATCATCGTCATTTTGATAGGCTTTTATTTAATTTGCCTTGTCAGTTAGTTAGTGTGTATTGGTCAAATCTTGCAACTGAATTTCAAACCACTTTCCCCCAACCGATTGAGCCGAAATTTTGCACACACCTTTAGTTCTGGTGACAATACATTTTTATGACAGACATTACGATTCTGCACCCAGGATCTCGTCCTCACGAGAGAACTCAACGGTTAACAGCACAGACACGAAACTTTGTATACGCGTTCAATGTTTATAAATAAAACTAATTTTCTTTTTTTCATTGCAATAAAAGCGTTTTTGTTTTGTTTATTAGCTAAATGACGTTCGTTTGGTAGATATAGCCGAAGAGCTTGAATCAGAATGTACGATTAAAAAAGATAAATTGTCATCTGTATCGTGATATTATGATGTATTGATTGTGGAGACTTCAATAACAGGATTATCTAATGAAAAATGCGTTCCAAAGTTGAAAATATGGTTTTGCTTTTCATTTATAATATTTTAACATCCTACCAACATGATCTTTTAACGGCGAAGGTCACAACAAGATTTTAATTTGCCCAACGAATCTACACTACAGAAAAGGGGAAGCTTCTTGTAACAATAAGGAACCTACATACCTGTAGTGTTTTTCTATCAATTTTATTTTGAACCTAACTCAAGTGACCGCAGACAACCATTTCTTAGCGACGTTTTGAGAATAACACTACCGGATAAGGTTTCCGGGTAGTTTTTAAAAACAATCTCAGTAACTTAAACGGCTACGTTGGCGCAGTGGCTAAGGATTGGCTGCTGCACTGCGTGTCGCGGGTTCGAATCCCCCACAAAACAAATATTTGTATTGCCTACAGGTAATGCCCAAGCGGCTAATCATTGAATGAACATTATTATTATTATATAATTATGTAATGCATGTAACCCATGTATCACAAATAAAAGATTTGATTTGATTTGTAATATTGTTCCGGGTCTGGTCTATTTGTGTATGTGGGTTTAAATGTTTGTAAACACACCCACGATACAGGATACACAATTCCGAGTGAGGCAACGTTTAAAAAAAAAAAACTTGTCCTTTCTTCTCCATACAGATCTACGCTTTGGAATGGGTAACTACAGTACTTTCACAAGTCATTATGCCTTGTGACTGGGACTAGCTTCGCTTGACCTTCAAAAGAGCCTGTAATGGTCTAATTGAAATAAATGCTTCGAGTTTGAGTTTGAATTAAATAAACTTCTACCAAAATTATCAACTCAGCCTACTGCAGCCCAATAGTGGACATAATCCTGTCCTAAATTGTGCCTAAACACCCAATCCTTCGATTTCCGCATCCTGGCTGTCCCAGCCACTTTTTTCACGTCGGTCCATCCAGCTCGAGGGCATCCCATTACGCAAAACTGTTACTATATGAAATGTAAACGCCACTCACATGTTTATTTTACTTGTTGAAACCAAACAGTTCTCACCATAAAGCCGAGCCCAAAACTTTAGACATGGTTGTTATGAAAACCGAGCTAATATTTACCTAGTCCAGAGTACCTTCTCTAGTGAAACATGAGTTTTGTGAAGGCCCAACTTGGAAGGGTTTCATAAAGGTATGTATACAACATTAGTTTTAGTATATGCGAAACCTGAAACACGTGTCTAGTATTTTTATGTAAAGAATCTATGTACAAAATTTCAAAACTGTATCATGAAAAATCACAAAGTTATAACCTTGTTCTGTTACTTGGTTGTCCGCAAAAAAACGTGGTTACCACGCGGCGCAACCGCGCGCGCTCCTCCAGCGTCGTCTTGAGCTCATTGATAATAATAATTTGGCAGTAGGTACCTAAATTATTGCGATAGGTACTTAAGTTGCTCGGTGTCCAACTTGTAACTTTTTTAAATATTTTTGGGACAAAATTTAACATGGTTTAAAAATGATTGGAATCGATTCATTTACTTATTCTGAACAAACTATATTCAGGTTTCGCATATACTAAAAATAATGTTGTATAAGGGACGGCGACGTGAAAATTGTTACCATTGAATTTAATAGTCACACACCAAATCGACTGTTCCACACAGATAAGTGACTAAGATTTTTTTGAATGATATATCCATTTATTTCTAGAATCATGTGATGAATGGGATATCACAGTCATGATTCCAGAAATAAATTATAAGAAATACTATAGATCGACCGCTTTAATGAGTCCTCCGCCTTGCCCCATCAAAGGCACATTAAGCGTCCACCAAGTTCTAACAATATCCCACAGGTTATTTGTTTTAAAATAACCATAATTCATGTAGGTATTACGATACTAATTGAACCAATACGTGATCAACCTTCAGAATATTCCATTTAAATTGATACCTTCGCGAGGACTCATTAAAGCGGTCGGTCTATACAAGTCGATCTAACATAATAATACAAATTGTACAAGTATCAAAATGGGAAAAGAATAAGAAATATAAATAGTAATTGTAGGTATAACACACAGTATAAATAAAAAAAACTACTTGGAAATTAAACCACCTTGTTGAATGCAAGGTTGAATTTGAAGGTTGAATTTACAAAAAAATACGACTAAAGAATGAAAGAAAGAAAGAAAAAATATTTATTTGTCGCAGGGACATGACGTGCATCTCACGACTACTTTACTTTACATAATATAAACTAGTATTCTTTTTTGCATTTGGTTCTCAGATTATGAATTTTATGTAGATCTGATGCCATTTAAAATAAATTATATTAAAACAAATTATATTAAAATAAAATCAAAAAAATAAATAAAAAAACATAAAATACTTAATCCACCTCAAAAGCGTTGTTTCTGATTTTAACAATGACTTTTTGCCGTAATCAAATTGATCAAAAATCTTTGGCAAACAAAACAATATATTCACGATTACAGGGTTATTCTTTATTGGCGGCGGCGATCTCTCGCGTCCGGCCATAGTTCAAGCCATGGTCCGGAGCGAGAGGGAATGGAAAGCAGTCACCTTCTTAGAAAAAAAAGGGTTATTCTTTGTTGTTTACTTTAAAAATACAATTTATGCAAGGACGAAATTAATTTCCAGATTAATTCAATGTTGAAGAAAAAAAGTATTACTCTGGGTAAGATAAAAAATAATAATTAAAGAATACATGGATAGTAATGCAGCTATTTGTCATATTTTTTTGAATCTAGTCTATGAATAATAAGTAAGCGGCGGTCAACCAGCTTATAATTATGTTTCTTTAACGTCGATTAATCATAAAACATGTTTTCAATACTGTGAACTGTGGATAGTGATGCAATATTATTACCTTGATTCATTTCAACACATATTAGTTACATTGTTAATTATTCTATTGTAAAACAATATAAAAAAAACATTTAAAATTATAAAAAATACTAGCACTGGGAACAGGGTCCGAGCTACTGGTGCAGTGGTCAGGGCTCTTGAGAGAGGCTCGCGCTACACGCCACGGTATGCGCCGTGTCCAGAACTACTGCTTTTTGAACCGAATCCTTGATCCAGCTGCCAAGTCAGAGCCTCCTCAGATGTTGGTACATTGGCTATTAAGCTATTGGCCGACACGACTATCGGCACAATCACTGCTGAACTCACGTTCCAAATGTCGACAACCTCGCGAGCCAGATATACAACATTAGTTTTAGTATATGCGAAACCTGAAACACGTGTCTAGTATTTTTATGTAAAGAATCTATGTACAAAATTTCAAAACTGTGTCATGAAAAATCACAAGATTCAAGATTCTTTATTTTGCATGATGGTCTTATAAAATAAAAGGTTTCACACATTTCGCTGACTTCCTTCAACATGCAAACTTAAACTTAAAATACCTAACACAATCTACTCTTGGTTTAGGTACCTAGTACTAGTTAAAAATTTAACAAAATGTAAAAAAGTTAGACAAAAAATTACAAATCAATAAAATAGGAACAAAAGCTACTTTACCATTACAATGGGTTTATAAGTCAAAAACTCATTAATTCTATAGAAAAATTAATAAAAAACAAAGCTATAACCTTGTTCTGTTACCTGGCTGTCCGCACAAAAACGTGGTCACCACGCGGCGCGCCTGCGCGCTCACCTCCAGCGTCGTCTTGAGCTCATTGATAAATAATAATTTGGCAGTAGGTACCTAAATGATTGGGATAGGTACCCTAACACCCGTATTCCAGAAGCCGACTTAAGTCCATTTTTGAACTTAAAACGACATTTGTTGTCATGGCAACAGGTGAAGAACGCCCACCACCGCATCAGCAACACCAACTCAATGATGTTCATAAGGTGAGGACAGACTAGCTAGAAGTTGCATTTGTAACAAGACATGAGCCACTTGACACTTTGTTAAAACTTGATTTTGATTTGCTTGTAACATTTCATCGAGCAAAAACACGAGCGCGGGCAAATCGTACAACATGAAATGAGGTGCGTGGACTGAGGGGTCGTGCTGGTCGTTTCTTCTCCTAATGCGGTCAGTGTTTTTTTTTAATATAACTCATCAAGATAAACTGCAGCACACGCGAGTTGCAAGTTCAACATATCAACGAAGAGTAAATGCCACACAGTAAGGACTGTCACTAAAGAACACCACCGGCTTACTCCTTTTGCTTCGTTCACGTTCATACATCTGGTCACTGCCACCTGACCTTTTTGAAGAACAATACTAATAAAGTTTGTCCTTCTGGGGTGTTCTCTTTCGGGTTTTGTTAGTCGCCTTTTACTCGTCCTCTCAACATGATCAAGCCATCCAAACATCTCATCATCATTTCATCTGCTCATCATTTCAACCGCAACCTTGCATTATATCATTCCTCAATTTATCAACCGTGGAAATGCTCATATGAGTACTCACCTTAATCTACCTCAAAAACATGCTGTCCATTTCAAACCCAAAAAAGTATGTTGCATTAAGGTTGCAAGCTGCTTTGTATGCTAAAAATGTTATATTAAAATACGTCACAATGCTAGAGTTATCATAAATTGATGTTCTACCGAATGCTCTTGGTTGACATCATTTGTCAAAGAACTTTTACTTGAAAATAAATATGTATTTTTTCGTGGCTCATTTATAAGATTTTCACTTAAAATAATGGCATCAAGAATTTTCTTTTTGGCTGGTGAAAAGTCGTGCGTACAGAAACTTGTCCGCAAGCACAAGCTCCATCAAAATACCACGTTGTCGGGCAGCCCATCAGCGAAAAAATGTGCTTGGGCTCGCTGGGTTAGGCGAGCCCAACCAGTTACATCTGCTGAAAATGGAGGAGTAAAAGTGGCTGGTGAAGGCAGCAGAAGAAGCATACCAAAAGGCAAAACTCGAACGTTTGAGTGCCGCCCAGCTACTTCGATTCAGCGAGGTTACAAGGGACAAGGCCGAAAAAATAAATGAAATTATTATTATACAAGCCAACTGGTTTTTATTTTATTTAAAAGTAGTATCACGTATAACAAATAACAAAATTATCTAAATTACACATTTATTGACAAGCAAAGGAAATTTTTAATTTTTATTCACGTAGGACTACGTTAGACTGGATCCAGTCTCTAGGTTAGTAAAACCCAACAACACTGCATGGCCTGGGAATCGAACCCATAACCTCACACCATGCAGTGGCGCTTATAACTAGTTGTCCAACGAGAGATCAAAAATATAAATATGAACATCACACAATTATAAACATACTAGTTGTTGCCCATGACCTTCGTCCGCGATTATTGAAAGCTGACAAGCTACATGGTTTGTTGAAGAAATAAGGCATCCGAAGTGGCTACGTCACTACCGTTATTATTCCATTTTTGCCAGGGATGATTGCCAAGGATGAATGACTGTGGTCGCGTGGCAATGTTTAATAAATTGTACCCTGCTGCCTTTAATCCGTCGTGGGTACATGGTGGTCTCTTCAACCCAGCGGTGATAAAAGAGCTCAGTAAGCTTCGAGCTTTTCTTCGCCAGTTCGCTCTATTAGAAGGTTCCGGTCGTCCAGAGTTGAGGGAAGAATTCAGTTGGACGATGAACCGAGTAGCCTTGAATTTCTTTGGATTCGTTCACCCAACATAATGGTGTGTTTCATATCGGCCTTTCTCTTCCTCCGTTTAACAGTAGCAAGCCGCCTGCTCATGTTTTAAGCGCGTTTTGGTCCCAGTTCTAACATAACGTAACTCATTTGATGGGGATGCCCTAGCTTACACCTATCCTTACCATACCTTTACCTTTTCGTGGGTAGCGTCGCCGCGAGCTGACGTGTTCTTATACGCTCCGTACATTTTATTGCGAAAAAGTGGTTTTAAATATCCTCTAAACCTAAATCATGTCGAACATTGTTAAAGACTGAGTGATAAACAGAACAGTGCATAATAAGAACTAAATTCACAATAATACAGACATAAGTGAGCAAAAAACATTTTAAAACTGTCATTCGAAATAGTTAAATTGGTGTGTAGTGACTTTGCGATCCGCGAGTTTGACTTTCAAAAATGAAAGCAAGGTCAATTTGCCAGCACGATCAACGATTGTTTTGGGCATAAGCTGGTCTATTTGAACACTACACTTATAACGCATTCGGTTCCGGGGCTGTGTAGTACGATAGCAAAGCCCGTTGGAGTTGGTTCGAATCCGGAACATAGGAATTCTTTTTGGATTTTTGTTTTGTGTTTTATTGAGTACTGTATTTTTCTAAGGACAAATAGAAAGATTTCTGGTAAATTAAGGCTGAGAAAACTTGTTTGTGACGCACACGATAGATTGGAGCTGGGCTTAGTATTTTTAGCTTCCTACGGGTACATTGATCGCCTGGTAGCTGCATTGAGCGACAGAACGTCAAGATGCGCCGCTCCCCGCCTCCGCCGCCCGCCTTAACACCCGGAGCGCCACAACAGACGTATGATTCAGATACACCCTCTGAGCGGAGTGGTAGCAGCAATGTTGCCGTGCGACATAAGCGCAGACGCGAATTGGACGACGATCATAGGCAACTTAAAGCTGAAATGACGAGCTTATTCACATCATTGTCGGCGACTGTTGATCAACATTTTACCGAACTTAAGCAGCAGAATGCTGAGCTCAAGGCAAGCTTGCAATTTATGTCCGACAAGTATGACTCCGTTCTCAAATCTCTCGCAAACCTAGAAGAAGACAGGGCAAAGGATGGAAAGCACATTTTAAAGTTGGAGGAGAAAATAGAGCTTATGGAACGCAAAGTCAAGTCCACAGGACTAGAAATACGCAACGTGCCTGCCATCCTACATGGTAAGACAAGGATAGAAACGAAGGAAGATGTTAGCAAGATAGTGATGTCCTTGGCTAAAGCTGTGGAGGTTGAGTTACAAGATTCCGATATTAAAGACACATACAGAATAATGACAAATAAGGAGAACATTAAACCTATTATAGTTGAGTTAAATAGTGTCATAAAAAGGGATAAAATATTGCAAGGAGTCAGGAATCTGAATAAGGCGAAGACACAAGAGAATAAATTAAATACTGGACATCTTAAAATCGCTGGACCTATTAGGCCTGTGTATATATCAGAGGCCTTAACATACAAGGCCCAAAAGATTTACTATCTGGCCAGACAATTTGCTCGAGAGAACAACTACTCCTATTGCTGGACCTCAAGAGGTTTAGTATATCTACGTAAAACTGAAGGAGAGCTACCACACCGGATTGATAATGAGTCAGATCTTACTAAACTTGCTATAAAAATATGACTATTTTGTGTAATTCCTTGTAATGGTATGGTATTAAGGCCAAACATCCCTTTATATGTAAACTTAACAAAATCTATTTATGCTGTACTATTTATATCGCTACTAGTATACACACCCAATTCCCACGAAAACATTCATTGCACAAATCACATTACTTTTCACTTTTTACTATTACTCACACATGCACACATCATTCATACCTCTAATCGACTCCAACAACACAACTACCAACGAAATATTCGGTTTAAAACCAACTCTTTTATTACAATACACAAGAAAGTCGTAGAAACAACATCTAGGCTTAAAATTAAAAAACTGGCTACCATAATGATCAATTATTCCATATATCACAAAATTCGATAGGCTAGACAATCATTCTAATAATATAGACGACCTTAGAATTTCTGATTCTCATAGATGCGAGCCTGAATTATGTAAAAGTATGGTCACCCCAGGATCTCTAAAGATTTTAACTCAAAATATTCGGAGTATTTCGGCAAATATACCTAGCCTACTGACACTATTGTCCAGAATGTCTATCTCTCAGGACATACTTATACTCACTGAGTGCTGGCTATCATGCAACCCAAATATACCCTCATTGAACGGATTTAATTCGTATTTTACTACAAAAAGATTGAACAAGAATGATGGAGTCGTGGTTTACATTCGAAGTAGTATCACTAATATAACAATAATCGAACCAAATTTTACAGACGCAAACTGCATTGAAATAAGAATAGGACAAGATACCTGTATCTTTGCATTATATAGGCCACCATCATTTAAAGAAATATCTAATTTTCTGTCCTCCATGGATCAGGTACTAACCACAAACTCGTCATTTAGTAATATAATTATCATTGGGGATATAAATATAGATATTGCAGATGGCAATATGGATGCCAGAACTCCGGATTATCTGACCCTAGCTGCTAGTCATGGTCTTTTGCCAGCACACACTCTGGTTACGCACGGTAAAACTTCCCTTGATCATATCTTACTTAAAACTAAATTTAAAGCCACAACTATAGTTATTGATTCTGTGGTCACTGACCATAATGCTGTATTACTTTCACTTGACAAAGTTAAAGTGGATAGCCCTCTAGCCACGAAAACCAAAATCGATTATAATAAATTAGGAACCCAGCTCAAAAACACGAACTTTACTTATATTTATGAATGTACAAATGCAAATGTCGCACTGGAATACTTCGTAGATTCACTAACCAGAGCCTTAAAAATCAGTACCAAGTGTGTTGCTGTACCTCATCGCTTGAGAATTATTAAACCATGGATTACTCCAGGCATCCTAAGATGCATGAGAAATAGGGACCGAATGTATTTAAAAATGATAAATGATCCCAATAACGAAATTATCCGGACTACATTTAAAAGATAATGCAATTACTGCAATTCTATTCTAAAAACCCTTAAAAGAGACTATGAGAAAGACGAACTAGACAAAGCCAGGTCTAATCCCAAAAAAATGTGGAAAGTTATAAATGAAGTTACTCATACTACAAAATCTAAAACATCCGCTTGTGCTTTACTTAAAATTAAAAGATCTGTTGATGAGTCTATTAATGAAGTTAATGCATTTTTTGCCAATATCGGGAAAGAGCTGGCAGACAAAGTTGCAAACTCAACTTTTAATAACCACAGTTCTCATACTGAACCACAGACAACATCTTCACTGGATTCTTTTGTATTTCTTGAAACCGATGAGCAAGAAGTTGAGCAAATGGTATTATCATTGCGCTCCGACTGTGCGGTCGGTATTGACGGTATTTCATCTAGCCTGCTAAAGCAATATAAGATCATATTAGTACCTCCATTAACATACATAATCAATTTGTGTATAACTAATGGAGTCTTTCCGGACCTGCTAAAGAAGGCTCTAATTCACCCCATATATAAGTCTGGGGATGCGGATCGTGTCGGTAACTATAGGCCCATATCTGTCTTGCCGTCCCTGTCAAAGATCTTGGAGAGAATCATGAACAATCGCCTAAACAAATACCTTGAAGTTCACAATATTCTTTCAAATCACCAATATGGTTTTAGGAAAAATACATCTACAAATGACGCAGTTCATGATCTCTCTGATTACATTGTTAAAGCCTTGGACAGGAGCAACAAATGTTTGGCAATATTCCTGGATTTGGCTAAGGCCTTTGACACGGTCTCCATCCCCAGACTCATTCTAAAATTAGAGAAGATTGGTATCAGAGATAAACAGCTGAAGCTGTTCCAAAGTTATCTGACTGATCGAACACAATGTGTAAAAATCGGTGATCATATAAGTAAAGATCTTCCCATAAAGTACGGCGTTCCGCAAGGGAGCATCCTTGGACCTACGCTCTTCTTAGTGTACCTTAATGAACTTTGCAAATTAGACATCGCAAACGGCAAACTTCTGGCTTTCGCAGATGATACAGCAATTATTTTTACAGGGGACACTTGGGAGAAAGTTTTTAACGCAGCACAAGTGGGGTTTGATAAAATAACTGAATGGCTAACCGATAATACCCTGTCACTTAATGTAGATAAAACCAAGTACCTAGTATTCAATATTAAAAAACCACAAAAATTCGACAAAAGTAAATTTTGCATTACCGCTCATAATCATACAGCCAATACTTCAGTTATATGCAACTGTCCAAAACTTCAAAATTCTCCTACTATCAAATATCTAGGAGTGATTCTAGACGAAAGATTAAGTTTTGTACCGCATATTAAACTATTGACAGGGCGAATCCGGAAATTAATCTATATTTTCAAACATCTGAGACACGTCGCGGAACCTAAAATTTTAAAGATGGTTTACTATGCCTTGTGCCAATCATTGATTAGTTATTGTATTTCCTCATGGGGCGGTGCCTGTAAGACTAATCTATTAGCTCTTGAACGCGCGCAGAGAGCAGTGTTAAAAGTAAGTACCTTTAAACCTTTTCGCTACCCTACCAAGGAACTCTATGAGTACTGTGAGGTTTTAACGGTGCGTCAACTCTTTATTCTTCAAATTATTCTAAGGCAACATTCATTAAACACAAAGGGTGACCATGTTTCTATAAACTCCCAAAATCAGTCTACTCGTAGGCTTAAACTTCCTTTCGGTGTCACTCTCAGGACTTCCTTCAGCCAGAGATTCTTCTGTTTCCTCGGACGATTTTTGTATGCCAAAGCAAACAAGTTATTGAATATTAATCCTAAACATAAGCATGACTGTAAAAAAGCTGTGATTGATTGGCTTCTAAAACTTAACTATGATGAGACAGAGAAACTCCTTCATCCAGTTAAATAACAAATGTAACAAACACATACACACGCACACATACACCTATACACATACACATACATACACACACACAACACTCATACACACAAATAACCACTCCCCCACTACCAAGCTTAATTTACTACTAGTTTCAGCGATTCTACTCTTTAAATTTTGTTTTCCGTATTATTAATGAAATTATTATTAATGAAATGTATTGTTGTTGTCTCGGCAACTTCATTTAACATGTTTGCATGTAATATCACGAACTGCTTTCACTGTGTCATTTAAGGGCAGCTGGTACTTATAGCTCAGGGTTTCCTTTTTTAAGTACCAGCAGTACATCATCTGTTCATTCTTGCACATAAATTTGTACTGAACTTGTATGTCACCTATTTTGTGGAACAATAAATACATTATTATTATTATTTCCTTTATTTATCTTTACACAAATCTTATATATTTTTAAATATTTCTTAAACTAAAAACAATATAAAAAACATTTAAAAATATAAAAAATTGTAGCCCACCGGTATCGGGAACAGGGTCCAAGCTACCGGCGGTCAGGGCTCCAGAGAGAGGAACCTCCTGACAATACGAGCCGTGTCCAGGAGTACCGCTTTCTGAATCAAACCCTTGATCCAGCTGCCTAACGAGAGCCTCCTCAGGTATTGGTCGAGGCTCTTGGCAATTAAGCCATGGGCTGATACAACTATCGGCACAATGATCGCTGAGTCCACATCCCACATGTCGACAACCTCGTGAGCCAAGTCAAGATACTTGATTTGCTTATCTTTCTCGGCTTTCACGAGGTTCCCATCATGCGGGACCGTTATGTCAACAATCATTGCACGCCGCTCTGATCGATCCACCACCACTATATCAGGCTTATTGGCTACAATAGTCCTGTCAGTTACGATGGATCGATCCCAGTACAATGTGATATTGCCATTTTCGAGAACTGGGTCGGGCACATACTTATAGTACGGTACTTCCGATTCCACAAGGTTGTATTTTAGAGCAAGTTGCTGATGGATAATCCTGGCTACAAGGTTGTGTCTATGCAAGTACTCTCCGTTAGCCAGACGAGAACACCCGGAGATAATGTGACGGATTGATTCGCCTGGACGGTGGCATGCCCGACATATGTCAACCGTACCGTCCTTCACAATAAATCTCCGGTAGTTATTCGTCATCATAACTTCATCCATAATTGCACAGACAAAACCTTCGGTTTCTCCAAAGAGGTCCCCGGAACGTAGCCAGGCTACGGACGCTGGTAGGTCTACATCGGGCTCATGCAGGGCCCGGAAAAACCGTCCGTGAAGCTCCTTACTCTGCCATACTTCCATGCGGTCGTTAGTGTCAAGCACTACAGGTTTGCGCCAGTTCTCTTTAGCCAAGGAGAGCGGGGTGAGCCCCTTGTCCACTGCGACCACATCTCGATGCATCCCCACGTCGGTTTCAAGGAAATATTCCCTGAGACTGTATATCTCGCGATTGTGAAGAGTCTTAGCGTTTAAAAAGCCTCGACCCCCACACCTCCGCGGGATATACAGTCTCATAACAGAAGAACGCGGGTGATGCATTCGATATGTCGTCAACAATGTACGGACCCTCCTATCCAGGACGTCTAGTTCTGTCTGAGTCCATTTGAGTATGCCGAAAGAGTACATCAGAACCGGCATGACCCAACCGTTGAAGGCACGCACCTTATTGCCGCCTGATAAAAGACTATTAAATACTTTTTTCAGACGGCCAAAGAAGCGCTCCTTCAACGATTGCTTCATGTCAGCAACATTGATGCCCAGCGCTTCCGACATACCCAAATACTTATAGGTTTCAGTTGCTGAGAGGGATCTAAGATTTATGGAATCCGAGAGCTGGGTTCCCACAGATTCCACAATCTCCCCTCGCTTTACATGCATGACCGCACATTTGTCCACACCAAATTCCATCCTGATGGCGCTACTGAAAGTTTCAGTTACTTTCAGTAGCTCCATCAGTTGCAAATCGTTGGGGGCAAAGAGTTTCAGGTCATCCATGTAAAGGAGGTGAGATATAACTTGACCACCTCTCCTCAACCGATAGCCTAGACCTGAATCCTCCAGCAGCGTGCTAAGAGGATTCAAGGCTAAGCAGAACCAAAGCGGACTCAAACTATCGCCCTGAAATATACCTCGCTCTATCCTTATCGGCTCGCTATTCCTCTGGATTTGCCGACATCCCGGATAGCGAAGGACTGTCCTCCATTGCCCCATACATGACATCAGGAAGATGCGCAGAGTTGAATCAACTTTATACAACTCTAGCACCCTCATGAGCCATGTATGTGGCACCGAGTCATAGGCCTTCTTATAGTCTATCCAACATGTCGACAGATCCCTTCGGGAACGGCGAACCTGTTGACTAATGGCCATATCAATGAGGAGTAGCTCCTTAGTACCGCGGGACCCGTTCCTACATCCATTTTGAGAAGCGGACATTACAGAATTGTCATCAATGTGTTTGTTAATTTTAGCTCTCAAAATGGATGTAAGAACTTTATAGACTGTCGGAAGACAGGCAATCGGTCTATAATTTTTGGGCTCCGCAGTACTACCCGATTTATGGAGCAGGTGGGTTATCCCTGTTGTCAGGAACTCTGGCAGCGACCCTGACTCTAAGGCTGACTGGAACAGGATCGCCAGGCGAGCGTGCGACCCTGTAAACCATTTAATCCAGAAGTTGTGCAGCCCGTCCGGCCCTGGAGATTTCCAGTTAGGTAACGGACGGACTGCACGAACTACGTCTTGGGGGCTGATAGTGATTGCCCCCATTTCTGGTACTAGATCGCACGCTCGCTCGACCCCCCGAGTCCATTCACCCTCGGTATGGCTAACAGGCACCGACCAGATGCTGCGCCAGAATGAACACATGGCATCATCATCCGGCAGGTGCGTGTCAGCCACACCTTGGTCGGGTCGCTCCCAAGCCCTATAAACCCACCTTTCATCTCTTTGGAATGTGCGATTCTGAGTGTATCGGTCCACCCGCCGCTTATACCTACGAATACGGTTTGCCCATGCATAAACTTTCTGCTTCAGGAAGTCGATGCGCTCTGTGACACGGGACATGTAGTCTCGAGCACTGATATCAGTCCCCGAGAACGCCCGCCTCACAAAACGCATCACTCTAGGGCGAGTATTGCCCTCCCTGAAGCAGATCAGTTTGCCGATGAGTGCTCTGGCCTCACCAATACGTCGTTCAATCCTGTACTGCCATGACGGTACGGCTGGTTTAGGTCGTGTAGCTCTGTCATCAGAAAATTTGACATGAGCTACACGACATGCCGCTACAGCCGCACAATACAGGACTGAGTGAGCATCGGTGAGGTTTTCGCAGTTATCAAAATAGTTTGACAACTGCGAATCCAGAACTGCCACCAGCACCTTATTTTTGTTATGCATGGGCAAACGAGGTACGCGTGGTCTAAGATCGGGTTGCATGAACCGATATTCCCGAATCGCACCCTCCAAAGCACACCTCATTTCCTCATTGCACTGGGTACTTACATTAGTAACCATGTCATTACTCACGTTGTTATCGTGAGTTGGTATTATGGTAGACTGTGGTGGAACCACAGTCTGCGGCGGCGTGGCAATGACATGGCTACTCTGCATTTCAGTCCGCAAGCGATCAAGTACGGTGTCATCCAACATACCATTACGCTGGATGACTCGCACCTGATCCGACAGTCGTTGTGCCGACACGTTGACAGCTGGCTCAAGCACCTGAAACAGAGAGAGCATCCGAACACGGTACGCGGTCAGGTTGTTACCCCCCTCTGTAGCCCCATAGTATGCGCGCATGACATTTGCATTAATGGATTGCGTCCATCGCATGCGCGGCACACTCCCGCCGGGAGCTGGGACCCTATCAGAGGCCGGTGGGCCTCGAGGTCCTAAACCGTCCGGCGGCCGGCGTCCTCCTCGTCGACGAACAGGTGGTGGCGTCGTCGGCGGAGAGAAATACTCGTCGCTCGAGCTCGACGCAACTGCCACGGCCGGTGTCACAGCACTCACGATTGGGCTGGATTCCGGCGGCGGCGAGGCGGAGCTGAGCGACGGGTCCGGAGGCGATAGGCGTGCGCGTCGTGTAGCTGATCTCGTCAACATAATATCATCGTCATATCTTCATTTCTTTTATATATTTCGGAAAATTTTTGACACACAATGACACGTGTCAAATCAACGGTGTGGTTTTCTTTATTGGTTATTATTATTACCCGTATCATTTGAAAAAAAAACCTAAGATCAGCCGGCTAAACCCCTAACGCAACGGCGAATAAGAATTCGATTTGATTATTTTATTATTGCAATATAACAGAAACCACTGGCCACTACAGCGGCCGGCGAGCGCTACATCCAACTTGGTTGCATCAAATTTGTATTTTTTTCTTTCTCTTTCTATTTAAGATCTATACAACTGCGATAGTACCGCAAAAGCAATGGGATTACCCGTATTATTACAGGTAATAGGATTGGTAGCCACACGGGTAAGTCACCCCCTACTATCGCTTTATTTGCAACTAATTTATGCCCGCGGTTTCGTGGAGGTCGGGAAATGCCAACGGGATCTTACTTCTGAGATAATAAGTTATCTATGTCCTATACCAGACTATAATCTATCTGTGTACCAAGTTTCATTCAGATCTGTTCAGCCGTTCTGGCGATTGAGTAACAAACATCTATCCATTCAAACCTTAGCATTTAAGTTATATAAGATTTATAAGTTTTTACTTTTAAAGTTGAATAGGTAATAAATAATAGTTAATGTAAGTATTTCATTTTATTTGAGCTATACAGACACACTTGCGTTTTTCTTACATGTACTTACTTATAACTTGTTCATTGTAATATTAATTACATTACATTATGTGAAATATTGATAACCTGGTTTGAGATTGGACACCGGTGACGACAATCAAATGATTCATTAGGAATCTATATAGACATAATACTTTTACATAATATTTAATATCAATGTCGCGTATCACGAGCCAACGCGAAAATCGGGTTTTCACATATATTTACAGACACGACTACCTCAGAAATATTCCTCCTACTTACTAATTGGTAAATGCGCCCCGCACGCCCTGCGCAACACTGTGCGCCATGGCCTGTCTACGTGAGTTTCGAAGCCCTATTTGACTCTGTTGGGGGATAATTTTGAAAAACTGTGATACATAATTGTCTCATAATTTTAATGAAAGAGTGTGTACACCAATTTCGAAATCAATCGATTCCGAGAATAAAAAGTTTCACAGAAAATTCAACACCCGATTTCACCCTCTTGGGGGTGGAATTTCAAAAAACCCTTTCTTAGTGGATACATACTTTTCATAAAGAATACACCCTCCACATTTCATGTCTCTAGGTCCAGCGGTTTGGGCTGTGCGTTGATATATCAGTCAGTCAGTCAGTCAGGACTTTGAATTTTTTAAGTATAGATAGATGATAAGAGCGACTTGGTGGTATCGTAGGTATAAACAAAACAACACGAGTATGGGCAAGCTCGCTCATAAGCACCATTCGCACCATTTTTAATGTCTGAGATTCAAAATGGTTCGTTAGTTTTCTCATGCTTTAGAAATATCACGTAGCTTGTATTATCTTTTATGTGTACGATACTCCATATTACGACTATTTGTCACGACTATAAATTATTATTTACGCGATCTTAATTACCAATTCAAACAATCCCACGATAATGAACATTTCCAAATATCTACCGATTTGAAAAAGAAACCGTGCTTAATATATATTTACCACGGATAATGCAAGTGCTCGCAATATTAATAATAGTTCATTAATAATCCCGACTACAGACTAGCTGGCTTCGAAATTAAAGGCGATGGAAAATAGTTTTTATCAACAAGGGTCGATGGCCGTCCACGGGCTGTAGGTCAAAATTTCCAGAACGAAAACGTTGGAACCAAAAACGAACAGTGTTTTCTTCTACAGTATCTTCCCTATTTTATTTAATATCAGCCCTCTATGTCCCTCTGCTGGGCAAAGACCTCTCGCATGGCTTTCCAATTTTTGTACGGTTTCCTTCAGAAATCGAAAGTGTTTTTGGAACTGTTTATTGTTGTAACATTCTAACGGGTTGTCGGCATCGGGTCACGATATATAATTGTATGGCGTATCGTATACATAATCGACATATTCATCAAAATTCATCTTGCTTTGGCTATAAAAAGAAAACAATTTTACACACGTCGATTCACTTGAATTTCAGTAGGTATATATATCAGCCATAACGTAAGTTTCACGGTTTCAAGGATCTTCTGGCGCGGGCAAACATCGGAACTAACGCAGCCATCTCTTTCTTTTCTCAATATTTTTTACAAAACAATTAACAAAAGGTTTATCAACAGCGCCCCCCTGTCAGCTTCATTCGAGCGCCAAAAGATTCTTGTACTGCAAAACTCTTGAAAAGTGGGCGTTTATGTCAAATTATAAACAAACTGTAGCTGTCAATATGTCTAATGGGGTGGAAAGTAGGCGTGTCAAGTCCGACTTAAGTTCAGTCCACGACTTAAACTACGGGTGCTAGTGTCACTCGGTATCCAACTTATACCCTTTTTTTAATATTTATTTATTTTTCAAACAAAATATAACATGGTTTAAAAATTATTGGATTCGATTCAGTTGCTTATTCTGAACAAACTATATTCAGGTGTAGCATATACTAAAAATAATGTTGTATATATTTGAATTGTTTATCTTTCTCGGATGCAATATTTATTATTAAATCAATTAACAGGTTTAATAAACTTTGCACCTGTAAAACTTGGCACTTGTCGAACTCAACTTAAGCCTTACTTTATTGTATGTTTTTTTAAGTTCAAGCTTCTTTGAGGCCAAGCACAGCTTTGCCTCCTGTATTCTAAAACTGTAATCAATCTTCGACACATAACATCATGCCATGACGCCTGTAATCCCCGCAAAGCTTGACAGAGGTGTACCTAATAGTACACCCAGATTTCGGCAGTCATGTTTTGACCCATGTTTTGTCCCATGTAATAGGACGCCAGCCTAGTGCCATCAACTGGGAACAAATCCAGACTCCGTGGGTGCTAATTAGAAATTCCTCATTGAAAAACCCAATAAACTTCGCCCGACCCGGGAATCGAACCCAGGACCTCAAGCTCAGCAGTCGCGCTTCCGACCACTAGACGAACGAGCTTCAAGCATTTGAATTTAAAACACAGCATCGTGCCTGTGATTGCACTACAGTCCGTGGATAAAAAGTAAGACCTAACTTTAAGCAAACGCGAATTTAATGCTTAAGTTTTTTATTCAGTTTCTAGCATCTGTTTAACAGGGTAATAATGTATGTTCTACTAGACCAACAACAAATAAACTGACGTATTTCAGCGTTATTTTCCATTCTCCAGACGTTCTATTGATATTCCCAGCTATTATCACGTCTCATAGAATCTGAAAGATATTATTTTAAGCGTCCGAAGACCGTAAGACCCATAAGGACCATTTTATGACAACGATCTTGCTTAGGTTTAACATCGCTACTGAATGTGCTTTGAGAAACGCTTACATTTTATAGGTAGTCATAAAGATGATGATATTCCTCAAATAGCTTTAAGTACAGAATATAATTATTTAGTACAGTTTTTTTTAATGTAAAGACTTGATAGTGATTACAACATAAAATACTTAGGTTATGACAATGCAGTGGCATACTGTATCATGGGAAACTCATTGCTATTACAAAGGACCACGTTTTATCTGCAAATAACCAGTTAATTACACAAAATTCAGATTCACGTCGTAATTAAGTACAATTAATTAAAAAAGACTAGATGCAAAGTTTGAAAAAAATGTTTCCCCGAAGGGTTAGGCAGAGCCATCTTGCTGCCAGTTATGTTTTTAAGTCCCTTGTAATATAAGGGGTCGTCCATTAATCACGTGAGGCTGGAAAGGGGGGGAGGGGGGTTCGGAGAAAATCACGAAATATCACTAGGGGGACGGGCAGGTGTAGTGAGATATCACGTGTATTTATTTTTTCTTTGAACGCGCGATTTCTAAACCGAAAAGCGGTGCGTGACCTTGACATTTTTATCACGGTGCTTATTTTTCCAGAATTAAATTAGATTATACCTGTTAACCTGTATTTAAAGATAATATTCTGATTTTTTTTAAGATACTTTGTACCAAAAAAAATACACGTGATTTTGGGTGGGAGGAGGGAGGGGTAGTCTAAAACTTCACCACGAATCACCATGGGGGAGGTGGGGGTTAAAAATTTGCTAAAAAACATCACGTGATTAATGGACAACCCCTAAGGTGAGTCTATTGCCATGAACTGGGAACAAATTTAGACTTCAGGAGAAAAAAGAAAGTAAATAAATAAAGTTATCATCATCATCCACAGCCCGAACTCACTGCTGGATATAGACCTCTCTTTTCTTGTGCCAATCTCCACGGTCTTGTGCCAGCCTCATCCAGGTTTTTCGCCCGATGGCAACTATGCGGCGAGATGGGCAGACGCTATAGAAGACCCAGATACACAAAATTATTTATTTGGGCTAAAGAAAAAGGAGTATGAAATAAAAACAAAGAGAGGATACGAGGCGAAACGTGGCCTCCCGCTATCAAGCATATTAAAAGGTCCCCGATGCAAAATTTAAGATTAATGACCTCTCTATATTAACGTTCAGTGAGGTAAAATGGACGTCGTAGACAATATTCATTTAACTTGCCTGCCTGAATTTTACATCGTCCACGAAACGAGCGAATGAAAAATGTGTATTACAACTCCTAGAAATTGCTGTTGGAATGTGTTTAAGACAATAGGTACATTGAAGAATTCGTGAAGGTATTTTTCTCGATTTGCATCGTTTAGTGCTTTATCAAGTCATTGCCGTTTGGATTTTTCCCGGTAAAAACCAGAAAATAAGTACAAATAACGTTTATTTAATAAAAATAACGTTTATTTAAAACAAAAAACATAATTTTAAAACTAGGAATGGACATCGCCTCCACCTTGACACTTTAGTTCTAAAAACACCAAATAGTTTTCAATTATTACGGAAATGAATTCATATTTTCGTCTGACGGTTTTCTGTAGTGCATGAAAATTGTAAGATGATGTTTGCGAATTCTTTCTGCGAATTTTTATTGTTTGAATTTCGCTAAACATTTTCATTCTTTAAAAGAAACCACGTACATTGTTAGCATAATTTAATAATAAATGCATTTTAATTTTTCCGCTCTCTGTAGTAAATTGTTGGCTTACAACAACAACAGTTTCCTGGAAAATGTCCAGCTTACATTGTTTTCTTTGTTGAGAAAAAATCAAGAAAACAAAACGCTTGATGCAGATTTTCTCTATTATGTTTTATTTAAATCAGTACGATTTTAATAAATCACTGATCTATTTTTAGGCTGCGTGAACGGAAAATGCATATTTTTCTTTACAAGATATTCTTGAAAGTACGTAGGTTTTGGTATTTCTTACCGGTGCGGTGATCCAATTAGCTCACGGTTTTCTACTCAATTAATTTTCAAATCGGTCAAAAGCGGACCGAAGGACCAAAAGGTTTGTCCCTGATTTACAAGCAGTTGTTAAGTGAGCAACGTTCCTCTTGCGACCCTCCCTTACTCCGGCTTGTGTGATGTATTTCAAGACAAACGCTTGGTACCGGCTTTTAATTGAATTCTTGTTTTGCTCCCCATGGTCTTTTATTAAGATCTGGTTATTCTTATTGTGTTGTATATATCATTGCATTGCTTCTGAGTGTGGCGTCCTGGGGCCTGGCCGTCCTATGAGAATGGGCGATGAGAGAATGCACCTGTTTCTGCAAACACACTTGTGCATTACAATATTTTCTGCGTCGATGGGTAGCCTCCGCTGAGATTGGCCGACGATAAACGATCAGGAGAACTATAATTATTCTGATTCAAATAGTTGGTACTGCAAGTTCGGTGTTAAGGGTGGTTTCTTATACCTTAGCAACACATAGATATATTTTTTTTTGAGGAAAGCGCTAGTTCTACTTCCTGCATATACCTAAAGGACCTCATCACTTACCTCCACTCCACTCCTCCACTTGACTTGTGCAATCGGAAACTTTGAAACAGAATTTGTTTTTAATTACATGGCTCTGTATCACAACTACTAGATATTCTAAACTTAATTAATAACCAATACTCTGTTACCTAAACATTACCAAAGGTAATTTCACAGTAATCGAATCAAATCACCAATATGTACGGTGCACGTGCAGACTGTAGATACGTCACTAATTGAGAATCCTATAATTGCTTAATAAGTTAATAAGCCAGCTGATAGGATGAGGACTCTCGTAGGTAATGCACGTGTAACTAGGTTATTGAGCTAGCGAACGTTATGGTGTTATTAAAGTTTGGTTTTGTGGCATCGGCTTCCGTGTTGAGAAGAAACTAATTTAAATCCAGAGAAGTTTATAAAATTTTTAGAAGTGTTGGTCGTATCACTATACGACCAACACTTCTAAAAATTTTATAAACTGCCACTGCCGGAGGAGCTCGTGGCTAAATAATAACAGCCGCTCGGGTCGATCTTTAGGTTAAGCCGTGCTTGCCTAGGTTGGTCTGTGGATGGGTGACCGCCCATTACATACCGAGTTTCCTCCGTGCCTCGGAAAGCACGTTAAGCCGTTGGTCCCGGCTGTCATTTGTAGATCTTTGACAGTCGTTAGGCAGTCAGTGACCCAAAAAGTCTGACAACCAGTCTTACCAAGGGGTATCGTATTACCCAGTACTAACTGGGTTGTGGAGGTCAGATAGGCAGTCGCTCCATGTAAAATACTGGTATTCAGCTGCGTCCGGTTAGACTGGAAGCCGACCCCAATATAGTTGGGAAAAGGCTAGGCAGATGATGATGATGGTCGTATAGTGGCCAGATGGGCAGACGACATTTGCCAAATAGTATTCAAGATTTGCCATTGCCGTTGTTTAAAAGGGTATTGTCCCGACTGCTATTAGAAAAAAACTATGACAGTGTTCAAGAATACTTAGAGGATAAGTCGTTACTGACAAGTATAGCAAAATAATAAAAATAACCTTCAGTCTATCCCATGAAAATTACATAGTCATTATTAATTATTTCGTTAATTAATTTTTCTTATTTAATAATGTCATTTTTTTTAAATATTTTTATCAACAAACGTTGTTATTATTAATTATTATTATTTTGACATCTTTATTAATATATTTTTCAGAGTTATTCTTTAATTGGTTAAGAGGTTTGTAATGTAAGCTTTGTTTTTGTAAAAAAATATTTGTACGTCATACGAGTATTATGTCAGGATATGCTGGAACCAATATTGTAACATCTATTTGTACCTTATTCTGACAAATAAACATATTTGATTTGATTTGACAGTGTTGTGATTGTTGACAAAATCTAGATGAGGCTGACATTGAAGCATGAGATTGTAACAAACAAAGAGAGACATATACCCAGCTGGGTGTAGGCGGGCTGTGGATGTTGATCATGAACTTTATTTTAAAAAAATAGGTAGTTACTGTAGATACTTAACCTTTGTGGTATTTAGGAATTAACTCTGGCACGTTATAAATAAAAAAGAAATAAACAATAAGGTTGAGATTTGAATAAGAAAAGCGGAAAGACAGGCGGGCCAAGTGACCGCAATGTAAAAATATGATTCTTATCAATATTTATTTCAATTAACTTCCTTAAAGGCGTTTTATTTAAATAAAGTAGGGTACCAGCTCGTGTAGTATTATTATACAATATTCTAATTATGTACATATACTTTCAAATACAATGTATAATATTTAAATCTCCTCAAAACTAAAACTAAAAGCTGGTCCTTATGTAAATTAATTGATTAAAGAAAACTGGCGCGCGGAACTAAGGAGCACTTTACAAAAATGCATAACATTACGTAGACTACCCGGGCAAAGTTAAGGTAGAGAAAGATATTAGATTATCCGGGGCAGGATTTCATGCAAATGGGATCCCGGCTTACCCAGTAGTTCGGAAGTTGGTGACGTTAAAACCATACATCAGTGTCGCAGGTAATGCGGGAAACTAAAATTTCGGTAGCAACTTTTACATCGTAGAATTTCCTGAAAATGTATTTATGCTAAGATACTGTGACGTTGAAAAACTAGAATACCATTAATTTGAGAGTTTTCTTAATGTACCAAAATTCTGTAGAACTGTATTTTTTTAAATAAGTATTATCTTTGTATAAATTAGGATAAGGGCAGGAGAATGATTGTGTAATGCCTCGATGGGCTCAGTTGCTAAGATGTTGCTACCAGAACCCAACGGATCACACTGTTCGTGTGACCTTTAGACAGCTGCCCAGCCTTTTCAGGTGTATCGTCGCTATGTTTGCCGACACAATTCTCACATTTACGAATATTAACACCCAGATGTTTTGGTATGTGTAGATTGTATCTGCAAATACAGTGACGCTACTGTTGTTATGCATGGACTGCAGTTCCCATGATTGCTAATTAATAATAATAATAATGATTGTTGACATAACGGTCCCACATGACGAGAACCTCGTGAAAGGCGAGAAAGGTAAGCCCGCCAGGTTGTCGACATGTGGGCTGTGAACTCAGCGATCATTGTGCTGATAATCGTTTCAACCAATGATTTAATTGGCAAGAGGCTCCTCCAATACCTGAGGACGGTCTCGTTAGGCAGCTGGATCAAGAGTTGATTCAGAAAGCGGTACTCCTGGACACGGCTCGTATTGTTAGGAGGTTCCTCTCACTGGGCCCTAACCGCCGGTAGCTTGGACCCTGTTACCGATACCGGTGGGCTACTATTATGTATATTTTTTAATGTTTTTTTCCTACGTTTTTAAAGAAGTTTTTAAAAATGTTTTTAGCTTTAAAAAAATGTTTCAAATTGTATGTAAGGAAAGTAAGTATTTCCTTGTTTCTTTTCTCTTATGTTATAAAAGCCATATTTGCGTATGTTCCCAATCTAAACCTAAATATAACGTTTGATGAATACTTATTTCGTCTATTTTTTTGGCCAAAGCTCGTGGATTATTTATGGTACAGCCATATTCAGTAATCCCTTTGCTTTCGCCCGACAGGTGGATCACCGGTATAATGAAACCTCCGACCTTCGGATTACATCTATATGATCTATTGAACGATTTTTTTGCTTACATAAAATTAATAAATTAAAAAAGGTAGCTTCAACTAGAGTATTTTTAAATTGTTTTCAAGTAATTTATGTATTGCTTTTCTAGTGATAAAATTGTTCCGTGTTGAGAAGCCTTTATGCTTAGAGACGAGTTCCTGGCGATTTCAATATCCCATTTCCACAACTACACAGATTTTAATATATATCGTTGGCGACAAATCAGCTATCGTTTCTCTTTAGGGGTGTGAAAATTTTGAAGTCTGCAACTTTGTCACTTCATGTGTAACCTTAGGACCAATATTATCTCCTTCCTTTAGAGAAAACATCTTAAAAGGTCTCTTGCTTTTTTATAACCTACAAAGCTTATTGTCATTTTTAGGGTTACGTACCCGAGAGGAACCCAACGGGACCCTATTACTAAGCCTCCACTGTCCGTCCCTTCCCGTCCGTCCATTCGTCCGTCTGTCTGTCTGTCAGCGGGCTGTGTCTCATGATCCGTAATAGGTAGACAGTTGAAATTTTCACTGAATGTGTATTTCTATTGCCGCTATAAAAACAAATAATAAAATAAAGGGGTTTCCCTACTACAATGGTACAGAACCCTTCATGCGCGAGTCCGACTCGCACTTGGCTGGTTTTTTAATTAACGTCCCTATGTATTTGTTTATTTTTGCTGGTCTTCTCTGTCCTCTCCAGGTCTCCCTCCACTCCTTCCATTTCTCGCGAACTCGCGCGTCCTTCTTCCAGTTCTGACGGAACCTGTCCAGTTCGTCCCGCCGTCTCCGTGGCCTGCCGCGACCTCAGCTATTTGATTTAACATTATTTAAGGGCTAATGCATCTGATTTCAGCAGTGTCATGACAATATTGAAAGTTTAATATTACTTTTATTTTCTTGACATGAAGAAGATTTATTACAAAGTATTAGTGCAACGTCAGCTGATGTATTACTCATTTTTTGCATAAAATCTTTATCAAAGTCTATTGGAAAATAATTGGATATAATGATCTTCAGAACATTGAAAAGCTAAAATAAACCAGCTTGCGAAAAAAAATATTTTTGAACTACTAATAAGTAAATAGATTTCAAGTCAGTTTCATTTAGTGATAACTTAAAAATGGAGTCTGGGGGTCTTGAACCTCTGGCAATACGTAGGCTAGCCGTATGTAAATAAAACGAGCCTCATCATATGTCTAGCCTTTTCCTAACTGACTATGTTGGAGTCGGCGTCCAGTCTAACCGGATGCAGCTTAATAGGTCCCGGTATTTTACACGGACCGACTGCTTAACTAACCTCCACAGCCCAGTTAGTATTAGGTAATACGATACCCCTTGGTAAGACTGTTTATCAGAAGAAACTCGGTATGTAATGGGCGGTTACCCATCCACGGACCAACCTAGGCAACCGCGGCTTAACCTGAAGATCAACCCGAGCGGCTGTTATTATTTAGACACGAGCGTCTCGTGAATGGAATAAGCCTTATTAACAAAATGAGGTAATACACCTCTGCCTACACCCTTCAGGGAATAAAGTCATGATGTTATGTTTTGCTTTATATGAATAGCTACACAAACTATTAAAACACAGAACTTATAACAAACTATCATCAAAGGGCATCACCATTGTAAAAGACAATATAATAAACCCAGTTACACAATTTAATCAAGTGCAGAGGACGGGTGGAAAAACACGGAAAACTGGCTTAAAAATCGTGACTCACGAGTTTTATTTAGGTATGTGCAATATATCCGGAGGTGATGGCGTATTAGTATTCGGTATAGGTAGTTAAGAGTGTGTATGGCAGGGTACGGGAGAGCAGCGGTGGCCCAGTGGTAGCGGCTCCGACTTACAGACAGTAAGTCGTGAGTTCGAACCCAGGCAAGCGCTACTTGGTGTAATTTATTTCATTATCACTGCTCTCAAAACATTGAAGGAAAACATCGTGAGGATACCGACATGTCCTAGAACCAGAAATTCGAAGACATGTGACATCTACCAACCCGCACTGGGCCCGCGTGGTGGATTATGGCCCATTCCCTCTCATAGAGAGGAGGCCGTGTCACAGCAGTGGGAACATTATAGGCTGATTATGCTATAGGTACTTAATAGTAATGCACTAATTGTATACAGCTTCATTATTTGTCAAATCAGGACAGTACCTAGTCAGGATATCACACTAGAAACGGGATATTTACCATGTTTACTGTTTGTTTTAAATTCCCGATATTTCGGCGTTGTTGGAAGCACCATGATCGCGGATAAACTGAAGTTATTGCGGGTAGATGTTATCGGGAAGTCAAAACAAAGAGTAAACATGGTAAATATATGCCGTTTCTACTGCGTTTCTTGTGTTAATGATAATGAGTGATAATGTCAGTATAAAAACTTATATAGTAGTCAGGATATTAATTCCTACCTATCTTAGCTAGCTTGCATAACTAGCCTCGTGGAATCGGGGCATAACATAAGTTGCATCACAGGCGCCATCTTAGTACAATTAATTTTCATTGAAAGCTCTCCACTATGACAATAAAACAATAGAAAGTAGATATGAAAAACAAAACCGTCATTGTTTCTTCCCTGGTTACCGATGCTTTTCCATTGACTGCGCTGGATCGCAGTAAATCCCAGATGAATAATCCTCCGTTCACCATTGTTAGTTCGTGATTTTACTTTTTCTACCGTATAAAAGGTGGCTGGCTTGTAGTGGTGGCTCGTGGTTTGTTTATTTGCTTCGAGTCTGTTACAGACAGCACAGGAGAGTAATTAAAAAGAATAGGTTAATTGTTTTTCAATGCTGCAGCGGTTTTCAATTCACTAATGTAAGATTAATGTTTTACATCGCTTTCTCTACTAACTTAGCATAAAACAATACGTGTAAAAGTTTGCCCATTTTTGTACTTTTTGGTATTGATATACTTACGATAAAATCTGCATAATTAGTCTATAATGTTCCCACTGCTGGCGGCCCTCTCTATGAGATTGAAAGGGTCATAATGCACCACGCGGTCCCAGTGCGGGTTGGTAAATGTCACATGTCTTCGAATTTTTGGTTCGAGGACATGCTGGTTTCCTCACGATGTTTTTCCTACACCGTTTTTGAGAGCAGTGGTGATGAAATAAATTACACAAAGTAATGCGCCTGGGTTCGAACCCACGAGGCTGCCACCACTGGACTACCGCTGCTCTACTGTCCTTTGATAAATCTAAGGTCCTAAAAACGGATCAGAAGATAAAAACTAAACAAATGTTTGATTACGCGCTTGAATACTTCCTAACGACTAACAAACAGCTTCAATGAAAAATAGCTTTATTCAACTCCACGTTTGTTGATTACTTCTCGTACGTCTAAAGCCTGACTGCCAGCACGCCGGCACTCCCAGTAGAATTTCGGAACAATTTAAACTCGTGAAGGATTGTTATTATTCCGGGTGAAATTAGTACAGCCGAGCTTATCTTTTGACGAGCCATGTGTGAATACCGCCAGAAGAAACATATTTCACGAGGCATTTCCATAAACGAGCTGAATTTATTCCTACAAAATGCTGTCTTTCGAATATAATAAGCCATAAATTCAAGCTGAATTATTTCGCTCGAAGTACATTTTGGGGGTTTTCTACATCTAAAAAGTACGTAATTAGATGATTTTCGTCGGCTGTTAAGGTACAATTTTGGGATTCCTCGTCCGTTCTTTCGTGAATTGCCAGTTCTCATTATCGAGGCCGGATATCCTGTTGTTCAATTAACGGAATTCCAAACACTGTTTCTTAATTAGTATTGGCGGTATTATTCCTGATTGTTTTAAATTGATCCTTCGGTTCGATTTTAAAGCCTTGTATTGCCTTTTAAGCTATTTGGAGAAGAAGCCTTATTAAAGTTACCAAGCGATACTAATGAATTCACAATTTTCCTTCTTCAAAAAGACCTATTAGAAAGTAA
This sequence comes from Noctua janthe, assembly GCA_910589295.1. Classification (NCBI taxonomy): domain Eukaryota; kingdom Metazoa; phylum Arthropoda; class Insecta; order Lepidoptera; family Noctuidae; genus Noctua; species Noctua janthe. The sequence continues at coordinate 5,392,856 of OU342560.1, forward strand.
TTTGATACAATAAAAATACAACTTTGTAAAAACTTTACGTTTGAATACTCTTTAATTAGTTCGAGAGTATTTGGACTTGAAAGTTGAAGGTGACCAATGGATTAAGAAAAAACCTTTTATGTCTAAATTGGCTTAACGGGTCAACACACCTTTGGCAGAAGGTACTTTCAAGTTTTTGTAATTGGTCAAATTAAGCCTGAAACCTAAACTACAGAAATTCTAAGAAAATTGAAAAGGCCAAAGGCACAATGAAATAAAAGAGTACAAGACGAGGCTTGTTAAACCTTAGTTAGCGTCAGTAACAGTAATTTTGCTGAAAATTTCACTAGAACTGACCATTTGTACTATCCGAAGTGGTTTTAGCGTCAGATTAAGTTTAGGACCTTCAAATACAGTGTTTAGTGAAACTTTAATTAATTCAACTGGACCCTAATAATTTCCAAGTGGTTGGACACGTTTTGGACGTTCTTGTTAACGGTCTGAAGAACCTTTGTAGTAAGGGTCGAAGTTTGAGTAATAGAAACTGATTGGTCAATACTGGGTCTTATACGATCTTTTTCAAATCAAAAATCAAACCAAATCAAATCATTTATTTCTTTGCAAACATGGGTGCATAGATGTTCTTTTATAATGAGGTTCTCCACATTTTGCCGTCACTTGGGCATGCAAATAGTTTGTTAAGTTTGTTTGTTTTTTTTCGTTTGTTTTCATTCATGTCAACATTCTGTTTTTTACTGATTAAACACAGTGTTTAAAAACGTCGCGTTTCGTGTATGTGTGATCACGTTTTTTAGAGAATTTATTGAGGAATATTTACTTATAACATAATTTTTAACTCATTTTAATTAAGCACATAAATCTTGATGTTTTGATATGTTGCCACATTAGTAAATTGCACTCGTGCGAAGCAAGGACGACTCACTCAGTTGTAACGTAAATAAAGAAGTACGAACTAAGATTTTTGTGGCCTATCTTAAGCCGAGGACTGGACCTTTGAGAGATGCTAGTGATGTATTAGTTTCTATTTTTAACCCTGGTAAGATTAAGAAGGTAAACTTAGTCCTAATGTCTTTAGCTTCACTTAAAATAAAGTCCTCTTACTTAGCACCTTAATGAAATATTAGTCAAAGGAACGAAGTCCGTAGACACAAAATAAAAAATTATTTACCTGTCGGCGTGGTTTCTTTGATAAGATTATAAACATGAATAATTCTGATTCAAAGGGCCAAATTAGGTAATGTACCGGAGGCTTTTATACTAATTTATAATACCAACACATTAATCCATACGTCATCACATGACATTATTATAAATTATCGTAAAAATTACAACGAAACCTTTGTTGTTGAGTTTTTTTTAGGAATTTCCAATAGCATCCCGGAGCCATGATTTGTGTCCGTTCGATGGCGATGTCTATTTTTTACGTTCGACTTAAGCATAAGTTGTTGTTCCATCTCCTGGAGTGATGGCATTGATTACCACTGCTCTCAAAACGTTGGAAACCATCAAAAGAACGAAGGAACACATCGTGAAGAAAAAAGCATGTCTTAGAACCTAGAAATTGGAAGACATGACATCCACCAACAAGGACCGTGTGGTGGATTATACCCTAAGACTGCTCCCTCTCATAGAGAGGAAGTCTGTGTTTTAGCAGGGCAAACATTAGTTATAATCATCATTCTCCTGCCAATTTATCTGAGGTTGCGCACCCTGTCATCTTCTTCCATACTTCTCTAATACTCGTCATCTCAGCAGTCAGATCCTTTCTAGCCATATCATCCTTCACACAGTCCAACCATCGTTTCTTTGGTTTTCCTCTACTCTTGTAGACATTTACATTCATACTCAGTTAAACGTGTTTTATAAAGGGTGTAAATAGACCCTCAACATAGCCGAAAGGCACTTGTGCTCCCCTACTTTAAATAAATAAATTCCATTTATTTCAGGTCCAAGACCCATACAAAAACCAAAAATAGTCAAAAATACAAATACAAACACATTGATTATAGCTAAAAAATAAATATCTGAATTACATTACATTAAATAAGAAACATTATTAAAATAAATTAAAAAGTCAAAAATTAAAAAAAAACGTAATAATTAAATTGAAAAGTCTTTGCGATAATTTTTTTGTTCTAGACCATCCCTGGGAACCTTCTAGTTACGGAGATATTGGGGGTCAAAGTTCCAACTTTTTCACAAGTTTTTTTTTATATACATGTTTTAATGTAAGATTTTTACATTACACACCTCCACGACCCCCGTACTATTCAATTCATCCATCATCACAATGCTTTGACTGCTTTCCATCGAGTCCTACCGTAAAACGTGACTTTTCACCCCAAAAAAAAAAGTCGTTTCCCAGCAATAATTTTTGCGTAAAGTTACTTAGTTTCATGTACAGAAATGCATGGCTGACGGCTATGTGAAGGGTCTGTTTACACCCTGTATATGTGTTAAAACAGAAGATTTTCACGTTAATGCAGACGTGTTTGGAGCACCGAATCATGGGACCCAAATAGCTTAATGTAAGACAATTTCCAAAACAAAGAGGATTATCGAATCCAATTATTAATTAGCTTGGGGATTCTAGTTGAAGCCGTCAGGCTCGGGTAGGTATGTTAAAGGGCTTTGGGGCCAAATCCCTTAACACCGGCTAAATCTCGAACGGGGAAACAATTTGATATGGGATAGTGTTTGGGCAGGCTCGATCGGGTGGCAAAATTCAGTGAAATAGAAGGTGGAAGGGACCTCGACGCACTAACGGATATCACGTATTCAGTACATCATGCTGAAAGTCAAATCTGGTCAAAATGTATGGAACAACTGATTTTTTTAAAATTATCGATGAAACATTTCGATGTGTTCAGAATCATCTGTCTAGCCTTTTCCCTACTATGTTAGGTTCGGCTTCCAGTCTAACCGGATGCAGCTGAATACCAGTATTTTACATGGAGCGACTGCCTATCTGACCTCCACAACCCAGTTAGTACTGGGTAATACGATACCCCTTGGAAAGACTGGTTGTCAGACTTTTTGGGCCACTGACTACCTTACGACTGTCAAAGATCTACAAATGACACCCGGGACCAACGGCTTAACGTGGTTTTCTGAGGCACGGAGGAAACTCGGTATGTAATGGGTGGTCACCCATCCACAGACCAACCTAGGCAAGCACGGCTTAACCTAAAGATCGAGCCGAGCGGCTGTTATTATTTAGCCACGAGCTCCTCAATGTCCTCGATGTGTTCAGAATAATGTACTTAATACGTTGTAACCGTTTGTGCGTCTATTTTCCTTCCACACTGTATGTTTGTAACTGAGATTTTGTTACAGAAGGTTTGTTGTTCGGTGCTGACTGCGAAGCTAGGGTCACTACTGGTACAACTTACTTATATTATTCTGATGAAACTAAGTCGTATTTTTTCTGCGTCTCTTCACAAACGATGGCCCAGCTCCTGTCCTGCTCTTTATGCAACAGCACTTGCACTTTGAGGAACCTGATCGAAGCCCACCACTAAGACTGTCCGTGTGACAGAGCTCTGGTCGAAGCTCATTTAAATACTGGCATCATCGACACGACGAAGACACAATTTTAGACTACGTTCACACTTATTACTGACTACATTATCACTCATTGATATTTTTTTTTGAACTAATTCATACCATGTGCTATTGTTGTTGACATCGAATCTAGAAAGGGTACCCTTAGCATTGCTTGAAGTCCTAACGTGCTGTACTGCAAGTTACCACTGAACATATTAAGCCTGGTATTGGCCAAAGGTTAATAGAAAGAGAATGCCTTGTGGCATTAAGTCCGTCTATATGCACTACTGTAGAGTAGTTGAAGTTTAAATAAATAAGTATTATAAAGGCGCATTAAGGTATCAAAAGTCAGGCATTTTCAACTTTAAGCCCATGGTGCAAGTATAGACAACTTTTATTGATACTCACAATTTTACATCTACATTTTATTTCTACAAAATTCTAGTGCGGTACATTGCCCGCGTAGCTACGACATGGGCTATTATTAAAGTACTCTTCAACCCTCTGTCTGAGGCAAGCTCCGCCATTTTAATAGGAGTCGTCATTATCCGTGGCAGAGCCTAATGAACGTTCTCGTGATAGTGCTAAATGAAACGTCGTGCCTCCACTTATATTATTCTATTTACTTCTGAAAGAAAATTTTATTAAAATTATTTTTTTGTAAGCTCAGCTTTCATCTGTGAAGGAGATTAACTGTTTCACGTTGGCCTTTCAACGTGTTTGTTTTGAGTAAATTTATTTGTAACTTAATTTGTTTTTTAAATAAATTAGGTAATAGATTACCCACGTGTACTTGTAATCAAGGCTATCATTTGAAGATGACTGATAGTGACATGAACTTATATATATAAAGCAGTATAAAGTGTACAAAAATGTATAAAATAGCTTAAAAAATTCTAAGCTTTTTGAGGAGTGCAAAATAAAATGTAAACCTACATATAAGCAAAGATGAAGGTATATCGATTGCGACAGTCAGTCGGCGCCGAGCAAAGATATGACGAGACGAAAAACACCTGCTGTAGGTAAATAAGACGGACCAAATCCATTGATGTGTTCCCAGTGGACGCCAGCTATGGTGTAAGAATTTCTAGCCTCTTGGGAAATTAGAACAGACACCAGGACATATCACAAGCCCTTTCTGAAATAAAAAATCATATTAACATATTGTTTTTCAAGATGCCATACACAGCATTTCACCCAGCTTTTCCTGAAATAGTACAGAAAAAAAAAACGTTTTAAGGTCAGAATAGGTTTTGGATTTGTTCTATTTGAAGTAAACTGATCATTTTATACGTTTTTTTTTTAATTTCTGGCACAAAGAGAAATCTTTCAGTAAACCAAGTGCTACTTTGTGCCAATTTAGCTTAGCGTCGGAAATAAATCCCCGTTGATCCACTAGTAGCGATTTAGAGAGCGGTCCCATTCAACGATTAGCTCTGAAAATACGAAACAGTAGCGTTGCCCATTTGTAGTCGGAATCCAATCAATTTATTTAGATCCTAATTTGGCGGGGGCACCCTCTTGAACCCTAAATGCCTCGGCCTATAGCCGATAGCCACTAAGTGACAGGGGTTGTGTAAAATTAAATCTGGCACGTGTTATCGGAGGGGTTAGTTAGCTCAGGGATTATTGGAACCTTTTTACGGGTTAAGTGCTTTTTTTGTTTGTGGTGTGATGAAAAAAATGGTACGAAATTTTCTACTCATTCTTTTACACGAATAAATGCTTGCTGTGCCTGTACATGATGTAGTCATAATTTTCGCGTTTGAATATTTTGCAAGACCGTATATGTGTTCCAGCAATGTGTTACACGTAATGAGAATGAATTGCAAAGACAAGATTATTCCAAATATAACCTTACGTTACGACATATTCGTGTCATAAATAGTATTCTGAAGTATTTTCTCATTTTGTCATCCACAAATTCATTGATGACAGTCAGTTTTTATTAATCCTGCGGATTTCCACCATTATTGAATATTTCAGAGATTGTTTGTAATGAAAATCTACCGGAACTTGGAGCCATTTTAGGAATAACTTCTTTGACGTTCCACTCGAAGATAGCGAGCGCTCCAATTTATTCAAACTGTGCAATACTTTTTACTTACCTCCACTTGGGCATTTGCTTATCTCAGAGTGAGGGATCAAATATTTCGATTCCGTTTTCCAAAGTAAATTATATTGTGTTCAAAGTGTTTGCAAGAAGTACGGCAGAAGAAACAGGAGGCCGTATTCCCAGTTGTGGGGGAATGATGATATCATCATCTTCCTGCACCTGTCGCATGTTGTATATCCCATGACTGTATATTCATATTTTGACATTTATAATAACCAAATTTGACATGTAAAATAATTTTAAATGTACACACATGTACATACAATACAATGTACATGTATACTACATTATTATTGTATGCCTATTAGGCAGGACATATTGGAACTTAACTTAACTTATTGTTTAGACCTGTAGCTAACATATGCCCACAATAAAATATTTTGAATTTGAATTTGAATTTGAAAGTTACTTGGGGTCGGCGCAACACGTTTTTTTCTTCCAATGTCCTCTGTCAACCGTCACGCTATCATCATCATTATCTGCCTAGCCTTTTCCCAACAATGTTGGGGTCGGCTTCCAGTCTAACCGGATGCTGCTGAATACCAGTATTTTACGTGGAGCGACTGCCTATCTGACCTCCACAACCTAATTAGTACTAGGTAATACGATACCCCTTGGTAAGACTGGTTGTCAGACTTTTTGGACCACTGACTACCTGTAACGACTGTCAAAGATCTACAAATGACAGCCGGGACCAACGGCTTAACGTGCTTTCCCAGGCACGGAGGAAACTCGGTATGTAATGGGTGGTCACCCATCGACAGACCAAACTAGGCAAGCACGTCTTAATCTTTAGATTGATCCGAGCGGCTGTTATTATTTAGCCACGAGCTCCTCACGTCAACGTCACGCTATCATTTACTCCTTTATCCTTCATGTCATTCCTCACACAATCCCTTCATCGTTTCCTGGTCTTCGTGATGAATGAGGATAATGATGATGAAAAGTGTTTGCGATGTTTAAAATTACTCATTTGACAAATACTGCGACGGTTGAGTGTTATTAGTCTCTGAATTCAGTGGACATTTTATTGACTGAAAATAAATACTCGGGTCAAGTGTTTTCATTTGCGTTTTAACCGCAGACTTTGCTATTTGAAGAGAATTGTTTAAGTGAAAATAACATTTTAGGTACTTACTTATTTTTACTTTCTATTTATTTTTTCGAGGAACAGTAATATAAAGTTTCAAATGGTGGTTTTAATTTTTTATTTCAATATTAGTCTATACTTTTAACATTGAAAACCAAGGTACTCGCGCAGTTGCATGATACGAATTTTCAATTTATGAGGAGACCTATTCGACAGCACAATCCATTTGATCGTGGGCGACGATGGTTTTAAATAATTGTTAATGCGAACAACAACGCATAGCATCTTTACCCTCATATCAGATTATTTGAGAAAGGCAAGACGTCAAACCCCGCCACACGATTTTGTTTTTGCAAATTTTCAAGTTCTCGGACTTTCGCCTTAAAATTCTTGAAGTTCAAGAGGAGTCATTAATATTGATTGCCACGAATTGCCAGAATTAGTGGGAGTCATTAAGTGCTACCTTAATCTGATGCCTCCGGTATTAATGATCAAACATTTTTGTCTTAGCGCTGACGTTAATTCCACTTAGAAATAATTTATTTTGTTCCCGTCTCGTACTTGATCCGTGAGGAAAATTATAAGCGTAGCTTTTATCAATGTTTGTCTAAGGATAATGGGACACAGATAATCTTTTCGAAGACTTGGAAAATAATTGGGTTTCGCCTATATTCTGAAATGGGGTAACAAAGTAATTCTTTGATGGTAACGCGATTTAAGATCATCAGTTGACAAGGATAAACGCTTTGCTTCCTGTTTATTTAAAAAAAAAAAACAAGTTGAACATTAATTGTTTGTTGTTTTAAAGAACTAATTCATGAATACATAATCTATCAATCTTGATTAATATACTGTATGCAAAAGATTCCCTTAACATTTATTTTAAAATCTAAGCGATTTATCAACTGGCTATACATGATTAAAATAACTTTAACCTTGTAATGATTTGTTTGGCGTTATTTATTATGCAAAGTCGTTTTTTGGTTTATACTTATGTATAATCGCAGAGATCTTTAAAACTGTACACCTAAAGTATTTGATGCGGTTTTAACTAGAATTATAATGGGTGTAAAAATACCCTTCACTAAGCCGAAAGACACTTGACCATACCTGGGTAGTTACAGAGATATTGGGGGTCAGAGTTCCAACTCTTCTCAAGTTTTTTTAAATACTAGTTTTATTGTTATAACTTCAAATACTGGAGGTACTTGAGTTATACCGTACATATAACCACCGTGCTATTCAATGCATCCATCAGCACAATGTTTTGAGTGTGTTACATTGAGTTTTACCGTAAAACATGTTTTTTACCCCCAAAAAAAAAGCCGGTTCCCAGCATTAATTTTGCGTAGAGCTATTCAATTTGATGTACAGAATGCTTGGTTGACGGTTTCGTGAAGGATCCGTGTACACCTTTTATGAGTATTTATACATTTATATTTAGATAGTTACCCGTGAAGCCAGGGCGGACTGGTATAAAGTTGCTGTAAGATACACAGGTCATCTTTTGTTTTTGATGGATTCAACTTTTTGTTTGACGGTAATGATTAAATAATTGAGCACTATGTTATACAAAAAGCTACTTTTATTCAAGTTATGAACTAATTGGATTGAATATGACGTGGGTTGTAAGTCTTTACGTATGTCATAATTATGGCTAAAAGGCTTGTGTTTGGATTTACTGATTTTCAAAAAAATGCATTGTACAGACGCCAGCACATCAAGCTACTACAATCTGTTAAATTTCTTGAATATATTTTCAACTTAATCGCTAAAACATTAGGTTCAAGGTTGACTGGAAAAAAAATGACAGTTTCGGGTAGATTGTTGTGCTGGCGTCTGTACGATTAAATTGGCGTGTGAATGTGTGATTACTCACAGTAATAACGATTTATTTCAATTTATCACCTTTATAAATGTATAATCCTTTTTTTTTAAATGGACGCCCCATGATTTGAACTTGTTGGTGTTATCTCTCTTGATTACACATTATCGAATCAAAACAATACATGTACAAAAATACTACCGTCTTAATCTTCTTTTTCGCGTGGTCAGTGCCTAACCTGTTGTCAGAGTTTTTATGCCGTCCACTGGCCTCTGAACTGGCTTTAAATTGAGCCGAGAAATAGCTCTCAGGCATGCTGGTTTCCTCACGATGTATTCCTTCACCAAAGCAAGTGTTATTTACACAATACGCACATAAATCTGAAAAAAATCAGAGGTGTTGGGTTCGAACTCAAGACCTACGACTTGGCAGTCCGACGGTCACACCACTAGGCCATCACTGCTACCTTCTTAATGACCAAGACTCCATTAATTACAAACAATTACACTAAACGATATACTTGGCGAACAAAACTTGCGTTTTACCAACTTTGTGAAAACCAGCATTATCTTAATGGGTCATTTTAGCGGCTCCAAGATAATGAATGGAAATTGTTTGTAAAATTAGTTGCTGAAAGCTGCTTTATCAAGCATCGGGGGGCAGTCACGACGCGACGAAATCAAAGCTCGGCGGCTCCGCCATTTTATCCAAGTCACCGGTGCTAACAGAGTTTACCGTAAGTTTTGGGATATTTTGCTACGAATAATCGTGAATGGGACCATTCATAGCAAAATATCCCAACAATTATGAACTGGGTAAAGGATGATATGGCTAGAAAGGAGGTAACTGCTGAGATGACGAGTAATAGAGAAGTATGGAAGAAGAAGACATGCTGCGCCGAACCCAATATTTTTTTTTAATATATTTTTGAAATATTGATTTTGATTTTTTTTAGAAGAATGATGATTATTAATGAATGGGACTAAAAATAGGTGTTATGCAACGACGTCTACCTATTTATTTTGTGTAACAGAGAGGCAAGAAAACAGAGTAATCTGTATATAAATAACTTTAAAATGAATAGTTGCTCAAACAATACTTAGGTAGGATAAGAAGGTACATTTAAAAAAAAAAAAAATCAATGCGTTAGTAACTCATAATAACTTTTTTGTCGACAAAGCTATGGATTATAATCATTCATTATTATCTATTCCTTCAAAATGTAAATGCTACTGTTACAAGATTAGGTCCATTTACATGTCTGCTGGATAAGATAAAGAAACAAGTCTTTGAGGTCCGTACATTCTTCCCGTCCATAAGTAGGTCGCTACTTTATTCTGTAAAGATAACAGAAACTTATTTAAAATCTCATCAATGTAATTTTTGTCAAGGGTCTAATATATTTCTTGTGAAACGTGAAGGCTTTAAGGCTCAGGCTTTATTCCTTACATTCAATAAAGTTTAAGCTTTATTCAAATTTTATTACCGTTCTTAGATTTGCGCCATTTCATTAACATTTAGATTTTAAACTCACTTTACAGAGCCCATAAAGAAACATTACCATAAGTCCAGAATCATGAATTTAAGACAGGTACAATGTTTAATTATTGAAACTTCGATATCTTTTGTTTTAGAGACAGAAAGTGAATTAAACTCAAATCTTCAAGACCATTGTTAATTCTTTATGCCTTTTATTTTTGGAGTTCGTTTTTGGATTTTTTCAAAAAACAATCCCATCAAGTCAAGAAAACTTGACACTCAAGAAGAAAGTTAAAAACAACATTCGAATTCACTGTCTGTATTTTCATAAGGCTTACCGAAAATGATAGTTTAAGCACAATTATAAATAAATAAAATAAAATTAATAAATAAATGTAATAATTTTAAATATGTGTATGGCCTACAGGTAGTTTGTTACTGTTTGTGTATGTGAATGTTTGTAAACGCACCCACAATACGGGAGAAATTCCTATTGGAGCGAAATAAATAAAAATAAGTATTACCAAGATTAGACATCTAAGTTTATTTGGAGAGAGTAATCTTTCACTGAGCTATTAATATCAGAGATACAAAGTAGATGCTTGATTAATGCGTAGCACCCTGTACCGCATTACTTAAAGTATTCATGCTTACTAATTTACAATTCATCACGTGATTACTTAACTTAGATTTAATGAGGTTAAGAGTGTTATAATTAATAGTTCTACGGTCTTAAGTGTGGGTTGTTTACACGAAATATTTCAGCCTCCATTAACTATTTAAATAAGTTACTGACGTAGTCACTAACACTATCATTAACAGTATTAATGATACTCCTTTAACGATGTACATTTTCGTAAATCAACATAATGGTCATCCGCCTAGCCTTTTCCCAACTATGTTCCGGTACTATGTTGGTGTTGGTTTTCAGTCTAACCGGATGCAGCTGAATACCAGTATTTTACATGGAGCGACTGCTTATTTGACCTCCACAACCCAGTTAGTACTGGGTAATACCATACCCCTTGGTAAGACTTGTTGTGAGACTTTCGGGCCACTGACTACCTGTAACGTAAACATGGCGCCCAAATCCACCACTCTACCTGCCAATGACCTTGTCAGGCCATGTGAAATTATCAGTGGAAATTATCTTCAAAACCAAGATGGCGGCGTCTGTTTCACTATGGCTATGCGCCAAATCCAGCGCCATTCTTTATTTAAAAGCAGTTAAGTGAAGATGTAAATTATTAATAATCATGAATCTTTTTAATTTCACGAGAAATAGTCTGTTTTTTTTTCGCCATTTTCACTATTGCCGCGCGCAGACCAAATGTAGATCATCTTTTTTAAGTAGCAGTAAAAAAATAAATATCTGTGGCTATACATTTTATCACACAACTATCCCGCACAATGAGAATCACAAAAGTTTCCAAACTGTACAAAGAATCCATCGTCAAAAAATGAACCGTAACCGAATCAACAAACGACTCAAACTCCAAAAATTCCAACTATTTTTAATGTAGTCTAGATAAGCTTAAAGTTGTCCCACCGCATTTGAAATGAGGGTAGAAAAACAAAAAGCGTTCAGCGGCTACGGACCCACGGCACATACAAATTCAATAGGGGCGGAAAACTATGTAATTTTCTAAGTGAACATAGCGGCAACGTGCTTACCGAGCTCTACCAAGCTTTATTAAATTTAGACTGAACAGAAATTCTGGGAAGACGCATCTGAGAGCCTACTGTCAGCGATTAGCGGTGCTGACGGCGGCAAACTGTGATAATGTATAATGGTTTATGATTACCGTTGTCAGCAGTTTAGCACCATACTGAGATAGGGGGACTTTTTGACCTCGTACGGGATCAATTTTAGTTTAATGGTATGTCTTATTTTTAAACTTTTCTTATGTTTACTTTTATATTTTTGGTTTTTTCTTTCTTTCGTTTTCTGACACTGCGTCATCAAAACACAAGTGGTAGCTTTTTAGTCGTAGGTAGGATTTAATAGTATCACACGACGCCTGAACAGGAGGACCTGTTGCGAAAGTTGTAAAACTTAACTCATTATCATTTTCCATCATCATCACCATCATCATCATTTCAGCCAAAAGATGTCCTCTGCTGGACATAGGTCTCCCCCAAGTGTCACCACATTGACCGGTCCTGTACGTCTTCCATCCAGCGGATCCCTGCAACATATCATTTTTCAATTCTTCTTATTTATTCACGAATTTAAAACGCCCTGTTCGATGTGGGAACATGTTTTTAACCGCTAAACATTTCACAAAATGAATGATGAAAATGACGTTTAAAGGCACTGCAGTGTAAATCAACAATACTTTTACAGGAAACCCCACCTCATTCCCACTCACAACTACAACTATAACACCCTCTTATGAAAACATATAGCTATGAGTTCCCCTGTAATAGCTATAAGTGTGTGTAAACGACGGGGTTTAATAGAAGGGTGTGTTTTTTATGTTCGCAGTTGTGCACATTACTTGGGAGCCATACTATGCCCGAGTGAGACGTTAGCCAAATGAATTATTTGTTTGTGTGCGTTTATTTTGCGTATGTGCGTTAGCGGTCACAGCCAATTTTTATGTTGAGTCCCACCGAAAAGGTTCTCAGTCTATAGTTAGTCGCGGTTGAGGTTTTATGCAGTTTTCCGCATAAAAAATGTACACTAATTTTATCGGTGATGTTCTTCAGAAAGGACAGATTCCTAGTTCTCGCCATCGGCATGCGTGTATGACCTGATGTGTGACGGTGGCCGAAGCAAAAGGAGTTTGTAAGCGTTACGCTACTATAGTCGTAAGTTCATTGTGAGTACGTATGTAGTAACCGATGAAAGGTACACCTTTCATTGGTTGTGCTGGGTTTTGGTCTTAAGGTCTTGGTCTTAAAGCCATGTTCTTAAGATCATGGCCTTAAGATCTTGGCCTTAAGGTCTTAAAGTCTTGGTCTGACTGTCTGTCATTTTGTCATTTCACAGCACGGTTGGCGCCATGTCTGGGCGATTGGCTGCTGCGCTGAATGTCGCGGGTTCGAACCCCGCACGAAACAAATATTTGTATGGCCTACAGGTAGTGGTTTCGGGTGGCAAAAATGTTTGTAAACGCACCCATGATATATGAGTAATGTGGTTTTGGTCTTACGGTCTTGGTCTTACTGTTTGTCAATTTGCATTTTACGGCACGGTTAGTGCCGTGGCTGAGCGACTGGCTGCTGCGCTACATGTCGCGGATTCAATCCCCGCACGACACAAATATTTGTATGGCCTACAGGTAGTGGTTTCGGGTGGCAAAAATGTTTGTAAACGCACCCATGATATATGAGTATTGTGGTTTTTTTTCATTAAGCATTCTTTATTAAACGATTTCACGACTACCTTCATTACCTACGATCTATGAAGTCATGATACCTAAAAACACGAAAACCTGTTACATTTCATGTCACTCTTGCTTATCGCTGTCATGACAACCCCATCCCAAGTTAAGCAGATGTATGTACGTATCTATTAGGGAAGTATTACCTTGGCAACATGACGGTAATACGTTTGGTGACGTTTTCATTTAAGAAATAAATAGCGGTCGTACGTGTGACGCATACCACTGAGCTATGTGTTCTGGTGGAGGCGTGTGAGGAACGAGAATTTGGAGTGACGCGTGTGTGTTTGTCAGTATCGCTTAGCGTTGAGTTTCTTTTAAGGCAACAAAGACGTTTATATTATTTTCATAAGTATTGCAAAAAAATACTTTGCAGTAAAATTTGTTTTGACCTCATTTTTTAGTTGTTAACTGTATGATAATGAGTGTTTTTTTTACCAAAACCTCTTTTAGTGAGTAGAAATTTCTTGCCATAGAGTGTAATACTCAGACAGTTGTCTTTTTGTAATTTAAACGTGTTATTTGGTACAGTCGGCAGCACATCAAGCTACCCGAAACTATCAAATTTTCCCAATCAACCGTGAACCTATCTATTTAGCGATAAAGTTGAAAATCTTTAAAAAAAAATTGCAGATTGTAGTAGCTTGCTGTGCTTGGCGTCTGCACAAACATAACAGAACAGCTTGTGTGTGATTTATATTCCAGTACTTATAAAAAAAAAACAGAGTTATTCAACCTTTCATGTAAGATTTTGTGATTTATATGCAAAATTACTGTTAGTTTTGTACAGTCTGGTGCATTATTAAATGAACCTTTTTACCCCTACATTTAAACCACGCATAAATATTAACACGCTCACATAAGTTAATTCCTAACTTTAAAATATAATTTGTAACGTTGTGGTTATTCTGCTGGTAAAATAGTGGATGAAAACTTTATGTAAATTTGTTCAGCACAGTGACATCCAAAAGTTTAAATATTTAAATTAACTCGTTGAAATATATTAGGGCTGACTTTAGGTACAGTCACGAGCACCAATATGTAAACAATTAACAACTTTTAAAAGTGTTTTTCTCCTTAAATTTCATTTTTTTACGAATTACGTATTCTGGAACTCATCTTTTGATGAGAAAGGTCATATCTGCAAGTTACAATCGTTATTTTTCGCGAAAATTTGTTTTTAAATTTAAGAAAGTACATACATATTGGTGCTCGTGACTGTAAACACTGTTACACAGTGGTTATATTGAAAATAGCTCTTGTGTTACCTGCGCTTTGTCTTATGTACTTAAAATAACTCTGCTGACGAGAAGGGTTTTTACCTGAAGTGTTTGTGAAAGGGTAAAAACCGTAAGTTAACCAAGTCTTAAGTCAAATAAAACTTATAGTAAAACTCAGTATTCGAATAAGGTTTTTCAACATTGTTATATCTTGCATGAACCGGACCCGGAAGGGTCCGGTTCCCAGGTCGGGCAAAGTGTTATTGGGTTTTTCCATCAGGAATTTCCCATTAGTAGACACAGAGTCTGGATTTGTGCCCATCATCATCATCACCATCATTTCAGCCGAAAGACGTCCACTGCTGGACATTGCCTCCCCTAAGTGTCGCCACTTTGACGGGTCCCGTGCGACTCGCATCCAGCGGATCCCTGATCCCAGTTGATGGCAATAGGTTCGCCCCTTATTACATAGGACCTAAACATAATTGGCGAAATGTGGTGGTGTGTGTGTGGTGTGGGTGTATCATTAAGTAGGTACACCTATGCCTAACCCTTCTACGATTACACGCTTGTTGTTATGTTATATTTTGGTAAAACCCGCCTGTTAAAAATATCATTACAAACCTTTACTACACTAACTCAAAAATAATTCCGAGCTAATTTGTGATTCTTACCTTAAATTAACTAATAAAACAAAAGGAATATTTATTTTAACGTCTCTTAACAACACCTGAGGAGGGAACCAAGTTTAATTACTTTTAAACTTTCTTTAATTAATTAATTTAATGAATTTGCATAATGCGGTCCGGCTAAGAAGCTTCCAACTAAGAAGATTAAGGTGACAAACTTGTTACTTTTAGCTTTCAGTTTGGAATATGGATGCGAAATGTTGATGTAATCAATAAAAGAGAAGAAGTGATGACATGGAGTATAAGGAGCGGTGCGGAAATTTTCTAATATAATTTATATCTTTTTTGGCCATTTATAATTTATTGTTTTTTTTTTTTGTTATAAATATATTTACATTATATACAGACTACAAATAGAACTAAACTAATGATAAAAATAAGACTAAAAGTAAGAAAATATAAACATCTAAACAACGACGACAATAGGACACTTAGGCGTCAAAGTACTCCTCCGCATCGCTGTCATCTGGAAACGCCAAAGAAAGAACCAGCCCTCTGGTCACGCGAAGTGTCGACCAGTCGGCGAGAGATTTCCTTAAATTAATCATTTCCTTAATTTAAAATTATGTAAATAACACCTTAACAGCTATAACGCCAATGCGATGTTACCACCAGCAAGATACAGATAACTTTAACTTACATAAGCTAACAAAAATACAATTCAAAACACAATTAGTATACATATGAAAGAAAACCTATAATTAAAATACCTACAATTAGAAACACCTTTAAATATTTTCAATATATCAGTCCTCGGTGCTGGAGGCCGGTGGAGTAAGGTTTTGACCGAATGGTTGGGCTTAAGAAACCAGGGCCAACATCGTGCGAAACAGATGGATGAGGGACGCACAGAACAGAAAAGAATGACAGAAGAATGGGCAAGCCTTTACCGTACAGTGAGTGATTCCCGAACCTTTCGGAGGGACCACTCACGCTGCCCCACGGTAAGAAACTCGGAAGGTGCCTCGGTAGTGTTAACCGTTATGTAATTTCCACAGCACAAAATTGATACCTGCTCAAAAACATTATCTATTGATTTATAAAGCAACACCATCTGCCTAGCCTTTTCCCAACTATGTTGGGGTCGGCTTCCAGTGTAACCGGATTCAGCACAATACTAGTATTTTACATGGAGCGACTGACGTCTACAACCCAGTTAGTACAGGATAATACGGCATCCCTTAGCAAGACCGGTTGTCAGACTTTCGACTTAACGTGATTTCCGAGGCACGAAGGAAACCCGGTATGTGTACCTGAAGGTCGACCCGAGTGGCTATTATTACTTAACCATAAGCTCCTCGGATACTGTGGGTTTATACAGGAACAATATCTGGAAAATATATTTTGAATCAGAGAAGGAAAACATTGTGAGTTACTGGCGACATGCCTTAGATTGATAAAGACTCACGTGACAACCACCAACACGCATTAAAAAAACATAATGTAAAGAAAACACGCTTTCTACACTTGCAAACATCTTGTCAATCCTAAAAATAAGCCAGTAACGCTGATTTCCCTATAAACCAGTTTTACCTACTCAAAAGCTTGAAGAAAGCGCCAGCTTAAGTTATTACGTTTATAAATCGCAAAGTGACACGAAGATTTATGATTCTATACTTTTTTTTTTGCAATTTTATCGCGCGTTGACGTGGATTGATGCAGCCAAGCTCATAAGCACGATGAAACTGTTTCATATTCATCTCGGCCTTATTTTTGACACCCCTTTATATCTTTGCATATTCAATGGCGTTGTAAGTGTGAGGTTGAATAATGAGATTTTGTACTGGTAAAGCCTAGGTAATACGGAATTGTGGAATTTTGAATCGCGTATGTCTAGCTGTCATCTGTCACTGTCAATGTGTCTATCATTATGCTCTCCTCTCAAAATGCTTGGTTGAGATATAATCTGACGAGCGATTTTCACTGTGTGTAATAAAAATTGAACTTGCAAAACACTTTACACAGAATAATCTTAAACACTTAAGTCTCAAGAGTTCGTTAAAAAGCTTAAAGACAGACTTAACGTTTTAAAACGCAGCTTGTTTCGAGCGAGATTAAGTAAACACTAGCTAATGGAGCTCCCGAGCTAAGAAACTCGAGCACCCTCTAACGAGTGACAATCAACATTAAATTATATTGTTCGCATTCGCATTCAAATTCGTGTCGCGGACTTGGATGAATGTGCGAATCTAGACATTAGGATAAGTGACGTCATCTACATTTGGAATGGATACGTTATTGTGTAAATGTACACATTTACATATTGTTTCGAATTCAGCCAATTGTAAATGTATTCTATTATTTTGAATTATTTTTTCTTTTAGAACTATGTTGTCGCACACAAAAAATACGTGGGTGTTGGTGAAATTGAATAGAGTGTCTCGCTATATTGAAGAATAATAGCATTCGAGATATCAATTTAGTCAAGTCTCCTTAGCTCAACAAAAGTGAAGTAACTTTTAAAGATTAATTTATTTCACTGGGACTCCAACAGGTGGCATTTAAAGAATTTTCAGCTAATACTTTCAGTCGAGAGAATCACCATCTACCCACAGAAATTCCTCCCACATCATTTGCTCTTTTTGGCTACTCAATTACTTGGTACTGTCCTCAAAAGAGGACTTCGCCTCGGTCAACGTGCCCCAGATTTGTATAGCAGTGTGCTTCTGACAAGGGTAGCATCCGTTGAACCAACTTCTAGGAAATATTAGGCTACTTCACAAAGTTTCAGACGTCTTTCAATGTCGGACAGTACCTACCTTCAATTGTTTGGTAAAATAATTACAGGTATCTGAGAGTTCGGAGAATATGCTTGAGTTTGATTGTCTATTGTTTTTTTGTCTGTTTGGTTATGATGTAGTATAGTGGGGAATTTAGTATTGGTTTGTTATACGGATGTATTGTTTGCCTGCTAACCATCATATTTATTAATTTGTTGAATGGAGTCCAGTCTGACACCCGACGGCCTTTAAAAATAAGATGATAATATATATTTTTAACAGGCGGGTTTTACCAAAATATAATATAACAACAAGCGTGTAATCGTAGAAGAGTTAGGCATAGGTGTGCCTACTTAATGATACACCCAGAATTATGTTTCGCCAATTATGTTTAGGTCCTATGTAATAAGGGGCGAGCCTATTGCCATCAACTGGGATCAGGGATCCGCTGGATGCGAGTCGCACGGGACCCGTCAAAACAAAATTAGGAAAAATTTATTCTTTTACGCTACAGCATTCAAATCACTTCTGATTCAAATTTAATAGGATAGAGCAGATGAATATTTTCAGTAATTTACCCTACTACTTCGGAGTTCAAAAAGCGAGTATTTTTTTTAGGATCCAAACATTTATCATGTTCAAAAACAATGAGTATTTATCTGAACCCTTCTGTGACCCGGGTACAAGATGAGCAATGTTAAAAATTATATCGCTGTGTAGTAATTAAAGGGTGAAATAATTTGAAACTTGCGATATGAATCTACATTTAACGCGAATTATCATTCAATAACCATGTCAGACAAGTTACGAGTGTCAGAAAGTTATGACTGCCGTATCATGGGCTCATTTAATCTTGTTATAAATTGTTAATTTTAGCGCCGCCGCCTTAGAGGGTGTTCCTAACAACATGAATTATGAATATTCATCCAACAATTAGAACTGGGAAGTAAGATTATATGACTTACAATAAGCTGTTAATGTGGATTATCATTGTTGTGATTGTCAAGTGAAATCTGTTAGGAGTTTAGGATCAGAGAATGTACTCTCAGCCTATTAAAAGACGGTTCTGTGTTATCATAGCAATATCAGAGACTAAAAACATTTCTTATGGTGACGCCGTCTTCAACTGAACGTCGCTGCTGTTTGGACAGTTTAAACTGATCGTATGTGGTGTATATGGACGAACTGCAGGTTGGATCAAGCCTGCAGCATCATGCCGATTGGACGATAGGAAGCATGGTGTATGGCCAGCATTAGTCATTGTAGGCGGACTTAGCATTTTAACTAACGATACACGACCAACAATGTCTTGAATGAAATGAATAATGATGATGATTTGACGCCACGGTTAGCGCAGTGGCTAAGTGATTGGCTGCTGCGCTGAGTGTCACGGGTTCGATTCCTGCGCGGAACAAATATTTGTATGGCCTACAGGTAGTTGTTCCGAGTCTGGCTGTTTGTGTATGTGAGTTTAAATGTTTGTAAACGTACCCATGGTACAGGAGGAATTCCTAGTGCGAGGCAAGGTTTAAAAAAAAATGCCAATTTATTTTCATTCTTTAGGGCCTATGGCTAATTTTTTTTGTTAAGAGATATATTTAGTACTCATAGAGTAATACTTGTCGAGCATATACATATATCTATCATAGCCTTTTGAATTCGGGTGTACTGATTTCTTGATGAAGGTAAAATCACACAAATAACAAAAGTATACCTAGTTCGTGTAGAAAAAAACACATAATCACCGTTATTGGCAAACAGTATAAATGTTTTCGTGTTGTTTCGAAAACATAACAGAAAAATAAGAATTTACTTTTTCTATCTACCCCCCTTCGGAGAAAAGTCGTAGAGTTTATGTTTGATTGTTTACTGCAGCAGTTTTCCTTAACTCATCAGCTTCCTGCTAATTTCATGTAACTTACGCAGATGGCAGTGACGTACTTAGATATTAAATGATCTCGCGTGTTTGTCTCCACTAATTATTTGCTATTACACACTTTGATGTCATGTTTACTTAACTAAGGACTAATTTCATGTGCATTTATCGCTTCATTTGGAATATTTGAAGGTATTAGAGTAGTAAGTGAGTAAGTATATGTTACACAACAATAAACAAATAATGATAATAGTTTTAAAAACACGTTGCCTCGTATTTTTCTCAGCAAACCATTTCATTTGATACACTTATCATGAGAATTCATAATAAATAACTAGTCCGCGATATTTGGAAGTCTACCATATTGGATTTACAGTGACGTACTTAGCTAACCATGCATTGTCATCCAAACTAAACGTGTATTCAACAGATCAACTCAATCGGAAACAGAGAAGCGGGTCAAATTTAATTTCTAAGATTTTTTTACATGGTTAGTTACAGGTGAAGGTAATAAAAGCGTGTTAAAAATATTTATAACATTTTGTCTGAAATGGAGATCAAGCAACTACCACCACTACGACCACTAGACCACTTAATGCTATGCAATTAGGCCCTGATTCCACTAAAAAGACGTTTGAGTGGTTTCTCGATTTTAGATCTTGAATCATCATCATCATCATTCTCTTGCCCTTATCCCAATTCATTTGGGGTCGGCGCAGCATGTCTTCTTCTTCCATACTTCTCTATTACTCGTCATCTCAACAGACACCTCCTTTCTTGTCATATCATTCTTTACACAGTCCATCCATCGTTTCTTTGGTCTTGCACTACTCATATACCCATCCACATTCATACTCAAAACTTTCCTCACAACATTTTCCTCATTCCTCCGCATCACATGCCCATACCACGACAACCGATTACTACACAACTTTTCAGTCACCGGCGCTATTTTCAGACTTCCTCTTATATACTCATTTCTTATTTTATCCTTTCGCGTAACACCACACATCTCCCTTAGCATTATCTTGTCCGCCACATGCAAATGCCTTTCATTCATCCCTTTTGTGGCCCAACATTCTGATTTTAGATCTTGAATACATTACGTAAAAACTCACAATCGGCCGACCACGTATAAATTTGTGCCTAGATAAAATCAGGGCCCAGACAATTTATCCGAGTTGCATGGTCATTCCTAAGGCACCAGTCTTACTGCCGACGAGGAAGCAGTCTTCACTCTCCTTCTTAGATCCAGTGTCAGTAAAAGAGATACATAATTTTTATTAATAGTAAAGTTAATCGCTGACTGTTTTCACTTTCGGCAAGAACCCTCTTAATGTGTAACTCGAAAGAGACGTAGCTCAGTGTTAAATATTGCCTTTTGATAGATATAGGAATTTACTGTTTTTTATTCTTAACTGTCTTTGAGACATGGCACTATGGTCAGATGTGCTCGGCAAAAGCACATAATGTACGTAGTCCAATTTTCTTGTAGTTGCTAGCTTTTCTTGCTTTACGCCAATCCTACCATCACCTGTTATAACATTATTCTTTTAATCTTTCTTCAGTGCGGGAAAGTGATGGAGCTAGAGGTCTTGCATAGCTCCATCTCTTTCTTACAGAGGTGAGATGTCACTAAGGTCTTACACCTTAGTGACATTTAAGTAATACTGTTAGAGGTCGTGTTCAGATTACACACAGGATGTAAATGTTAATGTACCGCACATTATCATGTAGATTGGCTTATTGGAAATGAAGTCATTACCATAACCGTGTCATAGAATTACTGATTGCAATTCAACATTCATATTGACAGGTTGTGTTAGGCTTTGTCGGTACTTTTATTTAATAGATTGTTTGGCTACACTAGTCTAAATACGAACTTTGTAGTATGTCCTGTGTATAGGTATTTAGCAGTTAGGAAACGGTGCATTATAAACTGAATCTTTAAAAAAAAAACAGAGCAACAAAAGAGGAAAAAGAAAAATCTAGTACAATGAGACCAAATGGGCCCAGTGGGATCCACTGCTGGGACAAAGGCCTCCTGTCTGTTAGATGACCCACATTACATCAACGTTATCCTCCATTGTGGGCCCGCTTAGTGGATGTCGCTTGTTTACAAATTTTTGGTACGAGGACATGCCGATTTTCTCGCTTTTTTTTTTTTCGCCGTTTTGAGAGCAGTGCTGATTAAATAGAAACAAGAACTTTACAAACAAGCTTCATACATTTTAATTGTGAATATATATTTTTTATTCGTTACTGCTCCAACATGTTTGTTGATAAACTTTTTACATATTTTTTCATTTGAACAGCTGAAAAAGTTTTAACATGCCTGATTTTTTACTGTTTAAATATTTTTCGACTAGTTTGTTTGCAAATAAACAGGTTTGGAAAATATTCTAGCTACTATTTGAAATTCCATGCATAAAATGACTTCGTGATAGTATTTTTACAGGGAAAATAATCTGTGTTTACATAGAGGCACATATTTAATAACAAAGCCTAAAAACTATCTGTGTTTGGGTGTCAAAAGACAAGACAGGGTTCGAAACACCACGCTGCGAAGCACCACCAAAACTAGCATAGTTGACGTTGGCAAGAAGGCTGTTAGGCTAAAATGGGATTGGGCGGGTCACGTCAGTCGTATGCACGATCAAAATCAAAATCAAAATCAAAGCATTTATTTCAAGTAGGCCAGTTACAGGCACTTTTGAATTGTCGAAACAAAGGCAACAGTAAAATAAAGCTACAGTCCCAGTCACAAGGCACAAAAACTGTGAAAGTACTGTAGTTGCCCATTCCCTAACGTAGATCTCTATGGAGAAGAACGGGCAAGAAACTCCATGGACACTCTTTTAAATCAGAATACATTAACAAAACCTTGGTTCATTTTGAGATGGTACATTATGTGAGAACGATGCAGCCAGATGTGTACGTTAAAAGTGTCCATAGTAAAAACAATTCAAAAATAAAATAATTAATTCAAATAAGCCGTGGCAAATAAGAGATGACCAGTCACAACTGACAGCACCCGTTCACGAACATGACGCATGTATCAGCACCATTCAACTCAACCCTTTTAAAGGGAACTAAATGATCCGACACACGTGCCACCATCAGCGAGACATTTGAGTGAGCATGACATACTCCTAACCGCCAGGGCACATTCCAGTCAAGAAAAAAAACGCAGGTTTCCAGCGAATGACAGCTTTCTAGTACATAGTACTCACACAATATGGGCTAGGCGGCTATATAATACTAAAGAGATTGAATTTATACAATGCAAAGATAGTTATACAATCTTCAGCAGCTCCAACAATACTATTTAATGCTATCAATTGAGGCACCCCTGTTCTTGTGGAGCAGGACCGGCATTGAGCCAAGCATTTTTATCAGTGATATAATCGTCCAACTTGTAATATGCTTTCTTACATAGTGTGCGTTTAATGCATGTTTTAAATTTCGTTTCATTCAGTTCAAGAATACTTTGTGGAATTTTATTATAGCATCTCAAACAGTACCCCATGAAAGATGAGTCTACTTTAGCGAGTCTGAAGCCTGGCTGAACTAATTGGTCTCTATTTCTAGTGCTGTAACTGTGTCTGTCACCTCTTTTATTAAAAAGATGTAGATTTTTTCTTACATACATTATGTTTTCGTAGATGTATTGACAATGTAGCGTCATGATGTTAATTTCCTTAAACAGTTCCCTTAGAGAATCGCGCCTACGGAGATTATATATGGCTCTGATGGCTCTTTTTTGCAGAATAAATATAGACTCAATGTCTGCAGCCCGTCCCCACATTAAAATGCCATAAGACATAATACTATGAAAGTAACTAAAATAGACCAGTCTAGCGGTATCTACATCAGTATATTGACGGATTTTTCTTATAGCATACGCTGCTGAACTTAGCCGCCCCACAAGAGATGTTAAATGAGAACCCCATTGTAGCCTTGAATCAAGCGTAATCCCCAGGAAAACCGTTTTATCTACAAATTCAAGTTCCTCTTTATTCAATACTATATCACAATCGCTACTTTTAACATTCGGTAAAGCAAATCTTACGCATTTCGTTTTTTTTTCATTTAACACTAAATTGTTTGCTGTGAACCAATTATGGACCTGAAGTAGAGCATTATTCACGTCATCTAGATTTTGGGCCCGTCTATTTATCTTAAAAATTAGGGAAGTGTCATCAGCGAATAACACCATATTTTGAGGTTGGTTTTTCAATAAATAGGGGAGATCATTTATATATACTAGAAAGAGGAAAGGACCCAATATTGAGCCTTGCGGTACCCCCATTTTTACTTTTAAACCCTGTGAATTTACACCATTTATTTGCACATGTTGATGTCTATCACTCAAATAAGATTTTACCAAACTAAGTGCAAGTTTCCTTAGTCCGTAATGCTCAAGTTTCAAAAGTAATGTGTCGTTATTTACGCAATCAAATGCTTTGGAGAGGTCACAAAAAATTCCAATGGCGTCTTGGGACTCTTCCCACGCAGTAAATATGTGCAAGGTTACACCGGCGTCAGTTGTACAACGTCCCTTGGTGAAACCATACTGTTGATCGTGTAAGATTCTGTTGGTGTTAAAATGATTGAGCATTTGATTTAGCATTACCTTTTCAAACACTTTGCTAAAAACTGGCAACACGGATACAGGTCTATAATTATTTGTATCTTTACTATCTCCGGATTTAAACAGAGGTATGACTTTAATGTATTTCATTAAGTCCGGGAAAACTCCTTGATCTACACACAAATTAAAAATTAAAGCTAAGTATGGTGCTATAGTCTCAACTATGGATGTACAAACTTTGATAGACATTCCCCAAAGATCTTCGGTCAGTTTGACTTTTATTTGCCGGAAAGCTTTCATAACTATCATAGGGTTTATGTGTTTAAATTTAAATTCAGCCGGGCAGTCAGACACATTCGCCTTTAATAAACCAATTGAGACTTCAGGAGAGGAATTAAGAGGCTCCGTAGTTTTTAACGGTATATCGGTAAAGAAATTTACAAACTCATGAGCTACTTCCTGATTAGAGCTTTTAGGACCACATGCTGTATCTAATGTGTAGCTAGTGTTACGTATTTTCTTCCTGTTAATCTCGTTATTTATGACTTTCCAAACTGTCTTAATTTTGTTTTCTGCTGTTTTGATCTTGTTGCTAATGTGCAAGGCTTTGGCAACCTTGCATGTATTTCTAAAAATTTTTGAATACTTAGCAACATATTTGTTAAAAGTTTCAGAGTTTATATAAGGCTTAAGGCCATAAAGCTCAAATAGTCTTTCCCTACTTTTTCTGATACCTCTAGTTGCCCAATCACTAAATATAAATTTAGGGCAAATACATTTTGTCTTCTTTTCAAAAGTTTTGTTAAATTCAGTGTGAACTATTGAAAAGAAATTATCATACAATTGATTTATATTAATATCGTCCATGTGTCATAACACTTAACTTGTTCTGTAGGGAAATATTATACCTCTTTAAATTATTAGTAGTTATAGGTCTAAATTGAATCTGAACTTTTTGCAATGGTATGTTACACCTAAAAGTTACAGTTTGTTCGCTATGGTCAGACGGCAAACAATTTACTATGGTTTTATCTAAGTAATCACAATTGCAGAAAACATTATCTATACAAGTAGCAGAAGATGAAGTGACTCTCGTAGGTTCAATAAAAATGTTAGTCAAGTCAAATGACTTGAAAAGATTTAATAATCGACTGCTATTAGAATTTTCTTCTAAAATATTGATATTGAAATCACCACAAATAATTATAGGTTTATCACTGGCTGCAAGTTTTGCCAGGACATCTTGCATTATTGATTCAAATAAGGAAAAGTTTTGATAGTTTGGGGGTCTGTACACACACACAATTACATGCTTATCTAGCTCAACACAAGACAGTTCGACGCAATGTTCCGCCGAGAGACCTACTATGTCATTACGTTGCTTATATTTAACACAATTTTTCAATAATATTAGGGAACCTCCACGCAGCATAGATTTACGGTTAAAACAGCTACCCACCGCATAGTTCTCATAATTAATAAGCATTTGGTAATCCTTTAGCCAATGTTCAGTAAAACAAATAATATCAAACATACTTCTTTCTAAAAATAATTCAATTTCTAATAATTTGGAAGAAATGCCTTGGATATTTTGGTGGAATAATTTTAAGGTGTTCTGCTGAGGCCCTTTTTTAATATTTAAATGAGTGCAAGAAGGTACCTTGATGTTGGTAGGTTTAACAAAATTGTTAATGGTACCTTCTGTTGTCTCACTTCCTAGTTTAAATTAATATTAATATCTGGAGTGAGCCCCGAGACTCCCATGCCATCACCAGACAATAAAATCCTATTACTAATATACCCTAATTGAGAATTTTCCATGGTGACACATGGATCCTCCTCAGTACAATTTTTGTAAACATTTATAGCACTAATGCTATATTTATTTAAGGTCGCAGTGTTAATAATATAACTAAACTTCGACATACTACTTATGTCTGAGTGAATATTAAAAGCTAATAGCCGAGCTATTTTGTGTCTACATCTAATAGGTAGATACATTTTACCCCGAGTCGACTGAAGTTTATCAACAAAAGTGTTGATATCAAGATATATAAGTTTGTCACTATAGTGACCTACTAAAAAATGTACATGTTTATTTAACATGTGTATGTAATTGTTTTTTCTATTAGATACATTTTCAAAGTATGGAAAAGCACACAATATGATTTTATTACAATTTAACTTTAACAACTCTGATACCCAGTCAGTGATGTCTCCTTTTTAATCTTAGAACTATTACCAACACATATAGTAATGGTGGTATTAGGATCACAAACAGTTTTAGTTACTGATGCCATAATTTGTTTGTAGGTTGACCCTGGCATACAATTGTTTTGGGTACAATAACTCTGGTTATTACTAATTAATTTACCTAGCCCTCTACCTATATTGTCAGAGAACATGACTGAATGATTACAATCATGACTATTAGGTGAGACAAAATTACCAATCTCAGGCTGCACTACTTGTGAAACATGAAGTGTAATGTCAGGTATTATATCTTGGTTGATGATGGTACCATCCTGAGCACTCACAGCCTGGGACGGGTCCTCCGTTGCCTCAGGCTGGAGAGCATCAAAACTGGGTTCACTCCGACAAGTACAACTGTCAATCAACACGATGACCGCTGAGCAAAAGTCTTCACGTGATGGTTGCCGGAAGACGGACGGCGCCGCCGAGGCCGGCCCAGAAAAAGGTGGCGCGACGATCTAGACGCGTACCGCGAGGGCTGGTTCGAGGAAAAGAGCACATGGAAGGATTTGAGAGAGGCCTTTTTCCAGCAGTGGGACAGTACAAGCTAATAAAAAAAACTTTCTATGGTACTGCCTGTTTCACCTGGTTTAGTCCACTGTAAAGAGAGCTTTTTGTCGCACATTTGATTGTCAAAGGCCTATTGGGTTTACTACCTTTTTTTAATAATTGGGACACGAATAAAATTAATTTGATCTTTCTAAAAATAGCAATAAGATTCGGAAGAAAAATGAATTCGAATACAAATCAGATTCTCAATCAATATTCTAAGTAACGTAGCAAAAATTCAATATTGAGAGAATCCAATAAAATATTGGCACCTAGAATAAATTATGCGATTCGATTTGCGGGCGCAAATTGCCCTAGACTGTACCTGGTCCAGAGTTGCCACAAGAGAAAATACAGTACCTACACAAAGATTTTGTACACATTTTTACAATTACGAGAATGTTAGGAATTTGTTCAGCAAATTGAAAATTGATAGAAGTAAAAGATTTTCCAATTTTAAATTTGTATTTTTTGGAGTAACAAAAGCAAATTGGTTTAGTGCGAGAGGTATTCTCGTATCAAAGGTCTGCATCTAAAATACAGTAGTAGTCGCCATCAGGGTTTTCCGATATTGAAGATTTAAACCGCTTCAAACTATCTTTTATTTTTATTCATTAAGTGTTAATTTCGGCCAAAAAACCTATACTACTACTATGGAGTGTAAGAATTCTGTTTGATTTTAAAGACTAATAATAGATTTTAAAGTATTTCGTATGGATTTTTATATACTGTACATGTTATTTGTTCAAGTTTTGACGACCTACGCTGTTCATAATATAGAACTTATAAACTTTAAAAGTTTAGATTTCATTGTTTATTTACATTTATATAGGTTTGAGTTTTCTGAACGAATGAATTACAGAAACTAACATTGTTATCTAAATCGTAACAAAAACTCATTTTTCTTTCAATATTATTTTTCTAAGTGCTGCTCAGCTATCCATATTGAATTGTAAAGTTGACCTTCGGTGAAGTAAGTTGAATATAAGTCGTATATCAAGTGCAAAAGATTAATTGCTATAAATTTATTAGCACTCGAACTAAATTGGTAAACTTTTGTAATTTATTCCTACAAAATTATTTCTTTGAATTGAAACACGCAATCGCTTGCAAATACAATTTCTGTTGCCAATATTGCTAACGACATGAAGACGGTATTTTAAATCTAGCATGTAAATAAGCTTGGTTTACAAGATAGATTCTTTTTAGGTCGACCCCATTAGGCTTCTGTAGGATCTATCAGATTTGTTACATTCGCCATCATGGATGTAAATGGGCTCCTCCATTCAGAACAACCCGATATGACAAGATGGTATTACCGGTCGAATATGCATCTCGGAAAATGGATACGGCTTAGGTGGATCGGTGGAAGATACTGGATAGGACTTGCTTCTCGACCTATTTTGAGGTTTAAATTTAGGTGTGGTTGACATTAATATTTGTACCTATTATAAAACTTTTCACCTCGTGTTTTCCGAAGAGTTGAGCATAATAATGAAAATCTACGTACATCTAATAGTACTCGCATCTAATAGTAGCGATCTAATAGGATTGCCTCATTGGTCTAGTGGTTGCAAGCGCGACTGCTGAGCATTAGGTCCTGGGTTCGATTCCCAGGTCGGGCAAAGTGTTATTGGGTTTTTCCAATAGGAATTCGTCAGCCACGGAGTCTGGATTTGTGCACGTTTGATGGCAATAGGCTCGGCCTCTTTTACATGGGACTTAAACATATTTGGCGAAATGTGGGTGTACTATAAAGTACACGTTTGCCCAACCCTTCGGGGATTACAGGCTGTTATGGTGAGATGAGTAGTAGAGTTTGCCGTTGAAAAAAATATGTAAGTTAGTTATTTTTAATTTTTTCCTCTTTATTTATTATTACGGACTTTTATACAGATGTATGTACATACATGCCAGTCCCATCGGATCTTATAATTATAATAAAAAACGTAACAACACAAACTTAATAAAACTATAAGCAGCTCCGGAGTTAGGTGACGACAAAATATGATGGAACATGCAAACATCGTACACACGGCGGCACATAAAGCTGTACATTTCCAGTATAACATGAAATCGCTTTGTATAAGTTTCCCGTACAACAAGAGATCAGTATGATCTGGTTTTGTATAGCTTGATTGGCCGTCGTGGGTACATATTTATCTCAAGCTCTCTAAGTAAATCCTCTCTTGTAGACAGAAATCTGACACACTCCGCGAATAAATGTACAACATCCTCCAGTGCACACCTAAGTCAGTTTTCTATAATATAAAAATGAATCCCTGAATTTGTTGCTAAGCGCAAATCTCGAGAGCAGCTGAACCGACTTCGCAATTTTTTTTTTTTATGATATTCCTTGAAGTACGAGAATGGTCCTTACGGAGACAAAAAAAAAAAAAAAATGCCTGAAAAAAAAAAATTAAATAAAGAATCGAGTGTTAGGCGGTACCACAGATAATATAATACTACGTAGGTACGGAGTTCGCCGGGTCAGCTAGTAATCCATAAAAGCAAACTTCAGCCGACTACGGAACCAACTGAAAAGTCTTTGAATACTATACAAGAAGTACCATAAGAATTTTTTTGCCGTTTATAGTGTTTCATTTATTTTAACAACCAAGCTATGGCCTTTCTGTTTCGTCCGCAGACTGTTCGGCCATTGTAATGTCAAAGAGCAAACGCGAAATGATTGAGGAAATCTGACAATGTAAATGTTTGTAGATGGGATGAAGGGAAATGGAAGAATACACGAGGGTACAGATGGATGAATAGAATTGTGTAAACGAATGATCATGACACCGAATGAATGTGAGGGATGTTTGCCGACGATCTTATTTCAACGTTCTTTGTGGAGGAGTGTTTATATTTCGAATGGTTTTTAAGTGTTTGGCAGTATTTGGTCGAAATGTAGAAGACATAGTAAAATAGAATGGGTGGTATGGTGACATATAAAATACTGGTATTCAGCTGCATCCGGTTGGACTGGAAGCCGACCCCAAAATAGTTGGGAAAAGGCTAGGCAGTTGATGATTATGAGGTATGTGTGGGATAAACATCACCAGAGACGAATTTAAAATTTTTTTTTTCATAAATATATGCTGATAAAATGTCATAAAGTAACCATTTCATCCCTAATCCAAAAAGGATGAGTACCTACTCTTAAATATATTTTCTAAATATCCGCAATAGTATTAGAAAATTATTCCCGACTTAATCCATAATCACAGGGATTATGGATTAAAGCCAGGATATTTGAGTAAACTGTAGTTTCATTCAAACGAGAGTTTGATTAGTTTTTGCACTCTATTCAATTTTTGGCGATGTCCTAAAGGAAATCACGAAACATAAAATAACATTAGGCCTATAATCCCTGAAGGATTAGGCAGAGGTGTACCTACCCCCACATTTCACCAGTTATATTTAAGTCCCATGTTATAGGGGGCGAGCCTATTGCCATCAACCGGGCTCAAATCCAGTCTCCTCGACTTCTACAAAAAAAATCCTGATAGAAAACCCCAATAATACTGCCCGACCTGGGAATCGAACTAAGAACCTCTTGCTCAGCAGTCGCGCTTATGGCCACTAGACCAACAAGGCCATAACAGAATATAGTTATAAATCATAAGGACCAACTTTATCTAATTGATACAAACCCAGAAGTTGTTGAATTTAAATTCCAAAGTCTGATTACGAAGGTTGAACGTAAGTATGACTTGAAGACTGACGACATTCTCTGACCCTTCAGAACTTTAGCCATTAGGCAGGTATCCAGATCTCTCACCACTTCCCAACTTGATATTAGAAATGTTGAATTGAAGTTTTGATGACATAAATGGTGCTGGCGGGATTTTGAAGATAACTGTGGAATTTAATTTTAGTTAGTAGAAAATGTTTGGACGACGTACCAGATACCTATTTATTTGTCTCTTGGGGGACCTACGGATATGAGTACCAAAATATGCTCGTTCGAGAAAGTATATAAAGTGTAAACGGACCCTTCATTAAGCTGTCAACCAAGCAATCTCTACATCTTAAGACTCAATGATACGCACTCAAAACATTAGGCATGAATAATACAGGGGCCATGGAAGTATTTAAAGTAAAGTTATAATATTATAACATGTATTAAAAAAATATATATATTTTGAAAGAGTTGGAATTTTGATCTCCGTAACTAGAAGGTACAGTGTACGGTATAGAAAAAAAATCATAACGACAGGTTTTTCTTTATTTTGGCTTCCTTAACGGTATTTTTACAGCCATTATAATTATGTACCGAATATACAAAACTTAGATTAAGCGAAATCAGGATTACTTGTAAGTAAAAAAAAAATATAAACTGAAAAAAAAAACAAAAATAAAAACGAAAAAGAAAAAAAAATAAAGTAGTAGTAGTGTAGTAGTTAGTATAGTAAATGAGCCTTACCTTATCCTGTTCTTTGATGTACCAAAATACAGGATAAGGTGAGGCTCATTTAAGTTTGATTACAGGATTCGGGTTGATATGCATCTTATTTGTCGTCAAATCAATAGTCCATTACGAACAAGATAAGTTTTCATTCAAGTACTTGAAATGAACTTATTATTATTATTATTTAAATTAAAAGCCACTTTAACATTTACCGAAATACTTCACAAAGTTATTAGTTTAAAACTTAAGTAAACCGCAAATATATTTATAGCGTTCACAAACCTTATTAAATATCATCCAATATGCTTTCTTGCAATATT
Source organism: Noctua janthe (assembly GCA_910589295.1). NCBI lineage: Eukaryota > Metazoa > Arthropoda > Insecta > Lepidoptera > Noctuidae > Noctua > Noctua janthe. The sequence goes on from OU342560.1 coordinate 5,424,933, forward strand.
AACTAACTTTATAATTACTAAACCATTTTAATGAGAGAAACTTTTCGGCTTGGTACCAAAGGACCAACTTTTATCAGCTTAGGATTTAGGAGTTGAAATTTAACAGTCATTTATATTGCAAGCGTTTGAATACTCGCCAATTTTTATTATACATGGTGTTTCGAAGACGGACCGATATTATTTTCTTAAGTATAGGGGAAGTCGTCTCCTATTTTTCCCCACAGAGCCTATGTCCTAAGTGTGACGGTATTTGAGATATTATATTCACCTCCGAGTACCGACCTATATGTCACCTCCGAGTCCTTAAAACTGGTTTGAGGCTGTAATAGAAGTCAATGTTATCTACAGTTTACTTTTCATCTAAAAACTTGTGTGAACGTACTTCCAAAGAAAGTTATGATTTAAAAAAAAAAACTTTTGCTGTACTAGCGCAGAAACGTAACCGTTTTAATTTTTTCCTCAAAAATTGAGTTAGTCCTACTACCAAACAGCCTGTAAATAACGTAGACATAAATAAAGCAACAGTATAAATGTATCGGCTATGTTAAATAAACCTATGAAATGTGAGTAAGATATTTTCTATGTTGTTACTCTGGAGCCGTGTCGCCTTCTCACTTGAGACCTAAACAATTTTCTGAGAACTTATAAATTGTATAGGAATCGTCTTGCTGCTCTCTCGATAATAAATAAGTTTCTCGTAGTTGCGCATTCAACAACTAACAAGCTTCATTTGTAAGGTTGCTTTTAAGATAACTTTTAAGCTTATACGGGGTGGAAGGGACACCGACGCGCAAACGGTTACCACGTGTTCAGTAATATAACCCACATAGAAATTTATCATCGGTTATTAAATAAAAAACTCAGCTGTTCCATACATTTTGACCGTGTAGGTATTGCACATTTGTAGGAAACAGCCGATTTTTTTAAAATAACCGATGAAAAATTTCTCTGTGGGGGGGGGGGGGGCAGAATTATGTACTTACTGAATACGTGGTAACCGTCTTCGCGTCAGTGTCCCTTCCACCCTGAATAGACCACTTTTTATTATGTACTGAAAATGAGGTGAGAAAAACATTCGGTTTTTCTCACTTTGTATCAAGTGTGATAACCTTTACTTCTCAAACACTTTATAATAAATAGAACTTGTTGTGGGTGTACTTTGGGTACCTACACCACCAAACCAACCAACTCTTCGGGACGTTCAGGCGTGATATCATATTTTATGTTTGTAACTTGTTTATTAAAAAATCATTATGAACAAAATCTTGAAAGACCCACTAAACGTATAACACCAGAACGATTCACACACATTGGCGTTCTATAAACAAAAAACGAAACAATAAAATGGCTGCCGAATGGATTCTTTCCCGCGAACAAACATGGAGGTCTAATATCGCTAAAAGCCCGCGTTGCGGTCCGTCGTCACGCGCTGGGCCCGAACTTTCAATATTCGTAAAAGGAACGACTATTTCGATAGTCAATGCCAACTATTTTCTTTTTTATTTAATTAAAATAAGTGTGGAAATTATTAGAGTGAAACAAGTAGATATGCCTTTTTGTCTTTTTAGAATTTTAAGAGGTCTTGCTTATTTTCGGTCATTAAGTGAGCAACATAATTATTTTATTACAATTCAGCTTTCAAAATCATAATAAAATCTGTCTCGGATTGTCAGTGTGCCTAAAAAGAGGAGGTAAAGAAATAATAGAATAATAAAAAATAAAATAATAATCATTGGTAGGTATTTAACAGATTTTCGGACCTTTTCAGGCTTCTCAGAAATTCCGATTTAACTAAGCTAATATTTTTCGGGTATGTACAGAAGGACCAGGGATTGAGTTCTTAGTATTAATAAGTAATGTCAAGAACAAAATGATAATTTAGCTGTAGTAGTAGCTGCTTAAGAGTTAATTAAGCAGCTACTAAAACAGTATTTGTATTTTTTAAGAAATTACAAAGGGCCATTTTAGTAGGCTGTACGTTGAACCAAGCTGAACCTATTATTTTACCCATTATTTTTTATGGGCTTTACTCAGATTTTGTTCTAGTAATACAAACATGATAAATATAATAGTTGAAAAATAGGTTAACATGCTACCTTCAAATATATTTTGACCATAATACATGTTATTTAAAAAAAAAGGAGCCATTTCATTCATTTTACGTTTTACAAACCCAATTAAAACTTACCGCGAAGAACGCTTAAACTGTAATGGCGTCTTCAATGACGTCACGTCGTGGCAAATAAACATCAAAATAAACACCACACCATCTTCTGCGTGACATCTGTTACGTTTATTGCTCTCGGCTTTGATATATTATCCTGATTCCATTGCGATATAACTTACCTAAAATTGCTAAAAAGGGAATTAAAGCTCTTGTATACAAATGTCAGTAATAATGAACAATGGTGAAATGACCTTTGTAACGGTGTGACATAATGCTGTCTGATTGGTGTTCACAGTCACGTGACTGAACGCCGAATTTTGCCGAATATAATTTTTTGAAAATAGTCTTGAGTTGTTATAATAAATGATGTGGTATTTTGTTATCCCCATATCATGATTCATCACTAGAAATTACACGCAATCCGATTTATTTGTAGTGGACACAAGCCTATTATTGTAACCAAAACTTTAAAAAAATATATAGAGATTGAGACTAAAATTTATTTTATCAGGACGTTAAAAACGAAGTTCTCGTCTTTTTTCCTTCCTGCCATTTTTGCAAGCCTTATTTCAGTGTCTAGCTCCTTTCCTTCATTTTTAGTCGGCGGACGTTATTCATCTCATACCTTGCCACTTCCTGAAACTTTTTGAAGGCACTAAGATGCTTCAAATATTCTTCAACACGATTCGGCGAAATGAACATGTGAAAATACAAATTAACCTTTCTCTGACGAATATTTCGAAGACGCATGACGTCTACCAACCAGCCTAGGTCGGTAAGATGGATTTTAGCTCACTCCCTCATAGACAAAGGAAGCATGTTTTCTCTAAAAGAGGGAAAATTATAGGCAGATTATGTACGTTATTCTTAGAAAAAAACATACAAATTAAAGCACAGGACGATCTAATAGACGATAAAATAGTTCCTTGTTAGTTTTCGTTTTCAATATCCGTAATGGCGGGTCGCGTGCGACCGCCACTTAAGACCATGCCCTTGACAGCACGACAATCACATCAATGTCATCGGCGAACCGATTACACTCCATTTTGTTCTACTCGTGCACACAATTGCTAACAAAAAATATGTAAGTATAGGAAATCTGTCGGCTAATGTCTGGGCTGTTTAGGCATTAATATTTAGTGGTACGGTTTCAGAAGGTTCGTTTTTCTATTTGGTTTGTATGTAGGGGGAAATCTCCGGAACTAATGATCCAATTCTAAAATTTCTTTCACTGGCAGAAAGCTACATTATTCGTGGGTGCTATAGGCTATAAATTATATTTAAATCATGCATATTAGCCAAGCTATCACAATTTTTGTGGACCAAGTCGCTGGCAAAGTGCTAGTGGATGATAATCGTAGAATACAGTCCAGAACAATGAGAGAAATGTGACAGTTGTTTAGCAGCAAGAAACCTAAATCGAATCGTATTAAGAGGGCTAGATACTTGGATCTCTTTTGGCATGGTGCCTGCTGGAAGATGAATATTTAGGTTACGACTTTTCGCTGCTGCAATGTAATTTAGTTCTTCAAGTTCGGAGTGAATTTTCTGGGCTCTTCTGTTTCAAAGCTCCGCTTTATTCAATGAGCATTTTAAATGTCATTTGCTAACTCCATAGTGACTAACTATTTTGTCATTTGCCATAGTAACGAGTGTATAATTCAACCAAAGAGATTCTGAATCTTGGACTCATGGGGTTGTTTAGAACGGAAGAAAATCGTGAAGACTACGTAGATTGTTAAAAGAAAGGCAACAGTAGCATATGTAGTCAGTGTATTACGGTATCTATCAACATTTAAAAACTTAGAAGTTTTGTGTTTCGCAAGTAAATGCTCTTTACTTTAAAATCGATATGAATACTTAATCGAGTACAAATTACAAAATATATTTTGATGAAATTTTAATAATGGGTGTAAAATCAAAATCAGTTTATTAACCAAAAGAAATAAAACAGTTATGTCATATATAAGTGAGCCACAAACTAAGCACCGCTTGGATCTTATGGTTCGAGATTGCGAATTTTACAAATTCAAAATAGTTCGTTTTACAATACTCTTAACGAAGCCGAAAAGTAGTTGTTCTCCCCGTCATCGCGATATTTTTTTTTGTTCTAGACCTTGGGAAATGAACGGAACCTTCTAGTTACGGAGATATTGGGGTCAAAGTTCCAACTTTTTCACAAGGTTTTTTATGTGACTTTACTTTAAATACCTTCACGACCCCTTACTATTCAATGCAACCATCAGCACAGTTTTTCAGTGCGTTACATGGAATCCTACCGTAAAACGTGTTTTTTCACCCCAAAAAAAAAGTCGTTTTCCAGCAATAATTTTTGTGTAGAATTATTTAGTTTGATGTACAGAATGGTTGGTTGCCGGTTTCTGAAGGGTCCGTTTTCACCTTTCATAATAGACCTTGTATTGTATAATATATATTATGAAGATCAGTGAATTGCTTCTCTTTCTATTTTTATTAGATAGCCTTACTACCTACTCTTATCTGAAAAGGATGTAGCATTTGAAAACTACATGATCATTCATTATTATAAATAGATGCCCATCCTCGAAGTGAAGGAATTTTATTCTCGGCCTGTCAATTCATACGATTTGTGTGGAACGGGTCCCAGGTGCTATCATTTTTCATATTTTTCTTATACCTTTCCGAATACGTTTCATTGAAGGTCAACTAGGCACATTTATATTGAATGATATGTTCGATATGTGCTTCTTTACAATTAGATGTGTAGGTAAATTATTATTGTTGTCCCTATTGGAAATTTCAGAGGTACTTAATGGAAACAAAGTACTACGTATTTGTTTTTTGATAATGTTTAAAAGCAAACAAAACATAACAACGTGGAACTGACACTGACGCTAAAACGGTAACCACGTATTCAGTACATCATTCTAAAAATTTTTATCGTTAATAAAAATAAAAATCGGCAGTTACATACATTTTGACCATGTGGGCATTGCAGTTTTATAAGAAACAGCTGTTTTGTTTAATATACGAAAAATTTCGATGAGGGGTACTGACTGAAATATTGAATACGTGATAACCGTTTTAGCATCGAGGACCCTTCCATGGCTTCCATCCTGTATTTATACCAAACACACATGTATTCAGTGTTTTTACAATCGAGGATTACTTCAAACGCGTGGTTTGCATTCGATTAAAAGGATTAACTGGACTGAATAAACAGCGGGAACCCGCTAAACATAACAAATAGATTTTATTTAGAAAAATATAGAATAATTTATTTTGAAAAATAAATCTAAACAAACTGAAAAATGTAAATAAAACATCTATCTCTATTATTTCAGGAAATCCGTTGCAATTTAATTAGCCCAGCTAATTAAGTTTCTTTTAATCATTTATCCATTCATTATTAATTTTCACCTTTCGAATTTGAATTTCTACACGGTAGCGGCACCTACATGATTTATGCTGAGAGTAAATACCAGGAATTCATGGTTTCGGGGAGCTGGCAACTTTGAATCGAAAATCGAATCTCTGTACCATATGGAATTACGCGGTTTTAACGAAAATTTTCGATGGAAATGTTTATAAGCTTAATTCTATTTTAAAACCGTCGTTCGATCAAAACTGCATTGGGTCTGACCAAATAATATGTAAATGAAAAATAAAAAAATCAAGAATGACCGATAGTTCTTCAATAAGTATCTATCATATTTTGCTACTTATCTAGTTTAGAAGAAATAAAAAAAAAACCTCGACTCAATTACTGCGAAACAGTTTTTCAAAGGTGAAATAATAAATCTTTAGGACCATTAAACTAAATTTGTATTTTATTTGAATTTCAATGCACGTGCAATGATACGTTTAATCTCATTAAAATGGTCAAGTCATATATCAGCCTTAAGCTTTTAGTACCTTTTACTAATTTAAGTCTTTGCAGGGATGTACCTAAGTCCCTTCGGTAACCGCAGCACATGTTCTGGATTCTAAATCATGCAATATTTTAGACATAATGCCCAGTTTAGTCATTACCAAAGTTTGGAGTGTACAATGTACGTTAAATTTGTACTGGCCAATTAGTTATTAGGGGTCAAAGTTGGCTGTAAAGAACCCTAGGGACAGATAGAACAATTTACCGCAGGCCGTCAATTTGGAATTAGCATTTATGTTTGTTAATACGGACGTATTTCCGAAAGCTGCATTTCTGGCGTCCCCTTTGGAGAGTGGAGTGAAATCCATATTAAATAGACTGGCAACTTTTTGTAGTCTATATTTTAATGTTACTTGCTACCCTTTTTCGACTAATTAAGAAGCTCGTGGCTAGATAATCACAGCCGCACAGGTCGATCTTCAAGGTTAAGCCGCGCTTGCCAAGGTCGGTCTGTGAATGGGTGACCATCATTACATACACAGTTTCCTCCGTGCCTCGGAAAGCACGTTAAGCCGATGGTCCCGTCTAGCATTTGTAGATCTTTGACAGTCGGTACAGGTAGTCAGTGGCCCGAAAGTCTGACAACCAGTCTTACCAAGGGCATCATTACGCAGCACTAACTGGGTTGTGGAGGTCTGATAGGCAGTTCATCATCATCATCATCATTTCAGCCGAAAGACGTCTACTGCAGGACATAGGGATACCCCAAGTGTCGCCACATTGACCGGTCCCGAGCGACTGGCATCCAGCGGATCCCTGCAACCTTCACCAGGTCATCGGCCCACCTAGTGGGAGGCCGTTGCTCCATGTAAAATACTGGTTATTCAGCTGCATCCGGTAAGACTGGAAGCCGACCCCAATAAAGTTTCTGAAAAGGCTAGGCAGATGACCCTTTTCGACTTATAATTCCTTTAGCACTACCCTAAATTGTGGTCAGGATTATTTTTCGTCTACTTCTACCTCTCTTAGTATTCTTAACAGCTTTCCTTAATGCCCTATAACATAAAGAAGAAAATAAATAGGTTACACTTACAGCTACCAACCCTCCTTTATCACGTCGACCAAAAAGTATCACACAACACAACTTGAGAACACAAAAAAAAAAAAAAACGCGTGACCCAAGCTAGTTTCTATAAATTCTACTGAAGGTGTGATTGGCAGAGAGAAATGGCCACGGCCCCATTGGGCGAAGAATGAATTACGTTGCCGATTTTTCTGACGAAAACCTTCGAAATTCACGTAGGTAGGTACTGCCGACCTGATATATTGTTTCTTGTATTGGAAAATTGCCCTTGGGAACCGGGGGATAGATAGCGCGTTTTGAATACTTAATGGGATAGCTTCCTGAATTTTTATTACATTAAAATAATAATGCGTACGATTAATACAGCTGATAATGCTATGATTCTGTCAAAATACTGCGAAAAATTATTTTTCTGTCATCTGCGATTATACGATTTCAAATAATCGAATAGTTTTCACAATTTTCCAATCATTTGTAACTCTGCTTTTTTGCTTTCGGATCACCGATTTTAATATCCACCTGGTATTGTTAAATGACTGAATCCTCTTCTAGTATGAATGAAACCTTTATTTGTCAAATATAACATAGTTAATTTTATTCGAATATAAATTAATTGGAAGGATTTAAACATTTATTTTGTCTAGCCAAAATGCCAAGGACGCAGTAAAGAGCATCGGGCACGACGCAAAATGTTAAAGTTGTTAAAATATTCATCAAGAATAATCCTTTAATTATTTTACGTCAGCAATTTGAATTTTGTTTTTAAGTCTATATTTTTTAAAATTTTGTAAATAAAATGGTATTAGTTTCAATAAACCACGAACACTAGAATGAATGTGTCATGAGTCAAACAAAAAAAAACCTCTAATTTCCAGAGCTTCAGCAAAGGGAAGACATTAAAAACAGAAAAATAACAGACTTCCTAAAAAACAGTAACAAGTGGAAAATAAATTTACTTTCGGAAGTCGGTGTTCAATAGCACAACATCCACATAGACGAAGAAAAATAATGCATAATTATTAAAGAGAATGGCTCATAAAGTGTGATATAGTGCATAATCACTTAAATCGGATCAGTAATCACGGAGAAATCGGAATACATAACATCCTCCTTTTTTAGAAGTCGGTTAAAAAGAAAAAGTGAGCCATCAGTTTTGTTCAACAATAATTTCGATCGAACGGCGTCAATCTTAAACGTAGTAAGAACTTTTTACGTTTTAGATTTGAAGACACCATTTCAAAGTGATAGAAACGTCCCAGTTGTCACGAAAACAGTCCCTTTCAGTGTTAATTCGAGCTCTTATCAGTTGGTTACATTCGGAACTCCCATTCACAGGACCGAAGACCAATTACTGTTGTAATTGGAATAGGTAGCGTCTGTAGAATAGTGTTGGGCGTCCGACAAATATTATCGGCTGCTATTCAATTATGTCGTAGGCGGTGTTGCAAGCTGAGGGGTCGGTGTGTAGGTTCCTTTGTTTGTATTACTGTGGAATTGGAATTGTAAATGTTACGTAATTGGTAGTATAGAGAGGGGGATGATAGTATTGTGACTGTTTTGGGGGCTTTAACAGACGATTGCCATATGATGACATTTTTAAGTATCGGTCCAAACTACAGACGAGTATATCTAGATAACGCAAGTATCACGATCCGTATATAAACCAAGCGTGCCATTTTTTGACTACTTCGTATGCCGTCATAAGTACTATTTAGTTACTACACAAAATAGCCTACGGTTTGTTCTTCAAATGCCTGTTAAGTTCTTGAGTTGTAACGTTGTAGTTTAAAACAAATTAGCTCGTTGCGACAGTAGCCACGTTAAGCATAAAATGCTTAACGTGGTTAACGCGAAGGTCTGAGGATCTAGGTATATCATCCTGCTTAACCCATCAGAATACATAGCTGTTTTAAATTCCTTTTAACATTTTCATACAAATATTACTTTCACAACGGCAGCACTTTATAATCTCAATAACAAAGAACACCGTCCATAGACGCGCTTCCTAAAAAATGTTTATGCATAAAAGATGCAATATCGTTGATTTATGCAAAGTTCAGGTCACAAAGCTTGTTTGTTAGAGCTAGGTGAGATTCTGGACCGAACAGCATTTACAATTCAGATCTGACGTCCCAACTGGACAATAAGAATAAAAAGTAAGGTCGCCCATAGTCCGCTACTACGGTCTGCAAACAACTAAGTCTTGCGACAAGAATGCAAAGGTTGCGCAAGTTCGTTAGGTGCCTGGCAGTTGGCACGAGCACAGTGTTAAATAAATCTTAGAATGAATTTCATTTACTTGAATAGATTTAAGGAATAAGGTTAAAGCTTCAACTTGGTGCTTGTAAAACTGATTTTGTATTTAAAAAAAAATTAAAATCTCAACGAATGTTTGTTTACCTTGTCAGACTTAGGACTTTCGACGGTCATTTTATGGTAAAAATTACTGCCATTTTTGTAGAGTGCCCTAGGGTGGATTTCATCAATCCACATTTAACCTTTTAACCGCCATTGTCACATATACGTGACAAGCAACCTGTACGGCAAACGACACAAATATGTGACAAAATGGTAGGTGAAATTTTGGCTTGGCGTGGAGGGCACGCGCGTGCGTTTATGCTCTGGTGCTCAAAAGGTTAAACACATCTAAACGACGTTCTGGAACAGCCAGTATCATCATTGCTGTAGAATAATGACACTGATATAATACGAGTATATGACTTTTTTTAACTTGGCTAAAATTACAGCTGCCAGGCTGTTTAAAATTAAGCCGATAATTTGATTAAGGCAAAGTTTTTAAATTTAATTTAATTTAAGTAGCCCTAATTAATATACATATTTACATAGCGTAAAACACTGACTGCAAAATATGTAATTATTTATTTTGATATGACCAAAGCTACTCGTCCCTTTAGTTTGGGAGCTGATAATTCTATTAAGTTAGATTTTATGGACTTGAACGTGGTTTAGATGTGTTGATCGTTTTTGTTTCATTGGTCTTTCATTCGTGATTTCAGTTTCAGTTCGAAGCTTATAAAAAAACAAACATTTGTTAAAAAAATATTCGTAAAACCGAAAGCTTAGCGTAAATATATAAGTATTCAGGCGCCATACCAGCACTTGGTAGTAATACACCATCAACACCATAAAGTAGATGATTTAGCAAGATTGATACACCGAACATGCGATCCAAGTTTATATTCATAACATGCATCCTTGCGCCATGAATACCGAGGCAGGCTGATCAGAGATTTCGTGAGGCGTTACATTTTATGACGATAGGGCTCGAGGTGTGAGGAACTGTTGCGTAAACTAGAAGATTGAGAGGAATAACGCTGAACAAGGTGTGAGCGATTTATGTTTTTCATGGTAACCGAATGGAATATAGGTTGACTGGTTGAGAATGCCTTGTGGCATTTAGTCCGCGTAGTAGTAAATAATATAGTCGAAAATAAAAGGGAAGGGGAATATAAAAAGTTTGGGTGCCTTACGCAAGACTAGTGTTTTCTGTGTCAAGCCCTTGATCCGACTGACTGGGTAGTCAGGGAAGTAGGGTCCTGTTTTTGTACATACACAGACTGAATATTTTATAAAAGAGCCCAAATACATATTTTTTTTAAATATTAGTACATTGAGTAGAAAATTGCTCGAAAAGGTGCTCGTGGCTAAATAATCGCCGCAGCCGCTAAATCTTTAGGTTAAGCCGTGCTTGCCTAGGTTGATCTGTGGATGGGTGACCACCCATTACATGCCGAGTTTCCTCCATGCCTCGGAAAGCACGTTAAGCCGTTGGTCCCGGGTGTCATTTGTAGGGCTTTGACAGTTGTTAGGTAGTCAAGGGCCCAAAAAGTATGACAACCAGTCTTACCAAGGGGTATCTTATTACCCAGTACTAGCTGGGTTGTGGAGGTCAGATAGGCAGTCGCTCCATGTAAAATACTGGTATTCAGCTGCATCCGGTTAGACTGGAAGCCGACCCCAATATAGTTGGGAAAAGGCTAGGCAGATGATGACATTGAGTAGAAAATTCAACAAAGTAACTGTAAAACAATAATTAAAACAGCAATAGTTATTATGTATTTATTTATTAATTAATCTTAATACAACCGTAGATATGTACAAAATTATATGCTATTAAAAATATTACCAACCTATGTCTATGCCTTTCAAAAGTGTTGTGTAACGAGATAATTATTTTGTTCGCAAATAAGAATAGTTAGCAACCATAATTAAAAGGCATTTTGTTATATTAAAAATATCGTTATTAAAAAGTATAAAAAGTAAAAAAATAAATAACTCAAACTTATTTGATATCCGTAAACACGAAATTGTAAGGGCCCTTGATGTAATTAAGGGCATGTTGAACTGTTGTCGGTGGTGGCCCAAACCAATCCACTTGGAAGTTCTCTATTAGTCTCGCCACAAATGTGTCCATTTCCAGTTCGGCTATGCGGCGACCTGTGAGACGAGAAAAGAAAAATACTTACTATATAGCCATGTATGTGTGTATATGTGTGTGCCCTTGATTTTAACTTTCCACTTAGGTACGTACCAATGCAGCTGCGGGCGCCAAAACCGAAGGGTGCGTAAACAAACGGATGGGTATTCCCGTAATAAAGTGGGTCATCTTTCTTGGCAACCCATCGCTCTGGGATGTACTCGTCAGCTCTGGGGTAGTGCTTCTCCATCAATGACATATCTCGGTGAGCGAAGACGATATCAACCTAAAAAATGTCACATTTAATTAGAGTATTATAATACTAGATGATCCGCGCAACTTCATCTGCGTCACATAAGAGAGAGAGAGGGTTATAAAGAGAGGTCGTAGGAACCTATAATACAATTCTAAGGGAGCACATCACGCACATCATTCCGCATAATGAAAATGCTCGCGCGGTACTTAATCATTATTTTGTTGCGGAATTATTTTAAAACTTTGATATCTCCTAAGATATTCATTGAAATCAAATGATGTAAGGGCAATTTTGTTCAAAATTAAATACTTGTGATTAGTAACGTATTTATTTGGATAAGGATTAATACCGTGTTTACAAAAACACCTTCGCAAAATAATAAAATACATTACAGTCTAAGATCCGATCTAGAAACGACCTTCACTGATCTGTTTAATGGATGAAAACTATATCATATCAAATTCAGTATGATAGAAAATATGTCGCGAATGGGTTGGCTAAAAAATTCCTGGCCAAGCTATTATTAATTAAAAATTGAAAAATGAATTTATATTAAACAATGCACTCATGAGTTTAACGAATAAATTTAATACCAACCGAAAGTATGAAGCGTGTAAAATATGCAAGCGTTGGGTTGTCTACTTTTTTCCTGGGCTAATTACTGGATTGGCAGTTATAAACAGGTATGTCGATTCTAGTTATCTTCACCCATTTGTTTAATAAACAAATCTCATATCATGTTAAATAATTTTGCATGCCGTAAGACAAAATGTATCGAGACGCTCATCAAACTAACGATCATATACGTATACCTACATTATTGGCAAATAAATGACTTCTATCAAAATAAGCGCTGTTTCATTGCGAACACATTTAGGGTTGTCTGCAAGAAACCTTGTTTGAATGAGGGTTGTCGAGTTTCAAAAACTAAAATTTAAAAAAAAACGAATGCGAATGGAAACTTGCGACAAAGAGGTCCGAGCCGAAAAAAGTGAATGAGTATTAAATAAAAAATGTTTCTTTAAACCTGTATAAGTATCAGTCACTCATTACCAGTCACCCTAAATATTGAAAAATACAAAATCCTGAATGTCTTCACTATACTGATGTAAAATCATCAGCACCGTGAGGCATTTGCTTGTAAATATATTTCGATGATCTGGAGGAGGTAAATCTTAGAAAACTAGGCATATTTTCGGGTCGGCCTGATTCGGCATTAGCCGTTCGACCAAATCGAATGATTATTTGTCGACAGAGTTTTGTTCTTGATGTTTCAATCAAAAGATGAGGTGCATGAAAGGACCCTCTCCGAGTAGCGTTAAAAATTTCGCACTGCGATTCCAAACACCCGGCGCACCCTGGATAGTACAGCTAGCACTCGGTAACGCAGAGTCTAGTTGACTAACCCTTTCACCACGATGACTCAAACTCAAACCCAATCAAAAGCTGACATTTAAATGAAGCTTAAAGGATCGTTTGTTAAAACATTTCACTTACACCAATCGGAACTTCATAACCTAGAATATTGTACTCCTTTGTGGACTTCCTTGCATTCCCTAACACCACGGGCATCATTCTTAGCGACTCTTTTACACAAGCCCTCAGGTAGGGCCTTTTCTCTGAGTTCGACATTATCTCCTCTCTTAGTTTGGCTTGCTTCTCTGGATTTTTCGCCAGAAGGTAAAGAGTTGCTGTTACTGTGTTTGCAGCCTGAAAAAGATGTTGAAATGATTCACTTTTAACTATACTTTACTGAAGGAAATTTGAGGCTCTATTTGTTTGGATCTTCGATGTCTTATAATCGTTTTTCTTTGGAATTTCATTCTAAAAAGTAAGGCTTATAAAGAAAGAGAGTTTGAATGTATTTCATTATTGCAATTTTTCAGCAGATCGCCTAAACCTTTTACGTTGACAGGGAACGCTGTTGGTACACATTCCAGGAATAAGATGGTGGCAGTTTTTGGTCAAGCACTGGAAGTTTTTGGTTTTTGGCTATATTTTTGCAATATATTGTCAAAGCTATGCTTACCGTATCGACACCCGCAAATAACATGTCACTGGCCATGATGTGAGCCGCTTCTTCGTTGATGTCCAACAATTTCTCCAGAATTCCCTTCTCCGTATCAGATTTGTTCTTAAGGTTATCCTTTCCCTTTTTGATGAAGTGTTTTGTTAAACTGAAAACATAAACAGTATATACTTAACACCAATTACTCTAGTGGGGATAATTTGATAGTTTGAAAAGATTTCAATCTATTCAGGCCCTATTAAGTAAAAAGTTTCAATGCTATCTCTTCATCAAAAAAATTACATCGTGCATCCATCGACAATGGAAGCTGTTTACTTATTGATGAATCTACCAGAAAAGGGAGTAAATACTTACTCGTCATGATGCTCATACAGCTTCATAGCATTCTTGTACGCCGGCGTTGAGATCCATCTCCAAAGGCTTGGCTTGAAATCTAATTCATTAGCTACAGCGAATAGATCGTGGACGCACTGGATTAACTGCCACTCCGGAGAATCTGCGGGCAAGTTGGGATCGAAGCAGTTCAAGCGGCAACCCAGGGCAACGGTGCCGATGGACTCCAGTGCCCACAAGTTCATTTCCTTGTCGAAGTCATTCACGATCATGTTCTTTTCATTACGGTTAGCTTTCATTCTGAAAAAAGTTAAATTTCGTTTTTAGTAAGAGGTTAGACTAGGTGCCGACCACAACATAGTTGAGAAAAGGCTAGAAAGATGAGAAGATGAATGTCTACTGTGAGAGTCATAAATGTTTTAGACATCCTCATATAAAATAAATAAAAAATTTAAAGGTTTTATTGTTTCTCATACAATTATTCCACAGCACAAAATTGAGGCAGCCCCGGTAAGTTATAAGGATACTTGTGATGGGGTTACTTCGCAACTTCCCATAGGTTACAATCTACAATGTTGAGACGAAAACAAATTAAAAAGAAAGAGTTTATTCTTTTTTTTTTTAATTGAGAAGAACCCAACTTGTTGCAACCTTAACCTGCTGTTTTCGGTTAGATAGATAACTACCAAAAAGAGAGAGCCGTACCCCTAATGCCAATTGCTTCAAGTCTGTGCAGAAGGATGGGGATAGAAATGGTGTCAAACGCCTTTTTTAGGTCTAAAAATACTGTAAGGCATTTCAGTCCTTTATCTACATTATTACCTATATCGCCAGTTAATGCCTTCGCAGCGTCTTGTGTAGATAGTGACCACTAACGCTGTCCCTTAGCCCGCAGCAAAGGGGATTTCGACGCAGAGGTTACTATATAATATTAGATAAAATGTCACCTATGTCAATTGTTTCAAAAACAATAGACACAGAATTATGTTTTTCTAAGGTTGTTTTGCTAAGAGCATTTAGAAAGTAGCGGTGCAAACGGGCTTTACTAAAAGGCTGTTTGACATAAATTGAACGGATTGGTAATGGCCGTTCAAAGTAGACTTTATGGCTCTGGTTGAAAATCAAGAAGAATTAATTGTCAGATATCTATTGCGAGTTTCCTTCAGGATAACTAAGGCTTGGCAAGTTGTCAGAAGGAGTTTATCAAAATAAAAGAACGGCTTACCTTGTTATCATATCCTGTGCCACCTCATCAAGCACTTGCGCGTACAGTTTAATCGTCTTAGGTTGTAACATCACTTGGTTGACTGTTGAGCGGAACTCTTTCCACACCTCGCCATGGCTAGAAAAAAAAGGGAATTCGTATTTAAATGTATAGACACACATCAATAGTTTATGCCGTTTTCTAAGGTATTTGTGTGCATCAAGGGTTCGTATGACCCAGTACTAATTGGGTTGCGGAGGTCAGATTAACAATCCCTCTATGTAAAATACTGGTATTCAGCTGCAACCGGTTAGACTGGAAGCCGATTTCAACATAGTTGAGAAAAGGCTAGGCAGATGATGAAAGGTTACTAATTAAAGCGATATGATATAAAAGTTAATTGGCATACAAATTGTAAATCAATTTGTATGAATATAGAAATGTTTGATATTTGCCTTAATTGCCTTTTTTAATGTTACCACCTTTTTATAGATAAAGACTCCCGAACACAGATCTAAAAGATGTAAACCCACCTTTTAACAAATCATTCTCTTTCTTACTAGGACTAGCACAGTCGTGTTTTACATCACAATTCCGTAACACACGTTTGTATCGCAATCCGAAGCATTTTAAAGGAAATTCGTAAATCATTGTTTCTTATGTTTGAGTAATTTGTATACTCGACTGCGTAAATGACGCAATCTTACACTGTCCAATGCCGTCGTATTTTAGCGGCGGTATTTCCATACATGCCTAAAATTGGTATATGATGTTAGGGTTTCTGAACAGTCTGCTTGCCGTATTGTTAGCCCCTAGGCACACCACTATCGTATCTATATGTCGGATCCGGTCATTAGTATGGACATCAAATGAATCGCAAGGAGCCGGCAAAATATATGTTAGCTTAATAACATGACATGCAGCCTGTGTGGACAGCAGGCTAGCCCATAGGATTGTGACGGTGTTATGCAATTACGCCGAGAATATGTCGGACAAAACTCAACTGAGGCCCTAGCACGAGCGCGTGGTGTAAACGTCGTCGGTTTTAAAATTAAAAATACACGTTTCACATACCATTTATTTTCCATAATTTTAAGAATTTATTCATACCTATGGATGATACTGATGGTAATTACTGCAAACAATTTAACTAAAATGTTATAGGATAATTGTATTTTCGATGAAAAAATTGACGTATTTACGTTACGTTTACACCGCGCGCTCGTGCTAGAGCCTCTGGTCGTGATGTAGAGGTAATAAACTTCATCATGATTTACTCACTCGGTAATGAGACCCGTTGCGTGAAAGTCAATGCCTTTGCCTCTCCTATAATCTTTTCTGTAGTGTTCCAGCGACTGAAATCCGTCACGGACGGGCAACCAGTTTTCACTTCGCAAAACCTGTAAAAAGATGAATTGAATACTTATTAAATATAATACGTTTCCTAACGATTTTGAGATCTTATGTACTCCTAACCTGCACCGTTTTGTTTATTATACATAGAATGTCGTTTTGGTAAAATCGACACACATTTTCATTATTTGGTTTGGATGTTATTAGCGAGACAACAATAATTTCCAAAGATTTTTGGATATTTTCCTCAATTAATGTTCATTAAGTGTAGCAATTAGGACATGCGTGTTTTACTGTTTATATGTTTTTGTTGTTATTTTTATGGGAATTTTCGAATTCTTAAAAATTTAACATCATTGACATTGGCTCAGCGAGCAGCAAAAAATATCATTATTGGATTAACATAGATATGGTATCTTTTAACTTAGCTGGAAAAACAAAATTATTATTAGATTGACTTAGATATGATATCTTTTATTGTCCCTATCGCAGTTTTTATTTATTTATGAATTATACAGTACCATTTGTGTGTGGCTTGGCGTAGCTTAACTATAGACAATCGGATATACACTCGTAAATCGTACAGAAGAAAAAATGTGCATACCATTGAGTTTTATAATTATCATTCCAATTGCACAATTAAACTTTGCATATGCAATAAAATTACCTTAATTTTATTATACACAAAGCGGGTGGATGACATTCAGAAGTTAGCGGGTGAAACCTGGTTGAAACTCGAGCAGATCATTCCCTGATCGGCTCAAGTTTCAACCAGGTTCCCCCGCGCCCACGTGGCACAAAAGAGAGGAAGCATTTACTCAGCCGGAAGTGGAACAAGGCTGCCATTGTTTTCCTAAATAAAAAAACAAAATGCTCTTTTTTACTTACAAATGCTGCACTTTCGGGATCACTTAAGAAAATCAAAGGAGCTTTCCCAAGCATACCGTCTAACTTAACGATTGGCCCATATGCGTCAAATAGTTTCGTGAAGGTGGTAGGGTCCTCTAAGTTGCCAAACGCGCCTGAAAAAAATCAGTTCTTAAATTAAATATTTAAGCAGCCAGATTACTGAAAAGTAAAATGTTAATTTACAAAATGAACACACAAAACGAAACATTTATTAATAAGAATTTTGACCGATTAACAGTTTTGACTGCAACATACATGGTGGAAGTGTCACCGACGCTAAAACGGTTACCACGTATTCCTATAACAAAAATCTGCAACATCAGCATACATTTTGACCGAGTAGGTATTGTAGTTTTGTAGGAAACAGCTGTTTTTTTTTTATAAACAACGAAAACTTTGTCTGCGGCTCGTCGTAAATAGTAATGGCGGTAACATTTCCCTAAACAAATACTAAAAGGAGGCCATCTACTACTATTTTTTTCAAAAAATAACTCACCTCCAGGCATGAAATGATGCAGTTGTCCAATGATTGGCAAAGATGAAGGTCCGGGAATATCTTTCCATGGCTTTACGTTTTCTGTCTTTACAGTAGTGCTTGCCACTGCTACAGTTCTGAAATTACCAACTTTTTAGTATTTTTAACCATTGGTTCAGTAATATTTGCAAAATAATAAAAGAATGCTCAGAGAAACGGACAAATTATTCATTTTTAACCGACTTAAAAAATAGGAGGAGTTTCTATGTTCGACTGTATGTATTTTTTTCACGTACCTATGTTCACCGATTTCTCCGCCAATTGTAGACCTATTTTCATAATTCTTTTTTTATTCGAAAGCCTATACTCCTGAGGACTACCTCAGGAGTGTGGCAATGACAATGGGACTACCCATTGTCATTGCCAAATCACAATCTGATGATGGAATCCCAGAGAAATCGAGGGCAACCCTCAAATTTTATAGGCACATACAATGTTTTTCATATACTCTCTAACGCTATTCAGATATTTGTGCCTGATAATCATCATCTCATGTTGCTGAGCTGATGATGGAAGGTATAAGTCAGGATCAGATGATGGAATCCCAGTAAAACAGTATACTTTCCATGTGGTCCCATGGTCATCAGGTCAGGATATAATGATGGGATCCTGGAGAAATCGAGGGGACTCTCCAAATTTTATATTATCGATATCTTCGACAGTTGTGAACCTATTTCGACGATTATTTTTTTAATTTGGAAGAATATTATTCCGCGGTGGTCCTGTTTAAATCTGGTGAAACTGATCTTCGGAATTATACAATGGAACTCTTCAATAGTAGACAGCAAATCTGTCTTGATTGCTGCAATCGCTTGGGTGTTTATTGTTTTCACAATATCATGACACAACATAACGCTTGTTTACTCCGAGGGGTATACAGATGCGTGCAGTACACCCAGATTGCGAGTTAGGTATATTAACTTCCATTTTATTGGTGATAAGCCTATTACCATGAAATATATTGTTGAAAATGTAAAATGTAAAAATGCCTATGGCATTATATCCGCCTTTGTACAGTTTTTTACTTGTGCATAAAGTTTTAATAAATAATAAAATAAATGTATAGCAAATATTTGTATATGATATTACAACTAAAAATAAAAATCTTATTTGCAAAAAAATAAAACCGAATTCAAAAACACAGAAAAGTGAAGTCGGTTTTATTTTTTACCACGTATTCAGTACCTATATATCATTCTGCCCATTTTGAGATGGTACATTATGTGAGAACGATGCAGCAAGATGTGTACGTTAAAAGTGTCCATAGTAAAAACAATTCAAAAATAAAATAATTAATTCAAATAAGCCGTGGCAAATAAGAGATGACCAGTCACAACTGACAGCGCCCGTTCACGAACATGACGCATGTATCAGCACCATTAAACTCAACCATTTTGAAGGGAACTAAATGATCCGACACACGTGCCACCATCAGCGAGACATTTGAGTGAGCATGACATACTCCTAACCGCCAGGGCACATTCAAGTCAAGAAAAGACGCAGGTTTCCAGCGAATGACAGCTTTCTAGTACATAGTACTCACACAATATGGGCTAGGCGGCTATATAATACAAAAGAGATTGAATCTATACAATGCAAAGATAGTTATACAATCTTCAGCAGCTCCAACAATACTATTTAATGCTATCAATTTAGGCGCCCCTGTTCTTGTGGAGCAGGACCGGCATTGAGCCAAGCATTTTTATCAGTGACTTAAAAACGATTACCACGTATTCAGTACATCAATTTGAAAAAGTTCCCATCAGAAAAAAAACCCGTAGTGTTTAAAACTATCCTACTTAATTTATTCAGATATTTTTACAGTAAATAGTGTTTTTTTAAGGTAAAATAAACGTTCACTTAAGAAGGATTACAGGCAACGACAATACCTAAAAATTTCTGTTACCATTTTCAAGCAAAAGTAGAACTTACCTGATACATTCCTTATTAATGGCCGCCAAATTGAACAGCGGCTTAAACTTCGTCGTCTGCATGTTGATCTTGTTGATTACACAATAACACTAAACACTATCACACTATCATACAATGAAGTCGTTATCAGTACACAGGGCAGAACTTGAAAACAAACGATATTACTGGTTGATGATCTACGGCTCAGATATAGTTTATTTTTGCCTATTTGATCTATTTTGTAAAAAAAAACACGTTACAGCCAAATAAAATTATGTATATTCACCACGACAACACTGACTTTCTTAATACCGTACTATTTGTTTATTAAATAACAAAAGTAAAGAGAAGGGAAGAGTTATTCTGAATATGGGACCGGTTGATTACATAGTTTGATTTAAAAATATGATTTAAATAACAAACTATACGTAAGTCTAACAACAGTGTGTTGTCGAATTGACCGTTTCTGACTCTCATTAGATTTACAACGTTATTAAATAACCATCCGCCTTGAACGTGTTTTTGATTAACTTTGACCTTCGCTGAATTAAACAACTAGCTCCAAACAGTCTTATTCTGTCGTAGCAAAGCCGGTTTTTGTTGGTTTACTGACTAGTGCGTTTTATATTTGGTGTTTTTGTTGACGCGTCTTTATCACGACAGCTGTTGATTGTACTCACCAATTTGTTTTTTGATTGTATACCTATTACTGAGATACCTGTATTGAATACAGCAGTACTAAGATTAAAGGCTTTTTGGATTATTCGTAGCCCGAAGAATAGACAAACTTAAGTGGCAGTGGGCAGGGCACATTGCTCGCAGAACGGATGACTGCTGGGGCCGGAAAGTTCTGGAGTGGCGACCGTGAACTGGAAGACGTTGCGTTAGAAGGCCTCCCACTAGGTGGACCGATGACCTGGTAAAGGTTGCAGGGATCCGCTGGATGCGAGACGCACGGGACCGGTCAATGTGGCGACACTTGGGGGAGGCCTATGTCCAGCAGTGGACGTCTTTCGGCTGTAATGATGATAATGATGATGAAGATTAAAGGATTATTTTTCAGTGTTGCAGAATTGAAAACACACCTGACTTTAGAATTCATGGAATGGTAATCGTGTAGGTCTATGTTTTATGTTTGCATGGTACCGCTGTTATTCTATTAAAACGGGGCAGGGTGCCTTTTGGGAGCCGTGGTCAACAGCGTGACTGTGTTGGATATCCAGAGTGATGATTTTTTCCACTAGTTTCTCGGAGTCGGTTGTGTGGCACCCCTGGAAAGCCTGTAAATCCGTCAGTCCAGCATCTGATCTTTTCCTGGTCGAGTCAGATTGTCGCCTTAAGGACTATGACATTGAGGGCATAGGCAGTGGTCCTGTGAGTGCACACACAGTTGTTTGTAATAATTTCCTCTGCCTACTAAAAAAAAACCGCTTAGGAGAATATCATAAATCAGCCAAAAATAAAACTAAGACTAAGTTTGTATAAAATTATTTTATTTACAGAACGCAATATGATAAAACATTTAAATAATTATTGTGACTTAGTTATTTTAACACTTATTGCTTATACAAAAAATACCTATGCTATGCCTATGCCTTTGCTTGTACCTATGCTATATTATAAAATTATCTCCTCTATCATTATCTAATCGTAAAACAACAAGTCATCACTTAAAAATAAGAGTCTCTTAGAATCAATTCATGTTATGAATTGCGTGTTTACTTTATATAATAACAATCAACTTTAAAACAATACTTTTATCTTCACTATTTACTAAAGTTGCTATTTACTGTAAAACAAAAGAAGTCCCAGAATAGTACCTTGGGAACTCCTTTTAATACCTTGAACGTAGAGCTGTGTGAGTAACTTTATATTTTAGAATCTAAGCATATTTAGTGATATCGAATGCTTTTGAGCAATCTGAAAATGTTTTCAACATCTTGTTTTACATCCTTTAACACGAAATTGAAAGGACCCTTGATGTTTTAAAATGGTGGCCTAATCTTCGCAGGGTGGCTGATAGCAACTGGATGAGATTTACTGAGAATCGAGTTGAGTGGCGTGCGATTGAGGAGGCCTATGTCCAGCAGTGGACTGCTGTAGGCTGATGATGATCTGACTGCGATAACCATTATGGTTTTATGTAGAAAAAAAATGTAAATTGCTAACAAAACTAGCAGCCCGTCAGAAATAACAAAGGCTTAATTATAACATATAGGTATATCATCGTCTGCCTATCCTTATCCCAAATATGTTGGGGTCGGCTTCCAGTCTAACCGGATGCAGCTGAGTACCAGTATTTTACATGGAGCGACTGCCTTTGACTGCTTCAGAACTCCACAACCCAGTTAGTGACTGGGTAAGACTGGTTGTCAGATTATCGCGCCACTGACTACCTGTAACGATTGTCAAAGATCTACAAATAACAGCCGGGACCAACAGCTTGTGCTTTCCGAGGCACGGAGTAATGGGCGGGGGGGTCGACCATCCACGGACCAACCTAGGTAAGCGTGGAACCTAAAACTTAACCTGAAGATCGAGCCGAGCGGCTGTTATTATTTAGCCACGAGCTCCTCTCAGCAATCTGGTACATAACATATATTGGTTGTTATAAATAATCCTTTGCCAGCAGCCCGTTACATAACAAAGTCTTATTTGTAACAACCTATTTGCTTATTTAAAATCCGCCTATATAATCACAGAAGCTAGTGTACTCAATTTCAGTGTTCCCAAACATTGGGGCTCCATTTAGGCTTCTATAAATGCTTCCAAACAAATGCCTTGAAAGGGTATTAGACTCCGTGTTTAGCGCCTTAAGCCGTATAAGTAACATTGTTTTTATTTTCCCACTCCATTCGTAACGGAATAAAAAGGAACGGATCCGTGTTTTATTTGAAAGCATTCTTATTATGGAGGTTGATGTCTGTTTTAGTAAAAGTAAGACCAATTTCTGAATATACTTCTTCTTAACGAATCGACGGCAGTAATTCAAACATCCTAAAATTCAAATACGCGAACACCATGCACCGCTTACTGAACCTCGTCAACCTCGTTGGTGACAGGGCCATGCGGTCAAGATAAAAGGTACTCAATTGTCCATTGTTTAATCCTTTCACCACGTTGGCAAATAAAAGATCTGAATATACTGAAATATAAGCAGTATAGACGCACTTTTTAAGGTCGGCGATTGTGATTCGCTAGTATTTGTTGAACAATAAAGCTGACCCGAGGACTGCTTTCAACACCGCTGCTCACAAAGCGGTAAAGGAAAGCATCGTGAGGAAACCGGCATGTCTTAGAACCAAAAATTCGAAAACATGTGACATCTACCAACCCGCACTGGGCCTGCGTGGTGGGTTATAGCGAATTTCCTCTCATAGAGCGGAGGCCTGTGTCCCAGCAGTGGGAACATTATTGACTGATTATGCTAATGCTTATATCTTCAAATCCAACTGCCTTTTGCTTATATATGCATTTCATATTTTGATCTACGAACACTATTCTCTATACGCTAATGCAATCCTATCAGGTAATTGCCGAACAAACATGATTTTCGCCATTGATTGGTACGATGAATGCTTCTAACCTCATCCTTGCAGGCGCCTTTGAGTAAACCCCGTGCTAAAAGGATTAGCCAGTAAGAAGATATAGGTATGTGTAGGCTCTTTGAATGTACGCCATATAGCTATCATTATCATCATTTCAGGTCAGAATTATTTACTGCTGGGTAAAGAAAGGCCTCCTCTTCTGCTGCTTCTCGGTTCCGACTTCGACGATGTCATCAACCCAACGCTCTTTGTCTTCGGTCCAACGTTGGCTACTATTCGGTCAAAACTTTACTCTATCGATCGACCATCTCTTGTCTAACCAGATATGTTGTCTTGACTTGAGGCGTATAACTCTGTCCCCAATGTTATACACTTTCATCCGACGTCGGATTTCGGTGTTACGAACTCGGTCTAGAAGAGTTATGCCTAGCATGGCGCGCTGCATGGCCCTTTGTGCAACTCGTAGTCGGTGAACAGTCTCCTTTGCATCCATGCCTCGACACCAAGCAAAAAGCGAGTTTTTAGGCGAATACCTAAATAACAAATAGATGGAGGATAGGTCGAGACTACCAGTCCGTCATAAAACACTAAGTAGCAAGGCAACAACCCACATTATTAGTAGCATTAGCAAAACACAATCTGAATAAATTAAACCTAGTAAAACAATATTTACTTCAGTAATTCAGTAAACAGAAGCTTGTTTGTCGCAAAATATGATTATATAAACAAAAACCTATTCATCTTGTTCTTTGCCGTCCCTTGCGGCAATGTTTCTATTCTATTACACATCTCGAAAGCTTTCTTCAAACTCTTTTTGATTGATTGGGTAGTCAGAGAAGTAGGGTCCTGTTTTTTACATACATTACAGTTTGAGTATTTTATGAAAGAGCATACATACATATAAAGCGTGTAAATAGACCCTTAACATAATCGAAAGGCACTTGTTTTCGCTGTTTTTGCGATCATTTTTTTCTTCTAGGCCATACCTGAGAACCTTCTAGTTACGGAGATATTGGGGGTCAAAGTTCCAACTTTTTCACAAGTATTTTTTAAAATACATGTTTTTAATGTAAGATTTTTACTTTACACACCTCCATGTTCATGTTCTATTCAATCTATCCATCAGCACAATGCTTTGAGTGCTTTCCATCGAGTCCTACCGTAAAACGTGATTTAAAAAAAAAAAAAATTCCCAGCAATAATTTTTGCGTAAAGTTACTTAGTTTGATGTACAGAATGCTTGGTTGACGGATATGTGAAGGGTCTGTTTACACCCTGTATTTAAGTGACCGTAAAACTATCATTAAAATATCAATACAGTAGTTATTATGTATTTATTTATTAATTAATAGATATACGTACAAAATTATATGCTATTAAAAATATTACCAACCTATGTCTATGCCTTTCAAATGCCTTTAAAAGTGTCGTGTAACGAGATAATTATTTTGTCGCAAATAAGAATAGTTAGCAACCGACATTAACATAAAAATATCGTTTTTAAAAAGTATTTAAAGTAAAAAGAATAAATAACGCAAACTTATTTGATATCCGTAAACACGAAATTGTAAGGGCCCTTGATGTAATTAAGGGAATGTTGAACTGTTGTCGGGGGTGGCCCAAACCAATCCACTTGGAAGTTCTCTATTAGTCTCGCCACAAATGTGTCCATTTCCAGTTCGGCTATGCGGCGACCTGTGAAACGAGAAAAGAATAATACGTATTATATAGCCATGTGTATATTGTGTCAGACAAAATTTCTCTTGATTTTAATCAAATTTGGTTATGGTAATCAAATTTAGAGCAGCTAGAAAAAAACCTGACGTTTCTCCATATTAGATTCTTGAATCTTTGTGACTTATTTGACTGTACGCACACGAAAGGAACTAAGGCGGGCTTAATGACATCGACTACGCATTATAAATTATTGTTCGTATACAGTTTTTTTTTTATTTTCTTATGGGAAATCATTAAATGACTCCTCCCACTCTGGGCGGAGCGGAAGGGAGTGTCAGACTTGTACTGACTAAAACCCATCCATGTTCCTTCTTTGCCCTTTGTGTTCCAGGGCCACGGTATCTCTTTGGAATAGTCCCGCAGCCCTGGCAGGCATCGGCTCATGCGGACCCCTACTTGCTTGCTGACATCTCTTTGAGGCGCGCGTGTAATACGACCGCGCCGCCGACACGGCCTGTCGTCATAAGACGGCTGGACGGCGAGCTAGCCCATTACTCGCCGTCCGCAGGCCCGCGCCTACGGTGGCCGGGAGCCACCACGTGACCCCCGACACCCGGGGCGTCTCCCGCGGCGGCTGGGACGTGAGGCTCTTTCCCTCTCACGTCCCGCCTCCTCCTTCGCTAGCAGGACTGCTTCGCAGAAGGAGGTGACGGCTTCCCATTCCCTCGCACTCCGGACCATGGTTTGAACAAGGGCCGGACGCGAGAGATCGCCGCCGAAAATCGCCGCTACGCGGGGCAGACCTCCACGGTGCGCTCCATCGTATCTTCTGGACGATCTTCGCAGTGGAAACACCCGGGCGTTTCCTCCCGCTCGATTCGGTGCAGGAACCTCCCGAAACAACCGTGTCCGGTGAGGACCTGCGTCAGGCGGTAGGTGAGGGCGCCGTGAAGCCTCTCTAGCCACTCCTCAAAGAGGGGACTTATCGCCACTATGGTGGCGTACCCTGCGCGGGGTTGCGACAGTCGCTCCCTCCATGTCGCCATGAGATCACGCCAGAGGTCTGTCCGCTGAGCAGCAATTTGCCGTGGCAGCGGAGTTTCACCCCGACGTAGTGCCTCCGCGCACCAATCGTGCAGGTGCGTGCGGACTATCGCCTCCAGATCCCATGGCGGCAATCCGGCAAGGAGGCTAGCCGCCTCGCCGGAGATCGTGCGGTACCCCCGGACTAGCCTTATGGCTATCACCTTTTGGGGCGTGTTCAGGTAGTGGGCGGCTTGCCGCCTCACAGAACGCGCCCACACCGGGGCCCCGTAAAGGGCCATGGACCGCACGACCTCCGCGTAGAGCCTCCGGCAGGATGCGTCGCCTCAGGTTGGGCAAGAGCCACTTGAAGGCAGCCCCTGTCCGTTCCAGTTTGGGAGCCAAACGTCGGAAGTGCTCCACGAAGTTCCTCCGGCTGTCGAGGACGAGTCCTAGGTACTTCAACGTCGATCCGACGCCCATGGAAACCCCTCTTGCCGTCAGTAGTGATCCCGACGGTGGCGCATGAAAACACATGGCAGGCTTTGCCAGGCAAGCCATCGGGTCCCGGGGCGGTATTTCTGGCTTCGTTCGTATACCCTTAGGTCGAGATTGATAAACGTTACTCAGTACCCAGCTTT
This sequence comes from Noctua janthe, assembly GCA_910589295.1. NCBI lineage: Eukaryota > Metazoa > Arthropoda > Insecta > Lepidoptera > Noctuidae > Noctua > Noctua janthe. The sequence continues at coordinate 5,451,891 of OU342560.1, forward strand.
GGCTTAGATCTGTTCTTGTTTCTATCTTGCAATTGTAATTTGTCATTTGTGCGGCAGTGGCAGGAATAAAGTGTAGCCAAAGAACGTTCCAGTAATGGTTACAGATCTCAAAAAAAAAACATAAATAATGTTGAATTTTTCAATCAGGTAAGTACCAATGCAGCTGCGGACGCCAAAACCAAACGGTGCGTGAACAAACGGATGGGTATTCCCGTAATAAAGTGGGTCATCTTTCTTGGCAACCCATCGCTCTGGGATGTACTCGTCAGCTCTGGGGTAGTGCTTCTCCATCAATGACATATCTCGGTGAGCGAAGATGATATCAACCTGAAAAATATCACGTTTAATTAGAGTATTATAATATTAGATGATCCGCGAAACTTCGTCTGCGTCACATAAGAGAGAGAGAGAGGGTTAGAGAGAGTGGGTCGTAGGAACGTTGTAATAAAATTCTAAAGGACCACATCTCACACTTCATTCCACATAATGAAAATGTGCGCGCGGTACTTGATCATTATTTTGCTGCGGAGTTATTTTAAAACTGAATGAGTATTAAAAAAAGTGAAAAAAGTGAAAGAGTATTAAAAAAAAAATGTGTCTTTGGGAAAGTTGTTTGTTATCATGAGTACAATCACCTGTATGAGTATCGATCACTAATTACCAGTCACCCTAAATATTGAAAAATACAAAATCCTGAATGTCTTCACTATACTGCTGTAAAACCATCAGCACCGTGAGGCATTTGCTTGTAAATATATTTCGATGATCTGGAGAAGGAGGTGAATCTTTGAAAACTAGAAATATTTTCGGGTCGGCCTGATTCGGCATTAGCCGTACGACCAAATCAAATGTCTATTTGTCGACAGAGTTTTATTTTTGATGTTTCAATCAAAAGATAAGGTGCGTAAAAGAAAAAAATTTCGCACTGCGATTCCAAACGCCCGGCGCACCCTGGACAACACAGCTATCACTCGGTAACGCAGAGTCTAGTTGACTAACCCTTTCACCACGATGACTCAAACTCAAACCCAATCAAAAGCTGACATTTAAATGAAGCTTAAAGGATCGTTTGTTATAACATTTCACTTACACCAATCGGAACTTCATAACCTAAAATATTGTACTCCTTTGTGGACTTCCTTGCATTCCCTAACACCACGGGCATCATTCTCAGCGACTCTTTTACACAAGCCCTCAGGTAAGGCCTTTTCTCTGAGTTCGACATTATCTCCTCTCTTAGTTTGGCTTGCTTCTCTGGATTTTTCGCCAAAAGGTAAAGAGTTGCTGTTACTGTGTTTGCAGCCTGAAAAAGATGTTGATATGAATCACTTTTAACTACACTTTACTGAAGGCTCTATTTGTTTAGATATTCGATGTCTGAGAATTGTTTTGCTTTGGAATGTCGTTCTAAAAAGTAAGGCTTATAAGGAAAGAGAGTTTGAATGTATTTCATTATTGCAATTTTTCAGCAGATCGCCTAACGTTGACAGGGAACGCTGTTGGTACACATTCCTGGAATAAGATGGCGGCAGTTTTTGGTCAAGCGCTGGAAGTTTTTGGTATGGCTATATTTTTGCAATATATTGTCAAAGCTATGCTTACCGTATCGACACCCGCAAATAACATGTCACTGGCCATGATGTGAGCCGCTTCTTCGTTGATGTCCAACAATTTCTCCAGAATTCCCTTCTCCGTATCAGATTTGTTCTTCAGGTTATCCTTTCCCTTTTTGATGAAGTGTTTTGTTAAACTGCAAACATAAACAGTATATACTTTACACCAATTGCTCTAGTGGGGATAATTTGATAGTTTGAAAAGATTTCAATCTATTCAGGCCCTATTAAGTAAAAAGTTTCAATGCTCTACTATATCCATCTCTTCATCAAAAAAATTACATCTTGCATCCATCGACAATGGAAGCTGTTTACTTATTGAAGAATCTACCAGAAAAGGGAGTAAATACTTACTCGTCATGATGCTCATACAGTTTCATAGCTTTCTTGTACGCCGGCGTTGAGATCCATCTCCAAAGGCTTGGCTTGAAATCTAATTCATTAGCTACAGCGAATAGATCGTGGACGCACTGGATTAACTGCCACTCCGGAGAATCTGCGGGCAAGTTGGGATCGAAGCAGTTCAAGCGGCAACCCAGGGCAACGGTGCCGATGGACTCCAGTGCCCACAAGTTCATTTCCTTGTCGAAGTCATTCACGATCATGTTCTTTTCATTACGGTTAGCTTTCATTCTGAAAAAAGTTAAATTTCGTTTTTAGTAAGAGGTTAGACTAGGAGCCGACCACAACATAGTTGAGAAAAGGCTAGAAAGATGAGAAGATGAATGTCTACTGTGAGAGTCATAAATGTTTTAGACATCCTCATATAAAATAAATAAAAAAATAAAAGGTTTTATTGTTTCTCATACAATTATTCCACAGCACAAAATTGAGGCAGCCCCGGTAAGTTATAAGGATACTTGTGATGGGGTTACTTCGCAACTTCCCATACGTTACAATCTACAATGTTGAGACGAAAACAAATTAAACAGAAGGAGTTTAATCTTTTTTTTTTTAATTGAAAAGAACCCAACTTGTTGCAACCCTAACCTGCTGTTTTCGGTTAGATAGATAACTACCAAAAAGAGAGAGCCGTACCCCTAATGCCAATTGCTTCAAGTCTGTGCAGAAGGATGGGGATAGAAATGGTGTCAAACGCCTTTTTTAGGTCTAAAAATACTGTAAGGCATTTCAGTCCTTTATCTACATTATTACCTATATCGCCAGTTAATGCCTTCGCAGCGTCTTGTGTAGATAGTGACCACTAACGCTGTCCCTTAGCCCGCAGCAAAGGGGATTTCGACGCAGAGGTTACTATATAATATTAGATAAAATGTCACCTATGTCAATTGTTTCAAAAACAATAGACACAGAATTATGTTTTTCTAAGGTTGTTTTGCTAAGAGCATTTAGAAAGTAGCGGTGCAAACGGGCTTTACTAAAAGGCTGTTTGGCATAAATTGAACGGATTGGTAATGGCCGTTCAAAGTAGACTTTATGGCTCTGGTTGAAAATCAAGAAGAATTAATTGTCAGATATCTATTGCGAGTTTCCTTCAGGATAACTAAGGCTTGGCAAGTTGTCAGAAGGAGTTTATCAAAATAAAAGAACGACTTACCTTGTTATCATATCCTGTGCCACCTCATCAAGCACTTGCGCGTACAGTTTAATCGTCTTAGGTTGTAACATCACTTGGTTGACTGTTGAGCGGAACTCTTTCCACACCTCGCCATGGCTAGAAGAAAAAGGAAATTCGTATTTTAAATGTATAGACACACACATCAATCGTTTATGCCGTTTTCTAAGGTATTTGTGTGCATCAAGGGTTCGTATGACCCAGTACTAATTGGGTTGCGGAGGTCAGATTAACAATCACTCTATGTAAAATACTGGTATTCAGCTGCATCCGGTTAGACTGGAAGCCGATTTCAACATAGTTGAGAAAAGGCTAGGCAGATGATGAAAGGTTACTAATTAAAGCGATATGATATAAAAGTTAATTGGCATACAAATTGATTTACATAGAAATGTTTGATATTTGCCTTAATTGCATTTTTTAATGTTACCACCTTTTTACAGATAAAGACTCCCGAACACAGATCTAAAAGATGTAAACCCACCTTTTAACAAATCATTCTCTTTCTTACTAGGACTAGCACAGTCGTGTTTTATATCACAATTCCGTAACACACGTTTGTATCGCAATTCGAAGCATTTTAAAGGAAATTCGTAAATCATTGTTTCTTATGTTTGAGTAATTTGTATACTCGACTGCGTAAATGACGCAATCTTACACTGTCCAATGCCGACAGTCGTATTTTAGCGGCGGTATTTCCATACATGCCTAAAATTGGTATATATCATAAAGAGTAGTAGGTTATAAGGACAAACCAAGCTTGTCCTTATAACCTACTACTCTTTATGATGTTAGGGTTTCTGAACAGTCTGCTTGCCGTATTGTTAGCCCCTAGGCACACCACTATCGTATCTATATGTCGGATCCGGTCATTAGTATGGACATCAAATGAATCGCAAGGAGCCGGCAAAATATATGTTAGCTTAATAACATGACATGCAGCCTATGTGGACAGCAGGCTAGCCCATAGGATTATGAAGGTGTTATGCAATTACGCCGAGAATATGTCGGACAAAACTCAACTGAGGCTCTAGCACGAGCGCGTGGTGTAAACGTCGTCGATTTTTAAATTAAAAATACACGTTTCACATACCATTTATTTTCCATAATTTTAAGAATTTATTCATACCTATGGATGATACTGATGGTAATTACTGCAAACAATTTAACTAAAATGTTATAGGATAATTGTATTTTCGATGAAAAAACTGACGTATTTACGTTACGTTTACACCGCGCGCTCGTGCTAGAGCCTCTGGTCGTGATGTAGAGGTAATAAACTTCATCATGATTTACTCACTCGGTAATGAGACCCGTAGCGTGAAAGTCAATGCCTTTGCCTCTCCTATAATCTTTTCTGTAGTGTTCCAGCGACTGAAATCCGTCACGGACGGGCAACCAGTTTTCACTTCGCAAAACCTGTAAAAAGATGAATTGAATACTTATTAAATATAATACGTTTCCTAACGATTTTGAGATCTTATGTACTCCTAACCTGCACCGTTTTGTTTATTATACATAGAATGTCGTTTTGGTAAAATCGACACACATTTTCATTATTTGGTTTGGATGTTATTAGCGAGACAACAATAATTTCCAAAGATTTTTGGATATTTTCCTCAATTAATGTTCATTAAGTGTAGCAATTAGGACATGCGTGTTTTACTGTTTATATGTTTTTGTTGTTATTTTTATGGGAATTTTCGAATTCTTAAAAATTTAACATCATTGACATTGGCTCAGCGAGCAGCAAAAAATATCATTATTGGATTAACATAGATATGGTATCTTTTAACTTAGCTGGAAAAACAAAATTATTATTAGATTGACTTAGATATGATATCTTTTATTGTCCCTATCGCAGTTTTTATTTATTTATGAATTATACAGTACCATTTGTGTGTGGCTTGGCGTAGCTTAACTATAGACAATCGGATATACACTCGTAAATCGTACAGAAGAAAAAATGTGCATACCATTGAGTTTTATAATTATCATTCCAATTGCACAATTAAACTTTGCATATGCAATAAAATTACCTTAATTTTATTATACACAAAGCGGGTGGTTGACATTCAGAAGTTAGCGGGTGAAACCTGGTTGAAACTCGAGCAGATCATTCCCTGATCGGCTCAAGTTTCAACCAGGTTCCCCCGCGCCCACGTGGCACAAAAGAGAGGAAGCATTTACTCAGCCGGGAGTGGAACAAGGCTGCCATTGTTTTCCTAAATAAAAAAACAAAATGCTCTTTTTTACTTACAAATGCTGCACTTTCGGGATCACTTAAGAAAATCAAAGGAGCTTTCCCAAGCATACCGTCTAACTTAACGATTGGCCCATATGCGTCAAATAGTTTCGTGAAGGTGGTAGGGTCCTCTAAGTTGCCAAACGCGCCTGAAAAAAATCAGTTCTTAAATTAAATATTTAAGCAGCCAGATTACTGAAAAGTAAAATGTTAATTTACAAAATGAACACACAAAACGAAACATTTATTAATAAGAATTTTGACCGATTAACAGTTTTGACTGCAACATACATGGTGGAAGTGTCACCGACGCTAAAACGGTTACCACGTATTCGTATAACAAAAATCTGCAACATCAGCATACATTTTGACCGAGTAGGTATTGTAGTTTTGTAGGAAACAGCTGTTTTTTTTTTTTATAAACAACGAAAACTTTGTCTGCGGCTCGTCGTAAATAGTAATGGCGGTAACATTTCCCTAAACAAATACTAAAAGGAGGCCATCTACTACTATTTTTTAAAAAAAATAACTCACCTCCAGGCATGAAATGATGCAGTTGTCCAATGATTGGCAAAGATGAAGGTCCGGGAATATCTTTCCATGGCTTAACGTTTTCTGTCTTTACAGTAGTGCTTGCCACTGCTACAGTTCTGAAATTACCAACTTTTTAGTATTTTTAACCATTGGTTCAGTAATATTTGCAAAATAATAAAAGAATGCTCAGAGAAACGGACAAATTATTCATTTTTAACCGACTTAAAAAATAGGAGGAGTTTCTATGTTCGACTGTATGTATTTTTTTCACGTACCTATGTTCACCGATTTCTCCGCCAATTGTAGACATATTTTCATAATTCTTTTTTTATTCGAAAGCCTATACTCCTGAGGACTACCTCAGGAGTGTGGCAATGACAATGGGACTACCCATTGTCATTGCCAAATCACAATCTGATGATGGAATCCCAGAGAAATCGAGGGCAACCCTCAAATTTTATAGGCACATACAATGTTTTTCATATACTCTCTAACGCTATTCAGATATTTGTGCCTGATAATCATCATCTCATGTTGCTGAGCTGATGATGGAAGGTATAAGTCAGGATCAGATGATGGAATCCCAGTAAAACAGTATACTTTCCATGTGGTCCCATGGTCATCAGGTCAGGATATAATGATGGGATCCTGGAGAAATCGAGGGGACTCTCCAAATTTTATATTATCGATATCTTCGACAGTTGTGAACCTATTTCGACGATTATTTTTTTAATTTGGAAGAATATTATTCCGCGGTGGTCCCGTTTAAATCTGGTGAAACTGATCTTCGGAATTATACAATGGAACTCTTCAATAGTAGACAGCAAATCTGTCTTGATTGCTGCAATCGCTTGGATGTTTATTGTTTTCACAATATCATGACACAACATAACGCTTGTTTACTCCGACGGGTATACAGATGCGTGCAGTACACCCAGATTGCGAGTTAGGTATATTAACTTCCATTTTATTGGTGATAAGCCTATTACCATGAAATATATTGTTGAAAATGTAAAATGTAAAAATGCCTATGGCATTATATCCGCCTTTGTACAGTTTTTTACTTGTGCATAAAGTTTTAATAAATAATAAAATAAATGTATAGCAAATATTTGTATATGATATTACAACTAAAAATAAAAATCTTATTTGCAAAAAAATAAAAACGAATTCAAAAACACAGAAAAGTGAAGTCGGTTTTATTTTTTACCACGTATTCAGTACCTATATCATTCTGCCCCCCCCCCTCCCCCCGCCCCACAGCCAATTTTTTTATCGGCTATTTAAAAAAAAACAGCTGTTCATGCATGCTGTTCTGTTGTGTTGCATTTTAACCGTGTCGGTGCAGCACGCGGTACTTTTGTACGAAACAGCTGATTTAAAAAATAATAATTCTATGCGAGCCGTTTTCGCGTAGCTGTCCCTTTCACCCCGTATAGTGTAAGGGACAGAGACTTAAAAACGATTACCACGTATTCAGTACATCAATTTGAAAAAGTTCCCATCAGAAAAAAAACCCGTAGTGTTTAAAACTATCCTACTTAATTTATTCAGATATTTTTACAGCAAATAGTGTTTTTTTAAGGTAAAATAAACGTTCACTTAAGAAGGATTACAGGCAACGACAATACCTAAAAATTTCTGTTACCATTTTCAAGCAAAAGTAGAACTTACCTGATACATTCCTTATTAATGGCCGCCAAATTGAACAGCGGCTTAAACTTCGTCGTCTGCATGTTGATCTTGTTGATTACACAATAACACTAAACACTATCACACTATCATACAATGAAGTCGTTATCAGTACACAGGGCAGAACTTGAAAACAAACGATATTACTGGTTGATGATCTACGGCTCAGATATAGTTTATTTTTGCCTATTTGATCTATTTTGTAAAAAAAAACACGTTACAGCCAAATAAAATTATGTATATTCACCACGACAACACTGACTTTCTTAATACCGTACTATTTGTTTATTAAATAACAAAAGTAAAGAGAAGGGAAGAGTTATTCTGAATATGGGACCGGTTGATTACATAGTTTGATTTAAAAATATGATTTAAATAACAAACTATACGTAAGTCTAACAACAGTGTGTTGTCGAATTGACCGTTTCTGACTCTCATTAGATTTACAACGTTATTAAATAACCATCCGCCTTGAACGTGTTTTTGATTAACTTTGACCTTCGCTGAATTAAACAACTAGCTCCAAACAGTCTTATTCTGTCGTAGCAAAGCCGGTTTTTGTTGGTTTACTGACTAGTGCGTTTTATATTTGGTGTTTTTGTTGACGCGTCTTTATCACGACAGCTGTTGATTGTACTCACCAATTTGTTTTTTGATTGTATACCTATTACTGAGATACCTGTATTGAATACAGCAGTACTAAGATTAAAGGCTTTTTGGATTATTCGTAGCCCGAAGAATAGACAAACTTAAGTGGCAGTGGGCAGGGCACATTGCTCGCAGAACGGATGACTGCTGGGGCCGGAAAGTTCTGGAGTGGCGACCGTGAACTGGAAGACGTTGCGTTAGAAGGCCTCCCACTAGGTGGACCGATGACCTGGTAAAGGTTGCAGGGATCCGCTGGATGCGAGACGCACGGGACCGGTCAATGTGGCGACACTTGGGGGAGGCCTATGTCCAGCAGTGGACGTCTTTCGGCTGTAATGATGATAATGATGATGAAGATTAAAGGATTATTTTTCAGTGTTGCAGAATTGAAAACACACCTGACTTTAGAATTCATGGAATGGTAATCGTGTAGGTCTATGTTTTATGTTTGCATGGTACCGCTGTTATTCTATTAAAACGGGGCAGGATGCCTTTTGGGAGCCGTGGTCAACAGCGTGACTGTGTTGGATATCCAGAGTGGTGATTTTTTCCACTAGTTTCTCGAAGTCGGTTGTGTGGCACCCCTGGAAAGCCTGTAAATCCGTCAGTCCAGCATCCGATCTTTTCCTGGTCGAGTCAGATTGTCGCCTTAAGGACTATGACATTGAGGGCATAGGCAGTGGTCCTGTGAGTGCACACACAGTTGTTTGTAATAATTTCCTCTGCCTACTAAAAAAAAACCGCTTAGGAGAATATCAAAAATCAGCCAAAAATAAAACTAAGACTAAGTTTGTATAAAATTATTTTATTTACAGAACGCAATATGATAAAACATTTAAATAATTATTGTGACTTAGTTATTTTAACACTTATTGCTTATACAAAAAATACCTATGCTATGCCTATGCCTTTGCTTGTACCTATGCTATATTATAAAATTATCTCCTCTATCATTATCTAATCGTAAAACAACAAGTCATCACTTAAAAATAAGAGTCTCTTAGAATCAATTCATGTTATGAATTGCGTGTTTACTTTATATAATAACAATCAACTTTAAAACAATACTTTTATCTTCACTATTTACTAAAGTTGCTATTTACTGTAAAACAAAAGAAGTCCCAGAATAGCACCTTGGGAACTCCTTCTAATACCTTGAACGTAGAGCTGTGTGAGTAACTTTATATTTTAGAATCTAAGCATATTTAGTGATATCGAATGCTTTTGAGCCATCTGAAAATGTTTTCAACATCTTGTTTTACATCCTTTAACACGAAATTGAAAGGACCCTTGATGTTTTAAAATGGTGGCCTAATCTTCGCAGGGTGGCTGATAGCAACTGGATGAGATTTACTGAGAATCGAGTTGAGTGGCGTGCGATTGAGGAGGCCTATGTCCAGCAGTGGACTGCTGTAGGCTGATGATGATCTGACTGCGATAACCATTATGGTTTTATGTAGAAAAAAACTTTCGAGAATACTTACAATGCTAAATTGCTAACAAAACTAGCAGCCCGTCACAAATAACAAAGGCTTAATTATAACATATAGGTATACCATCGTCTGCCTAGCCTTATCCCAAATATGTTGGGGTCGGCTTCCAGTCTAACCGGATGCAGCTGAGTACCAGTATTTTACATGGAGCGACTGCCTTTGACTGCTTCTGAACTTCACAACCCAGTTAGTGACTGGGTAAGACTGATTGTCAGAATATCGCGCCACTGACTACCTTTAACGATTGTCAAAGATCTACAAACGACAGCCGGGACCAACATCTTGTGCTTTCCGAGGCACGGAGGAATGGGTGGTGTGGTCGACCATCCACGGACCAACCTAGGTAAGCGTGAAACCTAAAACATAACCTGAAGATCGAGCCGAGCGGCTGTTATTATTTAGCCACGAGCTCCTCTCAGCAATCTGGTACATAACATATATTGGTTGTTATAAATAATCCTTTGCCAGCAGCCCGTTACATAACAAAGTCTTATTTGTAACAACCTATTTGCTTATTTAAAATCCGCCTATATAATCACAGAAGCTAGTGTACTCAATTTCAGTGTTCCCAAACATTGGGGCTCCATTTAGGCTTCGATAAATGCTTCCAAACAAATGCCTTGAAAGGGTATTAGACTCAGTGTTTAGCTCCTTAAGCCGTATAAGTAACATTGCTTTTATTTTCCCACTCCATTCGTAACGGAATAAAAAGGAACGGATCCGTGTTTTATTTGAAAGCATTCTTATTATGGAGCTTGATGTCTGTTTTAGTAAAAGTAAGACCAATTTCTGAATTTACTTCTTCTTCTTAACGAATCGACGGCAGTAATTCAAACATCCTAAAATTCAAATACGCGAACACCATGCACCGCTTACTGAACCTCGTCAACCTCGTTGGTGACAGGGCCATGCGGTCAAGATAAAAGGTACTCAATTGACTTCTGTCCATTGTTTAATCCTTTCACCATGTTGGCAAATACAAGTTCTGAATATACTGAAAAATAAGCAGTATAGACGCACTTTTTAAGGTCGGCGATTGCGATTCGCTAGTATTTGTTGAACAATAAAGCTGACCCGAGGACTGCTTTCAACACCGCTGCTCACAAAACGGTAAAGGAAAGAATCGTGAGAAAACCGGCATGTCTTAGAACCAAAAATTTGAAAACATGTGACATCTACCAACCCGCACTGGGCCTGCGTGGTGGGTTATAGCGAATTTCCTCTCATAGAGCGGAGGCCTGTGTCCCAGCAGTGGGAACATTATTGACTGATTATGCTAATGCTTATATCTTCAAATCCAACTGCCTTTTGCTTATATATGCATTTCATATTTTGATCTACGAACACTATTCTCTATACGCTAATGCAATCCTATCAGGTAATTGCCGAACAAACATGATTTTCGCCATTGATTGGTACGATGAATGCTTCTAACCTCATCCTTGCAGGCGCCTTTGAGTAAACCCCGTGCTAAAAGGATTAGCCAGTAAGAAGATATAGGTATGTGTAGGCTCTTTGAATGTACGCCATATAGCTATCATTATCATCATTTCAGGTCAGAATTATTTACTGCTGGGTAAAGAAAGGCCTCCTCTTCTGCTGCTTCTCGGTTCCGACTTCGACGATGTCATCAACCCAACGCTCTTTGTCTTCGGTCCAACGTTGGCTACTATTCGGTCAAAACTTTACTCTATCGATCGACCATCTCTTGTCTAACCAGATATGTTGTCTTGACTTGAGGCGTATAACTCTGTCCCCAATGTTATACACTTTCATCCGACGTCGGATTTCGGTGTTACGAACTCGGTCTAGAAGAGTTATGCCTAGCATGGCGCGCTGCATGGCCCTTTGTGCAACTCGTAGTCGGTGAACAGTCTCCTTTGCATCCATGCCTCGACACCAAGCAAAAAGCGAGTTTTTAGGCGAATACCTAAATAACAAATAGATGGAGGATAGGTCGAGACTACCAGTCCGTCATAAAACACTAAGTAGCAAGGCAACAACCCACATTATTAGTAGCATTAGCAAAACACAATCTGAATAAATTAAACCTAGTAAAACAATATTTACTTCAGTAATTCAGTAAACAGAAGCTTGTTTGTCGCAAAATATGATTATATAAACAAAAACCTATTCATCTTGTTCTTTGCCGTCCCTTGCGGCAATGTTTCTATTCTATTACACATCTCGAAAGCTTTCTTCAAACTCTTTTTGATTGATTGGGTAGTCAGAGAAGTAGGGTCCTGTTTTTTACATACATTACAGTTTGAGTATTTTATGAAAGAGCATACATACATATAAAGCGTGTAAATAGACCCTTAACATAATCGAAAGGCACTTGTTTTCGCTGTTTTTGCGATCATTTTTTTCTTCTAGGCCATACCTGAGAACCTTCTAGTTACAGAGATATTGGGGGTCAAAGTTCCAACTTTTTCACAAGTATTTTTTAAAATACATGTTTGAACATGGAGGTGTGTAAAGTAAAAATCTTACATTAAGTAAGATTTTTACTTTACACACCTCCATGTTCATGTTCTATTCAATCTATCCATCAGCACAATGCTTTGAGTGCTTTCCATCGAGTCCTACCGTAAAACGTGATTTTAAAAAAAAAAAATTCCCAGCAATAATTTTTGCGTAAAGTTACTTAGTTTGATGTACAGAATGCTTGGTTGACGGATATGTGAAGGGTCTGTTTACACCCTGTATTTAAGTGACCGTAAAACTATCATTAAAATATCAATACAGTAGTTATTATGTATTTATTTATTAATTAATAGATATACGTACAAAATTATATGCTATTAAAAATATTACCAACCTATGTCTATGCCTTTCAAATGCCTTTAAAAGTGTCGTGTAACGAGATAATTATTTTGTCGCAAATAAGAATAGTTAGCAACCGACATTAACATAAAAATATCGTTTTTAAAAAGTATTTAAAGTAAAAAGAATAAATAACGCAAACTTATTTGATATCCGTAAACACGAAATTGTAAGGGCCCTTGATGTAATTAAGGGAATGTTGAACTGTTGTCGGGGGTGGCCCAAACCAATCCACTTGGAAGTTCTCTATTAGTCTCGCCACAAATGTGTCCATTTCCAGTTCGGCTATGCGGCGACCTGTGAAACGAGAAAAGAATAATACGTATTATATAGCCATGTGTATATTGTGTCAGACAAAATTTCTCTTGATTTTAATCAAATTTGGTTATGGTAATCAAATTTAGAGCAGCTAGAAAAAAACCTGACGTTTCTCTATTTATTTTTTTATTAGATTCTTGAATATTTGTGACTTATTTGACTGTACGCACACGAAAGGAACTAAGGCGGGCTTAATGACATCGACTACGCATTATAAATTATTGTTCGTATACAGTTTTTTTTTTATTTTCTTATGGGAAATCATTAAATGACTCCTCCCACTCTGGGCGGAGCGGAAGGGAGTGTCAGACTTGTACTGACTAAAACCCATCCATGTTCCTTCTTTGCCCTTTGTGTTCCAGGGCCACGGTATCTCTTTGGAATAGTCCCGCAGCCCTGGCAGGCATCGGCTCATGCGGACCCCTACTTGCTTGCTGACATCTCTTTGAGGCGCGCGTGTAATACGACCGCGCCGCCGACACGGCCTGTCGTCATAAGACGGCTGGACGGCGAGCTAGCCCATTACTCGCCGTCCGCAGGCCCGCGCCTACGGTGGCCGGGAGCCACCACGTGACCCCCGACACCCGGGGCGTCTCCCGCGGCGGCTGGGACGTGAGGCTCTTTCCCTCTCACGTCCCGCCTCCTCCTTCGCTAGCAGGACTGCTTCGCAGAAGGAGGTGACGGCTTCCCATTCCCTCGCACTCCGGACCATGGTTTGAACAAGGGCCGGACGCGAGAGATCGCCGCCGAAAATCGCCGCTACGCGGGGCAGACCTCCACGGTGCGCTCCATCGTATCTTCTGGACGATCTTCGCAGTGGAAACACCCGGGCGTTTCCTCCCGCTCGATTCGGTGCAGGAACCTCCCGAAACAACCGTGTCCGGTGAGGACCTGCGTCAGGCGGTAGGTGAGGGCGCCGTGAAGCCTCTCTAGCCACTCCTCAAAGAGGGGACTTATCGCCACTATGGTGGCGTACCCTGCGCGGGGTTGCGACAGTCGCTCCCTCCATGTCGCCATGAGATCACGCCAGAGGTCTGTCCGCTGAGCAGCAATTTGCCGTGGCAGCGGAGTTTCACCCCGACGTAGTGCCTCCGCGCACCAATCGTGCAGGTGCGTGCGGACTATCGCCTCCAGATCCCATGGCGGCAATCCGGCAAGGAGGCTAGCCGCCTCGCCGGAGATCGTGCGGTACCCCCGGATTAGCCTTATGGCTATCACCTTTTGGGGCGTGTTCAGGTAGTGGGCGGCTTGCCGCCTCACAGAACGCGCCCACACCGGGGCCCCGTAAAGGGCCATGGACCGCACGACCTCCGCGTAGAGCCTCCGGCAGGATGCGTCGCCTCAGGTTGGGCAAGAGCCACTTAAAGGCAGCCCCTGTCCGTTCCAGTTTGGGAGCCAAACGTCGGAAGTGCTCCACGAAGTTCCTCCGGCTGTCGAGGACGAGTCCTAGGTACTTCAACGTCGATCCGACGCCCATGGAAACCCCTCTTGCCGTCAGTAGTGATCCCGACGGTGGCGCATGAAAACACATGGCAGGCTTTGCCAGGCAAACCATCGGGTCCCGGGGCGGTATTTCTGGCTTCGTTCGTATACCCTTAGGTCGAGATTGATAAACGTTACTCAGTACCCAGCTTTGGCTTAGATCTGTTCTTGTTTCTATCTTGCAATTGTAATTTGTCATTTGTGCGGCAGTGGCAGGAATAAAGTGTAGCCAAAGAACGTTCCAGTAATGGTTACAGATCTCAAAAAAAAAACATAAATAATGTTGAATTTTTCAATCAGGTAAGTACCAATGCAGCTGCGGACGCCAAAACCAAACGGTGCGTGAACAAACGGATGGGTATTCCCGTAATAAAGTGGGTCATCTTTCTTGGCAACCCATCGCTCTGGGATGTACTCGTCAGCTCTGGGGTAGTGCTTCTCCATCAATGACATATCTCGGTGAGCGAAGATGATATCAACCTGAAAAATATCACGTTTAATTAGAGTATTATAATATTAGATGATCCGCGAAACTTCGTCTGCGTCACATAAGAGAGAGAGAGAGGGTTAGAGAGAGTGGGTCGTAGGAACGTTGTAATAAAATTCTAAAGGACCACATCTCACACTTCATTCCACATAATGAAAATGTGCGCGCGGTACTTGATCATTATTTTGCTGCGGAGTTATTTTAAAACTGAATGAGTATTAAAAAAAGTGAAAAAAGTGAAAGAGTATTAAAAAAAAAATGTGTCTTTGGGAAAGTTGTTTGTTATCATGAGTACAATCACCTGTATGAGTATCGATCACTAATTACCAGTCACCCTAAATATTGAAAAATACAAAATCCTGAATGTCTTCACTATACTGCTGTAAAACCATCAGCACCGTGAGGCATTTGCTTGTAAATATATTTCGATGATCTGGAGAAGGAGGTGAATCTTTGAAAACTAGAAATATTTTCGGGTCGGCCTGATTCGGCATTAGCCGTACGACCAAATCAAATGTCTATTTGTCGACAGAGTTTTATTTTTGATGTTTCAATCAAAAGATAAGGTGCGTAAAAGAAAAAAATTTCGCACTGCGATTCCAAACGCCCGGCGCACCCTGGACAACACAGCTATCACTCGGTAACGCAGAGTCTAGTTGACTAACCCTTTCACCACGATGACTCAAACTCAAACCCAATCAAAAGCTGACATTTAAATGAAGCTTAAAGGATCGTTTGTTATAACATTTCACTTACACCAATCGGAACTTCATAACCTAGAATATTGTACTCCTTTGTGGACTTCCTTGCATTCCCTAACACCACGGGCATCATTCTCAGCGACTCTTTTACACAAGCCCTCAGGTAAGGCCTTTTCTCTGAGTTCGACATTATCTCCTCTCTTAGTTTGGCTTGCTTCTCTGGATTTTTCGCCAGAAGGTAAAGAGTTGCTGTTACTGTGATTGCAGCCTGAAAAAGATGTTGACATGAATCACTTTTAACTACACTTTACTGAAGGAGGCTCTATTTGTTTAGATATTCGATGTCTTAGAATTGTTTTGCTTTGGAATGTCGTTCTAAAAAGTAAGGCTTATAAGGAAAGAGAGTTTGAATGTATTTCATTATTGCAATTTTTCAGCAGATCGCCTAAACCTTTAACGTTGACAGGGAACGCTGTTGGTACACATTCCTGGAATAAGATAGCGCAGTTTTTGGTCAAGCGCTGGAAGTTTTTGGTATGGCTATATTTTTGCAATATATTGTCAAAGCTATGCTTACCGTATCGACACCCGCAAATAACATGTCACTGGCCATGATGTGAGCCGCTTCTTCGTTGATGTCCAACAATTTCTCCAGAACTCCCTTCTCCGTATCAGATTTGTTCTTAAGGTTATCCTTTCCCTTTTTGATGAAGTGTTTTGTTAAACTGAAAACGTAAACAGTATATACTTAACTCCAATTACTCTAGTGGGGATAATTTGACAGTTTGAAAATATTTCAATCTATTATGTAAAAAGTGTCAATGCCCTACTATATCCATCTTTTCATCAAAAAAATTACGACATGCACCCACCGACAATAGAAGCTGTTTACTAATTGATAAAAACTACCAAAAGGGGATTAAATACTTACTAGTCATGATGCTCATACAGCTTCATAGCTTTCTTGTACGCCGGCGTTGATATCCATCTCCAAAGGCTTGGCTTGAAATCTAATTCATTAGCTGCAGCGAATAGATCGTGGACGCACTGGATTAACTGCCACTCCGGAGAATCTGCGGGCAAGTTGGGATCGAAGCAGTTCAAGCGGCAACCCAGGGCAACGGTGCCGATGGACTCCAGTGCCCACAAGTTCATTTCCTTGTCGAAGTCCTTCACGATCATGTTCTTTTCATTACGGTTAGCTTTCATTCTGAAAAAAGTTAAATTTCGTATTTAGTAAGAGTCATGGTTAGACTGGAAGCCGACCACAACATAGTTGAAAAAAGGCTAGAAAGATGATAATTAAGATTCAGGGAAATGTCTTCTGCCAGTGTCATCAATTTTTAGATGTCCTCATAGATCGTTACAATGATACTTGTAACTTCAGTTCTCCGTGCTTTGGAAACGGATTGAAGACGTATAGTAATGTAGTTCATATCCAACATACAAGATGTAAACGGACCCTTCACGAAACCGCCACCAAAGCACCCTGTACATCAGAGTAAGTAACTCTACGCAAACATTATTGCGGGGAAGCCACTTTTTTTAACGAAAACAGAAAATTCAACGGTTTACCTACGGTAGGACTCAATGTAACGGACTTAGAACATTGTGCTGATGCATTGAATAGTGCTGGGGTTTTGGAGGTATATTTCTTCTTAGCGTCTGGATGGATGAAGTATTTGAAGTAAAGTTATAATATTAAATTAAAAACTTGTATTAAAAACAAATACTTGTGAAAGAGTTGGAAGTTTGACCTTAACTAGAAGGTTCCCAGGTAGGGCCCAGAAAAAAAAAAGATTGCAAAGACGGGAAAAACAGGTGCCTTTCGGCTTCCTTTATTGGTATTTTTTTACACCCATTAGATAAAATGTCATTGGCTTCCATTCAAACTGTTACTCACACCTTATACAATCCGCAAGGATAATCTAAAAATATTTACGAGATAATATTGACTTATAAATATCTTCTAAATGAAGCATTTTACAGTCCACCGACAAAACGAAACAAATAAAAGTCATCCTTTATTTCGCCGAGAATTTAATTAATAAATAGAAAGAAGGGAGGAAGCATTTGTCTTTTGACAATAATGAATGCTTTCTCATTATTTCGCCTACTCTCATCCTCGTCTGATTGAACTTAATGAAGATTAGATGATTTTATTAGATCTACTTTTAATATCGCTTTATATACTATATACGGAGAATATAGGAAGCAAGAGCGAGCGAAGGCTGAGAGAGACTTGTGGCACCCCGACTCGGACAGGTTAGGTTCGAAGGGGATGGCGGGGTCTGTTAGACCCCTGAATCTCCTTCGTGTTAGGTTACTTTAAACCATGCAAACAGAAATAGGAGCCCCTACAATCTAGTAGTTAATAACCATGTTTTAGGTTTTTTTCAGAGTCCTTGAATTATCACACTGATCGTATTGAACAACTAGTAACTCAAATTTGTATTTCAAGTCGCTGTTTTAAACATTTGTATTCACCCACTGTTTGTCGCTCACTTAGTATTTCAGTGGCCCATTTTCAATATTTTTGACACCTTAAATTTGAATTTATTTTCGGTCGTTTAAATTCAAAAATAATAGACGCAGAATTATTGGTTTTCTTAGGTTTTTGCGTTAAGTGCATTTAGAGAGTAGCGGTGCAAACGGGCTTTACTGAAAGGTAATTTTGCTAAATAGACGGACAGAATAATTTTTGGCATAAATTGAACGGATTGGCAATGGTCGTTCAAAGTTTACTTTGTCTCTCTTGTAGAAATTTATGAAGAATTAATTGTTAGATATCGATTGCGAGTTTCCTTCAGGATAACTAAGGCTTGACAAGTTGTCAGAAGGAGTTTATCAAAATATTGTAACGGCTTACCTTGTTATCATATCCTGTGCCACCTCATCAAGTACTTGTGCGTACAGCTTAATCGTCTTAGGTTGTAACATCACTTGGTTGACTGTTGAGCGGAACTCTTTCCATACTTGGCCGTTGCTAGAAGAAGGGGTTAAGAGCGTTAACGTCTTACTGCATTTCATACAAACTTTCAAGTGATGTTGTTTCGAAATGACTGAACCGATTTTAATGAAACTTCGTAAACACAAGCAGGATACATAAGTCTAAAGATTTGACAAAGAACTTTTCGAAAAATAGTGTTACAGCTAAATTAGACCGATTTTAGATTTTTCATAGAAACAGAAATTTCCAATTATCTTTTTTTCTTTTAAATACATTTTGAAAAGTTCTCTGTCAAATTTATAGACTTATGTATCCTGCTTGTTTATGCGTACGAAGTTTCATTAAAATCGGCTCAGTCATTTCGAAAAACAATCACTTGAAAGTTTGTATGAAATGCCGTAAGACGTTAACGCTCTTAAGAATTCGTATTTAGTGTATACACACACATCAATTGGGTTTCTGAACAGTCTGCTTGTCGTATTGTTGGTCACTAGGCATGACACTGTCGTATTTATTTAAAGATTGTATGCTGCAAGAGAGTTATTAGACGATGATCTGTATTTCAATCATTTTACCGAATGACTTAAAACACTTCACAAAAGTATTTATTGTTAAAACAGGTATTTGCAGCTAGTAATACAGTTGAGTAGTGAAATGCTACCGCGTTTCATGACGTTTGCAAATGCCACTCTGTCACTTCGTGGACACAGTTTTTTTTTGTTACTACGTATGATGCATCAAGCTGCATGCAAGTTTAAAATGGCGATAGCATAATAATATGACGTGCAGCCTTTGTGGACAGCAGGCTAGCCCATAGGATTGTGAAGGTGTTATGCAATTACGCCGAGAATATGTCGGACAAAACTCAACTGAGGCTCTAGCACGAGCGCGTGGTGTAAACGTCGTCGGTTTAAAATTAAAAATACTCGTTTCACATACAATATTTTCCATAATTGTAAGAGTTTATTCATATCTACGGATGATACTGATGGTGCTTACTGTAAAAAAATAACTAAAATGCTATAGGATAGTTGTATTTTCGATTTAAAAATCGACGTATTTACATTACGTTTACACCGCGCGCTCGTGCTAGAGCCTTTGGTCGTGATTTAGAGGTAATAAACTTCATCATCATTTACTCACTCGGTAATGAGACCCGTTGCGTGAAAGTCAATGCCTTTGCCTTTCCTATAATCTTGTCTGTAGTGTTCCAGCGACTGAAATCCGGGACGGACGGGCAACCAATTTTCATTTCGCAAAATCTGTAAAAAGATTAATTTAATACTTACTAGCTGAGCCGGCAAACTTCGCACCGCCTAACAGTCAATGAATGTCGTGTTACAGATTAACTGAACTTAATTTATAGTTTTATGAAAGTAATACAATGAATACAAAATAAATATTAAGTTCACTACTTTGTTAAGATAATAACACAAAAATAAATGTGAAAGGAAACGATTTCGTGGTCGACAACTGTTGGATCGTTCCATATTCGCCAAACAAAAAATGTCGTATAACACAAGGTGCTTCAATGAAAAGAAATAAACCGAGTGCATCCCATGCTGCACAATTTTTATCTTAACAAAGTAGTGAACTTAATATTTATTTTGTATTCATTGTATTACTTTCATAAAATATAAATTAAGTTCAGTTAATCTGTAACACGACATTCATTGACTGTTAGGCGGTGCGAAGTTCGCCGGGTTAGCTAGTATATAGATAGATAGATAATAGATAAAACGTTTCCACATGATTTTGAGATCTGAAGTATTTTTTAAACTACATCTTTTTTTTTTATATGTATCATTTACGGTGGTCTTTAGATAACTACTACTACTAAAACGACACACATTTTCATTATTTCGTTTGGATGTTATTAGCAAAACAACAATAATATTCAAAGATTTTTGGATATTTTCCTCAATTAATGTTTATTAAGTATAGCAATTAGGACATGCGTGTTTTACTGTTTATATGTTTTTGTTGTTATACTTTCGGGTATTTTCGATTTTGTAAAAAAATAACATCATTGGCTCAACTAGCAGAAAATAAAATCATTATTCATCATCATTCTTTTGCCCTTATCCCAATTCATTTGGGGTCGGCGCAGCATGTCTTCTTCTTCCTTACTTTTCTATTACTCGTCATCTCGCCAGACACCTCCTTTCTTGCCATATCATTCTTTACACAGTCCATCCATCGTTTCTTTGGTCTTCCTCTACTCATATACCCATCTACATTCATACTCAAAACTTTCCTCACAACATTTTCCTCATTCCTCCGCATCACATGTCCATACCACGACAACCGATTACCACACAACTTTTCAGTCACCGGCGCCACTTTCAAACTTCCTCTTATATACTCATTTCTTATTTTATCCATTCGCGTAACACCACACATTCCCCTTAGCATTCTCATCTCCGCCACATGCAAATGCCTTTTGTTCATCCCTTTTGTGGCCCAACATTATGATCCATACAAGACAGCTGGTCTAACCATTGTTTTATAAATCTTCCCCTTAAGTTTAAGGGGAATGCGGGAGTCGCAGATTGTTCCCGTGACCTGCAGCCATTTCATCCATCCCGTGTTAATTCTGTGCTTTACACTACGATCTATTTCGCCATTGCTTTGCACGAGTGAACCGAGATACCGAAAGTCGGAGCAGACAGGAAGAAACGCGCCATCTAACGCTATGGCTCCAGAACTGGAGAGACCGCAGAAATCGCAGAACATGTATTCCGTTTTAGTTCTGCTGATTTTCAAGCCAATATTCTCCAGCTTCTGTTGCCATTTCCCCATTCTGCTCTGGATCTCAGATCCATCTTCACCGACAAGAACAATGTCGTCGGCAAACAGCATGCACCAGGGTGCCTCTTCCTGTATGTCCGACGTCAAAGCGTCCATAATCAACAGGAAGAGGTAAGGACTTAAAGCCGATCCTTGATGCAAGCCTACAGCCACATTGAACTCATCGGTGTTGCCAGCATCTGACCGGACGTAGGTACAAGATAGACTGTACATAGCACGAATTAACTCTACATACTTCCGAGGTATACCTTTCTCTTTCAAGGCCCACCACAACACATCCCGAGGTACCCTATCATACGCTTTCTCCAGATCAATGAACACCATGTGCAAGTTTTTGTGTGCACGTCTGTACTTCTCGCACAATTGGCGGAGTGCAAAAGTGGCGTCCATTGTTCCTCGACCTGGCATAAACCCAAACTGATTTTGGGTAATCTCACTCTCCTCTCGCAATCTTTTCTCTATCACTTTCTCCCATACTTTCATACTATGTGACATGAGCTTTATCCCCCGATAGTTGTTGCAGTCTTGCACATCACCTTTATTCTTGAAGATGGGCACTAGCGAACTATTGCTCCATTCTTGTGGGATCGCTCCTTCATACAACAACTTATTGAAGAATAAAGTCAGCCATATACATCCGTCTTCTTTTAAGCACTTCCATACTTCTACTGGTATTTCCCTGAACAGCTCAAGTTTCAACCAGGTTCCCCCGCGCCCACATGGCACAAAAGTGAGGAAGCGTTTACTCAGCCGTGAGTGGAACAAGGCTGCCAATGATTTCGTAAATAAAAAAACAAAATGATCTCATTTACTTACAAATGCTGCACTTTCAGGATCACTTAAGAAAATCAAAGGAGCTTTCCCGAGCATACCGTCTAACTTAACGATTGGCCCATATGCGTTAAATAGTTTCGTGAAGGTGGTAGAGTCCTCTAAGTTGCCAAACGCGCCTGAAAAAAATCAGTTATTAAATTAAATATTTAAGCAGCCAGATTACTGAAAAGTAAAATTTTAATTTACAAAATGAACACACAAAACAAAACATTTATTAATAAGAGTTTTGACCGACACCAGTCAAAAGTGGTTTTGACCGATTAACAGTTTTGACTGCAACATACATGGTGGAAGTGTCACCGACGCTAAAACGGTTACCACGTATTCGTATAACAAAAATCTGCAACATCAGCATACATTTTGACCGAGTAGGTATTGTAGTTTTGTAGGAAACCGCTGTTTTTTTTTTATAAACAACGAAAACTTTGTCTGCGGCTCGCCGTAAATAGTAATGGCGGTAACATTTCCCTAAACAAATACTAAAAGGAGGCCATCTACTACTATTTTTTTCAAAAAATGACTCACCTCCAGGCATGAAATGATGCAGTTGTCCAATGATTGGCAAAGATGAAGGTCCGGGAATATCTTTCCATGGCTTTACGTTTTCTGTCTTTACAGCAGTGCTTGCCACTGCTACAGTTCTGAAATTACCGACATTTTAGTATTTTTAACCATTGCTTCAGTAATATTTGCAAAATAATAAATGAATGCTCAGAGAAAAAAAAAGTTATTCATTTTTAACCGACTTCAAAAAGAGGAGTTTATCAAGTCGACCGATTCTTTTTTTTTTGTTATGTTTATGTTCAGCGATATCTTCGCCAATTCTGAACCGATTTTGATAATTCTTTTTTTTTTGTTTGGAAGAATATTATTCCACGGTGGTTCCATTTAAATTTGGTGAAGATCTGACGCTGATCTTCGGTGATTTGCAATGGAACTCTTTAGATATGTTAAGTTCCATTTCATTGGGGATAAGCCAATTACCATGACATGTGTTTTTAACGGTTCACTAATGTTTCACCAAAACTCCTTTGACAATTGTAAACCGACTTAAAAAAAAGGAGGAGTTTCAATGTTCGACTGTATGTATTTTTTTTCATGTACCTTTGTTCACAGATTTCTCCGCCAATTGTAGACCGATTTTCATAAAGATTTATTCGAAAGCCTGTACTCCTAAAGGTAGTCACCAAATCAGAATCTGATGATGGAATCCCAGGGAAATCGAGGGCAGCCCTCAAATGTTATAGGCACATACTATGTTTTTCATATACTCTCTAACGCTTTTCAGACATTTGTGCCTGGTAATCATCATTTCATGTTGCTGAGCTGATGATGGAAGGTATAAGTCAAGATCAGATGATGGAATCCCAGTAAAACACATGGAAAGTATACTGTACTTTCCATGTGGTCCCATGGTCATCAGGTCAGGATCTAATTATGGGATCCTGGAGAAATCCAGGGGACTCTCCAAATTTTATATTATCGATATCTTCGACATTGTGAACCTATTTCTCCTTTTTTTTAATATTATTCCGCGGTGGTGCCGTTTAAATTTGGTGATGCTAATCTTCGGAATTATACTAAGGAACTCTTCAATAGTAGACAGCAAATCTGTCTTGATTGCTGCAATCGCTTGGATGTTTATTGTTTTCACAATATCATAACACAACATAACGGCTGTATGCTCCGAGGGGGGTACGCAGATGCGTACAGTACACCCAGATTGCGACAGTTAGGTATATTAACTTCAATTTTAAGGGCCCCTATTCGAAATTTACGTTTCTAGATCGAGTTGTTTTAAGAGAAATCACCATTTTTAAATTCGTAAAAAAAATATATAGTACAGATACATGTTTGATCTAGTGACTTTTTTGGTTAAAACACATTGTTTAACATTTTGCTGTATAAAAAAAAAATCAGTAGTAAAGTCGATTTTGAAAGTATTTTAAGATGTATGAGACTTGGGGGAACGCAATTTTTTAAGAAAATTTAACATTTCATTTACTAATCGGGTTTCACAGGTATATTATTGGATAGATGTATAATATATAACTTATTTTTTTTAATATAAAATAAATACGTGAAAACGGCTCGCGCGCACCGCGCCAGTGTCCTGCCGGATGTCATCGAGGGAGGACCTATGCAATTTTTGCTCGCGACCACAAATTATCGTCGTAAACAACGTGTTGTATTACAAGTAATTAAAATGGCTAATAAAAAAACAAAATTAAGAAAAAAGGGTATCAGAAGTGAAGAAAATCCGAAAGTGTATTGCGTACTATTTATTCTATAAATACGTCACAATATAATTACTTCTCTACACAGACTAGCGAAGTCAGTATGACTAGAATTAAATCTTTAATATCTTTAATGGAAACATTCACGTTTACAAGTTGCAGTTTTGCATCCTGGTCAAATTCAAGGAGGTGTACCTATGTTGTGTTTTGTTTTATTATTACATTTTTTTTTTTAAACTTTGCCCCACACTCGAAATTTCTCCGGTATCGTGGGTGCGTGTACAAACATTTAAACTCACATAACAGCCAGGCCCGGTACAACTACCTGTAGATCATACAAATATCTGTTCCGTGCGGGGATCGAACCCGCAACACGCAGCGCAGCAGCCAATCGCTCAGTCACTGCGCCAACCGTGCCTCTAAGATTACCAATTTTTGGGATTGTCCGTTCCGCAGGATTGCAATAAAACGTAATAAAGCAAAACAAACATTTTATTTATCAGCTGATAACTACCGTACTTACAGTAGGTAGCTACGAGAACCTTTCTTTGGGGTAATAGCACGGTCTAAAATTTTCATTAGTAAGATTTCTGCATTGTAATGATTCTTTAAAATGAGTTAATTATCAAGAAAAAAAACATGCCAATAATGTAGGTTATTTTATTGAATAACTAGCTGATGCAAAACTGCACCTTGTATTTTTACATACTAAATGACGATCCGAATGGCACAGCGGTAGTGAGGCTGCCTTACGTTCTTAGGGTCCCGGGTTCGAATCCTGGTAGGAGCAAATGTTTGTGTGGGGTACACTACATAAGTACGAAAAACTTTATTCCGAAAGTCACAAATCTGAATTTCAAAATACCGATATTCATAATTCCGAAGGGTTCAAAACTCCTAATATAACAACTTTTCGATTTATCATTAATCCTACTTTCATAATTCCTAAATTTCAATATTCCGAACGTTCATAATTACTATTCTCAAAATTTCAATTTCAATAGTCCGACTTATTGATATACGAAATATTAAAAATACGAATCCGATACGATTTTATTTTACTATATTATAATTAATCATATTTATCTTTCATTATAGTACTCACCAAATCTCCTACAACCATTCTTTAAATTCTATAGAATTATCATCGCCTGCCTTAGTCATACGTTCATAACAAATATATCTAAGTGTATTAGTGTTTACAGCCACTAGTGCAGTGGACCACACATCAAGCTATACGTTTTTGTTGCAAACTAGCTCTTATTACCAGCACGCCAATAATATTTGAACTAGGTACTGACTTATTTATATTGTGGCGTGCTCGCCCGCCGCCATAGCTCACCGGAGTTCATTTCGCGACGGCTCCTATGCAACGCGGGCGCAAGCCGTCTCGGTGCGTAAAATGCCTAAACTTTCGGAATAAGGGGCCCTTAATGGTGATAATAAGCCTATTACCATGAAATGTATTGTAGACAATGTAAAATAAATGTATAGTAAATATTTGTATATGAAATTACAACTAAAAATGGAAATAAAAAAATCTTTTTTTCAAAAAATAAAACCGACTTCAAAAACACCGAAAAGTAAAAAATACACAAAAAAAGTAAATCAAACAAACAAAAGTCTTCAGAAGCTAAAGTTATTTTTCACTTTTCTGTGTTTTTGAAGTCTGTTTTCTTTTTTGCAAAAAAGATTTTTTTATTTCCATTTTTTTATATTTAAAATGACCATTACATTATAGTGTCTTTACACATTGATAGATGGCGTTGTTAAGTCTGTTAAATAGATTGTTTAATGGCTACTGTTATTACGTTCAATACCGGTAGATAGGTATCAGGACACTAGCGCGAAAGACATTTGCGCGAAGGACACTTGCGCGAATCCACATACGCGAAAAGACATATGCGCGCATGGACTTTTGCGCGAATAGACTTTTGCGCGAATGGACCTTTGGGCGCATAGACAGACACTTGAGCGAATGGACTTATGCGCGAACGGACATTTACGCACAAAGACACATGCGCGAAAGGACTTATGCGCGAATGGTTAGGTTAGGTTAGCTGTAGAGTAAACATAACACTGAGGTTCTTCTAAATCGGAATCGATTGATTAATCTTTTTTGTACAAAGTAACAAGAATGTTCTATACATCAATATACATTTGTCATAATAGACATTAAAACAACTGAATGACCTTAAAAATCGACATTAATGAAACCCAAAAGCTTGAACAGAGAATACAATTATTTTGTTCAAAATCGATATTGTAAATCGATTAAACAATAATTATATCTGGCAACACTATTCATGGTAGATACAATAAAAAATAATTTGACATGTCTCTCGGGCAGTGTTGCCACTCCTCTCGCTCTATCTCATTGAAAATAAGAAATAATATGATGTTATGTTTACTCTACAGATTAACCGTAGCCAGTCGCGAGTAAATCTAGTCGCGGAAGTGTCCTTTTGCGCAAAAGTTCATTCGCGCAAGTGTCCATTCGCGCAAGTGTCTCTGCGCGCATGTGTCTATGCGCGTAAGTGTCTATGGGCGCAAAAGTTCATTCGCGCAAAAGTCTAATCGCCCAAAAGTCTATGCGCGCATATGTCTTTTCGCACAAGTGGGTTCGCGGAAGTGTCCTTCGCGCATATGTCTTTCGCGCAAATGTCCCAGATCCCTGTAGATGGTATTAGCCGTATATTCATGACGATGAGGTGAGTAGATTGAAGCTTCCTGGGCTACGGCTGTACAGCTGGCGACTAGCTGTTACACTATGTTAATGCTCAACGAAATGAACAGGTATACCCAAGTATCTAATACAATATGGAGACTACTCCTAGAATCTTTCAATGACATTGAATCTAGGCAATAAGCTAGGCAATAAAGCATAACATTATCGTGTACACCAGTTAAACACGTATACACATAATCAGATAAGATAGTGGCAATTAATGTTGTGATTTTTCTGTAGGTACTTGTCAAATTATGCATAATAATGAATAATCTTCTTTTTTTGTTACCATCATTCTTTCAACAATCAGTTGTGTAACGGGTAGTTTTTTAAACTACCGTAGAAAAACCTCTTTCCGCTGTAATTTGAGACTGTACAGAATATAATGTACACATTCATCGTGCGAATCGCCAGTCTGTTCGTCTGTCTGTATTCATTGCCATCTTCTCTGTTTCCTTTCCCGATCATTATAATTTTGGATCTCTTCAAACTTGTAAATCGGTTTCTTCTAGGCAAGCGTGCTCCACTCTAGGCCGCGTCATCGCTTCATATCAGGTGAGTTGCGACTAAACGCAAGCCTATACAAGGTGGAAGGGACACCGACGCGAAAACTGAGTCACATAGAAATTTTTCATCTATTATTAATTTACAAAATATTTATTAATAAGAGTTTTGACCGACACCAGTCAAAAGTGGTTTTGACCGATTAACAGTTTTGACTGCAACATACATGGTGGAAGTCACACCGACGCTAAAACGGTTACCACGTATTCAGTACTATCTATATCATTCTGTCTTTCTTAATACCGTAGGTACTATTTGTTTATATCAAATAACAAAAGTAAAGAGAAGGGAAGAATTATTCCGGTTCATTACATAGTTTGATTTAAAAATATGATTTAAATAACAAACTATACATTACATACGTACGTCTAACATCAGTGTGTTGTCAAATTGACCGCCTCCGAGTCTCATTAGATTTATGACGTTATTCCAATCATCCGCCTAGAACGTGTTTTTGAATGAATTTGACCTTCGCTAAATTACATAACTAGCTCCGAACCGATTGATAAAAACCGGTAGCTTCAATCTTTCGAATCACAGTCTTATTCAGTCGTAGCAAAGCCGGTTTTTGTTAGTTTTCTGACTAGTGCGTTTTATATTTGCTGTTTTTGTTGACGCGTCATTATCACGATAGTTGTGGATTGTACCCCGATACTTATTACTGAGATACCTGTATTGAATAAAGCAGTACTAAGCTTAAAGGATTATTTTTCAGTGATGCAGAATTGAAAACACACCTTTTTTTAGAATTCATGGAATGGTAATCGTGTAGGTCTATGTTTTATGTTTACATGGTACCGCTGGACCCGTGGTCAACAGCGTGACGCTGTTTGATATCCAGATCTAGAGTGCTGATTTTTTCTACTAGTTTCTCGAAGTTGGTTGTGTGGCACCCCTGGAAAGCCTGTAAGTCCGTCAGTCCAGCATCTGATCTTTTCCTGGTCGAGTCAGATTGTCGCCTTACGGACTATGACAGTGAGGGCAAAGGGAGAGGTCCTGTGAGTGCGCACACAGTTGTTTGTTATAATTTCCTCTGCCTACTTAAAAAACCGCTTAGAAGAATATTATAAATCAGCCAAAAATTAAACAAAGTCTAAGTTTGTATAAAATTATACAACGATAAAACATTTAAATAATTATTGTAACTTAATTATAATAACACTTTTTGCTTATAAAAAATATAAAGATACCTATGCTATATTATAAAATTATCTCCTCTATTATAAACTAATCGTAAAACAACAAGCCATCACTTAAAAGTAAGAATCTCTTAGAATCAATTCCTGTTATGATTTCCGTGTTTACTTTATTTAATAACAATCAACTTTAAAACAATACTTTTATCTTCATTATTTACTAAAGTTGCTATTTATTGTAAAAAAAAGAAGTCCCAGAATAGTACCTTGGGAACTCCTTTTTATACCTTGAACGTAGAGCTGTGTGAGTAACTTTATATTTTAGAATCTAAGCATATTTAGTGATATCGAATGTTTTTGTGTAATCTGAAAAAAAAGTTTTCAAAATCTTGTTTTACGTCCTTAAACGGACAAAATAAAAGGACTCTTGATGTAATTCAGGCCTTGTTGAACTGTGTTCGGTGGTGGCCTTATCTTCGCAGTGTGGCTGGTAGCAAGTGGATGAGAGTTGGTGAGAAACGAGTTGAGTGGCGTGCGATTGAGGAGGCCAATGTCCAGCAGTGGACTGCTGTAGGCTGATGATGATGACTGCGATAACTATTATGGTTTTACGTAGAAAATAAAATTTCAAGAATACTTACAATGCTAAATTGCTAACAAAAATAATACTAGCAACCCGTTACAAATAACAAAGGCTTATTTAAAAACTGTATATTATCATCTGCCTAGCCTTTTCCCAACTATGTTGGGGTTGGCTTCCAGTGTAACCGGATGCAGCTGAGTACCAGTATTTTACATGGACATGAACATTTTTTGACTGCTTCTGACCTCCACAACCCAGTTAGTTATTGGGTAATAAGATACCCTTTGGAAAGACTGGTTGTCAGACTATCGGGCCACTGACTACCTGTAACGACTGTCAAAGATCTACAAATGACAGCCGGAACCAACAGTTTACCGTGCTTTCCGAGGCATGGAGGAAACTTGGTATGCAATGGGTGGTCACCCATCCACGGACCAACCTAGGCAAGCATGGAACCTAAAAACATAACCTGAAAATCGAGCCAAGCGGCTGTTATTATTTATCTACGAGCTCCTCCCAGCAGCTTAACATAATATGTAGCTTGTTATAAATAATCCTTTGCCAGCAGCCCGTTACATAACAAAGTCTTATTTATAATAACCTATGTGCTTATTTAAAATCCGTCTACATAATCACAGAAGCTAGTGTACTCAATTTCAGTGTTCCCAAATATTAGGACTCCATTTAGGCTTCGATAAAAGCTTCCAAACAAATGCCTTGAAAGGGTATTAGACTCCCCCCAATCCCGTGTTTAGCGCCTTAAGCCGTATAAGTAACATTGCTTTTATTTTCCCACTACATTCGTAATGGAATAAATAAGGAACGGATCCGTATTTTATTTGAAAGCGTTTTTATTATTGAGCTTGATGTCTGTTTTAGTAAGAGTAAGACCAATTTCTGAATATACTTCTTCTTCTTAGCGAATCGACGGCAATAATTCAAACATCCTAAAATTCAGCTGACACCGTCAAGATAAAAGGTACGCAATTGACTTCTGTCGATTGGCTAATCCTTTTACCACGTTGGCAAATAGAAGTTTTGAATATACTGAAACATAAGCAGTATAGACACACTTTTTAAGGTCGGCTCTTGCGATTTGGTACCTAGTATTTGTTGAACAACTTTGTTGACCCGAGGACTGGAGTCAGCTTTATTGTTCAACCACTGCTCACAAAACTGTGAAGGAAAGCATCGTGAGGAAACCGGCATGTCTAAGAACCAAAAATTCAAAAACGTAACATCTACCAACCCTTGGGCTCGATTCAGAAAGCAGTACTTCTGGACACTGCGCGTATTGTTAGGAGGTTCCTCTCTCAAGAGTCCTGACCACCGGTAGCTCGAACACTGTTCCCGATGCCAGTGGGCTACTATTTTCTATATTTATAAATGTTTTAATAAATTTTTGTTAATAAAAACATTTAAAATGTAAATAATATGTAAAGAAAATGAGTAAAGGTTTGAATAAATCTTAAGAAAAATAATTTCGCGTTATTTTTTGCGCGATATCGATTTTGTAAAAAATAAAAGTTACCATTCGTGGCACATTGTGCGTTTGCAAAAATGTTGTATTATCACAAAAAGTTACAAAAAAAAAAAAAAACACGCCTACCATATCAAAAAGTGAACTAAAAAATTTAAAACAAGTTACATGATTTTGGTGTTGAATGGCCAGTTGGCCACAAGGCAGGTACTAAATAGATTATAATATTTACAAATTATTTTAGTGCACTTTTTGGGCAATTTTCTTTTTTGGCAATGGGCCTCATCAGAAGGGTTAAAGTCACCCAAAGGGCAATGGAGAGGGCTATGCTCAGAGTTTCCTTGCGTGATTAAATCAGAAATGAGGAAATCCGTAAGAGAACCAAGGTTACCGACGTAGCCAAAAGAATAGCCAAACTTAAGTGGCAGTGGGCAGGACACATTGCTCGCAGAACGGATGGCCTATGGGGCCGGAAAGTTCTGGAGTGGTGACCGCGAACTGAAAGACGTTGCGTTGGAAGGCCTCCTACTAGGTGGACCGATGACCTGGTAAAGTTTGCAGGGATCCGCTGGATGCGAGACGCACGGGACCGGTCAATGTGGCGACACTTGGGGGAGGCCTATGTCCAGCAGTCGCGGCGGGCGGGCGTCTTTCGGCTGAAATGATGATGAGTGCACTTTTTTAATTCACTGTTTTTGATACAGCAGTCGTGTTTTTTTATTTTTTTTGTTATTATTTTTTATTTTTTTTGTAAAATATTAGTACATTGAGTAGACAATTTAATAAAGTAAAGTTTAATGTTTATTCAATATATATTATTTGTGTTTTTGTAAAAAAATAATTAAAATAACAATAATATAATACATCAATATATACGTACAAAATTATATGCTAATAAAAATATCACCAACTTATAGCCTATCAAAAGCGTTGTGTCATGCAACCAGATGATTATTTTGCTCGCAAATAAGAATAGTTAGCAACCAACATTAAAAAGGTATTTTGTTATACTAAAAATATCGATATTAAAAAGTATTTAAAGTAAAAAAAAACTAAAGTAAATTTATTTGATGTCCGTAAACACGAAATTGTAAGGGCCCTTGATGTAAATAAGGGACTGTTGAACTGATTTCGGTGGTGGTCCAAACCAGTCCACTTGGAAGTTCTCTATTAGTCTCGCCACAAATATGTCCATTTCCAGTTCAGCTATGCGGCGACCTGTGAGATGAGATAAGCAAAATACTTGTTATATAGAGCTGTGTATATTATGTAGGACAAAATTGCCCTTGATTTTAAACGCAGTTAGAAAAAATCCCGACATTTTTCTATAGCCCATTCTTGGTCTCTTTTTGAATCTTTGTGACTTATTTAACTGTACGCACACAAAAGAAACTCAAGCGGCCTTAATGACATACGACCACGTATTACAAAATATAATTCTTATGAGAATATCTGTGAGGACAGGTCTTGATCGATAATCGTTACGTAGTATCTACTTGCTTTGGCTTAGATCTGTTCTCGTTTCTATCTTGCAATTGTAATTACTCATTTGTACGGCAGTGGCAGGAATAAAGTTTAGCCAAAGAAGTTCCAGTAATAAAATAAAAACTACATAAATAATGTTAAATTTTCCAATTAGGTACGTACCAATGCAGCTGCGGACGCCAAAACCGAAGGGTGCGTAAACAAACGGATGGGTATTCCCGTAATAAAGTGGGTCATCTTTCTTGGCAACCCATCGCTCTGGGATGTACTCGTCAGCTCTGGGGTAGTGCTTCTCCATCAACGACATATCTCGGTGAGTGAAGACGATATCAATCTGAAAAATATCACGTTTCATTAGAGTATTATAAAATTCAACAATACAAAATACTGGTTGTCTATACACTGCTGTTAAATCATCAGGCCCTTGAGGCATTTGTTTAAATGTATTTCGATGATCTGGTAAAGGACGTGTATCTCTGAGAAAAGTAAAGTAAACTCATCTTTCATGGGGTACTGTTTGAGATGCTATAATAAAATTCCACAAAGTTTTCTTGAACTGAATGAAACGAAATTTAAAACATGCATTAAACGCACACTATGTAAGAAAGCATATTACAAGTTGGACGATTATATCACTGATAAAAATGCTTGGCTCAATGCCGGTCCTGCTCCACAAGAACAGGAGCGCCTAAATTGATAGCATTAAATAGTATTGTTGGAGCTGCTGAAGATTGTATAACTATCTTTGCATTGTATAGATTCAATCTCTTTTGTATTATATAGCCGCCTAGCCCATATTGTGTGAGTACTATGTACTAGAAAGCTGTCATTCGCTGGAAACCTGCGTCTTTTCTTGACTTGAATGTGCCCTGGCGGTTAGGAGTATGTCATGCTCACTCAAATGTCTCGCTGATGGTGGCACGTGTGTCGGATCATTTACTTCCCTTCAAAATGGTTGAGTTGAATGGTGCTGATACATGCGTCATGTTCGTGAACGGGCCCTGTCAGTTGTGACTGGTCATCTCTTATTTGCCACGGCTTATTTGAATTAATTATTTTATTTTTGAATTGTTTTTACTATGGACACTTTTAACGTACACATCTTGCTGCATCGTTCTCACATAATGTACCATCTCAAAATGAATGATGTAACCAAGGTTTTGTTAAAGTATTCTGATTTAAAAGAGTGTCCATGGAGTTTCTTGCCCGTTCTTCTCCATAGAGATCTACGTTAGGGAATGGGCAACTACAGTACTTTCACAGTTTTTGTGCCTTGTGACTGGGACTGTAGCTTTATTTTACTGTTGCCTTTGTTTCGACAATTCAAAAGTGCCTGTAACTGGCCTACTTGAAATAAATGCTTTGATTTTGATTTTGATTTTGAGAACTACACAAACTTCGGGACCGCCTAATTTGACAAAATTAAATGTCTATTTTAACGTCTCGTTGCCCGTCGACAGTGAATCAAAAGATGTTTGGGAGTACGAAGAACAGGGTTTAAAGTTCTTTATCTTCGTAGAAAAGGGAGGATACTGGTGGGCTACTGCCCAACAGTTGTTGACGGGTTTTTCAATATAGTCTTAAGAGCGCTTGTACAGAAAGTAAGTAACGTCGCAAAAATCTGTTATAAATTTCGATGTTTTGATTAATTTGGCAATATTACTGTATGGAAATAAGAAATAACTAACTAGTGGACTAAAGTATTGATTATGAAATGCAATAATTAATATCGTAAAACCGAATATTTCGTTTTAAATGTAAAGAAAAAGTATTTGGAAACTTTCCAAATGCCTTTTTACACCTAAAACGGTTACAAGATCAAATTCAATGTTTTAATTGCAATTTATAATTAATGTTCTAGTTCACAAGTTAGCGATATTTCTTATTTCCATACAGTAATATTGTCAAATTAATTAAAACAGGTAAATATTTGACAGCTATTGGCGACGTTGCCCACTTTCTGTACAAGCGCTCTTAAGACGCGGATAACTCTAACTGCGCGATTTAGGAATTTGATGTTAGTTCTTCATTTTTGTCATAGATGGCGCTGTAATACTTTTTGTCCCATGTAACTATAGTACGTTTTGTAGTGCCGCTACAGATTTACATATGAAACTTAAAAGTTCGTTTGTTATAACATTTCTCTTACACCAATCGGCACTTCGTAACCTAGTATATTGTACTCCTTTGTGGACGTCCTTGCATTCGATGACACCACGGGCATCAGTCTCAGCGACTCTTTGATGCAAGCCCTCAGGTAAGGCCTTGACTCTGAGTTCGACATTATCTCCTCTCTTAGTTTGGCTTGCTTCTCTGGATGTTTCGCCAAAAGGTAAAGAGTTGGTGTTATTGTGTTTGCCGCCTGAAAAAAGATCATAACATTAATTGTTTGTTATCATACTCTAGTCGAGGAAGACTGAGGTTTTATTTGTTTGATCTTCGATGTTTTACGATCGGTTGTCTTTGGAATGTCGTTCTAAAAAGTGAGGCTTATAAAGAAAGAGAGTTTGAATGTATTTTATACCTGAAATTTTTCAACAGAATGGTTAAACGTTTGACGCTGTTGATACACATTCGTGAAATAAGATGGTGTAATTTTTTGGTTCAAGTGCCAGAATATTCTGGTATAGTTATATTTTTGCAATATAATGTCAAAGCTATGCTTACCGTATCGACACCTGCAAATAACATGTCACTGGCCATGATGTGAGCCACTTCTTCGTTGATGTCCAACAATTTCTCCAGAACTCCCTTCTCCTGATCAGATTTGTGGATTGAATTTGATTTGTTCTTCAGGTTATCCTGTCCCTTTTTGATGAAGTGTTTTGTTAAACTGAAAACATAAACAGTAACTACTCTACACCAATTGCTCTAGTGGGGATAATTTAACAGTTTAAACATTTTTCAATCTATTCAGGCCATATTAAGTAACAAGTTTCAAGGCCGTTTCGTCAAAAAAATTACTAGATCCATCGATAATGGAAGTTGTTTATTAATTTATAAAAACTACCAGAAAGAGGAGTAAATACTTACTCGTCATGATGCTCATATAGCTTCATAGCTCTCTTGAACTCCGGCGTTGAGATCCATCTCCAAAAGCTTGGCTTGAAATCCAATTCATTGGTTACTTCAAATAGATCATGGACGCACTGAATTAACTGAAACTCCGGAGAATCTGCGGGCAAGTTGGGATCTAAGCAGTTCATGCGGCAACCCAGGGCAACGGTGCCGATGGACTCCAGTGCCCACAAGTTCATTTCCTTGTCGAAGTCCTTCACGATCATGTTCTTTTCGTTACGGTTAGCTTTCATTCTGAAAAAAGTTTAATTTCTTTTTTAGATAAGAGTCATGGTTGGACTTGAAGCCGACCACAACATAGTTGAGAAAAGGCTAGAAATAAGATAAGTAACAGTCATGAAAATGTCTATTGTGATAGTCATCAATGTTTAGACGTCCTTATAGATCGTTACAGTGATAGTTGTAACTTCAGATCTCCGTGCTTCGGAAACAGATTGATGACGTATCTAAAGTAGATCGTTTCTAACATAGAAGTTGTAAACGAACCCTTCACGAAACCGTCAACCAAGCATTTTGTACGAGTGTAACAAACTAACTAACTCTTCGCAAAAATAATTGGTGGAAAGCGAATTTTGTTTAGGTTGAATACTCAACTGTTTACGGTAGGATTGAATGTAACGCACTCAACAAATTTTGCTGATGTATGAATTGAATAAATAGTACAGGGGTCATGGAGGTATTCAAAGTTACATTAAAAACTTGTATTTAAAAAAGAACTTGTGAAAAAGTTGTAACTTTGACCTCCAATATCTCCGTATTTAGAAGGTTCCCAAGTATGGCCCAGGAAAAAAACATCGCAAAGATGGGGAAAACAGGTACCTCTTCTTCTCTTCGATTCGTTAAGGGTCTTTTTACACCCATTAGATGAAATGTCGTTGGCTTGCATTCAAACGTAGGAATGTAAACGCAAAAAACGCAAAAGGGATCTCGACACAGAGTTTATCAGTTGTTACTATAATTATATGTATAAATATAAAATTCAAAGTTCTGACTGACTGATATATCAAAGCATAGTCCAAACCGCTGGTCCCAGAGACATGAAATTTCTAGGGTGTATTCTTTGTGGAGAGTAGGTATCAACTAAGAAAGGGTTTATCGAAATTCCACCCGTAAGAGGGTGTAATTAAGGGTTGAATTTTCTGTGAAACTTAATGTTCCCTGGGTCGATTGGGTCGTAAATTGGTGTTCACAATCTTTAATTAAAAATATGAGACGTGTATCACAGTTTTTCCAAAATCATCCCCCAACAGAGTCAAATAGGGCTGCGAAACTCATGTAGACGGGCGCATGGCGCGCAGTGGGGCGCAGTGTGGCGCAGGGCTTGCGGGGCGCGATTGTGTTTACCTACTAGTAAGTAGATAGGATTTTTCTGAGGTAGACGTGTCTGTAAATATATGTGAACTCCCGATTTTCGCATTGGCTTATGACACGCGACATTGATTTTAAATATTTTGTAAAAGTATTATGTCTTTAAATATATTCCTAATGAATCATTTGATAGTTGTCACCGGTGTCCAATCTCAAACTAAGGTATCAATATTTCACATTTGTAATGTAATTGATGTTACTATGAACTAATATTTGGAAGTTAAAAGAATATGTAAAGAACGCGAGTGTATCTGAAATACTCAAATAAAATTACATACTTATACTAAGCATTCTATAATACTTAATCAACTTTAAAAGTAAAAACTAATATTACATAAATATATATCTTACATAAACTATTTAAATGCGAGAGTTTGGATGGATGGATGTTTGTTACTCAATCTGAACAGATGAAACTTGGCACGGAGATAAATTATAGTATCGTAGCACGTATATTACTTATTATCCCAGAAGTAAGATCCCGTGAGCAATTCCTGAAATCCACGCGGGCGATGTCGCAGGCATAAGCTAGTATTAGATAAAATAGCATATATTTATCTCTCTTGTAGAAAATTAAGAAGAATTAATTGTCAGAAAATGGATTGCGAGTTTCCTTTAGGATAACTAAGGCTTGACTAGTTGTCAGAAGGAGTTTATCAAAATAATGGAACGGCTTACCTTTTTATCATATCTTGTGCCACCTCATCAAGCACTTGCGCGTACAGTTTAATCGTCTTAGGTTGTAACAACACTGGATTGACTATTGAGCGGAACTCTTTCCACACCTCGCCGTGGCTAGAAGAAAAAGGGAATTCGTATTTTAAATGTACACACGCATGATCACGCATCAATCGGTTATGCCGTTTTTTAAGGTATTTGCGTGCATGAAAGGTTTCTAATTAAAGCGATTAGTCGTTAATAAAGTATGAAGTAAAAGTTAATACGCATACAAATTGATTTACATAGATAATTTCGATATTTTTTGTATTTATGGGACAGCTCGCCACTCTATTTCCAAACTACTGTAACTCTTGAAAGCCAGAATCAACAGTGGCAACCACCAGAAAAATGCCGAGACAACAAAGCTGGACGAAGCCCCAGAGAAACAATTTAACTGTCTTGAATCCCGCAACGAAATTAATCAAAAAAGTATAGCGGAGGAGTAGGAAAACCATAGTTTCCACTTCCCTCCATATCAGCAAGAGACAGAACGAAACAAGACCAATAAGCACAAAGGGACGTTTCAAACTGGGATAAGCCCATTTGATAAATATAATCATTAATGGGTCCTAAGTTGTGAGCTGTATTTGATTCCAATAGTAGGCAGCTATGTCAAAAACGCTGGAACGCACGGAAATTTGTTCTAGTTTCTACAAAGTCCGTATAGTAAATAATTCCGGATGTAGCCTGTACATTACCCAACATAATATTGCGTTCATTCTGCCAAAGACTGCATTCCCATAAAATATGATGTGCAGATTGTTCATATTCACAGTCAGATGTAAAACATACAAGCTTGAAGGAAAATAATTTACTGTTAAAGTTACCATGTCCTGTCAGAAATTGCGCAACACAGTGATCCACCTCCAGCCATGTCCTGGGCAGACGGTCACACATGGATGGAAATAACTGGTGGAGGTGTCTGTCCTTGATGGAACTATCAGAGTGATTCAAGAGGAAGGTTCATATGTGTATATTGCACCCGTGCCAAGCCGGGGCGGGTCGCTAGTATAATACTAAAATTATTCGTAGGCGTTCCTTAGATAACGGTCGCAAGTGGATATGGTCATAGGATTGTGAAGGTGTTATGCCATTACGCCTAGTATATGTCGGGCCCAATTCAACTGGTCTTGATTTAGGGGTAATAATTCCATCATCATTTACTCACTCGGAAACGAGACCCGTTACGTGAAAGTTTTTGTTTTTCTTATGAACTTTTCTGTAGTGTGCCAGCGACTCAAATCCGGGGCGGTCGGGGAACCAGTTTTCACTTCGCAAAACCTTTAAAAAAAAATCATTTATTGGTAATGACTCCTATATCTAATACGTTTCCACATTTTTTCGAGATCTTTTAAAGTTTTTGAGTACCTACGTTAACTTTTGCAAGGTTTTCATCGGTTCACTAATGTTTCACCTAAATTTCATTTACTATTTGTTTCACAAACAACTGATTCCGCAGATGTTTTATTCTATAAATAATCACTTTACAAGCATTCATTTGACAAACGCTTCGCTTTACAAATGTTTCACATGATATTTAATCATTTATAATTTTTTCATTTAATATTTTGATTCTTTTGGCAAAATCATGTTTAACCCAAATATCATTTTATAATAAATCTTCTTAATCAATCACAAAGTGATCATGAGAGAGCGTATTAAAATATCTAAAACTAAAAGTTTAACATACCTGACGGCTGACTTACTTAATGGTTCAAAATATCTATAGTTATACCTAATGCTAAAGTGCAAAATAACTACTACTTTTTCGGGTAGTTTTGTTTGATTTTTGTGTACAAATACACCTAAAGTACAAGGTAAATAATATCAATATTTTGTAATAGGCGTAGTCGACGTAGCCCCGCTGTGCGGTGCTCCTATTTCTGTTTGCAGGGTTTTAAGTAACCTAACAGGAAGGGGATGGCGGGGCCTTAGTTCACGAGTCGGGGTGCCCCAAGTCCCGAGCTCGCTTCGCTCGCACTTGAATCCTAAGTGTTTTTTGTTCCAGTAATTAAATTTACCGTCGCGCCTATTTAATGAATTGATGTTTTAGGAAATTACGTAATGAAAAAGTAATAATTTTTTTTAAAGTTTTTATTTCAAACGTTGTTTTACGAGATGACCTGAACATAAAATGAATTGTTTGCCAAATAAAAGTTTATAAAATGAAACGTTCTCAAATAAAAGTTTATCGGGTTAATATTTTTTTAACTTAATTATTTGCCAAACTTGTTGTTGTAAAATGATGAAATGACCAACCGTGTTTTTGCTATCGTTGCTTGTCAAATGAAAATTATTTTTTGGTGAAAAGGCAGGCTACCCACTTAACGTAGTATAAAAAAGTACGTTACTTTCATTATACACCCAAAGCGGATCATTTCCTTATCGGGTCGAGTTTCAACCAGGTTTCCCGTGTGCCCACATGGCACAAAAGAGAAGGAGCGTTTACTCGGCCGTGAGTGGAACAAGGTGGCCAATATTTTCCTAAATAAAAAAACAAAATGTTCATATTTACTTACAAGTGCTGCACTTTCAGGATCACTTAAGAAAAGCATAGGAGGCTTCCCGAGGATACTGTCTAACTTAACGATTGGCCCATATTTGTCAATTAGTTTTTTGAAGGTGTTAACGTCCTCCATGTTGCCAAACACGCCTGAAAAAAACAGTTATTAAATAAAATATCCAAGCAGTAAGACAAAAAAAAGAAGAAAAAAA
Organism: Noctua janthe; assembly: GCA_910589295.1. Lineage (NCBI taxonomy): Eukaryota > Metazoa > Arthropoda > Insecta > Lepidoptera > Noctuidae > Noctua > Noctua janthe. Next base: position 5,492,195 of record OU342560.1, read on the forward strand.
AAAAAGAAAAGTAAAAAAAAAAGAAAAAAAAATGAACACTTAAAACAAAACATATTTTAACTTAGAAGACCATCAACCACCAGCATTTTAAATTAATAACGGTTTTCACTGACACGAGTCACAAGACAGTGGTTTTTACCGATTAACAGTTTTGACTGTAACATAATAAATGTCTGCAAAATGCGGTTCGCCGTAAATCTCATAATAATCTTGGACAAATATTTTAAAAAGGAGTTCTTCTACCAGTATTTTTTTTCAAAATAGTAATTACTTACCTCCAGGCATGAAATGATGCAGTTGTCCAATGATTGGCAAAGACCTCGGCCCCGGAATATCTTTCCATGGCTTTACGTTTTCTGTCTTTACAGTAGTGCTTGTAGTTCTGAAATTACCAAAATTGTAGTATTTTAACCCACTTCTAAAAAAGGAGGATGCTATGGATTCCACCAGCACCTTTTTAGGGTTCGGTAGCCGAATGGTAATAAACGGAACCTTTATAGATTCATCATGTCTGTCTGTCTGTCCATCCGTATGTCACAGCCACTTCATTCCGAAACTATTAGGACTACATAGTTGAATTTTGGTAGGTAGATGTATTCTGTGAACCGCTGTACGATTTTATACAAAAAAAGAAAAAAGAAGATTAAGTGCTCCCCATACATGAAACTGAAACTAAAAAAAATTGTTTTCGTCAAATCTATACGTGCGGGGTGTCTATACAGGGTGTAAGGGACAGCCCTCCGCAAACTGATGGGGTGATTTCAGTATATTATACTAAGATAACCGGTACAAGAAAATATTTCAGGAACGTAAACGAACATAATTCAATAAATTTGATACGTTTTATTCCCTCATACGCAATGTATCGTTACCGTGGCAAAACGCACGACGCGAACGGCAAGCGCATCGACGAGTTCGATGCATTCTGTAGCTAGGCGGGAAGTGAACAGCTCATTTTACGCGTCGTTCATTAGATTATTTCAACATCGTTGTTGTTGTTGGTTTATTTTATTTTAGCCGTGTTATTTACAAAAAAAATACTGGTGGAATATGATTCAAAATGAATGCACCCAGTAAGTTGGCGGAGGGCTGTCCTAACACCTTGTAGATAAGTCTTTAAAAATGACATTGAGGTTCCTTAAACAATTTTTTCTCATAGTCAATCGTTTTAAAGATAGACACTTCCAAAGTGGTAAAATGTATGCCCTCCCCCCTCTAATTTCTAAAGTAAGGGGAGGAAAATTTTGCTAGACTACACAACACAGGTACATGCCCATTATCTCTTTGTTGGAATTTTAACTCTCAGCGCTGACCCGAGCGCTGGAAATAAAAAAATCGAGTTTCGCCCATCGTAGAAGCTATGGTAATGCTCCCCGAAAAGAAAAGGCATACCCAAGCATCTAATACAATACGGAGACTGCACCTAGAATGTTTACAAACATATTGAAGTTAGTCAATAAAGCATAATAACGTATACACCAGTTAAACACTTATGTCCACAATCAGATAAGACAATGGTAAATACGTAATGTAATGGTTTTGCTGTAGGTCATCATCATCTTTCTGCTCTTGTCCCATGTTACTTGGGGTCGGCGCAACACGTTTTTTTTTTCCATTCTCCCCTGTCAACCGTCACGCAATCATTTATACCTTTTTCCTTCCTATCATTCCTCACATAATCCATCCATCGTTTCCTTGGTCTTCCTCTCCCTCTCCGTCCATCGACATTTGTATTCATCACTCTTTTAGTCACATGCGATTCGTCCCTACTCATCACATATCCATACCAAGACAGTCGATGGTTTTGCTGTAGGTACTTGTCAGATTTTACAGAATAATCTCACGTTTTGTTACCATCATTGTTCCAACAATCAGTTGCCAAACGGGTAGTTTTTAAAACAACCATAGAAAAACCTCTTTCCTCTGTAATTTAAGACTGTACATTCATTTAACGAATCGCCAGTCTGTGGAGTTCACTACCGGGTTCTCTGTTTTCCGATTATAATAATCTGGATCTCTTCAAAGATGGAGTGAATAGTTTTCTTCTAGACAAGCGTGATCCATCCTAGGCCACATAAGGCCAGTTGCGGCCAAACTCAAGCCTATACGAGGTAGAAGTTACACCGACGCGAAAACGGTTACCACGTATTCAGTACATCATTCTGAGCGCCCACACAGAAATTTTTCATCGGTTATTAAAAAAAAACAGCTGTTTCCTACAAAAAAGTGCAATACCTACACGATCAAAATGTATGGAACAGCTGATTTTTTTTTAAATATCCGGCGAAAAATTTCTATGTAGGGGATCTCAGAATGAAGTACTGAATACGTGGTAACCGTTTTCGCGTCGGTGTCCTTTCCACCCTGTAAATCTTATTAATTTATTCAGCGCCGGTGCTATGTTCTAAGATATTTTAAAATAAACAATGTTTTTAAGGCAAGTTGAAAATATTTATCGTAAGAAGGAAGACGACCCAATGACCAGGATTACAGATACAACGACAAAACCTAAGCATTCCTGTTTAAATTTTCAATCAAAAACACCACTCACCTGATACATTCCTTATTAATGGCCGCCAAATTGAACAGCTGCTTAAACTTCGTCGTCTGCATGTTGATGTTAGTTTGATTTAAAAAATATGACTAAAACAAACTATAAGAACGTTTAACAACAGTGTGTTGTGGAATTGACCGTCTCTGAATCTCATTAGATTATTTAGTTGGTAAATGAACAAGCGTATAATGTGAACTGACATGAGTACCTGTGACACCTTATATATAGTACGGAATGACAATTTACTAAATGTGGGTAACCGAAATACATCAATACAATTTATTACATATCCTTAAAACTAGAATACTTACAAACGAGTACCAAACAAAACAGAACAATACTAAACTACACTGCAGTACAACATAATATACTACAACACAAACCAAATAAAAGCATTAACTCAATTACTCATCATCATCATCATCATCTGCCTAGCCTTTTTCCAACTATGTTAGGTTCGGCTTCCAGTCTAACCGGATGAAGTTGAATACTAGTATTTTACATGGAGCGACTGCCTATCTGACCTCCGTTAGTACCAGATAATACGATACCCCTTGGTAAGACTGGTTGTCAGACTTTTTGGGCCACTGACTACCAGTAACGACTGTCAAATATCTACGGATGACAGCCGGGAGCAACAGGCTTTCCGAGGTACAGAGGAAACTCGGTACGTAATGGGCGGTCACCCATCCACAGACCAACCTAGGCAAGCACGGCTTAACCTAAAGATCGATCAGAGTGTCTGTTATTATTTAGCCACGAGCTCCTCAACTCAATAACTATCCTTACGATTTACAACAGTAGGTAATATCTACAAGTTAAAACACATGTCTGATGGATACTAAATTATTAACTAACCTACTCAAACTACTTAACGATTACAATATTTTATCTATATTTTGATAGTCTTTTTAGACTAAACTCCGGTATAGGACGGGTTCGAATTACTTCCGGAACATCATCATCATCATTATTTCAGCCGAAAGACGTCCACTGCTGGACATGGGCCTCCCCCAAGTGTCGCCACATTGATCGGTCCCGGTCGCGTCTCGAATCCGGCAAATCCCTGCAACCTTTACCAGTTCATCGGTCCACCTAGTGGGAGGCTTTCCAACGCAAAGTCTTCCGGTTCGCGGTCGCCACTCCAGAACTTTTCGGCCCCATCGGCCATCCGTTCTGCGAGCAATATGCCCTGCCCACTGCCACTTAAGTTTGGCTATTCTTCAGGCTACGTCGGTAAACTTGATTCTTCCGAAACAAGATTCTCGGAATTAGGAGCACTTATACACGGTTCAGGACTGGGAACATTAGAGAGAGGAAAGGAGCTGGCCACGGATGTGGACGGTAACACATCGACGGTTGTGGATTGGACTGGACTACACACCCCCACGCTCCGAGGAGTCCGCGATTCAACATGTGGTACCTCTGTATTGACTGGGGCTGGCGTTACCTCCGGCACCTTGGAACGCTCCGCCTCGAGGGAACTCTGTTCTGTCGTACTGCTCAAATCAAAGAACTAGGCGATCGTTGTCTTAACTGATCAATATGTCTATGTGTTTCTTTCCCTGATTCATCCACAACCCAATAATCAGTAGTACCCATTCTTTTTACTATTTGCCCAGGAAGCAAAGCTGAAGCGGAAGCGGAAGCTTGTTGGGCCTTAAAGCATCTAGTTTAGTACGTAATGTAATAAGAAGGTTTTCAAAAATAAATTAATGTTTTCTTTTTGTTTAACTGCTTTTTTTAATTGCTCTTTTTACAGTACGGACTGCTATTTCAGCGGCCCTGTTGAATGCTGGAGCAGAAAAAACTTTTTTACGCCATGATTTTTTAGAAACTCTGATAACTCTTTACTCGTCAATGGGGGGCCATTAGGCAAACCCCATCTAGAAAATACTTCTGCGAGTTTTTCAATAGTAAAACTAGCCGCGGTACTAGCTACGGGGAATACTTCAAACCATTTAGTCCTTGCGTCAACTATAACTAAATATATTTTACCAAATATAGGACCTAGATAATCTAGATGTACCTTTGCCCATGGTCTAGAAGGCCAGGACCACGGCGTGACTGCGTGTCAATGCGGTGAGTCCGCCTCCCCCGCGCATACCGCGCACTCCCGACAGGTTGCCTCCGCCACCTCGTCGATGCCTGGCCACAAAAACATAGCTGACGGCTTCGTCTTTACAATGCCCATATGGGGTTCGTAACTCCTCGTTCAGTTCCTTACGACGGTTAAAATACGGTTGCGATTTCCCGCCCTCTGCATCACCACACACGGTCATCGCAGCTGATTGATCGCAACATCGGACAACTACATCGCATACTAGAAGGTTTCAGAAAAACAATAAATAACTGTCAACAAAATGAATTGCCCAGCTTGCAAGCAAGAAATAAAATACGCCCGAGAGATTCTGAAATGCACAGGTTGCACAAGTAATTATCATTAAACAAAACTTCGAAACAAAAATAACTAGACTCCATTCAACCTATTAATTCGCACAAAAACGGCATTCCCTACAAAAGCACCAACAATATTTACAAACAACAACAACACCGATCAACCAAGGACAACCACGAGTATTTGCACCTTTCCTCACCCAAGATATTGACATCACAGTATTATTCCAAAATATGCAAAGTATCAACAATAAACTATACTTATTAGAAGCATTTCTCGACGAAAACAACGGACACCACCAGACACTGCTTGTCGGAAACTTGGTTATCACAAGGAAAGAAAGAATTAATTAACATCAATAGATACATCCTCGCTGAGTCATACTGTCGACAGAACTACGAAGGCGGCGGTGTATGCATATTATTGCGAGAAGACTTGGAATTTATTAAGCGAAAGGATATTATGGATTAAGTAATGAATTGCCTAAACTTAAAACTATACTTATAACTTTATATTGGAACAACAGACAGCCTGATGTATTTTATAGACAGTTAACACTCTAGAACTTCTACCAAAGAAATATAATAAAAATAAAATTATGTTCGGAAATGATTTCAAAGTAAATATTCCGGAAACCAAAACACTAATAAACTTAATGCTAGAATATAACTTCATCCAATGTATTGGAAACCCAACTCGAGTGACAGAAACCACTTCAACCTGCCTTGACTAAGTATTTATAAACTTTGTGTTTAAATTAATAATTACTCAGGTACACGATTACGGTTTTTCTGATCAAAAAAGAACTATCGTAAGTTTAAAAAAAAACTAGACACCATGCCGACTAAATGCAAATAATGGAAAACAAAAAATGAATTTTTAATCTAAACAATATAGGAAAAATTAAACTTACATTAAAAAACAGAAATTGGAATTTAGTAACAATCTATTTGAGACGCTTTTACTAAAAATATTAAATGATTGTATAACCCATTAAAACAATAAAACTAAATCAAAACAAAATCGTTGTTAAGAATTCTTACTTCCTACTCTAATAATCCTGTATTAACAAAACAATACGAAAAAACAGTAAAACAGATATCCATAAAAATTACAATTTATTAACGAAATCAGAAACTCAATCAACAAAACAAAATCGACGTGGAAAATAATTAAAGAGCATACTAATAAAAAAACTAACTAAGACACAACAAAATATTAAATTGACAATCCATAATAAACTAACGTCCGACCCAAAACAAGTTTCTAACTCGTTCAATGATTTTTTTTGCATCAGTAGGACAAACAAGGCATTCTCGGAGTAACGCGACCGGCCTTTGTTCCGACCGACTGATAACACTAAGTTTTTACGTCCACCCACACCGTAAGGAACAAAAAATATAATAAAAACACCCTAAAGGCACGGATTAGATGAATTACCCCCCATATTAATGAAAACTTGTGCTGAAGAACTGACATTACCATATTACCTATTAATCTGTCAATCATTTTCTGAAGGGATATTCCCAAGTTAAAGAATCAATTATAAAACCTGTTCACAAGAAAAACACGAAGTCTGACCCAAATAATTACCGTCCAATTGCACTACTACCGACTGCATCTAAAATTTTTGAGAAAGCGATATGCTAACGCGTTTATAATTTCTGCGAAAAATTTCATATTTTTGATGAATCTTAAAATGGTTATCGGAAAAAAAGATCCACAATTTTAACAACATATAAAGATCGGCTGAATGAAAAAAACGGCGTCACGCGGCCAAAAACTGACAGGTCAAAGGCGCGCGCGAGCGCGAATTTCATACGGTTCTTGGGAAGTATATAAAAAAAAGTTTCTTTGGGAATGTTGTTTGTTATCATGAGTACAATCACGTGTTTAAGTATCGGTGATTAATTACCAGTCACCCTATATAATCACAGAAGTTAGTGTACTCTATTTCAGTGTTCCCAAACATTGGGGCTCCATTTAGGCTTCGATAAAAGCTTCCAAACAAATGCCTTGAAAGGGTATTAGACTTCCCCCAATCCCGCGTTTAGCGCCTTAAGCCGTATAAGTAACATTGCTTTTATTTTCCCACTCCATTCGTAATGGAATAAATAAAGAACGGATTCATGATATATTTAAAAGCGTTCTTATTATTGAGCTTGATGTCTGTTTTTAGTAAAAGTACGTCCTATATCTGAATATACTTCTTCTTCTTACCAAATCAACGGCTAAAATTCACGCAAAATTCAGATACGTGGACACCGCTCATTGATGCTGTAAAAAGGTCGTCAACTACGCTGGTGACAGGGTATACGGTCAAGATAGAAGGTACGCAATTGACTTCTGTCGATTGGCTAATCTTTTAATATATCCTTAAATTTAATTCGTATTTTGATCTAGGGACGCTATTCTAGATACGCTAGTGCAATCCTATTACTCAGGTAATTGCCCAACAAAGATGATTTTCACCATTGATTGGTACGATGAATGCTACTGCGTATCCGTGCAGTCGCCTTTGAGTAAACCCCGTGCTACAAGGATTAGTCAGACGATGTGTGTACTCTTTGAATGTTCGCCATATAGCTATCATTATCATCATTTCAGGTTGGAATTATTCACTACTGGATAAAGGCCCTTACTTCTGTTTCTTCTCGGTTCCGACTTTGACGATGTCGTCAAACCAACGCGCTTTTTCTTCGGTTCAACTTTGGCCAATATTCGGTCAAAACTTTACTCTATCGGCCATCTCTTGTCTAACCAGATATCTTGTCTAACCCCACTTGAGGCGTACAACTCTGTTCACGATGTTATACACTTTCGTCCGACTATGAATTTCGGTGTTACGCACTCGGTCAAGAAGGGTTATGCCGAGACTAGCAGCCCCTGATAAATACTAAATAGCAAGGCAACAACCCACATTGTTAGCAGAATTACGAAAACACTATCTGAATAAATTAAACCTAGTAAAACAATATTTACTTCAGTAATTCAGTAAACAGAAGCTTGTTTGTCGCAAAATATGATTATATAAACAAAAACCTTTTCATCTTGTTCTTTGCCGTCCCTTGCGGCAATGTTTCTATTCTATTACACATCTCGAAAGCTTTGTCCAGGATTCTTCAAACTGTTTTTGTTTGATTGGGTAGTCAGAGAAGTAGGGTCCTGTTTTTGTACATACATTACAGATTGAACATTTTATGAAACAGCCCCCATACATCACATCTTTTTCGAAAAATATTAGTACAATGAGTTTTTTTTTTACTTTATTAAATTTTCTACAATTGAATAAACGTTTAATATTATAATTTGGATTTGCCTAAAAAAAAAATTTAAATAATAATAGTTATTTTGTATTTATTCATTAAATTAATCTTATACAACGGTAGATACGTACAAAATTATATGCTATTATAAATATCACTAACCATGGCCTTTCAAAAGTGTTGTGTCATGCAACTAGATGATTATTTTGTTCACAAATAAGAATAGTTAGCAACTGACATTAACAGAGCCTGGGGCTGCAGTCTTGACATAGATAGCGACAAAAATCGGTCGTTAAGTCATAACGATGTCAAATTTCTTTAATAGATTTTCAACTTTATATCGAAACCTCACGGTTGAAAATCTATTAAAGAAATTTGACATCGTTATGACTTAACGACCGATTTTTGTCGCTATCTATGTCGAGACTGCAGCCCCTGCAGTCTCGACATTCGTAACGACGCTGTCGCAAACTTGCGATCGCAAAATATTAACGAAAAAATTCGGTTGCCATAACGAGGCTTGCGAGAATCGCAAGTCTCTACATCCAAGATGGCGAGCAAAGTTGTACATTATCTTGACATAAAAATGTCGGTACGCTTGCGAAAAACGTATTCATAGTGCAGTGGCTTTTTCAAAGACAATTTTGAGCCTTTACAAAATCTCCTTGAATATGGGGAAAAATGGAGAACATGGTTCAATACAAATAATTGATTTTCTTGGTAACTTAAACTAAGACTATATGTATATATAAACATTATTTTAAAGGCACTATTTTTCTTAAAAACTCGTAAGTATAGCTAAAAACGTTTTTAAAAATTGAAATAAATTATTGAATATTTTAGCAACATTGATGTTAAACTTGTCAAATGTCTAGTCAATTTGTTCTGTTTATTTGTTGTCATTGGAAGGAAACCAATATTTGTTGTGTTTCTGTTTTCAATGGTATTTCTCAAGCATTTTTCTACCTCTGCTAACCTCTTTCTGGCTAAAGCTGCGACTCCACCGGATATACTTCTACGTTCAAGTATATAATGTAGCTACGAAATGATATTGGAAATAGCCAAAAAGCCCGTAAGGTCGTTGTGTTTGAAGAGATGGCTGAATTTCATATAGGAGCTCCGTGAACAATTCTCTTGTTATCCCGTCAGAATACAGAAATAATATGACATCGGTAAAGTATGTATTTGTAATTTTCATGCCATTGTATTATGAGTATGACGGAAAGTGTTCTTCACTGCAATAACTGTAGGCAATATCCTTTTTACTTCACATTTTATGCAAATAAAGATAAATCGATTATAGTTGTATTATTTTTATTTAAATGAATCCTCTTCCTATCAATGAAATGAATATCAGCGACGCCTATTCACACATACGTCCGGAACCTATTTATAGGTTATTTACGGCTTACGGGCACGGCCTTATAAGGCCGTAAGCACAGCATACTTCGCTGCAGACAATAGACCTTCGAGTAATAAGCCCGTCCGGCACAATTTTTGTCAATAATCCCGTAAAAACCATCAATAAATTAGCTGACGATGCTACAGAATCACTTTGTAGGCTGTCAAAAATTGTCGCAAAATATTTTCGTAAACATTGCGAAAATCGTAAAGTTTGCAACAAAGTATGGTACTATACCAATGACAATCGCAAACTTTGAGTGTAGAAAGACTAAAGAAAGAGACTAGACTACCAAATATCGGAAAATTCGGGTCGGTTATGACTTTGCGACAGAACTAGGTTGTTTTAGATCGCAAACTATGTCGAGACTGCAGGCCCTTTTGTTTTACTAAAAATATCGTTAAAAAGTATTTAAAGCAGGTAAAAAAAAACTAACGTAACTTATTTGACATCCGAAAAGACAAAATTGTAAGGGCCTTTGACGTATATAATGGTACGTTGCACTGTTGTCGGTGGTGGCCCAAACCAGTCCACTTGGAAGTTCTCTATTAGCCTCGCCACAAATATTTGCATTTCCAGTTCAGCTACGCGGCGACCTGTGAGATGAGAAAAGCAAAATGATTATTATATAACCATGTGTATACAGGGTGTAAAAGAGCCCTTCACGAAGCCGACATCCAAGCATTCTGTATACTAAACTAAGTAACTGTACATAAAAATTATTGCTGGGCAACGACTTTGTTTTTTGGGGTGTTCAATCATGTGTTACGGTAGGACTCAACGCAACGCAGTCAAAACATTGTGCTGATGGATGAATTAAATAGTACGGGGGTCGAGGAGGTGAAGTAAAATTTTATATTAAAATCATGGATTAAAAAAAAAAGTTGGAACTTTGACCCCCAATATCTCCCTAACTAGAAGGTTCCCAGGTTCCAGGTCTAGTACAAAAAAAATATCGCATTGACGGGGAGAACACGGCCTTTCGGCTTCGCCAAGGGTCCCTTTATTATGTAGGACAAAATTACCCTTGATTTTAAACGCAGCTAGAAAAAATTCCCGACATTTGAGATTTCCCGATTTCCCGACACTGTGTATAGCCCATTCTTGGTCTCTTTTTGAATCTTTGTGACTTAATAAACTGAACACACACATAAGGAACTAAGGTGGCCTTAATGACAGACTACTTACATACATACATAACATTACGCCTGTAATCCCCGAAGGGTTAGGCAGGGGTTGTAACCTAGTAGTATACCCACATTGGCCCAGTTGTGTAAGTTCCATGTTATAGGGGGCGAGCCTATTGTCATCAACTAGACAAAAATTCAGACTTCGTGGCTGCTACTAAGAAATTCCAGATGGAAAAACTGTATAACACTTTGCCCGACCCGGGAATTGAACCCAGGACGTCATAATCAGCAGCCGCGCTTTCGACCACTAGACCAACGACTACATAAATAATTTTGAATTTTTCAATTAGGTAAGTCTTGTACCAATGCACATGCGGGCGCCAAAACCGAAGGGTGCGTAAACAAACGGATGGGCATTCCCGTAATAAAGTGGGTCATCTTTCTTGGCAAGCCATCGCTCTGGGATGTACTCGTCAGCTCTGGGGTAGTGCTTCTCCATCAACGACATATCTCGGTGAGTGAAGAAGATATCAACCTGAAAAATGTCATGTTTTATTAGTGTTATTATATTGAACAATACAAAATCCTGGTTATTGTGATAAAAGAGAATCGAGTACAAAAAAAATTCTTAGGGAAAGTTGTTTGCTATCATGAGTGCAATCATGTGTTTAAGTATCGGTCACTAATTACCAATCACCCTATATAGTCTTAAGTCGCGGATAACTTTAACTGCGCGATTTTGGAATTTGATGTTAGTTCTTCATTTTTGTCATAGATGTCGCTGTAGTACTTTTGTCCTATATAACTATAGTACTTTTTGTAATGCTGCTACAGATTTTTAAGTAAAGCTTAATAGATTTTTTGCTAAAATGTTTCACTTACCCCAATCGGCACTTCATAACCTAGTATATTATACTCCTTTGAGGACTTCCTTGCATTTCCTGTCACCACAGTCATCATTCTCTGCGACTCTTTCATGCAAGCCCTCAGGTAAGGCCTTGACTCTGAGTTCGACATTATCTCCTCTCTTAGTTTGGCTTGCTTCTCTGGATTTTTCGCCAAAAGGTAAAGAGTTGCTATTACTGTGTTTGCAGACTGAAAAAAGATCATATCATTAATTGTTTGTAACCAGAATCTAGTCTAGGAAGTCCGAGGTTTTATTTGTTTGGATCTGATTTGTTATCTTTGGAAATTATTAATTAAAATTTTCAACGGATTGTGTAAACGTTTGACGCTGTTGGTACACATTCGTGAAATAAGATGATGTCATTTTTTGGTCAAGCGATAGAAGATTTTTGTATAGCTATATTTTTGATATGCTTACCGTATCGACACCCGCAAATAACATGTCACTGGCCATGATGTGAGCCGTTTCTTCGTTGATGTCCAATAATTTCTCCAGAACTCCCTTCTCCCGATCAGATTTGTTCTTCAGGTTGTCCTTTCCCTTTTTGAGGAAGTGTTTTGTTAAACTGAAAACATAAACAGTATATACTCTACACCAACTGCTCTAGTAAGGATAATTTGACAGTTGGAAAATATTTCAATCTACTCAGGCCATATTAAGTAACAAGTTTCAAGGCCCTACAGTAGTAGTGAGGTAATTTTTTTGATGAATGATACGATTCATTTATCAAAAAATGTACCATATCCATCGACAATGGAAGTTGTTTATTAATATTACCAGAAAGAGGAGTAAATACTTACTTCTCATGTTGCTCATACAACTTCATAGCTCTCCTGTACCCCGGCGTTGAGATCCATCTCCAAAGGCTTGGCTTGAAATCCAATTCATTGGCTACACCGAATAGATCGTGGAGGCACTGGATTAACTGCCACTCCGGAGAATCTGCGCGCAAGTTGGGATCTAAGCAGTTCAAGCGGCAACCCAGGGCAACGGTGCCGATGGACTCCAGTGCCCACAAGTTCATTTCCTTGTCGAATTCGCTCACGATCATGTTTTTTTCATTACGGCTAGCTTTCATTCTGAAAAAAGTTTAATTTCGTTTTTAGTAAGTGTCATGGTTAGACTGGAAGCCTATCACAACGTAGTTGAGAAAAGACTAAAAAACTGATGAGTAACAATCATGAAAATGTTTGTTGCGTCATTCATTAGTCATCAATGTTTAGACGTCCTCATAAATCGTTACAGTGACAGTTGTAACTTCAGATCTCCGTGCTTCGGAAACGGATTGATGACGTTTCTAAAGTAGAACATATCTAACATACAAGGTGTAAACGAACTCTTCACGAAGCGGTCAACCAAGCATCCTGTAGGAGTATATCAAATTATTTATGTAACTCTTCGCAAAAATGATTGGTGGGATGCGAATTTTTTTTAGGTTGCGTACTCAACTGTTTACGGTAAGATTGAATGTATCGCATTGAATAGTACAGGGGTCATGGAGGTAATAAAAGCAAAGTCCAATGACAAAACGGAACAAATAAAAGTCATCGCCGGGAATTTAATTAATAAATAGAGAGAAGGGAGGAAGCATTTGTCTTTTGGCAGTAATGAATGCTTTCTCATTATTTCGCCTACTCTCATCCTCGTCTGATTGAACTCAGTGAAGATTAGGTGATTTTATTAGATCTACTTTTAATAAAGGATGGGGCACTTAATATCGTATCCTGCGTGTCCTGTTGTTTATTTATTACAGTTTGGAAATTATGTTTTTCTAAGGTTTTCGTGTTTAGCGCATTTACAGAGTAGCGGTGCAAACGGACTTGACTGAAAGGTAATATTGCTAAAAGACGAAATCATAGAATAATATTTGGCATAAATTGAACCGAAGGCCGTTCAAAGGCCGTTCAAAGTTGACTTTATATCTCTTGTAAACAATTAAGAAGAGTTAATTGTCATAAATTCAGATTTCGATTGCGAGTTTCCTTCAGGATAACTAAGGTTTGAAAAGTTGTCAGAAGGAGTTCGTCAAATTAATGGAACGGCTTACCGCTTACCTTTTTATCATATCCTGTGCCACTTCATCAAGCACTTGTGTGTACAGTTTAATCGTCTTAGGTTGTAACATCACTGGATTGACTGTTGAGCGAAACTCTTTCCACACCTCGCCATGGCTAGAAAAAAAAGGGAATTCGTATTTAAATGTGTAGACACACGCATCAATCGTTTATGCCGTTTTTTAAGGTATTTGTGTGTTCTAATAAAAGCGATATGTCGTTGACGTATTTATATTTAAAGATTGTTTTTGCTGCAAGAGAGTTATTAGATGATGATCTGTATTTCAATCATTTTACCGAATGACTTAAAACACTTCACAAAAATCTTTATTGTTAGAACAAACAGGTGTTTTTAGCTAGTAATACACTTGAATAGTGACATACTACCGCTTTTCATGACGATTGCAAACGCGACTCTGCGAATTCGTGGACACAGTTTCTTTTGTTTCTACGGTTAATGCAAGCATGCAGCATGCAAGCTTAAAATGGGGATAGTAGAATGATATGACGAGCCACCTATGTCGACAGCAGGCTAGGCTATAGGATTGTTTGGAAGGTGCTATGCAATTACGCCAAGGATCTGTCAGGCACAATTAAACTGGTCCTGATTTTGGGGTAATTCCATCATCATTTACTCACTCGGAAAGAAGACCCGTTGCGTGAAAGTCAATGCCTTTGGCTCTCCTATAATCATGTCTGTAGTGTTCCAGCGACTGAGGTCCGGGGCGGACGGGCAACCGGTTTTCACTTCGCAAAACCTGTAAAAAGATTAATTTATTGATAACTAGCAACCCTTCCCGGCTTTGCACGGGTTTAATATATACATATAAACCTTCCTCTTGAATCACTCTATCTATTAAAAAAAACCGCATAAAAATCCGTTGCGCAGTTTTAAAGATCTAAGCATACATAGGGACAGACAGCGGGAAGCGACTTTGTTTTATTTATTTATTTAACACTTCAAGCACAGAAGTACAGAGGCGGACTTAATGCCATGGGCATTTTCTACCAGTCAACCTTAGTCTTTATACTATGTAGTGATACCTACCTACTGTATCTAATACGTTTCCACATTTTTTCGAGATTTTTATTATTTTGTTTGGATACTATTAGCGAATGTAACAATAATATCCAACGATTTTTGGATATTTTTCTCAATTAATGTTTAATTAGGACATTCATTTTTAGTGGATAAATGTGTTTACAAGCTTTCTCTTTTGTTGTTATTCTTAAAATTGTAATATCATTGACATTGGCTCAGCTGGAAAAACAAAATTATTATTAGATTATGATGAGGGCTCCCATTTCTGTTTGTAGGGTTTAAAGTAACCTAACACGAAGGGGATAGCAGTGTCTTAGTTAACTCGCATCGCTCGCTCATTAGACCCCGCCATTCCTTTCGAACCTAACCTGTCCGAGTCGGGGTGCACCAAGTCCCGAGCTCGCTTCGCTCGTTCTCGAATCCTAAGTGTTTGTTGTTCCATTAATTAAAATTACCGTCGTGCCTATTTAATGAGTTGAATTTTTAGGAAATTGCGTATAACGTGTGTGTGTGTGTGTATCGTTGTAATGTCATATGCAATACAAAATGTAAAACGTTTTTATTTCAAACGTTGTTTTACGAGATGACATGAAAATAAAATGATTGGCTTGTCAAATAATACGTTATCAAATAAAAGTTTATAGGGTAAATATTTTTTTAAGTGCATTATTTACCAAACTTGTTGTTGTAAAGTGATGAAATGACCAAGCTTGTCAAATGATGTAAATTATTTTTTGGTGAAAAGGTGAGGATACCCACTTAACTTTGTATAAAAGTGCGTTAGTTTTATTATACACCCAAAGCGGGTGGATGAGATACAGAAGATCACGGGCGAAACCTGGTTGTATCTCGAGTGGATCATTTCCTAATCTGCTCGAGTTTCAACCAGGTTTCCCCCGCGCCCACATGGCACAAAAAAGAGTAAGCGTTTACTCAGCCGAGAGTGAAACAAGGCTGCTAATATTTTCTTAAATAAAAAACAAAATGCTCTTATTTACTTACAAATGCTACACTTTCAGGATCACTTAAGAAAAGCATAGGAGGTTTCCCGAGCATTTTGTCTAGCTTAACGATTGGCCCATATGCGTCAATTAGTTTCTTGAAGGTGTTAGGGTTCTCTATGTTTTCAAGCACGCCTGAAAAAATCAGTTATTTAATAAAATAGTCAGATCACTAACAGTAAAATATTAATGAACAAAGTTAACATTTAAAAGAAGACATATTTTAACAGAGAAAACCAACAACCACCAGCATTTTAAATAAAAAAGGGTTTTGACCAACACGAGTCAAAAGTGGTTTTGACCAGTTTTGACTGTAACATAATATACGGGGTGGAAGGGAGGAAACGGATCATCGAAATTTTTCATCGGGAATTTAAAAAAAAAACTAGTTGTTCATACAGACAGTGTAGTTATTGCACTTTTGTAGAAAACAGCTGTTTTTTTTTAAATTACCGATAAAATTTCTAGGGGGGTTCAGAATGTGGTTCCCTCTATCTGGCAGAAGCTTGATGCCCCGAAATTTATTTGGCATAATAACACACTTGGCAATCTTCTTTAAACGAATATTTTTAAGGCATAAAAATCATTTAACATAATTATTTTATTGTTTGGCCGAATGTTTATATGTCCGAATTTACAATGGCATACTTTTTTCTTATTTCTAAATATAATTAGATTTAAATTTCAGAAGTGATTTCAGCACATTCACAATCGTTTATTACCTGACTTGGTTTTTTCCCAATGTTATGAATGGATTCTTGTTTAATCAAATTTACAATATTTACAATCTTTGACTTTATAACATCAGGGTCATGATTATGGTTAAGTGTTTTTTGCTTATCAATGTATGCATATTACTTTCTTTGTTACATAATAACGTTACAATTATATGTTTTGTTCCGTCTCATTTCACACGTAACAAAAGTAGTTGTCAGTTTGCACATTATCTTTTTCGTAAATGAATCCATGTCTAACTTAATTCCACCTTTGCTTGATCTAAACACTTTTAAATTATTTTGTTTAGAATTTTCCATTTTGAATATACTTTATCTTTGTTTTGCTCAACACAATAAAACGATATGACAACTAATAATAACTACCTCACACTACAATAAAAGTAAAAAATTGTTCTATCTATGAATTTTCTGTAATGTGATATACGAGTTTCAATTATTATGAAAATTAAATGTATGCCAAAAGATGACTGTAAACTTTCTGAGATATGATAGTTCTGCCTTTTAATGAGTATCGATATGAAGTTTATGCCAAAAGACGATTCTGACTGTGAACTTTTTGCGATAAGATGGTTCTACTTTTCTTTATTCTTATGCATATCAAATTTATGCCTAAAGAAGATTCCGACTTACAAAATTATGAGTTTTGAACGTATGATAAATGAGTATCTGCGAAACGGTTTTCTGCGAAATGAAGTTTATGCTATCCGCTGTTATGCAAAATAATATTATGACATAAAAAGTTCTGCTATAAAGGGTAGACCCTTCAGAATGATGTACTGAGTACGTGGTAATCGTTTTGGCGTCAGTGTTAACTGTTTACTTTAGAGAAAAGTTTGCGGTTTTTAAATAGTATGTAATGGCGGTAACATTTCCTTGGACAAATGTTTTAAAAAGGAGTTCTTCTACCACTTTTTTTTTCAAAATAGTAGTTACTCACCTCCAGGCAAGAAATGATGCAGTTGTCCAATGATTGGCAAAGACCTCGGCCCCGGAATATCTTTCCATGGCTTTACGTTTTCTGTCTTTACAGTAGTGCTTGTAGTTCTGAAATTATTAAAATTGTAGTATTTTAACCCACTTCTAAAAAAGGAGGATGTTATAATGTATTCTACCAGCAACTTTATTTCCATGTGTGTACAACGATTACTCCGTGATTACTGTATCTTTTGGTAGATGAAGCCCTCGCGGTGGTTCCGTATAAATATTATTAAGTTTACCGAGTAGTTTATGAGTTAGTTCCATTTAACACGTATTTTTTCTTGTTTCCTATGTTAATGACATGATGGTCGATTAATGATTTCTATTTACAATTTAAAATTAATTTATGACAATAATTTGTGGTATACTACGTATACAACTAAAACGGGATAAAATAAAAATATTTTTTTTGCAAAAGAAAGTGACTTAAAAAAACATTACTAAAGTTTAAAATAACTTTACTTTCGGAAGTCGGTGGAAAAAACTAGACAACAACAACAAACGAAACAATTCTGTAGAATGGGTATGCATTGTGTGCCCATTACTAGTGATACTAGGGATGGCAGGGCTGACTGACTAGGCTACACAGGTACATGCCTGTTGTCTCTAAAACTAGGTGACACCTAAACCAATGCATTGTTGGAATTTTAACTCTCAGCGTAGACCCTAGAAAAAAATCAAATAGCGGCGCTCGTTTCGCAAAACGTAGAAGCACAAAAAGATAACACAGTGGAGTTGCTGTACGTACTTGTCAGATTATACAGAACTCTCGATCTCACTTTTTATTACCATCATTGTTCCAACAACTACTTGCCAAACGGGTAGTTTTTAAAACAACCATAGAAAAACTACTTTCCACTGTAATTTAAGACTGTACATTCATTTTATGAATCGCCAGTCTGTGGAGTTCACTGCCGGCTTCTCTGTTTCCCGGTCATTATAATCTGGATATCTTCAAAGTTCGAGTGCATCGATTTCTTCCAGACAAGCGTGCTCCACCCCAAGCACATTTTAAAAAGTTGACATTTGGCCCGCACGCCAGTGCTTGCGTGGCGAGATGTCCCTAAACTTCCCTAGGCCACATCAGGCGAGTTGCGGTTATACAAGCCTGTATAGTGTAAAAAAAACCTACTTAATTTATTTAGTGCCGACGCTATATGTTCTAAGAAATGTAAAATACTTATCGTAAGAAGGAAGACGACCCACTGACCAGGATTACAGATATAACGACAACACCTATCTTTCTGTTCCCATTTTCAATCAAAAACACCACTTACCTGATACATTCCTTATTAATGGCCGCCAAATTGAACAGCTGCTTAAACTTCGTCGTCTGCATGTTTTGCTTGTGCTTGACCACAAAACCAAATAAAACAATGTATATTCACCACGACACCACTGATTTTCTTAATACCGTACTATTTTTTTAATTAAATAACAAACGTATGGAGAAGAGAAGAACTGCTCTGAATATTGTACCGGTTGATTTATTACTTAGTTTGATTTAAAAAATATGATTTAAACAGCACAATATACGAACGTCTAACAATAGTGTGTTGTCGAATTAACCGTCTCTGTCTCTCATTAGATGAAAGAATGAAAGGCGTGGATCTATAGCAAGCGTATAATGTGAACTGACATGAGTACCTGTGACACCTTATATATAGTACGGAATGACAATTTACTAAATGTGGGTAACCGAAGATATCACAACACTCACCCCTAATTATAACATGTCTTTAAAACTAGGATATTTACAAACTATTACCAAACTGCAGTACAACTTAATAGACGATAACATCTGATTTGGTGGGTACACCGAAAACCGGCAATATTGGCTCCGTATATTAAATTCTTTTCAAAAGTAAACATTAAGAATAATTTGCAGCTGGATCAAGGGCTTGATTCAGAAAGCGGTACTCCTGGACACGGCTCGTATTGTTTGGAGGTTCCTCTCTCTAAAGCCCTGACCGCCGGTAGCTTGGACCCTGTTCCCGATACCGGTGGGCTACAATTTTTTATATTTTTAAATGTTTTTGTATATTGTTTTTTCTAAGGAATATTTGAAAATGTAAATGATTTGTAAAGATATAAATAAAGGAAAGAATAATTTTACATATTTAAAAAAAATATATTACTTAAAGTGTAAATTTAGGCACAGTAGTATTATTTCTCATACAATGGTTTAATTAGTACTTATAAGTACACTATTACTAAAATATATTTAACAGTTGTAAGTTATGATAGTTCAATTCAGATGTGTGAACAGCGACCTGCCCGATCTAGGTTTATTTAAACCTGCGGTCATCCTGATGACCGCAGTGCATTAGTGATGACCTGAATGACAGGCCATCACTTTATATAGCACAATTGAATTAGGACAGTAAAATTATGAAAAAAAAATACAAAACTATTTTTTTTATAACTTAAACTGTAGAAGTAGTAGTTAGTATCTTGTTGAGTCTATTATAAAGAAAAGGTCCTAAAAACACATAAAATCGATTCGCAAAAGCATTTCTAGTTTGAGGTTTTGTGCAAACAGGTCCTTCCTTCTCCTAGTATTATGTGAAGAATAAATAATTACCGTACTGTAAGTACATTACATGCTTTGTAGTGCTGATGTGTAGGGAATCTAAAAGGGCGGAAGGTAGCAACTTCTAAAATTGCTCTTTGAGCACGTTCTAGAGGGAGAATAATTGAATTTCCCGCGCCACCCCAGGATGTTAAAAAAATAAATAAAAAAACAACGCTATTACTTAGCGTTGTTTTTTTTTTATCTGTTTTAGTAAATTATAGTCAGTTACATTACATTCGTTAATTCTTAAAAAATAGTTTGTGCACTCTCACACAGTAACTCGATATGTTTACGGAAATTTAGATTGGAGTTAATAGTGACACCTAGATATTTCATGTGGTCAGCTTTATCTAAAGTAAGGCAAGAACATGCAGTGTCAGCGTACGTGCTACAGTTATGCGCGTAAATGTTTAGGTTAGTAAGCGGTGTTAGTATTTCTCATTGTAAATAAAATATGTTTTGTTTTTTCAGCATTTAGTGCTAGAAGATTATTCTGGAGCCAATTAGACACGATGTTGAAGCCATTCTGAGCATGTTCATAGGCCTCAGCTCTTGATTTAGCATAAGCATAAGCATAAACAGCCTATTAATGTTCCCACTGCTGGGACGCTTGCCTCCTCTCTATGAGAAGGAATAGGCTATAATCCACCACGCGGGCCCAGTGCGGGTTGGTAGATGTCACATGTCTTTGCTCTTGATTTAGCTGCAGACAATAAAGCAGTATCATCCGCATAAGACATATTAACACCATTTTGGAGTGGCAGGCAGCACAGGTCATTAATATAGATTAAAAATAATGTAGGACCTAGAATACTACCTTGTGGAATTCCAAAACAAGTATTAGAAAGGTCAGAACTTGTATGCGGGCCAATTTTTACAAATTGCGGTCGATCGCTTAAATAATTTATAATCTGACAATAGTAGAAGCTGTGCTCCTCTTGTTCCAAGTGTTTCTAGCTTCTGCAAAAGAGAAGTGCAAGAAATAGGGTCGAAGACCTTGGCAAGGTCTAGAAAGATCCTTGGCTTGTTGATTTTTTGGGCCTAAACATAATTGATTATCTGGAAGTAGTTTGTTACCTTTCAGATATTTATCAATCTGATGTTAGTGATTTTTTCAAAAAATTTGGAAAGCCCGTTAGCACTGAAATTGGTCATCATTCATTTTACACTCATTCACTCTCACACACACACTCACTCACACTCACTCAATCACTCATTTTGACTCTAGACTTGAAAATAGGTGTGACCACAGACTGTTTTGAATGTGAGGACGACTAATATTTAAGGATTTTTCAGCCTAGTTTTTACCAACGTTGACAAAATAGTGGTTTACCCTATTTGTTGCTTCGGATGGCTTTATTTCTGTTGATAGTAAATCAAGCCGAGGTTCGCAATTGTTTGACCTCAACGTACTGGTTTTTATAGACCACACAAGTTTACAATTTTTTCCCGCCTTCTGTAGTTCATGTTTATCGTACTGGTTTTATAGATTTTCAAAAGCTTATTCCAGATATTTTGGTATCTTTTATAGGTAACTAGTATTACGTCATCAGGTGCAAGTTTGGATTTTAGGTGAAGTTTGTATCTGTGTCTTATACAACGAACGAGACCGGGTGAGATCCAAGGTTTAATACAACTATACTTTCTAGAGATTATATCTTAGTGAAAGAGTTTTTCGTTATTGCATATTGTAAAGAATTTATGAAATATTGTAAAGAAATATTTACATCAACAGAATCATAAATAGGTTTAAAATTAATGCCGCGTATGTCACTTTCAAGATTTGTCATATTGACTTTAGTGTAGCTACGCTCGCAGTTTTTTCTAGGTTAATTTATTTGCATTGTTAGTAAAACAGTTCTTCCGTTAGACATTTTTTCTTTACAGGTCGATAATTGTGAATGGTCGCTGCGTGTAAATGTCTTCGAACCATGGACAGATATATTCCATGCCGTTGCAAATTGTAACGAGTGGATGTGAAAGGCGATTTAGTATGAACCTTAACAATATCCCAATGACGTTCAGATTGGTCTGTACAGATTCCAGTTAGTAGTCCTCCGACCCATGTACCTTGTCTTAACATCGCCGGTTTCTTGAAGTCTTCGCACACATAATCGCACCGTTTGTGTCTGTTAGGAAAATAATGGTTTAAATAAGTTATTAAATACCACTCGCAATATACCGCAACTTACTCAACAAAAAAGTAGGAGACCACAAATAATATTATAGATTATAAAACTTACTGATATGCCAAACTGTCTCGCAATTCCTTTTATGCTCACATTTTTTTCGTAAAAAGCAACTATTTTTGTTCTCATAAAATTAGACATCATTTTAAAAAATAACGGATAAATCATAGACGTTTAGTCTTCGTCGTTTTAACCTTTAAGTGAACGTATACATCAAACGTTGTAGTTATAGCTTGAGGGTATATGGATTACTTTAATTAAGAAAACGTAAACTGTAAGTAAAATTAATAGATACCCTCAAATTATAACTACTATCGATTAGACACATACCTAAAGATAAAGTAACTCGGACGATAGTGGATAACAATTTCATCGCGGTTTCTATGGGCTCGCTGGCTGGTTTGTCAAACTGCCGGTATAGGTATGACGACATTCGGTAATGCGGATGGTTCGAATCCAAGTCGAAACAATTAACTCTTTTTGAAGTATTCTTTAGATTATTCGTAGCGAATTCAATCTTGTAGCAATGTAACATTTTAAAATTTGAGGAGTTAGCACATATTGACGCTGAGTGTACCACTGCCCTTAATACAAGTTATTTCATAACTTAGAAAGGGCTGGTTGCAACACCTACCTGTTTTGTTAACTAGCTTTAAGTCAAGTGCACTTATAGATGTTACTATTTAATGTTAACATTGTTATTTGATGAAAATATGGAAATACAGCCAATGGATATACAGGGTGTAACAAGACTCTTAACGAAGCCGTCAACCAAGCGTTCTGTACATAAAACTAAGTAACTTTACGCAAAAATTATTGCTGGGAAACGACTTTTTTTTGGGGTGAAAAATTTCGTTTTACGGTAGAACTCAGTGTAACGCACTTAAAACATTGTTCTGGATGGACAGATTGAATAGTAGGACGGTCGTGGATGTATTTAAAGTAAATATCTTAAATTAAAAACACGTATTTAAGAACAAACTTGTGAAAAAGTTGGTACCTTTGACCCCCGATGTCTCCGTAACTAGAAGGTTCCCAGGTATGGTCTAAAACAAAAAAAATATCGCAATGACGGGGAGAACAAGTGCCTTTCGGCTTCGTTAATGGTCTTGTTACACCCTTTAGAAATAGAACACAGCAGTTCCACAACCACCGTCAATGCCGCGCCTGATGTCTTGCACATGTAATGTCTGTCGTGTGGTTTTTATCTTGGGCACGCACGCACGGCATCTAGATGAAGTCGAACCACCTGCATTTTTTTCGATGAAATCCTTTATAAATAAAAATTGATCAATACACACAGTGCAAAAAAAAATCGAATTAAAAAAAATTAGATAAAACCCACGACTTTGTAAATTTGTTCCGTGCGGGACTCGAACCCGTGACACGCAACGCCGCGTCCAATCTTTCAGCCTCTGCGCCAACTGTGCCGTCACATTGCATTTGTGTTGAATCTTCTGCTGGCCAACTCCACAAGGACCGCAATATACGGATTTAAAGGTTTTTTCTTTTTAAAGCTTTGCCCCACACTACAAAATTTCTCCTGTATATGTTTACAAGCCGTCCGGTTTGTTTACAAGCCGTTTTTACTCACAAAGACAAACAGCCAGACCCGGAACAACTACTACAAAAATTTGTTCGGTACGGGAAACGAACCCGATACATGCAGCGCAACAACCATTCGCTCAGCCACTGCGCCAACAGTGCCATCATATAGCTGTGGCTGTGGCTTCCTAGGACATTGTTGCAATATTGCTTAAAAGTCGCCGGACTGCACATTCTGAATTTTGCAAGCGAAGATACCCCAACATGCAAAATCACCAAAAACAGAAGAAGTCACCAAGAACAGAAGTCCTATTGCAGCAGTGCAAGTTAATAGTATAAGACGAGTACACAATGTCTTACAAGCATGTATTAGAGTAGAGGCGTTGAATCGCAGCTTGCAGGGCATCATTGGTTTTGTTTTCCATTAACATACTATGAAAAACAAATTTAGCTTTGCTGTTGAGTGTAACTATACAAATTAATGAGCGTTACAAATATTGTTATTATACGGGTGGAAGGGACACCGACTCGAAAACGGTTACCACGCATTCAGTAGGTACATCATTCTGAGCTACATATAATTTTTTCATTGGTTATTAAAAAAAAAAATCAGCTGTTCCATACGTTTGGACCGTGTAGGTGACCGATGAAATATTTCTAAGTGGCTCAGAATGTTGTACTGAACACGTGGTAACCGTTTTCACGTCGCAGTCCCTTTCACCCCGTATTTATTATTATTATTTTTTTTTTTTGTTTGGTGCTACGGGTACATCTGTATTTAGGCACAATTTTTCTGAGCTCCTGCGTTCGAAGCTAACCTCTATAGAGAATATTATATGTATTCGAAAACACAGCAATGAGATGAAGAAGCAGTCCTTATGATTCTGTGAAAATACGAGAATATCCTCCCAAATCGATAGGAATATCGAGAATACCTTCTTATTTCTGATACCAGAGGGCGCCCTTTTTCTCTTTACCGCCTTTTCAGCTGTCAAGCGTCATTGCATTCTTGTGATTCTCAAGTGAATGTCGAAGAAAAGAATTTTTACCACGAAAAGACGTGCAAAAGTAGTGTTAACTTTGTTTTAGTGTCTTTTTGTGAAACAGCAGTGTATTATCAATGAAGCCGGTAAGTAACGAGAACGCAGAGCGAGTCGGTATTGATGCTTCGGATGAAGAACAAGTACCGGCAACAAGCTCGGGGACTTCAAAGAGCAGCTCTTCCTCATCCTCGGAGTTTGAGGAGGGCACGGCATCACCCCTACCAAATAAACGTTCTCGTACCGCGACGCGACATAAGTACAAATCGAGATCGGTTCATACCGATCCGCGAGTTGAGACTATAATATCACAGGTTTCATACATTTCAAACTATTTAAGCCAATGTGGCAGTGTTAATGTTATACCTAGTACTAGTTCGCAACAAGCCAATAAGAACGATTACGCAAATAGTTTGGATCATTTTATAACGTTACCCACTCAGCCCGAGTCAATGTGTCTAAACTTGGGTTCTTTAAATACTGACATTGATGATAAACAAGGGGATCTTGGAAAGACCAGTAGGTCTAGACCCAGGCTTCTTTTCAAAGATGTTCTTGATAAAGAAGTCGGATGGGGGATTACGCCCAATTTTCGACCTCAGGGCTCTAAATACTTTTGTAGCAACAAAACACTTATATCTAATATCTCAGGTAGAAGTAGTAAATTTTATTCAGGCAAACGACTGGTTAGTCAAGATCGATCTTTACCAGGCATATTTCCATCTGAGTGTCGCGGAGACTCACAGAAGGTTTTTACGGGTAGTGTACAGGGGAGAAGTTCTTCAGTTAATAGCACTGCCATTCGGTCTGTCTTCGGCACCCTGTACGTTTGCAGCAGTTTCAAACTGGGTAGACGAAATCCTTCGAAGTCGGGGGATACGCCTCTTAGTGTATCTAGACGACTATCTCCTGGCTTGTCAGGACAGATTCAAGCTTATGGCACAGGTTGCGGAAACGCTGGCCATCTTGGAATCCTTGGGTTGGCATGTAAATTACCAGAAATCCATAACCGAACCCACACACAAGTTGGAATACTTAGGGCTGGTCTGGAACAGTCCGAGACAGACTGGAGCTTTACCCTCCCGAAAGATTCTGGGTATAAATAACTCCCTGACAAATATGTTGAGTGGAGACAGCTGCTCATTGAGAGAGCTTCAGAGTTTGTTGGGCATGTTAAATTTTGCCAACCATGCGGTCCCTCGGGGCCGCCTTCACTGTCGCAGGGCACAGCTCTTTCTGAGAAGGTTTGCTCAAAGAAGGCAAAGGAAAGCGCATTGCCCAGGAGTACGAGAGGACTTGCGGTGGTGGTTGGATGCGATAGAGGGCAGTCCAACCCCACTACACAAGAGAGAAATAACACATTTCTTAACCACAGACGCAGCGGATGCGGGCTGGGGAGCGAACTTAAACAGTCAATACCTATCAGGCAAGTGGGCTACCAACCAGATAGACTGGCACTCCAATATGAAGGAGATGTATGCCGTCTTTGCTGTCATCAGGTCCCAGGGTGCACGTTTACGAAATGCCCACATACTAATACAATCGGACAACAGGACTCAGGTAGCATACATTCGAAATCAAGGCAGAACTCGTTCGCTAAACTTACTAGGATTGACGACCAGGCTATTGGAAGTGGCTTGTCAATATAACATAACTATGACAGCATCCCACTTACCAGGGAACCTAAACGGCATCGCAGATTGCCTGTCAAGGGGAAGATCAGTACCCGAGTGGCATCTGCTACTACCAACTACGGAGGTAATATTCAGACGGTGTGGCATTCCCGAGGTGGATCTCTTCACTACAAAAGAGACCGCTGTCGTCCCACGATATGTGACTCTAGACTCAAGAGATGGCTCCGCGCTTTTCTGCGACGCTTTCAGTCAAAGGTGGGTGTTCCAAACAGCGTGGGTATTCCCACCTCCAAGCATGATACCCAGGGTCCTAGCACACCTAAACAAGGCAATAGGGACATACTATGTGATAGCGCCACGGTGGACCCAATGCTTCTGGTTTCCGGATCTCTAGGCACGCACGCTAGCCCCACCCCTGCCGATAGAGAATCTGAGAGAGGTTCTGTTAGACTGGACGACCGGGATGACCCCTCCGCAAGTAGACAAGCTAACACTTCAGACTTGGAAAGTTGGGGGTGGGAAGGTCAAGTAAAGGATTGGAGTAGGGAAGAGCAGCAGTTATTGAAAAGTAGCTGGCGTCCTTCTACTCTGAGCACCTATAGTGCCCCATTAAAAAGATGGTTACATTGGAGTAAGTCACATGGTATAAACAGTAGGTGTCCAGACAGAACGGACCTTGCTAGGGTTTTAGCCTATCTATATTTACAGAGATCATTCCAGCTAGCGATAAAGAGAGGTTTATTGAATTGAACAAGCTTCAGCAATTCAACTCTCAGGCATGGAAGGGCATACGATACAAGCAGGCCCTACAGGGCTGCTTAGCAACCCCAGGTTTTATAGGTCTCCAGATCAATGATGAGCTATGCCATTTTAATAAGAGCAAGGATTATCTGGCTTCCACCAAGCTATTTTTAGCTGGCTTGTCTAATAAGGTTTTAGAACAGAGACAAGGTTTACGATCGGGTTTACAGTACATTGTTGACTGCGCAAGTGCTAACCCACAGGGCTTAGACGCTAAGACGCTATTTGAAAAGATTTCGGTTATTTTTGGATCGGGTTCATCATGTCACAAGAACTCGGAGACGACAATGCAGATAATATGTGGAAAGCGTTCCGAGTGCATTGAGGTTAGGCGTGAACGCATTTTGAAGGAAATTTGTAATGAAAACCTTAGGAACACGTTAAGAAATGTCCCACCCAGCTCTGAATACCTATTTAGTAGAGAGGCTATGCAGCCGGTCATACAATCCCTTGGAGGGTCCCAGGTCTGGTTAAATACTCCTAACTACCTAAAAGAGAGGAAGGTACCAGAGCGGGGGGAACCATTTCAAAGTAGGAAAGGGTACAATAGTAACAAAGATAAAATTAGGAAGTCAGAAAAGAAATTTAAGCATAGTGGTCGTAAGACTCGGCCCTTTCGTCAACGTCGTTCCAATGCCGAAGGGTCAAACTCTAAGCCCAAAGAAAATTGACTCTCAACAGGGTTTCAGAGGGGGTTGTTTGAAATTTTCCATAGAGAAATGGGCTCAATTAGGGGCAAACCAGTTCATTTTAAAGTCAATAGCAGGCCATCGCTTACCCTTCAGGAAAAAACCTCCTTTGAAATACCCAACCAAAAAATTTTTAGAATGCCTTACCCCCAAAACATCCCTAGAAATGAATCAGATGGTAGAAGAATTAAAAAACAAATTTTCATACAGTACAATTCTTTTACATAAATCAGCTATCTCAACATACTGTGCAGCAACAGTAGAAAACTTATCAAAGAATTTTTTTTATTCAACAAGTCTTAAAGGCTGTTTCTCTTTCTAAGCCACACCCAACGAAACTCCCTGTAGGGACGTAATGATTTTATTTGACTGGCTAAAGTCATCTGATTGTTCAAATTCTCTCTTTGATCAGAGCAGACGGACCGCATTGATCCTTTTGCTAGCCTCTGGTCGAAGATTACTTGACCTTACCCTTTTAGAACTCACTGAGCACGGGTTCGCAGAGACTGAGGACAGTGTGACGTTCTGGCCAAGATTTGGTTCAAAAACTGACACAGGTTCACACAGGCAGTCAGGCTGGCACCTCATACAGCAGAAAGACCCTAAACTTTGTCCAGTAAATCACGTTAAGGAGCTGATTAAAAAAATCAGAGGCCAGGCGCTGTCAGGGTAGTCAGGTAACATCTCTCTTTATCTCCATCACAGGAGTAGTCAGGCCTGCATCCAAGACAATGATTGCGGGTTGGGTGCGGTCAGTCTTCAAACTTGCCAAGATTGATGACTCCCCAGGAAGTATAAGATCAGCTGTAGCTTCTAGAGGATGGTTAGACAATAGACCAGTACAGGAAATTTTAGAACGGGGAAACTGGAAGAGAGTTAAAACTTTTTCAAAATACTATTGCAAAGAAATAAACCACCGCACTGTTAGTGAAGATGCTACAGCGGGTTTGCTTTATAATAACTTTAAAACTGTTTAATTAAAGATTGTTTATTGTGTCATTAATTTTAAAAACAGAATCTTGTTTTGTTTTCATGTTATTGTTTGTTAGTCCTTATAGTTAACTGAGAGATAAGTTTTATGTTATGATTGAGTTTTATCTATTATAGCAGTATGAATGACTGCAAAATTTTTTTGTTTTTAGTTTATGAAAATTAATAAGATTTATTTTTATGAACACCAAGGTCAGATAGGTTTGACTTTAGATAATTGTTAAATTTGATTTATTTCTTTTCCCAATAATTAAGTTCATTTAGGAAAATAAAAAATTGTTTCAATTTTTTGTTTGGGTTTAAATTAACAATTTGCATTCACATTGCATTCTTGTGTTTCATTATTTCTGTTCACCAGCAGATATCAAACAGGTCTTCATCTCATTGCTGTGTTTTCGAATACATATAATATGACTGTTTTGCATAAAAACAAAACAGGTATTATATGTTGGAGAAAACACAGCAATGAAACAAGGAGCTTGCTGATGAAGACTGCAATGACGCTTGACAGCTGAAAAGGCGGTAAAGTGCAAAACGGCGCCCTCTGGTATCAGAAATAAGAAGGTATTCTATTCGATATTCCTACCGATTTGGGAGGATATTCTCGTATTTTCACAGAATCATAAGGACTGCTTCTTCATCTCATTGCTGTGTTTTCTCTAACATATAATACCTGTTTTGTTTTTATGCAAAACAGTCATATTATTTACTCAGGCATACATTAAAAGAAAATGTATTTTTTTTGTAAAATTATTTAATTAAAAATTTGTTAATTATAACGCCACATAATATTGTTTACTTGAAATTATAGAAACATTAAATCATTATCTCTTTAATGTAATAAAAACTTATAATAATTTGAAAGTAAAAATCTCATACTATAAATTAAGTAATGTACACAATGAACAAAGGTGGTGTGGTGTGTGTTCACTTTATTTATTATCAATACCAATTGGTATTTGACTGTACGTACGTACGTACCTTCTGAGCTTTGAAGCCAATAATATTGTCTTCAGTTTTCATAACAGTGGAATGATAAAGTTACCGCAGATAATACAAAAAACAAAAAAGGTCCTAGAATATCCTCCTAATCCTGGTCCTTGCGAGTTCCAACGAACTGTTCTAGGACCTTCTTTCCAAAATAGTACATTTAAACGTAAAAAAGTAATAAAAGTGACGTTTTTATCAGCTGTTTGTGTTCCACGTTATTTAAATTTGTAATTCAATATTTTGTGATTTACATAATCGAAGGCTTTGGTGACGGCAGCCAAAAGCTTTTAATTTATTTAACATCTTTAAATATGAAGTTGTAAGGTCCCGTGATATAGTTAAGGGACGCTTGCATTGTGTTCGGCGGTGGCCCAAACCATTCCACTTCGAAGTTCTCTATTAGCCTCGCCACAAATGTGTGCATTTCCAGTTCAGCTATGCGACGCCCTGGGAACAACATAATTATAAATTAATTTATGGCTGAGCTTGGATGCGTCATGCACAATACAACCGCACATCCATTTACAATAACACCACATATCCTTTTTCTCAAAATCCAAATTATAATCGAAGTTATAATAATTTACCTATACAGCTTCGGACTCCAAAACCAAAGGGTTGATGAGCAAAAGGACTAGTATTCCCATAGTAAAGTGGGTCATCTTTACTGGTTGTCCACCGCTCTGGGATGAATTCTCGAGGCCTAGGGTAGTTCTCTTCCAGTAGCGACATGTCTCGGTGGGCGAATACAACCTGCATCTGAAATGGTAATCCACGCATAATTTAAAGAAATTAGTGATATTTTGTAAGGGATACATTAATACAATAAAATGATGTTGGTTCAACGATATAGTAGTCCTGTGAAGTTCAATATAATGCGGTAAAAAAAGTGGATGATGCTTGCGTGCAACTGAAGTAGTCACTGAACATTTGAACATACGAGTAGTTTTATACCTACATCTTTAGGTATGTTGTAGCCCAAAACATTGTATTCCTTTGAAGTTTTCCGGAGATTTGCAGCTGCTACCGGCATTATTCTCATGCCTTCTTTTACACAAGCCCTCAGGTATGGTCTTCGTTCTGATTTCGACATTATCTCCTCTCTTAGTTTGGCTTGTTTGTCCGGGTGTGTAGCCAGAAAGTAGAGGGTTGCTATAACTGTGTTGGCGGCCTGAGTAACGGAAAAAATCTTTTTAGTCATATATTATTTTGTTTCAGTTCAGACATACAATCATCGTCTATGCTTGAGATAGGAACGTGTACTGATGAGATCTTTTACCGCAGATTACCAAAGTATATAAATTTTCGTGGATTAACTATAAGTAGCACCTATAACTATATTGTCTGTTTTTACATACCGTATCTACACCAGCAAACAACATATCACTAGCCATAATGTAAGCCATTTCTTCATTGATTTCTAACAGCTTTTCTAAAACACCCTTCTCGTTATCAGATTTGTTCTGGAGCTGTTCCTTTCCTTTTTGAATGAAGTATTTTGTTAAACTGAAAAAAAAGAAAAATGTCACATCATTGACACATTGTATAATAAGTAATTTGTTAAAAAAAAAGTTGTATTCATTCGACATTGAACTTACGTTTCATGATGCTCATACAATTTCATAGCTTTCTTGAACATTGGAGTCGAAACCCATCTCCAAATGCTTGGTTTGAAATCCATTTCATTAGCTATAATGAACAAGTCGTGGACGCACTGGATCAGCTGCCATTCTGGAGAGTCTGCAGGCAAGTTGGGATCGAAGCAGTTCAGGCGGATACCAAGAGCGACCGTGCCAATAGATTCTAAAGCCCACAGGTTCATTTCTTTGTCAAAATTTTTTGTAATCATGTTCTTTTCGTCACGGTTGGCTTTCATCCTGAAAGCGATTTAATTCATTTTAAGTGCGTCCATTAAAAGGTATTTTAGTTTTCATTTAATTTTGTTCATCACTGACCTTTTGACCATGTCCTGTGCGACTTCATCAAGCACTGTGGCGTACTGTTTGATAGTCTTAGGTTGTAACATCACTGGATTGACTGTTGAGCGGAAGTTTTTCCATGCCTCACCTTTGCTGGAGACAAATAATGTTAACACAATTTTTATTGCTCTCAACCTTTCAATTTTGTTGATTAAATGGTATAGTTATTACAGGAATATATCCGATGACTGCCTGGTCTGCGGGACTGTTCGAAAGAGATACCGCAGCTCTGGAACACAAAGGGTAAAGAAGGAACATGGATGGGTTTTGGTCAGTACAAGCCTGACACTCCCTTCCGCTCCGCCCAGAGTGGGAGGAGTCATTTGATGATTTCACATCCCAAAAATAAAACAGATATATATATACTTACTCAGTTATAAGGCCTGTGAATTCGACATTTTGCCCTTTGCTCTTCTTAAAATGTTTTCTGTAGTGCTCAAGGCTCGCGAATCCCGGACGGTCGGGCAACGAATTTTCACTGCGTAATATCTGTAAAGCTTTCAGATGATATGACGGCAACAAGTATTGTTATTGAATATTTTGTTTTTCTCCTAATTTGTTCTTTTTTACATGTTATCTATCCAAAGAGCAGCGGTGGCCCAGTGGTGGCGTCTCCGACTTACGAACAGTAAGTCGTGGGTTCGAACCCATGCAGGCGCATTATTTTGTGTAATTTATTTCATCACCACTGCTCTCAAAACGGTGAAGAACGATTGATTATGCTTATGCTATCCAAATTCAAATAGTAAGTGAATCTTCTTACGTGTGCTGCACATTCAGCATCAAACAGTAGAACCATAGGATCCTGGCCGAGAATCCCATCAAATTTAACGATATGCCCATACTTCTTAAATAGGTCCATGGTGAGTTCAATTCCTTGTAGGCCTTGGAACTGACCTGAATAAAATATTTGAAAAACACTCTCCTAATTAATCAAACACGATGCAACAAGAGTTTTTTGACGTTTCTCATCAGAGATGGGAACTTTTGGTAAATGTTTGAGAAATGGTTTTATTAGATTTTATTGGACAAAAAAACTGTATGCCATAGACGTACAAACTATAAAAGAAGGCCAAAGCTACCCCAGATCGGAAGTATTTACGAGTCAGACTAATGACACTGTCGAAATAGTGGCAAATCTTAAAGACTAATGTTTCCAGTGCAAATTAATCTTTAAACATTTCCCCGGATTAACACTTAACAAGGAGCGCTACTACTATTTGTATTCCAACCACTCACCTCCAGGTAAAAAATGATGAATTAGACCAATGATAGGCAGAGACGGGGGTCCGGGAATGTCTTTCCATGGCTTTCCGGTTTCAGCCTTTACTGAAGTACTTGCTACCGCTACCGTTCTGAAAGTAAAATTCATCTTACTAAATACAAACGCAAAAAATAATAGCTACTGACTCGAAACGCAGTGACTAGTCGTACAAAAGCTGTTACTGTTGTTATTATTTTTATGATCAAAGCTGATAAGGAAGAGACCATTTTTGAAATTGACTTGCTATAAAGAAGATTTTCCAAGCGACGAGTGACCGGTCCCGTCGTACAGGAAGAGGAGGTAGTCTGTTAGCGGCTGCAATAGCACTGGACAATTTAGATATTTCTATATCAATTGACAGATCTCATCAACCTATTCCTAAATGAATGCAACTGAATACCAGAACTTATCATGGAGCTACTGGCTATCCGAACTTCATAGCCCAGTTATTGGGTAACACGATATCTTTTGGTAAGAGCCGCCAAGTAATAACAGCCGCCCGGATCGATCTTTAGGTTAAGCCGCGCTTGCCTAGGTTGGTCTGTGGATGGGTGACCACCCATTACATACCGAGTTTCCTCCGTGCCTCGGAAAGGACGTTAAGCCGTTGGTCCCGGGTGTCATTTGTAGATCTTTGACAGTCGTTATAGGTAGTCAGTGGCCCAAAAAGTCTGACAACCAGTCTTACCAAGGGGTATCGTATTACCCAGTACTAACTGGGTTGTGGAGGTCAGATAGGCAGTCGTTCCATGTAAAATACTGGTATTCAGCTGCATCCGGTTAGACTGGAAGCCGACCCCAACATAGTTGGGAAAAGGCTAGGCAGATGATGATGATATCTTTTGGTAAGACTGGTTGTTACCCTTACTAAGGATGACAGCCGGAATAAACGCTTACCGCGATAGGTAGATGATCCACGGATCGATCTCTGCAAATGTAGCCAAATCTTCGATAAGCCCGTGCATCTGTTATTATTTAGGCACAACTCCTATGATGCAACCAAACTTGTTCAGCTAACAAAGTTGAATGGGTAGGTCATATTAATTTTATTTTCGCTATGAAACTAACAGTTTGTTTCATTTCTTTCGCTTACAGTTTATTAAAACACTAATAGTGCGTGTTTACTAACACCGAAATGACTGAAAATTACCGGACCGTTTGAATTTCAACTCTCAACGCTGAGCCCAACATTGAAATTCCAACATAGCGCTTTTATTTTCGATCTCGCCTAGTGTAAGTGAATTCAGGAAACAGCTATTTTGGTTGAATATATAAATAAATCTCGTTACGATCCATTTACAAATCTTTCCTAGTTTACACTAAAACACACTAAGTCGGCCACAGCTGTTTATTGTTATTTACTACGAAACTACTCTTTTTTTTTTTCGGATGGGAAATGATCAAATGACCCCCCCCACTCTGGGCGGAGCGGAAGGGAGTGTCAGACTTGTCCTGACTAAAACCCATCCATGTTCCTTCTTTGCCCTTTGTGTTCCAGGACCACGGTATCTCTTTCGAACAGTCCCGCAGCCCTGGCAGGCATTGGCCCATGCGGACCCCTACTTATTTGCTGACATCTCTTTGAGGTGCACGTGGAACACGAACGCGCCGTCGACACGGCCTGTCGTCATAAGACGGCCGGACGGCGAGCTAGCCCATAACTCGCCGTCCACAGGCCCGCACCTACGGTGGCTGGGAGCCACCACGTGACCCCCGTCGCCCAGGGCGTCTCCCGCGGCGGCGGGGACGTGAGGTTCTTTCCCTCTCACGTCCTGCCACCTCCTTCATTAACATGACTGCTTCGCAGAAGGAGGTGACGGCTTCCCATTCCCTCTCGCTCCGGACCATGGCTTGGACCAGGGCCGGACGCGAGAGATCACCGCCGCCAATCGCCGCTACGAGCACACGGCGGTGTTCCGCCCAAGCGGGACAGACCTCCACGGTGTGCTGCACCGTGTCCTCCGGACGATCCTCGCAGTGGAAACACCCGGGCGTGTCCTCCCGCCCATACGAAACTACTCTTACATATACTAACTAACAAATTAATTAATTAAATAAACAAAAAAAAAAAAACTCGTATGAATAGGATACACATGGTGAAACATGCTTTGTTATTTACCTTGATTGAACGAAACTATTTACAACAAGGTTACGTCATGAGTTCAATAGTCTAAAAATACGCTTACCTGACAAATTCCTTATTAATGGCCGCTAAATTGAACAGCGGCTTGAACTTCGTAGTCTGCATGTTGATGTTGTTGATTACACAGAAACAAGTAAAGTTAATCAGCTGTCTGTGCTGTTATCGCATAACGTGTATCTACTGCGATAGTTGAGATATCACTGACAGAACCCGTCATACACGGTCGATTAAACGTAGCTTTTATCTTTAAATTTTGTTTAGTTCCCTCTTTTCACATACCTACGAATACCTATAAATAGAGTTATTGGTAACATGTATAATCACTTTATCTTCAAATTCACAATTGCACAATATTTCGTGTAGGTAATGTTTATTTAATTGAGACCGTCTATCATTCGTTTACACTTCATTCACAAAATAAATGACAATGGCGGAACGGTTGATTTGAAACTAATTCATTGGTTGACCGGTGTTGTAGTGAACCACGAATGATCTGTCGGGACTAGCTATGCGTTGTGTGTTTACAAACGCCTTTGACCTTCATTATTAATAAACTAGTCGCGAATGAAATCGTTTGATAGACGTAATATAGGTTCAGTCATTCAAATAGCAGTCGTATCGTCTTGCGGCAGAGTCGGTTTTTTGTTGTTTGATGTTGAGTATTGAAAATTTACGTGATATTGTTTACGTGCAATTTTCATAGGTGTCTGATTTTAGTGAGATTAGCTATTAGATACGTATGTTATTTTTGAAATATTGTACAAAAATAAAATAAAAAGTAATCCGTGTGTTATTTGTGTTTTTATCTAATCTTTGGCACTATTTATAGAATGTTGCGCTGTAATATGCGCTGTTCTTTTAATA
This sequence comes from Noctua janthe, assembly GCA_910589295.1. NCBI lineage: Eukaryota > Metazoa > Arthropoda > Insecta > Lepidoptera > Noctuidae > Noctua > Noctua janthe. The sequence continues at coordinate 5,528,367 of OU342560.1, forward strand.
AACTACCCGACGGATTTTGATACAATAATTTAAAGTAAAGGAAGGTTTATGAAGTCTGTACAGTACACCGCACCATACCATGACCGATAATTTAAATAAAAACAGGAAAAATAAAAGAAAAAAACCCTTTATTTATTGTCCATTTTATTATATCGATTTTAGATTTTAAAGGGTTTTAGATAACAAACAAAAGAGGACCAACTCAAATGCCTTGTGGTACTCCAAACTTAATTCAATTTTTTTTCAAATCACTCCTTAAATTTTAAAATACACATAATACACCAACAGCTACAATTCCACAAAACCTCTTAAGGATACCTATTTCAATGTTTTCGTAACAAGATTCGCAGTCCGTCATAGACTATCTGTAGAGAGCTACAAGAGGGCCGGGCCCTCGAGCGCACTCCTATTATGCTGAGGACTATCGAAAAAGGTATATTGGATGACCATAATACAGTGCCGAGTTTAAAAAGTAGATATGGTTAAAGTCGTACAATGTGGCGCCATCTGTTAGGTAGATCATCATCTGCCATTCTGCCTAGCCTTTTCCCAACTATGTTGGGGTCGGCTTCCAGTCTAATCGGATGCAGCTGAATACCAATATTTTACATGGAGTGACTGTATTATCTGACCTCCACAACCCAGTTAGTACTGGGTAATACGATACCGTTTGGTAAGACTGGTTGTCACACTTTAGGCCACTGGCAACTTGTAACGACTGTCAAAAAATCATTATTAATATTCTAGTTCACTAGTTAGCCATATTTCTTATTTCCATACAGTAATATTGCCAAATTAATAAAACAGATAAATATTTGATAGCTATTTGCGACCTTGCTATTGAACTAATGGGGACTAATTAGTATGGTAGGTAATAATTTTAAAACATTAACGCCTTTCGAAGGCATTATCATAAATGCCATCTAGTATTAGAGAACAGGCGCAGAAGTGAAAGGTAAATACAAGCTAAAAGGTAACATAACATCACGCCTGTTATCCCCGAAAGGTTAGGCAGAGGTGTACCTAATATTACACCCACTTTTCGCCAGTTATGTTTAAGTCCCATGTAATAAGGGGCGAGCCTGTTGCCATGAACCAGGCACAAACCCAGACTCCGTGGCTGCTACTAAGAAATTCCTCATGGAAAAACCCATTAAAATACGCATGCCTTAAAATCTTAAAATTATTATTCAGATCGTAGGCCGAGTCAAATTTAATGAAGATCTAAGCTTTAGCCTTGTTTCAGTTAAAAAAATGCGAAATATCTTGACACGAACAATATTTTCAACTAAAAGTAAGTAGGCAAACGTCTAAAATATTCATTTTCGAGTACAAATGACATGACAATCTACTTTGAACTTCATCATAGAAATATTTTTTATAAATATAATACAAGCTAACATTATTTTTTTGAGTGGAGAGACAAAAGAAAATTGCTTTTTTCTACTTTGTTATTTTTTTTTTAAGCAACTGACTCGCATAAAACAGCCATGGAAATTAAGTAAAGATAAGCACTTTGACTGAGTTTATGATTTATTTACTTCATGATAACTCAATCCTGTCTTTATCCCAATTTACCATGTCAATTTGATAGACAGTGGAAAATCGACTCAAATCAGGAATATTTTTTTTATCTGTTTATTTTACAATTGTCTGACAGTACCTATATTGTTTCGAGTAGATACCCGTATTTATACACCCTCTCCAATCCCATTTATTCTGCAAGATAAAATACCGCGAAAATAAAATAAATGTCCCAAAACAATGACAAATTATGGTCATCACTCACGAAAGGAACACTCACTGGACGGACAAAGTCGAAAATAGGGCAACCATTCATTACATTAATCCGAAAGGACAAAATAACTTCCGAAGTAAATCTGGTATATTTATTATCTTCAATGTTTTGCGGGAACTTTGTACCCGAAACTTGAAAGGAAAATTGAACTTTTGTTAAGTTAATTTAATTGAATGAGCTAAAAGTATCGTTTGGTTTCCAAATATATTTCCTAAACAGATTTTTTGTTGTTCTTTTTTAGAAACTTTGCAAAAAAATTGGGCAGAATTAAATAAGGTATAAGTAGTCAATAGACAGTTCCTTTATTCATGGTAACAAGTGCAACATTAAAATGAATAATAAGTAAAAGAATGGTCGACTGAGATTGTTCACTGGACCGATTTCTTAAATTTTCGAAAGAAAGTCGATGTAAACAAACAAGTTACCACCAAAGCATGCAAAATATCGAAAACAAGATTAATTTGGGTTACCAAGTTTTCAGCATTGATTAAACTTATGTTGATCCTTCAAATACTTATTTTGTAAGTCCAAACAAGTGGCAAACATTATGATTTATGACTTGTTTTTGGGCGCGGAAATTGAGTTTAAACTTGTTAGAGCGACCGAATTCGCAGTGTACCCCGTGTCAAGCACACTTCGCTAACTAGAAAATTGTATTACACCAAATTCACCCTTATAAATTCATCACGGAGTAAATTATTCACGCAAGAAATGTACTGGTGGTAGATAGGGGTAAGATATGTGGTGGGAAAAGGACAAAACGATTTAGGTTCCTATTTTTGAAGGGTTGAGTATGTTACTGTAAGTTAAGTGTTAAAGTTAAGCACCGCTTAACCGCTAGGCTGGTCCGTGGATGGGTGACCGCACATTACATACCGAGTTTCCTCCGTGCCTCGGAAAGCACGTTAAGCCGTTGGTCCCGGCTGTCATTTGTATATCTTTGACAGTCGTTGCAGGTAGTCAGTGGCCCGAAAGTCTGACAACCAGTCTTACCAAGGGGTATCGTATTACCCTGTACTAACTGGGTTGTGGAGGTTAGATAGGCAGTAGCTCCATGTAAAATACTAGTATTCAACTTCATCCGGTTAGACTGAAAACCAACACCAACATAGTTTGGAAAAGGCTAGGCAGATGATGATGACTTCTATATCATCTTTCACAAAAACTAAAAACTATTCGAACAGACAGACTTGAAGTCTCACATTCGCATACCGGTTCCATTGGTCTACTTAGCCTTCGTTTTCTTTACTAATTAATGCAATGTGGTGCAGCTCATAACACGGGTGTGCTGCGGCAGCTTAAACTGTGCGTGCCGGCTCAATACGTGTGGAGGCGGCGGTGCCCACCACAGCTAGCCGTGCCGGTAGCCAGAACCAATCTCTTGGCTAAAACCCCTCTCACCAGAACGATCCGCGTAGTGAACGAGGTTCACGAGCGAATCGACATTTTTTCGTGCACTTTGAGTGAATTCTCAAAAGTTTTGTTAAACGTAATTTCTTATTTATAAGTAGTTAGATAGTTGATGGACCTGTGTTAGAAATAAGAGTGATAGCCACACTGTTGAAGTAGGTTTAAGATTACCTGTAATGATAGTTGTAAGTTGAATAAATAAATAAATAATAATAAATAATTATGCTGCAGGCTTCTAAACATTTGTATGATTTCTTCACGTCGCGTAAGGTTATTATTTAATTTACTTGGTTGGCCGTCATTTTATTACACCTTTGCTGATTAGAAAAGGGTTACCTAACCAATAATATTCCGAGTAAGTTTCTGTATAATATGTACCTCTAGTAGGTACATACTTTTATTTAATAGTAATAATATAGAAACAAAATGAAAGTATTGGTTACAACAATACACCTGATTTTATTTGTATTATTTATTCAGCACGAGTATTGTCTTATTTACGTAGGTTCTAGTTGTTATCTATGAATACTTGATTGAGTAGATTTTGTTTACACATACTGAATGCTGATAAGTGCTTGATATCTTGTTCTGATCTATGATAAAGAGTGAATTGTCAATTGTTGCAGAAGCGGCGAATACTTATATTATTACAAATACATACTATTTACATAAGTATCGTCATCATCTAACTAGCCTTTTCCCAACTATGTTGGGGTCGGCTTCCAGTTTTGCGGGGTGCAGCTGACTACCAGTATTTTACATAGAGCGACTGCCTATCTGACCTCCACAACCAATTTAGTTACGTAAGTATACAAGGGTCAATAATAACTAAGAAAGGAATGTAGTCGAACTGAGTATTTGTAGAACAGGACAGGTAATTTTGCTGAAAAGTAATTTAATCCCACAGATTCGCCTATATAGTACCAGGAAAACATCAACCATAGGGTACATTTTACGACAATTTAGTTACTAGTAGCAGGAGATAACGACGTGACACACACGACGGTGGAGGCAAAGTTTTTAACGAGCCCTCTCTGATAACAAGTGGGAAAACGCCAACTCGCGAAAATGTTACCTAGTTAGCACCTTTTTGATGTTTCGGTCTCAGGGGGTGTTGTCTGAAGATCTTTTCTTTTTACGACAGTGAAAGGCAAAGTTTGTTTTGAGTGAGCTGACGGTAATTTATAATTGTCAATTGATCACTACTCGAGTGTCAAGCTCCAGTTGTGATGCTGGTGGTCTCGGTTAAATAAAACCGGTTTTTTATATGAAGACAAATATAACTGGCCGATGTATAATGGTATATATGTTGTATGGTATGATCGTTGTGATATTATGATGGTGAGCAAGTGCACCTCGGTATGGTCGAGGGCCGAGCGTGGGGCGTTATGATGACGTAGAATCGGTGAGATGCGATTATCAACACTACTCTCAAAACCATGCAAGAATACATCTTGAGGAAGCCGGCATGTCCTAGAACCAAAAATTGGAAGACATGTGACATCTACCGACCTTCACTGGGTCCGCTCGGTGGATTACAGTCCACTCCCTCTCACAGAGAAGGAGCTTGTGTTTCAGCTGTGGGCACATAGATCACTGTCCTCCGCCATACCTTTGCTTAGATATCTAACTAGCCTAGCATGAAAAGTCAAGATTTAGGTAAACGTGCATACTTAGTTGGGGCGGATGTCTGTCCGCAGTTAGTGTCGTAAAGAAAGCAACAATGGAACGACAAAGTAGCCAATTTGAGCTACGAGTAACCACAACTAGTCGCTGGGTTTATTCGCAAAACACAACTTAAATCTTCCAACATAGCTTCGCAGATTGTTTCAGCAAAACGTACGTGCAACTAGCTCCAAACACACAAAATGCACACACACACACACACACACAGCATGTTATCCCAGCAAACTCGTGAGCTTGTTTCTCGCGTTCACTCTCAAGGAAATAAACAGGTGAAGAGCATTCAGATCTCATGTGGTTTTCTTCACGAATGCTCGTTCAAACTTCGCTGCACCCAATCCTATGTTCTTAGACAAAGGACATTTAATGTTGGTGGATTCCTTGCAGAGGATTTAATGCAGCTGTAAGTTTCTTAGTAGGTACTTTGTTTACATTTAATGAGCTGCTTACTCCATTGCTAGTAGTGATGTGTTAGTGTTGTTCCTCTAAGATGTTCTTAGCATAGATTCTTCTAATAAAGTTTGTAGTTGCCTATGAAGCTGTTATTAATTCTCGGGGACTTCAATGCTAAGAACTTGGCTTGGGGTTCTCGTTACACGGACGTGCGGGGTAGAATGGTGGAGGACTGGGCTCTGGAGACAGGCCTGGTCGTCCTAAATCGGGGTTCTGTCCCCACGTGCGTGCGAATGCGGGGTGACTCTGTGGTGGACATCTCGTTCGCCAGTCCCCCTCTGTCGCCGCGTGTCGTTGACTGGCGTGTCATGGAGGGGGTGGAGACCTATTCCGACCACCGGTACATCCGGTTCGACGTCTCCACCCAGCCCTCAAGCGCGCCGGTCCTACAGGCCCCGAGTGGTCCGCGATGGGTGCTGAAGCAGCTGGAAAGCGAGCTCCTCCTGGAAGCCTCGATCGTGCAGGCCTGGGTGTCATCACCGGTCAGGCCTGCCGACATCAACAACGAGGCGGGTTGGTTCCAGGAGGCCATGTCCGAGATTTGCGACGTGGCAATGCCCCGAGTTCGGCCAGGAAGCGCCCGGCGTCAGGTGTACTGGTGGTCGCGAGAGCTGACGTCTCTGCGCGAGGCGTGCGTTGCTACGCGGCGCCTGTACGCCAGGCATCGCAGGCTCCGCATCCGCCCTCCGGATGCGGCAGCCATTGAGGCGGCGCTGTACGAGGGATACAGAGCGGCAAAGACCGCCCTCCAAGAGGCTGTCTGGCGGGCCAAGAACCTAGCCCGCGAGGAGATGGTGCGGGACAAACTCCGCACCCGGGCCCGCCCGCTGACGCAGAGTCTCCGGCCTGAGCTCGTGGAGGACGTGGTGAGCGCTCTGTTCCCTTCGCGAGGGGAGCATCCTCCCCCGCCTATGGCTGCGCCGCCGCGTGCGGGGCCGGAGGCGGACCACACCGATGACGACGTTTCGGAGGTGACTGGGGTAGACCTGAGAGTGGCGGTACGCAGGCTGAAAGCCAGAAATACCGCCCCGGGACCCGATGGCTTGCCTGGCAAAGCCTGGGTCCTGGCCTCTGAGGCTCTCGGGCCCCGACTGGAAGGGCTCCTAAGCGCATGCTTGGAGAGAGGCCAGTTTCCGCTTCGTTGGAAGACGGGGAAGCTGGTCCTCATCCGGAAGCCAGGGCGCCCTGCGGACTCTCTGTCCGCATACCGGCCCATCGTGTTGCTCGACGAGGTGGGCAAGCTCTTTGAAAGAGTCATTGCCAACCGCCTCGCCGGGCACCTTGCGGGGATGGGGCCGGATCTTGCGGAACACCAGTTTGGTTTCCGCAAGGGGCTCTCCACGGTGGACGCCATCATGCGCGTGAGAGCCCTCACGACGGGGGACGCGGTGTCCCGGGGCAAGGTCGTCTTGGCGGTGTCTCTTGACATCGCCAACGCCTTCAACTCCATGCCCTGCAGCTGCATTGGGGAGGCACTCCGGTATCACCGGGTGCCGACCTACCTTCGTCGTGTGGTCGGGGTCTACCTGACGGATAGAGCTGTCATCTACCCTGGTCGAAGCAGAGAATGGAACCGGCGAGAGATGTCGTGCGGTGTTCCACAGGGATCGGTTCTAGGGCCGGCCTTGTGGAACATCGGTTACGACTGGGTGCTGCGCGCCGACCTCCCTACCGGCGTCAGCGTAGTTTGCTACGCGGCGGCGGCCTAAAACATAACACGCGGGGTTGCGATAGTCGTGGAGAGGATCCGGCAATTGGGTTTCGAGGTGGCACTGCACAAGTCCGAGGCCATTTGTTTTCATGGGCCTCGGAATGCGCACGATCTCCGGCGAAGCGGCTAGCCTCCTTGCCGGATTGCCGCCATGGGATCTGGAGGCGATAGTCCTCGCACGCCTGCACGAATGGCGCGCGGAGGCACTACGTCGGGAGGAAACTCCGCTGCCGCGATAAATTGCCGCTCAGCGGATAGACCTCCGGCGTGATCTCATGGCGACATGGAGAGAGCGACTGTCGCAACCCCGAGCAGGGCACGCCACCATAGTGGCGATAAGTCCCCTCTTTGAGGATTGGCGCCACGGCGCCCTCACCTACCGCCTGACGCAGGTCCTCACCGGACACGGTTGTTTCGGAAGGTTCCTGCACCGAATCGGGCGGGAGGAAACGCCTGGGTGTTTCCACTGCAAGGATCGTCCGGAGGACACAGTGGAGCACACCATGGAGGTCTGCCCCGCTTGGGCGGAGCACCGCCGTGTCCTCGTAGCGGCGATTGGCGGCGGCGATCTCTCGCGTCCGCCTTGGTTCAAGCCATGGTCCGGAGCGAGAGGGAATGGGAAGCCGTCACCTCCTTCTGCGAAGCAGTCATGCTAGTGAAGGAGGTGGCGGGACGTGAGAGGGAAAGAACCTCACGTCCCAGTCGCCGCGGGAGACGCCCTGGGCGTCGGGGGTCACGTGGTGGCTCCCGGCCACCGTAGGCGCGGGCCTGTGGACGGCGAGTTATGGGCCAGCTCGCCGTCCGGCCGTCTTATGACGACAGGCCGTGTCGACGGCGCGTTCGTGTTCCACGTGCGCCTCAAAGAGATGTCAGCAAATAAGTAGGGGTCCGCAAGGGCCGATGCCTGCCAGGGCTGCGGGACTGTTCGAAAGAGATACCGTGGCCCTGGAACACAAAGGGCAAAGAAGGAACATGGATGGGTTTTAGTCAGTACAAGTCTGACACTCCCTTCCGCTCCGCCCAGAGTGTCATTTGATGATTTCCCATCCGAAAAAAAAAAAAAAAGAAAAAAGCTGTTATTAATATTTAGTAGGCGCACATTTTCGGTAGGCCGTTATTTACAACTACGTAACGTTATCCTTTGTGTTTTATATCGCCTCGTTAAATACAGGATCAAACTATATAAGCCAGCTAAATTTCGCGAACGTATAAGTTCATTCAGCTGTAGTTTCTTTAAATTCTGAGTTTAGAAAATCTTTTTTTTTACGCTGTTAGATAGCGATGTCCATCACATCTGTGAACGTGTTGTAAAAGCGTTCATGTCCGGCAAATCCCGGGTAGTCCAACAATATTAAGAACCTTGATCTCTAAACTGACCAGCTATGTATATTTTCCACTAACACCACAAACGATGGGGCATTTAATATCGTGTCCTACGTGCCCTGTTGTTTGTTCTTTACGGGCACTGATGGACGCTACTGAAGACGCCAAACTCGTGGCACAGTTCTGGACTAACACAATTTAGATTGCCATCGACACGCTAAGAAGACTAGAGGTATCCATATCCTCTTTTGCAAATCTCGCAATTGAAATTAGGTTTGCTCTAAGAAAACCTTATTCTGGGTTAAGCTCGCCATTGTACAGACGCTAGCACATCAAGCTACTACAATCTGTCAATTTTTTTTAAGAGATTTCAACTTTATCGCTAAAGCTTTAGGTTCATGGTTGATTGGGAAAATTCGACAGTTTTGGAAAGCTTGATGTGCAGGCGTCTAAGCTATGTATTTTTTTTTATTTTTCGTGCAATAAAGAATAAGTATAAGATTATAGCATGAACTTTTCTCAAATTAAATCGTGTGGGCTTTAGGTAGTATCCATTATTCTCCACAGAACCCATTATTTGAACTTTTTCTCAATAAAACATGCGTAAAATAATAAATTGGCTTCCAAACTTTTTCGTACATGGATTTAAAAGCGTAACTACGCAGTCGGCTCGCCCACAAATAAACATTGAAAGCAATTAATTCAAGTACTGAGTCCTACAATGTTTTCAGAAGTAATTTAGTAGAAAAACATTTTAATTCTGGCTTTTTGTTCGAGTACATTGCCAATATATTTGTATTGTGAAGTTTGTTGTTGGATAGTAGTTGAACATTTAACATTTTTGCTGCAATATTTCAGTTGCGTTTGCGTGGGTTATCGTATTACGCAGTACTAACTGGGTTGTGGAGGTAAGATAGGCAGTTACTCCATGTAAAATTCTGGTATTCAGCTTCATCCAGGTAGACTGGATAGATACTACTTTTTCCTTTTTATTAAAATATTTTTTTTTATCTCATTGGAATGCAATTTTGAGTGGCAGGAGTTACCCCTAGTCCTAACGAAAGCGATCGGTCGCACGAATACGCGAACATAACGTTCGGGCACGCGTTCGTGTTCGCTGATTAAAATGGAAATGACGACCGTGTGATCTTGCCTGTTCGCTCAATAGCTATTTGTGGATGAGAAGTAAGATTAAAATGTTCCTTACATTATATTCCCTTGATAGCCATCCAAAAGATTCATATCTTTCTTTATACTATTTCTCAAATTCTTTAGTATATAATGTAGAGATCAGTGGATTTTCTTATTACCATACTGAAAATATGAAGCGATAGATTTAGTGAAACACAGCTCTCCGGGGAAATTTAAGTCTTGAAACCGATTTATTTGATAGAAATATAATCGAGTTTCGTAAAGGCTAATCTGCTTCTGAAAACATATTATTCAAACTTATTTCTTAAGTAAATTACTGGGATACTTTATTCTCAAGAGTGTTCCACCCAAAACCACGTCACGTTGTATGAAAATCTCGTATCGGATAGGTAAGATTATTATTATTATTTACACATTATCCAAGGGAAGTTTTTATGATTCCATTATTGAGTTCTTTGCGTCATAATCATGAGCAGCCTAAAGGTACGAGTTCGTAGCCGACCGCACACAGCAGCAGCAGACGACTTGGAGGTTGCGACATGTCGGAGCGACACGCCGTAGCGTCATGTCGTTGCTGTCATGATTCCGAACCCAACTGCAGATGGACGCTTCGACGTCGGTGGCACTACTGTTCGCGGTCAGGCGACACGTTGTCTGCGGTCGTGCGACATGTAGTCGGACGACGTGTCGCTAGCTGCGGAAGGTATTTCATAGAAATACATTGAAACCAATAGTGTCAGAGCAACACGTCGTCTGCTCCTGCTGTGTGCGGTCGGCTACGAACTCGTACCTTTAAGCAGTCCATTAATGGACATAGGTCTTTCAAGTCACTTGTCAATCAACTCGATTCTCTGCTTTCGTGATTGTTCTCGAATCTACTGAATCGTCCAGTCCTAATCGTATTCGACGTAGTCTTTATGGAACAGGTAGACCATCCCACGAGTATAAGCACACACAGCACAGAGAACGTGTCAACGGAACTAAAGTGTAAGTGAAAACAGTTTTATTCCCCAGTTTTCGCTAACAGAGTCTTACTATCTGTCCCAGTCAGCTAAAATATAAACGAGCCTTTATACCTACTACCCACATGTTACCTGCACGTAAGTAAAAATCGTTTGCGGTAGTGCTGACCGAAAGTCTTAAATAACGACTTAGCTGCTATCGCCACATTGCATTAGATATAAATTGCTGAAGTTTACGTGCCTTTTTTTTTAAGAATTAGGTGAATTATTATTTAGAGTTTTTTTTTTTGGTTTAATTTTACCAAAATTTTATTAGAATATATCTCGCACCCTTAATACCTCTCGAGGAGCTCGTGGCTAAATAATAACAGCCGCTCGGGTCGATGTTTAGGTTAAGCCGTGCTTGCCTAGGTTGGTCTGTGGATGGGTGACCGCCCATTACATACTGAGTTTCCTCCGTGCCTTGGAAAGCACGTTAAGCCGTTGGTCTCGGCTGACATTTGTAGATCTTTGACAGTCGTTAGGCAGTCAGTGGCCCAAAAACTCTGACAACCAGTCTTACCAAGGGGTATCGTATTACCCAGTACTAACTGGGTTGTGGAGGTCAGATAGGCAGTCGCTCCATGTAAAATACTGGTATTCAGCTGCATCCGGTTAGACTGGAAGCCGACCCCAATATAGTTGGGAAAAGGCTAGGCAGATGATGATGATATCTCGCACCCTTATTTTTAGCCCGCCTTAGTAGAGTTAGTAGAAAACTAAAGAGAAAGAGTTAGAACAAGCAAACAGGTACTAATATAACCTACAAAAAGCTTACAGAAAAAAATGAACTAACCAAGAATTACTTAGTTGTTTTTTTTCATTTTAAATGTAACATAACATAACACCACCCTTGTAATCCCCGAAGGGTTAGGCAGAGGTGAGCCTAATAGTACACCCATATTTCGCCAGTTATGTTAAAGTTCCATGTAACCAGGCGTAAAATCCAGACTCCGTGGCTGCTACTGAGAAATTCCTGACGGAAAAACCCAATATCATTTTGCCCGACGGCGATGATTCCGGTGCTCAGCAGAACGAGGCAGTTAAATGTTATGCCATATTATCACTATCGATCCAAGCGGAAGGCAAGCGAGACCGACGCGACGGTCACGTGTTCGCGCGACTATCGCTTTGATTAGGACGCAGCCTAAAAAAGGCCTTTGTTATGACAATACTATAATTACTACAGGTTAACATTATTATCTAAGTTCAGAAAAAACTAAGTATCAACATAATTATAACAACCTTACCCTCAATCTTGAGTTACACCTCGTATCGTGCGAGGATCATATTATCATTCGTCGTACTAATAGCATTACAAACTTTGCTCGCAACAAGCATAACTTTTGTTACGTTGTTACCGAGTTTCGAGGTCAATGGCGAAAAGTATGCCTGCGTTATTGTTGCTGAAAATGTTGACATTGAAAAATAGAACTATATTTTAGTGCCTTTTTTTATTGATAGCCTAGTGGTGTGAACTTCGGACTGCCAAGTCATAGGTCTCGAGTTCGAACCCAAGGCACTCACCTCTGATTTTTCGGATTCATGTGCGTCTTGTATAATTATCACTTATTGCGATGAAGGAAAATATCGTGAGGAAACCAAACCAGCATGCCTGAGAAATATTTCTTGACGGCATGTAAAGCCAAGTCAGAGGCCTATGCGCGGCATAAAAACTCCGACACCATGTTAGGCACTACCCACACGATAAAGAAGAAAAAGAAGTAGTGCCTTTTTGGGACCATTTTCGCCGCGACGCCTAATGCACCTAAATTTAAGTAACTTTATGTCCGGAAATTCTCGTGCTTTCCCCTTCGCGTCGTCTGGAAAGAGTAAGGGTTATGTTAAACACTTCACGAATCATACGAGGAGTTGTACCAACTATTAAATCGAGGTTAAAAGTCGACTCGCTCGTGCATCCACCCCACCCTCTCTTTTTTAGCCCGATTTCAACTGATGCTGAGTGTAGGTCTACTCCATTGCACGCCTTTTTACTCTGTCCTCGGTCCACCATCCGGTCTCGGGGCATAATTATGTAGCTTGCCCTTTTTCATTTCTTCCACGCTACTACCAAATTCGCTGTTTCTGGCTGGATAGCCAGAAACTTTCAATGTTTCCCTAAGATCTACTTCACAGGGCGATACCACAGCAGATAGGTACTTCACAAAATGTTTATGTGCTACATCCAAACTTTGTTAGTTTATTTAATAGAGTGCCTAAGTTGCAACAGTTAAACTTACTGCAAACTCAATGTAAACTTATGCGTTTCTGAATTGCAGGTAATATTGAACTTTGCCAATACTTTTAATGCAGATATTATTGTATCAAACTGGCTAAGTTCAGTTTATTTTAAACACATTACTTTGATATCTAAGTTTACTCTACATCTTTAATAGACATTGGTTTTAAAAGTAAGAAATGGTTTTAAAGTTTATGAAGTATTTCAATTTACTATTTTAGTAAACTTCTATCACTAGTTTAGGTTTCTACTAGTTAAGTATGTTATTGATACTAAACTGTTCTAAACTGGAAGTTTGTTACTGAATCACGGCAGAACGTCTGAACGGATCTGGATGAAATTTAGCTCAGATTATAGTTTGGAATAGCACATTTTTTTTTCTCATACGTACACATCAAAATTTTCACGCGAACGATGTCGTAGCCAACAGCTAGTATGGTTATATTTATAAATTCATTTATTCAGGTAATTATAGGTTAGGGGGTAGGGGGTTTTATAGGTTTTTATTTTTTGGTGGTATTTTATTATTTGTATTATTTTTTTTAAATTTTGTTTTACATTTATGAGTGAATGCGGATTACCTGTGGATTGAATAAAGGTACTGGGTAAATGGTTTTCATTACTTCAGAAACACTAAAATTTCTGGCAGCTACACTGTTATCTTAGTGTTTTGAATAAACCTAAAACTGGAAAACTGCAGCTTATTCTATCGGAATCAATAAACAATAACTTAAGTACTTACTTTCTTCATACCACTAAGATTATAAAGTAGCCGTCCATTACGGAGGATAACAAAATGAGTGCTTCTAGCCTGTAATGGACATACAGTGAGCACGTGAAAGCTCTCGCTTCAAAACTATGATGTAGTAAATGGAAGACTAACCCACGAGCTAGACTATCTGAATGTTATTACACGGCGAATTTGCCTTTCGACAGTTAGTCTGTCACTAAGCAAAAATTCGGTTACCATCTGTTGAGTTTAATAGGTTGCAGCCACAGAATTGTGAATGTCTTAAGTCAGAGCGTCGCAACAATGTTCTTAGATGGAATCTGACTTCGAGATAGGCAATGCATAACCACACTACCACAATCGCACGAGATGACGAGAATAAGAATGTAAAAAAAGGTTTCATAAATCAATGATTCCCGATAAAGTGACATTACCTGTACGAAAATATGCCCAACTCATCCGTCTGTCAGTTGATGTGGTCGCCTTGTTAGCATTCCATTCTTTCCATACTCCGTGTTCAAAACTCAAACATTTTTCTCACACAGTATGAAGCAGAAACGAATTATGCTTTACAGTCTTCAAAGAATGTTCCAGAAAGACGTGAAGAACTAAATGGCTCTTTTATTTTTCCGCAGTTTCTCTAAAATGCGACAGTTAATTGTGAGAAATGGTTCTGAAACACCACGTAGACGACGTTACAATGTTATGTAGTATTGCGATGTCTTTGTCTTTGGAATTGACCGGTTTGGAAAGAATTGTGAGGGGCTTTACAAAGTGTGATAGTATTTTATGTTTTTTATCATTACTTTCGAGTTGATCACACTTAGATAAATGCTGGTTAATATTATTTTTATTATTCCGTAGTGCACAAAAAAAAAATATACATAAAACATTGCAATTTAAGGGGTGTAATTTTTTTATTTTTATTTTCTATACCTCCACGACCTTTGTACCACTCAATGCATCCATCAGCACAATGGTTTGTGTAACATTGTGTCGTTCCGTAAAACGCGATTTTTCACCCCAAAAAAAAAGTCGTTTTCCAGATTTTTTTTTTTTTTTTTTGTGGTTACTTAGTTTGATGTACAGAATGCTGTAAAACATATACAATAGCGAGGAAAAAAATATTTTACATACAATACAATATTTTTGTAGTGCCACTACAACCTCCTTCCTGTTCGATTCACGAGGGTGAGTAGGTACTAATAAGTATATTTATAATTAAGAACTATCAGCCGTAAAATGCCACAATATGTGAGACGCAATCTGGCCATTGGTCCACAGTCCACACAAATAAAACGTGCGAACGAACAAAAAAAGAACACTTTATGAAAATACTTTGAAAGCTGAATATCATATGCTTACTTAGGGACACTAATAAGTATTCAAACCGCGTAAAGCCTTAGGCTGTTAGTGTCCAAATTGCCTGTTTATGGACCCCAAGCGAAATGTTATTGAAAAACTTCTAAGGGAGCGTCCTGGAAAACTTTTTACGGTCCTCGTGATTCTAATACATAATTTTAGATGATATAAGAAAGTAAGTAAGTATAGGTAGTGAAAAGTAATTTGACTATCCTTCTTGTATCTCTACAGACACGAAAACAGATTTGCTGTACTTTGGACGAAGACAATCAGCAGATTTGGCGACGCAGGGGTTATAAAGTTATTTTTTACTTATTTTTCGTTTCAAAAATCGGTATTTTCCAAAAAACTTCATGTTATACAAGCTTTTCTGTCCTTTTGATGTGAAACATCTATTTGCGCGCTTAGGCAGTAAAACCGACTCGTATGCCGTGACCGTATATGGCATGACGCTATCATGGCGTGATGCCTCCTCTATGCCACGTCAAATCAACCTTTTCCCATTAGAATTAAGTTTGTTTTGGAACGATTGTTGATCTACATATTCCGTTTTCGAAAGTTTCACGCTACTCAATTAGTGATGTAGTTAGGTTGTATGCAGATTTGATAAATAGATATCGATAAAAGAAAACGCTTTCGTGTAATATTTATTATTTATTTTACTCCATATTTCGTTTTGGCTTTTTATTAATTATTAATTCTAATGTTACCATAGATGTTTCACATCTGCTGGGAGTCCCCTGACGGTTTATTTTTTTTGTACTTGTTTCAGGTCACACATTCATAATATGACATGTTTTTATGATCAAACCCCTCGAATCTGCTGTCTGAACGTCTCATTTCGTTCCAACCCGCCAACCCTCACGTCGCCGAGGTATTAAACACGTTTTTAAAGCATTAGATCCCCGGACTCTCGTTTATAACATTTTTTATTAGCTTGCGTTGAGGTTTAGAAGTTTAGAGCCTTTTTATTTTTGTAGTTGAGATTTTAGATCAAAGCTATTTGAAGATTAGCGGAGTAAATGTTATGGTTGAAAAGTTCCTTTGGCTTACCTGAGAGTTCGGGCAAGTCGTAATTGTATTCAAAGCGTTTTCAACACGCTTTAACTAGCTTCACCTGTAACTAACCTGGTAACTCTGTAAAAAAATCTTAGAAGTTAAATATGACCCACTGACCGGTTTCTGCCTGAGCTGATATTTTGCCTACAAATGTTTAGTTTGGATGACACTGCATGGCTGGCATGGCAGCGGAGGGTCAATTTTTGTAAGAGGTAAGCCGAAGTACATATCTTTAATGTGATTATATTATTTGTCTAGTAGTAGAATACTGACTGCCATTTTTCAAAAGGAAGCCTGTGGGAATCGAGTTGTATGGAACCTTCGCTATCGCCATCTTTGGGAGCCCACCATACTGAATTTTAAATGACTTTACTTAAGCAACATTATTTAAAATTCAATACGGTTGACTCCCAAAGATGGCGGTGTAGTTTATTTTTACGCATTTCCATGATACGGGTATGCTGAAAATAATACGGGAAATAAGATGATGTCACTCTAAAGCGTGTTTTTTAAACTATAATGTTATTAATTCAACAATAACTTTTAATGATTGTCATAAGCTATGCCCTAGCTATGTCAATTCAGCACATTTTTGACATTTCCATAATTCAAGGAAAAATCTATTTAAGCAAATTACCTATTTTTTCTTCATTTGCGTAAATAACGATGGCTCGAAAAAAAACTTACAAGAAGAAAAGTAACGATATCTAGGCACATAATCTTAAAACACTTGTTACAGTCGATGTATTAACGAATCACGATGTATGTACATATGTTTCTAAAATGTCTATTACACGCTAATAAAACCTCTTTCAACGTAAACTTCACCCTTTCATCGAATAGTTAGGAAATGTTCCAAATTGTTTCGCCGTATCTCATCAGGCTAAGATAACAGCAGAGATTTACAGCGTACTTAGCGTGGCAAATGTATAGGATTAGCATTACAAATTAGACCTGTTCTGGGTGCCAGTACTTTGGCATCCTTTTTAACTGTAGATAAATTGAAACTGTGACGGTATCTGTTTTATGCGCCTGAGTTATGGGAGGTTGTTTAAAATGGGGAAATAAAGGGTGGAAAAAAGGTTTAATGTTTTAGTTATCTTTTGAAATGGTGTATTATACAGAGTGTAAACAGACCCTTCACGAAGCCGTCAACCAAAAATTCTGTACATCAAAATAATGAACTCTACCAAAAATTATTGCTGGGAAACAACTTTTTTTTTGAGGTGAAAAATACGTTGCACGGTAGGACCAATAATGACGAATGAAGATTAAAGAATACAATAACTAATGACACAATTTTAGAAGTAGGCATCACCTTTGTTTGTCTTTTCTATACCTTTTTTGTCTGTTTATAGTTATAATAATCTAGGCAGATTTTTTTTTCGAACTATATTAGTGTTGGTTTCCAGTTTCATCGGGTGCAACTGAATACTAATATTTTACCTACAGCGACTGCCTATCCGACCTCCACAAACAAGTCATACGATACTCTTTGGTAAGACTGGTTGTCAGACTTTCGGGCCACTGACTACCTGTAACCTGCCTACCGGTACCCGTTGACTGTTTATATTAGTGTACATAAATTGTTAAATAAATAAAATAATCAAGATTATTTTCGGTTTAGGAATGTTTGTCGTAGTTCGTTGCTTCGAAAATTCTAAAAATAAAAGTATACCTAATAAGAACACTGCTCCACTGTGAAAAATAGTTGTATTACCTAGATTCTATTTGAGTATTTGTAATACGAAACATTATCATACTGAACCAAACCAAATCTTATATACAGTTTTGTTTAATTAATTCTTCCACTTTTTCGGGGTTTTCCGCCTAATTCAGTCACTCTCTCCCTCAGTACAAAATTGCGTGCATGTATGACATTAATGAGGCTCAGTTCTATTTCGGGAGGAGGGCCACTCAACTTTTTACGGCCCAACAATGTTTCCAAATCTCGCCAGAGGTTACAAAAATAACGTACTGTGATGTGGCTTATTCATGGATCGAAATGCATTGAATTCATTTAACAATATTTGTGGGAACATTGTTGAAATTAAACATCGTATGGTTATCATTGCACTTAGGTGGTCAGAAAAGATCTTAGGTTTAGGCAGAAAACGTTAAAAGTAATTCTAATTCTTGTTTTTTATAGTGGCACAAGATAAGAGTGAAGAGAAAAAAAATACGTGTAGAAGGCAAAATTCATTGTTTATCAAATTATTAGTGACCCACCTATATGTGGGAACTAAACCAGACAGAGAGGTAAATATTTTAATCTATGGAAAATTAATAAGTCTTCTACCATCACCACAATAAATTATTTACCCAGTATTTTTCCAATTTAGAGTAGGCTTCCAAGAGCGACTGGCTATGGTACGTGTACAACCCAGTAATTGGGAAAAATTATACACCTTGGCGAGACTTACTAACCTTTTATTCTACTTATACCATCACCATACTCATCTTCCAGCACTTGTCCCATGTTACTTGGGGTCAGCGAAACACGTTTTCTTCTCCCACTCTCCTCTGTCAACGGTCACGCTATCATTTGCTCCTTTTTCTTTCAAAACATTCCTCACACAATCCATCCATGGTTTCCTTGGTCTTCCTCTCCCACTCCATCCAGCAATCATAATACCATCACCACTCTACAAAACGAAAATAGTCAACCCAGTTTTCTTCAACGTTCTACGAATTTCAAGTGTGCAATCAGGCGAAACGCGCCGCACAAACAACCGCTCAGCGGCTAAATGTCTGTCATTACGTCATGTATCACGCAAAGTAGGAATATTAGATGGCATTACGCTTTCAGGGTAACCTAAAAGCTTTTCACACTTAGGCTTTCCCTATTTACACTTTCTCGCTGCCTTAAATAGGGTGTTTTAGTAGAACGAGTCAATTATTTTACTGACGGTGTATAAATCTGGGACTGTTTCTCTTAGTTTCTTTTTACCCGATTGAGGAGGGTATATGTATGTTTGTTCCTTTGTGGCACTCTGGAGACCAAAAGCGTGGGCCTATTATGATTGAAGCTTACGTCATTCCGAACCCGACTACTGAATAAAATGTAGCCTATGTTACTCGGGCCATAATAAAAAATCGATTGACACATGATTCGGATCGGATGAATAGTTTAGGCGCTACGGAGGAACATACGTAAATACAAACATCCATAAATACATATATAGACGACTAAAATCATAACCCTTCCTTTTGGCTTCGCCATAGTCGGGTAAAAAGAAGAACGCACTCCAATGTAAAATTTATTAAAAACGACGTGAAGAAAGCAAAATTATTAATTTTTTACCAAATTTTTAGTGAAATGGTCGCAGACTAAAGAAAAAACGGCAAGAATGATTAATTTATTCAGGAACAATACTGAATTACCTTTGTTACCTAAAATACAATTTTGATAAAAATAAACCTTTTAGATGATGTAGAAAACCACTTCTTGTAGGAATTATTTTACATGTTTCTGAAGAAATTCTGCATTTTACATGAAGCATACAACGTGACTTTCGCAAACTAACCAATAGGAAATATCTTATTCAGTAGCTCTTGGCACCAAAGTTTCGTTATCATAATATTGGTCCTAATTCCAGACATTCCGATGCTTTTACTATTCGTGACGACTGCCTCTGAAGGAATCTCAAAGAGCACGGAGAAGCCTTGGGGCGGGGTGTCGCTGAAATAGCGATTCCGCGTTATATGAGGAACATAGTTACTCAAATAATAAGTCTACTGTAGGCTAAGTACTCTCCTATTTATAGACCCAACGTGGTCAACGAAGACGCGAAGCAAGATGCGTACCTTATACTAAGGCTGTGGTTCGTAACGTAACGTATCACCACAGAATAAATTGGTATCACGCATCTACATCCAAAACACACTTACCTCATCACCCTTCTTGATTGTTATCAGCTTCTTATTGCTGGCACTTCACTTGGCGTATTAGTCAAAAATTTCGCACTATTGGATCAAAACAAAATTTTGTGTCTATTGCGATATAGTTCATTAAATATATTTATATATATGTCGAAACCGGTCATTAGTACGGACATAAAATGAGTCACAAGTGAGCTGGTGATGACGTCACGCGACCTACGTACAAGTCTACCCTCACCACAGCTTCCTTCTACAGAGCCCTAATGTTACAGCTCAGAGACGAGGAGGACATTGAATGTCTGATCACAGCAGAGTTGAGATGTCTTGGAACTGTTCCTGATTCAATGTGCCCCGTGTTATTGTATTAAGTTGTAATTTCAAGTATTTTGTTAGTTTAATACAAACAGTGTATCGCACCCAGTGTATTTTCATTGCACGAAACCCATCGTCTGCCTACATGATGTACGAGCCTAACTGAATAAATCCTGACAAATCCGACATTTATTTTCTTTTTTTTACTTAGTTTTAATGATAAGCAAATATTTGCCCAGATCTGCCAAGTGTAGAGCCACCATTACAAAAATAACAAAACATTACAAATAAAGCCAGAAAATAATTTTCTTGTCAAGGAAATTGGCACGAAAAAAGTTCATTATATTCTAACAAAGTATAACACAATTGTCAAAGTTAGGATACTGTTTAAAAGAAATCTTGTTTCGTCGTCAAGAGTTCGTATTTTTTCTCAACAAATGCAATTTTAGAAGCGTATCAAAGTTTTTCTTTTGCAGCCTTTTTGCAGGTAACTTGGAAGGTACCTTACAAGAAGGAATGTTTATCTAGGAAATATGGATGGGGTTAAACATAAAAAAAAAAATGATTAAAGGGCTTTGTCGCTTAGCGCCCACATAGCCCTTTGCATTTTTTAAATTAATTTTTTTGACGTTTCCCCACACTAGGAATTTATCCTGTATTGTGGGTGCGTTTACAAAAATTTAAATTCACACACACAAATAGCCTGACCCGGAACAACTACCAGTAGGCCATACAAATATTTGTTCCGTGCGGAGATCAAACCCGCGACACGTAGTGCAGCAGCCAGTCACTCAGCCACTGCGCCAACCGTGCCGTCAATTTGCTGAAGTAACAGCATCCACTTTGAATGATCATCATAATTTCAGTCCACAACTGGTTTATCACAAACATTTGTTTCACCGGATGACGTCATAAAGCCTATTATTTCAACATAAATATTCGATATTCAACACATCTCCGCAAATTGTTAAGCATTCCAAAGTGTACGTACGGTCTATAAATTAAGCATAAATCCTGACTCCGGGAAACTATTGGTTAATGTTCCATATTAGTTGGCATTGAGCCATAGACGCTTTCGTATGTAAATGGTGTCACTGCCGCCTGTTGCCGTTTTTTTTTATTTAACTTGCAATGTTTGTATATTTGTTTGTTTGTTTAGGTCAAATCTTGCAACTGAATTTTAAAACAGTTATCCTCAACTGATAGACACGTTTAGTTTGGATGACAAATTGCCAATGCATGGTTTGCTTAGTGACGCAATTTTAAATCGAATATGGCGGATCCCAAAGATGGCGGACTAGTTATTTTTTTATGCACCCCCATGCTAATGGGTATCAATTAAAAGGGTTTGCTGAGAAGACTACGAAAAAAAATGACGTCACACCTATAGTTGAAAGCTTGTTTTTATTTTAATATCAAGCTTGTTTAATTGTACCTTTACATAGAAACCAGTCAATTGCGAATTAACTTTGAGTTTGCGGTCGTCTCTGTAATTGTCAATTCTTACTACTAGGAGTTTTCCCACTTAAATGTAACCTTTAACCGTCCGTACCATTTCTTAGTATTACACCTATAAACTACGTAGTAGATGCGAAGACTAGTACTTAATTGGTCCGTCTGCGATATTCACTGATAACCGCAGAACTGAGGTCTAAGCTATAAGGTACAGAGATATCAAATTAAATAACTGTCAAATGGTTTCATCTCGAATTCAAAATGTACTTTGTTACTGAAAACTTTAAAGACATAACAGAGGGTCTAAAATGATCGCTTTAGCAGAATTCCGTTAAAATTATTAAGATCTACACATTTATAGTTAATATTGTGAATTGTCACTTTGTGACCATTTTACGAATTGTAACGTAATGTATCTATGATTCTGCTAAAGCGGCCATTTTAGGCCCCCTGGATTGTTGAAAAATAAGCTATTAACACGTTAGCTGCGGCACCAATTTTTGCATACTTTCCGTTCCTGCGGCACGAGGTATAATCGGCCCGTACCGTGACCAGACGTTAGGGCGACACGCGGTCTATTAGACCCCACCTCCTTTTACAGACTAAAATCCATTTTCTGGCGCGAAATCAAAGATAAATGAGAATTTTGGTCCTTATTGATATAGACAGTGAATTGATGAACCCTAATCCACCGTCGCCCCGGGATCTGATGGCTAGTTTAGGAATTATTAGCAAAACAAAATATGGGATCTTATACACCTCGTAACGCACTGAAATAGGGCAAATTTTCGCTGCGATTAGTGATGGGAAAAATAATATCGACGTTTTTAAACTGTCTTAACTACGCAACGACTTGACCGATTTTGATCAATTATATCTCATTAGATCGTTTTAAGGGCAAAACCTGGCAAAACAACACAAAGCTATCAAAGGATACATTTTTTTTTAAATAATCTAAATTGTGCTTGAAGGCGCCATAAAGAAAAAAAACCGGCCAAGTGCGAGTCGGACTCGCGCACGAAGCGTTCCATTCTATACCATTAAGAGGCACCTATTACAGACTTATTATTGGAAAATAATGGATTACGGTTTATGCATAAGGTTTATCTTTCTATTTGTATATGAAAATCTTAATGCGGTTCACAGAATAGAAAAAAAAGGCAACCAGAAGTAGAAAAGAAACTGTCGTATTTATTCTGCCTCGGGCTTTAAAAATACAATTATTAGAACTTGAATTAACATTAAAAAATCAGTATCAATATACTTTTTTTATAAAAATCTCAATATATATGTTGTACTTATTTATGAGTGTTTTTCATTGAAACAGGGTAGACAATAAGATTTTTTGCACTGAGTGCACTGAGTCAAAATCTTTTTGGATTTTTTATCAGCTTCACGAGATGGTAAAAATGTGCGTAGTTTTTGGTAACAACCAACACATCTTCTCCTTTTTTCACCCTTTTCGAGGCAATGGCGTGCGCTTTCAGGTGCTGAAAAATAACAAAAATGTAAAGATAACGTAATAAAACTGACATTGTTACTTAGGTTAGATCGTAGATGAGAATAACAATGATAATGTAGGTATAACTGCATCAAATGAATGTGTTTGTTTTATACTTAAAATGTTGAAAGAGTAGGTAGGTAAGGTAGCTTAAATTCAGAATAATTAAAAGGAAACAATAATAAATAACTTAATAATGACCAAATGTCAAGCTTAGTTTATGAAAGCTTCAACACGTTGACTGTCAAGAAATATATCTAAGCATTACATTACCTGGGGTCTCATCGATTTCCTTTTTTATTAAAGATTCTATAAGTTTCTCCACAAAGAGTCTTTTTGGTAACTTTTTTCCATCAGTTTTGATTGAATTAAACACAATCCAGGCATTAATTAGCGCCGTACCAAATATTAGCTCCATTACAACTTTTCTCCACCATTTGATTCCTCTCTTCAAAGTTGTATAATAAGAAGACATCTGGTCAGAAAAGTCAATGCCTTTTTTTGTTTTATTGTACAGCAAAACACATCCCGGTTTTTTTATGCATTCGTCGGTTCCTCTCTTCTTTTTTCCAGTATCTATCAGGTTATCATCGTGATCTTTGCACGTAGTCAACATCAAAACATTCCGTTTATCCATCCATTTCATTACCTTTACGCCCTTTTTGTTCATTTTTCCAATAATTTCGCCTTTCTGCAATTTGTAACTACTCGTAGTAACTTGCTTTGGCAGATATTTCCGTATTTTATTAAGTGTTCCACATAAAAATGTTTTTTGTGATAGAAGATCTTAGGAGTAAAGTAAAGTATTAGGTACGTCAATAATCGTTATTACCAATAATATCTTTAGGTATAATATACTTAAGTAATAATATCTTACACTTACTTTAGGTACATAGCTACCAAGATAAGAAAAAACTAGGTACTTACTGAAGATTTTTTCATTAAAAACTTACCTGTTTTGGCTCTGTTTCTGGGTTTTTTAAAATTAACTTCTTCCGACATCGTTTAGACATGTTCGGCGCTGTAAAAGGACGTGCTCTCCAATCGACGTGATGCACAACACTGGTCGCGGGAAGCTCGCGTTGAGTGCGGTACGAGGTCAGGGGGGATATGGGACGTTTTAGCCTCGTTCCGCACTGCATTAAAATTATATTAATTCAGTGCGGCACGAGGCCTAAGACATCCGGTACCAAGGTAGGTACACCACCGAGTCCGGAACCATTAGTGATCTCAAATATATATTTATCTCTTTCCTACACTGGACCAAACCAAAGCTATGCCATTCGCACGACAGAGAAATTCACTTTTTTGCTTGCCGCACCACAGGGAAGTTGCATCAGGGGTGATTTAGGCCTCGCTTCGCACTTAACGTGTTAAGGCTTCATTCATTTCATATGAGTAAATTCATTGCCTCGTTATCTGTGCTTCGGAAAGCACGTTAAGCTGTCTGTCCTGGCTGTCATTTGTAGATCTTTGACAGTCGTTACAGGTACTCAGTCAGTGGCCCAAAAGTCTGATAACCAGTTTTCCCAGATTTCAGATTACCCAGAACTAACTGGGTTGTCTAGGTGGGTCAGATAGGCAGTCGCTCCAAGTAAAATACTTGTATTCAGCTGCATCTTAGACTGGAAGCCGACCCCAACATAGTGGCGAAAAGGCTAGGCAGATGATGACACCCATTATAATAATTTCCACGAACATCGACATTCTCCTGTCCTTAACGGTAATCATTTGTGGAATGTCTTCTTCCATGCTTCTCTTTTAGCCATCATCTTTGTAGTAATTCAGTTAAAAAAGGTATTTGATAACCTTTCTAATTAAAGTAGTACAAATTACAAATATTTAAGTTTGTGAGGATGGATGGATGTTTGTAACTGTTTCACGCAAGAACTACCAAACGGATCCGGATGAATTTGGCATATAGATAGTTTATAACCTGGATTAAGACATGGGATACTTTTTATCCCAATAGTACGATCCCTTGAGACAATTATCGAAGTCCACGCGGACGAAGCCGCGGGCATAAGCTAGTATTGTCTATTTTGTGATAAATCCAACTTTTATACGACTTTCTCGCAGATTTAGCGTACCGAGATAATTCAAAATGTATGTAGCAAATAATATCTGAGATATAAATCCTTTTAACCAGACAACTGACACCCTCTTTATGTGAACATTATATCAACTCCTTTTCCTTAGAGCGATTGTGTTACGTTACATACAAAGTTTTGACGTCTTGGCGGGCTGTCAGTCAGACTCACGAACCGTAAAAAGTAAGTAAACATGTTGACTTATATCTTCCATAAACCTTTTCTTTGAGGATAAAAAATGCAGTACATTTGAGAGGATTTGAGCTTTTGTTACAAGGGAAACGGTTGTTAGCGTTTTTTTGTTGTATGATGAGTTGAGAACTTCCTTCCATTATTTGTTATCTGTGGTTTGGAGGGACTGCAAATAAGTTATCTTTTTGTTGAACGAGAACTTCTGTAAATGTTACAAAAGTCTACTTTTTTGCAGAATATACTTGTGATTGGAGTGGCAAAAGTCGTGTTTCATCCAAAAAAAATACGCAAATTTTAGCCCGACTTCTTCTGAGCAAAAGAAGCACACCGAATTCGTAACTAGACTGATTCTTCAATTTTTTTAGTTATATTAGGTCTTTACCTATGAAATTGGAAATTTGTATGAAAATTGAAAAATACAAAAATTTTGGTAGTTTTTTTTATATATATATATAGCTAATCAAAGTACTGGCCCAAAATTTTTTTTAATTTTTTAATTTTTTTTTTTAAAACGTTGCCCCACACTAGGAATTTCTCCTGTATCGTGGGTGCCAGACCCGGAACAACTAGGTAGGAACAACTGGCCTACAAATATTTGTAGGCCATACAAATATTTGTTCCGTGCGGGAATCGAACTCGCGACACGAAGCGCAGCAGTCAATCGCTCAGCCACTGCGCCAACCGTGCCGTCAACAAAATTATATTGTAAATCTCGCTGTTGGTCGCTTAGTTTGTGTGGCACCCACTTATCTAGCTTTTTTATCTTTCCGATTTAACGAAAGTGCTTCAATGTTGTTTTGACACTAACTCCCAAGTCCCGCAGCAAGCTCAGACGTAGATTGAGTTGGATCCGCATCCCCTACCGCCTTCAATTCGTCGTTGTCGACAATGGTTACCGGCCGACCGCGGCCTCGTTCTTCTACTCAAAATTTCCAGACTTATAACGATTGAGCCAATAATGAACCGTGTTTATGCAAGCAGTGTTAGACCCGTACACGTCGTTAATGTTTCGCGTAGTTTGCGCAGCGGTATTTCCACGTAGGAACTCATATTTGAAAATTGTACGAATTTTCAGTTTATCCATGGCACCAAAAACTACCACAATTTCACAAAAACAAAACACTATCTAAAAACAAATGACTGAATATGAAATAAAAAGAACACTGCTTTCGAATAAAATTTATTTGAATTTCGAATTGCGCGCCAATCCACAGATAATTAAATATGAAAATGCTGGTTATAAAATCTCCAATTACATAGGTAAAGACCTATTACTAGATAGTAAAGATTTTCATTCTATCTTTGAAAAATAAATGGACGTCGTCAACGCGATTGCAGTGATAATAATTACGCTCGCAATACCGCGATTTAGCAAAGTCCACAGTGAAAGAAAAAGAGAAACAAGCAAACAGAAACAAGCAAACAGAAGCATTGATTAAACCAAATGCCCTCCAACACGAGCTGTTTTGTGAAACCGGTTCAAAATCAAAACTCATTTGTTCAAATTTGGCTGACAATTTACAATCAGCTCTTTTTGAACAACTTTTTTTCAAATTTTATAAGAGACAGTTCCCCAAAACGCCCGCCACTTCCCAGTGTTATAGCTGGGAAGAATAAGTGGTGGAACAAACTCCCCACCAAAACATCTGTCTGTTAGGTTAGAAGAACTAGATTTTACAATAGTGTGTAAGCTCATATAAAAAAGAATCTATTATATAAAATTATTGTCTCGTGTCGTAGCACACAACAAAAATAAAAAAAAAACATTAAAAAAAATATACTCGAGCATAAATAAAGCCAGGCATAAAGGGCTTGCCCGTTTACACGTGCAATGTTGGGTTATACGTCATATTCAAAACTGAAGAATCAGCTGAATTACAATCGCGTGTACGTACTATGTTCAACGAACCGGTTATAGCGGGCCGTCGCGTCGACGAGGGTACTAACGTCGAAAACATTGGAAAAAGGTGTTAGAATTTTTGGGATAGTTTTCGCGTCACTGGTCGCTTTGTTTTGTCGATTGTGACAAAAAAGGGTGATTTGATTTTCGAATTTGCAGTTTTTTGTTGTCACTCGATACCAACTGAGCGTAAAGGAGGGAAAGTAGGTACTACAGTTTTTTCGATGGGTAAAAATTCGATTGTAAGTGAATTTCATTTTTCAGGACTAGTCAGCTTGTGTAACTCTGCTATTTTACTCCCAAATTAAAATGATAAAAGGTCAGGTCCTAAGCAGTTTCGCAAGTGATGATAATATACCTTTTTTTTTTGTTTTGAGTGGGAATATTTTCATGGATACTTTCCGTATGGGGCAAGCGAAAGGTTATGTCCGACTCTGACCAAATAAAAACCCACTATTCCTACTACTACGATGTGTCGGGGCCCGAGAGACGGGGCTAGGCCATTCCCTGCGGGCCCCATCACCAAGTGCGTCCTATCGGATAGGATGAAGGCGCGCAGGAACCACTGCGCGACGACACAGCCCTAATTTACCGCATATACCTACCAGCTAAAAGCATTCTCTTTTGTAATACATTATAGCCCGTTGTGTTATTCCAATAACTGTCTTAACACGTATGGACCGTTTGGACATTCATGAATATTCTTGTTCTACAAAAATGTGTTTGTCATCTTCAGCTTATAACTGCTCAGTGCTGAACGTTTGCCTCTTCAATTACATGTCATCGAGAGCCACTCTCGTTCGGCTGCTGCTAACTTTTTATCCTTTACCCTTTACGAACTCCTCCATCCTTAGAGTCATGAATTACTGGACTTGACAAAAGGGCATCTGGTATGTACACATGGCGACATATCAAGCTATACATTTCCAGTATAACAAGGCCTGGCTTTGAATAGATTTTCTGTACTATGAGAGATCCACTTATACTGGTTTTTCATAGCTTGATTGGTCGTGCGTACTATAAAATTTAGATATAATAGTTTTTACCCCATTTAATACCCTGAATTCTCCCGCCGACCACAATCCACATTTTTATAACTGTCTCATCCACTCATCTTTCCTGTAAGTATTCATTAAGAGTACATAATGGGTTATGGTCTGCAATACGGTGCAATCATAAGATAATGGCTGTTGCTGGCGGCAGTTTAATTGCATCGCTGTATTGTTGGCTGTACATTGTACAATGCTCGATGCTGTTTTGTTTATCATTGTCGATGTGTAAAGGCTAAGTAAGGTAGGTAGGTAAGTGTTTAAGAAGAAGATTGTCTTGCTAAAATATTGGAATACGTTTAAGTTTTTTTTTTCTTTAGCCTATATTGTCCCACTGCTGGGCAAAGGCCTCTCCCATAGCCTGTCACTCGTCTCTCCGTGCGGTTTTCCCCGGCTAATCTCGCACAAACGCCTCTAAGTCGTCACGCTAGCGTTTTCTAGGCCTCCCTCGGCGACGACGACGCGCGTCTTCCGGAACTAACTGCGTGACGATCATGGCCCATGTTTTTAGATACAATCAATAAACTCAAAACAGTGACGAAGCCAGCTTGTCCCAGAACAAAAAAATCGAATGCATGTGACGCCGACCCGCACTGAGCCCTCGTGGGTTACGGTCCACCCCCTCCCATAGAGTGGAGCCCTGTGTCCCAGTAGTGGGGACATCATAGACTGATTGTAAACAATAAAGGGTTATAATAAATAAAAAACAGGCCAAGTGCGAGTTGGACTCGCGTACCGAGGGTTCCGTACAAATTAGCAGGTATTTTGTTATTAAACTATATATTTACGGTTTTGTGATTTTTCACACGTGCTGTAAGACATTGCTTCTTGCCAAATTTTATGATTCTAGGTCAACGGGCAGTACCCTATTGGTTTTGATTTCCTTGTGAATTCGCAAAATATGCGACATAAACCGTCATATCTTTTGATCGCGTTGAGTTACAAGTTTGATATTTTCACGCTCCAAGGAATAGCAGACCTGAGTATTTGATACCTTCACGTGTCCCTGAAAGAAAGGTCTTGACAGACCAACAGACGGACAACAAAATGATCCTATAAGGGTTCCGTTTTTGCCGACCGAGGTACGGAACCCTAAAAATAACTAAGAAACTTTTCGAGGAAAATTAGGTACACCGTTCTGCTGGTTTAAAGTTTACATACCTACAAGTAAAGGCTGAAATCATGTTTCTGACGCACGACCTGTTTAGTAATTTGACGTCTGCAAAGACTTATTTCATTATTCATCTATCCATTACACAAAGAACTACTTTCTTGAGCAGCTTAAGAAGTAGCGATGTGTCTATATATAAGGTATATCTTACGTTGAAATTGAGCCTTTATCTTTCTTCCTCTAAGCATTTAAAATAGCTGATATTTTTTTATACTGGCTCCTGCCCGTGACTTCACCCACTTGAAGTTTCTTGTTATAACATAAAGTAAGTATATCCTATGGCACTCTTCAATAGCGTAACTTGCTATCTGATAAAGATTTTTTTAAATCGGACGAATAGTTTCCGAGATTTCTCCCTACGTCCAAACTTATAATATGAGTGTAATAAAACAGTAAATTTCCCAAGATTTTGAAAGAAAACCCTATTATTGTCAAGTCAAACTTTGAATCTGAATTTTATTAATTCAAATGTAAAGCCAATTTACCTAAAATAATCCTTAACTCCAAAAGAATCGTGCACATTAGGGTGCATGGCAGTTAGCGCCAAGTTCTCATAAACGTTCTGAAGATAAATAGCAGTTTGCACACGCTGTCGTTAATTGCGTCTGGCAGAGCACATGGCCTTAAGTGCAACACAAAATGTACCTTTTTATCATAGCTGCTAACTAATGAGTTGTGTGCGCTTGGAGAATTAACTTGGTTATATTATTATTTATCTTGGTGGAAAAAAGACGTTATAATCATTAATCTGCATACTTAAAGGATGAAATTTCGAGGTAAGCCAATTTATAGGGTGAGGTCGTTTTGACATTTACAACTGTAACTGTTAGTCTACATCATCCCACTGCTGGGCAAAGGCTTCTTCCTGACTTCCTGATCTTTCGATCTAGGGCTAGTATGGGCCACTGGTCTTTGGTTTTGTCCAGCTCGTCCCGCCATCTTTTACGAGGTCTGCGCGTCGACTTTTACTAAAATAATACTTATACTTCCCAGTTGTATGAAAGGTGTCGCTATTCGCTCCATATGAAATATTGGTATTCCGCTCCATCTGGTTAGACTGTGAGCCCACCTGCTTAGCTGGGAAAATGCTACGCAGAGGATGACTTGGCTGAAAGGTGTTTTTGAATTCAAATATTTATTTATATGACAAGGTGTTTTTATTGCTTTTTGTCAGTTTCCCACTACCGAAAATATTGGCCGTCAATACTAAAATAACGAGTCTAATATAGCTCTAAAAAGAAATTGTGGTTATGGTACTAGATAATTGTGTTTTTTACGTTTGCTTGACTTTTAAAGGTATATCTAAAATAAAAATGCAATTTCCTACTAAGTACTACTTATCCAGCTGAAGTGTTAAATTCACTACGTTATGCGGTAACACACTGATGTTATCCGAGCGCTAGGTAGCCGTGGAGTTCTAATGCCTGGTCACGTCTCAAGTGCGCTGGCGCTGGGAAAATTATGATAATGAAACACTAGTACTTGGACGGTCTCTACAAACGGTTTTACGTAGGTGGGATTATTAGTTTATCAGAAGATTTTAGTACAGGTAGTTGGAAGTTTTCTACCCTTTTAGAACTATGCTGAATTAAACATGGCTAGCTGAATGAAATTAAACACGGAACTTAAAATATGTTAAAGTAAGTTTAACTTTCAAACTGTCGTGAATAAAATGTGGTGGGAAAAGTAAAATTTGTACACGTTATAGACTCTATTGAAAATTGCTATAGATATTGGCAAAGAACATACAACTGATATAATAAAAAAATCCTAATGTGGGTGTGTGTGTGTGTGTGTGTGTATGTGTATGTGTGTGTGTGTGTGTGGGTGTTCTTAATGTGTGTGTGTGTATGTGTTTTCTAAATTACTAGTGTGGGGCCACGTTTTTTAAAAAAAGCAAGAAAAGGAATATAAAAGAACAAATTCACAAGCCATAAATAAATAAAAACATTTATAACATTTTTATTGACCCGGTGTTTAATGTATGGAAGTCCATAGATCACAAAAAGACTTTGAATAAATATAAATTGAACCACAGCGACTTTTAGTTAGAAAATTGTAGCCTAGTGCGATAAATAAATTCATACTGAAAGCGTTCATTTCTGTGGCAGTAAAAACTCCTCGATATGCCTTTTGGTTGTATTTTCATCGGAAACGAGAGGACGGATTAAATATGAAATAAATACTGTTACACCGCTCCGGCTCATCGGCTTAGTTTTTGAAACAATAGTGGCAATTTCCATTCAGTTTGTGAAATTCTTTCGCTGGGAAATACTATGGAAGTATAGTCAGAACGTTGTCACAATATGCATTAAATGAATGTTTTGCTGCATTTAATACATCATGGTTTTTGCTGTAGTTCTTTTGCATATTTATAAGAACCAGCAGTTATTATCTAAACGATTATTGTACCTATG
This sequence comes from Noctua janthe, assembly GCA_910589295.1. Lineage (NCBI taxonomy): Eukaryota > Metazoa > Arthropoda > Insecta > Lepidoptera > Noctuidae > Noctua > Noctua janthe. Next base: position 5,560,257 of record OU342560.1, read on the forward strand.
GGTACTTAAGTAGTAATAGAACTTAGACTAGTACTTGTAATTAAACAAAATTGAATTTTAATCAAATTAGTTCGTATAAATTATCTTAGTACTCTCCTCTAGATTTTTGTAAATAATTATAATTTATTCCCCTGCCCTTATCCCAATTTTTTTGGGAGCTTTGGCTTTGGCTTTTTACGCACAAATAAACAACGTGAATAAATGAAGTTGCGTTAAAATCCAACTCGACCAAATACTACATTAGTCTATTACTGTTTGTTGCAAAGCGTCAGCTTTAAAAGTGCAATAGCTGCGGATTCTATTCAGTTTCAAAATGCTATAGTCTATACACGGGGCGACCACATAATGCTAGATGCGGCTAATAGAGCTCTCTTTAACGAGTGTACGTGCTGTTCAGCTGATGGTTTGTGTTATTGCTAATGTTCATAATGGTAAGCTTTCGCGGTATTACTATTTCCATGCAAATCTTATGAATGTTCAAGCAATAATTTTATTTATCTAAAATTGATGAATATTGTAAAATGCTAAATATTCATGATATTTCGAAAGACTACAAGCGAAACATGATTAGGTATGCTGTCGGGCTTGATAACACCTAAGAAGACAAGTTATGTAGACCTACGAAATCGAAGAATACTCACTGTTTCTAAAAGAGATAAAATACAGATAGACGTGGAATCTCCAGAAATACGTATTGACAGAATCAATTTAGCTGAAAGTGAAAGAATTTTTCGGTCATTTTTCAAAATTCCAATAACAATCAAAAATAGTTTGTTGCTACCAAAAACGCGAGCTTAAATAAAACGTATCGTTTCGCCGGCGCGAGAAATAAGCAATAAATCCTATAGTCGGATGATGTATGGGATCGTATTTATTTGGAGAACTAAGCCTCCATAAATCACCATAGACGTGCGAGTTTATACATTATACAGCCTCCTTTGAATGTAGTTACCAACACTATGTTTTATTAGGTGGATATTTTTTAGACGCCTTTGTTAGACAACCCTGACTTTTGAGCTAAAATCCTCGGTCCTCAAACCGGGAGAAAATTTCTTGGGTTTTGTGAGAGCTTATAAATGACAACAGCCTCGTTAGTCTAAAGGTCGCAAACGCGACTGCTGAACATGAGGTCCTGAGTTCGATTCCCGGGTCGGGCAAAGTGTTATTAGGATTTTCCATCAGGAATAAGTAGCAGCCACGGAGTCTGGATCTCTGCCATAATAAGGCACTTCGCTATATGCTTGCCCCCTATTACATGGGCCTTAAATATTACTGGCGAAATGTGGGTGTATTATAAGGTACACCTTGCCTAAAACTTCAAGGATTACAGGCGTGATGTTATGGTATGACAGTTGTCATTGACATCATATATGACAACTGTTGTAATGACTTCACATTCCGAAAAAACAAACATGTTTTTAAAGAAAATTCTCACGAGTTGGGGTCCGAAGTTAGGCTTTCTGGCTGTAACAAACAGGTTCAGGACCAGCGAGTAAAAAAACAAGAAGAACGCGATTTAGACATATTTAGTCATGTGTTCAATAGGGTAGATGACCAAAAAAATCTAATAAGTCTGTCAGATAGATTTTCAAAAAATATTGGACACGTATTTTTTCTTTTTTCACGCAACCAATAAATGAAGACGATAAATTGCGTCGAAAACTCGTGTGACGTCACATTGCGGTACACTTTTTACCTGAAAGTGACGTCACAAGCCCCCACTCATGATCTTTGATGCGTTTTGTCTTCGTCAATTTTTATTGTTTTGATAAAACAAAAAATACGTATCCAATATTTTTTGATAATCTAACTGACGGACTAAATAGAATCAAACTTTTTTTACTCAGGAAACATCCCTATTCGAAGAATTTTCCAACAGTATGTTGCTTCGACGAAGTAAACTTCATTGGTGTTCCAGACACTGGAAATTGTCCGAGGGCACGTACTTTGTGACACCTATAATTTTACGTCATTTATCCACTTCAATCTTCTACGAAGTGTTTTTTCAGTCTACTATTTGAGAGGCTCAGTAATGCTACGTAAGTGCTTATTTAGTTGATGTTTTTTCTCTTAAAAAGCTTTAGCTTCAGAAATGTACTTATATACGTAGTTTAGTGTAATTATGTTCCGAATATAATCTTTAATTTTTTTTTGTGAAAATTGCTCAGGGTACTTATTTTAACATGTTATCGTATGTACCACGAGGATATTACCTAGTGAGTGACTCCCTAGTATAAAAAAAATCAATTAGTATCATAACGAGATGCAACCAATCGTCATCTGCCTAGCCTTTTCCCAACTATGTTGGGATCGGCTTTCGGTCTCACCAGTCTTTTACATGGAGCGACTGCCGATCAGACCTCCACAACCCAGTTAGTACTGGGTAATACAATACCCTTTGGTGAGACTGGTTGTCAGACTTTCGGGCCATTAACTACCTGTAACGACTATCAAAAATCTAGAAATGACGGAGGAAACTCGGTCACCCATCCACGAACCAACCTAGGCAAGCGCGGCTTAACTTAAAAATCGGGCCGAGCGGTTGTTATTATTTAGCCACGAGCTCCTCCCTTTTTTTTTAAGCTGGATAAAAGTATAAACCTTCAACACACGAAATGTCTAACAACGAAATAAGGTTAAACTACCAAAAGCATTTATGATAAAAAGATCAAAGTCGTTCTTTTGTTTTGTAATCTCCAGTTTCGATGAATTCCTACGCAAACGTGGTTTTAATTAATTTCGTAGCGGGAAAAATATAACGCTTGCTTTTAAAAAATGAAGGAAGGCTTATAGGAATGAATTTTAAATTTGTTTTCATGTGGTCAGTGTTTTTTTGTATACGTGATTATGAAAAATAATGTTTACCATGGGACGTTTTTTGTTAGGTATTTATAATTTTTTATACGGAATAACCTGGTGTTTGGGTTGTTTTTTTTGCCGCTGTAGGTTTAAAAACCTTCAGGTGATGTAGGTAATGTCATAGATACGCTACATTATAATGTACAGACAGATCACAAATTATCACAATGTAATGTGTACATAAGAAGGTATTATTTCTAGTTATTTCAAGAAGAATAAACAACAAAGCTTCCCGCATTGTTTTTTATCCTGTGTTACCCACAAATTAACAAATGCCATAAGTACAGAAAAAGTTATTTTGAACGTTATTTCTCTGTCATTGTTTAGACGTTGCACGTGTCAGCTCATACATAATAGACTGATTAGTTACATTTATAATACGAGTATATATTCTACACGTGGTTCTTACCCTGATTGCCTTGCTCTAAGTCAGTAGACAGTTGCTCAGCGATGAAGTAATAACGTTGTCTCCTAATACCCGCGGAATATGCGACGACACGCGTTAAGTTACATGTTGTTTAGAACAAGAGGGGTTTGGTATAATATCATCAAGTAAGTACAAGAGCCATCGTTTTCGGTATAGTATTTCTACAAAGACTTGAGCTTTTCTTTAGCTAATTGCATTGGCAATACATTTTTGTGTTTTTCATCATAGTTTTCGCTCATAGAATTTCAAGAGCAAAGTAGTACATTTTGGTATAAGTGGGGAAACTTTGTTATTGCATTCGAGGCGGAATTCACACCCGAGTCGCAGGCGAGGTTGTTATGAAGCCGAGAACTACAGAAAGACTCATATCTCTTTGCCGAGATTAAAAAAAAACAATCACCACCGACTATAGGAATTGAACAAATTTAGACTTAGGATAAGTATTATGTTATCTGTGAATAAATTTATTTCCGCTCTCGTTGTGATAATTGAAAAAAATCGGGGATTCTGAAATACATTGCATGTTGAACCTAACCGTAGTGCGATAAGAGCCAGTTTTCGAGGAAATATAAATGTGTGTGTTGAAAATACTTTTGCCCATTGGGTATACAGGCGTGAAAAAATTTTGGTAAGATTCATCTTCATCATCCTTGGAACCAGTACCAGTAGAGCTTGTTGGTGGCACTAACAGGTTATTTTTCTGTAGAAACTATCCTGAAAGTGCTTTTTATACTTACTTAACCCCTGGTAAACCAAAAATAACCAAGGTTAACACAATTAATTGAACTGACTTAAAACTTTCTTGAAACCAGTAACACCCTACACAAGACATATTTCTTTAAATTTCTCACAAACTGTGAGCCATAAAGCTGAGACGATTGTGAGAAAAGACAAGAGAAACGTCGCTGATATAAAGCAATAACGTTAACGTCGCACAGTGTTCCCGTTTTAGCAAACTGTCTGGGCGAATATCTTGAGAAACATGAAATTTATTGCGAAAGTGCAATTTTTATATTATTCTGCAACATCTATGTGTTGTAAGCCTAAAATCTGTTAAAATTTGTGAAGTTTCACATTTATTAGTTAACGTTGCTTCAATACAAAATCAATGTCAATACAATATGACAATGTGAAATGCATTTAATACGATTGGCCACCTTTCGGTAATGTCGTACAGTCGCCATCACCTCAAGTTACCACAAACTGTCAAATTTCTCCAAATGATTTTAAACCATAAAATATTGTTGGTTAAGTTCAAAACCGAATGAGAAAATTTGACAGTTTGTGGTAACTTGATGCGCGGGCGACTGTAAAAATAAGTTGTTTAGTCTTCTGTATTTTAAATGGTTGTTTGGCGTAACTTCTGTGGAGATCTTATGAAAGGAGTATTTTAAATATTATTCCGCTCTCCACAAATAGACTTCTACGAAGTGTACATATCACCACAAAATAAAAGTTTAATGCTCTGCCAGAACAAAATCCGTCCTTGTAAGTACACCTCACAGGCTCTGATTTCTTTCATTTTAATGAACTATTGACAGATATAGTCTAGGTCACTATCAAATCTGAGTCATCGATTCATGAAGAAGAAGTGAACTCTTTTGTCCAATCGGGTACTCTCCAGCGGCCACAGTGCGTCGTTACTAATTCGCGAGCAGTGTGCTCCGGCACGCGGGCTACGCACACACAATATTGAACATAGTTCGCGAAACTGTGTGTGGAATATTAAGGTTTTCCATACCTGAGGGTAAGATGAAATGCCTTCTGTCGATGTTAGGCTTAATTTTATCGCCCACGAAGATTCTAGCAGTAATTAAGACTATGACGCTAGGAGAAAATATTTATGGATAGAGGGTTCTTTTCGGAAAATGAAAGGTCTTCCAAGAAATTGTTTCAGAATAAGATTAATTGCTGTTTTACAATTTATATACGAAATATTCAGAAAAGATCGTGAGTTAAAATTATTTTTCAACGCTCGTTTTCCAACAGTGCAAAAATATTAAGTCATTTATTTATCGCTTTAAGTCTACCGGATGCAGCTGAATACTAGTACTTTACATGGAGCGGCTGCCTATCCGACCTCCATAACCCAGTTAGTACTGGGTAATATGATACCCCTTGGTAAGTGGTTGTGAGACTTTCGGTTGACTGACTACCTGTAACGTAAAAGACCTACAATTGACAGCCAAAGGCTTAACGTGTTTTCCGAAGCACGTTAAGCCGTGACTTAACCTGAAGATCGACCCAAACGGCTGTTATTATTAAGCCACAAGTTGGCCTGCTACGCTTATATTGTCGAAACCTTTTCATCACGATTTGAACAATTCTCAACGCCAGAACTACGCTGTCGCGATTTCAACAGACCCTTTACTCACGAATTATACCTACATTGAATTAGAGCTAGCCTTACTACAGAGATTCTAACAACATGACTGTACGGATAGGAACTACTTAATCAACCCGGATTGGGCAGTCAGTCGGTGTGTCCGCTTGGGGCTTATGTAATTATCTCGGTCTGTGCTGTCGAACATCCATTTACGAAGGTAGGTACATACAGGTAGAAACTGTCTTGGACACAATTTTGGTAAGCTGCATCCTACTATGTTGGTAGATTTGTTGTAGCGTCAATCCCCAGAATCGTTTTGACGTTAAACTATAAATGAAATAGTAAATGAAAATAGAAAAAGAAGTCTAGTAATATCATCTGCCTAGCCTTTACCAACTATGTTGGGGTTGTCTTCCAGTCTAACTGGGTGCAGCTGAATACGGGTATTTTACATGGGGCGAGTGCCTATATCTGACCACCACGACCTTGTTGTACTGGGTAATATGATTTGAATAATACCTCCTTATTATTACGAGCTTTAGTAGTGGCATGGCATTAGTAAGGTTGACTGGTAGAAAATGCCTATGGCATTAAGTCCGTCTCTCTACTTTAGGGTTTGAAGTCTTAAATAAATAAATAGAAAAATTTAATTATATTTAGTAGAAAATGTACAACCACACATGACATACCATCACGCTTGTAATCCCCGAAGGGTTATTGGCACCTAATAGGACACCAACATTTCGCCAGTTATGTTTTAGTCCCATGTAATAGTTGGCTAGCCTATATATACACGTACATACTCGTAGCAAATAAAAATCATAAGACGTTGTAATACCTACTAATATATTTTAAGAATTAATAAAAATACTTAGGTAGTTGTTCTACTTGACCTACTGTAAATAACCTCATTCCCAATTTAGTTTTCCAGCAAATCATATCATTAAATCAACAAAAGAACCGAAAAAGATATCATATTAGACAAGATATCTTTCATGGGAGTAAAAGAATATTTTGATCCCTGACTTGCTACCCTTTTCCAATAATTGAATCAGCTAGACCAATCCTTTGGATCTACATAAATACATGTCAGGATTTGCTGAAGACTATTGATGTACTAGATTTCTCGGTAAGATTTTATTTTGTGTAGAATTTGTTCAGGCAATTTCAGAGAAAAAGAGTCGAGACAGAGTTCCTTAAATGTTGAGCTTATCTACACATACATACAAATAAATAAAATTGAAGTGACTGTTTGTTCTGTCAAAATAACAACTTTTGACTGAATGTATATGAAAATATATACGGCACTGACAACAAAAACACACACCAACATCGATTTTTTTCGTAAGTTATTAAGATAAAAATTTGTTTTTCCATCCAAAAGTGCAATGTGTAAAATGTATGGACGACAGATTTTTTTCCATAATATGCTGAATTGGTAAAACCTTGCTGTTTGTGTATTTTGTTTATACCATGTTTATTCCCCTCCCTTATTCCTTTGAAGTAAACTGTAGATCTGTATGTTTTAAATCACGTTTCGTATTAGGAGGTTAAGTCTGACTCAATCTATTTAAATAAAACACGAGTAAGTATTTGAATTTTTTTTTTCTTGCTTTTTGCCCGTTTGAGTGCCCCACTGCTGGGCAAAGGCCACTCTTTCTCCTTCCAAACCTCTCTGTCCTGTGCGATATCAGGCCATGTTCGCCCTAAAAAACAAAAAATAGGCAGGCATAAAATGCTGCTCATAGTAGTGCCTAATAAAAAAAAAAAAACATACAACACCGACCAGCCAAAGACTTTTGGCAAAGTTTAATTTAGTGGTAACCTAATATGTCAAAGCCAAGAGCTTTGACATAATAGGCTCATATTAACAAACCCAGCTCCATATTATACAGCCTACTCTCGGACTTCTAATAAATCCTCTCACAACCTAATTAGAACTAGTGTGAGCTTATTTAATTAGCCGCCAGCCATAAATATGGCTCAGTTCACTGTAATTTTAGTGTTTTAGGTGCTCGAGTATATTGTTTCATTGTGTAAAATATGATAGGTACGTGTTACGATGTAAGGGTAATTAAATTATCATAGAAGACGTGACTGAACATCTGAGATACGGTTCAGGCTAGGTCAAGGTCACGGATAGGTGACTTGGTTCTTTAGAATAATATACAAGCTAAGGGTAGAAGAAAGACTAGAAGAAGACCAAAGAGACGATGGATGGACGGTGTGAAGAATGATATGGCACGAAAGGAAGTGTCTGATGAGATGACGAGTAATAGAGAAGTATAGAAGAAGAAGACATGCTGTGCCGACCCAAATGAATTGGGACAAGGGCAAGAGAATGATGATGATGACAAGCTAAGGGTCAATTTTGAATAGTAATGGAGGCTGATTTGTGAAGAGGTTTCAGATTTTTAGGTTTGAGGTTTTCCTGAGCTGGTTCTGGATAGTTTCCCCTTTTCGTAGAAAACGTGAAACTATCCAGAAACCAGTAACAATACAATACAAACATACAATTTTTTAAGATTAAGTAACTAAAGTCTGTTTTTCTGTATGTCTAAACCCTGCCTAATTAAACTGTAAATAACACTAAATTATTTTACAAACCAGACTGGTGTAATTCCGAATGATAAATTAAGTAATGAGGTTATACGAGAATGTTGCTGTTATAAAGAAGATGTAGTGACAAAAATGGATGCTTATATGATTTTGGTCATGTGAAGTGGCTGAGAGAAAGGCGACTAACAAAAGGTTATTACAAGTTAGATGTGACGGGCAACCCCGGGAGGGGATTCCCTAGAAGGACATACACTGACCTTATTGGTGAGGTACTTCAGAAAGGTCAGGTGCGTCTCGCAACCGGCGTGCGTGTATGGACGTGGACGAGGTAAAAGAGTACGTTAGGATCGTAGCAGATGGCTTTCTGTGGTTTCTGCCTGTCACCCCATGGGAAAAAGGCGTGAGCTTATGTATAGGGTGTAAACAGACCCTTCACATAGCCGTCAACCAAGCATTCTGTACATCAAACTAAGTGACTCTACGCAACAATTATTGCTGGGAAACGACTTTTTTTTTGGGGTCAAAAATCACGTTTTACGGTAGGACTCGATGGAAAGCACTCGAAACATTGTGCTGATGGATGGATTGAATAGTACGGGGGTCGTGGAGGTGTGTTAAATAAAAATCTTACATTAAAAACATGTATTTAAAAAAAAAAAACTAGTGAAAAATTTGGACTTTTGACCCCCAATATCTTCGTAACTAGAAGGTTCCCAGGTATGGTCTAGAACAAAAAAATGATCGCACAGACGGAGAGAACAAGTGCCTTTCGGTTATGTTAAGGGTCTATTTACACCCTTTATAAACAAATATGTTGGTTTCGAACATAAAACCAACCCTTCAATCGGGGCTCACTTCAGCATTGACCCTCTTTCAACAATGTAAAACACAAAACACCTAAACAGCCTCATAAATCATAGCAATCAAATCACACCCCGTTATAATGTTAACAGTAACAGTTGTTGTGACTATAAACATAATTAATTGCCTGTACGGCAGATGTGCTCCTAATTTATTGCATGTTCCGGGCAAGATTACTGCTCTACTATAATTTGTAGAGCAGTAATCTTTGAATTTGGACTGCCTCGTTGGTGTAGTGGTCGCAAGCACGACTGAGACACGCTGTGCATGAGGTTCTGGGTTCGTTTCCCGGGTCGGGCAAAATGTTATTGGGTGTTTCCATCAGGAATTTCTCACATGGAACTTAAACATAACTAGCGAAATGTGGGTGTACTATTAGGTTCACCTCTGCCTAACCCTTCGAGGATTACAGGCGTGATGTTATGTTATGTAATCTTTGAATGTAGGAAATATACTCGTGCCTTTTTTGGACTATGGACCGTATGATAAAAGATATGGCTGGAAAGGGTAACTAGTGAGATAACGACAAATATAGGGAAGTATAGAAGAAGAAGATTATGATGCAGTCATCGTTCTCCTGTCGTTATTCCAATTTATTTGGGATCGGCACAGCATTATTTTCTTTTCCCATAATTTTCTAGAAGATAATGCTGATATCTTCCCTTAGAGCAGAAGAATGATGATATTTTGTACGAAGCTATTCGAGATTAACTCATTTCTTGATGAAAAGAGTAGATAATCAGTATAGTGGCTGAAATGCCATGGTTTGGTTAGTACCGTCATTTGTACATTTGTTTTGTACGGTTTTATTACACCATGCTTTTCGTCAACCCAGTCGTTTGGTAGTCAGTGGCCCAAAACGTCTGACAACCAGTCTTACCAAGGAGTATTGTATTACCCAGTACTAACTGGGTTGTGGAGGTCAGATAGGTAGTCGCTCCTTGTAAAATACTGCTATTCAGCTGCATCCTGTTAGACTGTAAGCCGACCCCAACATAGTTGGGAAAAGGCTAGGCAGATGATGCTTTCCGTCAACCCAAATTCTTCGTTTAAAAATCATGACGCCATATGAGACTTCCTAAGATAAGTCCACTGAAACATTAAAAGTCGTTTCCGTAGCGACATTTGCAGGGATATAAATTGCACTTGACGTATATTCCCACATCTCATTTTCTTCCTGTGTATTCCGACTATGGCATCGTAAAACAAATGAGCCACGACCCACTACAGAGCTCTGTAAACTACAAATCAGATAAAGATGAATGATCACCCTCGCTTCAACTAAACTCGACTAAATGAGAACTTTTCTCATCAAATTATGTGATGGGGTTGAGATTAAAGTTATTTCAGTGGATTTTGTAATGTTTTGTTAAAGCTCGTGTACGTTAGGGAATTATTTTAAAGAGAATTTTGATTTATTTGTGGGTTTATTTTATCCTGGCCTTTGCTCTCGGGTTGGCCCGCGTTTATGTAGGAAATTATCCTAATTATCTGTGTTGTTATTTCTTCAAAGACCATCTCACACATTAATCTACATGGTCCTCATATGACTTGAGCAATGTCTGGACTTTAAAAGAGACGGTGACCTCTGAGTTTGTTTCGGATGTTTCTTCTCAGAGTAGTCAGGTACGAAACACCGGCCTCATCTAGTTTTAAAACATAACATGTTGACATGTAAAAGAGTTTTTTTAAACCAATTTACAGAAATAAATATGATTTATGATTTTACGGAAACGTAGTACCGGGATTAAAGTATTCTATACTCTAACATCGGTCATTTACTCATCACATATCATTCAGATTACATTATTTTTTCCGAGCTTGATAGCGTCTGGCAGAACTTTCCATCAACGGGAAGCGTCAGGCAGTGTTATTATTAATTTATACCAATATTCTCTGCAACGTATATAAAAATCAGCACTAAAATTTGTGTTATTTTTGCGTAAATTTGGCACCTGATATTTAAAATTCTGCTATCGGCACAAGTTAGCAGGTATGCATACGTTCACAGTGCATACTAACACTGCTCAATGCCACACATTTTGTTAATCAGAAAAGAAGTACCGCCTGGGGACCCTGAGATCTTGAACCACATGGAGTTATTTTAGCATTTATAATATTAGTATCTGTAGTGGTGATTCTGACTTCACAACTCAATACACTATATTTCACATTTAGAAATACTTTTTTTTACACTTGTGTCGTGATAAAGCAAGCATGTAGGTACGATGTATTTATATAAAAATAAATAATGTCGTGCAATGGGATTTGCATAAATAAATTGGTTTGCGTGATTGGTAAGTAATGAGCTTTTCTTGCTAATTTGTTGTGAACATGGCAATAACAGTTCGTAAAACATGATTATTATGGACTAAGAAAAAAACAGTACCTATTATGGTACGAGTAAATATTCATCACATTTTATTTTCTTTCTCGAAGGAAATGAGTGAAATAAGTAAATATGCTAAAGTAAAAACAAAGTAACCTTAGCGTGATAAAATTTGAAGAGTCCATTACTTTTGATAGGCCGTAACCCTTTATTTGATTTGCCAAGTTTATGCAGATTGGAGGAAGAGCCCTCACGGCTTCGGGTGTTTTGCTATAAAATCTCACATCTCTATCATTTTAGGTTGCTTTTAAAGAGGATAAACAAAAGCGAACTTACTTTAAAGATTTACCGTTAATGGGATTGATAAATAGGGGAACTAAGAACTCGGTTTTTAAGAATCTTTTATTATTTTGCATTTTCGTGATTTATGTGATAAATAAAACATCGGTAGACACCTTATTTCCACTAATATATAGCTGAAACATAAGTTGATAATACATATATCAGAATAGTTGGAATAAATCTCCGTTTACCCTGAAATTCATTTCACAATAGAAAAACGCTCACGGTGTCTCAGCAAAAACGGAAAAACAAAACTAGCAATACGGTATCGCGCATTTCAATGTCGCATTCAGGCTTGAAACCGACATAAGCACATTTCAAGCAAAAGCCGCAAACCGACAGTTTCACCCTAACACAACCGGATTGGTGTCACACAAAATATGTACGCCTATATCGCGAAAAAGGTTTACCAAGAAATGTGTTCAAACACACCAACAAAAATGTATACGGAAAGAAACACGCTAAGTGTATCAGTTCTTTATATACAATGCCTGTTTCGTTACACGATTAAGAGCAAATATGGCTTCGTTATGTCTTTTTGCAGTAATAGGTCGTATTTGAAAATAATGTAGAACACTTTCTAGAAAAAAATAATGTTCCATTTTTTTAATTTTGTGTTTAGCAGCTGTATGTTTTCTGAAAACACTCTTTCGGCAATGAGGTTTACAAATTTTCAGCCAGTGTGCCAACAAAGATGTTGAACGAAACCTAATATTTTGTTATCATCGACGGTAGAAGGTGGCTGAAACGTCAACTAATTGGCAAAGCCAATATTAGGCTGCCAGTACCAGCTAAAGTTAACAAAAACACATCGGAACAGGCATCCAATGACATGGCATTTTTTGTAGCAATAGTTGTTACACTTTATTGAATTTCAAAGGAATCACGCGGCGCAATTCCCGTCACGAATGTACAAAGAGACGCCTGGGGCTTATTTGTTTTGATTGCACGACAGAAAATAAACCTACCTAACATAAATAATATGGAAAATAGAACAGATTTCACAAATTGTTTTATTTTTGCAAATAATTTATTTCACAACTAGCTTTTTCCCGCGGCTTCACTAGCGTTACTTTAGTTTGTCAATCAATTCAGGTTGTACTCTGCTTGTAATAATAATTCAATCATGATTCGAAAGGCACGTGGCGCCACCTATTACCATAAGAACGCCATCTATTTTTTTCTGGATGAAAGGTACCCTGTGTCCGTTTCTGTATATCTGACAACGAATATGTAAAATTTCAGGATGATCGGTTCAGTGGTTTAGGTGTGAAAAGGTAACAAACAAACAAACAAACATACGTACTTTCGTATTTATAATATTAGTTAGGATGGAAGTTAAGCGTGAGAAGAAATAAAAAGGTTATCACACCAGCAAAAATTGTAACTTTTCAAATTACCTTGGGAGGTGTACTCAGTGTTTGTTTATACATAAACTTATCAGGTACTCGATTCACATTCCATTCTATATTACGTATTATTGACGAGGAATATCCACAGACAGATCAGCTATAACAAACGAAAATGCTGCCCAAAACGCGGCGCAATCCACCACATCTTTCATATTCTGAACATTCAAAGTATCACCTTCACTATGGTGGTACCAAAAGTACCGCTCATTTTTATTCAGCAGTGACGCCCCGGGTATTCCCTTTCCTACAAATATAACTATATCAGATCCTGGGTACCCACTGTTCGTCAGTTTGTTTATAGGTTTAAATTGTTTAAGCACTTCCTTTACGATACACCGTGCTTTTGGAGACCCGGCCACATCTAACCCTAAAGGTTTGAAAGTTCCTTCATCAGATTCCATTATGAAGTTAATATTGTCTAGTTCATTCATATGTTTCTTCAAATATGCTTGAGCTCCTACCAGGCCAGGCTCTTCGGCAGTCCATAAAATAGCTCGGATGGTTCGTTTAGGTTTAAGTTTTAGAATGTTGAGAATAACTGGAACAAACCAGCTTATCATCATACCTCCACCGTCATCCATTGCTCCTTGTCCTACATCCCAACTGTCGATATGACCAGATACGATGACTTGTTTCTCAGGATATAATATTCCTTTTAGATCTACTAACGTGTTTCGAGATTTCTTTGTATCATATGTGTACGACATGTTGATATGTAGAAGGATTTTTTCTCCAGCATCTTGTAACCTTCTTAGTAAATCTGCATCTTCTAAAGTAATAGCAGCTGTTGGTATTTTTGGTACATTATCTTCATATTCCTGGGCTCCTGTGTGTGGAGAATATATTGAAAAGGGCGTTATGCTCCTAACTAGAGTTGCTACGGCACCTTTCTTGGCTGCTTTTGAAGCACCATGACTTCTATAAACAACGGTGTCGCCATAAGTTACATAATGTGCGTCGAATACCACAATTTTTCCTTCAATTGATTGTTGATCAGTTTTGTCAAGTTCATCAAAACTGCTGATCACTATTGCTTCAGCGGTAATGCCTTCTGGTGGTGTACTAACACTGGTACCAAGTCCTAGTATGGCAATGTTTTTCGGTTGAGGTTGCACCATTTTGGCTGATTCGTGTACGCGTACCCAATGTGGTACCTGAAAAATATTGAGCATAATGTGTTGGGTATTACAATACAATTATTTGTTTCACCAAAGTATTGTCTATTTAAAAAACTAGAAATTACATTTTAGAGATTAATAGTAAAATTTCAATGGATTTGGTAAATATTATGTAGCAGCAGAAGGATAAGTTTTTGGCCAAGCGCTGGAAATTGGACATCATTATTGATACTGGTTTGTAGCGGCACGTATAGCAATTTCCTGGTACGTGTCCAATCCAGCTTAATCTTAATACTACTACAGCTTCGAGCACATAAAATGAATATTAATTTTATAGATATTTTATATCGAGTTGAGTTAGGTGGGCATGGATGATATTAAACATTAAAATAACTTGAAGTTATAATCCTGTCAGTTGGGCATACACTACATACGAAAATGGTGGTCTCGTAAATTCTATAGGTTAACGGTACCGATAATTGAAAATGTTTACCTCTAATTCTTCAGTTGTAACATCATCTAGACCATTATGTTTAGTTAGATTTATCATATGATCTATCGACCTTTCTAGAACTTCTGTACCTGATGGACGAGCGCCAAACTTGTCAATGAATTGTGTATATCTGAAAATTATATTATTATTGAAATTATAATACTGCAAAAAACCCAGGTAAACTTTCATTGCCAAAAACAGAATTCATCTATACATAAAATAAAATTGAAGTGTTTGTTTGTAAAAACAGCTTTTCACTTAATGCAAATGAAAGTATTTACGATACTTATAACAAAAAAAAAAGATTTTTCTTTTTTAAATATCTGTCTGTCTGTTTCTTCCGGCGAATTTACGAAACGGCCGGCCAATTTTGACGGGACTTTGAGATAGCTGATGATAAAAGGTGTACTTTTATTTTAACACTTTGTCAGAATAATTAATCTGTCTCTTTACAGCTTTCTAGTACTAAGAATCTTTGAGCTAAGCTGCGGACAGACAGACAGACGGACATGGCAAAACTATAAGGGTTCCTTGTCGACTACGGAACCCTAAAAACCTTAAAATTGGCAAAAAATCGGGAAGTAAAATTTTAAACGCGTATAAACTCAATGTTATGTCATCAATGAATACAAATGCTCAACTACAATGCGGGCGGACTACAAAAACGTTTCCATGGCATTTTTATATTTTTATTGTTGTAGTAATTTCATAACTACTTCAGTTATAAAATGAATGAGTTATGTAACTAATAAAATTATTATTTTAATAGTTACACAACTCATTCACGTATGTAACTAATAAAATTGTGTTATTTGTGTGTGTGTTTGTGTTGTGTGTGTTAAATTGTTTCGTTATGTAACTAATAAAATACTATTTTAATAGTTACATAACTCATTCATTCTTATAACTTCGTTATTATATACTACCACAGTGATTTTTTCACACACCCAAACTCAACCGTTTAGCTGGTAGAGGGGGGAGGACACTTGATTCTAACAAAAATTAGCACTTTAAAGATTAATATTTATAAAACGAATACCTTAATCGGAAAATTATTTAATCAAACTCGCAATATTTTTTAAAGACCCATCCAACGACATCCCACACTATAGGGAACCCGAGAAAAAAAATATTCCCTCTTTATGTTTACAGGAGATACCCTAAAAAGATACTTTTCGTGATTTTATTTTACCACTTTACCGGCGTAACTAATCTGTATATTCATGTCTAATTACAGCTTTCTAGTACTATGAGTCTTTGAGCTAAGCTGCGGACAAACAGACGGCCATTGCAAAACTATAAGGGTTCCTTGTTGACTATGGAACCCTAAAAACCTTGAAATTGTTAACAAAAACCGATTTAAATCGGGAAGTACTTAATATTTTAAACCCGTATACACTCAATGTTATGTCATCTATGAATTCAAATGCTTAACTACAATGCGGGTGGAACTAAAAAAAACATATCCATGGCATTTTTTATTTTTATTGTTGTGGTAATTTCATAATAATTTCAGTAATGAAATGAATGAGTTATGTAACTAATAAAATAGTAGTACTAGTTATTACAATATTCACTCACTCTTGATACATTGTCACTCCAAAACTCGTTCTAACTTCATCCATGATTCGTTTAGTCACATTTTCATACGATGCAATTTCTTTCACCAATTCTGCATCCAGTTCACAGTTATCATCCCATCGGGTAATAATAACACTTGCATCTACCACTAGAGTAATTATTGCACTTAAAATAATAATTACTTTTAATACGATAGCCATACTGAACTGTGCCACAGTCGGCTCAATACTAACGAGGAAGTTATTATCGCCGCTTGAACTTTTGATGTCAACATTAGTACCTAAATTCTGTTTGATAATAGCGTGTTCAACTATTATAGTTACTTATATTTTTCAACTCGTTGTAAAGCAGTTGGGAATGGTTTAATGACTATGTTTAGTGATAAAATTGTTTTGATAAATAGGCCCTAAAACTAGTATAAGCTGGACTCTTATTCCATTGATGCTCCGTGCTTCATGACCTTGAACTGACCTACAGTTCAAGGTCAAAGCGTTATTGCTGATTGCTACCTGGATAATATTGAGGTAGACTGTATTTTACTGTGCAATAGAATTTTGTTAAATGAATGTAGTAAAGTCTTGTTACTTACCTTTATACCATTATTGCGTGCAAACTTAAGGATAAACGTATGGTATTAGTATTTAACTATGCAGTAAATAGTTACTGCATACTTGAATATATAAATTCCATACATTCCTTATGGAAATGCTACTGTATTTATCTGCTGACAAACATCTACATATGGATAAGAGCCTGTAATAAATCAATGAACTTAGCTGTCGCAGTCTTATGCTCGACTTAGGCCTTTCACAAGCAGTGCCATACCACCCAATTATTACTGTTGTGGTTACACCTTATTTTGGCAATAATTATTTTATGTCAATCTTTGTTATTGGTTTAAATAGGCCTTAGAAGACCTACGCTTACCTTATTGTTGATTTTTGTTTTTCTGCAATTGTGCTTCTGTATCTTCAGGTGCGTTGTCATCACCTACCTAGCCTTTTCCTATGTTGGTGTCGGTTTCCAGTCTAACCGGATGCAGCTAAATACCAGTGTATTATATGGAGCGACTGCCTATCTGACCTACGCTATCCAGTTAGTACTGGGTAATACCATATTCTTTGGTAAGACTGGTTGTCACACTTTCGAGCCACTGACTACCCGTTACGACTGTCAAAGATTTACAAATAACAGCCGGGACCAACGGCTTAACGAGTTTTCTGAGGCACGGAGGAAACTCGGGATGTAATGGATGGTCACCCACCCACGGACCAACTTAGGCAATGGTGGCTTAACCTAAAGATCCACCTGAGCGGCGGTAAACGCAACGTAAATACGTCGATTTTTTAATTAAAAAAACAATTATCCTATGGAATTTTAGTTAAATTATTTACGACAAGCACAATCAGTAACATCCATAGATATGAATAAATTCTTAAAATTATGAATATATTATTTGTGAAACGAGTGTTTTAATTTTAAGATCCACGTATATACGTAACGAAAAACGTCGAAACTTGTGCTAGGGCCTCAGATGTATGGACGTGAACGAATCAAAATTAGTAAATGCATAATAGTGTCTGTACTGTACACTCGCCGAGAGCCTCCGAGGCAGGGCGAGTGCAAGAGTGTACAGCCAAGCGAGGAACACCAAGGCTAGACTGACGCTACTACTTTCTTGAACTCGACTTGCCTCGGAGTGACTTGGCGAGAGTGTACAGCCAACATAAGGATTTTAACAGATGGCGATGGGATAGTCTATACTAATATTATAAAGACGAAAGATTTGTATTTTCGTATGTTTGTAACGAATTTATTAAACGAGGAGGAGCTCGTGGCTAAATAATAACAGCCGCTCGGATCGATCTTTAGGTTAAGCCGTGCTTACCTAGGTTGGTCTGTGGATGGGTGACCACCCATTACATACCGAGTTTCCTCCGTGCCTTGGAAAGCACGTTACGCCGTTGGTCCCGGGTGTCGTTTGTAGATCTTTGACAGTCGTTAGGTAGGCAGTGGCCCAAAAGTCTGACAACCAGTCTTACCAAGGGGTATCGTATTACCTAGTACTAACTGGGTTGTGGAGGTCAGATAGGCAGTCGCTCCATGTAAAATACTGGTATTCAGCTGCATCCGGTTAGACTGGAAGCCGACCCCAATAAAGTAGGGAAAAGGCTAGGCAGATGATGTATGTTTGTAACGAATAAACTCAAAAACTACTGGACCAATTTTAAAAATTCTTCCAACATTAAAATGTTAAATTATCCCTGAGTAACAAGCCGGGATGGGCCGCTAGTATAATATATTTTGATGTACGTTCAGAACACTTTTAAAATGCTGTTAAGTTACTCTCAACGTAGCAAAAGCATCCGTGGCAAAAATAGAAGTGTTTTTGCATAGATTTCATATCACGTTCTGTAAAATTTCGTTCGAATCCGCTGTGAATGCGTGACTTAGATGCCGATCGACATTCAATATTATTCTGATATGAGATCTGAATATCTGCCAAATGATTTTTTATTTGAATTCTGTGAAGAACGTCATATATTTGGAATATCTTCTTAAAAAATCTTCAATTCGCTCAGTGATAGACAACGAACAACCTAAGCTCCTGCTATGAATCCCGATATGCACCACCCGCTGGTCCGCTGCTGGTGGACAGTGACACAATTAAAAAAAAATAGTCCCCTTTATGCACCACTATGGACAAGGTAGGTGATGGACATCGGGAATCATCGAGCCACAGAAGCTTGAAGCATGCTAGACAAGAGTCCCATTAATGGCGAACGAGAGCACTGAAGAAGGATTTTCGAAAAAAAAAAATGGACAAACTAACAGACACACTATTGTGTTGGTAAATATTATAAGAATCTATTTATAAATATTTTTCGCAGGGAAATCCTGTCCAATCTTTGAAAACTGCGTCGTCGCAC
The DNA here is from genome assembly GCA_910589295.1 of Noctua janthe. Lineage (NCBI taxonomy): Eukaryota > Metazoa > Arthropoda > Insecta > Lepidoptera > Noctuidae > Noctua > Noctua janthe. The sequence continues at coordinate 5,579,494 of OU342560.1, forward strand.
AAAAAGATAACAAACTATATCAATGCACTTTTAAAATCACCTCAAAATTAAGCTCACTTTCGCCAAACACACAAACATGATTAATTACCCCGAACCGAATGAGTAAGTACATCATCAAATTGAATTTTATTCAATTTACTCAAACTTAGGAGCTCCTGTGGGTTTATAACTCAATTTCTCGTACACGAGTAAGATCGCTAATAAGTAGGCAGGTGTATTGTATGGGGCCATTAAGGCTCTGTTTGCAATGGCATAGCTTAGGTATACTTAGTCGGATCTAGTAAGACAGCTGTCTGTATAGGCTACGTCTGCATTTAGTAGACGGATTACGCAAAATGAAATCTAAGTTTAAACGTTTTAAGGAATATGTTTTATCAATAACATCACGCTCGTAATCTCCGAAGGGTTAGACAAAGGTGTACCATTGGTAAATCTTTACCACTTACAAAAACTGGTGAACTTTGTATAAGTTCGTTGTAATAGGTGACGGGCCAATTGGCATCAACCGGGCACAAATCCCGACTCCGGGCTATTAAAGAGATTCTAGAGGAAAAACCCGATATCACTGAACCCAACCTGGGAATCAAATCCAATAACTCATGCTCAAAACTTGGCTAACAAAAAAGTTTTATTTCCTTAGGAGTGGTCAACCCGCTCCTAATGTTACTGTTTGTAAATCTTTTCAGAGACAGTTATTTCATTAAAGGAGGGAGAAAAAAGAAAATAACAATAGCTGGAATGTAATTTTTTTTTAGTATTCCTTTCAGCCACCCCTTTTAATTGATATCCAATCATGATAACTGATCCGACATCTTTGGGAGTCCACCATATTGGATTTAGAATGACAATTAAGCTAACCATGCATTGTCATAAACAAAACGTGTACGCAAAATTTCAGCTCAATCGGTTGGGGATAAATGTTTTAAAATTCAGTTGCAAGATTTGACCTAAACACACAATACAAACATTGAAAATTAATTAAAAGCTTGTAATAAAAAATTATTAAGTTATCTAATCATGACACTCTGTTCAGAGAACACTTAGCTGTTCTTTAACCTGAATGCAGAAATGAGCACTCTTCCGTTCTTATAACTGGTTCGTGAGTACTCAAGTTTTAGTAAGAGAGTTCATACTAAGCTAACTTTCTTGGTATTTTACACGGTTTGAGCTAGTGCTCTCTTTATGTTCCTTGTGTGCATTATGTTTGTACAAACATTAAGAAAATCTTAGCGAACTTAGTGAATAAGGACCTTGATGGTGTATGTTGACCTTAATGAAAGAAAAACTCTTTATTAACACGAGTATTTGAAGTTGCATTAGGTTTTATGTTCGTTCTTAGGGTTCCGTGGGCGAATGGCAAAAAACGGAACCCTAATAGATTTGTCATGTCTGTCTGTCTGTCCGTCCGTATATCACAGCCACTTTCATCCGAAACTATTAGGACTACATAGTTCAAACTTGGTAGGTAGCTATGTATTCTGTGAACCGCTTTACGATTTTTATACAAAAATAAAACAAAATAGAAGATTAAGGCTCCCCATATATGGAACTAAAACTATAAAAAAAAAACATCAAACCTATACGTGCGGGGTGTTTATATATAGGTCTTTAAAAATGACATTGAGGTTCACGGAAACATTTTTTCTCAAAGTCAATCGTTTGAAAGATAGACACTTCCAAAGTGGTAAAATGTGTGTCCCTCTATTTACTAAAGAAAGAGAAAATTTTTGAAAAAAATTAGGATTGTAGAACGTAAAAAAAACTTTCAACGAAAATTGGTTATTCAAACCAATTTTCGTTGATGTCGATGTTTAGTTTTTGAGATATGGGACTTTTTCATCAAGCTGCAGCCGTAACTTTGTTTTTCATTAACATACTATGAAAAACAAATTTAATTTTGCTGTTGAATGTAATACAATACAACATAAAGGCTTGTAAATGGCTTGCCGTTGTTTGCTTCGCTATTAATTTTTGTATTGCTAGCTGTAAGCCACCCAAACACAATAAAATAAAATAAATAAAATAAATAAAATAAATAAAATAAATAAAATAAATAAAATAAATAAAATAAATAAAATAAATAAAATAAATAAAATAAATAAAATAAATAAAATAAATAAAATAAATAAAATAAATAAAATAAATAAAATAAATAAAATAAATAAAATAAATAAAATAAATAAAATAAATAAAATAAATAAAATAAATAAAATAAATAAAATAAATAAAATAAATAAAATAAATAAAATAAATAAAATAAATAAAATAAATAAAATAAATAAAATAAATAAAATAAATATAATAAATAAAATAAATAAAATAAATAAAATAAATAAAATAAATAAAATAAATAAAATAAATAAAATAAATAAAATAAATAAAATAAATAAAATAAATAAAATAAATAAAATAAATAAAATAAATAAAATAAATAAAATAAATAAATAAATATATTAAAAATATTTTGAATGAGCCTTCATGCGTGTCAGTACGACTCGCACTTGGCCAGTTTTAAAACTCCCAAGATTTTTAGAAAACTATTTGTATAAAGATTTTGTTCGGAATGTACTTCTCCTATCTTCCTGCCTTTGTCCCAAGATATTAGGGTCGGCAGAACACGTTTTCTTCTTCCATTTTTCCCTGTCAGACGTCACGGCATCAGTTTGAGTTAATTGTCGGAATTTAACCTTTAACACAAAACTAGTTAGTGGTATCCAAGTCGAAATTATAAATAGACTTATAATAAGCATATTTATAGTTTGTAGATAATGTATATACTTGGAGGAGCTCGTGGCTAAATAATAACCGCCGCTCGGGTCGATCTTTAGGTTAAGCCGTGCTTATCTAGGTTGGTCTGTGGATGGGTGACCGCCCATTACATACCGAGTTTCCTCCGTGTCTCGGAAAGTACGTCAAGCCGTTGGTCCCGGCTGTCATCTGTAGATCTTTGACAGTCGTTACAGGTAGTCAGTGGCCTAAAAAGTCTGACAACCAGCCTTACCAAGGGGTATCGTATTACCCAGTACTAACTGGGTTGTGGAGTTCAGATAGGCAGTCGCTCCATGTAAAATACTGGTATTCAGCTGCATCCGGTTAGCCTGGAAGCCGACCCCAACGAAGTTGGGAAAAGGCTAGGCAGATGATGATATAATGTATATACTTACGCATAGTAAATAAAAATCATAATTTTACCCAACAGGTAAACGGTAGCTAACTGGAAAAATCTTGGTTAAAAAAATGCTTTAAAGTAATTTTACAATCTGTAGTGATGAAACAAATTACACAAAGTTAGTAAATCTCCTGCCAAAACATACAAACTCGGTAGTCAAGGGCGTTCCTACTGGCCCAATGGCCACCATTGCCAGAGGACTGGCCCTTTCTTTGGCCAATAAATCAGCTTTGCCATCCAACGTGGCAACACTGACAGCCTTCAGGGCACTTTTCCTGCTGACAGCGAAGCGGACGAATTTTTAGACGCCCTTCATATCCGTACGACGCACGTCACTTCCTGCCGCCTTTCCTCCTTTAAATATTTACAGTTTGTAAGTAATATACATCCACAAAGTTTTGTTAAAAAAAACACATACCTTGAATTTAGTATCTCCTTAAATAAAACGATGAAGATAGAAACTTTTGCAACAGAAAGTCAACATCCTCTTATTATAAGCTGCAACTAAAACGATTATTGGCAACAAAAGGAGCATCTCGGGAAGCTTCCATTAGACTCAAGGGAGAACTTAGTGCTCCGGACGAATTGTTTGCTGGACTCTCAACTCATTGTCAAAAGGGCATTGAGATAGTTTCCATGTTGATTTTTATTATAAGCTTATAATGTTCCACTGCAGGGCAAGGGCACCCCTTCCCTTCTTCCTCTTTTCGCGACCTATTACGATTGTAGGCCAATCCATTGAGAGAGCGTCCAACTCATCCCGCCATCTTGTTCTGGGCCTGCTGCGTTGTCGTTTCTTGCTATTTGATCACTAGTTTACAAATTGTAACTTTTTTGAAAGATTTTTTTATAAGCATGTTAAACTACCTTCCTTTAGCTTAAAAGTGTTAGCAGAAATATTCTATTACGTCACATTTTTTTTACTGTCAAATCATATTTTTCTGCAACCCCAATTGGGGGTTGTAGTTTCATGTTCATTTATTCGACACAAACAATAAAAAACTCGTTTCAAATTTTGTATAGCGAAAACTGTTTACTAAATTCTGGTCTCTTTCCCTACATTGGTGAACAGATTAGAGATATGTAAACAAATATTTCCAAAACCAGACGTCACGGATTTTTCAAATATTTTTTTCTGGATAACTATTCCTATAATACACAATAATTAACAACTTCTAGCTGGGGTATCAAAATCGTGTAAACTAGTGTATCCACTGAGTGTGTTCAGTGAGTTTCCATGTTGAGTTTGTAAATATGGTAGGTGGGATCTATGACTTATGATGGTCAATAAGTAGATGAATATTGCTGTCGTATAGTTTTTGGTTCTTTACTGGTCAAAACTCAATGAAAGTTTTGATCATCACTCTCGATCATTGTACGTTGGCAATCACATAAATATTCTTTTCCTTACTGCAAAATTAATTGGTCAACATTAAAACGCATGCTCGGTTACAATAGCAAACAGGATCATGTTTTTTTTTACCCATAGAGTAGAAAAATATAGGCAGAAAACAACGTCGAAAAGTAGATAAATATCAGTGAGACATGTAAAATAAAAATATCTTTGTAAAAAAAATGTACTATGTCGCTGTGCCGCCGACGTGCCAGTACTAAATCAAGTCAATGAATATTAAAGGAATACTCTACTATCTTACTAAATGATAAACGAGAAGTTCTTTTATAAGAAACGTGACTTTGAAAAGATCTCGATTTATCCTTATTACTTTTCTTGACAACCAGAGTTCATGGTTGAATGTCATCCCCTTGATATTACGACCGAATAATAAACGGCAAGTACGTTGACGTCGACGGACGAGCTAGTGGCTAAATAATAACAGCCGCTCGGGTCGATCTTCAGGTTAAGCCGCTCTTGCCTAGGTTAGTCTGTGGATGGGCAACCACCCAATACATACTGAGTTTCCTCCGTGCCTCGGAAATCACGTTGAGCCGTCGCGGCTGACATTTGTAGATCTTTGACAGTCGTTACAATACAGTGGCCCGAAAGACTGACAAACAAAAAAAAAATCTGTACCTACTTTCATAGCAAATCAAATTCTGATTCTGATTCCAGTCTTACCAAGGGGTATCGTGTTACTCAATACCAACTGAGTTGTGGAGGTCAGATTGGCAGTCGCTCCATGTAAAATACTGGTATTCAACTGCATCCGGTTACACTGGAAGCTGACCGGTTGCCCAGAAGTGGAACAAAAAAAGGAAAAAAAAACTGAAATTATGAAATATTTTCAGTCTAAATACTCTTGCGATATAAGATAAAGATTGTTTGCTATCCCAGATATTGTAGATAAAACACACATTACCAAGTTTAGATAATTTTACAAACTTTTAACTCACATAAACAGATACATTAGGCTGAAAACTTCATAAAAGAGGATCAACGTTTATTTGAAAGTTACCAAACTCGACTTGAGTTTATTTTGCGTTGAATACAAGTAGAACTGATACGTTTGAAAGTCTCATTGGATATTATACTTTTATATTAAAATTTTGTAAAATCAATTATGTAGGTTGCCTTTGATAATTATAAGGCTGTTTGCATATTCACGTGGGAAGAAGTTTACAAAAGTTGATGTTAGATTGCTCCCGTCAGGGATGTGCCAACATGAACTTTATGGTTTAAAGAATAAAGATCATTGTAATTTTGTCAGACTTATCAGTGCCAGTAAACTAACAACAACAGTATTGTTCAAAGAATAAATATCACTGCGAAATCACAGTGATGCAAAGACAGCGGTAAAATAACGGTGAAAAGACTGTAACTTTGAATGACGCGGGAAATCCGTTCGAAATACGAATTGCTTCGTGCACATCTGATTCGCATCTAATTGGCTGCAGTTTCGTTCGTGCGGAATCGTGTGTACGATATTGGATGTTCATGCGACAAGTTTAGACCCAACATTTAGTTCCATCTGCGTCCAAGCAAATGTGACCAAACACTCCAACTACATGGTTTTAAGCAAGATTAACTTGGAATTATATAGCTGTTGGTTCTAATAGCCAATTATGGGAACCAATGTCCAAGAACGTAGATACCGTGATCTCTAGAGCATCGGTTCTTGGACGTTGCCGAAAACCATAGAGCCAAAATATAAAATTTGTGAAGATCAAGGAAACGATGGATAGATTGTGTGAGGAATGATATGTAAGAAAAACGAGTTAATGATAGCGTGATCGTTGAGAGGGGAGAATGGAAGAAAAATACGTGTTGGGCTGACCCTAAGTAACATGTTACAATGGTAGGAAGATGATGATGACTATACGGTTTTTTGCAACATCGACACCCACAGATTTACACACAAAGTCAGCGATATATCAAGCTATAAAATTCTCCTATAACATGGCCTCGCTTTGTATAGATTTCACGTACAATGAGAGATCCGCTTATACTGGTCTACATAGCTTGATTAGGCGTCGTACATTCGTAGTAGTAAAGTAGGTAATACACTCATAAATATCCGGTCGGTACACAAACTAATTCAGTATTCCCATCCACGTTAAGGGGGTAATCTATGTTCCAAGCACACCACTGTTTCCGATTACCAAACTGAGTGAATTTGTTCCGAAACAAAAAACTTTGAGCTCCATTTCGGTGGGTATAGGTGATCAATCTGCGAAGTTTGTTCTTGTTCCGAAGTTGGATGATAGAAAGGTGTATTTGTTGATAAGGTCGGGTGTCAATAGCGGGTCTGTTGTGGTCGGAAATTGGAGATGGTTGGCACAGTTATTGATTGTGTTTGATCCTGTTTGATCTCGGCCTTCAAATTTTGGTCATTGTTTTATAATTTCAAAAGGGCTTGTTGACGAGGGAAAGTGCGTCACGTCCCAGCCGCCGCGGTAGCCGCCCCGGGTGTCGGGGATCACGTGCTCGTCACCGTAGGCGCGGGCCTGTGGACGGCGAGTAATGGGCTAGCTCGCCGTCCGGCCGTCTTATGACAACAGGCCGAGTCGATGGCGCGTTCATGTTTCACGCGCGGCTCAAAGAGATGTCAGTAATAAGGAAGGGGTCCGCAAGCGCCGATGCTGCCAGGGCTCCGGGACTGTTCGAAAGAGATACCGCGGCCCTGGAACACAAAGGGCAAAGAAGGAACATGGATGGGTTTTAGTCAGTAGAAGTCTGACACTCCCTTCCACTCCGCCCAGAGTGGCGAGGGTCATTTGATGATTTCTCATCCGAAAAAAAAGGGGCTTGTTGACTGGCGCCTGAAACTCAACCTGTCTTAATTAATCTAATTAAAAAACTTAGACTACTACGTAATTCTGTCAATTAATGTTGACTAGTTTTCGTATTGACAACATAACGTGCAAAACTTTCACTAGGGACTACAACGGATAGCCTACAAACGTCCAAATTAAGTGTTTTTCGCCACTTGTTTACCAATTAACAAAACACTCAGAGTTAATTAAAAACGGTATCGGAACTAACCTAAAATGTATTTTACCTAAAATTTCGACTAATTAAATTGGTTTCTGAGAATTAATAACCCAGACATTTTCCTCTAGGGTAAAGAATGATATCACTAAAAGCCCCAAGCTTACATTAAGGAATTACAGAGGCAGATTTACATTTTCATTACTGGCAACACTCGACGCTCGTACGCAGCGACTGCTAATGGCAAATGTGCACTTATGAGAATGGCTTTTATTACGAGTTTTGGTAATAAGGATTTTGATTGGATAAGGTTTTTTTAGGGTTCACTAACCAAAGTAACGCCAACGTCACCTCTGGCACTGGGAATGGTTTGCGATTTTATGTCACTAAGTCATCATCATCTGCCGAGCTTATTCCCAACTATGTTGGGGTCGGCTTCCAGTCTAACCGGATGCAGCTGAATACCAATTTTATGTCGCTAAGTATCAGCAGTATTCTATGAAGTAAAATTTTAATGAGTAATAATGAGGATAATGAGTATAATGTGTATAATGAGTATAATGTGTACGAGTATAATGTGTATAATGAGTATAATGATCGGATGATACCTTTTTTCAATAAAAGCGCTTAACGGCCCTATACGAGTTGGCATCGGGCCCACCTTCAAAAGGTCAAAAAGTCCTAAATTTTTTTAAAGACATCTAATAATTGTATCAAATTCATACTTTTGTTCAAATCAGTTAATTTATAAAATAGCAATGATTTATTACATTCTATTGTAATATTGAATTTTCTCTCACACCTACATACGTACTGAGCCATTTCTATTTAATTAGACAAAATCCCTGATATTTATTAGCTTTTCTTTAGGCTCTAAACAAAGGCACGCCATGATATTAATTTACTTCGCCGCATAAAGACATCTCAGTGAAATTGATCTCAACGAAACAATACGGTTTAAATTATTTCAATTACTAATTTAATTAAGAAATTGCCGAGAACGAACAAAAAACGACCTTACGTATTGAAAGAAACATCTGACGAATGACGTTTACAAACGAAGTTACATAAAAGAGAAGATTAGAAGCAGCAAAGACGGATTTAGGGAATCAATAACGACTATTATTCTTCTATACAATGACTTAGGAGTGACCCTATAGCCCTTTACCCGATATTGAATCTTGCCGAAGCATTTTAGGAATTTTTCGTTATATTTGGGGGAAACATTCGGTAAAAGATACGAGGGTTTTCAATGTAAGGGGCTGGTTTAATGTCAATATGGGAGAATTTATGGGAATACTGTGGTACTGGAAGACGCTTTAGATATTCGCTTTATGTTGGTCGATATATATCTGCGAATCGCTGTTTTAGGGAGCGGTATAAACAATGTACTTCTTGGTTTTAGATATTTGAGAAATACCAAAGAATATCATGGACTACTGAATACTACAAATATATATACGAAAAAATACAAACTGACTCTTTATCAGATGATTTCTTAAGAAATAATCATATTTCTTAAGTACACAAAAAAGACCCCATTAAATTACCAAAGAATGTTTATTTTTGCTTGAAAAGAGCGACATAAGCACCCTGAGCCCCGACACCTTTCCAAAGTAATTGTAAAAGCACTGAAAACATTTTTATGTCAGCTCAAAGTAAAAGGTTTTACAAAATAACGTTGAAGACCTGATGTTTATCTCCGCAATACTTCATAAATTCACTGTCCGGAGTGCTTTTAGGACTATTTTAAGTAGCCATTATGGCACGTTTCCAGTGGCGATTTATGAACGGTAAAAAAACCTCACATTATTTGATGGTCAGCTGTTTTATAGGGCGATAGTCGTCTGACAATTTTATGAGCACTTTTATTATATTTACCTAGGTAGGTGCATATTTGTTTAAATGAAGTGACTGACTGATATGACAACTTAAAGCTTTAATCCCTGACATTCGAAAGAGAAGCTCTGTGCCAATTCGTAGTGATTCCAAAAGGGTGAGGATTTTTTAAAACTTAAGGTTGAATTTTGTCTGGCAAAAGCTCTATAGTGGGCTACGTGTCTGTAAATGGTCCGATATCTATAGGGTTTGTTACTTAATTACAAAGTGCTATAAATCTGTCAGCAAATAAACTAGAATGCTTTGTATATGGCCCATTTCCTAACCAGTTGGAGGATGTGCGGACCTTTTTGGTCGGAATTTCTGATCTAGTTGAGCTGAAAAGTGATATATTGCAAGTACCTAATGCTTGGAGAGTTCATTTTAAATGTAGTCTACGGTAAAAATAATAACTACCTTCTATAGCATTATCTATACAAATAAATAAAATTAAAGTATCTGTTTGTAATTTTAAAATAACAGTTTTTTACTGACTGCATATAAAAGTAGGTATACACGGTACTTATAACAAAACATTTTTATTAAATTTTTGTCTGTCTTTCTGTTTGTTCCGGTTCATCTCCGAAATGGCTGGATCGGTTTTTACGGGACTTTCACTGACAGATAGCTGATGTTATAATGAGTAACTTAGGCTACTTTTTTTTTAGAACAAATATTTGGATAACCTACAAATTAAAATCCTTGAAATTTTTAACAAAATCCGATTTAAATGCGGAAGTATTATTTTTATAACAATTTCACAGTGCACAGCTAGTACTATAGGTATACATTGTGTCTAAAAACCCCACAATTTTTCCGTAAAAGAAATGAAAAATATTTCCAAATGTCGTTTGTGTATTGCGACAAAATATAGTCGCAGCAAGCTTTTCTTCAATAAACGTAAGTGCTTTCATCTTAATTGCACTAAAAGAAACTTAAATTATATGAAACGTCCGAAACCTCTTTCCTGAATTAAGTTTTACGACTTGCACTTACTTAAAAAAGGTTTCACCTTTCATGGTTAAAACCAATAAACAAATGAGGTGCTAAAATTTTATGAGCCCATTTTCTATGAGGCAAAGGCATTTTCATATTCAACCTTCTTGCTCCTACACTTAATGAGAAAAGTTAAGTTGATCGTCCCAATCAATCTTCTAAATAAATGAATGCAATCCTTTTTTATAGCGAACGTTAAGAAATTGTATTTTTTTAGGCTTCTTAGATTTGTATCAATTTAGAGTTGTTCGATACAACTCTAAATTGATACAATAAGAAATTAGATTTGCATATTTTAAAGAACTTTTCGTTTTTAACGTTAATGTTTGAGTTTATCGAGTGGTGATTATCGTAAAAAATTAAGAAGTTTTAATTATGTTTTTGTTAGATGGAAAAAGGTAGCTTATCGGGCTATACCAGAATATAATAAAATAATAGAACAGTATGGATGAAGAAGACAAGATAAGGGCAGATGAATGATGATGATCTTCTTCTTTCCTTTATCGTGTGGTTATTGCCTAACCTGATGTCAGAGTTTTTATGCCGTCCACGCCTCTGACTTGGTTTTACATACCGTCAAGAAGTATCTCTCAGGCATGCTGGTTTCTTCACGATATTTCCCTTCACCGAAGCAAGTGATAATTATACAATACGCACATGAATCCGAAAAATCAGAGGTGCGTGTCTTGGGTTCGAACTCGAGACCTATGACTCTTTCTTTATCGTGTGGTTAGTTCCTAACCTGGTGTCAGAGTTTTTATGCCGCCCATGGGCCTCTGACTTGGCTTAACATGCCGTTAAGAAATATCTCTCAGGCATGCTGGTTTCCTCACGATGTTTTCCTTCACCGAAGCAAGTGATGATTATACAATACGCACATGAATCCGAAAAGTCAGAGATGCGTGCCTTGGGTTCGAACTCGAGACCTATGACTTGGCAGTCCGACGGTCACACCACTAGGCTGTCACTGCCACCTATGACTTAATGATTATGATAAGAAACTATACTTAATCCTTTGATAACTTTAAAAATGCAACAACTTTAACTTTGAATGGATCGCAAATTTGAACTCTTTGAGAATCTCTAAAGAAAATTTTCAGTTTATTCAACATTACATTCAAGTCATGAGATAGGCACCTAGGCAAGAAACAATAAAATAAGATCTTATCCAAACGCAAATGAACCCTATTTTATTAGACTGTAAATCCGTAGAGTCGCTCTTCAACTTTAAAAATATTTTAAGTAAGAACAACGTTCGCTTTGTTATCAAGACGTTCTTATCAAAAGGCGAGAAAAGAATGGAGATATCTCTCAGTGAAGACCTGATACTATCGTTAATTTGAAGTTTTTACTTCAGGTTGTTTAAGTTGTAATACTTTTTTGCTGATTTACATTATTTTTGCGTTCAAAGTGGGTTTTCTTAAGAAAAACAACCTTGTTTTGGAACTTTATCTTAAAGAAATCGTATCTTTTATCTTTGCAGGTAGGGAGTGGAAGGTGGATTTTGCAAGCGTTCCTTTAAAATGTAAGATACAAATTAACACAGACTGCCTAGTCTAGAGGGAATTTCTCAGTGGCAGTCACGGATTCTGGATCTGTGCCCGATTGCTGGCAATAGGGTCGCGCTCTGTTACATGGGACTTAAGCATAACTGACGAAATGTGGGTGTACTATTTAGGTACAGCTCAGCCTAACCCTTCGGGGATTACATGTGTGATGGTATGTTGTATTGTATTGTATTGTATAACGGGCTGGTGTCCGCAACTCCACGTCCACAGCGCGTATTTTTGCGTGCGGGTGATGGTATGTTATGTACAGACGCCAGCAGATCAAGCTATTACAATCTGTCAAATTTCTTTAATAAATTTTCAACTTTACCGCTAAAGCATTGGGTTCAAGGTTGATTGGGGAAAATTTGACAGTTTCGTGTAGCTTGATATGCTGGCGTCTGTACATAATGAAACCGCTTTTGTATAACAAATACATAAAAAGATACCCTTATATTAAAACAGTTGACCTGGCTTACTGTTGTGTTCGAGTTTTACTCCAATAGTTATCGGAAAACATTTAGCACTTTCCACATGCCGCTCACGTCGCTTTTCAGCTTAATGTGCTAGGCTTTATTTACACCGTCGAGTGATTTAATCAGAATTGACGCAAATAAAAACGTTTATTAAACACAGTTTTCGGATATGATGACGAGAAAAACTCTAAATTAAAAGTCGTGTTATCGTATAATTTACGGGTAATGGCAGCTTCTCTTCTTCAACCATATTTTGCGATTAGGGACCTCACGCACTATGCAGCACGATCACGACTCATAGCAGGGCTTCTGCGGCTAAAAGTTGTGGTTGTGGCTGTGTAGTGCGCGAGGTCCCTTAGCCCGGCCTGAATGAGGGAAAAAATTGTTACACCAGCTGCGAGGTCGGTATGACATACCATAATTTCAGAAAAAAATCAATATCAATTCAACAATCAATTAAAAAATTCAAAAAAAAAAAACAAAAAAAATTCTAATTTTCAATTTTTTTTATTTTTTTGATTTCAATTCTATAAATTGTCGATTATGAAATGACTTTAGAATGATACTTTTTACTGTAATATATTAATTAACATTAGGGAAATGAGGTAATATGATAAAATAACCCAGTTCTAGTTATAAAAGTATTAATATATTTTTATAAAAAAACAAAGTAGTATTTTTTTAACAAATTTTTAGATATTATGTCATAATTTCAAAATATTGTGTTTTGAAATTATGACATAATATCTAAAAATTTGGGAAATTGAGACCAACTGTGCAAACAAAATTAAAGAATAAATCTATCTACCTGTTTGTCGCAGTCACGACGTGCAAGCTGTTAATTTGTCTTGTTATATTTATAAATATTTGTTTTATGTGTTATATGTTTATTGTTATTTTTTTGTCATTTTGTATGATGCACGTCATGTCTCTGCGACAAATAAATATTTTTTTTTCTTTCTTCCTATCTTTTACTTTTCTCACTCCCTCGTATCTTCCATGATCATACCATGACAACCCAACACAACACAACCCCACAGTCACCGGTATCACTCAGACTTATTCTCATTACCCAGTAAAACAAATAAAATAATTCGATTCGTTGAAGATGTCAGAGCATAATACAAAGTAAATGTTTTCCCCATTGTTTGTCTTTTTATTTTAGGATATCCGTGTATATTTATATTTTGATATATATGTATAGTATTTTGGTCAGATAGGCAGTCGCTCCATGTAAAATACTGGTATTCAGCTGCATTCGGTTAGACTGGAAGCCGACCCCAACATAGTTGGGAAAAGGCTAGGCAGATGATGATGTATAGTATTTTGATATATCTATAGTATTTTATATATCCTTGCGGCATTTTCAAGTACCTATTCAATTAAAACCACTGTTTGTCTCTCCACCAACCAAAGGTTGACTGGTAGAAAATGGTATATGTCATAATGTCCGCCTCTGTACTTTATGCTTGAAGTGTTAAATAAATAATACGGGTGTACTGTAGTTGTTTTGCAACATTTCGGTGTGAGAGTCGCCAATATAATCCGTTCCGAAGTTCCGAAGGATAGCGGTAATGGCGTTGCTTATTATTTGGCGACACTCGCACCGGAAAGATAACGCTGTATCACAACTTGTCATTTTCAAGGCGTTTTCTTGTTATTCCTGATATAAGTACCTATGTTAGATGTTATTATTTCTGCATTTATTTTTCAACTGCGCTATGTGTAAGTAGTAACTTTGGACGTATTCTCTTGATAGATTGTACACCATAAAATATGTGTTAACCAGCACTCAAGCAGTAGCTAATACATGCCTTTCCTCATAAAGTAAAATTGTTTTGTTTGTTTATTTTTTTTGTACAGACAGGTCAAGTCTTAGGACGGAATAACCCATCATTTTGCAGGTTAGAAATAAAGTCTAATAGAAAACTAAAAAAAAACTCCTGGCAAACATAACTACATACACTAAATGATAATCATTTCAAAACAAAATCTGTTACCGCAGACTACCTCCTCTGTCTTCTTCGTCTACTCCTCTGCCTAACTCTTCGGGGTTTGAAAGCGTGATGTTATATTACCATAAATCATCCTAAAACTTGTAAGCCATCTCCCAGCAAGTCTATCTAAGTTTTCTCACAAAAAAAGGGCTCAGAAACTCTAAACTTTGCCTAAACCAATTACGGGATAGACGAGGCGGTAGTTCTTGGCTCCTAAACAGAAACCTGTCGAAAGAGAAGTTCAAAATTGATTGATGTTAAAAACTCGTTATCTCATACTATTACATAACATCACGCCTGTAATCCCCGAAGGGTTAGGCAAAGGTGTACATAAAAGTACACCCACATTTCGCCAGTTATGTTTTAAGTCCCTTGTAACAAGGTCACCAGAGCCTACTGCCACCAACCGGACGCAAATCCGGACTCCGTGGCTGCTACTGAGAAATTCATATGCACGTCATCTTAATCGATTTTTGAATACATAATTATGTTTTATTTCCGACTGCTGACCATGAAGTCGTGGGTTCGTTGGTCCGGGGTCGGGCAAAGTGTTATTGGGTTTTTCCACCAGGAATTTCTTAGTACCTGGATGATGGTAATTGGCTCGTAGTTATGTTTAAACATAACTGGCGAAATGTGAGTGTACTATTAGGTACCTAAACATTTGCCTAACCATCTGGGGATTACAAGCGTGATAATGTGATTTGTAATCACAGTGTCAACATTCCATATAGGAATTATGACAGTGAGGGTCTTGAACAAGGTTTCATTATCCGCTCTAACCATTACGCAAATAAATTTTCTAGCCAAGAGCAAGGACTAACGAAAAATACACAAATAACAAGTTCACTGAAAGTACTGAAACAGTTTTTCAAATTGCACCCAGCAATATTCCAAATCAGACATGCAAATTCCACTTTGTTTGTTCAGCTGAGGCTTAGCGTTATTTGAGCTTAGGGTTAGCACACACTCTTGCCTGTTTCACCCAGTTCACGATCTAGGCGGCTAATGATTGCGGTTTCTTGTGTCATTGGCGACACGCGCGTTTTTCACTGGTTTTTTCGCCCGTGAGTGCCATCGCGTCGAGATGATGTGGCATGCTCTAATGCTAGGACCACATTCGCGGGATTCGGCGAACCGTTTCAGTGTGAGAGAGAGATGGAGCTACACGTCCGATATAGCTCCATCTCTTTCTAACACCGAAGGGATTCGGCGAAAACCGCCAATGTGGCCCTAGCATGCACTATTTGTTTTCTTCGCAGTCGCTTGGGCATGTATCTTCTGGCCAGGCGGTTTAGTGTGTCGTGCTAACAAAAAGGTCCTTGCTTTACCCGTGTTCAAAGTTTTTGTCGTAAAGTTTAAAAGTCATGTTTGTTGGTGGGTGGCGTAGTAAGGGAACGTTTTGTTCTCTTCTTATTCTTATTTTCTTTAACCTTTGGCCACCCGATGCTAAGTATAGGTCTCTCATGGCTATCCAGTTTTTTCCGGCCACTTTAATGAGATCGACTGTCTCCCTAGATGGTTGTCTACGACGTGTTGTTACTTTCCTGTAAAGATTTGAATTGTTAGATGTACCTGCATCACACGTGAAAAAATGTTTCCACTGAGAAGAGTGAACTTTCAAATCCCGCATAGAACGGTTAATATGATTTAAAAGTCATTGTCAACGAAACAGAAACGCAACATGGTAGGGCGAATCTAAAGATTTAATTCTTTGGTCGTATGACATTCCCCTTATATTTGGATTTTGACATTTTACTATGTACAAAAACGATGGCGGGACGATCTGGACAGAATCAAAGACCAGTGGTCCAAAAAAAAAAAAGCCCTAGATCGAAAGATTTGGAAGTCATGAGACACTTCCCATTGCCCAGCAGTGGGACGAAATAAGCTAACAGTAACAAAAACATAAAGTTCCGGTTAAAAGTAAAATCTCGTTATGTAACTTCCAAGAAAATCTTGAAAGTAAGTCGCTAAAATATACTTAAAAATACCTTTATGAATGGAAAACTGTTTCAGCGATGGTCAAGGAAAACAGCTTTTGAAATTTTCCTTAAGTGCTCTGCATTTTTAAACTAAAAAGTTTTTTACGTCACTTTTACCTTTTAAAAATAACAAGGAGAATCTTAAGAAATCAAATTACAGAATACCTTCTGCTTGAAATGATTCTTGTGTTACGGCTCATCATCATCATCATCATGGCCTCAGTTAGGACTAAACTTAGACTATTAATCGTGTAATATGTTTTTATAGTTTTTTTTATGTTTCTTTCTTGTTTAATTTCTTTTTTTTCCCAAAAGTTTTTTATTATTTTGAAAAAGTCACAACTTGTAATTTTTCGTTTAGCTAATTGTCTTTTTATTTTTTTTTGTCAAATTGTAAGTGTTTTACATAAAAATATGCATGCTAGATTCACATCTAGTAGATGGCAATCAGAAATATTGTTTTGTAACTTTTTTTTTTTGCATTTGTGATTGTACATCGGTTTTGTGAATTAAATAAAAAAAAAAAAAAAAATCATCATCATCATCATTTCATCCGAAAGACGTTTACTGCTGGACATAGGCCTCCCCCAAGTATCGCCACATTGACCGGTTACGGCTCACCTGGTAAATTTTACGTTAACCACCAATCAGTTCGTTTATGTGTAAATTGGAGGATATCGATAGTTAAACCCGATAAAACATAACTGACTTCCAAAAACGCCAAAAAAGTGAAAAATTACTTTACTTTCGGAAGTCGGTGACTTCATTTGTATCATTGATTTTATTGCTACAGACTTCCGAACCGACTGTAAAGTAATTTTTTACTTATTTTTTGGAAGTCGGTTATACACCGTGACTTTTTAGTCGTCTTACAAAGGTCGTCCACTCAATGTACCCGACATAAAATAGCTCTAAGCGCGATTTTTTCTTATCTTCCATAATAGGTACAAAGAAAAATAATAATAAAAAAATAGAATACAATTATGAAACAGCCTGTTAATGATGTTAACGTGTCAAACAAGAGAACATTATCTACCCAGCACTCTAGTCCAGTAGATGCTGGTGAAATACATAAGCCTCCTTTTTTAGATGTCGATTAATTAAAATGATTTATCCTTTCAACATATTTAAGGTTGTAAGGTTGACCCACAAAAATCATATCTACCAAATTCTTTAAATTCTATTCTATTTAATTTGACCCTGTATAAACAAAACAAACAACCTGACAACGTATCAGTGAAAGATTTATAGGTCAACAGAGCTAAAATTATCTTTGTTATAACATCGGTGAGACAACGTTGGTCAAATAGATTCTGGTGAGATTCCATGGAGCGTAAGAAACAGGTCAAGTGAGAAAATAATCTGATGACATGGAGCTTCGCCAGTGGGCAATGGATTCAGAAAGGCTAGACTGACTTTGTAAGTGTGCGATGCACCATTAACAATTTGATAAAATATTGCCCATGTTTTATTGTCAAATGAATAGGAAAATTAAGAAATTTATTGAAGTTTCATCTGTTTATTGAAACAAATGGACAGAAACATAATAGTCACAAGTAACAAGAAGATATATAATGTATGTAACTTACTTATTGATATCCTCCCAACCGAATTTGGGTCGTAGCGGCCAATCTCAATGGAGATTAGCCAAGTACGTGGGATATATTATAGTGCATCAAAGTGTGCGTAATTTTTGAAATGTAGATAATGTAATGAAATTAATGTAATGTAATGAAATTAATGTGATGTAATTTCATGAATGCAAAGTTATGAAATCAATTAAATGTAATTTAATAAATGTTATGTAATGAACTGACTGTAATGTAATTAAATGATGGCTTTTATTATTAAGTGTGTGCGTAAAAACAAGTGCATTCTCGCATATTCTACTAGGACGGTAGTCTGGCCCGGGTGTAACACACCAACAAGTTCCAACTCCAGGCTGCTAATAAATTGCTCAACCTAGGAATATAACCCAGAACCCTGGGCTCTGCTATCACATTTGCTACCACGAGAATAATAGGGCAATAAAACGAAAACAAAAATACAACATATTCGATTAACACTCGAAATACGGTTAGACACATTCCTCGAGAAATCAGCAATGAGAAACAAATCCATTATTCTTCAGTATGAATATTCCGGAATTCTGAAAGGAAGCAATCGAGCAATATTGCTCCGTATCCATCCCTAATATTGCGTATTAAACCTCTTACATATTGTCAGATGAGCAGTATTTACGAATCGACATTCCTGATTGGATTTCTATATAAATTGGGGGAAGGTAATTCGTAGTTCCGTTACTCTTTTCCGGTTACATTTTGCGGAAATATTTTTATTACTTAGTATGGCCCTTAACGTGATTATTGATTAATATTTTTAGTTTTTAAAGTACTTAAGAGGAAGTCAGAAAAAGGCGCCGTTGACTGAAAAGTTGTTTGATAATCGTTTGTCGTGGTGTGTGATGCGGAGGAATGAGGACAATGTCGTGAGGAAAGTTTTGAGTATGAATGTGGATGGGTATAAGAGTAGAAGAACACCAAAGAAACGACGGATGGACTGTGTAAAGGATGATAAGGCAAGAAAGGAGGTATTTGATGAGATGAAGAGTAATAGAGAAGTATGGAAGAAGAGGAGATTCTACGCCGACACCAAATTAATTGGGATAAGGGCAAGAGAATGATGATGATGTTTATTGTTAAACGTATTAATTGACAAGGCGACCTTATGGCATTGTAACTTGAGAGTAGTTATTCTGAAGTGTTACTCAAGTGATTGAACATCGAAATCGCGCTCTAGTGCAAAACTTGTCCAACACAGGACAAGTTCGATTGCACTTGACCCAGTTATGCATAATTGTTCATTCTGGGATTACTGCACTGTAACAAGTTTAGCGTTTAATATAAATGTGAATAGGAACCTTATTGCAATGTTTTTAGCTAACTACGACTGGTACACTAAACTTGTCTTTACGCCAAAGATTACTACATTGGACAGTTACACAACTTTTTCTAGTCTAAAATTCTATAATACCAGCGCCAACCATTTTACCAGAGGAGAGAAGGCTAAATAAAAACAGCCGCTAATCTTCAGGTTAACCTACGCTTGCCTAGGTTGATCTGTGAATGAGTGCCCACCCAATACATACCGAGTTGCCTCCGTGCCTCGAAAAGCACGTTAAGCTGTTGGTTAGGGAGATCTGTAGATCTGTAGATCTTTAACAGTCGTTACAGGTCTTACTAAGGGGTACCGTATTACCCGGTATTAACTTGGTTATGGAGGTCAGACGGGTAGTGGCCCCTTCTAAAATACCGGTATTCAGCTGCATCCGGTTAGACAGAAAGCTGATCCTAACTTATTTGGCAAAAGGCCAGGCAGATGATGACCATAGAATAGACAGACATACAAAATAAAATGCTAGTTCAAATACGAGTAGCATCCCCAGAGGTTTCCACAACAGTTCGCGCCGGTTCGTCGATTCACAGCGACAAATGCCCGAACATTTTTACACCAGCCAGGGAGCTGCATATTTCACAACGGGTCAAGAGGCATAAAGCACTTTTCCGGTAGATAAAACACAAACCAACGTATCCATTGTAAAAACTATAGAATATTGTCGAACTAATGGAACGGATCCGTTGTGTAATCAAAGGGTTTTAAGCTTTTCCAATTAAGTAAGCAATTTACTAGGACAGGTTCGGTTTAGTGACGAGAAAATGAGTTTGATGCTGGATTTTTAATTAAATTGATGGTTGGCGCAGCCTGTTTCGTGGGCGTTTCAAATGTCAGCTATTAACGGTGATTTAGGGAAATTGTATCTATTCTTCATTCGTTTGATGGCAATAGGCTCGGCCCCTATTACATGGGAATTAAACATAACTGGCGAAATGTGGGTATACTATTAGGTACACCTCTGCCTAACACTTCGGGAATTACAGGCGCGATGTAATGTTATGTGATGTATCTTTTCGTGGATAGGTAGGTAGGTAATGACCTTAGCGAGTGGCGTTTTGTAGTTTCTGTCTGTCCTCATGGGAAAAAAGATGTGTGAATTTATGTATGGATTAAATCATTTTCTGTAATTTTTCTATAAGTTTACTGTACGTATGAGTTTGAGATTATTCAAAAAATAATGTATGTTTTTAAAATAGTAATTAGTATTAAACCATTAACTAAGAAATATCAAATCCTTAGGAAAAAACAGTGCTACTTATTTAATAACTAGTTAAATGACTATTCAGCATCAACAAGAGATAAGTAAGTGCCAAAATAGCGCAGTTTTATCACACTTTGACAAAAAGGGAATGAAAAGACATACTAACAAACGAGTGAACCAAAGGTATCTATTGAATCAAGAAAACGTCGCTCCTCATAAAACACGGAACTCGAAAGCATCTTAGAAATTCTATCGTTTCTTCCTTGATCTAATTTTCGCGCCAAGACAGATGTTCTACGTGCTGCACGAGGACGTTTAACAAACGAAGTCGATTTTCTGTAATAAGTTTCCCAATTCGGGACAATCGTGTTTCGTGAAATCGTGATAAACCTCCGTCCTGAGAAAGAGCGCCATTCTTTTGGCCGGTCCATTGGGCCGCTGGGCTACAGCTCCACAATGCGATCGCCGAGTGGCTACTTTGATTGCATTGCGGCCGCTATCGAGTCCTGAATTTTTATTGAAATTGTTGTGGAGAAATGCGGGATTTTGTCTGAATCCAGGCAGCTTTATTTTTGTGGATCGTCTGCTGGCCGTGATTGATTTTATTGGATTGGTATTCTATTTATGCACGATTCAGTAAGTTCAGTGTGTTTAAAAAGTGGCGTCTGTTTATTTTATTCAGCTGGTGGGTTGCCAAAATGCCCACTTCAAATTAAATTTAAAGTTTCTAAGTAAGGTCCTGTTTTATTATTCATTTTGGATACCAACTAAAATTACTGCATAATTGGTCGATTTTTAATGGGTGATAAGGAACCTAAACGAACTCAAAATGTACTTGTTCTACCCTTCATTGCGATACCTGGGAACCTAGTTACGGAGATTTTGGGAGTCAAGTTTTACACAAGTTTTTATTTTTAAAATACATGTTCTACTTTACTTTAATTTCCTTCACGACCCCCGTATATTCCATGCATCCATCAGCACAATTTTTTTAATTACATTGAGTCATACCTTAAAAAAAAATCGTTTCCCAGCAATATTTGTTGCGTAGCTACATAGTTTGATGTACAGAATGCTTGGTTGATGGCTTCGTGAAGAGTCCGTTTATACCTTGTATGTATGTAGGTAACACTCCATAATCCTATTGCATATAACTATCTCCAATACCATGCACATCTGAATCTGATAGCATATTGACTCACCGTAATGGTATTCAGTACAAACACAAGCTGTTTGTTCTATACTACGTACATCTACATAATGTACTGTCTACAAACATTGTACGTACCTAGTTAATTATGTGCTCTGATTGTCTCTCTGCGTTGATAGACTGTGATGTTGTTTTAGTACCTATTCAATCTCTACACGTAGAATACGACACTTCTCGTTATGTTTCGGAGTTCAGTTTGATGAGAAACGATAAGACGGGCATTGATGACTTAGCGTAATGAGAAATTGTATAGGTAAAGTCTATACTTGCTTTTATGGCTTTGGAATTCAGGCTATTATTTGGGGCATAAGGTTTTTTATTGCGCCCAGCGATCCACTCCAGCTTCGGACAGTTTTTGCGACTTGAGAATAGTCGAGAATTCTGAAGAATTAAGTATGTCGGATCCGGTCATTGGTACGGACATAAAATGAATCGCAAGCGCGCCAGTGGTAACATCACGCGACCTACTTACAAGTCTACCCACACCAGAATGTCTGATCGCAGCCGAGTTGAGACGTCCTGGAACTGTATCCGATTCATTGTGCCCCGTGTAATTGTAATTTCAAGTAATTTGTTAGTTTAATAGAAACAGTAGAAACAGTGTATCGCACCTAGTGTATTTTCATTGCACGATACTCATCTTCTGCCCACATGATGTACGAGCCTAACGGAATAAATCCTGACAATCCGACAAGTATAATTATTAGTTAAAGTTTATCGCTGTTATTTATTGTTTGTTTTAGTCAATTATACTAACATAGGTTAAGGAATACTAACAATTTTATGGGTTGTCTACCTGAATTATTGATAAATAAAAGTTATACACAACCGTTCCGGAATATATTCTGTACGTTGTGATAACGTACGCATCGTATATTAACAGAACAGCGCTGTCACATAGACAGACACAAAAATCGACTTAAAATATGTATAGATAGTTTACTTTTATCTAAGCTTTACGACCTGATTTGTTTTGCTAATAAAATAAAACGATTCTGCAATCAACAAACCTCTAGTCAAACGTGGCTTGAAGTTTAGGTGCATTCGAAAACAGAAAAAACCTGCGGAACCCGGTTTCGGTCCCATAGTAAAACCCGGGATTTTTTTGTTCTAGACCATACCTGGGAACTTCGAACTGGGAAAATCTTTACGGAGATTTTGATGGTCAAAGTTCCAACTTTTTCATGAGTTTTTTTTTAATACAGAAATTTTATGTTATTATAATGGGGTCAATTCAATTTATCAATTTCAATTTGTTTATTAATTTTCGGGTTCATCAGGCAGTCGCTCCATGTAAAATACTGGTATTAGTAGATTACCAGTATTTTACATGGATTTTATTTTACTGTATCAGAGTAGACTAGACCCTAACATAGTTGAAAAACAGTACTAAACTGATAAAAAACTTAAGTAAGCCGCTGACTTTTGTTTATTTCATTGACTTTTTTCCACTTTTTCTCTAAATCTACCCATCATCATCATCATTCCAGCCGAAAGACGTCCACTGCTGAACATAGGCCTCCCCCAAGTGTCGCCACCTTGACCGATAAAATGCCCACGCAAAGTTAATAAAATAATACGGGGCAAACGCTCGAGCTTCCTCTACCAAATGAAAAACGAATTAAGTTATAAACTCCTTGTCTTTAAGTCGGTTAAAACCACTAGGCGGATGATGATGAGATGTTGATTCGATTGCACTACTTCAGACTGATAAAGGGTGTAAAAAGACCCTTAACGAAGCCGACAGGCACTTGTTTTCCCCGTCATTGCGATCATTTTTTTGTTCTGAACCATACCTGGGAACCTTCTAGTTACGGAGATATTTGAGGTCAAAGTTCCAATTTTTTCGCCAGTTTGTTTTTAAATACTAGTTTTTTAAGGGTAAAAATTTACCCTTAAAACCCTCAATGACCTGTTTACTATTCAAAACAGTCGTTAGCACAATGTAAAACGTGATTTTACAGACCCAAAAAAAAAGTCGTTTCTCAGCAATAATTTTTGCGTAGGGGTACTATCTATATATATCTGAGTTTTATGTACGTAATAAATGCTTAGTTGACGGCTTCGTGAAGGGTCCGTTTACACCCTGTATATTGAATTGAACAACTTATGAAAAAATCTTTCTGCTTTTCAAGAAAAAACA
The DNA here is from genome assembly GCA_910589295.1 of Noctua janthe. Classification (NCBI taxonomy): domain Eukaryota; kingdom Metazoa; phylum Arthropoda; class Insecta; order Lepidoptera; family Noctuidae; genus Noctua; species Noctua janthe. The sequence goes on from OU342560.1 coordinate 5,603,438, forward strand.
GATTACTCAAATCCAGCGCATTCCTGTTATTTCCAAATCGTCACGATAACAGTATTAATCATTCTTGTTTTCCTTCAATTAAGTGTGTTCAGAGTTGTAATCTAGTTAAATAAACTTTGTCGCACTGTAGTTAATCATTCTGTTATTTATTGGTGTTACTGTGTAATCAGGATTTATTAGGGATGGGTGACCTTTCGATTCGTTCCGACTGGTAACAGGAGCTTGTGTCTAAAAGTTCGGGATTAACTGTGCTATTTATGGCTAAATCTCCGTTTCAAATGATTTAGTGATAGATAATAGATATTGAGGACAAACACGTGGAGTGTCGTCACTAAATCGAACCGTTTTTAATTTTAGAATCAAACATAGTGGAGCGTTTTCATTAAAATCAAAATTGGTTAAAATTAAATTGGTGGTTAGGTAAAATTGTCTTCAGTTTTTTTTACGTTTAAAATCAAGGCAAAACAGTGCAATTACCTAATGAGTGCTAAGTTGATGTTTTTCAGTAGGTTTTGTCTAAATCAGAATGTATGAAAAATACCAGTCGTCGCATATATTTTCCTAAATAATTGTTTCTATGAACAAGCTAAAGTCATTCCCAATTTTATTTCCTATTATATCTAGACAGTGTTCGAAATATTTATAGGCCATACTTTCAGAAAACATACATTTAATATTTACAAGTTTTACGACAAAGATCGATGTACATCTAGGTTCTAAGGGTGAACGTTCTAAGAGTGTAAATTGTAACAGACGCCGGTCGTGAATTTTCAAAGTCTCGTGGGTTGTCGATATCGTAAAGAAGTCTACATTTTACGGCTGCCGTCTTGACAATTTTCAGGACATAAAACGGCTACTTGTTATAAAAAGTCTTTACTTTTTCACGATCAAATATCATCATAAAAATCTAGGACTGGCTGACGAAGATAAACACTTTTGGTCTAGTGCCCATAAACAAGTAAAACGTCTCACGGGAAGATACCTTAAGTTTCTAGTTAAATAAAAAAGATAAAATGGGCACAGCTAAGGTACTTTAAAATAACGACATGGTATTTTTAACCGACTGCGGCGAAGCCCAAAAGGAGGGTTATGTGTTTGACCTGTAGCGAGAGTGTCTTTGGCTAAAATTAAAAAAAAAAACAAAGAAAAAAATGAAAATGGCGGATTGGAGTTTCAATTTTTTTTTTAATACCATCGAGTGGGGCATTAAAACGAAGGGTTTCAAAGGGTGATTAAATATATACACTTATATAACTTATATGTTATCGTATAAACAATCGTTAGCAATAAAAGAAGTTAAATCGTCTGCGAAATCTTTTACGTTACTAAACTAAAAAGCTGGAAAGAAAAAAAGTAGTTGAAAAAACTAAAAAACCCGACTGAAAACCAAAAAACAAACACACAAAAGTTGGAGGCAGGCGAGGCCGATTCCATTTTCATAATTTTATATTCAAATGATATAAAATCATGAAAATGGAATGGGCCCCGCCTTACTTTTTTTTACCTATTAAAACTATTTTGAAAATTGTAGCAAGCTGCACTTGCAATTGTTTATCGTGTAAAGTAAATTTTAGATAGTCGTGAAATTCTGCGTTGCTTTACGTCAACGTTTGATTGCGTTCTAAAGAGATATAAGATATTTTACTACTATTGCAAACGGCAGCTTACTTTTTTCCCCAAAATATTGTCGATGTTAAAGATGTAAGTTCTCCTCACGTATACTTTGTCGCGTTTTGGATGTTACGATTAAATTAAATCTTTTATCAATTCCTAAATCAGCTCGATGAAGATCGTCGATTGATATTACCCACCATTTAAAACCAACAGCTGCCCATGAACAACCATTCCTACAAACCCCCAAGAATACACTTTTCCACTTCCAATAAATTGATGTTTGCAGGAGCTCTCTCCATATGTACGTCATCACCCATAGCCTGATGTCACGAAACGCAACCTGGTGACACACAGTCATCTCTATAATGGCTGTGCACCTATTGTTTGAAGGCCAAGGTTCAAGTTTAATACTGCTAATGGACAACCCTACCCTGTTGAGGTACTGCGAGTTCTCACTGATTTTTCGTTTGAAAAGAGTGAGAAATAGGGCTACAAGTGCAACATTGAACTTTTAGACAATGATTTTAAAAGCCTCGTTGGTGTAGTGGTCGCAAGCGTGACTGCTGAGCATGAGGTCCTGAGTTCGATCCCCGGGTCTGGCAAAGTGTTATTGAGTTTTCCGTGAGGAATTTCTCAGTAGCAGCCGTGGAGTCTGGAACTGTACCCGGTTAATGACAATAGGCTCGTCCCCTATTACATGGGACTTCAACACAACTGGCGAAATTTGGGTGTACTATTAGGTACACCTCTGCCTAGCCCTCCGGGGATTACAGCCCTGATGCTGTGATCTGTAATCACAGCGAAAACATCTGTCTAGTCTGCGAAGTTTTAACATAACCGGAGAAATTAGACACCTGGGGCTCATTAAATAAAACCGTTATTTTACCAATAGTTTTAATAGCAAATATTTTATTTATCATTATTCAACATTATCAGTTATATTAAACAGTCCTCGGGTCGTGATTTATGACTAAACACACGTAATACTAATTATTTCCAAAACACCTTATCCGTTACAATACACCCCAGATGGCAATAACAAAGCACTGTAAAACCAAATAATTTCAAAAGAGTAACCATTGTGTATCTTGCCGGTTCTTCTCCATAAGAAACGACCAACCCGAACCGTGCACTATTACTCGACGTTTTGTGTAGGCCTGTGTGCTCATGTAGGCCTATGTAAAATAAATTATTTTGATTTTGATAGCCGTTGATGCGAAATCCGTTGATCAAAATACACTCTGATCGAACTCCACTATTGAATCATGATACCTTTCGAATTGTCGCCGTGTGTAAATCCACCTTGAAGATTTACGGCCGTGAATAATTTAATCAGCAGGACAGCTTTTAAGTCGCAAATCCTCTTAAATTACTTTCTAGACGCGATAAAGTCCGAAAATACGTTTATTTATGCACCAGCCAGCCGAATTGTTGGCGGAGTCAGTTGCTAAAGGCTTTTAGAACAAAAAGAGTCGTCGACTGAACGGATTTAGCGGCTGATTGGGATGGTCCTAAAATACTGCTGAATAAAAGAAATACAATTGAATTAGTATCATCTGGAGTAATGAGCTATCTTGCAGTATTTTTATGATGAATTTGTCTTGGATAAATGGTTATCAGAGACTACACAGGTATTTTTATGCTAAGCTATTTCTCTTTTATTCTTAGTATGATTTAATTCTATTATATGACACTGTTGCTGACTAAATTATCTCTAATCTAATTCTGTTTAAAACATTTCGGAAGGATATTTGGAAGATATTTTTAGGTTTGATATTTTTCCCTTTTTTTTGGGATCTTCAATTGACCCCTCTCCCCCGCTCTGGGCGGAGCGGAAGGGAGTGTCAGACTTCTACTAACTAAAACCCATCCATGCCCTTTGTGTTCCAGGGCCGCGGTATCTCTTTCGAACAGTCCCGCAGCCCTGGCAGGCATCGGCCCTTGCGGACCCCTTCCTTGTTGCTGAAATATCAATGAGGCGCGCGCGGAACAAGAACGCGCCGTCGACACGTCCTGTCGGCCGGACGGCGAGCTATATATTCTACTGAAAAGTTGCGTGCAGTTTCCCTCTTTCCTGCAAATTAATCTTATTAATGAAAGCAGTGATAGCCTAGTGGTGTGACCGTCGAACTGACAAGTCATAGAACGTCCAAGACCGCTGATTTTTCGGATTCATGTGCGTATTGTATAAATATAATTTGCTTCGGTAAAGGAAAACATCGTGACGAAACTAGCATGCCTGTGAGATATTTATTTCCAAAAAAACCAAGTCAGGAGCTCATCATGGGCGGCATACCGGAAAACAAACTCCGACACCAGGTTAGGCACTAACCACACGATAAAGAAGAATCTGATTAATTTAGACATACTTTGTAAGGGTAATTTTATAGCGAGTCCCATTTAAGTCTCTATTCAACGAAGAGGGAGAGATTAATCGACATATTTGCGGCAACTCCCGGCGAAATAGGTGTAAGACATATTTTCACTGAAAATTAGTACCGGTACTAAATTGTACCTTACCTTCGTGTAATATGTGATTACTTGGTATGTGGTATTTCGGGTGTGTTTCATGATGTTATAAAGTTTTAACCTTTGAAGGGATGGTGTGTGGTGTCTGTACAGCAGAACGTTTAGATCTTCCAAAATGGCGGCTGTTTTCGCATTGGCGTGTAATTGGAGACGCTTATGTATGTTAAGCTGGGAGCTACTATAGGCATCACGTCAGATGATGTTAGACTTCAGGGTACAATAGATTGTGCCGTGGTGTTTCAGTACGGTGTTATATAGCTATTGGCAGCGTTCTGATTAACTGTCAGACTCGAATGTCCATACAAAAGACGATGCAATGAGTGACTCGCGCGTCTTTTACGGTCGACCGATACATGTAATGTAAGTTTTGATAGTACTGTGTTTTTCGTATTGCATTGTTTGTTGTATGTGCAATATAATGTTAAGAATAAATATAATTTTTTTGAGGTTACAACTATGCAATTGGAGTTTCTTGCCCGTTCTTCTCCATAGAGATCTACGTTAGGGAATGGGCAACTACAGTACTTTCACAGTTTTTGTGCCTTGAGACTGGGACTGTATATTTTACTGTTGTCTTTGTTTCGACAATTCAAAAGTGCCTGTAACTGGCCTACTTGAAATAAATGCTTTGATTTTGATTTTGCAGGTTTACAAATTTATTTGACTTTTTAGACAACGTCTTTTCAGTGTTTATATTCACATATTTGTTAGTGTATCTAATTCAATTTCGGATGCAAACGCCACCTGCAAAGGGCTTTGCCCCCATCTAAACTTAAATCTTTTATGCTAATGCAATTGCACGAAAAACTAAACAATACACGAATCCAATAAATGGTACTATTGACGAACGTGCAGACGATACTAGCATACGAAGCCATATCAATATGAACTCTAAGGTCGAACCAATGGTAAGGGTCAAAGGTGCAGATCGCGTGTGCGACCCAAGGTCACGGCATTCATGTGTTATCGTTATCGCAACCCCATCGACAAATCAGTCTCGATTCTCTACAAATACCCACATAACGGTTAATTACACTTTTTTTTTAATTTTCGGACTGAGTCGAATGTTCTCGTATTTTGTTTCGGTCACGCATGCTTGATAGTTTATGGTTTCCGATTTATAATTATAGCTGTAATAATCTAGGTCGTTAGGAAATATTTACCTAATTAACGGACTTAGGAAATTAATTGTTATTAGCACTTAAATTAATACGACAGCCATCAACTGGTTACTACCGCCTTTTTCACTCTCGGGGTAGGCAGAAATTACAAAACGATTATTGTTATGATCCTTACACATCTTGATTTACACACAAGTGCAAAATGCGAAGTTTGCACCGTCGTGTAAGCTTCACACCTTCGATCTTTCTGAAGAACATCACCGATACAGTCAGATGTTCTAAGGTGTCCCCTTCCAGCATTTCCACTCACATCTGCCTTGTAAATGCGTTTTGATAGTCATCTTAGATATTTATACTATTCACTTGACCATCTAAGCATACTTTCTCTTTTCAAAGAATGACGGTAACTCGAAACGCAATCTAGGGACCACACTTAGAGCTCGCGTGCATTCGTCAAAATACTCTCAAAAGATTAATTCGCAAAATGCATTTGTAAAAGTCAATTAAAAGTAAATTAAGTAAAAGGTAATCATAGCAATTTTTTTTTTATATTGCTTGTTGGTTTAGCTTGATAAAATCTTCGCCTTCGAAAAAAGCCTAAGTTTATTGATGTATACGTACAATTATGTACCTGAGTATCAACTGGGAATAGTGTGCGCAATACAGCTACTGCCCTGTGAGAAGGTATTTACAGACAACATTGGCTTAGATAGCAATATAACGAAGCCGTCGATTGTGAAACAGTTTGCGCTATTTGTTTGGTTCACCTCTGAACATTTACAGTTTTTCTAAAACCATACCAACTAGATTTTAAGTTGTATAACCAGTGGGATCTGTGCATTCGATACGATACGGAACACTGGTTAAGTAAAGAGCACGTGGCGTGTAATTTGAACACACAAAGGTGCTTGCTTGCTGGTATTTGCTGGGTACGGATATTGCAAGCGTGTGTTTTCTACGGTGCTATGCTGTTTTCGTCCACTTGTTGTAAGTAGTTGCAAGGACTGGTACTTACGGGTCATTCCTAAATGGAACAAAAATAATGTTGTTTTACTGTTTGACAAATTACATAAATTCAGAATGGAATAATACGAGTATTATTATCTAGATGCGGCTTCGTTAGTCTAGTGAAGCAAGTTCTACTGCTAAGCATAGGACTTAAACATAACTGGCGAGCTGAGTGCGTACTATGGGACATGACTCTACCTAATCCTTCAGCTATTACAGGCGTAATGTTATGTTATATGTCGGATCCGGTCATTAGTACGGACATAAAAAGTGCGCCAGTGTGCAGTGGTCACGACACGGTGTGCTTCTACAGAGCCCTGATGTCCAACTCGAGCGAGGACGACAGTCAGTATCAGACGCAGCGGAGTTGAGACGTCTTGGAACTGTACCCGATTCATTCTGTTAAGTTGTAATCTCGAGTAATTCGTTAGTTTGGTAGAAAGAGTGTATCGCACCCAGTGTGTTTTCATAGCACGAAACCCATCGTCTGCCCACATGATGTACGAGCCTAACGGAATAAATCCTGACATATCCGACATATATAATATATCTAGAACTAAATGTAGCTTATCTAGAAGAGGACTTACCCTTAACAGAAATCGAGAGAAAACGCTGACCAAATATCGATGGTCACAACACTTTCACCTAGAGCCTTGAGCTAGTCTTTTTTTTTGTTCCGGGGTGGAAAATCTTCATGGACCTTGAGCCAGTCTAGAGTAAGTACGGAGTTTTAGTGGAATAAAAGCCAGCATATACCTAGTTTTTTTAGAACCGACTGTTGTGCTTACCATAAAAAAAAAAAAAAACATTTTCCTTTCACAAATTGTGTTACTGAAGAAAATTGAATTATCATCGTCAACAATCTCGAAATAAATGGAAAAATAATTGGGTATGATAAGCTAATATACTGAAATTGTTTCGACAAAGATTCAAGAGTGTTGACATTGCTTTAGGTAATTAAGTTTGTTGACAAAATGAAAACAAAGAAAGGCACTTATTTTAAGTAAAGCTTTGAGTGGAACTTATTGTTCTCATTGTGTAAAGTAGATGAACTTTTAGGATTAGTTTATCACTATATTATGATAACTTAGTTTTGTTTATGACAAGATTATAACGCCTGTTATTTACGCAAATCTTTGGCTTTAAGATAAATTAATACCACATAGACTGCATGGTTGGCGCAGTGGCTGAGCGATTGACTGCTGCGCTGCGTGCCGCGGGTTCGATTCCCGCACGAAACAAATATTGATATGACCTACAGGTAGTTGTTCCGGGTCTGGCTGTTTGTGTGTGTGACTTTAAATGTTTTTAAACGCACCCACGATACAGGATAAATTCCTAGTGTGAGGCAACATTAAATGAGAAAAAAAAGAAATTGGATTAATAACTTAAGTTTATAGCTTTCGCACACGGGTTTGCCTATGGTAAGCTCGGAAACTATCCCAAGGAACCTATCAAGATAAAAATCCGAGTTAGGATACCCGAATTACTAGCTCAGGTCTTACCCAGGCAATGGTCTACCGATATGCCAAATTTCAGCAAAATCTGTTAAGCCTGACCAGGCGTGAAAAGCTAACAGATAGACAGCAGAGTTACCTACTTTTACATTTATAACATTAATATTATTACCAGTATGCATTTCACAGTCGAGTTGACGATAAACAAACACATAATGTGGAATGATTCCCTTTTACTTTACTTACCTACATTGGTCACGTTGTTGGTCAGGAAGCGGTTTTCCTGTAGAATTTTATTTTATCCCAAAATTGGTATTTATATTGCGCTTGTATACCAGATAATAGCTTGCTGAAGTCAGTGCCCATAAAAGTCGCAATAATACCACAGTTACAGAAAAAGTGCACTGTTTCCTTGCCACAGTGTGCCATAAATATGACGTAGACATCTGTTGGCTTTTAAGATTAAAAGGAAATTGTCTTAAAAATGAATGTAAGATTTTTTTCAGTCTTCTCAGCACATCGTGACTGAGAATAAGTTCTGCTGCTGTCGACGCAGTGTTTTTTGTGACAGAGCAGTATAGAGGCTTCCCGTTTAGAATTGCGATTTAATAAGCACCCATGCGAATAGCACCCATGTTAGCTGGAGAGGAGCATAAACCGTTAAAACAGAAGTATAGGAGAGATGAGTTAGGAGCTAACAAATGGAATGATCAAAGATTGTAATAGATGATAAGTTTTCTGGTAACTTAAAATATACATAACATAACATAACGCCTATAATCACCGAAGGTTCACGCAGAGGTGTACCTTACATTACCTACTTCCACATTTCGCACGTTATGTTTACGTCCTATGTAACAGGGAGCGAGCCTATTGACATCAACCGGGCACAAATTCAGACTCCGTGGCTGCTACTGAGAAATTCCTGATGGAAACCCAATAGTACTTGGCCCGACCCGGGAATCGAACCCAGGACGTTATGCTCAGCAGTCGCGCTTGCGAAGATTGAAAAGAAAATAGCTTATGATTTAAAATGTCTAACCGCACCTATCAATATCAGTTCATCACCTTTGTAAAATGAAGCCAATTAATACCAGTACCTATCCTATTATTACCAAGGCTTAATTTACGACCTCTGTAGTTAATAGACCAACAGATATACAACCTCCTTGGCTGTGTATTTAAGCGGCTGACCTCTGTCCTCCTAAGGAGAGGGCTCTGACCTCTATCCCTTGTTAATGAATTATGAAACAGATCAGAAAATGATACATCTTGGAATACAGATACGGTCACATGCATATTCATGTTATATCATATTTGAGAATGAATATTCAAGGTGTTTTGGAACTCATATAATCTTATAAGTTATGCATAAGAAGAATGATATTTTATCATAATTTTGTAGGTTTTTGACTACGTGTTCTTTCTTTTTTATGGGCAAGGAAAAGAACTATTTTTAATCTGTGTTTTGCGAAATAGATTTGTATTAATTTCCCAAAACTATCGCGTTTTTATTCTGAAAATATTTTCATAGTTTCAAACTTATGTACTAACTAGCTGTTGCCTGCGACTTCGTTCGCGTGAAAATTTTGAAGTGTATACGTGAGAAAAAAAGTAGCTTATGCTATTCCAGAGTAAAATCTATCTCCATGTCAAATTTCGTACAGATCCGTGCAGCCGTTCTGGCATGATTGAGTAACAAACATCCATCCAAACTTTCGCAGTTATAATAGTAGTAACAAGAAGTAAAACATGTAGTTGGCTAAGCTAGGTCGAACTGGGATGTCAAGGGGCTTCCAACTACAAACAAGCAATGACAAGTTTCTACAACTTACTTCGAATATGCAGTTTTACATATCTTTCAAGTTTCCGAATAAACCTCGGACTTTTGCCTGCAATTTTCTATAGAAAAATTCAAGTGATTCTAACGACCAATTTTCTTCACAAAGATTCTGTAAGTTTTTCTTATCAAAACTAAAGGGTTCTGTTCAATTTACATAAAAGCTGATCCCTAAAAACCTTTGCAAATTGTACAAACTACTCAAATTGGAGTGGGCCTTTGTACAAACTAGTTTGCCCTTTTCGGGGAATCAAAGGAATGTTGTCGTCACAAAGGCAAGGTATATTTTCTATTATCGGGGGCTGTGACCATAAAACGGATCATATCGGGTCCAATTTGACGCACAAACATTTGACAAACGTGACTATGGCCCGATGTGCTTAATGTTCGCAAAATTGGATCCGTGAGTGGATTTTTGGACATAGACGTTACGGAATTTTTTGTAAACTAACTTTTTACTACGTCACGTCCTTCTAAAACATAAAAGCTAAACATGCTTTATCTGTAAAAAAATAATAGCATTTTTAGTGTCTTAGTTATTTGCTAACCGTTGTAAGTTCGGGCCAGAAAAAGATTACTAAATGGAAACATTACCTAAGTAGTTCTACTGAAACTCTGTGTGTCTGTTTGTAATTTCAAAACAAAAGCTTTTTTCTGAATGCATATGAAAGTATATACGGTAAATACAACAAAAAAAATAAAAAATGTCTGTTTGTTCTAGTTAATCACCTGACCGGCTGGACCGATTTTGACGGGACATCCACTGGTAAATTGCTGATGTTACAAGGCGTAATTTAAACTATTTGAGAAATAAAAGTCGAGTTATAAAACAAATATTTTTTATTAAATTCCACGCGGACGAATTGCGGGAAACAGCTAATAAAACATAAAATAAGATTTTATTATTTTTTATGAATCATCAACCTCACGTATTCTAGTAAGTTATGTATACAAATAACTTCTGTAGTTCCGCTAGCTAATTTAATTCAACCATGTGTAAAACACAAACCAAAACCACAACTTACAAAATAATTTCTGTACCGTGTTCGCTACTTTTGCCAATTACTGTACGATGTTAAATGACGCATTAATAGTCACTATTTCAAGCGGATCATTAACCAAACCAGGCTTAATACGTAACAAAATGGCGGCGTATAATATCTGGTCGCGGGTGACAGATAGTCGGCAGTAAGTGGGACATGCGGTGTGACATCGCGACATGAGCTATCGCGACTCTGAGTGCAAATGTTAAATGCAGCGAGAGAGCGCGCGTTTATAATGACGTCTGGATTAATGTCTGTGTTAGTCTTTGGCCTTGTTATGTTACTTTAACATAGTTATGTTGTAATACATGTATGATTTAAATGAAACGTGATATACAAGGTGTGAACGGACCCGTCAACCAAGCATTCTGGACATCAAACTAAGTAACTCTACGCAAAAATTATTGCAGGGAAACGACTTTTTTTTTTGGGGGCGAAAAATTATGTTTGACGGTAGGACTCAATTTAACGCACTCAAACCATTGATCTGATGGGTGCATTGACTAGAACGGGGGTCGTGGAGGTATTTAAAGTGAAAGTGAAAGTGAAAAAAAAAATTGCAATGAAGGGGAGAACAAGTGTCTTGCGGCTTCGTAAAGGGTATTTTTACGCCCATTAGAAACTTCATCTGTTATGATACGGTAAAGGTATCGAATCTCTAGCACACTAAACTAATACTAAGAAGATTACATCTTAATCATTCGCTCGATACCATAGATTCAGACCTTATAGTTTGCCATAAGATGAGATCATATCGGATATGTCAGGATTTACTCCGTTAGGCTAGTACAACATGAGGGCAGACACACTGGGTGCGATTCACTGTTTCGAGCAAAACTAAGGAATTACTTGCGATTGCAACTTAACACAATAACACGGGACACAATGAATCGGGTACAGTTCCAAGACGTCTCAACTCCGCCGCGATCAGACATTAACTGTCGTTCTCTCTCGAGCTGGACATCAGGGCTCTGTAGAAGCACACCGTGTGGTTGATAGACTTGGTCAACAAGAGCAGAGCAAGATATATAAAAAATTTACAACGCACATTCAGCAACATTCATTTCAATCTCCATCAGATATTCTTATACAAACCAAGACTGTCTTTTCTACAATATTTATTAGCCAAAGTAAATGAAAACGATAAATTAACCCGACTTAATTCAATAAAGAAACAAGTACCTACATCTGTTTGTTCCAAGTAACATATGTTGTTCACAGCACTAGTATGCACATGCTGTTTCGTCTGAGTAGTGTCTGAGTGAGATTGAACTACACTAGACGACTACACGAACACATGTCTGGCGAAGGTGATCGGAGTGTAGTGTTTTGCTTTCTTTGTTTGTACTTGTGTTTCAAATGCGATTGTCAAGTTCGAATGAAATGATGCATTTTGAGCGAACATTTTCAGCGTTTGTGTGTACTGTGGGGATCGTTTATTTGTTGTTTATTGTTTTAGTGTAATAAATAAAAGGCGTTTAGGTGATGACTTCAGATTATTGTAAAGAAAATTATAAATTTACATTGTCATACTTTGACGGACGGCTGGGTGTCTAAAGTTTTCTTGGTCTAATTTGAACCTTATTGTTTATTTATACAAAGTCTCAAAATTAATTCATAAATGACCAAAAAGGTTAAGGTCGCTACAGTACAGACAATATGAAACGTTTCTTCTACTCATCGTGCAATTTACTGGGAAATGAGTGTTCCGTAATCTATTGCATTTTGTCACAAGATCAACAGAAAAATAGTTAAAAGTTCGCTTTGAAACAGGAAACTAGCTTCAACTTTGTAAACTAACTGACCTACTCGTTGACAGTTCAAAAGTGCCTGTAAAATGGTTTAATTAAAATAAATGCTCTGACGACTTTAGCTAAAGTAAAAAAGACTCTAAGCATGAATAAATTACGTAAATGAAGTAAATACGTCACTAACCACAAAGCTTTATCAGCAATCCCCTGTAAGTTATTGTGTGCGATAGTGCTGCTACGGCGTAGCGGTGATATCATCGCGTGGCTACGGCGTAGCAGCCATGCAATCCTTTAATAACTACATACAACATCATGGCGATAGAAAAGTATAGGGTTTTCAAAGGAAGTTCTCATGATAGTGGTAAAGAGTTCTAATGAAATTGATAATTAATTTGAACTTACATTAAAAAAATATGATTATTGAAATCTTAGCCGGATCAAGATGTAATAAGATATGGGACTTAAAAACTAGCTGGTATAATGGGTTTTCCATACTTCAAGAATTACAGCCGCGATGTTATGTTAAATCTTAACAAAAACCAACAAGGTTTCGTAATATTGGCTCAGAATTTTAGCTATTTTAAATTTAAATTCGGCTTAGTATTTGATTTTCCAAAATGGCTCTAGAAAAGAATCGTGGTGTACATTTAAGATGGAACCGGGCGGTAATAAAGAATGCTCTAGCTCTATGAGACACTTTTATCGAATTTCCGCGCGAGTGAAATCGTGATCCTGGGGTATTCAATAAAGAATGTATTTATCTTTGCCTCTGGTATATTTTTCTTTATGATTCTTGCTGATAAGTAAATTCCGGTATGTGGCTGCACCTAAACGAAGTTTTTATTTCAGCCTAGTTCAGTATCAGTTTTTATTTATAATTTTTAGTTGTAGTACGATGGTAGTACGATGGGGAGGAGCTCGTGGCTAAATAATAGCAGCCGCTCGGGTCGATCTTTATGTTAATCCGTGCTTGCCTAGGTTGGTCTGTGGATGGGTGACCGCCCATTACATACCGAGTTTCCTCCGTGCCTCGAAAAGCACGTTAAGCCGTTGGTTCCGGCTGTCATTTGTAGATTTTTGACAGTCGTTAGGCAGTCAGTGGCCCAATAAGTATGACAACCAGTCTTACCAAGGGGTATCGTATTACCCAGTACTAACTGGGTTGTGGAGGTCAGATAGGCAGTCGCTCCATGTAAAATACTGGTATTCAGCTGCATCCGGTTAGACTGGAAGCCGACCCCAACATAGTTGGGAAAAGGCTAGGAAGATGATGATGGTTGTAGTACGATGGTATCTCACACAAATTCTTATCGAGTATTCATTTTCCATTGTTGTAAGTCATTAACAGTTCATCCACATAGACTTAAAAGTAAAAATATGTATTGTAGAAGATTATCTCATAAACATCTCAAGCAATATGAATAAAATTTATATGGGACCACTTCGAGAGAATATGAATCACGTAAACCGGACCAGTAATCATGGAGTTATGAGGTCACAAACATAAAAGAAAAAAATACAGCCGAATTGCGAACTTCCTTTTTCTTCTCCTTTTTGGAAGTCGGTTCAATATATGGAGTTATTATTTTTCATGCCTGTGTAATTAAAGTGACATTAGACTAGGTTTTTTCTAGGAGCTCGTGGCTAAATAATAACAGCCACTCTGGTCGATCTTTAGGTTTGCTTTGGTTCCGTGCTTGCCTAGGTTGGTCTATGGATGGTTGACCACCCATTACATACCGAGTTTCCTCCGTGCCGCGGAAAGCACGTTAAGCCGTTGGTCCCAGCTTTCATTTGTAGATCTTTTACAGTCGTTACAGGTAGTCAGTGACCCAAAAAGTCTGACAACCAGTCTTACCATGCGGTATCGTAATACCCAGTACCAACTGGGTTGTGGAGGTCAGATAGACAGTCTCACCGTGTAAAATACTGGTATTCAGATGCAACCGGTTGGACTGGAAGCCGACCCCAACATGGTTGGGAAAAGGTTCGGCAGGTGATGATGAGACTAGGTTTTTTTTTATTGGGATAGAATGTGTGTTGTTGGTGTGCCGTGAATAGGTGTAAATGTCTTGACTTGAAAGCCACACATAAAATAGTTAACGCTTACCTGAAGTTTATATCATTTCAAACTATGGACTAGTGCAAAACATTAGAGGAAAAACAGTCAATAAATCTGCATCAGACTACAAACATATAAAATCACGTAATACATAGTTGGCTGTGGTCAGGGTCGCGCATTACGGACAGAAATAGACTAGCCTTGTTGAACTGCCATAATGGCAGCTACAATCTTGTACCCACTTCAAGGTGACGGCCATTTTGTTTTCTGTGTTCATTGTGAGATTTGAGGCATTATTTTTGTGTTGTGGTGAGGTTTTTTTTTTGAACGGAACCCCAATTCTTATTCTAAAATAAAAGTAGCCTTAGTTACTCCTTATAACATCAGCTATCTGTCAGTAAAAGTACCGTTCAAATCTGTCTAGCCGTTTCGGAGATTAGCCGGAACAAACAGACAGAAAGACAAAATTAAAAATAAAAGTGTTTTTGTTATAAGTGCCGTATATGTTTTCATATGCATTCAGTAAAAAGCTGTTATTTTGATATTATACTAATCTGAATATTCCAATAATCCGCACCCCTTAGTGAATGTGGCTCTGTACTAAATTATATTTTGACGCCTGACTGTGCCGCATTATACCAACCTGAACATGTGGGTAGCACCATCAAGTTTATCACACAAAAACTAGTACCTACTCCACATATACCTGTTCCATCACCTGAAAAGTACTTGCGATCGGCGCTATTACTCCCCCGTAGGTACTCGTACTTCTACAGGCAAAGATATAAAACATACGTTGAATAATTCACGGTGGCGCCACCGTCGCTTTGTGAGCGTAATTCAGTTACACGCGAGACTGGGTCAAGATACTTGAATTTACACTCTAGGCCAGGTTTTGTTATTAATTAGGGCCTAATTTGTTTGTATTGCTGTAGAATTTTAATTTGGTGCGTGTGAGCTTGGTGTACGAATGGTTGTGTGTGTTTTTTTTAATCAGTTTTGCAGAAGCACGCGTGGAAAGGTGTTTTGGCTAACGACTTGAAGTTGTGTTGATTCACTAAAAAATGTAAGTTCAGTATTTCTTTAGGAATTAGTAAAATCGTAGTGTATATAGGTATATCGTGAGTATAAGAATGTTATTTGAGAGCTACTTATATTTTGTATGAAAACGTTTTGAAGCGGCATCATAGCTGCGCTGCGTCTGTGCTGCGCCTTAACATTACACCGTTTCTGTATAATTCGCGCCTTAGGTGGAGATCAACATGACATACCTACCCTGGTTCTTTTCGAGTCGATGGTACTTTTAAACCAGTTGAGCCCATTAACTTACCACGCCAACAGCAGCGTCAGTAGCGTCAGACACACTTTGTGAGTGCGGTTCAGGCCAGAACATGACTCTCTTAATGGACTGACCTCAGTGTCCATACAACTGCACTTTTGAGAATCTAATGGACGCCACTGATGTTGATAGAGCTTTAACGATACAAAATTACCAACAATCGTTAAGTCACCTAAGTGATATATTTTATTCTTTGTTCTAAGCATAGCTGGCGACAAATCTATTTTTTTCTCTGTACCTACATTATACAAATCAAACAGTTTATAGTGCCATCTAGTATTTATGTATTATGTAAATTGCGTAAAATGATTACATTTTACTGACAAAATACACGATGAAAATTTAATGAATGAAAACAAGTGCTGTTACAATTCGGTAAAACAACAGCATTATTTATTCACACGTTACCAGCGAAATATTAATTTTAATACATTAACACTACAGATGGACGTTAAAAGGACAAACTGACGTGGAATCTACGTAAAATTAATACACAGCAATTGTGATAGCCGACAGATGTTTGGAAGCATAAACTGTGTTCTTTTTGTATAGGGATGTGAAACGTTTGTCCTTATAATCAAAATCTTACTCCGACATTGAATTCTGATATCACCTGTGTATTTTTTATTTGAGAGCATCGGCGGCCCAGCGGCGGTGGCCCCGACTTACGAGCAGTAGTCGTGGGTTCGAATTCAAGCAGGCGTATTACTTTGTGTAATTTATTTCATCACCACTGCTCTCAAAACGGTGAATGAAAACATCGTGAGGAAACGGGCATGTCCTAGAACCAAAAATTCGAAGACAGGTGACATCTACCAACCCGCACTGGGTCCGCGTGTTGGATTATAGCCCATTCCCTCTCAGTGGGAACTTATAAGCTGATTATGCTATGTATTTCAAAATTTCAATTAATGTCTTTTTATTAATGTCACTTATTGGCATAGTGCCAATCATAATCATTTTATTTGTAGCATTCTAGCTGTCTGCACAGCAATACATAAACATATCATGTATAAGAGAAATGGCAGCCGACTAGTAGCACATTACCAATCTGGTTATAACGACTAAAACACTCAACAGTTTACAATTTCTTATCGAAAAAACAAAAAACTTCAGTAACACCCCTAATTCGAAGCAGCAGAGTTAGGCTCAGTAGTCAGTGGTAGCAAACACAAAACGTCAGCCAGTGAATAATGCATGAACATTTACTAGCGGGAGTGAATCATTTTAACGCTGAGCTGCGTTCGGGAGGCCTGCTAATAATTCAGTCGGAATCATAGTGTTAGAGACGGAATGAGGGGCTCTGATTTTGTGAGTGTTATTCTCTTTTGTTTTGAAAAGTGCCTTGTGTTAAGGAAAATGCCAGTAATAGAAATAACTATCATTTAGTAAATTTTAATACTCTGTATATACAAGGTGTAAACGGACCCTGCGCAAAGCCGCAACCAAGCATTCTGTACATCAAACTAAGTACTAAGAACTTTGACCTCCAATCTGTAACTAGAAGGTTCCCAGGTATGGTCCAGAACATAAAAATAATCGCAAAGACAGGGAGAACAAGTGCCTCTCGAATAAATCTCGGATCGGGTCTTCGAGATTTAAACTGATGGTCTTAATTTCGATAAGCTCTTAATCAGCTTCATTGGACACATTGACAGCTATTAGTTTGTTTACAAAATGACATAAATGCCCACGGTTGGAGAGTTGACATAAGGAATCATCTGCCAAATTTCAGGATCCGCTAATTGAGGCTAAGAAAACGATTACATGGGCGTTTTGAACTATTATCACGACGACTGAGTCTAACTGAGCTGAGCAATTGACTTAAGACATGTATTGCAATACCAGAGTTATAGTACCTATGTACATCTTAAGGATCCTTATCCCTCCCTCCTCTTAGGATCCTTCCTTTTCCTGGAAAAGGACTTTTGGCCGCAGGGAGTGGTGTTCCGTCGCTACCACGGACAAGTGCCATATGAACGCACAGTGACATAGTGCACTAGTGAAGTGTTACTAACGAAGTTTTAAGGTTCTTTTTTACTAAAACAATTTGTATTATATCATACTAGCTTTTGCCCGTGGCTTCGCCTGCGTGGATGTCGAAAAATATACGATTACTTACCTTCATACCCCTTTTTAACCCTTCGGGGGTAGAATTATTAAAAACGCTGTAAGACGTATACATTAATTGTCAATTGTCAGTCTAAACACAAAATTAGGAGATCCTAACTTCAAAACTGACGGACTTTCATATAAAATAAATAAAATAAAAATAAAATCATTTATTTCAGATGTCTAAAAGATCCATATTAGTTTCAAACATTCATTAAAATTATTAGAATTAGAATTAGAATTAGAATTATAAAATTCCATCCCCTATTTTACCCCTTTAGGGGTGGAATTCCCAAAAATCCTTTCTTAGTGCATACTTACTCTTCACAAAGAACACACCCTCCTAGTTTCATGTCTCTAGGACCAGCGGTTTGGGCTGTGTGATATATCACCTAGTCAGTCAGTCAGTCAGTCAATTTACCATTTTATATATATAGATGTATGTTAGTCTGTAAGGTTTATATGTATGGGCCAAAGTTGCCTGGAAATAAGTATATGAAAGATGTTGTTGTTGTTGTTATCCGATTATTTCGGGTTTTATAATAATTCAGCTTATCTACAAAAGATTAGAGTGTAAAATTGTGTTAGTTTTCAGATTCGGTGTCCCAACCCTTTTCCCTTGATCAAGGGCTTTAGAACAATAGGTACTAGTAGTAGTCAACTCCAAAGTTTTAAAATATCATTAAAATATTATAGTTACATAACCCAACCCCATTACGTAAAGCCGAGCAATCATTCCAGAATTAATCAAATAAATTACATTCGTTACGAAATTGAAATTGATGAAATCACTTATTTGTGAAACCTTACTGCAAATTATTAATTTCAGATCGCAATAATCCAAATGAATCAAATACAAATCAATCAAATACTTCATTTTCAATTTTACCTAATCAGTTAATAATATCTGTCACGGATTGCCCATTCGACACACACCCGATTTTCGTGGCAATGAATTTAACCCGTAATCTGCAACATGGTTTTGCCCCTCGTATATTAATGCTGCCCGTATCTACGTCAGTGCATATAAATGGTAATAACATAAAAAGGAAAGCAGCAGAGGGTTATTAGTGCAGATGGACGTGCTTAGAATTAGAGCGTTCACGAATTTAGCTGTTCTGTTCTGGAATACAGATGCATTATTTGATGTTTTATTTGTAATTCGAGTGGACAATAATTGGGATATCTGAGGAGCTCGTGGCTAAATAATAACAGCCGCTCGGGTCGATCTTTAGGGTAAGCCGTGCGTACCTAGGTTGGTCTGTGGATGGGTGACCGCCCATTACATACCAAGTTTCCTCCATACCTCGGAAAGCACGTTAAGCCGTTGGTCCCGGCTGTCATCTGTAGATCTTTGACAGTCGTTACAGGTAGTCAGTGGCCCAAAAATTCTGACAACCAGTCTTACCAAGGGGTATCGTATTACCTAGTACTAACTGGGTTGTGGAGGTCAGATAGGCAGTCTCTCCGTGTAAAATACTGGTATTCAGCTGCATCCGGTTAGACTGGAAGCCGACCCCAACATAGTTGGGAAAAGGCTAGGCAGATGAATAATTGGGATATCTACATGAAAGGGTTTTTTGGTAAATCACCAGGCGCAACCTTCACCAGTGGTTGTAGACGCAACAAATAGTTGCAACTAACACCACTGGGGACAGACCGGAGGGGGCAGATGGGAATAAATCGCAGAAAATGTCTACTATGTATTAGGTAAAGAGCGTCCACCGCGCTGCTACATTTTTTTAAAGACACAATTCCGAAAGCGATCACGAACCGCAAAAAAACGCAATGAAAAATCGCAAACAACACTACTAGTTTTATGTACCTCTATAAAACGTCAGCGGGATCGTAACTTGCGGTTATTATCAACAGCTACATCGCTGCCGTCGCTATCCGAAGTGGACCTTCCAATCTTGATTGAAAAATATCCGCAAAATCTGGAACCTGACCAACATTTTCCGATATGCCGTCTAGAAAATCCGTCGAAACTCCTTTTTTACTGTTTCGAAATCCTACGCAGCGACAGCCTCCATCCAGCTGGTACGTTTCCATCAAACTTAAAAACTGCAATATTGGAAGTTGAAACCAATATCGGGACTTATATAGAACGGTCCGCGAATAAAGCCGACGATCAATTTCGAATATACTTCACGTACTACCGGCACGTGATTCGCAGAGCAATGCAGTGGCGTGCATCGAAACTATATATTCCCATTTTCGATACTGACGCTCCGAAACTTTTGATTAGTTGAAAATTTCGAAGAAAATTTCTGCAACGCTCTTAATTGAAACGCGTTTGTTTGGAACTTCTTTTTGTGGTGTGTCTACTTAAGAAATGGAATTTCGAAAATGTATAAATAGAGAAGTATGGAAGAAGAAGACATGCCGCGCCAACTCCAAATGAATTAAGATAAGGGCAAGAGAATGATCTTGATGATGATGATGTTTTAAACTTACAAGTTTGTCTTTCTAGTAGATGCTGACATGAAGAGTAGTTTCTGTTTATGATCGGTAGCAACTTATTGATCTTCTAGATAATTACTGTATTTATAAAAACGTTAAAAACAAACCATCTACACAGCAATGACTTGATTATTATACTTAATTATTATTATTACTTGACTAATAAACGTCTGTCACATAATATCATATATTGCTATCGTGACTTCTACGAAACCATTGACTTAAATATTGTTCGTTGAATGACACTTCTTGGAAGCTCTTGTTCTATGAAAGGAAAAATATTACAAGATAAATTCGAAAGATCTATATCTTAGGCGACAAAGTACTCCTCTGCATCGCTGGTAACAATTGGTGATAATTGGAATGATTATGGTTTGCAATTATTTTTTAAATTATTGTATATCCTTGTATATCTGATATTACGCAATAACTGTCAATTTCTTTATATATACTTACCAGATTCGTTTTTAAACTTACTCTTATTTTGAAAGGCATACGAGTTTAAACAGACTTTTTCTCCGAATATTAGCTCGTGGCTCACTTATCGAAAGTCGTTCTCAAATCGAACAACATGCAACCCCAGTTTCAATATCCGAGCTTTATGAAAGTTTGCTGAAATCCTCGACTCCCGGACAATATCCGACACTTGAGAATTAAACGAAAGCGGTTGGTTATTCTGGCTTAAAGTGTTTTTTTAATAGATATTATACGTTGTTTAGATTTTCTTAATATTTAGGGGCAGCTATTGGATTTTTGCAGATTGGAAGAGCTTATGTCCAGCTGTGGACTGCCAAGCTGAGTCGTCCAATTGACTGTCTGAATCTTTGAAAATGTCTGATTTTATGTTAATTGAATTACTCACAAGCACAATGTGTAACACAATGAACTAACAAGGCTGCCTTTAAAATTAAGGCAAAATAAAGAAACATAAGATTCTCTTTCCATATAGTTTACCATTGCATACAGGGTTATTTGTAAAACACCAACAACCTCGCAGGAGTAAATTACTAACATCATAGACAACAACATTTGTTCTACGACTTTTCCGAAAACAGACAAAAAAATTCAACTCTCCATACATATGTCCGAACAGCTGATCGAGTTTTGTATGAAAAGTCGTTTTTTTTTTAACTAACCCGACAAGACCTAATAGAATTTCAAGTTGTATTAGGTCTTGTCGGGTTAGTGGTACATAAATGTTTAAATACAACATTTACCTTCTAGACGGAATGTAACCGTGCTTAGTTTATACGTATTTAAGACGTAGGTACCTACATAAAGTTGTAACTGTAAGGTGCGTAATGGTCATGTTTTACGATACTTGATTTTAAGCCGGCTGAGGAATAAATGTCTTAAGATTGTGAAAAAATTAAAAAGAAAAAACTAAAAAGGTTCTCACCAAAAGTTTGTTGTTGATTAGATTGGTTTGTAAACCGAACACATTTTCATAAAGATTTTTAACAACATCGTCAGTCACAGAACGGACCGAGACACGGAACTATGTTTAAACCACATTGACTGCACTTTGAAGCGTTCAGAGCCAAAGATATTTTGACGATGCATTGGAAACATTCCTGAACCATCGAAGCAAGAGAATGTCTCAAACAACAAACGAACTGTAGCGAGTTTATACAAAGATCTTTGTCAATCTACCCATCCTAGCACAGCCCACTGCTGAAGGTAGGCCTAGGAAGGTATGCCCCAAACTGCGCCGATGATACACGATGAGAGTAAAACCGCGGATCCCTACATATAACAAAAAAAAAATGCTACAATCTTTATGGTCTAATGCGCAACGTGACGTGTATTGATGCCGAACGTTTCCATACAGAATATTTCCTAAGCAAAGATGGATGGCGCCATTTAAACATCGATACGACTTTTTTTACATTTCCCGATCGCAACAGATTCGATTTATTTTGTGCTCGTAACTCTCTCAGAGCTTCCTTTACTTTAAATATCAATTGATCTAAATATTGGCGTTTCGAACTAGTAAAGATTTTCAATAGGTTTAAAATAGTCCATCACTTAGTGGATTAATCATATACAGAGTGGTAGGGATACCGACGCTTAAACGGTTACCGCGTATGTGTACAGGGTGTAACAGAAAGGGTATAGTCATATAAAAGGATATGCTGCAGACCATCAAATGAAACAACTTTCTCCATGGGTCCAATATCGTAAATGCGAAAAAATTATCAGCTGTCCCATACAAAATTGCCATACCTACTCGACCCAAATGTACCCTGTATACCAAAACTGCGGTACCTACAAGTTCAAAATGTATTGAACAGCTGGTTTGTTTTAAATTACCGATAAAACATTTCTATGTTGGTTCAGAATAATGCATGTACTGAATAAGTAGTAACCGTTTCAGAGTCAGTGTCCCTTACTCCTTGTATTTCTATTTATTAATGACCTTGACAGTATCTAATAATTGTGAGTAAAATAATAAAAGAGCGCAATCATTGAATAAGCACACTACCGCACACAGACATGGAAAATCCATTCAAACTTTCACTTATCAACCAAATGCGCAAAACGAAACTCCTACGGTACAATTCCTTATCTCTGTCCAGTAATAAATATTCCAGTTCCTACTTTACCCAGGTATAAGCGATTTTCCCCATTAGCCTGATGTAAGCAATCGTCCACATTTAAATCACGCGGACAACCCCCACGATTACGAGTAACAAATTATTCGCAATTATTCCGTGTCCCATCATGAAATATGCGCATACATTTAAGAATTTACGATCCATTTTGTATGAGAAACGTATGACTCATAATAGAAGAGCATTAAAACCCCTATTTGTCAATGTCCCTTTTAATATCAGCAAGCAATTTTCCAAGAGGATTGTGACCTTTGCATTTCTCAGACCAGTGCATAATATGTTCTATATCCAATCTATACCAACCCTTATTGTTTTACGATAAGGTTGGTTTTATCATGTTGAGGTGGTGTCGAGTAAATGTTTCACGGCCAGTGCACTGCCTGTTCACCGAACTAATCAATACCCAAGTAACAGATGCTTTGGCTTATAGATTACCTATACACCGGTTATCTTAGCTTTGGTTTATTCGCAGATTGTTGCGAAAGCTGCGATGTTGCAACCGTAGTTAAAGTAAGGATCAACCTTTTAAAAAGTGGGTTAATAATTTTGTATTAATGTGTAGGTTGGTTTGGGATAGACAATCTGCCTACCTGAAATATGAAGTCTTCAGTCAGTTATCGAGGTCGGTTCGTGGATGGGCGACCGTTCATTACACATGAAGACCCCGTGCCTCGAAAGCTACTTAAGCCGTTGGTCTCAGTATAACTTTGAGAGCCGGTACAGGTATTTAGAAGCTCGAAAGTCCCTCATACAGTCTTATCAAGGGATATTAACTGGGTTGGTCTACCTCGTTCGTCTAGTGTTCGCAAGCGCGACCACTGAACATGAGGGTTCGATTCCCAGGTCGGGCAAAGTATTATTGGGTCAGGAATTTCTCAGTAGCAGTTACAGTGTCTGGATTTGTGCCTCATTAAGGGCAATAGATTCACGCTCTATTATGTGGAATTTAAACATAACTGGTGTACACTTTGGGTGTACTATTGCTAGTAGACCCGTGCCTAACCCATCGGGGATTACAGGCGTGATGTGATATTATTAACTGGTTGTGGTAGTCTGATAGGCAATTGTTTCATGTAAAATATTGGTATTCAGCTGTATCCAGTCTGAATGGAAGGCTAGGCAGATGATGGGTCTGTTACATATGCAATAATTCTAGCTGGTGAGCTGCATTTCAAAACATTTAATTACGCGTAGGTAAGGGTATGATGCGCCTAGCAAGGCGCAGTGATAACAGATGGACTAAGGCTGTCACCGAATGGCGTCCAAGAACTGGCAAAAGGAACGTGGGTCGTCCGGCGGCGAGATGGGCAGACGACATAGTTGCCATAGGAGGACAAAACTGAATGAGGCTAGCACAGGACCGGAGAGATTGGCACAAGAAAAGAGAGGCCTATACTCAGCAGTGGGTGAGTTCGGGCTGTGGATGATGATGATGAAGGGTATCTCATTTTCATTTGAGCCATGTAGGATAGTGAGTGACCCAGTTTTCTCCAATTAACTTGTCACGCATGGCAACTATTTATTTAGATTAGATGCGAAAATTAAATTATGCATGCACTACAATTTACGGTCCTACGGTTTGTTCTGTTACCCTAGGTCGATGAATGAAGATCTTGCGCATATAAACTAGTATGGGGTCGAAGTCACACAATGCTTATAGCTTTAATTCATTATTTCTATTTCTTTATAACACTTTTAATTTTTGTGAGAAGAATGCATAATCATGCATTCTTCTTAGTGTTAAATAAATAATATGTTTAAATAGTGTAATTGGTAACATTATATCACGCCGGTAATCACCGAAGAGTAAAGCACAGGTGTACCTAATAGTACCTACTCCCACATTTCAACATCTATGTTTAAGTCCCATATAAAAGGAGGCGAGCTTATTGCCTGCTAATTAGTGGCTGCTAAAAAAAAAAAGCTGAGAAATTTCTGGTGGAAAATCCCAATAACACTTTGCCTAACCTGGAGCCGAGGAGCTCGTGGCTAAATAATAACAGCCGCTCCGGTCGATCTTTAGGTTAAGCCGTGCTTGCCTAGGTTGGTCTGTGGATGGGTGACCGCCCATTACATACCGAGTTTCCTCCGTGCCTCGGAAAGCACGTTAAGCCGTTGGTCCCGGCTGTCATTTGTAGATCTTTGACAGTCGTTAGGCAGTCAGTGGCCCAAAAAGTCTGACAACCAGTCTTACCAAGGGGTATCGTATTACCCAGTACAGACTGGGTTGTGGAGGTCAGATAGGCAGTCGCTCCATGTAAAATACTGGTATTCAGCTGCATCCGGTTAGACTGGAAGCCGACCCCAATATAGTTGGGAAAAGGCTAGGCAGATGATGACTTTGCCTAACCTGGGAATCGACCAGGACCTCATGCTCAACGGCCACTAAACCAACGAGAGAGTCAATATAATGACATTAATACTGATTTTAAAGTAATTAAATTGTACCTTTTCTGTATTTCCATCAACAGTACGGAGGCAACGCATTTTTCTTTTAATATGCGAGTACTTTTCCTATAACAACATTACCATCGCCCCATCTCGTGTAATCGTTTAATATTACTAAGTGATTGTTAATGATACCCCAGAAGGCCGTTATGACGCAATAATGAGCCGAAAACAATTAAGTTGATACCATGTGGCCTGTTATTATAATCCACTTTACAGACCCACCCCTGTTTAGACGAACGAAGCACCTATCGATTTCATAAATTAATGAGTTTTACGAATATCCATCCATTATTAATTTATTAGATACTGTATTTTGTTATCTGATGAACGGTAAGCGAAACTAGTTTGGACTGGTGACAAGGATTTCCATGTTGATTTAAATCCAGGCAACCGTCCCATACCAATTCCTTAACTGATGCGCGCGATATGGCCATTTTGGAGTCTCAGAAATATTTCTTTTGTTAGGTATTTCTTAGAGAGTAGGTATGGATAGAAGCACAGTAGTGGTTACAAAAGCAGTGTAAGCTGCCTCTTATTCCATTGATACTCTGACTAGACTCATCAGGCTTCCTGCTCTACGTCATCATCATCATCTGCCTAGCCTTTTCCCAACTATGTTGGGATCGGCTTTCAGTCTCACCGGATGCAGGTGAATACCAGTACTTTACAAGGAGCGTCAGCCTATCTGACCTCCACCACCCAGTTAGTACTGGGTAATACGATACCCCTTGGTAAGACTGGTTGTCATACTTTTTGGGCCACTGACTGCCTAACGACTGTCAAAGATCTACAAATGACAGCCGGGACCAACCCCTTAACGTGCTTTCCGAGGCACCGAGGAAACTCGGTATGTAATTGGTGGTCACCCATCCACAGACCAACCTAGGCAATCACGGCTTAACCTAAAGATCGACCCGAGCGGCTGTCATTATTAAGCCACGAGGTCCTCATCTTACTCCTTACCTGCTCTACGTACATTTGTGTTATTAAGAAAGTCTTGATTGAAAGATTAGATTGTAAGTTTTCATCCTCAAGTTCTGTTTTGTTGCTCAAACCTGTTGACATTCAAGGTTGCCAAAAAAATAAAAGAGTAAACAAAATACGTTTCTTCCACCGTTGGCAGGAGCTTTTCCTCTGCAAATTGTAACCAAAAAATAAAGGGCAAATAATTGTGCCAGAGTAAGGTAATTTACCGGTCTGTCTTTTAATTAACTCCACGGCACAATTTATTTGGGGTTAGACAAGAAAATGTGTCTCGTTAACAAGTATATAAATATACTGGAAATGCAAGAAAGAAATAAAGAAAGAACAAATTTGTTTGGTAATAAAATTCTTAAACTTACACTGCCGAGGAACATGGATATGGACATAGAAAGTAAGTGGGTCGCATTACAGTGAGACATATCAAGATTAGACCGCTTCATAAACTTCGGGCTTCAGATATTCTTCACAACTCAAATGGAGTTATTTATTAAGTCAACGGTAGCCATCATGGCATGATTAGATAATCATTACTTGAAGTCGGCGCAAGAGATGTCAGCAACCATGTCGGGGTCCGCATGGCCGATGCCTGCCAGGGCTGCGGGACTGTTCGAATGAGATACCGTAGCCCTGGAACACAAAGAGCAAAGAAGGAACATGGATGGGTTTTAGTCAGTACAAGTCTGACACTCCCCTCCGCTCCGCCCAAAGTGGGGGGGGGGGGGGGGTCATTTGATGATTTCGCATCCGAAAAAAAAAAAACAAAGAAAGGGTAATTTAATGAGTAGTCTCGATAATTACTCCCTACTTACAAACTTTACTTCTTTATACATACATAATAAACACACACATAACACACATACACAATGCCTACCTTGCCTGCCTTGTTTTTACATACATAATGCCTATGGCATTAAGTCCGCCTTTGTACAGTTTTTACTTGTGCATAAAGCTTTAATAAATAATAAATAATATTAGAGTGGTTTCAGACTGGCGTATTTTTGCGCCTATGGGATCGTATCGGCTTACGCGGTTACACGCGCGCTACATTTTGAGCTTCAAAGAAACGAACGTGCGTACACACAGCGGCACATCAAGCTCTACATAACCAGTATAACCTTACTTCGCTTTGTATGAGCTTCCCGTACTATGAGAGATCAGCTTAATTTGCTTTTGCATAGCTTGATTGGCCGCCGTGCGTACATGCGCTTATTCCGGTGTGTTCGAGCGGAGTTAGTGGGCTTTCGGCGTAGAGGCGACCCTCGTGGCTCGCGCTTGTACGAACCTATAAGCGTGTCAACGCTCGACGCTCGTATAAGTTCCCCGCTCTTCTGAATACTCTAATCTGAAATCTACGTTTACGTTTACGACGGTATGTCAAAAGAAGAAAATCAATTAGTCACCATAAACATTACAATACATTTTACTAACACGATAGTAAAACAGTCTAGGTAGTTACTATCGTCTTCTTCAAATGGTTAAGGAACTACGTACTTGAACTTTCTACTTACTACAACTCGGTAAACGTAGTGTCCTTGAGAATTATGATAGGGCATTTACATTGACCTGGGGGAGACACGTAAATTGCTCTTGACATTCTAAACGTGCTCGATGACTGTCGGTCGATTCAATGTTACTTGGAACTATCATTTCAAATCAAATCATATTTATTTCTGTAAATTGGTTTAAAAAACTCTTTTACATGTCAACATGTTTTGTTTTAAAACTAGATGGGACCGGTGTTTCGTACCTAACTACTCTGAGAAGAAACATCCGAAACAAACTCAGAGGTCACCGTCTCTTTTAAAGTCCAGACATTGCTCAAGTCATATGAAGACCATGTAGATTAATGTCTGAGATGGTCTTTTGAAGACATAACCACACAGATTTGATTATAGCCATAATAACGTGATATGAGGTAAAATTGTACTACCGTTATACCCAGTATTAACTGGCTTGTGGAAGTCCGATAGGCAGTCACTCCATGATAATAAAGTACTGATATTCAGCTGCATCCGATTAGACTGGAAGCCGACACCAACAGAGATGGGAAAAGGCTAGGTTGGTGATGATTACGTAAAATGTATGTATGTTAGTCTGTAAGGTATATCTCTATGGGCCAAAGTTGCCTGGCAATAAATGAATATTGTTGTTGTAGAATTTTGGTAGAAATTACCGGTCAGTGAGTTACCGTAGCTCGTAGGTGTAGTTAGATACAACTTGGGGTATAAAACTAATTGCGATCGTCGATTTACAATGGTACCTGCAGAAGTAAGCACTGAAAGATATTTTTTTATCATAAACATACCATAACAGCACAGGTTAGGCAGAGGTGTACCTAGCAAGTTCACTCAAATTTCCCTAGTTATGTTTAAGTCCCATGTAATAGGGGGCGAGCCTATTGCTATAAACCGGGCACAAATCTAGACTCCGTGTCTGCTACTGAGAAATTCCTGATGAAAAAGTTCAATAACAAAATGCCTGTGGCTTTAAGTCCGCCTCTGTACTTTGTGCTTGAAGTGTTAAATAAGTAAATAACATTTTGAACGAGCCGTAAATCGAACCCAGGACCTCATGCTCAACCAGGTCAGGTCCATCGAAGCATCCTATAATATTTAGTACCTACCAAAATGTCCCAGGGTACGAAAAATTGTTTTCAAGCCAATCACAATAAATTAATTTAGTACCGAAAATGCTGCGTGCAAATCAAGGGGAATAAAAACCAAAATGGTAATTCTATAAAGAAAAATGCTTTCCCAACCAACAATTTATTACAGCATTAAAATTAATCGTCGCTGAAAACACTTCCCTTCGGTGTCTATTATACTAAATTTGAGGATTAAAGGAATTTCAGTCATTAAGTAGAATACCAATTTGTTCGCAAAATTAACAACTGTAGGTAATAATCATAAATGTCATGAAGCGCAATTCACATTTTATTTTATTAACCCAAAGAATAAGGGCGGTTTCGCTGGCGAGTTTCTTTGAAGTTATATTACATTGGAAAATTTTAGCTGAGATAATTTAATACATTAAAAATTTTAGTAATACACTAAAATTTGCATTAAATTTACTTTACTCACAACATTTTCCTTATGCGAAGGAATGAGAAAAAATTCGTGAGGAAAGTTTTGAGCATAAATTTGGATGGGTATACGTGTAGAGAAAGACCAATTAAACGATGGATGAACTGTGTAAAGGATCATATGGGAAGAACGGAGTTGTTTGATGAGATGACGAGTAGAGAAGTATGGAAGAAGATGACATGCTGCGCCGACCTCAATTGAATTGGGATAATGGCGGGAGAATGATGAGGAACTGATAGACGCTACTGAAGAGTGTCCATGGAGTTTCTTGCCTATTATTCTCCATAGAGATCTACGCTTTAGAATGTGCAACTACAGTACTTTCTCAAGTTATTATGCCTTGTGACTGTGACTGTAGCTTCGCTTCTTTTTGTTTTTTTGACATTCAAAAGTACTTGTGATGGTCTAATTGAAATAAATGCTTTGACTTTGACTTTGAAGGCGCCAAACTAGTGACTCAGTTCTGGGCCTACACAATTTAGATTGCCATTTCGACCAAGTGTAAATGAACTGGGGTTCAGTACGCCCGTCTTCGGATAATCTAGTCCAAGTTCATAGTTTCGGTTACCCGAAATCGAATACCGGACGCCAATTTTTCTTTTATCTGTGCACGCATGTACAATACTCGACTTCAAACTTCTTGTAGTCGTTAACCTGTATTCCAGTATGACTAGTGTACGCACAGGGTGACCGAATTCGAACAAAGTCTTTCGGGTAACCGAGTACGGGCTAACGACCAAGTTTAATTGCGCCTTATTTTTTGTCATTGCAGCCAATGCAGAAGGCGCTAGATTTAATTTATTGTCATTTTTACAGATGTCCAATTCAATGAGGCGTTAGAACATTCATTGTTGGTCCGAGACTCCGAGTAACCCAATTGTCCTCCATTTTAATGTTCCAGCAGACTTCTCAAATTAAATTACAAAGTTTTTTATTGCGTTTTGTAAATTGAATTATCTGGCAGAATAATATAAGTTTTTCCTGAATTAGGAAGTTTTTTTCAATTGTTTTTTTTTCGGGAAAGGTAATTTTCTTCTTTTCCTCAACAGCCTGTTGCTCTGAACAGGGGATAACAAAATTATTATAAGTTTATCTACTTCTTATACAGTTAAAATTTTAAACTTAAACATGTTTTCTTGTTTTAGATCTGTTAGTTTTATTTTAGTATTCTTATAATTTTACAATTTTTGTATTTTCTTCGTTGTAGTTAAAGTGGTGTCATAAAATGAATAAAATAAAATATCAAAATGAAACGAATGTCAAACTTTAGCGTCAGCTATTACTAGAAAACTAGTAATCAAAAGTTTGGCCACTATAAACACACTTTCAATAATAATACACACGTTCATAACAGTTCCGATAAAAGCTTTGAAGAAACTTCTACTTGTAAAGAAATGAAGTACCTTCATTAAGGTTCGTTTCGGATTTGACCATCCACGCCCACATTAATAACTCACCCTGTATATACATACAGTTCGAACTTAAACGCATTTTACACACACTTCTAAATTGTCAAGCAGTTGGGCAGTTCGTTAGAAAGTTGATACTATTTTAAGCTTTCACGGTTTACAACTAAACTGCGCTGTTCTATTCGCTTTCGGCGCTTTTGCAAGCGCCATGATCGCGGGTTGACTGGAGAATGCGGGTGTATGGGAAATAAATTGTTAAGAGCAGACAAATCGGAATCGGAGAAATATCGGGAGCTCAAAATAATGAACAATCACGGAAGATATCCCGTAAGTGACAGTATAAGTTTAAGTTGATACTAGTTCACCATTCTCAAGCGTAGATCCTAAGGAGAAGAACCATGAACACTCCATGAACTCTCTGTTTAGAATTAAAAAACAATGTGCACTATGACATAGCTCAAAGTTCTAAGTAAGAAGAGGAAACGGAAAATGTTGCCAGCTCTGGAATTTAGTGATGTGACCCTAAAATTAAAATAAATAAAATAACCAAATTAGTAACCATAGGCAAATATAACTCTATTGAAATCAAGAAAGGAATGTTACGTTCACATAGATACCCATAATTTTTACTATATTTGGTAGCTAAAAATACGAAACGAATTTGAAGTAGGCAGCTCAGGGTTTCCCAAAGGGTCTGTAAGATCAAGGGAAGTGAATGATTTCGCCCTCTACGCACTGTATATTACATCCAGAGGTATATAATACTCGTTTATTAAAGAAATCTCAAGGACACGTTTCCTCGAAGGTCTTGAAAAAATCCGCGGCACTCTTTAGGAAATCCGGTCGCAAAAAAAGTCAGGGCTGAAATATGAGGGTAAATACTGTTCTTTTAGCGATATTTAAGAACCGAATATTAAAAAAAGTACTTTATTATAACATGTATTTCACCAAAACAAAATAGTCACGTGTACCAAAACCTTTTATAAAGTCCAGATCCATTATTATCGAAACACCCTTTGACCAAAACAAGGTAAACATGCTAGATACATAATTCTCGATACACCTTAAGACTTTAACGAGTTACACAATGATCGTTACAAAACAAGCTACACAAGTCTGACAACGTCATATGACTCGTAACGAATGACACGTCTTTAGAAGAAGAAAAAATATTTACTTTCCATACATTTCGACCGTGTAGTGTAGGTATTGCACTTTTGTAGGAAACAGCAGATTTTTTTTTTAATAACCGAATAAAAACTTTTATGTGGCTTAGAATGATGTGCTACTGAATACGTGGTAACCGTTTTCGCGTCGGTGTCCCTTCCACCCTGTATACTTACTATATACAAAGATCAACAAGAGGGTATGTGTTGTTGTGTGTGCTGTGGTTTGTGTGAGTGAGTGAGTGTGTGTGTGTGTATGAGTGTGTGTTGGCTAAAGTATGGGTGTTTATTATACTGATTTTACACTGAGAGTATTTGTTTTGTTGTCGAATAGTGACAACACTGCGCGGTTTAGGATGTTATTGGCTGAATGCTGGTGGCCTGCCGTGACGTCTTGGAGCTGGAGTGGTTCCGGTGTGGGGGAGGGATGGCGCTAGACGTCATGTATAGCTCAGTCTCTTTCCCGCGCTGCGGTTCCTCCTACTTTGAGACGCCATGGTGGCCCAATTAATGCATTTTGAATTGCGTAGTGACGTTTCAATTCACTACTAGTCAGCCTTTGTGATATTAAAGTAAAATATTTG
Organism: Noctua janthe; assembly: GCA_910589295.1. NCBI lineage: Eukaryota > Metazoa > Arthropoda > Insecta > Lepidoptera > Noctuidae > Noctua > Noctua janthe. Next base: position 5,636,069 of record OU342560.1, read on the forward strand.
TGTTTAGTTCTAGTTAATGTTTATTCTTGTTGTTGATGAAAAGTACCTTCGAGTAGTTACGTAAAAATATAGGTAATATTGCATGTATATGGGAGCTACATCTGCCAACAAACTGCTTTACAGTTTGGCAGAAGTAACATTTTTTTTTTTGTAATTGGACGTTACCACGAATAAACGCTTTTCATTTCACTTTAAATAAAACCAGTTCAGATATGAAACTGCCACCAAAATTACAAACACACAGAGAACCTACGTCTTTAATCATGGAAACTGATGGTAGACAGAAACTACAGAACGCGGACAGGATTTACACTTCGTACGATCCTGACCGTTACTGACCGTACTGTTTTGCTTCATTAAAAAGATGCTGGTGGCATACATTACCTCCCCATTTTTCAGAAGTCGGTATAAAAATAAGCGCTCGCTTTATTTCAGTTACAAAGCAAAACCAATCAATCCCATTACTCAATGTAATTGTCAGACTTTCAGTAAAATTACCACAAATGACTTTTGTCCACAACTTTACCCCACTATTCCACTTTCCTAACACATTACACTGAACTCGTATCATAAAACTAATCATAATAGTAACACGATTAAGTTATAACAGCAGCCATTGTGCGCTGGTTATGGCAAGTATTAAACACGCACTTCCAAGAATATATGACAAGCCTTTTAATATGTTAATGGCTCCATTTCGGTACAGTAATGTATTAAACGATGCATTCGTGGTGGTTTTACCTGGGAATTCGTGAGTAGACAATGTTGTTTGTAGATAGCTAAGTTAGTATAAAAGATGAATATGATATGGGATCCGGGTCTTGAGGTTTTTTGAATTTAATCAGTTATCATCGGTTTTATTGGTGAGTAGCTGTTGCCCGTGACTTCGTTCGCGTGGGAATTTTATTGTGTATGCGTGTTCGATTCCCGAGTTGGGCAAAGTGTTATTTGGTTATTCCATCAGGAATTTTTCAGTAGCAGCTACGGAGTCTGGATTTGTGCCCGATTGATAGCAATTGGCTCGTTCACTGTTATATGGAAATTAGGACAAAATAAAAGAAAAGATTAATGAAGAGCAAAGGCGACTTATGTATTACTTAAAGCACTATGTTTACTACGTCACCTTCAATTCATCCTTAGTACATTTTGAACACCATCAGATCAGATCGCCGCCGCCAAACTTTTACCCTCTGAAACATTACTATAAATTTTAAATCAGGCTATATTTTGTTAAGGAATTTAAAATGAGTAGTTGAGTATTAACGTCACCTGGTTTTTATATCAATTGACACGACACTTCGGTAGGTAATGGCTGGCAATGAGTTTAATGGGAAAAATTTTAGCACTTGCTTTAACGACACGTAATTACACTTAATGATTCGTTTACGTTCATAAAATAACGAATGTTTTTCATGTTATCGGGTGGCAAATGAGTGCCTCATGCTAGCTGATGTGAAGTGGTCATCGTCGCTGGTGGATATTTGCATAAGCAGCGCCATCGCTTTTTCTCATATTTTGTTCTGTTTGTAACTTGGACGTATACTTATATTTTTTCCATTCTTATTGGATTAATTGTTAAATTACGTACCTTTTAGAATTTAAAAACCGTATTAGCAGTTGCATATTACCTCATAGGGTAGTGTGTCAAAACACCTGTTTCAATGTGCCGTCGGTTTCATTACTTCAAGTAGGTAAATTTTTGTCATAGATTGTGTTTTGAGAACTTAAGATACGCAGTGCAGCGCAGCTTTTTCACTCTAAACTATTGCAATTTGCATACATAATCGGTTCAGACGTTTCCGAGAAAAATAAAGAAAATGTTAGTATGGAAATATCACTTTTTACGAAATCGTCCATACAAATCGGCAATTTCACACTTTAACTTGTAATATTTACTCAAACATCATCATCTACCTAGTTCTTTCCCAAGTACGTTAGGGTCGGCTTCCAGTCTAACCGGATGCAGCCGAAACTCAGTATTTTATCTGACCTTCACAACTCAGTTAGTACTAGATAATATGATACCCCTTAGTAAGACTGGTTGTCAGAGTTTCGGGCCACTGACTACCTGTAACCAACGGCTTAACGTGCTTTTTGAGGCACGAAGGAAACTCGGTATGTAATAGGCGGTCACCCATCTATAGACCAATCTAGGCAAGCGCGGCTTAAGCAGAAGATCGAACCGAGCGGCTGTTATTATTTAGCCACGAGCTGCTCGTTTTTATACTAAACTGCTATAAAGAAAATCTCATTCACTACTAACTTGACGCAGAATAAATGATAACGAAATCGAAACGTCATCAATATAGCTCGTAGCGTTCGTAGCACAGACGGCTACGCTTCTACGCCGTAGCAAGCCGTAGCACTTACATTTCTACTGCATAAACTTTGAGAAAGCGTCATTATCCTTAAAAAAGAAGAAAAATGTTACTTATCGTTAAAAAGTCTGTACCATTCGGATAAGCGGAATACCAACCCAGGCCATGGACAGGGGCTGCCTTCAAGCGGCTCTTGCCCAACCTGAGGGGTCCAAACGCCTCCTGCCGGAGGCTATACGCGGGGGTCGTGCGGTCCATGGCCCTTTACGGGGCCCCGGTGTGGGCGCGTTCTTTAAGGCGGCAAGCCGCCCACTACCTGAACGCGCCCCAAAAGGTGATAGCCATAAGGCTAATCCGGGGGTACCGCACGATCTCCGGCGAGGCGGCTAGCCTCCTTGCCGGATTGCCGCCATGGGATCTGGAGGCGATAGTCCTCGCGCGCCTGCATGAATGGCGCGCGGAGGCACTACGTCGGGGGGAAACTCCGCTGCCGCGGCAAATTGCCGCTCAGCGGACAGACCTCCGGCGTGATATCATGGCGACATGGAGAGAGCGACTGTTGCAACCCCGTGCAGGGCACGCTACCATAGTGGCGATAAGTCCCCTCTTTGAGGAGTGGCTAGAGAGGCGCCACGGCGCCCTCACCTACCGCCTGACGCAGATCCTCACCGGACACGGTTGTTTCGGGAGGTTCTTGCACCGAATCGGGCGGGAGGAAACGCCCGGGTGTTTCCACTGCGAGGATCGTTCGGAGGACACGGTGGAGCACACCGTAGAGGTCTGTCCCGCTTGGGCGGAGCACCGCCGTGTCCTTGTAGCGGCGATTGGCGGCGGCGATCTCTCGCATCCGGCCCTGGTTCAAGCCATGGTCCGGAGCGAGAGGGAATGGGAAGCCGTCACCACCTTCTGTGAAGCAGTCATGCTAGTGAAGGAGGTGGCGGGACGTGAGAGGGAAAGAACCTCACGTCCCAGCCGCCGCGGGAGACGCCCTGGGCGTCTGGGGTCACGTGGTGGCTCCCGGCCACCGTAGGCGCGGGCCTGTGGACGGCGAGTTATGGGCTAGCTCGCCATCCGGCCGTCTTATGACGACAGGACGTGTCGACGGCGCGTTCGTGTTCCACGCGCGCCTCAAAGAGATGTCAGCAACCGAGTAGGGGTCCGCATGGGCCGATGCCTGCCAGAGCTGCGGGACTGTTCGAAAGAGACACCGTGGCCCTGGAACACAAAGGGCAAAGAAGGAACATGGATGGGTTTTAGTCAGTACAAGTCTGACACTCCCTTCCGCTCCGCCCAGAGTGGGGGGGGTCATTTGATGATTTCCCATACAAAAAAAAAAAAAAAAGCAAGCGCAGCTTTACCTGTAGATCGCCAAGAGCGGCTGTTATTATTTAGCCACGAGCTTTGAAAATTACCTTCATAAATAAATAAATCTGTCTACATTACTCATAACTACAGTACAAACAGGCTCGTGAATACATTTTTATTTTACGTGTAAACAATATTGATGTAATATTATGATTACATTTGCCTACCTGCTCGTAGCTCAACTGAATATTATGATTGATTCGAATTGGGAGCTACCTAGAATTCTGAAAGACCCAAGTACATACAATCAATCAAAACAGGCGTTCGTCTAGAGTAGAAAATGCTTTATTCTAGTGTCAAAATATTTACAATGGAGACAAATTGGTAGTTTGACGCTGCTTTGCAAAAGAAAATTATGTTTTTTTTTGCTATGCCTCGTTTTTAATTCTGTTTTTGGCTACAAAAATCTTTTTCTGAGCTATAAATTGATTTGATACTTAATCCAATCACATAGGAATTCAAATTACGTCAGAAAAATAACAAAACATATTTCAATTTATAGACTTCGATGTATTGTCGATCCGCTGATCAGAGTACCTTGCTGCTTCTAAAACCAAAATAATATAATTTTAAAATCTTCGTTTTACGTCATCATCATCATCATTTTAGCCGAAAGACGTCCACTGCTGGACATAGGCCTCCCCCAAGTGTCGCCACATTGACCGATCCCGTGCGTCTCGCATCCAGCGGATCCCCGCAACCTTTACCAGGTCATCGGTCCACCTAGTGGGAGGCTTTCCAACGCGACGTCTTCCAGTTCGCGGTCGCCACTCCAGAACTTTCCGCCCCCATCGCTTTGAGTAATATGCCCTGCCCACTGCCACTTAAGTTTGGCTATTATTCGGGCTGCGTCGGTAACCTTGGTTCTCTTACGGATTTCCTCATTTCTGATTTGATCACGCAAGGAAACTCCGAGCATAGACCTCTCCATTGCCCTTTGGGTGACTTTAAGCCTTCTGATGAGGCCCATTGTGAGCGATCACGTTTCGGTCCCGTATGTAATCACTGGCAACACACACTGGTCTGGACTTTCGTCTTGAGACACTGCGGTAAGTTGGACGAGAAGATACCACGCAACTTCCCGAACGCTGCCCAGCCGAGTCGGATTCGACGATTAACCTCTTTCTCGAAGTTAGACCTACCTAACTGGATCGTTTGTCCCAGATAGACATAATCGTTTACAACTTCGAGTGTAGAGTCTCCGATCTTGATAGGAGTGGGTGTTACATGGGTATTCAACATGACTTTGGTTTTGTCCATGTTCATTTTAAGACCCACTCTTCAGGAAGCTCTACTGAGGTCATCGAGCATAGTACTGAGGTCCTCCATGGTCTCAGCCATGACCACTTTATCGTCGGCAAACCGAAGGTGAGAGATGTACTCGCCATTGACGTTGATGCCTAGCCCTCTCCAGTCCAGAACCTTGAAGCAGTCCAGTGCAGCGGTGAACATTTTCGGAGATATGACGTCTCCCTGTCTCACACCTCGCTGCAGAAGGATAGGTCGTTTTACGTAACTAATCAAAATCAACTCAAAGGTATAAAAAAAAACTGCTTATTTCCCTTAAAAATAGATAAGCTTACAAACACATACAACAAATATAACTGATTATTTCCCTTAAAAATTGATAAGCTTACAAACAGATCAAATCACATCGTCTCACAGCAACATAAATAGATTAAAATCATTCAATTTAAATCGACACGAGTCTTGCTTTGAGCAAACACTTTGTATCGCCAGTAATCGTTCAACTTATCCCTTAGGAAATCAGTTGAATGTTCCTCACAATACTAGTATCAACCGCCATCTTTATAGTCAAGGAGCTAACCACTTAAATAGATTGTTGATAGCCACATCATTAATCTTTGCTGGACCCGGCTCATTTACTATGTGACATCATAGACTTATCATAGATCTTCTTTTGTTAAACCTCGAAAGGGTTTATATTTAAAGAATAAGGCTGGGGACAGAATCAGCCCGAGTTCGGCTCAATCAATTGATTTTAGATTAATTTTGTGGCTATATTTGGAGAGGGAGATGGTTTATTAAAGTCTTGGCAGGGATTGAGCAACTTTATCGTTAGGATTCGTAAAAGGTTGGGTTTAATTTGATTAAGTAAGTGACATAATTGGCTGATGGTAGGTACTCTATCGATACTAAGTGGTACTTTTCAAAAACTTAGAGAATTGTTCTTGAACAGTTTTGGCGGTAGAAGTAGGCTACAGAAGGTAATTCTTTGACAAAATGTTTTAATAGAAACTAGCTGAAAAAGTTTTTTAATATAACACGCTTGCTTCAATTATTACAAACAATGTAAGAAATTCAATTTTAATTTACATCTTTTGTGTCGTATCTAAATGAAACTGATGTATGTATGAGTATTTCGTATGATAATAGTATAATTTGGTATCTTGGAGTTGATCTGACGACGGGGCCAGGAGGTGGATAGTGGAACTCTTCAGTGGCTACTAGTACACCCCTCGTGTTTGGTTTTGATCATAGCATAGCATAGCATAATCAGCCTATTAATGTTCCCACTGCTGGGACGCAGACCTCCTCTCAATGAGAGGGAATGGGCTATAATCCACCACGTGGGCCCAGTGCGGGTTGGTAGATGTCACATGTCTTCGAATTTTTGGTTCTAGGACATGCCGGTTTCCTCACGATGTTTTCCTTCACCGTTTTTGAGAGCAGTGGTGATAAAATAACTTACACAAAGTAATGCGCCTGGCTGGGTTCGAACCCATGAATTACTGCTCGTAAGTCGGGGTCTCCGCCACTGGGCCACCGCTGCTCTGGTTTTGATCAGTCCACTTGGTGTCAAGGGTCTGATGATGGAGCAAGGTTAGTGGAACCCATTTTTTTTTCGTGATAATATCGTGTTTTAGTACATTATTGACATCAAATCCGTGTGACGACACCGTCTGCTGGTAAAATAAGTTATTACAAGGTAATTTATAAGTTATGTTTATGTGTGCGTCCAGAAATTATAGTGACCTTGTATTATAATGTCATTATTATTATGATCAGTCGGACAAAATGTAATTAACTTACTCTACTAGCATGAGATCATTATTGTTGGTTGCAAATGTCAAGTCAAAGCTGGTTAAATAATTTATTTGTCCTAGATTTTAACGATGGCTTTAAATTAATTAGAGACATGCAATCTCTCATGCAATCTCAATCTCGTCTTTGACGTCACCATAATGAGGATAGTACTTAGTGTCCGACTGTAACTGGCGACGATACAAATTATATAAATAAGGTCTATCTTTTCATATACGAAATATTTTAAGAGTAACTTCTATCAGTCGTAAAGTCGCCAGAACAACGAAAAAAAAATTATCTGAATGTTTTTTTTTTTACAAAATTATTATAATTCTAAAATTTTTTGCTACTTTTTGCATAAATCTTTACTCCCATATTCTAACAATGAGTAGGTAAATACGAGCCTTTATTTATTTTGTGGGTCAAGTAATTTTAAATTATTTTTTTGTTTTAAATATAGTCTGATAAAAAGAAATCCCTTGAAATGGCTTTGTTATAGCCGTTATGTGATTCCCTGAAAATATTTCGTGTATGAATAGTTAGACCCTATAAATATATATATATTTTTTTAAAGCGTTTATTGATTCAAGGTTGAAAGGTTGAGTGAAGTGAGTTCAGTTGGAGATACCAAAATATATTCAGTAGATCTAAATATGAGTTTCTTTATAAGAGACAGTTTGATAAATAAATAGGAAAAACACACGGGTGAAGGTGGCAAAGTAAATGTATTGGCGGAGAGCCTCACGGAGAGGCGGTGAGCGCCGGTCGTCCGCACAGTCGGGCGGTGTACGTGTGTCAGGCATTAACGGATTTTATACAAGCTAATGCGACGTGAGATTGTCATAAATCTCTTATCACCATCATTCTTCAATTTATTTGGGGTAGGCGCAGCAAGTCTTCTTCCACCATACTTCTCTATTATTTGGTACTTACATAATATACACACGTACTTCTCTCATATTGACCTGAAAACTTTATAACTTAATATTGTTGGTATGCTTTAAATGAGTGATGAGATTCATTTTTTGTTTTATTTCAGAGATACCCCTTTTTTTTTTTTTTTTTTCTGATGGGAAATCATCAAATGACCCCCCACTCTGGGCGGAGCGGAAGGGAGTGTCAGACTTGTACTGACTAAAACCCATCCATGTTCCTTCTTTGCCCTTTGTGTTCCAGGGCCACGGTGTCTCTTTCGAACAGTCCCGCAGCTTTGGCAGGGCAGAGATACCCCTAACATAAGACCTGAAAAAAAAAAAGTTTTTTTAAAAAGCACTAAAATAAAAGCACAAATAAGCTAAAAAGCATTTTTAGTAATTACCAGTTTTTACATTCAAAATTATTGAAAGAATGAATTCCTTAGCAGTAAGTCACTGAACAGTTTTCAATTTAAACCGTATAGGTACTATTTACATTTTAAAATTAAAGAAATTGATTAAACACTTAAAATGTAAATGTAAACATTCGGAATAGACTTAACGTTTAATTTACTTATTGATGTTCCCTAAAGTTCATTTACTGTGAAAAGTATTGGCTTAGAATTTTAAATTTAATTTAGTTGGGAAACAACTTATTGCTTAGATTTTTTTTTTGTATTTACTGTGTATATTGAAAAAACTTTTTATTAGTGTGTTTTAAAGAAAATGTTCGAAGGTGACTGTCTATAGCCAATTAATTTTAATTAAAATTCCATTACTTTGCGTTGTCACGTTGTTTTTTTTTGGTTTTTTGTTGAACCTGCACTAATTAAGATTGGTCTTTTTTATCTTTTTTAGGCAATGGTACTTTTTAGATTAGTTGAACCTGATAACTGGCCTCGTTAATAGCAACGTTAAAGCTGTTTATTGATTACCGTAAAGTTTTACAAGAAATCCATTTCATGTATTTTTTTTACGCTGCGACATATTACTTACAAAAATATAAAATATATTAATAAATATAAAAATATATTTATATTTAATGCGCCGTGCTTGCCTAGGTTGGTTTGTGGATGGGTAACCGCCCATTAAATACCAAGTTTCCTCCGTGCCTCGGAAAGCACGTTAAGCCGTTGGTCCCGGCTGTCATTTGTAGATCTTTGACAGTCGTTAGGCAGTCAGTGGCCCAAAAAGTCTGACAACCAGTCTTACCAAGGGGTATCGTATTACCCAGTACTAACTGGGTTGTGGAGGTCAGATAGGTAGTCGCTCCATGTAAAATATTGGTATTCAGCTGCATCCGGTTAGACTGGAAGCCGACCCCAATATAGTTGGGAAAAGGCTAGGCAGATGATGATGATGATTTATATTTAATATAATTTGTACTAACTCCTACCCTACAATGTAGCATAATAATCCACCATGAATCTTCATACTAAGAATATCCATCTCAATTTACCTATCTTCCTTCTCCTAAGATACATATCTATGTCTATAGACGATGTTAATACAAGGTTCAGCTGCTCATACAAAGGATTGGCGGCGTTATCGCGTGACGTCATCTTTTCTATTGTCGTATCGGATTTACAAGGCGTCTTAATTCTACGAGGTCAAATATCTGTGCGATTAATCTTTTAGCTATACCCTATCAAACTGTGTCAGTGGGACTTTATGTTTCATGGTAAGAAAATTTTCAGTCTACTCTGAATTGCATACATACCTATTCCAGATTTTGTAGTATTAAGTTTTTCGGGGTCTCAAGTTTAAAAATTAGGTCATTTAGACCTAATTTTTATATGAAATTTAATATTTTGTTTTTTTTTTTTGTTGTTTCAACTTTTGATAAAAATTGTCACAAACTAAACATTCAAGTTACAATATACCACCTGAAAGTATGCCTAATACAGCTGAAGGCCAAGAGGACCAAGACTAAGATTTAATCAATTATAAAATATTATAGTTCAAAATACACGCTTTAGAATGACTTCATTTTATTTCTCGCATTTTTCTCAGCAAAACCTTTCATTAGAAACCCATACTATCATGGGAATGCATAAAAAATTACTAGTCCGCCATCATTGCGCAATCTGCCATATGGGATTTAGAATGACGTCACCGAACTAACCATGCATTGTCATCCAAACTAAACATGTATGCAAAATTTCAGCTCAATTTTTTAAGTATTTAGTTACAGGTGTAGCTATAAAAGCGTGTTAATAACGGTAAAGGAAAGGTCACAAATGTATTTGATTGACATTTAGTGGCGATCCCATTGAAACTCTTTGGAGGAATATACTCTTTAAAAACGTCTACCACATGTTTACGCCTAACGTATAATTTCAAAACAAACCTGCCTGAACATTTTCAGTAACAGGAAGTGCCCGCTCAATATTCCATTCAAGAACTTTTGTTTAGAGTCATTAGAAAAGCATACCTGTGTGAGTGGAAACAACTCATTATTTATTATCATCGGCGCTCGCTTTTAATTATACCTGCTGTCTGCCTGTGGAAATCGATAATGTTTTGTACCTATCGCTTTTTAGAATTGAATGCAAAGCTACCGTTTGTTTTGTTCGGATGGAAATGCTGAAATCCCTACTGATTTATTGTTATTATTTGCATAAAGCAAATAGCAAAGGCTACGGCGAAAATTCAATGGTAACATCTACTATCGTTTAGTCAAACAAAAATTGAATATAGATAACACTGGAACTTTTTCTGTATTTGCAAAGCAAACTCTAACTTATTTTTCCCCGCATCATGTTTTTTTCTTTCATTCTCCATTGTCATCGGTCAAGATATCATTTACTTCTTTTTCTTTCAAATCATTCCTCACACAATCCATCCATCGTTTCCTTGGTCTTCGTCTCCCTCACCATCCAAGCAAGCAAGGTGCAATGGCAAGTAGCATCCTTCTGTGTACAATGTAAATAATCATTTTATTTCAATTATTCACTTCTAAAATATTTCAATTAGGAGACCATGCACAGTACTGCGATTTAGATAAAAAAAACATCAAATACCTATTTATTTTTATCAAGTTAGGTGATTTAGAAAATTAACATAACAACTCGCCTGTAATCCCCAAAGGGTAACGCAGAGGTGTACCTAATAGTACACCTACATTTCGGCAGTTATGTTTAAGTCCCATGTAATAGGCGAGCCTATTGCCATCAACCAGGCACAAATCCAGACTCCGTGGCTGATACTGAGAAATTCCTGATGGAAAAACCCAGTAACAATTTGCCCGACGCGGGAATGGAACCCAGGACCTCATGCTCAGCAGTCGCGCTTGCGACCACCAGACCAATGAGGCAGGTAAAAATAAAGAAGAATACTATAAAAACAGTTTGTAATGTATGAGATATGAGATCTATTCTTGCCTTCCATTAGACTATTATTTCCTGTCTATTATTTTCCACAGTGTTAAGCACGTCACTTGCAAATGTCGCAAAGAAAATAGAGATGTCATTTTGCGGTCTCTTACATAATATTTCTCGTTTCTCGCCAAGAATAGTTTAGACGGATTTTAAATTGAAAATTGAATTCGATTTTCATTTTACGGATTAGATTTTATTCAACGGTATTACAGTCATTATTTTATCGTTACTTATATTACTGATACTGTTAGTCTGCGTTATACCACTGTGCTGCTGGGCAAAGTCCTCTCTCCATGATTTCCAGTTGTTTTTATCCAGGGCCACTTTCTGGAGCAATGACACAGCCAAAAGACGTCGCGGCAGACCTCGTAGAAGATGGCGAGACGAGCTTGATACGGACAAGAGCAGCGACCAGTTGTCCAGGACTTATATTACGATTTTAAAATTTAGTATGATTATAAGATTAGCCGCTATATGTTAAATCTTGTTGGTGTGCCTCCAAAGTAATGATTGTGGAGAAAATTACGTTAATTACAAAAAAAATAATGTGGTTAAGTGTGTTGTAGGTACTCTCGTACAATTTATTTTCTATCTAATCTCTTAGAAGACAATTTCTTGTATTCTCTAGTGGTTTATATCGTGAGATGTATTTGACAACTCCATAATGATAATCTAAGGTTTATCACGAACAACTCTGCTTCTTATTGGAAAAATAAAAGTTTTTTTTTTTTTATATCAAGCGTTTCTCTACGTTTTTTTTGCGTGGCTTTTATTTTTATATCGGCTGCCATTTTCCCTTGCGAGCTGTGACGGCTACACTTGTGGGCACTTATGTGTTATGAAGATAACAATTTTGTCCTGTAAAAACTGTTAAGATAACTCTTTAATATATCGCTTAGAGGTCCATAGTGAGTGTACCTGCTGACACTGTTATAATGTACTCTAAGTATTCATTATGAAAAATATTTACACTATCTTTATATTTCTGTAAGAATTTTGAGATCACAGATACGTAGCCTTTTGTAAAGTGTTTTATCGGGAAAACTTCGCATTATGTGATAAGTGTCTCAGTATTTTTTGGTTCCTAAGGCCCGAGCACCAAAACGTAACGTGAATTACAACGATTTTTTAATCGAAAATAAAACTAGACTTAAGCATTTTTATTTTTCTGACAGGGTTGCGGGGCTGTTTGAAAGAGATACCGTGGCCCTGGAACACAAAGGGCAAAGAAGGAACATAGATGGGCTTTAGTCATTACAAGTCTGACACTCCCTTCCGCTCCGCCCAGAGTGGGGTGAGGGGGTCATTTGATGATTTCTCAACCGAAAAAAAAAAAAAAGCATTTTTATTTTGTTCAGTGATATTGATACTGATACTGTTAGCCTGTGTTATCCCACTGCTGAGCAAAGGCTTTCTCCATGACTTCCAAATTCTTCAATCCAGGGCCAATGTGGACCAATGGTCGTTAGTTTTGTTCAGTGATAATGCTAGAAATATTAAGAACTATAGACCGACGGCTTTAATGAGTCCTCCGCCTTGCGCCCTCAAAGGCACATTAAGCGTACACAAAGTTCTAACAATATCCCACAGGTTATTTCAGAAAGTATTACGACACTAATTAAATGAATAACTGATCAACCTTCAGAATATTCCATTTAAATTGTTACTTTCGCGAGGACTCATTAAAGCGGTCGGTCTATAGAGGGTAACTAATTCGAGTTTCTAGTGCTACAACTATCACTCTTACCTTGATATAGACAAATTTTGAAACTAAATAAATGTCCTGTGAGAATCGAATTTAATCAATGTTAAAATCATTCGAATTTACGTTAGGTACGTTTGCTCTGCATGTTCATGCTAGCCTTACTGTATATAAAATATCTGTTTATTTACATAGCCCTTAGCATTTAGCCTTAGGCAGCCAAACCAGGCCATGTAGCACAGAAAACTTGGAGTTTCATAACCATCTTTCATCTTTCCATAACAATGTTACAAGCAAGTCTTTGAGCTGAAACTTTCCTAAGAATAATGTGTAATTAACCAGTCAAGTTTCAATACATTAACTGAAACTTTTGAACTTACCGACCGCTAAATGTTTACGAACGTTCGATACTGAACAAATTATGATAATTACTAACCAGTGTAACGAGACCTGTGATTTGATGAAGGCTGGTAGAACTTAGAGGTCAAGTTTAGTAGATGTCTTAAGCAGGTGCTTAGTCACATGTGGTGTACAATTTAGAAAATGTTCTTTGTAGTTTTGTTTCGAATGTAGGTATCGGATGGTTGATTGTTAGTACTGGGAATTTAAAATATATATTTTTTGGAATTATATATCCGATTGACGCTTTCAAAGCATTTCATATCCATACAACCACTTTTAACAGAATTGATAAGCTTTTCGAAAGCTTAACGGGATTATCGTTGTATGGTCATGTGACGAGGAGGACAACCGATTATCACACAACTTTTCAGTCACCGGCGCCACTTTCAGACTCCCTCTTATATACTCATTTCTTATTTTATCCATTCGCGTAACACCACACATCCCCCTTAGCATTCTCATCACCGCCACATGCAAATGCCTTTTATTCATCCCTTTTGTGGCCCAACATTCTGATCCATACAAGACAGCAGGTCTAACCATTGTTTTATAAATCTTCCCCTTAACTTTAAGGGGAATGCGAGAGTCGCAGATTTTTTTTCATTTCATCCATCCCGTGTTAATTCTGTGCTTTACACTACGATCTATTTCGCCATCGCTTTGCACGACTGAAACAAGATACCGGAAGTCGGAGCAGACAGGAAGAAACACGCCCTCTAGCGCTATGGCTCCAGGACTGGAGAGACCGCCGAAATCGCAGAACATGTATTCCGAAATGAATGACGAAAATGTAGTAAGGAAAATTTTGACTATAAACGTGGATGGCCATATGAGTAGACGAAGATCGAAGAAACGGTGAATGGAATGCATGAAGGATGATATGGCTAGAAATGAAGTGACTGTTGAGATAAAGAGTAATAGAGAAGTAAGGAAAAAAGAAGAAATTAGGTTATGGGCAGAAGAATGATGGTGAAGTTAATCCAATACTTTTTGACTTTTACAGTATCGTTATAGCTGATAGAATGCTGGTTGTTTTATGACGTGCATGTAAAAATAATGAAAAGGATTATTTCTTCTTTATCGTGTGGTTAGTTTCTAACCTGGTGTCAGAGTTTTTATGCCACCCATGGGCCTCTGACTTGGCTTAATATGCTGTCAAGAAATATCTCTCAGGCATGCTGGTTTCCTCACGATTTTTTCCCTCACCGAAGCAAGTGATCATTATACAATACGCACATGAATCCGAAAAGTCAGGGGTGCGTGCCTTGGGTTCAAACTCGAGACCTATGACTTGGCAGTCCGACGGTCACACCCCTAGGCTGTCACTACTTATGAAAAGGATGAATTGACTAAACAAAATAATACCAGGTGAGCCTATTTTGTTCATCGATGTATAACTCTTTTGTCTGTTATCTACAAACATAGCAGGTCGAGAGGTGCTTAAAACACGTCGAAATTTTGGGTGAACGTGTTCATTAAAATGAACAACGATTGTTCTGGAAACTTTTTGTTTCGCGGCTCTTTTTCACTGAGTATTTTTGGGAAAATTGGAATTGGTATCAAATCTCATAGGAATATAATAAACTGTGTTGTTGTAATTGTTTTTTTTATTGCCACAGGTGGTAGGCTACATTCATAGGGTCAGTGCTTTCTTGACATCGTGGAACATGATAAAGTTCTGTTATGAAGTGAACCAGAAACATTGTACTTGAGGGAGCCTAATAAGCAGCAAACAAGGCGATTCTCACACGACACCGCGCGTCCGCGCGGTCGGATGAAGACGTCGAAACAAATGTATTTGCATTGCACCGCGCAGAGGCACGGTGAGCATCGCTCGTCCGCGCGGTCGGGCGGTGTCGTGTATTTGGTTTCAACGGATTCCTTGCAAAACAATGCGACGCGTGTGAGAATCGACTGAGCTAGTCTAAAGTGCACATTAACCTTTTGAACGCCAGAGCATAAACACACGCGTGCGCTCTCTGGAGTGTACGCGCTTGCTTGTCACGAATATGTGACAATGACGTTCAAAAGTTTGAAAAATGTAATAATTTTTTAAACATAATACATAATAGTCACATACTGTTTTATAATTGTTTATTTATTTAGCATATTTCTAATCTAGAAAACCTTTCCACCGAACATCTAGGACCCTTCCATTTCCTTCGTCATTTGCGGAAATGAAACTATCGATATTTGGACAAACAGTTCGTTCATTTGTTGTATCAGGCCTAACTTTATTAGCGAACAGGATTTGGTCTTGTGACAGCGCCTAAGAGGGTCCTGTATTCGTTGAGATTGCGTTCGAACAATATAGAATCAGTATTTCTAGAAATAGGATTTCCACATCAGACACAGTTCGAATGCACGCAAGTGCGACAAACCGAAGCTCGACATCATGCTAGTGCGACAAATGCTTGTGCGACAATAGTTCGAAACAACCCAAGTCCGATTAACGCTTATGCGACACTGTCATCTGTACAGGATGTAAAAGGACCCGCACAAACTGTCAACGAAGCATTCCGTATCTAAGTAACATTACGTAACATTGGGTACAGATATATACCATGTGTTGCGATGGGTAAACTTGAGTTGTAAACTATTGTTTGACATATAAAGCCTATTTAATAAAACCGACAGGTGACTGGTGTCCGGCAACAATCCTGGCGGATTGTTGGTTCATATGTTGCTGCTTTTTAAACGGCACCTGTCATGAAAATGTGACAATGTGATTTTTTTTGACAAATTGTTGCATTGTCAGTATTTACAAAATAGGACCCTGACAACTGTAAATAGGTGTGATCCATCATCTACCAACGGCCTACTTTGTACTCTTTTTTCCATAAATATAATTTTAATGAGATAATTAGGGAAGTACTTTACTATTTTCATGTAAGACGCAGATTCTCAGCAAGAAGTCAGATACTCAAAGATCTAACTTCTTACGGAAAACCCGCATTTCGTTTACCCAGAAATCTCAGAACAATGGTCGTTCCTTTGTCTCTCACAATATTAAATTAACAGGAAATCTTGTAGCCAAAACATATTGTAAGTCATGTAGTGTGTCTGTGTAAGCTTTCCATTTCCGTATCATCACGGTTGAGTAGCACGGAGGACGTTCAAATTATGACAAGGCAAACGGTGTTGCATCAACACGCATGGTTTAAAGGGAATTGGTATCCTCTCAAATATTGCTTTGATGTTTTGTTTCGTATGATATTTATTTATAACATCATTACAAATGTTAATGGTTTTTTTTTTCTTCGACTCGGTTCCGGTAAAGTATATTAATTGTTATTAGGAATATTAGGCTATTAAATCCTATTGGATAAAAAGTATTTATACCTCTTAGACCAAAAACAAGCAGCCGTAGTGACCTTTGCGCTGCCAACGCCGACGACGCGGTAGAAGTTCTGGGTTTACAAAATTTAAAAATTGCCGTGCCGGCGACACGAACAAGAAGAAGAAGTGATAAAACCGTGAAACCTGTTCGAAAAGTACTTGTGAAGACTTTCACGTAAATAATGCAATTTATAGGATTCGACCGCTCTGTGCAAGTCGACACTTTCACCGTTATTTAGCTTCATCATCTGCCTAGCCTTTTCCCAACTATATTGGGGTCGGCTTCCAGTCTAACCGGATGCAGCTGAATACCTGTATTTTACATGGAGCGACTGCCTATCTGACCTCCACAACCCAGTTAGTACTGGGTAATACGATACCCCTTGGTAAGACTGGTTGTCAGACTTTTTGGGCCACTGACTGCCTAACGACTGTCAAAGATCTACAAGTGACAGCCTTGACCAACGGCTTAACGTGCTTTCCGAGGCACGAAGGAAACTCGGTATGTAATGGGCGGTCACCCATCCACAGACGAACCTAGGCAAGCACGGCTTAACCTAAAGATCGACCCGAGCGGCTGTTATTATTTAGCCACGAGCTCCTCTTTCACCGTTATTTAGCTTGTAGCAGTTTAATAATTTACGAGAGAATTAAAGTTGCGAAGACATACGGCACAGTTAGACTGGTGACCTGGCAAAGGTCGTACGATGTCACTGTACTGGATGTATCCGTTCACGGAGGAGGACATGTTCGATTGCTCTTGATGATTATAGATGGTACCTACAACGTCCATATTTGGACATATGTCTAACTATTTGCCCGACACTGCACCTGACACATCGATATGATTCGGGCGAATTCCTTTGACCTTAACTTGATTTTACTTATTTATTAATTATTCGGAAAGCTTACTGTTTAATTTCAACAAAGGTAGGTAACTAATACCTAAAACCAAAATGTACAAGAAACGTTAATATTTTCCATTTATCTTACAACTAAATCCTAAAGCTAAAGATTATTGTTAACCAAAAACTAAATCAGTTTTCATAAACGTCTAACGAAAGTTTTAAAATGATTGATAATGTGTAAAGGTATAAGGGTTTTTCCATTTTCGTGATGAATCCTTCTTAAATAAATGTTGGTAGGTATCTAAATATTTACTAAACTTAAGATTGATGATAAAATAAACTTTAAAAGGGATTTTGTTTAGGTAGTATTTTCTGTAACCGGGTACAAAGTTTACTGACAGATAGCGGTGTCAATGGCTCTCCTCTCGATAAGTTAGGGAGAAAGTATTGGTTGAGCTGTGGTCATATAGCAAGGGTATAGCGAGATCAAATCCCGGGTCGGGTGCGTTAAAATCTTTGAGTAGCGATACTTATTTAAGTCGTTCATTTGGACGACCGAGTCTTCCGTGTTCTAGGTACTCAACACCACAAACACAACGTCAAATGGCCATAAGTAATTTTACCATAGTAGGTTGAAATGATAATTTTACGCGCTGAAAAGATAGAAAAAAAATAAGTAGGAACGAAATGAGCCTTTTTAATTACCCAGCCGCCGCGGGAGACGCCCCGGGCGTCGGGGGTCACGTGGTGGCTTCCGACCACCGTAGGCGCTGGCCTGTGGACGGCGAGTTATGGGCTAGCTCGCCGTCCGGCCGTCTTATGACGACAGGCCGTGTCGACGGCGCGTTCGTGTTCCACGCGCGCCTCAAAGAGATGTCAGCAATCAAGTAGGGGTCCGCATGGGCCGATGCCTGCCAGGGCTGCGGGACTGTTCGAAAGAGATACCGTGGCCCTGGAACACAAAGGGCAAAGAAGGAACATGGATGGGTTTTAGTCAGTACAAGTCTGACACTCCCCTCCGCTCCGCCCAGAGTGGGGGGGGGGGGGGGGGTCATTTGATGATTTCCTATCCGGGAAAAAAAAAAGCCTTTTTAATTATATTTTAACACCATCCGCTACAGAATGAGTGTGATTTGACCTTTCTCTTCTATTTACTCACATAAGACTCATACTTGCATTACGTTTTGGCATTGCACCACGTTGTTACGTGACAGTGACATGCCAAAAGTTTCACCTTATTAAGACGTGCGATTTTCACTCCGAAAACGTATTATGACCGCAATAAAAGCTGAACTACAGTTGGCCCGACTTATGTGTGATTTGGAACACATCCAGCAGATATGTAGGCTACTAACTACCTACCTAGACAAAAGTTATTGTAACATAGAAAAATAGTATGTTTTCCGCTAATGCACGCAGTGTCACCTTACCTTTATAGAAACACGATGTATCTTTTTAGATAGCAGATAAAATCAGGTACCGGAGCTAGGCACTCGAAATATGGGATTGGATGGCTGCCTCTCGAATAACATAGTAAACTCCTTGTCTATAAAATCTATTATCGGATGTCGTTGATATAAAATGGCAGGCTTTTAGGGGTTGTTTCATAAAAGTGTGTGTGAGTGAAAGTGTACCGATTCGAGATTAAGTAAAAAACCCACCTTATTGAACTAAACTTTAAAACACTTAATCTTGAATTATTTTTAATCTATGTCGTGACCTTAAACACAAAAAGATTTCTGTTTAAAAATAATGGAAACTTCTATTTTCATTAAAAGATTTAAATCAAATTAAAACTCCAAACTTTTCAGTCAGGCCTCAAACAACTCATCGGTTCTCAATATACCTTTTAAAAACTTGAAAACAAATAATCTAAAATGAGAACAAAAGTAAACTTCTCCAAAAACATTTTAAAGGCAGTTTATGAAGAATTTAAATAAATTTGTATTTGGAAGTAACAAAGAGAATGCGTGATAAAACAAATGAAGCGTAAGTAAATAAGGGGATATCTGTATCTCGTTCTGGCGCGATACAATTTGGCATCGGTCCTTATCGGGTAAAGCCGATACAAGACAAACGAATTTACACGGTCAAATTGATAACTACGACAGAAGGACTGTTTGGGAAAATATTTAGATGGTTCTCTATACAAAATATTAATCTTTTCAAATAAAGACAAAGCCCTGATAGACTTCTGCTAGTTGTTTTATACTTCATGCAGTGGTACATAGGCGGACTTTTAATGTTTCAAGGAATTTTCTTTCGATAAACCTTAGTTTTAAACACTAATACAGCCACTTTTACCATCCCTTAACTTTGCTAGTAAATTTAAAAAAAAAAAAAAAAAAAAAAAATATCGAGCCTATTTTTTTAATATACCACCTTATTGTTTAATAAGAACAATTCTTCACTGTATTATATTTTAAACTGTCATGGTCACTAACATTATTATCACTAGAAACGGAATATTTACCATGTTTACTGTTTTCTTTGAGTTCCCTATATTTCGGCACTGTTGCAAGGACTATGATCACGGATAAACTGAAGTTATTGCGGGTGGGTGTTTATGAGCAGACAAACACACATGGTACAAACACATGGTACATGGTACTTGGTAAATATCCCGTTTCTTGTGACAATAATATATATAATATAATTTATAACCTTGTGTTGCTCCGCATCGGTGTCACTGCGGTTAAGCTGTTGACAGCCTCGGACACCATGGCCTGTCCTGCTACAGGAGCGCAGGTCGCATTGCACGGCACGCTAGCATTAACGACATTATTCGTCGAGCCCTTACCAGCGCCGGCGTACCAGCGGTTTTAGAACCAAACGGCTTGGTACGTGACGATGGCAAGAGACCAGACGGCATGACGTTGGTGCCTTGGAAGGTGGGTAGGCCTTTGGTGTGGGACGCAACCTGTGTCGACACCCTTGCGCCATCTCACCTTTCAAGCACGGCAGGCTGTGCAGGCGCTGCTGCTGCGGCTGCTGAGATCCTCAAGCGGCGCAAATACTGTAACCTTATTGGTAACTACAGTTTTGAGCCGTTTGGGGTCGAAACGCTCGGGTCATGGGGCCCGAGTGCGCGTCGCCTTTTTAAGGAAATCTCTCGCCGACTGGTCGACACTTCGCGTGACCAGAGGGCTGGCTCTTTCTTTGGCCAAAGAATTAGCATTGCCATTCAGCGTGGCAATGCTGCCAGTCTTCTGGGCACGTTTCCAGATGAGAGCGATGCGGAGGAGTACTTTGACGCCTAAGTGTCTTATTGTCGTCGTTGTTTAGATGTTTATATTTTTTTACTTTTAGTCTTATTTTTATCATTAGTTTAGTTCTATTTGTAGTCTGTATATAATGTAAATATAATTAAAAGGATACTTTATACATATTAGTATCTATAAAAGTATATTAATATATTTTCATTTATTGATACCATTCCTTACAATATGCTTATTATCTAGCTAAAGTTCACAATATTTAAAGACGCACAGAAGTTGAAACCCTGACTCCTAAACTAGGAATACCTGTGACTTAGGAGTCAGAAAGATAATAATTCTTCACTATATTTTAACTTTTATGGATATGATGGATGAACTGTATATGATATGGCTAGAAAGGAGGTGACTGCTGAGATCACGAGTAATAGAGAAGTACAACAATGGTGATGATGTCGTTGGAACAGAACATTATATCTGAAAACTTTATTTTAAACTATACAGCTATACGGTTGAAAATCGTGTGGAGTAATGACCAAAGTTATCACCACAAAACCCTTTAGCAGTTACACCTTAAAGGGTCGTTTAAAGGACGATACTGATCCAAGTCTTTGAGGCTTACTCTAATGATTTACACCGGTATAAAGGCCGTTTTCAGTCTGACTGAATTTATGACTAGATCACATAAGCCTGTGATCGGCCCGATCACACCTGGACGGTTTTTGGAAACCTCGTTACAGAGGTTTATAGTAGTTTGCGAAATGTTGGCGAATTTATTGTCCGTAAGGGTTATATTGATTTGGGTATTTCAGAAATAGGTTTATTTGAAATGGTTTTATAGAAAGCGAAACCATTTTATAAAAACGAATGTCTGAATAAACTGTTTGATGTAATTTCCGATCACCAAATATGTATTTGTTTTTGTGTAATATGTGTTTGTGTGTGTATGTGTTTGTGTTTGTATGTTTTGTTTTTATGTATGTACATACAAAAACTCACGCCCTTATCCTATTGGAATAGGCAGGAACCACAGAACGCCACCTGCTACGATCCTCGTTTAGCCTCGTCCACGTTCATACATCAGCCCCCATAGCATGACCACCACAAAATGACAGATTGTGTCGACAAAATGACAGATTTCTTTGCGCTATCTGTCATTTTGTCTATTCTTCCGTCAAAGAAATCCTTGTCTACGGTGGTCATGCTACGGGGGCTGGCCATACACGCACGCCGGTTGCGAGTACTACGCACCTGACCTTTCTGAGGAACCTCACCAATGAGGTCAGAATACACTGACCCTAGATGGACGTATGTCCTTCTATGGCGTCCCCTCCCGGCGTGACCACTCACATCTGCCTTGTAAATACCTTTTGAAAGTTTGTTTATCACCAAATACTACTTATAACATTAGTTAATAGTCGGTATGCTTCCAAATAAATTAAATCTTTCAATAATAAACCAACTCACAATATTTCTTGCTCTTGGCTACGACAACTACTTTATCGTAGCAAATCAGCTGCTACGGCGTAGCAAGGAAATTATCGCTACGGCTTCGGCGTTGCGATTGTACGATCTCATCATCATTATTTCAGCCGAAAGACGTCCACTGCTGGACATAGGCCCCCAAGTGTCGCCACATTGACCGGTGCCGTGCGTCTCGCATCCAATACAGTCTAATTATTCAAAAATAATTCGGCTACATAAGTTTTATATATTTAGGTACCAAAACTGATTTTCGCCTCAGCTAGCAAATGAAATTATTCACATATTTAATGTGCAGTGTTTTTTTTTTCATAAATTTTATTTTTCCAATGAAATGTAATAAAAGAAAAACGTGACACCAATCATAACAATACGAAATGTAAAATTGTGTCGAAACAACATCGCGTCGTTTTGAAGCTGAAAATCAATAGTGATTTATATTCCACTGAAATAAATAATTGAAAACCAATTTGTGTCGAATCTCGAACAGTGGTCCTGTGAGGTTGTTGACAACGCTGAAATCGCGAACTCTATTTACTGTTTTTACCATTAATGCCACGTGTGCTTTGTTTTACGACAAATTTCATTATAGGTAAAACGAGTAAGAGCTGCTTCTACCTGGGAACACTAGCTATAAAACACCGTTCTATTTCTGTCAATTCAATGTTTGAAGTTGACAGATAAGCTCGTGGCTAAATAATAACAGCGGCTCGAGTCGATCTTCAGGTTAAGCCGCACTTTTCAGGGTTGGTTCGTGGATGGGTGACCACCCATTACGTAGCAAGTTTCCTCCGTGCCTCGGAAAGCATTTTAAGCCGTTGGTCCCGGTGGTCAGTCGAAGATCTTTGATAGTCGTTACAGGTAGTCAATGACCCGAAAGTCTGACAACCTTCTTGGCGCGGGGTATCGTATTTCCCAGTACTAACTGGGTTGTGAGTTTTGCTGCTTCAAGTAGGATTGGAAGCCGACCCCAACATAGTTGATGTTTGAAGTTGACAAAAAAAAAATGAAAAAATTCAAATACGTTTTATCGTTTTACGTTTTATCGTTTGTGTGATTTGTGGCGTAGATCCGCTTTCACCACTTTTTTTTTTTTTCGAAATGGCATCTCGCAGGTCAACCTAGGAGGTTGTCGTCTGCTCTGCTTTCACCAAAAAATGCAAAACTCTATATTGGAAACATAGGTACTGAATACAGGATATATCCTTAATCTGTTGAAAATGTATGGTATATAGTGATAAACATAATTGTAACGATTTAAAAAAAAATACCAAACCCAAAATAATGAATAAGAGAAAAAGTTTTATCTATGAAAACAGTTATTTACCTACGTACTCACCAATTAAAAATAAATGTATTTGGAAAATTATTTAAATGGAAACTGTTCTAGCGGGTTAAGTTTTGATTGAATTTAATTAATTGTTCGAGTTTCGATCGTTAACGGCTTTGATAGTTCGCTCAATTGAAACAAATGAAACTGTTCATGTGGGAAATGTTTATTTTATTAGTTTGCTAATGGAACCTTTTAGGGATCTCGCCCGATACGCGACTACGATTTGTCGCACGACTGGTCGTCAACTTTTGATGAAATCAATGCCAGTTTTGCGACATGTTGTGGTAGTGTTCGTGTAGCGAATACGTAAACTGTGGATAAAAAAAAACGAAGTGATATTAAAACTAATTTCATTTCAAAGAAATTCTTACAATTAAGTTGGTGAAATCTATTCGATGTTAGAATATGGAATGACAAAAATAATACTTAAAAATGATTAATTCCTACTGTTGAATTTTGCTGCGTCGTCAGCTCGTGGCTGGACCGATGTCATTACTGCAGTTTCTATGCGGTTGGCGTAAACATGTAAGAATTTGCGGTCCGTATTTATACGGATCGCAAATTTAATGACTTCGCGCTTGTTTTAACAAGCGCGAGGTCCTCTATTGGACATAGGTACATTAGAACGTATAGTTACTATGTAGTCAAAATTGGTCAGTTTCCCCACTTCTATCAATGGGGTTGATTAGACCAATTGATTACAAAACAATCCGTTACAAATTGATAAAAGGCATCGAAAAACAAACCCACAATTTTAATTCAGGCTAACAAATTGGAACGAAAAGCCCAAAAAATTCCACATTATTAGAGTATTGACCCAAAACAACACACCCTCACATACACACTTACATAACCATTATGTTCCAACATACATTAGTAAATAAAAGTAAAAGATTGATCGGCCTCATTAGTAGAGCAATGGGATGAATAAATCGGATAATCGCGCCATTATGCGCTGATAACTAAGCTTTACGTCTACTTAGTTGTGTTCTACTTGTTTGACCTCGGATTGTTAGCAAAGTAAGTTAGTAACAAGTGTGTTCGATTCTGCGAGTCATTAATGTAATTAACCTGTCTACTCTTTTAATATCAGCCGCTTCAATAATACTATAATATATATATTTTACACCTATTTTCACACGATAGGTTGCTCTTTAGTATGAGCAGCTTGTGGCTACAAAATAACAGCCGCACGGGTCGATCTTCAAGGTTAAGTCGTGCTTGTCAAGGTTGGTCCGTGAATGGGTGACCATCATTACATACCGAGTTTCCTCCGTGCCTCGGAAAGCACGTTAAGACGTTGGTCCCGGATGTCATTTATAGAACTTTGACAGTCGTTACAGGTAGTCAGTGGCCCGAAAGTCTGACATACAGTCTTACCAAGCGGTGTCGTATTGCCCAGTTATTGCGTTGTGGAGGTCAGATAGGCAGTCGCTTCATGTAAAATACTGATACTCACCTACATCCGGTAGGTAGTAACCACTTGACACCAACTTCTAACCCCGTGTACACTTAACACCAACTAATAAATAAAATTAAGTGTATTTGAACTCCCAAAACAAGTTGTAAGGACTAACTATATTCAAAACTTGACAAAAAGATAAATAAAACACTTATTTGGGGATAAACGCGGGGTTGGACCGACATGTTGTATGATAACTTCACCGTCTGCTAGCCACTTCTTCAGAGATTTCAGTATCATATTGAGCTAGTCAGATAATATCTTAGATCCTTTGACCCCCAGCTAAAGATCCTTTGAAATTATCTGCCATAATTTCCGGTAACAACAAGTTTAAGGCAAAAAACCTAAAAAGTAAACATAAAATAAAAGTTCGTAAATAATGATAAGCCCTTAAGAAGGCACTTTATATGATGCACGAAAAGTTCAGTAGCTTTGGACCATAAAACAGTACAAAATATTATGTTTCTCTACAAACTTTGCAACACTCGACTAACTTTCCACGTAGAAAATTGTTTGAACACAGGTGTGGGATGTATGAGAGATAGTTGTACAGGGGTTTCATTTTTAGGGTTCCGTAACCAAATGGCAAAATAACGGAACCCTTAAAGATTCCTCATGTCTGTCCGATGTATGTCACAGGCACTTTATTCCGAAACTATTAGGACTACACAGCAGTAGCGAAGGGTCAATTTTACAGCCCTTTACGGGGCCCCGGTGTGGGCGCGTTCTTTGAGGCGGCAAGCCGCCCACTACCTGAACGCGCCCCAAAAGGTAATAGCCATAAGGCTAATCTGGGGGTACCGCACGATCTCCGGCGAAGCGGCTAGTCTCCTTGCCGGATTGCCGCCATGGGATCTGGAGGCGATAGTCCTCGTACGCTTGCACGAATGGCGTGCGGAAGCACGACGTCCGGGGGAAACTCCGCTGCCGCGGCAAATTGCCGCTCAGCGGACAGACCTCCGGCGTGATCTCATGGCGACATGGAGAAAGCGACTGTCGCACCCCGCGCAGGGCACGCCACCATAGTGGCGATAAGTCACCTCTTTGAGGAGTGGCTAGAGAGGCGCCACGGCGCCCTCACCTACCGCCTGACGCAAGTCCTCACCGGACACGGTTGTTACGGGAGGTTCCTGCACCGAATCGGGCGGGAGGAAACGCCCGGTTCGGTGCAAGAACCTCCCGAAACAACCGCTGCGTTCCTGTTCCTGTTCCTGTTCCCACTGCGAGGATCGTCCGGAGGACACGGTGGAGCACACCGTAGAGATCTGCCCCGCTTGGGCGGAGCACCGCCGTGTCCTGGTAGCGGCGATTGGCGGCGGCGATCTCTCGCGTCCGGCCTTGGTTCAAGCCATGGTCTGGAGCGAGAGGGAATGGGAAGCCGTCACCTCCTTCTGCGAAGCAGTCATGCTAGTGAAGGAGGTGGCGGGACGTGAGAGGGAAAGAACCTCACGTCTCAGTCGCCGCGGGAGACGCCCTGGGCGTCGGGGGTCACGTGTTGGCTCCCGGCCACCGTAGGCGCAGGCCTGTGGACGGCGAGTAATGGGCCAGCTCGCCGTCCGGCCGTCTTATGACGACAGGCCGTGTCAACGGTACGTTCGTGTTCCACGTGCGCCTCAAAGAGATGTCAGCAAATAAGTAGGGGTCCGCAAGGGCCGATGCCTGCCAGGGCTGCGGGACTGTTCGAAAGAGATACCGTGGCCCTGGAACACAAAGGGCAAAGAAGAAACATGGATGGGTTTTAGTCAGTTCAAGTGTGACACTCCCTTCCGCTCCGCCCAGAGTGTCATTTGATGATTTTCCATCCGAAAAAAAAAAAAAAGGGTCAATTTTTGTAAAAAGTAAGCTGCAGTACATATCTCTAATGTGATTATATTATTTGTCTATAGAATACTGACTGTGTCATTTTTCAGGAAGCCGGTAGGAATCGAGTTGTATGGGACCTTCGCCACTGCTACACAGTTGAAACTTGGTAGGTAGATGTATTCTGTGAACAGCTTTACGATTTTTATAGCTTCTAAGCTTTAGTGCCCCATCTACCTTGAACTACTTCCATGACTTTCCTTTCATGTTTTAAAAACTGAACCTTCTATCATGCGTAATCTCTAAGTACTGCCTTGTCGTTTACCTCTACTAAACAAGGTGTAAACGGACCCTTTACGAAGCCGTCATCCAAGCATTTTTTACATCAACCTAAGTTACTCTATGCTAAAATTATTGCTGGAAAACGACTTTTTTCACGGTGAAAAATCACGTTTTACGGTAGGACTCATTGAAAAGCACTCAAAACATTATGCTGATGGATGCATTGAACTTGTGAAAAAGTTGGAACTTTGACCCCCATATCTCCGTAACTAAAAAGTTCACAGGTTTGGTCTAGAAAAAAAAATGATCGCAATAAGGGAACAAGAGCCCTTTGGCGTCGTTAAGGGTATTTTATTACCTAGTATGAAAATGAGCATATAATCCCCCCCTAGTGGTCCCCTTCCCTAGTGGTTACCCTTCAGGCACGGAACCCTGAAACGTAAAGCATGTCTGGATTCAAACTTACAACCTAAAATGGGTAGGCCACCACCACTGCTCTCATTACGTAGGTCTTATCCTATTAGCAATATGATTACTTTACCGATGGTTTGTTCAAGTTCATCAACATGTCATGACCAACCATAATAGACTTACAAAATCCCATAACTTTCCTCTTCTAAATTCGAAAATAAGGTCACAGAAGGACTCCTAAAGTCTCCAATAGCCATTTTTATATAAAAGTTATTGCCATAAATCATAAAGTTAGTCAAGGAGTCCGATCCACGAGATAGGCACTTAAAGTTAGTTTAATGTAGTATTCAGTGCAAGTTTGGCTAAGTTAGTTCCGAGTTTCAGGCCGATAAGGGCGCTGCCATAATACGGTAATGGGAGTTTAGTGTAGACAGATGTAGGCGAAGGAGTATGTGGAGCAAACTATGATATGATGACACCGAACTACTTATAGAATAAGCTATTTGGCAACATCGAAAAAAAAAAAACATTTTGTCCGTCAGGATAATGACGACGATACAGCGAATCAAAGTTCAAGAGGGGGCTCGTGACGTCACTAGCTTGTAAAAAATAACAGAAATTATGACGTCACGCGAGATTTCAACGCGCTGTATCGTGGTCATTTTTCGTTTACATGACAAAAGAAAAAATAAGTGTTCAATATTTTTTGATGATCTAACTGGCGGACTAAATAGATTTTTTCACTCAAATACCCTATTCACAATCATTTTACACAGTACTGGCTCGCAGTTGACCTATTATTTATGCTTTTCTATTCGGAAAAGTTCCCTTCGAAACTCACTCCGCAAAACTTGAAAGCGTTTACTGATATTTAAATTAAATCGTCGTAGAATCACACCTCGCCAGTGCTTCTATACCGTTCGAGTTGAGTATGATGAGAATAATACCACTGGTAGTCTTTAGTTCATAAATTCAGTTTTGGTTCTATTCAGTTCAAAGTACATCATTCATCAATCTCTCTGTTTCATCTACTTCAGCAGAATTCATCGATCAAACTTTGAAAATAGTTCACTTGTCTATCATGGCAGTATCTATACAAGGCCTTGTGCACTACACAGCACAATACAGTTTAAATTGGCGCGGATACGGATATCCGCATTATTCCAGTTTGCAGTTGACGTAGCAATATCTTAGCTTCGTGGAATTTAGCTGCTTATTTATAGCTAGATCATAAGAGGAATTAATTTAGGTACTGATATTGATACTGTTAGCTTGCGTCATCCCACTGCTCGGCAAAGGCCTTTCCCCATGACTTGCAGTTGTTTTTTAGGTATTGACTAAGTAATTTATCGTATTTCTAAAAAGTTTTTCTAATTAATTGGTTTTCAAATATTTTGATTAAGTCATACATTTCGATGATCTCTGTTTACAGAGACGATGCATTATTGAAATATTTTATTTTAACTGGGCTCTTAAAATCATTTTTACATGTCTTTTTTTTTAGCCAGTGGACGTGGGGTTTTGTAAGAAACTATCTCTCAGAAAAAATCTATTGACTTCAAATTATGGGTGATTTTTTAAACGTATCTGTCATTCAGTACATTCATAATCACCTCTACGGTTATACCTACTTACCTGTTTTGTTAACCTTACCTACCCTACTAGTTTCAGAATCGAATAACGGCCTTTTTTTTTTTTTTTTTTTTTTCCGGATGGGAAATCATCAAATGACCCCCCCCACTCTGGGCGGAGCGGAAGGGAGTGTCAGACTTGTACTGACTAAAACCCATCCATGTTCCTTCTTTGCCCTTTGTGTTCCAGGGCCACGGTATCTCTTTCGAACAGTCCCGCAGCCCTGGCAGGCATCGGTCCTTGCGGACCCCTACTTATTTGCTGACATCTCTTTGAGGCGCACGTGGAACACGAACGCGCCGTCGACACGGCCTGTCGTCATAAGACGGCCGGACGGCGAGCTGGCCCATAACTCGCCATCCACAGGCCCGCGCCTACGGTGGCCGGGAGCCACCACGTGACCCCCGACGCCCAGGGCGTCTCCCGCGGCGACTGGGACGTGAGGTTCTTTCCCTCTCACGTCCCGCCACCTCCTTCACTAGCATGACTGCTTCGCAGAAGGAGGTGACGGCTTCCCATTCCCTCTCGCTCCGGACCATGGCTTGAACCAAGGCCTGACGCGAGAGATCGCCGCCGCCAATCACCGCTACGAGGACACGGCGGTGCTCCGCCCAAGCGGGGCAGACTTCCACGGTGTGCTCCACCGTGTCCTCCGGACAATCCTCGCAGTGGAAACACCCGGGCGTTTCCTCCCGCATCGAATAACGGCCTTACTTATGAACTCATCACGTTTCAAAGTAAAACCGAATTAAACAAACAAGAAACAAACATCAGATTCCTGTAGCACTTACCGCAGGAATGCGAGCTGTAGTTAAGCATTTGATAGTTCTTCGGCTTTTCAGTTCACGTTAATAGCTGTTGTGAATACATTGTAACTTGAACTTTTAGTTCGCTTTCATTACCGAGACGTTTTCATACTTCGAGTACTTCGGAAGCGTTCAGTATAAGAATGTACTCATTTGAGAACAGCGGCCTAATGGGTGAAGTTTGTTAATGCTAATACTATCGACGAGGTTGTTGAATACTTTTAACATAAGAGCTTTGTGTTGTTTTGTGTTTAACTACTGACGAGCTCGTGGGTAGGATACTTACTACTCAGAGTATAAAAGTGGTTAAGTGCCCAGGGTCCTCATCTTCCTGCCCTTGTCCCATTTTTTTCTTCCGTGCTCCCTGTCAGTCGTCATGTTATCATTTACTCCTTTTTCCTTCATATTATTCACTAGCTGTTGACCGCGACCTTCGTCCGCGTGAAATTTTATACCCTATAACCTTCCTCGATAAATGAGCTATCCAACACTAACAGAATTTTTCAAATCGAACCAATAGTTCCTGAGATTAGCGCGTTTAACCAAACAAATAAACTCTTCAGCTTTATAATATTAGTATAGATCAAACGTGTTGCGCCGACCCCAAGCAGAATGAGACAAGGGCAGGAAGATTATGATGACTTATGAGTAGGTACATCCAGTAGCTGTTACTGAACGGTTAGTTATTCCCGACTACGACTCGAGACTCGTCTGTGCGAATAGGTTACCAAGCGTTTGATCTGCACTTACCAGTGCGAAACCTATTATTCAAAGCCGTGTGACCTTTTTTTATTCTTTTTTCTTATTCTCTCATTTCATTCCAAAACAAGGATGATGGGAATTGTTTATTGTCTTTCAGAATTATACAAGTCAGCGTGTAGATTTTTTATCATTTTTATATCAAAAACATAATCATCTCGCTGTCATATTGAGTTGAAAAGAGTTTTACGAAAATCCCCCTTAAGTAAGCTAATGGTTACAATGTACAAGATTGAATTTCACAAACGAAGTATTATGTCGCAAAAATGTTGTACAAAAAAAGCTTTTTTGTTCAATCTTCTATAGGCGATAAATTAGATACGTTGACAAAGGGTGAAAGGAAAGTTCGAACAATGTTGTTGCTTAAAATTTTTACTGAAATAGGTGTCAAGATTTTTTTAGGTTATCGGCTGACAATGGAAAAAATTTTGGAACCTTAATTTGTATTTTTTCTCAAAACATAACATTACGCCTGTAATCCCCGATGGGTTAGGCAGAGGTGTACCAAATAATACACCCACATATCGCCAGCTATGTTTAAATCCCATGTAATAGGGGGCGAGACTATTTCTATCAACCGGGCACAAATCCAGGCTATGTGGCTGCTACTGAGACATTCAATAACAATTTGCCCGACCCGGGAATCGAACCTAGGACCTCATGCTCAGCGGTCGCGAATGCGACCGCTAGACAAACGAGGCAGTCGCTTTTCACAAGAACGATAGATGAGATAATGATAAATGAAAAAAAAAAAAAATGTTGATGATGATGATGTGAACGATACTGTGTGATGTTGCAAAAGTGAAGCGTTACTAACGTAGTTTTAAGGTACTTTTTACTAACACAATTTGTATTTTATCATATGTATGTTAGTCTGTAACGTATTTACGAGTATCTATGGGCCAAAGTTGCCTGGAAATAAACGTATGTTGTTTTCTCAAATAACCTACATAATACTTTAGTAGAAAGATACAAGGCAAAGAAGAATAACATTCGTAATAGTTAATAGCTGGAACCATTACCAGACGTAAGAATACGTCACTTACTAACGACAAGACACCTTCAACTTCAGACCATTTATCATTTTTTTTTTCGTCACCTGACACTCCTACACTTTTCGCGTCAAAAGACACATCACAGGGTGTCTTAAATTCTTCAAAACGTTACAAAGGGGACACTAGGTACGATTCACTGAGTGGTTCTAATGAGGGGCCAAGGGCTACAGCTGCGCCATTAGTCGCGGCGTTTCCTTTTGACGGTCCAGTAAATATTTGCCAAGATATCGCTGGAAAAGTCATTGTGTTTAAAAATAGGCTTTAGTGTGTTGGGAGAGGGTGTGAATTGGGTTTGTGCTGTGGTGTTTTAGATGAAACATCTGCAATTGTGAGAGTATGTGAGCTGGGTTTTGATTCCGTTTTTTAGTATGGTCAGTTTTTATTCATCATCTTTCTACCCGTTTCTCATGTTACTTGTGATAAGACCCTAACGAAGCCGAAAGGCACTTTTTCTCCCCGTCATTATCATCATACCTGGGAACCTTCTAGTTACGGAGATATTGGGGGTCAAAGTTCCAACTTTTTCACAAGTTTTTTTTTAAATACATTTAATGTAAGAACTTTACTTCAAACGACCCCAGTACTATTGAATACATCCACCAGCACAATGTTTTGAGTGCGTTTCATTGAGTCCTACCGTAAAACGTGATTTTACACCGCAAAAAATAAGTCCTTTAACAGCAATAATTTTTGCGTAAAGTTACTTGGTTTGATGTACAGAATGCTTGGTTGACGGTTTCGTGACGGGTCCGTTTACACCTTATATTTATAAATGTTCTCTTTTTATTTTATTTTTTAGAAATAATGAATAAAAAAAAATAATAATAATTAAAAATATGAATAATAATTTCAATTAAGACTTATAAACAAATCAAATTGATTACTTAAGTATTTTTATTCGGTAGTTTTTATACTGTCAAAAGTTAGAATTCTTGACTTTGCTTTCTTTGACGGTTCTTACTTCATTCAAATTCTTGTCTATTGTCATTTGTTTTCTTGTTATTTGTCTTCTTATAAAAATGGTTGCATAAGTAACCACTTAAACTCAAGTAATAACTTTAACTTGACTAGAATAAATACAAGTGTAAGTATCATTTCACTTTACCTGATTGCAGGACTGAAAGAAATTGTTATATGGATAGAAAAAATGCTGTAGAATGAAAATTGTTAAATTTTAATGACAGCGTTGCCAAAAGTTCTTTATTCAAAATCTTCACGCATGTATGACTAACTCAGTAATGACATAATAAAAATCATCGTCTAACAAGATTGGCTTCTCTCTCTGCACATATACCTCTGATTACATTAGGGTACTCCTAAATTTAATAACAATAAATCTTTTTTGTAGGTATTATTTAATTCACAGATGGGTTTCGTGTGTCGATGTCTGGCGGTGAACTTTTAAAGGTCACGTCTGAAGGTCATAGGGTTGGGGACAGTTTTGTTTATAAATGTTAATGTGATTGTTACGTGAGCTGTACGTACGTTACGATTTTATTTACTTTCCGCCACCTAACAGGTCGATCTTCAAGGTTAAGCAGCGCTTGCCAGGGTTGGTCTGTGATGGGTGACCATCTACTACATACCGAGTTTTCTCCATGCCTTAGAACGCGCGTTAAGCCGTTGCTCCCGGCAGTCATGTGTCAGTGGCCCGAAAGTCTAACAAGGGGTATCGTATGACCCAGTACTAACTGTGTGGTGGAGGTCAGATAGGCAGTCGCTCCATGTAAATACTGGTACTCAGCTGCAACCGGTTAGACGAGAAACGGACCCCAACATAGTTGAAAAAAGGCCGATGATGACCTACTATGATCAAAAAAAAAAATGGATCTTCGGACTTACTAAAACCATCTAGTTTTGTTATATCTTTTACACAGACTTTGTTCAGTGTCAAAGCGTAGACATTATTATTTTATTTGAGTTAAAATGGCGAAAGTTACACTGGAATAAAACTATTCCTTCAACTACGCCTCTCTGTTTTCTGGTTGCAGTTAATTAATTTAAAATTTCATTAACTGCGACTGCGGTGCAATTTAGTTGAAATGCGACTCAAATCCCACTCACTTTAAATCATGTGCTTTAATAATGTTGGTACAGTCCGAAAAAAAAGGTGTCTACCACTTTTCGATTGAAGTCCGTTAGAGTTGTAGCTTTCTAAAGTAAGAATAAGAGAAGCATAAAATAAATATAATCGGACCGTAAAATTAACAAAGACCGTATTTTTGATGTATTGCAGATAACTCATTCTTCAAGTGATGTGACAAAACTGATTGCCTCGTTCGACCTAGCCTAGATTTTTGTTTTTTTCACTGGCAACATTACATTATTATTATAGTAACATTATTAACCACGGCATTTTTTGCAGACCGTATCGATGTAGTGTGAGAGTCAGACGCCTTAATGAACACATTTTCACTTGCAGACTCCCTAATTGTGACGTCATAAGTTAAAAGGGCGTATGTGTTGCACATGCGACCTTTTACTTCGAGACGTTGGGTTATGTAATATTCATGCATGTCATTATTTAGTAGGTGCTTAGTGAGCTCGTAATCGACTTAAGAATGTGCTTAATTATTTTATCATAATCACTGAATGTTAAGCCGTTGGTCCCGGGTGTCATTTGTAGATCTTTGACAGTCGTTAGGTAGTCAGTGGCCTAAAAAGTCTGACAACCAGTCTTACTAAGGGGTATCGTATCTGCGGGACTGTTCGAAAGAGATACCGTGGCCCTGGAACACAAAGGGCAAAGAAGGAACATGGATGGGTTTTAGTCAGTACAAGTCTGACACTCCCTTCCGCTCCGCCCAGAGTGGGGGGGGGGTCATTTGATGATTTCCCATCCGGAAAAAAAAAAAAAAAAAAAAAAAAAAGGGGTATCGTATGACCCAGTACTAACTGGGTTGTGGAGGTCAGATAGGCAGTCGCTCCATGTAAAATACTGGTATTCAGCTGTATTCGGTTAGACTAGAAGCCGACCCCAACATAGTTGGGAAAAGGCTAGGCAGATGATGATGATGATGAATCACTGAATGTCAAACAAGGCAAGACAGGAAAATAATATAAATCGTGTTAAAATTCTTGCATTCTGGCGCAGTGAATGCATATTACGAATTGTCACTTTGTGACCATTTTACGAATTATAACATAATTCATATTATTACCTTACTTGCGACCCGCCCTTGATTCGCACAGCGTCACCAATCGGGTCCAGAACTAATTATCTAATGTAGCCTATATTTTAAGTTAAGTATCTAGCAGTAGAGCGGTGAAAACTGTGTTCCAATCCATGCAGTAGTTTTTGCGTGATGCACGTAACTATGTACAAACAGAAAGACGTACAGAAAAACGACCCACAATAATATAATAAAGACCCACCATATATATATATAAATATGTTTTCAATATTTTCAATGTACAGACATCGGCCTGTTACAATTTTTTATATGTATAGATTATGCTAAAGCGGCCATTATCCTGTTCTGGAATAGATTATAATGTGTAATATAAAGATATTAAATCCAAGAAGTGCACAGAATCAACTGCTTAGTTGGTCTAGCAGTCACAAGCGATACCGCTACAGATCAATGTGTTTTTGGGTTTTTAAATCAAGAATTTCTCAAACACTGTTTTGCATTCACGGTTTACAACTAAACTTATACTGTCACCCGCATTCTCCAGTCAACCCGCGATCATGGCGCTTGCAATAGCGTTGAAATATCGGGAGTTCAAAATAATGAACAATCACGGGAGATATCCCGTAAGTATAAGTTTAAGAATTTCTCAGTAACATTCCGTAGTCTGGTTTTGCCACCGGTTGATAATAATAGGCTCGCCCTCATATGGGACTTAAATATAACTGGTGAAATGTGGATGCCTCTATTGCTACTGGTATATATTGGTACTTAATTAAGTCCACTTACTTACCTTTCTCAGAATAAGTAGGCTGAAGTGGCAACGAGCCGGGAATATTAGCCGTAGAACCGATGATCGTACAGATGTGTTATTGCGTGGAGACCGCGAATCGGCAAGCGACGCGGTGGGACGGTTTCAGGCGAGCGTAGAGCGACGATCTTCGTAGGGTGGTTGAAGAGTTTCCGAGAATCGAGTTAGCTGGCGAGCGATTGAAGAGGTCTAAGTCCAGCAGTGGACTGTTGTAGGCTGATGATGACTTATCTATCTCTGTATGAATTTACTTTTACTACCTTACTCCCTCTAACTTCATAAATGGATGAGGTGCTCCTTTCATAAATCCAGTGACGTCATAAAAAAATAGTTAGTATATACCCAACTTCTTTATGATTGTTATAAATTCTTAACAAGCTTGACTGTGCAAAAAAACTTACTCTTAACTTATTCTTTGACTTAGCACAGCAGAAAAGTTTCACATAATAAACGACTTTTTAAGCGAAAAAGTCACAGATTGCTCAAGCTGAATTATTGATGACCTTTCCTTGGAGTGAATAATTTCTTGAGATATTAACTAGGAGAGCAAAAAGTTTTCTTAAAGTCACTCATTTGAAATGAAAACGATATCAACAATTTCAACATTCAATTTATTAGACGTCTATAATATTGGAATTTCATTGTAACGTATTTTTTTTTTTAATTTTCTTCATGTCTATTTATACAGCGTTTACATTTACGGGCGGTTTACATGTCGCCCAATAAAAATTCCTTTTTCTATTTATTTACAAGCAGTAAAACAAGCATTGTTTCAGCATCTATAAATATACATTTATGTTTATTTTTATATACAAAATATTTCTTTAGATCTAACGTTTATATTATTTACAAATTATTTCGATCAAACAATTTTTTGATCGAATAACAGAGGCTTTACAAGTTCTCTTTTGATTTCACAATGTTTTTAAAACCACAATGGCTGAACAAAGTTTTCGCTTTGACAACTCGGTTTTAAATTGTTCGTTTACATTTTCTAACTGATTTTGTTCTTTATTGTTATTAACAAGCTTTATTTACAGTGTTCAAGTCTTTTAATGTGACGTTCTAGAAAAAAAAGTTTATTTTTCACTTCAATAAATGTAAAAATCTAATAAAAACTCGAAACTATAAATGTTGTATTTATTAAGTACCGTTTTTGTAAACAAATTATTTTTGCCAGTAATATACCTCATTACTGGCAAAAATAATTTGTTAACAAAAATCTTTTCGGACTGTTTACATTTAATGTAGTTATAACGTTAACATCATAAAACGTCACATTAAAGAACCAATGCACCATTTACAAAATTATACACTAGTTATGAAAAAATATAAGTCGGTTATACATATTTTACAAATTGATATCTTAACATGATACGCACTGAACAATATTTATTGTACTCTCGATGACACGGAAGAGTTGCTAAATGACACGTCATACGGAAATATAATTCGGTATCATCTTTTCTCTTTGTCCATCAATATTAAAAAGAAAAAGACAGATTTTTCTAAAATCAACCAAGACTGGGACTTTGTGAAATGTATTTGTACGAGCAAGTCAATTTTTTTTTCGTATGGCCTTTCGCAGGGCATCCTATGAGGCTATCGTCTGCTTAACCAGACTATCCTGTGGATATCCTTGAGTGTAAGACCTGCAGCCAGGGGCTAAATGATAATGCTACCGTTATTTAAAATATGAGTAACTCACTGTTTTACAATTGTTTAAAGAACTTGGTTTTCTCATAATATAAATATATCTACATTTGCGGACGCAGCTCCTAGCTATATTCTCGTCACAGACAACTTGAAAAACAACTTTTCTTTATTCTTTAAAAAAGTATTCTGAAAAATAAAACTCCCACGAAAGAATTCGCTGTGTAACTTTTTGTTTTATAAAACTTTAAACACGCAATGCATTATTTTCCACGCAAAACTCACGTTTGCAGTAATTATCGCCGACTGTAAACTTTCATTTGCATAATTACCTTTTTAAATATTAACTGCACTGGTATTTTTAACTCTGCAATTATACTATTTTATACTGTGAAAGAACTGAAATGAAACAAAGGAATGGTAAGCCTGATATCGCGATTAATGAGGCCAGTTACTGGGTTCAAGCGATCTAAAATACTGACGAGACTCGCACTCGAATTTTTTTCTTTCCATATCAAAACAGCTTTAAAGAAAGCACAAAAAGTAAGCATTGTTACTTCATCAAATAATCTGTAATCAGTGTGTCGTCAAGTAATCTGTATTTAGAGTGTGCATAAAGGGCTTTTTAAGGTTTTAACTTTAATTACCTCCATGACCTGTTTACTATTCAAAGCATCCATCAGCACTAAGTTTTGAGTACGTCACATTGAGATATACCGTAAAACGTGATTTTTCACCCCAAAAAAAAAGTCGTTTCCCAGCAATAATTCTTGCGTAGGGTGACTTAGTTTGATGTACATAATGTTTGGTTGACGGCTTCAGCAAGGGTCCGTTTACAGACTGTATATGTATAAATTTTAAAATAAATAATGCTTCAATTTGTATGGGCCTAAGTAGAGATAACCTTACAAATTGATTAATGTTTTTCTAGTCTGATTTGGATTATGTTTTTATAGCTTTATACATACTATCTTCATCTCCCAACATTTTCGGATGAAAGGACCAAAAACTAACACAAGAACGTGTCCTGAAGCTTGAAGGCAAAACCTTTGGTTGTTATCTGACAACCCGATCTTCGATGCGACGTTAGTGATTTAGGCTGTAGCCTGAATACTAGAGATCTGATATGTCTGAAGTAACATATTGTTAGGAGTAAATCAGTCAAAGATAATGTGTCGTCGAAGGCCCAGGATTTAGTTCAATGGTGGTTGGATCCTTGATTTTATCTTAATTCTAAACCATTGTTCGTTTAAATAATGTTTGCAAACCAGCCTCGTTGATATTCATATCTTAAGTTTTAACAACGACACTATAAATAAATGTCTCATACATTTTCAGGTCGCAAAAGGCTGGCATCGCCGTCGTACTGAAATATTTATTATCCTTTTACGATGTTTCGGAAAACCGTTTACTTGGGGACAGGAGACATAGCACCTACCGTCTGCCACTAAACAAGTATGGTAGTAGTTATAGTTTGTGTACTAGCAGTTTTTTAATATAAAAAAAAAAATCTGAAAGATAAAATCAAACCTTACGGTTTAGACGCCGCTGAACTGTAACTTTCTGTCATTCATCGACGATATTAAAACTATATTTTATGCCAGCCAGTATCATCACAGAAAAAAATACTGACTGATAAAATGTATGAAAGATTCCAAATGCTTTTAAACTTGCTCTTCGGGCTTATACGCCCATTAAAATTTTAGTTTCATAAAATTTTGTTAGTAATTTCATAATCTTTCGTATTGTATTGCTGACGCGTCAAAAAGCATTCACAGTAAACTAAAAAAAAAAAACTAGATGCTATAGTAAAAGCGACGAGAAACGTCGTCAGAGTTCGTGAAGGCTAGCATCGGTGTCACTTTCTGCCCCTCCTAAGAGCAGCGTGGACTCGCAGGGCTGCGAGTGAAGCTGTGGCTCCGAGGGGTGGAGGGGCGGCAGTAGTCACAGCTCGATGGGGGCCGCGCCCTTCCATGTGACGCCGGATCGGAGGAGGTGGTACAGTCGGAGGACGCACCATATGCAGAGGCACTGTTGGAGAAATATGATGGTGAGCTAGTATTTAAAAAAAACTAGCTTAAGGTGAAAACACCAGGGTAGCCCACAAAATCGAAATTGCCTTAATTTTTTTCAATTTACAGATCAGTGAGACTGATACTTTTACAGCCTATCAACTAAATGCGTCTCCCAATTATGAAGTCTGTTTTTGTTTTAGTAGCTTTAAAAGAGGATGGGTCGGGATCGGCTTAATTCCCAACACGTGTACTGTGTCCAATGTTCGCATTTTGGTCTTATTTTCTCTAATAGCTAATGTCTAAAAGATAGTTAGTATTATATTTAATTAAAAGTAAATATAGAACTAGCATAGCAAATACCGCTTGCCGATACAAAATGACCCATTTCTGCGCACTACGAAACTTCTCCATTACCAAAGTTGTCAACTTAAATGGACTAATAGTTCGTCGGAGTTGGAGTAGACATTTGATATCCAAGCAAGATAGCCTGAAAATATTTAGTACCTAGTGTCCAATTTGAAGTTTAGTCAATACATTCATTAGTACTTATATTTGTTCTGTTAATAGTGTGTAAGTGATTAGGTAGGACTTTAGTTGAATAGTTTTTGGATCATGTCATTGGACTTTATTGAAGGTTTCCTAATTCTTTACAACTAATCTAAACTTCTATTTAAATTACTAGATGTGTGCCTAATGAAGTGTATAATATGCTATCATTATTGCATTGATACTGTATTTCTTTTATCTTTTCCAAAATCAGAAAAGAAGTATCTCTTGAAAACTTTATTCATAGATTGCATTTTATTTAACATGGCATCACAGCAATACTTGAGTTTATGACCCTTAAAAGTTTCTCTTGCACAACGACAGAGCGTTTCAGGAGCACCCAGTGTTGTAAATTGTTAAGAAAGTACGAACAAAAAAGTGGACGGCCTTGTTGAAAATGTTCAGACTTGGCTTCATAAAATGTCATAATATTTACAAAAAATCGGTCAAGTGCGAGTTGGACTCGCGCAACGAGGGTTCCGTATAAACTTCATAATGCAGGCCGGTTTTTTGTTATTAAACTACATATATGCTTTTCAGATTTTTTCCTTTACATGTGCTGTAAGACATTGTTTCTTGCCAAATTTCATGATTCTAGGTCAACGGGAAGCACCCTATAGGTTTTGACTTCCTTGTGAAATCGCAAAATATGCGACATAAACGGTAATATGTTTTAATCGCATTGACTTACAAGTTTGATTTTTGCACTGATTAAAGGAGTATTCGAGTATTTTATATTAATTTCAGCTTGATACCTTCACGCGTTTCTGAGAAAAAGGGTCTTTATAGACGGACAGATAGACAACAAAGTGAACTTATTAGGGAATTTGTCGATTGAGTTACGGAACCCTAAAAAAATGGGTTGATTGTGTACTGCAGCAAAGCCAACGTCAGGTGAAAAGAAAAATAAGCTTGCAGAACCTTTAAAAAGCATATTTTCCGCCAAGGGAAGTTCTGTTCGAACACACAATAGCGCTCGTTGCGTTATTTTTGGGGTCACGTCACACGTTGACTTATGACACACGTACCTAGCACAAAAGAATTCAAAAGACTTGGATAAAACCTAACCTGAATACTGTACGGTGCTCAACAAAAGTTTGCAGCGTCGACTTTTTGAATTTCACGTGATTACTGCGCTTTTTTGTTGAGTTTATTGTGTGTGTGTCATATAACAAGGGATTTGGAAAACCTGGTCTGAAGAGACGGAAATATTGTCTGGTGTTCTTGTAAATACAGAAAAATAGGCACATGACTGACTGGATGTACTATAAACATTGGTGTACTATCAAGACTGAGTGAGTGGTTGAGTATCTTCAATTTAATGTGTGTTTTATGGGGAACTTCAAGTCCATTAAGAATAGTACTTTACTTGGATTATAGTTATGCTTCGAGATACTACTGAACAAGGTATCGTGCACTTACAATATTTATTATGTTTTCTTTAGATATTTGGTACTGGACATGTTTGCAATCGCATTAAAAATAATAAATTTATATTATATACTTACATTTAAAAGCAGCCGTGGTATTAAGAATGATATTTCTGCTTTGCACATTGAGTCGAATTGCTGTAACAAAAGAAAAAAGTGGGAATAAGAATTAAATAACATTACAAAGAAGAGTTGGGTGTACCTAATAGTACACCCACCATTCACCAGTCATATGTTTATGTCCCATGTAATAGGGGCGAACCTATCTCCATCAACAGGTCACAAATCCAGACTCCGTGGCTGCTACTGAGAAATTCCTGATGGAAAACCCAATAACATTTTGATCGACCCGGGAATCGAACCCATGACTTCATGCTCAGCAGTCGCGATTGCGACCTTTAGACCAATGATTCAGTCAATTAAAGTATAACTAAATTGGGTATATATCAACGTAAGCATTAACCAAACTCTGTGCAACTTGTCTGTAAAAGTCCTTCAAATAATGTTGCAAAAAAACTGATCTTTGTGTATTTTGAGCTAGTATGAGAGTAGAATATTCGGACAGATTTTTTTTACCTTCAGATACATCTCCTCAAAAATGACAGAAAGCCTTTTAGACACTAAAAGGGTATACCAATCAATATTCGAATAACACTGTCATACCTATTTCAGACGGCAGACAGTTTTCGTAATCCCAAACACTTTATATTTTTCAACCAGTCGGTCGGTTCAACGACTTTTTGTTCCTTTGTTTTGATGTCTATACTCGTTGAAGCCTCTGGTATATTAAAAATGTAGATAAATGTCTGTAAAACATTATAATGAAAAAGCCTGAGGAGATAGTATGTAATAAAGCTTTGTTTAGTAAAAACATAGGAAACAATCTGTTTGTTGGATACCTACCGCTGTGGAGTTTTTCGCTGCTTTTTCTGTCACTTTTATATATATTGCGTTATGCGTACTTACATAAAATTACAGAAAAAGTAGCTCTTGATGGTACCACTACATAGTATAAAACAAAGTCGCTTCCCACTGTCTGTATGTCCCTATGTATGCTTAGATCTTTAAAACTACGCAACGGATTTTGATGCGGTTTCCAGTAATAGATAGAGTGATTTAAGAGGTTTAAAGGTGGGTTAGGTTTATATATATACATTTACACCCGTGCGAAGTCGGGGCGGGTCGCTAGTCTGCAATAAAAGAAGCGTCCCAAAGACAACGCTGAAATGTTTAATTGCCAGAACGATTTGTAGTTGTCGGTTTCAAGATCCTTTGACTAAAATATAATTAGAATATAAAGTACTTAGTGAATTTTGCAGCCATTACTGTAGCAAAGTCACTTAGCAGGTAGAATAGTTAAAATAGGGAAGACTGTAGCGCCTCATTTTCTTCAAACTTGCCTAAATGTGATCGAAAATAAGCCATGACCACGTTCTAGGTAGAACTTTATCGATCAATATGAATTTTACATCACTTAAATGTTGCATTATTAACTCTCAAAATGATAATGCATTGACAAATTGCAATCGTCCGTGAATGAATATATTGACGCATTAACTGTACTGCGGCAGAATTACTTAATTAAGTGCCTATAACGTTTGCCAATATAATGTTGTAGGAAATGAGTATGTTTTCTTACGGCTTTGCTATATTTAGTAATTCTGACCGAAATTCTGTCACCAATCTCAGCAGGCACCTATGGTCGGAGACTAGACTAGCAAGATATCTTACAATGCACAAGTGTGTGTGCATGTGCAAACACAGGTGAACTCTCTCTTCCCTATAGATAAGGAGCACGACCAGCAGCTAAACCCTGGGCTGCTAGAGAGAATTTACTAATAGGCATGACTTAACATCACGCCTGTAATCCCTGAAGTGTTAGGCTGAGGTGTACCTAATAGTACACCCACATTTCATAAGTTATGTTTAAGTCCCATGTAATAGGGGGCGAGCCTATTGTCATCAACCGGGCACAAATCCAGACTCCGTTCGCCGCTACTGAGAAATTCCTTATATAAAAACCTAACAACACTTTGCCCGACCTATGAATCGAACTAAGGACCCGCCGAATCAAGCTTGCAACCATGACACTAACGGAGCAGTTGATACTTACTACTAAATGTATAGCAAATGAAATAAAAATCACATCAAAACTTTCAGTTTAGAAGTAAGGTTTTTCTAACAAAAAAAAACTTGACGAATTGAGCAAATAATCACACATGTATGAGAACGATTCGAACTTAAATTGCTTGTCGTACACACGATTCTTGTTCGTACAACTACGCATTCGCGGCTTTTCGTATTGACTGATAGATTTGTGGTGAAGGTAAACTTTCCAGACTTTTCTATTTCCTCCATTGGTATTGGAAAGCAATATAATTTATCCGGAATAAATAGGTTTGTAATTGTTTTGTTTTTTTGTGAAGACTGATATAAAAGAGAAAGGAGTAAATGATGCCGTGACGTCTGACAGGGGAGAATGGAAGAATAAAAAGTGTTGCGCCGACCCCAAATAGATTGGGACAAGGGCAGGAAGATGATGTAGTTTTTTTGTTTTTGTTGATAACCACGAGCATTTTACGAATATTCCTGCAAAACAGTGATAAATTATCGAATAACGAAAAATTGGCGGCTCAGATATTCTTTTTTCAAATCCGGTAAAATTGTCATTTAAAATCAAAACTCCTCTTCTTAACTGGCTGCTTGCCGGTTAAACGATAACCAGGGCGTATCAACCATTCCGGGTTTCTAAAGATGTTCGCTAGACTCTACAATCAAACCCTTTTTTTTTTTTTCTTTTTTCGGATAGTAAATCATCACCTCACTCTGGGCGGAGCGGAAGGGAGGGTCAGACTTGTACTGGCTAAAACCCATCCATGTTCCTTCTTTGCCCTTTGTGTTCCAGGGCCACGGTATCTCTTTCGAACAGTCCCGCAGCCCTGGCAGACAATCAACCCCTTAATTCAGTATTTAATGGTCATTTAAGCATTGACTACATAATCGGGATTCCGAGCAGTTCAAACTTAGTTGCCAATAGCCGTTAATAGATACTATAGCCATTGGTCTTGTCCTACCGACGAACCAACGAACCGATATCTATCTTTGCCTATGTGGTTCGTTAATATAATAATTATTCAGTGTGCAATAGGGTCAATGTTTACGCATGTGCTGGCAATGTTTTGCAGTTTTCAAGGCTGATTAAATATAGACGGAATTTTATTTTCTTGAAGAAACTGAACCGAATTGAAGTAGTTTTGGATACACGAGGTTAATACTTCAAAAGATAGTTTTACACAAAATCAAATACTTACTTATATCACGTATACCACAAAATAATGGAAGATTATTATAGGCTATCATTCTTCTTCTTTATCGTGTGGTTAGTTCCTAACCTGGTGTCAGAGTTTTTATACCGCCATGGGCCTCTGACTTGGCTTAACATGCCGTCAAGAAATATCTCTCAGGCATGCTGGTTTCCTCACGATGTTTTCCTTCACCGAAGCAAGTGATGATTATACAATACGCACATGAATCCGAAAAATCAGAGGTGCGTGCCTTGGGTTCGAACTAGAGACCTATGACTTATTATTTCTGTAT
The DNA here is from genome assembly GCA_910589295.1 of Noctua janthe. Taxonomy (NCBI): domain Eukaryota; kingdom Metazoa; phylum Arthropoda; class Insecta; order Lepidoptera; family Noctuidae; genus Noctua; species Noctua janthe. Next base: position 5,680,805 of record OU342560.1, read on the forward strand.
GATAGAGAGAAATATAAAATATTAAGTAGATATATTATTTTAACTTCGCAATCCCTTATATTGTCCCAAGAGTAGTTAGACTCAGATTAATAGTTTCATTAAAAATTCCGTTCAAAGTTAAAGCAACTACACAACGATTATGTGCATACGCGGCACGTGTTCGCCGACACGCACACAAGCCCACGAGTAAAACGTCTTAAAAGAATCACTCTGTACAGCGTGTGCCAGAAAGGTGTGGTCATCATCAACCTGAACAAATTACTCCATGGGACCCACATTCGCGAAAACAAAAATCAGCTGTTCCATATAAAACTTCAATGCCTACTTGACCCAAAAATGTGGAACATTTGATAATTTTTTCTTTTCGATGTTGGTTCAATAGTAAAAGTTGTTCATTTTGATGGTCTGTAAGATACCCTTAAATATGTCCACAACTTTCTGATACACGGTGTATAACTCCTTCGTGGCACAAATACAATGATAATAAAAAACAAATAAATAAAAAAATAATTTTTAAAATGTTCATATTCTAAAACATTATCTCTTTGCCACCTCTATACAATCCTCCAGTTTTGATCAGAAACTAGATCCGTCTGTTAAACTATTTAACAAGGAGGTTCAAACTAACTTGGATATCGGAGCTATTATACCGGTTAATCACGAGATGAATCGAGAACTTGCACATTGAGACTTACAAACCTGCATAGACGAGAAACATTTGACCCCGGAGGGGAAAAAATATGTAGAAACAATGTCTACCGATAACTTTTCATGGACTCAAAGAATGAGAAATTATGAAAATAATGAAAAAATTATGAATGATGATGATGGAATCAAATCAAATCAAAATCAAAATCAAAAATCATTTATTTCTTCAACATAAGTATTACACCAAAATTAGTGATAGGAGCCTCCCTTTAAGCAAGTAATGCCTGTATTGGGAGACTCCAGGAATGAGTGATCATTTATCAGTCGTATCAATGTGCAACACCACAAGACATGCATAGAAGCGTGGGGATTAGGGCAAGCAATGAGAGACACAGCAGTGAGTGAAGTCGGGGTGTGGATAATGATGATGTCAACATGCATAGGTACGTCACTACCAAGCGCTTAATGGTAACTAAAATCCGTTGCAGATAGTTGATTTTAGGCGTTTTTTTTTTTCTTTTTTCAGCGATATCCCCGTATTTTCGTGCGGCCGGTATTTCGATGTCCTCGGTTATTTGGAGAACTATTTATAAGCGGTAGATTTAGTTCCTCGTGTACATTATTCAATGCAGTTGTACGAGATCTGTTTTGGCGGTTAAAATACTATCCTGAAAATAGTCCCTCGTCTGAGCAGGTCTTTAAGTAAACTGGAGGCTTGAACTAACTAAAAACTGTGCTTAGCTGCCGGCGAGTTTGTTCAGTAAACGGGAAAGTTTTGACTTAGGTAATTGAGATATTTGAGGAGAGATGATTTTGTTTGACAAATGATAGGTACTTGGCTAGTTAACAAGTTTATTAAGGCGAATATCCGACCTCAACTAATTTTTAGTACATTAAAAACAGAATAAACCTCATTTATTGCTAATCATTTTTGTAGCAAAATGTCAATTTAATTCATAAGTTAAAAGTAAGGTGTGTTGAACGTAATCTAATGATAATTTTCCTTTTAATTGTTGTGTTCCCCACCAAGTTCCGAATATTTATAGGTATCTAAACAAATTTAGTAGAGGTTTTTGCAAAACTAGAATGTTGGTAAAACAATAACGAAGTCAACAATAAAAAAATATCACCTATACAACTAGATTACTATTAAAAAAGGACAATTCTATAGCAATTTATTCTACAGCTGTAGCATCTGCGACCAAGCTGTATGTGGAGGTCCATGTGCTTTAGAAGAAAAATGAAAGGACGTTCGAAAATCGAATTGACAGAACGAATAATAAACGAAACAATACGCTACATGCTGGCAATACATAGGACGTCAAAATTCAAACGTGACAGCGGAGACCGGACTGGCTCGAATCCAAAAAAAGAAAGAATGAGGTAACTTTCATAAAAGAATGACTTGAAAAGGTTCACTCGTCACAAAGTCAAGAGAATTTAAAACGAGTAGAAAGATTTTAGAATCTTTTTAAATCTCTGACGATAATTGATAAAGGTAGGCTAAGCAACCATAGCACTGAAGTATTGTCATCAAACATACATTTTGTTAGAGGAATTGACCTTGACTTAAGGCCTAGTCTGTAACGTACCTAGTAACCTATTGAGGTAGGTCACGGCTTTTGGTTTTTGTAAGGATTTCTAGTATCCCGAAAAACCTCACCATTTCGCAAGCAAAATTTAGGCTGGCATTTTACCCAGGGGCGAATTTATTTTGGCTACATGCAAATAATTTACAAGCACGGTGACACAACGCCACTACACACGCCAGAATCATGACGTGAGACTCGTTAATCCTCTTTGCGTGTAACACGCACCATCGAGCCAGGCTTCTGATCTACTATCAGATGACAAAGCAATCGCATTTGAATTAAAATGACCAGCATTTAAACTAGAGCAGTACAGTGATTCAGGAACCTTTTAACGCTCAAAGGACATCATTGAAAGACGGGCGTCGTTGGTAAACATTTAAGAAATTGTTTTGTGGAATTTAATTAATGTTGGCAACGCACCGAAAAATCCTTGTAGAACTAACTAAACATATTTTGAATGAAACAGACTTTATACCTTACTTTCATTTTACTATTTGACTACAGTAGACACCTAGACATTACGTTGTGTGCCTTGGTCCCGAGGGCAAGCCGGCAAGAATCGGCTTCTTAGCTGACTTCAGGACTGCCTTACAGTATCGCTCAATTTCAACAACAAAAAAGTTATCGCTCATTTTTGTTTTCCTACCATCATTCTCCTTCCCTTATCCCAATTTATTGGGGGTCGGCGCAGCATGTCTTCTTCTTTTTCTTCAGTATGTGGTTTAAAAAAGAAATGCACAAATTCGAACCACACTTAAAGTTTTATATTGTGGCTGCTCCACCACACCTAAGCTTGTTTTTAAAAACCATATAGAGTGGTCCTTCTGTCCGAATGTATGAAAATAAAGCCACGGTGAATACGTGACGCTGTCAAAATAAAAGATTAAAAGGTAAAAGGAAGCGGAGCTCGTTATCTGTTGTCATGTGACCGTTGCTTGGCACACGCCTGGAACAAAGGATATTTGACATAGGCTTTTATATTTTATGTATTATCAAAGTTGAGTGTGTTTGCCTCTTTGGTCTGTGGACGCTTAAAAGGATAAGGGTTCTTTTATGTGCTGTGCGGATGAACCAATTAATAATTTTATTAATAAATAAATATTGTAGTAAAATTTACTTCACTTACAACCTTTCGATGAAAAGATTGCTGATTCGTTTATTATTACAACAGCTTGTAAAGTGAACGGACAGGACCTTACCACAAGAAATTAGTTATAAAATATTAGTATTTGTCGTCACTAAATAAATGCCTATATTCTGTGAATATCAAAGCTAAGACCACAATAATTTCTCATTTCAAGTTCACCTCAGTCTAATAACAGACAATGTGCTAATTAAAACACATATTTTAGAACACACTATAGATTCATCTGTGACGGATTCTAATTAAACCACTATTTTACGCCTAACTAATTTTAAGACCTGTTTTACATAAGCAGGCATAAATTGGCACCAATTACTTGCCTTTAGAGGATATTTAATGGAAATAAAGAACAAGGTATAAAATTCTTCATCCCCTATAAAAAAGGGAGGCTCCTCCGACCAGACGGGTGTTGTGTATGGTAGGCTACTGCGCTACTGCTACTGCTAACTACAGTTGTTGTCGGGTTTTTCTATATGGTAATAAGTCCTGAATAACTTTAATAGCGCGATTTAGAATTAGTTTTTTACTTGTGAAACTATTTAAAAATTAGTCTTATATACAGCAAATAAAAACACTACAACACAGTACAACAAACATGGCACCAAATAGCAAAGGGACCTTATTTAGTGCGGCAACAAACAAAGGACAAATTATATGTATTTGCATTAACCGACCGTTTACTTAGCGGATTGGACGCCGCGTCGCTGTGTTGCTATGCGGTACAATGAATTGATTAATTGGAATGGCAACTTTATTTTATTCTCTTTGAGTTAATTTGCGATGGAGATGCGTTGAGTTGAAGGTTGGAACTTTAGTTTGTTTTGTTAAATGCAATTGGTGTTTGTGATTCAATACAGGTATCAATGTTTATTTTTATCTTATGTTTGCCGAATGTGGTGGCTGGTCCTGGACACATCATCATCTGCCTAGCCTTTTCCAACTATGTATGTTACCGTCGGCTTCCAGTCTAACCAGATGCAGCTGAATACCCGTATTTTATATGTAGCGACTGCCTATCTGACCTCTACAACCCAGTTAGTACAAGATAATACGATACCCCTTGGTAAGACTGGTTGTCAGGCTTTTTGAGCCACTGGCGGACACTGGCGGTGGCTGGTCCTAGACACGGTCCCTTATAAATTTATAGTTTAGTATGTCTATTTGACGGCAATGTGTGTGTCCCGTCCGATAGTAAAATTTTGGACTTTTGGAAGGTAAAACTTCCACCAAAAGTATTTTAGGCGTCTCAAAAGAATTCTGTTTTCCATTATGAATGGTATGGTAGCCTTTTATACTATTGACGTGTCCTAAAGCTTTTAAAACGTGTTCGGTCCCTGGGTGATTAAAGATGTAGTCCTGTTTACTGAAGCGGACCATAAACCAATTGAGTTAAGCTCAAAATTAAACCAAAACACCGGACGTAAGTAAATGCACTGCAGGTCCACTTGTTTTGAATGAACCTTGTTAAGAAGACAATGGTACTCTGTGATCGACAAATTGTTGCTCTGTCGGTCCTTTGTTTCCTTGTTTGTGCGACGACAGACGATGTATGGGACCGGAATCGGTGATTGTTGCCTACAGCACTGAATGTATTACCTTTATCTCGCACACGGAACACACGGACGGTATGGACTGTAGTTTTCGCTCTGACGATGGATTTGGAAGATGTGTAGCGTTTTTGGTTGAAAATAAATACATAAACAAGCTTGCAAAAGACAAGACAATGTCAACTGGCCATAATAATAAACTGAGGAAATCGACATATTCTTAGCTGTCCATACTAATAATACGAAACCTAGGTATATAATTAGCAATTACTCCAAATGCTGTATAGCAACATCAATTTTTAAAAGTAAATAAAATTTAAAAAATCTAGGTTTAGTAATACTCACTTTTTAACAAGAAAGCATTATAAAGAGTCATGGCCAAAATGTAATGAAGTTCATAATTAGTACTCGTAGGTCCAACGGAAAATGTTGTAATTTCCTGTATTTTGTCGATGATTCGACTATAAAAGTCATTTCTTTTTGAAGCAGCCACATAGTCTGGATTTGTGCCCGGCTGACGGCAATAGGGTCGCCCCCTATTACATGGGACTTAAAAAACATAACTGGCGAAAAGTGGGTGTACTTTTATGTACACTTTTGCACGTTTTACAGACGTGAAGTTATGTAAAAAATTTAAATAATGTAGGTTTTTATGTTTAAAATCAAGCTGACTATACATTGAGCCCCATGTGCAGAAATTTTTCAATCCACCATGACCAACGTCGTTTTAAATGCAGATATCACTTTGCACGTAATATAAGCGTGATATAAATTTTATTATTGCTCAGAGCTGGGGCGAGCAATATTGCCCTCAGAAACGATTCGCTCCGACGTTGCTCCGGCACAAATTTGTTATTGCAAAAAGAGTTTTATGAGCAGAAATGCACGCAGCCATCCGTTTGCAATGCAAATGTTTAAAAACCCCGTCCGATCCTTGAAGGTATTATTAGGTATCGAGATTAGATTCTATTTATGTAATCCTTTTTGGAGAACATGTAAAAAAATATACCCCGATGAAAATTAAATAAAATGTACTAAAATGAAGAAACTTACATGGCAACACACGGGCGCGAGCGGTCGCTTCTCGGGTAGTGACATCATAAAAAACAATTGACGATCGAACATACTTTTGCCGAACATGGTGTTGTCGCGTTTTAAAAGTTTGTTAGAATTTAGGGAAACGGTTGTAATTTGGGACAAAAATCATGCGTTTTAAATTCATTCATATTTTTACTTTCATGAATATTTTATTTTTCTTATTTTATTTGGCAATGTCATTGGTATACCTATATTACATATTGTATAAGTTATGCTAGGAAAGTATGTTATAAATGATTTTTTGACATCACATTTTTATGTTCATACAAAATACGTTGACTTAATAGTTAGAAACCTAATATTTATTGAGTTAAAATAAGGAGTATACAAAAGGTAAATAACTTTTCTCTATTTGGATTTTTGTTACTATTCAAACCATTTATTTCATTCACGAGCATCATTGATTCAGCGTGTCTAGCTAATCAATTACTCATACGTAGCTCAACATCTCAATTACCGAATTAAATAATTAAATTATTTATACACCAAATAACTAACCGAAAATATCGAAGCAAAATTGTTATGATAGACATATAAACATGAAATATTCGAGGACAAGCAATAATTATCATTTTAATAATATGAGGTTTCTTGAAATTGAATTTCATACTTCTGTGCTATTCTTATTATTTATGTATATGGGAAAATACTAATTAGTCGTATCTCCATATTTACCTTGACCTCCTAGCACCTATATTGATTATATGTTAGCAATAAACGTCGTAGAAGTTAACATACATATCTACAGATCAATAATAATCATTGTAAGTGAAATTTAAGAGACGTATTAATCACCACAGAACCTATTTTGACAAGCAACGCCACACGCAATAAAAAATGTCACAGCACCATGCTGAGATAGAGGCCTTTTGGCCTCTATTTAATTTAACTCATGGTTTAGTTGTGTTTTTTTGTTCTCATTTTTATATTTAGTTTTATTTCCTTTCTTTTCTTTTTTTATAGTGTTGGTTGCCGTGAGATTAAAAAAAAAAACTCTTTTTACATTCAAATACCTCTAATATTATGACTTCTTAATAGTACCTATTTAGTAGTAAAAAATTCATGAAAGCTTACCTTGTTAACATGATCTCTAAGAATATTGGAGTAAACCATGGCCATTGCTTCTAACGCCATGAAGGTCATACAGCCGACGACCCACGGCACTAGAAACGCCACGTTTTCCTGAAAAAAGAAAACTATTATAATACAATGTAGGCAAACATAACACATTACAACTCGTCCCTGTAGGGATAAACACAGGAGTACCCACATTTTGGCTGCTATGTTTATGTCCAAGTAATAGGAGCAAACCTATTGCCAGCAACCGGGTACAAACCTTTATTTTTATTCACGGGTAGAAACCTCCAAAAGGCTACGGGTCTTTGAGGGTAAGACCGGGGATTCTGGGAGTTCTACCTTACTAAAACCACCCCGGTGGTCACCATAAGCACATGGGAGGAGGCACTGTTTTATCTTAAAAGACCTGTCCAGAGCCCCTTCTGTGCAACGCCTGTTATAGTACATCCCTGGGCAGATGTAAAGAGGTCTCCCCTGAGCCTCGCTGTGCATGTGTGCACGGCAGCACGTGACCTTACCGTCGTCTTTTCTGAGGTCATTCGGTAGACTTTGGGATGCTACTACAGTCACGCAACAAATTAAATAAGCGCTAAATTTATCTCATACATTTTAACTCTTCCAGTAGTAGTTAAAGCAGTGTTTATGTAGCGTTTATCTGTGGACTTCACGGTATGTAGTTTCCGTGTTATATAATGTATTTCCCTTGTGTTCCATAGTAACTAAGATTGCTTGCTTTCTCCATGACTAAATTACACCCTAACACGAATTAGGTAGCTTTGAATTAAATGAAAATGTAAGTTTTACTTGCGTGTCTGGTAAATTGCATACAATGGAGCATAAGCTTTATATTTTTATTATAAGTCCCAAATAAACTATAAATAAAACTACATCCCATTTAATTCGTCCCAACAATCTTATTAAAACCCTCAGTAAAGTGTTACTGGGTACAAAAATACATTTATTTCCGTTTTTACGAGAGCCAGCGTCTTGAAACCAACATTTTAGGGACGCATAAAATAATGTAATAGAATGTCGTAGAGGTTGAAATAGAACAGGTTTGATTACACTTATTTTGTTAAAGTCCCAGATTGTTACAGTCCCAAATAAATATCAAGAGGTTTTATTTTTGTTAGTGGAGCTATTTTTAGGAGCGACACTAAATATTTAGAGAAAGGGTCATTTTGGGTGGAGGATCCTCTCTAATGAAGCCTTTTTAGAAATGCAAGTACGAGGACTTTGTGGAATACTGAATTTGTTTATTAAACAACACGTGTTAGGATTGTATTACTATTACAGAGGCTACACCTACACAGTAATAAAGCACAGTGATAATGAAAGTTCTGGAATCACTACATAGTATAAAACAAAGTCGATTCCCGCTGTCTGTCTGTCCATATGTATGCTGAGATCTTTAAAACTACACAACGGATTTTGATGCGTTTTTTTTAATAGATAGAGTGATTCAAGGGGAAGGTTTATATGTATATATTGTACCCGTGCAAAGCCGGGGCGGGTCGCTAGTTTATCTAATAATGTAGAATTGGATTTAGTACAGGATTCTCCTTTCAATAGATCAGTCAGTCGTTAGGAAGGGCATGAAAGCTGATTTACCTTGGATGCAGTCATTGTATACTTAATCAGCCTTAGACGTTTCCTCTATTTCGTCATGGACCTTTTCTCTATGAAAGGGGGTGGGCCATCATCCACCACGCGGGCTTAAAGCATTTTGGTGCATTTTGGTGGATGTCACAAGTCTTCGAACGTCGTGAATGCCTCTTCATTGCAGATTAAACAATATCAAATAGTTATGTAAACATAAAATCACCCCTGTAATCCCTTTTGGGTTAGGCAGAAGTATATCTAATAGTACACCCACATTACGCCAGTTATGTTTATATCCCATGTAATGGGCTCTTAACTCCGTGGCTGCTACTGAGAAATTTCTGATGAAAAACACAATAAGATTTTACCTGATCTAGGAATAAAACCCAGGACCCCATGTTTAGCAGTCGCTCTTGTGACCACTAGACGCAGTCTAGTACAGTTATATCAAATTAAAATTAATATATACTTACTTTATAAATACCATAGAAGAGGAATATGCTGAGTACGATCATAAACATCTGTGTTCCTATTATCGCAAAATATGCTATCTGTACACCTGAAACAAACAGAGAACAGTTTTAGTATAATGTGAATAAAAACGAAAATTCCAAGATAGTCTTGCTTGGAAGAGTCATGGATTAATTCCTATCAATTTAATTTACCTACTGTATATTTCTGCAGATTTTGGAAGATAGCAACGTACCTTTTTCAGGTTTTTAAAATGATGGTCGTAATGACTTTTTTTTGGGTAAACGGTACTGTCAAATAACCATAAATTACAGTCGTATTTCCACGGCATTATTATCGTACATGGTAACGCTTAATATCATATTTCCATCCCAAAACGAGAATCTCATTAAATTGCTCATAATTTTTTTTTGTATCTACGCAAGGTTTTTTGCGGGGTAAGGTAAAAAGCAATAATATGGTTTGATTTTTCAAGTAATATGTGAAGATACACGTGTATTTTTCATGTACATTAATATTTTATAAAAATAGCGTATTTTATAAGGAAAACGTGGCTGAATCCAGTTTTCTGTTTCTAACCAGGGTTTTACTAAAAACATAGCATAAGCATATAGCATAATCAGCCTATTAATGTTCCCACTGCTGGGACGCAGGCCTCCTCTCTATAAGAGGGAATGGGCAATAATCCACCACGCGGGCCCAGTGCCGGTTGGTAGATGTCACATGTCTTCGAATTTTTGGTTCTAGGACATGCCGGCGTCCTCACGATGTTTTCCTTCACCGTTTTGAAAGCAGTGGTGATGAAATAATTAACACAAAGTAATGCGCCTGGCTGGGTTCGAACCCACGACTTACTGCTCGTAAGTCGGGGTCTCCACCACTGGGCCACCGCTGGTCTCCGAACTCTGCTCTCTCAAATACATTTTGTTTTAATCTATATTGTCCCACAGCTAGGCAAAAGTCCCCTCATAACCTTACACTTTTCTTTTGGGGCGGTTTCCTCCGGCCAATCTCTCACAAACGTATAAGTAGTTACGTCAGCCTTTTACAGGATCTAAAATTACTTATTCATTATCTACGCATTCTGTCCATTAAACCAAGAAAACATGAGTAAAATCTTTTATTTTTGGTGTAAAAATTCGCTGTTTACGTGTTTCGTTACTGCACAACATAACTCACGCTACTTGCGCGGGGGTCATGGGGTATTTCAAGTTAAGTAATAACATTTAAAACTTGTATTCGTTAAAAATGTGTGGTAACCAAAAAGGTCCTAGATATTGTCTAGTACAGAGAATGAGTGACTCACTATCATGCTGAGTGGTAACCTGCTTGTCGCTGTCACGACGTGCAAGCTGTCAACTTCTTTGTTCCGTCCTGTTGTGTTTATAAATATTTGGAATGCGTTGTAAGTTTATTGTTTAAATACAACACTAGTTTTAGTATATGCGAAACACGTGTCTAGTATTTTTATGTAAAAAATCTATGTGCAAAATTTCAAAACTGTATCATAAAAAATCACAAACTTATAAGCTTGTTCTGTGACCTGGTTGTCCGCTTAAAAACGTGGTCACCACGCAGCGCGGCTGCGCACGTGCCTCGAGCGTCGTCTTGAGCTCATTGATAATAATAATTTGGCAGTACCTACTGCCTAAATGATTGTGATAGGTGCTTAATGTCGCTCGGTATCCAACTTGTAACTTTTTTAAAATATTTTTTTGACAAAATATAACATAGGCTAAAAATTATTGGAATCGATTCAGTTACTTATTCTGAACAAACTATATTCAGGTTTCGCATATACTAAAAATAATGTTGTATATTTTTTGTATGCACGTCAAGTCTCTGCGACAAATTAATAAATATTTTTCTTTTCTTAGAAAGATTTCATCATTAATCTTCATTTAATCTCTGTTGTAATAGGTAAGTATACAAGATTACACTCACTCTTGGTCAAGGGTGCGTAACTATAAAGCATAGTTTATTTTAATCTCCGAGCTAGTACTATCGCTGATAAAGATCTTTAGGCAGTCGTCCCATAACTGTTGCACAATAAAGCTACTATCACGTATCATTTAATAGTGTCAGAAACGCACTGGTAGTGCGTTTCTGACACTATTAAATAGTGCTATGAAGAACACCAATAGCCCATATACATAGACAGATATTGGTCCCTGACATTATGGATGTGGAGAATTAGATTCCGACCCAAACAGCTGATGGGGACAAACGAATTGACGCATGAGCTGCCCCTTAAAGGCCGGCTACTCCTTAAGGACCTCCAAAGGTGAATAGATGGAAGTATTTTGGCGAAAAGGTGCATTGTATGTTAGAAAAATATGGCGGAGTTACAATGGTTAGAAGCAAAATGGCCGTCGTTCGAATGTAAATAAGTCTGAATAGATGTATTTTTCTATGAGAAAATAATATCATAATTATTATGGGTTTATATCTAGATATTGCTTATGCCTGCCATTTCAGTCGTTCAATTATGGCCTTAGTTACGCGGAGATGATGCAGCTTTACAAGTGAAAGAATTTTTAGAATCGCGTCAGTAGTTTCAGAGATGAAGTTTTATGACACATACGTCAAAAATAAGTGTATTTACGAGTACATCCAAACTTACTTTACCTCATAACAATATTGGTGTAGATAGAAAAGCAGAGCTGTACCTGTGTCTATTAGCAATTCGCCAAATATACGAGACTATGTAAATACGTTAATTTCAAAAAAACATTTCTCATAATATAATATTTTCATAATGTGTGCTTGTTGTAAACGATTTTACTAAACTGACGACTTTTTAATCGAAAATACAATAATCCTATTGTATTTTCGATTCAAAAATCGAACGAAATATTTACGTTACGTTTACACCGCTCGCTCGTGCGAGGTGCTTTATTCCAAATTCATGTCAGCAAATAAATTATAGGTAGTATTATGTACCAAGTATTTCTATTTTCATGTTCTTGAGACTAGTTCCTCAAGGTCTGGCAAACGGTACGCCAACTAGACTAATAGATACACAACCTTCTGTCGTTATGTAAAACTGGGGAACCGAGTATCTACGAGTAACTATGTATTGCGACCCAATTTCTAGAGATTTATAAGCATCAGTGGTTTTGTGGAAATGTTTGAATCATTATTTTAATTGTTTTACTCCAGTGGTTTTAACAAATTACCAGGTTGAGTCCTAATTCCCATTAAAAACGACAAAAACGTTTAATCAAACAAAATCAATTTTATTTTTGATTTTTAACACGATTTTATTAGCTTTACCTATGTTAAAAATCTTGGAAGTTACATTTGACCCACTTTTCGGTTTCCGATTGAGTTGAAATTTTGCAAGCATGTTTAGTTGGGATGACAATGCATGGCTAGCTAAGTGATATCATTCTAAATGCAATATGGCAGTCTCCCAAAGATGGCGGTCTACTTATTTTTATCCATGATGTAGGTATCAAAGAAAAGGGTTTGCTGAGAAAAATACGAGAAAGCGTGTTTTTTTTTTAAACTATAATATTTATTTCGAAAAGCTAAATTCGTTTCACCCATTCAGAATAAGACCAAGTAAATGATCAAGTGCGAAACTAGTGAAATTGTAATAAAAATTCTGCCCATGCCTACGAAAAATATTGCTTGGTTCGTTTGCCAGATATTCTGGTGCATTTCATGCAGGACCATTTACATAATCAGGCTTGTTCGCGCGCTATCAGCTGGTCTATGCTTCGCTGAGTCGGTAAGTGCCTTGGACGCGTTTCAAAATTTGCGCCCAACTTCATAAAAATATATGTTTACGAGGAGTTTTTAATAATGTAATACCTACTTAGTTACACCATTGTGCCGTGTCAAGATTTGGCGCAAGTTTCTAAGTTAAATTTTGCGAGATTAAAAATTTCGAGAAAAATTAACAATCAACTTTCTTAGAGTACGAATCAGCAATAAAAATGTATTCAGCAATTTAACCATTAAAATGTGTTATACAATGACTTTTATCGTTAAGGGTAAAAGGCCCCGGATACACAATTTCTCGAAAAAAAAGGGTCAAAAAGCCGTTTTTGGAAAATTAAACTTTGACATTACTGTTCACTGGGTCCAGTTCAAACGGTTCCCCAAACTCCCCGATCATCAAAACGTAGAAAATAAATTCTAACAGCCGTCCTAGAGACAGACACTCATAGACTGTAGCCTTGAAAGAGCCCCTAGAGTTCAAAGCAATAGCGTCGGCTACAATTGTCACGTAATCGATTGAAGTGAACAAACAAATCTGGCCAAAATCGATTATATCGATATCCCTGAGGGTGTATGCTTAAAACAGTCGTTACACTTCGCGAATGTGCGACAGTCATTGCACTATACACCTTATTACAATAACATAAGTGACACATGTCGAGCACTGAAGAATTGTAAGGACCATACTAACCACTTGACCACCAGCTACATGACATGTGTTGCGACAGCAACAGCAGAGTTAACCAACTGAATGAAAGAGCATGTCACGTGACGTCACATGACAGTACGTGTTAGAAACAAAACACGCGCGCGCATTTCATTTGACGCAAGCCGGGTCGCAAGTTCCATCACCCGAGGCTATCAACCGGGCGTACGGACAATTCAAGTAGAATCCTAGAATCCTACAAACAGTCATCGTGAATTGGAATCCAATTTGAGTTCAGTAACTCAATAGGAATAATGGGTCGACGTCTAGTAAGGCGCGACGGAGATACGATGCATTGTCCCGATAAAAAGCTGGCTCTAGAGGATGAATGGCTTTTGTGAAATGGAAAATAGAAAATGCATAATTTCGTTAAAACTATTAATTGGGAGCAGCTGTGTGGAATGGAAATATCAAATGTTAGACTCATACAATTGTGACGAAGACAAATTAATAGTTAGAGAAAGAATTGAAAAACTAATATCAGAGAGCCTACAAAACTCGCTTTCTGAGACCGTTTCTGGAACCGTTTTATTTTTTTCAAAGTGTTTCAACTTGAAGGAATTTTTCAGTTGGCACCTAATATGAATCTAGAACATTTTTGACATCGTTACCGTTAAAAGAATGTCAGTTTATCTAATTATTATAACAAATTATCTAATGAAATATAACATACCTATTTAGTAGAATAACTCATCGGATATGTTTCCGATTAGGCAACCAGCTGTATATAAATCAGTAATTGGCATAAAATTGCTCACGTGTAAACATGGATTTGACACATCGAATATTGGTTAAAATGTTACCTTCCGTTATGTTGGCCAAAATATACCGTTATATTAACTACAAAGAAATTAATCGGATGTTTCAAATTCCTACCAACATTTACTTTTTAAATTAGACGTGACTACTTCTTATGGCAGAGTAACTATACTAGTAAATAATTGTTGGAATTTTGATACTAACGTTATATTGTTTAGTTAAACAAATATAATTATAGGGTGTAAACAGACCCTTCACGAAGCTTTCAATCAAGCACTGATGTACACATCAAACTAAGTAACTCTAGGCAAAAAATATTGCTGGGAAACGACTTTTTTTGGGGGTGAATTATCACGTTTTACGGTAGGACTCAATGTAACGCACTCAAAAAGTGCTGATGAATGCATTGAATAGTACGGGGGTTATAGTATTAAAAATTAATATTAAAAAAAAAACACTTATGAAAAACTGTGACCCTTAATATCTCCGTAAATGGAAAGTTCCCAGGTATGGTCTAAAACAAACTGTTTAATCACCTTCGGTCAAGCCTCAGTTAACGTTAATTATTATGTAGGTCATAAATTCTAAAAGTCTATTCTATATATTTTTTTTCTTGAAGTAGATCATAGCCAGTATCCGGATACCATGAAATAAGCTTTTAGCATTTTATTGCTTATCTTTTAAAGCAACATTCCCGATTGTCTCCCAAAAGAATTTCCGTCAATCTTTTACAATCCATCTTGGTATCCAATCCCGAGCGTTCGCTAAGGACTCAATCATTCGAATTGATACGTTAGTTCATCTCGTCTTATATACTTTTATTATTTTCCTATCAGATTCCGCCGATCGACTGCCAATCATGTGTCTATCTCATTCCTGTAGAATATCCATTGGTTTTTTATCAGGTAAATAGGCCATTATTTATGTGTTGTTTTTTATGATCTTGTATTTGACAGTATTTTCTTATTGTTTTGTTGTATCCTGCATCAGTTAAATCCTAGAAAAACAAACTTAATACGCACCATCTGCCTGTCTTTGTCCTATGTTACTTGGGGTCGGCGCAACACGTTTTTTTCTTCCATTCTCCCCTGTCAATCGTCACGCTATCATTTACGTCCTTTTTCCTTCATATTATTACTCACACAGTCTATTCATCTTTTCTTTGGTCTTCCTCTCCCTCTCCATCCAACATTTTATATTCATCTTAATACTAAGTTCAAAACATTTTTTGTATAACTATAGGAAATCATATAACCTAAAAACACTCCACCACGCGGACACAGCGTAGGGTCACATAATAAAGCGCAGGCCACACCTTCAGCTAGCGAGTGAGCGAGCCGGGCGAGGCATAGTCTCACCTCTTTTCATACTTTGGTTCACACCGCGAACTAGCGAAAGAGCCGAAATGAAGTATGAAAAGAGGCTCGCCCGGCTCGTTCACTCGCTAGCTAGGGGTGTGGCCTGCGCTTAACAGCAGTGGAAAGGTTATAGACTGATTAGTTGTGTTAGTAGTAGTATAAATTGTGCTATTAACTTTCTAGACTAATCAGGGAGCTTTAACAGTTCACAAAGACGCTAACCGAGACTGACCAGCACCATAATGTGATTAAAGCAAGAGTAGAATCCCATAATTTGACGGCTGTGTAAAGCATATTTTTATCAAATAACTACTATAGCTGTTCTTCAGTGAGACCATAAAACTTGACTGCCCCCTGCGGTCTTTATACCAAGTTATTGCACATAATCCACTTACACCGTACGGCAAAACGAGCGTAAAGTTATGACATAAAAAGTTTATTAAAGTTAGTTTTCCTGAAAGATATTAAAATTAAACGAAGTTTACGTAACACCCAGCAGAGTCTTGGAATATGAAATTAAAAGTAGTCATCTTGTTGGCAGAAGGAAGCAAACTTTGAGTGCTAAAATATTGGCTCAGAAGGGAAAGATTGAGGAAATTTTATTCTGTGTTCCGACAAGAGTTAATAATTAAAAACCTTTACGTAGAGTTGACCAACCCAACGAAAACACAGGTTAAAAAAAAAACCTGAAATCCTTAATTGTTAAATCTTAGATTGTTTAACACTTAACACTATCCAAAATTTTCGGAAAGTAAATTTTTGTTGGATTTCAATTACGAATAAAATTCTATGAGATCATCATCATTCTCCTGCCTTTATCCCGATTTATTTGGGGTCGGCGCAGCATATCTTCTTCTTCCATACTTCTCTATTACTTACTGGTCATCTCATCCGATATCTCTTTTCTTGCCATTAAACATCCTCTAAAAAGTCTATGAGATAACGACCTTCAACTGATTGGCCTTACCTTAAGTTTACTGTCCACTCTGTATGATTTGTCCAATAAACAGTAAAAAGTTTTTTGTGAATGTTGTAAAGCATCCCCTTTGCCTAGATTTTTGTTATTTCTAAAATTTATCGTGTAAAAATCGAATCTCAAAAAAATCTTTGAAAACTCTAGTTTATCACTAAGGATGATATTACGAGTATTATTCAAAGTAACATCTTGATGAAACAATGAACGGACAAAGTTTTGAACACCTATTGTTGCTAGTTTCACCTTTAACCTTTTAATTAAAAAGTGACAAACAGTTACGAGGGTCGACATAGGTTGTACACTATAACTAAAGTTTAACTAGACGCAAGATAAATTATGGTAGCTTTTGGAGATAGTTGTAAATGTAGAATATTATGTACATCGCTAACATTGGCAACCTAGTAGTTTTCACTCTTGTTTTCTTAGGAATAATGGTTGAAAATTAGCCGATCGCAATTTTTTTGCTTTCGCATCTATGTATGATTACAGGACAGATCACACCAATTCATTTGTATATTCCGTAATATGTCTGTGTCTGAAAACATAATAATTAGAACGGTAGCAGCCTAGCAAGAAATCGTGAATGTCTTACTATTGCTAATCAAAGAAGGCATTGATTTTTATCTACAAATCTTCAGAATTTTAAGATTAAAATTACTCTCCAAACTGTACAGACCTTCTTATGATGCAGTCAATTAATTATTTCTTTCTAGCAATAGTATGATATTTATCTGTAGCACTTAAATAAATCTTTATTTCGATATTTCTTCAACCACTCAATCCTCAGATATAGATATACTTCGATACCGCAAGAGCATCTACTTCGCGCGTTATCGCTGCCAGATAATTTCTTTAAAAACAACAAAGTTACAATCAAAGAACTTAATTCTAGATATTTAAAGAACAAAAACGTAGTCTATATTGTAAAGTAACTAAACAGTGCCTATGACGTCATAGTAGGTAGTAATAAAATGGCCCGCTTGGTTTTCATAAGGAACGTGACACTTGCGTTATCACTCCATTAGTCGCGCGTTCTACTGTTGTAGAACACGCATGCATTTCGTGTAATTTTAACGTGAATTGTGGGTATCTAACGCAGGCACTCATAGTATTCCTCTATTACTAACTGGTGATCACTATGAGTGTCCTTGCGGCGACCTGCGCGATCGCAGGTGTTAGAAAAATCGCGTCAAAACTAAAATTCTACAATAGCAACGCGAGCACTCGCGTGACAATTTTGTCGGGAGTTTACCTTTCGTGTTTATTTTATGTAAGTGTTTATATTACGTATAAATATTGTTATTATGAGTTTTTTTTTAGTTTAATAGTATTTGTAACCAAAGTAACTATATTTCGTTAAAAAAATAATTGATTTTTCTCAAAATTCACAAGAAGTCTAATGTTAAGGGCTGCGGGACTGTTGGGTTGCGGGACTGTTGGGCTGCGGGACTGTTCGAAAGAGATACCGTGGCCCTGGAACACAAAGGGCAAAGAAGGAACATGGATGGGTTTTAGTCAGTACAAGTCTGATACTCCCTTCCGCTCCGCCCAGAGTGGGGGGGGGTCATTTGATGATTTCCCATCCGGAAAAAAAAAAAAAGAAAGTCTAATGTTAAGTTCCTAATAAATGTTAACAGTTAGGTTTTGTCTGTTTTAGTTTCTTATTAAAGTTTATTTTCATATGATATTGAAGTTTTTAATTATTTTTTTAATTGGCCTGTAAAAAATACACTCAAAATAGTTCTACATATGTAAAGCGCGCGAGCACTCGCGTCCCAAACAGGGGCTTGTGTAATGGAGTGTTATCTAGGTAAACCTAAATCTGTACTTCTCGCACTCAACGCTTTATTTTATTTATTCCAGAACCGTAATAACTAAGTCCCATTTGCGATACAACCCTCGACGGGCCAACTCCAGCCACAATCAGCTACATTTGAACCCTTTCACTCAAAAAACAATAAACCCGTAAACAGTCCGTATCCAAACGCGTTAACCCCTCACCGCATCTTAAACAACGCGAGGGGTATGTGACACGCGTCCTCCATTACAACAATTGTTCGCGTTCCTCCCGGCCTGGCTTCATAATGAGAATTCTTCACCTTTCATTCTGCCTCAGGTGAGGTCGAGGCACTTTCTATTTGTATTTCCATTGTTGTTAACTAAATTTAATTTTATTCGTATTGGTTTCTGGTTTTCAGAAGTTTTAGCGGTGAAGAGAGGGTATTTATCGATGCGGTATGCCTTCTATGGTACTGTTTGTCATGATATCATAAATTGGTCTTACGGATAGACCAATTTCAAAGGAAGGGGTTTGGGGGGGGGGGGAGAGGGGGGTTTGTATTTCATAGGATATCCCCATGGAACGTTCCATCATCATATTCCTGGGATAAGGACAGGACAATGATGTTCCATTGGCTAATTATTTCCGACTATCACGCGATTGAAGCAGTGGGTAAAAGCTCTCTCTGGGATCGGTCCCTTATGTCTGAGGATCGTGGTCAACATCAGAGTTGCATCTGGAGCGGATGATCTGCCTCCACCGGTTTCTGTCCAGCGCGTCTCTTACAACCGGGTAGAATTTGGATGCTGAATCTTTAATTTAGTCGGTCCACCTTGTTGGGTAACAACCGCGCGCTCAAAAAGAAAAACTAGTAAAAGTTAGTATCTTGATTATTTAAAGCTATAATGGGCATCAGCATCCGTAAAGTAATTTAAAA
The DNA here is from genome assembly GCA_910589295.1 of Noctua janthe. Lineage (NCBI taxonomy): Eukaryota > Metazoa > Arthropoda > Insecta > Lepidoptera > Noctuidae > Noctua > Noctua janthe. Next base: position 5,700,229 of record OU342560.1, read on the forward strand.
TCCATGTAAAAACGATTTACACTCGCTAGACGTTGTCAGCAAGTGTTGATTTTTTATTTAAAAAATGAATAAAATAATTTATTTTTCCCTGGTCCTTTCGAAACGTGACTCTTGAGAACGACATGTTCACAAAAGTAACTTTTTGAACAAAATTTTAAGGTTGCTATGAAAATAACGTTGCCAGCGAATATATTTCTCTCATTCACAACAAGCTAGCTGAGTGCACAATACAGAAATTCCAACATTTCAGCGAAAAATATCGTATAAAATATTTTAAGTACCGTCGTACAGAAAAGGCTTTCGCTGTAGAAACTCTGAAGTTTGCTAAGGACCGTGTCGCGAGATGGACGGAGTTACGTCCGGAGACGAATAGCCCGACATTGTGCCACAGAATATAAATATTAAAGAAAGCCGGCTCGCAACAACGACCGAAAATGCACACACACAATAGACACGCTTCACATACAGCAAGTGCAAGCGCACTTGAGAACTGAAATAGCTTCTGGTCATTTGCCCGTATAGTGATTTTTCAATTATGTATACAAATAGGTATGTAATTTTGGAAAAAAAGAACTTCAGCACTTACCCAGTTGCGATACTTGGGGGAGGCCTATGTCCTTGTCCAGCAGTGGACGTCTTTCGGCTGAAATGATGATAGACGATAGAAGATGATGACTTACCCAGTTTGCGCTACAACTTCATAATTATGATAACTTTATCAATAAAACTAGTCATTCTAAAATCAAGAAGAATTGACATAGATCTGATGTGTGCGAGCGCCTATTTTTACTCGTTACAAGTTCGGCCGACCTTCTGTACTGTGATTGTACAGTCACTGCTATTTATAAGTCCGTGGACTGTCTCGTAGATGTCCACTATGCTATATAGGAAGGATTAACATCCTCTTTGGTTTTTATGGATGCAATTTTGGGGCTTATGTGCTTCTTTCTATATGTGCCTTTGTGCTCTCAATGTGGAGAGATCTTTTTTATGATTTCACTCACTTGGAATAAGTAGGTGTCTTTATTGAGTATGTTTTTGCCCTAAGCCAGATGGTAGAATATAAATGTTACAAAAAAGAATGTCCTAGGGGCTAGACATAGATAAATTCTTTCAACGATAACGGTGATACAGATATACCTAGGTAACGCAAGTATCACGATCCGTATGAAAACCAAGTGTAGCATTTTTTGTCTAGCTACTATGACGTCATAATCACTATTTAGTTATTATTCAAACAAGTTACAATTTAAAATAGGTACTTTTTCTTAATTTTTTTTTTTTAATTTTTTTAATAACGTTTCCCCACACTAGGAATTTCTCCTGTATCGTGAGTGCGTTTACAAACATTTAAATTCACATACACTAACAGCCAGACCCGGAACAACTACCTGTAGGCCATACAAATATTTGTTCCGTGCGGGGATCGAACCCGCGACACGAAGCGTAGCAGTCAATCGCTAAGCCACTGCGCCAACCGTGCCGTCAAATATGTAACGTTTCTGTTCGTTACGTGTCTAGAATTAAGTTATTGAGTTGTAACGTTGGTTTTTCAACAAATTAGCTTGCTGTGACAGTAGCCACATTAAGCATAAAATGCTAAAGCTGGGACCGCAAAGTAGTGCTCTTGCGTTATCTAGGTATATACTTGTGGATTGACCTAAACTTCCGAATAGTATATTACGTCAATCTTCTCAAACTCGTTTTCAAAATCGAAAGGCTTAGTAACCGATTGCCACTGGTCTTAGACTCTGATAAATTCTTACTTTCTGAATTTCCCTTTTAGTGAAGATGTATTTCGTGAAATTGTCTTCTAATTTCTTTTCAGTAACATTTACATGTACAACGTACAAATCCATGTTTGTAAATCCTCAAAAGCCTTCAATTTCCGTCTACGCATCTACACAAGGTTACATTACGAAAACCTTAATAAAATCAGACCAATGATGAACGAGATTAGCACGAATAAAGGCTCGGATACACCTCATTTTTATGTACCACTCTAATATCCTCTGTACACGAAGCTTAGGCGGTAATGTAAGACAAGATGAATAAGGAATTCCTTCTGAAAAGGTTCCTTTGTATAATTCATTTGTGGGTACGTAAGTACACGGTGCTGCATAAGTAGGGTCAGAGTCTTTTTGTGCGGAACTGTGTCGTCTGACGGGGCATTAAAGTTCATGTCGGTTGCTTAAAGTAATTCGTTTCATTATAGTACGGGGCTTGAGATTATGTTCAAAGAAGATGAGGTTTAAAAAATAGGCTGAATTTCATTTTCATAATTTTGATATAACATCACGTGTTTGAGCTCGTGGAGGAGCTTGTGGCTAAATGATAACAGATGCACTAGAAGATCTTCAAGGTTAAGCAGCGCTAGCCAAGGTCGGTCCATGGATGGGTGACCATCCATTTTATACCGAGTTCCCTCCGTGCCTCGGAAAATCATTTGAGGTAAGTTCCTAAATAAGAACGATCTAATAGCGAGTCTGTTGTCTAAAAGGACTAAAGCTCCGTCTTCATTAAACAGTTATGAGGAACTTCCAACACAAACATATTCAGCTTAGTTCTAGAGATTATGCAAATTCGTTAACCCCTCAACGGTTGCCTTTGTTAAGTAAAACCACAGACAATAGATTTATCGCAGTAGCATCACTTGAAGAACCGTTCGATTTGACTGACTTTCTCTGATGCCTGACACTTCATCTAAATGCAATTTGAATGGAGATACGTCATACGATAAAGCACGACCACAGTGGAGTAAATAATAAGTGTAATTTGCTTTATAAATGACCATTGAGTTTGAGAACCTATATTTTGCTTCATGTGGTTTTTATGCCATTTTTGTTGGAAACACAGAGAGATCTCCTAGCCCTTGACTGACGTTGCCAGAGGATGGTTATTTCACACATGTTAACCAAACATATTGAGTGAAATGTTATTGTTGTGTTTATTCCGAGTTTTTTCATGCGGCAAAAGATCCATGTACAATTGTACAGTTAGTCTCCAATCTGGCAACATTAATAGTCTTTAATATCTAAGTCTAATTACGTTAACACATCAGAGTAAGAACGTTGAAGTAGATCTTCTTCTATACCAGCGCAGTGTTTTTTTTAATATTATTTGTATCGGTATGGATAGATACCTTTTGACCTCATAAAGGACCAATTTGTTTTATTTTTTTTTATGTTTATGTTTTTAATATTAAATAATTTTGTTTTATTAACCATTTTTTTGTTAAGTCCTGTGCGAGATTCATAAATACTTTTTCTTATCTTTGAAGCGATGCTACTGTTCTGTCACTGTACTGTGGTAAAATGCAAACGAGGTGTCTATATTGTGTCTCAAAATCGTCAGCTATTGACCTTTGTGAACCTAAGTAATAAACTTCATTCTCAGACTTCGTCGACTCCTCAGAAATCCTACGTACATGCTTCGCATAGGAATTGTTTAAAACGCAATATCTTTAATATTAACAGAATACGAATCCCTTATCACTACATAGTATAAAATAAAGTCGCTTCCCGCTGTCTGTCTGTCCCTATGTATGGTTAGATCTTTAAAACTACGCAACGGATTTCGATGCGGTTTTCAGTAATAGATAGAGTGATTCAAGAGGAAGGTTTATATATATATTGCACCCGTGCGAAGCCTGAGCGGGTCGTTAGTTTATTAAATAATTGATACGTGTATTTGAAGGGTTTGCGCGATAAGTGATAATATGTTTCGTGCCAGTCAAATGCATTAACACAACATTATTGTTACTTAACACAATAACACATAAACATGACATCAACCCTTTAATCCAGGAAGGATTAAGATTAGGCAGAGGATTACCTAAATAGTACACGCACATTTTGCCAAGGGGCGAGCCTATTGCCATCAACTGGGCACAAATCTAGACTCCGTGGCGGCTACTGAGAAAATACTGATGGAAAAACCCAATATCAATTTTGCCCGACCCGGTAATCGAACCCATGATCTCGTGTTCAGCAGTCGCGATTACGACCACTAGACCAACGAGGCATTCAACACAATAACACATATTTAAAAGCATAACACTATGCCTGGGTTAGACAGAAAAGTGAGTGACCTTTTGTGAAAAAAAAGAAGTAAACCTATATTTTTTATTTTTTTTTTATTTTGCAGATAGATACACCTACCACTGTTTGTCTCTGCATCACCCAAAGGTTGACTGGTAGAAAATGCCTATGGCATTAAGTCCGCCTCTGTACTTTGTGCATGAAGTGTTAAATAAATAAATAAATTTCGTCAGTATTGTTTAAGTCTTGTACAGGGTGTGGCGTAAATAGTGGTCCAACGTTAAAGGTTCGGAACATCATACATTCAGATTATTACTCCGTCACTTAATATTATGGCACGCAACAAGCCAGAAGTGCTGCGAAACGAAGTGTTAACGCTGTCAGAAGATAGAGAATACCTGTATTTCCAATTAATACAAATATTAATAAAAAGTACAAAGTTGACCAATTAATGACGATTCTAAAATAGTACTTACAAACTTAAAAGTATTTATAATTGCGTCCAACACATTTTGCAATATACAACGTATTTAAATGAAATGGAAATCCTTTTTAATTAAAATGGCCGTTAATTTTTTAATATTCAATATTTTTTTAGAATCTTCATTAATTGGACAACTTTTTGAAGTAATGGGCTGTGTACATTTTTTAACACTAATCACACTCCATGGCATGGCATTTTCTACTTAGTTTCATCTAGCTTTTGCTTGGTATAGCTGTTAACTTTTTTCTTTTTTTCGAATTTATAGTTATTGTTTATTTTTTTGTCATTTTGTATGATTCACGTCATGTCCCTGCGACAAATATATATTTTTTCTTTCTTTCTTCTTTCAAATAGGAACTCCTTTTTCCACTTTAGAACCATGCATTATCATTCTCACAAATACAACTGTTTTATAGAAAGGGACTAACCGTGGTATCTAGAGTTAAGTTAAAGTAATTACTTATGCAACCATTTTATGCAACAGACAAGAATTTGATCGAAGTAAAAACCGTCAAAGAAAGCAAAGCTAAGAATTATAACTTTTGACAGTTCTAACTTCAAGCAATTACTAAACCACAGCATAAAAATCGTATCCTAAGTAATAACTTTTACTCAAGTAATCTCTTTGGTTTGTTTATAGATACGCTTGTTAGACTTAGAGAAGAACTTCTAAGCATAATATTTGTATACTAAAGCATTTGATATTCTGTGTTATTTATTCTCATTTTCACCATGACAATCATTTCTTTATACCATGAACGAAACACGGAACAATATAAAGGCATGACAACACGACATACAGGCTATGTAGTCGCACCCTTACAACCGCATGACTTGCTCCTTCCTTAATTACGTAAACCTTCTGACGTGAGACGCTTCTTAATCCTTAAACAAGCAAGGCAAAAAGTAAATTACATGTCTCAGAAACAAATCCCGGCAAGAATCTCTGGTTCAAAACAAGAAAACATCTAACTTAATCTAACTCTGAAGTTTACACCATGTGTCTTCAGGGAGTACTCTCTGGGGTAGCGAGGGTAACTGACTGGAAAATTCTGAGAATTTGAAAATTTAAAGAACACCAGAAATGGTTTTGTTTTATAACTTTACACTACTAAAGATTGAGCTTCCTTGGGGTTTTATAAAAGCTGTATCTAGTCATTACTACTTCTGATTTATGGTTTAGGAAGAAGGTAAAGAAAGAAATAGTATTTATTTGACTCGCACCGGACAAAACAATAAAACCAAATAAAAAAAAATAAAAACTACCAAAAATAAGAAATACTCGTACATACACTAAACTAAATTGGTCCTGTGCTACGTGGCCAAAAGGCCCCTATCTAAGCATGGTGCGGCTACATTAAAAAAAATGTCACAGCGCTGGTCGCAAGATTGACAATTCATTGGTAGATAGAATACATGTGAATCATCAAATGAATAGAAACTTGGTTTGTTTCCTTTCTCGCATCCTAACGACTAGAATTGGTAGAAATCAATTAACTACATACGGTATAACAGGAAGCTACCAAAGTCTAACTTAAAATATTTAAATCCATTATTACCTTCAGTGGTGTTAATTTTTCATTGAAGCAATATAAAAGTAACACCAGAGTCTGTTATTATTTGTAATTTTATTTATCTTCTCCCACTTTTACAGTTCTCTATTGCCAGGCTCCGCAATTTTCTCGTAATCAAGGGAATTATGAACACCACCGGGACCCGACGCTTTCTAATATAACCGTGTTTACATCAATTTCACATAAACTTGTTTAGCTGAAGGCTAATTTTAAAATGTACAGCCTTGCCTCGCATACTGGCTTACTTTATTGTATTAGACATAAAATAATTTGTTTTTGTCGAATTTCTTGTGTCGTTCAAGTTGGGCTTATTACTTAGGCTTAAAGTTCTCTGACAACTTTTTAGACTTATGTATCCTGCTTATGCGTATGCAGTTTCATTAAAATCGGTTCAGTCATTTCGAAAAAAAAAGGATTTGAAAGTTTGTTTGAAATGCCGTAAGTTGTTAACGTTCTTAACGTTTTCTATAACAATATTAGTGGTTTAGTTAAGAACTTCCACATGGATTATAAAACCTTTACAGTAACCAACTTTATTTATACTTAAATTACGCCTTTACACAAATATACCCATATCCAGTTAAAATAATTAAAAGATAAATTATCATCATCTGCCTAGCCTTTTCCCAACTATGTTGGGGTCTTCCAGTCTATCCGGATGCAGCTGAATACCAGTATTTTACACGGAGCGCCTACCTATCTGACCTCCACAACCCAGTTGGTACTGGGTATTACGATACCCCTTGGTAAGACCGGTTGTTAGACTTTTTGGGCCACTGACTACCTAACGACTGTCAAAGATCTACAAATGACACCCGGGACCAACGGCTTCACGTGTTTTCCGAGGCATGGAGGAAACTCGGTATGTAGTTACCCATCCACAGACCAACCTAGGCAATCACGGCTTAACCTAAAGGTCGACCCGAGTGGCTGTTATTATTTAGCCACGAGTTCCTCCAATTAAAAGATAAATATCAAATAAAATTGTATTATTAAATCTACAATTAATTCAGAACTCAAATAAAGTTAACAACCCGGTAAAGCGATGTTTCGTTCTCCAACAAAAGAGGTTGCGTTGGCATTAATAAATAAAAGATGTCTGCCGCCGTTACGTCACGGCCACTGGAACGGATAATGTAAGGTATGTTCATGTTCAATGTCGTAACGTTTTATATTCATAGGATTCGCGACCGTTCTGATAAATGTCAGTGATGTTTTGTGAAAAGGAGTGTGTGAATCGATGATTTTTATTACCTGCTTTCGTTTTTGTTCCTTGTTACTTAATATGACACAAGAGTAAGTCTGAAAGTGGCAAAGTGGAAAAGTTGTGTGGTAATCGGTTATCGTGGTATGGACATGACGTGATGCGGAGAAATGAGGAAAACGTCGTGAGAAAAGTTTTGAGTATGAATGTGGATGACAATAAGAGTAGAGGAAGACCAAAGAAACGATGGATGGAATGTGTGAAGGATGATATGGCTAGAAAAGAGGTGACTGCTGAGATGACGAGAAATAGAGAAGTATGTAAGAAGACATACTGCGCCGACCCCATAGTCGTAAGGGAAATGAAATCAATCAGTGATACAGGTCATCATTTTAGTAAAGGTGATAATTTTATTTAGTCTTATTCTTTTTGTGCTAATAAATACATAGATACTTATTTATTGGCCTCTTTTTAAAAAAAAAAGGTTCAATCTGTAACATAAAAACGGCTAATTATTTTTGAGGCGAATAACAACTTATTAGGCGACTAACTACTTGACTACAAAAAAAAATAACTTGGTAGCGATTTAATATTTTTAGCACAATTATATTATATGAGCTACAAAAGGCAAGTATCTACAAAAACTAAAAAAAAGGCTACTACTATAAGATAGCAAAAATTAAAAAATAATAGGCGAGGTATTAAAAATAATGACTTGGCGGCTAATATTAACAGTAGGATAGTCATTGCGGCAAGGAGAATATAGGAAGCAAGAGCGAGCGAAGGCTGAGAGAGGCCGAGGCCGACTCGGACAGGTTAGGTTCGAAGGGGATGGCGGGGTCTAGTGAGCGAGCGAAGTGAGTGAACTAAGACCCGGGAATCCCCTTCGTGTTAGGTTACTTTAAAACCTACAAACAGAAATAGGAGCCCCTCATAATGGGGCTACATCGACTACGCCTTATCTACAATCGTGGTTAATAACCTTGTTTTAGTTTTTTTTCAGTCCTTGAATTATCACACTGATCTTATTGAATAACTAGTACAAATTTGTATTTTCAAGTCGCTGCCAATTTAAAATTAAACAAAGGTTACAACTCAATATAAAGCTGCTACTTTATACTTAAAATGCTACTTCACTGTAGCTGCTAAACCTATTATTTTTGCTACCCATTTTAATTACTTTTAAAACCCTAAATCAGATTAGTTTGTCGCCGCGTTAAATACATGCCTATAAAACCTCGATCTAATAACATTACAGAAAACTATTCCCTTACAATCTCAATTATTTGCACTTAAACCATCCTCATTGATCTATCAAATACAAAGCATCATCACACAAAATATCATCATTAAGAGGCTTTAAACCGTGAAATGCTGTCACACCAAATGTATGTTCTATCCCAGAAATGCATCGATAATAATTACGTCGGACCACGCTTAATCGCATTTGAATTTATAGTGTCGGAACAATGCGAATTCTAATGCGATTCTCAATAATCGAATTTTCTGCTTGAATTGAGCTATTGACCCTATTCAGTAGGTTGGAGCTCTGGAGCGAGGATATGAGTTGGATTGCAAAGGGGCGGGGTCGTGAACAGGAAGGGACTAAACGATTGACTATCTTTGTGCCGTAGATTTGAATTCCGTGTATTTCAAATATAGAATAATATTTGAGCGGGATTGGTTCTTTGGGTTCGATATTTGAATTTTGAACATCAGTTCTATTTTATATGATACTAAGGGTGTATTCTATCATCGGACGAGCTGAGATACGGCAAAGCGTCACCGTAAAAACGTTATGCTTCCAAAGTGCTATGCTTTCACAATTATTATTGTACTAACCGCTAGTCTGTGAAATTCACTGCCGGCTTGTCTGTTTCCCGATCATTATAATCTGGATCTCTTCAAAGTTCGAGTTAATTGGTTTATTCTAGGCAAGCGTGCTCTACCGTAGGCTGCATCATCGCTCAACATCAAGGGCGTGGCTACCAAACGCAAAACATTTTAAAAACAAAAAAATAACAAATCTAAATGCGACCAGCAAAACTAAATTTCGTTTAAGAACTGTCAGCGTCATATCTCACAACAATTACGGCTGTGACGGTACTTAAACGTGGCTTAAATGCTGATAGTATTCAGTTTTATTAGTGACACTTGCGGAGCTCGTGACTAAATAATAACATCCGCTCGGGTCGATCTTAAGGTTAAGCCACGCTTGCCTAGGTTGGTCCGAGGATGGGTTGACTGTTGTTTATGACCCATTAAATAGGTACCGAGCTTCCTCCGTGCCTCAGAAAGCACGTTAAGCCGTTGGTCCCAGCTGTCAATTGTAGATCTTTGACAGTCGTCTAGTCAGTGGCCTGAAAGTCTGACAACCAGTCGTACCAAGGGGTATCGTATTAGCTAGTACTAACTGGGCTGTGGAGTTCATATAGGCAGTCGCTCCATGTAAAATACTGGTATTCAGATGCATCCGGTTAGACTGGAAGGCGACCTCAAAGTTAAGTAAAAGCTAGGCAGATGATGACTCGCAAGTAAGTCATAAGTCGAATTGGTGATCGTAGTTTTTTACAGTGAACGGACTAAAATACCTACTACCAATCCCCTTCACATACCTACTTACCCTTATACATCGTTTTAAACACACGAGAGGTAAGAGTTAGTCCTAAACCTACCTAAGCCTTCAATTATCTTGCTTACCTTTTAGACCCTTAACTGACAAGAATATCTAGATTATATTCGCAGTTGCTAATGCTATCATTTATATTCCAAGTTTGCCCGAAAATGCCGAACTTGCGGACTGCCTAAGCAAACGGCCTATAACTAAAACTAACACAACGAAGACACAGTGTAACTAAAACTTCGTTTATGCGGTGGGTCAGACCATAGAATAAAAATGTACAGAAGAGAAACTCACACTGTAAAATTGCAAATGCATTTTAAATGCCTACATTGTCAGTGCGGTTGTTTGCGGTTTCACATAACGTATTACCCGCTCTATCATCTAACTAAACTATAAATAGGTATGATTGCTTGTTTCTGTGGTAATCTTTGAGAATACTGCTTCTTTTTCTTTCACTAATAGAAAATTACACGGTTGGCGAGTGCCATCAAACTCAAACCCTTTATTTCAAAAAGACCCGTGACAGGCAGTTTTTCATACTCAAAAATAAGCTACCTACAGTCCAGCCACAGGCATAATAACTGTGAAAGGACTGTAGTTGCCCATTCCAAAATCGTAGATCTCATGGAGAAGAATCGGCAAGAAACTCAATGGAAAATCAATACTAATATTATAAATGCGATGGTAACTCTGCCTGTCTGTTACACTTTCAAGCTTGAACGGCTGAACGGAGTTCAATGTTAGGAACACAGATAGAGCATGACCTGATTTAGGACATAGGATTATTTTTATCCCGGTAGTAACTACGTTCCCGTGGGAAATTTTCCGACATCCACGCACAAGAAGTCGTGGGTAGAAGGAAGTTAAAAACATTGATAGCTCAGTGTTGGTATTGGCTTGCGTCAAGTCACGCTTTCCATAATGGTGTTTAAGATACTGTTGGCTGCTGAGCCAACAGTATCTTAAACACCAATATGGAAAGCGTTGATTGCCCTCTTGTGCGGTACTGGAACAGTGTGCACACGGGTTCCAGGCCAACAGTATTTAATTTTAGATAAGTTTTACTAACATTGTTTTGTCATTACTAACAATTTATGGATTTTTAACTTAAATAAATGCTTAATAATAATAATTAGTTCGGTGACTTGAGTAGAAAGTACAGGGTTTCGTTTCTTTTATGATGCAGTCGATTGTAGTGGACACTATCCAGAATATTCTGTCTAATCCTATCTATGGTCAAACTTGCCCATTGTCACTGAATAAGCGAGTCACCGTCGAACGAAATGAGAGAGATTAATGTCCCGTATTGCCTTATTGCTCGCGGCGGACATGACACTGCAGGTTTTAGGAAAAGGAAAAAAGAAGTTTCTGGTGCCTACATATCTCTTGTATTCCTTGTTTCCAAACATCTACTTGCTACTGTGTGGAAACAGGATTTTAAAATATCATGGTCACTAACATTAAAAAAAAAGACAATATCATCAGAAATCAGTAAACATGGTAAATATTTCGTTTCTAGTATTAATGATGCATGTGTGCCTTTCATACATAAAAAATGCATCAAACTGCGTTGTTCTATAATGTTGCACAGAATGTTATCGAAAATTTCTTATTATAAGAGCGTTAACGTTTTACGGCATTTCATACAAACTTTTAAGTAATTTTTTTTCGAAATGACTGAACCGATTTTAATGAAACTTTGTACGCATAAGCAGAATACAGAAGTCTAAAAACTTGACAGAGAACATTTTCGAAAAATAGTGTTACAGCTAAATTAGACCGATTTTAGATTTTCCGTAGAAACGGAAATTTCCAATTATCTTTTTTTTAAAAAGACATTTCGAAAATTTCTCTGTTAATTTTTTTGACTTATGTATCCTGCTTATGAGTACGAAGTTTCATTAAAATTGGTTCAGTCATTTCGAAAAAAAATCACTTTAAAGTTTGTATGAAATGCCGTAAGACGTTAACGCTCTTAATATCAAAGATAAAACCACTTATGAATGAAGGACATAGCAAAGATATAAACACACACACACTAACAAAACTTCACTTACGTGGACCCACACATGCACACAAACCCACAACTCTTGACATTCAAGCTTCCCCAGTTTTAAAATAAATAAGGTTTTATTTTATCTTGCCTATCCAGGTTACGTGAACAAGAACGAAAGTGGCGTTATTCATTTAGAATTCTCTTTACAGTAATATTAGATACCGGTATGCGCCTGACCTGACCCGTACGTGTTTGTATTGCATTTTCGTGCAACCGCACAACGTGAGGTTATGAGAAAAATATTTCAAGCAGCTGTTGTAAAAGCTGGTGTACTCGGGCGGAAAATTTTCTTTTTATTAATCGTAGCTTACTTTAATCCCCTTAAGAGTTGGGAAAGTGGAGCTTTTTCTCGTGGAATATTACAATATGTAGTTTGCTTGGATAATTAGGCAAAAAAATGTATGTAGTAGTTTTAATAGAATCTGTCGCATTATGGTTTTAATCATTAGAGCCCTGAATGGAATTCCGAAATAACCTCAAACTGATAGCACGCTACACAGTTCCAGCCTTCGCTCCAGGGGGTCTACTCTCTAAGTCTGTCAAAGAAGATACGGGGCCCGTCCGAAAGTATCTTTATACTTCGAAATGAATCCTACTCCAAAATATTTTCGAATTCATGAATTTTGTAAACACACCGGGACTAAGGACAAATAACCAATCGTGTTGTTATTCATTTTTAGTTCGGCCCCCTAACGTCTTATATCCGTAAGTGATACGGAGTAGGGAATGAATGTAACTTCGGCCGAAACTACGGATTTTGTGCTAAGAAAGTAGACCTCTAGGTGTTGTGTAAATTTTAGTTTACTGATGACCTGTTCGCCGAAATGTCCTTTCTTCGTCTTTAGTCGGTTCTACAAATTATATTGTACACCGCTGCAGTGTTTGCCTACAATACTCTTGCATCAATAGGAGGAGCTCGTAAATTATTAAACTGCTACAAGCTAAATAACGGTGAAAGAGGAGCTCGTGGCTAAAAAATAACAGCCGCTCGGATCGATCTTTAGGTTAAGCCGTGCTTGCCTAGGTTGGTCTGTGGATGGGTGACCAACCAGTATGGTTGGTCACCTATCGACCAACGGCTTAACGTGCTTTCCGAGGCACGGAGGAAACTCGGTATGTAACATACCGAGTTTCCTCCGTGCCTCGGAAAGCACGTTAAGCCGTTGGTCCCGGCTGTTATTTGTAGATCTTTGACAGTCGTTACAGGTAGTCAGTGGCCCAAAAAGTCTGACAACCAGTCTGGCCAAGGGGTATCGTATTACCCAGTACTGGGTTGTGGAGATCAGATAGGCAGTCGCTCCATGTAAAATACTGGTATTCAGCTGCATCCGGTTAGACTGGAAGCCGACCCCAACATAGGTGGGAAAAGGCTAGGCAGATGATGATGACTCTTGCATCAATAGTCACTGGTGACAAGGTAGTATACATTATTATTGTAGCCCATAAACTTAAATAAGACCTTTTCTAACTCATTCGTGGAAGGTCTCTTATGCCTTCCACAAATGACCTCTCGAATGAATGGGGTGTCCCTCTGGGTAACATGGGCATGATGTTATGTTACGTTATAACTAGTGAACAAATAGAAAATTCCCCATAGTCCTTCCGTCATTAGTAACTATATTATTTTATGCACTCCTCTAACGACAATCCTTTATGACTGCCTTGTTGATCTTGAGGTCGCAATCGTGACTGCTGAGTATGAGGTCCTGGGATCGATTTCCGGGTTGGGAAAATTGATATTGGGTTTTTCCATTAGGAATTTGTCAGTAGCAGCCACGGAGTCTGGATTTATGCAATTTACTATTAGGTACACCTCTGCCTAACGCTTCAGGGATTACATACGTGATGTTATGTTATGTATTTAATACACTTGCATACAAATGTAACATCCCTAACCTTTTTGACTCCAAAGCATTTGTTGAAATTCAACGCTGAAAGGTACTGAAATATTACAGAGAAAGTCTTTTGCCAGAAATGCTCGTTGTCTACACGAAATGAATTGGACAAGCGAAAGGACGGTCATATTCACATTCAAACGCTCATACATGTTTCACCTGTTGCGCTCAACATTTGGAGTGACCGTGCAAAAGCGAAAGCATAAAATAAAACGTGGTACCGTACTGGAAAATATTATGTGAAAATACTCTACGACGTTCTTGCTATAAAAAAAAAACTAATTAGTATTGTATTGTATTGTATAACGGGCTGGTGTCCACAACTCCATGTCAAAGCGTATATTTTGCGTGCGGGTGGGACATTTATTCGATCCCCCTAACTCCGAGAAAGGCCAGCAGCGCCTTGATGTTGCTGACAATCTCGCGGAGAGTACCTGGGTTACCGAAGTACTTTGCCCCAAAAAAAAATTATATTTAGTGTACGACCATATTGTCCTTTATGGGTATGAGGAACAGGGTGAAAATTCTCTTTTGTCCCCTGAAAAGGAAAGATGACTTCAACAGTCATCAACCAGACCAGGGTATTGTGGCTGGTGGGTTACTGGTGACGCGACGGTTGCTGTCTAGCTATATAGCCTAAACCCACGGATAACTTTGTTTGCACGCTGCAGGATTTTGCCTGACACTAATAATGATGTGTAGTTCTAAAATAAAACAAAATACAGTATTGTGGAATCGGAAGTGCCGTACTATAGGTATGTTCCCGACCCAGTTCTCGAAAATGGCAGTATCACATTGTACTGGGATCGATCCATCATCACTGACAGGACTATTGTAGCCAATAAGCCTGATATAGTGGCGGTGGATCGATCAGAGCGGCGCGCAATGATTGTTGACATAATGGTCCCGCATGATGAGAACCTTGTGAAAGCCGAGAAAGATAAGCTAATCAAGTATCTTGACTTGGCTCGCGAGGTTGTCTACATGTGGGATGTGGACTCAGCGATCATTGTGCCGATAGTTATATCAGCCCACGGCTTAATTGCCAAGAGCCTCGACCAATACCTGAGGAGGCTCTCGTTAGGCAGCAGGATCAAGGGCTTGATTCGAGACACGGCTCGTATTGTTAGGAGGTTCCTCTCTCAGGAGCCCTGACCGCCGGTAGCTTGGACCCTGTTCCTGATACCGGTGGGCTACAATTTTTTATATTTTTTAATGTTTTTTTAATATTATTTTTTGCAAGGAATATTTAAAAATAAAATCGATTTGTACAGAAATAAAAAAAAATGTGTAGTTCAGTTAGAGAGAACTTCGTGGCTAAATAATAGAACTTCGTAGCTAAATATAGCCTCTCGGGTCGATCTTTAGGTTAAGCCACGCTTGCCTAGGTTGGTCCGTGGGTGGATTACCACCAGGACCATCCATTGCATACCGAGTTTCCTTCCTGCCTCGGAAAGCCGTTGGTCCCTCCCGGCTATCATTTGTAGATCATTAACAGGCGTCCGCTCCATGTAAAATACTGGTATTAACCCAAGTAGCAAAATCATGTCATATAAATGGTACAATAACGTTTTTTATTTAAGTTTCAGCCATATTAAAATGGTTTTATAATAGTTTTTTATACGTAAATGTAACGGGGGTTTGGGCGCAGATTATACAACATTTTAATCGTGTAGGGGTCGTTTTGCAGTCGCGTCAGCAACAAGAACGTTGAGTAAAAATCGCGTAGACGAATGTTGTATAGTTTCTAGTAATACCTTATATGACTATATCATCGTATTGACGTTTTCTTATGCTGGTGGTCGGTCTGTGGTACAAGCTAGACGATTTGTGTGACAATTTATTGTGTTGTTATAAAACTTATAAAAAAGTATAAGTCAAATGTTTTAATATTATTTATTAATTTAATGTAAAGAAAGCTTATTGTGGTGGAAGATGACGAGCGGTGACTTATAGTTGGGAATTTAAAATTTTCGATGATATGTGTGATTATCTTCATTAATATTTTAATGGGCCTCCATAATGTTGGTGTTTCAATATTATTTATAAAAATAAAATACATAATTTTTATCAATAATTTCCGCCATATCGCCAATAGACATTGGGCAACTGCATTTAGACATCTATATAACTATTGGTCTTATACATGTTTTTTGTATTATCTATGGCGTCCACCATGACGGTTGCAATTAAGGTTCTTAAGTTATATTAGAATAACGTTTAAACCTAAAAGTTACTTAAAGGTGAGACCTATTATAACGATTCTATAATAGTTAACTATAAAATAATTATATAACTGTTTGTTATTTAAGTGTTGAATAAAAGGCTCTAAATTTACAAAACATGGCGACTCATCACTATTTTCTGACTGAAACGTTTACTTGACTTAACGTTATATGACCGTCATATAAATTATTGAGATGACGTTTACCAGACACATTAATATGACTTAACTTATTATAACTAATGCGTCGAACTGAATACTACTTTACACTGTTTAGTTGCTGCAAAATTGTTATAAAGCCCTTACATGTCTGTAAGTTATATAGTTATAATATTATGTAACTTTTTTGTTAGCTGGGAAGCTGCATCCGGTTAAACTGGAAGCCGACCCCAACATTGTTATGAAAAGGCTAGGCAGATGATGATCAGGTAAGATGTGTTGTTCACCACACTCCATACCATGGACTTAATTGGTTAATAACAGAAACATACTACATTGAACAGCTATTGTGAAAATCGATACGAAAACAATATACATGGATAGAAACACTATAGAAGTGACTGATATACCTTCTTCATTTTATTTAATAATAAACGAGGCAAGTCTTTGGCACATTTCACGTTAATTGTGAGCGATTCTTTCTTGTCAGAAACTAGCATCATAACTTCGCTTAGTTATGCATGAGATGTTGGCAAAGTTCTAGAATGACGAGATCTTGTCAGACCATTATTATACTAAGTGCTTGTTTCTTTGGAGTCGTATTTCTTTTGGCTACAATTCTAGAATATTATTTACGCAGGCTGTATGGCTGTTTTGTTTTTATCACTGGTACCTTGAAAATACTACTTGATTATTGAAGACACAGTCTGATAGTAGGAGAAGCCGATGGCAAGGAATTCCACCCTTTAGCAGTGCACATAATAAATTACCGACCGTTTTGATGCCGTACGTTGCACGTTCTTGCGAATACCTAGACCGATCCATCATTTACCGTATCTTATTAATGTATCGGTTTTATTATAAAGAAATGTGTCAATGTAGGTAAAAATTGAGCGTTTATGGATAGTAAATTCTAGCAATAAAAGGAATTATTGTGTTAAGGATCGTTAACTTGATCTACGATGATCGATTACTGTGTTTTGTTGTCCATGAGCTTCTGCAACAGTTAGGTGCAGTCAATGGTTACAACACAGCCGAATTTTGCAGAACGAAAAATGCGATAATGGAACTTCACTGATATTAAAAGAACATTTGTTCTATGTCCTAGCTCTAAGGTTTGTATTTCTTTATTTCACTATGTTGAATAATACCATAACTGATAACTCGACGGAGCCCGTTTTTCGTGTTTCATTATAGCCGTCTGATTACTTATTTGTGTTAATCATAGAAATTATTACACTAGGTACTTCTTAGACATCGGACTTAGTTATCTACGTTAACATTACAAAGAGGTAGTTTGCAAGTTTGTATGTAGGAGGTAATCTTCGGTACTACGGATACGATTTCGATCCCAGAATTCTTTCAGTAATAGGAAACTGCATTATCTCCGAGCGTTATAGCATAAGCTATATTTACGATGTTCCCGTATAATTATTTCTGATCACAACACGAGCTGCGAAAAAGCTACTCATCATTCTCCTGCCCTTATCCAAATTTATTTGGGGTCGGCGCAGCATGTCTTCTTCTTCCATACTTCTCTATTACTCGTCATCTCAGCAGTCACCTCCTTTCTGCCACATAATTCTTTACACAGTCTATACATTGTTTCTTTGGTCTTCATCTACTCTTAAACCCATTCATACTCAAAACTGTCCTCACGACATTCTGCTCATTCCTCCGCATGACATGCTCATACTACGTCAACCGATTACCGCACCACTTTTCAGTCACCGGCGCCACTTTTAGACTTCCTCTATCTACTCGTTTGTTAGTGCGCTTATTTTGGTCCTAAGTGCGTTTTTTTTTCTTTTAATAGTATTCCTGAACTGTGTGTTTCTGTGGTGGAATTCTCACTCTCAAGTGCCTGTGTCACATCAGAATGATTGTGTTAAATATGCTGTATTCACCATCAGACAACGAGGCTACCACTACTAGTCGAAACATAACAGTGTTGGTTACAAAATTATATAACCACATAATATGCTTTTCACACTATTTAATTAGCAAAGTAAATTAGTTTAACACGTCCAATTAATTCCCGTTACCGTACAGTAAATATGAAATGATTGTGGTGTTGATATCCTACATTATTATTGATGTAGTATACCGCCATATTGTTTGTGGAGTTCGTATTCGATTACCAGCCTAGTGCGGTTTCCGACCGAATTTAATTGATTATTTGATTAATAAAATATTCGTAGATATTTATTTATTTGACAAATACGTGGATGATGCACCTGTTTTTATGAATTAAGCCCTGGAATTTAAAAACCTAAGGTTGTATTTTGTTTTTTGGTATTTTACTAGCCTTAAGTCGTGCTATGGGTCTAGAATAAGTGACATACTAACAACGAAGCAAAACATCGTGAGGAAAGCGGCATGTCCTAGAACCTAAAATTCGCAGACATGTGACATCTACCAACCCGCACTGGGTCCGCGTGGTGGATTATAGCCCATTCCCTCTCATAGAGAGGAGGCCTGTGTCCCAGCAGTGGGAACATTATAGGCTGCTGCTGCTGCTAACAACGACAGCATCATCTGCCTAGCCTTTTCCCAACTATGTTGGGGTCAGCTTCGAGTCTAACCAGATGCAGCTGAATACCAGTATGTTGCCTGGAGCGACTGCCTATCTGATCTCCACAACCCAGCTAGTACTGGGTAGTATAATACCTCTTGGTAAGACTGGTTGTCAGACTTTCGGGCAACTGACTACCTGTAACCACTGTCAAAGATCTACAAATGACAGCTGGAACCAACGGCTTAACGTGCCTTCCGAGGCACAGAGTAAACTCGGTCCCAATGGAATGGGTGCCCACCCATCCACGGGCCAACCTAAGCAAGCGCGGCTTAACATGAGATCCTCTCGATTCTAACAGGGATAATGGTAAAATAGTTTTTAGTAGATTCATTGCTGAAAACACTTGTGTCAATCTTTTTGTAAGTGTTATTACACCAAGTCAAGAGCTCTGATATGAATGGCATCAAGGAAAGTTCAATCTTGTATTCAATTAAGGTGCAGACAGAGGTTACGTGTTTCTATCATGATTACTCCCACATTTCGCCGTTAAATTGCCGCAAAATAATTAACAAAAAATGCTTTACACATTACAGTAAGAAAAACTACCGGTGCATTCATAAAGCCAGTTGCTCACTGTCTTGATAACGTCTTCCCCTTCGTTAACCTCAACGCCTCGCTCTGGCACTGTGGCCCACTTTCCGACATCCAACTGCGAGTAAATGTAGAAAAGATTTCTTCATAATTGATATAAATGTGTGTTCGGGACAGACTTCTTTTTATTTTAAGAATTATTATTATAACCAACGTAACTCCCTGTGTAGCGGATTGAGACGGTAGCCATTATGTTTTTTTTTTAATTATATTCAATGCCATTTAAGTAGCATTTGACTGATTTTAAGTTTTAAAGGAATAAATTGTACTTTATTTATTTATATGCATATAATAGAAGATAATTGACTGCTTCGTTGGTGTAGTGCACGCAAGCGCGACTGCTGAGCATGAGGTCCTGGGTTCGTTTCCTGGGTCGGGCAATTTTATTGGGTTTTTCTACCAGGAATTTCTCAGTAGCAGCCACGGAGTCTGAATTTGTGCTCGCCCCTTATTAAATGGGACTTAAACATAACTAGCAAAATGTGGGTGTACTATTAGTTACACCTCTGCTTTACTCTTCACGGATTACAGGCGTGATGTTATAATAGAAGATAATATCGATGATGTTTCTAGATTGATAAGACCCTACTATTATTTCCTAATTTAATGTAAGAGTAACTATAATTATTCGCATAATTATCGATATTGCCATCTGCCTTTTGCCAAATAATAACATGTTGGGGTCAGCTTCCAACCTAACCGGGTGCAGCAAAGCATTTGACCTCTAAAACTCAGTTACTGGGTAATACAATACCTCTTAGTAAGACTGTTTTTTAAACTTTCGGGCTTCTAACTATACCCGTAATGCCTGTCAAGATCTTCGTATTCCCATATAAGTGAAAATCACAAAAAGTTTTTTAGTCAGCTCCTGTCACACCGAACTAACAAAGTACCACTACTCAACTATAAAGATCACGATATATCGATGTTTCAGAATCACACCGACTATTTCACATGAAAGCATCCACATTTATTATTTTATCCGCAACACATTCGTAACTTATTCGAGTTATACCAGTTATTCCAAGTCACGTCGGAAACGAAATTCCGAAAGAAATAATGTCCAAAGAAAACTATAGCGCACTTCCTTAGGCAGGTATCGCAAAGAAATATGGCGACATTTATCATTCGGTTAGCATACATTGCTCGTTCGGATCGCAATAAGCGGCAACAGAAACTTATGGATGTGTACGCATAGTCAGCCTCGTAATAACTTTACCATACTAAGGTTAAACGTCACTTGCACGACACAAAAGGTGTACAATTCACCCAACTTATCTGTGCAGGCGGGAAAACACAGAACTAAAATAAATGTACCAAGTTTGACATATCGATGCATTTTTTCTTGACAAGTAGCGCCTCCTTGAACTGCACACTTAAAGTGGTCATACTGCAGCTGTCTATATGACAGTTAAGTCATTTCTGAAGATTCAATTTACTATGATTTATTGGGGGCTCAGTGGAAAGCTCTGGAACTGAGCTATAACGAGCCACAGCGATTTAGAGGACTTGACATGATCACGGATACACTGACCTTATTGGTGATGTTTTTCGAAAAGGTCAGGTGCATGTGAATGACCAGATGTAAGTAGGTGTACAAGACGAAAGGACTATGTAAGGATCGTTGCTGGTGGCGTTCTGTGGTTTCTGCTTAATCTCATGAGAAAAACGCGTGAGTTTATGCATGTATGTTGACAAAAGTGGTAAAACAATTATGATGCTGACTAAACAAACGTCCGTACCGAAATGTAGCTTGAATAATACGGCGATATTTCTCGGTAATAACGACCTTGGTGTCAATGTTTACATTATGGTCGGCGTCCGTATTGATATATGAGAAAGGCGGGGTGCCTTTTTTTAATAAAAAGCGTGCGATTTTTCTCAAGTATTATTTTTACGTGCTTTTCGAACTTTATTGGAAAACACGCTCCTCACTTTAGGGTCAATGTTCCTGTTTTTAATCTGCCATCTTTAAACCTCTGGTTTAGTTTTGAACGAAAATCACTTTCTAATATCTTGCTTGAGTCATCACTGCTGCGCAAAGGTTTCTCAAGGCATTTGATTAAAATATAAATTTATTAAGAAGGAAGTGATATTTCAGCTGACGGCTTCCATCACGGAAATTTCTACAAAGTTTTCTGGTTCAAAATTTGATTACTTAAATTATATTAAAATGCAGCAAAATGTTAATACTGCACTGATATACCTAATTAAGATACAATTGTACATTAAAGTGTTTTATGTCACGCATAGTCCACAACAACTTAAAACACCTCATCATCATCTGCTTAGCCTTTTCCCAACTATATTGGGGTCGGCTTCCAGTCTAACCGGATGCAGCTGAATACCAGTATTTTACATGGAGCGACTGCTTGTCTGACCTCCACAACCCAGTTAGTCCTGGGTAATACGATACCCCTTGGTAAGACTGGTTGTCTGACTTTTTGGGCCACTGACTACCTAACGACTGTCAAAGATCTACAAATGACAGCCGGGACCAACGGCTTAACGTGCTTTCCGAGGCACGGAGGAAACTCGGTATGTAATGGGCGGTCACCCATTCACAGACCAACCTAGGCAAGCACGGCTTAACCTAAAGATCGACCCGAGCGGCTGATATTATTTAGCCACGAGCTCCTCCAACTTAAAACACCTACGATTTGAAATTAAAATGAACAATAAAATAATGAGAATAACAAATGTTGGCGACGCACCGATTCCCTTCCACTTTCCCAACTCTTAAGTGAAGAACAATCATGAAAGTGAATAGCTCTCAATATTCCCTCGAACCCAATCTCAGAAACGTTAATGAATAATTCCCAACAATTAATATCCTCGAAGGACCGAAGGGAATCTTTCATAATTGACTCGTTCAGTAATTTCACTTTCACTCACTCATTTTTATCTGAACGAAATTGTTTCCTCTTTTGTTCAACGGCAACGATGATACTTCGGGTCTCCCGAATATTGCCGAAAGAAATCTTTCAACAGTATTCGTGATTTGAATTTTAATGAGTCAATGTCGTTAAAGGTTCATTTTGTATGTGATTGGCACGGATTTGGAGATCTTTTAAAGTAAAGGTGGGTTTATTGGGGTATTAAATGCAGGAATTGGGTTTTCAAGTGATTCTAAGAATATAGCTTTTTATGACGGGTGTGAATTATTTGTTAGAACTCGCAGAAAACTTTGGCAATGTACATGTTATGGGAAATGCTAGAAGAAGAAGCAAACCTAGGTTTACCCGGGTAAACTTAGTATTACCTAAACGTTATGTGTAAAGTTCGAAAAGTAACTATGTAACGGCTGAAAGCCGAAATACGGTTACACCTGGTTATAGCCGGCTATATCTAGGTGCTAAACTTATATGTATCCTTTTTATTACTAGGGCACACCGACCAAACGGATTAGGTTAGGTCAGAACTGTGGTAAAACTTGCGCGAGCCGAGCGAGCGTAATAAGCGGTGCCGCGGTAGCGGCCGGCGCGGCGAGCGCTACATCCAAATTGGTTGCATCAAATCGCCAGTAAAAAGAAGGCTAGACCTCCAATTTTAAATTAATTTATTGATTATTAGGAGTTATACCAAAAGGGTAATATTAAAGGGTATAAAGGGTTCACTTCTTTTTCTAGCATTACCCCTAATCATAATATACACATGATGAGGATGATGTGATGATGAATATTTTTATTCTGTTATGTTTTAGCTTCCAGAGTACCTAAATAAATTATTAATTTCTAGAACTGCTGTTCCATGTGAAATGTTCAAAGTTTTCTGGGATATAAATAACTTTTTCCAGGATTTAAATGGTCTTTCTGCCCTTGCTTGTGAAAATAATTTAAAACCCTGTGATACGTAGGTACGGTATATTATATGATTAAGACTAGGTAGCTCATTATGAAAAGGTTGAACGTAGGCGTACTATTATTTGCAGACGAATTTTCGTCTAAAGCCACCTTAACACGAAACCTGCGTTAGTTATTATTAGACCCATCTTTTGTATCAAAAACTTTTATGGACATTTACATACGATTTATTACGATATTATTACTTTCGCTTCGCTATTCATACTTTTGTTGTAATTCTTTCCAGTTCATTTATCTGTAAAATAATCATAAGAACAAAAGCCAGGACAGGTATAATTAAGTAAGGTTATTTTTTCCAAAGATTTAAATTGTTAGAACGACCTCATCATTCTCTTGCCCTTATCCGAACTTATTTGGGGTCGGCGCACCATGTCTTCTTCTTCCATACTTCTCTATTACTCGTCATCTCGTCAGACACCTCTTTTCTAGCCACATCATCCTTCACATAGTCCATCCACTGTTTCTTTGGTCTTCCTCTACTTTTATAGCCATCAACAACAACAACATACTCAAAACTTTCCTCACGACGTTCTCCTAATTTCTCCTTCACGTACCTATAAGAAGACTGCCGACTACCTGCCACTCAACTTTCAGAATTCAGTCACTGGCGCCACTTTCAGAGTTCCTCTTATGTACTAATTTCTTAGTTCCAATTTGCGTGACACCATACATCCCTCTTAGCATTCTCATCTCAGCCACATGCAATTGCCTTTCATTCATTCCTTTTGTCATTGTTAGACCGACCTTTCGATTTTTAAAAAAGGTAATTTTTCTCTTTGTTGGGCTTTTGAATATTGTCATCTCGCTCACTCATGTTGAATATCGAACAATAAATGTTCCATGCGGTATGTGCGCTCACTTTTCTCAGTGTTAGCATTTTTTCACGCATTCTAATGACACACCCAATTACATGTCAGCGTTTTGTCAACTGAACGCGTACGAACGTAGCCGTCATGGTCATCAGCCTTGGTGTGTAGTGTCCATAAGCGGTGACGGCCATCTAACGGTTTCAATCTTAGATTTTTTTATCTGTCCAAATAGAAAACACATTTATCACAAATTTAAGATAAAACTGTTTTTTCCGAAGATAAGAATTTGTTCAACCGTGGATTTCTCTTTGTAATGTGTGTTTGTGAAGTTTGTTGTTTAGGAGTAAGAAAAATAATATTGTTTTACTGTTTCAAGGTTCAGCTGAAATGTTTGTAGATTGCTCTAAGCTCAGGTTCACATGTTTTACTGAAATAAGCAACAATTAGATCGTACCCGTTTAATGACAATAAGGCGCGATTTATACAGAAACGGCGTAAGGTGAAGGCGCGGCGCAGGCGCAGCGCAGGCATGATGCCGCTTCAAAACGTTTTCGTACAAAATGTATGTAGGCGACGTATCGTGAATTACACTCAGCGACGCGGCGCAGGCACGCCGTTCTTTCGTTTCGTTATATATTCTCCACGTAATGCCGTTTCTGTATAATTCGCGCCTAATAGGAGTATAAAAAAATACTATTAGGCACACGGGGTGCACTTCTCCCAATCCCTTCGGGACTACAGTCGTGATGTTCTGTTTGTCTTTTCTTCAGAACGAAAAATAAAAACTATAATGATTTCCTTCTGATTGATATTTGTGACCCAATCTTACCAAGGGGTATCGTAGTACCGAGGACTAACTGGGTTGTGGAGGTCAGATAGGCAGTCGCTCCATGTAAAGTACTGGTATTCAGCTCCATCAGGTAAGACTGGAAGCCAACCCCAGTACAGTTCCGAAAAGGCTAGGCAGATGATGATGATGGTGATATTTTCCTTCCAATTGATATCTCGTTTAAAAAAATCAAATTCGTTTCATTTAGACCTAGACAATAAAGAAGACTGTTGATTTCCAATCTCTTATGATACGAAAAAATGGTCTTGATTTTTCGATACGACACAATCGTCTCGATTCATTCGAGGATTGATTGATTACAGGGATTCAGAGAGCTCCGTTACTGGTGTAAATAATTTACGATGAATCTGGCTTATTTCTTAGTATTTTTTTCCTTAAGTTATTCAAGGTCAGATTTTGTCAAAGAAGCTGATTTTATTTATCCTTCACTCCGTAGCGGAGTGTAGATAAGGATTGTATTCTTCAAGATTGCAATCGTCGGAGGAGGTGGCTAAATAATAACAGCCGCTCGGGTCGATCTTTAGGTTAAGCCGTGTTCGCCTAGGTTGGTCTGTGGATGGGTGACCACCTATTACATACCGAGTTTCCTCCGTGCCTTGGAAACCACGTTAAGCTTTTGGTCCCGGGTGTCTTTTGTAGATCTTTGACAGTCGTTAGGTTTCAGTGGCCCACAAAATCTGACAACCAGTCTTACCAAGGGGTATCGTATTACCCAGTACTAACTGGGTTGTGGAGGTCAGATAGGCAG
Organism: Noctua janthe; assembly: GCA_910589295.1. NCBI lineage: Eukaryota > Metazoa > Arthropoda > Insecta > Lepidoptera > Noctuidae > Noctua > Noctua janthe. Next base: position 5,725,927 of record OU342560.1, read on the forward strand.
TCGCTCCATTTAAAATACTGGTATTCAGCTGCATCCGGTTAGACTGGAAGCCGACCCCAACAAAGGGAAAAAGGATAGACAAATGATGTATTCGTCGGTTGTATTTTTCAAGACAACCTATTTTACAGCAGTAGGTAATTTGTTGGAAATACGTTAATATTTTTAATGTGTTGCTCACAGTGATTTTCATTCATTACAATAAGAAATAACTACACGTATAAATGTAAATTACTAGCTTTTACTCGTGACTTCGCTCTCGTTGAGTAATAATTTGACAATCAATTTGGGTTGTACTCTGCTTGAAATATTATCATTCAATCATTATTCGAAAGACACGTGGTGCCATCGATTATCATAAGAACGTTATTGTTGTTTTCCTCGGGAACAGTACTTTTTTTGGGATGAAATAAATAAATATAAAAAGTTTGAAAGGTATCTTATGTCCGTTCCTGTACATCTGATAAAGTATATGCAAAACTTCAGGATGATCGGTTCAGTGGTTTAGGCGTGAGAAGGTCACAAACAAACAAACCAACTTTCGCATTTATAATATTAGTTAGGATTAGGAAGTTAGGGTTCCAAAATAAAAATAAAAATAATTTATTTCACAAACATTGGCACATTGGCACTTAGAAAACGTAGATAAAAAGTTCGGGTTGGTCGTTTCCTATGGAGAAGATTCGGCAAGAAACTCCATGGTTACTCTTGGGAAAAGGCTAGGCAGATGATGATGACTCTCTCCATTATTACTAATACTTAAATACTTGACGACTCACGCTATGATGTGGTTTTTATTGAAATTTTGTCTCTACTGTTCAATGTAAGTCTAGACGTTCAAAACAATAACGCACGGGTGATAGTTTCTCAAACGTTTGCAAAACTACCAGCGTGTATTTGGGACCATCTCATTATCTAAGAATTACAGAATGAAAGTAGGCGAATAGATCTTATACTAAGTAATTAAACAATTAATTACATTCACTTCAGGCCCATTCTTTATCAGTCTTTAGACATAAAAAGATGTCTAGACCATTGTTATATTTACCATTGGCTATTTAAACTAGTTTGAACGCACGTGTTTTAGATGGATTCTCAATGGAACTACTAAATTTGATGTGACTTAGCTATTGGTACAGTTCTGCCTAACCTTTCCCCGAACATTGGCACAATGTTATTTAATTCAGGAACTTTGCTTTTGCCCGAGGCTTTGCCCGTTTAGAGGTCGGTAATTATACCACGAGAGCGTGAAATCGGGATAAAACAGTACCGAATGTTAGCCAGGTTACTCTGTTCAGCCGTTTTTCGTCATTTGAGTAGATAACAAACATCTAAACATACAAACTTTCATATTTATAATATTAGTAGGGTTTCACTTGAGTTGGACTTGATTTGGGACTGAATCGTTGATCGAGAGGTCGCAAGCGCGACTGCTGAGCGTCCTGGGTTCAATTCCCGGGTCGGAAAAAGCGCTATTGGGTTTTTCTAACAGGAAAAATCCTGTTAGAAAAACCCAATAGCGCTTTTACGCGCGCGTACGGAAAAAATTCCGTAGCAGCCGCGGGAGTCTGGATTCGTGCCCGGTTGATGGCCATAGGCTGGCTTTATTTTTCGGATGGGAAATCATCAAATGACCCTCTTCCCCACTCTGGGCGGAGTGGAGGGGAGTGTCAGACTTGTACTGACTAAAACCCATCCATGTTCCTTCTTTGCCCTTTGTGTTCCAGGGCCACGGTCTCTCTTTCGAACAGTCCCGCAGCCCTAGCAGGCATCGGCCCATGCGGACCCCTACTTGATTGCTGACATCTCTTTGAGGCGCGCGTGGAACACGAACGCACCGTCGACACGGCCTGTCGTCATAAGACGGCCGGACGGCGAGCTAGCCCATAACTCGCCGTCCATACACCTCTGCCTTACCTAAATAAAATAAAATAAAATTATCGTTCGGGGATTACAGGCGTGAAGTTATGATTTAAAAATTGTTGAAGTCATTGACTGTTGTTTGTTTAATTAAGTTTTTTGTCACCGACTTCAGAAGCTAAAGTTATTTTTCACTTTTCTGTGTTTTTGAAGTCGGTTTTATTTTTTGCAAAAAAGATTTTTTATTTTTCCATTTTTAGTGTATTTGTATAGGATATTACAAATATTTGCTATACATTCATTTTACATTGTTAACGATACATTTCATGGTGGCTTATCCCTAATAAAATGGAACCTAATATACCTAACTGTCGCAATCTGGGTGTACTGTACACATCTGCGTACCTCCTCAGAAAACATTAATGAACCGTTAACAATACATGCCATGGTAATAGGCTTATCTCCAATAATGGAACTTCTAACATACCTAACTGTTGAAATGGGGGTGTACTGTAGACTGATCACATCACAGAGCATTCAGATGTTATGTTATGTTATGATTTTGTGTAAACAATGAATATCCAAGCGATTGCAGCCATCGCGACAGATTTGCTGTCTAATATTGAAGAGTTCCATTGTTTATCTCCGAAGATCAGCATCAGATCTTCACCAAATAAAAAATGGGACCACCACGGAGTAATATTCTTCCAAACAAAAAAAGAATCATCAAAATCGGTTCACAATTGGCGAAGATATCGCTGAAAATACACACAAAAAAAAAAAAATCAGTCGACTTAATAACCTCCTCCTTTTGGAAGTCGGTTAAAAATATTGCTTTTGATGAAAACTTTATCAACCTATCCTATTTATATTAAGTAGTCGATTGCTGAACGTAAATCTTTTAACCCGACGTTGAAATCAATGTTAAACGACTAAATAGTTCGTCTCTTTCTAATTACATCAAATGATAGATAAACAGTGAGATTCACAGAGATTAATTATCATTAAATTAGAAAGAGGCATCGTATTTCTCAACTCGAAAATAACCTATTCTAATAACATTGGGAAAGTTTGTGGAAAAAGATAATAAGAACCCAATTTATCCTTCGTTATTTTTATATCAACATGCGAGTATCATTTTCCCTCTAGCTGTAATAGAACGAAAACCAAAATAATATTATGATGCCAAACTAATTACTAGCTGTTTTTGTAACGAGTCACGCGAATGCGATACTCAATTTTCTTTATTTGTTTTTTGGTTTATTGTATTCTATACCTTACTGCTTAGGATAAAAAAAAATAAAGGTAAAGGTACATATGTAAATATAATAATGAAATATGTGTTTGATATTATATGGATAGTATTTTATATATCCTTGTAGTTTATCTTAGTATTAAATTAAAATTATTCACAGATTTTCCAAAATTACACCTACTACTGCTTGTCTGAACTGCATCACCCAAAGGTTGACTGGTAGAAAATGCCTATGGCATTAAGTCCGTCTCTGTTGTGCTTGAAGTGTTAAAGGGTGAGTTGGACCAGCCCGCCGAGGGTTCGGTAACCTTGGTGGAAAAAATATATGTATTCATTTTCCAAGTTCAATGTTCATTGTTACAACTAAGTTTGTTTGTAAATAGATCCGATAACACGATGTATTTCAGATTTTGCGATGCATTTGTTAAAACACTTAATCTAAGGAGTTTTATGAGTATCAGGACAGTTGCGCGAAAGCCATTTGCGCGAAGGACACTTGCGCCAACCCACTTGCTTGGTCTAGTGGTTGCAAGCGCGACTACTGAGCATGAGGTCCTGGGGTGGATTCCCAGGTCGGGCAATGTATTTTTGGGTTTCTCCATCAGGAATTTCTCAGCAGCAGCCACGGAGTCTAGATTAGTGCCCGGTTGATAGCAATAGGCTCGCCCCCTATTACATGGACCTAACTGGCGAAATGTGGGTGTACTAATTAGGTAGCCCTCTACCTAACCCTTGAGGATAACAGGCGTGATGTCATGTTAAATGGGTTAATTAAAATAAATGCTTGAGTTTAAGTTTTCCTTTATAACTGTTCCACAAGTGTCACAAATGGTCGGACAAATAGATGAACAAAATCGCACCATATAGGTTATTTTTTTTTTAATTTTGGCACGGCACTCTGAAACAAAAGGAGTTTTGAGTCCCATGGAAAATGATTTTTTTTTTTTTTTTAATGTTTTCCTTATCCACTTTCTGTTTTTATTAGCTAGACGAATTAAACACAATATTGCTTCCACCACTTTTTTAAAAACAGAATTTTCAAATATTCAGTACGACAAACACTCTTCTTTCTTATATAATAAAATAAATAAACAAATAGATATACATACAAAACCGTTTAAAGAATGCAAATCGCTGCTGATAAAGTGGATAAACAAGTTATGCTACGACGAAGTAGAGAATCTTCTATTAAAATAACATAAGGTACAACCGCTTTCGTATAAAACTACCACACACACGCACACACACTCATACACACACATTAACACGCACATATATACACACACATCAACAGACTTATGATAATAAATAGAAACAATTCATTCATAAACTTTTGTTTAGTAACATGTTACACTAATAATTGTAAGATATAAAAGCGGCGCCTTCTTGCATAGGCATCTATATGCTTAGAAAGAGACGTGTGTATAATGTACAACGTGTAATAATAATAAAAAAACATATTGTTTTTTTTTTTTACTTTCTTTGTAAGAACAAATGAGATATCAGTCGCGTTTCTGATCCTTAATTAAAAAGGTCCACTCGGCGCAATAATTGGTATTGGGTTCTTTTATTAGACAATCAATCATCTTTGTTCGGTCAATAATAGGTCGTTATTGATAACAACTCTGTGGAACAAACGTGTTTTGTTTTATCGAGTTTTTTGTTATTCATGAATTTTGTTTTTGTTTGTTTTGACGTGAAAATATTTGTGTCAGATTTTGCATTTGTAAACGATCACTCAATCGCCTGTTATCCACGAAGGGTTAGGCAGAAATGTACCTAATAGTACACCGACATTTCGCTAGTTATGTTAAGTCTCATGTAATAGGGGGCGAGCCTATTTCAATCAACCGGGAATCCAGACTCCGTGGCTGCTTCTGAGAAATTCCTGATGGAATAACCCAATAACAATTTGCCCGACCCAGGAATCGAACCCGTGACATCATAGGAACTAAGTAGATAATAATGTTCAAGTCAAGTGTAGCTTATAAGAATACTGTGGTCATTAATTAGGTATCACCCAACATAAATGCTTTTACATAATATACTGTTGACAAAAAAAAAACTTTTTCCCAAGTTTTTTTCACGCATCTAATTGGTTTTCTTTGATAGTTAGACCGTTGTTAGATCAAATAGATAAAGTTTCGGCGACCGTTTTTGCTCTCTGTTCATTATTTTAATTGGGTTCGTCGGTTCATTTGATGTTTTTTTGTTGCCAAATAGGTACTTATTATTGAAAATATAGCCCAAAATTCTACAATGTTAATGTATACCAGGGAGGTAGGTACTGCCGAGAACGATCGATGTTGACCTGGGTGAAAAGTGGTCAATTACCAACTTTGTCGAGTGTACTTATCTGATGATCAATGACAGAATCGAAATAGACGAGGCAAGATTTGTGCTAGTCTGGTGGTCCACTACCCGTCTCTCAAACACCTTTATTTTTGTGTATCATTGACTATTCCAATGATATATTTTTGGGACAAGTCCGCCACATTATTCCCAAACCACTGCAACTTCTGAAAGCCAGAATCAACAGTGGTGACCACCAGAACAGTACCGAGACAATGAAGCTCGACGAAGTCCCAGAGAAACAATTTAACTGTCTTGGATCCCGCAACGAAATTAATCAGAAAAGAATAGAGGAGGAGTAGGAAAAACATAATTAAATCTAAATATATAAAAGCGAAAGGTCACTCACTCACTCACTCACTAAACACGAAATATCGAAAACCGCTTGACGTATAAAGATGAACGACCGACGAGACGTCCTATAAGAGCGGATTTTGCGACTGGGCCGGATTAAAGAGGTCTAAGGGCTCTCGCAAGTTTGTATGAAAGTCCTTAATTTTTTGAGCTACAAACTTGAAAGTTGGGCGAGAAGTAGTTTATAGTTAGTAGACGTCCGCTAAGCACGGATTTTGCGATAGGGTCGGATTAAGGAGATCTAAGCGCTGTCGCAAGTTTGTTTGAAAGTCCTTCATTTTTTGTGTTACGAACTTGAAAGTTGGGCGAGAGGTAGCTAATAGTTAATAGACGGTCGCTAATAACGGATTTTGCGACAGGGCCGGATTAAGGAGGTCTAAGGGCTCTCGCAAGTTTGTATGAAAGTCCTTCATTTTTTGTGCTACAACCTTAAAATTTGGCAGGGAGGTAGTCTATTGTATGTCAGGTAGGGACAGATTTTATGACAGGGCCAGTTTAAGGGAATATTATGGCTTTCGCAACTCTATGTGTTCAACAAACATTTATTGATGACTACAATAATCAGAAAATACAACTAAATTAAATTCAAAACAAGTACCTATTTATATTTTTTTTACTACAACATTTACGTAGGTAGGTTTAGGTAAGTAGTTTCATCAAGTTATTGCTCGAATATTTTTTTTTGTATTTTCCCCTGGGTACCTTAATGACGCTTTTCCGTGGTAAAAAGTATCTCATAGTACATTGAACCTGGTATTCACATATCACTATATTAAATACCAAATTCCAGACAATATTTTATGCATGGGAGTCTCGGCAAATATCACGTATCTTTTTTCCCCGTAAGAAACTGTAAAATTGCGAGAAAACTGGGTTTAATTAAGTAAACATGTTTTATTGCTACAAAATGGTCAAATATGGAAAAAAAATGGAAATAGTTAAACAAATTATTATTTTTAAATGAATTCAGCGCAATCAAGCACAGATTACTGTTATACTAAACTACGCATTTTGATAAATCTGACGTGAGATTAGGAGGGGAGGGGGTCAAGCCAAATCTCACGACATCTCACCAAGAGGGGAGGAGTCGAAAAATCGCCAAAATTGCCTCACGTAATTAATGGCCGCCCCCTAACAAAAACATCTCCTTGCTTAAAAGGTGATCTCCAAATCGTGAGTGTTAGAACTTTATGTAATTGAAATAAACATTTTTTTTAACAGTTTTCCCGACCCGGGAATCGATCCCAAGACCTCATGCTTAGTAGTCGTGCTTGTAGTAGACCACTCGACCAACGAGGACTCTCACACATACGTCACACCAAAATTTCCACGCGAACGAAGTCGCTGGCAACAGCGAGTTAAACATAATTCTTGAATAGGTTTACTACTAGTTTGTTCTTACCATAATAAACATCGTCCAGCTCCTTATATCTCTTGGCATTGACGCCGATTCTCCAACTGTACAACAGCACCACTAGTATTGATATATTCTGAAACAAAGAAGAGCACGGAGTTAACGAAGGGGTTGAAGAGGCCATGGCCGTAAACCCACACACAATAATCATCATCTGCCTACTTTATGTAGCGAAGAGTCAATTTTTTGAAAGATGTAAGCTGTAGTACGTATCTTTAACATGATTCTATTATTTGTCTATAGAATACTGACGGTACCATTTTTCAAAGGGAAGCCGGTAGGAATCGAGTTCTATGGAACCTTCGCCACTGCTGCTTTTTCTCAACTATTTTGGGCTCGGCTTCCAGTCTAACTGGATGCAGCTGAATACCAGTGTTTTACATGGAGCGACTGCCTATCTGACCTCCACAACCCAGTTAGTATTGGGTAATAATATACCCCTTGGTAATTGATACTCGTTGCCAGACTGCCGAAATCTCAAGTAAATGACAGCCGGGACCAACGGCTTGACGTACTTACCGAGACACGGAGGTAACTCGGTAGGTAATGGGTGGTCACTCATCCACAGCCCCACTTAGGTAAGCGCGGCTAAACCTGAAGTTTGATCCAAGCGGCTGTTATTATTTAGACGTAAAACCACAAACAATCATCGTCTTAAAAATCACCTGTACCTGAAAATTACGCGGCAAGAATTTCACGAAAATTTTGCAATGTAATTTTTGCTTGATGTGTGTCTATAGATACTTATATTATTATCTTAGAAAGTATTTCCAAATGTACTGCACTTAAAACAAACGGAAATCTTCTGCTATATATAGTCTGCCGTTGCCAAATACCGCAATATCTAGTCTGTCTCGAAATTCAATAAAGTACTATTAAACCGATATTGAAGTTCACATAAGATATAACCACTTAGACTTGGCGGGTACGGTTCTAGAAACGAATGCTTGAAAATAAGTGAATAAATATAGAATCCATTGCTCCCAAATGGATGGGGGGTAATAAAAGTAGTAGGTAGTAAGTAAGTACATTATTTTATCTCTCCATTTGTGGAGGGAATAGGTAATAACGGGGTTTTAGTAGCGAACTGTTGGTTTGGGAATATATAACATAATTTGTGGCTACACATTGTGTTACGATATTTTTGAATTTTTCATAGTTGCTGACATGAATGAGATGTAAATGTTAAATAAGTAGTTAGGAAAATTGGTATCGGGTTTTTCTGGCAGAAAATAAATTAAAGTGCACAAGAGGATGCTAGGTTTTTTTTACTGGCATCTCGCAGGTCCACCTAGGAGGCTGCTTAATCAGGCTAGCTTGTAGTGCTAGCCAGGAGGATGCTGCCTCCTTAAAATACTCCATTAGTAGTCTCTTACACGTTTGCAAGGCGTCTAAAAGCTTGAGTTCAAGGATGGCAAAGACCAAAGTCTTTCCCCATCATCTCGCGGAAATCTTCGAACTTGAGAAAATACGGAGACACAATAATCGCCTTCCTGCCCTTGTCCCATGTTACTTGTTACGTATACACACTAATAATAACCGAAAACAGTTAATGCCGATCTTTCTAACAAGTCGAGTAATTATCCCTATTTTTCCATTGACTATTCATTAGCTGTGCCCATTCGGCCGCTCACAACGTTCGCTCACCATCTTATATGACGATACTTACTTTTATTAATACAGTTATCGCTCTGCGGGACGTCTTCCGAATTAATACGATAATACCCTCCATTATGAACATAAATAACGCTCAGAATAACGATAGCTCATAATTTATGATTGCTTTGTTCTGCAGCGGTTGCTAACTGCCATTATATTAAATCGACTGATTCAGCGTCATTGGAGGAGCTCGTGGCTAAATAACAACAGCCGCTCGGATCGATCTTTAGGTTAAGCCGTGCTTGCCTAGGTTGGTCTGAGGAGTATATAATGGGTGACCACCCATTACATACTGAGTTTCCTCCCTGCCTCGTAAAGCATGTTAAGCCGGTTGTCATTTGTAGATCTTTGACAGACGTTACAGGTAGTACCCAAAAAGTCTGACAACCAGTCTTACCAAGGGGTATCGTATTATCTAGTACGTACCTGCAATTTCAATAGGTTTTCTTTATCTCCGGGGTTGTTCAGGCCGGGTATAAACCCGGTTACCCGGTTTAAGGGAGCAGCCATTACTCAGTTAATAACTCATTGATCCCCCTTGAGTTATGGGTTGTGGAGGTTGTGGAGGTCAGATAGGCAGTAACGCACGGACGCACAGAACTGGGAAGTGTATCAGAAAAAAGGGGAGGCTTATACCCAGCAATAGGTGATTCCGGGCTGATATGATAATGTTGATGATGAGACTAGTTAAACAAAAATAACGTATCAATATTACAGTAACATGATAATGTTTTATCCTAATTCTCCGACGCGTCGATGATACTTAGTCAGGTTAAATAGTTTGAACTAGAACATTGCCACCTTGACAGCGTTGGTAATGACTTCTGACAGGTCCCTCAAAGTGCAAGTAGAGTTGCACAAAGAGCAGGACAGGGGGTGGAACATTGTTTGAGATAAAGCTCCACTGTCTCACTTTGTTTCATTGGAGACCCCATCTGACCAAGTGGTAATATTTTGCAGCATCAGCTGTATGAAGCATTGTTTAAAAGCATCTTCTGTTAAGAACAAGACATATTGCTGTAAAAATATTGCCTAACCTCTGTTAGTTACCATAAGTGAGCGAGATTTTATTAGCGAATACATAATAGGAAGTCTAAAAGTAGCGCCGGTGACTGAAAAGTTGTGTGGTAGTCGGTTATTGTGGTATGGACATGTGATGCGGAGGAATGAGGAAAATGTTGAGTATGAATGTAGATGGCTATAAGAGTAGAGGAAGACCAAAGAAACGAAGGATGGACTGTGTGAAGGATGATATGGCTGGAAAAGAGGTGACTGCTGAAATTACGAGTGATAGAGAAGTATGGAAAAAGAAGACATGCAGCGCCGACCCCAAATAAATTGGGATAAGGGCAGTGGAATAATGATGATGAGCGAGACTTTATACTCATAATTCATAGATCCAAACAATGCAGGTAGGTGTCTTAATAATGTTGTTTTGTATTGTATCAATACAAATTAAAACGTCAATGGGAGTATTGTTATCAGCCTGAATGTAGGTCTACTCCATTGATACGTTATTAATGGCCTGTGGCCCACCCTTTAGGTAATTAACCAACCGTAACGTTATTTCGCAAAAGCTGTTATTTTAACTGTATTAGTAAACAAATCGATGTTGAGGCTTATTCTATCCAGCGTATCATTGTATGGAACTTCCGTTCATTTATTCATATAACGGAGGTTGGGTTGGCGGCCCAGTTGTAGAGGCTCCGACGAAAGAAGTGTAATACTTAGAAACGTTATGTTAATGATCATTCATAAAATACCTTGAAATAAAATAAAATAAAAATATAATCAAAATCAGTTCATCCGTTCAGGAGCTATGATGCCACAGACAGACACATAGATACAAACTTCAAACTTATAACACCTCTCTTTTATGGTGGAGGTTTCAAAACAATCGTGAATATAAAATCTACTACAGTAATAATTAATAGGTTCTACTTGAACTCTGATTTATTAATTGCCTCCAAGTGTTCGTAACTTCTAGTTTAGCGTGCAATTCTAACGTCACCAGCACTAAGTTCAGAGATGACATCTGTTGGCTCGATGTTATTGAAACTTCGCCAATACCCACGACTTGTACCCACGGAGCTAAACTAACTTCGACGTGTGGCCTCGTGATCGGAAGATTCACAACTTTGTGTTGGTTTTTATTTGAAATTGATGTTAATTAGTTCTACTTTTTATTTCTTTAATATCAGAACAATCAAATTAAGAAATAATTTCTAATCGTACTGAAATGATAAATCTAAGCAAGCATCTCTCGCTTATTCAATTTTGAATCAAGTATAATATACATCATCTTCTAAACATATGGTTTTGTCGGGAATGCTTACCTAATGGGTGTAAAAGTACCTACCCAAGTGCCTTAACGAAGCCGAAAGACCTTTGTTCTCCCCGTCATTGCGATATTTTTTTTTGTTCTAGACTATACATAATAACTGTTTTTGATATGGAAAGAAAAATTCGAGTGCGAGCATGGTTTGAACCTGCGACCTTCCTTCCTTGACTGGCGCCAACGTAAGAACGTAACGTAAGACGTTATTAATGGAACGAAAATTTCGAGAACTGTGAGCAGGGTGCGATGGTGTAATTGGTTAAGACGTTCGGTGTACAGCATCGGAAGGTCGCAGGATCAAACCCCGCTCGCACTCGAATTTTTCTTTCCATATCAAAAACAGCTGTAGTTCCCTACACAGGGTTTGAGAATTAAAAATATGTAAAATTATACATAACAGGGTTGCTGTACTTGCTGTTCTGAAAAACCAGTTTTAAGTTTATCAAATAAACAATCGACATCTTCCTGCCCTTGTCCCATTCTACTTGGTGTCGACGCAACACGTTTTCTTCTTCCATTCTCCCCTGTCAGACGTCACAGCATCGCTTACTCCTTTCTCTTTCATATCTGTCTTCACAGAATCCATCCATCTTTTCTTTGGTCTTCCTCTCCCTCTCCATCCATCAACATTCATGTCCATTACTCTTTTAGTCACATGCGTTTCATCCCTCGACATTACATGTCCATACCAAGACAAACTACTTCCTTTCAATTTTTCTGTAACAGGCGCCACTTTCAAACTTCCTCTAATATACTCATTCCTTACTTTATCCATTCTTGTCACACTACACATCCATCTCAACATTTTCATCTCGGCTACATGCAATCGTTTTTCATCTATCTTCTTCACAGCCCAGCATTCTGATCCATACAGTACGACAGGTCTAATCACGGACTAGTATATTTTCCCCTTTAACTCCCCACATCCGTGGGTCAGAAATTGTTCCAGTGACCTGTCGATATTTTATTCATCCTGAGTTGATCCGGTGCGTTACGTCCCGATCTACTTCGCCATCTCCTTGGAAATGCGAACAAAACATTGAAAATAATCTTAAAACTCAGTATGGGCTTATTCTGAGTTTTAATTGAACCATTAATTAAGAATGATTAAAGCCATTACGACTTTCAAAAGGCAATAAGAATTACTGACGGTTTATTATTAAAATTGTCCAGCAGGAACTCATTAGCGAAGATGAAATAAAAACTTTAATACTCGAAATAATTTTCATCATTTTCATTTCAATTAGTACTTTAAAAGCTTTTATTAAGAAGAGTCCTCCTCATCAACAAATAACGATATTTAAATGATTATTGTAAGGACAAATGTCGGTTTTTCACTTGGAAACAAAATATTCTTCGGAATTGCAAGAAGATGTAACATATTTAAAAACTGAGGGCGTGAGGACGCAACGAATGTGTTTACTTCAAAAGAAACTTTAAAAGCGAATTTAATAAGTAATTCCAAAATACTGAAGATGTCAGAAATTGACGATGTGCCGTCATTTAGTTAGGTGCATTCAAGTCTGGGTCAACATGTGACCCACAAGGCCACTGCGAACCACTTGATGAACTTTTAACCACTCATAAGTAATTAATAAAACACATTAATAAGCCGGATACACACAACACCGTCCTTTACAAAACACCGCCTATTTTGTACTTTATAACTCCAGAACCACTGACCCAATTCCGATGTGGTTTTGTTTATTATACTCTTGTATAGACGTGGACATCCCTACACGCCAGCTGACGCAGGATCCCCAAATATCGTGTAACTTTATCACGAGTTGGTCTGGTCATTCCATAATATTAAACTTTTCACGCTTCTGTTAGCAATTTATACGAAACAAAGTTCTGTGTGGTTTGTTTACATGTTATTTTTGTTTGAGGATTAGTTTTGTAGGCAGGAACATGTTTACTGCGACTTTAGTAATTCTTTAGAGGAATATGGTTAAAAGTTTTAACATGTAACATAAATTGTTCGGTACCGCAGGCGTCTGCGGAATTGGCAGTAGTGAAACAGAATGTACGAAAAAAATATGGTGTTTCGAAACAAAAGCGCGTTAAGGATCAGGGCAATTATGGACACGGCTTCTGCCTCAGAAACTGATAGATATTTTTGCAATTTTAAGGTGTGTGTATTATTCAAACCTATTGGCCTCCCTCCCCCTCCTCCCCCTTAACATGGAACAGCGGCAGGAAGCGGCGGTAGATTATTAGATAGAATCTGTTCAAGACTGACAAATCATGAACCTACACAGAAACAGATTACCTTGATCTGAGTTAAAACGGCAAACTAGAACCACAAAAAGTCGAGAGATCATTTTTAAGCTCGAAATAGTAGATAAATTTATTGTGGCTGCTACTTCTGTTTTTAACCTATAACTCAGAATGGACAAACATTTCAACAAAGCTGTCATAGTAAATGTTGTTTCAGTTAAAAAAGACCTATCCAACGACGTATATGTCATTGGTACCAATCTGCCCATTCTCCTTTTTTAAAAGACGCCCGTTATTTACGTCGCCCTCAAAATCAAATAATAAGAAATACATTGTTCTTTTATTTTTAAGTAGTGACAGAAAGGCAACGTCCTATTACGAAGCGGAAACGGGGACAAACCTTTTCACCGTTGCTACGTAGGACAGTTACTGGGAAAACTGAAAGGATTCGAAACGTTGTCAATTAATATTTTTATCTTGACATTGCCTTTTTCTTTTCAAAAAGGCTTGATTCAAAAATCTTTTGATGTCAGCAGAATTTGTGCCGACTCATTGATATTAAGGTAATTGGTTCACAAAGTTACCAAATTAAAACTTGAACATTAATTGACAGGTCTTCATAAAGAAAAAAAAAATGGCAATGTTTTATCAATAAATCCAAAACTCTAATTAAACACAGCTGGATTCAGTTAGACTGCCGACACCAACATAGTTGGGAAAAGGCTAAGCAGTTGATGACTGAAATATATTGATTTCAGGTTATCAAGTTCGATGTCCTTTACACCGTGTATCTTTCAAAATGTTACGCAACAAATAAGAGTGGCCCACTGTTACTATAACTTACGTTTGATGATATAACATAATTATCCTATTATCTTACATACCGTATAGTAACAATAATACTAAGATACTGTTTTATTTACGTAATTTTATCTCAAGCATTCATTTCCAAAAATAAACGAAATTACCACCAAAAGCAAAAGAAAAAGTAATTTACCAAATTATATAATTATACCCCATGGCGATGCTTCAATCACAAGTCTGGACTAAGACAAATTGCTTTCGCGGCTTAAACTTGCTCTAATAAGTTGTTTGCGTGAACTTCCAGGACTGAGTTAATAACTTGAAATAAGACTAGGTTATTACTTCCGACCGAAATGCGGCGGAGATTTTAGTAAAACATAAGCAAAACAAGGTTAGGAAGTTGATTAACAAACAAGCTGTAGTGTGTGTCTTATGAGAAATTCTATTGGCGAAAACATACATCAACATTTAGTTTGTACTAGCTGTTACCCGCCGACTTTGTTCGCATGGATTTTAATTAAAAATATTTGTTTACTTACTCTATTTTTTCTAAATTGACGTAGTCTATGTTCCGCCCAAATCGGTCCAGCCGTTTCGGAGATTAGCCGGGACAAACAGAAAGACAGACAAAAATTTGAATAAAAATGGCGTTTTGTTATAAGTACACTATAATATAGTTTTATAAGCATTCAGGAAAAAGCTGTTATTTTGGAATTTCAAAAGACACTTCAATTTATTTTATTTACTTTTATTTGATTTGTATAGACTAAGGAAGAGCCTTTTGCCATAAACCGGGCATAAATCCAACTCCATGCTGCTACTAAGAAATTCCAAATGGAAAGATTCAATGAAACTTTGCTGACCTGGGAATAGACTAGGACCTAATGTTCAACAGTAGCGCTTGCGAACACTAGACCAACGAGGCAGTTATCTTATACTATTAAATGAGCAATATATAATTGTATATAATTATACATTTGTAATCGCGTTCGCGAAAACGGCGCCAACGATGTTGATGAAAGTTGCAATATGTAAGACGTATGTGTATGTAGGTATGTGTTGTTGCATGTATAGATGTCCGGGCTTACGAAAATTTGATCTAGCTAAGTCTCATATCTGGAAAAAATCATTTTCTCTATTTCCACCCGAGCAGAGCTCAGTCGCCCAGGTACTAATAATGAACGCACCTGGTTGTAGTAAATATTTCAGCATTATTTTCAGCCAAAAGACATCCACTGCTGGACATAGGCCTCCCCCAAGTATCGCCACATTGACCCGTCCCGTGCGACTCGCATCCAGCGGATCCCTGCAACCTTCACCAGGTCATCGGTCCACCTAGTGGGAGGCCTTCCAACGCAACGTCTTCCGGTTCGCGGTCGCCACTCCAGAACTTTTCGGTCCCATCGGCCATCCGTGTTGCGAGCATTATTTAACCACTATTATTTTGTAATACGATAACACAACGCCTTGCATTAACTCCATGGGCACCTGCACCTTATTTATTATAGGCAGATCAATCTTGTTTATATTTATCATGTCACAGGGAGTTAGGTATCAATAATCGACCTTGACATTTCCCAGGAGTGCCGTGTAGCTCAGAGGAACCTGTATAAACATCACTCTTAACCTAATTATTTATAATGTGGTACTGCTGAGGAAAAGGGCAACGCTGTTATTGGTCTATTTGTAGGTTATTAAGTAATGTGATTTGATAGGTGAGGAAGACACTTAGCAAGACATGGTGTTGACAGGTGGTGTAGTTGATGGTTCCCGAGAGAGTAGAACTGTTGGCAGACCAAAAGACAGATGGGTGGATGGATGTCATTAAGAAGATCGTAGGTAAGGAGACCTGGTTGAGACTCACGAAGACCAGGAAGCATGGCACGAAAGAGCAGAAATATTACTTCATTGATTTAAAAAAGATAAAAAAAAAAACAAAAATATATATTTTTTTAAATATATTTTTGCCTTTTACATGACAACTTACATTAATTCAGCTGACAATAATCATCAGTTTTCGTAGAAAAGATCTGTCTGTTTAGACAATATTCAGTGAAAAAAAAAGTATGAAGGTTACAATAATTATGGGAACGTCTACAAGGTCAGTTAGATATTGATCCGAACTTTTATAAAAATGAGTGTTTATTTTTTTCGAGTTTCATGTCGACATCAAAAGATTATTACTATGGTTTAAATAATCACAAAATAAGCCAACATTAGTAATCTACCACCAAAAGAACTTCAAATTAAAAATTGTATCCATATATTTCGCACTTCGTAATTGTTAACTCAATGCTATAAGTTGGTGCTACACTACACGTACGTACACTGAACATAAGTGTTACAATGTGATAGAAACTAAGATCTCGCCCAGGACTTGTAGTTACGCGGTTAGCCGCAATTCAGAGTGGGGACTGTAACGTCTTCTGCGGTTACCCGCGCCCTTTAGACGTGCAGTGTGTGTGAGGAGTTAGACGGATTTATCGTTTGTGTCAATGTTATGCTGGTTTTATCTGCACCTGTATACTAGACAAAGTTGCATTTAAATACTGCAATCTCTTTAGAAAATCAGCAACCCAATTGCGTAATACACTTTCAATCACAGTCAGCAGGATTTTGAAGAAAACTACTAGTTCATTGCAAACACAACGCAATGAACGTTGTTTAACTGTCAAAATGAATGTCTTTTTTTAGTATGTCACACAGTTACTCAGCTGGTTATGTTTCCGTTCTTGTTTATCGTGTGGTTATGGTATTAACATTGACAGCTACTGAACGCGGTTTAGGTACACTGATCGCGATCAGATTCACTTCAGTCTCTTCTCTTTATCGTGTGGTTAGTGCCTAACCTGCTGTCAGAGTTTTTATGCCGCCCATGGGCCTTTGACTTGGCTTTACATGTCAACAAGAAATACCTCTCAGGCATGCTGGTTTCCTCACGATGTTTTCGTTCACCGAAGCAAGTAATAATTATACAATACGAATCCGAAAAAACAGAGGTGTGTGTCTAAGGTTCGAACTTGAGACCTTTGAGTTGGCAGTCCGACGGTCATACCACTAGGCTATCACGGTTTCACTTTTCCGTTTATTGTAAATGATGACCCGTATATTGACATCCGTATTATTCATTTCTCTAACATATTCATTTCGAACGTTTCTATTGCTTTTAGCTCCACCCAAGACACTTAATTGTTAAATGTGGAATATGTTACAAATGTCTGTCAGTCAAAATAAGGACATAAATCTTTATCCATCCTAAATATGACATTAAATGCATCTTAACTCATTATAATACAAAGCATATATGACACTAACATTGCTATCTACACTAATATCATAAAGAGGTAAAATTTGTTTGTACGTTTGTGTGTATCTTCGGAACTACTGATCCGATTCAGAAAATTCTTTCACCAACGGGAAGCTACATTATCCCCAAGTGTCATATGTGCATTTAAAACGTTCCCGTGGGTTAATTTTCGTACAGACCGGGAGCGTAGTCGCTAGCAAAAGCTAGTAATTCACACAGCTATCCAACTAACTACAACAACACCCCGTGTAGCAACCATTTTATCCCGAACACAGTATTTAGAACTAAAAACAATTATTATCGTTCCACTTCCAAATAACACGCACCGACCTTAATACCTAACGTTGCATTCGACAGCCAATTCAAATTCACCCACTTTTGGCCGCGTTCCAACGAAATTTCGCTTTGAACACGTTTCATATATAATTATTGTTGCCCAAATACTGTGTATCAAATTCAAATTATTTGTACTGTCGAAACTACAGCAACCAGTATCGAGGATTTCTAAATAATCGATGTAAAAGACCCTTAACAAAGCCGAAACGCATTTGTTCTTTCCGTCATTGTGATCATTTTCTTGTTCTGGGCCATACTTGGGATCATTCTAGTTACGGAGATATTGGAGGTCAAAGTTCCAACTATTTCACAAGTTTTCTTATACAGACTTATAACATTATTTCTTTACATTAAATACTTCTATCCCCTGTACTATTCAACCCCTTTACCAGCACAATGTTTTTAGTGCGTTACTTTGAGTCCTATCGTAAACCGTGTTGTTCCATCATCATTTTTATTGCTCATAGAATTTCACTTTGCCTAGGGCTTTTGGCTGGACTTTGATAATTATTTTGAGCTGGGCAGCATTCCTATTACTGATACACAGACTTTAGTGCCCCCATCGTATTTCCGAACCAATGATTGGCATCGTTTAACTGCCATTCTGTTTGCTCGTTCCCGTTTGAGCTAGCCCTAATAAGCTAAAACATGAATGTACCCGGAAAAGCTGGTTCCTAGTAAAAGCTATATTAATTAAACAAGCAAAGTATCGATAACAACGCCTCAATTGAAAATGATCTTTCATAGAATGATAGCAATATTAATTTATGAGCTCAATTATTTGAATTTTGAACCTTTATCAGCATAATGCCAGCTCGTTCCATGGTTCACCGCAGACCGAGCTAAATCAGCTTAATTTTATTAGCTTATCAGAAGACAGAAGAGCGATATTGTTCACTAAGCATAGTTTGAATTATAGAGTAAACCAGTACACCTAATTCAATTTTCGGATTCATGTGCGTATTGTATAATTATCACTTGCTTCGATGAAGGAAAACATCGTGAGGAAACCAAACCAGCATGTCTGTGAGATATTGCTCGACGCCATGTAAATCCAAGTCAGTCTCATGGGTGGCATAAAAACTCTGACACCAGGTTAGGCACTAACATTAAGAAAAAAAGATAAAAACAATTAACAGTCTCAATTTCGAGACTGAAGCTCAGCTTAGTCCTAGCTTTGGTTAAGGTGTGACCTGGGCTTTATTTATATTTTGTTTCAAATTGAATTTGCTGGTATTGTCAACATTGAGTTATGTGAAGCGAGAAAACTGGCATTCCTCGTCCACGTCCAATAATAAATTATGGATATTTCGCTGTAGCTACGTGTTACGTGAATGGCGATTACGCCGCATAGTAATGTTTTCAGTGAGGATTAATTTCGCGTTTTAATTTACTTGTGGACTTTTTCAGTAATTAATTGTTTGTAAGGATTTTTATGTAGGTTGGTCGCTATGTGTTTTGATACGATTGTAATGTAGGTGAAAATGGTATCACGTGTTCTTTATTAACATTACTGTACTCGGCCCTGCGATATTGAACAATACACAATTACCTAACCTAAATGTTCTCACTACTGGGACACAGGCCTGTGGGGGCTTGTGTCCCAGTTCCCAGCTCACTCTTACAGAGAGGGCCCTCTGTAATAGCGAGCGGGCCATAATCCAGTGTAAGTTAAGTGACTGTCACATATTTGCTATTTTTTGGTTCTAGAACATGTTATTTTCCTTTACCATGTTTTCCTTCCTGATAGCAGTAGTGTTGAATTAAATGACTCAAAGGAAAGTATCTGCCTGGGGTCGTGGTACCCGTGACGACATATACCTAAGTCGGGGCCGTTACCTCTTGTCCGTGCGTTGCGTGCTCTTGGCTGCTGCGCTGCGTGTTGCGGGTTTGATCCCCGCACGGAACAAATATTTATATGACCTACAGGTACTGGTACTTGTTCCGGGTCTGGCTGTTTGTGTGTAAGTCTAAATCGCTATAGTAAGTTATAAGTAAGGGGAACGTTTTTTTTTAAGAAAAAAAAAAGAAAATAAAAATTTAAATGTTTTGATAAGAACCGAGTTTTCTTATTCGGTAGTATTTATATTTATTCGGCACTGAATGCATTCAAACCTCGCCAGTAGCTCTCACCGAAGATGGCACGTGAGCACCTCTTGCCGCTTCAGATTCTGCGCATACTTGCCACCTATTACGGAGGAAAACATTTTCAAGAATCTCCACGTCGTCGTAAAATATTATGAATTTCCTGGAACCTCCATTATTATTAAACGGTAATATTTTTATTACTTGTATGTTCGTCACAAAAAAAAACGTTTTCATTTATGCTACGAGTTCCTATATTAAAAATTCTGCTGTGGATTAATGTTATGTTTTATACATAAATAGTTTAGATTTCCAATTTTCTTACTCTATTACATTGTAATATAGTATCCAACATAACATCACGCCTGTATTCCCCGAAGGGTTAGGCAGAGGTGTAAATACTAGTACACCCACATTTCTTATTTCAGTTTGAGATTGTGTTTTCAGTTTACATAGGTAAGTACAATCTCTTCGTAAAATTATTTACGTTATCACATTCCTAAAGCATCAATTAAACCGGTACGGACAAAATGCGTGCGCGGCTCCACACAAGAACACTGAAAGTAATAACTAAAGAATCTGTCAGCGTCCCGTGTCCGCAAAATGTCTGTACTAGTTTTGCCACGCGTAAGATGCAACCAATCACAGGTGAGACGAAAGACGCGATGAGGATTTCAACAAATGCGATTGGTTGATTCTCTCCGCTCCGCTTTGGTGGAGTCCGGGACTTTGCGTGTTCATCATATGATCAGACTGTCAATTGTTAATAATCAGTTTCAGTCGTTCAATTACTACTTCGCTATTTTTAATATAACACAAAAGATTTTCACATACTGAAGCTTTAATATTTCGAAATAATTCCAACTTTGCGTCAACACATGCGATCCCTAATGGCGAGAGTATGTAAATATGGCGACTGACTAATTAATCCAAGCACGAAGGTTTTATCAAAACCCTGGAATGTTTGAATAGTGCTGCTTTTTCATAATATGTGGGAGGGTAAATATTAAAACACACTCGCTTCTTTTTTTTTAAATAGGTCATGTACGAGTATGACAAGTCGTCTGGTAAAAAAATCATATCTTACTTATATACTCAGCTGGTATCTTTTTTAATCCTACTTCTATTTTTTAACACGAAAGTTTATGAGGATGAGTGGATAAATAGACGGATGTTTGTTTCTCTTTCACGCAAAAACTACTGAATGAATTTTGATGAAATTTGGCAAACAGATAGTTTATAACCCGGATTAACACGTAGGATACTTTTAATTTTGGAAGTACGATCCCGTGGAACAATTATCGAACTCCAGCCGGGAGAAGCCGCGGGTATAAGCTAGTCTACCTATTTTAACAGTTTGTTTACTTGCGGCTAGTTAATCGAGGTCGAGCAAGTGGGGTACCGGAAGACGCAACGTTGGCCGACCAAACACAAGGTGGGCCGACGACCTTTTGGAGTTGCGGGAAATCCGCTGGATGAGAGCAGATGCAGTACAGGACCGGTCGTTGTCGATTTTTGGGGGAGGCCTATGACTAGCAGTGAACGGCTTGGAATGATAAAGTAGGGTATCTATTATTGAAGCAGAGTTTAGAATATTTAACAAGCCTTAGGTGAAACTATGATGGGTACACTTCTGACTACCCTCAATAAAATATGATGTAATGTTACCTACTGAATGAATTTGCACGATGACACGCACACACACACACATCCACAAACCAAATCTGTAATAACCTCTCCCACAAATGGAGGTCACAGTTCGATTCCTACCTAATTGCCGCCTGTTAAATCGTGTGCGATCACTGATTTATGTTTGCAATCCATTGCGTGCCGGCTGAACTTGGTCGTCATTAACCCCGCCGTCGGCGCGTAATGAATGGCGTCCCATATGCTGCAGATTAAAGTTAACGATAGGCCACCGACCCCACACACTCTGCGAACTTTGTTACAGCCTTACGACAACAGTAAAGTCAACGCTTAACGTGTCATTAAAATATATGTCTTCTATTGAAAACTCATATTTAATTAAAAAGCATATAGAAACTATATTTAAGTGCAGCATTCCTCGCTATTGCTGGGTGAATCCCGTGCTGGATCCAGGACGCGACTGCTCGCGTCGATTGTTTTAATTATTTAGAAGTCACGCGAATATTCGCACCAGTTTAAACACCCTATCATCATTTGTCCCAACTATGTTAAGGTTGGCTTTCAGACTAACAGGAGGCAGTTGAATACTAGTATTTTACATGGAGCGACTGCCTATCTGACCTCCATAACCCAGTTAGTACTGGGTAATACGATACCCCTTGGTAAGACTGGTTGTCAGACTTTCAGGCCACTGACTACCTGTAACAACTGTCAAATATCTACAAATGACTGCCTGGACCAAAGGCTTAACGTGCTTTCCGAGGCACGGAGGAAACTTGGTATGTAATATGTTTTCACCCATCCACGGTCCAACCTAGACAAGCGCGGCTTAACTTAAAGATAGACCCGAGCGGGTGTTATTATTTAACCACAAGCTCCTCCAGTTTGAACACCTCCATACAAGTTAATTGACAAAATCTGCACGAGCGAATGTTCTCTCGTATCCCACGCGGGTTCGCTTCCAGAGCCTTAAGCGAGTGTACTTAACGTAAATGTAGTGTAGTTTCCAAAAGCTTTTTAATGTCAACTGCAAGCGGATATGAGTTCCCACATATTGGATTCCCTTGAATAAAACAATAATCGTTGACTTTATTGTATTCATATCCTGAATTGATACTTCAAACGAGGGATTTTACAAAGTGTTTCTAAAATAAGTCGTCGTTTTTTTTTCGAGACGGTTCGAGTCATCATATTATAAGCTTGTCGGATCCGGTCATGAGTACGGACATAAAATGAATTGGAAAGCGCGCCAGTGTGCAGTGGTGACATCACGCGACTACCTAACCAGTCTACCAACCACACGGTGTGCTTGTACGGAGCCCTGATGTCCAACTCGAGGGAGGATGACATTGAGTGTCGGATCGCGGCGGAGTTGAGACGTCTTGGAACTATACCCGATTCATTGTGTCCCGTGTTGTTATGTTGAGTTGTAATCTCAAGTAATTTGTTAGTTTGCTAGAAACAGTGTATTAGTGTGTTTTCACAGCACGAAACTCATGGTCCGCTCACATGATGTACGAGCCTAATGGAGTAAATCCTGACATATCGGACAAGCAAGTAAGTCAATGTAGCCAACCTGGACACTGACACTGTGTTTGAAATGCGCCATTGGTTAAGAGATAATCAAAACTATATCTATACAATAAAAATAAATAAAATTGAAGTATCTGTTTGTAATTTCAAACAGATACTTTTACAAAACCTCCCCCTTCCTCCCCCTCCCTCCCTCTCCTCCTCCTCCTCCTCTTTCTTTTTTTTTAGACTTTTTTTTATTTTTTTTTACTTTTTACTGAATAGATATGACAGTGCAGTAGTACCTTTGTGCTCTTCTATCTTAATGTTATGTCTTGTTCAGTATTTTGTGTGTACATAAATAAATAAAGTATTATTACAAAAAAAAAGTTTTAAAATAATTATTGTCTGTCTGTCTGTTTGTTCCGGCTAATCTTCGAAACGGCTAAACCGATTTTGACGGGACTTTTACTGGCAGATAGCTGATTATAAAGAGTAACTTGTCTACTTTTACTTTAGAAAAAGGATTAGGGTTCCGTGCAAAATAATCAAACCCATGAAATTGTTATCAAAATCCGATTTAAATAACGTAATAATATTTTCTAATAATTTCACGCGGTCGAAGGTCGCGGGCAACAGAGTCACTAAGATAGATAGAGGACAAATTAAAAAGCGTATTTAGTTCATTTCTAGATAACATAACGCCTCTAGTCCCCTAAGCAGGGGTTTGCACGTAGTACACACAGCGTCAGTAAGTGCTAACATCATAATCATAGCATAATCAGCCTATTAATGTTCCCACTGCTGGGACGCAGGCCTCCTCTCTATGAGAGGGAATGGGCTATAATCCACCACGCGGGCCCAGTGCGGGTTGATAGATGTCACATGTCTTCGAATTTTTGGTTCTAGGACATGCCGGTTTCCTCACGATGTTTTCCTTCACCGTTTTGAGAGCACTGGTGATGAAATAACTTACACAAAGTAATGCGCCTGACTGGGTTCGAACCCACGACTCGTAAGTCGGGGTCTCCACCACTGGGCCACCGCTGCTCTCCAGTGCTAACATCTCAAGCTTTAAAATGTTAAAGCTTGAGGGGTTAGCACTTACTGACGCTGTGTGTACATTTCCGAAAACTAAACATGTAGCACCTATGTTAATTAATAGCACACATTCTAGTCCCAATTTATGTTCAACTTGATAACTTAGACTACAAAGCTGTCTATTAAGTAACTACCATGTAAGTATTCCCACTTCTTCATTTGACTTGTCTAAACCCCAAGCTCTACTGACCGATATTACCAACTGAGAACAATATTGTTTCAGAATTTGGGTAAAATTGTTATCAATGTCGTGTAACAGATAATGTAAAGTATACATGGAAATCAATGTAAGATAAGAGGGGAATCTCGGGAGTCATGTGTCAAATACGTGAGATGAATATCATTACGTAGTTGTTTTCATAAAACCAAAGACATTCAACTACTTACGAGCGGTAGACGGGATAAGATGAAGATAATTGTTATCTAATACTTGTTACTACTTCGATCTGTCTAGTGTCAAACGTCGATTGTCAAAGGGCCTAGAGATGACGCTAGACGATCTGTATAGCTAGGTTACTAACCCCCCAGGTAGCTTTCGTGTGTCAAAATCGAAAATGTTCGAGATCAAAAATTTTGTACAACTTTATACCCAATGTCCGCTTTATAATTCGTTTAAATTGATTGTCAGGTGGCCTAGAGATGGCGCTAGACGACCTGTATAGCTATGTCTCTTTCCCACACTGGAATTACTCCTGCTTTAACACGTCACGTCACGTCTGGGGGATTCATGCAACCTGGGGGATTAGTCCCCCAGGTTGCATTCTTGTGTCAAAATCGAAAATGTTCAGGATCAAAATTTTTGTATGACTTTATTCCCAATGTCTGCTCTATAATTGGTTTAAATCTCTTCGTAAAACGAATACGTTATTGTTTATTACTTTGTACTAGCTGTGGCCAGCGAACTACGTCCGCGTGAAATTGTTAGAAAAATATTACTTCCCTAATTGAATCAGACTTTGATAAAAATTTCAAGGGTTTTTTTTTCACGGAACCCTAATTCTTTTTCTAAAATAAATTAAGCCTAAGTTACTCCTTATAACATCGGCCAGTAAAAGTCCCGTCAAAATCAACAACAAACTTGTTTGAAAATATTTTATTGTGACTTTTTAATTTGATGCGTGATGAACAATTTAAATATTTAGGTACATTTTTTTTTTTGTTGCCCCACACTAGCAATTTCTCCTGTATCGTTAGTGTGTTCACACACATTTAAACTCACATACACAAACAGCCAGACCCGGCACAACTATCTGTAGGCCATACAAACATTTGTTCCGCCGTACGGGGATCGAACTCGCGACACGCCGCGCAGCAGCCAATCGCTTAGCCACTGCGCCATAGGATTTTATTGCTCCTAAAATTAAATTAAAATGAACACGTCGAATTTAAAGTATTTTTAATACCCATTTTTAAAAACTAAAGCCTTTAGGTAAACCGGCAAGAATTTACTTAATCCGCACATATCGATTTTATTACCTGGAGACCCTGGAGTCTCAAAATTCCTTGAACACTATTTAAAGTCTGAACCCTCCTTCATCTAGAACAATTATCGTCAATCCTTAAACGTACAAAGCCTGTCGCAATAATTACACCTATCATCACACTCCAACCATCTTTCAAAAGCTACTGAGACATAAATCAAAAAGTTAACGGTTATGTAACACATCTCACGTACGATGCTATATTAGAACTCCTTCGTAAATAGCAGACACGTCCACCGACCTTAGGAAAGCAACAGGCTGATTACGCCCGCTTGTATGTAGCAAGGGGAATATTTCTTGCTTCTGTTGAATTAATGTCAAGTAAGCTCTGGGGATGTGATGAGATTACCTAATTTTAGGTGGTCTGTAGAAAAGTCTGAAGCTAGATTAGTTTGAAATGATCGAAGTAGTAAATTATTTTGTAATGTAATTGTGTGTAAGTGAGGTATAACGTATATTTGCTATTGAAACTCTGTTCGTTAATTGAGTCACTGACTCAATTACCCGGCCGTGCGTCAGATTCTCATCTCACGTAAGTACAATTTTAGGCATGTCCTATAGCGGAGACGTTCGCCCATTGGGTTTTTTCCGATCCAGTCTGTCCCTAGTTATCAACCCTCAGCGACGCCCAAAGCCGTGCTCGTACTCCACAAAAAAAAAACGCCCATTGGGCAAAGTAAAAGCAACAGGCTGATTACACGGTCACACGATGCAGTGGGATACGCATTGCTTTGCTCTGCCTAGCTTACATGGAGCGACTGCCTACTTGGCCACCATAATCCAGTTAGTACTGGGTAATACGATACCCTTGGTAAGACTGGTTGCCAGACTTACCTTCAACGCCTTGCTTTGCTCTACGGAATTAATATAAAGGCGGTATGTGTGGTTCTGTTGTAGCTGTATACTGTAGGCGAATTGTTTACCATATTATGTAGCAGCTAGAATCAGCATTTAGATTATAGACTCTGTACTGTTTTAGTTTAGTTTCAGTTGTGCGGGATTCGTGGCTCTAATATTTAGATTCAGATAATTCATGCAAAAGAAAAAAGGATTTTGCTTACCAACTCGGTCGGATGATATAAAGAAAGATAAACGCGCTTGACGAATCTCCAACTTTGTTAAAAAATGGACCAAAACAACGTCAAAGATCGCAAAGCTTTCTTGTTTGCAGGCTTTTTTTTATGTAAATTGAAATTTGTATGGTGTACATAATAAAAGATATTCTGTCTATCTATCTCTTTCATAAGAAATTCTCAAAAGTTTGCTCGTGATAGATCCTAGTGCCAATGTTTAAGAGTCCTTTTGCAGTAAAACCGTGGTGTGGCATAGCAACAATTATATCCCAAAATACCTTTGACGGAAAGCTCCAGCTCAATTATAAAAACTCATCGATCACATAAAGCAAATTTTTCAAATACCGTTTCCGTAGAAACGCGATTGCTTAAACCCGGATATACTTTCGAGAACACGTAGAAAAACACAAGGAAAAACGCTCAGAATATCATGTTCTTCTTTTGTTTTGTGCATAATTGCCTCACCGAGGCCAACACTCGTGGGCAGATCCTATGTCAAATCGTATTATTTTATTTTTATACCAAGGCTGTGCTCGCTTCAATTAATAAAAGGTGTAAAAATAGACTTAACCAACCTACTGCTTACGGAGATATTGAAGGTCAAAGTTCTTATATACAAATATAAATTTTCTTTTGTATTTTTACTGGATCGTAGACTTTTTCCTGTTGAATTTGGCATTTTTGCATGCACACCTAAGCACATTGTTTTGCAAGAGATGCAACTTACCGCCAGCAGCGATATTTCAAAATGAAAAGTCGTTTTCCAGCAATATTTCTTGCTCGATTTTAGATGTTTTTACTAAAACAATAGCCTACATTTTTAACAACCCGGATAGCACAATTTACAATGCCTACAAAAACTTGATTAAAGACCCAGATCATTGACTCTTGAGTTTAAAACGCACTTATGGGCAGACAGACAAAGAACCAGATATTGTGCTTTGTAATATAAGATTTTAAACATAACATGGTCACTAAAATTATTATAACTAGACACCCACCCGCAATAACTTCAGTTTATCCGTGATCATGGTGCTTGCCACAGCGCCGAAATATCGGGAACTCAAAGAAAACAATAAACTTGGTAAATACCCCGTCTTCTAGTTATAATAATTGTGCTTTGTAATTTTATGCAAGGAATATTTTGCCACATCTACCGCATGTTGCATCAAAATTGGGCCAAATTGGTAACAGATTGGGTTCCGAACCCTTCGACGTGGTAGGCCCAGAAGGAGGTGGCGTGACGAGCTTCCAGCTCTCTTATCAAAAGATTAGCCTAAATAGCTAAAGACAGAGATATATAGAAAGAAGGAAGGGAGGTCTTTGTCCTGCAGTGGGACACATCAGGCTTACAATAAAAATTATTAAAATATTTTGTATCTAAGATTATGTGTGTGTGAGTGTGTGTTTGCTTATGTGTGTGTGTTTGTGTATGTGTGTTTGTGTGTTATGTGATTATGTTTTGTTTGTGTGTTTGTGATTGTGTTGTGTTTTTGTGTATTACCTATCTTTCCAGGAAACTTCTAAATACAGTTAGGCCGTTTGATGTAATTTATTGAGTAAGTGAGAATACATATCACTGTGTTTATTCCCTTATGGTTGCGTAATGCATTTAGCCAAGTTTCGTACTTCGGTTAAGAGGTTCTTTACCCCTGGGAGTCGTAAGTTTCGTTCATTGTAAGAAATGGTGAATGGATGGCAGGCAACATCTACCTGTTAACCTCGTAAAGGTATGTTTTAACAGGCTTAAATAAACATTTGTATTATTTTTACATTCAACTTGTATGTATTTCGTTATAATTACATACATATACATACCGTTATTGACCTTTATGGACCATTCAAAGGGAGAAAATGCGATCCGGCTGAGGATACGGGACACTAATAGGTAGATACTACCGCGCTCACTAACGGTCGACCACTTTTCTACCTTATTACCAGGGCATAAGAGTGAAAAGTGGTCGACCGCCATTGTAAGCGGTAATACATACTTCAGTAAGAATTTGTATGGAGGTCTCCGTGTTTGGTTTGTGTGTGACTATACCAATTCGACCGAACCTTTATTGGCCTGATAATATTAGTTATTAAACTCATTTTTTTTCTAATTAAAATATCTACTTGGATATATTCTTGTATTAATAAATCAAACCTCGAGCCTTGACCACCACCGCTTAGACCCTGTTCTCGATATAGCCCACCTACATTTTTTAAATATTTTTAAATGTACTCGTATTTTTAATATTAATTTTGTGTAGGAATATAAAAAAGTAAGAAAGAAGATGAATAAACGAATCAAATTAATGACTTCTTAAGAAGCTTATCTCATTAAAAAAACCCTTTTATCAATATTAGTAATTCGACTATGTTCACATTTTCTTGGACTCAATCTGAGCAGTTACAATAACAAGCCCATGGTACGCAAACTAATCTCGATGTTTTCATACCTTGACGTAAGTACCATCAAATCCATTGAATTCCCAAATCAAAGAGGTTGTGGACTCAAAAGCTTGGGCATCGGATTGAAAGATGAGTGGCTAAACGTACCTTCAGTCGTCAGCGCATCAAGTTACCTCAAACTGTCAATTTTCTCATTCGATTTTGAACTTAACCATCCACAGTTTATGATTGAAAATCATTTAGAGAAATTTGACAGTTTGTGGTAACTTGTTGTGCTGGCGACTGTACAAACAACGTCTTTTCTTTACAGACTTGGATCAATCTTGATGTAATCAACAAAACCTAAGGCTGTGCACAGTTCTCGTCAATCCAGTTCGGTCTATTGATGACAAAAAAATCTGATAAACAATGAACATCCAAGCGATTGCAGCCATCGCGACAGATTAGCTGACTATTATTGAAGAGTTTCTTTGCAAATCTCCGAAGCTCAGCATCAGATCTTCACCAAATTTAAATGGAACTACCGCGTAATAATATTCTTTCAAACAAAAAAAGAATCATTAAAATCGGTTCACAATTGGCGAAGATATCGATGAACATGAACAAAGAAAAAATCAGTCGACTTGATAACCTCCTCTTTTTGGAAGTCGGTTAAAAATGTATGCAGTTTCCTATTTTTTTTAAAGGAGCGAAAATCTAGATTGTTTTGTCTATGTCTAATGTCTATGTATGTCATTATTACGGAACAAAAGGAAAAAAATAAGGACCGTACTAACAATGCGTTTCTCAATAGGCAACTTGTAAGCTTCAAAAATCTTCTTTTTTTAATTTTTTTACTGGCTAATCAATGTCGTAACTTAAGCGAAGATTTTTTAGTGGAAACGTCCTTAAGTAAAGTACTCACCAGCGTATAGAGGGCACTAGCGTATGCAGCGTGTTTGACGTGTAGCGTCCGACAGCACGACAGCGATGTGTCCTGCTCATGTGCACTCCACGCTTTCATCTGTTGACAACCAAACAATACCATTCAATACAATACAATTCAATACAATACCATGCTACACACCACTTTATTGTACATTTACAGAGAAAACTTATATCGAATTCAAAAAAATCAATGCAGAATTGTCAGAATGCGCGGCCGGATCAAACGACTCACGCGATTATTAAAAGGTCGCTGTTGAATGAAAATAGATCTCATACAGTCCACTACTCCAAATTAAAGGTCCACATGCCACAACTGTCATTATGGTTAATTTTGTTACGTTATCTTTACCTTTCTCTAAAAGCTAAATGAAATGTGATACGCAAGAATAAGTAGCCACGTTATTCTGTCTTCTAATAATAACTAGGTAACAGCTGTCATCTTATAAGGTCGAATAATTCCCTTGTTAAGGTCGATATTGTGGCATTTTTCTCTGTGTAGTATTTTTTCGGTCATTGGACGGCAGAAAGCTTAAGATAAGCTTCATTTCCTCGTTGGTCGAGTGGTCACAAGTGCAACTGCTGAGCGTGAGGTCCTGGGTTCGATTTCCGGGTGTGGCAAAGTGTTTTTGGGTTTTTCCATCAGGAATTTCTCAGTAGCAGCCACGGAGTCTGGATATGTGCCCGGTTGATGGCAATAGGCTCGCCTATTACATGGGACTTATACATAACTGACAAAATATGGGTATACTATTAGGTACACTCCTGCGGAACCCATTGGGGACTACAGCCGTGATGTTATGTAAAATAAGCAGTTGCGTCATATATTTGGGACGAGTAGTATTGAAGTGAACAGCTGATTTCTTTTCGCGTTTACGAATTTTGTCCCTTACAAGAAGATGACCTTTATTATACATGCTGTTTTGATGCGGTAGGCTCATAATAATATGTTATATTATTATTAAAACAAAAAAACAAAAAGAAATAAAGATGGTGATGATTATGTAAAAGATCATCTTCTTGTACTACCCGCATACACCTACCTACAGTCAGATATGAATATTTCCGGGTTCGTATTAAGATAAATAAAGCCGTTCTCTCTCTAAGTTAATTAAACAATCACCCACGTCTGCATCGTAAAATGGATTAACTGTTATAAAAAAAGAAAAGTTCATGAAATGTAAAAAGGAACCGGCAAACAATTCGTAACTGGCCTCACTAGATAGATTAATGGTTTAAGAAACGGAAAATGGGCGATTTCAAGGAAAAATGTCAGGGGGCTCTTTATTAAGACGATCTTTACTTGAGTGACCGACTTTCAGTAGAGAATTCTTAGACGTGATGAGCTCTCATTACTTAGCTTATACTGTTTGATATAGTCGTATCGTTGGGATTGCTTGTTCCAAGCAGGACGCTACGGTTAGGACCGAGGGAGGGGCCTTTTAAGGTTCCGGCAACCCGTACAAGCTTATTAAAGTTTGCGCCTGTATTTTGTGCATTAAGAATGCTAAATAGTGTCTCTCGGCGATTGGACATATTTTCTTGCTCTTTGGTGGAATTCCAGAGGGTGGCACTTGGTATGTTGTCTGCTGTTTAACTTGTGCCTCTACCCAGTCCCGTTACTTGGGACTGGATTTTTGCAATTTATGACGAATTTGTTAGCTTGGGTCTTACCTGTTAAAACAAATGTGTGTGTTAAGGAATAATAAATAAATAAATAAATCTTGACTAACTCTAAAGCAACTTAGCAACAGTAAGACGATTAGTGAAATAGCGTACACAACAAGGTGTTTCAAAAATGGTTCCAGAAAATAAATACTTGGCACTATTGTCATCCTGTACATTGTGAAAAATAAAATAAATAAATAAAACTAAAATGCATTTATTTCAGGTAACAATGACATCCATAATTCATTTAAACAAGATAATAATAAACACCGAAAAGGAAACAAAAAATATTTCACCCGGAAATCGTTGAATCATTTGACATAATAATGTCTACCAAACCAGAAATACGAGGCAAAGGATAAACGAGAAATGACAGAATCTCGATAGAAATCAATTTTGTTCAGTAGCCCGTTCAGTAGTAGTGACTATTATTTGACATCCCAAAAGGGTCCTTGAACGCATTTCATCATCATTTCAGCCGAAAGACTTCCACTACTGGACATAGGCCTCCCCAAAGTGTCGCCACATTGACCGGTCTCGTGCGTCTCGCATCCAGCGGATCCCTGCAACCTTTACCAGGTCATCGGTCCACCTAGTGGGAGGCCTTCCAACGCAACGTCTTCCGGTTCGCGGTCGCCACTCCAGAACTTTACGGCCCTATCGGCTATCCGTTCTAGCAAATGTGCCCTGCCTACTGCCACTTAAGTTTGGCTATTCTTCGGGTTACGTCGGTAACCTGCGAAAGCATTTAGAAAAGGGAAAAAAGAAAACTGTTCCAGAATCTGTAACAAAATTTTAAATCCACTGATAGACAAAGTACAGCCTAAACCACATCCATAAGTCAGACATTGTGTTAAGGCTTCTCATACAATGAAGTTAAATAAAATTCGAACAAGAGAAGTATTATTTATCCCTGAGGATTAATAACGATTAACTGAAAGTTAATTTATTTTATAACTGTTACCTGTCTATATTATTATGTTAACGGATTATAGTGTGCAGTACAGTTGTAATTCTTAATAGTAACAAAGGATTAGTACTAACTGTACTGCACACATTAGACCAGAGTGAGGCTTGGAAAAGAGATGATATTCTCATTACCCGTTTATCCGTTCATCTAAGCTTTCGTCAATCCCCTAATGGGGTAAAAAGTTTTAAGGAAATTCGTCAATTCTGGCGATGGAAAATTCAGTGGTGCACACGGCTTGCAGTAGTGAATTTGTTTCCTATTTCTTTCGGAATACGTAATTTGTCTTGTTTTTGCATATTTTTTAATTAACAATAAAAAAAACATGCAAAAATATAATATAATTTTATTTGCAATTTTCGAGAGTGTGAATTAATATCGTACGAGTATAATGGAGCAGCAAGAAGATTGAAAATCGACCCAGTTTTAATTTGAACAAGAAACCACAGGATTCAAATTGATTTCCACACCTAGTAAATCCACAAAAGGAAATATAAAAACTCGATCCACAAATCAATTGAAAACTACCACAAAAGTTTTTCTTAGCCAAGTGTTTCGGTTCTTTACCTGTTATACCTCAGAACATTTATTTACATTTATTTATTATTACCTCAAAACATTTATTTGGTAACCGGACTGTGTGTATTTTCTTTATTTCCGACATAAAAGGCCCGTCGGGAATTAGCCAACTGGAGTTTAAGTGGGATAAAAATAATATTAGGTACTTTTTGGGTCACAACCCTGTGCTGGCCGTGTGTAGAAATAATGAGCGAATTAAATTTCTTAAAAATTGAATGTTAAAAATAATGTAGATTTATTTATAACATACTGTCAAAGGTGTGTGTCACGAATTATATTTGTCCAAATAAACTGTGTGTAATAAGAGCTAATTTGGTACCGCAGTAGAGAGACGAAAGTACATTTAATACATGCATAACATCACGCCTGTAATCCCCGAAGAGTTAGGCAGAGGTAACTAAAAGAACACGCACATTTCGTTTATGTTTTTAAGTTCCATGTAATAGAGGGCGAGCCTATTGCCATCAACCGGACACAGATCCAGACTCCGAGGCTGCTACTGAGAAATTCACGAAAACCCAATAAAACTTTGCCAGATCCGGGAATCGAACCCAGGACCTTTTGCTCAGCAGTAGAGCTACATAACACAATACACAGACAGAGCATGTATACGGCGCGTATTACACGCAAGGGCTAAGCCACTGGTCACAGCTCATCATCGGCCTAGCCTTTTCCCAACTATGTTGGGGTCGACTTCCAGTGGTTAGACATTATGAAGGACAGTTGTTCTGACGTCCTTCATCATCACGCTTAAAGTACCCATGTGGGTATGTTGTCAGGCTAATAGTTCAAGTTATCTTTGGACTTTGTCGAAATCTTAACGAACTAGTTTATTAGATAGCTCTAGGTACAGTATTAAAAAAGCTTCCGAATGACACGTAAATTGTTAGTAAGCTTCATTCATCATCATCATGTGCCTAGCCTTTTGATGAAGTTGACCCCAAAATGGTTGGGGCCATGTTGGGATCAACTTCCAGTCTAACCGGATGCAGCTGAATACTAGTATTTTACACGGAGCGACTGCCTATCTGACCTCCACAACCCAGTTAGTACTGGGTAATACTACACCCATTTTTTTTTTTTTTTTGATGATTTCCCATCCAAAAAAAAAAAAAAAAACCCCCCCACTCTGGGCGGAGCGGAAGGGAGTGTCAGACTTGTACTGACTAAAAGCTATCCATGTTTAATAAACTAATTTTCTTTTAAAATTATCAGTAAATGCAATCAATATTTGAATAAGTACTAATAAATAGCAATCAGTGCTTTCAAAGAAAGGTAAACCTCAATCTTGCTATACAGACTGTCTTGACCAGAGGAATGTTAATCGAGTCCTTTTTATGAATAGGAGAAAAAAAATTCTGCACTTCATTTTGATTAATTATGCCAACTATTTCTTTAGCGTTGGTGATGATTAGGCTAAACGAAAAAAAAACCTACACTTTAATTCATTTTTTTGAATAGTTATTTTTGTAAATAGTTTTTATATTTGCAAAAATAAAATTGGCACTAACACTTTTCTAACCTCAAGTTATGATTCTAATTCCAGTTTTCACTAACGTTAGGAGATACTTGAACGACACGTTCACCACCGAGAGTTCTAAAATTCAACACTGCAAGACAGGCATTTATTTAGGTGGGTAAACGGATATTAGCCAATTTTATCGAAACAAACCTCAACTATATTATAATTTGCTAAATGAACTGATGAGTTTGGTAATTGTTCCACGGGATAGTAGGTACTACCGGGATAAAAAAAATATCCTGTAGACTATCTGTGTGTCAAATTTTATACAAATTAGTTTTTGTGTAAAAGAGTAAAGGTGGCTGTACAGTACACTCTCGCTGGGCTAGGCTTGGCTGTACAGTCATCATCATCATCATCATCATCATCTGCCTAGCCTTTTCCCAACTATGTTGGGGTCGACTTCCAGTCTAACCGGATGCAGCTGAATACCAGTATTTTACATGGAGCGACTGCCTATCTGACCTCCACAACCCAGTTGATACTGGGTAATACGATACCCCATTTTTTTTTTTTTTTTTTCCGGATGGGAAATCATCAAATGACCCCCCCCACTCTGGGCGGAGCGGAAGGGAGTGTCAGACTTGTACTGACTAAAACCCATCCATGTTCCTTCTTTGCCCTTTGTGTTCCAGGGCCACGGTGTCTCTTTCGAACAGTCCCGCAGCTCCTGGCAGGCATCGGCCCATGCGGACCCCTACTCGGTTGCTGACATCTCTTTGAGGCGCGCGTGGAACACGAACGCGCCGTCGACACGGCCTGTCGTTATAAGACGGCCGGACGGCGAGCTAGCCCATAACTCGCCGTCCACAGGCCCGCGCCTACGGTGGCCGGGAGCCACCACGTGACCCCCGACGCCCAGGGCGTATCCCGCGGCGGCTGGGACGTGAGGTTCTTTCCCTCTCACGTCCCGCCACCTCCTTCTCTAGCATGACTGCTTCGCAGAAGGTGGTGACGGCTTCCCATTCCCTCTCGCTCTGGACCATGGCTTGAACCAGGGCCGGACGCGAGAGATCGCCGCCGCCAATCGCCACTACAAGGACACGGCGGTGCTCCGCCCAAGCGGGGCAGACCTCTACGGTGTGCTCCACCGTGTCCTCCGGACGATCCTCGCAGTGGAAACACCCGGGCGTTTCCTCCCGCCCGATTCGGTGCAGGAACCTCCCGAAACAACCGTGTCCGGTGAGAACCTGCGTCAGGCGGTAGGTGAGGGCGCCGTGGCGCCTCTCTAGCCACTCCTCAAAGATACTATACCCCTTGGTAAGACTGGTTGTCAGACTTTTTGGGCCACTGACTACCTGTAACGACTGTCAAAGATCTACAAATGACAGCCGGGACCAACGGCTTAACGTGCTTTCCGAGGCATGGAGGAAACTCGGTATGTAATGGGTGGTCACCCATCCATTGACCAACCTAGGCAAGCACGGCTTAACCTAAAGATCGACCCGAGCGGCTTTTATTATTCACAGTTAGTTAGCGAATAAGCATAAATCCGCTTTTTTCGGAATATTCTTTTTGCCCCGTTTTTGCTGAAAGCGCGCCAAGGCCTTGCATGGGTTTGATAACAATGCGACTTTCAGCACTTTCACGTTTGCTGTTCAAGCCTTTGACGCTTTCATATGTAAAGTTCACGCTTTATTCCGTTATGGTATATTAGTAATATAAGTATTTATACCGTTATTGATGTCTGCAAAAGGTCGTAGGCTCAAACCTTTCGTTGAATAATAAATACTTGGGGATAAATATTTTACATTTTCGGTCAGACGCCGCTTAATGTAAATCGCAAGTCGCATATGTGTAAGGATTTGCCTGAGGCGTGTTCATATTTAATGTTATCACAATAATATATCGTATGGGAAACGAAATAGTTCAGCAGCTTCCTATACTGGGTGGAGGGGAAACCGACGAGAACGATTACCACGTATTCAGTACATCATTCTGAGACCCCACACATAGAAATTTTTCATTGGTTATTAAAAAAAATCTGTTGTTCCATACATTTTGACCGTGTAGGTAATGAATAATTTATATGTGGGAGGCTCAGAATGATCACTTACTCCGTATATTAT
This sequence comes from Noctua janthe, assembly GCA_910589295.1. Classification (NCBI taxonomy): domain Eukaryota; kingdom Metazoa; phylum Arthropoda; class Insecta; order Lepidoptera; family Noctuidae; genus Noctua; species Noctua janthe. The sequence goes on from OU342560.1 coordinate 5,762,848, forward strand.
CAGTAACTAACTAGTCGGTTATACTTTACACACATCTTGCTATAAACGCTGACCGCTGAAATAGATCCTTTAGCGTAGTGATGGGTTGGCTAAGGTCAAGGATTATCATCTCATTAATCCGTGCCACTAGAATGTGCAATCACGGCACATAAGCATAAGCATAAGCATAAGCATAATCAGCCTATTAATGTTCCCACTGCTGGGACACAGGCCTCCTCTCTATGAGAGGGAATGGGCTATAATCCACCATGCGGGCCCAATGCGGGTTGGTAGATGTCACATCTCTTTGAATTTTTGGTTCTAGGACATCACGGCACAAGAAATATTATTTATTTATTTTTTAAACTAATTACCTAGTTATTCGGGTTCGATGATGGAGCAACCCTACCTAGTACCTTGACAAGACTGATATGGGTGCGGACACGAAATGAGAAGATGCCGATTTCAATAAATCGCGATGGATAAGTGAGCTGGTTTTATAAGTCAATTAATCAATAGTAGGTATGATACTGATTGTAATTTTTGCAAATAATTTAACAAAAATACTAATAATTTACACACAAATAAGATCACGACTATTATGCCCTTTTGGTACGCCCACATTGCGCCAGATATGATTAAGTCCCATGTAATAGGAAGCCAGCCTATTGCAAGATTAAATAAAAACTTTGATCCGGAAAAAGTCATGAAAGCTTTACGAGTTCTTCGAAGCAATCTCGAAGTTGTGTTATCTCCAAGTACCTATGAACTTACGTGTGTTTAAACATATGTAGGTAGGTATTACATACGATAAGCCTAAACGCTCCAACCTATTTGCTCAAATGACGTGTCATTACATTCGTATGGTTCCGCAGAGTATCATAGCACGCGGTGACAGAATCCAAAATGGCGGCGGTAATTTTATTCCATTTGACAACGAAAATGTTTCACATTGAGTTGAGAATCAAGAGAATTGGTGGCGCAATAGAATTGATAGCAGGTGCTTACATTGCGTATGAGCAATAAAATTGACCTTGGATTTAGGTCTTAGAACATTAAAATAAAAAGTTGTCTATCTTCTTGTACCACTACTTGACAGAAACTTGAATTATATACACCGTGACTTTTTAGTCGTCTTACAACGGCAGCCCACTTCATGTATCCAATGAATACTAAACATTCATAAAAAAAAAAAATATTTATGAGATTTTAATAATTTAAAAATAAAAATATTATTCAGTATTATGACGCATGACGTAGTTAAAACACCCTGTTGCGGGCGATGATCTACTGGACTCAAGTGCTGGGTAGGTAATGTTCTCCCGTTTGACACATAAACATCATTAACAGGATGTTTCATAATTTTATTGTAATTTTTTATTAGTATTTTTCTTTGTACCTATTATGGAAGATAAAAAAATCGCGCCTAGAGCTATTTTATGTCGGGTACATTGAGTGGACGACCTTTGTAAGACGACTAAAAAGTCACGGTGTATATATTTTTTGTTTTGTTAGCCTGAATTGTTTCACTCATTTTGGCGAGAAGAGGCGCAACATCGAGAAAAGTGGAAAGAATGGGGGGAGGCCTTTGCCCAGGAGTGGGACAATTCATGCTGAATTATACTTATGTTTTATAATTCGTTTATTCAAAATCAAATAAAAAAAAAGGTAAATAATCAATAGAAACAAAACAGTTGTGTCATATACGTACACTAGCTGTTGCCCGCGACTGTCGTCCGCGTGAAATTTTATAGCCTTCCTCGATAAATGGGCTATCCAACACTTAATAATTTTTCAATTTGAACCAGTAGTTCCTGAGATTAGCGCGTTCAACCAAACAAACAAACTCTTCAGCTTTATAACATTAGTACAGATATAATCGGTGAGTCACAAACTAGGCATTGCTTGTATCTTGTAGCTCGAAATATTCCATTCAAGTTTAGTGGGACTTGTTAAGAATATAGTCTTGACTAAGCCTTGTCCGAGGTCACCTCGGTCCTTTTTAGGGGATCATGTTAAGATTATGTTCTAAAAGATAAAAAGGATCGAGGTTTAAAGGATAAAACAAAAATACTAAGGTAATGATGTAGATAATATACAACATTAGTTTTAGTATATATATGCGAAACCTGAAACACGTGTGTAGTAGTTTTATGCAAAGAACCTATGTACAAAATTTCAAAACTGTATCATGAAAAATCATAAAGTTATAAGCTTGTTCTGTTACCTGGTTGTCCGCACAAAAACGTAATCACCACGCAGCTCGCCCGCCCGGACAAAATATAACATGGTTTATAAATTATTGGAATCAATTCACTAACTTATTCTGAACAAACTATATTCAGGTTTCGCATACGAGTATACTAAAAATAATGTTGTATAATCTACGCAAATTGTGTTTCATGAGGAACTTAAGTTTTCTGACGTCACCGCATTTAAAAAAGGAAACCAACTTCAAAAAAACACGAGCTGACAAAAAATCATAATTTTTACACAAACCAAAAACAAAAAAGCGCTGGAATTTTGCGGGTTATTGCTGTAAACTTGGCCTATTATAAGATAATATAGATGAAACGACTTTAACCGAAGTTTTTGAGATACTTTTTTTTTAAATGAAAGCGCTTCTTTTGTGACTGTTTCTTTTACCTCAAAATAATTTGCAAATGAGGTGTGCTGAAGATTATGTGGGAGAAATGAAGGGTGAATGAGGTCAGAATATTCAATTTGGATTTTTTGTCCTTGAATTTTTGGAGTACTTGTTGAGTTTTATTAGTTTCTTACATAAAATGCACATAGATAACATGTTGGGGTCGGCTTCCACTCTAATTGGATGCAGCTGAATACCAGTATTTTCATGGAGTGACTGCCTATCTGACCTTCATAACTCAGTTAGTACTGGGTAATACGATACCCCTTGGTAAGACCCGAAAGTCTGATAACAAACTTTCGGGCTCCTCACTACCTGTAACGACTGTCAAAGATCTACCAATGACTGCCAGAACCAACGACTTGACGTGCTTTCCTGAACACTGAGGAATCGTGGATTAGTAATGGGTGGTCACCCATCCACGGAACGACCTAGGCAAGCGCGGCTTAACCTGAAGCGTCACGAGCTCCTTCGCACACATAAACTAAATTCTTTATGGCAAATGCTGTCAAAAGTATGCAAATATGACACGTGTGTGGTTACATGTTTTCTGAAAATGTTGGTTAGCTATTAGTAGTTAGAAGCACGAGAGTCTGTGTTTACCTAACATTTTTACATAAACATGCACATAACATCACGCCTGTAATCCCCAAAGGATTAGGCAGAGGTTTACACTTACTCGTACATTTCGGGACTTAAACATAACTGTTTAAGTCCCGAAATGTATGTATAAACATAACTGTTTAAGTCCCATTTAATAGGGGGCGAGTCTATTGCCATCAACCGGGCACAAGTTCAGACTCCGTAGGCAGCTACGGAGTCTGAACTTGTGCCCGGTTGATGGCAATAGGCTACTAAGAAATTCCTGATGGTAAACCCAATAACACTGGGCCCAACCTTGGACCCAGGACCGAACCCAAGACCTCATGCTCAGCAGTTATGCTTGCGACCAACTAGGCAGTCACAACATTTGTATGATGGTTGTATTCTCTACTGTGTTGCTATCTCGAATAAAAAGGTTGTAAAAGGTTAAATTATAGCTTTGTTTTTTCTAAAAAGCGTGCGTGAAACTTAAAACACTTAAAAACTGCATCCAAGAGCTGCCAGAGCCAATATACGACTGAAATTCGCACTAAATAATAATGTTAAACGCATTTAAAACATCACTGTGTGTCTGGCATCAACAAACGGTTGTTAGAAACAGAACTATGTTGGACGATATTAGTGATTGTCATTTATTTTGTGGTGTGAACTAACCTAAGTGCATTATTATTTCATCAGAATTTAATTTATACAAGGTGTAAACGGACCCTTCACGAAGCCGTCAACCAAGCATCATTTACATCAAACTAAGTAACTCTATGTAAAAATGATTGCTGGGTGGCGACTTTTTTTTTGGGGTGAAAAATCACGTTTTACGGTAGAACTCAATGTAGTGCACTCAAAACATTGTTCTAATGGATACATTGAATAGTCGTGGAGGTATTTAAAGCACAGTTTTATCATTAAAAACATGTATTCAAAAAAAAGTTGGAACTTTGACCTCCACTACCTCCGTAACTAGAAGGTTCTCCGGTATGGAGAACATGATTTCGGCTAATGTACTGAATGTAGCTTATTTTCAACTGGATGATAATTGTCTCCTGTCAGTGTATTCGTAAGCAAATACTCCTCGTGTTAAAGTTATTAGAGCCTACTAGGTTTTAGAAATCAGTAAGGGACAGGCCAAAATAGAATAAATTGCTTTGTAAATAATGTATAAGTTCATTAGCAAATACAAGACTAAACGTCCTTGGTAAACATTAAATTCCTGTTCTGAGGTAACTTGTTTATGATTGAAAACAATGATAATAATGTTGATTAAACTGAATAGTAATAATTAATTAGAGTTGTTGGTAAGACCGTACTGTAAACAAACCGACCTTGGTAACAAATAATATTTATTATTTCGTCGGTACTAAAATGAGGAATTTTGAATCCCGAGGACGGTAGGTACAATTATGAGAATAAATTAATGTTAAAATCTTTTCAACAACAATAAAATCTTAGCCATAAATCCGTACTAAACATAAATAAAAAAATAAAAATATAAAGAAAGAATGAATAGCCCCAGAGGAAACGCCACGTTTTCTTCTTCGCACATTTCAAAGTGAATAATTTATAAAAATTATAATTTTTCAAATAAAGTATGTACCTGACAGCAGACAAGGCTTTAAAATTTGTACGCCTTGAAAGCTTTAATTTTTTTTTAAGAATTCCAACATTCAAATCTTTAAAAATGCCGAGGCACTTTGTGTTATAATTCTGGGAATTTATGATGAATGAGACAAAAATATTAAGATTTTCTTGCAGCCGTTTTTCACTGAGCACGAAACTGGATAAAATATCATTGTACCAGTTTTTATAACAAGTCAAATCTAAAGGTACAGTATCAGTGAGTAACAGTAATAGAATTATCAATCATGTAGGCAGGCATCAGAAGAGATGGTTAGAAGCTCCTAGCAAATCCCAGATCCCTAAATTAATTAAATAAATTGCAAGTTCAAAAAATTATTAAACTTTTGACTTGGTAACATCAAATTAATCGTTCAAAACCGTTGTTAAACTTTAAAACTGGATGTAAAATTATTTTCTTATCTAGTTTTTAACATTCAACAAGATTCTTAGATCAACCTTTAACCTTTTTAACCACTTTAATGTATTTTGAAAGAAGACAGAAAACGAAAGATTTCACGGGAAATAAAATACACACAAAACAACATCCAAATGTATTTTAACTTTTACACAACGGTCTTCATTGGCGACACGTCACAGCCATTTACTACGTCCATACCTAAAGTACTGGCCACTGTTATTTAGTAATCCATCAAACTCTTCGAACGTCCGCCTATGAAGGCCACAGTGCACTTTTATGATTTTTTAACTTGTCCTCAATGTGGTAACAAATGATTTATGACACTTTAATTGTGAAATAACTACCCTTTCGTAATATTTTGCTTTAGACAGTAGACCAAAATAAAAAAAACAGAGGGTTGTTTTGTTTTTAATTTTAAATGTGACATCTACAATCCAATTTAGGGTTTTGTCGGTCAAAACATATTTTAAATAATATGTTGAAATGCGTGAACGACCACTATATATACTATATTTGAGGAACTCTTTACAATAATCAACACATCGACAAAATATTGTTTTTTTTTTTAATTGTAGCACTTCATCTCATAACACATCATTTAAAAAAAAACAGTTGCAAGTACTTTTGAATTAACAAGGAATCGGTTAGTCAAACACAAAAAATGAAGCCAGTTGCGAAATCAATTTTCTTATGAGCCCCATAACCACAAATAATGATAGTATGAAGGACAGTTGTTCTGTTGACCTTCATCATCACGCTTAAAGTATACGGGTATGTTGTCAGGCTTATAGTTCAGGCTATCTTTCGACTTTGTCGAAATCTTCACAAACTAGTGTATTAGACTAATCGCTCTCGGAATTCAATAAGTGTTGGTTATACTATCGTGCTGGTGTATCAAGGTATTTTAGGTACAGTAGTAATAAAGCTTCCGAATGACACGTAAATTGTTAGTAAGCTTCATTCATCATCATCATCATGTGCCTAGCCTTTTCATGAAGTTGACGCCAAAATGGCTGGGACTCTGTTGGGATCAACTTCCAGTTTAACCGGATGCAGGCGAATACCAGTATTTTACAAGGAGCGACTGCCTATCTGATCTCCAGAACCCAGTTAGTACTGGGTAACTCGATACCCCTTAGTAAGACTGTTTGTCAGACTTTCGGGCCACTGACTATCTGGAACGACTAAGTAACCTTCATTGTTTTATTAAAATATTTGCATTCCATTAGCTTGGCCGTCATAATGTGATTAGGACCGTAAATAGCATTTTAATTAGAGTTTGGCTGTGAGGTTTTTGAAGGATAACTTTATTATTAAAATTCATTTTGATTTATTTTCATTTACTACGTAAACCGGTTTAAATATTTATGTTAAAGATGAAAAATTTACCATTCAAAGCGTGTGTAAACATCAATACAGTTGCCACAAGATTATGATATATACTTCTTTTACTTTTATTACAAACTTTTTTTCTATTATTTCCTTTTTTTCTATTAAGTCTGAATAAATGATTTATTTAATTAATTTTTTACACGCTATTTTGCCAAGTTTGCTGATCCTACATCCCACTAGAACGTACATAAGACAATTGCTATGACTAAAGTAAATGACCCTATGAATATTTTTTTTTTAAATTGATAATGACATTGAGATAGACAAAAACCTGTGACCGTTTTTGTGTAATTTGAAAATATATGAAATGAATGAACAGAACGAATGAGAACAAAGGTTGGAACAATAAGTATTGATACACCTAATAATTGAGTTCAATTCTCATCTATTGTTATCGAAATTATTATAACGTAAAGAGTACCTTTAGGTACTAATAAAACAAACGAATCATTATTTCTCTTCGTCTCTCTTTAGTCCAATTGATTTGATTCGATACTCTTCTACTGTCTTGAATATTTCAATTTCGAGAAATGTCTAAACAATTTATTGGAAACAAAGTTTCGAGACGAAACACGTTGATTGTATAATTAACTTTATTGATTTTACTTCTTGAAAATAGCTTCTAAACATCACACCTGTCACCGGTTTGACCCTCAAACAATTTAAGTTGATAACTTTGAAATTTAATTTCTAACAACTAATTTTCTGACAGTAAGTACATTAAAACTTGTGGAAACTTTACCTTTGACTGTGTGATGTATCTTCAAGAGCTGTGAGATCACTTACTATCATGTTATAACTAAGTTTATAATCACATTTTATTTGTTTACTTTCGTGTTAAATGTTCGTTCGGAGAGCGCGACGGGGCGTGCTTCTTGCTACGCCGATGCGACTCAACTGACGCTTCTACGCTGTAGGCCCGTAGACATCGCTACGAAAGTGCGACGCGGCTACACTCGTAGCACATAAAGTTTTATTTTTTACTGTACCTACGCTTCGACGTGACGTTTAGTTTTGCGTGTCACCTTACTTTGTACTTTTATAACTTTATTTTGTAGTTTTTGTTAGTTAGCAATTTATGATAGTTTACTACTTTTCTTTCACTAGGAGGACCAATGTCATTGCCAATGCTAAATCGATATTAAACTCACCTCACCGTTCAGTTCAAATATTTAGTTAGAAAAGACCCATATTGTCCGAATTTTCGATTCCAGGATTGAAAATTATTTATGAGAAAAGATAACACGGATAACGGTAATAATTATAATTATTACGTAGCTCGTAGGTAGGAGATTTTCTGCCTCGTTATTTTAGTGGTCGCAAACGCAGTGGCTGAGCCTAAGTTGGGTTCCCGGGTCAGACAAAAAATGTGAATGGATTTTAACATTAGTAATTTCTCAATAAAATAGCACTCGGTGTTTGGAAGCTGGTGGTATGATACCCCCGTGCTTCGGAAAGCACGATAAGCCGTTGGTCCAGCGCCTGATCTCTCTGGTCGTGTCGGATTGCCGTACCATCGGACTATAAGAGTAAAGGAACAGAGAGTGTGCCAGTGTTTGTGCATACACTTGTACACTAATATCCCCGGTGTACTTGGCTAATCTCCGTTGAAATTGACGCCGTGGCCGAAATGCGGTCGGAAATATATTAAGCCGCGTTGACACGATCAGAGTACGCTCGGACCGAGTGAACTCGACCCATACCAACCCATCCGAGTGCGCTTGGATTTTGGGTTGCCACAATACGAGTTGCGTCCGAGTAGGCATCCGAGTCGATTCGATTTGAGCAAACTCTGTTCGTGTCAACGCGGCCTTACGTAATTTTCACTTTTACTGAATACAACAAAAACTCTCTTTAATAAAATGTTGAAGTAATAAAACATACATTTCAACCAGTTTAAAATGTCAAGTTCCATTTATAATAAGAGAAAGACTGCAATAGTTGGTTCCGAGTAAAACCGCTGACATACACATAACTCATTGAATCTGCATTTAGCATATTAAATATACCCCGAGGCGAGTGTACTCAAGTGTACTGAATTTACATGAGTGGGTTAACGGTAAAATGAAAAACGGATCTCAGCGTGTAACTAGCACAGCTTGGGTGTGTTATGTGCACACTTTTATATGATCACTTTCATGTGTCACTTATTTATGAAAAGGTGGGCAAGAGCTCATCCTACTACCTACTAATTCTTCCTACAAATATTATAAATACAAAAGTTTGTGAGGATGGATGGATGGATGGTTGGATGGATGTTTGTTACTCTTTCACCCAAAAAACTACTGTACGGATTTGGATGATATTTGGCACACAGATAGTTTATAACCTGGATTAATACATTCATTTTTTATCCTGGGTGTACAATCCCGTGGGAAATTCCTGAACTACACGCAGGCGAAGCCACGGGTATAAGCTCTCTTCTTAAATGGAATAGGGAATAGAGAGAGACATAGCATAATCGTAGCTATTCCCACTGCTGGGACCTAAGGCCTCTCTATAAGATAAAATTTGCAGTGTTTGCCTAGTGTCTTAATTTTTTTTTTCTTCTTAGCTTGTCTATGGCAATCTAGATTGTGTCTGCCCAGAAGTGAGCCATTAGTTTGGTGCCTTCAGTAGCGTCAATCAGTTCCTGTAATGAACAAACAACAGGACACCCCATCGTTTATGGAACAGCACCACATTTACACTCCAGGGCAGAGTCATAAATGACTTATTTTTTTTGGTTCTAGGACATGTTTTCCTCACGATTATTTCTTTCACCATAACGAGAACGTTTCGAAAAAATATTTATTATATAAAATAAAATTTGAATTCAAATTACAGGAAATTGATGTTGCTGTTGGATTGAGGAATCGTAAAAATGGCAGATGAGTATTCCTCCCTCGAGAGTTATTAGGGTTAAATGGGTCGTTTTGGGTGTTCGTAGGGTTAGCAAATGAATAAATATAAAATTATGATTTTCTTGATCGAAGGCTTCGTGAATTTTTTTTTAAAATATTTTATGAAGAAAATGAGTTTCTTTTAATGTTGTAGTGCAATCCTGAAAGATACAATTAAGTTCTAAGTTTTGAAGAGACATCAGTGTGAGTTAAAGACTGCGTCGTTGGTCTAGTGGTCGCAACTGCTGAGCATGAGGTCCTGGGTTCGATTCCCGAGTCGGGCAAAGTGTTATTTCGTTTTTCCACCAGGAATTTCTCAGTAGCGGTCAGGGAGTCTGGGTTTGCGTCCGGTTGATGTCAATAGGCTCGCCCCCTATTACATGGGACTTAAACATAACTGTGGAAATGTGGGTGTACTAATAGGTACAACTCTGCCTAACCCTTAGAGGATTACAGGCGTGATGTGATGTTATGTTTGATCAGTGTGTGTTTTAGGACTACAGTAGGTAATTATGTTTTTTTATCATTTCAAATCAAATTGATTTAATTTACGTTAAGAGAGGGCATGTAACTCTCTATCTTTAATCAATAACTAATACCATTTCAGATTAGATAGAAGACGGTTTGAGTAAATAAATGTAACATTTTAGTTTACATTCTTTTATCTGACCCATATCTAAAATCAGTATGCAGAAGAGGTTTTGATCTTATAGTTTTTATTTTTCGATTTAGCACAAAGATTGCCAACTTGATTACTTTTTAAATACGCTCGTATTCCTCCAAAACTATATTAATTTCGTGATGCGAATCTGTATTGGATAAAAATAGGTTTTAGTATCTTACGATATCAGATATTTTTGTTATTTTAGAATTAAGATTACTTATTTTATAGTATGTACAATTCTGCTTCGACTACCAATTTTGTTCGAATAAATTCAAAAACTATTTCAAGTTGTGTTCAGTGATGGCTTACAGTACTAATTTAAACAGGGTGTAAATGGGCCTTTCTCGATGCCGTCAACCAATCATTCTGGACATCAAACTAAGTAACTCTACGTTAAAATTAATGCTGGGAAACAACTTTTTTTCGAGGTGAAAAATCACGTTTTACTGTAGAACTCAATGCAACGCACTCAAAACGTTGTGCTGATGGATGTATTAAATAGTACGGGGGTCGTACAGGTTTTAAAAGTAAAGTTGTAACATTAACAACTTGTATTTAAAACAAACTTGTGAAAAAGATGGAACTGTGACCCCCAACATCCGGGGGACATTGGGGGTCAAAGTTCCAACTATTTCATTGAATAGTACGGGGGTCATGCAGGTTTTAAAAGTAAAGTTGTAACATTAACAACTTGTATTTAAAACAAACTTGTGAAAAAGATGGAACTGTGACCCCCAACATCCGGGGGACATTGGGGGTCAAAGTTCCAACTATTTTATTGAATAGTACGGGGGTCATGCAGGTTTTAAAAGTAAAGTTGTAACATTAAAAACTTGTATTTAAAAAAAGCTTGTGAAAAAGTTGGAACTTTGACCACCAATATCCCCCGTAATTAGAAGGTTCCCAGGTATGGTCAACAAAAAAAACACTGCAATGACGGGGAGAACAAGTGCCTTTCGGTTTCGTCAAGAGTACTTTTACACCCATTGTTTTACTGATACTCCTCCACTGATACTCTTTATTTGAAAGCAAATAAGTAAAACTTTTTGTACATCAAAAAGCATTTAAATAAATCGGCATCTCTTTACCACATCAGTAACAACCCTAAAAGCAACATCGAAAATACCACGGCGCTGTTTACAGACAACTGAGCATCCGACATTTTTCTCCAATTCCATTGCTCAGCAAACCGAAGGAAAGAGTTAAACGAAATGAATTGCTCGGAGCACATTTCGGTTATTTATACGAGACAGATCACGTTTTAATTTATCGTCCTAATACGCATTTACAATCAACCACACATATACTCTAATAAGCTTAAAAACCTCAAGCAAAAACCACCTTAATCTCAACAAAAACACGGGTTATATTCGCGTGTATGTTTTGCCAATGAGTATAAAGCTTAAGTGCCATGTTGTACAAACATTGGCTCTCGAGTAAATTACAATTACTTGAGACACGCATCTGTACTTGAGATCCTCTCAGTGTTCTCTAAAATTAACTAGGACTTCTGTGCCAGAGTCATTTGCATATGGAAATAAGTGGATCGGAATAGCTGTCAACGTCTCGATGATGTAGTGGTAGTAAACAGCTGTGAACCTTGAGGCTGAGGATTTATGTTTGGAAATAGAATTAAGGAATTTTGTTAATAATTTGTAACTATTTGTTGTATACCTAATCTACCTATAGTTCAAGCCATTATTCCACATGACCAGTGTATTTGGAAGCCATGGGGAGACAGAGGCCTTTGCGGATCATTGCGATTATTTATTTTTTATTTATTTAGCCAACAATTGTTTACACGTAATAATTCATTGCGATTGACTGATTGATTGGTATACTTGCACGGCTAACACGGCATGCACAGGAAACGGATTAAAAATACAAATTTAATTATTATTATTACATATTCTTTGATTATGGTTTAGGTTAGTTTTTTGTTCTTAAGATTAGGTTAGTTAAAACATTCAAATTAATTACTTATAAACATATTAACAAGAAAATGGAATCACAAAAAATATAAATACTAATTAAAATTACAAAAAGAATTTCGATACTGCAGGATAAAAGTAATTGAGTAATAATTGATGACTCAGTTCATGTATGATCCAGTTCAGGCTTTCAAATATGATCAAAATAACTCGGCAACTATGGTTTTGTAAGATCATCATCATCATCATCATCCGCAGCCCGACTTCACCCACTGCTGGGTCTTGTGCTAAACTCCATCCTCTTGTGCCAGCCTCAGCCAGGATATTCGCATTTTGTAAGATAGAGTGCCTACATTACCTTCGATAACTCACTTTGTCAAAAGTCACGTGGCCAAAAATATCATCAGAAAAACCGATACAAATGGACACCTTCATAAAAACTGCCCATCCCGATAAAAGTTTCACTCCGATACAGAGAGGATCAGGTCTTAACCCCCCATTATAACCGTGACGTTAAAATAATGGAGCAGGAACATTCATTTCACTTGTCAGGTCCAACGTATTAAGTGCTTTGATCCTGACCTTTGGCTTTAAAGTTGTAAATCCCCTGGAGTCAGAAATGCCGGATAACTTTTCGTATAGTCCTCAGTTTCGTTAGTTTGTTAGCGAAAAATGTTTTAATGAATGACATTAATTTACAAAAGGGTAATTGGCTACTGCTAGCCCGAACAAACTTTGAGTTACAAATGATTAGATGTGAAGTTTGATATGCCTCATGTCCTTTTACCCAAGTACTGTTTATTTTATTTTCATATTGATGTAAAAAATATTTATGCTGTCTTGGCTTCCGTACGTTTTTTCACGGGTGACCACTGAAAACCAGCGCTGTGTTGTGGGCCCCCCATAGCACAGCATCATGCTGAGTGGTAACCTGCTTGTCGCAGTCACGACGTGCAAGCTGTTAACTTTTTTCTTTTTTTTTGTTCCGTCCTAATTTATAGTTTATTGTTTATTTTTTGTAATTTTGTATGATGCACGTCATGTCCCTGCGACAAAAATTTTTTTTTTTTCTTTCTTTCTTTTTATCTTTTGGATATAAGATTTTTTTTTTGCTTCGAAGGAGTCTGCCCAATACACCGTATCATAGTATGATCGTGCTAAAAACGTGTCAGGAAAACAAATAGTCATTGTATTGTAAAGTATGAGATTATACCCATCAAACCATTCCGTCACGCACCAATACCGTCGCGTGCCATGCACGGAATGTAGTAGTAGTTCGTGTCATGTTTCTGTGCCTGATAAGTTATGGTATGGTACGGTTTAGTGGGCAGACTCCTTTAAAGAGGTTTCCGGTAATTAATTTGAAAAATAACTTGTGTAAAAAACTGATTTTTTATTAAATACACGAGGCGTGTTATTTTGAGTATATAGCAAAACCAAGTTACTAATAAAGTCTCCCTATAATAAAAGATTTTAAATAAATTCTTCCTTGTTTAACAATGTAGGTAATGATATTAATGTCGCTTTCAACATCAAAGCTTCATTTTGATAAAACATTTATTTTCCGGAATAAAATTACATAAAATTATAATTTGCATGAATAATTTTAAGGCCTTCATGTAGGTATAGACGCAGGTACCTTGTCATGGATTACGAAGTCTGACACAATGCTTTCATAAATTCGGACGTAGACTTTACATTACCGAAACGGGTAGACCTCAACATTACAATCAAAATATTGAAAAGAATAAAACGTTCTGTATTAACAGTAAAACTCGGTACCTAGATGTTTGTTAGGTCCTTACTCATTGATATATCATCATCTGCCTAGCCTTTTCCCAACTATGTTGGGGTCGGCTTACAGTCTAACCAAAAGCAGCTGAATACTAATAATTTACATGGAGCGACATGGACTACTATACTCATTGAGAATAATGAATTTAAAAAATGCTGGACACAAATTACGATTAGACAAGGACAGCGGGTCGCACGGTTGTTGTAGCAAATGTAGGATAAGCTAGACTTTATTCTGTTAAAAAACTACGTACGATGCTAGGCCAGCTCACAGTTAAAAGAGGAAAGTTAAAGTTAAAGTTCGGGCGGGACTGTACGAAACACTACCATTCTCTGAATTTTTAATATTTTTTATACGCAAACCCTGCGTAGGGAACTACAGCTGTTTTGTTTTTGGCTATTTTAATGGAACGAAGATTTCGAGAGCTGTGAGTAGAACGAAGACGTCCGGTGTACTGAATCGGAAGGTCGCAGGTTCAAACCCTGCTTGCACTCGAATTTTTCTTTCCATATCAAAACATTCTCTGAATTATCTAAAAGTTATAAAAAAAACTCTAATATCGCACAAGATAGAGAGGTTTGGAAGGAGAAATGCAGGGCTTTTGCCCACAATAGGTCACTTATAGGTTATAAATAAAGAAGAATCTGCGAGTAACATAAAAATATTCAATTCAAACTATCAACTCAGCCTATTGCACTCCACACAGGTTTCAAACTGCCCAGGAAACCATCTCTTCGAATTCCGCTATTCATCTAGTCTATCGCAGACTTTTATAAGTCGTCGGACCATCTAGCTGGGGGCGTTTCACATCACATTTGTAGATATGCGGTCTCCACTCCAGAACTCATTTACATGGCGTAATCATGCCTTAGGAGAGATCCATTCTGTCGCAACGAAATCAACCGTTAAGTATTGAGAGATAAAAGATTTTTGTGAATAGGTCCTTTATTTCACATTTTGGAGCTGCTCCAAAATGTGAAATAAAGGACCTATTAACAAAAATCTTTTATCAGATCCTTTGAACCAGGTCCTGTCCATCTACCAGAAACTCGATCAATACTTACCAATCTTTTATTCATTCGCCAGAATTTGAAATAAGAGAAGTGTTCCGGCTCCTTAATGCACAAACGAATATAAATTCGGAAGATGTTTTCTATCAAGAATATTGTTCCAGTCACGATTTGAGGAAATCTCGATTCAAGTGGAGTTCGCTTTTGTACGTAGGAATCGAATAAACAGCCTTATGAAATATTTATAGTGAGCGGCGAACCTTCGGTCGGTTGTTGGAAAAATTTCATCGTCGGCGTTAAGCCTCGAGATTCATTGGGAAGCAAAGTTGTGCAACATTTTTCAGTCAACATCTTTCACTATTTTTTTTTTTTTTTTTAAAAAGAAAATGTTGCAGCACCATGCTGAGATAGGAACCTTTTGGCCTCGTACATGACCAATTTAATTGTTTTATCTTTTCTTTTTGCCTTTTTATATAACTTTCGTTTATTGTAAATTCAACCATGTTTTTTTTTGTTTTGTCCTGTGTGAGTCTAATAAATATTTTTTCTTGCTTTTTTCTCTTTCAAAATTATTTCAGCAACATGTTTAGAAGTTGTGGAGAACATTATATTACTGACATGTTTTCAATTTATATACAAAAAAAATTGATTTTTGCCCACGTTTTCGCTTGGCTTATGGCCGTCAATTATCCCAAGGAAACGTTTTGTGACACTCGGGAATAATTTAGTTTTCCATTATTGAAAGAATTTTCGAAATCCGATCATAAATTCCGAAGATTACCCCCTTCATACAAACTTACAAACAAATACCTCTTTATAATATTAGTATAAGTAAAAGAAGCGCATATTTCAACTGTCTCGTTGGTCCAGAGCAATCGCTACCGCTGAGCGTATGGTCTTGGGTTCGACCTTCAGGCTAGACAAAGTGTCATTGGGTTTTTCATGAGAAGTTTTCAGCAGCGCTACGGTGTCTGGATTTGTGTCCATTCAATGACAACTGACACAGCCCCTCTTATACTGGATGGTCTAAGTACGTCGCTATTTTACCCTTGTACCACCAGGACCCTTGGTCTCACAAAAATTAGATTCCCCATACCAGTAGCAAGGGTAAATTTTTATAAGAAGTAGGTCGGAGTACATAATTATCTTTAATGAGATTTTTATTATTTGTCTATAGAATACTGACTGTGCCATTTTCCAAAGGGAATCCGGTAGGAATCGAGTAGTATGAAACCTTCGCCACTGCCCTACACCCAGGGTTATCGGAAAATACCCAATTTATGTTCCGTAAATCTCCACACAAACAGAAATAAGGAGATGTGGGTTAATTTCCTTACCCTTATAAGGCTTTGAATAACCATCTTGATGCTGTAATAACAATAATTTATATTTAATCTTTGTTTCCAATGCATACTCAGCTTTATTCGTGTTCGTGAAGTTTATATCTGGAGTTGTAAAGTTTACAAACATTGAAACTTTTCTCTCGGTTATCTGTTCGCTTTGTATATGGAGAACATTTCTGAACAAGAATTAAACACTCGTTTGCTAAATCGTTTGCGCCAAATGAGGTGATCACCCTTTTCAGTGTCTTTATAAGTATCTATTATTTATTTATATTTTTAAAGGTATAAACACAAAATTATACGACCCCAACATTAAAACTACAAAAAAATCATTCAAAAATCACAAAAATCATTCAAAAACAATTTATGGCGTAATAACGTGGCTACATAATAACTGCCGCTCGGGTCGATGTTTAGGCCGTGCTTGCCTAGGTTGGTCTATGGATGGGTGACCACCCATTACATACCGAGTTTCCTCCGTGCCTCGGAAATCACGTGTTATTTGTAGATCTATGAAAGTCGTTAGGTAGTCAGTGGGCTCAGTGGCCCAAAAAGTCTGACAACCAGTCTTACCAAGGGGTATCGTATTACCCAGTACTAACTGGGTTGTGAAGGTCAGATAGGCAGTCGCTCCATATAAAATACTGGTATTCAACTGCACCTGGATAGAGTGGAAGCCGATTCCAACTATGTTGGGATATATCAGTCTGTTCAGATGCAGTTGAATACTTATCTGGTCAGATAAAAGATATATAGAATAGATGGTCAGTTACTTGGTTGAAACTTGAAATTGACACCACTATTATGCATACGAAAATTTTGGTGCCTGCGACTAAGATTTTCGCTGGCAGGAAGTCCTGAGTTTGACTCCCAAATCGGCCTAATAATCTGTGTTATCGAATAGTGTTTTTATTTGTTGTTCTGAAAATCATACAAAAAAGATCTTCAATTTTCTATTTGTGAAGATGAACAGTATACAGAAGTTATGTACAAGAATACAGATGTCTTAGATTTAAATATTGAGTCTTTTATTGGACACTAAATATTGCCCACGGCATCGCTCGCGTTAATTTCGGGCTGTACTCTGTTTGTAATAATATAATTCATTTATGATTCGAAAGACACGTGGCGCCATCTATAATCATAAGAACGTTATTGTTGTTTTCCTCGGGAACAGTACATTTTTTCGGGATGCTGTCCGTTTCTGTACACCTGAAAACGTATATGCAAAATGTCAGGATGATCGGTTCAGTGGTTTAGGTGTGAAAAGGTAAGAAACAAACAAACAATCCTACTTTCCCATTTATAATATAGTATATTACAGTAAGGAATAAGGGTGCACGGATTTCTGAAAAGAAGGAAATAATAAATCATTTTTTGCCTACCTACCTGTAAAAAAATTGCTTTAATCAAAATTTAAATTGCCTGGTTTCGTTTTTAATAACCGATCGGGAAGAAATGTATAAATCTCTAATAAATAATAAAATTTTGACCTGAAATAAAAGTACCAAGCTTTAGATTAATTACTAAAAGTTTAGACGTTTACCAATTAGTGCTTGAAATAATTACGGAGATTCAGAGCAATTAATAGTTTAACTTTTAAATTATATAATATCTCTCGAATAAATAATTAGTATAAACTAAATACATTAGTTAATTTAATGGATATTAACACATGGAGTGCCTCGTTGGTATAGTCGCAAGCGCAGCTGTTGAGCATGATGTCCTGGGTTCGATTCCTAGGTCGGGTAAAGTGTCATTGGGTTTTTCCGACAGGAATTTCTCAGTAGAAGCCACGAAGTCTGGATTCGCGCCCGGTTGATGGCAATAGGCTCGCCCCTTATTACGTGGGACTTAAACATAACTAGCGGAATCTGGGTGTACTATTAGGTGCACCTCTGCCTAACCCTTCGGGGATTACAGATGTTATGTTATGTTAATGTACTCCCGTATAAATTACTAGTACTCAGCTACAACCGGGTAGAATGGAAACCGACCCCAACATAGTTGAAAGATGGCATTAATTAAGTACTTAATTTAACCATAACGTTCGGTACGGGCCCCTTTGGGGGTCTGACACTCAAACCTCCGCTGGATTGGTACCGGCCCCCGAAGGGGTCTAGCGTTTAAGTCATACGTAATCATCATTATTTATGTAAATATTTAATATTCTGATTATCAAATTCTATGAGTGTACGTTAATTAAGAGAGTTGGATAAAAAGTTCATATGTGTTCGCCATTAAAACTTCTATATTTAGCGCGCAAGTTTCTTAATTTACCCTTTAAAAATCCAAGTGCATAATATACGGTCATCGCCATTTTGACGTCAGTGCTGGCCGAGGCTAAAAATCATAAAAATTGTGGTTTTCGGACATCCAAGCTCCACTATGTTGAGAATGATTAACTCACTCTCTTAAATTATGTGACGAATTAATCCATAGTTCAATTTAAACAAGCAGTGGTAATGATGAATTTTGATATCTTACGTCGAAGTTTCGCGCCAATCGTGCGTGTTTACATTTTTATTTTTCACATTACACCACACAGACGCGTAAAGATTCGATAACAATTTTGACAAATATCATTCCAAATATTATAAACAATATGAGAATGCCCAGATCTTAGCGTAATTTACTAGTACGGGACCAATAACTCGTAATATTCATTACGACTCCTCAAATTTGTATTCGAAATTGATGACCATTTTTTTTTTTAATTATTGTGATGTGTGGAAGCGATTGTTTCAATCGATGAATTTTTGTGTTAATTTCGATAATCGAGAAATTAAATTATGTAATTGAAAAAATCGATACATGCAAATTAAAATAATTTTGTTTTAAGCGTAAAATAGAATAAATAATACAATAATATTTTTTTAAGCTTTATATTGGTAATTTTAATAGTTTTTCGTAAATTGTAGGTACTAAAACCGACACAACAAACAGCACAGACTGATCTGTGGCTAAATTCGCGCTGTTTTTTTTTCACATCAAAATTTAAATTATGAATGCATTCGCTGTTCAAATAATTGATATTGTATTTTACTAGATAATTTATTATGATTTTTTTATATTATTAAAATATGCTTTTATTTAACTTCCCTTGTTAGTAAGTATTGGTCAAACCTTGCAACTGAATTTCAAACCAGTTTCCTTATACTGATTGAGCTGAATTTTTGCGCACACCTTTTGTTCTGGTGACAATAAATTTTTATGATAAACATTACTTAGTCCTGCAGCCAAGATCGTCTCCACACGAGAGAACTCCTCAACGGTTAATAGCGCGGACACGAAACTTTGTATACGCGTTTAATTTTAATAATTTAGATGATTTCTATCATGACCTCATCCTGCAGTCAAAATGGTCATCTCACGAGGGAACTCCTCAACGTTAAATAGCACGGATCCAAAAATGTGAAGACGCGTTCATATTTGATGGATAAACATGATTTTTATCATGAGCTCATCCCGCAAAGAGAATCGTCGACACTCATCAACGGTGCATAGCATAATCTAATGATGCGGTATTAGAAATGTACAGAATACAACAAAACTAAAAATTCGAAAATAAGATTATTATTTTTCTATTGTTTGGTCGGTTGAATATAAAAAGCCCAGGATGTTGGAAGGCATAATATAAATTTATTTGGTTCGCAAGATGAATTTAGTATGATAAAGTTATTATGTTAGGTTAGATTCGTTATTGTGTATTCACCATTTACAAATACTTATTTTATCAGCCTGTTCTTTCAAAAGGCGGGGGGGGGGGGGGGTCTGGGAAACTGCGGGTCAAATGCCAAATGGCATTCCAATTTTCTTTATCTTTTGCCTTCTCCGACTAATACCTTTAATAGTCAATATTTTTATACTAAATAAGCTTGGTTTAGTAGCAACCCAACTATTTTTAAGATAACTCTACTAATGCGAGTCTCTCTTAACTCTTGCTCTGAGGTTTCTGTCACATAACTTATGACGGCTTAACTCAAGTGACATGGCCCACGGCCTATGATGGATAAACTGAACACTGCAGTTGTAAGAAGAGTTTTTAGAGTTGACAGTGAACCGCTTTCGAAGAATAAACTAATGTTTCTTCAGGATACGTCTTATGAATTGCCGATTGCGAAATAAAAGACATTAAGTTTGTCGGCCGTTGTCACCGAGGCAGGTCCAAGAAACGCTTGCCTGACGATTTGGACTCATTCTTGGCTGATTGGCCAGAGAAGCCAAATCACTAGCATAGTTGGAAAGGATTGGAGGAGGTCTTTGCTCAGCAGTGGGAAAGAATAGGTTAAACAAAAAAAAAGTTTGTCTTACTCTAACACATAACCGACAAAACGCTACCAGTCGATACACAATTTTAGGAATAAATATAATTCGTCTTTGGCGGATCAAACCTTTTTTTTTTACTATGCCTACCATGATTCTATACCCAACCTTCAGATATTACAAAACAAAATTCGCAATAAATGATAATAGTAAATTAAAAAACATAAGTATAAATGTGAATTGTGAAACTTAATTTCATGCCAAATCCAACGCTGCTAGTTCAACGGAAAGTTAGGAGACCATCTATAAGTTTTTAAAAGAAAGGTAATCATCAGAATGTTTACTTAGAAGCAAGTTTTTTTTTGGGATTACACATTTCAGTGTTTCTTATCAATCTTCTTCTCTTGAAATCAACCAAAAGCATCGAATAATTACTAAATGAAATAATTTAAAAAGATAGCATAAAAAGATTTATTTTAAAATTAAATAATTATTTGAAATTATACCAAAGAGTTTTTATTCCGTTTCAACTCTTTTCTTTCCAAACTTGATTTCATTGCGAGTATCGATTAGGCTTTACGTAACTTTATAATCGAATGATGAAACGTTGGATAACGATCAGCACTAGAGTTTTTAGTAATATTTGTCATGACTTTGATCGTGTTTTTTCATGGAATTATGTACGAATAATGGTAAAAATAAGAACGCAGATAGAATGTTACTGTCTTTATTGTGCCCTTTCGAGTTTTTTTAGCAAACGAGAAAGTTATCTAAGTACATTATTTCCAGTGCATCTAAGTTACCTATTTTTTGGAAGGGTGTAGTAGCATGTAATTTACACATATTTGGCAATTGACTGACGCCGTTATACAAACATCAACACGTTATTGGAGATATTAACCACAAACTTATGGTATGAAACAGCTTCCGCAACATATTTTTCATAATAAAATCGAATGTTGAAAGTTCACGAAAATTCTTGAAATTCATGACAATTCGCATCACCCCGCCGATTCAGCTGGTGTGTCATGTGTCAAAATCTTGTCGAGCATAGTGGTTAAACCTTATAAAAGTGTAATTTACTTTTAATAAGAGGAACAATTAAATCGTAGCGTCTACATTAATTAATCTTATTTTACTTCCTAGGATTATCCTGGCTTACTGCCGAGACTTAATTTTTTGTTTTCCGGTTTTCTTTTCCTTTCGAATTAACTCATTTTTAACAGCTTTATGGTAATGTAATTTTAAATTATTTCCTTACCAATTTTCATCAGTTTTCATTAGTTGAAGTTTCTATAATTGCAATTTAGGAGTGAATAACAGAATAGGTAAGCCAACTATATACCCGATGGCAAGCTACAATAAAGTGCTGTTTGGTAGATGAATAGATAGACACATAACATAACATCACGCCTTGTAATCCCCAAAGAGTTCGGCAAAGGCGTATTCAACAAGTACACCGTTTTGCCAGTTATTCGCCAAAAGTCCCATATAATAAGAGGCGAACCTATTGCCATCAACCGGGCACAAATCTAAACTATGTGACAGCTACTGAGAAATTCCTGATGGAAACACCCACACACACATTAAAATTTACACATAACACTTTGCCCGACTCGGGAGTCGAACCCAGGACTTCATGCGATCTATAGACCAACGAGGCAGTCATAATAGGTATAGAGTTAGCATTATATGAAGATACCTAATTAATGCCATCTCTATTGTTTCGTTCCCGAAAGAATAATTATGCAGGGAATGTTAGTTTGCAAAATAGACCTGAATATTTCTAGTACGCACGTAATTGCGTTTCAGAAAAAAATGTAAATTGTGTTTATATTTTCAAAATAATCCTCTCTCAACAATCAACGGAGAAAACACTATTATAAACAGGTACCTATCTAAATAAACGAAGTATCTCAATAATTATACTTCAAAATTGAGTGTTGAAAAAGATAAGCTTAACGCTTTACTGCAGTACGATAAATAAATATTCTTTAATCTCTACTGCGCCAAGTCGGCATTCGGCTGTCGGCATTCGACTTTTGGCTCCCGGCCTCGGTGAGACGATATCAATTAAAACGCTGAAGGCACACCCGTATAACTTCTTATCGTTCGCCGCCTGCCGTCTGCGAACAAAAGAAACGGTGTCTATCTTTCTATACCCTGACACTGCTACTATTGTAACTCGAATCTTTATACGTGTGAGAGTTAAGGTTGATGTCATCGGGTTCATGAGGACACATGACACAGGAGTATCAGAAGATTTCACCTTAATTTGTTCTTCGGTTAAAGATATACGTTTTAGTATCAGCATGTCTCATACTAGTGTCGTGATAATGTCTCACACCATAGACTAGTATGGTCAAAGAATTTGCAAAATAAAATCGTGAATTTTTGAGAATGTTAACACGAATTTAAAAGGTGTTCATTAAAACTCTTAGTAAGATCCCTCAGAATCCACGTAAAGCTGAAAAAAAAGTCACTTAAAATTTGGAACAATATTACCGTCTGTACGAAATGGCGATGCGATGATTAAGTATCCAACATTGGACAATTGCACGAGAACTGTGGGTAGAAGTAAAACGTATAGCGTAGTAATAGGTTAGCCGCTGTTCCACTCGTGTGGAACTAACTTCGCCTTTCCGGGATGAAATATAACCTGCTTCCGATGCTGGACAGGGAATTAGCTGGATTGAAAACTTGCTGAGAAACTAAAATGATACCTTTAATGGATGTCTGAAACATATTTTTCTCAGAAATATAAACTCGGTAGCTTAGTTTGTATTGCTTGGTGAACTTAGGAATGTTGAGCACAGAAGTAACACTGGATGGATGAAAAGGCAGCAGGTCTCGAGAACATCTGCGAAGATTTATAAACCTGCTAAAGACCTGCTGTCTGGTATGGATCGGAATGTTGGGCCACAATAGAGATGGATGAAAGGCGACTGAGATGTCGGTGACTGAAAAGTTGTGTGGTACTAGGTTGTCATGGCATGGTCATGTGATGGGAAGGAATGACTGAAACATCGTAAGTAAAGTTATGACTGTGAATTTGGATGGGTAGACCAAAGAAACGATAGATGGACTTTATGGAATTGATATGGCTGCCACATGTCTTCAAAAAATAGCTCTAAGACATGCCTCACTGTACAAAATATACTTGAAGGGAAGTTTTTACTATCGCACGTGTGATCATGACTGAACATTTTATGTATCAATTTATGTGGATTTAATTGCGACTAAAACACTTAAGACATATAAATATACATTATTCTTACATAATCAGCTAACATTAGCACAAGGTTTGTGCTAATTTAGACAATGTCCATCATCATTCTCATTCTCTTGCCCTTATCCCAATTTATTTGGGGTCGACGCAGCATGTCTTCTTCTTCCATACTTCTCTATTACTCGTCATCTCGCCAGACACCTCCTTTCTTGCCATATCATTCTTTACACAGTCCATCCATCGTTTCTTTGGTCTTCCTCTACTCGTATACCCATCCACATTCATACTCAAAACTTTCCTCACAACATTTTCCTCATTCCTCCGCATCACATGCCCATACCACGACAACCGATTACCACACAACTTTAGACAATGTCCAATGAAATGTCAATTTAGTTCCAAAAATCATTCATGAATTTCACACTAAATCCCTATAACAAAAGGCTATGAATAACACAATAATTAAAAGGAATCCTAAAATAGCTGGAATTAATTCCGAGAGATAAAATAGGATAATGGAGTGGCTGAGCCAGTTGGAATTTTAATACCTAATTACAACACTTTATCTTTAAAAAAGTAATTGCTTGGAATGATAGAATTTTTGAAGACTTTTAAATTGTGGAGATGAAATAAATACTAAAGAATTCTGCTTGTAGCCTGTAAGAGTTATATTGAATTAGCTTTTGCCCGCGGCTTTGCCCACGTAGTTGTCGTAAATATCCGATTACTTACCTTCACCCCCCTTTTTAACCCTTCGGAGGTAGAATTATCAAAAACGCCGAGACACGTATAAATTAATTTTCAATCGTCAGCCTAAACACAAAATTTGAAGATCCTAACTTCAAAACTGACAGACTTTCATACAAACTTCCATCTCCTATTTTAACCCTTTAGGGGTAGAATTCCCAAAAATCCTTTCTTAGTGGAGACCTTCTCTTTACAAAGAACACACTCTCCAAGTTTCATGTCTCTAGGACCAGCTGTTTGGGCTATGTTGATATATCACGTCGCTGTAGCGGTAGCTGGGTCGTATGTCAGTCAGTCAGTTTACCATTTTATATATATATATAGATATATATATTGGGACAGCGTCCACGGATGTTAAAGAAAGCATAACGTAGGTAGGCTCCCAAGAAGTTAACTGGCCACCAGTGGGCCTCAAAGTGATATTTTATCAGCAAGTGGAACTTACATATTCTCTACATTTGTTTAGGCCTTCAGGTGATCGCAAAGCTATTAGTACCAAACCATGTAAAATCATATAATGCTATCGCCTCTTTAGTCTAGCGGTCGCAATCGCGACTGCTGAGACCAGGTTCGCTTCCCAGGTCGGGCAAATTGTTATTGTGTTTTTCCATCAGGAATTTTTCAGTAGCAACCAAGGAGTCTGGATTTGTGCCCGGTTGATGGCAATACACTAACCCCCTATTGCATGGGACTTTAACATAACTGGCGAAATGTATGATGCACTATTAGGTACACCTCTGCCTAACTCTTCGGGGTTTACAGTGCGTGATGTTATGTTTTAACAGTAGAAACTAGCTTAAATTGGTACACAGCTATTACATAGACGACATCGCATCGAACAAACTAATGCGAACCGACAGTCTAACTACGTTTTTCCGTCCATTAAAGACGGCATTCAAAAGTCACCGTATAGTTTGTCTAACAACAATTGTTACTTACCTTTGTTGTATGGCCAAGAACTTGTAATTACGCATCGCTTCACAGTGCACGCTTCCCTGATGTTCTTTACCGCGTTTATCTCACGAGACTTTTTTCAGGTCGCCGATCCACGTGGCAGAATGCGATGTAGTGATTTTTTATGTTCAACGGTACAGATGGACGTCTCGGTTCAAGGATTAATGTTACCAAAACAACACCGCGTATTATCACTACATAGTGTAAAACAAAGTCGCTTCCCTGTGTCTGTCCCTATGTATGCATAGATCTTTAAAACTACGCAACGGATTTTGATGCGGTTTTTTTAATAGATAGAGTGATTCAAGAGGAAGGTTTATATATAAATTGCACCCGTGCAAAACCGGGGCCGGTCACTAGTTTAGATTGTAACAAGACATGCTTTCTGTGTACCCTGGAGGGGTAGGTAGAGGTATCTACCGTATCCTAATAATAAATATGACGGCTCAGTTAGCGCAGTGGCTGACACATTGGCTGCTGCGCTGCGTGTCGCGGGTTCGTTTCTTGCACGGAACAAATATTTATATGGCCTAAATGTAGTGGTTCTGGGTGTTTGTGTATGTGAGTTTAATGTTGATAAAAGTACTCACAATACTAGAGAAATAACCAGTATTAAAAAAAAAATTGTCTTTTTCTTGTAGGTAGCACAACAAACAACTACATTGCGTCAGAAAAGATTAAATGTAACGTTATAGGGACGCCTATTATCATGGTCAACCTTGGTATGGATTCAAATCCAAGCTCAGAAGACTCATTTGCGAGTACTAGACCAGCGCAACAGTCCTTATTTATGACCATCTATAAATCAATTTAAAAAAGACAAGGTAAATCGTTCGCTAAATACAAGACAGGCTAATTCCAACAAAATACGTTTCCACATTAACGTAAAATTTATTACAAAAAAAAACAACAGTTTCTTTGAGTTTTATTTTCCTATTTCCTAATAAGTGGCAACTACTACAAACAGTTGTGGCTTTTTGAATAAGCAACATATTTTCACCCACAAAAGAGCTTTGGAGCTTTGGATCCGTGATAATACGGGTTGAATTTATTCTTCATATCCCAAGGAATAATGTTTGTCCGCGGATTTATAATGTAGGAGTTGATGGAAAAGTTTTAGTTATTGTTGTACTGAGACGCAATGCTCTGAATAGTTAATTGGTTTGTTTGTTTGAGGATAATCTGATACTGGCTGTATTAAGCTAGGGGTTTTGACGTAGCAAGAACTGGGTTGATGTCGTTTTTGAATAATTGCAGTTTTTATTATTTACATAAGAAAATACAAGCAGCGAATCAAACTTAAAGTGGTCAAAATCAAATTCAAAGCATTTATTTCAAGTAGGCCAGTTACAGGCACTTTTGAATTGTCGAAACAAAGTCAACAGTGAAATATAGCTACAGTCCCAGTCACAAGGCACAAAAACTGTGAAAGTACTGTAGTTGCCCATTCCCTAAAGTAGATCTCTATGGAGAAGAACGGGCAAGAAACTCCATGGACAATCTTTTAAATCAGAATACTTTAACAAAACCTTGGTCTTCTTCATCATCATCTGCCTAATCTTTTCCCAACTATGTTGCGGTCGGCTTCCAGTCTAACCGGATGCAGCTGAATACCAGTATATTACATAGAGCGACTGCCTCTCTGACCTTCACAACCCAGTTAGTACTGGGTAATACGATACCCCATAAAGTGGTCTTCTTAATAAACACAATAAATGTGTGCAAATTCTGTCTTAATTTATGAAAATCTAGGTAAGCTCCCATACAAGGCTTCGATTTTTAACATAAACTAAAATAATTCTAAGCTACAAATAATTTAATTTCCTTGAAAGCTTTCATTTAAAACGAAGTAACTCAGTTAAATCAAAATATCGTAAACTAACGACGTCTCTTGGTGTTTTAAAACTAAAACAGCGGAACTTCGAAGTAAATAAAAGTTAAACTGTGCTTAAACCTACAAGGTTACTTCAATCTAGTTACTGGAGCTCTAAAATTCCGAATCTAGGTTTTTGGTTGGCGAGGAAGAAAATAAATATATACTGAAACTGCAATTTAGTTTTAGAGCAGTTTTATTTTAGAGCATTTTTATTTGGTAAAATAAAAAAAAATAGACAGTAAAAAAAAAATAGCGAAGAGCTGTAAAACTTTAACATAACATCCCCGAAGGGTTAGGCAGAATTGAACCTAATAGTACACTCACATTTCGCCAGTTATGTTTAAGTGCCATGTAATAGGGGGCGAGCCTATTGCCATCAACCAGGCTCAAATCCAGACTCCGTGGCTACTACTGAGAAATTCCCGATGAAAAAATCCCAATAACAATTAACTAATTTTATCCTTATTTTAATGTTGTTATCATCTCTGTCAGCCATTACCTTTAATTCTGCTCCTTTGTAACATTCATAATTATCATCTTTCACGCAATCTACCCATCGTTTACTTAGTTGTTGCTTAACCTCTTGAAACAAAATATAGTGATAGTATTTTTCTTAATTGTTTTTTCCTTGTAAAAGGAACAGCCTTTTACACAGCAGGAACAGCCATTTTTTACAGCCCACTTCTTACTTAGACTAAAATTAAACCACTTCATCATTTCAGCCGAAAGACGTCCACTGCTGGACATAGGCAAGTGTCGCCAGTTGCGCTCATCATTGGGGGTTTTGCCATAATCGCCACGCTTGGCAGGCGGGTTGGCGATCGCAGTACGGTTGTTAAAAACACAGAGAACGCTGCTGCCCACTCTCTGGTAAGTCCCTTAGTCGCCTCTTACGACACCCACGGGAAGATATGGGATGGTGCTATTCTTTTATGTCCGACACCATACGGAACAAACAAATTAAACCACTTACAAAATGTTTTTATCCGACTACGACAAAGCGAAAAGAAACTGTTATGATTTTAGCAGTCTATGTGTGTATGTACATATGTGTGAATGTTTATATTTACGTATGTTCCTCCGTAGCGCCTAAACTATTCATCTGATTTTGATAAATAAGGTATCTATCGATTCGTTATTATGGCCCGGGTAACATAGGCTACATTTTAACCGACTTCAACAGTAGGAGGAGTTGATTTTACCTTGTAAACCACGATTTTAATTAGAACGTGATTTTTCAGTAATCGGGTTTTCGAGTTGTAGTTTACCACACAAATTCTTGTTGTTTCATTATCATCATGGGTTACATTAACAACTGTCGTGTCTGTCGTCTGTCATATGTCCAACTTCAATCATTTCTGAACAGTCACTACTGAAACAAAACGTTATAGCACTAGTTAGTTTGTATTAGCTCTCCAAACCGTAACGTTCAAACATATTCCTTCACATCATTGTAGTTTTCTTTCAGTGCCGTAGATTATACTTTACGATCAGCTTCAAAGACAGTTGTGGCTTCCAGTTAGATGCTATTAGGTGGTTCCGTAACCTATTAAAGGTTCCTTACTGTTACACTTCGTACAACTATGTAAGAAAACGGATGAAATTAAAGATAAGACAGGGTGGGTGGTCATTAATAATATTTATTGTAGTTTTAGTTAATGGAGAGAACTGAAATGGATTATGATAGTGTTTTATAGGTAGGGCAATAAAATAATATCGTTGTAAAGACTATTTTTTTTCATTTAGATCGCCAACCAAAAATTAAAAAAATTAAATAACATAAAGAGACGTCACATCTAGTGTGTAAGTGGCATTTGCCAATCAAGACGCGATTTCTCGACTTCTCGACCACTTTTTTCTAGTCTCGACTTTGGCCAAATTTCACGAGAATTCCCGCTTTGAGAAATCTCGATGAGAAACCCTAACGGGGACCAATAAAGACTTTAAAATATGTTTTGAATAATCAATAAGCAGTTGGTATAATCCCTTTTAATTTACAAAAAAAAAAACTATATTTACCTAACAAAACAATTATCCAAAATGAGCAAGTGAACCATGGGAACTTCACTTGTGAAATAATAAAACACTCTCAAACGAAACCGTTTCATGAAGTTTTCCCATTCTTCATTACGTTTCGGGAGTTGTTTTGTTTATAATTACACTTTTTTATTCTGCGCAATAAAATTGCCAGGTAAAGTCTTAAGTCCGTCGGTTTCCTATTGTTACAACTTTTCTTTGTTTTTTGTTTACTTTAAATAAAGCAAATGGAAGATTTTTTGAATGAGGGAGTTTTTTAAATGGGTATATTATCTTGAAGGTCTTCTTCGCGCTCTAGTTAGTACTGGGTGAGCTGAACTAGAGATTTCGCTGAGACCAGTAAATAATTAAATTATTTGATTGGTCAGCGTAGTGGAAAGAGAGGTCAATGCATGAAAGACGTCGACCAAACTTTATTTCGAGATTTGCAGTGGGCAGTCATCATCATCTTTTTATCTTCTTTTTCTTCTATGTCTAAACAAGATACACGACACCTTGGAAAAAAGAGTAGCAAGTGAGCATGGCTACCCAGGGTACACCCGATGAAACGATTAGAACCTGTACTAATAACCGATTTCTTTTTTACTACCTTTTGTATAGTCGGCACATGCATAGTTTTAAGTCCCATATCATGGGTGGGGAGCGTATAGCAATACACTGGGCACATATTCAAGCTCCAGGCCTCTGCAGAGAAATTCCTGATGGGAAACCCCAAAACTCGACCTGAGAATTGAACTGAACCTCTATTTGCTGCTGCACTTGCTACCATAGAAGAATAATAAAGCCACTCGAATGACCTTATTTGAAAAAAGACAAAAATAATAATATTATTTTAGTAGCTTTAGACTGTCTCACTACTATACAACCTTCAGACAACACCTAACAAAGTACATTTACTGTTCTTGACGTCATTTGATGGAGGTGTGTCTAAGCTGCAAATGATTTTTTATTTACTTGGTAAAAAGTCTCATAACTTTTATTTTTTTACCATTATTCTTAAAAAGAATAGCATACCTACATAATATAAATATTGTGTACAATAGCTTAGCTATTCTAACCATTCGTTGACGTTATCTTCACGCCTGTTCTCCTGGTCGTGAATGGTTAGACAGAGGTGTACAGAAAAGGAATGCACTTTAATATTTCCTAAAACTCATTTGATCTCATCATGATAAGCATAAACATAATCAGCCTATTAATGTTCCCACTGCTGGGACGCAGGCCTCCTCTCTATGAGAGGGAATGGGCTATAATCCACCACGCGGGCCCAGTGCGGGTTGGTAGATGTCACACGTCTTCGAATTTTTGGTTCTAGGACATGCCGGTTTCCTCACGATGTTTTCCTTCACCGTTTTGAGAGCAGTGGTGATGAAATAAATTACACAAAGTAATGGCTGGGTTCGAACCCACGACTAACTGCTCGTAAGTCGGGGTCTCCACCACTGAGCCACCGCTGCTCTCATCATCGCTCGTTCGTATTTCCGAAGATAGCCGAAGTACATACTTTTCCTAGGAGTTCTTTACGTCCAAAATCCTCCATAGTAACCAAAATCCAGTCCTACTTACCCAATACCCATGTCGAAAATATGAGACTGTCCTTTTTAAAAAAAAAACAATAATTTTCTAGCTTGATAAAGTCTAATGGTTTTTTCTACAAAACCTAAACTGTCTCGATACAATAATTTCCTGTCTGAGGAATTACAGATGGGGACCGAAAATTCGTTTAAAACATTTTATTTACAAAGCAAACGGTATAAAATAAGTAATTTTGTTACATTTTCAATTAACAATCGAGAACTTTTACATTATTCATTGACTTTCAATGTTAGGGTTTGCTATTAGGATATTTTATTTAATTGAAGTCACGGGGTTCCATAGATTTTAAGATATTGTTTTTTTTTATCTATATACCTACTTAAACTCACGCCTTTTTCCATGGCGGTAGGCAAAAGTCACAGAACGCCACCATTTTTTATCTAATTTACATGTTTTACGAACACCGACTGATAAAATTCTAAAAAGTAATCTGCATGCGCATCACTGTGTCGATGCTTGATTTGAAAAAGATTATGTCATCGAAATATAAGCAGGATTTGTTTTTTCTTTTATACACTTTTATTTTTCACAAAAAGTTACATCATTATTCTTTATTCTCATAAAAATCAGTTTCATCCTTACACGCTCGATACAACATTTTGTCGGAAAGCTTACTTGTTTTATTTTTATTACAACGGCTGAGACACGATAACATAATTTAAGACCTTTATCGAAAGGTGGATCGCTTCGCAAAAGAAAATTCTCTTTTGCTGTAGCATAGAAAATATCTTTATAATATACCGTACCCCGTTCCCCAGAGCTCGATCCTAAAAGAAAATGAACCAAAGATAAAAGACTCACGCTCATTGATTTAAGGACACTTCTAGAAAAATTGAGTGGAACATTTCCAAAATACAAATTGATTGAAGGATTTTTCGAAGATTTTTTCGCCTCTGCCTCTGTTATTTGAGTGTAATCTCGTACTATATTGAAAGGAAAATTTGTTTGATAGGATATCAAGTAACAATTTATTTTATGCCTATTGGAGATAAGGTGAGATTGTTTTATCTAAAACTGAATTTTGTTGGGAGAAAAATGATTATTAAGAAACCATAAAACCACGTTTTAACCAAGATTTAATATCACGAAATCAAAGCAATCACAGATGCTTGTAATTTAAATAAAGAAAAAGAAAACATACAATCATCAAAATAAACCTTATCGTGGAATATCATTAGAAAGATCAGCGATGATATAAGCAACGGCTGTCCAGAATGCAGCTCCTAAATCAAGGTTCTCTGTAGTTTCAACATTCATAGTATCTCCTTCAGTGTGGTGGAACCAGAAATATTTCGAATTGTCATTGTGAAGACTAGCTCCAGGTATACCATTACCAGTGAAGATAGAAATATCAGAACCTGGACTATCACTTTCCACAAGAGTCGACGCATTAATTGATTGGAAAAGCTTCAACACTTCCGCCACAATACAACGCGTTTTGTAATTGCCACCGACAGCTAATCCCAGAGGAGCGAATGTTCCTTCATCAGACTCCATTATAAAGTTAATATTGTGACTCTCGTTTTTGTGCGCCTTCTGATATGCGTATGCACCAATCAGACCAAGTTCTTCAGCTGTCCAAAATATGGCTCTGATGGTTCGCTTCGGGATTAAGTTCAGTCGCTTTAGAATCACTGGGGCTGCCCAGCTGATGAAAAGGCCACCTCCATCATCCATTGCTCCTTGGCCAACATCCCAGCTGTCGATATGTCCCGATACTATGACGAGCTTTTCTGGCTCTGTTGATCCCTTCAAATCAATGAGAGTGTTCCTTGAGACCTTTGTTTCTAGAGTTGAATACATTAGAATGTGTAGTTTGACTGTCTCACCTCGGTTACTAATTCTTGTGATCAAATCAGCATCTTCCAAAGTAATTGCTGCCGTTGGGATTGGCTCAACACCATCTTCGTAGGTTTGGGTACCTGTATGCGGAGCATCAATTGAAAAGGGAGTTATAGACCGAACTAAAGACGCAATGGCCCCTTTTGCTGATGCTTTACTCGCTCCTTGCGACCTATATTTTACAGTTTCACCGTAGGTCGTAAATATTGGCACATAAAGAACAATTTTGCCTTTGATTCGATCAGCTGGTGTATTATCTAACTGTGTAAAATTAGATATAACTACTACTTCAGCTGTTAGTCCATTTATAGGTGTACTGACACTACGGCCGAGACCCAAGACTGACATCTTCTTTTTTCTTGGTTCAAGCATAGTAATTGTTTCTGCACCTCGTTCCCAGCGTGGAACCTGAAACATAATAAACTTGTATAAATACATCAGACATACCTAGTGTAAGAAGACACTTGAGTAAAAGTCTAATCTGGTAAACTTTAGAAACGAAGGAAAAATAATTATTTTAATTTTTTCATTTCTGCATTAATAACATAGCATATCTGTAATAGTACACCCACATTTCGCCAGTTATGTTTAAGTTCCTTGTAATAGTATGCGAGCATATTATTGCCATCAACCGGGCACAAATCCAGGTTTTCTCCTAATTGATGAAATTCCTGATAAGGAAAACCCAATAACACTTTGGCGGACCAGGGAATCCAACCTAGCACCTCATGCTCAGCAGTCGCGCTTGTGAAATAATTACATTTACTAAACATTTACATAACTCACCTCGACCTCTTCAGTAACAACATCCTTTAATCCTTCTTTATGAGACAGATCGATCATGTAATCAATAGATTTTTCAAGAGTTTCTGTTCCCGATGGCCGTGCTCCAAACTTGTCCACAAATTTCGCCAATCTGTAATTAACAAATAAACAAGTTTAAACCTTATCACAATCACATCACAGTACATCTCCCCTTGCTTGGTTTGTGAGAACACTTACTCATCATAAGTTTTGCCTTTAAAATCACCATCCAGAACATATCTCAGTATTTCATCCTTAACATTTCCGTAACCCCATATCTCCTCAATCAATTCATCTCCCAACGTTTCCCGGCATGTATTTGAATGTCTGTCCAGAACCTTGGCTTCATTCGCAACGATAATAAAAAGGGTTACGAATACAATACGATTGGAATTCATTTTTCTTCCAATGTCTTTGAGACATTGAGATATCTCGATAAAACGAGAGTTCTTTTATAGTATATCTATCTTGGTATCTTATCGCAATTGATGGCCGAATGTCTAAAACGTCTATACGATTACTTATGTCTGCGTTTGATAGACATTTAATACTCGAGAGACTTGAGAATATTTCATTGATATCTTATCAAAATGTGTATGAAATTTCAATTGTACGCACTCCACTTGATAGTATCATTTTGGATCATAGTATTACCACAGATAATCTAAGTGCTGAGATGCTATTGATGGTGTAAATGCGACTTTTTAGTGCTATGTTCACTAAAGGACCCTTGATTAGGGTGGACCCGCATGCCACCAGTTACCGATAAAAATGTCTATGTGTGGGGGTTCGGAATGATATACTGAACACGTGGCAGCTGTTATTGCGTCGATGTACCTTCCACCCTGTATTTAACATCACTCATAAAAGGAGTTCGATGTTGATCGGAAAAATAAGGATAACTACTGAATACACGTTTTTTTTTTTTGTGAATTTGGTTGTTCTAGTACTACCGTTTTCACTGATGGTAAGCCATTTTCACCCTTATACTTATTAGTAATAAGGTGAATTGTGGTTACAGGTCTAGAGAAGAAACTCTAGTAGAAGATATAAAAAGGTAATGTTTCATGCGTGGTATTCTTATTAGAGATTGGTTTGTTATTAAATACCATTAACAATAACCTTCCAAATAAATTGAACCAGACCGTAAAGCTAACGTTACATAAGACTGATTTATAATTTAAATAATGACTTCTTCAGAAAATATCAGATTTTAAACCTATTGTGTGACGAGAATAAAATAAAAACAACTGTAGTAAAATGAACTTCCAACATATCTACTGTTATTTGAAAATTAACGTGGTAGCTGAATGTCATACAAATAAAGATTGCCATTTATTTACAATTGACTTTTAGCTACAAAGGAGATCGGGCGGAAGCGGTTCAAGTAGCGTCGGTGAACGAGATTTATATTTTTTTGTTATGGCGTCTAAAAAATTTCCTTTATGGAGAAAACAGTTATTGATCATTTAAAATGAACTATGTAATTAACGATTGAATTAATTAAAAACAGCGTCGGTGATTAAGACATATAATTTTAAAGCTTGTTAGAGGAAGGTTAGAGGAAGGGTTTTTCTTTGTTAAGGACATAAGCAAAATGGCACCGGGAGAAAAAAGTTAAACGCCAAAATGTACAATTACTGAAAACAAAAACTTTTAACTCAAGAGATATAGGAGGCGTCGGTGATTAATTCATTGGTTTAACGCCCCTTTGCTTGAACGTACAACTATCTTGTAAGAATACTCTCAGACACACCTAAGGTTTTTGTTGTGTCAAGAATTTGGTAAACGGTTCCCTTTCATCACATAACACCTAATGCGAACAACTGTGAACTTTGGAATAGGTACGATGAAACATGTATACTTACCCCTTAAGAGTTATAGTTGTGAAGGTTACGCTTATATTTATCAGTGATGAAATTATAAAGACTTGATACTACTTGTATTGGTCAATATCACTGGTATAGTCCACCTTGTATTGCTCTTAAATAAAACGAAGAATTCGATTTACAAAAAAGCATCATTTAATCCCTTTTTAAAGCAATATCTACGAGCTTTGGTAATTGAAAAGCATCAAACACAACAAGTGATCTGAGTAACCCAGAATCAACAAAGCTTCTTGGACCAGAATCTATAGAAGTCTGCCCGATCTCTTTTTGTTAGACATCATCCATCATGATTTTCCTGTCCTAGTTCCATGTTACGTATTTGGGTGTCAATACTTTTTTTTTTCATGATTTTTGACACCATCTTTGTGGATATAACTTCTATTTTATTTTATTCCATGCTTTATTCCTTTTTACGGGTTTGCAATCATTTTAAACCTTCTACACGAGCAAGTAATATAAATCTTGTAACAGATCTCTAAGTGAAATCCTTCAAAAATCCAATTTAGCAGCGATACCAATATAATAAAATTTACAACAATACTCACTCTTCATAGGTCTTCCCTTTGAACGCGCCCGAGACCGTGTAGTTTATTATATTATTTACAACGTCTTCATAAGACGCAATTTCATAAACCAAACTTGAATCAACAACACAACCATTGGGATCAAATATCTTCCTTTGCTGACATTTTGATTCGAAAACTAGGAGCAATATTAAGAAAACAAATGATTTTATGAACATTGCACTGTGATATGTACGTCCGCTCTCGGTAACTGTCCATAAACAAATAGTAGAGTGGAATACAGATGGAGAACATTTGGTAGGGTCTAAATAAGGCGGTCAAGTGCGAGCAAGGCATACGCGCCTAGCACGAACGTGTGAAGAAAACCCAACGACCGATTTTAAAGTTTTTTAAGACTTTTTCACTGGAGACATCTACAAACGTTTTTTCAATGGTAAATACTAGTTTTCAATTAGTAAATTAATCGAAATTACGTTACGTTTATATCGCTCATTCGTCCTAGGGCTCATGGTCGTAAAACTGTGCATTGTTACTAGGTAGTGTAGTGTGTTTGATTGGGAATGTTATCTTATTAGTAATTTGAGTCTCGAGGTTAGATGAATCAAAGCAAAAATGGTTTTGTAATGCATTGTTTATCTGCTTGTGCTCAATATGTTACAATAATTGCTGGTATGATCAATTCGATCATGCTAAGAAAGTGGGCATTAATTTAATAAATGGGTTAATAAGGTTCCTAATATCATTCATTGAATCGAGTCATTGTCTCTCATACAATGAAGGCGCACAAAACACCGGCGGGACTGATCCATTCATGATAATAGACGCCTTATTTAACGAACAATAGTTCTATTAAGACTGAGATATTTAGGACTTCAACCACACTGTTTATTTGTTCATTTTCATAGATTATTATTAGTTTTTGTCCTTGCAAGGGTAATAATAACCGCCGCACGGGTCGATATTCAATGGATAAGCAGTTCTTGCAAGATAAGTTCGTGGATGGGTCCATGATCATGATATACCGAGTTTTCTACGTGCCTGGGAGAGCTCGTTTAGCCGTTGTTCCCGGCTGTCATTTGTAGAACTTTCACCGTCGTTAAAGGTAGTCAGTGTCCCGAAAGTCGAACAATCAGTCTTCCCATACACAAGGTGTAAAGGGACCTGTCACAAAGCCGTCAACCAAGCATTCTGTACATCAAACTAAGTAACTCTACGTAAAAAATATTGCTGAGAAACTATTTTTTTTGGGTGAAAAATCACATTGTGCTGATGGATGCACTAAATAGTACATGGAGGTATTTACTGAAACTACAGAACGCCACCTCCTACGATCCTAACGTACACCTTTTGCTTCTCCAACGTTCATACATCTGACCATACACGCACGAATACTACGCACCTGATCTTCTGAAGGACATCACTAGTAAGGTACGGTCTTCAAAGGACATAATTGTATGTAATTCATGACAGGCCAAATATTTCAAACAGTACCGAAAAAAAACATTTTAGACCCACCAGGCATCACAATAGACGTTTTTAGCGTCATTCAGAGCATGGATTATTATGAATAGTGCACATCCGTTGGTGACCAATCAAAATCTATTTCAATCGAGCGTACTGTACTGCGAACGAACTGTAGTGACGTAAGAACTCACGTAATTCTCGCTTTTGTGAATAGCGAATCACATTTGTG
Source organism: Noctua janthe (assembly GCA_910589295.1). Taxonomy (NCBI): domain Eukaryota; kingdom Metazoa; phylum Arthropoda; class Insecta; order Lepidoptera; family Noctuidae; genus Noctua; species Noctua janthe. The sequence continues at coordinate 5,800,583 of OU342560.1, forward strand.
GTAGAATATGTACTCGTGTTTAGTAATTGCGGGGAAATGATACGCTTTGAAATTGACACTGTTGAAACGTAGACTGAATGTTTAATTTTACTTATACAACATGTAACGTAATTAACGCACACCCTCAGACACCCCAATTAGTATATTATGTTATAATCATAATACATACACTGAATTTTTAGTTAAACATATATGAGCATTGATTATTGATTGATTTAGTTATACTAATTCCGGAAGAATGTTGTGGCCACTGTACAAATCCACGAACGCAGACAGTCGCACACGTAGGTATGAGGGTCTTGTTAGCCTAGTAGGTATTCGCTCGCGTTCGAAACGAATTAACGAGTTTTTACTGTAATTTACGTAGTTTTAATTATTTTTGGGAAAAAAAAAAATACCTATAATAAAAATTATAGAAATCGATTCAGTAAACGATTCTGAACAAACTAATTTCAGGATGTGCGTTAATTATGTTACATGTTGTATATTATTGCCCGGGACTTTCAAAATTGGTGTGTATGTGTGAGACCGCCTCGTTGGTCGAGTGGTCGCAGGCGCGACTACTAAGCATGGGGTTCTGGGATCGATTGCCAGGTCGGGCAGTGTTAAAAAAAATATGTGCATTTCAATTACATAAAGTTATTACACACATGATTTGCATATCACCTTTTAAGAAAGGAGATACTTGTGTTAGGGGGCGTCCATTAAATACGTGAGGCAACTTTGACGATTTTCGACCCCACGACATTTCACCAAGGGGGGAGCCCTTTGGTGAGATGTCGTGGGATTTGGCTTGACCCCCTTCCCCCCTTCTAATCTCACGTGACATTTATGAAAATGCGTAGTTTAGTATAAATACGGTAATCTGTACTTGATTACGTAGAATAAATTTGAAAAAAAAAAATTTTTTAGAGAAACATCTTTACTTTACCCTGTTTTCTCGCAATTTTACAGTTTCTTACGGGATAAAAAATTACGTGATATTTGCCAAGATACCCCTCTATTCCTCGTGAGATTGGGTGAGCCCCCCCCCTTAAACGCCTCAAGTTATTAATGGACGCCCCCTTAGGTGACTCCGCTCTTCCACTTAACATTAAACAATGTATGTATATGAAATTTAAAAAATACCATAAATAATAGTGTTATTGGGTTATTCTATCAGGAATTTCTCAGTAGCAACTGCGGAATCTGGATTTGTGCCCGGTTGATGGCTTTAGGCTTGTTGGGTACGCAAGGTATGAAAATGAGACACGTGGTGATGGGTTTTTTTTTTTTTTTTTCCGGATGGGAAATCATCAAATGACCCCCCCCACTCTGGGCGGAGCGGAAGGGAGTGTCAGACTTGTACTGACTAAAACCCATCCATGTTCCTTCTTTGCCCTTGTGTTCCAGGGCCACGGTATCTCTTTCGAACAGTCCCGCAGCCCTGGCAGGCATCGGCCCTTGCGGACCCCTACTTATTTGCTGACATCTCTTTGAGGCGCACGTGGAACACGAACGCGCCGTCGACACGGCCTGTCGTCATAAGACGGCCGGACGGCGAGCTAGCCCATAACTCGCCGTCCACAGGCCGTGAGACGTGGTGATGGCTGAAATATGGAATGAATGTATTTAGAAAAGACGGTCCCTTTTATACAAAATTTGTAACAAAATATCAATGCATAGTAGGTACGAGTACATATAAAAACTTAGTTTGGGCACAATATTGTCGATGTACCCTACGTACTATATTGTTACTGTGAGGATGATATTCCGCTACAGTACACCCCCTCAAGCGAAGCGTACAACTGGTTTCACAATTCTTCCTGATCGCGTTGTTTTCTGTGTGTCATTATGTCCTTGCTCGTTCATAGTGTAGGCAGGCTTCAGACGGTCGATCGAGACGTTGGTTACTCTTCCTGGTAGTTGCAGCTTGTAGTATTTCTCACATCTTTCCAATACGGAATTTGGGCCTTCATATGTCGGCTGTAATGGTTTTTTTGTGCAATCTCTTCGTAGGTAAACATTTTCGCAGGTACGTAGGTCGGAATGTACAAACATTTTGTTGTTGCTATGCGTGATCTCGGCTGGTCGGTATGCGTTGATAGTCTGTCGCAGCTGTTCGACGAAATCGTGACTCATTTGGCTTCCTTTTGTTTCAACAAAAAAATCTCCTGGTAATCGCAGCGATGTTCCGTAAGTATATTGTGCGGGACTAATTAGTGTGTCGCTGCGAGTAGCCGCGCGTAATCCAAGTAAAACGGTCGGTAACTCGTCAAACCTCGTCACTTTCCGTTCGCACTAGTAGTGCAGCGCGCGGTAAGTGCGGCTTTGAGTGAGCGGTGCCAGCGTTCGATGATTCCATTTGATTGTGGGTGATATGCAGTTGTTCTCGTTCTGTTTATTCCCATTAATTTCATTAATTCAGAGAAGAGTTTGCTCTCAAACTGGCGGCCTTGATCGCTTGTTATCGTGATAGGACAACCAAATCTTGTTATCCAGCCTTCGTGTATCGCTTTGACTATTGTTTCTGCAGTTATGTCGTGGAGAGGTAATGCTTCGGGCCATCGCGTGTACCGGTCGATAATAGTGAGCAGGTACTTGTGTCCATATTGTGAGGGTGGTAGGGGCCCAACAATGTCGACATGGATATGTTGGAATCGTTCCGATGGTGGGAAAGTTGCAATTTGACTCGTTGTGTGTCGACTAACTTTTGACTTTTGACAGGCTTCACAGGCTTTCGACCATCGTCCCGCGTCAGCGTTCATTGATGGCCAGAAGTATTTTTCACTTAGTGTTTTTCTTGTTGTGCGTGTGCCGGGGTGGCTATGGTTATGTACACTTTCGTACGCTGCTCGGCGAAATGTTTCGGGTAGGTACGGGCGAATATGTTGTGTTGATGTTTCGCAAAGTATTTTGCATTTTGTGTTTGGTGGAACTATGCGCTTCAATTGTTAATTGCTTTGTTTCTGTAGGTCATGGATAGTGCTATCTCTTTCTTGCGCTGTAGCTAGTTGCTTGTAGTCAATCGTTGTAGGACAAGTGATGGTTTCTGTGTTGATCCGTGATAATGAATCTGCAACTATGTTGTCTTTCCCGCTGATATGACGAATGTCGTTTGTGAATTCGCTAATGTACATGAGTTGTCGGGCTCGGCGCGGTGTCTCGCTGTCTGTCAATGTTTTATTTATCGCGTAGGTTAATGGCTTGTGGTCGGTGAATATTGTGAGATGTCGTCACATTTCGATGGGTTTATAGTGATGCCATATTTGTTCAGTCGTTGCAGGACGGTGCGTAAATGCTGTCTGTGTTCTTCTTCTGTACTGGAGCTTATGATGATGTCATCCACAAAAGGGTAGGCAAAATCGAGTTGGAAAGTCTGTCCAGCATTTTTCAGACCAGGGCACATTCGGGGAAATTCAAATAGCCCGAATGGTGTGATAATGGCTGTTTTTTCAATGTGATCTTCCAGAACAGGCAATTGTTGGTAAGCCCTATTTAGGTCAAGCGTTGAGAATACCTGCTTCCCGTGCAACTGGTAAGTGAAATCCTTCAAACGTGGTACCGGATATCGGTCTGGCTTAGTTATGCCGTTAAGTCTTCTATAGTCTCCACATACACGTAAGTCTCCGTTTGGTTTGGGTACCACGTGAAGTGGACTGGCCCAGGGGCTCTTGCTTGGTCGGCATAATCCCTGATCCATCATGGTTTGAAATTCTTTCTTCGCAGCTTCGTAACGGTGAGGTGGCAGTCGACGTGCTTTGCAGTATAATGGCGGCCCTGTTGTTTCGATATGGTGCTCGACGTTGTGCTTCGGAGTATTTTTCATAATGGAAAGTCTTGTTATATCGGGGAATTCCGCTAATATGTCATGATATTTTTGTTCCAGGTCTATGGTTCTGATTGTTGGTGCTGTAGATTTGCAAATGGAAGTTTTCACTGACAAGTTAGTTATCTTGTCGATTAAACATTTTCCAGCGAGGTCGACTAGAAGGTGATGGTGCTTCAAGAAGTCAGCGCCGATGATGGGCTTACTGACTGCTGCTACGACGAACTTCCATCTGAATGATCGTCTCAGGTTGAATTCTAGATCTATTGTTTTTTCACCGTAGGTGGGTATTTCTGTGTTGTTTGCTGCATAAAGTTTGAATGCGGTGGGCTTGAGGATTTCGCAGCGTTTTCGAGGAATGACGGATATGTTTGCACCAGTATCGATGAGAAAGCTTAGATTTGTCTTCTTGTCTTTCAGAAATAGACGGTGTGATTTTTCCCAGGCGCTAGATTCCGTCTCTGCTAACACCTGCTTTAGTTTCCCGTGCTTGAAGGGTGCTTATCTTCATAAGTACATGGTCTAGTACATTTTCGGGCTTGTCCGCCGAACTTTCGATGATAATAACAAACGGAATTGTCGTAGTTCTCAGTCCTGTGTTGTTGATTTGAATCCAACCGGCGGTTACCGTGCGGCAATCTGTATTAACTGCGTGATCGATGACGGGCGCCTCGCCAGTTGCGCTCGCGCTGCCTTCCGTAGCGGTTGTGGTGTGTTTTTAATTCCGATATTTCTTTCGCCAACATGTTTTCATGATTTGTAGCTACTGGTGGAGTGGGTGGTGTTGACGATGATGACGTGTTGTGGACTGCTGATATTTGGTGGTGAAGTTGTTCCAGCATTTTATCGGCCATTATTGCTAGTTTAGTTTAGTTTAGTTTATTTATTAATAATTATCAAAAATTACAGGTCATATTTTGAAAAAAGTAAAAACACAAATCATAATACATTAAAAAAAAAAAAAAAAAAAAAACAAGTCATTATACATTAAAAACTCACTTAGTTCGGTTTTCTTGGCTATAGTTTCGCTCACAGCTAGAATGGCGCGCACAGATGGGGGTAGGTGCTTTGTCCATATAACACGCAGCGTGTTGTCAGCGATGTTGTTACCGGCTAAATTTTGCATGCGGCGTAGTAGTTGCGACGGCTTCAAATCTAGTTCCACGTTGGACAGTAACCTCTCGAGTTTAGTGTGGTCGCTCTCGTCGTAGGTTTGGATGAGCCTCATCTTCATGGTGGCGTATCTGTTATTTTCTGTGGCATTTCTGGTATCGAACATGATGTCTTGAATTTCGTCTAGATCTTGTAGGTCGAGTTGGCGGATGAGCAACTCTGATAGTTCCTTGTCGCTTAGTTTTCCTGCAGACACGATCGCTTCAAATTGCAGGAACCAGAGCTTGATTTTATTTCTCCATAGAGGCGGTATCCGTTGGTTGTACGAGACGGCTGACAGTTCGTGAGAATCTTTTTGCGGCGATGTTGTGTCGCTTCCATCGTTCTGCTTCGAAGTAATCGGGTTCATGTTTGTTTCTAGGTGTTTCTTCAGTCGGGGTCACCACTGTTGGGTACGCAAGGTATGAAAATGAGACTCGTGGTGATGGCTGAAATATGGAATGAATGTATTTAGAAAAGACGGTCCCTTTTATACAAAATTTGTAACAAAAAATCAATGCATAGTAGGTACATATAAAAACTTAGTTTGGGCACAATATTGTCGATGTACCCTACGTACTATGTTGTTACTGTGAGGATGATATTCCGCTACAGGCTCACCCCCTATTACATGGGACTTCAACATAACTTGCGAAATGTGTGTACGATTAGGTACATCTCTGCCCAATCCTTCGGGGATTAAAGGCGTCATGTTATTTTATGTGTGAGAACTGACTGCCAGATCAAAATGTGATAATGTATTGATGACTACAAAAGGCGCCCTTTTGGGTGCTGTAATTCAGGGCGGCAGACCTCCTTAATCCGGCCCTATCGCAAAATTTGTTCTTAGCGAACGTCTATTAACTACCTCCCTGGCAAGTATCAAGTTTGTAGCACAAGAAATGAAGGACTTTCATACAAACTTGCAAGACTCCTTACACCCCCTAAATCCGGCCCTGTCGCAAAATCCGTTCTTAGCGGACGTCTACTAACTATAAACTACCTCCCTGCCAAATTTCATCTTTATACGTCAAGCGGTTTTCGATATTTCGTGTTTAATGAGTGATTGACCTTTCGCTTTTATATATTTAGATTAGGTACTTCCCTATTTTAATCAACTTTTGTTAACTATTTCAAGGATTTTTATTGTGCTCGGAACCTTAATTCTTTTTCTTAAATAAAAGTAAGGCTTATTTATTCCTTATAACATCAGCTATCTGCCAGTAAAAGTTCCGTCAAAATCAGTCCAGTCGTTTCGAAGATTTGCCGGAACAAACAGACATAAAGACAAATATTAAACAAAATGTCTTTTTGTAATAAGTACCGTACTTTCAAATGTATTCTGTAAAAAGCTGTTATTCTAAAATTACAAACAGACGCTTAAATTTTATTATTTGTATAGATTATGTAATTATTTGTTGTGTTCTTTTTGTGAGAATTTTACGAATATTAATTAATCAATCCACACGTAAACCGATGGATATTAACAAGTAATTTCTCAATAAGAGCCTATGAAATTAACAAAAACTTTTTTGAGTTTCCTATTTTTAATACTATTATGTTTTTTAATCATTGGGAGGAAATTCCTCGACTCACTCCTTCTTCTTCTTATCGTATCGATGTTCCTTCCATATTACACGGTTTGGACCTATTAGGTGGCCACGTTTATTGCAGCGGCAGAGGCGCTATTCAGGTCATCAAGAGTGCAGGTAAACCGGACACCTGGGACACTCCAGCAGGTGGTACATAGGTTGATCCGGAGCGCCGCCCTCGACTCACTAACTCGTCACGTGTCGTCATGACAACGACCTCTGTTTAGTTTCATGAAGCAAATAGTGCCACCCAAAGCCGCGGTGTTTGAGTAATTAGTCTATTGAAAAATAATGGTCTATATAACTATTTTACTTGTTTCCACTGTAAAAATACCTACCTCCTTCTCACCTCCTTGTTTTCTTAGGTCCAGTTGAAAACCAGCGTCGGGCACTATCTGCTCGGCAGTTTGCTGAACTGGGCCTATTTGGCGCAGCCGTGAGACACACAATATTATCTCCTTTTTTTTTGTTGTTTTGTTTTAACATTTTAATTGTATAAATTTAAGCTTTTTTTTTATTTTTATTTTTTTGTGTTTGTTGTGTGCACTTGTGGCATGGGCCAAATAAATATGTTTTCTTTTCTTTTTTTCTTTCTTTCTTCTCCCTAAATAAATCTAGAACTTAATAAGAATTTTGACTTCGACTTATTTCGGCGCAAACATAAAATGTGATTTTTGACCCAAAAAAAAAATTCATTTCCTAGCAATAATTATTGCGTAAAGTTACTTAGTTTGATGTACACAATGCTTAGGTGACGGCTTCGTGAAGGGTCTGTTTACACCCTGTATAGTGCTGTTTGGCAGATGAATAGGTATAGACACATAACATAAAATCACGCCTGTGATCCCTGAAGGGTTAGGCAGAAGGATACCTAATAATCCAGACTCCGAGGCTGATATTGAGAAATTCCTAATGGAAGAACCCAATGACACATTGCCCGACTTGGAAATCGAACTCAGGACCTCATGCTTAGTAGCCGCGCTTGCGACCACTAGACCAACAAGGCAGTCTGTTCGGCGATAATACAGCCAAAATATATCTCGATCAAACAACCTATCTAAAACAGATCAGAATCTAAAACAGATTTACCTACATGTACGAGTACTTACTAAACAACAACAACAAAACAACAACATCCATTTATTTTCCGGCTACTTTGGCCCGTAGATATATACCTTACAGAAATAGTGTAAATAGACCCTTCACATAGCCGTCAACCAAGCATTCTGTACATCAAACTAAGTAACTTTACGCAAAAACTATTGCTGGGAGTCGACTTTTTTTTTGGGGTGAAAAATCACGTTTTACGGTAGGACTCGATGGAAAGCACTCAAAACATTGTGCAGATGGATGGATTAAAGTACGGGGGGGTCTTGGAGGTGTGTAAAGTAAAAATCTTACATTAAAAAAATGTATTAAAAAAAAAAACTTGTGAAAAAGTTGGAACTTTGACCCCCAATATCTCGGTAACTAGAAGGTTCCCAGGTATAGTCTAGAACAAAAAAATGATCGCAAAGACGGGTAGAACAAGTGCCTTTCGGATATGTGAAGGGTCTATTTACACCCTTTATAATAGAATACAGATTGTGTTAGTAAATAGAACCTTAAAACTATGCAAGTAACACTTCACTTGTGCAGTATGTCACTGTGTCTAAAATCCCTTCCTCGCAAAATAGCCATGATATTGTAACTCTGTAGCTTGATCCAATGCGGGACGTGTGTTAATGCCTACACTTAATTAGTGGCCATAAATCATGCTTGTAGTCTTAGACATACGCTTCTACATGAGTACATGTCAGCTACATGCCCCACATTGATTTACTCAATAATTAATATGGAGCACTCAGACTAGCTCATTATTTCGTCTTGTGATGTGTATTGTTGTGTTTGGTCGAATATACTATAGGAGTAAAGGCGGAAAACGCGTATTTTGTTTTGGAAATATTTAGGTAATTCAGTTTATAAAAACCCATACACAAACAACATACCCGATTAAAACTACCCATTCGCTAAAGATTTCTTTTTGTTTTAATAATGAATAGATAATAGATAATGAGGACATCCGCAAGAGAATCAAGGTTGCCGACGTAGCCCGAAGAATAGCCAAACTTAAGTGACAGTCGGCAGGACACTTTGCTCGCAGAACGGATGGCGAGAAGAAGCCGAGAAGTTCTGGAGTGGCGACCGCGAACCGGAAGACGTTGCGTTGGAAGGTCTCCCACTAAGTGAACCGATGACCTGGTGAAGGTTGCAGGGAACCGCTGGATGTGAGTCGCACGGGACCGGTCAATGTGGTGACACTTGGGGTAGGCCTATGTTCAGCAGTGGACGTCTTTCGGCTGAAATGATGATGATGATGATGAATGAATAGATATGCTCGTGTGTGTATGAATGAGGATGAATGGCTATAAGAGTAGAGGAAGACCAAAGAATGACAGTCAAAGAATTTACAAATGATAGCCGGGACTAACGGTTTACCGGGATTCCTAAAACTACAATTAGTTTAGAGAAATCTAACATACGATTAATATTTGTGGTGCAGAAGAGAATCACACTGCGCCATTCTAAACATCAAATCGTGCATACAAATAAGAAATAAAAATTCCATTTCTATAATATTTCCATTCAAAGAAAGTCTGAAGACATTATGAGCCTTCTAATTACACCAACTTGAAGATACAAGCCCCATTACACACAAAGTTGTTTTTCCAAGAAAAATGATTCCCTAACAATGTTGGCGTATATAAGTTTTTATAGGTAACTTTAAGTATGGTAGAAGGGATGAAAACACGTTGTTTGAGAAACTTTTGAGGGATTTCAGACCTCAGGGAGATCAAAAGATACGAGCTTTGTGAAAGTGAAATATTTGGAGTATATTTTTTCATCAAAATATTGTTGCTGTTTTAACCTTAAGTGGCTCAGTGGCTGAGTTAAGGCGTCTACCCTGCAAGTTGTGTGTTTGATTCCTACATTGGACATTCATTGGACTACATTTACACCTTTGCAGAGAGTACAGCAGTTTAAATACCTTGGTCATATACTGACCCCTGCCCATAAAGACGATGATGACATTGAACGGGAGCGGAGGGCATTGTCGGTTAGAGCAAACATGTTGGCTCTAAGGTTTGCACGATGCTCACTTCCAGTCAAAGTCACGCTCTTTCGAGCGTACTGTACTTCATTATACACGTGCAGCCTGTGGGCTAGATGTACGCAAAGATCTTACAGTGCTCTCCGCGTTCAGTATAATAACGCGTTTAGGATGCTGGTGGGGCTGCCCCGCTTCTGTAGTACGTCGGGGATGTCTGCGCTTGTGAATTGTTGCGCTTCCCTGGTGCGCAGGGTGTGGGGCAGCACCAACAGCATCTTAAACGTGATTGCCAGTCGCCTGGACTGTGTGTATGTGGGTCGCTGTCGTGCTATCACTCATGGGTTGTCGCAGCAGTGATCCACCGTTATTTCTTGTATTTTTTTTGTTTTTATAAGTGGTTACTAACATAGTCGTAAGTTTTACTAACAGTTTTTTGAGTCATGGATACTCGAATAAAGAGAGAAATTCTATTCTATTCTATTATTGTATGATTTGTAGATATGAAGATCGGGTGCACAATTCTATGAGGAATCACATCCACTATTAATGTTTTTCATTTCGGTAGCCGTGAGTGTCGTATTGCTTAGCAAATTCTTCCCCCGTATCACTTTTACTGTCATTAACCAAATGGTTACTGCAAGTATTTACATAGTGAATGACCAGTTTACGTGTGCAGTTCAATTTGGCGGTGCTTGTCAAAAAGAATGCATCGATATGTCAAACTTGGTACATTTATTTTAGTTCTGTGTTTTGTCGCCTGCAAATAAGTTGCCTGATGTGGTCACGAGTATTGTAAGTCCATTTAAATTGAAGGCCCTCAGTTAAATCCTAAAAAACGTAGAAGGCTTTGCACTTTCTTGTCAGAAAAATACCATTTAAGCGACGTTATTGCAGAGATGAAACCTGGTTAATTATCCACAGTTATTATCTGAAAATTCCAGCTGTGAAATATTAGATCACCTAATTATCAAAATAAGCGTTCTATTTTGTACTGTTTTCGTTTAATTAATTTTAACACTCGTGTTTATTGCTATTAATTAGTACTGCTTTTATTGGTACCTAATATGTTTTTTCTAAATCATAATTATCTTATAGATAGTACGACAACTCAGACTTATCAGTTTAAAAGTTTTTTTCATTTTGTTTATTTACCTTCACTATAGTGCCATTTTGACATTCAGAGCTTTGGCATTTAAAATTTTGTACACATTTTTTTTAGTTACTTGGTCTAGCAGTCACATTCATCTGGAATGCAAGTTATAAAAACTGAAATAAGGCGTAGTATTTCAGCTAGGACAAAGACTAGATTTTAGGCAACATCATGAAAAAGCATCAATCTGTGTAGCATTTTAAGAATTTAACTGCTATAACTACTCGTACTTTTTTAAAAACAAAACAAACTGCTTTAAAACATCCCCCAATTGACAAATAAATAACGCTTAAATTTCTGATCAAAACCCATTAGGAACAAAATTCTTTTAATCCTCTTACATAAATCCTTAATCCATCGAATAGTTTGTAACATGGCGCCTTCCATCTGATTTAATGTACGGCCTGTGCCACTATGATAGCCCTCTTCGACTGCCCAAATATTTGCACTCGATACCGTGTATATGCATGGAAGCTATTTGACACACCTGCCCTTAAGTAAGGCTGACTTTTCACTTAAGATAAGCTAGAAAGAAGCTATTTGTCCGTTTCCACCGGCACACAGTATGTTTTAAACCGAAAAAGCGGTTACCTAGTTTTTAGGCTTCCGTACCTCAAAAGAAAAAAACGAAACCCTTATAGGACCACTCGCTTGTCTGTCTGTCTGTCCGTCTGTCACAGCTAATTTACTCCGATACTACTAGACCGATTGAGTTGAAATTTGGTACACATATGTAAGTCGTTAACCCAAAGATGGACGTGTAACGTAAATTAATGAATTTTAAACATGGGGGCCACTTTTGGAGGTAACTTAAAAAACCTATAAGAGATCTATAACAACAAATAATAAAAAAATAAAGGGGGCTCGCCTACTACGATGATAGGGAATCCTTCATGCGCGCGTCCGACTCACACTTGGCCGGTTTTTATAATTATTTTTTTTTATTTGTAAACTATTTTAAATGTAAGAGCAAAACTCCGTATTAATGGTTGCTATCATCTCCTTGGTCGAGTGGCCGCAAGCGCACTGCTAAGCATGAAGCTTGGGTTCGATTCCCGGGTCGGACAAATAATTATTGGGTTTTTCCACCAGGAATTTTCTGAGTAGCAGCCATAGTATGGCAATAGGCTCGCCGCCTACTACATGGCACTTAAACATAACTGGCGAACTGTGGGTGTACTACAATTGGGTACATACACCTCTCCCTAAATATTTGGGGATTACAGGCGTGATGTTATGTTATGTCATTATCCATCGATGCGACGGAAGAGATGTGCTCATCTCTGGTGGAAAGCCAGCCTAATGTAGGTACAGTTCTAATTTGCACATTTGTTACGCCTAAGGTTCTGTGTACCTAGGTAGAACGATGACGTCAATTGAACTGAGGTACCTACGTAGGCGTCTGCGCTAGTGACTTGGCTAAAGGTTAAGTTCGTTTAATATTTAGATAACTTATTATGCAAACTGAGAAAGTATTTCTTCTTGACTTCACAGTTTTTCTTTTGAAAATCTCTATGTAAGTCAGTCCCAGTGGTGGAGACCCCGACTTACGAGCAGTAAGTCGTGGGTTCGAACCCAGCCAGGTACATTACTTTGTGTAAGTTATTTCATCACCACTGCTCTCAAAAACAGTGAAGGAAAACATCGTGAGGAAACCGGCATGTCCTAGAACCAAAAATTCGAAGACATGTGACATCTACCAACCTACACTGGGCCCGCGTGGTGGATTATAGAGCCCATTCCCTCTCATAGAGAGGAGGCCTGGGTCCCAGCAGTGGGAACATTAATAGGCTGATTATACTTATGCTATGCTAAGTCAGTGCCGACAAGCCGTTACACTGATACGTGGTTTACAATTTTAATCCGAGCCATGTTTTTACCAATCAGTAATCAATTTTCCAAAAAAGAAGCGTTTGTCTTATCATTCTACGATATACATAACATAATTAAAAAGCTTAGATGTAATTTTTCTTATGACCCCAACGCGGCAACGCTCCGATTTTAAATAATTACAAATAATTATCACCACATACATTCACATTACGTACACATTTACATTACCATTACCATACTATTACCCATTTACATTTCAGTTTAAATATTGAGCGTTGGCTGATTGTACCTATACTACCGGCTAAAGTATTCTTAATACAATAATTATACCGGTTGTAAACAGACCCTTCACATATCCGTCAACCAAGCATTCTGTACATCAAACTAAGTAACTTTACGCAAAAATTATTGCTGGGAGTCGACTTTTTCTTTTTTTGGGGTGAAAAGTCACGTTTTACTGTAGGACTCGATGGAAAGCACTCAAAGCATTGTGCTGATGAATGGATTGAATAGTACGAGGGTCGTGAAGGTGTGTAAAGTAAAAATCTTACATTAAAAACATGTATTTAAAAAAAAACTTGTGAAAAAGTTGGAACTTTGACCCCCAATATCTCCGTAGCTAGAGGGTTCCCAGGTATGGTCTAGAACAAAAAAAATGATCTCAGTGACGGGGTGACGGGGTGTGGTGCCTTTCGTTTATGTTAAGGGTCTATTTACACCCTTTATACAGTACTAGCTTTTGCCCGCGGCTTCGCCCGCGGCTTCGCCCGCGTGGACGTCAAAAAATATCCGATTAGTTACCTTCATCCCCCTTTTTAACCCTTCGGGGGTAGAATTATCAAAAACGCTGAGACACGTATAAATTAATTTTCAATTGTCAGCCTAAACACAAAATTTGAAGATCCTAACTTCAAAACTGACGGACTTTCATATAAACTTAAATCCCCTATTTTACCCATTTAGGGGTGGAATTCTCAAAAATCCTTCCTCTGTGGATACTTAATCTTCACAAAGAACACATCCTTCAAGTTTCATGTCTCTAGGACCAGCGGTTTGGGCTGTGTGTTGATATATCACCCCGTCAGTCAGTTTACTATTATATATATATATATATATATATATATATATATATATATATATATATATATATATATATATATATATATATATATAGAATAGACGTAAGTAACATGCAGTCTATAATAGTCTCAACTATTACAGCAATAACAAGTCTTTTAGGTACTTATTCTGATAATACAATTACATACGAATTATTTTAGCTGTCTGTAAAGCATATTTGTTTCGTGATAAATTTAGTTCTTCTTCTATGCGTTTCGATAGATTACAATAATACCCAACCAGTTTGTAGGCACCTGTACAGCTCTCCACAGTTAACACACGCACGTGCACACGGTGCACAGTTTCATAGTTCTTCCTTTAAATCCTGGAAGGTGCAGGTGGTTGTGCAGGATCGGCAGGAAAGGAGGTGGGGCATATCCTGCAGCGGGGCTCCACACTTGCATTGTATTTGGGACCGATCGAGAATCTTATAGTAAATAACACATCCAATGTTATTGAAGTATTAAATTAAGTAGTAATTAGTATTAAGTAATTCAAACCAACACCTGAACCGATAGAATCATTTCTATGACAACTGACGAGATAGATCTAATTATTTTCAAGGATGCTGCTTTTAATGCAAATTTATCTAATTGCTCTAAATGTACAGGTAAGTATACATTACCTGAGACGTCTCGCTTTGTCTCAAGTGATGTTTAAACACGTTGAATTATGCCTGAGACGCTGATAGCTTTAAATGCACTCACTTCCTTTCCAGTGTTGGTTCTGTAAATGTACTACTCTGATTGTCAAATGAGCTCCGTCAGTCCTTGAGATGTACCTAAATTAACATCAATTTAGCGGTAAGAGCAGTGAAGATACAAATCGATTCTATTTCTAGGTATGTTGACATTTTTTTCCATTGTAAACGATTTTTATTACATACATACTTAAACTTTGGAATAGAGAATAAAAGAAGTATAGGACGTGGATCCCGAACTAAAGTTACTTATCTAAAAAAAATCGCGTGAAGTCGTTTTGTCGTGGATTAATCATTTAGTTTTAACCCTAGGTAAACCTAGACGTCTATCTGCGATAACGACAATGGAAAAGTTAAAAATTCTTCGCTCCCGTTTTGTACGGAAATTAACTCACGGAAGCGCCTACAAAACTCGAGAGTGTAGCTTCCTGTTAGTGAAATAATTTTCGGAATCGGATCATTAGTTCCGAAGAACGTCACTACTACTATATTGGTATAAATTGACATAAACTATTATAACTAGAAAACGGGATATTTACCATGTTTATTGTTTTCTTTGAGTTCCCGATATTTCGGCGCTGTTGCAAGCACGAGGATCACGGATAAACATGATACATAAACACAAACACACACACACATAAACATAAACATAAAAAACATAAACACAAACATAAACTACTTAGGTAAGTCTTCACATTAATGTGTATCAATACAATTGAGACAGTCCAGGTCAACACGATCGACTTGAAAACTAAATTCAACCTTCTAGAGAGAGTCATTAATTGAAAAAAGAAGAAGAATGTTATAAAAATATTTACCAAAGCCTTTGTACGGTGGACGGGTCCTATATAACAACATAATAATATGGACAAACTCTCGGATGAAGACCCTTTATCAAACCGTATACCATATTCTATTAAAGGCTACGATATAATTCTGAATAAACTGATATAATCAGCAATATTCCTCACGGGTCGACACCGCGATACGATCTATTACCCCTCCAACAATAGTGGTCATATCCATTGTTATCATCTTTAGTGTTAACGGTATCCTTAATTTAATAGCATAATACTATCAATGCTCTGACCCAAGAGGTTGAAGTTAACATCAAGTTCATCAGACCGTAAATTCGTTTGAATAGAACCTTCGCAAACGAAAGGATTATGTTTCATCTGAATTTCTAAATAATTAAATATTCATTGGCAATGTATGAAAATTGGGGTTGAACAACGCTTTAATTACAGAAGGTATCAATTTAAATGGAATATTCTGAAGGTTGATCATGTATTGGTTCAATTAGTATCGTAATACCTACATGGATTATGGTTATTTTAAAGCAAATAACCTGTGGGATATTGTTGGGACTTTGTGGACGCTTAATGTGCCTTTGATGGGGCACATTGTTTTATAGAGTTACCAATGTATTGGGTACTGCCTCGCGACCTTCGTCCGAGTGAAATTGTTATAAAAATATTACTTACCTATTTGAATCGGATTTTGTTAACAATATCAAGGGTTTAAATTTTTTTTAGCCTAACTTACTCCTTATAATATCAGATATCTGCCAGTAAAAGCCCCGTCAAAATCGGTACAGCCGTTTCGGAGATTAGCCGGAACAAACAGACAGGAAGATATTTTTTTTTTGTTTTTAGTACTTTTTATACTTTTATATGCATTCAGTAAAAAACTGTTATTATTGAAATTACAAACAGACACTTCGATTTTATTTATTTGTATAGATTAGCTCCGCCTTGTTATCTTTTCTGAAATGTTAATATAAGCATCGGCTGCAGAGGTATAAATCATTTTTGTACCAAAGCCAGGTAAGGCCCAACTTCAGTCCTAAATTAATTTTTAATTCCCAGTATTATAAAATAGGTTGAAACCACAGAACACCACCTGCTACGATCCTTGCATACTTCTTTCACCTCGTCCACGTCCATCCATCTGGTCATACACACATGCTGGTTCCGAGCCCGATAGCAAGTGGCATTCTGTCTTTCTGCCTTTCCCCATCCATAAAAGGCGTGAGTTATATTACGAAATACTGATGTTTCAAGAATAATGACCCCATCAGGTTTTATGCTAACTTCGACGACTTTATTATAGTTTTTCAGCCCAATCCAGACTGATTGATTTGGCAATTAGTTTCAATTAATCCTCTAATTTCAAACGTTTATATACCTAAGAATGACTTTTATATTGACAAAGACTAGTACTTGATTGATGTTGTTTTAATTTGTTAGTAAATTAGGTGATCAATCAATATAATTAATGGATTATACCGCGGATGGTTCATGGTTAAACTTTACAAAGTTAAAAGTTCAACTTTTCTTTAAAATTAATTTTACTCTGACGTAGTTTAGTTTCTGTTGTAGGTATTAATAAAAATAACAATAAGTATCAAAGGTATTAATTCAAAACAAGTAAAGATAAGTAAGATAGAGATTTATTCCAAGTCTATAATAACACAATTTGAAAGATTATTTTTAAGTGTTGAAACATGTTTTATTTTAAGTCTACTTCTAAAGCTTGTTTTCAACATAAAATTGCTAAAAGCTGGGTTTACTATTTATTGCTAACCAAAACTTCACGCTTTTCACAAAACATTTCATCTATTCCTCGAAATCGGAGCGCCATTTTCTAAAAACAACACCGTTTTCCCGCGCTTTCCAAACGAGTTGATAGTAAATAGCGAGCCCTAAATCGCGCTCTTTTGTTTCCCGCGCAAATTCAATTCCATTCAATGACGTCACAAACAAAACTGTCACAATAGAAACGGGGAGTTATTTCGTTAGTGTCCTTCGTTTGTGGACATGGACCGTAGACAGACTACAGAGAATAAATTGCAATAGAGTAGTCACTAAATAATTATAATTAGACAAGGATACAATTATAAGATCCTGTAGCAAGAGTAAGCGAGATAGAAATATATTTTATCTATCTCCTTCTGCTTTTGCAAACTACAATACGTGCAGCGTTTGATCCAACAAAAGTCTGTCAGCAGCTACCACAATACTATTTCTTTGGAAAATATTATCCAATCAACGAACCAAGATAGATTCATGTCCAAGATGGTGTATAGAGTAAATTTTTGACCGAATGGTGGCCAAAGTTATGAATGGCCGTTCAATGCGCTTTGGGTGTCAATGTCGTCAGACATTGGCAAAGGTCGCGGGAACATCAGATGTGGAACGCACGGTACCGAGAAGTATGGCTGAAGATAAGGGAGGCCTATACCCAGCAGTGCATAACCCACTGCTGGGCTGAAATGATGATGATCAAAGACTATCGCTATCTCATAAGGCATGCGCTGACGTCTGATCTATTTCTGCCGTGGTCTATCTACGGCATGAACTGTTTACATTAAAGACCCTTGCTTATTTGAGAGTTAAAAGGAGCGTGATATTTTGCTCCAACTAAAGGTCAAAGGCGATTTAGAATCACTGATGCCTGAGGCCAGAGGTGGTATATTTCAAACCACAAAGAGTTTTTAGACGGATGCTAAAATACTTTTTTTCCGCACGTGTTCAGTCAGCCATTGATGTCGGCATAGATTTTATGGTTTTTTTTCAGGTGACAGATATCCGCTATAATAAAAATGGTGGAGGAATAATTCCAGAGCAGTATCTTTCTTATAATGCTCTTCGTTTGTGGACACATAACTTTAACTTCGAAGATTGAAGTTTTACAATAGGATTGTCACAAAATTTTATATTTTTGAATAAAACTGCCTGTACATCTGTTAACTACGAAAATAGTCAGAAAATTCATAGAGTCGATATTTTATTCGATATGAAATCGTGTTGATTGGACTCCACAGGCGTGAAAATTGCCGGTAAAACGAGAATATTGTTAATTTTTGAGAATCGTGGACAATTTTATTCATGCAGATGTTATTTTAAAACCTACTCCGTAGCAATCTGTTGGATACTGCCATTTATTGGTCTAAAAAGCAACTTCCAATATGAATACTTATGCATATTGTGGAACAAATCTAAAAGACAACAAGGATTTGCGCGAGCTGACCACAAAATAGTTGGAAAAAGGCAAATGATGATGGTACTGAGCCACCAGTACATCGTAATCCTCGCAATTCCAGACCTAGGTACCAAAACACTTTTTATAAAGACAAGAAAGGTTTTACCTCGTGGTGTCAGTTTTTTTCCGAGTAATATGAAGTAATCAATTATTCCGCCAATGCGACCTCAATACCTCATCATCTTTGCACGAATCGTTCTACCCGCGTCACAATCAATATGATAATGCATAGTGACCGACAACATGTTATTATTATAACAAGCACTATATTGACCCATTTCCTACACTAGTGTAACAATGTTTACTTTTATACTCGGAGTGTGCTGTTTATTTTTGCACTGCACTGTATTTGTTTTTCTTTTTTTTCTGTGAAATACGGGTAATGTGGGTACACCGCTTTGTGTTTATTCAGTAAGTTGGCAGTAGAAGAGAAGTTTATTGTGTAAAGAAGAATATTTTATTTATTCTTCAACAAATTTATATTTGTCGAACAGCGGTTTTAACAATAAATGTAACTCATAAATTAAATAATTATCATAAAGCCAGGGAAAATCAACACTACATTCCACATTGGAACCAACATTGTTAGTCTTAATATTAATTATAATAATTAAACTTAATAATACAAACACCTGATTACGATGACATGCATGATGATGACACCTAGCTACACTTCAACAAACTTATCTGTGCAGGCAGTGAAACAAAGAACTAAAACAAATGTACCAAAATAACACACTGATGCATTTTTTGTTGACAAGCAGCGCCAGTTTGATCTGCAAACTTAAAGTGGTCATACTGTAAAGTTAAAATCGCAATGCACGGTGGCCATTTTCTAACCGACTTAATAAGGAGGATGGTATACTTACGACGAGTATTTTCTTGTTTTTAAAAAAATAGTTGATTTAAAAATTTAACCTAACCCAATGTTTTACGTGGAACGATTGCTTATCTGACCTCCACAATCCAGTCACGCGGACCCTTAGACCTTTAAAGCATATTTCAAAAATTAAACAAAATTCATTCAATTTGAAACGTAGTAACGGAATCCAAGCCAAATAATCCGACAACTGGCAACATTACCAATACGCCAGTTGAAGCATAAGTCAGTTCCGCTTGCTTGCATTCTTGCATCCTTCGCTGCCCACATACCTACGGACACTCGGCATCCGAAGCACAGTTAGTTATAGTTCGTTTACTCGTTAAGGGTAGTTCTAGACTGCTGAACACAGTTCAAGACCTAACGAGCAATAGCTAAAGCAATGAAGCTCGCACACGTAACTGCACTGCACCGGAATCTGAAAGGGCTTCATCGCATTTTACAACCTGACAGAAGCAATGCTGTAACAATGCATTGGAGTATGGATTTTTATAGAAATAATGGTGAACGGTTCGAGTTGAAACGATGCTGATCCGCTCCAATGCCCGTGCTCTGAGCTAAAACCACCGCAAATTGAAAACTGGCAACACCGTCAGTGTTCTGACAAAAAAAACTTTTCAAACAGTAGAATTTGTTTGCTTAAGCCGGCAGTGTAGATGGCCAAATAATGTGTCATTGGATAGCGGCTCACAGACCGTCATTCAGATATGTGTATGTAAATTTGTTTAACGTGTTTTAGTTAGTAAGTGCCAACTTGTTTATTTGTTATGAATCTCTGGTCTGAAAATAAAGATTTTATTTATTTATTTCAGGTGGAGGCGCCAGGGTAGCACGCAGCATTCAAATTTTAGGTAGATTGCGAATCATTTATTAATCAACATACAACCTGAGACTGACCCGCAAATTGAAAAAAACGTAAGAACATTCGAATTTCGCAGGCTCCCCTAAAACTTTTTTTATTATTTATTTATTTTCACTTTTATGATGAAGTAATTTTATTAATATTAATGGTGTGAACGAAATTAATTAGTCTCCTCTGCACCATTGATGGTGCAGGTCAAAGATGTATACGGCAAAAGTATGGTGAAGTAGTTTTATAAAAATATTAATAGTGCAAACGAAACTAATCAGTCTCCTCTGCATCATTGATGGTTCAGGTCAATGTTACGAACGGTACAACGGGAATACGGCAATATGCTAACATTAGGTGTTCATAACCTAACTTAGTCCAAAGCAAAGCCACAGTAACAGTTGCTTGTTTATGAGTCCTTTAACGGATTCTGTATTGCTCGAGTTAAGCATGTGCACGATTTCTCCTTTCTCCCGTTACTATATCTAGCCAGCATTACTCACGATCGATTTAACTCTGACACGTGTAGTCACCCCCTAAGGTTTACATCGAGAACCAAGTCACTAGCCCCTACCATAGAGCAAACTAGGCTAATTCTCGATCAAGTGATAAGAAAGAGTATTTAATCAGATTAAATCTTAGGATGTTAAACAGTAATCAGGCGATAAGGGACAATAAATGTCGTAACATTGTTTTGGTCGTTAATTTTTGATTAGGCGTAAGTACTAATCTTAGCTCATTATTCACTAATCGAAAGTAATGAAAACGTTATTGACAGAGTTGTAAAACAAATGAGTATTTATATGACTGCTAGATAGCTCTTACCACAGTTTTGATGGCTAAAACCTTGCTCTCTACTAGTATTAAATGCGGAGTAAACTTACATCAAAAAATAAATCTCTAAAAAGATAAATCTAAAGTTGTCATTTTACGCAGGGTTTTTTTAATCAAGTTCAGGGTATATCTACATCAAACAGTGAAACGGTAGGAACGCTAACCGTGTCCAATTTCTTAGAAATGTAACCAGGCGATGACTGTTCTCGCGGTCAAAAAGTACCCATTAAAACTGTTGCATTACTGTGATAGGGTACACACAAACAGGCTACCGCTACGGGCGGGTCGGTACCGATCGGTGCAAGTATTAATTTCTATGTTATCTTATGCGCTCACTTATAAAGAAACAGGTTTAAACTTGTCGGTGCCGACTACCTGGAATGGGTCATACGGGTTCAAGTCATATGGCCAATACGGACAAATTTACCTGTTTCTATATGCAAGTTAACCCTGCACCGATCGGTACCGACCCGCACAGATTTGTCTACTGTGCGGGACACAGTACACAGTACACAGTAACACCGGAAACCTGCTTCTTTATGTAAGCACCTTTAGACACGTCCGGCCCTAGTCCAAGCCATGGTCCGGAGCGAGAGGGAATAGGAAGCCGTCACCTCCTTCTGCGAAGCAGTCATGCTAGTGAAGGAGGTGGCGGGACGTGAGAGGGAAAGAACCTCACGCCCCAGCCACCACGGGAGACGCTCTGGGCGTCGGGGGTCACGTGGTGGCTTCCGGCCACCGAAGGCGCGGGCCTGTGGACGGCGACTTACGGGCTAGCTCGTCCGGCCGTCTTATGCGACAGGCCGTGTCGACGGCGCGTTCGTGTTCCACGTGCGCCTCAAAGAGATGTCAGCAAATAAGTAGGGGTCCGCATGGGCCCATGCCTGCCTGCCAGGGCTGCGGGACTGTTCGAAAGAAATACCGTGGAACTGGAACGCAAAGGGCAAAGAAGGAACATGGATGGGTTTTAGTCAGTACAAGTCAGACACTCCCTTCCGCTCCGCCCAGAAGGGGGGGGGGGGGGGGGTCATTTGATGAATTCCCATCCGAAAAAAAAAACAAAAAAGCACCTTTAGACACTTACAACCAAAGAAAAACAAAGTTGACCTACAAAGTCCACAAATACATCATCTCCTGTCATATTCCTCCAGCACTACGCGAACCACTTTTTTGCATAAGTAAATAAACTGGAACCGAGTTAGTTTCCGCATTACATTCCGTTCACTCACCGGAACGGCTGAGTATGAAATATTACTTCAATTTATTCGTGGACCCGTTAGGGTTCTGTACATATTCAGGGGCACGTAAGTCCTTGTGTGCGTCATTATTATTTCCGGTAGTGATTTGGGGAGAAAATTGTGTTTGGGAGCTATTCAGAGGGTAGGTAGAGGGTTTTTCGACCATTTCTACTTAGTCCTGAAGTTCGTGAACGTCGCTAATGTTTGCCTACTTTACTAACCAGTGATGTGTCATCTGTCACGTATTACTTTGACGTAATACATCTAAGGAGTATTTTGCGCAATTAAATATTTTTTAAAGCACTCGTATTTATTATCTGTACCGCTTCTTACGCCCCAAGTTTCGAGTTCAAACCCTGCAAGTATCAATGTGACTTTTTCTAAATCATACCTTTTGTACACGTCAGACGCCAGCACATCAAGCTAAACGAAACTTACAAATTTTCCCAATCAACCTTGAACCTAAATTTGACAGGTTGTAGTAGCTTGATGTGCTAGCATCTATTCTTTCAAAGTAACAGACGCTACTGACTTACGCTGAAGGGAAACATCGTGAGGAAACTCTGGGCTTCAGTCTGAATAGCCAACCTGCATTGATCAAGCGTAGTGATTCAGCTCATTCCTACTCTCTGTATGAGAAGTGGCTTTTGCCCGATATTCGAGCCATTGAAGGGGAAATAATGTTTTTCCTACTCTTCCGCTATTTTTTTTTGATTAATTTCGTGGCAATATCCAAGACAGTTAAAATTTTTCTCTGGGACTTCGTCGAGTTTCATTATCTTGGCACTTTTCTGGTGGTCGCCACTGTTGATTCTGGCTTTCAGGAATTGTAGTGGTTTGGGAATAGTGTGGCGGACTTGTCCCAAATAAAATTAAAATAAATAGTCGAGACATTACAGGCAACAAAACTCAAAAAAAAAAAACTCGAAAGAACTATTCGATTCTAATCCAGTTGTCAATTCAGTGAACTTCTAAAAATGGAAACTTAATAAGTTGTAAAAGCCACAAACAAACCTAAGACCATTCTCATTACCCCGAAATAAATCTACCGAATTAATTGCGAAGACGGCAAAAACTATAAAACACAACAGCAGAAACGAATTATTCAACCCACAAAGCTAAATAAAGCAAGAAAAAAATAGACCTACTTCACTAGAATTTAAACTCGAACACTTGAACAGGGTGCTCCGAACGTGATCGAAATATTTCAAGCAGGGTGTACACAGTCGCAAGACGTAAATTAACTTAATTACTACTGGGTAATTACCGTTGTCTGATGTATTCAGTAGCAAATTTTCCTCTACAGTGAAGCTGCGGGTTTATTATTTCACTTGTTTTGCCAAAATTCATTTGTTTTCCAATGGTTTGGTGTTAAGTTCTCTGTAATTGGATGAATTTTGAATTTGGGTCACTGAAAATTAATGATAAATGATATAATAATGCCTAACTAAAGTGTAGATATTCGTTGTATCAATGGAACTTTCAATTCGTAAGTTGACTGATAATATCGTCGTCATCATCCTGTCTTTATCCCACTTTATTTGGTGTCGGCGCAGCATGTCTTCTTCTTTCTTACTCCTCTATTACTCTTCACTGTTTCATCACTTCCTTTCTAGCCATATCATCGTTCACACAGTCCATCCAACGTTTCTTTGGACTTCCTCTTCTCTCTTTGACTGATAAATACCCACATGTCAATTTTAACTATGGGGGTATCGAATCATGCTTATTTTTTTTTACTTTAACAGCCATAGTTCAAATTCAGTTGGTATGGTTAGTTGTTAATCAAACTTACATTGCAAGGAAGAAAAGAAGTTCAATTCCTAAGGCAAGTTACTTTTAAACTTCTAGGTGCTAACACACCATTCAAGTAGTTTTATTGTTGGTAATAACATCTTTTCATATTGCTCTATATAAAAACTTGACCAATATTAAGAACTTTAAAAAAAAAACACAATCCCAACAATAGACAAAACCATCTCATTAAAAACCTCGACGTCTTCCTAAGAAGTTGTCATTTTATTCCGTCGGTGAGCCTTCCAATACTTGGCTGCTGTAAAAACCGAGATTATCTTTTCCTGTAATTTTCTCTCACCGAGCCACAGAATAGATAGACACAGAAGACCCGCTCAGTGGGAGAAAACGTACGCACACTTAGACACACTTCACGTATAGCAACCGGGGACAGTTGCACCAGCGATGTTAATTTGTTTGAGATCGCCGTATAAGTGTGCCTGTCTTCGCTCTTTGTATCACAGTAGGCATATTAGTACTAAAATACCTACAGTATTTCAAATTTCTAAGAACAAATAGTTGGTTTCGGCTCACACACAAATACAAAGCGTTTACATGAACTCTAAGCATGTTTTAAATTGGGGTTGTTAAAACAAAGTGGTTACAATGCATGTGTGTATTACAACATAGCATAACATTTAGTTGACACCAGCGTTTGATTTCACATAAGGGGCTTTGGTTTACTGATTTTCTTTATACCTATTGTTTTTGTGTGAATCTAGCCTTCTGAACCTACCCATCTGTGTTGTGCCCGAGACTTTCCGAGAGCTACAATAAAACAGTCGTTAGACCAGGAGTAAAAACACGGCGAGCGGTGCAGCGGTGCAGAACGGTGAAGTTGGAAGTATAATGTATTGCAAGTGTACCTGTTCACTAGTGTAAGTAATGTATTTTGGATGATGTTGCTGTAAGTGCACGGCTGTTTAATTTTGTGATAGATGAGTATTAGAACATAAGCCCTGTGTTTGTTGCGATTCCCCGTCGAAATGACGGAACGAAATGACAAATTAATGAAATGACGAATGTGCTATTACACATTGCAAGAGTATTTGAAGAAAAAAATAATAAATAATAGAATAAATCACTCACCATTATTTCTAACAAACATATTTAATTTATTTAATTTATTTGAATTAATGAATATTTATTTTGGTTTGACATTGTATCATTGTGATTTTGCCCGCTTAAGAAGTGAATTCACTTTGCAAGTGAAAAATACAGCTCAGTGACAGAACGTAGCTTTGGTTATAGGGTCCCGTTCGTTGGCATCTTTTGCTATGGAACCCTAAAAAGCACCATGTTACCACAGCCCACTTAGATCAGCTTAGATGGGTCGCGACAAAATACATATGCACTAAGACCGAATTTAGTACGTATTTCGTACAGAGTGATTCCAAGAGCACCTACTTTTATGAAAGCTTAAATATTGAACAAAATTAAAGTCCCATAAACCATAAATAAAGAGTTATGTTCCGTTTTTAAGAGCGAAAATATTACACAGCGATCATAAATGTGCTCCCAAGATATACTTAAACTTATATACTTAAACCGACTTATCTCGAACAGTAAAATAACTATTTGATGGTTGACGTTTGAAACCATCTTGTTTTATGAAATGTGAAATTTTATATTGCTTTATAACGCTGGGAAGCTTCTTGGTGAGTAAATTTTATAGAACCGCAAGCGCCATACATGATTTACACGTCGAGACATTTTTAGAACCCGAGAGTTCTTGAAAGAAATAAAAAAATTTAAAGTTGACTAAGTCCGCCTCTGTCTCAATATAGATGTGTATGCCAGAAGTAGGTGCCTATATCAACGAGGTATTTTACAAATGAAAGTAAACGCGATCAAATGCTGTCAGTGTCATAACTGCTACGGAATATTGATACTGAAAGCTCTAGAATGCCGTTTAGATGTGCTGATCGAATTAAGTTTCAAATCCGGCCACTTATCCTTATGAATATTCAATTTTATAGTCATTTTACGTAAACACAAATAGAGTACAGTGGTATTTATTATATTACCTTAAATTCCTTCATCTAACATGGCCCGTCTTAACAGGAAAACAAAGAACACTTCTCGGCCATGATACCCGATACTATACTTTAGCTCCCAAACCACTTTCTCGCGGGTATCAGAAGGGAAAAGCCACTTGCTTAGAGTCTGGACACTTCGAAGGCGTCTCACGTTACCCATCGATTCTCCTTAAGCTGCTATAAACATAAAGATAGGTTTCACTGCCTGTAATAAGTGGGAAAAGTGATATGAGGATATTATGTGTTTTTTGCGCGGATTTTCTGTTTATTTACTAAGATTGATCGATCTCCTGTGTATTATAACTATAGACCAGTGTGTTCTGATGGACAAGAAATTCCTAAAGAGGATTTCAGACTACAAAGTAGGAATCTGTGTTAAAAAACATGATCTACCACATGTTAGTGTAAATGCTCTGGAAATAAATACGGTTAATTAATTAAATATGAAGACAATTAAGTAGGTATGTTATAATAACAAACTAATAATAACTTTACCTGATGATTCATCCATTTGGATAGGCATAACTGCTAGCCTATTATACAGTTCCCTCAGCTGGGACACACCCTGTGAGAGAGAGGTCCTACTCCCTATGAGAGGGAGGAGGGAGGATTATCATAATACCTCTTCGATTTTTTTATTTTATTTTATCTAAGACCACTAATTCTATCTGAAATGGGAAACCTCCTTTTAAATAATAAAAATAAGGCTTATTACAAAATGCGAATATTTAACGAAGCGTTCATACGTTTCCAAAAATACTTTAAATAATTCCATTTGTTTAGAAAGACAACGGACCGCCATCGCTTTTGATCCTACAAAAGAACGTTAAAACAAATGCTTTGAAAATGGATTAAGGCTATCAAACGGAAACCTTTCGCGAGTATGTTTCTGTGTTGTTATGATCAACCAAGCTGAGCTATGGGACAAGGGTAAGGTGGTTTGTCATCCGGTTCCGTTTCCCTTGCCCAAGGGAAATTGATAAATTTTATGAATTTTCTACTTATACCACTTTGTTCTTGGCACCTCTTTTACCTTGTAAGATGTAGGTAGGTACGGGGAAGTATCTATACAAATAAATAAAATTGAAGTATCTGTTTGTAATTTCAAAATAACAGCTTTTTACTGAATGCACTTGCTTATTATGCTTTAATTTTTATTTTTGTCTGTCTGTTTGTCCCAGCTAATCTCCGAAACGGCTGGACTGATTTTGACGGGACTTTTATTGACAGATAGCTGATGTTGCCTTTATTTTAGAAAAAGAATCAGGGTTCCGTGCAAAAAAAATAAAACCATTGAAATTGTTAACAAAATCTGATTCAATAAGTGAAGTTATATTTTTATAATAATTTCAAGTGTACGAAGGTCGCGGGCAACAGCTAGTAAATTATATTATTATTCTGTCTCAAAGAATTTCAGTTCAATTTAATTTTTTTTTTGCAAACGGCAATCCCAGCACACTATTCCCAAACCACTGCAACTCCTGAAATTGTGGGTCAATGGTAACTATGAAGACTTTGAATTGAAATTCCTGGTTTCGAACTCAAACAGGCACCTGCTCTGCAGCCGTATTTGCAGCCCCTGAACAAACAGCTTTTCTCAGAAATTCTAAACAGGTTACTAATATTTGCGTACCTATTTCACCCACACAATGGCAAAAATTATATGTAACGTAAACACAATAACATCTAAACGACAACTCATTTCCTCGAACGCAAAAAGGGAAGTGTCACCAAATATTTACCTTTATTTAGGTTACATGAAACTCCAGCCACAATGACGTACCTAATCCACGTCAATGGGGACACCTAATATCCTGTGAAGAGACGCTTTGTGAGGCTTTGCTAACAATACTGGGGTTGATGGCACGGAAAACTTCCAATCTTCCTACTTACTTTTGTTCGAACGAAAATGTTTCGATTTGTTTTGTGATCTGCTCTGCGACTTATCAAGCGATTGACGCAAACGATTAAGCTTCTGATGTGTGACTTTTAGATGTCTCAGCTTATGTAGTATATCACACACATTTAAACAAACACTCGCGCTTTTATAGTGGAATGTTTTCTTTCATTTGGTCCAGTCTTACAAAGGGGTATCGTATTACCTAGAGTACTAACTGGGTTGTGGAGGTCAGATAGGCAGTCACTCCATGTAAAATACGGGTATTCAGCTGCCTTCGGTTAGACTGGAAGCCGAGCCTAACATAGTTGGGAAAAGGCTACTCAGATGATGATGTTTTCTTTCATTTAGTTTTTTTTTTAATTGAAAGTAGAAATTTTCGTTTGTTTTCTTTTTTTTATCATAAAACAAGTATACCTATTGTAAACAAATGTACCTATTTGTTTTATTCATTAGGGGAGGACATTGGCTCCTGCAACACAGTTTCAACTATCGTAGGAGTCAGAGAATTCCATAAACCATATACAATGTTTCTATATAATTAATTACTATTTATTTATTAGTACATGGAGGACTTACAGCTAATAAAAACAAACAAAAAAGGAAACCATAGTCACCAGAAAGCCAATTACAAAACCTCACGTAAAGAACCCTGAATCCCCCCCGTCCCCCCTGTCCCCTGTCTCATCCCTGATTTGGAGACTATAATATCCAACTGCTTCGGTATGCTAGTACGGTTGCAGTGATAGATATTCCATTGAACAAGACTGTCTCGTTCGTCTACTGACCCAGGCTACTGCTGAATAAGAGGACTTGGGTTTGATTCCTAGATTGGATAAAAGTGTGGCTATTAATTTTTCCATTAGTAATTTCTCATGTGAGTTTCATATGAAACCTATAGGTACCGAGGCACCTCGGTACCTCCAGGTAGGTGGTATGTACATAGAACATCTCTGTTTAACCGTTCGGGGATAACAGACGTGATGTTATTTTTATGTTAATGTTATGTATTCCTTTGATTCCTGGCTCCTGTCACAAAGAGCTTCCTAATCCACGTCAACGGCGACACTTT
This sequence comes from Noctua janthe, assembly GCA_910589295.1. Taxonomy (NCBI): domain Eukaryota; kingdom Metazoa; phylum Arthropoda; class Insecta; order Lepidoptera; family Noctuidae; genus Noctua; species Noctua janthe. Next base: position 5,829,676 of record OU342560.1, read on the forward strand.
AATATCCTGTTGACAGACGCTTTGCGAGTTGGTTTTGCTTAGGTAAGCAAAGGATAGATATCTACGTAAAGTCGCCAGCGCACAAAGTTACCACAAACAGTTAAATTTTCTTATTCGATTTTGAACTTAACCGTCAACATTTTACGGTTTAAAATATTTTTTTTAATTTTCGTATTGTGCACCTCTCTATCTCTATGTACCTACTACCGCGCACTCTGGCGGTCGACCACTTTTTTAAATTGTAAAATGGGCCTGCTTTTGATCTCGATCACGCCTGATGGAAAGCGATGGATGAGATCTATGATGGAACGAGCGTGCCTAGAAGTTGCATGTTGACTCTTGCTTTGAAGGCAGGCGGGGACACAGATGCCGGCAGAGAGTTCCACACTTTGGCTGTGCGCATACTAAACGTGGAAGAGAAGAGTACTTTATTTTACATACTTTTCATCCTGATACCTTGAGTAATAAAGTTGAAAAATGGTCGACCGTCAGCGAGCGCGGTATCCGATAATTTTCTAAGCAAATAATTATCTTGAAAATGTCGAACCCTGGTTCATTAACATAGGTTATGCAAATGAAACTAATGGTTTAACAAAATTAAACCAATTTAATTATAAAACGTACCTAGTAATTGCTACTTGTTCAAAAGCGTTATCTTTTTTGAAGCTATTGTGAATCTCTTAAATTTTAATAAATTAAGTATTTCAAAAGAATCTGAATACATTCATGCGATCATCAAAACTTTAATGGATATTAAAATTATCGAGGTTTTACAAAGCAAACATAATGATGTTAGCAGTATTTGCAAAAGTAAGGTAAGTACATAATTATACCTTTTGTAAATTGTGATTTACAAAGTTGAAATCAAGAATGTTCCACATTGTTCTATGTTCAAAGCCTTTTAATAAACAAAGCACCATCAGCCTATTAATGTTCCCACTGCTGTGACACGGCCTCCTCTCTATGAGAGGGAATGGGCCATAATACACCACGCGGGCCCAGTGCGGGTTGGTAGATGTCACATATCTTCGAATTTTTGGTTTTATGTCATGCCGGTTTCCTCACGATGTTTTCCTTCACCGTTTTGAGAGCAGTGGTGATGAAATAACTTACGCAAAGTACATGCCAGGCTGGGTTCGAACCCACGACTTACTGCTCGTAAGTCGGGGTCTCCACCACTGGACCACCGCTGCTCCACAACAAAGCACCAACAAAGCACATATAGGTACATATTTGTACTTGTAAGGTGCATTATTATAAATTAAAATAATTTTTCATAACTGTCTGTGTTTTTCTAATCTCCAGAACGGATTTTGGTTCGGTTTTTATTATCTATTAGAAACTTTATTTAGGAAATTTAGTGGTAATACATCATCATCTGCCTGTTCGCAACTATGTTGGGGTCGGGTTGCAGTTTTACCGAATTAAGCAGAATAGAATATTTTACATGGAGCGACTGCCAAACTACGTGCGAGTCGCACGGGAACGGTCAATGTAGCGACACTTGGGGGAGGTTCCGTCCAGCAGTGGACGTCTTTCGGCTGAACTGATGATGATGACTGCCAAACTAACTTCCACAACCCAGGTAACTAGTCAAAGATCTATAAATGAGAGCCGGGACCAACGGCGGTGGTCACCCATCGACGTACCTAGCAGTGGCGAAGGTTCCATACAACTCGATTCCTACCGGCTTCCTTTTGAAAAATGGCACAGTCAGTATTATATAGGCAAATAATATAATCACATTAAAGATATGTACTCCGGTTTACCTCTTACAAAAATTGACCCTTCGCCACTGGTACCTAGGCAAGTATGGCTTAATCTGAAGATTGATCCGAGCAGCTGTTGTTATTTAGCCACGAGCTCCTTTTGTGGTAATACATAACTTAGGTACATAAATGTAGTAAAGAAATCTCCGCATTTAGTTATTCAATGCTTAATTAAAGCAGAGTCACAGGGGTGAGTCGCTAGTATCTAGAACTTTATAATATAATCAACTTATACATATTAAGCTGTATTTATTCCACAACATAAATCACTTTCCCTAACAATAACTATTGTGTCTCACAATAAGCAGATCATAAATCAGAAACTATTGTAAACTGCCTTATGTTAATCTTCTTGTAGATTCAGCCAACAAAATGAATAATTTTCTGCGTAAACACTCTTACATTTGGTTGTTTGCCAACGTTTTGGGAAAGTTTCGTGCCTAGATATTTTAAATAACAACTTATTTATAACCTCATAATTATGGCTTATTGTCGTTGAAGTTCTAACACCAGGTAAGTCAAAAATAGCAACTTTACAGGAGAGTGAAAAAACTGCATTATTTTATTTAGGTAACACTACAAAACCATTTTTTTATTTGTGTTCACTAAAAATGAAGTAGAGACGTTGCTTGTTTTTGATTGAATAAAATCGCACGTCTTCCGAATCTCTAGCAAACGGCATTAAAATGTCAAAATCGATAAAAATTACTTACGTGGTGTTAGAACTTCAGCGACGTTATGCCATTTTTCACTAACACATAAATATTGATTTACAACAGAACTCTTTTATTTAGGTTTTACCTACTGAAAACGGTCTTTAGATGCTGAGAAGCAGGTATCCCCTATTTATTTAGCTATTTTACTTTAACAGAACGATAACAAAGGCCAACTCAATTGTCGATTTTTTTCTCCGATTTGTCAAACAATGTTTCTATCATTCCATGCAATTTTTTCCTTTTTCGAACTCGCATAAAAAAATACATCGCCACTCTAAATTGGAAACCTATCTGACTTTATTCGAAAAAAAAAAGAAAAATACAAAAAGCATGGCGTTCCACGTTCAAACGCGGCCGGGGATGAGATGAGTCGGAACAAGCCTTTATCCAGCCAGTCGGAACGTGTCACGTAACTAGCCACTAACATCCGATCACCTGTAAAGACTGGCCTTGTAACGTCTGTTTTTATCTGTTAGGTCGTAGCTTTTGCCGCTGAATTATGTTCAGGAAGCTGTTGTAAAGTTTATAGGAAAAGTTATAATAGTGAATTTTCACATTCAATTAAGAAAGTAACATCATAATTAGCAATGGTTTGAGGTGTGCGGCTAGTCATTTTTAAGGCTCCGTACCTGAAGGGTAAGCAACGGGATTAAGAGACCCTATTACTAAGCCTCCGCTGTCCGTCCGTCCGTCCGTCTGTCAGCGGGCTGTCTATATCTCATGATCCTTAAGTACACAGTTGAAATTTTCACAGAATGTATATTTCTGTTGCCGCCAAAACAACAAATAATAAAAATAAAAGGGGACTCCCCTAATACGATGGTACGGAACCTTTCATGTGCGAGTCCGACTCGCACTTAGCCGGTTTTTTTAATGCGAATGTGAATAATTTCTGGAAATTGAAATCATTTACTTGAAACTAGTACGGACTTAATGACTACCTACATAAAGACTGACCTTGTTCAGTATTTTTATCTGTTTCGAAAGTTTTGCCACTGTATAGGGACTTGGTATAGCTTAGCAAACTTGATTGGAAAACGTTATAAATTTTCTTAACGCTCTTTTGTCAATTTGCAAAGCACATAACTTCACAACGCTCATCCCTGGAACCCAGTCCGACGTACTTCTTATTCCTAAACTGCGCGGCTGGGTACCCCACCCATACAAATTGCGGTAACTATCAAAATTCAAGTAGAAACACTTCATAAAATGACGCTGGAAAACCTTTTGAGAGTAACACTTTTTTCACGGGATAAAGCCAATAATACATAAATACATAACATCACGCCTGTAATCCCCGAAGGGTTAGGCAGGGGTCGACCTAATAGTACACCCACAATTCGCCAGTTATGTTTAACTCCCATGTAATAGGGGGCGAGCCTATTGCCATCAACCGGACACATATCTAGGCTCCGTGGCTGCTATTGAGAAATTCCTGATGGAAAAGTCCAATAACACTTTTGCTCGACCTGGGAATCGAATCGGGGCTCTCCTGCTCAGCAGTCGTGCTACTAACCACTTGACCAACGAGACAGGCCAATCCAATAATTTCCATCCAAAACCCAATCCTATCTTAACAAGAAAATCAAGTAAGTATTTCAAATAGAAACAACTAGAAAATCCTATATAATTCTCTTGCATAACATTTCCTACTTCACAAAAACTAAAGAACAAAGGTCTCAACAATCTTATAAAAAGTTAATCTACCTTTTAAAGCTTGTTCCTATTTTTTTCTGTAGCATTCTCACCGGGTTTAATTTAATCGGCCTCTTTCTACTCATCTTACCTAACTATCCTGCGTTCGAATTTTAGTTTCTAAATATATGAACAAAGCCGTAGGACGCAAACGTAGACACGAACGAACGAAGTGAACGCACAAACGGACACCAAACGGTGCACGAACGGAGAGCAGACGTAAAAAAAAATTAAATGTGTGTGTGTTTGTGTATGTATGTATGCCTGTGTGTATGTGTGTGTTATCAAACTGAAGTTTGTACTTACCTGAGTTTGAGTTTCAACTCCAAAACTTAATTTAAAAAAATACTGTTATATTTCTTAGCGTGTCGTTGGCAATATAAATTGAGTCGGCCCATAACGCTACGATTTTGGCGACTGAGACTGCAACTTTTTATTAGTACTGACATTCTGAAATCAACTTAATTTACACTTACATAAAGTTGATATTTGTCCAAGTGTAAATAACATCAATCAGAAACAAGGATGCGAATGTGGAATACCTCTGTTCGTAATATTGCCGTGTAGCTCAAAGCTAAATAATCTGCATTCCTCACTACTGTTGAATGCCATCGGTGCTCGATCACTTACTTTGAAACAAGGAAGGTAAGGTAAATGTATTACATTCCTTTGATGGATGCGAAGGTGAAGCAAACTTTGTGGAAATTATATAAAAGCTAGGGTTTTGAGGTCATCCGATTTTTATCACGATTTTTTTATCAATATTGGCAGATAAGTATTGTCTCATACGATTTCAAACTTAACCACCAACATTTTATTGTTTGAAATCGTTTGGAGAAATTTGACAGTTTGTGGTAATTTGATACGCTGGCGACTGTAACCAACTTTCTTTACAAAACTAATTTTGAAAGATTTTGATGTGTTGGCACTCAAATAACGTTGAGGGGGGCGCGGTAATTAAACATTTGTGCAATGTTTTAAGAAATGAGGTATCTATCGAAGGAACAATATGGCGGCGTTGGTTACAATTTTGGCCAGACGCCTTAAATTCCCTGTACAGCTACATAGACAATAGACAAGACATACACTAACATTTTCTTTTTAAAGCAAAAATAGCTTAAGGGGATAAACGTAAAAATCCTACTAATATAATAAATTCGAAAGTTTGCCAGGATGTATCGATGTCTGGATGTTTGTTACTCTTACACGCAAAAACTATTGGCCGGATTTGGATGAAATTTGGCACACAAATAGTTTATAACCTGGATTAACACATAAACTTTATGCCGGTAGTCCAAACCTGTGAGACAATTACCGAACTACACGCGGGCGAAGCTAGGCTGGTAATAGATAATAACGTGAATTTAAAAATAAAATTTACCTTTCCTTTTTTTATTTTTCCTACAGCGAAAACTTAGAACTTCGTGTAAACTTTATTCATCTTGTTAGACAGTTTCTGTCTCGGTACTTACTTAATAATAGGATAAAACCATCTCATTACACACACTCTTGTTCTTATATAAAAAACTTTCAAGATAATTCGGAACAGCTTCCAATATTGTTCAAGGCTACCCAGAACCTCTGTGGTACCTACTTCCACAATTTGCACCGCAACGGTCTCGAACTTGGTACGTTTTGCAAGCACTTAAGACTCGTGATAACTTTGCCAACTGGCATATGTCGATCGCAATAATAGTTACTATATCACACAATCTTGGTCGGTTTCGTATAGAAATTTTAACAGCACTAACTATTGAAGAATAGCTTACCTATGCTTTCTAGACATTACGTTCAGAAACTCCTCAACCAACCAGTCTTACCAACGGGTATCGTATTACCCAGTACCTACTAAATGGGTTGCGGAGGTCAGATAGGCAGTCGCTTCATGTAAAATACTGGTATTTAGCTGCATCCGGTTAGACTTGAAGCCGACCAACATAGTTAGGAAAAGGCTGGGCAGATGATGACGCTCAAAAACCCCTCCGTGCTTCGAAATGCACGTTACACCGAAGGATCCCGCTGACGTTTTTAGATCAGCTTAGACAGTGTTACTGGTAGTTTCAGGCCCGAAAATCTGATTATTAATCTTTGAATCTAAGAGGTATCGTGATACCTGGGTTTCTGGGTAATCGACTGCCTATCTTAAATTCTGATATTCAGCTGTATCCGGTTGAACTGGAGGCTATGGGGATGTTGATAGGTTTTTCATGCAAAATTGAGGATAGCCTATTGCTTTAGTTTATGATATCAATAAGTTTGTTTATAACGCAATATTCTTTGATAGTATTTCCTACAATGTGTTGGTACAAATCAATCATGTTAGCAGACCCTTTTATTTTAGTACGCACAGAGCCGAAAGATATTAAGATGAATGAAGTGCCAAAGTGATCTATCACGACAAACTAAATAAGAACGTATGTAAGAAACTCGTACACAATAATTATTCTTACATTAGGTACTTCTTCTTTGTTGGGATAGATACTCTTATTACTAGGATTATTATTTCCTTAGAAAGAAGAGATAAAAGTAGGACAAACGTTGCTTTTTGAATTAACTTAGCTCGGGTAGTTTATGAGTTAGCTTCTAAGTAACCTTTAACGCCATTGTCACATATGTATATGTACGTGACAAGCAAGCGTGTGCCCTGTACGCCAATGACACAAATATGTGACAAAAAATACCGGGTGCACAATACCACGAAATGAACAATAAGTAGTTTTGGAATCCCTATTCTATTTGTAAGCATTTGCGGTGAAATTATTGCTTGGCGTGGAGGGCACGCGCGTGCGTTTATGCTCTGGCGTTCAAAAGGTTAATACGTATTTTTTTCTTCTTCGCCTATGTTGATGACCTCGGAATATTATCTTCTAGTTATACTTAATATAAAATGAACACGAAAAAAAACTTGTGTGGAATGCTTCAAACAAAAAACGATAAAAATAAAAACTTACGTTACTTTCAGAAGTCGGCGGCAATAACAGTCAATGAAACAAACAAGTCACCGACTTTCGAAAGTAAACTTATTTTTAGTGTGTTTTTTGTGGAAGTCGGTTATTTTTTTTCTGATTAGTAAACAGTGGGTTACTTTTTTTTGCTGCCAGTTAACATGTTATTTTTTAATGAAAACGATGTCAGTTGACTTTATTATAAAAGTAATGTTTTAGTAAACACTTCTATCATAACATTAGATAATATGTATCTTTCTTTTTACACCGATACACCTCTGGTGTTATCCTACCAGCTACCAATATCTTATGTATCCCAACTAATACCATACGAACATAAAAGAAAAGGCAGATTTATGGAGAAAAGAGCCGACTAGCTTTTGGCAAGACTTAAGAAAAGTGCGCGATTTGGGTATTAGTCTCGTCTTCGCAGCTAGATGAGAAATAATTTAATTTGTTATTTTTGAATAATTTTCTTTACTACTCACTACAACACTGTTTAAGGAATAGACGTTGATTGGCCAGAGGAGCTCGTGGCAAAATAATAACAGCCGCTCGGGTCTTCAGGTTAAGCCGCGCTTGCCTAAGTTGGTTGCCATTACATGCCGAGTTTCCTCTGTGCCTCGGAAAGCACGTTAAGTCGTTAGTCCCAACTGTCATTTGTAGATCTTTGACAGTCGTCGTTAGTCAGTGGCTTGAAAGTCTGACAGTCTAACCAAGGGATATCGTACTACCCTGTGATAACTGGGTTGTGGAGGTCAGATAGCACTTAAGACTCGTGACAACTTTGCCAACTGGCATATGTCGACCGCAATAATAGTTACTATACCACGCAATCTTGGTCGGTTTCGTTTAGAAATTTTAACAGCTCTAACTATTGGAGAATAGCTTACCTATGCTTTCTAGAAATTACGTTCAGAAACCTCTCAACCAACCAGTCTTACCAAGGGGTATCGTATTACCCAGTACCTACTAAATGGGTTGTGGAGGTCAAATAGGCAGTCGCTCCATGTAAAATACTGGTATTCAACTGCATCCGGTTAGACTGGAACCCCAACATACTTGGGAAAAGACTAGGTACATGATGACACTAAGTAGAATGTTCCGTAACACGTTTCAAAAGTCAAAGTAAATATAAACATAAATAACTTTAGAATAAAGTAAATTGTGCCGTGCAAGAGCTTAAAACTGTCATTGTCAGTTGAACTTAATTTCACTTGCAATTAAATGAAACTCTGTACTTTAATAACACTTGAGAACCTCAAAGTTGTTACTGAAGTTAATTAAATTTATACTCCGCTTACTAGAAAAGCGAGTTAATTGTCAAACAGTTTTCTTTTTTCTCTTTTTTTATAAGGGCTTGTTCAATTTGAAGATGTCGCCCCTGTAATACAAATTACAAAATCCAACACATTTCAAAACGTAATCACATAGTAGATTCACTTAAGGTGTTACCACATCAATCGATCAATCGTCGATCAATGCCATCATCATCATCGATTGATGGTAGAATGGATTAGGTAGTCGAAAGAGAGAAACTATCGATCGATGTCGACTAATCCATTCTATTTTTAATGCCCATTTGAACGCCTGTACAGCATCTGGCTTCTCTCGACAAAGGGAATGACAATATGCTGTTACACCAGCCCACATCTGAGGGAATCAATTTAATTTTAGTTTTTTTATAAAATTTCTAAGGGCTTCGTTCCAGACACACTTCATCAATATGTGGTAAACATTGCATTCAGTACAATTGTCAAACAGTGCATGCATTTGTTCATATTCAACTTGGCATTTTCTTAACTCTCAAATATCAGTTTTTGTTTGTAACACTTTTAGTAAAGAATCTGGCCTTAATTTCAAAGTTACTATATAGGCACTGAAATTTACCATGGTCAAAAATATCCATACAAATTCCATTTCATTAATTCTTCAGTGAATTTTCAAAAATCCTGTTTCGTGTTCTTTTTGTGACGTAACATAACAAAACTAAACAACATAACAAACACAACATAACATAACTATAACTATTGAAATTTCTAGTACCTATGTAATTGTTGAAAATAAAGCTACGGCAGAATTTGACCGCGTGCTACACATGATATTAGGTACAGTCACGACTAGTGATATTGTATCAACTTGTAACTACTTGAAGCAATACTTAAAACATATTTTCTCCCACTGCAGAACAAAGCATAATCAGCCTATAATGTTCCCACTGCTGGGACACAGGCCTCCTCTTCATGAGAGGGAATGGGCTACAAATCCACCACGCGGGCCCAGTGCGGGTTGGTAGATGTCACATGTCTTCGAATTTTTGGTTCTAGGACATGCCGGTTTCCTCACGATGTTTTCCTTCACCGTTTTGAGAGCAGTGGTGATGAAATAAATTACACAAAGTAATTGCGCCTGGTTGGGTTCGAACCCACGACTTACTGTTCGTAAGTCGGGGCCTCCACTATTGGGTCACCGCTGCTCAAGGTCTTATATCCACATTGAAATCAATATTTCTAGAATTCGCTTTTGTATTTTACCAAATGTATAAAAAATTGTGGTCGTGACTGCACATTAAAAACTCTGTTCACAGAGCATCATCATTTACTAAGGATCATTAGGCATCCTAAAAATGATAATTAGGCACACAGAACAAACACGAAGTGCGGATACGAAGCAATTTATCCCAACGCTGTAGTTCTCATGAATATTCAGGTTTAGACGAAAATATGAAAGTCCTACAGCCTGCCCGGTTTGTTGTCCAGCACTTAGACAGCATCATTTGTATGCAAGAATTAAAATTCAACGTTTTGTATACTTCGGAAGGTCAAATGTTAAAACAAAGAATAGGGGCGGAGAGATTTGTCTGCGATAATAGATTCCATTCCGTTTATTAAGGCAGCTGACATTTTGTTGAAGTTGTCTTTTGTTCTTCGTGTTAACTTAATTATCTGAGAAAATTTCACCCTAAAAAATACAGTTCTCCTAAGAAAAGTACTTATGTGCTTCGGCAATCATCTTTGGAAATACGAAAGCGCGGTGATGAGATCTAGAACTGTTAAAAGTTAATACAAGAAGTGCAAGCAGTTAGCTAAAAAAATATAGATTAACCTTTAGAACTGACGCCGGTGTAACCTTATTAAAGCACATATTTACTGCGTGGGAAGAGTCCCAAGACGCCATTGGAATTTTTTGTGACCTCTCCAAAGCATTTGATTGCGTAAATCACGACACATTACTTTTGAAACTTGAGCATTACGGACTAGGGAAACTTGCACTTAGTTTGGTAAAATCTTATTTGAGTGATAGACAACAACATGTGCAAATAAATGGTGTTAATTCACAGGGTTTAAAAGTAAAAATGGGGGTACCGCAAGGCTCAATATTGGGTCCTTTCCTCTTTCTAGTATATATAAATGATCTCCCCTATTTATTGAAAAACCAACCTCAAAATATGGTGTTATTCGCTGATGACACTTCCCTAATTTTTAAGATAAATAGACGGGCCCAAAATCTAGATGACGTGAATAATGCCCTACTTCAGGTCCATAATTGGTTCACAGCAAACAATTTAGTGTTAAATGAAAAAAAAACGAAATGCGTAAGATTTGCTTTACCGAATGTTAAAAGTGGCGATTGTGATATAGTATTGAATAAAGAGAAACTTGAATTTGTAGATAAAACGGTTTTCCTGGGGATTACGCTTGATTCAAGGCTACAATGGGGTTCTCATTTAACATCTCTTGCGGGGCGGCTAAGTTCAGCAGCGTATGCTATAAAAAAAATCCGTCAATATACTGATGTAGATACCGCTAGACTGGTCTATTTTAGTTACTTTCATAGTATTATGTCTTATGGCATTTTAATGTGGGGACGGGCTGCAGACATTGAGTCTATATTTATTCTGCAAAAAAGAGCCATCAGAGCCATATATAATCTTCGTAGGCGCGATTCTCTAAGGGAACTGTTTAAGGAAATTAACATCATGACGCTACATTGTCAATACATCTACGAAAACATAATGTATGTAAGAAAAAATCTACATCTTTTTAATAAAAGAGGTGACAGACACAGTTACAGTACTAGAAATAGAGACCAATTAGTTCAGCCAGGCTTCAGACTCGCTAAAGTAGACTCATCTTTCATGGGGTACTGTTTGAGATGCTACAATAAAATTCCACAAAGTATTCTTGAACTGAGTGAAACGAAATTTAAAACATGCATTAAACGCACACTATGTAAGAAAGCATATTACAAGTTGGACGATTATATCACTGATAAAAATGCTTGGCTCAATGCCGGTCCTGCTCCACAAGAACAGGGGCGCCTAAATTGATAGCATTAAATAGTATTGTTGGAGCTGCTGAAGATTGTATAACTATCTTTGCATTGTATAGATTCAATCTCTTTTGTATTATATAGCCGCCTAGCCCATATTGTGTGAGTACTATGTACTAGAAAGCTGTCATTCGCTGGAAACCAGCGTCTTTTCTTGACTTGAATGTGCCCTGGCGGTTAGGAGTATGTCATGCTCACTCAATGTCTCGCTGATCGGTTCTAGGACCGGCCCTGTGGAACATCGGTTACGACTGGGTGCTGCGCGCCGACCTCCCTACCGGCGTCAGCGTAGTTTGCTACGCTGACGACACGCTGGTACTGGCACAAGGGAGGTCGCACGAGGCGGCGGCCGAAAACATGACACGCGGGGTTGCGATAGTCGTGGATAGGATCCGGCAATTGGGTCTCGAGGTGGCATTGCACAAGTCCGAGGCCATGTGTTTTCATGGGCCTCGGAATGCGCCACCGTCGGGATCCCTACTGACGGCAGGAGGGGTTTCCATCGGCGTCGGGTCGACGTTGAAGTACCTAGGACTCGTCCTCGACAGCCGGTGGAACTTCGTGGAGCACTTCCGACGTTTGGCTCCCAAACTGGAACGGACAGGGGCTGCCTTCAAGCGGCTCTTGCCCAACCTGAGGGGTCCAAACGCCTCCTGCCGGAGGCTATACGCGGGGGTCGTGCGGTCCATGGCCCTTTACGGGGCCCCGGTGTGGGCGCGTTCTTTAAGGCGGCAAGCCGCCCACTACCTGAACGCGCCCCAAAAGGTGATAGCCATAAGGCTAATCCGGGGGTACCGCACGATCTCCGGCGAGGCGGCTAGCCTCCTTGCCGGATTGCCGCCATGGGATCTGGAGGCGATAGTCCTCGCGCGCCTGCATGAATGGCGCGCGGAGGCACTACGTCGGGGGGAAACTCCGCTGCCGCGGCAAATTGCCGCTCAGCGGACAGACCTCCGGCGTGATATCATGGCGACATGGAGAGAGCGACTGTTGCAACCCCGTGCAGGGCACGCTACCATAGTGGCGATAAGTCCCCTCTTTGAGGAGTGGCTAGAGATGCGCCACGGCGCCCTCACCTACCGCCTGACGCAGATCCTCACCGGACACGGTTGTTTCGGGAGGTTCTTGCACCGAATCGGGCGGGAGGAAACGCCCGGGTGTTTCCACTGCGAGGATCGTCCGGAGGACACGGTGGAGCACACCGTAGAGGTCTGCCCCGCTTGGGCGGAGCACCGCCGTGTCCTTGTAGCGGCGATTGGCGGCGGCGATCTCTCGCGTCCGGCCCTGGTTCAAGCCATGGTCCGGAGCGAGAGGGAATGGGAAGCCGTCACCACCTTCTGTGAAGCAGTCATGCTAGTGAAGGAGGTGGCGGGACGTGAGAGGGAAAGAACCTCACGTCCCAGCCGCCGCGGGAGACGCCCTGGGCGTCGGGGGTCACGTGGTGGCTCCCGGCCACCGTAGGCGCGGGCCTGTGGACGGCGAGTTATGGGCTAGCTCGCCGTCCGGCCGTCTTATGACGACAGGCCGTGTCGACGGCGCGTTCGTGTTCCACGCGCGCCTCAAAGAGATGTCAGCAACCGAGTAGGGGTCCGCATGGGCCGATGCCTGCCAGAGCTGCGGGACTGTTCGAAAGAGACACCGTGGCCCTGGAACACAAAGGGCAAAGAAGGAACATGGATGGGTTTTAGTCAGTACAAGTCTGACACTCCCTTCCGCTCCGCCCAGAGTGGGGGGGGTCATTTGATGATTTCCCATCCAAAAAAAAAAAAAAAAAAAAAAATGTCTCGCTGATGGTGGCACGTGTGTCGGATCATTTAGTTCCCTTCAAAATGGTTGAGTTGAAAGGTGCTGATACATGCGTCATGTTCGTGAACGGGCGCTGTCAGTTGTGACTGGTCATCTCTTGTTTGCCACGGCTTATTTGAATTAATTATTTTATATTTGAATTGTTTTTACTATGGACACTTTTAACGTACACATCTTGCTGCATCGTTCTCACATAATGTACCATCTCAAAATGAATGATGTAACCAAGGTTTTGTTAAAGTATTCTGATTTAAAAGAGTGTCCATGGAGTTTCTTGCCCGTTCTTCTCCATAGAGATCTACGTTAGGGAATGGGCAACTACAGTACTTTCACAGTTTTTGTGCCTTGTGACTGGGACTGTAGCTTTATTTTACTGTTGCCTTTGTTTCGACAATTCAAAAGTGCCTGTAACTGGCCTACTTGAAATAAATGCTTTGATTTTGATTTTGATTTTGATTTTGATTTTGAACGCCATTGTCACATATACGTGACAAGCAAGCGCGTGCTATGTACGACAAAGGACACAAATATGTGACTAAATGGTAGGTGGAATTGTGGCTTAGCGTGGAGGGTATGCGCGTGCGTTAATGCTCTGGAGTTAAAAAAGTTAACGATTCGATTCAATTCAATAGAAACGATGCTACCGGAATAGGGTAAATGTTCCACTACAAAGTTTAGCCACTCTATGCAAAATTACAGTAACACATACCTTTTCTGGTCTAACTGTACGCAGTTTTGAAATGCTTGTGTCTAATGGTGTTTAGGGCTGACTTATTCCGTACGTCTAGAAATATTTGTGCATTTAATTAAACTTTGGGTATTAATACCAGAAAAAAAAACCTTGGTTGAAATTCATCAATTTATTGTATGAGACCTAGCGCACGAGCTTTGTCCAACCAATCAGAACGCGCAACGTAGCTGCCACCGAGTACTCGAGTGCCAGAGAAACCTGTCCTGCCGTGTAGAACCCTGAAGTTGTCCATGATCGTGACTGTACCTGTGAAACAAAATATCACATTGGTTGGTATACTGTCATGATTGAAGGTATGTGGTTTTTTTACCTCTTTTGTCCCACTGCTGGGCACGGGCTTCCCCTATACCTTTCCGACTCTCTAGGTGTTTTGCCTCTCGGCCAATCAGTCAGAAACGAGTCCAAATCGTCACGCCAGCGTTTTTTGGGCCTGCCTCGGTGATGTCGACCGTTTTTCTGCGATTTTGCCGATGTAAAATGGCGGAAAAACCATCCATTCCATTTTCCTAGTGTTGGATGGGCTTCTTCCCAGCTAAAACTCTAGGAAGTGGCGAATGGCAGCGGGTGGGTAGAGGGGGGAGGCGTTTTGGAGGACTGTATCTTGTAAACCTTGACGTTCAAAAAGTGCTGTTTATCTGCCTAATTTTAATACATAAGTCATTTATTAAGCTGATAATCAGCAATTTTGATTTTGACTCATTTTTTACCTGGTCTCAATTTAAACGTCCACTGGTTGCTTGGCTCCTGGTAGTACTTCGCTAAGCTTCTCAATGAGCGGTAATAAGACCTGCACTCTTCACTGCTCTTAAAGGCCATCGGAGCGCGATCGTACACGTTGAACCTAAACCATAAGGGGGTCATAATAAAGGGGTCATAGTAAGAACTTACACAATTAAATAAATGGTAAGTTAAAATTGTACTCCAGTGAGAGTTGGAGGAGATGCAGTTTTCCATTATATTTCCTTTATTTATCTCTTTACAAATTAATTATATTCTTAAATATTCCTAAAAAAAAAAACAATATAAACTTTTTTTTTATAAATCATTATTTTCTTTTATTTATCTTTACACAAATCTTATACATTTTTAAATATTTCTCTAAAACATTTAAAAATATAAAAAATTGTAGCCCACCGGTATCGGGAACAGGGTCCAAGCTACCGGCGGTCAGGGCTCCAGAGAGAGGAACCTCCTGACAATACGAGCCGTGTCCAGGAGTACCGCTTTCTGAATCAAACCCTTGATCCAGCTGTCTAACGAGAGCCTCCTCAGGTATTGGTCGAGGCTCTTGGCAATTAAGCCATGGGCTGATACAACTATCGGCACAATGATCGCTGAGTCCACATCCCACATGTCGACAACCTCGTGAGCCAAGTCAAGATACTTGATTTGCTTATCTTTCTCGGCTTTCACGAGGTTCCCATCATGCGGGACCGTTATGTCAACAATCATTGCACGCCGCTCTGATCGATCCACCACCACTATATCAGGCTTATTGGCTACAATAGTCCTGTCAGTTACGATGGATCGATCCCAGTACAATGTGATACTGCCATTTTCGAGAACTGGGTCGGGCACATACTTATAGTACGGTACTTCCGATTCCACAAGGTTGTATTTTAGAGCAAATTGCTGATGGATAATCCTGGCTACAAGGTTGGTCTATGCAAGTACTCTCCGTTAGCCAGACGAGAACACCCGGAGATAATGTGACGGATTGATTCGCCTGGACGGTGGCATGCCCGACATATGTCAACCGTACCGTCCTTCACAATAAATCTCCGGTAGTTATTCGTCATCATAACTTCATCCATAATTGCACAGACAAAAAAAAATATTATTATTATTAGACTAGACCGCAAAACAATCTTAAACACACTGTGACACTGAGTTGTAATAAGATTATTACAACTCTTGCTCCCGAAAGAAATTTGTTTCTATTTTATCCTAAAAAAAATTAAAGAACTGCAGTGGGAAATTATCTTGCGCCGATTGTATTAACTTGTATGGAGGTGGAACTAGCGCGAATTGCCTAATAAGCCTAATCAGCGTCATCCATCGTGAAGTATTTACCACAAAATGGCCAGAGCTGTAAACTTTACAGCATAGTATTTCGTAATATTCTGCTTTAATAATTCCATACTTCTGGGTTTTTCCATCACAGTCCACTTCAGTTTATTGTCACGTCCAGGCGTAGTTGGTACACTGTGCCGTAGTATATACAACTGGTTTACGCCTTTTAAGTACGACAGGTTGACAGGAAACTATTTTTCTAACAGCTAAAAGCAAACCTTATAATGTAGCAGTGGCGAAGGTTTCATACAACTAAATTCCTACCGGTTCCCTTTTAAAAATGGCACAGTCAGTATTCAATAGACAAATAGTATAATCACATTAAAGATATGTACTCCGGCTTAATTCTTATAAAAATTAACCCTTCGCTACTGTAATTTAGCAAACAAAGGAAATATACTTACCTAATCTGAACCAGTTCTTGGGTCTCACTATCCACTCTTATAACAGGCGCAGAGTAAGTGTGATGATGTCCATCTTCTATGTATTCTGCTTCCAGGTTGAAAGTGGAAAGGAAATAGAAATCTTCTGGATTCTCCTTCTTCAGTTCCGTGGCGCCGTAGAACCCGTCTACTAGTATCGTTTCGCCGCCTGCCCCGTTTTCATGCTCTAAGCAATGTAGGATTTGTAGACTGAAAATAAGTACAAGTTTAAAATGCTCCCAAAAGTGTAAATATATCTATACATATAAAATTCAAAGTCCTGATTGACTGACTGACTGATATATCAACGCACAGCCCAAACTACTGCTCCTAGAGCCACAAAATTTGGAGGGTGTTTTTTTTGAAGAGTAGGTATATAGATACGCTAAGTAAGAGTTTTTGAAATTCCACCCCTTAGAGGGTAAAATGGGGTGTTGAATTTTCTGTGAAAGTAATTATTCTCGGGGTCGATTGACTTGAAAACATACTCTTCAGTTAAAAAGATGAGAAACGTGTATCATAGTTTTTTCAAAAACATCTCCCAATATAAAATTCAAAGTCCTGCAAAAAACTCAAGCCAATAAAAATATTTTGATTTTGAAAAACAAAATCAAAATATTTTATTTCACATAGGCCCATGGGCACTTATAAAACGTCAAAAAAGGTGCACGGTTCAGGTTCGGTGGTCGTTTCTTATGGAGAAGAACCGGCAAGAAACTCACTGAGAAAAAACCGGCAAGAAACACTATTTTATATCATCATCATTTGCCTAGCCTTTTCCCAACTGTGTTGGGGTTGGCTAATCGGCTTCCAGTCTAACCGGATGCAGCTGAAATACCAGTATTTTACATGGATCGACTGATTTTATATCCTTAAATTGAACTAATCTTAGTTTCAGATTTCGTATTTACATTTTTGACTTTTGTGTGAATAATATTCAAATTTTTCTCACACAAAATTATATCTTTATAAAAACCTCCTAAAAGCTAAGTCAAATCAAAACAAAAAATCGCCACCATCTCATTACTTCTCACAAGAAATAAAACATTTTCATTTGTGAAGCGTTCAAGGAAAAAAGGAAATTGTTCGACGAAAAAAAGTCAAAGATCCTTATAAATCAAACGATGTGTGGCAAGAGCCGACGGATTTCAAGAATTTCTTTTACGTTGGTACAATTGGGATGAGACATTCGCGGCAAAGAGACCGCCATTACTCCGACAGAATACTGTAAGGCTCAAAACACACTGATATTTCACGGCACGGCGGGATAGAGACGAGCAGTTTCAGTTTCAAAGCATTTTAAGCTTTATCTCCGTTACCAAAATACATAGTATTGCTTCTAAACGTAGTCTAGTAACCGGGCAAAAAGGCGGCGCGCGACTGCTCGCGCCGTAGTGATCTATATCCTACCATTCAAGCGATACTACGCGATTTACTAATGGAAATAAAGTTTAAAATACGTTGAAACTGACACTGCTCACCGCTGTCTGGCTGTGCCGTGCCCTATTATTGTGTTTTGAGCCTTATAGGAACGAAAGCCGAATGCTCGAGCATCCGTAAACGAATCGCTAAACAGAATTTGAAAGCGACCAACAAACGAAAGCTTTTTCGAACAGACCCTGAAATAATAATGACGGAAGGGATCCCAGTTAAAGTGGGCAGAAATAGGCTCTTGCAAAAATAACTAGCTTCATTATTACACTCATAATGCTTTCTTTAGACACTCATTTATTTTTCGAATTGAAAATGTATTGCGTTCTGGCATAGGATAATATAATCAGCCTATAATAATTATATTCTTCTTAGATCGATGGCAATCTGAATTGTGTCGGCCAAGAACTAAGTCACGAGTTTAGCGTCTTCAGTAGCGTTCATTAGTTCCTGTAATGAACAAGTAACAGGAAACGTAGGCCACGACATTAAGTGCCCCATCGTTTGTGGAACCGGACCACATTCATCATATTTAATAATATAGTGTTTCCACTGCTGAGACACATGCCTTCACTTCATGAGAAGAAGTAGCCTCTCATTCACCACGTGAAGCCCTATGGCCTCAAATACCTTCGTTTTTTTTATACTAGAAGATGCCAGTGTCCTCACGATGCTTCACCGTGAGATCCATGGCGATGTAGTAAATCACACAAACTGACGCGAAATTGGTTAGAATGGTTTTTTTTTAAATAAAATGTACAAGTGTTTTGTTCAGTTTTCAATACCTACTTAGTGGTTCATCAAACGCTTTACACTTGTACGTAACAAGAATTTATAGCTGTTTTCAGTGTAGTCGTCCTTGTAACTGCTTTATCACTTTAAGAATCAATTACCACCAAATTGTAACTTAAGTTGCCATTCTACAACGTGACTTTCAACTATAGGATGAAAAAAAAAAGTTCGAAAAAAAAAATAATTTCAAAAACATGCACAGCTTTCGTAGAGTTGAAGCTGAGAAGATCCTAAATACTTAATTCAAAAGATCCCCATTCTTACCCAGCAGCTTCAGTGAAGTACGTATTATCATTATGAGCAGCTAAAGGTAAGTTGGTATAAGCCGTGTCAGCGTGGTCCGCCCTCGTAGTGAACTGCCACATCCCTCCGAAGATCGTATGCTGTACGCCTCCCAGAGCTCTGCAGACTTCCTTTGTAGCTTCTAAGGATACACCAACCTAGAACGAGATAACTGATAAGCTGGGAAGACTAAGAAAAGCGTAATAGTCATCATAACCCTCTCGTTCTCATCAGAATTTATTGCAGGTTGGACCAGATTTTTTCTGCTTTCATAAGATTTATTTATGGTACAATTTCAAATGTGACGGTAAGATGCAATGAAAGACGGTAATGACACGACTGCTTTCTATGTACTTCTGTGAAAACGATTCCAAAGATGGCGACATTGTCGTCTACTGCCATTTTCAAAGCGGTTGCCGTCGTCGTTGGAATTTTAACTTTAAATCAATTATATTACAACTACAACATTACAATACACTACAATTTAAATTATTATTTATTTATTTTCATTACTTAATCATATCTATTTCAATTTAATTTATTCTCAGTCAAGTTATTATAATTTTAAATCCGTATTCATCTGGACTACCTACATAACTGCTACTAACTTAGTCTTAAGATAATGAATGTGTTACTAACAAAATATGGACATTACCTAGTCTGAAATAAAAAAATAAAAAATAATCCTCACAATCTATTATCATCACTCATAGAATCAGTCCATCGTTTTTTTTTGTCTTAAACTATTCGTATACTCAATCATCCACATTCATACATTGTATCTACAGTTAAAATTATTTTTAGGAGAAAACATCAACAACATCAACAAACAACATCAAAACAAACAAACAAACACAAAACAACAACACAACAAAACAAACAACAAAAACACAACAACAAAACACAAACAATACAAACATCTTAAATCATAGCAACTCTTATACTCATATTGTAGTTCATTGCTTCACATGAACGAATTGAGTATTTTTGCAAGATAATTAAATTAAAACGTAATTAAAATGTTTACAAAGTGAGCCGCAATTTGGAACAACTCATTCACAAAAATGGCTACATGATTTAATTAAAATCTTTAAAATTTTGAAGCCGAATGATTTTAAAATAACTTACGTTCAAGAAAGAATAAATAATAATTGCAAAAGGTTCTAAAAACCTAAGAAATCACTGCCTCTCAGAATTGATTACACAATCATATTGAAATCCATTTTTAATTTAATCATCTACAAACAGCCACCGACGAGGCGACGACAGTTGAACATTTCTAATTAACAGTAACGATACAATTACTTATCAAATCAACAAGATTTGAAATGTTTCATTACCCCGTCAACCAACGCGACTCCGAAGTCAAGAAGTGACTGAAACACACGCTTTGCTCCTTCCACAGATGTAAGAAACTCTTGTACGGGTACTACAGGCACTTTATTCTGTATGCTTCCATGCCATAATATAGGCTTGAATTTTCGACTTTCTTTCCATGTTTTGTAATCGAATTTTGATAGAAATTCAACTGCGTACGTCGATTTATGGTCGTCGCTCCCTGAAACGGAGTGAAGTATTTTTCTGTGAATTAAAGTTTGGGAAAGAATTATTAACGAATTATTATGAATGCCTCAGGCTTTTTAGATTTTTTTCCATTATAACTTCATTTTGTTATTTCGTTCAGTAGACTGGAAATAAAATTAATTGAATTCATTCGTAAGTGAAATGGTATTTTTATTTAAAGTACGCTGAATTTCTATGAATTTTAATAACTGAACAAAACTGAAAAATGTGTTTCCACGAAGCAATTTATTAAACTTGTTTTCATTCAAAACTTTTTTTTTCCTTTGGAATTGATAAACGAAAAAGACATAGGTACCTACAATATATTTAAATACTTACAAGTAACTTTAATTTCCGTTTCATCATTTTTGAAACTAGAGACAGTAACATCAGGAATGTCTAGTATATGATGAGCTCTTTGGAAGGTGTCTGAATGGTAGCAGGTCGAGCACCTGAAACAGTTTACATTGATAAGGAGAGCCCGACCCGAAGTACAGTACACTCCATTCACAATATAAGATTTTAAACTTTCATGGTCACTAAAATTATTATAACTAGAAGACGGGATATTTATTTACCATGTTTATTGTTTTCTTTGAGTTCCCGATATTTCGGCGCTGTTGCAAGCACCATGATCACGGATAAACTGAAGTTATTGCGGGTGGGTGTTTATGAGCAGACAAATCGGTCTACCCTCTTTCTTGTTCGTTTTTTGCACTCAGTACCGCTACCACTGTCACTCACAACTCGATTCTGTTCCCGACACACGAAACTCACTGTGTCTGCTCGCGAACTTTTTTCGGCACTATTCCGCTTTTTACACAGCTGGACCACTGGTTTCCATGCTTTCGACAGTTGAAACCCATCCTCCCGATTGAAGTTCTTATATTTGGTGATTTCAATAGCTTCTCTAACGAGTCTAGGGATATAGTGGCGTTCTGTCGAGATGACCTGAGGGTTGTGTAACTCAATCCAGTGGTTTGATCCTGATTCCAGGAGATGCTGAGCTATGGCTGATTTTTGGGTGTCGTTGTTCTTCACCGCCCTGATATGTTCCGATATTCGACAAGCCACCGTACGTTTCGTCTGACCGATATAAGACTTGCCGCAACTGCAGTCCACTTTGTAAACACCATGGCAAGCATGGAAACCAGTGGTCCAGCTGTGTAAAAAGCGGAATAGTGCCGAAAAAAGTTCGCGAGCAGACACAGTGAGTTTCGTGTGTCGGGAACAGAATCGAGTTGTGAGTGACAGTGGTAGCGGTACTGAGTGCAAAAAACGAACAAGAAAGAGGGTAGACCGATTTGTCTGCTCATAAACACCCACCCGCAATAACTTCAGTTTATCCGTGATCATGGTGCTTGCAACAGCGCCGAAATATCGGGAACTCAAAGAAAACAATAAACATGGTAAATATCCCGTCTTCTAGTTATAATAATTTTAGTGACCATGAAAGTTTAAAATCTTATATCGCGAACCGGTACGTGCCGGATGGTGTCAAACTAGTAAAACATCTAGAACGTGCGCGGAAAAAGTGTGGTTGTCTGGAGGAGTCCTTGAATTTTCTGATAAAATGCAGGGATGCGGACGTCATCCCTGTCTGTGTGAGACTGAAACCTCGTCAGGACATACACGGCTCCGCGAGCATTCTACGTAACGCGAGTGTTAAATTGTTGCGTAAGGTAATCCGGAATACCAGATACCAAATGGATGTGATCCACCGTGAGTTATATTGTTTACATATTGAATGCAGTGCTTTGTTGACAGCTGGTGATTTCAATGTTTGTGACCGTATTACCTATTTGCAAGCCGAACGCTCACGAGAGATTAGTGCATTGAAAAAACAACGAAAGTATGAATCACTAATTCAAAAACAAAAACCGGTGAGCCACTACAATGATAACTCACAAGAAACTCGAACGGTTGTCAATTTGTCTAGCAAGGAATTGTCACAAAGTGCTCTTAAAGTCCTTGAGAGAGGGTTGAATTTTGCTCCTACTCCGAAACGCATACCTTATGAAGAGGTGATCGGAAGTGTAGAGGAAGCGATAAGACGTAATATGATACCGGCGAGTGATGCCGATGTGCTAAGACAAGACACCGCCGTAGTGTTACGTCACGCTAAACCTCCAACATCGAACATCACTGCTGAAGAATTAACCGCATTACGTGACCTCCGCATGGATGAGAACGTACTTGTACTTAAAGCGGACAAAGGTAATGCTACTGTAGTGATGAACGTTACTGAATACGATAATAAGATCCGTAAATTATTGAGTGATGTGAACACCTACAAGCAAGTAAACTACAACCCGACGGCACGAACGAACCGCAGTACACGCAAATTAATAAAGGAGTATCAACATATTTTCACAGATGATACAGCCAAGTACTTGCTCCGTCCTAGAAATATACAGCCCCCCAAACTATATGGCTTACCAAAAGTACACAAGCAAAATGTTCCGTTACGGCCCATAGTCAGTCAGATTGACTCACCCACCTACTACCTAGCGAAACACGTAGCTTCTGTTCTTCAACCATTAGTTGGACATTCAACATCTTATGTGAAAGACTCTCGACATCTCATTGACATCTTGCAATCCATTAATCTCCAAACAAATGACGTAATGGTCAGCTTCGATGTTGAGTCCCTATTTACCAATGTACCAGTGGCGGACTGCATGGAAGTAGTTAAGGTAAAATTGCAAGAAAATAACATCCCTGTGGAATACGTGAAATTACTACATCACTGCTTATCTACCAGTTACTTCATATATCAAGGTCAGTACTACCTGCAGATTGATGGTGTAGCCATGGGTAGTCCAGTGGCTCCAGTGGTAGCCAACATTTGGATGGAACATTTTGAAGAGTTGGCGGTCTCTACTGCATGCACACCTATAAAACTGTGGAAAAGGTATGTTGATGACGTCTTTGGGATCATTGAAGGAGACCAACGAGAGGTAGAACTATGCTTGGCACACCTTAACAGCATACATGGTAAAATAAAATTTACCTACGAGATGGAAAATGAGAGGACAATTCCATTCTTGGACGTGAAAATAGGGGTCCGTACTGACGGTTCTCTAAGCCACTCAGTCTATAGGAAATTGACTCACACGGATCTATATCTACACGCTGATTCTCACCACCATCCCAGACAGCTGTACTCTGTAGTGACTTCACTTACCAACCGCGCATATGATCTATGCGACGAGGAACATTTACGTCCTGAGTTAACACATGTGCAGAGGGTCCTACAGAGAAACGGATATACAGGGAAACCCGCGCAACCTAAACCAAACCCTGGTTGTAAGCACCGGAAGTGCGAGGTTGAGAGGCAGCCGGCATTTTTGCCATACGTGAGGGGAGTGACAGATAAGGTTGCCAACATTCTTCGGAAATACGCCGTAAAGACTATCTTCACTCCTTTCAAAAAAGTGTCTCAGATGCTGCGTTCGCCGAAGGATAATTTTCCACTGGAAAAGCCCGGTGTTTACAAAGTGGACTGCAGTTGCGGCAAGTCTTATATCGGTCAGACGAAACGTACGGTGGCTTGTCGAATATATCATATAGCATATCAGGGCGGTGAAGAACAACGACACCCAAAAATCAGCCATAGCTCAGCATCTCCTGGAATCAGGATCAAACCACTGGATTGAGTTACACAACCCTCAGGTCATCTCGACAGAACGCCACTATATCCCTAGACTCGTTAGAGAAGCTATTGAAATCACCAAATATAAGAACTTCAATCGGGAGGATGGGTTTCAACTGTCGAAAGCCTGGAAACCAGTGGTCCAGCTGTGTAAAAAGCGGAATAGTGCCGAAAAAAGTTCGCGAGCAGACACAGTGAGTTTCGTGTGTCGGGAACAGAATCGAGTTGTGAGTGACAGTGGTAGCGGTACTGAGTGCAAAAAACGAACAAGAAAGAGGGTAGACCGATTTGTCTGCTCATAAACACCCACCCGCAATAACTTCAGTTTATCCGTGATCATGGTGCTTGCAACAGCGCCGAAATATCGGGAATTCAAAGAAAACAATAAACATGGTAAATATCCCGTCTTCTAGTTATTACTCCATTCACAGTTATGCTACTCATGACAGGTGCAGTTCAACATCAAACTTATTATCACGAAAATAAAGATCACTATAAGTTTGACAGCCGTGTCAGTGATAGAAACCTTACAACAACCGTATAGTGATAACACGACGACGACGACCATAAGGATCATTTTGATTTTGACAGCGACGCAAAGGCGGGGTGGGGGGGTTAATATAACTGTGAGAGGATTGTCCTTGCAAACCCTTTGGAGAAACAAGAGAATGAATTACTGGAGATTGAATTCCTGTCTCTTTGGAACCATGTGTACAAGCATAAGTAGTTAGTTGCCTCAATGTTTGTGCGACACTAGTGAAGTTCTAAAGCCTTCAATTTGAACGCCTCTTTGCTTGAAATGGATTCGTTAGAGATCTAATCGTCGTAAACGGTTTAGTAAACTGTTGACTGAAATCTTGAATTCTGTTCGAATTGGGACAGATCATTTATGGCTTGCCAGATAAACCTTACTAGGTTTACAGACATGTTAAGGGCGAACAAATTAATGAATGGATTTTCAATAGTGATGTGACTGATTAAACAGCGGGGTAATTGCGGAACACATTTTCATTCCTGATGCCATTAATTTTGACAATTCAACAACATTCATTGCGTATTTACGTTGTCGATCAAATTAATTTTGAAACATATGAAGCAATGTAGTACGTATTACTACAAATTCCTTAGGAATGCGATAGAAAAGTGCAGTGCACGCAATCGCTAATGTTTTCGCCGCGCCGCTTGAGGCGTTCGTGTAGACTATAGAGTAAGGTATTCAGATGTCAGAATTCGCGCGTTGCGCGCCTTTTTATTACGTATTTTTACTAATATTCACGATTGTGGTCAAGATTAAGCCATTCCTGGTTAATTATGACTTGCAGATTTTAAGTACAAAAGTTAAGATCTAATTTCTTAGTACTCGGAGGAAGATGTTTCATACTTGTTAATTTTAGGGACAATATTGTAAAAAATGTATCTGAACTACATAATTATGTTGTTATGTAAACTCAATAAAGTAAACTTTTTATGAAGTTATTGGTACTTTAAAGTATAAAATAGAATGAATGACAGGACCTTACTGGAAAGTGGTGCCATGTGGTCAACTCAAAAACTATAAACCGCTCAGTAGGATTATGTTCTACTAGTATGCATATATCAATTATCTTTTTCGTGCGCAGGAAGTATGTACCCCACAGCAGTGGCGGATTTACCAGCAGGCTGAGTAGGCTTGAGCCTAGGGCAGCAGATTTTCGGGGAGGCAAATTTGGGGACCGAATATGGGATTGATTGAAGGAATTTGAAGGAAGGAAGTTTGAGTTAAAAAAGAACATTATATGTTACTTTTTTCTACAATAAAAGCCCTTTCCAATGAATTATCACATTTGTTATTCAATAGTTTAAAATAAAAGGGCGGCAAAAACTGTAGTCTATACCTTGAAAACTTGTAAATCCCCCACTGTTCAAATTGATAACCAGTTTATTGAGTCAAAATTGTATTGTACATAACATTAAAAATCTCATTAATCTGATCTCATTGTTACCTGCAATGGTCTCTAAGCCAACAGTCCTCAAATCTGATTGACTTTCCATCTCCAAAGCTTACTTCGAGGGCTCTGTCCACTGCGATCACGTCTTCGATGGCTGTGCAAATAAAACCTGTTAATGAAATCCCACCAATCGAGCGCCAGGAAGATTCAGTTTGGACGAACGAAATGGATTTTTAACCAATGGTCGAATTGGATTTTGTAGCCAACACCTGGGTTGAGTTGAATGAGTTTTATGGAAAGAAAAACAATTTATTTAAGACTTGGAAATAACTTGGACAGCAGTTGAAGAAAAGAGTACTACCGATTACAGACTATCTATTTTATCTGAAAAATATTAATAAAAATTTGGTAGATATTTTTTATTTTTAAATCTGGTATTATGAGTGAAATTTTGCAAAAGAATTCCTTATTAAGTATAACGAAAGCTAGGACTAAAAACATAAGCGCGCGGTAAAAGTTTTATGCGCCTTTGTCAGTTTTGCGATGATTAGGCTGCGTTTCCACCAGAGATGAGCGAGGATGCGTAGCGATGAGGGATGTGTGTGAAACTAAACAATAATATCGCTTCTTTTTCACAGCTGAGCTATTCTAGCTACTTCATTGGATAGTTCCACACACATCCCTCGCTACGCATCGTCGCTTATCTCTGGTGGAAACGCAGCCACAATGATGTCAAGGCACCTTGTGCTTTATTACACCGTAAAATTACTAGAACTTTTGGTAGATAACTGTTGTTGAACAGATAACATTCCCGGCGTACGGTAGGCAATGGAAATCGGATTCATTTTCATTGTAAATGCAATAATTGAAATAGATTCACTCGTAATGGTTTTCGTATTCCACAACAGTAGAACGTGGACCAATTAATGGATTGTGATTAAAATAAAACATTTTCTCGCTGTTTATTTTGTTTTAAGTGTTAGTAAGAACCTAGTGGTAAGTTTTTTATTTAGATTTATATCAGAGCACTTCATTTATTACTTACAAACGGTTCAGTGGTCTGTCAATTGCTTTTTTTATCGATTTGTCATACTAAACAATTGGTGTAAAAAGACCCGCCGATAGGCACTTGTTCTCACCGATATCGTGACTTTTTTTTGTTCTAGACCATACTCGGGAACCTTCTAATTACGGAGATATTGGAACACAAAGTTCCAACTTTTTCACAAGTTTTAATGTGACCTCAATGACCCCTGTACTATTCAATGCATTCATCAGTACAATGTTTTGAGTGCGTTGCATTGAGTCCTACCGTAAACCGTTATTTTTCACACCAAAAAAAAGTCGTTTCCCAAAAAAACTTTTTGAGTATAGTTACTTAGTTTGATGTACCTACAGAATGCTTGGTTGACGGCTTCATGAAGAGTCTGTTTACACATTGTAGGTACACCGTTTAGGTACATGAAAAAAATAGAATCGACGGATCACCGAACCGTTAGTAAATTAGTAGATGTGGAGCGCTGATATAAACTTTGGTAGGTACCAGTAGCGAAGGGTCAATTTTTGTAAGAGGTATGTGATTATATTATTTGTCTATAGAATACTGACTCTGCCATTTTTCAAAGGCAATCCGGTGGGAATCGAGACGTATGGAACCTTCGCCACTGGTAGGTACCCTTGATAACTCTGTTAATTACACATTAAACTGTGTTTGATCTACTCAGTTTAATAAACTCAATTTTCTTTTAAAATCGTAAGTAAACAGAATCAATATTTGAATAAGCACTAATAAATAGCAATCAGTGCTTTCAAAGAAAGATAAACCTCAATCTTGCTATACAGACTGTCTTGACCAGAGGAATGTTAATCGAGTCCTTTTTTTGAATAGGAGAAAAAAAATTCTGCACTTCATTTTGATTAATTATGCCAACTATTTCTTTAGCGTTGGTGATGATTAGGCTAAACGAAAAAAAAACCTATACTTTAATTCATTTTTTTGAATAGTTATTTTTGTAAATAGTTTTTATATTTGCAAAAATAAAATTGGCACTAGCACTTTTCTAACCTCAACTTATGATTCTAATTCAGTTTTCACTAACGTTAGGAGACACTTGAACGACACGTTCACCACCGAGAGTTCAAAAATTCAACACTGCAAGACAGGCATTTATTTAGGTGGGTAAACGGATATTAGCCAATTTTATCGAAACAAACCTCAACTATAATATAATTTCTAAACTTTTTTCTTTTTCATAAAAAAATAAGTCACATAAAAGCGTGTTATAATTACATTTATATAGACTCCAACTCTACCTCACTACTCCATATTATTCCCGATACTCTAGTGTTTTGTAGTATAATTTCAATTTTTAATGGCTACGATAAATACTATTAATAATGATCTTGATAACATACAATTAGGAAACTCCTATAATTGTGAACCAGAAGATTGCCTGAAGTACATCAACATATCCGATTCCAACATAAACCTATTACATGTAAACATACGCAGTGTCAACAAAAACTTCGACCAACTCCAAGCTCTGTTACATCTCACAAAAATCAATTTTGACATTGTCATTTTGACGGAATGCTGGCTCAGCAAAGTCAATAACCTTCCCGTCTTAGATGGATTTGTAAATCATTCTACAGCTATCAATGTTAATCAAAACGATGGAATCATAATTTACATGAAACATGGTTTGCAAGGTTCTGTATGGGAGCCGATTTTTGAAGGTGGGAACTGTCTGGTTTGCCAAATCGACAAAAAATTAGCTGTACTCGCCATCTATCGCTCCCCTTCCCTTAATTCAAAAGAACAATTTGATAACTTCTCTGCAAGCCTTGTCAAAACCTATGATGAAATATCCAACTGTTCTAGCATAGCTCTCGTAGGTGATCTAAATATCGATATAAGCCCGAGTAATAGAAACGACCGGAGCTTTGAGTATCTCACGATAAATGCCTCTTATGGGCTTATGCCGACACACCTGTTCCCTACCCGACTAGAACGCTGCATTGATCATTTACTTCTAAAGTCAAACCTTATTTCCACCACGCTTGTCCTGGAGTCACATGTCACAGACCACAAACCTATCGTTTTATCCATATCTAGCGTTGCCCCTCCACGTAAAATCTTTCCGATGATAAGCCGTCCTGACTACGAAGCCATTTTGCTAGAGCTGGAAGAAACAGACTTCACTGAAATTTACCTAATAGATGATGTAAACGCATGTATGAACAGATTCATTGGTATTATTAAAACTGTTATGTTGAAACATACAAAATTGGTTAAAATACCAAGACAAAAAAGAACCATAAAGCCCTGGATGACTCCTGGGCTCCTAAAATGTATTAAAAATCGGGATAAAATGCTTATCAAAACAAAAAAGGCACCAAATAACTTAATCCTAAAAACTACATACACTCGTTATAGGAACTTTTGCAATAATCTGCTTCGCAAATAAAAAAAAAACCAACGAAAAGACCGAGTTGGAAAAAGCCAATAATAATCCAAAAACTATGTGGAAGACAATAAAAGAAATCACCAACACTCAAAAGGCAAATGTCAGTCCTTCAGAGATACTCAGTACAATACGAGATGACCCTAAAGCATCAATAAATGATGTGAATCTCTTTTTTAGTAACGTTGGCAAAAATTTGGCTGCAAAAATCATTACACAGACGCACACACCTAATACGTCAAATGATCCAAATCCCCCGGCTCCGGTCCAAGACGGCTTTCAAAATAGACCGGTCGATTCGTTCGTATTGTTGGCCGTTGATACAGAAGAAGTAGAGTCTGTAATACTCCAGCTACGTGACGATTGTGCAGTGGGTTGGGATGGAATATCAGCTTCACTCCTAAAAAAAAGCCGTCATGCGCTGGTCCCACCATTAACTTACCTCTGCAACCGTTGTTTCCAAACAGGTGTATTCCCTGATGCTCTTAAAAAGGCAATAATACACCCTATTCATAAGGAAGGGGACAAAAACTGTGTTAACAATTATAGGCCGATATCTGTCCTGTCTACCCTCTCAAAAATTATTGAAAAGATTTTAAATAAACGTCTAGGAAGCTTTCTAGACAAACATAAAATTATTGCTGAGAATCAGTACGGATTCCGAAAAAGAGTATCGACCGAAGATGCCGTGCTGGATCTTACGCAACAAGTAGCTAGTAAGCTTGACAATAAAACTAAATGTCTGACTATCTTCTTGGATCTTGCTAAAGCATTCGACACAGTTTCTGTTCCCAAACTTATTGCCAAACTGGAACTCTTCGGTATACGTGGAATACAACTTGAGATTTTCAAAAGCTACCTCACCAATCGGACTCAACTTGTCAAAATTGACCAGTACTATAGCGACGAGGAACCGGTAACTTATGGCGTTCCTCAGGGAAGCATCCTTGGACCAACACTCTTCCTAATTTATGTGAACGACCTGTGCAGATTGAGCCTCACTAACTGTAATATCTATGCGTATGCTGATGATACCGCGATTCTCGTTTACGGACCTACGTGGGATTTGGTCAAGGTTGCTGCAGAGGAGGCTTTGTCCAGGGTTATGAAATGGCTTAAACTAAACCTCCTTACACTCAACTTGACTAAAACATCGTTCATTCCTTTCACAATCCGTAATAGCACGCCCCTTCCATGCATTCTCTGTGGTAGCTCACTCTTGCTCAAACTTACTCGGTCATTGTGTCTGCCCAGCACTTACTAGAGCTCACAGCGTTAAATATCTTGGAGCACATATCGACAGTGGACTAAAATGGGACAAACAGATAGAAGCCGTTACCTCAAGAACAATGCGACTTATCCACATCTTTAAGTCCCTTAGAGGCTCGGCTAGCCTAGACACACTGAAGATGGTGTATTTTGCTCTGTGCCAATCGGTTCTGGGATATTGCATTACTGCATGGGGTGGCGCTACAAAAACCAGTGTTCTGAGGGTGGAAAGAGCGCAAAGGGCCATACTCAAAGTCCTTTGTAAAAAGCCCTACAGATATCCAACAACCGAACTGTACTCCGACTGTGGAGTTCTTACAGTACGGCAGCTCTTTGTGCTCCGATCTATCCTTAGAACACATCTCAGTCTGCCTCCACCAAATCCTAATAAGAGAGTAAATCTCCTTCCAAGAACCCAACACAAAACCGCTTTCGCAACACATCAATTTTACATACTAGGTACACACATATACCATAAAGTTGACACGCAATTAAATATTATAAAATTAAATTTACACAAAGTGAAATCCATAGTAACAGAGTGGCTACTACAAAAGGACTATGCCTACACTGAGTCTTTGCTCACATTCATCTCCTAATAACAATACAACTACTCACTTACTACCACATGCTTAACTTACACTATTATTGCTCACAATCACACGCTCTTGTTACGCACTTGTTAACCCAAACATACACTACAAGTACTCAGAAACAAGCACTCATATCCTCATAAACTCACACTCACTTCACATGCCTAACATACACATACATAGTTACTTACATAATATAACATATAAATAAATACAAACAGATATTTATGAATAAGTTAACTTGTCAATACTGTTAACTTGTTGTATTAAATCATATTTATTCAAGAATCAATTGGACGAACACTGTCTCTTAAAATACAGGTTTATCCTAGTTTAAGAGGCAGGGTTATAAACTTGTTTTGCACAGATTTAGCAACAGCTGTTTTATATAAGTACTTACTATCTGTATTTTTTGAGAATAAACATTTATTATTATTATTATTTCTAAACTAACTGATGAGTTTGGTAATTGTTCCACGGGATAGTAGGTACTACCGGGATAAAAAAAAAATCCTGTAGACTATCTGTGTGTCAAATTTCATACAAATTAGTTTTTGTGTAATCTTTTACCTCTCTCTCTTTTCCCTCTTTGCCCAGCGAGAGTGTACTGTACAGCCACCTTTACTCTTGTAAAGGTGGCTGTACAGTACACTCTCGCTGGGCTAGGCTTGGCTGTACAGTCACGAGCACCAATATGTAAACACTTAAAATGATTCAAGAACGGTTTTAACGGTGAATAACGATCGCAACTTTGATAAAAGATTTATTTCATAATTGTACTGCATCCAAAATAGTATGTTCGTAACTACATAAAATTACAATCAAAACATTAAAAGAAAATAACTTTTAAAATTTGCTATGTGTATACACATTCGCGCTCCTGACTGTACAGCCAAGCTAGGAACACCGAAGCAAGACAAGCTACCCGAAATTGTCAAATTTTACCAATCAACCTTGAACTTAATGATTTAGCGATAAAGTTGAAAATCTAATAAAGAAATTTGACAGATTGTAGTAGCTTGATGTGCTGACGTCTATACACACTCACACCCGCCCTGGTTCGGAGTACCTATCTCAGCGAGAGTGTACAGATATCCTAACAAACATCTTCACAAACTTTCGCATTTATAATACCTCATAGTATATAAGTATCCAGTAACTTACTTTCATTCACCATATTGTAAGTTCTAACTTTTCACAAGTTCACGACTAAAATAACCACTAACAACAGCCAAGTCTAAATTACAACTAAAACTTAAAGATCTCACTTGGATGTTATCATTCACAGTTACCCGGTTGGTCAAAGTTGACTGACTACTATCGTTGAGATAACATAACTGTACTGCAAAACTTGTTATTGTTGCGTATTATTTTAGCGTAGGTTTTGTACTGATGTCAGAGCTAAAATTGACTTAATAACAGTATAACCTAAATAGGGCCATGTGTTTTGTTTCAATTGGTTTGCGGGCCCAGGTTGTCCGCTGTAGAAATAATCTGGCCAAATGGGGTATTATCGACCCGCTACAAATGCAATGCCAGTGTGGAGCCCCTCTGCAGGATATGCCCCACCTCATTTCTTGCCCATCCTGCACAGTCACCTGCACCTTGCAGGATTTAAACGAAGCCAACGACAGAGCTGCGCAGGTGGCTATATACTGGTCGGGTATTATGTGTTCATCGACACGCAAAAAAGAATTATGAATTGAATTTGAATCAGGCCTAGCGAAAATAGGATCAAAAATCTTTTATTATCTTTTATCAACAAAAAATAATATAATAGTTTTACAACTACAATTGAGTTTTTCACAGTTTCTTACGGTAGCCAGCAAGTCATAAAGAAATATATTTTAAAAATAATTTTCGTAATATTAGGTCTTTACCTATGAAATTGGAGATTTGTATGAAAATTAAAATACAACAATTTTTAAATTTTATTTTTTTATTTTAGCTTATCTAGCTTTTTTATCTTTCCGATTTGACGCAAGTGCTTCAATGTCGTTTTGACACTAACTCCAAGGCCCGCAGCAAGCTTAGTAGTAGCAAGCGTAGATTGAGTTGGATCCGTTTCCTCTACTGCCTTCAATTCGTCGTTGTCGACAATGGTTACCGGCCAACCGCGAGGCTCATTCTTCAACTCATAATTTCCAGATTTAAAACGATTGAACTAATAATGTACCGTGTTTATGCAATCAGTGTTAGGCCCGTACACGTCGTTAATGTTTCGTGTTGTTTGCGCAGCGGTATGTCCACGTAGGAACTCATATTCGAAAATTGTACGAATTTTCAGTTTATCCATGGCGCCAAAAACTACCACAATTTCACAAAAACAAAAAACTATCTAAAAACAAATAACTGAATTTGAAATTAAAAGTACACGGCTTTCGAATAAAATTTATTTGAATTTCGAATTGCGCGACAATCCACAGATAATTAAATCTGAAAATGCTGGTTATTAAATCTCCAATTACATAGGTAAAGACCTATTATATTAAAAAACTGTAATCGCTAGGATAACTCTAAGTTAAGGTGTTACCTCCACTTAAGTGCTTCATCATCAAATACTTACTACATCGCTTACTATCAGGTAAGACTGTCTTACAACCCTTGACCACTGTCAAACGCGTATCTATCAAAATAAAAAAAAGTAAAGTCCACTAAAAACACAAAAGCCTTGATACAAACTTTCTTTCATATAATTTTCTATCATTCCAATTTCCAACCCTAAATAAATTCAGGATAAACGATACACAGACGCACTTCACACTCTAAAGTAACACGAATGATAAGTCAAATACTAGTAATTGTTTCCACATCACGCCCGGGGGAACAACACGATACATTTCATACACGTAAATATAGGCATAATTGATTTTGATACTAATTTGTTTGAAGCGCACACTGCTGTTAGCGTTTACTGTGAGCGATACGATTTCCCGTCGGTCTATTTTACCGTAGGTGTGAGTTCCCTTAAATTTCGTGTGTGACTACTTCTGTTATCTACGCCAATCGCTGAGCTGGTCAGAAAGAGCTTTATTTAGAAAACGTAATCTTGGTATACCGAGATCGCGTAATACCGAGATATCGGAGCAATTTTGCGAGATTGATTTCGCACCCAAAAATTATGCGCGATTCGATTCGTTCATTTATGAAATTGTAATAGAAATAATTACCTTTTTACCACCGGACTAGCAGACGTACTGCGGCGTACCGTCCACACTTGGTTGATATCCCGACGAGTCGTACTCAGCGCTTCTCATCCACGTTTATAATGCGCACAGCTAAAGTGTGGAACTCTCTGCAGGCATCTGTGTTCTCTCCCACATTTAACCCGTCAGCCTTCAAAGCAAGAGTGAACAGGCATCTTCTGGGCACGCTTGTCCCATCATAGACCTCATCTATCGCTTTCCATCAGGCGTGATCGAGGTCAAGAGCAGGCCTATTTTGTAATAAAAAAAATCATTAAAAAAATCATAATGCACAAATTTATAAACGGGTTTTCTAAAATTTTCGAGATATCGCAAAATACCGAGATCTTGCAAGATGACAACTTCTTAATCTCGCAAATAACGATAATAACATTATTGCTGCGAGATTGCATTGCCTAGCTTTACAAAGACCTCGTTTGCCTCTTTTTAGGATAATTATGATTTCGCGCTTGACATTACGCCAAAGAAAGTGCGACAAATGCGTGATTGGCTCAAGCTAACGCAAAATCCTGCATCAATAAGTGATACCTCGATTAGAATAAGTCAATCTGCTTCTTGAAAGTTCTCTTTTGTTTTCGTTGGCTGTACGATTTCGACAATGGACTAATAAAAAAAATCCAAGCTTGACGAACGCATTGATGGTGCTAAGAAATCCTTAATCTTGCTATTTCTCCTTCTTCTCTCGTGCTCAGTTAACGGTGTTAATAATGTTCTTTAAAAAAGTTTCATTTTTTAAATCTGCTAGCTAAGCTTTATTATTCTTAAGCAAAGAAAAAGATCTGTTGCGACCAACCATATTCCTAAAAATCTTCATACTGGTGCCACTCCAATTAGTAAAGATTGACCATGAACTCCGAATTAAAATTAAATTAAAATTATAATCATTACAAGGCGGTGATTCCGGTCTATTCGCGAATGATTGTCAATCAAGTCTTTTGTTTCTCCGGCCAACTTCGTGTTTTCCGCTACTTTGAAATAATTAAACTTAGCAATTGAAAAATCAAGTCTGAACTCAGTCGTATCGTGTGCCTAAAGCAGTCTTCATACATTCAAAGCGACCCCACTCGCTCAGAACCTTTCCCGTCACCCCGAGCGCTTTGAACTTCAATTGTTATTACAATTTATTTACTTAATTAGTTTCTATTCAGCGTGATTTTCATTGTTATGAGCTCTGTTTTGGTGTTGTTGTTTTTGAACTGACAGATCATGAGACTCTTTGACTAAAAATAATAACAAATTTGTTCTGTAAAATTACGGTAATTCAGATGAAAATACTCTTCATTAAGAATTTGTTTGTTGCATAACTATCACGAAGAATGCTGAAAGTGTCAGCATTAGACAGCCTTATCCAAATTATGTTGGGATCAGCTTCCGACGGCCGTGGCTAATTAATAACAGTGGCACGGGTGGATCTTCAAGGTTAAGCAAGACTTGCCGAGGTCGGTCCGTGGATGTGTGGCCATTGGTTATTGTATAATTTTTTGGTGAAATATTATTTATTATTTATAAAAATCAGCCGACAAGATGTACACCCTCGAGTTCTCGACTTATAGGGATCTCGATTTTCCTCGACTCCGAAGCTTATTTCAAAAGTCGACAGTCACGTTTCTTCCTCGATAAGGTTTGATCAAACCACATGACCGTGAATAAATAGCAAAACAGGACGAGATAGTAAAATAAGATACTTACCTACACTTAACCTAGATTTATTTGCCCGTCTGCACATCTATCCGACAGTCGCCGGAAATACGATAGCGCCTAGCACTTAGAACGGGCTATCTTTTATCTTATCTATCCTTTCTTACCGCGATCCGTTTGCCAAGTCACGTCATGTGCCATCCCTCTTTTTACCAGAAAAGGGGGAGTTTCATTTCATTGTCATGTATCGACATGTTTGTATGGCTATTTATTAATATGTATTGGAAGGTCTAGGTGATAATATCTAGATTGTGGTAATATCTAAAGTATCCTATTTGTGTTGATAGTTTTCGTAGTATGATCAGAAGTCGTTCTTTCGCAACGAGTTGGTACTACGATCTTATCAAGATCTTCATCATTATTGCTACCATTGTTTTGTCCCCATCAATTGCTGAACAGGTATTGGACTCCTTCGGTGTCTTTTCTTTTTACAGACGCTGACACGAGGTAGAAGTTAGATGAAATCCCGGGTAAGTTTGCATTCACTACCTTCAAGCCCAAACACTTAAACACTCCTTTTTTGGGCAGCCGTATAAAAATATCGTAAAAGTATTCAAAATTTTAGTCTGGATCCAGCAATCAAATTGATAAAACAAAAGATGAACTATCCTTAACGATCTTCATGCGTTCCTAAATAAGCCAGGCAATATTATTTGTAAAACGGTTGTCTTTTAAAATAATGCTACGATATGACACATCGGTATCATTATTTCACGTGAAAACACCGTCTTCGATTCATCTTATCCCCGAATCACGACATTTTAATCCAATATTTGTTATGACATGGCAGGAAATTAAAAAAAAACCTGCCGAGCATCGAAAAAATATCATTAAAACTGATTTTCATTTTGCTAAGCGCAATCTCTCGACGACAGCGGTATCGTACGATATTTTATCATAACCGCTGATTGTTGTACCTGCTCGCAAGATTCAATAGGTCCACACTTTTAGGGAATCGTAACTTTGTCAAGAAGAATATTGTACCTTGTGAGTTTAAGAAAAATGTCGTGAGGAAAGTTTTGAGTATGAATGCGAATGGCTATAAGAGTAGAGGAATACCAAAGAAACGATGGATGGACTTGTGTGAAGGATGATATGGCTAGAAAGTAGGTGACTGGTGAGATGACAAGTAATAGAGAAGTATGGAAGATGAAGATATGTTACGCCGACCCCAAATAAATTGGAATGAGGGCAGGATGTGAGTTTGTACCAGTCTCCTTTTCTGTCTTCCTTGTCTCTGAAATTCATGTCTGTTTACTCTACTGTGGTTAGTTAGCCTGCACCTCCTTAAAAAGAATGCAAATGCCAACTGGCAAAAACTTTAAAGTAAAGTTTAAATGCGACAAAAAAATCATAATTTGATTGCTTTTTGAAGGACCAAGAATCAGCTGTTTTCATTTATGAACACAAATTCTCCTAAACTTCCTAATGTTTCAGCCAGAAAAAGGTCCACCAAATACAGGTCCAAGTTCAGTAAGAATATTTTCATTCCAAAAACCTACGATTCACATCAGTCACACAAATTACGCATCAATACTGACTCTTAGCTTCCCCGCGAAGATTTGTAATGAAATAGAGGCCGGCCGTCATCTGAATTGTAAATGTTATTATTTTCAAACAAACACAAACACTCGATATAGCTCCCGGTCTAATCAGGGTCAAAATCATCGGCCGAATAATTGCTGAGCCCTTACGTTGTCTTCAAGGGATAATAATAATGAAACGGTGACTGAAGCATTTTTATCTCGAAGATTTTTGGGACTCAGTTTATTCGACGTAAAATACGCGCTTTGACGTGGAGTTGCGGACACCAGCCCGTTATACAATACAATTCAACGTAAAAAGCTCGATTTTAAACCACAGCTATTTCTATTGTTATAATTTAAAGTTAATATGTACTTATTTTGAAACATGGGTTCAGTAGGCTCGGGTGAAATACATACAAACATAATCTCACGCCTTTGTCCAATAGGTATACGCAGACACTACAGAGCTTCAACGAAATCACGTTTTTCAATTCACTTAGATGCTCGTAGTCCAAGACTACAGTCCATTCACAGTTATTGTGCCAGTGGCTGGACTGTAGGTAGCTTTTTTTTGACTATGCAAAAGTGCCTGTCACGGGTCTACTTGAAATAAATTCTTTGAGTTGAGTTTGAAAAGGCGGAAGGTTTTTCTTTGGTAATTTATGATACCATATTGTCACTAAATAAATTGGTATGGCACCCTTTACACGCTAAGTATGTAAATTGATATTTACTTTGGTTAGTGTAGACCTGCTAGACCCTCTCAGAAATCCCGAACGGTCTTCTCTAACTATATTTTTGAAAAGTCCTCCAACCAATTGACAAAGGCTATTTTCATCCAAATTCCGCAACACAATCCCCCGTAACCTCCAACCTCTCAAACGGTATTAATAAACAGCTCACATAGGTATTTACAATCGAGGGGCTGAGGTTTCCCTGACACTGACGGGCTCCGTTCACCTTGTAGGGTTAAAAGCGTAACCGATACATGATATTTGAACTAACTTAAAAGGGTACACTCCGCTGCCTCTCAATTTCCCCCAACAAACAACGCTTTATTATGTTTGGTTGGGTCTCCAAATCACTAAGTATACTTGATACGGACGATACTGAAAATGTTACGTATTTGACTATTTGCTTTTCTAGTTTCGTTGGTTTAAATTTTGTTAGGGAATGTTTGTGGATTATTTTCGGAGTTTTGATGTTGTTTTAAGCCGGCCTGGATAGTTCGTGTTTAGTTGGTTTATCTGGTGGCTTTTCGTATAAATAGATCGAGAGAATTTTCTAATCAAATCAAATCAAATCTTTTATTTGTGATACATGGGTTACATGCAGATGTTCATTACATAATAATATAATAATAATGTTCCTTCCATGATCAGCCACTTGGGCATACAAATTATTAAATAATATTATAGTATATTAGTTAGTTATTAGTTTCTGACAGATGTATGAACGTGGACGAGGCAAAAGGATGTAAGGATGTATGTATGGGCGACTGATTGTACAGGCACATGTTATTTTTCAGTTTTCAATAGCAATGGTAACTTACCTGTGAAGTCTGTTATTGAAGACAAGGATGGGCTATCTGTCTGAATGTCTTTTTTTAAATATATTTTGACTAGTTTCGTAAGAAAGTATAGTGTTGGCTGATTATTCAACAATGTAATCCTTAATAAACACACGGTATAGTGCAGTTTTTGTTACCCAACAACCAAAACTTTTTTAATTTATATTTTTTCGATCACCTTTGTTTAAAAAAAGAGATAAAAGTATTCGAAACAAAAAGTGTTACTGTACCTACTTGTACTTGTTGAAATAGGATAAGTTAGGTTGGTCGGCGGCGATTTCCCTGAAGGCTCAGAACAAAAGTAGTTTTCTCCAAAATTAGTCTCCAGAGCATCTGGTTTGTTTTACTTACTTTTGACTGTCATTTCTCAATGTTAGATGAGTTTTTACTGCTTTCCAAGACTGTTTGTTCTTAGGAGTATCATCATCATCATCTGCCTGGCCTTTTCCCAACTTTGTTAGGATCGGCTTCCAGTCTAACCGGATGCAGCTGAATACCATTATTTTACATAGAGCGACTGCCTATCTGACCTCCACAACCCATTTAGTACTAGGTAATATGATACCCCTTGGTACGACTGGTTGTCACACTTTTTGGGCCACTGACTACCTGTAAAGACTGTCAAAGATCTACAAATGACACCCGGGACCAACGGCTTAACGTGCTTTCCGAGGCACGGAGGAAACTCGGTATGTAATGGGTGGTCACCCATCCACAGACCAACTTAGGAAAACACGGCTTAACCTAAATATCGAACCGAGTGGGTGTTATTATTTAGCCACGAGCTCCTCTTCTGATGATGATGTTCTTAGGAGTATATTGAAAAAAAAAAGGACTTATCATCAAGTACGA
This sequence comes from Noctua janthe, assembly GCA_910589295.1. Taxonomy (NCBI): domain Eukaryota; kingdom Metazoa; phylum Arthropoda; class Insecta; order Lepidoptera; family Noctuidae; genus Noctua; species Noctua janthe. Next base: position 5,870,014 of record OU342560.1, read on the forward strand.
GCTATTGCCCGTTTTCACTAATACGAGGCAACAACGTTAAGGAATGATTAAATAAATGTGCACTCTTGTCAATAAAGTGCGCAATTTTCAATGCTCAACTGAGCGCAACGGTACAATAATATTTAGAATAAAATAAGCTTACAAGTCGTAATTGAAAACCCTGAAATCACGAGAAGTATATCAGCTGTTCCTACATTTATGTTCAAATCACTTGACATGATGTTGGAAAAAGCTTTCATTTTATAATTTCAGAAATTTCAGTCATTTTTATTACACCTAGATTTTTTAAACAAAAACAGCTTTTTTTTCCTTTCGAACCCGAATTAAAAAAAGTCATACCGTTGTTTTATTTAAAAATTTTAGTGACGTATTAAGTACTCAAATTTTTGCTAACATATTATGTGATGATAATGCCATCTAGCCGGTTCTTGCCGCAGCGACTGTATTCGATGGCTTTTTAGGGTGGTTCTCGAGACTTTCTAGGTTGGTACCCTTTTGCCATGGGTGTAGGCAGATGCTGCAGAACACCACCAACTACAATCTACACCATTTTCGCATCGTCCACCATGTTCTGAAGAACATCATTAATAAGGCCAGTATAATAACTGTCTTATATAAAAGCCTCCCCCGACATTTCTACTTAACTAATAAATTATAAGAAAAATCAGTAATCTTTACGTACGGAAGTTAATAACATAGTCATAACTAAATGACTGAAAGATCAACTAATGAAATTGATCTTCCAATATTAACGGTAATAAATGCCGTTCCAAAAATTTAATAAACCTACCTAGGTGCTTAATTGGATTAAATTAATCAGTAATTTTCATGGCATATTGGAAAATTTGATAGTCCTGGAACAGCGCCAAAGAGCTTTCCAATTAGCAGAGAGTTAAGTGAATGAAATTATGAAGAGTGTGTTTTCGAGAAGAACGAATATGCACTCAATTTCTGTAACATAATTTTATACTGTTTATTTATTAATGAAAAAGTTTATCTTTAATTTCAGGAACAATATTAGCTTTGCTATATTATTAATACCCAAGTTGAATTGATTTGATATTACATCATTGTAATTATGGCGTTATTTATTTTCATCAATAAAGCAATGGGTTCCAACGACCTCTAAGGACACAATTTTTCTTGGCATTAACATTCACGTGTTTTATTTAGATAGTCATCAAGTGACTTCAATAATTAAATTATAGAAGTTGAATGCTCAAGCTATGTTACTCCATTTTTTTTTAAATTACGTTTACTTTCAAACATCAAATACAAGCACAAAATGTGCCATATTCTTTTCATCATTTCATCATTATCATGGAACAGCCCGTTGTTAGACAAAGCCTCTCTAATAGCACGCCATTTTCGATTCTCGGCAACTCTCATCCAGCTAGAACTAGCCATCTTGCGAAGACTGACTATTTTACTAGCCGGAGGGCGTTTTATCTTACGTTTACTGAATCTCGGTCTCCACTCAAGATCAGCAAAAAAATGATCTACCTCAACGGATATATAATTGCTGCTTCACAAAATAGCTTTAAGAATAATCGTGAGAAGGTTTGTGAAATTTGCAAATTTAAAAAAAAACTATAATTATGTATAATATATGACATAATATACTTTTAAAATAGTTTTTGCGCGTCATGTGCCACACTCTTCAAAAATTTTTTTTTCATTTGAAGATATACAGCGGTATCGAAATACATTTTTCGGAGCATATTTTATTAAAATTAACGTTGCAACTGCTGGTTCGGTTTAATGGATGACTCATTTAAATAGAAGTTAATGTATCTATTATATAAATGCTATTATACAATTAATGAATATCTAAATGACAAATTTTAAATTAATAATTATGATTCACTAATTGTTACTTTGTATGTCAACTAATTAATAGTAAAATAAAAGACCTCTTCCTCTCTCCTACCTTGCTGTGCCCTTACAGGGTCCATATTTATGTACCTAGCTTTAAGCCCTTTGTAACATCTTTTTTACAATATGGAATGCAAAATAAATGAAATGAAATGTTGAAGAGATAAAATTAACTGAAAATTATGCACAAATTTAATAAATTACTATAATTACTTTCCTTGCAATTTTCAGAATAGTAATCAAACATGAAAGATGATACTGGAACACAAGTTCCAGTATCATTAGTTAGTTAAAAATATAACCAAAAAATCGGTTGTTCAATCAGTTAACAATTTTGATCAAATCTGTGTTTTTCATGTCTCTTACAAAAAGCAGATTTCAGACGTTAAATAAACAGAAAATCTTGTTTAACGCCGTATCAACTAGCAATAATAGTACCAAAACTATTGTACTCACATATTGGAAATACCTCGACAGGATTCCTTTTGAAATCCCTGGAATGTTTTATTATTGTACAGGGTTCAAGATAATAGAATATTGTGCTGATCTTATTCCGTATGGTCACAGTATAAATGTAACCAGTAAACCAACAGGCATCTACCAACCAACTGGGCTTACAATACCCCTTGTTGTACTCCTAAATGTCCCTTTGTACCTAATGGGTGTAAAAATACCGATAACGAAGCAGAAAGGCACTTTTTATAAAAAAAAATTCTGGTCCATACCTGGGAACCTTCTGATTACGGAGATATTGGGGGTCAAAGTTCCAACTTTTGTTTTGAGTTTGTTACATTGAGTCCTACCGTAAAACATGCTTTTTCACCACAAAGAAAAAAGTCGTTTCCCAGCAATAGTTTTTGCATAGACTACATCAAGCTACCGGAAACTGTAAAATGTTCCCAATCAACCTTTAACCTAATGCTTCAGCGGTAAAGTTGAAAATCTATTAAAGAAATTTGACAGATCGTAGTAGCTTGATGTGCTGGCGTCTGTACTAAGTATTAGTTTGATGTACCGAATACTTGGTTGACGGTTTCGTGAAGAGTCCGTTTACACCTTGTATAGATATGTTCTGTCTCCTGCTTGAAATGGAGGTAAGTGGAAATTATATTCTTTCTTACACCTACGTTATTCTTTTCTGATTCATTTCGTTGCAGGATCTAAGGCAGTTGAACCATCTCTAAAACTCTTTGAGCTTCATTGCCTCGCCGCTGTCGCCGTTGATTCTGGCTTTTAGGAGTTGCTGTCGATGGGAATTGAGTGTCGGGCGTGCCCCAAAAAGAAACCAGCCCCTTTTAACCGACTTCTAAAAAGGAGGAGATTCTCAATTCGGCTGTTTTTTTATAAGTTGTCCAATTTACGTGATTTAGACTTTCGGAAGTCGGCGTCGAAAAGTCAAAAAAACAAATAGAAGTCACCGGCTTCCGGAAGTAGAGTAAGTAATTTTCCTCCTTTTTTGTTTATTTTGGAAGTCGGCTATTTTTTTTTTGCAAAAAGTTATTTTTTGTGAAATCAAATGCGAGTGTTACTTCTTCTATATGTTTCACTACACTTATTATAACATAATTATTTGTCTCGACGCAACAGCCTCAACTTACTCACGAGTAGCCTGTTACCTGAAACTTGTAAACGTTTTGCATATGTGTAAGAGAGGATTCCAAACATTTGTTCCTAGTTGAAATACCGCATCTTATACATAAGACAAGTCTACTGTGTTATTATCGGTGTTCGGTACGAAATTTAATGTTAGGTACACGTACACGCACAATTTGATTTAATATCGGCTAGAGGAAATTGAATGAAAACACTGAGTTTCATTCTTTAGGGTAGATTACATGGTCTGCGGGACTGTTCGAAAGAGATACCGTGGCCCTGGAACACCAAAGGGCAAAGAAGGAACATGGATGGGTTTTAGTCAGTACAAGTCTGACACTCCCTTCCGCTCCGCCCAGAGTGGGGGGGGGGGGGGTCATTTGATGATTTCCCATCCAAAAAAAAAAAGGGTAGATTACATTTTATCCTTCTTGTAAGGGGTGGCCGGGACACCACACTCCTGCAAAAGTGCAATACCTACCCGGTCAAAATGTACGGAACAGCTGATTTTCTGAATACGTGGTAACCGTTTGCGGGTCGGTGTCCCTTCCACCCCGTAGAGGTCAATTCAGGTCAGTTTGTTCTAGAGTTTCAATTAGGTATTTAATACTCGATAGTAGGTGTTTAGGTATTTAAATGTCACATAGTCATCACCATCATTCTCCTGCCCTTATCCCAATTTATTTGGGATCGGCGCAGCATGTCTTCTTCTTCCATACTTCTCTATTACTCGAGATTCAAGATTCAAGATTCTTTATTTTGCATGAAATATGATACATGATGGTCTTATAAAATAAAAGGTTTCACACATTCTCGTTATCTTATAATTACCTAACGCTGCTAAACCTAAGCATCGATTAGCCTTAACAACTTCGCCGAATTTCACCAATGCTATGTACGCGATCGGCATAGCTCAACTACATATTTGAGCTGTCAATGTCGATATTCTGTCGATAGCAATGATGACACTGACACTGACAGTATCTAAGTTACCAACCTATGTACATATAATACACACATTACATATGTCTTATTGTCAGGATTTATTCCGTTAGGCTCGTACATCATGTGGGCAGAAGATGGTTTCGTGCAATGAAAATACACTGGGTGCGATACACTGTTTCTATTAAACCAACAAATTATTGAAATTACATTTTAACACAATGACACGGTGCGCAATGAATCGGGTACAGTTCCGGGCCATCTCAACTCCGCTGCGATCAGACATTGAATGTCGTTCTCGCCTCGAGTTGTAAACATCACGGCTCTGTAGAAGCATGCTGTGGTGTGGGTAAACTTGTAAGTAGGTCACGTGATGTCACTGGCGTACTTGCGATTCATTTTATGTCCGTACCAATGCCCGGATCCGACACATACATTACTTAACCCAATACAAAAAGCGTTACAAACAAAACTCCCAAAATCTAGCCAACCATCAGCAATTTCTATAAAAAGCCTTGACCATTAATGAAAGTCTACAACTACCCGCTTTTCTCTGAAATCAGTAAGGAATGTTCCTTCATTAAGGCCGTCAGTCTTTCCTCGCGATGTTTTTTCACAGATGAAGATGGATGGTAGCCCTTAAACAGGATTCAAGGCAAAAACATAAGAATAAATTAACGGAGTTTTCTTTCTTCGGTTAGTTCGCGCCCCGCGGCCATCTTTGTGTTTGAAAACATCGCCTGAATAATATTCTATTATGGTGTGTTTGTTGGATAATCAATTTACTACAAATGTTATAATTTTATGTGTGTTTAATTTGTTTATGAATAATGCAATTGGCGTTGGACCTATTTGAATACCTATTGATTGGACATGACTAGTGTAATGTATTTTTATCAGATAACAATTTATAGTATGTCATGGTAGGTGTCATAATAAACCCAGAACAGCGTCCAACACCAATTATAGGAAATTATTTGTAGGTACCCACGGCCTTGAAATCTGAAAACAGACTCAAATACCGAGCACCCAGTATAATATAGATCTGTATTAAAAGGTGAAAAAAGACAAGCAATTTATTTAGTAATTCTGGTGGCCCGCACAAGGCAGGCTGCCAAACGTATACCGAACAAAAAGAAACAAATTTGTTGTATAACAAAACACGCAATACTACTCACCGCGAGCATGTCTTATAAAATTGCTCTTTCAAACAAAGAATCTTAAACCGATCTCCACTCTTCGTTCATTTTTGCATTTCATTCGACATCTTTTACTCGAAGTGAAACGTCTGAACACAAAATGACTCAAAAATGAAAAATTAAATCATTAGTGAACCGACAACGTTGGATTTATGACTGAGTGCTAAAGATGCTGAGTCTTTCGCTTTCCACCGAATAATGAAACGAACAGATGAACGTCAGCTCCTATGTAATTTTACCACTAACGTGTGCTTTCATTCCATGTTCATAGAGCGTTTGATATCGCCTTAATTGTTTTCAAAATATTGTTTCTCGCTTCAAATAGAGGACTTATCTGTTATAGGTGTATGTATGGTAAGAGTTGACAATCACCGTGCCTTTTAAAATTGATACGGTCTTCGGTACTACACATCGTATATCCAGTTGTCAATTAATCACAACCCGACAAAATTGCATGGCTAGTCTCGTAAGCATACTTTATAGAGTTGTAATCGTTTACTCGCTTGCGTTGAGTGATTGAGTGAAATTAAAGGTATTGGTGCAATATTAACCTGGCGAGTTTCAGTCTTCTAGATTCTCGAAAAACTAGAAAATGTCCTTTTGTAAATCACCTCTATTTCTGTAGACTCGATATTCGAGCGTGTCCAACATTTGTTTCAAGAATTTCGGCGTCAGGTGTCTTTAATTTGTTAACTTTATGAATTATCGCCCACTTAAGCGTTTTGTTACATTTTTTATTATCAATGAGCTACGAAACTGCACAATTTAAAGTTAAAACGACTTGGATCGCTCGTAAATAAGTGGAATTACTCACTTGAGTTTTTTGGAGAAGAAAGATTGCGTTTAAATTATTCTGAAATAATAATTTTATAACACGGGATAACATGACTATTTTCTATCAATGTCTCCTTCCTCGTCTTCTCTAGCTGTTGTATACGTAATGGTCTATGTTCTGGAATTCGTAAACGTCGCAAGTAGCTGTCAAAAATTCCGCCGTTTTGAATGAAATACGAAATATCGCTCAATTAGGTACATTGAAATACATTTAAGCCGTTACGGCATGAAAGGGTACCTAACTGTTACCTGACAGATAGACTGACAGGCAGAGCTGCATTCGCATTTATAATATAGGTGCTTATGGATAGTATGGATTATAAAGATGATAAAGTCTTGAATCAAAATCGCAACAAAATCCATAGCAGTAAAAGTACACAGCAAATAAGGTTTAGTCACTGAAAGCCTTTGCAGATTGACCTCTATAACCCTCAAAAAAGTCCCACTATTTACTCCAAATAAAGAGAGCCCTAAAAATACGGCCCAAGAATAATCTGGAACAGTAAACAGTGTGGAGTTTCCACAAAAAGGCAGTAAAAGCTTCAGCCGTCGCCCACTAATCATGTTCGGCTAAAAAAGGGTCGGGGGCAGCTGCTGACCAATTTGTCAAGTTGTCGCCTTATCTCTGAAACGGTTCGAAGGATAACGTCACAGGTGAATTTAAGAGGTTGGTTTCGGTATTGCAAAGTACCAAGTAGATATTATCCAACCTTAATTTTAGTATATGCGAAACCTGAAACACGTGTCTAGTATTTTTAAGTAAAGAATCTATATACAAAATTTCAAAACTGTATCACAAAAAATCACAAAGTTATAAGCTTGTTCTGTTACCTGGTTGTCCGCTTAAAAACGTGGTCACCACGCAGCGCGCCCGCGCACGTGCCTCCAGCGTCGTCTTGAGCTCATTGATAATAATATTTTGCAGTAGGTACCTAAATTATTGCGATAGGTACTTAATATCGCTCGTGTCCAACTTGTAACTTTTCTTAAATATTTTTGGGACAAAATATAACATGGTTTAAATATGATTGGAATCGATTCAGTTATTTATTCTGAACAAACTATATTCAGGTTTCGCATATACTAACAATAATTTTGTATAAGACCCAGTTTTCATGGTCATCAAATCTTTAGGCAACAACTTTTATAAGTAGTGATGTTTTGGGTATGTGAGATGGTTATTATACTTATTTTGTTTCTGTAGTAACATAACATCACTCTTAAGGCTGCGTTTCCACAAGAGATGAGCGAGGATGCGTAGCGAGGGATGTGTGTGAAACTAACTAATACTATCGCTTCTTTTTCACAGCTTGAGCTATTCTATCTAGTTATGTGATTAGTTAGTTTCACTGTTCACACACATCCCTCGCTACGCATCGTCGCTCATCTCTGATACGAACGCAGCCTAAGTTTAGAAGCCCGGCCGTGCGATCAACCTTTCTTCAGGTTGACGTTTCTGCGGCCAAAAGACGTGGCCGTGGCTGGGTAGTGCGTGAGGTCCCTAAGTTAATAACATTACATTTAGTTTTCTGACTGAATTTTACAAAGGATTATATTTCATTGCGATATTTCCTATTTTGTTTGGTAACTTCATCATTCCTTAAAACCTTCTCGTATAATATTAGATCCGAACTATTGACCAAACTAGCTCAGCCAAACACAAATTGGACTTTGTATAGATGAGAAGCTGTTTTTTAGGTATTTTTTAAAATAACATCGGTCTAGAATCATATAACATTTCTGAATCTAATTTCCAGAAATCAAAAGATTCTAATTACACAAAATGGGCGAAATAAACTAGGGTCGCCTTTATTTCGTCTATTTTATAGAATTTCATACACGTGTACGGAAAATATCCAAAATAAGGAAAGGGAGAGTAATAAGAATAAACATTTATGTACAATATGCTAATATTTGTTACCTTAATAATTTGTAAGAAATATTGTTAACGGAATCTCTTGTTTTGTTCTACTTTACATAATAATATTGTTTGTTTCGTAGTCCTTGATTCCAAAGTAAGGCGCAGACGAGGGACTTTTGAAGGGGTACTTTTTGTTCGTCAAATAGATCGTTTACAGCCTTAGATTTACATCAAATGCCCCAGGGAGTAAGTCCCGTATTACAGACCGTCTCTCAATAATACTCAAACATTACATAAAATTAGTTTCAACCAATCAAATGGCTTGCATCCTGTTTTAAATAATGCTTGAGTATTGAGTGACGTTTAGTAATAGGGTCTACAAGTACTGCGTACAAAACGTCCCCCGCATAACTGAGGATTCCGACTGACAGAACCGCACAAAAGTAATGGGAAGTCTATGAACAAAATAGAACTAACATATCAAGGCGCATCAACGCACACAGTGGATTTTCGCACAATTGCACACCGTGCACGTTGACACGTTGTCCTCGGAAACTTTCGCGTATCGGTGATTTTTGTCTACGTAGTATAAAAATCCCTCGTCTGCACAGGCCTGAAGGCTTACTTAAACAGTATCGTATTGTTCCCATTTGAGACCACGGCCAGAGCTTGGTTTTTAGTGAATAGAACTGAATACAGAGACAATTACCATAAGCTTCTTACTTTGACCACGAATGAATGCCAACATTTAACATAAGAGCCAGTGGAGAGACGGTGGTATTCGCTAATGGCTGAACTGAACTACTCTGGCTAGCAGTATTTTCCCAACTTTGTTGGGATCAGTTTTTAGTGTTACCGGATGCTGCTGAATTACTAAATTAGGACTGACTGCTCGTAGCTAAATAATAACAGCCACCCGGGTCGATCTTCAGGTTAAGCCACGCTTGCCTGGGTTGGTCCATGCATGGGTGACCACCCATTACACACCGAGTTTCCTCCGTGCCTTGGAAAGCACGTTAAGTCGTTGGTCCTGGCTGTCATTTGTAAATCTTTGACAGTCGTTACAAGTAGTTAGTGGCCCGAAAATCAGACAACCAGTCTTACCAAGGGGTGGATCTCAGATAGGCAGTCGCTCCATATTGTAACATTTAGCTGTATCCGGTTAAATTGGAAGCCGACGCCAAAATAGTTGGGAAAAGGCTAGCTAGGCAGATGATCTACTGCCTATCAAACTACAAAATTTAATAAATCAATATATTTACTAGATACTTTTCGACTCGTGTTTTCGTCCCATTTTTCCGAAGAAAAGACGGGTCGAAAAGTACCGAACCCATACTAAAACTTATTTCAGAATGTTAAATCTTGCTTATTTCATACCCTACCTAATCCTCAAAATAAAGTTATCACAAAGAAGTTAATCTACAAATAGAATGTGATCAATTTTTATTGGACTGGACAAGAAGCTCCGATGGGATACAAACTAATATATTTATTTAGTGACCCAGTCCGGTCTCCAAGAGATATATGTTGATCAAACTTCTTTGTATGGTGAACAATTTTACTCCAATGTATATTTAAATTCATTAGGTTATTAGGTTAGTTGTCGATTTGTTGGTGTAGTAGTTGAAAGCGTTTCTGCTGAGTATAAGGTCCTGGGTTCGATTCCCGGGTCGCGCAGTGTTATTGGGTTTTTGCATCAGGAATTTCTCAGTAGCAGCCACGGAGTTCGGATTTGTGCCTGGTTGAAGGTAATAGATGAGTCTCATCATATTACTATCCCCTTATATAAACTTCAAAATAACTGGCGAAATGTGACTTGTAGGGTACACCTCTGATTAACCCATCGGGGCCCATTGCAGGGTCTTAGTACACTCGCTTCGCTCGCTCACTAGACCCCGCCATCGCCTTCGAACTTATCCTATCTGAGTCGGGGTGCCCCAAGTCTCGAGCTCGCTTCGCTCTCTCTTGCGTCCTAAATCTGTCTATTACTGTAACATTGCGTTCGGGCATCAATAATAATACGTAGTCGACAGGGCGGCTTTGCGGGGCTCCTACTTATGAGTTGTTTAAAAAAAAATAACCACGAAGGAACGAACCTAACCTGTTCGAGTCGGGGTGCCCCAAGTCCCGAGCCCGGTCCGCTCGCTCTTGCATTCTAAATTCTACTAGAACAGTAATATTATTGCATTTTGTACCGATCCCTTCGATATAATTTTTACGACACGGTGATCGGAGACAAAAAACCCCAAAATGCTTTTAGCCTTATATTTAGGTGTTTTCACCGGGTGTTTTAAACGATAGAATCAAGAAAGTAAACGATTTGCGAAAATAACACTGTTGTTGGCTAATTTGTCTTTTTTCCTCAGTACCCCGTTTCGTACACTCCAACCCAATAGGCACGCCCCTTATTACATGAGACTAAAATATAACTGTCGAAATGTGGTTGTGCTAAGGGTAAACCTTTGCCTATTTTGTTGGAAACTCGTGAAATACAGGAGTGATTTTATGTTGTCCAAAGTGTATTTGCATAGCATGATCGTCTGTATAGATCTAGAGTAAATAAATAAATATGTTTTCTTTCTTTCTTTCTTAGTAATGTCATAGTTGGTACTAGCTACTTATGTCTAGAAGGACCCTTTTCTTCAGAGGCTAAGTCCAATTATTCAAAATTATAAATCAAGAATTTTCCTGCTCAATAATGGCTTCAGTGTCAAAAGAATTTAAAACCACTTTAATAAGTAAATAGTTAGGTTGGTACCTATTGCAAACTTTATGCAACGGATGGAAAATCGAAGTATCTTCATAGAAATACAGTATTAATTCCGAACGGATTTTAATTTATTATGAATAAATAATGCATGAGCAGCCAATCAGAAACTGAATTATAATTAGTTCAATAATTAATGCTAACTTATGCATATCTTGTTTTGTACGAGAAAATCTTTAATTCATCAAGAAAATAGGTACGGTCTCTCTATGCAATTATTACATTAACTTTTCTCGAATGTTGTTTAGCTCCTGGCTGAATGTTAAGCCGCGCTTGCCTAGGTTTTACCGTGGATAGGTGATCACCCATTACATACCGAGTTTTCTCGGTGCCTGAAAACCAGTATTCCCCTATTATATGGGAATTAAAAACATAGTGGTGTGTTGTTGGATTTATAACACACACCTGTGCCTTGAGCCCTTTTAGAGAATTCAGGAGCGATGTTATGTTGTCGAGCAAGTTCTGCTTGTCATCAAAATATACGGGTCGGAAGGGACCGACGCGAAAACGGTTTTTAAAAAAAAGTTCTTCGGTTATAAAAAAAAACAGCTATTTCATACATTTTGGTATTGCACTTTTGTAGGAAACAGCTGTTTTTTTTTTTAATAACCTAGAATGATGTATCTACTAAATACGTGGTAACCGTTTCCGTATAGGTACTGATTATGAAACTCAGATCACGATTAAAAAGCACACTCATAAAATGAGCAAAATATTCTAAATTATAGTTATCTATCTATCTAATTTCACATGAACCCGTAGGCAGAAAATACAGGACACTTTGATTTTGCTAATTGTTTTAAATTAATTATCTCAACATAGATAGGTAGTTGAAAATCTCTACAAAGTTGGATTTCAAGAAACTCTCAATTATTTACACCGTCTTTGAAATAAAAAAATTGGCTCGTTGCCAACATTCGGAATGTTCTAAACGATTTATATCTTCCTTAACGAATCTTAATGCACTTAAACAACATGGCACCATTTGCATAATGCATAATCAGCCTCTCTATGAGAGCGAATGGTCTATAATCAACCACGCGGGCCCAGTGCGGGTTGTTAGATGTCACATGTCTTGGATTTGAATTTTTGGTTCTAGGACATGCCGGCTTCCTCACGAAGTTTTCTTCAGCGTTTCGAGAGCAGTGAGTTCGAACCTACGATTTACTGCTCGTAATTCTGGGCCGCTTAATGACTAGTTTTGTGTATCATCTCAGAAAAATATGGTAAAATACGACCAAAAATCTCTCACAATTCATCAGCATCAAAAAATCAAAATCACAAGTCATTTATTCAAGTTAGTTAGTATCAGCACTTTTTGAACGTCACAAGAGAAAGTCCCCCAAAACGCCCGCCCTTCGACACTTCCTAGACACATCATCATATCATCTTCCTACCCTCATCCCCTCATCCATTCTAGTTGTCGCGCAATCGGTTTTTTCTTCCATTCTTCCCTGACAACCGTCACACTACCCTTTCCTCCTTCTTCTTTCATTTCGAGCATCACACAATCCATCCATCTTTAATCTTACGTTACACTTTTATACCCATTTTGTAAACACGTAAACCAGCTCAAGACACCTATTATCTGGCTACATAAAAACACCCTTTGAAGAGTTAAAATTCACATCCTTGTGTCGTAAAAAGAAAATGGCGCCTAAGTGTTTTAATTTCAGACAGTAATGGCGTCTGGCATAAGAGCGCATTTACGGACACGCGCGTCGCGCGCGCCGTGACGTCTCATGACGTGGCGCGTTTTTTTTTTGTTTACGGAGAGGCGCGTGCAGCGGCCCGTGTTATCCCTCGCTCAAACACAAAATTATGGCTGTGTACGATGTTGTTTACGAAGACACGGGACGTGATTCGGCGCGTGGTGAGGAGCGTGAGGAGCAGCGATGTCCGCGACGGATCTTGTAGCGCGTGAGCGTTGCTCGAGGCAGGCATCGATGCGGCGCACGCGGCAATGCAGGGGGAGGGAACGAATCCGCTTGTCGCACCCCACACTGTCGATTTACTTCAAAAAAGTAGATCTCTGATTCGATCCAAATCGAACATACATTCATATGATTAACTTCTATTTGGTGTGGCCATTCAGGGATCTTGTTATAATAATTTATGGAATATTGTAAAAGTTAGAAAAACGAACGAAAACGAGTGGGTGTCGTTTTTTAGGGTTGCGTGGCCAAAAAACATTTATAATTTCGGAATGTCCATCTGTTTGTCAGTCTTGCTGGATTTGACATTTTACTCGGAGACTATTGGCACTACATCATAAGACTGGCAGAATAAGGCTCCACTGCCGCCGTATGTTCGTATAAAAGCGCGTGTGACGCCGCGTGCACCGTTGCGGGTATGGCTACGTTTCACACGCGGTTTCTCTGTGAACGGAGTATTGCAGGAAACTAGTTGGCAACAACACTGCGTGCGCCACCGAGAATTAAAAAAAAACTCTGTAAATTTTATTTTTATTTATCGTACACATAAAATAAATAATAATAAAATGATACAAAATATGTACAAAAGTGTGCCGCTTGAATAGAATATTACAACAAGTGCTGTTTTAGGAACTTCTCTAGCGCGTGGTACAGATGCGGTCGCACGCCTACTAAACCGTGGTGTTGGTCTGTGTAGCTCTGGAAACAAAAGAAGATACACTAGTATAGTATTACTAAACTAGCTGGCCAGACAAAGTAAATAAAATCTAAGTTGCACTGATGGCGATATCAGTGAATAGATTTCAACTTTGATAGGTTTTTTTTTTTCGGAAATCAGAACCTGACTGCTTTGAAAGATTTTATCTAATTCAACACTTGCTTGTATTTATTTATTACTCTAAACATATAAATATCCTTAGGTACAGCCTAGACCCAATTCGATATTGTAGGTTTAAATATTTCAACTGTTACTGTGTGTAGCTGTTCTTGTAAATTCACCCAAAGCGCAACAGATTTTGTCCAAGTCCTCAGCAATAAGGTTGAGAGAGAATTCAGAGCGCGCTTAAATTATAAAATTATTGATGCCAGGCCTTGATAAATACAGGTTTTATGCATGGCTGCTATTTTCAGAAAAAAATAAAATGGCGGAAAGTATGGCAGGCCAAATACTCAAAAGCCTTTTTGTCACAGTGATTTTAAAGAAAAGTTAAGCTATAATGGACGACCGTTTGACATTATATCTTATCCCGAAAATTACTCTAAAATTACTCTACTAATTACTCCGACAAATCTCTGATCACTAGTAATGCAAGAGTTAGCCGACAAACAAATTGAAGAAACAAAAATACTTTAGCCTCACCTAAAAGCCGAGTACCTTCTCAATACCTGCAGTATATCAAGCTAAAACGCCGGTCCCAAGGGCGCTTTGCTGAGCCAACGAATGTTCTAGAGCCCATTATTTATATAAACGATCGGATATTTCCTCGCACATTACTTCTCCATGTTGAGTGGGCTAACTTCAGAATTGCTTTGGGTATGTTTCTCTTAATGTTATAAGGCAAGGGGTACATGGGTCAGCCAGGGCTGCGGGACTGTTCGAAAGAGATACCGTGGCCCTGGAACACAAAGGGCAAAGAAGGAACATGGATGGGTTTTAGTCAGTACAAGTCTGACACTCCCTTCCGCCCCGCCCAGAGAGTGGTCATTTGATGATTTCACATTCGAAAAAAAAAATACAAAAAAAGGGGTAAATGGTCCACAGCGACTAGTATACAACGGATTGTTTTATATAACGTTTGAGCCTTTTATTTTGTCAAAGAGTATTTCGGAAACCATAGTTATTTTGTAATACCTTGTAGTCGTTGTAACCTTACTAGTGAGAACTTTTCATTTAGGTAACTAAATTAACTCATAGTTCTTTAAACCCGTAGCCAGCGCTGATCACAGCACAATACCACGTTTTTGACGCTCTGATAAAGAAGCACGGAGCAAACAGTTCTTGCTCAATTTGGCCACCATTCTGGTATATTTCTTTCTATCGATAATCGTTCCTTTTAATTAAAAGGTATTGTTTGTTTTTTTTTTCAATTTCTCCCAAATTCGCTTCAGTAGTACAAAGGCCCTGACAATGTCTTGATCTAAAATTGGAGTATCAATTGAATAAAATCTTGAACTCACCATCTGCTTGAAATAGACACTTCGCCTCTGCAGCAGCCGCGACAGCATCATGGCGTGTTGGTAGTGCACGTTATCGTCCGCGGTGCCGTGGATCAAGAAGTAGTTCTTATCATTAAGGGAGTCCGCCTGAAAAGAAAACAACAATACTAAAATATAATGCCTCGTTGGTCGAATGGTCTCAAGCGCGACTGCTGAGCATGAAAACCTGGGTTCGATTCCCGGGTCGGGCAAAGTGTTATTGGGTTTTTCCTTCAGGAATTTTCTCAGTAGCAGCCACGGAGTCTTGATTTGTGGCTGGTTGAAGGTAAAGGAGAGCCTATTACATGGGACTTAGACATAACTGGCGAAATGTGGGTGTACTTTAATTGGGCACACTGCCTAACCATTCGGGGATTACAGGCGTGATGTTATGTGTTGTACATACTTCAATGTCTAAGTACCTAGTTCAGGATTTGAAAAGACCTGTGAAAGGAAATGTTACGGGACTTGGATTTGCAATTAAGAGGCAATAAGGCACCTTTTTATATTAGAATCAACTTAAAAGGATCATCATCTGCCTAGCCTTTTCCTAACTATATTGGGGTCGGCTTCCTGTCTAACCGGATGCAGCTGAATACCTGTATTTTACATGGAGCGACTGCCTGTCTGACCTCCACAACCCAGTTAGTACTGGGTAATACGATACCCCTTGGTAAGACTGGTTGTCAGACTTTTTGGGCCACTGACTGCCTAACGACTGTCACTGGCCTAACGTGCTTTCCGAGGCACGGAGGAAACTCGGTATGTAATGGGCGGTCACCCGTCCACAGACTAACCTAGGCAAGCACGGCTTAACCTAAAGATCGACCCGAGCGGCTGTTATTATTTAGCCACGAGCTCAACAAACAAACGAATCAACTTAAAAGGACCAATCAATATTAATACCGGTCCCTTTCAAAAATACCGTACAAAAACGAATGAAATAAGTTGAAACTTACAACTTGTTCTGTAAGAAGTGACGACGCCGCGTAATCTGCCTGGTTTACCGTTGGCAAGCCCATGTAACGTTCAGTGTAGATTGTATCTGAAAACATAAAATCATGTTTAACAGTACTCTGAAAGAAGTGTTTAATATTGAAGGGTAAGCATTATCAGCCTTCGGTTGCAAGATTCACTTTATTTAAATAAGTGTCCATCCTATTCGATCAGCCCGGAGGGACTGGGACTTGATAGAGCTTAACTACTGAATGGTAAATCTTCAGTAAGACATGAAGTTTTCTTATGTATTCAGTATGAGAGGGAAGATGGATATTTGTTGCAAAGATGCTGCAGATCTGATTAGAATAGAAAATTTTATGTCTTTTTCGGAAGTCCTTACCATAGAACCTCCAGTCGACAACAGGAGCAACGGCGGCTGCGCACTTGAAGACATCACCGCCCTCAGCTAGGGCTTTAGTAGCCGCGTACCCGCCATACGACCAACCCCAGATGCAGGTGCGTTTGCCATCTATCCAGTCTAGATTGTCTTGCAAGTACCTGGGAAACAAAGTGATTTAAAAACATTGCAAGCAACTAGTCGTCTATCTCAGATGCGAAAGAAATAGAATGCACCCACCCAAATTGACTATTTTCTACATTCAAATCTGACGGGTGTGGATTTTCAAAATTCGATCAATTTTGAAAATTCAATGGATGTTGCGGCTGATGAAATTACCATGACAGCTTTTTAAAACTGTCGTTAAAAAATCCTCTGCTTCTATAAAACTAGAGTTTAACTTACTTCGTAACAGTAATCTGATCTTCAACCTCAACAGTTCCGAGCTTCCCGTTCAACGCGAACATGTTGGAGACTCCTCTCAGTCCAGAGCCTCGTCCGTCGATGTGAGCTACGGCGATACCCCACTGACTGACGAGGAAACTGCCCCAGTCCAGTGACCATTTCTTTGTTACTAACGCCGTGTCTGGTCCACCGTACCTTGAAATAGGGAAGAAACATGTAATAGAAAAATAGTGATAAAATTTACTAATTCTATTGTCTAATAGGACGCTACAAGCCAACATTTTGTATTTAGGAGTGCTCATTGGTATCACTAAATTCCAAACTCGAAACTTGGAAGTTGATAGTGGCGAAATTGTAAATCGGCGCCAACTATCTTCTAGCCCTAGCAAGTACAACACCAATTTTCTAAAAATAACCAAAAGATCCCTTCAAACCTTCTTCATTGCTCATTAGCTACCAAGCCAACACGTACGTACGTGAGTAACAAGTCACGATATAAGACAAAAGAGTACTCAATATACTCACACATAAACGAGTAGCGGTACGTCGGTCCTGGTAGCATAGTCCACTGGCGCCTGTATATGCACGTCAGCTACCGGTAGCCCTGTCCCGATGGGCACAGATAAGCGGATGGTGGTGGGCAGCCCACGGTTGCTAGTGATGGCGGAGAGCTCCGCGTTGTCGTTCCACACTCGTACCAGCGTACCGTTCTAAAATATATATTTTTTTTTGCTTAAAAAGAGAGTATTATCTTAGGGGATGAACCAGCTGACTAGTCGTAAACATCATTTGCACATTTTACAGTTTGGGTTGGTCTTCCTTGGCCCTCCTCTCAGTGCAAACATTTGATGCCCATCTCGCGGACTCAACGCGGGTTGGCATCACGTGTTTTCGATTTTTGAAGTTCAAAGGCATTCCGGTACCTCAAGAAGAGAAATAAGATGATTCATTCAACAACTGACTGCGACACCAATGGTAATACTCACGGTGTCAAAAATTAAGACTTGTGGCACGCCAGGACCAGCACAGTTGATGGTGATTCTGTCACCAGCATTGCTGAGAGTAGCCTCATTGTAGAGGCACTCTCCTCCGTCCTCCCGCCGGATACCGCAAGTGAAGCACGCGACTGTACCAGCACTGGTCACCGTGTAAATGTGTTGTTCCGCTGAGTCTGCTACGTTTGTGGCTTTGTACCAGCTGGAAGATAGAAAATAATATGAGAAAGCATTTGCTTTAAGCACAGGATTTCTTCAAAAACTAAAGTAAAAAAAAATCAAAAGTCATAACAAAAAAAAAGTAAATCAAAAGTCTATTTGTGAAATAATAGAAGTAGACAGTTAGTTAATAGTTATTGTACATTTGGATCATTTATTTAAAGTACATTTAGATCCCAATTAACAATTCAAATACTTGGTTAGAAGATCTGGGGGCACGGTAGTGCCCCCGCAAAGACGAGCCAAGCGAAGCACAAGCACATTACCTACCTTTTCTTGAAGCGCTTCTTCTTTTTTTTGAACCCTTATTTTGGTAATTATTTCCCAAATATGCTGATATATTAAAATCAAGGTCTACAATGCCGCTTGAAGATGGCATCAACATTGGCATCGTTAAAATTTATTTTAACGATTCTCGTGAAATGAATAATAAGTGGCCTTTTGTGTGAATTAAAAACAAATACGTATTAATAGAAATATAATTTAAAAAAAAAAAAAAAAAAAACATGTTGTATAGTATACTAACATTGCGTTAACAGAGCTCCAAGATAAGATCTCAAGGACGGTGTGTGCCGTATTGACGCGATTCTGTGGGATCCATTCAGCTCTAGCTGTACCAGTAGTGGGCTGTGACGCTTGAACTATTTGCTGGTAAAGGTTTTCATTAACAAGCTGAAAATATGTGTATTGAAATATATTATTGAAAGACAAGCACTTAAAAGCAGGCTGGGAAAGATAGTAATATTTTTAGATACCGTTGTACTTATTTTTTTCTTTTTTTTTCATAAGTTAATATTGTACACACATTAAATGTTATTTTTATTGGTTTTCTCGTTGATAAGAAAAGAAATAAAACATTTTGTTATCACGACCTCCGCTGTTCAACGCGCGAAGTAACACAGTCAACTTAGCGCGAAAAAGGGATGTAATACTACCAGATTGTAACCAGATGGCGTTCGTAGTTCTTTAATTTACTACGTCGGGTAACGAATAACAAAACTTGTGTTTTTATGGTTACCTGAGGTAATATAGTGATGAGAGCAGTGCCTGCGTCGTTAAAGAATAAGGGAACTTTGTCAATCCAGCCGTTGGGTTCACTGTATGAGAAAATCTGGAAATAATGGTAAGACTTTACTTTTCTAAAATAATATTAGTAGGTAGGTACCTATTTTTTTTTAGTTATTAAAAGATAGAATTGTTGAATTTAAAGTGAATATGAAGGTGGTCTTTAAAACTCTCTCCGTCTTATAAAACCATGCCTATAATCCAAACTTTTTATTCTGATTTTTTTTCTGACTATGGTTAAGTTTTTACTACAAAAACAAAGCTTGTATTAAGATTTATATTATATGTGCAGTTTACTTAAGAATAGTTTAAGTTATGATAAGACTGACAGGCCCTCCCAGGCCAGCACTGTGGACAAAAACCTTTGTAATATCAGAAATTAAAAAAAAATACTGATCGCCCCGTCATCCGAAAAAAAACAGAATGATACTGATGTTAGTTCGAAATCTCAAGTGCTTAGTAACACGATATAATGTACTGCACATACTTGCAAAGAAGCGAGTTTATAAGAACCAGCACTCAACCGATAAAACCCCCAAAATAATTATCCCTGACTTACCACAGAGCAAATAATTTGACCGAGTGTGCAGTGCTGTACCCTCATCTGAGTTTGTACTCTGTTCGTCCAAACCACAGCAATGGACAAGTTCATCACGAATTTCACTGTCTTCAGTATGGGACTGAAACAGATATTGCATTAACAGTAGAGAAAAGTTAAGCAACAAAGTGGTTCATGATGATGACAGTAAGTACAAAATAATAGAAAATGTGTTTACATAATAAATAAGAGTAATGGAGAAGAAGTATGGAAGAAATTATGCTGCGCCGACACCAAATAAATTGGGAAAAGAGAAGAAGAATGATGATCTGGCTATAAATGTAAACCATAGAAATCATTTAACGCTAGTATAAATCTTGCTAATCGACTAGGTGGTACTAATCGTAGTAATCATCGCTAATCGACACTTATGTTTTGATATCAGTTTCTGCCCAGAGACCATGATATTAATGATATAATACTAAAGTCATAAACAGAAATAAGTGAAGACATCATTAATCCTTATTTCCATATCTCAAACAATACTTACTAGTCAATAGGAGCTTCGTAGATATTGCGGTCGTTCGTATTTACATCTAGCAACGTCACTGATACCACTGGGTTTTCAGTTCCGGACTAAAATGGAAAGAAAGAAGAAGAATAAGAAGATGGAAAATTCAGCTCCAACCATGTAGTGAATAGGACTACCTTCATTTTCATTCATTTTCAAATATCTTTATTTACCATAAACAATAACAAAAATGCACTTAACCTAAGCTACATTAGCACACTAACATTAAGACACTTTATTAGGCTAGCAATTCGCCTTTCAAAGCTTTTAAAGTACAGGTAGTTTAAACTGGTTGTTACATAATCTTAACACACAATATATGGGTACATAATGACAAAAATGTAAATTATTTAGTTAATTATAATCTACTGCTTGCACGTAGGTAATAAACGCAATCTACGTATGTAAACACAAGCTACTAATAGGACTACCTAATATTCCCTAGAACTGGGCAATTTCCTTGCCCTTGAAAGCGCTACTTGAAACAAGGATTAATACAAGGTTGAAAAAAGATATGGTGTCTTTTGCATCCTTCATCAACAAAGGTATGAATCACTTACCGAACTTTTCTTTTAAAAGTGAATTTGCTTTCAGCTTTAAGGTAATATTTTTTGGGTTATGATGCTACTCGTATGAATCTCTTACCTTAGGGTACCGGATCTCATGATGCTGCGTGTACTGGTAGTTGACAGATCCAGGAACACCGTAGTGAGGAACCTTCATAGTCCTGACGCCGGTGTCATCGAATGTGGCGAACGCCATCTTAGCGCCGTCCTTTGAGAACCAGATGGCATTGTGCGAGCTGAAGACTTCCTCTGTGAATATTTTGTTACAATATAATTTTTAAGTTTAGTCTTTAAATTCAAATTATTTTATTCCACCACTGAGAGTTATTTTTTACCTTATAAAAAGTTATAAGGTAAAAAATAACTCTCACAAATATTTGAGTTGCAACTGTTGTTAAACATGTGCTGTAAAAAACACCAACCTTCATATACCCAATCTGGAACACCATTGAAGATCACATTTAACTGCCCATTCGTTGTGATCCGACGAGGAGGACTGTTCAGATCGTTCTGGTAATAAATGTCGTTCATGAAGACAAAGGCCAGGGCAGTTCCTGAGGGGCCCCACACGAAGTTCTGGAGGTGAGGTACATCTTCACTCTTTCCGGCATTGATGACGAAAGGACTGATGTAGACCGTGCGTTGAGTTGTTGGATTCACGGCTGCGTAGCGTGCGAGGAAACTGTGTCTGTACAGCTAAAAGTAGCGGAGTTAGATTTTTAGGATATTAGACCATCCCAAACTTAATACGAATTCATAATTTTACCGATTTAGAAATCGAATTGGAAAAAACTTACTGGGATGTCATCATATGCCAAAATGACTTCATTACCATCGGCAGACAACTGCATCACTTTCGATGACTGTTGCAGAACCTGTAAGCCAGACGATTTAAGACAATCACACATTTTAATGAAACTAAGAAGTTGAAAACGTAAAAAATAATGTATTGAGACAATCACCGCCAAAAACATTTCGTGCAAGGGTTTTGGACCAATATGCATTAAAAATTTGATTTATGTATAATCGAATTGTAGTAGTGGGTGGAATGTCTATTACTTAGAAAACTAATGTATCGTTGGTATAGTCCATTTTGTATGTTCCAGTGTGTGTTTTTATCAAGCTAACATTTTTATGCAGCCCTTTTATGGATACTTCCACTAGTTCGAACCCGAATCTTAAAAATTTGTATTCAACCAACCTGTGAGGTCTCATTATAAATAAGAGGTGTGGTGGTATCAGTGTCCACATCATAGAGTACCAGGTCGCCATCACCGTTCCGGAAAAACATCTCGCCTCCTAAATGTAAACGTTTTAAAGTTAAAAAGATCATCCTTAATTGGTGAGCTCTGAGGTGGACACCACAGAGCTCACCAACCAAGGCAACCACCAACAATGCGACCCAAAATTCTATCGACTTCCAAAAACTTCTTCTTTCAAATCTTTTCGACCACGTGCTTTAACTAATTCAAGAGACACGATAAGAAAACATAACGATTTATTAAACACACCTGCTGACCATGTTGCATTGAAGGGAGACGGCGAATAGGCTCCTGTGATAAACTCCTCTAAATCTAGCGGAAGAATCGGTGGGTCCGTAATTGGTGGATCAGTAGGAGTTGGTGGTGTAGTAAGAGTCGTTGAGGGCGTAGTCATATCTTGAGGAGTCGTGGACTCTTCAGTTGTGCCTGCCGTGGTGGTTGAAGCTGCAGTCGGATCTACCGGGTCTACCGGAGTTGTAGGCACTTCAGTGGATTCACTAGTAGTCGTTAGTGCTGGCGTTGTTGAATCTTCTGGAGCTGTGGGCTCACTCGTCGTAGTCGGATCTACCGGAGTCGTGGTTAGCATGGACTCAGCATCACCACCTGACACGACAGCGATCGTAGCAACAACCCCTCCGAGCACTGCTAACATTACGACAGTTCCAATAACGTATCCAATAGTCTTCTTGCTTGCTGTCGTTGCGACCAGAACAACCTGAAAACAAAACAAAGAAATTGCATATTTACGATTTTTATTTACTTTTCTTTTTATAATAAATTATGATTCTTATTGAATCACTCATTCCGTGATTGTGAGATTAAGAAGACTGTTAATATAAAAAAAACCAGAAAAACCGACCGTACACGGCAGCTCAGGTAATAAAATATATTCTAGGGTCAAGCCTCACCTGGTCACCGGTTTCCATCTCCAAAGAGGAAGTGCCGTTGTCCTGAGTCATCTTACTTGGGGTTTATCTGTAAACAAAACTCGTTGTGAGAGACCAACCGACTTTCAATCAGATGAGTGATAGTCTCTTACATATCAGCATTAGATAGCAGTGATAGCCTAGTGGTGTGACCGTCGGACTGCCAAGTCATAGGTCTCAAGTTCGAACACAAGACAGGACCCTCTGAAGGAAGGAAAACCATTTTGAGGAAACCGAGAAACCGAGAAATATCTCATAGGCATGCTGCCTATGAGATATTTCTCGACGACATGTAAAGCCAAGTCAAAGGCCCGTTAAAACCCTGACACCAGGTTAGGCACCAACCACACGATAAAGAAGAGAATGCATTACACAGTTAGGAAAGCGACGAAAACAAATCGTGAACGACTGACATAAAATGCAAGTAATATAGCTATATCTAATCGTATCTATATTTAGTTAGGTATGTAGCTACTGGCGATAAGCAAAACTCGGGGAAGCCTCCTTCCGGGGCTGTGGGACGGTTAGAAAGAGATGCCGCGGCCCTGGAACACAAAGGGCTAAGAAAAAGAAAAATATAAACTCATCCTTCCCCAGGGTTGTGCCCTAACAGGATTGTTGTGAAATGTACTTGATTTGGCCTTGCAAGGGGATCTCTTCCAGCATACCGCATACCACACACAGCATACCTTTCAGAGAGTTTCTTCTAGTAGTACTATGTAACTGACCTATCTATAGGTATTCTATGAATAAATTTAAGTCTGTCATTAGGTTTCTGAACGTTAACCCCGTGTCCTAAGCAAAGAAATCGGCGACGAGGACTCACGCGATCGTCACGGAATGTCAATCATAATTATGTAGGTAAGTAAAATCGGAAGGCGCTCTTAGTCTTCAAATACCGTCCTACCTACTGAACAAAAATACTATGATAGGTTAACACGATTCACGCTTCCTTTGTCAAAAAATCCATATTCAAAAAAGTATCTCTAAATCAATCACCCATTACAACCACATTTCGCTAGTTATGTTTTAAGTCCACTGTAATAAGGGACAAGCCGATTGCCATCAACCGGGCACAAATCCAGAGTTCGTGGATAACCAATAACACTTGGCCCGTTCCGGGAATCAAACCCAGGACCTCATGCTCCGCAGTCGCGCTTGCGACCACGACAACGAGGCAGTCCAGAAAAGTCGAAAAAATAAAAACGTCGTGTTTAGATGGAAAATATACCTTATTGATAACCTTGCAGCTTGGGTATCTACTTACGTGCCTTCAATAGTTCACACCATAAAACCAACACAGTTGGTATCCTTTCAAGAATAGGTATCCAGTTTACTTCCAAGGCCCAGGTAAGAAAATTGGTCCAGCGTCAACTGAATTCCAGACACACTGAATATTTTGACATATTTGATAAATTAACATAATGTAATCCCTAATCAGCCTTACTCAATCCATAAAGATAATCGTAGTATTAATTTGAATATTAAGATATAGAAACATTTACATGTAAGTATTTAAAAGATAAACATGATAAGTATTTAAAAACAATTCTTAATTAAAGAAGACTTTGCATTGTGCGTAGAGGTAGCTAGGTAAGACGGTACTTGAAGGAGCTAGGTATTAGCTGACAGCAAGTTGAGGTTGTCTCGATGTGTCCAATAGCCCTTACGTACAGTAGAGATCATAAGTGCAGTAGCAGTTTCACAAAACGATCGCATCAAAACAAGTCGCACTTACGACCTTTTTCAATAACAAACATTTTGCACACATACACGATCTCGTATATCGCACTCTTTCATAAATATCTAGCCAGAAAGAGTGCGATATAATGATCATTTGCCTTAGTGACAAGCCTGTCATGTCGCGACGGAGTATTAAGTTAGTGATATTTAATTTCAAACTAATAATTATGTGTCTATCTGGCTTAGCGGTTAACGCTATAGATAAAATGTCTCGCACGGTGTAGCCTGCGTTCGAACCCAAGAGACATTACACTTTTTGTGTTTTAATTATAAATGATACGTTAGACCCGATGAGATATGTTTTTCTAAATATTAGTTGGAACTTATTATTAACAAAAAAGATGAGGGTGAATGTGAAACAAAATAAACTTCTGGATTGGACAAAGTAGTTAGTTATGACGTTGTTAGTTGGTGAACTTTGTTACGAGCGTTTGTGTTATTATTACGATTAGCGTATTGTTTGATTGTCTTTATTCAAGATGCAAGCTAATATTAGTATTGATGCCAGGGCAAATATTGTCACTTTGCGTAAAAATGGACTTAATATTTCTCAAATTTCAACTGAAACTGGCTTATAATGTGTAAGTTATTTTTAAAAATTATAATTATTATGATGATAATTGTGGTGTGTGATTTTCTTATTATTAAATAAATTGCTAGTTGCAAGTGTGTAATCATATTTTGTTTTTTTTTTAGAAATTCTGTTAGCCGTTGGGTAAAGAGGTTTGAGGAAGAAGGTAGTCTGAAGAGTCGTCTCAGAAGTGAAAGGCCGCCGCTTATTAACCCGACTCAGTGACGTTTTATGGTGGAAGAATATGACACAAATGGTTTCATTCCAACTATAATGTTTGCAGAGCAATTGAATACTACATTACAGACTGTTCGCCATGCAGTCCATGCTGAAGGTTTACATCATCGGAAGCCAGCTATTAACCATTTTTAACACAAAAACACAGGGAGGAAATACTACGTTTTGCTCGAGATTATTTACATTTTAACTGGGAGGTGACTGTATTTTCTGACGAGAAGACTTTCAAGTCTTGCCAAAAGGAAGACTTAATTTCTGGCGAAAAGTTAATACGAGTAAGTAGACCGGGTAACTAAATATTTAGTAATATTAACATAACTGTAATTAAAAAAAAAAAAAATAAGAAAACAAATTTTTAATTTAATGATCTTAAATTGGGGTTTAGTTTCAATCTTATTTTCGTCAAGAAAATGAACACTTAAGCTATAACCTCAATACATTCAATGTGACGTTACATAAAAAAACACGTTCATAAAGTCTAACTCGTATTCAATGAACTCTGCTGAATACTGATACCTATAATAAGTGGGTATCAACAATTATATTTGTGTTATTAGAATATCCTTTCCGTGTTATGTTATTCTTATTATGAATTGACTAAGCGGGTATACAACAAAAAATCTTATGAACGGTGATAAGAGAACTTTTTTTTTTGCCTAGGTAGGAATGTGACGTCACAATTCTCATAAAAGTTTGTTAATTTTATTAATAAATAAAACTAATAAACATTTTTGTTATCATTCAGCATGATTTTTTTATTTCCACCTTCCAACACCGAAAAGATAAAATAAAAATCAATTAATGAGGTTAAATAATCATACAATAACTATCTAATATTTGACGGCAGCCAAATTGCAGCTGCGAGAGACGGCGACTAGATGGCGCTAGTGGAACGTGCACCGGACGCATTTTTAGAGAAAACATTCAACTTTGGCCATATGGTCATTTGGCTTAAAAGACTAGAATTCAATCCAGTAAAATATTGTAACGTTCATTCTCCGAACGAACGCCTTTATAAGCAGCTGCGCTGTTGAGTCGGCACGCATTTCCAACGGATGCGTCTTGGTGCACGGACCACTGTCTCTCGACAGTCAGTACTGCCCGATTATCGGTCGTGGAATATTGTCTCTGACAATTAGTACTGTCCTTATTGCGGTGGGTGCATGGACCACTGTCCCTGACAGTCAGTACTGCCCTATGTGACCGCCCTCACTGCCTTAATTTTATTATTCCATTTCATTAATTTCATTTCATTTCTGTATTTTTGATTTAAGATACCTGATTGTTACATTGAAATAAATTCGTGTATTGCCATATCTGAGTTTTACTTCTGATGTCTGGGCCTAATCCGACATATTTAACTTCTTATAAAAAATAAATAATAAGCATGACTACATTATAAATAAACATAAATACCTAACGACTTTCTGCTTAAAATACAAATATTATTAAGGTTTCAAAGAAACAAAAAATAGCCACACATTGTAATAACATGAATTCGAACTTAAACTTCATTCATCGTGAACTCATGCTCAGCCCAAACAGCTACCAACACATGTTAATACTACGCGAATTTTAACAATGCAATGGTAAGAACAGGTCATCACTATGATGTGTATTCTAAATGCAACAGAAATATAATGCTATTTCGCGTAGTGTGACGACAGTTCGTTAGTGTGTGTTATGTGTGGAATGTTGAGACATCACTCATACACGCACACGCACACACACTGCTGTATCGCGCTCGCACAGTTCATAGCAATATAATCTTTAGCATAGTAGTGCACTTTTGAGCGTCTACTGTACTTAGGTACGTATCAATGTCTCAAAGCGTCGCAACGTATCTCAAACCCATTTTTGATTAAACCAGGTATTTCACACTTCTTAGAGAAAGATTTTCAAAAAAATTTATTGTGATATATGTGGCTTATCTAGTTCTTAAACTTAGTTTTTTTTAGTTTTTACAAGATACACTAGGATCGACTTCCTAGCATATTTTTTTTTTTGTAAAATTGACCATTTTCTTGCTGCCTCTAGACTTTTTCCAAAATCTGTGAATGCAGGTTGAAATGTCTTACAATTGCGGACAGTCAGTGTGCGGGCTGAGTCACGACGCACGGCGCACGCGGAATCCGCAGCGCACGAAACAAATATTCGACAAGTTTAAACTCTTCCAGAGTGTGAGCGGGCGATTCGAATTTGTGTTCTGTTATTGACTTCTGATTAGATAACAATTAAAAAGATAATATCAACAGGATGGAATTTGGTGTCGATAAAATGTGCAGTGTGATGTATGTCATTTGGGTATGTCGGAAGCGTTGGACAAAGAGCAATCGTTGAGGGAGCGCTTCTTCGGTCGCCTGAAGAAGGTATTAAATAATTCACCTTTCGACACAACAAAAACAAAATAAACATTCCTCAATCCCGAATTAAAATGCACTCAACCAGCGCATTTAATTATGTCCATTAAAATGTATAATAAATTGCCAAATGACATTCGAGAAGTGGACAAAACAAATATATTTATTAATAAATTGAAACAATTTCTGGAATCCAAGGCATACTACTCAGTAAAGGAGTTTCTGGATGACAAATCGATTACAAACTAAAATCATTCGCTCTCATGTACTACAACAAACATTACGAAATAAATATATAATATAATATGGAATTTAGGAAACCAAATATAAATATGAAAATATGAATACACAAATAATAACATAATTTAATAATAATTAAATACTTTTAATAATTTCATAATAATTACCTACACTATTGTTATGCACTACATTATTAAAAATAACTAATATACTATACCTATATGAACAAACCTAACAATGTATTATGTATATATTCATAATTATACAACCAATTAAATGTGTAATTTCTAATAATTTATATGATATTATTGAATTGCTGCTTAGCCCTCTTCCTCTCTCCTAATGTTGCTGTGCCCGACAGGGTCCATAATGATCTATGTAATCACCACACACCATCTATGTAATGCAATAAAAATTTGAGTATTGAGTATTGAAAATAGTCTTCTTTCAGGCAGGAACAAGGAGCGCGCCTTCAACGGTTGGGTCATGCCGATTTTAATGTACTCTTTCGGCGAGAGTTTGTACATTGCTGACCGCAAACCGGATGCATCACCCACGATCATCGATCATCGACCATCATCAATCCGAGTTAGGTACACAGCGCGATGTGGTTGTAGTAGACAAGGGGCTCACCCCACTGTCCATGGATAAAGAGAACTGGCTCAAACCTGTAGGACTTACTGCTGATGATCGCAAGGAAGTATGGCAAGGCAAAGAGCTTCACGGGCGCTTCTACCGGGCTCTTCATGGGCCCGATGTAGACTTTCTAGCGTCCTGGCTACGTTTTTCCGACCTTTTTGGGAAAACTGAAAGTTTTGTCTCTGCGATTATGGACGAAATTATGTTGATGAACAACGGCCGGAAAAATATTATGAGAGAAGGGACGGTTGACCTGTGTCGGGCATGCCACTGCCCGTGGGAGTCCATCAGACATATTACATTTATATATATATTTGGTTATTCTCCTCTGGCTAACGGCGAGTACTTGCGCAGGCACAACCAATTAGCCAATATTATTCACCAGTAACTTGCCTCGAAATATAAAGGGTCTAAATAGACCCCGTAGCCGAAATGCACTTGTTCTCCTCGTCTTTGCGAGCATTTTTTTGTTCTAGACCATAACTGGGAACCTTCTAGTTACGGAGATATTGGGGGTCAAAATTTCAACTCTCACAAGTTTTTTTTTTTTAAATACATGTTTTATTGTAAGATTTTTACTTTACACACCTCCACGACCCCCGTACTATTCAATCCATCCATCAGCACAATGCTTTGAGTGCTTTCCATCGACTCCTACCGTAAAACGTGATTTTTCACCCCAAAAAAAAAAGTCGATTCCCAGCAATAATTTTTCGTAAAGTTACTTAGTTTGATGTACAGAAATGCTTGGTTGGCTATGTGAATGGTCTGCTTACACCCTGTATACTTGTGGAAACTGCGGTACCGTACTACAAGTATGTGCCCCACCCAGTTCTCGAGAAAGACCATGTCACGCTGTACTGGGATCGGTCTATCGTCACTGACAGGACTATCGTCCCCAATAATAATATATAATAAAGCCTGATATAGTAGAGAAGTGTGTTACCATCCCGCATGAAGAGAACCTCGTGAAGACTGAGAAAGAGAAACAAATAAAATATCTCAACTTGGCACACGAGGTTGTCGGCATGAGGAATGTGAACTGGGTTACCGTTGTGCCGATTGTCGTTACGGCCAAAAACCTCGACGAACATCTGTCGAGACTCTCGCTTGGCGTTTGGATCAACGGCCTGATTCAGAAAGCAGTACTCCTCGATACGGCCCGCATTGTGAGGAGGTTCCAGTCTCTGAAGCCCTAACCACCGGTAGCTTGGACCGTGCTTACGACACCGGCGGACCGCTATTTTATATTTTTTTATGTTATTTTAAGAAATATTCAAAAGTGTTGAAAATGTGTATTTAAGATAAAAAAAGTGAATAATATTAATAAAACTTCAAATTGTAGAAAACACATTTATTATACCTATTAGATATTTTGTACTTAAAGTACTTAAAATATTTACAAACGAAATCAATATTTCCATGTATCATTGAAACTATACATACAGTGAACTATTTAATTATTATGTCAAATGTTACTGTTTTACATAAAGAGGTGATACTTCAATATCTACATAATATCCACTGAAAACCCTGTTTCATACTGTAAACATTGGCAACTTTAAGTAACTTCACAATACTCAAAATACTTCAATTAAAATTATTTACATGACTCGTAAAATATTTAATTTTATATAAATTATTGCGCTAGTACACAGGTAACTCTGTAATTACATAGTTATCGTTTTTATTCCCCCTTCTATTCTCCATAATAAATATTATTTCATAATAATATTATTTTTTTTACAAATTGAAAAAACTGTTCATAGCCTTCACATGTAAGTACGAAAACAATTTACAATGATGTCATTAAGAAAGGCAATCTTTAAAAGTCCAGGAATATAATGTAGGTACAGTCGCCAGCGCATCAAGTTACTACAAATTTTCTCATTCGATTTTGAACTCAACCTACAACATTTTATGGTGTAAAATCATTTGTAGAAATTTGACAGTTTGTGGTAACTTGTTGCGCTGGCGACTGTACATATTGTCTTATTAAGAGAAAGATAGCATTGGAGTACATGGAACAACTAACCCAACCCATAAAATCGACGATAATTTGTATCAACTAGACTGAGCTCGATTTCAATCAATATAATTACCGATTGTCCCAAAATGCGATTATGATAGTTCCAGAATTTCCAACTACCCTCTAAGTCATTAAAAAAATATTTTAAAATACCTTTCAACGGTAAAGTTTCTCTGTATTGTTCTTTACATTGCTCTGTTAATATCTTTATTTATTTTTTTTATGAAAATATCATAATTTACATGGTAGAGGTATCACTGAGCAAAATGTTTATAATTTTAATTATTTAAATATTAGAGTAGGTTATTACAACATGTGCTCTTTTAGGAACTTCTCTAGCGCGTGGTAGAGATGTGGCCGCACGCCGACTAAGCCATGATCTTCATCTGTGTAGCTCTGGAAATAAAAACAAAAGTTTATATGGATACCTCTGCATCAGTGCTGGTTCACCCTCTGACAGAACTTCTGCCACAGTTTTATCTTCTTACACAGGGTGTAAAAGAAAGGGTATAGTCATATAAAAGGATATGCTGCAGACCATCTAACTGAAAAACTTTCTCTTCGCGCCCTATATCGTAATTGCAAAAAAATTATCAGCTGTCCCATAAATTTGGGTCGAGTTGGTATTGAAATTTTGTATGGAACAGCTGATCATTTTTAAAAAAGTTGTTCAGTTTGATGGTCTGCAGCATATCCTTCTATATGACTATACCCTTTCTGTTTACACCCAGTATATAGTCTGGCTTAAATTATTAGCCAAGTATTCTTTCTAGTCTTGGAATGTTAGGCCTTCCTTAGACTAGAAAAATAAAGTTGGCTTGCCTAAGCCTGCGTTTTAATATAAAACCTAAAAGGGAAGTACTAATAACCATTATTGCACTGTTGCAATTCTATCGCCCTGAGCCGTTGTCCTTAGGTACCGGTGAAGTGTTGCTTAGTGAGTGAAACGAGCATTATACATTTAAAAATTAAACTCAAGAGCTTACCATCTGTGTGAAGTAGACATCTCGCCTCTGCAGCAGCCGCGACAGCAACATGGCGTGTTGGTAGTGCACGTTGTCGTCTGCGGTGCCGTGGATCAAGAAATAGCTCTTATCGCGCAGGTTCTCCGCCTAAAGAATAACAGTATTACTTCATGTCATTTATATTCACTGTAGAAATAACCTTATTACCTGTAATCCGGCAGAGGCGTACCTATTAGTACAGTCAGCAACAGAAGTCGTTGAACATAATTTATTTCCGATATTTCCTAATCATTATTATTTATAGTAATAAGTAAGTTATTGACTAAAGTAAATTACAAAACAACTTGTCATAATTGAACTACAAAAGTCGCTGAGCTAAGTTAAACCATTAATTGCTATGCATTACTAACGACAAAATTGTATGATCTGTAATAAATACAAAAGTTGCTGAACATTGCTAATTTCCTACATTTCTTGTTCGTTAAACCCGTTTGCTCCAAGGCACTATCTAGCGAAGCGCAGCGCACCGCATTTTTCATAATCAAAACGTTGCCGAATAAACACAGCTGCTAGTTCAGAATATAAATTAAATATAATTTTGATAATAATATTAATAGATATTGACATTAAAAACTAGGACAATAAATATTTATTTCTAGTACTTATAAAAAAAATATCAATAATGGGTAGGCACTACATACATAATAAAATACTGAACATAAAAATATATTAGACGGTAATATTACAACATTTAAAAAACAATTACAAATTTACGATATGTTTACATGCGATCTTGTTTTTCTAAACAATAAATGAACCGGCGTTGAAACTGAGTAACGTTTCATGTGAAAAAACGATAAATGAAGGTAGAACAAAATAATAAAAAAAATACTTCCCTTCAGTTACAGGCCTAATATAACGTTCTCGAAAAAACACAAAACCTTAAAACCGTCTGTAGGGCTCATCATTACGAAAAACTTTTTTGTATGGGAGCAGCATGAATGAAATCACAAAAAAACAGCTCTTTTATTATAATTAGTACAGCATAACCCATTACTAAATGAAGTTATCCTTTTTCTCGGTCTTCGCACAGAACCACAAACATTCTCATTATCGTCTTCCATTCATTAGCAAACAAGACAAAATTTCTTTCAAATTTTTTGTATAAAAGTGCTGCCGAAATTTGTGGAAATGTATTAAATGGCTGATTTTTTTCGCGATTTCCGTGTTGATTCCATAGTAAAAGTCGTAAGTAATGATGAGGCATATATTTTTAGTAAATAAAGAAAAAAAATGATTTGATGACTGTTTTATTATTTGTTTAAGATCAACTCAAACTAACATAACCAATTTCTAGGCTTACTATAAAATAACAACATATACCTAAAAAATCACACGGTCACAACAGTTTAATTGTGACATAAATCAGAGCGATGTTAAAAAGGTAATGGTGTATTCTGCAGTATCTTGTATTCAATTATGTGATTCAACAACTCGTACATTATCAAGTTAAAAAACTCGCGCATGTTTTGCGACTTACGGTAAAATAATAGTTACCGACTTATCCTGTAATAATGTTTAGCGACTTATAACATATTAATGCTTATCGTTTTTGTAACATTGAAATGATAACCTTATTTTGTACTCTATTCTGGTAAGTGATTTATGGTCTGTTTTAGTGTTCAGGTGTTTTGTAAATTAGTATCTGTTCATGGACTTTCGTTGCTGACTGTACAACCACATTTCGCCAGTTAAGTTATTCCCATGCAATAGGAGCGAGCCTATTGCCATCAAGCGGCCACTAATCCAGACTCCGTGGCTGCTACTGAGAAATTCCTGATGGAAACACCAAATAACAATTTGACCGACCCGGGAATCGAACCCGGGACCTGATGCTCAGCTGTCGCGATTGCGAACACTAGACAAACAAGGAAGGCGTGATGTTATGTTATGTAATAATTCATTGTCATGCTCCACAATACGTACCACTTGCTCAGTGAGAAGCGATGACACTGCGTAACCTTCTGGGTTATCAGCAGGCGTTTCCATGTACCGTTCAGTGTAGATTGTGTCTGTAACCAAAAACATAGGTTCAGTATTGCCATTTTAAACCAGATATCATCATAAATAATCCTCATTAAGATGTTGGACACGAAAAAAGCAATTGAAGACCATATAGCACCAGGGACCTTATCACAACTTTCGCATCTCCTCATCTCTCAAAATCTTTTGCCCTTAACTCTCAGGAGCTAAAGTATCCTGAGTAGTTAGTTCTTCTACTTATTGAAAATTGTTTCACCGTAGCATAGGTAAGAGCCAAATTTAAGAGTAAGAGCGTGTATAACAAAAGAAACTGAACATGATCGGCACTTCTAAACGGCGTTCAAGAACTGTCAATATTCCATGGCAATTATGAAAGAGTTAAAAATCGTTATGAAAAATAGGAAACTTACCATAGAACCTCCAGTCCACAACAGGGGCGACGGCAGCCGCGCACCTGAAGACGTCTCCGCCCTCAGCGAGCGCCTTACTGGCCGCATACCCGCCGTACGACCAGCCCCAGATGCAAGTGCGGTTCCCGTCTATCCAGGAAAAGTTGTCTTGTAAATGTCTGAAATAAAAGTAGAGAGAAATGAAAAAACTAAGATATTATAGCGTCTATTAACCTGGAAGCGTTAGACCAAAGTGTGCCTATACTAAACCAGCATTTCGCCAGTCACAATGTAAGTCACACAGGGGTAAGCTTATCGCCATCAATAAAATACTATTAATACTATTTTAAATGACTTTTTAAATGACACTGACTTATGATTGAATAGTTTAATGTATTGAATAATTTAATGTAATTTAATTAATATTGACATACCTAATGTTCTCTCAATTTATGACATTTTTATCCCAATTGTATTAAGTAGATTTTATTTTTGTATTATGAATGTATTAAGCCGACTATTGTGTTTAACTGTTAACCATTTTTTAATTTAATTTTCGATGTACGTAGTTAACAATTTCATTAAGTTTTGCATGCCTAATATAGGGTAGATTGTACAAGGCTCAACTATCTTATTGTTACATCTTATTTTATGTACCTGAAATCTATGCAAATAAATTTTACTATACTTTACTTTAAAAAATATGGTCTTTAGCTTTAGGGAAAACACTTTGCTCAAGGAGCCAAGTAATCGAACCCAGTATCTCATGTTTTAGATTTGATTCTGTAAAGTAATCTATGGTAAGCTTGCCCTTACTACTGAGAATCTGAAGGAGTAAGTAATCTTGTAGATTTTTTTGTTTTTTTCCAAGATATCTGAGGAGCCTCTGATTTGAACAATTATATAAAATTGAAACAAAACAAAAGAATGACAACTTAGTCCAGTTTTGACGAAGCTACATTCCTATCAAATTGCTATACATTGATTGATTGATTTATAGAACTACATAGAAATTTAAACTTAAACTTACTTGGTGACAGTAATCTGGTCCTCAATCTCAACTGTTCCGAGCTTCTTGTACAAAGAGAACATATTGGAGACTCCCCTCAGTCCAGAACCTCGTCCGTCTATGTGAGCGATGGCAATGCCCCAGCGACTCACCAGGGAACTGCCCCAGTCCAGCGACCATTGCTTTGTCACTAGAGCTGTGTCTGGTCCACCATACCTAGAAAAAAAGAATAACAATCAATTTGAAGTCTAAACCATTTACAGGCATATTGAAGTATCATGAAACTGTTCAGTCAGAAATATACCCTAGTTACTTATTCTGAAAGCGCAGTAATTTTCTGTATAGAGAATAAGTACGGGCGAAAAACGCTATAAATGGAAGCAAACTGCCATTGATGCTTATTGAGTTGATATTACAGCATTAAAGAACTACCACAGGCTGCCTTCTAGCTGATTTCGACCACAACGACTTTCGATGGCTTTCTACGGTGACTGTTGAGAGTTATGTTATGGCGCTCCTTCATCAGCTCTCTCCAACTTTAGCCGAAAAATTCCGAGCACAAAGCGGAAGTATCAGAACAGCACTTGTGACATTATAAATTACTAAGTACTCACACGTAGACCAGTAGTGGTACATTGGTTCTATTGGCATAGTCGGCCGGGGCCTGTATATGTACGTCTGCGGGCGGCAGGTCGATGCTGACGGGCACGGAGTAGCGGATGGTGACGGGCAGATCGCGGTTCTTGGTGATGGCGTACAGATCCGCACTGTCGTCCCATACGCGGATCAGGGTGCCGTTCTGGAACACACAATGGGCATGGGTAATTAAAGTACAAGAAAATCACTACCAATCGTTATTGAAAGTTATTGTTCTTGACTATACTTAAGGCTATTCTTTACATTCAAAGCGGAAACTTGGTGGGCAATTCCAAAACAGACACGAAGTATGACCGGACACTGGTTCTAGGTACTGATCTAGCTCGGGGCTGCGGGACTGTTCAGGGCTACGGGACTGTTCGAAAAGATACCGCGGCCCTGGAACACAAAGAGCTAACAAGGAACATGGGAGGGTCTTAGTAAGTAGAAATCTGACACTCCCTTCGGCTCCGCCCAGACCAGGAGGTGTCATTTGATGATTTCCCATCCGGAAAAAAGGTACTGATCTAGCTTAATAGCTTACCCTCGGCCAGGGTACATATGTCTATATCATCATACCTAGCATTAACGAAGCCTAGTCGCATTGGCATTATTAAAAGAAGCTTCGTCGTCAAGAGGATGGTGTACACTCCGTTACGTGACGTAACGTGAAGTTAGGATGGATTGTGCTAACATTACATGATGCATCTACTAGCATTAGCGCCTATTTAGGATCCACCAAGATTCCTAAAAGGATTCGCTTGTAACCAGTTAATATCAGTAGCAGAAATTATACTCACGGTAGCGTAGATGAAGACTTGCGGTATATCAGGACCAGCACAATTGATGGTGATTCTGTCACCAGCGTTGCTTAGGGTAGCCTCATTGTAGAGGCACTCGCCTCCGTCCTCCCGCTTGATCTCGCAAGTGAAGCACGCGACTATACCAGCACTGTTTA
Organism: Noctua janthe; assembly: GCA_910589295.1. Taxonomy (NCBI): domain Eukaryota; kingdom Metazoa; phylum Arthropoda; class Insecta; order Lepidoptera; family Noctuidae; genus Noctua; species Noctua janthe. The sequence continues at coordinate 5,906,917 of OU342560.1, forward strand.
CCGTGTAGATGTGTTGCTCCGCTGAGTCTTCCTCGCTCGTGGCTTTGTACCAGCTGGAAGAGGGAAATGAGATGAGAAATTGTTCGATTTTCATCAAATACCCGATAAATTGGAAGAATTCAGAAGTCTTCATGACTTTGACACTTTGTTGTACCTATTTTATATTCACCCATTGAACTTGAGGGGTAAACTGTTTTTTGCAATTATTTGGCGTGAAGTAACAATATTTTTCAGTTTTACCTTTTAAAGAATGAATTGTTAATATCGCACTATCATTATCGTTAAAAATAATGTAATTAAAATGTATCTCTAAGGTATATACATTATTTGCCTACTTTTAACAATAATATTTTTTTGAGGCGCTCGAAAAGAGTACCTGAAAACCTCTTTTCTTGGATGTCGTCTTGTAGCCTTTGTGGGCCTGTGGGCTACAAGAAGACATCAACGACAACCAATAAAATAGTTTTATTCTTACATCACGTTATCGGAGTTCCACGCCAAGATCTCAAGCACAGTGTGTACTTTGTTGACGCGGTTCTCAGCCTCCCACAAGCCAGTAGTCGTAGCAGGCTGTGACAGTTGAACTATCTGCTTGTACCGAACTCCATCGACTTCCTGAAATTTTATTAAGCAATAACTTATTAGAAAGGTCAGCATACATTAGTTAAACTTGAAAATTAGAGTTTGGAATACAAAAGTGACATCTGCAGGTGAACGTGGTAATCGAAACCAAATTTAAAGTGTCCGTAGTTCATGAAATTGCTGTGAGATGGCGTTATTTCCAGTTTAGTTTAGTTCCTCAATGAGCTACCAAGGTGCAAATTTAATCAAAATGTTTCGTGTTTACTCACCCAAGGTAAAATGGTGATGAAGCCAGTTCCTTCTTCGTTGAAGAAGAAGGGAATGTTGTCGATCCATCCGTTGGCTTCATTGTAACTGTAGATCTGGATTATAAATGGTTGGAGTTAATTTTTTAAACAAAGAAGATTATAGTCTTTAATTTCATTTTGTATTTTTTACTAGTAAGTACTACTAGAAAAAAAAACTGTTCGGAAATAACCTATTGCAATATTTTAGTGCGCTGTAAAGCGTTATCTCTTTTAAATATTTGAAATTTATCAAAACAGCGAAATATTTAGCTCTAATATGTGATGCTCTGGGTATTTAGCCTTTAGTGACGTTACAGAATGCACGCTATTACGATATTTTAGTTAACTGGTATTGCGAAGTGATTTGGGCAGAGGTAATAGTACCTACACACCAGCATTATCACCCGACCTGGGATTCGAACTCAGGAAATCATGCTCAGCAGTCGCGCTTGCGACCACAAGACCAACGAGGAGATCTTTTATTTAAATAAATAAAACATATCTTAGCCTTCACTTAAATTATTGTTTGAGCAGGTACTTACAAGCGAGCAGGCATTTTGTCCAGCGGTACACAACTGTACCCTCATCTGAGTTTGTACTCTGTTCGTCCAAACAATAGCAATGGCCGTGTTCGTCACGAATTTCACCGATTTCAAAATAGGCCTGCAATCAGTCAATGCATTCAATTTAGTCAGGAAATATTTTTACAAAAAAAATGAATAGTAGGACCTGGTAAGTAATGATTGATCATTTTAAATATACAGGGTGCAAAGGACACCGACGCGAAGACGGTTACCACATATTCAGTACATCATTCTAAGGTTATTAAAAAAAAAACAGCTTTTTCCTACAAAAGTGTCCACCTACACGGTCAAAATGTTTGGAACAGCTGATTTATAAAATAAAATAATATAACAAAAAAAACACCTCAATAACTTAATCTTGTGATGAATGAAAAATACTGTCATTATGTTATGTTATTATGTTAATGTCATTCAAACATAACTAACAAGTAACTGCATTTGCCGAAAAATTAAAGATGTCAAGATGAATACAGCCCCCAGTAAGGCTGTGTTTCCACCAGAGATGAGCGAGGGTGCGTAGCGTGGGATGTGTGTGGAACTAACCAATCACATAGCTGGAATATCTCCCATTGGCAAGTTCCACACACATCCCTCGCTACGCATCCATGCTCATTTTTGGTGGAAACGCAGCCTAACAGTAGCATTTTATTTTTCGCACTTTCTGTTTAAGTATGCATATTGCGGGCGCTGCATCCTAAATCAAAGTCTGAAGCCGTTTGTGGAATTAAAACTAAATAGTTTGAATAACATTATGGGCCTATTTCACGATGTCCAAATAGCTACTAATTACCGAATAAATTAAAAAATGGAACAGAATTTGTATGAAATTATCTTTTTTTTTTTTACACGGTGCCCCACACTTGGAATTTCTCCTGTATCGTGGGTGCGTTATCTGAAAGTAAGTTCACGGGAAATTAATCGTAGGTGGTGGAAGAGGCCCTAAATGTCATAGATTTCTGCAAAGTAACGCCTGATTCCATAAGCTATTTTGAGAAGAGGCTACAATGAAGAAGCTTTAAATCTTCTTCTTCTTTCCAAGAAAGAATTAAAGAAAGGAAAAAGTAATGATTAAACACACACAAACTATACTTACTGGATGAGGTCAGTAGGAGCTGAGTAGGTGTTGGAAACACCAGTGGCAACCGATACATCGAGTAGAGTCACTGATACCAACGGATTGGGAGTACCGGACTGAAAGGAAATAATTCAAGATTAATAATAATGTATTATTATACTAGAAGACGGGATATTTACCATGTTTATTGTTTACTTTGAGTTCCCGATATTTCGGCGCTGTTGCAAGCACCATGATAACGGATAAACTTAAGTTATTGCGGGTGGGTGTTTATGAGCAGACAAATCGGTCTACCGTTTTTCTTCTAACAATAAACATGGTAAATATCCCGTCTTCTAGTTATAATAATTTTAGTGACCATGAAATTAATAATAATGTATTGTTACGTAGTTTTTGCTCCAAATTATGAAGGCATTAAATTATGAGGAGGTTCTGGGCATCAAGACGTTGTTAGTTTTTTTTTTTATATTTTTACAAAATAAGATTGTGGTAAATAATATTATAAGATAAGATAAGATAGTTAGTAACACAATTACGTATAGAATCATGGCTTTTGCCATCAACCGGGCACAAATCCAGAATCCATGGCTGCTTCTGAGAAATTCCTGATGGAAAAACCCAATATCACTTTGCCCGACCCGGGAATCAAACCCAGGACCTCATTCTCAGCAGTCGTGCTTGCGACCTCTAGACCAACGAGGCAGGCACAAAATCATCGCCTGATTAAGTGGACTACAAATGGCTAAAGGTATTCTAAAATATACTACACTATAAGCATAAACAAAATTGACGCAAAACTGTCCCACTGATGAGACACATGCAAGTCTCCTCTAAGTTAAAGGGAACGGGCTGTATCCACCACGCAGCCCCAGTGTGAATTGGTAGATTTGGTTCAAATAAATTGTGACATTCGAATTCTACGATGATTTGCTCCACCGTTTTAAGAGCAGCGGTGATGAAATAAATTACATAAAACCAGGGTCTAGGTTTTGTACCCACAACTTTAGTGCGTGTGTCACGTGCTCTAGACGAGTAAAGATGACATTATCTCTAGCCAATTGGGACTTCAATTAACTATGTGATATAAAAGGTGCCTACGGACCCTTCACGAAGCCGTCAACCAAGCGTTCTGTACATCAAACTATGTAAGTACGCAAAAATATTGCTAGGAAACGGCTTTTTTTTGAGGTGAAAAATCACGGTTTATAGTCGAACTCAATGTAACGCACAAACCACAATGCTGATGGATGCATTGAATAATAAACGGGTCATGGAGATGTTTAAAAACTTGTAAAAAGGTGGAACTTTGACCTCCAATATCTCCGTAACTAGAAAGTTCCCAAGTAAAGTAAAGAACAAAAAAAAAACGCAATGACGTGGAAAACAAGCCCTCTCGGCATCGTTAGCCGTCTTTTTACACCGATTAGATATATAATATACTATCACCCTATCAATTAAACCACCTATTATGATGTACAACTTATCCACAATCTTAACGATCAAGCATAGTAACGTCTGTGCTTGATCCCTACCCTCAACAATATCATCAAAATGAAATCATAATAAAGCAAAGAAATCCAATCAATTGACTGCCTCTTGTCCATGCTGTCGCTTAGGCGCATTACAATGAGGGCAATGAGGGCAAAAGCTTCGGCATTCACAGAGCACTTAGTTGATGAACAAAATGAATGCCAGAGGTCAATTCTGCTGCGAGAGTTCCACAGTTATTCTTAAATGCATCCTATACAGGGTGTAAGCTATTTACTGTGTTCCTTGTATGCCCTTCGCAGACTGATGGGGTGAATTCAGTATATCATACTAAGATGACCGGTACAAGAAAATATTTCAGGAACGTTATAGGAATCCAATAAATTTTAATTATTTTATTTTCTCATACGCAATGTGTCGATACCGTGGCAATACGCTCGTAGCGTACGGCAAGCGCGACGACGAGTTCGATGATCTCTGTAGCTAGGCAGGAAGTGAACAGCCGATTTCACGCGTCATTCGTTGGAGTATTTCGACATCCATGTTTGGTTTTTGGGTTTAGTCTTAGTATTTGCATAAATGGAGTGCTGCGTACTGAGAATGTAAATTAACATGGAAATAAAGGAATTGTAACTGAAATAACGATGAAAAAATGTAAATTTTCCTGAGAAAAATTTCGGTAGAATATGATTCAGAATAAGGAGCTGAATTTGCAGAGGACTGTCTCTTACACCCTGTATTTTACAAGAAGTTAAGTTAAAGTTGCACTGCTGTATATCACGATACGGGTAGCTGTCTTACAAGCAATGAATCAGATCCACTTAATTTTACATCCGCTGAGCCCTTGCAACTGAACAACTAAATTAAAAAAATCTGAAAAAGGACAGTAGCTTTCAGAGTAAACTATGTGAAGTGGCAGTACGGTAGCCATGTTTGTTGAAGGCCGATAGATAGCCAATGGAACAAGCGAGTCCTGTCCCTGTATTTACAAACTCTTCGATTTATGTTGATAAGTTCAGCAAGACCCAACTAAACCAAAACTTATAAATATCCACTCACTTTGAATTAAAAAATCTCCAATCATCACAGGAACTTGAATCTACCACTCAAGCCGAGTTGACATGATCAGAGCATGCTCGCACCGAGTGCACTCGGATACCTACTCGGACGCAACTCAATTATGGGTTGCCACAATACGAGTTGCGTCCGAGTAGTTATCCAAATCGACTTGGTCCGAGCATACTCTGATCGTGTCAACGCGGCTTCATTCATACAATTATACTCACGTCAATTTAAAGCAATTTTGCCACTTTTTTATTCAGTTAACCTTCTGTAAGCATATTCTTGTGGTAAGATTGTTTACCATTAAAAGGGAAGAGAATCGATAACTAATTCCGCTCAGCTATCAATCGTCACGTTCTAAACAATAGACTTGAGTCGAGGACCCGGGTTGTAATGTACCGCGTTATTGAGATGACGAGGGGAAACAGTTTTAGGAAAACCGAGAATGGTAAAAAGGAATAGCAAAGAATGAAAATATTACCTACTATCTACTATATTAGAAATTGTTTGAAAAGTATAATATTTTATCATCAGTTCAGTTCATCATCAGTTCGTTTTAGTATCAGTTTTATTGGAAGGACTTAAGTTGTCCACTTCTAATCGAACAACGTCTATTTTGATACGACCATTCATTCGAAGCAGGTTAAAATTGACTTCCAAGATATATGATATATTGTTTGTTACAAGTGAAGCTATAAAACGAATCTTTTTTAAGAAAAAAAAAACAATCGACATTCTAAATATGAACTCGACATTTGTTCCAATTTTAAAATCCCCCGCATTATGACGAACGTGTCATATTTGAGTTGAATCTCTCGATTATCGGCAGTGCGAGGCCTCGATCTTTGGCGCTCCCGCCGCGCCGGGACCGACGCCAAACGAAAGCGATATACACTTTCACTTGTATAGTATTTATCTGAAATATTTTAAAAGGACGTATTTTCATTTGTTAGAAACTTTAAAACCTCATAAGGGAAATATTCAATATTTTTTATAAAATTTAGTTACAAATTATTATAGTTAGCCATAACACAAAACGGCCAAAAGTGGATTTGCAAGAGAGCTTCAAAGAGAAGAGATATGAATTTAAATTAAAAATCAATGTAATAGGTACCTTGCTGGTCAAATATGTCAAAGTGCCTACTTAAATCTGTGATCGGTACCTATACAGGATGTAACAGAACCGTGTTGCGAAAAAATTATCAGCTGTCCCATACATTTGGGTCGAGTAGGTATCGAAATTTTGTATGGGACAGCTGATAATTCTTTTGCTTTAACGAGATTGGACCCAAGGAGGAAGTTGTTCAGTTTGATGGTCTGCAGGATATCCTTTCATATGACTATACCCTTTCTTTTACACACCTTTATTAAAAGTAAAGTGTCCATTTGATTCGGGCGGGAGGAAACGCCCGGGTGTTTCCACTGCGAGGATCGTCCGGAGGACACGGTGGAACACACCGTGGAGGTCTGCCCCGCTTGGGCGGAGCACCGCCGTGTCCTCATAGCGGCGATTGGCGGCGGCAATCTCTCGCGTCCGGCCTTGGTTCAAGCCATGGTCCGGAGCGAGAGAGAATGGGAAGCCGTCACCTCCTTCTGCGAAGCAGTCATGCTAGTGAAGGAGGTGGCAGGACGTGAGAGGGAAAGAACCTCACGTCCCAGCCGCCGCGGGAGACGCCCTGGGCGTCGGGGGTCACGTGGTGGCTTCCGACCACCGTAGGCGCTGGCCTGTGGACGGCGAGTTATGGGCTAGCTCGCCGTCCGGCCGTCTTATGACGACAGGCTGTGTCGACGGCGCGTTCGTGTTCCACGCGCGCCTCAAAGAGATGTCAGCAATCAAGTAGGGGTCCGCATGGGCCGACGCCTGCCAGGGCTGCGGGACTGTTCGAAAGAGATACCGTGGCCCTGGAACACAAAGGGCAGAGAAGGAACATGGATGGGTTTTAGTCAGTACAAGTCTGACACTCCCCTCCGCTCCGCCCAGAGTGGGGGGGGTCATTTGATGATTTCCCACCCGGAAAAAAAAAAAAAAAAAAAAAAAAAAAAAAAAAAAAAAAAAAAAAAAGTGTCCATTTGATTCATTCGAGCAATTATTGTTGTGTTAGCAATTAAATACACCTATTCACATTATACTTTATCTCAAAAGCGAGGCCTCGATCTTATTCGCCCTGCAGTGGGCACTTTGCCAAACCAGTCGTGTACCCTTTCACTCAGGCGACGACGTCAAACTTAAATGGGAATTAAGTGGGTGGTATTTTATTCTAGTTTGTGAATGTGCAATATCAACGAATAAGGTTAGAACGACATAACTGAACTCGAATACCAAAATATGTCGCATCCGATTAGGCTAGGTTTGGTTACCTACGCAAAGTTTAAGAAATCGGAATTTAAGAGATTTAAGATTGTCGAGTGGTATTCAAGTTATCAGTGATATATCTCTTAGAAAATTAATACCGAGTAGTCCGAGTACTGTTTCAAATTATCAACAGTACGATTGGTGGTGATTTAAATTAAAATATGGCACATTTTGTGTTTTTCTAGTAAGATAGGTACAGTTAAAATTAAAAGAAATATTCCCGAAAATACGCATTATCTTAGAAAAACTGCAAAAATATGCAGATGCATACGAAAATTTGCATATAATCCGGTCTCTACCCATAAGGGTCGACTATCACCATGAGCTGGGACAAAGGATACTTTTGATCCCGGTGGTACGATCCCGTGGTACAAATTCCGGCGGGGTCGAAGCCACGGGCAAAAACTATTCAAATATTAAACTAGAATCCAATTCCCATTTATACGAGAACCAGTGACGCAATTAACCGAAGGAATTGAGTTTGGATTGTGTGCAGTTGAACTTCTAGCTCCAAAAGTTCATTATAACTTGAGACGTTTGTTGAAGTTTCTAATGATTAAGGTGATGCAGTTCCCCTAACTTGGCTTGGAGCGTGAATAAATCTTTAGTTCACCTTGGAAGTTATACGAGAAGACTAGGTGATATACTTAGGTAGTTTACGAGGATAATTCACTTGGAGTTTGGATGTAGTAATAATAAATCTGGTGTTCGCGAAAGCTGAGAAAGAGAAACAAATAAAATATCTCGACTTGGCACACGAGGTTATCGGCAGATGGAATGTGAACTCGGCTATCGTTGTACCGATTGGCGTTACGGCCAATGGCCTGATGGCCAAAAACCTCGACGAACGTCTGTCGAGACTCTCGCTTGGCGCTTGGATCAAGGGCCTGGCTCAGAAGGCAGTACTCCTTGATATGGCTCGCATTGTAAGGGGGTTCCTGTCTCTGGAGTCCTAACCACCGGTAGCTTGTACTCTACTCCTGACACCGACGGTCCACTATTTTTTGTATTTTAAAATGTTTTTTTTAATGTTATTTTTTTAAGAAACATTTAAAAATATAGAAAATAAGATGACTGAATGAATAAAGAAAATAACGATCTGGTGTTTTAGCTATTCGTGTTCTTAAAATCATCGCCTGTAATCCTCGAAGGGACAGTTAAGCAGAAGTATAGCTAAGGTACACCTACACCTTGTCAGCAACCGAGTAGGGGTCCGCATGGGCCGATGCCTGCCAGAGCTGCGGGACTGTTCGAAAGAGACACCGTGGCCCTGGAACACAAAGGGCAAAGAAGGAACATGGATGGGTTTTAGTCAGTACAAGTCTGACACTCCCTTCCGCTCCGCCCAGAGTGGAGGGGGTCATTTGATGATTTCCCATCCAAAAAAAAAAAAAAAAGGTACACCTACATTTCGCTAGTTATGTATAAGTCACAAGTAATAGGGGGTGAGCCTATTGCCATCACCCAGGCACTAATCCAGACTATTAGAAATTACACAACTGAGTAATTTCTAATGGATAAATCTAATATGGCCGAACTGAGAATCGAACCCACAACCTCGTGCTTAGCAGTAGCGGTTTGCGACAACAAGTTTTTTTTTAAATATTATTTTGGAAGAATCTACTCATTGCAATACAATTAAACAGTAATTATTATTATCTTTCATTCAAGTGTAATCGATTTAGGTTAATCTGATAATTATGTACTAAGACTGATATCGCTAATTATTATGATTGAACTATAAAACTTCAGTAATTAAGTATTGTATATTAATCATGCATACTAATTATTTTATTTCTTTGGGACAAAAACAGTTATACGTTACAATATTAATAACTAGCTGACCCGCGCAACTTCGTCTGCGTCACATAAGAGAGAGAGAAAGGGTTAGAGAGAGTGGGTCGTAGGAACCTATAATACAATTCTAAAGGAGCACATCACACTCATCATTCCGCAAAATGAAAATCAGTTATACGTCACAATATTAATAATGAGTTTAGATATACGGTATTAGCAACAAAAACCCATAACTTACTCTATTGTCCACTATATAATAGCGATTTTAAACGAAATACGGAAACGGACGTATGCAAAAAGGGAGGGTAATAAAATAAAAATAAACCTGAAAGATCACACCAGCCAGCTCTGGACGGTGCTCTTTGTTAAATTAATTAGAGTTTTGTTTGAAAATATTACTATATTATTTTTATTTTGTATTTTAAGAAGGAACAGTACGGGTTATAAAGCAATGGTGGCCCACAGTAGCGAAGGGTCAATTTTTTAAGAGGTAAGCCCGAGTATATATGTTTAGTGTGATATTATTTGTTTATAGAATACTGAATGTGCCATTTTTCAAAGAGAATCCGGTAGGAATCGTTGTAAGGAACTTTCGCCACTGGTGGCATTGGTTTCGGCACCAACTTACTAGTTGTATACCGTAATCTTAAACCCAAACGCCACTTACTAAGTAATTTTGTTAATCACCACTATTCTTAAAGCGATAAAGGAAAATAGCGTTTGGGAACCGACATGTTTTAGAACCAGAATTCGAACCATTCCATTCCACACTGGGCCCACGTGGGGAATTACAGGCCGCTCCGTTTCCCAGAGAGGCGGCCTTTACAAGTACATTGTAGGTTGATTATGCTCTCAAAACGTTGAGAATTATAAGTACCTACTAATTCACACTGAGCCCACGAGGAGGATTTCGGGCTATTCCCATTTACACAGAGTAGAAAAGGTCCGTGTCCCAGGCAGGAGTACATTGTGTTTATTTATTTAAACATCATGTACAACAGTGGTACATAGGTAGGCAGACTTACTCAATTTTTGGGTTAAATTGGACAACATTGTGATAGTGTACAAAAAATAATATCTAAATACGCGCGAAAAAACATAACCCTTCCTTAGCAGTCGGGTGAAAATAACAACCTGTAATCGAAAATTAATATACTTATTTTAACCAAAATAAAAAAGAGAATCCTAAAGTTAAAATAATCACTATGATTAGACTTTTTGAGAGCTATATTAATTAGTCTGACACAAATAATAGATAATATTTTTTTTAAAGTGAATTTGCTTTCAGCTTTAACATAATATTTTTGGGTTAAGATGCTATGGATCTCTTACCTTAGGGTACCGGATTTCATGATGCTGCGTGTACTGATAGTTGACAGACCCAGGAACACCGTAGTGAGGAACCTTCATAGTTCTGACGCCGGTGTCATCGAACGTAACGTACGCCATCTTGTTTCCATCTTTTGAGAAGTAGATGGCGTTGCTCGAGCCGAACACTTCCTCTGTAAAGATTTTCGTAAGACTTTTAACATTTTGTGATAATACCGTAGACTTGGAAATAACGATTGTGTCATTGAAACAGCCTTTTAGTAATAGTTTGGTATTGAAATTCCTATATTTGAAAGCCCATAGTTTTTCTATAAATATTTTATGAGAAAATTACTTTTGAAACTTGCGTACTTATAATGTATTTATACTCGCGACTGTACCTAAACTACCTAATATAATAGTCATCGCAGGCCACACCGCCACGCCAGCTGGCGGGCGGGCGAGCGTCGCGAACCATACATCGTTTATACTTTGGTTTACACCGCGAGCTATCGAAGGAGCCGAACGAAGTAATTGTTTTATGTCCGTCACATCACCATCTCAGGTCCAGTTGAAAACCAGCGTCGGGCACTATCTGCTCGGCAGTTTGCTGAACTGGGCCTATTTGGCGCAGCCGTGAGACACACAATATTATCTCCTTTTTTTTTGTTGTTTTGTTTTAACATTTTTATTGTATAAATTTAAGATTTTTAATTTTTTAATATTTTTTTTTGTGGTTGTTGTGTGCACTTGTGGCATGGGCCAAATAAATATGTTTTCTTTCTTTCTTTCTTTCAAGTATGAAAAGGGCGTCGTTCGCGTCGCTCGCCCGCCCGCCAGCTGCCGGTGTGGCCTGCACTTTAAGTTCACTGAAAAAATACTATATTCTGCTAACTTAACTACCTACTAAGTTATGAAGAAATATTTTACATTATACTACCTATTTGATCATAAGCTCTCCCTTGAGACCAGAATATGATAGACAGTACTCATATATTTGACAACAATATATATTTTTACTACGGCTTCAATTTGATCGAAAGCCTCTTTGTATATTGGATCAGCATGCATATGGTTTAATTTCCCTTGAGAGTGAACGAGAATATTTAGCAATAGATAGTCGAAACTCAGTGGAAACCACTGACAACTAACTGTACCTATGTATACAGGGTGTTTTTTAAACGTGGTTAATATTTTAGGGGCGTGTAGTACTCATGAAAATAAGCAACTTTTACTATAGGACCGACCATAAAATCGCGAAAAAAATATCAGCTGCTCAACACATTCTTGGTCGCGTATCTCGAAAAAATGTAGACAACAGCAGATTTTTTCAATCATATTTCATGCCCACGTTTAATTAAACAGCCTGTATAAAAAATCCAAATTTTATGTATCCAAGTAACACACACAGACACAGTTCAAAACAAAGTGGGAGAAATACAATAATCATAATAATATAGGTTTTTGTGCCAGAAAATTTAGATCTACAAAAAAGTCTATGCATACAAAAATAATAAATCCTGTCTCTTAAACTAGGAGACCTGTATCTTAAGAGACAATCTTGGTTGATGGTTTTACAAGATATTATATGGTTTTAGAATTAAAAAAATTGAAAGCGGTTGACTCATGAAATTAAAACTAATAGAGAAGTATGGAAGAAGGAGACATGCTGCGCCGAACCAAATAAATTGGGATAAGGGCCGGAGAATGATTATGATGATGACAAAATATTGAAGCAGCCTCTGAAATACGAACCTTCATACACCCAATCCGGGATACCATGGTATTTGACATTCAAATCTCCATCCTCCGTTATCTGACGAGGATCATTGCTCAGACTGTCCTGATAGTAAATATTGTTCTTGTAGACGAAGGCCAGAGCATTTCCAGTGGGACCCCAGACAAAGTTCTGGAGGAACGCTTCGTCAGCTTCGATACCCGAGGGGATGATGTGTACAGTGTTCCCAGTCACGATGTTAATGGCTGCGTAGCGAGCGAGGAAACTGTATCTGTATACCTGGAAAAAATGGAGAAGGGTTAATTGATTTTTAGCCTATGCCAACTGAAAAAATAACCCTGCCAACCGAATTTCTACCACGGCGGCCGATCTTAACGGGTATTAGCCAAGTACGCAGGAGATATTTCCTACATTGCACAATGTGTATGTGGGCGCAAAACAATAATTTGATTGTAATTTCATAATTTAAGGGTAGTTACGTTTTTATTTTGACGTATGTAGGTTTGTTGAAATAATAGTTGTATTTTAGGGTAGTTATTTTTGTATTTGACATATGTTGATTTACTGAACTAAATTTGTATTTCCGTTTATTTAATTTAAAAGTAATTGTGATTGTTTCATAACAAGGATTTATGTGTGATTTATGTAAAATATAATAACTTCCGTTTGCTTTATTTGTAGGAATTTATTGTGATATGTCATAGAACTATTTAAAAGTCTAATCTAAAGTTATGATTATTCAGTAGTTATTTTGATCTCTTTTGTAAGGCGGGAGCCTTACAAAATTGTATATATAGTTATTTTTATTCTATCTGTTGCTACCCGACGACTTTTATATACCGAAATTCAAACAGAGGTTCTGTTTGAATTTCGGTGTATAAAAGTCGTTGTACTGTGAAAGAAGGGAGATTCTTAGTTCGCTTATCATGGAATAAACACCCTGAACTGGAGTAAGGTATTTTCATTAAACTTGTGCTAATATTTCCTGCTGTTTCCTATTTGCTGAGTAATTGTGTAACTGTGCATATATATTGGTGCAAACCAATATGTTGTGTGACTCTAACGACGACGGCCATGAGCCGCTGACATGCACATTAACGCAGGTGCACTCTTTGTTCTTAAATAAAGTCTAGTTCCTTAAAAGCCTAATTGGTTCGTACAGCATGTAATTCAAATTGTTTTATGTATCTTGCTTATGCCTGTGGCTTCGCCCGCGTGGAGGTCGATAATTATCCCACGGGATCATACTACCGGGATAAAAAGTATATCCTATGTTTTAATCCAGCTTTTATAAGCTGGATTTAAACGGAACGGATTTGGATGAAATTTAGCACACACATAGTTTATACTATGTGTGTGCTAAATTTCATCCAAATCCGTTTAGTAGTTTTTGCTTGAAAGAGTAACAAACTTCCATCCATCCACACAAACTTTCGCATTTATATTATTTTGTGTGATACAAAACATTAAAACTTTTGCTGGGTTAACAAGATTTGCGTTAATGTTAATGACTGACGCTGTATTATTACAACTAGAAAACGGGATATTTACCACGTTTATTGTTTTCTTTAAGTTCCCGATATTTCGGCGCTGTTGTAAGCACCATGCATGATCACGGTTAAACTGAAGTTAATGCGGGTGGCTGTTTATGAGCAGACAAATCGGTCTACATGGTAAATATCCCGTTTTCTAGTTATAATAATGTTAGTGACCATGAGTTTAAAATCTTATGACGCTGTATTGTAACTGTTTAGTAAAACAGTTTTGTTTTGCAAAAGTGTGTCATGTCAATTATTGAAATATACGGTGGAAAGGACACCGACCGCGAAGCCCAAACGGCTACGGCTACTCAGTACATCATTCTGAACGTATGTACGGAATGTACGGTTGTATGTAACAGCTGTTTGCATAGAAATTTTACAAAGAGCTGTTCCGTACATTTTGACCGTGTAAGTGTTGCACTTTTGTCCCCGTTGGGTACGGAGCTCTAAAAAAGACGTCACAGAAACTGTAAAGTAAGTTTTATAGTTCTGTTTATATACTTTGACGTAGAGCTTATGAAGGGTAAGTACCATTTACCTTACAAGTTACAAGGTTATAACTTCAGTTGAACGACTCTAAACAGTTTCAAACTTTAAGTACCTAATATGACGGCACGGTTGGCGCAGTGGCTGAGCGATTGACTGCTGCGCTGCGTGTCGCGGGTTAGATTCCCGCACGGAACAAATATTTGTATACGCGTAGTTGTTCCGGGTCTGGCTGTTTGTGTATGTGAGGTTTTAATTCCTAGTGTGGGGCAAAGTTTATAAAAAAGAAAAAATATATATATTTTCTTAATGTCACCTTTCTCCAAGAAAATGAAATGTAAGCTGTAAGGCAAAAATGCGAGAAATTTTCTACACAAGTTGAAATTAAATTATTATGGCTTTTCCTCAAGTACCGATTCATAGCAAATTTCTTCAATAATTTCTAAATTAGAATGCGAGAGTAGCTATTTGTTGTTTATTCACTCCTAAACGAACCTCGATGAAATTTTGGTAGACTGGTAGATCATAACTTGAGTAAGGTAGCACATTGGATATTATCACCTATCCTATCCCGTTGGAGGAATACCCAATCCCATGCAGGATAAAATCACGCGGGTAAAAGCTTATAAGTGATCTATGAGATAGGCACTGCTGATTTGCAACAATAATCTTTATTGCTGTTCTTTCCATATCAAGAACAGCTGTAGTTCCCTACGCAGGGTTTGCGTATAAAAATATTTAAAAATAATCTTTATTTACTACCTACCTTGTCTAACCATTTACTTAGGTATTACAAAGCCTAAGTAAATGCTTCTAAAATATTAGTTGTAATAGCAATACGTTGTGTATTTTATGACATCTGCAATATATAAAACTGTTAAACTGTCTAGTATATCCTCTGATAGTGCATTAGTCATTCAGGTAAACAACTAAAGTCTAGATACTTCGCATAATATGAGTATCTGCGAAGTGACAGATCCGATTATGTTTTAATCTCCAATTGAAAAGTTTGGTCAATATCTATCCTATTATTATAAAAATGAAGAGTTTGTTTGGTTGAACGCGCTAATCTCAGGAACGACTTGTTCGAATTGAAAAATTATTTTCGTGTTGGTTAGCCCATTTATCGAGGAAGGCTATATGAAGCATCAATGAAAAATGTTGCAAAAAACGGGGAAAATGGTATTTTATAATAATTTCACGCGGTCAGCTAGTTTACAAATAAAATAACCTACCACGGTAAAACTGTAGGTAAGTACATAAAAAAACCCTGAAGGCCAATTACATCAGAGGACAGCACGTGATAAAAATTCAATTTGAAGATAACATTTTTAAAAAGCTCACAGGCACTCTCCAATGTAACAAAGTTACAAAAATTCAATAAAATTGTCAAATTGGGTCAATTTGCTCTACAGTAACTGGGTCAGTCAATGCAGTGTGGGACGCTTGTAAAACTTCGGCTCTTGTGTTCTTTACTTAACACCAACTTGAAGTGTACAAACTTAAGTGCACAAACTTGTTATCTACTTAGTTTCACACTTGTCCTCGAGGTAACTTGCATGTGCTAAGGAAATAATGGCTGCTGTTTTTAACAAGAAGTTAAATTAAAGTTAGATAGTATCTGCTTCGCTTTCTTTTTAGTAGGAACTTAGTGACTGTTCAGGTATATTGATTAAAAAGTTTTACAGTATCGTTTCTTTTTTTTTGTTTTGTCTAATGGTGTTGTCTTGTAATAACAGGTTATATGTAAAAAAACTTGATAAGTGTGTTTAAATATCGATAAGACTCATCACGTCTACGAGGCACGTTTCCCGGCTAATATAATTTGGACCTTACAGGTATACATATATATACATATATATATTTCGCTGATTGGTGTAACAAGACCCTTAACGAAGCCGAAAGTCACATATACTCCCCGTCATTGCGATCATATTTTTGTTCTAGACCATACCTGGGAACCTTCTAGTTACGGAGATATTGGGGGTCAAAGTTCCAACTTTGTAACAAGTTTTTTTTTTAATACAAATGTTTTTAATGTAAGATTTTTATTTTAAGCTCCTTCACGACCCTCGTACTATTCATCCATAAGCACAACGCTTTGAATGCGTTACATCAAGTCCTACGGCCTACCGTAAAACGTGATTTTTCACCCCACAAAAAAAAAGTCGTTTACCAGTAATAATTTTTGCGTAAAGTTACTTAGTACAGATGTACAGAATGCTTGGTTGACGGCTTCGTGAAGGGTCTGTTTACACTCGGTATATTTTGTTCCTAATTAGGTAAATTATATTAAAACATTTTACTGTCTTATAATTTCGTTGAAAGAATCTAAGTAAATTATCCTTATAAAGCGGTCTATTTAGCTGCCGCTTTTACTCCTGGAAGTTATGTAGATAAGTGCCACAATGAAAAAGCAAATTCAATTTGTACAAGAGTTTCATTTATAACGGAGGTAGAAAGAACCAAGGCAGGATTTTAGAAATCAGTTTGGAAGTTTACACGAATTTAGCCGATAGTAAATCCCACCGAAGATACGGCTTATATGTAAACAAAACAATTTCAAGATTTAATTAAAAGCAGTTCAAAATCCCTAGCAAAACCATTTACACAGAATAAAAAAAACGTGTCATAGTACGGGACCACCTACAATAAATCGGGTAATGTTCCAATAACTGCCGCGGAAAGTGAAAGGTAGCGCCACTGGTCTATTTACGGAACGTGCTTTTATATAAAAACAGTATTATTTTAGTATTACGTATTTCTGTTGACATTGCTTTTAATGTTAGCCTTTTATGTGACTGTTTGTACAACATGGAAAGCAATTTGCGAAGTGAGAGGCTTTAGTAGCAATCGTTGAAGAATGTTCAATGTTTTCAACGCGGGGTGAGTTTTATTTAACGCTAAGTTATTGTTTTAAGCCACGATGTACGAATGTTTAGCCTTAAGGTTCGCGCATATTGTGTCAGGACGCAGCGGGCTGGGTCGCAGTGCAAAAATCCATATCGCTCGGATGTATTTTATATTAGCTATCGCACACTAATTTGCCAAGTAAGACTTTTGCGCTGCGCTGCTGCCCGGTCCGCTCCGCTGCGGCCTGACATAATGTATGTGTGCGAACCTTTACACTTCAGTTAAATGAACATTTTATCCTGTAATCATCATCAGCCTAGCCTTTTCCCAAACTTTGTTGAGGTCGGCTTCCAGTCTAACCGGATGCAGCTGACTATCAGTATTTTACATGAAGCGACTGCCTATCTGACCTCTACAACCCAGTAACTGGGTAATACGATATCCCTAGGTAAGACTGGTTGCCAGACTTTCGGCTTCTGACTAGTCGTAACGACTGTTAGAGATGTATATATGAAAGCCGGGACAACGGCTTAACGTGCTTCCCGAGGCACGGAGGAAACTCGGTATGTAACGATGGTCACCCATCCACGGACCAACTCGGCAAACAGGGCTTAACCTTGAAGCTCAACCCGTGGGGCTGTTATTATTTAGCCACGAGCTCCTCGTTTTATTGATGAAAATTGGTAGAAAATAAAATTCTAATTTTACTCTAAATAACAATCAGTCTGTCAACTTTGAACAATGAAGAATATTCTAGGTCTACAAACAAACAATTAAGAAAGGTGACAGTGACAGCTCAATATCGAAAAACTTACCGGCGCTACATTGTATGCCAAGATGACTTCTTTACCGTCAGAAGACAACTGCATTACCCGCGATGACGTTTGCAGAATCTGTAAGATAAAGAAAATATTAGACAAATATTATTTACGAAACGTAGCATCTGGATGAGAGTGGCGAAGTATTGACTTAGATAGCCTACGTCAAATTGGAAAGAACTAATAATACAAGGTAGAAGGGACACCGACGCTAAAACGGTTACCAGTACATCTTTTTGAACCAGAACAGCTGGTTCCAACAAAACTGCTATACTTTCACGGACAAAATATATGGGACAGCTGTTTTTTTTTAAATTGCCCATGAAAAATTTCTATCGTCCTGTAGGTGTATATCGTGTGTGATGTCACATAAAAGTGTCGTAAACACCATCGAACTGTACAACAGACTTTCTCCATAAGATCAATATCGTAACCGCGAAAAAAATATCACTTGCCTCATGCATTTGGGTCGAGTACGTATTGAAGTTTTATATGAGACAGCTGATTATGCCACATCCTTAAAGACGACACCTTTATGGGACATGCGTAACATAGAAATCTGGGGGCTTCTCCGCTCAGCTAGCGCTCCAGCTAGGTGGACCCATGACCTCAAAAAAGTGACTGGGACAGATTGGATGCAGAAGCTGATGGACCGGGTGTTGTGGCGTAGTTCCAATGAGGCCTATGTCTTGCAGTGGACTGCGACAGACTGATGAGATTAATTGAATATGCCGTGGTCTGCTAAAGGCTAGAGATGATATTAACACTCTCTACGGATATTGGAGGACAATAGACCCGGAGTCTTTATTAAATAAGTTATATGCACGAGTAATATTACCTCAATTCCTAATTCAATGATTAGCTAGATCAAGAATAATTAGATGAGCCTATCTATCTAGGTTAAGGTTTTCGAGTAGATAATGTAAACACCTCGTTGAAACTAGATATTTAAATGCCAAGTAACAAGCCTGTACCTACATTTTGAATTCTATTTATATGCCGATAGTAACTCAGTAAACATACAGCCGTCTTTCATAGTAACAACGTGTACAAAAATCTATTTAGTAAGTCAATCGTTGACAAGAAGTTTTTCCGCGAAAATTAGGGATGTTACACACAAAATTTCATGTCAAAATCGAATATAAGAAAGCCAAGTCTCGATTTACATTCAACAAAATGGCACACATTGAATCAGGCAAATGTTCATGTTCTAGCCTACCAGCGTGGAAAAGATCAGCTGTTCAATATAAATTTTGACCGTGTAGGTATATATTGGTATCTGAAGAGATGACGAGAATAGAGAAGTATGGAAAGCCACTCTGGACCGACCCTAAAGTGATGATAAATAAATAAATCAATTTGTCTTTCTCAGCACAAAATATTATAGTGAACAGGAAGTCGGTACTTAATCTAATATACAAGGTAAACATTAGTGAGAAACTGGTGCTCGAAATAGGCATAAAATACGTGTTATGCATGCCAAACAAAGTGTGCCCACCGGAACATGTCAAAAAAACCGAATATGAGTAAAAATTGATAAGATAGACATCGTTGGTTTGGTCATGTTGAGACAATGAGTAAAATGCGACTAACAAAAGATATTTACAATTACAAGGCAGTTGTGTCTGACTGGCAATGTCAAGGCCCGATTACTCTAGAAGAACTTGCACTGACCTTCCACTGATCGTAGCAGGTGGCGTTCTATAGTTTCTGCTTACGTCATGAGAAAAAGACGTGAATTTATGTATGTATGTATGTTTGGGAATTATTTTATTTTCATACTACCGTATCGAATGTGGCACCCCGAATAAGTGTATAGCACCCCTTAGGTTAGGTAAGTGCCTTCAGACAAGCGCTTTTAAAATTTGATTTATGGGATTGCTTCGGAAATTGATGTGTATGAAGAATTTTGTGAACATTTTCCTCTTTTATTAACTTAGTTATGGTGAACGTCGGTCGGAGCTTTCTCGATTTACATTCAACAAAATGGCCCACATTGAATCAGGCAAATGTTCATGGTCTAGCCTCGCAGCGTAGAAAAGATCAGCCGTTCAATATAAATTTTGACCGTGTAGGTATATATTGGTATCTGAAGAGATGACGAGAATAGAGAAGTATGGAAGAAGAAGACATGCTGTGCTGATCAAAATTAAATTGGGATAAGGGCAGGAGAATCATGAGGTAACTATTGCACTTTTGTAAAAAACAGCAGTTGTTTATTGAACTAACAAACTGTGCTTGGATTTCTAGAATCCCTTACACCATTTCTGTGAGCCAAGAAACAATAGAAGGCGTGAAACGTCTCTAGTAAGCTAGATAGTACATCAACTATGATTGAATGTCAAGCTCTCAAGAAACGTTTGGCAATGAAGATGTTATTCTCGTTTAACTACAAACAAAATGATGACGACCTTATGCAATCATTTTAAATATTATTAATAGACAATAACACTGTCACATTCATTTCGTGTACGATAGAAGCCAAACAATGCTCAATAAAGAACTAAAATTTTAGATTTAAAGTGCAACTTCATTTTATACACGTGTATAGGAATTTTTATCTTTACGAAACTAACGCAAAATCTCCAATACAATTTCGCAAAATAAATGATGATCATTAGGTAACACCCCCGTCAATTCAAGCGCCAAAATACTAGCGTATTTTGGCGCTTGAATTGACGACTCTATGGTCTGTCACTCTAGAATCTTAACTCACGTAACGTTACAACTAGGAATCTACAGGGAGTTTTTTTGATTGAATAGTAACCCCTTACTATTCAATCCATCCATCAGCACAATGTTTTGAGTGCGTTACATTGAGTCCTACCGTAAAACGTAATTTTTCATCCCAAAAAAAAAAAGTCGTTTCCCAGCAATAATTTTTGCGTAAAGTTACTTAGTTTTAAATGTAAGATTTTTAAAGTAAAAATCTTACATTTTTTAATGTAAGATTTTTACTGTACATGTATTTTAAAAAAAACTTGTGAAAAATTTGTAACTTTGACCCCCAAATATCTCCGTAAATAGATGGTTCTCTGGTATGGTCTAGAACAAAAAAATGATCGCAATGACTGGAAGGAAGAAAAAGTATTTTCGGCTTCGTTAAGGGTCTTGTTACACCCTTTATATATTTATATATATATTGTTATACCCTTCGGAATTAGGAATTTCCCAGCAAATGTTATTATCGAGTACCGACATATAAGATCTAAATACTGACTCAAATAACAAAGTTTATTTAATAAAATCTGATATCCAGAGCCGGATGCCTATAATAATATATTCTGAACTCTAAAATACGGTCTATTATTAAGATAAGAATCTGCTAAAGTTTATGTTCGACACAACATTCAACATAGTCTATTTTTGTTTCTCAATAGCAATATTGCTAAATATAGACAAGTTAGCTATTACAATCTGACAAATTTGTGGAATAGATTTTCAAAATTATCACAAAAGCGTTAGGTTCAAGGTTGATTTAGTAAGTTGAGTTTGAGTGTTTATTGTTTGAGTGAATATAAGAACTTCAATCGGGAGGATGGGTTTCAACTGTCGAAAGCCTGGAAACCAGTGGTCCAGCTGTGTAAAAAGCGGAATAGTGCCGAAAAAAGTTCGCGAGCAGACACAGTGAGTTTCGTGTGTCGGGAACAGAATCGAGTTGTGAGTGACAGTGGTAGCGGTACTGAGTGCAAAAAACGAACAAGAAAGAGGGTAGACCGATTTGTCTGCTCATAAACACCCACCCGCAATAACTTCAGTTTATCCGTGATCATGGTGCTTGCAACAGCGCCGAAATATCGGGAACTCAAAGAAAACAATAAACATGGTAAATAAATATCCCGTCTTCTAGTTATAATAATTTTAGTGACCATGAAAGTTTAAAATCTTATAATAAACCTATCAATCACTACTCATCATCTGCCTCGCCTTTTCCTACCTATATTGGGGTCGGCTTCGAGTCGAACCGGATGCAGCTGAATACCAGTATTTTACATGGAGCGACCCGCCTATCTGACCTTCACAACCCAATTAGTACTAGGTAATACGATACCCCTTGGTAAGACTGGTTGTCGGACTTTTGGGCCACTAACGACTGTCAAAGATCTACAAATGACAGCCGGGACTAACGGCTTAACGTGCTTTCCGAGGCATGGAGGAAACTCGGTATGTAATGGGCGGTCACCCACCACAGACCAACCTAGGCAAGCACGGCTCAACCTAAAGATCGCTCTGAGCGGCTGTTATTATTTAACCACTAACTCCTATCCATCACTACTACTATTGCAAAAACTAGCAAAGCGAAAAACTATTCACTTGAACAAAAAATCTAGACAAACGCACATAATTGATCTGACAGCAGCTGATCAGTCTTGCCTCATTAATATTACATTAATCAGTTAACAAATTATAAATTACATAACTCCAGTAAGTATTTGCAGTAGTTAGCTTCCATACTTGCGTCGCTACAGGATTAAAGAGAAATGAAATAAAAGTTTTCTTAAGATTTCAGCAAATAAAATGTCACTCCACAGAACGAAGGCACTTCCTTTGTTCTCGTAGCGTTGGAAAAAGCGTCTTAAGTATTATGTCAAGAGGTTTTACAACAGCATCTTTCAGTAGCTACGAATTTACCTCAAGAGGCAAGTCAAGTATTCAATGTAAATGAAAGTCTCATCGCTTATAACCTTGAACATTTTACAGACTGATTAAAATTACAAGTCAATAGTGACGTCTCGTCTGTATCAACTTTATTAACTGATAAAATATCAAACTGTAACATACCGGACAATTCCACACGCAAAGAAGAAGAAGAACCGGACAATTTAGATCAGGTACCTTAGAGCTTTACGGACAAGTTACGGACAGATACAGTAAATCAGGTTTTAGGAGCATTTAAGAAAAGACTTGTGAAGAAAGTTTACTTTTTTTTTCACTCTTTCTGGTGGCCTACCATGACGTCTTCAAGCAGGAGTAATTCCAGTGTGGGAAAGAGATGGCGCTAGATGACCTGTATAGCTCTGTCTCTTTCCCACACTGAAATTACTGCTGCTTTAATACGTCATAGTAATACCCCTGGTCTATTGATAACAAGGCCTAAAGGTGCATCATCGCCGAAGTTACTTTTTGTAGTCACATTGTGCTATTATTTTTGCTGTAACTTTTTGTGATCCACTGTTGACCACTGACCCACCGTTGATTTGGCTATACATTGCATTCTGTAGTTTCTGACTACTCTATGGGAAAAAGGCGTGAGTGAGACTACACATATCCTCGAAATATTCTTTAAGAACAACTGTCTCTTTGGTCTAGTGGCCGCAAGTGCGACTGCTGAGCATGAGGTCTTGTGCTCGATTCCCAGGTCGGACAAAGTGTTATTGGATATTTCCATCAGGAATTTCTCAGTAGCAGCCACGGAGTATAGATTTGTGCCCGGTTGACGGCAATAGGCTCGCCCCCTATTACATACATAAACATAAGTAGCTATAGGTTGACTGGTAGAAAATGCCTATGGCATTAAGTCCGCCTCTGTACTTCTGTGCTTGAAGTGTTAAATAAATAAATAAACCAGCGAAGTGCTTGGTGTCCAATTAGGTACACCTCTGCCTAAACTCTTCTGGGATTATAGTCGTGATAAAATAATGAACTAACCTGTGAGGAGTTATAAATGAGCGGCGTGGTGCTATCAGTGTCCACATCATAGAGCACCAGGTCGCCATTGTTGTTCCGGAACAGCACGTCGCTTCCTGCAATTAAATGTTCATAATGAAGATATTGGAAGATTTAACGCGATTACTAGACTGTTATCCCGGATACAGTTGATATCAGCAGTGGACGCTGTCATAGTTGTTTGCTTTTTGTCAGACGCAAAGTTTTTTGTCGTTCAATACGATCTTGCGACATAAACATACGCTATTTTTTGCAAATCTACGTAGTATTTGCAAAAAAAGGTGTGTGTTTATATTTATGTAAGACACTGTACCGTATTTACACTATACCTATTGTAGGTATCACTTGTGTACCAATCTAAACCATTTTAAGACAACTCGACAGCCTTGCGGTATGCAAAACTCTAAAAGAGTAAAACAGTTTTACTTCCAGCACATTATTGTTAGAAATAAATAAAAAAGAGAAATTTGAAATGTTGATTCATTTTTCGTGCTGTCTGTGCTTGCAAGTCGCATGTTTTCCGATTTGCAATCACGGTATGTTTGGTATCGCTAGATGTTGACCAATGAACCGGATCATGTCGGAAATCGAAATTTACGAGCGTGTAATTATATGTTAGCCGTAGTTTTTCTCCGCATTTGTGGTAATGCTATGAAGTATCAGACATTATACCTAGTAGATTATTTTTGCATAGTAATTCATCATCTGCCTAGTCTTTACCCAACCATGTTGGGGTCGGCTTCCAGTCTAACCGGATGCAGCTCTAGTATTTTACATGGAGCGACTGACTTTCTGACCTCCACAACCCAGTTAATACTGGGTAATACGATACCCCTTGGTAAGACTGGTTGTCAGACTTTTTGGGCTACTGACTACCTAACGACTGTCACCAATGGCTTAACATGCTTTCCAAGGCACGGAGGAAACTCGATATGTAATGGGTGGTCACCCATCCACAACCTAGGCAAGCACGGCTTAACCTAAAGATCGACCCGTGTGGC
Organism: Noctua janthe; assembly: GCA_910589295.1. Lineage (NCBI taxonomy): Eukaryota > Metazoa > Arthropoda > Insecta > Lepidoptera > Noctuidae > Noctua > Noctua janthe. Next base: position 5,931,557 of record OU342560.1, read on the forward strand.
TCTTATTATTAAGCCACGAGCTCTTCTAGCATAGTAATTATAGTACAGTAATTATACGGTAATCTATGATGTAAAAGGAAATTACGTAATATACGCTAAACTGCTCAACTTAATTAACTATCAGTCTAATAAATAAATCCAACTTATTTGTTAATGTAAATGTAAAAGATTGTAGGTATACATAATGGGCGCAATAATGGGTACGCCACGTTAATTAAAAAACAATAAGTTTTATTTATAAACTAATTCGCTTTCATATACTTATAATCTTTCATACTACATTCATCGCGTGTACCTTTAACCTACATAATTATCTTAAAAAAAGTAGAATACAAAACTTCTTAAAAAAGCTAATTACATATTCATTAAGCACTTAATTTTAAAACCCTTAAAACTACCTAGACTAGTTCATAAAAGATGAATTTAGGCTACTCTCTAAACCCGACAAAATAGGCCAACCCATTCACCAACCATCTTATTCATACCGACCGGAACTCCCAAAAGCCAAACTTACTTATAAAATATGTTTTCCGTGTTCTCGTTCGAACAGGTTTTTAAGTTATGTACATTTACTTATGTGCAGTCATTTGTTATACATGTATCTTGGTCAATGACAGAACTAGTTTCTGAGGTATTCATGCATGGTTTTGAATGCACTGGACTGTATAATGCTGCATGGTTATTTTGGCGCTCGAAAGACATTAAATTGGCAGGAGGGCGCTGTCAGTAAACATTTGTGAACTTATCTGAGGACGTACTGTTGAAAAAATAAGATAGCGGTCTTAGTTCCAACCTCGGCCACGCGCCAAAAGAACCGAACAGTGTTTATGAATGTCTTGTTAAAAACAAAAAAAAAACTATGGTAAATAATGCATGTTGCCAGTTATTATATTGTATGGTTACCGAACTTCTTTATAATGCAACTTCATGTATCATCTAATTAGCTTTTTCCCAACTGCATTGGGTTGGAATCGGGTTCCAGTCTAAATACAGCTGAATACAAGTATTTTATAGTGAGCGTCTGCCTATCTGACCTCAAAACCCAGTAATAATAATACTATTGTATGTAAATAGTGACAAGTTTTCAATAGCCTTCTTGAAACGCGTACTACTTTTTTTTTGTTAAGCCTGAAAAAGTTGCTATATTTAGTTAAAAATGCTTTTTTTGAAACTGTTGCAATTTACAAAAATAGCTAGATGACTAAGCGATAATGGTGTCTCTCTCATCTAGAATTCTAAATTTGAATGATAGATGCAAAAATGAGAGGGCTCAGCACGGGTTCGGAGGCAAATTCTAATCTAGGTATATTTTGTCGCCTTGCTGTATTGAATCAGTACCTATGTGTGCCATGCCACACTAATTTGTGTTCAAAATAGGTAATGGTTAACGGTTTGGTTTGTTCTACCAATATAATCGAACTACGGGAACTAATTCACTTATCTGGTATAGTGGTTCGTGATAATTGCATAAACTCAATTTATGGAGAGCCACACACATTTCAGATTTAAAATGTGGCAAGTCATGAAATAATTAGGTAGTATTAACTGCATGGTTGGTGGGTACATTGATTAATAAAATTTAATAAATTGTAATTTTCTCTCAATATCATTTTTAACGGGCAGATGTGACATGCTGCATTTTAAAAAAATCCATAAAAGAGTAGGTTTGGATAGTTAAAATTTTTAAAAGACTTGTATGATTGTGCTCCTGACATTTAAAAAAATGGGTCATTGTCCTGCAATGACCCATTTTTTAAAATGTTCAATTAGTCGTAAAGATAATTGTGAAAGCTGCTATCAGTTTCAAAATACTGAGATCATTATAATCGACAATGTATCATCGAAACGAAAAAGTAAAAAAAGAAACATTTAACAAACAGAAAAAAGCAATCTTACAACATCAAACTTTGAAAAACCCCACGAAGTTATCTGGCGACAAACTCTTGGCCGAACCGCTTAACTTTTAACAAAGGAAACTTTGTCAACTCCGATCCGTATTTTTTCTACTTATTCGTACTTGACCGACCTTTTTCTTACATCTTAGACATAAATACTTTATGAGTTCTGAGTCCTGTTCCACGGGCATTTTTGAACATTTTGTTACCGGCCTGTACCTCTGAAAGTGTCAGTATTTATGAATGAATAAATAACTAAATCATTTACTAAAAAAGTAAACCAATTTTCTTGCTTCGCTGGTTTTTGGCCAGAAGTTCATTGGCATATTGAACACAATATAATAAAGTTTATCAATTTGAATAATTATGAAATATTCACGCTTCCGAAATCCTTGGCTTTATTTTGATGTTTTTTATTACTAATGGCGCTAACATTTAAAAAATAAAGTTCAAGAATACACGCTTCCCATACGTTTCCCATACGCTTCCCATACGCTTCCTACACGCTTCCGATACGTCATTTTAATGCAGTGCCTTTTGGGGAAGCCCCAGTATTTCTCATAAGGAGGAATCTCTAAAGTAGTGACTCTTTGGCTATTAATACTCAAAGAGTCAGTGACACACAGTATTTAATTATCTTATTGGACTAAGCATTAAGTAATCCAGGACATCCCCGCGAGCTAAGCCAACAGCTTCTATGAAATATGGTATCCTTATTGGATTTCGTGTACACTTACAAGTTCAATACGTAATCTATACTCATATACGAGCATACTCGTAATAAAGCTGAAGAGTTTGTTTTTTTGTTTGTTTATTTAAACCTCGAATTAATAGTCAAAATTTAAAAAAAATTGTTTGGAAAGGTTATAGGCATTTCAACATCACGCGACGACCTTTAAAAACTGAGCAAAAAAAATAAAATCAGAAGCGTTGGAAAACCGCGAGGTACAGATAGTCTTCTATAAAACATGATGCGCCGCTATAAAATTGCAGACGTGCCAAAATCGTTGACTTTATTTATGTACATCGGATATAAAAGTGAAAGGCCAAGCATTTCCTAAACGTGCAACGCATATTTCTGTTTATTTTGATGATTATCTACTAACAGTTTTGTCCGAGCATAATTGGCATACTGACCTTAAAAATCTTTAGTTTTAACTTCGGATTTACATAACAATGGATATTTTATTCTTAAATCCATTATGAACGTAACGTAATCTTGCATTTGGGTAATTTACGTCATTATCCCTACAAGGTAGACTTGTTGCTTATGTAATACATAAAACTGCACGCAATGTTTACCAGTCGGATCGTTATGGCCAGGTTTATGATATTGAAATCCAACCAGTTCTGTACCCAACGGTTTAAGGGCAACCGCGAATTGTGAGAGAAAAGAATATATGAAAGATTACCTCGTTGGTCAAGAGCTCGTAAGGACGATGCCTGAGCATGAGGTCCCGGGTCAAGCAAAGTGTTATTGAGTTTTACCATCAGGAATTTCTCAGTAGCAGCCACGGAGTCTGGATTTGTGACCCGTTGATAGGCTCGCCCCCTATTACATGGGACTTAAAACATAACTGGCAAAATGTGGGTGTTCTATTAGGTACACCTCTGTCTAACCCTTCGTGGACTACAGACGTAATGTTATGTTATGTAAGAAGATTTGACTGTCGAGAATTATTGTGGAAGATATTTTGTGGCCATTTACCTTTCAACGCTTTGGTTTAAGGCAAGTTTTATAAGAACGATCACATTCGAATAATTTAGAAGACAGCTTGACCAATTTATTGCTTCACTGTAGTTGAATTACCACTTGATTAAAATTATCTCTTTTGGAAGTTATGTTGTTACAACTTTTTAACTTTATTTTGACAATCGTGTCATATTTTTCGGTGCGGATACAGCGGATATAATGGGTGTAAAAATACCCTTAATGGAACCGAAAGGCACTTGTTGTCCTCGTCGTTGGGAACCTTCTAGTTACGGAGATTACGGGGTCAAAGTTACAACTCTTTCACAAGTTTTTTTTAATGTTATAACTTTACTTAAAATATCTCCACGACCCCCGTAATATTCAATGCATCCGTCAGCATATTTTGAGTGCGTTTAGTCTAACCGTAAAAATAAATTATTCACCAACAATTCGTTTCCCAGCAAATAATAATTGCGTAGAGTTACTTAGTTTGATGTATACAATGCTTGGTTGACGGCTTCGTGAAAGGTCCGTAAACACCTTGTATTCACTAATAAAACGTACTCATACCATTCGGAAGTTTAGAATGATATCTAGACAGCTTGTTTCAAGTCTTCAAAATGGCAAACAAAAGATAGTCTTGTTCACGCAGATACTCTACCGCCATAAAAAAAAAAACCTAAAAAATACCATAAATAGAACGTTTTTTCTACAAGTAAACCAAGCACGAGTAAACTCAACAATATGCCAATTAATTATGTTAGGACATTGCCCCGAAGCACGATAAAGATTGATTTTCCTCTGTCCACGATAATTTTGCATAGGAGTTACTTAGTGTATTTAACAGTACGATTTCATAAAAAATCATAAAAAAAATTAATGTTGGATTATTTTATAATATTTTTATGTTATTGATAATTGATTAACGGACTGATACTAATGACTTATGATACGATTTCTAATGTAATTTTGTAATGTTTTTATTTTAAGTAATTATGTATTTAAATTAGGATTTGATGCCCTTGTGAACTAATAAAATAAACCACAGATTTAGTAGCCAAAACAGATGTAACATGCGACGTGATTTTGAGTTAGTTTTCCTTGTCTTTGGCCTGCAATAAATATGAAGATTTACACAATTTACCTGTCTCGTCTCCAAGTGACGCCGTTCGTACGTACATTTGAATAAGCAAACTAATGGGCCATTCGTATACTTGCTTACCTAAATCATCACAAAAACTTACATCAATAAAAAATTACCAAATAATAACAAAGTACAATTTCAATAAACATACCTGTAGACCAAGTGGCATTGAAGGAAGGCGGCGAGTATATCCCATCGATAATCTCCTCCAGTTCTAGTGGAGCAGGTGGTGGCTCCGTTATCGGCGGTGCAACAGTCGTCGTCGTCGTCGGTGTTGTGGTCGGAACAGTCGGGTCTATCGGCACTAACGGAGTCGTAGGCCTCGTAGTTCCCTCGATAGGCTGGGCTGTCCCATTGTCACCGCCTGATAGGACGATGATGAGTGTAAGCACCACTCCAAGTGCTACCAACATGGCGACGGTTCCGATTAGGTATCCTAGTGTCTTCTTGCGTTTGGTTGCGACCAGGACCTGGAAATTTTATGTTGAGTTATTATTTCTGGGGATAAAGGGGGGTGGCTCATAAGTGGGACATTAGACATGGTAAAAAAAAATCTGGAGGAGCTGGGAGCACGATAACGAGAAATGACAATCATTTTTTAACTAGCTTCTGGCCGCGGCTTTATCCACCTCCAACAAATACAGTGTGTAAGGGACAGCCCTCCGCAGACTGATGGGGTCAATTCAGTATAATATCATATTAAGATGACCGGTACAAGAAACTATTTCAGGAGCGTTATGGGAATCCAATGATTTGTTTTATTTCCTCATACGAAATGTATCGTTACCGTGGCAAAACGCACGTAGCGAACGGCAAGCGCGACGACGTGATCGCTGAACTCTGTAGCTAGACAGGAAATAAACAGCGTTCGTTAGATTTTTCTATATTTTTTTTTATTTTAGCCGTATTATTTACATAAATGGAGTGCTGCGTACAGAGATTGTAATTTTACATTGAAATAAAGGAATTTATGAAAAAAAATCTGATAAAAAATTCGGTGGAACATATGCTTCAATACAAGGAGCTGAATGCACCGTGTATATTCTATGGTACTTTGTAATAGTTTTGTAGAAAGAATTGTTGAATGATGAGTGGTTTTGGAAATTACAACCTGCATGAAATCTTACCAACTTTTTTTAAATATTTTTTGGCATAAATATAAGGTCAAGTGCAGTTGATGTTTATTATTCAAATAATTCAATTTCCACTATTTCAGCGCTTGCGAAATCGGTGCAACACAGTCCGTGAAATTGGCATCAAAGTCAAAGAGTTTCTCAGCTACCGTACTACATAATAATATTATATTATATTATTATCTTTATAGAGAGTCAAGTTAAAGTAACTAGGAAACCCAAGATACATACATAATAATTTATTAACGATTTGAAGGTAAACAAGCGTCAACTACAGACGCCCATTGCTCCAGGATCTTGCAAAAAATTATCATTTATGATCAATTGTGAAGACAACCAGATCACTCAACTTGACAAAGAAGATTTGAGATAAGTATAAGTTCATTAAATTATATTGTTTACAGTAATTACCTTTTGTGATGAATATAAATATTGATGGATGGAGAGGAGAGGAAGACCAAGGGAACGATGGATGGATTGTGTGAGGAATGTTATGAAGGACAAAGGTGTAAATGATAGCGTGACGTTTGACAGGTGAGAACGGAAGAAAAAAACGTGTTGCACCGACCCCAAGTAATATGGGACAAAAGGCAGAAAGATGATGATGACAGTAATTACCTTTTGTGAAAAACAGACTTTTTGGTCGTAAACATTCGAATGAGTCATGTATTGACGTTGTAACAGATTTTAATGATACTATGTATTATTTTCCAAAAAGAAAAACTACAATAGATATTTAATAACAAAAGTATGTAAAAGAATCAAAAAGGAAAATTAACTACGAGTAAACAATAAGTTTTTAATTATAAATAATAGTCATTTATGGGTGTATCTAAATGAGTCAAGATTCATAATTTAAAATGGGGTTTTCCTTATAATTGTAGTCACGGGTAAAGCGGAGACGTAGGTTTGTTATCTTTTAGTAACTTTTTAGTACGTCAAATATAACTCTAGTGATTTAATTTAGCTATACGTAATGAAGGGTTTTTTGAGTAAACGAGAAAGCCAAAAAAATACAACCTCCTGAGTAATTTAATATAGAAGGCCACTGACTACCTAACGACTGTCAAAGATCTACAAATGACACCCGGGACCAACGGCTTAACGTGCTTTCCGAGGCACGGAGGAAACTCGGTATGTAATGGGTGGTCACCCATCCACAGACCAACCTAGGCAAGCACGGCTTAACCTAAAGATCAATCCGAGCGGCTGTTATTAGTTAGCCACGAGCTCCTCAGTAATTTAATATAGATATTATTACAAAAGGATGCGCATATATATTCTCAAAAAAAAAAAAATACAAAAAAACACATACATAACTTTTGAACTTAACACTGCACTGCAATCCAAAAATCACTATTTATAAACTACACTTAAGGACACTAAAACCCATACTCTTTAATATTTTGACGAAACAATATTGCAATTAAATAATTTATTCATAAATGAGCGGGCATTCCGCTCACTGAACTGAAGTGGAATGGACTCGACACGAATGTGGACCTTGATTAAGTTTTTTACATGTAAGTTACCGGGGGTTATCGAAGGTTATCTGCTGTTCGTTCAACGTTTAGCACCAATTATGTATAGGTTACGCCTTATTGTAGTAGATTGTAGGTAACTGGTCTGATTAATTTATATTCATATTTATTTTATGGATGATTATCGATGGCTCTACAGCAGCCCGTGCAACGTCAATGTCTCATTTGGTACAATTGGCGTTTTGTTTATTTTATGAAAAAGTGCATTGTTAACGTGGTCTATTTTATAAACATCTTTCTTTCTTACGAGATGATCAGGTGTGAGGTGAGGCCTTTTTACGTATAAAATAAAAATAACATATTTCCAAACTTTTTATTAAACATTAGCGACCCGTCCCGGCTTCCACGGGTGTTACGGGTGAACATTTATTTTCGCCTAAATTAGAGGGGGCGGGGTCCCCTCTCATTTTTTCTAGTAATAAAATATAAATAGCTTAGGATTCATAACTTTTTTTTTTATCAAACCCGTTTTTATTGTACTGTTATTCGAATGCAATCTTATTTTCTATGTTTATTTGTTTTTTTTTTCTAATTTAGTATCCAGCTACCATCTAATTATTGATGATGCACGTCTGTCTAGGTTTAACGGATTTCCCACGGACATCGTCATAATATCGTCTATATATTTATGTGAAATACTTTCAAGATGTATATGTTACAGTCTAAACTGTTAATCGGTCAAAACCACTTTTGACTGATGTCAGTAAAAATCTTTATTTTGTTAAAATGCGTTTTCTCCATTTAAAATATATTGTTTCAGAACGTTGTAATTACCTAGTCCAAGAATTACTACAACATGATGTTTTGCAAAAGGTCACAAAAAAAAAACCTAACAACCTAATATGTTTCTAAGTAAATGTTAGTTATTGTTAAATAGTTTTTACCGGTCTAAAGTAGTTTTGACTGATTAACAGCGGTCAAAAGTAGTTTTGACTGATTAACAGTTTTGTCTGTGACATAAATACAGATTTATGGTTGGCTGATGATGTACACGGGGATTTCTCTTTATCTTAACTGAGCTGTCTCTATATAGCAGTTACAAAGACATTAGTATATGTGGCAGGTAATTAAGTTATTAATGACGTTCTTGATGTAGATAACGACTTTTTAATTTCGAATAAACGCATTTAATTTGTAGTGGGTAAGTAAACCTGTTTATGAAAGATCCAACAAAAAATCTTTAATTTTTTTTGGAACGCTATTTGTTTTTTTTTAACGCAATTTGTTGGGTTAAATAGATCATCATCTGCCTAGCCTTTTCCCAACTATGTTGGGGTCGGTTTTCAGTCTAACCGGATGCAGCTGAATACCAGTATTTTACATGGACCGAATGCCTATCTGACCTCCACAACCCAGTTAGTACTGGGTAATACGACACCCCTTGGTAAGACTGGTTGACAGACTTTTTGGGCCGCTGACTACCTGTAACGACTGTCAAAGATCTACAAATGACACCCGGGACCAACGGCTTAACATGCTTTCCGAGGCACGGAGGAAACTCGGTATGTAATAGGTGGTCACTCATCCACGGACCAACCTAGGCAAGCACGGCTTAATCTAAAGATCGATCCGAGCGGTTGTAATTATGTAGCCACGAGCTCCTCAGTTGGGTTTAATAGTAGATACGATTCTCAATAATGTATCGTAATTGGTCATTTTAATGCTCAGAAATACATAATAAGGAAAAAGTTACTCAAATTCATTGTAAATTGATATCTTTACCAGCATTTTAATAGGAATATAATTTGGTTTTTCGCACGAATTTGTTATTTATTTCTTTTGTAATATATAATAATAGGTTGTTCTTTAGTTACATTATATTCTAAGTACTGTTTATTGTTGGCTTATTTATGTATTCCAGTAATTTTTGTTTTGATCTCCGTACGTTGGTTTTGGGTGACTACTGAAAACCACCGCTGTGCTGTGGGCGCCGTAGCAATTATTAAAAAAAAAGTCGTTTAAAATTTTCAACTATTACGTCATTCGTCTACGAAGGCTATCATCATCGTTGCGTCAAATGCTGGAAACAGGCGTCCTCCAAGGGTCCCCACCTGTCTTGTGGTTCTCGCATAGGATTTTTACGAATTTGCCACTTCTTCTTTCCACCATGCTGCCCTCGTATTGTCATTAGCCAGCAAATGCAGTAGTCAAAATATCACAGACAATTTTGACACGGATGCTGCATTTTTTATTATATTTTGTCCAAGGTCCTAAAATAATCGATTACTGCATTTCTTGGCTAGGCTGAATGGTAAATTCTTGTCATTTAAAAGGAAATTATGGTTTTGAACTCTCACCTGGTCACTGGTCCCCATCTCCAGAGTGGAGTTGCTGTTGTCCTGCGCCATCTTGGTTGGGGAACAACTGTGAACAAAGAGCACACTGTGAGATACCATCCTCATTAATACCAAAATGATTTATGTATACTATTAACCATCAGAGAATGAATGGTTTAAAAATATTTTTAAGTTAGTTTACCCATAGATTATTAAGTACTGACTAGAAGTATTTAAACGATTAAAATATTTTTTTTTTATTTCACCTAGGCCTAGATGGACCCTTATAAAACGTCGACAAAAAGTTGCACGGTTCGGGTTGGTCGTTTCCTATGGAGAAGAACCGGCAAGAAACTCCATGATTACTCTTTTCAAATCATTTGGTATTACAATATTAAATCGATTGGCTATTTTCAGATCCTTACTACATTAATTTGCAACTGTTTGGCATGGAAAGAAAGAAAAAAAAAAATCGAGCAGGGTGCGATGGTCTAATTGGTTAAGATGTACAGAATCGGAATGTCGCAGGTACAAACCCTGCTCGTACTCGAATTTTTATTTTCATATCAAACAGCTGTAATTCCCTACGCAGGGTTTGCGTGTAAAATATTTATCAATCAATCAATCATTTATTTTGTTAAACATAGGTATGGTTACAGATAACAGATAGTATATTGTCTAGAATATGTGCACTATGTTTTGCCAATTTATGGCGTACAAAAATTAACAAATAAGGTGGCATGTCGATAGATTACATTAAGAACAAGACAAAAACAGTCAATTTAAAATATGTCAGTTAGGTAAACATGTCATTACAATTTTAGATAAATAAACACATTTATACTTAATCAATAAATAAAATCATAAATGTTTAATTGGCAAATCGGAATCGTCTTAGTACCTCTGTTTATCAGTAGTAAATTCAGTGATGGAGTAGTATTTAAAAAAACAATTTGCAATTCTACAATGTTGTCCTCAGTATACAAAGCATGGATTATCCTCACCATGTCAGAAGAGACTGAACACACGTAAATAAAAAGGTAATTTACATCCATATCCCTGTTTTCAACTAAGAAGAATTACGTCAATGGTATCTGATGATTCGTACTATGTGACAACATGAGCAAGGAAACCAAATACAATTAATACTAAATGGGTTCCACAGCGTTTTGACTTGTGAACTTTAGAGAAACTAATTTTCTTGAGACAACGGAGGACGTGAGGTTTACAAAGCACTCAGGCGCCTAGATTGCAGTTCAAGTTGGATGGATAAGTAATGCGGATACACTGTACAAAGGAGTATCTTGGCATTAAACATTTTAGGCATATAATGATGCACAGACAGGATAATATAAAATTGTTTAGTAATATTGTTCTTAGAATTTCACAATAAACAAATAAATAAATACCAATATTTAATAATTTCCCTATATTTTTTCTTGCCAGTTTACTCTCTTGTATTGTTGTCGGGCTAGTGGTCGCAAGCGCGACGGCTGAGCATGAGGTCTTGAGTTCGATTCCCGGGTCAAGCAAATTAATATTGCGTTTGGAGTTTGGATTTGTGTTACATGACACTTGGGGAAGGCCTACGTCCAGCAGTGGACGTCTTTCGGCTGAAATGATGATGATGAGGATGATGATGGGACTTAAAAACATAACTGTCGAAATGTGGATCTAATATTAGGTACACCTCTGCCAAGTCCTTCGGGGAATACAGGCGTGATGTTATGTCCGTATGATCCGATCGGCTGTAGAGATAACAATAGTATCTCTACAGCTGATCGACATGTTTGAGTTTCAAGTAGCTATCTAGCTCTTGGACTATCCACGTCATTTCAAAAGTGACAGTGTTTTATTGTGAAGTTACGCGAATAGACGTCAGCACAACTAATGCAAAAGTGAACCAATCTGTGAACTGTTTCTTAGCTATCAGCTTTCTAATAAATTAAATAAATAAACAGCAGACGTAAACTTGACAGCAGTTTCATAATATGGGTCAAAAACATGTCGTTCTATCTGGATACTTGCCTAACATACAGATTATATCTATCTAGCCTTGATTAATGTGGAAGCGCGAAGGTAGCTTGCGAAATTCAAATTTTCTTACGTTTTTGCAATTTACAGTCATTCAATGGTATTAAATGAACTTAGAATAACTTTTTCATGTCATTCAATGATATTAAATGAACTTAGATGGTTGTATAACATTCTAACGCTTTTTTTGTTACGGTCGCGAATCATATTTAAACCAACATACAACTTGACACTGACTGCAAATTGCAAAAAACGTAAGAAAATTTGGATTTCGTGGGCTACCCTGGCGCTTCCACCTTAATGAGATACGTTTAATTATCGTACAAGTGCCCTTAACAAATCGCTTTAACACCTTATAATGATCATACATATATGTTAATATTTTTATACGCAAACCCTGCATAGGGAACTACAGCTGTGATAATGGAACGAAAATTTCGAGAGCTGTGAGCAGGGTGCGATGGTCTAATTGGTTAAGACGTCCGGTGTACTGAATCGGAAGGTCGCAGGTTCAAACCCTGCTCGCACAAGAATATTTCTTTCCATGTCAAAACATACATATATGTTGTTACGTATGTATTGTACGTATGAAAATACGGTCAGTCAGAATATCTGATAACAGAAATCTATCGTAATCCGTGTAATCATTATTGTTCTGTCTTATCTAAGCTAATGATACCGATATGAGAAATAGTTGCTATAAAATTATTTGAATTAATCTACTTGTAAGTAGGTAGATTTAATTGTCTTTTAGAAAGTCATGCTCATGCTCGTTGATAGGGCTCGCGTGCCAATTAATAAGATACTTATACACGTTGTAATGGCTTAAGGTTTAATATTAATTAACAAAATATAATCAGCCAGAGTTTTAACCTTATTGACAACGGTAGTCGCAATACTGATAATTACTGATTGAAATTAAGTTCTTAATAGAGATGGCCGACTGGCCGACTGACCGACAAGTCGGTTGCAAAAAGGCCGACTAATCGACCGACTAGACGGCCAAGCCGTTCATGGCTTTCGGTGCAGTTCAGGGGGATCGTGAATAGGGATACGGGACTGTTCGGGGCTGCGGGACTGTTCGAAAGAGATACCGCGGCCCTGGAACACAAAGGGCAAAGAAAAAAAGGGGGTTTTTAGTCAGTACAAGTCTGACACTCCCCTCCGCTTCGCCCAGAGGGGTCATTGATGATCTCCCAAACGAAATAAAAAAAAAAAGTGGATCGAGAATGTAGATGCCGTTTCATGTTCGTACTGCATTAGTCGCATGCATTAAAAACACAAACTTTTATCTCAACATCACGAATTATAGGTGCTGGGTTACATAACGCACAATGTTATAATATACAGACAGATGTCTTAAGTAGAAGGTCCTGAGGTACAGATCACCAAAGAACTATGATCTTCTACCTCTTGCATTTTCTGTTGACTACTTCCCCTGAGAGCCTAGATTTATAAGGCCGAGTGGTAATAATTGGTTTCATGCTTCTACAATGAGTTTCAACTAGTAGACTTTGACATTAGCTTTTTAGTAGCTTACGTCAGTTCCTCATTTACGACTTTTCTGTCAATGTTTTCGCTGATAGACTGTCACTTTCACTAGGCCCTCTGGTTAGCGTTAGGCTCGCCCCTTATTACATGTGACTTACACGTAACTGGCAAAATGTGAATGTACTTAGGTACACCTCTGCCTAACTCTTTGGGGATTACAAGCGTGATGTTATGTTTTGACTGTTTATCATCACTAGAGGTGAAATCAAACCGAGCTTACTGGAGAGCGGACCGGACTGAGGACAGCAGACTACTGAAACATCTATATCCAAGTCCGGTGTCTGCAGCCAGACTACTATGCACTGCCCTCCGTTTGACCGCAGCACGCGTAGCATGACCACCGTAGAAACGGGTTTTGTCGACGGAAGAATCGACAAAATGTCAGATAAGCAAAAAACATCTGTCATTTTGTCGATTCTTTCGTCGATAAAACCCGTTTCTACGGTGGTCATGCTACGCGTGCTGGAGTGACACGCGTGTATCTTCATGCCTTGCTATCACTTTTTAAAATTCATCTCTTATTCTTATTCTTTATGGCACACAAAATAACAAATATACATACAAATTGCAATAATATAGCTTTTGTACAATGGCGAGCTTAACCCAGAAAAAAATATATAAAAAACGAAGAGCTAGAGCTTATTATAAATGAAGAGGGTATCTTCTTACATACTTCATTACTTATTACAACGTTTGTAATAAATAACATTGAAAAATAATTAAGTGTCTGAATAAAAGTTACAGCAATTCGTAAATAAAATACCTATCTAATCATAATCGGTAAGTACAGACGATGATATTTAATTATCAGTATCATGAAAATTCCCAAAGACATCTTTTTCAAACGTTATCGTGTAATTGGCACTCGCCTCTCTCGGTTCTCAAGAAAATTTCCAATACTCTGTGGAGTTCAATAATCTTAAAACACAATTTATTTTTCTTTCCCAAAAATTCTATATTGCGTTCTGTCTTCAGAGGGCGTCGAGATTTGATATTTATTACCTATCTGCTAGTTTTCGCTGTGGCGTTGGCTGAAATAACTAGTTTGAACTTCGAACGGAAACCGTTCTACTTTCCTTTAAGATTGGTTTTGAAAATAAAACCTTGTTTATGTGAGGGCTGAAAATTCGAAAACATATTATGTATGTGACATTCGCACTGAGCTTGCGTTGAGGATTACGGTCTAGGATGTCACAGATTGGACAGCTGTCTCTCCCAGAAGTACGTTAAAGGCGGATTATGCTTATGGTTGTACGAGGGTTGACCATGGTCATCAAGCACTTTTGAATAACTCTGAATCAACCATGAATCGAGCCGCCTTAATTGCAATATCCATTGCCTTGCTTATCCAACTACCTACTTACAGAAATGTACTACTATGTACAGTCACAAGCACCAATATGTATACACTATCCTAAATATAAAAGCAATTTTCGCGAGAAATAACGATTGTAACTTGGAGATAGGATCTTTTTCATAAAAATATGAATTCCAGAATACTATGTTCGTAACAACATGAAATTTTAATCAGAACAGTAAACCCTTTTTTTAAGTAGTTAAGTGTTTACATATTAGTGCTTGTGACTGTACTACCTCTAATAGACGGTTTCTTATCTTTGCATTACTTTTCTCAAACGACAGCTAGCACTATAGTCCTATACAACTGGCAAGCTTTCCTATTGGGCATTGGAGGACTTAGGTTCCTGTACCTGAGGAACTCTTTCTCAAAGAACTCCATAGTTCACCCACGTCACGCACGCGGTTAGGTTCGTGTACTTATCTTATTCTAAGCGAATCGTCAACGGTCAGTGTATTAGAATTCTGCACCATCATTGTTCTAAGTATCTAAGTATTTACATACCTTTAAAATAGCACTTGTGAAACACAGTTTTGTAAGACCTTAAGGTCCTTTTTTAAGAAAATTTCAATTATCTACTCACCGTGTTCCAGAACTAACAAACAAACAATAAATGGACCGGCCTTTGCCGAATCCCCACCGCACTGAATATTTTACCGAAGATTATCGCTATCAACCAATTCATAAAGATAAATGGAAGCATTAATTTCTAATCAATAAGATATACGATTAATAAAATTTAGATAAAAAACGTTTATGATAAGATTTAATAATAATTAGTTTGAATAAATTGACCATAAATTCCCAAGTAAGTACACCGTGTAGCCGAAGACCAAATACCTAGCTACTGTAAACATAATAACTAACTATACTTGCTAACTGAGGAGGCTTGTCGTTGTTGGCCTCGCTATAAATTTTTGTATTGTTAGCTGTACGCCACCCATCATCATCTGCCTAGCCTTTTCCCAACTATGTTGGGGTCGGCTTCCAGTCTAACCGGATGCAGCTGAATACCAGTATTTGACATGGAGCGACTGCCTATCTGACCTCCATAACCCAGTACTGGGTAATACGATAGCCCTTGGTAAGACTGGTTGTCAGACTTTTTGGGCCACTGACTACCTGTAACGACTGTCAAAGATCTACAAATGACAGCCGGGACCACCGGCTTAACGTGCTTTCCGAGGCACGGAGGAAACTCGGTATGTAATGGGTGGTCACCCATCCACAGACCAACCTAGGCAAGCACGGCTTAATCTAAAGATCGATCCGAGCGGCTGTTATTATTTAGCCAAGCCACCCAAACAATAAAAAAATAATATAAATAATTCAAATTCAAATTCATTTATTATTAACTTACACAACATAATACTGACAGGTTCAACAGCGGGTCCCAAACTAGGCATAGCCCATATCTTGGTGACCCAGACAATACACAAGGTTAAAAAATTACAATGTTCTGCCAGCGCAAGAAAAATAGCTTACATTAAATTAGCAAAATGTGATTAAAGAAATATAACAAATAAAAAAAGACTAGTAATTAATTACATTGAAAATAAATTAAATTAATAAGAAAAGTGTGACTGCAGAAGGAAAAATTAAAATAAGGTAATAATTTATAACATTGAAAAAATAAAACATGGGTAAATACAAAAAAAAATAGTTGAAGTAATAATAATGTCCGCACGGATTGACTTTCTCCCATCCACTCGTGTTCGTGTCCCTTTGTAGGGGCAGATGGGAAAACAGTTTTTTGTCCCTGTTGCTACCTGCATCGACTTTAAAGGAAACGATTGTTCAGATCTAGTATTATTTTTACCTGATTTTTAGATCAGGGCATTGATAGCCTAGTGGTGTGATGTGACCGTCGGACTGCCAAGTCACAGGTTTCGAATTCGAACCCAAGGCACACACCTCTGATTTTGCAGATTCATGTGCGTATTGTATAATTATCACTTGCTTCGTTGAAGGAAAACATTGAGTGGAAACCAAACCAGCATACCTCAGAGATATTTCTCGACGGTATGTAAATCCAAGTCAGAGGCCCATGGGAGGCAAAAAAACTCTGACACCAGGTTAGGCACTAACCATAAGAAATAAAGAAAGACCTGATCGTAATCGGCCCGTGCATGGTTGATAATGACCATCCAACACACCTAAGGAGATCCCTAAGTGCTAAACACGTTAAGCCGTTGGTCCCAGTTGTCATTTAGAAATTGCCATTGGCAGTCGTTGCGTCTAGTTAGACTACTCAGATGCCGGAAAATCTGACATTCTGGCTTATGGGTTGTGGGGTTCTGTCAGGCCGTTGTTCTAGTAATTCTAAGTAATAAAAGCGCAATTTTCAATTAACTTATCATTGCAAAAGTGATGTTCGACTTATCATTTATCGGTCTACAGCGAGTTAACAATTTAAGTACTTATTTCCTACGACTTTTTTAGTGATTAAGTATATATGTAATTTGTCATGATTTCCAAATAACTGATTAATTACAATGATCAATAAAATTGTTTGTTTGTCGTCGACAGATGGCAGGCTGGTGTTTTATAAAAAAAAAATAAGTATTAAGCAAAGTGACAGTTCTTGTATTTTCTTTTTCATACTTGAAGATGGCAAATCGATTTTGACTAAGCACCTTGAGAGGAACACAGAGGTGCATTGCATGAAAAGAGGCGGGAGCTACAACAGTGTGCTACAAATACATTAATTAATATTCCAATCAAACGCGTTTCTAAATTCGAAACCGTTCAGAAAACCACTCTATCATAAATCCTTCAACCTATATTTATTGAAAATTCAAATTCCGAATTGGAATCTCTCCCTCAATATTTATTGAATTTATTCAAATGGTTTTGAACATCGAATTCTTCTAATTGGTTTCGATTTCCCTGTCAGCAAATCGTTTCCCTCCTTATTTTTAACCCCCAATTACTGGCCGTAATTTGTCGAAGCGTACATTTTTCCAATAAACCAACGTTCTATAATTTCTATACCGTTGGATCCATATAATTGGCTTGTCAGTTCCTCTTCACGAGTCGACCACTTTCATCACGATTCGTGCTGACTAGAATTAATAATTGAATGTGCTCATACCACGTAACACGAACGAATACGTACACTTTCTATTACATCGATTACGTTGTGCATAAGATTCGATGCAAATAAAGTGTGTTGACATTACTCGGACAAAGTAGGATTCGATTGTTTGCATCAACAGTTTCCAAAGACAATAGTAGAACGTTTAACAAAATCGTGTTGTTTTTGTCACGACTGCTGTAAGCTCTATTGATAGTTTTCTTGTCTTAATACATAGGTGTTGAAATGTGTATGCGAACCTAAGTAAAGTTATTATGTCGATAGTAATATTTACAGCTAAATAAAACGGTTATTTTTTACTTTTAAATACAGTTACTGTCAATATTATATGTTGGTCAAATCATTTATGAGTAGGTATGACTCATGGAGGTGCTTCCCCGTTTGTCTGTGTCATCATTATCATATTTCACGTGTATCATCGTTGGGTATTTTTACAATTTTCAAATATTAATTCTTCTTGTTTGATATCCCTAAAAATGTAAAAAAATATCAAGAAAATTAATGAAGAAGCGCCGCTCGATACGAACAATTGCGCATCAGTAAGATTTGTCGACCACGGCATACCCTGGTCACTCCCGCGACCTAATATCACCCTCCTCCAGGAAAGCAGTAGAGAAACAAGTACAATTAAAAACAAATAGAAAAGAATTTGCGCGCCGACGTTCCAACCTCGCTGTCGAGGTCCGTCGCGACGTCCCTGTTCACGCCCCGCCCGATCCTTACTCGAGCCAGCCCGCGATGCTGAGCCAGTAGTTTTAAATCAGCCCCTAAATAATGATCCCACTCAGATTCAGCTTATCCCTTTATACTATGTTGAGGTCGGCTTCCAGTCTAAGCGGATGCAGCTAAATACTAATATTAAACATGGACCGACTGCCTATCTGACCTCCACAACCCAGTTAGAACTGGGTAATACATTACCCCTTGGTAAACCACATCAGGCCACTGACCACCTGTAACGACTGTCAAAGATTTACAAATGACAGCCGGGAATAATGCAGCTTAACATGCGGCACGGAGGAAACTCGGCATGTATTGTAATGAAATGCAGGCAAGCGCGGCTTAATCTAAAGATGCGAGCGGCTGTCATTGTTTAGCTTTGTTTTGTAAAGGGTGTTAAAAGACCCTTAACGAAGCCAAAAGGCACTTGTTCTCCACGTTATTGCGATATTTTTTTTGTTCTAGACCATACCAGGGAACCTTCTAGTTACGGAGATATTGGGGTCAAAGTTTTTTTTTAATACATGATTTTAATGTATGATTTTTACTTAAAACACCTCCACGACCCCCGCACTATTCAATCCATCCATCAGCAGAATGTTTTGAGTTCGTTACATTGAGTCCTACGGTCCTACCGTAAAACGTGATTTTTCACCCCAAAAAAAAAGTCGTTTCCCAGCAATAATTCTGTATACCTAAATCAAATAATATAGTGTTATTATAATAGGTAACTAACAAAGGAGCCAGAAACCACAACAATGTTACCTAAGATCACAAGTGCTCTTATTATAAAAACCACAACAGAAAACCTTGGCTTAGATACATTCAAGATAGAATACATTCAAGGACTTTGTTTTTTTTGCACTTAAACAGGGTGTAACAGAAAGTTTATAGTCATATGAAAGGATATGCTGCAGACCATCAAACTGAACAACTTTCTCCTTGGGTCCAATATCGTAAATGCAAAAAAAAATATCAGCTGTCCCATACATTTGGGTCGAGTAGGTATTGAAATTTTGTATGGCACAGCTAATATTTTTTTTTGCATTTACGATATTGGACCCAAGGAGAAAGTTGTTCAGTTTGATGGTCTGCTACTCTGCAGCTTATCCATTCATATGACTATACCCTTTTTGTTACACCCTGTATACTGTAGATTGTTTTACAAATGTACTGTCAAGTGCAAAAAGGTGAATAGAACTATAACATTCGTAGACAGTTGAGACTGTTGCCATAGTCTTTTCATTCAGTCATTTTCTTTGCAAATTGTCAAGACGACAATAAAGTTAAGTACCGTTTTAAGAGAGTTAGTCAACTGTTAACTTTACTTATATGCCTACTTAAACAAATTATTTATTTTCGAGGTAGGTTTATGCAAAGATTATATTTCATATTTTGAACATCTCTATCATCCTACAAGATGTGACGTAGGTATATGGAATATCATTTTTTTTTTTATTTAAAAAAATAACTTGGGTCATTGCCACTTACCACGAAATAAGACGAATCCATGATGAACAAGACAAGCAGAAAAAAACAAATAATATAAAACACTTGGTTTTAATCCTTCAAAATCTGAGTGTCCTTACAAAATCTTTCTCTAACAACTATTTTACAAAAAAAAACTTTAACTAAAAAAAAAAATTTGATGTTAGAGTACCTATTTACATTATTTTATACTTCTACAGTTAACTAACACGATCTGCTTGAGAACTCAACTGACAATGCGTTTATCTCATCACGATGCTTCGGTAATCTAAGTTATAAGTGTCTGTTATCTCGAGTGTATCATTGGATATACATCATTGTTTTATTGAACTGCAAATCTACATGCCCATTTTCTTCAAGAACTGGAAAATAGTATGCGGAACTCTTTTCAAGGAATTAAAATTTTATTTTTTTAATGCGTCTTTCTTTCGATTTCACTTTTTGTCTGACACGAGTCTAGGATAATAAATTATAGGATCTGTTCACCGAAGATACCATACAAAAAAGTCAAATATAATAACCTGGGTTCTAACCCAGGTTATTATATTTGTTGTATATTTGTCGTAGTACATTCCCTTGGGATAACTTTCGACCTACACGCGGGCGAAGGCGCAAGCAAAAGCTAGTCTGACTATACTTGCACTAAATTATTACACAGATTTGGAATAAACTGATACTTATTTAAACATAAAACGAGAAAAATAAGTTTTAAAAGGTACCTTGCTCTTTCTCCTTATTAACATAAATAGCTCTATTCATTTAAGAAAAGGTCGCATCTTCATTGAAATCGCTACAACTTGTTTATTCAGTAAAGTCATTAAGTGCGGAATCTGTCTTAATTTTCTTCTCGCCATCCAGACAAAAACCTTGTGCTCGATTCATTGCCATTGACCTGGGTTGATGAAATCTAATTTTGTCGTTCTTATTGGGTTTGCAACTAGTTGATTCGATTTCTTTTTAACGTTAGTCGTCTAGGTCATATTCTTAGGACTATGCGTTTTTGAATAAACATTGCATAAAACTTTCTGTTGTTTTGGGCAGTCTCCCTTTTAATTCGATTGGTTAATCCTTGCACCATTATGGCAAATATAAATAAATATATAAAAAATAAATATAAAATAATCGGCCCTTCTCAAGGACAAACAGTCCAATAACAAAACCTGCCTTGTGTGTAAACTCGATCAACATCGCAGGGTTCTCTCAGAATGAAGCAGAAATCCTTTCTGAATTATCTCGCAAAACGCATTGTGACATCTTGTGTGTTCAAAATACCCATCGGGATTCCACTCAAAGCAGGCCCCACATTCCGGAACTACTTGTTGCGGAGATCTGTCACCCGAAGCTAGGGAACGCAGTGTTTGTTGCTCTCGGCGTAAGTATCTTCTCCACAAAGTACAGTAGGTAACTAGAACACCATCGAAATTATCACACACGCCCTTGTCCCTTGAGTCGACGTAAAACATTTTCTTCTTCCGCTCTCTCCTGTCAACCGTCACGCTGTCATTCCCTCCCTTTACCTTCATATCATTTATCACATACATATGTGAAACTGACCTTTATCGATCTAATCTCGTAACCATAAACTGTCCCGGTCTTTGGTTAGGAACTAAAACTATTAAAATTGTAAACGAAGGGACTCTCAGCTTACAGTTTAAACTATTCTCATTTCTATCTTCTATTTATCAAGAACTAACAGTTTTCCTAAAGAACACTACACTAATACACATCCCTACATGGTCCTTCGAGCCGGATATCGGAGAGAATATCTCTCTTTGTAAATTTATGCATATTGAAAGTTTCTGGACAAGACGAAAAATTTTACAGATTTAGTATATAGTATATTTCAGGTAGAATAGTTTCGGCCTAGACAAGTGATAGCCTAATCAATCGCATTAAAAGCGTTTCGTGTTTCTACCACAACATTCAACAGGAATGACATCAACTTTCACTAGCCTAAATAATATTACTGAAATAAATGATTATTCCATCTTATCTGATACTCTGCCACTATATTTGGGCTCTCAGGCACGCCAAATTTTATACAGAGCAAAGTATCCTCATTAGATTATAACCCCATAGAGTGCTGTAATGTTATGAGCGATACTAAGGGGGAAATGCGTTCATTATGCGTCCCCACGAACCTAATTACCAAGTTGTTATCGCTGACGAAACATAACTGCGAAGCTCTTCGACCTTATAGAGATAGGGGATAGGTAGTAATCTTCTTCTTAGCATGTCGATGGCCAATTTTCGTTAATATATTTGGCCACAAAGTTCGCATAACTGGCGAACTGCAGCGGGAATGGCATGCAGCGTAAGATGGAAGGTGGGCCGTTATCTTTGGAGACACGCCGCATACACACTTGAGATCTGAGACGTCCATGAACCCCCATCTATAGAGAATGTCTTTGCTACGACCGACTTGGGTTCGGGGTCTAGGTAGTAATTATAAGACCCCAACAGCTTTTAGGAACCGCAGCTTAGATTCTGCGAAAGTCTCTATAATATCTCAGTTTGTTTTTTCACGTTTTTCGCTAACGTTAGACGATACCTAAATTAATGCTGAAAAAAGAGCAAAATTGTTTAAGCATGCATTCAGTTGTTGCTAATGAAAACGAGCAAAGTTTTCATTTTCATATTATTTTTTTTTTTTGATGTTGTATATTCTTTTTGTGCAATCTCGACGAGTGACTAACTAGGTATCTGTCCGTATGAAAGACTCAGCAACAAACTGTGAGTGTGACAATCAAAAGTTTTTCGACAGAATTCGACCTTGTCGGCGGTGGTAGTAGGTATAAGAGGTGTCCCAGGGATGTGCCTTAACAGGCGTTGCACAGAGGGGGCTCCGGACAAGTCTTTTAAGAGAAAACGGTGCCTCCTCTCATGTGCGGATGGTGACCACCGGGGTGGTTTTAGTGTGGTGGCCGGTCGCCTTTTGAAGATTTCACCCCGAAAACAAAAAAAAAGGTATAAGAGGTGTGCTTTTAGAAACTCTGTTAGATTACGATTCAAGAACCTGGTTGAGTTGTACTTATTTTTTTACGCTACTATCTGACTACTATCTGACACCTGCAGGCCAAAACAGACCACTGCAGGCACCCCATTGCTATTGTTACTACTAACCACAGTTTTTGGCTGTCAGTCTCCCGACTTCACAGTAGCCCTTGAACCACTGGTTTTGTGAAAGAAAAGGAACACCGGATCCACTGGAAGTCCATTTAGAGCAAACTCGCATACCCCCACGACAATATCATTTCCCCAGTTACAAGCCACTGGCGCCTACTTTTATAACGTTATCCTCAAATATGATAAAGTAATTCGTAGTGTATAATCTGTTTAACTTGCCGCAGACGCCTCGGGAACTCATAACTGAAATAATTAGGTCAGTTCCCACTAGAAAATAAAGAGCAAATGTGATTAGAGCGACTCTCATGAGGACTGCTCTCCTAGTAATTATTTTCTCCCGTGTAAAATTTATTAAATTATACCTACTGAAAACGTTGTGGAATGTTTTTATCTCAAGTTCTGCTATTTCAGTGTAAGGAAAAACTGTTATAGGTTAGTTTTCTTTCTTTACCGGGATATAACGATGCATTTATTTCAATCACTGACCCTAAATTTATTGATGAATAAACATAGTTTGAGAGGAAAAGAGTATACGGACTCTTTGTGCAGGTTTTCAGGAATGTTTTAAGATGACGGCAACAGGCCGAGACGAATATGTGAATCAGACCCAAAGCACGCATGGTCAGCATCACCTGCATAGCCTTATCCCAACTACATTGAGATCGACTTCCAGTCCAACATGATGCAGCTGAATACCAGTATTTTACAAGCCTAACTGACCTCCACAATCCAGTTAGTACTGGGTAATACATAAGCACGTGTGGTAGAACTTAATAAAACTTTCTTGAACCCCTATTATTCCACTACATCTAATGTTACTTAAAAATTCAACCTTCTCATCGCCGTTGTCCCACATTATGTACGAATACATCTCGAAGAGACATGTCACAGTCTTACCGTTGATCTCCAGAGACCGGTCCGTATGAATGTTACATCCCTCACTACCTGCCGGGGAAGTGACTAGACGTAGGCAAGCGGAGAATGGATGAATAACAAACAAACCTTTCTCCAAGACTGCTTTCAGTGATGCAATAGTCACTTTGACTTGAACAGCTTAAATATTGTACTAAAGTGAAGAAGAAAATTGTTCAAGTACTTTAGATTACTATTTTCAATTCTGTTTTATTATAAAGCATTTATTGCAGACAAAAAATCCATAAATTTTTAGTAATGACTTAAAACTATGTTAGTAAAAATTATCTTGAATTAAAAACTGGAGGCCTGGAACCCGTGTGCACACTGTTTCCAGTAACGCCACAAGAGGGCAATCAACACTTTCTATAATGGTGTTTATTATACTTCTGGTACTGCTTTAAACAGTCTGCCAAATAACAATTTCAAATAGACCTAATAGAGGTACAACAGGTTTTGGCGGTATCGCTTTGATCTTGAGCTGCCCTGGTGTAGTACCAAGGTTCTATAGAACTCGGGGCCACCTTAAATTGGTGCTGTTATCACTTTATGGGTGGCCAAATGAACTAACACTAGTTTAAGGAAATAACATAGTGTAAAATGTGACTTAGGTAACTGGTTTTTGGGAGGTACTTAATATAAGCCTTAGGGGTTACGAACAAGTTCTAATCCAACGCCGTTTTGATTTTAAGAATTAATGTACGATAGACTGTGCTATAAAAAAAAATGATTTCTTAGAGCGACGTATTTACTTCCTTAAGATGTTGTAACATTAACTAAAGGAACTCGGTAACTAACAATCATTAAGGCAAATAGAGCGTGAAGACAAAACATTTCCTCATTTCCTGTCGAATATGGGACAAGCATCAACAACAAAACAAAACAGACTAACTGAGCAACATGAATAAAAACACGCACTTATTGTAAGCAACGTTCACACTCAACGACACGCTCCAGAAGGCTCATAGGTACTATGACTTTTGAGACTGACTTATGGTAAAAGAAAACGTCGTGAAAAAACCTATAACTAGTAATAGTTTAAAGTCGACAAATAAGCAAACCCCACAGGTTTGCTTATTTGTCGATTTTAAACTATTACTGGAATTATAAGGCACTCGCTTTCAAAGCATTTCACCTATCTACAACGCATTTACATAAGCTTTACGATAACTAATGCCAATCCAATACACTTTTGCCTTTTCCATCATCGATACCGCTAATCGAGGGTCACTTTATCTAGGCCCCTCACCTGGGTGAATAATACTTGTTTCTCCTTTTCTGTCTATTAATAATAATAGTTCTCCTCGCAATTTTCGGCCACGGCGGCCAATTTAAGCGGATATTAGCAATCGGCGAGGGAGATTTCGTAGCGCACTAGTGTGTGCGCTGACACAGGTGCACTCTCTGTTTCTTTATCCTCATAGTCCGATGGGATGGCAATCCGACACGACCGGAGAGAAATCCGGCGCGGGACCAACAGCTTAACGTGCTTTCCGAGGCACGGGGGTATCATACCGCCAACTCCCAAACTCCAGACTACTACTGTGCCGAATATCACTTTTAGCCCGCCCCGGGAATCAAACCAAGGACCCTAAGCTCAGCAGTCGCACTTGCGACCACGAGACCAAAGGGGCAGTCTGTGTATTGAACTGCAGTTATAATGGTATTCGCTTTTGTATTTGAACATTTCCAGGGTAAGAATAAAAACATGTAATAAAAAAAATTGTTAAATTAAAAGTAAATTTCTTAACTTTCTCGAAGACCGCTTTCAGTAATGCAATAGTTAATAATTACCGGTACTAAATTGAAGAATAAAATGGTTCAAGTGCTTTAGATTACTATTTTCAATTCTGTTTTATTATTAAGCGTTTATTTCAGATAAAAATTCCATAAATTTTTAGTACTTAATGTCTTAAAATTATGTTAGTAAAACTAGAAATTAAAAGTAAAGAACAAAAAAAAAAAAAATCTTCAGAAGACTCCAACATAATTTACTGGAAAAAGAAAATGTAGCACACCGCTTGAGTACATTTTCAACACCCAGTGAACACACAGCTTTACGTTTCCCGTCGCTTTGACAAAGTAATATTAATTCCGTAGTAAGAAGATTAATACTATTGTAATCTTCTTCGCGCGTCGACAAATAAAGCAATTTATTCACTCGGTTTAATCTATTTTTCGTTAAGAAGAAACTGGCCTGGAAAGAGTCAAGTGTCCTGTGTTCTTTAGGGTGACAATACCGTAATGAGATTTTTCACTCCTTTCAATGTTTCTGTTGTGTTTCTACGACCATTGTTTCATACCTATTTGTTTATACGGAACTGAAACTGAACGCTGTATAAGCAAAGCAAGTTATAACAACGAGAATTTGACATTACGTCGTCGAAGTTCTATCACCACGTAAGTTACTTTAGGCGGTTTTGACATTTTGATTTTTGAACAACGCGTCTACCGATTCTCTAGCAATGGCATCGTTTGCTAGAGAATCGGTTGTTTCAGCCAATCACCGAAACAAGCAACGTGTCTATCTAATTTGAAGTGAACAACATCTACCTAGCCTTTTCCCAACTATGTTGGGGTCGGTGGATCTAGCCTAACCGGATGCAGCTGAATACCAGTATTTTACATGGAGCGACTGCCTATCTGACCTCCACAACCCCAGACTGGTTGTCAGACTTTTTGGGCCACTACCAAACGACTGTCAAAGATCTACAAATGACACCCGGGACCAACGGCTTAACGTGCTTTCCGAGGCACGGAGGAAACTCGGTATGTAATGGATGGTCACCCATTCACAGACCAACCTAGGCAAGCACGGCTTAGCCCAATGATCGACCCGAGCGACTGTTGTTATTTAGCCACGAGCTCTTCAAAAAGCTAATTTGAAGTGAAACCTAATTATAAAATGGTATTGTACCATTACATGGTATAATTATGCAATTTTTTCAATCTCCTCTAGAATTGCTATTTTTGACTCACTTCAACGACGATTATTGCATAAGATTTTAGCTTTACAAAAAAATGGATTTTACAATCCAAACCAAAGTTTAACTGTGAAAGATTGCTTTCAGTGACCTGGGCGGGTCACTGAAAGAAATCTTTTTATTGGAGCAATCTAATGCAACTTTTAGGAGTTCCAGAGTTCCAAATTCAATAATAAGCACTATTTTTAAATGTTTTTTTTTTCTAAGGATTATTTAATAATGTAAATGGTTTTTAAAAATATAAATAAAGGAAACACTAGTCATGTACATCACTAGTGTTTCTTTGGAGTCAAAACATCAAAAGGGTAAATGTCTCAAGAAAAATCATTTTTATTACGGTACTCATACGTCTCGGTTTACTACAAAGCTGTTTTCTCGGTAATTATTACTGAAAGTAGTAAATTATAGCGTGACGGTTGACAAGGGAGAACGGAAGAAAAAAACGTGGTGCGCCGAGCTCAAGTAACATGAGACAAAGGCAAAAAGATGTTAAGTTTCTGAACCGATTATCTAATTGGCATGAGTCATGATCAACATGATGTAAGGATAGATTCGGAGCAATTGATCTGGATGCAAGTGATGCAACTGTTAAACGTAAGACGATACTTTTGACCCTAATCATAAAATACATGCATCTCCACACGTAGATGTAGATCTAACTAGCGAATGACCAACTTTGTTAAATTATCTAATATTTAGTACATAACAATCACCGGATTGCAAACATCATCATCAACATCATCATCATTTCAGCCGAAAGACGTGCGTCTCGCATCCATCAGATCCCTGCAACCTTTACCAGGTCATCGGTCCACCTAGTTGGAGGCCTTCCAACGGAACGTCTTCCGGTTCGTGGTCGCCACTCCAAAACTTATAAGCCATCCGTTCTGCGAGTAATGTGCCCTGCCCACTGCCACTTAAGTTTGGTTATTCTTCGGGCTACGTCGGTAACCTTGGTTCTCTTGCGGATGTCCTCATTTCTGATTTGATCACGGAATGAAACTCCGAGCATAGCCCTCTCCATTGCCCTTTGGGTGACTTTAAGCCTTCTGATGAGCCCCATTGTGAGCAATCACGTTTCGGGCCCGTATGTAATCACTGGCAACACACACTGGTGGACTTTCGTCTTGAGACACTGCGGTAAGTTGGACGAGAAGATACCACGCAACTTCCCGAACGCTGCCCAGCCGAGTCGGATTCGACGATTGACCTCTTTCTTGAAGTTAGACCTACCTAACTGGACCGTTTGTCCAAGGTAGACATAATATTCTACAACTTCGAGTGTAGAGTCTCCGATCTTGATAGGAGTGGGTGTTACATGGGCATTCAACATGGTTTTGTCTTTGTCCATGAACTTTGGTTTTGTTCATGTTCATTTTAAGACCCACTCTTTCGGAAAAGCCTTCAAATATCAATCCGTGATAAATACTTGTTCCTTCTTTGTATGGGACAAGAAGAAACTGTAGACCAGCTGTGGTACTGCTTATTCTAAGCCAGTTAATAGACAATTGAGGAGGATCCGAGGATCGAGATCAGCAGTAAACTCTTATATCTAAAACCTTTTTAGTTAGAGAACCTAAACCTTCTAAGGGGTCATTGTCCTGATCTAATTTTACTATCAAACTAATCCTCCAATTATTGTGAAAACATATCTGCTCGTCCTAATTATATATGTTACGGCTAAAAGCCGAAGTACGGTTACATCTACTTCTAGCCGGCTAAACCTAGGTGCGGCCGGTAAGAGTTGTGTATCATTTTTATTGCTAGGACACACCGATCAAATGGATTAGGTTAGGTTAAGTTAGGACTGTGACAAAACGCGCGTGAGCCAAGCGAGCGCAGCGAGCGCTACATCCAAATTGGTTGCATGTTATAACCGAAGATAAGTAGGATACTTCTAAGTTTAACCGGCTGCACCTAGTTGTACCCGGCTAAAACTAAATATATATAAACGGCTAAATATATATTATGTGTACCGTGTATTTTAACAATTTATGTGAACAGAAATGATTTATTTTTTTCCGATTTCAATGTAGTTATCGTAGTAAAAGTAGTGTATTATGAGTACAACAAGGATCCCTTAAAACATTTCGGTAAGCAAAAACTAAGCTTGTAAACACTCTAAAATAAATATAAACGAATGATATGTATCTGTTTCTATAGAACTAAGAGAAACGCAAATCAATAAACTTAGATTAAGAACATAGAGGATTTATTATATGTACGAAACACCCAAAGAAAAACAAATTTTGTGTCAGTTACAGATAAAAAGTACTGACGATATTCGAAGTAGGCATGCTGCGATTAGAATAATGTATTAAGATTTTTTTCGTCAGTAAGCTATTGTTAGCATCATACGATCAAATGTATGGTGATTTCAAAATGTTGGCATCGCGTGCTACCCATTACTTGAAACTCCAAAAAAATAGGCATTGTGCTACAAACGGAATAAGAACTACAAACCTTGTACATATCAAACTATAATAAACAGGAACACGAAAACACACTCCCACTGTGTTCCATAACGGAAGCTATATCCATCGGAGCCATGCTGGGTTTATTTAGTTACCTACATTATCACAGTTACTAGGGCTCGACTAGGGTTATCAATTCGAAAGTTGAAAAGCCCTAACAAAAACTGGCCAAGTGCGAGTCGGACTCGTGCATGACGGGTTCCGTACCATTGTTTTAGTGGAACCCCTTTTAATTTATTTTTATTATACCAGCAACACACATTCTGTGAAAATTTCAACTATCTACCTATTACGGATAATGAGATACAGCCCGATGACAGACAGATGGACGGACGGACTGCCAACGTGGTTTAGTAATAACCCGTCCCGTTGGTTAAGCTTGGAATGTTGGAACGCTAAAAGTCCGACATTTTCAAAAGAGTTCGCATATGTAAACTGATCTTGTTTCAGCAGACTATTTTTGGGAAATCTGTAAAAGACATGGTACTTAGTTAAAAAAATATCCGGACTTATGGCAACCCTAAGTCCGACCAGCCCGGTTCGATCGCATCTTATTGAATTATCAACACCGGATATTATTCACGTCCCAAATTGAACCCGAGACCTCAAGGATAACTTCGTTTCAAGGGGTAAATGTGCACAAATATGTACTTATGTTGATGTTTTGTTTGGTCCCAATTCTAAATTGTGAAAAATTACTTATAATATTTTAAATGCGGAAGTAACTAACACCCGTATCTATAAACAAGTGATAAGCATAGCATAGCATAATCAGCCTATTAATGTTCCCACTACTGGGACGCAGGCCTCCTCTCTATGAGAGGGAATGGGCTATAATCTACCACGCGGGCCCAGTGCGGGTTGGTAGATGTCACATGTCTTCGAATTTTTGATTCTAGGACATGCCGGTTTCCTCACGATGTTTTCCTTCACCGTTTAGAGAGCGGTGGTGATGGAATAACTTACACAAAGTAATGCGCCTGGCTGGGTTCGAACCCACGACTTACTGCTCGTAAGTCGGGGTCTCCACCAGTGGGCCACCGGTGCTCAAGTGATAACTTGAGTGAAAATAATTATTTAAGATACGATTTTAATTCTGTAGTTTGGTAATTGCTTGAAGTTAGAACTGTCAAAAGTTACAATTTTTACTTTGCTTTCTTTGACGGTTCTTACTTTGTTTTATTTTTTTTCTATTGCTTATAATTACTTTAACTTGACCTTATACCTTACCTTTTCACTATTCATGTTTGACAGATATATAGCATCGAACTCAAAGAAGGACATAGAGTACTTTCATTCTCGATCGCAGACAAAGTCGAGGGCAAAATATAGTTATTCTTAAACGTGGAAGTAATTCTGTCTATTTGTTAGTCTGTAATCTTTTTGTACCTTAAAGGCAGAAAAAAAACATAAAAACAACATCACGCCTGTAATCCTCAAATGGTTGGGCAGAGGTGTACCTATTACTGCACCCACATTTCACCAGTTACGTTTAAGTCCCATGTAATAGAGGGCGAGCTTATTGCCATCAACCGGGCACAAATCCAGACTCCGTGGCTGCTACTGAGAAATTCCTGATGGAAAAACCCAATAACAATTTGACCGACCCGGGAATCGAACCCAGGACCTCCTGTTCAGTAGTCGCGCTTGCTACCGACGTGGCAGCAGCACTCAGCTATATTATGATTTGAGTTAGGTTATATTCCGATATAGGATAATTTCTTTCCCGTGTGATAATTTCTTCAATCTCCCACGAGCTGAAGCTAACATAACAAAAAATATGTCGAACGCCGACTTTGATAGAGAATTGAGAATGTTTTCGTAATATCCAGTTCTTTTGAAAATATCACATTGAATGTTTAGATTTTTGCAAATATACCAACAGACACATCACTGAATAAAATATAAGGAGACTTATTTTAATACTATCAGACATATAAAAATATTATATTGAATACTTAGTTTTCTACGTAAATTCTATTACTATTCGAATACATCAGTAAATAAAATTCTATGTATTTCAAAAAATCGGCCTAGTAACGGCTATCCACAATTTCGATGAACGAATTCGATAAAACCGAAAGGTTGTCCCAATCCATAACATAATAAGCGAAGCTGCTTCCAAGACTAGATGAATATGGAGTATATGAGACACGAACACCGGTAATTCATTGTAATTTGAGAAAATTCAATTCTCACTTCGCACAGAACTCAGGTTCTAGCACAAACGGTCGACAGGAAAAGGAACTTAACATAAATTCGAACAATTTGGTCTAAATTTTTGCTCAATTATTAGATACTATCTATATAAATGAATTCTTCAAACATCACGCTTGTTCTCTCCGATGTGTTGAGCAGAGGTGTACCTATAAGTACACCCACATTACACCAGCCCCCGTAGCATGACCACCGTAGACAAGGATTTCTTTGACGGAAGAATCGACAAAATGACAGATTGTGTCGACACAGTGACAGATTTCTTTGCACTCATTTTGTCTATTCTTCCGTCAAAGAAATCGTTGTCTACGGTGGTCATGCTGGGGGCAGTTATATTTAAGTACCATGAAAAACCGGGCAAGCCGCTATTGCTTTTAATCGACCACAAATGTAACCTCCGAAATTCCTGACGGAAGAATCCAACAGCACTTACTCTATCCTGGGAATCGAACTCAAAATCTCACGCTACGAGGCAGTCACTCGAGCTTACTTTTCTACGACGATTATTTTCATTTTTAAAATCGTTTTCAGAACCGTTACGTTTCCACCGTGCGTTTATGCTAGGCCCACGAACCCAGCTGTGAGGCACGCAACTTAGTAGAAATTCAGTAATTAGGTTCCCTCATCAGTGTAGCCGGTGAAGCACAAAATTAATTTGGGAGCCTTTAATTGGTATAATTTTATCTGATTGCAAAACCTGAGTTATTCCAGTGTCGTGTCATTTGCCGAACATTTCACTCGTAATCATATATCTTGATTAAAATGGATTCCACTTTCGAAT
Organism: Noctua janthe; assembly: GCA_910589295.1. Classification (NCBI taxonomy): domain Eukaryota; kingdom Metazoa; phylum Arthropoda; class Insecta; order Lepidoptera; family Noctuidae; genus Noctua; species Noctua janthe. Next base: position 5,963,980 of record OU342560.1, read on the forward strand.
TGAATGCTTAAGATTTTGGCGTCGACGTTGTTGTTAACGAAGCAATTAATCAAAATGCCTCGTTGTTGCTATTTTCATGGCAACCAATTAGTTAAATTGAAGCGATTCTAATCGCACTTTAGTGAATGGGTTACGGATTATTTCTTTGATGGAGTTGTTAACATATTTCGATTTTGGGTCCACTACTTCGTTGGTCTAGTGGTCGCAAGCACGACTGTTGAGCATGAGGTCCTGAGTTCGATTCCCGGGTCGGGCAAAGTGTTATTGGGTTTCTCCATCAAAATTTCTCAGAAGCAGCCACAGAGTCTGGATTTGTGCCCAGTTGCTGTCAATAGGCAGGCCCCCTGTTATATAAGACTTGAACATAACTGGCGGAATGTGGGTGTACTATTAAATATACCTCTGTTTAACCGTTCGGGGATTGTAAGCGTGATGTTATTTTATGTTATTTCAGGTCGTATTTTCATTTTATGACTATATTTTGTCTTGCCATTTTTAGAATGTCAACCAACATTGTTAGTGTAATTTGCTACTTCTAGTAGTTTGCCTCAATTGAAAAAGAAACGTTTCTCGGTTTTCAAAGAAACTTGTGGTGAAACGCCAGGGTAGCCTATAGCCGTGTCGACGGCGCGTTCGTGTTCCACGCGCGCCTCAAAGATATGTCAGCAACGATGTGGGGGTCTGCAAGGGCCGATGCCTGCCAGGGCTGCGGGACTGTTCGAAAGAGATACCGTGGCCCTGGAAAACAAAGGGCAAAGAAGGAACATGGATGGGTTTTAGTCAGTAGAAGTCTGACACTCCCTTCCACTCCGTCCAGAGCGGAGGGGGGAGGTCATTTGATGACTTCCCATACGAAAAAAAAGCTGTACGTTGAACTAAATATGATCTGCGACCGTACCACATATGTATTTACAGAATTATATTCATTAAAATCATCAATACAACCCTCTAAGTTCATTTAATTCCTTTTCATGAAAAAGCCGTTCAATGAAATCAACTTGCTACATCTTTCGACAACCCTTACCTACTCATCGGTACTTATCGTATGTCAAACAACTGATTTATGCTTTGTTTGTAAACATGGTTTGACAAATACAACCTTATTCACAGTAAATCAAGAGATAGGAAATAGAATTGTTTTCGAGTGTCGACGTTGTTTTCCTGCGTTTGTTTTTACGTCTATCATTATGATTTGCGTTGACAGAGTTATGAAAATGTAATGGACTGTGAAGCGTTGGTGGGAAGATGTCAGGAAAAGATGACTAAACTTGTTTGTTTATTTTTTTATCGTGAGAAACGGAGACTGTTTTGTGGAAAAAGTTAAGCTTGTTTTTAAACTTATCATCGTTCTTCATCTTCTTTATCGCGGGGTTAGTGCCTAACCTGGCGTCAGAGTTTTTATGTTCAGAGGTTCTTTGGTAATCTAATGACACTTACGGGTTATGAAGAGTTGAAAATAATAAACAATCACGGAGATATCCCGTAAGTGACAGTATAAGATTACCAAAGAACCTTCATAAATCGTGATTCTAGAGGTAAAATGGAAGGAAAAAGGTAATACATCTAAGAGACTTTATGCCTATAATTTTTCCCAAAACCCCGAACTGGACCCGAACATTGACGAATACAAACGATGACGACAATGTATCAGCTAACGTTAACTTAACACATCACTTAATTGCAGTCACTGACGTGAAACTAATTTAGCGCGCGTCATTGGTCGCGGCTATTGACAACGCCATTCATTTGTCATGACGATAGTGCGCCTGCCGCTAAGTTAATAATACCGAATATCGTGCTTCATACATATTCATGCAACACAAGCCTCGTCTCGCTGTGAGAGTGAGTAACGACAGGGACAACACTGTCCTACAAGTATGCCTCATCATTTTCCTCATACAATAATCTTTTTATTTATTCAGAAAAGCATTCTAAGTTTACAGTTTTTTAAATGCTAACAAAATCATATTGCAATGTCAAATAGCATCTTCTAATCACAATAACTCAGAAAGTAAAATAAAAATTTGTTATACTTAAGTCAAGTACATAAAAATATAAAACAAAGAATATAAACAAGTCCTACTACGTCAAAATCAAAACACTAGTGTTACACAAACATGTCAAAAGAATTCAATAATATTCCAGTCGTGACTAAAATAAAAGAAGAGAAAGTTACAAATAATAATGACAATTCATCAATTCATCTTTCCTTAAAGTGCTAATAAAATCCACAAATTAATATGTCTTTGGTCTGCTGTTAAGGTAGCGATTAATGGGACTAATTGCTCTCGTGGTTGGGCTGTTATTGGCTTGATAGGTTCGCCATGCCGATGGGCATGCAAGAAGTTGATGCCGCCGCCGTTCTATGCTACGCATGTATATGTTACCGGCCAAACCCGCTTTCAGGCCAAACTAGTTTGTCCTAGGCCAATCCAGTTCACGTAAACACAAACAAAGCAATTACAATGCGTCCAACTTTGATGTGGGGCTCATCGGCCTTCTACACTCCCTCGGCTCGCGCGTGGTGGGTCACAGTTCTAACCTAACCTAACCCATTTAGTCAGAGTGCCTAGTTTGGCCTAGGACAAATTAGTTTGGCCTGAAATCGGGTTTGCCCGGTAACATATACAAGAATAAATGTCTCATTGTTATCGCGAAACATTCACACAGGTGACAGGATCAAGAGCAAGCGATGAATACCGGGGCTAGCCGAGCGCTACTATAGTATACTACTATACTCGGAGTGGTGCCTGGGAGTGTTTCGGCGAAACAGTACAGCCGCCTTTAGAGTGAGGAATTTTGGGGATCAAGGGAATAAATAAGGCAGTCTTCCAATGTTGATGGATGAAGAACTGGAAAGGGAGAGGAAGGCCAATGAAAAGATAAATGATATGAAAGAGAAAGGAGTAAAATGATGCCGTGATGTTTGACAGGGGGGAATGGAAGAAGACAACGTGTTGCGCCGATCCCAACTAGAATGGGACAAGGGCAGGAAGATGATGAACTGGTAAGAATCAAATCGAATTCAAATAAGATAGGTACTACATTTCATAGCCAAACATATCTGCCTCACGTTAGCCAGTAGCTCAATCGAAATATTTTTATCAGATCAAAAAAAATATTTAAGTTCAACTAACAGCAAAGAATTTAAATACCTTTTGTTTTCAACAAATGACACGTGTGTGCGATAACCAGCCGCTTCATTCCAGTTCTCATTTCCATTAAAATAACAGTGACAAAACAATGAAACATGTAATGCCTTGTTAATAAACAACATGTTTGTATGTAGAAGGAGCTCGTGGCTTTATAATAACAGCCGCTCGGGTCGATCGTTAGGTTAAGCCGCGCTTGCCTTAGTTAGTCCGTGGATGGGTGACCACCTCATGCCGAGTTTCCTCCGTGCCTCAAGTTCCTTCGTGCCTAAGCCGTTGGTCCCGGCTGTCATTTGTAGATCTTTGATAGTCGTTACAGGTAGTCAGTGGCCCGAAAGTCTGATAACCAGTCTTACCAAGAGGTATCGTATTACCCAGTACTAAACTGTGTTATGGAGGTCAGATAGGCAGTCGCTCCATGTAATATTGGTATTCAGCTGCATTTGGTGAGACTGGAAACCAACCAAAACATAGTTGGGAAAAGGCTGGGCAGATGATGATGATGTTTGTATGTAGAGCGTATAAACAACAAACAAAAAAAGTCAACCTTCACACGTAACTTTTAAGTAACAGACGTTCTTAATGCGAACGACGAATAATCTACCATCACAACAATAGATTTACCACTGTAAAGTTTGAAAGGTAGAGTTGATATTCCATTGTAGTGTGGTATTCAATGGGTAATTTAGTGCAGTTCTCTTCTATCAACCTGCTGACTATTAAAGGTATTCAGTCGGAATGCCTTAACTAGCGCACAAAGGAATTGTGGAAGAGTTTGGTTCGGTGGGGATTTCCTATTACTATTCCAAGACCAACTAGTAGAAGTTGTTTTGAATGTTAATGGGTATTTCTTTGTTGTGGGTTATTGGTATTTAACTAGATGATCTTTGTATTACGAGTATTGTGGTTGAACTTGACGTGGGCAAGGCAAAATGAGTTGACGGTTTTGTAATACTAATGTCATCTGCGTACAGTGCATACAGTGGAAAGAAGCGAAGAATTATGTTATGAATCTTTAACAAAAACTTTCACTTGGCCTAAAACACTGGGACTAGACTAGATGCATGTTAGATTAAATTAGAATTTTTTTTTCTCATTAGTTCCCCATACACCAAAGGTGAGCACTAAAAAGGGCTTTTAGAATATTCACCCCATAAAGGTTTTAAATAGGAGATGAAAGTTTGAATGGTACTCGTAGTTCGCCAATTTCGCCATTGGAAAAAACCCATCGAACGCGACTTGTGTGTTAATAATTTTATTGATCGTTTCCTTGTTATGATTTTGCACGTTTTTTTTTTGTCTTCAAACATTATTGTTAGCGTTATAGTGATAAGGAAAATGCTACTGTTTAGCATTAAACAGGAAAATGGATGGATGGAGGATGGAAAATGCTACTCTTTAGCATTTTCCTTATGACTATAACGCTAAGAATGTTTTTGGCAAGGCCACGAAGACACACTTGCACACCTAACTAGGACTTACCCACTATGCCAACTTAAATACGAAAATGTACCTATTAATTCCAAACAATTATGAGCTCTTTAGAATACGTCTAGGCCTTTATAACATCCCTTTTTCACGACGTCTGTCCTTTTAATAGAATCACCTACGATATTCAGATTCATTTAGTATTCCAGTACCTAGCCACTAATAAAAGTTACCCATAAGTATTATTGATCAAGTAGACACATGTCTTTTCCCATAACATTCTGAGTTTGAATGCAAAGTTATAAAGAAAGAAAGAAAAAGTATATATGGAACGCCACACATAGCAATTACACCAAATGGAGCATAGTTGAGAATACCAACGGGCATGTGTGGTGTTACAAGAAAGGATAAAAGTACATAAGAGGTAGTCTGAAAGTTACGCCGGTGACTGAAAAGCTGTGTGGTAATAGGTTGTCGTGGTATGAGCATGTGATGCAAAGGAATGAGGAAAATGTCGTGGGGAAAGTTTGAGTATGAATGTGGATGGGTATAAGAGTAGAGGAAGATCAAAGAAACGATGGATGAACTGTGTGGAGGATGAAAGGTGTTTGATGAGATGACGATAATAGAGAAGTATGGAAGAAGAAGACATGCTGCGCCGACCACAAATTAATTTGCATAAGGGCAAGAGAATGATGACCGATGGAGCTAAATTATTTATGTATAGTCTGAGTTTGTAGACAAAGAATGAGTCGAAGAAAGTGGATCACATTGTTACTCACCTTACTGGTAAGGGGAAAGGTATGTTATGACGTAATATTAACGTCGATGTATGAGCTTGTTGTTGTGTGTGGCAACTGTCATTGGTATTCATCACAGCAGACATGTAAGTGTGCAACGTGACTTTTACTCGCAGTACAAGTTTTGGCAACAACGAATTTGTTTGACAAACATATATCCGTCAACTGGTTGCAATCTAACCGGTTTTGTCTCACGAATCCCATGATATATAAGTTCAGAGAGTCGTCTCGCATAGACGGAGGAGGCCTTTGTCCCAGTAGTGGGAACATTATACGCTGATTATGCATATGATAAAAAAGTTCAGAAAGTTATAACGTGAACTTGAAAAGGAAATAAGATACGTAGTGGGGTGATTGGTAAACTCGTAACATCACATACCTACCCATATAATAATAATAGAGGTTATTGTTTTATTTATGTACACGGTAGAACAACATAAGAATAGATTCATGAGTTAAAAAGGTTTTGGCACTATTCGACAAATCGCTTTCTTTGTTATTTAAAACGTGCCAGTATCTCAGCAACTACACAAATAACTTACAACATGAGTGAAATCACGGAATACAATAACAAAGTCACTACGCACGGCAGGTTTCTTTCAAACAAGATGCTATTTCTATTTCGTGAGTTGAACCATAACATATGTATATCAATAACTGCGAGTCAGCCGTACTTTGCACTAACCAAACAACACAGTCTATTGATTTCATAGCAATACGGTAATCATAACTGTCTGTCGTCCTCAAACTACATCAAAGTAGGCAACTGACGAATGATATCCAACCGAAATGTTCAGCTGTACCTACCTATGACATGGGTTGTCCCCGGTCGGTGCGTCATACAACGTAGAAAAGGTACCATCATAGGTGTCAAATGGTAGGAAATTAACGGAAATATACAACGTCAGGGCTGAGGAATCCCCCGCTTTTAGTTATGATGGCGGAAGAATAAAAAACAAACAACACTAGCCGACTTGGTCGGGTGAGTCATTTGCTCTTAAATAATATTATTATTGATTTAATTATCTTCTTGAGAGCAGCGGTGGCCCAGTGGTGGAAACCCCGACTTACGAACAGTAACTCGTGGGTTCGAACCCAGCCAGGCGCATTACTTTGTGTAAGTTATTTCATCACCACTGCTCTCAAAACGGTGAAGGAAAACATCGTGAGGAAACCGGCATGACCTAGAACCAAAAATTCGAAGACATGTTACATCTACCAACCCGCACTAGGCCCGCGTGGTGGATTATAGCCCATTCCCTCTCATAGAGAGGAGGCCTGCGTCCCAGCAGTGGGAACATTAATAGGCTGATTATGCTTATGTTATACTAATAATCTTCTTTACATAGTATAAAACAAAGTCAATCCCGCTGTTTGTACGCTTAGATCTTTTAAACTCCACAACGGATTTTAATGCAGTTTTCAGCAATATATAGAGTGATTCAAGGCAAAGGTTTATATGTATATTGCACCTGCACAAAGCCGGGGCGGGTCACTTTTAAACTATAAATAACATGCCTATCATTTGACATCATCACGTTATTTCAAAAACAGAAGATGAAGACGCAGAGAAAGGCAAAAGAAAAGATGTATGGATTGTGTGAGGAATGTTATAAAAGGAAAGGTAGTGGTTGATAGATATTTGTATAGTGGCAGTTGACTGGAAGAAGAACATGATGCGCCGACCCCAACGTGACACCTCTGTTACTGAGACATCGACGCATAAACAGTTAACACGTATCATTAAGCAGTGACAGCCTATTGGTGTGACCGTCGGACTCTCGGAGGTCTCGAGTTCGAACCCAAGGCACGCACCTCTGATTTTTCGGATTCATGTGCGTATTGTATAATCATCACTTGCTTCGGTGAGGGAAAACATCGTGAGGAAACCAGATATAGAGATATTTCTTGACGGCATGTTAAGCCAAGTCATGCTCATGGGTGGCAAAAAAACTCTGACACCAGGTTAGGAACTAACCACACGATAAAAAAAAAGTGAATCATTCCGAACCCCCCAAAAATAAATTTTTCATAGGAATGATGTACTGAAATCGCCTATATAAATTTTCGATAGCAAGAAGTTATTTTTATATATTTATTTTGTACCCTATCACAATGTTTTCTTATTTAACCCAAAGGTTGACTGGTAGAGAATGCCTTGTGGCATTAAGTCCGCCTATGTATCACTATTGTACATGAAGTTTAAATAAATAAATAAATAAATCAATCGTGGTTCATTTGTGCATCGATGCCCCTTCCACCGTGTCTATCAGAGTCATCATCATGATGATTACGAAACATTTTTAGAAATAAAGCCGTGGAGTTTGAGCGTTATTGAAGCCACTTGAACTCCGTCTGCAATAACAAATAACGTAAACAACTTTTCTATAGCGATCGACAAGACAATGACCGCGACTTTGAAAGTTGTCTTCAATATATTATCAGTGTATCTACTCTATCAGTGTACATTGTGTTGGTATGTAGTGTGCCAGTGTAAATAAATGTTCCATTGATAGAATGACAAACAAGTTTTGTAATATTAAAACAAAACAAAAGTCGACGTCAATCGATAAACAGTCTGCCAAGGGTGACCATATTCTTGAACAGACGTCAGCACTTCAAGCTACTACAATCTGTCAAATTTCTTTAATAGATTTTCAACTTTATTGCTACAGCATTAGGTTCAAGGTTGATTGGGAAAATTTGACAGTTTCTGGTACCTTGATGTGCTCACGTCTGAACAAAATCTATGATGGGCTCGCTTATAGAATCTGACTAGATTAAATATGTACTTACAAGCATAGCAGAATAATCAGCCTATAATTTTCCCACTGCTGGGACACAGGCTTCCTCTCTATGAGAGGGAATGACCTAAAATCCACCACGTGGACCCAGTGCGGGTTGGTAGATGTCACAATATCTTCGAAGTTTTAATTCTAAGACATGCCCTTTCCTCACGATGTTTTCCTTCACCGTCTTGAGAGCAATGGTGATGAAATAAATTACACAAAGTTACGCCTGCGTGGGTTCAAACCCACGACTTACTGATCGTAAGTCGGGGCCGCCACCACTGGGCCACCGCCGCAGCTCCACACTACTTACAAGAAGCTAGTGCCATATTATTTACACCACAAACGAAAGGGTATTGTTACCCAGTAAATAATTAGGGTGTGGAGTTCAGATGTTGCTCTATGTAGAAGACCGGTATCCAGCTATATCCAGTTAGATTGGAAGCTAACATAGTTGGGAAAAAACAGATAATAATGTTGAAGTTCGAAAAGATTTCGAAACAGTATACTGTAGGTATGTCATAATTCTGTAAGATATCGCACAGTAACGACATTACCGTGAAAAAATAGTATTTAAATGATAATAGAATAATAAGAAATATATTAATTTTATTTTACATGAAACAAATAATGTTTGTACAACTGCAAACGATCGCTCTTGTTGTTCACGTAGGTTTTGTTAAGCTGCTACTTACGTTCATAACGACTTAATAACTTATGCTAATTCATATTTAATATAGAATATTTCGCGCTTTTTTAGCTAGAGAAGTAGGAACAATGATTTTTAATTGCAGCTGAATAACATTTTAACAGTCATCATCAGCCTACAACAGCCCACTGCTGGACATAGGCCTCTTCAATCGCACGGCACTCAACTCAATTCTCGCGTCTTCATCAATTTGCAGCCACCCTGCGAAGATCGTCGCTCCACCGGCCCTGAGGGCGTCCCACTTTACGCTTGCCGATTCGCGGTCTCCACTCAGGAACACGTCTACCCGAGCGATCATCGGTTCTACGGCTAATATGGCCGGCCCAGTGCCACTTCAGCTTACTTATCTGTGAGCAATGTCGACAACTCTGGTTCTCTGTCGGATCACTTCGTTCCGGATGCGATCCCTCAAAGACACTCCAAGCATAACCCGCTCCATAGCTCGCTGAGCGACCTTGAATTTATGGACCAACCGTGCCGTGAGTGACCACGTTTCGGTCTTGTAAGTCATAACAGGCAGGGCGCACTGATTGTAGACTTAAGTCTTTAAGCTTCGTGGAATACATTTTTACATTTTTACAGATCTTCTGCTAATTTGATGCTAAAATACCTTTGGTCTCAAAACATTCAAGTTGCAAAATAACATCTGTGAAGTCTGTTCGGGATTTTTTTTTTTTAATTTTCTTAAATTGATATTTACATCTACTGGGTAGTACCTACTGAAAAAAAAAATGCTTAACATTCTATACATTGATTTATGATATTATCTTCAAGTTCCACAAAACAATTCTGACCCTTCAAATGAACTTTTTACGACAATAAAGCCATTAGACAAATAGTAAAAAGAAAGAAAACATCCGGGACAAAGGATTTCGTTCGGAAACACTAAAAAAACTTGGATATAACGAAAGTTTTTACTATTTGTTTTGGAGTTCCCGCGTCTTTTCCTGATTAAAAAAGCCTTATAGACGTAGCCGTGTCTATGTTTTTATGGCCTATCATTAGAAACATTTTTTTCCTTTAGTTTTTTTTGCGTGGGTCCTGAAAAACTGAAATACAAGTAAAAATCGACATAATTATTATTTTCAGTTTGTTTATTTTTGGCTAAAGTTTCGTCTATGCCTTCGGGCTTAGGAAAATTGAATGGCAATTTCTTTTAGGCGTTTTGTTTCTATACTTACCAATACATAAATTTTATTTTTGACGTAGCAAACTGTAAATTATGGTTTAAAAAATTAAAATGGTCTCCTTAGTATGAGCATTAATTACATTTTCATTTTGAAAAAGAGCACATTATTAAAAGTGTAATTTTTGTTAATACCTAGTTCCTGCTTATAAGTAATTTTTCTTTTTATTTGGAGGAGCTCGTGGCTAAATAATTACAGCCGCTCGGGTCAATCTTCAGGTTAAGCCGCTCTTGCCTGGGTCGGTCAGTGGATGGGTGGCCACCCATTACGTAACGAGTTTCCTCAGTGTCTCGGAAAGCACCATAAGACGTTTGGTCCTGGCTGTCTTTGACTTTGGCTGGATGTCATTTGTAGATCTTTGACAGTCGTTACACGTAGTCAGTGGCCCGAAATTAGTGACAGCCAGCTTAGCAATAGGTATCGTATTACACAGTAATTATAAATTTAATCAAATTAAAAAAATATTTTATTGTCAGGCATCAAGGCCCATAGGATGTTAGTATTACATCTTACTTACAAACTATATTAGTAACATGCATTATTCACTGGGCTGTGGAGGTACGATAGTCAGTCGCTTCATGTAAAATATTGGTATTCAGCTGCATCCGGTTAGATTGGAAGCCGACCGCTACATAGTAGGGAAAGATGATGAGTTATGTTTCTTTACAGCTCGAATTAATGATCTTATAAAAAAGTAGCCTCGTAATATAAATAAGCCGTCGAAAATGATTAAATTAAGTCTTGTAATCTGTCAAACATACTAAGAACCATTGTAATCGTAAATTCTTTGTCTTATCTCGACCATTATCTTAGTTTGACCTTTTGTTTAGATGAATTCTGTTAACTTTAGTCAACCGAGGCATTTCAAATATCAACTGTAGATAATTATAATCTTTTTAATGAGTACCTACCTTCCTTTCTACAGAAATTAAATTGTCGTTTCTTTTTTTCTTACATTAAAATTGGTTGTACGGATGGGGGAGTCTGACCTATCCTGAGAAAGTATTGCAAACTTCACAGCTGCTACGATCCCCATCCATCTTAAATCTGCCAGTAAGCCTGTACTTGCTAGTGTTGTGTACGCACGAAGGCCAATCAAGCTTTACAAAACCAGTTTGTGCGGATCTCTCATTGTATAGGAAAACTATACAAACCCAGGCCAAGTTGTACTGGAAATGTACATGTGCCGCCGTGTGTACATTCCAGCTTTCTCTATCAAAGATTTTTTTCGTTTAATAGTGCAGTAGTATTTTATTTAGGCTCGTGGCTAAGTTATAATAGTCACACAGGTCGTTCTTCAAGGTTAAGAGACGTACGCCGAGATAGGTCCGTGGATGGGTGAGCAACCATTACACATCGGATTCAGTTTGTGTCTCCGGAACAACGTTAAGCCATTGGTCCCTGCGGTCATTTGAAGATCTTTGACAATCTTACAGGTAGTCAGGAATACTAGGTAGATGATGACTAGGTACTTGCTGCACTAGTGTTGTGTAATTTCTATAAATTCTCAATAAAAAAATCTTTATCTAATATAAAAATCTCGTGTCACGGTGTTAGTGTGATCCGAGCGGCTGTTCTTATTTAGCCACGAGCAAATAGTCCAATAATATTTAAGCAATCATTAAGGTGTCTCCTTATGTTCGTGCAAACAGTCACAAGCCTCTATTGTGTCCACTGTATCCCAATGCCGTGACCACTTTATTTCATTGTACAGTAACACGCACATTTCACTAAGTAGGTAATAACAAAGTGGCTTGAAGGTAAGTGATTTTACTGATTACGGAACGTTTGTCCTACATTAAAATGTCCCTTGTTGCCCTTGGCTTTAGCGTACAGAGTCCTAAAATACGATGACATATAGTCATACAAATGTAATAACTAAATGGCAAGTCAATAACAATTTAATGTTCTTAACTAATTTTATGAAAGAGGAGGAGCTCGTGGCTAAATAATAACAGCCGCTCGGGTCGATCTTTAGGTTAAGCCGTGCTTGCCTAGGTTGGTCTGTGGATGGGTGACCGCCCATTACATACCGAGTTTCCTCCGTGCCTCGGAAAGCACGTTAAGCCGTTGGTCCCGGCTGTCATTTGTAGATCTTTGACAGTCGTTAGGCAGTCAGTGGCCCAAAAAGTCTGACAACCAGTCTTACCAAGGGGTATCGTATTACCCAGTACAGACTGGGTTGTGGAGGTCAGATAGGCAGTCGCTCCATGTAAAATACTGGTATTCAGCTGCATCCGGTTAGACTGGAAGCCGACCCCAATATAGTTGGGAAAAGGCTAGGCAGATGATGAACTAATTTTATGAAATTAAACTTCTTAAATATAAATAGTATGTTTGTCCATCAAGCCTGTTGTCTATACTACAGATAAATAAAATTGAATTGTCTGCTTGTAATTTCAAAATAACTGCTTTTAACTAAAAAAAAAAAATCCGTCTGTGTCTTTCTGCTTGTTCCGAAATGGCAGGACCGATTTTGGCGGGACTTTTAAGACAAGTTGGTTGATTTAAGGTAGAAGCACCAGGGTTGGCCGCGAAATTTAAATCTTATTTATTTATTTATTCTACTGTTTATGTACACACATGTTTGTTGTGTTGTGTTGTTAATTAATCTTCTTACGTTTTTTTTACAATACAACCTGACACTGACCTACAAATTACAAAAAACCTAAGAAAATTTGAATTTCGCGGACTACCCTAGCGCTTTCACCTTAGAGGTTTACTTTCACCGTTCTTAGGGTACTTGAAAAAGTGTTAAAACTGCGAAGAGTTGGTAACCTCGCACATCCCGTATGAAACGGTAGATAAAATTTTCACCGATTGCTCAAAAAAATGGAATGCTGGGTTGTGAAGAAGATGGATGAAAAAAGATTGCATGTAGTGGAGTTGAGAAAGTTGAGGTAAAAAAAAAAAAAAAAAAAAAATGGGTGGTGTAACAAGAATGTGTAATTGTGTAGGTACATTAGAGGAAGTTTGAAAGTTGCGCTAGTTCCAGAAAAGTTGAAAGGGAATCGACTGTCTTGATATGGACATGTGATGAGGAGGGATGAATTCCATGAGACTAAAAGAGTGATGAATATAAATGTTGATGGATAAGATAACAGGAAGACCATGGAAACGAGGCATGGATTGTGTGAGGAATCGTATCGGTATTCGTCAGGAATCCGGAGACTGTCTTCTCAATCTTCTCAGTTATCATAATATTGTTGTTTTATTGTATTTTTTTTGGATTCTATTTAATTTTATCTGATATTTTATCATTGGTTATGTCTTAGAATTTCTATCAATTTATGTGTGGCAATGGGTGTTATTTACCTGAAATAAATGAATTTATTTATTTATTTATCATAGTAAAGATCGTTATTCACCATCAAAATAAAACGTAATCAACGAACCACGTTTTCCAGTAATGTCCGGGTCTACGAGAGAGACAAACAATTCCAAGTAACTCCGATGAATGAACCCTTATCACACAAAACTTTGGTCATTCATATCAGTGTGACATAATAATGAAATAACTCAGTGTTTATCTAACTCTTCACTAACAAGAGTCAGCGACTAATGATAATGACGTAAGAACGGAAGCTGGGATCATAAGTGATACTAATTATCATTATCTATCACCAGAATCTAAGACACGTAGGTACTTATATTATAGGTACCGACTCTAATGAGGATTTACCACAGTGTAGATATTTTAAATAAACGTGGCAAACGTTGATTAAAAATCTGCTAAATAGGTAAATCTGATAAACAGAATCTTTTAATAGTATGTCATCATCAGCCTAGCCTATTCCCAACTGTGTTGGGGTTACATGGAGCGACTGTCTATCTGACATCCACAACCCAGTTAGTACTGGGTGAAACGATACCCCGTGGTAAGGCTAGTTGTCAGACTTTTTGGGCCACTGACTACCTAACGACTGTCAAAGATCTACAAATGACACCCGGGAAGAACGGCTTAACATGCTTTCCGTGGCACGGACGAAACTCGGTATGTAATGGGTGGTCACCCATCCACAGACCAACCTAGGCAATCAAGGCTTAACCTAAAGATCGACCCTAGCGGCTGTTATTATTTAGCCACGAGTTTTTAATAGTATGTATAAAAGTAAATCTGCGATAAGTAAGAGAAAGATTCGTCTTCGAGGTTAAAATGGGACTGGACGGGCTGAAATTTCTAGTCATAACATCAGTCTGGCTTCTGCCAGACAGTTGGGTGCTTGAAGACAGCAGTCGTTACCGAGGCAGGCCCGAGAAACGCCGACGTGACTCTATCTGGTACTCATTCTTAACGGATTAGTTGGAGAAGGCAAATGTTAAATAAAATTGGAAAGCCATCGGGTTGGTCTTTGGTCAGCATTGGGACAGAGTAGGATGATATAAAAAAGGTAAGTAAGTATAGTCAACGACTTTTATGCTTTTTAACGGTTGAAAAACACAACAAAAAGGGAAACATTAACAAAAACTATAATTTACGTCAAGATAAACGACATGACGTGTCTATTACTATCAAGCTTCGATCACCAACCAATCAATCATTTAAACGTAGCTATGACAGCTCTTTTATAGTAAGTTCATTGAAGCAATTGTGACATAAAATAATTCGAAGTTCCGTCATAGAATCAATTACAATGACATTCACAAGCTGACCGGTTCAAGACAAATTACTGTAAGTTATTATCTTCCTGCTACTTAAAACCGATAAATACTTCTTCCAAAAACCTACTATTATTAAATTATTCTTCATCAGGGGTATTCCTGTCAAATGCGGTAATCACGACAATTAGCATTTTAATTTCACAATACACTAATATCGCAATCCGAAAGATATAAAAAGAAATTTCTATTACCTACATTACTTTTTACTATAAAATTCGGCCAGTTGACTACGTAAATAACGCAATAATTAAATTATCTAATGTTGGCAATATGAACAGCTTTAGGATTGTGAGCCTGTAACGTTAAATTAGTATCGCAGGATAATTTTAAACTACCTTATGCCCGCGTGGATTTCGATAATTGTCCCACGGGATAAAAAGTATCCTATGTGTTGTGTTCCTAGGTTACAAACTATGTGTGTGCTAAGTTTCGTAACAAACATCCTTCCATCCATCCTCACAATCTTTCACATTTATAATATTAGTAGGATACTGGCTATTACAATCAGAAACTAAACCGTAATGAAGCCATAGGATGAATACATTGACCGAGCTCTCTCTAATGATCGCGTGATTTAATTCCAGTATCAAGTGCTGCTTTCTTGTCGAGTGCAGTTTGTAGTGCTCGCATGCGTCATTAATTTGAATAGGCACTCACACACACAGGATTACATACTCCGTTCACCGACCATTACTCATCATATTATAGTCTAACAAACTGAAAAAAAAAACGAAAAAAGTATATTAAATTGAATCGAATCGAAATTAAAAGGAAAAAAAGAGGAGCTCGTGGCTAAATAATAACAGCCACTCGGATCGATCTTCTCTTCCAACTATGTTGGGAAAAGGCTAGGCTAGGCAGATGATGATGATAAATCGAATCGAAATTAAAACTCGGCTTACCCTAGGACCAGAAATTCAGTCTTATGGCATCCAACAACCACCACTGGGTAAGCTTGGTGGTTAATGACGTAAACCCCACTCGCTCTCTTATAGGTCTGTGGCCCAGCAGTGGGAACGTTAAAGATTACGCTTAGGTAATGCCAAAACGCAATCAGATGCATGTTATGTTTACTTATTTTTAATCTCCGTTAAAATATTTACTTATTTTCATTATCAACAAATACCTATCTCGTATCTGTTTCGATAAATTCTTTCACAGTCTCTCACCACTCAATCCGTATCATTTCTTCAAATCTCATTTTAATCAACAATATGGCCTCCCATATAAGAAATCCTACGATATTTGGACTGGATCTCAGAGGCGGTTTCCCAAAGGAATTTCTCGAAAAAGATTTCAGAAGGCTTGTGAACGTATATTTATAAAGAAATAATCTCAAGAGCACAAATGGGATAGGTCCTTTTGAAATGGAGTAACGTTGTATCGAAGTTGTTGTTTGTTTACGGTAGTATAACAAGCCACTAGCCTTGACCTGCTAACTGCGAGTATATCCGCGACAGAAATTGAAAGTCTTTGAGATACGTATTACTAACGACAGACCACATTTGTCAGCCTACAATAACATAGTATTTGCTTAGCGTTTTCATATGTTAGGGCTGGCTTCCAGTCTAGCCGGATGCAGCTGAACACCAGTACTTTAGATGGAGCGGTCGCCGATCTGACTTCCACAGCCCAATAACCTGGGTAACAGAATAACCCTTGGTTTAACTCTTTGTCCGCCTCTATTGCTTTCGAATACCCATAAGGACTGTCAAAGATCTACAAAATGACAGTCAGGACAACCAGACCGGGAGATCATGTTTTACATCAGTCTTTAAAATTAATTGGTGACGTTATTAGTTCGCAAATCACTGTTAACTGCTTCCCGACCTATTGACAGCAAAATAGGTATCAAGCAGATCACTAAACCACGGTATCACGCTTGACTTTCACGGCCGTTTGATTTGAGTATTAATTACGTCCTAGTCGTTAAAAGAAATTACTTTACTGATCGTAAAATCATAAATTGAGAGAAACCATGGCAAACTACTGAAGTTGACGTGGAAAGGACTGTACGTAGGCAACTAGATATATATATTTTTACAATGCTATCTTGGCCTGAAAAATTGAAAAATGTAACTTCTCATGAAAGAATTTAACTTACAGAGCGGGTATCAAGTGGCTTTGATTATCGATCTACACAAATATAGTTCAGTTATGCGTTAAGAGCGTTTACGACATTTAGCATTTCATAAAAAATTTCGAGTCCTTTTTTTCGAAACGACGGAACCGATTTTAATGAAACTTCATTCGCATAAGCAGGATACATAGCTCTAAAAAGTTATAAGAAATAATTTTCGAAAAGTAGTGTTACAGCTAAATTAGACCGATTTTGAATTTCCCTAAACCAATTTTCAATTATTTTTTTTTAAAAAGACATTTTGAAAATGTTCTCACGTAACTTTTTAGACCTATGTATCTGTATGTTTTATGACCTATGTATATATGTATGTATGGTTTATGTGTATGAAGCTCCATTAAAATCGGTTCAGCCGTTTCGAAAAAAAAGGACTTGAAAATTTTTATGAAATGCCGTAAGTGGTAAACGCTCTTAAGCTTAAAGAATTTAATTTTCACTTTGAATGAACTGGCAAAGATACATACAAGGTGTAAACACACCCTTCACAAACCCGTCAATCAAGCATTCTTGACATCAAACTATGTAACTCTACGCAAAAATTATTACTGGGAATATTTTTTTTTTTGGTGTGAAAAATTACGTTTTACGGTCGAACTCAATGTAAAGCACTCAAAACACTGTGCTGATGGATGCATTGAATAGTGCAGGGGTCATGGAGAAATTTGAAGTAAAGATAGCACTAAAAACTTGCATTTTTTTTTTAAACTTGTGAAAAAGTTGAAACTTAGACCTCCAATATCTCCGTAACTAGATGTGATCCCAGGTATGGTCCAGAACAAAAAATGATCGCAATGATGTGTAGAACAAATGCCTTTCGTCTTTGTTAACGGTATTTTTACATCCATTACATCTACCGTATTACTAAATATCGCCCTTAACAAGACTAGATTCATCCATTCATTTTCATTCATTCCATTCTTATTAGAGAGATCTAGTCATTTATTTCATCTCACAGTCTCCTCCCAGTCGAGATATTCCACCAACTGTCTACTAAAACCCCTGATTAAACGTTCTCACTAAACATTGAGAGGCGTTCTCAACGGTAATTACTGTGGTTCCAACACGAATTTCACTTAATTACTAATTACTCTGAAGAACTGTAAACGACACGCGACACCAACATGAAAATAAAATTAAACCGTAGGATTTACACGCGATGGAGGAAAAGCCGGTGTACGGAATAATGTATACCGTTAATTAGTACTTTGCTTTTCTTTGATCCTTTAATTTGTAACGGTCTAATTTTTTCATGTTGTCCTCTGTTTTGGAAATACTTTGAAAATCGTACGCATTCGCAGTATGAATGTACATACGTATAGACCGTAGGTACCACTTATTTTTTATGTATTTGTTAATTGTGAAAAATATTACAGATGTTTCCAAGTTAGGACATGGATGAAATGTTTGATATGTAACTAACTCTTGTCCCTCGTTTCGTCACGAACAAAATAAGACAGCGCATACGTAATACAAATAGTCCACATCACACATCCGAAGGATTTCCGGAGGCAATAGACCATCTGGTCATACACGCACGCCGGTTGCGAGTACCTATGCACCTGACCTTTCTGAAAAACTTCACCAATAAGGTAATTTTATGCTTTATGACCTTCTAGGGCATCGCCCCGTTTTAAGCTTTGATCACATCCCATCAGTACGTAGGTTTAGTATGTTGCCAATGTCTTGTTATAGATTCTTGTCGTGATCTCATTAGTAAAGACAAGGGTATTTCCTCGTATTCATTAAAATACTGGAGAATAGCTATGATTACTGTTGAGATTTATTATCATTCATCTTATAATCTAGTGAATTTGCATATTACATGGGGACTTAATGATGCCAATAAAGATAAGCTGACAAAAGGTAATCCAGCCAAGTGTCTATCTTTTGTAAAGTTTTGTGACTAAATAGGTAATTATCCCATTAAGACCTCTTTTGTCTCAAAGATTTTCAGTTGAACTACCTACATACCAGAGAGGCAATTACTTCATTTTTTAAGAAAATTTGCATTCTAATGGCAGTCTGAATTAATTTAAAAGTGGGATTAATCTGTCAAAAGTAAATCTGGTTGACATATTTTTCTTTAGTTTTTGACGTTAGTTGTGAGATTGCGAGTTTACGACTAGATTTTGAACGATTCAATTGAGGGAGTTGGCCTTTTGATATTGGAGTGATGATGATGATCTAGCCGATTTCGGCCACAGCGACTGCATTCGATGGCTTTCTAGGGTGGCTGTCAAGTGCTTTGGTAGCCACTTAGTGGCTGGCTAGCATTTCCAACTTTGGCCAAAAATTCCAAGCACAAAGCGGACATGTCAGAACACCATTTACGACATCGTAGAGAAAGAGTCTAGTGTTAATTATACGCTTATTAGCTAGAAAACTCGTTAAATTAGGAAGATACTTGAAAGGAAAGGGAAAAAATAGCATAAAATAAATAATTTGGGTCCGTGAATAACAACTGACCAGTTGCTTATCTCTGAAATAGGTGTACATCTATAGATACATATAATAAAATTGTAACAGGCCGATGTCTGTACATTGAAGATATTGAAAAAAAAAATAGAGCAACAGAAGCCAAAACAATCGTTTTTAGAATTTTTGTCTGCCTGTCTGTATGTTTGTATGCGCATCACGCAAAAACTACGCCATGGATTTGAACGCAGTTTTCAAAGCTCTACTGTTAGATGATTAACTTAAAATATAGGCTACATTAGATATAGTTTTGGACCCGATAGGTGGCGCTGTGCGAAGCAAGGGCGGGTCGCTACTGGATGAATATAAATAAATAAGAATTTGTTCCGCATTCTCGCTTGTAGATTCAAACCACAAGACCTTCTTCCTACAGAATGATAACAATTTCCAATCGAATCACTGAAAATGTTTCTAAACATTTTCACAGAAATCTCCTTGAGGAAATTCCTGTCCTGTAAAATGTAAACGTTATTTTCCTCGCGGTCAGGCCAAGGGTATCTAAAGCCAATCGGGACAGATGTCCTGAGCAGCGACGACCGTCCACTGGAGTGGAAGGGCCCTTGGAGTGAGGCCACATGAACTTACCTTGTACCGTGTTTAAGGTAATGAAACTAAAGTGTTATAGATATATTTTATAACTATTCTTAGGGTAGTGGGCTGGTCTTTAAAAAAACTTTGACAATTAATTGTCAATGCGCAATCTCATGATCACATGCACATACTTACATTATTGTGATTATAAAATGCTAATTGGCATTGTAATATTATTATTGTTAGCTTTTAAGCGTTTTGGAAAAAAATCGTTGGCTTAGAATGTATTTCTGAATAAATAGATAAATAAGTACACTTATGTAATTACACCTTTTGATTGCACCGTCAGGAAAATTAATTGTTAAGTAAATCGACACCCTGCGTCAATTTACTGCTGTTTCATACAACTGTCAAAGAACGCCATTTGCGACTGGTATACATACGGACAATTTAAGTTGGTAAAATCAGTACCTACCTTTGCTTATGAATTAATTTCCCGGATTTTACCTCCACATAATTCACTGAGAGATAACAGCTTCAACTAACAAAATAAGTATTTATAAAAAAAAGACTAAATTAAGAGTAAATATAAGTAGGTACATGTTTTAGCTAAGTACAATGACGACAATAGGACACTTAGGCGTCAAAGTACTCCTACGCATCGCTGTCATCCGGGAACGTGCCACATTTTTAATGTTTTTGTAAAACGCTTCTTTCAGCACATTCTCACTGAAAACCTCAATGTTTTAAATTTGAAACGCATCAAGTTGACGGTTTCAGGAAGATCCAAGAATTAGATGTGATCCCAAACATCTATCTACATTCTACAAGCTAGTCGACGGTGTACAGAATTCAAAGACATGTAGAATATAATCACTCCGCTACTTTAGGTAACAATTCTGTAACAATTCCCAAGTTGGTCAGTTCATTTAGGAGTCTGTATTCAGTGACCATTGCCGGTCCTATAGGAGAGATGTAGTCTATTCTCGAGGGTCATGTAGCCGCTTTTAATGGAACATTTAGGATATTACAATAAAGGGCTTAGATACCGAGTATAAACAGACCCTTCACATATCCGTCAACCAAGCATTCTGTACATCAAACTATGTAACTTTACGCAAAAAATATTGCTGGGAATCGACTTTTTTTTTTGGGGTGAAAAATCACGTTTTACGGTAGGACTCGATGCAAAAGCACTCAAAACATTATGCTGATGAATGGATTGAATAGTACGAGGGTCGTGGAGATGTGTAAAGTAAAAATCTAACATTAAAACATGTATTTAAAAAAAAACTTGTGAAAAAGTTGGAACTTTGACCCCCAATATCTCCGTAACTAGAAGGTTCCCAGGTATGGTCTACAACAAAAAAATGATCGCAGTGACGGGGAGAACAAGTGCCTTTCGTTAATGTTAAGGGTCTATTTACACCCTTTATAATTAATCCAGCCAGTTTTGTCGATTCAATGAACATTTTGGAGGCATCTCTGAAGAGGAAAAAAGAAAACATGCTGCGCTAATCTAGTGGTAGGCAAGCGCGACTGCTGAGAATGAGGTCCTGGGTTCGATTCTTAGGTCGGGCAAAGTGTTAATGTGTTAATGGGTTTTTCCATCCGCGAATGGATAAAATAAGAAATGAGTATATACCTAAGAGGAAGTCTGAAAGTAGCGCCGGTGACTGAAAAGTTGTGTGGTATCGGTTGTCGTGGTATGGGCAATTGGGCATGTGATGCGGAGGAATGAGGAAAATGTTGTGAGGAAAGTTTTGAGTATGAATGTGGATGAAGTGGTGTATGAGTAGAGTAAGACCAAAAAAACGGTGGATGGACTGTGTAAAGAATGATATGGCAAGAAAGGAGGTGTCTGGCGAGATGACGAGTAATAGAGAAGTATGGAAGAAGAAGACATGCTGCGCCGACCCCAAATGTATTGGGATAAGGACAAGAGAATGATGATGGGTTTTTCCATCAGGAATTTCTCAGTAACTGTCAGGAAGTCTGGATTTGTGCCTGGTTGTTGGCCATAGCCTCGCCCCCTATTACATGGGACTTAAACACTGCATCCAGTTAGACTGAAAGCCGACCCCAACATAGTTGGAAAATGGCTAGTTAGATGATGATGATCTGTCTTTTATTTTCTAAGTTACATATTATTGTTGTTTTTCAAGATTTTAGCTTACACATTCTGTTAAAGATTAAACTGCACTTAAAAACACCCGTGTGATAACTATGCAAATTAAACGTGCATCAGATGCTACAAATAGCTGAACTTTCCAACTAAAGTTTCGTTTGATTTGCATTTTCGTTTCAACGCCAAACTTGTAGTTGAGCATAAACAGAGCATACCAAAATATAAGAACGACTTTGCTATTTCTCCAAGTTAACATGAAAACAACTTAGTTCAATGTACAGAATGCTTGGTTTACGGCTTCATTAAAGGTCTTGGTACACCCTGTATGGGTGATAAAAATTGGGGTTGTCGCAAAAAAAAATACCAACATATAGTAGAGTTGTGTTTTCGATTTAAAAATCGACGTATTTACGTTACGTTTACACCGCGCGCTCGTGCTTGTACCTCTGATTGGTCTCTGATGCAAGATGTTATTAGACCCCGTAGAAAATTTGATATTGCAATATAATTCCACTCTATCTGAGAACAGAATTTCCTGGATCTTTGATACACTTAGGTTGTAGAATAGGGCTATACCTACCAACCTACCAACCTACCTAGGCAATAGGCAATCATTTATGCAAAATAACTACAGTGGGAAGTAAATCCCATCGGCTGTAGATGGTGATCATGGTGAAGAGAGTCCAAATAAGTACATAGTAGTAACTAATATATTCAATATATTCTAAAAGAAAGAAACTATTCAAAAACGTCTTTCTTTTTACAAAGAATTTGAATACTACCTTTTCTAAAACTTAATAATTAACTACTTCGTTACACACTTCAGAATAACTGAACAAAAACTTAACGAGCTGAAACCAAGAGAGTTTCAAGTTGTCTCATTAAAAGGTACATTAAATTTTAACAATAAAGTCAGTAGGTACTGAACAAGCCTCAACATGGCCCCAGGGCTGAAACTTTCCGTACTGTACAAGGCACTTATATTCATAGGTACGGTCTTACTTAATAGCCTGTGTAAAATTTATGACAGTTAAGTTATTAACCCTGTCCTTGCAATGCTCAGACACCATGTACCATTGTTAGTTACTATGACAGAACTATTATAATATTCTAGTTCGCACGTAAAACTCGTAACTCGAAAGATCATCTTGAAAGAGTAATTTGTGGTAGTCACTTATTTGTTTATTCAAATGATGCAGAATTTATTATTATAGATCACAGTTGTTATTGGAAAACTTACCTTCTTTTAATTACTGTTATCTTCGCGTAGTTTTAATCCTCGTAGTTCATTCACTTAAAAACAATAAAACTTACTTTCTAAACTAGTGTCACACATCAAAACACTTGTCAATAAATTAGAAACAAATGTAACACACCACTTAATAATACTTCGTCACTAATACTTTAGTTTTTTAGTTGGAAAACTACGAGAAAAGTTTTCAATAGCAGCTAGCAAAACCGAATTTCCATTGCTCTCTGACTTATCACAAATTCATCAATTGTTTACAATTGCTGCCCTACAAATGGGCACAGTTTAAACGGGTCCATATTTGTAAACATAACCAGTGTGCGTGTTTATGAAGTAGACGCACGCCATTGTACGAAACATTTGGCCAAGAGTGTAGCGTGGTCGACGAATGACGGTAAGCGACTGCCGCGCGCGTTATGTGTTAGCGGTCCAGTAACCAGGCAAGTTCACTTGCTCTAACTTATGGTTAAGAAAGTTAAATAATATACGCTAATAGCAGTGCTTGTGTAATGCTGACTGTTACCGCATGTGGAGTAAATAGAGCTTGAAGATCTATAAAAGTGGTTTCGCTTTCCGTTATACGACAGTTAAACTTTTAAATTATTTGTTTTTCGTTTAAAGCTCAGTTTTGACTGTTAATATACCCAGTTTTGTTAGCAGTCCTTTATAATGATGATAATAATATATTAACAAACCTGATAATACATTAAGTACTCAATGGTTATCATAAAACAAAAACATATTTTTAGCTTGATGCACAATTTTGCAAATAATTCAATTCGTTTTTTGTGTTTTTGTGGATATTTTTTGATTTGTAATAACTACATATAGAATTCTGAGAACTGCAAACAAGATACTTGGCCAGAGGTTTTCTTAAAAAAACTTATAACTCACTACATTCGCTATCCTGTTCTGTTACACTTAGTTTCATGATACTTAGTTTCATATAAATGCTGCCTAATCTGTGTGCAACGTAAGTAATTCAAGAAAATTCGGTACGAAATTTCAAAGAATACTGAAAGGTAGTATTAATTACAATAAAATTGTAGGCCAAGTTTACAATCAAAATAATTATGTTCTGTACACTCAAATGAAAATGGTCGGATTGTAGGTGTAGCTTTACTTTTAGTTTGAAAAGAACAAATGAGCTAAGTTCTGTCAAAATGTACCAACCCACATTAAAATACCTCTCATTTTTCGAAGTAATTGTAATAATTTGAATAGTTGATGATATTTATTTTTCATTCGTTCTAAGTATACTTTTTGGTTTATACAAGGTGTAAACCGACTCTTCACGAAACCGTCAACCAAGCATTCTGTAAATCGAACTCGTAAGTAAATGTACGACTATTTTTGGGGTGTTACGTGTTACGATAGGAGTCGATGTAACGCACTCAAAACACAGTGCTGATGGCTGCATTGAATAATACAGGGGCCATGTAGGTATTTAAAGTAGAACTGGTTTTACTGGACAATAATATACTTTTAGAATCTTAAATAAGTTTTAAGTGTCTAACTGAATTTTAAAATATTGTGGGCTGGCTCTTTTTGCCAGACCAAAAATACTCAAAAGTGTCTAAATAATTCGGCAACTTTTAAGGCGATACCTACATTTCTTGGAGAGCAGCGGTGGCCCAGTGGTGGACACCCCGACTTACGAGCAGTAAGTCATGGGTTCGAACCCAGCCAGGCGCATTACTTTGTGTAAGTTATTTTATCACGACTGCTCTCAAAACGGTGAAGGAAAACATCGTGAGGAAACCGGCATGACCTAGAACCAAAAATTCGAAGACATGTGACATCTACCAACCCGCACTGGGCCCGCGTGGTGGTTTATAGCCCATTCCCTCTCATAGAGAGGAGGCCTGCGTCCCAGCAGTGGGAACATTAATAGGCTGATTATGCTATGCTATGACTCGTTTCTTGTCACGTAGATCACAATGACTGGATAAACGTGACCTTGATGCGTCACAATAACGGAATTTGTTATTGTACTCATGACAATAATGG
Organism: Noctua janthe; assembly: GCA_910589295.1. NCBI lineage: Eukaryota > Metazoa > Arthropoda > Insecta > Lepidoptera > Noctuidae > Noctua > Noctua janthe. Next base: position 5,989,240 of record OU342560.1, read on the forward strand.
TATGTAGTTACTCAGTGTGGCACCTATTACAAATTACAATAACATCTCAAATTGGCTCAAAATAAACAACATAACATTTGGTCATTACACGGTTGTTATAGTTTGCTTTAATTCGAGGTAAGATACTTTTAGCAAACAGAAGCGAATATGTTTAAAAAAAGACAACGAGGTACACAAAATAATGAAAACAACTGTTTACGTGGAACAAAATATCAATCAAAGAACTAACATGTGCTACGTACCTACAATCTCTTTTCTCCTACTACGTAAAACCTCATTTCTTAATAATACAATTTCATAAAACTTAAAAAAAAATCATAATCAATACTTTAGTTCACTAGTTAGCCATTTTTCTTATTTCCATACAGTAATATTGCCAAATTAATCAAAACAGCGAAATATTTTTGACAGCTATTAACGACGTTGCCCACTTTCTTTCTAACATGCACCGATGAATGTTGACAATCACCAATTACAATGGTGTAAGTCCGAAATTGTTTCATAAATTTTCTTGAGTCTGACAAGCACCGGTGTATCGTAACAAACGGCAAGATAATGTGACAAGGTGAATACTACATGATGTGTGAAATTGGTAAATGATTTCCATCATTCTACTAAATACCTTTTCTTTCTTTCTTTCTTTCATCCACCAATTCCACACACAATATAAGATGAGAATAAAAATAATAGTAATTAGGCAAGTTACTTTCCCCAACTAAGAAACTGAACGCAGCATGAATGTGGTAGAATATTCATAGTATGCTAACGAATGTAGAACAGTTACTTAACATGGTATGAAGTGCCATCGAAGGTAATCTTAGTTAAAATATCAATAGGAAGAAGTTACTGCGTCCTGCTTTTTTTGGTATTTTTCCGCCATTATTATTTTTTTATTTTGGGGAAATAGGAGATCAAAAAAACCTGTCAAAATTAAATACTTCATCCCAACTTAGCCCCTTTAGTACATGACTTTTAAAAAATTCTTTCTTAGTGCTCACCTCTGTAATGAACATAAAATAACATAACATCACGCCTGTAATCTTTGAAGGGTTAGACAGAGGTGTATCTAATAGCACACCCACATTTCGCTAGTTATCTTTTAAGTCCCATGTGGGGGCGAGCGTATTGCCATCAACCGGGCGCAAATCTAGACTCCAGGACTGCTACGGACAAATTCGTGACGGAAAAATCCAATAAAACTTTGCCCTACCCGGGAATCGAACCCAGGACCTCATGCTCAGCAGTCGCGCTTGCAATCACTCGACCAATGAAGCAGTCATTCTTTGTTATGAAGTTATGAGAGGAACCTTTGTATAAAATTGTATGTAGACCCAACCGTTCGGGTCGCGCGATATCTGTCAGCTGGTAAATTTAAGCTGTGTTGAAAGTCTGCTCGGTGCAAATAAATGCTTTTTAATTTCATTTGGTTGCTTATTTGCCGTATGACATAACAAACACACTACCCTACAAACACACATCATCTTTATTTGCGTCCATTGACGAGATTTTATAACGAGAAAAAAAAAGCGTTAAAACAATGGACTGTGTGTTTCTTTGATAATAATCGTTATGCTTGAACGATCACTGAAATTAAACAAAAGCATTTCTAGGAAGCATTTACAGCATAATACTTATCAACAACACAAAACATCAGTCAGATCATACCTTGTATAACGTCCACAGAACAGAGAGGCTCAGCGTTTGCTGCGAGCTGCCTGACACCACTACAGACTGTACTCGCACTACGACAAAAATAAACATAATTATATAGAAGATGACATCTTTGAAGACGTCCTGTGACTCTGTGAGGCAGTGACAAGAGTTGTGCCCTCAACGCACTTTCGGCACCCCAAATTTGGAAGTAGATAGGTACCATCTCTAGGTGCTAGCATAATCAACCTATAATGTTCCCACTGCTGGGACACACGGCCTCCTCTAATCCACCACGCGGGCCCAGTGCAGGTTGGTAGATGTCACATGTCTTCGAATTTTTGGTTCTAGGACATGCCGGTTTCCTCACGATGTTTTCTTTCACCGTTTTGAGAGCAGTGGTGATGAAATAAATTACACAAAGTAATGCGCCTGCCTGGGTTCGAACCCACGACTTACTGTTCGAAAGTCGGGGCCGCCACCACTGGGCCACCGCTACTCTAGATGCTAGCCACGCCTAGAATAAAAACGTTGGGATTAACGATTTTCTTACCTACTCCTTAGCTTTAGTAAAACTGAAAGTGTCTGATGAGATGATGAGCGATAGAGAAGTATGAAAGAAGTAGCCATGCTGCGCCGACCCCGAATAAATTGGGATAAGGCTTAACTGAAAGCAAAATGGCCTTCAAAAGAACAGTTCGGAAGTACTATTTGAAATCAGACTAAATTGCTTACAAGCTAGTCATTAGTAGTCATAGTAAATATTATAAGGTTCCTAGTATTTCGGACTATTTGTATATAAGGTCTATCTTTTCATACACGAAATATTTTAAGAGTAACTTCTATAAATCGTAAAGTCGCCATATCAACGAAAAAAAAAATTATCTGAGTGTTTTATTTTTACAAAATTATTATAATTCTAAAAATTTTTGAGACTTTTTGCATAAAACCTTTACTCAAATATTCTAACAATGACAGTAGGTAAATACGACGTAGTAAACTACCGTAATTGATGCTTAAAAATAAGGAGCCAGTATTTATTTTGTGAGTCAAGTAATTTTAAATTATTTAATTTTTATAAAAAATATACTCAGATAAAAAATAAATCCCTTGATATGGCTTTGTTATAGCCGTTAGATGATTTCCTGAAAATATTTCGTGTATGAATAGTTAGACCCTATATAGCTATAATATACAACATTATTTTTAGTATTTGACAAACCTGAATATAGTTTGTTCAGAATAAGTAACTGAATTGATTCCAATAATTTTTAAACCATGTTATATTTTGTCCCAAAAATATTTAAAAAGGCTACAAGTTGGATACCGAGCGACACTAATAATGAGCTCAAGACGACGCTGGAGGCGAGCACGCGGGCGCGCCGCGTGGTCACCACGTTTTTGTGCCGGTAACAGAACAAGCTTATAACTTTGTAATTTTTCATGATACAGTTTCGAAGTAGTAGTAGTAGTTTTTTTGTACATAGATTCTTTACATAAAAAAACTAGACACGTGTTTCAGGTTTCGCATATACTAAAACTAATGTTGTACATATTAGTTTATTTAATTTTATTAATTAATTGTATTTTTTTTTTTTAGTTTGTACCTATTTATGTATATCAATATATGTTAACTAAATGGTATTTTTCATAATGCTGTCCTATTTGACCCAAAGGTAGACTGGTAGAGAATGCCTTATGGTATTAAGTCCGCCTATGTACCAGTATTGTACATGAAGTTTAAATAAATAAATAAGGGCAGGAGAATGATGATGTTGATAGCTTTAGTAATAACTTTTTAATTATTTAATTAAGACAAATTCTCGAAAAAGTAAAAAAGAAACGTAACTTAAAGACACAATTCGTATAGATCGTCATTAACCACTCAAAGTATCACATTACTGATTTATGACGATTTCCCCATGGATTTCTTATCCAATAGGTATGCACTTTCCATCTTTCACAAGAGACGCTTGACCCTTATTTAGTCCGGTTTTGAATAGGTAGTTCACGTCATGAATGTCGAGTCTTTTCTTTTAAAAACTCTTATTCTTTATGGCCCGGGCTACCCATGTACAGACGCCAGCACATCAAGCTACCCAAAACTGTCAAATTTTCGCAATCAACCTTGAACCTAATGCTTTAGGGATAAAGTTGAAAATATATTAAATAAATTTGACAGTTTGTAGGAAGTAACTTCATGTGCTTGCATCTATACATCGTAGAGACTACCGACTACTACAAAATTCACTGACGGAAAATTGGTCGACCAATTTTCAACCTTATCACTTAGGGCATAAGGGTGAAAAGTGGCAGACCAACAGTAAACTTAGTAGTTCATATACCCTTAATTTTTAATGGGTGTCCCACTGTTGGGCAAAGGCCTCCCGTTTCTCCTTCCAAACCTCTCTATCTTGTGCAATCTCTGGCCATATTCGCCCCGCAAACAAGAGCAGATCGACAACCTTCATTAATATCACATCTAGTTCACTCTCTCAAAGGTAGTTAATAAATTAATTTAAAATATATTAAACTACAGAAATCTCTCGATCGTAATCAAGCTAATTCATAATACAATAGAAGTCAATTTTCATTTCGATATTTTGTTAAAAGTACATCGCGATATTTCTCATTAGAACAATGCTGTTTTTTAATAATGTTTCATAGAATACGAGTTCCATTACGATTTAACATACCTAATGATTTATTGAACATTATTTTACTTGATTAAAAAACTAGGGCTTTATTTTCGGTAGGTAGATTACATATTATTTCTTGGAATTAGATTTCGCTTATAAAATCATTACATTGTATAACATCACACCTGTTTTACGTGAATGGTTAGGCAGAGGTGATTAAATTTATACCCACAATTCGCCACTTTGGTTTAATTCCCACGTAGTAGGGGGGCGGGGGGGGGGCTATTCTATTCTGCCTAGCCTTTACCTTGGCTTCCAGTCTAACCGGATGCAGCTACATACCAGTATTTTACATGGAGCGACTGTCTATCTGACCTCCACAGCCCAGTTAGTACTTCTTTCGAGTTACGTGACCAATAATGTACGGAACAGCTACAATTTTTTTCGCGATTTCATGGTCAAGCCCATAGTAAAAATTGATCATTTTCATGAGTACTATATACTACTTATTGTCATTTAACAAATTAACCAGTTTTTTTTACTATTTTATTTTTCTAAAATTAATTAATAATGTTAGTAAGTATTCTTTAAAGGATTGATTAATGTTAAGTATACACAAAGTACCACTTAAATAACAAACATTTCCAAGTAAAATAATTTACTCTTCTACGAAATGTGATAAAAACAAATTACTTTCCTGGAACCTGTCGATTTGTTCGGCGTCTGCACAATTTCCTTATTCATCTCCCCTCTGATCTTGTTTCCGAGGTGTGGCTAAACATTTTATAAAAATGTTTGTTTTTCAAGCTTTCCAATCATTTACCAGGCGATAACGAAGCGGTGAATGTAATTTTTTAATAACAATATTGTTTTTCAAAGGAAAAATTGGCGATTACGCTAATTGCGCCCTATTAAACTTTGCTACTAATTAAACAAAAACACACTTGGGAGAGGCCTATGTCCAGCAGTGGACGTCTTTGGGCTGAAATGATGATGATGATGAAACAAAAACATTTAAGAGCGAGTAGACGTACGTCCTGATTGATTGATTCACCAGATTTGATTGAAATACCTAAGATAAGAAGAATTTTTTAGGTCGGAATGTAGTTTTCTGCCAGCGCCTTGGGTATTAGGTACATGTTAGATGTTACGATGTTTTATGAAGACAATTTTCAAAAAGAGTTCTTGTTTTCTGAACTAAATAAACAATATCTTATGAAATTGACTTGAATGAAGTACACAGTTTAGTACAAAATATGAACCACACGATTATCCTAAAAGAGTTTCACAGCCCATCCCATGTAGGTACCAAGTTTTTATTATTTAATCATACAGAGTACCCAAATAAGTTGGCAGATATATTTACTCTGTGGTAAAAGATGAATAGGGTGGATGTAAAGTTAATTTAATTCCCTGACCCCACATCAGGCAGAACCAATTTGTTGTGCCTCCATTTGTATCTTTTGCGCTTAATCTTATACAGGAGTCCATTTATTACGTTTCAGATACCTACGTTTTGGTTCGTGAGACTGAATTTTTTGGCAAGTAGAAATGGCCTCATTGGTCGTGTGGACCGTGTGGTCGCTACTGCTGAGCATGCGGTTATTGGTTCGATTCCTATGCCGGCAAAATGTGTTTTTTGTTTTTAACATTAACTTATCTTCCCAGTATCAACCCGTAATGTGGATTTGTGCCCGGATGATGGCAATAGGCTTGCCCTCTATTAAATGGGACCTTAAACTTTACTGATAAAATATCTATGGATGTACCTATTATCTGCCTAAACCTTCGATATTATACAAAGGTAGGGAGGAAAGTTACATGTCTTGGATCAAACGACGGATAACACCTTCAGGGCGTGTTATATTCATGAAAATGAAGATCTTTTAGCACGGGACCAACTTTAAATCACGAAAGGTAAATCAGCTGCTACATAGTTATACAAGGTGTAAACGGAAAATTCACGAAGCCGTCAACCAAGCATTCTGTACATCCAACTAAGTAACTAAACATTGTGCTGAGGGATGCAATGAATAGTAAACGGGTCATGGTGGTATTTAAAGTAAAGTTATAACCTTAAAAACTAGTTTTTTTAAAGTCTTCAAAAAGTTGGAACTTTGACCTCCAATATATTCGTAACTAGAAGGTTCTCAGGTATGGTCCAGAACAAAAAAAGTATCGCAATGACGGGAAGAACAAGTGCCTTTCAGCTTCGTTAAGGGTCTTTTAACACCCTTTATAACACAGCATATACGACAAGTACCTCGGTACAAATAACATTACCACCTGTATATTTGTCAAAAAAAAACAAAGAGCTTTGGGCTTATAAAGCCGGACTACTTTGGGAATGTTGTCATACAGAAATGTTGATTACGAACATTTTCGATTTTGACACACGAATGCTACAACAGTAGTAACAAGGAAGCACCTACCTAGTAGATTATGATTTTTATCGTCTAGTCCCGTCTATAGCTCGTAATATTTGAATGTCTTTATAAAAAAGCAAAATTAACTACTTATAGTTTAGTCTATTTTCTAGTTTAGGTAAGTTTTCTTCCTTCCATTTATTCCCCGCGAAGTGAGCGTTAGACGTAAGTAGTTTTTCAGCGAATTTCACTTGCGAGACTGTTCCCCTGTCAGTCACATGATTGATTCTACATGAACTGAACACAGCTAGTAGAAATATATTATATTATACTTACCAACGACTCGCCCCTGCTTATTAGCGCGCGGCGCCACCTATCGGGCCCAAAAGAATTTAAACTGAAGTTTAAAGCTTACCATACTTATTCACATTTCTTTGATAATACTATTATGATGATATACACATACAGGGTTACATTAAATTTACTAGCGAAACGCTGCAGACGTCGTAAATGTCGATTATATTGCATGATTAACAAAAATAAAATATGAAGTCAACGATCTCATGTTGTGTGTAGTTACTAGTTACTAACTTAAAATATCAGTTGAAAAATCTTATTTTCGTGTAAACTTCATAAACGTTATATATTTTTCAATTCATATCGATATCAAAACACAACATACTGATTTTCTAAACGCATACTATAAGTAACTAAGCTACTTGTGGTCATTGACCTAAAAAAATCACCAAGTATTTAATAATGTTTTACACAAAAAAAAATTATACTTAGGTACCTATGTGTTTAGAATGTTTAGATATCAATAGGTACACATCACATCTGTGAAATTCTGCTAACTATGATCTTGTTTACTTAGCAATATTTACTATTTAAACAGTTCGGTATAAGGTAGGTTAGGTACTCTTAGGTTTATGCCACGCCGCTGCCGCCGCCGTTGGCCACACGCAAAACCAAACGCCTTTCACTACGGAAATATGGGAAATTGTACATTATTAGATTAAATTACTTCTGTAATTGATAGCCTAGTGGTTTTAAGTGGCTTTGGTTATAATTATACTTACGTACTTTTACATACTGGCGTTAAACTTCCTAGACACGGTAAAAAATCTACTTTTCTACAGCTTACTGCTGTGTTGTGGCTCATCTTTAATTTTTTTTTAAAGTGCTAGTGCCTTGGCTTGTTCTAATGGATAGATGGAAACAATCTACTTTCTTACCTACAATTATTATTAGATAGCTATCACACCGGTGTCATGTTGTAATTTTATTGTATTTATTATTTGTCAAATCAAATTATGTGAACATGAAGTGATCAATTGGAGTGAGCGAATGATGTTTTGTAAGAGTAGGTAGGTAAGTACTAGTGGCTATGGACTACCTCTTTTTGTAAAGCCTTTTTTAGGTAAACCTTGAAAGGAACCTTGAGCAGGTGACTCAGTGGCAACATCCTCGACTTACCAGTCGTAGGGCGTAGGTTTAAATCAACAATTATACTTAGTGTTAATTAATACATCACCACTGCTTTCTAAACGGTGCTAAAGGAAAACATCATGAAGAAACTGGGATGTCCTAGAATAAAAAATTGGAAGACTTGTGACATTCACCAACCCACCGTGGTGTGCGTGGTACTGTTAAAATCGACTAAACAAACCTATATCATACAGCAAGAAGAAAATCTAGTGGGGAACAGCAAGAAGAAAATCTAGTGGGGAACAGCAAGATACAGGCACCTATCAGTTGTCTCAACTGCCTGCCTGATAATAAAATTTCCTTCCGAAGAGAAGAGGTTTTATACAACATTAGTTTTAGTATACGCGAAACGTGAAACACGTGTCTAGTATTTTTATGTAAAGAATCTATATACAAAATTTCAAAAATCACAAAGTTATAAGCTTGCTGTTACCTGGTTGTCCGCTCAAAAACGTGGTCATCACGCAGCGCGCCCGCGCACGCGCCTCCAGCGTCGTCTTGAGCTCATTGATAATAATAATTTGGCAATATCTAGATACCTAAATGATTGCGATAGGTACTTAATGTCGGTCGGTATCCAACTTGTAACTTCTTTAAATATTTTTTTGACAAAATATAACATGGGTTAAAAATTATTGGAATCGATTCAGTTACTTATTCTGAACAAACTATATTCAGGTTTCGCATATACTAAAAATAATGTTGTATACAGACCACTAGACCAAACAATGACAGTCGGTTTCTCCTTTACCTACCTTATCAAATTGAACCCACTATTACGGACCGGGATAACCCAGGAAAACCATAATTATCAACATTTTGCGATGTTCCTTAATTTTGTAGTAACGGTCCATTCACTGACCACACGACGCACCGACTCATAAAGGAAAAGGAAATTAGTAGGAACTGCTAAAAGCGTCAATTGTAGTTCGTGTCGGAAATAATTTATTGGGTAATTCCCTAATTTCGGCATTTGTTTAACGACTCATCACTACAAGAACACAACTTTTGTCGGGTGTTAAAATTGTGAAGGCAATAGCTAAAGCATATTACCCATTTACATAAACAATATGTACAAACGCCATCACATCAAGCTACTCGAAACTGTCAAATCCCAATCAACCTTGAACCCAATTAATTCTTAAGCGATAAAGTTGAAAATCTATTAAAGAAATTTGACAGATTGTAGTGGCTTGATGTGCTGGCGTCTGTACCTACATTCTAAAGTTAAAATTAGACAGATAACTTTATCAGATATGCCTATTTTCAGTAATATTACGCGCTCCCTAAATGATTGTCTAAATAAAAATGTAGGTACCTATGTGCTGTTGGAATTTCAATTTATGACTGTGTCCCCTTAAAACAACAGAACATTCATGTTCGATCGAATCTGCATAGAATAGGCAATAATGCTCGGCGGCTTGTGATTATGTGTGTATTTTTCTTAATTTTGTGGGCAATAAATAACAAGAATAAGTATAGTAAGTACTTACTTTATCAACTACAGTCTTTACTTCTTATAGGTACCGAAAAAAAGGAATTTACTGGAAGAAAAGCATAGATATCTGCATAACCTATGAAATCGCTAAAAATGTGTGACTTTCCGGTCAAATAGCTTGTTAAATAAATAGCGACACATTATAAAAAGTTATTAAGTGGATGCAGCGCTAACGGCAACTCATTGTCTTGTCTACCCCTTGACCCACTTGCTACAAGACACGAGTCGTGATATTTCGCTGTCATTCTAACAAAGGGTGGTAAGTTATGTTACGTCAGTGTGTGCTTTACACGTGGTCGAGAATATGATCGCTACATAAATAGAACGGTATACATCGGCTACATCTAGGTAGATGAAACAGTTCCTAGGTAGATCGTTTAATCACTTGGAATCATACCTATGCTAGTCGATAGCTAGACAGATACGTCACCGTTGGAGACGTAGGAGAAGTATCTACTTTTAGGTGTTTAGTGGCTTGAAATGCTAATTCAGATAACTCAGTTATTGATTGCAGTCGCAGCCTCCGGAGACATAATATATTAAGCTAGCATTATTTTTCTAAACGCTTTTCGAATTTGCCCGAAGTTGATCTCCAAATTATTCTGAGTTCGACCAAAAAGTGCCATATTAATGCAATGCGACTAACAATAAAAATGCAAGATTATTTCATGTTGATTAAATTCAATATTTCACTGGCTTTTGATCTTTCAAACTTTGGAAAGACAAATTTTCTTCGATACTAGCGCCACTCCGAACCGATGACGAAAAACGCGAATAACAAAACCCACTTAACAGCAACGACTTCTATTGCGAGTTTTGAATAACACCGAAGGCTTGCATGGTTTTCAAGTTTTATTCGTCATGATTTCAATGGCGTATTTTCTTCTTCTTGTTTTCACTACAGAAAAGTATACCTGCAAGTAACAATAATCAAACTTTAAAACTGCGTTAAAAGGAACGATAAAGTCGGTTTGACAGGTCACTGCAGACTGCACCTGTCAAAAATAATAAGTGTCAAAGTTATACGATACACAAAATATTGCACAATTCTTGCGGTTATTTATTATTTAAATTACCAATAAAAATCCATGTGATTAGTTGTTGACAATGGCCACGAAAGAAAATGCTCGTCCCCGCGACTGCCTGTCCTGCAGAATCGTTGGGGCTGTCGGTATGGTGGGCATTGGAGGTTACCTCGCGAACGTTGCCTGCAAAAATAAAAGTTTACCAGGGAAATATGCACTGTCTGTACTATCCTTTGGTAATTAATGCTTCTTTATTTTGTATTTGATTTCCTCTCAATTTTATAGTCATTTCTATATTTCAAACATATGAATGCAATGTTTTATTTACTGAAGTGTAAAAGTGTTAAGTGTTCTATTAAAAATATTACTTATAATAAAGTGACTGTATATCTTACTTCACAACCTAGTTACTAAGCATTTTCTCCATGTAAAATACTGGTATAGTATAGTATAGTCTGGTTAGACTGGAAGCCAACCTCATCTCTGTCCTAGGACAAGATTGGGGTCAGGAGCAGGCCGAGGTAATTAAAAAAAAAAATAGGAAAAGACTAGGCAGGTGAACTATAATAAAAAATTGTAATTTATAAATTTCCAAGTTCATTTCCTGGTTTTAGTTAAAATATGGGTGATTTTCATAATAAACTAGAATTTATTATATAAAATTATCCACAGCTCTCTGGACACAATTCCAATGTTTATTACTGAACTTCTTCCTTTTTTTAAAATATGAATACAGTATACAGCTATAGCTACATATTATATAGCTTTTGCTCATGGCCTTACGTATGGAAATTAATCCAAGGGAATGTTTTATATGTAGCCGATGACACAGGGATAAAGCAGCTTCCCGTTAGTGAAAGGATTTTCGAAATCAGATCAGGAGTTCCAAAGATTACGTCCTACAACCAAACTTACAAACAAATTGCACCTCTTTATAATATTAGTAAAGATTAGTCATATTTAATATTAATACAGATAGTTAGGTATACCAATAAATATAAATAGAACCTTCAATTAAAAATATTGTTAGGGCATTATTCATCACAAAATTATTTTTCTTTCAGGTTTCATCTGTTTGGGAGTAGCAAGGTATAGAAACACATTCCCTTTCAACAAAAATGAAGAATTTAAGTCGAGGGCATGATAAGTACACTAATGTACATAAAGTTTTTATTAAATATTTTGTATTAAGCTGTAAAAAACTTGTAAAATAAAAATCGTGTTAGTTTTGTTGTAAGTGCTGTAGAATTAATTTTTTGACAAATAAACCTTTGTTTTAAAAAACAGTCGTTAATCTAATTCCAAGAAACCATTGATTATTTATTGTATGGGGTATTTAGTATAAAATATCAAATCGAATTTTTTTTGGCGAATCATTCATTTCAAATAATTGAAAACAATGACATCTGTATATTGACTGTAACAGCGCCTCTCGTTTCTGTCTTCTATCCAACTTTTCAGTGATCAAGTTTTAGAAAAGAAGCACAGATGGCGCTAAACAACAAAAGGTGGTTTTAAAATTAAAATACATTTATTTATTTGTTTAAATAGATACTTGCCGCACTTACAGTTTGCATCAAAGCGTGCAGCAAGCCAACAACACAATATACTAACTAACTAAACTACTACCACTAAACAATTGCATGCACACAGTATTGCAATTGTATGCATTACATTGTATTGCTTTTATTTATTTAAACTTCATGTACAAGAGTGGTACATAGGCGAACTTAATGCCACAAGGCTTTTGTCCTATCATTAAATTAATTAACAGTTTGTTCTGAACTTTTCACCGAGGTTATGGTGTAAACGGTAGTAAATATTAGTGTTTTTTTTACCACATAGATCGTACTTTTTATTATCCATTCATAGATGTACGCCTACACACAGCCTACGTGTTTTTCTGTTCCGTGTGTGATTCGGTGTGATAAATGATGGATTTATAAATGTGACAATGTCGGACATAATTATCATATATTATGTTCAAGTGGGTAGAGGTACCTACTTAGTTACCCAATTAGACAGCAAGGTACTTATGCAGAGAATGATCAAAAATTTACAGAACCAAATGTTACAACTTTTTAATTGATCAGATTGATAGCTAGGTACAACTATGTAAATGAAAGGACCTAGTGCTCTGATATCTCCCAACCTATCTAAACGACAGAGCTCAGTCCACAAGGTTACTTTTACCTGTCAATGTCATCTAGACCTGTCACTTATATCGGCGTCCATTGATCTAGTTCGTAGAGTAGGTACCGACGCCAGCATATCAAGCTAGTACAATCTCAAATCAAATTTCTTTAATACTTATTCAACTTTATCGCTAAAGCGTTAGGTTCAAAGTTGATTGGGAAAATTTGACAGTTTCGGGTAGCTTGATGTGCTGGCTGGCGTCTGTACTTCCATAACTCTGGTTGTAGTATTATATTATCTGCGCGCTGTTTTAGGTACCCTACTTGTCGTATAATTTGTGCTTTAACGTAAGCACTTGGTAGAAAACAATCCAAGGTCGGTCTACAAGGGTGACTCTAAAGCTCTCTGATACAATTAGAAGTTAAAAGGTGGCGGCTAACAGTGAACTTTAGCTACGCAGGTTAATTTAAGTATCTACTTAGCCACGTAATGTAAATTAGTGACTTAATGAAGTCTTAAATTTCCATCAGTGTGATAATAGTCAACACCTACGTACATAATTGCACGGTGAGCCTAAAATGAAAGCGTTTTAAGTCATGTTTTAACAAATTCAATTTAGATCCCGCCAAAGACAATTTTATAGAACCCCCATAGATAAGGTTTTATGCATGCATGCACGTTGTCCAACAGCCAAGGAGGTTTTAAGCCCATTATTTTCGAACCTACTTAGATTTTACCGATTTTTGTAAAAAATCTCTACTTTTACGACAATTTTTCATCAATCACGTCTTGTACAGGTACGAAGAGTACATAGGTACTACCTACATTGACAATGGCTCGTTGTTCATGATTTACAGGGAAAATACACGTTTTATGGAACATTGTAACACAAACACAAGAATTCATTCATTAGGTAAATTATTTTAAAGCCCCAGCGTTGAAGTTTTTGTCGATTATTAAAAGAAATCAGCTGTTTCAAACATGTTACAAGTGGTTGTGTCCTGACACAAAATTTGATGTCCCTCACGCCGTTTATGGTTTCCATAGCTTTCAAAACATCATCGCAAAGTTCATTATACAATTTTGACCCACTTCGGAGTCACTCAATTAATTCATACCTGTGTTGGTGTGCTAAACTTCACAAACATCCGCTTCCCGGAACAAATTATGCGCGGGCTTGTGACCGGGAAACCAATATCCCTTTATTGAACCAAACACGCGGAATGATAATAGGCGTTTTTGGTTATTGCGGTCAATCTTAGAGCAGACTAGCATTGATGCTATTCGCTCACTCTCATAGTCTGATGGGTCGCAAATCCATCACATCTGCAGGCAGGTAGAACAGGACCAACGTGCTACACTAGCACAGGGGTATTATGTCGCTAAAGTTCAGGCTTCTAAGAAATTTGCGATTCAAAACCCCAAAAACACTGCCCGACATGGGAATCCAACTCAGGACCGGGAGGCGGTTTGGCAGTCGTGCTTGCAATCATGAGACCAACGAGGCACGGAATGAAACATAGCAGATAGATACAGAAAACATTTCAAACCAAATTGCGATCCTTCAGCGGGGACCGCATGCAATTCTATAGCTCAGTCACACACAATTGAACGGCAGATACTGTGGTTTCGAAACCAAAGTTTGGATTACATAGGTACATTTCCAAGTTACCTATATACAGCTGTAGGTAGGTAGACCCGGAACAGAATGAGGCCGTGAGTTTGGTCCTTAATCAGAATAAAAACGAAACAAATTCCATGAATATTAACGCCGTCATCGTCAATTTTCATAGATATGCAAATACTTTCGGTCTCCAGTTAGAACCATCTATTTATACCTCTTATATTTCTTCAGCTTAAAGGAACAGCTTTATCCATTGCTCCATTTGTTCACTAAAGTTCAACCCTTGAAAGTACAAAACCAGCAATGGATGACGTCCAACAACGCGTGGATCCCGTCTCGGGCCAATTTGCACGGACATCATTAGAATTCCGTACGCGAAGCCGCAGTAATAAATAAAGATACCGGTACTATCAGTCAAGCTTAGCCTTGTTGATATTGTTGAGACTTTAAGGGACGTTAATTTGTTTTTGTTAGCACAGCTGGTACCGGGAAACAGTTAATAGTGACCTTACTTGCAGGTTGAACGTTGACTCCCTCGGTGTTAGACAAAAAAGTAATAATTCAAATGCAATTTTGTACCCAGAGCGATGGTTTCGTGATTGCCTTAAATAAGTCAAGAAGAAAATCAACTGCATTATGTACGTACTTTACCGATATAAGGAAAAATAATGACCTAGCTAATAAATCTAGGTAAGTAGGTAACAGTGGCGAAGGTACCATACAACTCGATTCCTCCTTCGCTTTGAAAACGCGCAATCAGTATTCCATAGACAAATAATAAAATCACATTGAAGATATGTACTCCGCTGCTTACCTCTTATAAAAATTAACCCTTCGCTACTGGTAGGTCGGTACTTACTACGTACAGGTACTTACCCAAAGACCAAAGTGTTTTGAAGGACCCTAGACAGGCCTTGCTAGACCGTGATAGTATCACCAATCTTGATCATTAATTCTGGCTCCTACCTTCCACACGCCATCATTTTCTTTCCAAATCTTTTCTCGTAAAGTACCATACCCGCAAATCGCACCACAAAAAGTAATGTTAACTCATTGGCCCTCCATTTCGGGATTAAATAAGAGAAATCACGTTACCAGCGCTTTCATGTCATGAATAGGCACTCAGGCTATTCAGCGGGACTGGGCACGCTTACATAATGACGTGTTTATCCTTCACGCCACTATTTCGTTGGGGTGTGTAGAAATGGTTTTTGGACTTTGGACGGATATGTCGGGTATATGAATTGGATGTTCTTTTCCAGTAATAATCTTCAGCTTACCGTATGGTAGGTAGGTACTGTCAGAGCTGTTTTGCCCTGGTACAAAAACGTTGTCTATATTTTATTTTCAAGAAAACGGATTTATTTCGGTGCGACAAAAAAAAGTCTGTATTATAAAAAA
This sequence comes from Noctua janthe, assembly GCA_910589295.1. NCBI lineage: Eukaryota > Metazoa > Arthropoda > Insecta > Lepidoptera > Noctuidae > Noctua > Noctua janthe. The sequence goes on from OU342560.1 coordinate 6,005,067, forward strand.
AAACGACATGTACAATAATTTTAAAAATTCTAATTCGGAGGGGGTAAGAATCAAGCGGATATCAGGATTTTTTTACCAGCCTGCTATATGTGAGGCTGCCTTGGACAGACAACATTTACAGGCAGTGTCGACCTACCTTCCTAAATTTATGTACTCTTACTATTATTTATAAATGCAAAAGTTTAGATGAATGGATGGACATTTGTTACTCAATCACGCCAGAACGGGTGAACGGATCTGGATGAAATTTGGCACAGAGATAGATTATAGTCTGACATAACACATAGGCTACTTTTTCTCACACACACACATCAAAATTTCCACGCAAAAGAAGCCGCGGGCAACAGCTAGTTTGAAATAAATCTTTGACACTAATACCGCACAGCCAAAACAACTGAAAATTATATAAACCTGGAGGAGGTTATCTGTGGGAACCTGACATTTAAAGGTGTAAATATTTAGTCAGGATTTATAGCGAAGTGAGGGATTTAGGTATTTATGCTAACGAGAAGGCGAAAGCCTCCTTCTAAAATATTAATGGCAATCTGTAACTGTCCCCACCCACAGAGTATAAAATCAAGTTCTGAGTTCAAAATACAGTAGTGCGAAAGGTCAGTGGTGGCCTTGTGGTAACGGCCCAAATTTCGAGATGAAGACCGTACACCCAAGCTGGCAGTTTACTTTGTCTAATTTATTTATCACCACTGCTTTCAAAACGGTGAAGGAAAACATCAAGATATAAGTACCTACAGGGTGGGAGGGACATCGACGCACAAACGGGTTCACACCACTTATACCAGGTCACATAGAAATGTTTTATCGGCAATTAAAAAATAAAGGCTGTTTCCAACACGGTCAAAATGTATGGAACAGATTTTTTTTTTTTTGGTAATCGTTGGTGCGTCAATGTCAAAAAAAAACTCAACTCTGACAAAGCTAATTATTTGAACTTCAGTAGAGCGCTAAAAGTAGGTTCTGTTCATGATCAAATGCAAATTTCCGGAACTATTTAGATTAAATAATAATTAATTGAAAACAAAAAAATAACGCTGCACCACATAGATAGTAGGTACAAGTAGCTGCACCCTAATAAATGTACTGTGATAAACACCAAACCCTCTCACAGAGAGGACGCCTCTGTCCCAGCATCGGGATCGGTACCTATAGGTTGACTGTGCTTATACAGAACATAACATCACGCCTGTCAACCCCGAAGGGTTAGGCAGAGGTGTACTTAATGGTACACCCACATTTCGCCGGTTATGTTTAAGTCCCATGTCATTGGGGGCGGGCTTATTGCCATCAACCAGGCACAAATCCAGACTCTTTGGCTGCTACAGAGAAATTCCTGATAGAATAACAATTTGCCCGACCCGGGAATCGAACTCAGGACCTCGTGCCAACGAAGACTACCTCTTTGACATTTACTGAAATGTCAATGAGGTACCTAGTCTGTATGCTTATACAGTGCAGTGCTAATTTGCTTTTTCCACCGCTTCTGCAGCGCAAAATTACTCTTTTGAAACAGATAAGGCATGAACATCGATCATCACACGTGCAGCCTACTCCCCACGCACCACAACGGCTGGATAACCCTGAATAAATGGCACCACCGTTATTTCAAGTTTCCTCTTGTAGAATTTCACTTAGGCCGTGATTAATTTTGCCCGGTAGTACAATGAAACTCGCCCTCTAATTGTGTTGAAATTAACACCGTAATTACCGGTGGCCGTACTTCAGTGCATTTGTACCAACTCTTAGCGGAAAATTGCCCTGTTAAACAAAAAGCAGTAGGTGTAGGTATGTACCAACAGACTGGTGTACGTGACACAAAAACAGGAAAGATAATAATATTGTGTTTTTACGTACGTACAGACGACAGCACATCAAGCTACCCGAAACTGTCAAATTTTCCCAATCAACCTTGAACCTTATGGTTTAGCGATAAAGTTGAAAATCTATTAAAGAAATTTGACAGATTGTATTAGTTTGATGTGCTGGTGGTATATGAATTACTTACCAACACCTTTTTCGCGTAGAGGGTAAGCAGTGACTACGGAACGTCACCTGCTAGGATCCTAATACACACAGTTGGTTCATGAAATATTGAAGATACCAATAATCGTTAGGTACTTACATAAAACCAGAAGTTCCCAATGTCAAATACGTCCAAAATCTCTTTAGTAATTACAATCCAATCGTCCCCTAAAATCAATAATCCAATTCTCGTCTCATACGACCAGCCTTTCTCGTCATGACATTAATATTAATTTTATTTCTCAAAGCTTACCATCACTTACTTACTCTCATAATAATCCATTCCGTTTTCCATCTTCTCCGTTGAGTAGGCACCTACATACTTAGTTATACTTGATTGAAGCTAGACCTATCATGAAATATAATAAAGTGCAATTGAGGCCACGGCGAAGTCCATTCCATGATTCCATCTAACATTGTTATGAATGTTTACTGTTTATTAGAATATTTCTTGTAGCGTAGCATTTAATATTTTTTATACTAAGATGTTAAAGACCTACATGCAGGGTCAAGTTGAATTAGCTTGCGAGTCTGCGAGACTCGACTTAGACGTGGTAGTTATCGATATCTAATTAAAGACAATGATTTGATTTTTTTTTGGAGTTTACCTAGGTAGCTTGTTTTGTGGCCAGTTCATCTTTTTGAAAATCACGACAACAAAATTTTTTAACTTTTTGAATGACCATAATCAATTATTCAGATATAATTTATTCGTTTTAAATTTTATAAAATTAACGCCCTGTACTCTTTTACAGCACAGTCGAAGGTCATAAGTCCAGTAGCAATTCAATGTTCATATTCGCCCGCACGGTTCTGTGCATAATCTCTGTATGTGTGATGCTTCAAACAATATTACGTCATATTACAGAATCCTACGAGAAGAAGATGTTAGTCGGATACAAGTGGTCAACATTACCCAACGATAAATCTATACACATAAAATCGTTGGTCCTGACTATCAATGCACAACTCAAATCACTGGACGGATGGGGCTAACATTTGGCATACATATAGCTATTATTTTTTTTTTTTTTTTTTTGAAAAACGTTGCCCCACACTAGGAATTTCTCCTGTATCGTGGGTGCGTTTACAAACATTTAAACTCACATACACAAACAGCCAGACCCGGAACAACTACCTGTAGGCCATACAAATATTTGTTCCGTGCGGGAATCGAACCCGCGACACGCAGCGCAGCAGTCAATCGCTCAACCACTGCGCCAACCGTGCCGACAATTATGATGTAGGCACCCGCTAAAAAAAGACGTTGGAAAATTAAACCCATTTATGACGAAAAAAACGAACTCGCCTAATTGTGTGGAGTGTGGAGTTGTTGAAGACTTACACCACTTATTAATGGACTGTGTTTGGTATGACTCTAAGAGAAATGACCTGCTCAATGTGTTGGGGTTAAACAGACTTCAAGTAGGCATAATCCATAAAATTCTGTCTCAACCGAATGGCGATGATGTGTGTTTATGTTCATGGCACAAATATGAACAATGTGTATCTAGGGTACGATAGGACTTAGTAATTCTTTCTTGCATATTGATACCGTGACTTGCTGGAAATGACCGACGATTAAATTTATTTAAATAAAATTCATACCAGAGCTCTCGATTACGCTTAACGACAACCAAATAAACGTTCAATAGTAATGGGTTTAAGTTATAGATTAATATTTGTAGAAAGTATATTAATTTATTATCGCCAAACATTATGTCTAAGTCCAACAGATAAAAATATTCATCGTCTGGTATTCGTGTTAAATATTTTCTTGCATCGAATATTGGTGTTTCTTTGTAATGAATAAATGAAATAACATGAAAAGAAACCAATAAGATGTCGCCCAATTTAAATATCAAAGTGGCGATGTACAAGCGACGCCATTTGTTAATAGCCGGGTGTGCTCTCGCATTCGAATTCTGACAAAGTGAGCACACAATTCGAAAAAAAAACAAGCAATTTATTATCACGGTTAAAATAAAAATAACAAATCCTACATTGCTGGTATTTACTGCAAATGCAATAAAAAAAACCAGAAGTAACAAAAAAATGAATTAGCAATGTTATTAAAGGCACGCCCCAACCAAAGAGCACACTCTTTAAATATTTTTTTTTCAATATGCACTTTGAAGACTTTTACTATATCTACGTAAAACATGTGGCTTATAATTATCAACCAGTGGTGTTTGACTGTTAAATACATTAATAGATATAATGTGTCAATGGAAAACCAACATGCTTCTTTTGCGCTGAATGAATAACCTTGATTGACATAATTATTTGTAATCTGCATCAAAGAAGAGACGAAGAAATTTGCTAAAATTGAGTTAAGGAACACATAGTTGCGGTAATTCCGATAGTTTTTAATACTGCACCAGGATATCACACCATATATTAACGTAGCTGTTGTCAACACAAAAACAATGCAATACGTAGAAAACACTAGGGTTTCGTATAATTTCCGAACATAAGACATCTAAGATATCCAAAGAATGGAAGTGATTGTCATTTTTTAATGCACGCAAAAATATTTTGTTTTCCTCTTTCTCTCGATAACACTGCCATGTTTTCAATCATAATGATACTTCCGATAATAACGTGGAACAACACTGAAAACCAAACGCGACTAAATTAAAAAAAAAAACGACAAGTTGTTATTGCACTGTGTTCGGTATAACATAACATCTGTACTATATATTATATCTACTATTAATTATTAATTAATATTATAAAGCTGAAGAGTCTGTTTGTTTGGTTGAACGCGCTAATCTCTAAAACTACAGGTTCCAATTGAAAAATTATTTTAATGTTGGATAGCCCATTTATCAAGGAAGGCTTTATTATAACATCACGCTACGATCACATTAATAAACCCTCTCTCTCTCTTATGTGACGCAGACAAAGCTGCGCGGGTCAGCTAGTATTTTATGTTTGTTTGTTTTTCCTGTTTATTACAATATTATCTTAGGATGTCAACCGCATTCTGATTATAGCAATAGGTATGCTGACTAATATTAATATGGAAGTAGATGATCAACCAGGTCATATTACGTGACTGTACATCATCATCATCTGCCTAGCCTTTTCCCAACTATATTGGGGTCAGCTTCCAGTATAACCGGATGCAGCTGAATACCAGTATTTTACATGGAGCGACTGCCTATCTGACCTCCACAACCCAGTTAGTACTGGGTAATACGATACCCCTTGGTAAGACTGGTTGTCAGAATTTTTGGGCCACTGACTGCCTAACGACTGTCAAAGATCTACAAATGACAGCCGGGACCAACGGCTTAACGTGCTTTCCGAGGCACGGAGGAAACTCGGTATGTAATGGGCGGACACCCATCCACAGACCAACCTAGGCAAGCACGACTTAACCTAAAGATCGACCCGAGCGGCTGTTATTATTTAGCCACGAGCTCCTCTATATTACGTGACTGTACATAACTACCTATTAGTACCTACCTACCTATCAAATTAGTCATCATCTGCCTAGCCTTTTTCCAACTATGTTGGGGTCGGCTTCCAGTCTAACCGGATGCAGCTGAATAGCAGTATTTAACATGGAGCGACTGCCTATCTGACCTCCACGATAATACGATACCTTGTTACCAAGGGGTATCGTATTACCCAGTACTGGTTGTCAGACTTTATGGGCCTAACGACTGTCAAAGATCTACAGATGACAGCCGGGACCAACGATACCTATCAAATTAGTATTCTTCTTTATTTTAGAGTCAAGAGCGAAGAACGAACTGCATACAACTACAGCTACTACTACTGCTTGTATTTATGGTAGTATCATTATAAGTGCCTATATAAATTTTGGAAAGCAGGAAGGTTTTTTATCACAATGATTTCTTATTTAACCCAAAGGTTGACTGGTATGCCCGCGGGAGACGCCCTGGGCGTCGGGGGTCACGTGGTGGCTCCCGGCCACCGTAGGCGCGGGCCTGTGGACGGCAAGTTATGGGCTAGCTCGCCGTCCGGCCGTCTTATGACGACAGGCCGTGTCGACGGCGCGTTCGTGTTCCACGTGCGCCTCAAAGAGATGTCAGCAAATAAGTAGGGGTCCGCAAGGGCCGATGCCTACCAGGGCTGCGGGACTGTTCGAAAGAGATACCGTGGCCCTGGAACACAAAGGGCAAAGAAGGAACATGGATGGGTTTTAGTCAGTACAAGTCTGACACTCCCTTCCGCTCCGCCCAGAGTGGGGGGGGTCATTTGATGATTTCCCATCCGGAAAAAAAAAAAAAAAAAAAAAAAAAAAGGTTGACTGGTAGAGAATGCCTTGTGGCATTAAGTCTGCCTATGTACCACTATTGTACATGAAGTTTAAATAAATAAATACAACTGAAATCCTTTCAGACAAACCGTCTGAAGTCCCCACAATACTTCAGATGTAAAGTAAATAATCGCCTGAGTTTAACTAGCTCATAAATCAACAGTGTAGTTAATATTAATGGCCCACCTCAAGCGTTGACGTTAAGTGCACTGCTTGTAGGTAGGTACTTCTTATTATTAAATGAACTTCACCTGATGTTAGACGATTACTTCACACGTAAGTACGTTGAAAGTTCAAACAAATAAAACCGGCCAGGTGCGAGTCGGACTCGCGCATGAAGGGTTCCTTACCATCGTAGTAGGGGAGCCCTCTTTATTTTTTAATATATTTTTGTTGTTATAGCGGTGAGGAAATCCGTAAGAGAACCAAGGTTACCGACGTAGCCCGAAGAATAGCCAAAGTTAAGTGGCAGTGGCAGTGGATATTGCTCGCAGAACGGATGGCCGATGGGGCCGGAAAGTTCTGGAGTGGCGACCGCGAACTGGAAGACGTTGCGTTGGAAGGCCTCCCACTAGGTGGACCGATACGCACGGGATAGGTCAATGTGGCGACACTTGGGGGAGGCCTATGTCCAGCAGTGGACGTCTTTCGGCTGAAATGATGATGATGTTATAGCGGCAACAGAAATACACATTCTGTGAAAATTTCAACTGTCTACCTATTACGGATCTTGAGAAATAGCTATTAAGCTCGTTTTCAGGTTTCCGTACCCTTGCTTAATAGCTATTACTTTAAAGCTGAAAATATAGTGCTGAATGGTTCTCTTAGCGCGTGGCCACTGTCGGAACTAACACCGCCATTTTGTTTTAACAATACAATTTTTACATAAAAAATAACAAATGTTTATCGACATCCCCTGCTTAAAATATCATTTAAGGTAAGAAGAACCATGATGTTCAAGCTCCAAAGAACCATGATGTTCAAGCTCCACAAGAACCAGAATACCCTAAAGCACTGGGCCCGTACGACCACCACTTATAGAAGTATTGCTTTACTTAACATCACGCCTGTAATCCCCGAAGGGTTAGGCAGATATGAGTCCCTAATAGTACACCCACATTTCGCCAGTTATGTTTTTCAAGTCCAATAGGGGGCGAGCCTATTGCCATCAACCGGGAACAAATCCAGGCTCCGTGATGAAACACATTTAGTTAATGATGAAAAAACCCAATAACACTTTGCCGGACCCGGGAATTGAACCCATGACTTCATGCTCAGCAGCCGCGCTTGCGACCACTACACCAACGAGGCAGTTGAACTACACTGAAGTAAGATTAAAACAATTTTTTGTGTTTTCATAAGAGGTTATGTTAGGCCACCTGTTAATTTTGAGGGACTGGGCATTTAGTCTTATTCTTTATTGCACACAAAAAAAATAGAAATACACACATAATTACAACATATATTTTATGTACAAAGGCGAGCTTAACCCAGAATTGGGTTTGCTTACAGCAAACCTTATTGGATTGTGAGATTTGCAAAAGAGGATATGCTTATGTGCAAAAACAGTACATTTAAAAACTTGAATTAGTATAAATTTTTAATATTTTTATACGCAGACCCTGCGTAGGGAACTACAGCTGTTTTGACATGGAAAGAACACAGCCATACACAGACAGCAGCACAGCTACAACTGTAGTTCCCTACGCAGGGTCTGCGTATAAAAATATTAAAAATTTGTTTGTTATGGCGACTTCTATACAACATTGATTTGGCTGTAATGTCAACGCGTTGGTTTAAGTCAGTTCGATACTTTCTTAAATAGATGACGCCAACGACACCGTAAGACGTTATTAATGGAACGAAAATTTCGAGACCTGTGAGCAGGGTGCGATGGTCTAATTGGTTAAGACGTCCGGTGTACTGAATCGGAAGGTCGCAGGTTCAAACCCTGTTCGCACTAGAATTTTTCTTTCCATGTCAAAACAGTTCAATTAGTATAATTTTATAACCAAACTTAACTAATACATACAATATAATAGACGTAACACATACAATATGTATGAATAAACATACATATAAAATACTATATACATATTATTATCACGTTGACGGGAAATGTTCTCTTATTCTTTTCTTGAACACATCTTTTTTTTTTTGGATGTTAAATCATCAAATGACCCCCCCACTCTGGGCGGAGCGGAAGGGAGTGTCAGACATGTACTGACTAACATGTTTTCCAGGGCCACGGTATCTCTTTCGAACAGTCCCGCAGCCCTGGCAGGCATCGGCCCTTGCGGACCCCTACTTATTTGCTGATATCTCTTTGAGGCGCACGTGGAACACGAACGCGCCGTCAACACGGCCTGTCGTCATAAGACGGCCGGACGGCGAGCTAGCCCATAACTCGCCGTCCACAGGCCCGCGCCTACGGTGGCCGGGAGCCACCAAGTGACCCCCGACGCCCAGGGCGTCTACCGCGGCGGCTGGGACGTGAGGTTCTTTCCCTCTCACGTCCCGCCACCTCCTTCACTAGCATGACTGCTTCGCAGAAGGTGGTGACGGCTTCCCATTCCCTCTCGCTCCGGACCATGGCTTGAACCAGGGACGGACGCGAGAGATCGCCGCCGCCAATCGCCGCTACGAGGACACGGCGGTGCTCCGCCCAAGCGGGGCAGGCTCTTGAACAAATCTAACGAAGGGCTATCCCGCAAGGAGTGTGGAAGCGAATTCCAAAGGCGCACAGCGCGAACAGTAAATGAACCATCATACCGACATGAGGAGTGGGGAGGGAAACGAAGGAGAAGAGATGATGATGAGCGTTTGTTTAACGAATCAGTGTTTTTTTGGATGACTTACAGTCATCCTACAAATAGGTTCTCGTGTCCTGTTAAATTAATTTCCTTAATAAAACAAACAGAGTTCCGAATAGTTTTGATGATTCAACTTTGTTATTGCTTCAAATTATTTAAGCAAACATCAATTAATTTACTCCGCGGTAATTACTCTCTAGTACCCTTCATTTGATTGATGAATAAACCTATTGTTTGTTTTTCCTTTAATAACTCTAGTGGAATAAAGGGTAGGTAGGGTTCCTACTACCTACTCTATGTATACAGTACAGTCCTTTCACATTTCTTTTACCTCTGGCAGCAACGCAACAGCAGCCTTATCACAATCGAAATAAGAGGATCAGTTTGTTTTTGACAATGATACAACATCAGGGGTAAAAAATCTATGTACGGTTTGTAGTACCTTCCTACTATTGAACTGTGATTCGTCTATGATCGTTTGTCCTAAGCTCCGTATCCAATTAATCCTTTCTTACATAAGTGTCAAAAAACAAATAAATTTAATAAGAAAAGTAACACTGCTCCTGTCAACAGGCATCTGTCAGTTGACTCCTGTCAAAATTTAAACTTGCTGCGTCAGTTAGTTTGTGTTTGACAGCTATTTTTATCAGACTACTCACTAATTTGAGGAGAAAATGGAAAAAAGTGAATTTCGTGTGCTTATTAAGCATTATTTCTTGCGAAAAAAAACCATTACCGAGACCAAGACTAAGCTTGATAAATACTATGGGGACTCTGCACCATCGATTTCAATGGTAAAAAAGTGGTTTACTGAATTTCGTTGTGGCCGTACAAGCACTGAAGATGCCGAACGTCCTGGACGCCCAGTTGAGGTCTCTACACCCGAAACAATCGAAAAAATTCACGATATGGTGTTGTCCGACCGAAGATTGAAAGTGCGAGAGATTGTGGAAGCCGTAGGGATCTCGCATGGCTCAGTGGTTTCAATTTTGAATGATCACTTGGGCATGAGAAAGCTTTCCGCAAGATGGGTGCCGCGTTTGCTCACAGTCGACCACAAACGCAATCGTGTAACAACTTCACAGGAAGCTTTGGCGTTGTTTAATCGCAATATGGAGGAGTTTTTGCGCCGTTTTGTAACCGTGGACGAAACATGGATCCATCACAACACACCAGAAACCAAACAACAGTCAAAACAGTGGGTTTCTAAGGGTGAATCGGCGCCAAAGAAGGCCAAGGTGGGTTTGTCAGCCAATAAAGTTATGGCGACTGTTTTTTGGGATGCACGCGGGATAATCCACATTGACTACCTTCAAAAGGGAAGAACAATCAATGGGGAATATTATGCCAACTTATTGGACCGATTCAATGACGATTTGAAAAAAAACCGACCTCATTTGGCCAAGAAAAAAGTTCTTTTCCACCAAGACAATGCAAGGGTGCACACATGTGCAGTTGCCATGGCAAAAATCCATGAATTGGGCTATGAATTGCTCCCTCAACCGCCCTATTCTCCAGATTTGGCTCCGAGCGACTACTTCTTGTTCCCAAACCTGAAGAAATGGCTTGGTGGAAAAAGATTTGACTCCAATGATGAAGTCATCTCGCAAACAAAGGCCTATTTTGAGGACCTCGACAAATCATTTTTTTTGGAAGGGATAAAAAAATTGGAGAAGCGTTGGACAAAGTGTATAGAGCTCAAGGGAGACTTCGTTGAAAAATAAAATTATTTTTTTATCAAAAAATCTGTGTTTTATTCCAAAAGTCACGGACTTATTGACCCGCCCTCGTACCAACAGACTGGTGTACGTGACACAAAAACAGGAAAGATAATAATATTGTGTTTTTACGTACTTACAGACGACAGCACATCAAGCTACCCGAAACTGTCAAATTTTCCCAATCAACCTTGAACCTTATGATTTAGCGATGAAGTTGAAAATCTATTAAAGAAATTTGACAGATTGTATTAGTTTGATGTGCTGGTGGTATTTATTCGTTTTACATTTTATAAAATTAACTCCCTGTAATCTTTTACAGCACAGTCGAAGGTCATAAGTCCAGTAGCAATTCAATGTTCATATTCGCCCGCACGGTTCTGTGCATAATCTCTGTATGTGTGATGCTTCAAACAATATTACGTCATATTATAGAATCCTACGAGAAGAAGATGTTAGTCGGATACCATGTGGTCAACATTACCCAACGATAAATCTATAGATACACATAAAATCGTTGGTCCTGACTATTAATGCACAACTCAAATCACTGGACGGATCGGGCTAACATTTGGCATACATATAGCTATTATGATGTAGGCACCCGCTAAAAAAAGATGTTGGAAAATTCAACCCATTCATGACGAAAAAAACGAACTCGCCTAATTGTGTGGAGTGTGGAGTTGTTGAAGACTTACACCACTTATTGATGGACTGTGTTTGGTATGACTCTAAGAGAAATGACCTGCTCAATGTGTTGGGGTTAAACAGACTTCAAGTAGGCATAATCCATAAAATTCTGTCTCAACCGAATGGCGATGATGTGTGTTTATGTTCATGGCACAATGAATATGAACAATGTGTATCTAGGGTACGATAGGACTTAGTAATTCTTTCTTGCATATTGATACCGTGACTTGCTGGAAATGACCGACGATTAAATTTATTTAAATAAAATTCATACCAGAGCTCTCGATTACGCTTAACAACAACCAAATAAACGTTTAATAGTAATGGGTTTAAATTATAGATTAATATTTGTAGAAAGTATATTAATTTATTATCGCCAAACATTATGTCTAAGTCCAACAGATAAAAATATTCATCGTCTGGTATTCGTGTTAAATATTTTCTTGCATCGAATATTGGTGTTTCTTTGTAATGAATAAATGAAATAACATGAAAAGAAACCAATAAGATGTCGCCCAATTTAAATATCAAAGTGGCGATGTACAAGCGACGCCATTTGTTAATAGCCGGGTGTGCTTACGCATTCGAATTCTGACAAAGTGAGCACACAATTCGAAAAAAAAACAAGCAATTTATTATCACGGTTAAAATAAAAATAACAAATCCTACATTGCTGGTATTTACTGCAAATGCAATAAAAAAAACCAGAAGTAACAAAAAAATGAATTAGCAATGTTATTAAAGGCACGCCCCAACCAAAGAGCACACTCTTTAAATATTTTTTTTTCAATATGCACTTTGAAGACTTTTACTATATCTACGTAAAACATGTGGCTTATAATTATCAACCAGTGGTGTTTGACTGTTAAATACATTAATAGATATAATGTGTCAATGGAAAACCAACATGCTTCTTTTGCGCTGAATGAATAACCTTGATTGACATAATTATTTGTAATCTGCATCAAAGAAGAGACGAAGAAATTTGCTAAAATTGAGTTAAGGAACACATAGTTGCGGTAATTCCGATAGTTTTTAATACTGCACCAGGATATCACACCATATATTAACGTAGCTGTTGTCAACACAAAAACAATGCAATACGTAGAAAACACTAGGGTTTCGTATAATTTCCGAACATAAGACATCTAAGATATCCAAAGAATGGAAGTGATTGTCATTTTTTAATGCACGCAAAAATATTTTGTTTTCCTCTTTCTCTCGATAACACTGCCATGTTTTCAATCATAATGATACTTCCGATAATAACGTGGAACAACACTGAAAACCAAACGCGACTAAATTAAAAAAAAAAACGACAAGTTGTTATTGCACTGTGTTCGGTATAACATAACATCTGTACTATATATTATATCTACTATTAATTATTAATTAATATTATAAAGCTGAAGAGTCTGTTTGTTTGGTTGAACGCGCTAATCTCTAAAACTACAGGTTCCAATTGAAAAATTATTTTAATGTTGGATAGCCCATTTATCAAGGAAGGCTTTATTATAACATCACGCTACGATCACATTAATAAACCCTCTCTCTCTCTTATGTGACGCAGACAAAGCTGCGCGGGTCAGCTAGTATTTTATGTTTGTTTGTTTTTCCTGTTTATTACAATATTATCTTAGGATGTCAACCGCATTCTGATTATAGCAATAGGTATGCTGACTAATATTAATATGGAAGTAGATGATCAACCAGGTCATATTACGTGACTGTACATCATCATCATCTGCCTAGCCTTTTCCCAACTATATTGGGGTCAGCTTCCAGTATAACCGGATGCAGCTGAATACCAGTATTTTACATGGAGCGACTGCCTATCTGACCTCCACAACCCAGTTAGTACTGGGTAATACGATACCCCTTGGTAAGACTGGTTGTCAGAATTTTTGGGCCACTGACTGCCTAACGACTGTCAAAGATCTACAAATGACAGCCGGGACCAACGGCTTAACGTGCTTTCCGAGGCACGGAGGAAACTCGGTATGTAATGGGCGGACACCCATCCACAGACCAACCTAGGCAAGCACGACTTAACCTAAAGATCGACCCGAGCGGCTGTTATTATTTAGCCACGAGCTCCTCTATATTACGTGACTGTACATAACTACCTATTAGTACCTACCTACCTATCAAATTAGTCATCATCTGCCTAGCCTTTTTCCAACTATGTTGGGGTCGGCTTCCAGTCTAACCGGATGCAGCTGAATAGCAGTATTTAACATGGAGCGACTGCCTATCTGACCTCCACGATAATACGATACCTTGTTACCAAGGGGTATCGTATTACCCAGTACTGGTTGTCAGACTTTATGGGCCTAACGACTGTCAAAGATCTACAGATGACAGCCGGGACCAACGATACCTATCAAATTAGTATTCTTCTTTATTTTAGAGTCAAGAGCGAAGAACGAACTGCATACAACTACAGCTACTACTACTGCTTGTATTTATGGTAGTATCATTATAAGTGCCTATATAAATTTTGGAAAGCAGGAAGGTTTTTTATCACAATGATTTCTTATTTAACCCAAAGGTTGACTGGTATGCCCGCGGGAGACGCCCTGGGCGTCGGGGGTCACGTGGTGGCTCCCGGCCACCGTAGGCGCGGGCCTGTGGACGGCAAGTTATGGGCTAGCTCGCCGTCCGGCCGTCTTATGACGACAGGCCGTGTCGACGGCGCGTTCGTGTTCCACGTGCGCCTCAAAGAGATGTCAGCAAATAAGTAGGGGTCCGCAAGGGCCGATGCCTACCAGGGCTGCGGGACTGTTCGAAAGAGATACCGTGGCCCTGGAACACAAAGGGCAAAGAAGGAACATGGATGGGTTTTAGTCAGTACAAGTCTGACACTCCCTTCCGCTCCGCCCAGAGTGGGGGGGGTCATTTGATGATTTCCCATCCGGAAAAAAAAAAAAAAAAAAAAAAAAAAAAGGTTGACTGGTAGAGAATGCCTTGTGGCATTAAGTCTGCCTATGTACCACTATTGTACATGAAGTTTAAATAAATAAATACAACTGAAATCCTTTCAGACAAACCGTCTGAAGTCCCCACAATACTTCAGATGTAAAGTAAATAATCGCCTGAGTTTAACTAGCTCATAAATCAACAGTGTAGTTAATATTAATGGCCCACCTCAAGCGTTGACGTTAAGTGCACTGCTTGTAGGTAGGTACTTCTTATTATTAAATGAACTTCACCTGATGTTAGACGATTACTTCACACGTAAGTACGTTGAAAGTTCAAACAAATAAAACCGGCCAGGTGCGAGTCGGACTCGCGCATGAAGGGTTCCTTACCATCGTAGTAGGGGAGCCCTCTTTATTTTTTAATATATTTTTGTTGTTATAGCGGTGAGGAAATCCGTAAGAGAACCAAGGTTACCGACGTAGCCCGAAGAATAGCCAAAGTTAAGTGGCAGTGGCAGTGGATATTGCTCGCAGAACGGATGGCCGATGGGGCCGGAAAGTTCTGGAGTGGCGACCGCGAACTGGAAGACGTTGCGTTGGAAGGCCTCCCACTAGGTGGACCGATACGCACGGGATAGGTCAATGTGGCGACACTTGGGGGAGGCCTATGTCCAGCAGTGGACGTCTTTCGGCTGAAATGATGATGATGTTATAGCGGCAACAGAAATACACATTCTGTGAAAATTTCAACTGTCTACCTATTACGGATCTTGAGAAATAGCTATTAAGCTCGTTTTCAGGTTTCCGTACCCTTGCTTAATAGCTATTACTTTAAAGCTGAAAATATAGTGCTGAATGGTTCTCTTAGCGCGTGGCCACTGTCGGAACTAACACCGCCATTTTGTTTTAACAATACAATTTTTACATAAAAAATAACAAATGTTTATCGACATCCCCTGCTTAAAATATCATTTAAGGTAAGAAGAACCATGATGTTCAAGCTCCAAAGAACCATGATGTTCAAGCTCCACAAGAACCAGAATACCCTAAAGCACTGGGCCCGTACCACCACCACTTATAGAAGTATTGCTTTACTTAACATCACGCCTGTAATCCCCGAAGGGTTAGGCAGATATGAGTCCCTAATAGTACACCCACATTTCGCCAGTTATGTTTTTCAAGTCCAATAGGGGGCGAGCCTATTGCCATCAACCGGGAACAAATCCAGGCTCCGTGATGAAACACATTTAGTTAATGATGAAAAAACCCAATAACACTTTGCCGGACCCGGGAATTGAACCCATGACTTCATGCTCAGCAGCCGCGCTTGCGACCACTACACCAACGAGGCAGTTGAACTACACTGAAGTAAGATTAAAACAATTTTTTGTGTTTTCATAAGAGGTTATGTTAGGCCACCTGTTAATTTTGAGGGACTGGGCATTTAGTCTTATTCTTTATTGCACACAAAAAAAATAGAAATACACACATAATTACAACATATATTTTATGTACAAAGGCGAGCTTAACCCAGAATTGGGTTTGCTTACAGCAAACCTTATTGGATTGTGAGATTTGCAAAAGAGGATATGCTTATGTGCAAAAACAGTACATTTAAAAACTTGAATTAGTATAAATTTTTAATATTTTTATACGCAGACCCTGCGTAGGGAACTACAGCTGTTTTGACATGGAAAGAACACAGCCATACACAGACAGCAGCACAGCTACAACTGTAGTTCCCTACGCAGGGTCTGCGTATAAAAATATTAAAAATTTGTTTGTTATGGCGACTTCTATACAACATTGATTTGGCTGTAATGTCAACGCGTTGGTTTAAGTCAGTTCGATACTTTCTTAAATAGATGACGCCAACGACACCGTAAGACGTTATTAATGGAACGAAAATTTCGAGACCTGTGAGCAGGGTGCGATGGTCTAATTGGTTAAGACGTCCGGTGTACTGAATCGGAAGGTCGCAGGTTCAAACCCTGTTCGCACTAGAATTTTTCTTTCCATGTCAAAACAGTTCAATTAGTATAATTTTATAACCAAACTTAACTAATACATACAATATAATAGACGTAACACATACAATATGTATGAATAAACATACATATAAAATACTATATACATATTATTATCACGTTGACGGGAAATGTTCTCTTATTCTTTTCTTGAACACATCTTTTTTTTTTTGGATGTTAAATCATCAAATGACCCCCCCACTCTGGGCGGAGCGGAAGGGAGTGTCAGACATGTACTGACTAACATGTTTTCCAGGGCCACGGTATCTCTTTCGAACAGTCCCGCAGCCCTGGCAGGCATCGGCCCTTGCGGACCCCTACTTATTTGCTGATATCTCTTTGAGGCGCACGTGGAACACGAACGCGCCGTCAACACGGCCTGTCGTCATAAGACGGCCGGACGGCGAGCTAGCCCATAACTCGCCGTCCACAGGCCCGCGCCTACGGTGGCCGGGAGCCACCAAGTGACCCCCGACGCCCAGGGCGTCTACCGCGGCGGCTGGGACGTGAGGTTCTTTCCCTCTCACGTCCCGCCACCTCCTTCACTAGCATGACTGCTTCGCAGAAGGTGGTGACGGCTTCCCATTCCCTCTCGCTCCGGACCATGGCTTGAACCAGGGACGGACGCGAGAGATCGCCGCCGCCAATCGCCGCTACGAGGACACGGCGGTGCTCCGCCCAAGCGGGGCAGGCTCTTGAACAAATCTAACGAAGGGCTATCCCGCACTTGGTTCAAGCCATGGTCCGGAGCGAGAGGGAATGGGAAGCCGTCACCTCCTTCTGCGAAGCAGTCATGCTAGTGAAGGAGGTGGCGGGACGTGAGAGGGAAAGAACCTCACGTCCCAGCCGCCGCGGGAGACGCCCTGGGCGTCGGGGGTCACGTGGTGGCTCCCGGCCACCGTAGGCGCGGGCCTGTGGACGGCGAGTTATGGGCTAGCTCGCCGTCCGGCCGTCTTATGACGACAGGCCGTGTCGACGGCGCGTTCGTGTTCCACGCGCGCCTCAAAGAGATGTCAGCAACCGAGTAGGGGTCCGCATGGGCCGATGCCTGCCAGAGCTGCGGGATTGTTCGAAAGAGACACCGTGGCCCTGGAACACAAAGGGCAAAGAAGGAACATGGATGGGTTTTAGTCAGTACAAGTCTGACACTCCCTTCCGCTCCGCCCAGAGTGGGGGGGGTCATTTGATGATTTCCCATCCAAAAAAAAAAAAAAAAAAAAAGGGCTATCCCGCAAGGAGTGTGGAAGCGAATTCCAAAGGCGCACAGCGCGAACAGTAAATGAACCATCATACCGACATGAGGAGTGGGGAGGGAAACGAAGGAGAAGAGATGATGATGAGCGTTTGTTTAACGAATCAGTGTTTTTTTGGATGACTTACAGTCATCCTACAAATAGGTTCTCGTGTCCTGTTAAATTAATTTCCTTAATAAAACAAACAGAGTTCCGAATAGTTTTGATGATTCAACTTTGTTATTGCTTCAAATTATTTAAGCAAACATCAATTAATTTACTCCGCGGTAATTACTCTCTAGTACCCTTCATTTGATTGATGAATAAACCTATTGTTTGTTTTTCCTTTAATAACTCTAGTGGAATAAAGGGTAGGTAGGGTTCCTACTACCTACTTACTCTATGTATACAGTACAGTCCTTTCACATTTCTTTTACCTCTGGCAGCAACGCAACAGCAGCCTTATCACAATCGAAATAAGAGGATCGGTTTGTTTTTGACAATGATACAACATCAGGGGTAAAAAATCTATGTACGGTTTGTAGTACCTTCCTACTATTGAACTGTGATTCGTCTATGATCGTTTGTCCTAAGCTCCGTATCCAATTAATCCTTTCTAACATAAGTGTCAAAAAACAAATAAATTTAATAAGAAAAGTATCACTAAAGATCGCAATCGGCTTGCATGTATGACCAGATGTATGAAAGTGAACGAGGCGAACGAATTATACAGGGTGGAAGGACAGCGACGTGAAAATGGTTACCATTCATTCTGAGCCCGGCCACATTTAAATTTTGGGTACGTATTAAAATCCCGAAATTTCATAATAACTATGACTGAAATACCGACGTCCAAAACAACGAAATTCAAAATACCGAAAGTAGTATCGAAACATAAAATACCGATGTCCAAATGCCCGAAAGAATGAAACCCCGAATGGATGAAATCCCGAATGGACGAAATACCGATGGATGAAATCCCAAAGAGCGGCGACTTAGTTCCCGCGATTAGGTACTCATAGATGGCACTACAACACAGTTTCAGTTTACTTCGACCAAATAGGTTAGGTTAGGTTAGAACTGTGACCAACTACGTGGAAATTGGGTATATAAAAAAATAGGTATATTTTTTGTGATAACGTGCTTCTTTTGTTCCTAATTATATGTATGATTATCATTTAAACTTTTGTTTTAGTTATATGTTATTGGTATCATACATACCTATTATGTTAAGCTTCTTTTTTGTCATAGTCTTAGAGATTTTAGGCTTTGGGATGTAATTTCGGGATTTTGAACTTCGGGATTTTAAGCTTTCGGGCAAATGAACTTTCGGGATTGAAAACTTTCGACCAAACAATCATTCGGCGTTTAATTTTTCGGGATTTCGTCCATAGGTATTTTAAATTTCGGTATTGTAATACGTACCCGAAATTTTCATCGATAATTAAAAAAAACAGCGGTTCCATACATGTGTCCCTTTCACCCCGTACAAGGACCGTAGCAGGTAGAGGTATGTAATTTCTGCCTATCTCCAATCGAAAACTGGCGTGAGTTTATGTTTATATTAGTTTATGCGAAAAGACCATCATCCATCATCTCCACAGCCTGACTTCATCCACTGCTGGTATCGGCCTCTTTGCTTGTGCCAAGCTCCACGTTCTTGTGCCACCCTCATTCAGGAGAACCACAATAAAGTAATATTAGGTACTTAAATGATTGGCTACGACAACATAATAATATGACGTCAAAATTGGACGACACCGAAAACGCGTCCTAAATTCTTTTACCGCTTATTACATCATGATAAGTTGTGACACGTTACTTTCAGAACGTACAGTAACTTAGTTTATGACTTTATGAATCAAGTTATTTTATGAGGAGGGACGTGTGTAGAAAAGTAACACCCTATTTTTAGTATCAACATGTACTTATTCATAATCGGTATTTTAAAAAAAACTGTGTCATAAAGTACGACTTAAAAAAAACAGAATCAATTTAAATTTAGAATGAGTGTAAAAACAACAAATGTTTTGACTGCCGTTCAATTTTTGTACTCTAATCCCTGTCAAACCAAGAATCGACAAAATAAAAGATTGTGTCGACACAGTGACGGATTTCTTTGCACTATCTGTCATTTTGTCGATTCTTCCGTCAATGAAATCCTTATCTACGGTGGTCATGCTACGGGGGCAGATGAACATAAAACACTACGGGTTAGGTTTTTCTTTTCTTTACCGTTTCAGTCAACTTAGAAACGCTAGGAACTAAGAACTGCTATTTAAAACGAACTATGTACATTATTTAGATTAAACTAAACTAACATCATCATCTGCCTAGCCTTTTCCAACTATGTTGGGGTCGGCTTCTAGTCTAACCGGAAGTAGCTGAATACCAGTATTTTACATGGAGCGATTGCTTACCTGACCTCCACAACCAGTTAGTACTGCGTAATGCGATACCCCTTGGTAAGGCTGGTTGTCAGACTTTTTAGGCCACTGACTACCTAACGACTGTCAAAGATCTACAAATGACACCCGGGACCAACGGCTTAACGAGACACAGAGGAAACTAGGTATGTAATGTGTGGTCACCCATCCACAGACCAACCTAGGCAAGCACGGCTTAACCTAAAGATCGACCTGAGCGGCTGTTATTATTTAGCCACGAGCTCCTCGTATTAAACTAATCTAACAACAAACTACAAAATGGCAAACAGAATTAGATTTTGTAACGAGAGTGAGAGCGGTGCCACCCTTTTGGAACATTTGTTTTTTTAAAAGCGTTCGTTTTTTGTCTTCGTTTTTTTCTTAATTTTCCCATCAGTATGAAAATGTATTACCTACCAGTTGAACTGTTGAACGTAGTACGATTACTTCGACGCAATAAAGTCAACATCGCGACACAGATCACGGCGTAGCGTCGGGGTAAACAAGTCGGTTTAATGATAAGAAGAGACTGCCGCCGCCAACCAGTCGCGCGCGCCCGCCCGCCCAACGCACGTGTATAAAGTTGCAACAGATAACAACAAATAGTTCAATTCAACCTTATGGGTGAGTCACTTCTTTTTAAAAAGAAAAAAAGATTTTTTTTTTAATTTCTTCTGGAATATGAAACGTGTTCGAATTTTGATTGAGTTATTTTTTGTTTTTATTTATTTTTGTAAATATGTTTTTTTTCCTTCAGTGGTTACAAAAGTTAGTATTCCTAAAAGTTTAATTTATGTAAAAGTGTATGATTTTAAATGTGACAGCTAATTTTCATGGTGTTTTGTGCGTGAAAGGATTTATGAGTGACGCGTGACATTAGTTCGTTATCTCCATAACGTAATGGGATCAATTCACTTTGTAAATGTGTTCGAACATACCTACATATTTGTTTTAGGAAGTATTGTTTCTTTTTCATTTTCGTGAACCGTCTTACTTTTCTACTTCAACATGTGCGTAATTTCAAATACACTTTCAGCAATACTAACTCACAGTTGACATTAGAATCTCTATAAGTTTCTAGCTACAAATTATAATCCCTAATTACCTTCACTATGCTAAGCAGCTGTACCATAACTAACTATTTTGCGCACTAAGATTTGCGTTGCCTTACTCACACTAAGTAAATAGCATCTGACTATAATTTATGAGGGAGAGAAAACGCGTGGCAATTGACACGTCCGCAATGTTTGCTAGCTTTTAATATATTATGTGTAACTTTATAGTATTGGAATCCATTTCTGTAGAAGCTTTATGCTGTTAAAAAACTTGATATCGGTAATAAAGTTGACCTTTAAAAAGTCTAGTCCTTTTAGCGTGTTAGGACCAATATTTTTCTTTTTCAATTCGCAACTATTTTATGATACGGTACATACAAAGAAAGAAAGAAAAAATATGCACAAACGCAGTTTTCGACTGTAACATGTATAATTCATGCACGGCATACACAATGGATCGATGTAACACTATTGAACGTAGCTAATTTCGTTATCTACAGATAAGCAGTGGGCTGAGAGGCGAGAGTATGAGACACCATTGGATTACGTGTATAAAAACATGGAGAAAGAATCAACTACGAAGGTGGTAGAGGCGCTGTCTGAAGCCAGGGTTGGGATGTCATCATGGGAGTTCCATGGGAATGTATGGAGTGCGGCTGTCGGGGCTGTCATTGGAGCTGGGACTGTGCTGCTGATCGCTGCTCTGATCCTCATGTGGAGGAAGCCGAGGAGACAGGAGCTGCCTCTGCTTGCGCCGATGGATGTGGCGCATAGTGTGAGTGCCATTTTTTTTTGTTCCGCTCTTTAAGTACGTGAATAACTTAGCTACATGCATAGTTTTTTTATTAAAAATTAGAACCATAGTGTAACTACACGGTTAGCTAATATTTAAATCATCGTGCATAGTGTTTATAAATTTCATCAAGTCGCGGTATTTTTTTTAAATTTATTTAAGGAGAACCAACAAAGCATACACCAAAAATACATGTTAAAGTACTCATTTTATTTTTTACATTTTATAGTGTAGCCTTAATTAAAGGCTGCCACGGTATGCATTAAACATAGGATTAGGAAATGCAATTACAAAACACAATTTACTCATTTATATAAATACAGTTAGTTGCTACATAAATCCGACATGAAAATACACATAAATGTAATGACTGTAGGTAGGTTATACTAATGTATCAAATTGTTAAAATTTACTGAATGGATGCACTGTGTGAAGGATGATGTGGCAAGAAAGGAGGTGGCTGCTGAGATGACGAGTAATAGAGAAGTATGGAAGAAGAAGACATGCTGCGCCGACCCCAAATAAATTTAAATAAGGGCAAGAAAATGATGATATTGAAGTGAAGTTAGTTAGTTTGATTATTCCCTTAGTTCGAATTTTAAGAATAAAACTAATCTTTACCTATCAGCATAATCTAAACCTAGTTCAAGAGCTGTGAATGCCATCATTGTTATGAAATATTGAGAGCTCTTAAATTCAGTTTTGATGTACTGAACACTTTCAGTTTCTAGGGTGAAATTCACCCTCAATATTGAAAGAAAATAAGATTTTATGCAATAAATAAAGTTAGATAGATACCTGGAAGCCTCGCCTCAGCAATACTTCACAAAACATTGATCGTAAATTTCATTCCTAACTACAACAGAGTGGATTCAAAGATTTCCTTCGCTTCCATTTGTTTTCTGTGCAATAAGAAAGAATAACAATCACCTGATTGCTAGTAACTAGACACTAGATTGCAGTAGACGTCAACAGTATAAACAAACAGCTGGGGAATCAATATCTTGTTGGTATTATGTCCAATGGAATAGATGATACTTATCAAAATATTCATTTTCACAGTTCAACAACTTTCATTACTTTTCATAAACGAATTTTTCAAATATTTAAACTTATTTAGTATGAATTTCCTTCAAAATTCTTTGGATTGTGATAGAAAAATTTATTGGGGTGCTGGTTAAAATCCCTATTGATCTTTTGATTCGTAAGTTCGCTATCAAGTCTCATTCTTAGAAATTCAAATTTCAATTCAAAATCATTTATTTCAATCCATTTAGGATCATGTGCATACATTTGAAACAAAAATTAACAATTATAATTAATTAAATAATATAAATTCTAATTCTAAAATTAAAATGGTAGTGACTAAATTAACAATTATAAAAATTAAAAAAAAAACAACGAAAAAATGACAACGTTAAAATTGAAACGAGATTTGGCCAAATACCTATTTAAAGTTAAGTTTCAAAATACCTTTCAAGATCTCAGAACTTAAACTTCTAAAAATAAAAGTGCGGGCACTAAAAATATTTTTATAAGGGTTACATAAAATACCTTCACATGCCTTCAAAGACTTTTATGGGAACATAAAAATACTCTGATATTAAATAAAATATTTCTGTTACTAAAAGGAAACACGGGGACGAGTGGGATGAGCTTATGTCTACAACATGAAAGGTCCATTTGCTACATGAGAGAGATGTTAGCACGTATATGTTTTACTTTTAATCTTCAAGCTGTTAATGTTTCATCAAAACTGGAGATTTCATTATTTAATTCTAAAAAACATGCTATGGAAGTAGTCTAAATAAGACAGTTTAAGCGCCTGATGAGCATGAGGACCTGGATTCAATTCCCAGGCCGGGCTAAGTGTTATTGGGTTTTTGCATCAGGCATTTCTCAGTAGCAGCTACGGAGTCTAAATTCGTGCCCGGTTGATGGCAATAGGCTCGCCCCTTATTATACGGGACTTAAACATAACTGGCGAAATGTGGGTGTTCTATTAGGTCCACCTCCGCTTAACCCTACGAGGATTACAAGCGTGTTGTTATGATATGATAGTTTAAGCGTCTATACGGTATCAAAGAAAGGTCATCGTGCTATATTAACCGAAAGCTGTGAATGCGTAAACGAAAGTTTTCACATGGTTGGGTTTTCATCTTACATACACATCTAGCTCCCTGTCGTAGGCCTAATTGCGAGACACATTGTTCTACCACAGTACAAATGTTTGTAAAATTCTCTAGCTCGTCATCAATTTTTTTTGCAAAAATGAAATGAGTGTTGGTAAGTAACTTTGGAATTAGCCCGCCAAATCATTGTAGCCATTTTTAAGGCAATCGTAAAACAAACTTCAAAAAAATCTGTTTTGAAAACCATCCGACAACTTTTACCAGCGAAATAATTTACGTATTTCAACAACTTTTATACGCCTGGTGTATAGTTCATAGAGGTCGCAATCGCCACTTCTGAGCATGAGATCCTGAGTTCGATTCACTGGTCAGGCATCGTGTTATTGGGTTTATACATCAGAAATTTCTCAGTAGTAGCTACGGAGTCTGGATTTGTGCCCGGTTGATGGCAATAAGGTGTGATAATGTAATAGGGGCGCTATTACATTGGACTTAAACAAAACTGGTGAAATCTGGGTGTACTGTTATTTACACCACTGCCTAATCCTTCGGGGATTACACTCGTGATGTTATATTTTATATGCATCTTTAGCAAAATCTAACACGAGCGAGTCGCACAAACATCAGTAGTGCAAACAATCCTTCATTACTTTATAGCTAATCTGATCCAATTTACTCCACTACGTGTTTTGTTCTACAAAGAGTTCGCATGTCAACAAATGGGTGCTACGTGCCACTGCAACGTTTAGCTTCTCCATAATAACTTTACGAAGACGCCTCGAAGGACCAAGTTCGCTAGACTTTAATTTTGTTTTGACTTTCGCATTTTTAGAGCTTGATCGTCGATGTGAAGCCATACTTATCATGATGTGTTCCGATCTTTGAAGAAGTGTCTCTTGTTTCAATATCGGTGTTTTAGGTTAAAACACAAATATGACCTCTTATTTGGTGAACCACAAATTAAACAATCAACTAAAGAGTATCGCATTACAGTAGCGAAGGGTAATTTGTTGTAAGAGGTAAGCCGGAGTATACGTCTTTAATGTGATAATATTATTTGTCTATAGAACACTGACTGTGCCATTTTTCAAAGGGAATCCGGTAGGAATCGAGTTGTATGGAACCTTCGCCACTGTCGCATTATCCAGTTGCTAGGTTGTGGAGGACTGATAGGCAGTCGCTCCGTGTAAAATACTGGTATTCAGCTGCATCTAGTTAGACTGGAAGCCAACCCCAACATAGTTGCGAAAAGGCTGGGCAGATGATGATGAAACTAAGCGTCGCTTGTATCTTGTGCCTCAGTAATATTCAAGTGTCAAAGAAAACTAAGCAATTTCCTAAGTTTTCCTAAAGAACCCTAGCTCTCTGTCCCAATTTAGGTAATACGTTTGAGATTATAAGTATTTTATACAAAA
The DNA here is from genome assembly GCA_910589295.1 of Noctua janthe. NCBI lineage: Eukaryota > Metazoa > Arthropoda > Insecta > Lepidoptera > Noctuidae > Noctua > Noctua janthe. Next base: position 6,030,620 of record OU342560.1, read on the forward strand.
GCCCAGCCGTCTGGTAACACAATGAAGTTACCTAAGAGGCCTTCTTACAAAAAGTTAGACACTTTTCAATTATATTCCTTAAATCGTTTCTAAGCCGAACTTAGCGAAGCTTAAACTGCCATTAAACACGATTTTGTGATATTAAGCTCAATTTACATTGCCGCAGAATGGAATGGAAGCAAATTTTTGTAAGAAAATCATACAAAGCATAATCAAGTTTAAATAAATTTTGTAATGTACAAACAAGACAAGAGCTGCTAATTGCGGGAATTCCTGGTAATGCGCGAGAATTCTCCGCAAGGATTGTTTGTTGGCTCGTATCAAGTCTATACGTTACACGAGTAACATAAAGTTCATAATGTAAGATTTTAAGATTTCATTACAAAAAATCGTCAATGTAAATTGAGCCTTACAGGATGAACGTAAGGAAAGTAAACTCTACGACGGTGTCGTAAGCAATAACCATTGTAATCCTATAAGGAAGATGGACCACCATTATTGTCGAGCTAATAACATCTTATGGGGCCACATATCTACCACGCTTGTTAGTATATGGCAATATCCCTTGGGCTCCCCGCGGGGAGCGCGAGCCTGTTGCATCTTTATAATGATGTTCTATTTTCAATCTTGTGGCGTTGTCGAAGTATTTTTCCCGATAATCTTATTTTACGCATCATAGGTCGCTGCATTACTAACGTTCATTTCTAAGAAATCTTTAATAAGTAACAATATTATACAGTACATAAGGACTACATGCTGTTGTGATGTTACGGTATATTGCTATTTACTTAGTTATTTATTTAAGATTTTAAACTTTCACGGTCACTAAAATTATTATAACTAGATGACGGGATATTTACCATGTTTATTGTTTTCTTTGAGTTCCCGATATTCAAACAATAAACATGCTAAATATCCCGTCTTCTAGTTATAATAATATTATTTATTTAAGTCTTTAAAACTTAGTAAATGAACTGAGGCGGACTTAATGCCATGGGTGTTTCCTACCAGTCAACCATTAACATTTATAGACTTAGAAACTGGTCCTCGGACATTTGTAGGACATGTTTTCGTAAATAATATTTGAGTAGGTTGTTGTATTACCCACTTGCTTTTCCCACCCGAGATCCAGTTCATAAAAATATGAATAACTATTTCTGGAGTTCCAAGTATAAGTAGGTCAATCGGGTCATCGAATTGGGAAGTTAATTTGGAACACATTTGGCTACGAATCCATATTAGGTACGTGCTACAAGCAGTCAATCCTGCACACTTCCTTGATTAAACACCCCGGTGTTATGACTCGTACATAACTGTCATTGTATAGGAGCAATGGCGCCATATACCGTTGTTGTTTTGTTGTCTATGTTCAGGGTTCTTCACTTAATTGTGTTAATTCGGCCATTGATAAAAAGCAATGTGTTCGAAATTTTAACTGGTCCTTTCATCCAAATTCTACAATTAATCAATCAGCTCGGCCTATAGCAGTTCACTGCTGGACTGCTCCCAAGCTGAGCCACAGTGGTAATCCAAATTCTAATTATTTATTTAATATTAACCCACAGGCCACAGCCAGTTTTATAATCCTAGTAATTTATTATCAAGAAGTTGAAATTATTGGTGCCAAACTAAAGCTTTGCGTTCTCTTCGGATACATTTTATTCTTCTGCCTTCTTGTGGCAATTAGCCAATTATATCGTAAAAAGCATCTCATTTGAACAGTAAAAACTACAAAATCAAGGTATATTATCCTATAATTTACCTGAACCAAGGAAAAACAAATGAAAACGCTTGAAACAAAACCCAGCAACTCCTCAAAGCCTCTTAATTTAAACTCACAAGGTCACGTACACAAAAATCCATCCATTACTCTCTCCAACCTGATATTTGACGTCATAAGCGACGTCACAACTTTGTAAATTGTTCTTTTCCTGTTAAATTATGTTTTATTGGATCCACGTGTTTGAAACTTGACGTTTAAGTTAAATTTCGCCATTTTGACACATTAATATTCCAAGTTCTTGAGCGTTAAGGATATTTCTAATTCAGAATTGTAACAATAAGAGGTTCTGGCTAAGTACCGTAAAGAAATTAAATTTTTAATCGTATTTAAATTTCATGCTATCCTTATCACTTGAGAGTGTATTGTTGAGACAGGAAATCTTTTGATAACTAAGTAGTACCAGCCTAAAACTGGAGTGTCGTTAGAATCAGTCGGTCTGTTTGTTTGCAGTACCCTTTCGCTAATGTACTTGACTGATTATAATTGAACACTTGAACTGTGAACGAATTCTTCGTATCCATTAAAAATTATGCATACAAAATAATGGGGTGTTCGTTAATGGAGTTGCGTGTCAAATCATTTTTTCTTGGAATTAAAGTTCATTCGTTTTCAGAATAAATTAATTCAAGCAACAAACCTAATTTAAAAGCCGAAAAGGTACGATCTTACTCTAACTTTTTATTAAAAATATAAAAGTTTGTGAGGATGGATGGATGATTGTTATTATATCACACAAAAACTGCTGAACGGATTTGGATGAAATTTGTCACAGGGATAGTCACCTGCACGTGTACCATTTCTTTTGTTTTCTGTCATTTTGTCGATTCTTCCGTCGACAAAATCCGTTTCTACGGGGGTCATGGTACGCGTGCTGGATTAAAACACAGGATACTGATAGTACGATCCCGTGGGACAATTATCGATCTTCATAAGCTGTACGTCCCAACGTACAATAAGCTTGGCTTTGGTACTTAGTCGATTCTCTACCTAGCCTTCTAAAGGTATCTATCAAAATTAGATACGTAGTCGAACAGCCAATTTGATTACTGCCTGACTGAATACAATGTTCCTTTTTCTGTCGGGACATAATACGAAGTGCGGGATATTGAAATATGATTAGGTATCTGGAAGCCAGATTATTAAGCGCAGGCTACACCGCCAGCTAGCGAGCGAACGAGCGAGCCTGGCGAGCATCGTTTCACCTCTTTTCATACTTCGGTTCGGCACTTTCGGTAGTTCGCAGTGTGAACCGAACTATGGAAAGAGGTGAAACGATGTGGCCTGCCAAGTCGATTTCATTTCTAATTTTAATTGGCACAGTGTTAAATTCGGATCTAGACTAGTACTGTTTGGTTACGTACAATTTTTTTTTTTTTGGAAAAATGATCACTATGTAGCTATTTAAAGTTGTTAATAAAGAACACTGAAAAAATTAACACGTTTAACAAACAAATAACTTTAAAACGTCTATTTTTCTTAATTTTTTAAAAAGTTAAAAGTTCTCTCCCCCCTTAAAATTTCACTTTAAACTTGTTTTTGTGGTTTTTAGAGACTAACTTAAAACATCTTTCACAAGAAATGCCTGCACGGTTGGCGCAGTGGTTGAGCGATTGGCTGCTGCGCTACGTGTCGCGAGTTCGATTCCCGCACGGAACAAATATTTGTATGGCCTACAAGTAGTTGTTCCGGGTCTGGCTGTTAGTGCATATGAGTTTAAATGTTTGTAAACGCACCTACGATACAGGAGAAATTTCTAGTGTGGTGTAAAACTTGAAAATACTTGCCACAAAAATATATTTCAGTTTTATATACTTACTATAACACTGGCCCTATCCGTAAGCAAACACAGCCTGAAAAAGAAAATCCTTCTCTCATTTCTTTGTCCACATAACACACGCTTGAAAAAACTTTATGTCAAAAAAGGTTAATTAACTCCGAAGGACTGAGCACCTGTTTACCTTCATAAGTATTTACGTCTCATTAAAAATAAGACCACTGAAATAACCGTGACCAAAAATGGCATTGTTATTTTCTATTTATACTTTCCTTTATTAGAAGTTGACGAACATAATAACATGTATGACACCTACGCTGCCGCTGTAAACTGAAAAGCGGTATCTCAGAAAAGTCGAAAACCCTGAATTGAACTTTAAACATCTTGTACTGAAAAAGACTTTTCGCATGGCTATAGTCGGAACTAACAACGCCATGTTGTTTTTACAATACAAGTTTCCCGTGACCATAAGGCTGGCCTTTTTTAATCCTCATTGCCATCCAACGTGACAATGCTGCCAGCCTTCTGGTCACTTTTCCTGTTGACGGAAAAATCGGATGATTTTCTTTACGGCCTGTTTTTATTTTTCAATTGCGATACCTGTACATATCTTTATTGACAATTTCATTCAGGCGCTCAAAAGAACTTTGCTGACCAAAACAATATGTCCTCAAATCATAGATTTCTTGAGATACCGCCTTTTGGCTTAGGAGTAGTACGGACTCACTAAAGGTGACATCGACGGATACACATGACACCTACGTATGTACTTGTGACGTGTCTTTGTTGATTAGAACCTGTGGTTCTTGGTAATGATTATTTTACATCAAACCTAAGAGTTGGACTGCAATCAATATGGTGTTTTGAACTGGAGAGGTCGAATAGAGGATGATATGTGTTGAACTGAACCATAGGTTTTACGTGAATAATCAACTATAATGTAGGTAGGCAATGCATTAGGTTTATTATTGACCATATTTTATAGTTTATATTTATCTTTAATCTATCAAAGCTTATTTAATACTAGCAATAATCAAAATTGAAATCAATTTTGCTTGAAATACGTTTTTTTTTCGGCCTTATGTCGGACTGATAAGGAAGGATTTATTCGTTCTTTCAGAGAAATTGACCGATTTAATTCAATTTCTGTGCCTGTAAATCCGATTTAGTTTCAAACATGATTCTAATAGAGCTGTTATTTGGGAAGTTTTTATATACCTGAATGTTTCCAACCGCAGAACTACAAAGCACACGCTTCGATTCGGAAAGTCGTATGTCTATGTCGCTCGCTTTCGAATGCCAAAAAAGTTAGACATACATGTCGAATCGAAATCGAATCGAAGCGTTTGTGTAGCTATGCTGCTAAAGTTTAGGGACACCTTAGGATCTAGGCAATAGGTACCATATTAGTCATCCAATTTGCTAAATGAAGATCAAAAGTCATTTATCACACTAGACCTAGAAGCAATATTTTTGAACGTCAAAATTACACAAGACAATGCCTTAAAATGCCTGTCTTTCACTACTACCTAGTGCTTTAGCTTTCAGCACCGAAATGCCGTTTTATTCCCGACAATCAATTGCTTAGCCCTTTCCCAACTATGTTGGGATCTGTTCCAGTCTAACCGGATGCAGCTACCAGCTACCAGTATTATACACGGAGCAACCTATTTGACCTTCACAACTCAGTTAGTTCTGGGTAATACGATACCCCTTGGTAAGACTGGTTGTCATATTTTAAGGCTACTGACTGCCTGAAACGACTGTAAAAGATTTACAAATTACAGCCGGGACCGGCAGCGTTATTTAGCAACGAGCTCCTCATGTTACCAACCACTGTTATTTTAAAATGTGAAATATAAATCACTAGTGTTAAAAATCTAGCTGTCGGTTGTCTATTCCACAACCCTGTAACACGGTTGGTTCGCTTTGCTTTGCAACACAGAAAACACGTGACCATTCTATTTATACCTTCCAATATCTGTCATATCAATTTTCCCATTATATTTTTCACGGTTTATTTGTTCTGATCGCATTTATTTGTTTCGTGTTTATCCTTTATCCAATAATTGAACAATCATAATAAGAAAAACCGTAGGTATTGTATCATAAATAAATATTGGCGTGGTAACGAAGAAATTATCTGAAATTGAATTCGGGTTTTGTTTATAAAAAATGTATTGCTGTCAAAATTTTTCTTTTATTTATTTCTTTACACATTATTTGCATTTTTTAATATTTTTATTAACAAAAATTAAAAAAAAAAAAACATTTTAAAATATAGAAAATAGTAGGCCACCGGCATCGGGAACAAGGTCCGAGCTACCGGTGGTCAGGGCTCTTGAGAGAGAAACCTCCTAACAAAAAGTCTAAATTATTATTACCACCTCGTAAACTGACAAGTCAAATATGACTAGTTTGAAATAACGGTCCTAAACTATTGAAACATTTTGCGAAGACAAGTTAAGTGAAGAAGGTAAGGGAGGCCTTGCCTTGCAATGAGATACTGGCTAGTAATTATAATAAGTTTCTGCTCACCCGCATGGGAAAAAAGCGTGAGTTTATGTATGTAGGCATATAATTTTTATTTATTTATTTATTTAAACCTCATGTACAGTAGAGACCATAAGTGCAATAGCAGTTTCACAAAACGATCGCATCAAAACAAGTCGCACTTACGACCTTTTTCCATAACAAACATTTTGCACACATACACGGTCTCGTATATCGCACTCTTTCATAATTATCTAGTCAGAAAGAGTGCGATATAATGATATTTGCCTTAGTGACAAGCCTGTCATGTCGCGACGGAGTATTAAGTTAGTGATATTTAATTTCAAACTAACAATTATGTGTCTATCTGGCTTAGCGGTTAACGCTATAGATTAAATGTCTCACACGGTGGAGCCTGCGTTCGAATCCAAGTGACACAGTTACACTTTTTGTGTTTTAATTATAAATGATACGTTAGACCCGATGAGATATGTTTTTCTAAATATTAGTTGGAACTTATTATTAACAAAAAAGATGAGGGTGAATGTGAAACAAAATAAACTTCTGGATTGAACAAAGTAGTTAGTTATGACGTTGTTAGTTGGTGAACTTTGTTTCGAGCGTTTGTGTTATTATTACGATTAGCGTATTGTTTGATTGTCTTTATTCAAGATGCAAGCTAATATTAGTATTGATGACAGGGCAAATATTGTCACTTTGCGTAAAAATGGGCTTAATATTTCTCAAATTTCAACTGAAACTGGCTTGAAATGTGTAAGTTATTTTTAAAAATTATAATTATTATGATGATAGTTGTGGTGTGTGATTTTCTTATTATTAAATAAATTGCTAGTTGCAAGTGTGTAATCATATTTTGTTTTTTTTTTAGAAATTCTGTTAGCCGTTGGGTAAAGAGGTTTGAGGAAGAAGGTAGTCTGAAGAGTCGTCTAAGAAGTGAAAGGCCGCCGCTTATTAACCCGACTCAGTGACGTTTTATGGTGGAAGAATATGAAACAAATGGTTTCATTCCAACTATAATGTTTGCAGAGCAATTGGATACTACATTACAGACTGTTCGCCATGCATTCCATGCTGAAGGTTTACATCATCGGAAGCCAGCTAAAAACCATTTTTGACACAAAAACACAGGGAGGAAAGACTACGTTTTGCTCGAGATTATTTACATTTTAACTGGGAGGTGACTGTATTTTCTGACGAGAAGACTTTCAAGTCTTGCCAAAAGGAAGACTTAATTTATGGCGAAAAAATAATAATACTTAATTTAATAAGTAGACCGGGTAACTAAATATTTAGTAAGATTAACATAACCGTAAATAAAAAAATAAAAAATTAAGAAATAAATTTTAAATTTAATGATCTTAAATTGGGGTTTAGTTTCAATATTCTTTTCGTCAAGAAAATGAACACTTAAGCTATAACCTCAATACATTCAATGTGACGTTACATTAAAAAAAACACGTTCATAAAGTCTAACTCATATATTATACTCATACTCATAGTATTCAATTAACTCTGCTGAATACTGATACCTATAATAAGCGGGTATCAACAATTATATTTGTGTTATTAGAATATCCTTTCCGTGTTATGTTATTCTTATTATGAATTGACTAAGTGGGTTTACAACAAAAAATCTTATGAACGGTGATAAGAGAACTTTTTTTTACCTAGATAGGAATGTGACGTCAAATTCTCATAAAAGTTTGTTAATTTTATAAATAAATAAAACGAATAAACATTTTTGTTATCATTCAGCATGATTTTTTTATTTCCACCTTCCAACACCGAAATCATAAAATAAAAATCATTTAATGAGGTTAAATAATAATACAATAACTATCTAATATTTAACTTCTTATAAAAAATAAATAATAAGCATGACTATATTATAAATAAACATAAATACCTAACGACTTTCTGCTTAAAATACAAATATAATTAAGGTTTCAAAGAAACAAAAAACAGCCACACATTGTAATAACATGGATTCGAACTTGGACTTCATTGATCGTGAACCCATGCTCAGCCCAAACAGCTACCAACTCATGTTAATACTACGCGAATTTTAACAATGCAATGGTAAGAACAGGTCATCACTATGATGTGTATTCTAAATGCAACAGAAATATAATGCTATTTCGCGTAGTGTGACGACAGTTCATTAGTGTGAATGTAGAATGTTGAGACATCACTCATACACGCACACGCACACACACTGCTGTATCGCGCTCGCACAGTTCATAGCAATATAATCTTTAGCATGGTAGTGCACTTTTGAGCGTCTACTGTACAGTAGACCTCAAAAGTGCAGTACCATGCTAAAGATTATATTGCTATGAACTGTGCGAGCGCGATACAGCAGTGTGTGTGCGTGTGCGTGTATGAGTGATGTCTCAACATTCCACACATATCACACACTAATGAACTGTCGTCACACTACGCGAAATAGCATTATATTTCTGTTGCATTTAGAATACACATCATAGTGATGACCTGTTCTTACCATTGCATTGTTAAAATTCGCGTAGTATTAACATGAGTTGGTAGCTGTTTGGGCTGAGCATGGGTTCACGATCAATGAAGTCCAAGTTCGAATCCATGTTATTACAATGTGTGGCTGTTTTTTGTTTCTTTGAAACCTTAATTATATTTGTATTTTAAGCAGAAAGTCGTTAGGTATTTATGTTTATTTATAATATAGTCATGCTTATTATTTATTTTTTATAAGAAGTTAAATATTAGATAGTTATTGTATTATTATTTAACCTCATTAAATGATTTTTATTTTATGATTTCGGTGTTGGAAGGTGGAAATAAAAAAATCATGCTGAATGATAACAAAAATGTTTATTCGTTTTATTTATTTATAAAATTAACAAACTTTTATGAGAATTTGACGTCACATTCCTATCTAGGTAAAAAAAAGTTCTCTTATCACCGTTCATAAGATTTTTTGTTGTAAACCCACTTAGTCAATTCATAATAAGAATAACATAACACGGAAAGGATATTCTAATAACACAAATATAATTGTTGATACCCGCTTATTATAGGTATCAGTATTCAGCAGAGTTAATTGAATACTATGAGTATGAGTATAATATATGAGTTAGACTTTATGAACGTGTTTTTTTTAATATAACGTCACATTGAATGTATTGAGGTTATAGCTTAAGTGTTCATTTTCTTGACGAAAAGAATATTGAAACTAAACCCCAATTTAAGATCATTAAATTTAAAATTTATTTCTTAATTTTTTATTTTTTTATTTACGGTTATGTTAATCTTACTAAATATTTAGTTACCCGGTCTACTTATTAAATTAAGTATTATTATTTTTTCGCCATAAATTAAGTCTTCCTTTTGGCAAGACTTGAAAGTCTTCTCGTCAGAAAATACAGTCACCTCCCAGTTAAAATGTAAATAATCTCGAGCAAAACGTAGTCTTTCCTCCCTGTGTTTTTGTGTCAAAAATGGTTTTTAGCTGGCTTCCGATGATGTAAACCTTCAGCATGGAATGCATGGCGAACAGTCTGTAATGTAGTATCCAATTGCTCTGCAAACATTATAGTTGGAATGAAACCATTTGTTTCATATTCTTCCACCATAAAACGTCACTGAGTCGGGTTAATAAGCGGCGGCCTTTCACTTCTTAGACGACTCTTCAGACTACCTTCTTCCTCAAACCTCTTTACCCAACGGCTAACAGAATTTCTAAAAAAAAAACAAAATATGATTACACACTTGCAACTAGCAATTTATTTAATAATAAGAAAATCACACACCACAACTATCATCATAATAATTATAATTTTTAAAAATAACTTACACATTTCAAGCCAGTTTCAGTTGAAATTTGAGAAATATTAAGCCCATTTTTACGCAAAGTGACAATATTTGCCCTGTCATCAATACTAATATTAGCTTGCATCTTGAATAAAGACAATCAAACAATACGCTAATCGTAATAATAACACAAACGCTCGAAACAAAGTTCACCAACTAACAACGTCATAACTAACTACTTTGTTCAATCCAGAAGTTTATTTTGTTTCACATTCACCCTCATCTTTTTTGTTAATAATAAGTTCCAACTAATATTTAGAAAAACATATCTCATCGGGTCTAACGTACGGTATCATTTATAATTAAAACACAAAAAGTGTAATGTCACTTGGGTTCGAACGCAGAGTATACTGTGCGAGACATTTTATCTATAGCGTTAACCGCTAAGCCAGATAGACACATAATTATTTGTTTGAAATTAAATATCATTAACTTAATACTCCGTCGCGACATGACAGGCTTGTCACTAAGGCAAATGATCATTATATCGCACTCTTTCTGACTAGATAATTATGAAAGAGAGCGATATACGAGATCGTGTATGTGTGCAAAATGTTTGTTATGGAAAAAGGTCGTAAGTGCGACTTGTTTTGATGCGATCGTTTTGTGAAACTGCTACTGCAGACCTGCCTGCATAGGCAGACTTAATGCAAGCCATTCTCTACCAGTCAACCTTTGGGTCAAATAGGACAACATTGTGATAGAGTACAAAAAATAATAAGAAGAAAAAAACCCTTTTTTTTTTTTTTTCTGATGGGAAATCATCAAATGACCCCCCCACTCTGGGCGGAGCGGAAGGGAGTGTCAGACTTGTACTGACTAAAACCCATCCATGTTCCTTCTTTGCCCTTTGTGTTCCAGGGCCACGGTATCTCTTTCGAACAGTCCCGCAGCCCTGGCAGGCATCGGCTCATGCGGACTCCTACTTATTTGCTGACATCTCTTTGAGGCTCACGTGGAACACGAACGCGCCGTCGGCCCGGCCTGTCGTCATAAGACGGCTGGACGGCGAGCTAGCCCATAACTCGCCGTCCACAGGCCCGCGCCTACCACTCTCGCTCCGGACCATGGCTTGGACCAGGGCCGGACGCGAGAGATCGCCGCTACGAGGACACGGCGGTGTTCTGCCCAAGCGGGGCAGACCTCCACGGTGTGCTCCACCGTGTCCTCCGGACGACCCTCGCAGTGGGAACACCCGGGCGTTTCCTCCCGCCAGATTCGGGGCAGGAACCTCCCGAAACAACCGTGTCCGGTGAGGACCTGCGTCAGGCGGTAGGTGAGGGCACATTCCGAGGTCCATAAAAACACATGGCGTCGGACTTGTGCAATGCCACCTCGAGACCCAATTCCCGGATCCTCTCCACGACTATCGCAACCCCGCGTGTCATGTTTTCGGCCGCCACCTCGTGCGACCTCCCTTGTGCCAGTACCAGCGTGTCGTCAACGTAGCAAACTACACTGACGCCGGTAGGGAGGTCGGCGCGCAGCACCCAGTCGTAACAAGGCTGGCCCCAGAACCGATCCCTGTGGAACACCGCACGACATCTCTCGCCGGTTCCATTCTCCGCTTAAGAAAAATACCTTTTTGTTAACATTTATTTATTTATTTATCACAAACACTACTAACATTACAGGGAATTCCTAACAACAACAACAACATAAACTGTTATACATAAATAGGTAGGAATTTATACATATATATTTTTCATTGTGCTCCCTGAATCACGTATTAAAGGAACCGAACCCATCAGTAGCAGCTGAATGCATGCGAACCCTTAAAAATAGCTCGCGGCTTTGGATTGTAAAATCACAACTAATTCGAAATCAGATACGTATCCACTAACCACCGTTACTTTGAGTAAAATTCTAAAAATGAAAATATCATTAAAATTCGTAAAACATATTCGAGTTTAAAAATAATCTCAGAAGAAAGACGATACTGTGACTTGGAAACTTCAATGACTATGTAAAACAAATATAAATATGTATGAATCAGCCGTGCTTATGGCTTGAAGCACAGGTATCTTGTGTCTTAGGTTGTTAACCTTGAGGTTGCTTTTTCAATACATTTTAAAATTAAAAACGTGTATTAACACTGCCTACATAACATAACATCACATCTGTATTTCTAGGGTTAGCCACAATATGGGACCACCACATTTTGACAGAAAAGGTTAAGTCTGATGCCATAAGGTGCGAGCCTTATACCAGTCAGTTGTTAATCCAGATTCAGTACTATTTATAAATAATAGTATTAATTAATAAATTATATTTATTTAAGTATAGTGTGAGGAATGATTTGAAAGAAAAATGAGTAAATGATGCCGTGACGTCTTACAGGGGAGAATGGAAGAGAAAAAAAACGTGTTGGGCCGACTCCAACTAGAATGGAACAAGGGTAGGAAGAAGTATAAGAAGGTTCTTTTGGGTTAGCTCGTTCCATCGTCGACCTCATCTCTGTCCTCGGGACTAGATCGAGGTCAAGAGTAAGCGAGGTTAATAGTAACATTTAATTAAAATTATAAAAACCTGTATATATATTTGTAATCTCAACGCAGAAAAAAGGGGTCTCTTCTTGAGCAAAAGTCGTTCAATGTTTTTCTAAACCTTTTGAACACGACAGCTCCATCTATCGAATTTTTCAGTAAACTGAAAGCGTAATGGTACAAGGCTTTCAGCATCTCGCTACCCTCTACTGAAAAGAGCCTCACCTTGAAACGTGTACGTTCTAAAACGTTGCTCGCAACTCTAGGTAGATGGCGTTAGTAGTATGAAGAAAATGTATGAAGTTATACTTAGTAGATGTTTGGTAAGAGGTAGGTTTTAGGCGTGACCAATTTATTTTTTTAGTACGACCTGGTGGCCTACCATGACGTCTTAAAGCCGTCTTAGACCTCATAGACGACCTGTATAGCTCTGTCTCTTTCCCAAGTAACCCCCCTGGAACTTTTTAGGTAATGTGAATCAATATTATCATTTTTATAAATACGAGTAATATGTGTATTGTAAATACTGTAAGCATTGTAAAACAGGAATAAAGGCTTATTTTTTTTTTATAATTTTTATATGGAATTTTAAAGTGATACGAAATATTTGAATTAAGTGCATAATATTATGATCTATTTTTTTTACTATTTTTTTAATAGTTTTTCTTTGAAAATCTGTGTAGGTATATTAGACTAACAAAGGGTCATGCGGGTTCCGTATTGCTATAAAATGGAGATACTTATTAATAATTATAAATAGTAAATAATAAAAATAATAAAATCTTTATTAACAGGTGATTGTTAGTTACATCATTGTAGCTCTGGCTCTTGTACTAGGATTCCCTGTATAACAAGAGCCAGACATCTCATTTCACAGGGAACATATAAAAAACGATAGACAAAAAAAAATGGCATGCACTATAAGATATGGCATGCATTAAAAGTGTTTACAAACATAAAATATAAAAGAGAGAGAAAAAAAGTGAATTTAAAATTGGAGTATACATTAATAACTACCTAACATAAAAACTCGATAACATTTCCTGATCCCGATCCAGTGATCGAACCCGCTTCTCTCTAAGCAGTTGCACTTTGCACTACTAATCCGCAAGTACCATATTTTCATAAAAAACGTACTTATCAAAACATTCCTTTATTTGTCTGTAACAAGATCAGTACTCATTTAAATATACTTTGAGCTGAAAACGAACTAATGTAATAATAATATTACGACTCCATTTTCGTTAAAAGCACTCTCAATTATGTTGGGGCCCTTTTAATGGGTATGCGCTACCGACGATGATAACTTACTACATCTGAAAATTTATCTATACAAACAGAACCTTATCTACTTAGCCATAAAACTCTTAATCGCCTGTACTGATTAAAGTTGTGTAGTACCTATTGGTAGGTAGATACGTGGTAGTACATATGTATGCTACTTGTGCACTTGACCTACAAAACGTTATCCAAGCGATTTTTAATTAACTTTGCCGATATGGGAGATCCGCGCAAGAGTTTTGCATATTTCAATATTTGCAGTGGAATGCATTTTTGTTAAAAATGTGGTGTGGTCCGAGAATACGAGAAGGGCATTTTTAAGCATACTGAGACTTCAACAAACTTTAAACTTGAACTAAAATAACATAACATCACGCATGTAATCCCCGAAGGGAAGGCAGAGGTGTTGGTTCAGTACACCCACATTTTGACAGCTATGTTAATGTCCCATGTAATAGAGGGCGAGCCTATTGCTATCAAACGGGCACAGATCTGGACTCTGTGGCTGCTACGAGAAATTCGTGATGGAAAAAACCCAATAACACTTTGTCCGACCCGGGCATCGAACCCAGGGCCTCTTTCTTAGCAGTCACGATTGCGACCACTAGACCAACGAGGTAGTTAACTAAAATATTTAAGACGTATAACCTGTACTTAAAGGCGAATAAAAACACATCCCACTCAAATGGATCTTTACTTAAGATATTAATTAAATTGATTACCTACTTAAGTCAAAAAGCAGAACCTACGTTCAAACACAAAAAAAAATATTAAAATAGAAAACCTGTTTGCTTTAATAAGTAAAAGTAGTAAAGTGTATAATATTATCACTTGCTTCGGTGAAGGAAAACATCATGAGGAAACCAGCATGCCTGAGAGATATTTCTCGACGGCATGTAAAGCCAAGTCAGAGGCCCATGGGCGGCATAAAAACTCTGACACCAGGTTAGGCACTAACCACACGATAAAGAAAGAAAAAATAAAAGTAACAGTTCGTAACTACTTTTATGACGTAAATATATATGTAGTAATACTTAAGCACTTATAATTTACATAGTATCCGCGGAAACAATGTTCTTTGTACGTAGAAGAAACTATTATAAAGATGATGTTAATTCTCACGAACCAACTAAGTGTCTACGCCGTAGCAGCGTAGGTCCTGTTCGTAGCTCTTCTAGCCATCCTCTACGCGAGGTAGCTACGAGAACGGAAAAGCTACGGATCATCATTTTTTTTTTTTTTAATTGCATGTTCAATAGATCTATAATTTGCTAAAACATCCCACTTCCTACCAATATTATAAATGAGAAAGTTTGCGAGGATGTATGTCTGGATGTCTGGATGTTTGTTACTCTTTCACGCAAAAACTATTGACCGGATTTGGATGAAATTTGGCACACAGATGGTTTATAAACTGGATTAACACATAGGATACTTTTATCCCGGTAGCACGATCCCGTGGGACAATTACCGAACTCCACGCGGGCGAAGCCTCGGGTATAAGCTAGTATAAAATAATAGTTTTATTAACGGGCGCTGTCAGTTGTGACTGGTCATCTCTTATTTGCCACGGCTTATTTGAATTAATTATTTTATTATTGAATTGTTTTTACTAGGACACTTTTAACGTACACATCTTGCTGCATCGTTCTCACATAATGTACCATCTCAAATTGAATGATGTAACCAAGGTTTTGTTAAAGTATTCTGATTTAAAAGAGTGTCCATGGAGTTTCTTGCCCGTTCTTCTCCATAGAGATCTACGTTAGGGAATGGGCAACTACAGTACTTTCACAGTTTTTGTGCCTTGTGACTGGGACTGTAGATATTTTTTACTGTTGTCTTTGTTTCGACAATTCAAAAGTGCCTGTAACTGGCCTACTTGAAATAAATGCTTTGATTTGATTTGATTTGATTATTTAGTAACCAAATGCTTTTGAATTTAAATTAAACAACCTGTATTGCTACACTACATTGCTGGGCTAAGTTCTATTCCTTAGCTTTCTAGTTTTCCCTGTGTATGGCAATCTCCAAACAACATAGATTCATGTCTGTAATCCCCAAAGGGTAAGGCAGAGGTGTACCTAATAGTACACCCACAATTCGCCAGTTATGTTTAAGTCCCGTGTAATAAGGGGCGAGCCTGTTGCCATCAACCGGGCACAAATCCAGACTCTGCGCCTGTTACTGAGAAACACCTGATGGAAAAAGCCAATAACAATTTGGCCGACCCGGGAATCGAACCCAGGTCCTTATGCTCAGCAGTCGCGATTGCGAGCACTCGACCAACGAGATAGTCCATCTCCAAACAGTCTCTCACAAAACTAGGTCAATTTAAAAAAAAAATAAGGAAAGAAATTGCAATAAAAGTAATCTTCCTAAATGAATACTTAACTAACCCTCTGCAGTTGTAATTTTTTATAAAACGTATTTTCTTTGTATTTACTAAGTCATCATCTGCCTAGTCTTTTTTCAATTATGTCGGGGTCGGCTTCCAGTCTCACCGGATGCAGCTGTAACCAGTATTTTACATAAAGCGACTGCCTATCTGACCCCCACAATCCACAACCCAGTTAGTACTGGGCAATACGATAAGGTAAGACTGGTTGTCAGACTTTTGGGCCACTGACTACCTGCAAGGACTGTCATAGATCTACAAATGACAGCCGGGACCAACGTCTTAACGTGCTTTCCGAGGCACGGAGGAAACTCGGTATGTAATGGGCGGTCACCCATCCACGGACCAACTTAGGCAAGCGCGACTTAACCTAAAGATCGACCCGAGCGGCTGTTATTATTTAGCCACGAGTAATACTTTTACTAAGTACTTTATTTAAACTTTTATTCCCGGTAATAACGGTTCGAGGTAAATGTAATTTTGTCCTTTTCCGGATTATGTTACCCAGTTTTCATCTTATCAAGACAACGTTGACATTGTAACTTTGAGAAAAGTACTTGTTAGTAGGAGTTTGATAAATATGCAACATATACAGTGTGTAACAAGACCCTTAACGAAGCCGAAAGGCACTTATCCCCTTCATTGCGATCATATTTTTGTTAAAGACCATGTCGCGGAAGCTTCTAGTTACGGAGGTATTGGGGGCCAAAGTCCCAACGTTTTTACAAGTTTTTTTTTTTAAATACATGTTTTTAATGTTACATTTTTACTTTAAGAGCATTAACGTCTTACGGCATTTCATAAAAACTTTCTATTGATTTTTTTTTCGAAATGACTGTATCGATTTTAATGAAACTTCGTACGCATAAGCAGCATAGATAGTACAGAGAACTTTTTGAAATGTCTTTAAAAAAAAAAGATAATTGGAATTTTCTGTTTGTATGGAAAATCTAAAATCGGTCTAATTTAGCCGTAACACTAGTTTTCAAAAAGTTCTCTGTCATATCTTTAGACTTATGTATGCTGCTTATGTGTGCGAAGTTTCATTAAACATGGGTCAAGGACAGGCAGATGATGTAGAAAAGCAACATATAATTATGTAGAGAATCATGTGTATGTATGACGTCCTAGGTTCTATTCCCGGGTCAGGCAAATTGTTATTGATTTTTTCCATCAGGAATTTCTTGGTAGCAGCCACGGAGTCTGGATTTGGACCCAGTTGATGGCATTAGACTCGCCCCCTATTACATGGGACTTAAACACAACTGGTGGAACGTAACCATTTTCACTTGTGACGGAAAGAAATCCTACTAAAATTATTAATGCGAAAATTTATGAAAATGAATGGATGTATGGATGTTTGATACTCTTTCACGCAAAAACTGCTGAACTGATTTGCATAAAATTTGGTACACAGATAGTTTATAACCTGGATTAATATATAGGATACTTTTATCTTGGTAGTACGATCCCGTGAGAAAATTACCGAACTCCACGCGGGCGAAGCTGCGGGATAAGTTAATATAAAAGTGAAACACTCAGAAACAAATATTTATAAAACTAAGGACGCTCATGGAGTATTTCGTTTTTAGTTCTAAAAGCTTAATTGAAAATTAAACTCTCTGAAGTGCAAGTTTTTGCTTTCAATTCACACCACGTAGAAAAGTAAACAGTTGTAACAAATTGAAACCGTTGAATTCAGTGAAGAAATGTAACAAACTTCAACTTTGTAAGAAGTCAGTAAAATTCTGAAGAACTTGAAAGTTCTGAATGAAAACTAGTAAAAGAGATCTTGGAAAAAGATGCTATCGCGTTTGTAAGATTGCTCATCATCATCATCATCATCCACAACCCGACTTCACCCACTGCCGGTATCGGCCTCTCTTTGCTTGTGCTTGTCAAGTGCTCCATGTTCTTGTGCCAGCCTCACCCAGGATATTCCCGCAATATCAACAATGTCGTCTGATGTTAGATTGCAAATATATTTTGAACAATATTACATGTGACATATACCAACACGGACTAGGTCCGCGTTGTGGAATATGGCCCATCCCACCCCAAGAATACCCTGAGTACTTCAAGTGGGAATAATAAATAAATAAAATAAAAAAGCCTTTAATTCTACCATAAATACATGGAACATGTTAACTTTACTCTTAAATTCATCGTAAATGTAAAAAATCATGTTTACATTACATTATCAACATTAAGTTAATTAATTAAAATGTCATTGAATTAAAATAAGATTCATATAATTACATTAGTGGAAATATTACAGGGCTATAATAGTCATCATCTGTGTAGCTTTTTCCCAACTATGTTGAGGTCGGCTTCCAGTCTAACCGGATACAGCTGAATACCAGTATTTTACATGGAGCGACTGTCTATCTGACCTCCACCACCCAGTTAGTACTAGGTAAATCAGTCAGACTTTTCGGGCCACTGACTACCTGAAACCACTGTCAAAGATCTACAGATGACAGCCGGGACCAACGGATTAACGTACTTTCCGAGGCACGGAAGAAACTCGGTGTGTAATGGGCGGTCACCCATCTATAGATCAATCTAGGCAAGCGCGGCTCAACCTGAAGATTGAACCGAGCGGCTATTATTATTTAGCCACGAGGTACAAGTTTTTATACTAATCGGCTATAAAGAAAACCTCTTTCACTACTAACTTGACGCACAATAAATGATAACGAATTACCATCAATTTACTACGCTACCAATTTGTGAAGTCATCAATTTAGCTCGTAGCGTTCGTAGCACAAACCGCTACGCTACTACGCCGTAGCAAGCAGTAATACGTACATTTTCACTGCATAAACTTGAGCAAGCGTCATTATCCTTCAAAAGTCTGTACCATTCGGATAAGCGCAATACACACACTTATAGCATATCTCCCCGTAAATCAGTTTTGGGGCTCGTCAAAGGGGAGGGGGCGGGGCTCGGAGTCGCGGGTGTGCGGGGGGCGCGGCGCTGCTTACGTCACTCTGATCGATGCAGCACTTGTTGCCGCGTTCAACAGGCGCCAAATATCTAAATACAATATCAACAGGCGAACCCTTCGCACTCATGTTATCCTGGTAGCTGAGATTCTTGATTTCAGTTTCGTTAGAGGTAATTGGAAGAAAATGTGGCGGTAATTCTTGAATCAACACGTCATTATATCAATAACGCGGTGCTGATAAAGGTATTGTATTTTCTGAGAAAAATGTCTAAAGTGTCTGGCATCTTAGATGCCATGCACGTATCATTAAGAATTGAAATCGTTCCGCGCTTTTTTCACAAGCACTGTAGTGAATGCTTGATTTATGTCCTGCCAGCATTATTTTTTAATCAATCTGTACGATCCCACGGCTGGGAAAAGGTGTCCTTCACAGGTTTCCAGTCTTCCCTATGATTATTTACTAATATAACAAACTGTTTACAGACGAAATAAGTGCAATTTTGAAATGTCAATGTTCTCCCTTTTCGAAAATAATCCCTAAACCACAATCAACATCAACGTTTCATGAAAGTACTTGTGCGATAAAATAATGCAAGAAAACGCCAACATAAATCTGAAACCCGCAGGTGTTCGCCAGCATTTGATAACCTAAGTAATACTCAAATTAATTAGCAGCTTCGTTATGAGCAGAAATACGCGGAACCGCGGCTTGAATATTGTTCACTGGAAATTGGAAAGGTGCTAAGCTGAATTATAGAGCTTTATATACTCCCGAGTTTACTGACAGTTTGCCTCTTTTCACCCTTATGTCCCAAGTAATAAGGTTGAAAAGTAGGCGGCCGTCGGTGAACTCGGTAGTGAATACGCATGTTGGGTTTTACTACTTGGTAATTCTCGGTAGCGGGGATTTTGAGCTGTGCTAGGAATATTGCAAATGGTTCGGGGAAACGTTAGTACTCGTAATAACCCGTTTAGTAGTGCAATATCATGGCTTCACTGGTAATATTTTACTAGTGACGTTTGTGTGCAATATTGTACCAGTTTGTCCAGTAGGTACGGTATCCCGTAATTTGTGTGCTTGCATACCTGTTGCTGGTAAATGAAAAATATAATTGTAATTTCATTTCCATCTACTGATTTTTTCAATTCCATAATTTAATTTCTCGATTATCGAAATTTACAAAAAACGAATCGATTGAATTAATCGCTTCCACACATCACAATAATTTAAAAAAAAAAATGGTCGTCATTTCGAATACAAAGATCCTCCCTTTTTAAATGTCCAAAACCTACCAACAAGAAATAAACACGATAGATTGAGTGTACTCTATTGTAGGTAAGTATATACACAATATTGTACAATGGCGGTGTTATCTCTGATAAATTATATCTTTTGGATAACCTTTGGACTGACTGACAGAATTTACAATATGCAATTTTGACGTCATATTGTTTCTTTTCCATATAAAATATATATTTATCCTGTAGTTGGACATTTACAGACTTTTTTACGATCTATAGAGGTACTACACCGTCAGGTTTATTACCCTGAGAGAATTGTAGATTATGTGTTAAAATGAGTATCACCTTAAAGTAGGAAGGTCAACTACACACGCTGTATGTAGCGTCAAGGCAATGTTCCATTCCTGCAAAAAGACACGTTACACGCTGTTTACATAACTATACTTGTAATGTGACAAAACTGGAAATGGGCATGTACATAAGTACCATCAAACTTGACTGCGAACACCCTGTTTTCTTGCATTTATAATGAAAATAATAAAAACTAAATTGTATCATTGAAAAATTGACATACAGACCACGATTTTCATTGTGACCTTCACATTGGTCCTTCGAGCCGGATATCTGATTCGCACTATATGATAATGTAGCTAGAATAAGCAATGGAACAACGCCTTTACCCGTCGCGTGAATGCCTATCCGATTCAATTACGCCGTATCGTATCCCCGATGCCATATAAGATATCAATCAGTGCGAAGCTCTATTGTTTGTTTAGTTTACATAGCCATGCTATGGTGGCGGTGCTTTGGAGGAATCTATAGTTTAGGAAAAGGCTATTGAAAACTTAGCCTATAATTTCCACTGCTGGGACACAGACCATCTTTCTGTGAGAGACAGTGGGCCTTACTTAGGGTTCCCAGATCCATAACTAGGATTTCCGGAGAAAATTCCGGATTTTTGATTCCACAGTTTCTATAATTTTATAGTGCTATTTTTACAACGATTTACAGGGTGTAAACGGACCCTTTTTTTTTTTTTTTTTTTTTTTTGGATGGGAAATCATCAAATGACCCCCCCCACTCTGGGCGGAGCGGAAGGGAGTGTCAGACTTGTACTGACTAAAACCCATCCATGTTCCTTCTTTGCCCTTTGTGTTCCAGGGCCACGGTGTCTCTTTCGAACAATCCCGCAGCTCTGGCAGGCATCGGCCCATGCGGACCCCTACTCGGTTGCTGACATCTCTTTGAGGCGCGCGTGGAACACGAACGCGCCGTCGACACGGCCTGTCGTCATAAGACGGCCGGACGGCGAGCTAGCCCATAACTCGCCGTCCACAGGCCCGCGCCTACGGTGGCCGGGAGCCACCACGTGACCCCCGACGCCCAGGGCGTCTCCCGCGGCGGCTGGGACGTGAGGTTCTTTCCCTCTCACGTCCCGCCACCTCCTTCACTAGCATGACTGCTTCACAGAAGGAGGTGACGGCTTCCCATTCCCTCTCGCTCCGGACCATGGCTTGAACCAGGGCCGGACGCGAGAGATCGCCGCCGCCAATCGCCGCTACAAGGACACGGCGGTGCTCCGCCCAAGCGGGGCAGACCTCTACGGTGTGCTCCACCGTGTCCTCCGGGCGATCCTCGCAGTGGAAACACCCGGGCGTTTCCTCCCGCCCGATTCGGTGCAAGAACCTCCCGAAACAACCGTGTCCGGTGAGGATCTGCGTCAGGCGGTAGGTGAGGGCGCCGTGGCGCCTCTCTAGCCACTCCTCAAAGAGGGGACTTATCGCCACTATGGTAGCGTGCCCTGCACGGGGTTGCAACAGTCGCTCTCTCCATGTCGCCATGATATCACGCCGGAGGTCTGTCCGCTGAGCGGCAATTTGCCGCGGCAGCGGAGTTTCCCCCCGACGTAGTGCCTCCGCGCGCCATTCATGCAGGCGCGCGAGGACTATCGCCTCCAGATCCCATGGCGGCAATCCGGCAAGGAGGCTAGCCGCCTCGCCGGAGATCGTGCGGTACCCCCGGATTAGCCTTATGGCTATCACCTTTTGGGGCGCGTTCAGGTAGTGGGCGGCTTGCCGCCTTAAAGAACGCGCCCACACCGGGGCCCCGTAAAGAGCCATGGACCGCACGACCCCCGCGTATAGCCTCCGGCAGGAGGCGTTTGGACCCCTCAGGTTGGGCAAGAGCCGCTTGAAGGCAGCCCCTGTCCGTTCCAGTTTGGGAGCCAAACGTCGGAAGTGCTCCACGAAGTTCCACCGGCTGTCGAGGACGAGTCCTAGGTACTTCAACGACGACCCGACGCCGATGGAAACCCCTCCCGCCGTCAGTAGGGATCCCGACGGTGGCGCATTCCGAGGCCCATGAAAACACATGGCCTCGGACTTGTGCAATGCCACCTCGAGACCCAATTGCCGGATCCTATCCACGACTATCGCAACCCCGCGTGTCATGTTTTCGGCCGCCGCCTCGTGCGACCTCCCTTGTGCCAGTACCAGCGTGTCGTCAGCGTAGCAAACTACGCTGACGCCGGTAGGGAGGTCGGCGCGTAGCACCCAGTCGTAACCGATGTTCCACAGGGCCGGTCCTAGAACCGATCCCTGTGGAACACCGCACGACATCTCTCGCCGGTTCCATTCTCCGCTCTGACCAGGGTAGATCACGGCCCTATCCGTCAATAAACGGACCCTTCACGAAGCCGTCAACCAAGCATGCTGTACATCAAACTAAGTAACGCAATTTTTTTTTTTGGGAAACGACTTTTTTTTGGGTGAAAAATTACGTTTTATGGTAGGACTCAATATTACGCACTCAAAACATTGTGCTGATAGATGCAATGAATAGTAAAAGGGTCGTGGAAGTATTTAAAATAAAGTTATAACATTAAACCCTTGTATTAAAAAAAAAAACTTGTGAAAAAGTTGGAACTTTCACGCCCAATATGTCCGTAACTAGAAGGTTCCCACGTAGGAAGAAGAACAAAACAATGCAATGACACCAACACACACATGACACATGCATGAACATTGCGGTTTTTTTTTTATAAATAAGAGCATACATAATGTCCGATCGTTATGAATAATGACAAGTCAAATTGCGCAAAGTGATTAATTATACCCGAAACTTCAATATTTATCACATTCACTATCGTAAAACGTGACTTTTCATCTCAAAAAAAAAGTTATTTCCCAGCAACAATTTTTGCGTAGAGTTCTTAGTTTGATGTACAGAATGCTTGGTTGATGGCTTCGTTAAGGGTCCGTTTATACCTTGTATACAAAACCACCAGATAATGTTTAATATTTCAAAAGAACTTGATTATTTCTCTTGATTCTCTTCGCTCAGCAGAGAAAGTTTGACATTGACGCTCGTGCGGAATGCTATTAAAGTTTCATATATTAGTTATGTATAACATGTCTCGCGGTTTCAACCCTCTAACAACCATTTATAATGGCTGCCAACTTGACAGCGGCACTGTCCTTTTGTGAAATGTTAATAATATAAAATATTTTTAAAGCTATGTAGTTAGTATCTGAGTGCAGAACTTTTGATTGAAATGCAGCTGTTATTGAATTCGAATAATTACCGATCTATTCTTGGTTCCTTGACGATTGCGTCAATAAACTCAGCCTATTCTAGCTCACTTATGGACATATGTTCATTAGTGAGCCAGTGAGTGTGAGTGAGTGGGTCATGTGTGTGCTTCTTTCAAACTGCGGCACTAAATGTTGTCCTCAGCCACCTTATAAAGGTCATTGGTCTATCAAACAATCAAACTGCCTCGTTGGCCTAGTAGTCGCAAAGGCGACTGCTGAGCATGAGGTCATGGGTTCGATTCCCAGGTCGAGCAAAGTGTTATTAGGTTTTTCCATCAGGAATTTCTCAGTACCAGCCACGGAGTCTTAATGAGTTCCCAGTTGATGGCAATAGGCTCACCGCCTATTACATGCGACTTAAACATAACTGGCGAAATGTGGGTGTTCTGTTACACCTCTGTCTATCCTTCGGAAATTACAAGCGTGACGTCACGTCGTTGAGGCTGAAAATCGGTACTTTTTGAACTTCAAAAGTACACGAGATAGTCCCCCAAAGCACCCGCCCTTCGCCAGCGACAATAACCTGTGAAAAAAAGATGAACAACGAAAATATATCTGTTTTCATTTCGAAGACAGCCTCTAAGTTTAGTATTTCCTGAAATATAAAACAAAAAAAAAAAAAAGGAAAAAGTTGTTAAGTAGAACATGAAGATTGTATGGTTTTAGTTTTTTCAGTCTTGGCTGAATAAGCCCAGATTTATTTACCAATTTATGTTATTATTAGCGACCTGCCCCGGCTTCGCAAGGGTGCAATATAGACATATAAACTTTACTCTTGAATCACTCTATCTATTGCTGAAAACTGCATTAAAATCCGTTGCGTAGTTTAAAATATCTAAGATTATCTTTGTTTTATTTTAAAACAAAGTCGGTCCCGCTGTTTGTACGCTTGTAAAGAAATATTTATTAAATAAACAAATATATCATTGATGCTCCCTTTTTTCATTACGAGGAAGCTTATTGCCGATCATGTTAACATAGACATACATACATACATATATGTGGTCATATTACATAGGCTCTTGAACCACAATAATTGCTCCAATTATTATTATTTCTAATTAAATTACTATATCCCACAACTGCATCCCATATCCACTCATGTAGTTATCATTCAATATACGGCATGAAACCACAACGTTTGGCATTCGTACCTATCAATTAAATACCGTGAAACCGGATTTTAATGAAATATTTCTAACATATTTGACCACAGGTGAAATTTTTCAGTATAATTTGGAGTACGTACTGTTTTTATTTATTTTTAGAATATTTTTTGACGTTCCGTTTGTCTAGTGGTCGCAAACTCGACTGCTGAGCGTGAGGTACTGGATTCAATTCCTGGGTCGGGCAAAGCGTTATTGTTTCTCTCCATCAGGAATTCCTCAGCAACAGCCTACATGGGACTTAAAAATTACTGGTGAAATGTGGGGGGTGTACTGTTAAGTACACCTCAGCCTAACCCTACGGGGATGACAAGCCGTGATGTTAAGATTTTTTTTAATCTTGTTGAAATATCTTACGAGTAGATATAACGTATATAACTGTCTGTGTGATAACACTGTAACCGTCCCTCTTTATTTTTTGTTTTCCATCATTGTCCTGTCCTTGGCCCAATTTATTTGGTGTCGACGCAGTATGTCTTCTTCTTTCATACTTCTCTATTGACACCCCCTCTATTCTAGCCGTATCATCCTTCAGATAATCGCATCCGTCATCTCTTTAGATTTAATTTTTGCCTTTCCCTACCAAAATGAAACCTAAAACTACTAGAACCGACCACTAACCAAAAACACGGAAGTTTCAAGTACACAGTCTCAAGAGTGAATAGAATTCAAACAGCGGCCCGTAATGTGCTTGCTTAAGGGAGGCTCGGTCAATAAAGGCTCGATTGTAACATCCACATGTTTGTTTGTTTGTGAGTTATGTGCCTTAGTGCTAGTACTACGAGGCGTAGTAAGCCAGTTTGATGAGCCCCTGCGTTTGCGAGGTATGTAGGTAGGGTGGTGGGTGGTTTTCGATACTATGTTAGTTCTCTTCTTGTGACTCACTAACGTATCATGTCTGTCTAACCCTTCTGGAATACAGGCGTGAAAATACGAATGGAAATAAATAATTTGCTGTTTCTACTCTAGAACGAAGCACATAGTGATATTAAGTCACAGCGAAGCCAATATACATACGTGCCGGTAAGAAAAGGTATGCTGACAAGTGTCAAAAGGTAGAACATCATCATCATCATCATCATCATCATTTCAGCCGAAAGAAGTCCACTGCTGAACATAGGCCTCCCCAAGGAAGGTAAAACAAGTGACATTTAATTAAAAGTATGAAAAAACCCAACTACAATTTGAGTTATGTACCTATATACATATCTGTAAACTCCTTTTAATTTCCTTCATTTTGATACCCTACTCGATAGATTTGGTTGAAAAAAAATATATAAACGACTTAAAAATTAGCGCCAAAAATCCGCCATTTTGTTTTTTTTATTAAAAACACCTATCTAAGGACACTTGGGTTTTTGAGACGAATGTAATGATATCTTAATCGTCGAAAAACATCCAGCCATTTGGAACATACGAGGTAACAAATTTTACAAAAAACAAACAAACAGACACGCGTGAAAAGCAAAACCCTTCCTTGGCAGTCGGGTAAAAAGAATTACAGTTTTTCCACTGTGACTGTGACCTAAATGTAATCTAGGCTCCATATCGATGCCAGGTGTAACTTTAGTTCGCCAGTCATCCATCATATTTTGTTTTTCGAAAACAAATTCAAGACACGTGCAGTTCTGTTTACACAACACAGGTTGTTATTCAACTCAAAAAAGTTATTTTTGTAGCAGCCAGGTAACAAAAAGATCTATCCATCCATCACTTGCAGCCCCATCACAAATAGGTTTTGATAGTGAACTTTTCAGCGATATCCACGTTCAGAACGATATCGGATTTACACGCACGTGTAACGTTATTTTGTATTTTTTGCAGAGGATCTTTCAATACCTGGTGTATATTCTAGTATTTTGTTAGAAACTAACTTTTGCCCCACGGCATCGCTCAAGTTAATTTAGAATTTGACAATCAATTCGGGCTGTACTCTGCCTGTAATAATATAATTCAATAATGATTCAAAAGACACGTGGCGCCATCTATTATTATAAGAACGTTATTATTGTTTTCCTCAGGAACAGTACTTTTTTTCGGGATTAAAGGTTAAAATTTTGCATATACGTGGCCAGACCACGTCTTTGCAAAATTTCAGGATGATCGCACCAGTCGTTTAGGCTTGAAAAGGTAACAAACAAACAAACAAACTTACTTTCGCATTTATATTATTAAGTTTGGATTAGGACTAAATCCCTCCTCATTACTTTGAAGGTAATTAATGTGGTTACCGGTTTACTGTTCTGTTCACATTACAAAGGTAAAAAGGCGAAACACAACAGATAATATTATTCAAGCACAGGCATCCTAACGGTGAAGGAAAACATCGTGAGGAAACCGGCATGTCCTAGAACCAAAAATTCGAAAACATGTGACATCTACCAACCCGCACTGGGCCCGCGTGGTGAATTTTAGCCCATTCCTTCTCATAGAGAGGAGGCCTGCGTCCCAGCAGTGGGAACATTAATAGGCTGATTATGCTATGCTTATGCTATACAGGCATCCTTATTTTATCAAATTTCGTATCTCTAAGAAATATTAGTCAATTTATTTATTTATTTAAACTTCATGTACAATAGTGATACATAGGCGGACTTAATGCCACAAGGCATTCTCTACCAGTCAACCTTTGGGTTAAATAAGAAAACATTGTGATAGGGTACAAAATAAATATATTAAAATAACTTCTTGCTATCGAAAATTTATATAGGCACTTATAATGATACTAATACTTATATACAAATAAAATAAACTAATACATATTTTAACAAATACCAAAATTAAAAACGAGAAACCTAATAATAATTACCATGACTCGACTTCTAATAGAGAGAGAGCTATTTATTCTGACTTAAATAGTGGTTACGCACTTTTCTTTTAAAACTGAATTTGCTTTCAGCTTTTTTAATGCCAAAAGGTAGCGCGTTCCAGAGCTTCAATTCCTCATTGGTCCTTTGATAATCTTGAAAGATATTTCTTTTCCGTAATGAATGGAAAGATCTCATACAACCTCATTTCCGGAAAATTGTCGGTTTATTTCCCCACTTCTAACAAAACAGTTGACTTGTGGACACGTCCAATGTTTTTTAAGCGCGCTCGTCACGTCGCCGCGTCGTCGTGAACATCTACTCAAACACATGTTAGGTACATAAACAAGAGAAGCCACAGTTTCAGGCGGCAGGCTCGCTTCGCAAGGGACTTAAACATAGCTCACATGTATACCTAAAGAATACCTTTAAATACACATCTGCATAACGCTTTAGAAATTAAGGGCGTCTTGTCGTCTTACCACTAATAGTCAATACCTTATTGGTCCTTTGAACTTGAAAGAAAATGCCTCCAAAAACCACATTTCCGGAAAATTATTGTAGCTTTTTATTACCTAACATTCGACAAAAAGCATGAACCATTGACTTGTCCAATGATTTCTACTGTTCAATTATATAACCTCTATAGACCGACCGATTAAATGAGTCCTCGCAAAAGTATCGATTTAAATGGAATATTCTGAAGGTTGATCACGTATTGGTACAATTAGTATCGTAATACCTACGTGGATTATGGGTATTTTAAAGGAAATAACCTGGGGTATGATTAGGATTTTGTGGACGCTTAATGTGCCTATGATGGGGCAAGGCGGAGGACTCATTAAAGCGGTTGGCCCATAGCTATAAAATTGGCTAATCTGAGGTTGGAATGATTTTCCTGTAGAACATACAAGCTTTTGTTGTAACTTTGCTCCCGTTATGGTTGAAAATATAGCCTATGACACGCGGGGATAATGTAGCTTCCCATCAAAAAAAAGTGAAAGAATTTTCGAAATCTGATTATTAGTTCCGAAGATTACTCTCTAGATTTAAACAACCTCTTAATAATATCAGTGTAACCAACTTCATAGCTACCTGTCAAATACTGTAAAAAGAGTGTACACGCGCTCGTCACGTAGTGAACAACTACTCAAACACATGTTGGGTACATAAACAAGAGGAGCCACAGCTTCAGAGCGGCTAGTAATTTACAAAGTTTGGTCTCACGACACAGCTACCAGTGAGGCAGTGAGGCGTACCTTGTGCAGTCATGTAGATATGAAGCATACTTTTAGTGTTTTATGACATGTTATGCTCATTTTATTGCTAAAGTGAGCATTTTATAGGTATCATTCATCATTATTCTCCTGCAATAAGGGCAGGCCCAATTTATTAGGGGTCGGCGCAGCATTTCTTCTTCTTCCTAAGTGTCATTGTAATTTGTAATTGGCATTGGCGTAATATACAGGATGTAACATGAACTTTAACGAAGCCGTCAACCAAGCATTATGTACATCAAATTAAGTAACTTTACGCAAAAATTATTGCTGGAAAACGACTTTTTTTTTAGGGTGAATAATCTCGTTTTACTCAATGATAGAACTCAATGTCCGTTAGGACTCAAAACATTGTACTGATGGATGGATTGAATTTATAGTACGGGGTCGCGGAGATGCTTAAAGTAAAAATCTTACATTAAAAACATGTTTTTAAAAAAAATACTTGTGAAAAAGTTGGAACTTTGACCCCCAATATCTCCGTAACTAGAAGGTTCCCAAGTATGGTCTAGAAAAAAAAATATCGCAATGACGGGGAGAACAAGTGCCTTTCGGCTTCGTTAAGGGTCTAGTTACATCCTTTATTTCGTGTTAAACTCTAGTAATACAAAAATGTTTAACGTAGAAAATGTTAAAGACACTGGTTGGGCCCAACTCATTAAACGAAATAAAATAATTATTTGGGTCCAAAGGTACATTTTCTATCGACTCAAAAAGAAGAGAACCAACTCATTTCTTAGAGTTTACGCATTACAAAATAAAGATTCCGTATCTTGAAAATGCCCTAGACCCTGCTAGCGTCACTTACACTTAGAGATGACGTCTACGATTGCCACTTTACCTTAACGATGACTTGCAACGATGCACTACATAATATCTACCCTTTTTTTTTTTTTTTTTTTTTTTCCGGATGGGAAATCATCAAATGACCCCCCCCCCCCACTCTGGGCGGAGCGGAGGGGAGTGTCAGACTTGTACTGACTAAAACCCATCCATGTTCCTTCTTTGCCCGTTATGTTCCAGGGCCACGGTATCTCTTTCGAACAGTCCCGCAGCCCCGGCAGGCGTCGGCCCATGCGGACCCCTACTTGATTGCTGACATCTCCTTGAGGCGCGCGTGGAACACGAACGCGCCGTCGACACGGCCCGTCGTCATAAGACGGCCGGACGGCGAGCTAGCCCATAACTCGCCGTCCACAGGCCAGCGCCTACGGTGGTCGGAAGCCACCACGTGACCCCCGACGCCCAGGGCGTCTCCCGCGGCGGCTATGACGTGAGGTTCTTTCCCTCTCACGTCCTGCCACCTCCTTCACTAGCATGACTGCTTCGCAGAAGGAGGTGACGGCTTCCCATTCCCTCTCGCTCCGGACCATGGCTTGAACCAAGGCCGGACGCGAGAGATCGCCGCCGCCAATCGCCGCTGTGAGGACACGGCGGTGCTCCGCCCAAGTGGGGCAGACCTCCACGGTGTGTTCCACCGTGTCCTCCGGACGATCCTCGCAGTGGAAACACCCGGGCGTTTCCTCCCGCCCGATTCGATGCAGGAACCTCCCGAAACAACCGTGTCCGGTGAGGACCTGCGTCAGGCGGTAGGTGAGGGCGCCGTGGCGCCTCTCTAGCCACTCCTCAAAGAGGGGACTTATCGCCACTATGGTGGCGTGCCCTATAATATCTACCCTCAAAGTACAGTTCTGGTAAAAATTCGTTCGTCAGAGTAAAGTTTATTATTTTTTGCACGATATAATGTGCTTTACACTGGTTTATTGATTCAGTATAGCCATAATGTTTATGTTACAGATTTTAGGTTGATGACAACTTTACATTGATCGAAGCTGTAGGTATACTATTTTGGAATTTTTATAAATTAATGTGTTTTCTATGTGAGCTCGATACAGTACTTTCAAATGTAGTATGTCGCATAACATAACATTACGCCTGTAATCCCCGAAGGGTTAGGCAGAGGTGTACCTAATAGTACATCCACATTGCGCCATTTATGTTTAAGTCCCATGTAATAGGGGGCCAGCCTATTGCCATCAATCAGCAGCAGCAGACTCCATGGCTGCTACTGAGCAAAATCCTGATGTTAAACCTAATATCACTTTGCTCGACCCAGGAATCGAACCCAGGACTTCATACTCAGCACGAGTCCTTACTTGATTAAAGAAAGAATTCCAAAACTGATGAAGGTACAAAAGACTAGACTGTACCTACACAGCGTTTCATTCCCTCCCAAAATTGGCACGGCCTTTCAAACCTCTATAGTGACCCCTCTATTCAATTTGACATACGAGTTGACGTATAATAATTAACCTACCTCAGTGCTTGACACTTGAATAGTCCCTGCCAAGATGTATAGCCATAGAATAGTAATAGTGAATCAAGTATTCCGTCAGAACCCTGCCGATTAAACATTCCCTTCGACGTTACGGTACTTTGGAGTTTACTCACTGTGAACAATAGGAATAATCCACTGAGTAGATAGATGTAGAAGTTCTATAACATAACACAACACATACAATACAATCTTGTTACCAAACTTCTCTTCCGCTGCAATGTAAATTGATCTTAACTGCGATATACATTAAATACCGTTTGAGAATTCGGCCGTTAATAAGCTTCTTTCTTTATCGTGTGGTGAGTGCCTAACCTGATGTCAGAGTTTTTATGCCGCCCATGGGCCTCTGACTTGGCTTTACATGCCGTCGAGAAATATCTCTCAGGCATGCAGGCTTCCTTACGATGTTTTCCTTCACCGAAGCAAGTGATAATTATACAATAAATAAAATAAATAAATAAAAATAAAAAAAACCTTTTATTTCTTGCACGCACTTTAACATTTCATTTTTATGGTGGTTAGTTTCATATTTGCTTATCCTATTTTATATTTTTATAATTATTTATTATTAACAAGAACCCCGTTTTTTTTTTTTTTCCGGATTGGAAATTATCAAATGACCCCCCCCCCCACTCTGGGCGGAGCGGAAGGGAGTGTCAGACTTATACTGACTAAAACCCATCCATGTTCCTTCTTTGCCCTTTGTGTTCCAGGGCCACGGTATCACGGTATCACACCACTAGGCTATCACTGCTTATCTTTGTCAAGCTTAATATTCAGTTTAGGATCGAAGGTGAACGATCCAACTGTTTATAAACCTTCATAATAATGTATGATATGTAACCTGCTTCACCTTAAGCGTAAGACGGACACTCAACCCAGCTAAAATACACTAGCCAAAACGGCTGAAATATTATCAAGACAGTCTTATTCTCCAGAGTAAACTTGGACGTTTCTTAATTAACCAGTCCCTTTACCGGGCACAGCTGAATTAAGCATTCCTTATCAGAAACGAGAATTGGATCTCTTTCCTTTGGAATGTACTGACAATGGTAAGCTATTAATACTTCGGCAGATGCCTGAGTGCACAATAGAAAGTTCTTTCAAAGATATACATTTTAGTTTTAGAGTTAAACGAGCTGTGCCCCACGATCTTTGTCCGCGCGAAACGTTATAAAAATATTATGTACTTCCATTATATTTAAATCGGATTTTGTTAACAATTTTAAGGGTTTTAATTTTTTTGCACGGAACCCTAATTCATTTTCAAAAAAAAAGTCTAATGCATATATTACTCCTTATAACATCAGCTATCTACCAGAAAAAGTCCCGTCAAATTCAGTACAGCCGTTTCCGAAGATTAGCCGGAACAAACAGGCAGAGACACAAAAATCGAAAAAAATGTGTTTTTTTTATAAGTGCCGTATTTATTTTCATTCAGTAAAAAGCTGTTATTTTGATATTACAAACAGACACTTTAATTTTATTTATTTGTATAGATGTGAATTAAGTTAGCTCATATAGAAACCTTACACAAGTTACCGCTCTAAAGTAATGAATAATAATAAACAGAAACTTCTGAACGCCACCTGCGAAAACAATATTTACCGTAAACAGAGTATAGCTACAAGTCACTGAATAATAATTATGAGACAAGGACACTCTTAATAGATCCAATAGTAAGAGTAAACGAGACAGGAGTATATTTTCTCTACCTCTATCTGCTATGGCCCCAGTTGTTAGCGTACAGCTGATTACTGAGGCCCAACGACTGTCATCAGCTGTAACGGTACGATTATTTTAGAAAGTATTACCCGACTAAGCAACAGTTTACAAAACTGTCAAAGATTCGCCACTGTTAACTGTCAACAATACTATAATTCTGAGATAATTATCTACAATCATTACAGATTCGGTTTGTTTCGTCCTTCAAGCGTCTCTTCGTACATTCTGAATTTATTTGTAACTAGCCCGCAGGTTCGCTCGCGTTAATTTAGAATTTGACAATCAATTCGGGTTGGACTCTGCTTGTAATTCAATCATGATTCGAAAGATTTGTAGCGCCATCTATGAGCATAAGAACGTTATTGTTGTTTTCCACGGGAACAGTGCGCTTTTTCGGGATGAAATGTACCCTATGTCCGTTTCTGTACACCTGACAAAGTTTATACAAAAATTCAGGATGATCGGTTTAGTAGTTTAGGCGTGAAAAGGTAGCAAACAAACAAACTTACTTTCGCATTTATAATATTAGTTAGGAAGTTAGGATTATAATACGATTACGATTCAACGAACAATTTCAAATTCCCCTGACTTTTCTTTGCAAGTTAAGTTCAACAATTATTATGTTAACTCAAATCCATTACAAAAAGAAATGACGTCTCCAAACTAATTGATAAATCTGAAAACTCTGCCGCAAAGTTTCACAAATCTATCATCATCATTTCTAATTCATCAAGCCTCTAGTTATTTGTTCAAAGTCCGCCATTTTGACTGAACATTCGATATGCCTTCCGGCTATATTAAATACACGAATTTCGTGGTTGACAATCGACAATTTTACCCGTAACACGTGCAAAGAGTTATTCTTTTATGTTGCGGTTAATTGGATCGTTTCAAACGACATGAAAAGCTAACGGAAATTCCAATTTGTTTTTGTATTGATTTTGACAACGTGATGTAGCTGTCGGGTGTAATTACTTCCTGTAAGCACCTCGTGCCTTCCTGCCTTCACGAGTGATGGTACTTGAGTACGTTATGGAGTACCCTTGGCAGTCAATCCTAGTACAAACCTTTCTGAGTAGCTAATCTCTCACCACGGAGTGAATTATTCGTAGGTAGGCGCCGATAATGATAAAGTTATCGTAGAATGTGCCTAATATAAATTATGAAGGTAGCTACGAGGTATGTTGTGTTATGCAAGTAGGTACGTTGAAAATGTAAATTGGTGATTTTCTTTAAATTTTTCAGTAAGAGTTTTTTTTGTAAAGGTTTTGACACACAATGATTAAAAAATCTTTTGCAAAAACAACAACAAAAACCAAACAAAACAAATAAAAATAAAGTGTCTGTTTGTAATATAAAAATAACAGCTTTTTGCTGAATGCATACGAAAATATATACGGCACTGATTAGAAAAATACTTCTTTTTTTTTCATTTTTCTCTCTCTGTCTGTTTGTTCCGGCTAATCTCTGAAACGGCTGGACCGATTTTAACGAGACTGTTACTGGCTAACTAATGTTGTAAGGTCTAACTAAGGCTATTTTTATTTTAGAAAAATAATAAGGGGTTCTGTGAAAAAAAATTAAAACCCTTGAAATTGGAAACCAAATCCGATTCAAAAAGGGAAGTAATATTTTTTTATAATAATTTCATGCGAATGAAGGTACGGGTAACAGCTAGTTACATAAAAAAGGCACAGAAAAGGGTGTAGAGAAAAGTAAAGAATATTTTACTTGTGTATCGTAATAGGCTGATCATTATAATTCTTGTATCAATGAGGCACAAAATCGATGATATTCATTCACGTTGCGGTGTGGAAATATTCAATGCCTTCCGGATATAAAGTACTTGGCGGTAGAAAATTGACAATTTCCGCGACAGCACGTGTGATGCATGGTTAAATCTTTATTTGAATGGAATACCGAATAAGAGTAGGTGCAGACCAAAGAAACGATGGATGGACTGTGTGAAGATGATATGGCTAGAAAGGAAGTGACCGATGAGATGACGAGTAATAGAGAAGTATGGAAGAAGAAGACATGCTGCGCCGACCCCAAATAAATGGGGATTAGGACAGGAGAATGATGGTGATGAAAAGTTACCGATTTTGGTTCCGAAGCTCTAATCTCATGAATGGGTCACTGTCTGTGTTATGTCTATCCCAGGGTTGGGCAAAGGCTTTCACCAATCAAATCAATTGACACCAGACCAGAACAGAGAATCTGGTTTGACCGTCTAAACTATTGATTAATCAACATCTGCCTAGCCTTTCCCAACTATGTTGGGGTCGGCTTCCAGTCTAACCGGATGCAGCCGGATGTATACCAGTATTATACACGGAGCGACTGTCTATCTGACCTCCACAACCCAGTTAGTACTGGGTAATACGATAGCCCTTGGTAAGACTGGTTGTTAAACTTTCGGGCCACTACCTACAACGACTGTCAAAGTTCTACAAATGACAGCCGGGACCAATGGCTCAACGTGGTTTCTGAGACACGGAGAAAATTCGGTATGTAATGGGCGGTCACATATCCACAGACCAACCTAGGCAAGCACGGCTTAACCTAAACATCGACCCGAGCGGCTGTTATTATTTAGCCACGAGCTCCTAACTGTTGACTATAAAGAAAAAAAAAACCATGGACGGAAATGGAAACAAAGAATTTTCATACCCCTCAGGCAAGCGGATACGATCGTTAAAAAGTTTGTCACAGAATCGCAAACTTCATACAACATTTAAAAAGCGTCGAATTATTTTTGCAAATCAACTTTTCATTGCTTTTCGACTTATTTCACAATTTTGGTTGTAACGGCTGAAATACTTCAAACGGAAACTATTCAGTTAAATGATAAAGGTAATTTATTTATTTATTTATTTGGTTCACCAAGAATTTTTTACAAATGAAACAGAACCAACAAATCAGAATAGAGTGTAACAACCACTTACAGGTAAACTTTGCATGCACACAAAACGTTGTCGTAACTTACAAAAAAAAAATAGAAATAAACGTAATTAAAACAAATTAAACTAAATTAAAATAAATTAAACAAAATTAAAACAACTTAAACTAAATTAAAACAAATTAAACTAAATTAAAACAAATTAAATTAAATTCAACTAAATTAAAACAAATTAAACTAAATAAAACTAGGTAATACAAATAAGGTAATATTATGTAGTCTTAATTCACCCACCCAGTGAGATAACGCAGAGCTAAGAAACTCAATGTTCAGAGAGCTACTTATAAAAACTGGCTTTCAATTTACGTGTTACAATATTTTTTAGCAGTTATCTGCGGCAAGCTGGGACGTCTATTATATTGGCCAATCCTGGCTAGTACCCAGGGCGTTTCTAGGGGCTGTCAAAAGAAAACCTAACTTATGCCACACGAAGTGCTAAAACTTCTGAGCTTCCTTCGCTGGCCTACATCCTACAGTTCGTTTCATACTCAAAACAACGTATCCTATATAGTAGGTTTCTACGTATTTTCAAGCCACGACGCCCCCAGTTATAGTCACTTCTCGCAAACAAATATTACTTTTACGACCAGTTTGGTAACTTAAGTTAAACTCCTTTACGCTTTTTATTCTCAAAGCAGTTAACAGTTTTCTCGAGGTAAACAGTTATTACTTGGATTTAGTTCTTTTGTTTTTGTTTTAAAATCACTTTTTATTCTTAAAAATATATGACTGTTTTAGTTAAACTTTAAATTAGTCGTCCGGTTCCCATGAGGCGCACGCGTATGCCTATGTTAGTCAATTTATTGTTTTTTTTTTCAAATTTAACCCTAAAATAGTTAGAATTAGAAAATAAATGTTCGGGGTGCAAGGAACATCCATTTTCAAAATGTTAAGTACCATGAACTCAGGTTCATGTGTGGAAGGTTGCAGGGATCCGCTGGATGCGAGTCGCACGGAACCGGTCAATGTAGCGACACTTAGGGGCGCCTATATCCAACAGTGGACGTCTTTCGGCTGAAATGATGATGATGATGATGTTGAAGTACCATGAACTCAGTAGGAATGAATCATCATCTAGAATCATCTAGACCCCAGCGTTGAAATTTTTCGTCAACAGTTTAAGCTTCGATGACACCCTAGGGTATAACAATTCTAGGAACCGGATTCCAACAGTTTCATACGGAAATAATATAGCCTGTATTTCCAAAACTACTTAATTTGATCATTCAATTAATTCATATTACTATTCACATAAATTTATTAATGATAAATTTAATTTAACTTGAACTTGTGTTGATTGAAATGATACCTAATGCTATTCATTTCGATATAAGCGTAATAATTTTCACAATATAAGTACTCAATTCAGTACGTATGATGTCCATCTACATACGAAATTGAAATCAGCAATTCCACTCATAAGTGTCAATAACAAAATATAACTTTAATTCTTATCCCAACCACTTAAAGCCCCAATTTAATTCAATAACCCTCTCCATTACTCACAAACCACCCTTTTTCATAGAACTCCTAAAACTAAGTTAAACCAGTTTGACATAATCGATGGCTACTATCGATTGCGCTTCAAGTGCCCTCCAAGCAATTAAGGCTGTTAAAAAGATATTGTGTTGTTAGCCAAGGTACCTACGTCTTCACGACTTGTGATCCGAACGATAGATGTCCGAAGTCTGAGTCTACGGCCCTTACCTGTTGCTTGGGCCTCGAGAAAGTGACGCGGCTGAAATGCGCCACTGCCCTGTGTTGCCAGAAATGTGAAATTTGCCAATTTTTTTGTGATTTAACTCTAAAGTTATGTAGGAATAAAAGTACACCGAAATATGGAGAACGTTAAATGTTTAACTAATTGTTCTTTCATTTTACGTTATTAAAAAGAAGCCCAAGCTACACATATTTTTAAATTGTGTTTGCACAGAACTGGGTAGACTACTCAGGCTGTGACTTATCTTGTAGTTCTGCATCAAATCATGAGCTCGTCTTTAGCTCAGAACTCGAGAGAGTGTCGTAATTAGAGTGCACCATCCACTATTAATGATGTGCATTGTGCGACTCACAAAAAAGTGAGTAGTAGGTATGCCGATAGTGGTGGTCCAAACTTTCTCCTTAAATAGCAATTGTCTGACTATCAGAATACCGCTTTAACTAAAGACAATACGGCTATTATCGACGGCTAAGCCGTACAAAACACACCCACATCACTACCCCTACTACGGAATAATTCCTCTTGTCTACATCCACATAATGACTGACAATTAGTCTAAATCCTGCACTTCCGCGCTGACCCGAAAGCCTCCATTACACGGGTGGGTACATTCGAAACTATAGTACCTATACGACGACGTGGATGTGGGTGCGGGTGTTTCTGAGGGCTGGCAACACTGGCCCGGGCGGAGGCAGTGTGCGCGAGTCGTCAGACGCGCCGACCGCTCCCCGACAACCCTAGAAAGTGACAACAGACTCTATAACACACCTCTAATTAGTTATACGTGTTTAAAAAAAAACTTGTGCGTTTCTTCAACTTGTTTGGACAGTGCTCAAATCGTGTTCTAGGTAGCGGGTGTAGTTTATTTTTTTCTTTGCTGGGATTTTTAACTAAGTGTGAAGCGTGTTTTTGTTTTTAAAAATTGGATTTATTGTATTTTATGTCGTTGGAAAAATATTCACCGTCGATTCTTTTAAAATGTTTTAAAGGTTTTGTGGCCGAGTTTGTCATTATAAATTCTGGAGATAATTTTGATAAAACTTCTTCGTGTTCGGTTGCGAGTCGCGCATATTTACATATTTTATAGGAATTTACATATTTTCTGTAAGTGTTAGTGCATGTTACTCTGTGAACTTAGGAGTTGAGGTTAGGTGTTCCGTTATATTTAAAAAAAAAAACTCAAAGGCAGCAGAATCTAAAACAGATGAAAAGTCAAAATAAAAATAAAAACCAATTATAATTTCTACTACATTACAAAATCATCACCATAATATTACAAAAAGCTAAGAAGTCACGAATTCGACACTAATCAAATATTCAAATCTCGAAAACAAAAGAAAATCTTAACAAAAACCTTTAAATTAATCCTTCAAACCGCCTACCACAAACTCATTCATACTTGAAACGTAATCACAGCATCAGCGACTCGAAAATTTAAATAAATACGCAATCTCCGCGATTATATCCCTCTAGGGAAAGGTAGAGGCGCAACAGTTAGTTCATAATCTTACCCCGGGTTTTATCGGCCCTTCGCATTACCCGTGTATGAACAAACCTCTTTCAGAACTCTCGCCTACCCTCCTTGCTTGTTTAAAATAAAAAAGTTTTAACAACATTTTTTTAATGGCAATACCACTACGTATGTTAAAGGATGTGAGTGTTGCTCGTTTCGTTCGTAAGACCTCGCATTCGCTGAAAGTAATTAAAATACTGTCAGAGAATAATTGGATTTATGATACCCCGTAGAAACATCTTCGTATTGCGTGTGCTGAGAGAGACGCTTTTAATTACTTTTGATAATGTTTACTGTATGATAAGAGGATGTGGATGTAAAACCCGTTAGCACATGAATACTATTTCTGGCGCCCAACGTGGGCCAAAGTTGATCGATGTCCTTGAATCAAACCTTTACTAAATAAGTAAAGAAAATCAATTACACGAGACGGGGAGGTATTCACAAAATGTCAATGTGAAATCAATATAGTTCACAAGAATTGTATCGAGGCGGGCCTGTCACTTCGTACTTTCGTATTAAATTACTGAAACTTGGTCCTTGAGTCGTTTTTTTATGTACATAGATAGTAAATCGAATTACAAAATCCATCTCGCAGTTCTAATTTACTAGCAGCACATCCAATCCATCAAAACTTGGGATTTGTTTTTTAACTTTCGATATTAATGTCTGTCGTGGTTATACGCCGTCGAATTTAGAGCAACGAAATATGGATTTTCAGCGAAACGGATTCGCTGGGGTCTGCGCATTGATTAGAGGCGGGGAGTAAACAAACACCCACCTTAAATGTCGTAGAATTACTACGATACGTAGTAACTCTTACTACGGGTATTAAATAAGATGGGGAAAGAAGGTTCACTCTTAAATCACTCATACAAGTTGTTTCGTTAGAATTAATCCATTATCAAAACAATAATCGCTGTCAGTTATGATATTTTAATACAATGCAATCGCGTGTAAAACCCTCTTTAATGCCAAGGTATTAAACATTTTAAATGTTATGTCTACTGTTTTCGGTTACCGTTTGCATCTAAAACAATTTGTAAGAAAAAGGTTTAATAAAAAGTTTAACAAACTTGTCTATTCTCAGAAGAAGTGAACAATATAGTTACTGTAATATGTCTGAAACAACGTAATAAAATATTTTCGAAACAACCTCAATACTTGTTTTATACACAAGACTCTTGTTTTAAACAAGTATTACAACTTATATTTGGTTCTAAATGTAGTGCAACGTTATCATCGAGCAAAGTAAACGTTAGTATACTCTCTATCTTGAGTATACTAACGTTTAGTATACTCAATATACCCGACATAAAATAGATCTAGGCGCGATTTTTGTTTATTTTTCCTACATTAATAGGTACAAAGAAAAATAAATAATACATTAGATTAAAATTTTGAAACATCCTGTTAATGATGTTTACGTGTGAAACGGAAGAACATATCTATCCAGCGCTCGAGTTCAGTAGATCATCGCTCGCAACAGGGTGTTTTAACTACGCCATGCGTCATAATAATATTTTTATTTTTTAAATTAAGAGGAGTCTCAAAAATACCTATTTTTTTATATTAATGATTAGTAGTCATTGGATACATGAAGTGGGCTGCTGTTTTAAGACGACTAAAAAGTCACGGTGTATAGAATTGGCCTTCTATACATATTTCTGTTAGTTCACGTGTTACGTCGTCCCGGCGCC
This sequence comes from Noctua janthe, assembly GCA_910589295.1. Taxonomy (NCBI): domain Eukaryota; kingdom Metazoa; phylum Arthropoda; class Insecta; order Lepidoptera; family Noctuidae; genus Noctua; species Noctua janthe. The sequence continues at coordinate 6,071,695 of OU342560.1, forward strand.
CACGCAGGTCAAAGGCAGTCTGCGACCCCTTACGGCTGCCGGCGGGCTGTCTGCTTTGAAACAAATTAAAAGAATTAACAATGTTGCTATTTAACGGTTTGGTTTCATCTTTTTCATAGAATTGCTTTTTCATCTTTTTGAAGTAATTGCGGAGGGGTGGATTAAATGTGAAATCTGCTAATTAAAACAGTTCATAGCAATGTTTTTTCACTGGGACAGCTTGATCAAAAATAATTACCATCTAATTATGATTACTGTTAGATTTTACTCGCGGCTCCACCCGCAAGGTCAGAAATTATCCCACGGGAACAAGACAAAAAGTCTAACCCAACCCAGACCAAGGTCTATACACTTCTTTCTAAATTTCATCAATATCCGTACAGCCGTTAAGGCGTGAAAATCTGAAAATCTAACAGACAGATAGTTATTGAATAATGGAGCCGTGTTAACTAGGCTCCTGGTCTATCGATCGAAAAGCAAGCAGTCCTTCATAAAAGTAAAACTACCTCCTTATACGGTAGTTTTTCCTTCAATATTACCTTCCATTATTACCTCACATTTATTATCAAAGGCTACTTCGTAACTGCAATAAATTTTCTCTAGGTACTGTCTTGGAGGGTAGTTCGTGGCTTGCACAGTGCGCGACTGAACAAAACGCGATCCGTCATTGCTTTTAATTATAGTAATAAGCTCTCGTACGCTGCGTTTTGTTCGCTCGGGTTACTGGCTGTAATTTGTGGGTTCTTTTGAGTTTTTTATTCAGATGTTTCTTTTGTGTGTTTCACACCTTTTTCTGGGGTTAACTGGTTGAAAGATTTAGGGGATATTGTAGAGCATTCTTGATCGTTGCGGAGTACGATTTAGATTTTAAAGATTATATTTAGTTTGGGAGAATTTTACCAATGAAACTGACTGTGATCAGCATAACTGAACCGCGTTCAAAAGCTCTGCCTTTAGGTCTAAGGAATATTGTCACTGACAGGTCTTGAACGCGTTCAGTTGCCCTAAACTCTCTTAGTTATCTGTACTTTCTAGGAAAAAGTCGTCCTTTTTTAATAAATTGCTATCAATATTTAATACCCCCCTAGCAACAATAAAACTATAACCAACAACGAAATAAACAGTAATAAATCTTAGTGCATAAGTGTATAAACGGCCTAATAGTCGTGAGTGAATAGTGATGGTACCAGTGTAAAAAGAACAATGAGTGGTTTGGGCCCGCCTGGTGTTTGGGCCGCACAGAAGAGGCTGGAGTCTTGGGCGCGGGCCGCACGGGAGAGGACATCTAGTGCGAGCAGCGGACAGAGTCACAACTCTACTGACAGCTTCGGCGATGACAAGTCACATGGAAGTCTTAATGTAAGTAGTAAACTAGTAGAACCTTCCCTGAGGGAATCTTACTACTATTATAAATACTAAGGTTTGTGAGGGTGGATGGTTAGATAGATGGATGTATGGATAGATGGGTAAATGGATGGATGTATGGATAGATGGGTAAATGGATGGATGGATGATTGATGGATGGATGGATGTTACTCTTTCACGCAAAAACTGCTGAACGGGTTTGGATGAAATTTGGCACTAGTTTATAATATGGATACGATCTCGTGGAACGATTACCGAAATCAACTCGAGCGAAGCCGCGGACATAAATTAGTATGAACAGTTTCTCTAGCCATTAGCCGCAATGGCGGCGTTGTCATTAGCATCGAAAAGGATCGTTGCAGCCAATTGTGGACGTGACTCCAGACGCGGACCCTGACCGACGCTTTAGTAATTTTTGAACATTAGGTATTAACAAACTATAAGTAGACTTAAAATAATAATTAAAAGGTGTACGTACACTCATCAATAAATGAAAATAATATGTCCAAATACCAAAAGAGGAAAAAACAGGGCGTCCAAAAGTTCGTCCACATCGCTTTCAACAGGAAAATCGCCCGAAGGCTGGCAGCATTGCCACGTTGGATTGCAATGTCTGCTGATTCTTTTGCCAAAAAAAATGCCAGCCCTATGATCACGTAAAGAATCGACCAACCGCTTGGCGATATCCCGAAAGACTAGGCGAGCATTCGAACCCCATGGCCCTAGGGGTTCAACCCGAAACGGCTCAAACACATAAATATCAATTTTGAGTTATTGTATTTACGCCGTTTGATTTAATTATTTGTATGAAAGTATCCGTAAATGTAAAAAGTAAGTAAATGATAGGGTGACGGTTGACAGAGGAGAATGAAAGAAAAAAACGTAATCCCAAGTAACGTGGGACAAGGGCAAGAAGATGGTCCGTATCTGGAGCTGCGTCCACCCACAATTTTTCCATAGCAATTTTACCGATCGTTTAGTCGAATGAAATGTATTCTTTGTTTTAATCCAATTTATTATGGTTTGGTATCTGTATGCCTTTCATCCAAATCCTTCGAACCGTATATAAACATCTGCGCAAACTTTCACACATTCAATATTCATCGACACTGAGAGAACAGTTGGTCGTCAGAGGCATCATTCGAACGACAAATTCACTCAAATGAACGATATCTTTAGTTTTATTATACGTACGTAGGGAATCCGAACACGAAATTCCATTGGCGATGAAAATTTAAGACAAACTCTTTGTTCGATGTTTCTGTCCATTATGAAATTCGCAATACACACTAGATATTATGATCTAACTAAAAACAGCACTGTATTTAATCTATATAACATATGCAAGTCAAACTCCGCCAAAATGGAAAACAGTTGTGCCAATATCGGTTGGCGCAGTGGCTGAGCGATTGACTGCAGCGCTTCGTGTCGCGGGTTCGATTCCCGCACGGAACAAATATTTGTATGGCCTACAGGTAGTTGTTCTGGGTCTGGCTGTTTGTGTATGTGAGCTTAAATGTTTGTAAACGCACCCACGATACAGGAGAAATTCCTAGTGTGGAGCAACATTTTTTATAAAAAAAAAAAAAAAAAAAATTGTCTTTTTTTTTTTTTGGTTGATCGTTTGAACTTGGAACCATAAACAAATCATCCATTCCCGATACTTTTTTGGCTGAACGCGAGGAGCATATACCTACTACTTTTTGTTATAACTGTTCAAATCATCATCTTCCTGCTCTTGCCCCTTGTTACTTGGTGTCGGCGTAACACGCATTTTCTTCCATTATCCCCTGTCAAGCGTCACGCTGTTTGGTACTCTTTTTTTTACAAACCTACCTATAAAAATAATGATCCGTATATACTTCAATAATGGTGAAGATGGAAACGATTAATACTTACCAAGCTTGTTCATTTATTTATTTGTCGAAGTTGTAATCGAGCCGAGAGAAACTTTTTGTAGTCAAGATCCATAATCATTTAGCTGGGTGCCGGAATGAATTAATGTGATATCAATAGCTGCCTGAACTGGGTGCTAAGTCAGATGTTTTTCAGAAAAGTAAGCATGAATTACTCACTACAGTTGATCCATTATTATTAATGATAATATTTATCCGTGGTGCTAGGCAACTGGGCTTATCCCAGTTGTAAACGTCCCTTTGTGCCTATTGGCCTTGTTTCGTTCTGTCTCCTGCTGATATGGAGGGAAGTGGAAATTATGTTTTTCCTACTCAGCTATTCTTTTATGATTAATTTCGTTACGGGATCCAAGACAGTTAAATTGTTTCTCTGGGACTACGTTGAGCTTTATTGTCTCGGCGCTTTTTTGGTGTTCGCCACTGTTGATTCTGGCTTTCAGAAGTTGCAGTTGTTTGAGAATAGTGTGGCGGGCTTGTCCATCATCATCATCTTGTACTGTTGGTACTGCGTATTGAAAATTGCCGACTATCTTCTTCTTTGTCTTATCGATAATTCCTTTAGTGTTAAATACGCTTCGACCAGAACTCTGCCACGTCAACAGCGTTAGCAAGTAGTGGCCTCGGACAGTTCCTTCAAGGTGCACGTGGAGTTGCACAAGGCGCTCCTTATACAACTCCACCTGCTTCAGGACAGGACCCCGGATTCATCGTCTGCGATGGTTTTAGACCATGTAAGTATGATTTCCATACGATGCTTTCGTTAGCAGTTAAAATTACATCAGTTATGACATAACATCACGCCTTGTTATCCCCGAATGGTTAGGCAGAGGTGTAGGTATATAACAAGTGTACCCTCATTTCGTCAGTTATGTTTAAGTCCTATGTAATAGGGGGCGAGCCTATTGCCATCAACCGCGCACTAATCCAGACTCCATGGCTACTACTGAGAAATTTCTAGATGGGAAAACCCAATAACACTTGGCCCAACCCGAGAATCGAACCTAGAATCTCATGCTCAGCAGTCGCGCTTGCTACCACTATACCAATAAGGCAGACAGATCGCTAGATCAGTTATAATCTCAGATTAAACAAACAAGAGTAGGTTTGTGATATGATATTGAAAAGCCACATTGATCTTTCTCTCTACTTATTTTAGGCTTTAAGCTCACAACCCATGCTGAGAAAACATAAAAAGATATCATGAAAGCCTTCGTTTAAGTATGTAATTCAATTCACACTAACCATATTAGTGATCAATCAGAATGAACGGATAACAAGTAATAATATGAATAAGTAATACATTTTATTCCTTCAATACCTATAGAACGTATGAAAAATGTAATAAAAATACGCTCGAGTACGCAACGAACATAATACGCTTCAATGGTATTCCACGATATGAAATCAATACAAATGTAGTTATTGAGGCGTTCATTACGTTGTGTACTATAAATATGTGGAAATGGCTAGATTTTTTAGAACTAGGTAATCATTAATATGTATTATTTACTTACCTACTTGTGTTTACTGGATGACTAGCTTATGCTCGCGGCTTCGGCCGCGTGCAGTTTGGGAAACGCCTACGGGACCATCTACATTCCGGAATAAAAAGAATCCTATGTCCTATTCCAGACTAGAATCTGTCTCTGTGCCAATTTTCATCCTGATCCATTTAGCCGTTCTCACGTATTTGAGCAACATCCATCCATCCAAACTTTCGCATTTATAATATAGTAAGATTGATGTTCTTTGCCGTAACGTTTACTTACATGTTTTCAGTCCAAATAGTTCATATTTTCCCATTCTGCATTTACAATGCACCCACTTACTTACGCAAGAAAGAGTAGCGATCACCAATTCGTCAGAAGGTTCGCCTTGCAAAATGAACGCGGTGATCACGTGTTTGTACGACGTTCGCTTTGGTTGGGACGCGGCCTGTAGCATTTACAAAGTATGAGTTTCCTTTATACCGCTCCAATTAACAAAAGTGTCATCGAAAACGTCAACAGTCAACACGAAATAATATCCGAACTTTTATCCGAAAAATCCGAATATCAAAAGCTCAGGCATACCTCCCCGAGTGGCTGTCAACAGGACGTGTTTTGACGGGCACAGCCGCGGGCAGGCCACTAGTTGGAAAAACAAGAGTGCGAAGCTTATTATTTTTACAATTCAAGAGTTCGAAATAACGAGGTGCTCGCAGTGAAACAAAAGATGAATTCTTGCCTATCGTGATGTGGATTATGTGTTTTTATTTATTTGGGTCGATTGTGAGTGTTTTTATACTTCTAAAGACGTAGCATAAGTGGTTTGTTTTTCTTCATCGTATCGATGATTTCTCAAGAATCTTCAAGCAGAACTTTCTCTCAATGGCGTTATCTATGGCTTCGGACAGATCTCTCAAGGTGCAGAAGATGCAAAAAAACAGATAGGACAGAATAAATGGAACATCGTATGTGAGGAATGCTAGTGTTAGGTTTTTACTGTTATAACGCGTTAAACGCATTTACAACGCGCGACAGAAGTGATGGAAACGAGCGTCAATATATAAACGCGCAAAAAGTCCTGGTGGTCGAAGCCCTAATATACGAAAGTATTTATTTCGTTATTCGTTAATTAAAATAACTGCCTAACCAAAGAATCAGTCAGTTATTTATTTATTTAATTCTTAAAGAACACAATTGAACAAAGGCGATCTTAACATCATACACATTTTTTTGTTGCCTGTTTGAGCACGGGCAACTAGAAAATTTGAATGTGAAAATAAAGAATAAGTTCTTCATTATATAAAGAAGTAGTATTATTTAAAGAAGAACGGACAAAAAACTCTTTGGACACTTATGATAAAGATATCGGAAAAACCGCTACTTTACGAGAGGAAAAATAAAATAACAGTAGGTCTCCGGGGTAAACTTTAGTCTGATAAAGTTGTAACAAATGTGACAAGTAAAAATATCAAAGGGAAAACACCTGGGACCCGGCCTCTTTGTGTTTTCCAAAAAAAGTTAATCACAAGTGCCCAATAGTGCGCCATCATCGAAATTGTTCGCCAATTAAAAATTTATGAAGAGTCAAAAGCAATGGGTAACTGTAGCTATAACGCACAAGTGGTTCGGTTTAATCACTATTTCGAGTTGGCACTAAAATTTCAATATGGCTGCTACAACGATGGTCGCAGCAGGCGACCCCTTCACTGATAAAGTAGTGACAGAAGAACCACTCACTCCTGTACACACCCTTTGACACCCTTTTGATACTTGCATTAATTTACATATTTCTACTATTACTGTAGATCTATAAATTGTAGGTTGTAAATAATGTACAAAGCATACATATAACGCATATTTGCATATGCATATTTGCTTTACTTACTATAGAAACAACCGTGCCAACAATGCTGCTATAAGGGTATAACAAGACCCTTAACGACGCCGTCAATCAAGCATAATAACTTTACGCAAAAATTATTGCTGGGAAACGACTTTTTTTTGTGGTTAAAAATGACGTTTTACGGTAAGACTCAATGTAACGCACTCAAAACATTGTACTGTGCTGGTGGATGGATTGATTAGTACTGGGTTGTGGAGGTGTTTAAAGTAAAATGTTACATTATTAACATGTATTTTAAAAAAAAACTTGGAACTTTGACCGCCAATATCTCCGTAACTAGAAGTTTCCCAGGTATGGTCTAAAAAATTTCGCAATGACGGGGGCAACAAGTGACTTTTGGCTTCATTAAGGGTCTTGTTACACCCTTTATGTGTTAAATATGTATGTGTTTAATATTTATGTATCTCCGTAGCTAGTAGTTCTTAATAGTCTCAAGCACGTTAAGCCGTTGATCCGGGCTGTCATTTGTAGATCTTTGACGGTGGTTACAGTTAGTCGGAACCCTGACAGTCTAACCTAAAGGCATCATACTACTCGTACCTAGTGACTGGGATGCGGAGGTCAGAACCTAAGTCCTAAACTAACCGGATATAGCTAAATACCGGTATACAGCCGACCCCAACACAGAGCAAAAGCTAGACATATTGTATAGAACTGAAAGGCCCGAAAGCGAAAAGTTTCAACTCCAGTTGGTTTAAAATCATTTTCTGAATTCATTTAAACAGTTTGCGAGTCGATCCCCTAGCACGCTTACGGGCTTACGTGCATAGAACTTCTGAATCTTTTTGCTTAGTGGTCGTTATAATTGAATATTGTTCGTGAATACGGCTCGCAATTGTTGACTTTGTGTTTGTATTCATACGTATGGGCTTCGATGTAAATAAAGGCCGTATTGCCGTACTATATCATACTGGTATTACAAAGGAAACTTTTGTTTGTAAGGGATTTACGTAAAAACGGCTTATGCGATTGTTATTTTAATTATTCAGCTGTTTTCAAAGTTTGGGACTGAGGCTGGTCCTGATTCTTAGAAATGGATATAATAACGGTTTGATATTTATTATTTAAATAGCACATAAACATAGATTAATATTAAAATTTTAGGAAAAGAGGAAGGTATATAAGTAGGTAGGTTTTGCTAGAGTAAAAAGGTTACTTCTAAGTTTTTTTTTGATATCGCTGACATCTGTGCAGGAAAACATAGTGAGAAAACCTTGACTTTATAATGAACTAGCTTTTACCCGCAACTTCGCTCGCGTTAATTTACAATTTGACAATCAATTCGGATTGTACTCCGCTTGTAATAATATAATCCAATCATACTTCGAAAGACACGTGGCGCCATCTATTACTATCATAAGAACGTTATTGTTGTTTTCCTCGGGAACGGAACTTTTTTCGAGATAAGATACCCTATGTCCGTTTCTATACACCTGACAGTGGTTCAGTGGTTTAGGCGTTAAAAGGTAACAAACAAACTTATTTTCGTATTTATAATAGGTAGTTAGGATTAGGATGTAAGTCTGAAATTGTAAACCTGTCTTGAAAGCATAGTGATCAATGTTCTCATTTTCTCTGTATGAGAAAAGATCTTTGCCCATCAGTGGGTCAGCAATAGGCTGGTATTAATATTATTATTTTACAGGTAGGTATTCCAACCCTACTAACTTCTGGCTCAAATACTTACAGCCTTTATTCATGAAGTCGCAAAGCGTCTAGTTAGGAATTTGAACTCTATTTACTAGATGTTTCAGGTGTCATACTCATGAACATTTACGGTCACTTCACCGTGAGGAAACAGTGTGATGTTATTGCTAAAGTTTACACTATTTTTGTTGGCAGTGGCTATTATTAGTGGCTAAATAATAACAGCCGCACGGGTCGTTGTTCAAGGTTAAGCACTGCTTGCCGGGGTCGGTCTGTGGATGATGAGTGAACATCCATTACACACCAAGTTTCATCCTGTCTTCTGAAAGCGTGTTTCCCGGCTGTCATTTGTAGATCTTGAAAGTTGTTACAAATAATTATTTTTAAGTCCAACCAAATACCACCACTTGTATGTGTGGTGTAAACTGTAAGTATAAGTTGGTTGTAAATAAATAAAAATACCTAGTCGAAACCCGAAAATCTGACAACCAGTTTCACCAAAGGTTATCGCATTACCCTATAACTGCCATGAGTTGTGGAGGTTAGATAAAAAGTTGCTCCATGTAAAATACAGGTAATCAGCTTCATCTGGTTAGACTGGAAGCCGACCCCAATAATAAAAATAATTGAAAAAAAAAACAAACAATATTTTTTTTAAATTAATGATTATTTGTGTTTGATGCTCTTTTCAATGTATTATGATTTGAGTTTTTATTTTTTTTTGAAAACCTGACTTGTAATTTTGATGATTATTAATAAATAAACTAAACCAAAGTTATTGGGAAAGAGCTAGGCAAATGATGATCATTATTTCTGATGGCACACTCCATAAGGATGATAGGTAGGTGTACATATCTCTTAGTTACTCATTTGCAACAGAATAGGAAGTGGAACCTCATGGTGTTAGTTTCGTATTCCTAGGGAAATTGCTCGCATAGTTTATTATTAACAAAGGTCCGCACGCGCAAAATTAATAAATATGTAAATAGGTACAATATTATTTTGAAGCAGGAAACTTGTCTGTTCGCTGGAAATTTAAAATTAGATAAGGCTTTAATGTGTATGAAAGCTTACAAAGTTACCTTAAGAAACAAAATTTAAAAAAAAAACCCGGCCTTGTATGCCACCCACATAGACGCGTCAATCAGACTCCACTACCATTCGAAAAAATCTTTCACTGGCAAATTAAATACAGAGTGTAGAAAGACCCTTAACGAAGCCGAAAGGCACTTGTTCTCCCCATCATTGCGATCATTTTTTTGTTCTGGACCATACCTGGGAACCTTCTTGTTACGGAGATATTTGAGGTCAAAGTTCCAATTTTTACACAAGTTTTTTTTTTAAATACTAGTTTTTAAGGTTTTAAATTGACTTTAATTACCTTAATGACCTGTTTACTATTCAAAGCATCCATCAGCACAATGTTTTGAGTGCGTTACATTGAGTTTTCACCATAAAACGTGATTTTTAACCTCACAAAAAAAAAATCGTTTCCCAGCAATCATTTTTGCGTAGGGTTACTTAGTTCGATGTACAGAATACTTGAATGACGGCTTCGTGAAGGGTCCGTTTACACCCTGTATGAAAAAAGAATCTACAAATTCCATAGTAAACAACAGAATTCTTAAAAAGTACAACAACACCTTTATTATCTAATAAATAACAAAAGCATCTTATTTTTGAGAACAAATAAGATAAACTCCTAAACTAATTTCATTAAAGCATAACTTGACATAATATTCGCGCCTTATCATTTAATTTTACTTGTCACGACGAATCGGCCGACTTTAAGGGAAAACTTAATTGAATTGTTCTCCCTCGAATCATTTAGAAAAAGGCAAATAACAGTGATTAGCCTAAAAAAGCTTCTGAGAGAAACTGACGCCATTTTGGATAAACAACGACTAATTAAATATTGTAATCATTCATTTCAATTTCATTTTTCTTTGGGTCGGCTTCCAGTCTTAGTAGGTGGGATAAAATAATATTTTGTTTCGTGTTATAACTTTGAAAATGCTTTAGGTCCTGTTTACCTTAACTAGGTAGAGATAGAGGCATTAAAGATTTTACTTAAGTGCTTTTCCAAGAAAGACTGATTTCACGTAAAGTGGCTTTCTTTGAGCAGTTTTCCTTCATCATCATCATTTCAGCCGAAAGACGTCCACTGCTGGACATTGGCCTCCCCAAGTATCGCCACATTGACCGGTCCCGTGCGACTCGCATCCAGCGGATCCCTGCAACCTTCACCAGGTCATCGGTTCACCTAGTGGGAGGCCTTCCAACGCAACATCTTCCGGTTCGCGGTCGCCACTCCAGAACTTCTCGGCCCCATCGGGCATCCGTTCTGCGAGCAATGTGCCCTGCCCACTGCCACTTACGTTTGGCTATTCTTCGGGCCACGTCGGTAACTTTGGTTCTCTTACGGGTGTCCTCATTTCTGATTTGATCACGCAAGGAAAGTCCGAGCATAGCCCTCTCCATTGCCCTTTGGGTGACTTTAAGCCTTCTGATGAGGCCCATTGTGAGCGACCACGTTTGAGTCCCGTATGTAATCACTGGCAACACACACTGGTCATAGACTTTCGTCTTGCGACACTGCGGTAAGTTGGATGAGAAGATACCACACAACTTCCCGAACGCTGCCCAGCCGAGTCGGATTCGATGATTGACCTCTTTCTCGAAGTTAGACCTACCTAACTGGACCGTTTGTCCCAGGTAGACATAATCGTCTACAACACACAGTTTTTCTTACATGAAGTTAAAAGCTTTCTAGCTAGGGTATCAGTAGGTAAGTTACATGACCGTTATATGTATACAGGATCGAGGGAAATCGATGCACATACGTACGACGTATTCAGTACATGGATCTAACCTCCTCCCCCCCACAGAAATCTCATCATCGATAACTTAAAACAAATCTGATGTTCCATACATTTTGACCGTGTATGTTTTGCACCTATGTAGCAAACAGCTGTTTTTTAAGAAATTTCAAATGCAGAACTATAACAGACGCTAGCGCTTTTTCGACATTATCTGTTCAACTACCCCACCCTCTACCCAAAACTTGACCTCACAATTACTTTTCCGCAGAAGTCGGTAAAAATATCGATACAATCAATTGATTTCTAAATTATAACGTTAAAATAGCAATTTGTCACTGGTAAGGCGGTAAATATTGAATCAATCAGCTGCCAGTCAGTCTTGGCTGATTGATCGCGACCGGGCAAATGTTTTTAAGACTCATATATTTTTACTTGAGTAAACTCACTGGTGTCGTTAACCATTTTTATTTGCTATGTCATCCGTAACCCATTTTTTTTTTTTTTTTCGGATGGGGAATCATCAAATGACCCCCCCCCCCCCCACTCTGGGCGGAGCGGAAGGGAGTGTCAGACTTGTACTGACTAAAACCCATCCATGTTCCTTCTTTGCCCTTTATGTTGTCATCCCTTACCCTTACACACGATTTTATTTCAGTACTGTCCATGCATTTTTGCAGCCCATTACACATGTGTTATTTTTTTTTTAAATGTTTTGTTTGCTGTTTATTAAATTATACTTTAGAATGTCTTTAAACAAATTAAAAGCTTTTTAGAGTCAGTTTTTTGCAGATTCCAAAGAAAATCAGACAAAGTAACGCGCCTTGTAACAGGACAAACTGTCGCTTTTATCTGCTTCGCATCTTGATCCCGTGTAATTCCCAACACATTTGCAGACCGGATTATGCGTCTTGTTCAGAGAGCAGTATCCGCTGTTGAGGCAACATCTGTCACAGGGGCTTTTTTCACATCGCACTCCGGTATAACCGGCATCACATCTGAAATAACCAAAACTTTCAACATTATTAAACTAAGCAAGGAAACCAACAGAACACAAGCAGTAGAACATGTTTTACCTGCATCTAGGAAGTCCTTTATCATTGACATGGCAACTTCCATGTAAACAATAATTTTGGCATACGGTATCGTTGCATCTCTCATCTTCCACGCCGTGAACACAAGTCGGCGTTGTGGAAATTTAGATCTTACTTACGAGTATTTCACAGTCCCATTTCCCTAGAAACCCTTTTGTTTTTTCAGAGTTCGCTACTATACCGGCTCTAATCTTCTTATCACTCATATGAATTTTTTTAACAGGTACAGAGTAATCTGTATATAATGGAAATATGAAAACGTTCGTTCCACCCTTAAAACGAAAGTCCACGTCGTAAAATGATTCATTTTTAACTGTTAATGTATTTGTTAGATGCGTAAATATTGGAAAACTGTATATGTTGATGTAATAAACTCCTCTAGTTTTTTTTCTCGTGTTCAGATCGCAACGAACTATATTGTATTGTGTACTTGAATAAGGCTCAAACCAGTATATTGCCTGTGTATTATGATCAATAGCCAAGCTGTGCGGCAAAAACTTCTCTATCAGTACCATCAAACCGGGCTCGCTCTATTGTAGGCTTGGTCATGTTTGTGTTGAGCCAGTAAACATATCTGTTAAAAAAAGAACCTGCTGTTACTGTCCTGAAGTCAAATACAATATGTTAAGTAATAATAAATTATTGAATTATTATTGGTAACGTACTCTTGACAGAGGTCTGCGACAATATCTCGAGGGACCCCTTTAGACATCTTGATTACATACTTGTCAAAAAAGACCTCATTTGGGAATCCGTCATCGTTTGGATAATAGAAATTGACAGTTCTCTCTTTAGTGTCAGTGAAGAACCATGTTTTAGAAAAGGGGTCGAATGCGATGCCATGAATGTTTTTTTTATACCAAGTTGCTCGGTACATCGTTTCTGGCTATCACCAAAAATGTCGATGTTACAGACTACGTCGTAATCGGTCCGTTTATTGACGTCCTCTATCGCGTTATGGCTTTATTGTGGAATAATGCTCCGGGTCTATGGAACTCGTCGATACGTACAGTTTTTAATAAGGTATTGTTGGTATAAAATTGCATTTCACCTCCTACGCTTAAGGCAAAGTCTGAAACAAGAGAAATATATTTAACTACTTAACTAAAACCCAACGCTAAACCTTAACAGATGGATAAGGTAAAATGTTGGCTCTAAAGGGTTTAAATAGACCCTTAACATAGTCGAAATTCACTTGTTTGTCCCGTTTTTGCGATATTCTTCTAAGCCATACCTGGGTCCCTTCTAGTTACGGAGATATTAGCGGTCAAAGTTCCAACTTTTTCACAAGTTTTTTTAAAAATACATGTTTTATTGTAAGTTTTGTTACTTTACACACCTCCACGACCCCCGTTCTATTTAATCCATTCATCAGCACAATGCTTTGAGGGCTTTCCATCGAGTCCTACCGTAAAACGTGATTTTTCGCCCCAAAAAAAAAGTTGATTGCCAGCAATAATTTTTGCGTAAAGTTACTTAGTTTGATGTACAGAATGCTTGGTTGACGGCTATGTGAAGGGTCTGTTTACACCCTGTAGAGATTCATAGATGAAGAAATATTGGGCTAACCTCAAATAGGTAAACCAGGTGGATAATACGGGTATTTTAAAGTTGCGCCTGTTACAGAAAAGTGTAAAGAGAATCTCATGTCTTGATAGACATGAGATGAGGTGGGATGAATCGCATGTATGTAAAAAAGAGTGATGAATATAAAAGTAGGTGGATGGGAGGGTAGGACGGTAAAAGTAAATTTGGATGGATTGTGAGACGAATGAACGAAAGGAAAAGGACTAAATGATTGCCTGACGGTTGACAGGGCAGAATGGAAGAAAAAATATGTTGTGCAGACTCCAAGTAACATGGGACCAGGGCAGGAAGATAATGATTGCGGCTATAGTCCTATTGACCGTTACATAAGGTCTATCTTTTCATACACGAAATATTTTAAGAGTAACTTCTATAAGTCGTAAAGTCACCATAGCAACGAAAAAAAAAAAATATCTGAGTGTTTTTTTTTTACGAAATTATTATAATTCTAAAATTTTTTGAGACTTTTTGCATAAAACCTTTACTCCCATATTCTAACAATGACAGTAGGTAAAAACGTCGTAATAAACTAGCGTAATGGATGCTTAAAAATAAGGAGCCAGTATTTATTTTGTGGGTCAAGTAATTTTAAAATATTTATTTTTTATAAAAAATATATTCTGAAAAAATAAATCCCATGAAATGGGTTTGTTATAGCTGTTAGATGATTCCCTGAAAATATTTCGTGTCTGAATAGTTAGACCTTGTATACACACTACAAACACGCCTTATAAGGAATAATATATGTAATTAAAAGACAAAGAAATGCATTAAAACTGTGATAATGTCGTACTAACCCCAAGAATCAAATGAACTGAGGCTGGTGCACAGCCTGAAGTACAATGTAAATAATCCCACATGCTGCGTTATACACATTCTAAATTTCATGCTTGTAGTAAAATATAGATGGCACGTCCTCTTTTGCTGATCGCTCTGCGAACTTCAATGCTGAACGATGTTTTTCGGCAAGTTATATAGGTTTGCTTTACCCTGTTTACAAGAATAAAAAAGACCAACTAATAAGAGTTCTATTGTGTATCGCCAAACAATGGTGTTGAGAAATTACAAAAAAAAACTTTTGCAGTGGAATTACCCTTTTTATTATTATGGGATATTATCGGTTTAAAAACAAACTTTACGGTCGATAAAATGAATATACAGGGTGAAGTTTTCAAGTGGGCGTGGATGGCCAAGTCCGGTTTAATTTTTAAGTTTTTTAATTTTTTTGTTTAAGAATAATATTTTCATTGTTTGTTTTGTTATTCCGTTTTAAAAAATGAGCAACAAAATGTAATGTGAAGACTATATACTTACCTAACATAAAAATGCTCAATTCAAAAAGTTATAAAGTGCGATATTGCTTATAAGAAAATGCTAGAGGAAACCCGAGGATTTCCAGTGGAGGTCGGGTTTTATATACTTTACACTACGTTGCAAGAAGAATATTATAGTACTTAAGCCTCTTATATTTTTATTTTGCCAGACAAAGAAGATTATTATTTTTCCTTTGAAAAATGCGTGAGCTTGTTGTCTGCAAAAGTAAATAAGGACTTACCTACTCATTAAATAATTAAAAGATATTTTTACACTTCGGAGAATATAAATATTGCTGCAGTCATCAAATACTTGAGATACAATCCGGTTAAGCAGTATTGCAACCTTTTAGAGTTGAACTGCGAGTGGCCATATCAAAAAAAAAAATATACTTGAGTCCTGAAGCAATTCATTTAGTTTGTATTGAATTATTAATGGTAGTGTTTACCTTATTATTTATTTGATGTTCGTTACTGTTCTGTAATATCGAAATGTTATCTATTTATATAGTTCCGAATAGATATATGAAATATATTAATAAGAAACTTTTTTCTTATTAATTAAAGTAAGTGTGTAGTTAATTACTAACATTCACTTTTAGTTATCTTTACGTTTTACAGATGCCAATCTCATATTTATTTAGATTTAGCTTAACGAGTTTGTTTATAACAGTGAATTAGGTGTTAAAACTAAATATTCATTATTGCAATATGAATTATTGCATTTCATTAGCAATTCAGTACCATATTTCAAAGATTAATTTAGTCATATTGACAAACTAATTAAAACATTACCAACCAGCACCCTTTAAATATAGCATAAGCATAATCAGCCTATTAACGTTCCCACTGCTGGGACACAGGCCTCCTCTCTATGAGAGGGAATGGGCTATAATCCACCACGCGGGCCCAGTGCGGGTTGGTAGATGTCACATGTCTTCGAATTTTTTGGTTCTAGGACATGCCGGTATCCTCACGATGTTTTCCTTCACCGTTAAATATAGTGAACATTGTAAATTAACAAAGAATGAAAAGTCCAAAAACACTAAAAAAGTTATTTTTCTACTATCCATTTCAGTATTTATAGATATTTTTTTGTCGACAGGAGATGCTGATACCCAAAGAGCAATGCCGCGTGCAGCCATTAGCCTCCGAAGGTCGGGCGGCCAGCTCGCTGCCCCACGCTCGGCTGGCCAGGACCCCCTCTATATCCTCGCAGAGCAGCCTTGACAGCGGGACTTCTAGAGCTACTGTGAGTACAAGAATATATAAAACAAGCTTTTTCCTGCGGCTCCACCCTCGTGGAGGTAGAAAATTTATCCCACAGTCAATAATGTTACTAATCCAAGGTCATGATCTATCCGTAATCTACGTTTAAATCCGTTTTAAGACGTGAAAAGGGTACAGACAGGCAGCCAGAGTACCGACTACTTATGTAAAATCATGTAATTTGTACCTGATCATTATGACTTAAAAAAGACGGTAGCACCATAGTCACGTGTTTATTTGCAGAACAATGCCTAGAGTAGACCTTTGTACAGTATCATCAGGGACCGGCACAATAGTTATGTAGCTAATCCTTTTAAAAAGACCTAAATCCTCTGTGTTCTTGAAGGAGATCAGCGAGGTTGTTATGGTGAAAAAGGTTACTTACACCATCTGGTGTTTAATTATTATTTTTTCCGACGATTTTGAAAACTTCTTCTTCGAGTCATCGATGACTACGATTTGGTCCGGCCAGTACTTAGCAACCTGGATAGCTCTTGCGTCGTTTGCCTCATTTAAGTCCTACTACTTTTGTCTTAAAAGAGAATTTCATAAACTTCGTATACAACAGTATTTTTAGTATATGCGAAACCTGAATATACGAGTAGTTTGTTCAGAATAAGTAACTGAAATGATTCCAATAATTTTTAAATCATGTTATATTTTGTCCCAAGAATATTTAAAAAAAGGTACAAGTATGAAAAAGCGTTTATTCGTGGTAACCTCCAATTACAAAAAAAAAAAAATGTTACTTCTGCCAAACTGTAAAGCAGTTTGTTGCCAGATGTAGCTCCCATATACATTATACATGCAATATTACCTAAATTTTTACGTAACTACTCGAAGGTACTTTTCATCAACAACAAGAATAAACATTAACTAGAACTAAACACAAATATTTTACTTTAATATCACAAAGGCTGACTAGTAGTGAATTGAAACGTCACTACGCAGTTAGACACCGAGCGACATTAAGTACCTATTGCAATCATTTAGGTACCTACTGCCAAATTATTAGCATCAATGAGCTCAAGCAGACGCTGGAGGTGTGCGCGCGGGCGCGCTGCGTGGTGACCACGTTTTTGTGCGGACAACCAGGTAACAGAACAAGCGTATAACTTTGTGTATTTTCATGATACAGTTTTAAAATTTTGTACATAAAAATACCAGACACGTTTCAGGTTTCGCATATACTAAAACTAATGTTGTAGAACCGATACACTCCGAACAATTTCAGTATACAACTATTATCCTACAGTTTTGAGAAGTCGGTCGTCGGTATCGGCAATCAGTCAGGATTACCCGCAGACCATCCTGACTAGTTAAACTCATTGAACGCGTCAAACGTTCCGATAATGCTGATGGTCTGTCAGTTTAGAAATGTTGACGGCCATTTACGCTTCTATACTTACGTTACACATTTAAAAAACACGCTTTATAGTGACGTCATTATTCTCGTATTCTTCTTAGCAATCTTTCATTTGATACCAAAGCATAAAAAATAACTAGTCCGCCATCTTTGGGAGTCCGTTAAGATATGAAATATGGCGGACTTAGCTAACCATGCATTGTCATCAAAATTTCAGCTCAATCGAAAACCGAGTGCTGTGGGTGGTGGTCTGCTTTTCTTCTTTAAATTCTAAGATTTTTTTACATATTTAATTAGTTACAGGTGAAGCTAATAAAACCATGTTAATAAAAAAAGAGAGACTATCAGAAGACATGACATAGGAAAAATTAGATCCCATGTGACAGTGAGCCCATCGAAGCCATATTAATAATCTAATAATATTGGCAAGCAACGCCTATTATCCCTGCTTTATGTATGTACCAACCCATTTTATCGTAATTTTAGTCGCTCTTTACGTCTACAACTTACTCTTCAGTTAAAACCTATCTTTACCAATAAAAAATAAAAAAATGCGACAGAAACAACAAACATTAAATATTGCATTTGGTTAAAACATTAAACCCTTATGTGTAGCATATGAAGCTGCAATCTGCTGCATACATGTACATAATCAGCACTAAAATGCTCTGGCTTTCCAATTTACGCTGCGGTTGCCTCGCTAAGCCTATGCTCGGCGCTAATAAATTAGATAGCTGTTAAATATATCATTCTACATGTTTACACATTTAGAACTATAATGGAAGGACTGTGAGTTACAATCTTTTTACTCTTAGATACCGCACAGCCCAAACCACTGGGTCTAAAAGCTTGACATCTTAATCAAGAGTTAAATTGAGCAATAAGGAACGATTTTTTAAAATAAGGGACTGAAGTTTGCACGTTTGTCGGTGGACAATCTCGACAGGGTTGTCTCATATTAATTCTAATTTTTATATTTCTGATTCATATATTCTTAAGTACTCAACTTTAGACACTGTAAAACAGGTTCACAATCCCGAAAATAGGACTATTTTTTCATACAGACTTTCATAGTAAACAAACAGCATGTAATAAGCTACCATATCGCAGCATTTGCAACAGACGTCTAGAGTATATGTAATCTGTTACAGAGATGTCACAGACCAAATGATGAATGGCTTAATCGATCAACTCATTCCGTCAACATCCAAAGTTAGACACAGAACATCACACTCACCACAAGTTTATTAATTACAATAAATTAATTATTTGCCTATCCTATGCTAATACAGGCCACTCAAATATGCCACAGTATACATATTTCAATAAGCCAACCACGACACATTCGGAATTAATCATGAGGCCTCGAGGGCACTGTGAAAACTATACCACACAGTGTTTCATTTTAGTTATTCTGTTGAATACGCTCATGGCATTCGTCTGAGCTCTTTGTTTTTGCTAAAGGCTAAGAAAACACTGCTTTGTTCTAGATTTTGTGAAAATCTGTGTTGGTAAACAGTTACACAACTGTTTATCAACACAAATTTCCGGCTGAATATTAAGATAGGAATTCGTGGCATTATTTTCTAAGCTTGGAAAACTTATAAATAATGTGGAAGGTAGCTATTAGGACATGGGAGGACCAAAGTAACATCGTCATAAGGTTAGATAGGGGGAGTTATCAGCAGTTATACTGAGATGTCAATAAATAGAAAACTGTGAAAGAACAGTACATGCTGCACCAACCCCAAAGAAATATATAATACAGGAGATAAAACGGGATAAAACAGGAGAATAATGAGGCTTGGAAAACTAAATCAGTCAATACAGTTCTGATATCGATACCTACATATAACTAGTGAGTAGGTACGTACTCATATCCACTTCGTTCTCAGCATAAAGTGAGCTTTCAGCTTTCACACTCTCGATAACAATATAGATGTTATTGCATTTCACTAGCGCACTTTAAACTTTATTTCCGTGACATAAAAAACACAAGTCGAGCTGCGTGACTACGTCACCAACGCAATTAAAGAGTTTAATAGTCATTCTATAATTATTATTTATTCTATCAAAGGGGGAAATGACATCGACAGTTTTATTATGTTTTCTTATAATTTTGATGGATAATAAGTAACTTTAGTTTTACCTTTTTGACTTAAGGGGGAAGCGCCAAAGTAGCCCGCGAATTTCAAAATTTCCTTTTTGAAATTCACGGGCTACATTTACCTTATTTACTGGTTAGTGTCGGGCTGTATGTTGAACAAAATATTATTCGCGGTCGTAAAACGTATGTGTTTACAGAATTGTAGTCATTAAAATCATTAATACAACACCTTTAAGCTCATTTAATCACATTCATTGACCATTGCATGAAAAAGTCATTCAATGGAATTAAATGAACTTGGCGGGTTGTATTAATGATTTTAATGATTATGATTTAGTAAAGCCATATTTATTACGGCTGCGAATCACACTGACCTCAAAATTGCAAAAAACGGAAGTTTTCATTTCGCGGGCTACCCTTACCCGGCGCTTCGACCTTTTTTTTAATATGGGAAAATCATCAAATGATCCCCCCGGAGCGGAAGCGAGTGTCAGACTTGTACTGACTAAAACCCATCCATGTTCCTTCTTTGCCCTTTGTGTTCCAGGCCAGCGGTATCTCTTTCGAACAGTCCCGCAACCCTGGCAGGCATCGGCCCTAGCGGATCCCTTCTTGGTTGCTAACATCTCTTTGAGGCGCGCGTGAAACCCGAACGCGCCGTCAACATGGCTTATCGTCAGAAGATGCCGGACGGTTAATTCGCTTAAAAATCTGCGTCATTTTGTCCAATCTATATTTTAGATAACGAATGAGTGCATGTACACAGTCATCTATCATTGGAATGCAACTAAACTGACATGGTTTAATTTACCTTATTTAATTTAAAATGCAAAATTCAGTGAGCATACTGGCCCCGACATAGAGTTGTAGGTCGTACCTACGTTCTATAGCGGCACTACAGAAATTACTACAGCAACGTAGTATAAAAGTACTACAGCGCCATCTATGACATAAATGAAGAACTAACATCAAATTTCTAAATCGCGCTGATAAAGTTATCCGATATAGAAAAACACGACAACAACTGCCGGGCAGTAGCCCATCAGACACAACACCCGTCTGGTCGGAGGATCCTCTGATTCCAATGGGGGATGAGGAACTTTACACTCTGTTCTTCATACATAGTTCGAATATAGTTACTTTGTGTAATTTATTTCAGCACCACTGTTTTCAAAAACGAACGAAGGAAAACATCGTGAGGTAACCATCATGTCTTAGTACCGAAACTTCTAAGACATGTGAAATCTACCAACCCGCACTGGGCCCGCGTGGTGGATTACAGACCTCTCCCTCTCATAGAGAGAAGGCCTGTGTCCCAGCAGTGGGAACATTCTAGGCTGATTTTGCTGTACTATGCTCAAAATGCAAAGCACAAAATTGATGACCATATCTAAAGCTTGCTAAATCTCCTTTTTAATTAACTTCACCCTCTTTTCTCATTAAATTGAAATACGGCAGAAAGCTGAATAAGTTAAAAAGGCATTTTTTGTTTTAATGGATGAATGACGTTCTCCCCTAATCCAGGTGAGTTCTACTCAAAGGTTTTTTTAAATATTTAATCATAATATTTTCCTGCTTGAACGAATAATGAAACTTTATCCAAGAAGGTTTCATTTTTCGCTCAACAGGTTTTTTTTTTAAATTGATTTTGCTTTGTTCTTCGATCTTACGATATAAATATCTGAATACCAAATCGTGTTTCTTATTTTTTTTTAAACGAATTAGGGTGAATTTCGCGCGATCAGCTCATCTAAACTGTGTTGACTAAAATACTAGGTAATGCCCGCGGCTTCACCTGTATGGAGTTCTAAAATTGGGGGATACTGTCGGGATAAAAAGTGTCCCATGTGGTCATCCAGGTTATAAACTATCCGTGTGCCAAGGAAGATCGGCTCTCTTAATTTCAGAAGCGTTCATCAATGAAAGTATGTACATTGTATGAAGCAATTACGGGACTTTTTTCCCATGTAATATCTTTTTTTATTAAACTGCACAAATTAATATAAGAAGAAACAAATATTTCACTAAATCTGAACATATAAACGCAATCATTGCAATATCGAAATGTAGAAACAGTAACGGAAGCAATGGAGTTACCATATTCAACAGAATACGGAATTTCTATAATAAAACTAATTAATGATTTTGCTGGTAGTAATAATAAGTATCGTGAGACGTTTGCTACCTATAAGAAACAAAGACAACAAACAGTAAACATAGTAAATATCCCGTTTCTAGTATTAATCATAATGTTTGCTACTTAGTATCCACCAAACCAAGCCAACCAAGTACCAAGGCAAGCAGTTTATATTGCAGTGATAGCTTATGTGTTTAGTCCCATCAAATCTAAGCCATTTTGGGTAACCTCTCATTTTGACTCCTCCTATATTTGGAAACACGTGTTTTCTTTGGATTTAAGCCAGCCTCTTATTCCATTCGCAACATATTTTGGCTAGGGCTGACGTAGTTGTACGTAGTAGTCTATCCTACAGTGTCATATGTATCTTATGACGCTCTATTAAGGCTGACAGGAGAGCGCTGTTGCTAAAAATTTGTGAAATGTATTGAAAAATGAAATGGCGGCGTTAGTTCTGATTTTGTCCACGCCACAAGTATGGTTATTAATTGTTTTATTGAAGCCAAATCCAAAATATGCTGTGGTTTCCTTTTATCTTAATTTGACCAAGACCCAAATTTTGAGAGTATTTTTACGAATGTAAGCGAGCTCTAAAATAATGTGGTCGCCAGATTGCTTGACGCTGCCTTTGTTCTTTCCTCCGAATCCTTTCTGTAGTTTTTGCGTGAAAGAGTTACAAACATCCATCCATCCATACATCCATCCATCCACACAAACCTTTAAATTTATATTAGTAGTATCATTGGAACCGATAGTTCTTGATCGTGTGCAGTTTCATTTTATTATTTGTATAAGTACTAAAATATGCTTATAATTAAGCTACCTACGCCATAAGCCCCTTCATGCATTCATGGAATTCATAATTAATAGAGTACTTATCTTGTTGTTGATTAGGAGACCTAGAAATGGATGAACCATCAGCATTAATTGATGCTGCATCGACCCCAATTAAATTAATCTACATGATTATAGATTTACGATTTTAAAACTAGTCATCAATCAAAGGATTGATCATGGAGTTGGACACAGACCAGGTGGTTGCTGTTGCTATTTTCCTTTATGAAAATTCTCAGTAGCAGTCTGGAAATATGTTCGCTCTCTAGTACAGGAACTAACCGGGTCTACGTTTACGGAAATTCTCAGAAAGAGTCTTGCAATATCATATGATTGCTTTTGTATTAATCTTCATCACACGATCCACCCTATTTCTATCCATAACGTCTCTTATACAGCCCATCCATCGTTTTTTTGGTCATCCCCTACTCTTATAGGCATCCACATTCATCGCCGAAGCTTTCCTCAAGACCTTTTCCTTATTACTCCGCATCAGTACCCATACCATGACAACCGATTTATCTCTGAAAAGGATACCATGTTGGCATGGTAATATTCAGTGTAAACTAGTAGGCTATCAAGCGAGTCACCTGCCGACAGTAAACGCTTTAACCACACCGACGAGATAGGTTGATTGTCTAGTTAAAACGTGGCACATATTGTGATAGCGTTGATGTACTATCGACCTAATTCACCTACGTCCTGTCTGTAGATTTAGGACTATTGTGATGTAGAACGTGGGCTGAGTGTTGGAAGTGAGTGTATTGACAAAGCCAATGCATTGATGTTTTCACAGAACACTATGTTGTTTGAAAATATCAGGATTATTTTTCGAAGACAAATTATTTTTGGTATCCTGGGCAGGGGAGGACTGAGGGTTATGACGGTCCCTACAATATTACTACTCCTGCTTTGATTGGTTTGGAAATACAGGATTCACTTCAGGGGCTCTTAAATGACCGTTTCAGCAGAATCATATAGGATAACTACGTTTCAATTCGTAAAATGGTAACAGAGTGACAATTTATAGTGTTACTTGCATCTGTAACCATTTTAAGAATTTTATCGTGATTCATATCATTATCCTATTATGATTCTGGTAAAGCAGCCATTTTAGATCCCCTGTTTGCACATTCTCCACACCCTCAATAGGTCTTTATTAACATCAAGCCTTTGTCGTCAAGTGTTCATCAGTTAATCTGCAACTGAACAATAACGAATTACCGTAAACTGGTTTATTATAGCAAAAATACTGGTACCGTAAAACATTGTTTTTTTTAAAACAAAACAAAACTTCAAACAGACTCGCTAACCAATTTATTCCTTTGAGCAATACTTCAGACAAAACTGACTACACGCTTACCTCATTTACGAAACAGGCTGCATTAATAAATTAATTAGGACTTACCTAATCCGTTTATTAATGCAGCCGGGAAGTTCAGTTGAACACAAAACTAGGTACAGATAATTGCTGTGAGAACCGAGGAGTGTCTGTAGCGAGTCACCTGCCAGGTCATTTGACGTGAAGAGTAAGCCACAACGTGAAGACAGAGCTAGGTTGTATGCTTGTGTAGTAGTAGATACCCATAGAATACACACTTGCCTATCAAGTTGTAGCTATAAATGTGATGAGAACCGAGGCGTCTGTTCTGTAGCATGCAATTTGTCATTGGTTCGTTGATTTGAAGCAACACCACAGCGAATGATCGCACGAACTTTGATCTGTCATGCATGCAAGGGGCTGACTCGGACTGTCCAGAGTGCGCCGGGCGTTTAAAGTGCACTTCAACTAACCTTTCTGTGCAAGCGGCAAAACACCCTGCCAGGGCTGCGGGACCTGCCAGGGCTGCGGGACTGTTCGAAAGAGATACCGTGGCCCTGGAACACAAAGGGCAAAGAAGGAACATGGATGGGTTTTAGTCAGTACAAGTCTGACACTCCCTTCCGCTCGCCCAGAGTGGGGGGGGGTCATTTGATGATTTCCCATCCGGAAAAAAAAAAAAAGCGGCAAAACATAAAACTAAAATAAATATACCAAGTTTGACACACAAACACACAAATTTAAAAACAGGTATTTAAAAAAAAACTTGTTAATGTTGGAAATTTGACGCCCAATATCTCTGTAACTATAAGGTTCCTAGGGATGGTCTAGAACAAAAAAAAAGATCGCAAAATCGGGGAGAATAAGTGCCTTTCGGCTTCTTTCTATTTACACCCTTTATATAAGGAGCGGCTTAAAAAATATGTATGACTAGCTTATGACCGCGTGTTCGAACTCGTGAATTTCGGTAATTATTCCACGCGATCGTTTATATAGTAGCAGGTAAGATGAAAACTATTAGTTCTCGCAGTATTTAATTATAGCATCTGTCGATGTAATTATTTAGAGCTGTAGACATGCACTCGTACCGACTTCCAATTCAAACTCGCTAAACCCCTAACGTGTAAACAAGCCGCTTGAGCTTCTTAGAAAGCACTCACAATGGGGTTCCGTTTTAACTTAATTTTCTGGGAAATACCTTCAACATTGTTACAGGAAATTACGTAGATATGAGGAATAACGGTTTTAGATATGACGTAACTTAAATGTATGCATGAACGTGGAATAAGCAAAAGGAGTATGCAAGGATCAGGTGGCCTACCATGACGTCGTAAAGCTGGAGAAATCCCAGTGTGCGAAAGAGATGGCGCTAGAGGACCTGTATATCTCTTCTGTCTCTTTCCCACACTGGAATTAGTCCTGCTATAAGACGTCATAGCAATCCCCCAGGGCTGGCGTTCTATTTTTCTGTTTTCCCCCTGGGAAAAAGCGTGACTTTATCTATGTTTGAATGTAGCTTAAATGTAAAGAAATTGAATATATTGGCTCTATGTGAAAAATAAGAAAGTGGAGCAAATGAATGAGTTTGTATATTTGGTCAGTATGTTTATAAGAGATGGAAAGATTGATGCACACGTGGAAAGGAGAATAAATGCGGAAAATAAAGTGAATGGTGCTATACATGCGGTTGTGACCAACGAGTCGATACCAAATAAGGCTCGTCCGGTTGTTCACAATTGTGTGCGTAGTACACTTATGTATGGACGTGAATGTTGGGTGTGGCAAACGAGGCATGAAAGTAGAATTAGTGCTGTGGAAATGCGATCCTTGCGAAGCATGTGTGGTGTAACTCTGTATGATAAATTGAGGAATTACGGAGAGGTTATTACGAGAACGTGTGTAGTTACAAAAATTGAAAAGAGTATGCTTAGATGGTTGGTCATGTGGAGAGGATGAGTGAAAGGCGACTAACAAAAAGTATTTATAAGGCAGACGTGAGTGGCAACGCCGGGAGGGGACGGCCTGGAAGGACATATAGGATTGGTAAGATTCTTCAGAAAGGTCAGGTGCGTAGTACTCGCAATCGGCGTGCGTGTATGACCAGATGTATGAACGTGGAAGCAAAAGGAGTATGTAAGGGTCGTAGCAAGTGGCGTTCTACGGTCTCTGCTTACCCCCGTGGGACAAGGGCGTGAGTTTATGTATGTACGCGACTCGGTCCCCTTAGCTTTTATTTTGACAAAATTCAATAAGTATTGCAAGTCACCAACATCCAAACTGGACACAAAAATTTTCCACGCGGGAGACACCCTGGGCGTCGGGGGCTACGTGGTGGCTCCCGGCCACCGTAGGCGCGGGCCTGTGGACGGCGAGTAACGGGCTAGCTCGCCGTCCACCCGTCTTATGATGACAGGCCGTGTCGACGGCAGCACACAGTAAGGGTTCCGCAAGGGCCGATGCCTGCCAGGGCTGCAGGACTGTTCGAAAGAGATACCGCGGCCCTGGAAAACAAAGGTTTTAGTCATTAGAAGTCTGACACCCCCTTCCACTCCGCCCAGAGCGGGAGGGGTCATTTGATGATTTCCAATCCGAAAAAAAAGCCGTGCTTTGTCACCCCAAAATCCAATACCCGAAAGAATTTGACTAAACACTAGCAAATCTTTCGTCTGTCGCCTCCAATGCGCCACCTTTACCCTTTTCTTTCACCTTTTTTGTTCCGAAATAGAAAGTGTTCAATTCCTTTTACGACTGCCTAATTTACCAAAGACTTCACGGCAACTTCGCGATTGTAATCGCAGATAAAGTCGAACTCCGTATTTAAAAGAAAAGCAATCATGACATGCACGCGATGTATACGAGCTATCGATGCTGACGTGTTTTCAGGGCTTTCTGTGTTTCAGTAAGAATCGAAGCTCTGAAACAGACGAATGGAAATTGACTTTGTAGAACAACAGAGTTATGGTTGGTTTCTGAATTGAGAATTTGAAGTTGAAAACCTGTGAAACCCTACTGCAGCAGCATCTTAAGATGATTTCTTCAAAATTCAAAATTGAGTGTAGAAGAATCGAGTTTGACAGCTCGAGCTCGAGCTTTGAGGAGCTCGTGGCTAAATAATAACAGTCGCTTTGGGCAATCTTTAGGTTAAGCCGCGCTTGCCTAGGTTGATTCGTGGATAGGTCCAAGGGCAGTACAGGTAGAGAGTCGCCCGAAAGTCTGACAACCAATCTTACCAAGGGTATCGTATCCAGTACTGACTGGGTTAGATAGGCAGATAGGCAGATAGGCAGTCGCTCCATGTTAATTAGTGGTATTCAGCTGCGTCCGGTTAGACTGTAAGCCGACCTCAACATAGTTGGGAAAAGGCTAGGCAGATGATGATGAGTAGAGTTTGATCTCAACTTCAAATACTCAAATCAGAAACAAACAATAAACCTTCTTTTTCTTCATCTCGCTCGCACGACAGTTATTTTAGGTGTAGTTGGCCCAAAACAGTACCGCATCCGTCGTCGGTGGCAGCGCAGAGAAAACATTGACTGCATGTTTTAGGAGTTAGCGAGTAGGATAGCAGGTGAAACAAACTTTGCGACTCAGTTGCACACACACACAACAGTGAAAATAAAAATGGAATATTGAGGCTACGTTTCAAAAGAGACACTGGTTTGTCATCGCGCTGCGTTTCCAGGCAAAATATCGTTAGTGCCTTGTGAATTTAATTGAAATCTCGGGAAAAAGTGATGAAAGCGATGTCCTTGCAGGATTATACTGGACTTATAAAATATGAACGTGCAACTGACTTGAAATATAAAAGCTTTCATTCTTCAGAAATATTAATGAGTTTTCAATTTTGTATACGTATAATTTCGAAAACGGTTACCACGTATTCAGTACATCGTAAATTTTTCATCGGTTGATAAAAAAAAACTGCTGTTCCAAACATTATGACCGTGTAGCTATAGGCTACCGGCTAGCTGTAGGTATTGCACTTTTGGAAACAGCTGTCTTTTTTTTTTTAAACCAATAAAAAATTTCTGTATGGGCCCGGCTTAGAATAATGTAGGTACTAAACACTTGGTAACCGTTTTCGCGTCGGTGTCCCTTCCACCCCATATTATTGAGCTTTATCAATAGCTACAAATAGTAATTGAAAAGAACAATCTATGCAATGTAGTAATCAATTAGCTTCCTAAACATGAAGTCAAAAATTCAGTATTGTTGTTCACTAGGCGATACTTTTATGAATGCCTAAATATAAGAGCACTGTTGAATTTTCAACAGCGAAATAATTTGTAAGCAATTATTTAGGTGTATTGTAGGCATATTGTAAAACAAAAATGTAGGTAATTATGGAGTTTCTTGCCCATTCTTCTCTATTCTATTTCTTCGTTAACTTAGTTATTCAAAAGTGCATTTGAATAGCTTAATAAAAAAAACGGTTTAACTTTGATATCTTTGTAATTAAAGGCAACATAGTAAAGTATTAAACATAGTATCCATTTCAGTAGTTTCTCCAAGAATAACGGCCCAAAGGTTTATCGCCTTATCCGGCCGGCAATCGTATTAGTGATCTCAAAGCGATGTTATTAGTACCAACACAAGCGGATGCTGGATCCCATCAGTTTAATGGGTACCATTACGACACCCTTGAGAAGGGACAGGGTAGATTTTGTGGTCTAATCCATAATTAAAATGAGCCTATTTATGACTGCCTCGTTCGTCTATTGGTCGCTTGCGCTACTGCTGACTTGCTGCGTATGAGGTCCTGGGTTTGACTACCAGGTCGGGGAAAGTGTTATTGGGTTTTTCCATCAGGAATTTCCCAGTAGCAGCCACGGAGTCTGAATTTGTGCCCGGTTGATGGAAATAGGCTCGAGCCCTGTTACGTGGGACTTAAACATAACTGGCGAAATGTGTGTGTACTAATTAATGGGTGGGGTACCCAGACTCAGGGGTACTCTGACTAACCCTTCGGAGATTACAGGCATGATGTTATGTTATGAATTTCCCAGTAACGGCTACGAGGCTTAATTCGTGTCCGGTTGATGGCAATGAGGTCACCCTCTATTCCATGGGATTTAATTTTAACTGATGAAATGTAAGTCTTTCGAGAAAAAAGCAGGCGTGTTATTATGATTTTTATGAACCCATTTTTCATGATTTCCCTGGACTCATGTAGTGAGATTAATCTGTGCTCAAAGCTAAATATGGTCTTATAGTAAAGCTTTGGTAAAAAGACGTCAGTTGCGCTACTAACTGCATTGAGTGCAAGTGTCGTTACTCAAAGAGGATCATGTTTGCACAGAAGTAAGCTGTACCTGTATCTACATAGGTTGTTTAATTTTTATATAATGTATGGACTATGTCTGAGAACTAAGACTGACAGCCAGTCCTACCAAGGGGTATCGTATTACCCAGTACTAACTGGGTTGTGGAGGTCAGATAGGCAGTCGCTCCATGTAAAATACTGGTATTCAGCTGCATCCGGTTAGACTGGAAGCCGACCCCAATATAGTTGGAAAAAGGCTAGACAGATGATGTATGGACTATGTATGAAATAAATGAATTTATAGGTACAATAAACTCTATGAAAAGCTTCATCGTTTGGGTATATTTCTGGTTGGTCAGAACTACCAATATTTCTATTATTTTACTATATCAGCCCATGTTATCCCACTGCTGGGCATAGGTACACCTTCATTCTTTTAATTTGTCACGACTGCCTGCAGCTGAGGTTCACTCTTTCTGCAAACGACCTAACTCATCTCGCCATCCTCTAAAACTAACTATATTGCTCTGTAAAAAAAAAAATATAATTTTTATTAATTCCGATTTTTTTTCCGTCCTCTTACTATATCTCAAGCCACAAGTTGTCTGCAATAAACTGTTGCACTGAAATATATCTTCCCTTAAGTAACAGTTTCCATTAGCACAATCGCGGTTTTCAAAGCCGCATTTTATCCTACTTCGGAACACCTTCAGGCATTATAATAAAATCTAAGTGAAGGCAATACTTTTGTGCGGTCACGTAACTGCGAGGCGGCTATAAATTTTCATCGAATCTGACCGATATAAGCCTCTTGGGTTAGTGAATTACTTATGTGCTAATGTAATACTACAGATTTTTTTATAACGCGCCACAAGTGATTTCCAAGGGTACACTACATAAATACGAAAAACTTTATTCCGACAGTCAAATTCGAATTTTAAAATACCGATTTTCATAATTCCGAATGGTTCAAAATTCCTCATTATGACAATTGAATCACAACCAGAATCCTAATTTTAGCATGTGATTCTTCGAACATATGAAAATCGGAAATCAAAAGAATCGGATTTACGACTTTCGGTAAAAATAAAATTCGTGATTTTTAATAATAGACATTATAATTCTTAGATATTATGAAATTCGGACTTTTGAAAATCGGAACATCGAAATTCGGAATAAAATACAACGGAGTATTTGGGTGTTCCCGATTTCCAATTGATGTTAACAACTCCTTACTTACATCAATGCGACAGTAAGTCTGTCTATCCGTTACCTTACTTTACGGCTTTTGGCACATGGATAAACTATGACCTTAGGATATACTTTTTTATCCTAGCACTACGTTCTCGTGGAATTACTTCCAACCCCACGGAGGAAGCCGGGGAAAAAATTCAGTTACATACTTACATATAATCTGTTCATCAGTGTGATGATGATCAAGTCTGGGTTTCAATACGTTTTACGGTGAATTCACTTGCATTCGTTTTAGACAACAGAAGCGTGCACGTGGAAATTATTTTTGAAGTGATCTGCTCAATGGTTCATAATATAAGGAAATAATTAGTAGTTGTTTTTCGGAAATAATTATACTCTATGTTTCATACTATTCAGATCAAACATACTCGTAACATAAAATAATATCACGCCTGTATTCCCCGAAGGGTTAGGCAGAGGTGTGTGAGGTGTGTGTGTACCTATTAGTATACCCATACTTCGCCAGTTATATTTTAATCCCATGTAATATGGGGCGAGCCTATTGCCACCAACCGGAAACAAATCCAGACTACGCGGCTACTACTGAGAAATTTATGATGGGAAAAACCCAATAACAATTGGCCCGGCCCGGGGATCGAACTCAGGACCATGACATGCTTAGCAGTCGTGATTGCGACCACTAGACCAAAACGAGGCGATTCAAGACTAAATCAGGTTGAAATGCAACTTATAATTGGAAATTTAAATTTTAGCTCAGAATTGAATTGCTATGCAGTATGTAGTAGGTAGGTAGTCAGTGGCCCTAAAAGTCTGACAACCAGTCTTACCAAGGGATATCGTATTACCCAGTACTGGGTTGTGGAGGTCAGATAGGCAGTCGCTCCATGTAAAATACTAGTATTCAGCTGCATCCGGTTAGACTGGAAGCCGACCCCAACATAGTTGGGAAAAGGCTAGGCAGATGATGATGATGAATTGAATTGCTATGCAGTATGTAAATGATAACAGCCTTGGCTTTAGTTATATTGAGTCCTCATCACTGTCAAATAACCATCAAAGGCAGTAGGTAGTCATATACGTGGTAACGTGTTACAAATATATGATAATCGAAACTACGAAAATGGCAGGATTTGCCTGTCCACTTAAAATTACTTTTACATTTATTTTGAAACTAGCCTATGCCCGCGGCTTCGCCCGTGTGTAGTTCGGTAATTGTCCGACAGGATGGCGATCTTTCTAGCCATATCATCCTTCACACAGTCCATCCATCGCTTCTTTGGTCTTCCTCTATTGTTATAGCCATAACATTAACGCCACAATAATTTATAAATATTGAATGCTGCAGTTGAAAGGCAAAAATAAATCACAAAAGCCCTCTGGATTACAAAGAAAAGTATATATCATAATATTTTACAATACTGGCAGAAATTTGAATAGGTATTCAAAGACAGGACTGGTAACAAAGTGTGATATAATAGGGCAGAGGTGAGCGTAAAAATGTATGAATAATAAAGGGAATCCGAATGTACCGAGGATCATTTGCCCGGTTGACCCGGACGAACGAATTTTATATTAGGGGTCAGAGTGAAAATTATGCCCGTGAGGTAGGCTTTAAAGCCTATTGGTAGACCAATTGTAAGAACGGTAATTTGGCAGGATGCAATCAGGTTGATGGGGGCCATTATAATAATGATTTATGAAGACTTCATAGCTATCACTGGCTATAACGGTATTATTTTAATTATTATTTACATTAATCATTGTAAATTATTACAATGATTTACGAAAACTTCAAAGTTATCACTGGCTATTACGATTTTACGTATCACAATTAGCTGCTGTCAACAGCTTTTAATGATCTAAATGCGAGAAATTTAAATTTTAGCTCAGCATCGGGTTGTTATGCAGTTGGTGAATGATTATAGCCATGGCTTTAGTTTTATTGAGCCGAGTAGGGATGACTGTGACGTGGGGGCCATTATTACAATGATTTATGAAGACTTCATAGCTATCACTGGCTATAACGGTATTATTTCAATCAGCTGGTGTCAACAGCTTGAAATGATCCTAATACGAGTGCGCAGGCCGCGTCTCTCTAAGAGAGCGTGGGTTGTTATCCACTGCAAGACCTTAACGAGTACCTGTCAGTATTATTGATGTCAATTAACGAGAGCTAATGCTTGAATAATAACGTAACAGGAATGTACCGAGGATCATTGTCCGTCCTACTCGGACAAACGAATTTTAAATAAGAGATGAGAGAAAAAATTATACCAGCGAGGTAGGCTTTATTTGATATTCTAATTTGAGAGAAGCAATTGTCAGAAATATGGATGATTTTGAACTCGTGAAATCAATTTTAATGTGCTATGGGCATGATTGCAACTATAATAAAGACTTTTCAGGGCTATCAATAACACAAACAGCTTGTACCTAATGATCCTAGTGCTGGTGCGCAGGCCTCTTCTGTGAGAAAGCGTGGGCCGTAATCCACCCCGAAGACCCTTACAGAGCTATTATTGACTTGGTCAATTAAAGACAGGAACATCGAACAAAGCTAGAATAATAGTGTGGTCTAGGATATAAATAGGATGGGATTCATAGAAGTCGTCAGGACTCAGAAATACAAAACTGATGAAAGGCTTTACTCGAATCAAGATTCATTATAATGTACAGGGTGTAAACGGACCCTTCACGAACCCGTCAAACAAGCATTATGTGCATCAAAATAAGTAACTATACGCAAAAAATTTTGCTGGGAAACACCTTTTTTTTGGGGTAACAAAATAACGTTTTACGGTAGCACTCAATGTAACGCACTAAAACCTTATGCTGATGGAAGGGTTGAATAGCACGGGGGTCGTGGAGGTGTTTAAAGTAAAAACAAGGAAGTAAAAAAAAAACTTGTGAAAAAGTTGGAACTTTGACCCCCAATATCTCCGTAATTAGAATGTTTCCAGGTATGGTCTATAACAAAAAAATATCATAATGACGGGGAGAACAAATGCCTTTCGGTTTCGTTAAGGGTCTTGTTACACCCTTAATAAGTACAATTTCATTAGACAAGAACAGCTATTCTTTCCTACGAAGCCTCACTAATGAATTTTTAAAAACAAAACCAAGTTCCAAGTTTGAATTTTGTTCTCCAACATTCATTTTAAACTTTTATAAAAAAAAAGAACTGCCACAAAGAACTATAGCAGAAAAGGTAACATAAAGTGTTAAACTTTTTACGTCAAGTGAAAATGTATGAATAATAGAGTTGACGCTTGCCACGAAGTCGCTTGGGGTACGCATGGGGGGAATATAGAAGGGGTGAGGTACAAGTGGGGTATTCCATCACCACTCTGAAGCTTATACATATACAAATTAAGCACTGATAGAAGTACTCACACGTGTTTATGATTGGAAGGTGGGCTTTTGGTGTAAGAAAAACACTTTAAGGCGTAGAAAAATAAAGTTTTATTAGGAGTTTAATTGGTCGTTAATGAGGAATAACAGAACGCTTCGTTCTTTTTCTACCTCAAAATTTTTAACCTTTAGTATTGAGTTTTATGGTGTGACGTATACCTTTACCGACTTCAATAAGTTTGTTATTGCAAGTAGATAACGATATTGTTGGGTTATATAATATACCTGTCTGGTTTACCGTAATTATATTTTAATGTCTTTGATTTTGTTCCAGAGCCACCGTGGATCTTCCCCAGCAATACGCACATTTGCTCCCGATGGTCGAACGCTAGAAGCGGGGGTATGCGGCGCGCCTCGCTCCCCTTCACCCCTCCGCGCCGCCTCTCTCGACGTACGCGCAGCGCCGCTTGCGCATGGCTCTCTGGCGTCGCTGGCTGACACCCCGACACCTTCAAGTCCGAGGCACGCGCCGCCACGGTGTCTGTCGCCGCTTCTGATGCCGCCAAGGTATGTACCTTTTTTTCGGGGAGTCCCTCAAATGGAGCCTGTGCTTTGGGCATCCCCAAGCACGGGCTCCATTTGAGGGATTCCCCGAGACCGAGACCGAAGAGTATGGGATTTTTAACTCATTAAAACCGATCCGGTGATCACCATCTGCATTTAGAAGGTGGCACCGTTACTCCTCGAAAGAGACCGATATTTACTGATGTTTTACGGTCGAATCCATAAATCTACTTTTAAAAAGTAAACTACTTTTCGTAAATATAAATTAAAGCTAAGTTATCTGATTTGCTTTGGCAAATTACAAAACAAATTCACTTGCGGTTGACTATTTACAGATCAATCAATTAGTGTATTCTTGGGAAACTGTAGACTTTGCACAGCTGTACCTAGGGATAAACTTCATCGAGACGTCAATCGCTAATCTTAATTCCAACAGCTTAACCAAGTCTAAATTTAGATTGTAATATCGTAACTTGAAAGCTTAAAATGTCAAGTTTCATACTTAGAGAGTGAAGTATTGATTTAGTTTGAAACCTATTAATTATTCAAACTACTTGGCCTTAGCCTGATAACTTCAGATTTCAGTTATTTGCGTCAGTACCTATTCTTTTATGTTGAAGTAAGTATAATTTCATTGACATCACGTGAGAAAAAATATTTTCCAACCAGTGGTAGCGGGACATTACATTTATCGATCCTGTAGAGGTTACGTAGATTGTATAGTGCACTCCGTAATTGAATCTGAGGAGGGTTAACAAATTGTTTGTTGAGGCCACTGTACTGTACTTAAAACCTTACAAAACATTATCTTTTCTTTGCTGTCGCACCGGACACCGCATGATTTATTCGTGACGTTTCAAAATTATTATGCGGTCCCGTTCCTCAGCAGTGATGGCACCGAATGATTCATGATTAGATACCGAAGTCGTTGTTACAACTACAAGAACCCTACTCTGTCGACTTTCAAGAATGTAAGATGACTTTGTAGAAAGCTCACACACACAGTACGTCAGCGTACCTGCCTGAAAATTAACTTACCATGCGAGAACGCAAGTTAGGAAGTAGATATGTAAGACAAGAGTTAGGTGTATACGTTTGCATGGAACTTGTGAACATTGTCGTGCATATGCAACTTTATTGCTTAGACGTAGAACTGTGTTACAAGCTCTAGCATAAGAAAGGATCTCAGGAGTGCTGATACCGACTGTAGGTAAAGTGCATTTCGTTGTTGAAGTTCTAACACCACGTAAGTCTTAAATAGCAACTTAACAGGATAGTGCAAAAACTGTATAATTCATCATCATTCTCTTGCCCTTGTCCCAATTCATTTGGGGTGGGCGCAGCATGTCTTCTTCTTCCATACTTCTAGTCATCTCATCAGACAGCTCTTTTCGTGCCATATCATTCTTCACACAGAATTAAAACTGCATAATTATACTTAGGTAAAGGTACAACACCATTTTATAATTTTTGTTCACTTCAAATTAGACAGTGACGTTGCTTGTTTCTGTGATTGGCTGAAACAACGCGTCTTCCGATTCTCTAGCAAACGGCATCAAAATGTCAAAACCGCCAAAATTTGACTTACGTGGTTTTAGAACTTCATCGACGATTTCAAACCTCATTCAAGTGACTGTGTACAGTGTACACTACTCAAACCCAAACTCACTAATGTTTGAAGTTCGGTTCGTCGCGGATTCGTATCTTAAAACCAACTCGTTACCGTTGCTGTCATTGAAAAACAAAACCTTAATTTAAAAAAAATTAAAT
The DNA here is from genome assembly GCA_910589295.1 of Noctua janthe. Taxonomy (NCBI): domain Eukaryota; kingdom Metazoa; phylum Arthropoda; class Insecta; order Lepidoptera; family Noctuidae; genus Noctua; species Noctua janthe. The sequence continues at coordinate 6,108,023 of OU342560.1, forward strand.
CCCCGACGAACAGATTTTCTGTAATCATAGCTAAGTCATCTTTCAAACAAAATTAAAATCACTTCATCCGGTCAGGAGCTACAATGGCAAAGATAGACACACAGATACTCACATTTAACATAATTATAACATCCCTCTTTTTGCGTCTGGGGTAAAAAGATCACTACTCACGACTGTTTCAAATATTTTCGTTCCTTATTTCCAACTCGTTATCGCACTCCGACATCCTTCAAAATTCAGCCGCCTGCATACATACCCACTTCCCCTGCTTTGTTGACTATACAAACAAGCCTGTCTCTAATCAACGCGTTTCCTTTCATTAACAAAGATGTAAAATCAGAGCTCTAATCTCGTCTGAGCGCATCACTTATACATGCAGACTCAATTATTCCACGTTAGCGCTTCGTTCATCAATTATTTAGTAAAGTATCACACGTTAGCTTGTGTGCCTCGGTAAAGTTCACCTTTGACCTTTGCCCCTGAGACTAAAAGCTTCGCCACTTCGTTTCGGCAGTTACAACTCACGATAGGGTCTGAAATGACCTTTCGAATTGGGCACTGACTTGCCTTGCTAGCTTGTAATTATTTTGAGTGGCGTTTTATTTTGTTTTGGCTTTACACGGTGTAATAGACATCGGCGAGTACACTTCAACCAACTTATCTGTGCAGGCGGGAAAACACAGAACTTAAATAAATGTACAGACGCCAGTAAATCAAGCTACAACAATCTGTCAATTTTTTTTAATAGATTTTCAATTTTATCGCTAAAGCACAGTAGATTGGAAATTTTTTACAGTTTCGGGTAGCTGTATGTGCTGGCGTCTGTACCAAGTTTGAATCAAGTCATAATAGTCGTCAAAAAAAACATGCAGAACTTTAGTTTTTTGACACTTGAATGACATTGGTGCAAAATTAAAGTTGAAATTGTTTTGAAAATACAAGATGGCGGCGACGGTTTCGACTTTGACCACGTCAAAGGAATCAAGTAGCACTATAAACTGTTACAATGACTTCAGTAGGTACATAATTCTAGAGTATTCGATATCCACGCAGCGTTGAAATTGTTTGTCGCTTATTTTAAAAAATCTGCTGTTACATACTTTTTAACCGTCTAGTTTGTATGACAAAGGTGATTTTTGTTTTGAGGGGCTAGAATGCCTGCCAGAGCTGTGGGACTGTTCGAAAGAGATACCGTGGCCCTAGAACACAAAGGCCAAAGAAGGAACATGGATGGGTTTTAGTCAGTATAAGTCTGACACTCCCTTTCGCTTCGCCTAGAGTGGGGGGGTCATTTGATGACTTCCCATCGGAAAAAAAAAAGGGTCTAGAATAATGTGCTGAATTCTTATAATAGTAACAGTTTACGCGTCGATGACCGTGTATTTTACTAGCAATTCCCGCGGCAACACTTGTGTATTTTACTCTAAAAAACAAACCCACATGTTTGTATAGTAATTCAAAAACACATAAATCGGATAAAAGCTCGCTAAAAGCGCACTAATGGACGGACAGACAAAGAGCCGTTGCGTTGCGTTTTATAATACATATGTGCCTATATGACGTTTTAATGCTTTGGAAGCTATACTATGCAATTTATGAATAAAAGATGGCCACATGAGATATAGGTCAAGCCGTTTCTCTTCATTAGTGGCGAAAGGGTCGATTCTTTAGTTGATTATAGATAGTACTTACCAAGTGGAATCACAGCAGCATTATTCATCTGCAAATTGTTAAGCAAGTCAAGTCATCTACATATAATACAGTAGATTTTCCAGATATTTTTAAAACTCAAATTATATAGGATAGTAGTTTAACTATATAAATAAAAATATAAGGCTGCAAAACTATTTATTTAATTCATAGGGATGACTTCTTTAAAAAATATATAACTAAACAAATAAATACCTTATCAAAGACAACACGTGCGCTCACCAACACATCAACAACTGCTAAATAAATAAATAAACAACAATTTGGTAGTACCAAATTTATTATATTTATAAAATTTTACATTCTAATTCCCTTATCATTGATATTTCAACGCACAACACATACAATCATTATGTACACACAATCCTAGAATGAAATGATTTATTCCGTAAATAGGATATCCAAATCGACATGTAATATTTTTTAAATAGACTATATGGAGTCGCCATTTCTTATACAAGAAAGAGGTCTGCTCCATTCCCAAACTAAAATTGCCATTAACATGAAACAAGGGCATACAGACACGTCCTTATGTGGTGTCCCGCACACTATCAATTCCCACAGAGCTTTTCTCTAATGTATGTAAAACGCTTTATCCGTTTTACCCCAAACGCAATTTCACTCACAATGTAGATTCTTGAAGATTGCTGTTTAAGAGAAAACTATTTCCTATTTCCTGTATGAGATGGAAGGCTACGGTTTGTGAGGCAGTTCAGAAGAATACAGAGCTATATAGGAATACATAGCTATAGCATTATATATTGCTCACTCAAATGTCTCGCTGATGGTGGCACGTGTGTCGGATCATTTAGTTCCCTTCAAAATGGTTGAGTTGAATGGTGCTGATACATGCGTCATGTTCGTGAACGGGCGCTGTAAGTTGTGACTGGTGATCTCTTATTTGCCACGGCTTATTTGAATTAATTATTTTATTTTTGAATTTTTTTTACTATGCACACTTTTAACGTACACATCTTGCTGCATCGTTCTCACATAATGTATGGTACATTATGAATAAATTATCAAAAAGAATGATGTAACCAAGGTTTTGTAAAAGTATTCTGATTTAAAAGAGTGTCCATGGAGTTTCTTGCCCATTGCTTTTCATGGCCCCCGACGGGCGCCGCCGTTGGGATCACACATTGTGGTCGGTGGGGTCCGGATCGCTGTCGAGTCAACCATGAAGTACTTAGGATTGGTGCTCGACAGCCGTTGGGACTTCGGCCCCCACTTTCAGCGGCTGGTGCCCAAGTTGATGGGCGCGGCGGGCGCGCTGTCAACGCTGCTTCCCAATCTGGGGGGCCCGAGTACCGCTTGTAGGCGGTTGTACGTGGGGATCGTGCGATCGATGGCCCTTTACGGGGCCCCGATTTGGGCGACAGACCTGACGGCCCGCACTATCGCGGTTCTGCGAAGACCGCAGAGAGCGATGGCCGTCAGGGTCATTCGGGGTTATCGCACAATCTCCTACGAGGCGGCTTGTGTACTGGCCGGATCCCCGCCGTGGGACCTGGAGGCGAAGACCCTCGCCACACTGCACCAGTGGCGCGAGGAGGCCAATGATCGGGGCGAGAGGCTGGTGCAGCGACAGATCACGTTGTACCGGTCTCAGCTCCGACAGGTCATGGTGGCGGAATGGCGGGGGAGGCTAGAGCTCCCTACCGCCGGCCTCGACACAGTCGAGGCGATCCGGCCAGTACTCGACGACTGGCTCGGGAGGAAGCACGGCTCCCTGACGTTCCGGGCGACGCAGGTGCTCTCGGGGCACGGCTGCTTCGGGAAGTACCTGTGTCGCATAAGCAGGGAGCCGGACGCCCGGTGCCATCACTGCGTCCATTGTCTAGAGGACACGGCGCGGCATACGCTGGCCGAGTGCGCCGCGTGGGATGAGCCGCGCCGTGCGCTCGTTACGGAGGTAGGAGGAGACCTGTCGTTGCCGACCGTCATTCGCTCGATGGTCGGCAGCGCAGAGTCCTGGGACGCGGTGATGTCCTTCTGCGAAACCGTCATGTCGCAGAAGGAGGCTGCGGAAAGGGAGAGGGAGATGACGAGCTCTCGCCCCTCCCGCAGCAGACGCACCGGGCGTCGGCAGAGGGCGGACAACGCCCTCTTCCGGCCCCCCTAAATAGGTCCAGGGGCGACGGATTCGGGGACATCCGTCGCCCCCGATCATACTGGACCCGAGACGGCGGCGCGTAGTGTTCCACGCGCGCCTCTCTCAGACGTAACGGGGGGAGTCTTACACCTCACTCCCCCCCGGGACGAGGCCCGCAGGTCAGGCGGGCCGGCACTAGTCTGGGGCAGCGGAAGTCGCATCAGATCCCGTTGCCCCCCGACGCAAGTGTGCGAGGGAACACCGGTGTGGTTTTAGTCAGTACGAGTCTGACAGACCCCTCCGCTCTCCCCTGGGCGGAGGACATCCATTGAGGATTTCCACATCGAGAGAAAAAAAAAAAAAAAAAATGGTACATTATGAATAAATTATCAAAAAGAATGATGTAACCAAGGTTTTGTAAAAGTATTCTGATTTAAAAGAGTGTCCATGGAGTTTCTTGCCCGTTATTCTCCATAGAGATCTACGTTAGGGAATGGGCAACTACAGTACTTTCACAGTTTTTGTGACTGGGACTGTAGCTATATTTCGTTGTTGTCTTTGTTCGACAATTCAAAAGTGCCTGTAACTGGCCTACTTGAAATAAATGCTTTGATTTTGATTTTATTCAGTGATTGAATTCTGTCTAGGCTATCGATGTACTCACGGAGTTCTAGGAATATCTAAAAGGTCCGTAGGCCTCTGTATACCATACCTGGAAGTTCGTAATCCTGGATTGTACAGTGAATTCGTAAATGGAATTATAGGACATTCCAATGAAATTATAAAGAAAGATACGCTACGTTCATACTGAGTGGCGTTCAAATATCGTTGTGTTGTTACGACTGCGATAGATAATACGGAACGTATGATACAGAAAGAAATAGCTATTGCGCTTAAAGTACTTAAATTACGACAATTGTCTGAATTTGTCTGCAACAATTTGCACGCGCTAGTGACATATCTCTATACCTCTTTTTATTTATAATGTCATTGGGACTTACTAAGAAAAACTGCTGTCCTACAAAAGTGCAATACTTACACGGTCAAATTTTAATTACTGATGAAAAATTTCTATGTGAGGGGTTCGGAATGATGTCCTGAACACGTGGTAACCGTTTGGGCGTCGAAGTTCCTTCCACCCTGTTTATTAGGTACTTAAGTGCTTGCGTAGGTACAGACATAAAGCCCATGAAATCGTCTGAACTAAATCGTTGGTTCGTCCGAGTTAAACGCTAAGCAAAATGTAAAGTTACAAGCAAAGATCCGTTCTGAGATCCGTTGTTATATATTTGAGTTGGACAAAGAGCTCTGTCTATTCCTGCGGTCAACTGTGTTCCGGTGCAATTGAAACCATTGCATAAGGAAACGGTACGGTACGGTAGATACGGTAAAGAGTGAAGAGGGGAGGAACTGTAGAAATGTATTGCTGTTGCTGAAGATTGTCTGGTAGGAAATGCCTAATGGATTAAGCCCGCCTTTGTACAGTATGTTTTTTAAATTAATTGTGAGATGTTGTGACTTCACGCGTAGCATGACCACCGTAAAAACGGGTTTTTTAGACGGAAGAATCGACAAAATGACAGATTGTGTCAACACAATGACAGATTTCTTTTCACCATCTGTCATTTTGTCGATTCTTCCGTCAACAAAGTCCTTGTGTACGATGGTCATGCTACGCGTGGTGATTATGTTACTGAACTGTCAAAAATTAGAATGACTGTTTTGCTTTGCTTTCTTTGACGTTTCTTACTTTGTTCAGTCAGATCCTTGTCTATTGCATAAAAATGGTTGCATAAGTATTATGTTACTTAAAAACTCAAGTAATTACTTTAACTTGACCATAGATACCAGTGTAAGTCATGTGTTATGTAGCAGCAGCCCTTAGCAGAGAGGGCACAGCAAATACCTACGTATCTGTTTTAAGTCCAATTTCATAAAGTAGAGGGCGCATCTGTCGCCGGGTCCGTCCCTCGTGATTAACGATAAACGAGCCAGATGTTCGACCACACTTTGTATATTATGTAATTGTTCTTATATTACTTTGACAACAAGGTTTCTAAATTCTACTAGAGTTTTTTCAGTATTTTTTGACAAAGAGAAACTATGCTCATGTTTATGATCATTGAGAAAATGCTAATTCTAAACTTTAGTCAATGAAAGACAAATGTGTGCACTCTAAACAGCTGGGTCTAGTTTAGTACCCATGATTTTTTGCTTAGGTAAATCCTTTAACAATTCGACTTCTAAGGGAGTTAAAAATTATGCGATAAAAACTTTTATGAAAGTTCATTATTTTTTGTCCTTAGGTAATCTCATCGAGACAAGACTGATAGCAAATCTGTTGTTGCAATGAAACAGTTAAAAATTACGACACAACTGACTTTTGCATAGTCTTTCCGATAAAACAGATTGAAGTTTAGCTCGCAACTTCAAACTACTTTCAGAGCCATACAGGACGGTACTTGTAAACTTCATGCCTCGTTTGCACTGTGTGAGCTCTCTGTGCTAAACGAGTCTGCAAGTTCTAATAGGTAGATTAAATTGCACTGGAGTGTAAACAAGTATCGTTGCTGGGATAAAAGAAAATTGCTAAAGTGCAAAGTTGCTGGTTCTCGGGCGAGTAAATCGTATTACTTGCAGACTTGTAATAAGTAAGGATAGTGGTAATGATTGCACGTTACTGGATAATAGTATGAAGTCAGTCGATATGCAAAGACTTGCTCTGCCAACCAAAATCTGCTATCGAGCAATTAGCGGTTATAACTGAACCTATCTGGCTGTGAAAGCAAATGCTATAGGTGTTTTATGTTATTTGACTAACTAATTAAATTTATTTGGCGTTTTCTTTGGCCAGAGACTAAGTATTGACATACAACGTGGCAACGCCGCCAGTCTCTTGGGCACATTACTAGCTGCTGACAGCGTTGAGGAGTTTTTTGATGCCTATTTATAGTTTGTTGTTAGTTTAATTTAGTTATTTTAGTTTATGTAATTTTTATAATTGATTTCCTTTTTATACAGGCGTATTGTTTTTACTTAATGTGTTACTATTTTCAAATACAACTTTACCTGGAGGTTACGTGATTGTCTAATCTAATTGGTGACAAAATATTTTCCCTTATTTCAGGACCAGCAATACCAATAGTAGCTAATAAAAAACCTATTCATTGACCAAATACCTATTTAAAATGCATACTAACTTGCAAAATGTCACGTAACTCTGAATCAATGTGCCTCGTTCCTTCCGACATAAATTGTGACAAACTCAATTTTAGACACCCTCCGCGAGAGTGCGCTATTCACTCAACCCGCCGTGATTGGACGCCTACAAAATCAAACCCCTCCACCCCCTAGATATTGTGCCACAATAATAGGAATTCTGTAAAAGTTAATTAGTGAAAATTCCCGGACGGAACCTTGGAAAATGTTGGACAAAAATGTATGGCGAAGTTATTGAATGAACCTCCTGTTAATTAAAAATATGGCATTTTGATAACGTTTTTTTTTGTACCATTTTCTTACAAAGTTAATTAATTCGTTGGCATTTAGAGTGGGTTATTGTGATTACAATTTTTAGGTAGCACATTGCAGATGTGTGTACTATAGAGAGCGTGACAAATTAAAGGTGTTTAAAAGAGTCATCATCATCTTCTGCCTAGCCTTTTCCCAACTATGTTGGGGTCGGCTTACAGTGTGTGGTGTGTGTGTGGTGTTTAAAGGAGTAAATTCAATAATATTATTCCTAGAAAGAACTGCTTATTGTTTCATTTGATGCCTGTTGTTAGCCGTCCCTGCTCTGTCCAATTTTTTCTATCCTTATTACGAAAGTTAGTATTTATCTTCTTGTAAATTATAATATGCCAGTCACTTTCAACCGTGGAGGTTTAGGTACGAACTACATAAGTAGGTATATGAATGCTGTTAATATTTGTTATTGCTGACGCAGGTAGGAAGTCTATGCCTGCGTCAGCAAACATGTTTCGAGAATTAAAAACAAAAAAGTTGCAACTCATTATTTGCGTGTGTTCTAGAAAAAACAAAAAGAACACGTAAAGAACACTGAACACAAATTGTTTGACCCAATTCGTAGGAGAGGACAATTAAATCGCTTTGACAGAAAAAAAAAAATAACATCATTGCCTGAAACTCGAGTTTTATTCCTACAAATCAAGTAATAGGGTCATTCTACTGAAAATCTTTCTTTTACAACGGTGATTTCCTGATTTATTTCGTTACCGCTTTGGTAGTTTTCCATTGAATTTATTCTTATCTCATCGCTTTGGAGCAGTTACCCTTTAACTTTAAGAACGAAATGATTTTCTTTTTTTGTGTTTGTTTAGGAAGGGTATTTAAAATGAGCCTATCCTTATTATGTAGGGTTGTGATTTATTCTCAAGTATTCAAGTAATCATTAAGAGGGTGGTTTTGCCAGTACTTTTGTCATCTGTACGTATGTCGGATCCGGTCGTTAGTATGGACATAAAATGAATTGGAAAGCGCACCTGTGTGCAGTGGTGACATCACGCGACCTACTTACCAGTCACAACACAGCGTGCTTCTACAGGGCCCTGATGTCCAACTCGAGGCGAGGGCGACAGTCAATGTCTGATCGTGGCAGAGTTGAGACGTCTTGAAACTGTACCCTATTCATTGTACCCCGTGTTAAGTTAAGTTGCAATCTCAAGTAATTTGTTAGTTTTCTAGAAACGGTGTATCGCACCTAGTGTGTTTTCATAGCACGAAACCTCGAGCACGAAAGTCTGCCCACATGATGTACGAACCTAACGGAATAAATCCTGACATGTCCGACACCTATATCATCATCTTCATAACATCACTCCTGTAATCCCCGAAGGGTTAGACAGAGGTGTACCTTATAATACAACCACATTTCGACAGTTATGTTTAAGTCCCATGTAATACGGGGCGAGCCTATTGCCATCAACCGGGCACAAACTCAGACTCCGTGGCTGCTACTGAGAAATTCCTTATGGAAAACCCAATATCAATTTGCCTGACTGAGACTCGAACCCACGACCTCATGCTCAGCAGTCGCGATTGCGACCACTAGACCAACGAGGCAGTCAGTACACGTAGCAATGGCGGGCAGCTGTATACATACAACATTAGTTTTAGTATAAGCGAAACCTGAAACACGTGTCTAGTATTTTTTATGTAAAGAATCTATGTACAAAATTTCAAAACTGTATCATGAAAAATCACAAAGTTATAAGATTCTTCTGTTACCTGGTTGTCCGCACAAAAGCGTGGTCACCATGTTACGCGCCCGCGCACGGGCCTCCAGCGTCGTCTTGAGCTCATTGATAAACATAATTTGGCAGTAGGTACCTAAATTATTGCGATAGGTACTTAATGTCGCTCGGTGTCCAACTTGTAATTTTTTTTAATATTTTTGGGACAAAATATAACATGGTTTAAAAATGATTTGAATCGATTCAGTTACTTAGCATAGCATACCATAATCAGCCTATTAATGTTCCCACTGCTGGGACGCAGGCCTCCTCTCTACGAGAGCGAATGGGCTATAATCCACCACGCGGGCCCAGTGCGGGTTGGTAGATGTCACATGTCTTCGAATTTGTGGTTCTAGAACATGCCGGTTTCCTCACGATGTTTTCCTTCACCGTTTTGAGAGCAGTGGTGATGAAATAACTTACACAAAGTAATGTGCCTGCCTGGTTTCGAACCCACGACTTACTGCTCGTAAGTAGGGGTCTCCACCACTGGGCCACCGCTGCTTTCCAAGAAATAATATTGTATATCGACATTAGATGTATCCTACTACAAGATAGGATTACCTCCTATACAGTTACATATAATCCGGTACCGTATGGCCCACGTTTCACGTTTACCGATGACGGCATTATATTCCATCCGAAAGGGACGTGCCAATCGACCTTTATTGGGCTCCTTCCCAACCTGTAGCGCTATATAATACAAGAATTGTTTCGGAAATGTAACGTATGTATATTCCTCGGGTTCAGAGGTTCTGTCTGTTGTTGATTGTATTAAAAGTCATATGCAATTGGTGAGCTTATTGTCGTTACATCATCGTCAAACCTAGCGTTATCGAACTATCTTAGGCTTCCAGTCTAACAGGGTCTCTCTGTGAGCTGTGAGCTGATTAATAAGATACCTTTTGGTTAGACTGGTTGCCAGACTCTCATGCTTTTGACTACACGTAACGTCTGACATCCCCCGAATACAAAACAAAACTTCGCATCGTGAATAAGATTTTCGTAATTAATAATAAGTTACCTATTTTACCTATTACCTACCTATTTGGACTGTTTCAATGGTCGAGTGGTCTCAAGGGCGATTGCTAAGCATGAGGTCCTGGGTTCGATTCCCGCTTCGGGCAAAGTGTTATTAGGTTTTTCCATCAGGAATTTCTCAATAAGAGCCACGGACTCTGAATTTGTGCCCGGTTGATGGCAATCAGCTCGCCCCCTATTGATGGGACTAAAATATGACTGGCAAAATGTGGGATGTACTCTTAGGTACACCTCTTAACCTAACCCTTCGAGGATTAAAGGCGTGTTATGTTATGTTACCTACTCATGAAAATTCCGTTGAGAAGCTGTCCAAAAAAACTGATGTGCTGTCGACTAGATCGAAGGCTGCCAATCACTTATATAATGAGACAAACTGATCGCACAATTCGAAGCCTCGCATGGACAAGAACAAGCAAAGATGGATGAGTAAACACTAATTGAGTGATCGTATTCAACTGAATACGTCGTTAGATTCATGTTTCTGTGCCGTTTGATCAGCAAATTGTATCAAATTCACTGATATTTGGTACGTTCACTGTTCTCACATCATTACCCAGCTATTCTACATTAAATAGTATGTAAGGTCTGTAATCCCCGAAGAGTAAGGCAGAGGTGTACCCTTATTACACCAGTAATTTTTAAGTCCCAAGTAACGGGCGAGACTATTATTATTATTATTAATCATTTTATTTTCATAATTAAAAACACTCCAAAGATTGTTAATAAATAGTTAGTGTTATTGTTAGTAAATAATACTTATAAATTTATATACAATTGCCATCAACAGGGCACAAATTCAAACTCCGGGACTGCTATTGAGAAATTCCTGATGGAAAAACCCAATAACACTTTGCTCGACCTGGATATCGAACCCAGGACTTCTTTTTCAGCAGTCGCGCTTGCAACCACTAAACCAGCAAGCCGGTAATTGGTAAAAGATGAAGTATAGATAATAATGAATGTACGGCATAGATCTGACGTTTAGACCAGTTTCGCAGTCTCCGGGTAAAAACTATCTACTAGTTTATTTTTATTATTATGGAGCTGAGAGTATTTAATAAGCTCAGTAATAAATAACATGGTAAATATCCTGTTTCTAGTTTTAATAATAATGTTAGTGGCCATGATAGTCTAAAACCTCAATTTCGTAAGGGTCTAGATGTAGTAATCACTTTCAAAACGTTTCGTGTTTATACGAACACTTACTAAAGACTTAACGTAAGTTATTCTCTAGCCTACCTTTGTCTGTCTCATACCATTTTGAGTTCTTCATTATCATCATCATCTGCTCAGCTTTTCCCCAACTATGTTGGGCTCGACTTCCAGTCTAACCGGATGCAGCTGAATACCAGTATTTTAAATAGAGCGACTGGCTATCTATTTTAGTTTTCCAGTATGGATATCTCTTACAAAATGTTATGTTTTATAAGTCCTTAGATCTTTAAAACATTGACTGCAGTAACAATAATGAGTCTACAAAAGGTTTATTGGTGCATATTAACCGTTTGCTCGGAACTACAAACAATATCCTACCAACCACTCCCAGGATTTCCGTCGAGGAATAAAATTTACAAAGCCAGCTTGTGACCTATTTAACCAATTCTGCAGATCCAAAGGTAAAACCCTTTTCCCACTAATGTAGGAGTGAAAAAACATTGAATAATGTTAAATCGCTTTCCGACCGGATCTCGTGTGAAAAGTTGGAGAGAAATTCTCGGTACCGGTCTGTTTACACTGCAAGACAATGATAATATTAATGGAAAACCCGATTTTATTTAAAGCAGGTTTTACTAAGAATGAAAAGGCAGAGAGAGGATTTTTTTTTATTTCAATGGAACTGTTCCTACATTTAAAATGCGCCTTTAATTAATTTTATGAAAAAAAAAATCCTCTTTTTGTTTTGCCATCAAGCTCTTAATAATGGCAATCGGGGAGTTAGGCCCCTCACGAATGTAATTGTGAAGCTGGAAATTGGTAGTGGTGTTACGGGTTAACGACAATGATATTTTTCGACTGTCGTATCTGGTGGCAACTGGGCTTGTCCCAGTTGTAAACGTCCCTTTGTGTCTATTGGCCTTGTTTCGTTCTGTCTCCTGCTGATATGGAGGGAAGTAGAAGTTATGGTTTTCCTACTCCTCCGCTATACTTTTCTGATTCATTTCGTTGCGGGATTCAAGACAGTTAAATTTTTCTCTGGGACTTCGTCGAGCTTAATTGTCTCGTCGCTTTTCTGGTGGTCGCCACTGTTGATTCTGGTTTTCAGAAGTTACAGTGGTTTGGGAATAGTGTGGCGGACTTGTCGTATCTGATCAGAACAGGGCAATTACTAATCAGTTCTATAAATTAAATGAATGAAACATTATTAAATTTAAAACTATTGGACTATGTCTTCACTAGCCACTTTCTGAAGCCCTGAGACAGCAGACCTCGTAGAAGATGGTGGGACGAGCTGGACAAAACCAATGACCAGTGGTCCACCTTTGGCCTAGATCGTAATAACTGGAAGTCATGGGGAGAGGCTTTTGCCCAACAGTGGGATGTCGCAGGCTAACTGTCTTCTGGTGTCAAAGGCAAAAGTCTGTTAGAAGTCGCTTCGACTACGAGCCAAGGTTCCACCCTACTCCAACCTAGTTATCGTAGAATGAAAAAGGCTAGGTGGGGGCAGACTCGATCTACCGTACTTCCATTATTTCCATTCAGTGAATACCGTTAAAATATTGATGTGATGTATTTTCCCGTTCACTCGCTCCTATATAACTGCGATGAATGACGTGACCTAGTTACCTGTGTTTCGGATAGGATGCGTGCGTAGGTATATAGGTAGATTACATTAAACCCTCTTCCACACACACCGGGTACTCGGTTGTGAGAAATGTATAAAGCTTCCACATGTACGACAATTTATCCCACTTTTACATAAGTTTGCGACCGCGTTCCCGGTACCGACAACCAAGCCAGGAGCTTATCAAACGGAGTTTCAGGTATGTCCACACCGTAATCAATTGCTAGGGAGTGCTAAATGAAAATAAATGTTAATGGATGGAGAACAAGAAGTAGACCAAAGAGAAGGTGGACTTGGATGGATTGTATGAGAAATGATATGAAAAAATGGAGTAAATAATAACGTGACGGTTGACAGGGGAAGCGGAGAATGAAATGAAGGAAAAAGATACGTGTTGTGTTGCCCCGACCCCAAGTAATATGGAGGAAGATGATGCTAAATATTGTAAAAAGACTAAGTAGTAAGTACGGTAAATCGTAAAGAGTGTTTGTTGGAACGTCCGCGCAGAAAAGTCGTAGTCGCAAGCAAACTTTGTAATACTCGGTTTCAAAACTGTTCATGATGAGCGGCGAAGCTTACTCACTATGAGATTGACGAACGGCTAGCTGCTTTGATTCAAAAGGCTTCCCATCTACAGTTTACCAAACATTAAAAGACGTTTTCGCGTCACTTCCAAGTGTAGACTCACCTTTACGTGGACCGATGTGTACGGAGATATTATTTTATTGGATCCTGTAGTTCCTCGTAATTGAATACGGTGTGGTGATCAAAGAGTGCCTGTCCTATTCACAGATGGTTTTGTTGAAGGCAAATAATGGATGTCTAATAATTACTTACTTATGAAGTTGTACTTGAGAATGACAGTAAACCAGGATAAGCGGTTTTATGATTGAAATCAGTTTGAAAAAGATTTTTGTCAATTTGGGACGTAGTCCTGCATCTAAATTGCGTAACACGCTTTTGTGATAGACATTTCGAAGGCTTTTTAAGGAAATTCGTAGTCCATTGTTCATTGCATTCAGATGTTTGAAAAATTCGTCTGCTCGACAACCTAGATCATGCCATAAACATTGTTGAATTACAAAAATCAATACCATTGGATATACGAGTGTGTTACGCAATTACTACGCTAAATTATTTATATGACTAGCCGCCAATTGTCAAACGCCATCAAGTTTTAGTAAGAACAATCAGGGAAATCATCCTAACCGAAGAAAGAAAGATGTATGTATCAACATTCTACTTATTGTACCTATTTACCTATCTACAAGCTACTTACCTAATAGTATTTGCGTTCATACATCCCCTCTGATCTGAACAATCATAAATGTTGCTGCTAAGGCGCTTAACATCTACCTACGTATCCGACGCTGTTACCGTAACATCCAATAAAGTCACAGGGTTTTATAAAAAATGAATTCCCTTGTAAATGCGTTGTGTTGTGATCTTACTGTTCGGAGCGGTATGTAGCTTTTAATCATTTTCATGTCAGATATTTTACTTTATTTTGTGCTTTTTCAGTACCAAAACTAAGTATTTTACCACAGCCTACCCTTTTTTTTTTGATGGGATATCATCAAATGACCCCCCCCCCCCCACTCTGGGCGGAGCGAAGGGAGTGTCAGACTTGTACTGACTAAAACCCATCCATGTTCCTTCTTTGCCCTTTGTATTCCAGGGCCACGGTGTCTCTTTCGAACAGTCCCGCAACCACAGCCTACCCTCTATCAATACTTTTGTTAAGAACTTACAAAGGACTAAAAAGTAGGTTAGGCATTTCATTTTCCTTTCCGTCACACCGCAATCATGCATGGGAAGTCATTACCAATACTATGAAATTATAATGAGAAATCAAACAAGCAAACAATCAATCAATCATGATGATATTCCGTATGGAAAATCTAGATACAAAATTGCATTTCGAAGATCATTAAGAAGAAGTGTAGAAGGAGCTTTAGGATTCTTTACAATTCTAAAGCTCCTTCGTATCTTCGGGAACGCTTTGAGTGTCTTGTTCCTAGAGGTAAACCTTGCCGCTCATCATCATCTCTTCTCCTCCATTTCCCTTCCCACTCCTCGAGTCGGAATAATGGATCATTCACTGATCGTGCTGTGCGCCTTTGGAAATCACTTCCACACTCCTTGCGAGATACCCCCTTCCCCTTCTTTAGAGGTGCTCGAGAAAGGAATAAAGGAACATTTCCTGTCAACATGATCAATTTGTATTTATGTATATAGTTTCGTTTAAAAAATTAATTAATTTAATTAACAGAATGCACCTAAGATAAGTATATCCTCTTCTGCAAATCTCGAAGTCAAAATTAGGTTTGCTATAAGAAAATCTAATTCTGTGTTAAGCTAGCCATTGTACATAAGCTATATTATTGCAATTTGTATGTATATTTGTTATTTTGTGTGCCATAAAGAATAAGAATAAGTCTGTTGCAGCCATACACATATTTCATAAAGTTACATTTTAACTAGACATAGCTAGCTAACGCAGGTCCATATAACCAGCAAAGCAACACCAAATCAGTGTCACAGCTGCAGTTACCGAGATCCCGGCAGCGGCACAGATTATTTAATAGGTTGTTGGTCCAACCGTATAATTACTCTGGAAACTAGGTAACACCCGGCCTAGTCTAGTTTAGTGAAACCGCTATCTTGACACCTGATACGGTCAAAGTGGCACACCGTAGAAATTAAGTTGGATATTTACGCCATATAATGATATCCGATTGGTTAATTAAAATACATCTCTCCTCCCCGCTTTGGTGGAATTCGGACCTCATACTTTCACTAGGCACTCATTTTTTCCGTCATCGTGCATGCATGTACAGACAGACGCCAGCACATCAAGCCACCCGAAACTGTCAAATTTTCCCAATCAACCTTGAACCGAATGGTTAAGCGATAAAGTTGAAAGCCTATTAAAGAAATTTGACAGATTGTAGTAGCTTGATGTACTGGCGTCTGTACATGCACGCATGAGGACGGAAAAAATTAGTACCTAGTTCATATTGGAGCAAAACTATATTACCCTCCTTCTAAGGACAGATAAAAAGCTCCATAATCATCATCTGCCTAGCCTTTTCCCAACTATGTTGGGGTCGGCTTCCAGTCTAACCGGATACAGCTGAATACCAGTATTTTACATGCAGCGACTGACTGTCTGACGTCCACAACCCAGTTAGTACTGGGTAATACGATACCCCTTGGTAAGATTGGTTGTCAGACTTTTTGGGCCACTGACTACCTGTAACGACTGTCAAAGATCTACAGATGACAGCCGGGACCAACGGCTTAACGTGCTTTCCGAGGCACGGAGGAAACAAAAAAGGCTCCATATTAAAAAGCTCCATATTAACCATGAAATAGTGTAATAGTGACACGCATAGAAGCTCTTTTAATCCCTAATGTTGAAGCTGCTGATCGCGGTTAACCACTATCCAAACCACCATGCAAATCTTGTATTTAAAGCCTTTTTGACGAATTACTTTTCATCTTTTCAGACGGATAGACCGCAGCAACTCCCTTGTAGAAAGCAGCAGTGGGGCCGGGCCGCTAAGTCCTGGAGCCAGCGCCACCATCAGCTCCCTTGGAGCCCTTCAACCAGACCTGTACACCAAGCGAGAGGCTCCACTGGTGATAGAATTGGAAGGAGCCGGCCCATCGCTCGGCAGGATCCATCTGCGCCTGAAATATGACTTCGATCGGTCGGATTTGGAAGTGCATCTTATTGAAGGTACTTATGGATGAGTTTTGAAGTTTTGTTTTTGGGTCCTTATTTGAAATAGGATTGACCTGTGCTGAGACTGATTGGTCTCGTCGACGTTGGTGATCTCTGGCTGTTAACTGTCGAAGGCTCTTCTACTCGCACCCTTGTTAGTAAAGTAAATTCACAGATTTGTGTTGTACAGAATCACTTTTTCCATCTTACGGTCTTGTGAAGTCTGCCGTTGGGCTTCAAACCATATCTATTCTTAATATGAAATAATGTTTGTCTCCGTATGCGTATGCCAGTAACTGGTCTTGGTGACATATCTGCAGTTTCTACCTACCTAGAGATACCAGGTACCTACATTACCTAGGTACTTAGTCAGATAAGGCAGACAGTTGTTTCAAGACGGACTGCCTGCGAACTCAGGTTTGCCTGCGAACTTCAAGTGTATTCATATTCATTCATTAGGTTCATTACACCCGCTCAGTTGTGTCGAAACCCAAAATGAGAGCAAAGTGTTTTAAGTTGCTGATTCTTTTCAAACTATTGACAGATTATAAGAGCAAAATCATCAGATCGATACATATACATAAAAACAGACTTTCTGTTTTATTTTCAGCATCAGCATTAGTTACTTAACTTACCACCCACATAGGTAAAAAAAAGGTATTTTTATCGTAGAGTAGTTTTCGTATTTTTAGTCACCGTCATCAATAACCTGGCCCATTATAGCGTGTTTAAACATGTCACCAACATAAACAAATACAAAACATCAATAGTGTATTTATAAATTCTGGTCAAGGTAAACTTTATACAAATATGTATTTTCCATTTCGGATCTATTACAGTACTTGTAAAAGATCCGAAATGGAAACAATAGACAACCGGAGTCCAAAAATAAAAAGGATATTATTAGACCGGATTGGTATAATACCGGAATAGGCATAATCGTCTTCCTTACATAGGTAGGGTAATGGTTTCGTTTTGTTGGCCAGTGGGCATACAAAATACACTTATCTACGTGTCGGTACTTATACTAGTGGCGCGCTTAAGGGCCAACAATACGGCAAGCTCATAAGGCAAGCAGACTGTTCATAAACCCCAACGTCATGAAAAGTAGTAGATTATAAGGGCAAGCAAAGCTTTTAGGCTTGTATGACAGTACCGCCACTACTTACAACATCACTGTCTTGTAACTATCTACATAATATTAGGCGTAGGTATTGTTTTTATCTGCCAACGTGAAAGTGCGATACGTAAGTACGTAAGTGCGGTACGTTGTTAGGTAGGTATAAGAAATCTTTTCACTTTCAGCGTTATTATTCTTGACTGTGCCTACTGTCTAGTTAGCTAAATATTCTTTTCTACTTTTTAAAGTCTTACACCTTATAATTTTAGTGTTTGCAACTAAGCTTTTCTGGTTTGCTTGTCTGATAGATACCTCCACACTTCGATATCTATTGAGTAGTTTTGAATTTTTTTAGTTCCTATACCTACCTGCCCTCAATGTGGAACAAATAGGTAAATCTACAACAGCAACCTCGGATAACCTTCCCATGTATAATCTTTACACGATACACCTTGGGAGTATCGTGCTACCCAGTATCTGGACTGTGGCAGTCGCTTCTTCACGTAAACTATTAATAGTTAGCTGTATCTGATTAGACTGGAAGCCGACACCAACAGAAGGGATCTTGGACATTTGCGCGAAAAGACATGTCCAATCGCGCAAAAGTCTATTTGCGCAAAACACCACACGCTCAAATGCCTTTTCGCAAAGTGTTCTAATATGATACCCAACATAAACAATTTGGAAAACATCAAGCAGATGATGAAACCTATACAATAACTAATCCTAACCCTTCTTAAAATTCCAGCTCACGACCTAGCAGGATATGAGGCTGGGGGTTTCAACGACCCCTATGTGCGCGTCACGCTGCTACCCGAAGTGGACACGCGGGTGCGTCAGACCCCGGTGCATCGGAACGAAGCCAACCCGTTCTTCGACCAGCACTTCAAGTTCCCCGTATCGCACGATGAGTTGACTGACAAGACTTTACTGCTGCAAGTCTTTGATTATGACAGGTAGGTACTTTTATGAAGCATTGTTTTATTAGAACCACTTTTGACTGTCATGTTGGTCTAGTTATAACATACGCTGCTGCTGCTAAACCCTGGGTCCGCTCCCTATTAGGTATATGTGCTTAAACATAACTGGCGCACCTATCGGAAAAAAACTTGATTGTAGGTATGTTATGTTAGAACTCACGCAAGCTGCAAAAGAACATCCCTTTGGACGTGATTGGAAAGCCTATTTCAGGCAGGTGGATATAGGAAAGAAAGGCAATTCAGAAAAGCACATTTCTACTTAGTGCTATTTGCAAGGATGAATAGTGTTCGTTTTCTGGCGTAGTTTAGAATTTATCTTTAGATGTCATGACTTGGATGCTCTACATGGGTGGAAGAGACACCCGACCGCCACCTCGGTGGCGGTCGGTTCCTTAGATATTTTTCACCGGTGCACCAGTGAAAAAAATTGTGTGGAGGGGTTCAAAATGACGTACTGAATAATACGTGATGGTAACTGTTTCTGCATCGGTGTCCCTTCCACCCTGTGTTTAATCGGTATTAGACTAAGATCGGGAAATAACCATGGATTTAAACAAATTCCAGGTTCTCTCGCAACGAAGTCATGGGTTCAGCCAAGGTGCCTCTCTCTCGCGTCGAGGTGGCGGGAGGAGCCGAAGTGTGGGCCGAACTCTCCCGAGAGCGGCGCCCGCCAGAAGAGCTGCAAGAACTGTTGCTGTCTCTGTCTTACCTACCGTCGGCTGAACGACTCACTGTTGTCGTGTTGAAGGCTAGGAATCTGTTGCCGCCACAGGAAGGAAAGGATGCTTTAGGTATTTATGTTTCTTACCTATTAGTCGGAGACATTATAGCTACACAAGGTATTCGTAGAGATTTCGTGTTTACGCTAAAGCCACGTAAAAACGGGCAAGTGCCGTTTCCTACGTAGACCCTACTAACCATCATGGTACCTACTGGTAGCTTGCTACGTGCTCTTAGATTGGAACGTACGGTGCTCGTACTACGCATTGCTCATGGCATGCTACGCAAACGTCTCATAGCTTGTTACGGAAGGGACTCATTGGCATGCAAATCAAATAAGCTTTAATTGTATCAGTCCTAACAAAAGATAATTTAGAATACCTACTAGCATTAGGTACAGCTAACTCTAAAGCTACATAGGTGGATATTCTCATTTACTCATGCAATATACGCCTACAAACATTTTTAACTTAACTTAACTTCCAGATGTGTATGTAAAAGTATATCTGCTGGTGAACGGGAAACGTGTGAAAAAGAAGAAGACTAATAGAAAAGAGATCAACAGCCCTGTGTGGAACGAGGCTCTATCATTCAGCCTGCCATCTGCTAACCTTCAGGAGGCTTCCATTGAGGTAATATTATAAACCTAGCTCTTGCCACTGGATAGTGAACATGGATATAACATCTTTTGTGGTCATATTTTATTTAGGCTGTGCCTACAGAAAGTATAGGATGCGACTGAGATGGTGGAAAAATCTAGTAAATTCTTTTTAATACCGCTGATAGGTTGATTTAGTTTAGCCCATGCACTAGTGTCCTACTGATAGAGAAAGACTTCTTGATGATTTGATGGCAGTTGCCTTTTAGTTATTCTGTCAACTGAAATTTAAATAAAGCATAACAACACTACAACCGTGATCTGCATCCAAGCATAACAGCTTTAGATACCCACTTTATTAATGTGTATTTAATTTCCGTATGTGAGCAGGTCTGCGTGGTAAGCGGCGGCGGCAGCGGGCTGGTGGTGGGCTGGTGTTGCGTGGGCGCGGCCGAGCCCGCCGCCGAGGGGCGCCACTGGGCGCAGATGGCCCACGAGACGCGCAAGGCCGTGGCCATGTGGCACACCCTCAGATAGACTGTCGACTGTATACACCCCTCATACAGTCCCACGCTAATCTAAATGACCATGAATAGTGGCGTTGCTGTAAGGAAGATGTCAAATACCAGTACATTTCATGTTAGTTCTCTAATCCGCCACGATCATTTAGATTCGTGTTCGACTGTACTCGTCTAGTTTATCCCGGACCGATTGCAATACTAATACTTCTGTAGATACTGTTCACTGTTGTCTAGTTGATGCAGGGACGTCTGGGGTAGTCACGAAAACAAAGGCCAAGGATAAGTAGGTTCCTACCTACTGTGAAACTTCTAAAGAAGAATGCATTCTAATTTAGGAAAATCCGGCCTACACTTTCAAGTCCCTCAGGACCTGTTTTATATGCCCAGGACTGGAAACAAAAATACTTAGCTGTATGTAATGTCAAGTATGTATAGGTGGGTGGCTATTTTGGTGATTAAAATTTCTTTAGTAGACATACCCATGACGTCACTGCTATACCATTTCTGTTACTTGTCTGTATCAATTGTAGTAGTTATTTCACTGTAACAGCATGCCTAATCTACATATACTTGTAAACTAATGTATACTTCGCCGCAGAGCATGTTTGCTCAAAGGAACAGAACAAAGTATTATCATATTTATCACTGTTTAGAAGGAAAATGTGTCTGATATTCAATAGGTCGTAGCTTCACAAATTCGTGTTTCGAATCAATAGGTATATCTACTTAAATGTCACTAGTCATTGATATAAAATGTTATTGATATAAAGTTTCGCTACACGAAGCACTGAATGTAGGTAAATAAATACTTGTTAGCTTTTTCGCTCTTTGATAAACTGGCGAGAAGTCTCGTGAGCGAAGATATGTCTGCCTCATAACGAAGGTTAAATAAGTAATAAATAAGTGTAATATCCCCTTTATCAAGACTTATACTTGTATTACACTCCTTGCCTTCCTATACTGTCCAGTCTAAACTGTGGGCTCTATCTTCCACCTGATATTATATAAAATTTTATCAACAAATATATTAGAAATATTTATCTGTTAAATTTTATAAAAATGTAAAACAGACCTAAATATTTTCGAAGTGAAAAATTATATTGAGCTTTTGGAACACCAAACAAAATCTTATGAATTTATGTAATTTTATATAAGAATGTTAATTTTTGAAAATAAATTTTAATATCATTGTCCAATAGGTGATGTATAATATGAATATTTCTATCTCCTGTACTGTCTTACACGTGTGCCCACAGTTATTCTGTCACATAACTAGATATACAAATAAATACTTATTAGTACGTAGTCATTCAATAGAATGACCTCCGTCTGTTCAAGGGTTTTATGAATTATATCGAATTTTATTCCAAAAATATACGTACATATTTTTATCTAAGTGTATGTATCTGTGTGAAGAGGTATATTACTTTTTATTTTCTTTACAATGTCTGAATAAAATGTCTATTTGTAAGATTAAATGGTGTTTGATTGTAGAGAATATAAATAAAAACCAAGTGTACAATATTTTAAATTATCATTTATTAATAAGAATAACTTTTTACATGTGTACAATGTTTTAAAGATCAATAATAGAAAATAAAGATAATATAAAGTTGATATATTTAACGTAACACAAACACTTTACCAGAGCTTCGGAGTCCCGTAGTGTTGACGTAAAGAGAGTCCAGAGCACTACAATAATGCACTATTATAAAGTTACTCGAAACTTACCACCATTGTTGAAGAGACGCAGGAACGCAGGCAATCGCCAACTAAAATTGCATTACACAATGTTAAATGTGATTCGGAGAAACAGAACGTATTCTAATATGGCCGTCACCTCAATACTGCGGGAAGACATGCGGAGGATACGTCAGTTGTAAGTGGTGGTAGAATGTACTAAAATAATAAACATACTAGTAACTGATAAAGACATCGCACTATTTACCAACAAAAGGGAGGCTGTACAAACAGTTATTTTAGTTCTAAAACAGGGTGTTTTTGAATGGTTAAAGAAAAAAATTGGGAGTGGTTATTCACTTTAAATCGAGTAAGCTTTGTTTTCAGTCTTGGAAATAAAGCAAAAAAAAATCTCGACACGACCTCAATAAGCTAAAAAACAACAATTGTTTTTTTATTATTCCCAAAACTCATAGAACAAATTAAAGTTGTGCAAAAGCAGATGTAGGTACATATTGCAGTTAATTTATATTGAAGAAGAAAAACTAGCTTTAAACGTAACTCACAGTTACGTCAAACCGATAAGAGATAAGACTGATCAATTGATTGAAACGCAAATTATTATCATTGATAAACACGATAACAGTCAAAAGGCAGAACTGATTGACGCCGTGTGAACGGGGCCTTCGTTCACACTGACTGCGTTGATCTTGTAGGTCCATATCTACCGACTGAATTTCAGTAAATGAAAAAAAAAATCCCATAATGATCCCATAATGATACAGTATCATTATGGGATCCCATCCTGCATTTGTTATTAACTGTATAGAGCAGTGGGAACCCAACTTTCTACCATTCAATGTTGTACAGAAGAGCACATCAAGTAAATACAATCAGTCAAATTTCTTTAATAGATTTTCAACTTCATCGCTTAAGCATTAGGTTCAAGGATGTTTGGGAAAATTTGACACATTCTGGTAGCTGGATGTGCTGGCGTCAGTACTAGACAGCGCTGAGTGAACAGCTGCTTATTGGAATTATTACTGCATGCAATTCAAGGCCTTCAATATAACTAGGAAATAACAGCGCTGAGTGAACAGCTGATTATTGGAATTATTACTACATGCAATTCAAGGCCTTCAGTACACTACGAAATAAGCATTCTCGCTAATAAAATTAGAATTTTAAAGATCAAAATGAAAACCTTATATAAAAAAGCTACAAAAATAAATAGGTTAGCTAAAAAGAGATGTATACTTTACACATCGTTGTAGACGCCTTTTCCTTCGTTGGGACAGTGGGGGGTGGGGATTGGTTTCCTTAGTGTAACTGTGTCAAGGCGGATAAGTGAGGGATGTGGGTGTTATGTCATGTGGATCGGGAACGGGTGTGAAGGTAAATGCAGTCAGCATCCTTGCAGTCGCCCCCCACCTCGAAGGGGCAGAGGATCGCGTTCGGGTCCCCCACCCATCTGAAAAGGATGAGATTTTTAAACAATCAACTGGTATATGGAGGGGTATAACTATAGTGGAAATATGAAACATGGTTTGTATCTTAGAAGAGGAATTTGGGATAGCTTTGTAGAAGATTTTTTTTATTATCAAATATGTAAAAGAGCGAGAAAAGTCCGCACTCGGGTTCAGCCAGCGAGCTATGGAACGAAGTATACTAGGAGTCAAAAATTCTGACCGTATAAGGAATATTATACTTCGATCTAAGACCCAAATAGCAGACATTTGCAACACAGCCGCCGCATCTGCCGCATGTCGTATCAAAACTGGGCCAATGCGGCAACAGTTTGGGTTCCGCACAGCCATCCGGCGACGCGGTAGGTCCAGAAGGAGATGGCGTGACGAGCTGGACTCTTACCAAAAGGATTGGGCCCAAATAGCCAAAGACAGAGAAAAATGGGAAGAGGGAAGACACGCCTTTGTCCTGCAGTGGGACACATCAGGATGATTATAAAAAATGTTAAAGCAAATATATTGGGTTGCTTTGTTGAAATTAAAACCACCATTTCATAATATGAAAAAAAAATACAATCAAAACATTATAAAACACAGGTAAGTACATAACCATTATTAGTTTTTTTTTTTTTTTTTTTTGGATGGGAAATCATCTGGGCGGAGCGGAAGGGAGTGTCAGACTTGTACTGACTAAAACCCATCCATGCTCCTTCTTTGCCCTTTGTGTTCCAGGGCCACGGTGTCTCTTTCGAACAGTCCCGCAGCTCTGGCAGGCATCGGCCCATGCGGACCCCTACTCGGTTGCTGACATCTCTTTGAGGCGCGCGTGGAACACGAACGCGCCGTCGACACGGCCTGTCGTCATAAGACGGCCGGACGGCGAGCTAGCCCATAACACGCCGTCCACAGGCCCGCGCCTACGGTGGCCGAGAGCCACCACGTGACCCCCGACGCCCAGGGCGTCTCCCGCGGCGGCTGGGACGTGAGGTTCTTTCCCTCTCACGTCCCGCCACCTCCTTCACTAGCATGACTGCTTCACAGAAGGTGGTGACGGCTTCCCATTCCCCCTCGCTCCGGACCATGGCTTGAACCAGGGCCGGACGCGAGAGATCGCCGCCGCCAATCGCCGAACCATTATTAGTAAGGAAAGAATAGTTAATGGTACAGTTAACACATGGAAACACTTCACACAAAAGGTAGATATAATAAATAGCACTTGGCGTTTATCGTCAATAAATATTTAAAGTTTTCCAAATGTATGTAAAATACCTTATCAAAAGCAACCTTGAATTGCAATAAGTATTGGAATTTATAGCCGATAATCATACAACAGAGAATAATACCCATTATTGGCGTATAAATAATGCATCACCTTTGCTCTTATTTACAGGTCTTTGATAAATAAGTTAATTTTTATTCTGCTGCAAATAAGCAAATAAATGTTAACGAATAACAGTACCAAAATCTGGTTTCCCTCAAGATTGCTCTATAAGGTTGTAGACAAATAAAACAACCAGATACAAGATTTAGAAATTAATTAACTACTAACCAAAGGTGACTACCATGACCTTTAAAAGCAGTATTAGACCAAAAGCAGGAAAAGCCCCCTATATATTATAACTCACGTTGAATTCCCAAAAGCGTCGAGAGGTGATCTGTAATCATCGTTCTCAAGTCTTCTACGGTCTAGGGCTGTCTTTTCCTTCCCTCCGCCTTTTTCCACAATCGGGTGGCTCGATAACATTTTGTTTTCAAGTAAATCTTCATTACTAGTATATTTCTTTTCCGTAGTTAATTCAATTTTATTGATATTATCACTTTTATCAAATGTCATTTTAACAACTTTCTCATTACTAGTGACGTCTAATCGTATTGATAATGTTGGAGGTGGTTTTACTGGCAGGTCTTGACTGACAACACCAGCAAGATTATTGTCTAAACGATTTTCAGGTTCACTAGCTAGATTGCCCTCTTTATCAGGGTTATGTACTAAAAGGATTTCAGGTTCTTCTTTAATCAGATTGTTGTCTTTTACAAGTTTGTTTGCTATTAGAATTTTAGGATCTTCTATAGCCAAATTATTGTCTTTCACGACTTTTACTGTTCTGTTTATTACTAGTGGTGTTTTGTGTTCCTCTTTTACTGGATTATTCTCTTTTTGTAACCTTGGATTAATTTTATTGAATGGCAATACGCCATTGATTTTGGAATGTGCAGAAGTCATTGAGCTGCAAAATAAAGTATTAAAAGAAGAAGCAACCAGTTGTGTTACACAAAGAAATACATAATGTTAACAATTCCCAATGAAATACTTAATACAGTGACTAATAAAACAAATAAACAAACTCAAGAAGGAAAATTAAGGCAACCCATGTTGTGGCTGAATTAAGGAAAGAAACAAAAATACCTTTTCAATAACATTTGATGATGTAACCTTATTTTTGTCAAACAGTTTTGAACAGACCTAGTCTGTTTCTTATTCAATGTAATGGCAGTCTTGATATTTCGAAGTTCTGTGGCAACAATTTTATATTTTTGGGATAATTTTATCCCTTCTTCTTTCAACCTTAACATCTTGGCAGATTCTTCAGCAATATTTTTTCTGTAAAACAATTATGGTGTTGCAAGTGTTCGACAGAAAAATGATAAAAAAAAAATAAAAGATAGAGTAATAAAAAATACCTTGACGTTTTAATTTTTTCTTCCAAATTATTGATAGCAGATAGTTGTGAAGAATTTACAGTAACATTTCGTGGCTTTAACATGTCTTTCAGTGGTGGGGAAACTTTGTTACTTAAATTAAATGTAGTTTGCCTAGCTTGTTTGATTTTTTCTAATTCTGCCATTCTTTTCACTAGGTTTTTGTACTCAATTTGCTCAGATTTTGGCAAATGTTTTACAGCCTAAAAGAAATATCAACCTTAAAATGTCTGAAAAAAATAACAAATAGGAGGAAACGAAAAATATATGAGAATGAATTCTGCAGACCTTAGCAACAAACTTTTCATTTTTCTTTGGTGTGTCAGGCTGCTGAACTACATCAGGGAGCTTTGACTTTTCTACTTCCATTCTTGTACTCTTCAAAAAAATATCTAATTTCTGCTGGAAATCGACCTGCTCTGACAATTTCAAATGCATTTTAGTTAAATTCGTAGTTGCTTCATGTTCTCCTTCGGAATCCGAATCGCCGACGGTAATAATCAATCTCTTTTCTTCTAGAACTACAGCAGGTGCAACAGGTTTTCCTGGTGCGGGAGGTGGCTTAGAAGAAATAGGTCTTGTGACATTATTGCTCTCAATAGAATCAACAATTTTGGGGTCTACCAAATTTGGTAAATTTTTGCTTAGAGAAGTTAGCAGTTTAGCTCTTAACAAGTCTTCATCATCGTCTAATTCATCTACATCAGGAACTTTTGTTGCAGGAATGTCTTTTTCGACAGCTTCAGTTAATTCTAGTATGCTTTGCTTATTTATGGTATCAGTTTTGGCACTACCATCTGGATTTTCTTTACTCTTCTCTTCAGCATCTGATCCAATATCCATATCAACTGATTCTATATCAGTATTATTATCTGACTTCAGTAGTTCATCTTCATTTGGAAAGTTGGATGATTGTGAAAACCTCTTCTTTAATTTTTGCTTCTGTTTTCTTTCAATGGCTTTCTTAAGTAAAGCAGATTTCAGACAGATTAATCTCAACTCTGCAGTATCACTATCTTCATCTTCAGAAAGTATTTTGTGCTCAGTTTGGACATCATTTGGAACTGCGTTTGCTTTAGTAGTTTTAGTTTTAAGAGCATGTTGCCTAAGAAGTTCTAGATCTTCATCAGAATCTTTATCAGAAATGTTTTCTTTGCCAGAATCTTTCTTTACATTTTCATCATTCTTAATATCTTTACTTACTAAATCAACAGTATTCTGCTGCAAATCCATTGGCACAGTTTTGCTGTCTTCATCAGTACATAAGTCTATTAATTCACATGATTGTACATTTTTTGGTAAGCTGACTTGAGCTTCAGCATTAAATATATTGTGATCATCAACAGTTAGAGAAGAAATAAATGACAATCTTGATTGTTCTAACAAAGTGTCAATGTCATCATTCAATTTATTATCAGCCAGGAAGACTTTTGTTGGTTCAGGGGTGACTCCACAAAGCATTTTCTGAAGCCTCTCACTTAAAGATGTTTTATCATTTTTAAATGTATTTTTGTTCAGTACAACAGCATCAGCCAATTTCCTTCGTCTATTTCTGTATTCATCTTCTGATTCTTCACTTGATTCACTTATAATCTTTACTGCTAATTTCTTTTTGGTGTAGAGATGTTTTTTCTTGTTGTATTGTCTAGTTAGAGGTAGATTCTTTGTTTTTAGAGGATGAACAATTGGCTCCAACTTTTTTCTTTTTTGTTGTCTATGATGTGTCTTCTGACGTTTCTGAACTTTTGGTTTGTGTGGTGCATGGGAACTATAATCGTCTAATTCAGTCGCCGAAATTTCCGATAAGTCACACAGAAATGTATCCTCCTTCTTATGTTTTGTACCTAAAATTTATAGAATGCACACCTTGTGCCTACAAATAAAAATTGATCACTTATGCTAAATGGATAATCCAAACAGTTCCTTACCATGTTTTTTTCCTTTTGGGTGTAGTATGAACAAAGTAAGAAATAATTGAAGCATTCCGATCTTAATAAAAATATGACCAGTTTAATAGCATATTATGGCTACTATTGAAATTTAAATACTAATTTCATTATAGCTACTTTTGGACTTTAAATACTAATTTAACAAATACATTTTCAATTCTAAATTAGGTTCGAAAATTGGGCTGGGTTTATTAGCCCAGTTTTCGAGCAAAAACAGAGATCACTGACGGTCAACCACTTTTCAACTTTATTACTTAGAGCATAAGGGTGAAAAGTGGTAGACCATCAGTGAAGTCAGCCGACATATTACAAACTGGGGTTTATTTCTTTTTTGTTGCCATTTTTTGGTGCCGTTGTTAGACACTTTGCATTCCTAAACTCGGCTTACAAACAATTTTGCTTCAATAGATAGCATTGTCAAATCAATATTTCAGATACCAGAGATAATGGTTTTTGTATCCAATCAAAATCCATACACTACTACTAGGTATATTTTTAGTATGAGTTTAGCTGAAAATTGCATGGAGACTTTTATCTAATGATTTATACTAGAAGTCTCAAACAAACAGAAAAATATGTGCATCCTGGAGGCAAGGCTCAGCCTAACCCTTACGGATTACAGGCTTAATGGTATGTTGTTGCGCCTCCAGACAAATTTTACACAAGTAAAATTTTGTATTTATCTGGTATACAATATTATGTTTTTAAGTGTGATTATGTCCACAATAATTTTAAGTGTTTACACAAGTGATTGGAGAAACTACATTGGAGTGTTTGAAAAAGATAATCGAACATAGTGTAAAGGACACTTCGTCCAATTGCAAAAAAATCAAATAAAATTAAACACACTACATATTGTAAAAAATTTAACCACATATACAGCAATAATAATGATTAAATTCAAGGTTACATCTTTATCTATTGATGTTGTTTGAATAATTTTATCAGCATAACCTGATAAGAATTGGTTAATTATTTAACCTCATTTTCTCATTATTACTTCTTTTAGTTGAAATGCATTTTTTTAATATTTTTTCTGTTATAAAAACTAATGACATCATGACCCAGTATTAACTGGGTTGTGGAGGTCAGATAGGCAGTCGCTCCATGTAAAACACTGGTATTCAGCTGCATCCGGTTAGACTGGAAGCCGACCCCAACATAGTTGGGAAAAGGCTAGGCAGATGATGATGATTCAATAAATGGATCCAAATTCATTAGAATTAAATACCTTAACATGATGAATAATGAATGAAAAGCTCAATGTTACTGATAGTAAGTGCATAGCAATTTATTGAAATTGACTATAGTCCACATAGGGTGCTTACACAGTTAAATTGTCTATATGGGTATGACAATAAGATGTTAGCCTTTAACTGGGTCAAAGGTTAACAATAACATAAGGGCATGATAAAAGTGGAGCCTAAATATAGGGGCGACATTTTTATGGCACTGTGAGTTCTGATTTGCTAGTCTTACCTGGCCCCACAGAAGAACGTTTGGCTTTCTTACGTTCAAGGACATTGTTGTAATTCTCTAACACTTGCAGTCTCTGACGCAACAGGAACTCCTCCTCAGATGATATGTCAGATAGATCATCCACTATTTCTCCTTCTTCCATCTCCGAGTCCGCGTTATGCGGTGGAATATTCTCAACTAAAGCCATCTTCATTTGACTTGACAGTCTTCTCTGGAGTAAAAGAAAGTTCTTACTTTTGATACTGATGTTAGGAACTCAGGAAAAGAAATAAATATTATAATTATATGCAATACTTACAGTTTTTTAGTTTATCATTATGGCACGCTCTAAAATGTAAAACTAAAATTATTTTTCAGCCTTTTTGTTCGTTTCCTACAGCCAGCAGCAGTCTCTCTATATCTGTCTATGAACAAACAATATTTTTTTATGAACCATCAGATTATTTGACATTTTATTGTAGATTGAATCTAAGTCTTTTAAGTTTTTTCTTCTTTTTTTGCAGTGATAATGAAGTCTATTTGAAGATAATTTTAAGCCAATGATAGAGCTGTGCAGATAGCCACTTACTGGTCAGATATTATTTGAGTTCATCAACAAGCATAAAAGCAGAAGAAAAAGCTATTAACTGGTAAGTGCTCTGCATCTTATGTATTGATGCTCTGCCTCTGTTCGATTATTTGGCACGTGAGTCTCACTTGACGCAGCGCCGCGCGCTGCTCCTGTTCGGGCCAAGTCCGAGCTCACTCTTGCAACCTAAGTTTTTCAGACCTTAACCTGCGCAAGCGGGAAAACACAGAACTAAAATAAATGTACGAAGTTTGACATATCAATGCATTTTTGCTTGACAAGCAGCGCCACCTTGAACTGTATACTTAAATTGGTCATACTATTTCTATGTTTGTCTATGAGTCTCTCGCATTGTCATTGTCAGTTGGGTTTAGTTTGACAAGCAAGACTCCGCCCCCAAGTGGAATATTGATTATTTATTGAAAAGCCTAAGCGTTTGGTAAAAGCGGATTATAAGAATATTCTACTCTTTGAGCCTAACTTCAAAACAAATTGCCTTAATACAACGAAATAATTAAAAACTGAGACCATTAATTCTATCGTATCATAATAGTACCTCTGAGTTGTTATTGGATAGGTTGAATAATGTTTCAAGAAAACGAAGATGATTGTAAATTCGCTGCTTGTACGTATTTTGCGAAGAACCATCCTGGCGAAATGTGTGGAAGCAATGGCTTACCGCTGACACCGAGTTCTATAACAATATTGGGGCGGGCCCAGAGACTCTTGACGATAGAACATCCCAATCTTTGCACATACCTCGATGTAATTCGAGGTAAACATGGTAAGTTCATATTTTCTCACAATCATGATCAACGTTATTCAAGCCAGCGTTTCTGCAAAAACAAGACAATGGTTCTACTTCTATTTGTTTTTTTGTTTTGTTTAGAAAGAATCATAGTAGTAGCAGAAGTCATAGGCAGATCACTAAAAGAATGCAAATCAAAGTTCTCCTATGAAGAAGCAACTAATATTGCCAAGCAAGTGGCCATCAGTTTAAAGTTCCTGCATGACCAAGACATCATACACAGAACTTTGTCTGATGATAACATACTGATAGGTAATGATGGGAGGGTCAAGCTGTTCAACTATGGATTGTATTATATGACCGATAAAGGCAAAGAAGTATCTTTTCCTTTGGGGTAAGTTTAGAAATTGACATGTTGTTGAAAATACATAAGATTAGACTATCTATATAATATTGTTTGTAAGCTATCAAAATGTTGCCTAATTGAATTGAAATTATGGAATTTACTGGGTTGCAAAACCTCAGCAAGATAGTTATTGATTTTTCTGTCTTTGTAATAGGTACTCAGGACAAGTAATCAGAAATGTCAGGAGTAGAGCTATCGATTTCCGATATAGTTACTTGAAGGGCAGACAAAGAATATAAAAAAAAAAAATGCTTAATGCTGTTACATTTCTATTTCTAATCACAACATATTTACTCTCAACTATCATATTATGAGTAGTAGTGGCCTGGTAGTATCGGCCCAGACTTACTATTGCCCAGATACCCAGACGGGGATCTGGGTTAAAATTCACAACCTACCAATAGTATTACTTTGTGTATTTCATTACCACTGTTCTCAAAACTGGAATGGAACCAAAAAAATTGACATATTAAACTGGGTGGACGGGACATCAACACACACAGACATTTGCCCCATATTTAGCATGTCATTCTGTACCACCACAAAAAGACATTTTTTCAATGAAAATTTTAAAAAAAATCTGATGTTTCCCACAAAAGTGCAATACCTACCGGGTCAAAATGTATGGGACAACTGTTTTTTATGAGATGACCAACATAAAATTTCTATTTTGGAACGTTGTACTGAATATATGGTAATCATTTGTGCGGCAATGTCCCTTCCACCCTGTAGATCATAACCCATTTAAGGGAACATCATTGGCTGATTATTATCGTACCTACTACAGTTTTACTACTTCCCTTGCCTTCCAGTCTACCAAGATACTTAAGTCCAGAAACAATCCTAAACGGTGGAGGTCCCGCAGCAGACGTGTGGAGCTTTGGCATCATACTTCTAGAGCTGTGCATTGGTAAACTATGGAACAACCTGAAGCCTGGACCTATTCTCAGAAGGATACTCACCCTGGTGCATGCTAACAACCCTGCAGAGAGGATAGCTAGAGAACATGACTGCTATGAGCAGTATAAAGTAGGTAATTTGTATTAAATTGTATATAATAAAAATCTCAAATTTGACAACTGTCAGACAATACAGTCTAAACTACTGTGTCTAGAAGAATAAAATGTTGTACAAGAGTTTTTTGTATCACAGCAAAAGTGACCACAGAGGATATTTTTGGAAATTAATTCTATACAGTTAGCCGA
This sequence comes from Noctua janthe, assembly GCA_910589295.1. Classification (NCBI taxonomy): domain Eukaryota; kingdom Metazoa; phylum Arthropoda; class Insecta; order Lepidoptera; family Noctuidae; genus Noctua; species Noctua janthe. Next base: position 6,140,776 of record OU342560.1, read on the forward strand.
GTGCAATTAGCCAAGAAATAGTCAAAAGGTGGAATGAAGTTCAAAGTAGCCAGATTTTCATCTACACTCATAAATGTGATTTTCTTGAACATTTTTATGCCCAGTTATCTGTGAAAAAGCATCGGTTACCAATGACAAAAGTAGTAGTCTTAAAATTCGGTATTTTAGAAATACTTAATTGAAAAAAATAGGAAATTAAAAAAAAAGAACTTGTAATATGTATTTCATTGGCAGCAATGAACAAATAAACAGGCCCAATTGGCCTTTAATGGATGTACACAGGTACGCCCTACTATTTATTATATCACGATATAAATTAAATTCGTCCAATTTTAAGTTATTCATAAACAAAAAAAAGTAAAAGAAAATAAAAACAGAAAAGTAGCGAGCTTTTCTCTACTCTTAAATCCACCCCCCACTAAAAACACGGTTTAACGTGTTTTCCGAGGCACGGCGGAAACTCGGTATGCATTGGGCGGTCTCCCATACACGGACCAACCTAGGCAAGCGTGGCTTAACCTTAAGATCGACCCAAGCGGCAGTTATTATTTAGCCACGACCCCCTCCCCCCCTCCCTTTTCCTATAAACTTCGTTTCATCTTTTTTTCTAATTATTTCTTCTTATTGTTCTTTTAATAAAGGAAATAATAATAAAATTTATTTCAGACCATAAGTCCATAAACAAACACATATTACAATTTTAAACATACAACATCAATATATACATGAAAACACATTCTACACAAAAACTACACTATAAACAACTTATTTCAAATATTGGAATGAGTTTGCATTTAATTTTTCTCTTGCACTGGAACAGCAATGGCTCAAATACATAATAGTATGGTGTCAGATGTAATTATTCTATGCACTATTTTATTCAGTATTATTAAGTTTCATTACATTTACATTTATTAAGAGTGTTCTATGAATCCTCCAGCTTTGGCCTACAGCCATAAATATACTTTCTTCAAATAAAACGATAATAATAAGCGACAAGTCTTATAAATACTCAATCTGTTATAGAATTGTGACTACTTATCATAGTTGTTCAAATATTTAAATCAACAAGTATAGATCAACGGAAAGATATTGATAATATAGTGTTAAGTGTCAGTGACCTTAAAATATAAGAATGTGCAGTGTGCAGTCGCCAGCACATCAAGTTACCAGAAACTATCAAATTTCTCCAAATAATGTTAAACCATAAAATGTTGATAATTAAGTTCAAAATCGAATGAGAAAATTTGACAGTTGTAGTAGCTTGATGCGCTGGCGACTGTACTATTAATAAAAACAATAAAAAGTTAATTCCCTGCTTATTTGTTTGCCATTTTATTCACCTAATCTAAAGCTGCGTCTAGGCGAACCGAACACGATCGGAGTACGAATTCGCTTGGCGTAGACTGACTTAGAAGCTACGACCGAGCACTCCCGCCAAGGCATTTTGTGCTCCACTTATGCTCTGCTCTTGTTCAGCTCGTCTAGCATAGACGCAGCTTAAGGTTACTCAATATTTTATTTTATTCTGTCCCACTACTGGGAAACAGTTTGAGGGTATGTGAAGGTTGATGAAATGCCGACTGGTAGAAAAAGAGATGCGGCACCGACCACAAATAAATTGGGATAACATCAGGAAAATGATGATCAGTGAAACAGTCTCCTCTATAGACTGTCTAGTACTCTATATATTTCTGTGCCTAACCTAACCCTTTTCTTAGCCGTGCCCTACTAGGTTTTCGTTCGAATTTTAAAAATGTGTCTCGTTATGGCTTTTCTTTTTTCCAGTTAGTACCAGAAAATTTGAGAACCATAATAGAAAAATGTCTCAAAATCTATCCTAGTGAAAGAGCAACATTTACAGAATTAGTTGGAGATCTATCAGAGATGGACTCAAAGCAGTTGGTTGAAGTAAAAACTCCTCGCGGTTTGATGGGCTGTAAGTTGCAATACCTTTACCATTGGTGGCAACTAGCTGGCGGAGATATTCAAGCAGAATTGAAGAAAAATTACCTTGTGAAAAATAGTCCTCCTATTTTGTCTATGCCTATGTAAGTATCAAGAGGTTTTCACATGAAAAATTACTTGATAGGTCTGATGAACGATTTTTCTGGTAGCACTGTAGTGTAAGTCCTCCTGAGGATAGTCCTTGGCTAGTTTTTTGAAGGACAATATGAGCTACTCACCAAACAAGTCTTACAATTTAATACGGACGGACTGGACGGATTTCATAGCGAAATCCGTCCAGGGTCCAGGTGGTTAGAAGTTATGATGGTGTAAAGAAACTCACGCACATAGAATACATGAACCCTGAAAACATAACTCCTTTTTTGGGCAGTCAAGTATAAAGAATTGTGACATAATTTCACCATAAATCTTTTCAAGATATAATTGTTCTTTGGAATTACACAATCGAATTCCCCCATTCTATCGTCGGACGACCAGAGATACGGCAAAGTGTCACTGTTATATGGTTGAAGTTCCACGGACCCAAACAAAGCGCTATGCTTCCACATTTATTGTGCGAACCGTCAGTCTGGAATTCATTGCCGGGTTCTTTGTTTCCCGATCATTATAATCTGGATCGCTTCTTCAACTTCGCGAGTTTAGCGATGATGTGGCCTAGGGTGGAGCACGCTCGTCTCCACCCTAGGCCACATCATCGCTGCATGCGGGCAAACACAAGCCTATTTAGTAAGAAATAAAAATAATGATATCCAAATCAATTGATTTCAGAGCAATACTCCTAGACGGCTGCACAATAGGAGGTAAAGTTGGCGCACTATTCGACCGCCGTCTCGCCAAATATAGCCTAGATCTACTAAAGTCCCGCCTAAGCCATGTACCGCCACATGACTACTACCCATTGATGCATGAACGGAGAAAAGAGTATGATGCTGTGACACTTCCCAAGATAATCAGGGAGAGGGATACGGAGTACCAGTTTTATAGGTTGCTTTGGTTCCAGAGGCTTCTGCATGTGAGTATACTTCAGTTTAATTTAATTGGAGTATAATATTACAGGCCACAGCCTATCAGAACCAGCTCTAGCGTTATTGTTGACTAATTTTATGTTGGGATCAAAAGAACATAATCGTCTGACTAGCCTTTTGGGGACTTGGGTCGACTTCCAGTCTAACTTGACACATCTGAATACCAGTATTTTATACGGAGTGACTGCCTATCTGACCTCCACAAACCAGTTACTGGAAAATACGATACTCCTTGGTAAGTGTGGATGTCAAAGTTCGGTCCACTACCTGAATTTCATCGAGAAGCAAAGAAGAAGAAGGCGACATAAATGACATCCGGAAACAACGGCTTGACGTGCTTTCTGAGGCACGGTGGAAACTCGGTATGTAATGGTTGGTAACCCATCCGTGGACCGACTTTCGTAAGCGCTGCTTAACCTTGAAGATAGACCCGTGCGGCTATTATTATTAGTGCTCATGACTACATTATCTAATCTATTATTTAATTGTTTTCGCTTCTGAACGGGATTCCCTATCTTAGAATAGCAGTTAAAAGATAAGATTATTCAAATGACGTAACATTTATGTTGTATTTAAAATAAAAACATCATTCGTTCGATCGTCCTTAAATATCCCAGACACAGGTTTAATACTATCTGAAATCAAGCGTCAGACAACTGTATGATGCAACTGTCATAGGCCTACAGTTTAACTGAAACGGTGCCTGATGGAAACGCGGGGTGCAGGAGGAGTGTGGTCTTATGTCACGAGTACTCCTTGACATTCTCTTGTTGAGGGCGTCTACACTGCGCTCAGCGCAGCTACCTTAGGCACCGTCTCAATTAAACGGTAGGCCTGTAGTAACACAACAAGGCAGAAAATAAGGGAGCCCGCTTCAAAACGGGCGGGCGTGACTGCACGCTCGCGTGTCTGTCTTGAAAAATAGTATCTTCTTCTTCTTCAACCTTTCGTCACCCAATGCCGAGTATAGGTCTCTTCCAAATGTCTTCTCTTCCAAATTCCAGTTTCTATCCAGGAAAATAGAACGAACGGCGCTAAAAGGCACGTGTGTGACGGGTTTTCTAAGGATCTTATACTGTCACTTACGAGATATTTCGACGCTGTTGTAAGCGCCAAGATCGCGCTTTGACTGGAGAATGCGGGTGGATAGAAAATAAATTCTTAGGAGCAGACAAATCTGTCTACCTTCAATCTTTGTCTTTTGAGTCGTATAAGAGGGGATAAGAGGGTGTATCAACAATCACGGAAGATATCCCCTAAGTGACAGTAAAGTTTCGTTTCAAACCGTCAAAACTTAAAACAGTGTTTTCTAAGGAGCTTTTGACAGCGGGCATCCTCTCCGTTCACCCTACCCGCGCTTGTTTTAGCGGACGCCCTAAAATTAAACGCCTTATCTGAACATGTACTAAGTTGTGATCTAGTATTAGAATATTTGTTTATGTGCTTCACCTTGATCAATGTCATTGCCTGTCTGGTTCGTTATCCTTAAAGATAAAACATATCTTATAAGCCTACCTAAACGATCGTTTTTGGGTTTTCGGAAGTTTCAAACGGGTTATTCCATGAGCTACTTATTATTGATTATCTAAATTGGCGCTTCTTTTAATTATCTATGGCGATATCTTAAGGCTGTGTCTATTGTTTGGCCTTTGGCCTTCTAATTCAGAACAGCAGTTTTAGATCAACAGACTGTTAGAACTCCAAATACTAAAAATAGGCTTCATCATCAGGAACATCTTGTTGAGAATATGTTCCCAAAACACGTTTTTGAAGATTTTTCTTGGTGCATTTCATGGATATTGTGATTAGTTGACCAAAATAACAACAACCAAACATGTACTTTATAACCTGATATGAGATTCACATTCGCCAAAAATGAATCAAACAAACTTTTCAATAAACTTTTAAAATCCGAGGAAAAATACTTTTCCATATTTGAAAAATGAACTTGTCATTCATTCATAGATTACATATATGTAAACACGACAGACTGCCTATCTTTCATCTTAGTACTAATATCCTTTATTACCTTTCTTCACAGGGTTATCCTTATACAGCCCCATACATAAGGGCAGAAGCAGAGGTAGACATACCTCCCCTAGTTCGGGGTGATGTGTGGGCAGCTTTACTTGGAGTTGTCGGAGATATCGAGGAGCAATACGAAAGGATTGATAAAGAGACGCCTACGCCTACTGATAGACAGGTAAACGTTTACTATATATTTTTTTTATAAAATTGTTTTAGCAAAATAGAAAAAGCACCGAAGGCAAAGACTAGTTACGCATTTTTTTTAATTTGTTGTTTGGTCTAAAGGGATTGTCTCCTCTACTATTAGTTCTGAATATGTTGGTTTGAATTATCTCGAAAAATTTTAACTGCATAAAATAATACCCAAAACAAAAAATGATACAAAACTATTTTTTTCACTAGTACTCTATACAGTGACCATCCAACTAAAAACTCTAAAACAAAATATCATTTGACACTTGATTTTGTAAATCTGTGATATGGTTGACCCATATCACAGATTTACAAAATCCATTTCCCTTTAACAGATAGACGTGGACATACCCCGTTGTCATCAATACTGCTGGCTGCTATGTGGTTCAGCGGGTCATCGGACGCTAAAGAGGCTACTAAAGGCATGGCTACTGACAAACCCACAATATGTGTACTGGCAAGGATTGGACTCTCTGACTGCTCCATTCTTATACTTGAACTTCTGCAATGAAGGTATGTATCAGTAGTTTAGTTAAACAAACGCGATAACTGCTAAAATTTTGTACTCTTTCTTTTGCTCTTTGGTTTGTCACCACTTGAAGAACCGTGTTAGCTTCACGAATAAAAAAAAAAATCTGAAAATCTGTCAGATTATAGAGCTGGCCGGATATATTACAGTCCGTAAAAACAGAAGAGCTGTTCGCAAGCCAACGTCGTGTGTTCAAGATTTATGTAAATTATGGAACTGGCCGGATATACTACTAGATTTATGTAAAGTTATATGCAAAACTGAAAACTACATTTTTTTTGTGTTCAAGCCAGTTCAAGATTTACGTACAGTTTTGTTTTGTTCGAAGTAGTTCAAGATGTGTACAGTTATGTGGTGTCTACGTCAGTTCTAGATTGTTGTACTGTTTCGGTGTGTTCAAGATTTGTAAATTATGCAACTGGCCAGCTATACTACAAGATTTATGTAAAAGTTATATGGTGTTCACGTCACTTCAAGATTAGTGTACAGTTTTTTTGTGTTCATGGCAATTCCAAATTTTTTCTACAGTTTTGTTTGTCAAATTAGTTCAAGATTTATGTACAGTTATGTGGTGTCTACGTGAGTTCTATATTGTTGTACTGTATCGGTGTGTTCAAGTCACTTCAAGAATTATGCAGTTTTGCTGTGGAAATGCCGGATCTGTTACAGACAGAAGAGCGAATCGGTTCGTAGACCAAGGCGTCCTTCAAAGAGTTGATGAGGTGGGCTGTTGTTTTCACGAAGGGATGTTACTATTACCCATCATGAAGACTATAGCCATCTCGCCAACTCAACCCACATACAGCAGCGAATATCATTTCCGATGAGATTACAATAAAGAAGCGTGAAGGGCGGTTAACCAAATGATTTATGTTCAGTTGCTCTGTGTTCGAGTCAGTTGAGTCCAAGATTAACGTACAGTTTTGTTGTATTCGAGTCAGTTTAAGATTTTTGTGCATTTTCGTCGTGTTTAAGTCAGTTCAAGATAAATTATGGAGCTGGCCGGATATATTACAGATAGAAAAAAAAAGAAAATCGGTTCGCAAGCCAAGGCGTCCTTCATACAGTTGACGAGGTGGGCTGTAGTTATCATGAAGGGACGTCACTGTTACCCATCATGAAGACTATAGCCATCTCGCCAACTCAACCCACATGCAGTGAACATCATTTCCGGTGAGATTACAAGATAGAAGCGTGAAGGGCGGTGATGCAGACGATCTTATGTTCTGTTTTGCCTTGTTTGAGTCAGTTGAGTTCAAGATTTACGTACAGTTTTGTTTAGTACAAATTAGTTTAACATTTATATACCGTTATGTGGAGTTCACGTCAGTTCAAGATTTATGTACAGTTTCAGGGTGTGTTCAAGATTTATGTAAATTATGAAGCTGGCCGGATATACTACAGCCAGGAAAAAAAGAAGCTCGTTTCGCAAGCCAAGGCATCCTTCAAAGAGTTGATGAGGTGGGCTGTTGTTTTCACGAAGGGATGTCACTGTTACCCATCATGAAGACTATAGCCATCTCGCCAACTCAACCCACATGCAGCGAACATCATTTCCGGTGAGATTACAAGAAAGAAGCGTGAAGGGCGGTGATACAGATGATTAATGTTCAGCTTTGCTGTGTTTGAGTTAGTTGAGTTCAAGATTTACGTACATTTTTGTTTGTTCAAATTAGTTCAAGATTTATGTATCGTTATGTCGTTTTCACGTCAGTTCATGATTTAAGTACAGTTTCGATGTGTTCAAGATTTATTTAAATTATGGACCTGGCCGAACATAGGTACTAAGCCAGGAAAAAAAGGCGTCCTTCAAAGACTTGATGAGGTGGGCTGTTGTTTTCACGAAGGGATGTTACTATTACCCATCATGAAGACTATAGCCATCTCGCCAACTCAACCCACATGCAGCGAACATCATTTCCGGTGAAATTACAAGAAAAAAGCGTGAAGGGCGGTGGCAAACTTCATGTACTAAATTCGAAAATTCAAAGACATCCACCAACTCGCTTTGGTTTTGAATAAGAAATACAGCTAAACCTACTGAAAATCTGAAATTATGCGCGGTTGGTCACCACTTGAGGAAGTTTTTACGGAGACACATGAGCCGTGTTAGCGGCACTAACAGTGTTAAAATCTGCCAAATTATGAAACTGGCCGGATATATTAGTCAGAAAAAAGAAGAGGTTCTCGCAAGCTAAGGCGTCCTTCATACAGTTGATGAGGTGGGCTGTAGTTATCATGAAGGGATGTCACTGTTACCCATCATGAAGACTATAGCCATTTCGCCAACTCAACCCACATGCAGCGAACATCATTTCCAGAGAGTTTACAAGAAAGAAGCGTGAAGGGCGGTGATTTATGTTCATTCTTGCTGTGTTTGAGTCAGTTGAGTTCAAGATTTACGTTCAGATTTGCTGTGTTCGAGTCAGTTGAGTTCAAGATTTATGTTCAGTTTTGTTTTGTTCAAGTCAGTTCAAAATTGTTCAAGAGAGTCACAAGGACTAATACGAAAACACGCAGCTACAAGTGATATTCTGCTACTGTATTGGTATGCGGCTATTGTTTTATTATGTTCAGGTTATTTCAAGATTTATATACAATTTTGTTGAGTTCAACTCATGAATCGTGGATCACTTTGAACTTCATCATATTTATTAGCAACTTGTTATTTATTTATTGAGGTAACTTCTACCGTCGGATTTTTGTCAGCTTTATTTGGATCTTACAATATGATATTGTTCTAATTGGTATAGGCTTTCGTAAGTCGACTGTACTGTTATTTTGGCCTTAATTGTTTACTCTTCATTTTTAATATCTTCGTGTGTATGTTGTGTCCCAATGTTTCTCTTTCAGTGTTATGAACTCTATTTATATGCTTAAAATTTGATTTATTTTATAAAATTCCACTTTTTTTTTTTAAATATTAACATGTTTATTTATATTGATTTTATACGGGGTGTACGGACTCCGACGCGAAAACGATTACCACGTACCTATTCGGTACATCATTATGCGCCCCCTCCCCACATATAAATTTTTATACGGTTATTAAAGAGACATTAACGAATAAATTTGATTTGATTCCCATTGAACAATTATGAACTTAATGTTTATACCTACACCGTTGAAAGTGTCATAATTTTTTTTATGTAGGTACCAAAAATTTGACTTTTTCGAAATCAACTAAATCGGAAACTTGTCACTTCCTTTTTTAAATTATCCATCGGGATCGTACCTACCACTGTGATAAAAAGTTTAATAATTATAATTTATATTTTCCCTTCCTCGCAGCCCGCGCCTTCGCCTGCCTCTCAGCGTTCGTACCAAAGTTTCTGCACAAGTTCTTCCTAAAGGACAACAGCGCGGTCATCAAGGAGTATTTAGCGAAGTTCTGGCAAATGACGGCCTTCCACGAACCGGAGCTAGCGACGCATCTACACGAGATCAGCTTTGTGCCGGAACTGTTCGCTATACCGTGGTTCCTCACTATGTTTTCACGTGAGTATTTTTTATTAAATTTTGGTACAAGGTCGTCTCATATCGTGAGAATGGTATAAAGTATAACTTGTATAGCATATTCACTTATTCAGTCTATGAAGTTCGCGCCGCTGGGTCACAGGCCTCCTAATTGTGAGAAAGACTTGGCCATAAGGCACCGCGTATGCCCGTCGTATGTTGATGTAAAATGTGAAAGAAAGATCTCTGGTCTATTCAGCTTTTTACGACCAATATATAAAACATTAAGAGGTCCTTGTATTTTGTGACCAGTTTCTACTAAATATAAACAAGCTTTCTTTAAAACTCCAATGTTTTCCAGACGTCTTCCCTCTCCACAAGATAGTCCACCTATGGGACGCGTTGCTGGTTGAAGGGCCGGCGTTACCGCTGTTCATGGGAGTGGCCATACTAAGACAACTGCGCGACACGTTACTGGAGTCAGGCTTCAACGAGTGCATCCTACTGTTCTCTGATCTGCCAGAGATCGATATTGGGGAGTGTGTTAAGGTAAGTGACGATTTTCATCTCATTTGTATTTCAAAATATAACCGTATTACTTCATTCATTTATTTCAAGATTTTAAACTGGCAAAAGCTATTAATCTCAAAGGAATCATAATCGATTGGAGATAACATGCAATACAACTTTTTGAAATAGCTCTTACTCTTAGCCTGGAATCTGAACAGGTTTTATATTGTAAAAAAAATTCCCAGTCTGTGATGACAGTGATAGTGTGGCTGATAGAAATAATGAACGTAAATTCTAACGATTTTGAGTCGAAGGTTATCCTAAAATTTTTTTTGTTTAAATTTTTGCGACAAGCACAATCAAAATCACATATAACTGAAGAAGATCGGTTCGCAAGCCAAGGCATCCTTCATGCAGTTGATGAGGTGGGCTGTAGTTATCATGAAGGGATGTCACTGTTACCCATCATGAAGACTATAGCCATCTCGCCAACTCAACCCACCTGTAGCAGCATACATCATTTCCAGTGAGATTGCACGAAAGAAGCGTGAAGGGCGGTGATGTAGATGATTTATGTGCAGTTTTGCTGTGTTTGAGTCAGTTGAGTTCAAGATTTACGTGCAGTTTTGTTTTGTTCAAATTAGTTCAAGATTTATGTACAGTTATGTGGTGTCTACATCAGTTCAAGATTTATGTACAGTTTGGTGTTTTCAAGTCACTTCAAGATTTATGTAAATTATGGAGCTAGCCGGATATACTACAGCCTCAGAAGAAGATCGTTTGGCAAACCAAAGCGTCATTCATGTAGTTGATGAGGTGGGCTGTCGTCTTCACGAAGGGATGTTACTGTTACCCATCATGAAGACTATAGCCATCTCGCCAACTCAACCCACCACAACACCATTTCCAGTGAGATTACATGATTTATGTGAAATTTTGCTATGTTTGAGTCAGTTGAGTTCAAGATTTACGTATAGTTTTGTTTTAAGTCAGTTCAAGATGTATGTTGAGTTATGTCATGTTCAAATCAGTTCAAGATTAATTTACAGTTATATGGTGTTCACGTCAGTTAAAGATTTATGTACAGTTTCGGTGCGTTCAAGTCAGTTCAAGATTTGTGTAAATTATGGAACTGGCCGGATATACTGCAGCAAGGAAAAAAAGAAGATTGTTTCGCAAGCCAAGGCGACCTTCAAAGAGTTGACCAGGTGGGCTGTTGTTTTCACGAAGGGATATTACTGTTACCCATCATGAAGACTATAGCCATCTCGTCAACTCAACCCACATGCAGCGAAGATCATTTCCGTTGAGATTACAAGAAAGAAGCGTAAAGCAAATGATTTATGTTCAATTTTGCTGTGTTCGAGTCACTTCAAGAGTTCAAGATTGAATAAAAAAGTGAATAAAGTACCAATACTTTATTTTCAAAGTTAAAATCATTCGAAAAAAATAAATAACCTACCACTACTTTAAGATCCTGTTATAAACGCTATAAAATAATTATCGTAAAGTTTTTTTCTTTAGTTCCGACTTAATTTTTGCGTTCAATGAATGCCGTATGCTCGAGTCTGACATTGACATTGGAGAGTGTGTCAAGGGCGTTTAACAATAGATAATCTACAATGCAATTTCTGTTATTAACTTTAAAGATGTTTCTGATACCTTGGCATGATTGTGAAAACCATTAACTCGGTTATTTCGTCATGTTTTTGCCAGAATTTTGAAACTGTTTGAGTAGTCCTCTCTCTAAAGGCATTGTTTTTTTATCCATCCAGTATACGTTAATTCCGACATAAGATATTTTTGCCACGTCAAAAACATTAGATAGTACGCACGACAACCAATCAAGCTATGTAAAAGGCTGATCTGTTATTGTACAGAAAATCTATAAAGGGTGTAAATGGACCCTTAACGAAGCACTTGTTCTCCCCGTCTTTGCGATCATTTTTTTGTTCTAAACCATACCTGGGAACCTTCTAGTTACGGAGATCTTAGGGGTAAAAGTTCCAACTTTTTTTTAAAATACGGTTTTACGGTTTTAGACATTTATTTTCTCAAAAAAATTACAATCACTTACAGAGAAAATACAATATTATAACTTAATGAAAATAAATAAATACATGTTTTTAATGTAAGATTTTTACTTTAAACACCTCCACGACCCCCGTACTATTAAATCCCCGTATTATTCATCCATCGGCACAATGCTTTAAGTGCTTTCCATCAAGTCCTACCGTAAAACGTGATATTTCACCCAAAAAAAAAAGTCAATTCGACTGGAAGCCGACCAACATAGTTGGGAAAAGGCTAGGCAGATGATGATCCGTTGACGTTGTCTCAACCCAGAAGGAAGAGTTTCCACCCCATCATTATAAAAAAGTGTTGGAACTCTTACTAATTTTAAATGTTTCTAGCTACTTAATATATTAGTTAAAAGGAAAAAAACATGTTATGGTGATCATTTTTTAAGTCAATATGAGGTCAATGCCCATTATTATAAGGTTGGAATTCCATAGCGTGTAGGTCGTTGACTTATGATTAAAACTACAATATTTCCACAGGAATCGATAGAAATGTGCCGCTGTTCACCAGGAAGTATTAGCTATAGAAGGTTTACGAATGAGGTTGAAATAAACGACCCAATGGTAAGTCTTCCAACGAAGTTTTAAGGTGTAATTAGGTTTTTCCATCAGGCATTTCTAAGCAGCAGCCTCGGAAGTCTGTATAAATTTGAGCAGGATTGTTGGCAAAAGGCTCGCCCCTATTACCATGGGACTTAAAACAACTGTCGAAATGTGGGTATTAAGTACACCTCTGCCTAACTCTTCGGGGATTGCATGCGTGATGTTATGTATGATGTTACGATCGTGGGTACTTACACAGGCACTTTTTTATCTTAGGATTCCGTATCCGAAGGGTAACCAACGGGACTCTAAGCCTCTGCTGCCCGTCCGCCCGTCAGTCTGTCTGTACAGACAATAGCAAGTAGCTTAGATCAGTAAATATCTATCCCAGCTTCTCAAGACAGCGGGTGTATTAAAAAAAAAGAAAAAGATAAACTTAATAAAAATACAATAATATGAGGGTGAGGTCTAAAGGCGCAATAAAAAAACGCTTTTTAAAATCGATGAGTGTTGCCACATCTATCTGATAGGTCTTTTTCTGGGAAACGTTTTAATTTTTCACTAAAATGTTTGTTATGTTTTAGGATATTGTGGAAATACCCATGGAAACGTTATTCACTGAAATCAGCCCTAGAATCAATTTGTCAGATTTCTTCTCGCTGATATGTCAAGATAAATGCTGTGTCATCGACATAAGGTCGAATTTACTGTGAGTATTTTATCATCGTTCTTCTTATAATTTTTAAAATTTTGTGGGTGCATTTTTATAATTTATCAGACAGATACAAAATATGCTAGTTTGGAAGTGTGTTTTATTGTATTATTTTCCAATCTTAGTCTTAGTTTTAATTTTTTACTACTACTTCTTAACAAATAATAATTCTAATTCTTATTCTATAGTTACGAGAAGAGCTGCATAGACGGCAGTATAAACGTGCCCTACAGCGGAGTCCACCTCGGACAACACGAACTGAGAGCCCTAGGGCTACATCCTCAAAGAGTTCTGCTAGAAGCCATGAAATTGAAGAAGAATGTCGTCGTTGCCGCAGCTGAAGAGGAGACTGCTCAATTAGTAAGTAAAGCATAGTAACAGTTTAAGGACCTGTGGCGGCTCAGTGGTTATAATCCCCCAGACTTACTTGTCATTGATCGTGGGTTCACACTGCACACCCAAGCAGGCACTTTATTTCATTACCAGCACCACTGCTCTCAAAATAGTACAAATTTGAATAAATGTGACTGTGTTTGACTGACAAAGACGACGCTCTATAAAGCTGAGCTTTTTTCTAAAATTCGACAGGACAACTTTATACCTTCATGTAGAATTACATGAGCCTATTAGTCTGATCAAAGACCATATTTAGCATGACTAAAAAAATGACCGAATTCTCAAACATAACTGAATTCTCATCGCTAGGTCAAGGTATGGCTGCTTAAAATAGTCATTTCAGAATGTCTCAAACTGAGTTCAGTTCTTTTTATCTGCAAATCGATAAAAATAAAACATATCACCACATAATCTCTAGGAAGGCATCAGAATATCGTACAAGTAAAGGAATATTAATAATTAGTTACCGAAAACAACCATAGATGACACTAGTCATTCACCTTAGTGGAACTGCAATAGAATGTCGTCGCTGTGTCTGCTGGAGTTCGCATGGTATGTGTGTTAGCCTCATTAAATAAAATGCGTAGGCGTCTGCAACTTCAGCCGTATATTAGCCGTATTTTGACTGTTGCTGTGTTGTTAGAACACATCGTTAAACGTTTTGTCAGAGAAACAACTGTTTAAAAATGTCTTGTCTGAGTAATTTCAAAAATTAAGATTTTTTAGGCATAATTAAATTATATATAATTTGTTGTCTTACGTTAATGTCTTGGGGGCTGCGACTTTTTCGGCCTGATTCGACGCCTTATGGGCGGCAAAATTAGATCAGTACAAAATCAATGTTTATTGTGCCGTCCGAACATGGGTGTAGCACGTTTTACTGACAAATCTCCACCATTGAAGTATTTTCTTCACCATTGAAGTATTTTCTTCACCATTGTAGCAGCTACAAAAAGTATAATAATCGTTTGTTTATAAAAAGGGGCACATTTACAATAAAATATCTTAACAATTTAAAAAAAGTAAACAAAAGCAAAAGCAAAGCTACTTATTTGCCTGATCTAGGTTGAACCTGTGTTTCAAGCTACAAGGTGCATAAATACCTACTTAAAATAAATAAATTACTTAAATAAAAATTACAGTAATCAAATTTAAACTTACATAGAGGATGAAAAAGTCTTCTTTTCAAATTATCAAGGTCGTTTTCCTCCCTTCATTTCGTCCAAAATACAAAACAATTGGCTATCATAGCAGTTCCGTTTTCAAATTCATTTTGTATACCAACATGGTCATGCCATTGATGATATCATACCCATAGGTGTAGTGTAACTAACACGCTTGTCAAAAGTTCAATAACCCCATTAAAGTTGGCGCGTAAGTTTGGGCCGTTTATAATGGACACCTACTTTCAAGATCAACGGTGAACCTCAGTTAGATTGTGTTCGCTTTATTAACTTTTTTAATAATGAATAGTTTAGTTTCTATGAGAAGAAGTGGTAATCGGCTGTGTTATGGGCATGAGATGTGGAGGAATGAGGAAAATGTCGTCAGAAAAATAAATGTGAATAGGTATAAGAGTAGGGGAAGACAAAAAAACAATGTAAAAGATGATATGACTAGAAAGGTGGTGGCCACTTAGATGTAGACTAGAAGAAGCCATGCATCGACTCCAAAATAAATGTATAATAAGGGCAAGAGTATGGTGTCGGCAGTGGCGTAGCTAAGCCATTGCAACCAATGCGGTCGCATAGGGTGTCCCTGATTCAAGGGGGCTCCGGCGGACCATAATGCACCTATAATAAAACCCAGCTTTGAGGTGTCAGGTGTCTACTGTCGACTAGCCGACTTCTCGTCCAACGCTTAGCATTCCACGTTCGTTTTCGTAATAGGCAAAGGGGCACTTCGATTTTGTTTGCATGTCGTAAAAAGGTTAGTTACGCCACTGGGTGTCGGTTTTTATGGCATGTAGTTAAAGGGCGAAATTGAGATGCTTTAATTTCGGAAGTCACATTCTTTTGGCGTGTCCACCAGTGTTTAAAAGCTTATGTAAGCTCTATATGCTTATAGAAGTCCATTGCTAGTCGTAATCACCTCCAATCGCACGCCAGTTACCTCAATCCTAGGCTATTGTCATTTAGATATAAATATCAGCCATCTCGCGAAGGTCGTCATTCCACGATGACACGAACCTGACCTACCTTTGTATCTTTTGTCCCTAAATCCATATTCCATTTAATATGTTGTCAACTCTAATTTAAATTATCTTCTGATTATTTATCGTTATTATAGTCAACCAATCAGAACTGATGCCCTAGCACAAGTTCACGGTGTAAACGTAACGTAAATACGTCGTTTTTAGAATCGAAAATACAATTATGGAATTATAGTTAAATTGTTTGCAACAATTACAATCAGTACCCTCCATCGACATGATATATTTTTTATTAATTATGAAAACGTTATATTTGAAACGAGTATTTTTGATTTTGAAATTGCCGTATTTACCGTACGTTTAAACCGCGGCCAAAAATTCATAAGATTTGCTGACAAATAAACTTTCATTTGATTTGGTTTTCAGAAACCACGGTCACATTATTTTGAACAGACAATTATATTAAAATAACCGAGACATATAAAGTATTTATTTTAAACCTAATGTCTTACTTATGTTTTATTTAACATTAACACAGTTAGAACTGATGTCTATAGACATTTCTAGTTCAATACGTGAATTCTATACATAATAATATCAAGATCAAACTAGTAACATAATAATAAGAGCTACTTTAAAACCGAAAATGAATTCCTTATTAAAATTGATAGCCAGACCATATTATTAGCATTGTCTTAACCTATTTTCCTAAGTCAATGTTAAGCGCAAACATTTAAAACGTATTTCAGCAGCTGTATCATTTTTAGCGTATTTTAATGTCTTTTTATTGGGACGGAGAATAAAATGAATAAGTTTTCATAATTTCGTTTGAAGAAATGAAATACTTATCCCTATTATGATATGGTACATTTTTTTGTGATGATAAAAGTTTGCTCTAAACCGGTACGGACTAGTTACTTACCGGCTGCGGACACCATGCTCTGACTGGATAGTTCAGTATATTATCTGTCACATAACATTATAGTTAAAAAAAACACTAAAACATGCTTTAGAGTGAAGTCATGTTATTTCTCGTATTCTTCTCAGCAAACCCTTTCATTAGATATCCATATCATGGGAATGCATAAAAAATAACCAGTCCACCATCTTTAGGAGACCGCCATACTGGATTTAGAATGACGCCACTTAGCTAACCTTGCATTGTCATCCAAACTAAACATGTATGCAAAATTTTAGGTTAATCGGAAACCGGAAAGTGGGTCAAATTTAACTTCTAAGATTTTATTACATACATGTAGTTACAGGTGAAGCTAAAAAAAGCATGTTGAAATCCGGTGTTGTTCGTAGCCGCGTCTACAACTTGATCGTACTGGTTTGACAGAAAATTAAAGAGTGAAGTTGAACTCCTGGTCAATGTATTCATGTGTATATAGGTTATTTAATTAAATCCAAGTCTATGCAGGTAAAGGGAGATGCCATTTTAAACCAATTTCTTTATTGTTTTATTAACCATTTATTTTTTCCTTCAGTTCAGTGACTACCTGGTGAAGTGTGCTGTACCAAGAGTGTGTATACTTCACGGAGGAATATCAGCCTTACTGACGCACGTACCCTCACTGTTCACGGTACCACCGAAAAGGAACGGACACAAGTAGTCGAAGATGGAACTAAAAATACAGAGTAGATAGGACATGGAAAACCTTGCATCGCTAAACGGTAATCGCCGACATGGCCCTGAATTGAAATATTGCAATTACTATTCAGTTTGATATGTTGTCAAATTTTTGTTATTATAAGCTTTTATTTAAATTTCCTTGTAAGTTAGTTAATTTGTTAGTATGTATTGGTCAAATCTTGCAACTGAATTTTAAACCAGTTCCCCCCAACCGATTGAGCTGAAATTTTGTACACTTTTGATTTTGGTGACAATACATTTATATGACAGATATGACTTGATCCTGCAGCCAGGATTGTCTCCTTATGATAGAACTCCTCAACAGTTAATAGTACGGACACGCAACTTTGTATACACATTTAATTTTGATAGATAAACCTAAATTTCTCCTTTTTATTTGAATAAAAGCTACGATTCGAAACATCTACAAAAGATTTGACAGCAGATTTTCATACCTGTGGGCTTAGACAAGTGGCATTCTCTTTGATAGCGTTTCGTATTTACTACAGCGACTTTAAACACTATTAACATTGATATACGCTTTTTGGCGCAACACGTATTTTTTCTTTCCTTTCTCCTCTGTCAACCGTCACATCAAATACATGTGACGTGACGGTTGACAGAAAAAAGAAATACACTCCTTTTTCTTCCAAGCCTATGTGAATCTAATAGGTACATTTTTTTTACTTTTTATTCAATATATAGTTGTTGAATGTCACTTTGTCAAGGCCCTCAAGATCAGGGACTCGATAGGGCTTTCCGAAACCGAGGCTGAATCATTTTGATAGGTAATACAAATATCACGGACCGAAATACCAAAAGTTCTACTTATTAGCACTCTATTGGTGTTTTAAACCAGTACTTGTGGTTTCTTATTACGTTTCTCTCCCGGAAAAGTAGTGACGCATTGTATTATTACGTATTTTACAGACTGCAGCATTCACCGCTTGTGATAAAAAGGCAATAACCATAAAATTGCGGTTTAGACCTTCAGAGTAATATAAAAAATAGAGTGAACCGTCTGAACTTATGTCAAAGACACTGGTTGGCGTATCACTGTAAAGACTATCATGAAAAAATCTCCCAAATCTAACCGAAGATAAGTAGGATACATCTAAGTTTAACCGGCCGCACCTAAGTTTAGCCGGTTAAAATTAGGTGTAGCCGCACTTCGGCTATTAGCCGTAACATATATATTTATATAAAGGGTGTAAATAGACCCTTAACATAGCCGAAAAGCACTTGTTCTCCCCGTCTTTGCGATATTTTTTTTGTTCTAGACCATACCTGGGAACCTTCTAGTTACGGAGATATTGGGGTTCAAAGTTCCAACTTTTTCACAAGGTTTTTTTTTAAATACTTTTTTTTAATGTAAGATTTTTACTTTACACACCTCCACGACCCCCGTACTATTCAATCCATCCATCAGCACAATGCTTTGAGTGCTTTCCATCGAGAGTAAAACGTGATTTTTCAAACCAAAAAAAAAGTTGATTCCCAACAATAATTTTTGCGTAAAGTTACTTAGTTTGATGTACAGAATGCTTGGTTGACGGCTATGTGAAGGGTCTGGTTACACCTTGTATATATATATATTGCAGCGACTATCTTAAAAAACACTCCTATGTTAGTTATTCCTGTAAGGACAACCTTTCAAAATGTTATATGAGTCTGACTTGTACTGAAGACGTAAAAGTATTTTAGCATGGCTGTAGTAAGTAGTAATTTGTATATTATGATCTGAATTTAGTTTTAGGTGGAGTATTTTTATACAACTTGTCTAAGCATGAACGACCCAGTTTATTTGGAAATTTGTAACAAAAAAATGAGATTTTTTATGTAGATTTGTATGTATATACACATTCTGTGTTTTTTTGTATATTTTTAACGATTATGTCAAGGGCTGATTTTAGTTTATTTATCTTCATTTGTAATCAGAACCAATTAAGTTAATCATTTTATACGTACCTACTATTTATTTGGACCTAAATGATCATTTTTAGTCGAAATATCCATTGAACACAGATTTGAATGTAACAATAACTATATTGGAACGAAATAAGCTATTTATACACAATATGCATGTACAGTACTGCTACGAATTTATTTAATAAACATTATGAACGTATATTGCTTGTTATTGCTCCGGTGTTGCGTCTTGAATTCCCACGGCTTCATCTCTGGGCCGACTTGCACTTCATTGACTGATAAGTACCCACATAATTACCGGCGTATTGTCGTGTGGGCAGCCCCCTAACGGCTCGTGTCGTTTTTACCCCCTATCATGTTATGAATGAGAGGTTCGTAACAGGGGGGCGCGCGTGAGGAGTGAGGGGGGGGGAGGTGGACGCCGCTCTCGCATTCGCCGGCCGTACCTCGCCGCGACTGTGTGTGTCGTCCGCGCTCAGCATTTTCACAACATTCCTCGCGTGCAGTGAAACTTCATAAAAAAATATTTTGTTGCAAAAACAAATGGGCGTCGATAGTGAAACGTAAACTTGTGATGATGCACAGTGTTCTGTGAAGTTTGCTACGTTTGACAGTTAAGTCTTGGTGCAGTTTACATTCTTTTCGAGTTCCGCCCGCTCGGAGGAGGACAGTAAGAGAGTGACAGTTTGCTGTGTTTTGTGCGAGTTTTTCTTGGAGGAGTTCTCTGTGTTTTTGGTCGGAGGCCGTCGTGAACACCGGCCCCGACATGGAGGGTTACTTCGACATCTCTAACGATCTGAAGGACGTCTGGGAGGCGGACATTGACCCGGTGAGTTGACCTTGCTTGATATCTCTTATCGCCCAGAGGTGATGGTTTGATTTAATTAGCGATCTGCCAAACAATGGTGGAGCAGAAGTGCGATGTTATTGTAACGCCGAAAATTGATTGCTCCATAAGTTTGAATGTTATAGTCCAACAAGTTCCATTCATGGTGAAACAATCGCTGAACAATACTCGAAGAAAAAATTTGCACACCTCAGTGCATTCGCATGGATAGGTACGTTTATACCGTCATAAAAGTGCGAGACTGGAATTAAAGTTCGCCCAATAGTGCTGATAACAAGCTATTGGTTCCATATTTGTAATCAAACTTGGTATTTCCGAAGAATTTAATAACTTTCCTTAATCATACGCAAAAATGTTGTGTTGGTTGCTCTTAAAAGTTTTGCGACTGCGACTTTCTAAGAGCGACAACCCTGATACTCATTCTAGAAATTGGTGAGAGAATACAGTGAGACAGCTAGGTAAGCGCGCAAACTTTCGTTTGTGCTGTTGATAAACTAACTGAATCACATTCAATGCACCGTGCACGTTCATATTCGTACGGCGGTAATTAAATCAACATAACTACTGCACCCTACGGAGTGCCGTAACTTCCAAGACAAACGAATGTTTAATTTTCGATGTTTGAATCGATTAGCTATCTCTAGAACATTCGCTAATTCTTGATAACGATTATAGAAATTCTAAAGAGAGCTCTGATTAGATTTCTAATCGATAGTCCAGTCACGCTCAATATGGATATAATTAAGACCTGCTTATGTTCTGGATGCCTAAATTCAGTATTTACTAGGTACAAGGAGTTACAAACTGGTTAGGAAACCTGTCTGAGCAAGCAATTAACATTTTTGATGGAATGCCAAGGAGTTTACTTCTAATTGTTTTGGTGAAGCCGGCTTATCTGACGCAGGCACGAGGTTTCTTTATTATGTCTTTACTTCATGAATATCAAAACATTTAAGTACATTTATGAAAGGACTTTTTTGATGCATAGATCGAAATTGATTGGACTACCTTCATCCTTTCAAAATTAGAAGTGAGCAAATCGGATTTACCCGCATTTTCCTGAGACACTTGTTATAATATTAGGTGCATAAGTAAATAGTAACAACTATGCATGTTGGGCGTTATCTTATCAGCTCCTATGTTGTGCATTACAAATGATCTTCAAAATTTTATAAATAGAACTGATAGCGCATGGATGCATAAGATCACAAGTGTCCGGGCTCTGGAGTACAGAATGTGTTAATGGAATGACTACACGATAACATAAAGCCTGTATGTTATCCCCGAAGGAGTCGGCAGAGATGTACCTACCTAATACTCCATCCATATGTCACCAGTTAGGTAGAACTACCTATGTTAAAGTACCACATAATTGTTTTAAATTAGGGTCTCATTCAAATTTAACACAATTTAGTGGCCAATTTGTAAGGGAAGCGATAAAAAAGAATCACTTTACGGAAAGGGGGAATGAAAAAGAACCGTTTCCGATGTCATTTCCTCCCCAATATCCCAACCCTCGCGCAAACAATAGGGGTACAAACGGCCAGATTTTATCATTGAATTGTTACTTCGATGAAGTTATTCAAATCAAATTAACTCCATGTTTGTTATACAGAAATCCGGAAACGGTCAATTAATAACATTAGCATGGGTTGTGGGAAGCCATTCATAATCATAGTGTAGTGAAACATTATATTTTGCGAATAGCTAGCTAGTAACAATGGAAAGAGAAGAGACTGGTGAACGCATAGAACCTCTTTGGAGATTTCTTTTTCAGTAAGCAACACCAAGCACCACCAGCCAGTGTTGCCTACTTCACACAAGAATTAATCATTCATAGTTCACTAACACCATGCCACTGTTACCTAATCTACATACACATAGTTTATATTCCACACGCAAGTTCCAGGTCCTGTCTCCTACGTAGAAAGAATTATTAATAACAACAATTTACCGTCCGTAATTATCAAAGCAAAGGGTAATCGTTCAATCAATGAAAGGATTATTCCGTAGACAGAGTGTATTGACCCCTAGGGGTACAAAAAAGGCCTGCCACAGAATCAAAACACTTTTTTGTGGGCGTTCTACCGGTGATTTCAAATTTTGGCTTCTGTTGTCGGATTTTTCCTCTTGAAACTACGGTTTATAACTCGTAGAAATTGTATTTTTTTACTGAATCTTGGTTTCCTACAGAACTAATTTGTAGTTTAGGTTATCCGGTTGAAGGCTCTTAACGGCATGGCAAGGACTCTCGCAAAAATTACAAAATTATTGAAAAAGTAAAATTGTTTTTATGTTCAACCTTTTAGTAGCTAGCTGGTTAGTAACTAATATTAATATTGACTACTGTATTCATACTTACATAATTAATGTCCATGTGGATGATCATTCGAGATATTCATTATGTTAACGATCTAGCTTTATTCAATGTCTTTAGTGATTAATAATTCGTTCTAAGCAAATTAGAGTGGCGTATGGCGTCAATTTTCTATTCTTAAATCCTTTCATAATATAGGCAGGTAAGTATCTATTTATAACTAGCAATGATTAGAAAAAAAAATGTCATACTTGCTAAGTTATTTTTAAATCAATTCACACATTTTTGGTTCTAGTATTTGTAACTTGTTTTCTAGGGAAACATTTAAAACTGATTTTTGTTTGAAATAATAAAACTAGTATCAAAAATAGTAAATGAAAAAACCATTAAACCGAGATACTTACTCCTACCTACCAATTAAGTAGGTACCAAGAGTAGTTTAAAAAAAAAAACAATGCTTGCCTTACCTTGGTAAACCAACAATTTGTCAATTGTTTCTAAAGTAATCATTCAAAATTCGTCAGTTTTCGGGATAAGGTCATCAAGACCTCGACTAACACCTGTAACTTGTTTCGTGCTATGCAGTGACGAAATGACGTCATGACTCAAACCTGGCTCTTATGGTCGATAACCCGGCAGAAATGCGGAGATGATTTGCATGCGTTCATTTGTTGCGTGTGGGAACACTCCCAGATTTGGTAAGGTTGGCTGGGCGTATATTTCTTATGGATGGCCGTACGGTATCGTATGGTGCGTCGACCTGGTGCGTTGAACCAAGGGGCCCGGCGCCGCAGGTGCTTTTTTTATTAATATTAACTTGTTCGCTCATTATGATGGACAGTGGAGGCTAGTTAACGTTATTTAGAAGCTCGATTTTATTTCTTAAGGCGATTTAAGAGCTGTTATTTGGACTTAACAGTAGACGTTAGAACTATGGAGGAATTTAAACTCGTTGGAACAGCGCAGTCCTAATTTTCATTTATTTTTATAACTCAACAGATTTATATAATTATAATTCTCAAAAAAATTAATTGAATCCTATTTTTATAGCTTACAAAATTGCAAGACATCATTAATAAAATTTTAAAAGTTAAAATAATCTCATTAATTTTTATGCCGACAGTACTTATCTGCCTTTCTATTGCTTAAGTACCTACTTCAAACACTAGATAAATTCTTAGAATTGTTACTTGACATTAAAAACTCTTTCAAGCTGAATATGTATGCAAAATATATTCACAAGGAAAAATTCTAATTAAATGCAAATTGAATACCTACCTAGGCTGCCGCTTGCGTAACCTATTTCAGGTTTTTATCCTAGAAACGGAGTGCTTTCTGCAAGTTTTTAACTAATTTATATAAATAACACTTTTTTGCACCTTCATCAATCAAAATGTAATTTAAAAATATTCATGGATGCTATTTTCGCATAGCTTTGAAAAATCTACATAAGTAAAAAATCTGCAGGAGATTGTAATAGGATACAATTTCTTCCAGTTCCAAATCTTGATAAAAATACTTTTAAATGATCTACCTGGTCTCTTGATTAATATTAAAGATAAAAAATAAACATTTAAAATAATACCAAGTACCTACTTAGTACGTTTTTCGCGGTTTCCTCAACCAGTCCTAAGAAATACGGTAACCTTACATTTTCCGCATAAAAACTGTTACTTTTTTACACCTAGTAACACATTGGATAGGTACACTGACATTATTATTCATATAAAACATTATTCAATATTAGTATTTTGTAATTATGCATAGTAGGTACAGTTACATGAGTTATGTTCCCGCTTTTTTTGTTGCGCAATAGGTTACTTACCTATGTCCTTTTTCCAAAATTACACTTACATCCGGTGTCCGGTAATGCGTCATTTCTTTTACTCACACGTGATAGGGTTGCCAAATGTCAAATAGGTTTTGAAGCAAGGAATGAACATAAATTAAAAAGGTCGCCTTAAAATGTGGTAAGTAGATTTAACTCGTTTTTTAAGTACTTAAAAAAACATATTATTCACTGAGTATGTTTCAGAAATGCGGAATTATTTATATTGGCTCGTAAAATTGACGCGTTTAATAATAAGTTAATTGCAACTATGTATTAAAAGTTAAGGTAAATGACAGCAATTAGTACCTATTTATATGCATTCAATGTTACTATGCAAGATACATTAAGCTTTAAAAGGACGCTAATCACCAGTCATAAAATTAACACGCATGTTTATTTATGCTGCTTGTCAACCCTATACTACTTAATAATATAATAATTAAATATAAACGGGTATATAATAATATTCCCACAATGGTATGAAACGACAAAACTATTAGAACCGTTTTCGTATTAATGATAAAACCTTACCCTCGCTTATTTTTATTTCACTGGCAACACTTAGTGGTTTTAGATGGTATTATTCGGCTAGGGTTGCCATAGTCATCATTTTATCAGGTTACTTTATAAAGTAAATCCCTAGCTGATTTTTATTTAATTTCCCGTACTAAATGTTATGTGATAGGAATGAAACAGTAACGTAGAAGATTTCTTACTAAATTTTATGGCATATTATTGTTATGTGATCGCTACTACATCAAGATAGAGTCGTAATACTGCTAAGAAAATAGTGAAACTGTGCATTTAACTTCAACTACCGTAGTATACAGTTCTTAGAAAATTATTCATCATTATTCATCTAGGTACCTACCTAGTCAAAAACACTGAAACACATACTATTAGGTACATTTTCATCAACTGTTCGTATTGTAGAACGTATAGGACCTGCCCTTATAGAACTCACAAAGTGTAAATTACAGAAAGAAAAAGCATTTATTAAGCATTGAATAAAAGGCACATAACTTAATATTGTTATCCTATATAAAATAGGTATCCAAATGAGAGTTGCACTAAGCCACTCATACTTTCGTAAAAAATCAAGTCATTTCAACACCGTTATTATAATTCACTTCATAATTAAATTAAGACTTAGCGCAGTAACCCTACACAATAAACTCTATAAAATGGTATTGTCTATAAGTGGCTCGGGCGCGCGACCGCGTTATAATGGTAATTGAGTTTCCTTTCCGGCTGTAACTCTTCATTGCTCGCTAGCAGTGAGTCGGCAGAATATGCGTTAATTAAACATAACAGATAATAACGGATTACTGACCTTACTATTATGAAGCTTGCTTCGTGTGGCCATAATCGGAACTGACGCCACCATCTTATTTTTTCAATAGAATTTCCACAAACAATTTTTTTTACGCGCCAACAGTACCATGCTAGTAAGTTATTCCTGTAGCTGTAATAGTGCTGTGCTCAGAAGCCGTTTGAAAAGCTGTTTCAATATGTTAAGTTTTAAAAAAAATACCTGTAATACCGATCGGATTGAAAATTGAAATCGTAAATGCTAACAAATAATCAGATATTTTTTCGCATTTACGATATTAGCCGATTTACCCAAGGAAAAAGTTGTTCAGATCATCAATCTGCAGCATATCCTTTCATATGACTATACCCTTTCTGTTACACCCTCTTTATATGTAGGTTCTTACTTTTAGTCTAAATTTTTATTACTATTTTAGTTATGTTTGTTGTTAGTTTATTTTTGTAGGTAAGTTATTTATTAGATGAAGTAGTAGTAAATATGATTTATTTGACGTTGCACAAACCAGTCTTGCATGATGTTATATAACAATCTAGGAACATGCGATTAAACCGGCTTTTGGCTCTAGGTTTTGCGTAAGTGTACAAAATAGACTATAAAAATCACAGCTTGAGAAGTGTTTTCATTAAAATTAGACTCCGAAAACCCTTGAACTTTTCCAACAATTTACTAGAACATCAGACAACAAAACGTTTGGGAAACTAATTGAAAAAAAAAACACTGTAAAATGTGTCAACGAGGTTTTGTATGTGGGTAGATCAACTTTCATGTTTTCACACAGTGGGTTGGGCGTTTGATAAGGCAACTAGAGTTCCTATTTCTAAACAAGTATGTTAGGTGTTTTTATACATTTCCGTATCTATTTTAAAAGTAACTCTATCTACGATGCAAAAACGGTTAGTGAGTTTTGTCATTAACATTTTTTAAGCAGGCAACGTTTTTTTCTACGCAGGCTAATGACTCCAGTGAGAGCCGCCAGAAACGATAGAACAAAATTCCTCAAATATTAGTCAGTAGTAAGTTGTGTGTTATTGTTTGTTGTTAGTTCAAGTTTAGTTGTAAACTGTGAAAGCTTAAAACAGTGTTTCCTCAAATATTTTTCGTTGAGTTCAGTGTATAGTTTCTCAAAACCAATGCACAGACTACGGAGTTAACGTAAACACAATGAGTCTATCGATTAACAGTGGAATGTAGCCGACCTTTTGCAAGAATTCCAATCTAGGGCTTCCAGACTAAAAAAATCGGTTCTGCGAAATTATGATGAAATTTTGCCAAGAATATTCTAAGAATTCATGCAGGTTGTGTTAAGAAAAGTTTTGGATTTGACTGTGTAGTAGGTACGCATACCTTGGCTTCGATTCATACTTACATATATTGATTTGCTTTATGTAATACATCCTGTTACCTTTGGCATAAGACTTAATAGGCTCCATTTAAGTCTGATTTACATGTTTGCTATGCCTACATTGTAAGGGGTGCTACTAAATATTTAGGAATTTTCCAGGTTGGGTCAAGAATAGAATACATATATGTACAGTCACGAGCAATATGTAAACACTTAACAACTTTTACTTTTACTTTTCTTTTTAATTTTTAAAAGTGTTTTTCAACTACTGTTCTGATTAAAATTTCATGTCTAACGACATAAATTTTTTTTTGACTTTCGTAACCGAAAGTAGTATTTCTGAACTCATATTTTTATGAAAACGTTCACACCCACAGGCTGTACATGGCTCTCACAACAGTTACAATGCAAATATCATAATGGCACAGTTCCTATCACGACCGCACATTGAAACCTGTATGCCTTTATTATTTAAATGTTAATGTTCTTGTAGATTCACATAAAATTGTCGCATTCCAAAGATAGGCGACGCGACAGCCCTATGCACGCGGATACGCCCAGTGCCCAGTGTTGCCAATAAGAAATGCTAACCGAACTGATATACTTATGATAATTATGAATAATCTACTAACTCGACCACGTGTCCTGAATGCTACGTTACCTACGTTAGTCAATCTAGGCTAACATGTAATACTTATTGGAATTTTCCGAACGGCCTCGGGAGTAATACCTAAGTGGATAGGGGCTATACTGGGTATAGTTGCACTAGCGACTAAGCACAATGCGGTTCAACGGAAAAACAAACGTTCCGTTTGTTAAACTTTTGTCGTTTCAAAGTTACCTTGGAAGTAGGTACTTAGCTATTGTATGACTGTACAAGGGCGGGTTAAGCGTAGACAAATGATAGCTTCAAGGGCTGTACTTATTGGGACGAAAATAGTATCAAGTGTTTTTGATTTATATCAGTGTCTTCTTGCCTCATTTCTGTTACTATTCTCGTACTTATGTCTTGTGTATTTCTTTTTTATCATAGAGCAAGTTGAATTTTTTTTGTTACCACGGAGTTTGGTGTGATCACATTTCGCAAAGCTGTACAAATATTAGTTAAACCAGCCAGCCTGCATTGGCAGAATGTCATACCTAAATCAACATGCAGGAGTTGGAGAACAATCGAGTAGTTTCTGAATTCGAGAAATTATTGAAATAATATATATTCCATTTTTGTGCATGCATGTGGGTCTTTTTAACTTATCTGCATTCTAATTTCTGAGGAATTGGGAACACCTTATTGATTTCTATGTGCCAATTTCACCAATGAAACTGAACGCGATTCAGAGAGACGTCTAAACTGCCTTTAAGAGCTGTCAATGTGCTATGGAATATTAACAGTGACAGTTCAAGTATGCGGCCTAGACGTGCTGATCATGTGCAGCTTATTTCGTAAAATTCACCATAAATGATCCCACATTAACTCTCAGATAGTATTAGTGTTAACACTAACTTGTTTGTGGTTCGAACAATGGGTACGTTGCGTAAATACGTGGCAAAGCATTGCGTCACTCACGATCGGTCTGTATCGAATGGTATCATTTCAAAAACAAGATATTGACACAAGTGTGTACTGTGACATTGTTTCAGAACTCCGTGTCTTACTTATGTATAGTTCAAGTCCAATAACACGGATTCTTGTTATCCTCTACTTGTATTTTCTCGGTTTTCTGATATAGAAACTTGTTGTTGAGTATTTCTTGTTGTGTAGAATGTTTACTGATAAATTCGAACGTGTTAGGATTTATATGTAGTTTTCAGAGGGCGTTTCACTGTGTTCATTTGAAGGTTTCGTTCATTTGTCGTTAATTATTCTTCGTGCATTCTTCTTTCCACCTATATGTACCACCATTTTTTTATGTACTAAATAGGCTTGCGTTGGGCCGCATATATTTTTACACATACCTAGAAGTTTTTTAGCAAACAGGAATACCATCCAAACCTATCTCCATTTCCATACGAATATACGAGTAATAACCTTTTCCATTTATCATAACATCTTTATGACAGTCGTGTTCATGCGGTTTTATTGGGAACAATCGTCAAATAGAGATGCACACGAAATGCACGCCATTCGTGTGAAAGGCGTTGCGAGTGCGTCATGTGTATGCTAGTTTGCATTCCTCTCACCGACAAACGGGGCGGTGAGTGTTGCAAAGCTTGAGAAAAATTGTATCCCATAATTTTGCAGTTATTGGTGACAAGAACTGATGGGAGAAACACTTTTGTTTAAAAAAATCAATCAATTCCAGAAAATATTAAAATAAAAAAGGTTTATTTATGTTACCAAAATAATTATTTTCCCTAAATTCGGCTTTTGATGCGATTATTTGGAAATATGAGACGAAAAATAACTTGAAAAATAATTGTGTAACTTTTTTTAAATGCTGCCGCAAGTATATTGGTCTGATTTAAACTTTTATGCACATGGCAACACACGTCGCAGGCGCACCGTGAATTTAGAGAGCCGGGCACTGAAACAATTGTCATTCCTTATTAGCACTGTCTAGCGGCACATTTTACTCTAACGACACGGTTATTGACACTGGCCATGTATAAACACACGCGAGCATGGAATAATTATTTTCTTTCAAACATTTGAAAGAAGAATGAGTGGTAATTGGTGATTTTTCTGTATAAAATTCGTTCAAGTAACTGCTAGCTATAAAACCTCATATCAAGTGATAGCATGAAAGTGGTAATATTAGGCTCGATCAGTGTGTGACACTATATTTTACCTAGAAAACACGAAAGATTGAGATAATAAAAGTTTTCCTGTAGATCTACCAATCTTTGAGCACTGAAGGTTTTTTTGACTTTTGAAAAATATTCATGAGAACACACAAATCGAATGCCATATGAAAACTTCAGCCAGCCACTTAATTGAGCAATAAAGTACCTATTGGCTAGACAAGTGTTCTAATTAACAATCCTATTAGTCTAGCTGGTAATCAGAAAGCTAATTCCAAGTCACACCTCGAACTCTTAGAAGAGATAATTCAGCGGCTAGCCACAGAATTTCACCAATTTACAGCAAATTGAAAAGGAACGGAGTAATCTCAGTCGGTTTTCCTTCTCGCTTTATTTTCCGTTGTGCAGATATGTATGTGTCAAACTTTTGGTGCTGAATTTAGACAGCGTGAGTAGTGTTGCTAGAATAAAAAAAGTCTTTGCAGTCCTTGCAGTCTTTTATAAAAATACTCAATGAGTTTTTTTTACTACCAACTGTAAAGTAGTTAAACAAATTATAGATTCATTAAATTAATCTAGTTGTAGTACGCTATTAAAAGCCGGTAAACGATTGCAATTTCTCAGTGCTATCTCATTCAGAATTAAATGTGATAAACGGTGATAATGGATACACAAATGTTTTACGATTGCACTTAACAAAACCTAGGTCGACTACTTACTGCGACAGAGGTTAAACTCTCAGACTCGCTATTAATAACTTGCTTTTATCTGAACGTAAATTATTTAGGGTTGCATTTAATATCAGTCTGATTAATGACGGTAATAAAACTTGCACCGATACTTGAAATGATTGCCAAAATTTTACATAAAATATTCGTTGGTACTAGTTGAGTGCAAGCTATGCACGTATTGCTTTATTTAGTGCACTGAGATTGCCCTTAGTTTAGAGCACACAAGGGGACTTGGTCAGCTCGTGATCTAAATTCTGTAGTTAATGAGGTCGCTCGGTCGCTGCTAAAGTCTTAATCCCTGCACTACAGTATGAATGACCGTACAGTGTATAGTGCTCTACTCTTTTGTGCTTTACTCTTTTTCTAAACTTTTTCATTTCTTTTATAACCCAATCTGTTTTAGACACTATACGTTTTATAGTGCTGCATGATTGTTTTGGCACGTGACCATAGTCGGAACGAAAGCTACCATCTTGTTTTTACAATACGATTTCCACAGACAATTTCTCAAATATTTACCAACAGCGCCCAACAATCCTGACAATATCTTTCATGCGCCAAAAGAACCATGCTGCATTGCACGTGCAATTCAGCATTATGTTGCATTCCTTTTGTTTTCATCTCTTTCATTACTCTATGGCTCCAAAAATACCAATCTGACGCATCATTTCAAATTAAATCGAACGCGCCAATTTCCAAACAAACTAAAACAAACGACTGTCAAACACACGCTGACACTCACTCTAGGTAAAATGCCTAAATCATTTTTGCTCCAGCACTATTTATTACGTAAGTGCATTGTGTCAAGCCGAGTGCGACCTCAGATAACGCGCTCCTGATAATGGTTACCTTACCGAGTACCGACCTGTGCGCGACATAACCTTGTCGGTTTAATTAGTTGCAATTGGTTGCCTTCACGTTACGTAACTTCGCTTTCGTTTTATTGGCAGGTTTGAAATTGAAATGAATGAAAGGCTTTCTTTTTTTATTGTTTACGGCGATTGATATTTATGTGCCAATGGTTATGTCATAAACTCATAACAGCTAGGAATGGTTTCTGCCTTGTTAAAGCATATTGCTTTTAAAATTCACTCGGGTTGAATGTAGGTTACTGTGACTAAGGCAAAATTAGTTCAGGCGGGAAGCGGGTTATTCCTTGTTTGGCATATAAACTCCATACCTATTATTTACACAAACAATGTTCTGTTTTCGATAAAGAATTCGAAAAAAACGAAACTTTATCTGCAGCCGAAAAAACCCGTGTACAAATCGTTTACTTATCAAACTTTTGGCCTAATTTATCAGTTTTACAAAAACAACAAACTAAAATCTGGTCTTAGCTGAAAAATAAAGAAAAGACATGCTGTAACTATGCAAATTACAATGGTTGAAAATATAGGGAGAAATACTTAGTATGAAAAGTACCTAAGTAGAAGACTTTCTCGACAGTGTAAACCATTGAATGAATGCTCTTTCCGAAGATTGTGAGTAAAAGTCCATAGTTATTAACTTAATTCAATGACTTGAACTATTGACTTTTCTTTAAGAACCGATATTCAAGAGATAGGTACTATGGGGGTACTACTACCTAGATACTTATCTGTAAGAGATAGCGTCTTACTTGAATATTTAATTTAGAGTTTGTAGCTAACTAGAACTAAGAAAGGAAAATAGAAAGGCCAATTTTCCAAGAAGTTGAATAAACAAATTATCCTAGATTTTTTTTTGTACTTAAATAAACAAAATTGGCGGAGACTACCAGAAAGGAAGGTCAAACGAGTTGGATAGTTCATTTTGGTTTTTTCAGATTTTTTATAAACTAATCAGGATAATTTAGTTCGCTCTTAGATACAAACCAAAAAGTATTACAAATGGAAAAAATACTTAGTTGTTTCTGTGAAAATGATACCATCAATTCGTTGCAAAAGATAATTAAATTAAAAATCGCATTAACCACTATCATGTACTTATTACGGTATCTATGAAGGAAACGTTACCTATGTACAGTAGAGACCATAAGTGCAATAGCAGTTTCACAAAACGATCGCATCAAAACAAGTCGCACTTACGACCTTTTTCCATAACAAACATTTTGCACACATACACGATCTCGTATATCGCACTCTTTCATAATTATCTAGTCAGAAAGAGTGCGATATAATGATATTTGCCTTAGTGACAAGCCTGTCATGTCGCGACGGAGTATTAAGTTAGTGATATTTAATTTCAAACTAACAATTATGTGTCTATCTGGCTTAGCGGTTAACGCTATAGATAAAATGTCTCACACGGTGGAGCCTGCGTTCGAATCCAAGTGACACAGTTACACTTTTTGTGTTTTAATTATAAATGATACGTTAGACCCGATGAGATATGTTTTTCAAAATATTAGTTGGAACTTATTATTAACAAAAAAGATGAGGGTGAATGTGAAACAAAATAAACTTCTGGATTGAACAAAGTAGTTAGTTATGACGTTGTTAGTTGGTGAACTTTGTTTCGAGCGTTTGTGTTATTATTACGATTTGCGTATTGTTTGATTGTCTTTATTCAAGATGCAAGCTAATATTAGTATTGATGACAGGGCAAATATTGTCACTTTGCGTAAAAATGGGCTTAATATTTCTCAAATTTCAACTGAAACTGGCTTAAAATGTGTAAGTTATTTTTAAAAATTATAATTATTATGATGATAGTTGTGGTGTGTGATTTTCTTATTATTAAATAAATTGCTAGTTGCAAGTGTGTAATCATATTTTGTTTTTTTTTTAGAAATTCTGTTAGCCGTTGGGTAAAGAGGTTTGAGGAAGAAGGTAGTCTGAAGAGTCATCTAAGAAGTGAAAGGCCGCCGCTTATTAACCCGACTCAGCGACGTTTTATGGTGGAAGAATATGAAACAAATGGTTTCATTCCAACTATAATGTTTGCAGAGCAATTGGATACTACATTACAGACTGTTCGCCATGCAGTCCATGCTGAAGGTTTACATCATCGGAAGCCAGCTAAAAACCATTTTTGACACAAAACCACAGGGAGGAAAGACTACGTTTTGCTCGAGATTATTTAGATTTTAACTGGGAGGTGACTGTATTTTCTGAGGAGAAGACTTTCAAGTCTTGACAAAAGGAAGACTTAATTTATGGCGAAAAAATAATAATACTTAATTTAATAAGTAGACCGGGTAACTAAATATTTAGTAATATTAACCTAACCGTAAATAAAAAAAATAAAAAATTAAGAAATAAATTTTAAATTTAATGATCTTAAATTGGGGTTTAGTTTCAATATTCTTTTCGTCAAGAAAATGAACACTTAAGCTATAACCTCAATACATTCAATGTGACGTTACATAAAAAAAACACGTTCATAAAGTCTAACTCATATATTAGTATTCAATGAACTCTGCTGAATACCTATAATAAGCGGGTATCAACAATTATTTTTGTGTTATTAGAATATCCTTTCCGTGTTATGTTATTCTTATTATGAATTGACTAAGTGGGTATACAACAAAAAATCTTATGAACGGTGATAAGAGAACTTTTTTTTGCCTAGGTAGGAATGTGACGTCACAATTCTCGTAAAAGTTTGTTAATTTTTATAAATAAATAAAACGAATAAACATTTTTGTTATCATTCAGCATGATTTTTTTATTTCCACCTTCCAACACCGAAAAGATAAAATAAAAATCAATTAATGAGGTTAAATAATAATACAATAACTATCTAATATTTAACTCCTTATAAAAAATAAATAATAAGCATGACTACATTATAAATAAACATAAATACCTAACGACTTTCTGCTTAAAATACAAATATTATTAAGGTTTCAAAGAAACAAAAAACAGCCACACATTGTAATAACATGGATTCGAACTTGGACTTCATTGATCGTGAACCCATGCTCAGCCCAAACAGCTACCAACACATGTTAATACTACGCGAATTTTAACAATGCAATGGTAAGAACAGGTCATCGCTATGAAGTGTATTCTAAATGCAACAGAAATATAATGCTATTTCGCGTAGTGTGACGACAGTTCATTAGTGTGTGATATGTGTGGAATGTTGAGACATCACTCATACACGCACACGCACACACACTGCTGTATCGCGCTCGCACAGTTCATAGCAATATAATCTTTAGCATGGTAGTGCACTTTTGAGCGTCTACTGTACTTACGAGGTAATAAATTAATATAAAAGGTACTTAGGTAGGTATGTAGCTTAAAAAATATTAAGAAATCACTCTTTTATTTACTTACTTAAAATTAAATAAATAATAATACTTATTGTTTTAATCAGGTTACCAACGGAACGCTGCAAACTTTCATGACTTCAGTAGTGATTGCTTTCTTTACGATTTTTATGGACTTCCAAACATCCGGCTTTTGTTTTTTTAATGAAATATTTTTATCTTGTGTCGTATATCACGGCACGCTTAAAATTTTTGAGGAAAAATAATCGCCATACCAAATATTTTATCGTATTGGAAATTTCACCGTGTATTCATTCCTTTTACTAATATTAGCTTTTGTGTATTATAAGATAAATCCCTTTACCATTACTGCCAACGAAAGTTATGACACTTCTCAGATCTCAAGATCACTGGAGGAAATAAATTCCCCAGAATGGTGTAGATAAGGCTGGGACACACCAGTGCTTTCACGCGTACTCGATTACAATCGGACGCGCATTCCGCATCACCATCTACCTATTTCTATGTCTATGTATGCTGATAACGTTAGTCTATAAAGTCTTAGTTTGTGACACAAAGATGTAAAGTAAAAAGATAGGTAAATGTTTTTTTTTTTTTTTGGGCTGCGGGACTGTTGGGGTGCGGGACTGTTAGGCTGCGGGACTGTTTGGGCTGCGGGACTGTTCGAAAGAGATACCGTGGCCCTGGAACACAAAGGGCAAAGAAGGAACATGGATGGGATTTAGTCAGTACAAGTCTGACACTCCCTTCCGTTCCGCCCAGAGTGGGGGGGTCATTTGATGATTTCCCATCCGAAAAAAAAAAAAAAAATGTAAATGTTTTCTTCCATGAATATCTGCGATTAGAAAGTCTGACTCGGTAATTCTTATCATGGCATACGTATAAACACTGCATCGCATTGGCAGGACTTCACCACATTTTCACTAGCAGATCTTGATCCGAGCCTAACTGGATTGTTGAGATCAGAAAGGCAGTCGCTCCATGTAAAATACTGATATTTAACGGCATCAGGTTAGTCTGGAAGACGACCCTAATATAGATGGGAAAAGGCTAGGCAGATGATGATCTTGACCCGAGGTGATGGCGTTACGGTGCTTCTAAGAGTGCATTGCGGTATGGGATTTCATCTAGAAAGAATCCGAATTTGGGCGACACTGATCCAAAGCTTACCTATATTTTGTATACATTAACCTTTGTCCAGAAAGTTTTGAAAAAGTCTGAAGTTTTGTTCTTTTTCTCGAAACTTGCCCATGTTTTGGATTCTTTTCTAATTGTTAATGGTGTGATTGCCCAGTTCCCATGTAACCACTAATTTCTTATGTTAATTAAAGCAATTAAAACATGTAAGATACAACACCGATAGTGAGATATCTATCGCAAACGTTCATGTTAAAAAACTCATTAAACGAGTACCTACTCGTTCACTTACGTTTTTCTAACTACCCACATCGAGGTTTGTTTTTTCGTGTCAATGTTTACAAACACTGCTTCAGTATGATTAAAAGAATTACAACGAATATCCTTTACAAATAACCTCTCATTTTATAAGGACTAAGGTGAAGTTCTATCATCGATAAAAAACTTCTAACGTGCGAAGTTTCGTGATTCGCTGTTTTATTGGCGAAGTCTCATTGAAATCTTGTTCAATAACGTAGGGTATATTCAAAGACTATATATACTCTATGGGTATATTGAACTGTACCTATGTACAACAACAATACAATAGATATAGCTACTTACAAAAAAGATGAATGACGATATCTCAGTCTTTTAGCATTTAATGTTTCAAGCCCAGAAAGTGCCTTATGGCTGGTGGCCAAGTGTTGTTAAAGTATGAAAGCTTGAATTTCACACGAATTAAATCCAGCTTACCCGTTGTCAACTTTCCGACAGCCTGAAGCTTTTCAATCCGTGGTGCTAGGCACCTGGGCTTATTCCTCTTGTAAACGCCCCTTTGTGCCTAGTTCTGTTCTGTCTCCTGCTTAATATGGAGGAAAGTGGAAACGGATGTTTTTCTTACTCCGCTTTTCTTTTTTGATTAGTTTCATTGAAGGATTCAAGAACGTTCAGTCATTTCTCCGGGATTTGTCGAACTTTATCGCCTCGGAGCTGTTCTCCTAGTGGTCGGCACTGATGACGGTATGATTCCAGCTCTCAAGAGTAGTAGCCGTTGGTGCCGTAGAGTTCGATCATACAAAAACTCTCGTACTTACTGTACAGTAAGATCATCCAGCTGTCATTGAGTGACACCGGCTGACGTTATCTCTGGCATTGTTTTATAACATCTTATAGACAAGACTTTGTTTTATAATATTATGATAACAGATCTAATCTACCAAGCGAGTATGTGATATGCGTACTGACCCATTTCTCTTGGTTGACTCATAACTTCCGCCAGATAATGCCTGACATGCAGATGATGTACAAATGTGTGCATTACCTCTATTGTATTAAGGACTACTTATTACTACATAATTAATACCACCTATTAGACCAACGTGAGTCGCATTTGCGGAAAGTGAGGTTCGCTATAAAGTTGGAAAGAAAAATGGTTTGTCCCAATCCAGACTAGAAAAAAACAGGAAAGTGAGTGCGTAGGTATTTAAATGAACTAGGAAAATAACACGTTAATAACCTAACAAACTAACTTCATCAGTGAAGAAATGATTATGACGATGACGCGACGTTAGTAAGACAAACCTTGTTACCGGTCGCGGCTACGCAATGCAGCGCAGGCGTGTGAAAAACCTCATAAATCACTAATTACTACCCATGTGTAGAACAAGCGTCGCGTTCCAGTTCATGTGAGAAAATCAAAACGCATGCAAGTAGAACGGCTAGCACGGTGCACGGTGTATTTGACGAATTATTCATGACTTTTAGCATAATGGGCACGGGCGCAGGAAAGTGCTGTTTCATTGACATACTTTTTCTTCAATTTTTAAATGTTAATTATACAATGTTTCTAATCGATTGGCGATTAAATTAATTGGATACATCGCCGGATAAGGTAAGGCTTTGATAAGATTTCGTTAAACCTTTTAGCTTTTAAAAATACATTATCACAAAGGAGACTGTCCACCGAGAACGAGTGGCACAAAGGGCCAAGCGAGCATGGTCGGCATAACCCTCTTAGATCGAGTGCGTAACACCGAAATCAGCCCTCGGACGAAATTATACGACGTCGGGGACCGGCGGTGCGCCTCAAGTGCACCTGGGCAGGACATTTGGCTAGACGCGGAGATGGCCGATGGAGCAAGGCTTTGACCGAGCGGTTTGGCCAAAGAAATCAGGGCCGTCCTAAGGCTGCGGTTTCACTGAGCCGGAGCGGAGCATAGCGGAGACGAGCTGTGCCGCGATTCACCAATCACATGGCTTGAAATCCACTCGGAATCTCTTTTCAAGCCATTTGATTGGTGAATCGCGGCACAGCTCGTCTCCGCTCTGCTCCGCTCCGCCACAGTGGAACTGCAGCCTAAAGCTCGTTGGGTTGACGACATCGTCAAAGTCGTGGGAAACATTTGGATAAGGGACGCACAGAACCGGGAAATGTGGCAGAAAAAATGGGAGGCCTATATCCTCTGCAGTGGGTGATTCCGGGCTGATATGATGATGATGATGAATATGATGAAATACATTCTTATTGCAAGTAAATTCAGGCTAATATTGCACAGAAAAACAGCACTCATCTCACGTGAATTAAAAAAAGAAACTGCAATTGAGATTCCATTTTCAAACGCGTTCCATTGCACTCCATTTGAATATTTAAAACAGCAACGGAGAATATTTTCATTTTAATCGGCAAATATTTCGATAATTCAAAACAATGTACGAATCGACTATCGCTTGGTGCGGGCCATGTAATAATATTCGTTATCACCACGGTATAAGTCGATTATTCGACCGTGAGCGAATAAAATTTATCGCTTGATAACACTTAACTAAGCGAACGGTTTTTGTATTGGATAGTGTTGTTACGTAAGGTGCTTTCGCCACTCGGTGAAACTGGCTGGATCGAATCCGGTTGCAGTTTTGAAACCTGCACTGTTACATTTTCTGTCACACGTTACATAGTCCAAATGTTGAGGTCGTTGGTCTGCCCTTTATTGGAATTTTTATATTTCCTGTACAAAAGGATTTATCGTAACCGACATGACGTAATCAATAGAAGATTAATGAAAACAACCGATATCTATCGAGTGCCCGTTGTTATTGAAAACCAATAAGACTTCACTAGAAAATTGGATCGTGATAAAACATAAACTATTATTTTTGTAAATAACTCCATGCAATAGTATTGTTTTAAGTTTCTGTGTTAATGTAAATTATTATAAGAAACCTACTGAAAAAAATATTGTAAATCGTAGGTGGTGTGGTTGCTAGGTGTCATTGGAGTTTTTAAACGCATAGATTATTTCGTACTTACATACCTTATATTACTTTAGATATAGTCACGTCTCTTCAATCAATCAATTCTATTAGTGAATGAGGCAAAATCATCTCAAGTTGTCTGTTTTATTGAACAACATATTCTTTAAATGCAAGTCTATAAATGTATAAGTAGTGAATGAACTCCTAGCGATCATTAAATCCATAATAATATTATAAGAGACCAGCGATGGCCCAATAGTGGCGGCCCCGGCTTACGAACAGTAAGTCGTGGGTTCGAACCCAGCCAGGCGCATTACTTTGTGTAATTTATTTCATAACCACTGCTCTCAAAACGGTGAAGGAAAACATCGTGAGGAAACCGGCATGTCCTAGAACCAAAAATTCGAAGACATGTGACATCTACCAACCCGCACTTGGCCCGCGTGGTAGATTATAGCCCATTCCCTCTCATGGAGAGGAGGCCTGTGTCCCAGCAGTGGGAACATTATAGGCTGATTATGCTTCATGCTAATATTATAAATGCGAAAATAACTCTGTTTGTTTGTTACCTTTTCACGGCTAAACGGCTACCGGATCATAAAATTGGCAAGGAGATAGATTATAACGTGGGGAAGGACATAGGCTATCTTTTTTTTTCTTACACATTCACATAAAAAAATCCACGCGAGCGAAGTCACGGGCAACAACTAGTACGCAATAAAAGCCACTTTATTACTTTCTTGTGACAACCAGAAACAGAAATCTTAAGAAGAAGAAAAATAGAGGAAAATGATCTAGCAAAAGTTTTCAAGGCACCAAAGCATAATGGTTTCAAGTCTATAAAACAGCCCAAGTGTAGCATGGATTTAAACTCCGATTGGTGTGTCCTTCCCACCTGGAATCAAATTCTAGGAGCTGAGCGTTGCATCCCTCTTTTTGTATTCACCTAAGGCACATAAAGTCAAAGTTTAATATAGGACATTTAATATCTCCTGACCTTTGACACAGCTTTTAGCGAAAAATGTTCTCAAATTAACACAGTTATTAAGTTATATAATAAAATTGAAGCACTAATAAGCGTGCCTTCGCTACTCATTACAATACGTAACTGGAAGGTGACCCCGTCTACCTTTATCCGCCCGTCATGTGAACTCCGCAGACTTTGAACACTTATGTAATGTTCAAATATGACTTTAGTGAGAGTTTAAATCTTCTTAGATAGGTTCTATTATTATTCTGTGTCCTTAGGGTCGCACTTCGATATATTTGGGTCAACTTTGCATATAAATTTTGTTTTCTTTTTCAAAAGATCTGTCGGTACATTCAGAGTATTTGCTTTCGTAAATAAACCAAAAACCAACCGAAATTGACGATGGTAGCTAACCCATACCATCATCATCACCATATTAGCAGCAAGACGTCTTCTGCTTTATATAGGTTACGTCCAAGCGCCATCACATGGCCCGGTAGCTGTACACGTATTAGGATTGTCTTTTGGCCGTATCATCATACGTATGGAATCACAGTATGATCGCTCATCCATCTAAGAAGCAAGAACTGACTTTAGCGAACGCTAAATTACTCACAACTTCGTAATGAGATACTATCACGGTGTACAGTATGTTGCGCTTGCATCCGCACGCGGTAGTGATGGAGTATTTGGAGTAAGAATCGGTTAACATGAATATGATTTCAATCCAACATGTTTCTAAGACAATGGCCGGGACGCACGAATCTCTCGCGTGAGTCCGAATCGAGAATCTGGCGAAATACACGCGATTTTCGCGCATATTCTAAACACGCACGATGCATGTAATGTATATGGTTTTGCTAACGATTAAATAGGTAAAATATTTTCTTAATTCTTTACAGTTTTCTAAAGAAACGTTTTTTTATTTTTTTTTATCTTGCTACCTTTATTTATGTTTATATTAGTTTTCGGGCTAGTATTTAATTAAGTAGACAGGAGGTACGGTCTACATTAAACATTCTTTGATACTTATTTTTAATCTCAGCGTGTCCAATCGTTTTTCATATTGGTACATAAATCGATTTGTGTCTTAAAATTTAGTAACTTGTTATTGTATGTATATTAAAAACCGCGCGCAGCCGAACGACGACGAAAAAAACGTCCTATTTATAGATGATAGCAATTCACATTGCAAAGTGCAGAAGACTTGTTTAGAAACCCAATTATATCAAGGGACAATGTGCCCCTGAAGTTTAAAGAGACTCGAGAACTTAATAATCTTGAGAATTTCTCGGTAGCAGCCAAGGAGTACCCAAGTAGGCCGCTGCAAACATAATCTGCCAAAATGGGGTATTACTGGTCCCTCCAATACCGAGTGCGAGTGCGGCGGTCCGGAACAAACTATGC
The DNA here is from genome assembly GCA_910589295.1 of Noctua janthe. Classification (NCBI taxonomy): domain Eukaryota; kingdom Metazoa; phylum Arthropoda; class Insecta; order Lepidoptera; family Noctuidae; genus Noctua; species Noctua janthe. The sequence goes on from OU342560.1 coordinate 6,182,043, forward strand.
CCCACCTGCTGGAGTGTCCCAGGTGTCCGTTTACCTGCACTCTTGACGACCTGAATAGCGCCTCTGCCACTGCAATAAACCTGGATACCTACTGGGCCCAAACCGTGTAATATGTAAGGAACATCGATACGATAACAAGAAGCCAAGGAGTCTGGATTAATGCATGTTTGATGGTAGTAGGCTTGCTGTGTTGCATAGGATTTGGACATGGCTGGCTAGGTGTGCTATTGTATGCACCTCTGTCTGGTCCTTTGGGGATTGCAGGCTTGATGTTATGTGATGACACAGACTTATATAAATATAATCAATCAGAAACATTGGCAGTGTCTTATACAAGGAAAATAGAAGTTTTCCTGTATCTGAGCTTACAACATATGAACATACTCTAATGTTTATACCTGCTTATATGTGTAAAATTATTATTAATCCATAAGGGATTTGCAAAACCTTGATAGTGATTATGTATCTTTAAAAGAATGCATTAGTATAGGTACCTGCATACATCGTTACAAACAGTGTGTATTTATGTTTGATGAAACGTTCGTATCTTACAATGTATTGTTAGAAACGCTTACTAATGTAAGAATACTTGAAAACTTAAATGATTGGTTGATGTTTTTGGTCTTTACTAACAATCAAAGTTTGTCATTTTGCGAAACAATGACTTTCTAGGCATGGCACCTTTGAACCTGGCAATTTAAAACTAGGATCTAATGAAAAGCTAAAACAATTATTAAGTACATCCAACCTTGGTCCTCAATAACTAACAATCACTAGAGACAAGTGACTGGCACCAGACAGTTAGCCAGCAAGACTTGCACCATCTTATCGGGTTATAGACATAACGATATTTCGAATACTCAGTAAGATCATATCGCAGTAAATAGCACACTTAAACGTTTCGATAATCTAACTTTCTATCTAACAAAACCTGGTTATGATCTTGGGATTATCGTAGAGGTACTTGGTCTATGGTCTGTTAATGTATTTGCCAACAGTATCGCACGTAACGGAACTCAGCTATGAATAAATCTGAAGATAAAGAATTGCCGTAACGGTATAGCCAGTTTTACCTAAATGGAGAAATAAGAGGAGTCGATAGCACGAAATTCGTGTCGTTATTTAGAGATTCGGCAAACTTACTAAACTTCAAATTATAAGGAACCACGCATTTTCAGCTGTTGCTGAAGATAGGACTCCTAATACTGAAATAACTACCATCGCAACAGATGAAACCATTTTTGGAGAGCTAAAGCCTATTACCAAATTTTGTGTACCAGAGAACGTTCAGCGACACCGCGACAGTCCAATACGGAGATGACGAGACGAGCTTGAGTTCTACTAACTACTGGCAGAATTGTCCACACTAACACGAGATAGAGACGATTGGGAAGGATAGGAGATAGGGAGGCATTTACAATGCATGGCGGCAACACATGAAATGAATAAAGCCAACCGGATACCTATGTCTTATCAAACATTCACATCAACCTTTACAGTAAGTGTTTACTAACACCTATCATGCTGATGAAATTAATCCCCCAGTCGGAAGTCGGCAGGAGATTGATTAGATCTTGAATAATGATTAGAATACAAAGCGGCTCCTATATTAAAAGATAATCGTATAATTATCTATAAGTTCCGCGAACCTACAAGGATCATCTGATCACGTATCTAATTTTATTGGAATACACCTTGATTAAGAAGTGTGTTCCATAATGGTTTCTGCAATATCTTTACAGAGTTTCATGTCTGTCCTACAGATTTTTGTAATATTCTCCTCTTTTGTTTAATGGCATCTCGCAGGGCAATCTATGAGGCTGGCTTCTGCTTAACCGGACTATACAATATTCTCCATATTTATTAGAAGTGATATTTCCAGTGGGTATTCATCCCATTCCACATCTTGATTTTTGTCATAACTTTGCTCTTTTTACCAATTACGCCACTACGGCTAATTTTTAGCATTTTTTTAGACTTTTAACTATGATTAAAATACTTCGCAATTTTTACAACATTCAATGTCAATGCCAAATATAAATATTACAGTCTGATAGTACAATTTTCCTCATACAATTCTGATAAACGTACTAAAGTTAGTTAGTGTGTGTATCCAAACGAGTCGTAAAAACATTAAAATTGTGAGCACCGTTAATTTTGGGCCACTAGTAGCGGTAATAACACCTTGGGGCATCCGCTTGTTTGCCGCATAGATAATAATTGTAGTTACTAAACACGTAAAACCGTTGTTTTAGTGCAGTCAAAGATAACTTTTGTTTGTGTTGGTATGCGAGAAAGATTGGGTAAACAAGTCGCTGTTAACGTCTATACGTAACAAAACGCTTTTCCATCTATATCATCTAAGATTGCAGCTACTGCCCATGTCTTTATTTCATAAGTCATTAAAGCATGTTCGACGCCTCCCTACAGGCAATGACCCGCCTTCCATTTTGCACCGATTTCCCTGAAGACCTTATGAGCGTCAGTGAGCGGAGTTCGTGATAGCTGAGTTTTGTGGACCAAAAATATTACTTCCACCCTTTATCTCGACTCTTTGAAAGTGCTTCATGGTAATTTTTGTTTCATAGTCGGAACTGATGCCGCCATTTTGTGTTTCTAATACAATTTCCGCAGACTACTTACTACTACTTCTACTTATTCGAGAACCCAACAGCGCCTTCATAATTGCCTTCAAGCGTCAATAGAAACATACTTGCTCTCTGCAAAGAAGACTGGTCAATCAGAACTACGTTAACTAATCAGAACTAACCTGCTAGCTACAAGTTCCACATTTGCAACTACCCACGCAAATGAGAGTGTAGGAACACTCTCCCCACGGACACTTCTATGACGTCAGAATTGGCGTAGTTTTACACCGTCACTGCTGGGTGCATGGTATTGACGTCACTGGTTCGCGTGTTAAGCCGACACGTTTCGGGCTAGAAGCGTGCCCTAAGCTTACGTCTGAATTTTATCGTGCGCATTTTATACGTCATCCTATTACTTATCAAGAATTTTTACTCGTATGTTGGGATTTTCCGATCTAACCAAATGAGACTTTATACTTTTAGCATTAAATTTTAATCTTGACTGACATTTTCCAAGTCATCTTCTGCCCTTATACTAATTAATTTGGGATCTTCTTCCTCCATACTTTTCTACACATCCAACAAGTACCTCTCCATAGCAACTCCCGTTCATTCTCATCTATTTGAGCTGCTTTTGTTTTCTGGCAGTCCTTGCAGGATGATACTACAGCACCCTCCATAAATAACACTATTGTTTTATAAGACAATATTTTGATTTTTCGCTGATGAATGATATGATATAATGATGATGAATATAAATGTTGATGGATGGGAAGGGAGAGGAAGACCAAAGATAAGATGGATGGATTGTGTGAGGAATGATATGAAGGAAAAAGGAGTAAATGATAGCGTGACGATTGACAGGGGAGAATGGAAGACAAAAACGTGGCAGGAAGATGATGACTTTGATTTTTCACTGCAGAACCGTCACACTTTTCCATCTAATCCAAAAATACCTATGTTTTAATACAATATTGTTATGAACGTCCAGCCTTAAAGCGTAGCTAACAAAACGCAAGGTTTTAGTAAAATTTTCTACAATTTTTTTACGTATTGGCGTAGCTATCGACCCACGTGTGGCTTATCAATGCCATGTGAACGTTTCGGTACGTTGCCATAAAAATTCCATATAAAACCCGTTGCGAATTTACGGAATGGTGTACATACTCTACACTATGGGTTCTAAAGAATTCCTAATTTAATGTATTGATAGCGGGCTGACCTTGTGTAAGGAAAAGGTAATTTCTTTGTAATCTTCGTTTCACACTTAATATTAATTATTAATGATGTATGAATAGTTAACACCTTAAGCTGTAATTTACATTGAGATTTAACGCTAGAAATAAATATCATTCTTTACTATTTATTCGTGACTGCCTCGTTGGTCTAGTGGCCGCAAGCGCTACTGCTGAGCATGAGGTCCTAGGTTCGATTCCCAGGATGGGCAAAGTGTGATTGTGTCAGTAGCAGCCATGGAGTCTGGATTTGTGCCCGGTTGATGGCAATAGGCATACCCCCTATTACACCTACATTTCGCCAGTTACGTTTATCGTAACTGGCGTAATGTGGGTGTCCTATTAAGTACACCGCTGCCTAACCCTACGGGGACTACAGGTGTTATGTAGACTACATTTCTTAAACCCATTCTTGTCTCATCTCTCTCACCATCTTTCAAGTCCTGGTTGATCCAGACACTACGTATGCAATAACTTCTGGATTCCCTTCTGCAACACCCCATATTGGCTTTGATCTTAAACAGGCTTATGACTGTACGCCCTGTGCGACACCTTAAACCTGATACAAAATGCCCAGAGCATCTGACCACTTCACTCATTATTATGCACTTCCTAGAATTAGCAACTTTATAAAAGGCTTTATGAAAGGCTATTTTGGAATAACCGCTTGACAAAGTCCGACTACAATTATAATAGAACTGCGAAAATATGTCCAATTTATTTCCAGTGAGACAGACGTCTGAAGTTTTGGGCTTGCATTTGATTGCAGTTTAATTCAGTTTGTGTTACTGCCGCACACGTGTTTTATCAACGGAATGGGCAGACAAAAACTATTGATCAATTAAAAAGCGATTTTATCTATCAACCTTTTCAAACTTAGTTAGTTGCGACCACCTACAGAGCAATCACAATATCTCTCATTAGCTGAGTTGCATAAAAACGCAATAGATAATATCTAGGAAATGCAACATAACCTAGAACTATGACTTGCGCTGTCTTAGAACACTGAGCAAGTACTAATACCTAAGTCCTTGAGTCAGTGCATTCATGCAGTTTGATACTTTGACATTGTGTGCACTGGCTAATGGCTAGGTACGAAAAACGAATTTCTTGGCAACATTGGCTTTAAATTTTGATGCTTGTAGAAGTCCTACTGGCTTAGTTGCTAATCAAAATGTAACCGAGTGCTGCTCTGATCATTAAAAATCAGTAAAAAAAAAGTGTCCTTTTTATATCAGGCCACTGTGTCCCACTTCTGGGCAAAACCTCCTCCTTGGCTTTCCAATATTGTTATCTTTTGCCTTCTCCGATCAATTAATTTTTTTTTAACTGATTTCCAATTATGACCCGGAATCAATCATGACAGTATCGCATAATAATATACATTTTTTTTAAGGGATCCCTCTTTCTACACCAGACCTAATTCTGCTGTGATTGTAGATTCCTACTTCATTCTTCGACCTATACGGCATACCTGTCACCCATATTATTATTATTGCATTTCAGCGTCGCACAACAAACGTATTTTTCTAGAACATTCCTCAATTAACGTTTCCAACTGTAGCCATTTATTTCCCTGTCGGTATCTAAAGACACGTATTACGCATCGTCCTAACGTGGAGTCCATTGTCGCTCATTGCTTATATCCGGTGTCGCCAGGGCTTATTCACGGGCACAGATCTAAAGATTTACAGGATAATATAAGAGCAGTAAATTGGTAGAAGATTGAGCGTAGTTGAGTCACGGAAAATTGCATTGAGGCGAATGTAGGGCAACTGGAATTAGCATTGTTTTCGGTGGTTTTCTTTATCGTGAAAAGTTATATAAGAATTCAGAATACGGATTTTAACTATAATTGGTTTACTATCTCACAAAAAAGCCAAATACGATACACCGAAATTATCTCGGTACATATAGTTTCCCGACGCCACCGCCTGCGTGAGCTGCATTCGCGAGCCCCGCCCATCGAGCTATGATTTATTTTCAAGATGGCTAGAAAATTGTTACCTATTCGTTGATGGAAACATAACACTGATAGATAACAATGAAAATATCTTCCAAAACTGTCTTAACAGAATTCTTTATCAAAACACGTTTACTATCTATCACCAAGCACTTCAATACTATCTAAAACAGCGTTAAAAAATTATCTTAATACTACTAACCCATTGACTTATCCAGACCGTCACTGCATATCATATACAGGGTGGAAGGGACCGACGCGAAAACGGTTACCACGTATTCAGAACATCATTCTGAGCCCCCATAGAAATTTTTCATGGATTATTAAAAAAAAAAACAGCTGTTCCATACATTTTGACTGTAGGCATTGCACTATTGTAGGAAACCGCAGATTTTTACGATGACTCATTAGTTGTAGAATGCGTTTAGTTCTAACTAACCCATGTAAGTCTAAAGAAATATAATCCTTAAGCTATGATAATTTTACGGCTTTTTTGCACTGCACGAGTGACCTTAGGAAGTAGTAAGTTGAATAAATTGACCTTTAAAAGGCATCAGTACTGTACATGGATAGTTATCATCATCGCTTGCAGTCTGTTCATGAATAAATGCTATTGTAGTCATCGTAAGTACGTTTAGTTTATTTATAAAACACCGTTCCAGACCGTTTGTCTGCTTGTTAAATATACAGACTACGCACGTGGCGAATTTGCCTACAGAGTCGACGACGACGGAAGTATTTCTAGTATTATAAGTTTTTAAACTATTCTAGTCACTAAATTTATCATTTACACTAGAAACGGGATAGCGCGAGCGAACGGTATGGTGATTACAACAGCGCCGAAATATCGGGAACTAAAAAAAAATAGTAATAAAAAATGGGACCACCGCGGAATAATATTCTTCCAAACAAAAAAAGAATCATCAAAATCGGTTCACAATTGGCGAAGATATCGCTGAACATAAACACACAAAAAAAAAACAGTCGACTTGATAACCTCCTCTTTTTGGAAGTCGGTTAAAAATAGTAAATATCCCGCTTCTAGTGTTTATGATAATTTCTAGTATTGTTTCAGGAACCGATTGAATTAATCAACATCTGCCTAGCTTTTTCCCAACTATGTTGAATCTTGGGGTCGGCTTCCAGTCTAACAGAATGCATCTGAATAGCAGTATTTTACATGGAGCGACTGCCTATTTAATATGGAATTAATAAGGGACTTTTATTAATCCCATGTTAAAGAGGTTTTGATTTGCCAACGAACAACGTTGTATTTTTTTTTCGGGCTTAAGGAAATCTGATTTTTATAATTCGGTCTGAACGTCCACTGGTCGACAGGCAGCTAACAGGCTTCTACAAGCAACATTCTCGATATATTGCGGAACAGTCACAACACTAAACAATATTAGTAGTCAACACCTTAACGAAAATGCCGGTTGCACACTAACACGCCAACATTATAGGAAGGTTGGTACTCCATGAGTCACTCCTCATACCGACATACCAGCATTGATTGCAGGCCATTCATTAGCAAAGAGCAGGTCAACACTTCCTCCGCGTCTGATAGAAACGCGCCGTGTGAAGGATGCCTTAAGTTCCGCTCCAAAGACGACGCACGTAACAGATAAGAGACTTTGCACACTGAATACGATGCGCGACTCGGATTCGCCGCCTTCATACGCCTATTGTTACTGGCCGTTGACTTCGGCAGCTCAAAAAATCTCTTTGATGATCGTTAAGCACGATAAAAAAGATTTATTTACAGTTACTTTTTCTCGACTATAATGAATCTTAAAATTCAGCACACGATACAACAGTAAAATTAATTAACATTGATGATGAGCCCTTTTTGTGTTAACGCATTACACAAACTTATCAAGCTTCCCCATATGGGTACACATTTGCAGTATAGACACATTAACACCTACTTGCTTTTATGTGCATTATAAATTTACGACATTGGCTCCCTGTTGTTTGTGACACTACGATAAAAACAGCGAAATTACCTAATTTTCTTGACTTTCTCATAGTAATTTAAGGCTAAGTAAATGTATTTTTAACAAGCAACAAATTACTAGTAATGGGGCATTCGCACTGTAATAGCCTTCTGCGCAGGTTTCATGCGTCAGTCGTTGTCACAAATATTCCGTGTGAAGAGTTCCTAACTGAATCACATCGTAAGTCAGTTATGTGGGTAATATTATAATCAGTATTGTTCCTCCTTTAGCGGTGAAAACTTTAAAAGAAATATCTCGTTTATTATCTTTAGAACCTAATCGAGTGGGGCAATGGATCTTGTTGAAGTTTTTCCGTTATGCGAGAAAATTTTGAACAAAAGTGGGGCTTCTTTGTTAGTAATCGATGCTTTACTTGAAGACGATTATATTGTTTCAAGTCTACTGTACAAGCGTTTCGTATGATCAGGTATTTTAATTTACTCAAAAGAGCTTTATTTAATCTATAAACAACAAAAACATAATACTGTTTGACGTTCAACAAACCCTTACAATGCTTACAGAACTTTCCTATGTGAAAAACTTTGAACAATATTAAACCTTCAACGAGAAACCATAGGTGTTCTTATTGTTCGCAGTTTCTAGGTGACTTGGGAACTATGGAACATTCTCATTTGTGAATATAATACGCGGTACCTAACAAAACACAATAATTCTAAGGTATTTTTGCTTTTTGATTAAATATCTAAAACAAAAGTAACAAGCGCGAAATTCGCACGCGATTTTCGTTACCGTGTTTTTAAAAGCATCAAAAACGCATCGTAGAACTACAGCCTAACTTAGTGGTAAATATTATTAAGTACTTTCATCGCAACAATGAAGAAAGTTTATTTTATTTTTTGCTAGGAATTCGGGTGAGAACAATGGCGATCCAATTAACGCGTCGATATTTTAAAGAAACGCAGTTTACAAACATTTTGCGCCGTGGTTTTATAATGGCTGCAAAAAAACATAGGACATTTATGCTTTTTATTTACAAAACAGTTCCTTGGTAACGCGCGGACAGTCTTACTTAGCACTGCAGGTCTGCTTTTCTGACAGATACGAGCGAGATAGCAAAGCAGCGAAGCCAAGCTTCGTAACTATATTCCTCTTTCAAACTATTTCCACCTGAGCTAAGTCGAGTTGCACATCTTTCGCTCCCCTAGCGGCAAGATGTGCTAAGTTGTCATACACATGTAAACGAATTATCTTCGTTGAACCTGAGCTACGCCAAGCTTTACTATGAAAACCGAACGACCATATTGGTTTGAACCTGCGACCTTCCGATTACACTGGACGTCTTAACCAATTAGACCTTCAAACCCTGCTCGCACTCGAATTTTTCTTTCCATATCAAAACAGCTGTAGTTCCCTACGCAGGGTTTGCGTATAAAAATATTAAAACCATATTGGTTGTTACACAGCTTAACACATCAGGGTCTCAGATTGTGTATTAAGAATCTAAATGGCTATCTCCACTTAGATCTTCAACTACACAATCCTAGCAATGCACTTCTTGTGTCACACAATTGTGATAGACCAATCCTGACCTTTAAACCTGCACAATTGCTCCTCTCAACACATGCATCCCTAGTACTTCTCACTTTTATACTATACGTCTATACACAGTTCTTCCACAAATATTTTACCTCTAATTTTGTATGACTGTGAAAATCACTGTTACTACTAGGTATTACTGTAACCTACGTCATCCCACTGCTGGACAAAGGCCTCTCTCTCCGCATACCTTCCAGGTGTTCCGGTCCAGGACCAATGTGGACTAGTCGTTGGTTGCTCAAAATCACAATGATATTTATTTTTGTTATAATATGGTTGCGACGACGATCCGTCAAAATAAAAATGATCTTTATTGTTTTTGTATTAAAGTTGCTTCTGTTATTGGTAAAATAACTGCGACAGGACTGTACCGAGAATAAGGTAACTAGGACGCCTATTGGAGCGTACGTAACGCGTCCCGACGCGGCGCGACGACGGTTAAATACGTTTTGTTGTTGTTACACAACCCTGTGGCTGCTGTGGAAAATTTTAGTCGATTATGCGTTTAGTTTTAGCTGGTTGGGGGAGGTTAGTGTTATGAGAAAGTCTGGCACAGTGCTGTATTACGTGGACTATTTAAAGCCTCTTTCTATGAGCAAGGACTGCGAAATAAAGTTGGTAGATGAAATTAGATTAAGGAATTTCAGATTTCAGAGAAAACCGATACAAAACCTATAAACATTATTTTTAGTATATGCGAAACGTGAATATAGTTTCTTCAGAATAAGTAACTGAATCGATTCCAATAATTTTTAAACCATGTTATATTTTGTCCCAAAAATATTTAAAAAAGGTTACAAGTTGGTCACCGAGCGACACTAAGTACCTATCGCAATCATTTAGGTACCTACTGCTAAATTATTATTATCAATCTCAAGACGACGCTGGAGGCGCGAACGCGGCGGCACCGCGTCGTGACGACGTTTTTGTGTGTACAATCAGGTAACAGAACGAGTTTATAACTTCGTGATTTTTCATGATACAGTTTTGAAATTTTGTACATAGATTCTTTACATAAAAATACTAGACACGTGTTTCAGGTTTCGCATATACTAAAACTAGTGTTGTATAAGTTTTCAAACTGACACGGTCACTAACATTACCATTTATACTGAAAACGGGATATTTACCAGCTTACTATTATTATACAAAGCCTGTACAAACCTTCATTCATCATTGTCTTGTTGGGAAACCCGTGCAGAAGTGAAGACCTTGGACGGATATAATGCCTAACTATTATGCGACCGACTGGGAAAACGGCGTGGCACCTAATCATGGGAATCAAATTTAAAATCTATGTAGAACTAATCGATACTTTTTTTGTTCCGCACTTCAAATTAAATCGTAATTCATTTAATTACGCACTTATCAATATTTATTTTTACTAAAAACGTGTATTCGCAAACCTACATGGCTCCATCTACAGTCAAGATTCCAAACTTACTTATTAGGACAAAAATTGCGTGTAAAATGATTGCTACAAGTATTTCCCAGAACACTTAAATAGGCATGTGACAGAATGTTACAATTCATTTAGTTATTAGTTGATCAGTTATGAGATAGCGAAGCCTAATAAGTAACATGGGCAAGCGTCGAGTTATTTACTTTCTTATATGCTTCACATCCGTAGGTTTGTATAAAGTGTAGGAAAGTGCAGAAAGCCCACTACTATTAGCGCTAATATTTTCTGCTGCTAATGCGTCAGAATACGAAATCTCGCCTTCAGTTTTGCGTTTAGTCAACTTAAAAAACGGTATTTGAGATTCTCCGTGTCTTGCTATGCTGTTTTTGGTCTAATACGACACATACATAATAGAACATGATGTCTGTAATCTCAGAAGGTTTAGGCAGAGGTGTAATCATAGCTCTATGACTATGGTCATAGAGCTATGAGCAGCGCACAATTTCTGGCTTCGGCCTGCTATTCAAAAATTCCTAAAATTTCCCTTTTATTGGGAGATTCTCGTTTTACTCTCGTATGGCCAGAACCTTCTGTCCTCTTCTGTCATATGCCAAGTCTTACAGCAATAAAGTGTTACCAACATTCTTTCACAAGTTTCCTTTTAAGACTATAGACAAAATTGTAGTAGAACATATAAGTGCCTGCATTCCTTTGCTATGTGAATTCATAATTTTGTAATTAAAAATTGCGACCAATGTTTCGTTGCCACCTTTAGATAATTGGCCCAGAATTTAATGATAACGAGGTATTTTTAAAACAATGTTATTAGACGATAAAGAAAACAAAAATGTGGGTAGTCAAGGGCTAAAACAATTTGATCTTCGTCTTCGCATATTGTTTGTGACAGACTAACTTGCTTCATGTTCTTCTGCATCGATCCCAATGCTGAGGTTCTACGTACAACACGTCCCCAACTTATAATAACGTGGTCCTCCTGCAATGTGGACCGCTCGTTACATGCTGCCTCCAACAGCCTTCTGAATCACGTCTGACCATCTTACTATGCTTTCTTTGCACCTGACTAACTTGCTATATATATAACTGCCAAAATACAGGTTAAATGCAATTCTTTAGTTTCTACACTGATTGCAAAAACCCAGTTCTAAAACTGCAATTTGGCAGTTACACTGCAGTCAAATTCTAGACCAAAATCTGGCGGCTTCAGAGCAGTGGAACTTTGTAAAGACCTCGACCCAAAATCCAAAGTCCTCTGATATCAAACGACAAAGTTTCAAAGCAATACAAAAAAGTGACATTTAAAAAAACATAATAAAGAGTTAAAATAAGCTGCCTATTGTTCAAAACCGTAAAATGAATAGTTTAACTGGTATTTTAATCTAATTGCTCTTTAAAACCAGTGAAGCGACATTAGTAGTTAAATTGTAATGGTTGCTTGATTGGCCACTGTCGCATGCCTCGAACTTCATGCCTCTGCCTGTAGCACTGGCAATACATGCCTCATGCCTCGAGGAGCAGAGTGTTCATTTGTGCATGAGATTCATGCACAAATGAACACTCACATTGCTTGATTGGCCACTGTCGCATGCCTCGAACCTCATGCCTCTGCCTGTAGCACTGGCAATACATGCCTCATGCCTCGAGGAGCAGAGTGTGCATTTGTGCATGAGTAACTAGGTATTGGTATTTTCATCGGTATTAAAGAGAAAGATGCAAATGGCAAAAGCCATTGTGGCGTGGTGTTTATTTGATTCCGATTTTGATAAGATTCCATTTTTTTTATCGTTAGGATTTTAGCTTAACCTTTTGAACGCCATCCTGACAAGCAAGCGCGTACCCTGTACGCCAACGACACAAATATGTGACAAAAAATGCGGTGCACTATAGACACGAAATAAATTTGTAGTAATTAGTGCGAGGTTAAATAAAATTTCAATATCATGAGTATAGTGTTTATTTGAAATTAACAGACAAATATGTTAAAATAATCTTGTTTATCGATAAAGTTTTGGAATCCCTATTCTTTTTGTAGGTATTTGCGCTGAAATAGTGGCTTGGCGAGGAGGGCACGCGCGTGCGTTTATGCTCTGGCGTTCGAAAGGTTAAAGCTAAACGTAAAACTAAGTCAAACTTTTCCTTTTGTTCAAATGTTTCTAAGAAAGAATTTCCTTCACTACATTTATTCAACGACAGCTAGGCTTACCTTTACTTGGAATATTCATCTTCTGGACGAGATTCGACCTTATGAATTTTGTATTGACAATTGTCAACAATGTTAACATAACATGAACCATCTCGTCGTCTTCTAAAGTCCCTGTATTTAGATCTAACATCATCTCTGTACAGAGATTTCCGACAAATTTTAAATATTGACTCGCGGGAGTCACTCTTCTCCAGAAAATAATGAACACAGCCAAAACATACATTATCCCATTTACAAAACATATAGAATATCTAAACCAGAAATACTTTGAGGAAACTTGATGAAATGTACAATAAAATGCATTATTAATGACTAGCTTTTGCTCGCGGCGTCGCTCGCGTTAATTTAGAATTTGACAATCAATTCGGGTTGTACTCTGCTTGTAATAATATAATTCAGTCATGATTCGAAACACACGTGGCGCCATCTAGAGTCATAATAACGTTATTGTTGTTTTCCTCGGGAACAGTACTTTTTATCGGGATAAAAGGTACCCTATGTCCGTTTCTGCACACCTGACAACGTATATGCAAAATTTCAGGATGGTCGGTTCAGTGGTTTAGGCGTGAAAAGGTAACAAACTTACTTTTGCATTTATAAAAATGAAATATTAGGTAGTTTGTATCCCTACGATCATCTATTATTTGTTTCATAAACCACGAGAAGTGGGTTTGTCCTAACATAATTATTACGAGTAGCTCGTAGCTAGTATACTTTGAGCTAAAATTGAATATCAAACTGTTCACACTCGACCTAATTTGCTGAAAGTTAACCTCTTACTAAAACTACATATAATAGTAACCCGAAAGGTTGATCTACATCGCGGCCATTATTTTAGCTGGCCTGCTGGGCAAAGACCTCCCTCCATCTTTTTCATCCCCTTTTGCCAGCCCCTTTTCTGCGCCACTTCTTGCAAAATCCCTAGGAAAACATCCAAGTCGTCTCGATTAATATGACAGTGTTTTAGTCTGCTACTGAAAATTCATAATAGGAAGCTAGGAACAGCAAGTTTAGGAGGTCCCTAAAGACCCTAAGGAAGCAGGAGGTGACCACACTACCGCTGCATAAATCAGGTCATCACAGAGCCATCGCACTGTGTCAATGGCGCAACTATTACTAGGTGAAACGACAGTTTGGCGAGTTCATCGCGCACACTGGACTATGGAAGGCCGTCATAATGTGGCTACATTAGCCAAATTATGTAAACATCTATCATTGTAGCTGACATACTATGTATGTTTTATAACAGTGTGTCCATAGCTTTTAGTAGCTGCACCAATAATGCGAAATGAAATGGTTCGATATTTATTTATTTAAGTAACCTTTCATTGGAACGCCATACAGCCATGAAGTACTTTATCAGCTGCTATCCATCCTCCCACAATTGCCTATAAAGACAATGGTTTTATAGAAAACGGGCATGCTTTTAGCGTCGGGCTGCAATATAATCTGCACTAAATATTTTTTAGTTTGGATGTACTTATGAAACAATTTCCGAAAGTAAAAAAAAATGTAATTAAAAAAAAAGTTCACTTATGGAAGGCTACACCAAGATATGTCTCTTCGACGCTGATGAAGTCGCGCGCAGAAGCAAATTAATCATAAATACTTTGTCCATCAATATAAAGGAAAAGGCTTGCATAAACTAGTAAGGCAGCGTCCAAATAGTATCTCTGAACTTGGGAAAACCCTAATAACACCAAATTGAGCGCCGCACATGCACACTTGCACGTGGGTGCATGCAAACCGGATCACCGGACGGAACCGCCATAAATCACGACATTGTAATTAAATTGTATGGTATTTATGATGTTTATCGATTCGTTAATATGGGTCAATTAAGCTTCCGCATCGAGATATTAAGACGAAGAAATATTGTGATCAAAGCTGAAACTTCTGCAAGAGGATTTAAAAAACAAAACTTATATTGTTTTTAAGAAGCGTTCAGGCATTACACGTTTGAAGAAGTGTTTGGTAGGTTTAGTACACTTACATTTCACGAGTAAAATTATTAGTCTCAAAGATATGAAAGATATTTACATCCAGACTACAATCTGCTTATTAAAAAACCTACTTAAATGGAAAATACAATAAGTAGGACATTTCATTCATACGTGTATCTCCTGATCACTAACGAGCGGTAACTAACAATCATCTGGTCTAATTTTCCTTATTTTTTCAGGACAAAATTCTCCTTGATATTTCCATTACCTATAACTAAAAAAACGCATTTTCTTGTCTAATATTCCGCTTAGAGACAAACTCATTTTAGAAAAGTAATAAATAAAATATACTTATGTGTCGCAGGGACAAGACGTGCATACAATATTAGAAAAAAACTAACAAAAACACAACACACACTAAAAACTAATTTACAAAACAGATTTATGGTAATTCTGAAGTTGGAGCTAAGAAACTTGATATATTTACGTAATGCATTATGCAGGTCCATTAAATTATGAGAATACATAAGGTCAGATGATAGAGACCAAATAGAAATTGCATCTGAATTCACTTTGAATTGCTTGGTTGGTAATGAATTCTGTTTAGCTTTTATAAAGCAAGTGTATGATTTTCAATGGGACATGTTTTTTTGAAAGAAAAACTCAGTGGTTTGCAAATGTGTTTATACTTTCCACTTTGGAGTTTTGAACATACAAAACATAACATCACGCTTCTAATCCCTGAAGGGTTAATCAGAGTCCCATACTAAATTTCAATACCTACTCGACCCAAACCTGTACGGGACAGCTGATTATTTTTTCGGATTTACGGTATTAGACCCATGGAGGAAGTTGTACAGTTTGATGGTCAGCAGCATATCCTTTCATATGACTATACCCTTTCTGTTACACCCTGTATAGATCTATCTATATTATATCTATATAACGACATTTTGATTTGTTTAGTATATAAAATAGCGTCCATATTGACGTACGTCCAAAACAGATTCCCAGCACTCAATAACACAACATCTCATAAATCCGTATTTTCGACGACAACTCCACAATTTCTCGATTACGTTTTCATCGATCAACGTCGATGTTTTTCCGTTTTCCCTCCAATCAATGTCAGGCTTACGATGAAAACAATGCGCCGTGCACAGCCGCGGTCCCGGACGGAAGCCGTAATAGCGATTATCCGGTATTTTCAAATCGGAAATACGTTTACCGAGTAGATTGGTAACGAAATAGTGTTACATTATTATAATGTGTAATACTGTGTCTGTTGGTATTGTATTCATAGATACAGTCAGTCTAACTTAGCTTTAATGGATGTTTCAGATTTCAGGCTGCTGTATTTTTGATCAGATTTCAGAATTCGTTTCACTTTTAGCGTACCTAACCTCTTGATTTACATAGACTGCCAAACAAAATATTTTTTTCTTGCTCAGCGGGTTTTCAGCTTACGTTTAGGCAAAACTCCATTTTCATAAAGCCATTAAAAAAAAAGCCAGGAGATACCTGGAGGGGATCAAAGCTCTAAGTTAAAAACAAAGCACCACCACCGCTAGTTATTCGTCCTACTACGAACCACAGACTACTCGCACGAGGTTACGTTCACTTAACCATTCATCTGAGAGTACGCTATAAACAAATACAGACGTAAACGACCACATATCGTAAAGAGCAACAATCTCGCCTTTCTAAGCGCAAGTAAGTAAAAGTCTGGGACAATTATCACAATGTTGAGAACGGCAGAAGATCCACTCTGTTCAACGGGCTGAAAGATGCCGAAAGAAAGCTATTAGAGCAAAACATCTTTCAATTTTGTGTCAATCTTTTGAAGAAGAATGAACTGTTAAGCCTTCACGGTTTATAACTAAACTTACAATGTCATTTACGGGATATCTTTCGTGATTTTCCGTGAATTATTGTGAGTTCACAATGATTGAAAACCACGGAAGATATATATTTAGACGGAATGATGTTACGAAATGTACGTTTAAAAAGTTGTCGCTTTCTGTAATAAATGAATAATGATGTATTCTCACAACCAGAAATAAACGAAAAAGTATTTATTGGCACTTGGTAACTTCTCAAGCAATTGGTTGAAATAGTTATTTTTATTAAGGCATATTATAATAGTATTGTTTCTACGCTTTTCTGCTACAAAAAGAACCGGGAAGGAAAAACTGCAATACGAAATATTAATCTACATGTTTTTTTCATGCCGTATTACCTTAGCCCTAGACGCTAGCTATGTATTGTCATGTTATGAAAGGTAACTAGGTAACTACTTGATTCTATTTCAGTTGCACAGTTCAAAAGCTCGGTCTACTGATTCGTTTACGATTAATTTGGCGGCGTCTTTGAAACTAGATCTTGATATCAAAAAACCGTTTGAAACGTGCCTTCTGAGCGTACTTTCACAGTATGAAACAGCGCTCTCCCACGTTAGATAGACCGCCACGGCTTTTCGACTGACAACCGGTACCGTCGACGATCCGTTACTTTACCTGAAATGTATGTTTTATTAGGTACGTCTAGTTGCAGCGTTGGTAGATCGCGGATTTCATTTTTTGGGGACAAATAGTTTTTTGGGGAAATTTATTCCTTTGAATGATTTTCGTAGAGATATCAAACTGTAAAACTAAGAAAAAAGAGTGATATCTTTTGATTTTCTTCGTTTTAGTTAGTTACACGAACACAAAATTCGATAACTAGCGCAGACAGATAAAATGCGGGGTGGGATGCACGAGGCATGCGCATTGCGTGTGAGCGGGTGGCCTGTCCAATTTTTTTTTTTTTTACATACCTTTTAAAATTTAATGGGGAAAAAAAATGCAAAACGTAACATTTTGAAGAAAAAAAAAATGAATTTTGGGAAAATTCTGAAACTTGATCTAGCAACTCTGTCCTAGTTCGTAGCTCATGTTATTCATGAAATCATAGTAGACACGCTTCACGTATTACGTAAATGATGTATTTTTATGTAGATTTAATGATATTATTATAGTGAAATCAGGAAAACAGGAAGTAGTGAATGGGTTAACGGAAAATTGATGTTGTACTTGCGTTTTCATTATTTTACATCATATTTTTGTGACTGCCTGTCTAGTGGTTCGATTCCCGGGTCAGGCAAATTGTTATTGAGATTTTCCATCAAGAATTCCTCAAGAGCAGCCACGAACTGAACATAACTGGCAAAATTTGGGTGTACTATCTTAGGTAAACCTCTGCTTAACCCTTGGGTGATTACAGGCGTGATGTTATGATGATGATGATACTTTTGTGACATTTTTAGTAAGCTAGGACATATCTTAATCATTTTCTTTTTGTTTGAATTTCTGCTTGGTCTATTAAAACTTGCATGAATGTAATGACAGGCTATTCGATCGAATCGCATCTGAATTCCTATGTATCGTTCTCTTAAATGCTACGTTTAGACGAAAGACTCAATTTACATTCTGTGAACGCTTTTCCTCAAATATCTTTCTTCGCTTGACTTGAAATAACTGTTACTTGTTTAAACATCGCTTAAAAAGCAGATCTAAACCAGTGTCCCGTAAACTTTTTATTTTCACTTTTTTTTTTTAATACATCAGTGGCGAAGGTACAACTCGATTCCTACCGGCTTCCTTTTGAAAAATGGCAGAGTCAGTATTCTATAGACAAATAATATAGCCACATTAAAGAAATGTACTCCGGCTTATCTCTTACAAAACCCTTCTTTACTGACATACATGTAGGCAATCGGAAAATTTTGGTGATACACCATAAATGAAAAATATTTTTTTATATAATATTAATCAACATTTATTTTTAAAGTTTTGCGGCTGTTTGAGTAGGTATTTTTCTTTTTCTTTCTTTACCAAAAGTGAGGACATTTAAAATGGATATCATGGTGGAGATGGGTATCAAAGAGGAAAGAGTTCCCGTCAAGTCATACTGGTACTAGACAATGTGGGATAATTATAGTAATCATTGTAAATTTATGATGATAATAGATGAAAAAAAAAATTATTATAGTTCCGTCTGTGTATTAATTAGCTTTAAGAGATAACTTTATTTTTCCGAGGCACACCAAATAATGACCACGGTACACCAGTGTGCCGCGGCACACACTTTGCGGAACAGTGATCTAAACAACTGTTTTTTTCTGACGATAAATTGTACCTTACCAAAAAGAGTTGCTCCATTTGCACCTCCTTGATAAATTGAGGACAATTGTCTCTGGTTTAAAAGCACATAAGAAAAGCCACGGTATAGCGGTATTATGGCCAAAAAAATCGTACGCTTGCCTATAGGTTCAATACATGTCATGTAGGGAGTTCAACGACCCTCTAACTCTATTAAATAAAATAGTGTTTTGTCAGTCTCGCACGTTTTGGTTTTATTGTCGGAACTTGCAATCTAAACAAGCTTTTAATATCGAAGTGTTACAGTTTATTTTAGATTGAAGTTTCGTTATTTGGCCTGGATTCGCTTGATTTCTTCAAGGAAAAGCGAGTCATCGTTAAAATGCAGCCGAAAATATTGCGACAATAGTTCGCTGAACATTTGTTAGGTAAGTTTGGTGAATCAGTGGTAATTTACCTGCATTGCCAGTCATTCTGGCATCTTTCTTGAGGAGAAAGCGGCCAACTATTTTTAAAGACTGCATAATAATATTTACGAGTAGTTTATTCGTTTTTATGTTATGGAAAAGTTACGCTATCGTTTATTGTTTTCTCACGATTTGCGGTTGTTATGCAAACATGATTATAGCTAGCAAACAACGGAGTTTTCCTACGTTTTTACAGAATTAGATAATATTATAACTAAGCTGCTTGGATCACATTTTCCAAAGGGAACGAGATTCTTCCATAAACCTATATGTAGAGGTAATGGAAGAACTCCCTTCTTTGATTTAATCGCTGATAACAAAATTATCGATTACTAGGATTATCATTGACAAGGATTTATCATTAACTACAGAAGCGGTAATTTGATTTGAAGTAATATTGCAATATTGCATCAAGAAAAAAATAATTGAAACTACATGTAAGTCAGTCCGTTACGTTTCGTAGACCAGGTAAGTTAAATTTAACATAATTCGAACGAATTTAAAAATAATATTCTTAAGATCCAATCTGTTATATAGCAAGTATAATGTATATGTATATACCTGTGAAAATTATGTAAAACAGTGATCAGTCGCGCCTTATTTTACGGAACGGCTTCATTTACATAACCTGATATTGACAGGACTTACCTACTCGTACTCTGACATTTTAAGTGGACACCTAAACTATCTTGACAAGAAATTGTAGCTTTTCAATCAATTGTAGCACAGTCCTTTACGTAATATTTTGCACTGTAATTTAAGTGATGTACCTGCAAGTATAACTTGCTCGGGCTCGTGGCCAAGTAATAACATGTGGATGGGTAACCTCTATTACAAGTCGACTCTCCTATGTGCCTCGAAAGCTCCTTAAGCCGATAATCGCGGCTGACACTTTTAGATCTTTGACAGTCGTTACGAGAAGCTTAAAAGCCTGACACCAGTGTTACCAAAAGGTATCTATCGTATTACCCAGTATCAGGGTTATGGTGGTCAGATAGGCAGGGGCTCCATGTAAAATACTAGCAGGTTCATCCGCTTAGACTGAATGCCGACCCCAGCATAGTTGTGAAAATGCTTATAACTTTTATAGCAGCTCTCTATATGAAGTAAACGACGACTTAGCCCTTCACTGGAATAATTACTTGCTGGTATGAATTAAAATAACGACAAACTACAACTGCTTGAGCAGCTAGTCATTATTTGAATTAGTTCATGTTAAGATTATAATGCATATATTGCATGGTCTGTTCGCTTTGCTTGGAATACAAATATGTATAAAGATATAGGTCCTGCCTTCGTTTCCCGGGTCGGGCAAGCGTTATTGGGTTTTTCCTTCAGGAATTTCTTATTACCAGCCACGAAGTCTGGATTTGTGCCTGGTTGATGGCTTTAGGCTCGCCCCCTATTACATGGGATTTAAACATAACTGGCGAAATTTGGTATACTGTCACTTACGGGATATCTTCCGTGATTGTTCATTATTTTGAGCTCCCGATATCACGGAACATATCCCGTAAGTGACAGTATAAGTTTAGTTGTAAACCGTGAAATCTTAAAACAGTGTTTTGGATGTACTTTTTAGGTAGGTATACCTCTGCCTAACCCTTCGGGGAATACATGGCGTAATGATGAGAAATACATCTTCCATTGTATTTCTCTAGTTCAATTCCTAGATCAAGCATTGTCCTTAAAAGAATTCTCACCTTACATATTAAATTGAAAACTAAGTAAGGTAACCTCAGAAAATTGTTGTCGCGAATGAGTAAAAGAAATCTTCTAAGATTCATTAAATAGTCGCTAATCGATACTGAATCGCTGTCTAGTGTGAGTAACCTACGAGAAAGAAGTGAGATCTTCTCATAATGGCGTACATTACACACGCTAGCATACTCTAATGAGTTACTAAAGACTTTGTTAGGCCTCTTTTGTACTAAGGGAGCAATGGACGCGAAAATGCGGTCAGCGTGTGCCTATGTGCTAGTGATTTTTTGTCAAATTAATATGGCAATAGCTTAATACGGTAACCCTTTTTTGCGTGAATAGGATGACGATATATTATTATCATACTTCTGCCTTTAACCCGTCGTGTATATAAATCAAACATAATTGTTATTCCTGTTTCGATTTATCTATCAGACATTGTTTATTTTAAAGCTTTCGAGTTGAAGACAAGAATCAGCGCAGTGCACCAAATAATTCAATAATAACAGTAACAGGTTGATTACAACTTTATCGACACTTAATGGTAAACGTTTGGGTACTCGGTATTAGCAGATAATGCTTATGTTTACGACTGCAATAAAGATTTGTTTATCTATGTTCCTCGGGCGAGTTAAGTTCTAAAGAAAACCTGTGTAACTTCTGTAAATTATGTTTTGCAACACAAACAAGCCTTAAGCTAAATATCATAGTGTGTCCAAAATATTTTGACGTACTAAACAATAGAGATGAGTGAGGAATGAGAGCAGCGGTGGGCCAGTGGTGGCGGCCCCGACTACGAGCAGTAAGTCTTGGGTTCGAACCAAGGCAGGCGCATTACTTTGAGTAATTCATTTCATCACCACTGTTCTCAAAACGGTGAAGGAAAACATCGTGAAGAAACCGGCATGTCTCAGAACCAAAAATTCGAAGACATGTGACATCTACCAACCCGCACTGGGCCCACGTGGTGGATTATAGCCTATTCCCTCCCATAGAGAGGAGGCCTGCAGTAGTATATAGGATGATTATGGTATGCTTACGCTAAACAGTATTTCAGAAGCATTATTTGATATTAGTTTACTATTTGCTTCTCTAAAAAAATTGATTTGATGTGATTGCAGATGAAATTTGACATCAATTTCCACATAAAGACTCATTTTCCCAAGTCTTCAGTCAATGCCAAGTGCGGCTGTCAAAACGTTTGTCAAAATACAGCATATCACAATTCTTCCATACCCTGTAAGAAGAACTAACGGTAACATTAAATGAACTAGCACCGATACACGCACGTATTGTGTCAGAGGTCAGAAATATTGTGTAGTGAGTGACAGGTTGATAGCCCACCTGTACGTTACCGTAGCAGCCCAGTTTTTGTGATTCTTAGGACCATATAACTTGGTCAAAAAATGTGAAATCTCATTCACTCTTTCTAAAGTGCTTGTTATTAAGAATTGACAAACAGTGTGTGTCCATAAAAGGTGCGCTTTTTACTGAACTGAAATCGGTAAACTGCATTTCAATGTAGACAAAGACCAATTTTCGTGTTATGCAACTACGGTGGGCA
Organism: Noctua janthe; assembly: GCA_910589295.1. Classification (NCBI taxonomy): domain Eukaryota; kingdom Metazoa; phylum Arthropoda; class Insecta; order Lepidoptera; family Noctuidae; genus Noctua; species Noctua janthe. Next base: position 6,204,820 of record OU342560.1, read on the forward strand.
AAAGGAGGCGTTAGTCACTTCTTTAAAATTCAGGGAAAATAACGACAGTCTATTTACAGCTAGGACTAAATACCACTGAAATATTTATCGCAATTACCTATTTCCTTAGTTCTCTTCCAGGATATTCTCGTAAATTGTCACCATTAAAATTAAACGTTCCTTGAAACCTCTTGGCGCTGTAAACGATTTCTTGAAACGACTTGTTAGCACTTCGCTTTCTTGAACCCTGAGTATCAACAAGCAGACAGTTCCCCGTAGCTTTAGTAAGTGTTTAGGTTAAAAATGAAGTCAGGGTCCTATTGACATCTTCTTTGAACTAGCACCTTTTTAATTTTCTCAGTTCTTGAAACCGGGGCTCATTCATATGTGCTAGGTGGATTCCTTATAACCATTTTCTCAACATTTTCGAGGTAAGCATCGATATAATTGTAATTTTCTTTAAATTGGCAAGCCATCCTGAGGTGGGGCATATAATTGAAAAAATGGATTATTCTTAGCATTGTATTGTATTGTATAACGGGCTGGTGTCAGCAACTCCACGCCAAAGCGCGTATTTTGCGTGCGGGATTAATAAATTATAATATTCTTAGCATTATCTTAATAGTGAATTTCATCATGCTTATATACTGGAAACTCCGTTATTAACCCTTCTCCAGAGTTAACCTTGACAAATAAAAAAATAGACCCTCTACCGTCTCGGTCGATGAATGATCTGACAGAGTTAAATAAATTAGTATTTAACTCAGAACGGCTGTCACCAACTATCACTACGCACCGGAGTCGGAGGGGCATCCCACTAAAGCTCGAATAGATAAAAACAAGAATTTATCATGTTATTATTACCCTTTCAACAAGTCTCGTGATGATGTCATAAGAATTTCCAATAAACAGGCGTTTAAAACTCGACACAGTCGAGATTTGCTTGTAAATATTAATATCGGTATCCGATTTATTAGAATCGTTTTTAATAAACAGGATTCCGAGGCGTTTCGATTAATCGAGCCATGAGTCTGTGTGGTGATAAAAGTGATTTCTTTTTTAATGGCGTCCGTCTGTAAAGACCAATGCTAATGCTGCTTCATTGATAGGTTTATGTAAACTCTGATGAAATGTTTTGTGTATAAATGGAGTATTGTGGCTAAGTTGACAGCCATTTTGTGCCGAAGGATTTACATTCTCCATCCTCATCATGTTAGGGCCTTATTCTTAAAGGTTTAATTTAACTCAAATGCTGGTGTTAGTTATGGTGTATTGCCCTCTCACTTCTTCGATTTTATGGCAAGGACAGGTTTTTACGAGCTAGTGCATTAGGATTAGCTGTCATTCTAAATGAAGCTGTTTTATTTATGCCTAGCCATTATCTGTGATTCACAAAACATTAGAACTGTAAAATAAAGAAGCTGTTTTATAAAGCTAGTCTATTTACAATACTAAAATCCAATATTGAAGTCATTAACTGCACCCAGTCGTTTATCCAATTTTGCTGAATAAAAAACTCAACGAACGAACTCTAGAAGAAAGAGCAAGCAGGAACTTAGAGATATAAGGAGATAGGTCATCACCATCTCTTGTTTTGAAAAACTCATCGTACTGCAGACACTAATAATTGTATTAGATAAGTATACCAAATATTTTTTTATAGCTGTGTACTACAGTAGGAATGTCTTTCATCATCATCTGCCTAGCCTTTTCCTAACTATGATAGCGTCGGCTTCCAGTCTAACCGGATGCAGCTGAACACCCGTATTTTACATGGAGCGACTGCCTATCTGACCCCACAACCCAGTTAGTACTAGGTAATACGATACCCCTTGGGAAGACTGGACAGTAGGAATGTCTATATGCTGCAAATACCAACGCATTTGATCTAATTGATATTTTTAGCCTTATATCAGCCCAAAACAATTATGGCATTCCTCAAAGAAGGTTTTAGTGATAAACTTACATTGACGTATATGGTGACGACAAGGTAAATATTTTTCGACTATTATTAGTCTAGTTTTTGCGATAATGGACTCAAGAATTCCCCGTACCACATGAAATTATGGTATTTACATTTGTTTTTGTCCCGCATTGTGTCAAACAGTTATGAAAAGGCAAACAGTTTTTGCTCGATTTTTTTACATAGGTAATATGAGGTTTACATAACATTTTTGTACCTATAATTTTATTTATTGCGAAGTTACTAGTGTATCGTTTACTTGAAGTCAGCTTAATAACTAGGTCTCAATATATTGCGCAGCTAACACGCTAATACTATAGTACAAATGTGTTTACGTCTGCATGTACCTAAATAATAGAATAATGCTGGGTATACGTTTATTTTCAGCATTTTGTTTATGAGCAAGCATTTTATTTGTTACCAAACTTGTCAATAATAATCATTCTGGCTCCAACAAATACTTTATAGATTTTAAATCAAGCAAAATTAACTGTTCGTTTATTTACTTATCTAAATAATTCATTTACTTTCTAGTCCTGCTATGAAATTCATTTAGTGATTTGCCCTCAAACTTGACCGCAAGAATGAATGGGAAGACACTACTAATATAAAACGGTCGACACACTTAAAATAAACCGCAAAACTATCACTACAATCAACGCAAGAGCATTATTATAATACTGTCTAACACAAGATAAACGCAGACGCATCAACACTTCAAACATACATGCCAAACGAATCTCGAAAAATTAATAATTCATTGGATAGTCGCAGATTCGAAACTCGTAGGTCGCTAGATCCACCGTCCGTCCACCTGTGCGGGTCTGCATTCTTGTGTCCCGTTAGCTGCGCCTGCGTCGCTCCCGGCCCGCGCTTTTATTTATTTTGTGCTCTGTGCTCGACACGAGGTTGCGCCGAAAAAATGGATGACTAGAGACGGAAATACCTGACATTAACTGTTTATGGCTGTTGGTTTTTTCGTTTTGTACCTTAGGAATGGATAAATAGGCTGCCATAGGACCATTTTTTTGGGCGACTACCTTTTTGACCTGCATTATTATTTTTTTAAATGAGGATATGGATTGATTCATCATAGCATAATAGCCTATGTCATTCCCACTTGTGGGACACAGGCCTCCGGTTTATGATTGATATTACATTAGTAAATCATAACATGTTTTTTTAATACTGACTGCGAGAAATTCAAAATCTATCACGTCGTCTATACAACGTCGTCGTAGAGTCTGAAACATTCTTGCTAATTTATTTTAAGTATTTAAACCAGTAAAAACGGCAAACCGGTTCCCATACATCAAATTTGCATACAACATTATGATTGTAGGATAGGATATAAAATTTATTTCTTTAACTCAATGTTCAGAAGTAATATCCACAACTTGTATTTTGCAACTTTCACCATGTAATCAAGTTGCAGGATTTCAAATAAGCATTAATATTGCCTAGCTTAGGCGTTGATTGCGGACCGAAAGGTCGTTTGTTGAACAAATCCCAATCCTGTTGAATGATTATATTACTTACATAGTAACTTAAGTAAACCAGTCCCAGTGAATGTTTTCACTGGGACTGGTTTACTTATTACTTAAATTAATTTCAGAGCTAAGCTTATAATATTCCTTTTCTAGCTACATTTTCTGTGCACAGGTAAGTAGACGTAAAATGAAAATCTTTCAAGATTCAAACCGTCTCGCGTCTTTAAGAAGAATAAGTAGCAAAAAATAAGATAAGTAATCACAATGAAGACCAGTATTTAGTTTTAAGTAAACGTTTACTTAAGTGGTCTTGAGTGACAAATTATTAATTAATTTTGGTCCTGTTCACGGAAATAAAGTGTAATACTTAAAGATAGAAATAAAATGGATATGAAACTCGGTAGGTGCATTGACATGAAATTCTGTCTAGGTAAAGTAAACAAATGTTCTTTGTTGGCGAATTTAACAATTCATTTCTGGTCCTTTTTTTTTTTGGGATGGGAAATCATCAAATGACCCCCCCCCCCTCCAATCGGGGCAAAGCGGAAGGGAGTGTCAGACTTGTACTGACTAAAACCCATCCATGTTCCTTCTTTGCCCTTTGTGTTCCAGGGCCACGGTATCTCTTTCGAACAGTCCCGCAGCCCTGGCAGACAATCAACCCCTTAATTCAGTATTTAATGGTAATTTAAGCATTGACTACATAATCGGGATTCCAAGCAGTTCAAACTTAGTTGCCAATAGCCGTTATTTTTTAGTTTTCGTTTCTGGTCCTCTGGTCTTTAAATCATAACAACAGGTAGCTGAAACTGCTACTCATTGAGTATCAAGTATCATATCACGCTGAGAGGCGCTTGTTTATAATAATCAAGATCTCTACATAATTACCCACTGCAAATTATTATTGTAAGGTGATACGGGCTTCCCCGTCGCAGGCGCATGACTAATCGTTTACCTGTTGATAATGCTAAACACCTTATTTATAGAGTTCCTTTACGTTTTCCTGTTGTCTGTGTGCTTGCGTTCCGGGAAATCGACGTCAATCGTAGTGCTGAACGTTGCCTGCATGCTAAAAGGTTAAAATATGTTTTTCGATCTTTTTGGAACTTGGGCCCGTAAAACAGTGACACGGGGTCGCGGCAGATCACGAAAGAGATGGCGGGACGAACTGGATGTCTTCCTTGAGGATTGGAAAGAGGTAGCACAAGATCTTGACTGTTGGAAGGAATGGAGGGAGGCCTTTGCCCAGCAGTTACAATATGGGCTAGTTATAATAATATAATTTGGAACTTATGTTATTATTCACTTGCCCTTATCCCTATTTATTCGTGGTCGGCGTAGCATGTCTTCTTATTCCATACTTCTCTATTACTCGACATCTCAGCGATCTCCTCCTTTCAAGCTATACGTATATCTTCCACAATCCATCCCTCGCTCCTTTGTCTTCCTGTAATCTTAGGACCCATTCACTTTTGTGAAATGCTTTGTCGTAATTCCATAAGTGTAGTGCATTTTACAATGCTAAATCATTGGTTATGCGAAATTCGATGTACCGCCGTTTATGTGCTTGAGGTTTCGTTATTATAACCGGTAAATCTTATATTATTAACCTTTAATTAGGTCTAAAGGTAAAAGGACCAATTATTTGTCAGCCATCGATATTTATAATTAAAAATTTACTAGCTGTTACGTTAATTATCGTGCGCATGCGAATCAATAAAAATAGATTATTTTATAGAAGTCGTTAAATAAAGTCGTGTCGCAACGTATTGGAAGCCGGCTCGTGTAGCGTTTTAAAGCCGTAAACTTTATGGGAACAATCACCCTGTGCATAATTAGTTTTTGAACTAATTTTATAGCGTTATACAAGTTGATGACACCTCTAGATTAGAAAAATAACTGTAGGTTATTTTTATATTGTTTCTACCTACAGTCCATATAGTCTACGTGTTCTAAAAAACCGGCCAAGTGCGTGTCGGGCCACGTACAATGTAGGGTTCCGTAGTCTTACAACGTTAATTTAATCCACTTCCTACGGTCCAATTTGCCTCCGAACGATGATTGTAATAATTAATAAAACAAACTTACATTTACAGTTGAACAACCTGTGATCCTATTCATTATGTTTAGGAAAATATGTTATCGAGGTACATTTTATAAGTTGGTCGACTATAACACGCCTACTTACTATGGGGTACGCGAGAAAAAAAATTCAAAGTTTACGTGTACAAGAGATACCCTAAAAAAATACTTTTCGAGATTTTATTTTACCACTTTTTCGGCGTAACTAATGTATATTCACGCCAAATTACAGGTTTCTAGTACCAAGAGTCTTTGAGCTAAGCTGCGGACAGACAGACAGACGGACATGGCGAAACTATATAACATAAAAAACTCATCAAAATATGTTACGTTTTCAAAAGCATATCTGGCTAACCTGGAACTAAAGTGGTCTATGATACAAAATAAACATTTTCTGTTATCAAACGAAACACGTTTGAAGTCACTATGTACTTATGAATGTATGTTAAGTTGCTGTTAAACATTTATACGATAGTTAAATGCATAACTTGGTTATCCATATGTAATTTTAGTGAGCTCGGATTCATTTATTGTTTTTAAGTACAAAAATGCTCATAGATAGATTTTGCCATAAATGTTACATAGACCACTAGTTCTAGGCTAGCCATCTGTAATTATATTATAGAGGTTTTTACCATAAGTAACAAAGAGATTAAATATATCCAAGTTATAAATGAATAATGAATATCTGAACGAATACTATTAAAACATCATTACTAGATAATAAAACAATTATTTTGCATTACCAGCTATTACGGAAATGCATAACGTAATGTCTGTCGGTCGACCAGGTAACAAGACCCATTCTTGAAACATGTTTGTGTCTTTGAGAGGTCTTGTGGAGTTGGTTTGATTATCTAGCAGGAGTGTTGAATTACGTTTTGTGGCAAAAATGGTGGGTTCGTTGCGACTTCAAATTGTGGTTTCGACACGGCGGGTTCGACGACTGCGCTTGAACAATAACAAAAGATTTTGTCATCGCATACCTAAGGATTGCCACCGCATATAAACACTTTTTGTCGCGACTCGAAAGTTTGGCGGCATTGAAGCAACGTATTTGGATGTTGGAGCATTCAGACTTTTTTAGCCTTTTGAACGCCCGAGCATAAACGCACGCGCATGCCCTCCACGCCGGGGTATTCCTCAAAGCGCAACTATTTTTAAGCGCAGCCAATAAGCGCAACTAAATTATTTACCATCAGTTGCGCTCACAAATTAAAATTAAAATTATTATAAGTTTATTACTCAAAGCACAACTACACACAAGGCTTTGATGGATATATAATTTTTTTTTCAATCATGGTTGCGCTTCTAGGAATAATTTAGTTGCGCTTTGTCGTTTGGCGTACAGGGAACGCGCTTGCTTGTCATGTATATGTAATAATGGTGTTCAAAAGGATAATATTTTAGCCAAGATTTTCATTCTTAGGTATAGTAATTAATGACTTTCTTTCATACTTTGTTGATATAGTGGTCGCAAGGCCTACTGTTGAGTTGTATGAGGTCCTGGGTTAGATTCCCAAGTTGTGCTAAGTGTTATTCGGTCTATCAGGATTCTGGATTTGTGCCCGGTTGAGGGCAATCGGTACAACCCCTATTACATGAGACTTAAACATAACTGGCGAAATGTGGATGTAGTAGGTACTAGTTAGATACTAAATACACCACAGGTATTACAAGCGTGAAGCTGTTCCAATTTTATTTGAATTCGTCCTTGCATATAGGTATTTTTATGAGTGGCCAAGCACTATCTTGTCACATGCACATTGAGAAAAACAAAGTTATTAAGTACCTAGGTATATAAAGATTAAAGTTGTTAAATCCTTATTTTTTTTTTTCAGAAATTATATCGATTTAGACACATCATAACTCATAACTCATAATCCGCCTATTAATGTTCCCACTGCTGGGACGCAGGCCTCTTCTCTATGAGAGGGAATGGGCTATAATCCACCACGCGGGCCCAGTGCGGGCCAGGACTAGGGCATGCCGGTTTCCTCACGATGTTTTCCTTCACCGTTTTAGACAAATGTTGTATGATAAATGAGGATCCAAAATTACATAACTCAGCTGCTGTGACCATGAGTCTATGACGCAAGTTTCAATACGGCTGATGAATACAATATTAAATTAGGATTAAGAACGATAAATGCTATCTTTATTGTTCAGATAGCATTTTGTTTTTGAACGAATTCATCCGTAAAATCTCAGAATATCGGGTGCAATAATTCAAGTCATAAATAGTGAAAACATAGTGTCTGCCTAGCCTTTTCCCAACTATGTTGGGGTCGGCTTCCAGTCTAACTAGATGGATCTGAATACCAGTGATTTGCATGGAGCGACTGCTTATCTGACCTCCACAACCCAGTTAGTACTGGGTAATACGATACCTCTTGGTAAGACTTGTCAGACTTTTTGGGCCACTGACTACCTATAACGACTGTCAAAGATCTACAAATGACAGCCGGGACCAACGCTGTACTTTCCGAGGCACGGAGGAAACTCGGTATGTAATGGGTGGTCACCCAACCCCAGACCAACCTAAGCAAGCAGGGCTTAACCTTAATATTATAGTAAAACATTCTAAGAACTAAAAATTGTTTAGATGCTTCTTAGTTGAAAAATCGGGGGAATTCAATCAGAAACTAAAGAACAAGATAAATCTTCAATTTGCATTATCAAATAAATAAGTTGATTATACTTACTCACCAAATCAATTATGACGTGTTCTGAAAGCAACAAATGATTCAGAATCTAACCCTGCTAGTACTCATTACCAGTTCCAATGAATCCGACACCGCGGGCGGGTCAATTCGTCCCAAGCGGATACACCAACATGTGGCACATTTTTCGTTTTTTAACCCTATAAATGAAATGTCACAGGCCCGATAGCATGACAACGGGTCTTTTTGACCAACACATGTCACATCCTGGCTCCTAATCAGTTGGATTAGGTTACATTCGCTAAAACAAGTCATTTGTCAAGTTTTTTTTAGGATAATGAGGATGTTGTAATGATGCATGACAGGTGATTAAGTATCTTTGTGTATTGATGAAGTTACTTGTCACTTTCAGTCTCGACGTGTGTACATTCGTAGAAAACTTATTAGTATTATCAACATCTGAAGTATTTATTAACAATCAAAAGTTAAGCGCTGCTAAAATTGGACTATCCTTTTTTTATTATAGTCATTGCATTTATCACTAACCCATTTGTACCTGCTTGATAGTGATTTGAATGGAAACCTCATCCTATTAAGAGCACTCAGTGCCCGGCATGACCTGACCTCTTCTGTTTTTTTTTTTTCGGTTGCGAAATCATCAAATGACCCCCCCCCCCCCCCCACTCTGGGCGGAGCGGAAGGGAGTGTCAGACTTGTACCGACTAAAACCCATCCATGTTCCTTCTTTGCCTTTTGTGTTCCAGGGCCACGGTATCTCTTTCGAACAGTCCCGCAGCCCATGACCTGACCCCTCTAACAAAGAAGAAGAGGAGAAGTGGGGAGGGAAGACGGGACAGGTTATAGAGGACTCTTACAATTGCAATATCTCTTTTACGTCATTGAATGCTCTTGTGTTAATCCTACTAATCCTACCCTACTACATAATAATAGAAATGCGAAAGTTAATGAGTATTGATGGATGTTTGTTACTCTTTCACGCAAAAACTCTGATCTGATTTGGATAAAATTTGGCACATCGATAGTTTATTACTTAGATTAATACAAAGGATACTTTTTATCCTGGTAGCACGATCCTGTGGGACACGTTTGGAAATCCACGCGGGCGAAGCCGCGGGCATAAGCTGGCCCTTAATAAGGGTAACAACAATGCTTATTGTAGGTACTTATTAGCCTTTCCCACCAAAGCTTCCTCACAATACTCAATGTGGAAAACTACTACAAAACTTCCTTTCTGAACGAATCGAACCACCACAAGCAAAACTTTCCCACAAGCCCGAAGATAGTGTAAGACCAAAAGAAAAACAGTTGTTACTTGTAACACAGTGAGTAGGTGATTGTTTTCTTTCCACCATTCGAGGCGTTTACCGAAGTGCGGCGGAAACAAGGCGATATCGCAGCGATAACAGGTCTAATGCAAATTTTTTGTTACTTTCTTCATTTCCCTGCTACTTTGGTGTTTGACTGTTCGACTTTTCTGACCATTTTTTCTTTTGCTTTCAGGTAAGTGGCGAAGGGTGTGTGTTGTGACGAGATACCATGCATGAGGACTAATTTATTAGTAAGTACATGAAACTTAACCAAAGGGCTATTACAGTTGATTATGACTTTATTTATCGCCGTGGATTATTATTCGGCTTATTTCATATTGGAAAAGAATGGGAAAATTTTTGATACACAGGACACAGGCCTCCTCTCTATGACAGGGATATTACTATGTTTTAAAAGAAGGTGGAATTGAGAAGTATTTAATCGAAGAAAGTAGACTAACGCCCTTCTTAATGAATGAAGGTAAGTTACTGGCATACGTAATATCGCATTCATCAAAAATCACGACATTAATCTTCTTTTTTATATAGGAAATTTCGTATTTGGAGTTTGCTCGTAAACAGTTTTTTTCTTATCGGAAGTACGTCCAAGGTAGTGTAATTCGGAATAAGATGTTTATTGGGCATTGTCACTGTATACTGTTTACAATTTTATGTATAGGTAGGGTGGGTACCTACAAGCTGCTTGACATTTTTGCTTGTAGGTAAATGAAATGAAACACAGTGTATTTTATAGGGTCTTTATCTTTAAAGGGTCAAAGTAACAAATTAACAACATTATGTATACATAAGTTGGTAATCTTTCAAATGATTCATAAAATGTGGCTAAAGATCCTGTCTTTCATAATTTTTATTTGGTCCTTCGAGCCGGATTTGTTTATGAAAGTAAGCCTGGGTAGGTACTACTGGGTCGTAGAGTAAGGTTGGTTCACTAAAATTTTATAGCAGATAATCTTTCCAACATATTTTATAAGTAGTTAGCTTATTACGAGAAATTAATTCGTGTAGGAGATCCTAACTTTGATAATTTTACTTGGAAATGCTTTTTATTACATCTAGGTAATTTTACATGTAGGTACCTAGTATAATTCTCTAAGCATTCATGAAAATGAATTTACACGACTAAGGACAATTCAGTGAGGAAATAAATACATGAGGCATGTTATTGCTAATATCATTATTATCTAACACGTCAAACGTGGTTTATTTATAACAGAAGATACCTACATATTTATAACACTGCTAAGTAAGACTAGTTTCCTTCATCGATAGGTGTTTATAATAAAGTTCTATGTACCTACCTATCGTATTAAGTAATCCTCTAACAAGATTAAAGAAAAAATAAGTAAAAATTAATAGAGATAAAGCTTAAATCTCTATGCTGAAACATAAAAATGTGGCCTTAATAAAAGACAGGTTGCTTGCATACTAACATCATGATAACCAAGAGGACAATGCCCTCACCTGTCTAACTTCATAAATTACTAACACAAAAATTAGTGCTAAATATCTACCTACTAAATACGATACTTGGCAGGGATAGACATAAATACTCGCAAACAATGAATCACCCTTACCACTTACATGACGGTTTTATGAATGTATTAGTCCAAAGACAAAAAATAAATAAAGGGCGATGCCCATAATGGGGTCTACACATCATACATTTCACTCGCTTTGGTGAAGAAAAACATTGTGAGGAAACCAGCATTATTGGCTTAACGGCATGTAAAGCCAAGTCAGAGGCCCATGGGCGGCATAAAAACTCTGACACCAGGTTAGCCACCAACCACACGATAAAGAAAGAAAAACATCAAAGCGCCCGATTTGCGTACGCGCACAGTTGTCCGGCGACACTCAAGCTGTAGTGTTAAAAAAGTTGCAAATCTCGTGACACCGATAAAGCTTTTTCAAATTGCTATTTTATTATTTAAAGCCAACTAGCCCGCCGACAAAAATTCGCCGATACATGTCCCCAAGTCTGCGGCGGCTTTGGTGTGTATGTGTAAATCCCTTAAAACGCTTGTTAAATTTTCAAGTCATTGGACAAACTCGTGGCCCCTCTGACCCAACAAACAATGCGAAGGTGTGAATTCGTAATAAATATTTAGAAAATTCATAACTGGCGAAATGTGGGTGTACTATCAGGTACTGCCTAACACTTCGGGGATTACAGGCGTGATGTTATGTTATGTGTTACTTAGTAAATTCCTAATGTCAACTTCGTACGTAAATAAATAGCCAAACTCCATAGTTTGGTTGTCACGCGGCGGGGCAATGAACTCCTAAACGAATGTGCGCAAGCAACTCTTGATGATCCAAAGACGACGCGGACCAAAGAGGCTTGTTTTCTTTTCCGCGACTAATTTGCAACAAAAGATGTGTTATTGACATCATTGCACGTGACAGTTGTGTTGTGCTTGCACAAAATGGATTATTTGACATGAATTTGAATAACAAACGTCGTATTTTGACTTGTTCAGTTATTAGGTAAGTATATTGTATATGTATTGTGTCGGATTTCTTTTACAATTACATGTTTGTACTAAAACGATTTTGTTGCTTGTAATATTATGTAAGACCTAGTTTTTAGGGTTTCTGCACCAACGGGACCTTAATACTAAGCCTTCGCTGTCCGTACGTCTATCCGTCCGCCCGTCTGTCAGTCTGTCAGACTGTACCTCATGATCCGTAATAGGTAGATAGTTGAAATTTTCACAGAATGTGTATTTCTGTTGCTGTTATAACAACAAATAAATTAAAAAATAAAGGGGGCTACCCTACTACGATGGTAACCTTCGTGCGCGAGTTCGATTCGCACTTGGCCGTTTTTTTTTTAATTGGGCAGTTTGGTACAGAAATAATAGTATAATTTCCTGTTTTTGACCTTGTGTTTGCATTCATACCAAAAACGACTAGTATTAGGTTAATTAGACTTATCACGGAACGATAGTGTCTACTTCACTAAAATATAGAATCATAAACACCTACTAATATTATGAACGTTCTCATGAAGCAAATAACGTAAGCTCACGCTTGTTATCCCCGAAGGGTTTGGTAGAGGTGGACCCATAGCATACCCATATTTATTCAGTTGTGTTTAAGTAACTTATGCCCGCGGCTTCACCCGCGTGGATTTCGATAATTGTCCCACAGGATCATAGTATCGGGTTAAAAAGAATCCTATGTGTTAATCCAGGTTATAAACTATCTGTGCGCTAAATTTCATCCAAATCTGTTCAGTAGTTTGCGTGAAAGAGTAACAAACATCCTTCCATCCATCCTCACAAACTTTCGCATTTATAATATTATTAAAATTGTTGCCTATTGGCATTAACTGGGCACGATCCACACTCCGGACTATTACTGAGGAATTTCCTCATCAGAAAACTTGGTAGATAAATAATAGGACAAAAACATTTATCATGTTTATCAAAGTTTTGTTTTTTAGGAGCTCGTGGCTAAATAATAACAGCCGCTCGGGTCGTCCTTTAGGTTAAGCCGTGCTCGCCAAGGTTGGTCTGTGGATGGGTGACCACCCATTACATACGGAGTTTCCTCCGTGCCTCGGAAAGCACGTCAAGCCGTTGGTCCCGGGTGTCGTTTGTAGATCTTTGACAGTCGTTAGGTAGTCAGTGGCCCAAAAAGTCTGACAACCAGTCTTACCAAGGAGTATCTTATTACCCAGTACTAACTGGGTTGTGGAGGTCAGATAGGCAGTCGCTCCGTGTAAAATACTGGTATTCAGCTGCATCCGGTTGCACTGGAAGCCGACCCCAACATAGTTGGGAAAAGGCTAGGCAGATCAATGATTTCTTTTACGAATGTTACTTGTATGGTGTACATAAATAATATATAATACATATATATATGATATTCTATTCTTATTTATCATGTTTTTTTAACTTATTTAACAGGAAAGGTCAGAGTTAGAAATTTATTTAAATTATTGATTTGGTAATTACCCGTGACATGAAACAAAACACATGATAGGTACTCGTATATTATCGTATTATTTATTTACGTTACTGATAGGAGACTGTCCGAAATTGATAATTGTGGCATTACATAAACACTTCTTTATTATTTATTGAAGTAATTATATGTATCTTGTTGCGTGACTAAGATAACATAATGATTATATGCCTAAAATTACAAAATAATAACATAGCTGTTTTTCTATAGATTTTAGATAACTACATCCCGGATTTTTTCGAAACTTTGTTTTGAATATGGTTGTTTAGAATATCTGAATGTGAACACTCATCGACAGAAAACTTCTTATTTACTTTCTCATTAAATATATACCTACATTATTTACTATACAGATCTTAACTAAAAATATATACATTTATCAAAAATAGAAAAGAATGAAAGGACGTCAAAAACTGCTGCGAGCTGCAGGACTGTTGGGGCTGCGTAAGGAACATGGATAGGTTTTTAGTCAGTACAAGTCTGACACTCCCTTCCACTCCGCCCAGAGCAGGTCGGGTCATTTGATGATTTCTCATCCGAAAAAAAAGGACGTCAAACAGTTCGTCCTCATCGCTGTCAACGGAGAAAGTGCCCAGAAGGCTGGCAGCATTACCACGTTGAATGGCAATGCTGATTCTTTGGTTGAGAAATAGACCAGCCCTCTGGTCACGAAAAGAGTCGACCAACCATTAGAAAACTCCTTGTTGCGATTAGGTTTTTTGATACACTCAAGTTCACAGTAAAACATTATCACAATACACATATGTGCTCTTTTTAAGAAGATAACAGTCTCTTCAGATACTCTAGACATCTTAAAAAGAGCACTAAAACATTGTTATGTCAAGTTAATTAATATCATCATCATTCTATTATAAGACCTTAATGTACCATGTTTTTACACAAATTAAATTATTCTATTCTCCTGCCCTTATCCCAATTCATTTGGGGTCGGCGCAGCATGTCTTCTTCTTCCATTCTTCTGTATTACTAGTCCTCTCAGCAATTAACATACGGGGTATCAATCCAGACCGGATACAACTTAAGTTTAAGGTGAAAACTTGTCTCAAGAGAAAAGTAAATAAAATCGCAATTATCACAATAAATCTTACCTTTCTCAACGACTCAATTAACATTATTTCCTGTCCAAACTTCCATGCCTATTTAAAACTTGGTTTTAATAACCTTAACGTTTCCTGTTATCATTGGTACCTGCAAGAAATAACTGCGGAAATACGACACTACAATTTAGATTTAAATCTACATATTTAACAATTATGAAATTACTAGCTTTCGCTCGCTTTAATTTAGAAATTGTTCGGGTTGTACTCTGCTTGTAATAATATAATTCAATCATGATTCGAAAGACACGTGGTGCCCTCTATTATCATAAGAACGTTATTGTTGTTTTGCTCGGGAACAGTACTCTTTTTCGGGATGAAAGGTATTCTATGTCCGTTTCTGTACACCTGACAACGTATATGCAAAATTTCAGGATGATCGGTTCAGTGGTTTAGGTGTGATAAGGTAACAAACAAACAAACTTACTTTCGTATTTATAATATTAAAGTAAGTATGGATCACACTAAATAAAATCACAATATATATCATTGTTATTACTGTCTGTGTTTTTTACTGTTGTTTTTATTAGGTTAAGACTTTTACTAACAACATATGGATCTTGTAATGTGATCTCAAATAAAATAAATATTATTTTATCCTTTATTTATTTTTACACAAATCTTATACATTTTTAAATATTTCTTAAACTAAAAACAATATAAAAAACATTTAAAAATATAAAAAATTGTAGCCCACCGGTATCGGGAACAGGGTCCAAGCTACCGGCGGTCAGGGCTCCAGAGAGAGGAACCTCCTGAAAATACGAGCCGTGTCCAGGAGTACCGCTTTCTGAATCAAACCCTTGATCCAGCTGCCTAACGAGAGCCTCCTCAGGTATTGGTCGAGGCTCTTGGCAATTAAATATTATTATTATTATCGTTTTAAAGTAAATGCCATCAAGGACCAAAAAAAAACAAAACGAATTTAATAAGCATATATACGGGGTGTAAGGTTAAACGATGAGCACACTTTATAATATATGTGTAATAATCATGAAAATAATGAAGTTTTACTATGAAACCTATTCTGAAATACAAAGTAAAAGCAGTTGTTCCCTACATCCATGAAAAATGACCAACAGACCACGTTGAAATGCACTTTAATCAAGAAAATGGTAGAAACTAGGTACATTAAGTACACTTTGCCTGAGCACTAACCTTCCTGCTTTCAAGGGCGGCATTGAGCAACTAGCACAAGGCACAAGGGACTAGTATTTTAACTTCGATCGACAGTCCTTACTTGGAACTTCGGTTAGTTACGGTAACCACTACTTAACAGGATTACATCAAAACTCTTTGTCGCGTGTTCTATTTTCTAGCCCCATTATGATTTTTTTAAGCACGAAAGGAGGTGTCTAATGATAACGAGTGATAGAGAAGTGTGGAAGAAGTCATCAAAGAGTCAGTCCGAAATTAATTGGGATAAGGGTAAGTGAGAGCAGCGGTGGCCCAGTGGTGGAGACTCCGACATACGAGCAGTGAGTCGCGGGTTCGAACCCAGCCAGGCGCATTACTTTGTGTAAGTTATTTCATCACCACTGCTCTCAAAACGGTGAAGGAAAAACATCGTGAGGAAACCGGCATGTCCTAGAACCAAAAATTCTAAGACATGTGACATCTACCAACCCGCACTGGGCCCGCGTGGTGAATTATAGCCCATTTATTTATTTAACACTTCAAGCACAGAAGTACAGAGGCGGACTTAATGCCATAGGCAGCCCATTCCCTCTCATAAATAGGAGGCCTGCGTCCCAGCAGTGGGAACATTAATAGGCTGATTATGCTATTATGCTAAGGGCAAGTGAATCATGATGATGATATGATTTATAAAAGCGTAATTTTTCAGAAAGAAGACTGAGTAGGAATCTTTGTAAACCAAACATCGTAACTAATAGAAATTACTGTTACGCTATCACATTGCTTTATCTAGCCTCGCCACGGGGTTTGCGCTACTTTCCCAGATCATAGAAAGATGGTGGGAAGTTAGGCAAAATAATCTAGTGTTTTAAGTAGACTAATTTTGTAAATCAGGATTTTACATTATATTCATAAAACTCACGCCTATCTGCCGTGGTGGTAGATAGACATACGGAAAGCCGCCTGTTACGATCCTCACATATATCTTGTGCTTCGTCCACGTTCATATATCAGGTCATACAGAATCGTCCATAGTCATCCAATTTGCCGCATTACTGCATCTGCAACAACTTTACTTAGTATAAAACAAAGTCGCTCACGCTGTTTGTACGCTTAGATCTATTAAACTACGCAACGGATTTGAACGCAGATTTCAGCGATAGATAGAGTGATTCAAGAGGAAGGTTTATTCGTATATTGCACCCGTGCGAATCCGGGGCGGGATACTAGTAAATACATAAATCTCACTTAATACACATTGAATAACTAAGCCACTTGATTAGTTCGGGCTCAAAGTCCCATTTAATAGCCCACACGCAGATAGAACGACCTATCGCGCTAATTGTGTTATTAATTTGTAATCAAGTCATTGCATGCACAATACACACAAAACACGTGTCTAGAGGGAAACCCACGGTCGGTTATGTAACGACCACAATGTTAGTATTTTACCTAGAGTATAGGAACTTAATTAGATTATTGATAGGTATGACTGACTAGAGGTATATTTTTATGTAATAATTTTTATTTCGCAGTTTCAATCTTTGATGTTCCCACAACTGGGACACAAGCCTCATCTATGCGTGAGGAAATGGGCGGGTAAACCATCACGGAGGCCCGGTGCCAATTGGTAGACGTCCACATGTCTTCGAATAACTGCTTCTAGGATGTTCCAGGCTGATCAAAAAGTTTTCCTACCATTAAGTTTAGAATTTTTACTTGATTAGTATTTAACATACCATCACGACGGTAATCCCCGAAGAATTGGACAGAGGTGTACCTAATAGTACACCCACATTTTACCAGTCATGTGTAAGTCCCATATAATAGGGGGCAAGCCTTTTGCCATTAACCGGACACAAATCCGGACTCCGTGGCTGCTACTGAGAAATTCCGGATGGAAAACTCAATAACACTTTGCCTGACCCGGGACTCGAACCCAGAACCTCATGATCAGGAGTCGTGCTTGCGACCGCTAGACCAACGAGGCAGTCGATTGATCAGATCAGAGTCATTGATTAGCATTTAAATTAAGCAAAAACTTAGTATTTGAACACATTCATAAAGGTTTAATTCATGAAACATGTTGCTGTTTTAATTCCTTATGCTATCTGGTCCCCTACAAATCTATCCCAAAGGAAGATTCCCCGCGTAAACGACAACCTGTTTTATCTTCAACAGATAAAGAATCAAAACATCAATAAAACAATCTTGCAATTCGCAACAGAGTTGTTTTGTTTGAGTCATTATGCCATGTTATGATGATGAACTGCATGCTGTTATGAGGAAAATGTTTTATGATAACAAATTATATACATGTTATTATGTGGTAGACGTTAGGCGCCCGAATAATGGGCTGTGGGTTTGATCCTGTACCTTTTTATGCAAAATAAAACGAATCATGAATAGCATGATTTAAATAAATATGCGAATGAATTATAATCATGGAAGTTAGTGACATTCATCATTGTGACTTTTGCAAGGGGAGGATACGTTTCTGTTTACTTAAACAGTAAAGAAAACCACCTTGACGAAACCAGCATGTCTCTAATTTGATTGTGTCAACAATAAGCCCGCAATAGGCCCTCGTGGTGGACCCACCCGGCCTCTCCCTGAATACACACTCCGGGAACATAATTGGCGGATTATGAGTGTTCCTAGTCCCTACTTAATTAAAAATAATGAGCATAAAACAATAGATCTAAATCATCTCAGTTACAGGCTGAGTTTATCCTTATAGTTTTGTAAATGCCTCAAAGTACCTTGACCTTACAAGACTTGGCAAGTAATACAATCCTTGGAGAACTTCTATCTGCAAACAATTGCAGCTTTAAAACAAAAGCTAATGTCAGTCTTCACGAACAATCAAATGAATGCCTTGGTAAAAGCGCAAAGTGTTGAAATTCTAACAGTGTAATTAAGGATAAAGGGTGTAAAAGAACCCTTAACGAAGCCGAAAGGCACTTGTTCTCCCCGTTGTTGCGATATTTTTTTGTTATAGACCATACCTGGGAACCCTCTAGTTTCTGAGATATTGGGGATACCTTAAATACCTCCACGACACCCGTTCTATTCAACGCATCCATCAGCACAATGTTTTGAGTGCGTTACATCGAGTCCTACCTGTCCTACCGTAAAAGTCGTTTCCCAGCAATAATGTTTGCTGACGGCTTTGTGAAGGGTCCGTTTACACCCTGTATTTAGGTGGTCCTTAATCTTAGTGAAGTCTGCCACCTTTGTTTTATTCTATCAAATTGAAATAATACAAAGTAGCGATCACGACCTGGAAGTCTGATAACTAAACGATAAAATTTATATTACAGACAATAAGAGCAATATGGATAAATGCCCAGATAATACCATTCATAGTCATAATGCGGTTCACGATCTATGCTCACGCGCAGCTAATCATTGTTCCTGGAAATTATTGTTTATTGTACCAGCCGGTGTTATCGCGGAACTGGGATTTTGCATTTTTTTCTAGATTAATCTGTGGGAAGTTAGACTGGGTTTGTTATGTTTTTAATTAAGTAAAGCATTTGGGAATACCTAGCATATTTTGTTAACTAAAACTGCAAAACATACCTTACACCAGATTTTTGTTACGAAAAGAAACGCTTCAAAATTAAACGCTCGTCAAAAGATGCAGTTAATAAAGGAGTTTGCCAATTTGTTTGCTAATTTTCAAGCTGACTTTCGCTCCAAAAACTAGGGCATTATGCTAGTCTCTTTTCTAGAACACAAAAGCTGTAATTTTGTACTGACCTACCTAATTTTATACAAATTATTATGTATATTGGTAAGTCTTAGTCATTATCATTATTCTTTTGCCCTTATCACAATTTATTTGGCCGACCCCAAATAAATTGGGATAAGGGCATGTATTTTTCTTCCATACTTCTCTATTACTCGGACACCTCCTTTCTAGCCATATCATCCTTCACACATTCCATCGATCGTTTCTTTGGTCTTCCTCTACTCTTATACCGACAATCATACTCAAAACGTAAATTAGTAAGCCTAAGTAATATACTATGTCATAATAATTTAAAAATACCAGCGATTTCATTAAATGAGGACAGTAGTAAGTTTTACATATAAACGTTTAAACGTTTTTATATAGTTTTTGTTTTACTCATTAAAAATCAGAAGGAAAAATCAAAAAGATTTCACCATACGAAGAGCTAGTGGGAAACCCAAAGTCCTATAGATATTTCTTAGTATTACATAATTTAGCGTGGCCTAATTCTGATAGCAATTTTGCGAAACACGTCATGAAGTATTCAGTAAACAGGTATTCATTTACATGATAGGGGTGGGTGAGTGGCGATGCGGGCTGCCACAATCCGTATCGTTCATATAAATAGCTGTTTAATTATGTTCTTTGTTCGTTAAATTAATGAAAATTTATATTTCTGCATTAAAACGATTTAAAATAATTAACTTCAGGTAGCACTTTGACCCGTCTTTTGGCTAGGTTACCTATTTTTCATTAAGTTGTGTCTAAAATCACTTTTGGTTTAGCTTTAGCTAGTCGCATCAGTATCTGTCGTAACTGTGTTTTTTTTTGCAATTACAAAAAAGAACTTAAAAGTTGCAGTCATTCTGGGGGCGTAACTTGGACTCTGTGTCACCGACTCTATGAATAGATAATAGATTAGGTACTATATATGTTATGGCTAATAGCCGAAGTGCGGCTACACCTAGTTTTAGCCGGCTAAACTTAGGTGCGGCCAGTTAAACTTAGATCATCCTACTTATCTTCGGTTAGAACATGCAAAAAATTTGGATGTAGCGCTCGTAAGCCGCTGCAGCGGCACCACTCGCTGCGTTCGCTCGGCTCGCGCGCGTTTTGTCACAGTTCTATCTAACCTAACCTAACCTAGTCCATTTGGTCGGTGTGTCCTAGCAATAAAAGAGATACACAACTATTACCGGTCGCCCCTAGGTTTAGCCGGCTAGAACTAGGTGTAGCCACACTGCGGCTTTTAGCCGTAAAATATACATATATGATATTGCATTCAAAATCAAAAGGTAAAAAAATGCGTATAGTAGGCAGGAAACAATATAAATAAGAGTCGATGAAAGAAAAACAAAAACATTGGTTGGTCTCAAGTGATCCTTGGAGTCGGAAAAGGTCTCTAAGCTTGTATATTTTTCATAAGATTTGAACATTTATAATCTAACCATTCGTATGATCGCCTTCTTGTACTGTATCTATCTGCCAAATCATGAAGCTGTTCATTTGGCTTCCAATTAACTATTCCTGACTTAGTCCTTAACATTTACAAGAGCTCTAAAAGTTAATGGCACCAACTTCGACTAAATTAAACGTCTTAAGGTTGGAATTAATACCGAACATTTAGAGACAGGATATTTCATATCTAACGTCGAATTAACAACTTAATTCGATGTTAATCCTAGCCTAAGGATTTGGGCACAGTAGCTGTTTGAATTCACGTTTTATTACCCGACTACGACGAAGCAACGACGGGCTATGATTTTGTTTATTAACTAGCGACCCATCCCTACTTGTTGATATTTTGGGCTGAAATCATTAAAATATCTGTAGAACTCTGAAATATGCAGGAACGTAATTTTATTAGTAACGTTTACACAGAACAACAAGATGGCCGAGAGAGAACAAAGTGTTGCCAACTTAATGCAGGTTTATTTATTGATGAGTGGTTATGAACACTACTTGACGCGGTTTTCACGACTAGATAGAATATTTAGATTTGATTATAACATTTTTTTTTCTACACATTCTCATTTAATTTTTTTCTGCCTTCCGGAAATTATGTCCTAAATGATGGTGAAAACTACATCAAAGTTCGTTGCGCAGTTTACGGAGACCAGTACGAGAACCGACTTTTTTTTATAATATGTAAAGATAAACATAGATTATTCCCGACCCTTGCTCGAGCCAGCCCGTGATGCTGAGCCTGTAGATTTAAATCAACCCCTAAATAATGCTATCGATCAGATCCAGCCAGTTCCTTTGCCCCAGCGACGCCCTAAGCCGAGGCTCGTTACCCACATGTACCCTTAGCGTGTAGTCGCTTAGTATGAAAGTTTTTTGCCCCCTGGCTGGAGGCCTTACACTCAAGCTACCCACAGGATACTCCGGTTAAGCAGAAGCCAGCCATAGGTTGATGGTTTTTTTTTTATATCTATTAGTTTATTATTTTTAAGATTCTTTTGTGTATTTTTATCTATGGCCCTCAGTTGCCTGACAATAAAACGAATGATTGATTGAACTGCGAGAAGTGCAAGATGGCATTAAAAAAAACCTAGATTATGATTATGTATTACAGAAAGAAGCTGAAGTGTAAATTAAAAATTCAATATATAATCAAGCGCAGGTTTATCCTCGTTTGATTAATACAAGTAATTTAAAATCTTGTTGTTACTTCGTGAGTCCTGAAACATGATTGCAATCTGTACGAAAGAGTTTAATGAATGCAAGATACGTGAGAATGCGATGCATAATGCCAACTCATATGTATATATATGCATAATAATAAGATACATTATTGCATTTATAAATACAGATGTTCAGATATTTTGCACTTCTATAGAGGATTATTCTAAGAACGTTAGCATAAAAAGTAGATTTTCCTCATGAGGTCCGTGTATTATATTTTTAAAGTAATACGTTAATTTTGTTTGTTTTTTTTTATCGATTTAATTTAATAAACGATAGTGTTTAATGTCCTATAGACTAACACATATTGAAAAAATAATCTTTTTGAACTCTGTATATAAATCTGTCTCAACCCGATTTAATTGAAAAACATAGCACAGCCAATTTGTTTGGGCATTTATTGGAGGCTTTAAGACATATAACACAGATATTCCAAATAAAATTTTTCGTTTATCTAGTTTCATATTTCACAGATTCGAAAGTGATAAAGGGAGAACGAGATCACACGACATTTCGTGTCGCTACAAAGATCAATAGCTAGAGCATCAGATAAAAAATGCAACAGTTCGTTATAAATTCACAATTTGACTTATTACAATTTGCCAAACTGTATACTGCGTTTCATTTGCATATATATCAATTTCAGCTTCTCTTGTTTTTGTTGGTTGTTGTCAAATTTAGTCATAAACAGACATTTATAGTGTGATGTGTTCGATCGTTACATGGAGTCAGAAGCCCAAAATCTGGCAACCAGTCTTACCAAGGGTTATACTACCCAGTAAATGGGCTGTGAAGAACAGATAAGCAGTCGCTCCATGTAAAATTATAAAACTGCATCCGGTTAGGCTGGAAACCGAGTCACTCTGATCCAGCCTCTCCCTTCGCTGGACTCCCCAGCGACGCTCTTAGCCGAGGCTCGAACCCCACAGGGTGTGCCCTCAGCGCGCTGTCCCTTAGTAATACGTTTATTGCCCCTGGCTGGAGGCCTTACACTCAAGGCATTCACAGGATAGTTCGGTTAAGCAGAAGCGAGCCTCATAGGTTGAAATGCGAGATGCCATAAAAAAAAAACTGAAAGCCGACCGCAACGTAGTTGAGAAAACGATGGTAGATGATAATGATGTTATGTGCCTTTTGACGTCATTCACCATATTGTGTTTATTTAATAAACGTTTGTTTAAGAATAGAGCAAGTTCAATGTCAAGATCACACAAGTTCAAGTTCCGTAGTTTGAACGCGTTGAGGTAAAAACACTAAATCATTTAATTTTAATCGTTTTTAATATCTATCACCGGAACGGTCATAATTACCAATAAAGTATCTATTAAAACAACTAAGTACTTAATGCGATAGAAAAAAACCCATTAAGTTAGTATTTTCCATGATATCTTTCAACAATTTACTGATATCAAA
This sequence comes from Noctua janthe, assembly GCA_910589295.1. NCBI lineage: Eukaryota > Metazoa > Arthropoda > Insecta > Lepidoptera > Noctuidae > Noctua > Noctua janthe. Next base: position 6,228,413 of record OU342560.1, read on the forward strand.
ATAATGTTCTTAGATCAAAAAAGATCAGATTGCACCTTCAATTTAATGTAAATATAAAATCCTTTAATCGAAATCGTGTCCCGGACCTGCGCATGAGTCACAAGACCGTCATCTCTGGCATTAACTGGCCAGCCTTCACAAGGATCGGCCGTGGGGAAACACTGAGGAAAATATAATCTTATAATCTGTGGTTCTCCATTGTTTTTGTTTTAATTTGATAATTAATTCAAACCTTCTTGTCACATAAAGATAAGTTGATTATCATGGATTATAAGAAATGCTTCAAGGTTGCAATTTGCTTGCCGGTTGTAATTATTTGTTTTATCAACTTAAATACAATTTTCCGGTTGATTAATGCTATGTTTATGGAATTTACCTACTGTACTAGACTGATAGGTGTTACATTACAATAGCGATTTAATTTACTTATTTGTAAGCAAATTATACAATGAATTCGGTTTTCCAAAGTATTACCTATCGAATTTTAAATGATGATAATTCTTGTTACTTGTGTTATTAACTTTTGATATTGAAGTGTCTTGCTTACAGGTAAAAAACTAAGGATAAGTTATAAAAAACTCATCGTATTTTTGGTAAATTATTGAGCAAAAAGGAACTTTCTGCTAAATAGCAAAACAATGGACTGATACAGCATAATTAATAAAACTTTAAAATACAATCAATTCTATGTAATATTTATGGAGCAATTAGTTCCATAATCAAAGTAAATTATAGTCCCAAAAATTGGGTTAACATCCTTTGCTTGTTGCTAACTCAAAAGGACATCATTATACCAATAAATAGATCCTTATGGGGGAATAATCTAGCATAGTTATTAGCACACAACATACGCCGTAGCCTTGAATCAGTCCTTTACACTGTAGTTCAATAGACGGAGAGGTGAACAACCCCTTTTGGCACAACCTGTTTAGAAAATGTCGATAAATAAACGTGACCAGTTTAACTTGGCACGCAGTGGAATCGGGAACTAAAGTTACATGGAATTTTGACGTTTCATTTGACATTTGGCTTTGACAGCAGCGACGGTGTGAAGTGTCAAAATAAAATGGTGGCTGATACGCGATTAACTTTAAAGAAGACTTTATTTTACTTTTGTTTGGTTGATAGTTGTGTGTGTATTGGGCTTGGTGACTGTTTTCCTAGTTATTATTTAATAGTCTATTGTCTCTTGATTTAAAGCACTGCTAATGTAAACAACATGCTATCAAAGACAATTTATCTACAATCTGACGTTTTCTTAAGCAGAAACTAACTTTATTTTGATATAGCTATCTACCTATTTATCATTTGAATGTAAAACAAACTAAATACAAAATCGGCTGTGTGAAATACATCCTACAAGCTACGACCGGTATAATTACTTTGATGATAACGTATGAAAAATCCTTGAAAAAGGTCGAAGAAAAATACTACTTCTAGAATTCTAGATAAAAATAAAATTACTGCAATTCACGTAAATAGCTAGAGTTTTTCAGTCTATCTTTATTACAGCAATGTAAGGGTAAAAAAAAATATTTTTTTTACAATTAGAATTGGCCAAGTCTTTTCTCCTAATTGCATTTATTATACCTTATTAAAAATAAATTACGATAATATGAATAAATCCCCTTGAGGAAGTTTTTGACGTAAATATCTGATAAGCTTAAGTACTTATAATAAAATAAATAAAAAGTGGAAGTAAGTTTTATTGGTATTATAAAGTGTTATCATGGCGCCTTGATCGGTAAGTAGACAAATTCTGGAAAGTTCGCAAAGCCACATAAAAAGTTTGCACACTGTTACTAAGTCAGCATTATCGGCTTTTTTAAAAAGTTCTCAAGTACTGGATAGCTGTTTGGAATATCTAAGATTATCAGTTGAGTGCTACAAATTGTACTCACCTACATACTAACATTTTAGAATGACTATACGGGGTGGAAGGGACATTAACGAACAAACGGTGTTCAGTACATCATTCTGAACCTGTTCAATGAATCAAATCATCTGTTTCATACAAAAGTGCAATACCTACACGATCAAAATGTATGGAACAGAAGACTTTTTTTCCCTGCCGATGTTTTTTTTTTTGTTATATTGATGTTCCTTCCACCCCTGTAAAGGCTAAACATAAAATATTATAACTAACATGCCACTGAGCATTGGTGGTTAGTCCATTTACGATGACTAGTCTGCGTAGGCGCAAGTTCAAAACACCAATGATAAAAGGACTAACCTCTATAAAGTTGGTCCTTCTGCACTTTCTAATAAATAACCTCAAAAAATAAAATCCGCAAATAAAACCAACACGCCAGTTGTGGCATTATAAATTTTGCACACACTTTTGCGAAAGAATTTCATACGTCAATACATATAATTCGGAATAATCGAATCATGTACAGAGAGTACGTGAAATCGTTTTTATACACACTAATTGGGTATGTTGCTAAGATCACTGTGACCACAGAGTATACATTTTAAGTCATGGCGATGGCGATATAACAACCTCAGTTCTTCTACAAGGTTTTAGTGTAAAAGATTTTTTTAATAGCTAGTAATTTTTCTTTTCAACTTATAATCCAAGCAAGCTTTACGGCTACGCTTAATCTGCCAGGGCTGCGGGACTGTTCGAAAGAGATACCGTGGCCCTAGAACACAAAGGGCAAAGAAGGAACATGGATGGGTTTTAGTCAGTACAAGTCTGACACTCTCTTCCGCTCCGCCCAGAGTGGGGGGGGGGGGGGGGTCATTTGATGATATCCAATCCGAAAAAAAAAAGAATACGGCTCCGCTTAATAGGAAAGTTGCGTGATAACAAAATACGTAGGTATAAGGTACCTGCAGCTGTTATCGGTGTTATCTAAAGTTAAGATTATTTATTAGGTATGTGGCATCTCTGATGCTCCATTATCCAAGATAATCCATATATAGGTTCTTTTCTTTCTGATTCATACAAGTGAATCATATCATGGAAACTATGCCTATTGTATTATAATAAATCTACATTTTTGGCTTTTACAATGACTCACTTCAACTATCTAACCAAAATCGATGAATTGATAACATATATAATTATCTTTTTGTATAGCTGCTTTAGAAATTGTATAACATGTACCTTCAACGTTGACATACTGGCTAACCAATTAAAATCGCATTTACACTGTGACCATTTTATCTTGAAACGGCAAAACATGGAAGTAGACATAATAAAATTAAATCTGACGTAGTTTTGACATAAGCGTTGCTAACAGTGCCTGCGCCTCTATGGGGTGCCAGGTTCAATTGGTTAAGCTTATCAATCAACAGTTAGGCGTCCCATAAGCTCCGCAGTAATAAGTGATGGTTTTAGTGAAAGTTTTTAATCACGGCTGGCTCCACGCAACTACATACACAAATCAATCATTCTTCAGTTTAACGGTATTGGGAGTTTTATGTTGGCTTTGATGTCTGTTTCATCAGTTCTATGGATGGAACTGTGAGTGTAGCTAGAATGTGTGTTGTTCTGGAGGTTACAGTGCTACTCGTAAAGCATCATCTGCCTAGCCTTTTCCCAACTATATTGGGGTCGGCTTCCAGTCTAACCAGATGCAGCTGAATACCAGTATTTTACATATTTTAAACTCGGTATGTAATGGGCGGTCACCCATCCACAGACCAACCTAGGCAAGCACGGCTTAACCTAAAGATCAACCCCGAACGGCTGTTATTATTTGCTCACGAGCTCCTCGTAAAGCAAAGAATATTATTATTATTTATTCATAATCAAGTAACATAAGACTAATTACAAAAGAGAAAAAATTAAAAAAAATTGTGAATAGTCTTAAGATCACGTCAATGCTTAGATATCTTTGTATAATGGTAATACTCATTGTCTGTATTAGCAGTTTTATTTGTGAGTAACTAGCGAAACGTTAGTGTACTATTAGGTACATCTCTGTTTAAAACTTCGAGGGTGTTCGGGGATTGTAAGCGTTATGTAAGATGTATAGTGCTTTCGGGTTCAAAATGTTCCATAAGCGACTACTTTTACGGACATGGAATTCAAGAGAACAGATCAAATAGTCTATTCTTCATCTAGACCGCAGAGCAAATACCCTACACAATGTATGTAAGCGCTTTGTGGTTTCATCACTTTTATTTGAATAGTCTGTAGAAATAAAACTAATGTTTTTGTTCCGCTGTGTTGATCCGCGACTGTAGATTTGTGTATAATTGTAGATAGCTGTAGTACTTAGTATTAGCGTGTATGTATGTAGGTTTTTAGGATCAGTCTCTGAAAAATTGTCAGTATTCGTTCGCATTTCTGCATCATCGCGAACACTTCGACTTCACCCTTAGCATGCTGACCATCTCATTGCCTTTGCCGATCTTTAAACCAATGCCATCCAGGTCCGACAACATATTTGCGTCTATAATTTACTTTTAATCACGAAAACAAAAAAGACAAAAAGATTTTCAAATGTGTGAGCATTACTTCAAACATAACCTCTAACCTTGATGTCTAGCCACACAGAAATTAAGGTCTAGGTTAGAAGTCATAACAACCGCATCCTTTCAACTCGAATCATTACAAAAATAGCTGGCATTCGTTATAAACAAAGCTTGTTCTACTGAAGAGAGGAAATGACATAAATTGCGCGCTGCGAGCTAGACGATATAATTCGGAACATAGCTATGATTATGTTTAATGGTAACAATTATGCATCGTCTGCTCTTGAAAGTTATGGAGCGAAAATAAAATGAGTTTTTAGTGCGTTAACCTCGTGATGAAAAACAGAAGTGCGGTGGGAGTGTGGCTTGCATTCTTTGGTAAGGCCAGGAACAGACGATGGTGTTTTTTTCTTGTAATTTTTTTGGGAAAGGTCCTTTCTCTTCTCTTCTTTGACCCGTATACACCCAATGCTGAGTGTAGGTCTTCTCCATTCCACGCATCTTTACCCGGTCCTGCACGCGTAACATGATCACCGTAGTTACGGGTTTTGTCGATGGAATAATCGACAAAACCCGTTTCTACGCGTGCTGGGCAGTCATTCCTTCGTATAGGATATCTAACGTATTCCGATTTTACAATTATTCAATTAATACTTTAGCAAAATATACAAAGGAGGACTTAATGCCATAGCATTACTAACGTAGCCAATAGTTTTTGGAAAATTTCTCTAAGAAGTTTCGGAGCTACGATTGAAAGTCTCAAAATGGTATGTACAAGAAGAAGCGTCTGCGCAACGCCTTACCAAACAGATATTAATTTACACCCATTAACAGAACGCCCATTTTAATACATTAAGAGTCAAAAAGAATTTGTATATTAATGTTCTGTTATCTTATTAACGTTCAAACCGTTTGTTCAGCGTTGGTAAGCAGTAATCAGCGAGGCCTCGGAAGCGATTGGTCGACTGGTTATGTAAAACGTGATCTTTTCTGTACTGTGGCATCGAGTTAGCTGATGAAAGTACTGTGGGATAAGCACGAACGCACGAAGTAAACGTAAAGCGCTGAGTCGACGATAGATAAAAAAACCAATAAACCGTTGGATGTAAGGACAATGTAACCTATAGACAAGAGGGGCCATTGCAAATAAGTTTATCGTCTGCTGAAAAATTAAAAAGTTTTTATAATTAGAAATACTCGATTTTTTTGGTTTTAAAACCTTATTCCCATGTATTGGTATACTAATCGAGCTTGTTGCAAAAAAAAAAAATGCCATAGATTACTGTATTTTCGAATTTTTGATTCAAAAACCGTTTCCATTGCGCGTTCGTACTAGGGCTCTGGCAACTTTCTTCGGCTGTGGTAACAGGTGGCATTTGGTTGGCCAGACTGCATGGCGGATCTATGGCGTAACGGTTGTTTGTAGGTACTACGCAAAATTGTTGTAAAATTGAATTAATTATACGCGCAGTTTGTGTCTATTAACGTTAAAACGGTGTTTTAAATGCTAAAGGTGTGGTTTAATCAATGTTACGAGTTTCTAGGTACGAGATTTTTCATTATTTTTGTTTATATTAATTGAAAAACATTCATACTTTTGTATCACCCCTCAATCTCAATCTATTTCGGTATACAAAAAAAAAGAACCATTGAAAAAAGAAACAATTCTCGCATTCGATATTCCATACAAAAACGAAGCTAATCGTGTACTTTCTCCTAACTTCTCGACATTTGAGCATGATTTTCCTCAAAGAGTCATTCACAAGCCGTAAGCTCCATCTTTAACACTTTTTCTATTGAGTAAGTCATCACTTACTTGACTTTAATTGAAAAAAAGGTGTCATTCGGGTTCCGAATGTCGCGTCGCCTCGCACCGCAGGCAATGCGAAACCAAAGTTAAGGGTTGTCAAATCAGTAAGTCAAAATAATAGGCTAATTTAAAAAAAAAAAGGTTTTTTCATACACAATTTTCATCAACAACACTCACTGTCTACATCTTTAAAGAACTAAAAGAGCCTTTTGGCACTGTTACAATTGTTTTCGAAATGTATCCGACATTTCGAAAACAATTAATACACTGCTGAAGTACACACCCTGAAGTATCTACATACGGTCTCAAAGCTGCGAAAAGGCTTCCCTCCATTCTTACCATCCATCGCAATTTTACTTACCAATTACCAAGAAAGACATTCGACGTTTCCCACCGTCTCTTCGTGGTTTACGGCCTTCTTACTGTCAAAAAAAAGAATGAGAATAAAACCTCTGTACAACCGCGTATGTTTACAGTACAACTAGTGATTATACTCATCAACAGTCTATTCACAACTCATTGAACGTACACCTATAATTCCACCTGTCATGCTGGTCTTAAGCCGTCCATCTTATATTAGAATGCTAAGCAATTACAGCGATGACAGGCAGTCCACTAAATACCTGTGCTTGCTTTTCTCTAGCAAGTAAAAAATAGTTAGGCACCTAAAGTGTCATGACTGTGGTACTTACTTGAATGTTCGCGCAATTATCGGTAGGGGATTTAAAGATACCTCAATACATAATTAAAACAGTTTTTGTCTTTATATTATTAGATAACCTGTTTTTAAATTAATTAGTCAAAATACAGCTGTGATTGTTGTAATTGTTTTTTATGTTGATAAGTACGTACTTGAAGTAAGATTGAAACAACAAACCGCGATAAAACCAACCTCTTACATTAGTGACTAGACAGTGCAATGTTTCTGAAGTGCACATTGCTGATGCATAATTGCACCAAAATTGTTTGAAATCCACATCGCAAAATCAAACACACCAAAGTGTGTCATATCATAATTTAACGGTGAACTCACTTCTTTTAATTACTTCTACGATATTCAACAAACGCGCTCATACTTTGACTTTTAAATTACTTAAAAGTGGGGCAGCCCTAGCGGTCGTGAGCGGTGTAGGAAAGCGTATCGAAACCCAGAATTTCCCTGAGGCGCCGCCGACGCTCCGACACGCTCTATCGGCTTGACACCTCGCTAAATCATTACCTACCTACTACACAGAAATGATACCTGCGCATGATTCTAATACATATGTTCTTGTTTTTGTTGCGTGTTGTGTTGGAATCTAAGAAACAATTCGGCTATGTTTGTAGTTTAAAAAAAATAAACTGCTGGTTTGTTGGTCAAATGATTTTGGTATTATTTGCAGTGTTCGGTACAAAAAAAAACAGTGTTCGACTTGACAATACAACCCGTCATCGAATGGGTTTACAACAGAAACTTCTTTTTTTAAGCCTACTTGGTCCCACTGCTGGTCAAACGCCTCGCCATTCTCCTTTCAAACATCTCTACAGAAGAATTTAAATTGACCGACAATTTTCCGAACCTTTTAGGCACAAATATTAAGAGTATCCGACGAAAAGGACCAACAAATCGGTCCTACCATAGTATTACTATAAATCACAGGTATCTGGTACGAGTGAAACCAATAAATTGTCATTATTGTGCAATATCAAAATACTATTAGCATTGTAATAACTGTATAGTATCGTGTTCCGAGTCCGACGTTCACATGATTGACAGGATTACGAGCCCCAGATATGGTATCAGTGACGCATCTGAACGACAATCTGTAGTATTTGAGACTCTGTCATAGTTCAACTGTGAGTAACATTGGAATGTGGTCTTCGTTTACATTAAAATTCACTGGAGTTTTTTTCCTTTCTTACGCTCAAGGGCAAGTAGAATTGGTCAAATAGTAAAGAAGCAAAGTTAAATATGGAAAATACTGATATTCTGATGCATCCAGTTAGACATGCAGCCAACCCGAACATATATAGATGGAAAAAGACTTCTTCTTGACCTTTGCTAATTTAAAAAAAAAAAGGTTAAGGTTAAGGCTATACTCAGCTTTGGCCACCCAATGCTGAGTATAGATCTCCACCAAAGCCAAACCCAAAAAAAAAACAAATCTCCAAAACAAAAAAAAAAAAGTCCAAATCTCCACTTTTAGCGGTTTTGTGCCATGGCTATCCACTTCTTTCCGGCCACTTATGAGATCGTCTGTCCACCTAGCCGGTTGTCTGCCCGCATTCCTCCGTCCCGTCCGTGGTTCCCACTCTAGCACTATCTTCCTCCATCTTCCTTACAGTCTACGTCACAATATGACCCGCCCACTTCCACTTTGTTTTAATAGCTTTTGCTGTCTGTACTTCTCGTTCAAGTTCGGAAAAAGACTAAAGGCACAGGCAGATAATGTATAGGAGCAAAATTTAATTTCCTCTATTATACGAATTATAGATGAATTAGAATATATTGTTACTATATTTTATTACTTTTCTGAACCTAACTTGTTGAGAAACGCTCTAGACTATAAGTTTGTTTTAGCCAGATGTTGATTTTGTTATTATTGTATGCGATAAATCAATAATGTTATATCTGCTATAAAAACTCCGCGACATATTCTTATCGTTCCTCAAAGATCGTTATCAGTTGTGTGATATAGGTCGGGTAACACACATTTATAGTTAAATGATCTAGTATTCTATTTCTATACAAGAGTTCCAGTTCCCATTTGTTATTTTTTTACTGAAATTTATACCAGGTGGAAGGTACATCGACGCTAAAACGGTTACCACGTATTCAGTACATAAATCTGAACCCTGCGTCCACAGAAATTTTTCATCGATAATTAAAAAAAAACCAGCTGTTCCATACATTTTGAGTGTGTAAGTTGCAGTTTTGTAGGAAACAGCAGTTTTTTTTTAAAAACCGACGAAAATTATATGCATTTATAACTGCATAATCAGCCTATAATGTTCCCACTGTCCTCAGCAGTGGCCTCCTCTCTATGAGAGGGAATGGGCTTTAATCCACCATGCGGGCCCAGTGCGGGTTGGTAGATGTTCATGTCTTCGAATTTTTGTTTTTAGGACATGCCGGTTTCCTGACGATGTTTTCCTTCACCGTTTTGAGAGCAGTGGTGATGAAATAAATTACACAAAGTAATGCGCCTGCCTGGGTTCGAACCCACGACTTACTGCTCGTAAGTCGGGACCGCCACCACTGGGCCACCGCTGCTCTCATATGCATATAATAATATTTCGTTTGCATATATGCATATATTTCCATATAATTATTGTGGCTCCTGCGGGGTAACAGAATACCTCTTGGTAGGACTGGTTATCAGACTTCCGGGCTTCCGACTCCTCGTTCAGACTGACAAACATCTACAAAAGACCGCCTGAACCAATGGCTTAACGTGCTTTCCGAGCGACGGAGGGGTCTGGGTATGTAATGGATGGTCACCCATCTAAGAATTAGCCTCAACAAGCTTTGCCTAACCCTGAAGGACGACTCGTGCGGCTGTTATTATTTATCCACAAGTGGCTCTCAAATCCTACAAAACAATTGATATTACAATACTTTATCAACAATTTATGGAGAATCGTCGGTTTCCTGCATTCGCACTGGTTTTTATCTTGGATGATCATTATCGCGTTTCTAGTAAAGTTAATTGTCCATTATAAGTACTGATAGAGAAAAATAACGACGTGCCGAAGATTAGTGCGATAACGGCGGCACTGAGACATTGTGGGTAGCCGAAATTGAAGCAATAAGTGCGGTTTATGCAGTGAAGAATAAAAGTGCTCTTTAGTTACTTGTAGGGAATGCCCCCCTCCCTATTACATGGGACTTTAACATAACTGGCGAAATGTAGGTGGACTAGGTACATCTCTGCCTAACTATTCGGGGATTACAGGCATAATGTTATGTTATATGTTATCGGAACTAACCCCGCTGTCTGGTTTTTTTCCATACAATTTCCACAGACAATTTACAATATACAAGGTGTAAATGGACCCTTTACGAAGCCATCAACCAAGCATTATGTATATCAAAATAAGTAACTCTACGCAAAAATTATTGCTTGGAAACGATTTTTTTTTGGGGTGAAAAATCACGTTTGCCGGTAGGAATCAATGCAACGCAATCAAAACGTTATGCTGATGGATGCATTGAATAGTACGGTGATCGTGGAATAATTTAAAGCAAAGTTATAACAATAAAAACTTGTTGCAAAGTTGGAACTTTGACCCCCAATATCTCCGTAACTAGAAGGTTCCCAGGTATGGTCTAAAACAAAATATTGATCACAAAGACGGGGAAATCAAGCGCACGAAGCCGAAAGGGCTTCGTTAAGGATACTTTTTGCCAGGGCTGCGGGACTGTTCGAAAGAGATGCCGTGGCCCTGGAACACAAAGGGCAAAGAAGGAACATGGATGGGTTTTAGTCAGTACAAGTCTGACACTCGCTTCCGCTCCGCCCAGAGGTGGGGGGCGAGGGGTCATTTGATGATTTCCCATCCGAAAAAAAAAAGGTTACTTTTACACCCGTTATTTTACAAAATGTTTACCAACCGTGCCCTGATAGTGTAATTCAAGCACCAAAAGAACCTTGAGCACTATTTATTTTCTAAAACACAATAGTTTTAAAATAACCTAAATAATAAATGCTAGAAAAACATCATTATCAGTGCCACGGCAGTAATTATAGTAATTGCAATTATAAGTCAGGATTTTAACTAAAGTACAAAAAATATGTTACGGTGACGTTGGTAACAAACAATAAACAATTATTTCCACTTATTTTTATATTTATGTAGTTGATACGTTACAGTATCGTTGCTAAACAATTTATAAAAACAAGTAGACAGGGCATGGAAATCAATATAGTTAGGAAATCTTTTCTGGTATGTGGTTTAAATGCGAAATAATTGGTCCTTATGGTCACAATTTAAAGTTTGACGTCGACTTCTTCTCAGCCTTATTACCTAAAGCATAAGGGTGAAAACTGGTAGACCGTCAGTGAACGCAGTACCTACTGTAATTTCACGGATAACTCCATCTGCATACAATTTTCCTGAACGGTTGGAGCGAAAATTTTATAAAAATTAGCATGAATTATTTGAGTCGAGTTTGTTTTTGTACATTGACTCTATCATCACTGTACAGTTCAGTGACGGTCGACCACTTTTCAACCGTATTATTTAGGACACATAAGGGTGAAAAGTGGAAAACCGTCGTTGGTAAACTCGGTAGTACTTATAACATTGTTTGGTTTTCAAATTAAGAATAAGAAACCATGCTTTCGCTATCAGCAAGGTGGTTCGCAGTTTTTTTTTTTATTGAGCCTGGAGTACATATACAGCCTGAGTTGTCAAACAACCCTTTGTGCAGTAAATCTATTTAAACCTACAAATACCGTCACAAATCACTCACGATGATCTCAATTATCTAGATCCAGGAGTACCGTTTGAAGTTCTCAATAGATCCGAGATTTCACGGTGCAACAATACAACGATTATCGACTACTTGTAAACAAATTAACTCTTTTTAGCATAAGTAGAACAGCCGGCAAGAAGTTTCAATAGAGCTGTCAAGGGAACAATTACTTGGTGACTCGTGGTCTGGCTTGATAAGAAAGCTAATTGTGTTTGGAAAGAGTTCTTGTACTTGTATTTGTTATTGACGTTTGTCGGATCCGGATCGAAGGACCAGTTTTTGTTCCTATGTAATAATACCAGTCTTTCTGTATCTCTGCTGGTTTTAGACCTCCTTTCATGCAGAAAAGGCATACTCATTGATCACCAACGCTTGCTCAAGGCGTAGTGGCAATTTGACGATGTGTTCTTTTGTCAATGTAATTAAAAAACGCACTTTTGGTTTTTCGAATTCATGTTCGTATTGTATAATTATCACTTGCTTCGGTGAAGGAAAACATCGTCAGGAAACCAGTACCTATGCCTGAGAGATATTTCTCGACGGCATGTAAAGCCAATTCGGAGGCCCATGGGCGGCATAAAAGCTCTGACACCAGGTTAGATACTAACCACGATAAAAGGTGAAAAAATATTTAAAAAAAGGGTAAACATTTTTGCTTCTTGTTTATTTAAAGCATCCTTTTCTTATTATCTAATTTGAAAGTGACTGGTGCTTGTTTGTTCCCTAAAGTTCAATAAGTAAGTACAGAAAGAATCAATAAATTGAAATTCGGTACCCTTGTGTTGATAAAGGCTTATGGCGGGCGTAGCCAAAGTATTGATGACTTACAAAGTTAAAACAAAGTATTAACTGCGAAGTCAAAATGTCGAAAACTCATTACGACTAAACAATGGTTGAAGTGTGTATGTTTTCATCTAATTTATGTTTTTATTAGTGGCTGTAAACTTGCCTTGGTAAACTTTATATTTGAGATTTTTTGCCAAAGGCCCAAAGAAATATCAATATATTTGTGAAGTACACACGGCGGCACATGAAGCTGTGCATTTCCCGTATAAATTGCCCTCGCTTTGTATAGATTTTCTATACAATGAGAGATCCGCAGAAACTGGTTTTGTATAGCTTGATCGGCCGTCGTGCGTACAAATTAATCTTGAATTCGAAATCGACTTAATAGTCACTTTTGTGACACACTCATCTGCCTAGCCTTTCCCAACTATGCTGGGCTCGGCTTCCAGTCTAACCGGATGCCAAGTACTACCAATATTTGACATGGAACCACTGCCTATCCGTACTTACCTCTAGAATACACACACCTGCGTTTTGTGCGTCTAAAACAAGCTTTAAACCCCTATATCGTATACTAAAAAACCGGCCAAGTCGAGTCGGACTCGCGTCTGAAGGGTTCCGTACCATCGTAATAGTCTAGCCCCCTTTAATTTTTGATTTATTTTATTGATTTTTATTATTTGTTGTTAAAGCGGGAACATAAATGCACATTCTGTGAAAATTTCAACAGTCTATTGCGGATCATGAGATACAGCCCGCTGACAGACAGACAGACGAACGGACGGACGGACAGCGGAGGTTTAGTAACACCCTTTGGTTATTATGGCTACGGAACCCTAAATACGAGATTTTCCCGCACCAACAAGACAATGTTCAAAGCCTTCCAAGATTAATTAACTTTTTCTACAAAACCGTTTTCCTCCCATCACTTCCGTTCACAAACACCTCCCGTTTACCGGTTGGATACGTGCGTCAGTGCCACAATTAATATGTTTTCCCACCGCTGGTATCTTATCAGTGAATCTGATATCGTCTGCTCACTCGAGCGTCCCCAACATCCGTCCATTGCATGCCCACCGTTCATTCATGACATTGTTTGTTTTTCTTTTTAATGACATCGCAATTTTCTATTCGTGACCTCTATTTTCTGTGTTTGTTACGGTTTTCTGTTGTGTTGTGTTATGTTATGTTATGTATTAGTGTTTATGTTGGTTGAAACGTTATTGTTGCACACACGGGGTTTACATGACTTGAGTATGCACTTTTTTTGGATCTCACTGTGTTTTGGATTGGATAATATGTCCGTTTGCATGCAGTCATTAAAATAAAACTTTGAGTTATCATACAATTATTATTATAACGACTAATTATGAAATCTAATTTTTGAATACATTTTTCTGTTATTGTTTAAACTCTTGACCTATTAGCCGACTGATAGTGCCGCAAACGGTAAATAGGGATTTTTCATCTTCTGAATTCCCCATCTTCCAAGAAAATGAAGATAAATACACCTATTAATCAACTCGTAATAAACAGTGATAAACATTTATGCACATGATATTAATTGCATGGTTAAATGCGAAGTTTTCTACTGTAACAGAACTTTTAACTTCTTTTTTTAAGATTTTCAACTTTAATTCTGGAATCTGTGAATTATCCTACTTTAAAGTGTCTTATAAGCTAAAGTTTAATCGTGAAGAGACATCCACATGATGACGATGGGACCCCATTCTTTATCCTCCTTAATTTTCCCCCTTTTCATTTTAAAAGCAGCTTCATCTAATAAGTTTTGTGCCCATTTTGACTAACACCAAGCAATACCTAAATGTGAATTCTAAAAAAACGCACTACACTAAACATAATTAAAATGTGTTTTAACGCTGAACGAAGTGGCGAAAGTTGACATTCAAACGTGTACCAATATTTAGCCATTAGATACACTTTATTATCGGTAATGTTTGCATATATTAAACCCTAAGTTAAAACGCAATAGCAGCTAAGTTACACGCGTGCTAGACGGCATGTCGTTTATTTCAAATGTCAGTGTAATGTCAAGATATAATTTAGAAAGTTTAATCGCCTGCGCACGCGTCGTCATCGGCTCGTGTGTAATTGCGAGCATGATACTCTTTGCTTAGACGATTCGGCGATTGAGAATATAGCACAAATGGTCAGCTCAGCTAGTGAGATGTCGGTATTCTATTAGTAGAACATAGACTTACGCATTTTTCCCACAGGAGTAGGTAGTAACTACTGAACGTCACCTGCTACGATTGTTATATTATTATACTCGCTCCCTCCACATTCAAATATCTGGCAGGTTCGAAGACACCTAAGCAGCCGATTTCTGCCGGCTAGCCTTCGGGAACAATGCACTATACGTAGTATCTAGGCGTCTACTGTAGTCAAATAGTATATTACATACACATCTGTGGTCACATCATCACATTACAGTACAGAATCTGTCTGTTGGTTTTTTTTGGGGCTAAATGCAGCGGATATTTTTTTGTACTATGTATATTTTGTAATGGACGCTAATTAATACTTATGAAATGTTGCTACTAAGGTTATTAAAGAAGATAGGCACAAAGCTCTGTATGCAGCATCGATGTAGCAGGCCAAACGCGCATTGAGAAGCAAAATAAGAGTGAATAATCATAGTCCTTTGCAGTACCAATGCAGTAAATGACAAAACGCGGGATGAAAACTCAAACTCAAAGCATTTATTTCAATCTGACCATTACAGGCGCTTTTGAATGTCAGAAAAACAAAGAAAGCGAGGCTGTGGCGAAGCTACAGTCACAGAGCATAATAACTTGTGAAAGTACTGTAGTTGCCCATTCCAAAGCGTAGATCTCTAAGGAGAAGAATGGGCAAGAAACTCCATAGAACCTCTTTTATAGCAAAAAAATTCAAAAAGGTGTTGCATTTGCTAAAAAACCTATGAAATTTTGTACTACCCTTAAACGCTGTCGCAAAAACGCTTGTCTCTTATTATAAACTAGCGACCCGCCCCGGCTTCGCACGGATGCAATATATATTTATATAAACCTTCCTCTTGAATCACTCTATCTATTACTGAAAACCGCATCAAAATCCTTTGCGTAGTTTTAAAGATTTAAGCATATACCGGGTATAAACAGACCCTTCACATATCCGTCAACCAAGCATTCTGTACGTCAAACTAAGTAACTTTACGTAAAAATTATTGTTGGGAATCGACTTTTTTTATTGGGGTGAAAAATCACGTTTTACGGTAGGACTCGATGGAAAGCACTCATAGCATTGTGCTGATGAATGGATTGAATAGTACGGGGGTCGTGGAGGTGTGTAAAGTAAAAATCTTACATTAAAAACATGTATTTAAAAAAACTTGTGAAAAAGTTGGAACTTTGACCCCCAATATCTCCGTAACTAGAAGGTTCCCGGGTATGGACTAGAACAAAAAAAATTATCGCAGTGACGGAGAGAACAAGTGCCTTTCGTTTATGTTAAGGGTCTATTTACACCCTTTATAGGGACAGACATACAGCGGGAAGCGACTTTGTTTTATACTATGTAGTGAAGCCCCATGTGCGACAAGCGTGACTCTAGCAATTAAGTGTTATTATTATAGCACGCGTTTATTAAGACGTAATACAATTAAAAAAAAAAAAAAAAAAAATACAATAGGCCACGATTAAATCTATACATATATGGAACGGAAGGAAAGCTGTGTGAAGTCATATTTAGAGTAAACTGATTTTTATTATTATGTAGTTCCGCGGGTCAGATAGGCAGTCACTCCATGTAAAATACTGATATTCAGCTGCATCCGGATAGACAGGAAGCCGACCCGAACGTAGTTGGGTAATGGACAGGCAGGTGATGATGATGATGTGGAATCGCAGGTACCTAAGACCTGGCTGAGACTCGTGCAGACCAGAGAAGTATAAGTTTGCCAAAAAAGGAAGGAGACTATAAACCGACCGCTTTAATAAGTCCTCGCGAAGGTATCAATTTAAATGCAACATTCTGAAGATTGATCACGTATTGGTTCAATTAGTATCTTAATACCTACGTGGATTATGGTTATTTTAAAGCAAATAACCTGTGGGATATTGTTAGGACTTTGTAGACGCTTAATGTGCTTTTGATGGGGCAAGGCGGAGGACTCCTTAAAGCGGTCGGTCAATAGAAGTAGTAGTAGTGTGTGTGTGATGGAGGGTACGTATTTACGTAAACATTTAGAAAAATTGCGTACCTAATGTTAAAATTTTACCAAGTTTTGCTCATTATGAGAACGAAAACACACGCTAAAGACCGTAATCTAAAAAAGGACAATCGAGAATTGTTCAACGAATAATCTAAAGTATCCTGCAGAAGCTTTAAGTAAGAAAGTATGATTGCACATTGGATACTTATCTAAGTACTTGCTAAAACCTTTGCCAAGTAGGGGCTAGCATTTAGTATTACATTACATGAATACCTACTAACTCCTCATCCTGGCCTTTTCTCGGCCCCTTGCCAATATTTTCTTGCAAGACAGGTCTTACGCTATTAAGATTCTGGTCCTAAGCTACGGAATCTGGTTTAACACAATGGAACTTTGGACCTTACGTATTACCCTTCGAGCTTACCCAATGTATTTATCCTTATTCCAATGTATTTGGGCTTCCTTTTTCAAACTTCTACATTAGTTAGTCGTTATTTCAGTATTCACTCCATTTCCAGCCGTATCATCTTTCAACAGTCTATCCATTATTTTTTTGGTCTTCTACTCTTATAGCTATCCACAATCATACACAACTTTCAACACAGAAGACGGTCGCATTTATAACCACTACAAAATCGAGTCACGAATTCACGATCGAACAAAAATGCACTCGATTTTTGGCAATTTCCCGAACAAGTTTATCGTTCCATTCAGATTATACATTACGACAAATTCTTTCGTCCGTTTACCGTTTAAACAATCGAATTTCGAATATATTGGACAGTATGGAGCTCACGGTTGTGTGAATACCAATGGATGTTACTGCATCGTTTGGAAGCACACCAATAAACATTGCCAATTATTTACATTTGTTTGTGTGCGACCTGCCTCATATAAAACAGTGCATTTAGAACCATTGTGTAAGACGATGCATTTGCTACTGGTGATAATGCACTCTTTACTTTCTTAATACTGTTTTCTCAATAAAACTAAACTCAATATCTACAGAAAATAAAGACACGAATTCTAATAAAACAAGGTAGAACCTAATTGGATAAGAAATGTAGTTTCCTAATCTTAATAAAACTATTAGAAAAAGAAAAACAAATAAAAAGTACGGACAGTCGGACAATGGTAGTAAACGCGAAAGGGCAAATATAATTACTTATGAAGTTATAACCTACAAATTAAGTCAATATTAAAATCGCTTTGCAAAACGTTCATCAATTAATCCTAAGCACTCAAACGTTTTAATTTTCATTATTCACTCATTAATATTGATGATTCGCACTGGAATGTGCAAGGACATTTCCACGTTAAACCTTGCCAAACGTTCCTCGATAAAGTCTGAATGGGGCTTAAAAAGCAACAAATGGACGATGAACAACGAATAAATCTACACGGACAATTTGCACCAACCAATAGATGTCAACCAATGCATACGAGCTGTGGTGGCTCAGTGGTAACTGCTCCAATTTGCAAGTTGTTTGTCATGGATTCGAGTGCAGATGGGCGTATTACTATGTGTGAATTATTTTATCACCACTGCTCTCAAAACGGTGAATGAAAACACCTTGAGGAAACCGGCATGTCCTAGGGCCAATAATTTGAAAACATGTGACATTGATCTATCAACTGGGTGCGCTTGGTGGGTTACAATCCATGAGAAAATTAGAGGCAGATTATACAACGGATGAAAGAACAACATGGCAACCAATAGACAGGATTAATTTTTGCAATCATTTCTGTCCGTCGGACAAACAGTCCATCGTCTGCTCAGGGCCTTACCCGTCCACTGTTGCCACACTTTCTAACTGATGCAACGAATACCGACCTATTTATTGTCTTCTAATTATGAGCGATGCGATATCTCGATCTCGCATCGAAGCTAAATCGATTGCTTTGTTCATATTATTAGCTCTTTCAAAACTTTGATGGCTCTCGATAAGTGCTTGCGATGTCGGTATTTCATGATGACTTTTGATTTAGTATTTTGAAATAAAGGATCTTTGGTCCTATAATCAACTTGGAGTAACTGAGAATCGATTTAGGATCAAAAGATGAAATCGATGTATGTCGGATGGATTATTATGGGAATAGTATATACGTACTATTTGAAAATGTTGATTACCTCAGGGACCATGTTAAGTAACATTTACTTTTGGTAAACCCAAATTCAACACCATGTACAGACGCCAACACATTAAGCTATGTACTTCAATATGTCAAATTTCTTTTCAACTTTATCGCTAAAGCGTTAGGTTCAAGGTTGATTAGGAAAATTTGACAGCTTGGTAGCTTGATGTGCTAGCGTCTGTACCTATTTATTCGTTATGGATAAGGCAACACGGATTTCTATAAAATCCTGAAAAAAGATGTTAACGAAATAATGGCTATTTTATAGCATGGAATTACCATTAGCTACCATTAGAATTATGTATGTAGGTTATTTAATAAAGTACCTAATTATCTACACAGTTTTGTATTTAAAACAAGATATTATGATGTCATCTAAGTTAACCTTTCATTGGTGAACGGTTGTTGATTCATCATGACGAACTGATTGTCAAGATTTTGTGTTAAACATTCAATTATAGTTTATAAACCGATTAAACTGCCAAGGGTTGATTATTATTATTAGTTGGACTATGTATAGTGTTTTGAATTAAGTTAGGTACTCTCCTTTATATTGTATTATCCACACAATAACCTAAATTTTAAATTCATCTTCATCACAATCACTGCTGACCCTTTTCCTCATTCATACATTTATTATAGTCAGACAAATAAATATCCAAAATGTCGTACACAAACTCGAAAAAACTAATAAATAATAACTAACATATTCAATAATAAATAACATATTTTTTTGTGTTATGCTTCCCTGGTCTGTGCGATTCTCATCCAGGTTTTTCCCAATAGAAAAATAACTTCTACAATCAAATGTTTGTCGTTTAGAAATCCTTCAAAATATGTACTTAATTTGTCACTCAACTCATATATTTCAGCTTGTTTATAGCTTGCATCTGAACCCAACAACAAATTTTTATTAAAAACATCTTGTTCGTCTAGACTCTACACTATTGAAATCTGGTTTTGAGCTCGTCAATAAATAACACTAGATGGTGACGTCACTCCTTTAATTCAGCCAAATAAAAGTCAAACCATAGACTACCATAGATCGGACACCGGCCATTAATCTTGTGTCCAATAAATTATAATTAGAAGCGAGTTTTGGAAGATAACTCGAGTAAGCCTGTTATTATCACAATTTATTTGCGTGTCGATGAACTATTTGTGAATAGACTTAATTTTTTATGGGTAGGTGGGATGCTTTTATAGTTGAGATAAAAATTAGAAAAGTAAGCCTACTAGTTAGTAAGGCTTATTTTCGTTTACCTATATCTTCGGTTTCTGAAAAGCTAGGCTAACTAAGCTCATGTTAATAATTGTGTTGATCAAGTTAATAATGGTTCGAAGCCCGGGGGCTAGTAAGATTGAGTAAAACAGGCTTCATACCTACGAACATTCTTCAATATTGACATCAACTACACAGCTAATCAAAGAAATATCTATGTCCATAAAATAGCAAGTAACTATAATATTACCATGATTAGATACAAAGCTTCACAAATAACTGTACCATGACAAAGCGGGCGTGGCTACAGCATTAAATAGCTCCCGTAGAATGACTCATATTCCACATAATTCGGTGTTCATCGCTGCATTTGTATTCAGAAAGTTACTGCAAATATTTGGCAAGTCATCAATGGATACTCAACAGGAATGCCAAAGTCATAGGGTAAAATGTATTGTTGTGTTTATCATCTTCATCTGCCTAGCCCCATCATACCTATTTTGATGGGTTCGGCTTACAGTCATACGAGAAGAACCTGAATACCAGTATTTACATAGAGCCTCTGCCTATCTGACCTCCACAACCCAATTAGTGGGTACCACGATACCCTTCGGTTGTCAGATTTTCGGGCCTCTGACTACCCGTAACAACTGCCAAATATGAACAAATGACAGTCGGAACCAATGGCTTAACGTCCGTTCCGAGGCAAGAAATGGATTCTGAACTAGTGAACATAAATAAAAAAAAAATAAAAAAAAATATTTGCAATAAAAAATTGTACATTTGAACAACATTAGGTTACAAACAAACAGATGGAGACGTTATACACTAATATGTTTGGAGACTCTAGCACCCTTGCTAAGTTGACAAGACAACTTGTATTAAAGGTGCTGGTGGAAATAAGTCAATTTCTTCAATAACAACACTACATAACTTATTCTCGACCACGTTCCGCAACACGTGGACTTGGATTTATTTGCCCTTTTTCCTCGGAGAAGCGAAGCGAAAATTGTTAGGTAAAGGCTTACTATTTGCCTCAGTTAACAAATTTTACATCTTCAAATGTGCTTGGCATTTAAGAGTAGATTATACCAACCCAAAAAACTTTTACCGAAGAGATTTTCTGACAGATATTCCTTACAAAAACAGTAAGCCGTTGGTTGAAAAAGCCCTAAGAAAATTACAAACTTAATGTCATATCACAAGCTTCTGGTTCTTGGTTAAATGTTAAGATGGTATCAATATTTTATTTGTACATTTGAACTCTGTACTACTCTCTACTCTGTAATTAACGTGTGAAATATACAATAGTAGCTGTTGCCCGCGACTTCGTTCGCGTAGAAATTGTGATACGAACGACCTGAGAAAAAAAAAATTGTCTATGTCCTTTCCCAGGACATAATATATCCTTGCCAAATTCCACTACGATCCGATCACCCATTTCACCAAAGGTAACAAATAAACAGAGTTACTTTCGCATCTATAATATTAGTATGGAGGATTATTATGTTAAGAATGAGACCGTATAGCATAGCATCGCTCACATAGGAGTCAGCAGCCCCACCCCATCACATATTCAAGAACATTATAGAACAAGCCAGTAATTTCGCTCAGCCGTCCTTGACTGCGCAGAGATCATCGACACTGGTTTGTCAAAATCCTAAATTAGTACCGACTTACACGTGCTTACGGTTGGCAACACTGCTTACACGTGCTTAGGGTTGGCAAAACTACTTGTTTACAAAATTATAGGGTTTCCGTTATTAAGTTCTGGGTATTGATTGCGATAGTTTCAAGTTTTGTTCTTGGATATTGAAGCACAAAATTGTTAAGAGTAGAAAAAGGATAGGAATTTTCTCGAATCTTTTTAAGTTCTTCTTATTTCTAGACGATTTATAACCTAAAATTGAATTTAATACACATTTATGGGAGTTTGCAGTAGATTTTAATAACTCTTTGACTTTCATGATTAAATTCTACAGCAATGTAACCACAATAACGAAAGAAAATAGTGTTTTTTATTTTCTTTTAAAGACACTACATATTTTCTTTAAATTTTAGAACAAGTAAATAGAATATATGGCGTTAACTGGGCAACCCTACAAAATAAAGGCGGTAGACACATAACCAGTTTTGTAGCTTTCAGGTTATGTACACGAAGTAATTAATAAAATTAAGAAAGGTGAAAAAAACGAATAAATACACTCTCCTTATTCATAAAACGTGACTTTATATTTGGTACTTTCATATTTACAAATTCATGTTAAGTGAGAAAAAAGTAAAACAATACCTAATTCTAATTAATAAAATTATACCTTGTAATCATCAGTTAAAAAACCGGCCCAGTGCGAGTCGGACTCGCTCATGAAGGGTTCCGTACCATCGTAGTAGAGAAGCCCCTTTTAATTTATTTTTATTATTTGTTGTTATAGCGGCAACAGAAATACACATACTGTGAAAATTTCAACTGTCTACCTATTACAGATCGTAAGATACAGCCCGCTGACAGACAGTCGGACGGACGGACGAACGGACGGTTGGCTACCCTTCGGGTACGGAACTGTAAAGAGCAGCAATACGCAATGCACGAAACAACGTCAGCGATCTCTTTATTTGCATGAAAAACGTTAAATCACCGGTACCCATTGATAACGGTGATTATCGTCTTCCATCATCACCTCTGTTGTCTGCCATATTTCCCAGTTGCGTCCCTCATCAAGGTATTCCAGGTGTTTCCCGCGACTTTGGCGATATCGTCTACCCAACGCAATTTTAAGCCGTTTTTAGGCGGCCGTAGTTTCAACTATAACACTGAAAGGAGAGTACATGAAACTAGTCACCATGAATTTAGTTTAAGCGTAAAATGTATTAAGTTTACCTGTTGTACTGTTTTGTAATGAGTAGTTAAATTTATAAAACGAAACGGAAATGCGCGAGCACCACACGCCGTAAAGATTACATTCTTATTGTACTTATTGCAGTCATTACCTACATAACGGGTTTAACTGTCTATTTTATTTATGTGTGCAGTTAAACTTACCAAAGAACTTTCATTGATTTCAAAGCTGGTTCCGTGGTTCCTCTGGTCTACTAATAGCACATTATTTAATAAGTGCGTTTGTAGTTTGGTTCTAGTGGTCAACCAAAGACGTAAGATTTTTTTTTTTAAACTTTATATATTTAGGAAGAGGCTTTTACCTTACAAAGGTACGTTAACTTCATCAAGAAATATGTTATTTTACCAAGCATAAGCATAATCAGTCCATAATGTTGCCACATCTGGTACACAGGCCTCGTCTCCATGAGTAGCACACTATTCTGCATGATTCCTCAATATGTGTCTCCGAATAGGTCCTTTTTATACTATAAAAGACTAAAACTTCTTTAAAAATATCATCTTTTTTAAATGCTTGTTTTTTATTGTGGGTTTAAGAGCAAACAATTATTCACTTGGTACACACAAAGAAAATATCGTAAACAACGAACTATTTTTAGCCGGCTGATAACCTATTCGCTCTTCAAACGCTCTAGAGAAAGAAACTGTAAGAATTACTATTTGCAATACCTATATTAAGATAGATAGACCAAAATTGGTACACGGTGGCGTACCTAGGGGCCAACAATACGGCAAGCCCATAAGGCTAACAGACTGTTCAGAAACCCCAACATCATAAAGAGCTTTTGGGCTGTTACTAAGTGAACATTGGGTACTGAATCCAGATTACAGACTAATATTATTGTACTGCTGTGTCCCGCCACCCTCGTTCGCATGAAATTATTATAAAAATATAACTTCCCTATTTGAATCGGATTTAGTTAACAATTTCAAGAGTTTAAATTTTTTTACACGAATTCCTAAATCTTTTCCTGAAATAAAGTAGACTTAGTTACTCCTTATAACAACAACTATCTGCCGTCAAAATCGGTCCAGCCATTTCGGAGATTAGCTTTTCACACCTTAATCATTGAATGGATCGTTACGCTTGACAGGTACATACCTAGGGTCCATAGGACCTGGAGGATCGCACTCGATATCGTGGGCAACAGTTAGTTACTGAATATAGCGCTATAGCCTTATGGATCACCATGTTCTAGTTAAAAAAAACATCAAGTTTTAGACTCCAATCGAATATCAAAACAGCTAAGTTAGCAATTTACTCAAAACGGTTTGAGCCATAATAAATAACTTTTTATGATGACTCGAATATCCTGACATTCTAGTCAATTGTGATTAAAATGACTGTTAGTTCAATAAACTCATTCATTTTATATTCAACAATAAAACTTGAAGCAAACACCAGCTATAGGCATTAATGTTCATAATATGTAAGCCCCAGCTATCCTAATTTTCATAATATCTTAACTCTTTAAAAGCTATGTATGTACCTACATATTCTGAAAAAAACTTACATACCCGCATTGTCAGTCACAGTGCCTGAAATCTGTATCAAGTCTTATTTTCACCATCAAAAGAGGTCAGCTCGATATTCAAACTTTTCTTTTCAGAATTACTTTGCTGGCTGGTCATAATTTGAAAGGTGGCTGTCAACAATTTAAAAAAAGAAAATACTTTATATTGCAAAATAAAACAATCGCCAATCAACAATCGTCACTCAAGTTAATAATATCAATGCAATATCAATTTATTTCAACATGAACCTTTATCTGATGTATTGTGTACGGTCACTAGTTTGTATAAAAGTTATAAAACCATTTAGTTTAAGACGATTTTATACTAAACATTCAGACAATTTGAAAGCGTTTAATGCCGTGACTAAAAGACAGACAGAAAGTGCACGGTTTGATGAAAACGAATTCAGTAATTCAGGAAATGAAATTATTGGCAGTAAACTTTAATAATTTGTGTCAAAGAAATATTTGTGATTGTACAGATGTTGTCATATTAACGTCAGAAATATAAAAATAAAGGAAATTGAATTAACTCAGCTGAATATCTTTTTAAGCATATTTTTATTAAAAAAATAATATCAAGAAATTGTGTTCCTTTCTGCAGTGCCAATTAAACGTTTCCCCCTCTTTTTTTTAATTAATCTGAAATAAGTAATCATAAAAAAAATAAGATTCTTTCAATCACCAACAAGTGAAAATGACCTGCAATATTTCGACTTCTTCCAATGCACTCAAGGCGAAAGTAATACTCATTTTATTGGTCCATGGACCTCGAAAAATACGCCAATCAAAGATTTTTAATTTAAAATCCGCGTTCCAATTACGAACACTGATTTCTACTCATGTTTTTGAAATGTGCAAGCACATCACACTTTTCTTGGTAATGAGTTTGCAAAACAAACTGGGTTATAAAAACAAGAACGAAATTATTGAATCAACGCTTTTGCGTAATCTGCTGTATAGATTTATTATGATTTGTTTATTAATTTGTTAAAATCCAGAGGAAAAGTAGAAAGTATGATTGGTTTGACGAAACAAATGAATGCGTCGAGGGGATCCATACTAACATTATAAATGCGAAAGTATAACTGTGCGTTTGACTGTCTGTTGACTTCTTGATCCCGGTAGCTCGTTCCTGCAGCTTAATTTTCGACCTAGACGTGGGCGAAGACGTGGGAAAAACCTAGTCCTAAAAGAATTTGTATTCATGAATGATTACTATTGCCGATTCCATTTTATTAGAGTTGATTACACTATTATTCATCGATAAAGGTGCAGCGAACAGATTTATCGATTTCATTTATCGGAAGTGTCGACCGATAAAAATCGAGTACCTCTAAGGACTTGGCAACCTCTGATAAGCAAGAATTACTGGGACATTATTTTCATATTTATTTACAAATAATCAGGGTACAATAACTACTAAATTGTAAAACATTTTCTTCCCAATGATTCAGTTAAATTTCTATAAGATACAATTTAATGATCATAAACGTATTCAGCAAAATATATTGAGTTTTACATAAGAATAGCTTTCATTTTTATGGGCAGTTCGTGTTTTACGACTATCCTATAAACGCTATAACTTATTATTTGATTTTGATTGAATTGTCTACTAAAACATATTTCATCGTATTGATCTCTTGGCTACTAAATTGAATAATCCAAGTAGGGATAGCATTGCCTTTTTAACCAATGCATTCATTCTTATAAAAATGTAAAGATAAATTAGTTACCTACTAAATTAAAATGAACTAGTTTGTAATACAAGTTCAAGACTTAGGTATTTAGAAATAGAATTATGCGTAGATGCATCTTATTGAATGATCAATCATCATGGTTTTCGAGGTATTCCATCCTGTGAACTCAAATATTGCGTGCAAAAAGTATTCCACATTGCGCGCGTATTGCTGTAGTCATGGTTAGAGAGGGAGCATTTACTGTTTAAAAACGTTAAAACGAACTAAGTTTTTGTTTATTTGCCTATACTGTCCCACTACTGGGCAAAGGCCTCCCCCAAAAACACACTACGATAAATATTGACAATAAAAAAAACCCTGCACTTCTTTCAACATTCATAATCGGTCGATTGAATGATATGACACGAAGAAATACACTTTTTTCATATCATATCATTAAATCGTTTTTATGGCTTGAATACAGTACATCAAGGCCGTTCCCATAGTGCATGGAAACTATAAAGGCTGGAATGTCGTTGGGGTGGCTTCGAAGGTCGACCACAGGCGCACCTGCGTGTCCTGACACTCGATATCATTGAAAATATTGTAATGCACATGCAATTTTGTTATACTTTACGTTTATGAAGTTTATAAGTTGCGAAATATGAGGTACGGTAAGCACTCGATTAACACTCGATTCGAACTCGATTGCTGTTATCACTATTGTAGGGATATACTTAAAAATATAATCTATCGTAGAAATAGGCACAACATAATACAGTATACTGCTTTTCATGCAAATTTTCGAGTAACAGATACCTACGAGGTTATTTTATCTTAACTTTACATCTGTCCCAATTAATTTTGATTCAAAAAATCTAAAGAATCGACTTTCATTGCTGCCCTTACCAAGTTTTTCGACTCAGCGTTAATATCCCCGTATAGACACAATCTCGGATGTCAATATGACTGTCGATGGTCGTTACACTAAAGTTATGTCCGAGAAAACGTCGAAAGTGTGGATAAATAAAACTGACTGAAATACAAAATGGCATAAAACTTAATTCCTTTTTATCGCACTACTTATGCAAGGTGATCAAGGAAATGTGAAACGGTTCCAACTCTGTACTTCAATTTCATTCAGTCATTTACGAAATTATAAAATGGAAGCTGAAATGGTTTTTTGAAACTCGATTCGCGGAATTACATTTGCAATCGCTTAGAGTAAGAATTGGTTAAAAACCGGCACTAATTTATTTATTTAAACTACCTATAACATTACTGTTAAACTAGGCAGTAATTTGAGATTGTCTACTCAGGTATATAGCTGTGTAAGGATCATTTCGCGCTTGGTTAAAATAAGAAGTAACGCTGCCATTTTTTTTACAATACATTTTCCACAGACTATTTGTCAAATGCTTACAAACAACTTCCTGTCAATGTCATTCAAGCGCCAAAATATCCTTGTAACATTTCCTAAGCCTCTATGAACACCATTGACAAACAAACACCCTTATCTCAATCACAACTTCATCGTTCAGTCGTTCGATCTGATTCGTTCAACTTCTGTCACCGATATTATTCATCGATCAACACAGCTGATGAATGGGTTCCGCCACAGGGGCGCGGGCGTGTGAAAGTGGAAAACTACCATTGTCCTTTCTACAATAGGTTAACGCAACTATATCGCAGTGAAAGTTGCTTCGGAAAGGTCTCTTATGTTGCTGAACTTAAAGATTTTATTTATAGATTTTTAAATGTTGATGCTGTGCACACATTTGGTAATGTGAAGGATAGAAGGTTGATACCGTCATTTGTTAATGTAGGTACTTACGTCTTATTTTTTCTTTTTTACGTTGGTAGTAGATACTTGCAAACTGGTCGAAAAATTTTAAACATTGTTTACAGTATAATCCAAAGTTTTCTCTACTTAATGCAAGTTTTATAGCTCTTTAGTTGTCCAGCCTCTGTAAACTTATATCAAACGTCAAAATACTAACTACATGTAATTTTTCTGAACGACATAAACTTGCCTTTAGTTAAAGATTGCACTCGGTACACAAATAGTGATAAGTTAGCTCACGAGTGCTGTAGTGGCCCAATTTCTCGAGTTGCCGTACCACGATAACTTGTTGACATACTCCATATTTAACTCAAAGACACAACATCAACAAACATTACAACACCTTTATTATAGTCAAATTAAAAAAAATGATTTATGAGCGACTGCTGATTATGAGGTCCTGGGTTTACCCGTTACCAGGTCGGGCAGTTTTATGGGGTTTGTTCAACAGGATTTTCTCAGTAGCAGCCACGGAGTATGAATTTGTGCCCGGAAGTTGGCATAAAAAAAATTTGGCGAAGTGTGGGTGTTCTATGGGTCCTCTGCCTGACCTTTTGGGGATTACAGGCGTCATGTTATGATAATAATGGTATCAATTTGATATGCATTTAAAACTGATCGAATTTGCATTATCTGTAGCACAATTCAGTATCATTGATTTCAAATTATCGAGTTTCAATTTGCATTGCACTTGTAATTACATTCAGTTGAATACAGGCTGGTTTTCAACGCTTCAAGCGAACTAACGAGCTCATAATCAAACTGCGATCATCAATCCGCTTGCTAAATTCCTAATTTAATTGTGTCATTGCCCTCCCGTATTCAGCATGTACATCTACGAACCAGTTTTATAGACTAGCATCGCAAGGTTATACGACTTGACGAAACATCGATAATTTCTTTATTAAGGTCAAATTTAATATTAAGGTATTATACCAACACATAAAACTTTCGGAATCCATGTTACATAAATTCTCTAAACGATGTTGAAAACCGCATCAAAATCCGTGATGTACCTAGTTCATAAGAACAATGCGATCACACAGACAAAACGAAATGACTACTTTATTTTAGAATAGGTTTGTCTAGACATAGAAATTAAAAAATGCTCAGCGTTGATTTTCCTTCCAAGCGTACGAACTGCTACAAAAATCAGTTGAATTCGATTGACGAGTTCATAAATGAAACATTGACCAAATACCGATGCGAATTCGGACATGTTTTTCAACAAGTTTTATAAATAACTCTTTTCCTTTTGCAGGTAAGTCACCATGACTCAATGGATCGCGGCGACATGACATCGGCGTTCTGTAGTAAGAATACTTATTTTTTTATAAGTGATGGGAGTGGGACGAATGTAGATTCCGTCGATTACGAATATTCGATTCAAATATGAAAACACACCGATTTTGTTTGGGATGATCATTATTACTTAATAATGGAGGTGGATTTTATGAGGATTTTTAATCACTTTTATTTTAAAGATCTGATTTTAAAAAAAATAATTTGAGTACTCCGAAAAACAGCAAATTTTTTCATCCTATCCTATCTCGATTCCTCTTGTTTTCGATGCCAATTCCTTTGCCATACAATGACGAATCTAAAACAATAATTCCTAACACGACTGTCTCTTGGTAGATAGAAGATTAAACTAAGATATGCCACGCGCGGGTTTTGTAGACATTCGCTATCTTTTAATTGAGTTTTATTGTTTTGGATTGGTTTTTATTTTTATTTTTGGATGTTTCTGTGCGATATGATTGCTTCAACTTAAACAAAATCAAGTAGACTTTGCTAAAAAAAATATATAAATTGGTCCTTATATGCTACTATTACTTATAAAGACGACCGATTAAAACAGTTGGTTTAAAACGAAATTAATATGCGAAAATCGCAACTATTGTAGTCGAGAACGTTCGCTATCTCAAATAGTATCGCGACAGTCACAATAGACCGCCAGTTATTCGATACCGTTATTCGAATCGATAGTTTACTGTTAACATTATCACGACTCGGTTTAGACTCGATTCGTGCCCGTTTTATTTTGAACTTTTTTATTGACCTTGCTGAGAACTTTTTCATCTGTAACTTTTTAGGTGATGGATCACTTTGGCCTGAGAAGTTGATAATACTTGGAATTTGATTAGTCAGTGAAACTGTATTCTTTTGACAAAAAAGTCTTTTTTTAGTAACAAACTATAGATACGACTAAAACCAAAGCAAAACTTGTCGATGATGTTATTTAATCCTGTATGACTCAAAAATTAACAATCGATTTACCTAACAACACCAATCCAATACCACATAATAGAAGTAGGTAATACTGACTGCGGAAAGGTCGTTTAGAGTGACTATGCTTAATCGGTTAAAAACGATTTTAACCTTCACGAAAGAAAAACGGTATGATACTTTTTGCTTTCTTTCATAATTATTATAATATGAAACCCTGACGATTCAGAAGACTTCATAAATATAAGATGAACGTAGATTTATAAGTAATTTTTGAAGAACACATTCTATGAACACCGAATTTATAAGTGTAAAACTTATAAATTCGGTGTTCATAGATTGTAGTCCTCTCTAAGAGGACAAAGCTTGTGTAAACTTTTTACGAGGCCAACAGTTTTGCACTCCACGATTTGTATTCACCACTGCTGCATGCAATCTGAAACGTTTACTAATGTATGTAGATGGGCCATAAAACTTTTCTTCCCGAACCTTCTTTCACGTAAATCACAAAGGCATTAACGCTGTCAAACGGGGTTTGTTCAAGTTCTGAAGCCTTGGTGTTCAAGATCACGTTGCGAAGATTCATTGCTTGTGAAGTCTATGTGTCTTCGTATTGTCACCGAATAAGGCGAAATGTTTATGTCAAGATAATTTTAATGGCTTTAAATCGTGTGGTGGTATGGGAAGGAATTAACGTCGCGCTTCTTTAAGCAGAGGGAAAGGATTTTCATAAGGTAGATTGGAAGCATTTCTTCTTTGAACCATTTTGTAATTTTGTGACTGGTGTTCCAATCCGGCTGAAGGGCCATTTCTACGATTGTATACCTACTTGAATTGGGCATTTTCCTTTGTGCAAAAATGAAAGCACTAAGCATGGTTTTGGGTTTTTGTGCATTGAAGATGGAAGCGGAACTAGTGGTGCCTGTTTTCTAGTATTTCAAAACAATTTTTGAAGCTATACTTGTCTTCAAAATTGACTAGAAATTACTTCTTTATCAACATAATGCCGGTTTGAACGATGTCGTGGACCAAATTGTAGGCATCGCGACCCGCTCTCAAGATGAGCTCTGGCATCCCGTTTCCATAACTACCACAGACAGAGACAGATGTATTGCGCTAGATTAGAGCAAAAGGGTCAGAGATAGTGCGTCCCGTTTTAAAGCGCATGTTTGTTTTAGTGCTTAATCACATCTTTGTAATGAATATCTAACTTGAAAATGTACTTTAGTAAATATTTTGATTTTGGGAGGGCCGGTGGTGGTTTTATTATACAATGCATGTTTTAGTATGAAATAATCTTTAAACATAAGCACTTTTAGAGCACACATGGCTTCATTAAGTGTTATCCTTTCTTATGTGAATAACACATTTAATAAAGACGTTGGAAATGAGTTTAATAGTAGTTGATGTACAGTGAGAGCAGTTAGCTGTCCGACCCTTGCATAAATGGTTGAGATTTTTTAGAAAACGAATTGATATAATTTTATAATTCTTTTGTTTATTTGAGCAAATCAAAATAAAATATAAAAAAAAAAAACATTTATTTCTTTAACATAAGTATATTACAACAAAATTAGTGATAGGAGCCTCCCTTTAAGCAAGTAATGCCTGTATTGGGAGACTCCGCTCTTCCATATCAAGTATAATTAGATAAATATACATATGTGTGAGAGTTGAGTATGTGCGTATGTGTGCGTGTGTAATTGTGTATGTTTGTGAATGTGTGAGCAGGTTTGTTTGTGAGTATAATAAGTGTGTCAACATGTGATGTGAGATGAGTACGTGTCACCGCACTTCCACTATCCCTATAGTACTTAAACTGTTGCACTCCATTGCATGCAACAGTTCATAAAAGAATTATAAAATTCTATCGATTCCTTTTCTAAAGAATCTCAACCATTTATGCCAGGGTAGGTCAGCTAACTGCTCTCACACACTGTATTATTTATACAAGGTACAAATGGCCCACTTTGAAATCATTTCAATGACGAAAAAAAAAAAAAAATAGTTAAAAATTAAAAAATATTGAAATGAATAAACGAACCTGAAACGTTTCAAAATTAATTAAGAACGAAGGTATTTTGATTTCACAATGCTGAAGTGTAAAATGGTGTCTGTCTCTAGATTTTTAAGATAAAATTGTAGTCGCGATAACAAGAAGACATTTACGACTAACGATTTCTGATAAACAATTTTTTGTAACTTTATTTCCTTGTTCACCTTCTTGGTAAAATAATACGTTTACGATATGTTATGTATCAATAAATAAATCTTGTTAAATTAATTAAGATTTAACATACGATGCAATCGACACTCTCAATTTCTGCTGATAACGTACGTGTAGGTAAATGCAAGAACTCATTTACCTACTTGAGTTTCAATAAATACAAGTTCTTAAGTTTTATATTTTGTTCTTAAGTTGAATATTCTCTTTTACTTAGATATCAATCAATCGAATTTCCCTACAATGTTTTCCTTCACCGTTTTGAGAGCAGTGGTGATGAAATTATCATCATCAACCTAGAATGTGCCCACTGCTAGGACACAGGCCTCCTCTCTATGAGAGGGAGTGGGCTGGAATCAATCACGCGGGCCCAGTTCGATTATTTGGTGCTCATGCCGGTTTCCTCACGAATTCACGGTGTTTTCCTTCACCGTTTTAAGAGCATAAACATCACGCCTTGTAATCCCCGAAGGGTTAAGTACACCTCTGCCTACATACCTACTACCTACCCACATTTCGTCAGTTATGTTTAAGTCCCATGTAATAGGGGGCGAGCCTATTGCCATCAGCCGGGGATAAATCCAGACTCTGTGGCTGCTAAAAAACCCAATAACACTACACGTCCCGGGAATCGAATGCGTATGGTGGGAAGTACCCAATTTAAGACCACAATCATGTTCTATTCCTAGCCTTACGTGAAAATACGTTACAATGACAAAGACTAAGGCACAATTGAAAGTCATACAAATAGTATTATGTAGCACGAAAGAACTAAATGCTAAGTTTCTTCACCTTTCCGCCTGTTTTCGCTAATTAACTCAATAAGTGCCTAATTATTTGCTATTCAGGTTTAATCTACACTTCGCATGAATAAACAAGCTGTTGAATAAATATTGAAATCTACAAATTATAGGCCTTTAAAGGAATTTTTTTTGATCCTGATCAAAATTTAACGACCTTTTTTTTTTTTTTGCCGTTTCTTGGGGTTACTGGCCGATGATTATTAGGTAATTTAAATATTCATAAATCCACCGATACTAGTTTGATGATAACCGCAGAAATTTAGTCCGTTAGTTTTAGCTTTTTGCGAAGATAAATAAGCATACACTCACATTGGCTAAACGTTTTTTTGATGGGTCGATTAAGATCATTCCTAGAAGGTATCTATTTTCCTCTAAGTTGTCTGTTTGTTCTGCATTAGGCAGAATCTATGTGGTTTTTATAGTGTGCGGTTTTCAAATTTCTACGGTTTCAACATGAGGACTTTGGCTTTGCCCCTTTTGTTTTTAAAATCATCTAGGTAAACTTTTTCATGTTGTCCTCGATTGTCGAACTTGGGGGTACTTATTCCTCAAAGCGCAACCATGATACAAAAAAAATAAAATGAATCCCACTCTCTATTTTTCATCATTGTTGCGCTTTGAGGAATAAACATAATAATATTTTGAATTTGAGAGCGTAATATAATAATATTTGTGAGCGCAACTAACGGTTGCGCTTCGGGGAATAATTTAGTTGCGCTTAAAAATAGTTGGCGCCTTGAGGAATACCCCCGAATTTGTGGTTGCCCCAATAATTTACCAAAAAAAATATTCCTAGTGCCTCTTAATTTTGTCCCATTCTAGATCAGCTTTACACTCGGTCAGTTTATTAATCGATCCTCGTCGTTTAAAATCAAACACACTCACATGCGAATGAATGAGTTATTGTTTGTGTGATGTCCTCCTTATTGTTCGTAATGAGGGGTAATTAAATACTCTGTGACTCGAATAACAATACGATGATGTTTATAATTAAACAAGCAATGAACCTGTCTGTTCTGTGGGATTGTGAAAAGTTTGTACCTATTAAAGGGGAAGATTCATTGGATAGATTTTCTTCCTTATCCTTTTGACCGCTATTGTCACATATACGTGACAAGCAAGCGCGTGCCCTGTTCGCCAAAGGACTCACATATGTGACAAAATGGTAGGTGAAATTGTGGCTTGGCGTATAGGGCGCGCGCGTGCGTTTGTGCTCTGGCCTTCAAAAGGTTAAAAAGATGTCTTTTAAAATTTACTTTTTCGTACGGTTGGTAGACTCGGATCGGCAGAAAGTTTAGGTTTGGTTTAAACGAATTCAATACATCATCTGCCTAGCCTTTTCCCAACTATATGGGAGTCGGCTTCCAGTGTAACCGGATGCAGCTGAATACCAGTATTTTACATGGAGAGACTGCCTATCTGATCTCCACAACCCAGTTAGGGGTAATACGATACCCCTTGGTAAGACTGCATTTCAGACTTTTTGGGCCACTGACTACCTGTAACGACTGTCAAAGTTCTACAAATGACAGCCGGGACCAACGGCTTAACGTGCTTTCCGCGGTTTAAATGAATTTAAAACATTTGTCAATAATGTTGATTAAAGCATATGTTTTTAATATATGTACTACTAATTATATTAAGTGATCTGTGGTGCAAGCAGGCTTTAGTCTGACTTCCTACAATACGATTACCAAGCAAGTTAATAGAAATTTCCAGTAGGTAAGAGATTCTTACTAAAAGAAAAACCAACACGTTCCAAACACATAAGACTTCTAACAAATAAAACCTAACTGTCATCAGATTTATCTAGAAGTCCCACTTTGTTTACAAAGAGTGCATTTTTCGCGCATTTGACATAAGACATGATGGCATGTGGCTTTCTCACGGCCCTTCAGTATTCAGAGAAGCACGTACTGACATTGCCGAGCTGTGAATGTGAAATTATGCCGATACTCGGACACGCATCACAAGACCACCAAACACTTACTATCTAACCCGCCAAGGTATTTACAACCTTATACCAACGCTTTAAAAGCGGAAAAACTGTCACAGCATAGAAATTTAAACTGTGTTTTGTGACACGAATACTCATTACCACAAGCGGATTACAGAGTTACGTCATTTCTCTGTAAAAATATTTGGTTCGGTGTCTGTAAGTGTCTATTATATTCTATGGGTGTACTAATTTGTATGGGCCCATTCAAATTGCTTTATAATTAGGTGCAAAGCAATGTTGTTCTCATGTGAATGAAGCATTTCGGGGTTGACTTTCATTTCTAGAATTTTCCGGCGTAGTGAAAATAAGTCGTTTGTATGGTAGAAAGTTATCATTATTATGATTTTTTCTTTTCTCGCACGTTTTGTTTATTTTACTTTTACAATGCTTTTATTTTTCTTTTATTGACAATAGCTACTGGCAATCCTAAATCAGAAAGAGAAAATCATGACAGAAGAAAATAAACAAATGAATAAATGATTTGATTGGAAAACACATTTTGTCGCATTCCTTTTTCAATTGCAACACATCAACTGCAAAATCATAAATTTTCACCCTAGAGCATTAATAACCCTAAAATGCACACTGCGCATTGTACAGAATCGAGCGCAATGTCATGTGAGCTACAATCTGGGCTATCGAGTACAACTGTCGCATGCGCTTGTTACCCATGTACTCGTGTACTCGCGTTATCGACACGAGATACCGTTTACTGACGGTAATTGAGCAATTACATTCCTTACTACATAGTTTTCACTATAGTGTACTGAGTCGTACCGTTTTGGAGTAGATACTGTCATAAGTACAAATATGTATAAAATTAGCAAAATTTAAAAGATTTTCGCTTGGAGTGATGATTATAACTTAAAAATAATACCTATTTCATAATAATATGAGTTTCAAAATACTGTATTAGTAACAACATAAAATTGTATAATTACAGTAAAAGAAAATCAGATAGGCTCAATACTAGTATGCAGTTGCATCCATTTAGACTGGAAACCGACCCCAATATAATAAAAAATGCTCTAATAAAAGATAATCACTTTCAAAAGTTGAAAAGTGTGTAGCTACAAATTAGTGCTCATGACTGTACTCATTTTGTGATACCAAGTGTATTAAATACAATAATTAATAAATCGTTTCAGCTTGTATAAATATACAACCTGTTTTGCCGTTTTACGATTGATTTGACTGACAATTTGTTTTAGCCTACAGTTTTAGTGTCGATCTGCGTTTTAGACGTAAATGTTTTAAGCTAGATTAATTTCTATTTTGTGTCAGCTTTATGCTCTATTTATTTTACTAAAGTTAACTTTATCAAATGCTAATTGACAACAAATTAATCTTGTGTTTTTGCTTTCTTTCTTTGTCCAAAGCATTTTTTTTTCCATGCTCCGAATGTCAAATTTCTTCCAAACATAAACTTTGTTGTATTTTTAAAAGGAAATTACGGCTAGAAACGGCTACACCACGCATAAAAGACATCATAACACCATTGTACGTCCATCCTATCTTCCCATACATGTTGTAACAGCCAATAGAAGACCGGTATTCTGCTGCAAACGAGTTCTAACAGAAAATAAACCAATAGCATGAACATTGAATGCTTGCCCTCTTATCGCATTCCGTAGTGGCCCATTTCCCGTACTTAACCCTCACAATATCGTGGGATACACACCTGAATGAGTCTGGAACTATTTTCCTGTATTCTAGATTATTGTGGTTTGAAATCACGCATTTGATACTCGCAACATCGCAGAAACAGAAATAATTCAAAAGCGGCTCACGTGAAAATATTTCAGGAATATTTTTGGAGCTATATGTTTTGTTCCACTTAAGGAAATATCCATCAATCCCTAGATTTAATAGTGAATGTGAGTTTTATTTATATATATCCCACTTAACGTCATTAGCTCATTTGAATATTTAAAGCTTCAGCTGAAATTCAGCAATACGCTCTGTGCACTTTGCTGAACTGAGGTATTTACGACAAGTAATACCTAAGCAAGCTCATAAAGCTGCCAAACTAAAATGGGACTAATTCGTACATCGCAAAACTGGAGCCCTGAAACAGCTAGACGGGGTCGCGGCAGAGGAGAAGATGGCGGGACGCCATGGATGATTTTCTCGATATTTGGCGCGAAGGCGCGCTACACCGAGAAAGGTGGAAGGAATGGCCGAGGCCATTGCCCAGGAGTGGGACAGTTTAGGCTTAGAAACCAAAATACCTCATTGATTTTTCTTTTTTTTTTATCGGTGTCTATACTATCTATGGTATTTCCATCTTCACTTTTACCATAACCTACGTTGATTGTCTTGTCTAAGAAAACCTATGCTTCATTCTCTCTTTCAACTCGAGAAAATGACTATGTAGTGGAAGGCTGCGGCTCATTGCTTTCAAGAACACAACGGTAACCTTTTCCCTTGGTCCACTTAACCGACATGCAAGGAATGACAAGTAGGTGACAGGTACTACCGAATGCAATGACGGTCTACCATTTTTCACCCTTAAGCTCTAAGTAATAAAGTTGAAAACTGGTCTGCCGTCAGTGAGCGCGGTAGTACATTCCATGTTTTTCTCCTACAGTCAGATTAGCGTGGAATTGTACACAAATGAACTAATATTTGTGACATTTAGAAACGGACGTCGCTGATTGCTGTAAATCATAATAGGTGTCTAATTTACATATTTTGTAAATCGTTTAATTTGGATGACATTACGGCACGCGTTCTAGTTCTTAAGTATGAAAATCAATCTTTTTTTTTTTTCTTGAAGTTTGTTAATTAAGAACTTTATGCTTATTAACATTTTCACATAAAATCAGCTTTTAGTTTGTGTTCAGTTATGATTAATTTAAAATTTAGATTAAAATGTTGATTGACTTGCGCAGTGATCTTTTGAGGGTTAACCAAATTAAGGATTGATTTCAATAAGTCCCTAAAATCAGTCTGGAAAATGTCAAGAAAGTAAAACCTCTTTACTTTTTTTTAGCTTCACACAGTTTGTGCAGATAGCCGTTTTCATGTTTGGAACGTCTTTACTTAAAAACTACAGCCAGTGTTCTAAATTGGAAACTGTCTACGGTGTACAATTGTTTCTTTTTTATAAGCTGTATTCTGGTAGCATCCTTATTCCTCCAAACAGAATATCATATCCCACAAAAAAAAAAACGAAGAGCCTATCAAATGCTTAACAATCATAATAAACAACGAAGTGCGTGATTCGGATCGTGCCCAATGCGCATCCAATTAGCGCCCTCGTTATAGTTTGCGGGACGCTCCGAGGAATGTCGGTTACGTAACGTGTCCGTAACGGTATACTCACGTTAGCTGTGACTGAGTTACCGTGCGAAGACGATGACATTCTGCACTCAGCTGCAGTTGTGGATCTAGGTACGAGAGTGATAATTGTGACAGATGTCAGTGTGAAGTAGGATTTATGATAGTCGTAGTCCTGTATCATTGAATAAGTGGTGTGTCGCAAAAAATAAAGTTAGAAAATTAAAATCTAAAACCCAACTGCGACTAAAACGGCAATTAAAACTGTAAAAACAAGACATTGAAGTTATTTTTTTTCGGTTTTCGTATACAGGGAGTCACACCTCGTACCTAATTAAATATGTCATGTATTGCAAATACTTGCGACTGCGGTTATAAGAAAACCTACCCCTAGACGCTATGGTGGAACAGAAAAATATTACATATATACATAGACTGCTAAAACCATAACCCAGGAAGGGTTATGATTAAAAAACCTTAGAAAATTTGAATTTCGCAAAAAGCGTAAGAATAAAACTTCAAACATTTTGTTCAGTAGCAAGGTTTATTGTATTATCAGAAAAAAAGAATATTCACTCATGTTTTACATAATGTTGACATGCCTACCTAAAAATAACCTAATCATCATAACATTAGATCCTAAAACTCTTAGCTTAATGATGTTAATTTAGTTGAAATGTTTGAGCAAAGTTTCCGTTGATAATACAGCTTCCTTCCTGTGTTATCATTTGTGTGCGTTCGTCTCTTTGTCAATAATATAGTTGTAATAATAGGTACTAGTGTTATCTGTTTTTATTAGACGCTTACCGTGGTTGTTGAGATAGATATACATAACATCGCGCCTGTAATCCCCGAAGGGTTAGGCGGAGGTGTATCTAATAGTACACCCACATTTCGCCAGCTATGTTTATGTCGGTGTTTAATAGGCGGTGAGCCTATTGCCATCAACCGGGCACGAATATAGACTCCGTGGCTGCTACTGAGAAATTCGTAAATTGAAAAATCCAATAACACTTTACCCAGGACCTCATGCTCAGCAGTTGCGCTTGTGACCACTCGACCAACGGGTCAAATATACAACTTGTATTCATCATCTGCCTAGCCTTTTCCCAACTATATTTGAGGTCGGCTTCCAGTCTAACCGGATGCAGCTGAATACCAGTATTTTACATGGAGCGACTGCCTATCTGACCTCTACAACCCAGTTAGTACTGGGTAATACGATACCCCTTGGTAAGACTGGTTGTCAGACTTTTTGGGCCACTGACTACCTAACGACTGTCAAAGATCTACAAATGACAGCCGGGACCAACGGCTTAACGTGCTTTCCGTGGCACGGAGGAAACTTGGTATGTAATGGGCGGTCACCCATCACCCAAATATACAACTTGTATTACTTAATATAATAATTATGTACCTACATTGTAATAGACAGTCTCATCGGTGTAGTGCTCCAGTTGAGTTTGAGGTCTCTATAACTTCGACTCCCAGGTTGATTAAAGTGGTGTTGGGTTTTTCCAACAGAAATTCCTGACTTACTAATGATCTAAGTAAGGACCCCGGAGCGTCGATTTGTGCTTTGTGGATGGAAATAGGCTTGACCCTTTTTTTTTTTTTTTTCGGATGGG
The DNA here is from genome assembly GCA_910589295.1 of Noctua janthe. Taxonomy (NCBI): domain Eukaryota; kingdom Metazoa; phylum Arthropoda; class Insecta; order Lepidoptera; family Noctuidae; genus Noctua; species Noctua janthe. The sequence goes on from OU342560.1 coordinate 6,268,545, forward strand.
AAATCATCAAATGACCCCCCCACTCTGGGCAGAGCGGAAGGTAGTGTCAGACTTGTACTGACTAAAACCCATCCATGTTCCTTCTTTGCCCTTTGTGTTCCAGGGCCACGGTATCTCTTTCGAACAGTCCCGCAGCCCTGGCAGGCATCGGCCCTTGCGGACCCCTACTTATTTGCTGACGTTTCTTTGAGGCGCACGTGGAACACGAACGCGCCGTCGACACGGCCTGTCGTCATAAGACGGCCGGACGGCGAGCTGGCCCATAACTCGCCGTCCACAGGCCCGCGCCTACGGTGGCCGGGAGCCACCACGTGACCCCCGACGCCCAGGGCGTCTCCCGCAGCGACTGGGACGTGAGGTTCTTTCACTCTCACGTCCCGTCACCGGAGGTGATGACTTCCCATTCCCTCTCGCTCCGGGCCATGGCTTGAACCAAGGCCGGACGCGAGAGATCGCCGCCGCCAATCGCCGCTACGAGGACACGGCGGTGCTCCGCCCAAGCGGGGCAGACCTCCACGGTGTGCTCCACCGTGTCCTCCGGACGATCCTCGCATTGGAAACACCCGGGCGTTTTCCCCCGCCCGATTCGGTGCAGGAACCTCCCGAAACAACCGTGTCCGGTGAGGACCTGCGTCAGGCGGTAGGTGAGGGCGCCGTGGCGCCTCTCTAGCCACTCCTCAAAGAGGGAACTTATCGCCACTATGGTGGCGTGCCCTGCACGGGGTTGCGACAGTCGCTCTCTCCATGTCGCCATGAGATCACGCCGGAGGTCTGTCCGCTGAGCGGCAATTTTCCGCGGAGGCTTGACCCTTTACATGGGACTTTAACATAACTGACGAAATACGGTTCTTCCAATAGATGCTCATTTTTGCCATTAAATAACGTCCCTAAGGTATTGTCATTTTTTATTTATTTTTTTCTCTCAATGGTGGTAATTTTTGCCTTAAGAATGATTCTCAGAGCTTACAATAGTGATGTAAAAGTTCAGGGCCGTTTAAGTGATAGAAAATAAATGCGAGACATTAATTTGTTTTCCCCGCAGTTGGCCACTTACGACCACTTCTCTATATCGTTACTATACGAGTACATAGAGTACCTATATACTGCAAAAGTGGGGCAATATCTAGGAATAGGTTAATATTGGTCGTTGTTCTAATAATTTATGATAAAAATGTTAGTCATGACTGTTATGTGGGTGATAACTTGATAAGCTACTGTATGTTGTTTACAGTCGGACTTATGTAACTGATTTCTGTACTTATATAATTATTTTGACACTATAGTTTAAGGCCTGTATTTCCTGGAGAGTGTAAGTCATGATTTGATTCACCGGTAGCAAATCAACTTGAAAAGATCTTAACCTTTAGACCGCCAGAGCATAAACGCATGCGCGTGCCCTCCACACCAAGCCACAATTTCACACACATTTTTGTCACATATTTGAGTTGTTTGGCGTACAGGGCACGCACTTGCTTGTCACGTACATTATGTGACTATGGGGGTCAAAATATTAACAATTAAAGTAACCAAGATCCTATTAAATTAAACGGATAGTAAAGGCTCCATAAACACCAAAAGTTAGTCTACTGACTTATTTCGTACAGGGACACAATCTAAAGTCACTTATCGTCGGGGATAGTGCAAATCCGCGGAACTAGCATTGAATAGTTCCGCGTATCTGACAAATGTAGCCAATTTCAATTACGCATTGTCGTAGCGACTAAATTAATGAATTTGATAGATTTATACTGTTAACAATACATAGAACACATGAATTGTTACTATTCATGTAAAACTGAGGTCAAAAATAGTCGAAATAAAAAAAAATAACTTATATCTTTCCCCTATAAACATACACGTTATGCAGATACACGCATTTTAAGTATGGTAGATTCGCGGATTTGCACTATCCCCGACGTTATACTACCTACTAGATACTGTAAAGAAATCCCACAAAAGACGCTCTTACGAAGACCGAAAAGATTTGTTTACCGCACGGTAGAACGTTAAAACTAGAGAATTTTCTTAGAGATCCAAGAACACGGACGGAAAAAACAAAAAGAATCAAATTCCTTGTTACTTCTAAGTATTCCAGTAAGACGCAAGTTCACATAATGAAGTCTCGTTAATGTTATTACTGATAGAATCCTATTAACATATACAATTGGGTGAGCCTTTACGTAACGCACAACTAAAATGTCACTCTGTTGTACTAATGGTCATTCATAATCATAACTAAGTTACGAAAATCTAGAGTAAGGTCGACGAAGAAGGTTGTCAATGTTTTCTTTAAAAATAAAGTAGTTTGTAGTTTTTGCTTTTGAAAATCGAACCTCTGAGAATGTGAACTTCGTGTTAATTTGTTAAAGGCTGAAAATTTTCGTTCGATATTTGAAACTTTAAAAAATCATGCAATTAAAATGAAAGTTGAAGGTTGAGTTTGTTTATAAAGTATAAGTATAAAAAAGTAATCCAGTTTTCTGTTATAATTAATTTTACTCATTCTTAGCTATCTAATTATACTCATTAAAGGTGAACTTGTTTTGCGTATCAAAAGCAAAGCAAAATTCAAATTAGGTACTTTTACGCGTTCAATGACTTCGAATTTGAAAGCAAGTTTACTATTAGATATATAGTTTGCGGCAATTTGCATATTCAAGTAATTTTCGAGCAGTAAACTTTTAGTAGTAGTATTTAAAAAAAAACTTATGGGTTCTTATATATATAGTTTGAGACTGTCTTTAGCATTTCTTTTCCGAACACGTATCTCCAAAGGGTTGTAGAGGTAAATAAATGTTCATTCTTACATTTTCCTCGTCTAGCGTCAAGCTTCCCTTTATTAAAAAAAAAAAACAGAGTTAATAGCTTATGCTTTTATTCCTTCATTCATTGTTTGAAGTTTCAGTTTTGCGTGGGCTTCATTATTAAATCACAATTCATTCACTCGACATAATCGCTTAGCACCCTTCGTAAAATCTCGTAAAGAAAATGATGAATGTTCTAGGAAAACCTTTCAAAGCCTTCTTCAACAACAAATGACTATAAATAGTATGAAAATCCAATTTACAAGTTACAGGCGTTATCTAAGTGGGCGCAGGCGGGGTTAGATATGCGGGAAATTGAGAAAAATGGACCGACAGTAGCTGTACGTGGGAGGGCGTGGGATGGCAGTAACTGTGACGACATGGGCTATGGTGGCTCCGTAGCCCGTGACGTCACGATGCGCCCCCGACGACACCGCGACCAACACTGTTATTATAAAAATAATAACTTAATAAATATTTATGGCCAGTCAATGAATAATTTTCAAAGAGGAGAAGTTTGCGTTCGCAATTTGAAATTTGATCTTTTTTAACTTTTTTGAATTTAAAAATAGAAGTGTTAATTTTCTTTAAGGTCTGCATCAAAAGATTTTCCCCTTTTCTAGGGTATTATTTGGAAATTGTTTATTCTGTACATAAACACGTGTTTGTGATAGTCGTTAAAAAATAATATCACGTCCCGTAACTTTGTGTTGTCAGTCCGTCACTACGTATTACGAGGCCCTAGATAGACTAGTTCAATTTTTTTAAACCTGACACGGACATCTGATTTGAGGAGCTTCCATAACTAAAATCTCTAAATATTTGTCTTAAGAGTCCAATAGACAGCCTTTTTAAAAAATTATTCTTTTTATCAACCTCTGCTTGACTTTATTAAGTAAATTAGCTTATTCCCGCGGCTTCGCCCACGCCGATTCGGTAATTATCCCACGGCATCGTACTAAAAAAAAAGTATCCTTAATGTTAAATTCAGTTTATAAAGTTCAACCGTTTTTGCGTGAAAGAGGAACAAACATCTATCCATTCACCCTCATAAATTTTCGCATTTATAATATTAGAAGGATGTAGGTACCTACTTACTAATACTAATTTCAATTAACTAAATCTAAACCAACTGTTGTTGAATAACCCCCAACATATACACTAACACATCCTTACGAACACCCACGAAAGATACCGTACAAAGCTATATAACCCCTAACAGTGGCCGTTGTCGTCTGTATCGGATAACTGTGGCCAGAGAACTGGAAAATTGGATGGGGACGCAAAAACTTAGTTATTTTTCAATGAAACGTGGAATTGAAACCGAGAGTGCCTTTCTAGTTCCATTATCTCTTTGATTTAAACCTTTCTCCTTCGTGCGTGTGTCATGGGAGCTTGAAATAGAACTCCTCAGATTATATCAGTTGGCCTACCATGACATCTTAAAGCAGGAGCAATGCTAGTGTGGGAAAGAGATGGCGCTAGACGACCTATATAGCTCTGTCTCTTTCCCACAATGGAATTACTCCTGCTTTAAGACGTCATGGTAACCCCCCAGAACATAGAAGCTTAATTTGCTTCACGATGAGCAAAGTATTGGGAAAAAAACTTGAATGTCTCTCGTTTGTACGCACGACGGCCAATCAAGCTATACAAAACCAGTTTATGCGGATCTCTCATTGTATAGGAAATCTATACAAAGCGAAGCCGAGTTATACTGGAAATATACAGCTTTATGTGCAGCCGTGTCTACAAGGTGTAAGCGCATTATCTCTTGGGTGTTTCTTGGACCACTTTCCCTAAGAAACAAGGGTCGAGAGAATAAAGGACTCTTCATACTAATTGCGTCAGCAGATGCGATATTTGGTGTGGGAAGACCATTTTTTTTCGACCCTCACCATCTAAGAGTAGTGGCGGTACTTTCATGTAAACCAAGAAGCTCGACTTTCCCTTATAACTTACTCTTCATAATTAAAAGGTTTCCAAACAGTCTACTTGCGTTATGAGTTTGGCCTAGCTTATCGTAACGCCATGCCCTTAGGCACTCCACTGCCTAGAGGTGTTACGCTTTTTCATTACACTCAGTATAGTCCGGCTAAGCAGACGACAACCTCCTTGGTTGACCTGCGAGATGCCACTCACAATAAGTCTCTTGTTTAGATATCAAAAACGAAAAGACTAAAAGTTAAAGCATTACTGAACGAATCTTCACCTCCCTAACTAAACACAAACTAGTAAAAAAACGAATTTAACTTTAACTTAGATTTATGCCAATTTTAGTGCTTTAAAATTTGTTTGTTATCAATAACTGTTAATAAACCATTCATCAGAATGGAACTCCAATACAATAATGTCCTTGTACTGAAAAAAAAACCATATATCTACTTAGATTATCAAATTAAAACCTTTAAACGCAATTAAAATTTTAAATACAGTATCGCGTGTCCTATTTTCCAATCTGATACAAAATGTAGAACAGAACACGTCAGGCCGTGGGTAGTTGATAACATGTTATATGGAGCAGCAACTGTTAATACACCCTACTCTGACGTCATAGGCCGTCTAGACAAATTTTATGGTACGGTACTGATGACGTCATTAACGCCTACGGGAAGGGAACCTCGTGAACTGCTTGGCCACTACCTACACGCGATAGCTTGAAACAAATGAAAAAAATTGAAACAAATGAGTCGAAATTACGCCGACGATTCTACAGTCTTTTCATAGATTTTATCTACGACAACTGTAACCCAACATCAATGATATAGCAACTAGAATAAATTTCACTGTCATCTTGACAGATTTGTCAGTGAAAGCAACCCAACACCAACCTTTATAGTAGCGACTATAATAATCATTGTGATTTTGACACAGTGATGTCAAGTCAGAGGTAAAATATCTGTGTTAAGACTAGGTACACGCTCAAATGATATGCGTCTTCCGACAGATATATACAGAATACCAGTATTTTACATGGAACGACTGCCTATCTGACCTTCACAACCCAGTTATTACTGGGTAATACGATATCCCTTGATAAGACTGGTTGTCAGACTTTCGGGCCACTGACTACCGTAACGACTGTCAAAGATCTACAAATGACAGCCGGTACCAACGGCTTAACATGCGTTCCGAGGCATGGAGTAAACTCGGTATGTAATGGGTGGTCACCAATCCACAGACCAACCTAGGCAAGCGCGGCTTAACGATGATTGATCCGAGTGGCTGTTATTATTTAGCCACGAGCTTCTCATGCCTCATACGTCTTGCGACAAATACTGTAGAGAAAACTAGAAGTTGCTTAGAAATCAACGCGACTGTACTGGAGGTCTCTAATCACGAAACCCGTAGTTTCGGCTGATATAACGGGCATTTCCTTCTCCATATCACTAAGACATAAGATTAGTTAGGGGTCCAGAGTAGAAAACAATGACAACACGATTTGGTTTCGAGCTAATTTCCGACGGGAGCGTATCTTCGTTGACGGACTTCGAGAAAAGACTTCCTGACTTAAAGGAAGTGACAACTACCCGTGCCGCCAAATTGACGCAAGTTACGTCGGGATAGGTCTTCAACAGGGCGTTAGAATTTCAATCATCCAGTGGGTTAGCAACGGAATTACAATTTATCGCAAATCCCTTGGAGTTCAATTCTAAAAATAGTAAAAAAAATGTATCCAATGGTGGGAGGAGAAATTGTAAAGCGTAGGAAGTGCTAGGTGTTAAGTCTACGCCTACTGGTACAATAAGTTGTAATTGTATTTACAAGTTTTTCTAGTTAAAGCTGGGAGATTATAAAAAAGTTTTGCATACTTTTCATATCTTGGAGAAGGCATTAATCAAATGAGAAACACTGTTTTTGCACTTCTGCATCAACAAGCATGGTTTATTTGTATGTACAAATCATTGGTTACCGTTTTTATTTTATTTTATTTTACTACTTCTTTCTTTATTTTTATTAATAGTTGTGATCCCAGTTATGATCCCAGTTTTGATCTCATTTTGATTTTTTTTTAGTACTAATATTTTTTATATTTTATGTTTTTTTTTATTATTATTGTCGTAATTAGTTAGTAAAATAGTAGCGATACCGTTTTTTTTTTTTTTTTTATATTTCATAAGCTAGGTAAACCCAGAAATGTAAGGAGTTTACTGTTGAATTTGATTTCTGGAGCCAGTCGTTTTAATTTTTGTTTTTTTCTTATGTTATCACTTATTTTTGTGAATGCTGGTTAACCTGTAATTGGCGACTGTGTAAGTCCAAGACCGTAAAACCTACCTAAGATATGTTGTTTACAGAAGCTGGTGGTGAACCTATATAAATAAATAAATACCGTTTTCATTGCTGGGACACAGGTTTCTTCTAAGTGAAAGTTAGTGGGTTAGCCCACCACGTGGGTCCAGTGTGGGTTTGTTTGAATCTGCAGCACATAAAAAAACTGACTGAACCGACTGTATACCTGAGTCATTTCTAGCCTACCATATTCAACGGCAAACATTATTACCATCATAAATAGATATTTCCACCATTAAAATTCATAAGACACCACTAATATCGATCAAACATGTTATTTACAAGATTTTTCGGCCTTCGGCGAAAACATTAGCATGGATTGGCGACAGATCCTTCAATATCGAACTTGAGAAAATATGAGAAAATTGATAATACGAAAACCATTGCTGAGCATTTTGGTAAAATGTCAATACTTGTATTATTAAAGAAAGCAACGTACAACGATATAAATGTATAAGGTCGTGTGACACGAAGAGGCGGGGTTGGGATGAAATTGTGCGGTGTTAAAGCAATTATCTTCCATCTATTGTCTAGACGCGTTATAAATGTGTTATATCAACGTTGCTATGGGGACGCTTGGGTAGGCTTCATTTGTTCCATCACCGACTGTATACACGTGCTGAAAGTAGTGGTATACATTTGTGTCTTTTCCTACGACAAATACAAAGACTTGGAGATAAAAGTAAGGACCTACATTATCATAATACGAGGTGGAAGGGACACCGACGCCAAAACGGTTACCACGTATTAGGTAAATCATTGTGAGAAATAATTAGCTGTTTCCTATAAAAGTGCAATGCCTACACGGTCAAAATGCATAGAACAGCTGTTTTTTTTTAAATAACCGATGATAACTTTCTATGTAGGGGGGCTCAGAATGATGTACTGAATGCGTGGTAACGTGTACGTTTTCGCGTCGGTGTATTCCACCCTGTATATTTAAGATCCATTGACATAATTTATTGAAATGTAGGTACGATTAACCTATCCCGGGCAATACAGGTATGTTGTGTTAAAGAAAATTAAAGATAGCAATTAAGTGTCTTAAAGATACCACGTAGGGGTCCGCATGGGCCGATTCCTGCCAGGGCTGCGGGACTGTTCGAAAGAGATACCGTGGCCCTGGAACACAAAGGGCAAAGAAGGAACATGGATGGGTTTTAGTCAGTACAAGTCTGACACTCCCTTCCGCTCCTCCCAGAGTGGGAGGGTCATTTGATGATTTCCCAGACGAAAAAAAAAAAAAAAAAAAAAATTGTCATAAAGATACATTACTCGACGAAAGATTTAAAAAAACACAAGCCATAGTGTTCTTGATTTTTTTTAAAGAAATCGTAACTTTTTTTGAGTTCAATGTTTTGAACACAGTTATTTGTATGTAAACATACTCTATGCCTCTATTAAGTAGGTAGAACTCCGCCCATCGAACCGAAAACACAATCGTACACAATCTAATACTTTAATTACTTGCTTACAGACCGTATCGTTATATTGTTATACCAAAAGACCAGAAATTCACATGCGATGACTCTAGTACGAGTACTGCGACCTATTTCGCACCAATCTCGGAGTCCCACGATTGCAACAACAGATGTTTAAGCTAATAAGAACTGTGAATACTGCTCCGTTGAATGAGCTATAAAAATCTAGTTGGTTCTTACATAAAGTGTCAGGGAACTTTACTACTGCTCTGCTTATAAGATCATCCGTAACAAAGGACCAAATACATTTTGGTCCCTTTCTACGGATTTGCTTATGGTAAAATAGAAATATATATCTTTCGTATTGTTAAAAATTGATTAAAATAAAAAGTTATGAAATTAAAATAACTTGAAGTTACAGCAAGAAACAGTTTTAAATATTTTTATAAATGGTTTTTGTTACTTGAACAATTTATCTCGTTTCAGAGATTTAAACAATCCATCATTGTCAAACTTGTATTCTTTAAGGCTCTCTTGTAATTTCATTTTGCACTTTATTTTTTACTTTTTACCCGTTAATGCTGCCTTCATAATTGACCCAGATAAAAAGTTTTTAGGCCAAACCTGTTACGATAGTCTCTAAAATAAACATTATCTTTTGTAGAATCTAAGATGGTCTAACAAAAAGTTTTAACTAGACTCTAAAGGGCAGACAAAAACTTCATTGAATTCTCACAAAACAAATAGCGGTGTCATTAAACGACTTCACATTATCAAGATAACAAGAGCAAGCCAAAATGCAGTGCTCGATCGCGATAATGGCCAATCCGACAACGGTACAGCGTGAACCGGATGCGAATCCACTATCGGTTGGTGAAAGTAGATGTTACAAAAAATGCTCCCATTCCTTGCACCGGTTGATATTTCATGAGACATTCACTTGATACCAAATAGCGAGTGTGTAGCTTGTTTTCTGAGCAACGTGATCTGGACCAACCTGGTTTTTGGAGCACAAGTGGGGGAAAGGACTTGTAGTATGGCTTCTTGTTGAATTTTACCTTAATTTTAAGTACCGCTTCGATTTTATATTTTAAAATCTGCATTTTTTGCCATTTCGTGTGCAGTTTCTCTAAATTGTTCAATCGTGATGTCATTTCTATTTGCCCTAGTCATATAACTCTCTGTAGTATTTATATTTTCACAAATTTCGTCATATACACGTGCCGCACCGTTTGGACATTTGATAGGGTGCAACTTGTGAACGTGTTATATTTCAAAGTAGGGGCTAAAGGGCGTACCGGAGTAAGACGAATGTTTGGAATTTTTGAAGTGTAATTAGAACGTGCTATGTTCATAAATAAAGGGTGAGATATAGACGAACAAATGCTTTGAGGGACGGGCATTTGGTTCCAATAATGAAGATATATCGGTTGAATAAATGGAATATATCGATAATAGTGAAGGTTTATTCATGGAAATACTGGAAGCAGGATCCATAAGAAACAAAACTCTCCTCATTATAATATAATATTAGTCCGACAGCGCTCCTAATAGACCACGACCTAAAGTGAAACACGAATGAATTATTTGATTCCATCTTCCATTGCTCCCAGCTTATTCAGAAAATAGCTACATTTAAGTGTTTCTCACGTCTCATGGCTCGTTTGAAAGCTACGCCGTCCTTTAGTATCAGGATGGTGAGGTTAGCATGCACTGGCATGCACGACGGGCGGTTTACGGCCCACTACACTGCATGCTCCAAATTCTAGCGCATTTTGTCTTACCTATAAAGTTGCTCCACATCCTGTTGAACAAACAAATTTAATGTGAACTAAAATATACTGAGCAGTTTAGTGTACTGGGAAAGTGTTCCGTGAACTTTGTCCTCTGTTAGGGAAGTGGACGGTAAAAGTTTACCTACGTTTTAAACTTTTGCAAGAATAAACAAAAACCGAATCGTTTACACCAGCAGCCGTGTGCGGTCATATGACAAGTCGATTAAAATTCCACAAACCAAAAATACTAAAAGATCGCAATCATTCCATACAAAAATTAACATTCCTTTCCAAAAACGGAAAAAATTTAAAAGTCCAAAGACCTTTGGAAATAAGGACCAAATATTCCGAAGGTCCATAGCGGGAAAAGTGCCCGTTGTCCTTGCAAGTGGATAGGAGCCTGTAAATACATAATTATTATACCTAGAGATAATTTACCCAATTTATGCTGGACATATAAAATACTCGGCGACCTTATGCATGGATACAAGAGACATAAATGTTAATATAATGAAGCGGTTGGAACGTTTTCAATATTCGCATATTATACAAACACTGTTAAGTTGTCTTATTTATGCATTGCACTACGAGCGACGGAATTTTATGCTTTAGTGCATAATTTGGTGAATATATTTTGGAGAACAGGATCTTAAATGTCCGTAACATTATCTGGAACGTAAATAATAATAGTCGACGTGATATCATTTATCAGAATTTACATACCGTAATAGTGGTGCTAACTGGTAAATGCTGTCAAGTGGGTTATTTATTTGTAGTAAGTTTTAGTTTTATCATCGTTTCCGTGGCTTTATAGGCATTTAATTGTTCTTCAAGATTACAATGATAGCTTTACGGCTTCATAAGTCAAATCTAATACCAGTTTACTACCACCGTTTCTCATAGGTTCAAGCGAAAAAAATCAAATTTAATTGCTCAAAGAACAATGCAATAAAAGAAATGTGGTTGTGGGACTTGGGACTGACTCTAATTGATTAATGTGTTTAATTTGAGGCTAGCGTTTTACTATCATGAACGTTTGTTTCTTTCACACGTGAGAATTAAGTGAAATGTTAGAAAAAGATGGCGATAGTCTGCCAATTGTTTTCGTTGAAGCTCTCACGCGACTCTTCCCAATGAGTGTGATAATAAATTGTTTTGATAATGTTGGCTTTCAAATAACAGTACACATGTATTTTGTCAGGTACTTAAAGGTTCTAATTTATTGATAGCAATTTATACTTTTATTGCCTTTTCAATTTAATAATAAACTTTTTTTTTTCGGATGGGAAACCATCAAATTGCCCCCCCCCCCCCCACCCCCACTCTGGGCGGAGCGGAAGGGAGTATCAGATTTGTACTGACTAAAACCCATCCATGTTCCTTCTTTGCCCTTTGTGTTCCAGGGCCACGGTATCTCTTTCGAACAGTCCCGCAGCCCTGGGTTTAATAATAAACTTGGTCGTTTTGCTCTTGCACTTTACGCTTGCCCTTAATCAATGTATTTTGTAAAAACATGATGAAAACCATATTATTTTACTTGTTGGAGAAATCGAACATGCTCATTTATGTTCCAAATATGTCATGTGCTCCGTAAAATGTAATCAAGTTCAGTTATTTTATCAGGTTCTTTAGTTCGGATTTCTGACGGAATAAAAACCTATAATGATTACTTATCATAGGTATTAGTTAGATCCTGTTCCTTAGGTCCGGTTCCGCGATGTAATAGGTACCTACCTACATTGACTATCGACCTAACCTCGCCTACCTAAGCGGGTTTATCAAATTGGTAATTCAAGTAGGTATGACATCACTTAATTTTCTTTATCGTTTAATTATTCGTTCCATATTCACAATTAGTGCGTTATAGACTGGTGCAAATCTAGATCAATCTAAAGGTTATTTCATAGTGCTGAGGCTGCTAGTGTTGTGTATGTGATATTTTACGATTACGCAACCGGCCAACTTTGAGAATTGGTACGCGAACCGGTTTACTGGTCCAGTTGCATCACTATGCACATTTGACAGCGCTTTTATGTGTGTGCTAAGGTGTATGTAACCGGTCTATTAATAACTTCGATTAGTTGACGAAATCAGACTTTTGTTTTGTTTGAAATTAAGATTGAAATTGGCGGATATATTGCAGCTTAGCACTTACAAAAGTTGCCCACTTAAAAACAGCAAGACCCACTGTTGAAATAAAATATTCATTATAGAAGTTTCCCAGTACTTCCACGGTTGTATTGTCTTTGACACCATCTCGAGAAACTCACGTTTGGTTGTCTCAACTGTCAATGGCGCAACTGTCATTGGTTGTCAAGACGACAAGTAAAGTAGCACCGAACGTGGGCTCATTAAATTGTTTTAAGCTGAAGCCCTGGCATTCACTATTATCTTCATACATAGGTTTATTGGAATTCACCCAATTTAACAAACGGATGTTAGTGAGGAACAATTCCGTCAGAGTAATTTTCCATGGTTCACTTATCTAGCAATCATACTCTCCCTATCTCTCTCTATCTATTATTCTTAATAATTCCATCTCCTTCTTGCACCATAGTCCAGGTTTACAGTCCGATATCGCTGGCAATTCTACTTAGTTTGCACGGAATGCAAGATACTTATGTACATACAATCCTACATACTACTTGCAAGTATGTATGTAGATAAATACTTTCGCAATCAAGACTAATGCACCGACAGTCTTGTGATTTCCTATTTCCATGTCATGTGTGAAAAATATTTGCTTAAGGTATTTGTCGTTTATATCCTTATGTGAGAGCTTAGATAGTGAGACTGACTTTTACGAAGACCACTTGTCGGTAAGCCTGGTTTCACAAAATTACCAGTATTTTTGGTTTCCCTTTATCATCTTCATTTTATTAGGGCGTGTCATGCTTTACTAGGAGGTGTACTAGGCTGGTAATAGGTTTACTAGGGAAAATGCTTGTGCCAGTTGTGGATTAAACTCTTTATTTACAAGGGACAAGGACGAAATGTTCAAGAATCCGTTGAATATTGCTTAAAAGTCCTGGACTATTGACGAAATGTTGGCTATTATAGAAGAGTTAAAACGCTACACAGATTGATCAGTTTGCCTCGAGTTCTTCGGATTCAACAGCGAAGTGTTTTTGTGTGCAATTCAAACAACGAAAATATAATTCAAGTTTATTTATAGTAGTGTTGTAATCATGGTCGTAAAGAAAAATAATTACGTACATGGATAAATAAAACGTGATGTAATAGGTTTATGTTTACGTTGATAACACTGTATCCTTTTGATTATGATAACAGATACAGATTTTGATATATCTTTTGATGAGTAATTCGAAATTACAGTTCATTATTTTGACAAAAGGAACAGGAAAATTGTTGATTTTAATTTGTTGTGATTAAAAAAGATTAAATTAATTAAAAGGGATTAAAGGATTGGTTTTTAAAATTGCAGAAACACTTGATATTAGCGAACTTGATGAGTTCATTTTTAAATTCGAATATATTTTTTGCTAAGACACGCCTTTAGCCATTCAACATGTATATGATACGTAATTTATTGATATACATTTTTAAACCATTTCAGTTTCAAGAGTTTATGGTTTAAAACTTTTCAAATAGACCGTACCTAATTGTGTTAAAAACACACATTTTTTTTTTCAAAACAATTATGTTTTCATTACTCATCTATTAATTGAGGCAGATATATTTGTAATGCAAATCTTACTTTCACACGAAACCTAGGAATGTTTCGGGAACAATTAGTATAAAAAGAATTAACATCAGTGTTTTTCCTTTCGGACAAAAAGTTTCCGATGTTGACAAAGACGAATTGAGTTCATTCGGAATTTTAACTGTCTCTTTGGTCAACATGCAACCATAGTGTAAGTTGTAATGCTTTTAGTTTAATCTGTCAAGAAGACTCTTTATCAGAAGTGGACGTTTTCCCGTTCGAAATGTAAGAAGACTATCAGAAGTGGACGTTTTCTGGTCCTAAATGTAAGAAGGCTATCAGAAGTGAACGTTTTCTTGTCCTATGTTTTCCGTAGAAGATTTTCAGGCGTTACTCATCTGCTTAGCAAATCCTGTCTCATATCTTTATAAAACACACAATTATCGGCTAAACATTGCCAAACTGTTGAATGTCTTAGTCACGACTCTTACTCAATATTATTCGTGAATCCACACGGTTCTAAACGTGTAATTATATTTTTTATTTATTTCAACCTTTCGTAAGACAATGAGCGACTAGTTTCGTGCTGTGTGAATGTGAATCTGAATAGCTCAAAATGACAGCTTAGATGTTATAGACAGACTAGTGCCAAACTACTATTAAGGTTTCGTCTAGACTGGGTATATATCATTACCTACTGACATAATCGATAGATACCAACTATTATAATACGTGTTTTTCTAAAAACGTTAGATGTAAATAATTTGAAGAAGCTTCAAAGGTACCTGGGATAGAAATACTAAAACTTACTAGAAAAAGTATACTAGGTACCTTATTATATCATTTTTCCACCACTTTTTTCATGAAGGTGTGCCAATGTTAGCTGATTTTTCAAGTCATTGATAAAATAATATTATTTGTTTGGCTTCTTCTTCTTATTTGTTTGTCGATACACTCAAATTATATTCGATCAGTATATAGCCATCTGTTTGGCTTATTTTCACATTTGTAATTTCAGAGCAATTAATAACATAACATAACATCACGCCTACCTGTACCGCCTGTGCCTAATCCCTGAAGGTGTACCTTATAATACAACCACAATTCGCCAGTTATGACTATGGCCCAACAAGGGGCGAGCCTATTGCCATGCCACTAGGCACGAATCCAGACTCCGTGGCTGCTACTGGGAAATTCCTGATGGAAACGCCTAATTTTTTTTTTGCCAGACCTGGGAATTAAACCCAGGACCTCATGCTCAGAAGTTGTGCTTGCGACCACTAGCTAGACCAACGAGGCAATTAATGTTAGGTACTTTTATTCACAGTTTTCTTTATAACCAAAACAAAATTGAAACCCGTGCTTCCTACACACATACAACCTTTTTGACGCCACTCATTGAGTCACACAGGGCAGTCAATGACATCATAATTATGTACCATGTCAAGCCTTTTCTGGGAAAATTTCGAGAACGAACGAAACATGGCGTGAGTTAATTACTTGCACACAACGCCATCTAGTTACACGTGCGGAAAACTTGTTGCCATGGAAGTTACGGAACTTACATTTTTTATGTTACCAACCGGAAAGTAAAGCTTACGAAGTAATTTCATCAATAAAAAAAGTTTAGTTTTACAAAGGATTTTCTCATGTTTTCTGAGAATATTTTAGGTACAGGTATACCAAGGTAATTGACAAGAAGTTATTGATAGAAACTACTTAAAATGAAATTCACGTTTCGCCAAATTCCATTCCGGTTATTATTAAGAAAATTGCCAAATTGTTATTGTGGTTTTTGGTAAGACTTCGAATGCCTTGTGGTTTGAGCCTTATTTATTTTATATTTCCCCTGGGACATCTTCGCTGACAAGTCGCAACAGACGCGTAAAAGTAACGAAAATGTTGTGATTTCGCGTGTAGGTACCCAGAAAAATGATTATTTTTAATCTTCTTTCAGTTATAATAAAGTGGGAAACGCTAAAAGTAAATGATTTGCTCGTGAGCAACTAGATATTAAATTCAAAGTCAAAACAGAATGAAACGGAAATCCAAATTCATCCAAGTTTCAGGATGATCTCGCCTACATTTTTCTTTATAAAACACTTAATTTCCCCCAGCAGTAGCTAAGAGATTTAGTAGTAGTTTGATACGTTTAATGTTTCTAAAAAATTTTATATTTAATCCTTTCACAGTAATTGTCCGCCCTTGCATCGTTGCCAAAATCACAGCAATCTTTATTGTAGTAACTATTAAGTTGATGATACAAGTTGTAGGCTGCTACAATTGACAAGTCTGTCAAAATTATAGTTTGTTATTTATAGACTTTATAATCGTTGCAATAAGGTTAATGGTTGCAGCTGTTAGAGGTAACTAATAATGACAGTTCTACATAATATTATCCTTACGTAAGCAAAGTGCTTTAGTACTTTCGTTACAATACCTACTTAGGTATTGTAACGAAAGTATATATTGTATTGTTGTATTATTGTTTTACATTTTCAGTTCACATCAATCTTGTGAAGTTGTGACGTGATTCACATTTATTACGGCTTTCCCTGTGAAGCATACAAAAAGGCTTTCGATGAAAAAATTATCTTTCAGTTTTTCACGATTGGCTATGGTAAGGGGTACAGCACTTAAAAGGTTTATCACTGACAAGTCTGGCAAACTGTAGAGATCTTTATTTTCTGTACCTTAAAGTCGCTACTTTACGAATTTTACTCTAAAATTACAGTAAAATTTTCATATGCTAGGTAGTATATTTTAGTGGAAAGCTTTTACAGATAAGTTGCGCAAAGAAGGACAGTATACTCACGCTGATAAATACTTATTATTTATCAACGTTTACTCTGTGTTTCCTAACAGAAAGCTGATTGGTTTGCATATTTATCAGTCTAAAAATAAGGCAGCTTCATTTGCTTGGAGCACTTTTTTATTGTATGTTACGAGCTTTACAGGAAATGTAATTAGTATGGTCAGATAGGCAGTCGCTGTATGTAAAATACTGGTATCCAGCTGCATGCTGTTAGACTGGAAGCCGATCCCAACATGGTTGGGGAAAAGGCTACGCAGATTATGATGATGGGGATACACCAAAATCAAAATTTTGTTTGATAATAAAAATTCTACTTCGATTTTGCTAGTGGTCGCAAGCCCGACCGCTGAGCATGAGGTGCTGGGTGTAGATCCCCCGGGTCGGGTCAAACTGTTATTTGTTTTTTCCATCAGGAATTTCTCAGTAGCAGTCACAAAGTCTGGGTTTGTGCCCGGCTGATATCAATAGGCTCGCCCCCTATTGTGTAATTTAACTATACTGAGGAAATGTGGGTGTACTTGTCCACCTGTCTAGTGCAATTGATGGACCACCTCCTTCAGCCATTTAGCAGGCGTGTTGTTATGTATTCTTTATTTAAAGATAACTACCATAACTAAAAGTCATTCGGCATTCTTCCTGCTTTTAAATAAACTTATGTGACTTATCGACATTTGAATAAAGAAAGTAATAGAATAAAAAAAAAAAATTCTAAATTCATGCATATATGTATATGAATGCTACTTTCCAAATAATTGCTAGACAACAACAAAAATGTGTTTGTATGAATGCATAGGTAATTTTAATCCATCATTCAATAAAATTTCAAACATGTTTAGAAGCCTCCATTCTTAAAAGAACATTCTTTCACGTAAAGCACGTGCAAAGAGAAAATAATTTTATTTGTAATCGTAAAAGATCTAATTTTAGACACGCTTCCATAAGCCACGCATAATTTTCATTCCCAATACATTCGTACGAGTCAATCACATCAGGTGTAAGGAACCCACATTCCAAACCGAATTATAATGTTTATCACGAACAACTATTGGGTTTTTCTCAAGAGGACCACTAATCCACTATATCAGTAAGTTCAATACCCCTGAGAATTCGCGATCGCCAGCTATTTTATGAAAAATCTCATAAACACTTTTAGTTTGTTTGTAATAAACCGTAGAGGAAATGCAAATAAGACGTGTTTCTCGGAAAAGTCGAAAACACATGCGTGCAGAGAAACGAAACAACACTCAACATACGCGTCAGTCAGGTACGCTTCTTTTTTTAAAATTCGCTCCATTAATTCAGACGTTAGGTGCCAAAGCCGACACTCACACATACAAAGTACATACAGGTACTTAAAATATGCCTTTCTTTTGCGTCTTTCGTGGTACGAAATGTCGGAAGCTCATCAGGCAGTCGGAAGGCGTCCGGCAGAGGTCGCCGACCGTGTTCGGCTCCATGGCCGTTCATTCGCCTCCTCTATTTGTACGGTGCCTATTTACACTCACTGCCAAGGTGAGGGACACGATATTAAGGTGTACATCGATTAGAACGTACCGCGAAACGAGATCTGTTTTCGCGTTACGAATATTTTAGGCTATTTTCGGGTACCAACAACATTTGGTGTTTTTACCTTTATTTGCGCTTTATTCTAACAAAAGAGTGCTGTAATAAAATATAGGGACTTTGAAAGTAGACTGGTTT
Organism: Noctua janthe; assembly: GCA_910589295.1. Lineage (NCBI taxonomy): Eukaryota > Metazoa > Arthropoda > Insecta > Lepidoptera > Noctuidae > Noctua > Noctua janthe. Next base: position 6,287,018 of record OU342560.1, read on the forward strand.
ATAGAACTAGTTTTCAGCTAGTCAGTTGTATTTCGGGTTTAGTAAAAGGTTTATTGTTAAAGCCATCTAGATAACCTCGATGTGCATGTGACATGTTATATATCAGTCTGCTGTCTGTCTTTGGACAGTAGAGAAAGTTTCATACAAACTTCTATTCATCATTTGAATAAGAATTCGTTCGAAGTCTTCTACAATCGTCAAGTAAACAGTTAGGGACAAACTGGACAAAATGAAGAATTATAGGCCACATTCAGACCAAATTATCTAACTCGAATTCATGCAGGAGCCAGTCAAAGTCCAATAAAGATATAATAAGTATTGTATTGACTGTCAGTTGACCTAGCAATAATGTCGTAATAATATGGACACATTTTTTTTGAAGCAAAACATAACAAATTCTTCATCAGGCCATTTACAACCTGGTTTTCAGTATTCTAAACGAATGATCTAGTCTACCAATACCTTTAGAATAGTTGAATTGCGAATTTATTAGACGTTGACCCTGTGGATGCGGAGCGCGCTATTTCATTGCCGCAAATTATATCACAAATGATAATAATTATTGTATGAAAATTCGGAGAATTAGAAGTCTTATGATGATTGTGATGTTAATAAAAGAAGATACACCAGAATTCAAATAGTAAATGTAAAAAAACTAAAAAAACCTTCTTCCTTGAATCGACAAACGGATACTGAACTACAACGCTAACGAAATATCCTTTTCTGAGAATACACTTAAATAAAACTACGAAGTAGTAGTTTCATAGTGAGTCAAATTAGACTCACTGTGAAACTACTGACAAACAAACCATCTATTAATAAATCGTCGGAAAATCCAATACATGTACGATATTTTCTCGAATTTCATTATGTACTTTGAAAAACTAGTACGAGTAACGAATACAGGCCATTAATTTTAATTCGACGCTAAATATTCTTGAAAACTATTTAATATGTTATGTAAATACCCTCGCCTAGAAAAAAAAAACAAAAACAAACGATAATGAACTCTAAGGTGTTGCGAATACCGTTCTATACATTATGTTTTTTTATCTTGAAAATGGCGTAACGTGTAGCAGTTTATTGACCGAGGTAGGTTCACTGCCTACATACTTATGATCCAATGTAGCAGTATATAGGTAAACAAAATAGAACCGTGGGAGGTTAAAAGACATGATGGGACATGGACATATAGGACTTGTTTTTCTCAAATTCATGGGTACCGAATTCAAAATGGCGGAAAAATATAAAGTAGGCATTTTCTGTGGTAACAACCTGTTTACTTAATTAAGCGTGTACCAGGAATTAAGATTAGGTAGGTGAGGGGAGTACCTAATTCTTATATACTATAAGTATAAAAGGCTTGGTAGCGTTGTCTGAAAAACCTATGAGGTAATGTTGGAGCATTGCCATAATTTACAGCAATCAATTAGCGTTTATACTCAGTGCAATGATGCACTTGGTTTCCTAGTAAAAACATAAAAGGCAGAATTACTTCATAGATTTTATACAAATAGCAGCGTAGCCGGCATTCAAAGAAGAAACACAACAACAACATATGAATGGAAAAGTACTACGATGTCTGACAAAACGAAAAACATAAGGTATCTTGTGAAGAGTTGGTGCTTGTTTTCATTTTGGTCCTTAGATCATACATGTACATTGTACAAACATTATGGAAACTGTATAGTAGTTAAAAGAGAGAAGGATCTTCATTTTGCAATGTGTTGGTCAATATTGGGGGCCTCTGCGTGGCTAAGGCCTCTGCTTTCCCTGCATTTATACAAATGATTATGAAGGGTACTTTTCGTCCATAAAAAGTTGTTAGCATGGGGTATTGCGAACAGCGGCTGTAATGCACTGTAGCCGCGAACGATACTGGGAAAAAAAGTCTTAACTATGTTTTCAAAAGAAATATTTACATGCAATAATTATGGTTTGCTGAGTTTCTTGCTATACAAGGTGTAAACGGACCCTTCACGAAGCCAAACCTTGTGCGAATTCTGCCCATTTTCCAATTGTATATTTTGATGTTAAAAACCCCATCAATACATAAGTAAGATCGAAAATCTAATGTCCATTATTCTTTCCAGGAGATGCAAGATGTATTGGAAGAGGACTCGGAGATGACAGACTGGCTGATCGAGAGAGACTCGAAGTCAGGAGTAGTTCTGCACGACAGGCTTATGACCGACGCCGCTCTGGGAGCCGCACCCATCAAGACAGAACACTCCTACAGTCTACACTCAGATGTTGAGTCTGCACCCTCCTCGCCACACCATACCAAAGTTGACGGTAAGTCGACAACAGAGATATTATTTCAGATGGGAAGATTACTTATTATTGCAGAGAGAAAAACCTTTTACTATCAGACCGTTTCTGGAATAGCGAAAACATATCCATAGTTGACATTTTTGTGTGAAAAACGCATTGTTCTAGAAAATTGCCAATTAAAGTAATAATCTCAGTACCTAGAACTTCGCTAAAATCTAAAGCTTTACGCTCTAATTTCTCCTAGATTCGGTCGGCATCGGCAAATTTCGTTTACATGGCCAGCTAGCGCAAACCATCAAGAATAGAAGTGTCTATTTATTATTTTAATAATTTGCTATTGTCACAATAAATAAACTCTTCATAATTCTAAGGCAATCATTAGTAACGCTTATCGTCATTTGAATGAACTGCCTACTAACTTAAGAGGCCCATTAAAAGCATTAGGAAAGAAATTAATTGTAATAAAATTCAAAATATATTACACTACGCACAAAACTGTGACTGCTCTAACACAATCAGCATTCAACGAAACTCATATATTTGAGAATTAATGGCGTACAGAAGCAGATATCAAAAAGACCAAAAAGAAAATTGTACGAGTATAAATACCAGTTTAAAAAACCCGTTTCACGGCGTTGAATACGAACGATTTACATCACAATGCCTTCGTTGCGTAATTTGTGTAATATGGTGTTTGAAGACTTGGTGGAATTTAATGAAAACTATTCAAAATATTGTGTACTATGTCCGCGACCATCGTCCGCGTGAAATTATTATAAAAATATTACTTCTCTATTTGAGTCGGATTTTGTTGACAATTTCAAGGGTTTTTTTTGCACGGAATCCTATATATTTTTCTAAAAAAAGTAGCTTTAGTTACTCCTTACAACATCGATCTGCAGTAAAAGTTCCGTCAAAATCGGCCTAGCCATTTTGGAGATGAGCCGGAAGTCGGGACAAACAGACAAAAATTTAAAAAAAAATGTTATAATAAACTTTTATATGCGTTCAGTAAAAAGCTGATAATTTGAAATTACAAACAGACACTTGAATTTAATTTATTTGTACAGATTTATGACTATTTCTCATCAGTCTGACATTGTTAAGAGACACTCAGTTACAACAAGAACATCAAGTTTTATTGTAGTTAGTACAATAAATTGCACCTATGATATTGGTCCACCTTGTTCCAATGATAACCTTGTGGTCAGAGGTGCATACAATTTGGCGATTACGTCAATTTGTCATTTGATATGCATCGATAAGTTTTAAAATTGCTATAAATATAACTGACGTAATATGACTGGGACTGCAAAGAAATTATGTTTTAACACTGGCAAGCGATAATCTGCTATTGACAACTAAAGTTAAACTATTATCTTCATTCTTCGAAGTCATCATTTTGGCAGGAAACTACTGATTTAAATGTAAATTCCGTCCAAGATTAAGTAGCAATATTGATAACTGGGCTCTGGAGATCAAATGTATACGCTTCCATGTAAAATACTGGTATTCAGCTGCATCCGTTAGACTGGAAGCTGACCCTAACATAGTTGGTTAAGGGCTTAGCTCAGACGATGGTGAAAAAATCTCCAAAAGTGTAAATAATAATTTACCTTCCTGTAGTACAAATAAAACTGTAACTGAAAAAACAACTACAGAAAACCTACAAAAACATACACAACAGTAATTAAGGCTTCCATATTTTCCATTAAAACAATGTAATACCTCATGACCTCGGCTATTGTCAACAGCCTATGACCTTGAGCTGCTGGTACGATTCGAATAACTCACTATTGTTGTACTAAACTGAACTATGTATTTCATGTGGATTCAATAGCTTTATGGATTTTTGATATAATCGCGGCGCGGGCGTGAGAACATTTATTACCTTTGTGATAGTGGAGTTTATTAGTAAAATTGTTTGTTTGCTTTTTTGGTACAGTGGTCGCAAGCGCTACTGCTGAGCATTAGGTGCTGGGTTCGATTCCCAGGTCGGACATAGTGTTATTAGGTTTTTATATCAGGAATTTCTCAGTAGTAGCCACGGAGCCTGGATTTGTGCCCGGTTGATGGGAATAGGCTCGTCCCCTATTACATGGGACTTAAGTATAACTGGCAAAATGTAGGTGTACTACTAGACATGATGTTATTATGTATTATTTTACTTCTTACATAAATATGCAACTTTACACTCTTTGAAACGGATCAGTGGATGCTTTTTGAGTTGTATAGTTATTTTTCTGTATTATCGTTATATTTGTCATTAACAACTGTCGATTATTATGACCGTGTTAATAAATGTGGGAAGCATACCTAGCACATAAGGGATAGCGATAGGTGGAACCAAGCTGCCAATGATGAGGATAATTATATTGAATCGGGCTAGGATTTTATGGAAAACCACGAAAAAACCAATTTTGCAGCACGGTTGGCTCAGTGGCTGAACGTTTGACTGCTGCACTGCGTGTCGCCAGTTCGATTCCCGCACTGAACAAATATTTGTATAGCCTACAGGTAGTTGTTCCGGATATGTAAATTTTAATTTTTGCAAACGCACCCACGATACAGGAGAAATTCCTAGTGTGGGGCAACGTTTTTTGAATAGAAAATAATTGAATTGAATTAATAAATGAAAGGGGAGCCTAGGTACTGAGCAGCTTTAAGATTTCAAATCAATTGCTGACGCTTCAAATTAATGAGTTGAAACATATTCTTTTTCAATTTATGCTGAATTAATTTTGTGAATCATACTGACATTTGGCACAATAAAAATAAAAATTCAGCTAAATGTCAGAAAGCACGTTCATCAGCAATCAGCTTGTTATTTCCTAAATTATAATTATTTATAACACATACCGACATGATCTCGTCATTAGTCTATTAAGCAAATTATGCAATTTCATGCATTCCTTATTTAATTTATAAAAGTATGTCTTTTAAATAATACAGAATACCTGCCTGTAGTTTTGGAGCTGAAATAACATTGTTCCTCTTATTTATATTTTTTCACTTTTGAACTATTTCCTCCAACATGTCGGATTTTTTTTTCATACTTATGTTCTTCTGATATGGTTTTATGAACTAGCGTATTTAACAAACATTCTTGATTAAAGATATCTTTTCCTTTAGCCAAAAACTGAGACCTAGAGGGATACTTAGTAGCGGTCATGCTACCACCTGTGGGTCATTTAACATAATAACACATGGACATTTGGGCTGCGGGACTGTTCGAAAGAGATACCGCGGCCCAGGAACACAAAGGGCAAAGAAGGAACATGGATGGGTTTTAGTCAGAAGAAGTTTGAAACTCCCTTCCGCTCCGCCCAGAGCGGGTCGTTTGATGATTTCGCATCCGAAAAAAAAAAAGTAAAAAACGTTTACCATCGACCCCTAAAAAAAAGGCAAGAAGCGTCTTTTCATCATCATCGTCATTCTCTTGCCCTTATCCTATTTGGTTCGGCGCAGCATGTCTTCTCCTTCCATACATCTCTATTACTCGTCATCTCCTCAGACACCTCCTATCTTACCATATCACCCTACACACAGTCCATCCATCGTTTATTTTCTTAAGAAGAAGCGTCTAATATCATCTTTTTTTATTTGATTAATGGGCTTTGTCGCTTAGCGACCACATCGCTCAGTGCAGGAAAACAAATTACTTACAATCTATTTCACACTAACTTATGATCTACTTATTACTAGCTCGTACAATTCTTTTGCTTTTTTGGACACTGGAAAAGCAAGGATGGTATTAAAAAAGACAATATTATATGTTTTATATCTTTAAATTTTAATAAGTCGAATAATTATTTTCAGTGCACATGCTCACAACAAGTGTATGTCGTAAAGAGTTTTAACAGCTGGCCCGGCATTATGGAACAACAAATAATTACTTAAAATGGCGTCATTGTTCATAAAATTTACGTTTCGTTTAGCACCATAATAATATTCACGTTTTATGTCTCGTGCTGTATCTACTGGGAACTAGTTGAAGAGTACTTCTTGGAGAAGGCAAACTTACAATTACAGTTATATTGTAGGAAATGTTGCAATAAAAGAAGTTTGCTGGAACAATTATACAAAGCACAAAAGTTAAACGATGATAGCTGCAAAAGTATAAACTGCTCCATTCACCGTTATTTTACCGATGAGAGCAGCAAGCTGCAAGCTAATAGTAACCTTATTTCGTCAAGAGTAAAGATCACTTTGATTTTTACAGTGATGCAAAGTCAGAGATAATTATAATTGTTAAATGACTGTAGTGCAGCTATTAACGTTCATGCAAATGATAAAATTAAAACTCTTCTCCAATTGCATATGGAAAAAAACTACATACGTCTCCAAGCATCGAGTAGAGAACTTCTGTATTTTTAAAAACGATTAAACTCACAACGACGTTGAGTGCTGAAAACTCTAGAGAGATGAGACTTGGTGATCTCTTTTTAGGGTTGGTGGGTTGGGTGGGTTGGTTTTTTGGGTTAAAAGTAAGTATCAAGTAAGTAAAAGTAAGTAGTAAGATAACTAACAAGACGACTCAAAATTAATGACTGAAAAAAATATTGTACCTACCAACATGCGAATGTATAGACGCCTGCCAACACATCCAGCTACTACAATCTGCCAAATTTCTTTAATAGATTTTTAACTTTATCGCTAAAGCATTAGGTTCAAAGTTGATTGGGAAAATTCGACAGTTTCGGGTAGCTTGATGAGCTGGCGTCTGTACTAACAAACAAACGTGACAAATCATTAGTTTCTCATTTAATTTCACCAGAACAAACTAACACTAAGTATTATCAACACATTACACACGTTACGAAGTTACAAACAACTGCTTATCAATTTCTCTAACATACTAAAAGATAACAATGTTTACTCTATGATTCACGACCATGTGGCCTAAGCCTTATGCATGCGTTCATACCCTGCCATCCAATCTCATTATGCGCTCTAGTTTATAAGTGAAAGAGTGCAAAATACGATGACCGATGTCAAAGTCAAGGGTGGCCACGTGTTTTCTGATAACCTTTGACGTTTTATAGTATCCTAGTAGTTTAGTTTACAGTGTTGTTTGTTTTCGAAATGACGGTGTTTTATGTTTACTATGAGATCTAAGTATGGGCTTTGATTGTTAACTTTTTAAATAAAGATATGAAAGAAATTGAGGTCAGGTTGTATTTATTTTTATGATAAAATATGCATTCGTTACATATCTGCCAATTAAAACTAAAAAGGTAAAAAAATATTTGTACAAAGCAGGTCCTCACATCTCTAATTTCATGTGTTAAAATTATTCATCAGAATTTCTATGCATTTAACGGAAAATATCAGTCCTCGAAAACCGTAGATCAATGCAGTATGAACTACTGTACTGTTAAATAGTTAGGTAGTCAAAAATATTGCATGTAGCGGAGATGAGAATGTTGAGGTGGATGTGTGGTGTGACAAGAATGGATAAGGTAAGGAGGAAGTATATCAGAGAAGTTTAAAAGTTGCGCCAGTTACAGAAAAGTTGAAAGGGAATCGGCTGTATTGGTCGGAACGTGATGAGAACGAATCGCATGTGACTAAAAGAGTGATGAATATACATATCGATGGATGGAGAGGGAGAGGAAGACCAAGGAAACGATGGATGGATTGTGTGAGGAATGATATGAAAGAAAAAGGAGTAAATGGTAGCGTGACGGTTGACAGTAGAGAATGGAAGAAAAAAACGTGTTGCGCCGATCCCAAATAACAAGAACAGGGAAATGATGATGAGGTACTAAAGAACAGCGACTGGCGATTATTAGATACCGGTGGTGCTTATTTCCTCTCAAAGGATTTTTACGACTCTTGGATCACTTGCTAAGCTTTACGTTTATCTTTCTGAATTTCAGTCAAATTTTATTTCTGTGTGATCTAGGAATAATCGTAAAACCAGACTTGACCCTAATTTTACCTTTCTGCCTGTTTTCTTTTTTCATTTGTTTTACCCACACATAAAATTATACATTAGTTGTCTTAAAAAAACCAACCCGCACTGGGCCCGCGTGGTGGATTATAGCCCATTCCCTCACATAGAGAGGAGGCCTGCGTCCCAGCAGTGGGAACATTAATAGGCTGATTATGCTTATGCTTATGCTTAAAAAAAAACATTAATTAGGTTTTTCGATGACTTGTTTTCAAACTTGAGAAAAAACAAAAAAGATTCGAAAGTTTGGTTATATTTAATTAAATAAACTAGGCAAAATTAGCGTGTTTTACTAACTTCTTTAGATGATAAGAACTGTTATCAGACGATTTTTATTTTTTGTACCTACCTACCATTCATAAATGATTTATTTTTATAGAACAGCTTTTAATAAAACTTGCATTTTACACACGTGACATTTACAGAACTCATACCCGGTATCCGGATTTTACGATTTTGGCATTTATTTAGACAAAAAAAACTAGGTAGTTGTCACTGAAATAATACCTACCCAATGCATTTGACCTTCAATTTTTACTGTTATTTTAGACTGATCAATTAATTTCTTGTCCTGTTATGGCAGTACCACTAGTTGACAATCACGTGGTCAACTTTTGACATTTAAAAGCATAATATTTGAACTTTAAATGAAATAAAATGTTATGTATAAGTGGCTCAAGGCCGTAGTAGAAATATTAAAATGGCTTTATCATAGGTACCTAAAATATTTGGAGTAAAAAGTAAGTAAGGTAGTAAGGAATTGCAAAATATCCATTTTGATTTATAACATTTCTATTTTGTTTGCATTTAATTATTGGGATCTAAAACTAAATAGATTTATTCCAATATCAAATACTATCGTGCCACTAACGCCCTCTCGTTGCTACAAAACGAAACTCAAAACACTTAGATAAAATTAAATAAATATTTTGAGTTTGCCGCTATCGATAAATATAATCCTTTATCGTACACTTAAACAAAATTAATAACGATGGACAAGATCTGATAAAATATCGCATTGTAAATTCCGGAAAAATATTATTTTTGATAATAATAATGATAAGTTCACCGTCATAGATACAGCTGATAATCGTATGCTTACAAAACACATTACCAATGTAAGTTTTAAATATTTGCTTGTGGAACTGATATCGATAATAAATATACCTAATCTTCTTGAAAATGAATAAGTACCTTATTAGTAAGACGTTAATAAAATGTAAACAAGGACATATTAAATGATTATTAAAACAAAATGTGTATAATAAACTAAACTACAATAAACATAAACACAATAGAATATCTGGTCACGAATTGACTTCGGAAACCGTGATTAAGAAAATACATGACCAAAGGTGGTACCGACCTACGAGTATCTTATAAAACCAAACAATACAATAGGGATACAAAAAATTCATTAACTAACAAATAAAAAGGTTTTAACACAAACTCGCCCACAGAGGTTTGTTATTTATTTTACAACTTTTTATAAACTATCAGACAAACCGTTACATGCCGAGTCAATCATTAAATTTAATCATGGCCAGTTGGACTCTTCAATTTGCAACTGATTTTGGTGAAAGGAACCCCAGGTTAACGTACCGAGATGGGCCGATGATTTATCTTGAAATGTCAAGTGTCTTTTTAAATCTACGGAGTCATGGTCAAGCCACTTGATAGGAACGTTTAAAGTTTATGGTAATTTCCTTATTTGAAAGAATGGAGGTTGTTTGTAAAAGCTTATTAGCTAGTAAGGTTTTCTTAGGCAAGGTTACAAAATGTTCAATGTGGAGCAATTTGGTTATAGCTGAGAAACAATTTCTAGTACACAGGTTTACAGAACAGAATATCCAATTTTTTTGTCTGATAAACAGTATCAATGTATGCTTCCTTGATGTTTAATAGCAGTAAAATTTGCTGTGGTAAAAGCCGATCAATTTTAAACTTTGAACACATTTTAATTGTTACTGGTAAGGCGTTCTATCAAATCCCAATAATTATAAATTATTGCTAAAACAAGCTAGTCAATCAGCATATGCGTTGCATATGAACCTCATTACCGTTTGTGTAATGAACATTTCTTCTATCGATAAATCAGCCGATTGTCCTGTCCCCTCATACATCATCGTGACATCATCTATTATATATGGACGACATCATCATGTCATCTATCTCACTTGTCGCTATTTTGATAGGGACATTAAGGCCTATTACGTATTCGTACAGAACTAACGATGATTTAGAAAGACAATGCGGATAGTTATCTTCACCGTTACTCCGTAGAATAGGAGGAAAGGACAATTTATTACGCCAGATGCACCCAGAAATGTCGTTTTGTTAGAAGTTAAGTACATGATTCATGTTCCAATTCGCCAACTATTTTCTATTAAAATTAGGACGGTTTCCTATATGCTTCTTGTGGTATTCAGAACAAGCGACGGACTCCCTGGGGAAATTTCCCAGTTATAACATCAGAAACCTTTTTGTCACCGGACAGTAATGCTTGTAAACTGTTCTATCAATAACTATCAGGAAACAGGCATGGAAATTATTACAAAGATTGATATCTGTTTTAAACAAGCACCTGACGGCTAATTAATTCGATTCATTATCATTTTTATGACCAATAGCTCTATTTACGAACTGACCATTATATAAAAAGACGTCCTTTACTTTCGTTTCCGTGTTCTTGATTACATTTTCTTCCGAGGTACACTTCTTACCTAACTCTAAAGTCCTTGAACCTCATAAAAGTAAACAAAAAGGTAGCACAAAAGAATTTTACTTTTGTGCTACAAAAGATATTCTCATTCTTATTCGTGCAATAAAGAATTACACACATAATTACTACATATATATAGTTAGAATTGACAAAATAATTGGACTGTTCTGTTAAAATAAGTTATTGCGAATAATTGGTTTTGTTGATTGGTAACCCTTAGATAGTAAACTAGCCGAGCTGGCAAGTTTAAACATTTTGTATAGATTTTACTTGCATGCGTATCCAAGTGCCAATTTCGTACCTTTCCTTATGATAATAATCAGATAGTATAAGTATGAAACAGCAACATTAATACGTTAAAATTAATTAGCGAATTACAAAACTTACCGTTTGTAGGTATATATTCCGTTCTAGAAATTAACTGGAACTACTTGTAATTAATGAGTTAATCAAGCGTTCATGTTCAATATTCAATGATGTAACTGTAAAAAACCGTTTGGATGTTTGTAAGGCTACATACACTGATTAAATTATAGGAGACTCCTGAGCATGCGGAAAACTTTCCACATAGTAGATCTAGGCTGGACGGGATTGGTAAAATCGCATGTAAGTAGATTGTACTACAAAAAGGAAATGCAGTAGCTCCTTTAGATACAAAAAAACATAAAGCTATTACTATTTTTTTTTTCCAAATGTGATAGTTCTAATGAATATAAGACAAATATACCTTTTAATCCAAGCGAAGTAAGCGCTAGCACTTTTAAAAAGATCTCAAAACTGATTAAACGTAAGGAGGAAATGGAAAATGTTAGTTTCAAGTTTTCAAACAACAGTAACTGTCCCCCGCAGTACGAAAATAGCTTCGAATAAAACCCTGTTGTAACTGAGAATAATAGGAAAGTGGTAGATCAGGTGCATCCCACGCAAGCTATTAAAGTCAACTGAGGAAAACCACGGACGAAACTGAAGGACGTGGGCGGTGGGACAATGAGGTTTTACTTTTGCCCTCTTGGGAAGGAAAAGGCCATTTATTAACCTTTAACTTGCGACGTAGTTGTATCTGGGTACTATAGGATAGTCCTTTCAACGAAAACTTAGTTCCTTTAAATCAGTTGCTGATTGAAGTTTCGAATCTTCTGGATAATTTAAAAGGAGTATTTGTTCTATGAAGTTAGTTTTTAGCATTGGTATTTTACCAAAACAAATTGTTAATTTCTAGTTAAAGATTCGAGTATATTAACATTGTTTTTCAAACATTGTTTGGAGACACCAGAATATCTTATAAGGTTTTAACAGCTGTTAAAGACAAGATGTTTAATTAATTTGTAACAACATGACGACCTGGATCTTATTGGTTAAATAAAAACAAATGACATCTCAATGTAAGAACATTTTATAGCGTCTTATCCTTAAATTAATCATGCTGTGTTCATACGTAAGGCGATATTTATGGCCGTATCAAAATTCATACTGATGCACCATGCAGATTGAGTAATAAGATAAAAACTACTCACAGTCACAGCATAACAAACTGATCTTGCAAGATATTGTAAAAAAGAGTAATCCTTAAGTAAATATTTTAACTTTTGAAGTGTGAGACGATTAGATAACAATTTCATCGATACCATTGATGAGTAACCTAGAAAACGAATACATTACGGTTCAACTTAAACCTGACAATTTAATACTCATTTATGACCAAGGGTTAACATAACATAACAGCATGCCTGGAATCCCGAAAGGGATAGGCAGAGGTGTACCTAATAGTACACCCACATTTCGCAGGTTATGTTTTTAGTCTGTAGCGGCCCTACAACACCGGCATCACCCATCAACTGGGCACAAATCTTAACTGTGTGGCTGCTACTGAGAAATTCTTGCTGGAAAAACCTAATAGCACCAAGGGTTAATTGAACTCATTTATTCAACTGCTTTAACTACCAACTCACATATTCGCAAAAGATTTCTATAGCCCCAAATAACACCGTACTTACCAAGCCACAGCATTATATGAATCAATTAATGTAGAAACGCCTCAAGCCACAATCATCCGCACGAATGCCGAGGTGTTAAAATCACGCAACAACAACGGTCCGAACGCACTTCCCACCGAAATGCTCCATTCCGTTACTTGCATACAACTGTTGCAAGAGTGTACGGCAATGATGCGAAGCGCATTGGAAGGTAGCTGTCAGCTTTTTATAAATGTTTATGTGATAAAATCAGAAGTTGTGGCGGTTACACAGTTCAGGGCAGGTCAGATAGGCAGACACGTTTTACACTCTATGTAAAAGACTGGTATTAAGGTTTGACGGGAAGCCGATCCCAACATAAAAAGTTTTGGAAAAGGTGACGATGATCATTTTGATATGGCGGTCAAGATTTTGGATAAGGTTAAAATAGGAGTTAAGTTTGAATTTTATTACAAATTTCCAATGAATATACATGATTTATTTCGTGATTTCTCGCGGTCTCAAGAATAATAATAGACTATTTAGCGGAATTAGCATCTTTAGGGGTCAACTAGAGGTAGATGTTCCTTTTATTTCTCAATTTACACACAGAGACCAAAATAATAATTAAAAAGAAACATATTCTTTTCGATTACCCAAAGCAAGCAGGGCACGATCCATACCAGCTACTTCGGCCTTTTCTCCCTTACTTATATTCCATCCTATCTCTTTCAGACATGGAAGACGAATGCTACCCAGCAATGCCAGCGAGCGCATGGAGCAGCCGACGACGGTGCAGTGACTCCCCCCCTCGGGAGGTCAAAGCCGAACCGAAGTCTGAACCAGAGTCCCCCGCGTCTTCCTGCCCCCCCTCACCTACCCCTGGCACACCCGTCGCTCACCTCGACTATGTTATTGACCACACGGTAAGGAAGTTCATTTTGTTGAGGTCTGAAATGATTTGAGTCTTTGGATTGTTTAAGTGTTTTGGTTCGAATAGTTTTGATCGAGCTTGATTTATGGTAAGTCAATCATTATCTCTGTCTACAAAGGTAATGTCTGAATGCAAAGACTTATTGAGTTCGTTAAAAAATGAGCATTTTATTAAATAAGTTACTGCTACGAGTGCTTCAAAAACTGTAATCAAACGCTTTCTTGCTCTTTACAATATTTAATGCTAACAATTACTCCCCTAAAATGCCGCTTTACACAAAATGGCTTTTAAAAACTGCATTACCAGCCAGAGATAGTCTTACATTCTATGCTTTAATGATTTCGGCACTTTCTAATGCAGTTTCTGTTGCGTTGTGTGCACAAAAAATGTTTTTAGCAATGTCTTTCATCATTCTTCTTTTATTGACCACTTATTATTTAGAATTGGCAATAGAGTTGGAGCATTTAATGTAGATAGTATTTAGTTGAATGGTCAGCACGCGGGCACGCCTTCTATCGATAGATCATGACATGTAGCGTCTTCATCTCGTATCTTCGGCACGACTTGATAACTCGACAAAAACCAAAGGTCGTTAGAGTTCAAATATTTCGTGCACCTCACTTAGCTGCTTTCACTTGTACCATATCTGTATGTAAACGGGGCTTTATAAAATTGCCAGATTTTTTTAGGATTCCGCAGCCTGATAATGCAGTACCAAAATACCAATACCAAGTGGAACTTTAAATATTTGGATTTCTTTCAAAACTACTTTAAAGGTAGTAAAAAATCAAAAGACCTTGTAACAGAATCCAAAACTCGAAATTTAATAAATCGATAGTAATCTCCTACCAATATTATATCTGAAAGCAATAGAAATCAAAACCTTTTAACAAAATAGGGGCACAACAAAACATAAAACTTCGTAACAACGCACCAGAAAATGATACGGAACGAAAACATTTATACTCCACCAACACGCACTTAGCATATCTTCCATAGCGTGCGTGAGCTCTATAGTAATTACGCGGATAATTATTATCTTTAATCGTACTCTCGGGAGGTTTTCGTTGAACACCGCTGGAGTGGAATCTTTAACGATTATTGTAAAACAGTAAGCAGTTGCAACAATGCAGTTTGCATTCCTTTACTTGAGCCACTTCGCGTATATACACTTATACTGTGCGTCGTATTTTAAACAATCTGGAGTTAAATATGCTGTTGTTTTAAATTACAAGTAAAAAGGTTATAGCTCCTCATCACAGAATATCATTTCAGACAATACTTTTTTCAGTTTATCATCAACCACACCCTTGTGTCTTCATAGGGTTTTTTTATTGTCTTGGAGTTTCATCTTATAGCAATAATTGATACATTTACATACTAAACTCTTCAATTTGTCTAATCAGCTCCATTACATTTCAGACTGGGACAATCCACATGCCACAAGCAGTGCTACAGAAGGTTGGCGCAGCCGGCATGCCGCAACTGCTGCTCAGTGCTGCGCCACGTCTCGCTACCTCTCTCAACTCCAACAAACTCTCCATTAAAGTCACCTCTAGCTCAGGGGCTTCAGGTACACATGGCCTTTTATTTTACACTCGGTATAAAGGACATCGATGTGTTACCATGAATGCAACGTCTCTAAAGTCAACACTGTCCACGCGTGCAGGTGGGTTTAGATTCATGAACTGAATTTTACGTAGTCGCCGTCGTCGTCGTCGTTTTCGCTTCGATGAATCTTACATGGTGTATTGTAGCTATAAAGGAAATTAGACTTAAGATGACTTAGCCCTAACCAATTTTATCAACCTTGCAGAGGAACAAGTTATAGACTACTGTTACTTTTTAAGTTTGTAGCATCATCATCCTAGCTCTTATTTGCGCCTTTCCTACGCCGTTTATATTGAAGTCCTTTCTGCGAACGCTGCTTTAGCTTCTAACTGGCGAATGCACTGTAAATTCTTACGATCCCGTCTCTTTTTCCAGGTTTCAACCTCCCGCCAACACCTCCATCCTCGCTATCATCATCAGACAGCGAGGGCGCCCTGTCGCCGGCGCACGAGGCGTCGGCCGCGCCGCTCGCCCCTCCCGCCGCGCCCGCGCGCCGCTCGCACCTGTACGTGTCGCACCACACCCGGCAGCCAATCAACACGCCGCTTATTAGCAGTCAACCGGTAAGGATCTTACCAATTCGGAGAGTTGTAATAACAGGAGTTAGGGTTTCATTGGGAACTAGTGTGTTCGAAGTTTACTTTAGTTACTGAAGATCCAGAATTTATTTGTCTACTTTATCTAATGGATTAGGAAAAAGTCTAACTGTTGTGGACTTTTGTTGTAAAATGAGCCGTAAACGAATTCTTCATAGTATTTTTTCGTTCAGCCTAACCAAGTTTTCAGAAAATATTAAAATGATAACTTCTTTCATTCACATTCGCTGTCCGAATGCATGTGTCTAAATGCGGTCAACGAACTGTCTGACCTGTATTGCTTCCCAGAAATACAATGCACCAATTGGAATCTAAATAGTCAATTTGAATGAAACGTTATCTATGAAAGATACTTACGTGCTTCATTTCTCTATTACACTGTACGGATTTTCAGTTGACAAAATATTTTTCAATGTTCATCGAACGGAATCAAATACCCACATTAATCACTACTAACACTATGTCTATGGGTATTGCTATGGCTATATGACTATTACTAACACTATATGGACAAATTTGTTTGAAATAAAAGAAATTGAATTGCATTGAATTACTCGTAATGTCTGGTAAATATATGGAAGCAATAAAGGTGTCCCGATGATTGACGAGTTCTGCATACTAACCGGAGTAACTACCGTTTCGGGAACATATCTGTTCCCTGCGATGAAATATTCATAAAAATATTTGGGAACAATCACTACAAAGAAATGGGTGTCTGACTGGTGAAACCTTTACCTATAAGAGAACCTAGTTGAATTGCGAAGCGCAGATACAGCACTGGGAAACCGGATTATTCATCTGGTTTATACTCACTCTAACTCTTTGATTTGCACTATCAATGGAATTTTCCCAAAAATAGGACCTATTCCTAATTAGTCCTTTACTTATTATTACATAGAATAAGATGGTACATAATACACTTTGACTTTCAATAAATGAAGCTTTAATATTCAGTTTACCACAACTTTAATTAAAGCGTTTTCTCCGTATACAGAAAGGGTCGACTGGCACTCTAGTGCTAACAGAAGAAGAGAAACGCACGCTACTGGCTGAGGGATACCCCGTCCCGACGCGTCTACCCCTCACCAAGGCAGAGGAGAAGTCACTCAAGAAGATCAGGAGGAAAATTAAGAATAAGGTGCGTATAGAACCATTACTCGATGATTCATTTAGTTCTTACTTTTGTCACAAAAAAAATGTCTTAAAATTGAATCCGTCCTTCCAGATTTCAGCACAAGAAAGCAGACGCAAAAAGAAAGAGTACATGGACCAACTGGAAAGGAAGGTCGAGATCCTTATATCTGAGAACACAGACTACAGGAAAAGGGTAGAGACCCTCGAGCAGAAGAACGCGAGTCTGCTGAGCCAGGTGGCCTCCCTGCAGGCCATGGTGGCGCGCGGCGCCCGCAAGTGACGTCACCAGGCCGCCACGCCTGACGTCACGCCGCGCGCACCCACTCCTGACGTCACAGGTAGCCCGCTCAGCTCGCGCGGCCGTCACAAGCTGTAGCGTTCCGCAACGTGTGTGTCGGCCGCCGCGACCCGCAAGGCTGTGAGACAACTCACAGTGCATCGTCTGTCAAAGTATGACGCTGTCCCAAAACGGAATGAATGTATATTTTGGATGTATTTACATTTACGTCGCGTACACAAGTGTCCGGGGAAAGAACTGTCAGCGTTTGAATGGTTGCTCACTGTAATTGTTAGTAAATAGGTATTCTGTGGTGCTGGATCGATATACCCGCTACGTCGGTATACAAACTGTCAAGTGCCACACTAGATATTTATTTTATACAGCTCTGAAACAGTTTTCGTTCGAGACGCAAGGGATGACTTGATAACAGGGAATTATATAGTACTGGGGTTTAGATAAGTATCGATAGTTATTTACGCGTGTTGTTTGAAATCTCGTAATATATTATTATAGCGCTGTAAAGGCGATAAATAGATTGTAAGTTTTATTTTATGCGTGTTTTCATTGAAATGTGCAATTAGGTTAAGGATTTTATTGTTACCCAAAGCATACATTGTACTTGTGTGGGCTCTCCGTCGTTGAACACATCGCCGTGAACTGATCGGTCTGCAGGTGGCCTACTGAAGTTGATGGTATTTTTGACACTAGATTAAACAATAGAGACTACTGAACTACTTATAGTTTGGGGCATAGCGTATTGCAGGATACCTATGGAACTGAGTTCGCGTGTCGCGGTGCGTTGTGTTATCGGGAATCTTAGTAGCATAATAATGTAAGACAAACAGTGTACCAGCGTCTGTCTTACCGATTAATATTGAATTCCATGAATTTGCATTTATAGCGAAATGTGTATTGTCCTAGAGATTTTACCTTGTATTTAAGATAAAGTTAGTTATGTATCTAATAGTGGACCTATTTAAAACCGATTTGTGTGACAAGTGTTTTCGGTT
Source organism: Noctua janthe (assembly GCA_910589295.1). Classification (NCBI taxonomy): domain Eukaryota; kingdom Metazoa; phylum Arthropoda; class Insecta; order Lepidoptera; family Noctuidae; genus Noctua; species Noctua janthe. Next base: position 6,305,487 of record OU342560.1, read on the forward strand.
ACGTCTAGTCTCTTGTAGAACCGTCGGGCCTCGCGCTGCAGGCCTCCATAGAAACATTAGCTGTATTCTCAGTTCTGCGCTCTATATCGACAAGTACAAAATTATGGCATGCCTTCAACGAAAATAACGTAACTAACTATAATGGGCTAACTATTTACATGCAGTATTTTAACTATAAAAGGACCTTGTACAAAAACGGAGACACGAAAATATGTCCTACAACCAGTATGGAAGAAAGAGACATTTTAAATTCAAACCCCATAAGTTGGTTAACACGTCTTCGATTTTTGTAGCAGGGCACCTAAAAGCTTAATAAAATAATCAATTCCAAACGATAACTTCTAGCAGAATCTCCAGAAAAATAGTCGCTGCATCAGTGTATTCGTGGTCTTGCCAACTCTGCCTGCTCCACACCGGTTCAGCGTGATAGTTCCATATAACAAACTGCTAGTGATCTTTCTAACATTCTCTTTTAAAACTAAACATTCCATTTCTCTAGATGAGTGACTTAAAGTGAGCTCGAGTACTTATTACAACTAATCGTAGACTTTAGCGGTGAAACGCACTGGAAATTTTTGTCAAAGGAGACTGCCCAATTCTTAAACGAAAGCAGAGGGTCTAGGCAATTGACAATCGCTTTACATATCGTTTCGAATTTCTGAAACGATTTTCCACAAGGTTGACAAATTGCAAATATATGTATTATGTTGCTTTAAAGTGTCAATTAGACATTGGATAGAATTTCTTCTCAAAGCCTCTCAGGAAAAGTTATAAATAGAGGATAGTAATCCTCTATTTTTAACTTTTCCGACACCGTTATTGCTGATTGAATGTCAGTTTGACTAGGCCCGCTTCAGAGATTTTTTGTCACTGCAATTCACCCCTTCTTTTCGTCACTTTCATGATATGATTCTGAACAGTTTCTGCAAACAAATGTTTCCAGTACGTCTCGACTTTATATAACAAACTTTAAAACAAAATAACACATTTTGTAATAAAATAAAATGTGCTGTTATAAATTTTCGTTTGAATAATTTATATGACTAGCCAATCAATGTTAGTTTTTTCAAAATTTTAACGTCGATTTTCAATGTCTGTGTAGAGGGGGACGTCGACATTTTGTTATATCAAAAAAGATCAATGAAATCAAATTATTATGCAAAATTGGCCGATATTAGTGATGTCGCTTTCTACAAAATGACTTGAATATCGACAAAATTGTAAATACCCTACATTTAAAAATTATATTTACCTGAATGCCTCTATATAGGTAATATCATTGTTTCGTATTAATATTTCACTGTTTGTGCAATTACTTTGTTCTCTTATACACTCGTAAATGTTCTTCCTATTTAGTCATTTAAGAAAATGTTCTATTTATATAGCGCTGAATTAATATATCGACATTATTATAACCCTGTCTCATCGGGGAACGTTTTAAAGGATTGAGATATATTTTAAGAGATTTTTTCTAAGGAAATTTTAGATATATATTATAAACACTGTTTACATGTCTTTATCACTATACAAGTTAGGTCTCTAGTTTAAAGTATCGTTAGTACCTACGGTCCTACATACAAGTTTATTATGGAAACTGCGAGTGTGCCTGCCTATCAGCTGTTGATTTAATGGGATAAGCATCGATAGTAAAGTATCCTTTATAGAAAATATAATTATTTCAATATATGAAATATTCAATTCCTAAAATGGCATTTCCCGTCTGCAAAAGTGATTTAATAGGAATTATGATGAATTAACTGACCTTAGTAATATATTTAACTTATAATGGAATTAATATATGAGAGAGGTGCGTTTGCGCCGGGCTTACTATGACATAATAACTTGTAATGTAAACGAAATGCCAAACATACTTACTTTTATATGTTAGTATGCACCATACATATTTGGGTGACAATGTTACGATTCATTCGAGGTTGTTTTAGTTCGCATGTATGTTTGTTCTGCGACGAGTTGTTGATCTCTGATGGACCGTAATCAGTGCGCATGCGCAGGCCCCGGCTGGGGACCAATCGCGTCTTGTTATTCATTATAAAGTAATTTTATTTGATAGTTTTATTTGTTATAAAACTATACGTTACCTTGAGTCATGATTTGTTGAATCGTTTGTTTTATTATTATTTTTCAATGAAATTGCGGATTTTACTGTCACCCTTCTAATAAAACGTCAAATATTGTAATTTCAATTGTTTCTTTTATCAACCTTTCCTCCTTCCAACTAGAAACCGACTCATGTCCTTGTCCACGAAGTACTAGGCAATCAGAACTGACTGCCTGGGCATACACTTCAACCAACTTATGTGTACAGGCGAGAAAACGCAAAACTAAAATGAACCAAGTTTGACATATCGATGCCATTTTTCTTGACAAGCGGCACCACCTTAAACTGCACTCTTAAAGTGGTCGTACTGTAACATGTTGTGAGGTGAGTGCCTTCTTATTTATGAAAGATACTACATAGACATTAGTTTTCCTCCTTGACATAGAAATAGCCACTTTTCTCATGTTTCTTTTTCTCCACAGAAACAAAAGAGAAATGATGTTCGTTGGTGCGTTTCCCAAAAACGCCATCTTTTTCACTTTAGAATGGCTTGGCCGATTTAATTATATATTATTTTTAGTGCGATTAAGGTTTATGACAAAGAAAATTTGAAAAATTGACCGATAAATTGGATAACTGGATTATGGTAGGACAACAAATAAACGATTTTTTTTTAATCATTTTATTTTTCTTATCAAGCTTACTTATAGTTGCTCTCAAATACAAATCCATAGACAAAACTTCCAAATACGCAATTAAGACTAGATTTTTATATAATTAGTGTACAATAAACGTGAAAACCAAAAGATTACAATACATTGAGAACAATCGGAGCACCTATGGTTTTTCTATCGCTCAGTCTTGGTTTAAATATCTACACCTAAACTATACTTACTTAATTCCTAAAAATACAAATAGGTATTGAAATTATAATTATTATAACAATAGAATCTCATTAAAAAACTACGTATTTTGTCGACAGCAAATATTGATATTATGTTATGAACAGCTTCTTGGATCTTCCCGATCTAATGTTTGGCAAAATATTTACCAAAGAAAAAATAAGTATCATACAACTTTTCGAATTATACCCAGCGTAATAGTAATAGTAGTCATGTTTTTAAAATCTGCATTAGTCAGATAAGCAGTCATCCAGCTCTAAAACTATTGTCCTTCTCATCTTTACAACTTGTGAAGGAGGCTTAAATAAAATTTATTCCATACAAAATATTTACATTTCCACTCAAAGCGTAACAAACACTTTCTTCTTAGCCATAACATGGGCGATGATGACCCATAGGGCGGTCCCCCAGACGGCTTCAACGAGGCTTATAGCGTGGGTCCTCATGTGTGGGACTTTCCAGTGGAAGGGGAACAGGTGGGCGCAGAGGGAGTGGCCGATGTAGAGTGCGATGGCGTTCAACCCTGGGGCCCTGAAGGGTCCTCCATTCCAGAGCCTCCAGGCGTCGGTGAGGGTGTAGCAGAAGCAGAGCAGAATAAGGCAGCATGCTGAAGTTACGAGGACGAACGACATTGACCTAGGAGGAGAAGTTGTAGTTTTTCTATTATCATTATGTTGAAAAGGTTTGTGAGATTTGGTCTAATATAGTGCAAATATTGATATAATATCTAGGAATTACCACTGTCGCCTATCATCAGCTGCCTAGGTCTTTCCTTTTTTCTGCAACTATGTTGAGGAGGGGGCGGTTTTCAGCACGAGCGGATGCGGCTGAAGACCAGTATTAAACATGGACAAATGCCAATCTGACCTCCACAACTTCTTTTACACCACAATCCGGAGAAAACACCTTCATCTTTTGGATGGTTCTCTACCCCAAACGTCAACTGTTACTGTGTAAAATTTAAAACCAACTTACCAAAGATTCTTATTAATGGGCACGACTCCATGTTCCCTAGAGAATCCAGCCAGAAGTGCTCCAGCCAGTGCGAAGACCAGCGCCCATGCAAGCCAGCGAGAGATCCTGGCCTTGTGGGAGCGCTGCAGCAGGACCGTGGCGCCTGCTTGCACGCCCAGGAGTGCCTGCACCGCTGATGTTAAACATCCTGGAGAAAAAGACTCGATTAGGGACATGTTTCATAATGTCTGGATAGGGTGTAGCTATCAGTTAAATTGAAAAGTTTGTGTGTAAGTTTGCCAAGCTAAGGTAACTGGTACAGTCAGTGACCTATTTCTTGACCCCACCTACAAAGAAGAATGAAGAGTAATGCTTGGCACTGGCTGTACTCATTAGGAGGTGGTGAAATTAGGTTCAAAAGTTTGGCATTATTCAACAATTCCGAATCCATGTCCTTAGGTTGGTACAGTGTAAACCTACGGCAACAGCTGGAGACACGAGGCAACTATTTCAAAAGTATAACATACCCAAAAGTCCTTCAGGGTCCGTGGGGTCTCCGCCATACACGCGGACAGCGTCGCTCCTCTGGAAGACGTGGGACTGCCCCAGCAGCAGGCGGTCGATGTAGCCAGCAGCGCCGCCGGCGCAGCCTCCTGCTGCAAAGTCGTCATGGAGGCCGCCGGGTCCTAAGTAGCCCCTGGAAAGAAAAGGTTTAACTATGGTGAAGGCACTTACTCGGGACATACCATCATCAGCTCAAAATTCACACACGACTCCTGTCTCTCGACACAATTCAAAATATATTAAGTAATTACTGGGCGAAGTATACAATTCTATTTCTGTGCACAAGGACCTCTTGGCGCATGATGAAAATCGGAACTAAGTCCGCCATTTTGGTTATTTTAAACAACTTCACGAAACATTTGCACATGTTGACCAAAATGTCCCATTGTCAATGTGATTCAAGCGATCCAGCTCCAAAATATAAGGTCTATCTTTTCTTACACGAAATATTTTAAGCGTAACTTCTATAAGTAGTAAAGTCGCCATAGCAACGAAAAAAAAAATTATCTGAGTGTTTTTTTTTACGATATTATTATAATTCTATTTTTTTTTTTGAGACTTTTTGCATAAAACCTTTACTCCCATATTCTAACAATGACAGTAGGTAAATACGACGTAGTAAACTAGCGTAATGGATGTTTAAAAATAAGGGGCCAGTATTTATTTTGTGGGTCAAGTAATTTTAAATTATTTATTTTTTATAAAAATATATACTCAGATAAAAAAAAATCCCTTAAAATGGCTTTGTTATAGCCGTTAGATGATGCCCTGAAAATATTTCGTGTATGAATAGTCAGATCTGATATACTTGTATCACATGTGGCTTACTTTACCCACCCAACAATAAGTATGTATTTCAAACCTCGTAGCAAGCCTCCAAATACATTTTCTCTTCAATGATACTCACATTGGACACATACGATCGTGAACTACGAAGGTGATGACGCTGTGAGCTGCCACCAGGACTGCGGCCAGCACCCAGCACCAGACACATGATAACACGTCTTTCAGGGCCTGGCCGCAGGCACCCTGCGAATAAACATCAAAACATTATTACACCATTTGCCACCACAAAACTCACGAGGAACTAGACCAAATAACATGTTACCAGCGCTAACGATGATGAAGACGTCAAAGAGTTGTTGACTAATTTGTATTGACTTGCAACAGGACTGTGACAATTTTTTCGGTGGCGTATGTCAAGCCCGTTGACAATCGTAGAAATAACGGCACGATTGATGCAGTGGCTGAGCAATCTGCGCTGCGTGTCACGGGTCTAATTCCCTCACGGAAGAAATATTTGTATGACCTACAGATAGTAAGTAGTACAGGGTCTGGCAGTTTGTGTACACATAGCATCATAATTATATAATACTGGCATTTGTGTATCTGTGTTTAAATTTTAATGTTTGTAAACGCACCCACAATACAGGAGAAATTCCTAGTGGCAATCGCATTTTTTTTTTACCTTACAAAAACAAAATGTGATTTTCACTTGTCTAAGCCATCAGGCATCATCAAAGAATTATTGTTTTTCAGGGTTCCATACCCAAAGGGTAACCAACGGGACCCTATTACCAAGACTCCGCTGTCCGTCCGTGCGTCTGTCAACGGGCTGTATCTCAAGGTCCGTAAGTTGAAATTTTCACAGAATGTGTATTTCTGTTGCCGCTTTGCCAAACAAGTAATAAAAAAACTTAAAAATTAAAGGGGGCTCCCCTACTACGATGATACGGAACTCTCACTTGGCCGGTTTTTTTAATCGTATTGGCAGTTTCCGGTAAAAATCAAATCGTATCAAAAAGTAGGTCTACTGAAAACTACTGATTTAAAAAATCTGTGCTTTCTTTGGAACTGACTGGACTGTCAACATTTCAATTGTCTTATTTTGTTTTGGCATACAAATATTAGCGGTTTACTTAATACAGTATCAGAATTTATCTATAACTAAATCTAGTGCAGTATGTAGCACACGGGAATGCTAATTACACCGAAAGTGAACGGCACCTTGACTTCTATCAAGCTATAGGTAACTTAGTAAGTATGTAAATAACACGTAAGCCTAAATTTTCAAAAGTGCCTAAGTATTAGGACGGTACGTACGTACCTACTTATGTACATTCTACACATGACCACACTCCTTAACTTAACTACTTACCCACATTTTTTTTTTGTCTGAGTCTACTTATTTCTACTTAATCATCATCATCATCATCATCATTTCAGCCGAAAGACGTCCACTGCTGGGCATAGGCCATAGGCTTTCTACTTAATACCTGTATTCAAAGTCATTTATCCACAAATCAATTCACAAGCCGATTTAGCTCCTGCATTTCTTAGTTGTGACAGCACCTAAACTTGCATCCCTTTGTATCTCCATCATATTTAGTTTTGGATGGTATTAGCAACATTTTTCAAACATTTTAACAGAGTTGTGCAATATTTACATCAGCGGCGTGCAAGCTCCTGTGTGAGCACAGCTTTAGAACTTGTCAACAATTTACCGTTCACCCGCAGCTTTTTCCAAAGCAAAATCAAAATCATTATTTCTTACACTCACCCGCGGAGGCGTGTAGTACTTCGGCGCCGTGAGGGCGTAGAACCCGGCGGCGATGAGGTATGACACTGCCAGGCGCTGCAGTACGCCGAAGATACGTAGCTCAGACAGCATGTTGGAGCCGTAGATCGTGTTCAGGGACATCCCTAGTAGGAACATGATGACTGAACGCTGGAAAGAGACAAAAAGACGTTTAGATTTCGTAACTGGCGTTGTTTACCACAAATTCACAATTATTATTAAACGTTCGATGCTTGAATATATGTCAAAATGATGGTCTAATAAAAACATTGCTGAAGGATATCATATTGCAAACAAATCATACTTACCTAGGAATGGTTAGTAAATACAACTGTACAGGGTGTAAACAGACCCTTCACATAGCCGTCAACCAAGCATTGTACATCAAACTAAGTAACTTTACGCAAAAATAATTGCTGGGATTCGATTTTTTTTTTTGGGGTGTAAAATCACTTTTTACGGTAGGACTCGATGGAAAGCACTCAAAGCATTGTGCTGATGGATGGATTGAACAGTACGGGGATCGTGGAGGTGTGTAAAGAAAAATCTTAAATTAAAAACATGTAATTAAAAAAAAAAACTTGTGAAAAAGTTTTAACTTTGACCCCCAATATCTCCGTAACGAGAAGGTATGGTCTAGAACAGAAAAATGATCGCAAAGACGCAGACGGGGAGAACAAGTGCCTTTCGGTTATGTTAAGGGTCTATTTACACCCTTTATGTAGAAAGCCTACCTAACTAAAAAAGGAGTACCAAAAACTGATAATAAGTCAATGACCTGACATGTTAGAAAATATAGATTTTTATGTGTCATACCCGCATCTGCATTTGTTTGTTTTGTATCGGTTATCAAGCCCTCACTAATACCCAAACAGTTGTTATTTCAAAATGTCCATGTTTTATATGTTTTTTTTACTGACAAAACATTACATGTTACGTGTTATGTTATGATGTTGTTGTGTTGTTGTTGGTTCAGAGACTCTTTTTGATATGTTATCTGGCATTGTTCAGCATTTTAAAATACAATAGAAGTTCATCCTTGTTGCAATTCGAGAGATGACGATTGTGTTTAGACTATTTCATAAGGATTAAAATTGAAATGATTGACGGGTTCATGAAATTAGTAAACTTTAATACTGGTGAACAATATCTAACTACAATATCAAGCAATATTTTTGTAAGAGACCATCCAATCTCTTTCGGAGTGGTTCACCTTAACAAACTGCCAAATAAAGCAAGTTTCACAATCGGACCTTAAGAAATCTAGACTTTTAAAAGTATTAAAACTCATTGTTATCATGGCTCCAGAAAAAAAAAATATTATTCCAAATCGTTCCAATAAATTATTTACAAATTGATAGATTTAATTTAACTGTATCTATAGTTGATAGTTAACAAAAAAATTATAACAAAGACATTTTAATCGAATCCAATGTTTTTTGTTCACAATTTCTGTTGTATAATGTAACGCGTAACCCACTTGAGAAAAGCCACACTTGACGAGAATCGAATTACTTAGATAAATAATGATCACACTGTGATCATATTCCGCCTTGATGATAGAGCTGGCGATAAACTAGACACCGAAATGCTGAACCACTTCCTAATTTTGTTATTAAAATTTTAAAATAACAAGTCATTGTGATTTCAAAATATTAAGGTAAGGTATTACAATACAAGAACCTTTTTAGTGTAGGTACATACGTGGGTGTTCACATGCAATTAATTTACCAGTAACTAAATCGATGATTGACAACGTTAAAAAGAATACCCAATTGTTTATGAAAACCCAAAACTCCAAGTCACCCTGCAGTACAATGCAATGTTGCCATGTCAACAATGACATTGTATAAGTACCTAAATGTTTAAAACACTTACAATTGCATTTACCAAATCGACAAAAAAGAATAGCCATCTGCCTACTGTGCATACCAACAATTCTAACCCAAGCGGATGAAGAAAAGTGGACTAGATATAAACAGACCAATTAAAAGAATAGCCGTGGATGATACTCGACAATTACATCTTAATTTAAGTGGCCACATCTGCCCAATAACAGACATTAAACTAAATGCAGCAATCACGTTTCCTAGGCACTTGCCGATTGTTCTCCACGAATCGTACCAGCCTCCTCCGCGATCTAAACCATGCCATGTCCGTTACTGGGTCACTATATCGAACAACTAACGATGCCTTCAGTATAAAATGTGGTGTGCCCGTTACTCTCACGCATGTGATATACATTGACGGTAATGATTACTCAGTAAAGAAAAATAAACGAGTAAAAGACGATATGGATAGTGTGGACAACGATGTTGTAGATTGAGGCGGAGAGAGCTATCTGGATGTTATCACGCAAACAGAATTTCCAATGAAATATGTAGCAAAAACGCGACTTAGCATTAGTGGCGGGCGCGTTGAAGTGGCACTCGTATGCATTGGAGATCTGATCAAGGTACACAATGAGACAAAATGCGGAAGTCTTGGTGATGCAACGAAAGTGAACGGATCGCGTGCGGTGAATACAAATATCTGTGTCTATTGAGGAGCACATTAATCACTTATTGCGATTAAGTGTGAGATAATTTTTAGTTCCTTGTTATTTTACAGTTTTATTGCAGAATATCTGGGCAAGAAGGTAACAAAGGGGCTTCTGCTGATTACACTGGTTTACGACCATTTCGAATCTTTGCTGACTGACCCACAGGGTACCCACAGTACCCACGTTAACTAGTTAATAACTAATTGCTATTTCAATAATGAAATCATGTAGAAATGTACGGTACATGCTACTCGTATTAATTCAAAACTGTAGACCGGCCTATAACAATATTGCAACCTACATACCTTAATACCTATATTATCCGAATATATACTATAATGGGTGTAAAAGTAACCTTAAAGAAGCCGAAAGGCACTTGTTCTCCTTGTCATTGCGATATTTTTTTTGTTCTAGACCATACCTGTGAACCTTCTAGTTCCGGAGATATTGAGGGTAAAAGTTGCAACTTATTAACAATTTTTTTTATGCTTTAAGTATCTTTACGAGCCCCGTACTATTAAACGCATCCATCAGCACAATGTTTTGAGTGCATTATATTGAATCCTACCGAAAAACGAGGTGTTATACCCCAAAAAAAAAATCGTTTCCCAGCCATAATTTTTCGTAGTTTGATGTACAGAATGCTTGGTTGATGGCTTCGTGAACGGTCCTTTTACACCCTGTATATTATGTAGGTACTATTATAATATGTCCGAATCTGTGCTAGTGATCTATTACCTACGCGTACATACTCTTATCTTTCTTAGAACATCTGATGTTGCTTTTCACTACGAGGTATCTGATCACCTAATCGGCGCACCTCTTGATTTCGACTCGCCTTCTTGAATCTATGATTTGCATCACAATGCATCTATGGCTTTCACAAGGAACCGATGTGACCTCATGCCCAGAGATCACTTGTATATGAAGCATCTCATGCATACCTAAATAAACTGCAGATTAGCTTGTGACCTCAATTTCACTCTTGCGTTAGTTCCTTGAATTCCGTAAGGTGCATCCACACCGAAATTGCTTTTTGTAGAGCAATATTATAACGTGATAACATTAGTGACTGACTTGTCTTTAGCGGCTTTTGCTAAAGCATATTTTTTACCGATGTTGCACACTAACACTTGCAAACGTTGCTCCACAAAACGTAACTTCGGTGTGAATGTACTATAAGCCAATTTTCAGTAAAATATTACTAAGTTTTTCGTCAAAGTTTTGTAGTAAAATTGGGGTTAGTTATTTTTAATGTCTCATTCAATAATACCGAGAGGGGATTTCCAATTTGCCAGCTTAACACCAATTACGTTTACTGTTTTATTCATTTGTCTGGTCTCATTCGGGATTACCCGACTAGGTCAATGTAAAATGACCTAGTCGGGTAATCCGAGTATAAAATGATAAGCTCTTGATTGAATGATTTATAAAAGCATCGTTAAAGCTGCTTAAAGTTAATAAAAAGAATTGCAGCTGTCGCAGACCTTAATTTTCGAGAGCTGAATAAACTGGTCAGTGAATGAGAACGTCGTAAAAAAAAAAAAATTAGTCTTCAATCACCAATCTGCTTTTCAGAACAAGCGGCATAGAGATCAATCCTCATGTCTTCTCTCTATGAGTAAAGGTTTTTGCTTTCAAGTTTGATGTTTGATTTGACGACACGGTTGGCGCAGTGACTGAGCGACCGACTGCTGCGCCGCGTGTCGCGGGTTCGATCTCTACATGAATCAAATATTTGTATAGCCTACAGATAGTTGTTCCGGGTCTGGCTGTTTGAGTATGTGAGTTTAAATGTTTGTAAACGCACCCACAATACAGGAGAAATTCATAGTGAGGGGAAAAGTTTTTGAGTCAATAATAGGCTGGTATAACCTATAATTTAAGTGGCCAAAACTCTAGGTACTGCGAGATTTACTTCGAGACCGATTAAATAAACCATGGTTCCTTACTTTGTTATACTAGTATCCTAATGAGACAGAGCTAAAATCCCATAAAGGCAATTTAGCTTCCTCAATGTAGTCAAAGCTAAGCAGACAGCACAAAGCAGGCGCATACGCATCGATCGGTAACGTTTACATAACGAGACTGGTTCTTAAGGTTGACCTTAAGCACCCCTTTCACAGTTAGCGCGCGAACCAACTGTCTGCTTACGTAGTCATTTGTTACAAGTGTTACACCATACGATTATTAAATGGGACCTGCTGAGCGAAAACAATGCGAATGCAAATGAATTTAATGATGGCATGATTTTTGTTCTCAGATGTGAATGCTAAAATCCCGTGTGTGCGTGCGTTCGTAATTCTTTTTCTCCTAAACGGCTTGAATTTGTTTTTTGGGTACTTATGGATTCTCCTGGATCGTTCCTAGCTATAGTTGGATACGGTAAGAAGCACTGTTATCAACACCTAGAAAAGGACAAGATATCTTTTGTCGGAGCAGGTCGTAACCTTAAGGAATTTGGCTCGAAATCCAAAACATGAAGATGAAAAAGAAAACATCACAGATTTAGAACGGAAACGGAAACAGTAATTTTCTCAGGCAATTCCTTAGCAAACTTGTTTGTCTCATTAGCCCATTACAAATAGAAAATTAAGGTATTAAATCTTGAAATCAGAACATTTACCAAATCAAAATAAAAATATCATCAGAGCAACTTACCCGAACAATATGCATGACAATCTTCCACCTTGGAACGCCTTTAGCGAAGGCACTCTTCACAGACAGTGGGATGCAGACGCCCATGATCCAGAGGAACGCAGGAAACACCAGGTCACCAGCTACCAAACCGTTCCACGTCGCGTGCTCCATCCACCAGTAGCCGCCGGCGCCGTCGTTCACGAATATCATGAAGACAATTGCCATTCTGGAGGATATGATCCCATTTTAGAATAATGAACCAGACAATAAAACTTACTTAACCACTGGTCTATGATGGAGTCAGTTGGTTTAAAGATGTTTTAAGGCAAATGATGAGAGTGGTTGAAATACAATAAACCTACAAAGGGGTGACTATTTCAAGAGAATGTGTGAACATGCTGAACTGAGCTAAATAAATTGGGATAAAGGGAGAAGATGGATGATGATGATGGCAAATCATTTGATAGCCCAATAATGATTAAAAGGTTTAAAGGTAAGCAGTCGCTCCATATAAAATACATGTATTCAGCTGCATCCGGTTAGACTGGAAGCCGACCCCAACATAGTTGGGAAAAGGCTAAGCAGATGATGATGAATGATTAAAAGGTTTCTAAAACTCGATGGATATGTGGTAAAATTATATTATTACACCGTGCTAAAGACGCTAAGTAACCTAAAACTGTAACAGCACCAACAAAAAAACGTGAGAATAGGGCTATTCACACGCATAGTCTTTCTGGTCGTGCTAGATTCCAAATTAACACAGATGTTAGGTGCCTGAGTCAATGAAAGGATGCTCTTCTTATATCAAGAAAGTCGAATAATAGCACTAAACAAAAATCTGGTACAGTATTCATCGGTTAGTGATTAATTACTATCATATATTTCGAGACAAAGTTTATCAAAAATTGTTAATTCATTTTGATTCCGACTGTGCTAAGATTTCGCTTCACTATCGCCATATTTTTTACTTCTGTATAACATTCGCCATTCATATTTTAATTATTATTTGAACATAATTAGAAAAGAAAATCTTCACTCACCCTCTAAATGTATCAAGCGCCCGCAACCTCTGCTGTATAGCCAGCTCCTTGTCCCCGTACCGCAGCTTGCCAGTTCTCCTCACCCGTGACATGATCAGCTTCACGATGCCGTACAGCACCCATATCGCCAGCAACACGCCCAGTAACAACAGAAGAGCTGGTGGAAGAAATGGTCTTTACGTTTCTTCGTTATACGTGGGGGACGTTATAAGTGGAAAGTTACACAGTTGTGAAACCAGCTTCACAGCCCTAGGAGGACTTATTAATGGGTATAGTGTTTCCCAGTAAATGGGTTGTGAAAAGTCAGATAGGTAATCGCTCTGATACTACTCAGCTGCAGGGAAAGAGTAGGCAGATAATGATGTGTAACAGTCGGATTGTCATCTCAGCATTATTATTTGCAGACTAGAGAAGATGTTGGTGCACTTCCTCTAAATGCGTCTCCGAAGTAGGTACTAATATGAAGTCATAATTTTTGAGAAGGAATGGGACTACAAATATTCGCAAACCTCGAACTATAGACAAGTTTGCTATGACTAATAATCATATACATTAACAACAACAACATCATCCATTTATTTTCAAGCTACTTTGGCCCATCGATATATACCTTACAGACTAACATATAATATAGATTGTGTTAGTAAAAAGAACCTTAAAGCTAATAACACTTCACTTGTGCACTAAGCCACTGTCATCAACACCGTCTGTTACATTAACACAGTACACATATTCAATTGTCAACCCAGTTCCCTTTAAAAACTCACAAATCTCAGAACAATCACATTGTAGTTTTCACCCACGTATCAACACATCATTGTCTAACATAGCTTCAACACCTGTACTGTACTAACATTTCTTTTGAATCCATATTTTCCCATGCTTTTGATAGTTCCTGTTTGCCATACGATTATTCGATATTGTCACTATAGCAATTATTGTTTCACTAAGGGTTTATCTATTTACGAAAACCACGAGACGAAGTCATTGTCTCGTCCTTTTTCAGAATATCATTGACGGTCATGCCCAGGCTTTGATGAATTTAATTCGACCTCTAAAATCACACAAAATTGCCCATTGATTCTTTTCACATACTGTTGTTGCAATACACATTGATTAATCCACTACCATAATAAAGTTTGTCCAAAATCCGGATTAACAACCTTGCAAGCGTCCACACCCTTGCCATTGAACTATTGTCGATTCAAACGTTTTTGTCATCAATGTAATCGACATTTGAAACGTCCTCAGTATTCTCTTTAACCTTAAGCATACTTATTTCGATTATTTCCATGTATGGTGTCCCATGCCATTAACTTCATCGGTCATAACCAGTTTCGGTGCCAGGGTCAGTTAAACCGCGGTTGCAAATATGCAGATATCCAAGATCGATGGCAATAACAATAAAATTTGTGAATTTATAAAGGTCGCATTACTATTTGGTCATGCAAATAAGGCTGACTTCGTACGGGCATTATGCAATGCCGTGCTGATAAAGGTTGGATTAAGATATCTAGATATCGTTGTGGCAGATAAAGTTAACATTCCGATTAAGTTTCTTCTTATTGTGTTACATTAGTTTTCAGATTTGAGGTATGTTACTGGGAACAAAATGAACGAAACAGTGATTGCAACCAGATGTTTTCTTTCCAAGATTCCTAGGAATGCTCATGAATCATTAGGATTTTCAGCTGACAATGATCAAAACAACTAAGCAGTCAAAATATTATCTTCAGTATCTCCATTTTATCGTGACGTAGCCTAGCCGCTCTACCTATCCGATAAAAATAATCCGAATTCATCTCATCGAAAACGTCTAGATAAAATAACTATATAACGATAAACTCTCTTATTTGTGACCAGTATTTGTAAGATACTCGAAATAAGAAGAATTTTTGTACGTCAAAATGGAGAAGATTCTCCTGTGTGTTTTGTTTTGTGTGATCAGTGTGTTCGGTGAACCGAGGGTTGATCCTTTGGTCCTCATCAGTAGTCAGGGGTTGGTCAGAGGTCATAGGGCCACCGATGGAGACTATTCCATGTTTCTTGGTGTGCCGTACGCTCAAGTGGACCCAGAGAATCCTTTTGGTGTAAGTAGAATGTTGAAACCTAACAATTTGGCAGTGAGCCTCGCCGACGGATGTAACCAGCCGTTCAATGTCAGGCTCAGAATAGAAATAGGATTTCGAATAGAGAACGTAGCTATTTTATTTGTGTCTGAATTCCTTCCATACCAGCTAGGTTAATGAGAGTCTATTTTGAGGGCGAAGGAACAGCGAAAAGGAATAAAGACAAATCTGACACCATTAAGCCTTGTGCCTTATCTTTAACTTATAACTTTCTTTTTTATCTAACTCACATGGAGCCCCTCTCTCCTCCTTCTGCTCTTCATTAGCCACAAAAGTTAACATAACTGGCACAGAACGTCATAGTATTTTTTACATTGTTGCTTATTAATAACGACCTTATCGATAGCCGTGATGAGGTCGTACACCCCACTGCAATGGAAAGTGTTTATTTTTTAATTAAAAAGTTGTGTGTCATCTTGTTTATAATTGTTTGAGTAAGTTATGATGATGTACTAGTTAGTAGTATATCATTCTGTTGGTACAAGTAGTAAACAGGAAAGATTTATTATAAGTGACTTCTTATTCGGGATTTAAGCCTATAAAATAAAACATATGATTAATATTGAACAACAATATTAATAAATAATATCCATCTAAGAATTATGTAAGACTATTTCAGGAAAGGAGTAAAATTTATGGCGAATGAAACCATAATACAAACCCTATATAGCAGTTAAACGCATAATGTCTTTAATGAGTCAAAAGCTTCCAAGGTCCTTTTACATACCTTGAATGGTGACTCCATTCCACTCAACCCAGTATCAGTCAATGCGGCAGATATCGATCTACAGCTAACAAATGTCTCCGAACACTCATATTCAGTAGACAGATAAGTTAGATGTCAACAATCTGGTTCAAAGTTAAGTAAATAATCTAAAAAGTACCTGAATTCGATCTAGCACGAAATTCATATAAATATAAGTGACGAAGATCAATTTATGTCCAGATAAGATACTCCTACAATTTCAACAAAGACTTCTGTTTCTTCTGTAATACTATTATACTAACACAGAATTTTGTTATTTTTCCAGCCATCGCAAGCCCGACAACCTTTCCAAGAAATAATCTTCGATGCTCAAGATGGGACTATCAGATGTCCACAAATGGGATCGTCAAATAGTGAATCCGAAACAATTGACTGTCTCCGCCTGAACATCTTCGTACCATTCATAGCCAGTACCTACAGCCCTCTACCAGTTCTAGTTTGGATTCATGGAGGAGACTTCGTCCGTGGAAGTGCAGCAGATTACGGAGTCAGAAACTTAGTCAGACATGACGTCGTGGTAGTTACCGTTAATTACCGTCTTGGCCCATACGGATTCATGTGTTTAGATAACCCAAGTGTACCTGGCAACCAGGGTCTGAAGGACCAGTATGCAGCGCTGGGTTGGATCCGAAAGAACATTGCGTCATTTGGTGGAAATCCCTATAACGTTACTATCGCAGGTCAAGATGCAGGAGCAGCATCAGTTCTTTTACATTTATATGCAGATAACACCAAGTTGTTCCACAAAGCTATCGTAGAGAGTGGCACACCACAGAGTGAAGACATGTTTGTTAACTCTAATGTAGATGCAGCTATCATGATCGCACAACATTTAGGAGTAAACGTAACTGATACTGATGAAGCCCTTCAGTTCCTAATAAGCGCCCCTCATGATTTAGTGACAGCTGCTGCTCACGAATTGAATTTACAACTCAGACCTTGTAAGGAAAGATCGTTCAGTGGCCTTGAAAACTTCGTAGAAAACGATCCATACTCGTTAACGAACAGGATAAAAGTGAGAAACACGCCTGTACTGATTGGTTACACTAGCAACGAACGTGACGCACTAAGCAACGAATACTTTGATTCAGATCCATTTTATGAGAAATTGAGAAACAATTTCAATCTCAACGGTCTAGAGTTAGAACAAGCCGCTACATTCGTAAGGCGGTTCTATATAGGATATGATCCTGTATCAGAAAATGTAGCAACAGACTTGGAGAATTTTGAATCAGATTTTGTATTCGGACACCCATCAAAGAGGATAGTATCAAGGCTGTTTGAAGAAAATGTTGGATCAGTGTATCAGTATGTGTTCAGCTATGGAGGAAGTTCAGGTACTCAAGGTGCAGGGCATTCAGCAGAACTTAATTATTTGTTCGATATTGGTGTCACCTTGAAGAGAAGTGAAGACGACCAATTGATAACTGACCGTATTACAACATTATGGACGAATTTCATGAAATATGGGTAAGCCATACCTCATTATTTAAAACCAGCTATTCTAAAATTAAAAGGCGACTTCAATGCATACTACTCTCCAAAAGACCTTAATTAGATATGTAGCAGTAGAGACGGGTATAATATGATATGATTTAACCAAAGTATGTTGTTCAAAAATGGCAATATTAAATTTCCAAGAATTGCTCTATGTATTGCAGTTGCAAAACCAACCTTGACCCTTGTAATGAGTCCTGTCCAAGATAATAAGTAAGTACATAGCTTGCATTACTGCTTCTGTGGAATGTTGGTGTACAATATAGAAAATTCTGTGTATGCTTACGATACAAAATGTTGTCATTTACAGAAACCCAACCCCCCAAACGTCCGACCTCATCCCAGTGAGGTGGACACCAGTCACTGCCTCCAACAGGCCTACCCTGGTCATCGACACCGACATCAGGATGGACACCCGCGTCGAGAACCAGCGGATGGCCTTCTGGGACCTGTTCTACTCAATGTATGGCACCTACAGCAACTTAGCTAGAGAGTGCGTCTTCACAAAGTGCTGCTAAATGATTTCTGTGATTTTTATATATTGTAGTAAGTTTTGACATATCGAAACTAATTGATTGTTGTGTAAATAATATAAATTAATATTGAATTATGAAAGCTCTATTTCTTATGACTACTAAAATAAAATAACTCAATGTTGAAATAAACTATTGATATTTAAATGCCAAAACGAAGTGTCAAGATCAAAATCAGCATTTACATACAAAACGGTATATTCTTGATACTTTTAATTCGCTAGTACAATGGCTCTGAAAGTCAGTGGCTCTTTTCTGGGTCGCTCGTCTCCAACGGATGATGCTCATCAAGACAAATCGACTTCACAAAGGATTTGGGCCAGCTTTGCTCACGCCCACAACAGCCCACTTAGGCTCACTTGATCGCGTGTCGTGATTCGTTTTTCTTTTATTAACTACATCTAATATGTTGATAGCTAGCAGAAAGTGAGGATGCTCCAATGAACGTGGATCCGTTGCGAATCTTGTTTTGATAAACAAGTTTTTTTATAGAATACCAAGATTTTTATAAGAATGGAGGATCTACTCCGTACAAATATTATGAACAAAATATGCGATATGCTTGTTATTTATTTTTCTTTTTCCTCGCATAATGAGGCGAACCCGAAGTCCATGACACAACATGGTCACATCCAACAGGCATTCGAATCTCATCTAGCAACTAACAGTAGGTATAATAAAATCTTGAAAATACAAGTTCCAAAATCCGCAATTGCAAAATTAAGGAAATTATAGTAATTTATTATTGACTACCTTTATATTAGTATCTTCGTTTAAAGTGCTGGAATGGTATGTGACAGCTGGTGCAAAATTGACATCGCTGCAACTACATTTGACGTAAACCAAATGCATTTCTTGCGCTACCGTCAACAACTATAACTCATACTTACTTTCTTCCGATACTGCACACGCAATTAATACCAAAGAAAGTGTTGGAAAACCACTAGTACTCCCTATAATTGTATATTTACATTCGAATCATTATATCTATCTGCAGATCGTGATGTGGTTTCCACCACTTTCCTCACTATATCGGAGATAAAACTAATCAAACACTATTATGACTTCGGCACTTGTAATCTAACTTTCGCTAGCAAGCCCATCGTCGCCAACAGAATATTAGTTACGCCATTTTCACAATTTTCTCCAAGTTTTAGTGCGTGACTGTTTCGATCAGACTTATCAATTTATTATTACTTCATAAATCTGCGGTGATCACCACCTGTTGTTTTGCTTTCGTTTTTTAAATTTATATTGAAATTGAATTAGTACGACATCTTTTTAGCGTGTGAGGTACCAAATCTACAACACTGTAATGACACGCAATTTATAACTAGACGTGAGGAGCAAGTCACAAGAAAAGGATGTGAATGTCTATAAAAACCAAAGGAAAACACAGTTGGATTCTGCGAAAGATGATAATTATATTATTTGCACAAAATATACACTGATAATGACAGCGGATAATAGAGATTCATATCAATTCGTAGAAATCATCAAGAGTGGCACATAGTGTCCTCAAGTAACTAATGGTAACCTATTTTCTTCAATTGACTTGCTATTCGTCCAATCGTATTCCTGCAATATACTCGTATCTGTTTTGAGAACATCACTAAAGGCTACGGGCCATCTACTTGTAAAACTATAACCTCTTACAAAGTGTCTAATGTGATATTAAAATCAGGGAAAATGAACAAACTCTACTTTTGAACTGATTTACCTTACAGTTGTAATGGTCAGTACAACGACCTTGGTATTAGCATATTGAGGAAAAATAGAGAACATATGGCATTGCAGCCTCACAATGACCACGGTCTTGACAAAGACATACTGACAGACAATACAATATACGCAGTACTACGTACTAGAATATGTGAAGTAACTACCTAACTTATATTCCGCATACCACATGCTTTAATTTAAATTCCACAAATTTTATATTATTATGTACACATCTATGCGTAATACGAGTTACATAATACCTAAATATCTATTATTTTGCACATGCTTCTAAGGAATTTAAATTTTGAAGCAATTTTAGGATAAAATGTGAAAGCTTAGGCAAGTTGTAAGTACATAAAAAAACGTGCCAAACGAATACTTTTTGAAAAATATTCGTAAAATGGCGCGTGGGTGCCAGTTAACGGCTACTTCCAATGAGAACGACACACAATAAAATTGAAGGTAAACAATACAGCTACAAGATGTCATCAACAATAATGTATGATACCCGCAGATAAGTACATCAACTTTCGAAGGAAAAGGCCAGCGAGATTACATTGTATGTCAAGGGTTTTATACTGATACAAGTTTATTTGTATTGATTCCAAAATTATTACACTTTTTGTAATACACAAAAACTGATCTCAAAAAAAAGGATAGTGACATCACACCTACATTACAACTTCTACTTAACATAATATCTACCTACATATGATTTCTAATTAATACAAATTGCAATTACCTATACCAGTTCGGTGCATATAACGTTTCCGATCAAATACCGTGGGGATCGAATAATTATTTCGTAATGTAAGTACTCTATGTTCAAATAATGCAAATGAAAATTTTATTGTAAATGTTAATTAACGATAACATCGTGATGTAACCAGCATGCCAGCGATATTTCTTGACAGCGTGGAAAGCCAAGTTAGAGGCCTATGGGCGGCATAAAAACTCTGACACAAGGTTAGGCACTAACCACACGATAAAGAAGCAAGGAAGAAGTGCATCCAAAAAACAGTCACTCTCAGTTCCTCTCGTTAAACCTGTAGGTAACTCGGCTTAAGCTCGTGAAATGACAAAAGAAGTAATAACATTTATAATTAACTCACGCAAGTAGATGTCGACGGGTTCCCTGGCGGTGCGGATGTCGCATCCCTCGGTAGATGCGTTCAGCTTGTACACGCCGAACTCGCCCATCTCTGGCCTGAGCTGACACAGCAGCCCACTGCATTACAAACAAAACAAATTATTTAAGATATTTTGGTGGCGCAGGGTATCCTTCATACCTGCAGACTGGGTTAGGCCTCAGTCTAGCAGAGGGGCAGTCACCGATACCCAGAATAAAATAAATCATTCAGAATATGGGAGACTACATGTACCTACAAATAGCAAAAATGCAAGTTTTAACTTGGCAATCAGATCGAATTTCATATTACATATTAACTTAGCTTAAATAATAAAACAAAAGCTTTTGATATCCTTACACTGTTCCGTAATATAAGACGAAGAAAAATCCCACTAATCGTGCAATACCTAATCACACTGCTTCCAGAACCGAGCAGTGCAGGTATATAACAAGCTTCATATAAATCTTCACACGCAAAGAAAGTTGTAGCAAAACATAACATTCTCAGAAATCAGAAAATTACCCCGAAATTACAGGAGCGACTTTAAGTATGTAAATTACAGACAGGTAAATATAGTAGGGAACTACATTATCTCACGCCAAGCTAGAGAGCTCCCAGCTGCTGTTTGACATTGATCGTTTTGCAAAGAGCATACTCAATTATGGCAGACTCATGGGTTCAGTACCTATGGTTATTACTACCCACGTAACCTCGACACGAGGAACCCTTGAATCCCGTAGGTGGCGTAAGTACCTGTGCTGCGCCGAAGTCGCAATATCCTATCGTTGCATCATCCGAAACATTACAAAGACAACTGATAAGTCTGACTTATTCATATGCGCAAACTGATAGCATCTTGCCAATACCTCACTGTCAGCAACAGGCATTGTATTTAAAGTTTTCTAATTATGCACTATTGAATGACAAGTAAGTTCATCGTACACTAAGGCTATAGCAATTGTACCTTCAATCAAACTCCCACGATTTGCGGGTAGGTAATTAAGCAATTCATTAATACGCTACGTATGTTTTTCTCTCGACTTAGGTCAAGGGGTTCTATAGTTACGTTACGTTACATTTATCCAGAGCGTGGTATTCTCACGTTTTCTTTCATGTTCGCAGCTTGTAAAAGTATATATGAGATTGAAAATGTTGTAAGATGAGTTATTTAAGACTGGTAAGCTGTGCTGAGTTCAGGGGGCATAAAATGACGGCTTTAGCAGAATCATAATAGGGTAATAATAATAATTGCTGCGTCTGTAACCACTTTAAGAATGTTAACGTGATTCATATAATATGATTCTGCTAAAGTGGCCATTTTAGGCCCCCTTGAGTTAACACAGCTTGCAGAGTAAGCAAGCTGAAGTGGAAATGGGCTGGCCAAGTTTGTCGAAGGATTGATAGCAATTACGTTGGAGCAAACGAATCTTGTGATGGACACTGCATATCGGCAAGCGTAGAGTATAGTGGAACGAGGAAGATAATCCACAAATCAACGACGGCCTTGAAAAGGTGGCTGCGACAGACACGGTATTGCGGCACTGCTTGGGAGGTTAGTTGAGTCTATGTCCATCAGCAAGCTGCATAGACCGAAGAGGAGCCTTTAAAATACTCATAAACTAAATTACCAGTTAGCTACCACCACTTATACAGACTACGATCACTTACCCATTTACCGCGCGCAATGATTTGACTATGGTGATTTCTCGCATTGCCATTCATTGTAGCTCTAGGTCATATGGGCTACTGTTACTGGTGATACTGAAGTGGGGAGGTCTTTGTCAATGTATTTAAGTATTATCAGGATCTATAGTACTTAGATATAATACAGTAGTGACTATAGCATTTAGATGATTACGACTGCCGAAGAATAATAAAATACAATGATCCGAAAGTCAGATGAACTTTTTACGGGTATCATTCAGTCTTCTTGCATTGCTCAAAGATGGTAGGTACTAGAGATGAGGCGACTATGACTTTAGCCGACTTGTCGGTTACAAAAAGGCCGAAATGTCGCCGACTATTCGGCAACTAGGTACAAATATAACCGGATATTCGGCTTTCCTGAATAGTCAACTACTAGTCGGCACAACTGTAGGAGGTTCCTCAGGTAGGCATTGTAAATATTGGTCCAACATCTCGTTTTCCTGTCTCGTTCGTTGTCACTTTAAACATATAATAAGTAAGTTAAGACTAGCCTCACTTTCTTAAGACCGTATGTTGTGAATAAGTGATTATGTCCGCAAATAATTCGGCTCAATACGTGTTTAGTCAGCCATTACATAACCGGAGAAAAGTCGACAGGACAATGTTCACAGATTATTGCGTAATAAGCTCTCGCTGTTTCGTGATATTTTCTACGTGAACACCAGAATGTGAAATTTTAAATATTAATAAATGCGTACGTGAAAATACAAAAACCACTAAAAACCCGACTACTGAAAAATCACGCTCATAAAACTATTGTTGAAGTCGGTTAAAATGTGTTACTCGGGCCATCATAACGAATCGATTGACACCTTATTCATCAAAATCGGATGAACAGTTTAGGCGCTACGGAGGAACATACGTAAATACAAACATATATACATAGACTGCTAAAATCATAACCCTTCCGTTTGGCTTCGCCGTTGTCGGGTAAAAATTAATGAAAGTTATAATGCAAGTTTAATTCAGGAAAAATTTAAAGCAGTAATCAACGGGCCTAAAAAAAAAACAACATCAGACAGTCAAAATTCGCTTTATCGATACCAAAATGAACCAGCTGAACCTGGACCTAGCCATTGCATTGGCATTGTCATCAACAGGCCTACCTGTTAGCCTGTAGTGGTGAACGCCAGGTGTTTACCACTGGACATCCTAGGCCGCCCCTAATTTTGCCAAAACGACCGATTCGGAGCTTACCTCATCTAGCGAATTTTGGTAATATTTCAACGGCCTCGCAATCCCTCAGGCTTACCTGCATCAGGCGACACGCGTTAAGGACTACCATAAGTTCATCTCGATTAGCAATTAAGCAAGAGCTACTTACGATGTCTCTCCAGTCAGAGCATGAGAGTCTGAAAAGTTGGCATACACCCGCCACGTAGACCGACGAGTTGTGCTCACCACCCAGAACTTCTCTTCGCCAACTGATATGTTCTCTTGCCGTTTGAAAGGACACTGAAAAGAGAGGGTGCAATGAGACATAGTGTTAATCAATCGAATAAACACAATTGGCATAGGAGATCCTTCTAGAAAGGTGCTCTGGTCCTACTTGCTGGAATCATGGAATGGTACTGTACGTCTCCCAAATTTAGCACTTAAATTATATTATGCTCTATTGTAGCTAGTGCTGCAGTAACTTACATAGAAATCTTACAGAGAAGATACACATAAGTTGATATTAAGTGAGAAAAGGTCACATTTCAATGACAAGATCAATCCACTAAGTGTTTCATCAAAGAAAGAAGTTAGAGGTTAATTTTTTAAACCTCTAAACGTAGGAGACGCAACAAACACGGTGCTGTAAATTCGGATGTCCAAAATCAATCCATTACCAGTATTACCACCATGGACCATTTAAAACACAACACCGTTCTAAATGGTCAAAGAAAATGATGAATGATTTTCTTTCTACAAAATTTGCTCAGATGCTCTTGCTAGGTTTTGATTTTGGACAGCCGTAACCGCCCGTATTAACCTCTCATTACTTAACCATTAAAATTACCTACAAACACAACTCTTATATAACACAGGAAATGAATATTTTAAGTTTGTAACCTTCATTAGGTACATCCAAATGTCTACCCATCGCATAATGAATGTGTGAATGTCTTAAGGAAATTGTCTGCATATAACAAAACATAATAACCTCAAAGTGTGAATAAATTAAGTATTTGGTTGTTTTCGAGGTAATATGAAGTTATGAAATACTTTGTTGATGACTTCATTAATTACATTCACACAGAATAATTATAATGAATCTCAAGAAGCCAATTTTGTTGACACAATTAACTGCGATGTAGAAAGCCATCGCAGTTAATTGTGTCAACAAAATTGGCTTGTAGTAAAAAAAGATAAAAAAAAACCATTTTGTGTGATTAAACAAAATAACTCCACATGAGGCTGACGGCTTTTTTTTTTTTTTTCCGGATCGGAAATCCTCAAATGACCCCCCCCACTCTGGGCGGAGCGGAAGGGAGTGTCAGACTTGTACTGACTAAAACCCATCCATGTTCCTTCTTTGCCCTTTTTGTTCCAGGGCCACGGTATCTCTTTCGAACAGTCCCGCAGCCCTGGCAGGCATCGGCCCTTGCGGACCCCTACTTATTTGCTGACATCTCTTTGAGGCGCACGTGGAACACGAACGCGCCGTCGACACGGCCTGTCGTCATAAGACGGCCGGACGGCGAGCTGGCCCATAACTCGCCGTCCACAGGCCCGCGCCTACGGTGGCCGGGAGCCACCACGTGACCCCCAACGCCCAGGGCGTCTCCCGCGGCGACTGGGACGTGAGGTTATTTCCCTCTCACGTCCCGCCACCTCCTTCACTAGCATGACTGCTTCGCAGAAGGAGGTGACGGCTTCCCATTCCCTCTCGCTCCAGACCATGGCTTGAACCAAGGCCGGACGCGAGAGATCGCCGCCGCCAATCGCCGCTACGAGGACACGGCGGTGCTCCGCCCAAGCGGGGCAGACCTCCACGGTGTGCTCCACCGTGTCCTCCGGACGATCCTCGCAGTGGAAACACCCGGGCGTTTCCTCCCGCCCGATTCGGTGCAGGAACCTCCCGAAACAACCGTGTCCGGTGAGGACCTGCGTCAGGCGGTAGGTGAGGGCGCCGTGGAGCCTCTCTAGCCACTCCTCAAAGAGGGGACTTATTGCCACTATGGTGGCGTGCCCTGCACGGGGTTGCGACAGTCGCGCTCTCCATGTCGCCATGAGATCACGCCGGAGGTCTGTCCGCTGAGCAGCAATTTGCCGCGGCAGCGGAGTTTCCTCCCGACGTAGTGCCTCCGCGCGCCATTCGTGCAGGCGTGCGAGGACTATCGCCTCCAGATCCCATGGCGGCAATCCGGCAAGGAGGCTAGCCGCTTCGCCGGAGATCGTGCGGTACCCCCGGATTAGCCTTATGGCTATTACCTTTTGGGGCGCGTTCAGGTAGTGGGCGGCTTGCCGCCTCAAAGAACGCGCCCACACCGGGGCCCCGTAAAGGGCCATGGACCGCACGACCCCCGCGTATAACCTCCGGCAGGAGGCGTTTGGACCCCGCAGAGGCTGACGGCTCAAACGATCTTTTATTGAGTTCTCAATTTTCTTGACATGATTGATTTATACTTTTAGTTAAAGAAAAAGATAGAAAAAATCTTACAATGTATGTAAAAAACGCTTATCACAAAGTAAGTACGAAGAGACGAAACAGTAATTTATGTTTCCGAGACTAATAAAGACATCATCTATAATGATAAAACTCCATTCACAAGCTTACAAACAGTTCCTTCAATTCAAGTACTGTAGCTTTTTTAAAACAAAACAAAAGAAATAAATGACTCATAGGTTAGTACTGCATGTGCCCACAATATGACTAATAATGCACCCTTTTTAATATGCAACGGTTTTACAAACAAGTACTTGTGCAGTAACAATAGTCGAGCCGGAGCTTTGACTGGCAATAATTGACAGTTCATAAGATCAAACTATTTTGAGAACAGTACCAGTCTTGCGTTTCAATGATGATTTAGAATCAATGAAAGTTTGAACTACTTGTTTGTTCTAACGATTGGATTTAGGAAAGACGCAATATCAGCTTAGGTTAATTTAGGGACAGTCAAGAACAGGCAAGCAGGGTCTGTGAGTGATTGATATTTCCCTACATTGTAGCTAATTACTTGAAGTCTAATATACGATAGCAACCTTAATTGAAACACAATTTAGGTACAATCAGTACCGACGACGAGGAGGAGGAGCTCGTGGCTAAATAATAACAGCCGCTCGAGTCGATCTTTAGGTTAAGCCGTGCTTGCCTAGGTTGGTCTGTGGATGGGTGACCGCCCATTACATACCGAGTTTCCTCCGTGCCTCGGAAAGCACGTTAAGCCGTTGGTCTCGGCTGTCGTTTGTAGATCTTTGATAGTTGTTACAGGTAGTTAGTGACCCAAAAAGTCTGACAACCAGTCTTACCAAGGGGTATTGTATTACCCAATACTAACTGGATTGTGGAGGTCAGTAAGGCAGTCTGTCCATGCAAAATACTGGTATTCAGCTGCATCCGGTTAGACTGGAAGCCGACCCCAGCATAGTTGGGAAAAGGCTAGGCAGATGATGATGAGTAGCGTCGACGAGTTCCAGTCAATCATAGTGTCTCGTGACCCATCGTTTGCAATACAGCACTAGTGGCACAATGTAGTTTATTCAATAGTAGACTAGATATTCCTTCTAACTGTTCCATATTGCTGTATCAAGTTTTCAACGCGTTACTTTTTCACTTTTGCAACAATTTAGTTGTCAGTCTCGGCGAGTAATGAACTCGCTCGTAGTAGAAGCATTTGCAACGCTGTACGCTTCGCTACTAAATCACTTGAAGCGGTAATTTCTCTAACTAGCTGGTCGCTGCGCACGCGTCGAATACTTGACACACATAGCGCAATAACACCGAGATTTTCAATGTTTACTGCTGTTTTACATGTTGTTATGCGATTGTGGTAAATTCATAATAAGCTAATGATTACATTGTGACCTCCAATTATGTGTTTTTGCTGCTGGGACTTGTGTCTCTCATCTGTAGATAAAATCAGTCGATTTGGATTTGCCAAGCTAACCCAATGCGGGTAGGTGGATGACCCCTTGAATGCCGAAGACGATTGACGGGGTATTCTGGCTTGGAGCACAGTTTGGGAGAGACCTGTCTAGCTATGAACTGGTATCGGCTGAGTTGTGACGTCACCATGTCATGTTTTAGAATCTTTGCTGGTCGGAACCTTAACTAAGCCGATGTGATGATAGGTTAGAGTCGTAGTTCCCAGCAGTGGGAACATTATAGACTAATTTTACTAAGTAACAGGAGCATATCTTTATTATCGAGTAATAAATTAAACCCTAACTGTGACTGATTAATTTCAAAATGGAATCATTGCTAAAATACTATTAATAGTCAGAATTATAAACTTTGATGAATAAGTGGCATCAAAACTGTGTGTTCAGGAAAATCAATATAAATCCCAATATTTCTCTATCTTTTTTGTTAAGCAATTAGGTATTTAACTATTAACTCATCATGTACGTAACTGTTTAATTTAAGTATATGACTTTATCCCTCACAGTATTTTCCTACAACTAGCTAACATTTTATGAGTGAAACTAATGTTTATCAATTCACACAAATAACAACTCGATTCCATCTACCATTCGAATATAAAGCTAATTATTATTTTAATCACTAATTATTTATATCACAATATCATAACACCCACATAATGACAGAAGCTATCTACCTGCACGCCCGCTGCTACATGATACTCTAGCAAAGTATGTTCTACCCTGCAATTACCAGCTAGCATGCGGGTACTTCCCCAGGAAATCCCGGTGACAAGCTGCTGATCGATAGTCACATTGATGTTTGACGAATAGTTAGCGTTATTGAATTGAAACGGTGCGATACGCTTATTGAAACCATTTCCAATGCTAAAAAGTTCTGTTTTCTGCGCAAACATAGTTTTAGTTCAATAAATCTTAAGGTAATGGCTACTTTAACTAATCAATTTATTCAGACCATTATCTAGACTTTTATTGACCTTGCAACACGAATTTATTGATCTAATCGATATCTGATCATAATAGAATACTTGTTCGTTAAGGTAACCTGTTGTATTTCGATCGTGTTTTTATGATGCTATAATTAGCAAAAGGAAGTTAATTCTGAATGTCACTTGTAACTATAATTAAAATTAAACTGGTGCCGAACCACCGGACTCTGCTCCCGGCGGAACATTTTTAAAGGTTTTTTGTATATTTTTAAAGGTTTTATATACAGCGTGTAACAGAAAGGGTATAGTCATATGAAAGGATATGCTGCAGACCATCAAACTGAACAACTCCTCTATGGGTCCAATCCTTTCATATGACTATACCCGTTCTGTAACACCCTATATAATCAAATTTTGAAATATATAAATTAAAAAAATATATAAATGTGTAGAAAAGATAAATCAAGTAAATAATTAAAACTATAATGTTCTCTACTTAAGGTAGGTGTAATGACTCCTGATTTTACTGAGAGTCAGTTAATCTCTCGTAAGTAAATACATAAACACACGAACATTATTTGCAATAGAAGATCAAAAAACTTAAGCATCATTGTATCTCAGTTTCAATATCAAGTGAAAGACTAACATAATGGCAATACACACGAAGTAACTAATAGTCTGGGAAATGGCGAAAAGTCTTGTAAACACGACAAAAGACAAAAAGTCACAATAAAAAGTTTCCAGTTACGTTACAGTCGCTGCGTTCGCCCCTACAAATGGCATTTTATTTATTTATGATTGAAAGCGATAAATGGGCAAGTGAATGCTGTCGATTACCGCTGTTTAATCAAGTATGGCAGTGTATAGTTATAACTCCCTATTATATTATTATTATCAAACCGTGATTATTTAACTGCAGTACAAAACACTTCTGAGTTCTCATAACAATTTAGCTAAGACGAGCATTGATTAGGTAGGTAGTAGGTTACCGCTTATAACCATGTTGAATATTCCAGACCGAAATACATTTGAAGTTTAGGTTAGCTCACTATGTTTTCCTTGACTCCAAATCAGTCATGTTCAAAATTAGCTCAAAAATAAACAGGTAATTTAATTTACCTTGAAAAAGTATCGTGTAATTTGTTCAGAACCCACATTCATCAGTTTACGAATGCCTTAAAGACAGAGCTAAGTGTTTTTTGTCATGTTTGTAACTCTACATTTCACATTTACTTAATAAAAAGTTAAAACTCGCATTAAAAATTCCAAACCAAAATTTTAATGACGAAATAAAAAATAGTCATTAAAGTGAGTATTACTTTACATGTATAAGTACCAGCTAAATTACATTGCACAAGTGTTTCTGTATAACCTAGATTCTTTAAAGATAAATGTAGCGAGAAATTGGAAAAAAAATGCTTCAGAATTTATTTATTAAGTGCCTTATGTAACGTCCATAACCAGAATGCTGTAATATTTACTATTCTTTCCGTGTTTTCATAGAAAGGTGTGAATTAGCCTTCAATAGACGATTTGTGATGCGTAATTGCGCATTGTTTTGTAAAGAAAGCCTTGGCATAATTAGATAGTAATTAATTGTGTTTATTTTGATTTTATCGGCTTGTATACGAAATTTTGAAGCCAATAGTGCATTGAATGTAGGTAATCTATCTGTTACACTTAGGTATCTACATAATCTGTATGTCTATTAAACACTTCCGCTCCGCATTGACTGAAAAACTGAAAATTCAGACTGAAGAAAGAAACATACAATTAAGAAGATAATATAGGAATAAGAATTGTTATAAGATGTAGGTAGACGTGCACAAACATGTTTTTTAGATATTATTGTATTTTTTTTTTCAGAGTTCCGTAATTCCGTTTTCAAATTTCGTGTGTAAAACGGGGTGGCCACTCCACCTAATGAATAAAAGTATTACCTTCTGTTTATACATTTTTTTACACCTTTACTTAACGTTCGATGTTTTGAAACAAGCAACACTTCGTTAGTTCATTGTTGTGAAGGGAGCAATGACCTTTAATACTTATATTTTACCGAAAATTGCCAGACACGTTTTTTTCATAAAAATATGAAAGCGGGAACACTAACTGTTCCTTTTTTGAAGAAACAATACCAGCCACGAAAAAATGAATCTCTCCGAAGTCGCAGAAATATTTAACCGAAGGTTTAAAAAGTTGTTTTAGTCTTTGTAATACAAGCAGTTATTACAGTACCTAAATGATATTATTACATCATTATTTACCGCGAATTCGCAGTCAAAATAAGTGTGATCAGGAAAAACCTGTACCTGTACACTGGAACTCGTTTCAAAACCGCATCAAGTACGTAAGTTATAAATCAGAGTTACCTTTAAGTACCCTTTTGAACTCAATAATAAATTAATAAAGTAAACAGTCGCTAACGTCATGAGATTCTTTATAAAAAAAAAATCTTTATGCTTCGAAATTTAAATTCCAGAACTTACCCGAAAACAATCATCAGAAACGCTGTAAACTTCAACATCGATATCTGACGTCCCGACCATGTAAGCCTGGTCCATCTTCAGGGCCGTCATGTTCAGCCCCTCGAACTCCTCCACCCCTGGGTCCTCCAACCATGATCGGATAACCTCCCGATACCACTGCCAAGTGTCATTCGATACCCCCACAGAATCATTCATGTTTGCACAGTTCAAAACGTTTCAGACTTCTTCAAAGAGAGAAGTAGTCAAAACTAACACTTTTAAAAATCGAAAATCATTTTTCGACTTTAACTTTTTTGTTTGGTTATGGTACGCGTCTGCCCGCCTGTCTGGTTTGTGTGTGACTGAGCGGCAAACCGGTGCAGCGTCGCAGCTCCGTACAAGAGCATATTATAAATAATAAGCTTTCTGCAACGCGATCTGGAAATCTTCGCAACAATTAGATGAAAGCGCCACAGGCTGCAGTGCGTTTACCTGCACATCATCAGTTTCCCACGATTTGTTTGTTTTAATTACATTGTTGGTGTTGATTTATTTACACTCCTGTACGAGCCGCTTAGTACGTCGGTAATAGAAGTACACTAGTCTACCAAAAAAATAATTTTTGTTCGTTACAACGTTTACATTCATTAGAAGACGACACGACACGACATGGTTGGCGCAGCGGCCGAGCGATTTACTGCTGCGCTACGTGTCGCGGATTCGATTCCCGCTCGAAACAAATATACTTAAAATTTATAAACCAGAAAAATCTGCTTTGTTTGAGATTGCAATAATATTGATTATGAACTTGTCTAATGGCGGATTATCAACGTATAATAGAGCTTTATCAATACTTAAAATACTATATTAATTTGTCCTCGTAATCCTTCATACAATTTCTTCAAGACCTGCCAATGCACTCCAAAACCCAAGGTCAGTGCTCCTCGTCCAAAATGGACACAATTTCATTAACAGGTCCAACCTCTTTGGTTCTTCGAACTGTGTAAAACTTGCAAGCTGGTTAGCTAAACGATTTCCTTCACTTCCTCTGTTAATGTTCTCAAGGCTTCCCTTTCGCATACTTAGAATAGTTTCTCATGTGAACGAGCTACGAGGAAAGTCATCGATACGTGTTTAATTAACGATTCAACGAATTCATCGATTTCTATCACTGTATATACCACGCAAAGCAACGACCACAGGTCTAATTCTTACATGGTAAAAATACAGCCGGGGTGACCTTCAACGCAGAGGTCACCCCGGCTGTATTTTTTACCCGAAAAGCCGTGGCGAATATTTGGGCTACTGAAATATAATGTCGTGTCAGCGACACGAAGAGGAAGTACATGGTTGCATTGCAGCGCTTCAACCTTAAAGGCCTTTTTATCTTTAGGCCTCATAGTTTTGACCAACCTGACATTATTGCCCCCAGCCACTAGATGTCTCAAACAAGATCTTTAGCTTTTTTTTGATCTTATATAATATGTTTTATTACTGATTTGAACAAAAAGAATTCCAAAAGATTATTTATTTATTTATTTAAACTTCATGTACAATAGTGACACATAGGCGGACTTAATGCCACAAGGCATTCTCTACCAACCTTTGGGTTAAATAAGAAAACGTTGTGATAATACAAAATAAATATATAAAAATTACTTCTTGCAATCGAAAATTTATATAGGCACTTATAATGATACTAATACTTATATACAAATAAAATAAACTAATACATATATTTTAACAAAATTCGTGTGACATCTAGCAACGCGCACTGGGCCCGCGTGATGTACTATTTTGCACAAAATTGGACAAAATCTGTTTTTCGTACTTTTGGCTAGAAAGGTCAAAACAAGATCTCTCGCGTCCGGCCTTGGTTCAAGCCATGGCCCGGAGCGAGAGGGAATGGGAAGCCGTCACCTCCTTCTGCGAAGCAGTCATGCTAGTGAAGGAGGTGGCGGGACGTGAGAGGGATAGAACCTCACGTCCCAGTCGCTGCGGGAGACGCCCTGGGCGTCGGGGGTCACGTGGTGGCTCCCGGCCACCGTAGGCGCGGGCCTGTGGACGGCGAGTTATGGGCCAGCTCGCCGTCCGGCCGTCTTATGACGACAGGCCGTGTCGACGGCGCGTTCGTGTTCCACGTGCGCCTCAAAGAGATGTCAGCAAATAAGTAGGGGTCCGCAAGGGCCGATGCCTGCCAGGGCAGCGGGACTGTTCGAAAGAGATACCCTGGCCCTGGAACACAAAGGGCAAAGAAGGAACATGGATGGGTTTTAGTCAGTACAAGTCTGACACTCCCTTCTGCTCCGCCCAGAGTGGGGGGGTCATTTGATGATTTCCCATCCGAAAAAAAAAAAAAAAAAAGGTCAAAACCATCTATGACATGTATATATTAAATGTCAAATTATATACATGTCAGTAATACTTTCATACTTTGAGGTAAAACATATTTTAAGCAACTTTCTAATCCATGATACCAATATTTACCATTACCCATTGTCAATATACTGTTCGATCTGGGTGTTTTTCAAAGACATCTATTTTCTTTTGTTAAAAAAACTACCTATTGAAATCTGTGACAATCAATACGTTCAAAACATGAGGAATTTGGTAATATAATGGCCATTGTTGAATTTGGTCTCTTACGTTTTAAGCTTGTGTTTCATTGTCAGAATCCGATGATTCATAGACAAGTGTATCTGCGTCACATCCTCCGGCTTCTAAGGCGTATTTGGAAGCACGTGGTACTTTATTATGAGGGATGTATTAGGAGGGATCGCAACAGAGTCGAAAGTTGAAACTATGACGCAAGGGACTACTAAGCTCCTCGGTACAACATTCCGCACTGTTTTCCTGTAAATGGCCACGAAAAAATTAAGTTTTAAGTTCAATAAAATGGATATCTGTCAATTCGCCCTATCAACAATGGAACATCAAACAATTATTATAAAAAAAAATGTAAGTTTATTTTTATAATAACAAAAATAAACTTACATGTATTTAAGTTATTTTGGGACGTTAATTCTTTAACTATTCTGTAAATAGTTGAACTCCATCGGAATTTACGCGAAGTTTTTGGATGTTTACTCATTTTAATTTTAATTAAATGGTAGATAACGGTAGCAAAAATAAAATAGACAGTTTCAGAATGACTGGCTCTGGTGATGTTTTTATATGTGCAAGTTAGTGTTAAAGTGTGAACATCTATTACACGTGTTACTACCCAGTTACAACACAATCTGTCAACATTACACACTAGTTACAAACCAAACGCCATGTTTGTAAAATGAGTGGTTATAAATTAAGCTGTAAAATATCGAAACAGCCACGACACAAAGTTACTGAATCTAGTTTCCATCACATTTTTACTGAATCGTTACAATACGTACAAGCTAATTCCTACACAGTCGCATTGTGTCGTACCAGTTACGAAATTGTTGCGACTTAAATCATTAATACAGATATATATCTGCGATCAAAAATGGCTATAAGACGCCTGTAATAAACATCGTGCTTTTTATTCACGTTCTTAGGAGTTTTTACATCTTCCAAACACTTTGAATATTTGTCATCAGGATTGCTTTATGCTTTGTTTTGTTGCTTTGTGCTTTGTTTTTGTTGCTAAATACCATAATAGTTCACCATATTGCAACAAGTAAAATCCCTTTTTTAACTCACAATAATAAGCGTACGTTTAGCTGACTCGTACCTAGCCAAAGTAGGTGTTAATAATGAAAAGTATTTTGTTATGCATTTTAATTTTTTTATTAATAATAATAATGATTGAATTGGAACGGACGTGGACTCTGCAATCATTGTACCGATAGTCGTTACGGTTAATGGACTAATAGCAGAGAGCCTCGACCAACACCTTAGGAGGCTCTCATTGCGCGGCTGGGTCAAGGGCTTGATTCAGAAAGCAGTACTCCTGGACACAGCACGCATAGTGAGGCGGTTCCTCTCTCTGGAGCCCTGACCACCGGCAACCTGGACCTTGTTTCTGATGCCGATGGGCCATCTATTTTATATTTTTAAATGTTTTTCTTTGTAAAAATATTTAAAAATGTATTAGATAAGAGAAAGAATGAATAAAGGAAATAATGATTGTACCGAATAACTAAATGATTATCAAAACTGTTTAGCTTACTTAGCCAAAGTAGGTGTTATAATTATATAACTAGTGAGAAGTAATTTTTATTTGTGTTGTTTTTCTGCATTTTATTTTTCTAAAAGATGTTAAACATGTTTTATGACTTTACTCATAACAATAATAATTATAGTAATGTTGTATAAATAGTTTCTAATTATTAATTGCATTGTTTTAGTCTGAAAACTAACATTTACCGCTATCTGTGGTAAAACCTAAGATTTACCGAATGAATGCCGATAAAAGTCAGAAATTGATAATTATTATAGAACAATTCGGACTTTTACCGGTGAGACTTGCTAAATCTTAGGATTTACCGTGTAAATCCTAAGATTTACAGCAGTTCAGGCTTTTACAGTAACATAAACAATGCGAATTGTTAAGCTGATCCAAAGAAACCCGATGGTTGTTTATTTGCCTCCCGTCAAGTCCTATCGATAGACTAGTACAAAGTCAGTACTTACTACCGAAAGATCGTAAACAAAAACAGACTTGGACCTACCTACTCTTTCTGCGTTCGTTTCATATTAGCAAAATGTTCGCATAAATTTTGCTAATACGAATGTCAAGATATATGTGAATAATCGCGGATGTTAAAGAGAATATTCATAATTATGAATTAATTTAATCGTGGGTGACATATTCTCAGTTTTCAAAAGCCCAAAATTAGGTCAAACTTAAAATAAAAGATGCCAGCTACGATTTGCAAGTTTTTCGTCATGTGACTCATTTTCATAGCTACCGCAGGCGCTATAAGCGAACATGGAATCAAAGATGGCCTCTCCAAAGCGAATTTTTCGTCATGGGTGTCATTTTCATGGTAATCGAGGGCGCTCTAAACGAATATGGGATCAAAATCAAATTCAAAGATGGCGGCTGCGAAGGGTAGCGGATTTTTCGTCATGGGTGTCATTTTCATGGTAATCGAGGGCGCTCTAAACGCATATGGGATCAAAATCAAATTCAAAGATGGCGGCTGCGAAGGGTAGCGGATTTTTCGTCATGGGTGTCATTTTCATGGTAATCGAGGGCGCTCTAAACGCATATGGGATCAAAATCAAATTCAAAGATGGCGGCTGCGAAGGGTAGCGGATTTTTCGTCATGGGTGTCATTTTCATGGTAATCGAGGGCGCTCTAAACGCATATGGGATCAAAATCAAATTCAAAGATGGCGGCTGCGAAGGGTAGCGGATTTTTCGTCATGGGTGTCATTTTCATGGTAATCGAGGGCGCTCTAAACGAATATGGCGTCAAAATCAAATTCAAACATGGCAGCTGTTAAGGGTAGCGGATTTTTCGTCATGGGTGTCATTTTCATGGTAATCGAAGGCGCTCTAAACGAATAAGAGGTCGAGATTACCAATAAGTATTAATAAGTACCTGCAATGCACTCCAAAGGAACTCTTCTCACTCAGCAACATTCTACAACAAGACCTAACAAACTTGTCTCACTATTAATATACTAGTATAGTCACGAGCACCAATATGTAAATACTTTCCTAAATTTTAAAGCAATTTTCGTGAGAAATAACGATTGTAACTTGGAGATAGGGTCTTTTTCATAAAATATGAGTTCCAGAATACTATGTTCGTAACAACATGAAATTTTAATCAGAACAGTAGGAGAAAAAGACGTTTAAAAGTTGTAAAGTGTTTACATATTGGTGCTCGTGACTGTACATAGATACCTAGCATTAGTAAAAGAAGAATAACCAGTACCTATTTGATGTTATTACCTTATGTTAATTTTATTTACTTCATCCATTTACCTACCTGTGTGAATGAGTGGAATTCTATAATTAATTAATTTACAAAAATATGTTTTCCTTGTCAATTCTTCTGAATAGTACTTAAACCATGTACAATGTGTCAATTTGAATCATATTTTATTTTATTTATAGCCCATCCATCATGCTTTTGCTTAGCCATTGGCTTAGACAGATACTATTTTAGGTTATACCTTATGCTCTTTTCCTCTAAAATGAAGCGTCACCTAAATAAATGCTTAAATATTGTTGCATTATCAGTTCTCTTTTATTAAGGTATTCATTGATGTGTACAGTGCTGGAGAATACGTGCATTAGCTCACTACTACAATAGTTCAAGTGCAATTTATCAATTTTTGCTATTCATTGGACGTATTCCCATTCGTTCGCAGTCAACAGCTCACTTTGTAAACACTAGGTCAAAACAGCGGCAAAAATAATTAAGTCGCAAACATATTTATTATACGAATAAAAGCAATGAAGTAAGAAAGATTACCTTGATTCAGAGAGCGGTACTCCTGGACACGGCTCGTATTGTTACTAGGATCCTTTCTCTGGAGCCCTGACCGCTTGGACCCTGGTCCCGATACCGGTGGGGTACTACTTTTATTATATGGTTTTTTAAGAAATAAATGATAGATATTGTTTTATCATAAAAGGGAAATAAAAATTAATAAATGATAATCCTAAAGCAATTAATTATAGAACAATGCCACTGCATGCCATTCGCATCTGTTTTTTATTGTTTCGAATCAAGCTAAGGTATAAATGGTGTAACTAGACCCTTAACGAAGCCGAAAAGCACTTGTTCTCCCCGTCACTGCTATCATTTTTTTGTTCTAGACCATACCTGGGAACCATCTAGTTACGGAGATATTGGGGTCAAAGTTCCAACTTTTTCACATTTTTTTTTTAAATCAAGGTTTTTAATGTTGTAACTTTATGTTTTATACCTCCACGACCTCCGTACTATTCAATGCATCCACCAGCACAGTGTTTTGAGTGCGTTCATTGAGTTTTACCGTAAATCGTGATTTTTCACCTCAAAAAAGTCGTTTCCCAGCAATAGTTTTTGCGTAGGGTAACTAATTCATACATAAAACTAATTACTTAGTTTGATGTACAGAATAACTGGTTGAAGGCTTTTACTTTATAAGTTGGGTAAAAAAAAACAAATGCTAATTGGTAGGTACCTAATTGTATAAATTGATTGAAATTCACTTTATCACCGCAAAAATTAAGCAAGAAAAAATCGAATTGACGATGAATGATGATGATAGAGCTATGTTCTGTTTTAGGCCGTCAAGTTGAAAATTATTTTGTCATTGAACTGACAGAATCATAGGTTCATGCAGGATGCACTAACAAGCCTTTTAATTACGTAGGTACGCAAGTAAGCCAATCGTTGTACTAACTAAGTAATTAACGCATCAGATCAATTACAGTTTCAAACGCATCATAAATTCTATGTTAGATCTGTGACTGCAACTTTCAAAAATACCTAAATGTAATATAATACGTTATCACGCCTATATTTTCCAATATTCCAAAATGATAGTTTGCAAATATCTACCTGTACAAAAGGTATAGCCAGTTATTTTAAAGCCCCATGTAAATGTATCTAAAAGGTCCTATTACATGGAACTTGTCGGTACTAGTGGCAGTAGGCTTGTCCCCTTTTTAATAGGGGCGAACTCGAATCCATCAGAAATTAAGGAAACTACGCTCAGTAGTCGCACTTACCAATAGACTAAACAAACATGTTAGTCAAGTATGTGTCATCATTTATAAATATATCAAAAAAAATAATGAGGTTTTACAATAAATAATATTATTGTTATTGGCACCTGTTATTACCAACAATCAGTGACACGCAAACTTTGAATGCATTCTTTTAATTATTATAATGACTAGCACAGGATGCAGGGATTTATCTTAAATTATCTTCTAATGTTGATTTAATTATAGCAGCTCTGTAGTCGCCAGTTCATAAAAAAAAAAATATTTTGACTGACTCTTTGGTCTAGTGATGGCAAGATGCCAAGCTCTACTGCTGTGCATGAGGTCCTGTGGAATGAGGTTCGATTCCCGGAAAGCGGAAAATGTTATTGAGTTTTTTCCACCAGGTATTTCTCAGTAGCCACTAGCCGCACTTTATAGTTACTAAAATAAACACACGTCTTTAACGAAAACTCAAGATTACAAGAAGAAAACTACTGAAATAAATTCAAACAATAACACAAAAGAAGAGCCTTTTCTACATGACAGGGACATCGAAAGTAAAACAGCTAATCTGACTAATTTAAGAAATTTCATTCAACTCTGTTTTCTCCTATTGTGTTGTCCATCTACAAAACATACCAATGGAACTGCGAAGAGCTCGTTAAGAAAACTAGGAGATATTCCGATGCGATGTAAAAATAACCATAATGAATATTTTTTTGTGTATTTTAAGGGGTGTATCAATGGGGGGTGTCGGGCCAGCGGGGATCAATAATCGATCCCCGCTGGCCCGACCAGTGGGGTCAACGGGAATTGATTAAAATAATTAAAGTTGTTGGCTCGACCATATTTGTGAGTAATAAAATATTATTCAAAAACATTGCATGGGATCGAGTAGTGTTAGTACAGTTGTGCTAGTTATGGACAGCAACCTTACGAACAGTACTAGACTGGCATGCAACGAAAAAGGTATTTATTACTAGAAGACCGTACCTGTACCCAGAATTATTAAAATGCATACCACCTTAAGCACACGCCAGCCTGAGCCCTCACGACGGGGGACGTGGTGCCCGGTCGTCTTGGCGGTCTCTTGACATCGCCAACGCCTCAACTCCATGCCCTGGAGCTGCATTAGGGAGGCACTTCGGTATCACCGGCTGCCGACCTACCTTTGTCGTGTGGTCGGGGACTACCTGACGGATAGGCCCGTCATCTACCCCGGTCGGAGCGGAGAATGGAACAGGCGAGAGATGTCGTGCGGTGTTCCACAGGGATCGATCGGTTCTGGGGCCGGCCTTGTAGAACATGGTTAAGACTGGGTGCTGCGCGCCAACCTCTAGCGGCGTCAGCGTAGTTTGCTACGACACGCTGGTACTGGCACAAGGGCGACCTCGCACGGGGCGGCGGCCGAACTCATTACACGCGGGGTTGCGATAGTCGTGGAGAGGATCCGGCAATGGGGTCCCGAGGTGGCATTGCACAAGTCCGAGGCCATGTGTTTTTATGGGCTTCAGAATGTGCCACCGTCGGGATCCCTACTGACGGCAGGAGGGGTTTCCATTGGCGTCGGGTCGACGTTGAAGTACCTAGGACTCGAGACGTGAGAGGGAAAGAGCCTCACGTCCCAGCCGCCGCGGGAGACGTCCCGGGCGTCGGAGGTCAAGTGGTGGCTCCCGGCCACCGAAGGCACGGGACTGTGATGGCGAGTTATGGGCTAGCTCACCGACAGGCCGTGTCGACGGCGCGTTCGTGTTCCACGCGCGCCTCAAAGAGATGTCAGCAACCATGTACGGGTCCACATGGGCCGATGCCTGCCAGGGCTGCGGGACTGTTCGAAAGAGATACCGTGGCCCTGGAACACAAAGGGCAAAGAAGGAACATGGATGGATTTTAGTAAGTGGTGTCAACGGGAATACACCAATATTTGTCTATTTTGATGATAACATTCTGCATTGATATGGTATTCAATAATAAGAAATATCAAAAAGACGGTTAGGTAATCACAAGAAATCGGGACTGAATCGTTGCTAGATTTCTGTGGCACTGTGGCACACTACTACTCGCTAACCCTACGCACTACCGCTACGTCATTGCTACGACACTACTACGCGCTATCGCTACGTCACTGCTACGACACCACTACGCGCTATCGCTACGTCACTGCTACGACCCAACTACAAACTATCGATACATCATTGCTATGACATCAACTGCAGAACATGATATACGCTATCGAAGTCACCTTGTTAATTGACTACATCATTTTAACGAGTTGTTAACCAGTTGGTAATGACATAGAAACGCTTCCATAATATTACGAAACGACACAAAATAAACGATACGTTAACATAATATTGTAAATCAGCATTGTATATTATTATGACGTCGTTAAAAAAATGTTTGCTGTGCCCGAGCTACTCATCCATTTACTTGGAAAGGATGGAATAATTGCTTAGTATCAAGAACGCAACCGGACTAGGCAGTTATCCTTCGGAAATTAAATTAACTGACTGACTGGTTGGTTAGATTAGATCGGGTTCGTCTGTCAAGAAAACGATCTTGATCGTTCTCGTATGGCTGTAGTTATTTTTTTCTGTGCCACTTGATAGATAAACGGTACGTCGAGTCTATAAGTCTCTTCTCTTCGTTTACCGGGTACTTATTTCAAAACCGTCTCTGCATGTTTGCGCATTGATGACCGAATCAACAGCATTCATTTTTCTTTAATTACTGTATGATTATTATTAATATCCTTTTTGAGCTTTGTCTCATAGTGTGTTGTTTAATGAATTTCATTTAATTTATCAATTATAAAAGATGTTTATTCTGTAAATTAGTTTTTACACTTTTATTACAAAAACTAGATAAGGTCGTAACTTATTTAAAAAACATAATCATCTTCAATATCACCATTCTGTCCTACACAGCATCCTATAAAAGGCGATTTAAAACAAACTTCAAAAATGGTCATTTTAATTCAAGTACATCAACAATCCCAGATTTACGTTTTATGGACAACCATTCTACATTATGCTCATTAAAAAATCGCTATGCTTTGTTCATTTTATGATGCACGTTTTGACACATGCCAAATGTTTCTTTTACTGTAGTCGATTTACAGAATTAATGCGAAAGGGGTTAGTCGACCCCAAGTAACGTGTGCAGTAAGATGATGATGATGATGAAGATCGGTTATTCTATTATTGATTATTTTAAATTCATTAATTTATAATATTTCTCGCTTTAACATTTTAGCGTAATCGGTTGTTTATCTGTAATGTCATATCGATTATGTTTAAATGAACAGAGTATAGCAATAACTTATTCACTCGTATTCATTACCACAACTCCTTAAGCTCGTAGGTCAATTATATGCACGACTATATTATTTTGGCCTTAGCAAAGGAAACTGAATACTCAGACGAGTTAGTTCAATGATCATCTGGTAGTGGGTCACACGCACATAAGTTTGTGTTATCAACATGTTGATTTAGTGTTTATTTTGTTGGTGATTATGAAAGTGTTGGTGTGTTTGACGATATGTTGGTTATGTGTGGTGGCGGAGGATACTGGGCAGCCGGCTGGGTTGATGGCTGATTGTATGGTTCTTTGTTTTAATAAATTTTGACAGCTTTATGACGGAATTAATTTTTTTTATAGTTTTTGAAAACATTGCAGATATTGTTTTTTTTTCGTGGAATCCGTTTCTATGTTGATGTTTTATCTTTGAGTAGCTTAATACTTTTATACCTACCACAATATTACTTGAACCTTAATATTTATTTATTTTAATCAAAATAATGTTAACATTTTTTTGATTAAAATAAATCATCAGATCCGCTGTTACCCAAATTTTTTTATTTGATTAATAAAGCAAGAGGGATCGTTATGTTATAAAGCAACAAATGTTATCATACTCAAAAACTAGTTATACTAGGCAAAAGCTCTGTAATTATAAGTTTTTTTCTTTACCTTTGTCCAGGCCCAGGAATGAATCGAACGACCAAACTGTCAGAAGAAACGAAGCGATCCTTATCCGTGGTGGTCGCATACCCGTCCTCTGGGCTCTTCGGCTACAAAGAGACGAGATGTAAGCTTAGCCTAGAGGGCGCCGCCTGCACTGCCAAACATCTGGACCTTACGAAGGGAAAAACGCAGGTGATATTTTAATAAAATAAAGTTTTAAAATTATAACATTGAAATGAAGGTGTACTATGGTACAGCTCGGACTAACCGTTCGAGAAAATAGGCTTGATGTTTTGTTATGTAAGTTTTTAGACATGACCTAGCCATTGAACTCAATGCCAGATAAATCAAAATATTTTGGAGGTTGTGTTATATTTAGATTGATGTGGTTTTGAACTATTGTTTTTTAATATTCTTTGATGAGTTCTAGATTCTTCGTCTAGAAAAAGTATTTACATTACGGTTTTGATTGCTTGAGTACGGTACTAAATCTAATAAAAATCACTTTATTATGCCAGATCTATACCATAATATTACAAAGAGGTAAAATTTGCTTGTAAGTTTGTATGTAGGGGGTAATCTCCGGAACTAATAATCCAATTCTAAAAATTTTTCACTTAGAGAAAGATACATTATTCGTGAATGCTACAGGCTATAAATTATATTTATATCATGCATATTAGCCGAGCTATCACAGTTTTTGCGGACGAGTCGCGGGTGAAGTGCTAGGGACTTTATAAATAGGTACCTCTAAGTAGGGGTACCTCTACTTATTGTTGTTGTACAGTATTATTTTTGTCTTTAAGCAATATTTGAATGAAATCGAAATCGATAACTACCTATGTT
Organism: Noctua janthe; assembly: GCA_910589295.1. Classification (NCBI taxonomy): domain Eukaryota; kingdom Metazoa; phylum Arthropoda; class Insecta; order Lepidoptera; family Noctuidae; genus Noctua; species Noctua janthe. Next base: position 6,349,183 of record OU342560.1, read on the forward strand.
AACAGCACGGCCGTGACTCTAATGTGGTAGATAACTCATTAACAAGCTAATGTTCATTCACGTTAACGATCAAGGTTTTATTTAATTCAGTCAGATTGCATAATTCCGTTACGCTGATTTATGGCTTATACAATGCCCTCGTATGCTAGTCATTTTCAAAAACCTCGTTCGTCTAGTGGTCGCAAGCACGACTGCCATAAGGTCCTGATTCGATTCCCAGGTCGAGCGAAGTGGTATTGGGGTTTTCCATCAGTAATTTCTCAGTAGCAGCCGCTCAGTCTAGATTAGTGTCTGGTTGATGCCAATACAATTATTTAAAACGTACTATTAAGTAGAGGTAGGTACACCTCTGCCTAACCCTTCCCGAGATTACGGGCATGATGTTATGTTAAGTTATAATCCTATCTTTGCTGTTGCGTAGTCGGGTAAAAAGTCGATACTGCAGGCGTTGAACAAAGTGTGTAAGTTTTCGTGGTGAGACCCTTGCCTGAACCAGTTTCACGATGTTCGAAGGCCGCACGAACAACCAAACCTGAAGGTGATGAGCAGGCTTCTTATTCACCGTACTGCAGCCAGCCAAGCAAGCCAGGCCAAGGTTAAAGTGTAACCACCGACTTGTGGTCGACTGTTCTTTCATAAAAAAATGGAAAAGAATTTATGTAAATAAATAAATAATAATTTATTTATTCGGGATCAAACATTTTGTACATTTTATACATTTTTTTTTATCTTTGTATCCATCAATTGAGTTATCGGGAACTGACTATGATGAAACCCGCTGTAAATAAAGTCTGTGAAGTTGCGCTAGATAATTTGACCCATCAATAGCTTCTGCTAAGCCTTTCCTAACTATGTTGGGGCTTGAGGTCAGCTCGTACGCAGCCGATGACCAGTATTTTGACTGCCTATTGGATCTCCACAACCAAGTTTCCGGGATAAACGATAAAAACCCCGTTTGTAAAACTGGCTGTCATATTTTCAGGCTTCCACTACCCGTAGCGACTGTCAAAGAATCTACAAATGACTTGTTCAATTTTACCCCGTCTTACTTGTTTGTGTCGAATGTTTACAGGTCATGATCAGTGGCTACATGGATGGCTCCTTCTCTCCCATGGTGCGCTCCTTCATGTCGTTGTACCTAGGCATGGGACGGAACATCATCGTGCTGGAGATATTCCCTATATTGGTACGATCTTATCCTATGTAAGTAACTCACTACGATATTTAATTTATTAGTGGATCAGAAAAAAGGCTGTCGAACTCAAATGGGACTGGACTGGACATGTTTGTGCGCCAAAATAGCAGGAAACTGTTGCCCTGACATAGTAAGGCGGGGTCGCGGCAGGCCACAAAGGAGATGGCGGGACGAACTAGACAGGTTCCGTCAGTACTCGAAGGAGGACGCGCGGTTCGTGAAAAATGGAAAGAGCGGAGGGCGGCTTTTGCACAGGAGTGGGACAGAGCAGGCTAGTAAAAAAACGTGGTTCAGACGCCTCTTGAAGCCTCTGTACGTTACCAGAGCTGTAGAAAAGCATGGTATTGCCTTTAGAAGAAAAAAGTAATTTCTAAAAAAAATTAAATCGTTAGATTCGCTCATCGAGTCATAAAATGATCACGTTTCTGTTTCGTTGACAATGATAGTTGCATAGTATTGCGTCACTCATTCATACTGATAATCGTTGCCATCGTTCCATGTGGGATGTGTGAACGCACTATTCTTGGCGTAAACACTTTTTAATAAAAAAAAAACCAGCTTCATACATTTTGACGTGTAGGTATTGCATTTTTGTAGGAAAAAGCAGATTTTTAAAATTGCTCTATGTGTTCTCGAAATGATGTACTAAGTACGTGGTAACTGTCTGTGCGTCGGTGTTCCTTCCACCTTGTATAGATTTGCAGTATTTTTCATACAGATAATCATAAATCTGAAAGTAACAAGGCTTACCTGTTATATAACATAACAGCTTCTCGCGAGTTTCATTAAGGAACACACCATAAAGGGAACGAACGATGGAAGCAGTACAAGTCATTAGCCAATACGGCTCTAAACTGGTTAAGTACTTGCTGGTTGAGTACTGGCTGATTTTCTGAAGCTTAAACCAGTTTAGGTTTATTTTTTTTAAACTAACTAGCCATGCTTTCTGTTTGCGCAGACGTCGACGAGGATAAATAAAATTAAATGGTGCAGTGAATGTCAGAGTGGTGCTTTAAAATTACGCCCATTATAATGCTTTTTTTTACTCTTCAGCCAGAAAATGTGACAGTATTCTACTTTTCAGAACAAATAAACCGACGAAGACAAACTTAAAAAAATCTGGAACTCCTCCATTGAGGAGTTGGGGACTGTTACCGTCGTGGAGATTTTTGAAGCGTTTGTGATGAGCTTATGTTCCTAAAAAGTTTTCCTTGAATATCCATATTTTAAATAACAACCATTTTACCGTGTCTAGCCAAGGTAAGAATTTAGCAGACGACCTCAGGTCAGCCTTCACATTTAAACCTAACGTACCTACCAACCTACTTAGGACAAAAATAACGTCGTCACATTCCTCAAACTGTTCCATTAATTTCTTGAAGCACCTGTCGTCTGTACTGAAGTTTCCAATGTTAAATATAACATTTACATTCCCATGAGATCTCAATATGTTAATAACTTGTCACTGGTGCTAATGCGAGCGAGTAGCGATTTAAGTAGAGAACGAACTGTTATACTGATACATACGCGTACAAAAATGACAAGTATGGAGCAATCGGTTTATTAAAGGCGAATGTGTCTGACTGCCCGGCTGAATTTAAATTTAAACACATAAACCCTATGATAGTTATTAAAGCTTTCCGGCAAATAAAAGTCAAACTGACCGAAGATCTTTGGGGAATGTCTATCAAAGTTTGTACATCCATAGTTGAGACTATAGCACCATACTTAGCTTTAATTTTTAATTTGTGTGTAGATCAAGGAGTTTTCCCGGACTTAATGAAATACAGTAAAGTCATACCTCTGTTTAAATCCGGAGATAGTAAAGATACAAATAATTATAGACCTGTATCCGTGTTGCCAGTTTTTAGCAAGGTGTTTGAAAAGGTAATGCTAAATCAAATGCTCAATCATTTTAACACCAACAGAATCTTACACGATCAACAGTATGGTTTCACCAAGGGACGTTGTACAACTGACGCCAGTGTAACCTTATTAAAGCACATATTTACTGCGTGGGAAGAGTCCCAAGACGCCATTGGAATTTTTTGTGACCTCTCCAAAGCATTTGATTGCGTAAATCACGACACATTACTTTTGAAACTTGAGCATTACGGACTAGGGAAACTTGCACTTAGTTTGGTAAAATCTTATTTGAGTGATAGACAACAAGCTGTGCAAATAAATGGTGTTAATTCACAGGGTTTAAAAGTAAAAATGGGGGTACCGCAAGGCTCAATATTGGGTCCTTTCCTCTTTCTAGTATATATAAATGATCTCCCCCATTTATTGAAAAACCAACCTCAAAATACGGTGTTATTCGCTGATGACACTTCCCTAATTTTTAAGATAAATAGACGGGCCCAAAATCTAGATGACGTGAATAATGCCCTACTTCAGGTCCATAATTGGTTCACAGCAAACAATTTAGTGTTAAATGAAAAAAAAACGAAATGCGTAAGAATTGCTTTACCGAATGTTAAAAGTAGCGATTGTAATATAGTATTGAATAAAGAGAAACTTGAATTTGTAGATAAAACGATTTTCCTGGGGATTACGCTTGATTCAAGGCTACAATGGGGTTCTCATTTAACATCTCTTGCGGGGCGGCTAAGTTCAGCAGCGTATGCTATAAGAAAAATCCGTCAATATACTGATGTAGATACCGCTAGATTGGTCTATTTTAGTTACTTTCATAGTATTATGTCTTATGGCATTTTTTTTTACGGGCTGCAGACATTGAGTATATATTTATTCTGCAAAAAAGAGCCATCAGAGCCATATATAATCTTCGTAGGCGCGATTCTCTAAGGGAACTGTTTGTATTAACATCATGACGCTACATTGTCAATACATCTACGAAAACATAATGTATGTAAGAAAAAATCTACATCTTTTTAATAAAAGAGGTGACAGACACAGTTACAGTACTAGAAATAGAGACCAATTAGTTCAGCCAGGCTTCAGACTCGCTAAAGTAGACTCATCTTTCATGGGGTACTGTTTGAGATGCTATAATAAAATTCCACAAAGTATTCTTGAACTGAATGAAACGAAATTTAAAACGTGCATTAAACGCACACTATGTAAGAAAGTATATTACAAGTTGAACGATTATATCACTGATAAAAATGCTTGGCTCAATGCCGGTCCTGCTCCACAAGAACAGGGGCGCCTAAATTGATAGCATTAAATAGTATTGTTGGAGCTGCTGAAGATTGTATAACTATCTTTGCATTGTATAGATTCAATCTCTTTTGTATTATATAGCCGCCTAGCCCATTTTGTGTGAGTACTATGTACTAGAAAGCTGTCATTCGCTGGAAACCTGCGTCTTTTCTTGACTTGAATGTGCCCTGGCGGTTAGGAGTATGTCATGCTCACTCAAATGTCTTGCTGATGGTGGTACGTGTGTCAGATCATTTAGTTCCCTTCAAAATGGTTGAGTTGAATGGTGCTGATACATGCGTCATGTTCGTGAACGGGCGCTGTCAGTTGTGACTTGTCATCTCTTATTTGCCACGGCTTATTAGAATTAATTATTTTATTTTTGAATTGTTTTTACTATGGACACTTTTAACGTACACATCTTGCTGCATCGTTCTCACATAATGAACCATCTCAAAATGAATGATGTAACCAAGGTTTTGTTAAAGTATTCTGATTTAAAAGAGTGTCCATGGAGTTTCTTGCCCGTTCTTCTCCATAGAGATCTACGTTAGGGAATGGGCAACTACAGTACTTTCACAGTTTTTGTGCCTTGTGACTGGGACTGTAGCTATATTTTACTGTTGTCTTTGTTTCGACAATTCAAAAGTGCCTGTAACTGGCCTACTTGAAATCAATGCTTTGATTTTGATTTTTGATTTTGATTTTGTAAGTATGAAAACTGATTACACTTTAGGCTCCTAGAGAATCCTTTAGTATGCCATTATATGAAATAAGACAACTTTGGGTGTTATGTCAAAACAAGTCTTCTCCTCGGGTTCCACGCGGTATTCACATTTGCTGGTTTATTTTATTCCTGCTGGAAAAAAATAAACCTATGACTATGACTGCTTGCTTGAAAATTGTTTGAATTCCCAATAATTTGCAAATTAACTGATAGTTTCTTGACTAACAATGGATTCGATCGTCAGTCAGCAGCGACGTTTATGGAAAGACTACAAAAAATTGCGTTCGCTCCCAAGTAGGCCACTGCAAACAAAATCAGTACCATCGATAATAAAGAAGAATATCGCCAGTCGCTCTCCGCCTACAGTGAGACAAGTGCCCTACATACATCGTTCGCACATGCAGCATCTCCGGGTTGGCCTCGCGCTTCTTTTTGCTCCCGCTCGCACACGCAAAAGGAAACGCGCAATTTGCGATGCTCTTGGAACTTGTATTGAGATGGATATGCATATTTAGTGACAGTCGCCGATCATATTCATTGATATACGAGATTTTTTAGTGATTATCGTGTCGTTGCAGGCACCTTTCGTGATTCGCGGAGGGCGGTAAAAAAATACTTTGGCTTCACACGATATGAGAGAGTTGGAAGTAAAAACTTACCACACACACACACACCACACACACAAACACACACACACACAAACACACCACACACCTATACATTAATTTTCTCGAAGTAGGTAGGGAATTGCGAAAATGGACAACTTGCGAAAGCAAGAACTGGCTGCCTGCCTGGTTCTTTGAATCAGTCGTTCGTTTTGCGTCTACTTATGTGCGTTTCGGCCTTTGACATGTCTCTTCTGATCCTGAGACTGGTTTCTGATTAACTAGCAGAGTGGAGCTAAGAAAATAATTTTACGCACGAAATTAAATGCGCTCCAACCTCAAGTTTGAGGCAAACTAACACAAATACCCATTTTGTCTAACGCTAGGCGACACCTAAGTGAATGGCTAAAATAAAACCGTACTTTTGCAATAAAAATACTCGGCTCAGTGCCGGGAGCTGAAATTCTAACATTGTTAAGGCATTTATTTATTAGTAACTTAACCTGTGTTCAACATTCTAGAGCCGCCCGCATCACCAAGCCGCTGGGCGAGTTGCTAGGCGAGTACCTGGCCTCGCTGACCTTCCAGGGCTTATCTCCCAAGAGGCTGGAGCTGGTGGGCGCAAGCTTGGGCGCCCACATCGCGTCGTTCGCATCTGACACCTACCATCAGCTGACCGGCCGACGACCCACGAGGCTTACTGGTTTGTGCGATTTTATACAAACGAAATAAGCGGCACTTTACCATAGAATAGATAGTCTACTGAAACGTGAAACTACGAAATGGGTACAGGCTGTAATGCTGTAAGATACTGAGACATACTTATACTTACCTATTACCTACACATCCTAGCTACCAATACTAGTACATATACACCTGATACATAGTGGCCTGACCGTCGTCGTTCATATATCTTCTTAAAATAAGAAGAAAGCGGGTCATAATGACAGGTTAAATTTTAAACAGATTAAATAGTTCTACACGTTTTGCACGCGATGGTATCGTGTCGCTGCTGTGCAAATATCGTAACTACCTATTAGAGCTTACCTTTTTTATGCAGACTGTATGACCATTATACGGAGAGACCAAACCTAAACCAGTAAAACCCCTATTTATCTAGGCCTAGATCCGGCCGGTCCGTGCTTCCGTAACGTGCCGCCCACATCCCGCTTGCACGCCGACGCGGCGCATCGTGTGGACGTCCTGCACACCAACATCGACGGGTTCGGCATAGCGAACCCCCTCGGACATGTCGACTTCTATGCTAATGGGGGTAAGTACAGTACTGTCGTTTTATGCAGGCATATCGAGGTGTAGAATAAGTTGAGCTTTGGAGGGCATTATCTCTATCATTCTTATTACGTGGCAGACTCTTTCTCGTGATGGGCCTAACTAAGATTAGTTGGGCCTATCATAGTTAGGGTCAAGTTAGGATTGAACCATGGAAGAAGACGCAAACCAACTGATCTCTCATGGTTTTCTTAATGTGCCTCTCTTGCTATTACCAGCGGCAAAGAAAAGGTCCTTCGCATACTGTGTTCAGTACAGTATGTAAACCTGATTTACCAAGAATTGATGAAAGACATCAAGTCACAGACCCAAATACCAGTTATCTAAAACTTTCTACCTAACGCAACAGATGCTTTTGATGTTTTTTTTACGAATTCAATCAAACAATGAGTAATTAGACTTAATTCTACGAGCAAACACTTAAAAAATAATACAATACTCATTTAAAATCACTTTATTTAGATACAACTCTATTTTTTTTCTCTTGCTTAACATTTCTTTTTTCCCAGGTGAATACCAACCAGCAATGAAAGGAGACTTCATAATGCCATGTTTCCAACTATGCAGCCACGTCCGATCAGCATTCTACTGGCTGCTATCATACAACAACCCCGACAAATTCGTCGCAGTCCAGTGCAACTCGGTAGCGGACGCTAGAACCGGCAATTGCTATGAGGACACAATCAGGACTAATGCTTTGGGGCCGAAAACTAATTTTAGTAAACCAGGGGTGTATTACTTGCCAACCAATGCTAAAGCACCCTATTATATGGGGTTGAATGGCTTGAAGAAAAGGAAGTTTGGCGTCAATGATTACCTGATGATGCCGGCGCCTGATGAAGATATGATAATTTGAGTGGAGGGAGAGCTACAGCTAGGGTAAAGTTCAGGCTATTTGGACTAGACTGATGAAGAAGAATACAGCACTACAGCCATAATGAAATGCAATTGGGCTATGTTAACAAAACTTAACATCTCGCCCGCAGGGGCTAGGCAAACGTGTACAGAACATGAACAATCAAACTATGATATCGATTTTCAGTTATCGCTTACCTCACCCACCATTTTCAAATCCGCAGCACAGTAAGGCCCCACCGTAAGGCGATTCTCCCACTGCACCGCGCACCGTCGCGTAGCGCGGGGCTGCAGATTTTAACATACATTACAACAAAACACGCCTAGGATAACACACTGACAACGCGCGTCGGCATACAGTGTTAAAATCTGAGGCCCCGCGGTACGCGACGGAGCGCGGTGAAGTGGGAGAATCACTTAAATGTTTCACAGTGTCTGGTATTCGTGTATGAATGCATTGAATGTATGTCTTTGATGTGATTAGCTTGTGTAATCATTGATATTGGATCAAAACATAGATACCAAATAAAACCAAAATATAATACAAGAGCAATTTTATTGTAAATTTCATCACAATACGCATTAACAACAATTACTTATTATGTTCCAGTTAGGCCGACAGACTGCTGCGGTACAAAATCTATCTACGGAGGTATTATGTACAATACGCTGCTTTAGTTCACAAGAACTTGGAAGCCATTCATACTAATATTATGATATCAAAGACTACTATGAAATTCGTGAATTACATTAATTGATATTTACCTTAAAAGTAACTGATAGATTTCATATAAAGTTCATTATTGAAAAAGTACACTGACAAACAAAATATTACTGTTATGAATTATTTTGCGCAAATCATATACGGATAAAAAAATAATATCATAGCATTCTCGTAAAAATATATCTTAAATACATCGGTCATTATTACATTTTCCAATAAATAGTTAATCTATAAAAATAACCTAGTAAGAAAAACAATCAAATAACACAGATAATATATCAATATTGTAAAGCATTATATTTCATCTAAACCAAGCGATAGGAAGTGACCGTAACAATCCATTCAGATCTCTAAATCATAATACAAAAAATTATAAAATATAGGATGGAAGGGTCGACGCACAAATGCTTACCAAGTATTTTTTTTTTAATCAATTACATAAATAAATTTGACCGTGTTGGTAATGCACTGTTGTGTTTGCAGGTAATGCACTTTTGTCTTTTTAAATTCCGATGACAAATTCCTATGCGTTCGTAATGATGTAGGTACTGAACACGTGAACACACCTAAACGACTACTAGTTTGTGTGTCGATGTCACTTCCACCCTGTATATTTGTGTGTTGTGTGTACTACTTAATACGGTATATTTGACGTAGATACATTTTAGGCGTCGCACAAGCACCAAACGCAATGAATTGATTATAAAAGCTTTATATATCATAAGTAATCTAAAAATAGGTTTTATATTGGAATGTGACTATAATAATAGATGCCAATATGCAAATTTTAAAAAGATACACTCACGGAACAAAAAGTATAAGCCATTTTCAAATGCAATTCTTTCCTGCAAATCGCACGGTTTCTTTTCTGTTAATTTCATTCCTAATTTTGGCAATACACAGTTAAAACTATAACGTCTTTGGCCCAAAAACACTTAACCTTTTCACTCCGCGACTGTACCATTTCATTCCTATTTATTTTTGTTTTTAAATATCATAAAAATCGTAGAAAAAATGTATGTATTAGGTATCAAAATGGGGATATACAAATTGGGATTTCTAACTATAATATAGGGGACTGGTCCCAAGAATAAACATTATTCGAATGATTACGCAGATATGATAATAAATATCTAGGTTGATTTCAGCCCTAAAAGGGTGGCTGGTTTTAGTTTGATATAGAATACTTAAATTAGGTGTATTATTCCAAGTTATGACTCAGCACTAGCTAAGTAGCTATTGTCGTACAATTTAGCGATACACTTTGATACATTTTACGCGGCTTAAATACTCTTGCTATATGATATGTGCTTTATAATTAGACAGACAAGTTTCTGTCTGCTTTAGGCTAACTTTATACAATTTCATTAGTACACCTGTCAGTGTATATCGATGGACAGTCGTGGAACGAAAAGTCCATGTGCTAATATCACCTTTTATACATTTGGTAATGACAAAACACTGACTTTTCATTTCGCGACCGTACCGTACGACCGTAGGTTATAAAACAGGCCTTTAATTGAGGGATTTGATGATATTTTTTCCAAAACCATAAGCAATTAAACGCTAAACCTTTTAACAATTCAACTATAAAGTTTTAAAACTATCAGTATTGTGATGAGAGAAAGAGAAAACACAACTGCGTTTATTGCCCTCTCTTTTTGACAAGTAATTCTGATAATTCTAGAACTTTCCTACCCAATTCAGACCAACATCTCACTACCTTTGAAGCTTCACCCCACAAGGCATTTTGGCACGAACACGTATTAGTAAAAGATATTTACAAATTAATTATTTATCTCAGACACACAGAACTACTAAATACTGAGGAATAATATTGAAGCTTTACTTTTAATAGATATTGAAAGCGCAATACTGGATGCTGTAAATATTTGAATACAATTATGGTTATTGAGGGGATATACTTAATTAATTTCGTTATGAATGCGGTAATGGCGAATATATTCCTATTTAGTTGCCGACATTAAAATTTATTTAAAAGCAGAATAGTTACATAAAAATGCAAATAAAAGTGTCTTTGTTTGATGATATTAGCATAAAACGCAAAGCTACACGTAAGTTTTAGATGCTTTCCAAATAAATGAAATCGTGTGGTAATGCGAAGAGGGAAACCACTCTTTATCTTGACGAAATCCAGGTCTCCTTATAGAATTATGAATACTTACATTTTATTTCACCGCCCCGGTAGGTATATTATATTGACTGTAGAAAACACGTCATGCCATCTTGATACGACATTTAAAATGTATGAAGGAACATGATTATTTCTACCGAAAATCTATTTTATTTGTTCCAAATCACGAGCGAACGTCAATAATTTAATTTTAAACCTTAAAACTATGTTCATAAGACTCGTTATAAACGCACTCGTAATTTGGAACAACTATAAAGGAAGAGTCACACTGAATAAAGCATCAGTACAGTTTGTCCTACATTATTAGTTTTTAATGAAATTGTATACGAGACATTTTCACCGTATGACTTACGTCACAAGCTGCGTTCAGTGTGATCCAGCCTTAATTGACGTTACAAAATCGGCTCAATCGACCTATCACATTATGGGGAACTCAGTGCTCCAAAGGGCGGAGCGGGAAAGCACTAGCTACCGAGGTATGTATTCCAGCGGATACCACGCCACGGTCTCCTGGCGGAGCGGCAACGTGTTGAGCGGTATGACAACGCCGCCCAGAAACTGGTTCTCCTGCAACGAGTCGTAGTTCCATACTGTTGCTTGTAGACTCCTCTGGGTGACTACTTCCATTGGTAGTCGGTATTCTAACATTTCCATGAATGATGGGTGCGAGTTTCGTTTTAGGACTCGCGTTTTTCTTTTTGTTTCTTTTGTTGGGTCAGGTACGAGGTACACCTGGAGGAAGCATAAAAAGGGATTATATAAGTTTTCTCTTAAACCGACTTAAAAAAGAAGAGGTTATGCATTCGGAAAGTAGTTTTTACTCTGCAGGTCACCTTGATATCTGTAAAAAACACGTTACGGTAGCAAAACAATCGCCAATCGCAGACAAAACTGGTAACCGATGGCTCTATATCAATAGTCATCTAGCAATGCAAAGAGTTACAGGGCCTTTCGATAAAGAAATCAAAGATTTATTGTAAATCTTTCTTGGGATCCTATAATATATAAATATTTCTAAGGAGGCCTCTATGTAAGATTATATATTGTAGAAGTTTGTAAAGCTAACTGAAATAAATTTATTATTTATTAATTTAATATTTGTAGGTAGAATTAGTCAGGCGATTTTGATTTGCTTAGGGGTCGTCCATTAATCACGTGAGGCTGGAAAGGGGGGGAGGGGGGTTCGGAAAAAATCACGAAATATCACTAGGGGGAGGGGCAGGTGTAGTGAGATATCACGTGTATTTATTTTTTCTTTGAACGCGCGATTTCTAAACCGAAAAGCGGTGCGTGACCTTGACATTTTTATCACGGTGCTTATTTTTCCAGAATTAAATTAGATTATACCTGTTAACCTGTATTTAAAGATAATATTCTGATTTTTTTTAAGATACTTTGTACCAAAAAAAATACACGTGATTTTGGGTGGGAGGAGGGAGGGGTAGTCTAAAACTTCACCACGAATCACCATGGGGGAGGTGGGGGTTAAAAATTTGCTAAAAAACATCACGTGATTAATGGACGACCCCTTACGGATATTGGTGTAGCGGTACAACAGCTAAAATAACACAACAGAAGCATACAATTGTAATTCTTTTATGTAATGATTTACCTTAACGTAAGGGTTTGGTGGGAGGCCTTGCGGCGTCAAGGCGAGTGACTGCGCGTGTAGGATCAACACTGATAATACTCCGCTCGCGTACTGTACTGATAGCTTCAGTGAACCTGAGCCGTTATTCTCCGGCTCTGCTGTTTCACCTGTAAGCCATAAAAAAAGATAAGTTAGTTATAGAAGCAACAAATAAAAAAAATAAACTGATATGTACCGACGCTATCTGACGTCACAGAAGTCTTATTGATCCCACATTATCAGTCTAATCGTTTTTAAAGCTGTAACTTAATTCTTCATCTGGATTGAACAACTAGACTCCAATTTACACTTGAGATGAACATGAACATGACGTGATCGGTTACTTTTATACCAAACCCCAACGTCGGTGCCAGTCGTGGTCATAAAAGGTGAGAGTGAGATGACAAGAGACTAAGCATTACAAAACTCATTCTAAATTCACTCTCTCACTCGTACGTTTTATGACTGCGACTGCTAAAACCTTTGGAAAAAACAATTTGAAACTGTTACTGACCTCTCCTTCTCTGTGGCTCCACATCTTGCTGATCTCTCAGCAGCGGATGGAAGAACGTATATACAAGGTCGGAGTGCGCGATCTCGTCTGCCAGACTGAACAGTGAAGTAAGGAATGCTTGCACGTCACCGAAACGCCGGTCGGCTACCTGACGGATGTTCGAACGACCCACGTAGACGCCTGATGGTAGACTGGAAAAATGACAAAGTCATAAGTAAGAGGGTTTGCAGACAGAAAATCTAGTATATTTAATAATAGGCATTTATGAGATTATACTTCAGTATATAGCAGGCCGTAAATCATATTTCATTCAGCATTCAGCCTGACGCTGACCAGCAAATTGCAAAAAACGTAAGAAAATTTGAAATTCGCGGGTTACCCTGGCGCTTACATCTTAATATGGCGACAGCCTGAGGTATGCCTCTAGTATTGCAGATGGACAATAACCATTCTCTATTATATTAGATATCGTGTCCTGCGTGTCCTGTTGTTTGTTCACTTCAGGAACTGATGGACGCTACCGAAAGCGCCAAACTAGTAGCTCAGTTCTGGGCTGACTCAATTTAGATTGCCATCGACACGCTAAGAAGAAGAAGAAGATATTAGATAAAATATGCCGCCAGCTTGTTTACCAGCCAATAATAAAAAAACAACTAAAGGGTGTAAATAGACCCTTAACGCAAACGAAAGGCACTTGTTCTCCCCGTCACTGCGATAATTTTTTTGTTCTAGACCATACCTGGGAACCTTCTAGTTACGGAGATATTGGGGGTCAAAGTTCCAACTTTTTCAGATTTTTTTTTTAAATACATGTTTTTAATGTAAGATTTTTACTTTACACACCTCCACGAGCCTCGTACTATTCAATCCATTCATCAGCACAATGCTTTGAGTGTTTTCCATCGAGTCCTACCGTAAAACGTGATTTTTCACCCCCAAAAAAAAAGTCGATTCCCAGCAATAATTTTTGCGTAAAGTTACTTAGTTTGATGTACAGAATGCTGACGGATATGTGAAGGGTCTGTTTACACCTGGTATACTATTGGGTTTCAAAAGCTGCTATTCTATTACTGCTCCTTATAGTTTAAGGCAGAAAGAGAGGGAGTGGTTTGGTTTGGGGAGGGGTTTTGGTTTTTTAGTTTAGTTTCGTTTGTGATTTTGTTACAAATAACGAAAGGTTGACAAAAAAGGTTATTTAAACTTAAAATTACTATAAGTACTTAAGTGATAGCGTGATGATAGTTTCCTATAATCTGAGAATGACATCTAAGATTACAATCTTTATAAAAAGACATGATAAGTATCCATGTTTTCAGGACGACTGGAGATAAAATTCAAGTGAATCATTCTTTCTCCTTGGAAACGTTATGCATTATGAATGTTGTATGCTAAAGCCTTTAAACCATACCCCCAATCTATCAAAGCGACGTTTTAGACTCAATTTATCAAGTGTCAAACATATTAATATGAATAGGATACACTAATCATACAATGAGTAATGCTTTGAAGGAAAAAAACATGTATTTATCAGTGTACATATTAGCACAACAATATCGATTATATTCATCAATATTCAGTCAACATTAATCCCTTGATAGTCCTGTCGTAAATTACCGTACATTAGTCAACTGAATAATTAGATAAAAACCGTATTTAGATTGTCTCACACACCTACCTATTTCCGTTTTGAGGTCAGGCTCAAGTAACCTTCTGTTCGCATTTTTAAGTTTGCGCCTGACAACTATAGCCCAACCTATCAGAATCTATCAACAATCTGTTAAAAACTCCTAATCCTACCAAATGCTGAAAATTTTAATTTAGCTTTTGTACTTATACGGCGTAGACACCGACGCGAAAACGGTTACCACGTATTCAGTACATCATTCTTTCATCGGTTATTTAAAAAAGAAACAGCTGTTTCTTACAAAAGAGCAATACCAACACGGTTAAAATGTATGGTATGGTTTACCTCCTTTACAGAAAAATAAATTTCTTTAAAAAATTATCATCATCTACCAAGCCTTTTCTCAATTATGTTGGGGTCGCCTTCCAGTGTAACCGGATCCAGCTGAATACCAGTGTTTCACATGGAGCGACTGCGTATCTGACCTCCACAACCCATTTAGTACCGGGCAATACGATAACCCTTAATAAGACTGGTTGTCAGACTTTGTTAATTTATTTAAAAAAATATACATTTAAAATCGATTCTTCGCCTATCATTCTGCAACTAGATCATAGGTTTACAACGATAACAGAATAAAATAGAAACTAACAATAACCGTATCAAGAATTACGAACAGCCATTGTATACCTGTATATCCGGACACTTGATTACATAGAATAATTTGAGCGTGATAAGATTACAGTCATTATTCGAGGCTCTCACCTATCTTATCTATCGTAACACCGCCGTATTGATTTAAACAGTAATGGCTGAACGAGTGTTGTCACCACTCTGTTTATTTGCATTTAGAATTTTGTGTTTGTTTTAAATTGTAAGACTGTTATAATAAGTTCTACGTAAGTAAGAATTTGATCTATTTTTTTATATTTCTTTTTTCCTTATTATGAGTTAGAATTGCAATAACTCCATCAGTACAATATCCGTCATGCCAATATGATTCATTGTCATATCGTAGTAATACAACCTTATCTATTCACTGTCCCTTTTCTAAATTTTTCAGTTGACAACACAGTGAGTTACATAGCAACCCCAGCGTTCTATAGTGTTTTGTGCGTGAAATGTTCGGGTTCAGGCATTCGCTCAACTTCTTCAATGGCTCCAGAAGAAAGAATAAGAGGGATAAAGATGATATCGGCTCCATTGTGTCCATCACGGGCGCTTATAGGACTAACAGAGATGAATTTATTGGTAAGTATTTTTGTTCTATATTAAACTTTAATTTAGAATAATACTCTAGCTAGATCTTTATAAGGCAAATTGAAGCTTATTTCTAGGCAAATGTCATGATTGGTTGGGCTGTTGTATTTCATCAATGGCTCCATTTAGCCATGTGAAAAAAAGAAAATGTAAGAAAATTTATCACAATAAACAGCCTCTTCCTCTTCTCTCCTACTTGATCTATTCTGTGCCCGACAGGGACCAAAATTGTGACTAGTATATTTATTTCCCTACTAACTAGATAAATTATGGTACGCAATAAAGAATTGAGAATTGAATCCATTTGTACCAACGAGCCACTCATATTTGCCTCATTTAATATATCCTTGAAATAATTTCCAGGATATAACTACCCTGACGCACAGAGGAAGTCAACACCAAATGTCAACCAAAACTACAACATGCCATCGACAAGCACAGGGCAACCAACAACACCATTACGACAAGCGAAAAGTACCAGCGATTTAATAATGAACAAGAACCTCCCGCCGAACTTAAGACCAGAGAACCCCGCGATCTCGAAAGACCCCCGCGGAGCCGAACTAGAACGTAACAATAGACCCCAAGAAGTCCCCATTCGTCCGGAAAGGAAACTAGACGCACAAATAAGAGTAGACAGACAAAGACAGGAAGAACAAAAGAAGTTAGAAAAGCAACGGTTAGAAGAACAAAAGAAACAAGAAAAGCTGAGACAAGTAGAACAGAAAAAGATAGAGAAAGAACAAGCGAGACAGGAGAAGTTAAGGAAAGAAAAGGAAAAGAAAGAGGCTCAGATGGCGAATAAGAAAAGGCAGGCACCACAGCGCCCTGTCGCGAATCCCTTAGCACAAGCAAGTGGCAGTGCATCCAATCCTTTAGCTCAAAGATCTGGTCAGGTCCCGCATTCGACAAACACTCTAGAAAGTTCTATAAGTAAGTCAAGCGGGCCTCCGGCATACTCTGCGGCAAGACCAGAAGGGGAGAAAGATAGCACTGGCAATGTTACTTATACCAAGCCTGTAGACGAGGGTAGTTGGGACATAATTACCAAACATAGGGAAAATATAAGCCGGCCGGCTGCTGCAGGGCCTACGCCACAGACTAAACAAACGGTAATGGATTTGAACTACAAAATGGGTGAAGATATTAGAGAAAATAGTGACGCTTGACGTGATATGAAGTGAGTGTTTTGGTTCTGATATTTATAAGTTTGTTAAAAGACGAGTTGATATGTTTGTATAATATTTAAGAAGGAATAAATTTATATTTTTCTAGATTTGTGTTACATTTTTTTTTTATATTTTCCACTCTAAGATCAATGAGAAAGTGATTTAGTCATGTCGGAATAAGCTTCTATTATACAATGTGTATCAGGAATGCATGGTGTCTCAGTTGTTTCACACATTATCTGTTGAGTAGGTATTGAAATTCTGAATAGGTCACCTGATTATTTATCCACGATTAGGATGTATGTCTCATAGAGGACATGATAAAGTTAGCTGGCCTATACAATATTAAATATGACTACTTATTTCTGAATCATGCTATAAGTAGGTAAAACATAAATTAAAAAAACCTAGAACAACTATGTTCCACGTGCCGGATATTTCAGCTCATGTTCAAATATGATATCAAGTATTTATCAATAAAATGAATTGTATGTAAAACCCAAGCGGTTTTAAAGTTTTGTTTTGAATATAATCGCCTTTACTGATAGTAACAATTTTAATCTAATCTTCAACAGGATTTATGTAACAAGAATTCTTGGGAGCAGTCATTAGGTAATGTGTAGGCTGGTATGAAACAAACTGAAGGTTTTTGAGCAAGGTCGATGGTGAAACTGCATTGCAAGGCTCTGGTAGAAACAAATCTTTGATGGATGCTAGTATGATAGCTACCCTGTATATGACCAATATGCAGCAAGTACCGAGGGGTCCACGTCCACACTGAAAACCGCATAACTAAGAGACTAATTTGACGCGATCTACGGCATTGAGGTAACGACGAAGAAAAAGAAGTATAGCAACCAAGCCATTATCTAACAAATTACACAAATTGTTTACGGCACACTCTATTTATTGGGCTTTAATTTGACTAAATTGTGTAATTTTCCTTTCCAGCCCCCGTAGCATGACCACCGTAGACAAGGATTTATTTGACGGAAGAATCGACAAAATGACAGATAGTGCAAAGAAATCTGTCATTGTGTCGACACAATCTGTCATTTTGTCGATTCTTCCGTCAAAGAAATCCTTGTCTACGGTGGTCATGCTACGGGGGCTGGAATGTGGTGTATTCACACGGCGTATTTTATACGTGCCGACAACGCGCGTTTTACGAATACACGTTGACGGCGCCGTAAAATCAGATTGTTGCGTTTGTATCAATTCAAATGCGTATATGAAGCGATCCGCGAGAAGCGCGTTCGAAGCTCGTTCTAAGCTTGTTTGTATCACTGCATCTGCGCGTAAATGCGGCATTTTTTTTTTACCAGCAGATGACGCGCGTTTCATGAACGTGCGTTTACGTCACTACTGGATTTTCTGTACGTGTGCGAAGCTTTACTGGCTGCAACTGAATCTCGCTTAAAGCACGTTGAACGCGGGTCATATGCGCCGAAAAATACGACGTGTGAATAGGCTCTAAGCTCGTAATTTGGACGGCAACTAAGGAAAACGAGAATTGCGGAGTCCTAAGGAAAATGAACAAATTACCGCTAATTAGTAATCATAATTACTATGAAATCAATAATTATATCGACACGATAAGAAGGTCGGTTATTATGTAAAATTTTATTTACAAGCTGAAAATTAATAATCCGAACTAATGATCTTGCCTGCGTACTGTCTACTATTGCCAGTGACTGATAACAAGCAAGTGTATTTATTTTCTTTAATTGCCTTCGTGGCTTATCACTAGAAGTTAACTTATAAAGCTTTGGTTTATATGGTCCCGGATTTGAAGTCAGGTCAAAAACACACTAGATTTTCTGTCAGGGCATTCACAATAGCAGACCGGAGTGAGACACATCGCACACAAAGCAACCACGATCATAGTGAGTGGTGGGCACCCTAAAGTCGCAAGACTCCTCAAACAAAAGCATCTTGGTTGGAGATCGGTCAAGATTGTCGAATTTCCTTAAGCTGGACGCGTCTCTCCAGTACGTGTGAAAAGGATATCCCTTTCTTCAGACCGTGTTCGCGCACACACAAGTGTACAGTCACGAGCACCAATATGTAAACACTTGGCAACTTTTAAAAGTGTTTTTCTCCTACTGTTGTGATCAAAATTTCATGTTGTTACGAACATACTAGTCTGGAACTCATATTTTTACGAAAAAGATCCTATCTCCAAGTTACAATCGTTATTTCTCGCGAAAATTGCTTTTAAATTTAGGCAAGTGTATACATATTGGTGCTCGTGACTACACACAAGTGAGTATGTGAGATTGGTCAGAGAGGCCATTCAGGAGGATACAATTATTCTCTTACCTGTGAACTTTAGCCAAGGGGAAGTGCAGGCAAATCTTCTGGTATAGCTCAGTAAAGTGCTTGTAAGAGCGGTACAGCACGAAGGGCGTCGTTTGTCCTTGTCTGAAGATGCGGAGCGCGTATACATAGTGCTTTTCAGGGTCGTAGCGCTTCTCGAAGCCGAGACATTCCACGCTAACCAGGCGGCCTTCTTGTGCCATTCTGTGGGGAGGGAAAATAGAAGTTTTATAATCATTTAAGAGAATTTTTACTGATTTCTGGTTCATTTCAGAATAAATCTTCCTTGAGAATGTCGTGTTATTTCAAGAGGCTACGGCATAAATTTTATCAGTTTATTTCATTCGTCCCGTTGCAAAAAAAAACAATTGCAATTGCTTTATTCCAACAGCCAAGTCTTTTTTGTGGATACAACAAAAACATCTTGTATCCGTACAAAAAAGTATATCTAGTTTTTGAGAAAACTGAACTGTTGATTAATTATTTCTTAAATTGCAATATTTATTCACTTACGTGTACGTCCGTGGCATAAACGAGAGTAGTTCTGATGTATTGCTGCTTTGATCACCACTCGCGCGCAGCTGGGCCAAGTTGTGTAGGAAGAAGTTTATCGGTGTGAACCTGTACAACAAGCAGTCAAGCATGACATTTTATGTTGATACACCTTGCACAGTAATATTTACCTTTGAGAACCATCGTCTTTTTGTATGGACAACTCAAGTATTATTTATTTTTGTTAGCCTTTTTCGTGTCCTACTTTTAGGCAAAGCCGGGAGGGCTTTCTTCTAAATCCCTAAAGAATACAGAGTGAAATTAAATTAGCTGGCGAAACTTTACAGACGTGATGAGTATCTTATCAATTTACTCCACTACCAGCGGCTTTTCGGTCCGTTATCAGGTGTCAGTAAGTTCGGCATGGTAAGCATGGGTATGTACGCACTTGCTCTTGAGCGAGGAGTGTATGAGGCGCGCGAAGGCGGCGGCGGCCTCCGCGTTGGTGGCGGCCGGCAGCAGCGCCGCGCGCACGTAGCTCACGGCCGCTGACGTCACGCCCGTCACGCCCGACATCGCCATCTGTGCACATCTACACGTTTTAAAATATTCTAAAATAATTCCCTGCCTGCGTCGGTGTTCCCAAGTTCGTATGACCCCAATCTATTTAAGTCGCGAGTTAATAGGCTTCTTTTGGGTTAGTTCGTTCTATCGTTGACTTTATCTCTGTCCTCAGGACTAGATAGTGAAGAGCAGACCCATTTAATATTTTATTATTTTGTCCGCCTATTGTGTCACCCTAAGTGAAATATTTTCTTTTATGTTTATTGAAATTTGTATGGTGTACAATGTACACCATACATAACATTAAATAAAAAAACATATTCTATCTATACTGATATTTCTAAGTCTAAATCTTCCGAGCTTCAAGAACTTATGGCTCAGTATCCCATACGCCTCTAATCCCCGAAGGGTAAGGTTTAGGTGTAACGTACCCATGGTACACCCACATTTCACCAATGTTCCGTTAAACGCAAAATATAGTTTAAATACTAACAGTTATACGCTTACACAGGGTGTAAACAGACCCTTCACATAGCTGTCAACCAAGCATTCATACAGTACATCAAACTAAGTAACTTTAAGCAAAAATTATTGCTGGGAAACGACTATTTTTTTGGGGTGAAAAATCACTTTTTACGGTAGGACTCGATGGAAAGCGCTGAAAGCATTAGAACAAAACAATGATCAAGACAAAGACGGGGAGAACAAGTGCCTTTCACTGACGGTCGACCACTTTTCACCCTTATGCCCTGAGTTATAAGGTTGAAAAGTGGTCGACCGTCAGTGAGCGCGGTGGTACTTGTGTGACTATCATGAAAGTTGAAAGTCATGACGGACCTTCGTCTTACAAAACGCGGACAGTATATTAATGAAAAAAATATACTGTACTACCGAGATATTATCGACCAAACTTATAACTTATAGAGTATTAGTTCATTTCTATTAAATGTAAGAAAATAAAGAAACTTACCAATGCAAACAGGTCTAGTATATGGTCGTGATGCGCTCGCACGACATTGAATGCCATGCAGCACAGCTCCACGAAGTGCTGGAAGCGCTGCGTGGGCCTCTCGCCGCCGTTGATGACGTACGCCATGTCGTGGGTCAGCACGAATGGGGCACGGTCTCTGTTAACAAAACGGAAGAGTATTTTGAAATATTAAGTCTTTTTTTTGGCTTGATATTTCAGTCTCACTGTGCCCAACGATAACACACAAATTGTAAGCCGACACGGGATGAGCATTGCCTTAACTCGCGCATATCGGCATTCCGATCAGCTAGTAAAAATGAGTTGACACCGATCCGGTGCAGTGCTTATAAGTTAGTGTGCTAGCTTTAGTCAAACAAATTGAAATCACGTAATAGATAGATTGCAAGACTTTTTTATTCAAAAACTCTGGAAACATTTAGCTTTCTACAGATTCTATTTCATAGGGCAGACTAAAATTGGAGGAGGTCGTGGCTAAATAATAACCGCCGCTAGGGTCGATCTTCAAGGTTAAGCCGCGCTCTTCAAGGTCGTTCTGTGGATGGGTGACTATCATTACATACCGAGATTCCTCCGTGTCTCGGAAAGCACGTTAAGCTGTTGGTTCCGGCTGTCCTTTGTAGATCTTTGATAGTCGTTACAGGCAGTTAATGGCCCGAAAGTCGGACAACCAGTCTCACTAAGAGATACCGTACAGTATACGGTATTCCTCGGTACCGTATTACCCAGTACTAAATGAGTTTTGGTCAGATAGGCAGTCGCTCTATGTAAAATACTGGTATTCAGCTGCATCCGGTAAGACTGGAAGCCGACCCCAATAAATTTGAGAAAAGGCTAGGCAGCCATTGGAACATACCTCTTAAAGTTTCCAAACATCTGCGCGTCTCCGAGGAACTTGCCGAAGTCTATGTGGAAGAGGTGCCCCGACGTCTTCAACATAATGTTATCGTTGTGTCGGTCGCAGATACCCAGCAGATACGTCGCTACGCTGTAGCCGGCGCAAGACGCTGAAGGAAAGATAAATAAAACATGAACTTACCTATAGTTCAACTTTGCAAACTGTTCTTTAGTCAAATCTAGTATCGGAACATGATCCTTAACTTAAAAGAGTCCTCTTTGGAATACACTTTTACACGGGAGGTACACTAGGCCGCACGTCAGTGACAGCAAAACCAGTATAAGCTGGCCTTTTCATCTATTGAAACTCTGTACTACGCTTCGCCAGCTGAACCAACTTAAATTATCGCTTACAATGTCATTTTTGTCAAGGCTCAGCATAATTAGGAATACCCTCATTTGCAAATCTTGCAACTGAAGAAAAAGTTTGGGGAAATAAAACTCAATTCTGATTTAAGCTCGCCATTGTACATAAACTATATTATTGGTTTTTGTTAGTATATATTTTATTTTGTGTGCAATAAATAATAATTATGTTTTTATTGATTTTTAATTTTACTTTTTTTAAAAACTAACTGTAACTCTCTAACAGCTAAATGTAACTTACCAGTAAAATTATCCCTTGCACGTTGATATTCAAGTTCAGAGGGGTTGTGTTTCGCCAACCATTCTGCAATGGGCTTGTCTTTGAACGAGCCTGTGAGACCCCACTCCGTTTGGATAGCTCGGAGCGTTTCCGCTTCAGACACTATTTCAATCATACCTGAAAATAAAAATATTTTAGAATAGAATAGAATAATATTTATTTGCTTAAAAACATGGTATAAAAGATGGTAAAAACAAAAAAGAAAGAGCATACATGTTTTTGTAACCCATGAAGTGGGACATGAACATAACTGGCGCAATGTGGGTTAAATATGGGTACACCTAAGCTTTGACTATGCTTGTTGACTATGTTTCTACTCGCAGCGTCTTTTGTTGCTACCGCATGCAACTAGGTATATTAAACGCAAACCTCATGCATAAAGCATAAGTTTTGTAGTAATTAGTGAAAAAATATTTACCTCTCTTATCGCTAGTAGGCAGAGCTTGGAAGGTGACTATTCGCAGATCTAAACCAGCCCTCAGCCATAAACTGTCCATCACTTTGATGACTTGCAAAACTAACGCGTCTTGACGTAAATCGTCACCAACCTAAAACCGAAATGAAAATAAATATATTACTCATTAGTTGTTTAGGAATCTACTGTGACTAAAGGGTAAATGGGTTCAGTGAACTAGAAAGTTTGAAAACATCTATACAAATAAATAAATTTGAAGTGTCTGTTTGTAATATCAGTATAACAGCAGCAACAGTTTACGGAATGATGAAAAAAAAATACAGCACTTATAACATGAACACATTTTTTTCAATTTTTGTCTGTCTGTTTGTTCGAGCTAGTCTCCGAAAACGCTGGCCGACCGATTTTGATGGGACTTTTACTGACAGATAGCTGATATTGTAAGGTCTAACTTAGGCTTCTTTTATTTTAGAAAAAAGATTAGAGTTCCGTACAAATTATAATAAAATCCTCGAAATTGTTAACAAAATCCGATTCAAATAGAGAAGTAACATTTTTATAATAATTTCACGCGGCCGAAGGTCGCGGGGTATAGCTAGTCTAGAAATAAATTCTTAGATGTGTGAGTGGAAATTGTTTATTCTTACCTTAAACATAGCAGGAATAACAGCGTTGTCACTGCCGATGAAGTTAATCTTCAGTGGCAGCGTATTCGAGGCGAAGTACATACATGACCTACATAGAAAACAACTTGTTATTATATCACGACATGATGGTACACTGATCAAATTCGATGGGCATTGGGGGGTCAACGACAAAGTTAGCTATTAAGGTTGACTGGCCCTTGAAGTAGTTTTTATCTCAAAGTGCCAGCTGATATTTTGTGAAGAAATAACCCTTGGACTTAGCTAACTGTTCACATATCTATGTTCGTAACTGTTCTTTACAACTTTTGACTGGTCACCTTAGCGTATTTTACTAAAGCTCGATGTGGTTTTCTAATACATACAGGAACAAACATAACAACCACTTTCCATGTTTTTCTTACAAAAAGCATATAACTCACTTGACATCGACGTCGTGTACATATTTGTGAAGCGCGAGCGGCAGCGCGGCGGGTTGCTGCCGCAGCAGCTGAGCCAGCTTGTCGCCGCCCGCGCTCAGCGCTCGCTGGCGGCCTGTGTCCTTCGCGTCCTTCACTGCTTGCGCTACTTCTGATAGTTGCTGTGAGAGGTAAAAAAATTTATCAAGTATTTGAGTAGTCAACACCTATAATACGTAGCTAGCCACTGCACTTCCAAGTTGCAGATGGATTCACTGCCTACATCTTGCAAGAGATAAACAGCGAAAAATAAATAAAAATACGACAAAAACCTATTGAGTTTTTGTCGAGCAAATCACTTTGGTTATTCGCTGGATCGCCTTTGCCTTGGAGAATAATCACGCTTTTACAATCCAGAATTCCAAAATAAGGATAGCATGAATGATGCATGCAATGATGAACGATAGCATGACGTTAAAGCAGAATGATGTTGCTCCAAATTCAAGCGACGAGAGCAGGAAAGATAATGATTTCTAAGATAGATTTGAGCAAAGCGATTCTCAGGGCCGATTTTCACTAAAGTGGAGACAAGTGAAATGGAAAGGAAATGAGATGAGCAGAAAGGAGACGTGTCGGAATCGACCAATCACAGATTGAAATCCACGTCGCATTTCGTCTCTCCTGTGATTGGTCGATTGCGGTACGTCTTTTTGCCTCTCCGTTCGACTCCGCTTGGATGGAAACCGGATCTCATAATCACTCACCTTCACAAGTAACTGTTGTCTCAGCAGAGTGTTCTGCAGGTTCTCGCCGCAGATGGCCAGCAGAGCGCGCAGCAGCAGTCTGTAGCGCCACGTGGCCGCGATGCCCGCGTCCGCCTCGTGCGCATCAATAGCTGCCTCCTCCAGACTGATGCCGAGGTATTCTTGGTTGGGGTCCTGGAAACATACAATTTTATTAGCTCACTAGCTGTTACCCGCGACTTTGAAAGACTGCGACAGTACGCCGGCCGCGGCCTGCGCTGCCGTGTGCACGCGCACGTACCGCACCAGCTGGTATCGGCAGTTGGAGATAATAGCAGCATACCCGGAATGACTGTACCGCTCGTATAGTGTGTAAGTAACCTTCACAAACCTAAGAAGTATCTTATGTCCAAATTTCAGGCTACCTACCTGCCAAAATCCTTAACGATCGATTCTGTGGTTTAGACTTGAAAAGGTAGGAAATAAACCATAATTACTTTCAGTATGAATGAGTTAAAATTGCTTGATATCTAAGGAAGACCTTAGGAAAAGCAAAATACAGAAAAAGAAAAGTATAATATGCGAAAATGGACGTTATGATAATTATATTCAGGATAGTTCGCATGCAATTGAGACTGGTCCGCAATTTTTATGCCACAAATTTACAAGACTCTAAGAGAAGTCAGATAACGTAATGAATTTGCTAGAGATTTTAACCTCTGGCTTTATCAACGCTGTGCAAAGAAATATAAAATAATAGTGCTTATTACTTACTTGAGGTACATTTGGTAATGAATGGACTAGCAGCCAAAACAGTCGGTGTGCGACCGCTGGCCCGGAGAGAGCGCGTGATAATAGTAATTCTGAAACCAAAAGGAAAATATAGATACAGTTCACATTAATAAGGACTAAGACGTGTGGAGGTCAGATAGGCCGTCGCTCCATGTAAAATACTGGTATTCAGCTGCATCCGGTTAGACAGGAAGCCGGCCCCATTATAGTTGGGTAAAGGCTAGGCAGATGATGATGATTAATAAGAACTAAGACGGATTTGTGGGTTTACTGACCATAAACAACAACAAAGAAAACTTATATTCTTTTCCATCAAACTTTAAAAAAAGCTCTGGGTTTACTCTTTTTTTTGTACACAATACAACAATTCTTATAAGGAGATAAAGGTACTTTTAATGCTTATTTTAATACTTTAACGTATGTTTTTTTACTGCGCTGACTCCAAATAAATTAGGATAAGGGCAGGCAAAAGATGACGAAAAAATCTACTTTTTCATGCTTTCGGTACCTAGATGGCAAGATAATTAAATAGGTAGATAGCTGGTAAATAGTGCGGTGTGGTTACTGAAACACTGCATTACAAAAACCCAACACTAAAGACAAAACGATATTTATACTAACCAGCAACAGGGCTGGCTTCATAAGTCTCGTGACGTAACGCCTGTATAAGTTGCGGCATAACACGACACAGGTCATCGTCGGACATCTCGTTGATCAGCTGCGCCGCGGTCTCACGGACGGCATGGTCTGGGAAACTGGAATGTAACAACAAAGAATGAATACCACGATTTTTGGCGTAGACAATATCAGACCATTGACTTTTGAACAGCTATTTTTGTATTATATTGTAATTTAACAGGAGAGTAAGTAGTGTGTACACCTTTGTTCGAATCAATTTAATTGGGTATGATGCGCACAAGCCGGACCAGGTTGTGAATCTTGCATATAGAGAATATAGCACGCTAACTAGACACTTGCTGAATCACAGATAAAATGATAGATATAGACGGACAAGAAATATTGAACTGGAAGAAATTAGTGGCAATTCTTAGAAGGTATCTCAAATGTAGGTTCCTTCTTTAAAACTATTTAAGATTTTTTAATAATTCTTCTTCCTCTTTAGTGTGTGGTTAGTGCCTAACGGTGTCAGCTTTTAAGCCGCCTATGGATCTCTGACTTGGCTTAACAGCCCGTCGAGAAATATCTCTCAGACATTCTGGTTTCCTCACGATGTTTTCCTTCATCGGAGCAAGTGATAATAATTCATTATGTTTGTATAACATTCCAAGATTGACTTACCAGGGTAACAGCAAGTGCATGGCGTTTAAAGGCGAAGGTTTCTCCCACAGTTTGAGTAGCGCGATCAGCTGTTCCCGCTGTTCTCCGTACCAGTTGGTGGCCGCCATCAGTACTAGGGGCAACGCTCCGGCCATTTGTACTAGGTATTGACGTTTTTCCCACATTATCTGTGTACAAGTTACTAAATGTTATTCTAGAAGAATGGCCCTGGTCAATAGTGTCTACTGTACATAACAAAGGACATTTTGTAAATATAGTAAGTTGAACTGCAAAACACAAAATAACTGTGTGAACTTTTCACTAGAATTTTGTAAAGTGGCAATGGATTCGTCAAAAAGGTTAAATTTCGGTACACCCTACTTTATGAACACGATAGATATGGAGCAAAGGCCAATTTCAGATGACGTACCAGATCACCATTCGCTATGCTGGCGTAATTTATGACACATTTTTTTATCACCGTTATTTCTAACACTATTATACTATTACTGCCCGATTACCCTAGATCTTAAATACTGTCTATATTTAATCACATTTTTTAAAGTTCTACTTCTTTCTTTTTAGTATGGTTAGTGCCTAACCTGGTGTCAGAGTTTTTATGCCGCCCATGGGCCTCGTATTTATATCTCACCTCTCGACATTCACTCGGCATCCTCTGGTAGGCTCCCTGCTCAATAAGCTGCAACAGCTGCGACTGCGTGTGTCCGTCCAGACTGTCGAACTTGGGCAGCTCGTCGTAGGTCAACGGCCTCTGTCGACCTTCCTCACCGTCCGTCCATTTTACACCGGTGTGAGCATACAGCGGAATTTCTGGAAATATGGTTAAGATCCGTTAAATTTTTGTATTCTTAGTATGGTATAATATCTTCATCATCATCATTTCAGCCGAAAGACGCCCACTGCTGGGCATAGGCCTCCCCCAAGTGTCGCCACATTGACCGGTCCCGTGCGACTCGCAACCAGCGGATCCCTGCAACCTTCACCAGGTCATCGGTCCACCTAGTGGGAGGCCTTCAACGCAACGTCTTCCGGTTCGCGGTCGCCACTCCTTCGGCCCCATTGGCCATACGTTCTGCGAGCAATGTGCCCTGCCCACACATATCTTCATGGAAATTTAATAATACAGACGATGCAAGACAACACTAACAAATAATTACACAGAGCTCTAAGCACTTACACGAATGCAGTTACAACGACCTCTTTTCTAAATAGTATTAACAAATTAGTGTGTATAATTTTTTTACTATGGCAGTTTTAACTCATAATCATCCTAAGTGTGCATATTCTCTCTCAGCGAACTGGTAAAAATGTATCTTCAATAGTGTCAACTTTGTTCGTAAAATTTAAACTCACCAATATTAACGACGGGGAAGGTTCCCGTGGGCGAGTGCATGGGATGCGGCGCGGGCCCGATGCGACGGTCGCAGTATGTCGGCCACAGAGGTAGTACGTAGTTGCCTGATGCTAGCATGCTGGAATTAAACAAATATCTATTTTTACACTATCCTTTCTTCTTTTCGAATCGCTGACTAAAATTTTATCCCACCGGTACGTAGCGACTTGGATAGCTACGCCTATTAATTTATTATTTTACGAATAATTTAAAGTAATAATAGTTTAAAATTCAAGCATAAAATAATAAGCGCATTTCAGCAACAATCAGGGCAACAAAAAAAGGCTCTCCGATAGAAAAAGTCTCAAAACTTATGAAATCAAACAAAAAAAAATGTGAATGGGGTAACTGGATAGAAAAGCCATTCGAGCCTGCAGACATTATTGTAATTCCTTTTTCAAAACAAGCCTGCTACCTAATAAAGCTAGAAACAATCATCATCATTCTCTTGCCCTTATCCCAATTCATTTGGGGTCGGCGCAGCATGTCTTCTTTTTCCATACTTTTTTATTACTCGTCATCTCGCCAGACACCTCCTTTCTTGCCATATCATTCTTTACACAGTCCATCCATCGTTTCTTTGGTCTTCCTCTACTCATATACCCATCCACATTCATACTCAAAACTTTCCTCACAACATTTCCCTCACTCCTCCGCATCACATGCCCATACCACGACAACCGATTACCACACAACTTTTCAGTCACCGGCGCCACTTTCAGACTTCGTCTTATATGCTCATTTCTTATTTTATCCATTCGCGTAACACCACACATTCCCCTTAGCATTCTCATCTCCGCCACATGCAAACGCCTTTCATTCATCCCTTTTGTGGCCCATCATTCTGACCCATAGAGCTAGAAACAATAAAGTAATCAATAAACACATCCACATACCCGTCAAAATCAAACATCTGTATTGCAGCCCATCCCAATTCCGTCAAGTCGTACTGCACATCACCGTTCTCTTCATTTTCCTGGTTATTTGTCTGATTGTTCTCATTGTTCTGGTGTTGACTGTCCACGGTACGCTGCGAGCGACCGTACAGGGTAATGACTAGCCGAGATTCACGAGGTAAACTGTTCACGGGGAGATCTGCTAAATTTAGCCTGAAAAAGAAGGAAATAATTTTTAATTATTCAAATAAATCTTAATTTAGGATGTTAATTATAATAGAGTTGTGAAATAAAAGATTAAGTGGTAACAGTTCCATACTTCATCTGAAAATTGTCAAGTAACAATTTGTGGCAGTTTTTAGAAGGCTTTACGTTTTTCGATAATTTGATAAGTTATATTAATTAAATAATTTTAAATTATTTAACAAAATTATTTTATATTAATTAACAAAATTATTAACAGTTAGAGCATGCCAATTTTGTACCCATTTGTAAATAAAACAACAACAAAAAATCTCCAAGGCGCACCAAGATCGCATTTTAGTTCCGATGTTCTAACTAGATGGCGTTGTAGTCGAATTAGAAGTCGCTATGGTTTCGTTACATCGAATAGTACTAGTACTCTGGGTGTAAAATTTTCTGTCACTGCTAAATTGTTCCACAAAAGCTGGACAAAGGCCTTTCCTAATTAATATTTTTGATATTAGCGACTCGCACGCAAGTGTCGATAGCTATTATAAAACCCACACAAAGCATCACGCTTGTACCCCCAGACGGGTATGGCAGAAATCTGACCCGCGTGACTACCTGGTAACTCGACACGCCCACAGATTGAGATTAAGTTATTTTTACGGTAATTTGATTTTCAGTGTAATTTCATGTATAATTAATTTCATTCATGGAGAAGCATGGTGGAATTATTAAAAATATTATGTACTTAGTTACTACATATTATTCCGCAAATGTTAATAAATGATTTCTCAGTTATTCATAGTCGTCAAAACGATCGTTTTACTTTCTTCTTAGCTTGCATATTAACTTACCAAGTATCAAATATGATCCTAGGGTAGAAACCACCGCTTTCTATTCTGGATGCCTGAGTGACGTGCAATGATTTCAGCGGCCGAGTGCCGTAGAACACTTGCGCTTGGAACAGATAGTCTTCGTAGACGGAGGGACCCCAACAGAGCGGTAGGCAGTGCACTGCTTCGATGCAGAATAGCGTTGTTTCCGATATTGTGTGAGCTGCGACCGCTTCTAGAAATTAAATGGTTTAAAAATTACTTTTAAATTTGATTAAATAGTTGGTTGCGACATATGTAGATTCGATATTTTAGTTCAAGCTAACATTTTTGAGTGAAGCGACCGAAAATGGTAGTTATTTTTGTTTCCAACAATATCAATTTTCTGCATACATGAATATTTTATTCTACTCTTCATTCCATTTACAGAACCCTTCGTTGTTTGGGCCCGACTCTAACTTGGTCGGTTTTTCTGCAGTTAATTTTGACCATGGCCATACTAAATAGGTAACGCGGGTTCCCTACGAGTGACGATCTTCAACGGTAGTAGAGCAGACGTTATGGTGCACCGTGAAACCGGTACATTTCGAGAAGGTACTGCCTCGCTTGTGCAAATCAGCCTATAAATCGTTAGATACAACAGCGTGGCAAGCTAGCTCTGCCGTCAGTGCTACTTACTTAGTGTGTTATTAGGCGTGAGGTAGTGCGTGTCGGCGAGCTTGAAGTCCAGCAGGCGCGTGCGGCCGTACAGCGCCAGCAGCGCGCGCACGGCGTCCCGCAGGCGCGCGCCCGCCGCGCTCACGTGCTCGCGCCGCGTGCAGCCGCGCAGCGACACGGCGCAGTACGGCCCGTTGTCGGCCTGGATCTCTGGCGTCTTGGCGTTGTTGTTTCCCTGAAAATAATTACTCTTTATTAATATTAGATCAGATTTCATAGTGCAGGACAAATTTGGTCAACTTAAAGCCATGATTGTTCCAGTGCGAGACCGAGCCACACAAGACGAATGTCAGCATTCCATTATTCACAGCGGAAAATAATGGCTTTAATTACCACTTCATTATACGGTTCCTAATCATCACAAATCAACATTATTAATTTCATATTAATCGTCGAGAGATTTTTTAAACGTAACTTCTAATTATAAAGCATCCCCACCTGTGCCGTACAAGCCTGCGCGAACGCATTGAGCGTGTGCGTGACGTGCAAGGTCTCCACTCCGCCGGCGAGCGCACAGATCGCCTTCACCGCCTGGAAGACGGCCTTAGGAGAGCAGCTGCCTTCCGCGCCTGTCACGCCTATCGCGCGGGATAACTCGCCTTCTAAGGTTTCTGGATCGGAAAATAATTATTGATTATTGGACAAGTTTTTAAAGAAAGATTAAGGAATCAAACACAAGAAAACCTGGAGTTTGCAGTCTTTAATCGTCAACACACAGTGATCGATGCTAATGTATGCAGGTGATATGGGGTTAGAGTGGAAGCTTCCAATATCATGCCGCCATACCTCAGAATGCACGCTATGCCGTTGGCCCTGCGCCTGATCTCTTTCCGGTAGAGTCAGATTGCCGTCCCATCGGACTATGAGAGTGACAGAACACCAATGTTTGCGCTCACACTTGTGCACTATAATATCTCCCACGGCAATGGCTGGACTCTGCTGAGACCATCAATAGTTGAAATTCAGTCAGGAGTATTACTAATAACTTACCTAACAATATAGACAGGTTGTCAAACGACAACTGCGGCGTGACTCCGTGACACGGCAACAAATCGTCGAGCGTTAGATGCGCGTCCCTCGCGTCGTCCCGCTCAGTTCGCGCTAACACGTTGTCTTTGCCTTCGGTGAGACTGAGCGTGACGTCTTTCTCTAGACGAACGCATGCCCGAATGTAGTCGTACTCGCTAAGGCAACTGCCTGGTGTTAGGTATTCTTTTGCTCCCCATACCTGGAAAATAGAACGAGTACATGTGAATATGCCTAGAATTACATTACATAAAGTAATAGAAAATTAGTAGAAAAGATGTCAGTATTCTTAATATTGCTTCCACTGGTTTTTACTTTAAAACGGGCCGTCATCATAATACCTGATCAGATTATCATAGCCAAGGTCTTTAGTTGTAGTAAAAACTACTAGAGCATCAAAATACTAGAATTGAATTTCAATCTTACCCTCAACATATATTCAGACATATCTTCTCTAATGTCCTCATCTAGAGAACACACTACAGTTAATATCACATGTTCCACTGTCGATTCCACTGAAAACCAAAAACAAAAATGTAAGTAAAAGTTCACTATTACAATGTCTGACAGCCATCTTTGGGGGCAAAAATGCTCAGCAAGATCTGTAGAAGAGCTAACTGTCCTGCGGAGTAAAGTATCAACGATTCTTAAGCGCAGGCCACACTCTCTTCTTTTCATACTTCGGAACTTCACACCGCGAACTACCGAAACTGCCGAAATATGTTGAGAAAAGAAACGATGGTCGCTCGCTAGCTGGCGGTGTGGCCAAATATAATTTTTATTACGTTTCTCGCAATTTGCAGGTCGGTATGAGGTTGTATGTCGGTTTAAATATGATTCACGACCGTGACAAATATGGCTTTACAGAGTTATAATCATTAAAATAATCAATACAACCCCCTAAATTCATTTAATCAATGACTTTTTCACGAAATAGTCATACAATGTGATTAAATGAAAGGGGTAGTATTAATGATTTTAATAAATGGATTTAATATAGATTTTATCAGAGAATCATAAGGTGTTGTTTCCCTTACCATCGGAGGTAAAGGTGATGGGTTCGTCGGAGTGAGCATGGTGGACTAGAATCTTGATGCTGGTGTTCGGTGGGTACTTGCCGCCCGACCGCGCGGCTATCACGTGGCCCGGGTTCGTCTTATCGTCGAGATAGTTAAATCTTTCTGGAAATTATTAAGAACCCCATTAGAAACAGTAGACATGCCAGTCTTGAACAATAAGGATTTTTATTTTGGTGAAAGGCCCATATCGGTATTAACGCCGCCATATTGGTTTTTCAATATATTACCATGATAAAACTAAATTCGACATTCAAGCACCCAAAGAGCCTTATAGCTCAGTAGGTTTAGTAGAGATAGATAGATAAACAATGTCTAACAGGAAGATAAGTAATAAATAAAATTGTAAACACTTACTTCTAACATCTAAAACCATTTTGAGAAAAGCATTGTGTTCACTATCATAATTTCTTGTTCTCGTTTTTACTATGCAGTCGTAAAGTTTGTTCTGAAACAGAAGAATAATAAATTTAAAAATCGTCCAGCACTGATCTAATTCACCAACTGGTTTTAAGCCGTGATCAAGCAAATTTCTATAAAAAGGTCAGGAGAAGCATAGTTCTAAGGGGTCGTCCATTAATCACGTGAGGCTCGAAAGGGGAAAAACTCACGAAATATCACTAGGGGGAGGGTGTAGTAAGATATCACGTGTATTTATTTTTTCTTTGAATGCGCTATTTCTAAATCGAAAAGCGGTGCGTGACCTTGACATTTTTATCACGGTGCTTAAATTTCCAGATTTAAATTAGATTATAACTGTTAACCTGTATTTAAAGATAATTTTCTGAATTTATGTATGATACTTTGTACCAAAAAAGTGCACGTGATTTTGGGTAGGGGTGAGGGGTAGTCTAAAGCCTTACCACGTGTTGCCATGGGAGAGGGGGGTTAAAAATTGCTAAAAAAGCATCATGTGATTAATGGACGACCCCTAATGAGCTATGCGTAGATTCGTACTGAGTATATCAGACAGGTCTCGTCCGAGCATTTAATTTTCACCTAGAAAAAGAGCTAATGTTTACTTACAGTGGTAGACCTCAAAGCCACAGCCGGAACGCTAGGTATAGACTTAGGCGGCGGCGAGGGCAGCGTAGTATCCTTCTTGTTAATGGTCGCGTACACCGCCGCATCCCGCATCTCTGTCTCGCCGTACAGAAAGTCCAGTGGGTCGTACTCTTCATATACACTGCTTGAACCGCTTGAAGCTGCTGCATGTTCTGTAGTTTTTTAAAAGTTTGAGTTAACTTACGCAAGCAAATCTTGATCCGATCCTGTTGCCCCTTGCTATCCTCCCCCAGCGACGACCTAACCAGATTTTCATAATCCATAGTGTGTACTCGCTTATTGTATTGCCCTGGCTGGAGGCCTTACTCTAAAGGCACACATGGGATTGCCCGGTAAAGCAGACGACAACCTCCTAACTTGACCAGCGAGATGCCATTCACAAAAAATTAAGCCCGGAAATATTTTTGAATTATTTCTTTCGACTGGCAACTTTGTTAGCTTAAGCCCAATTGCAGCACTTTAAATGCAAAATATAATACAATGAACCCTTTTAAAAGTCACCCAAAAGTTACTGTTGTAAGTTTTAACGAAGTTTCTCATAATTATGACCCCCCATTTTTGTACCTTAACTAGTTTAAGCCCAACCCAGGTTATTCAAAGGCTGTCATCCCTAGTGATTACTCTGCATATTCGCAACCAAAGCGCTGTAGGAATCCAAAGAGTCTTAAACCTTGAATTTCTTCTTTACACAAAAAAAAATCCTTCAGTATTTCACAGTGCACTGAAGGCCATATATTTAGACAATAACAAATACCAGGTGCAACCTTCATAACAGCAAGTCCAGTGTTTTAATTTAGACATTAGAACATTCTCCATTCTCCCACACAATATTAGAAACCAATTATGTATGCAATGTTTGAAATTAGAAAAAAAATGATAAACAGTCGGACTAGGTGACACAAACACGTGCAAGAGTCTCGAACATAGTGAATATTGTAAATTACAGATGAATAATGATCATGGACTTAGAATTGAGAATATTTTTAATACTTACAAATTACTGCCAAGATACGTGGAGCAGTAGACTTTAAAAGTACCTACATATTACACATAAGAATTCAAACTGATATTATGGATATGAGATTTCCTTATAATGCATTATTTTTAAATACATCACGTTTCTAAATCGATATTGCAAAGAAACAATGTTTCTTACAAAGTAAGGATGATAAAAACGAGTTTTCTACACTCAATATCTTGATATTGAGTGTAGAAAACTCGTTTTTATAGTGATTTGTCGACTCTTTTTGACTCGTTTTTTTTAGTTTTTGTAGTGATTTGAACACAGCATGGTCCAAGAACCATGCTGTGTTCAAATCACTTACATTTTGTATTCTGTATTTTCACTATTTTACTGTCAAAAAGGTACGCTAAACCAGGTTTCTGAGAGCCCAGGCAATTCAAACCCATGCCAGCTTTACAACCTATTAATCAGGGAAAAGAAAGTAGGTGTCCCACACATTTGTGTTCACATAAATCTTCAAAATGTAATCATCTAATATTTTTTTGCCAACTTCAAATTTTGTCCCATAGTGAAAGCTGCTCATAATGATGAGTAAACAAAACCTATGCTTGTTCATAAGCTTGGTTTTATATAGCTAAATGAGATTAATAACCGAGAAGAGTACAGTATAGTAAGCCTAGATTTTACACCCCAAGAAATACAGAATAATTTACAGGCTTTCAGATACCCCCAATTCTTTCTCAAACCTCGCATCCAAGTCCATATGAGATGAAACACAAACCACTCACCGATATTATTTTTCTCAGTTAGTAGTGGATCAAAGGCTTCAAGCACACTGACTCTTACGCTACCTGCCGCTGAGGAGTTGCGTCCGAAGTCGATGAGGTTCATTGACTTTGGCAGGCTACCTACAGTGTCTGAGGCTTCATTTGACTGAAAAAAAAAATGAAGTCTCTTCAAGTACTTGTTTAAAAATTATGCTTTTTCCACAGGGAATTTCTACTTTTAAATAATTATTATTTACAATTTCAAACATTTTATTAAATTGTTTGAAATTGTAGTGCAAGAAGAGCTTAAAGTGACTTTTTTTCTAATAACATTTGACTACCTACAAGTTTGGTGGAAACTAAATAACGAGTGCGGTATAGAACGTACATTTTCACCGCGGCCTACGGGTTGGCAATTTTTAAACGGTACTACAAAAACAAACTAAAATGGAATATTGGGTGTCTTATCGGGATTTGGCGATCACTACTGAATGTGGGCTCAGATGTTACGGAAAAGTATAAGTAATCCGAACGACTTTTCCGCCTCCTCCGTCCTAAATTTAGAACAGAATAGATGGCTAATTATGAACTAACTACTACTACCAACACACTAACTAACTACTACCTACTAGTAACTTAGCCAGCTTTGCATAAATGGTTGAGATTTTTTAGAAACGAATCGATAAAATTTCATAATTCTTTTGAATTTTATTTATTTGACCAAAGTAAATAAAATATAAAAGAATTATAAAATTGCACTGTACAAAACTTATTGAGACAAAATTTATGCTTAAAAGAATTTCTGATAAATATAGTAGAACTAGTATTTTTTTAGCCAAACAACTACGTTACTATCTGATTACGTCATTTGACACAAAATATCCTAGCATAGCTATTCACAAACGCTTCGATTCGATTTCGATTCGACAAGTCGTATGTCTATCTTTTTTTGGCATTACGAAAGCGAACGAGATAGACATACAACTTTCCGAAATCGAATCAAGGCGTTTGTAAATGACTAGTTATGCTGGTACGGAAACCAAATAAATCAATTAATGAATGACTGACATTAAACACCACTATCAGTAAAACCATCAAAATTGTTTACATACAGGATATGCAACTCGTAATCAAATACAATTACACGCAATTCATAGTAACAAATTATTTGTAATCATTTCTGATATTATTTGCCGTATTCATTTCATTCATGGTTTTGTATTAACTGGAGACACAAAGTGACAATATGGAAATGATCGTCTGGCTTACCCTGGGCAGTAAGCACTGCTACCTGAATGGCTTGTCTTTCAATATAACAATATGCATCTATTTAAATGCAGCTGCAGAAAAATAATATAATATTAAACTCACCGCAACACTCGCTTCTGATAACTTCCTAGAACTATTACTTTCGACCCTCTCCTTCGTAGGCTCTGGCGTAGGTTTGATCACTGTCTGGTTCACACTGTTATTGTTCTTCACGACATTATTGTTCGTGCTGTTATTCACCGTATTCACCGGGTTCTTCGGCGCAGCCGGATACGCGTGCGTTTGATTCAGCTGCGGGTACAAATTCATCGGCCGCGGAGGTCGCGTGATCATGTTTGTTGTGGTATAGTTGTACGCAGGCGGTGCAGGATACGCGTACGGAGAAGGTGAAGCCATTCGCGTTTGACTGTACTGTACGGGGTACGGGTTTACGGCCACGAACGTTGGTGGCATTTCGGGTGGCACGCCAATTGGGGGCGCGTAGTACGCGTAGGCAGGCATCGGCGCCGGCATGGCTGTCGGCGGCGCTGTTGTGGGTATCGGCGTGGGCATCGGCGCAGGCATGCCGTACGGCGTGGGCATGGGGTACGGAGGGATCCCATGATACGGCGGCTGATAGTTATACGGGTACCCCGGCGCGTAATAGCCCGGCCGCTGATTATAGGGCTGATTGTTCATTGTGGCGGCCGGCTCAGTCGTGTTTAATGCTAGTTCTTCAGTCTGTTGGCCTAACCTGGGAAACGGCGAGTAAATTGTTAGGTATTACGTCAAACAATGGCAATAACACACATACAACGTCAATAACACACATACAACGTGATTATCCTCTAAATGTATGTTGGGGATAACAATGAAACCCTTAACGATTTCAATTTCGGTACCTACTTTATGAAAAATGTCAATGACATATTTTCCACATTATTACTTTATAATACAGGATAGTAAACCACACACTGGTTTTTAAAAGTATTTCCGTAACACGAATTAATAAACACATTCTATTCTATGTATTATTACAATCATTTGTTCGGATGTTGTAGGTATTAATTAAGAAGTCACTTTATACTAAGCTAGGCTGTTTTTATCAAACAATGAAACTTATCGATTGTTATCACATCAGTATTAAAATAAATAAATTGATGTACAAGTAAGTGCCATCTGGACAAAGTGTAAATATAATAAATAGAGTTTGTTTTGTAAGCACAACAAACGTGATACACCTTGGAAAAAGACAGGTATTAAATTATCATCTTACTTATTAATGTTAGACTCCATAGCAGAAATTATACCAGTGTAAAACAGAAATTCTCATTATTGCACAACAATAAATTCTAATTTACAGTCTCAATTATTCATTTTACTATTTTGGAATAAACTATTCACACACATGGGCGAAAACAGACTGTCAAACAGAGCTCCAATGAAAAAATAAGAAAAACTAATTAAAATCCAATTTCAAATCCATTAAAAATGAATGATACTCACTTATGAATCTGTTCAATATACTCCTTCAGCTGCACATGTGGTTCTTTAGGCGCATGTTTGGTTGTAGGACTCGAGAATGATATCAAGTCGCTGCTATCGTTCCTCGTTGGACTGGTTCCAGTTGATCTGACGAATACAGACGAAAATATATGATCATCTGTGTTGTTGCCAGTGACTTGGCTAGTCTGCAAGGCGACTTACATCAGGTATGACGATTATTTGTTACAAGCGTGTATGTGACGCCCTATTGAACCCCCTTAGTGGTTAAATATTCAAAAACTCCTCCAGTGTTCATAATCGTTATTAAAGAAACTCGTGTGTAAAATTTCATGGTTCTAGACCCAGCGGTTCAGACTGCGCATTGTCTGACAGTGCATTTAGAATTTAATGAAGTAGATTATTAAAAATATTGATTATAAACTGTGTCATACCACCTTCATTCTGTAAAGGTGTTATCCTACATTCGAGATAGTGATATTTTTTATAATTGCGTTTTACTTTATATGTGACTGTGAGGGATTATTAATTTATATAGCTAAATCTTACATGCTTACTCATTGAACAGATACGAAGTCATGTTTTGCTTCGTTTTGGTTCATTTCGATAGGTGTTTTAATTTGTTTTTAGGACCATTTGCTATAAGGACGTTTCTATAGCTGTTGTTACTGTTTCATGAAATTTTACACAACTTGCTGCATCATAGATTACTTATGTATGGATGTGGAACCTATTGTCCGCACTCAAGTATGTATTAGAGAACATCTCTCAAAATACAAGCATTACTTCAAATTATATCGAAGCTATTTGATTGGTTGAAACTAGTTATAAGGGGGATTCGATAAGGTAACCCGCGAAATTAAAATTTTCTTGTATGTTGATTAAAATATGATTCACGACCGTAACAAAATAATATGGCTTTACTGAGTTATAATCATTACAATCATCAATACAACCATTTTCTATGAGCATTGTGGTAGGAAGTAGGGAATGTTCTAGTAGACGGAATCAAGATACCAGATGAATTTAAAGTGGTGTTATCTTTATGAGTCATACTGCAATTGTTATTGTGCGTTCCGTTCAAAATAATTGGGAAGCGTTTTAATAATACATTTGCGTCCACGAATTTCTAATAACCACATAGTTTTCAAATATTATTCTTTATTTGATATAAAACAACCCGTACTACCTTAAAAAAACACAACCATCACAACTCTACGCATTATTATCTAAATATAGAAAATATTTAATTTAGCTGACATTTTATATTTTTTATCAGAATGACTGACATTTAATTCTTAACCTCATGTATTGTCAAGGCCACACAGTATGCCAAAAGATAAACAATATAATTATTATTTGAACAAGTTGGCTGGGATGTTTTGTTTTATTTAAACAATGGATAAAATATTAGGCAAAAACAACATTTTAAATGACCATTCTTTCTTCTGCTTATTAAAAGGGCCTGAGTGTAGCTAATGGGCCATTCGGGAGAAAGAGAAAGAGTATATGTCTTATTTATTTTATAAATTATAATAATTCTTATAATATATATATGTATATATAATTTCGAAACGTACAATTATTAATTGTTAAAATTAATATCTACCACTGTTTATCAAAACATGTAACAAGCATGGCACAACAATGGCCTGATTAAAACAAGTTGATGCAATTATAAAACATGTCTTATCATTTGATGGATGATACCGATTCATTATGGCACACCCATACACTTAGTACTTAGTGTGGTGTCTCTACAGAAGTATTTCATAGGTTTATTCACCTGGGACCATCAGAGATTGAGCTCCGACCTCGTGTAGGTTTACGCGGTGGCGGCGGTAGCGCAGGTGGCGGCCCGTCGTTCTCCTCCCGCCTTCGAGCACTAACACTGGCCACCTCGCGAACATTATCTAGACAATATCAGCATGATAAGCCAATCACCAATGATTATTGCGGATATCAATAGTTTTTGTTACAGATAACAAAGTGAAAGAGATAAACATTCCATGAAATAACAAGTACAAAACAATTTCAATAACAATTAGTAAGACTATTTTGAAGTCTCAAATCATTCATCAATATTCTACATTACATATTATATTATCACAATACTTTCATACAAAGATACAGTTATCATGATTCCATTTAATCAGTGTCCCATTTACTACTAAGGTCATTGATCTTCCACTTCCCTTCTGATTGATGTACGTACAGACATTTTGCTGAATTGACAATGCTTATTAATTTTTCTTGTTTACACTGCGTCAATTGATCTCGTTGTGCCAATAAAAGGTCAGTTAGTCACTACAATTGCTGTATTTGGAGGCTTTGTGTATTTGTACAAGCAATTGTTGCAAGCAATTCACTTTTAGAATTTAAATAGTTTAGGTACCTACCTATAAGCTTTATCATTTAAATAAATGAACATTTTAATTCTTCTATTAATAACTGTTCCTACAGGAAAGTTTGATTTAACTACAATATTAAAATAGCAGATATACCTTAATCTCACAGTGAATATAAAATAATACTCACAGTGAATATAAAATAATACTTTGTTTAACATTGGGTTATTTAACTACAAAATGCAAGTTAACTATGAAACAATAGACATTTCAAACCAAAGGAATAGAAATTTCTATCATAGTCTATTTAACTTTATTATGATAACAAACACCAGATGTTTTGATGGTATTGAATAGTTACATTCTACTCATAATACTAGATTTGGTTTATTAGTATTTTGGTTATTCAAAGAACTAAAATATTTAACTATCAAAAACTGTTATAGTACAGTTGGCAAATTAGTATTCAAGTTTAATTAATGTTTAGTTGTTGCAATATTCTGTTATAATTGTTATTTCTTGCAATTATTTTTAATGCCAGTAGAAATCAATTGACCTTTTAGCATTATGAATCTGCTATGAAGTGCATTCAATGTTCACATAAATTCTTCATGGCAACAGTAAGTTAGAAACAAAATAGTTTTGTCAATATCATTATTTTTGTACTGGTTTTATTAACCTGTTTACGTTAATGTGAGGCATTCACGTCGACGGTTATGAAATACCAAAGCGTGAATACCGAATTAAGTTATCATTAACACAACACATGAAAGGTAGTTGTGTGAAATGTTTGCTAAAACCTTGGATCATCAGTAATCTCGCGGAGTAAACAAAGTTACGTC
The DNA here is from genome assembly GCA_910589295.1 of Noctua janthe. NCBI lineage: Eukaryota > Metazoa > Arthropoda > Insecta > Lepidoptera > Noctuidae > Noctua > Noctua janthe. The sequence goes on from OU342560.1 coordinate 6,391,163, forward strand.
AGTTACCTGCGCTAGATAGTAGCTTCTGCCTACGGAACTGATCCAGAGCCAGACTTTCTAAACTCAAAGCCTGGGCCTTCTCCAAATCCGCTTGGAACTGAAGATCGTAGTCAGACATTATCGGACTCCCTTCAATATGTATCTACAACATTCACAAAACGAGCGTGGGAATTAAAACAATAATACCACTGTTTAGCGATGAGCACATAACACTACACAAAAACTTTAGATCCAAAGTTGTAGGCGGTATACGAATGGCTCTCATTATATCGCCCTTTGTCTTACCAAAGGAATCTCCCCGATAACGCTCTATTTGCTTAATTTTCACTACATAATACAATTTTGAATGAATCTCGGCACGATTTTATTTTATTATTTTACTGGGTCAATTCAATTTGTATGCATCATTCGAAAGATAATACGACTAAACATGGTATGTATACTCTTAATAGTTTGACAGTTAAATTCCCTTGTATTCTGGTGAAAAAGAAAGAGAAGCGTTTACTCAACCAACGACAAAAGCGACTTTTACATTTAGTTACATAATAATGGTGACGTTACTGTTTTCGAACGTGTATTTTAATCGAATAATATACTAATCGACTAATATAATAACGAACGCTTTTTACCCTAGATTTAAAAAATCTCTTAAAACTCCAATGAACTTACTTACTTTATGAAAATAAAGGGTGTATTAAAAAAACCCTTAACGAGGCCAATAGGCACGTGTTTTATCCGTCATTGTGATCATATTATTTGTTCTGAACCATATAGAAAGTTAGTACTTAGACTTTAGGTCTAAATTCCAACTAACTCACACTTTTTTTTTAAATAAAAGTTTTCAATATCATAACTACTGTAAATATACCTCAGGGATAAGAGATAAAAGGGCAGGAGAATGATGACTTTATATACCTCTCATCACCCCTGTACTATTCAACGCATCCATTTGCAAAAAGTTTTATGTAAAATACATTAAACCGTACCGTAAAACGTGATTTTTCACACCAAAAAAATGTATGCCATTCCCAGCAATAATATTTTCGCAATGTTACTTAGTTAGATGTACACAATGCTTGGTTGCAGGCTTCGTGAAGGTTACACCTCGCATATATTTTTAGGTTCTGAGACCTATTAACAGTTTTATGATTGTTATGGTTGATTTTTAACAGAATTCGAAAAAACAAGGTTGCCAGAAGTTTTATTTAAAGAATAAAACTTAGCACTTGACACGATTTTCTCCTATGGCTATTAAAAATCAGTCCACAAGGTGTAATAAATGATCATTTTTGCATTTTATCTATGTGTGGTGAAAGAAAATTGTGCGCAATTCAAAACCCGATTTGGTTAATTAACCCGACTATCTCCTTGGGTTTACTTAATTACAACTATAGACGGGCATCACTAATGGTACTGTACAGAAATGTTCTTGTTCGAAAACGTTGACAATTTGTGACCACAGATTAAAAGTGTTTCTGTTCGGAAAGAAGAAAACTCGAGTTTCTGACTTATGGTGAAAGCGCCAGGACAGCCCGCGCAATTCAAACTTTCCAACGCTGGATTCACACAGCAGTACACCGCTCGTTTTTTACAGCATCCGATTATAAACGTTAAAACAGCTAAATGTTTTCATTCGCGTATAAGACACAGCCGCAGATTTTAAAGTAATTCCCAGAGTAGGTATTCGATTACATTATAATTTCATACAGTTTATTTGAAAATACCGGTAAGTATAGACTGCGTTAAACGTGTTTAGCGGTGTTTGTTTTTCAGCAGTGCCATGGATGTGGGAACGGTTGTAGAACAGTAGAATAGGATAGGTGTGGGAGGAGGGTAGTAGGTGAGGAGTCGTACAATGCCGTGAGAACCCATTTTTTTTTTCGGGGTGTCCTTAATGGATTGTCTCCGCCCTGGGGACAGCGGAAGGGTCTGTCAGACTAATACTGTCTAAGATGACCCCGGTGTTCCCTAGCACACTTGCGTCCGCTTCAGCGAGCAGCGGGATTTTATGCGACTTTCAGCTGCCCCGGCCTGCTTGACCTCTACCCGTTACGTGCTTGAAACACTACTTTTTTGCTCTCCAGATTGCATGTTGTTATTTTATTGATTTGTTCAAGTAAATCATCAATACAACTCTCCAAGTTAGTGAAGACCTAAATGTCATGATGTCGTGAAATTATTACTGTTTCTGGTCATAAAAAAGCTCGTGGCTAAATAATAACGGCCGCTCGGATCAATTTTCAGGTTAAGCCGCGCTTGCCTAGGTTGTCCCGTGGATGGGTGACCACCCAATACATACCCAGTTTCCTCCGTGCCTCGGAAAACACGTTAAGCCGTTGTCATTTGTAGATCTTTGACAGTCGATACAGGTAGTCAGTGGCCCGAAAGTCTGACAACCAGTCTTACCAAGGTAACTTGTATAGTTGTGGTATTACCTCCTTGTAAAATACGGGTATACAGCTGCATACGGTTAGACTGGTCATAACAACTTCGAGAGTTTTATTGATGACTAGTTTCCGCCCGCGGGTATTGTTGTTCTAATGTATAAGCTATATTAGTTTAAAGTTTCATTAAAGTCTGTTCAGTAGTTACTGTGTGAAAGAGTAACAAACAAACAACCAAAAATCTCAAATTTTCGCGGTAGCGTCCCCGACGCTACCGCGAAAATTTGAGATTTTCTAGTTGTCTCTGTCTAGTTATCTCCTTCCCTCAAATATGGCGAGCGGAGTAATAGCGGATTTTCGCTCTGCTCGTGAACGGGTGCTGCTTGTGGTGACTGGTCATCTTGTTGTCCTTATTTTTTTTTAACTGTTATTAGTAATTCGTTTATATTTGAGTTTCTTTTTTTCGTAATAAGGTCCTAGTTTTTCATTTTTGACTTCAAGTTACTGCTTTATATATAAGGTCTCATTGAAATAGATGGACAAATAACAGCGTTCAGTACGTTTAACCAAAGATATCCACGCAAAAATCACTGATTAAAGTGATTTTATTTTGACTAAAAATCATTGGTTAACCAACATTTTTTGTGTATTTTCGTTAGCGGTTTTCTTTTCTTGTAAGTATCTAATACGTTTTTAATATATTTTTTTAACCATTGTCCTTATTTTGGTAGTCTGAATGATTTCTAAAAGTTTGTCCATCTATTTCAATGGGACCTTATATGTTATTTATTATTATTTATTTATTATTCCTTAACACACACATATGTACACATATGTATAATATAACCCAACATTACACGTGTAAGCGGGCACGCCCTTGATGCCTAGAGGCTTTATTTATGTATATTTTTCTGTTTAATATTTGACAAATGACAATAATTTCATAAAATGGATTCCTTGTTTATATTAACTTACACACTATTGTATAAAATCTGTTTCTTCTAAACTAACAGACAGATGAGTCACTTCTTCCCAGCTAAAACGCTAGGAAGTGGAAAAGGTAGGCGTTTTCTTGTAAACTTTGACGTTCAAAAGAGTGCTGATTTTCAGCCTAGTACATTTTGATATAAGTGGGGAAACTTTGTGATTGCATTCGAGGCGGAATTAAAACCCGAGGTGTAGGCGAGGGTGTTATGGAGCCGAGAACTGCAGTAACAAATCCCCACACGTATCAAACGACGTTGTTCAATACACTTTTGAAGAAATAAAATATTAGAATGAAAAGAATTTTTGTCAGGAATTATTAGAAAACTATGATTTAATTTCCTTTTTTTTCAGCGCTTTGCTTTTGCCAGGTTGAAGAAGAAGCAAAGGTATGATGCCGCTAAACAGCCTAATAAGAAAAATAGAAAATTCAAATATTTTTGCATTGAGAACACAAATTAATGGTTATTTGTAATGTTTATCTATGATATTCTATTTATAAACACAATTTAATACTCAAAAATTATTTACGCCTTAAAGAACCTTATGTCTTTGCCGAGATTAAAAAAAAAAGCAATCACCGCCCACTTGAACCCAAATGGGTTAGTGGACGGTCTTTTTTTTTTAAATATTCACATTTTTACCGGAGATCAAATGGTCTTGTATCTGTGGATTTTTTTATATCCGCACGTGTGCGGAAAAATATAAAAAATCCACAAGAATTTGTATAATTTCGAGATAGTGTTTTGAAAAATAATTTTTGATTACTGTCTAGTCTAAAATAAAAGAACAACAATTTGTTAGTAATATTTTATGTCGACAATTTTATTAATCGTAGGAAGACTGTTGAAGGGACTTTATCCCTTCAACTTGCTACTGCTAGCTACTTGATTATTTTAGCGCGCGGCCATACCAGTCCTTTCACTGTTATTGTACTAAGTATTTTACCTCCCTCTGAGTTTGCATCACTGTCAAATCTAGTCATCTTATCGCTCGTTCCATAAAGGTTGTCAAAATTACAGTGACTTTTATACTCGTTGTATTAAGGTAACGGTTAAATTGCAGCTGTCAGAAGTTAAATAACAGAAAGGACTGCAGTAGGAACTAACGCTGTTGTTCAAACACAGATAATTTCATAAAACGCCCGCGTGATGGATTACAGCCCATTCCCTCTCAGAGAGGAGGCTGTGTGCACCAGTAATGGGAACATTATAGGCTGATTATGCTATGCAGTTTATTGAGGATGAGAGGAAGAAAAGAATTTATATCCCTACTACAACTTGACGTTCCCATGTAATGTTCCCTAATAATTTCAAAAGAATATCACGTGAGCGAAGCCACGGGTACAGCTAGTAATTTCATAAATGTTCATAAACTAACTGCGCCTGGTAATCCTGACAATGAAGCGCAAAAAAAGTGTATGAAATTCAAGCGCCAAAAGAACGATGCAAAAATTTGAAAAACTTTTACGCCTGGCCAGTAAAAATTTTAAGAAGATTTGCGAATAATTTTTATTTGCAATATTCTTACCGAACCACATTATTTTAGGAGATCTATTTAAATTTAATAAATTTTGCAACGCACTGACTAAAAGAGTGAAAGAATTTTATGAAGATATTAAAAATAAATACTAGATGTCCACTTTTTTTACTAAACCTAGATAAGCTTAAGATGTTAATGTTGTTTTATATTTTAAAGCTAGAGTTTGTAGGTACCTTTTAGTTTTATTTTTGTTGTTTTGTTATATTAGAGTGTAAGTAAGCTAGGATTTATGTTATAAGAGTGATAATAAATTTAAGCGTTACCTAATTTAGTGATAAAAGTGTAACCATAAATTGGTTATTTTTAATATTCCACTTTTAATATTCGTATGCCGCTTCTAGCGGTGGATATGTCCTGACCCATAACATTTTAAAAACTTTGTGCCCACCGTATCCTACGAATAATATCCTAAAAAAATGTCTTTGGCTTTGTGATGAAAATAAATGTTAATGGATGGAGAGGAAGAGGAAGGCCAAAGATGATTGTGTGTGTTGGGAATCATATGAAAGAAAAAGAAGTAAATGATACCGTGACGGCCTAATGGAAGAAAAAAACGTGTTGCGCCGACCCCAAGTACCTAATAATCTTGGACAAGAGCAGGAAGATGATTGAAGTTCAATTATTTTGACAATTCATTATTTTCGCAAATTCATCAACATTAATATTTTGCTTTTAATTGTTACGTCATGTACTGAATACGACCCCCAATTTGTCAGAATATAGCTATTCCATGAAAAAGAACCCATATTTGACTATTTAGACCCACTTTGTTTGTGGATTAAGTAACTTCTATTTTATTGTCTGTTAGAAATTGTTTAATACTCTTTACTATCACACGTCCTGTTTTGGGCTGCGATAAACAACGTACGGGATGCGGAGCACCTGAAAAAGCACAACGCTTTAATTTTATCAACACACGTCTACCATTTGGTAATATTCATTTCAAGGGCCAATCAATACCTGAGGGCCCCGAGGGATTCAGGTTCGGCGTGGTCGATTTTTTTCGTTTGTTACGCTTTTTTCTCACTACTTTACGTCTAGTACCAGCAAATCCTTTATTCGGCGAACCGTTTACTTGCGTATCTGGATTTGACTTAACCTTCGATAACATGCCGTGTGTAAGTGAAGCCCTTTGTGCATAATTAAATGTAGTCCTTTTATTCCTATTGAGCGAATTATTTCTGGATGTATTTGTGAGAAGTCTCGGATAGTCATCGTTTTTTTCAGACGGAGCGGCCTGATACCTGGGCTTTTTAGGCGCAAACAAACTTTTGGCCCTCTTTTTCTTCTTCCTACGGTTTGACTTTCCTTTCTTAGGGTTAAAGTCCAATTTTAAATTAGGCATTTCTTCACCGTCCGTTACGTTCCCTTCGGCTCCTCTCTGTAAACATTTTGTTAAAATTTTCGTAACCTGAACATTTCCCTAGTACATATTAGTATAACGCCTGTAATCACTAAATTAGGCAGAGATGTACCAACAGTACACCTACATTTGGCCAAATATGTTTAAGACCAATTTCCATCAACCGGTATCCAGACTCCGTAGCTACTTCTGAGAAATTCCTGATGGTAAAACCCAATAACACTTTGTCCGATCTGGGAATTGAACCCTCATGGTCAGCAGTCGCGCTTGTGACTACTAGACCAACGAGGCATGCAGTCACTACTACTACCTAGTTATCTAAAATGGCGCGTATCCTTATGGATCGATGTCTCGCGGACATAAGGACGTTTGATCAGACAAGTGACAACACATACATAAGTAAGTAGGTATAAACAGATACACCTATAATTACTTATTAAAAGGCGAAGGCTATTTAATATTAATTACCCTTTTATAAACCATATCATCTGTGTCTTGTTTATTGCAGAATTCCAATATTTTCTTGCAGACTGTCCGCAAGTTTTTAATTCTTTCCTTCTTCCTTTTACCTATTACGTATTTGTCTGCGTCTTCGAGTCTTAGTGTTCTGAAAAGCAAATTTTACTAAGTAGGTACCTAATTGTACGGGTGGAAGGGAAACCGATGCAAAACGGTTACCATATTTTTTCGGCGCGGCTTTACTGAAATTTAATTTATTATCATAGGTGATGCCGCAGCCGCAGTCGCTCCATGTAAAATACTGGTATTCAGCTGCATCCGGTTAGACTGGAAGCCGACCCCAACAAAGTTGGGAAAAGGCTAGGCAGATGATGAGGTGATGCCGCAGCAGAACTTTGTTCAAAAGTTAAAAAATGCCTAAAACTTTGGCAACGATCACTAATCAAACATTTTTTTTTGTAATTTTTGGCATTACTTCATAAAAATGTTGTATACTGCAAAAAAAAAATACTACGCCAGATGTATAAATTACTGGTTAATATCCTTGTCTTAACAGCTATCTAAAAAGGTATGAAACATAATAAAAATTTATGGCGTGCATCTCATAAGGTGATGATTCGAAAAATCAAATTAAACAATTACGTGAACATTATTACTATTTTTAATCAATATTCTTTTTTTACGATTTTCATAATGTTGTCCATGACTTTGTATTAAGTTTTATATTTTTTTAGATAGCTGATAAGACAAGGATATTTTCTTTGGCGTTTGTTTTGACGTACCACGAATGTTTTAACCCTACTGACCTCCTGCAAGGAATACGTCCAGCTACCAGTAACCCTGTAGGTATACATACTTGATAACTTTTCGTTTGGCCATGATATTCTCAGCGTCCTTCTCGTCAATCTGCATGGCCGTTTCCCAAATATCCTTGAAGAGTAGTCTTCTTTCCGCATAACTTTCTTCCTTTGTCATAATATCCATTCTGGCAGTGCGGTCAATGCTACTAGCTCGCGCTGTAGGTAAAATAAAATAATTAAAAAATACTACAATGTTAACAGATGATTTATTATGTTAAAAAAAATGTTTCTGTATTATTTTGTCATTTTTGTGTTTAATATTTTATTTTATTGATTCTTGAGATTGAATTATTTGTTTGATGTACCTAAACCTAATGAAAGGTACCTAATCACTAGTGTCACGACTCACGATGACATTAAAAGAGAGTATTATAATTTATTGATACTCTGTGGAAAAGAGTCAGGAAATTACATACTCTTTAGGAGACCGTAGCATAAATATTTATCTTTTTTGTGACTTTTGAAACACAAATTGAAGATTTAAGACTGGGTCACTTTAATATCTATTATGTAGTAATAAGGATATTAAAGTGCAATTCGGGTGGCACACTAAACGATGGATCCAACGTATTGTGCCCGGCACGAATAAACCATAGGCACCGCAACAAGTTGTTACGAACTTGCGAAGTAGTCGATCGCGTTGACTGTCGTTCAGTAGGCGGGAAGCTCTTGGCGAAAGGTTTCCTCCAACAAAAAATACACACGCGCTCGCATAATAATCTGTTTGAGTTTTCTTTTGGTTTGTTCCTTATAATGGTCCTTCGATCCGAATATCAATAAAATAACTTTTTCGTTTAAACCTTTTGAATAATCGTCGCGATGCCGAAAGAAAGTACATAATTAAACTGGGAAAAATAATAAAAATAGTTACTTTTTTTACTAATTTACAATCGGTGAAATGTCGAAACCATGCCTGTTAAATACGACCCGAACACTTTGTGGGTGGCTCTCACTCAATATGGTGATGGCAACATCTTCGAGGTGTATCCTAAACTCTTGGCCCAGCTGTTCCTGCAGGAAGAGGCTGCGAGACAAGATGGTGATACAAGTGAGGCGGAGAAACTGGTCCTTCCTAGTGACAAAGATTATAGACTGCAGAAATACTTCGTTCTTGTCGAATTACAGAAGGAACTGGAAGAGTAAGTTTTAGTTTTGAACATTAGTGAAGAGACTATAGTCCTTTCGGGAAAATTTTACTTTTCAAATCAGGCTAGACCTATCTAGATTGCCGTATGCATCCTGCTTATCTCTTTACAAAACACTGCACTTCTCAATACAATTCGAAAAACCAATTTCCCTAACGAAGCGGAATCAGGTAATCAGTTATTGTAGAACGACCAAGTTCCGACTGTTCCGAGACAAAACTCATTAACGATTAGATTAGCTTCACGTTAAGCAAACTGCTATAACCCTGATTGCGTGGTCCCACAGCCCCCTACGGCCATGACCTACACACATAATAACACTGATAGGTACACCGCTTGAACATACCACACACCTTGTGAATGACACACCAGTAATTGGATGGAACACCAATGCTACCTAGTTCTAAATAAAGAAGTGATGCCCATTGTTCATTCGTAACAGTCAATTTTGCTGTATGATGTCAGCTAAATCGGTTTGGGGGCATTGTTTTCCGGGGTTTTTGAAAACCCTGGTGAACGATTAATTGGGAACTACCTAATATGAAATTACCTTATTGGTGAGGTTCTTCAGAAAGGTCAGGTGCGTAGTACTCGAATCCGGCGTGAAATGATTTGAAATTTATTTATTTGCCAGATTAAAGGTCTCCTTATATTCGACTTATCAGTCGTGCACATATTTCTTAGATGTTAGTGCATGCATAATAATATCATGAAATTAAATCAATTTCATTAGTTGATACACATCATAGTCATAATAAAATTTTCAGTCTTGCTTCGTTAATATTAATTAGGAAAATTTAATTTTAAAATATATTGAATTAGTTTATAAGATTATATATCACAGTCAAGACAGTTCATCGATTTATTGATTAGATTTATTAATAATGTCAATAATTATAATTTAAATGAGTGTTCGTTAATTTATATAGGTACATCATGTCTGTTTCAAATTTAAATAATCATCTATTGTAAAAAAACATCTGCCACAAGTCAATTGTTTAAAGTTCTATTAAATTCTAAGTTATTCTTTTTTCTTATTTTTTCCGATAATTTATTATATATTTTCACCGCCATGGTGTAGCAGTCTTGTTACATGTATAACTTTAATCTGCTTCGAGGTACCTACCTCCTGCGGTTTTTGTACCATTTTCCTTTTAAATTGGGCCTTATCATCCTGATAAAAAAAGTAATAGGTGGTTTCTGACGAATTTACACATTTCAAAAACGTATATCGATGGAAGTGAACTGTAAGTAAACATTTATCAGTGAATATTGGTCGGCACGAATCAGACCACTTGAGACTTTTGTTGACCTTACGCATTTTTTCTAGTCTATAAAAGCTCTCTGGGCGTAGAATTCCCACATACGATTATCCCATTCCTCAATACTGAACATACATGACTGTGATATACCATAAAATGCTGTTTCTTTATTAGTTTTTTTTATTTTTATGAAGTGTGTAAACGGACGCTTGGGTGTATGAGGATGTATGAACGTAGACGAGGCAAAAGGAGTATGTAAGGAAGGATCGTAGCAGGTGGCGTTCTGTGGTGTCTGCCCATGGGAGAAAGGCGTGAGTTTAAAAATATTATGAATTAAAATAACTGGCTAAGAAATCTGAACAAGTAGGTACGCACAACGGCCAATCAAGCTATACAAAACCAGTTTATACGGATCTCACGTTGAACGGGAAATTTATACAAAGCAAGGCCATGTTATACTGGAAATGTACAGCTTGATGTGCCGCCGTGTGTACCTATGATTTCAACTGGCTCACCTCACATAAAAAATAATTCCAAAAATTTACTCAGCAGAACTGCCTCAATGGCTTTGAATTTGAATGAATAATTTTTGATGCCTGGCTTTAGCGTAAGTTACATAACCACATACCTATGGCTCGATGCGAGAACGTATGTAACGTTGCATGTACAGACTCAATACCATTATTTCAGTGAATGCATCGAAATACCGACAGCACTAAATTGTGCGGTTTGGTGGATAATGCGAAATCGAAGTGCATCGGTCACGCTAGATAGGAACATTTAGACACCATGTTTTAGAAAATAATCTAAAACGTAAATCAAGTAGGTATAAAAATAAAAAGAACCCTTTTTTGAGTGGACCTGGCTTCTGGAAGCTGGGGGTTGATCTTGCCCTTCTTACTGAGAAAGGGAACAGGATTCCATCAAAACCAACATACTACCTATTCGCAGTCCGTTGGAGGACCTACTAAGATTAATATTCATGAATTAAGGACGCTGTTACATTTTCGATGAACTCAAATTTAGGTAACTAAAGTCGCACACAACAACATCACGCGTACGCACATATTGAACAACTCTGAGCGCTCGATTTTATACTTCACTTCGTCCATTTCATTATTTTTTAATTTTATTGATTCTAGAAGAATACTTGGACATTTGAAAATGCATTTGGTAACTGGTACTTAGTACCGTCGTCTTGATAAGCAGGTTAGTATTTTTAACCGACTTCAAAAAAAGAAGGTGCTAGACCGTATGTATCCGCGATTTTCTCAAAAACTACTGATCCAATATTGATCGGGTTTTCGTTTACAAATGAAAATGTTTTCAGGGAAGGTTTAATTGTAGAATGTATTAGGATCTGAGATTTTCAAAGATAGACAATGGAACTATTCAATAACAAACAGCAACAGACTCGCGATCGCAGTGATCGTCTAACTATCTTACTTATATTATAAATGCGAAAGTTTGTGCGGATGAACGGATGAATGTTTGTTACTCTTTCACGCAAAAACAATTTTGAACGGATTTGGATGAAATTTGGTACACAGATAGTTTATAACCTGGATTAACACACAGCATACTTTTTATTCCGGTAGGACGTTTCCGTGGGATAATAATCGAACATCACGCCGGCAACGCCGCGGGCATAATCTAGTATATACATATAAGGTCTAATTCATACACGAAATATTTTCAGAGAATCATAACGAGAGTCATAACAGCTATAACAAAGCCATTTCAAGGGATTTTTATTTTTTCTGAGTGTATTTTTATAAAAAATAAATAATTTAAAATTACATAACCCTCTACATAAATATTATTTTTGAACATCCATTATGCTAGTTTACTACGTCGTATTTAGCGATTGTCATTGTTAGAATATGGGAGTAAAGGCTTTATGCAAAAAGTCTCAAAAAGAATTTAGAATTATAAGAATTTCGTAAAAAAAAATAACACTCAGATAATTTTTTTTTTCGTTGCTATGGTGACTTTACGACTTTTAGAAGTTACTCTTAAAATATTTCGTGTATGAAAATATACACCTTATACATATACATACATGTATATGCATCTTGGTTAAGACTCCATGTTCGATATAAGCGACCCCAAAAACCATGAAATGACACCCATGAAGAAAAGTTATCAAATTTTTGTCGGCAGCATTTTGGATTTTTGTTATGATCATATATCCGATACTAGAGAACCCAAAAACCATGAAAATGCCACTCACTCACAAAAGTTGTCAAATTTTTATCGGCACCATCTTGTATTTTGATATTGTCTCCATATTCGTCATACATACATACAAACCGGTTAAAATCATAACCCTCCTCGCGCACATCCACTTCCAAACCTCATCGCCAACAGCTTAACTTTATCCATCCCAATCCTAACCTTACTTAGAGCTGCTTAACTCCACCCATTCATTCCGCAACCTTGTCAACAACTGCTTAACCTCACCCGTCCAAATTCCGATCTTACCCAATGTAATTTCTAAACCACATTCTATTAATAAAAGTATGAAACTCGTACTTCATTTTATTTAAGTCCGAAAAAGTATCAACTCCTTCCGATTACGCACGACGGTACACACGCATGCACACTACAATATTTTCTAGTAATTTTATCGTATTTATTTTTTGCGAGAGAGCGATACACCCGTCCTTCCACGAGCGCTTCTGAGCGCGGAAGCCGGAATGATGACTCGCGAGAGCAAAATGTATGAAGAATTCGGCAAATGTTTTTATTTTAGCTAATAATTGAAAAAATATGTTGATTTTGATACAAAATAATTAGCTGAACCTATAAAGGACTATATATACCGCAATTTGTTATATTTTTTAAGATAAAATATGCTGTAAATTTACCTAAACTGACACCTATTCTGACCCTATTTTTTTAAATTTTCTGCGATTATTGTGATGGGAAAAACGTATTTGTGCGAAAATTTTGTATGACGTCATACAATTTTTCTGATGCCAATCTGGAGATGAATATACTATCTTTAAATTAAGACCATCATATTTTGACATTTGTGATTGCTTATACATTAAAATGGTACCTGAAAAACACTGTTATTTGTAGAAAAATGTAATAGCGTCCTTAAGTGCTGGCCATAAATAAAATACTTACAATAAAAAAAAAACAAATTCCGTCAAAACAGTTGCACTAGGTATGTGACATCTTATGTCAACCAAATAAAACATATTGAACAGATCACGTCCCAAAAAAATCAGCAGAAGAAATATATAAATTATTTAGCGTTATTTATTATATTATTTAGACAGTTATAATTTATTTTGATCAACCCGTATAAAAACCCAAGAAACTTCCACGAACTTCCATATCGAATACTAATAAACCAGTTAAAATAGTGTCGAAAGATGTTTTTTTAGAAAATGGCTCAATGCATCAAATGGAAAAACAATTAGAGCAACAGGGTCTTCTAAAGGCGTAAGTGTGTAGGGGTATTACGATTAAGGCAATTACTGACAACACCAAGTCCCACTTTCGGTTTATTTTTCTTGTAAGTAATCGGTCATCGGGGCATTATCGCTAAAACGCCCATTGCCTTACCCTACCTGCTCCTTGATGAGGTTTTTCAAAAGGCCTACATTATAACCAGACCAGGACTTCATTTAAAAACCGGAAAATCTTAATGACTTAGGCATAACTTGAACAAAAAATTCTGTACATCAAGTCCTCTCCTTTCCTAGGGACGAAGATGGTAACAAAGTGGCTAAGCCATCATTGGAGGAACCGGTAGAGGAATGGGCGCCTTGGTCGCTTATGGTGGCAACCAAGAATCCACACGCGCCACCACCGGTCTCCGTCAAAAAATCACATGGACGCGCCTGGGACATTGGACAGGTAGGTAGATATCAGAATGTGATATGAGCTTTGAAGTCTGACGTGCAGGCTGACATACCTACTTGGACTTCAATGATCTTCAAGGGTTCAAAAGTCAATCCGATAAGGACCAAACCAGTACAAGGAACCAAGATGTGCGTGTGAACTGAGGGACCACACTCGTTTTTCGCAAAATAGAAATTGTAGGATTTAGTAGAAGACTTAAAACAATTGTAGAACCAAATCTGGGAATTTGTAAACAAATATATTAAAAACTACAGCCATTAAAGTGTGGTCTCTCAGTCCTCACACAGCATCAGCCAGATCTCGGGAAGTATGTGGAAAATTAAGGTTTTGTGACTACAGATATTTAGTAGAGAATTAGTAAAGATAGTTACTAAATAACAGACCACAAAGATTTAAAGCTAAAAAAGATATAACGACTAAACTGTGGTCCCTCGTACCACACAAGAAAGAAAAATATTTTGTTGAATATTACCGAATCAAATAACTAAAATCTTTCTTTTTCTACAGAAAGTTACAGTAAAAGACTAAAGACATTTTGTAAAAAGAAATGGTACAAGAATATCGACGCAATTTGAAAATAGAGGATTATTAACACTGGTCCCTCAATCCTCACGTCCACTGACATAAGGGCATGCTACATTTTGTTTCATTGTGTGGTCACACTACTCTTCTATTTTCTTAGGATTAAAAAAATAATATTATCTCAGCTAAGAGGTAAGAATTACACAATTTTAGATACCTATTATTTAGTAGAAAGTTTCTACTAAAAGTTAGGTACACTAGACTTTCTGATAGTCCTCTCGTCTAGCATCTAGTGCATGCCCTTACCACACTTTAAGGGCTGTAGTTTTCAATATATTTGTTTAAAAAATCCCAGATTTGGTTCTACAATTGTTTTAAGTCTACTACTAAATCCTACAATTTCTATTTTGCGAAAAACGAGTGTGGTCCTTCAGTTCACACGCACATGAACCAAGTAGGTACAATGGTTCAGAGGCTTTTTTCATAAACCAACTATTTTGCCTAAATCTTGTGTCTAATTCCTAGTCTTTTACAATTACAAGCTTAAATAAACAAAAGTTTACCACAATAACGAGGTCTGTATTGTAACAAAAACTATTTAAAAGATTCCCATTAAGATTTCAAAAGTCCGTAACAGTCAAGGCTTGAGCTATGCTAATATTAGCTGAGCCTTGTAATGCTGTATTACGAGGAAATAATGGTGTTTCAGTTATGGATAGTAGTTAGGCGTTGATATTACTACGTTCATCGCTTCTAAACACGCGCTACTTTGCCTAAATAATCTATTTGCATCACACTCTGCAGTCACCTATTACAGGTTGAAAAAATGAAAGGAAGGTGGAATATGAAATACACCCAAAGCACCTTGTTCATTATGTTGAACAAGGGCCCTCTGGGAAACTAAAAGTCGCGGAGATTAATCTAGAAAGGGCCGATGTGCTATGTACCATGTAGATCTCTTGCCTTAAAATAGAATTTAAAAAGCTATCCGTAACTTGCAACTCCTTTCGCTACTCTCATCAGGCAGTCTCAGGTCACATTTACTTCCATTTACAGGTGCTAAAGGCGGCGCGTCTACTGTGCAAGCCACCGCGGCCCGTTAAATTCATCGACGAACAAGAGATGCGTTGGGTGTACTCTCTCATTTACGAAGTTTTTCGATGTGAGTGGACGGAGTATTTAGTCACCTCGACAGTAACTACGAACACACTAAAGTTTTCAATTTATTGGTCTCATAACTCTCAACCGCAAATCCCTCACGAAAGTTTCTGCATAGGCGAAGCCGTTGAAATAGAAAATAAACCTATAAAAAGCCCATATAACATGGAATAAAAAAGTTCCCTTGCGTGAATCTACTTGTAAATGACTGACAAATAGCGTATAACAGTCGCAAAGCGTTCACGAGTCGAAGCAAAAGTCGAATAAAAGTGAAGTGTCACGAAGTTCCGAAGCGGCTTGTAAATTAACAGACGCCGTGCCAAGCTACTTTATTGCAGTTACAAAGCGTTTTTAAACTTTATCAAGTTGATGCCTACACGATAAAGTTGCGATAAATAGCGTGTTAAGTTAAACTAGTTTCATTGCTATTAAAATATGGCCGACATTCTCACTTTGGTGTCCATATCAGCTCCCTTGATCTGATAAACTTATTGTAGTAGGTCTCTGCCGGCATGCCAAATATTTGCAATATTGGAACTCGCTCAAAATTCCCATGAAACACCGGAATAGTTTAGTCACGAAAATTATAAACTGCAGAAATATTTCATTGCTCGATTTATGATGGAATTTGGAACTACCAAGAGTACAAGCCATGTTTGATAGTAATGGACTACCTACATGTTTAAAACAATACGAGCTGCTGAAGTATGTGAGAAAGTAAGTGAGTCTATGTGACTCTACTCAAGCAAGACAACCTGTAACTATGATTGTCGTTAAACGCTTAATTATCGATCTGACGTTTACCCAAAATTTTCTGTTTGAGATGAGTTTCTCTCCAACATCACCATCTGCCTAGGCTTTTCCAAACTATTTACCAGTCCAGTTTATTACATGGCAAAATCATGGTGATATCCTATCTGACCTCCACCACCCAGTTACTAGGTAGGTCGATACCACTTGGGTAAGACTAGTTGTCAGACATTCGGTCTTCTGATGGCATGTAACGACTGTCAAATATTTGCAAGTTTCAGTTACTTATGTAGGTAGATACAATTTCAACCGGTTTCTAGATTTGCTAAAATTCCAACTACAATTCCAGCTAAAGATTTATCTACTGTAATGCACATATTATATCCATGTTTGCCGAAATAAAAATGCCATGAATTCTATGTTATTTGCCCTTTTTATTATTCAGCACTTTGGATGTCTACCCATATAGAAGTTTTCGGTCACGCGACATATTATTTTGCGGTTTTATTTGAACTTCGCTTTCGTAAGATTTATATTTCAAAATAACGAGTTGATGTTTTCAGATAAAACCATATTGGATCAAGCTTTAGACGACATAGCATTTATGCAAATTAATCGCGAGGTGAGTTATTGTGATGTTTTGATTTTCATATCCGCTCCTCTTGTGTGTAATGTTGGGATCATCTCACTGGAGAGATAAAGCCCGGAATAGGACACAATGGAGAAATATACCCTGACTAGGTTAAGGCCCACGCGTGGTTGTAAAGACTCGGATGATGATGACTAATTTATAAATTCGTACCTATGTCAAATTACTGAATTCTTATCTGAAGATTATACAGGTGTATTGCGAGAATGCTGCTCGCTTCGATTCTTCTCCAAATAATCGCGCTGGACCTTGTATTTCAAATAATATGGAACGTTCAGCTAGCTACAGAAATTCCTCAGCTCACCCTATCAGTAGCAATGAGGTGAGCACTGAAAGGCGGTCGATTTTGATGGTGGTTATGTCGTATACCGACGAGAGAAAGCTCATTAAAGTTTGTTAAATAAAGGATCTATGAGATGGATCACAAACTGGATCCGGTTACGATCAATCGTATATGGGGGCTAGGCTAATACGATAAATTATACATTAATATACAAGACATCAGTGTATGCAGCATAAAAATCGTTACAGTAGGCAAAAAATCGCCGACTTAAATTGTTATGCCGTTCATGAACTTGTAAAAAGATTGACGAAGGTCTCTTTACTCGTTGCGGTTGTCAAGGCTGTATATTTAGCCCTCATTACCGAGCAGTAATAACTACCCGTTACGGTAGGTTCGACAAGATGTTACAATAAAAAGTATGCCCCATCTAACTCGCATTACGCCCTTATCGTGACCGAATCCATTTCTTTTCGAATGTTGAGAATGCTCACGAAAATGAGCTCTATATTTACGACCATTTATTCTTGTAAGCGAACGAAAAAATCGGCATTTTGTAGTTTTCGAGACTGATAAAATGGTTTCTATTAATAAAAACACGAATGTACGAGACGTTTAAGATGGACACCATTTAATTGGATAACAAATAGTAGACGAAAAAATAAATAAATAATAAATACGAATTTTAAGCGCTGTAATGTTACATATTATTAGCTTGCATTTGCGCTAGAATTTTTCCTTTTTGTTAGTAAAATTTTAACCGACTTCCAAAAAGAGGAGGTTATCAAGTCGACTGATTTTTTTCTATCGATCAAAACTTACTTTTGAAGATCGACTAATTTCGCTTACATTTTCACTATAAAATATCTGTATGTCCAGTTTTTGAATCACCGTCACATAGTATGGCTGTTCCTAATGGAGTTAGCGAGAAGACGATGGGGAGGACGAGCAAGGAGCGAGATAGATTGTGCCACGAAATTGTTGGATGAAAACGGGTACCCCTTCAAAGACATCGAAAGTCTCATATGGGAGCAAAGGATTCACCTTGCTGCCTCCATAGCAAGGATCCGCATCAAAAATCGGGCGTTCACGTAAGTTGTACGAATATTTTTATCTGAAATGAGTCTCTTCATATGTATGATAAAAGGATAGGTTTTACTAGCAGATGACAAAAAATCCTAGAATTTAAGAACATCATGCAAATCCTACCAAAAAAATGAAAGTGCCAAAAAAATAAACCCTGGATATTTTTTACTATTACAACGGAAGTACCACTAACCCTTCCCCAACTGTTTGGGTTTGAAAATACAAAAAATCATAGTTTGATTTAAACTGTTTTAAGTATAATTTAAAAAAAAATACAGACTTTACGCAAGTCTTGGTCGTAGGTACTTAACTGTCATAATAAAAAAAACGTATTCCATAATGCCGTCTTGCGAAATATGGACTTTATTTATTTTTTGCACGGGCCGTGAATTTCCTTTACGTACGGTACTAAGGTCAGTATGTCGAGTAACTCCCTTGTTTGCTTACTGAGCCTTGAATATTTTGTTATGCAGCCCCAATAAAAAGTGCTTACGCAAAAATTGAAGGCCAGGAAGAACAAACATTGATGTATAAAGGTCATTACAATGTTTTATTGTCTGCAGGCTATCGGATTTATTGCCAGCCCACCTGCGCGAGGAGCGTGTATCGGCGTGTGTCAACAAAGACTCTGTCACGGGATGGGTCAACACTTTTAAGGCCAAGTTAGTTCTGGTTTTCCCCAACTTTCCCACAATACAGGCAGACGATGATCAGCTACCAGAAACAAAAAGGGTTTTTCTCAAAATGGATGTAAGTCCAACAGAATTGTAATACCTATATCTCAAATAATAAGACACATTTCAGACACATGACAATTTGATACACAGCTTTAAGATTTAATTATATATGTCCTTAGACTTTTTTCAGAGGGTCGATTTGTTGTGATTAGTTTTCCAACCCCTGCAGAACCCTTGATTTCGTCTCCAACAACCCAACCGCAGAGTTATTTCACTTTGTAGATCAGGCACATAACCCGTTATCAGCCATAGTACGCAAACGGAAATATGTTTTCAGAAAAGTCGCGTTGCTAGTGAAGAGGTTACACGAGCTGGGGTACACGTACAGCAGCTCTCGACAACTTTGTGCAGGAGAGTACCGATTCGATCGTGTCTGTCCTAGGTTGGTATTTTTATAGCATTTTCTTGTATTTAAGTAAGTTATTTTAGCTCTTTTTCACGCTAAAATATGCCTTTGTTATGGATGGTTAAAGTTGGTTTTTCGATTTCATTTGCAGATTTATCACCATGCGTCCACCAGAAAACGCCAGCATTGGAAAACTAGAGCTTGTTAAGGATGGAGTAATAGTTCTTCAGGTGTTTTGATCTTTTTTTCCGTTATAACCAACGCAAATCGACCTCAGTGTTCCTCTGTTTTATTCATTGCTTTTTTATGTCATTCTCATACAAAATGGAACCGCTTTATATGTCTCGAAACTCAAGAACGGATGTTTACACCAAAACCATCAATTAACCATCACTACTCCTTGTTTCTTCCATCAGGAGCGTGAATTTTGCGAGGGCGCATCAACTTTGTGCCGCGCCCTCCGCGCCAACAATCTCCGAGGTGTAGTGGCACAAACGCACGCGTCTTCTCCGCGCTGCTCGGCATACCTTGCTGCTCAACTGCAAGAACTAGCCGCAGTCCTCAAAGCAAAGGCGCCAGCAGCACCTGCTACACCGGAACTTGGGAAACTAGTCGTGTTCGGAGCTGGTGATAAGTACGATCAACATTTTTCCATCAACTGATCAAAGACCTTTCTCCCTCTTCTCTTGGTAACCGGTTTTTGACAGTTTTTTTTTGTATGTACTAATTTTCTGTGACGTCTGCGTTTAGGCATTGTTGTCATATTTTCTGACTTTTCTGGATCTCACGTCACCTTTAAACCTAATCTTCGGTCTTCTTCTAGAGTGCAGAGCTACGTCCTTGCTCTACGCGAACTGGGTATTGAAGCGTCTGAGGCTCCACAATCTAGTGCCCCCGTGTGTATCATCAGTGAAGCCGTACATTGTGACACTCCTACAGTTTTAAACGCGCTGGATGGAGTCGTGGCTGTGTTGGCCACACCGCCCAACTCGTACTCAGCTGTTACAGATCCGATTGATCTTGTTTGCGGACGCGGTGGAGACCTTACAATGCTTGAGGTATGATCATCATATTCGCCATCATTCCGGAGCCCGACTTCACCCACTGCTGGGCATTGGGGTCTCTTTGCTTGTGATAATCTCCAATTTCCTGTGTCAGCTTCATCTAGGTTTTACAACTGAGTTGATCATAACTCAGTTGTAAAACCTAGATGAAGCTGACATCAAACTTGGCAATTCAGAAGTTTAATACAATGTACTGAAGAGAAAAGTGACCAACTGGCTTAAGTGCCTGTCCTATGATGAGACTGAGCAACTTATGGTGTCAAAAACGCGGTATACACGCACACACACTATCACACACCTCATCCCCACCTCCACTCTACATATACACAACACAGTAACACGTAAACAGTGTAAATTATCATATTTTTTGTATTATTTTCATTCCCTTTATTTTGTTAATTTATAATTTAACTTCTTTTAGATTAATCTGGAAGAATGTCTATTCTATGTATTTTGAATTGGGCGTTGATAGCTGCGCCACAGTATTTTACTTTTGTAGCTATCTTCGTTTTTCCTGTGTAGGTCACACGTATAACTTAAGTTGTTCCAAGTAATTTTTTTTTTATTTTTTATTATTTATTATATTTTATATTATTAATTAAGAAGAAGCAGAATTGGATAATCCATAAATATACGTATACTATTACTTGCTCCAGATTCTCACAGAATCGGAAATTGATGTGAAAGGCAAGGCGCGCGTGCAATCGATATTGGAAGAACAGAAGGAAACTTTAAGGTGTCTCATGTCGAAACCTCAGGTAATTTACAAACAACAATTTTCCATAAACTCATTTCTTACTCGAGGCTACTTGAGATATATTTATGTTTTAGATTCAAATGATATTGTACGAGACTCATTCAGCTTTGGAAGCGGAGAATCAAGCGCAAATCACCCGGGCAGTGGCGGAAGCGAACAGATTGGCGCGCGAACGACATTCGTTTCTGAAAAGGAAGCATCGACAACCTGTAAGTTGACAAGACTTAAGATTTTCTCCAGAATCTTCATGTACTTGCGAATATTGCCTGCCTATCGATATACTTAGTTATAAAATGAAACCTACAACGTTCTTTTCAGAGCCCACAAAAGCAGGCAGCGCAATCAAGTGGCAACGAAGTTGTGGTTGCAAACGAATCTGCCGTCACTAATGAAACTATCACAGCGAACGAATCGACGACTACGCTTATGACGACATCTCGCTCCGACTTAGATAAAGACGATTCAGAAGGCGCGTCTATCTGCCAATGTCCCGAAGATACGAGTCCATCCATGTCTTCCCCTCCTAGCACAGCCAAGGACAAGGCTAGTGTTGGGGCTCTGAAGAAACAAGCAGAAAGTATGGACGAGCAGTCAAAGTCGGGGACGAATAAAGCAAAACCTATCCCTGAAATGCCCAGCCAGGATATTCCGAGAGACCCTGATAAAGATAGTCCTAATGTTGTTGTAAGTGCAGAACGCTTAGCGAGTCCTGTTTTATTTTCATTTTCCATTATAATTTTCAAAAGTATGTTGAGTTGATGATGTCTTTAAAGTCGCTGGACATTCTTGGATAAATGAACACATTGGGAGCTCGGAAACGGAAAGCGTGGAAGAAGAAATGGGAGGCCTACATCTAGCAGTGTGTGACTCCGAGCTGAAATGATGATTATATTTTTGGAAATGTTATCGTTGTTGCAGGTGCCAAGTAGTGATTTATTTGAAATAAGGACGCTACCAAATCTGGGGAATGGTTTAGATATCAATTATATACTGGAGAGAGACGGGTGTTACCTTGGCCTTATTCAGAGGAAGGTAAGCACTTTCATTTTCTCTCTGATATACCTGTTGAGATCTGTAGAGAGTTTTAGGGCCGTCGCTATTAAAAATTATTTATTTTGGGACAACTAGATCCTAAGGCTAGTATACAAAAACTTAGAATCTATTGTTAGTACTTAGATAAAATTACAAAGGACTACACTCATCATAATATACAGGGTGAATTTTTGAAGTGGGCGTGGATGGCCAAATCTGAAACCGCAGGAATAGCGAAAAACACTCAAAGGGACTCCTTTAGTTTTCATCAAAATCGGGCTCGAGACTTCGAGCCCGATTTTGATGAAAACTGAAACTGCGATCCGATGCGATGCGTGCAGTTTGGTGGAAATCATCCTTAAGACCTGCACAATTCGCTCATATAACGTAATGAGTCTATTATTAATTTGTGGGCACTTAGGTTACAATATGTCCCGTAGCTACAGTCAGTGAACTCGAAAGGAAACTCAATGGTTCGCAAAACTTCCTGACATAAGTCATGATATTCACTGATTTGGGATCTCTCTCCCTCCAAATCATGTCGTAATTATATAGCTTCAGCCTAATCGTATCTGGATCACATTCGATATATATGAAGATGGTCAGACACATACCGGTCCACACATACTGGTCCACAAATGTGCAAGTACCCGAATCGGCGTTTAGTCTCTTCACATCTGCAAATACCCACGACCTATTCAAACAATGCCTCTCAAGCTCATCATAAAACAGTTCTTTGGGATGGGCATTTAAATCACCCCACAAAAATACTGTTTCCATGTTACTACTCTCTTCAATGGCACTAATTTCACCTAACACATTCGAGAAAATAGGCAAATTATCGATGGAATTCACAGGCATGTGTACGGAAAATGCTAAGATCTTACGTCCCCCGATTGTCGCCTTAATTGCAGTTATTCGGGCACTACTACATTCTACAACAGAAACCATCTCAAATAAAGCCTTTCTCCAGAGAATGGCCCTATAGACACCTATAGCTATTGCGAGGGCCCTAAAAACAACATCTGACAATATCTATAACATTATCTTATAGTCGACTGTTTTCCTTGATGTTTTGGTCGTGCAATATAGAAAATATTGCTGTTTTTGATTTTCCATCTCCATTACCGTTTTAATATAAGTACCTACACTACACTACCTACGTACCGATTATAAATATTTCAATAATCTTGAAATCTGGCAAAATGGCACGTTTACACGCTTGCCGAGGCTTGCCAAACGTCCACAAACACAAGCGTGTGAACAGGGTGTTAGGCTTAGCTTGCGTGGGTTTGTCGCCGATTCGGACTAGTATCGGTTTTTGAACACAGATCAAAGGAAGCGTTCAAGCAAGGCTTGCGACGTATTTACACGTTGGCGGGTGAAGTTTCACTCACAAGCTCGCACCGAACGGACGTTTTTATTTTTACGCTACGATCATGACTATTAATGGGTCTAACGACGAGAGCATGGCCTTTCTCGAGGCCTATCAAAGTGTACCGTGCATTTGGAATCCAAAGGACGGTAACCATAAAGACAAAAAGAAAGTTGCAGATGCTTGATCTCAACTTAGTAGTACATTAAACAGACTTTCTATGGATTTTTAACATCCACCATCTTTTCTACCGAAGTTTTCATTGCCTGTTTTTTATATTTTGAATAAAAATTGGTCATACCAAAAGCAGTAGCCGACACAACTTCAACGTCTACGTCTGCCATGCTTGCCTGTCCGGAACATACTAACGCACTCGCAAGCATGTAAATGGCATCCAAGCGTTTATAAAGGCTTGGGCTTGGTTTTGGATGTTTGTCACACCACGGCAAGCGTGTAAACGTGCCATTACACAAATTACCAGCATACCTATGACGTAGTCGCTATTACTCTCGTATGGTGGTTTCGAGACCTAGGCCTTGTACAACTGTATAAGTTGACCGCAGGAGATCACCCGGCTCGACGCAAAATTTATGATCCGCGTGGCGGAGGACCGCGGACTGTTCGGGCCCGGCGCGGGCGCAGCGCAACCGCAGCGGCGCAAGCGTGTCGAGACTGCGCAGCATTCACCCAGCAGGAGAAGGCGTCGCAAGAATAGCTTTGAAGTGAGTAGAAACCTGATTTTTCTTTGAAATAACTATTGAATTCTGTCAATTCATTAGATAGCACGGTGTCCGTAGTTTTTTGGAAATCGAAAATAAAGGGACTTTATTTTTTTTCCCAAACTATTTTGCTTCATTAATTGAAAATGAAACTTACGAAAATAAAATTAACTTACCACATTGGAGAAGGTTGTTGATAACTCAACAAGTTTTGTCGTTGGTACTTGTTAGGTTTATCTTTGGCATTGTAGAATGGTTATTTCCATCTTGATGCGGCCGACGCTTTGCATTTGGAGGAGGTGAAGCACAAATGCTGATTTGGCCAGATTAGTTTGAAGCGGCCAACCTGAGGCCAAGGCCTCTAAAGGTTCAGGAAACTTTACTATAGGTACAAAATAGCCGCCCCGATGGCGTCGTTGTCGGACAGTGTTATTGGATTTTTTCATTTGAGTTTGTATGATACCCCCGTGAATCGGAAAGTACATTAGGCTTTTGACCCTGCGCCTGATCTCGTTTACACACATACTCGTGGTCTCGTGCACTTTAATATCTCTGCAAAAATACCTCGTCAGTCTCGCAGAAATTGGCTGCCATGAGTCCATGACTGAAAAGGATTAGGAGGACTGTTTTTATTTTAATAATACTCAGGTGGAGCGAGTAGCCGCCCCGACATATGCGTCGATGTCGCGCTCGGCGCGGCGCGACAGTGCGCCCGGCTGCCTGTCCGGGCTCCCGGCGTGCAGTCAGCTGCGCTGCGAGCGCCACGAGCGACAACAAGCCGCCGCCTCCGCCAACGCCGCCGCCGCTTGCACTTGCAACGCGAAACACAGGTATTGCAAGGTGGCCTTTTCAACGCCACTGTCGGCGAAAATCAACAAGTTATAAGTACGCGACACCAAAAACGCGAAGACAAATTACTAATAGGATTCATTTTCACCAGACTTGTGCTGTGATGCACAGCGACGGTTTTGAAACTAAACAATAATATCGCCTCTTTTTACAGCTAAGTTAGCTCTGTGATTGGTTAGTTTTGCACACATCTCTCGCTCGCTGTATATCCTCGCACATCTCTAGATAAACGCGCGGAGCGTTGCGGGAGGGTGCAAGATACGACGAGAGACGTGATATGGATTTGAACCAAAGCGATTCTCACATAGTATTGTATCTTTTTCGCTTTGGTGGAAACCGAGTGTAATGGCCCGCCTGCGCAGACGACGGACGCGGAATGTGCCTACTTATAGTAGGCACGCAAAATACGTGCTTCGACGTAGAGTTGCGGACACCAGCCCGTTATACAATACAATATAGTAGGTACAACTGTACAACTACTTTTCGCCGGGTTATGTTTAGAGGATTTTTGTTCTCCGCGGACAAGTCCCTCACCTGCGCGCAGGCCTTTATGGTCTTGGAAAAGTTAAAAAAAAAAAACATACCCTGCCAAATTATTAGATGTAAGTAAACGAAAAGCGTTCCATTACAAACGATTGATTGGTTTAGTTCTGCTGATGCTCGGAAAACTTGCGCTTTGTGTATTCTGTTTATCTCGTTCTTTCAGTAAAGTTCGTGGCCTTTTCTTATTTTCTGACGTGATAGAAAAATACTTACTCCTTTGACGATGGTATGTTCAATATTATAAATTGAGGCGTCGCATGGCTAGAGCTGAATGCGTCACAGACAGATGACTTGAAGCTGGGGCATGCATATGCGACGGCAAAAGTGTACACCGGCTAAAAACCTAGTTTACAGACAATTTTTGCTTTCGATATATTTTCCCGTAGATACCGCCGCTGTTCAGTAACGGGTGCGTCTAGGGCCGCGGACGAGGTCCCATCGCGCTTGTCGGAGCCGCCGTGCCGCCAACCGTTCCCGCTCGCCGTACACGAGCTACAACTCAAACAAGTTGTCAACCGCCACAAAATTTACGCTTCCTGAATTACTAGTGTACTAGACTCCTGAATACTACTAGTGCAGTAGTAGTAGTCCTGTACTAGACTAGAATAGCTGTGTGTAACTTTAGTCTAACTTCGGGTGGCATTTGCAGAAATAGTCGTATGCTATCCATTCGGTTTTAAAGTCAAACGTCCAGCGGTAAATATCAATCGACCGAAAAGTACGCCACGCTGATAACCTTACGGCAATGTTAGTTCATCTGAACTTATTCTAAATGTACTTTTAAAGCCGCAAACAGATGATGCTAATTGAATATCTCGAATAAGTCTCGTAATCTTATGCTATGCAAAAATTATGCTCGGTATACTATTAGCAGTCAATCGTTTGTATAGCAAGGCTTCTGAAATCATGTTAGCATAATCTGGTTGAGGCTGTATTGTCCAAACTGGTGGTTGTGTGTGTCATCATTGTTTCCTCTGAAATAGGTTCCTCTGGTGCCATTAAAGTTTAATTAAGTAAAATTTAAAACTGAACACCGATGTCATCAGATGATGTCGTTTTAATAATACATGAGAGAGTAACATTTTATTAGGGTCAGCTCACACGGAGGCGTGACGTGATGAACCGCACACTTTAACAGATAGTGATGTATCACTTTTTTTGTCAGTAGTTTTATTTCCTTCATATTTCAATGATAGTTTTCAATTTGAATAAGCTCCGCGGCATCCGGCAGCGATGGTTCGTTGGCTGACGCGGCGTATGGAGCGCCTCACGAAGCACGATTTTACCCGGCATCGCGATGCGTCTCGCGCAGTCTTCGTGCGTTTAGCGGAGCTGTGTAACGCTGCGCGAAACCTAGATTCTGCAAGCATTGTCGCGTCTTATGTGAACTGACCCTCCCTCATGTGCTTTTAGCTTATTAGATACTATTTTCTTATTTCATTTTGAAAAAAAGTTTAAATAATAGTAAATCATACTGTTAATATATTTTTATTGTCTTTGCCATTTTAAGAGAAAACACCAATATATATACATATATCTTAATCATTCGCTGTTAAACCTAGTCAGTTTCAAATAATTCAGATATCGACGATATCGTATTGGTGTTTTAGCCTGTTATTGGTCGAGAGTTATTATAGATCAATTTGAAATGATTTTCTGTTTAGACTATTATTTTTCCACATTATAATCTTCTTACCCAAATTATTGTTTTATTTTACATTTATGACACTGTTACGGCTAGGGTTGCCAAACGTCTCGCGTGAGTCGGGACGTCCCGTTTCCACGGCTCAAATAATTCGTCCCGTCCCGTATTCGTCACGAAGTGTCTGCGGGACGCCAATTGTTCCGCTTTATGGTAAACATAGGTTAAAAAGAAACCCCATTCAAATGAAGTACGGGCGGCGCGTTACGTACATGCAACGGTGTCGAGCGCGGAGACAATGACTGTTTTGATGAATAAAAAAAATCTCCATAAAAAGAACTAATTGTTATTTAATGATCCACATATGCGTGAATTAGAGTTGGCAACCCTAGTTACGACCAACCGTTCTTCATAACTAAACAGACCCTTCACGAAGCAGTCAACCAAGCATTGTGTACATCAAACTAAGTAACTTTACGCAAAAATTATTGCAGGAAAACGACTTTTTTTGGGGTGAAAAATCACGTTCTACGGTAGGACTCGATGGAACGCACTCAAACAGTGCTGATGGATGGATTGAATAGTACGGGGGTCTTGGAGGTGTTTAAAGTATAAAAAGTTATATTAAAAACATGTATTTAAAAAAAACTTGTTAAAAAGTTGGAACATTGACCCCCAATATCTCCGTAACTAGAAGGTTCCCAGGTATGGTCTAAAACAAAAAAAAAATGATCGCAAAGCCGGGGAGAACAAGTGCCTTTCGGCTTCGTTAAGGGTCTATTTACACCCTTTATATCGCGCCTGAAATCCCCGAAAGGCAGCCCAAATTTCGTCAGCTAAGCTATTTACATATTATTTTAGCAATCAATGCAAACAAACAAAAACTGAGTATAAATAAAACAAACTTTATTAATTAATGTTACAAAGACCAGTAGAGGTTCATTTACAACAATACTCGTTTGTTCAACGTCATAACTAAGCGCGTTACGTTAAAGCATTCCGAATCCTTTCGAGTAGCTTATTGCTTTCATCAGTCTGTCTTGTAGTTTGTCCTTTGTCTCGTATTCGGGGAGAAGTAGGACATTGAAGCAGGTATGTGCGGTGGGAAGACGATCACAATCGGGACCATTCCTTGCGATGACGAGTTTGAGGTGACTTAAGCCTCCGACAGGGACCCGATCGGATCCTGTCGTGAATTGCAGAAGTTTCCGCTTGTCATCCAGCGACAAACTGTGAACGAGGCTCCAGAAGTCTTTTATTGTTTGAGAGTCTGATGTGTAGCCGCCGTCGTATTCTGTTGATTTCTCTAGCTCGTTGAAGTCGAAGTTCTGTAAGGAGAGAGGGATATTATAACCACAGGAATAAAAGGCGCGCGGCTTTTGGCTAAGGGTTCTTAATTGGAAACGAAACTTTTTACATAAGCAAGATCATTATAAAAAAACAGGGATAAAGTACTTATCAGCTTAGCTTTTAAAGGCGTCGCAAAATGACGATCGCATTTTCCTAAGGGGTCGGGTTGTTCGGCGGTATTCAATCAACAAAGCCGACCCGAAGCAAATTACTACACATATTCGTTTTTATTCAACTCGTGCTTATCGGAAAACTTCGTTCGGCATTATACATTGGTTAGTCATTGGTTATATATTATATTATTATTAATCGTGTTTGGCACAATTAGCTAAGCCGAGCGTGTTTCTCAAACATAATATTGTGTAATTGCTTTCATACACATTTATATGACGTCCGCAAGACATCTTACAAAGAAAACACTCAATAAGACTAGCTACACTTACCTTGCTACCACAGACAAGCATCTCGACCTCCTCGGGTCGGAACAGCGACGCCAGAGGGCTCTCATCCGTGACCATCAGAAAGCCGCGCCTGAACGCCTTGAACTGAGTATCCACCGACTCGTTTAACAAGAAATCTGAATACATTTCTACGAATTCCTGAAACAGTCAATCAAGAAGAATGTTAAATCATATAAGAGAATTTGGAAATATCAAAGAGCGATGTGGTAATATTAATAGGAGTATGCAAACATTACGTTGAAAACATTATAGAGGAATGTTACAATATCAAGGCGGAATTTAAAATATCGAGGGCGAAACTAGAAAATACCATAGGGATTGGGAATATCAAAGTGTACTTTGCAATATACAATGCAATTTTGCGTAAAGAATAATCAATAATCTTTATTACACAAAAAAGTGGTTACAAAATTGTGTGAAGTCCCCAACTCCTGTGCTAAGTGATAGAGCTGTGTTACAAGAGCCAGTGCCCTCTCTCAGGAGGAAATATTACAGAATCTTATGCAATAAGATTAACAAAAATAAAGACATTGGTAACAACAAAAATTAATTAATTAAAAGCGGTTAAAAGAAGCCTGTGTTGAGTTTGAGAGTGATTGCGTGTATGTTTGTGTATGTGCATGAAGTCAGTATAGTACTTGTGTTTTAGCATGGCAATAGCGGTCATTGCCCTTTCCCTGATATCTCTTTACATGAACTGAAACCATAAACCGTGTACTTATTGTTTCTTCTGTTAATGTTCAGGATCACAATCAATGTCAATTCAGGGTCTATTAACAGATTTGTATACGTTTTTTAAAAGAAGAGATTCAATAAATGTATGTGGTTCAATGACCGCTATTGCCATGCAAAACACAACTATTACAGTAAGAACTGTTCTTTTACCTTCTTATTTTCTTGTGTAACAAATATTTCATCTCCATTTTCTTTGAGATCATGGAATATGGCGTTTCCGAAGACATCCTGATAACAGATCCTGAACGTCTGGTAGTATAGTTCTTCTAAATCGCTGCCTGTGTAATCGAGCAAGTCTTTTAAACCATTGTAAAGCGTCTGGAAAGAACAACGAGAATAGTTTATCAAGTGCCACGAATTATTTGGACTTTATGATTCAAGATCATAGAGTAGTCATTACGGCCTGCGTTATCTCACTGCGGGGCAAAGGTCTCTTGCCATGACTTCTATCTTCGATCTAGAACTAATGTGGACCACTGTTAGTTGGTTCTTTGAGACTACTCTTCTTTTCTTTGATAGAAACCGACCCTTTTGTACAACTATTGTTTCTTTCCCTTTCTAAAAAAACCTGTATTGATAATCGTAAGAAAGTAAACTAAATAAATATCGAAACCAGTCAAGCTATTAGGATCTATGAATCTGTGATTGACTTGACGAACCTACCTATCTCACATACTTACAGGATTCCAATCCGCCAAGTCTTCGAAGGAACCTTTCTTTCCCATTAGCTTCCTGTACACGACCATGGGGAAGTTGACGGCGAGTATAACGTTGTTGTATATCGCGAGCCCGAGTACTATGCCGATTAATGTGAACTGTGCCTCCGTCTCGAATGATGTCATATTGAACCTGCAAGTTGAAAAGAGGTTTCATTTAGTTTTGTTGGTGACATGTTTACATTTCACACTCTGTCGGAATTCTTACATTCCCTTTGACATTTTTACATTTACGTAGACATTTTCACATTCTCCTTTTATATTTTAACATTCCTCCATGGTATCTTCAAATTCTCCAGTAATATTTTCACAATCCTCCCTTCGTACTTTCACATTCCTCTTTGATATTTTGAAGAATAGAACTGAACCGACTTTAAATTGTTGAAAAGTAATTGCAATACTGGTAAATGGTAACAAGTTCTTCAATCTTTCTTTTTCTTCAATTATTTTTCGTGAGTCACTGGGACAATGTATACATCCAAAGACTGGTAAGGAGAATAATACCAAGGGAATAATTTGGTACGGTGATTGTATGGTGATTACGACAAAGCTTTTACTTTACCGCTTTACGTTTTAGGGGTGAAACTTAAAAATTAGGACGATGATTTTATAACTCAAACTTACATACAGCATAGTTCATAAGCCAACCAAAATAAAAAATAAAACATCATACCATACAGTGAGCGAGTCAGGCTGCTGCGTGAACATGCCATAGTCAGCATTGAAGATCTCTTCCACTATCAGCTGGAAGAACTCCTTCGAGACACCTCCTTCGTCCACTCCCTGTTCTCCTTCG
Organism: Noctua janthe; assembly: GCA_910589295.1. Taxonomy (NCBI): domain Eukaryota; kingdom Metazoa; phylum Arthropoda; class Insecta; order Lepidoptera; family Noctuidae; genus Noctua; species Noctua janthe. Next base: position 6,422,608 of record OU342560.1, read on the forward strand.
AACTCAACCACTAGCTGCTTCTTTAGGTCTAGCGCTCGCTCCATAGCTACCATTTCCAGCTGAAGATTAAGAGTTGAAAGATTAGTGGAACATCATTTTTGGGTCTGATTTTATAACGTATTGAGAAAATTGGCTTTTCCACATAGGTTTTACAAATTATTATAATATTGTATTTCACTGTCACATAGTTCCTTCAAATGCGATGAAGTCATAAAATTCAAGTCCGAAATGGCACCCTGGGGCATCCTGAGTTGCAAATTTATGTTTACCACAAATTCTCACCGATTTTTAAAGACAAACTTTGAGCGATTGAATAGGACATTTTTGTATGATTTGGAACAATTTACTGTTAGAAATCAGACTGAGAATTAGTATCTTAAGAATTTGGTAAGACTATCTAAGGGCCTCATAAACCTAACATTTTTAAATTTGCAACGGCTTGAAATAAATCTTCAGAGCCCGTCTGGGCCCGCAGTTCTCCGGAAACCCGACAACATACTTACCACCTCACCAGAAGAGGCGATGCGCGTCCTTATCGAAACTCACTTCCCAGGTTGCGCTTTCGCTCAGACCATTGACTGGACAGAGGTAACCCAAACACCCACAGAAAACGACTGGCGCTACGCACACAAAGTGATAACACTGGAGAAACTCCAGTGTGCGATCAGGTGCTTCCATCCGTTCAAGGCGGCTGGTCCGGACGGAGTCTTTCCCGCCTTACTGCATTGGGGAGGATCCTGTGTCGCCAGTAGACTGGTACCCATAATGAGACCGTGCCTGGCCTTCAGATACGTTCCAAAGGGATGGAGGGAAGTGAAGGTTATATTCATTCCTAAGCCAGGTAAGAGTGACTATACCAACGCCAAATCCCACCGACCGATTAGCCTGACCTCCTTCCTCCTTAAAACCATGGAGAGAATTTCCGAGAGAGAGCTGAGGGATGGCGTGTTAAAAACTATCCCATTACATGCTAATCAGCATGCATACAGCTCGGGTAAGTCCACTGAATCCGCTCTCCATCTAGTGGTCGGCCGGATAGAAGAAGCGATACATCAGAAGGGCACCTGTCTGGGTACTTTCATAGACATCGAAGGAGCCTTCGATAAAACAAACTTCTCCAGCATTAGCACCGCCCTCTCTCGACACGGAGTAGAACAGGTACTGACTGACTGGATTACTAACATGTTAAGTAAACGAGTGGTTCGTCTTGCAGAGGAACAGCAGATGGCCATGATAGCCAGAGGCTGTCCCCAAGGAGGCGTATTATCCCCCCTCCTCTGAAATCTGGTGATAAATGATCTTATCGCTAAACTCAACGCGAACCATTTCTATACAATAGGGTACGCTGACGACCTCGCCATCCTCATCTCGAGGAAAGTGACGGGCACAATCTGCAATCTCACTCAACAGGCGCTACGCATCGTTGAACGGTGGTGCAGAGATTTCGACCTATCAGTAAACCCCACGAAAACGGTACTAGTCATGTTTACCATATACTAGGCCTCTATCGCCTACCCAAACTTTTCGATACAGAACTCCAGTTAGCCGACGAGGTCAAGTACCTGGGAGTCATCCTGGATAGTAAGTTAAACTGGAGTAGTCATCTAGACAACAAACTAAACAGGGCCTGCATCACCTTTTGGCAATGCAGAAAGATGATAGGTAAGAAGTGGGGCCTATCCCCTAAAATTATACTTTGGTTATATTGCGCGGTGATCCGACCCATGATCACCTACGGGGCAGTAGTCTGGTGGCCCCACACCAGACTAGCCACGGCCTCCATTAAACTGCAACGCATGCAAAGGCTTGCCTGCATGGCGATTACAGGTTGCATGAGGACTACTCCGACCGCAGCTCTCGAAGCCATGTTGGGCCTCCCACCGCTCCATCTGTTTATACAGCAGGAGGCGACGATGACGGCAGTACGCCTTAATACACTTCAACTTTGGGGTAAGAAAGAAACACAGCACACTGCCGTACTGGAGGGATTCTATATTGAGTTCCCCCTGGCAAAAGCAACAAACGATCGGATACCCAAACAGTTCGTATTCGACAAAAAATACAAAATCCAACTCCATGAGGACCACCGCTGCGAGGGATTGAGCCCTGCGGAACTACGGATCTTCACAGATGGATCTAAAACAGGTACTGGCACTGGAGCTGGAGTCTTCTCGGAAGATCTCAACATCCATATTGCCACACCACTGGGGGTCCACAACACGGTTTTTCAGGCAGAATGCATGGGCATTTCCCTGGCGGCATCAGCCATCTTAGCCAGGGGGGTTGTGGACCACTCTATTCGTATACTCTCAGACAGCATGGCTGTTCTGTTAGCACTAAACAACCATATAGTTAACTCTGGGTTAATACACGAGTGTCACCAACGCCTGAACCAGGTTGGTAATCACAATAATATAACCATCCAATGGATCAAAGGACACAGCGATTCCCGAGGCAATGATGCAGCGGACGAACTCGCTAGAAGGGGATCGAGCATGGCAGCAGTGGGTCCCGAACCCATTGTGCCACTCCTCTTCGGGTACCTACGCACACTGGTAAGGAAACGAACCAGCGAACAACACCACAAGCTGTGGCTGGACCATGGCGAGTGCAGGCAGGCCAAGGAAGCACTTCCCACTATCGATGGCCGCCTCACCAAACGAGCGCTTAGGCTGACCAAACTACAGCTGCGCACACTTACAGCCGCCATCACTGGACACGGCTCTTTTAATAAACTCCTCTTTGTCATAGGAGTCACAGACAGTCCCCTGTGCCGAGCCTGCAAGGAGGAAGACGAAACAGCAGCCCACGTGCTTCAACATTGCCCAGTGGTTGCAACATACAGGGCAAAGTACTTCGGTACCCCCGGTACTCTCCGCGAGATTGTCAGCAACACCAAGGCGCTGCTGGCCTTTCTCGGGGAGTTAGGGTGGATCGAATAGATTTCCCACCCGCACGCAAAATACGCGCTTTGACGTGGAGTTGCAGACACCAGCCCGTTATACAATACAATACAATAAATCTTCTAATGCCATTACAAGTTTTCCAAAGGATTAATAAACACATTCCACAACAAATACTCACCCCAACAAGCGCATCATCAATAATATTCGTCCTGCGCACTTTGAGCCTGAGGAAGGGCATGGGCGGCGCGGCCCCTACCACGGCGTGCAGCAGCGACACGCGCCGCTCCGAGTACATGCGGATGCGGTTCTCGTAGTACAGGCCCAGCGACTTCGTGGCCACAGTCAGGATGAACGGGTACCTCAGGAACGCGAACTTTTTACCTGGAATGTGAATGTTGGTGGTTATGTTATTACTATGAAAGACTTGATTTACGAGTGTGGTTAGCTGCAAGGACAAAAATATGTCATTGTGCGCAAAATTATAACATTTCTAAACCTCCATTGAAATGGTACGTCGATCCCGCGGATAACTCTAATAATTATAACGATGTCCGTAAGTGTAGTTCGCATGTAGCGTCGCCACGTAGGCACACATGTCGCCACGGAAGTCTAAACCCTAATAGAACAGCAGAAGGTGGTTCTCTGTATTTAAATAGCCTATTGGAGTTAAGATTACATAGAAATAATTTTTTTTTATAGTAAAGCCAAAAAGTACAAACCAAAACGTACCTTTACTTATTTCCGTCTTAAAATTACCGAAGTCTATGTCCATTTCAATAGTATCACTAAGAGGTTCGTTGTAGAATTCCTCGAATGGCAGGTATGGCTTTCTAGCATCTAAAACATTTATATCTAATTCAATGGCTGAAACAAAACAATCTTATATTAATATTCGGTGCAATAAGCATGTAGCATAGCGGGTGTTGCATATAGACAAACAAATAAAATGTAATTGTTTCCATCTCTTTTTGCTGAATAAATGCCTCTTCTTCTCAAATAGACAGAAAAGAGGAGGCACATTATTTTATACTGTCCTTATGAAAAGCGCAAAATTAGCTAAAATATGAATCAATATAACAAACATAACAAGAACACATGCAAAATAAATAAAGAAAAATGCTGAACTATAGAAAGCATTGACGATCAAGACGCGGCTACAGTGAAGAGTACAAATTGCATGGCCCCCAGATTCTATTATTCCTATTCTTATTATAATGTCTTTATAGTTGTAATTTTAACAAAATGATTCGTATTTTAATATTCATACTTTTCTATGAGACTATCAGATATTACTGTGCCAGAAAATTCGTAATCCTGCAGTGAACTATGGCATGTAAGGTTTCAAATTAGCGTATTTTCGGCGCGTATAAGCTTATTTTTTGCAGCGCGTGTAAGCGCGTATGCGCGCGCCTTTCGCACTAGCACGAAGGTTGACGCGCTTTTAAGCTCGAACATTCGCGAGTCTCGAGAGTCACCGGTTCGACGCGAACTCGCCGGAATGAGTGCGTGTAAACGCGTTCGATTATTTGATGTGCAAAATATGGCGCGTGTGTACGCACGTATGCCGATACGAGTTTATGCGCGCAGAAAAATACGCTAATCTAAAACCGCTCTAATACTACAGAAACATGTTTACCTAAGGGGTCGTCGGGCTGCAAGTTTTTAGAAGCTTTTATCGATGACGGTGGGTACAGGTGACCGAGCACATTCTCCAGCGGGTCCTGTTGGTTCGCCAGCACTATCGGCTCTTCGCGCAAGTTGTTAGACTCCATCACACCAGCTAGCATGTTGGCGTAATATACTATCTGTGGGGTTGGAAGTTGATTATTAAGTCGTTTTAAAAAGACAGTTGAATATTTGGTGGTACATTTCTTCAAGAAGCCCTTGTGAAAGAAGTGAAGTTTTTTGTATAGTGATTTTAGATAACCAATCTTTGACTAAGACTAATCTTAAGACTTTTTTGCGAGAAGGCAAAGCTGATCTACTATAACTTTTACAGCCTAAAGATATTTTAATGGATTGAAAGATAGGTTAATCAGATAACGTCGTCAATAGAAATGGGACTAACTATACTAATAAAAAAAAACATTAGTAACTCTGTCTGATACCTTTACACGCCTTAATGGTCTTATGAAACACGCCTACACATAGACCATGACTTGAGTTAAGACATATTTTTACCACAGAAGTACATTTCCATAGGATAATGTCCGACATCCGCGGGCCAAAAGAAAAAGTAGTTTGGAACCAAAAAAAACATTGCACAAAGTTATGGACAAGTTACCTTCATAAACTTTGTTGCCATTGTGACGACCTCGTCGTCTTGCACTTGGAACTGCCTCGTATAGTTGGTGGATATAACCCTGAGGGTTATGAGCTGCTGAAGTGTCTCCAGGATGTGACGTAGACTATCCTTGCAGTGTTGCGCCCAGATGCGTGCCAGCCGCGCTTGTCCTGACAATATCGCAATAATTTAAGAACATGTTTCAGGTTTTACAAAGGCTTCAAAAATTTCTAGTTTGCCTTGAGCTCTGCGCAGATCAAAGAGAAACGCAGTGGAAAGGAGCTGTTAATGACATTGTATATTACATTTTATTTTCAGTGCTTAAAGTGCAAAATTGTGTGAACACCGACGCAGTTATCAAACGGTTCCTCGAGCATGCACGCGCCGGCTTGTCTGCACTTTAAAACAATGCTTTGCGCTTTGCTTTAGTAATGAGTAAGCTGTTACAGCATGTTAACTCGCATCTTTGAAGGATTTTTTTCGAAACACGCAGTCCATAGCACAATGGCTATGTCTCAGTAACATAGTCAGAGGCCCTTAGGCATACCACCAGGTTAAGCACTAACCACACGATAAAAAAGAATGAAAAGAAATAACATAAGAAACATTTAATGTGCAAGGATTCAGGGAGAATTTATCAACAAAAAAAAAGATTTTAAAAGAAAATGCGACAAAGCTGCGGTCTTCTATATAATCGTACCTTTAAGTGTCAAATGCTCAGCAGCCTGGCAGAGCGCCGGCAGTGCTATTTCCAGATAGTCGCTGCAGCCGAGGTCGGGCACCTCGAAGGCGATCACGAAGCAATTCACCGCATCCTCCACGCTCATCTTCTTCGTTATTCGCAGGTCTATACACATGTTGTCTGCGAGCGTCTTGAGAGATGTGACTAACGCTGAACTGTAGTATTCTGATGGCACCTATGTGATGATAATGGTTATGTTTGAACTTGGAACTTCATTCAGGGTTTACTACACAAAGAAGGGTAGAACTATCAGGGTAGACTGACGTGATGTTATTTTTTTTCGATCTTTACTGATGTAGCTCGAGAAAAATCGCGAAAATTACGTTGTATCCTGGGTTGCGCCACAAGACTCCAAATTCAGTTGAATGTAAATTCAATGACGCATTTTACGTTGAGTGACACGAGGACGTCCTTACGGACGCAGATTCAACATCCGCAAAGAATTATTGCATATTCTTATAAGCTCAGTCATTCTGCTTACCAAAAAGTGAGTCATTTTATCTGAAAACTAAGGGAAAACCCAGCTGACAAACTGTTCGCATAACGATGTTGCTTTTGACCCAAAGAAGTTCTAATAAGTTTCACTTACTTTGGCAAGGTACTGGAAGGCTCTGCGACAAGAGGCCACATCTAACTCAGGCCCCGCCACGCTGTCCACGTCTTTGTCCGGATCACTTGATAAAGACATTGCTTTTGACTCCTTATCTAAAATCAAAAAGGTATCATACTTAATCGTGTTCAAGATTTTTAAGTTTTAAGGCTTCCCTAAAAAGCAAGACGCGGTATAGCGACGAAGTCCTGCAGGCTGCAGGGCAGGATAGACTTACAGGAATGACTTATCCCGTCCTGAGTCTAATACATCGCAAGATCGAAAGCCTATATAGAGTGACCACACTTGTTGAATCGGTTTGCGCCAATCAGAAAGAGCTTTAATAGTTCGACAAGGTGTCAAGTCCCGTCGTCCGAATCAAAACGAGGCGAATGTTGTATTTTCGCTTTAATTGTATACACATGAAGCTCTCTCTGACGTGTTAAAGGCGATTCCTCGTCGATTGAAATACACAAATATTCACTAATTTACCAGGGATACAACTAAATCAAATAGCAACACTAAAGCCAACTTACCTTCATTCATCTTCGCGTCCTCGTCACTGTTTTCTGCGCCCTTGCTGGCGAAACACCGCGCCAGTATGGCCGGTTGTGTAAACGCTTCACCCAGCGCCCTGATCAGTGGCTCCCGCACTTTAGTCTGCAGACACTCCTCACACAACTCATACATACGCTCTTCTGTTAATGGGGCACCATCTAGCAAAGAAATTAACAAATCGTCAAGTTTCTTCAACAACCAAATAAAGATTTCTCTCTCCATTTTCTGTTTATGTTTTATTTTGCTCATCATTCGAACTTTGTTAGGGCAGTGTTCTATGCAAATATTGAAAAAATACTGACATAATATTGGTTGGTATGATATTTAAATGAGAAAATGAAAGTAATTAACTTAATGATTATATTACTTAATGTAAATTGACAAGTGCGATTACAAAAATAGCTTTTTGGAGATAACTCATTAAGTTTTCTATGGATTCATTATTTAAAAATGTAATTAGTAAGTAATAAAAATGAATAAAGGAAATGATAACATTACTTAATGTAAATGCTTGACCAGTTGTAATCAACAAAAATAGCTTTTTAGAGGCAACCCATTAAGTTTTCCAAGGATTAATTATGGTGGACTCCTTAATTTAGAATACTTTTAGTTTTTAGCTAATTATGTGATTACGATACATTTAAATCAACTAAAGGGGTACAAGACGATGCGTCACATGTCGCATTTTACACAGGCTAGACAAAATATTCAATGGCAAAATGTTGAGTTAGGTCAAGTATAAACAGTTATTCATTTTTATAAAATTTTAATAGATTACAATCCCTTGTGAAACCATTACACAATATTTGTTCATAGCTGTTGCAAACAGTGTCTTACTGAATGGAGAGTAGATGTAATATTGTTACTATCTACTAGACTATCTAAAAGAAATAAAACTTAGAAAACAGAATAAGCTGACTTACTGTTATGACTACGAGTTTTGGATTCCTCTTGGTGAGATACATTATGACTAGTTTGTGGTTCCTCCTCCCTGGAGGTGCTCTCCCTCACTAATGTCGTTGTGGTGGTCGCAACCTCATGTCTCTTGTTGTCCTCTTTGTCTTTTGCACTTGAAGTGTTACACGTTGTGCTGAACAATAATATAAGCTCCAGTTATTGTAAATGTTTAAGGAGTCTGGAATAGGATACTTCAGGCAGGTAGAAAAGATATGAATGCTACTTTCCTTAAAACAAACTAACACCTAACAGAATGCTTAAATATTAAATACTATGGTACCATTTCGACTTTTAAACTCTCGAATAGAGTGTTTTTATTCAGGTATTTGCTTAGGTTTAGACTGGTGTAAAAGGAAACAGGCATTGTTTGTATATTTTTTCATGTTGACTCTACTAGCCAGCATGCTATATCGTAATTATTAATCTTACTGGTTTTGGAATAAATAAGGAGATAGGAGCTCATAATAATAATAATGATGTGCCGATAGTCGTGTCGGCCAATGACTTAATAGCCAATAGCCTCGACCAACATCTGAGGAGGCTTTCGCTTGGCAGCTGGATCAAGGGCTTGACTCAGAAAGCAGTACTTCTGGACACGACGCGTATTGTTAGAGGTTCCTCTCTCTAGAGCTCTGACCACCGGTAGCTCGGACCCTGCTCCCAATGCTGGTGGGCTACTATTTTTTATTATTTGTAAATGTTTATTTTCTAATTGATTTAAATTAGAATATTTAAAAATGTAACTAATATGTGTTAAAATGAATAAAGGAGATAAAAATGATGTTCTTCATCTAAAGGTAATCAAATGCTGGTAAAGATTTAGCCATATGCCTTCTCTCTTCATTACAGCTGAATTATTAGTTATTGCACTTTACTATTACTATGCTGAAGGTATAAAACCTTATGACCCGTACTCATGTTCCGTTTCTAGTGCAAATCAAATAAGTTTTTAAAATTTAGTCATTCTGAATTCAGCCTAGTTCTCAAATACACACATCAAAAAAGTCTAAGCAACACGCATTTACAGAAACTGCAAGTTTTACTAGTTGATACTTTATTTTTTTCTTAACAAAGTACAGTAGGGACCAAAAGTCCATTAGCAGTTTCACAAAACGATCGCATCAAAACAAGTCGCACTTACGACCTTTTTCCATAACAAACATTTTGAACACATACACGATCTCGTACATCGCACTCTTTCATATTTATCTAGTCAGAAAGAGTGCGATATAATGATCATTTGCCTTAGTGACAAGCCTGTCATGTCGCAACGGAGTATTAAGTTAGTGGTATTTAATTTCAAACTAATAAATATGTGTCCATCTGGCTTGGCGGCTTGATGTGTAAGTTATTTTTAAAGATTATAATTATTATGATGATAGTTGTGGTGTGTGAATTTCTTATTATTAAATAAATTGCTAGTTGCAAGTGTGTAATCATATTTTGTTTTTTTTTAGAAATACTATTAGCGTTGGGTGAAGAGGTTTGAGGAAGAAGGTATTCTGAAGAGTCGTCTAAGAAGTGAAAGGCCGCCGCTTATTAACCCGACTCAGCGACGTTTCATGGTGGAAGAATATGAAACAAATGGTTTCATTCCAACTATATTGTTTGCAGATCAATTTGATACTACAATGCAAACTGTTTGCCATGCACTCCATGGTTTACATCATAGGAAGCCAGCTAAAAAACCATTTTTTGATGATTCATGACACAAAAACTCAGGGAGAAAAGACTACGTTTTGCTCGAGATTATTTAGATTTTAACTGGGAGGTGACTGTATTTTCTGACGAGAAGACTTTCAAGTCTTGCTAAAAGGAAGCCTTAATTTATGGCGAAAAGTTAATAAGTAGACCGGGTAACTGAATATTTAGTAATATTAGAATTTCCGTAATGAAATTTTAAATGTAATGATCTTAAATTGGGGTTTAGTTTCAATCTTCTTTTCGTCAAGAAAATGAACACTTAAGCTATAACCTCAATACATTCAATGTGGCGTTACATAAAAAAAAAAACACGTTCATAAAGTCTAACTCATATATTAGTTTTCAATGAACTCTGCTCAATACCGATACCTATAATAAGTGGTTATCAACAATTATATTTGTGTTATTAGAATATCCTTTCCGTGTTATGTTATTCTTATTATGAATTGACTTAGTGGGTTTACAACAAAAAATCTTATGAATGGTGATAAGAGAACTTCTTTTGCCTAGGTGTAAATGTGACGTCACAATTCTTATAAAAGTTTGTTAATTTTATAAATAAATAAAACGAATAAACATATTTGTTATCCTTCAGCACGACTTTTTTATTTTCACCTTCCAACACCGAAAAGATAAAATAAAAATCAATTAATGAGGTTAAATAATAATAAAATAACTCTCTAATATTTAACTTCTTATAAAAAATAAATAATAAGCATGCCTACATTATAAATAAACATAAATACCAAACGACTTTCTGCTTAAAATACAAATATTATTAAGGTTTCAAAGAAACAAAAAATAGCCACACATTGTAATAACATAGATTCGAATTTAGACTTCATTGATCGTGAACCCATGCTCAGCCCAAACAGCTACCAACACATGTTAATACTACGCGAATTTTAGCAATGCAATGGTAAGAACAGGTCACCACTATGATGTGTATTCTAAATGCAACAGAAATATAAAGCTATTTCGCGTAGTGTGACGACAGTTCATTAGTGTGTGTTTTGTGTGGAATGTTGAGATATCACTCATACACGTACACGCACACACACTGCTGTATCGCGCTCGCACAGTTCATAGCAATGTAATCTTTAGCATGCTAGTGCACTTTTGAGCGTCTACTGTACATTGCTGGTATAAAATCTTTTTGTTCTCGGAAACATACTAGCTGATTTTAAAAATAGAAACTTTTCGATTGTGTTTTGTTTTCATTTAAATAAAAGATAATTATTTTTTCCCGATTTCATTGTGTTGTCGTTGCTTGGTAAATTTGGTATTTATCTCACTTTTATCATTTTGAGATTTATACAATTAATGAAAAAATTGAGTGGTGAGGAATTTTTACGACGCCATTTGACTGCTGATGTAATGCAGAGCTGTAGGAATGCTACAAGCGGGAAGAAATCTGTCCCAGGTTTCTCGGCATTTTGGTGTCTGGAGCTTGATTTGTCGTCTTTGGTAACGTTACGTTAATACAGGGGATTCTGCTGAGCAGCACCCAGGTCGTGGAAGGAGAATAACTGCTCGACAGGACCGATACAACTGGCTGCAAGACGTCAGCCGATGTTAACCGCCCGAGAGATAGGTTTAAAGCTACAATTCTCAAGCGGTGTTGTTGTTGGCCACCAAACTGTGAGAATAGGCTGCATGAATACGGCCTACGAGCACGACGCCCAATTAGGTGCCCACCTAACGCCATGGGAATCGCGCCCGTCGAAACGAACGGTGTAGGTAGCACTTTACATGGGCCCAGGAGCAAAGGGATAATATTTTTTTTGCGATGAGTCTCTGTTTGGATTTAGGCCTGAGACGAGAAGGGTAAGAGTGTATCGTCGTCCCGGAAATGCTGAACGGCTGAGATGCGTCCAGGAAGTGCACCTGTACAGTGGCGCCACAGTGATGGTATGGGCGGATTTTATGAAGAACAGACGAACAGAGCTCGTTTTTGTAGATGGCAATACGAACGCTGAAAGTTACGTTGAAGATGTCCTCGGGCCTTATGTTCACCCATTTGCACAAATTCTTTGCTCAGATTTAACGCTGATGCATGACAATGCGTGTTCACATACAGCTCGGGGGACCAGAGAGTACTTGGCAATGGAAAACATCCGGTATTGCCGTGGCCTGAAGAATCGTTAGACCTCAATTCCATCGAGCACGCATGGGACATGCTCCAGAGACGTGTTCTAGAGAACCTGGACGGAGTGTCGACAACCCAACAACTGAAAGACCTGTTAAAATTCCATTGGGAGCGATTACCGCAGGATCAGATAAACAATCTTAAAAATTCAATGAAAAATCGTTGCCGACAAGTTTTAAACAGAGGCGGTCACACTTTGTATTGAATTACCAAATAATTTAAAAAAATGTCGATAAGTATTTAATTACATGAAAAGTTTAATTTCATTTTAATTTTATTTTATACTGCGTATGTTATGGTACACATATTGTTAATTATTATAATTAAATGAACAATTGAATGAAGGATTTTGTTGCTTCAGTCACTAATGCATTAAAAATGGTTAGTAATTATTTATAAAAGAAATATAAATAGATATTGCAGTAGTAAAAATCGTTGAAATTTTCAAAACCGTACATGATGCTTAGACTTTTTGATGGTGTACATTTAGGTCATGTTTGTTACATAGTAATATAAATCATAAGTAAGGATCTGTTAACAGATAGAATTTATAAGCTTTTTACAAGTTACTATTACGCTGTAAACAATTTAAAATAGAGGAAATAGACATGCAAAAGCCCAGCATGAGGAGCTCGTGGCTAAATAATAACAGCCGCTCGGGTCGATCTTTAGGTTAAGCCGTGCTTGCCTAGGTTGGTCTGTGGATGGGTGACCGCCCATTACATACCGAGTTTCCTCCGTGCCTCGGAAAGCACGTTAAGCCGTTGGTCCCGGCTGTCATCTGTAGATCTTTGACAGTCGTTACAGGTAGTCAGTGGCCCAAAAAGTCTGACAATCAGTCTTACCAAGGGGTATCGTATTACTCAGTACTAACTGGGTTGTGGAGGTCAGATAGGCAGTCGCTCCATGTAAAATACTGGTATTCAGCTGCATCCGGTTAGACTGGAAGCCGACCCCAATATAGTTGGGAAAAGGCTAGGCAGATGATGATGAGACATGCAAAAGCCCAGAAGATTTTATTTATTTATTGTCCTCCTGACATGATGGTGGGACAAAATTAAATCAATGGAAAGGGATAAGCGGAAATAAGGAAAGGACATCTTTACAATGCAGTGGGACACAAATGGATAATAATAATTATATAATTATAATCATCATCAACTAACTTACCCAGCACTAGCATCACAGCCGCTTGCCTCTGTGCGAGGGACTTTGTTGGGCAGTGTGTCACAGAGGCGTGCCTCTTTGTAGAACAGTTTTATGGCCTCTGCAGCTGCCTCATTTGGTGACAGATTCCTGGCCTGGAGTTAATGGTTTTTACTTTTACATAACATTACACAACATCAATGTTCTCATGCATGCTTCTGCATGTTTTTCTGTTGGAGTCAGAGGAGATCTATAGTACACCCATAATTTACCAATCGTCTTTGAGTTCCATGTTAAGGGGCAAGCCTATTATTGCCATCAACCAAGTCTGAACTCCATGCTGATACTGAAACTACAGATAGAAAAACCCTATACCACTTGGACCTGGTGCTAAGATTAAATTCAAAACTTCATGATCAGCAGTAGCTATTGGGATCACTCGATAAAATTGTATCTTGTCAATAAACTGGTAATTGCAAAAAAACTACACCATTTTTAACTGACTTCAAAAAGGAAAAGGTTCTCAATTTGTTGGTTTGTTTCAAAGGGTATACTTCCCAGGAGGTCCCATTAAAATTATATCGAAATCTGCCAAGTGTTATTGAAAATTAAACAAAATTCTAAAATTTTTATACATCGATGATATTTTCATTTACTCTGAAACCTCGCTGTCTCATTGTTTGGTTTTATTTTTTGCAAAAAACTTTTTTTATTTTTCTGTCAGTGCGCAAATATTTGTGTAGGATATTTCAACTAAAACTGGAAAAATAAAAAAAGTTTTTTGCAAAAAATAAAACCACAAAAAAAAACTGAATCAAACAAAAATCACCGACTTCTGAAGCTAAAGTTATTTTTCACTTTTTTGTGTTTTTGAAGTTGGTTTTATTTTTTGCAAAGAAGTTTTTAGTTAAGATATTCTGGGTGTAACTTTAATGCTGATGGGTTAAAAATGTGTTTTATAATAACTACACACAAACACACCACATAATACTACTACAGCATAATATAAATTGATAACACTACCTTTTATTCACTAACCTATTTACCTAATGTTTTTTCCATTTTTTTTGTGGTCACCACAAATAAACGCATTTTATTTTTTTACTTTTTATTCCAAACATGCTGTTTATGGCAAGTAAAGCCTTAATTATTTTTGTTTATAACAACAGAAATCTATGTTTAAAACCAGACAGTAAAGGCTAATAATATAACCATGTAAACTTCTCATCTTTATTTTAAATAATTTTAGCGAAACTCATTTTATAATCACTTCATTAGATTTATTGAAAACTGTATAAGCAATCACACATTCAGTCATGTTTTCAAAACAATCACAAATTAAAATTCAATTATAATCTTCAAAAATGAGTTCATAACTACAGATAAATGTTTTTCTGATAATAGCAGTATCTACAGTCTAGTTTCTTTATGCCTAAGGCAGGTACCGAAAGTAACTAAATATTGAAAATAAATTATAGAAATTTCTCTAATTTAGTGCTGACAAAACTTAATATTCATAAAGTTAAAGATACTGTCACTATGTCCCATAACCAGTGCATAATCAGGCACACAAACTACCACATGAAAAAAGAAACTTGGCTTATTCTTTTGGATAAAAATGGACTTAGTCTGTTATATTCTTTAAAACATTTATCACTCACATCAGCCTTGGAATTTCAAGGCCTGGCTGTAAATATTGATTATCTGTCAACCAAAATGACAAGGTAAACAAAACAAAATAAAAGAAATTCTAATTTACCTCTCCACTTGATGCACAGTACTGATTGTCACAGTTGGGATTGCCGCAGCCATCCAGTAGCTGGTAGAAATACCTCTCGATCAGCTGTCTAGCGGCAGCGCGCTTCATAATGTCTTGTGTTCGGTTGGTACCAGAGCATAAACTCGTCGTAGGTACTTCCTCAGTATTATTCGGGGCAGGGTTTTTTGACGATGATGCTTCGCTCCCCCTTCAATTACACAAACACTGTACACGATTTCGCCTGTCGATGCGTCGCAATTTCAGTACAAAACAAAGAACGAAAATAGCAAGTAATGCCTAACCTAACCTTTGTTATTATTACGCATCAGATAATTATAGTCATATACTCTTTTACATAATGACAATCTAGTAATAACAAAAGGACAATGAAAATTTTTACGCAGAAAAAATAAGACAAATAAAATTACCTTGAAGCTTCGTCAGTTTCGCTTTTCGAGTTCATAGAAATTAATGCTCTCCGAATGAAAACAACTCCTAATCGATACGTTACATAAATGCACTTGGCTGAAACTGTACATCCACCAGTTATCCAGTCCCTTTATTGTTTTTTTGAATTACACTGCAGGTATACAAAAATACCAACAACTGTTCTATTCTCTTCCATTCTATTCTATTTTCTGTCAATTTTGTCAACCATTTTGAATTTTTGCACTACGTTATACGCAAAATTACAATACAGTTGATATTTCCAAAACACTTTTCTAGTATAAATTTGCCTCAAAAATTAACCCAAGTGGGTTTTATCAGAATTGCTGAATTTAAACGTAATCTAAACAAAAACAAAGTAAATACATTACTTAAAATGGAATGTACAGAACAATCTCTACTTGCTCTATGGCCAAGATTACAGATAATAAAAAAATAATAATCAATACAAAAACGCATGGAATTATTAGGTACTAAAAAACATTCTTGCGGTACCGTCCAAAGGTTCTTTTTACTCCGGAACCGTTTTTTTTACTAGCCTATCGTGTCCCACTGCCACTCCTATGCGATCTCTGGTCAGATCGTCGCGTCACCTTCGCCGCGGTCGACCTCGACGGCGCTGTCCTTTCTCTGGCGTTCAGTGTTTGACGATCCTTGCCCATCACTTCGGGTATATCCGTGCGACGTGGCCAGTCCACTCCCACTTCTGCCTAGCTGTTTTTTCTCCAACATCAGCTACTTGAGTTAACAAAGCAATTATGAACGAATAATTCATTAAGGAAATTAATTTAAAACAAAATAGATGAATCACACGAGTTACTAAATAGTTAAGCTAGTTAGTAATTTATTTTATTTTCAGTGACTCAATGAGAAAGTCCCTAAATTTACTGAAAAGAACAATCCATGGTAACAATTATCGTGACGTAGTGTAGTATTATATTATCTGTGAAAATACCACGCGAAGTATATTAATAGTCTATGCTCCGGAACAGTTATTTTTTGATATTTCGGTACACCTCTATTGTATCGTCTCTGCTCCACCATTTCTTTCTGACATGAAAAAAGGCGGGAAAACGTATAGGAGAAAAGGCGCGCTTTTTTGATTCCAAAATATTTATTTGTACATTTTGCACAATATCTTTTTAAATACTCATATAAATAGTTAGTGTTAAGTCGTATAGTTAGTGTGTTTGTAATTATGGCCAAAAAGAGAAAGAGGAAGGAGGGGGAACCACCTCCGGATTCTCAGCAGGTATCCTCTGATTCAGACTCAGCGGAATCAGCGGTAACATGCCTCTCGTACTCTACTACTACAGATAAGGACCCAAAAGACAAGTACAGTATTTTTAAAGTTAAAGGTTACACCCGTAAGTACCCAGAAGATACTAAACAAAAAGAGCTGGTTGTATTTCTCAATCACTGCGAAGAAAACAAGCCATTCAGTGATAGGGATCGCATGGCCCTTTCTAAAGGTATTCGAGAGCATGGCGTTTCAGGCGTCATGCACTTGCGTTCCTTAAATAAATACAAGGTTGGCATCACATTTGATTTGCCTAACAATGCAAATATGTTTTTGAAAAATAAAAAATTATTGGATCAGTTGACATTAAAAGCATCCATCCCTGCCGCAGACACAGAGATAACTGGGGTCCTCACTTCAGTCCCTGTAGACATGTCCAACAAGGAAATTTTTTCATTAATCGGCAGCTCCAAAAATGTCGTTCAGGTCAGGCGCTTCATGCGCAGGGTAAAGGGTTTCGGCGGTGTTGAATTTGTACCAACTCAGGCAGTTGCTGTTACCTTCGCCTCCACCATTCTTCCTGCTTATATATACCTAGACTCATGGCGTCACGAGGTAAGCAAATATATTCCACCGGTAAAACAATGCCTTAAGTGTCTTCGGTATGGACATATCGCAAAATTTTGTCGCAATACCGAGGTTTGCTCTATATGTACTTTAAACCATAATTTCAAGAATTGTCAGATCGACCCTAAGAATGCTAAGTGTGCAAACTGCAAGGGCGATCATATAGCCATCTCCTCATCATGTCCTTTAAAAAAACAAAAAGTGGAAGAAAACAAAATAAAGTCAAGAAGTACAACATACTCCGATCTTTTCAATATTAATGCTTTCCCAGCTTTAACAGCCAAAAATATAGATGTACAAATTAATAATTTAATGAAATCAGATAAATTTATAAATATATTAGTAGAGACAATTACAAAAATAGTTAGTAATAAAGATGTCCCTATAAACACATCATCAATTAAAGAGGTTTTAAAAAAAACTTTAAGTAATAAAATATCTTCACCTCCATAATGGATGTAACAAATTTAAATATAATGCAATGGAATGCACAAAGTCTTAATAGTAACAAACACATATTTATCAATTTCCTCTATACACATAATATTCACATTGCTATAATTAGTGAAACATGGTTCAAACCTGAACAAAATTTTAAAATAAAAAATTACAACATTGAAAGGAATGATTGTGGTAACAAACACAATGGAGTTGCCATTATAATTCATAAAAGTATCATTTACACTAAAATTAACACCTATTTTGACAATTCTTTACAAAATATTTGTGTAAAAATTACAGTTAATAATAAGGAAATCAGTATAGTCAGTTTCTACAGTCCCTTGCATTCTAATCCAGCTTTCAATAAAGATAATTTTGATTCATTGGTGAAGTCTATTCCTGGTCCATTTATATTTGCTGGGGACTTTAATGCTCATCACACATCTTGGGGTTGCGGTTTTGACTCTCCACGCGGTCGAAATATCTTAGAGGTCATTGACGAAAATAATCTAATTCTGCTAAATAATGGTCAGGCAACAACAGTTGGCTCTCTAACATGGCGTCCTAATGCACTGGATTTGTCTTTGGTTTCTTCATCATTGGCACTTAATTGCGAATGGCAAATACATGATAGTCCTCTTGGTAGTAGTTATCACATCCCTGTAATTATAAAAGTAGTGAGTAACAGTCAAAATAATGATTCTTGTGGAAATTGTTCAAATTCTGAACATTTGCCTACCTACCCAAATTACAAAATGGTAGACTGGCAAATGTATAGTAATAATGTGGATGAATTATTAGTTGATTTCGAAACAATTAATATATGTCCTCTCGATTCATATCATCATTTTTGTACAATTTTACGTACAGCTGCTGCTAATTCCATCCCAAATTGTAAGGCCAATATAAATAGCAACAGTCGCTCATGTCCTACAAATAGGATTAGAAGAACTACCCTTCCTTGGTGGAATCAAAAGTGTACAGAGGCTGTATCAAATTTCAAAATGGCCTACATAAATTTTAAAAATAATCCATCAGAAGAAACTTATATACAATTTAAAAGACTTCGAGCACTTAAAAAATTGACTATAAAAACAGAACGACAAAAAAGTTGGATGTCCCTATGTGAAACATTTAACAGATGCACGCCTATATCTATCATATGGAAATTCATGCGCAAATACAACAAAACGTTTAATTGTAATAATCAAGAAAACGACGCATGGATTTTCGATTTTTTGAAGAAATACACTCCAGATTTTGTGTCACATGCCCCAAGTTCCTTTTTTAATAATAGTACCAACTCCAGCCATAGCTATCTACTTAATTCTTTTACAATCAGTGAATTAATATCCGCCATCTCCTCCCGAAGAGACACTACTTATGGTCTTGATGGAATGCCCTACATATTATTTAAAAAACTCAGCATTACCAGTATACAAACATTCACAAAAGTTCTGAATTTGTTATGGGAAAATAATATTATACCTCAAGATTGGAAAGTGGATTGCCTTGTACCAATTTTAAAACCAGATAAACCCAAATTATGTCCCGATTCTTATCGTCCCATAGCACTTACTTCTTGTGTTGGCAAACTATTTGAGCAATTGTTGAAGCAGCGTCTAGAGTTTTATGTTGAAAAAAATCATATTTTACCTTCTAATCAATTTGGTTTTCGTAGAAATCGTTCTGCTAGGGAAAGTGTATGTCAACTTCAGCTTGATATACATTACTCTTTATTGGCCAATAATAATTTGGTTGGAGTTTTCTTTGATGTAGCTGGGGCTTTTAATAGTGTAAATATAGATATTTTATGCCATGAACTATTACAAATAGGGATCCCTGAAAAAATAATCATTTGGATCAGAAACTTTCTGAACAATAGAGAAGTGTATGCTAAATTTAATAGACATCTTTATGGTCCTAGATTTGCTTCCAAAGGAGTTTGTCAAGGAGGTATATTATCACCTTTATTATTTATACTGTATATACGTAGATTAAATTTAATTTTAGGGTCTCAAGTAAAAAATTTACAATTCGCAGATGATTTAGTTGTTTATTCTTCTGGAACCAATTTATCACAGGTTGTTCATATAGTCAACGATGCCTTGTCAAATCTGTGTAAATATTTCTCGTACCTTGATCTCAATGTCAATCCATCGAAGTCCAAAGTGGTTGTGTTTGGTAAACAGTGTCATAATATGCCCCACGTGCAATATAACAATTGTGCATTGCCCAATTCACATGAAGTCAAATTTTTAGGGGTCCTTTTTTCATATAATTTAACCTGGAACAATTATACCAAACATATAATTAGTAAAGCAAATAAAGCTTATAATATATTGAAATCTTTGGCTGGTTCATACTGGGGTGCAGACCCAAAAATTTTGCTATTGTTGTACAAATCTTTAGTTCGTAGTCACTTTGAATATGGTTTTTACTGTTTTGCTGCAGATACCAAAACTGTAAATAGTTTAGATGTTCTGCAAAACAAATGCTTGCGTGTTATCACTGGGGCATTCAGAAGTACTCCTATAAATGCAATGCAGATTGAATGTAATGTTCCACCATTAAGTATTCGATTCAATTACTTGAAAGAAAGATTTATATTAAAACTTTTTAGTGTATCTAATAATAGTCTCTTGGTCAGTTTGTTGCATTCCAATCCTAGTTTAGGTATAAAGCCATTTTATATGTTACAGGATATTCATATATTTATAAATTTTATTAAAAGTATAAACATTTATCAATCAAAACATATTCTGCCTTGTTATCAAGGAGCTTTTATTGCAAAATTTCCAGATATAAATATAATTATAAAAAATAAAAAGGACCTGTCCTCAAAAGAGGAAGTTAATGCAATGTTGTCAGAATGGTCAGATCATAAATTTGTATATAGTGATGGTTCCAAAAATGATAGAGCAGTGTCTTTTGCTATTTATGAGCCAATTTCAAATTTAAGTCTTGGTCGAAAAATTGATAAAAATGTCAGTATTTTTACAGCTGAAGCTGTCGCTATTTTGAGTGCTTTGAAACATATAAAAAATTGTAATTCAGGACACAGCAAGTGGGTAGTAGTAAGTGATAGCATGAGCGTTCTCAAAAATCTGGCTAATAATAAATTACATGCTAACACAAACTACATAATCTATTTAATAAAAGAGCTATGGATCGAACTGTCTCATTCCAATATTGAAGTTAGTTTTGTTTGGGTGCCTTCACACATTGGCGTTGCAGGAAATGAAAAGGCAGATTATCTGGCCAAAAAAATTGTTGATCTTGATGAGTTAATTCCAAATGCTGATATGAGTGTTTTCATACCGCATACAGATGCAGTTAGTCTTATAAGACAGCGTATGTGTCAAACTTGGGGGAGACATTCATACCAGACCACACAGATTGAAAATAAAGGCACTTGGTATGCCATTTTAGATAAACAAATAAACTCCACACCTTGGTTTTGCAGGAATAACAATTTTATAAATAGAAAGTTTTATTCATTTATCTGTCGTATGCGATTTGGTCACTGTCGTTTAAATTATCATCTTCATCGTCTTAAAATGGTTAACTCTCCATATTGCGAGTATTGTCAATCACAAAAAGTTCAATCTTTACATCATATCTTTTTTGAGTGTTCGTCTTTCAACATTCAGCGCCTTGTGTTGTCGGATGAGCTTCTAAAAATTTATAAAAAACCTGAAAAGGTCCCGCAATGCATTCAGGAGCTACTTATGAATGCCTCAACCTATTTATATTTGTACAAATTTATAACAGAGACTGTAAATGACATTTAGGTTACATTTCATGTTTTTATAAGTATAATAATTGTATATATTGTTTTCATAAGTATATTAATTGTAAAATATATTTTATTTGAACCTTTTAAGTTGTATAAGCATTTTGTAGGTTACGTTTTTTCTAAGAGGAGAGGAGATAGCTATAACTTGACCTGTAATTGAAGTAGTTTGAGTTGACATCAAAATGACGTTTACTTACATTGGATTTGATAAAAATGGATATGACAAACTTTTAATGGACTTACTATAAAAAAACTATATATGGAAAAATACGAAAGACATTATTGTATAAAATCTATCACGGAAGAAATTACCTATGGACGTAAGACTAGGCAGTATGGTCAAAAGACTTTAGCCTTCCCTTCGGGGTAAATCGAAAAAAAAAAAAAAAAATTCTTTCTGACATTCATTCATTATTTTATGTTCAATGTTGTCTAGTGTTTGTTGTGCAAAAATCAAAGTTTAATTAGAGGTTGTACAAACCACGAACTTTCTCATAAAATCAAGTAGTTAAGAACACCTGACACAATGACGGAAGTTATGATTGCTGAAGGAGGCCAAGAAAACCGTGTGAAGAACATTTTAGAAGGCTTTCAAGTGTATGCTTTTTATAATAATAATATATCATTTATTTCAGGTAACAAAGACCCATAACATCTATACCTTATAGACAATTTAAGGTATAAATCTTATGGTTATAAAAACAAGAAAATATAAACTATTGTACACGAAGTTTTTCGCTGCGTGGTGTTTTTTTCGCTGCGTGGTGTTTTTCGCTGCGTGGTGTTTCGCTGCGTGGTGTTTTTATGATCTTTGGGTCAATAACTTGCATGCTAAGGTCACATTTTCATACAATATGTTTAATTTTAGACGTCTTAGTATTCGTAAGTCGTTAATGACCTTTGCCTTTTGTTGGTGATTTGGTTTGTTCTGACCAGCTGTTACTTAGTACTTTTCAAAATAAGCAAAACTAAAAGTACTACAGAAATGCCAAGTTATCTACATACCAATAGGCCTATTGTTGTCCATTTTTAATGAAATGGTATTTAATACTATCATTAATGTACAATAGAATGAAGCTGAGTGGATTTTTACACATTTTACTAAAGCCCTTGCTTCTTTTTATTTGATCCTTAATTCTTTGTAACTACTGCCATAAACATTAATGAAAAATTGTATTTTCAACAGTAACTGGATGAATTTACGAGATGCAGATTCAGGTTAGTATAATCTTCTCTTTAAAATAATGTCTGTTTGATTTATATCTGTTAATTTAAAAGGGTATGCACAGCATCCAATCAAGCTATGCATAATCAGTTTATACAGATCTCTCATTATATGAGAAATCTATTCAAAGTGAGGCCAAGTTATACTGTAATTACGGACAATGGTCCACTTTAAGGACTAAGTGCCGAAACCAAAACCCTTAACATAGAACTTATACTGTAATTGTACAGCTTGATGTGTCGCTGTGTGTACACTATTTAAATTAACAGATATAAATCAAATATAAGAATAGAGTACGGTATTCTATCTGTCTATCTTTCAATTTATTATACATTATATTTATTTATTTTGTTATTGGTAGGTAACTGATATTTTTTCACAGATGTGTGTAAATGTTCAAGAAAACCACATTTATGAGTAGTAACTAAAAATTTATTCGCAAATATAATTTTCTCAAATTTTTCTATGATGCTTTTTAATATATTAAACCTTTTATTATTATATTTGAACAGGCAGTAGTTGTTACAGGCAGTCTAGCTGTAGCTACAAAACACATCATTTGTTCATGATATGAACATACATTGAAATTTCTTGATGATCATTGTGATTGAATTTTTCTACATATCGTAATATTATGGTAACAGTAATATTCATCACTTCATTGTTAGCCATACCACAAGGGGGATTCACACCAAGAATCTTGAGGGCCAATTAATAACAGCTGCACAGGTCGATCTTCAAGGCTAAATCACGCTTGCTTTGGTTAGTCTGTGGATAGGGACCATCCATTAGATAACGAGTTTCATCCATGCCTCAGAAAGCAATTTAAACTGTTGATCCCGGCTGAACAACCAGTCTTACCATGGGTTATCGTATTACTTAGACCTAACTGGGTTGTGGAGATCAGATAGTCAGTCGCTCCATGTAAAATACTAGTATTCATCTGCATCCGGTTGGACTGGAAGTCGTCCCCAAATAGTTAGGAAAAAGGCTACGCACATGATGATATGCCTTTCGTCTTCATGCAGGGCAAAGGACTCCTTTCTCTCCTTCCACTTTTCTTGATCCAATGGTCTTAAGTTTGTCCTACATGACTCATGTCTAGAAAAGACTCCAGCTTAACTCATCATCTCGTTCTGGGCCTGCCACATTGCCCTTGAAATATGGTTTTCCAATTTTAATAGTTGAGAGTTTATACCTACCTCCCTAATTGTCACTCATTAACTTTCCAGGCAAGATCCTCTGGCAGAACAATGAAGACATATCCAGCCCTGATGTGGAGCACGAGGCTCGCGTCCCCAAGCGTATCCTGAAGTGTCGAGTTGTGTCACGAGAAATGAATTTCAGCTCCGTCGAAATTTTGGAACGATTCCGCTTGGAACAGGTACATATTAAGACTAGGTGGTTTTTATTTCTTATCTATTTGTTTTAAACGGACCGAAAAGGTTACCCATGTAGGGGTTTTAATCAGGTTTTTTTTAGGGTTAGGTGCAAAACCATAAAGGTTAACCTGTATTACAGGGTTAATCAGCCTATCATAACTGGTTCAGGCACTGAGTTAATTTATTTTACATAAAAATATGCAAGAAAGTAATGTTAGCCTGCGGTTGGTCCTTTGTCTCTTTCATTCTGGTTTATATATTGCTGATTAGCAATATTTAAATGGTGAGCCCATATATCATAAGGGGTAACTTGTATAATGGGTATTGTTCTCATATGTCACAAGCACAAATCCCTCGCGAAAGTTTCTGCATAGGTGAAGCCGTTCAAATCCAAATAAAAAACCAATTGAAGTGTCTGTTTGTAATTTCAAAATAAAAGATTTTTACTGAATGCATCTGAAAGTATAAATGGTACCTACTTAAAATAAAAATTTGTCAGTTTGTTCCGGCTAATCTCCAGAATGGAGATTGTTAACAAAATATGATTCAAATATAGAAGTAATATTTTTTAAATAATTTCACGGCAATAGCTAGTCAAACATATAACCAGTTAAGCTGTTAACCTGATTAATAATAATTAATAGGTCTCTGGGTTCAAATTGTTCAATAAATCACAGGCCAACCTTGAGAAATTAGTTTAAGTTGTTTCAGACAAATCAAAGCTATAAAAATACCATTATGAATTTAATGAATTATTATGGCGCTTTTATTTTGACGAGAATTCCTTCACGCAAACGCCACACTATCCGCAAATTCCACTCCACATTTTTTGCCACATGGCCGCGAATGCGTTCAACATTGTTGGAATTCGTTTAATATTGTTGCTCATGAAATAGAGTTCACACATGCAAGAGAACGCGGTCGCCGCAAGGCCGCCATACGAATGCTTTTGCCTACGCCCAAATTAGCAATAAGAAATTGATCTTGGTAATATGTAGACCGCTTCCAAAATAAAAACCAAGAAATTATTAAGACAGGAGTAATGTTATTAACACTGCCTCATACAATTCTTTTCAATTTTCAGAAAGTCCTCTTCAAAGGGCGTTGTTTGGAGGAGTGGTTCTTTGAATTCGGCTATGTGATCCCGAACTCGACAAACACCTGGCAATCCGTTATAGAATCTGCTCCTGAATCTCAGATGATGCCTGCTAACGTCCTCAAGTAAGTATAAAGCAAGATTTGATACTAAGCATGAAGAAGTACTGCCTCATTGGTCGAGTGGTCGCAAGTCATGGGTTCGATTCCCAGGTCGGGCAAAGTGAAATTGGGTTTTTCCATCAGGAATTTCTTAGTAGTAGCCACGGAGTCTGGATTTGTGTCCAGTTGATGGCAATAGGCTCGATTTTTTTTTTAATTTTCAAGGCTTTTGTTTGTTAAATGATGTTTCGATTATTAATGATAGGTTGTAACTCCTTATGTAAAATTTGTCAGATTACCTAGACGAGTTTATTTTAATTGTTAACTATTGAAATATCCACGTGAGGAGCTCGTGGCAGTAATAATAACAGCCGCTCGGGTCGATCTATAGGTTTAGCCGTGCTTGCCTAGGTTGGTCTGTGGATGTGTGACTGCCCATTACATACCGAGTTTCCTCCGTGCCTTGGAAAGCACGTTAAGCCGTTGGTCCCGGCTGTCATTTGTAGATCTTTGACAGTCATTAGGTAGTCAGTGGCCCAAAAAGTCTGACAACCAGTCTTACCAAGGGGCATCGTATTACCCGGTACTAACTGGGTTGTGAAGGTCAGATAAGCAGTCGCTTCATGTAAAATACTGGTATTCAGCTGCATCCTGTTAGACTGGAAGCCGACTCCAATATAGTTGGGAAAAGGCTAGGCAGATGATGATGATGGCAATAGGCTCGCCCCCTATTACATGGGACTTAAATATAACTGTATACTATTTGGTACAACTCTGCCTAACCTTTCGCGGATTACTGGCGTGATTTTATGTATGTATGAAGAAGCAGTATCTAGAAAGCAGTTGACGTAAGTAGTCTTTTTTATCATAGGCTGCTAACGTCAACAACTATCTCCACCCAATGGCTTCTACTGGTATTCTTTTCTCAAGACTTACCAAAAACTTTCATTGCTAATCTGCTGCAAAATCTCAGGTTTTCTGTGAAATCAATTCTTATTTTATGTCATTCAAATAAGATTTGAGCTGCTATGATGGCTGCGTGCTCGTTAACGATTGAACTGTAACTTCTTGTCCCAGCGTACGCACGGCGGCCAATCAAGCTATGCAAAACCAAATTAAGCTGATCTCTCATCGTACGGGAAGCTCACACAAAGCGAAATCAGGTTATCGTTGGTGCGCTTGCCAAACCGAATATGTGCATTTTAAGAACTCTTCAGGACAACATAAAAACTGTTTCGTTTCGTAATTAATGAATAGAAGAAGAAATCAATGAATCTTCTGAAAAAATAAAAATAGAACAAAATATGGCAAAAAAATATCTGTTTTAGTCCAAGATAATAAACAAACTTACTACATTCGTGTATGAAAGCTAAAATATTTTTTTTGTTGTGTACACATATATCAGGTTTGGCAAGCGCACCGACGTTATACTGCTTATGCATAGCTTGATGTGCCGCCTGTGTACGTGCATTTGTTTCCTAAATAATTAAAAACGTATCCTCCTTTTTTTCAGCGGAAACGTCGTCATTGAAACCAAGTTCTTCGATGGAGATCTGCTGATAACCACGTCGCGAGTCCGATTGTTCTACGTCTAATAGTACATCTCACAAACAAAGCATTTACTAGTCAAACATACTTTTAATGTGTTTTCTCTTAAAATATTTTTTTTTTCATGAATTTTGACTTAAGACTTTGTTCCATTTAGTTCTAAATCACAAGTGACCTTACGATTTGGTTTGGATATCGGTCCCTTAATATTAATAGGCTTACACGTATTTTATTGTAGTGGACAAACTTAGTTAAAAAAAAAACAATATATTATGCATTCCTTTAAAAAATCTATCACAAATACATGAGTGTAAGCCGAAGTGAACTTACAAATATCTCTAAGTTATTTACTTACACCTATAAACTTTTATAATTGTTTTATATAAGACGCATTTTCTATGGTTCTAGTAGTATGTAGTTCTTCCGTATTTTTGTACAAAACAATATTTTACTAAATATTTCTACTTATCTTTTAAATACCTACATATTTTAAAGTAGATAATACTTTAAAATATACGAATCTGAAATGCTTAGTTTGTTTTAAGGCACTTTTAGAGTAGAAATAATATTTTGTTTAAGAAATATTATGAATTTAGAAAAGAAAAAGGTTTTGTGTGAATTAGTAAATAAACTTTGATCATCTATGTGTGTAGTAAGCACTAATTATTATGGTTTATCACAAACATAATCAAATTATGATAATTCAAAGTACAGGATTCAAATGTAATGTAATATTTTTATGAGTATTATAGTTTTTAAGTTCTAAATACATTAGTAAGTACGCCTATAAAATGTGTTTCTTTCGGAGATTATAAAACCCGATTAATATTTTCTCCTATTATTCCTCCTATTCCAAATTCCATACATACACTACCACCCTAAAATTTTGCTAAGCTGCTTATCGTCGTGCGAAATGTTACGTGATATCGTATTTACGAGCGCCATCTAGCGAGAACCAAACAGCTGTCTAATGAAACAAAACCACGGTACTTTATCACAGGTGTCTGTTATATTTATCCGATGACAACATTGTACCACACTACAATATGAGGGGCAAAAATATCATACATGATCTCTGGCGATACGGGATATCTCAAACCTTAATAAATGTGCGAACTATCGCTTGTTAGTCTGAAAAATGCAAGATGTTTTATAGACTAAAAAATCCTAACCTACGCCATCTATCGTGTCAAAAGAATATTGACGTAACGTGATGACTAGCTTTGTACATAGTTTGAAACTGCTATAATAGATGTCGCTACTTATGAATTAATTTTATTTTGTTGTAAGAATTTAACTTGCATTGTTTAGTGATTCGAAAAAATAATAGTAAGTATTTCGAAATAATAATACACGAACAACAGGAGTGGCTGAAGTGTTTTTGAACTTAGTCTACCAAAGGATTTTTACTGAACTTAGCATTTTAGTAACTCTTTGGTCCGGTAGATGGCATTGCAAGTCATTAATGCGGCTCTTATTGTACTACCCACATTATCAATTTCCATATTCATATGAGATTACGTATTCGTGTAGGATACAAGTCATCTTAGTTGCAAGATCTATTCATTATTCTTTTGCATGAATTACTTACAGTAGGTAGGTGGTTGTGGAAGTACCTCACATCTTTTGTAGCATAGGGCCGTAGGTGTATTTAAGTGCCTTCCTCCATTGTTGTGAGACCTAGGGATACTAGTTTGGCTGTCAATGGTTGAATTCCTAAAAGACATTGCATTTAAATTTATGAGAACATTCGATCTCATTAAGTATTAATTAAAAGTGGGTAGGTAGTGCTGTTAGCTTTGTAACATAGGTTGATCTGAGAGTTAGAAAATAATTATTCATGTCACCTCATAGTCATTCTTATAATAACTTCAATTGATTAAGTATACAATAGTAGGCGTTTCCCTGTCGCACGTGATTTACCTCCCATACAAGAATCTGACATCCTCTAATAAATGAATAACGCCATTCATTCACATTATAACAATCAATGCGTGTTCAGCTATTGGTAAATCGTGACTCGATCCCGTATCTCATTAGTACGCTGACACGTTTAATAATATTACCATAGAGGAAATGAAAAGCGCTTTACGTGGCTCGTCGCTCGCAGGAAAAGCCAGCACTGAGCAGCGCTCACGACAGGAACTTTTTGTAAATGAAATCATTGCTGGCGAGGCGTACATCCTCTTTAGTTAGAACCGCTCGACGGATTTCTTCGTACAACACCGACGCCAGAGGAAGCACAGTCGTTTCGATGCGCATCACACGCGACACTTCGCATATAAATAATAGAAATTATCTAATTATGTGCCGGCGAGTATTAGACTCGGACAAGTTGGGAATTGTAATATTAGTCGTGACCACCGAACAATAATAATTATGACGATGACATTATGATAAATATTGAACGCTTTTTTTCGATAGGAAGGTCGATGTTATCGGTTACAGCTATTACACATTGTAATATAACGATAAGCTACCTAAGTATGTACACATTAGGTTTAGGTGGCAGTTGATATGCTGCGTTGATAATTTCTTTACAAGAATTCTTGAAATTAGAGGAACTATGGGGTAAAATCAACCTTGGATACTAGATAAGTCGCATTAGTCAGGTAGATACTCTAGACTCTAGCTAGACGGATAGAATCATCAAAATGATGTAAGTTGTGGCCAAATTATAGAAGCGACATGCGTACCTACCTAAATCTATCTTTGAAATAACGGAGTTGTTGAGAGGATGCAACTTTTTGCCGTTATTCCTTAGTAGATATGTTTGCCTTCTGAGAAGCAAAAGTAAACCACTTAGTTTGGTGTGTTATTTGTAATGTTACTGACAGGTAAGTATTAAATTAGTCCACATTGAGTTCTAAAGTCGTAGCGACGCCGGCGCAGCGCTCGCTCGCCGGATGAACACCAAATGTGTGATATTTTTAGGAATGTTGATTGCCCTCTTCCTGTTTCCGGCATGAACGAGCCGCTCTGATCTGCCGACTAGCTCTCATACAAAACTGCTAATTAGTGATGAATAATTAATAGTAGTAACTTGATGACATGTAAGTCGTTTGATATAATTTGATTTGAGCCGCCGCTTGAGAGCCATTCGTGATAAAAATTGTAACGCTTGGCTGTTTATGGTTATTCAATATTTTTTCTCACACATTCGATCGATAGTGTACCTGTCTGCCTATCTTGCTAGACTCGTTCTGTATTATTAGTAGCCCCTATCGTAAAATTAATTAATATTGCAGCTAGATCTACCGGCGTTTGGCAATGCTGAGAAGCACAGTAGCGGTTGAACATGAATTTAAACTTAACGGACTTCCTTTTCCTGACAAGATCTCTATTACTGGTTAGTCCATGGAGCTAGTCAGCCTTTTTCTTTGTACACTTAACTACACATCAAATTAACATACACCACTTAAATGTCGTATACCGTAGCGGTTTTTGGTAATAGGTAGTACAATATAAGTGACCTGATGTGTAGATGACACTGCAGCAACATAATTATCTCCACCTGTTTGTGTATCTTTCTTAAGCACCTACAACAAATTGGGATTTTGAAATTTTGCATTTGTCTGAAACTGTATGCCAAACAGAGCGTCATCGTGTGTCGCGGAAAAAGACATTAATCCCAACTTGAAAACACGCGAACAATTCATTCAGATAGGTACAGATCTATTTCAGTCGTCCTTGTTCCTCGTCAACATAGCTGTGAGCCTGTGACCCTCCCAATTCCAACGTAATGATATCATCTACGACGCGGCACCGGAAATTTTATGAACTTCCCATTAACACTTAACCACGTCTTCAGTCTTGTCATACGGCACAGCCGGTAGCCGCTTGACTTGTAAATTTCTTTGATTATATCTAATTCCGGCTTACTGATCAAGTTCGATAATAAGTAGTAGAAAACTTAGTTTCAGAAGAATTGTTGCCAGCTCTTCCGTTTCGGTGAAAAAGTACTTATACCTATTATTTACGTAGATACTTCTACGTGTCTCTCCACGTGTTCGGTGCACTGAGGAAGTTCGTCGAAGTGGTGATGTCAGTCCAAAGTTTCGTCAGACCGACACGTGTCTTCTATTAGATTCGTAAATTCTTTAAAGAGGAGAGCCTTTTACCAGCTACGTGCCATTTCAGGCACGGCGTTCTCTACCAGTGTGGCAGGTTCATTCAGTTTCTCTAGCCATCCAAATCGGAGTCAGAAAACAGATTCTGTTACTTACTTCAAACACATCATCCATACATCGTTCAAGTTCATTTATGCAGTACGCTAATTAGTAGTCAAATCAATTAAGAGTAGATAATACCACATATCGCTCTGCTATTAATAGGTTTAGGTACATCCATTCGTAGAAGTGAAATTACGTAGACAGGGCCTTTTCCTAGCCACGTGTTCGATGAATAGTTAAGTACACTATCAAGTCTCGTAAACTAGTCTCACCATAACACAACTTGATGAAGCTGTGTAATGCGAATGGAAGACGTAACATGCGAGGAACATCAATATCTAACGCCATTCGATAGGGTAGGTAAGGTTATTTACCTATCTATTTTTAGAATTCATTCAACTTACTTAAGAGTGGTGTTATCTAAAACAAACTGGGCTCTAACCTAATTGACATGAATGTAGTTAAACCGAGTTCAAGTCATGAATAACATTTAAAGTTATTACCTCTGTATAGCCTATAACTGTCCCAACTGTTCCGCTCGTGAATTATTTTTGTTTTAAAAGGTTTTTTTTCTCTTCATAATTAACGTTTTAAGTCGGTCACAAATCATTAGTATTTTACAAAGCGCAAAGGAGTAAATTATTTACTCACCGAAAAAATCAATAAGATTGTATAAATTGGTGCCCAATTTTCGCGGTTAATCGGTAAAAAAGCGCGAAACGCGTAATTTGTCAGTAGAAGGCAGAATAAATAACGCCTTGGCCAGGATACCGGTGGCGGCGACGATGGCTGCGCAAGCGGCCGCGGGTCAGCGTCCTCGCGCCCTCTCCCCGCCCCCCCTGCTACGTCACGACCGCTACGTCACTCACGCACGGAGGTTTATCTGATAGTGACAGTTTGATGACCATACTATCATTACTACATATTATGAAGTATCTTCCCTATAAGTGTGTTTTGAACAGAAATCAAGTGCCTAGAATTCTATATCGATGTTTGATACTTGTGGATCGATATCAAAATTGTTTATTGGGATATAATCGCAGAGTTGACAGGGGGGAATATTCCATTTGGAACTGTCGTTAACATATCATTTTGATTGATATTAATACCACACTGCTCAATATTGCATAACCTATCGATTGGTCAGAGTTATGTACTTAGATCTAGACATACCTACTTAGTCAACATTTATAAACTTAAATGAAGCTGCTAGTCTCCAAATCTCTATTTAATTGGGAACAATTCATTCATCCTTATCCTTTTTCTACATTGTTGTTCGTAGGTGTGTTCTGCAAATGATTCTCTGAGTTTCGATAGTTTACTTCGAATTCACCCTGCATCAGCACCAGAGTTAAGAATACTGATGGTTTGGTTACCTCATGCTGGGCCTGAAGGGGGCACTGCAAATTCCATGGATACAAAAGGTACAGGCATTGGGTTCCCGTTTTAACACAAGAGCCAACCCAGAAGTATGACTGCAGAGAGATTGTATACACAAAAACTGTATACAAGAAAAGAGCTGCACACCGAAGCTCTCGAAACCACTCCAGAAGTCATCAAATGTTGGTGCCGTGAGCTCTGTGGCCGAAATCGACTGAATGGCATCATCTTCATTATATAAGAAGTCTGTACGTACCTAGATTTAAACAGTACTATATGGATCATTGGGTAGGTAAAGTATAGGTACTCGTCGGCCTTCATTTTGTCCACAAAAAAAAAAATACAAGAACAAAAACTCCAGATCAGAACCTTTTGATGTCCCAATAAAAGTCATACAAAATCAATGTTTAGGAGATGACAGCGTTGCGGTTGTCGTGACTGCGGTGCTACGGGAGCGGACGCACCGGACCGTTGCGGAGATGCGGAGGGTAGCTGTAAAAAACTATGCGCGCTCGACTATGACACTGTCCAAAAAGAACCATAGACACTTTCTTTTGACGATATTTCTATTTTGAATTTCGAAGTTGACAATGTTCATGATTCGGAATTAGACATTTGGGATGATGGAAGGGAAAATCAGAACTTTGGGTAAGATGGCAAAGGGTAGACTTTACAGCGCAGATTGTTGTACCTATGTAGGTAGACAGATATTGGACTGGTCCTGTCAAATATGTTGACTTTCTTTTTATTTCTTCAATACACGTAACACCAGGATTGTGCTATATGGTGCGGTGGTATAGTTCTTATTTTTTTCAGATAATTCAAAACGGTGGCGAGACGATATAGACACGCATAACGAAGGCTGGTTCGAGGTGGCGCAGGAGTAGAGTGGGAGGCCTTTGCCCAGCAGTGGGACATACAAGGCTATTGAAAAAAAAAGAAAGCCAACCCGTGCTCCACTCTAATATTAAGCTGCCAGTAAACACCACACTAGAAGATATACGATAAGATATGAATTGAACGTAAAAGCAGTAGCAGGCCTATAGAGATATAAGGATAAGTACATAGGTACCCTAACTTTTCCGGAGTGACCACACTTGTGTGAATGAGCTTTATACCAATGCAGTAAAAGCGAAAATCTTCGAGACTTCATTCGTTTGACATTGCGTTGAAGTATTCGCTTTTAATTCATCGGTATAAAGCCCTTTCCGATTCGCTCAAGCTTAACCGCGTCCATAAGTGTGGTGACTCCCTAAGCAACAATTAAAGCCAATGCAATCTTACAACGGACAATACATACCAATAAAGTGATGTCGTAAACATCAGTCTGCTGAATATAAATTTTTATGCTGTCATTACAATTAGACACTGCAGTTTGTCAAACGAGACATTGTTTGAAATATATTGCACTAAACTTACTTAATAAATCTTCGAACAATGCTTTTGCAAGATTAGGTAGTATGATAATTTCGTGATTCTTTTTAAATTCGTAGTTGGTAATGGAAGTTTTTTTGATCAGATATTTTTGGAAACACTTTTGTTTTCAGTCAGGTGCTGCATAATTGCCTCGATTATCATACAAGGGTCACGTTTTGATTTTTGGGAAGTATCACAGAGATAAACATATTTTTAAACTGCGATTCGAAATAATTGTTGTTTCTCTTTTTGGGACACCAAAATTATAGGATTTTGATGAGACGGTTCGAACCCTGAATATAAAATTCATCACTTCTGTTCTAAAAGGCGCGGCGTAGGCGAATGCCTTTTCGTACCATACCAACTTTAGCGGATGAGTTATGTTAGTATAACTTTTTCACAGATTTCCTATAAAAGTTTGAATTTGGAACCTGAATTTGTTTAAGTAACAGTTAGAGCTCCTCGCTAGTTTTAGGACAATTTAAAAGTTTCCTAAAATCAGTGATTATGGTCTAATAACGCACGCAACCCACATTTTATAGGTTCTTCTCCAAGAAATTCAACTTCCCGTCTGCCAACTTTATCGGTCGTTATTCATCCGTATACGTACCTGAAGGAGCAGAGACCGAACACCTAAAGAACCAACAATCAAACAATAAAAACGTACACATGTACTTCAAACGACCTCCCATAAAACAAAACAGTTTAATGATTCCACTGATCATTTTCGTGGGATCGATTTGGTCGTCTCAAGGATCTCGCGCGGTACGCATTCTGATCGTGACATGGTCTTCCTGCTAAGTCCTGGTTACATCACATGCTGTTAATAAGGTGCGATGGATATGAAATATGAAATCGGTTATCGATTAATTATCGATTCATCGTAAGTGCGCGGCCATCTTGGATGTAAGTGCGCGGCCGTTCCCGCGCGCGGCTTCCGGCGTGCGCGTGCGCTTGCATGCTAATGTTCGCGCATGCGCCGTGTCCTGTTCGCCGCATGTGCGTTCCACTTCGACGTCTGTTTCATCAGCATAGGGCGGACTCTTGGTAGAATATCTGTACACTATTTGGTACATCATCTCATATGGTTCACTAAGTATGTACTTACCTGTCTACGTACCATCTCCTCGGTAGTTATCTCTGAACCAGCCGGTTCCTACCGTCACATTACCAGTCGACAGCATTATTAATGGTGCTCACAGTTGGCAGTTTCCTGTTAGGCGAACGCGTATGAAATTCAAAAATGCTCACGTATTTTTTGAATATAAAAGCCGTTACTGGCCCATAGAGGGGCAATTCATTTCACATCCTTCCTAAAGCAAGACCTCTTGCAGCGTAAGTACCTCTGAAAATAGTGCCAATTGTTTAAACTTTTTGTCAGTTTTCTGCTTATTATTTGTTTCGAACAAAAATACCCTTGACAGATTTATTTTCCAAAATTAATGTGGAACATTTTTGTCATGCAACCTGTTTTGCTGGAAAATCTTCTATATAATCTATAGAAATAAGTAAAATTGAGGTAATAACAAAATAACTGCTTTTAACTGAATGCATATGAAAATATATAAGGCACTTATAACAAAAACTTTTGTCTGTCTATCTGTCTGTTTGTTATAGCTAATCTCCAGCAAGACCAGCAAGACCGATGTTGACGGAACTTTTACTGGCCGATAGCTGATGTTATAAGGTCTGACTTAGGCTACTTTTATTGAAAAATAATAATTAGGGTTCCGTGCAAAAAAATTAAAACCCTTAAAATTCTTAACAAAATCCGATTGAAACGGCTAATCTTCGTAACGGCTGGTTCGATTTTGACGGGGTCTTTACTGGCAGATATCTAATGTTACTTTTATTTTAGAATTAGAGATCCGTTCAAAAATTAAAAGCCTTGAAATTGGTTAGCAAAATCCGATTAAAAAAGGAATTAATATTTTTATAATAATTTCATAATTTCAATTTTCGCGAACGAATTTCGCAGGTAACAGCAAGTATACAATAAAATTGGGGTCTCTTCAAAAACCTACCTAGGTGCCTACCTACCCAGGTGATTCACATTAAGAGAAATTCGCAGTCGTGCTGTTTCTAAAAAAGAAAGAATAATACAATGAATTAATCTAACTTAGACAGAACTCCGTCTTTTTGAGAACCTCACACAGGGGGGCTCCCCTAGAAATAAAATAGGTAAACACCGTTCTAATTTCAAATTCTCGATTTTACGGTTAATTCAAGGCCTTTTTGCCTAACATGTTCTGTACACAGCGTATTCTTGTCACGAGTGATGACCAAGTGAGACTGCACGGCTGCGCAGGCGACGGTCGGGGCGTCGCAAACACATAACTCACCAACATCAATAACAGATAATACCACTCATTCAGTGCCAATCGTTTTGTTCACACTATACAATCTACTTTGAAATACATTCGATATTGTTTTGTTTCAATAATATTATTATATTGAATGTGGAAGAAATTCTTGAATGATTCACATGGCCCCAGCCAGTAGCAGGCGTATTTAGCTTAGTTGGAGGGTTTACCAGGAATATTAGTAGAAAAAAAAAACAAATTGCAAAAATACAAACATTTCTGTCGTTTCCGATTTTCGTTTCTCTAGTATTGTATTCTACTTTTCGTAGAATAGTGTACATTTTTGCATTTTATATTTAAATACATTCGAATTTTGAATGCAGGATTAAACAATACGAATGCACTGCACGTTGGTTCTCTGTCAAATCTATATACAGTTGTTCCTTGATTTTGCCGCATCTCTATTTTGTATGTAAAGTGGCACCTAGATCTAATCGAGCTTGTTTTGACTAGACTCACAAGGATACATTTTAGATGGATTTGGCAAACCAGCCGGTACACCTGTCCCACCGCCGATGAGGGTATGGCGACGATCTATAGACTATTTTCTCGATTAAAAACGAACTGTCAAATTTTCCCATTCGATTTTGAACTTTCCGTCAACATTTTATGGTTTAAAATCATTTGGAAAAATTTGACAGTTTATGGTAAATTGATGTGCTGGCTGACTGTCTGTACAAATGATTGTAGGTCAGTAATAGAACCTAAAAGAAAGATACATATTTCTTCTAAGCAAGCGCGCTACTCCCTAGGCCGCGTCATCGGTTTACATCAGGCGAGTTGCGGCCAAACACAAGACAATAAAAAAGATATGAGTATTTTGTCGCTGGCAAATATTTCACACTGACGCATACCGTGCACCGGCGAGAACTCTCTGAAACTAGCAACTCATTGCGTTCGATCTCGTTTTAATTGCTAGCTTTAGGCAGCACTTCTCGCTAATCGCCGACAGTGAGACGGGCATGCACCTACAGCCTTATGTACAGACGCCCGCACATCAAGTTACCAGAAACTGTCAAATTTTCCCAATCAACTTGGAACCTAATACTTTAGCGATAAATTTGAAAATCTATTCAAGAAATTTGCTAGATTGTAGAAGCTTGATGTCCTGGCTGTACCTAAGCATGGTGACTTATGAATAATTGCATTCTAGATACCAGCAAAAAGAAAACTAAAGGCATCACAGATGCATTGCCACCACAGAAATAAAGCAGGAATCCATGCCTAATGTATATATGCCTCATGCGAAAAGTGATTGTTTTTAGAGAGTTTTTTGCTGCTTGCATCCCAAACCTAGTCAGGAAACGTCTACCGCTTCCATTATATGAGCCGAGTTTATGACAAAGCTGTTGCTATACATAATATATTTCGCAACATAACCCTTCGTAGCGAATCAACATAGTTTTTATTGAAATCGCTGCGTGCACCCCACGCCTGCATGGGGCCGTAAAGGAAATGACATGTGGTTCCCGAATTATACTCGGTTAGAAATAGTGTGGACATTCGTCGAGTTAACACTGTTGTGTTGTGTGGCATTTGAATTCTTTGAACGTTTACTGTTTTGATACCAAATTAGGACTGAGCCTCGCACTCCTATCAACCTGGATTTCTCTTTCCTCCTTGTTTTTCTTTCCTTTATTTTTTGTCAGGATTATGAGTCTTTTTCCTAAATCTTCTGCACAGGCTGATTTTTGTCGCTAGGAAGTCTCAGTCGATTAATATGTTATATTGCTTTAACAGTGGGTGCTAATAGGACCTTGCAGTTATGGAAACTACATTGACAATCCAAGTTTTTATTCAAAAATCTCTCTGATTACTTTTGGGTTTCTGGCTAAGTAATATTTCGTGTGTTAATACATCGATCACATCCACACTAAACCTTACCTGGCTACGAACCGCACACCTGCCGAAACATTCCTTCTCCCAAACTTCGGCACTATACACCCCACCAATTTGAGTCCCCGCCACGTTGCAGCCCGGACATACAACAACAATGGACATTTTTAATTCATCAAGCTTAAGGCCTGCGTAGACGAGGGACTTGTGGCAGTCTTAAAAAGTGTGCGGGACACGTGTGTGCTTATTTTTTGCATTATGTACCTATGCGTTTTGCAGATGATTATTACTTTTGTAACAGAACATTTCAACATACCGCCTGTACCTATTTCTCGTAAGATTTGACAGTGGTGTACAGTCACATTTTTCCAGCTTTGTGTCGACGGTTTTTGAGTCCAGAGACAAAAGTTCCTCGTCTGCGCACACCTTTACCCTGCAGTACGCCTGTGTCGGTTTTTGTTTTAATAGTAAATCATTGTTAGGTGCCAGTTACAGCCTTTTGATCGTTATGTTTGAATTCGAATTCGTTATCCAATGTGAATCAATTTTTTCTTTGAATCTTTGGGATCCTCATTCAATACTATTTCTATACAAATATAACTTTGAAGTTTTTGTTTCATTCCACATTCATGCTGACTGATATTTTGTGTAATCTTTAGCACACAATTACAAGCACTCAAACTGGAATTTAATTCAGGGCTAAAATATCGTTAGGGCTTATAAAGTTATCTTTTTGTCTGGATCATTATAAGAATGAAGACTTCTCGTCAGTTTTTGTTGCGCACGCTACCAAAATAGCTCTGCTTTATTTTTGAGGTTATAAAAAGCTCACATTCTTGAAGCTCTAATATTCTAATAGATACCTAACCTTTTCTCTTATTCCCGATGTAGGGTGCACATTTGCAATAGTCAATCCTCATATTAATCATTTTGTAAGTTTTAATCAAGGACTCTTCTTCAATATAGCTATTTAGTTAAAGCAACAGGCAATGTTTAGCGACTCTGATGCACAGATTAATAACGACTCCATTACAAATCTTTGCAAAATCATTTTGTCCGTTCGTTCCTAAATCTATTCTCCAAAACTCCTTGTCCGTGACCAAAGAAACGTTCTTCTCGTTACATTTAAGCAACTGTTAAAATAAAAAATAAAGCATGTGAGGGAACAAAGTGTATTTGCTTATTATTTGTGACGGGGTGTCGCGGGGTGGGACGCACGGGCGGCGGAGTCGCTTTGTTTGCAGGCACGCGCGCAGCCTTACAGGACCCACTCCTGCGCAAGCCTGGTCAATCTTTGACTGTTTACTTTTAAAACGTAGGTACATGTTTTTCGTTTTATTGTTAGGCTTAACTGAAGGTCTTTGGGTCATTCGTGACTATTTTGAAATTGGAGTAGTTGGGTTTTTTCATCATGGAGTACTTTGCCTGTTGTTTTAGATAGCACGAAACCATTCTTATGGATGCAGGATGCTATTTCCTCATGATTGGGTAAATTTGAAGATCTCCGATAACCCGTCTCTCGATTCTTTTCTCTCCTCGGCACTATCTTTAACGTCATGACTCCCCAAGCTCTCCCCTTTGCCATCCTCTGCGTGTTTGTCTGGTACTTCTCCTGTCATTGTCATACCGTGTGATGCTTTATTCTATCTACCAATATTATTTGCCCAATTAATCAGTTACCTTAGCAACTCATTGGCATACATCTTGAAATAAATTCGGAAAGCTCAAAAAGCTCAGCATCACCGCCAAACGTTTGCACGAATGTCGTTTTTAACCGTGTAGGTACATAAACGCGTCAGTTTGCGTTTCGCGTTACATAACGAGTTACGAGGTTCGATGCCCGCCTCGCAACCTTTAAGGTCGAGCGGGCGGCCTCAAGCCCCTTTATTTACCCATACAAGACTTGCGACTCAGTCCTTGAGTGAAATGAAATGAGCTTACAATAGGTGGGTAGGTACATACCTACGTACTTGCTCATGTGTCGGAACTGCGTTTGGTTCTGAGCGAATGTTTTTTTCGAGTGAAGGAAAATTA
Organism: Noctua janthe; assembly: GCA_910589295.1. Taxonomy (NCBI): domain Eukaryota; kingdom Metazoa; phylum Arthropoda; class Insecta; order Lepidoptera; family Noctuidae; genus Noctua; species Noctua janthe. Next base: position 6,462,509 of record OU342560.1, read on the forward strand.
TTACTGAAGGAATTAGAGGGTACTGTTAAAGCCAGAAAAGATAAAGACACAAGGACACATGGTTCTCATAGATTTCTTTAATAAAAGGGATTAGTGGCGTACTTTGAGGAGCTCGTGGCTAAATAATAACAGCCGCTCGGGTCGATCTTTAGGTTAAGCCGTGTTGCCTAGGTTGGTCTGTGGATGGGTGACCGGCCATTACATGCCGAGTTTCCTCTGTGCTTCGGAAAGCACGTTAAGCCGTTGGTCCCGGCTGTCATTTGTAGATCTTTGATAGTCGTTAGTGGTAATCAATGGCCCAAAAAGTCTGACAACCAGTCTTACCAAGTGGTATCGTATTACCCAGTACTAACTGGGTTGTGGAGGTCAGATAGGCAGTCACTCCATGTAAAATACTGGTATTCAGCTGCATCCGGTTAGACTGGAAGCCAGCCCCAATATAGTTGGGAAAAGGCTAGGCAGATGATGATTAGCGGCTTACTTTCATACAAGTCTAAAAGCTTGTCTGGGCCGTATATCCTACTACTCTTCAAGATGTTAGGGTTTCTGAACAGTCTGCTTGCCTTATGTGCTTGCCGTGTTGTTGGCCCCTAGGCTCGCCAATGCCTGGAACAGGCTAATTGCCAGTTGTAAATGTTCATCAATAGGAAACGGGATTCCAGCAGAAGACTGTTGATCATGAATTTGGTGGTTTGAGGAACTAAAAAGTTAAGTAATGATCTTCATCAAGTGAATTCTTGAAACTTGTTGCCTATATACGACACGTGGACTCGTGTTTAACGCTCACCACCGCAGCATTGGCTTGTGAAAGTGTTTCTGTTTAAAACTGATCATTTGTAACCATGCCAGTCTAGTCCAAAAGTGGATAAACTCTAGTGGCTAGTGGCTATAAGATAAGGCAAATTGATCCTTAAGGTTCTTTATTAATTTAACAATGATGGATCAGATATCTTCTGATGTTTATTAAAGCCTTGAATCAAGTTTAATATCTCATTACTTATATCGCAGATCTGTGAACTTCCTTGTTTCAAAAACTGTACACTACAGACCATTATGATCCTTTAACAACAATTATGCTGTAAACTTATCATCACAACACTTTAATGGCGATTTCGGCCTTGGATTCGTTTCCACCCATTGTTGGCCGAACTTAGCACAGTTTTTCTACCGAATAAGACTACCATTGTATTCCATCAGGTAAGCATTTAAAACCAAAATGAGATACAATGAACCAGCGGAAGTAATTCCGTAGTTGCAAGCAAGGACAATATTTTACGAGCCACCGCTAATAGCTTTCGAATAGATCACTTCCTTCCGGACCTTTGCGAAAGTCCTATTGTGTAACCCCAAAGCTTTTTTCACCATTGAAAGCTACAAAGCCGCTAATTTTATGACCATGTGCGTGCGATAGTTTCGGCACGAACTGTAGATTTCAAGCCCAAACCGTACGCGATTTTAATCTATGTTGCTGACACGTAAATGCTATAATAGCCTGCGAGATTGAATACTTGCCATAACTGGGATGATTGTGTACAGCACAAAACGGAAGGAAGCGCAATAGAGCTGTAAAAGGGCCGCCGGGTGTCGCTTTATGAATAGATATTTCGCTATTCGTGCCTTCGCCATAGTTTCGCAGCTGAATGAGTGAATCAGGCGGTTTTTAGTTTTGATGGGAAGCGAGTGCGTGAGCGATGGATCGATTCGGGGCTTAGCAGCAGTGCGCGGGCGTCATGGGCCGGAGGGGCGGGGAGGGCGAGGGGGGACGGTTTCCGGCGGCGCGGGCGCACCGTGGGAACGCGCGCACCCACCTACAAGACTGCTCCTCGGATTAAATGACGGGCACTAATTAATTTAAGTTTGCGGCATGTAAAAATAGAGATCCGTGCTAGATACAGCAGGGAGAGTGGTTAACTGCTCGCTTGTAGTTACTTATTGACTTGCTCCAACCGCTTTACGCGCGCAAAGTTGCTCTATTCTGTATGTATGAACCTGATTTCAGAATCCGATTCTTGTTTATTTCAAGTTTATTAGCTGAGCCAGGTTCTAGCTAACGATTTAATTTATTTTCCCATGGAAATACTTTTTACTGTGTCCGAGTAAGTAACTTACAACTTAAATTGTATAGATTCCAATGTAAAATGTTGATTCAAGACTTTCGTAGTTTGCTGCTGGCCATACACCATCTACATCCAACGCACCTGCCGAAAAAGTAAACAGAACTAAAAAACTGCAATCTCAAAGATAAGACAAACTTCTTGGAAAATTAACCTCGCAGAATCGATGTTTCGATCGGCACTATACCGAGTATATCGACTATCGATATCTATACATGAACATTTCGCAGAAGTGGTTCACCCTTTGTTCGCTCAAGAGGCAAGATGTCGACGCACCTGGCCAACCAGATGCTCCATTCAGGGCGAAGCTGAATTTTATGAATCGCCGACGATCCACTCTCGGGCCATTCACTACATATTTTTTATTTCGTACAACATGTGGCTAGGTAGATAAATTGGAACTTGGAGCACACTTCGAAGGGTTTTAAGTTTTTAGTAAATGAAATTCTTGAAGAGATTGGTGCAATACTTGAAGGGCAAAGAAAAAGTGCATTTCCGGGGAAGACAAGTGGAACTAAGTATGTGATTTTCAAAGTAGCTTTCTAGCTAGCAGATGCATTTAAAACTATTATGCTTGTTTTTAAGAGGACCTGACAGATAATAGGTATTTGAATGAGTACATCCCACCTATCTATCTCAGGCGTCAATTTATTTTTTCCAGACTAGCGCCTGTTTATTTTAGTATCGCCACAGGAAGTCATAATGAGGCCATTATTAATTAATCAATATTTAAACAAAGTTGTAGTACAACATAAACATAATCCAATTGACCTTTTAAAGGGCTTATCTCATTCAGAACCGGAACAGATGACCTAAGTACCAACATATATTCAAATAATATTTGTAATAAACGTTCAGGATAAACAAGATTCGTTTCTGTAATCAAAACAAATTAATGACAATTTATAACTGGCCTTATCGTTCGGTTCATTCATAACTTTAGTGATAAGTTAGCAAATAAATCCATTATGTTATCTCTGTATACCGATCTGGGCGTATTATAACGAGAATTGGATATCAGCTGCTACCCCGCAAGCTGTAAGTGTCAATTGATGGCTGATCGGCGGATTTGAGAAAAAAAAAAAAACTTTACTACGTGGGTGGAGTCGATGCTGTTCGCTGTACAATCGTTCTCGTAAATGAATCACATAAACAGGAAATATTAGTACTTGCACATTTGCAATCTGATGAGTGATAGCCCCACACAAATAGGTATGTCAGTCGCTACACAAAGTTGTTATACAAAGGTGCCTATGTCAGTTCCTGTGTAACATAGTGTGCCGTTATAGATTTTCGTTAAAGGCCAAAGGTGAAACGGGGAATGGGGATGAAGCGAACGAGGGAGCTGCAATATGAAGATATACACGTAAGTACCTACGTACCTATACCTAGGTCCCTAAGTAGAAGAGGGCGTTGTCTGTCACATTTTGATTCCTTGCAGATTTCGAACTCTGACTTCTCCAACTACCTTTTCTTTAGATATGTAGTCGTTTATTCCAGCTTCAAATCTAGGTGAATCAGAAAATGACACAGAGTAAGTATACTTTTGTCTTAATTAAATCAACACTGAAAATCGAGGCAGAAGCGTCGTTCTTCCTTACAATAAGCATCGTAACAGGTATGTTACGTATGTTTGTGTACCGATGTTAATCAACATTTCTGAAAATGACATAAAACTACGATTTAAGCGCGTCATTCGTCAACGTTACGCACGTACATTCCATAATCACTTATATGACCATGCGGTTTCAAATAGAGCGGAGCCTAACCTGTGACGTACTGTCCATAAACTAGATTACAAACTATGACGTTATCAGTACCGCCCGTGACGTAGGCACCACACCTTTAGGAAAGCAGGTGACCTATTGACCTATGTCACCTATTCTGGGACCAAATCGACCCGGTACAAATATAGCCATCCTGCACACGCCCTGTTTCCGCCCTCCCTGCACTTTTACATTTGTTTTAATGTTGTTTGAGAGTGGAAAGGTCAAAGCTTTTATGTTACAAGCACTCAAACGAAAGGTCAGGAATATAGTTGATCAGTTTCAGAATGTTATTAATTTTGTAGACGTGACTGAGCATAATGTCATCGGAGTTTAAGACTGTAAAACTGGCTGTCACAGAAAAAGTGATTATAAGTAGGCCTCTTTCAAACAGAAAATTGGTCAGTAAAATTTTCACCAATTTGGTAACATAGTTGTTTATGATGACAATTTTTCTAGATATTTGGCTCACCCTTGAATGGATCAGCTCGGCGATGGTTTAAAAAATAGGAATTCGAGAGATAGCAGAATCTGCCGTTATATCTGGGATTCCTGAAGATTTAGAACAGCCAAATGCGTCTCAAAACTTTATCTTACCGTCTTGTGCTTGAGGCAACTGTACTCGAGAAATTTGTAGACATTAATTTAACTGGGTTGTCTGTAACTGAACGGTTTAAGCTCTCACGACAATACAGCAATAAATACCATGCAGTGTGAACTATCACATATTGTGAGATGCCGCCGTATGCCGTGAAAAACATTGAAGGCATGAAGAAAAAGTTCCCAAAGACAACTGTTAGCAACTGTACCTTGGCTTTACATTAACTGTCTGGCCATGTAAAAAGTAAAAAGCAAAATAATGTTCTTTGCGCTACCATTTTTAATTACGAGAGATGAATGGGCCGTTTTGCACAAAAGGGAAGAGTGGTTGCGCTTGCAGACTTGCAGTAATAAGAACGCGATTGTCTGTGGACTTGATATTAATAGAGTAATTTTATTTTTATTTAGCATAGTTCTAATAATGAAAGACGAGTGGGGCTAAAGGTTAAGGTTAGTAGTGTTCTTTTTCAGGCTTCAGCGAAAGATTTTGATTTAAACATTTCAAATGGGCTTCCAATATGATATTGTTTTGATCTTTCTTTTGTTTTGGAACTGGAATTTTAGTTTTTAAGCTAAAGCTTAGCTGAGGCTGGAAGCCTTTTTTTGCTAGTAGTCTTTTTCTTCAGTCCTTTCAGCTGTTCTCACCTCCTCTGGACTGGATAATCAGCGTTGCTGTGCATCAATAATGTAACCGTATTAGCATAGTTGCGTGCGGAGTCAACCTTCGCGTGCCACTATCATTTTGTTTACGACGAAACGAAACTAATTCAGTTGGACACACTACTTGCTTTATTAATGAAAGAGCGGAGGTGGGGCATTCGCTGCCTGTAACGGAACTTACATAATTATTGGTAAACCTCGTCTCATTTTGTTCACAAACAACAAATCCACACCTGGGGCAAAGAAGTTTGAACTTTAAGTTCTTAGCTTAGAGCTTGATTTGTTTTAGTTTGTAAAGGTTGATATGATCTTTTGTCATGGGTTTGCTATGATGTGAATGAAGCAGCAGCTGTCGGTTGGAAGTCAGCCCACACTGTACGTTAAAAGGCATTGTATTTCGCAAATATCAGTCGATTATATCAATGGATTTAGTTTTTATATTAGCTTAGTCATTGTTGCACATAATTCTGTATTAAAGTGGAAATGCGTTGGCAGATATTTTGTAGGTATAAAGTATAAGTTATTGCATTTCTTGAAACTGCTTAAGTGGGTTATTAGGGTGTAGTAAATAAGTGAACTGAATGTAGATACATGTTTAATTTATGGTAGGTAAGCCAAAGCTTAAGACATTGTTGTTCGTATCCGTTTTGTCATCAATCAGCCAATAAAACACCCAAGTTAATAAGAGTATTGGTTTATTAATATTAAGTAAAATTAAGCCAAATCGGCACAAAGTAAGTAGTCACCTCTATCGCTAGGTACTGCAGTTCTACACAAGGGAAAGATATGAATTTGTATAAGAATAGACCATGTTCAGCAAGTCGATACTTACCACGATATTTTCTTCCCAGGGGGCGGCAGAAGTAGGTATGTAGGTTAGGTTTCTAAGCTTTTTCTACTCACCCTTTATGGTGGAAGCGCCTGGGTAGGCCGCGAAATTCTTTTCTTACGTTTTTTTGCAATTTGCAGGTCAGTGCCAGGTTGTATGTTGATGAAAAATGAATCGCGCGAGAAACACGTGTGTAGTTACAGAATTAAAATCATTAATACAACCCTCTAAGTTCATGTAACCCCATTCAATAACTATTTCATGAAAAAATCATTTAATGGGGTTAAATGAACTTAGAGGGTTGTATTAATGATTTTAATTCTGTAACTACACAAAGTAAAGTAAAGTAAAGTAAAGTAAAGTAAAGTAAAGTAAAGTAAAGTAAAGTAAAGTAAAGTAAAGTAAAGTAAAGTAAAGTAAAGTAAAGTAAAGTAAAGTAAAGTAAAGTAAAGTAAAGTAAAGTAAAGTAAAGTAAAGTAAAGTAAAGTAAAGTAAAGTAAAGTAAAGTAAAGTAAAGTAAAGTAAAGTAAAGTAAAGTAAAGTAAAGTAAAGTAAAGTAAAGTAAAGTAAAGTAAAGTAAAGTAAAGTAAAGTAAAGTAAAGTAAAATTTATTTGCTTAGATTGCAGGTACATTGTAATTCTGTAACTACATACGTGTTACTTGCGCGACTCACTTTTCATCAACATACAACGATACCGACCTGCAAATTGCAAAAAACGTAAGAAAATTTGAATTTCGCGGGATATTCTGACGCTTCTAGCTTAAACCCGAAGATTTTTAAATAACTGAATATTCAAGATACTAGATAAACTAACCTCTAAAATAAATGCGGAAAAGAATGAAGACTATTTTATACTTGACGCCATGAAGCTAAGGAAAAGTATGCCTTTTATTTCTGCAATTAAGCCTACTTAATGGTCTAGTACCACCATTCTTCGTTGGCGTTTTCCTGTTAGCTGTACATTCGTGAGTACAAAAAAAAATAGCTATCGATAGTGTTGATAGAAAAGATAAAACTCATTAATCATAGAAGCTGACCGCCTCATTGTAAATCTAGAGCTCCAGGGTTCAAATAAGTGAGATAAATGGAATTGGATTTTTTTGGGAAGAAGGAAACTGTTTTACTTGATTATCATCCGGATTTTTGGTAAACTATGACTCATGCCTGATAGTTTACTATTCGTCACAATGTAAACTATCAACCTACATATCATTGTCGACTAGTCATCATCATAATTCATAGGTATATGCCCAAAATTATGATAACAACCAGTCAACTGCCTCCCAGGACTCAAATGTATGAGCTTTGAAGATTGAGACTAAATACTTGAAGACCAAGGGTGTATGATTCATAAGTTCTAATCAGATAAAAGGAACATCACATGTCGGCACCACAAAGAATAGCTTGTAGCGGTTACAGCTAGCACTCATTGATTGTTAGGTGAGAGGTTACTAAACGTTACTGAAAATTAACTGAATCATCAATTAGCAGCAATTTTATAGCAGATGGGCCTCCATACACGATTCTCCTTGTAGGATACACAATGGTTACACATCCGTTGCTTCTTTTGCCTATAATAATAATAGTAATTGTGATACGTTAATGGACACAAATGAAAAATATTGATGGATATTAGATACAAAAGTAGCAAGATAGGTATTACCATACCAAGTAATGCTGTTCCATATTGCATTAAATTGGAAACGCCAGGGTAGCCCGCGAAATTCAAATTGTCGCGAATCATATCTTAATCAACATACTCGTAAAACCTGACACTGACCTGACTTGTAAATTGCAAAAACGTAAGAAAATTTAAATTTCGCGGGTTACTCTGGCACTTCCACTTAAAGATATTACTTAGATGTTGTAAACAAATCTATTTCAACAGTCTAGGACATGCATGACATAGGTCACATCTCATGGCAGGTACCAGAACCTCATTTGAAGTCAGTCCACGTTCTCAACGAGTTCCGTACCCGTACAGGTACTGTATACGCACATCTAAGCCGATGTTATAATTATGTATATTACTCGTAATGGAAAACTAGATTGTCCAGCTATACCACTCACAATGTTAATGCCACGAATACCAAATAAGCCTACCGGACCCATTAATTACGGAGACGTGCCGTTTAAAAACATAAATCAGTCACTATCAATACGAAACTGTTTATTTATTGACCTCCTTGATTATTACCTTTTTGGTTGTGTCGAATTTTAAATGGAGAAAAAATGTTTTATTATCTGTAATGCTGGCCATCATTCTATTTTTGACGGATGACATTTAGAATTAGATGAAATTGATTTTAAACATTCCATTCAACTGCATTCCATGGCAATCAATAAAGTTTTAGATATTTAAATTGTTCTTTTTTTGTTATTTAAACTTTTTACTTTTAAATCTGAATAAAAGCAGGTAAGGCAATATACCTAAATTGAAATCATGCCGATATATTTTCAAGATCCATGCATTTCGATAATACCGCAATAAAAATAGTACAAGAAACTCACAGTTGGTCGGTATATAAAAATACCCTCCCCTCGGCTTCATTCAGTGAACACGGCATTAACCGACCAAATGAAAAGTAGTTTTGTACACTTTATCTTATTTAAATACCCACATACCTTTGTATATTGTCGTTTTATTTTCATTCATGAATTAGAAGTTACGGTTAGTTCCGTCGTAACTCTCCCACGCTGCATGAATGAAGTGCGCTTGCACATGATTCAAGGAGCGAAAGAAAGGGGCGCGTCACTTCCGGAGCGAGGCGTATGGCGCTACTTCCGGCCGTCACCGGATACGCATGTTCCCTGTTCGCATCAATTATTATTTCCTTCTTAATGTTTCCTTTCATAAAAGCTTAATTTTTAACGTCTTTGAAATAGAGAAGCGACGTGTCAAGACCGTTAGAGATTTGAAAAAAAGGGACGCGCAGTGTGAATTTTGAGTTATTTGCAGATAATAATCAGTATAAATAGGTTCTGTGACTGTGATTGTGTGTCCGACCATCAAATTCTCCTTAACCAAAATAAAAATATAAATAACATTGTAGGCAGACCATAAAAAGAAAACACGTGGGCCCAATAACTGGAATTTGCCAAAACAGTTTGTCGTTAAAGCTTACTTTCAGACGGACGTAGGCTGTATTCACTGTATTGTGCTTGTGCCCAATGCCTCACTCACATCACGCCATATTTGATCACGAGAAACTTTGGTTACAAAAATAAAACAAGCCGATCTGATGCTCAAATCAAATAAAACCATTAAAACTAGCATGACATTATATGTTGGGTGTATTTCATCGAAGGCTACAACACTCCTTGATTTGGAAAGCATTTTCTACTTAATTACTGATCTGTTGTCAAACTTTTCAAATATAGTTCTGAGGTGACTTGATTGGCTATTGTTTTTCCGGGAACCAATTACAGCAGAGCTGCAGCTGTACACATGTTACCTAACATAGCTCTGTGTGAGATGTGTCAGGAGAGGCTTTAGACATTTTAGTTCTGGGAGCCTAGACAAAGTAATGAAAGTGACATTTCTATCACCGATGACAATGATAGGAACGTCAAAGATGTATTGGATTAACTTAAGGAGGATGCGCTAAGGTAGCCCGTGAAATTTATTTTTTCTTGCGTTTTATGCAATTTGCAGGTCAGTGTCGTCAGTGTCAGTTTGTATGTTGAAAAAATATGATTCGCGACCGTAACAAATATGGCCTTACAGAGTTATTATCATGAAAATCAACTTTGATTGTCTTTTCAATGGGATTAAATGAACTTAGAGGGTTGACGATCAGCTGTCCCATACAAAAATCCAATACCTACTCGACTTAAATTTATGGGACAGCTGATAATTTTTTCACATTTACGATATTGGACCCAAGGAGAAAGTTGTTCAGTTTGATGGTCCGCAGCATATCCTTTCATATGACTATACCGTTTCTGTTACACCCTGTATATACTTAATTTGAATTCATGTAGATTTCCGCTTGGTACTTTTCATCATGTTATCCTTGCATGCGAGCCATTCCCCTATAATATTGTTCTAGTTAATTTCAGCACAACAGGACAGATGCCTTGCCCAGCAGCTCCTGTAACGTGATTGGTTCGCCAAGTTGGACCCCTCGCTATGACGTAGGTTGCTGACGTTGCTATCCGACCCTGACCTGCTGGAATTGGGTCAGGTCAGCTGGATACTCCACCCACAATTCCGCTATTCAACTCCTAGTCAATCAATAGTCTGAAATTGCGGAAATAAACAATAATGCTCAAAGAAAACTTTACTAATACTAAAATTATTCGTTTTCTCGGAAGCCAGGAAACATTGCGGCGCGGCTTTCACAGTCAATAAAATTGTTTCCATTGCACTTTGTGTTAGTAGCTATTTTCCATCTCTGCCTAACCTTAGATTTTGTCAAACGGGTGAAAGGGACGGATAGCGGAAGTAAAATAAGAATGGAGTCGGGGTTCATTCATTGATGTTTCCGCCGCCATCAATGGGTGGACACAAAAAAGGGACTGCAGAAGGCTCTGACCATAAGAGCGTATAAAGGCACGGAGTACACCAAAAGCGGTAACCAACGAGAACAAAGATTTAGGAATACAACAATTCATTGATGAGATAATTGTTCAGACAGAGAAATAGGCATTAATAGAAAAAACTAAAGGAGAACACCAGATTGGTGGCAGTCAAAGCGTTACTTGAATCCTGGCCCATAGTAACTCAAAACCGTCAAATATTTCGATTTGATTCAAGGAGTAGAAACGAGGTACTTTTTTTTTTCGGATGGGAAATCATCAAATTCCCCCCCCGCCCCCCCACTCTGGGCTGAGCGGAAGGGAGTGTCAGACTTGTACTGACTACGGTGGCCGGAAGCCAACACGTGACCCCTGACGCCCAGGGCGTCTCCCGCGGCGGTTGGGACGTGAGGTTCTTTCCCTAAACGAGGTACTTACTTCCATATCGTATTTTTAGGAACTTCTGTATTTATCTCTACATAATGTAAAGACTTGTATATATCACACGAGTGCAACCACTCCATACCATTTGTCGCTTGTTTGCGGGACTCTTCTTAGATTTAAATGAAGGTAGAGCTGAAGCTGAAAAACCCATTGTTGATTTAAGTTAATTTGTAGGACAGGTTTATAATACTTATATTTACATAACTTGTGTAGGTTTTTCTGAAAGCTACGGCATCTTGTACTTGAACAGGTAACTTCATCTTACATGTACGAAGTCACATATGGCGGCTACGCCATCTCTGGGAGGGGTAACTTATAAAATGATTTGATTACAATGCTCAATTGTGTTTTCGTCATTTGGAATTCGGCTCAAATTAATAGTTAAGTAAAAATAGTAGCAGTGGCAACACATTATAAATATGTGCAGATATGACCCGCATATTCAGTCTACAAATAGCCCAAAATCAATAGATTTTTACTGACATCATAAAACAACTACGTCACTGCAAGTGCCTTGGAACTGAAGTGAATTTTATTGAATTCCTGAATTTAATAAGAATGTGTATAAAAACAAAATATTTATCCATCCAAACAATCTCGAGGGTCGCTCGACTAAGCACGTCATTCAATAAACAAACTATCATTGCTGTTGCGAATCTGAATTTCAGGCGAACTTAGACCTTGATCCTTTCAAAATAGAGGTGGAATGTTGGGCTAGTGATGGTAAATCTAGGCTGGTTTTTGATGACGTAACGGGAGTACCCGACCGTTCATTGAGATGTCATGTCGCAGCCCCGCGCCCCCCGCTCACCTCACCCTGATCTAGTTAATTACCCCTCCCGCAGTGACGTCAGGGGTAATATCGTCACACTAAATAAAATTACACTTTCTGGATTAGTTTTCTGATAACATTTTGTGGGAACGTGGTAAAATTTTGAACTTTCTTATTGGCGTCGCTCGGCTGGGATCAAGAGTATAGGAGTTATTGATTTTGGCCAATGCAAGAATGTGACTCCATCAGTTGCCAATTTGTAATGACCACCTAGTGTTGAAACATTACAAATCTTCTTCTTCTTTATCGTGTTGTTAGTGCCTTACCTGGTGTCAGAGTTTTAATGACCCCCAGTTGCCTCTGACTAGACTTTACATCCGTCGAGAAATATCTTTAGGGCATGCTGGTTTCCTCACGATGTTTTCATTCACCGATACAAGTAAGAAGTAAGTAAATTACAAATAAGCATAAGCATAAGCATAAGCATAATCAGCCTATTAATGTTCCCACTACTGGGACGCAGGCCTCCTCTCTATGAGAGGGAATGGGCTATACCACGCGGGCCGAGTGCGGGTTGGTAGATGTCACATGTCTTCGAATTTTTGGTTCTAGGACATGCCGGTTTCCTCACGATGTTTTCCTTCACCGTTTTGAGAGCAGTGGTGATGAAATAACTTACACAAAAATTACAAATAATTACAAATAATACCTATGTAAATGTGTAATGAAAAATGGTGTGTAGTTCAGTAGTGAATGGCGAGAGTTTTTTTATGATTAAGATAATTCCTGTCTCCATTTAAAAGATTATTTGATAATGCTCACGTTTTTGCAAAACACGACATATTCAGAAAACTATGCACCAAGAGACTTTTATTGATTTTTAATGCCAACGAAAGCTGATAGATCCTGGAGACAAGAGACCGTTGAACGATGACCAGAGAGCCTAGATAAGGCAAATACATTATGAAAAGGATTGACATAAGTTTTGCGGTAGCTCTTGTTTCAATTTAACACAGTTTTGCCTTAATAAATTAATGATATATAAAAAAAACCCAAGATAAACACACAGCGTCTCAAAAATTTCCGTAGTAAAAGTGCAGACAATTTAAAATGGTGCACACTTTTACACGGCTTGTGACAGCCATTGTTTTTCGAAAAAGTTTAAGGGACTGCCTTGGCATCTTGGGCATGTGATGAGGAGGGTCGAATCACATGTGATGAGGAGGGATGAATCGCTTGTGACTAAAAGAGTGATGAATATAAATGTTGATGGATGGAGAGAGAGGAAGACTAAAGAAAAGATGGACGATTGAGAGGGGGAAATGGAAGAAAAAAACGTGTTTCGCCGACCCCAAATAACATGAGACGAGGGCAGGAAGATGATGAACGCCACTTTCTGATGTGACATTTCCAAGCAACAATGCATCTAGGTTTTTTATATTTAATATACAGGGTGTAAAATTAATCATCAAATTAACCCAAAAGACGCAAAACAGCTACTTCATTAACAATGCTGACAACAAGGTTAAAGCAACTTGGAGAGTTATAAACTCAACTAAAACTAATTACCCGAAAGAAAATCCTTCTAAAATACTTATAGATAACAATGAATACATCACAGAACCAAATAGGATTGCCGAATTGTTTAATAACTATTTCATTGACCAAGTTAAACCTATCAACAAACATAACCACAGTACCGATTATACATCTTCATTAATTAACTCCAACCCTAATTCAATGTTCTTAGCACCGACTGTTCCTCATGATATACATAAAATTATTGTTGCTCTTAAAAATACCAACAGTTGCGGTTATGATGAAATTGTTACACATGTAATAAAAAACGTAGTTACAGAAATCTCTCCAGTTCTTAGCTATATTGTAAACGTGTGTATAGATAGTGGAAAATTCCCTGAAAATTTAAAATTATCTATTATAAAACCTCTTCACAAAAAAGAAAATCCACAAAATATGAAAAATTATAGACCTATTGCTCTCGTACCAGTGTTTTCCAAAATAATTGAAAAAGTGATTTATAACAGCCTTTATTCATTTCTTGAAAAAAAACAATCTTTTAACTAAAGAACAGTATGGTTTCAGAAAGAACAAAAATATTAATATGGCTTATTTATTAATCTATGAATTAATAAATAAAATTATTACTAACATGGACAACAAAATCCCGGTTTCAGCGTTATTCATGGATATGACGAAGGCGTTCGATTTTGTAGATCACAGAATCCTACTCATAAAATTAAATAAGCTTGGAATCAGGGGCAATGTCCAAGATTTAATTAAGTCGTACCTAGTCAATAGAAAACAAATAACTAAAATAGCAAAAGTATGCCCTAGAACCAAAACAGAAGAAACCTACCTATCAAATCAAAGACTCATAAACTACGGCGTGCCTCAGGGCAGTGTTCTAGGTCCGTTGTTATTCCTATGTTATATAAATGATATACCCTTAACTATAGAACATCCCATGACTCTTTTTGCTGATGACTGTACCACAATATTTACAGGAAAAAACTTACAAAAATATGAACAGGATATAAATAATAGCTTAAGTTTAATTATTAAATGGTTAACCGATAACAACCTACAAATTAATATTGGCAAAACACATGTCATGCACTTTAACCAGAGAACCAATCCTGTTAATCCAAATGTTAAATATGAGCATAACAACATTGTTAAAATTGACAACACAAAATTTCTAGGGCTTTGGTTAGATCGGCAGATGACATGGAAAACACATATTGAGCATTTAATAAAAAAGCTAAATCAATATTGCTATGCCCTACACAATTTAAATAAAGTCGCAAATCGCAGCACTGTTCTTACCGCATACCACGCATACGTCTCCACAACACTGCGATATGGAGTAATATTTTGGGGTAATTCTACGGATAGGGAAGCGGTCTTTAAAGCCCAAAAAAAATGCGTTCGTGCAGTATGCATGATCCAAAACACTGACAGTTGCAAACCTTTTTTTATTAATCAAAAATTATTAACACTCCCGTCCCTTTACATTTATGAAGTTGCCATATTTATCAAAAATAACCCAAACCAATTCGAAACAGTATCCTCTAAACGCCACCAAGGTGCACTTAAGTCCAAATCCCATCAAACAGCCCTTTACTCAAAAAGTTTCCTAGGAATGGCGCCAAAAATATTCAATAAACTACCTAAGTCAGTAAAAACATCAAGAGATCCCAATACGTTCAAAAAAACACTCCATAACTTCTTAATTCACAAAGCATACTATTCTATAAATGAATACCTTGAAGAAAAATGACTGTTTTTATTTTATATTTTTATTACTTTTATTAGCTTTAGTTCATAAGATTATGATTATTACTTACAACTCAATAATTTAATTGTTTACTTACTTTGTATTGTTTATTTGTTTCTGTTTAACGTATATTTTATAAAAGATTTTATTAAAGATTTAATATTAGGTAATTAGCTGTAATGACAGTACCTAGTTTTAGTTCTTATTTAAGTTTCAGTTTTTATACATACCTATAAAAACTACCTGCACGACTTAATGTGTAGACATTATTTGTACGCCTTTGCAAGGCAGCACATAGTGAAACATAACTCTTTTTGATAACACCGTGTATTTACTTTACCTATGTGTCTCAAATAAATATATTTGAATTTGAATTTGAATTTGTAAACGGACCCTTAACGAAGCCGTCAACCGCACATTCTGTACATCAAACTAAGTAAAACGCAAAAAATATTGCTGGGAAACGACTTTTTTTATTTGGGTGAAAAATTACGTTTTAGGGTAGAACTCAATGTAACGCACTCAAAATATTGTGCTGATGGATGCTTTGAATAGTAAACAGGTCATTGTGGTAAATAAAGTCAATTTATAACCTTAAAAACTAGTATTAAAAAAAAACTTATAACTTTGACCTCAAATATCTCCGTAACTAGAAGACTCCCAGGTGTAGTCCAGAACAAAAAAATATCAATAATCGCAATGACGGGGAGAGAGAGAGAGCCTTTCGGCTTTGTTAAGAGTCTTTTTACACCCTTTATATATCATCGTTTTCATTGATAGAATGTCACTTTTAACTTCTGTCCTTTTAAGTTAGGTAAAAGCTGCGTCATTGAAGCAAAAGCTTTACAAACTAATGATATTTCGGTTTCAGTGAAATCATGCAATGCCCTCGCCTAGCACCCATTGCACCAATGACGAAACAATCGGCTCCAATCGATCGTGTCTGGGTCCAAGTTTGACGTCACTTAGTACGTCACTGTTCTAGGCTACGTAGCTACTGCAGGGTTCAATGCTTTTGTTTAATTTAGTGTCTAGAAAATAGCAACTTGCATTGGTAGGTACAGCTTACAACAGCATCAGTATCAGCATACAGCTTATGTTTGCTCGGTGGAAGACCATGTAAGACTTGCCCGCAAGGCTAAAAAAAAGCTTGTAGTTTTTGGGTGGTGATTGTCAGCATAAGTTTTCAATTTTATTTATCTATATAATTGAAGATACTAGTGTTAAAACTGGAGTCAGAGAATAGTTTTAGACCGACCGCTTAAATGAGTCCTCCGCCTTGCCCCGTCTCGTTAAGCGTCCACAAAGTCCTAACAATATCCCACAGGTTATTAGCTTTAAAATAACCATAATCTCTGGTATTACGTTACTTATTGAACCAATACGTGATCAACCTTCAGAATATTGCATTTAAATTGATACCTTCGCGAGGACTCATTAAAGCGGTCGGTCTATAAGTAGTATCCTAAATTCTTCTACAGAAGTAACTATTAGCGTCCCGGTGACAGGGACTCTACCAGAAAATAATTATTATTAGATATAACAGTGGCGTTGGTTGCTATGCCAATGCAACCAATGCGGTCGCCCGGGGGTCCACAAAGGATTCTTTTTTTAAAATCATTTTTGTTGAGGAAGGCCCTCATAGAAGTTTAAAAAAACCGCAAGAAAAAGTGTACTAAATTTCTGCACACCCGATTTAAGCCATATAATTTTTTACACAATTGGCACTTCTTTTCTTTTCAAAAAGGCTAGTTACGCCACTGCATGCTAATGCACAGCACCTAGTGCATCTACCTTCCTTAACTTTCTTTCATATTACAGAGTGCCAACAGGTAGTATACAATTTGTTACTTTCACCTAATCAGTAGCCACTTGTAGATCTTAAGTGACTAATCTGACGATATCCTAGCGATATAGTATGATTAAATAACCATTCAATAATAATTACTGCCACCATCATTAATTAATTATAGCGATTACGTCAACATTAATGGACATTCATTCATTTTACTAGAGTTACTTACAAACTACAATCAGAGTAAAATTCGGTAAGGCTATCCGACGATAGTTTCGTAAACATTCTCAAGTTACGCTCAGGTTTCCGGATAGCACGGTGTGTAATTTAAAGCTCACAACATTTACTAGCAACTAGATAATATTACTTCAACGGCACAAAATACAAGAGTTGTGAATGAAACAGTGCGCGTCCGGCGGGTCGGCGCGCGGCGCGAATGGGAGCGGAAGCCCGCGGTTAGTCCACTTCCTGTTTCCTGCAAGGCCGAGAGCGACGCACGCGCAGCCGAGCGCGCCCGACCGTGGCCGATCTAACACGAGCGCGCCCGACCCACGCCGATCGCTGCCGAAGCTCCGATGTGCCGCCACAGAACGCTATGATTTTTCATTGAGCGACACGTTGGGAAAATAGAAAATCTACTGTCGCATGTACTACAAATTGATTCTTACAAGAGCCTTTTGTCTATGTATGGTATTCTACTTGTTGAAATTTATGGGAACATGTCGTTGCGTAGAAGAATTTTAAATCTCGACAAGTTCTACAATCGTGACAAAAAAACAGAATGGAAATCGACCATCGGAGAATCAGTTGCTTACGCTTTAAGTATCCCCATCATTATCATAGCATCCTGTTATTATTTGTACAGTTAAAGGAGCTATTAACAGACTGAAAGAGGACGGTGTACGTAGATAATCCACCATTCTGTATGAAATATTGTTACTGCCATCTAACTTGCTGGTTCCTTTTCTTAAATTATTTTTTCTTTAGAGCAAATTACTTAGCCTCACTTCAAAATGGACAATAGGAAAAAGTGTACCTACTACAGAACAGACCAATTTTACCCTTCATTATTTTTTTTCCTACCAATTTTATAATTTAGGAAAAACCTCCAGGTGGCCACATAGATATGACACATAAAAGTACCTACCTGTTTGGAAGGAAAACTTCGTAAGTAAACCTACACACTCATTATAAAATCGAACGTGTTTAAATCCGCAGAGAATGGCGACATATTACGCCACTATCCAATATTTATAGGAATTCGATAAGCGTCGGAGTATATTCTTCAATCACAATCAAGACTCCTGCCTATAATTAGTTTACCATGAGCCATTTCACCATTCTATCATAAATCTTCACATTCACAAACACGCGTATTTGGTCGTATGATCGTAACGTATCCTCCTCTGATCAATCTCGTGCTAGTCGATGATATTAGTCTTCAAAAACGTTCGACACTTCAACAACAGGCATCTTTCTCACAGCTCTAGATCGAAGCTTCCTGTACCTAGATAACCCTATTCAATAGTTTTTAATTCCAATTTACATTCGACCAGTATCAAAATTCGAAACAAAAGTCAAAAATCCCAATATATACATTCTCCGTAACAGACTTCCATATTTAAAAGTGCGATGACGTCAGAGCCCTATCGCGTCGCACATTAATTGCCCAAATGCGAATAACATTTTATTATAAGTATATAGCTGCCGATTCGCCTACATGCCGCCTACGCAGCGCCCACGTCCCCGGCTCCTCTTGAGCTCAAACGGACGTAGTAGCGTAGGCTCGTACTGTGGGCGCCAGAGTAAGTAGCGTGCAGAAACGACACTTCGTTTGAAAGTAATACCGTTTATTTTAGTTACGTGATATTTGAGCTATGCAATCCATTCCATAAAAAACTAGATGCATCGAATTGGAAAACTTAAGAAGGAAAGTGGATTACTGAACGAGGTTCGGTAGGTACACATAGGTATAAGGTATATTTTTTCAGCAATAATCCCACCAACCAATGGAATTCTAACAACTGAATAAAAGAATCTGTAAGAGGTTCAGGTCATGTTATTTGCCAGCATTAGTTGGAGCGAGGCCTCTCTACTTCTGGACAATAACCAAACTAGTGGCTCAATGGTTGACGGCTAATTTGATCAGTCATGATTACTCTAGATGCCGGTGCCGAATAGACTAAGAGAATATACTCTTGTTAACAATGATCATGATCCGAAAGGATATTTTTTGTCTATCCTACAAAGTCGGCACCATTCAGCTAGGCAACAAAATACTTGTGAGTTATAAATACAATCAATCAATCGACCAGAACACTTAATTTATAAGGTCAATCAATCAAATCATTGATACATGTTCTTGAATGCGACTCTTAACAGCTGAATGGAAATACTTTTGCAGATTCATCGTTCAATTCATATAATTATGTCAAGTGTTGCTTGTTGTATAGTTGATTTGAAATTTGAGCCATCAGGGGTTTTTTCATGAAGAAGTTAAGGTGCGGTCGAAACGGATGGACTGGACTGCGCTACGGCTAGGGACTTTGTCAGATATTTCAGTACAATCGCACGCGCATCAAGTTACTACAAACTGTAAAATTTTCTCATTCGATTTTCAACTTAACCATCAACATTTCATGGTTTAAAATCATTCGATGTGCTGGCGACTGTACATTATCTGTCAAAGTCCACTTTTAAGTGGTTTTGTTGGATTTGGAGCATTTAAAAATAAAATCAAAGGCCAAGTTTATCATCAGGTTCATTTTTTTTTTCATGTGGTTAGTGCCTATCCTGGTGTCAGAGTTTTTACACAGCCCGTGGGCATCTGACTTGGCTTCTTGGATCACCAGGGTGAGGTATTTCTTCTCACATTTAATATGTAAAAGTACGGCACATCTCCGACTCTTCTAATCTTTGCGATTATCCTTTTGTGTCGAACAAGGGGCTAGCGACAAGCCGATTCAATTGCGCCAACACGAACTGTTTCTAGACTTACACGCAGAATTAATTAGATTGTAGACCACTGTTATTATCGTAGCTACTCGTACCTCTCGGGTTCTAATGACACAACATTATTAGCGGAACTTTGTCGTCACAACCGCTTGTGTAACAAACCAATAACTCCAAGAAAACATTCGATAATACGATAGAAGTACTATGAGATTCGACGACATTGAAAAGTTTCTCGTGTCGGAACAACGTACCTAAGATTATGAATCAATACGCGAGCAACATAAATCAATCTATTACGTCACACACAATCATTGCAAACGTTTTCAACAAATTCAATAAAATTTGAAATGCACCGATGTTATTTGAATGTAATGTATAATGTAGTAAGCACATACAGATAATTAAACATGTATTAGCAGTTACCTCACGAGTTGGGTAAACAGAGTTAGTATTACGTTACACTCCGCTAGAGCATCCTTATGAAAGAGCGTCGGATTACCATGGCTTAGGTCTTAACTAAGAGAACAGGGGGAAGCCTCCTCTCCCCACACTACTACTCCATTCACTACGTAGGCTGAGAGAGAGAGAGATTACGTTGTGTATCAAGGAATATTTGCATAATCATATTCAGGAGGCGAACTTGGAAATTCCTCAAGAACTGATTTCAGGATATTTCTGCTATCGAAAACTTGCTTTATGAACTTAACATTCAAGTTCGGATGAACTACGTTCTATTTTTAGGAGATCATCAATATTGATTTATTCTAAAAGTCTAATTTTAGAGAGATGGGATTGATGAATTCAACGTTCATTTTCGTTTTAGCAATATTGCTATCTTTAGGGAGACCTGCCTTATTGACTATTCCCTCTCTAGTTATCATTATAAAATCCTCATTAATGAGGATTCCTTTGTCGATAACTTTTCGATTCATAAGATTTGTAAAATTGTCTAATGCATAATCAGTAGAGTTCCATATCTATAGGTAACTGGCATTTTATCTTTACTAGGAACCAAATCAAAATGCCTACAAAACAGTCACAGTTTAAACGAGTGGTTGTATAACAGTAATGCTGAATGAGTCAGAGTAGCACCAAGCTTGCTTTATACATGTGATAACGAAACTAAAGCAGTTTACGTAACCCCTACAAATCATTGAACGGCTAGGGGAGGGGATGGGGTGGCGCGTAGGCTGGAGTATGAATGAACGGAGAGCGTCACGCCAACATTGCGTGTTTTTCTACACGAGAGGGATCGATAATGATATTTTAGTTACTTAGGTAGCTATTGGAGATGGTAATGAAACTATTGGAGAGGAATTCGGACACTACCAAACCTTGGCTGGCCATACGACTAGGGGCTTTGGAAATGATGAAGAGAAAGATCATTATGTTGTTAAAGATACGAATACTTAATAAGGTAGGAAAGCATATTTACGCAGTTTTCTGGAATCTTTTTAGGTGTGTTTTTTTTGACGAAGGCAAGCCTTTCCTCTCAGGTGTTTAGTTTAGAGATATATTTTCAAAACAAATTGCAAGTATCGCAATATCTGTCTCAGAATCCGTTGAGGCAGGTCGCCGACCGATTCATCTTCAGATCTGCATACGTTTAGCTACGGCCGGCCGTGCGTCATATTACCGAAGTCGGTTTATTCCGCAAACAAAGGTCACATTGTCAAACGGGATGCCGGATGCGGGAGCGGTCCGTATCTCGGCATCGGCGCGGTGTCCGGCCGGACGAGAACGGACGCGCGTCCGCTTTGTACCGCCACATCCGATTACGATGGAATTCACACCGTATTGTCATGTAATGACAATGTCGATTACACTTGCACTCGCATTCATACGCCGACGGTCAAATTGTCGGTTTCCTTCCCCATTGAGTGATTTGGGACGTTTGTAGTAATTTCTGTTTGCGTGAATAGCCGGGCCAACTATGTTTTATAATTGTGCTCTTTTACGTAACTTGCACCAATTGCACCAACTAGTTCATGAGCGTCGTTATAGTTCCTGTTTCTGGTATGAAAGCACTGAAGTTTTGAATAGCATGCTTTTATTCTTGTAAAAGTCCATCATTAGCCCTCTTCAGGAGATTGTATGATGTGCTGATTATGTTTATGTATGACTGGAACTATTTTCTTTTTAATCGGATCGGTATATACAATTTCGAGAATAAAGCCGACAGAAGAATCTAGTTGAGTTGGGCAGCCTTTTGAAAATTTCACCACAACAAAACGTGGTGAACTTTCATTCTCGCAATTTTTAAACACAAATGTCTACAATCAGTGCATCCTGCTTTGTCTTAACTTTGTCTACATCTAATTTTCGGCAAAAAATAACCTATTTCCGAACACATTTGTCCATAGAGAGAGAGTAAAGAGAAATTCTATTCTATTCTATGGACTGCATGATTTGTGTAAACGCATGCAGTGTAGTGTCTATTTAAATAACTTATTAGTTGTCATTATCACCGTGTCGGTGTCGTAACCGGAGCTCTTCCTGTGTACATACGATATTATAAATGCATTGTAACTCTACTTATTAGAACAGTAAGTACCTACAACAGTATTCCATATGATATGAGGTGATAACCCCGAGCGCGTATGCCTATAGCTTCTTTATTATTATTACTAATAGTATATACTTAGGCTGGTATCACTTTTCGACTTTTAGCTGAGTGCAAAGAACATACTGCAGTACTTAAAAGTACTACGAATACATCCATCTATTCTCGCCTATGTAAAAACCGAGCATTTATCTAATCCAATATTTACCATATTCAGAAAAAGATGACGCCTATCATCAGCTCCAGATCTCCTAAAGTGAGTGATTATGAAGCTGGTAATATTTTTAGAATAGGACAGATAAATAAATATTAGGGAATTCATTGTTGTTAGAGTGTAATTCATATGGAAAGTCAATTCAAAAACCATCTTGTATCTGTCGAAGATCAAGATTATACCAAATTGTTTAAGAGAGAAATCCACATAGATCCGTATATGTTCTTGAATCTAAAAGTACCAACACAGGTTGTTAGAAATGAACAATATTATTAATTCAACGTTTCATGGCGTTGGTGTTGCCAGTGTTGCTACATTATTGCGCAGGAGTGGAACTGACAACACTGGTCCGCGTGAAAGTTGTCCGTACCGTGAAATTTATAATATTGTATTAATCATTATAGTATTATTACATATTTGAATTATTTCGTTGTTGTTATGACTGATATGCGTCCGGTTCGTTTGTACGAATCAAGGAGAAATTGCGTGACGACCGGTAGGTATGCCTTAACTGTATGGCTAGAACTCTTGAGGTATTATAAGCTAAGTTCTCCACGAAGTGAATAATTGACAGAATTTGGAACAGATATAAAAAAAATAGATAACGTACTATCGACAATCAACTTTTTTTCACTAAATCTGTAATATTAATCTATATGTGCTAATATTATAAAGAGGTATTTTTTTAAGTATAGATGTATGAGTTAATCTCCGAAACTACTCATGCGATTAAAAAACTTTTTACTGTCATTGAAATCATAGAATATGATAAACCATCACGTGGACAAAGTCAAGGGAAGAAGCTAGTATGTAGGTACCTACGTAATAAATGTTGTATAAATTTCAAAACATAAAACGTAAACTCAATCGTACATCAGTGGAAACTACCCGGTATGATTTAAAGGAACTTACAAAGTCAAATAGTTACGAGACTGATGTATGGTTGACTGTACTTACCTAAGTAAAGTGGTAATAGGTGCCTACCTAAAAAACAGATAAGAAATGTAAGTGGACATAGCTGATTGTTATAGCATTTTCAAAGCAAATTGATACGATACATATGGGAAAGCTAACTGGACTGGAGGCACTTCTTGCTCGTCACAACGATAACTAAGACTTAATTTGTCCCCCAGAATGTTGAGTAGACCAGAGGCGTACGTACAGCTTGTTCTTGTGACAAGCTAATTAAAATCCCTCCTTTAATCAGCTTATTTACACACTTACGTAAAATTAGATTGAAAAGATAGTCTTGCCCTCTTTCAAAAAAGCTGTAGCGACTATAATATCCATTAGCAGCAAAACACGAATGAACTACATCCTAAATCGATTTGTTTTAGTTCTGATACTAAAAAGTCAAAACAACTTGAAACTTAAATAATGCCGGTTAAGGACAGACGGGCCAGATGTTGGTTCATTTTCTTACCTACTTAATTCAAACAGCAAACTGCCACCCACACCATATACCTACCATAGACTGACGAAATGTGAGAAGGAAGGTAAGTATTAAATACCTACACAGTGCTGTATCTAACTAAAATCTCAGCTAAAACTAGTTACCACAAGTTAAATAGCGAACTTACGTCTATAACACATATAATAGGATAAAGTGGCGGCTCCCACGAGACAACCCACACAAAAACTTGTTCGCACCAAGACGTTTCCATTGAAAGGGTGACAGTCGAGTTCCTAGCGCATTCGAGTTCTCTTTACCCTTTGAGTTTGCGCCTTTCCTTCGATTATCGATTGCGAATGAGAATATCATTTGAGAGTTGACATATTTTTAGATCGCTTGCTCGAAATAGTGACTTCGTGTGGATTTTATATTCCATTTTAAGAACACGAATAGGTTTTAGACTGGAAAACTCGCTGTATTTTTAGCTTTCGCCTGCGGTTCTATCTACGTACACTAAGGAAAATTTTGAAACTAATGTATAAACACCAACACTTTCATTCAATGATGTTATAAAATTAATGAATTGATTAAGAGTATCTTCTTGTCTATTTAAATTTAATTGTGGTTAGGCTTATTCCTATCTTAAACAAAAAGTAAACAGTAATTAAACGGAACACAGGATGCATCCTTGATGCACCACTTACTTAACAAATATAATATCGGTGAATTATTTTGCTTTTGCGTTGTGCGGTTTACTTACAACACCCAAGTGTACGAATTGAAGATAAATTATATTAAGATTATCTACTTTTTTTTTTATTTGTCTGCAAAATAACTTATATTTGCCATCGTGGTAAAAGTATTAGAAGAAGTCTGTAAAATTAAAGTTCAACAGTGTCGAAAGCCTTTTCAAAATCTAAAAGCTTCCAATTTTTGGGATTTTAAAATTAAATAATGATATAATAGATCTTAAGAACCGTCTTTTGTAATTACTTGTACTTACTAACTATTATCCTATTATCCATTATTATTATCCTGAAAATAATTCCAGTAAACGTAAACAAATGCTCCCGTTAAGGGCATTAGCGACATCAAAACAAACAAGTACTCTGATATGAATGGGTAAGAGCAATCAGCTCCACTATAGACTCGTATAGACAGTGCCAGTAGTTACTTTACGATGCCGACGACGCCTACATTGAGGACGATTTTTTATCTACACTGTGCCGACGCATGACCCGATGACCGTAGTTTGCAACGTCGCCAATTTGTACGAGATATCGTCCGACTCTTGCACATGATAACTCGCTGCTCACTCGCTACTCGGCGACGAAAAACTCAATATAATACCAACTATAGACAACCATTTTAAAGTTTTGTCTCGTGTTCCAAATTAGATTATTTTTCAGAAAATTACCCGGTTCATGATTGTTATTCGGTTGTGAAACACTACAGATTTATGGAAGTTTTCGTTCATTGACTGATTTATAACGTTGCATACATAAGAATTGAATTGAGCACAATATTTTTATATGTTCTACTATACACACGTAGTATCACAGATGCCATTATAATGAAGTACTTAACGAAAGTATTTCGAGAATATTAAAGATCATTTGTTGTTTTGTGTTTATAGACCGACACGTATGCTTTACTTGATAAAATGAATGGCGTCGAAGCGACTCAGCTGCTCACTCACACTAACAACGATTGTGATACGTAATAAACCCTGAAAGTGAAATTGATGACTCATGTATTCTCTGATATCACTTATTTAATGTAAAATTGAATTAGAATTATATAGATTCTGTTTATACAAAATGATATCACAGTCCCAGTGCTTACACTAACTTTCTTATAACCGGCCTGCTTAGCTTTGAAGAAACTTTTTGATGTAATAAATGAATGTGAGATGTACGTGCATTTGTGTTGCAAATAAAATTAAAGGCATTTATTTGGTCTAGTTTAATTGTAAATGTTTTTCATTTCTGGTTACTTTCATTTTTATTGACTCAGTGTTGAGTTCTTTCGTTTTAATCGCGTCTTTTTTGAGTCATTTTCCTCAGCCTGTGATTCCGAGTCCGACTGATATTAATCATTATTGACGAAAATAAGCGGTAAGAATTCCGAATGATTAAATTCAGTAAGGCTCCTTCTACTTTCTTATTTATTTATTTATTTATGTACACACAAAATACTCAACAAGACATAACATTAAGATAGAAAAGCACAAAGGTACTGCTTATTTCATGCGAAATTTCTACCAGCAGACCTGCGAGAGGAAAGTAGGATTAGAATTCTTCTGTTAAATCTTCCAGAAACTGAAGAGCTTTCTCCTGTGAGCATCTTGCGTGAGTTAAGAACCTACAGTTCCATTATAGTATTTTTTACGAATATTATGGCAGGTAGATATAATATTTTTATGTGACGCATAAAAAACATCTTGCCCATTGTAACTGACGTCAGAATTCGAAGTGGAAGCCGCTTCCTTCGCATTTCCATCTTTTATTTATAGACGATTGATTGATGAAGCGAAACGTCGTATATGAATGAATCGATTTATGGTTTCGTTGAGCAGACACTGTTTATGTGCCCGCTTGACGTCAGGAATCTTAAATGGCAAAAGAATAAAGTCCCTTCGAATTCATAAAATCAGTAGGGAACATTTTATAGTCTGCCCGAAGCTGCGCGCCGCACTATGAATGACAGGCCTCCCCTCTATTCGAACGCTCATTGTCTTATTCATAAGAACTGGTAAAGTTCGTCAGAGTATACGAATGTTATCTTACAAGCAGTCGTCGAACTTCGTAAACAAGGAAAAATAAGATTGGGTGTCTAATAAATTTTACGTGACATAATTTATATAACATCGAGACAAACACTCGTAAAAGTGACACTATGCTGCTGTCTCCAATTATTTGTTTAATTTTTGTAGTGTAATTTCTATGATGAGATAGGTTAGCAACTGTTGGTGGTCGTTAGTGATTACCCAACAGTTGTTATCTGTGCGTTGGGCAGAATGTGGGCTGTTTGAAGCGCCGCGCGCCGCTGCCGTCGCGACTTCCTGCGCGATGACCCGCCACTTTATCGGCTACGCTCGCGACGGGCTCGCTGCAACTATGCGTACAAACAATCGCCAAACATCTTGTCCTCCTTTTCTTATTACTATATCAACTAATTCATTTAGGTTTAAGAATATACAGAGTAGACAGACAATCTGATCTATCTTAGCCATGGTTTTCTTTGGAATGACAATTTCGGACTATAAAAATGGGAAGGACCTACTATGTTAACATAATATTATGTCTCACAGCCGAGCTTAGGCCTCTTCTTTAATCTTCAAGACCTTCTGCTACTTCTGACCACAAGTAGCCCGAAAATATATATATCCGAATAAGTACCCAATTTTAAAAAAAAAATGGATGGTTACCTATACTGAAATAAAAAGCAACTGATTATAATCGATGTTGCTAGACGCACAAGTATACGTACTCTTCATTGTTTGATAATCTCACACATACGAGTATAAACATTTCAATTGTTAATTTCTAAACCTGTCGTTTATAAGGAATATTTTAACGTTAGAAAACACAATAGCATGTGTCACTGGATCGGAATGTTCAGCCAATGATCGAAAGCTGTCAGGTTCGGCCCATTATATTCTTTATAAGGGATTCTTATGAAGGCACACCAGTCGTATTTTTAATAAACTCGCTTTATAAACAGCTCGACGCACTCGTATAGCTAGCTACTAGAATGTTGAACGAGAATGTGTACCTAGTGTAGCTACCCACAGTACCTAATGAACGTACAATAAGGACCACAGTAAATAATTTGCAAAGGAATCAAGTTACTGAACCTTAAGATATGAATAAGACCCTTAACAATACAAAGCGAACATCGAAGAAATCAAACTGGCAGTGCATGATGCATCTCAGGGCACAGGTCAAGGAATGCGCTCGATAACTGGCGAGATTTGACAGTGAAATAACGATAGTCTTGTACAAAGTGTACATCAAACCAGAATGTACCACAAATGGCAGCCGTGGTCACAAATCAACCTGACAATGGCGCGGGTGATCCATCTCCTCCGTAGCAGAGGTCAACCGACCGAGCCAGCGCACCCCGACACATTTTATGAAACTTTTTTAGTTAAAAAAAAACACTAGTTCATCTGGATCAAACAGGTCCGGCTATTATAATACATCAACGTTGACATAAAGGAAATCGAAAAGTATTTTTTGAGTCAAAAACCGGCCGGAAGAACTACGTTTGATGCCAAATAGAACATCAAAATTCCCCATGTCGTATGCTTACGGCACAACATGAATAAATGACCAACATTTTATAATGTGGTAGATCTTGATGCAGGCAGGGACATTTTATAATTATAACACAGGACGTAAATGAAGTAAGTACCTACAGACAAGACATCTTAGGGCCATTCAATTCTTGAAGAAGAGAGTTCTTGTGGACACCAAATGCGTACGGTTTTTACTCTACGGCAGAAACAAAAAAACACCCACATATTTTACAAACGTAGATAGACCGGTAGCATGTTTTATTTATTAGTTTTTTTTTATTCAAATCTTCCTTAGACACTTGTCGATCAGATTGTCTATGATGGGGAAGATTTTAAAGAAAATACCAAGATGACATCCTCAGCAGTTTTACCAATAATAAAAATAAAATAACGCATAATAACCTTAAGTACCTATTAAAGGCGTCGAAATAAATTATATAATTGTAATACCTTTTACATTACGTCCAATAACCAATAATATCCTTTAATCACATCTCGAGGCCCCCATCCGGCCATCAAACAACGTTGTCGACAGCCTGTCAACATCTGTTGTTCCAATTTAAAACGATCTAACAGTGGCCGTACGCACTGGTTACGTGTTAAATTAGCAGCGGGGAACAATCCGGGCCATGTGGGGAAATATTATTGTAGTGGAAGCTATTATATTGTAAAGTTGTAATACTATTACCTACTAGCACTAATGCGGTTTGTAGCCACAGTTTATACTATTTAAATGTTAAGATTAGCGACAGATTTTTATTTTGATCCTAAAGTGGGAAGATACAAATACTAAAGCGGTACCTAACCTATACGTGTTTCCATGTAACATGTGTTGGGATTCGCTCATTCTCATTATAGTAAACTGTACAGACACATAAGCTACCCGAAACTGTAAAATTTTCCCAATCTACATTGATCCTAATGGTTTAGCTATAAAGTTGAAAATTTATTAAAGAAATTTGACAGATTGTACTAGCTTGATGTGCTGGCGTCTGTACAATACAAGTGCTGTACTATACTGTAACAAGTAATAATAAACATAGTAGGTATCTACATACAACATTCATCAATAATTTATTATTTTGCCTGACATTCTCCTTTCAACTTTGACGTTCCACAGACCCAATGACCACACTTTTTCGCAGTTTATTCCTGTCACAAATTATACCCGAGCAAACCTTTTATTTCATCAAAACCATAAGTAATTAATATTCACAAAGTAAAACCTATCAATGTCTGTGATACAAAAGGCACATGTCAGTATTTTATTACTTGCGTACGTGAGGAAAGAAGGAAGAGAGTAACAGGAGGCGTGCTCCGAACATCCCGGATGGTGACGGTAAAAGGAAACGGGCGCGACGCGGCGCACCGCCGCCGATGACGCGTCTAGCCAACGCTACTTCCTTCCAAACGAACGCCTTCTACTTTTCAACGTGTATGAAGAAATTCCATTCCCATGATGCTCCCTTCATAAACATACATTTTCCAATTTAGATATAAGACAATTTTTAACTTATCTTTCGTAATTTGGCCAATATATTTCACTAGCTGTTGTCGGCGACTTCGTTCACATGAAAATTTAAATGTGCATGAGTAAGAAAAAAGAGTAAAAAGTAGCCTATGTGGTACTCCAGACGAATAATCTATCTCTGTGCCAAATTTCATCCAGATCCGTTCAACCGCTCTGGCGGGATTGAGTAACAAACATCCATCCATCAAAACTTTCGCATTTATAATAGTATATAACTATGTAAGATTTAACATGTTATTGACTATTGAATTTCCTACGATTTTGTTATCTAATTAGAAGATAGATCTCAAATTATTTTTGAAAAGATGTCTGAAAGGTATTAATTCGTTTGTTCCCAAGTCTAAAAAAAAAAATTGCTGCCATAGACAATTATTGAGTTTGACAATCTTTTTACAAATTTGAATTTTGGTTAAAACTATTGTTTTGTTCAAATTGTGCTTTTCGTATATTTCATCAACATTACGTGTTGTGTGTTGTGCTATGCAAAAAATAACATTGAATTAAAGTTTAACAAGAAAATCGAATGGAAATACTGTACTGCCAGAAGACGAAACTGAGTACCCACTTGTTAATGCTTCAAATGAATCGGAATCAGCTACTCTCTTGCGTTGCCTACTAATTTATAAATCAATTGCTTGAAATTTGTTAACCGAGGGTTAAATAAGCTGTGAAAGTTGTAGTGTTTTTACTTACTTGCTTCAATTTTCTATTGCTTTCTTTAGGCCTGATTGTTTGTATTTCGGCCGTTCCTATTGAAGACTAAGGCAAGGCTAGAAACAAAGCACACGACATCTCTTCTTCGCACAGTTTAATGATGGTACACCGTCATTATATGTGAAAGAAAAGATACAAATAGGTACATTAAATCAACAAAATACAGTCCTCAATAAAATAATAATATGACAAAAAAACAAAATGAATTATAAATACCATCCTTGCCATTTAGTCTCCTGTGAATCTACCACATAAACGGTTTGTACTGTACTTAATCTTTTTGCATCTAAATATGTTAAGCCAATGATCTCTTTTAAGAGCGGCCTGAATACACTATCTTGGAGTAGTATGGCAAACAACTAAGCTTGTTTATTGCCAAAGTAACAGTTTCATATTTTAGAAAAAGCCTTTTATAAAATTTAGTACCTTTAGTACCTATAAATTTTAATGCAAGAACACTCAAGAAGAAAATTCTGTGATAACAAAGAACATTCAGAAGTTGTATGTAGAGCAGTATTATGTTAGTAAATATTTTGACATTGTGTTAATGAATTGTGCGATAAGATCTTAACAAGATATTATGATGTGTAGTGCAGTTTTGTATTTTGACGGGTGTTGCCACCATCAGTGGAGCTGTGAATTGAGACCTGCATCATTCATGTAAGTACCAATTTACAATGTATTCTGGCACAGTATTGAACAGGTTACTGCTGCTCAGTAAGAACACTTTAGGAGTAGAAAAAAACAAACATAATGTAGTAAACATTCGTATTTATAATATAATGTTGTCGTTTTATTTACAAATAAATACAAATTCAGTTAATAAATAAATGGTAAATTATCTACATCTTAATAAGTATGTTTTATATCTCATTTCTTAATCTTCTCTGGATTTTTGTGAAATCCAAAATACTAACGTTAACGTTTTCTTATGACACGTTACGGTCTCAAGAAAATTTGAGACTTTCGACGTTCGGGCGACACGTTCACGTACATTCACACTATACGACTATATTTACAAGGTACTCGTAGACGATTCACTCAGTGAGCGCGGGGCGCTCGTCCGACGCCGGCCCCGCGCCACTACACACCACTCGCACCAGGCACAGCAATCACTGAGTCCACCCCCGCGCAGTCCGAAGCTCTCCGCTCGCAAATAAATATTTGTACAACGCGGTCGCGCCGCTCGACTCGGCGCTTCGGAGGGCGCGGGCGGCGCGCGGCGGGACTAGATAATACTGGAGAGCCGCGGAGGGGGCTCCGGGCAGCGGCAGCCGGAGCGGCGGCAGCGCGCGTACAGCGCCGCGCCCGCCGCCGCGCAGCCGCGCAGGGGCCAGTACAGCCACAGGCACGGCAGCGGCAGCGCCAGCGCGCCCACGCACGCTAGCCGCGGCCCGCACGCGCACGGCTCGCCCGCTTCCTCCTCGCCGCTCCCGCAGTGGTAGAACAGCGCTTTCACGCAACACATGCACGACGCGTAGTCGACGCACGCCTCGGCGCTGCACAGGCACGAGCCGCACAGCCAGCGGGACGGCAGTGGGCGCGGGCGCGCGCACTGTTCGCAGCGGCAGCGGCCGCAGGTGTCGCACACTATCGAGTCGGCCGCGAGGGCGCCGGCGCGCCGCTTGTCGGCCGCGGCGGCCGGCTGCGTCGTCACCGGCTTGAGCGGCTGATGCGCGGCCGTGTGGGCAGGCGCAGCCGCGGCATGCGCTCGCCGCGGAGCCTCCACGTAGGCGTTCCGCTCGCGCTCGGCCTCTGGTCGCGGCCGCAGCAACGACACGGTGGGCTGGCGCGCGCCCGTCGGCCTGTGGACGCGCGCCGCCGGCTTGGGCGGCCGGGGCGGCGCCGCCGGCCCGCCATACTCATCCATCGAGTACGGCTAACGGCTCTCCGGGCCGTCGCCTTCCTGTTCCCTCATCGTCCCCACCTGCCGAGCGAACACACATTCACATTAAATTAGTGATCACGACACTGAACATGTAATTAACTATGTTATTAAATCACTAGATAATTCTCACTTTCATCCACATCCATTACGTCATTACGTCCATTACGTCCAGTGACTGAAACTTATATTCAATACCTGTCTGCTTCGTGTCGTCTACAGTCGTCAGTATGAAACATACGGGATACTTTTTCTGGCATTGGGAGAAAATAGGAGACTTCACATTAAGCCTCCATTTTCTTTGAAATTAACTTTGTTACTCAATTCCTAACCAAAGTAATCGTTTTAAACGTATTAATAGATTTGATCAAGTAAAAATCTGCAGCGCAACAACAATATCACTATTTAATGATAAGTAGTTAAACAGTTAATACTATTCAGTATTCTGCGTGCCTCAGACAGAAGTTACATTGCATTATATTCATGAATTAAATTATTCCAAAAATGTATTGTGGTCTTGCGCAACATTCGGATTCTGGTTAATTAAAACTGCGTAGGTGTGCCATTTCTAAACTGCTTTTCGTTGTTCTTTATTTCTAAGTTCACTTTTGAACTGATTAATTTTCACGCGTCGAGGCACACGGACTTAACGTTTGCTAACTAAAAAGAAAAGTGCAAGTGGGTTCCACATGAAACTCGAAACATCATTTTAATATTTACGAATATCAAAGGCCTGAAGTAGTGTCTTAGAATCAAGCGTTCTTGATACAGGCTTTTAATAAGGTCTTTGAATCCTAATGATCAACTAACTGGTTTATCAAACTTTTCTTCTTGTTATGATTAGGTTGAAACTTTCTATGTGTTTCTTTAATTCAATCACGTAGTCGGAGTCGTTATAGAGTAGTGTAGGACCGTTTTTGTCTAACAAACTTATCTCATAAGAGATTGGATTCATCCATTCAATATCATTTTGTGCATTGAGACTATTAACTTTGGAAAGTTAGTCTCTACATTAATTATTTCCTTTTACAGTTTTATCTTTTCAATGTAGGTGATTTATGTCAACAATATTTTAGTGTTATTTTATTCTCACCTTATCGATTTCAGTCATAGGTCAATAGTCAATACGAATTTAAATATATTTTATCTCTTATTTAAGAAAATAGTAGACAAATACCAAACACTACTGGTTTAACCTGCTCAGTTCTCAAATGTATTCAATATTACACCCATTAAGCTAATTTTATTTTTCCTCGATCTTCCAGGCAGCTGGTGCACTTTCCGTTTAATCTATTCATGAAACGTTTTTAATTATTAAAGTCAATTTAATTACATTTGCATGTACCACGAAATTGATAACTTAATTCTCATTACATAAATAGTTCTCAATCGAAAAGTTATCTCAAATTCTGTTTAGTATAAATAGTGTCTTGCAAAATATTTTGTGATATGGCGCATTTTTTTGCCTGTATTTGTTGCATTCGTTTTTTTTTCTCTGAAAGATAGATCCCCTTTAGCTCAGTACAGGTTAAGCAAAATTGGAACGTGGTCCTTAATTTTCCATAGACACAAACCATTCAGGACTTCTTGCTTCTGCTTAATGCATTCCATAAGTATTCTTGTTTTACATAATATTCAACAATTAAAAATGTATAGTTTCTTTTGGTTATTTAAAAGAATAATCCGGTTTTTATCAGCTTTTTCAGTTCATAAGATATAATTAGGGGCCATTCCCATTACAGAACTATTGAAAATGATTGATTTCAAAGGTATTTATTTCGTAGTACCTATATTGTTCCAACGTTTATTGTTGAACTTTTGAAAACATGAATTGAATAAAATAAATAACTTCCATTGGACCGTATTTGAATCCTGTACAAATGAGTCATGGACTTACACGTAAATATTTTTTAACTAAGTATAACATACTTTGTATTCGTGGAAAAAATACCACATCTATATAAAAACGAATGAAGAATGACTAACATTATTTCATGTAAAAAATAGAAAGGTGTTGTGCCAGTTTGCGTTTGTTAGTACAATAATTGAAGACTACAAATACAAAGATGTGTCTAACGTTAAGAAAAACGTACATGTGTACATTGTTGTAATCTTGATGAATGTGATGCTGCTGCCTACTCACATTCAAATACAAATAATGTGTAAGTTGTTATGACCTTTCTGTTGAATTCATAAGTTGATTCTATCAAATTCTCTTGAACTCTATTGATGTTATGTAGGTATTTAACTAATTTGTGGCTATAATCTAACAAGATTTACGTAAACCTATCCGTTACATTACAAATAATATTCTTATTTTGTTTTGTCTAAATATACTTCTTATCTACGGAGTTCGTTACAAGATATTAACAGTTTATGTGAGCATTGTTTACAATTTATTCTTTATCTGCGTTCACAGTTATCAATTCTCTGTCGAAATTCGTCTCTCTGTTGCTATAATAATGCGGTTATATTCATTATTACTATTGATACTTGCTTAATCGCGTTTTATGCCTTTAATACCTACTTAAATAGTTATTTTTTGACCAAGAAGAAACTAAAACGTTTATTAAATTAATCTAGATTTGGAGTACTACACGATTAGGTTTTTTGTTCAGTATAAATTACAAACGCCGTATAAATAGATTTGAATCATACAATAAATGAAAGCATTATTATTAACTCGTTTGTTGAGAACGTTCTCGCTATGAGCGCTGATCGCTGCACGTGTGCCGGTCGCCAGGCGGCGAAGCGAGGCGTCGCCTCTCGTCATTCATGTTAGCTTGATTTCTTCGCTATCCATGTAATTACTACCTACGCATGACTACGTGATCTACATGCAAAAAGCAGCTACTCGAATCTGCCGCGAGTTTTGTGTCCGAACAAACAGACGGTTTTGATCAGTGGGCGAGAAGTCCCACGTCAGGACACCGTATGTACTTACGAAGCAGACATTCCACGGTCACACGTCTCCTACACACATCGCTCCACACACAAGGGCACTCGGGCCAAGCGGCCCAACACACAACACTGAGGCTCCTTGTCGCCTAGCGACCAAGTGATCGTACCGCACCGAAACCGCGCCGGAAGATTCACTGACACACAAAAATACGGCAGAACCACCGAATTTCGGCCGCGCAAATCCACGGGAAGGTTCATGAGACCGGCGCGGTCCGGAGCGGCACCTGGCGCGGGCGGGGGGCGGCCCACGCACCGGCCTCGATTCTCGTCCGCCCGCCGCGCGGTTATCACTGCAATATGGCCGCTACTCACTTCCTCGCTGAAGTTCTTCGTTGATTTCTACTCCTAATCTCGACGACGGCGTTTTTTGTAACCGTTCCGAACTCGTGCGGATTCACTGCACTTATTCTTATACACATTTTAATGGAAAACCGGGAGCGCTAGGGCTACGCTCCGACGAAACGACCGTTCCGTTCGATGGCACATTCCGCACTGGCGTCGGCCGCGGGTGCGGGTCGGCGGGAGAGGCCGCCCTCCCTTCGCCGCGCAACACGCCGCCCGCGCCTCGCCTTTTTATGAATGGAAGGCGGCCATACTGAATGAACCGCGTACACGGAGCGGTTGGCCGCTATTTTCGCGGGCGAGAGCGACGTTAGGGGTCCGGGGGGCGGGGGCCGGAAGCGGGCTGCGAGCGCTCGCGGTGCCAAATTTTGCGGCGCGGGCGGCGGCAGCGGATGTGCTCGTTTACCAAGCTTCCGGCGAGATCCCCCCGCGCAGCCGCATCCGGGAATTGGGTTTCCGGTCGGCGAGAGTCGCAGCACCGGGATACCACCCACATTCGTCTTGCAACTGCACCGTACTTTCAGTAGTAGAAATCTGCGAGCCTCACTTCCAATATCGATGTCAAAATAACAAATAAATTCCAAAACATGAGGCATTAACGTTACGGAGATCCTTATGACTACGCACAACAATATTTTTATTTATACAGAAGCAAACATCATTAGCATTCTATTTCAGATTAACGATGTTTTGAAATTCATGGGCACGTAACGTTTCCATTCACTACTATATTTTGGTAAGCGCGTGGTCGAGAGACGCGCCGCCAACGACGACGACGGCATCTGTTATCGCGAGCGGTAATTTTCGCAAGGTTGCAGCGACAATAAGGCGCGTTGTGCACGCCGCGTCTCTGTGTCAAGGACATGCGATAACGCAGCGCCACACCGCCACGGATGTCACATTACAACCTATCACCATTAACACGCAGTTCGATTTTACAAATCTTACAACTGTGTGTAACGACCCACTCTCAACTAGAAATAAGTTCGAAACGGTGTATCTCGACCATGCTTTATCATAATGTAGAAAAAGAGATTTAAACAAACATATTCCTTTCACACGGGCCCAATTGCACGTGAATGAACAATTGTGCGTGTATTGACAAGCGTTTAAAATATTGAAGGGGAAGCTAAAGGTTGAGAAGCGATTGCGGCTTTCCCACATGGTATCCTGACGCCCCAAAGTACTCACGAAAGAGCATACGTGTTATGGTAACCAACACGGTCAAAATGTGAATGAGATGAGAGCAATATAATGTAGCTATAAACAGAACACACACAACCAGTTGGTCTTAAATCACGAGTGAGGGCAGCTGATTTGAGAAATTCGGCATGTGTCGTATTGGTATGGTCAAAAGTATAATGACTAATCTCGGGAAAAAAAACCGTAGCATTTCACGGATTACCAAATTAAGATTGGTTTTTCAATATTTATATGTGACATGGTAACGTGATTCGTTAAAAGTCGAGAAAGCGATACTTAGATGGGTTGGTGGAGACTTCTCCGAATATCATGAGAACTCAATATCACCAAGCGGCTATCTGCAATATGCCAGGAGCGTCCCCTCAGTTTTCGGATATACACGTAGTCATGAGCATGTAATTAAAAAAAATATGTAAACACTTAACAACTTTTATAAGTGTTTTGGACCTACTGTTCTGATTAAAATTTTATGTTGTTACGTACATATTATTCTGGAACGCATATTTTTATGAAAAAGATCCTATCTTCAAGTTACAATCGTTATTTCTCGCGAAAATTGCTTTTAAATTTAGCAAAGTGTATAGGTATACATATAGGTGCTCGTGACTGTACACTTAAGCATTATCTGAAAAAGGTCATAAATGCTGGGCTGGGTCCAAAGAAAACGCTCAAGGTAGAGCACAAGCAAGATGGTCAAACTCCACTAAGAAGGCTGCTGAAGACCACATGTATAGAGCGGTCCATACTAGCGCATCACGCAACCAACGCATTGGGGAAACGAGGAAAAAATAAAATAATAGCCAGAAGCTCTCAATTGACCGTGCTTCGGTATTTATTAAATTATGTTCCGTAAAATATTAGCAAAGCACTTCCACTGGTAGCTAGGCTAGATAACTCAGTATCCAGAAACATATTAATGATCGACTGAGCTAATATAACTACCGAGCAAAGTTCAGTGTCCCATTTTTTTCCGGCCAGTAGTTGTAATCAATGAACATTATGAATAAACAAATATCTTTCATCTCGTGAGAACTTGCAATACTAAATAACCAAATTAGAACAAAAGAGCGTGTAGTTAGTGTGACGTTGAATGGATTGGACGAAAGAATGAGCGTACCTTTACAAAAAATATTTCTCTACCTGCGGCTGTACACTCGCTACAGATTCTATTGTTACATGTGTTGCTTGGGGCTCACGCTTAGGGTCTACTCTCGATTCAAAGAATTTATCTGACCAGCTGAACTAATGTCAAATACAAAATTTACCTTTTTATTTCGTTTCCACAACTCAAAAATCCAATTTTACTTCTGCAGTTGACTCCATAATCATTAAGTTTGTATGATCTTGAATAGGTATTGTACACATATACTTATTTCATCTTAAATAACTCGTACAAACTATTTCTGACTTCAACTTCACCATTTTGGTTTGTTTTATTTCGTTTTTTGTATCACATACAATAAAATGATTTACTGCATATTCTTTCTTATTAGTTGTATGTAAGTGTTGAGGCTTTTCATTGCAACTCACGTGCATAAATGTGTATGTCATTTATTGTAGGTGCATTTTTTTTCTTTCCGTCAAGAAAATTTTTCTGCGATGAATATTGCCTTAGATGAGTTAAATGCAAAGCTATTTTTGACTTTAGAAGTAGATAGGGCGAAATTGTCAGTACCCTTGTTACTACTATGTACTATTGTTTTCACCAACCATTTAGTGTTTGTATATCTTTCGCCATTGTTTGCAAGTTTTAATATCTAATTCTTTTATTTTTGCACTTAATTCTTCCATCAATTTCAAGCTGCACTCATTGAATTCATAAATCATAAGTTACGAAAAGTGATGCCGGTAATGGAAGAACGATGACAATGGGTGGCCTAAATAGGTATACATCGTCAGTGAAAACGATACCATTGCCTTCCAAGCTTAACGCTCTATGGCCGCACTTCATGGAATGTAATAGTCCACTATTCTGGAACCTTGTCCAGACAATGGGGTTAATAAGAAATCAGTTTTCGCCGTACATGGCTCCTGTTACCCTTTGTTATATTTCTATAGGTTGTAAGTACATTAACTCAACACCTCGTCAAGATATCATGCCAAGTTGTTGTGTTACCGTATTGATATTGATTTTCTATGGTGCATGTACGTTTTCTTTCCAAAATTCCATGCTAATAATAGTCTTTACTTGAATCATTATGGATAAAAGTGTTCTCATGGTAGAGTAGGCGGTGTAATCGTTGGCCCAGTCGATAGAAATCAGGTTTCGTTTGTTATTCTGAAGGCGGTGCGAGTCGACTCGAAGCGGAAGCCGCCTTCGCCTCCGCCCGCACTTTCCATCCGCCGTTGCTTGCACCTATGCAGCTAAATTGGTCCCATCTGTTTTATAACTATGGAGCTACATTTGTGTTTTAGGAATTAAAATGACTTTCGGCGCCTGTACAGAATTTTTAAAAACGATTTTTGATAAAATAAACGTTCAAGATATTGTGGTCGTAACAGATAGCACTAATCTGGTAGTAGTGTGTAGTGGATTTTGCTAGTGAGTACTATACCGTTCACTTGCCACACTCTGGTGACGTCACGCGTTATCTCTATTGTCAATTGTTTCTCAAATATATTATCATATTTGAACTTCCTGCTACAGTCAAAGACTTTAATCACATTTTCTTTATGTTCAAAAACTTCAGTTGTTGCAAAAGATAATAGTTTGCACATAAATGAATGAATTCGATATTATTATTTATTCATCTTAACATACCTATATTACGAAATAATGTGTCTAGTTACATAATACTCGTAGTATTGTTTTGAACATAACAGTTATCTTTTGCGAGTTTAAAAAGCTGATAAACGGTTTATTTAAGTAGTTATTTATCTAAATTTATGTATCGTATTGTATGGTTGAATCGTTTGATAATATTGGAGTACTAACGCCGTGGACGCGTTGAAAATAATACCGGATGTTTGTCACAGATAAAAGAAACGTGAATGAGAGCGTTGCGACTAATGTCGGTGCGATCCGCGCATATTTTGCGTCCGTTCGACTCAGGTCGTCGCGCTTCAAACATATTTTCTTGAGCGCCGTCAAATTTAACCAAATAATTTAAATCGGATCGGATCATCCAAAATTAAACTACTTTATTATTTAAGTCTGTATTTATACGGGCGAAGTCAACCTCTTACATCGTAAATGTAGTACTCAGTAGCTTAAACATGATTCGTAAAATCTTTTTTTTTCTGTCGATAGACCTACTTTGACTATCTGAGTTATTTTAAATGCTTTTACTACATTTATTTTATTTAGGTATAATCAAGGGTTAATTTTATTCAGATTCCTTTTTCAATATGTGTTTTATAATCGATTGTCTTCCTCACAATCTTTTTCTGTCTTAGGATAACTTATATAATAAGTCCACTAAGCAAAAACCACTCCATATACGTGGGTACTGGTCTTAATGAGTTGTTTTCATTTGTCTCATAAAAATAAACGCATTCACCTCTAATGTGTACTTGCGACGCGTAGGGACAATATCTCATACGAAGTATGCCCACGTATTGCATCCCACTTAAACGAGAAATATCTACGTACAGTATTAATATTGTAATAATTTTCTGCCATGTGTTGACTGTGGGTAGGTATGAACGTATGCTTACATAATAACTCAGAGATAAACTTGCGTCTGGGCACAAGTTTTAACAGTAATATTTTAAATTAATTGATCAATATGATCTGACTATTACGTAATAACAAAAGCTAGAATGAAGGATCTCGTTGAATGGTCGAGTATCGCGCACGACTCAGTCCATTCATGGCACACACTCATCGTCGGTGACCTTAGCCGTTCCTATCCCATGCGGTTATTTAATACACACGGCAAACGATCATTTACATAGTGTATCAAACTTCTGTACATAATATTGTATTATTGCCTTTTTCGTAAGGACGGTAATAGCGTACGCAATTGACAGATGGGATACTTAAATGTTATTGTGCGTACGAGCAACGCGCCGGTGGATGTGTAGTAGTGAATATTCGTCGCCGTGTAATTAAGATGATGAAACATTATTCTCGCGATTCGTTCAGTGTTTCACTAAACGGTGTATGAGTAATTAAAAATGGCTACATCTATGTTTGTGTATCAAAGATGGTATTCGGTGTATTCTTGTTTTAATTGAAGGCAATTATATAAATTCCACGTAGCGGTCGGGTGAGGGCGTGCAAGTGAGGTGTGTGGAGGGGGGGGGGTTCTGAGCGGACGAGGCAGTCGACCTTCCGTGAGGCCGTCCGTCCGCGTCGTCGTCCGCCGGGCCGGCGCGGCGGCCCTCCGTGCCACTCCACTGCTTGCCATCGCGACGACTATTACAGCTCCCGGCGACCGAGCACCCGAGCGCAGGAAGCCACACCACTTCACTCGACCCGCATGCCAAACTAACAGTGACGTACCAAATTGAACGCACGTTTACGACCTTTAAATCACGTATCCTTTTTACACTACTTTTCATTTGAACTGAGTTGACTTGTACCTTTTGAAGTCAAGATTTTTTTCAGTCTTTCTTCTTTTCTCTACTCACACTTTCTTATAAGCAATACTTACCCGAGAATCGTAATTAATCCACCTTGTCTTCTTTTCGCTCCATAACTTAGGTTCATGATTAGGTGGTAGATTAGTTACTCCAAATTCACATTTATAAATAGCATAGAAATAGCAACGGTTTGTTGGTTCTCAACATAAACAACAAATCGGTCGCAATCATATCTGAACTCGTAGCTTTTATAAATTCTTTATATACGGTGACTTTAGGATGGCAATTTTTGTGTCTGTGAAACTGTCATGGGCAAGAGCAGTTTTAAGTCAGTTTTCTAAAACTCGTGATTAGAAAATACCAAAGTAATGACGTACGCGGTTAGAATGGACAATGTTCACTCGAAAAGCAAAAGTAGCTGTGACAGAGAGCGAGTGGAGCGTCCACAGCACGCAGTAGGGCCAATGACATCACTTTCCACCTTGAATATGCCTTAACTATCTCTGCTGCGTCATTTGATACTACACTTTATGACTCACGAAATAGATCACATAGTCGTTTCCAACCTTAATAGTTTTGCTCCATTACTCCCATCAGCGGATACATGTACCATTATTTCTACAGTCCTATCTGTCCAAGTTGAAAAATTAAAATACTAGTATGTAACGTGAAATGGCTTAACATTGCTCATTGGTAAATGTAAAGGAAATTGTCGCCTTTGTTCTATTTATGTAGGTTGTACGGCAGGTATATCCGCTGTAGGATTTTTACTGTGTCATAAAATTAATCAAAATTCGACTGAAGTTATCAGTTAAAAATCCGTGTTGTATCTGCAATCTTGTCTTTTGTATGGTAATCTTCTTAATGATCTTTAAGAAACGTTTCTAAATTCTCATGGATCCACCTATAATTTAGAGCATTTCATTCTGAATATGGGCGTTTAAAGCTCCAAGTTAATAATTTAACGAATTTCTCTGATAATAGTGCGCCCATCCCAAAATCCTTAGTAGCGAATTTGTGAAAATACTTTTTGTTCTGTTCCCACAGTCGACATAATGTTCCAAGAAACAATGATAGGTAATTTATTAACTACGTTGAACCTACCAACAACCTCGGTTAAATCTGTTTAGCATTTTATGCCATTCTTTCTAGTTGGTAAATAATTTAAAACAACATTGTTGCAGGCAGTTGAAGATAAAAAGCTAAAATCTTTTATAATATTACGAATTTTTCCTCAAACTAGAATATTTATTAATATGATTCGAAAAAGCATTGATTTGCACGTGTATCGATGTGAATTGTTTGGGTTTAGAAACAGGCTTTAGATTTCATGAATTTGAAAAAATTGGATTACCAGATTGGAATACCAAGTTTCTGTTGAAGCTACTAAAGAGCTCAACGCTTGGCGACATACATCGCCAATTGAAAAAGAGCGTTTGGTGGATCGAATGTTATCTGACTCTTGATTGTAGCTGGTAGTAGGTAGTGGTAACTAGCGATGCTGTACGGAGGTGTCGTGATTTACACCTTGGCGGCGTTGCGGCTAGGTGCGGCGTCGTGGGCGAACGGGCCAGTCTCGGCCCACGCACCTCCGCCCGAGCGTCGAGCAGCGTCGCCGCAAATTCCGAGCCCACCACTGCTCTGCGTCCCACACCTGTGCTGTTAAGCTCTTCATTGAATGACCAATGTGTCGTCGATAGTTCACGCGATTAAGGGAATAAGTCCCTTTGACAAAGTATTGTGTAGTAGGTCCTGTATGTCCTGTTATAAGAACTAAATCGTTCGCCTT
The DNA here is from genome assembly GCA_910589295.1 of Noctua janthe. Taxonomy (NCBI): domain Eukaryota; kingdom Metazoa; phylum Arthropoda; class Insecta; order Lepidoptera; family Noctuidae; genus Noctua; species Noctua janthe. The sequence continues at coordinate 6,505,690 of OU342560.1, forward strand.
ATCTCATCACCGACCTGTTAAGAGTCCGAAGTTCCGATTTGGGGTTTCCCAACGGTTTATAGATTCCGAGGGAGCATGGTTTTCCTGTTTTTGCATTAAAAATTTTGGCGTGATTTTCCGAATCTAAATCACTCATGAGCTTCAATCATGAATGAGCTTTTTCCTTGTACATTAGCTAAATTAGATGCAAAGATAATGCGCATTTATATCTGCGAGGATCGGAAATTAAAACATTTTCTCATGAAGCGTTTTGCCGCTGAATAAGAGTGCGATTTTCCTCGTCAGTGGATCTGGTCCTTAACAACACGACGACGTACTCGCATATGACATATGACAATATTGGTTGCCACCCGACTTTGCTCTCTGTCATCCTTTCGCAACAACCGTTTCTGACTGTAGCAGAACCGGTATTTCGATATTCCTATAGTGAACGATATTTGTGCAAAATTTCACTAAATCGATATTATCTCTTTGTGTTCCGCAATTTCACTTTATGCACATGAGTTAACGATTTCCTAGATTTTCGATTGGAAAATGATTTGAAGAAGTGCAGCAAAGTTTACCCAGCTTTGCTGCGTGTATTGAGACTTCAATGCATTATATTACGCCGTTACCCTTATTGTGTTGTGAGCTGGTTTGAATGTTATTATTTGGTATCTTTTTATTTGCGTTATTGAAACAATTTTTCCGCATACTTGTGCATGGTTCGTTAGTCTTGTGTCATCCTGGTAGTGCTCGTACATAGCCACAGAACTTTTTTCTTGGCTCGAGTTATTTTTTTTTTAGTGAGTAATATTGATAATTATGTATGTAGTTAAAAATACCTAATTGCGTTACTCACCTACATATTACGTGGGACACGGAATCCGCATCTGCAAAAAAGAAAACTTAACGTTAGCGAGTGACCAATAATTTCTGTATTTCTCAACTCCTAATCGTCAAGTCAAAACAAATAAGTACTTATTTTGTCTTGTTTAAAAAACTTTGTAAGTTACAATTATGTATGTCCCAACTAGGCTAATTTCCAATGAACACACTATTTAAGCTTTTAAAGTTCACGGAGCAGTGAATAAAGCCGCGTACAGTGTTCGCCTGAGAAACGGTTCAAGATACAAGCAGGTTTGTGTTATGATATGAGGAAAAAATTGAAGACTTAGAATACGGATAAGAAAAACGTCCATTTGATATAAAATATTCATCATGAATGAATAAACAATTCCACGTTCATAGCGTTAATCAATGAGTTGCATGCAGGCAAGAGTCCGAGTCGATGTCGAGCTCATTGATCGATCGACTCGATACAGCTCACTACAGGCGCGCGGCGTCTGTACACATTGCTCACACGCAAACAAAACCGGATGGTGCACACACGCACCGGTGCCGGAGTGTGCGAGCGTGCGCGAAGGATTTCCTACCGCCCCGCGCCCGCGCCCGCGTCCCGCCACAGACCTGTTGCGCCGCTACCGGAGTTACGCCGCATAGTTACCAGACTTGATATGCCTGCTCCGCGCCGTATCGACTCAGCGCCGAGCCCACGCACACCACGACACACCGTTCGAACACTTAATTATCATGGCGCAGCACTCGTGAAATTGCTGTGCATCTCGCCTGGTCTCATCGACATCTTTTATTAATCTGATATCTTCCATTACCGGTTGCACTGAAGTAAAACATCTAACCCGTTCGATTTATAGCCCCTCTTATGGATGCAGCCGGATACATGACATCATGTGATGCTAATTCACTCAGACGGCGCTATCATTTAGTATTATAAATCTTCTAAGGAATCGATCGTTTTATTAGAGTTCCTCATCGAATGTTGATATTGTATCTAAGAACTACTAAGTTAATTGTTAAAGTAAGAATTTTGATTTCTCTAATTTTGCTATCGGTGATTCGTCGCAAGATTCAATAACGTTAAAAGATAACTGTAATATCAATTACTAATATTTTTGATTCCTTCCTTCCTTTTTATGAACAGAGCGTGTACGTAAGCATAATACGATTTTTCAAAAAGCGTTAACTACCTACGTAAAATATAAATAATAAAAGTAGAGAAAGCCAAAAGACTTGCCAATCTCATTAACAATTTGCATTTCATAATTGGTTGAAGACTACAAAAACTTACATCATGTCATTCATATCACACCTGTTAATTTTATCATAGATACGAGAAGAGACTGTTAGTGTCCAAAATTCTGTTACTCTTATTTACGAAACGATTGCTCATACTGTGTTGTAGGTAGTTAGTTGTCGGTTGTGGACTGTACGTACAAGAAAAGAACGATGGCCGCAAGCTAAGCACAGTGAAAAAACAGGTAGCGCCGTTCCACCGTATCGATCTTTAAGTTATTTTTCTTATTTATCTTTTTTATCTGGAGCTCCGCTCCGCGTCTCGGACCCGAACGGAAGTTGTAACGATTTTTAATCGTAGCAAGTATCTCGGCCGGCCGGTTCGTATAGCCGCTTTGGACAAGAGTTTATATTATATTTTTTGTAAACAACCACCGGAAACGGGCTAGAGAACGCACTGCTCTGGAACACATATCTTCCATTACGTCTGTCTCTCGGTTCTCAGTAATAATGATAAGGGATACAGATAAGACTCAATGTTAAAACAAGATCTACGACATTTGGTTTCATTTAAGAATGGAGGGGAAAAACTTACAACACATTCTAATTAAAAGGGTAACTACACAATATCGACAGTAATGAGAGATCCCTTTACTGCGGTCTAAGACAGTCAAAGATGGTATCAATGTCAGGAGCTGACCCCGTATAAGACTGACTGTAAATTGCGACGATGTATTTTTGTAACATTTTTCTGCCAATAGCGAAGCGTGGGCGCGTGATAATGGCCCGAAATATCCACGTTCTCAACGCCCACCCGGTCCATCGAGAATATTACTCTACAGATAAATAATTCTTATCCGAACATGTGTCCACTGGACATCGTAGATCCAACGAACTAAGAACTCTGGATGTAAAAAATTAGATTGGTTCCATTTAAAACTGGAAATTGTTTTAGAAAGCACAAGTTTGTTACTCTGGAAATGATCAATTAATACTCGCAAGAGAGCTGTAGTTGATTGCTTACTTTAGAGCCTACTTCCATCGAAACATCTACATATTATTAACACCTATAGGATACATCGCAATCGTAATCATCCTAAAGTTAGCGATAAAAATTGTTTTCGTAGGAATTATAGTTAAACTGGAGTTGATCTTGCGCAGTTCCCTATCAGAGCTTACCTGAAGGTCGCAATGGGCCACACAACGTGTAGATTGTTTGGACTATTGATAAAAAAAAACTTCAAGGATGTGTGATAATGTAACAAAATCAAAGTTTACTTTTTGTAATGACTTATAATGCTGTAAGAAGTACTTGTAATGTGTGTATTGGAAATTGATGCTCTATCGATACATTACGAATTTACGACAAACTAAGATCCCTTTACTGAAGTAGGTATTTTTTGGACTAAATAATGGTCCAACTAATTAAATAATTGTAAGAATGTGAACGTCCCTCAAGCAAACATTGCGACTCCTTTTATCAATTTACAAACTTTTGTAGAAAATGTTAGAATTTGCTGATAATAGCCTTAAGTTTCCTAAGTTATAGGAACTCAAGTTGCACTTATTACATCGTCTATCTTACTGAAAGATTGGCTGTCAAGATGAAGAGTTCCGTACGTTGTCGCGGACCGGCGCCGACGAGTATTTATATCCCTTTGAAGCGGCCGCTTCTTCTGTTTTAGATGTTAAAGTTTACTTAATCTATAGTAACTCCTTTCTGTTTTAAATATTGAAAACAGACGAACCCTATCCGTTGACGTTCACCGAATAGGTTTCAAATCGATCCAACAATTAATTTTTTTGAGGCTTCAAAGTATTGGATTTAGTGTTAATAACATCAAACCACTGATGTTGTGAGTCTAGAGAAAACTTTAAGAACATTTGACTAAGCTAAGCTTCTTGGTATAGGTACCTTATTAACACACAATAATTGTCTAAAAGTTACACATAATTTGATATTTGAACGTATCTTAACATTTATCTTAAGCGCAGGCCACACTGCCAGCTGGCGGGCGGGCGAGCGGACAAACGACGCATCGTTTCGCCTCTTTTCATACTTTGGTTCACACCGCGAACTATCGAAAGATACGGACAAAGTATGAAAAGGGCGTCGTTCGCGTCGCTCGCCCGCCCGCCAGCTGGCGGTGTGGCCTGCGCTTTAGAAGTAAGCAAAATTATAATACTGAACCATCATGAACGTTGTGCTAGTGGTTGTCGAAAGTTATTCAGGATCTGAGTGCTAGTCACCTGGTTTCGATTTTATTAATAATCTTTAGTTATTCAATCTGATTTTATTGTTATTATAACACTCGTAGGAAACCGATAACACATTTTGATATTTTTACTGATTTGAACTAGCTTTATTATCTGACCTTTTTCCTTGCTACTACTACTCTACTATTCTATGAGATTGCAGTTCCAGATATAAGTTTAGATGTTTAAGTAGGGGTAATCAGCAGATGCTTTAATTTGGCCACGTCACGGACTGTTAAGAAGTAATCGATAATAGTCCATTTTACATTTTAACAGTCGCTGTGCTCCAGCAGGGCGTGGTTATATTTCTTTTTAATATTACGTATGTGCAGTTACAAACAATGTTTACAAACTATTTTATGTCTTATGACTTCAGAGTTAGGAACACGTCGCGAGGCATTCGATATTCAGTGGAGGTAAGTGTAGAATGTCTTCTACACATCGACATCCCGGCAACGGAGCGGTCGCCGAAGAACCAGTTTCATTTAATCATCATAATTGCGTCCTCCGTTAAGCCTATCCCGCGCTCGAGTGTGGTAGAGACGAGAGCACACATGTATCGCTCAACATGACACTATTCAGCTCCATTTGAAACTTTTATGAAACATATTTGTGAGATCCAGATTGTTATCTTTATTCGGTTGTTTTTATAACCCAAGAAATGAATGAAGCTTTCTGAAGTCGTTCAGATAAAACGGTTTCTGAATCGAAATTAAACATCACTGTTGAATAATATGCCAATATTTATATTTATCTACACGAAGAGCTGTTAAAACTACGTTATTTAGATATTAAGAATTTTGCCAAATTCTCAACCATAAAGTCAGTCGATATTGGTCGCTTTGATAAGGTGACACAATGTGTTATCTGTGTACGCTACACAAGAACGAGAAAAAATATTTAGTCAAAATCTATCAAGGCCAAGCCTTACGCGGAACTCTCGATTCTACAGTAAGTTTTTGATATATTTGATATGCGCCAAGTTGGACAATGTCAAATAAATTAGTGAGGACATTTAAAGGGTATTTGCTACTGTCACAGCAGGTATTTAGGCGATATGAAATTTTTCGTCCGTGATACTGACGGTTTGAAAATAATTTCAATCTCAAAAGTCTTTTTGATGCGCATTAACAGAACCTCAAATTTGTAAAAGTTTTTCTTGTCCCTGGCAAGTCGAAACTTCAAGCGCATTGGCTGCAGCCAGTGAAAAAGGGCTTCAATTTAAGTCAAGTTTCTTCCCAAAGCAAGTCACGACATAATATGCTTCGTGTTGTTTCCCGCTGCGAGCTAGGTTTCTTATGCCTCACTTTTTACAAAATTTTCTTTTTATTCCCTCTATACAAACTATATCAAGTTGACAACATAACTAGATATATCCACACAGTCATTAATAACTACTGGCCTCTTATTCCGCAGTTTTTTAAACTGTTCAATAACACACAAAACAAGAACTTAACTACTAAATCATACCTCCTGTGACCATAACATTACTGCGAGTGCTCTCGTTTCTTCGTAACACTTATTGCACGTCTGTGCTTCCCAGTTGTGACGTAAAATAGCTTTTGATAATTCCGCTTGCCACCGTAGAGTCGTAGTGTCGAATAGACGGCGCGGTAAACAGGAAGCGGTGTCGGCTAAGCGAGCGTTGGCAACTCTTCAACTACCACGCGGTTGCTGACGATGCGTTGCGCACTCGCAATATTTGACTAACATTACGCTGATGAGAATTTTATACACTTTTTATTGCTTAACGGAATTTCTTTTTGTATATTGATTCAAATGAATATCATTTTATCGAAATAAGCAGCAATTAAAATTATAAAAAAGAGAAGAGATATACCGAACCTAAAACGATAAACTAGGTAAGTTTAGGAAATACCGACACTACCTAGATATTTGCAGATTGTTGACGAACGTTAAATATAGTAAGTGCAATTTGACTATTAATAGTCTCCGGTCTTGACCGGTACTAGTAACGGTATATTTCAATAATAGCCATATGTATAATCTGGTATTCTCTTAAGAACTTTTTCGTATACCGAAAAAATGTGACAAAAACTAGCGCGTTCCGTCCGTGGGCCACATGGTCAGGGTTGGAACAAAAGACGTGTCAGAATATGCGCTACAGATGTGCTATGTGGTCCACATGTCACGAACAATGCTTGCCTTTATCGAGCGCGAGACATTACACTCGTTAGCGAGACAGTAATAATTCGATATGCTTCTTAAATATATCTAAATAATGTTTTAATGGTTCAAAACTAAAAATGCAGGAAGAAAAGAATATTAATTTGAATCTAAGTAATTTCTAAGATCTTCACCTAGGTACCTATTTCAATCTACTTGCTACTGATTGGATTTGTATCTAATTAATATTAACACGCTGAAATATACCCACACTAAAAATACCTGCTACGCCTGAAAGAGTATAATTATATTGTAAAACAGATATGTATTTATATTTTTAGAATTTCAAATGAATTCTAACTACTAAATTTTAATGAAGTACTACTTCGCGATTTACATTTTGAACTCATCACTGACTGTTAAAACAGACTTAACATTGATGACTGCGTGCCGCGGTACTTTCTGTGCACGTTACCACGTCACAGATTTGGATGTTGTAATAGACTAGTAAAAAATAATACGATGTACCTAGCTATGTACTACGTTAATTGAGGCACAGATAATGAGTGCGACTCAGTTTGTCAAATACAATGATCGCTTATGAATGAATTAATGAATGACAGTTCGGCCATGTTTGTTTACGCGTGCGCAGCACATCGCACGGTCGGCTCAAGTCGGGTGCGCTCGCCATCGCTCGCCGCCTCGAAATAGCACGGCACCAGCACCGAAGAGTGCGGTCGACGACCCTGCGCCCTGCCACACCGAAATATTGGAACTATACTGCGATTCAATCCTTTCTCTGATTATGATACAGGTCACTAATGCTCTCGGCTACCACGCGTACTTCCTGTTCAATCTGAATGTTAAACAATCCTCTTATTGTGTACTTTAAAAAGTAAATAAATACTTATATTGATCTTCATTAACGTAATGGCAATAGATAGTAATAATCCTTGTAAATAAAGGATTATTATGATTGTAAGTAACAACGTGTTCCTACCTACGTTATAAATTGAATATCTAATCACCACAGCGCCATCTGGACGCGCTCTGATGAAGGTGGGTGTAGTAACTGTTAAAACTGGCATTTGTTTATTTATATCTACGTCTTCTGAATAGATATCTTATTTATTGTTATTAGGTTAACTATATTGTTGATTTGTTTAGAGAATACTTTGTTGCGACTTGTATTGATCAATTATTTGAACTTGATATTCTGTGTCAACTTAAAAATTTCGATAGCATTTGTTTGCTACTTATTCTCAAGTTATATCTTGACTAACATTTTTGAACTATATGTACTATTTTTTGCACTGTTATCAAGTTATAATCACTATCACTGTCGTTATACGCTCAGCAGCTCTTCGTAAGATTCTGAATTCGAATTCCACGCTCGGGCATATGAGATAATCGTCCAGATTTGTGTCCGAATATGCAAGAATTAAGGCACAAGAAATTCTTGAGTAGAGTCTGTATTTTACTCAGAGAGACGACCTGTCATCCTGTCTTTGGAACCGATAGATTAATGAGCAAAATCTCGTGTATAATATTTATTAATATTTCAATCATCATCTGCCTAGCCTTTTCCCAACTATGTTGAGGTCGGTTTCCAGTCTAACCGGATGCAGCTGAATACCAGTATTTTACATGGAGCGACTGCCTATCTGACCTCCACAACCCAGTTAGTACTGGGTAATACGATACCCCTTGGTAAGACTGGTTGTCAGACTTTTTAGGCCACTGACTACCTGTAACGACTGTCAAAGATCTACAAATGACAGCCGGGACCAACGGCTTAACGTGCTTTCCGAGGCACGGAGGAAACCGGTATGTAATGGGCGGTCACCCATCCACAGACCAACCTAGGTAAGCACGGCTTAACCTAAAGCTCGACCCGAGCGGCTGTTATTATTTAGCCACGAGCTCCTCACGTGGATATTTCAATAGTTAACAATTACAATAAACTCGTTTAGGTAATCTGACAAATTTTACATAAGTAGGTAAAACCTATCATTAATAATCGAAACATCCTTTAACAAACAAAAGCCGTAAAAATTAAGAATAAAAAACATATTTGTGTTTATAAAATTAATCACTCTCGGTTTTTCCGCGAAATTTCCACAAAACATGCATCACTTGATGAAGGATTCCTGGAACATTACACCAGATATTGAACTGAGCTATTAGTTACCAGACTTATTAGCTATTGCAGAAACTAGTACGTAAGACGTCGAGTGTCTGTGTGAAGTATAGATTAATATTCATGCCTAATCCTTGTGTCTAACCAACCCGTATGCGTCTGCGTCGGTATTTGCACACTAGGATGTGATAAGAAGTGACTTTTATGTGTTTTATTTAGTAGGTTGTATGTATTTCATTCTTTATAAGCTTTCGAAGGTTATCTTAGCCAAGTTGGGTAGTTTGTAAAGTACTGTAGTAGACCAAGAGCTAAGGAGACTGTCCTCTATTTGCAATTTAAAATGTCTTGCTTTACATATTTTAATAGCACAATAAAAACGAATAATCAAATAGTAAACAGACAGTGGGTACTGTCTGTTTACTATTTGATTATTCGTTTTGTCAGTTTGTCTGATTCTGATTTTTAACCGACTGTGGCCTTTGTTTCCTCGTAACTCCTAAACGGATGAACCGATTTCGATAAATTATACGTTGTTAGATTCGTCTCTGGTGGCACGAGTGTCACTGGTTACATTAAATTTGAAATCGGTTTTTGAGCGCCATATTGTGGTGTTCGAGTTTTTTTCTTCCAACCCTATCGATATTTCAAACGGAACCACCGTTTGAAATATGACTAACAAAAATATATATAACTTATATATTTAAAAGTAATACGAAATGACAAATCATGGAATCTTTTATATTGCTAAACTAAAAAGATGGAAATTAATAAAAAATGGACGTGGAAATTTAAAGTAAATAGAAACTTAAGGTTAAAATTTTCACATATTCTTCATTTTCTCTTAGTATAACTTTACTTCGGAATGATTCAAACCGACACGGGAATTGCAAACACACCAACATTCCTTAAGTCTGTGGCTTTTCCCTGTATGACTCTCATTTCTTAGATGCATATTGCATATTTAAGCCGTTATATCACAAGACATTCCTGTTTCCGGCGTCTAGTGATTACCGCATGGCATTTCTCAGAGTTTTCATATGATACTTATAATGTTTCCGGCACGAGCTTACATTTTATTCTCGGTAGACACCACAGAATTTAACTCTATCAAACGACTTTTAACTTTATGTAGTTAGAAATAGAGGCTATTTCGTCATATAATCTATCGGAAATAGTGTTTGGTAATGCCATGTTTTTGGAGTGACTGTATTAATTTATCGATAGAAGATATGCCACATTTATATAGTTAAATTAAAGCTGGATCAGTATATTTTCAAATTGTTTACGCTCTCCGTGTTTACTTTGTATCATCCCTTCACCGAAGATATTGAAAACAAAGATGATCAAATATATCCGATATGCGACTCAATCGTGATATTTAAATAATGCAAAAACTGAGTACTTCCGGCAGTTTAAAACATAGATAACTCCCCAAATGCTGCAATAAATAGACAAATGTTTCTAAAATTGGCTTGCTAGATAACCGTTCCCAACTAAACACCTTTTCAGAAGACGATTTAACTACGTGCTAAAACCAGAAATACCTCAATTTTGTTTTTAAACGGTTATACTACTCTATAAATGTCTAGAATAAAGCTAGGTGCTCGTAGATCTGGACTCGATCGATGAGTTGGCGAATATTTCCGTATCGACCTTTCAAGCGTCTCGTGCCTGTCTATCCGTCTCAAAGTATTTTTGTAGTGAAGTTCATATAATGTGGTCGGTTATTTAGTTTTTAATGTAACTACAATTTAGTTTAAATTAGTTGTTACACAATAACTAATTACAAATTAGTGTTTAATATTTTATTTCGTGTACCTACTTACACATTTAGAACTTGCAAGAAAATCTCGCCGTTTGAAAGTTTAAAGTCAAACTGACATATTTTTCACCTAAAACTGTAAATTACTGAAAATTTTATTGCCTTTTTTGCTAAATGTATGACACTTTCCATGATTTTTCCAATAGTAGGAAGTTAGCTGACTTGTTTAACTGAATATTGTAACTTCATTATATTTAGTGCCCCCAATGTAACAACAAATTATGTGCGTGTGTGTTAATGTGTAGATGATAAATGGAATGATATCCGTGGGTCGCAGGCGCACCCACAGTGTTACCCACACCTACAGCACTTGTACCACCGTATCCCTATTCAGAGAATGTGGTTCCACCTACTACGGTTGCACAAGCATTGATATTCAATTCACAGGTAATCACATGATAACTGTCGCACAATGGAACCGACCGCACTGATGATTAAATGCATTGATTAATTTGTGGAAATTTCCTGGTTTTGCATATGCTACCGCTATTCAACTTGTATGGTCTGTTATTTGCATTCTGGTCTGGGATTCAATCGATGTTTAAATAGTCAGGTTGTTGTCAACTGACGATACCTTTAAGTTTATTTATAGCAAGAACTGGGAATCGCTTTGGACGTTTATAAACTATTGAAGGCGGTAAAGGTGGTATTAATGTGTAACCAATAAGTAATTGAAGACCAGGACCAAGCTGCCCCATTTAACTAATCAATAATTTAAAATATTCCCATAAATTAATTTATAACATCGAACTGATTATTATTGTATTAGTAACAGTACATGCACACAACAGCAATGCAACAGCTATCATGACTAAAATCTTCAAAGTAAGCAAAACGACAATTTGTATAAATATTTCAGCTGAATTTCATTAACTGCGCGGTATTAAACTGGACGGCTCGTTTGCCAAACTTCCAGGAACCTAATGCGAACGTCTTTTTTAATGTTCAGATGGACTATCAATGTGCCAAACAAACTATATCGAGTTAATTATTTTTATAAATCAAAGATTATTTAATTGGAGAACATGATATATGGCGGCCATTTTAATACCGTTTTCCCACCAGATTTATAAGGAGGGCCATCTGTGTTTTGTGTTAAAGTTTCCTAAGCACCTATACCTAATGTTATAATAATATGGGGACTTGATTATTAAAACCAGTCGTGGGCAGCATGCTATTCAGCGCGCCTACGTATCTCAGTTCTACCTCCAATTTGGTCGTATCGTTTCGCAACGCCACACAATCCATGCCTGGCTTTTAGTACCAAATTCTTAACCCACAGAGTAACCCGTGGGCAGGTGGAAAGTGGACCGAGCCGATACTCGACTGTTATGCAACACATCAATATGGCATGCACCTTATTGGATGCGAAAGTTGACGGCACTGTCCTTCACAAGGCGATGGCATTTAGTCCAGCTCGGAAAGCCGTAAACCTTGTATTCTCTACTTTTTATTCTGTTTTGTCTTTTAGCCTAACTATCCACTAAATCCGATGGCAAACGTTCAGGATTTCGACCGATAATAAGCAACAACTGCATTTACTTTGCTTTCTCCCTAAAAGATATTTAAGTCTCTGGTAAATACTTTCATTTTTTAAATTTAATTTTCAAAATTGCATTAGGAATCTCATTGAAATAGTCGTCTTAGTGGCCGCAATAGTAAAATCCGTAGTGTCTAGTTTGGCTCTGATACCTGACTTTTAGTTAAGTTACCAGGTGCAGATGTAATGTGCAATCAGTCTACGCCCTATGGGATAAACGTGATCAACGTTAGATGTTCTAGAACAATTGAGATATGCTTGTAGATATCAGCCCACATTCACCCACTACAGACTATAGGGCCTTCGTTTATGCCACCTACATATCTAAACCCAACCTATCGTCATCAGGATACAATAGGAAAACTATTGACCATGTCTAAGTCAACCTCAAAGCATTCGAATTATACTTTATGACATAATTTTAATGAGGTCTACTGTTTAAAAGGCTAGGTATCCTTCAGTTGTCGGGTTGCCCACGCCTTTGCCTCAATTAGTAATCTCAAGAGTTGTTATATTTCACAAAAACGAGAATAACAATTTGTTTACGCTTTGATATTTTATTTCATTTGCTGTATTACCGTAAACAGCATTACTGCCTACGCCCGTATCAGAAATCCTTCGTGTGTTCGTTATCAGTAGGTAACAACTGTCGAAGCATGACAAAATTAATAAATAAATCTACTTTTATAAAGTTTCGCAATAAATATTCGGCAAATAACTGTAGTTTATTGATTGCTTTATTTATGTATGTTTCCGGTGTGCTCCATTGTTTTTGAATAGTTGCTTTACTATAATTTTTTTTTTTTTTTACTATAAAATCGAACGTTTGCTCTGGAAGCCCAACTAATACACTTGAATAAAATTGGTATTTAATCAGTTACAGAAAGCACATAAATTCGTAGGTGCAAAGCGGGAGAGACTTACTTAGATATATAAGGTTGACTGGTAGAGAATGCCTTGTGGCATTAAGTCCGCCTATGTATCACTATTGTACATGAAGTTTAAATAAATAAATAAATATATAAATCAAGTTAAAAATGTTTACATTTCACTAAGTAACCCATAGGTATCAAACGGTTAACAAACAATCGTGTGAATTCATTATCTATTTTATTAATGAAAAATGTACCTACAGTAAATAGTTACAGCTCAGTGTGTTTATTAATTCATATTATAATTACTAAGCAGTTTGTTTTTGGGGGTTTCACCCGAGCAGACCATTTATCCGTCGGTTTTCTCTTTTTACATTATAGTGAATCTGCTCTAACCTATGATACTCGTAATTTAATCAAAATAACGTAATGGGTTGAATACTAGATTTTTGAATGAAACTTTAACAAATATTATTTGTAATGTAAGCAGATGTAATAAACTGAGAGACATTCATTAATTGAGTCCATACTGTTAGTGCAGATAATGGGTCTAGGAGTTTCGAGCTAAATGATATGACATCGTTTTATTTTTCTGGGAGACTTGGCATGCATGATCTTAATTTGGAAGATGCAACAAATTTAAAGCAGCCCAATTATGAAGTTAGAATGTATGATAGGTTCGTGATCTTTTTGAGTGCCTAGTTTTATTTTAATTAGAAACCGGTATGGGTACCAAACTATGTCTTAGTAAGTGTTAAGCAAAAAAAATACTTGAGAGGTAGTTGTAGTTTGGAAATTGCAACTTTCAGAATAACCATCTGTAGACCAATGTTCTCAATCGGTAGCATCAAATATGCGTCGCGAGTACATCCACCGGGACGCATTTAAAAGTCGTGAATGATGTATTGCGAACGATATGGTGCGTTGAGTTCAGTTCAGAGTGCAGGAGGCGAGTTGGGGCACTTCCTGCGGTTGCGTGACACGCGCCCCCCTTATCGTGTTCATTGATAGATTTATCTGGACGAGGTCGAGTTGTCCGCTCCTCGATCCGCACAGCGCACTAGTCACGCGCGCACTCTCGCGCAAAACATCACGTAGCTTTCGCTACTGCGAAAACTAACTCCTTAACTGTAGTAGCTATGTCTACGCTGACAAATGTAGGTAGATACAGTCCCTTTCAAAAATGAATTACTATCTGATCGCAGTCTTTCAACAGAAACAATCGGTCCTAAAAGGAATTATTTATAAATGGTAGTCGGACGCTGCCACAAACACTGCGCTGCGCTGTTGTCATTCAGCGAAATCAGTTTCCGCGAAAAGGACCTCCCCATTTGGTCAGCGACGAGTGATGTCGTGCTGACTCGTGATACAACCAAAAGCTACATTATACCTACATTGGCTACATTTCATTCAATTTTATAGGCACCTAAAATTACATCTCTATATTTCTTCGTAGGTAGATAATGCTTATTTTTGCACAATCATGTCTTTGTCGTCGTTTTAAACATCGAGTCTAGTCGGTTTATTTTTTTTTACAATTCACTCAACATTATCTTTGGCAAAAAAACAAGACTGGCGCCACATTGATAACCAACTTAGTTTTTAAAAGCGCGTCGTATTGGCTTTTAAGAGAGATAACGTTAATTCTTTTAGAGCAACGGTATCTCGTTGGAAGCCCTTAAAACGATTCTTATCTATGAAACTGTATCCGGATAGCTGATTTTTTGTTATGCCCATTTGGCACGTGTTTTGTTGTATTGTTTGAAAGAAGGTGTCGATGTCGAAAGGATCGTTCGTTTTGACATAATAGTGACGTATTCGTACCTAGAAACGATGATAGAGGAGAACCGCTTCCTGTATTCATGGAGTAGGTGTAGGGTATCGGCACAACGGCGCCGGCGCTGTCTAGCGGTCTGTACTTACAGCAACCTACGTGCAACGGGACACCGCTATTGCTAAGCCAACGACTGCTGACGACTTATAATTTCCTGTCAATGTTCTTTGAATCTTTATAGAAACACAAGGTTTAGATACAGCTTACTTTATACATGCGATTGTCTGCGAGCTTGAATGCAGGATAAGCTGTGACTTGACGTTTAAGTAGGTAGCCAGTGATAAAAATGAGTAGGTGACACGTTGTGTAGGAAACTATGATTTCAGCGGTTAAATGACCGAAATGATTGCACGTCACTCAATTAATATCATCTTAACAACCTATATCTTATAAATTATCTCCAATTAGCGAATCGACCGTCATCGCATGTTAAGAGAACGTTTTGCGTCTGAGATATGTTTGAAAGTGATAATTTTATGAATGAAACCACAGCACATTTGTTCAAGGTCGGTGTTCGGGACGTGTTTTTAAAGAGTGGTATAAATAGATGACGCACCGAGAGAAGATCCGATGTGTGTGCTGGTGGTAAGCAGTGGCACAGTTTGCCCGTGTGCGGAGTGTCACTCGCGTTGCGCGGGCGCCTGCGCCGCGTGGAGCGCGCGGGCGTTCGGCGGCCGACTGTTTCAGCTCGCAAACACTCAATGCTCCCCATTCATTCGCACGCATGAATGAACGACGTTTAGCACGTGGCCGAAAAAGTTATACTGAAACTGTCGTCTAGCAGGACGGTAATACAGAAAAATGTTGAACCGACCTTGTGACTTGACTTTAAAACGTACTACTATAGTACCCGGGGAAGGGAATACTCATTTTAACTGAGTTTAATGTTCTAGTAACGAAAAGTCATTATGAGGAGGAAATCTAAGTTCCAATGAACGGATGATTTTAAATGATCAGAACATTAAAATAAATTGTTTTTAATAACCCATGATCTTTCAAAGTTAAAAATAAATATTTCTTATCAGTTTATGCCTGATATTTTGGGTTCATGTTATTGCTGAACTAGCTGTCCCTGCAGCTTTGCTAACGTGATTGTGTATTTTTTTGACTTATAGTTAATAAAAAAATACTGCACTGACAGTTGTTCTTGTTAATATGAATTGAAACTTAGTTGCACATCTCGTATTTCAATACATATACGAACAAAATAAAATAATAGAGGTAATTTACGGTCTTTTAGGTCCGGGGGAATAAATCGTGCTAATTCAAGAATACCATTTACAATTTGTTCAGTCAATCGAAGAAAATCAAGGAGGCAATTATAGTGGCTGAATTCCTCGAAATCCACGTTAGGCCATTGGTCCTGGCATTATATTATTATGCAGATCTTCACGAGTCAGAGTCAAGTGTCAGAGTCTGACAATCAGTCTTACTAAGGGGTATCGCGTCACTATGGAACCCGATTGAAGAGTTTAGGCCTATCTAAACTCTTCAGTCACTCTGTCACTTCATGTTGTATTCAGCGGTATCCGGTTAGACTGGAAACCGACACTGTCACTTCATGTTGGTATTCAGGGGTATCCGGTTGCCGACTCCAACATAGCCGACGTATGTTGGAGTCGGCTTCCAGTCCAGTTCCAGTTCCAAAAGACTAGGCAGAAGACACCATCTCGTTGCAGAACATAAAATTGTTTTGACTTGCGCCACAACAAATGGTTTCAAAACAGCTTTATGTTTGCGCAGTTGTCAGCATATTAAGCTGGGATCATTGCTTTACTATCCTTATGGTGTGAAATCAACAATTCACTAGGTAGCACGACCATCATCAACGTTCTTTCGATAGCAAACATCTGATTGTTACCGCAGTTCGCTTGCATTTTAAAAGCCGATAATAATACCGGTTTTTTTATCCGCGAAAAATACTCTTAGCATTGCTTAATTTGTTTACAAATCACATTTTTATTCAATTTACTTTGCAGAAATATTTGAAAAATGTAGAAAATCAGTAATATGCAAATAAATGCGGTCTTATTTTAAAACTATGCAAAAATATTTTTCAATAATATATAGAAACTAGCTGACCCGGCAATGTCTAAAAATCAAAGAAAAATGTTAAGGGTGGACAACCCTTATCACTAAGGGGTATGAAAAATAGAAGTTGGCCGATTCTCAGACCTACTCAATATGCTCACAAAATTTCATGAGAATCGGTCAAGCCGTTTCGGAGGAGTACGGGAACGAACATTGTGACACGAGAATTTTATATATAAGATCTTTTAGTATTAATAAACAGGAAAAATAAATACAACAACCCCAAAAAGTATCAATAGTTAGGGAATGCCAATAATGCGACGGCCTAATTTAGACCTACGTACCATACACAACTGTATTCTAATTTGTAGCATTGGTTTAATATTTATTTATTTATTTATTTATTTATTTAACACTTCAAGCACATAAGTACAGAGGCGGACTTAATGCCATAGGCATTTTCTACCAGTCAACCTTTGGGTGATGCAAAGACAAGCAGTGGTAGGTGTAAATCAAATAATAATAAATTAATAATATTAATAATATTTGTTTTGGTCCTAATGACGTAAACAAATGATAATAAGAAATAAAAAACAATTACTTAATACACTAATACTTACACACTAAGGATCGTTAATTTCACAATGTCACTTAAAACTCACTGCACTTTCTATTTGAATGACTTCACACACTTCACATAAAACGAGTCACCCTCCAGGACAGGCGTCACGGCAGCGCGCGAAACTGAAGGTCCTACCATGAGGAAGTCCGATGAGCTTTGAACGGGACTGTTCCTGAACGGGAGCTGCTAGGCCCGCGCATGCGCCCCGCGCTCCGGGGCGTGACCTAGACCCTGAAAACACCACCCCCTCGCCCACACAAACCATGTTTCCATGGATACGGGCTCAGAAAACTTCCGAAAAAACCGCTAAAACATGGAGAAATACCCCTGAAAACCAACATTAAACCAACACCAATAAGAAATCCTAGTCTTTTTTATAAGTCATTTTTCGCAGTCCCACTTCCCTTGTTTTAGGAATATCGTAGATGCAAAATGCGTCATACGGAAACGCAGTGAAGAAAGTAGCTCTGTGCCTACATTGGTAGCTCCACCCAATCAACGACGCTGCTAGCATCGCATTGGTGTTTCCTAGAATGGTATGAGAAATGATGACCTTCTTAGTGAATTATTGACGACAAACAAGTCCTACTTAGATAGTATCTATTGCAGCCTACTAAATTAACATGGCTAATAAAAGAACTGTAGGCATCAAACCTGACCCTAGCTATGTCCATCATGCATTTACCAGAAGCAATTAAAATAAAGTGCATTCTATATACCTTTCTAGCTAACAATCGAGTGTGTGTATGAAAAATGAAATGTAAGCTACTGCGGACTCCGTAGTTCAATGAAAGCGAGGAGCGCTAGACTTGGTGCTGAAAATATAAGCCAATGTGATTTAGCGCCACAATATATCATCGACAACAACTTTGACTCTGTGGGAATCCAAGAAGCATCCATAGTTTAACTGGCGCAATAAATGTTGCTAACTTATGATTTTGAAATTTTAACAAATACTATACGATCTGCTCGCAGGAGTACGTCAAGTAATTGTGCAATTTTTACAAGAGACCCTGGAACTACACACGAGCCGTACCCACCTTCAAAATACCCAGGAATTAATAATAATTGCTATCGATCCAGGCAGACCTTACGACGTTGTTTGCTAGTAAAGATAAGGGCAAGATAAATAAACTGAAAATTATGTAACCATTTTGTTGGAGACTTACTGAAGAAACTAACCAAGTATAACACACCTACTCCCTTCAACCTAGCGTAGGATTTCAAGACAATCTTCCTATATTTAAGAAGGTAATAGAGCACTCCCATATTTTGTCTAACGGCCCAGGAATTAATGAACTCCTTGATACTTCAGTACTTATTGCCTTCCTCGTAATAATAATTAGTGTGGTAGCTATCATACTGCATGTTCATTTTATCATTGCTGTTTGAACTACCAACTTAAATGGTTCCAGTGTGATGAATGATGAAAATAACCGTCGAAGCTTGCAGTGTTTATTTATTGGTTGTCTTTTGTTTAAATTGCGAAAGAATTAAACAGTAACCTAGGCTGGCCGCTGTAGAAACAATCTGGCCAAATTGAAGATTCGAATCGATCCCTTCTCAAAAACAATACCAGTGTGGAGCCAAGTCACAGGACATGCTTCATCTTCTTTCCTGTCCATCCTGCACATATCAGAATTATTGACAAGATAGCAGCTTACGTGTCTAACAAAATTTGAGTAGTATGAAATCGGCATGAAAAGAATAAGAAAAATAGTAACAATTTTAACAATAATGGTAAGTGTTCATGTAGCCTGAAATGATCATGTAGTTCTGAAGTTGCCTAGCAATTAATCATCGTTTAGTAGTGAGAGGCAATTTTCTGAATCAGTAAGTTACTATGAGACACTTGTTAAGAAGTCTCATGGAACGGATGAATCAAACTACGATGATTGACCATCGAATGAATTTCTTTGACTTCCTGCTTCATACTAGCAGTCCGTGGAACGATTCATAATTTCCTAGACCCCGTTGTCAATTCTTCTTTGCGTGTCGATAGACTCAAATAATACGCGACCAATATATGGTTACTTGCACAGCTCTGTCGTGGGTATAACAAATACATTATGAATGTTATTAGGCGAGTCATCGGTTATTGTGATTTTTTATTAATAATTAAGGACATGGGACAAGAGCAGGCAGATATTGATGAAAAACCACCATAGTCTATACGTTTCGTGAGCTGATACCTGAAACGTAGATGTACGTCTTATGATACGTTCAGTATCATAAAGATTGATTTGATGATTTATAATTCTTTGTTTTGTATTAGCATTAGCATTATCAGCCAATTAATGTTCCCACAGCTGGGACGCAGGCCTCCTCTCTATGAGAGGAAATGGGCTATAATCCACCACGCGGGCCCAGTGCGGGTTGGTAGATGTCACATGTCTTCGAATTTTTGGTTCTAGGACATGCCGGTTTCCTCACGATGTTTTCCTTCACCGTTTTGAGAGCAGTGGTGATGAAATAACTTACACAAAGTAATGCGCCTGGCTGGGTTCGAACCCACGACTTACTGCTCGTAAGTCGGGGTCTCCACCACTGGGCCTCCGCTGCTTTCGTTGTTTTGTATAGGGTGCATTAATTATGTTTGTATTTTTGTAGATTAAATAAAAAATAACATTAACATTGCACAAAGCATGAGTTCTAAAAAAGACTTTAATCAGATTATTTGACAAGTAGTTTACCTACGTAAATTATTCTTACGAGCTCTCTACAGGAGAACCATTCCGTCGTCATTGCGCTAGTGCCAACCCATAGTGTCATAACTGCTCATCATCAGCTTGACCTTAGCAAAAATAAATTGACATCTGCGAGTAATCAGTTCTAAAACAACCTATTCTTTTTTTAGGGAAAATGTGAAGGCCTCTGGATTATTGTCCACCTCCTTGCGTCCCACCGCCATTTTTTTTCAACATCTTCTAGAACCATTTCATTCAAGAATCATTCATTGCATCTGTCGTGCTCAGAGCACATCATCTTTTTTTCAAGAAAGTGATATGGGTAGATCGTTGTAGATAACTATCGTTGCATACTCGGTAATCGACCAATTGCTTTATTTTGATTCATTTGTATGTTTTGGATACTGTTTTCCACATTTTCAGTTTTTCACTGGGCTCGATAATGTTGAATTTATATCCACAGTTCGATCTCTAGTCAAGAATAGAACAGAAGAGTTTGTCCGTTAGAAATTTCTCAATTATAACCGGGGATTGGAAGCGTGCCCAATAAATAACAATAGGATTATATCAGCAGCTCTGTGGAGTTACGAAACCTTTGTTATAAGGCTAGACTGCGAAAAATGAACTGCTTTCATTTCAACCATATTGTTCTTCAAGGATGTTGAGTTATACCTCTTGGCTTGCTACTTCCACCATGCCATGTTTTACACTTACTTCTTAGGTTCTACCTGATTTTCTTACATAATGTCTTTTTACCAGTGTGTATCTACTAGGAGCTTACCCTGTTTCCATGTTGCAACCATGAAAGCATTTTCTCAGGGCTCCGCCATGAGTCAATGTTTTAATAAACAAAGTTAGGTTGTTGTTCTTTTAGTATCTGACTGGCACATAGTGCCCTTTGCGCCATAAGCCAGAATATCAGAATACCAGCGCTGTGACTTTTTTTTTCTAAATGTCACAGCACCGTGCTGAGATATCCACCTTTTTGCCCTCGTACGGGATTAAAAGACTATTTAGCAAATGGTGTTTCACTGGGTAAAATAATACAAGGAAGATTTTATTACTTTGTAATTTAATAAAAGTTCTTCAATATAAGAATATGTCCGATTCCATCTATATAATACAAAGCGTTTCAAAAAGGGAAAATACCTACGTATAAAATACAACCTCCATGGACTTCTATTCCGATTACCATCAAGTTCAGTACTCAATCCCTGTATGTATTACATACGAGGAAAATATTCCAAACCACATTCAAATTTCAACGAAAATATACTATTTTCGTACAATAGACGACCTCCTTTCTAACGGATAGGTAGACAGTGCCCCTAGTGGAGTGAACAGTATTGTAGCTACTTATATTTAGTAAGACATTGAATATAATATTTTATCTACATTTAGAAGCACCGTACGAAGGTATTGCCTCACGAAGACATCATCGACATCGAGATCGTTTATTGCACTACTTGACGTTATAATTAAGACATGAAAAGATTTCTCACTATATTTATTTACATAAAACTACAAAATTTTATTGTAAATAACTCATGTGAACATTTTATTTACAAAGGATCAATCTTCATCAAAAAGTATTCTTTTAAATTAACTGAAGACATATTGGTATTTTTTATAAAATTTGACATCCAGCTTCCAAAAATCCATTCGTTCCAACCAAATCACAAGAACACGTGGCGTTGATAATAAATAAATAAACATGTTAAATACTATTTACAATGCGTCTCAAGATATGAGATATTCGACAATTTTGCCATTCATGATACGGTAGTTACAAGACGTGGCAGTAGGTAAATCATCAGATAAAATAAAATACAAGACTTAGCCGTGACATTGACATTCGTATTTTCCCACCAATATGTTCGAACAGTTTCAGATAAAATCACGTTAGTATACAAAAAAAATTATAACAAAATGTGGTGAGATTCTATGATACAACGGAGAGGGGACTACGGTTAGATGGAACAGACAAAGCTTTGACGAAATGTATCTACGTCGTAATATATTAATTGGAGAGGAGAGCTTCACCGTGTGGGGGAGGGGCGGTGGGATTACAGTATCTGGAAGAGTTTCTTCAGCTCGACCATCAGCTGCCAGTCGGTCTTGATGAGGTCGTCACGGAAGTAGTCCTTGCAAGCGTCGATACTGGCACGGGATATCTGCAACAATAAAAAAAGGTCAATAATCACCGTCATCATTGTAGAAACAAGATTTGCCCTTGAAGACAAAAATTTCTGAAAAAAAAAACAAGATTTTGTCAGGATACAGTATACTACCGCTGCACTATCACAGAAAATATTCAAATATAAATAGAGAAAACGCTATAAGACAACATAAAGCTCAACTTGATTAACTTGAATGATCTTTTTCGCTAATTTGTATGTATGCATTGCAGAAACGAACTACACATAAACAGTAACCAGAATGGCCGTTATTGAGGTTAAACCATTCATATTTAGCATAATAATAGGTCTCATAAATAATTTCTCGGGAAAAAGTTAATTGAAACCAAATTATAAAACTCAACGAACGTCACAATTAATTTAAAAATTGCAGAATTTAATTGCGGTCTACCAATACATCCGTAAAAACTGGTTCGAAGCGAGACCCGACCGAGACACCTTCGGAGCTAAAAATAGCGGGTCCATGTTGAATGTACAAGTGGTTCATTCAGGTCGACCCAGTTTGGGGCGCATCGATTCACCACTCCGGGGTGAATGGGGGTTTTGACGTCATAGTGGAAATAGAACAGGTTGTGCAAGCAAGGAATTGGGTCACAAGTACCCCTCGCCCCTCTGGCATGGAGCTGTGACCCCGGTGCAGCCTGCCCGGGTCTCGTCGCTAACGACATTGGATCCGGCTAGGAAATCGTATTATCAGCCTCTGGAAAATATGGGAAACAGCGGCGTGTATTTTTAGACCGAGGGACGGCCGATAAATAAGACATGCAAGGTGAAGAGCCGAAGGTTAGGCGAATTTATATATTGGGTACTTTAGAATTACATATTTTGTGGGAAAATTGCTGACTGAATACTCCATTTTGTCGTAATATTATTTGTTGATATTGGTTTTTGTAAGTTATACAAAAACCAATAGTCTCCTAGTCCACTAGTCTCCTAAGACTTATGTTGTGATTCAAATTATAATAAACTGAAATTACAAACGACTTAAATAAACCCATAACACATTCGACGATCACAAGGAAAACCTTAGAACATTTAAATGAGTGAATCTAGAAAATTGCTATGCAAGCATAGATTTTTTCACAATCATGAAATCATATTAAAAAAACATGAACTTTTCTAAAGTGGTCTGTCTCTGTCGGCACATAAACAATGTAAGTCCCATCAATGAAACCACACAGCGAAATATCAATGGGGCTTCTAGAATGGGCCTGACCCGGTCACCGCGCCTGTGTGCAGCAAGCCGACACGATGTGTCTGTGTGACTCTTTGCGAGGCTTGTCACTACAGTGAGTACAACGAAACGCATGGCCCTTCTAAAATGTACAAGTAACAACAGTGTTATAAAGTACCCAGCACTTTGCGCGATGTTTCGTTATTTCGATTGTTTATTGCCAGCAGCGTTTGAGATAAGTGGCTGTTTTAAGGTTTTTTTTGTGAGGTTTTCCTTGATTTCTACATAGGAATATAGCAGTATTTAATAATTTACCAGTTTCACTATCGCTTAAGCTAAAAATGTGAAGATGTCATAGAATCATTTAAATTTTCTATGACATTCTGAATGAATTAATAAAAGCGAATTTTAGAAACCAACGATTCAATAATACATTTGTGTCGTAAACGAAATGAAGAGCCGGAATTGCACCACACAACTCCAGCCATAAACATTACTCATTACACGTCCAGTGACATCAATGTAATTACAAAACGACACAAGTCCTGCATCACGATGACGTTTCTCTCTATTTGGACTTGGAAAGTTTTACGTGATCCCTGTCAAGACTTCAAGGAGGAAAACTATAAATACTCCGCAAATGGAAGGCTACTTATAAGGGACAATCAGTTGAGCAACTTATCGACCAGTGTAGATAACATCTATCTCGAATACATAAGCAGGGATAAAATTATTATGTAAGAAATTGAAATTAAACTGCGTTACAGTACTGCTATTTTCAAGGTCTACGAATCAGAACACGACATTCTTCAAGAACTTGTCCCAGATGAATATTTAGGACAGAAGCAGAAGGAAAATTGCTCTTACATTTGCAACATCATTGCTTTCTTGAATTGATTGAGAATGGTTAAATTACTGTTAAAAAAAACTAGAAAACGAACACAAAAACAATATATTTTCTAAATAACGTAAAAATATAAGTATTTTCTTTATTAAAACTGCTCAAAACACATAATGAGTGTAAGAATGGTTTGACATCAAAGTGATTCAATTCATACAAGTGGTCAAGAGATCGTATGGAAAACTATGACGTCATCAAGTATCCAAAAATACACCGGCCTTCGGTCGGG
Organism: Noctua janthe; assembly: GCA_910589295.1. Lineage (NCBI taxonomy): Eukaryota > Metazoa > Arthropoda > Insecta > Lepidoptera > Noctuidae > Noctua > Noctua janthe. Next base: position 6,530,196 of record OU342560.1, read on the forward strand.
TGACGGAAAATCGTCGAGTTCACATTGAGTGCTTTTATATTGTGTAAAGGAAAGATTGATGTTTTCCACTAATCGAAATTAAAACAGGAAGCTTTTTATGTAGTGTTTAGAGGTTCCAAAGTGAACTGACGCCAGTATATTTAAGGAAACTTGAGAAGATATTGCTGTTTTAATAACTATTTGTATTTAAAGGAGTAACATAATACGTTCGCGTCTAAACGATACGAGAGTGAAGCAATATCTTGCAACACAACATGTGTATTTCAATTAAATGTCCCATGTGATTATTGCGTGTTCTTAGTTCATCTTGTCCTTATACATGAGTATCTTACAAAGTAGCGGTTACGAATACCCATTGATGCAGCGATTGACTCCAATTACTATACTGACCAATGACTTCTTTTTTTTTCTAAACGTAATATGTATCTGAATTTGTAACTTCCTACCTACTAAAATAAACTAATTAGTGATATGAAAAATGTTTCCTCCTTCAACTGATATTATAACCATTTCAAGGTAAAACTCGCATAAAATTAGGTTATAATATTAATCTCGTGATCGTCTAATATTAAAAAAAAGAACAACCATTTTTCAAAAAGCTGTGTTTCATGTCACAGAACGTTTTCTGACACGTTGTATAATTTAATTCTTGTAAAAAAAGTAAAGAAGCGAGAAAAATGTAATCATAAACAAACTTCGAATATCTGGCGTGAGAGCAAGCTGAGCAACAGACCGCTCATATATTACCGATATCATATAACTGCAACAGCTATAGCCCTGCTTCCCCTGCCGGGTTCCCCTCGACCTAGTGACCTGACTACCCCCCTGCCGCCCCCGCTGCAGGCGATCAATGGAGCCGCGAGCCCCCCTTCACCATTGATACTAACCTTCTACTTGCATTGATACAATGCTTTAGTAGGTATGAATGAAAATCCTTCAATGAGTTTCTTTACGTTAGTTCTGCGGGCCGCGGTTGTTATCACACTAATATAATGGGATACGCACACACTCACAAAACGCACGTCGACGCATTTTGTTGAAATCGTCGTGCAGCACGACGCACGAGTTTAGAATATACATCGTATCGGTTAGAAAGGTCGATGCTATGAACATAATGATACGCGAATAAATAGACTGCTATTTTCTAACTGAATGGGCACTGATAAATGAATACTAATGTTTGTCACATTACGGATTGATAACTTTTATCTGCATGCAGACTTAGGTATTCTACTGGAGCCATTTAATCACTGTGTCACACGGTACCAAATTATGTATGTAAGAGTATGTATGTATCGTTCACGTTCACAACACGACTAGAATCTATTCTAATACAAAGTCAGTGGGAACCGCTTAGAACTACTAATAGTAATAACGTATTCCATGTTCTGATCATAAACTGATCTAGTTTATCGTAAATTCTGAGCAATTATTAGGTAAACAGAGCATCAATTAGACTGATATCTTTCAAAAACACACGTGCAGAGAAACGTTATCGTCTACTAATACCAACATCATAGTAACTTGTTTCTTTATATGCAAAGAGACGAAGCAACTGATGCCGCTTGTTTTTATTCGGTAGCAACATGTAAACAGTTGGGTTGGGTATTGATGCTTTTTGCTCATATCACTGAAGCGCCAACACGCCGGATTGGCAGTAGCCGACTGCCGATGCAGCTTCTGTTTATACATTACTATCAATAGTTGATACAATGTTGCCGAAACGCAACAAAACGTACACAATCAAGAGTCGACACGGCGCTTCCGTTCTCGTCTAGAATACAAATATTTGCATACAACACGAGCCAGGGAGCCATCACGAGAATACGATACATGATTTATTTGTTCAGTTTCTGTTTGGCTGCAAGCTTTTATAAAGGAAAATATCGACGAATTCCATTAGATTCATTGTGTTATCGAGAATTTACTGTCTGAAATCATTGAACACTTCTGAGAATGATTCACATTCATGAATGGGCTTCAGAATTTGAGGAAAACTGAATCCCGATACCAATGCACACATACATTTATGAGATAAATCGATAGCTATATCGATTTGCAAAGCCTTATTCGATAAAGTGTTATGAAACCTGAAACGTCGACTTCCCATACAGTCACCAGTGAACCGAGACATACCTAGGTAAATAATCCTCTGTGTCGAATGCAATGCGTTCTAATAATAGCCGTATCAATCGGTGCCATTTGTCTATAGAGCTAAAATGGTACCGATATCTTGTGCAATGTGCAGCCCATTCATTAAAGCGTCACCCGTGACATATAGCGGGCTCTACACACGGACGGTTCGTTCAAGATCGACATTCAAACGTAGGCGTTTTCGACGATTGATGTACGAGTGCTAAAAGAATTCGTAATATCTATAAAACTTTCACACGTCATGTGAAATGTATTGTTTATTTTCATTACAATATCAAATATAAACTTTTTTGTTAAGTGTTTTAGAATCTAGATCTCGAATCGCGTTCTAGGTTATCGTGTTACTTTCAAAATATTTACAGTGTTGTTGCGAAGTTGATTCTGATTCATAGGAATTCTTAAGGTAATTCTTTGTAATATCAATCTTGTTTTCATATAAAAATACTTTTTATCCCATGGAGTTACTTTCGTTGAGCAATAATCAAATCGCTGCGGTTTTGACCGCCCGTCTGTAACGTGTCTTGGGTGTCTACCAAGTACCAACAGATTAATCAATTGGCGACATCAATTTGTAGTTATAATAGCCACTCCATTGTCCTTTAAGACGTAAATGAAGACTTTCTAAATCGGATCCTTGCATTTACATCTGGTAAGTAAGTTAACATTTAACTAGGTATGCATTATGGTCAAAGCAAATTAATTTTATTTTTGTCGAGTACTTTTTCGTGGAGTTTTCTTATTGGTCATAATCAATTATTTATTGGCCAGCAAAACTTATCGATCACTGTTTCTATTTTTTCCTTTTTTTTTTTCAGAATGATGGTCTATGGATGAATGGTGATGAATGGTGGTGGATGGAACTAACCGAAGCGCATTATTTTTGATCTTTCTTCTTTTTCGTGTGGTTAGTGCTTAACCAGGTGTCAGTTTTTATACAGCCCATGGGCCTCTAACTTAGCTTTAGATGTCATCGAGAAATATCTCTCAGGCATGCTGGTTTCCTCACGATGTTTTCCTTCACCGAAGCAAGTGATAATTATACAATACGCACATGAATCCGAAAAATCAGAGATGAGAGTCTTGGTTTCGAACTCAAGACCTATGACTATTATTTTTGGTAAGGTTCCTCATCATTAACCTAAGGCAGTGGACTGATTTAGACTAATGATGAGGATGAATTCCGAAAAGTAAGACGCGTCGCACATTCATTTAAAAAAAAAAAAAACTTAATAAACCGAAATGGTGAACACCTTACAACTTTTGTCCAATCATTAAAAAGTGCCCAAATTTCCACTAGGTACTTGAGTGTTTTGTACCATTGCACAATTATTGAATGATAATTTCTGCATGGAAACAAACACAACGTCTGCCCTGCCATCTATTACTTAACACATAAACCATTGGCGCAATTTTCATTCATCACCGGCGCTCGTTCACATATCGTTGTAATAAATATTTTGCAACGATAAAACTATCAAGCGTTTGCGTTGATTCATTGACTGTGTATTGTAATACTGATTGACTGGCTTCTAGAAAATCATGGTACGTTCGAATTCAGTTTTCCTTATGAATTATTATCGTATTTTGTTCCTGTGTTTTAAATTGAATGGTTTAGTGTAGTAGTGATTAATCATTTACACAGAATCAAGGAATATTATCAGGATGTGTTTGCAAACATCTACGGTCGGGTTTGCCGGCTAATATACTTTATAGTTTTCCGTTGAAATCACTCAATATTACTCCTCAGTATGCTCTCCGAGAATTTAGTAGGCGTCGGGGCGCCTTATTTGTTTATTATATCACGCATGTATTCACAGATTGGTAACCGTAGTTATGGTATTCACAATCAAGACTATGATTGTCTTTGACGGCACTCATAGGACAAGAGTGGAGCTGAGCGTAACATACGCCCCAAAAACCAATAACGCGGTAATAGCGCAATTTAAAACGCGATCGGAGCGGTAGTGTCGCATCTTACGAAGTAAATATTATTATACAAGAGAGATTTTCCTCAGCCTTGACATTTGTCTAGCACAAGTTTTAAATATACGTGTCTCCAAATTCCGTAGAACATTTTATTGTGACTTGTTCGTTATTTCCTTGTCAGTGCTTTCAAAACGGTGAAAGAAAACATCGTGAGGAAACCAGGATATCCCAGAACCAATAATTCGAAGAAATCTACCAATCCGCTGTGAAGTCCATATCTTATTTAGCATAAGCATAATCAGCCTATTAATGTTCCCACTGCTGGGACACAGGCCTCCTCTCTATGAGAGGGAATGGGCTATAATCCACCACGCGGGCCCAGTGCGGGTTGGTAGATGTCACATGTCTTTGAATTTTTAGGTCTAGGAGTTGAGAGCAGTGGTGATGAAAATAACTTGCACAAAGGAATCAATATCACAATCTTATTTAAAGAAGAATAAAAACTAATTTCATTTTCACTTCGCACTAGGCTCTCGTGGTGTATTACAGACCACTCCCTCACACAGAGATAAGGCCTGTGTCCCAGTTGTGGAAACATTACGGACTGGTTGTGCCAGTCTGTAACGAAATGAAAATCTAGAGGACTTACCTTGCTGACTAGCATATCAGTCTCATCGAAATGTCTGCCGAACATCTTGGGCGACTCGCCAGGGATGGGCTCGATCTTGATGCACACCTCCTGACCTTTGCGCGCCGTCTCCACTTGTTTGTGGTTGCTCTCGATAGATGTCACTATTCCCAGCTCTACGAACTGTAGGAAAATACGTGTTTTAGTGATATGTTTGTGTTTTTGGTTTCATTGATGAAATATTAAATATAACATCATGTAATCTCTGAAGGGTATGGCAGACTGAAAATTGGTTTATTTTTATCAGTCTACATTTAGTTTGTACTTAGTCATTTAAACCCTATGCATAAAAATCCCTTGACGCTTGCTTGTTACTTGCAGCTCACATCAGTTCTACCAAGAACTGGTACAGCTTTAAACGTTATCGTGATTATACTCACTTCTTGGCTAGGCACGCAGATAGGTGTTCCTTCCTTTAAGATGCCGCCTTCAACCATGACACCGGCCACGATCGGATCACGAGAGTTGAACACGAACTGGGGCAAGATCTATGTACAAAAAAAGTACCCTAATTATAAGATTCAGATGAATCAATATATTAGTATGATGATATTGATCATAATTGTCGCAAAAGCGGTATTGGAAGGTCCCTCAGTGACCCAAGCATCTGTATTCAGACTTGAAACGAGTAAAAGGTTTTTATGTAAGAAACTCTGCGCACTTTTACTGGGTGGGTTGTGAAGTCTGCGATCCCAACGAAGACTCTGTAATAGCAGGTAGTTGTTCCGGGTCTGGCTGTATGTATGTGAGTTTGAATGTTTGTAAACGCACCCACGATACATGAGAAGTTCTTAGTGTGGGGCAGTTTCATATACAAAAATGCGGCCGCAAAATTGGCTTCAGACTGCCAGAAAAAGCTTTCTGTCTATGCAACAAAAGCGAAAAAGACATCATTGGCCTCGTTTCGGTTGGTGCGCAAATATGGTGATACGTGATCAGTTCAAATCAATTCCGCGTCGATAAGTGTACTTTCTCCCTATATGAACAGCAGCAACTGGAAGACGATGGCGTCTTCACGTATATTGATACTTGTTTATTAGTTACACGTATATTGCGTCTTCCAGTTAACTGTGTTCCGCCAATTCGCTCTGCAGCTAAAACACTAGGCAGTTGTACACGGCAGGCAATTTGGGGCTGTTTTATGTAACATTTATTATAGCCGCTCGGGTCGATCTTCAGGTTAAACCGCGCTTGTCTAGGTTAGTCCGTGAATGGGTGAAAAGCATGTTTAGCCGTTGGTCCCGGCTGTCATTTGTAGGTCTTTGACAGTCGTTATAGATAGTCAGTGGGTCGAAAGTCTGACAACAAGACGTGTGTTGTGGAGGTCGGATAGGCAGTCTCTACATGTAAAATACTGGTATTCAGCTGGTTCCCGTTAGATTTGAAGTCGACCCCAACATAGTTGGGAAAAAGGCTAGGCAAATGATGATTAGCGGCGTACTTTCATACAAGTCTAAAAGGTTGTCTGGCCTGTATGTCCTACTACCCTTCATGAAGTTAGGGTTTGTGAACAGTCTGCTTGCCTTATGGGCTTGCCGTATTGTTGGCCCCTAGGCTCGCCAATGCCAGGGACAGGCTAATTGCCAGTTGTAAATATTCATCAATAGGAAACGCGAAGTCAGAAGAAGACTGTTGATCAAGAATTTGGCGGTTTGAGGAACTAAAAAGTTAAGTAATTAATAAATTCTTAAAATAAAAGCCCTAGTTAAATAAATGTATTTTGTTTGATACCTTAAGTTTGCAGGGGAACACGGCGATATGTTTGAACTCCTCGCGCTTCCTAGCCTTCAGTTCTTCGCGGAAGGCAGTGAACTTGTCGAACAAGTGGTAGATGATGTCTGCGGCGAATATCTTCACTCCTAAGTTATCGGCCATCTCTTGAGCATCGCGTTCGATCTGTTGAGGAATAAACATGTGTAAAGTAATCTTGTTCGTTTCTAGAATTCGGGCGAATATTCAAAAAAATATGTATTTGTCTTTCATTCCCATAATTTAGCTTCTAATTGAGCTGGATAGCCGCGATTATGCCTATAGATACGACCCATTTCAGTAGATATCACACACACGAAAGAACACGGTTTATTTCGCAGTGGCTTAGCGAATAGATAAAACGCTTGAATACGATTCGATGGAGAAAAATATGTATTGTTTAGTGCAATAGCCTTCCCTCCCTACTCCTACTGTATCCACGTTTATCTAGTGTCAAAGTGGTCCATGGTCCAAGAAAGGTTGGGAGCCACTGCTATAGGATAACTCCCGTCTTTACCTAGTCTAAAAAAATTCTATGTGGGGGAGTTCGGAATGATGTACTGAATACGTGGTATTCGTTTCTGCGTTGATGTCCCTTCCACTCCGTATAACTAAATCTAGAACATAGCTTACCTTGACATCGAACGCTAAAATAGTAGCGAATTGCGAGTCGTGCTCCAACATGGCGGACGCTTTCATAACGTCTCGCTTCACAACCGGACCTATCCTGATCGCAGAATACTGAAACAAACACAGGAATTAAATATTATAGGTGACTACTGTCTAGGTACATACTTGAAGTTTACGAGGAGATTCTTAAGAGGAGCGAATTCTTGATAGAATTAATTGTATTGCTTTGAGTGGTAATAATCAAGAATCGTCTTGGTTTCTAATCCATCACAGGAACATAAATGTAAACAGACCCTTCACGAAGTCGCCTACCAAGCGATCTGTAATCTGTTTTTTTTTTTGTCGTGAAAAATCACGGTTTTACGGAATTGTGTGGAACACGGTGCATTGGGTGGATTGGACATGGAGTTATTTAAGGTGAATTTATAAGATTAAAATCTAGCATTTAAAAAAAATCTTGTGAAAATGTTGTAACTTTTACCTACAATATCTCCATAACTAGAAAGTTCCTAGGTATGGTACTGAACAAAAAACTGATCGCAATGACGGGGCGAAAGAGTGCCTTTTGGCTTCGTTTAGGGTCTTTTTACAAACATCGGGTGCTAGTAAAATTCGTTTAAATAGTCAACTCTAGCCAGTAGAAAATACGATACTAACGGGAATTTTGCTAGTTCTGAGGAACTCAAGCAGCGCCTCTAGCGAGCCGAGCGTGGAGGCCTGCACGTACACGCCGCGCTCCGTCAGCTTGATAGATGACAGAGCCGACTTCAGCTCGCGGGCTACCTCCTCTCTGTAAGAACAAAATTTGATGTCATACGGGTCTAAAGATTTTATAAAGTCAGCAGAAAGATTGGCCGATATCTTTAGCTCCATTATTTACTGATGGCGTCGTAGCAGACCTCGTAGAAGGTGGCTGGACAAGCTGGACAAAAAGATCGGAAGCTGGAATTCATGAGAAGCCATTGCCCATCAGCGGAATGACGCAGGTTAAGATGAACAGTAACTGATGCCTAGTAACAATATTTGATATCAGCTGACAGGCTAGCGCTCACTGCTAGTTAGTTAGACCGGCTAATGCCGCAGTTAAAACAACAGCATACTGACCTCATGATTTTATTTTTAATTGGAAACGATTTGCATTTTAACAAGCAATTGAAATGTCGGAACATCGGACATTGAGCGTAGATACTTTGGTCTTTAGATATTCAATTTCCGGAAGATTTTTTATTTTGATCGTGCTTTAGATAAATCTAAAGCACGATCAATGTCCCTTACAGTATTTCGAATAGCTTTAATAGAAATCGTCGATTTTCTAAACCTGTGTTTGAATAACTTACTTGAGCACATCAACTTCATCCGGTTTCTGTGCGATCTGTAAATTCAGACCAGCGATGGCCTTTTCTAACTCTTTTGCTGCTATCTTAACACCTTGAGCGCCTACCACTTCTTTGTGCTCGATATATGCGTTCTATAAATAAAAAATAGTCATATTTAAAACAATGTAAGTTGTAATAGAAAGTAGATTAAAAAAAACTAGAAGTAATTTCAATTCTTTTTAGTGGCATTTGTTTTAAGAAGCAAAAATCCACAGCGCAGTGAAATTTCGCTTTACGAATGAAGTATAATACTTAATTTCAGCCCGTTCTCACTAACCCTATGTGACACCTAAATTATTGCCAATATTCATATCATTGTACTGTTTAAATTTCAACTCTCGGCACTAAGCTGAACATTGAAAGTTGAACAGATTTTTTTATTTAGGCATTAATTAAGGCAGTCTTCACGGTCATTCTAAGCAAAATTTTTCCAAAAGCTTGTCAAAATTGGGTTCAATAATCTTCTAAAATGTAGGTAGTCACAAGAATATGAAATGAGTCACTACAAAACATAAAAATTTCTTACCTTAACCCTCAACTCCTTCATAGGCTGCGGCATGAGCAGAGATCGTATCTGCGTGACGATCGGTCCGTCCGTACCCGCGAGGATCATAGTGTCGCCTTCGTGCAGCGTACCATTGATCAGGATAGTGTCTATGGTCGTGCCCAGACCGGGGATTGCTTTCACCTGCGGAGAAGAATAATTGTTATATTTGGTAGAAATTATGGCAGTGTTAATATTCGCAGCATTTATTGACTTATTTATCTGATGTAAACACATGGTTAAGCCTTGCAGAACTCAAGTTATTGGCGTGTGGAATTAGTCACCACACTGAGGATTTATTGATGATATTAAAGAATCAACTCTTTAATTATTAGTGTCTTAAACGAAACTTCGCCGAAAGTCGCACGAGCGGCCGTCTGCCGTCTGCACCAATGTTTACATAACTAACACTTTGTGAAAATGACGTTAAGTGTATTATTCAACGCTATCAGAAATTGTTTGTTTAGCGTTTAAAGATCAACTTGTAAACCTTTTCCCCAACCACCTAAGTTCATTATCATTAACACTAGAAACGGGATATTTAAAATGTTTACTGATTGTTTTGAGTTCCCGATATTAAAAACAAAAAACTGTGTATGAGTGTTTAATCAGTAAACATGGTAAATATCCCGTTTCTAGTGTTAATGATAATGTTAGGGACCATGATAGTTTAAAAACTTACACCTAAGTTCATATTGTAGAATGCAATAAATGTAGTAAAATCTTACCTCAAGCACAGTAGCGAGCAACTGCTGCGAGAACACCAGTCGCTTGTGCAGCGGTCCCTCGCACGCCTGCACGATCATAGCGAGCAGGTTGCCCATGCCCTCGCCCGTCACGGCCGACGTGGGGACCAGCGACACGTACGTGCGCGGGTCTGGGTTCTCGTAGAATAGAGCGGCGTTTAGACCCTGGAAAAGAAGAACAGATTTTTTTGTGGCTTGTAGAAACGGGCAGTTTTATATGCATTCTCTGTTTGAAGAGATTTATTTGAGCAGATTTGTTGCTGCAAACCACAGCGGCGAAGTTGCCCTTATCACTATGACAGAGTGCAGCCACACAATTCTACGTTACTCTTTGATAATGCTTCTGTTCTGTTGATAGCAAAAACTGTCGCTTAACGCTGAGTCGAGAGGCTGCAAACCTTGGCGTCACTGACAGCGAAAAGATGTTTATATTTTTTTTTTAAATGACTTCACAGAACTGATGAAGCTGGCGTTGCTAAAATTCTAATCGCATTACCCGATTTGGGAAACGATCCCAAGACCTCATACTCAGCAGTAGCGCTTTCAACCACTAATCAACGAGGCATTCGAGATCTCCAGAGTTTTACGGTGTGATTTATTTCTTCTCAGCCTTAAGTTATTGTTATTCCAATTTACCTGTTCAGCAAACTGCAGCATAACATCCTTGCACCTCTTCTCGAACTCCAGCTGAGTGTTGGGCTGCTGCAACTTCAGGATATCCCTGACGTCCTTACGTTGCGCGCTCTGCCAGTCGTACAGACGATCGATCTTGTTCAGGGCCACCAGGAACGGCGTCTTCTTTTGTTTTAGTAAGTTTATTGACTCAATGGTCTGTGGTTCCAGGCCGTGCATTATGTCTACCACCTGTGAATGGAAAAGAAAATAAATATTATTGCAATAAATTTAAAGGGAAATGAAAGAATAAAACCTGGTGCGTCGACCGCAAGTATCATGTGACAAGGATATAGAGATGATGAAGATGATTTTGTAATATTCAATTTACAAAATCAAAAGAAAACACACAGTAACGCGACATACAACGTGATTTTGAGTGAACTGTTTATACAAAAAAGTCGAATGACACAGTAACAGAGTGTTAACATCTCGTCGGTTATAGACTGGTTACACACCTAGAAGTCGGTGTTCTACTAAACCGGAATTAAACTCGAAGTGCCATTTAAACAGCCACAGTATCTTTGCTCATAACTAGATTCAATGAAACTAAAACTCACGAGAATAGCAATATCACAGAGTGAAGACCCTCTATTCCTCAAGTTACTGAAGGACTCGTGGCCAGGAGTGTCGATGATCAGTAGACCAGGCAGTTTGAATGCTATCTCGGTCACCTGGAAAAAATAATAATTATTAACACATGGCATTACCTTTCAGAAGTATTGTTTTATTTAATCTTTAATTATTCAAAAAACATTGATACAAAACATTTTGAAAAAACATACACATACCAACACAAACCACCGCGGGTTAAACAGCCGTATACTATGTAGATACGGCAACTCGCAACATTATTAATCAATACTCATCTAGATATAGCATAGACATTTTGTATAGCTACCAAAAAGACACTTCCTAGATTGTACCACAATCTAGAATGTATCTCTTCAGCACCTTCGAGCGATCCATACATTTATTGCATTGCAGATTTTTAATGTTAAGTCATTCATAATAACTGGCAGCATGCATTTCCACGTACTTGTGCCATAGAAATAATTAGATTTAAGTTTCTTAAATGTGGGTAGATATGATAAACAACGCAACAACTTCAGGCTTTTGTATTTTCGGATTGTAATTAGATTGTGGAGCTCGTGGCTAAATAACAACAGCCGCTTAGGTCGATCTTTAGGTTAAGCCGTGCTTGCCTAGGTTGGTCTGTGGATGGGTGACCACCCATTACCATTACATACCGAATTGCTTCCGCGCCTCGGTAAGCACGTTAAGCCGTTGGCCCGGCTGTCATTTGTAGATCTTTGACAATCGTTACAGATAATCAGTGGCCCAAAAAGTAATATTACCCAGTACTAACTAGGTTGTGGAGGTCAGATAGGCAGTCGCTCCATGTAAAATACTGGTATTCAGCTGCATCCGGTTAGACTGGAAGCCGACCCCGACATAGTTGGGAAAAGGCAGGCAGATGATGAATTAGATTGTTGTTTTGCTGTTTGACTCCTATCTCTAAAATCGGGGTGAAGTATATCATCATCATCATCATCATCATCATTTCAGCCGAAAGACGTCCACTGCTGGACATAGGCCTCCCCCAAGTGTCGCCACATTGACCGATCCCGTGCGTCTCGCATCCAGCGGATCCCCGCAACCTTTACCAGGTCATCGGTCCACCTAGTGGGAGGCCTTTCAACGCAACGCCTTCCAGTTCGCGGTCGCCACTCCAGAACTTTCCGGCAAAGAGTAGGAATTATATCAATCATTATAATATTTTGCAAATATCTACAAAAGGAACTCTACCAAATGACACGAAATGTAAGACCGTAAATGCCAAGTGGAGTTTGCCGATCGGCATGGGTAGTGTGATCAAGAATATGTGTGTTGATTACTTCGGGTCGGCTTTGTTTTCTAACAACTACTGCCGAATCGAAAGTGCAGAACTAGTTTGCAAGCAGCACCCCTTAGTAAAGAGAATTTAGTTACATTATTAGTTTATTTACTTACCCCCTTAACATGTTTCGTCTGCTCCTTAATATTCTCAATAGGAACATTGGTAGCGCCGATCTGCTGGGTAATACCTCCCGCCTCGCCGTCCTGCACGTTGGTGCGACGCAACTTGTCCAGGATCTTAGTCTTGCCGGTGTCTACGTGGCCGAGTACGCACACCACGGCGGCACGCAGAGGGTTGTTCGTTTTGTTCGCCTCATTGTCTAGTTTACGTTTCTGGGGATAGAATGCAATTTACTTATCCTGTCATCATCATCATCATCATTTCAGCCAAAAGACGTCCACTGCTGGACATAGGCCTCCCCCAAGTGTCGCCACATTGACCGGTCCCGTGCGTCTCGCATCCAGCGTATCCCTGCAACCTTTATCAGGTCATCGGTCCACCTAGTGCGAGGCCTTCCAACGCAACGTCTTCCAGTTCGCGGTCGCCACTCCAGAACTTTCCGGCCCCATCGGCCATCCGTTCTGCGAGCAATGTGCCCTGCCCACTGTCACTTAAGTTTGGCTATTCTTCGGGCTACGTCGGTAACCTTGGTTCTCTTACGGATTTCCTCATTTCTGATTAAATCACGGAAGGAAACTCGGAGCATAGCCCTCTCCATTCCCCGTTCGGTGACTTTATCCTGTCATATTATATAATTTAGCTTAGTAACACAGAACTGTAAGGGAGTCGGTCAAAAATACAAGAAATACATAAATTCAAGAAAAATCTAAGCTAATCTAGCAACACGCTAGACATGCTGACTGCCTTTTTTTTCTTGAAGACCAATTAATCTTAAAGTTATATCTTTTCCTCAGAACATACACAAAGTTCAAACACTCTTGGTTTTGCAGCCAAGGCTGCACTTTATACTTTATAGGTTAGGTTAGGAAATCCAACTTCTTTATACCACGGATGGGTTTAATGACTCAGGAACAGGTTTGTTTGGTTGTATTGTGCCAGGCCATTAATAGAGGCAACAGTTGTCACCTACTATAAAATAGTCTAACCTCTAATCTCTTCAAGACAAGTTCCCTCTTCTTCTGAGCATCGGTCAAGCCCTCATCATCTTCCGAATCCTCTTCGGAGCTGTCATCATCTTCATCTGAGCTACCGTCTTCCTCTTCTGAGCTTTCTTCCTCTTCTACCTTCTGCAACAAAACAATATTTATAAGGATATTTTGTAGTACTAAATTTGTGCTTGAATGGACATTGAAGGTGCAGGCTTGGTACACCGTCCGGGACCAATGAACCAGTGGTTGCAGGAATTTGTTGGCTGCAGGTAGAAACAAAGATTATTGCAGCAAAGCAAACATTCAATAAGTTTCATACATAAATTATTTGTTGAATTATTGCTGGTGGAAGCAGCCCCTTTGGATCAGAAAGTATTAAGCCATTAAATTTAACATTGTATATTTAAGCAGTAAATTGGTACAAAAACATAGTGAAACATAGACATACCTCTTTACCCTTACCCTGGGCAGATCTCTTGTCTTCCTTAACAGGAGTCTGTGGTGGCTCAGGCTTCTGTGGTTCCACTTCATCCTCCGAAGACTCTGCATCCCACGCATCTTTCACTGATTCAGTTTCAGATTCCTTCTTTTCTTCAGCTTTAGGGGAGCCCTCCTGTCATCAAGTAAAATAAAGATAGAGAGAAAAAAAAAACTAGTATATAAAAACTAGACTAGACTATGGAGACCGGGGTGGTCTCCATAGTCAAAGTTCTTTGTAATTTTCATCAATATTGTGTTTTTGTCATTTGTCCCTGGAACAAGTGCCAACCTTAAAATGCCGGCAGCGCAGAATGGATGGGACAGTGGAGAACTCGGCGTTGTGGCGCTACACCATCTCATGTAGCGCACTAGAAGTCTACAAAGTTCTAGTGCCCTGGTGGACTCTGATTGGCCGAAAATAATGTTTGAAAACTGATTACGGTAAGCTCTGATATAATATTGGCGATACCTGTCACGTCACTAGATATGAATCTAGAGGGTCATAAATTATTTCTGAATTAGTAAAGTGCTACATCATGGTAACTAATATGTTGTAATTTACTGTCTTTGATTATATGTTTAAAATGTATTAAGCACAACAGTATAAGATAAGATTACCCATTGGCTAAAATTTTCATATAAAATATCTTCCCATTTTAACACTCCTGTTAATCCTTAATGCTCTATGCCAATTTCGATTCATAGATTCAGACTCAGGCCAAAATGTCAGAAAACATTGCAAAAATCTCAAATCTCAATAACTTTCCTACAGTGCAATTTTGTAAACTGATGAAATAAACTTTACCTTTTTGTCTTTATCATCAGCCTTCAATTCAATCTTCTTTTCTTCAGAAGGAGTAGCAGGTGCATCTTGTGACATCTGAGTCTTGAGCTTGCCTGGTTTCACCCTAGTACCAGGCCTGAGTGGCTTCTTCTCAGCTGAACCAACCTCTATACCCTGAGCCTTAAGAGAGTCCAACAAAGCTTGAGCCCTCGCCTTCTCTGCCTTCTGCTTTGGAGTCAACAACTTTCCTTCAGCCTTTAATCTCTCTTTCCTCTCCTTTTCCTTCTGCTTTTTCCTTTCTTTCCGCTCCTTTTCTAACCTTATGGCTTCCAGTCTTTGATTTTCGCGCTCTTCTTCTTGCTTTATCCTCTCCTCTTCTTCCTTTTGAAGACGTTCCTCTTCTTCTTGGACCTTCTTTAAGGCTTCTTGCATAGCAGCAATGGTTTTTTTGGTGGGACCTTTCTTTCCTTTGTCATCCTTTTCTTCTTTCTTTTCGACCTTCTTCTTCTTTTTCTTTCCTTCTATAGGGGCATCAGCATCTAGATCTTTTTCCTCAGATGGTTCCTTGGCAGCCTCGGCTTCTTCTTTCTCTTCTTCTACGGGTTTGCTTTGAACTGGTTCAGGGGCCTTAGGTTTGTCATCAGCAGGCTCTTTTTTAACTTCCTGATCCTTGTCTTTCTTTTTAGCTTCTAGCTTTTTCTGTTTCTCACGCTCTTTCTTTTCTTTTTTCTTTTGTGCAGCAGTTTTTATGGTGACATCATTTTCATTGTCACTTCCTTCTTTATCATCCTCCTTCTCAGGTTCTGGTTTTGGTTCCTCCTTTTTGCCTTTCTTTTTTGTTTTAGGCTTTTCTTCTACAACTTCTGCTTGTTCTGGTTCAGCAGGAGCAGTTGTGGGTTCTTTCTTTACACCTGCATATTCCATTTCTAATTCAGCTAGCACTTTTTCTATGTCCTCATCACTCTCATTTTTATTTCTTCTGCCTTTTTTGCCTTTCTTACCAGCTAATTCTTTTTTCTCTTGGGTGGGTTTCTTCTGCGGTTTCTGGGCGGGTTGTTCGTCGTCTGATGATGGAGGAGCTTCAGGTGGGGAATCATCACCATCTTCTATTTCTAACATAGAGAAGGCACTCTTCTTTTCGTCTTTCTTTTTATTTTTCTTTGGCTTTTGTTCCTCTTCTGAATCATCTGTAGAATAATCATATTTACATTGTAATTATCCTGAAAAATTACTGTAGCTGAGAAATTCCTAATTGAAAAACCTGAACAAGGATTTTAAAGGCCGGGACTTCACGCTCAGCAGTTGGGTTTGGACCAACTAGACTAATGAGGCAGTCTATGTAATAAAACAGTCATAGCTCTTAAATTATTAAAAATAGGCTATGGTGTCCCACTGAAGGGCAAAAGTCTCTTTCCATTTCTCTTTAGTTAAAGCTCCTATGGACTAGTTTTTATTGAAGGAGTCCAGCGTGATATCAAATAAAATTATGTTTTGGGCAGCAAATTGTTCCATGTAAAAGTGCTTTTTTTTACAAGCCACTAAATATTTCAATACTGTTGGGTCTATTATCATGTAGATCTATGGTCAAAGTTTGTACCAAATTATCCCTTTTACCATGTTTAAAGTACAAATCATGTTTACCAACTTAACAAGAACCCACATTTGTATACACTTACCATCATCGGTGCTAACATCCTTTTTCTTGCGAGACTTATTAGAAATTGAGACATTTTTTATATTCTTTGTGACTTCCTTGACATCCTCATCAACAGATTTCTTGTGTTTGGCCTTCGCTTTAGGCTTTTCCTCTTCACTTTCTGACCCAACCGATATTCTGTAAAATTAATATTTGTATTATTTACATTAAGGAAAATGTGAGAGAAGTTTTGAGCTTCAATATGTGATAAAGAAATGATGATGGACAGTATGAAAGATGATATGGCTAGAAAGGGAATGACAACTAATAGAGAAGCATGGAAGAAGACATCCAAATTAATTGATATAAGGGTAAGTGAATGATGTTGAGATAATTTACATTGCAACACAAAATGAAATAAAATTTTAGATATTATTGAATGAGTCATTTCATAAATAGTGTCTCAGCAAAATTATATTTATTTATTCACATAAGTTGAAGTTTTTTGGCCCACCTGCATAAATGCTCATAATATGTTCCTCTGTGTGCAAATCCTTGTTGAAGGAAATGCAATTGTTCATTTATTTGAGAAGTTTCTTTACCAAAATAGTTCTGAAGTGTCTATTTTTATTTTAAGAACAAGTTGTATCTACGTATTTTGTTAGTAAACAATTTGTGCAAACTGTACAATGTTGATTAGCAAAATTTAAACAGTAGTATCAAAGCAATCATTTCAGTTCTAGAAATTGACATTTCAATTGAAGATTTTACTAATTTACCATGTGAAATAACAGGGGAAAATTACTACTGAACGTTAGCGTTTCAGCGTGGTAATAATTAACAACAGTAAAAAACAACAACTTGAATTCACACAATTCATAACTCAAAAAGAGTGATTGGTTAACCTATAACCACTTACTTCTTTGCCTTTTGCGCCGGTTTAACATTGTCGATATTTGTTGTTTCTACATCACTGTCGCTGTAATAAAACAAACTATGTGAATATCCCTGACGAAAATTGGCAAACAACAGTGAAAACATATGCTATGGACGAAACTTACCCCTCATCTACTGTCGAGTTCTTCTTCCCCTTTTTAGCCTTCCCCATTTTGTTAGTACGCTATACTAAGTCACAATGCCTGGGATATAGTGGTCTGTTATCGTATATTTTGTGAACTCTATCATGTGAAACGTGATCACCGCACAGGATAGCTCTTGCAGCCGAAAATTAATACGATCAAGTCGTCGTCGTGTCCGTCCTGCGCTCACGTCACGTCATACCACAGCACAGAAAAAGGAAAGGAAAATCAGCGAGAAAAAAATAGAGCAACCCATAGGCCAATATCACAGATTAGTGATAGACCAATATTATACGTTCAATAACAGGTATTATTAACCGTTCCTCATATTAAATATTTTTTGATATATTATTAAAATTAAATTAGGTACCTAAAAGAATATTAAACACAAATTGACAAGTAATACAGAAAAAGGGTATCATTCGCGTAAATAAATGTCCCTATTAGCGTGACAACTGTTCCAATTGTTGTGTCAACAACGGGACACCCAGAGGAAACCTTTGTGGACAAAGCTCAAGAAAGATTTGCGTGATTTGGCTTGGGGTGGTATTATAAGATCTTTTTGCGTCATGAGGAAATACCCATCTATCCATTTCTATTACACTTTAACACAAAGAACTCTGCCACCTCTGACATGAATTATTGCAGTGGGTACTATATGGGTACTTTCCAGGTCAAGTTGATAATTACAATCATAAACTGGGAAGATAAGACATTACAGATATTTATTCTAGCAGAGGACCAACGTCATTAATGAGTACCGTGTAGCCCTGTTCAAGTATTCAAAACATGACCCACTTGCCGGTGTCTCCAAGTGCAACAAAACGCCGCATAACATAATCCCAATGGGCAGTGCATTCAGTGATGTTGCGGTTTTTAAGGCTAATCAAAGTACTTATAAAACCACTAGCTGTTGCCTGTGACAGAAAAAAAAAAGTGTTTTTGTTATAAGTGCCGTATAATAACATCCGCTCGGAACAATCTTCAGGTTAAGCCGCGCTTGCCTAGGTTGGTCTGTGGATGGGTGACCACCCAATACACACCTAGTTTCCTCCGTGCCTCGGAAAGCAAGTTAAGCCGATGGTCCCGTCTGTCATTTCAAGATCTTTGACAGTCGTTACAGAAAGTCAGTGGCCCGTAAATCCGTCAAACAGTCTTAGCAAGGGGTATCGTATTACCCAGTACGAACTGGGCTGTGGAAGTCGGATAGGCAGTCGCACCATCCAAAATGTTCCATGTAAAATATTGGTATTCAGCTGCATCCGGTTAGACAGGAAGCCGATCCAATGGTAAAAGGCTAGACGGATGATATATTTTCATTTGCATTCAGTAAAAAGCTGTTATTTTGATATTAAAAACAGACACTTCAATTTTATTTATTTGTTTCTTCAATTTTATACAACATTAGTATTAGTATATGCGAAAGCTGAAACACGTGTCTAGTATTTTTATGTAAAGAATCTATGTACAAAATTTCAAAAATGTTTCATGAATAATCACAAAATTATAAGCTTGTTTTGTTACCTGGTGTCCGCACAAAAACGTGGTCACCACGAAGCGCACCCACGCGAACGCCTCCAGCGTCGTCTTGAGCTTATTGATAATAATAATTTGGCAGTAGGTACCATAATGATTGCGATAGGTTCCTAATGTCGCACGGTGTCCAACTTGTAACTTTTTTTTTAATTTTTGGGTCAAAATATAACATGGTTTAAAAATGATTGGAATCGATTCAGTTACTTATTCTGAACAAACTATATTCAGGTTTAATGTTGTATATTATTGATTTGGGTGATTATATACGGTTAATAGAGAAACTAAATAAAACATCCCGAAATCTTCAAATCCTTGCAAAAGCAGAAACTTGAAACACAGTATATCGATCTTCTTAAAAACATATACTACAATAGCTCCGCCAACATAATCTGTATTCTGCAGGACCCTCTTTTAGAATACAATAAGGTGTTAAACAGGACGACCCGCTCTCTCCCAAATTGTTTACAAGCACACTCGATGAGGTATTTCAGACACTGGCATCCCCATAGAAGACCAAGGGCGTTGAAGTCCGCAGTAAGAGGCTGACAAGGTATATTAATCTATGGGCTGACTAACCTTAGAATTGCCGATGACGTTGTCCCCGTTTTCTTTTTTTTTTTCGGATGGGAAATCTTCAAATGACCCCCCCCCCCCCACTCTGGGCGGAGTGGAAGGGATTGTCAGACTTGTACTGACTAAAACCCATCCATGTTCCTTCTTTGCCCTTTGTGTTTCAGGGCTACGGTATCTCTTTCGAACAGTCCCGCAGCCCTGGCAGGCATCGGCCCATGCGGACCCCTACGTGGTTGCTGACATCTCTTTGAGGCGCGCGTGGAACACGAATGCGCCGTCGACACGGCCTGTCGTCATAAGACGGCCGGACGGCGAGCTAGCCCATAACTCGCCGTCCACAGGCCCGCGCCTACGGTGGCGGGAGCCGCCACGTAACCCCTGACGCCCAGGTCGTCTCCCGCGGCGGCTGGGACGTGAGGTTCTTTCCCTCTCACGTCCCCCCACTTCCTTCGCTAGTATGACTGCTTCGCAGATGGAGGTGACGGCTTCCCATTATCTCTCGCTCCGGACCATGGATTGGACCAGGATGACGTTGTCCCCTTTGCTCCTACAGCTCTCGAACTACAGAGCATGCTCCAAGACTTAAGCATGGCTAGCTTTAAGGTGGGACTCGCGATGAACCGGTCAAAAACCACTAAACGTAGGATCGAGGTAGATGAGCAGGAAATACTATGTCGATGAGTACATTTACTTGGGCCATTTAGTTTCTTTCGAAAACAGGCAGGGAAAGGTAATCGATCGCTGAATCGACAACGCTTGGAAATGCTACTGGTGCATGAAGACGCTAATGAAGGGATCTGGCGATCTCCTTGAAGCCCAAACTCATCGATATGTGTATCCTGCCCGTCCTAACCTACGGTGCTCAAACCTGGTCACTCACCGAATCACAAATGTCCCGCCTTGGAGTCTGCCAAAGAGCAATGGAGCGCAGCATTCTGGGTGTAAAGAGAGCTGATAAAATACGGAACACTACGCTGCGCTCAAAAACAGGGATCACAGACGTAAGCAAAAAGGCTGCCAGGCTAAAATGGGATTGGGTGGGTCACGTGAGCCGCATGGATGACGACCGCTAGGCAAAGGTCTCAACACGATGGGTGTCTGAGGAAAGACGGCACTGCCTAGCCCGGCCCAAAAAACGGTAGCGAGATGATTTAGACGCACATTCCAAAGGTTGGTTCGAGATGGCGCAGGAGAAGAGTACCTGGAAGGATATGGGGCCTCTCCCTTTGCCCAGCAGTGGAACATACACTATTACAAGCATGGAATTAGTTTTACAAGGGTTTAAAAAAAAGAAAAAAAGAGTAACTCTTGTCTATGAGAGTAATTTCATTATATTTTATTTTTAAAAGCCGCGTTTCCAACTCATGTAAACTATTAACACATTAACACACGAGGAAATTAAAAAAACTTTATTGCAGTCAACGGGAATGACATCCGAAGATATAAAATTTTTAGTAAATTTTTTTTGGTTTCATAATAATCAATATGTACAAAGGGTTTACACGGATACTCTCGCTCCACTGTGCAGATAAAGTACAACCATGTGTTCCTCCTATGCTAAGACAAAATGTGTTATGTATGCGAAAAGGTGGTAAAAATATAGGTTATATTTTCGTACGAACGAAGAAACACGACAAAAGTACACCTTCGGCTCTATTTGTTCCTGTACCAGTGAAACCCAATCCTGATGACATAAACATTGGAGCAGAAATCACGGGACGTCTAAAGAAGCAAGATCTTCTTAAGATACTTAACAAATTCTATCAGAAACCAGAGGCCAGAGAATTGGCTTCCAAAAATGGGTTAGATGACCAGCTATTGCACCAGGCTTTTTTGTCGTTCAGGAGACATTGTTTGCAACACGATTTGCAGCCTGATTTACATATAATAATAAGTGATATTATACAAGGTGAGAATCTAACTTGATTCTACATTTAGAATTTTAATTAAACAAATTGACACTAAAAATTGATGCACTTTTCTAAGAATCACCAGACCATATCAAAACAATATATTCTGTTAAATGTTATTAACTCTAAAAACATGAAAACTAAATTAATTTTGATGTTTTTAGGTGCAGGCCATGTGGATGATTTGTTTCCATATTTCCTGAGGCATTCAAGACAGGCATTCCCCCATCTAGACTGTTTAGATGATCTGAAAAAGATCTCTGACCTAAGAACACCTGCTAACTGGTTTGTAGTGAACTTTTTATTTGCATTATGTAGAATGAAGATTCTCCCAAATATTATTTCTTACAACCACAAATTAAAAACTATCCGCTTTTTTGTGTCCTAGCCTGCCAGCATTGGAAAAAGGGTTTTAGCCAGATAACTAAAGGCTAATCATCTTTATTACACATGAAAGTGGTTACAAAATTGTGTGAAGTCCCCGACTCCTGTGCTAGGTGATAGAACTGTGTTACAGGAGCCAGTGCCCTCTCCCAAGAGGAGATATTACAGAATCTTATGCAATAAGATTTAAAAAAAAACTATTGTACTACTCCTTTCCCTTTCCAAACCTCTATAATCCATATTGAAATCTATTTAAAATTGATGCAATTTCCATGTAAACAAGTTTCAACTTTATGCATATAAATTAATGTAATTTCAGAATGACTAGTACTATTATTAAGTTTTAGTGCTAACTGAACTTTACGTGTTGGGTGTTGATGATACATTTTCTAAATTGATCAACAAATTCAAGTATTATTTTTCTTAATTTTTGACTACATCTACCCAGCAAATATGGCCAAATTACTAGTGCCCTCTTACTCTATGAAAAAAACAAATCATTGTTATTTACTTTTGTATTTTGTGGTATCCAACTTAAAAATAACTTATGTTGTATAAATATAAATAAAATGAAATGTGGTTTGGTATTACAATTTTTATAAGAACATCAATAACAGTGCACAATATATTTAAAAAAAATAATTTCTGTAAGACTAATTTGAATACTCAAACTTGTTATCATATAATCTGTTTATTGACAATGCTTACTTTGTTATTGAATAACTTTTGTGTTATCACAATATTATACTTATCTCTAAGGTAATTAAACTTACAAAAGTATTATTGTGTTAAATTGTAAGGTCAGACATTGTTTTTATAAGCAAAATTGTTATCTCTTGATTAGCTTTCACTCTTAATTTTGTCTATAAAATAGTATGAGACACATAGATGTCACAAATTTTACTGGAAATGTATTTGTTGTTTCTATAATAACAAAAATAGGTGGCATTCTGTACTTTCTCTCTCTCTGTCTCCTCTTCTTCCCATGGGAAGGTGTAAGTTTATGTATGTATGTTTAACAGAAAGTACAGTAAAAACCCAACAATGTATGTACTGTAAAAAATAATTTATTTATTTTGCAGGTATCCTGAAGCAAGGGCCATAAATAGAAAGATAATATTTCATTCAGGTCCGACAAATTCAGGCAAAACTTATCATGCGATGGAGAAGTTCCTGGCAGCAAAATCTGGTGTTTACTGTGGCCCGTTAAAACTGTTAGCTACTGAAATTTATCATAAGTCAAATAAACATGTAAGTAGTATCATGTACAAGCTTTATATTCATATCAATTAAGTTTATTTTAGAATGAAACCATACAAGTAGTTGAAGTTGCAAACTGAACTTTAAATGCAGGCATTAACATGTATTTTTTTTTTATTTTTTGGAATTGTTTATTCTGAATACAGGATATATTTATTATATATATTTTTTTTAATGTTGGCCCACCCTAGGAATTTCTCTAGTATCATGGGTGCATTTTAAACTTACATACACAAACAGCCATATCCGGGACAACTACCTGTAGGTCATACAAATATTCGAATCGAACCTGCGACACGCAGCGCAGCAGGCAACCGCTTAGCCACTGCGCTAACCGCGCCGTCTTATTAATCATTATTATTTTGTGTTGTTAGCTTGGCCTTTTAAAAGATTGGCCCATAACTTTACTTAGGAATTGCTATCCGTCAGGCTACATATTATAAAAAAACAATAGCAGCAAACCAAGAACTTTTAAGAGTTTTATTTTAATAATTTTAATCATAACAGAGGATGCGGTCTTCACTGGAAAACAAAGATTATGTTATATGTGGTGACAAACACTGTTTTAGGTAGATCTTTCTGTACCAGTAGATAACAAAGTATTGTTTTTCCCCACCTGCAGCACCTTAAAGTGTTTATTTTATCTAATTTGAATATACATATTATGTAGTTATTTCATTATTTGATTAAGTAAGTATCTTACAAAACAATGCATGGTAAATTATACATTACTCAGTCGAGTTTTATATAGGTATTGTGATACTTGTTTTTCCCTTTTCAGTTCATTATTTTTAGGCAGTCGGGTTTTTTGTTTTTATAATAATAATTTCATTTCAGACTTTTTAGTTTTATTAGCCGAAAATAATGCTTTCATTCCATATTCCCATAATGCTATGGTAAGAAAAAAAAACAATCCATTTTTAAAATAGGTTGTTTTTTTTGGGCGCCATTTTCAAAATGTGTATTCAAATGTAAAATGTGTGTGTGTAAATGTGTTTTATGTTTGTTCAATTCTGACGAATTCAACGACACCTCATACGTCAAAAACCGTCCAGCCGTTTGAGCTGTAGGGCATGCCAAAGAAAAGGACATACATACACACGCTCGAAAAACATTACCCTCCTTCTGATGCAGTCGGGTAAAAAGAATGTTGATATTAATTCGTTTGGCAGGGCAAAGTACGCTGCGCTACTCTATATCTGCACCGGCCCAAAGTCTACCCGTGTGTGTATAGTACCTATCTTACATATTCTACATAGAGATCGTTATTTTACAGGGCACACCATGCGACCTTATAACAGGGGAGGAAAGGAGGCACGCATCATTGTACTCATCGGTAACTAATCCAGAGGATAAGAAGTATGACACGCCCGACGATAATAACAGCTTACAACTGCATGCTTCAGAACTGACGGCGTCTAACCATGTCGCTTGTACAGTGGAAATGACGTCTCTTAATAATAGATGTGAGTTTATTGCGAAGATATCGCTGAACATACACACATAGCATAAGCATAGCATAATCACCCTATTAATGTTCCCACGCAGGACGCAGGCCTCCTCTCTATGAGAGGGAATGGGCAATCATGGAATCCACCACGCGGGCCCAGTGTGGGTTGGTAGATGTCACATGTCTTCGAATTTTTGGTTCTAGGACATGCCGGTTTCCTCACGATGTTTTCCTTCACCGTTTTGAGAGCAGTGGTGATGAAATAACTTACACAAAGTAATACGCCTGGCTGGGTTCGAACCCACGACTTACTGCTCGTAAGTCAGGGTCTCCACCACATACACACAAAAACAAAAAAAAAGCAGACGAATTGATAACATCCTCCTTTTGGAAGTCTGTTAAAAATGTACCAACCTACATCAAAATTTCACCAATTTTCCGAAGTAGTTGTAATCATTGTGGATAGAACAATGAATAATTTTAAACATACATTTTGACTTATTTAACTGAATTATGTGAGTTGCCAGTGATTACATACGGGACCGAAACGTGGTTGCCCACAATCGGCCTCATCAGAAAGCTTAA
Source organism: Noctua janthe (assembly GCA_910589295.1). Lineage (NCBI taxonomy): Eukaryota > Metazoa > Arthropoda > Insecta > Lepidoptera > Noctuidae > Noctua > Noctua janthe. The sequence goes on from OU342560.1 coordinate 6,555,367, forward strand.
AGTCACCCAAAGGGCAATGGAGAGGGCTATGCTCGGAGTTTCCAGGCGTAAATCAGAAATGAGGACCTACGCAAGAGAACCATGGTTACCGACGTAGCCCGAAGAATAGCCAAATAGGCAGGGCACATTGCTCGCAGAAGGGATGGCCGTTGGGGCCGAAAAGTTCTGGAGTGGCGACCGCGAACCGGAAGACGTTGTGTTGGAAGGCCTTTCACTAGGTGGACCGATGACCTGGTAAAGGTTGCAGGGATCCGCTGGATGCGAGACGCACGGGACCGGTCAAAGTGGCGACACTTGGGGTAGGCCTATGTCCAGCAGTGGACGTCTTTCAGCTGAAATGATGAATTATGATGAACTGAATTAATAAGCGAGAATGTGTGTTGGCGCATTGTTGCAGAACTATGTCAAATTGGAATGATGAAAGAAAAACGCCATTTTCACATCTTTTATGATGTCACTGACATGTGCTTCTACTGTTTACTTTAATAAGCCTTTATGTCAATCTGCCAGGAATTCTTTTACCAATTTTTTTTGGGAAATTTATAGGAAAATGGGCCATATAATAGTAGACAAAGTTGATAGGTAAACAACTATTTTAGGTCTGTTCTACTTTACAATGTCCTGCTTTTATCACCATGCTAGTACAGCATAAAGGGTGTAAATAGACCCTTAACATAAACGAAATACACTTGTTCTCCCTGTCACTGCGATCATTTTTTTTTGTTCTAGACCATACCTGGGAACCTTCTAGTTACGGAGATATTGGGGGTCAAAGTTCCAACTTTTTCACGAGTTTTTTTTAAAATACATGTTTTTAATGCAATAATTTTAGCGTAAAGTTACTTAGTTTGATGTACAGAATGCTTGGTTGACGGATATGTGAAGGGTTTGTTTACACCCGGTATATACAAAATCTGCATTTTTTTTTTGTTGCCAACAGATGAAGTAGCAGTTATTGACGAAATCCAAATGATTGGTGATAGAGGCAGAGGATGGGCATGGACAAGAGCAATATTAGGTAGTAACAATAAGTCAGTAAACTAAAATGTACCTTAATTGTGTGGAAATAAGGTATAATAATATTTGTGTAATTTGTAGGACTTCAAGCTGACGAAATCCATTTATGCGGAGAAGCTGGTGCTATAAATCTCATAGAAGAAATTTGTAACACTACTGGTGAAGAATTAGAAGTAATTAATTGTATTTAAATTAAGTTAAACTATTCATTTTTTGTTAAGACACAAGCTTTACACTGTGCAGTTTACAAATTGGAATACTGTGCAGTGAAGTATAATATGGCATAAGTCCAAATTGAATGAATGTAAAATGCAATTGCAATGTTATCTTGGAACTAGTCCAGTTTTGTTGGTGTTGTATGGGCAACTTAATTGCATAGTTTTTTTGAACTTTCCTGAATGATAACTTATCTTAACTGCCTCCGTTGGGCTATTGGTCGCAAACACTTCTTCTGAGCATGAGATCCTTGGTTCGACTCCAAGTTCCGACAAGTGTCATTGAGTTTTATATCTGGGATTTCTCAGTAGCAACCTGGAGCTTGGTTGATGACAATAGACTCGCGCCATATTTGGGTATTCTATAGATACACCTCTACCAGCCTTTCGGGGGAACAGGCGTAACGTTATAATATAACTTACTTATATGCTTTTATTTCACTTGCCTTGTTAGTTAGTTAGTTAGTATGTATTGATCGAATCTTGCAACTGAATTGCAAACCAGTTTCCCCCAACTGATTGAGCTAAAATTTTGCACACACCTTTGGTTCTGGTGACAATACATTTTTAGTGACAGAGTCTCCTCACGAGAGAACTCCTCAATGGTTAATAGCACTGACACAAAACTTTGTATACGCGTTCAATGTTAAAAGCAATTAGGTTCATCTATGAGCCTAATTGCTTTCCTTTTCGTTTGAATAAAAGCTTGTTTTTTTTAAATTTATTATTTCTCATCCATAGATACGCAATTACAAAAGACTAACAGAACTGAAAGTAGAAGACACGGCACTCGGATCGCTGGATAACGTGAAGCCGGGCGACTGTATAGTGTGTTTCAATAAAAACGACATTTACAGTGTAAGTCGAGCCATTGAACAGAGGTCAGTCCCATGTTGAGGCAGGTATCCAATACTAAAGTATTTTAGGAAGGAATGTGGTTTTTAAAGTCTATGTTGACATTAAATAGATACCGGGTAAAACTGGGTGAATAGGAATTGGGGTTGAATTGAGGCAAAACTTTGAAAAGGATTTTAACGTTGAATTAGTATGTTTTGTTGCCAACAAGGTCTCGTATGGGCCGATGCCTGCCAGGGCTGCGGGACTGTGTGAAAGATATCTCTTTCCGCGGCCCTGGAGCACAAAGGCACATGGATAGATTTTAGTGTCGGTAGAAGTCTGACACTCCCTTCCGCTCCGCCCAGACCTTGGGTTACTTGATGATTTCCCATCCGAAAAAAAAGGTCTATAAATAATTAACTATAACCAAGTAAATAAAGTAGAGTACATTTTGGCAACATAAAATATTAATTCAACAGTAAAATCCTTTTCAAAGTTTTGTCTCGATTCACCCCGGCGTTTCTATCCACCCCGTTCGACGGTACACCTTAGATCCCTAAAAATATTAAGACTCGGTTTTGAACAAGAATGAATAAGTTTCTTCATCTTGGTTGCATTGTATGACTTTGAAAGTAATATGTATTTAAAAAAGGACATACAAATAGACTTTTAAAATCACGATACCTGCAGTATAGTATGTATTTTAATTTGATGAGTTGCATGTAGTCTGACAATTATTAGAATATTATAACATCTACATATTTCACTTTGATACTGTCCATAACTGGAATCTGATATCAAAATTATAATCATTAGTACATCATTTGTGTAGTACCGGTAGTACATGTAAAAAATGTTGCAAATCTCGTGCCGCCGACATACGGGGGACTTTGGTGTGCTGAGTCCATCAGAGCAATCCGTCATTCCACAAGTATGCATTCATCACATAGCTTATTTAAGAGTTTCCATATAACTGTTATTGAAACCAAAAAATATTAATAACTACATATTCGAAAACTGGTCAGAAATTGGGTTTATACTAAAACTAAGGCGATTTTGTGATGTCCAACAACTTATGAATGCATGTTTAATTTTATTTTAAAAAAAGTTAAGTTTTTAAGTTGTTGTTATGTTTTAGAGTTGTTTTTTAAGTTTAGTTTTAAGTTTCTATCTATTTCAGGGGCAAAGAAGTAGCTGTAATATACGGTAGCCTACCGCCTGGGACGAAACTGGCACAAGCGAACAAGTTCAATGACCCCAACAGCTCGTGTAAAGTAATGGTTGCCACAGACGCGATTGGACTTGGTATCAATTTGTGAGTAATTCGTCAAGTCATTACCTTGAAACGACGCCAAAGCGTGCTCCCCTTCATATGATATGCAAACATGTCATTCAGAGCATCATTATAGTATTATGTGCAATCTGGCAAGACGTTGCTATCTATTTTTGTTTTGTTTTCACTTGCACTGATACCTAACAGAACACCTACATTTTGCCAGTTATGATTTAAGTCTCATGTATAGGGAGCCTATTGCCATCAACCGGGCTCAAATTCAGAGTCCGTGGCTGCTACTAAGAAATTCCTGATGGAAATAATTACATACTAATATTAAAAATGCCTGCAACGTTTCAAAGCTTAAACCACTGAATCGAGCATTATGAAATTTGACAGATAGGTAGCCTAGAACCTCAAAAGCATGATAGTTTCATGCTGGCACATCATCATCATTCTCTTGCCCTTATCCCAATTCATTTGGGGTCGGTGCAGCATGTCTTCTTCTTCTTCCATACTTCTCTATTACTCGTCATCTCATCAGTTTATCCATCGTTTCTTTGGTCTTCCTCTAATATACCCATCTCAGTCATACTCAAAACTTTACTCACGACATTTTCCTCACGCCTCAGCATCACATGCCCATACAACTTCTCTGTCACCAGCGCTCAGACTTCCTCTTATATGTATACTCATTTCTTATTTTATCCATTCGCGTAACACCACACATCCCCCTTAGCATTCTCATCTCAGCCACATGCAAATGCCTTTCATTCATCTCTTATGTGGGCCAACATTCTGATCGTTTCATGCCGGCAATGGTATATGAAAAATAAATGAAATACGAAATAAGTTTTTAATTTCAGGAGTATACGAAGAATAATATTCTATTCACTAATAAAACCAGTGGTAAATGAGGACGGAGACAAAGAAATGGATGTAATCAGTATATCACAAGCGTTACAAATTGCTGGTTAGTAATTTATTATGCATATCTTCATTGTGATTATGGAGATCTCGAAATCTAGTCTGATTACCGTTCTTATGTTGACTTTAGTCCAAGCCTGCCTTGGAGCCAGTTATTGTATTTTGAACTTTATTCCTACCAACGTAAAGTTCTTAATACAAATACTAACTCTTATAAGTTAGTATTTCTAAGTTGATATTTTGTTATTCAAAAACAATGGCTGGCTCAAAATATAAAGGTTTAACATAACATCACGCCTGTAATCCCTGAAGGGTGAGGCAGAGATGCATCTAACAGTACACCCAAATTTCGCCAATTACTTTTAAGTCCCAAGTAATTGGGGCGAAGTCTATTAAGGTTTAAAAATAGAATTCGTTTTGTAAAAAGATGCTTTAAAAAGAGTGTCGCACTGATATGAGGGACAAAGATTACACTCCACAAAGCCTAACTTTGCTGTGTGTCCCAGTTATACTAAAGTAAGATTTATAATTAAGAAATAAATTCTAAAGCTTTCTTAAATATCAGGTCGAGCAGGCCGCTACGGCAGCGCATGGGAGACTGGTTACGTAACGACATACAAGCCTGAAGACTTAGCCACATTAAAACAATTGCTATCTAATTTGCCCGATCCCGTCACTCAAGCGGGCTTGCACCCCACCGCTGAACAAATGGAACTGTACGCGTATCACCTACCTCATGCCAGCCTTAGTAGTTTAATGGTAAATAACTTTAGTCATAAAGAACAGGTTGTTGGCTTTTCCTGCTGAGTACAGCGCTTCTCTAAGAAAGGAATCCTGTGGCCCAGCAGTGGGAATACTATGTGGGCTGATTATGCTTAGCCCTAAGACTTGGCCACGTTAAACATTTAGTATCTAAATTCACCGGACTCCGTCATTCAAGCAGAATTGCACCCCATCCCTGAACAAATGGAACTTATATCCTGACTTTCTGGCCGAGGAAGCGCGGGAAAAGAGTACATGGAAGGAATTGGGGGAGGCCTTTGCCCAGTAGAGGGACAGTACAGGCTAATATAAAATAAAGACTTTTAGCCATAGTCTTATATATATATTTATATATAGTCCTCCTTACCGATTTCGGTAACAGCGTCCCTTTATTGCTATTTCCTTGCGTGTGCCCTTATATGGCTGGCCAGACCGAATTTGCTCTTAAATACCCGGTCACAACTAAAGCAGTAGAGTTGACTGGTGGAGTTATAGGTGTAGGTATATTAATAGTTTTATATATATTATCCAAACTAACTATTAAAATTTCGTTTCCAGGATATATTCGTCCACCTGTGCACAGTGGACGTGACACTATACTTCATGTGCAACACGGAGGGGTTCAAGTTCCTAGCGGAGATGATACAACACGTTCCTTTACCGTTGCGGGCTCGCTACGTCTTCTGTTGCGCGCCGATCAATAACAAACTGCCGTTTGTTTGTGCTACATTCCTTAAGGTTTGTGCTGATTTTTACTATCTCTTTGCTCTTTTTTATTACTAGCCATTTTGTGCTCTGTTGTGCAAAAAATGTCTTAGTTTCTTGCACTAAGTACGCAGTGCTATCTATATACAAAAAATATGGTTTTTTTGTTCGTATTTTATACGCTGCCATACCGTTCTTCTGATTTCGATAAAACATTGTCAATTTATTGCTTTCACTTGCGCGAAGGTTATATGAAAAGCAAAATCAATTTAAAAAAAGCAGACAGAAGCAACTAAAATTTTAGTTTTAAAGACAAAAAGTAAGAAAAAAAAAAATATTTACATTCTCAGATGGTGCGACAATACAGTCGCAACGAACTCATCACTAAGAACTGGATGTGCAACGTGGTGGAGTGGCCGGTGCCGCCTCCCAAGACTATCATGGACCTGGTGCATCTGGAGGCCGTGTTCGATGTGCTTGAACTGTATCTATGGTTGAGGTTTGTATAATTTTGTTAAGACTAGGATAAGAAAATAAGATCTCTGCTTTCTGAGGTTTCTTGACCGGAGTTTACCTATTCGATAGAGCTGTGTATTGTTGTTGAACTAGAATTTATTGTAATTTATGTAAGTATTAGTTGTGTATACTCGTAAAACTGTGGTTAAACTAAAGCAAGTCCCGCTCGGGATGCCGGTTGTTTCAACTAACTTGTATGGAAGTGTTAAAATAATCGCACGATTTCCTAGTTATTAAAGTTACATTCGACGTACGCGCACAGTCAAGTCCCGTATCCCTCGCGGGATATGGGACGTGTGTAGAGATGTGTGGCTAGAGATAAAGAACGTGGTAGTTGTATAGTAGTTGGTAATTTTCTCCTTTCACTTTGTTTACAGTTACCGATTTCCCGATATGTTCCCGGATGTAGCACAGGTTCGCAGTATGGAGGTAGACTTAGACGCTATCATTCAGCAAGGAATATTCCAAATTACCAGGTAAAATATCTTCAAGGAAGTGCTAGAAACTTTAGAGGAGACTCGAAGTAACTCTACCCGTCATACTTTTCCTATAAAAGCCGAATCTGGTTAATGAAACAAAGTAGCTTTTTTTTTTGTATTGTTTTTTTTTTCTCGAATCGGTTATGTTACTTTTAAAATTGTTTAATATGACAGATAGACTCACTTCCTTGACAGATGCAGGTGACTAAATCGCCAACCTGTATTTCAAACGCAGTATTGACTGCCATAATATGTCTTTGCATTTCAACTTTTTCAATTAATCTTCAGGTTGCTAAGAAACTCAGAGCAAGTTCTCCGTGACGATCCACAAATTCAAGCATTAGGCCAGAAGCGAGAGGCCCGCGATAACCCCGCTGGCATTACTGGCTTGGACACGAAGACGAAGGACAATGAAGACTCGAAGCCTAGACTATCAGACATGCTGGTTGCCAGAGTAAGCAAAAACAGATATTCATCCTTATAACGAAATTTACCGTAAAACCTGATAATAGTAAAAATTACATTGAAATATGTCCACATGATATGAAACATGTCGACCTATAATCGGTGTAAAATGACCAATAACGAAGCCAAAAGGTACTCAAATTGTTATCCCTGTCATTGCGAGATTTTTTTGTTGTAGACCATACCTACCTTCTAGTTACGGAGATTTTGGAGATCAAAGTTCAACTTTTTCACAATTATAAAAAAAATACAAGTTTTAATAATATTATAATTTACTTTAAATACCTTTCTTTATTTTTCTTTTTTTTTCCTCCATGACCCATGTACATCTATGCATAAACGCATCTATCAGCACAATGCTTAAAGCCGCTTTGATACGTACGAGTAAGCTTCATACGAGTGTACTCGGATAGCTGTTGATATTGTCATAGTTCACTCGGATCATTTTCTTCATTCTACAATTACTTTTCACAGTCAACATCAAAAAATGTCGGATTTAGGTACATTTGCGCACTAGATCGGGTGTTGAATTTCATCCACAATTTTAAAATTTTGCTGTCTCCTGGATAAAGGTGTTGATTGGTGTTTATTTTTTTGTTTACATCGTCGACACTGATATCAAAATCAAAACTTCTTATCAGACGCTGCACAGCCGCGTTCCTGGGGTCGTCATTTTTGGGAAATTATAAGTCAAGCCACAATTTTTTTTTTTGTCCACGAAACTTTACCTCTGATTTTATAAGTCAGGCTCGGGAAAATAAGAAAGCTTCTAATAAACTAATTCGTCTTTTTTAAAAGCGTCAAGTTAAGAGCAACAATTATATTCACTTGCCCGTTTGATTATACATCACCATCTAATTTACTAAGTCAGCCACGGATTTTGCAAATCGCCAACATTTTAAGTGCTTTAAAAAAATATAGTTCAGGCATCAACTCGAAAACTTCATTGATTGACTTTTAAAATATTATATTGTATTATTTTGACATAAAATTAGAAACTGCAACGATAGAGCGAGACGGGGACCACTACGCGCTACCACCAATGAGAGAGTGCCCTTCGATTTACGCGGGGACGAGTCGTTTCGTGTAGTAAGAACAATAATACATTAAATTACAATTTACATTTTAGGTATATTTTATGAACAATAAATTATAGGACGAGTTATGAATTAAAATTAGAAGGCGATAGAATTACTTTTTTGGTGTATATAGTTATTTTAGAAACTTATTGCTTGAATACATGTCACAAATATAGATGCTATAGAATAACAACGATGCAAGGATGTATTTACAGTAGCTTACACCGATGATATATGGTGGCTGAGATAGTACTATTTAGATGCACATTGATGGTGGCTGACTTAGTAATTTAGAGGACAAGCTAGATTTTTGGAGGAGGCTATTAAATAGAAGTCGGTGGCTGACTTAGTAATTTAGAGGACAAGCTAGTTTTTTGGAGGAGGCTATTAAATAGAAGTCGGTGGCTGACTTAGTAATTTAGAGGACAAGCTAGTTTTTTGGAGGAGGCTATTAAATAGAAGTCGGTGGCTGACTTAGTAATTTAGAGGACAAGCTAGTTTTTTGGAGGAGGCTATTAAATAGAAGTCGGTGGCTGACTTAGTAATTTAGAGGACAAGCTAGTTTTTTGGAGGAGGCTATTAAATAGAAGTCGGTGGCTGACTTAGTAATTTAGAGGACAAGCTAGTTTTTTGGAGGAGGCTATTAAATAGAAGTCGGTGGCTGACTTAGTAATTTAGAGGACAAGCTACTTTTTTGGAGGAGGCTATTAAATAGAAGTCGGTGGCTGACTTAGTAATTTAGAGGACAAGCTAGTTTTTTGGAGGAGGCTATTAAATAGAAGTCGGTGGCTGACTTAGTAATTTAGAGGACAAGCTAGTTTTTTGGAGGAGGCTATTAAATAGAAGTCGGTGGCTGACTTAGTAATTTAGAGGACAAGCTAGTTTTTTGGAGGAGGCTATTAAATAGAAGTCGGTGGCTGACTTAGTAATTTAGAGGACAAGCTAGTTTTTTGGAGGAGGCTATTAAATAGAAGTCGGTGGCTGACTTAGTAATTTAGAGGACAAGCTACTTTTTTGGAGGAGGCTATTAAATAGAAGTCGGTGGCTGACTTAGTAATTTAGAGGACAAGCTAGTTTTTTGGAGGAGGCTATTAAATAGAAGTCGGTGGCTGACTTAGTAATTTAGAGGACAAGCTAGTTTTTTGGAGGAGGCTATTAAATAGAAGTCGGTTTAATTACTACCCGTTATTTTTGTATTCCTTTAATCTTACGTTCCAGAGAATCTCTTCTGCTTCGTACAGTCTAAAAATCGTATCTGTTTTACGCCCTGACCACTTTTTTTGGTACGAGATTCTTGTTTGTTTTTATTATCCGCCATTTTTTTCACCTACTCGTATCCGAGCTAGCTCGGAAAAGTAGGACGCGATCCGAGTCTATTCGGATCGGACGCTGTCATCACTGTGCGCTCGGATTATGGGTTGCCACATCAGAGTTTCGTCCAAATAGGTATCCGAGACCACTCGCGTGTCAACGCGGCTTTAAGTGCGTTACATTGTGTTTTGCCGTAAACCGTTTTCACCTATAACAAAAAAAGTGTAGCGGCACTACAAAGAGAACAAAAGTAGTCTACGAAAGTAGTTTCCCAGCGTTAATTTTTGCGTAAAGTTACTTTGTTTGATGTACAGAATGCTAAGTTAGTAACTTCGTTAAGGGTCTGTTTACACCTTCTATAATAAACTAGAAATAAAAATTTAAAAAAAAAAACACTTGAATAAGATGAGACATAATCATCTTCCACACGATTTTTTTTCTCACTTAGCAACGCTATTACACATTAAATATACTCCTTTAACTTGAATAAGATCTCATGATTTCTGCAAACTTATCAGGAAAATATTGATGTGGCTACATCAATATACCCAAACTTCGACTCCAAGATAGACTATGACAATGTTCTATTTGTTTGCAGGGTCTAATCACACCGCAGATGTTAAAGAAACTTCAGCAAGAACTGACAACTGACAAAAAAACAACAAGAAGTAGACCTAACAGGAATAGAAGAAAATGATCCTTTAATTTTTTTGTAAATACATGTGTAATTAATTTAAATTTATAAAAAGTACTTGTAATAAAATGTTCCCAAGATCTAGTTTATACTGGTATTTTTTTTTTATCTAGAATATATTATTTTGTTACGTATATTATACAGATTTTTTCTTGCAAGCTATCATACAGAACCATTTTTCCATTTTCTTTTGTGAGGTAAAACCAAAATCCCATAACAAGTTCAAAACACGTAAAATCACATTGGCTAAAGGTACTTACAGAAAAACATTATTGTACAAACAATGTACTTTATATTAATGGGGCAATAATTTCACACAATCGGGTCGGCTGTTTCCTCAAGAATGTTAAGATATTTTGATGTAAACAATACGTGACGTCTATTGATCACAGAAAGATAAATTACCATTCGTATCGCCTTAAGTTCCCTATTCACAACAATAGGAGACCAATGCTATAGCTAATATAGGGTCTAACTTTTCATACACGAAATATTTTCAGGGAATCATCTAACGGCTATAACAAAGCCATTTCAAGGAATTTTTTTTTATCTGAGTATATTTTTTTATCATCATCTGCCATCTGCCTAGCCTTTTCCCAATTATATTTGGGTCGGCTTCCAGTCTAACCGGATGCAGCTGAATACCAGTATTTTACATGGAGCGACTGCCTATCTGACCTCCACAACCCAGTTAGTACTGGGTAATACGATACCCCATGGTAAGACTGGTTGTCAGAATTTTTGGGCCACTGACTGCCTAACGACTGTCAAAGATCTACAAATGACAGCCGGGACCAACGGCTTAACGTGCTTTCCGAGGCACGGAGGAAACTCGGTATGTAATGGGCGGTCACCCATCCACAGACCAACCTAGGCAAGCACGGCTTAACCTAAAGATCGACCCGAGCGGCTGTTATTATTTAGCCACGAGCTCCTCCTCCTCCGAGTATATTTTTTTTATAAAAAATAAATAATTACTTTACCCACAAAATAAATACTGGCTCCTTATTTTTAAGCATCCATTACGGTAGTTTACTACGTCGTATTTACCTACTGTCATTGTTAGAATATTAATTTTAATTTTGTAAAAATAAAAACACTCAGATATTTTTTTTTCGTTGCTATGGCGACTTTACGACTTATAGAAGTTATTCTTAAAATATTTCGTGTATGAAAAGATAGACCTTAGAACCAAAGTGGTCTATGTAACATTTATGGCAAAATCTATCTATGAGCATTTTTGTACTTAAAAACAATAAATGAATCCGAGCTCACTAAAATTACATATGGATAATCAAGTTATGCATTTAACTATCGTATAAATGTTTAACAGCAACTTAACATACATTCATAAGTACATAGTGACTTCAAACGTGTTTCGTTTGATAACAGAAAATGTTTATTTTGTATCATAGACCACTTTAGTTCCAGGTTAGCCATATAGAATTTCTCATCCAAACAAATAAACACAAATAACAACAAATAATGGGTGTTATGTTATCACCAATACATACGCCGCTGACGGTCAATAGGGCTAAAGGAGAACACGATTAATTTTATAGATACTGATAATACTTTTGCTTGAGTAATTAAAGCACAGATTAATTATATACATTAGTATTTGGCTCAAGTTATCGTCGGTGCACGTAAACGGCGACCTCTGACATGCAAATTATCACTGTTGAGGGTAGTTGATTTTATAATAGGTCGGTACGCTTTGCAATGTTAGTCGTCAACCCAGCTTTGCGCTGACACTTGAAAATGTGTAAATACAATTTGTTTTGCGTGTTAACAATAATAATAGCGGTCTACTTTCCATTTAAAACACAAGGTATCTATAGTCAAGTGTTATAAAAGACATAAATTAAAATTATGACTACAATAAAAGTGCAGGCTAAGTTTATTTTTGAATAGCTTTCAGGGTATTTCATGAGAAGGGTGTGGAAAGTATTTTGGCTTTAGAAAATGAGCAGATTAATATAGAATGTAAGACGGATATGCCTATGTCTTACTGTGGATTTATTCATCCTTCTGGGAAGCGATATTCGTAAGTACTTATTAATTTTACTTTATAGAAAGGGCAAGTGCATAGTAACAATAGTCAATCAGGGCAAAATAAGAATACGAAAGGTACAATCCTTGGTGGAGTGGCGTCGAGCATCCTGAGTGGCTTTGAAGTTTGTTCCGCCACTTCCTCCCTGCTAAAATACTAGGAAATGGAATGGCAATGGTGAAAGGCGGGCGTTTTAGGTTCTCAGCTTAATTTGAATAAATGACTGGATTTATTTATTTACGTGACCCTAGTGCTTTTGAGATCGTATTATATTGCCAAATTCCCTCGAATGGCGTGCACAATAGTGTCTTTTATAAAATGATAATGGCGTTGCACAATGGGCCTGTACCCATTGTGTAGAAGAGGCGAAGGCTACGTACGACAAGACAACTTTAGGACCTAGCACTGACTGCCTGAAAACTTGTCTAATCCATACCTACATCGAGAAGAGTGATAGATACATGCTAGGTTCATCTTCTGGTCCAGTTCTTATCAATAATATAATTTGTAAGTCATAAAAAACGCACGATAAGGTGTTTTGTTATCACTGTTTTCAGTCAGCTAATTAAATTTTGTTGAATTTAATTGCTTTTCCAATGTCGACGCCTACAGATAGGTGGACAAGTTATCTTAATTTAGTTTTGTTTTTTGTTTGTTAATGACATCAGTATATCATATATTAGGTACTTATATCGTGCTTCGACTGTCTACTATAGATTGCCTATACTAGGAAAATTGCTAAATCTAACTTGCCAGGAATTAAATGGTTTTTCGAAAGCTGGTACTACATACAACTACACCTCTGTAATGTGATTCTTATGTAGGTACAGACGCCAGCACATCAAGCTACTACAAACTGTCAAATTTCTTTAATAGATTTTCAACTTTATCGCTACAGCATTAGGTTTAAGGTTGATTGGGTAAATTTGACAGTTTCGGGTAGCTTGATGAGCTGGAGTCTACAAATCTGCCTGCCTTTTACAAGATCTTAGAATAGGTAGAAGGTCACTAAACTCACTTTACCATTAGGTTTTCAGGAACCACCTTAAACGCTGGCCACTGCGCTATAAAAGTACAAGCCACTAAAAACGAGACTGGAGAATGGCGGTGCCACATCGGAACGCAGACCACCGGGATAGAAATGATGCAGAGGATCCATGTCAGGGTTGTGATGGAAGTGGCAGCAATCCAGGATCACATTAACGCAGTCCACGGCAAGCCAATGACGATAGCTTGTACGACTACAAAGGGACTGGTGCCCTTGAGTTACTGTCGATTTGAGCCGCCTAATGGGCAACCGTTTAGCATCAATTCTGATGTTACTCGTGAGAAGTGAGTTAGTTGATTTTTAATTACAAGACAACACCCCAACTAAAGAGGAGCGCAGATACGGAACAGAGGAATTTTTATGACTGAATAATACAATTTTTTTAGTAGCGAAAACCACACGAGACGACGCGCGACGCCAGTTTTTGACTTTGTTTGTCCTATTCAATTTCATTGGAAAAAAGGTCTCTTTCTCAATCTCTCTTGTGGTGGTTTTTCTTGTCTTGCTTCGGCACAGCGCTCTGTGGATATACTTTTATGCATGATGCTTGGTTAACTTATTATTTTGATTGTATTTCAGTCCAATTCTGGGAAGATACTATTTCCCGAGCAACAAGAGTCTAGATCGCGGTGACTGCGGTGTGACCATTCGGAAGGTAAAGTACGAAGATGTCGGCATTTGGACCTGCGGGGCTGGCCTTGATGATGGTCAGGAGCATATCGACTTTATACAATTTGAGGTTGAAGGTAAGTTCATAACCATTATCTCTCGGATTAGATGAACTTCTAGAAGTTTTAAGGTGAATGATGCTGCTCACAAAAGCGAAGTGAGTCGTGTATTAAAACACCCTAAAAGTAGGAATCTAAAGTTGTGCCATAACAACAACACCAACAAATTGGGCTCAAAATAAAAACATATTTTATCTAAGGTCGCCAAGTTATCCGTTCCTCTCAAAATTTAATTAATAAATTTAATGTTATCTGCTAGTACCATTTAATACTTTAAGATAACCAAGCCTTCAAATACTAATACTTACCACTCTTTTCAGGACTGTATTCCATGTCAACAGCATCAGCAACGGGCATCACTTTCGGAGCATTTGCGATCGTTGGTTTATTATCAGTTCTCGGCGTATTCGCGTGGAAGAAACGACACTTCTTAGGTGTTGTGATGCCTGATAGGGAAGAAGCAGAGGCTCATGAATTGGAACAGCTACCAGTTAGTCCAAGTCCTCAACCCAGTAGGAGCGTACCTCGAGTCGTTGTCCAGTCGCCTTCGGAACCTAGCGCGTCTCCCTTGATGCAGTCCGAGGCGTGAATATAAATGCGTCTAATGGATAGTACTCACCGCGAGCATTCGCTTCGTGTTTGTTTTGCAAACAACAGAGCTTTTGTTATTCACATAACAAACATTTGTTCGCGAGCACAGCTAGTCCTTTCAAAGTTATGATTTTGCATCATAGTCTAAATCAAAGTGCTAGTGGGTTGCTGTCAGAGACAAAATATCTTTGAAAGGACTGTATTCTGCATTGTTCGTTTTTCGAATAAATGTTTGTGATGTTACAAAAGCTTTATACTTAGTATATTGCAAAACAAATTCGCGAAAAAATACTTAGGGCGACTACGGTCCATAAATTAATGAACAAAATGAAAAATTGACGTAAATTTAGTTTTATATTATATCACACTGCCATATAGTTAGTAAATAAGATACCCACCTAACACAAAGCCGGTCTTTTGTAACAGTCATGTCTTTTCATGAAAAAAAAAATTGTTTTCTACATATTTTATGATTGTTCCTTCCAATGCAATTGACAATGTAATGACCTTCAATGGAGACACAAAAGAATACTAAATAATTTAAGTTGAGGAATGTTATGAGTAATAAGTGAATTCTGTTATTGTTTTGTCATTATTATATTTAATATATGACTGTTAAATATAACACATTGATACATTACTTATTAACTACCTAAACAAAACATACTGGGTCAAATTAAATTCCCTAGTGAAACTTAACAGGCGTGATGAGTTTACTATCATAATCTAATGACGATAAAACAATGATTGACTAAACTCATAATTTTAAGTTACTGCCATTTTCAGAGGTTGTTAAATAATGCACCCGGTTCTTTCAATGTATTTGAATAACCTAGTCACAGTATAAATATTACCGTGACCTATCATCGAATTTTCCCACCCGCACGCCAAATACGCGCTTTGACGTGGAGTTGCGGACACCAGCCCGTTATACAATACAATACCGTGACCTAGTGCTTGCCCTATCTTTAAGCCAGTAATCAGCAGTTTTTCATTTTAAAATGAGTTGTTTTTTTATTGTTACCTCGGTAAAATTTCACCAGCTAATTTCTTTTGATCTTGGAACTGAGAATAATGATGATGTTTTTATTTCTTACATACTAGGATGGTTTAACAAAGCAGCTAATCGCTCCATGTTGACTGCATATACAGAATGGCATGATATAACATTTTTGTGTGTGAGAAGTGTGTTGTAGAACTCATCTATTGTCAGTTTGTCATCATTCGGCTCTGTGGTGGCACTGGAAATAAAATTTAGAATAGGTTAGTATTGCAACAGAAAATTAACCTTTTAAAAGCCATTGTCACATATACGTGACAAGCAAGCGCGCGCCCTGTACGGCAAACGACACAAATATGTGACAAAAACTGCAGTGAAGTTGTAGCTTGGCGTGGAGGGCACGCGTGTGCGCTTATGCTCTGGTGGTCAAAAGGTTAAGGTTAAATATAGGTTCTCTTGAAACCTATGGATGGATGGTGTCATGGTCTATTATTCTTTTGTATATGGAATGTGGATCCGTGCAATCGCGTTATACACCCGGAATACGGATCCACGATAAAACGACATCTTGCATTTTATTTTTTAGGATAATTTAGTATAGTTTGTGGGTCCATATTAATACCAAAGGTTAATTTGAGATTGCCTATATCAAAAGGGCAGAAGGTAGGCAGCATCCAAGATTAGATGGTCTAATAGTTGCACCTAAACATGCTAATACTGCAATGCAAACTACTGTCTATTTAATTAGTGTAGAACGTCCTTTTTCTTTACTTATAAGTAGTGGTATGGCACAGTGGGCCCTGTAGGATGCTTCAATTTTCAATAGAACTTTTAAAGTTCATTAATTACAAATAGTTGTATAAAAAGTAATCATGTTCAGTTCTCACCTGCAGGCAATTTCAAAGGCTGCAGAGTGCTCCATCTCATCTATTGTAGGTGGGCACCTCGGCCCCAGCAAGTCTGTCATCCCTTCATCCACACTTACTCTCCCTTCTCTCTGTGGATCATACAGTTTAGCCGTATTCCTCAACCACATGTTAGGCACATCAGTCCCTACATCATACATGAAGTGTGGGTTATGCATCTTGTAGCCTTTCCTTTGGGATACTACAGCAGTGATTACATTCTTCAGGAAGTGTTGTACGGCCACAACTATCGCATCAGCAGCATCGTCTTCAGCTCCTTCCAGTCCTGTCTCCCAAGCTGCTAGCATGAAGCGTCCCACAACTAGTGCGTGGTCTGGTAGGAATATTTCCTGTGAACAAAAATATTTATTATTGCAGAAAAAAAAGTATTTAATGTGTAAATATTATTTTGAAGTATGACACCGTTCAGCATACTAAGACAAAATATAAATGATTTTTAATGTTACCTGAGCAGCATATTTGACACCATCACTCCCAGCTCCTGGCGGCGAATTAGGCGGCAAATACTCCAGCAAGTCAACAGGCTCAAAGTTAGACCTTTCAGACGTCCGGGAACTCCTCTTATGCCTCCTACTGTTCCTATTATGTGAACTAGCTTTTTCTTGAGCGATGGATATAGACGTTTCGGCCAAGCCCTCTACTTTGTTCAGCAGAGCGAGTAAAAACTCATTGTGGTAATGCACCTGGTCGGAAGACAGTAGTTTTCGAGCTTCAGCATCAAACTCTTCTTTAGTTAACTTCATTCGAAACCACTGTTTCATGTGACTGAAATATTTTGTGGATTTCTCACCAAGCACGTCGTTTAGCTTACGCCTAGCAATGTTTAGCGGGTCTGATGACATTGTTCTAAAATATAATCCAGCCTTAGTTTTCCAATAGATTGAAATCTTGGCAAGCGAAACCAACACCACAACAAAAACAAAACCTTCCTTGACTTATTAATACCAATACCAACTGAGTCTGACATCAATCCAATTTTTTTTTTTTTTTTTTTTCGATTTACCCCGAAGGGAAGGCTAAAGTCTTTTGACCATACTGCCTAGTCTTACGTCCATAGATATTTTCTTCCGTGATAGATTTTATACAATAATGTCTTCAATCCAATCGAATGGATTTCAGTCATGACATTGACTGTCTGTTTTATAGTGAACGCACCCTGCGTTCAATTTATTATTTACAAAAAACTAGAAAATTAATAAAATTGCTCGCACATCCAATACTTTGAGGTTGTATTCTAGTAACAATGAGTAATACTTCCATTAACGATCAAGATTTTAAGCAACATAATTATTTGCTGGTGATTTTTACACCAAGAGCAGCATCATAGACAAAATTGCCTGATAAAATGCGTCAAATGTACTGACAGTGACAGACAGTTGACAATTCTTCCATCCACTGACTGATCTGTCAATTTGTTTTGTTTGAACAGAAATTGTGAAATTAAACTTGTAATAATTATTCATTCACGCTGAAACTGAAGATATACGACTAACCAAAATGTCTCTGAATTTCTTACTAAACACAGGCAAAACAAATTCAGTCATGAAAGGTAACAATTACTGAAACAACATTTTGAGGTTATGTTGTTATTGAAATTTGAGAATGAACTATTAATTTTAATTGCAGAATTTGTTCGTAATGCCAGTAAAAAAACTGGTGGTAGTACATCTAACACGAACTGTTCGGTGAAGCCAAAGCGTAGAGGGTGGAAGGTGCAAGATGGACACTTTGTTCAGGCTGGTCATATGTTAGCCACTCAGAGGACACCCAGGTTCCACCCTGGATTAAATGTGAGTGTTGGTTGCTAACAAAATCCTCTTAAAATAATGAAGTCATTTGTTTGGTATATATGTTAACATTTATGATATTTGCTCATCCTAATAAGTTTTTATATCTTAGTCTATACTAATATTATAAAGAGGCAAAATTAGTTTGTTGGTGGGGAAAATTCTTTCTCTAGCGGGAAGCTACATAATCCCCAAGTGTTATAGGCTACATTTAAAATGTTCCCGCAAGTACATTCTGTACATAATGCAGGCCACAAGCAAAAGCTAATTGAAGATAAAATTATGCTAGGTACTTTATTAATGTAGGTAATATTGGCTCTTATTTTCCCTTCTAATATGACAAACAAACTCCTACAACCCCAACCCCTTATAACACATCAAATATTTTTAGGTTGGTTTTGGGCGAAACGGCACCCTCTTTGCAATGGAAGCAGGCAAGGTGGTAGTGACCTGTGAGAAGTTTGACCCCAAATGGGATCATACATGGGTCCAGAGAATCTATGGTGGACGGGAACAACAGACCATTCTGAAGAAGTACTTTAATGTCATACCTGAACCTCAACACCAGAGGTTTAAGCTTGTCAATGAAGTTTGAATTTGTTGTAATGTTATTTAGTTATTTAGGAAATATATTTTTTAGTTGATTACATATTGTTTATTTTAACCATTCTTGAAGTAAATTTTTCGTGTGCGTTACGATTGCTCCGCCAAGTTATCAAAACAGAAAACATTTGTCGCAATTTGTCAAAATCGAAGGGTACAAACTAAAAATTTGTCAAAGTAGAAATAAAGAAGTTATAAGGGTTTTAAGTTGGCCGCGAGAACGTAACGTGGAGGATTGCGCGGCCATGGATATCTCAGCAACTACTTGGGTTAGAGATCTAATTCTTTTTGTCAATTGAAGACTGAATTTGTCAAAAATTGTCGAAAAAAGAATTATAAGCTCTGGATCAATATTTTACGAAATATTCACCTTGGAAGTTATGGCCGCGCAATCCTCCACTTATTGTTTCTTTATTGTTTATTATTTCTTTAAACCTAAGACTTCATACATTAAAACTGTTATAAGAAGAAAGGTCTTAATTTGTTAAAACTAACGAAAGCACTAAATACTACTAAAGTTTTGTTAAACAGACGAAATAAGTCCAAAACAAAAAGTACGTGGCCGCGCGATCGAAACGTTACTTTGTACGCTGATATCTCATAATATTATCTATAATTGCTAGGATTTCGGTGTGAACATACATTCGGAATTTTAACCTCATTAGAATGACATATCGTTTGTTCAGAACAGTTTACAACGCGTGTAATCAATTAAATTAATAGTAAAAAAATAAATTATGTTTTCTCATACAACGTTCGTGCAGGGTAACCATAATTTCGACTTGATTTGGGAATACCTCTAACTGGCGAATAAAATATTACTTAATAATAATCTTTATATTTTTGTTAATTTTGCAAGCTGTGATGAATTAATAATATTAAAATAAATAAATAATTTCGTGTCTGAACGAGCCCTTAGCTTCATGTGAAATTAATAAAACCAACTCTCAATAGAGTGTCACTTACTTAAAATTTAAATCGTTGAATGAGCAAATGAATGGTGATGACGTCATCAGCCTAAAAACTTATTTTCTTTTTTTTGCGTGCGCCGATACTCATGCACCATCACATCTTCCAAGCTCATCGTGCATCAGACGTCAATCAGCTCCTTGAACTGAAAAATTACGCTCTAATTAAATTCGGGGTTTACGAGGTAAAATCGACTCCTCCTATTGTTGAAGTTGGTTAAAATGTAGCCTGTTACCCGGGCCATAATACGGAATCGATTGACACCTTATTAAAATCGGATGAATAGTTTAGGCGCTACGGAGGAACATACGTAAATACAAATATACGTACATACATAGACTGCTAAAATCGTAACCCTTCCTTTTGGGTTCGCCGTAGTCGGGTAAAAAGAAAGCTTTTGTTATCCACTTATCCAGATGGCCTAGACAAGGGGTAGCCCCTTTCAATTTCAAAGCGTTTCAAAATTTACTACGATTTACAACGGGATTGATAGAGGTAAGTATGCTTTTCGATAGGTTATGGCAATCCGATGCATTTAAGACTTTTCCATAATTGTTCAAGGATAATATTGATGGAAAAGTTAGCAACCTCAGGCGCCTCTTGGCCTTCAGGATTAGAACCACCTCGGTGGCTGGTGTTGTCATTCTTTACAAGCGGTGCGGCCGACAACACTGTACTAGTTACATAACTCCCTACATTTAATAGAGAAACAAAGAAAGAATATTACACATCGCATTGAAATAGTACACGTAACTACCTTGGTCAAAACACAATTTACACCTATACGAAACCCTGCCCCATGATATATGGCGAAGTGGAAACACCTTCAGAAGTAAGGACAAATTTTATTGGCCTAATAAATATCTCGCGCCTGTAAATCATAGCGCATAATATTGCCAACTGTAACTTTGTAGGTAAGGGATTTAAAGGGAAATATTCCATATAGCCCGAGTAATACAGGTTTTAGTTTTATATGGACTTAGGATGAGGATGTGATAAATCTAGGATGTTTCTGGAGTTTTCTATTTACGTATTAGGTTTTCCATGTTCCTTATCTAGGTAACTTGAAATTGGCCTATGATGCCTATACATAGAAATAAGCACACTGCGAGTTTATCGGTATTATATTGCTCTTGTTACATTTCGAGCAGGCGCGTGGCGCCAACAGTTTGAAAATGTACAAGAATGGGATTTAAACCCGCTCTTCGTTTCGTCAAATATTCAGTAATTATTTTTTCGGTCTCTAAGACTATATTTTTGTCTTTTTAAGGAGGCAAAGAGAACTCGAAGACAAAAACCCGTAAAAATATTGCAGGTAGATTATCGGAATACGACGCACACAGTCACATCCAACTACTAAATTGTATAAAGTACAGTCGGCACCAGATGTCAGTAACGCGAGCGTGTAAAATAAAAAAAGACCCTAGGGAGAGGAGATTGGCGATTTTCCGGTTCTGAAATGACGTCCGGCCGGTACGGATGTTGACCGTACCGGGCAGCGCCTCTCGTCAGTGACTGGATAAAGGTGAAAACTGTTTCCTCGGAATTAGGTTAGGACAGTAAGGTAGAATTAACCTAGTTGAGAATCTGAATCGTAAAAGCGGTGTTTCTTTCTTTTGTAACATACAAAGTTATCACCGGTTTCTGCTAGCGTAGGTACTAGGTAAAAAGGGTCCAAAACCCCATAAACCCCATTTATGGGGTGTTCACCACAAAAACTTACTTAACCTTTTATTATAAGATAAGAACCTAAAAAAATTGCAAAAAACCTAAGAAAATTTTAAAAAACCGAAGAAAATTTAAATTTCGCGGGCTACCCTGGCGCTACCACCTTAATGGCAAGCAGAGCCGATGTCGACTATTCTGCCAATGTCCAGTGAATTGGAAAAACAGGTACCTACTTTATTATCTTGCCTCCTTTGGGTGCCAACTGACAGCCAAAGTACCAAATCATTGTTTTATCTACCTTTCTTAAGTAAGTACCTACCACAAGTCTAACGCATTAGTTACTCATTGCTTATGAAATTTTAATGGAACCTTGCACGTAAGTGAGATCAAACATATTCTACTGGAATATTTAAGTTTCGCTTGTCAGTTATCTTACGGTTTTTAGGGGAGTGTTATGAAACTAGGGGAACGAATAGCTACCATAATTGAAGCATAAAACGTTAATACCCGATTTGACGTTTAATTTACTGTTAGTGGGGAAACCATGCAGTCATTAATGTGGTGTAAATTTTCAAGCAGGTGTGTGTTCTTTTGATCTTATTCATTTCTGATACCTGAAAAAAATCGCTAACAGATTGTTAACACGCTGAAAATAAATCGATAGCACACATTAGATTCTTATTAAAGCACTTGCAATTTTTAGTTGATTTGATTCTTGGGGATATCGATTATGTTTATGTCTCCAGATAACGTTTTACACAATGCCTATCTGGGTACCTAGTGAGTATTAGGTATAGTCTTTTTCTATGAGGCCCAACCTGCCCAACGCAAGAACTTTCTATTAAAAAAAATAGTGTATTTACCCTACAACAACATCGTTGGTTGGAACTTTTCCCCCATCACTTTTCATATTAGGTGCGATGTTGATCGCGGCGCAAGGCTCGCGGGACCAGCATGTGAGAAACTAGCTAGAGCTAGTAACATAAAGTAGGTCGGTTGACAATGTTTTACGGAAAAGATACCTCATGATATGCGTAGTTACGGAAATATACTGATAATTAAGCTTGTAAAATCGCCGTTTGGAAAATAAGTAGGTAGGTAATAGAAATAATTGATTACAAATCTTTGAATACTACATGTTTTATGCTACGTTAGTATTTCTATTTCTTTGAAACTCTAAATTAATGAATGAAAGTAGGTATAAACTAGACTAGAAATTAAATTAAGTTGTACTTAACCGAAGAACCGTGCTTTCCGAGTTTCCTCCGTGCCTCGGAAAGCACGTTAAGCCGTTGGTCCCGGGTGTCATTTGTAGATCTTTGACAGTCGTTATAGGTAGTCAGTGGCCCAAAAAGTCTGACAACCAGTCTTACCAAGGGGTATCGTATTACCCAGTACTAACTGGGTTGTGGAGGTCAGATAGGCAGTCGCTCCATGTAAAATACTGGTTTTCAGCTGCATCCGGTTAGACTGGAAGCCGACCCCAACATAGTTGGGAAAAGGCTAGGCACATGATGATGATGTACTTAACCGAAGAATTTATTTACCTAATTTAACGGTTTTAAAGTCCAGTTCAAAATGTAAGTAGATCTCCCTTTTCGTTGGTGATAGCTTCATAAATGTTTTCAAACAAAGGAATTATATTATTGTTCCATCCTTTTATCTACTCGCACGCAATGTGAGCACCGAAATCCGCCATTTTCATTATCACAAAGCATGTTCAGTCGTCACCTCGAAGCTCCGTTCCCCTCACTGCAGTTTGAAGGGTGCTTACTGTGCTCAGCTTTTCCCACTTGTAATTTTTCTCGGCAGCCATATTGCAATTTTCGCCCAATAACACCCAACGTTAGGGCCGTCATACAACAGTTTTTTCCGAAACTATTCATGTTTTATTAGGCCTATAATTTCTAAAGGCACTGAAGTTAGTATGTAAATATTTCAATTTAACAAGAATTTAAAGATGTTGAAAATTATGGCCGGGAAAACTGACATTAGAAGATTTTTTCTTTTTTCGTTAGTTTTTATGATCTGGCGACCCTAAATAACACCAGCTGCCGGTTATAACTCAAGGGCTAAATTAAACTTTTTGCTTGAAAACGTAAGTTGTCATGTGCGAATGACTTTTATGGATTAGTTTGTTTCAGCCTGATTATTATTTCTGGTGTTTCGAAAGTAGCGAGATTTTTCAGAGATGGTTCTTTTTAACCGACTTCCAAAAAGAGGAGGTTATCAAGTCGATAGAATTTTTTTTTTGTGTTTGTGTTCAGCGATATCTTCGCTAATTGTGAACCGATTTTGATGATTCTTTTTTGTTTGGAAGAATATTATTCCGCGGTGGTCCCATTTAAACTCCTTTGACAATTTTTAACCGACTTAAAAAAAGGGAGGAGTGTCTATGTTCGAATGTATGTATTTTTTTTTCATGTACCTATGTTCACCGATTTCTCCGCCAATTGTAGACCGATTTTCATAATTCGTTTTTTAAGTCGAGGTAGCTCCATTGACACCAAATTAGAACTTTGGAATCCCAGGGAAATCGAGGGCAACCCTCAAATTTTATAGGCACATACAATGTTTTTCATATACTCTCTAACGCAATTCGGATATTTGTGCCTGGTAATCATCATCTCATGTTGCTGAACTGATGATGGAATGTATAAGTCAGGATAAGATGATAGAGTCCCAGTAAAATTAAGGACAACCCTCAAATTTTATGGGCATTGTTTGAAACAGTATATTTTCCTTGTGGTCCCATGGTCATCAGGTCATGATCTAATTATGGGATCCTCCAGAACTCGAAGGGACTCTACAAATTTTGTATTATTTTTTTTTAATTTCGAAGAATATTATTCCGCGGTGGTCCCGTTTAAATTTGGTGAAGCTGATCTTCGGAGTTATACAATGGAACTTTTCAATAGTAGACAGCAAATCTGTCGTGATTGCTGCAATCGGATTGGATGTTTATTGTTTACACAACATCATAACATAACATCACGCTTGAATGCTCTGAGATGAGAGACAGTCTACAGTACACCCATATTTCAACAGTTAGGTATGTTTAGTTCCATTTCATTGGGGATAAGCCTATTACCATCTGACATGTATTGTTAACAATGTAAAATAAATGTATAGCAAATATTTGTATAGGATATTATTATTTATTATATGACAAAAAAAAGTAAATCAAACAAACAAAAGTCACCGACTTCAGAAGCTAAAGTTATTTTTCACTTTTCTTTGTTATAGAAGTCGGTTTTATTTTTGCAAAAAAGATTTTTTTTATACTGTATTGGGGTTTAGAAGTTAATTGGTTAATTTAAATTGGTTTATTGAATGGGTTGTTCTTGCAGTACCTACGTACAATAAAAAGTTTGTAGAAAAATCGGTTATTTTGTGAACTCAGTTTTTATTTTAGATACCTACTTATTGTATTAACAAGTAAATGCTTAGTATGACAACTAATACTTCACAAAGTGAAGTTTTACTTTCATCTACGTTACAACAGAATCCTTACACTACCATCCAGGAAAAAATCTAGACAATAATCTCTTCGTTACATTCAAGCTATGCCGAGTGAGGGACGAGTATTCTTTCCATTTTTCACACCCATTCCGATCTTAAAGTCTTCAAGCCTCCACTCAACTTCCGAGGCGTTTTTAAAAGTGAAACGTTTGTGTTGTCCATCCCTTCAAATTCGAACCTTAGCTAGGTAAAGACAGGGCTCACTTTTATGTTGTGTGGTGTTCTACTCCAATTATAGTATCCGAGACAACGCTGGCTGAGTCTTCGTAATGAAAGACAGTGAGACTGACTTGGTGACATAGTGTTATTCATGGCGGATAACTATCTAGCCATTTGGTTTGTACAGCGTCTGCCTTGTTTGATGTGATGTGTTTGTGGAGATGACTTAGACGTCAGTTAGTAGGAAGGAATGTAGGGCACTGTTTTCTCAGCAATGCTGAATATTTGACTAAGTTTATAGTTCTCTATCTATAGGTAGGTACGGCAGTCTTCGGAATTTGTGCGCAATGTTTTTAGCATTTTATACTCTTAGAATTACTCTATCTTTATAAACATTCAAGTCAAAAAAAGAACACGGTTTTAAGAAAAACACAAAGGCAGGGTTTTCCAATAAAAAAAACAGACACCTAACATAATTAAGCCACCACGTCCCATTTAACTTCCAAACAGGCTGTTACAATACAGAAACAAAATAAAAACTCACAGTAAAGACTTCTAAGTTGTCGCACTTTACGTACTTCGCTGCCTAAATCCGACCCCGTAGGGACACAGCCCTTACGAAACTTTGCCCTTTTTAATCCACCTGTACGTGTTTTACGATCGTCAACTTTTTCGTTATAAAAAGTTTAGAGTCAGCCAGTAATAAACATTCGTTTAATGAAGGTGCCCCGTTCCTTGTTACTGAGGTACTTATTGTTTTAATCTATTAAGGGTCTGTTGACCTTTTTAATCTGTGGCGCGGTGCATGTGGAAAATGCGCGGGAAATGATGACTACTTTTTGACGTAAGGCGAGTTAAATGAGTTGTGTGTGAAGGTGTTTTAATAATGATGGAGTTGGCTTACCTTTTAGACTTTATACGGCTTTGGAATGGCTTATCATAGCCTGTTATTTTTGATTTACCGATATTTTTCATTTTGATTGAATGGGTCAATCTTGAACTGATTGTCTAAAACAAAAAGTTTTTGTTGAAGTTGATAGTCTTCACAACACGACCGTAGTTGATACCTCCGACTTTGTGAATGACTGGTCAGCCCCTGAACTTTGAATCGAGCACCAAACACCTTTACGAAAGCATCCACATCGGTATGGCATTAAGGCTATCGATTCGCCTCCAACGTTAGGTGATTTACATCGTAGCCTACGTAATTCGTTGCCCTGACGGACGTCCTGTATAAATCAACGTTGGACCCCCGCTAACCGGACATTTATCTCGGCTCTACGATAAAAAACTACGGCGCCGTAGGGGGACCTGCCATGGACGGATACATTGCCGTGATTATTTGCTTTCCGCGAGATTGAACTGTGATGCGAGCCATCATTATTTTTTTTACATTTAAATGAAGGCTGTTTCAGTGAGCGCAGGGACGTACGACCAGTAGTTACACTTAACTGTGCTTCTAAACTTACGAGATAAATCCTTTTTGAAGAAGCACAAAATAAAATTCATACCCAACTCCACCTCTCAGCAAGCAACGCACGTTAGCAACCCAAGTGCAGATTTTAAATTCAATTTGAGTCTTCAACATCAAGTTACGAGTAAAAATTGAAACTAAAAATCCACATCATCTTAGAATAAAGATGATCCATATTACCTGGTCGCTAAGCTTTAGACCCCTACACTCTGGAGGATTTTATATTATGATTCATTGAGATTTTTTCAGTCGAGTCTCGGTTGAGTAACGCAAAAAGATTGCGACATCCAGTATAATATTCATGGAAAGGCATAATTTAATTCCCCGAGACAGTACGAGGCGGGCCGAGCCCGTTGGAGATTAGACTCTTGTCTCGGAAAACGTGTAATGAAGGAAAAACGCTCCCAAAATATGAAATTATGGACTCACGAATGATATTTCTTCATTTGTTACGCGGAAATGTACGATCTCATGTTTACCTGAGCCCGAACTGTACAGCGTGTTTTTTTTTTGGCTGAAAAGGATTCTGATGCAGGCATTCCGTTTTAATTTCAGTTTAAATGGCTATTAAAGAACGTAAGGGTCGGTCGGGAGAGCATTTTCTTTTTAACTTGTACAGAATACAGACCAGCATGAAATAACTTCAGATAATATGCAATTTAAGGTAGACTGAATAGGGTAGGGTAGATAAGTTCTAACAATGTGGAGATGGTTCTGCTAGACGTATTTTTACAATTTGGTAGAGTACTACCAAATACCGACCGTATTTTTAGTCTTGTATAGTAATACAAGACTAAAAATAATTGTAATCAATAGAGAGGATGCTCATGATACTGTTTTATTTTGCTTTCAAAGGGTATAAATAGTTGTCGCGCTTCGGTCTTAAAGAAAATACATCTAGAAGAATACCAACGTAGAAAATAAAAGGACCCTAAAAATAAGAAATTATAATAAAACAAACCCATTCTAAAAATGACGGGGAAGAAACACAATAACGTCGGCAGAAAAGGGTTGACTGTGACATGACGTTTACAGGTTAACTCAATTAAGTTGTTTGCTAGACGCGGGCGGTTAATTTCTTTATCGCTTTAAGCTTAGACGTCCAATCTTTGAGATCTGAAGGCTTTTAAGGGTTGAAAATGTTGTATATTGTTCCGAAGTTTTCGAAGACAGGTTTTGTTGTTAAGAATTTATGAAATGTAGGGTTATTGAAATTTTGTTTTTAATTAACGTTAATTAGGAGATGAAAGAAGGTAAAGGAGTTAGAAGTAATTTTCAACCTTGCTCTACAGCGGGGTTTCTCTATTCACTTTTAGGTTTTTCTTTTCATTGTTACACGTCTCATGTTGAAGCCGTCAACTAAGCATTATGTATTTACATCAAACTAAGTAACCTTACGCAAAAATTATTGCTAGGCAAGGATTGTTTTTAAGGGGTAAAAAATCACGTTTTACGGTAGGGCTCAATGTAACACACTCAAAACATTGTGCTGATGGATGTATTGAACAGTACGGGGGTTGTGTTGGTGTAAAAATCTTACATTAAAAACATCAATTAAAAAAAAGTCTTGTGAAAATGTTGGAACTTTGACCCCCAATATCTCCGTAACTAGAAGGTTCCCAGGTCTAGCCTAGAACAAAAAATAATCGCAATGACGGGGAGAACACTTGTTCTCCCCGTCATTGCGATTATTTTGTATTATTCTTTTTTTTATAGTATTCTTCTAGAAGTATTTTCTTTCCTTTCGGTTTCGTTAAGGGCCTTGTTGCACCCTTTATACCTACTGAGTTAAAAAAAATAACTTTCCTAAGATAGCATTATATTGCCATTGCAATATTTTTATTAACACGTGAAAAAACATATATTTGAACGCTGGCATAATAGTCGGCTCAGTTGCCAAAGAGGAAAAAAAAAACATATTTGATTCCTCTTCATCCGACGTAGGTCTGTACATACATACAGAGACAAAAGAAAATGTTACAATGGCCTGCAAAATCGTACCTAACTAAATCAGAAAAGAAAATATTTTAAAGATAAAACGAAACTCCATTTTATAGCAAAAAGTAATTAGCTATGGTCTTATAATATTTTTAATTGGCTCATACGTATTCCGTTCAGGTTTAAGGTAATATTTTATGTACATTCGTTACTTTTCTAGTTTTTACTTTTTACCTTTAGTACTATGATTTTGCTTAACTTAATTAGGTATTCAAAGCGTTTATTTGCTGCCGTAATTAATATACGGTAATGTGTCTGCCTGCTGAAATAAATTTTCTTTCTTTATTTTAAGTAATAGTTTAAGGTTTTTACACTATTTTACGGACGTTCCAAATTTATTTATTTATTTTATTTATTTAACACTTCAAGCACATAAGTACAGAGGCGGACTTAATGCCATAGGCATTTTCTACCAGTCAACCTTTGGGTGATGCAGAGACAAGCAGTGGTAGGTGTAAATCTGAAAATAATTTTAAATAATAATAAGATTAACTACAAGGATATATAAAATACTATAAATATATATCAAATACTATAAATATATATCAAAATTTAAATTAATGTAAATAAACATTTCCACGAATATACCAAAATAAAAACACAAACCATGGGGAAAACATTACCGTTGTGACGAAACTGCCAGCTTCTTCCGAATGTACTCACGAACTTTAATTTTAAAAGATAAGCGATTGGTTGCCATCCTGATTTCCTGGGGAAGCGCATTCCACAGAGAAATAGACTGGACAAAGAAAGATCGGTGAATGAAATCAGTGCGGTGAGAGGGACATTGAAGCATACGGTTTTGCGATGATCGCAGGCTCCTATTATGGTTGGCACAAATATACTGAAAGTGGGGAGCAAGGTAACTAGGGGAAGTGGGAGAAACAAGAAAAGAAAACAAGGTGGTAAGCGCCCTTTGCTCCCTACGCTGACGTATGGGCAACCACTTAAGAAGAGTCCGGTGTTCGGAGACATGATCATATTTACGCAAATTGAAAACGAATCGAATGCAGTTATTTAGAAGACGGTCAAGTTTGTCGAGGAGATCCGCATTCAGGTCAAAGTAGCACACGTCACCGTAATCGATGATAGGAAAAATTAAGGACTGTACAAGCATTGTTTTCGTATTTGAGGGTAAAAAGTTTCTCAAGCGGTACAAAGCCCGCAACGAACCAGTAACCTTCTGACTGACACGAGCAACTTGAGTATGCCATTTCATAGAGCTATCGATATGCAAGCCAAGATCCTTGACCTCAGCACTAAAAGGAACGACCGTACCGTCGAAAAGAACTGGTGGCAAGGTTGTACCATTCAACTTGCATAGACTGCGAGAGCTGCCAATGATGATCGCCTGACATTTATTAGGATTTACTGCCACACCAAATTTATCGGACCAGGTATTTATTGCTATCAGGTCCCGATTTAAATTGTCGATCAGATCTCGAATTTCGTCAACCCTCCCCTGACAGTACAACTGCAAGTCATCGGCATACAGATGATACGCACACTGAAGCTCAGAAGTAAGGAGATTAATAAAAATAGAAAACAGAAGAGGAGAAAGAATACCGCCTTGAGGAACACCAGTCTCCAAATCACACCAACATGATGAGGAATTCCCAACATGAACTGACTGCTGGCGTTCCTGAAGGTAAGAGGAGAACCATTCCAGTGCTCCGGGAGAGACCATGACATGGGATAAAATGGCTAAAAGGATGTCGTGACTAACGGTATTGAAGGCATTTGAGAAATCGACCAGCACCAGTACCGTTACCTAATTAAAACCGTGTAGTGGGCGCAAGCGCGACTGCTGAGTTCGATTCCCGGGTCGCAAAGTGTTATTGGGTTTTTCCATTAGGATTTTTTCAGTAAGAGCCATGGCGTCTGGATTCGTGCCCGGTTAATGGCAATAGGCTCGCCCCCTATTGAATTAATGAATGAATTTATTTTATTTCGGACACAAACAGATCCATAGAGTGTTAGTAACCTAATATTAAATAACGTATTATCTAGTGTTACTACCAATTACCCTTTGCACAAAAAAAAAAAAACAATTGGAGAGCTATAGCTTTCCGCCACAGTTCTCAGGATACTGTTGCGACTATTACATGTTGTTGTTGTATTGGCTATTACATGGGACTTTAACATAACTGTTGAAATGTGGGTGTACTATTAGGTATACCTCTGTCTAATATTTAGGGGATTACAGGCGTGATGTTATGTTAGAATAGAATAGAATAGAATAGAATAGAATAGGTCTTTATTTGCTTAGAATGTAGGTACATAAAAATAAGTTGTTAAATTATATAATAGGATCCGAGTACACTAAAGATATTACAAAACATTATCATTTAAGAAATCCTGCACAGAATAATAGCATTTATCCACAAGAAACTCTGTGAAACGTTTTTTAAATTTATACAGCGGTAGGTTTTTCATTTGGTCAGGTATTTTATTAAATATTACAGGAGCCATACATATAACATTTCTTTTTAATAAACTAGTTTTAAATGCGCCCGTGTATAATAGATTAATGATTCATGATTCATGTTATATGTGTTCTAAAGATATTTTTCTTAAAAAAACACCTGAATATTACTGAATATTACGATTATGACAACCGTATCCATCTTTCGAAAGTTAAGTTATATGCATATAAGTATCTCTATACCACTCGCTTCAAAAAGCATTAAAAACAATTCGAAATGATCCTCTCTCGTTCCTCCTCCGCCTTCTATAATCAAATGAGAACAATTTCTCAATAATTCAGAGAATTCCTGTCATTGATCAATTGGCTGATCCGACCCGCGTCTATCCCATGCAGGGATTATTAGATTTTCTCGCAACAATTTAAAATTCCTCGGATTTCCTTATCTGTTTCGTTTTATTGTATTATACCCGTCTTATACTAAACTTAATAATATTTATTTACATATTGTTCTCGAGGGGATGCTCTTATGTGTTGGGCTAAAGGTTAAGGGAAGATTTTGATGCTAATTTATGGACAAATAGTTGCCACTTCACTTATAACTTTTCTTTAAATCAAATTATACGTGAGTACTTCAGCTATAAGTTATTTCTGTGCTGTACCACTATCAAACTTCGTGTAAAGTTATGTTTGTACATCTCGGCTTGAGAATCTTTCATAGTATGCAAAGTGAGTGAAACCAAGTTAAAATTTGAAAGATTAAGAACCTTATCACTCAGAGCATAAGGGTGAATATTGTTAGACTGTCAGTAAGAGCGGTAGTACCTAAATGCTGTTTACTGAATAATAAGAAATAATTTTCCCAAATAGTCAGATCAATCTTATTTAGATAACACTATTATCAGAAACACATTTATATACTAAACCAAATTAGCTAGCCTATCTACATTACATCCACGTAATACATGCCCCTTTGACGTCAGAACTACATGAACTAGCTTACCTTTGACGTCATTCCCTATATATTTTTTCCTTGTATTAGCTAAATCGGGTCAAGCTGACGAGGACCACAAAATAACTAGTGATGATAAACCACTCTACACTTATCTAGCCCTTTCCTAACTAGTTTGGGTCAGTTTCTAGTGTAATCATGTGGCTATCATTCCACCTAATCATGTGGGTATCGGTATACTATATGGAGTGAACGTTATCGAGCTTTCGTCCACCCAATTATGTAATGTCGACATAACTAGAATAGTGGTCAGACTTTCTAGTTTTTGATTATCAGCGTTTGACAAGGATATGAATTGTCAATGGGAGACTAATAATATTGGGACAAGCCCTCCACACTATTCCCAAACCACCTGAAAGCCAGAAAACAGGAAAAGCGCCAGGGCAATAGAGCTCGACGAAGTCCCAGAGAAACAATTTAACCGTCTAGGATCCCGCAACGAAATTAATCAGAAAAGAATAGTGGAGGAGTAGAATTTCCACTTGAAATTCGAGACTGCCGTATATCCATCCAAGATTACAAGTCGGTAATCGTAGCATGTGACGTCCCTCAGCTGTATGAATGGATTCACCTTTACAAAGACGACCAAGGCATCCTGGATGGTGCCAGGGAGACTCATATCTCCAGGGAGTAGAACATGCAGAGTTGATTGATCGAACCCATCAATATATACATCGCAATTTTTTTTAGCCATGAACTTTTCCTATAAAACACTCAACTAACCAAACAAAACATTCAGGATTAATGATCACACCGCGATATTATTTACGGAAATAAATAAAAATGATAACAGTCCCCGTTAGCCCGATATTGTGTGTGATAAATTTAAAAGCGTCTTGGTGCCATTTTTCATGGCAATATTGTATTTTTTCATATTGTTTGTTTCGTTGTTATTGTATATAACATTATTTTCAGGCGTCTCCTCTCCGCGGGTGCCGTTTTAATTTTCCGCTACGTTTTAAATTTATCTGTTCCGAACTGTGATTCTGGATTTATGGTAGGTATTTCGTTTTTAATTCCTGCTAATTCGTTGTCAGAAATGTAACGTAATTGTTTCATCTTGTGTTGAATTTGTTCGTAATCTCAAACAATTAAGCCTCAAACTAATAAAGAGATCTTTATGTCTTTCAAAGAAAAACTTTGGCCTGTCAAAAAAAAAGGTTTTCCACAGCATGAAAAAAGATGCAGATACTACCTAACCCCATTTCGTAAAACCGGCCAGTAATAAACCACGTGAAGTACCCGATACACAAACCCCGGTCATATAAAACCCAAAGTCTCCGAAGTCCACTCAGTGCTTATCGGAACAACAATTCAGATACGACGGTTATAGGATTCGGCGGGAAATAAATATTTTTAAATTTGGAACAATATGGCGGACAGCGGGTTGCCATAAATCTCAAGATGGCGTAATGCGAGAATGCACGTTTAGAATTCTTTATGAAGGGATACAAGCTTTAGTTTAGATCGCATTGAGGAAAATAAATTGCTTTTGAATGTTTATAGGTTCTGTAACGTCAGATTTATTTTATTGCTGTTGAAAATGCTCGGCACTCTACAATGCATATTCCATTTTCATGCATACACAATATGATTTCATGCGGTCAGGTATATTTCACGAATGATCTATTCATTATTTTGTTGAAAAATGAACCATTTTGATCATTTTATTTACATGGAATTGTATGTGTATAAAAATCTGTTTCCACTCTGAAACTGTAGTCACTGGACATAATTTAGGAAACGATTACACGTAATTGTACATTACCAGTACACGTACGTAGATATTAATCGAATGGTATTAATGAGTGGTCGGCGGCGTCCTGGTAATGGGAACAGTGCAAACGCATTAGTGCATCGTTAACCAAAACGATTGTACGGCCATCGGGAATTTGAAGAAATGGCGCGTTAGCGGAACGACCCTAAGTATGTGTGGTTCCGATTGCTAACTAGGAATTGGGAATAGCTTTACGTATTGCATGCGATCTTATTTAAAGCTTAAAGCTTTCGTACCAGCTTAAAAATTCACGGTTTAAATATGATTAACACGGCCTTAAAATTACTCTGATGTTACGCAAAAAAACAAACTAGAAGCATTTATTTCATAAACACTCACGAGAGTCAAAGAGAGTAAGTCAGAGAGTTTTCAAATCAGTGATCGTAATACTTATACTTGTATTCTTCATTCACTTGATGCAAGTCTTAGGAACTTGAATGGCATCAACACCTACAAAATAACAGGAAACTAAAATTACTAGCAAATTACTTCCACAGCTTGAATTGCGCACTTCGCTTTCAACGCGCTCATCAATTAATTTTATAAAGGTCCTTTGACAAAGACGTCTGCTGGGATTTTAAATCAAAAAGACTGATGCTGTGTAAAGTAATGAGAGATTGGTTGATTACTCCCGGTTCGACGGTGTGCCAAACGACACTGGGCCCGCCTCACTGCCTCGGGAACCTTTTTAATTTTCCGCTAGCCCTCAGATTTATATGTTTTCAGTGCGCCCGTCAATTTTCGCGATTTTTAATTTAAGTGGTACGATGGCTCCAAAAGGCGGTTCTTAACACTTTTTGTGATTTATTTTTATAATGATTCATAGACGGTGTTTTTAAGATAATTGTTCCTGGAGTGCTGCGTCTGTTTGTTCTTTTTTTTTGGGAACGCTTCTCGGTAAATTGTTTGTTTTTTTTGCGGTATTGTGTCTGTGGTGAATATAAATTGATGGGATACTCACCGACGACGTTTGCGTTTAATGAGGTAAAATAATGAACCTAAGGACTAAGTTAACTTAACGATCATTTGTCTACGACCTTCCAACAATGATGTAATGAAGTCTACCATTCCTCAAAACACAAAAATTCTATCTTTAATAAAATAAGACTACTTAATCTACGTCCGGATATTTCATCCGTTCACTTCACTACCTCGATCACTGTTCATGTGTGCTATATATATTACATATCTGCATATAGCCCAGCGATTGCTCACAATGGTTATCTCTCAACCTACCTGTATCGGCAATAACTCCAAGTCACGTGGAACACCCCTTTGATCCGCGTAATGGATGATTTGACTAGCGCCGTCCAGTATCTACTCAATGTAGTATATCTATTGGTAGGTATCTATGTGTTTATGTACAAGACTGATCGCATTACCTGTGCAATCTAGTGAGGTGTAATTTAGGGTTAGTGAAGAAATCAAGTTAAGGTTTATTGGTAACTAGCAGTTCGCCCGTGAGTTCGTCTGCAAAAATTGTGATAGATCGGCTAGTATGCATGATATAAATATAATTTAGCCTAACCTTTAGCTCCCACGAATAATGTAGCTTTATGCCAGTGAAAAAATTTTTAGAATTGGATCATCAGTTTCAGAGACTACTCCATATATACAAACTTACAAACAAATACGTCTGTATAACATTGTATAGACAAAAGGAATGAATGAAGTGTTGTTGCTGAAAACATCCTCTCGATAGAACTTTAGAGCGTGCAGAGAAAGTGGATTTCGTTTGTAATTAATAGTCATAAACAACCAAAGACTAAATCGTTGGTCTAGTGGTCGCAAGCGCGACTGCTCAGCAGGAGGTTCTGGATTCGATTCCCGGATCGAGCAAAGTGTTATTGGGTTTTTCCATGAGGAATTTCTGAGTAAATAGCCTCGGAGTCTGGATTTATGCCCGGTTGATGGCAATAGGCTCGCCCATTATAAGATGGGCCTTAAACATAACTGGCGAAATGTGAGTGTACCCACCCACTATTAGGTTCACCTCTGCCTAACTCTTCGGGGATTATAGGCACTATGTTATGTTATTAACTAAAGATTTTGTACTCATCATCATCATTGACAGCACCGTCCGTCCACTTTTCAGTCACCGTTGAGTATGTATAGACCCCTTTTGTGTCATACTTCCCTGGTCTGCGCGAGTCTCAACCAGGTCTTATCCGCGATCTTCTGAATGTCATCCAATCGCTTATCTGGCTTTGGATTGTCAATTCGTTTTTAATTATGTCCAAATTGCTTTCATTTATGTTTATAAAAGAAATATCAAATTATTTCAAGCTCACTTACACATCGTTATTTCTACCTTTCATGCTTTCGTTTGTATTTAAAACGATTAAAAGTAGATTGAACCAGTTTTTCACGTTTACGGACCTCCTGATTGTGGTGTCAGATTAATGTTCAATCGATACGTAGGTAATTGAGTCTATTTCCGACTTCACTGCTATTTAAGGTACCTGTTCGTTTCACTTTTCTGCCCTTTGCGTTCCGCGTTTGTACTTGGTGGACTTCTCTTGTTGCGTGTTTAATTCAAATTGGAATGATATTAAACGTTAAAGTCTATTAGTCTTTCCTTGTTAGTGTTCTTCATTTAAAGGGATATTGATATCTCTGATATTTATTTATTTTTAACTTAATAATGTGCCTCTTTTACTTTTGTTGTTTAGTTTCAAACTCCTTGTTACAAACCTCGACTGAGCTACTTAACAAGAATAATCAGTCTGGATAATTTTATCCCTTACAAATGGTCCATTGAGCCAAGTTTCCGTATTGCGTACGAACATCTTCAAGGTTCGCAAGCCTCTAGGGGGGACTCCGGAAAATTGCAAACATAAAGTTTCTAATCGACGGATCTTTTATTCCCTAGCTTTCGAGATACAGCCCATTAGCTCTGTAATGGGGGGATGTTCAAAATTTATTTTATCATCTCTTGGCACGTGATGTCTTTGTTTTAGTGGGCAGACGGTCTGAGCAGACGGTTGATTTATTGAAGTCATAATTCAAAGAAAAAATTACAAAATGTGATGTTGATATTAAAATGTAATTACTAAACAAAGCTGGAACAAAATTAAGGTTGATGGGGTGGGCTGGAGTAAATACGAGATTGCGTAATGTGATAAAGCATTTAAAAAATAATTGTAATTGTTTTAATTTTTATTGCAAAATGGGCCTGCCAAGAGCAGGCCCATTTCATCCCTCAATCACACCTGATAGAAAGCGATGGAAGAGGTCTATGTCTGTCTTTTCTCAGAGTCAATGCATATTTATTTCAGACTTTGAAATACCTAATACATTCAAAGAATATATTCAAACAAACCCATGCCCCGAAAATGTTCAGTTGCGTCGGAAGAAAACAGGAACCCGATAGCTTTAGCTCAAAACTTCCACCCATTTCTAGTGTAGTAGCTACCAGCCCGACAAGACCATCCCGAAGTCTGTTTATAGCAGATATATGCGCATAAAGTCGAAAACAGTCATATCTCGTAGCAAAGGAAACCAGAAATTCTCTCACAACTGCATCCTGACGATTTCTATTCAAACGCGGGGCTGCGGTACACTCGCGTGCAATTTATATGTCTCTCGCAGCGGGAGTCACTCATACATTACTGGCATTAGGACAACCGCGATAGTCCGCACTAGCGAGCTAATTTAAGAGGCGAACGAGAAAATGGCGGACTCCATTCTAATTTTTGAATTTGGAGCGATAGTGTGGTAACTGTGAGTCTGTTTTGAAATACTTTGTGGAAGTAGTGTTTTGTACACGAAGTAGGTTTCATCGTTATGCATAAAAGATATACGTTCATTATTTGTCTAAAACCTGATATCTGCAGTTATTCAAAAAGTGTAAGAGCAAAAGCCTATTATTGATTTTTTGAACGCGCCCGTTAACGAACTTTTAAAAGGATAAGTTACTAACAACCTATTAATTTGGCGCATTCATTAGTAACTAGGGGGAGAACTCAGCACTAATTTGATAGGATCGGATTCGAATGACGACTCAATCAAGAGTAGGACCAAACTCGACAATTTTAACCCTAAAATGTTGAACAAAGACCAAACAGAGGACAAAGGACCATCCCTTTTAAATGTAAATAGACTAAGTTACTTGACATTAACCGTCAAGGGTCGTGAAATATTAACGAAACACAATAAGAGTAAAGACAAACCAGTCTACTTACTAGTGTGTGAAATGAAAGCGACTACAAGAGTTGTGAAGTTGCGCTATAAATCCAGGCTATGTCTTGGCAAAGATATTTGTGTAACAACACCAGGCGAGAATAGACTTTATGTTTCTCTCATAAGAGTTTTAGGAAGTGTATGGCAAAGTTTGTCAGCCGGTACAGGCCCAAGGGAAAGTGTTGTCAAGGAACAAGGATAAGTCGGGATTGTCGCAAGGCTCGTCTGCGAGGAAATTACAACTAGTATAATACAAAGAGGCTTCAGCATCCGCGTTTCTATTCGGAAGTTTCCGCGGGATTATGCGGTAATGTAGGTAGATCTAGTTAGTTTTGTGTGGTTGGTAGTTTTGTTGAGGGTTCTTGAGGATACGAGATTGACTTGGAATTAAATTAATTGATGAGTTTGGGGGAGGATTGTAGCTTTTAACTATTTTAGGGGTTGTACTAACTGATCTTAGTTCCTGATGGTTTAAGCAACACTGATTTGTGTTAGTTTTTTTTCGATATATCTATAGAGCCCCCAATTTTTCTTTTGGTCTTTTGAGTCGTATGTTAAAAAGGCGCTAAACATCCATAATATATTGTGTTACCCTTTTTCATCAGGAATTTCTCAGTAGCAGTCACGGAGTCTGGATTTGTGCCCAGTTGCTGGCAATAGGCTCTCCCTCTATTACATGGGACTTAAACATAACTGGCGAAATGTTGGTGTACTATTAGGTACATCTCTACCTAACCCTTCGGGGATTACAGGCATGCTATTATGTATGATATGTTATGTCGGCATCAAGAGACCCTGTCCACCAAATCGTCACAAGACGCCCTATACATAAGCCAATTCTTATAAAAACTGGAAGCATAAAAAACATTTCGTTGTCCCAATCGGTATAAAAGGCGGTAAACAATAAAAAGCTGAGGATTTTCATTTGATGGACGTGAGACGATTATAAAGATTACCGACCGTTTATGTGCAAACGCCTGGCGAAATAAAACCGCGGGAACAGAATGCTTTTCCGAAGTATTATCATTAAAAATGTTCATGTTCACTTCCTGGTTACCTTGTGTTGGTAATAAAATATTTATTACGGATTAATTGTAGCAGGACTTTATTTGTGTGAAAGTTTGTTTTTATTTTGATCTTCTTCTTAGCGTTTCGATGGCAAAAAGTTTAAATATGTTTAGCCCAAAACTCAGCCACGCGAACCTCGCTCACTGATGCAGTAAATAAATCAACAACAGCGCAGGTGATAGGCAGGGCATGCGGGGCAAGATGGAAGGTGGGCCATTGTTTGTGGGGAGACGCCGCATACGCACTTGAGGTCTGAGCCATCCACGAACCTCCATCTGCAGAGATTGTCTTTGCTCCGGCAGACTTGGGACTTTATTTTGATGATGTGGATTTTTTTTTACATTAAGGGAATCGACTGTCGTGGTGGTATGGTGATGAGGAGGCACGAATCGCATGTGACTAAAAGAGTGACGAATATAAATGTTGATGGATAGAGACGGAGAGGAATACCAAAGGAAAGATGGATGGATTGTGTGAGGAATGATACGACGGAAAAAGGAGTAAATGATAGTGTGACGATTGACAGGGGAGAATGGAAGAAAAAGATATGTTGCGCTGACCCTAAATAACATGGGGACCAGTGCAGGAAGAAGATGATTTTGTGGCATAATGATAATTGTGATGAAACGGAATATTATGTTATTTTTGGGACTCCAACGAAAGCGAAAGTTATAATAATTAGGACCAAGTTAACTTTTACTTACATTATGGCTCTATATTAGGAAATATGCTGTTTTACCTGAAACCAAAAACAAGATAATCAACCGATTTTCACTCCACATGTTCAAAGTTTATCGAAAAGAATCGAACTTCATTTTGTTACAGAACCCAATGTTACACAGTAACTCTTCCCTGTTAAAAAGTATTGATCTCCGAAATCCCCAAAAAGTTTGATTATTACACATTCAAAATTAAAACCCCCTTCATGTTTTAGTCAGAGATCAAGCTTAGTTGCCGTCTGGTAATCCGATTTCATTCACCAAGTAATGAGCACCATTAAACATACAGCTTTATAATTCCAAACCGGATTAAATTCATACCTCACACATCCAAAAACTAACTTTATCACGAGACATTACAGTTGCAATTTCCTTAGCGATATTCATCCAGATATCGGTCTGCAAATGGAATGGAAGACTCAACCCCTCAAGCGAATTTGAAGTTTCGTTGATCTCTGATAGAGTCTAAATTAGTTTGACTGATCCACCTCATGTACAATTCATTTTAGACCTGAAAAGATATGCCGAACCGGGTGCAGACGAAATATGAGGATTAAATTCCTGTACTGCACTTAACAAGACTAATTTATGCACGGATGCCTGCAACGTGGGGTATTCGACTTAACTAAACTAATTGAGAGGTAATGGCTGTTTCGTAGCAATATGTTTGTTCATTGTTGTTTGGGAATGTTTGTTTAAAGTTTTGCAGAGGGGTAAATGGTTCTGATGTCGATGTTTTTTTTATGATGGCGTGATACTAGATGCTGATGAAGTATTTAGGATACACTCACATTCAAATGATTCAAAATACTACACAAACGTATGCTGCTACGAAAGATGCTACGAATAGTGCTGCGACAATCTGATAGCCGATAGGTATATACATGTCGGATCCGGTCGTTAGTATGGACATAAAATGAATTGCAAGTACGCCGGTGGTGGCATCACACGATCTACTTACAAGTCTACCCACACCACAGCGTGCTTCTACAGAGCCCTGATATTCAGCTCGAGGCGAGGGCGACATTCAATTTCTGATCGTGGCAGAGTTGAGACGTCTTGGAACTGTACCCGATTCACTATGCCCCGTGTTATTGTGTTATTTTGTAATCTCAAGTAATTCGTTAGTTTTACTAGAAACAGTTTATCGCACTCTGTATGTTTTCATAGCACGAAACCCATCTGCTGCCCACATGATGTACAATCCTAACGGAGTAAATCCTGACATATCCGACATACATTTTTTCAGTTTTTTGTGCCAGTATAGAAGACATTTTCCGTACCTAAGTTAAACACTCCTCCAAAGCGGGCTGAAGAAGAAAAATATAAACAGGAAAATGTCACATTTTTTTATCTAAAATAATTTTTTATCCTTTCTTTGATTTACTACCTCATAAGTAAATTACGTAATACATTGTTTCAATAGAGTAATGGGTAGATTTTTCAGTGTCGCGTTAGGCATATTTGCATGTTGGCAACGAATTACACGGGAGGCTTGCGACGACGTGGCGTTAAATTGCCTTCGGATGAAATAAGGACGTGTTGCACCTACCAATCTTATTTTTATATTGTAGTCTATGGTTTGATTTCCTTTTTTTTTCTTGGTTTGTTGTGATCGAAATTTTAAACAGTTTAAACGTTTTTAGTTGACAGTTGCTTATTCTATTTCCAGGCTAGGCTAGGCTATGATTTGATATTCTTTTTTTCTTGTTGGTGGAAGTTCTTAATTTGAATGAATTCGAATCTTTTCTTTTTTTGCTAGCAAGCATTTTGAACTGCTTATTAAGTAGTTGGTTGTTTAATTCATAAGTTTTTCAAAAGCACAATAAACAAGAGCTTATCAGCTAGACATAATATGCATAATCGCCTAGAATGTTCCCATAGCTGGGACACAGGCCTCAAATTTTTGGTTCAAGGACACAAACATAGGAATAAACAAAAGAAATGATAAAAATTATTCCGTTAACTTTGTATAAGAAAATGGGCTATACAAGGGTACTTTGACGTAGCGTTATAATCTGTTACGTAAATATTGTTTGTTATTCCTCGTATTCTCAAAGAACGAAAGATACCGCTCCA
Source organism: Noctua janthe (assembly GCA_910589295.1). Taxonomy (NCBI): domain Eukaryota; kingdom Metazoa; phylum Arthropoda; class Insecta; order Lepidoptera; family Noctuidae; genus Noctua; species Noctua janthe. The sequence continues at coordinate 6,597,435 of OU342560.1, forward strand.
AGCAAAGCAATATTTACGCACAAAAGAAAACCAGTGAACGATACATAAAATCAGTTCGACAAAGCTTAGGTGAAAACGCAACACAAGAGAAACTCAAGAGAATCAAAAAGAAAATGCTTTCCGATCCAAGCTAGCATTGAGACCAGGATTCCGAACAAACGGCTAGATCAAGTCTTCTTCGGCCGTAAACGCTTGTATTGTTACGTACTAAAATCTCCATCTTTGAATATCTAAGAGACCTCGCCCACTGCGGCTATTTGCAGCGATGCAAACACAAAACAGCTGTGATGCTAACGCTGGCTGTGTACCTTCGCCCACGTAACCACGAATCCACGATTCTGTATCGCTACTACCACTATACTGTCGCGCTTCATTCTCGGTGCAATGCCAGTCGCGCGTCTGCATCGATACAGTATCGATACCGCTTCTTCGCGTGTTACAAATGAGACTAACGCACGATAGCAGCGATGCAGACGCGCGTGTACAAAACGCGCGGCCGCATCGTTACAAAAAGTCGCCGTGGGCGAAGGCCCTAAAACGCGGAAAAAATCTAAATGGAAACGAAACGTTAAATAATACGAATGTTGCGGTTTTTATTATAAAAGTGCGCTTCAAAAGGTTGTGAAAGCTTTCACGGCAATAAGTCTTAGCACAAAAGGCGATTATGCCTGTTCGCACGCTTTTAAGCGTTCAATAATAATAGGGGAAAATCTTAAACTTTTAAGTGGCTACAATTTGTACGGTTGCCATTGGTGGAAAAGGTATAGACAGGGTGAGTCTGCATCAATTTTTTATTCTCTAAAATAGTAAGTGGCGTTTTTTGTGCAGTGTTCGTTAATAATAAATTGTAAGACATTGTTATCACTCGTTGTTTTTTATTTAAGAAAAGACTTGCAACAAAGGAGATTCGAATTGTTACGTTAAAATAAGTGCCTACAACATACAATCTCGTAACCAAGTTGTAAATTTACTCAATTGTCAAAAACATTATATTCTAATTAACGCGAAAGCATTTTCCAGCACACTTGAACATCGACGAAATGAGAATTTCCCTTTAACTAATCTAACGCACAAAACTCCATGACAATGTTAATACCATTGGACGCCATTTTGAGGGGCTGCTTTAAGATGTTTACTTTCATACGAACGAGCATGAGATCCCGCCATTGTTTGCTCGGATGAATTTTCATTTATTTGCGTAAACCTACTCCCTTATGCTGTCTCCTTTTATTTCCGCCTGCTGTTTGACGATACTGCCATTTTGTTGAATTATTGACGATCTCCAGCCATGATATAACCATTTGTAATGTGTTTCATACAGTACGGTTGGTTCTGTAATAATTTACGTATGTCCCACTTTTTGTGTACGCTCGGGACAATAATAAAAACCGTTGTATTTTGTCGCCAACTTTTTTTTGTGTATGCGGAATTTATTTGATGAAAATTAAAATTTATTGGTGTATAAATTTTTATGTGGTAACCATTATGCATGGATTTTAACAAATATTCTGGTATCAACATTATTCCATATGATTGATTTTATATTCATTTTCATCTAATTAAACTTTCAGTGATACTGGCTGACAAAGCTTCAGCCAACTTCAGCCAACTTATCTGTGCAGGCGAGAAAACACGGAACTAAAATAAATGTACCAAGTTTGACATATCGATGCATTTTTTATTCACAAACAACGCCACCTTAAACTGCACACTTAAATTGGTTATACTGTACTGATGTATTAGATATAATCCTACTCTTTAAAGACTTAAATATAAAATGCTAAGAAAAATATCAAACATTGCGAATTTTAAAAGAATTCACACCATTCAAAACGCAAAGTTAACAAGAATACCAATCAGCTAATTTCAGATCGCCAGTAAATCCACATATCGATAAGAAGTCGTTCAATATGCAAAATCGTCTAACAACGAAGGGGTTATATATTTATTTACATTACAAATATAATACAAATGGCGTGGACGTGTTCATTTCCAGATTTAATTTTCTCTCGAGTCTGTGAGCCCACGATAACGGGTATTAATATCGAAAATATTCAAATATTGTGTTAATTTCAAAATGTTTTGCTTTTAGAAGATATTGGTGACTGAGAATCTATTGCAAAATTGACTTATGAATATTTTCAACTAGCTTATGCCCGTGGCTTCGCCCGCGTGTATTTCGATAAATGTCAGACGGGATCATATCATCATCACCATCTGCCTAGCCTTTCCCAACTATGTTAGGGTCGGCTTCCAGTCTAACCGGATGCAGCTGAATACCAGTATTTTACATGGATTATACTACCTAAAAATAGTATCGTAAGTACCCAAAAAGTATTCCATGTGTTAATGTGTGCTAGGTTATAAACTATCTGTGTGCAAAATTTCAACCAAATCTGTTCAGTAGTTTTTGCGTGAAAGAGTAACAAACATCATCCATCCATCCTCAAAAACGTTCGCATGTATTATACCTATTAGTAGGATTGAATAGGACGTATTCTAACACTAATTAGTTATCTACAGCTAAATAATACTAGGTAAAGTTCACTACATAAATACAGCTCAATGAAAATCCATATTAAACTCTGACAACTCACAAATAATAAACCTACATTCAATTGTATTGATTTATCTGCACTATTTCGTTATCAATCGCGTTTGGCCATCGATTGGATCCAACCTGCTATTCCCGCTAATGTTAGTAGCCGGGGACATGCAAGCTCGGCTATCTGTGGTAGCCTACAAATTTCGATAGCTCCATGATAGGAATTGGACGACAGTAAAATGGTATTTATTGGTAATCCCTGTGTCCATTTCCGAATCAGATTAGAATTTTTGGAACGTGGGGACTGGCTGCTGATTTCTGAAATCTTCTGAGTTCTGAATGCATAACATAGCACACCTGTAATCTCTGAAGATTTAGGTAGTGGTGTACTTTTAATATAACCACATTTCGCCAGTTATGCTTAGGTCCCATGTAAAAAATAGGACGAATCTGCCATGAACTTCGCACAAATCCAGGTCTGAATTCCTGGAATATTCTGGTGGTTTTACAGTCAACGCTGATGTTAATGCAATAAAAAAAAGAAAACAAATTCAAAACATAATAAATTTTCGAATTGAGAACCTCCGCCTTTTCAGAAGTCGCTTAAAAATAAGAACTTTTTCACGTCATCTTCATAGAGCAATATAGCATAATTGAGATTCAGATCGGTCACCATATCATCATCACTATCGGTCATCGGTCGGACCATTAACCACATAACGTGTCTATGTTCGTGTCTTCATTATACACATAAACATAATGAAGAAAATCACAAACGAAGGAAAAAGAAAATAATACAAAATACAGGCTGGTCCCGACAATACGACAAAAATTAAACTGCGTAGACTTCATGACGTTCCCAGTCTGGATACAAAAATTCATTCGAATATATCCAGTAGTTTAGTCAAAGGACATTATTTTATATTATCAGAATTTTCTACATGATGCAGATTAGTAGGCTAGCTCAATTATACTTAAGGTTAGTAAACCAATATTTATAAATGATGTTGTATTACGTTTACAGTTTTATGCTATTTAGGTTGTTTAGATGTGAGAGCAGCGGTGGCCCAGTGGTGGAGACCCCGACTTACGACCAGTAAGTCGTGGGTTCGAACCCAGCCAGGCGCATTACTTTGTGTAAGTTATTTCATCACCACTGCTCTCAAAACGGTGAAGGAAAACATCGTGAGGAAACCGGCATGTCCTAGAACCAAAAATTCGAAGACATGTGACATCTACCAACCCGCACTGGGCCCGCGTGGTGGATTATAGCCCATTCCCTCTTATAGAGAGGAGGCCTGCGTCCCAGCAGTGGGAACATTAATAGGCTGATTATGCTATGCTAGGTTGTTTAGATTGTTTTTTTTTCATTTCAATATTAAGATTTATTTGATAGTTTAAAAATATTCCTATGAACTAGTATTAGCAGTGTTTTCATTTATTGTCGTATCGTCGGCGCCAGCCTGTATATCAATCAACCCAACAATAGTGTCGTAATATTTTCTTTTGAAACGAACATTGAACGGGAGCCATAGATCTGCATCGAGTAGACATCGGACAAAGCCGGGGGCTGGCAACAGTTCCATTTACCTATTGTTAGGGAGTTGCAACAATGACAATGTACGCCTGACCTATTTGTGGTGCAGTGCAATATTGAGAGCCATCTGAGCGAAAGTTTTGAATATCGCCACTTTTTTTCGCGGTTTGGTTTTGATATTGTGTTTTTTTTTTTGTGATAGAATTATGTCATGCGTCATAGTGGTGCGGTATTGGACCAGCGTTTCAGAGGAACTACTTACTCTAGGTCCAATGTCCATGCATTAGTATAGTTTTTAGAGTACTTATAGCATAACATCTCGACTGTATTCTAGACAGGAATCAGGGATCACCAGAGTGCTAAATAGAGGGTGGAGCGGGCATTTAAACCATTCAAATGGAAAAACCCAATAACACTTCGAGGCCACGCTCAGCAGTTGCACTTTAAACCACTACACTACCGAAGGAGTAACCTATCAGCATTAAGACTAAATAATCATTATCTCCGAACTGTGTTGTTTCGAGGTAAGGACTAAAGCCCAATAAAATATTGTAACTTCTAAGTAAGTACATAATCCAAGTTACGTACTTTTATTGGAATTCAGTATGTACATTATTTACAAACTACAAATAGATCTAAAATAATAATGAAAATATGCGCAAGTATCAAAATGAGAAAAGAATTACAGGGCGTCAAAAAATACGTCCACATCGATGTCAATAGGTAAAGAGCCCCTTGTTTTCTTTTTTTTTTTTTTCTTCGAAGAGCCCCTTTGGGCAAAGCAAAGGCCAGCCTTCTGGTCACGTGAAGAGCCGACCAACCGCTTGGCTATATCCCGAAATACTAGGTGGCCCATGGCCCTAGTGTGACCCCAAACGGCTCAAACAAATAACTACCGCGCCGTTTGAGGTTTATGTACTTACTTGGTTAAAACCACATAATATTCAGTAAGCAACAACAAGTCATTAACCTAAAACATTTCGTTCACTACATTCTCCCAACATAATGTGCCTACATGGAGCTTCGTTAAACGAACACGGATTTAAACGATGTGCCTTATTAAATGTAACATTAATTATTTGGAAAATTAATTACGTTAATGTAGCCCTGAAGATATTTGCACACATAGGAAGGAACTTTCTAACAACATGTTGAGCTTAACCCGAATGCTGTTCGCTGGATTTTAGCATGTGGTAATGTTTGGATAGAAGTCGAAAGCGGGGTGTACTGGGTAACCTCCTGTTTGCGTGTGGCAGTGATAGTGTTAAACCAATGTTGAGCGTGTTGAGGGATAAAACAGAAGAGTGCTGGTGGACCATTTTATAAGGTAGGTAGAACAAGGTAAAAACCGGGCAAATGCGAGTCGGACTCGCGCTTGAAGGGTTCGCAGAAGGGAAGCCCCCTTAATTTTTGAATTTATTATTTGTAGTTATATAGTCTACAAATCTGTGAAAATTTAAACTACTGTCTACCTATTACGGATTAGAGATACGGTCCGCTGACAGACAGACGGACGGATGGATGGATGGATGGACAGTAGAGGCTTAGTAATAGGGTCCCATTGGTTAACCTTCTGGTACGGAACCCTAAAAAGCAACAGCGTTGCTTTATTTCATCAATGTAAATGTGTCCACTTACAATAGAATCATTTATTGGGGCAAAGATCGATCGATCTATTAACCGATATCATTACTACCAAAACATAACAATAAAATCCGTGAGGCGGCCATTTATAATGCCGTTAGCATTAACCAACCAACGTACATCATACTATTCAACATTCAAATGTCTATTTTAATCCTTTTGTTAGCTTAATAAAGCAAGAACCAAGTTCTACACCAGACTAATATTAGAAAAGCTAATATTAAAACATCCCGCTCTAAAAACGTATAAGACAAAGTCACCCAGACTTCAAACATTTCATACACTCGATAATAAACTCTAACACAAACTTCTGTATTACGCGAAACTTACACCTTAAACATACTGTGCTAGAACGTTTCTAACTTTAGTCTAGAATGTTCCAAACTATACAAACATGGAGGCTTTATCTCTTCTGTGTGCGGAGTGAAGTAATTAGTTCCGAAGATCATTATATTTGCATGACAGTGCCGTTTCCTAAGGGCAGACGGTTTGTTCGACGATGTTCGGATGTACTCGGACATTGAAATGCACCCTTCGGCAATAAAGATAGGCTCAACTATTCTTTGCGGTCTGAGCATAAATGTGAATGAATATTCAAGTGTTGTTTTTAAAATTCTAAGTGCTGGTGTTGGTGGTAATGATCGTTTTGTCTTGTTTTCCTCTTTGTACGGGTTTTGTGGCACTTGGGTGTTAAAGTATTCTTATAAAAAAGATGTAAACCTTTATAGTTACGGGTATTATGTGCGTATCGACGAGCACATGCTATCGTAACGTAACAGGTCGTTGTGTGAACACAATGGGCAACAATTTCGAGTTCAAAAAGTCATTGAAACACGTACCGTCATTTCCGATATTTATGTGCGGCGCATAATCGCGGCGTTTGTATCGGAAATCCATAATTACGGGGAAAGAACACATCCATATAGAATTAATATTCAAAAAGCTTGTGTCGATAACGACCCCCGATGCGTGATCGAGATAAAATTTCAAATTCCATTGTTTATCCGACAAAAATTGGGTCATAAAGTGGGAGTTATCGCTCCCTGAACCCCAATCATAATTTCACAAAGATACATAACATATTTCACTGCCCTTTCTTGTGGAGGTTTTTTTTTAAATGTAGGCAACATGGCGGTTAAAAAGGTTTGCTATAAATCGCGCGGGCATATGTGAGGCATGCCCAGGAACATCGCGCGTTTACTGCCCTTTAGACGGTTTTTGATTGTGCCTAGGGTAATTTTATGGTGGTTGAACATTTTTATTGTGGCCGCATCTTTGAGATTTGCGGTTAGTTTATAAATGTCTTGTACTGGGGATGAATTTAAATGAAGTTATTTTGGTAAACAAGGAATGTTACCCTAATATTTTGATTGTAGATTGTGAGCCTCAGAATAAAATAACGCTTATATTTTTTGTATTAAAAACAGTTGCAGCAGTTTAACAGAACTAACTCATTTGCTTTAATTTTCAACTCATTTCTAATTGAGGTGATTGTAGATTTCATAATTTATGAATTCTTCAATCACCATAATAACCTCAATCAGAAATTCTGAATCAAATCCTACACCTTTACCCCCAAGCCTACTTCGGAGAAATGTCAAAAACGTGATGATAATTATGTATATCGTATATATTTGTGCGTGTATATTTATTTATATTGTGATTTGTATTCGTGTTTCGTAAATTGTGATTTTAATATTAGAGAATCTGAAATAAATGGATTTTATATTTTTATATCAAACAAAAATGCTAATCCATCCTACCGATTGTCTAACTAAACAAACATGATAATCAGCATTTGTTTCAATAACAAATACGATTGTCCTCCACGTCGGATATAGGTCGGTCAGAGCTTCGTGCCGGGTCGACATTAGCGTGTCATTCCACTAGCATTTTTCACAAAACGCCTGTCGCACGGTTGCATGCGAAATCGGTTTGATTCCACGAAGATATTTTGCCATACATGTCCGGGTTATATACAGGTTGGTCTTTTGTGAAATTGAGTGAAGGAGGTTTTTGTAGTTTGTCAAACAGAACTCGCTTTCGTCGTTGTTTTGTGCAAAATAAATTGTCTCCTTCGTTCCTTGTCGTGTCTTACTTTGTTACGTTTTCTAGACAAGACAAATTCTTCTGTCAATGAACTGTTAATGTTCAAACAAGATCTTGCATAATATATGAATTTCCCACAAACTGTATAACCCAAAAGTAAGTCTTACCTGGAGAGCAGCGGTGGCCCAGTGTTGGCGGCCCCGACAACACCAAAACCACCCAATTCGTGGGTTCGAACCCAGGCAGGCGCATTACTTTTTGTAATTTATTTCATCACCACTGCTCTCAAAACGGTGAAGGAAAATATCGTGAGGAAACCGCCATGTCCTAGAACCAAAAATTCGATGACATGTGACATCTACCAACCCACACCGCCGAGGAGGTTTGTGTCCCAGCAGTGGGAACATTATAGGCTGATTATGCTAAGTCTTACCGCGGGTTTGATGATAAAGGAAAGCTTAACGAGACCTTATTTAAAAATAACCTCATGCTGTAGGTAGACCTTACGTAAGACCCTGGCCTATTTCCGATTTGGTTGCGTGTCTCGAAGTATAGAACTAAGACAATTCGATTCCGAGTAAATTTGTTTTTTTCACCTTCTGTTGACGACAAACGAATTTAAACAAGGTAATTTGGAAGCTTAGCTGTATATTTGCGTATCTATCTCTTATTGGCGGCCATTTGCATTTTTGTTGTGGTTTCATATCTGGCAGTGAATTGAAATGGTCTGTTTATTGGTATTTTGTATGATATGATCTTATTTTAATGTTGGATACTGGTGACTGAAAAGTTGCGTGGTATAGACATGTGATGCGGAGGAATGAGGAAAATGTTAAGTATGAATGTAAATGGCTATAAGAGTAGAGGAAGACTAAAGAAACGATGGATGGACTGTGTGAAAGATGATAAGGCTAGAAAGAAGGTGACTGCTGAGATAACGAATAATAGAGAAGTGTGGAAGAAGAAGACATGCTGCCGACCCCAAATGAATTGGGATAATGGCATCATCATTCTTCAATAATTATGATACAAATATTTTGGAAAAAAAAAGTTACTATTGTCATAAATTAAAAAATAAATCATATCATCATCATCTGCCTAGCCTTTTCCTAACTATGTTGGGGTCGGCTTCCAGTCTAACCGGATGCAGCTGAATACCAGTATTTTACATGGAGCGACTGCCTATCTGACCTCCACAGCCCAGTTAGTACTGGGTGATGCGATACCCCTTGGTAAGACTGGATGTCTGACTTTTTTGGCAACTGAGTACCTGTAACGACTGTCAAAGATCTACAGATGGCAGCCGGGACCAAAGGCTTACGTGCTTTCCGAGGCACGGAGGAAAATATAATAGAAAAAATAAATCATATGATAACTACTAATAAAAAATGTTTGGTAAGGGAACTTTAACTGAAACAAAACAGTATTATATCACTGGCATCGTATGTACATCGTCATTCGACATCCAAAAATAAATTCGCACGGTCGACTTTTGGCATTTTTCATAAGCAATCAATTCCGAATGACACGAATGTATGAGAGACCGAAGGGTTATGGGGAAAAAAATAAATTCACATCAAGTCCCATCAATCAGCCCACTTGGTGTGACAAAGTGATGTCGCTGTCATAGAAATTCTAATTGATTTTTAGATGAAATCATCCGTAACGAGTTTCGGACGAATTTATGCCGTGAAGTTGAGCTGGGTTTAGTTTATTGGAATTTGTTTAAAAATAAATAAATCTGAGTCGAAATGAAATATATAATTGTTTTCAGCATTTTTATTTAGTTTTTTTGTCTCAACGTAAAAGCTTGCAATATTTTAAATATTTTCTTAGACCTAAACTTTTACATCAATTTAATCAAAGAACAATCTACCCAATTCTCAACAGAATATCCGATTCATCATTTAAAAAAAAAAAAAAAACAATAAAATCCGTTATCAAAATCAGCCTGACAAAAACCCTACACAATTCAAACCGTCAGCATTTTAACTTCTGCTGCAGATCCACAAAAAAATATCTATAACGCGATTGGCAACAACAAAAAAAAAAAATGAAAAAAAAACAATGTTCAGTAAAAACGGAGATTCGCCAGTTCGCAGCCGTTTAATATTTATTAGCGATATACATGTGCGTGCAAACAACGTCGCGTCGTGTTTGCTCGTCGGCAAGGATTAGCCGTTTTGCCTTTAATTATTACCCTGTTGTCGAGTGCATGGTGTGTACGGGACATAGAGTATGGTTGGGGTAGACGCGACAGTTTAATATTGTCATTATTTAACTGTTTACGTACTTTATAAAGAGTTGCTTTCGCAAGGAGACAAGGTATGACCCTTGGTTTTCGGCATACTGTTATGAAATAGTAGGCTATCAGCTTTTGCATCAGAAACAAACTGAGAACAGTTGGATAGTTCATTAATTTACTTTGCACAGACCAATATCTAGTCAGTATTACCAACGATAAAATTTTAATTATGATTTCAATCTTAGTTTTGTTTGGTTATCAACTGCTTTAAAAAAAAATCATCTTGGTAATAAAAATAATCAATACTTGTCAAAATGTTCAGCCCAATTCCTTTCATTGTTCCAAGCCGCCTCTGTCTCCCACGTTATCTGTAGCTAAGCTTTATGAGAGAGATTGCAAAGTTTATTTGACGTCTCCCCGAAGGACCCTCGCGGCTCCGCGACGCGTAACCACCGGTTCACGCACAAACGCGCCCGCATCAACCTGTAATAAAATTAATTGCTCAGCTTTGTTATGTGGGATAAAAGTGGAGCTGGTCTGTTGGACATGGTATGTGGTGCCTGCACACAATTGACCATGTTGGCGGATTTAAAATTGTTGAAAGTGTTCTGGGTGGTCTGAGTAGTGAATGTTGAAGTTGATTTGGCTAAGATATTGTGTGCAATGTTGGCCTAGGTATAATCCCCTGTCGCCACCCTGGGACCTAGAGGCGAGAGTCCTCGCGTCACTGTACCGGTGGCGCGAGGAGGCGCGGACGCGGGGCGGTGAGCCGATGCAGCGAGAGATCGATCTGCGTCGGTCCCAGCTCCGCGGGGTCCTGGTGGCGGAATGGCGGGACAGGCTTTTGCGCCCTACCGCCGGTCTCACTACCATCGAGGCGATCCGACCAGTGCTCGAGGAATGGCTCGAGAGGAGGCACGGCTCCCTGTCGTTTCGGGCGACGCAGGTTTTCTCGGGGCATGGTTGCTTCGGGAAGTACCTGTGTCGCATAAACAGGGAGCCGGACGCCCGGTGTCATCACTGGGTCCACTGTCTGGGGGACACGGCGCGGCATACGCTGGCAGAGTGTGCCGCATGGGAGGAGCCGCGCCGTGCCCTTATAACAGAAGTCGGAACCGACCTGTCGCTGCTGGCCGTCGCTCGCTCGATGGTCGGGAGCGCAGAGTCGTGGGATGCGGTGATCTCTTTCTGTGAAACCGTCATCTCACAGAAGGAGGCTGCGGAAAGGATGAGGGAGGTCGAGACCACTCTCCCGACCCGTAGCAGACGTACCGGGCGTCGGCGGAGGGCGGACAATAACCCCCATATAACTGGACCCGAGGCGGTGGCGCGTAGTGTTCCACGCGCGCCCCTAATGAAAGTCGCGGGGGGTGCACACCTCACTCCCCCCGTGGATTTGAGGAGGCCCGCAGACGCGGGCCGGCACTAGCCGGGGATCGTGGAAGGCGCACTAGTTCCCATGATCCCCGGTGCAAGTGTGGGAAGGGAACACCGGGGTGGTTTTTAGTCAGTTTAAGTCTGACAGACCAGGGACATCCGTGAGGATTTTCCACCCCGAAACAAAAAAAAAAAAAGGTATAATCCTCTATTTTCCATATATCAACCTTAGTTGACAATACCTCTCATCTGCCTAGCGATTTCTCAAATGTGTCAGGGTCGGTTTCTAGTTTAACCGGAAGCAGCTGAATACCAGTACTCACAAGTAGTGGCTGCCTGTCTGACCTGCACAATCCAGTTACCGGACAATAAACACTTTGGTAAGACTCATAGTACCAATAGTTGATAAACCATGCGACAGTCAACGTAAAGTCATTGCTAAAACTTAACTTAAAAAAGGTCCTTTAAAGCGAAATACTCCTTGATAAAGCCAGTCTAAAGCACTCACTATTTTCAAAAATATTACAGCCAGTATCAACTTTAAAACAAGCCACAGCATCCGCCAAAAGTCTTTCATTTTTCTAAAACGACAACCTAAAATCGTCGAACAACAAAGTGCGGGTAACTAAACTCGAATCTCGTAGCCAAAATTCGGTGCTTCACAAAAAACGACCACTTTATTACACAGATACCGTCTGCGATCCGTCTGTAAGGAGCGTAATAAAGTGTGTGTGTGCCGGGAACTCTTAGGGGCATACCAGACATGATACTTTAAGGATTGGTGTTTAGTCGGTTTTCGGAAGCCCGATGCAGCGACTGAATGCTGTACTCCGAACAATGTGTATTAATATATATGGCGTTTATTTTGTTCGGCGATCCAGAACGCGTCATCGCGCCGTCAGGGTGCGCCTTCTAGTTTGCAGAGTGAGTCGACCACCAATTCACGACGATGTCTCCTCGCGACGATAGCTTATAATGGGCCCAACATATTCGCAAGTCAGTCGCAGCAATGCTTTGGCAATTTTTGAACAAGACACGATGCTCAATTGTTTTGATTGCGCTCAAAGTCGCAACATGGCAATGTACAGTCGCCAGCACATCAAGTTACCACAAACTGTCAATTATCTCAAAATTATTTTATAACATAAAATAATAAGTTCGAAATCGAATAAGAAAATTTTAGTTTGTAGTAACTTGCTGGCGACTGTACCATAGAATCAATTACTGATAATCGCGATTTATCTTCGCCCAAATGTAAACAGTAATGTAGTTGCAAAATCGCCGCAAAAGTAGCATGTCTGCTATTACCCTACATGCGAGCAACTCTTTACTTACTTTTATTTTTCTAAATACCAACTCTGCCGACGATTTAGAGGTGCACGTAGAATATCTAAACTTTGTCCGTAGTTTGAGCTCATGTTTCTTTGAAGTTTTCTTTGTTGAGTGATTAAGTTGTTACGTGTAACATTGTTTAGTGTTTTTCTATGGGTAGTAGTCGAGTTTTCTGTTGTTTTAGGTAAAGGAATATTCGATAGAGCTTTTGTGTTTTTGAGCTGGCTCAAGGTTCAGAAAAACTGGTAATTGTGGTCCAGACACCACAGAAACGGTAGGCTTTGGATCCAATTCGCAAACTAGACACCGGACATTGAAAAATACTTCAGTAAGTATTTATACTACATACAAATACTTTCGTGGAAGTATTTGTACTACATACAAATACTTCCATGTCCGGAGCTGCGTCCGGAAATTGTCCGTACTGATTAAACCGAACAGAGAAAAGGTAATCACTTTACATTTTTTTTTAAATCGTTGCCCCACACTTGGAATTTTTCCTGTAGTGCATTTACAAACATTTAAACTCACAAACACAACCTGCCAAACAGCCAGACCCGGAACAACTACCGTTGTACATTTTATTGATTGTCAATTATTCGTTCATGAGAGGCTGTTTGATGGAGTTTTTGTTCAAACATCTATCGCTTTTTAGATGTTCTTTCCTTATTTTAGCCTAGAAACCTTAAACCAATTTAGCCTAACCTTCAAATGAAAAGTCAGAATAATTTCACTATTTTATCCCCTATAAACTGGTACAAGTCTGTAGGGTCATTGAAATTCTGCAACTTCCTGACTCCCGTATATGAGCTCAAAGGGTTTAATCGACAGCTATCAACAGTTAACACGTGTTTAGAGAAGGGATCTCCCTCGAGATAAATATAACTATGGAGCTATTCTGGAGTTTCGTACATTTTAAACTTATATGTACACACATATTAAGGTTATTGTCGGTACAATGTTAACCTGACTAAAGTATGACAATTATAACAAAATGTTAATATAACATTGTTATAATATTATAAAGTTACAATAATTTTATCAACGAAGAAAACAAAGTTAATATTTAAATCAACCATCACAAAATAAATACGTAGACTTCTGCTACGATTTCCCGTAGCAAAGGTCTACGAATTTCGTAGCAGCTACGAGATAATTCCATGCAACCGTAGCGATGCGATTCCAACAAAAACACAATACCATACGCGAATGTAGGTTCTGAAGTACATTTATGATTGCATAGTGTAACACAAGAGCGATCTGTCCGGGGTTAATTAATAGATCCACCCTTTGTTGCGCCAACAATGGGTTCGCATTGTGCTCTGTGGACCAATCTTCCCGTGCTCCTTTATGCTCAAGCCTTGTTGCAACTAACTTAGCCCAAATATGAGGATTGTATCGTTGCTAACGATGCTGTTGTGATTCTGTAGTTCTGCATTCTTGTTTTTGCATCAAAAGAGGTAATGTTGGTCTTGGTCGTTTTCGTAGTTACGAAAAATTTTTGTTGTAATTTACTTCACAATGTTATGTGTAGTTTTCATTATTCGCCAGTTATGTTTAAGTCCCATTTAAGCGGCCGAGCCTATTGCCTTCAACCGGGCACAAATCCAAACTACGTGGCTGCTACTGAGAAATTCCTGATGCAAAAACCCATAACGCTTTGCCCGACCCGTTCAGCAGTCGCGCTTGCAATCACTGACTAAAGAGGCAGTCAAGGCGGAGGGAAGGGAGGAAGGGAGGGGAGGGAGGAGGGGGAAGGTTGTAATTTACTAGTTTCGATCATTCTAGATCTGGGAAGTTCTTCTGGGAAGGAGAGCGTCATGGTTCTTTTGGACACCAAACATTCATTTACTTTATGTATTTTGACAATGATCTGCAGGTAATATCATAAGCCATAACCTTACCAAAGTGATGCCCTAAAATTGCCTAAACATCTTAAATATTTGAACTATAAATAGCCAATTTAACTATGTAACTACGTAAGTTATTTCAAATATGTCAGGTGTTATGTGCAAAGTAATAAATTTACTCTCGCAACTCGATATCTTGATATTTGAAACTCGCAAATCTTCGAACGGGGATCAAGTCGGGTAGATTACTTGCGAAAAAAGTTTTGATACTGTGAGTTCGAAAGATTTGTTCTAGAAAGACGGTTTTGATGCTGGGTGTGAGATAACTAGGAAATTATATCATGATTCAAGGTCCGGTCAAACCATAACTCTCAATTGTTGACATGGCTCCGGACAGATAATTGACTGAAGTATCTGTCAAAATCCGGTGTCCGCAGCTGGTTAGGAATCTATAATTGTAAATTATAATTAGAAACGGTTATTTACCATTAACTACATACAATTTAATACAATATTTGTGTATTCCGGTGCCCTAACAGGGTCCATAATATTGCTCTTAGCTGTAAGTCTTTTAACATTTGACGTCACGGTTGGCGCAGTGGCTAAGCGATTGGCTGTTGCGCTGCGTGTCGCGGGTTCGATTCCCGCACAGAACAAATATTTGTATGGCCTACAGGTAGTTATTCCGGGTCTGGCTGTTTGTTTATGTGAGTTTAAATGTTTGTAAACGCACCCAAGATACAGGAGACATTCCTAGTGAGGGGCAACCTTTTTTTTTTCAAAAAAAACATTGTAGTACGCAAATAAAATGAATATTTTACGAACCTGTTCGTTCTGCTTTGGCTGTATCTTACACTCTTACGTAATGTAATTGCGTGTATATTCAAATCTCTATCCAACGAATAAAAAGAGTACAAACTTTATAAAAATTCGTAAGAGGTTAACATTACTTCGTAGTAATTATTCAGGACTTATGTGAAGTTAGAAAATGAGATATGAAAGCGACTGTTCCAAGTAAGCTCATTTCTCTTAGAATTAAATAACAAAGTAAGAAGAAAACAGTCTCTTTGTGCATTTAAGAATGACTGAACTTTGTTACAATGCGTGTATATGAAACACACTGGTTTATCTGTTAGTTACTATGTTGTGTAGCCAGACCATACATAATTTACCGTAATTAGGTTTTTGTACAAGGTAAAGAGAGATGAAAAAACGATCATAATATGTAGTAAGGACATCAAATGTGTTGCTCTTTTGGTTTATTTGAATAAAAAATGAAAGCCAAGGTATATCTGGTTTTATTAACATCTCAGGTGTGTAAAAAAAGAACCTGATGAACAAAATACTCAGGTTTTTTTTTGAAAATTTATAACCTGTCCTGTTTTACCTCAAAACATCAACCGCAGAATCAGGTCATCACACGACCCCTTTTGGGGCCAGTCGCACGCTTCGAACTATCCATCTTCAGACACCCATCGCGATCACCACGCCAACTAGGTGGCTGAAAGATAAAAATATAATACGAAACAAAAATCATGCGGAAATGTACATTTTAAACATTCTCTTAATGATAACCCCAGAACAAGGTAAGACTTATCTTCCACAACTTAGCCCATGTCGCAAGTTGACGTTAATTTCGAAAATAAATTAAAGAAGAGCCTCGAGCGGGCAGAGTTTCGAACAAACTGGCGAGCGGCAGTTAGATGTTCAACACAGTTTAAAGAGCTGTTTAGATGAAATTTTCAAAGGATTTGTTTCCCAGTTTTCGCTGTAGAAAGCTTTTGTTCCGAAGTTTCACCTGCTCTGAAATCTACGTGTCGTTCTTATCTTGTTCATTGTGATAATTAGCTATTTTTGAGAGCACAGATGAAGTTTTGTATGAATAGAGACTGGAGTCGTTCTGGAAGTTTTAAGCAAGCAAGTGGTGGTTTGTGCTTTGTTTTTGAATCTTTTTAATGTCTTGCTGTTGTGTTGGGCGCTTTGAAGTTATTTGCTTTGTGTGTGTCTTGAATTTGTTGATATTGCTGAAGTAGTTACTGTGGTTAAAATGAACGTGTACTATTTCTTAAGAATGTTTGGTTTTCTCGTAGACCGAAACGTGATCGAGGTAAAGAACAGGTCCACTTTGCAATAAAATAAAAAAAAACAGAACTGCGCAGGTTATCTCGCTTGGTGAGGTGTATGAATGAATTGTTAAGTTTTATCTACCGACACAGTACTATGGCAGGCTTCGACTAAAAAACCAGTTTTTTCCTGATGACTGTGGGACAAATGCCATCTCCAAGGTTGCTCTCCTCTACTCCTTGTTAATCCTTTACCGTCCTTCCCAAAATACCATGTATCCATGTTCTAACCATTATGCCCATATCTTCGCACCATAAAACATGGTGTTGTCAACCCGCCACGTATTTGCATCGCACCCAGCGATAAATAACGCGGTGCCCACTTTCGCTGACAGTCATTTTGCCAGTTTCCTCTGAATCTAATTTGGAGTGATACATGCCACCGTCGCAGACCACAATTACGTTAGTGTAGGGTGCCATAAATTTGGCAATTACAGGCTCGATGGCAAAGCAGGGGTGTTAAAATGCTGCTGAAATATGATTGTCCAGTGTCGCTACATGGGTATTAATACTCGTAAGTTGAACAAATGACATAGTTCGGCTCTTTGGCAGCTTTTGTTTAGCCATGCCCTTTATTTCCTTGGATTAAATGACATGTGTTGTTATCAACATGTGTAAAATGAAAATGTGCAGTGTCAGCAGCACAATAGAAAAAATATGAATGAAGATTCAAAGTCCAGATATCAAGATGGAGAATCAAGATGGAGATGGATGGACGGAGATTCAAGTTCCATAATATCAAATTAGTCCGAAAAATAAAGCTGGATATTTTGTAAAACTCCTTAATCGCTTTTAGGACAATAGGACAGCTTTAAAGAAAAGAAGTCAATTTAGCAATATTCTTTGACCAAGCCAGGTATTTCGCAACATTTTAGGTGTCCTAAGAGAAGCAGCTTAATGCCGTCGGCGACGCCGCGGCGGGAACGCGCCAGACGCTTAAACTTCCTTCACGGAATCTTCCAAAAAAGGATACATATTTTGGCACCACACACGCCGTTATTGTACAGCTTCCTTTATTCTAGTTAAAAATGTAGGGGTTTTATCTTAGAAAAATATGCTTTGTAATGGATAGCTCTGTTTTAAAAGCAGCTTGTAAATTTTAAGCTTGGTATTTGGACGTGAACGTTAGACGGCGACCGGGTAAAGTGACGCAAATTGTTTCTTGAACAAAATATTTAGTGCACCGACCGTACACAGTTCCGCGAATAAGCGAACTCCTTTTGTTGTAGTTTTTAGCTTGACATAAATACGTTACGATGTACTGTTTGTAGTCGAGTATGCGAGGAATAAAAGTACTCATGTAAAAGATAATATAGGCTTTATAGGCTTTAGAATACGCCGATGACCTTGAACAGCGCACTGGCCGGAGACCGACGCGGTCTGGTCACGGCCGTTTGTTTGCGCATGTATTTCAAATTATAAAAAAAATAAAATGAACAGGCGTACTAGCTAGGGCCTCTAAAAGAAGTTACCAATTCTCATATTTGCAAATTTCCTATCTTTGAGTGTAAGAATCGATTAGAGAGATTGTGATCGCGATAAGGCGGATTATTAGAGGTTTGAAAAAGTTTTTTAATCCATAATGTAGTAAATTCTGCTCAGGTCAAAATAATCAACATAATATGAAATTCTCCTTAGAAGAATATGTATGAATTTCGGGAATTGCCCACGGGATCATACTTCCGGAATAAAAATACCATAATCTATCTCTGTGCCAAATTTCACCCAGACCCGTTCAGTTGTTTTGGCGAGATTGAGTAACAAACATCCATTCATTCATACTTTCGCATTTGTAATAGTAGTAAGATATTTTTGCATGTTCGTAGTATTTGTAGGTTCAGTATTTTGAGAGAAAAAACTGATTTGGCAACTGTTAAGCCCTTAATAGTGTTCAAATAGCCTGCTCATGTTCCTCCCTTTCCATTTTATCCGATGTATCGTTCATTTTAAAACAAGCAAGCAATAAGAAACAGTGAAGGACTTACTCCTATTCATAATCACAACACTTGATAAAGAGATGTCACTCCATAATAAATAATAGGTATCTATCTACTTCGTAGTTAACAAACAAAACAGAAGCAAAATAAAAATATAAAAAACACTAAAGAGTACCTATAATGTCCAAAAAGAAATACATTAACATTTAAGCCGATATAAAATGACGCAATTCAGCGCACAATGTCTGTAATAACGAGCCTACTGTGAAAAGAAATCTACAAAATATATTTTTTACAACTGGCAATATTGTCAACGTTGAAGGAAATTATGTTCTAAGGTATAAAGGAAGGGTTTCCTCGTGATACGGGTATGTTTTATAACCATAATAAAATATCATCGAGGTATAAATCATTGGGTATTTTGTTGGGAGTCTTAAAATTGCCCTTTCTTAGCTGATTTCCGAATGAAATGAACGTTAATATTCCATTTATTATCGCGTCTCAAGGCCGGTTTAGGGAAACGTAATAAATCAATGATTTAAGCCCAATTCTTCTCTTTAAGAATTATTAGGATTTTGTTAAATGATTTATTTGATGTTGTTTGATTTTGCGAGTTATCTGCTTTTGGATGATTTGTTTCGGTTTATTTACGAGAAGGAATTAAAGTATTGCTTAGTGCTTTAAAATGGGTGTTAAAACACACTTTCTTCCTATCACTACAGTCATTTGTTTGTCCTGGATCATACCTGGGCACCTTCTAGTTTCGGCGATATTAGCGATCTAAGTTCCAACTTTTTCACAAGTTTTTTCTAATTTCAAGTTTTTAATAACTTTACATTAAATACCGCTGTGACTCCGCAATATTCAACGTGTCCATAAGCACATTGTTTTAAGTGCGTTACATTGAGTCCTACCGTAAAACGTGATTTCTCACCCCAAAAAAATTTCGTTTCCCAGCAATAAGCTTTCATCGTCATATTTATTTCTGTAAATTGGTTTAAAAAACTCTTTTACATGTCAACATGTTGTTTTAAAACTAGATGGGGCCGGTGTTTTGTACCTGACTATGTGTGGGCCCCACTGAAGCTTAGCGTCTAAAGTTAAGCCCAAGAACACCGTGCTATCTTCAGGATTCAACTCTTCGCCCTTCACCAACACACCAGTTTTCACCTGCCTAACGTGAGGTAGTGCAAACTTAATGCATTTGGTTTTGCTTAGCGTTACTTAATTTGATGTACTGAATGCTTGGTTAACGGCTTCGTGCAGGGTTCGTTTACTCCTTGTAGAATAACCAAGCAAGTATCCATTAACACAAAGTCCAATCAGTAGTTGTCCAGCAAAAATTATGCCACAGAAGTGAGCAACAGAATCCTCCAGGGAGAAAGTTGAGGGTATAAAAGCAGCGATGTGCACTATTTGCAGCTGCATCAATTATTCAGTGCACTTTACCGTCGACTGTGTGATAGATTGTTCGCCCTTACAAGCAATTACCAGTTGACCACCAGTTGGAACAGCTGGTTAGCTAAAATGAGAAAAAATAACGGAGCAAACTGACGAAATGTGGGTACCTATCAGTAGCGAAGGGTCAATTTTTATAAGAGGTAAGCCGGAGTCCATGTCTTTAATGTGATTATATTATTTGTCTGTAGAATACTGACTGTGCCATTTTTCAAAGGGAAGACGGTAGGAATCGAGTTCTATGGAACCATCGCCACTGGTACCTATATCATACACCTCGGGTAGTCGGCCGAAAGTAAATCTTAAAAAAAATTGTTTTTACTTTAACTTGCAGGACTATGAGGCAGATAGGTAAATTAAAATAGTATTCTTTTTGGGTGTAAGTAAGAAAAAGCACTTGGACTTGCTGTAGGAAACACGTTCGCCAGTCTGCAAAGTGGTGGTAATGCTTACTGTTCAGGATTGGCTCGATATCTACATAGATGCCTCATATTCTCGTGGAGGCTATTTTAATGCTCCAACAAAACTGGCGTCACTGTTGCACTATTTGCAGCCACATCAACAATTTAGCACAAACCGTCGACCGTCTACTCTGATAGATAGTGAGCTTAACATCTAAAAGCAGTAGCATTCGTTTTAGTTACTGTTAAGTTAATCTACTCTTAATATAGACGAAACTCTGCAGCTTTTGTAAGCGCATCTTTTCAATTTATTCAGGATACATTACCAAACTATAGATAAGATATAGCTCCTGGCTAAGTAAAACTAGCAAACACAGGTCGATCTTGAAGGTTGAGCAACACTAGCCGAGATTGGTTCATAGATGGGCGATCAGCCATTACCTATCGAGAGCCCTCAGTCTTAGACAAACACGATAAGGTCCCGGCTATCATTTATGTAGAATTTTTACAGTTGTTAGGAGTAATTGGAAAGCCCGAATTCTGAAAACTAGTCTTACCATGGGGTATCGTGTTACCCAGTTAGGGTTGTGGAGATCAGATAGGCGGTTGCTCCATATAATATACTGGTATTCCGGTTAGACAGAAAACCAAACCCATCTAGCATAGGGCAGTTGAACTGTGTTGAGATAATAGAGTGCGCGGTCTAAACATAACGTAAAAACGTCGATTTTTAAATTGAAAATACAATTAGTCTATACCAATTTAGTTAAATGTTTGCAATAAGTACAATCAGTATCATCCATAGATATGAAGAAATTCTTAAAATTGTGAAAATATTATAATGTGAAACGAGTATCTTTAATTTTCAAATCGACGTATTTTCGTCAAGTTTACATTGCACGGTCGAGCTAGGCTCTCAGACAGCAAGCCAAAACGAAATCGATTCTTTGAGAAAGATAAAGCAGAGTACACAACGACGAAACAAAAACAACCTTTTAACCTACCACTATCACATGAAAAACTAAGGCTTAGTACACAAAAGCGGTGTCGCGGCTGCACTATTTGCAGGCACATCACTTATTCAGGGCACATTATCGCCGTCCGGTGCGGAATCATTGTGGAAGTGGCGCGGATATTTTTGGTGCACTTCAGGAATTTGTCATTTTGGCTGGCACGTTGCTATTGTAGTGCTTGATTATTTTGGGTCCTATTATGCAGTGATACGGTTCATTATTTACTATGTTATATATGTTTTACTAAAACAAAACCTAAAGTGTTTTAGTCAAATGTATTCGTTTAAGGGCTGTTTACATGACAATTCATACGTGTCCGCGATTTAGAGAATTTATGTATAAACTTCTTAGGCATTCATAAACGTCTGCACGCAAGTCATAATATACCATGTGACGTTCTTGGTTGTTTGTAACATGATATGCATAATAAGCGCTATTTCCAATTTTAGGCTGCGTTACTTTGCGTTGTTGTACAGTTAATAATAAAAATAGCAGACGTCTACCATTTAAAAATATACCTTTTGTTTCCCAATGTTAAGAGACTATTGAAGGACCCATTACATCCAACTGTGATTCTCGAAGGGTTAGGCAGAGGTGTACCTAATAGTACACCCACATTTCGCCAGTTATGTTTAAGTTCCATGTAATCGGGGCGAGCCTTTTACCATCAACCAGCCACAAATCCAGTCTCCGCAGCTGCTACTGAGAAATTCCTGAAGGAAAAACCCAATAACAATTTGTCCGACCCGGGAATCGAACCCAGGACCTCATGCTCAGCAGTCGTGCTTGCGACCACTCGACCAACGTGGCAGTTTAATATTACATACTAAGACTATTAAAGGACTCTCCAAAAAATAAGTTTACAGATTATAATTTCAAGTTTATTTCGCTGTCTCTGGTTAAAAACGTCAGAAGCAATCTACGTGACTATGTGATAATCCTAACGTTGCAGTCTAAAACACTTGCCCCGCAGATTGTCGGACAGTGATTTATGCAAAGAATTATATTATAAAACTGTGGAAGCTAGAGAACTGTACAGAGATCGTATCATAAACGGGACGTTTCCCTTGGCAACACAAAAGGCTTTGAAATATTCATAGATTGATGTCAACAGTTTAAATATTTATTTAGGTAAGGTTATTATGTAGACCGTACATTATACAGACTACAAATAGAATAAAAATAATAATACAACGACAACGACGACGACGACATTAGGACACTTAGTTGTCATAGTACTCCTCCGCATCGCTTGCATCCAGCAACGTCCCGAGAAGACTGGCAACATTGCCACGTTGAATGGCAATGCTAACTCTTTGGCCAAAGAAAGAGCCAGCCCTCTGGTCACGCGAAGTGTCGAACAGTCGGCCAGATTCCTTAAAAAGGAGACGCGTATTCGGGCCATGACCAGAGCGTTTCGAACCCAAACGGCTCAAAACTATAAATACCAATAAAGTTATAGTATTCGCGCCGCTTGAGGATATCAGCAGCCGCAGCAGCAGCGCCCGCACAGCCCACACAACACACAGTTTAAAACAGTCTCAGAATAACTTATTTCTAGTGTCACAGTCACTCCACAATTTCCTTACTTTACCTGCCCGCAGTAAGTAAGGTCTGGCTTTAAATGTCACACTTGATATATATTTTATTCAGAAATCTTCATTACATACACGGCATGTACTTTGCATATAGTTAGAAATGTGTAACTTTAGCTTCGCTATCATGCAAATGAAATGTAACACGGAAGCAATTGTGCGTAGTTTATGAACAAAATCCATTCAGTAGGACTGTTGTTGGGACCTGAGCTAACTTACGACGCGATGCAGACGAAGTTACGCGACTCACCTGAGTTTGTGATTGGCTCAATTTTGAACTGAAAGAACGGTGGATGAAAAACTTTAGACTAGAAACTTTAAGGCGGAAGCGCTTTTTTTTTTTTTCGCATGGTAATTCATTAAATGACCCCCCCACTCTGGGCGGAGCGGAAGGGAGTGTCAGACTTGTACTGACTAAAATCCATCCATGTTCCTTGTTTGAAGTTTGTGTTCCAGGGCCACGGTATCTCTTTCGAACAGTCCCGCAGCCCTGGCAGGCATCGGCCCTTGCGGACCCCTACTTGTTTGCTGACATCTCTTTGAGGCGCACGTGGAACACGAACGCGCCGTCGACACGGCCTGTCGTCATAAGACGGCCGGACGGCGAGCTAGCCCATAACTCGCCGTCCACAGGCCCGCGCCTACTGTGGCCGGGAGCCACCACGTGATCCCCGACGCTCAGGGCGTCTCTCGCGGTGGCTGGGACGTGAGGTTCTTTCCCTCTCACGTCCCGCCAGGTGGAAGCACTAGGGTATAAATATGGTTTTACTAAGTTCATTTAATCCCATTGAATGACTTTTTCATGAAATAGTCGTCCAATGGGATGAAATAATAACAACCGTTTGGATCAATCTTTAGGTTAAGCCGCGCTTGCCTAGGTTGGTCTGTGGGTGGGTGACCACCTAATACATAACGAGTTTCCTCCGTGCCTCAGAAAGCACGTTAAGCCGATGGTCCCGGCTCGCATTTGTAGATCTTTCACAGTCGATACGATACAGGTAGTCAGTGGCCTGAAAGTCTGACAACCAAGCTTACCAAGGGGTATCGTATTACCCGGTAATAACTGGGTTGTGGAGGTCAGATAGGCAGTCGCTACGTGTAAAATACTGGTATTCAGCTGCATCAGGTTAGACTGGAATCCGACCCCAACATAGTTGGGAAAAGCCTAGGTAGATGAATGTCTTTATGATTTTAATTACTACAATTATCTAAATACATACGTTTTACGGCCGCGAATCATATATTGTTCAACATACAGCCTGAAACTGACCAGCAAATTGAAAATGCGTAAGAAAATTTAAATTTACCAGGCTACCTTGGCGCATCCCCCTTAAGTGTGCAGATCTGAATTTATTTCGACATTACTTAGTATGTAATCTTGATTGAAATTATGGCGGCAAATATATTTTTCGTCGCTCATAATACCTTACTATGCTCGACAGCATTTCAACATTAAAATCTCACAGATACTAAACAGCCGGTATCTGCTCAAAAGCGAATCATTTTCATTCACTTCAGAACATAAATCCGAGTGCCTACGCAATTCCCGCAGGACGTACTACAGTTTATCTCTGAATTAAATTCGTTCGCGAGAATTTACAGCACAGAATTCATACAGACCAGTGTAATTTCGTAAACAGAGGCTCTTCCTAATCGAGGCTCTCCGGGAGTGCATCCGAATGGGATTATAAAAAGGACACGTCTGCAATTGCATTGGAATTTCAAATGAGTATATTTTTTTAGGCCGTCTGAGTGTTTCGCGAATTAAATTAGAGCCGAATAGTAAACTCAGTCTAGTCGGCTATTTACGTACGTGCCCGCTGCCGTGTTCATGTCGGGAAAATAATCTGCACTCAGATGAGCATGCCGAGATGTCATTATAGTTTTAACGGATTTCAGTTCGGAATGTGAATAATTATCATGTCTGGTTATGCTATTTCTGGAGTTTTATCGATCTGGCTGTATGATTCTGATGGAGCCATTGTCTACGTAGATTTAAATATTTTCTTAAACCGTTACTCGTTGACCTTTGTCGGTGTAAACTCAAATACAAGTGTAGAGCTTTCAGCCCAGGATTCTCTTTGATACCAATGTGTGATTCGGTCAGAAAGATAACACAACAAAGTAAGGCCTCGTACACATAAACATGATACGACGTCGCATCGTGCTACGACGCGGCAAAGACAAACAAGCATTAAAGAAAAAAAAAGTAAAAAAAATATATATATTTAAAAATTAAAGAATTTTCCGCGTCGTAGCACGATGCGACGTCGTATCATGTTTATGTGTACGAGCCCTTATGGGCACTGATTAGTGAGTTCCACCTCTGACATAAGGCGATCAGTATGTGAAAGACGTATAAGTAGTAAGTACCAGTTACCTACAACGTAAAAAAAAAGTTTTTGCATATTAGTTACAAATACTTGCTGTATTTTGCACTGAAGCCCATCCATTTCCAATTACGTAAAGTACCAAATATTCATCAGTCGAACATTCTGAGTATCCAAACCATTTTCCACTTATGCTAGTATCAGACTATCAGTTGATCATTCGTCTGCATTTCAAACAGCTTCTGTGTGTTATAGCGTTCAATATCGTAATTGACGTGCCGGCAACGTCCGGAGCCGTCCGAAGCCGAGCGGATTATTGCGACTGCCGGCGACTGTACAAACGGTCTGTCAGTGTGTACTTGCTTTTATGGTATGAAATGTATTGAGCATAGCTGTGTGGTGAATATTGAGCAATGGAGGAGTGTAAATTATGTTGTTACCTCACTGAATGGTGTCTTTAGGCAAACGCCTAAAGACATCGTCTTTTTCGCTGCTAGAATTCAAAAGGAAAATTAAAACACTAAAATATTTCACAGTTAGTGATATTATGGTGTCTTTTGGTCCATTATGGTTTCTTAGACGAAGCAGCTCGTTGGTCGAGTGGTCGCAAGTGTGACTGCTGAGTATGAGGTTCTGGGTTCGATCCCCGGGTCGGACAAGTGTTATTGGGTTTTTCATCAGGATTTTTTTCAGTAGACAGCCACGGAAACTGGATTTGTGGCCAGTTGATGGCAATAGGACCGCCTCCTATTACATGGGACTTAAACATAACTGGCTTAATGTGAGTGTACTATAATAGGGTACACCTATAACCCTTCGAGGATTACAGGCGTGATGTTATGTTATGTTGTGGTGTCTTTTGATTGACCACTGGTTAATAGTTTGACTTCATCACCAGAGATCGGAGTGTGCAGGTAGAGTTTATTTATCTAAACCTCAACTATGTGGATACCCATCCTTCCCAGTGATTACCAGATTTATTATGGAACTTATAAATATTCCAGGATTTTAAAAATAAAGATCATCCACACATTACTTACTTCCATGTATGTCATCATCATCTGCCTAGCCTTTTCCCAACTATGTTGGGGTTGGCTACCAGTCTAACCGGATGCAGCTGAATACCAGTATTTTACATGGAGCGACTGCCTATCTGACCTACACAACCCACTTAGTACTGGGTAATACGATACCTCTTGGTAAGACTGGTTGTCAGACTTTTTGGGCAAGTGACTTCCTAACGACTGTCAAAGATCTACAAATGACACCTTACTTCCATGTATGTATAGGGAAATATATTACAATACCAATACCTGAACATAACTAATTTTGCATAGCAGTAATAATATTTAATATTTTTATACGCAAACCCTGCGTAGGGAACTACAGCTGTTTTTGACATGGAAAGAAAAATTCTAGTGCGAGCAGGGTTTGAACCTGCGACCTTCTGATCGTAGACGTCCGGTGTACTGAACACCGGACGTCTTAACCAATTAGACCATCGCACCCTGCTCACAGCTCTCGAAATTTTCATTCCAATTTTTATTCCATGTCAAAAACAGCAGTAATAATATTTGGCTTAGAGATAAATGCATTGTGTGAACGTTTGTGCATATGAAATGTATGTACGATATAAAATTGAGAGATAAATAACCAGACTTCACACAACATCATAAGTAAATGCACGCTATACAATATTTGAATGGCAATAAAGACCGACTGCTCGCACTTATACAAACAATTTGCTAATTGATTGCAGTAGGTGCGGGCACTTCAGAGTGTTCGACAATTTGTTATATCGACGTCCAATATCCTAATTGACACTTGGGTAATACTGTGCCATCGATCTGGTGCAGGAATGGCCAACATTTAAATATGCTTTTTAGTGTTTTCAGTCGGGTTTTTTAGTTTTTCAACTACTTTTTTTTTTACAAAATGTTAGTCTCTGAGGTCTATATTTATGAGCCAAAGTTGGCTGGAAATAAAATAAATTATTATTGTATTTATTATAAAATGTGGTCACAAATTGTTTCTGAAAAAAGAGAGACAATAAAAACAAAATTCTTACTTTGAAATCCTACTGCTTATGAGATTAATATTTACATAAAACTATACAGAATTAAGGTCCATTTAAGATTTTTTTTTATTGAAAAGGTCTTAAAAAGATAAGTGACTTCTGTTGTTGGCGTGTCCAAAATGTGCAGTTACGTGCCAATCGTTTGCCATCCCTGATGGCTTTGATTTAGAATTAGGGATTGGCTTTTAGGCCACGTGATAAGGTAAAGGTATTGTTGTGTGCAGGGCATCAATTTCGCAGGTTCGAGGAGTGCTTTATACTGGTGGAGTTGAGCGATTACGAGATCGATTTGTGTGATGCTGTGAGGCTGTCATCGTCATTATCAACAGTGTTAAGATGTTTACTAGTAAATGTAGATCTGGCAATTAAAACTAATATATTTATGCGGAAACAAAATACTTAAAAATAAAGATAGAGCTAAGAATATAGGAAGTATATTCTTAAACATAACTTACCACCTACATTTCGCCAGTTATGTTTAATTCATGTAATAGAAGGCGAGCCTATTTCCAGCAATAGGGCACAAATTCAGACTTCGTGGCTCCTACAAAGAAATTCCTGACGGATTAACCCAATAACACTTTGCCCGTCCTGGAAATCGAAGCCTCATGCTCAGCAGTCGAACTTGCACATATTCTTAAAATGTTGCTTAAAACGAAAAAATATAATGCTTATAAAAACTACGAAAACTTTTCCTTCTAAACTCAAAATAGTCTCCATTACTCCATTGTAATTATTTGTGATCGAAAAAACTTTGTCAGTTCCCAATATTTGACAATTACCGATGTGACTAAAGAACTTTCTAGAAAGTTAGATAGAAGTTAAATTGAGAAAACACAACAAACAGTGGAAACGTATATAAAGGATCTAATAGTGTTCCCCATCGTTTAGGGCGAGTACGTTAGGGCGAGTAAAATATGTGACAGTGTGGACACGCTTCGCGGAGCGGGGAAGAATTGTAACCTTTTGCGACCTTTAATATGTATGAACATTGTTCTCGAGATACATTACATAATAAGTAGAATGAACTCGACCATTTCAATGAAAATGTTCACTAACACACGATAACATCTCATGTCTACAGATCCTTGTAAAATGCAGTTACAAAACTTCATTTTTGAGTTTTTTTTATTTATTTTATTTACGTATTTATAACCAACTTATACTTACAGTTTACAACACACATACAATATTTTTATTGGTTAAACATAAATATCAGAATAAAAAATAGTAATAAAATTAGGAAGTAAACAATATGGTGGACTTAAAGAATAAACAAAACATTTTTAGTAGACAGAATAAACACAATGAAAATGAATAAAACTCATGTCATCATAAAACTATATATTTTTTAGTAGGGATACAATTTGTTTACCCCGAGGAGATAGTTGGAAGGCATCCCACTAGGTGGACCGATGACCTGGTAAAGGTTGCAGGGATCCGCTGGATGCGAGACGCACGGGACCGGTCAATGTGGCGACACTTGGGGGACTCCTATGTCCAGCAGTGGACGTCTTTCGGCTGAAATGATGATGGTGATGATGATGAAGAGATAGTATTGGGAGTGGCAATGGACTCCAGGTATCGAGAAGCAGTGTTGATGAGTCTCAGTTCAGTTTAATAATATCGGTTTTCAAAATGTCGATAGTTCAGTAAAAGCACGTCAGCTTAATGTTCAAACAAACTTTTCTAATAAAGATTTCATCGGTGTGCGATCAAAAAGTCGATTCACGGTCTTCATTACGGGGTGCCAATCACATCGTCTCGTGTGAAATCATAACTCAGCAAGACGCCAACCCCTCTCGCTAAATCTTTGGGGAAGCTCCATCTATTGCGTTTAATTATAGCCCGACCCCAGCTCTCCACTACCTGAAGATCGTTAATCTTTCTTAAAGATATATACCCTGCTTTAGAAGAGGCTTGCTCGCTGTAAGCGCTTCATACAGCGCTGTACGTGTGCTTCGTCTAACGGCACAGTTTAACCTTTGCCGCTGTTTTGCTACATTTGCTTCAGGGCTGGATTTAGAATGTGTCGCACTAGGATAAGTTTTCCGGGTTAATTTGTTATAGTTTTGACGGCAAGAGGCTTGTAAACTGTTTTATTACAATTTTATACGTTATAAAATAGTTGGTTTACCAATTAGCTTGAGTAATCATCCTTTGTTTAATGGATATGGTGGGAGTTTGAATGAAAATAGTCTCAGTAATCGATAGCACCTGGAAACTGGCAGAAAGCCAGAACAAGGTTAAGCAGAAACGTAAAATAACTTGATTTATCTTCGACATGATATGGCCATTACTTAGGGCGGTCGCGGCGCCAATCTAATCTAAATCCGTCCCTGGTTCCAAATTGGAAAGTCTTTGAACTTTCCCCTCTGGGTATTAAGATGGGTACACGGCTTTACGTGTTCAAATCTCTGAATCGACGTTTATGTTTATTGATTAACGGGACGAAGGCAGATTTCAATGAGCTCCATTAACCAATTTGGTTTGAGTTCAGACGGTTTAAAGTTTATAGCGTTCCAGCTATCAAGTTGATTAGCCGACGTCAACTGTTGCTTTGAACTTTTGTTTCTGATTTACATAATGGTATGTCTATAAACGGGTCTTAAAGCACGTTATACTTTCGCTGTAAAGTGTAGACGTCTTTAGTTGAAACAGTAAAGTTACATTCTAAAGTAAGAGAAATTCTGTTTGATTTATACATGGAAGGCCATTTTACCAATACATACATCGACTTTAATGAATTTCTCAGCAAACAAGAAACACAACTAACACCCCTGATTAAGACACCCTAATTGGCTTTAACCCAATAAAACAATATTGACCTTAAATCACTATATTTACACTTGAAGTCAGACAAACAAGTTTTTTAAATTTGTACACATTGGAGTACACAAGCGGTTGTGCCAGTCTTTGACACAAGTCGTACAAGAGCTATACACACAGAGTACAGACTGTCTGGTCACGGCGAGCGCTAAGTAAATACTCCTGCGTCGGCGCTCGCTTTCAATTAACGTAGTACGTAGGTAACTATATTCTAGAGTTAGATATGATACCTGCCTTTGATGTCCTCTCATATTCGTCCGACTGTAATGTGTAACTTGCTTTTGTGAATGTTCATTTTGTAAGCTAATTTAGTTGATGCGTTTGTGGGGACTTTATTTATTGCAAATATTGGGCATACAGTTTGTTACTCAAAGGGATGTAATCAATGTAGTACGTGTAGATGACCGGTATGTATGATACTGTTGATCAACTTCAAGAAATTCGGAACCTTACAGAAAGAATGTCTGTATTGGACAGATATTTCCAAAAACAAAGTACAAATTCAATAAAGAAAACATCCCATAACAAAATTGAAAAAGATTTACGCAACTTTAACATTTAATAACACCGAGGACCTTCCAACGAGCTCCTAAAGAGACAACGACATAAATGTCCTTAACAAAAATGAAGATGCTTCCCTGAAACTGGAAGATTTATACACTCGAGGTCCTCTGAGCTTCAAACCAAAGACAATGGAAAGGTCTCGACAAAGTTATTTAAATTACGCGACAATTTTCTTGGGCCATAACGTTTAAGTGGTGGAGGCGTCGAGACCCAGCTAAATGAGGTTTTAAGCCGTCGTTTTCATGAAAAGGGATTCGCAAAGCAGATTTGAGGCAGACGTCGAGGCACGAGTGTACAATGGCGGGACTCATCCCTCGATCCCGCGATCCCGCGACCTGACAACTCTACGCGAACATTGCATTGTTTTACGAATATACTGTGGCTTATGACACTTCAAATTAAGCGAGACGAATTTTCGCCTTTTGTTTCTTTCAAAAGGAAATATCATTATGGTATTTTCTGCTGAATTATGTGTCATGAATTGGTATTTACATTGCGTTTGTTTTATGTGGAGCTGAAGCTTAGTTCCTGATTTCAAAATGAGTTGTGGCGACAAGAATGAAATAAAAGCTTAACTTCATTAAATGTTTAATATCTTGTTTAAGTGATAAGCGACTCGGTTATGACATAATTATCATATTCATAAAAGATGGTGTGTTAATTTCTTCTTTTGCCTAACGATTAAGATATTTTATTTTTTATTGAAGGAAAGGTATGTATGTTTCTCTGTTAATGAGGTCAGCCAATTTGATATGAATTCGAACTCATCTAAACCAAGCATGCAGTTTGGGCTATACGGTGGACACAGGTTGCAAGAGCCAGTTTTGAAACTGTGCTAATGGAGTGTGTATTGGCAGACCAACCGGAATGCAACTTTTTGAACATAAAAAATTCGTAAATTCAAGTCACTTTTATTTTTGGTTCAACGATCTATCTACACTATTGTTTCAAGTACTTTTTCATCCATTTTCCAGCATGCAATTTTCATAAAGACCTATACATATGAATGTCTCATATAAAATGAAATGAATGATAATTTGAGAATCTCTACGGGATGTTTTGAGCGTTTAGTTCTAGACAAACATGCAATAACTATCGTTTAGCGGAGACATTTTTATGACCATCTCAAATTGGAAGCACTGTTATTGACTTTTGCAATTTTGAATGGGTTTAAGAATAGTCTGCATTATTTGTTGATTTGTTTTATTAATTCGTGTCTCTGCCAAAAACTGTACACCGACGAATTGTCAGTGTGTTGTCTTAGGCGTGTTTTCTATACAAATTCAGATACTTTCTTACAATGTTAAAATCTGCGGCCCTGTGCCACACGACGGAGCGCGGTGCAGTGGGAGAATCGCCTAACGGCATGCTCTGAATTATTATTTGAATTAATACATTGTGATTCTTTGCTTCCTGCTATGTTAGAATAAGAATAATCGGCGTATAATGTTCCCACTGCTGGGACACAGGCCTCCTCTTTATGAGAGGGAATTCGCTATAATTCACCACGCAGGCTCAGTGCGGGTTGGTAGATGTCACATGATTTCGTATTTGTGGTTCTAGGACGTGTCGGTTTCCTATGAATGTTACCCTTCACCGTTTTTCTAAGTTGAATCGTCTTAATTCAGAGACGTATTAGAACACGTATAATAAAGGTAATAAGACCATACTCAAGGAATCTGCATTCAGATTTATAATTGTCCAATCATCGTGCATCATGCTGAGTGGTAACCTGCTTGTCGCAGTCACGACGTGCAAGCTCTTAACTTTTTATATTTTTGTTCCGTCCTGTTGAATTTATAGTTAATTGTTTATTTTTTGTCATTTTGTATGATGCACTTCATGTGCCTGCGACAAATAAATATTTTTTCTTACTTTCTTTCAAACAAAAATATTATTCACACGTGTTTTTTTATTGTTCTGTGTTTTTCGTTACTTTCATCCCAGAGTCTTTCACAGTTTCAACACTTGCACTCACACCGAGGCGACCTCTATACTACAGACATAGCCCAAGGCTACCAACAAAAGATCGTGCACAACGATATATGGTGTGCATCGCACCTTTGTCTAATCCTGTGTTGTTGTTCTTTGCGTTAATTTATAGCACTATCAGCAGAATGTTGCGGGTCGGGAGGATAGTGCGGTCCTATGCGATCGGAGCAATTTGTTTGTTGAGTGTTTTCATCAGGAAATTGTTTCCTTTTATAGTGTCGATGGTGGATTTTCTTAACTGTTTTGGAAATTAAATACTTTAGTGAATAGTTTTGTTATCAAATCAATGTTGCTCCAATAGGTTATTTTTCTAATGTTGTTCTGATGGCGAAGATGTAACTTTGATAGCTTATATCTCGGAAACGTGATGCTTTAGAAGACAAACAAAACTGGTTTGTATTGATGCCAGTTTTTGATTAATTTAGGTTTAATTCGTTGTCTCTATTTTGAAAATAAAACAAAATGGCTGAAGTACGGCAGTCCCAATCATTCACAACCCTTTTTACAAGTCGGCTAATTGGTCAAAGTCATAGTCGGCCCATCTCTAGTGAGTATGTATCAGGAATCGAATATAATTCTACATCAGTGAACAATATGCCTACAAACACAGCCTCACATGGTACTAAATTACAATTTGTTGCCATGCATAAATTGAGCGTTAGTCAATGTAGACACTTGTTACCTAATGCATGCACGCTCTTAGTTCTAGTTTAATTTGGTTCTCTATCTTAAAAGCTAGTTTACATGTTTCCAGTTTCTACGAAATGTGTGATTTGAATCATGTGAATGGTCGAGTTCATCTAAGAACAATAGTTTACAGTTAAATTAAATATAATAGTTAAAAAAAAAAAAAACGCTTTAGAGTGATGTCATTTTATGTTTCGTATTCTTCTCAGCAAACCCTTTCATTTGATACCCATATCATGAGAATGCATAAAAATAACTAGTCCGCCATCATTGGGAGTCCGCTATATTGGAATAAGAATGACAACGCTTAGCTAACCATGCATTGTCATCTAAGTGTTTTAAACATGTATGCAAAGTTTCAGCTTAATCCGAAACCAGGAAGTGATTCAAAAATTTCTAAGATGTTTTTACATAGTTTTCAGTTGAAGCTTATAAAAACGTGTTAAAAAGTCTGTAATCGAGCTTATAGTACAGTACTTAATGTTCATTAGGTAAATCTCGTAAAAGGTAATTGGAAATACTAAACCAATAATCAACATAGTGCTAAACCAATATTGCTAACATTTAACCGTTGTGTTCCATTACAACTACGCTAAAGTGGCAGTTAGCCAGTTTCCTTAGCCTTTCAAGGAGGTAACCTACTTCTTAATTAACATCTTTAGTTCTCGTGGCTGTTGGGTTCCATTATGACGTGGTGGCCCAGTGATTAAGGCTCCCCTCTTATGCACGAGGTTGTGAGTTCAAGTCTAGGCCAGCAGTGAAAGGTCAATTTTTATCAGAGGTTAGCCGGAGTACATATCTTCAATGTGATTATATTATTTATCTATACTATACTGACTGTGCCAGTTTTTAAAGGGAAGCCGGTAGGAACCGAGTTCTTTGGAACCTTCGCCACTGTAGGCCAGTGCTGCTTTTTGAATAAAAAGTTGCCGCACACTACGAATTTCTCTCGTGAGTACTATTATGATTTATTATTTCAAATTCAATCTTCAATCTTGAATATCACTACCATCGCGCTAAAGGAAATTATCGTGAGGAAACCTGGATTTTGCGATTCCGTCTTGACTAAGCGTCGTGGCTATAATGTCTATGCGAGACATGCTCTGCATGAGAACAGGCTTTCACTCGAAGTGGGGCAGTAGCAGCCTGGTATTATATTATAATTGACTTACGTAACAGAAGAGAGATGCTACTAATATAATTTTTTGTATTTCATTTAGTAAACCATGTTGAACAGATAAGTAATATCTCATGGTGAACAAAATTGCAACCTGTATCTGTAAATTTCATGTCTTATATAGGGTGACTAGTAATTAGTGACCGATACTTAAAAACGTGATTGTACTCATGATAAAAAACGACTTTCCCGAAGAAACATTTTTTTTTAAACTCATTCAACGTTATCAAAATAACACAACAGCCGTATGAAATTTGCGCGCGCGCCTGTTACCTATCAGCTGTTAGCCGCGTGACTCTGCCTACTCACTGTTGCACGGTACGATTGTAATAAGACAGAACGGCGTCACAGAGCTAACAGGTGATAGGTCACAGGCGCACGCGCGGGAATTTCATATTGTGATAAAAGTGAATGACTATAAAAAAAATGTTTCTTTGGGAAAGTTGTTTGTTATCATGAGTACAATCACGTGTATAAGTATCGGTCACTAATTACCAGTCACCCTATATAATATGCCATTAACTCCTGGCTTCTTACTTGTAATGTTACCTACATTAAAGGATGTATGTATGTAGCCAATTTATCTTCACCATTATATAGAGCATATTGTTACCAAACTGCGAACATTCAAGCATTTAGTAAAATTCAATGACAAAACACTACCAACTTTCAAATAAAAAGCGAAAAAAGAACACCCATTAGATACAAGTCACAGACTACAAAAGTCCGTCTCAAAACACAGTTCAGAAAGCGCGAGTTTTCATGAAATATGAAACTAGATAAAGCATCTAGTCCCCGAATAGTTTCCAAAGAAATGGTCGCAGTTTACCCTAATGCGATACACTCAGTCATCGGTCCTTATCTAACTGAATATATAGTGGGTTCCTCAGCTATTAATCAAAGGATAGTTTCAGCGGAAAAATGGTTGGAGTTCATAATTCTGTCGCTTCGATAACATCTCGACGGATGAAGACGATTTATTGAACTGTTTGATGTTAGTCTGTGGTTGTGATGGAGCTGTAAATAAAGTTGAAGGGATAACCCTTGGGTTCGTGGTTGAATAAAGAAATAATGTGGAAAAAAGTAGTGTTTTATATATTGTTGATGTTTATTCGATAATGCTGCTTGAAATCTAACATTTGCTAAATCTTTGATCAAGCTTTTTGAATAAACTTCACAATCAACTTCACATCTTTTTCAGACTCGATTTAAATTGTCATCGACACGCTAACAAGAAGTAATATTTTAATACCTTTTTTTTTTCTGATGACGTTTTAGAGGTATGAGAGACTGGGTGGACAGTTTCTCCGAAGAGTGAAGATCCTCCGACCAGAAGAGTGTTGTGTCTGATCAGCAACTGCCCCCATCAGGCTGTTGTATACGACTAAATATTCTAATCTTGCAGATAACCCTGCTTACGCGATGTTGAATTTTACGTGTCATTAGGTATGATTAATAGTTTGTATGTAGTATTATAAATAAAAACAGAAATAAACATACATATTTATTTGACTCGTACAAGACAAAACAATAGTACAAAATTAAATAAAAAGAAAACAACAAAAAAATAAAACATACTAAAAGTAAACGGGTCCTGCACGAAGCCAAAAGGCTCTATCTCTGTAACATTAAAAAAAAAGTATCGCTGCCAATGCCGCTACAACAGTGACCACTAACCGTCAAATGTACAGCTTGTTTGCATACCACCCAATAACATAAAAATTCGAACTATTCGAAAACTAAACATTCGTGACGACTGATGTTATCACTGCACACATAAAATATGTATTATTGTAAGATTAACAAAAAGTAACGAGGTTGTTTGCAGCCGGTCATATATTTTCCATGGATGACATTTATTAGTTATGCATAAGTAATAGGGATGGATTTACGTGCTTCGTTTTTATTGGGTAACCTGTCGTTTGACAGCTGGCGTGGCCATTTTGATGTATGATGACTTGGACACAGTCTTATTATTTGTGTATGATTAAAGATTAGTTTACTTACAAGATAAAGGACTGCTTCGTTGGTCTAGTGGTCGCAATCGCGACTGCTGAGCATGAGGTCCTGGGTTCGATTCCCGGGCAATTATTGTTATTGAGTTTTTCTATAAGGAATTTCTCAGTAGCAGCCACGGAGTATGCATTCGTGCCCGGTTGATGGCGATAGGCTTGCCCCCTATTACATGGGAACTCAACATAACTGGCGAAATTTGGGTGTACTGTCATGAACTATTTTGGTATTTTATTATTTTTGATTATTTTGTGTATTTTTATCTATAGGCCTCAGTTGCCTGACAATAAAATGATTGATTGATTGATTATGTACGCCCCTGCCGAACCATTCGGGGTTTACAGGCGTAATGTTATGTTATGTTATAAAGGACTGGAAAAACTGGGTTATTATAAAGATTCGACCAGTGCTGGTAAATTACTGCCCGATTGCGGACATTCAGAGATACTTGTGGTGAGTATGTGTCTTTGAGTGTCCACTGACACACTGTCCGGTGTCCGGACCGCAATCTGTATCTACCACATCATCTGCCTAGCCTTTTTCCAACTATATTGGGGTCGGCTTTCAGTTCCAGCAGCTGAATACCAGTATTTTACATGGAGCGACTGCCTATCTGACCTCCACAACCCAGTTAGTACTGGGTAATACCATACCGACCCCTTGGTAAGACTGGTACAACCAATCCGTACTAACTAATTTACCGAAATCTTAAAAAGGCGAAATTTACAAGCATTAATATTTGACCACAGTTTCACCTGATGAAGGAAGCTGTGATCAACGATGGTGCACTCTTGCTTGGAAGTAAGTAGACCATTCACTCTAGACTGGAAAATTTCAAGAACTTTCATAAGCAATGAGCGTATTCCTGGAATTCCCTGCCTGCGTCGGTGTTCCCTAGTACATAATATGACCCCAATCTATTTAAGTCGCGAGTTAATAGGCTTCTTTTGGGTTAGCTCGTTTTATCTTCGACCTCATCTCTGTCCTTAGGACTAGATTGAGGTCAAGAATAGGAAGGACCATTTAATATTAAAAATAAAAAAATCGTGTCTAAATTTGTCATCTTTTAATAAACATTACAACCTTTTACTACCTCATCAACATAATTACCTACACGATAGCACAGATAATAATCTCAATACCATTCATTGCTAAGCCGTTTGGCATCAATACACATACATACATACCTATCAAATGTACCTACGTAGTACTGACGTTTGGCATCAAGTGTATTACGTACTCGGTTCGAGTGGGGTTAAGAGTAAGTCCGTGATTATCGCTGCCCTTAAAAGGTATCTAGAGATTCACTTAGTGATAATGAGCTTTTGTTGCTAATAGTTGGGATTGTTTTTAGTTTTTCCTCGTTCAACTAAGAAAGAAAGAAAATTGTGTTTATTTGCATTATAAAAACAGAAACACCTTAAAATAAATAAACATAACTATGCCAAAAGGGTATCAGCTCAGTATAATGCTAGATGGCTGCGGGACTGTTCGAAAGAGATACCGTGGCCCTGGAACACAAAGGGCAAAGAAGGAACATGGATGGGTTTTAGTCAGTACAAGTCTGACACTCCCTTTCGCTCCGCCCTGAGTGGGGGGGTCATTTGATGATTTCCAATCCGAAAAAAAAAAAAGTATAATGCTAGATGGCAACACAGTAAGGTATATCTTACTGTGTGCTGCAGCTCACAATTATAGTATTCGATGTTATGGAGTATGTAAGTAATGAATGTAGCACGAGGCGTTCTGTAGTTTGTCCCCTAACATCATGGAGAATAAGGCATTAGTTTATATGCTATGTTCGATGTTAAAAATAAGATCCGCTTGCACCACAAATGACTAAATGCGTTAACGCTTAAAGATTTTATAACATCTTTCTGCATCTTTCAATAGTATGAACATGGCAATGATATAATGATGCTTTAAATTATTATATTATAATGTTTACCGTTAAACGCATTTTGCAAGTTTTGGTGCAAGCGGACCTAAGTATTTTAGGAACAATTCTGAAACAGTTAACCGAATTAAGAATGAAGAGGGACTTATTCTTTAAACTTACTGTTTTCTCAATTTTATGCTTCGTATTTAACCAAGCTACAGCCGTCGATGTTGTGTTTTCTTTTAGACATTAATCAAGAACCGTACCAAAAAGGGGATTTGTCTCAAGAGGGTACAAAGAAAGCTCTCTGCATCTTAAATAAATCTTTCTACCAAGCCAGCTGAATTTGGCAATTGTTCATGTTCAGACCATGAATCTCATGAATACGTATGAAAATTATACTCGTATATTGGTTTTATATGATGACTGTGTAGTAGTTAATTAATTACACAGCAAAATCCATTAGTGTAATCTAAATCCCTAAGTATATTTTTGTATTTTAGATATGTGCCTCCTTTAATTCCGCACTCTATTTCAAATATGAAAATCCCACAGTCACTCACTAAAAAGCTTTTACCGAAATTGGTCGTTGTCAATTGGGTTTTTAACTCATGTTAGTCCTTAAAAAGGATCGGAATGTTGCCATTCTGTATTAAATACGTGTGTACTTTCAGCAACTCCAGTGGATATCAAAGAGACCGAGAGTGAAATATCAAGTGTCTGTGATCATGATGAATGCTTGACACCCTATATACGTCGCATGACTGTAGGTACTACCGAATTCATTTACAGAATCTCACTGTTTTCACCCTTATGCCTTTAGTGATAAGGTTGAAAAGTCCTCCGTTAGTAAACTCGGTAGTATCTTAGTGAATGAATGACTTTGTAGTCTGAGGTTACGAACGCACTGACAGGAGCGCTACTTGGATACACGCTAGGCGACTAGCGCAGGCACCAAGTGCAGTGAGGCCGACTGCGAACATTGTAGAACGTTTGTTGCACTTTGCTACTCGCTGAGCGACTCGCCTCTAGGCGCTAAGCAAGTAACTTGTCAGAGATTACGTAATCTTGGTTTAGGCTTAAAGGTTTGGTGTCATTAACCTGCAGGGTGTAACAAGACCCTTAACGAAGCCGACTACCAAGTATTATGTACATCAAACTAAGTAACTTTACGCAAAAATTATTGCCGGGAAAGGACTTTTTTTGGAGTGAAAAATCACGGTTTACGGTAGGACTCAATGTAACGCACTCAAAACTTTGTGCTGATGGATGGATTGAATAGTACGGTCGTGGAGGTGTTAACAGTAAAATCTTACGTTAAAAACAGGTATTTAAAAAAAAAACTTGTGAAAAACTTGGAACTTTGTCCCCCAATATCTCCGTAACTACAAGATTCCCAGGTATGATTTAGAACAAACAAATAATCGCAGTGACGGGGAGAACAAGTACCTTTCGGCTTCGTTAAGGGTCTTGTTACACCCTTTATAGTGAGTGATTTTAATTTTATGGTAAGGTTTATATTGTGGAATTCTGGACACTTCCGTATTCATCATCTGCCTAACCTTCTCCCTACTATGTTGGGGTCGGCTTCCAGTCTTACTGGATTCAGCTGAATACCAGTATTTTACATGTAGCGCCTATCTGCCTTCTATAACCCAGTTAGTACTGGGTGATAGGATCCCTTGGTAACAGTGGTTTTTAGACTTTCGGGCCACTGACTACCTGTAATGACTGTCAAAGATTTATAAATGACAGCCAGGACCAACGGCTTTCCAACGCACGGAGGATACTTTTTTTTTTTTTTTTTTGTCCGGTTGGGAAATCACCAAATGACCCCCCCCCCCCACTCTGGGCGGAGCGGAGGGGAGT
This sequence comes from Noctua janthe, assembly GCA_910589295.1. Taxonomy (NCBI): domain Eukaryota; kingdom Metazoa; phylum Arthropoda; class Insecta; order Lepidoptera; family Noctuidae; genus Noctua; species Noctua janthe. The sequence goes on from OU342560.1 coordinate 6,637,958, forward strand.
GTGAGACTTGTACTGACTAAAACCCATCCATGTTCCTTCTTTGCCCTTTGTGTTCCAGGGCCACGGTATCTCTTTCGAACAGTCCCGCAGCCCTGGCAGGCATCGGCCCATGCGGACCCCTACTTGATTGCTGACATCTCTTTGAGGCGCGCGTGGAACACGAACGCGCCGTCGACACGGCCTGTCGTCATAAGGTGGCTGGACGGCGAGCTAGCCCATAACTCGCCGTCCACAGGCCAGCGCCTACGGTGGTCGGAAGCCACCACGTGACCCCCGACGCCCAGGGCGTCTCCCGCGGCGGCTGGGACGTGAGGTTCTTTCCCTCTCACGTCCTGCCACCTCCTTCACTAGCATGACTGCTTCGCAGAAGGAGGTGACGGCTTCCCATTCCCTCTCGCTCCGGACCATGGCTTGAACCAAGGCCGGACGCGAGAGATCGCCGCCGCCAATCGCCGCTATGAGGACACGGCGGTGCTCCGCCCAAGCGGGGCAGACCTCCACGGTGTGCTCCACCGTGTCCTCCGGACGATCCTCGCAGTGGAAACACCCGGGCGTTTCCTCCCGCCCGATTCGGTGCAGGAACCTCCCGAAACAACCGTGTCCGGTGAGGACCTGCGTCAGGCGGTAGGTGAGGGCGCCGTGGCGCCTCTCTAGCCACTCCTCAAAGAGGGGACTTATCGCCACTATGGTGGCGTGCCCTGCACGGGGTTGCGACAGTCGCTCTCTCCATGTCGCCATGAGATCACGCCGGAGGTCTGTCCGCTGAGCGGTAATTTGTCGCGGCAGCGGAGTTTCCCCCCGACATAGTGCTTCCGCGCGCCATTCATGCAGGCGCGCGAGGACTATCGCCTCCAGATCCCATGGCGGCAATCCGGCAAGGAGGCTAGCCGCCTCGCAGGAGATCGTGCGGTACCCCCGGATTAGCCTTATGACTATCACCTTTTGGGGCGCGTTCAGGTAGTGGGCGGCTTGCCGCCTCAAAGAACGCGCCCATGCACGGAGGATACTTCACGACAGGCGCAGTAAATAGTACTTATGTGTTCTTCAAGTTAATATGTTAAAAAAGAATGTCATACAAATCTTCTAGCAATAAAATGCCTCAATTTTCCTGTTATATAACCTTATTCACAAATACACCATACATGAGCAGTTGTGAACCATATTAGAGCAATCCAGCAAGCGTACTCGTATCAGTGCCTGAGTTTAGAACTCGTTATCGTGTGCGAGCGTTCCCGAACTTTACCGAGGCCTTCCGACTTCTCCCGAAGCCGGCTTCTTCACGAACAATAAATGCTTTGTCAAACTTCGACCTGCCATACGGCTAGATAACCGGCTTGCGTTTGCCCCCAACTAACTTGTCACTTGTGTCTCTTTTCATGATTTTTGTAGGTGCAGCTGTTGTTTGGGAAATGCTTTAAAATGTTGCTTTTGTATTGTATTGACGTGTTGAGAGCTGGATTCTACTGTTTGACTTAGAACGATATCTCAGTTTGAGCTGCACTTTAAACACACACTTTTAGAGTACGTGATTTTCTGGGAATCATGTTCAAAATAAACCTAAACGTCATCTTCGTTTTCAGTTACGGAATTTGAAACTGATTTGTTGCTCTATAAACCTCAATGAAAACTAACTTGATGCCCTTTGGTGCAGCTAGTATTCAGTATAGTATTTAGGTATATGAATAATCATCATCATCATCATCATCATTCGCAGCCCGACTTCACAGCTGCTGCTTGTGCCAGCCCCATCCAGATTATTCCCGCAATAACAAAAATATAATCTGCCCATCTCGCCGCCGGACGATCAACACTTCTCTTTCCAGTCCTTGGGCGCCACTCGGTCGCAGCTTTACTCCACCTGCCATCACCGCGTCTTGCTAAGTGTCATGCCGAACTCCATTTGAGTTCCATAACGCGATTTCCAATATCGAAGACCTTCGTACGTCTCCAGTATGTAAATAGTTACTTACAATGAATTATGAAATAGTATTACTATTTACAACTTTAAGGTTAACATTTTCCTTGAATTTTTCAAAAAATCTTATCAGAAGTTGTTTTGCGGGATTTTACCAAAATAATCAGTGAATCATCGGATTATTGTACCGACGTACGAATGTATTGATTATAATCCTATTAATACATAGTTGATTAGATATGATATTGGACGTCAGAAAACCTGCCTCTAAAACTTGTGAGTCACAGATAGGAATTTAAAACTTAAGGCTTTCCTCTGAGTCACATGGACTATTTATCTTATTTGAGTATTATCGTTAGACGGTAAAAAAAAAGTCCGGGTACACCACAATTTACATCCGGGACAGTGTGCTATCATACCCACAATCATAATTGTTATTAGCTAATCTTTTTATCACAGTAGGAGTTATCATTGAGAAGGTAGCTTACCAACACGAGGCAGGGAAGTGGATTAACATTTGAGGGTCTTCGGTCAAGGCGACTTTTTGTAGGAAAGCTGTAGCCATGCAACAGTCGTGGTGCTGTCGCTAGGTGTATACCACCGACACCACTCACTGACGGTCAATCACTTTTCAACCTTATTACTTAGAGCAAAAGGGTGAAAAGTGGTCGACCGTCACTGAGCGCGGTAGTACTTTTGCCCACGTAACAACTATTCTCTATCGCTACTACGCGATGCTTTCGAGCTTCAGTCGCGATGCGAACGAGAGTCAGCATCGACACAGTATTTCTTCTAAAGTTGCAAGATGGACTTACGACTCTGAAGCGCGATTGCATTGCTTCTGTCGCGCGTTGCAAATGCCACTATCGAGTGATAGCACTGATGCAGCAGGCAGAATATATCCTTATACAAGTAGGCATCATATGTTCTCGAGGCACGGTGCTTTAAAAACCTAACGCTCTACAAGCGTAGTTTATTAAGAAACTTTCAGATGAATGTCTGAGAATTTCATTAATAAAAAGACAAATTACTTTAACAAATTAAACATAACTTCAGACATTGTCACAAGAAGCCTCTCCTGACTCCATTATATACTGATCACAAGGCTTTATAGGGTTCCCCGGTACACGGGGGTAATCCATGGCGTAATAAAGGGGCACTTTTTCGAAGATCTCCTTAGATAAAGGAAGGTGAGCGCCGATATATCAGAAGATTAGTCGTTTGCCGCCGTCGAGAACGCGTTGAATGTAAAGTGGTTATAGGTAGAGTGGGGACATGGTTGGTGTGTCGATGAGAATATTAATTTGGTAGATTAGTTGGGTGTTGAAGGATTGGTTGTGGGAGAGTCGTTGAGAGTTTGAAATATTGGCCGTCGAAGTATAGATGATTGGTTAAGTGTTGTTGTTGAGGGCGGCATGTTAATTGATAACCATATCACATAAATAAAAGTGGAAGTGGAAGTGGTGGTGGTGGTGGTGGTGGAAGTGGTGTGGTGTGGTGGTGGTGGTGTTGTTATATTATTAAATATTGTGAGGTTACCAAGATGTGGCCATCATTCATAAATCATTGTGGACAACTGCGTATCACACAGATATTTCAAAAGTCGTCATCGCAAAAGTTATGAAAAACTGTAAACGAAAATACTGGGTTAAACAAAAAGAATATATTAAAACACTAATTTCCTTTTCATCAATAAGTCTTTCACGAATCATCAGCATCATCATCAACATACTCCTGCCCTTATCCCAATTCATTTGGGGTCGGCGCAGCATGTCTTTCTTCTATATTACTCGTTATCTCAGCAGTCACCTCCTTTCTAGCCATATCATCCTTCACACAGTCCATCCAGCGTTTAAGTCTATATAAGTCTTTCACGAATAACGATGTTAATACCATGTATCGTTCATAAAAACCATAACATCGATATATATTTACTCCAGCACATCACTAGTGGGTAAGGAACTCCATAAGTTAACAGCTAGAGCCTGTCATATATCAGCGCTCGGTGACATATTCGCCCGTCATGTACGCTTTACATATCCGGACTACGAGTACGTCTTGTTGAGCCTACAGGTTTCTGCAAGATGTTTTTATTGTTTGGTGTAGTGGTTTCAGAGATGTAGGTAAATTGTTAATAAATAAAATAAAATACTAGGCCCAATTGTTAGTAACATTGTTCTCAATGTGTCTTCCTGGATCATTAGATTTTAAGAGAAGCTTTGATGAATTTTGAAATTGGTAAATTACTTAATAAAAATCTTACTAAATATGTAATAGATTTTTTTTTAATATGACATTATTTCACTGCCTCGTTGATCTAGTGATCGCAAGCACGACTGCTGAGCAAGAGGACCTGGGTTCTATTCCCGGATCGGGCAAAGAGATATCAGGTTTTTTCATCAGGAATTTCTTAGTAGCAGCCGCAGAGTCTGGAATTGCGCCCGGTTGATGGCAATATGCTCGCCCCCTATTACATGGGACTTAAATTTAACTGGCGAAATGTGGGTGTGCTATTAGGTACAACTCTGCCTAACCTTTCGGGGATTGCAGGCGTGATGTTATATTTATGTTACGTTATGTACATTATTTGTTAAACAAAAAAAGTTGAGCCAGCCAGCTACCTAACGGGTGTAAAAATCATGTAGTTCAAAATTCTTGTCACGTAGTGATTTAGTATATCATTTGAAATGTCAACTACGAGTACTTCAGTAGATGCTTTTCAATTATTTTGGCTAAGGATGATCAATTATTATAGTCTTTAATGAAATTCACAAAAAATCAACTTATATTGTCGCTTTTTCTGGCTACAAAATGCGTCCTGAGGAATAACTAGGATAATACAGCTCCCAAAAACGTCAATCCAGCCTACATGCGGTGTACACCGCCGACCAATGGGGTTCCGCAGACTAACAAATGGCGTGATAGCCGTTCAGTTTGTCAGACTAAATGACTGCAGTGGCTGATACACCAGTATAAAGTGACAGAAACTTGCAGCAGACTGAGTTATATAGCAATTATTGTAATGATCTCTTGAAAAATTTAGACTTTCCCTTAGAATTTACTGAATGTAGTAAAAGTAGATGTAGAATTAAGGAACATGAAACCATTTTAGATAATATGTACGCGGAAATTATACGTATTCTCTGTGAAGGTGCAATCGCCAGTAATTGTAAGAATGGCATACAGCACAAAAAGCGTTACATAACGGGCTGGAATAAGCATGTGAAAGACGCACACAGAAAGGCTCGGTTTGATTTTCAAACCTGGACATTATTTAGTAGGCCGAAAAATGGTGACTTGTATGAAAAAATGGTGGAAAGTAGAAGGGTTTTTAAAAGTAAATTAAAATGGTGTCAAAATAATAAAGACCAAATAAAAATGAACATAATTGCAAGTCATCATGACGCAAAGAATTTTGGTAGTTTTTGGAAAACCACAAACAGGTTGAATCCCAGGTCGGGTCTACCTGTGAGTGTTGAAGGACTTAGTGATCCTAATGATATCGCCAACCTATTCAGCAGAGCCTTTAGGGTTGGGTCTCCCCTAGGTACGTCGTATGGCGGGCCGGAGGTGGTGGGGGGATCCGAAGACATGCCTTTTAGGTTTGCGGCCAGGGAGGTAGCTACTGTCATACGCAAGTTAAAGAGAGGCAAGTCGCCGGGTCATGACAGCCTAAGTATAGAGCATTTGCTATATGCTGGTAAGCACTTACCGCGAGTGCTAGCAATGTTTTTTAGTTTGTGCCTGAGTCACTCGTATCTTCCATCTGATTTACTTAAAACTATTGTTGTGCCCATTGTTAAAAATAAGACTGGAGATGCGAGTGACAAGAACAACTACAGGCCTATATCCCTGGCTACCATTATTGCAAAAGTGTTGGACAGTCTGACTGATCAGCAACTGGATAAGCATCTAACACTCCACGACGCCCAGTTTGGGTTTAAGCCACATTTATCCACGGAAACTGCTATACTATGCCTGAAACAGACTGTTCAATACTATGCAAGTAGGAAAACACCTGTATATGCGTGTTTTCTGGACCTCTCCAAGGCTTTCGACCTCGTATCTTATGACTGCCTATGGAGGAAACTGTCAAATGTTAAGAACCTCCCAAGCGATGTCATTAGGATGCTAAAGTATTGGTATAAAAACCAATACAACTATGTTAAATGGGCGGGTGTCCTGTCGGATGCATACGGGTTGGAGTGCGGTGTGAGGCAGGGGGGAATCAGCTCACCCAAGCTATTCAACCTATATGTAAACGAGCTGATCTGTGAGCTCAGCAATGCCAATATCGGGTGCTCCATTGACGGGCACTGCGTCAATAACATCAGTTACGCTGATGATATGGTATTGCTGAGCCCATCGATCAGTGCACTTAGAAGGCTTCTACGCATCTGTGAAGACTATGCGGTGGCTCACGGCCTTAGGTACAATGTGACCAAGAGCGAGCTACTGGTTTTCAAAGCAGGGAACAAATGTTATGATACTGTCCCACCAGTCACCTTGGGGGGCGCTCTGCTTTCCAGGGTCACGAAGTTCAAGTACCTGGGGCATTGGGTCACCGATAGTCTGTCCGACAATGTGGACGTGGAGAGGGAACGCAGAGCATTGGCAGTTCGATGTAACATGCTGGCTCGTAGGTTCGCACGTTGTACTAGGGAGGTGAAAATTACACTCTTTAGAGCGTATTGCCAATCTATGTACACGTGTGCCCTATGGGTCAGCTATACAAAAAGCTCGTACAATGCTCTGCGAGTCCAATACAACAACGCCTTCAGAGTTATGTTGGGGCTGCCGCGCTTTTGCAGTGCATCGGGGATGTTCGCGGAGAATGGCGTGCCAGATTTTTACGCACTGATGCGGACACGGATAGCATCCTTGATGCGGCGAGTGCGCGACAGCTCCAACAGCTTGGTGGCTATAGTAGCCGACAGGATGGATAGTCCAATAATGTGGCAATGGATGACCAGTCATCGTACGTCATTCCAATATTTGAAATAAGTTGTTTATAGTGTAGTTTTTGTGTAGAATGTGTTTTCATGTATATATTGATGTTGTATGTTTAAAATTGTAATATGTGTTTGTTTATGGACTTATGGTCTGAAATAAATTAATTATTATTAATTATTATTATTATTATTAAAGTAAATAATCGGACCTCAGAGGTCACCAACCTGCTTATTTATCTAGGGTTTTTTGAAAGCGATGTTCTACCTTCTCGTTTCGTTAACCAGTTGACGGAATTAAAATCTTACCTAGGTTATAGTGACCTTTTAGCGCTTGCAAGGCTATGTAAGAAGAGAAAAACAAAACTAAATTAACTAAATAAGGCAAGGCGGGTGTACTTAATAGTTCACCCACATTTCGCCAGTTATGTTCAAGTCTCATGTAATAGGGGACGAGCCTATTGCCATCAACCGGGCACAAATTCAGACTCGGTGGCTGCTACTGAGAAATTCCTGATGGAAAACGCTATAACAATTTTCCCGACCCGGGAATCGAACCCGGGACCTCATGCTCAGCAGTCGCGTTTGCAACCACTACATCCGTTGGTGTAGTGGTTGCAAACGTGGTAGACTTGATAAAATTGTTTTCTGTAATGATATCTATTGAACACACAGGAAGGCGGCGCGGCGTTACTCCCAACTTTAGCAACACGCAAAAAGACCCTTGTACAATTATAGGTCCAGTATCTCAATGAATCGATATTACTCGCTATTACATGTAAATAATAGAATGCAGACAATTCAGTGATAAAATTACCGCGTCTATCATTTTTAAACACGAACACACACGATTAATAAAACCAGCCAATCTACAGCAAACACTGAACTCGTCTGTACTTCCATTGATCATTCACTTTACCGATTGTACGTATGCATTTACCTATCGCATCGTGCTTTTTCCTCTTTTTAATGCGTCGGCTCCCCCTCGATAAATTGTAACCTTTGTTAGGGAAGCCATGTTTATGTATGTAATTTGGCGTTTACGTTGCATTCCGAGTTCAAATTGCGTAAATACTTGACGTGAATTAATGAAGAGTCGTAGTTTTATTGGGTTGTTCTTTTTATTAAATTAGAATTTGTTTTGGCTATGATTAGCAAAATAAGCACTTGTAGCCGTTGGTCCACGTTCGTAGGCACACCATTTTTTTTTTTTTTTTTAAATGAAATGTTGCTCCACACTAGGATTTTCTCCTGTATCGTGAGTGTGTTTACAAACATTTAAACTCACATACATAAACAGCCAGACACGGAACAACTACCTGTAGATCATACAAATATTTGTTCCGTGCGGGGATCGAACCCGTGCCACGCAGCGCAGCAGCTAATCGCTCAGCCACTGCACCAACCGTGCCGTCAACCGCGGTATTAGCCGTAGACTGCATGAAAGATGGGGGAAGAAAGTCCTAGAGTGGAGCCCACGGATGGGACGGAGGAATATGGGAAAAGAACCGACTAGATGGACAGACGATCTGATCGGCCGGAAGAAACTGGATAGCCTTGACACAAAACCCCCAAAAGTGGAGAGATTTGAAAGAGACCTATTTTCAGCATTGGGTGGCCAAAGGTTGAAGAAGAGAGAGCGAGCCGTTAGTCCCGGCTGTCATTAGTAGATCTTTGACAGTAGTTACGTCTTTATCAGAAGTTCGAAAGTCTGACAACTAGTCTTACCAAAGGGTATCGTATTATACAGTAGCTTGGTGTTTGGTTGCGGAACTAGTGCCGGTCTAATAGACAGTTGCACCATGTGAAATACTGATATTCAGTTGCATCTGGTAAGGTGGAAAAATAACTCCAACATAGTTGGGAAAAGAATATCCGATGATGTTTGTCAATGATTCAGACCAATTAAAAAGTATATAGTGACAGCAAATTATACAGGGTGTAAACAGACCCTTCACGTAGCCGTCAACCAAGCATTCTGTACATCAAACTAAGTAATTAACATTTTTCTGGGAAACGACTTTTTTTTTGGGGTGAAAATTCACGTTCTACGGTAGGACTCGATGGAACGCACTCAAAGCATTGTGCTGATGGATAGATTGAATAGTACGGGGGTCGTGGAGGTGTTTTCAGTAAAAATCTTACATTAAAAACATGTATTTATAAAAAAAGTTGTGAAAAAGTTGGAAGTTTGACCCCCAATATCTATGGTCAAGAACAAAAAAATGGTCGCAAAGACGGGGAGAACCAGTGCCTTTCGGCTGCGTTAAGGGTCTGTTTACATAGGCAAGATGTAACTTCCTAAAACTTAATAACTTCATTGAGATTTTACTACTGCAACATTGTTTCAAAGTCTCGCAATAAAAGTAGAAATAGTGTTGGCAAAAGTATGAACATTCCCGGGACATCTTTGACAATTCTACAATTTATTGTCAATATACTTATGTCCCTGTAAACGTCGTAGATTGTTGGCAACTGTACGGATAATCCATTCTAAAATTAAATCATACATTGCATGTATGTATTTTATATTATATGTAATCACAAACCCTTAACAAACACGTCTGCAAGTTTCCCAAAAGTTTAAAACCTTCGTATAAAGTTCGTAGCACGTTGATCTCTGAGCTTCAGTGCATTATCATCGATCGATCGTCACCGACATGGCAACATTGTCTGGAGGCTGCACAATAAAAGATAAGTAGCTGTTGCATAGTGTTGTCCAAAATTAGATATTCATGGGACGAGTTCCCGGGATTTAGTATAAACTGTTGATGTAATTCGAGAAATGTCGCTTTAAAAAAAATAAATTGTTCAAGAGAGATTGTGAGTAAAAAGTTAGATAGATTTCTCATACGTGTATCAGTTGACAAAAGCTAGATAGATACCTACTTAATAACAGAAGACACACATATAAAGATATACTATTGCATAGCATACTCAATAAAAGTAAAAAAATAACTCGAAACATTTATTGTACACTCGTATCTCAACTAATTCCAAAAACTTCCATCATCACATAATCTCTGTCTGCAACACTCCCGTCCCGCACATCCCAATCCCGGGACTTGTCGCGTAGCAACACTAGTGCGAACCCTCCTTAACCGTTACGTGAGGTATTAAGAATTTAGTGAGAGTCCCGACAAGCCCTCCTCATCGATTCCACGCCAGGTTGTTGCTTTTATAACCTTGTTTTGATTGTACACTTGAAGGTAACGATTTACGACTCAATACAATATAAAGTATCGGAAGTTTGCTGTAAAATGTTGATGGCGTCTGTCTTAAATTAAAAGAAGTGTCGTTACAGTTTTTTTTATAACTTTGTCGTGAGGTTATTGCAGGCTTTGTGGAATATTGTTTTATGCCTCCAACTTGGTGAAGTGTTCAGCTGTCGATACCGAGAAACCGAGAAATTGTGACCAATATTTCAGGATTCGTTTTATTGAAATTTGGCTAAAAAGGAAGTTATGACTCGAGAGGAGACCCCAAATTGAGACAAGGGTAGGAGAACTTTGATTTTAGCTAGAGTTGGTTTTAATTTTATACATACTACACAACGATAACAGGAAGACTAGTACATGAAAAAGTAAGTAGGACTAAGCTAACTCCTACATATATTATGAAGAACACATATTCTAAATGCACTGAAAACTTAATGGGCTATATTTCAAGTGCCTGTCCACGTAAGCGAAGTACATACATTTTCTAGCCGCTCCTGAAGGCTGGATATAAAAGAGCAGGAGAAAATATCCTAGAATAAAATAGGGCTGGGTTAGTAGAGAGTAGATATTTTACGATAAACATTAACGTTTTATGATAAAGACTTCGTTCCGTACAAATTTTTACTTCTCAAATAAAACACATAAAGGCGAAATTAGTTTTGGGCTAGGGTCTAAAACTGGGTTTGGTTTGGGTTAGTGCTTTGTTGTTTACGCTAGCTATCGACCCCTAAAATATTCAATGTAAAATCGGTTTTATTTTCCAACACGTCCAATCATACCCATAAAATAACAACATACCAATTTGTTTGCGGGTACATACTTTATTGTGCCTAATTGCCCTAGTTGTAGACTTTTCCACAAGTATCTTAAAATCTATAGAAAAAAGAAGAAGAAACACTGTTTACATGTCACAACACACGATCAATTTAAATAAACATATAGTAACAATAGGCAGCCTGTTGTTTATTCCTTTGGATATTCTTTTCAGTTTATACAAATATACGAACTAACCCTGCCTCTTACAATCCAAACATAGAACTCAACTCCCAATTATATTGGAGTGGTGTGCCATCTCTAAAGTACAATACGGTTTAAAATCCGGATGTGTAGACATGTACAGTCATATTCTGAAGTCGAGTCGAGTTATAACAAGACAAACTTGCGTCTAGTCGCTAACAAGTCGCCTGAGAGGGAGTGACAGTCACTCGAATATTGTAATCGGCTTAGTTATCTTGGCCCGTGTATTGCAGCCCTCGAAGGATTATACCTATCTTATATAGTAAATAGATACGTTTGTAATTGTTGTTTTTGGAGGGTATTAGATAGTTTTGTGTCATCATCTGCCTAGCTTTTTCTCAACTATGTTGGGGTCGGCTTCCAGTCTAATCGGATGCAGCGGGATACCAGAACTATATACAACTGACAGCTGGGACCTACAGCTTAACGTGCTTTCCGAGGCACGGAGGAAACTCGGTATGTAATGAGTGGTCAGAGGTCAGCCATCCATGGACCAACCTAGGCAAGCGCGGCTTAAGCTGTGGATCGACCCGAGGGGCTATTATTATTTAGGCACGAGCTCTTCATTAGATAGTTTTGTGTGGGAAGCTATTTTGAGGAAAGGACAATTACTACTGTCATGCTTGCTTTACGACGAAGTAGTAGTGAAAGAATTAAGAAACCTAAAAAACCAAGATTCTTAGAAATCTCAAACTTCTCTTATGTCCGTTTTCAGTAACATTAGGCTACACCTAAGTAACGTTTGATAGCCTAGTGGTGCGACCGTCAGACTGCCAAGTCATATGTTTCTAACTCAAGACAGGCACCTGTGATTTTTCGGTTTCATGTGCGTATTGTATAACCACTTGTTTCGGTGAAGTAAAACATCGTCAAGAAACCAAATCAGCATGCCCGAGAGATATTTATCGACGTAATGTAAAGCCAAGTCAGAGGCCCATGGTCGGCATAAGAACTCTGACACCGGGTTAGGCACTAACCACACGAAAAATAAATACCTAAATAAAAACCTAAAATTCTGCTGTTGGATTCTCAACTCTTCACGCAACGCCGACAATTTAAAATACAACAGCAGTGAGCAGTGGTAGTTAGTTAGCAAAAACTGGTATTATCAGCAAAAACAATTAATGATACTTATACTTACTTGGAATTCCAATAATTAAATATGCCATTGTAGGGACAATGTAAGTAGGAATGTTATGCGTCCGCGGTTTGTGGTGTGAAAGAGATGTGTGTATGGAGCGACCAGTTACTGCGCACTGGCAGATCCGTGTGTAAGACGAGTGGCGATACTTGCATACAAGCCTAAAAGCTTGACTTGCCCTAATAAGCTACTACTCTTCCTGATGTTAGGGTTTATGAACAATCTGCTTGCCATCATATTTTTGAGCACCATGCACGCCACTGTAAGACATGCATGTATATATATTTAGATATTTCACCAAAGTTTCACTTTTCATTGCAAGATAAGGAATGTTTCACGGAGTAAGCGAAGGGTTGTGCTAAAATAGCTCCAAGCAATTTATAACAACGTTGTACTCGTAAATATCTACCTATAATGATTAATACGAAAACTGTGTATTGAGACTGTACATTGTCCTGTGTGTTGTTGTAATGATTACCTACTTACAAACCAAACAGAAAAATCAGATATACCTATTGTCACTTAATTTTCCACTAAACTGAAGTTTTGTTTATAAGTCTTCTAGACATACAAAAAGACGTATCAATATTAGGTTCTATCAGTTAGATCCTCATCATCTGCCCAGCCTTTTCCCAAATATGTTGGGGTCGGCTTCCAGTCTTACTGGATGCAGCTGAATACCAGTATTTTACATGGAGTGACTGCCGATCTAAACTCCACAACTCAGTTAGTACAGGGTAATACGAAACCCCTTGGTTAGACTGGTTTTCAGACTTTTGGGCCACTGACTACCTGTAACGACTGTCAAAGATCTACAATTGACGGCCGGTACCAACGGTTTAGCATGCTTTCCGAGGCACGGAGGAAACTCGGTATGTATTGGGTGGTCACCCATCCACAGATCAACCTAGCCACGAGCTCCTCCATGTTATGTGCCAACAGCTAGATATTAATAAAAAATCAAAAGCTCTAGAAGATTCTACAACATAAAGATGTAAAAGAAATCAAGTAACCATTTTTTCTCTGTTGGTTTTTACGATAAACCTACCAATTGGATTACCAAATGAAGCTTGTAAGCCATAATGGATCGTTCTAATTTACACTGAAAACACACTCATATGTAAGGTTACACTAGAAAAACGGTATGTGTGAACAAAATCCCTGGACCCGTGTCACAGCCTCCCTCGGATTTGCTTAACAAGATTAGGAGAGCGAAAAATGCCAGACAATGAGGTCGAATTAACTGCGAATGTGAATGTAGGACAATTGTTGTTACTACACTACACGTGCGACGGATTAAAGATATTCTAAGCAAAAAAATAAGGGTGTGTTTTTGTGTATATATTCTGATAGAATAAACCTGATTTATAAATATTTATAAAAAATATATGCTTCCATAATCATAACTCATTATTTATCATTTAAACCTTGACACACTCACTTGTTTTAATAAAAAATAAAATAAGCATTCATTAACAAAGAAAGCAAGTTTTCACGTGGACAGCGTACCTATAATACACTGCTTCTTTCTTTATTGTGTGGTTAGTGCTTAACCTGGTGTCAGAGTTTTTACGCCACCCATGGGCCTCTGACTTGGCTTTACATATCGTCGAGAAATATCTCTCAAGCATGTTGGGTTCCTCACGATGTTTTTCTTTCTCCGAAGCAAGTGATATTTATACAATACGCACATGAATTCGAAAAATGAGAGGGTTCGAACTTGAGACCTATGACTTGGCAGTCCGACGGTCACACTAATAGGATAACACTGCTATATCGCTGCTACGACGGAGTCTATACTACGACGCCTACTATTGCTACGAGCAGAAGCTACAACTATGAGTTCTATCGTGAAAGTTCTAAGAAGTCCATACGTTTAATATGGAAGGGACACAATGTGTAACAACGTTCGGGTTTTTATTTCTTTTCCAATCAATCATTTTCGTAGAACACATTAACTGTATTTACCAAGCTTCAAACTGCCTTTGATTTACCTTTACCAACCAATATCATTTTCGACGAAAATCTGGCTTTTAGCAGTACAGAATTTTCCGGGATATCGTAGCCGGGCTTTTACAAAAGGTAGGTTGTATTTTCAGAATGCTTTCAAACTAAAAATAGTTGTACAAATATTCTATTGAGAGGATATTCATAAGCGACATAAAAGGGTTGTATGATTAGATTTTTTGTCATAAAGAGATATACCAATTTAATTTGTAACGTGGGAGTAAATATTACCTGAAGGTTGGAGGGATCAGGAGGCTCAACCCTGTAAAAAAGGATCGTTCGTTATAATTTATGAAAAATAAATTGGTTTTAACGTTTAAGTAGAATAAAGAGATGTGTCGGAATAAAGGTATAATACGGATTCAGTCGCTTTTAAAATAAACATGGGAACGGGTCGCGTTTAATATCTATTTTATTTATTTAGGTAAAATATTTGTTCATTTACGTTACAATTAACAAATTTATACGTTGAAAATTTTATTGTTATTTGGCGTGTGAATTATAAGTCAATCTCAAACGGGTACAAAGAAAATTAATAATTATTTTTCGAAGAGCCTAAAATTTTTAATTCAAGACTTATTAAGCGCCATGAAATTCTATAAAGATATAAAAACCGAAACAAATTAAACATAACATCAAGCTTGTTTTCCTCAAAGCTTTGGGCAGAGATGTATCTATACACCCACATTTCGCCAGTTCTGTTTAAGTTCTATGTAAATAAGTGTCCTATTGTCGTCGTTGTTTAGATGTTTATATTTTCTTACTTTTAGTCTTATTTTTATCTTTAGTTTAGTTCTATTTGTAGTCTGTATATATAGTTCCATGTAAATAAATTAAAATCATAAAATACTTCGTGCATTATGGTATGACTTAAATATTCCACATAATCATAGTATATCATCCCCAAGTCAAAATAAAACAACCCTATATACCAAACATATTTCCACCCAATATTTGCATTAAAACCCCTTTGAAATCGTTCAAATTGCATACGAGAATCGATTTAACGGCAATTAAATAACAGTAACATACGAGCAGAATCGTTTGATCATCCGATTCATTCACAAACGTTGTGATTAAAAACGTTTTTCACTGTGTAAATAATCCGGAAATAACGAGGTAGCAATTAAATAGAGCTTTGAGACAACATTGGGTGGACAAGGGCTTACATCAAAGGGCCGGCAGGGGGCGTGGCCACGTGTCATCGAAGATAAGTCCGTTACTTAACTGAGTGGGGCTTTGAATTCAGCGGGTTGGACTTGAACTAGTTTTAGTGCGTTAGAGCGTTTGTCATAGTAATTACTACTTAGTATACGTATAGACGGGTTTATCGTCAAATAATAAAATCCTCATGAATCCTCATAAAATCCTCTCCTCTCCCATTCGATCTTCAAGATTAAGGAACGATTGACGAGTTATCGGTGCATTCAGAAAGAATCGAAGAAACCATAAGATGAGGTCCATTGCCGTGCATGCCTCGGAAAGCACTTTCAGCAGTTGATCTTGCCTGTAATTCGAAGATCTTTGGCAGTAGTAGATTATAATTATGGCGTCTGAAATACCCGTAGTATTGCAGACGCCATAAAATGCGGGTTACCAGTTCAAGGGGGTCTGAGTTCGCTGGCCTGTGGACGGCGAGTTATGGGCTAGCTCGCCGTCCCGCCGTCTTATGACGACAGGCCGTGTCGACGGCGCGTTCGTGTTCCACGCGCGCCTCAAAGAGATGTCAGCAACCAAGTAGGAGTCCGCATGGGCCGATGCCTGCCAGGGCAGCGGGACTGTTCGATAGAGATACCGTCGCCCAGGAACACAAAGGGCAAAGAAGGAACATGGATGGGTTTTAGTCAGTACATGTCTGACACTCCCCTCCGCTCCGCCCAGAGTGCGGGGGAGTCATTTGATGATTTCCCATCCGAATAAAAAAGGGGGTCTGAGTTCATTAAGGAGTCTGCCCTGTACACCGTATGATACCATGGCCGTGCTAGGAACGTGTTAGGCAGAAAATATTCTTTGTATTGAAAAGTATAAGGCTTAGCATCGTTGGTCGAGTGGTCGCCAGCGCGACTGCTGAGCATGAGGTCCTGGATTCGATTCCCGGGTCAGGCAAAGGTTTTTGCATGAGGAATTTCTCAGTAGCAGTCACGGAGTCTGGATTCGTGCCCGGTTGTTGGCAATATGCTCGCCTCCTAATACACGGGACTTAAACATAACTGGCGAAATGTGGGTGTACTATTAGGTACACCTCAGCCTAACCCTTCGGGGATTACAGCCTTGATATTATGTTATGTTAATTCCGAGTAAGTCTGAAACTGTACCAGTTATTACCGCTATTCTAGAAGCCACATC
Source organism: Noctua janthe (assembly GCA_910589295.1). NCBI lineage: Eukaryota > Metazoa > Arthropoda > Insecta > Lepidoptera > Noctuidae > Noctua > Noctua janthe. The sequence continues at coordinate 6,654,551 of OU342560.1, forward strand.
CTTATATTTTATGAGTAGGACTACTAAAACGCTTGTCCGCCGCTTTGAAACGAGGAATGTTTAATATTTGTTCCAACTGCTTTTATTAATGACAGTCACTACTGCGTACTGACCAGCAGTCGGATTTGTGTTTTATTTAAAATTAAATCTGCCTTCTGGACTTAAACTTTTTTGATTGAAATAACGAGACGTGTTTTGAGTTTGAGTTTTTGCCTTCGCGTTTACACTGGGTTTTGCTAATTAATTTGAACGTGATTTTAGTGATTAACAAGTTAATACTCCAGCTGTTTTGATATGGAAAGAAAAATTCGAGTGCGAGCAGGGTTTGAACCTGCGACCTAAGTTAATACTCTTCAGTACTGTTTGATAGAATTTTTAAACATGTTTAATGAGTGTTTGCAATTAACATTCTAGCATAGTAATATTAGACTAATGATGCATTGATTGTCTTAGCCACCTCGCGCACTACGCGGTTACGACCACGCATTTTCGCATGACCAGCCGCTATCTTGAACAAAACTGATCGTACGTCCGGTCTACGGCCAAAGTTTCTTCCTGGTTGAAGCTTCTGCGGCCAAAAGACGTGGCCAAGGCCGTGTAGTGCGCAGGGTCCCTTAAAATTTTTCGTTTGGGAAATCATTAAATGACCCCTCCCGCTCTGGGCGAAGTGGAAAGGAGTGTCAGACTCGTACTGACTAAAACCCATCCATGTTCTTTCTTTGCCCTTTGTGTTCTAGGGCCGCGGTATCTCTTTCGAAAAGTCCCGCAACAACCCTACGCTTAAATGCCTTTGCCGTAACTCTAAAATCGCTTGTTGCTTCACCCTTTTACATCAAAAATGCTCTAATATGCCCGAATAACCTTCTTCAACTGTACGTACTTACCTACCTACCTTACAAAAAGATAAAGTACCAAAGCCGACCACATCAGCCACTAAGTTTACAAATCCAGTGCCGTAACTGGCAGAGCAATTACTTGCTTAGACACTTTTAAAATCCCGCATCCCGCAACATTCGGGAACGAAACGTCGGAAACGTCGGGAATACGAGGTTACATGATCTAGTTTGTTTTGTATGGAATAAAATTTAAAGCAACAACTAGCATGGTTCGGACGGGTTTTGGTTCGGGTTAGTTTTTAAATTTGTACAAATTAATGTGTTCCTTACAAAGGGTACTGTGCAAAATACACCGTTTATTTTTTAAATGGGATCCTTTTTTCTATCCTATCTTGGTAAAAATTGTATGTAATTGACTTGAATTGTATTACACAAAGAAAGTGTATCATCCCGCAAAAACGTTAAAATAATCGTTTAGTTTTACAACTAATTAAATACATAACAGTAGAAAATTGAAATTTAATTAGTTTGAAGTAGAACATAATGAATTTCCTTTTTTGTCGCATTTGACCCTCATACTCGTAGAGGAAATTATTAGAACGGGGACTATCTGGCACAGCCGTGCGTGAGGCACACAATAAGTTGTCACATTATTTTATTTTTTGTTTAGATTTAAATTTTTTGGTTTTCTTTTTTCATTTTTTTTTACTGTGTGCACTTGTAGCATGTGCCAAATACATTTATTTTCATTCTTTCTAGATAATATTTTGTAGACCGGTTGGTGATTTAGTTACTTGAATCCTTTAAGGATAGACTCACATGAGTTTATCCGTCATATTAAATAACTTTCCCTAAAAAACTGAAAATACGAATCTATTTTAAAGTAAAAAAAAAACAAATACCTTTACAACAATAGACACACAGACTGTTTAGATTCACGCCTGAAAAAATATTTTTCATGAATCGGATATAAGTTTCTTTGGGAAAGTTGTTTAATATGACAAGTAGACGCACCTCGAAGAAGGATGCAGGTAACTATATCAACACCCTGTATTAATGGATGTAGAGCCATTACACACGTTTTGGTCAGGTTCCCATTTGAATTCTAACTTCAAGACATAAACTGCAAAACTAAAACCATAAAACATTATATAAAGCCATAATAAAACTAAGTTTTACAGCTAAACCCAGTGGAATTCAGTATAAATAAACAAAATCCCATAATGAGGGGAGGTGGTATCAAACTGGACTATCAAACGCCCGACGCTGTGTCGGGCGGTCCGTTGTGTCCCCGACTAGACATAAAATTGTACGTGCGTGTTCGTGTCTATGTGGCGGGTAGAGTGGAGAAAATAGGGAATTTGGAATATTTCTGAATGATAAAAAAAAAAAAAAGTTTTAGAACTTTAAATAAATTAAGGAAAATTCATTTTAGTTAAATTGTTTGCAACTAGCACAATAAGTTCTTTAAAAATTGTATGTGAAAAGAGTATTTTTAACTTTAAAATGGACGTATTTACGTTGCGTTTACACCGCTCGCTTCTGCTAGGACGAGTTGTTTGGACTTTGATGTGAAAATAATCTATCGAGATTTAATCTTTAGTTAAGCTTAAGTTTCCCCGTTACTTTATCTTCGATTAATTTGATTACGGGTTTGTTTCTGTTCTATCTGACACGATATCGTCAACAGTGTAATAAATCTGGTATTTTCCAGATTCAGATATCTTATAGATAAAAAAATAAAACAAAATAACAACGATAATATTTTATAATTATTGATAATCAATCATTATAAAAAGATATCGTTATTATTTTGTTATTATATGATATTTTATACAGGGAAAGAATTTCATAACTGACCATTTCAATCATAAATCTAGACTACTGATTGAGGTTTACGTTAAATTTTTTAACGGAATTTAAATGATTCGTTGGTTCGCAACGACCGTATTCAGTGAATGTAGTACTTACTCAGTATTCAGTCTGCAGAACTGTAAGTAAGTAGATATTTAATTAAATACGAGTCAGATGAGAACTGTTATAGAAATGCTCACGAAGTCACAAGAACTCAGTGTAAATCAAAATGTATGGAACCTTTTTTTTTTCTTTTTTTGTAAGCAACATAATGTTTCTATGCTGTTGGGGTACAATCGAGCACTTATATGCTTACTTATATGCTATAAGTTTGTGTTCTTGCCTCTTATATCGTCATTTCGAAGAAAATACTAGTTTAATAATAAAGCTGATGCGAAGTAGTAGCTGGTGGAAAAGAGACATGGAACTAACAAGAAAACCCCGAATTTGTCAACGTACAACAACGTTAATAAAAGCACAGATTAGCTCAATCAGATGTGGCCGAAAGCGTGAAAGTCAGTAATTCCGTGTTCTAACTGAGAGGCGAGCAGACCGCGGGACGTGGCTCGAATAAATAATAGTAGCTGATTAGGACTGTACAGGTGTTGGGACGTGCCATCCACCCGTGTCATTACTGGGGCCAATTGCTGGCCAGTATTGGGGTGGCTAAAAATTGCGATAGTTTTGCTAATAACTTTATGTGATTCATAGAAGGTCCAGTTTTGGGGAATAAAAGGGAATGTGAATGTACATCATCTGCGTAGCCGTTTCCTAACTATATTGGGGTCGGCTTCCAGTCTAACCGGATGCAGCTGAATACCAGTATTTTACATTGAGTGACTGCCTATCTGACCTCCACAACCCAGTTAGTACTGGGTAATACGATACCCCTTGGTAAGACTGGTTGTCAGACTTTTGGGCCACTAACTACCAAACGACTGTCAAAGATCGACAAATGACAGCCGGGACCAACGGCTTAACGTGCTATCCGAGGCATGGAGGAAACTCGGTAAGTAATGGGCGGTCTCCCATCCACAGACCAACCTAGGCAAGCACGGCTTAAATTAAAGATCGACCCGAGTGGCTGTTATTATTTAGCCACGAGTTCCTCGGGAATGTGAATGTACATTGGGAAATAAATAGTGTCAAATGCTGTGAGGTTAATTTATTTCATAACATATTGACCTAATATACGGTCAAGGAAGGAACTCTTGTTAGTTAAAGAGCATGCATCTAATCGCATATTAATTACTTATCCCTGAACTTTGGTGAACCTTTTACTTAAATATACTAATCACGCCACGTCCCGCGTTCGCCGCAATTTGTAGCATAATTTTGTACATACTCGTAATATCTATGATTTTGTTTTAAGCTACTAAACGCTCCGCCACGCGCCATTCGCACCGCGCGAATTACCCGTGTTGTAGCAAATGTCCTGTGGCCAGGCTGATGGGGCGAATTCGCCAATAAAACGAAATGCAATTACTACGTTTTAACCTCCTGACAGCTCTTAAGCTGTCAGTGTCAATATTATGTATTTATCAATGATGACTTTGACAGTAGTCGACATACATACGTTCAACTGTATCATCGAACAAAGATGTTTAACGTTCTATTTTTTTATATATGCACCTTTGCTTGTCCAATTCACTTTAGACATTGGCAGAATGGTCGACACCCGCTTTGCTTGCCATAATAATAAATAGAATAGCCCTGACCACCGGTATCTCGGACCCTGTTCCCGATACCGGTGGGCTACTATTTTTTTATATTTTTAAATGTTTTTTTTTATATTACTTTGTATAGAAATATTTAAAAACGTAAAAGATGTATAAAAATAAATAAAGGAATAATAGAATAGAATATACCTTGACAACCCTTGAGCGCGGTTCAGATGTGCTAATCACGATCAGTTTCATGTGTTAAATTCGCTCATAAGTTATTCCAAACTGCGATCAAACTCTCACTCAAAACACACGAAACACTAAGAATCACGACAAAGCAGAACACACGAAACCTCAACAATTGGAAGTGTCGGTGTATAAGATCAATTATCAAGTCCCGGGATCCCGGTGCAAGCTTGTTTAGTTACCGTGTCAGAACAATTTGGTTTGCTCTCAACGGGTTTGGAGGACGGAGTTGTATACTTCCTGGAGTTTAAACTGTATATTGTGTATGAATAAGGTTAGATAATTGTGATGTGTCTTCAGGGAATTAAGGAGTTCAGGGATAGTCTGTTTGGATCGGTACGTAAACTTTTAAATGCGAAAATCACTTAAACATGCTAGATGCCTCGCTGGTGTGTGGTAGGGTGCACATTGCACAATGCACATCCTTTTTCTGTGAAATTCATTTACAACGCTATCCGAGTTGCAATAGCTGTTTCTTACAGTTTTTTTAAATTAAATTATCTATTTCTTAAACTTATTTATTTATTTATTGGCCTATCTACAATTGTTACACTTTTTACTCTAATAATACAAGCTAAAAAAAAACACACCAAGTGTACAATATGATGCGATAGACAGCATGCATGAACAAACACACACACACACACACACGACAACTTCAACTAACACTGCACTTCACACACACTTTCAACTTATACTGTCACTTACGGGATATCTTCCGTGATTGTTCATTATTTTGAGCTTCCGATATTTCGCTGTTGTAAGCGCCATGAACGCAAGTTGATAATCACGGAAGATATCCCGTAAGTGACAGTATAAGTTTAGTTGTAAACCGTGAAAGCTTAAGACAGTATCTATTTCTTGATCCATCATAATTAATATACAAGTACTACGTATGGTAATAAATTGGAAATACATAATTATCATAATAGAAGTTAGTTTCTTGCTCTTTTCTTTTTGCTATTGTCCCAGTTCACACTATATTTGGAAGTTATAGTTATATTGAACCTTTTCAATATTATACTACGCATGGGATTTCCACATACTTCAACGAATTTTAAAATGATTTTGTAATTTGTGATGTGCCTAGTTACTTACTAATTGTGAAATATTTAGTTTTACTCGGTTACCTGTCCATTGTAAGAGGTTCACAGATAACAAATAAACAACGATACAGAAAGACCAACAAAAGTGTGAGATTAATAAAAAAAAAATTAAACGTAAGTAAGTAGTAGTTAAGATCGTAAATAAATAAATAATAAATAAAAAATTATGTCACTAATTAACTTGTTGAGCTGTTAATACAAATATATCGGTTTATTTATATTGTAATAAAGACGCTACCTTCGTAATTTATTCGCGATATTGCCGTCAACGCCTTAATGCCCCAAAGATGAATGTCAGTCCTCGAAGTGCTTGATTTATGAGCTCATCTTCCATCGAGAATAACGCTGTCTTACACTTAATTTTATTTAAGATTAATGTTGCATTTCCTTCGTCTATTTATTTCCGTATTTGATTCGAAACTGAACATTTTTCATCCTAATCTACGGATGAAACGAAAACACTTTTGTTTCAACTCAAATCATTGTTTTTATTTACAAGCATTTGACGCTGGACATTATTCACGAAGATACGAGTACCGTCGCAGTTTATTTTAAAACTGCAATAACGAAGGGTCCGAACGATATTTTTTGTAAAAAGGGCTATAGTGTCCCTTTTTCTGTTTAGTTTATGGCCGTTCAATGTTGCGGAAGTGTGTGGAAAGTCAGAGATATGGCGGGAGCATAACACGCCATAAATATCGACACCAATATACGGATTTATTCGCATAGGCCGAAAATAGTTTTTTTTTTTTAAGAAAAAAATTTAAACTTTGAAATGTGTGTTTTGGAATTTTTATTTATGGGAGCTTAGATCTCGTATATTTCGGGAAGGGGATGCTGCTGGCCAGCGATAGTTTGCTGTGTCAACTAACGCACGCGCGCGAACGTTTTCGACACTCAGTCTAGACTTTATTGGTTTAGACTTTACGGCTTTGTGGCAATCAAGTTCAATAAATAATTTACAAACCTATTTCACTTATTGTTTTACGGCGTTAGTGTAAGATATAGATACTCGTATTTTGCACTAGTAATGCAAAATAATAATTTTGCCGATGCATCTACGTACATCTGTGGATCATTCTGAATATATAGGAAAGTTAAGAGAGATATTAAACCAAAACAATTAGATACACACCTACTAAATTGACACGAACATGAAACATGTATCTACCTATCATCTTTCTTCTGGTTGGTAAAAAAAAAAAATACTGCAATGCCTTTTTAATGTACAATACGTACCGGAACACAATAAAATAGTCACCAAAATCTGCTTGAAAGACACACTTAACCGTTACCTAAAGCGGGTAAACCTAAAACTTGTGTATTGTAAACCAACCAGTGTTTATGGTGCATTAGCTCGTTTTGCTCAGCACACACTTAAGGAAACTGCAAGTGAAAGATTTCCTAAGAAAAAAGAATTTTCATGGAAAAAAAAGTTTGGCCCGAGAATGGGTTTTCTCATCAGGAATAGCAGCCTGGATTTGTGCCCGGTTGATGGCAATAGGGTCGCCCTCTATTACATGGGACTTAAACATAACTGGCGAAATGTTGGTGTACAATTAGGTACACCTATGTCTAACCCTATGGTGACCAAAAATTTTCTAACAATAACAAGATCTCGATAAATGTCTTGTCATCACATGTAAAGCTTACAAAAAGTTTTGTAACTCTCCAAAAGGTGCTCAGACCAAACCCCACAACCACCAGGATAAACCTCTTAAGATTGGTGCCGAAACAGACCCCAGTTTACAGTCACAAAAAGCGGGAAACGTAAACCTTTAAACCTTGTGTGTCGTAAACCAGCCAGTGTTTATGTTTCATTAGCTTGTTTTGCTCAGCACACACTTAAGGAGCTGTAAGTGTTGGGCACAGGTGCGCCCGCGACTATTTAGTAGTCCGCGCCCGGGGTCACTACACCGAACTGCGAAGGGTGCCGAGGACAAGGAAAGATGTGGAGTCGCCTTTGTGTTACGTGTTTTTTGTTGGGACGCGTAAATTAGTAGATTAGTGATATTATCGAAATTATTGTATTATGAAAAACAAAGGAGATATGACAAAATATTGAACAATCTACGCAGATTAATATGAGTGTTAAATGCAGATTATGATAGTGACCGATTTTCAAGATTATCATAGTGACCGATTTTCGAGACCTGAAGTGGTACGATGCACAAAATGAATCATTTAGATAGCATAACGATAACATGGCAAAACAATAATATTTTAAAAACAAACAACATTGAGCAACACTCTTTAGATTTTCCTATCCAATACCGAAATTACGTACGTCGAAGATTATCGTTGTCAGAGCCCCGTACGGACCGGAAGCTGCACAATGCGAGGGCGACGCGCCCGACCACGGTTATTATCTACCTGCAACGTCACTTCCGCCCGGAGTATCCCGATCCCCGCTCGGCGCCCTTTCGCTTCGTTGAAAGGGGCTTCGATTTTTGAAAGTGCATGTTTCTATTGACGTTTTCCGTCCGTAGAAAAACTTTACGCGTCGATTCTTCGGAACAGAAAATATTGTTTTTGTTTTAATGGTTCTTTTTTTTAAATATTTTGTTATAAATTAACTTTTTTTCTTGTTTTTGTTGAATAATTTTGGTTTGTGTTTATTGATTTTGGTTTGGAGTTGTTTTAGGGATAGGAACGGTTTATTCATCTGTGGTTTTATGTGAAAAAGGTTTAGATAAACATGAATGGGCACGACGTAGGTACTGACAATTAACCGAAATTATTAAAATATTTAAAATGTAGCTCGACTGACTCATCGAACATTTATACCTACCCTGATTCCAAACATTTGAAGCTCGGTCGGTCAGTAAAAATCTTTGTCAAATATAGCTAAATGCATCAAGGAAGTTTAGCAGGAAAACACACACTAGATGCAGACGCGTTGTCGTTGGTCATTTTTGAATAACAAAAAATAGATTAATTTCCTCAAGTTAAGAAATAACGCTGAAATCCGTGAAATGGTGTCATCAGAAAATTAAATGATTTTATGATGACACCGTCAGCCATCATTACTTTAGTCTCATAATTACAGGTTACTAATTAGTCTGACGAAAAATAGGTACCTGTATTTAAGTGTCTTTGGACTTATGCAATGAAATGAGTAACAATTCGTAATTAACACATGTTGTTCTAAAAGGCAATCTTTTTACAGAGATCCATTCATTTCATCATGCATTCATCATGAGCCTACAGAACTCCACTGCTGGATATAGACCTCCTCAACCGCAGACCACTCAACTCGATTCTCAGTAACTCTCATCCGGCTGCTACCAGCCACCGTGCGAAGATAGTCGCTCCACCGAGCTTCAGGGCATCCCACCTTTCGCTTGCCGATCCGCGGTCTCCACTCAAGAACACGTCTATCCCAACGATCATCGGTTCTACGGCTAATGTGTAAGTATAATGGGCGGGTATTTCATCACCAGCCTTATCATCTACCTAAGTCTTTTCTCAACTATATCACTATTTTGGGGCCCGGCCTCCAGTGTAACCCAATGAAGCTGAATACCAGAATTTTACACGGATCGACTGCCTGTCTGACCTCCACAACCCAGTCTGAAATGATTATTACATAGGGTGATGCAAAGTTCCATACTAAGTTATTCATTCGATTCCATTTATCTAGAATCAACGCTAGCCACTTGGGATTTATTAATGGCTGTTCTCGATTTCGTATAACTGTCTAATTAAACGGTTCCTGGCTCGCAGCCATATGTCTTGAAGTTTGCTGAGGGACATACTGACTTTAAGGACGTGCAATCATTTTATGTGTTTGTGCGGATATTTTTTAGTACAAATAACTTTATTGCGTATAGATAGATTCTCAACACAAGTGCTGTGGGCCTAGTGCGGGGTTTTATGATTGACAAAACCTGCTCGATCACGTAAAAGTTATCTTAAATTTGAAAGGAATAATTTTGATTTGCCATTTTAGTCAACAGACGGCGCTAGTTCAGTTTCAGTACCGTACAAATTATAATTTATGTTAACGCGTTCGAGTAGGTTATAATGATTATAAAAAAAGAGGAACAATTGATAATATTCTCAGGAAAGGCAGTGTAGAAATAGAAGTGAAATGATTTAGGTGGGTAGGTACCTGTTTAAGGTGTGTATGTAATGTTAATGTTACACAATACCTACGTATTTTACTCAGTACTGTTAGTCGAATTCAATAAGTGTTCATTTTTTCTTTTCATGTTTATCACTAGGGAATTTGCTTAATGTTACGAGTATGTACTTTAATTGAAACTAAAATAGGTAACATTCAAGTGCAGCCCAGACCGATCAAATAGTTTACTAATCTTCCTGCATGTGTGTCCCGACTCAAGCAAATTATCTTGTTGTGCCCAAATGAGGAGTCAAACACGGGACCCCTTCTGTCGGTTTTCGCATCGCTGAACCTAAAAGGGGCGGCCACAACCTGTTAGGAAGGTAACTCCTAAGTCTTTAGTCTGTCAGTTAAAGTTAAAGCTTAGTGCAGAAATACGTTTTCGTATTTTCATGAGGAAATGTGGAAGCGAGTTATGTGAAAGGTCAAGAGTTATATACAGGGTGTAAACAGACTCTTCACGAAGCAGTCAACCAGCATTCTATAAAAAAAACTGAGTAACTGTACGCAAAAACGACTTTTTCTTTTTGTGGTTTGAAAATCACGATTTACGTTAAGGCTCGATGAAACGCACTCAGAGCATTGTGCTGATGGATGGATTGAATAGTACGGGGGTCGTGGAGGTGTTTAAAGTAAAAATCATACATTAAAAACACGTATTTAAAAAAGTTGGAACTTTGACCCCCAATATCTCCGTAACTAGAAGGTTTCCAGGTATGGTCTAGAAGAAAAAAATGATTGCAATGACGAGGAGAAGTGCTTTTCGGCTTCGTTAAGGGTCTATTTACACTCTTTATAATGACGTTAGTATATTTGGTCAGATGTTTTCCTCATGTGTTATATTTTGTTCCAGGATCGCGTGTTGCAGAAATAGTTTCATTACACAGACATGACACACACTTTCGAAAGCACTCTATATTTTGTTCTAAAACTATCTTTCAAACATATTGTTCTACATAAAAGCTTTTTAAACTTAATTATTTTGCTGTATTTATTTATTTATTTGCGGAGCTCGTGGCTACATAATAACAGCTGCTCGGGTCGATCTTTAGGTTAAGCGGTGCTTGCCTAGGTTGGCCGGTTGATGGGTGACCACCCATTACATACCGAGTTTCCTCCGTGCCTCGTAAAGCACGTTAAGCCGTTGGTCCCGGGTGTCATTTGTAGATCTTTGACAGTCGTTAGGAAGTCACTGGCCCAAAAAGTCTGACAACCAGTCTTACCAAGAGGTATCGTATTGCCCAGTATTAACTGGGTTGTGGAGGTCAGACAGGCAGCCGCTCCATGTAAAATACTGGTATTCAGCTGCATCCGGTTAGTCTGGAAGCCGACCCCAACATAGTTGGGAAAAGGCTAGGCAGAAGATGATGATTTTGCTGAATTTAAATTTTGTCTCTGTTTCTTTTGTAATTACAACAAGTTGTAACATGACATTATTTTTGTAAACAGCTGTATTTCCCTACGCAGGGTTTGCGTATAAAAATATAAAAATTTTGTTATTAGTTCAGTTAAAGCTGACATATTAGCCTTACTTGGGAAAAGACTGGACCCACGACCCACGGTATCCTAGTTTAGAGTCCAGGGAATATGTAGAAATCTAGCACTTAAGGCTCATTGTTTTTTGTTACTAGCTTTTAGTATTAGGTATACCATGTTATGCGAATTGAATAAAATTTTATGATTGTCTATGCCTTGTAGATTCTTTGATGCTTCGAAGTGCTAACTTTTTTAACTTGTTTTACTTTTTGGTGAAGTAAGCAACTACTGGTTACACATTACACTAACGTTGTAAAACAATAACAAATCAAAATTGAAAGAGAGTAGCAACCATGGAGTTTCTTGCAGGTTCATCTCCATAAGAAACGACTAACCTGAACCGTACGATTATCTTTTGACGTTTTATTACTGCCCATGTAGGCTAATGTGTAACTATATTGTTTAATTAAATAGAAAAGAATAACCAGGTTTTGGTATCATTATAAAACTAATCGCTTACGCCCGTGGATTCAGCCACGTAGTGTCCTATTGTTGTACCACGGGATCGTACTACAGGGAGAAAAAGTATCCTATGTGTTATAAATAATATGTTATAAAAGGTGTAAATAGACCCTTAACGTAGCCGAAAGGCACGTGTTCTCCCCGTCTTTGCGATATTTTTTTTGTTTTAGACCATATGTGGAAACCTTCTAGTTACGGAGATATTGCGGGTCAAAATTCCAACTTTTTTTAAAAATACGTGTTGTTAATGTAAGATTTTTACTTTAAACACCTCCACGACCCCTGTACTATTCAATCCATCTATCAGCACAATGATTTGAGTGCGTTCCATCAAGTCCTACCGTAAAACGTGATTTTTCACGCCAACAAAAAAAGTCGTTTCCCAGCAATAATTGTTGCGTAAAGTTACTTAGTTTGATGTACAGACTGCTTGGTTGACGGCTATGTGAAGGGTCTGTTAACACCCTGTATATTATGTTCGAGGTGGCGCAGGAGAAGAGTACCTGGAAGGATATGGGCTCCCCCATATCCATATATATATATATACTACATGTGTGCATTTCATCCAAATCCGTTTAGTAGTTTTGCGTGTAAGAAACATCTATCCACACAAACTTTTGCATTTGTAAATAGTAAATAAGATTAACCACCGGGTACAAAACATTATGATGGAGTGGATACAAAAATTTTCTTTTTTCGATCGAAAATATAAGAGGACACTAAATGCACAGTAAACTTTACTCCTTAATGTGCTACGCGGAAAACCACTGAATAACAAAAAGTTATTTTTAAATCCATAACGAACTTATTAAGTATCTGTTTTTAATTTAATAATAAAGAGGTATAATAACGGTAGCTCGGTCCCTGTTCCCTATGCCGCCGGTGAGATACTATTTTGATATTTTTTTTTTTTTGTATTACTTTGTATAGGAATATTTTAAAAATGTAAATTATATGTAAAGAAATTAAATAAAGGAGATAATAAAAGTTATAATATTGTTCTTAAAACTTCACACAAACTTTAGGCTTAGCAAGATGTTACAAGTTCTAGGTACGCACGACGGCCAATCATACTATACATAACCAGTTTATGCGGATCTCTCATTGTATTGGAAATCTATACAAAGCGAGGCCAAGTTATACTGGAAATGAACAGCTTCATGTGCCGCCGTGTGTACAATAACCAAACATTAAATTGTTAGTATTTAATCTAGGAGTTACCCTTACCCCTAAGATTACCTCACTATTTAGGTAAAGGCTCTACGGACTTATCCTAACTTATAATATAAATGCGAAAGTAGGTTTGTATATTTTTTTTTTACGCCTAAACCACTGAACCAATCATCCTGAAATTTTGCATATACGTTGTCAAGTGTACAGGAACGGACATAGGGTACTTTGATCCCGAAAAAAAATACTGTTCACGAGGAAAACAACAATAACGTTCTAATGATAATAGATGGCGCCAAGTATGATTAGAATCATGATTGTTTTATGTTATTACAAGCAGAGTACAACCTGAATTGATTTTCAAATTCGAAATTAACGCGAGCGAAGTCGCGGGTAAAAGCTAGTACCGAAACAATTTCAGAGGTACATAATATTGGTGTAGTTGTGTAACTTCAGACCGTTCGAGGTTTCCTTCAGTAATTTGATAATATCAAGCAAAATATACGTTATACGTATTAAGATATATTGGCAAGACAAAGTGTAGGTACATAGTTATGGTAGCCCACAAAATGTGGTTCATCTACACATCTGTATTTCATTAGCAAATACGGTTTAGCCCGCCTTATATAAACCAGGTTACTTAGACCTCCCCTGATCTTCTCCGTGGTTATGTAATGGGGTGTGTTACGAGTCGGGTCGTGTTTAATCAGAGCTCTAATGTGGCTGGACTTGACGTAAGACGCAACAAACGCCTGAGGTGCCATCAACCAGGTAACGGGTGAGGAGGAATAGGGTTGCCAGGGTTATGAATAATGTTGTAATACGTTGGTATTTTTGTTTTTTAAAGCTAGCGGTTCCACCTGGGTAAAATTATTGGTTGGATTGGTTATTTTTTTTTTTATTGTTTAAGTATTTAAAATGTTTTTTTTTTTAAACAAAATAACATCTGTAAAGTAAGTCTAGTCTATATATTTTACCTACAGTGTGAAGATACCAAGCAGTGATGACCAAAGCTCCCTCGGATGCTACTATAGATGAACTTCAATATTGGCAGTCAACATATTAGGGAGGTACGGCCTCCTGCATGATCTTGGTTTGCAACATACAAACAGACCTGGATCTATTTTTTAATTACTATTAGTACCTTTTTTATAAAGATAAAGAAAGAGTCTGCCTCGTTGGTCTAGTTGGACTGCTGAGCATGAGGTTCTGGGGTCGATTCCCAGGTCGGGTAAAGTGTTATTGCCTTTTTCCATCAGGAATTTCTCAGTAGCAGCCACGGAGTCTGGATTTGTATCCACACACACACATAGGACTTAAATATAACTGCGAAATGTGGATGGTGTACTATTAGGTACACATGATGGATATTACAGGCATGATGTTATGTTATGTTTGAAAAGATGTTGTTTGTTTGTACCCACATGAAAAAATAATAAGATCATCTTGCTTTCAGAAATTGACCTTTATCAACGTCCCACCGTTTCTTAAACAGAAAAGGTATTCTTTTTTTGTAAAAAATTGTAAAAGCTGTTTTAGTTCATTATACAGCATCCCTAAAAAGTTCTATTTCACCCACCTGCCATCCTTAGAACCAGAAACATGTCAGCTAGCCCATGTAATCTCGTTCGGATCGCGGCCACGAATTTCATAAGTGCTCGCTTGAGTTAATGGATGAAAACATTAACTCCTTGGGGTCGTATTCTGTACATGGCTTTGCCCCGGGTGCCGGCGACATTTGCATATGCGATTGTGGGTTCACTTACTCCCGAATGTAGTTGAGTTTACCAGAATATTGTTTTATTGGACCGTTATAAAGTAATATTGTTGGTTTCTGTGGTATTGTAAGGTGTAATATAACGGGCTGCGGGACTGTTCGAAAGAGATACCGTGGCCCTGAAACATAAAGGGCAAAGAAGGAACATGGATGGGTTTTAGTCAGTACAAGCCTGACACTCCCTTCCGCTCCACCCAGAGTGGGGGGGGGGCGGGGTCATTTGATGATTACCCATCCGAAAAAAAAAAAAAGGTGTAATATAACACGTTTGTAAAACGTTTGTTTTACAGTTTGTTCAACATTGCCTTTGTTCAAAATGAGCCATGAGCAAAGAAGCTGACAAAGAGATAGCTTAGTTATCGCCTCGTTTGTTCGTTTGTTTGTTTGTTTGGTACCTTTACAACCTTTACAACAAGATACCAAGGCAATTCAAAATATTAAATTCAAGATTATTAAAGATTAAATTGCACAAGTGGATAAATGAATGTAATTTCTGTAGTCTAAAAGAATTTATGGATAAAAAATGTTGATGCCTTGTAACTATTTACTTAACTCTAAAATTTTGCATGCTATGTTCTATCTTAGCTAAACATGTTTGAACTATTTAAATTTTATTTAACACCACTGTATACCATGTTATTTTGCAAATAAATTATTTATTATTATTATTATTTAAGGTTGACATTATGTAGAGTAGAGGTGGCCCAGAGGTCACGACCACGACTGGGCCATGGGTTCAAACCTAGGTGGACCCGTTACTTTGCGTAATTTCTTATTTCTTCACCACTGCTCTCAAAAAGGTGACGGAAAACATCTTGCAGAAACCTGTATGTCCTAGAACCGAAAATCAAAGACATGTGACCTCTAATGTCGTTTAACCCACACTGGGCCTGAGTGGTGGATTACCACCACTCCGCCTCGAAAAGAGGAGGCCTACAAGCCCTACAGCAACGAAAGAGAGAACATTATAGGCTGATTATTTATGCCTGTTTTGATAGAATAAAATGCGTAGCAATTGATTGTAGTCTCTTCACGAAGGGAAAGCAAAGAAACAAAAGTTAAGCTTCTCCACCAACAGCCCACATGATATATGAATTAATCTTTCCCAATATTTCAGAGGGAAAAGTGAAACAGAAAATAAACAGTGGCGACGCGACTGGCGTCCGAAACTTTTGCGACACACTCGAACTGACCCTAAAGTGAACTCGAATGTTTCCTAACTTTGTTATTGCGTCGAAACGATTCGTAGTCCGTAGGTATTTACGGGTTATGCGTAACGTCAACGTGAGTGCTAGGGGTAAGTTCATTCGCTGGGATAGAAAGTTGGTAAAATATATGTTGTTTTCTTTCTATAATCTGATAAATAAATTAGCTAAACGAGATTATCACTGTGTGATACAACCGGTGAAAATAAAATAAAGATTACAGGAGAATGTTTAGCTAGTCGATAATATTATTCAAAGGTATGGTGTGTTGTTTACTATTAGATTGTGTACTATCTAATGTAAAAGTGACAGCTATTGACATCATAGTCATCATTTCAGTCTGTTGATATCTACAAACGACTGAAATAACTCGATGAAACTCACGAGCTTGCACTAGCAACCTAGACAAATTGACGTTCTAACAGCGATATCATACATAACATAACATCACGCCTGTAATCCCCGAAGGGTTAGGCAGAGGTGTTCCTACCCAACATTTCGACAGTTATGTTTTAAGTCCCATGTAATAAGGGGCCAGGCTATTACCATCAACCGGGCACAAATCAAGACTCCGTGGCTGCTCCTGAGAAATACCTGTTGGAAAAACCCAAAAACACTTTACCCGACCCGGGAATCAAACCAGGACCTTATGCGCACACTCGACCAACGAGGCAGTTACAGCGATACCGATGATGGAAAAGTCAAAACTGTACGTACGTATTGAGTTTACTTGCTGCTGAAAGGAGTTCGAAGATTTTTGTATGAAGTATGGCATGGCTAGCTGTCGCCATTTTGTTTCATACAATACTTGTTTGTATTGGAGCCAGATATCGATCTATACAGGTTTTATGCGCCCATTATTGGCCATTATTTTAAAAATAAAATAGTGGAAGTTTGGCAGGCCAAATAAATAATTCATTCATTTGTCTTTTCCCCAACTATGTTGGGGTGGGCTTTAAGTTTAACCGGATGCAGCTGAATACCAGTATTTTACATAAAGCAATGAATATCTGACCTCCACAACCCAGTTAGTACTAGGTAATACGAAACCCCTTGGTAAGACTGGTTGTCAAACTTTCGGTCCACTGACTACCTGCAACGACTGTCAAAGATCTACAATTGACATCCGCCTTCGGACCAACACCTTTACGTGCTTTCCGAGGTACGGAGGAAACTCGTTATGTATAAAAAATAATAGATGGCCCGACCACGGACCAACCCAGGCAAGCGCGGTTGAACCTGAAGATCGACCTGAGCGGCTGTAATTATTTTGCCACGAGCTCCTAGTAGCAGGCCAAATAACTCACAGCCTTTTATGTCAATTCAGTAGAAAATCATAGAATGCATTTCTATGACTTTTGTTTTCCAGAAACAATTTTGCAGCTTACTTAGCCTACAATCAATCTTGATTGTAACAAAGTTTCAATATAATGTTTCCGCATAACGTCGGGGATAGTTCAATTCCGCGAATCTACCATGCGTAAAGTGCGCGTATCTGCAGTCTGCACTACGTGTAGGTTTACAGGGGAAGGTTATAAGTTTATATATTTTTTTCATTTCAAAGATTTTTGACCTCATTTTTACATGATTCATGTGTTCTATTCATCATCATCATCATATTTATTTCTGTAAATTGGTTTACAAAACTCTTTTACATGTCAACATGTTGTTTTAAAACTAGATGGGGGCCGGTGTTTCGTACCTGACTACTCTGAGAAGAAACATTCGAAACAAACTCAGAGGTCACTGTCTCTTTTAAAGTCCAGACATTGCTCAAGTCATATGAGGACCATGTATTGTTAACAGTAGAAATCTATTAAATTAATTAATTTAGTCGCTACGACAATGCGTAATTGAAATTGGCTACATTTTTCAGATACGCGGAATTATCCAATGCTAGTTCCGCGGATTTGCACTATCCCCGACGATATGCCATATTTATCAACATGGAAGGAAACAGACCAATACAATAACTCACCAACCAAATTACCCAAGTTGGGTTCACCACAAAATGGTGTCATGTGCATTCAATCATCGTGATGATCTCATTACAACTGCGGACATAACTGTTTGTCCTCAGTTAATACCTATAATGTGCAGACAGGCAATTGCTCGGTAACCACTCAACGTGCTAATTCCCTAATTAGTTTCAATGACGTTACTGAGCCGAAATTATGTCATCTTATCAACAAAAAATCGAAATACAAACTATGATATTCCATTCTTTTTGTGGTATAATACATAAACAGTCTTTAAAACAAAATATGATTGTGCAATACGAGTGTTTTTAATCTTCTTCATACTGTGCGTAGCTCACGTCATCATTAAAATTAGTTATAGTTTGTTATCCGAAAGATTGTAAATTCTTGAACATAAGCTACTAATACTAACGTCTTGCGTCATATTAAACTCATAGTTAACTTCTCTCATAATGCTGCTGCGGTGGATGTTACCCTTGCATTACGATCTACACCTGTACGAAGATTTTTTAGAGGCATGAAGTTGCGCTATTTCTAGCAGACAAGCCATGGTGTCTCCGTCGAAGATGCGCACTCTCGACTCCTTAATGTTTGTCATTTCGGTGTCGTTTTGTGGGAATAAACTATTATAAACTACTATTGAACTCGCTTGGCCATTTCTACAATAAAAGCTTATTCGAAAAAACGAATTGGAATGTAAAGAAACTCAACATTTATTCTACTGTATACAACAGATTGTAAAACTAACAAAATCTGAACAGTATAGCTTTTCAAAACAGGAATGCGACAAACCTTATACAACCATACAAAGTAATACATACCTACTACCTAATTATTATTATAAAAGCAAAAGTACCTAAAACTTTGTCTGACAGTCTGTTATTTTTTCACGTCGTGATGAAATTGGACACAGGTTGACCATGGCCTGGGTTAAGACGGGATATTTTTTATCCCAGTAGTATCTGCGTTCCCATGGGATAAGTCCCGACCATAACACGGGTGAAGCATCGACTAGAAGCTAGTCCTACTAATATTATATATGCGAAAAAAAAAGAATGGATGGATCGATGTTTGTTACTCTTTCACGCAAAAACTACTGAACTGATTTGGATGAAATTTTGCACAAAGATAGTTTATAACCTGGATTAACACATAAGAGCTTTTATCACAGTAGTATGATCCCGTGGGTCAATTATCGATCTTCACGCGGGTGAAGTCGCGGGCATAAGCTAGTATCACATAAAACTGAAAGTTCAACACATCCAATTTATTAAAACGCCAGCTCTCTAAAGCAGAGATAAAAGTGAAACTGTAAAGCAGACATTGAAATCCGTTGACACAGATCCGGGGCCTACTGTAGGCAACGCGACATCTCAATTAGGCGATTGCTTGCTCTGAGCGTTGCGGGACAAATAGTGGCCTTTGTGAGCCGTGCGACGGCTGCTCGACGAGTCGACGATGAGTCTGAGCATTGAGAAGATGAAGACAGAAGGCTCAGATTTGAATTTCATAGAAAGACATGTTGGTAGATTTAAACCAGCTGGTCAGAAGGTTCAAAAGTGACATTTTGTTAACTAGCTACAAGCAACCACACTAGCAGCAACAATCAAGCAAACAACAGCAGTGGCAGTCTAGCATTAAATCAAGTGCACTTATAGATGCTACTATTTAAAGTTAACATTGTTATTTAATTAAATTGCTAAATTGCTAGTTTTATCAGCGATAGCAAACATTTTTGGCTTTACATCGTTAATATATAAAAACAAGATAGCGATCAGTGGCAAAGCTTCCATACAACTCGATTCCTATCGGCTTCCCTTTGAAAAGTGGCGCAGTCAGTATTTTATAGACAAATAATAAAATCACATTAAAGATATGTACTCCGGCTTACCTCTTACAAAAATTGACGCTTCGCTACTGATAGCGATTCAAGATAGCGTCTCTACATCCGAAGTTTTCTACTTTATACTTTATGTAGTTTTCCGGGATTATTTTTGGTACTCATAAAGAATGGCAGCATAAAATGTTCCTGAAGAAAAGACTCGCTCTTTTGTCAAGACTTTCTTCGTAGTAAAACGGTGATGATAACGTCAAATTTTAAGGAGGTAATGGGATTTCTGTAAATTCTTATTTTGTCACTCGAGCCAATACGTTGATGAGATGCTCTGGGATTTTTGATGGACAGTAATGAATAGTAGCTGTAAAAATTAATAATGATAGTGACATTATTTGCTGGTGGAGATTATACTATAAGTGATCGAGTAAATGGAGAGCAATTTTAAGGATTGTATCCAGGTGGATAGCAGATGACTTGTGTCAACTGCCACAGAATAATAATATAATGAATGATGGCGTCTAAATATATAATGATGGCTAGAATGAAAGAAAGAAAGAAAAGAAAGAAAGAAAAGAAAGAAAGAAAAGAAAGAAAGAAAAGAAAGAAAGAAAAGAAAGAAAGAAAAGAAAGAAAGAAAAGAAAGAAAGAAAAGAAAGAAAGAAAAGAAAGAAAGAAAAGAAAGAAAGAAAAGAAAGAAAGAAAAGAAATAAAGAAAAGGAAGAAAGAAAAAGTATTTATTAGACTCACACACGACAAAACACAAAAAAAATGGATGAGATTACACTAAATACAAAAAATATATAAATAAGTAAACATAAGAAAACAAATTACATTGGTCCTGTACGAGGCCAAAAGGTCCCTATCTCAGCATGGTGCTGCAACATTTAAAAAATAAAGTCACAGCGCTGGTATTCTGAATGACGACCTGAAAGTAGGTGAACATAAAGATCTTCTAATAAAACACACAGAGTATCACATTAATTAACATAGCCAAAGCCGTCTATCCTTTTAAATATTTGCAAACGAAACCTGAAGAAAATCGGCGAGCTTTAAAATCCATGAATTCCAAAGTGTGTACGCATTAGGCATTCACGAATATATGATATTCTCTCTTCGCAAAGGTGATCGTTTAGAACCTTTGTACGCAAGGCGAACCCTTCTTACGCACTGCGGTAAGTGCGTTTGAACGATGGCACGGGATAGTCGAGTTGCTGGTACGAGTGGGTATCTATTATGAGATCGCAGGACTAACGTATGTAATTGCGTAGACCACTAAACAGTATGGGATGACCATAGTTAAATCCCTCGTGTACGCAGTATTAAAATAATCCAACATGGGATTTTCATGATTGTATACCATAAATGGGGGTCGGGACATTTAGGACTGCCCAAACACGACGAACCGATGAAAACTGCAAGCGAAACTGGATGTGAAATGTCGCAAAATCGAGTCCTATTGTACATATCTGTATAATTCGTTCAGTCTATCCAAATGTTGTCTGGAAAATATTGCTATCCATACTAACCACAGAATTAGCAATCATCATTCTCATGCACTTATCCCAATTTATTTGGGGTCAGCGCAGCATGTCGTCTTCTTCCATACTTCTCTTTTACTTGTTATCTCATTAGACACCTCCGATCTTGTCATATCATCCTCCACACACTCCATCCATCGTTTCTTTGGTCTTCCTCAACTCTTAGTTTAGCAATAATCATTATTGTAAAAGGAGCTTACAAACAATTTAGGTGTGCATGAACATCTATTGGTATTCCATTCATTCTATTGGTATTTGGTCTATAATCTATCTAATCAGAGTCAAGTATAGTTACTCGATCGAGTACTAAACCTGAACAAAGACACCTCTAACGGTTTTTTCCCGCGAGCACAGATGCTCTGAATAGTTCGACGCTTTACGATCAAGAATATTACATTTTGGATACAACTGACGTATGCGAGTCGAAAAAAATGTTCCACATGTTTATAGGAATACACAAACGTGTTCCGGCATGAAGTATTATTGTCACGTATAGAGAAATGCTTGTATTTTATTATTTCGCATTTGACTACATGTATGAGAGATTTGTTAGACTGTGGTTATCTTTGTGAAGAAAGTTATGAGCAAGATACATCTTCAGATTGAAGTATGCAAAATGACATCCGTACTAATGTTATTAAGAGTTAAAAACTCTCAATATTTAAACCCGAGCGAAATCGAATACAATTGCTAGTAAAATATAAATGTAATTAGACGTCACAGTTGAGGGATGAATAATGAATGGCGCGTTCATCTTCAATTTTCCTGTGAAATCATCTGATATTAATTTGAGTTGCCTATATGTACCAATGTTTGTTCAATAAGTACAAAGAAGGAATAAAGTTTCTCTTGAGAGCACATAAATTACAGGGATTAAATAAAATTTCATAAAACTAGTGCATAATGCACTAGTTTTATGAAATTCTATTTAAAAAGCTTTTTAATCAAACCAAACTTAATTAAAGATTTGTTAACTGTACAAACAATAAAGGGACAAAACTCCCCAATTCCTAATACAGGGTTATATCCCTAAACCGGATTCAAATGGAAATGAAATTTAAATAAAGCAAAATTGTCATTCTGCGGTCCCACACAATCTATTTAGGTAATTGCACGGTCGTTGAGGACATTATATTCGTTGATTGTACCCGGTCTTGCAATCCCGAATCTCTGGAATCGTGAACTGCATATTGATGGGCCCGGGAGACTCGATTAAATTATATGCAATGATTTTAACAAGACCAGGAGGTATATTCGATCATTTGTTTAACAAACTGCCTTGTCGGTCGAGTGGTCGCAAGCGCGACTGCTGAGTATGAGGTCCTGAGTTCAATGTCGAGGTCGGGCAAAGTATTTTTGGGTTTTTCCATCAGGAATTTCTCAGTAGCATCCACGGAGTCTGGATTTGTGCCCGGTTGATGGCAATAGCTTCGCCCCATATTACATGGGACTTGAAACATAACTGGCGATATGTGGGTGTATTTCTGTGTACTGTGTGGGTGGGTGCACCTCTGCCTAAACTTTCGGGGATTACAGGCGTGACATGATGACATGTTGTTTAACAAATTCGGTAAATTACAGGAAAGTGCAGTTTTATGGTTTTATAATGTACAAATATGGATAAAATACAGGGAAAAGAAAAATATTGAGACAGTTTCCTGATCAACATTTCGGTTATGGTGGATATCAATCTCAACGAAGATAAGCCATGTAGGCAGGAGATATAATGGAGGTTGTACATTTTTGACCGAGAGCTCTTTATCTCTCTCCCGAGACGTCTCGCTAAGACAGTCATGGAACGGAGAGCAATCCAGCAACACCGAGGCTAGACGAGCGTTACTATATTCACTCCTGTACTCGCTCCTGAGTTGGAGTGTCTCGGCGAGAGTGTAAAGCCTTCTTTATAGTTAACAAGTGTATGCCATGACACAGATACATACGCCAGCACATCAAGGTACCCGAAACTGTCAAATTTTCCCAAATTAACTGAAACCTAATGCTTTATCGATAAAGTTGAAAATCTGTTATAAAAATTTGACAGATTGTAGTAGCCTGTGCTGGCGTCTGTACATTCCCTCTTCCCTCACTCTTATAGTCACTCTCATAGTAAGAGGGTGAAATGGGGTGTTGAATTATCGGTGAATCATTTTATATTTTTCAATCATTTTCGGAAATCTCTGAAACTACTACAGTAGTTTCAGAGATTTATTTTTATCTCAAAAAGAAAAATATACACAGTTAGTACGTGCATATGAAGTCATTATTTATGAGAATAACAAGATTGTTTTCCTGTTTCACTAGATTTTACCCGCCTTGTTATTGTGAACGCGGTGTTGTAACTACACTTCTTAACAACATCGCAAAAATTCGGGCTCTCTATTTTTATATCTGACGATCTAAGGTGAACGATTGTTTATCTATAAATCGATACTTCTTTTTACCGCGCTCAGTACGAGTTTTTTCGTTCGAGTACGAGGTACAGCTAATTGTTGTGATAAGAGGGAAATAATACGAAATTCAGTGAAAAATTATATGATCGTGAGTATTTTATTTTTTTAATCTTTATCTACACGTCCGTTTCATTATTTTAAACGAACACAAATCACTAACTTTGAAAAGCCGTAAATATTCATGTAATCAATTTACTACGTCAGTAACGAATTTGGTACCTATTTTTGAGGTTTTATTTGTCGGGTTACGACTGTGGAAATAATAAGGAGCTGCTCATTTAATTTCGTGTTTTTGGATTTGTTTCACAGTAAAAGTTCTTTATAATGATGAGTTCAACAAACCCTTTTCAGGTTTTCAGTCATTTCAATTACACCTTTTTCTTTTGGGTATAATTTAAATGCTCACATCAAAACAATTTTTAGACCCTTACACTAAGTACCAAGTAAAATATATTAACTTCATATGAATTAAACCCACTCTATACCGGGGGCCTAAAGTACAACGTTTTAAGTTCCAAAATAAATATACGTATTCATCAGAATATTTGTATGTACGTTTTGAAATAAAATATTGGTAACATCTATTTAGAACTCACACTTCTTACTCAGCGATTGTTCTGAAATTAACTTTAAAGTAAAGGTTTTTATATATTTTATGTATTTCGATTTTATTGGTAGTAAAATAAGTGAATTTCTGGTAGGCGTTTCAACACAAGCCTTTTTTTTTTTTTATTTTTAGCCAAGGGTCAGGGCTAGCCACCAGCATACACTACCAGCGATCCACTTCAAGACATAAATAATAAGGGATCACACATGCATGGGACTATGGGACACCAAATGCATGGAGGAATGGGACATCACATGAACATACATCATGGTTCAATGATGCATCCTACAGGAATGATGCACCCTACAGGAATGATGCAACCTGTAGGAATGATGCAACCTACAGGAATGTATCCGTCGCCGTTCGTCGTCCCCATGGTCGTTGGTAATCAGATGGGCCGACAGCCAGCACCTGCGAACTGTCCATCCTGCAAAGAAGTTATAGTTACAAGAGTTGAAGCCAAGGCTACCATGAGAACTCATATGTTTGCTCTCATGATGTTAATGATGTGGTAAGTATTCTTTACTGTTGGTTTAGCTATATTGTGTGTGAGTCAGTTGAGCAAACTTATCTCGTTGAAGCCCATTTCTGTCTATTACTTGCAGCAGTGGTGGCCCAATGGTAATGAAACTTACAAGTTTTTCTCTTTGTGTAATTTATATCAGTATCCCTTCTAAAAATGGTGAAGAAAAACTTGTTGACGAAACGGGCATGTCCAAGCACCAAAAATTAGAAGACAAGTGACATACAAAAAGTTACACTGAACAGAGAAAGAACGCCTATGTCGCAGCAGTTGGAACGTTATTAGCTGACTCTTCTTTCTCTTCATGTGTAACGCATAGAACCAATGCCTTTTTTTTAAACAATGCCTTTTCTACTTTCAGTTGTTTACCATGCGTGTTGATCCCCTACTGTACGGACACCTGTCGGAATGCGGACCACTACTGTCCCAACTGCAACTCTTACATCGGCAGCTACGTCAACTAAACACCTCAGGACTGATAATGGGTTTCTTGAACTTGAACGTTGAAAACAACTTGATACGTGCCATTATAAGATTTTGTTTCATTATAAGATTATGTTATAAATTGGTATCATGTGTGTTTTAACAACATGACTGTATGTGACGTGAACTTATAGGTATTAATGTATTTGTTAAAGCTTCAGTTTTTCCAAATTCATTATTACCTTTAAGTTTCTCTATTGATTATATGATCGGTCAGCTGGCTAATATCTTTTTGTCAAAAATCAAAATCAAAATCAAAGCATTTATTTCAAGTAGGCCAGTTACAGGCACTTTTGAATTGTCGAAACAAAGACAACAGTAAAAAATATCTACAGTCCCAGTCACAAGGCACAAAAACTGTGAAAGTACTGTAGTTGCCCATTCCCTAACGTAGATCTCTATGGAGAAGAACGGGCAAGAAACTCCATGGACACTCTTTCAAATCAGAATACTTTAACAAAACCTTGGTTACATCAATTCATTTTGAGATGGTACATTATGTGAGAACGATGCAGCAAGATGTGTACGTTAAAAGTGTCCATAGTAAAAACAATTCAAAAATAAAATAATTAATTCAAATAAGCCGTGGCAAATAAGAGATGACCAGTCAACAACTGAAAGCGCCCGTCCACGAACATGACACATGTATCAGCACCATTCAACTCAACCATTTTGAAGGGAACTAAATGATCCGACACACGTGCCACCATCAGCGAGACATTTGAGTGAGCATGACATACTCCTAACCGCCAGGGCACATTCAAGTCAAGAAAAGACGCAGGTTTCCAGCGAATGGCAGATTTCTAGTACATAGTACTCACACAATATGGGCTAGGCGGCTATATAATACAAAAGAGATTGAATCTATACAATGCAAAGATAGTTATACAATCTTCAGCAGCTCTAACAATACTATTTAATGCTATCAATTTAGGCGCCCCTGTTCTTGTGGAGCAGGACCGGCATTGAGCCAAGCATTTTTATCAGTGATATAATCGTCCAACTTGTAATATGCTTTCTTACATAGTATGCGTTTAATGCATGTTTTAAATTTCGTTTCATTCAGTTCAAGAATACTTTGTGGAATTTTATTATAGCATCTCAAACAGTACCCCATGAAAGATGAGTCTACTTTAGCGAGTCTGAAGCCTGGCTGAACTAATTGGTCTCTATTTCTAGTACTGTAATTGTGTCTGTCACCTCTTTTATTAAAAAGATGTAGATTTTTTCTTACATACATTATGTTTTCGTAGATGTATTGACTATGTACCGTCATGATGTTAATTTCCTTAAACAGTTCCCTTAGAGAATCGCGCCTACGAAGATTATATATGGCTCTGATGGCTCTTTTTTGCAGAATAAATATAAACTCAATGTCTGCAGCCCGTCCCCATATTAAAATGCCATAAGACATAATACTATGAAAGTAACTAAAATAGACCAGTCTAGCGGTATCTACATCAGTATATTGACGGATTTTTCTTATAGCATACGCTGCTGAACTGAGCCGCCCCGCAAGAGATGTTAAATGAGAACCCCATTGTAGCCTTGAATCAAGCGTAATCCCCAGGAAAACCGTTTTATCTACAAATTCAAGTTTCTCTTTATTCAATACTATATCACAATCGCTACATTCGGTAAAGCAAATCTTACGCATTTCGTTTTTTTTTCATTTAACACTAAATTGTTTGCTGTGAACCAATTATGGACCTGAAGTAGGGCATTATTCACGTCATCTAGATTTTGGGCCCGTCTATTTATCTTAAAAATTAGGGAAGTGTCATCAGCGAATAACACCATATTTTGAGGTTGGTTTTTCAATAAATAGGGGAGATCATTTATATATACTAGAAAGAGGAAAGGACCCAATATTGAGCCTTGCGGTACCCCCATTTTTACTTTTAAACCCTGTGAATTAACACCATTTATTTGCACATGTTGTTGTCTATCACTCAAATAAGATTTTACCAAACTAAGTGCAAGTTTCCCTAGTCCGTAATGCTCAAGTTTCAAAAGTAATGTGTCGTGATTTACGCAATCAAATGCTTTGGAGAGGTCACAAAATATTCCAATGGCTTCTTGGTACTCTTCCCACGCAGTAAATATGTGCTTTGATAAGGTTACACCGGCTTCAGTTGTACAACGTCCCTTGGTGAAACCATACTGTTGATCGTGTAAGATTCTGTTGGTATTAAAATGATTGAGCATTTGATTTAGCATTACCTTTTCAAACACCTTGCTAAAAACTGGCGACACGGATACAGGTCTATAATTATTTGTATCTTTACTATCTCCGGATTTAAACAGAGGTATGACTTTACTGTATTTCATTAAGTCCGGGAAAACTCCATGATCTACACACAAATTAAAAATTAAAGCTAAGTATGGTGCTATAGTCTCAACTATGGATGTACAAACTCTGATAGACATTCCCCAAAGATCTTCGGTCAGTTTGACTTTTATTTGCCGGAAAGCTTTAATAACTATCATAGGGTTTATGTGTTTAAATTTAAATTCAGCCGGGCAGTCAGACACATTCGCCTTTCATAAACCAATTGAGACTTCAGGAGAGGAATTAAGAGCCTCCGTAGTTTTTAACGGTATATCGGTAAAGAAATTTACAAACTCATGAGCTACTTCCTGATTAGAGCTTTTAGGACCACATGCTGTATCTAATGTGTAGCTAGTGTTACATATTTTCTTCCTGTTAGTCTCGTTATTTATGACTTTCCAAACTGTCTTAATTTTGTTTTCTGCTGTTTTGATCTTGTTGCTAATGTGCAAGGCTTTGGCAACCTTGCATGTATTTTTAAAAATTTTTGAAAACTTAGCAACATACTTGTTAATAGTTTCAGAGTTTATATAAGGCTTAAGGCCATAAAGCTCAAATAGTCTTTCCCTACTTTTTCTGATACCTCTAGTTGCCCAATCACTAAATATAAATTTAGGGCAAATACATTTTGTCTTCTTTTCAAAAGTTTTGTTAAACTCAGTGTGAACTATTGAAAAGAAATTATCATACAATTGATTTATATTAATATCGTCCATATGATAGCTCATAACACTTAACTTGTTCTGTAGGGAAATATTATACCTCTTTAAATTATTAGTAGTTATAGGTCTAAATTGAATCTGAACTTTTTGCAATGGTATGTTACACCTAAAAGTTACAGTTTGTCCGCTGTGGTCAGACGGCAAACAATTTACTATGGCTTTATCTAAGTAATCACAATTGCAGAAAACATTATTTATACAAGTAGCAGAAGATGAAGTGACTCTCGTAGGTTCAATAAAAATGTTGATCAAGTCAAATGACTTGAAAAGATTTAATAATCGACTGCTATTATAATTTTCTTCTAAAATATTGATATTGAAATCACCACAAATAATTATAGGTTTATCACGGGCTGCAAGTTTTGCCAGGACATCTTCCATTATTGATTCAAATAAGGAAAAGTTTTGATAGTTTGGGGGTCTGTACACACACACAATTACATGCTTATCTAGCTCAACACAAGACAGTTCGAGGCAATGTTCCGCCGAGAGACCTACTATGTCATTACGTTGCTTATATTTAACACAATTTTTCAATAATATTGGGAACCTCCACGCAGCATAGATTTACGGTTAAAACAGCTACCCACCGCATAGTTTTCATAATTAATAAGCATTTGGTAATCCTTTAGCCAATGTTCAGTAAAACAAAAAATATCAAACATCCTTCTTTCTAAAAATAATTAAATTTCTAATAATTTGGAAGAAATGCATTAGATATTTTGGTGGAATAATTTTAAGGTGTTCTACTGAGGCCCTTTTTTAATATTTAAATGAGTGCAAAAAGGTACCTTGATGTTGGTAGGTTTAACAAAATTGTTAATGGTACCTTCTGTTGTCTCACTTCCTAGTTTAAATTAATATTAATATCTGGAGTGAGCCCCGAGACTCCCGTGCCATCACCAGACAATAAAATCCTATTACTAATATAGCCTAATTGAGAATTTTCCATGGTGACACATGGATCCTCCTCAGTACAATTTTTGTAAACATTTATAGCACTAATGCTATATTTATTTAAGGTCGCAGTGTTAATAATATAACTAAACTTCGACATACTACTTATGACTGAGTGAATATTAAAAGCTAATAGCCGAGCTATTTTGTGTCTACATCTAATAGGTACATACACTTTACCCCGAGTCGACTGAAGTTTATCAACAAAAGTGTTGATATCAAGATATATAAGTTTGTCACTATAGTGACCTACTAAAAAATGTACATGTTTATTTAACATGTGTATAAATGTTTTAGGATAATAAATATTTTGTGGTACCAACCTAGACAAACTTGCCTTCAGACTTCGACAGTTATGATTTACTTATGTCAACGGCGTATAGCGATTAAACGTATAGAAACGTCGGCCACAGAAACAAACTCCTACATAAGAGGACCGGAGCCACCGCTGCTGAGCTGTTCAGAGAATATGTTCGACTTTCAGTTGGAAATGGATATAAAGCAGAATAAAACAGATTACTGATAAAACATACGAAGGTAGTTGTAGTAAGGATACAGTTGTAAGAATAACAAGGTGTTTTTGAGAATTTTCATTTTTTTTTCTGTATTTTAATATATTATTATACGTAAATTGTGTGCTTTATTTATTTTACTTAAAAGGACATTACATTCAGATAGAAGAGCACAAAGGTACTGCTTATTTAATAAGAAATTTCACCCAGCTGATTTGCGACAGGAAAGTTGTGTAAGAAATGAAGACACACTGTGTAGAAAAGACAAAACAGGAAAATTTAAATTAAAAACTTACGGCTAACATCGATTCCGTGCAACGAGCAAACCTACGGGCGAGTGTATTGCTCCTCACCGCCAAAGCCCTACGCTCGCACTCTATGACACCATCATCATTTGTCATATCATGACCCAGGTATTTAAAAGTATTCACCACATTGAGTACTACGCCAGTGAGATATACTGGAGGTACACGACGGGGCTGTTGTTTAGGTGCCGTAAATACTAACACCTCACTCTTTTTTTAGTTGTATTTAAGGCCGTGCACCTCCGCATACGCCTTGCAGATCGTGAGTAGCTTCCTCAGTCCGCTCACCGATGCACTGAGCAACACCATGTCGTCCGCGTAACTTTTGTTATTGACACATATACAGTTTATATGACAGCCGACGTGTGTGCTGCTCAGCCGGTCGATAAGTTGATTGACATATAAATTAAATAACAGGGGCGAGATTAACCCCCCCTGCTTTACTCCACATTCCATTCGATACTCATCCGAAAGAGTACCTACCCACCTCACCCGATTTGTCTGGTGAGTATAACAGTATCGGAGAAGGGCTGTGTACTCCGCCGGCACACCCGTGCCCCTCAACTTGTAGCATATTATAGGAGACAAGATCAAAAGCTTTCGACAAATCAAGGAAAAACGCGTATACCGGCGACCTCCTCGCGGTGTAGTACTTGACGATGTGATTCGGGCTGAGTATGGCACTCTCCGTGAACACGCCCGCCTTGAATCGAACTGGGCGTCATGTACTTTAACATATTCTGAGAGGCAGCCTTTCATCAGACCGTCAAGCACCTTGGCCATAGTGGTGTCCAGCGAGATAGGACGACAGTTGTTAATGTCGGATGTGTCACCAGTCTTGTTTTTAACTATAGGGACCACTATCGTCCGCATAAGTGGTTTAGGTAAATAAGAATGATAAAGGCAGAGAGTGAAAAATAACGACAAAACTCTAGGCAGATGAACTCCAGCATATCCAAAATGTTCGATGCTGAGACCATCTTGACTTTGCCTGTTAAAATTAATTCAAGGCTACCTTTTATTAAAATTAACGGAACTTATGTTTTTTCCAACAAAAAAACGAAATAAAAATTTAATGAAAGTACAAACATAAAGGCCAAGAATCTGTTGAGTAGTCTATCGTTTTGTACCCCACTACAGGGTTGTAAGGTATAATTAGATGAGTTGATACTGCGAGTATAATATTATGTACACTCATCTGTTTTTTTTCATTAAAATAAGTTAAAAAAAGATAGGTAATTTTATTAAAAACACGATGTTATAACGTTGTCTAAGTGAAATCCGTCAAGGTTGTCGCAATTTCAAATAGTCTTGAATCTAAATACATTAAATTCTAGCGTTAACAGTATTTTTCAGTTACGTGTTTTTTGCACATTCCCACTTTGGTTTTCCATTGGCTGATAAAGCTCTCAGAGTTAAAAGAATTTATATTTACTGTCGGTACCCAGGATAGATCATAAATTGTATCTATTTGCTTTCTTACATAAATTTCTTCTTAGAGTGCCGATGGCAATCTAAATTGATTGCCCTAAGTTTACTACGACTTCCTTTAATACTTAAAACAAAAATGTACTAACAGGTTTTAGTTTAAATTAACAGTAAGTCAGTTTATTAGTAAATTATTTGTAGTGGATGTTAGGAATGCTATGACTTCAAGTTCCCATATAATGTTACCTGCCTATGCCAAAAGAGAACGCGGTCAGGAGAGCGAAGCCGCGGGCACAGCTAGTTTATAATATGTAGCGATGATGTAAGGTGAACGATTGTTTATCTATAAATCGATACTTCGTTGCACCGCGCTCAGTACGAGTTGTCTCGTTCGAGAACGAGGTATAGCTGTTTGTTGTGATAAGAGGGAAATAATACGAAATACAGTGTAATGGATCAGTACAGTGAAAAATTACATGATCGTGAGTATTTAAATTTTTTTTATATTTATCTACGCGTTTGTTTTATTATTTTAAAGACCAAAAGCACGAAAGCCCTCATCCATGCCACGCCCATGTGAATCATGACGCAAATCACTAACTCTGAAAAGTTGTAAATATTCATGTAAACAATTTACTACGCCAGTAATGAACAGCTGATTTAATTTCATGTTTTTGGATTAAGTTTCGCACTTTTCAGGTTTTCGGTCATTTCAATTACACCTTTTATTTATATTATTTTTTAAATTTCAGCAAAGGGTCAGGGCCAGCCACCGGCATACACTACCAGCGGTCCACCTCAAGACATAAATAATATGCAACCACACATGCATGGAACTATGGGACACCAAATGCATGGAGGAATGGGACAGCCCATGCACATACAGCATGGTCAAATGATGCACCCTACAGGAATGATGCAGGTGCAACCTACAGGAATGATGCAACCGGTAGGAATGATGCAACCTGTAGGAATGATGCAACCTGTAGGAATGATGCAACCTACAGGAATGTATCCGTCGCCGGTCGTCGTTCCCATGGTCGTTGGTAATCAGATGGGCCGACAGCCAGCACCTGCGAACTGTCCATCTTGCAAAGAAGTTATAGTTACACGAGTTGAAGCCAAGGCTACCATGAGAACTCATATGTTTGCTCTCATGATGCTAATGATGTGGTAAGTATTCTTTACTGTAGGTTTAGCTATATTGTGTGTGAGTCAGTTAAGCAAACTTATCTCTCCATATCTATTTTATCATATCGTGTCACTTAATTTCTGACCATTACTTGCAGCAGTGGTGGCCCAATCGTAATGAAACTTACGGGTTTTTCTCTTTGTGTAATTTATATCACTATCCCTGCTAAAAATGGTGAAGAAAAACTTCTTGACGAAACGGGCATATCCAAGCACCAAAAATTCGAAGACATGTGACATACACAAAGTCACACTAAACAGAGAGAAAGAACGCCCATGTCCGAGCATTTGGAACGTTATAAGCTAGCTGATTCTTCTTTCTCTTCATGTGTAACGCATAGAACCAAAGCCTTTTTTAAAACAATGCTTTTTCTATTTTCAGTTGTTTGCCATGCGCGTTGATCCCCTACTGTACGGACACCTGTCGGAATGCGGACCACTACTGTCCTAACTGCAACTCTTACATCGGCAGCTACGTCAACTAAATACCTCAGTACTGACAGTGGGTTTCTTGAACTGAATCGTTGAAAATAACATGATACGTGCCATTATAAGATTATGTTATAAATTGGTATCATGTGTGTTTTGACAACGTGACTTGGAGCTTTAACAAAATACATTATTATCTATAAGTTTATCCATTGGTATTGATCGGTCTGCTGGCATAGTCATACATCTCGTGTCGCAAAACGTGAATGAGGTGGGTTAACCTCTTTTCGTTTTATGATAATAGATAGTTTGCGGTCCCGGCCCAGACGAATTCGCCTACAGACCTCGATAGTTATGATTTATTTATTGTAACGGCTTATACCGAAGAAACGTATAGAGGCGTTGGCCAAAGAAACAAAATTCTAGATAATGAAAAACTGGATGAAAGAACCGGAGCCGCGACCGCTGTTGAGCTGTTGCACCTTGCATAAATATTCAGAGAAGATGACCAACCCTCAGTTGGAAAGGGATCTAAAGAAGAATAAGAAGGAATGACTGATAAAAATTTCTGACATAATTATCGTCTTTAGGTTTTGATTGTGATAGAGTTGTGTGTGCTTGTCAAGAAAACTTGCATCGATATGTCGAACTTGGTACATTTATTTTAGTTTTGTTTTTTTCCGCTTGCACAGATAAGTTGGTTAAAGTGTAAGGAAAGATAACAAGATGTTTTTGAAAATATACAATTTTTTATCTGTATTTTAAATATACCTATTATTATACGTAAATTGTGTACTTTATTTATTTATTCATGGACACAAAAATACCGATAGAAGTGCACAAATGCTTATTTCATGAGAAATTTCTTCCAGCACACCTGCGACAGGAAAGTTGTTTAAGAAATGTAGATACACTGTGTAGAAAAGAAAAAACAGGAAAAATTAAGTAAGAACTTTACTTAAAATAAAAAAAGAAAATCATAATACAATATAAACATACATACAAGTATACCATGATCATCTGCCTGTCCGCTGTCAGTAACATGGGTCAATGTTACTTGTAGTCGGCGCAACGCGATTTTATCTTCCATTCTCCTCTGTCAACCGTCTCGCTATCATTTACTCCTTTTTCTTTCAAATCATTCCTCATACAATTCATTCATCGCTTCCTTGGTCATTTTCTCCCTCTCCATCCAACCACATGAAACAAAAGACAAACATGTAAAAAAAAATATACACATATCAAAAATACTGGTGTTGTTATAATACATACCTTTAATAAACAGGGTGGAAGGGACACCGACGCGAAAATGGTTACCACGTATTCTCGCCAGTTTTGTTTAAGTTCCATAATAGGGGGCAACCTTGTTGCCATCAACCGGGCACATATCCAGACTCCGTGGCTGCTACTGAGAAATTCCTGATGGAAAAACCCAACTACAATTTAAACATCGGAATCGAACCCTGGAATGTTCAGCAGTCGCTATTGTGACCAACGAAAGTCCTCGAATCTCTCTGTCTGTATTTATTAACAAAAGTACACCTTAAAATTACGTTACAAAAATATTAAACAAAACTTTATCTTAAACAGGATGATTGGTTAAACTTTTACTTCGAGCCTAACCCAGAAATATGAAAAAACCAGCTGCTCCCTAAATCTTTTCGAATTTCGACCTCATGAACCAGCTGATACTTCGCGATGCCGTAGTAAAAGTTATTTATTTCATGAGTTCACCAAATCAGTCAGTACTTGCATGACAATTATCCCTTTTTTATAATTACTTATCTATTTTCTACAATATGTCATTAGTAGGTACAAATTATGTCATCTAAAGAAAAAACATGGTAAAGAAGAAATGAAGTGATGACTGTATCTAGTTATTATCAATATGAAAATCTATATTGTATCGATATCTTCATTGGAGGATTTTTATCTATATATTATCAGTTCGTTGGACGGAGTTCAGTACAGTCACTTGTCTCACACGAAAACAAGGTACAGCTGATTTTAGTGATAAAAAGGAAACTCAGTGAAAACCCGGCTATTGTTTAATTATCAACGTAAAACTATTGAAACACATTAATACTCAGTGAAATGGATCAGGACAATGAACGTGAGTATTTTATTCAAACTTAGTTAGGTTAGAATGTTAATAAAATACTGAAAAGTGAGAGCAAAGTGTATGTGTGTGAGAGAGAGAGAATCAAAGAACATCGTACTATTGAATTTAGTTGAACAGTGTAGCATGATTCTTGTTAATGTCACGGCTCTGTTAGTAAACGTTTGTGAAAATGTCTGTGGAGATAATATGACATTGTATTGAAATCAATATGGCGGATTGGCGGTGTTAGTTCTAATTGAGGCCACTCGCCAAAAGCGTACAGCACTCTATGAAATTGGTGACGTCACGTGTATATGACATACGTATTGACGTCAATGCTACTTTATGATTCAAAGCTATTTTTTGTAAATGTTACATTAGTTACCTGAAAAGTATCTAATACAATTTACTATAATTGATGTCAGAGTAACGAAACGGTGAATATGTAGATATTTTAAGGAACTCACCTATATTTAGGCATATTATTATCATGATAACAACACAACAGAAACTTATAATAATTCTTAACAAATAATATTTTAAATGTTAATGTATGCGGCGATTTGTCGCGTCCGGCCTTGGTTCAAGCCATGGTCCGGAGCGAGAGGGAATGGGAAGCCGTCACCTCCTTCTGCGAAGCAGTCATGCTAGTGAAGGAGGTGGCGGGACGTGAGAGGGAAAGAACCTCACGTCCCAGCCGTCGCGGGAGACGCCCTGGGCGTCGGGGGTCACGTGGTGGCTTCCGACCACCGTAGTAGGCGCTGGCCAGTGGACGGTGAGTTATGGGCTAGCTCGCCGTCCGGCCGTCTTATGACGACAGGCCGTGTCGACAGCGCGTTCGTGTTCCAGGCGCGCCTCAAAGAGATGTCAGCAATCAAGTAGGGGTCCGCATGGACCGATGCCTGCCAGGGCTGCGGGACTGTTCGAAAGAGATACCGTGGCCCTGGAACACAAAGGGCAAAGAAGGAACATAGATGGGTTTTAGTCAGTACAAGTCTGACACTCCCCTCCGGTCAGCCCAGAGTGGGGGGGGGGGGTCATTTGATGATTTCCCATCCGGAAAAAAAAAAAAAAAATGTTAATGTATGTACGTACGTTTGTAATGATTTATTTCAAAACATTGCATTCAAAGAAGACTGTTTTAAACAGCATAATAATATGGCACTTAAGTCAACGCAAATAAATACCAGGAAAAAATCATATTATTTATTTTTCTCATTCTTGATTTCAGTCCAAGGTTACCCTCCGTCATATACACCCAATGATGCACCACAAGTCATGCGCCCCACAAATAACAAAATAAAGGATGGGCAACCTACGCTCATACCAATAGGACAGCCCATAGTTGACAGAAATGGTCAACCCATGCAGATACAACATGGAACCATATTGCAACCTAAACAAGGTGAAGCTACCCCGGCCTTGATCCCTGCCATCGTAGGTATTCAGATGGGCCCAGATCCAACTACTATGACCTGCCCATCCTGTCAAGAAGAAATCACCACAAAGACTGAACTCTCGCGTAATGTAAAAACAAATTTGATGGCTTGCATATATGGTGGTTTTTGGTCAGTATACTTAACTTACTTACTTAACTTATTTATTGTTGACGTCTCTACCACAAAAGTATAAGCATCATCAATCCCCCTTAAATCCCCGAAGGGTTAGACAGAGGTGTGCCTAATAGTACACCTACACATTTCGCCAGTTATGTTTAAGTCCCTTGTAATAGGGGGCGATCCTATTGTCATCAACCGGGCACAAATCCAGACTCCGTGACTGCTACTAAGAAATTCCTGATGGTAAAACCCAATAACAATACGCCCGATCTGGGAATCGAAGCCAGGACCTAATTCTCAACAGTCGGGCTTGTAAACTTATACTGTCCCTTACGAGATATCTTCCGTGATTGTTCATTATTTTGAGCTCCCGTAAGTGACAGTATAAGTTTAGTTGTAAACCGTGTAAGCTTAAAACAGTGAGTCGGGCTTGTGTCCACTAGACCAATGAGGTTTTTAAATCTACTTAATTATACATATACAACATTATTTTAATAAATGCGAAACCTGAATATAGTTTGTTCAGAATAAGTAACTGAATCGATTCCAATAATTTTTAATCCATGTTATATTTTGTCACAAAAATATTTTTAAAAAGTTACAAGTTGGACACCGAGCGATATTAAGTACCTATCGCAGTCATTTAGGTACCTACTGCCAAATTATTATTATCAATGAGCTCAAGACGACGCTGGAGGCGCGCGCGCGGCTGCACCGCGTGGTGACCACGTTTTATTTTGTACATAGATTTTTTACATAAAAATACTAGACACGTGTTTCAGGTTTCGCATATACTAAAACTAATGTTGTATATATTTGTTTTATAATGGATAGACTAGAAGCCAACCGCAACGTATTTCGGAAAAAGACAGCTCTTACGCCTATCCAAGGATTTGTTGTAATTTATCCTTTTATATTTTCAGTCTATGGCCGTGTGTGTACCTCACTTTCATTTTGGACTGCTACCAGAACACTGATCACCAATGCCCAAATTGCCAAACTTACATCGGCAGCTACGTCCGCTAACACCTCATGATAATTGATATTGGGGTTTTCATAAAATACGTTGAAAACGAAAGAATAAGTACCATCAGTGGTAGTCGGTATGTACCAGTAGCGAAGGGTCAATTTTTATAAGAAGTAACTCGGAGTACATATCTTTAATGTGATTATATTATTTGTCTATTGAATACTGACTGTGCCATTTTTCAAAGGGAATTCGGTAGGAATCGAGTTGTATGAAACCTTCGCCACTGGTATGTACTTATATTTTGACAACGAACACTTGATTGCTGACCGATGGAAGGTATTGAAGATATCGCCAGTTTTTCAATTAAAGACATAAATGAGGAAAAAGATTTAAATGGTTGATTGGAATGAGGTATTATGACGTAATAAATTAAACATGAATCTAATTATTTAATAAATCGTACGTAAATTATGCATTTTGTATTATTTCACAAAGTAATAATAGAAAACTGACAAGATAACCAGAAAGGACGCAGCAGGCAATCAAAAGCCGAAAGATTGAAGACCAGTACCATTTCAGTTCTCTTTTCTTGTGGATTGGTCCCACTTAAAAATGGGTACTAGACCATGTAAAAAAAAATCGAATGACGATTTGAATTAAGTCATTTAGATTTAAACGAAACCTTCAGGATCAATCCTCGTGGAAGATCATATCCCATTCCGTCTCATAAAGAGGAGGCCTGTGTCTCAGCAGTGGGAACATTATAGGCTGATTATTACACTTTAGGGTCACTTTCTTGCCTATCTTTCACACAAGCTTTTCTCGAGATCAATGGAGCTTCGGAATTAGAATGTGGGCTTTAATGAAGCGCACACAGCTCGCCGAAGCCTAAAACGTAATTTATACAAAATTGTTCTGAGTCAGTCAGTTTATCTTTTTATCACGGATCGCAATGTTTTATCTGGTATCCTATTGTATCTAGATCACTATGGAATGTCAGTTGTGCAAGAATTTGGAACTGGTTCAATAAAAAAATTAAAAAAAAGATATTTTAAAGAGCTTTTCAAGGACAACTTTCAAACAACAAACAAACACAAACATAATCGATCTTCCCAATTACTTACGTTAGGGATGCCTTTTCTGACCAATGGCAATAAGCGATTCACCCTTGGGAAGAGCTTTTCAAGAAGAAGTTTAGCCACTAACACAACTTTTGTTTACTTGTAGTCCATTCAGTAAATTATAATAATATTGTTTATCGTAGGGCTAGGAGCGGGGAGGAGAAGCGACTAGAAGGGACCACCGAAGCTGGCAAGACACAGTTTTTTTCATTATTTGGAGTCTCAGTTATAAGAATACGAACGCCTTGCTAGTCCTCAGATTTTCCTTACTCAACTTCTTACAGCGCCAGCACTAAAACGTGAGAACTTACTATGGTGCTCTGGTCGATTTTCAACGGTCTCGACAGAGTTGACATTCAACACTACTTTTCAATACAATGCAATAAATGACATTCATAATCATAAGCATAATCAGCCTATAATGTTCCCACTGCAGGGATACACGGCCTCCTCTCTATGAGAGAGAATGGGCTATATAACCCAGCACGCGGGCCCAGTGCGGGTTGCTAGATGTCACAAGTCTTCGAATTATAGGTTCTAGGACATGCCGGTTTCCTCACGATGTTTTCCTTCACCGTTTTTGAGAGCAGTAGTGATGAGATAAATTACACAAAGTAATGTGCCTGCCTGGGTTTGAACCCACGACTTACTGTTCGTAAGTCGGGGCCGCCACCACTGGGCCACCGCTGCTCTCAAATGACATTCATTTAGGTGAAACTTAATGTAAGTGAAAACGGGTGATAGAGTCAAACTTAGAGCTAAGCGCAAAGATGTGAACCTATGCCTGTACCCAAAAATCCCAAAACACAAAAAAATAAATCCATTTTTATAAACTTGCTTACGTATTTACTACAATTTGCATAAGGAGTACTATTCCGGACCATCACATCGCGCCAGCCAGTCGGATCGCGTCATACAGTTCTACGTCATCGTAACGCCCCACCTAACGCTTTGCCCTCGACCTCGACCATCCAGGGGAACACTCGCTCGCCGTCACTTACCGTGCGCAAACATCGGCCATATATATTTTGTAATCCACCCAGTCAATATTATACAGTCTTAATATCGAAAGCAGCCGTTTTATTTAGTCGAGACCACCAGCATTACAACGGGAGCCTGACACTCAAACAGTGGTACTTCGAGCCAGATTCAAGTACCTAGTTATCTATATAGCATCTATAAATTGTACTTATCGATATCAGCATTGACGATTTTATATCTATAAATTGTCAATTCATTGGACGGAGTTCAGTACAGACACTTGTCTCGTTCGGAAACAGGCTACAGCTGATTTGAGTGATAATAAAAAATTCTTCAGTGAAATGGATCAAAACATAGAAGTAAAATATGATCGTGAGTATTTCAAACACTTGGTGTTAGGTGTTATTTACTTACAGCCTGTGCTGTCCTACTGCATGGCAAAGACATCAATTTGTGTTTACCAGAAAAATATAATTAGTGTGTGATCATCATCATCAGGTTGCTATAAATTATTTAGTTTTCTATAATATTATATAGAATTGGAGTTGAAACAACTTTGTTTTGAGAGTTTTGCACGGATCGTGCTTGCTTTACCTTACTGATGTTTAGATTACCTAAAACAATAGGCTTACGTACAATGCTACATGAATCTTTTGGTTGTTTAATGACATTGACAGGGGGTGTTTTTTTATTCTTCTTTGGTAACTAGTCGCTATGGTGCAGCATGGATCTTTCGGCGCGAGTAACATTGTTGGTATTGTTGGCATTACTTTCGATTATGTCACATGCCAATATATAACTATGTCTTAACAGTTGTGTATGTTCCATGCTTGGTTTCATGAAATTGTATAAAGAAATCAAGATGGCGGACTTTCTGCTATCTGTCACCTTAAGGGGTCTGGATACCTGCCAGGGCTTCGGAACTGTTCGAAAGAGATACCGTGGCCCTGGAACACAAAGAGCAAATAAGGAACATGGATGGGTTTTAGTCAGTACAAGTCTGACACTCCCTTCCGCTTCGTCCAGAGTGGGGGGCGGTCATTTGATGATTTCCCATCCGAAAAAAAGCTAAATAAAAGAAGGGGTGTGGATATGCGAGTATTTTAAGTCTTCATCATCATTTCCATTCACCATGTAAAATACTGGTATTTAGCTGCATCCGGTTAGACTGGAAGCCGACCCCAATATAATTGGGGAATGTGTAGGCAAATGATGTTGTTGAATACCAGTATTTGTTTTTATACTAGATACGTATGTATTTTAAATTTTATATTATTATTTCAGCTAAAGGCCTGGGCCAGCCTCCACCTTACACACCCAGCGATTCCACTCAAGCCATACCCAGCACATACATCCCAGCGCAAATAGCCCAACCTACG
This sequence comes from Noctua janthe, assembly GCA_910589295.1. NCBI lineage: Eukaryota > Metazoa > Arthropoda > Insecta > Lepidoptera > Noctuidae > Noctua > Noctua janthe. The sequence continues at coordinate 6,695,937 of OU342560.1, forward strand.
CCTGTAATAGCAGCACAGCCTATAACAGCGGGTCAAATAACACACACTGGGGGTCTGTACCATGTGCACGTAGCCCCGGTCATCTTGCCCATGGTCATCGGTAATCAGATGGGCCCAAAACCAATAACTTTTACCTGCCAATCTTGCAAACAAGTTATCGTCACAAGAATAGTAGCCAGGGCTAATAACGGTACTCATATGGCTGCTTGCATTTTTGCGCTTTTCTGGTCAGTATTTTAATTCATTTTTGACTTATTTACTTGCCAATTTTCAATTCTATGTCAACCTTTTATAGAGTGCAAGTTCTATCATGACTTTTCTCAGACAAAACTTATACTGTCACTTACGGGATATCTTCCGTGATTGAAGAGGGTAGATAGATTTGTCTGCTCTTAACAATTTATTTTCCATCCACCCGCATTCTTCAGTCAACCCGCGATCATGGCGCTTGCAACAGCATCGAAATATCGGGAGCTCAAAATAATGAACAATCACGCAAGATATCCCGTAAGTGACAGTATAAGTTTAGTTGTAAACCGTGAAAGCTTAAAACAGTATTAATTCTCAGACATTTTGTAAATCGGGGTCGAAGGATTTTTTCTTATATACCTTTTATATTTTCAGTTGTTGGCCATGTGTGATCATCCCCTACTGCGTGGATAAATGTCGCAATATGGACCACCACTGTCCAAACTGCGACGCTTACATCGGCAGCTACTTACACTAAACCATCATTGAAAAAAGGGGTTTTATTATCTCAAGCGTTGAAAACAAGTACCGTTATAGATTGTGCTATCAAATGGTATGTATTTTGAAAACGTGACTCGATGAATCATACGGGCTATATCGTCGAAATGTTTCATTCGTAGGCATGTTCATCATGAAAGGCAGAGTCAGGACACGAGGCAGATTATTATGACTGATTGAGTTGTTAGGATTACGGAATATTTTTGTAAATAAACTTTATCTGATTAATATAAATTGTAAATCAACTAAGTGTACTGTTTTATTGAATTAAGTAATAATACATAAGGAAAAGAGTGAGTGAGTACTGCAGTCATTGTGCAGATAGTTGTGTCGGCCAATGACTTAATAGCCAATAGCCTCGATCAACATCTGAGGACGCTCTCGCTTGGCAGCTAGACCAAGGGTTTGTTTCAGAAAGCAGTACTTCTGGACACGGCGCGTATTGTTACGAAGTTCCTCTCTCAAGAGCCCTGACCACTGGTAGCTCGGACCCTGTTCCCGATGCTGGTGGGCTAGTACTTTTATATTTTAAAATGTTTTTTTTTTATATTATCTTATATAGGAATATTTATTGAATGTGTATTAGAATAAATAAAAGGAAAAGAAACAAATGCGTTGCAAACCACGAAAATCCAGAATATCTTGCAGATTGGTGCCATCTTGGTTCGTTAAGTGTGTTGGTTGGACCTGCTTGAAATGACTTGACCCAGCAGGTCAAGGTGGCAGTTTCATAGTTGGTGGCGCACATGAGTATAATACTTAGCTGTTCATCTTGTAACCCCTTATTAAATACTTTTAGATAAAAACCTTTTCAGGCTTTTCGACAATCGGGTCCGAGAATTACTTACTTTGTTATGATTAGGTATAAGTTGTGAACATTGGAATGATGTGGTATCCATAAAAAAAAAATAAGAAAAATAAGGGTAGTCAACAGAACTATTTGGATTAAAAGTTTTTCACAACCCATTTTAATTCTTTAACCCTTAATTGGTAGCGTGGGGTGTTACACACCCCAGCGCATTCTTAAAGGTTGAGAACTTTTTAAATTCTCAATTTTGAGCGCTGAAGTTCACGTTAGCTTCATAAAAACACGTGTCCGTTATGATCAAGTATCGAGCATAATCGTGTTTGAACATAATCGTGATTTTGCATGTATTTCGTATTTGATTTATATGATCGGGGTGTCACGCACCCCACGTGACCGTTTACGTAACTTTTTAGGCACGACCAAAGGGTTAAAATCTCTGCTTGCTGCGACTCTAGTGCAACGAATGGAACCCTGGGCTACAGTGATGAAGGTCGTAGTGTGTGAAATCATTTCTTGTTCTCCATAGCCGTCGTTATCTTGTATGACTAAACTGCGACCAAACCTATACAAAAAATATCAATGAGTTCTGCTTAAAAGTGTGATAAAAAGGTTTATCTAGCTCCTATCGTTATCGTTATTCGACATTTTTTATCTACTTATAAATCGTCAGTACGTTGGGTAGAGTTCAGTACAAACTCTTTCCTCGCACGAAAGACCAGTTAATGGTGTTTTCTTGGTGATCAAAGGAAATATTACATAAATAAGTGAAAATGAGTAGCGAAGAAATGCATCGTAAGTATATTGTTAATATCCTCCTGTACATATATTTAAAGTTGTGTTGGTATTATTCATGAAATGGTTTGACCAAACTTATACTGTCACTTACGGGATATCTTCCGTGATTGTTCATTATTTTGAGCTCCCGATATTTCGGCGCTGTTGCAAGCGCCATGATCGCGGGTTGACTGGAGAATGCGGGTAGATGGAAAATATTTTTTTAAGAGCAGACTAATCAATCTACCCTCTTTCTTTGTATATCGGGAGCTCAAAATAATAAACAATCACGGAAGATATCCCGTAAGTAACAGTATAAGTTTAGTTGTAAACCGTGAACGCTTAAAATAGTGTTTTGGTTTGACCATAACTGTAAATAGTTTAAAATAAATATGGAAAAGCGACCCCATCATAATATGTATGTATACTAGGGGAGCTTTTAATGAAGGTGGCACAGATAATAATAATTTTCTTATCTTGCATTATTCATGATTTGCTGAATAGGCCAATATTTGTACTCCAGAAGTAAAATAACATACCGTCACGCCTGTAATACCGGGAGGGTTAAGCAGATGTGTACCTAATAGTGCACTAACACTTCGGTTATTTATTTATTATTTATTTATTTATTATTAACTTACACACACTATCTTTACAGGATGACCCCAATACAATAGTGGTTACCAAATAAAATCAACTTACGGCTAATACTTAAAAATCTAACAACAAAAATCTTAACACAAAATATTAATATCTAAATATAACTAACACAAATCAACAACACTCTTGCGAATTCACTCAGATTGCACGAAAATATGTTATGTCTAAGTCCTATGTTATAAGGGGCGAGCCTGTTGCCGGTCACAAATCCATACTCCGTGGCTGCTACTGAGAAATGCCTGATGGGAAAATTCAATAACACTGTGCTCTACCCGGGAATCGAGTACAGGACGTCATGCTAAGCAGTCTCGCTTGCGACCACTCGACCAACGAGAGATAAACTCTGATTTTGTTCAGTGTTTTCACGAGGTTAAGCAACGCTTGCCAGACCGTGGATGGGTCAAATCATCCATTAACCGCGAGATACCTCTATGCCTCCGAAAGCACGTTTAGCCGTTGCTTGGTACCGGGTTTCATTTGTAGCTCTCTGACTGTCATTACGAGAAGTCAGTAGCCTGTAAATCTGACAACCATTCTTACCAAGTACATATTACTCAGTAACTCGGTTGTGGAAGTTAAATAGTCGCTCATGTAAAGTACTGGTATCAGTACAGGCTGCTTTTTAAAAGGCGAGGCAGATAAATGTGTAATTACAAAATTTTGTTAAAATAAACAAGAAGGGCGCGGCAATGTTGCTATCTCTTTAAGTACGTCGCACAGTCATAAAACTAAGTAATTTTAAATAGGTACCTTATGAGATAAGCACAAGGTATTATTTAATACTTATTTGATACGAAAATATCGGTTTCCTTGACTTATGAATGTGGTTTTCCATAAGCCCTACTTTTCTGTAGAAACTCCATAATCTTTGTATAGACAAGTCACGAAATACACCTAAAAGTTGACTATAAGAAAGCCTATATAAATAATAAACACTATCTAAAAGAGACTAAATGCTAACTCAACTAATGGGAATGTATGTGCCACAGTCAAAACTGTTAATCAGTCAAAACTACTTTTGACCGCTGTTAATCAGTCAAAACTACCTTTTAACCGGTGAAAACTATTTTAACAATAACTAACATTTACTTAGAAACTTATTAGGTTTGTTAGGTTTTTTTTGTGACCCTTTGCAAAACATAATGTTGTAGTAATTCTAGGACTAGGTAATTACAACGTTCTGAAACAACATATTTTAAATGGCGAAAAAGCATTTTAACATAATAAGGATTTTGACTGACACCAGTCCAAAGTGGTTTTGACTGATTAACAGTTTTTACTGTAGCATATACATCGAAGAAGCCTTGCTGCATAACATGATTAGCCTAACATGATCACACAGATGGGTTATTGGTCTCCTCTCTTCAAGAGCGAGTGAGTCCATCATTCGTGCGCAGGCTTTTTTCGATGTATAAGTACACAAAGTAATGCGTTGTCTGTGTTTGTATCTACGACACGTATGTCAGAGTAACCACTAGCGCACCAGTAGTCTAGCCATGTTGTGTCATTGTATGGCTGAAGAGGGCGACACATTAGGTACATCATAAACATCAAGCCTGTAATCCCCGTAGGGTTAGGCAAAGGTGTTTCCACATTTCGCCATTTATGTTTAAGTCCCATTTAATAGGGGACGAGTCTATTGCCATCAACCGGATACAAATCCAGACTCCGTGGCTGCCACTGAGAAATTCCTAATGGAAAAACCCAATAAGACTTTGCCCGTAGCCAGCACTCACGCTTGCGACCACTAGACCAGCGAAACAGTTCATACATTAACACACACACATTTTATTTCTTAATTTCAGTCAAGGGCAGGCCCCCACCATACACGGATGGCGAGGTCACGACCACATCGGGAGTTGTGTACCAAGCAGGTCCCGCCCCAACCGTTATCCCAGTGGTCATCACTAAAACGATGAGCCCCAAACCCGAACTGATGAACTGCCCATCCTGCGGCAAGGAGATTGTCACCAGAGTCGAATACAAACCTACTACAAAAACCCATCTCTTTGCTGTCTTACTTTGTATAGTGTAAGTATTAATTCGTTTTTTATTGGGTGATAAATTCGTGTTTAGTCATCTTCGGATGCGGCCTTTGGTATCCCAGATATCTAATTCAAGACACACACAGATATAAGAACAGTGCAAGTATACAAGTTCGTTGTTTAGAGGGTCTGTATTGGATTGATTCACAGTATCGAAATTTTTAAAAAAAAAGTTGCCCCAGACTAGGAATTTCTCTTGTATCGAAGGTGCGTTTACAAACATTTAAACTCACATACACCAACAGCCAGACCCGGAACAACCATCTGTAGGGCATAAAAATATTTGTTCCGTGTACGAATCGAACCTGCGACAAACGCAGCTCAGCAATCAACCGTGCCGTCATACAGTTAAAAGCAGTTGTAAAAACGCATTGAAAGCGATTGCCACTGGTTAGTTTTAGTTTTTACAATCTTTTATTTTTACAAGCGTTTTGGTTAAATCTTAGAACAAAATTTTAAAACAGTTATCCCTAATCGATTGAGCTGACATTTTGCATACACGTTTAGTTTGAATGACAGGTTAGCTAAGTCATTCATAATCCAATATGGCGGACTCCCAAAGATGACGGACTAGTAATTTTTTATTTTGTGCATCACCATAATATATCAATTAAAAGGGTTTTGCTCTGAAGAATACGAACTTTCTGTTTTTTCTGACTTGATCTTTAAGGAGTATGAGGAACAGGGTGTAAAGTTCCTCAATACTCCAAGGGAAAGGGAGGATCCTCTGACCAGACGGGTATTGTGTCTGGTGGGCTACTTACTGGTGGGCCCGACAGTTGTTGTCGGGTTTTTCTATATGTTCTTCACTCGCGGAGAACTCCAATATCGGGATTTAGGATTTAGATTTTAGTTCTTCATTTGCGTCATAGATGTCGCTTTTTCGAGCATTCTTTTTGTCGACTTGTCTAACTGTTATTTATTCATTTTCAGATTTTGGCCCTGTGTGTGCTTGCCCTACTGTCTCCCCAGTTGCCGAAACGCAGATCATTACTGCCCGAACTGCAGCGCTTACATCGGCAGCTACAATCATTAACAAAAACACTAAAATAGGCTAACCTGAGGATCGATAATGGGTTTCTTTATCAGAACTTCTTTGAAAACAATATGATAAACCCCAGTATAAGACTATCTTATCAAATTGACTGTGTTTGAGGAAAACGTGACTACATGTTTTAAAGTTTTTTTATGTGATTTACTAGTTAACACTGCTGAAGCGTTTTGATAATACCGCCAAAATAAAAATCGATCATAAATCATATCCACCAAGTAGCTCTAAAGTATGTTTAATTTAAAACAACAGCTACATGAAAAGTATGTTTTAATGTATGTAATACTTAAATAAGCAATAAATAATTCGTTTTAGAAGTGAGTAGAGTACAAAGTAACGCTATGCTAGAAATTAATAGATTACTGAGATCCTAATGAAACACTTGTAATCAAAATAGACTATATTTTGGTAATTATCTATCGTATCGGCACAAACTATTTAAGAATAGATTGAATACGCCGCATACAATGATAGACATATTAGCTAACCTGCAAGGCTTTGAAGTATCGCCAATCGTGGAGGCTAATTGAATGCATTTATTTTGAAAATGCAATACCCATACTTTGATCATTAGATCAATACTATTTCTCAAAAACTTTGAATGTTTAGAATACGGATTTTACAAACATACCCCAACGGGTAATGTTGAATTGACCAAATTAAAGCAATTGCGATTATAAGTGTACATTGTACATTCTTAAGTAGGTACATATGTTAATGAATCGTTGTATATTAAATATTCTCTAATAACCAATGCTGCAAATGAGATGGAAAAACAAGAGAAGGAGCAAGCAGTGAACCACGTGGTACAATTAAAAGTTGTTTTAGTGATTTTTTAACCAATAATAAACATAAGTAAGTTATAATTTTGTTTAATTTCACACTTTATTACGATATTGAAAAAATATGAATACATATTGACTGACCAAATGGATCTAATAAAAATGGGTTAAAACATAATAAGGTTAACAAAGGTTTGAAACATTTAGGTCCATTGAAAATATCAATGGACTTCATAAACTAAAATACTACTATTTTAGTTTATGAAGTCCTAAAATAGTAGAAAAGAAAGAACAAGAAACAAAAATAAATGGTATTTTTTCTAACTTATCCAAACCTTTTGATACTATGTCTATTCCTATGTATCTGGATAAGCTGGAAACAGTTGGGAGAAAACATCTCACATTAGATATCTTCATGAGTTATCTCAGTAATCGCTGAAAATGTGTTATAATTAATTAATATTCCGACAGCCAGATGAAACTTTGTGCAGGAGTTCTCCAGGGCAACGTATTTGGTCCGACACTTTTTAATCCGCTATAAATTCAAATACAAGATCAGATATTGTTAGCTATCCTCATAATGGACAGTGTTTTGTGCATCTGATTACTATAGGTCGTTCTTTTTATGAATTGTTAAATAGCAAAGTATTAGAACATTAAACTCATTAACAAATAATCACGTTAATGTCACGACGATGATGAACGGGAAATATTCATGCTTAGGTAAGCATGAATATTTGGGGTGCGTTGTCAGAATTCCTCCTCGGGTGCTTGATGGCTGCCGGTCCCTGTCGATACGTCTGGAGGGAATAGCAGCTGCTGGGCCGGTGCACCCTGGGCGTGGGCAGTATCCTTCCCCGAGGAATGGGAAGAGATTCTTATTCCTCGGGGAATGTTACTGTCCATGGCTAATATTCTAACATGGGAGGGGTCCATCTTGGACTTAGGGGGTGTTGCTCCGTGTGACCCTCTGAAAAGCAGAGGGCACAGCGGAGGAGCTAGGGCGGGCTCGGTGTGCACTTACCCTGCCTCCGAGCAGACAGTGAAGGATGCAGTCCTTCACTGTCCCCGTCGATATCGTAATCCCACCGTCGAAGTGTCGTGGAACACGTCTCGCGGCTTCGATTGGGACCGAGGGTCTTGGTTTAACCGCCCGGACCACGAGGTAGAAAACCTCTATAAAAGTTACCCCGAATCTCAAGCGGCGGCGCACCGCGAGGAGATGTATGGCTGACGGGTTCCTTTGGAAAATCAGTCGCTAGTGCGAACCACTGCCGGGCCTGGCTATGGCTTATCTGGGTACAGGGGGCACTGCCCAGATGGACTTTTTATTTCTCCCATACTCGTGGGAACTGTATGATTGAATCAATTACAACCCATGACACGGCCGATAACGGCGAAGGAAGGGAGGAGAGGGATGCGGGGTCGGACTCCGGCGCCGCATCCTGCGATGTGAGCGCGGGAGGCTCAGAGAGCTCCCGGCGCGGGAGGCCCGGGGCTGCTGCGGGGAACAGGGAGTTTCTTCGCAAGCGGTCCAGGCCGGTAGGCGACCGAGAGTCGTCATCAGAGGGGGAGCTGGCTTCGGCTCGCAAGATCCCCACCAGCAAGCGTGGCGGGATCCGCGGCAAGGGGAGAGGCCTCTCTGCCACCGAGAGGTCGGCACGGCTTGCCGCGGAGGCGCGCCACCCGGGGGTGGCTGCTGGTCACGGGGTGGCCCGTTCGGGCTCCTCTGGTGGCGAGGCGGGCGCGGACGGCGGCTCCGAAGCGGAGCGTAAGGCCGGGCTTGCGAAGGAGGTGGAGGCGGCGCTGAGGGCTGTCTCCAACAAGCAAAAGCCCTCCACCAGGCAAAGGGCTATACCCTCAGCGGTCGCCTCTATCGTGGCAGCAGCGGAGGCCAGATATGCGGCGCCCCCGCCAGACGGCATGGTCAAACTGCGGGAGGAGGTCGCTCGACTGACGGCCGCCACGGAGCTTCTCCAAGAAGAGAACAGGAGGCTCCGAGCAGACTTGGCCAGTCTGCGTGAGTCCGGCTCTCGCGAGGCGCCCCAAAATGGCCAGCAGCGACCAAGCCAGGCCGTGCCGGTGGAGAACCAGGTCCTGAACCTGGTTCGGCAGGAGCTGGCTGCCTTTCAGGCGCGGTTCTCCGTCCTGGAGGGCATTGTTCTGCGCCCCCCCTTGGCGGCAAACAAGGCGCCCTCGGGCCCGAGGGCGGCCACATATGCGGCTGCAGCGGCTTCCGCACCGGGGCCGTCCAGCCGGCCCTCTGGCAGGGTTACGTCGGCTCCCGGAAAGCTGGCTCCGGCTAAATCGGCCCCGGTTGGGGGGGCAGCGGCCCTGAGGCAGGGCAAGGCGGCGGTCCACAAGAAGGGCAAGGCGGCGAATGTGCCAGCGCTAGCCGCGAGACAGCCGCCACCGCCGCCCCCCCCGCCCCCTAAGCCATCCGTGGCCGAGACTGGGTGGCAGGTGGCCGGAGAGAGAGCGAGGGAGCGAAGGGCGGCCAAAACGGCCAGGAAGCGGGAGCGGAAGCGCCAAGGAAAGAAGCGGAATGGCGCTGCTAGGCTCAGCGCCCCGAAGACCGCAGCTGTAGTGATAACACTACAGCCGGAGGCGGAAAAGAGGGGCGTGACCTATCGCGACGTGCTCGCTAAGGCGAAGACGATGGTGGATCTCGGGGAGCTCGGGATCGCCGGGGGCCTCCGGCTTAGGGTCACCGCAACAGGGGCTCGAGTTCTGGAGATCCCCGGCGAAACCCGTGGCTCGTCCGCTGACGCTCTGGCTGAAAAGCTTAGAGCGTCCCTAAATGCGGACGAGGCCCGAGTGTCCAGGCCCGTCAAATGCGCAGACCTGCGCATCCTGGGTCTGGACGACTCGGTGACCGAGGAGGAGGTGGTGGCCGCCGTCACCAGGACCGGTGGGTGCCCTGCCGAGCAGGTCAAGGCAGGCACCTTACGTCCGGACCTGTCGGGCATGCGAACCGTAACGGTAAGCTGCCCTGTGATGGCGGCGAAAATCATTGTGGAGGGCCGAAGGCTCTTGGTGGGCTGGGTTTCAGCGCAGGTGAAGCTGCAGGAACCCAGACCTCTGAGGTGCTTCCGCTGCCATGTGGGGCACCACGTGTCGGTCCGGTGCACCTCGGAGGTGGACCGCAGCGGCCTGTGCTTCCGCTGCGGCCGGCCTGGTCACATGGCCGCGGCTTGCTCCGCCGCGCCGCGCTGCGCCGCATGTGCGGCAGCTGGCAAGCCGGCCGATCACCGGGCAGGGAGCAAGTCCTGCGGTACTCCCGCCAAGGCCAGGGGTAAGGGAAGGCCCTCCGCCACCACCGCCAAAACCCCCACCGTCGCCACCACCGCAGCTGCCGCCACTGTCGCCGCCGCTGCCGCTACTGCTGCAACTTCCGCAGCGGGGCCCTCGCAGGGGGCCCGGGAGGGGGCTGAAATGGAGTGCCAGTAACGGCCCCATTACGCCTTCTCCAAGCGAACATCAACCACTGCGCCTGCGCTCAGGATCTGTTGCTCCAGAGCATGGCGCAGTGGTCGATTAACATCGCCGTGGTCGCTGAGCCGTACTTTGTCCCGCCCAGGGATGACTGGGTGGAGGACCTTAGCGGCTCAGTGACCTTAATTGCGTCGGTCGCCGCCGGTACCCCGACCCTTGAGAGTGTCAGGAAGGGTCAGGGGTGCGTAGCAGCACGGTTCGGGGAGATCGTTGTAGTGGGAGTCTACTTCTCCCCGAGCCGAACTCTCGCCGAGTTCCACAACTCCCTCACGGAGTTGAGTGTCGTCATCGGAAGCCATTCCCTCCCCGTGCTTGTGCTCGGGGACTTCAATGCCAAGAACTTGGCTTGGGGTTCTCGTTACACGGACGTGCGGGGTAGAATGGTGGAGGACTGGGCTCTGGAGACAGGCCTGGTCGTCCTAAATCGGGGTTCTGTCCCCACGTGCGTGCGGATGCGGGGCGAGTCGGTGGTGGACATCTCGTTCGGCAGCCCCGCTCTGTCGCCGCGTGTCGTTGACTGGCGCGTCATGGAGGGGGTGGAGACCTATTCCGACCACCGGTACATCCGGTTCGACGTCTCCACCCAGTCCTCAAGCGTGCCGGTCCTACAGGCCCCGAGTGGTCCGCGATGGGCGCTGAAGCAGCTGGACCGGGAGCTCCTCCTGGAAGCCTCGATCGTGCAGGCCTGGGTGTCATCACCAGTCAGGCCTGCTGACATCAACAACGAGGCGGGTTGGTTCCAGGAGGCCATGTCCGAGATCTGCGACGTGGCAATGCCCCGAGTTCGGCCAGGAAGCGCCCGGCGTCAAGTGTACTGGTGGTCGCGAGAGCTGACGTCTCTGCGCAAGGCGTGCGTTGCCGCGCGGCGCCTGTACGCCAGGCATCGCAGGCTCCGCATCCGCCCTCCGGATGCGGCAGCCATTGAGGCGGAGCTGTACGAGGGGTACAGAGCGGCGAAGACCGCCCTCCAAGAGGCTGTCCGGCGGGCCAAGAATTTGGCCCGCGAGGAGATGCTGGAGTCTCTGAACGGAGATCCGTGGGGGCGCCCTTACAAGATGGTGCGGGACAAACTCCGCACCCGGGCCCCCCCGCTAACGCAGAGTCTCCGGCCTGAGCTCGTGGAGGACGTGGTGAGCGCTCTGTTCCCTTCGCGAGGGGAGCATCCTCCCCCGCCTATGGCTCCGCCGCCGCGTGCCGTGCCGGAAGCGGACCACACCGATGACGATGACGACGTTCCGGAGGTGACTGGGGTAGACCTGAGAGTGGCGGTACGCAGGCTGAAAGCCAGAAACACCGCCCCGGGACCCGATGGCTTGCCTGGCAAAGCCTGGGTCCTGGCCTCTGAGGCTCTCGGGCCCCGACTGGAAGGGCTCCTAAGCGCATGCTTGGAGAGAGGCCAGTTTCCGCTTCGTTGGAAGACGGGGAAGCTGGTCCTCATCCGGAAACCAGGGCGCCCTGCGGACTCTCCGTCCGCATACCGGCCCATCGTGTTGCTCGACGAGGTGGGCAAGCTCTTCGAAAGAGTGATTGCCAACCGCCTTGCCGGGCATCTTGCGGGGATGGGGCCGGATCTTGCGGAACACCAGTTTGGTTTCCGCAAGGGGCGCTCCACGGTGGACGGCATCATGCGCGTGAGAGCCCTCACGACGGGGGACGCGGTGTCCCGGGGCGGGGTCGTCTTGGCGGTGTCTCTTGACATCGCCAACGCCTTCAACTCCATGCCCTGGAGCTGCATTAGGGAGGCACTCCGGTATCACCGGGTGCCAACCTACCTTCGTCGTGTGGTCGGGGACTACTTGACGGATAGGGCCGTCATCTACCCCGGTCAGAGCGGAGAATGGAACCGGCGAGAGATGTCGTGCGGTGTTCCACAGGGATCGGTTCTAGGACCGGCCCTGTGGAGCATCGGTTACGACTGGGTGCTGCGCGCCGACCTCCCTACCGGCGTCAGCGTAGTTTGCTACGCTGACGACACGCTGGTACTGGCACAAGGGAGGTCGCACGAGGCGGCGGCCGAAAACATGACACGCGGGGTTGCGATAGTCGTGGATAGGATCCGGCAGTTGGGTCTCGAGGTGGCATTGCACAAGTCCGAGGCCATGTGTTTTCATGGGCCTCGGAATGCGCCACCGTCGGGATCCCTACTGACGGCAGGAGAGGTTTCCATCGGCGTCGGGTCAACGTTGAAGTACCTAGGACTCGTCCTCGACAGCCGGTGGAAATTCGTGGAGCACTTCCGACGTTTGGCTCCCAAACTGGAACGGACAGGGGCTGCCTTCAAGCGGCTCTTGCCCAACCTGAGGGGTCCAAACGCCTCCTGCCGGAGGCTATACGCGGGGGTCGTGCGGTCCATGGCCCTTTACGGGGCCCCGGTGTGGGCGCGTTCTTTGAGGCGGCAAGCCGCCCACTACCTGAACGCGCCCCAAAAGGTGATAGCCATAAGGCTAATCCGGGGGTACCGCACGATCTCCGGCGAGGCGGCTAGCCTCCTTGCCGGATTGCCGCCATGGGATCTGGAGGCGATAGTCCTCGCGCGCCTGCATGAATGGCGCGCGGAGGCACTACGTCGGGGGGAGACTCCACTGCCGCGGCAAATTGCCGCTCAGCGGACAGACCTCCGGCGTGATCTCATGGCGACATGGAGAGAGCGACTAATGCAACCCCGTGCAGGGCACGCTACCATTGTGGCGATAAGTCCCCTCTTTGAGGAGTGGTTAGAGAGGCGCCACGGCGCCCTCACCTACCGCCTGACGCAGATCCTCACCGGACACGGTTGTTTCGGGAGGTTCCTGCACCGAATCGGGCGGGAGGAAACGCCCGGGTGTTTCCACTGCGAGGATCGTCCGGAGGACACGGTGGAGCACACCGTAGAGGTCTGCCCCGCTTGGGCGGAGCACCGCCGTGTCCTTGTAGCGGCGATTGGCGGCGGCGATCTCTCGCGTCCGACCCTGGTTCAAGCCATGGTCCGGAGCGAGAGGGAATGGGAAGCCGTCACCACCTTCTGTGAAGCAGTCATGCTAGTGAAGGAGGTGGCGGGACGTGTGAGGGAAAGAACCTCACGTCCCAGTCGCCGCGGGAGACGCCCTGGGCGTCGGGGGTCACGTGGTGGCTCCCGGCCACCGTAGGCGCGGGCCTGTGGACGGCGAGTTATGGGCTAGCTCGCCGTCCGGCCGTCTTATGACGACAGGCCGTGTCGACGGCGCGTTCGTGTTCCACGCGCGCCTCAAAGAGATGTCAGCAACCGAGTAGGGGTCCGCATGGGCCGATGCCTGCCAGAGCTGCGGGACTGTTCGAAAGAGACACCGTGGCCCTGGAACACAAAGGGCAAAGAAGGAACATGGATGGGTTTTAGTCAGTACAAGTCTGACACTCCCTTCAGCTCCGCCCAGAGTGGGGGGGGGTCATTTGATGATTTCCCATCCAAAAAAAAAAAAAAAAAAAGCATGTTTATTTCCCGTTCATCATCTCTTACCCGGAGGCGAAGGGTTAGACCAGACTCCTTTAAGGCACAAGCATTAACATTTTCAAGATCCTGAGAAAAGCGTCCTTGTCCAAGATGGTGATGGTGGTCTTCAATGTGAAGTATGGCTTTAGGACCTGTCGTCAAACAAATCTGTGCAAAGCCGAAATTCTTTTTGCGGGTGAAGAACCCTCGTAACTGCGTAGGTTGTGTGGGTATATGACTCAACTGTGACCTATTCAATATCTAAGTATAAAAGTCTGATAAAACCGTAATCTACCAGCCTTATCAGTGTACGATTTTTTTTCAATATATAAATCGACGGATCGGTGGGCAGACATCAGTACAGCTACCTTCTTCATTAGGAAACTAGCAAAAGGTGATTTAGTGATAAAAAAAGGAAACATTCGATTTAAGTGAAATGGCTCAGAACAATGGTGAATTTGGCGGTAAGTTAAAAATAATGATAAATATTCCACTACCATATAAATTGGTTAGATTAAATATTTTCCGAGATTGGGACCATCTCTGTGTTTGTTCCCCAATTAGTAGTGTTTTATGTAGGCAAGTTGCGGCCAAACGCAAACCTTTTTAGTATAAATAACAAATGTATTTTCAAACAAGTACATAATTATTTAAAGTGATAACGCTATTATCTACATCAATAAAATTAAGTTACTGATCAGTCAGATTATACTCGTATTATCATTTATGGAGCTTTTAGTACAGACTTAACTGTATCTATGATTCATCATATTCCTACTTACGATTGTTGTAATATGCATTGCCTCATTTTGAGAGGTTCTGGCACAAAGCTCTGATCTCTCTAATAAGTGATGAAAATCAATAGCTACATCTTAGCATGGAAATGATTGTAGAAATATTTCTAAAGTAATGAATATGTTTAGCACCTTACGTGGCAGAAGTTTATGAATAGGTGTGTCGACAATTGTCCCTTTTTACTAATGAAATATATTTATAGAAAATTTAGGGTTCAATTTTCTAATGTCAACATTTTCTTATTATCAATTAATTACGAACACAAAAAAACAAAACATCCTAATCTGTCCAGACGTCCTCAAGTGAAGCTCCGTCAATAGATGTGGTAATTGATTTTTGTCAATATAGATTTCATGTTTTTTCTTCAATTCAGTAAAGAGCGATGGTGTGCCTCCTCCATACACAGGCGGTCAAGCAGGTCCACCTCCCGTCGTGATCGCACAACCCGGGGGTACCTACCAAGGGAATGTGGTTCCCGTGGTCATTGGGAACCAGATGGGCCCTAAACCAGCGCCAATAACCTGCCGATCATGCAACCAGCAAATAGTCACAAGAGTTGAACTGAAGTCTTCCACGAAAACGCATTTGTTCGCTGTCTTGCTCTGTTGCGTGTAAGTATTCTGCCTTTTTTTTTAAAGCCCTTTCATCATATCCACAATGTTCTAATCTTTTCGTATTCAGAAAAGTCACATGAAATGTGTGGTCAAATTTAAGAGTGTGGGTGGCAGTACGTTTTTTTTTGTAACTTTGAAACTGGGATATTATTGTGATTATTATGTTTCTATTTCCAGATTCTTCCCCTGTGTGTGCCTGCCCTATTGTCTCGACAGCTGCCACAACGCGGACCACTACTGTCCAAACTGCAACGCTTACATCGGCAGCTACACCAACTAAACTTTATAATTCATTATGTGTGGTTAAAATGATAGTGGGTACCCTAATATACCCTCATATTATAATACATATATCGTAATTATATCACTGGTCCAAATTCTCCAGAGTTAAGTTATCCACAACTGGTTCAGGAAGATCTGAGCTAGTTCCAAACACGGATGGAGCCTTTTTCACTCTGTGTGGATTTTCAGTATTGGAGATCATTTGGAGCCTAATTAATATATGTTTAATAAAACAATTTAGCAGTTACGTCATAGCTACCCAAGTTATCAATCAATGTGTGGTAACATCATCGAATTACTTCATTTGTATTCTTACCTTTTGTCCAATGTCAAATGTTTTGAAAATATGGAGTAGCAAAATTTTTAATAACTTTCTAGAAGTCAATCAAATAGTTTCCTAATGTTAATAAGTGTATATTTGTACATAGGTATTGGTTTGTTAGTGTACATTTTTATGCTACTTCTATTTAAGAAACCTGCATCCTTAGAAATATATATGTGGATCTTAGGAGGATGTAATTGTAAATGTAAATGTAAGTGATGTTTTTGTAAATAAACTATTACAAATCTGCAAATTATGTTTAAATACGTACCTTCATGGAATAGAATTTAACGGTGAAAAAGTTGAATTGACGAGTACAACAAAATTTCTCGGCGTACACATAGATGACAATTTGAAATGGCACAGTCATATAGAGTTTGTTTGCAAAAAAGTTTTCTACACATCTTATAGTTTGTACATGCTAGCGAAAAAGGTCAATCTTAACACATTGCTCGTAGCTTATCATAGTAATGTTGCTTCTAGACTCAGATATGCAATCATATTCTGGAAATACTACCAACTGTTTTTAAATGTCAAAAAAGGTGCGTGCGAGCAATGTGTGGTCTCAACAGAACTGACAGCTGCAATCAATACTTAAAAAAATTAAAAAACGTACCGTGCCATCTTTATATATTTTTGAAATGGCCTTGTTTATTAGACATCATCCATTCATTTACATTAGAGCTCAGATCGCCAAATAGAAGTCATTGGTATAATAATCTTACCAGTCAATATACAACTTCCCTCTTTCGGAAAAGTGTGTTTGCTATGGCCACAAAGATTCCTAATAACATAAAATAATGTAGCAATATTAAGATCTTTAAAAAGAAATTGTTCCAATTTCTTATAGACAATTGTTACTACTCTGTTGCTGAATTTTTAGCTACTAGAACTTTTTAAATGTGTCATGTCCGCTTGACGTTAATTTATTCTTGTTGTTTGTCTTGTATCTGTCATGCATGGCCAATAGTATTAATATAATTTATATTTAATCTAAAATGGAATTTATATAAAATAATTGGAATTTTAGACTCATATTTTCAATATATATAAGCAGTGACAGCCTAGTGGTGTGACCGTCGGACTGCCAAGTCATAGGTCTCGAGTTCGAACCCAAGGCACGCACCTCTGATTTTTCGGATTCATGTGTGTATTGTATAATCATCACTTGCTTCGGTGAGGGAAAACATCGTGAGGAAACCAGCATGCCTGAGAGATATTTCTTGACGGCATTTTAAGCCAAGTCTGAGGCCCATGGGCGGCATAAAATCTCTGACACCAGGTTAGGAACTAACCACATAATAAAGAAAGAAAGAATATATTATTTAATAATTTGTGTGCCCAAGTGGCTTATCATGGAATGAACATTATTATTATATAATTATGCAGGTGTTCATCACCTGCATGTAACCCATGTATCACAAATAAAAGATTTGATTTGATTTGGAAACGAAGTCGGAGTCGGAGTTTTGAATTTGGTTTTTCGGAATCAGAATTAGAGTCGGAGTCGGAGTCGGAATCGGAGTCGGAGGCGGAGTCGAAGATGGTGGCATAAGAAAACAAAACAAACTATCCGTATGGGGTAAAAACAAGTAAAATATTAATCGATGACAGAACGCGTGTTCCACGGGCGACATGCATAAACCTGTTCGTACACGTTGACTGCAGCCGCCGCGTACCCGCGCCTCCGCCGCCGCTATGCTTCGACCTCCGATTTAAAAGTATCGCAACCGAAGTCGGAACCGGAGGTGTAAGATCAATCGGAAGTTCCGACATATCGGAGTCGAAGTCGAGGCTCCGTAACATCCCTAGTTTATATGTAGGTAGGTAGGTATATTGATCTGGTACCGACAAAGTCCAATCTAAAGCCTGGGTCCACCTATACCTAAATGCGTCAAACGCATGTTGTGAATTGTGGAGCAGAGAGTATGGTTTTATTTAATTTAGAGTAATTAAATCATTTATCAGTCTTGATTACCTATTTCAATAGTTGTTAATTAGAGCGGTTAAAGAATGGCAGGCTGTAGAAAACGGGAACGACAGTTTGAAAGAAGAAAAGGAGATCTATAAAGAATGCAAGAGAAAGGCAAAAAAGGCGGTAGCAGTTTCCAGGACTAAGGTACAGGAGAAGTTATATGACTCACTGGACAGTCCTAGAGGCCAGAAGGAGCTCTACCGGATTACAAAAGCAAGAGAAAGGAGAACTCGAGATATGAATCATATAAAGTGTATGAAAGACGGCGCTGGTAAGGTTTTATCTAATGAATGAAGAGAATAAAAGGAGTGGTGTGCTTAACGAGGTACAAGTAAATATGGGTTTGGTGAGGGAAATTAGCATGGATGAAGTGAGGAAGGCAGTTCAAAGTATGAAAAATGGAAAGGCCATGGGCCCTGATGAAATCCCAGTAGAAGTATGGAAGTATTTAAAAGAAGACGGATATATGTGGTTGACTTTATTCTTCAATAAGTTGTAGTATGAAGGAGCGATCCCACAAGAATGGTGCAATAGTTCGCTAGCCCATATTCAAGAATAAAGGTGATGTGCATAACTGCAACAACTATCGGGGGATAAAGCTCATGTCACATAGTATGAAAGTATGGGAAAAAGTGATAGAGAAAAGATTGCGAGTGGAGAGTGAAATTACCCAAAACCAGTTTGGGTTTATGCCAGGTCGAGGAACAATGGACGCCACTTTTGCACTCCGCCAATTGTGCGAGAAGTACAGACGCGCACACAAAAACTTGCACATGGTGTTCATTGATCTGGAGAAAGCGTATGATAGGGTACCTCGGGATGTGTTGTGGAGGGCCTTGAAAGAGAAAGGTATACCTGGGAAGTATGTAGAGTTAATTCGTGCAATGTACAGTCAATCCTGTACCTACGTCCGGTCAGCTGCTGGCAACACCGATGAGTTCAGTGTGGCTGCAGGCTTGCATCAAGGGTCGGCTTTAAGTCCTTACCTCTTCCTGTTGATTATGGACGCTTTGACGTCGGACATACAGGAAGAGGCACCCTGGTGCATGCTGTTTGCTGACGACATTGTTATTGTCGGTGAAGATGGACCTGAGATCCAGAGCAGATTGGAGAAATGGCAACAAAAGCTGGAGAATGTAGGCTTGTAAATCAGCAGAACTAAAACGGAATACATGTTCTGCGATTTCAGCGGTCTCTCCAGTTCTAGAGCCATAGCGCTAGATGGCACGTGTCTTCCTGTCTGCTCTGACTTTCGGTTTCTCGGTTCACTCGTGCAAAGTGATGACGAAATAGATCGTAGTGGAAAGCACAGAATTAACACGGGATGAATAAAATGGCGGCAGGTCACGGGAACAATCTGCGACACCCGCACTCGCCTTAAACTTAAGAGTATGATTTATAAAACAATGGTTAGACCTGCTGTCTTGTATGGATCAGAATGTTGGGCCACAAAAGGGATGAATGAAAGACATTTGCATGTGGCGGAGATGAGAATGCTAAGGGGGATATGTGGTGTTACGCGAATGGATAAAATAAGAAATGAGTATATAAGAGGAAGTCTGAAAGTGGCGCTGGTGACTGAAAAGTTGTGTGGTAATCGGTTATTGTGGTATGGGCATGTGATGGGGAGGAATGAGGAAGATGTTGTGAGGAAAGTTTTGAGTATGAATGTGGATGGGTATATGAATAGAGGAAGACCAAAGAAACGATGGATGGACTGTGTAAAGAATGACATGGCAAGAAAGGAGGTGTCTGGTGAGATGACGAGTAATAGAGAAGTATGGAAGAAGAAGACATGCTGCGCCGACCCCAAATGAATTGGGATAAGGGCAAGAGAATGATGATGATGATGGGTAAGAGCGGTATTTAATTTGAGTTATTGTAATTTATATCTAATCACCATTTTTGATGGGATACGTAACAAACCTTTTCTTACGTTTTTATTTAATTTAATGTTATACCTTTTTGTAGTTTTGTTTTTTTTTATAGCTGATGTTGTCACCCAAAATACTTTCCGCGAAAAATATATTTGTTGATTTTTATATTTTTATTGCAGTTTAGCTAAATTCTCGAATTTTTATTTAGAATATTATTGTTTCAAATTAATCGGCCTAAATGATAAAATTCTATTATTAATTTTAAAGACATAATAATGTCACAATTTTATTACTTATTGAGGTACGTTTTTATGCCAAGTTTCAAGTGTATAATCACAGGAAAGCAAAACCCCTTTACAAAAAGTACCCCCCTTAAACCCACATAAAGTTTGGTGTTCGCAAAATCTCTGCTCACGCTATCAAATGGACACTTCGTGCTTTTCGAGTTTTTACCATCATCGTCGGTTTGGGCCGAGCGATGATGTCCGGACTCTGGCCTTTTATACATAATAATTCAAACTTGTGTAATAAAGCTGTACACTTTGTTAGTTTAAGAGTAAATATATTAAGACAACACAATAAATATTTACATACACACGCATGTTAACCACTTTTAGAACAATATGTCTCTGATTATAATTTCAGTAAAGAACGAAGTCATGCAAGGTCAACCAGCTCTACCTACCATACACACTACTCAGGCTGGAGAGACTATGATGGTGACCGAGACAAACCCTAATAATGCAAGCTATTTCCCATTTACAACCACCTGCACAAATTGCAACCAGATCGTAGTGACGACAGTTCAAAAAAGTCCGTCGATTAAAACGCACATGATCGCTTTCATGATCTGTTTATTGTAATTATCCTTTTTTACTTGACCACTCATTACCTTATAATTTCAATAATTTCCCCCTGTCATTTGTCCACTAGCCAATTTCTTAAATATGTTGGGGTCGGCTTCCAGTCTAACCGGGTAATAAAATGTCATTTTCCTTCTAAAGTGTTTAGATCTTTGTCTGTGATCTTCGTTTATGAAGAAAAGGAAGGGTTTTGATTTTAGCAGTCTATGTATGTATGTTTGTGTTTACGTATGTTCCTCCGTAGCGCCTAAACTATTCATCCGATTTTGATGAATAAGGTGCCAATCGATTTGTTATTATGACCCGGGTAACATAGGCTACATTTTAACCGACTTCAAAAATAGGAGGAGTCAATTTTACCTTGTAAACCCCGAATTTAATTACTACACAAATTCTTGTTTGTTTTGTGTATACAACATTAGTTTTAGTATATGCGAAACCTGATACACGTATGTAGTATTTTTATGTGAAAAATCTACATACAAAATTTCAAAACTGTATCATGAAAAATCACAAAGTTATAAGCTTGTTACCTGGTTGTCCGCGCAAAAACGTGGTCACCACGCCGCGGGCCCGCGCGTGCCCCTCCAGCGTGGCCTGGAGCTCATCAATAATAATAATTTGGCATTAGGTACCTAAATTATTGCGATAGTTACTTAATATCGCTCGGTGTCCCACTTGTAATTTTTTTTTAAATATATTTGGGACAAAATAAAATATGGTTTAAAAATGATTGGAATCGATTCAGTTACTTATTCTGAACAAACTATATTCAGGTTTCGCATATACTAAAAATAATGTTGTATATGACTAAAACCTATTTATCAGACTAATTTCTAGTCCTAAATTTCCAGATACCGTCATTACATCACCCTAAAAAAAAGACTTTGTTCTGTAGGTACGAATGTACACAGATATTTCTAATTATTACATTTCTGTTTCTAGGTTTTGGCCCTGTTCGTGCCTACCCTACGTTTTCTCCTGCTTATACAAAAGAGAGCATTACTGTCCAAACTGCGGCGCTTACCTTGGAGCTTTTAGTGGTAGTATATATGATTGATATACGGGGTGGTCCAAATAGTGAAGTCACACAAAAAAGATTCCTCAAGCCATGATAGAATTTATTTGAAGCGGGCCCATAAAATTATATAGCCGCATAGCCCATATTGTGTGAGTACTATGTACTAGAAAGCTGTCATTCGCTGGAAACCTGTGTCTTTTCTTGACTTGAATGTGCCCTGGCGGTTAGGAGTATGTCATGATCACTCAAATGTCTCGCTGATGGTGGCACGTGTGTCGGATCATTTAGTTCCCTTCGAAATGGTTGAGTTGAATGGTGCTGATACATGCGTCATGTTCGTGAACGGGCGCTGTCAGTTGTGACTGGTCATCTCTTATTTGCCAAGGTTTATTTAAATTAATTATTTTATTTTTGAATTGTTTTTACTATGGGCACTTTTAACGTACACGTCTTGCTGCATCGTTCTCACATAATGTACCATCTCAACATGAATGATGTAACCAAGGTTTTGTAAAAGTATTTTGATTTAAAAGAGTGTCCATGGAGTTTCTTGCCAGTTCTTCTGCATAGAGATCTACGTTAGGGAATGGGCAACTACAGTACTTTCACAGTTTTTGTGCCTTGTTACTGGGACTGTAGCCATATTTCATTGTTGTCTTTGTTTCGACAATTCAAAAGTGCCTGTAACTGGCCTACTTGAAATAAATGCTTTGATTTCAATAACTATAACTCGAAAACTATCAAGAATCGCGGAACATACATGGGGTACTTAATTTCAGTTACCCGTGGGTATAAGGGATCTATTTGTTATGACTTCAATATTTGGACCACCTGTATAAATAAGTTTTTATAGTAATTACCTGTAAATAAAAGGTATCCTAAGTGTTCAGTACCTAATGAATAGATAACCTTGAAATGGATAACAAAAGGACTTATCTGGAAAGCAACTTTCTTTCAGTATGGGTTTCCAAGAGCAAGTATAGCATTGATTGTGGTTGTTAAGTGATATTTTTGTATTAAAATTATATAATCTTCAATGATGCCTTGTGTTTAATTTTATTGCCTACTAGCTGTTGTCTGTGACCTTCGTCCGCGTGAAATTGTTATACCAATATTATATTACTTACCTGAATCGGATTTTTTTCAGTCCTTTTTCTTAAATAAAATTAGGAAAGTAACACTGTAGTTTTTTAATTTCTCATCTAACAACTTAAATAACTGCAGTAGTAACAGGCAATGGAATTACCCGTATTACTACTGGTGGTACGATTGGTAGTAAGACGGTAAGTCAGTGACTTACCCGTTTACTATCAATCGTGATGATGAATTAAGTACCTACGCGAACTCCCCTCCGGAGCAACTGGACAGATTCGTAACTGGGAAGATTCTCAGCTGGACAGTTTCTCAGCTGGACAGATTAGCAACTGGACAGAACGTGTACAGTCCATGACATAATTAAAGGAGCGGTTTTATTGTAGCGTGGGCATAAATGAAAATGTTATTACGCTGCCCCAACCACGCTTAAATATATAGAAAAGTGGACAACTTGCTCCAGAGGTCAAGGGCTGACTCTTTTCAAGTTTCGATTTGAACAACTAGGACTTGAAATTTTCGTCTACTCCAAATGGTCGGAAATTGACACAAGTGTACGCAAATGGAACTTTGGCCAAACATATTAAAGGCGCATACTCACCGCGGTGCACGCTGTGCACGGGCACGCGGCGCATTTAAGCTGCGTGGATTCATTTGTTTGACAACGTGGGTCTACGTTTCCACAGCAGTACACGCTACATACCCACAACTATGTACAACTGTAGCGTGCGTGATCCACCGTGGCATAGTCGTGGGTTAATATTCGTGTATAGCGTGTACCGCGTGCACAGCGTGCATGGTGTTGACAGCATTACCCTATGTTCAGTATTATCACAGTGGCTATTACTGCACAAACCAAATTCCTGAGGGTTATCAATCAGCTTCAACTTACTATTACATAAGGCGTAGTACACGCTTATTAGATCGCTATCCCTCTCGCCCTAAATTACTCTGCTACGTGATGATTTATGGTATATTTTCTTAGGTTTAATCTTATCTAACCTACACTCAACAAATATGGGACAGTGATCGGACCAGAACACATCGTGCACAACACCTATCTCAGTAACCGTTAACCAAGCAGACCGTGTGACGACACAATGGTCCAGCCATCGCCTACAACTGTGTGCGTCACTGACAGAGGTATAGCTACTTGACTCGTAAGCCAAATTTTTCAATATTTATTTATTTAAACTTCATGTACAATAGTGATACATAGGCGGACTTAATGCCACAAGGCATTCTCTACCAGTCAACCTTTGGGTTAAATAAGAAAACATTGTGATAGGGTACAAAATAAATATATAAAAATAACTTCTTGCTATCGAAAATTTATATAGGCACTTATAATGATACTAATACTTATATACAAATAAAATAAACTAATACATATTTTAACAAATACCAAAATTAAAAACGAGAAACCTAATAATAATTACCATGACTCGACTTCTAATAGAGAGAGAGCTATTTATTCTGACTTAAATAGTGGTTACGCACTTTTCTTGTAAAACTGAATTTGCTTTCAGCTTTTTTAATGCCAAAAGGTAGCGCGTTCCAGAGCTTTATAGTAGAGATAGCGTAAGAATTTGACATAAATCCAGTGCGGTGTGAAGGAATTTGGAGAAGTAGATTCTTGGAAGCTCGAAGGTTACGACTGTGAGAACTGCCCAACACTTTGAAATAAGTTTTTAGGTAATCAGGAGCACATTAATCGTTCATAATCGTGAAGAGCATGCAGAGAGATCTGAGGGATCTCCTGAGTCGGATAGGCAACCATTTAAGCTGAGAACGGAAGGAAGAAACGTGATCGTATTTACGAAGGCCAAAAACAAAGCGAATACAATTGTTGAGAAGACGATCCAATTTATTTAGAAGTTCTTGGGAAAGATCAGAATAACAAACAATATCCGCACACCTCCACTTTTGTTCGTTACACAATTCTAAGACTTCACAACAAAATGACTCACCGGACTGTGCGTTGAAATCGCCAAGTATGTAAACTGTTTCAACATTACTAGCTTCGACTTTTTGTCGTTTTGTTTTTTTTTTTCTAGCTGACGTTGTCACCTAAATGCGTTCCGCGAAAAATATATTTGTTGTTGTTTTCTATTTTCTACTTAAATTTCGGACTTTCCCCTACGAAATTCAACAGCCACTTCACAATTTTGAAAAATTCCGTTCCTAGACCGAGAAAAGTATTTTTGTCACCTGTCTAGCATTTGCCCAGCTATGTTTAGGCCGGCGTCCAGTCTAACAGGATGCATCTGAGTTCTAGTTTACACCCCAGTTCCTGGGTAACACGATACCCTTTGATGAAATGAGTAGCTAGACTTTCAAGCGTCTGGCTCCCCGTAAGGACTGTCAAAGATTTACAGCTGGGACTAACAGCTTAACTAGTTTTCCGATTTGAGCATAGTTTCAAGTTACTATAACCGCAGGAATAAAATCTTTCACACAAGTTTTGTCCATTTTCATCTAGCTAACGGTTGATTTTTGAAAATTGTGAGACCATTTGCCTTTCAAACATAAACAATTTGAACTTGTGGAAAAAAACGTGTTACTATTGATATCACATACACGGCACACGCTTATGGATAGGTGTGTTGAAAAATTTTGAACATTTCATTATTTAAAACTTCATTTACAATAGTATTTCTATAACTATTTGATGATATTAGTAAAGAACGAACGGCGATTTTAGCAGACATAGGCAATCGTCTACGTACTATCATGCCCACACAGACCACAGGGCCGAACTCAACCTCTCAACCATTTATTTTATTTATTTGTTTATTTATTGGCCTATCTACAATTGTTACACTTTTAACTCTAAAAATACAAGCTAATAAAAACACACGAAACACTGCATGCAGAGAATTTAAAGTAGTCTGCCCGTCATGTCACCAATGGATAGTCATAAAAGTTGAACGTACACCTACGTGGAAAACCCACGTATTTGCTGCCGGACTCTGTTTAATGTAAGTATTAAACTTCTATTCACATCCTTAACACTCCTGACTGCCAACCATTTAATAGAATTTTCATCTCCAGCGACCATGCGGGCCGCCGCCGCGGGCGCACTTATTACCATCCGCACAAGCCGCGGTGTCAAAGCCATAACTGCATCGCTTCCCTTCAGACGTTTCGTCGCACTGTCATCTAAAATCATAGCTGTTTTGATTGTTTGAACTGTATCCACCACGGCTGTGTTATTGTCATACTCAAGGCAAGACTTACATCACGTTTGTGGCAGACTCAAAAGTACCGAACTACTGCGCTGTCCTACTTACCTTCCATTTGTCGCTGTCTTAGCAAATTATCGACCGCTACAAAAATTAACACATACTTAATTTCACTATTAAAAAAAAAAAATAAGAAATCTGTTGTCCTAATAGTAATTTATAATAAAATCCACGGAAATATTCCGTCAGTAAGTGACAGTGTGAGATAATAAAGATTTATCCAATTATTATTTTTTAATTTCCAGTTTTTGGCCCGGTGTGTGTCTACCCTACTTTTTGAAAAGCTTCTACAACGCTGAGTATTGCTGTCCATTCTGCAACACTCGCATTGGCAGCTATACCTTCTAAATATTCATGATTTAATATAAAACCTTATAACGACAATTGTTTTAATATAATAACTATCCACACCCAGTGTACAAAGAGGTTTTCAAGTTTGAATTCCGTTCAGTGTTGGTGACAAACTATTTTTTCGTAAATAACATCTTCTAAAGAAGACCAACGGACTACTTCCAGCGCTGGAGGTTCTAAAGAATGGATGTAATAATTATGAATGTTAAGTGATAATAATTCTATAAGTAAACTATTACGTACTTTAAATAAATATCTGCGAATTAAGTTTTTATCCTTTTTTTTGATAATGACAACTCCATCTCCTGAAGAGAAGGTCTGTGTCACAGCAGTGGAAACATTAAGGCTAAATATACTACTAAGAATGTCATAAAATTCGATGCTTGAATACTTACAGAAAAAAACTTAGCATCATTTTGAATATATCAAAAGCTTTCGATACAGTCTTCGTTGTCCTGCTGTAAGCTATATTATTTGCTGCCCAAGCTTGGACCAGTTGCATCAGGGAACAGGGAGTAGGTATCGCTTTATAAATCCCCTAAAGTTATCTAAATAACCGCTAGTAATGTGTAAGAATTAAGAGTGGACCAAACAAGAGAGCCTTGGTGAAGGAGTTCCCAGAGGCGACAAGCTTCAAATTCAAAGTCAAATTCTAATAATTTATTTGTGAAACATAGGTACAATATAATAAGATCTAATTCGAATATCAGGATCGCTGTGTTTAACCTAATAGGCATACAAATTTCGGATACTTATAAAACTAATTTGAAAAAAATTAAATTTAAATTATTATTCAAATGAGCAGCGGTGGCCCAGTGGTGGAGACCCCGACTTACGAGCAGTAAGTCGTAGGTTCGAACCCAGCCAGGCGCATTACTTTGTGTAAATTATTTCATCCCACTGCTCTCAAAACGGTGAAGGAAAACATCGTGTGGAAACCGGCATGTCCTAGAACCAAAAATTCGAAAACATGTGACATCTACCAACCCGCACTGGGCCCGCGTGGTGAATTATAGCATTCCCTCTCCTAGAGAGGAGGCCTGCGTCCCAGCAGTGGGAACATTAATAGGCTGATTATGCTTATGTTGTGCTATTATTCAAATTAAATTAAATACTATTAACCAGTCAAATTAATTTATATAATCACCCTTGGAAAGAATTTAGCTTAAATAAATCGGACATTTGACTGTCTGTTAAAAATTCACTAATGGAATAGTAGGTACGCTTTTTTAACCATAAAGTCTGTTAGCATTCTTTTGAATTTGTTAACACCATTGTCAACTCTTATTGTCGTGGGTATCATATTATAGATTTTTGGAGCCATTTCCAGAAAGCTTTTTGTGTATAATGCTGTCTTATGAGGCATAGCGTGAATTTTGTCTCGGTGACGTTTACTAGTTAGGGTTTCAAATAAATTTATGTATTTTTTAACGAACATTGCTACTTCAAATGCGTTTAGAGATGGAAAAGCTTAGTCCTATACTTTTACTGATCTGTATGGATTACACCTGTAAGATTTTACTCTTGAACTGCTAAACTGCAGAAAAACATGAGCTGCGATCGTCCCCAAACTAGGTTATCGGTTGACCGGATTCCCCACGTCATGTGAACGCAGCCCTAGACGACCTTATAAGTATATCCATGGTACTATCTCGAGTAATCATCAGATTACTGGTAGATTTCAGGATGGTAGGTCGATAGTTAACACGACCTAATAATACCTATATAGTATAATTGTGTATAGAGATAAAACAGAGTTCCAGTGCGATGACCAATCCATACAATTACCAAAAGATCCGCTTAAAAGCCTGATAAAAACGTTTATCTAGTGTTGTTATCACTAGTTCGGCGTTTTTTAATCTATAAATGAACAGATTGTTAAACAAAGGTCAGTACAATTACCTCTCTCGTACGGATACCTACTAGTTATCAGTGATTTTTGTGACTATTAAGGAAAAATCAATAATTTCGTGAAATGGCTGACAACAACAGTGAGTTTTTATTACTTCTTGTGATTTAAAACGATCACTTTATACAAATATAAGAGGTTATTAATATCTTTTTATATGGTGGTTAACATTTTAATTATTCAGAATATGTAAAAATGATATATTTATGGAAATTTTATCCGCTATTTGCTGGAGCAGCTTTTCAGTTTTTCGTCGCGAACAGTGTTAAAAACATTTTCAGTAGGCTCAATTTTCAGAAGCAACGTTATTGGTTGCTGTTTTAAATTTTCTTATTTTTATCATTAGTTTAGTTCTATTTGTAGTCTGTATATAATGTAAATATAATATAAAACAAAATATATACATCTCACAATAGATCGATGAGAATACAATTTTCTTCCTTTTTTATTTTTCGCATTAATTTATGATTTATGCGAAAAATAAAAAAAGGAAGAAAATTCAAAGAAATCTTGTCCATAATAAGTTTTATCTACATTATTTTAAGAAACTTATTCGACTGATAAGCCGCAGAGACTGTAGACATTGCACTAAAAAAAACAAAGAATGTGATTTAGCACCTCGTAGTTTAATTTTCATGTAATCGTATTGTTTTTGTAAATTACATAGAATTAATTAAAAATTTTGGTATGCAGTGGTCGTTACCAATAACAAATATTCTTACAACTAGTAATACAATCGTTTCCTATTACATTAAATATAATCATTATATTCTTTTCTCAGTGCCTCCAGCATACGGTGCACCTCCCGTCGTGACCACACAGCCCGGAATGGTCCCCGTGGTCATCAGAACTCAGATGGGTGCCAAACCTTCTGGAGTAACCTGCCCATCCTGCCGCCAGCATATAGTCACAAGAGTTGAACTGAAGTCTTCTACGAAAACTCACTTGTTTGCTGTCTTGCTTTGTATAGTGTAAGTTTATCATGTCTTTTTGGTTGAAATCTTTAAACCATCCTCACACCTTCATCCTGTCCTTATGTTTGTTCTGATTAAAGAGCAGTGGCGTTCTACTTGCTCCAAATTATTTTCTATTCCAATTTTTCAAAATTGTGGTACAAATATTTGTTCTGACTGTTTTTTTCTATTTCTAGATTCTTCCCCTGTGTGTGCCTGCCCTACTGTCTCGACAGCTGCCATAACGCGGACCACTACTGTCCAAACTGCAACGCTTACATCGGCAGCTACACCAACTAATCCCGATAAGGCATAAAGTATTAGAGGTTATAGTAAATGGACCCGTGATTGGCCCAATCGATTGAGAGTGATACGAAGTACGAGAAGTTGAGTCTTAATTTCACTCAATGAGCGGTTTCATTATTTGAGCCATTATTTAAAAAATAAATTTTAGTTTTATGCAGAATATATTTCATCTCTAAAATTGACAATGATTATTTTTGTACATTCTAATTTGTAATACATAGGGAAAAGTCAGAGCACGGCTAATCTCCAGCAGCAGATTAAAAGGAAATGATTAATTAAATTGTCAAGGTTATGTGTAGTTCTTGTAAATAAAATACTTATTTAATAAAATTGAATAAAATATACTTATCTGTAAATGTATTTGTTTTATTTAATGATTTCTTAATGAGGATAAACGTAGAAAAACAAGAGTTATCATATGACTAGCTTCCCGCCCCAGCTTCGTACGACGGCGCCGACTGGGTCCAAATCTCTTTTGCAAGCTGGAACCTGGAACCTGGAACCATACACATTCACTAAATTTCGTTGAAATCGGTTGGGAGGTTTCGGAGATTAGCGTGTACGAACATATTGACACGTGATTTTCATGTATTAAAAGGATTAAGATTAAAAGAGTGTCAGAACTAGTGTCAGAGGGACCAATAAGGATGTTATAATAGATTTTAAAGTCTCCATGATTAAAACAGAGTCCGGAAGATTAACAACGGTTAGGAGTTTACCCAAGCCCTTCGATAATGTAACTATCCTTATCTTGCTGGCTAATCTCGACACATCTGAAATAAGAGATGTTACCTTACATATCTTCTAATCATACAAGTGGTTCTTTGGAATTTTGTTACAACGTTTGACACCGTGAGTTGATATTTTGTAACCAACACGACTCTCAGTTTTGGAGTACCTCATGGCAGTGTATTTATTCCTATTCTTTGTGTCGACTAGTTATATAAACTGCATCTGTGTTTCCAAATGTTGTTTCACATTGTCGTTTCCGAATGTTAAGATAACATATCCAATGCAGCTCCGAAGTTCCTTAAATCACCATTAATACCCACTCATCTAAATACTTACTCAACCAACTCTGACTAATTCATTTACATCATTTAAACTTAATTTCACATTAACTTGCCATCATCATCTGCCTAGCCTTTTCCCAACTATATTGGGGTCGGCTTCCAGTCTAACCGGATGCTGCTGAATACCAGTATTTTACATGGAGCGACTGCCTATCTGACCTCCACAATCCAGTTAGTACTGGATAATACGATAGCCCTTGGTAAGACTGGTTGTCAGACTTTTTGGCACTGACTACCTAACGACTGTCATACATTTAAACTTAAATTCACATTAACTTCCCATCAAGAATTGGAATTCAGTGACAAAGTCGTATTTGCTACCCCAGATCAATTCTTATATGGCAAATCCTCATTCATTTTTCACGATGATGACGATGATACTAATCGTAAAATATTCCAAGTTACTTATCCTGTCCGCTTTCGTTGAAATTATTGATTTAACATTGTTATTGAAACGATAATGGTGAGCGCAAATGCGTTATCATTAAATATCACATCATATAATCTTATCTCATGTATCTATGTGAACTATTATGTGCTTACTGTTTCACATTATAGTTGATTACGGGTATATAATTTTGCACCTAATTCATGATTCATAAACATCAGAAAAAATATTAAAAAATACATTTTTTTTTCTGCCTCCAGTAACGTGTATGGAGGGCCAACCCTACTTTTTTTTTCGTAATTTCACATGACTTTTGTGTAGCGGTTCATAGAAGACACCTGCTCTCGAAATTTCAACTATTTGATGTCAACAGTCTCGGAGTCAAGTGGTTGTGACATACGGACGGACAGACAAACATGACTAATCCATAAGGTTTCTGTTTCGAAATAGGGTTCAGCGAAATTACATTTGTAACATCATAAAGCTACAAATAATTTAGGTGATTATTGCTTTTGAATGTTGTGCAATTGTAAGGTATTTTTACTCAACTGTATTTTGATATTGTTTCAAGTTTCAACGCCTGATAAAAAGAAATGAATCGCATTGTCACAAAAAAAGATTGCTAATCAGTTGTGAGCTAGTCATTGATTTTCCTTACTAGCGGATTACAACCTGAAAAGTAGATTATATTTTATCTTACAGACAGTTACTTCATCACTTAGGATTCCTATGATGGGTACAGCTTATCCAATTTCGTCTTACGTGTGAATGTTATCTTATATAACCACATATTATTAAGAAGCTTGCTTGTTGCGTATTTTCATTTGAAGATTGTTTTATACGGATGTTTCTTCAGGATGTACATATTTAATTCTTTTGGCTTGAAATACCAAGGATACTTGCTTATGTGCAGTTGATCCGAGCAATGTGTAGTGGATACAGCATCCATTTCCGCGGATCTACAGTGGGTACTACTGGCTGCTTCAATGTAGCTTTCGGCTTGCAAAAGGATCGGCTCTTAGTCCATATTCATTATGTCGCTATTACGTCGGACATCCAGGGAGATGCTTCTTAGTGTATGTTGTTTGCCTTCAACATTGTGCTAGTTACCAAAGATCCGGGCAAAATTGGAGGTGTGGTGGCAAAGACTGCAAAATCTTAGCCAGTAATTGAGTAGAACCAAAACGGAATTCTTGTTTGTGATTGGCAGTTCACAAATCCTATGCCCATAACTGTTACCGATTTGTACCGATTTTCGGGGCCTCGGTTCGCTTGTCCAAGGGGATGGCGAAGGAGACCGAGATGTAACGTTCCGGATCAAGTAAAGATGGATGATGAATGATATGATAACTTGCGACTTTACAGATTCCCCTTAACGGCGAAAATATATGTACAAGTCCGTGATTAGACTTATCGTAGTGTTTGGATCGGAATGCTGGGCAGAGAAGGAGTTGGATGAAAAAGACTGCATATAGTGAAGATTGCATGAAGAGAATTTTAAGATGCTGTGTATAGTGTCAACAATAGATAAAGTAAAAAATAAGAATATAAGAGGATATTCAGAAGTGACGCTGTTACAGAAAACTTGAATAGGTGTCGTCTATTGTGGAATGCACATGTGATGAGGAGGGAAGAAAGGCATGTGACACACGGAATAAGGGCAGGAACATAATGCTTGCAATTATATTTTTTTTTGGCTTTTACTTTGATGAACCGGAACAAACAATGTCTAAAAAATACAAATAGATTAGATTAAAATAGTATGTAAATAGGATCTTAAATACCTAGTATTTGGTTTTTCCTTAAAGCTGTTTCTGTGTCTATTGAACTTAAATATCATATTAGTCATCGCAGCAATAAAGAGATAAATAAATGTATTTATCTGATAAAACTAGTCCCTAAATATTAAAGAACGGGCTCAAAAGGTGACTACACAATAGCAAAAACATCTGATTAAAAGTCTGATAAAACGTTTATCAAGTATCGTTATCTGCACTCAACATTTTTTTATCTATAAATCGAAATTTGGTTGAACAAAGTTCAGTACAAATACTTACCTCGTAGGAAAACGAGTACAAGGTGTTTTCTTGTGATAAAAAAGAGATTTCCAATTTGGTGAAATGAATCAGAACAATGATTTTATTGATCGTAAGTATTTTTTTTAAACCTTTGTTGAGTTTTACAATTTTTTTTTTGAACTTTTCAAGTACATAAGCCCAGATAACTTATCGAAATAGGATAAGTAATAGGACAAAATTATGTCATGTTAGTACACTAATAAAATTGTTTTTTTTATTACTCAAATAAGCTAGACTGCGTGTTTTACTGGGCAAAGGCGCCCCCCATTTTTGTAATGTTAAAAATGATTACCCCTTTTTTTTTTAACGTTACACGTGTCAAGTACAAGTTTACTCTATGCCTTATCTTAGTGATATTATTATTTTTAGACCAGGAGTTAACAAAAATCGATAGCTCCGTTATTAGCATGATGTGCATAACTCCAGGGATAAGGAAAATTATTCGAAACGTTTAAAATAATGTTCAACAGTGAAACGTGAATATTATTGAAGTAAAAAAAAATCTGAGACAAGTTATGTAAAAAAATAAAAAAAATTACGTACTCCTGATGCACTCACTTTGTACATTTCCTAAGTCCACTGTAGAGATAAGATAAAATCTTTCACAAATACAATGATGTTTTTTTTTTTTTGTGCTAAAAAGTCCATGGTTACGACAAATCGCTGATAGTTAGGCATGACGTGAATTAAACCAATAGCTGACTCATAAAATCAAAGCCATACAAAAGGGTGGTTTAAACATTGAAGTTGTCTAGTGGTCGCAAACCCTACTGCTAATGGGATCCTGATCGATTCTAAGGTCGGGCAAAGTGTTATTGAGTTATTGCATCAGACGTTTGACGGCAATGGCACACTCTATAACACAGGACAGGAACATACCTGGCGAAGTTCAATTACCTATAGGTACACTTTAGCCTATCTCTCCGGGGAAATTCAAGCGTGATGTTACGTATGCATAACTAAATTTTCTTTTTCTGAATTTCAGCTAAAGGCCAGGGCATGCCTCCGCCATACACAGATGTGCGCCCACCACCAGTGACCGTTACCACACACACCCAACACACGTACCCTGCCCAGCCTACCCAACCTCCACCACCAGCGCACGTTGTGTACCATGGGAATATGGGGCCGACCGTCATCCCAGTAATGGTCAGTAACCAGATGGGCCCTAAACCAGCTCCGATGACCTGTCGATCATGCAACGCGCAGATAGTCACAAGAGTTGAATTGAAGTCTTCTTCGAAAACCCATCTGTTCGCTCTCCTGCTTTGCTTAGTGTAAGTATTTTTTTTTTTGTTGACGGTTTAAATAATATTTACCAGTAGTTTTGTCACTATTGAGTTGAGGCCTATTTAACCTACAGAGAAGTTGATAACTATGATAAACACCAGACGGTTAAGAAAAGCGACAATCGTTCCGTGCTTCTACAGGGCGATGAAGAGATATCGACGAACAAACGATAGACATCATTCCGAACCCCGGGACATAGAAATTTTTCATCGGTAATTTTAAAAATCAGTCAAAATGTATGGAACAGCAGATTTTTTTTTTTTTTTGTTCAGAAGGATGTACTGTATTCGTGGTAATCGTTTGTGTGTCGACATCCCTTCTACTCTGTATATCGACTTTCAACGGGACTTCGGTAGCGTCAAATCAATATTTATTTTTTTACTTTTCCATCATCGTTATGGCTGGTGGCCTATGTCCAGTGGACGTCTTTCGGCTGATATGATGAATATGGGTGGTAGAATGTAATTTTGTCAGGTTACCCCATCTGGTTTGCCTTTATCCTAAACCTGGAGTTACTAGAAGTTTTGTTTCTAACTTTTATTTTTGAATTTCAGGTTCTGGCCCTGTGTGTGCCTACCCTACTGTATAGACAGCTGCCATAATGCAGACCACTACTGTCCAAACTGCAACGCTTACATCGGCAGCTACACCAACTAAATCTAGCTAAGCTTTATCAACAATGATAATGGGTTTCTTTATCTGAACTACGCCGAAAATAAAAGATAAGTGCCAGTGGAAGATTGTGTTATCGAAATTGTTGCGAATTTTGGAGAACGTGACTACAGTTTTGCTAATTCGATAAAACCTTTTGGCGTTGGCATCAGAATGTTCTATTAAAATCGTATCAACGAATTGATTCTAATGAAGTAGCTATTGTTTTATTCGTTTCAAAAGTAGTTAATTTACAACTTATTAGTCGCTGTCACGCTATATATTAGAAAACTATGTGGATGGATGCATGAAGAGAGTAAAATGTATTAATAGTCACCGACTGTAGTACCTATTTTTACAATTAGACATAAGATTAGTATTTTAATGTAATAAATAATAAAAAGCTCGAAATCAATGTCAATTGCGAATTAGAAACGAAATCACTAATTGTAAACGGATATTTCCCAATTTTAAAAACTGGAACTCTTTTCTGGAATCGGTCCTGACTGATGTTTTTTTCCTATCTGAAAAACCAATTGTCCAGTCATCGATGTTGGTCAGTTTGTCTTTAGGTATACATTGCGTGATGTTTATAATATTATGTATAAATAAAAGATGTATGTCTAATTATAAATAGGTATAAGTAAACTAGCAACATGCTTTGAAATCTATCCTAGTTGATTCTGAGGTGCCATATTACAGACATGTTGCAGGCCCAGTATTCTAAAATGATAAGGTCAATGTACCGAGATCGTTCTATCATCACTGTTAGGACTATTGTATCGATAAACCTGATACAGTGGTGATAGATCATTAATCAATTACCGTGCCGCATTCTAATTGTCGATGTTACTTTGGCGCATGAGCATGACGATAGTTTCATTAATGTCGAGAACGAGAAATATATCTCAAAAATGTGATTTCGATCATCATTATGCCTATTGCATGTGATAACTGTTCTACTAATTTTCTAATAAACAAGAACTTCGTACATGTCTCATGAGGTCATCGTTGTGTGGCTGGATACACATCGTGAGGAAGTTCCTAGTCACTAGAATCTGAATCGGGTGACTTGGACTCTATTTCTCATGCCAGGGTATTCGTATTATTAATATTTATAATGTGCTTTCATATTTTATATGTAAAAATGTAACACATATGGTGTGTATTAATAGATACTGAAAATTAGCAAATAATTTATTTTGTTTTATTTAACTTTATACCCAATATAAAAGGTGTAACTAGACCCTTAACGAAGCCGAAAGGCACTTGTTCTCCCCGTCATTGCGATCATTTTTTTTGTTATAGACCATACCTGAGAACCTTCTAGTTACGGAGATATTGCGGGTCAAAGTTGCAACTTTTTCACAAGGATTTTTTTAATACATGATTTTAATGTAAGATTTTTACTTTAAACACGTCGGCCACCCCCGTACTATTCAACCATCCATCATCATCTGCCTAGCCTTTTCCCAACTCTGTTGGGGTCTGCTTCCAGTCTAACCGGATGCAGCTGAATACCAGTATTTTACATGGAGCAACTGCCTATCTGACCCTTGGTAAAACTGGTTGTCAGACTTTTTGGGCCACTGACTACCTATAACGACTGTCAAAGATCTACAAATGACACCCGGGACCAATGGCTTAACGTGCTTTCCGAGGCACGGAGGAAACTCGGTATGTAATGGGTGGTCACCCATCCACAGACCAACCTAGGCAAGCGCGGCTTAACCTAAATATCGATCCGAGCGGCTGTTATTACTTAGCCACGAGCTCCTATTCAACAATCCATCATCACAATATTTTGAGTGCGTTACATTGAGTCCTACCGAAAAAAGTGATTTTTTACCCAAAAAAAAAAAATTCCCAACAATACGTTTTGCGTAAAGTTACTAAGTTTGATGTACAGAATGCTTGCTTGGCGTCTTCGTTTAGGGTCGTGTTATACCCTGTATGCACCTGTTTCATTATATGTTTGAAATATTTAATTTTAATATTTATTGAAGGAACCAAATCAACCGATTTGAATGGCAGGCAACCTGATTATGTTTCTCAGAATAGATGATATAATTTATCCAAAGCAGGGTGCACTGATAGGTATGCCTATATACGTAGTAAAACTGAGGCAACTTAGGGAGTTCATACATTTTGTATGTAAAACAAGAATTTGTGTGGTATACTATACTATTTTTTATGTTTCTTTCTTGTTTAATTTTTTTTTTTTTTCCCAAAAGTTTTTTATTATTTTGAAAAAGTCACAACTTGTAATTTTTCGTTTAGCTAATTGTCTTTTTATTTTTTTTGTCATATTGTAAGTGTTTTACATAAAAATATGCATGCTAGATTCACATCTAGTAGATGGCAATCAGAAATATTGTTTTGTAATTTTTTTTTTATTGCATTTGTGATTGTACATCGGTTTTGTGAATTAAATAAAAAAAAAAAAAAAAGTACTATAACTAAAAAACACGACTACTGAAAATTCACGCTCTTTATTAATATCGGGGTTTACAAGGTAAAATCGACTTGCCCTATTAACACCTCATTCATCAAAATCGGATGAATAGTTTAGGCGCTACGGAGGAACATACGTAAATACAAACATACATACATAGACTGCTAAAATCATAACCCTTCTTTTTGGCTTCGCCGTAGTCGGGCAAAAATGGACTCTTCATATTATTAATTGCGTCAGTCGATCCGATACGATATTTTCTAGGAAAGTCCAATATTTTTTGGCCTGTGTTCCTTATGCTAAGTTGTTAGTTTGATGATCTGAATCACCACCTAGGAGATATTTAGCTTATTCTGTTACACTCTGTTTATTGAAAATATATACCTTAATATTAGTAGGTATACCTCTGTCTAACTCTTTGGGGATTACAGGCGTGATGTTATGTTATATGACAAAAGTACCTATCTTAATTATAATACATATAATGCTGCTCTAATCTAATTAGTAAGGTATAACAATGAAACAAGAAAAAACAATGTACCTACCTGACGATTTGTTGTGCAATTCAATACTGCTCAACGCCTGATAAAAATTATCGAACATACGTGTTTATTGATTATGTTGAGTAAGTACATGTATTGATTGCTAGTAATTTGCTAGCTACATACATTTTAATATTTTTGATTCTAGCAACACTTCTTATCATTAAGCCCCGAGCTCATACATAATACACATGTTCAATATATTTGCTAAGTGATGATGAGGTCTTGGGTTCGATTGCCAGGTCGAGCAAAGTACTATTGAGTTTTTCCATCTGGATGTTATCAGTAGTAGTCTGAAATCCGAATTTGTGGCCGTTTGAGCTGCGTTTCCTTCAGAGATGTGCGAGGTAGATGGGCGGTGCGAGGATGCCTAGCGAAGCTAGGAACGGTGTGAGCGTGTCCACCAGATATGTGCTAGGCCTCTACTCATCCTCGCACCACTCAGCAGTGGTGCGAGGATGAGTAGCGACACTGTGAAACGGTGCGCAGATGGGCGGTGCGAGGATGTGTAGCGAGCTCGTTTCAGATGAGACCGGTAACCACACCGTCTAGTAACTGCTATTTTTTCGCTCGCGTCCGTCCCTAGCACACATCCCTCGCAACACATTCTTCGCACACATCTTTCCCTCGTTGTTGTTGTATGTAGAAAACCTCACTCCGCTGAGCCGAGGCTATGTAAATGAAGTGATTCTATTAGTTCTAAACAAACACATCCCCCGCAACGCATCCTCGCACCTCTCTGGTGGACGCAGCCTTAATAGGCTCACTTCTTGCCTATTATATTATTATATGGGATTTTAACATAGGTGACTAAATGTGGACGTGCACCTCTGCCTAACCTTTCTCGAATTACAGGCATGATGCTGTTTAGTAAGAACGGAGAACATTGTACATAAGCTATATTATTGCAATTTGTATGTATATTTGTTATTTTGTGTGCAATAAAGAATAAGAATAAGAATAAGAATACACACTGTAGCACTTTCCTCAGTGCTTCGGAGAACACGTTAAGCCGTTGGTTCCGGCTGAGATTTGTAGATGTTTGACATTCGTTGCAGATAGTCAGTGGCCCGAAAGTCTGACAACTAGTCCTAGCAAGGGGTATCGTATTACCCAGTACTAACTGAGTTGTGGAGATCAGGTAGGCAGTCACTCCATATCTTCTTAGTCGAAACAGTCTTGTCTGAGTGGTCGTGGTTGCGCAGACGAGGTACACGGAGAGATGCTCGGTGGGTCGTTGACATCCCCGAGGATTGCCCTTTCAGTGATGTGCTTCCATTTCTGCAGGTTGGAGACGTTGTGACGTTGTGAGGAGCTCGTGGCTAAAGAACAACAGCCGCTCGGTTCGATCTTTAGGTTAAGCCGTGCTTGCCTAGGTTGGTCTGTGGATGGGTGACCGCCCATTACATACCGAGTTTCCGCCGTGCCTCGGAAAGCACGTTAAGCCGTTGGTCCCGGCTGTCATTTGTAGATCTTCGACAGTCGTTAGGCAGTCAGTGGCCCAAAAAGTCTGACAACCAGTCTTACCAAGGGGTATCGTATTACCCAGTACTAACTGGGTTGTGGAGGTCAGATAGGCAGTCGCTCCATGTAAAATACTGGTATTCAGCTGCATCCGGTTAGACTGGAAGCCGACCCCAATATAGTTGGGAAAAGGCTAGGCAGATGATGATGATGATGGAGACGTTGTGAGTACACTGGACCATAGTGGGCACAGTAACTTTCTTAATCCGGTCAGTCCAGTGAGTTGGTGATCGGCCGCGTGATCTCTTGCCTTCCACCTAGCCCTGAACCACCAGTAGTGGTTCAGTCGCTCTATATAAAATACTGGTATTCAGCTGAATCCGGTAAGACTGAAAGCCGACCCCAACATAGGTGGGAAAAGGCTAGGCAGTTTTTTTTTTTAAACTTTGCCCCAAATTACGATTTTTTCCTGTATCGTGGGTGCGTTCAAACATTTAAACTCACATACACAAACAGCCAGACCCGGAACAACTACCCTTAGATCATATAATATTTGTTCCGTGCGGGGATCGAACTCGTGACACGCAGCGCAGCAGCCAATCGATCAGCCACTGCGCCAACCGTGCCGTCAAAAAAAGAAAGATGATGATGACACACCGTTGCACTTTATCAGGCCACTTACACGATAATTTATGATGTGAAATAAATTAGTCACGTATGCCAAGATAAACAAAATAATTTTACATAAGTATTTGTCCATAAATACCGTAGCATATCCTCTTAAAAACCCATTGAGTCTGTATTTTATGGAAAAAAACAGCACTTAAGCCAGCCATAACTTGGACGCAATATTTTTTTCGTCAAGTTAGAAATAATTCTCCAAATTCTAAGAATCAAGTGCCTAAACGCAGCACACTTTTTCCAGCCACATCTGGGGACCGACCTTTGCTTTATAAGCAGTTGAGAAATAAAAAGTGTGACATACCTAAGTAATTTGGAAAAAAAAACGTAAATTTTGTCAGTTTGGGTAGAATCGGATGTTTGTGAAAAATGTAAGAACTGTGCAGTCTAGCGCACGTCAGTGTAACAAAACTAGTAAAGGTAGCCTTGTGGTGACCCGTGATATGATGCAGCTGAATAGTAACAAGTGCGGCTTAACTTGAATATTGATCCGAGCGGCTGTTATTATTTAGCCACGAGCTAAAACGGTGGAAGGAAAACATCATGAGTGATCCCATGTATTAGAAATAAAAGATTCAAAGAGAAAATGTTTTCGACATCTACCAACCCACACTGGGCGCTCGTGGTGCCTATTTCCTCTCATAGAGAAGAGGCCGTGTGTCCCAGCAGTGGGAAAATTAATATGTTAAATAAGCTTAATGCTTACTATCCTATTGAGACTCTATGCTATAATAGGCCATCTCAAAGTCAAAGTACTGTTGAGTGTTGACTCTAGGTTTTTCAATAATTGTATTAAGTCGATTTAAATGTAGCCTTACATGCTTATCGTTCCAGATTTTGATATTATAATTCTATGATAAAGGATAGAACTGGCGACAATAACATTGATAAACACTATGAATGTTATAATTGGTATCACGTTATCGGTCGTGCTTATCTTATGAGTTTTATACACAAGTTGTGCTTGTTTGTGGCTTTGCCCGCGAAAACGTTTTTTCTTTAGAATTGCGTTGCAGATAATTATATTATGTTAACCTCCAGTAATTTAGCGTAAAAGCAATGATAGCCTAGTGGTGCGACCGTCAGACTGTCAAGTCATAGGTCTCGAGTTCGAACCAAAGTCTCGCACCTCTGATTTTTCGGATTCTTGTGCGTATTGTATAATTATCACTTGCTGCGGTGAAGGAAAACATCGTAAGGAAACCAGCATGCTTGAGAGATATTTCTTGACGGCATGTAAAGCCAAGTCAGGCCCATGGGCGGCATAAAAACTCTGACACCAGGTTAGGCACTAACCACACGATAAAGAACGAAGAAGTAATTTAGTTGTTAGCTTGACTGTCAAAGTACCGCTGGATCACTATTCCTAGAGAGATTTCCTTTTTGTGTATACGCCACACGTGCGTAAACGTTGTGTTTTTAAGTTAGTATACGTTGAAGATACTTCTGTAGCTAGAAATGTAGGGAATTTTATCTGATTTGTAGAGCCTATCTACGAACATCTATACATTCAAACCCAGGGTAAACTATGAAGATCTATTTGTCTTCTAATAGTATTAAGATAAGTCGGGGAACTCCAACCGACAATTATTTTTTGTTAAAAAAGGGAAAAAAAATCGCTCTATATCTAAATATTACCAGATTAGCATTTTTGAACAAAGAACATCAATCTGTATATTTCTTTTTCAACAAACACTGATTGTCTTCGATGAACAATTGTGAGATAACAAAGGCAGACTTGAATCTAGTGAGTCCTAGTGGCTTGTATATTTGAAAACCGTTATATTGAGAAAATCCTAGATTTTTAGAAAAACCCAGTCTGTTTAGGACACTTGGAAACTTGATTGCTGATTGGCTGAGTAAGAATCAATTTATTCATAACATAACTTAATGCTTATCGTTCATATCAGCCAATCAGCATTCATATTCATCGTCGTCGTAAGCGAAATACATAAGATAAAGAAAAGAAAATCTGGGATTTTCGTAAAAACCATTTTCCAATGATCCTGCGACATTTACAAGTCACAAATAATTCAAAACATTTTTATTTAATGATATATAATCCCCTTCCTCCTTTTCCGATAGTCGCA
Source organism: Noctua janthe (assembly GCA_910589295.1). Lineage (NCBI taxonomy): Eukaryota > Metazoa > Arthropoda > Insecta > Lepidoptera > Noctuidae > Noctua > Noctua janthe. The sequence continues at coordinate 6,738,061 of OU342560.1, forward strand.
TTTTCTACATGCAATGCAAGAACATGTGTTTTTTTTTATAATCATTGTTATCTCTTACCTTGGTCACGTTAACTGATAAGCTTTGAAATCCTTTTATTCCAAGCTCATTAACGTCAGTTGTACAGATATACTAACATATTACCTACATAGATTTTTTGGTGAATTTTATTCAATATTTTTTCAGTGTTGTGTTCTTTTGTGGGTTGATAAGACAGTGCTAGATGAGCTGTGTGAAATTATAGTGTGCTTGGATCCACATTGATCTTGTGCAGATATTGTGATTCTAATAGTGAACTATATTGTAAGTATTAGTACGAGTACCATTGTTTTGATTAGAAAATGGAAACGTTTCTAGAATATTACATTGAAACCAAACGGCCAAAGACACTATCTTCTTGGACATGAATTTTATTGATTGTTTTATCTTTTCAGTCTGATTTCAGTGTAAAACAAAATGCTTTAGGTCAGCATAGTATTTGAATATACAGCGTTTTTCCAAATAATCTTGTGAATCTTGGGTGTTTTTATCTCTTTTTTCGTTCAGTTTGAAACTCAGTAGTGCTTCGTAACTCATTTTTTAAGCTATTGTTTTGTATTTATTTGTTGACGTGCCAAATCAACACTGTGGCAGTACGTGGTTGTCATGTAATCAGGGAATATTCTAGAAGAAACAAAAGTCAACCCGTACTTATAAATATCTATAATACGAGTTGCTGACTATTTTGTTCTTGACCAAAATGAGTTCGTTCTCTTTCATTTCTCTACACAATAACACACAACAATAATAACACATTTTTGTGCTACGAAAAATATTGTTATATGCGCATTTTACTAGTTCATGTTTATACATCTAATTTGTTCCTTTTAATTTCAGAAAACATGAGTTATCCCTCCAACCCGCCTCCCTATTCGGGTCCCTACAATGGTCCAGAACCAGGTATCCAGGTGATACACGTCCAGCCAATGCCAGTGCATTATCCTGTCTTAATTGGTCAGCCAGTAGGCTCGGAGCCTGCGATCATCGTCTGCCAGTCCTGTCGCCATCAGATTGTGACGAATATTGAAGTCCGACCATCAGTAAGGACACATCTTTGGGCGCTCTGTCTTCTTGTCATAGGGTGAGTTTACTTTTTTTCATTTAACTAGCAAATAACAAACCAATAATCAAAATATCATAAAAAGGTTGTATTTCACGATGTTGTGGCTTTACTTATAAAGGTTTTATAACTTAAGATATTATATTCTGTGGTCCTAATAATCGACGGTTTGATTGGCTCAGTGGCAGTGGTTGCTGCGCCATGTATATTGCGGGTTCGATTCCTGCTTGGTTTCCTAACAAAATTATACTATGTGTAGTACTTATGACCTACATTTAGTTCGTTGTTCCAGTAATTCCTTATTCTACGTAGTAAGCGTAATAATACTGTAAATCACACCTCAACAAAATAGTGGAATATTTGGTTTTTATTTAATTATCTTTCTGTATATTTCCAGGTGCTGGCCTTGCATGTGCATTCCTTATTGTACCCCTGCCTGCATGAACGTGGACCACTATTGCCCCAACTGCAACGCGTTCGTCGGGAAATACCATAATTAGAATTAGCTTATTATCTAAGAAAATTAATTTTCTGTTATCGCTGTCTTTTATTAATTGGCAAGACAAGTAGCGGATCACTCGACGCTAAAGAGGCCCATTCTGAATACATTTGCCATCTGCTTTGTTGTTTTCCGTGATGTTACTTTGAACGTAACGCTCTGGTTAAACTGAGGCGAATCCGGCGTACGATGCGGGAACAAATTCACTCGCATTGCATCAACTTGCTATGGAGGTGTTCAAACTGGCGCGAATAGTTGTCTGACCCTTCAAAATCGTAACCCGCGACGTATGCGGGTTTCGCGTCAGTTTAAATTCAAATTCAAATTCAGATATATTTATTTGAAACAGTCCTATACGAGTGACGTATCGGCATTAGATAAACATCAGACATCTCGGTGGCAGATGATTTGCAGCGTAGTAAATGGACTCTTTTACCTAAGACATATTTTTGGTTTATCGGGCATGATAATTATTTCATATTATTATGCGTGCTCATTACCTAATCAATAAGGATAATGATTAATCTAAAGTATTTTAAAGCGATAAAGTGTTAAAAGTACCTACAGGCTGTGCTAGAGCTACTAAATTTGGAAAAAATGATTATAACCGTAATTCTCATTTTAGAGCCATTGTATAAAAATGTACATAGGTATACAGCATGAATCAGAAAGATGTGGTTGTTCAGTTTGATGGTTTTAATCACAGCCTAAAATGTCAACAGTATTTTCTGATAAACGCTGCGTGTCAGGAATATGTGCCAACTGATATGTGAAAAAAAAAAGAAACTGTAGATAGAAGCCTCCTGACTGCCTCGTTGTTTTAGTGATCGCAATCGCGACTGCTGAGCATGACATCCTGGGTTCGATTCCCGAGTCGGGTAAATTGTGATTGTGTTTTTCCATCAGGAATTCCTTAGTAGTAGTCTGGATTTGCGCCTGGTTGATGGCGGCTCGCCCACTATTACATGGGACTTAAAGTAGCGAAATGTGGGTGTACTGTTAGGTGCATCTGTGCCCAATCCCTTCGGGGATTGCATGCGTAATGTTATGTAGATAGAAATTGAATTAGAAGCACATAAAATTACTATGTCCAACTGTTGTTAAGAATGATTTGATAGCATATCTACACATATTTATGCATAAAGGATGCAAAGAGGCCTCCCTAAATAGGTACCTACTAATTCGTGTTTGTTTTCACTAAGACAAGGGTGATATATAAATGAAAGCATAACTGTTATTGCAGTGTTGGAATATCAACTGTTGAAGCTGAGTCGACGGTTGAAAATTCAACAAAGCTTTTTTATTTAGACACTCATTTATGTGTCGATCAGTGTAATTAGTGAGGCATTAGGTGCTCTGCTCTTCATACTTAAAATTGTTCTAAATTGTATAAAATGATCTATAAACTATGAATATAAAAGTATAAATATAATATTAATAGGTATAAGGTGTAAATATAAATAAAGTTTATTTTTATACTGATTAGTTTTTATAACTTATAGGTAGTCAAGTTTGTCCCCCTGCTGGGCAAAAGGCTCCTCCATATACTTCCAGGCACCTACTCTTCTTTTGGAACATGTCGATCCAGCCTTCGCGATGCGCGTCCAGATCACCTCTTAGATATAGTTAGTTCTGGGGCAACAGCTACCAAATACCATTACAATATTAATGCTGCATTCGTTATGCAGAAAAGAGCCTTGAGAACTATGCTTTGCATTGAACAAACGGAGTCTTGTAGAGATCATTTTAAGAAACTCCACTTTCTCACAGTACCATGCCTCTATGTACTGGTCCTGCTTAGTCATTTTTATTAAAAAACATTCATAAGTTTGAGACAGAAGAACAGAGACATATCAGAATAGAAACGCGAAGAAAGGATCTACCTTATTTCATACAGCCTAAGCTTAAAGTCGTTAAACATGCCTTAAGAGTGCAATCAGTAAACACGTGCAATAAATTGTCTATACAATTTTAAAAACTCAATGAATCCAAATGAATTCAAGAGAAAATTAAAGTCATTGTTATTGAGGAAATGTTATTACAGCTTAGAAGAGTTTCTCAAAGATAGTATTAGTTTGTAACAATATGTGATTATATTTTAATGAGTTTATTTAATATATCCCACATTCTATCATGATAATTATCTTTGAATTGAATTTATATTGATTTTGAATTAATATTAAGTTAAATTATTATAATTAATAACGTTGGAACCAATGTGGAATGTAGTGTTTGTTTTTTCCTGGCTTTGTGATGATTATTTAATTTTTGTGTTACATTTATTGTTAGATCGACACAAATTTAAATTTGTTGAAGAATAAATCAGTAAATCTCTTTCTAGGCCGGTTTCAGTGGCGCCGGCCATCCTCAGGCACTCATTGCGTTTAGAACTTGAGACCTGTCACACATTTGTTATGATTTTTTTAAGCTTATATTTAGGCGTTCATGCACGTGTACACGAGTGCTGACTTACCGCTTAGCAACCGATTTAGACAAAAAGGGACTTTCCCGTATAAACTCTTCCACAAAGAGTACCTACTGATAACTTAATTTTTGCTGATGTTTATTTAACTTGAATTGTAAAACTATTAGCAATAGAGTCGTTTTTCTATTACTCATAAAAGCAGCCACATAACAGACTGCCTATACATCGAAATATTGTTTACAATGTTTGAACCACCTTCATACAATGGGTTCTTACAAACTTCAAAGCTTAGTTCATAGAAAACGTCATCAGCGTAATATAAGTAGACCACGTCCCGTCAGTTAAGATAGCAGATTATAAACAAATCTGAATTGGGGTGCCCGTAGACGGTGAACGTCGAGCGCCGATGCCGATGGAGCAAACCAGTCCAGCCCCCGTATCACAAACACTTCGATTCGGGAAGTCGTATGTCTATCTCACTCACATTAGTAATGCCAAAAATAGACAAAATCGAATCGTTTGTGAATACGGGGGCTGGAGTGCAGACCGCATGTCGGCAAGCGTAGTGTGTAACGCCTCCAACTAAATGAACCTAAGACCTTAGAAAGTTAGCTTGATCAGACTGGATGCAGCAGGCGAAGGACAGGTTATTGCAGTGCAGTTTGGGAGAGGCTTATCCAGTAGTGGACTGACTTGATTGATCGATTGAGTCGGATACTTAACTGTAAGTTCCCTAACATCACAAGGTCCTAATTCTTCTGATTTACAAACAATTCAGTGGTCCCTGATTGCTTGAAGCGATCAACTGTAAATTCCACTTACTATTTAGTCCCTCAGCCCTCTGATTGTTTGTGACACATTTTTAATGACATTTTTTGCATAAAAATACAATCAGGAGACAGCTCAAAAGTTTGTAAATACACACGTGTAACCAGAGCCTAGGTTTAGTCGTTAAAGCATTCGTACATGAACTGCTATATTTTTCAATTAAAATTATATGTATAATATAGGACTAACTTATTGTTGTTCATACGAATTGACAAGACATTTTAAAACTTAGTGGTATCTGCTCATCTTTAAAACAAAATCTCGAGCACACAAGGGCCACATCTGCTTACCGTGCGGACCAATGGTAGTAAAGTAATTATTTATTTACCAAAAGTAACAATAAGTACCCTTTTTGTGCGGTCCAATAGTAGTAGACAGAAGATTGTTGAAAAAATATTCAGGCTTTGTTAATGATCACAGATGTTTGAACACCTTTTTTCAACCAATAAGAAATGAAACAAAAGAGTTTTTAAGTGTTTTTAGCAGCCGGGCGCTGCAAGGAATAGTCCTTATGGTAGTCGCTTACGTACAATTGAAAACTAGCTTAATCTTTTTGAATTAACTAGCTTGAATATGAACTCATCCGCTTCACCATTCTTATTGCACTGGCATTACCTGTAATGGATTGTAACTTAAATACAGTAGAAATCAAACTTAACACTAACTTAAGCTTAATAAGGATTTGTTTTTATTTGTCTAAGGTTATTTAGGAAGACACCACACACAAACAAGACATTGTGTAACCGTTCGCCCGTCTCACACACTCTCAAAGATTTCGTAGCACGATGCCTACTTTCGCACTATGACTTGGCTAACTTTTTCGTACTTTCAAGTAATCAGTAGCACAATGCTTGAAACCACCATACAATACATAAGATCGCATTATGCCTACTTTTAAATTGTTGACACAGAAATATCGCATAACATAGCATAGCATAATCAGGCTATTAATGTTCCCACTGCTGGGACGCAGTCCTCCCCTCTAAGAGAGGGAATGGGCTATAATCCGCCACGCGGGCCCAGTGCGGGTTGGTAGATGTGACATGTCTTCGAATTTTTGGTTCTAGGACATGCCGTTTTCCTCACGATGTTTTCCTTCACCGTTTTGAGAGCAGTGGTGATGAAATAACTTACACATAGTAATGCGCCTGGCTGGGTTCGAACCCACGACTTACTGCTCGTAAGTCGGGGTCTCCACCACTGGGCCACCGCTGCTCTCACAAACATCTCAGTTTGCCATAATTATGAAATATTAAATCTAACGATAGCATAATGCCTGTTCTAGTAAAGTCATATCAAAATTTAATTCCGGGTGGTTTCTGTAACATACAGTATGGGGTTAAACTAATGTCCAGGGGGTGTCATTTATTTATGGAATATTTTATTTTTGAATTTGATTACCTCGTTGGACTAGTCAACCATGAAGTCCTGACTTCAATTCACAGGTCATAGTCATACACATGGTAATAGTCTCACCCACTATTACTTATGATTTAAACAAAACTATCGAAATGTGGGTGTACTATGGTACACTTTTGCCTCACCCTTCGGGAAAACACAGGCGTGATGTTATTTTATTAAACAATAGATGAATACCAAAATGATTCACATAATAAGTTGTTTAGGAAATCCCTATCGTACTACTAAAGTAGTGACCAAGGTAAGACCAAAGAAACTTGCTGTTCAAAAGTTCGTCGGGTTGACGATATCACCAAATCGTGGAATACGCAAGGATATACAGAACCAGGGAATATGGCAAAAGGAGAAAGGAGAGGAGGAATTGCAAGCTGATATGATGATGGTGATGATATTGCACAAACATTCGGGACTTATCAAACCTATTTTAAAATACCTACCATAATTGTTTCCTTTGTTGAAATTATTACAGAACGAAACCATAAAATATGACCATCTATCATCAATCAAGCAAAGAACATAAATAACGCAGGAATTGCTAACTTTATTTTTTAAATAGGAAAATACTTGTTAAATAATCGATTGATTATATTTTTAATTTGTTTACCACCCATAACTCATACCTACTTATATTTACAAAACACTCAAAGTAAAACCAATTTTGTGTTGGCGTACATATTGTTGACCACAAACATACCGATAATACTGACAAATAAAAGTAGGCAGACAGCGATTTGAATAATGTACTAAGGAGTATCATATCATCATACGAGCTAATGTATGGTGGTATCAAATGTTGGTAATGTACTACCAATTCGTGCTAAGAAATCCTCTCAAATATTGGGTTAGAGAAGAGTTGCCACAAACCGATCCGACTAAAAAGGAAAGTCGGTTACACAATCAACCGTCTGTGATCACCCTTAGAAGCGCACAATACAAGTGTCACATCTGTTAATCATTCAACAGGTCCTCAGAATGAACTTTTGAAACAATTGACGAACGACTGAAGAGGCAATAAATCAGTCCCATAAAAACCGACAACGTGCGAGTCGGATAAGCGCGGACGGGTTCTGTACCACCGCACATTATAAATATTGTGGAAGGAAACTGTTCGTACAAACTTATATGGTGTTAAAACATTTACATATATTTTTAAATAGCTTAGTAAAATAAAAACACCACAAAAAAAACCGTTTCTTGGGTGGATGACACTTTTAATTTTTCACTTTATTTCTACTAGCTTATGCCCGCGGCTGCGCCAGCGCCGAATTCGGTAATTATTCCACGGGATCGTACTGCCGGGATAAAAAAATATCCTATACGTTAATCCAGGTTATAAAGTATCTGTGTGCCAAATTTCACACAAATTCGTTCAACCGCTTTTGCGTGAAAGAGGAACAAACGTCCATACATCCTGACAAACATTCCAATTTATAAAATATAGTAGTAAGAACTACTCGTAAGATTACAGTGGCCGTATTGGTACACATTCTGTGAACATTTAAAATGTCTACTTCTTATTACAGTTCAAACGATACATGTGACAGACGGACGGACGGACAAACAGCGGAGCCTTAGTAATAGGGTCTTGGTACACATTGAGTGCGGAACCCTGAATACATGGGACTATAGAGAGAGAGGTCTGTGGGACTAATGTATCGGTCAGGAAGTGTAGGGATAAATATTTGATTAACAGTCATAGTTATTTGGCAATCGTTCTTTGTAGAAGTCGGTCGTATTTTCAGAAGATTATAAAAAGAATCACTAGCAAGTGGGAGATATACAGTAAAGTTATTCTTAAGTTAGCCGAGGTTAACTTTAGTGGGTCCAAGTGAGAATTTGTGTCGGTAAGTGTTTTTATTATAGTTATACAAGGTGTTAACACCACGAAACCTTCGATCAAGCATTTTGTATATCAAACTAAGTAACTCTTCGCAAAAAATATTGCTAAGAAGCGCCTTTTTTTTGGGGTGAAAAATCACGGTTTACGGCAGGATTCAATGTAAAATATTGTGCTGATAGATGCATTGCATAGTATAATAGTCATAGAGGTATTTAAAATAATGAAACATTATAAACTTGTTGTTTTACTTGTGAAAAAGTTTGAACTCGACTTCCAATATCTCAGTAACTAGTAAGTTCTCAGGTATGGTCCCGAGCAAATAAAATATCTCAATGACGGGGAATAAAAGTGAGTTTCGACTGCGTTAAGGGTTTTTTTAAACCATTTTATTAGGCTGTAGTTTTAACGGAAAATATCCATACTTACTAATTACATACTAGGTTACAACTTAGTTAATACTAGGTTACAAACTTGAATGTAAATATGTACATTCAAACACGGTTTTAAGCTTTCACGGTTTAAAACTAAACATACACTGCTACTCGGGAATATCTTCCGTGATTTTCAATTATCCTGAGATTCTGAGTTCTGATTATTGGGAGCTACGACTAACTACGTATGAATTTACGTTGGGTAAAGATAAAATGCCCTGCCGTGCAGCCCGGTTTCGCTTGCCTTAAATAACGACGCTACCTGCCTATTTGGTCTAATGGTCGCAAGCGCAGCTGCTGAGCATTAGGTCCTGGGTTCGATTCCCAGGTCAGTTGCAATTTTCACTTTATAAACGAAATTTAATTTTAATTAGTTTAATGACTTACGCTGTACTAAATAAATGAATAACGATCCAAAGTTGTTAATAAAATAAACTTCAATTGCAGCAATATTCTAAAACGTACTTGATCCCTAGACACTTCTGATGTGTGAGTCTAAAAACATATTTCGAGTTTAAAAAAAAATAAACTATTTATTTTTAAACACTGATTTATTTGTATGATCACAATTTGCTTAGAGCACAATTCGGTTTTACACAAATTTACACTTATTAATACTCTCAAACTTAACTTGTGAATCCGGCGAGTATGAATAAAGAACGGAACCCTGTCCTGCCTTTTTAGTGGCTAGAAACGCTCACAGATGTCGCCTTTAATAATGCTGGGCTTATTTTTAGGAATCTCCAATATCGTCCGTCAACAAAAGTTGTTATTTTAATACGTCCATTGTGTTGGTCTAGTTAACTTGTGTATTATTGCACCGGTTGATTAAATATCAACTTACTTTCTGTGTAGAGCCAACCATGCGTTAGAATTTTTTTTATTTTTTTTTAAAGCTTTGCCCCTCACTAGGAATTTCTCCTGTATCGTGGGTGCGTTTATAAACATTTAAGCTCACATACACAAACAGCCAGACCCGGAACAACTACCTGTAGGCCATAAAAATATTTGTTCCGTGCGGAAATCGAACCCGCGACACGAAGTGCAGCAGTCAATCGCTCAGCCACTGCGCCAACCGTGCCGTCTAAAAAAAAGTGCACTTTTCTTTAGGCAGCTTACTTAATTTTTTTCCTAGTGGCGGGCGCTAGTGCAGCAAGGGTCAGTAGCAACTTACGCTCTTATTGTATCTTTTTCAGGTATACAAGATGAATGCTATACCGGTTGGCCCTAGGCCCTTCCCGATCCCCTGCCCGTACTGCAAAGCGAACGTCGTCACGGCGGTTGAGAGGAAAACCACTATAAGGACCCACCTAATGGCAGCGCTCTTGTGTAGTTGTCTGTAAGTATATTTCTGTTTATGTTTATACTTTGACTAACTAGAAATTGTTTGATCGAAGTTGCTAGCTAGGAAAACATTCAGGTATAGACGCCCAATCACAATGAAAGGCTCAGCGACTCGACCAGCGTCTATGTATGAAAACCCTCCTTCTTCTGAAATCGATGACTCTGTTTTTGTCCGACCAGTACGTAGTAACCTGGACAGCTCTGTTCATTCAGGTCCTGGAGGGGGCAATTAGTTGTGCACGACGGGAAGGAGAGAAGGTGTGGCACTTTCTGTGTTGGGGCTCCACACTCGCATTGTGTCCGAGATGGGTCGATTGTACCACATCTAGCCAAATTGAATCGGCAGCGGTCAACTTGAGCAAGCAGTCTGTTCAAAGATTTCTATATCGGCCATTGAAGTTTGGCAACATTACCGCGTTTTCAGAGATTTTCAGAGAGGCGTGTTCTGTTAAACACCAACCGTATCGATGCGATCTGTCATTGGATTTTGGTGGGTTATCCCCATGTACTGTGTCTATGTTAGCAACTTTTTACAAACTCATCAAGCCTTCGTACACGAAACGATGAAACTGTCTAAAACGACCCTCTATTCCCCTCCTCTATTCCCTTCCTCTATTTCCCTCTCTAGAAGAAGGTTGTGTTCCAGCAGTTGTACGTTGTAGTATGTTTATGCTGTTCGACGATTTGCTTTGCTCCTGTTATCGCTCGTTAAATCAGTACCGTGTGAGACAGACATATACCTTATATGTCTGTCTCACACGGTACTGATTTTGTTCCAGGCCGACGAATGAACGTAGGACTGATAATAGCGTTTACTACCTTATTAAACGTATTAATTCAATGTCGCTTTATATCATAAAAACGGGGTATTCCTCAAGGCGCAACTTTTTTTTAAGCTAAACCAACTAAGCGCAACTAAATTATTCGTCGAAACGCAACCAATAGTTGCTCGCACAAATTTAAATTAAAAATATTCTATGTTTATTCCTCAAGGCGAAAAAAAGACCACTTCATGAAGAAAACTAGACAGTCGATTTAAAACTGTGTATCGATATCATTAATGAATTCATCATACCCCTCTCTCTTTTTCACCATGGTTGCGCTTTGAGGAATAATCATATAATATTTTTAATTTGAATTTGTGAGCGCAACTAATGGTTGCGCTTCGAGGAATATTTTAGTTGCGTTTAATTGGTTGCGCTTAAAAATAGTTGCGCTTTGAGGAATACCCTTCGTGACCCGTAAATCACGTTAAGCTCTTGGCTACGGTTGTCATTCATAGATCTTTGACTCTCGTTGCGAGTAGTCAGAGTCCTGAAAGTCTGACAACCAGACTTGCCAAGGGGTACCATGTCACCCAGTAACTGGGTCGTAGAGGCCGGAGGTCTACTCTTCAGATGAAGAGTAGAGATCAGATGATGATGATGATGATGATGATGGTGATGATGATAGTTGAATGTTTGTTATTACAGTTGCGGTTTGCTATGCACATGTATCCCGTACTGCATGAACTCCTGCAGGAATGCGGATCACTACTGTCCCAACTGCGGTGCTTATTTGGGCTCCTACAAGCATTAGTTTGGCGTTAACATCATTAATTGTTATGTTTCGAATATTAATTTTATCTAACAGTTATCTCTCAAATACAACAAAATGTTAAGTATACTGCAAACTACAGTCTCCGAAAAAATCATCAACTGAAGTGGACATTTTGAAAAATAAATAAAAGTCTTTAATTCGTTGCATGTCTTTATTTGAACCCACTTTTTTGCTCATAAGTCATAACTAGCTCAAATGACAAGCGTTTAGGGTAGCATATTCTTTTATTCTTATTTATCGCTACAGCAATAGGTGCAAGGTTGATTGGTAAAACTTGTCAGTTTCGGGTAGCTTGATTTGCTGGCGTCTGTACATTATTTAAAAAATAGATCTAAAATAATAATAAAAATATGTTGTATGCTATGTAAAAGATTTAGTTTTAATGTCGCGAAAAAAATCCAGGCAGGCATACAGGATGCAGTACCGTCCGCCCGCCCGCAAAAATATGCACAAGCAGGAAAGCAATAATAATCAGCATGCCCATACATCCAAACCTATACTCAACTCCTGTTTCGATTTCGCCCCTCCACGGGGCATCCTCAGAAGCTTTTGACTCGCTGACCGCTCGGGAACGACGGGCGCTTCGAGCGGTCGTCGAGTAAACACCTCTACCACTTCCATGAAGTTCACTATTGTGCTGAAGAAATTGGCGTGTTGTGTAGAATATTTCAAAATTTTATGGGTGTAGAATTTTACTATGAAACTATGAAATTGTAGAATCGCGAATTAAGACGCTACTCTACTGATCAAGAAAATCGCCCTGGGCCTGGGCTGAATAATAATGAAAATTAAACTCGTCTCTTTCCACTGTCGATCTATAAAACGATCGTGTAACCATGTCACAGACTTATGTAAAACACACGAAGTGATTGCCCTACAAGAACACTGGTTGCTACCTGATCACTTAGGTTACCTTAGCAATGTTCACCCAGATTTGTCCTATCATGGAGTATCTGCAGTGGACACGACTGCAGGTGTGTTAAAAGGAAGACCCTATGGAGGCGTCGCTATATTAGGAAAAAATCATTGTTTGTCAATGTAACACCGATTGACACGGGATCGACGCGCGTGGCAGCTGTGTGTATACAGCTCGACGGCGGCCGAAGTTTCATTGTAATGTCGGTATATATGCCTACAGAGGACGCGGACAACCTGCCTCTGTTCACGGAATGCCTAGGGGTTATCAGTGCAGTAATAGAAGTGAATGATGTTGAGAGTGTTTTAGTGCTCGACGACTTTAATGCTGATGTCTCGCGATCAACTAGCTTATTTGGATGTCAGCTGTTGGAGTTCTGCCATGATCAAAACTGGGTTTGTGCGGATCTTGCTATGCTTGGCATGTCTTCCAAGTCTTATACATATTTAAGTGATGCGCATGGCTCCACAAGCTGGCTTGATCACTGTATTGCTACCTCAGCGGGGTTAAGTGTAATTGACACTATTCATATTTTAAATGATGTTTATCTGTCAGATCATTTTCCATTAGTTATTAGTTGCAATATTGATGCTATTATGCCTAAAATAAATAAATCGAACAGTCAGAAAAATAATAAAATATTTTGGGGTACCAGGAATTTCGAACAAAAACGTAATTACGTAAAATTTTGCGATAGGTTTTTGAGTTCTTGTAATTGGCCTAGCTTTCCCTGCGAAAATGTTGTATGCCAAAATAGTGATCACTTTTGCCTAATTGATAAGTTTTATTCTCAGATTGTAAATAGTATAACCAAAGCTTCTAAGAACTCGTATCAGGGTAAAACATATAACACCAAGAAAACAGTCATTGGTTGGAATTATCATGTAAGACTTTGTCACATGACAGCTAGACAGTATTTTCAATTGTGGAATATTTATACTCAGGGTAAGATATATGATGATATGATACATAGTAAAAAATATTTAAAAACAAGATAAAATGGTGTCAATTAAATAAAACAAAAATAAAAATGGATATTATAGCTACCCATAGGTACAAGAAAGACTTCGGAAACTTTTGGAAAGAAACAAATAAATTGAACTATAAATCCAGTCTGCCGGTTTCCATAAATGGGGATCAGGATCCTACCAATATGGGGTGCGTTGTCAGAATTCCTCCTCGTGTGCCTGATGGCTGCCGGTCCCTCTCGATACGTCTGGAGGGAATAGCAGCTGCTGGGCCGGTGCACCCTGGGCGTGGGCAGTATCCTTCCCCGAGGAATGGGAAGAGATTCTTATTTCTCGGGAAATGTTACTGCCCATGGCTAATATTCTGACATGGGGGGTCCCTCATGGACCAAGGGGGCGTTGCTCCGCGTGACCCTCTGAAAAGCAGAGGGCACAGCGGAGGAGCAAGGACGGGCTCGGTGTGCACTTACCCTGCCTCCGAGCAGACAGTGAAGGACGTGCGTCCTTCACTGTCTCCGTCGATATCGTAATCCCACCGTCGAAGTGTCATGGAACACGTCTCGCGGCTTCGATTGGGACCGAGGGTCTTGGCTTAACCGCCCGGACCACGAGGTAGAAAACCTCTATAAAAAGTTACCCCGAATCTCAAGCGGCGGCGCACCGCGAGGAGATGTATGGCTGACGGGTTCCTTTGGAAAATCAGTCTCTAGTGCGAACCACTGCCGGGCCTGGCTATGGCTTATCTGGGTACAGGGGGCACTGCCCAGATGGACTATTTATTTCCCCCATACTCGTGGGAACAAAATGAAAAATATTTTAACCCAAAAAACGGCCGATAACGGCGAAGGAAGGGAGGAGAGGGATGCGGGGTCGGAGTCCGGTGCCGCATCCAGCGAGGTGAGCGCTGGCTCAGTGTGCTCCCAGCGCGGGAGGCCCGGGGCTGCTGCGGGGAACAGGGAGTTCCTACGCAAGCGGTCCAGGCCGGTAGGCGACCGAGAGTCGTCGTCAGATGGGGAGCTGGCTTCGGCTCGCAAGATCCCCACCAGCAAGCGCGGCGGGATCCGCGGCAAGGGGAGAGGCCTCTCTGCCACCGAGAGGTCGGCGCGGCTTGCCGAGGAGGGGCGCCACCCGGGGGTGGCCGCCGGTCACGAGGTGGCCCGTTCGGGCTATTCTGGCGACGAGGCGGGCGCAGATGGCGGCTCTGATGCGGAGCGTAAGGCCGGGCTCGCGAAGGAGGTGGAGGCAGCGCTGAGGGCTGTCTCCTTCAAACAAAAGCCCTCCACCAGGCAAAGGGCTATACCTGCTGCGGTCGCCTCCATTATGGCGGCAGCGGAGGCTAGATTTGCGGGGCCGCCGCCAGACGGCGTGGCCAAACTGAGGGCAGAGGTCGCTCGACTGACAGCCGCCACGGAGCTTCTCAAAGAGGAGAATAGGAAGCTCCGAGCAGACCTGGCCAGTCTGCGCGAGTCCGGCTCTCGCGAGGCGCCCCAAAATGGGGGCCAGAAGCGTCCAAGCCAGCACGTGCCGGTGGAGAACCAGGTCCTGAATCTGGTTCGGCAGGAGCTGGCTGCCTTCCAGGCGCGGTTCTCCGTCCTGGAGGGCATTGTCTTACGCCCCCCCCTGGCGGCAAACAAGGCGCCCCCGGGCCTGAGGGCGGCCTCATATGCGTCTGCTGCGGCCTCCGCACCGGGGCCGCCCAGCCAGCCCCCCGGCAGGGTTATGTCGGCCCCGACGAAATCGGCTCCGATTAAGAAGGCGGCGGCCCTGAAACAGGGCAAGGCGGCGGCCCAAAAGAAGGGCAAGGTGGCGAATACGCCAGCGCCAGCCGCGAGACAGCCGCTATCGCCGCCCCCTCCGCCTCCTAAGACTTCCGTGGCCGAGACCGGGTGGCAGGTGGCTGGAGAAAACGCGAGGGAGCGAAGGGCGGCCAAAAAGGCCAGGAGGCAGGAGCAGAAACGCCGGCAAAAGGAGCGGGGCGTCGCGGTTAGGCTCAGCGCCCCGAAGACCGCAGCTGTAGTGATTACACTACAGCCGGACGCGGAAAAGAGGGGCGTGACCTACCGCGACGTGCTCGCTAAGGCGAAAGCGACGGTGGATCTCGGAGAGCTCGGGATCACCGGGGGCCTCCGGCTTAGAGTCACCGCAACAGGGGCTCGAGTGCTGGAGATCCCTGGCGAAACCCGTGGCTCGTCCGCTGACGCTCTGGCTGAAAAGCTTAGAGCGTCCCTAAATGCGGACGAGGCCAGAGTGTCCAGGCCCGTCAAATGCGCAGACCTGCGCATACTGGGTCTGGACGACTCGGTGACCGAGAAGGAGGTGGTGGCCGCCGTCACCAGGACCGGTGGGTGCCCTGCCGAGCAAGTCAAGGCAGGCACCTTACGTCCGGACCTGTCGGGCATGCGAACCATAACGGTAAGCTGCCCTGTGACGGCGGCGAAAGTCATTGTGGAGGGCCGAAGGCTCTTGGTGGGCTGGGTTTCGGCGCAGGTGAAGCTGCTGGAACCCAGACCTCTGAGGTGCTTCCGCTGCCATGTGGGGCACCACGTGTCGATCCGGTGCACTTCGGAGGTGGACCGCAGCGGCCTGTGCTTCCGCTGCGGCCAGCCTGGTCACATGGCCGCGGCTTGCTCCGCCGCGCCGCGCTGCGCTGCATGTGCGGCAGCTGGCAAGCCGGCCGATCACCGGGCAGGGAGCAAGTCCTGCGGTACTCCCGCCAAGGCCAGGGGCAAGGGAAGGCCCTCCGCCACCACCGCCAAAACCCCCACCGTCGCCACCACCGCAGCTGCCGCCACTGTCGCCGCCGCTGCCGCTACTGCTGCAACTTCCGCAGCGGGGCCCTCGCAGGGGGCCCGGGAGGGGGCTGAAATGGAGTGCCAGTAACGGCCCCATTACGCCTTCTCCAGGCGAACATCAACCACTGCGCCTGCGCTCAGGATCTGTTGCTCCAGAGCGTGGCGCAGTGGTCGATTAACATCGCCGTGGTCGCTGAGCCGTACTTTGTCCCGCCCAGGGATGACTGGGTGGAGGACCTTAGCGGCTCAGTGACCATAATTGCGTCGGTCGCCGCCGGTACCCCGACCCTTGAGAGTGTCAGGAAGGGTCAGGGGTGCGTAGCAGCACGGTTCGGGGAGATCGTTGTAGTGGGAGTCTACTTCTCCCCGAGCCGAACTCTCGCCGAGTTCCACAACTCCCTCACGGAGTTGAGTGTCGTCATCGGAAGCCATTCCCTCCCCGTGCTTGTGCTCGGGGACTTCAATGCCAAGAACTTGGCTTGGGGTTCTCGTTACACGGACGTGCGGGGTAGAATGGTGGAGGACTGGGCTCTGGAGACAGGCCTGGTCGTCCTAAATCGGGGTTCTGTCCCCACGTGCGTGCGGATGCGGGGCGAGTCGGTGGTGGACATCTTGTTCGCCAGCCCCGCTCTGTCGCCGCGTGTCGTTGACTGGCGCGTCATGGAGGGGGTGGAGACCTATTCCGACCACCGGTACATCCGGTTTGACGTCTCCACCCAGTCCTCAAGCGTGCCGGTCCTACAGGCCCCGAGTGGTCCGCGATGGGCGCTGAAGCAGCTGGACCGGGAGCTCCTCCTGGAAGCCTCGATCGTGCAGGCCTGGGTGTCATCACCAGTCAGGCCTGCCGACATCAACAACGAGGCGGGTTGGTTCCAGGAGGCCATGTCCGACATTTGCGACGTGGCAATGCCCCGAGTTCGGCCAGGAAGCGCCCGGCGTCAGGTGTACTGGTGGTCGCGAGAGCTGACGTCTCTGCGCAAGGCGTGCGTTGCCACGCGGCGCCTGTACGCCAGGCATCGCAAGCTCCGCATCCGCCCTCCGGATGCGGCAGCCATTGAGGCGGAGCTGTACGAGGGGTACAGAGCGGCGAAGACCACCCTCCAAGAGGCTGTCCGGCGGGCCAAGAACTTGGCCCGCGAGGAGATGCTGGAGTCTCTGAACGGAGATCCGTGTGGGCGCCCTTACAAGATGGTGCGGGACAAACTCCGCACCCGGGCCCCCCCGTTGACGCAGAGTCTCCGGCCTGAGCTCGTGGAGGACGTGGTGAGCGCTTTGTTCCCTTCGCGAGGGGAGCATCCTCCCCCGCCTATGGCTCCGCCGCCGCGTGCGGTGCCGGAAGCGGACCACACCGATGACGATGACGACGTTCCGGAGGTGACTGGGGTAGACCTGAGAGTGGCGGTACGCAGGCTGAAAACCAGAAATACCGCCCCGGGACCCGATGGCTTGCCTGGCAAAGCCTGGGTCCTGGCCTCTGAGGCTCTCGGGCCCCGACTGGAAGGGCTCCTAAGCGCATGCTTGGAGAGAGGCCAGTTTCCGCTTCGTTGGAAGACGGGGAAGCTGGTCCTCATCCGGAAACCAGGGCGCCCTGCGGACTCTCCGTCCGCATACCAGCCCATCGTGCTGCTCGACGAGGTGGGCAAGCTCTTTGAAAGAGTCATTGCCAACCGCGTCGCCGGGCACATTGCGGGGATGGGGCCGGATCTTGCGGAACACCAGTTTGGTTTCCGCAAGGGGCGCTCGACGGTGGACGCCATCATGCGCGTGAGAGCCCTCACGACGGGGGACGCGGTGTCCCGGGGCGGGGTCGTCTTGGCGGTGTCTCTTGACATCGCCAACGCCTTCAACTCCATGCCCTGGAGCTGCATTAGGGAGGCACTCCGGTATCACCGGGTGCCGACCTACCTTCGTCGTGTGGTCGGGGACTACCTGACGGATAGAGCCGTCATCTACCCTGGTCGAAGCGGAGAATGGAACCGGCGAGAGATGTCGTGCGGTGTTCCACAGGGATCGGTTCTGGGACCGGCCCTGTGGAACATCGGTTACGACTGGGTGCTGCGCGCCGACCTCCCTACCGGCGTCAGCGTAGTTTGCTACGCTGACGACACGCTGGTACTGGCACAAGGGAGGTCGCACGAGGCGGCGGCCGAAAACATGACACGCAAGGTTGCGATAGTCGTGGAGAGGATCCGGCAATTGGGTCTCGAGGTGGCACTGCACAAGTCCGAGGCCATGTGTTTTCATGGGCCTCGGAATGCGCCACCGTCGGGATCCCTACTGACGGCAGGAGGGGTTTCCATCGGCGTCGGGTCGACGTTGAAGTACCTAGGACTCGTCCTCGACAGCCGGTGGAACTTCGTGGAGCACTTCCGACGTTTGGCTCCCAAACTGGAACGGACAGGGGCTGCCTTCAAGCGGCTCTTGCCCAACCTGAGGGGTCCAAACGCCTCCTGCCGGAGGCTATACGCGGGGGTCGTGCGGTCCATGGCCCTTTACGGGGCCCCGGTGTGGGCGCGTTCTTTGAGGCGGCAAGCCGCCCACTACCTGAACGCGCCCCAAAAAGTAATAGCCATAAGGCTAATCCGGGGGTACCGCACGATCTCCGGCGAAGCGGCTAGCCTCCTTGCCGGATTGCCGCCATGGGATCTGGAGGCGATAGTCCTCGCACGCCTGCACGAATGGCGCGCGGAGGCACTACGTCGGGAGGAAACTCCGCTGCCGCGGCAAATTGCTGCTCAGCGGACAGACCTCCGGCGTGATCTCATGGCGACATGGAGAGAGCGACTGTCGCAACCCCGTGCAGGGCACGCCACCATAGTGGCGATAAGTCCCCTCTTTGAGGAGTGGCTAGAGAGGCGCCACGGCGCCCTCACCTACCGCCTGACGCAGGTCCTCACCGGACACGGTTGTTTCGGGAGGTTCCTGCACCGAATCGGGCGGGAGGAAACGCCCGGGTGTTTCCACTGCGAGGATCGTCCGGAGGACACGGTGGAGCACACCGTGGAAGTCTGCCCCGCTTGGGCGGAGCACCGCCGTGTCCTCGTAGCGGCGATTGGCGGCGGCGATCTCTCGCGTCAGGCCTTGGTTCAAGCCATGGTCCGGAGCGAGAGGGAATGGGAAGCCGTCACCTCCTTCTGCGAAGCAGTCATGCTAGTGAAGGAGGTGGCGGGACGTGAGAGGGAAAGAACCTCACGTCCCAGTCGCCGCGGGAGACGCCCTGGGCGTCGGGGGTCACGTGGTGGCTCCCGGCCACCGTAGGCGCGGGCCTGTGGATGGCGAGTTATGGGCCAGCTCGCCGTCCGGCCGTCTTATGACGACAGGCCGTGTCGACGGCGCGTTCGTGTTCCACGTGCGCCTCAAAGAGATGTCAGCAAATAAGTAGGGGTCCGCAAGGACCGATGCCTGCCAGGGCTGCGGGACTGTTCGAAAGAGATACCGTGGCCCTGGAACACAAAGGGCAAAGAAGGAACATGGATGGGTTTTAGTCAGTACAAGTCTGACACTCCCTTCCGCTCCGCCCAGAGTGGGGGGGGTCATTTGATGATTTCCCATCCGGAAAAAAAAAAAAAAAAGGATCCTACCAATATTGTAAATATGTTTGTCAATAAATTTAATCCGCCTCCGTCACTCCTGGCGGCCACTGCAGCCAGCTCTTTGAGTGAGATACGCTTGCTTGGCCCATAGTGGCGCGGTGACCGCGCCGCCCGCGCCTCCCTCGCCGATTAACACGCTACCTGCGACTCTGACGGCGGCGCCCAACGAACTTAGCGAGTTAGACCGCTTTCACATTTAGGCGACTTTAACAGCGCGACAGTCGCGCGTCTATCGTCCAGACGGTAAAAATCTTTTTTTTTTTAGTTTTTGTCTTCGACTGTGCTTCTGTCGCGCTACTGTCGCGCTGCTAACGCCTTAATGTGAAAGCAGCCTTACACTTCTCGGCGGAGGACGTATTTCAGTGTGTTAAAGACATGAAGCGCGGTAAGTCTCCGGGTCACGATGGGCTTAGAACACGTACTGTTTGGACCTGCATTGTTATTTGATAAAGTGGTGACCCTACTAAACCTTTGTATCAACCTGTCAACCATAGCTACTTACCTGAAGACTTCATGAAAACCGTCGTTGTTGTTGTGTTACAACAATAATATAATTTGCCCTGGCGGTGTAGCGCGTCTGGCATGTTTGCCGAGAACAGGGTTGATGATTTTTATGCTGTAATGCGTAAGCTTAAAGCATCCTTCCACTTGCGACTACTTAAGTCAAAAAATAACATTGTTTCCACTGTATTTCGCACCATTTATGTGTCCACCAAATATTTTGTTTTAACCTGATCTTTATTTATTTTTTTGTAATTTCTATTTCTTGTTTTTCTTTTGTTACTTATTATTTCTTTTATTTTATTTTTATCTTAATTAGCATGTAAAAACTTGTGCATAATTTGTAATTTTATGGGTGCTAATGCCTGAAATAAACGATTATTATTATTATTTTGGAAAAACATATTTGTTTCTTAGCTTCTTTAGCTAATTTTAGCTACGTTAACGGGCCTAAACCAAGTCAACGTAACGTGTGTGTGTGTGAGTCATGGGGAAAAAATTCATTTTCTTCGATTTGCATGAACTTCCTTACTATTCTGTAGGTGTTTAAAATTGCGGCTTTTTGGAGTGTTATGTAGATAGAGTCCTTGAGGTCTATTAATTTGAGGCTATGGTGGAGGTGATTGGGTGTAACACCCGTAGTGGAGACTACTACCGGTACTACGTACACTTTTTCCTGTCTCCATATTCTGGTAACCTCTTCTTTTAATTCTGCATATTTACTAATTTTCTCACCTATTGTTTTTTGCAAGTTATGTGTGTTTGTAACTGCTATGTCTATAAGATAAGTGACTTTATTAGTTTTATCCTGAAGTATTACGTCTGGTCTATTGTAATGAATGGTCCTGTCGGTCATAATGGCGCGGTCGTAGTAGAGTTTGTGTGTAGTGTTTTCAAGAACTCTTTCTGGTGTGTATTTGTAGTAAGGAGTAGTATCTTGTATCAGTTTATGTTTGAGAGCTAGATTTTGGTGAATGACGTTTGCTACCTGGTTGTGTCTATGGGTGTAGTCTGTTTGTGTGAGTGTTGTGCATGCCCCAGTGATGTGCTGAATGGTCTCCGGTTGGCTGTGGCATTTGCGGCACTTATCGTTCGTTATTGTGGGGTCCTTAATAATATATTTCCTATAGTTTTTAGTGTTTATAATTTGATCTTGTATTGCAATCATAAATCCCTCGGTTTCCGGGAATAAATTACCTATCATTAGCCATTTATTTGATGCCGTCGTATCTATGTGAGACTGCTCTAAATCATGGGGATGCCGTCCGTGCAGCACTTTCTTTTTCCAATCTTCTATCTTTTTCTTCTGTGGGTCTTCATTGTTAGTATGTTGTGTATCTATTAGCTCGTTTAGGTGAAGTGGTGTGTAGTTGATATCGTTCATTACTATGGCTTTATGTATGTTGCTTGTGTTACATTTACTGTGAAAGAATGTTTTCAATCTACTTATTTGCTTCTGCCAGAGGTGATGGACATCTATTAGGCCTCTCCCTCCGTGTTGCCTTTTGATGGTCAGCCTTTCTATTGCAGATTTAGGATGTAGGTTATTATGTTTAGTTAGTGTCGTGCGTATTGTTCTCTCTATTTGCTGGATGTCAGTTTTTGACCATTTGATCACTCCAAATGAGTATGTTAATATTGGAATCGCGTAGGTGTTTAATGCCTACGCGATTCCAAATGTTTTCCCGAGAGCTGGGTTTTACATAGTGCGACCACTCTTCTCTTGTATTCTGTGTTCAGTGTTTGTTTAATTGTTGTGTGATCTAATCCTTTGAGCTGTCTGTATTCTAAATATTTATATAAATTAGTGGGTTCCATAGCAGTAATTGTGTCATTAGTCTTAATTGTATAGTCACCAGGCTTAATTTTGCCTCTTATTATATGTACTGTTTTACATTTGTCAAGTCCAAACTGCATGTTTATGTCCTTGCTAAATTCAGTCGTTATTTCTATTAAATTGTTCATGTCTTTTTCAGTTTCTGAGTATAATTTAATGTCGTCCATATAAATAAGATGTGAGATAGTGGTTTCTTCTGTTGTATGTTTAAGACAATATCTGGCCTGGTAACGCTGTAGTAAGTGAGATAGAGGGTTTAGAGCGAGACAGAACCATAAAGGACTCAAGGAATCTCCTTGACAAATACCCTTTTTTATGGCTATCTGTCTAGTTGTGACAGTGTTATCGTGAAAATTTAACTGAAGGGTAGTTTTCCATCGGGACATAATATTTTGCAAAAAGTCAATTATTTTTGGGTTAATTTTATAAATTTGTAAAATTTGAATTAGCCAGAAAAATGGAATGCTATCAAAAGCTTTTTTATAATCTATGTAGGTACAGTGTAAATTTCTATTTTTTGTGGCAGCATGTTTGTGTATTACCGAATCTATTACTAGTTGCTCCTTACATCCCATGTGACCTCGCCTGCATCCCTTTTGTTCTTCTGCAATAATGTTGTGCTGTTTTACGTGTTTATTGATTTTTGTGGTGATTGCTGATGTTAGAATCTTGTATATGGTAGGTAGGCATGTAATTGGTCTGTATTGAGAAGGCTGCGGAGAGTATTGTGTTTTTGGCAACATGTAGGTTATTCCTGTAGCGAAAATTTCGGGTATATATTGTTTCCCTAATATAATATCTGTAAAATTTTTGGCTAAAACTTTGTGCAGTGATTCTAATTTTTTTATACCAGTAATTATGGATTTTATCAATGCCAGGGGATTTCCAGTTGTGAAGTCTCACTGTGATACTAGTAATGTCAGATTCGGTTAACTCAACGAAGTCCATTTCTTCTAATGAAATCCATTTTGTTTTTTCGTCTGTCACCCAATCAGATTTATCATTATTTTGCACTTGCTCTTCCCATATTCCAGACCAAAATGATTCAAGTTGTTCCGCTGTTGGTAATTCTTTAATGTTTTCGGATGTTGTGTCAGTTTGTGGTTTAGTCTGTAACTTTCTGTAGAAATTCTTTTCGTTCATAGCAAATAAGGAGTTATCATTTTTACGCTCTTGAGCTTTTTTGTATCTTCTTAATCTGTGTACTTTTACAGCTAATTTCTGTTTTAGAGTATCCAGAAATTCTTCCGGTTTTCTATTATCTCTTTCGTGTCTGGTGTGGGTAGTCATGTTTTTAAATATGAGTTCCACTCTTTTAACTACTTTGTTGGACCTCATCATCATCTGCCTAGCCTTTTCCCAACTATATTGGGGTCGGCTTCCAGTCTAACCGGATGCAGCCGAATACCAGTATTTTACATGGAGCGACTGCCTATCTGACCTCCACAACCCAGTTAGTACTAGGTAATACGATACCCCTTGGTAAGGCTGGTTGTCAGACTTTTTGGGCCACTGACTACCTGTAACGACTGTCAAAGATCTACAGATGACAGCCGGGACCAACGGACCTATACCTTTTGTTGGACCTATTATTATTAATATATTGTGTAAGTCTACCGCAGTCTGCTCTAAGTTTATTTATGTCTTGTTCAAGCCTCTGCTGCCATGCTGGTTTGTTAATAGTTTTTGGTCTTCTATTGCCTGTGTAGTCTGTGATTTTATAATTAAGTTCTTCTGAAATCACCAATGCTGTGCAGTATATAAGAGTATGCACATCTGTAAGTTGTGTTTCTTCACTAACATATTGGTTTAGGATATTTTGATTGAATACATTAACTAGCTGACAAAGTTTTGGTGTGTACCTGAGTTTGGGCAGTTTCGGTCGAGCTGCCGGGTCCAAGCCAGAGTATTGAGTGAGAGCTGTTTTAAATTTATCGTGAATTCCTCGGGTACGCGTATTTGTGGGCTGGATTTGATGAGTATCTGCTAGAATCTGAACATCATTTTCTAACATTATTGTTATACTTTCGGTTTGTGTGCATGTATGTGTGGTTTGTGAATATGCTTGAAACTGATAGCATGGTAGAGATTGAGTGTAAGGTTCTGATTGATCAACCGGTTGTGGCTGTTCTTGTTGAGTATTACTGAATGTGTTTTGTGTTATTGAGCTATTGTTAGTATCTTCATTATTTTCTGATTCTGATTGTAAGCGTACTTCTACTTTTAACCTATCTATTTCTTCTAGTGACAACAGTTTATTCCTAATGATAGTTCTTCTTTGATCCGAAATCCTTTATTCAGAAACGGTAATTTCTGGATAAAAAGTTCATGCAGTTGTTGTCTGTAGGTGGTCATATCTGTCTCTAATTTAGTGATGTATAGGTAAGTTCGCATGATAAATGTGTTTACTTCTTTGCTCCATTTCATGCGAACTCTTGCTTTTCCAGCCTTGGTGGACGCGGGCAAGAAGGTAGAAACCCCCCGCGCAGCATTCAAGGTTGGAGTGGGTGATACAGTGTTTAAACTAATAATGGGGGATGATGAGGGTGTTGGTGACGATGGAATGGATGGTGATGATCGCCTAGAAGGTGTGTATGACACTGTGCTTGGACTAAACGGTTCTACAGGGGTGACTGTCCTGTCCGTCAGTCTGTCACCATCGTCAATGATTTCGGCTGTAGTATCTTTGTCGGTGGGAACCCGCCTGTTCAACTCCTCACCGCTGACGGTTCGCATGCTAAGACACCCAGCGTCAGCTCCAGGTGCGCCCCGGCGATCGCCCCCGGGCAGCGGTCCTATACGTTTTCTCTTTGATCGAGTCTCCATTTTTAGTGGGTTTCCAGAGCCACGTTAGCCCCGCCAGTAATTTCTCATTCGTGTGTCCGCCCCCCACGTGATTAGATGGTCAATCAGGACGTGTGGTTGTTTAGGGGGCTTATTATTATTATTTCCTTTATTTATTTTTACACAAATCTTATACATTTTTAAATATTTCTTAAACTAAAAACAATATAAAAAATTGTTGCCCACCGGTATCGGGAACAAGGTCCAAGCTACCGGCGAAAAAGGATCCAGAGAGAGGAACCTCCTGACAATACGAGACGTGTCCAGGAGTACCGCTTTCTCAATCAAATCTTTATTATTATTATTTCCTTTATTCATTCTTTCTCTTACCTAATACATTTTTAAAGATTTTTACAAACAAAAGTAAACAAAACATTTAAAAATATAAAAAATAGATGGCCCATCGGCATCAGGAACAAGGTCCAGGTTGCCGGTGGTCAGGGCTCCAGAGAGGAACCGCCTCATTATTATTATTATTTCCTTTATTCATTCTTTCTCTTATCTAATACATTTTTAAATATTTTTACAAAGAAAAGTAAACAAAACATTTAAAAATATAAAAAATAGATGGCCCATCGGCATCAGGAACAAGGTCCAGGCTGCCGGTGGTCAGGGCTCCAGAGAGAGGAACCGCCTCACTATGCGTGCCGTGTCCAGGAGTACTGCTTTCTGAATCAAGCCCCTGACCCAGCCGCGCAATGAGAGCCTCCTAAGGTGTTGGTCGAGGCTCTCTGCTATTAGTCCATTAACCGTAACGACTATCGGTACAATGATTGCAGAGTCCACGTCCCACATGTCAACAACCTCGTGTGCTAAATCAAGATACTTGATTTTTTTATCATTCTCAGCTTTCACGAGATTCTCGTCATGAGGGACAGTGATATCAACAATCATTGCACGGCGCTCTCGGCGATCTATCACCACAATATCAGGTTTATTTGCTAAAATAGTCCTGTCTGTGATGATAGATCGATCCCAGTACAATGTGGCATGACCATTCTCGAGAACTGGGTCGGGCACATACTTGTAGTATGGTACTTCAGAACTCACAAGGTTGTATTGTAAGGCAAGTTGCTGGTGAATAATCCTAGCTACTAGATTGTGTCTGTGCAAGTACTCACCGTTAGCAAGACGAGAACAACCAGAAACAATATGTCGGATGGATTCACCGGGACGGTGGCATGCCCGCCAGATGTCAACCGTACCGTCCTTGATAATATATTTCCGATAGTTGTTCGTCATGATAACTTCATCCATAATCGCACAGACGAAACCTTTTTTTTTTTTTTTTTTTTTGGATGGGAAATCATCAAATGACCCCCCCCACTCTGGGCGGAGCGGAAGGGAGTGTCAGACTTGTACTGACTAAAACCCATCCATGTTCCTTCTTTGCCCTTTGTGTTCCAGGGCCACAGTGTCTCTTTCGAACAGTCCCGCAGCTCTGGCAGGCATCGGCCCATGCGGACCCCTACTCGGTTGCTGACATCTCTTTGAGGCGCGCGTGGAACACGAACGCGCCGTCGACACGGCCTGTCGTCATAAGACGGCCGGACGGCGAGCTAGCCCATAACTCGCCGTTCACAGGCCCGCGCCTACGGTGGCCGGGAGCCACCACGTGACCCCCGACGCCCAGGGCGTCTCCCGCGGCGGCTGGGACGTGAAGTTCTTTCCCTCTTACGTCCCGCCACCTCCTTCACTAGCATGACTGCTTCACAGAAGGTGGTGACGGCTTCCCATTCCCTCTCGTTCCGGACCATGGCTTGAACCAGGGCCGGACGCGAGAGATCGCCGCCGCCAATCGCCGCTACAAGGACACGGTGGTGCTCCGCCCAAGCGGGGCAGACCTCTACGGTGTGCTCCACCGTGTCCTCCGGACGATCCTCGCAGTGGAAACACCCGGGCGTTTCCTCCCGCCCGATTCGGTGCAGGAACCTCCCGAAACAACCGTGTCCGGTGAGGATCTGCGTCAGGCGGTAGGTGAGGGCGCCGTGGCGCCTCTCTAGCCACTCCTCAAAGAGGGGACTTATCGCCACTATGGTAGCGTGCCCTGCACGGGGTTGCAACAGTCGCTCTCTCCATGTCGCCATAAGATCACGCCGGAGGTCTGTCCGCTGAGCGGCAATTTGCCGCGGCAGCGGAGTTTCCCCCCGACGTAGTGCCTCCGCGCGCCATTCATGCAGGCGCGCGAGGACTATCGCCTCCAGATCCCATGGCGGCAATCCGGCAAGGAGGCTAGCCGCCTCGCCGGAGATCGTGCGGTACCCCCGGATTAGCCTTATGGCTATCACCTTTTGGGGCGCGTTCAGGTAGTGGGCGGCTTGCCGCCTCAAAGAACGCGCCCACACCGGGGCCACAGACGAAACCTTCAGTTTCCCCAAAGAGGTCACCGAATCGTAGCCAGGACACGGACGCCAAAACGTCTACATCAGGCCCATTTAAGGCCCGGAAAAACGTCCGTGTAGCTCCTTGCTCTGCCATACCTTCCTACGGTTATTAGTATCCAATACCACAGGTTTGCGCCAGGTCTGGTTAGCCAAGGAGAGCGGGGTGAAGCCCTTGTCCACTGAGACCACATCTCGGTGCATCCCCACGTCGGTTTCGAGAAAGTATTCCCTGAGACTGCATAGCTCGCGGTTGTGCAAGGTCTTAGCATTTAAGAATCCACGACCTCCGCACTTCCGCGGGATATACAGTCTCATCACCGATAACCTTGGGTGATGCATCCGATTTGCGGTCAATAGTGTGCGGACCTTCCTATCCAGGGCGTCAAGTTCCGTCTGAGTCCATTTGAGTATGCCGTAAGAATACATCAATACTGGCATAACCCAACCATTAAATGTGCGCACCTTGTTTCCGCCTGATAAAAGACTGTTTAACACTTTATTCAGGCGGCCAAAGAAGCGCTCCTTCAATGATTGTTTCATGTCGGCAGCATTGATGCCTAATGCTTCCGACATACCCAAATACTTGTAGGTCTCGATTGAGGAGAGGGATCTAAGGAATATGGAATCCGAGAGTTGAGTTCCCACGGATTCCATAATCTCCCCTCGTTTTACATGCATGACTGCACATTTGTCCAAGCCAAATTCCATGCTGATGGCGCTACTAAAAGTTTCAATCACTTTTAGTAGCTCCATCAATTGCAAATTGCTGGGAGCAAATATTTTCAAATCATCCATGTAAAGGAGGCGAGATATATCCTGACCACCTCTCCTCAACCGGTAGCCTAGACCTGAATCCTCCAGCAGTGTGCTCAGAGGATTCAAGGCCAAGCAAAACCAAAGCGGACTCAAACTGTCACCCTGAAATATTCCTCGCTCAATCCTGATCGGTTCATCGTTCCCAAGAACCTGCCGATATCCTGGACAAAGAAGGACCGTCCTCCACTGCCCCATACACGACATCAAGAAGGTGCGAAGAGTTGCATCTATTTTGTACAATTCCAGCACCCTCATGAGCCATGTATGTGGCACCGAGTCATAGGCCTTCTTATAATCTATCCAACACGTCGACAGATCCCTCCAGGATCGACAAACCTGTTGGCTTATGGCCATGTCGATAAGGAGCAGCTACTTAGTACCGCGGGACCCATTCCTACATCCATTCTGAGAGACAGACATAATTGAATTGTTATCTATATGACGAACAATTTTTGCTCTCAGAATGGATGTTAGAACTTTATAGACCGTCGGTAAACACGTAATTGGTCTATAGTTTTTAGGTTCCACAGTACTACCCGATTTGTAGAGCAGGTGGGTAACTCCTGTTGTAAAGAATGGTGGTAGCGACCCAGTCTCTAAGGATGACTGGAATTGTGAGGCTAAGCAAGCGTGTGACCTTTGTAGCCATTTAATCCAAAAATTGTGCAGTCCGTCCGGCCCTGGAGATTTCCAGTTAGGTAACGGACGGACTGCACAGGCCACGTCCAGTGGACTAATAGAAATGGTCTCCATTTCCGGAATTGAGTCACACGCTCGCTCAACAACACGCATCCAATCACCCTCAGTGTGGCCGACGGGCACCAACCAAATACTTCGCCAAAAAGCATTCATGGCGTCGTTATCCGGCAGATGCGCGTCAGTCACTCCTTGAATGGTAACGGGCCGCTCCCATGTTCTGTATACCCACCTTTCGTCACTCTGGAACATGCGGTTCTGAGTGTATCGATCCACTCTTCGCCTATACCGACGGATACGGTTAGCCCATGCATAAACTTTCTGCTTCAGGAAGTCGATGCGCTCTGTGACTCGTGACATGTATTCTCGGGGACTGATATCAGTTCCCGAGAATGCCCGCCTCACAAAGCGCATCACTCTTGGGCGTGTATTGCCCTCCCTGAAGCAGATGAGCTTCCCGATGAGTGCCCTGGCCTCATTAATACGACGCTCAATCCTGCATTGCTAGGCTGGTACGGCAGATTTTGGTCGTGTAGGACTGTCAGTGTTTGGATATTTGACATTGGCTACACGACATGCCGCAACAGCCGTGCAATACAAGATTGAGTGTGTATCACAAAGGTTAGTGCTGCTTTCAATAAAATTTGGTAACAGCGCATCCAGGGCACACACCAGTGCTTTATTCTTTTTATTCATGGGCAAACGTGGTAATCGTGGTCTAAGATCAGGTGACATGAACCGATACTCACGAATCGCACCCTCCAGAGCGCTCCTTAATTCCACATTGCACAGGTTATCTGCAGATATAGTCCTGTCATCCTCTTTCTCAGCATGTTGATTTGCCCGCAGTGGTAGTACAGCAGGCACATGTGTAATGTTCTGGGATGGGAGAGGGTTGCTGGCTGGGCTAATCTGCATTTCCGAGCGCAGCCGATCAAGTGTAGCATCATACAACCTATGATTATTTTGAATGACGCGCACCTGATCCGACAATCGTTGAGCAGAAACATTGACGGCAGGTTCAAGAGTCTGAAACAGAGAGAGCATCCGACATCGGTACGCAGTAAGGTTAATTCCTCCCTCTGTAGCCCCATAATATGCGCGCATCACATTTTCGTATTATTGATAAAATTAGTTAAGTATATTTTAAATATGGGTAAAATCGGTAAAAAAATTAAATAAAAATTTAGTTTGATAAAAATACGTGCTGTCAATTTGACACTCGGGCCACAGATTATTATTATGTCCTTTATTTATTTTTATACAAATAATTTACATTATTAAATATTTCTATACAAAGTAATATTAAAAAAATATATAAAAATATAAAAAAATAGTAGCCCACTGGTATCGGGAACAGGGTCCGAAATACCGGTGGTCAGGGCTCTTGAGAGAGGAACCTCCTAACGATACGCGCCGTGTCCAGAAGTACTGCTTTCTGAATCAAGCCCTTGATCCAGCTGCCAAGCGAGAGCCTCCTCAGATGTTTGTCGAGGCTATTGGCTGACACGACTATCGGCACAATGACTGCTGTACTCACGTCCCACATGTCGACAACCTCGCGAGCCAGATCTAGATATTTGAATTGTTTATCTTTCTCTGCTTTCACGAGGTTCTCGTCATGCGGAACCGTTATATCAACAATCATTGCGCGACGCTCCAATCGATCTATCACCACAATGTCAGGTATATTGGCAACAATAGTCCTGTCAGTGATGATAGATCGATCCCAATACAACGTGATATTACCATTATCGAGAACTGGGTCGGGCGCATACTTATAGTATGGTACTTCTGATTCCACAAGGTTGTACTTCAAATCAAGTTGCTGGTGGATAATCCTGGCAACGAGGTTGTGTCTATGCAAGTACTCTCCGTTAGCCAGACGACAACACCCAGAAATAATGTGTCGGATCGATTCTCCCGGACGGTGGCATGCCCGTCATATGTCAACCGTGCCATCCTTCACAATGTATTTCCGGTAGTTATTCGTCATCATAACTTCGTCCATTATTGCACAGACAAAACCTTCTGTTTCCCCGAATAGGTCACCGAAGCGCAGCCAAGATACGGACGCTAAGAAGTCTACATCGGGTCCATGTAGGGCCCGGTAAAAGCGTCCGTGAAGCTCCTTGCCCTGCCATACCTCCTTGCGATCATTAGTGTCTAATACTCTAGGTTTGCGCCAGTTCTCGTTAGCCAGAGAGAGCGGGGTGAGGCCCTTGTCCACTGAGACCACATCTCGGTGCATCCCCTCGTCGACTTCTAGCAAGTATTCCCTGAGGCTGCATACCTCACGGTTGTGCAGGGTCTTAGCATTTAAGAAGCCACTACCCCCGCACTTCCGCGGGATATACAGTCTCATCACCGACGACCGCGGGTGATGCATTCGATTTGCGGTCAGCAGTGCGCGGACCCTCCTATCCAGGGCATCAAGTTATAATTATTATTATTATTTCTTAAATATCTGGCAACTTATGATGACTCACTGTACTACATACGGGCTTTTACAGTTTCTTATACATCTTTTTGAGGCATTTACCTAATTTTATTAATATTACTTATATTTAATTATTACCAATGTATGACTAAAAGTAAAGATATAGCTGACCACTTAAAAACAAATGTATTCTACGGGGTGAAAGTAAAAAACAAATCAGCTGTTCCATACATTTTGGCTGTGTAAGTATTGCACTTTTGTATGAAACAGCAGATTTTTGTTTTCAAAATTATGTACTGAATACGTGGTCCATCGGTCTATCGGTGTCCCTTCCACCCCGTAAAACCTACCTATGATGATTATCAGTGATTGGTTGCTAGATTATCTTTGGACACCTAAATGCCACAAGCCAATGTATCCCCGAAAGGTTAGGCAGATCTGAGTATCATCATAATCTGCCTTCCAGTTTAACCGGGTACAGCTAGAATACTTGTAATTTACATGGAGCGACATAAAGACACCCCTTGGTGAGACTGATTGTCAGTTTTTTGGGTCATTTAGTACCTGTAACGACTGTCAAAGATCTACAATTGACAGTATACATTTACTCTTTAATACACCCACATCTCACTGGTTATGACGACGTAATAACGGGCGAGTGTATTGCCACAAAATCAACGCAACGGAGAAATTTCTTGTGGAAAAACTCAATAACACTTTGCCTGACCCGAGAACGAACCCAGGATCCCATCAAGCTTAGTAATAGTGCTTGCGACGACTAGAGCAACAAAGCAGTTTCTCTCATTGTAACTTGTGTGTTTCAGGGTTTAAAAAATGGCGCAACCCCACCCCCAAGATGTTCAGGTACCTCTGAACCCTTTGCCTACGGGCATAGTGCCCCTCGGTCCTGAGCCGTCCACGGTCACCTGCCCATCTTGTGGTGCGGCTGTCCGGACCACTGTCAGGATGCAACCTACAACCTACCTATTTGATAGCATTGCTTTTATGTTGGTGAGTAGATGAAGAAGATGTAGTGACAAAAATTGAAGAGTATGTTTAGATGGTTGGGTCATGTTGACAGAATGAGTGAAAGGCGAATCATCATCTACCTAGCCTTTTCACAACTATGTTGGGGTAGACTTCCAGTCTTACCAGATGCAGCTAAATACCAATATTTTACATGGAGCTACTACCTATCTGACCTCCACAATCCACTTAGTATATACTGGGTAGTAAGATATCCTTTGGTAAGACTGGTTGTCAGGCTTACGGAGCTCTCACTTCCTGTAACGGCTGTCAAAGATCTATTAATGACAGCAGGTACCAACAGCTTAACGTGCTTTTCGAGGCACGGAGGAAACTCTATAAAATGGTCTATCATTGATTTCATAATTGTTGATTTTGACAAGTTTGGTAATGTACTAATATAATGGCACCATTATGACTTTCCAATGGTCAACCACTGACACTCCATTGAATGAAATGGCATAGAATGGCAATCTGATAAATAATGAATAATATGTAAAAATATAAATGAAATCTAGCATTCTGCTTTCTGCTTTAGTAGTAGTTTTTCAAAAACCATTTCTACTAACGGGTTTTATAATAATGGCTATACGACAATGTCATTATAACACAATTCTGTTACGAGACCGTTGACCGACCAATGATCGACCATTATGAATTTAGTAGATTACGAATTTTTATCAAAATGACAATGGGATCGTGTTGGAATGACGAATTTATAAAAATAGCAGACTTGGGCCCCAGATGTATGAACGTGGACGAGGCGAAAGAAGTATGCAAGGATCGTAGCATATGGCGTTGCGTAGTTTCTGCTTAACCCCATGGGAAAAAGACGTGAGTTTATGTATGTCATCATCTACACATGTAGATAAAGAAGTTTAATTGCTTGCGTTAAATGGAAAAAAGAACTCTATTTTTATCTAGTGTGCAGTTCTAAGGCTGCACCATTTGTGGTAGTTTGTGATTTGCTACTTACTGCATTGTATCTTTCAAGAAAGCGGTGCCCTTACAAACACTTGATATACACGGCGACCAATCAAGCTATGCAAAACCAGTATAAGCGGATCTGTCATTACGGAGCATATAGCATAGCATAATCAGCCTATTAATGTTCTCACTGCTGGGACGCAGGCCTCCTCTCTATGAGACGGAATGGGCTATAATCTACTACACGGGCCCAGTGCGGGTTGGTAGATGTCACATGTCTTCGAATTTTTGGTTCTAGGACATGCCGGTTTCCTCACGATGTTTTCCTTCACCGTTTTGAGAGCAGTGGTGATGAAATAACTTACACAAAGTAGCAAGCTGGGTTCGAACCCACGACTTACTGCTCGTAAGTCGGGGTCTCCACCACTGGGCCACCGCTGCTCTCGTCATTACGTACTTGAAAAGTATAGCTTGATATGTCGTCGTATGTACCGTAATGTAATCGTGGAGACATGGACAAGGACATAATTAGGTTCCCAGTTTCGATGTAGTTATAAAGTGAACTGCACAAAAACCGCAACAAAGGTGCTGTTTGCATTGAAGTTGCGTGTGCAAACGTTCTCATATAAAATGTATATTCTTTGTTACAGTATCTGTATATTCTGTACTTGCATCCCGTACCTCGTGGACCAGGAGTCCAGAGCGCGGATCAGTATTGCCCCAACTGCGATGCTTTTTTGGGATCCTACAAACGATAGTTAATTTTTTTGTATTTACGGAATATGTATGTTCGGGGAAGCCGATACGGATATATTGCATACGCGGCTTCGGGCGGACGTAGAACTTTGTCAGATGCTGGCTCGTCCACAATCTGTCCGTATTGGTTTGACCGAACCCTAACACAATTTATGTAATTTTATACAGGATGAAAGGGACACCGACGCGAATACGGCTACCACGTATTAAGTACATCATTCTGAGTTCCCCCACATAGAAATTTTTAATCAGTAATTTAAAAAAAAACAGTTGTTTTACTACAAAAGTGCAATACCTACACGGTCAAAATGTATGAAACAGCTGATTTTTTTTTAAATTACTCATGAAAAGTTTCTATGTGGAGGGGCTCAGAATGATGTACTGAATACGTGGTAACCATTTTTGTGTCGGTGTCCATTCCACCCTGTATACAGCGTGACAAGAAAAGTGTGGTCATATTGAGAGAGCGGTACCATTTAATTGAACTACTTTCTCCTTGATACTATCTAATGTGAAAAAATATTCAGATGCCCCATATAAAATTTCAATACTTACTCGACCCAAAAACATGGCTGTTTTTTTTCCCGAGTTCGATATTGGTTCTATGAACATAGTTGTTGAGTTTGATTGTTTATTATACCACATGCTTAAATATGATCACACCTATCCGATACATGCTGAATGGTGGAAGAGACATCGATGCGCAACCTGAGACAATGAATTCAGTACGTAGGTTCATGATTCTAGATTTTTTTTACGGACGATAAATGTTTACGCTAAGGGTTTAGTTTTCGTTGGCAATAAATAAATTATGTGGTGTAGTATATAGTTAGTGTATTCGCTTCGATTTATAATTATACACTTCGTATAATTTATAAATATATAAATAATATATAGCTCTTTTCTCGGATTTCTCCACAAAAATAGCGTAGAGTGTGTGTCCCTCGCTAGCTTGCAGTGGCAGACTGCAAGGCATTATTGTATATTACGTGTGAACGTAGTTTTATATTCTTTGCATTTGTTGTATTTACATAATACTATTGTTACTTTGCTTCATATTTTGTGTCGCCATGTGACTTTTAACATCGCCTTAGATAGGGTTGTGAATGTGTTTTAATTGTAATTTAAATGAATAAATAAATATTCAGGATAGCCACTGTATCTGGAGGCTAAGAATGTATTTTTTTATTAAAATATATTACAGCCTTTTCTTTTATCATGCTATGTAGTTTTCCACACACCTATGAATTAAATGTTGTGTAACATAAAATTATATTGTATTGGCGGAATGCTTAGGCTTAAAGTCACCCAATGGAGAGGCAAGGGAGAGGGCTATGCTCGGAGTTTCCTTGCGTGATCAAATCAGAAATGAGGAAATCGGTAAGAGAACCAAGGTTACCGACGTAGCCCGAAGAATAGCCGAACTTAAGTGGCAGTGGGCAGGGCACATTGCGCCACTAGGTGGACCGATGACCTGGTGAAGGTTGCAGGGATCCGCTGGATTCGAGTCGCATGGGACCGGTCAATGTGGCGACACTTGGGGGAGGCCTATGTCCAGCAGTGGACGTCTTTCGGCTGAAATGATGATGATGATGATGATTTGCGGAATGCTTATGGTCTCTACTGTACGTACGAGTCCGACTCGCATTTGGCAGAATTTGGGAATTTATGTGCTCATTATTTGTTCCTTAAAACAATTGCACTCACGCTTCTATCTTAAAATATTTTCTGCTATGGTGTTCGGTCAGCCTAATTCATCCTCTGACGCACGTCAACACCCCTCCCGTACCGCACCTACGGCAGACGCCATCCCAATTGAACGGTAGACCTGTAAAGCATTTATGAGACAGGCGTGGCCATATATAAAAGCGTACAGAACATCAAATTAAGCCACTTTCTATATGGAACCGACATCGTTATAACGCAAAAAGAATCAGCTGTCCCGTACTGATGTCAAGAAGGTATTTAAATTTTGTATGAGACAGAAAGTATCAGAGATAGTTGTTCAGTTTCATGATCGCACTCTTAAATTATATGACCACACCTTTCTGATAGATTTAGAGTACCAACAACCATGGATATGCTTCTTCACAGAAAGATTTAATATACTCTTTTCCTTTCGAATTTACCAGACTACTCATTGCAGGGCAAATTCGCGAGACGAACCCTGCAATTATCATCACTCTTCTGCCCTTATCACAATTGATTTGGGATCGGCGCAGCATGTATTCTTCTTCCATACTGCTCTATTAATATTCATCACAGCCGTCACCACCTTTCCAGCTAAGTCATTCATCACACAGCTCATCCATCGTTTCTTTGCTCTTCCTCTACACATTCCTAATCTTACTTACTTACTCTTATTAATCTATCATCATCATTCTCTTGCCCTTATCCCAATTTATTTGGGGTCGGCGTAGCATGTCTTCTTCTTCCATACTTCTCTATTACTCGTCATCTCATCAGACACCTCCTACCTTGCCATATCATTCTTTACACAGTTCATTCATCGTTTCTTACTACATTAAATATTAATATTTTTTTATAATAATAGCTTTTTACTGAATGCATATAAAAGTATAATTATACGGTACCCATAACAAAAACACATTTTTTTAAATATTAAAAAAAAAACACACACTCACTCATTTTTTTTTTGTTATTCTCCGAAACGGCTGAACCGGGACTTTTACTGATATTATAAGGAGAAACAACTACTACTAGGCTCGAGGAGGAGCTCGTGACTAAATAATAACAGCCGCTCGGATCGATCTTTAGGTTAAGCCGTGCTTGCCTAGGTTGGTCTGTGGATGGGTGACCACCCATTACATACCGAGTTTCCTCCATGCCTCGGAAAGCACGTTAAGCCGTTGGTCCTGGGTGTCATTTGTGAATCTTTGACAGTCGTTAGATAGTCAGTGGCCCAAAAAGTCTGACAACCAGTCTTACCAAGGGGTATCGTATTACCCAGTAATAACTGGGTTGTGGAGGTCAGATAGGCAGTCGCTCCATGTAAAGTACTGGTATTCAGCTGCATCCGGTTAGACTGGAAGCCGACCCCAACATAGTTGGGAAAAGGCTAGGCAGATGATGATGAACTACTACTAGGCTATTTATATTATAAAAAAAGAAATAGGGTTCCGTGAAAAAAAAAATTAAAACCCTTGAAGTAATAATTTCACGCGGACGAACTGTGCTACAACTAGTCTTAAAGTAAAAATACAAGGTTTTGTCCACGGCTTAGCCCTTCTAAAGGTCAGAAACTATCTCACGGGTACTTAATTCCGGTATAAAATAATCCTAGCCCTAAACCAATTCATGATATACATGTGACAAAAACAATGAAATCCGTTGAACTGTTTGAAAAGACAAACTGATAGACAGGCATACTTTTGCATTTAAAATATTAAAGTTTTATATCATTATCATCATAGCATTGTTCAGCAACTCAATCATCTTAATATTTATTTTTGCTGTGTCGAAACGAAAACATTTCTGATAAAAATTGCGCTACGGAATCGGGGTTCAACTGGGAGCATGACAGCATACCTATTTTTAGTTTGCACTCACGTATCCAAGCAGTTGAGGATAAAACGTACTGAACAACAGTAGTGAGTGAATTAAAGTCTGGTAATTTAATTTAGTATTTACACTTTTAGTTTTTAGTTGTAGTGCTCGAGCGTAAATATGACACGTGGAGTTTAAACGGGAACTTTCAGTCGGGACTTAATGAAAGATCGATAAAACCGGTACGGACATATTGAAGGCGTGGCTTCGGACAAGGACATTTGTTTTTTTTTTTTTTTGGTGTTTTTCGTGTCTTGAGCAGCGTTTGTAATTTGTCTGTTGCGGTACGGTCGATCCCTGATAGTAACAAAGTTCTAAAACTCGAAGTGTTATATTTATGACCGAATGCTGTTATTTGTTAATTTTATTGTGATTGATAAATATTATTATTTTTATTTATCAATACAAAGTTAGTAAAAATATAACTTAGGAACTTATGCCACACAAAACCGTTTTCATTGTTTGTCTGTGGGAACGAAACAAATAGTATAAAACAATGCTTACTAGTGCGGACACTTAATTTTGACTTATATTACTTTATAAGTAACTAACAATAAATGCTTATCTGGTAGGCACTAATTGCACGCTTAAGTGATGTGGCTTGTAGAACTGATAAATTGGGTTAAAAGGTTAACTGCTTATACCTAACCGATATTTTTGATCAACCCCTACAATATATGGGTTACCCATTTAAATAGTGATGATTGACTAGAATGAAAGAGACAAAGCACTCAGCATTATCTAACTCTGTATGTGAACTGGTTATTATAGGCTGATTAACCCTATAATACTGCTTCACCATTTCTCTAGGACTTTTCACCTAATCGTAAAAAGTAACCCGATTAAATCCCCTAAATGGGTAAGCTTTTCGGTCGCTAGAGGAGGCGTACGAGGTGTAAACGGACCCTTTACGAAATCGTCAACTAAGCTTTCTGTAAGTCAAACTAAGTAACTCTACGCATTTTTTCGAGGTGAATAATTACGTTTTTTTTTTTTTTTTTTTTTTTTTCGGGTGGGATATCATCAAATGACCCCCCCCACTCTGGGCGGAGCGGAAGGGAGTGTCAGAATTGTACTGACTAAAACCCATCCATGTTCCTTCTTTGCCCTTTGTGTTCCAGGGCCACGGTATCTCTTTCGAACAGTCCCGCAGCCCTGGAATAATTACGTTTTACGGTACGATTCAATGTAACGCACTCAAAACATTATACTGATGGATGCATTGAATAGTACAGGGATCATACAGGTATTTAAAGTACTTTTCTTTATACATTGAGAATTTGTTTTTTTATTTAACCTTCTGAAAAAGTTGGAATATCTCCGTAACTAGAATGTTCCCAGGTATGGTCTAGAACAAAAAAATGATCGCAGTGACGGGGAGAACAAGTGCCTTTCGGCTTCGTTAAGGGTCTTTTTACACCCGTTATATTATTTATGTTGGTTAATAAAAGATGACGACGTCAATCGTTCCTTAGAAAAACAATCATTTAATAATTACCAGAGTACACGTAATGTAATATTAACATTAAATAATACCCTACATAGTACTAAACAGTCAATTCGCCCAAACAGATACCAAAATCTGTGTAGTGCAATCTTGAAACGCCTCTGATCAAAGTTGCTGCGAGTGTCTTTTCACAGTTTATTTTACGAGTGCGTCTGACATCAACGACCTTACCGTCACAAGAATAAAGATTACTCGGATTTTATCACATTGCAGTCACAACAATCCAATAACAACCCGTTTGTAACGCTAACAGAAATCATTCTGATTTTGACAGCGACGCATAATCAGACGTAAAATATCTGTGAAAGGACTGTAGTTGTGTATGTTTTTAAATACTTATTAGTTCGTGGTGAGTACTAAGCATTAACATCAGCAGTAATTACGATCATAATATAAACTGACAGGGTGGAAGAGAAATCAACGAACAAACGGTTACTACGTGTTCAGTACATTTTTCTGATGTTTATTTTAACAGCAGATTTTTTATTAAAATTACAGACGAATAATTTCTATGTAGTATTTCCCCCACATAGAAATTATTCGTCATAATTAATTAAAAATCATATAATAATTAGGTAATTTAAATAAAAAATCTGCTGTTCCATACATTTTGACGGTGTATGTATTCCATTTTTGTAAGAAACAGTAGATATTTTTTTTATTACTGGCAAAAAATGTATATTAATTGGCTCCAACATAGAAATTTTTCGTCAGGGGATTCAGAATGATGATGAACACGTGGTCAGAAACTATCCCACAGAAACGATTTAATTAAAGCTTATGACACTCGGGAATAATGCAGCTTCTCAGTAGTACAATAATTTTCGGAATCAGATCAGTAGTTTTGAAGATTACTCCCTACACCCAAACTTAGAAAATTTAGCAATTTATAGTGATAGTATAGAAGTATAGATTTAAACAATGAATATGGTTATTTTCCTGTTTTTGTATGCCTTTTACGTAATTCAATAATAGTGAGTAATAACTAGTCCGTTATTCACAATATATTAATGTTAAGTTTAAGATTGTACAAATTACACAAAATTTTGCTGTGCCCCGACGGGGTCTACAACGGCTCTTAGCTCTAAGCCTTTTGTATAACACCATGTTTGTACCTTGTAGAACGCAAATAAATAAATAAATACTTTTAAGTTAATTATAGGTTTGTGGAGTGGAATAACAGTTGTTTACTTTCTCAATATAATGTCGCAACATAATTAAAGCTATAAAGACTTGTTGGTAGACGTAATGTAGCCGTACGTACATACCTACCCCGGATGCACAATCTCTCAAAATACATATATTTTTTTTTATGGCGGCAAATTTGTAAAAACGCGGACGAGCGATGTCGGATGAAAATCGGGTCCGCACCCATTCGACCCGCTTAGACTCGACCCGAAGAATAAGATCTGGATATTTCTGTTTTGATAGGCGTAAAACGTCGATGTTAAGTCAGACAGAAAAGTGACCATTTAACGCTTGTACCAAAGAGAGCGTAAAATTTAAATAATATTTGGATACATAAATCAATAATTAAACAAGTACTTATCCTTTTTATAGTAGGTATAGTATACGCTTTGTACTTCGTAGTAAAACTCACAGAATATTGTTATTTTTATTACAATCTTATAGCTAGTGGCACAATCAGTCTTTATACGTGATTACAATTTATAAGGTTAACCAGTAGGTACTAACTTCTAATATATAAACAAAAAAATATGACTGACTAAATTATCCAGAAAACCGGTTAAGCGAGGTAGAAGCTATCTTCATCTACCAGGATAAATTATGTATCATAACAAAATATTAAATATTCTATGTATAATAAGTTATTTAGAATTAAACTATTACTTTGCTTCGCTGTACAAATGACAATGAATTGGTAGTAAAACATCTGGTATTATTCTTCGGGTCAAGTCTAAGCGGGTCGGGACGTGAGAGGGAAAAGATCTCACGTCCCAGCCGCCTTATGACGACAGGCCGTGTCGACGGCGAGTTCGTGTTCCACGCGCGCCTCAAAGACATGTCAGCAACTAAGTAGGGATCCGCATGGGCCGATGCCTGCCAGGGCTGCGGGACTGTTCGAAAGAGATACCTTGGCCCTGGAACACAAAGGACAAAGAAGGAACATGGATGGGTTTTAGTTAGTACAAGTCTGAC
This sequence comes from Noctua janthe, assembly GCA_910589295.1. Lineage (NCBI taxonomy): Eukaryota > Metazoa > Arthropoda > Insecta > Lepidoptera > Noctuidae > Noctua > Noctua janthe. Next base: position 6,779,273 of record OU342560.1, read on the forward strand.
ACTCCCTTCCGCTCCGCCCAGAGTGGGGGGGGCGTCATTTGATGATTTTCCATACGAAAGAAAAAAAAAAAAAGTCTAAGCGGGTCGAGTGGGCGTGGACTCTGAAAATTGCCTTTCAGAGACGATGTATTCAGCCAACGAGTAATAAAAAATCAAATTTTTAAATATGTTTTTAATAAAATTAAAAGATAAAAAATGGGTAATCTATCAGCATTGAACGTGTATGGAGGACAGGAGACAATCCTGGCTGCAGGATCAAGTCTTATTTTTCATAAAAATGTACTGTCACCAGAACCAAAGGTGTGTGCGAAATTTCAGCTCAATCGGTTGAGGGGAACTGGTTTGAAATTCAGTTGCAAAATTTGACCAATACATACTAACTAACTAACTAACAAGGCAAGTTAAATTAAAGCTTATAAAATGTGACACCCAGCCAGCAGTTTCTAATTCCTTTTTTATGTTCCAGGATTTAAAAAATGACGGACGAACGCAAAATATACCCTACCATAGACGAAGTACCCTTGAGTCATATGTCCAACATGTCTCAAGCACCCCCGGATTCTAAGTTCATGCCTCAAGCAGCCACGTACCCTTTGCCTCAATCACCTCCGTACCCTACGCCTCAATCACCTCCGTACCCTTCGCCTCAATCACCTCCGTACCCTACACCTCAATCACCCCAGAACCCTAGGCCCCATATGGGTCAAGTACCCCTGGGTCCTACGGCGAGTTCGGTGACCTGCCCATCTTGCGGTTCGTCCATCGTGACCAGTGTTAGGGTGGAACCTAGCACCCAGACTCATCTAATGGCATTGGTTTTATGTTTGTGAGTAGAACCTCTAACTTTGTAACATTACTAGCTTTAGCCAGCGACTTCGTCTTCGTCGACTTCTGATTTGGGACCAGCACGCGTAGCACGACCACCGTAGAAACGGGTTTTATAGACGGAAGAATCGACAAATTGACAGATTGTGTCGACACAATGACAGATTTCTTTGCATTATCTGTCATTTTGTCGATTCTTCCGTCAACGAAATCCTTGTCTACGGTGGGCAATGGGCATGCTACAGGGGCAAAGAGAAAAGTGTTAATCCAGGTTATAACAATTTCATCCAAATTCGTCTAGCCGTTTTTTTTTGCGTGATTCAGGAACAAACTTTCACCTTGAAAATGTTAATGGTAGAATAACATACAGTCAAACGCCTTTTACAATGGGTGTAGGCAGAAACAACAGGACGTCAACTGCTACCATTACATGCTTACATAAATATTTTAGCCGTGTAAGTTTAGAATTCATAAGTGCATTTTACACCTACACGGCAACTGAATCTATATTTTTAAACATCGTTCATGAGTTGCATACGAGGTGAATTTAATTAATGAGGTAATTCTGAAAGACTGTAAAATGCTACTAAACTATAAATACAGTCTGAAAATGTCGCCGTATCCCAGTAGTTCCAATCTCTAGTTCCATTATGGTACAACTGGGATTTTTTTCTCGCAGTAGTTCCATGGAACTAGTATTCTGTTTCTGCAAGATAAAGTTAGTCTCATAAGTTCCGGTACAGTTAAATCGCCCCCATAACCGCTTAACAAAAACTAACACCTAATTAAGCTTATTTCCCCACTGCCAGCTATGAGAATTTTCAGACGATCCCATTTTCATCAATCTGGAAGCGAATTTTTGGATGCCCTGCGATTTTTTCCCTCTTTTTATACATGTACGAGTATGTACGCATGGAATCTTCTTGATCAATACATTAATTTAGTAGATTTTTAAAAACATGAACATAAAAAATACTATGTATTGTATTCAATATGACTATTAGCTTCAACATTTTATTTTATGCAAAGATAGTCAACTGCCTCGATGTAAAAAGCCACGAAATCACTGCTTGCAATGCAAATGCCGAGTGAATTTAATTCACATCAATAAATAAAATATTTAAATTGCCCAAATTTTTCTTCCAGTTTATGCATATGCTTCACATGCGTCCCGTACTGCGTGGACTCCTGCCAGGACGCGAATCACTACTGCCCCAACTGCGATGCTTATTTGGGAACCTACAAACGATAGTTAAAATTTTCGTTTTATATTAATATTTTATACACCGTGATTTTTAGTCGTCTTACAACGGCAGTCCACTTCATGTATCCAATGATTACTAAACATTAATTTAAAAAAATTGGTATTTATGAATTTCAACAATTTAAAAATAAAAATATTATTCATTAAAGACGCATGACGTAGTTGAAACAGCCTGTTGCGTGCGATGATCTACACGACTCGTGTGCTGACTAGGTATGTTCTACCGTTTGATACGTAAATATTATACACAGGATGTTTCATAATTCTAATGTGTTATTTATTTTTCATTGTACCTACCTATTGTCTTAATTAATGGTAAAATAGAAATAATTGCTCCTAGAGGTATTTTATGTCGGATAAATTGAGTGGACCAGTTTGTAAGACGACTAAAAAATCACGGTGTATAAGAACAGAAACAACTGTGCATTTTCTTTTGGTATGTTAAAGCCTGTGCAGACGAAGGAGTACATTTTAAGTAAGTCATGTATAACCCTTCGGGGAAAATAAGCATATGGGGTAACTGTTTTCTTACCTAAGTCATGGCATCTGCATTCGCAATCCTCAAATCAGCAGACTTTAAGACTGGCGAAAGTCCCTTATCTCCTCAGGCCTGTCTGTTTATATTTTATAAGCTGTATAATATTGTGCTCTTATGAATCGCTCAGGGAACTCATGAGACTTGTAAAATGCGCGTGATTTGCCAGTGACTTCGAACCTTTGCTTGTGGTTGCCGACAGATGGCGCTATTGTAAGTCACAGACACAGTGCAAGAAACGCGTGTTTAACATTGATTTTTCACATTCTAATAAAATATATTCCATTTTATTACTAACCTTAGTCTATATACTACGAAAATAAATATATTCTCTTAAAAACCAATTTGTTTTAGTTACTTACCCATTTCCCTAATTCACCCATATTTTATTATATCTAGCTGCAGTTAGCTACATGAAAGTACGTGATTCTAAGGAAAAACTATCCGCCTCAGGGTTTTAACAAGAACAGTCACATGTGGCAATCGACTGCGAATCCAAATATGTCGCTGCAGGTTAATTTGACAACTCAACGCAAACTTTTTCCGACTAATCAATGACATCACTGCTCTTGTGTCCGCATTTTGTGTAACATCATAGCTGATGCCCTAAGACAAGTAGAGGTCGGCGTTGAGCTGCAACTAGTGGTCTAGCACCGCGGGGAACTCGCTTTAAAACAGGAACAGAGTTTTCGAATTTGGAAGGGGTTTGTCAGATTGGGTCGAAAGTGGATGTAGCCGATGTTGAAGGTGGAAGATTTGAAACAGGTCTGAGATGGGTGCATTTGGAGGTTCATAACTCTTACCCTTATGCATATTCAGACACCGCTTACTTTAAAAAAATTGTGCCTGAGCACATAGCGGGCATCTCTCCAGGGTGTTCAGTGAATGCAAATGTTGAAGGTTAACTACTACTATTGCCTATTTTTTTTATTCAAAATTACCGACACAGGGATATAACTCTCCGAGAGGTATATTCTAGCTGGTTGAATGAAGTTAGGGGACGGTGACATTAGCGGTGCCGCCAGGATTCTCTTCTGTAGCGATGTCGTGGCACCGTGTTCTCCAGAAACACTCGAAGCTCTGGAGACCAAACACCTTGCCCCCGCAGATGGCCTTTCTTATCCCGACCCTCCTGATTCGGACATTCACACCCTCACCATTACAGGTCGAGAGGTGGTCATCTTGAAGGTATATTAAGAATGCCTTCAATTCAATTAATAGGGACACCTTGTTAACAGAAATTAAAAAAGCTCTATAATTTTCTTTGGTAGTGTTACAGACACCCGTCTTAATCACTGTATCGTGACAACCTTCTAGTATCTGCAGTTGACTGTCAACAACGTGACCCTTTCGGGTCAGAGATATTTAAATTTATTGGTAACCATTTTTTAAGTTTGTCTTTGTTACTTTAGGTTATTTTAATTTATAATTTATCCAGCTAATCTGCAAAGATTAGAATTTTGTTAGGTTTTTAACAATCATAATTGGAACTTAAATTTAGATCGAGTTTCGTCAGTGTCAGAAGGAACTGTGAACTGTACAGTTCCTTCTGATTGGTAAAATTCCAAATCGACAGTAGGTAAAACTGCTGTGTGCAGTAAAGTATAGTAAAGTATAATAAGGAAAAAAATCAGTAATCAATACACATTTTTGTTTAGTGTTCTAATTGAATAAAAGTATTTATTCATAGAATCAGTGCAGAGCTGATATTTATAGTGTGCCTTGATTCCTCTCAGTTAGTAGCGTAATTGTTAAAGACCTTCTAGAACTATTTTGTTGTTTGGCAAAGTGTCCGTTCTGTTCTGTCTTTCTCGGTAAGTACCATTTATTGCCTTTCATTAAACCAGTGCTAGAAGTTGTTTCTATGGTTAAAGGTTTTGAGATTCGTATGTTTACGAACATACACACAAAATTACGTCTGTAATCCCCGAGGGGTTAGGCAGAGGTGTACCTAAAAGTACACCTACATTTCGCCAGTTATGTAAATCCATGTAATAGGAAGCGAGCCTATTGCCATCAAACGGGCACAAATCCAGACTCTGTGGTTGTTACTGAGAAATTCCTGTTGAAAAATCCCAATAACTGTTTGCCTGATCTGGGAATCGAACCCGGGACCATTGCTCAGCAGTTGCGCTTGCAACAAGTTGACCAACGAGGCCACTAATCATGTTGACTGCAAGTAATATCACAGTCAGTCTTACTGCTCATCATTAACATGTACTTATTCTTTCTAGAAACTTACCATGAATAGTCGTGAGTCGTCCCAGTTTAGGTGCCCAGCGTGTGGAACTACTATCACAGTCAGAAAACAGTCTGCTTCATTGGGCGAAATGATAGCATGTGTCCTATGCTGTTTGTGCATGTAAGTATGTCTCCTGTACCCTGTGTCCTGACCAAAGCGATTAGTCGCGCGAACATACGATCGCTGTGTTCAATATTATATCACTTTCTAACGACCCGACCCGGCTTCGCACAGGTGCATAATATATGTAAACCTTCCTCTTGAATCACTCTATCTATTACTGAAAACCGCATCAAAATTCGTTGCGAAGTTTTAAAGATCTAAGCATACCTAGGGACAGACAGACAGCGGGTTTGTTTTATATAATATAGTGATTTGATCAGAAAACCGAAAGGCATCCTCTGTCCGATTACACGTTCTCGTTCGCCGAACAAAATTAATGCGACAATTGTGTGTTTTGCGTGACGATCAGTTTGGAGCCCCGCGACCTAACCAAGGCGATAGTCACTTTTGCACACAAATGCCATGGTGTCGCGCTTCGTTCATTTTTAGTTTCTTTGGTGTTCAGTGCCGTCTCCGTTGTTTTATTTATTGTATAAGTACATATTACAGCATTTTGGTATTCATCTTGGTCAGTTAAGAGAAAGTCGGCCAAAGAGCATTGAATATATTTCGTTTTTATTTTATAAATGTGCTTCCAACGGGCATAATTTAAGGGACAATATTCAATGTAACTTATTACTAAAAACGTGCCATGTTTCTTTCTTTGTAATTATTTAGCTTGGGATTCCTAAGAAACCGTAGCTGTCACATCATCATCATCATCCTCATTTTAGGCGAAAGACGTCTACTGCTGGACATAGGCCTTCCCCAAGTGTCGTCACATTGACCGGTCCCGTGCGACTCACATCCTGCGGATCCCTGCAGCCTTCATCAGGTCATCAGTCCACCTAGTGGGAGGCCTTCCAACACAGTGTCTTTCGGTTCGCGGTCGCCGCTCCAGAACTTTTCGGCCCCATCGGCCATCCGTTCTGCGAGCAATGTGCCCTGCCCACTGCCACTTATATTTTGCTATTCTTCTGCTGTCACATAGCAGAAGCAATGGCCATTTTTATTTAATGGACCAGCTCTGAAATCAGGAAGACGAAAATCTGCCTCTTCATACATTTATGTTCGTATGACTCGACAAACACACACATTTATGTTTGTATAACTCGACAGATCAAATGATTAATTTTAAGCACTTGTTTACCTACTTCCAATTTTATCTCTAGAATCTTAACTTAAAGTTTTGCTATAAATAAAATGTTATATATAAGCCAGAGAGGTGATCTGTACCTTAGGACCTTCATACTTCAGACACCTTTCTCTATTTAAGATTCTGCATATACCAGTGCCTGTAATTTCTGATGTTGAGATAAATAAAGTCTACGCTCCCACTAGGCGGACCGATAACCTGGTGAAGGTTGCGACGAACCGCTGGATGCGAGTCGCACGAGACCGGTCAATGTACGACACTTGGCGGAGGAATGTCCAACAGTGGACATCTTTCGTCTGAAATGATGATGATGAACTCGACAAAATCAACAGCATCAAACAAAGTAAACAGCAGTTTCTTTTTCAGAGTTGGTCCCGTGGTAAAAGTTGTTCTCTCGTTTTACCAGTCATAGTGTAGAAAGCGTTATTTGAAATGAATGGTGATAAATTACAGCTGTTGTCTTAGGAAACTCAAGCCTTACGACTGCCAACCGAGTCGCTTAAAACCACATCAAATCCGCTGTTTGTTTGTTTGTTTGTAATATAAGTCCTTGTTAGCTTATTTATAATGTCGAATGTCCATTGTAACAGGATTGGTTATTGCATTGGTTCATTATCCGTATTGGGTCGCGTTGAATACAGCGACTGCAATTGCTGCCCGAATACTGGAAACGGTGGACACCATTGCCCCAATTGCGGTGCTACTTTATACAACGAGCGTAATTCATTACTTTTGTAGGGTATTTGATAATTTTTTTATATAATATGAAATGAACATGAATGTGACCAGTGACCAAAGAAAGGACCAGTGTTTTCATACCCCAGATGTGGACGGAAATTAAATAAAAACATGTTTCAAAATATATAGTTGTTTGTTATTATTATTCAACACCGTTCAACTGCAGGACCAAAGTACCGGCAACCCTCAAACTTTTTAAATACTTTTTTCTTCGGGTTTTTTGCCACCTTGTCTTCGGTCACGCAACGTGTGAAGATTTATGTCTCGCCGTTGTTATCTATGCGGCTGACGTGACCTGCCTCAATTTCATTATTTGATTGGCTCTTTTTATGTCATTGGGTGTTAATGAAGCAGGCAGCTTGCTTGGCGGGAAAAGTCTATGAAAATTTAAAATACTAGAGGCATCATGGCCATCACAGGAGCAAAGCTGTATCATGTGCCTGCCATCATATTGGCACTCATACCTTTCAAATCGGAACACAACAACACTGCTTAGTTGAAGAAATAAGGATGATTTCCATCAAACGGCTCGTATCGCATCGATTGGAATGGATTTTACAGTCTTTAAACGATATTAAAGAGCAGTGGAGACCGCGACTTACGAGCAGTAAGTCGTGGGTTCGAACCCAGCCAGGCGCATTACTTTGTGTAAGTTATTTCATCACCACTGCTCTCAAAACGGTGAAGGGAAACATCGTGCGAAAACGGGCATGTCCTAGAACCAAAAATTCGAAGACATGTGACTCCTACCAACCCGCAATGGGCCCGCGTGGTGGATTATAGCCCATTCCCTCTCATAGAGAGGAGGCCTGCGTCCCAGCAGTGGGAACATTAATAGGCTGATTATGCTATGCTATGCTTATGCTATAAACGATATTAAATCGTGTAATACATTATTTAAAGTTTATATCACCAAGCCGCGCACAGCAGCTTGACCGCGGGCGTCTTCCGCGACACGCTATTACAGCCAAAGTATGCTGCGCGATCAGCTCCGTTCGCCTGTCGTCGTATCCGATTGGATTATTTCGGCTGTCGTCACACGTTAACACGGTAGGAATGAAACTATTTGACTAGGCGCAGAAACGAATACGTTCGCAAGCGACGGTACGGAGCCTATCGAATGCGTTGACATCCTGCCGGACGCGATGAGCTGTCGCCGTATCCGTTCGTATTCTTTCCGATCCGAAAGAATACGAACAGATGCGGCGTCAAATGGAAATCATCCTATAGGCATGGTGTCAGCACTAGCTTCCAAGGACGAACTCTTTTAACATAATCTCTATGTAGTACTTCTGGCAAACGTGATTTTACTTCTTACTTGGCACAATGATAGTTTATCCTGGCAGTACGATCCCGTTGCGACAGGGTTGCGACACATCTATCAGCACAGAGTCAAATTATTCAATGCTCCTATCCTTTTCTGTCGCTTAGAACCGTCATTTGCTAGAGTGAGAAACGGACCGGGAGTGCTGTTGCACGCGGCAGCATCAACGATGCGTTCGGCAACACGCGATTCCGTGAACGAGGTTCAAATTGAATGAGGTCCAACCGCAAACCGAACTTCACGCGGGCAACGCCGCGGGCATAGACTAACTCATAATAAATCACTCCATTTGTAAGTAGATACTTATAAAGAAGGGGTTTTGCGTGTAAAACTTTTCCAGTTGCACAAGAACATACGTGGATGTTAGCCGAGTCTGAAAGTAGTCAAACCAAATTGGTGTACGAGTATATTGTTTTCAAAGGTAAGTTTTGTCATTTACTATGCTTTTTCTGTAAAGATCCTTAAGGCAATTGTCGTAATTATTATATGATAGTTCAAAATGTGTGTACAAATGAATCTTATTATGTTTTGTAACTTTTACACTTCGTAGCCGGATATACTCGTAACAAAAATATGATGATGATTGTATGAAAATCTAGAATGCATTAAAATCTGTCCGAGGAACTGTCTGAAAAAAAAATGCTGTATTGGACCTACGTACTTTAAAGCACCTTCTTAATAAATAAATTGGACAGGATTCCAGAAATCTACTTTGAAATCGATTCTGCGGAACTATAACTAAACTGCGTTCTAAAACCGTTAGGGTGTCAGCACATGCATCATAATTATTTTAATTTAATTTTATAATTTTTTTGTTTTTTGTCAAATTGAAATCATAAAAAGACCACAATCTATTGGCTCATAGACAACTTCTTCATGCAGTGTCCTTTCATTAATTTCAACAAGGGCAATCTAGCAATCAAACATCCACTATCTTAACTGTTAATCGAGCATTTTCAAGTGAACTATTAGAGTAAGTTGTAAATACTCTAATTTATCGATAGCACTCCTGAGGTATTTGATATTGAAATTCCTTTCGAACGTATTTATAGGCTTTGGTGGCCTACCATCAACATAATCTAAAGGTTGACCATAAGGTCAACCTTTAGATCGAAGATTACGTGCTGTCAGTTAGCTGACAGCACGTAATCTTCGATGGCGGAGGAAAGATCTGAGCTACAGAAAATCATTTTTCTGTCGCTCAGAACCTTCATTTGCTAGGGCGAGAAACAGAGGGGAAGGCTATCGCACGTAGCATCGACGATGCGATCGTGAGTATGCTCTGTTCGCGGTTCTGAACGACAAAAAAGTATAGGAGCATGGAAAAGTGCAATTCGGCGCTGCTAGTTGAGGTTTAACCCTTGGAATGGGGGAGGGAGTAAAATAATACTGCTTCAAGAAGTCTTGTTAACATTCCTGTACATATAAACTGCAGTGGTGGAAACAGTGTCTCGGCCAGTACAACACAAGCTTGATTTTTGAGAATCACCGTTGTCCATACTTGAAAATACCGGACTTAGTGCCTTAGGTATTTTCCACTAGATTGCCTTAGGGAGATGCGGATACAAAACATTTTTAGTTTTCTACCTGGTGGCCTACCATGACGTCTTAAGGCAGGAGTAATTCCAGTGTGGGAAAGAGATGGCGTAAGACGACCTGTATAGCCATGTCTCTTTCCCACACTGGAACTACTCCTGTTTTTAGACGTCATAGTAACCCCCCAGATTTTATTTATTTATTTATTAAAACTTCATGTACAAGAGTGGTACATAGGCGGACTTAATGCCACAAGGCCTTCTCTACCAGTCAACCTTGAACCTGATTTTCTGATCAACAACCTCTCTGATTAAATACTTATTATTTTGCAGGAAAACAAAATGTCGGAGGTCGTTCCTGTTCCCAGTCCGGTTTCCGGTCCCAGTCCGGTATCCGGTCCCATTCCGGTCGGTCCAAATCCATGTCCTGTTATATGTCCATCTTGCAAAGCGTCCATCGTCACTAGAGTCAACAGGGAAACCACTATTAAGACCCACTTAATGTCATTGCTCATATGTTCAATAGCGTAAGTATCTGAAGTTAACATTACATAACTCTTGGTATATAGTCCTCCTAACCGATTTCAGTAACGGCGAACCTTTAATGCTATTTCCTTGCGTGTGCCCTTATATGGCTGGCCATACTGAATTTGCTCTTAAATACCCGGTCGCAACTAAAGCAGTAGAGTTGACCGGTGGAGTTATAGGTGTAGGTGTAGGAGGGCTTAGGTCTCTCTTTACGTATTTGGCGCTTTTCGTTCAATGTATCGAGTCGCTGGTTTTCGAAGATTTTTACATTTTTGTAGATAGTAGAGCGGCAAGACGACCTATGCAAAGCGAGCCTCTCCCAACCGGTCGAATCAATAGCGCAAGCGTTATGATGCCTCTTGGTATACCACGATTTGAAAGGCTTATGTCCAGCAATGGACTGCTAAGCTGAGGACGAAGATAATGATGATACATTTCATGCATCTTGTTGCAGTTGCGGTCTGCTATGCTCATGTATCCCGTACTGCATGAACTCCTGCAGGAATTCGGATCACTACTGCCCTAACTGTGATGCTTATTTGGGTACCTACAAGCGATAGTGTATCATTGCATACATAGCTAAGTTTTTTAAATATTTGTTTTGCAACAATAAACTTACATGAAAATACATGATGTTCAATTTAAAAAAATATATTTTATTATAATATGTCACAGTACACCTCATGCCGTCTTTGATGCCATTCACGCATCATTCGAACATTCTTGCATCTACTGTGAACCCAAGTCACTGTTTGCATATTCAAACAGACGATATATCTTGGGTTGTATCAATTCGACCTATGCTCAGTGTGGTGTTCATGTTTCTGATAAAACTGATCTATCATATCATCTCCATTATCCTTACCGTAATCCTACAGTCTTGCACTAAGGGCCTAAAACACCGACAGGTTCCTTTTTGAGCTAAACTTTGTGGACAAAATATAAAAACAAGATAAGACAGCCCTAATGACACATTATGAAGATCCGGATCTTGGTTAGCAAATCTGCGATCCTTGAGATATTAGAAAAAAAAACCACCCCAGCTAGTGGTCATTGCCGCATTTGCTGTATAAGCAAAATCGAAGACATTTACGATCCGTTTTCTGCCCTAGAAACAAAGTGGAAATGTCTCTTGGTGCACCTTTTAGAATGGAAAACTACCAACTACCAACTCCTGAACTGATTAAACATCGGGGTGTCACGATTTATTCCATTAGGCTCAAACATCATGTGGGCAGAAGATGGGTTTCGTGCAATGAAAATAAACTGGGTGCGATACACTGTTTTTAATAAACTAACAAATTACGTGACATTACAAGTTAACACAATAACACGGGGTACAATGAATCGGGTACAGTTCCAGGACGTCTCAACTCCACTGCGATCAGACACTCAACTGTCGTTCTCGCCTCGAGCTGTAAACATGACGGCTCTGAAGAAGCACACTGACGCGCTTGCGATTCATTCCAAGTCCGTACTAATGACCGTATCTGACAAACATTACAAGTAGTAAATGTTTTGAATAATTAGCAATTGAAGCCTTTGAAATAAAATTAGAATATAGCAACGTTGCTTTGTGGCAAAATTAAGGTTATGGCGGTGGTGCCTACCCAACTATTGGTATGAGGGTTGGGGTCTTTCGTAAATAGAAGTATACGGCAATTTTACTAGGAAGCTGCAATTTTTTTTCCGTGGTCCTGAAGGGTGTTATTTGAAATAGCTAAACCACTTCATTGTAAGTACTTATGGAGAAGTGCTTTTGATGTGCTGAGTTCCACATTTGCTTGTGGGTATATCTTGACGGTAGCCGTGCTTGTTCGACATCAAACTATTTTAATTTTGTCGTCTACACTTGGGTAAGTTTTGTCATTTACTTTTCATAATATGCCAAAGGATTATTGATATTTTTGACACCGTCCAAAAACATGTTTTAGTTTCACAAATGTCAATTACTACGCCAACATCTTTTTGTACCTAATAAGTTTTCTTGTGACGTAAGTAGTCGTTGGCTTTGATTTTTATTACCAATATTTTAATCATTACTGATTCAAAATGTTGCATGTATGTAACGTAGAGGTTTTAAACATTTTTTTTTTTTTTTTAAACTAACTAATAAAGAAATCTCCATTTTCAACGACCTTGTTTACAATACGAATGGCATGGAAGCCATTGAGACTCACTTAAGTTTTCAACAACCATCGAAAAGATAACCGCATCCAATCCAACAATATAACCCAATCTGGAAATAATTGAGTAAAGTCTCGACTAAAAAAATGATATCATGGTTTTTTTGTTCTAGGAATGAACAATGAATCCCGTAACTGTTCCCGTTCCAGTTGGTCCCAACCCATGCCCAGTCACATGCCCATCCTGCAAAACAGCAATCATAACGACAGTTGACAGGAAAGTCGGTATGGGCACCCACTTCATGGCATTGTGCTTATGTACACGTGCGTAAGTATCAGTTTCCCGTAGCAGCACACCTAATTGTATTACTAGCTCTTGGCAGAGGCTTGACCTGCTTGGACGTCGGAAATTATCCGTACGTAGTACCAGGATATAAGTATGTGATATACAGTAATCCAAGGATCAATCTGAGGAGCTCGTGGCTAAATAATAACAGCCGCAGTGATCGACCTTCAAGGATAAGAGCTGCGTTGGCCAAGGTCGGTCTGTGGATGGGTGACCATCATTATATACAGAGTTTCCCTCATAGCTCGGCAAGCACGTCAAGCCGTTGGTCGCAGGTAGTCAGTGGCCCTAAAATCTGACAACCAGTCTTACCAAAGGGTCACGTATTACCCAGTACTATTTGGGTTGTGGAGGTCAGATAGGCAGTCGCTTCATGTAAAATATTCAGCTGCATCCGGTAAGACTGGAAGCCAACCCCAATAAATTTGGGAAAAGGCTAGGCAGATGATGATGACATGTAGTAATCCGAGTCATGGCCTATCCATGTGCCACACCCAAATCCGTTCTGGCGCGAAAAGGTAACCAGACAACTAGTACAAGGTCGACAAATAATCTAGATATAGCAAGCTACAGCTGCCCCACCTTATAGTAAGTGGTAATTGGTGCTTCTTGCCCATTCTTCTCCATAGAGATGTACGCTTTGGAATGAGCAACTACAGTACTTTCAGTTATTATGCCTTGTGACTGCGACTGTAGCTTCGTTTTCTTTGTTTTTCTGACATTTAAAAGTGTCTGTTCATCATCATCATCATCATCATCATTTCAGCCGAAAGACATTCATTGCTGGACATAGGCCTGTAATGGTCTAATTGAAATAAATGCTTTGAGTTTGAGTTTGATTGCCAGGCATCATAACGTTAGGACACGGTGGAACACACCGTGGAGGTCTGCCCCACTTGGGCGGAGCACCGCCGTGTCCTCACAGCGGCGATTGGCGGCGGCGATCTCTCGCGTCCGGCCTTGGTTCAAGCCATGGTCCGGAGCGAGAGGGAATGGGAAGCCGTCACCTCCTTCTGCGAAGCAGTCATGCTAGTGAAGGAGGTGGCAGGACGTGAGAGGGAAAGAACCTCACGTCCCAGCCGCCGCGGGAGACGCCCTGGGCGTCGGGGGTCACGTGGTGGTTTTCGACCACCGTAGGCGCTGGCCTGTGGACGGCGAGTTATGGGCTAGCTCGCCGTCCGGCCGTCTTATGACGACGGGCCGTGTCGACGGCGCGTTCGTGTTCCACGCGCGCCTCAAAGAGATGTCAGCAATCAAGTAGGGGTCCGCATGGGCCAACGCCTGCCGGGGCTGCGGGACTGTTCGAAAGAGATACCGTGGCCCTGGAACATAACGGGCAAAGAAGGAACATGGATGGGTTTTAGTCAGTACAAGTCTGACACTCCCCTCCGCTCCGCCCAGAGTGGGGGGGGGTCATTTGATGATTTCCCATCCGGAAAAAAAAAAAAAAAAAAGGCATCATAACGTTCCAGGCGGGTGGTTCACCCAAGATACCATTCAAACTGGTAGCTAGGGTGCTTAGTGGCATCAGTGAAGTGGTCGGTTTTCCCCAAAAAATCTTTATCACAAAGACCAGATCTGCCTTTTGCCAGAGTTTTAACTAATTAAAGGCCTGTAATATATAGTTTTTATTTTGTAAAAATACCTCAGATTTCAGGAAGTTAGTAGGAGATGAAAAATGAACCAGGCTCAATGTAGTTTGCAAATATATTTTTTTTTCATTGCAGATGCGCCTGTTTATGTATGTGGTTACCGTACTGTATGAACTCCTGCAGAAATTCGGATCACTACTGCCCCAGTTGTAAGACTTATTTGGGAACCTACAAACGATATTAACGATTTAATTTGTTTACGTAGTTTTTTTTTTATACACCTATATCTTTTATTTTCTAAACAAAATTCATGTTTTGTCATTAGACAAAACATGAATTTTGTTAATATTTTGTTTTGTTTTGTTATTTTGTTTTTAGTTATTTTGTTTGTTGTTTTGTTTTTAATTTTATTTAAATAAATTTTATTTATTAAAATAAAATTTATTTATTTATAACCAACTGATACTTATAGTTAAATAAATGCTATCGTCTATAGCTGCCATCTCTAATATTAGTATTATCCCTTTTACTACTACTTCTACTAAGGACTAGATGTGTTTTCTACGATTTGTCAATATTTAACAAGAAACCCATATTGAAACAATAATTGTTTTTCTAAGAATATTTTTTTATGACCATAGTAATATTTTACGAACAACCTAAGGGTTCAGCTGGTGGGCAGGGCATCAACAGGTAATGGATCTCGCGAAGTTTGTCCAGTCTTTCTTGAGATCTAAGAACAACTTTCTAGGCAATTGCATTGTAAGTATTAACTATTGTAAAATGTGAGATTAACATTACGACGGCCAGAAGTTAAACACAGTCAAGGAACTGCAAATTAAATCGTCGTTGAAATTCTAACAAAATATCAAAAACGCTAAAAAATTACTTACCTGAGTAAGAGAGAATTAGTTTCAGGATTTAATATTGAGTACCCATAGAAGTGGGGAATTTGCTTTAGTTTTTTTAGCTGAATATTCAAGAATTTTATTTATAAGATAAGGTAAGGGTAAGTAATTTTTTAGCGTTTTTGATATTTTGATGCCGTTTGCTAGAGAATCGGAAGACGCGTTGTTTCAGCCAATCAGAAACAAATATCAAAAACGCTAAAAAAATACTTACGGGGTAAGTAATTTTTAGCGTTTTTGATATTTTGATGCCGTTTGCTAGAGAATCGGAAGACGCGTTGTTTCAGCCAATCAGAAACAAGCAACGTCTCGTCTAATTTAAGTGAACACAAAAAAAAATGATTTTGTACTGTAAACTAGGCAAAATTATGCAGTTTTTCATTATCCTCATCTCTCATTTTCATGTAATGTTATTATTTTTGACTTACATGGTTTTAGAACTTCACCGCTGAAATGAGCAACCATTAACCGTCGTTTAGCCGATGCGATCCTTGATGATGGTCCCTTTTTCTCAATCTAGAAAGACTAGATTTCTACTACGCAGATAGAGCAGTATTAAAATAATCGATCATGTATAAATTAAAGCATTATATTAACAAATATATTATTTGCCAACGTTGATAAAGACATAACAACTGATAACAGGGACTTGTTATCATTATTTATGTCTTTACCAACATTAACGACTTATTGTTTGTCTGATAAAAGTATGGCGAATAACATAATATTAGATTACTTAACAATTCTGAAAAAAATATAATAAAATTTAAAGAAAACTAGATATTTTTTACCAGTCTGTTTCTGAAAGAGGGTAATATTTCGAATGTAATGCATCAATCTAAGATCGAATATCCGTATTTGAACAATAATCTGTATATTATTCACTTTTTGATTGAGACCGCACTTTATTTCGTCTAGGTACATGTTTTAGCTATTTTTATTCGACGTAAGATTTGAACTTAAATATTTTATTTTTGATGGTAACACCTAAAAATGGGAGCAAAACTTGATTCACTGGTTATTTGCCAATCTAGTACAGTGCCTGTCTTCCATAATATATTCCTCTACAAATAAATATTTTTTAGTAGGTCCAGCTTCATTATTTGGGTAAAACCATTATTATTTGCATAAAAAATGATAAGTGGAAGTGCGGAGTCTCCTAATACAAGCAATTCCTTGCTTAAAAGGTGACCTGCAATAATATGTATCGAAATTGCCCATTGTAATTGAAATAAAAGTTTTCTTTTATTTTTTTTATTTATTAAAGAATAAGTCTGGACGCCCCTGTCAGATTTAGTTTAGCAATCTTATCTAGTAAAGCAAACATGATTGAGTAAAAAACCGGCCACGAAATTATCAGTAATTTTATATAAATTTAACTACTAATATTTATAAAGTATATTCTCCTTTTAATTATATTTACATTATATACAGACTACAAATAACTAAACTAATGATAAAAATAAGACTAAAAGTAAGAAAATATAAACATCTAAACAACGACGACAATAGGACACTTAGGCGTCAAAGTACTCCTCCGCATCGCTGTCATCTGGAAACGTGCCCAGAAGAAATAAAAAGTGTAAGTGTCCTATGGTCGTCGTTGTTTAGATGTTTATATTTTCTTAATTTAACTTAAATTATAGATGGCTTTTTCGATTGCAATCAATATTGAGACGGTTCAGAATTTAGGTATAAGTTTGCGCTTGTGTCTTTCATTTGGCACGGCTTAACATATCAAGGCACGCTGGATAAAAGGAAATTATTATACAGGGTAGATAAAAAATCGTGGATCAAACGAAACAGGTCGATCAGTAATTCTTTGATAGTGCATTTTTTTACAGTAATTTTCTAAAGTTACAAATAATTTTTCGTGAGACTTAAAAAAAAAGTCAAATAAAGAAAAAAAAAGCCAATACTCATAAATGATGGTACCCTGTCATAAAAGTAGTTTTGTACTGATCATACATTCTGGAAGCAACTAAACACCCTTTTTTGTTTTAAAATAGGGACCCATTTTACTCAAATAGCCTATTTATTACAAATATCGGTATTTAAAAAGAAAAACAGTAAAATAGTCATAACTTTTAAGGAGATCAAGTAAGGGCCCTCTGCCACAGATATATTTTTTACTGCGAATAACCACAACTATTTATGTTTCGTTTGATCCACGATTTTTTACCCAACCTGTATGAACTTAGCTGTTGTAAAGAGGCTCTGTGGTATTGACTCTAAATTACTAGTTGCATGTTGGGGGTTCGAACCCAAACAGGCTCATTTCTTTGTATAATTTATTTCATCACCACTATTCTAAAAACGGAGAAGTAAAATTACGAAATGAAACCAAAATAAAAGATAGTTTATCGCTCAAAAAATTAAGTTTGTTCTCTAAGCCCTTAAGTCCTAGACAAGAGATGTACCCAACAATTTGAATTGGAAACATTCGTTTTAAAGATAAAGGCTGCAGTGTGGTTTCTTCAACACGGATATTTAGCCAGAAGATTGAGTGTAACAAAAACTACTAATTGAACCGACCAAACTTCCTTGTACGGTGTCTTTGACCTTGACCTCGGCCTGGACGCAGGCGCGGAAGACTAGTCAATGACGTCATCAAAGTCGCGTAGTCCCCAATTTAGTAGGTGTCAATCGACGCTTGTTTCTCTACTTAGCTTCATGTCTCGGGATAATGATTTGTTTTCATGGGGTCGATCCATGACAACAGAATGGAAGGTTAATGCTATCGGGGCCTCATCGCCTATTACCATTGACAGGTAGGGTAACAAGATAAAAGAAAACTATTCACTTGAGTAGCTTACTTTTTATAAAGGTTGTGTGTTGTTGAGTAGGTAAACCTAGTTTTATTTTATGCATGTACTTTATTGATATCAACGACAGCGTAGTGGTATGGTTCAATTTTGTTGAGGGTACCTAAAAGGCCTCCTAACCGCTAACCAGTACTCATAGATGCTACGGGGTTCAATTCCACGCGAAGAAAAAATGTTTTTCGGATAATAAATTGATAATAATTAACATTTTAGTTCCCAAGATTTTTGGTAAAGAAATAAATTTCAACATAATATAAAAAAATTATACTAATGATACTCTTAAAGTTTGAGGTCAACCAGCTATTATACTTATTAAAAAATAAATAATCAAGTATAGAGAAAACATATGACGGTAAAAACGAAAACAAAATTAATCAGGAGATCCAGCCAGTCGTATCTAACATATTGGAAGCTATAAATAATTTTGTTCCCGAGCAATATGGAGTAGGAACCACTAGGGCTAGGGTAAGGGAGGGAGGGTGATTACGTCAACAGATAGTCTGCCGCCAGGACTACGTCACACATCCATTATTTTTACAAATATATTTTTTTTTATCTACGAAAT
Source organism: Noctua janthe (assembly GCA_910589295.1). Lineage (NCBI taxonomy): Eukaryota > Metazoa > Arthropoda > Insecta > Lepidoptera > Noctuidae > Noctua > Noctua janthe. Next base: position 6,797,884 of record OU342560.1, read on the forward strand.
ACTTTAGTGGGACAAGGCCGGTTCACACTATGCGTGTTGACATGCCATTTATTTGTTCTAATGTAATTGTTTTTAAACAAGTTATTAATAAAACTACTTGTAAAGCAGGTCACATAAAGAACTGTAGTTGTTTTATTCATAAACTAGGTACAGTGTAAAAGGAAAAGAAAACAACGTTAGAATGAAATGAAACCAGTTCATCATCATCATCATCTGCCTAGCCTTTTCCCAACTATGTTGGGGTCGGCTTCCAGTCTAACCGGATGCAGCTAAATACCAGTATTTTGCATGGAGTGACTGCCTATCTGACCTCCACAACCCAGTTAGTACTGGGTAATACGATACCCCTTGGTAAGACTGGTTGTCAGACTTTTTGGGCCACTGACTTCCTAACGACTGTCAAAGATCTACAAATGACACCCGGGACCAACGGCTTAACGTGCTTTCCGAGGCACGGAGGAAACTCGGTATGTAATGGGTGGTCACCCATCCACAGACCAACCTAGGCAAGCACGGCCAAATGAAACCAGTTCATTAGACTTAATTACAAGGAAAATTTAATTTACACTGAAATGGGTTATCTTCCAGATTTAATCAAGTTTTAACAAATAGCAGCAGGTATTTGGGCATAGAAATTACAAAGAAAGGTTAATAAACTTTATTATTAATTAACTTAGAATTCCAGTTACACTTTCAGAAACCCGTATTTTTTAGTTTATGTTGTTACTGGGCGTTTTTGGAATATAAGATTATTAAAAATGAGTTCGTAGGTATTTATGAAACTTAAGAACATACTGGGTGTAAACAGACCCTTCACATAGTCGTCAACCAAGCATTCTGTACATCAAACTAAGTTACTTTACGCAAAAAATATTGCTGGGAATCGACTGTTTTTTTTGGGGTGAAAAATCACTTCTTACGGTAGGACTCGATGGCAAGCACTCAAAGCATTGTGCTGATGGATGGATTGAATAGTACGGGGGTCGTGGACGTGTGTAAAGTAAAAATCTTACATTCAAAACATGTATTTAAAAAAAAAACTTGTGAAAAAGTTGGAACTTTGACGTCCAATATCTCCTTAACTAGAAGGTTCCCAGGTATGGTCTAGAACAAAAAAAATATCTCAAAAACGGGGAGAACAAGTGCCTTTCGGCTCTTTTTACACCCTTTATACATATATTTTGATTGCAGGTGTATAAATTTTTTTTCTAAATATAATCTACAATCATCTAATTCGTAATTTCTATGAACCCAAATCGTAATGATTAAATCACTTATGTCTTTTTTAATGTTTACCTAGGGGAAATTGGTTAGTGTTTCCACCCGTGAAACATACAACGCCAAGAAAATCACCAATTCGTTGCTAGAGGAAAAAAAGTTAAAAACGATATCGTAAGTGAACCCATACCACTATACCCATGCTAATACGTGCACAAAAGAGGTTAGTAATGGAATGTATATTACAAGTACCTAACTATATTTTACCTGCTTACCGAACTCATTCTACAGGAAAATAAAATAATAGAACGCGAACGCAGGCGCTAAGTTCGCATAGTGTAAACCGACCGTAACTGATGACTCACTTTCGTTGTAAGTACTAATGAAATGAATCGTGCTGAGCCGACTACACTGTGCTGGCTCTCAGTATCGTGTTGATATTGCTGGAGGTTACCCGCCACCATATTGTTATTAAACAAGTGTACTTTCTGTTGTGTTAACGTGCCTATAAAACTCTAGGTAAGTTCCGTGTTTATGCTACTTATATTCCTCAAAGAGTTTTTAGTTCAGATTCAAGACGTGTAATTTTTTGTTCTAATTTTAAAGATTCTGTGATCACGGAAGTCGGTGAGGTTATTGCTTCTTAGATCTCGCGCGTGTAACGTTATAAATGTTTTAGTTTATAGGTGGTTTGCGAATGTGGTTGTCGTGTTGTTTGTGGAGAAAGTGAGATATAACAGGGTGTTGACACTAAGTCTATGTGTTGCTTTCTCCCCTGCTATTACGTCACATGTAGTAACTTATTTGTCGGGAGCGGCACTAAGTGATTAACTTAATTAAGGTGGTGGCCACAAACTCAGTATTTTACAACAAGGTCATCAGTTCAACTATATATCCGAACTATAATCACATTAATTATTTGTTAAATGTAATACTGAAGGTGTTCGGAAATATGTTACACAAGCACACGTAAACGGCTGAACAAATTTGGATGTAATTTGGCACGCACAGCACACCTATGTCTTGGTAAAGTTTACTTACCTATCATATATTGCTATATGGAGATGTAAAGTGGAAATACCTGGAAGAACTTGACTCTTCGTAATCTTTCTCAGTATACATGACGTGTTGTTTATCTATTTCTTCAATCGCACAATATCATTAGTAGGTACCTACCTGCCTACCTACATATTTTTCCTGTTACCACGATATTATGATACATTTTTTTACGCTGTTTGGTTACTTACAACATTCAACAGGCGTGTTACAAGTACCTGCCTCGTTTTTTTAATATTTTGAATAGATTTCTATTGTTTGTTTATTTATTTTGGCTCTTCAACAATGAGTAGGTACACTATTCTAGATACGTATTTAAGTAATCATTTCAAACTTAAGTCTAAGTGCCCCATCTATTAAAGAATAAACAACTAATTAAACAAAAAAGTAATTGTTCTAAAATGATAATTATGTTGATTGCATAACTTTTATTTCTTTATTAGTTCTTGAACAGACAGCTCTTCAAAGTTAAATATTCGTGTTCTAGTGTTTTTACGTACTTCAGTTCAGTCAGTTTCAAAACACAAAAGTGGACAGGAACCTGATGCGTGTACACAAATGTGTGGCTATTCTGAACACAACGTTTTGTTTACAAATCGATTCATGAAAAGGACAATGCATCATATAAGCCGTTGTTCTGACTCTGTATAGACAATCCAATATGTAGCATTTGAAATACTATAGAGTTAACTGACGGTCGACCACTTTTCAACCTTATAACTTTGGACATAAGGGTGAAAAGTGGCCGGCAGTCAGTGATCTCGGAAGTACATACCTACGTGGGGACGTACCACAGAGTAATTTTAAAGTTATTTATATTTTACCTTCGCTCTAGCATCGCTGTCAAAACCATAGTGATTTATGCTAGTAGCAATAAGAGTTTTGGTGGTATCATTGACGAGTCAGTCAAAATTATAGTAATAACTAGCTTTTGACCACGGCTTCGCTCGTACGGAAATTAACCGACGGAACGTTTTATTTAGCCTTTTATTTTGTTTCTTTAGCCTATGACACTCGGGAATAATGAAGCTTCTCGTTAATTAAAGAATTTTCGAAATCCGATCAGTAGTTTCGAAGATTACCCCTACATACAGAGTTACAAACAAATTTTATCGTATTAGTAGCATTACAATATCCATGAAACTAAGATTAATTAAGGCTTACAGTGGATCGAATAGATTTCCCACCCGCACGCAAAATACGCGCTTTGACGTGGAGTTGCGGACACCAGCCCGTTATACAATACAATACAATACAAGGCTTACAGTGGCGAAGGTTCCATACAACTCGATTCCTACCGGCTTCCCTTTGAAAAATGTCACAGTGGCAGATTCTATAGACAAATAGTATAATCACATTAAAGATATGTACTCCAGCTTACCTCTTACAAAATTGACCCTTCGCTACTGAGGCTTACCTATTACTAGGTCACAATAAATAAGATAGTCTGACTCCTAAACTAGGTGTCGGTACCTGTGACTTTGGAGTCCGTGATTGCCTGTAACAAACAAAGCCATATTTATAGTAAATCAGTCAATATTTATATTGAACTTTATTTCCGGGATGAGTACTGCATTTAAACTAAACTTTTATTTATAAATAGACACGGACTTTGCTATGTTGTTGAAACTTGTATGGAAGAACCGGTTTTATATTGAATAATGTTACATCAGATTAAAATATTTGTATCTATGGATGGTAGGGTCAGCTAACTCGTATCGTGAATCACATATTATTCTATGTAACTTATCACGTTGTAGCCTGGTAATCCACGAGTCCCTCGACTCGCCTGATTGATGTTTGGCTGTGAGTTCAAGAGCTCTCGATAAAGCAGACCGTACATAAGAAAAGTATACAGCCAGCGTACAGCAAATGTTTTAAAAAAACAACTAAAAATGAATTCCATCATCATCAATATCATCGGCAGCCTTGTTCCATACACTGCTGAGCATATACCTCGTCTTCATTGTGCCAGTCTTCCCTAGCCTGTGCGATTCTCAACCAGGTCTTACCCGCCATCTTTTGAGTTTCGACTTATCAGGCTGTTGGTCGGCCAACACACTTCCTGACCTTCTTGACATGTCATCACCACGTCTCGCCAAGTGTCCTGCCCACCCAGAAAATGAATGTAACTATGGGCGCATTATTAGTTTCTTAAAACAATTGCTGTACGCTTACAGTTGGATGCTGCTGCTCTTGGTGTGTGGCCTGCCTAACCAACCAACACTTTAGTAATTGAGCTATTGTTATTAACTTATAAGTAGTCATATATGTAGATAAATAATTGGCCATGGGTCATGAATAAAATTTTAATAGAACTGGTTGATAAGTAGCCTTTAAAATTAAACTATCAAAAACCTTTTTATTTTTTAATGAAAAAAAAAACAAAAAGGATATCCTAATGATTGCCTTAATAGTGTAGCTAGAATAGAATATTCTTTATTATGTACGCCATACAAGTAACATTCATAAAAGAAAACATTTCACATCGGGTTACACAAAGGGCGGTCTTATCGCTAAAAGCGATCTTTTCAAGACAAACCTTTGAATGAATTACAGGAAGAGAGACAGATAATACTGCAGGTATTCTGTGGTCTGTGGAAGACTACTTAGAAAAAAGATAAAGCATAGACTAAACTTTCAGCCATATCAGTTCGACTAGACTGCGGACGCGACTCCAGACACCAAATATTGACAGATAATTATGTCAGTGTCCGGTGTGTCCGCAGCCAGTCTGCAATCAAGTCCGTACCGGTTTGAATTCGAAGAGCAGACATTTTTTGTAACAAAACCCGTATTTTTTTATGAAATTCTGTTAATAGAGATAAAAAAATCGATTACAAGTACTTTGAAGGCGATGTACAAGGCCGCGCCCATTTGTTTACTCGTGACAATGGATATTTTTGTATGTCTATTAAAGGTACTACCCAGTTCACGAACGGTCGAGCACTTTTCAACCTAATTGCTTAGGGTATAAGGGTGAGGGCAGACCGTCAGGGAACTCTGTAGTAAATACTAACGGAAATGTCTCTGAACCTTAGTTTAACATAACATAGGTATGATACACGTCATTCAATATAAGGAAAAACTAAGGAAGAGGAGCTCGTGGTTAAATAATAACAACCGCTTGGGTCGATCTTTAGGTTAAGCCGTTCTTGCCTAGGTTGGTCTGTGGATGGGTGACCACCATTACATACCGAGTTTCCTCCGTGCCTCGGAAAGCAAGTTAAGCCGTTGGTCCCGGGTGTCATTTGTAGTTAGTGGCCCAAGAGTCTGAAAACCAGTATTACCAAGGGGTATCGTATTACCCAGTACTAACTGGGTTGATCAGATAGGCAGTCGCTCCATGTAAAACACTGGTATTCAGCTGCATCCGTTTAGACTGGAAGCCGACCCCAACATAGTTGGGAAAACGCTTAGGCTATGATGACAAGGAAAAACTAAAATACTTATTATAGGCTGTTATTGTGTACTTAAGTCGCGCGTTCGTATTAAGGGTCTCAGTTAAAGAAGCTTTAAGAGACACCTACATGTCCATCAGTGGAACAGATGGTAAAAAAATCTCCCAATCATCATTGAGAGGGACTCCTGTCTACACCTACTCGTGCTGTAGAATTCGTCATCATCATCATCCACAGCCCAACTTTATCAGGAATATGCTTCTCTTTGTTTGTGCCAATCTCCAAGCTCCCGCGCTATTTAATCATTCAGGTTTTACCTGCAAAGGCTAAAATTTCTAATAAAAATACAAATTACTTGCTAATTATAGAAGACCTCGTGGTTTTTTTTTGCATTTGTGATATTATTTTAAAATGAACATAACAGGAATATTGAATGTCAGCTGACTGATAATGTCAGTGGTAACACTAGTACTACGAAAATAACCCTTATGGCTATGACATTAAGGCGCTGTAGCTCTGTATTTTCCATAAATCATGTACAGATGACTTACCCTACCTCTTGTAACATTTAATAGATGAATTACAAATTGGAAATTACCGAAGATATTTCCATGAAGCAATGACTAATAACACTAAGGTTTTGAAAAAAAAAAAACAATGACGTCAACGGTTACTTTTGCTAACACTAACGTCAATAGTTAAATTTAATCTTTCCTATTGTTTCTATTTTGCTCCGGGTCGGGCAGTGTTATCGAGTTTTTCCATCACGAATTTCTCAGTAGCAGCCATGGACTTTGTTTTTGTGCCCGGTTTTATTAGGCTTGCCCCCCTACAACATGGTATATTAGGTACACCTCTGCCTAAAGGCGTGATGTTATGTTTATTATTATGATAGTATCGAGTAGAGTTAGATTACCACGGACCGGTCACTCTCTTCTAAAATACAATTTTTTTACTGTTATGAGGAAATTAATGCAGAACAAAAATTCATACATCAACGTCAGATAGGATAATTATGTATTGTTGCGTTGGGTTAGATGATAATATTCATAAAAATAATAATCATCTTGATATTGACCAAATTGAGCAACCGGTCAGTGCATATGCTAGTTTGCCTACAGGAAAATGATAACGACAACGAATTAAAAGTTTTTTTCGTATGCACGAAAATATATATTTTTAGAGTTAATTTTTTTTATTCAGTGGCCTAGTAACTCAAATCAATACCTGTTTTAGTGCGGCACAGAGCAAGTTCCATCAATTAATTGATTTAAAAACAGTGTCCATGGAGTTTCTTCTCCATAGAGATCTACACTTTGTAATGGGCAACTACAGTACTTTCACAAGTTATTATGCCTTGTGACTCTGTGTGTGTGTATCTTCGCTTTCTGTTGTTTTTCTGACATGCAAAAGTGCCTGTAATGGTCTAATTGAAACCATGTGCAAAGGTAACAACGTGACTTCAGTCTTGCGTTTGCTGAGCGTCCCGATTGCGATCTACGTGCGACGTCAGCGCATAAAAAAAAACGTGAAGTGCAAAGGCCCTCAGACCTGTCAAAGATCAAACTCAAGCACGTAAGATGTTTGATAGGTACTTGTTATACATTTGTGTTGTGCCTGTTGTTGTATAAATCTTTAGAAATACTTAGTCATACTCATAATGTGTATATAGTATAATGCGTTGTATACAGGGTGGGTCCACCTTGTAAGTTATAAGAGCCTTAAAATATTACCCATAACTAGTAAACATAGATAGTGTTGAAGCAAGTGAGCCTCAAACTACACTGTTAATTTCTATCTCGGGTTCGGTATTTGATCTCTAGCTATCATAGTCGACCTCATCTCTGTCCTCAGGACTAGTTTGAGGTCAAGAGTAGGCCCATTTAATATAAAAAAGAGAGAATTTGCACTGTTCAAAAAGGTAATTGCTACAATGTACCCAATTGGTTCACGTGATCGCTATAACAATCTTTCGGCATTAAACACAGCTATTAATTAATTACCAGCAATTTTTGGGATGACCCTGACGAGTAGTTGAGCTAAGCTCGCATCCTGACAGTAAAATAAAATTAACTCTTGGACATACATTCCTATTAAGAGTGATGAGTCTGACCTGTATAAATGCCTTTGGCTGAATACAAGTCAATTCGAATAAGGAAAAAGAGAATTTGTACATAGTTTATATAAATATATTATGTTCTTTTTATTCCTTTGTTTTTATTGAATACTTGCGAGAGAAAAATTACATCATAAAGCAAGTAGGCATTGTAATTATTTAATTTTCCTTCCTGTTGTTTCAATTTGATAAGGCGTTATTTACAAAAAAAAACTTCAATGTAATTAGAACTTACGAAGTATAGTTTGTTTTATATACCTATATATTTAAAATCCGAAGAATACCCAAACTAAAGTGGCAGTGGGCAGGGCACATTGCTCGCAGAACAGATGGCCGATGGGGCCGAATAGTTCTGGAGTGGCGACCGCGAACCGGAAGACGTTGCGTTGGAAGGCCTCCCACTAGGTGGACCGATGACCTGGTGAAGGTTGCAGCGATCCGCTGAATGCGAGTCCCACGGGACCGGTCAATGTGGCGATACTTGGGGGAGGCCTATGTCCAGCTGTGGACGTCTTTCGGCTGAAATGATGATGATGATATTTAAAATCACAAATGTTATAGTTATAGCTACCTGCTCTAAATTATTGTTTAACTAATAAAAACATTCTGGTGATCATGACCTGAATTCTTATTAGTTCATGTATATCACTTACGGTTTTTTGAATTATCTGTAATGGTTTTAACTTACTACTACTAAACAGGATCGTTACTTTAAAAAAATCATTAAGACATTATCAGTATCAATGATAACACATTATCTTGATCCCCTTTCTAGGTCAGGCAGTTAGTACACAATGTACAGTCTAACAATTAATCTAGAAGTAAATAGATAGAATATAGGTTCTACCTTTGTCATCATCTGCCAAGCCTTTTCCCAACTATGTTGGGGTCGGCTTCCAGTCTGACCGGATGCAGCTAAATACCAGTATTTTACATGGATTTAGAATTAAGAAGACTTAGTACAAAATAATTCGATACCCATTGGAAAGATTGGTTGTTAGGAGTTTCGGGTCACTGACTACATGTATCGACTGTCAAAGATCTACAAATGTCAGGCGGGACCAATGGCTTCTGCGTTCTAGAATATACTTTATTGTAGGTACCTACCTACTTCAAAATTGTTAGCCAGCTATTTTAAAAATATTGCGAATTCTACGGGTACAACGGCAGTTTTTACATTGTATGAAAAATAAAAACACTTTTCGTTTCTGTCTGTGTGACCGATCTTTTAAACTATTCAGTAGATACTGTTTTAAGCTTTCACGGTTTACAACTAAACTTATACTGTCACTTACGGGATATCTTCCGTGATTATTCTTTATTTTGAATATTGCTAATAATTATTGCTTTTTAATTAATTAATCATTCAATATAAATTTCCATGCAGTTTTCTGCACCAATCAGAGTACTTATTCTGAAAGGTTTATTTCTCTATTTGTCTATGACACAAATAATTATAAAATTGTCATATTTAAGGTTCTTGGTACCTGAATGTCAACCATTTTTGACTGTTCCTTCATCTTTATCGCTACTAATTAGAATGTAACTTTGTCTAGACTCTCAGTGTTTTCACGATAATGGTCATTCAGCGTTCGTTAGTGGACATTATGAAATTTAAATAGTCATTAAGCTCGAAATATTGAGCATTTTGTTATCCTGCAAAAGTGTGCTCTAGCGTAATGACTAAAATAATTTGTGGTTTCTAAATACCTTGATTTTATTGCACCAAACTGATAATGGTTTGTTCAAGAAATAATATCAATTAAAAGCAGATTAATATTAAGTACCTTTGACGGTTTCAATTCGATAGATTATAATCTACCGAAAAATAATGCGTTAAATTGTAAGCGGTATGTTACGGTTCACAATCTTTCGACAGTTTACAATCTCGCAAGATAGATTATAATCTAACGGTTTTTACAATTTTACGGTGACATGTACAGGGTTTAACAGAAAGGGTATAGTCATTGTAAAAAATTATCAGCTGTCCCATACATTTGAGTCGAGTAGGTATTGAAATTTTGTATAGGACAGCTGATAATTTTTTCACATTTACTATATTGAACCCAATGAGAAATTTGTTCAGTTTGATGGTCTGCAGCATCCTTTCATAAGATTATACCCTTTCTGTTACGCCCTGTATACGTAGACCTAGGTACTACTATTTCACTGACGGACGACCACTGTTCACCTTTATGCTCTGAGTAATAAGGTTGAAAAGGGGTTGACCGTCTGTGAGCGCGGTGGTACCTAACATTTTCATGTGCATAAAGTTTAGATAGTTTATACTATTTTATTTTTTATTCTCACTAAAAAGTGTGTTGCACTTTCCTATGAGGAAATACATACATAGCAGTGATAGTCTAGTGGTGTGACCGTCAGACTGACAAGTCATTGGTCTCGAGTTCGAACCCAAGATTCACTTGCACTTCTGATTTTTTGGATTCATATGTGTATTGTATAATTATAACTTGCTTCGGTGACGGGAAACATCGTGAGGAAACCAGCATGCCTGAGAGATATTTCTCGACGACATGTAAAACCAAGTCAGAGGCCCATGGGCGGCATAAAAACTCTGACACCAGGTTAGGCACTACCCACACGGTTAAGAAGATAAGGAAATACCTTCCTATGTTAAGGAACCTAGGTATAAACGGTTAGTTAGGTCAATAATGGAAAACTAAATATTTTTCCTGTAAAGGTGCGGCAATCTAGACCAACACCTGAAAACATTCTTATCTGGTTGATCCAGGCTTATTTTTTATAGCAAACACTTCATGTTTTATAATTAAACATTTACATTTGCGCATAGGTATGTGGAATTCTGATAAAATGCACGATATCTGATTTCTCTTCTTCACAAACCCACTTCTCCCTCTTATCTGACGTCTAATTGTCAATATTTATGCTCTGCGCACAGCAAGAATCTTCGTTCTGCTAATAATTGTCTTTTACGATGTCCTTCTCACCGCTCTGGTTTTATAAAATCTTCTTTCTTTGTCCAGGCGGTTTTCCTTTGGAATGCGCTCCCTCAGAGTATCAGGACGGTGACCAGTCAGTTCACTTTCAAAGTGAAAGCTCGGGAATATATACACAAGAAGTTAGCAGATTCGTCTCTGAACTAAGTTGTTATAGTTTTTCTTGTTTATCTCTCTTAACTTTATAAAGTTTAATATATGTATGTATATAAGTATTTATTCTTATATATTTTAGTTATAAATATTTTCTAGTCTTTTTTTCTGCTATTGCACCTACTGTATATTGTCTCTGCATCACCCTAAGGTAGACTGGTAGAAAATGCCTATGGCATTAAGTCCGCCTTTGTACAGTTTTTTTACTTGTGCATAAAGTTTTAATAAATAAATAAATAAATAAATATAATATGTTTGAACCAACTTCAAAAACACGACGCTATTTTAAACTTTATGAAGTACTAGCTGTTGTCCGCGGCCTTTGTCTGCGTGAAATTTTAAACCTTCCTCGATAAATGGGCTATCCAACACTAAAAGAATTTCTCAAATCGAACCAGTAGTTCCTGAGATTAGCGCGTTCAACCAAACAAACAAACTCTTCAGCTTTATAATATTAGTATAGATATTCTAAGACGTTTTATAAAGTTTCTATTTCTATCTGTTTTTTTTATTGTCTTGAAGACAGGTAGTCTTCACATGGTGTGAAACATTGGAAGAATAACGACATTTACCTGTACTTTTACATACTAGGTGGAAGGGACATCGGCGTACACACGGCGGCACATGAAGCTGTACATTTCCAGTATAACTTGGCCTCGCTTTGTATAGATTTCTTATACAATGAGAGATCCGCATATACTGGTTATGGAAAGCTTGATTGGCCGTCGTGCGTACAAACGAAATAGAAATTTACCATAGAAGTTTTTCATCGGTAACTAAAAAAAATCAGCTGCGTCGATGTCCGTTCCACCATATGCCTATTAACCACTATTATACACTTATGTTCTCTGTTCCAAAAAGGTTGGAAACACTGGTACAGGGAGTCTTTTACCCAGACATGGAACAGTAATAGGCTGGTATTTTATCATAACTATTATTTTTAAGTTAGTATAAGAAGGTCACAATATCAAATATGCTCAAAGCAAATGGTCTTTCTTTCCAGAAATTCACCATGAACATCGTACCAGTCGGTCCCGAGCCCTCCCAGATCTCATGCCCATCGTGCCGGGCCACCATCGTCACGAGGGTAGAGAGGAAGTCTACCACAAAGACCCATGTGATTGCACTCCTCCTATGTTTGTTCCTGTAAGTATCCGTTTATCTACTAACCTTGATATATTAGGTAGCGTTTGTAATCACAAAAATTAAGTTATTTACGCACGACTGCCAATCCAGTTATACAAAACCAGTTTATGCGGAACTCTCATTGTACGGGAAATCTATACAAAGCCCGGCCATGATATACTGAAAATGTATAGCTTGATGTGGCGCCGTGTTTACACTGAAAATATTACTGGTGGACCAGCGCAATGTGTGCGGTTTGTGGAATACTTTTCGTGCTCTTTAAAATGTGCTCTTATTTTGTGTGCTCTGGATGGAATACCTCGATATTTCATAGACGTTGAAGATTTTGAGCCTGGTGTCCTTGTACTGCCAAATTTGTTAGTGATCCAGTTTGTTGGCGTCTTGTAAACAGTAAAACACGGATGGTGTTTAGCTTGTTAGCACAGATATCTTATGTTTCTTACCTTAGTCACCAACGTTTTAGTAAAGCATAATTTGTGTCTGTTGTGTTATTCTCTCACGTTTGTTTAAAAAAAATGTTGTCATATTAAAAATTTACAAGGTCGGGCAACAGGTTGGTAACACAATTGCTCACAGATGAGAGAGTCACACTTCATAAACAATGCGCTCCTAAAGTTTTAGAACATAACAACAATATAACATCACGCTTGTTATTTCATAAGTGTTAGACAGAGAAGTAAATACAGTAGGCACAACCATATTTCACCAATTAGTTATGTTTTAGTCCCACTCCCACTACAGTACTTCCACAAGTTATTATGCCTTGTGACAGGGACTGTAGATTCATCCTATTAGTTTTGACCTCCAATAGTGCCTGTAACGGTCTAATTAAAATAAATGCTTTGAGTTTGAGTTTCCCATGTAATGTCCTGAAGTTTGAGAATACCGTAGACAACACTATTCCCCTTTATTTACCTACATTTTATCGCAGTGCAAACATTAATTTGATAACAATATTTACCATGACGCATATGCTACGGATAACCAACGCGCTGAATAAACTTATAAAATTATCGTTATTTCAGTTACCTATGTAGGGTTATGACTGTTATGCCAATTTGAGAATAGATTGTACATATATAAAATAGTTATTAAGTAGGCACGTTTATGATATTGGTGGTCAGGAACACAATAGTTCATAAGGTAGCTTTCTGAGACAGTATAGATACATTCCTTGAATATTTCCATTGAATTTAATGAAGGCGATAGTAATTTGTTCACGCTGTGATCGCTTTGTTTATGACGGGGCTTACACCGACCAAAGGCATCAATATAGGTAGATGATCATTAGCAAAAAACACTCATTCACATTTCGATTACCAGAAAACACGTTTAAAACATTCGATTGAAATCTGCTCCATTGGAAGCCAGTAGATAAAAAAGTATGAAATCATAGGGTGGAGGCGCCAGGTTAGCCCGCATTTAAATTTTTCTTAAACTTTTTGAAATATGTCTTCTTATGAAACAATCATTCAATGGGATTAAATTAACTTAGAGGATTGTATTGATGAGTTTAATGATTATATTTATGTAAATTCATACGTGTTACGGTCGTAATCATATCTTGTTCAAAAAATACAGCCCGACACTGAATGAATTAAATGAACTGAATTGCCAAAAACGTAAAAAAAAATTGAATTGCGCGGGCTACCTTAGCGCATCCGTTAAACGTTATTGGTCTTCATTGCCTACTCTGTATTCTGCAATACCCTACGTTCCTTGTTTATGAAAACCAGCCAATTCACAGGTTTTATATTATCATTCAGAAACATGACACTATTACTGACACAACTGTCACAATTATGTTTGATAAAAGTGTAATGTTTCCCGAGCAGGCAATGTTATATATAAACTACGTGTAGGTCATTTAGTTCAACAAGTCATTCAGTCACTCTGTCAATAAAACTTTTATTACCAGTATTATTTTTCATTTTTATTTTTGTCAAAATGTTGGTATCTGGTAACATACGTCTATGATTCATTTATACGCTGATAAATGCGTAAAATAACAGTTAACTGTGTTGAGATTCTGCCTTAAAATTTTATCGTAACATACTAAACGATGACTTGCTCCCATCTGCTCAACAGTAGTGCTATTTAATTGTGCTCACGACAGGCAACTCACAAAAATTAAAAAAGTATTGCAAAATCACTATGAGGTGGTAGTTGAACTATTGATACTTAAATCAAATAATCATCTTGTTACAAAAACAGTTATAAGTTCGTAATCAAGGCTGCCAATATCAGAAGTCTGGCTTTACATCATAAGTAAAATGAGTTTATTTTAGAATAGTTACATCACTGAACATAGCGTATCGGCCTATTATCATGCCATATTTGTTTTTAATTGAACTCAAAATTGCCATTTATGTAGATATTCAGGTGGCAATAAATATGAAAGAAAGTGACACTCGAGTTGAATGGCAAGCGATCGAAAAAAGGCTAACTAGGTACGCGTCGATCGTCACGTCGTCATTTTTCGAAAACAGGAAGACGTCCTCATTCAACCGTTGCGACTACGCGTTTATTTTCTCCGAATTTAATGAAGGCGATAGTCATTCGTTCACGCTGTGATCGGTTTGTTTATGACGCGGCATACACCCACTAAAGACTATAGCTATAGGCACACATAAAACAAAACACTTATTCACATTTCGAATACCAGGAAACACGTTAAATACATTCGTGACACTAATGACGTCTCGTGTACCTGTTTGTTGTGTACATGTGTTACAATTTGACCTTGGTCTTTGTACAAACAAATACAGATTACAATATCAGATCGTTGACACGACAACGATTTTAAAACAATCAGTTTTGTAGATCAACTCGGTTTGTCTATTTATTAACAAGTCTAAGCTAACCTTGAATTCCGATCTTCGCCGTAATTCTTGTCTAGACAAAATTAAGCGTTTCGTATTATCGCCTTCACATGCTGCTTTCGTTTAAACTACAGAATATCTTCAGTATGTAGCTAAAGAAAATAAATTGAACGAAGGATAGGTATAGCCATCTACAGCTGTTTTGCATTTCAGCAGTTGATAATTTATTTGAACTAAGCGACAACATAGGCTATATGAAGACCCTTTCTTACTGCATAGGTCAATTAAAATTCATTAAATTAAATAACAAATATTTATGACACTTCAAGCACAGAAGTACAGAGGCGGACGAAAAAAATATCTTAAATCTTTATCTTGGTAAATATCTTTGTAACGAAGCCTTTCTAAGTACTACTTTTTTTGAAAGATTTAATTTGTAAAAGCTATAGAAGCATTTGCCAAAGTTTATGGATAACGTGAAGAACACGGTGTATATTAATACATATTATAAAATATGTGTTTGGTTTGTTTGGTTACATAGCTGACTGTTCTGAAACTGGGCCATTTTTAATATAACTGACAATGAGAGAAATTTGTAGGCAAATAAGTGACATTTTCAAGACAATGGTTGCTTTCTAAAATACTTATAAGATCAAATATAAGCTCACAACTTAGGACGCATTAATGATAATATTTATCCGTGGTGCTAAGAAACTGGGCTTATCCCAGTTGTAAACACCCTTTTGTGCTTATTGGCCTTGTTTTATTCTGTCTCCTGCTGATATGGAGGGAAGTGGAAAATATGTTTTTCCAACTCCTCTGCTATTCTTTTCTGATTAATTTCGTTGCGGGATCCAAGTCAGTTAAATTGTTTCTCTGGGACATCTTCGAGCTTCATTGTCTCGGCGGTTTTCTAGTGGTCGCCACTGCTGATTCTGGCTTCCAGGAGTTGCAGTGGTTTGGCGATAGTGTGGCGGGCTTGTCCCATTTAAGATTCTTAGAAGATGTATAAAAGAAATTTGTAAAATTGTCGAATTGTCACGTCGCCCCTGTCACCTGTACCTAGGTTTTAATAAAAATCTAGGCCCCCAAGATGCGCCTGACACATTTATCGACGTAGGTGAGTTATTATACATTTCGCTTCATCTAAAATGTCAGTATGTGTGTTATAAATTCCACAGGTCGTCAATTATTGTTGAAATTGTTTCAGGGATAGTGTTATGTGGACGCATGTAAATTACTATTTTATTTTGCTTCATGATTACCTAAAATTGTTCTAACGGAAGGCACATATAATATAATTATCTGAATGTGACCAAGGTCATCGGCAGCTGTCATTTAAATTTAAATTATTTTAATAATAGTTAATTATTATTACATATATGTGTTGCGTAAAATAATAATACACTGCCTCGTTAGTCTAGTGGTTGCAATCACGATTGCTTAGCATGAGGTCCTGGGTTCGATTCCCGTGTCGGGCAAATTGTTTTTGGGTTTTATCGTCAGGAATTTCTCAGTAGCAGCCACGGAGTCTGGATTGGTGCCCGGTTGATGGCAATAGGCTCGCCCCCTATTACATGGGACTTAAACATAACTGACGAAATGTTCGTGTACTGTACTTGTTAGGTACACCTCTGCCCAATCCTTCGGGGATTACAAGCGTGATGTTTTGTTAAAATAATAATTCCGTTAGTTTGTAATGTAGGTAGGAACAACAAATTATGAGTACAAACAAAATATTCCGAACAATATTATTAAGTAGGTAGGTAAGATATCCAATGACTTAATTAAGCAGTTTCATAAATAATTCTCATTGACGTCAATTGCGATTATTTCAGGACAAATATCTGGATACCTACCTACCCTGCATTGTACTGAATTCTAATAACGTCGAGTTTATATTAGATTCGATTGTAGAGCGTAGGCGGAAATTCAAGGAAAAACTTGCGAATTGTAACTACTGATAATAGTCGAAGAGTGTTGTTTCATTGAAATAATGTGCCATACCCTGGGATTTCAACCTGCTAACTTATTATAAGATTAAACTGTTTTTTTTTAGAAACTATGTAGGTTGATACTTATTAGATCCAATGAAATAATATTTTTTTCAGTATTAAGGTTTTGAATGAATGATACTTTTCCTATAGCCTTGTCAACTTTTTTATAATTAACATCAGACGCTTCTCTTCTACCAATAGATGCTTAAATGAGAATCAAACCCAATTTTTCAGTAAGTATTTCATGATAATCATTATCCTGCCCTTATCACGATGTATTTGGGGTCGGCGCAGCATGTCTTCTTCTTCCTTACTTCTCTATTACACGTCACCTCAGTAGTCACCTCCTTTCTAGTCACATCATCCTTCACACAGTCCATCCATCGTTTCTTTGGTCTTCCTCTACTCTTATAGCCATCCATATTCATTATTCAAAACTTTCCTCACGACGTTTTCCTCATTCCTTAAAGCGTATATTTATTAGAAACTAGCTGTGCCCTGCTGTTTCACCCGCCGCTTCTGACTGGTCTTCCTTTTACGTGGAGTGATGTTATGTAGCCTATAGCCTTCCTCGAGAAATGGGCTATCCAAAACTAAAAGAATTTTTCAATTACAACCAGTAGTTTTTGAGATTAGCGCGTTCAACCAAACAAACAAACTCTTCAGCTTTATAATATTTGTATAGATAGTATAGATTCTCGTGTAATAGTAGTAAGCAGGCGGATATAATGCCATAAGGTATTATCATCCAATCAACCTTAGCATAGCAGCAGCCTATAATGTTCCCACTGCTGGGACACAGCCCTTCTCTCTATGTGAGGCAATGGGCTATAATCCACCACGCGGGCCCAGTGCGGGTTGGTAGATCTCACATGTCTTCGAATTTTAGGTTCTAGGACATGCCGGTTTCCTCACGATGTTTTCCTTCACCGTTTTGAGAGCAGTGGTGATGAAATAAATTACACAAAGTAATGCGCCTGCCTGGGTTTGAACCCACAACTTACTGCTCGTAAGTCGGGACCGCCACCACTGGGCCACCGCTGCTCTCAATCAACCTTAGTAGTATCCTAACCAATTGCATTTTTTGTTACAGTTGCTGGCCGTGCGTCTGCGTTCCTTACTGCACTGACTCGTGCCAGAACGCCGACCACTACTGCCCCAACTGCAACTCCTACCTCGGCACCTACCAACGATAGTTGACGGAAGATCTTCTATTTTGTAAACTTTTATAATTATTAAGTAAAATATAAGCAAATTATTTACCGTATTTTGTATGTACTTACAAAATGAAGTTCAAAGTGTTCCATCCAGCCGCATTTCCCCCTTATATTGTTAATTTGAATATTATTAAAGCCAGTGAGAGTAAAATGAGGGAAGATGGAACGGTAATGTTAAATATCGAAACGGTCAATACAAATATAAGTGTATTTGTGTAATTATATCCTATATCTATGTTTAGGTGAGTCGTGTGCCTGCAAATAATGTTCATAGTCTTTGTGTAACGCACAGTTTTGTAACTTTGTTATATTAAGGTCGGAAAACAAACATGCTAGTTACAGAATTTGTTATCTTTCAGGCTGATAGGATCGAGGAATTTTAGTGATTGTTACATTGGTGAACCATGAAAAAATAAATGGCATTCTATTTTGTGGGGAAATAGTCTTGCTGTAATGCCTGAATACAATTTTGAACTTAGCATGTCTGTCTTCAAGATCTAAAATATTATAGTGATGCTGATTTCTACTTTGGCTAAAGCTCTGTACTCACTGCTATTCCAATAGTTTGCTGGCACTGTTTTTTCCATCAATAAGACGCACAAAAATCAGAGTTATCGTCATGATAACAGAAAAACACTAAGTAAGGTTTATCAACGATACAATATCTAGACTCATTTATTTCAGTGATATTTTTTTAAAGAATATAATAAAAGTATATAATCTACCCTCTTGAGAATGTTACTTAAGCTTATGCACAAGATATCGCTTCGAAACTGTGTCTTGTTCAACCACAGTCTGGCTATGCTTGCTACTCAAGTATTATGATCTTTATTTCAAAGAAATAAAGTCTACAATGCTACGATATTATTAATCGTCCAGTAGCATGAACCAGCAATGAAATTTTTCTAAAATTAAAACATTTTATTTCGTTAGAAAAAGTGGTTAAAGCTGATATTGAATATTGGTAAAATTGTAATCAACTTTGTTATTTTTTTAATAAACCTTTTTGAACCTATTTAATTTTTTGATTTTATTTCAATCTGTCTAATAGCTGAATTTCAAATAGTATTGGTAAGTATAATATAATGTTACATTTTCCGCATTGTATTATTCTCCATAATAGATCAGGAAAAACTATGCAAAAAGGTGACAATAAAAAACAATTCTACCAAAAAAAGGGGAAAATACTTAATTCAACGCGAAAATCGTTCGTGCGTAAATATCCAAGTTTTTCTATGAACGTGACGTCACGAAGACGGCAGCATTGAGGGTAGTTCCGCAATAAACTGAGCCGAGTGCTTCCGCACATAAAATATCTGTCACGCGCCTCCCCGTCCGGCCGCGACGCGGCGCTAGCGGTGCGGCGGAACAGCGAAGTTTATGTAAACGATGGAGGTGGGTAGGGTTGCCAGTTTCTGTTCTAAAAAGTTATTGAATATGTTCGTTGACAGAGACTTTATAATTTTTTACAAAATAAAAAGTTTCTTGATATCACGCCTGTCCTCCCCAAAGGTAAGGTAGAGGTGTACCTATAGTACACCAACTCCAAGTAGTAATAGGGAGCGAGCCTACTGCCATCAGCCCCACACACGTCAATCCGGGCGGCTCCGGCTACAGCGAGATTCCTGATGCCAACGTTGGAATCAAATCCAAGACCTTATAGTCAGCTGTAGCACTCACGACCACTAAACCAACGAGACAGCCAGAACAGATGATAGTTATAATGTACTTATAATAAAGAATTTAGCTGCAACTTACTAACAGCAAAGACAAAATGACTCGCATTGGTTCAAATAATGTGACTCAAGGTTACTACTGTAATCAACAGCAACCTTGCAAGTGACATTTACTAGAGTTATCTCAGTTCTCTAAACCTTCTGTTGATGTGTCACAGGACAATGACCCGAAATGAGACCACTTCAAGATCATCAGCAAGTCTACGGAAATAATTTCATCTATCAAAGTGTCATCGAGATAACAAAAATCAGAAATAAGTCTAGCTGATAAGAGGAGAAGGATTTATCGAATGAGTCATCATTGAATGACACTCCATTTTGTAGACTTCAGCACACCATGCAATTTCACAAAACAAAACAAAACATGTCATGTCATAACACCTCAGACTACTAGGCGACTGTACTTTAAGGGACCTCGTGCAGCTACGATCATGACCTTTTTCCGGACCTGCGGCTTTCTTGAAGAAAACTGGTCGGGAGCCCGGTCATTATCATCTGTCTTGCCTTTTCCCAACTGTGTTGCTGTCGGCTTCCAGTCTAACCGGATGCAGCTGATTACCAGTATTTTACATGGAGCGACTGCCTATCTGACCTCCACAACCCAGTTAGTACTGAGTAATACGATACTCCTCGGTAAGACTGGTTGGCAGACTTTTGTGCCACTGACTTACTGTAACGACTGTCAAAGATGTACAAATGACAGCCCGGACCAACGGCTTAACGTCCTTTCCGAGGCACGGAGGAAACTCGGTATGTAATGGGTAGTCACCCATCCACGGACCAACCCAGGCAATCACGACGTTACCTGAAGATCAACCCGAGTGGCTGCTATTATTTAACCACGAGTTCCTCAAGTAGTGCGCGAGGTCCCTAATGGTTAGGCGGAGGTCTTCTTATAGTATACACTCATGTTTAAGTCGCATAGGTGGCGAGCCTATTGCCATCAACCAGTCACAAATCCTGACCTCTTGCTGAGAACTGCTGAGCTGAATTTTTACTTTTACGCACCAGTAAAGTGACGGCCCTTGCATAGAAACGTTTTCTATTCTAAAGATAGAGTACTGGCATGTGGTTAGGTACTATCTAGTCGGCAGTAACTAAACGAAGCACAGTTGGCAAAGACAGATTTTTTATTTCGTGTAATAATTAGAGATGTGTAATGTGTATTCGGTTATGTATGAAAAAAAAAACGCATTATTCATTTGAGTTAATGTGAAATTATTTTCAGTTTTAAACACTTCAGCGAAAAAAAAGGAAACTGAAGACGTGATGAAATTTTAATGAGCTGGGGTCTTTCGCAAAGAATTGGCTCAAAATTGCATAAGACCTAGAAAGCGTGCTCCACCCTAGGCCGCATCATCGCTTGTTACCAAGCGAGTTGCGTTCCAATGCAAGCCTATTTAGAGTAAAAAAATGGTGGAAAGAGGAAAAGGCTCTTGTCCTGCAGTGGGACAGCGCAGTCTCATACGTAGGTACCTACTACCTACTTCATAGTGTAATAGCCCTGGTTTAAAAACTCTGCAGACTCTAATTCTTCACTAAACACTTATCAACTTTCGGTAATATTAATCTAATGTTCACTAAAAATAAGAACAGTCATCAACTAAAATATTTGACGTCAGTTTTTTTTATACTGAATTATTGTTAACGATTTGTTTGAAGATTTATATTTGATTTGATTTTCCTTAATTTTCGTATACAATAAAGTAAACTCTTTTCAAAATTTATTTATTTATTTGCTCTCAAGCACATCACAAATTTTACAATAATACTGTCGGTTTTTGTGGATGAATCCTGAATTCAGAGTAAACAGACCATCCGATATCTAAATTCTAATACCAAGGAAGTTCCGTAGACCGTGTAGTACCTAACTAACATCATTGTGAGCACAAACGTACAGAGATGCTCAACTTGCTAAAATCATTTCCATAGCCAGCACATCGACCGTTGTGCACTCGCCTTTGAACCAGCAATAATTAAATTGCTTGGTCTCCTTGCAAGCGAGTTGCGGCTTCACTTCAATGGACAAACTTTATCGCTAACCGACTTAAGATCTGTGTACGATGAACTGCGTGGTGTTCCAGGAATGTATTGAAACTGGTTTGAAGCTCGTAGGAGTTCCAGACTGTGGTGAAGGCAAAATCAGCAGTAAATATGGGTGGAACAACATTGTTGGCCTTATTGCAAAACTAGGCTCATCTTCAGATCAATAAAGTATAAAAAAATATAAAACGGATCATTTTTAAATTCCGACACAGAAGTTCTAATTTCAAAAACTGACTTTAGTCCCGAATTTAAGTTGTCAATTTTGTTTTAAGAACTTTACACTTTTCAGAATAACGTTCGAAATACAAACTAACTTGAAGATTTTGACTAGGACCAATCTTAGAACGCGTTTTTTTAGACGATAGGTCTATGAATACGGTTCGTGTTCTAGAAATGAAACTGAAAGATTTAATTTGGTCATGCCGTGAAAAACTTAGCCAGTAAGAAGTTTGGTAGCTGGGATGACTGCTCCAGTGGCCAGTATAGTATGCTCCGGACGAACCCATCGTCACTCGTAAAGGCCCCAGATCGTACCCCAGATTTAAAACTAATCTACAATCTGCTTTAAAACCAAAGTTCTATGAATGATTTATCAATCATTCTATCCTTTTAGAAAACACTTAATTTGTTTTTAAATATGAAAAAAATATGTTTCTCATTCATATGATAACATGACTGCGGTTAAGTTAAATGGAATTAGATATAGTAACAGAAATAATTTATTTGCCATTAGTTTAGGTAAACAGATAAAATGGAGTTATCAATCCATAAATGTATTTTCGTAATTGCTTGATCGATTAGCACAAATATTTTGCGCTGTAATCAACGAAATTATCTTATCGATGAATTTTAACGCTCAAAGTTTGCAATGTAACATATCAAAGATCATAATCTTTGATATGTTACATTGCAAACTACATCCTACTTCATACATCTAACAATTCTGACATGCATGACATATCATGCATGTCAGAATTGTTAGATGTACTACAGGTACACTGTTCGCGAAGCAAGGCACGGATTACATCCATAACATAACACCACGCCTGTAATACTCGAAGTGTTAGGCAGTGGTGTACATAATAATACACCCACATTTCATCAGTTATGTTTAAGTCCCATGTAATAGGGGGCGAGCCTATTGCCATCCACCAGGCACAACCCAGACTCCCGTGGCTGCTACTAACAAATTGCTGATGGATAAACCCAGTAACACTTTGCCCGACCTGGGAATCGAACCCAGGACCTCATGTTCAGCAGTTGCGCTTGCGACCACTTTACCAACGAGGCAGCCAATTTCAACGCCAATGTCAATGCAATGGTACAATGGATTATCAAACTAATCAAGGGACAGGGAAAGGGTTAATTGACAGTCTCCGTCATCATTTCGAGTGAAAAGGTGCTTTCTTTACCAAGTCTTCAAATACAGTGCTGTTTTTTTGGAATCGGCGAGATATGAACGCATGTAGTCACCCTTGTTATGTTCTGTCATGAGGACACATCAAATTGGTTTGTACGTGATTACCATGCACATGACGTATGTACTATATGGGGTCGGCTTTATGTTGCCTGTGTGAGTAGTATATTGTAATAAGTAAAAGGCGTTTAGACGATTAAATTTAGATATAATATTGAAAATATATTTTTTTTTTCTTCACTTTTTATGTCTGGCTGTTTCTCCACTTTTTAATTCTAATTTCAGCCTTATTGTTTATTTCTTTTTTCTTTACAACGCAACGTGCCAGAGTTAATACCTAAATGTTGTTCTTGGCGCAGTGGCTGAGCGATTGGGTGCTGCGCTGCGTGTCGCGGGTTCAATCCCCGCACGGAACGAATATTTCTATGAGCTACAGGTGGTTGTTCCGGGTCTGGCTGTTTGTGTATGCGAGTTTAAATGTTTGTAAACGCACCCACGACACAGGAGAAATTCCTAGTGTGGGAAAACGTTGTTTTAAAAAAGAAAAGTAAGAAAGAATGAAACCAAAGGTCCTCCCGTACCTAGAAGACCTACAGTACTTAGAAATGTGAAAGCGAATTTTATCCTATAAATTAATAATAATTTGCCTAATACATACAATGATCCAGCGGATCCCTGCAACCTTCACCAGGTCATCGGTCCACCTAGCCTTTCAACGCAGCGTCTTCCGGTTCGCGGTCGCTACTCCAGAACCTTTCGGCCCCATCGGCCATCCGTTCTGCGAGCAATGTGCCCTGCCCACTGCCACTTAAGTTTGACTATTCTTCGGGCTACGTCGGTAACCTTGGTTCTCTTACGGATGTCCTCATTTCTGATTTGATCACACAAGGAAACTCCGAGCATAGCGCTCTCCATTGCCCTTTGGGTGACTTTAAGCCTTCTGATGAATCCCTTTGCGAGCGACCACGTTTCGGTCCCGTATGTAATCACTGGAAACACACACTGGTTATAGACTTTCGCCTTGAGGCACTGCGGTAAGTTGGACGAGAATATCTTCTCGTCCAACTTACCGCAGTGGTATTCCACGCAACTTCCCGAACGCTGCCCAGCCGAGTCGTATTCGACAATTGACCTCGTTCTCGAATTTAGACCTACCTAACTGGACCGTCGAGTCGCACGGGACAGGTCAAAGTGGCGACACTTGGGGAAGGCCTATGTCCAGCAGTGGACGTCTTTCGGCTGAAATGATGATGATGATGATGATGATACAATGATGTCACAGGATATTACGGAGTCTCGCTCGTGGTGGTTTAAGTTAGTTTTCTGTGGTTGTTGTTTTGTTCCTATGTTAGAATACTCGTACATGGTTTTTATTTATTATTTTACGTATCTTGTTGTCTTTTTTTAAACATTTTCACTTGTGGTTGCTCAATTAAATTTTATCAACAAAATTAATTACATTTATCATAAAGACGTGTTCCTGTATTTCCCGAACTAAAAACAAAACACTAGCTATTCAACTATAATTACACAGTCCTGTACTTTTAGAATTTATTATCGTTTTTTGCAGGTTTCCGGGCAGGCGGGCAAGCATTATTATTGTAGTATTATATACTACAATGCAGTCGAGTTCCGCTGATTACATATTATGAATAATCCCGTCATTTAAAAAGTCAGATTGATTTAACGTTAGTTTTAGTTGGGTTTCCCAGCCGTAAAAATGACGAATTTCCATGTTTTTTTTTAATAATTTCCTTAGAGCTCATAACATATCGATACGCCTTTAATCCCCAAAGGGTTAGGCAGAGGTGTACCTAATAGTACACCCACATTTCGGAAGTTATGTTTTAAGTCCCATGTAATAGGGAGCGAACAAATTGCCATTACTCAGGCACAAATTCAGACTCTGTGGCTGCTACTTAGAAATTCTTGATGGAAAAACTAAATAACACTTTGCCCGACCCGGGAATCAAACCCAAGATCATGCTCAGCAGTCACGTGTGGCATGCGCTAAATAAATGTGTAATCTTATTTCTTTTCTTTCGTGTTACGTGTTTAAAGGCATTTGTTGAACATCGCAACACAATACAACGTTTTGAATAAAGCATCATTTCTTTTATCAGCTCAGCAGTATTGTCGTGTGTTTTGCCAGTCAAAGGACACTATTTGCATTGCCGCCGGTCTTCCTCGACTTGTTACTACCCGATCACATGCTATCGGTTCCTATCTTTAGAATAGATACGGTTTTAGATGTCTCTGTACAAATGTCGTCGCTTTGACGACATTAGGCAGGAAAGTCTAACAGCCAGTCTTTTCTTTGAATTTAACGAGTGGCTTCTACTTTTAAATCATACGAGTATTACGTAATATTTGTACAGATGATGCACATCAAACTATCCGAAACTGTCAATTTTTCCCAATCAACCTTGAATCAAATGCTTCGGCGATAAGGTTGAAAATCTATTAAAGAAATTTGTAAGATTGTAGTAGCTTGAAGTGCGTCTGTCTGTTCCTAAGGAGGAAAAATTGGATTTTATTCAGAGAACAGTAGCAAATGAGGAAGGTAAGTGAAGGGCCTAGTCATTTGAACGAGCAGAGATTTGTTTTGTGCTGTGGTTATGTCTAAATAGAAAGTCCAACAATATTTTGCCAAAACACATTAAGTAAGCCTCGCATTGCGTCTACCGTCTACCAATATATATTTAAAACATAATTCTGTCACTGTTAACTTCAAACAATTTACAGAAACTGAACGATGTTTTAATGCCGTTTAGCGTTAAATGTATTTAGTGATTTCTGGTAATAACTAGCTGACATAAACATACATAGCTGAAAACAAAAACTAAAATACCAAAACAAAACACGAGTGTATCGCATGGCAACATACATTTGAAGATATGAAGTATTTGAGTATTACGGGCAGCGACAGTTTCAAGCGGTATTTTTGAGGTATGTTTCAAATTAAGCGCTCCATCGCTGCATTTTCGAATGGTGTTATGACAGAGAATGCCGAAATGAATGGTTGCTGTCCCATTGATCGATAGAGAGTTATTTTTGGGCATTTCTCGTCATCATCTGCCTGGCTTTTCCCAACTGTGTTGGGATCGGCTTCCAGTCTAACCGGATGCAGCTGAATACCAGTATTTTACATGGAGCGACTGCCTATCTGACCTCCACAACCCAGTTAGTACTGGGTAATACGATACCCCTTGGTAAGACTGGTTGTCATACTTTCGGGCCACTGGTTGCCTGACTTTCGGGCCTGTAACGACGGTCAAAGATCTACAAATGACAGTTGGGAACAACGGCTTCACGTGCGTTCCGAGGCACGGAGGAAACTCAGTATGTAATGGGTGGTCACCCATCCACGGACCAACTTCGGCAAGCGCGGTTTAACCTGAAGACCGACCCGAGCGACTGTTATTATTTAGCCACGGGCTCCTCTAGATAAATTATCCTCTAGGTAAAAATTTAATTACATATAACCGTGGTGCGAGTTTCCAGTAAAATTCTGAACTAAAACAAACAATAACACCTGTTTTCGGGGGAACACAGGTGTTTATGTGAAACTAAATCATCTTTTATTTTTTTGTTTGGAAAAACATCAATGAATTTATTAATACGTGGCTTCTATAACGTAGGAAGAGACTTTACGTAGTTCTCTTTTTAAAGATATAACTAAAAAAAAAACTGACTCGATTCGGGTTTTTAGTTTTTAAGGATTTTTTTTTACGATTTGCTGAACTCGAAGCATTTATTTCTTTTAAACCAATTACAGGCTCTTTTGAATTTATTGTCAAGGAGTCGGGCGGTCAGTCAGAGGAAGCTGCCGATACCAAAGAATAGCAGGTTTTAATGGAGAAGAACGAGTATGAAACTTCATATTATATACTTTATAATTAGAAGTATTTTGTACATAATATTGATATTGACATAAAGTGGTAAGTATTGTGTTATAAAAAACCATGGTAAACTCACGTTAAATGACTTTTTTATAGTATTTTTACCTAGACCGTGATAAAACTATAAAAATATTCATCCAATAAAAAATACGTTTACTGGCAGACATTCTTAGGTAGGTAACTGTTTCATAGTCTAGCTCAGGAATAATTTATACCTACCTATAACTAATACCAAAAGAATTGCAAACATTGCTAATAGACAAGAGTTGTTTTATTTGGCTTGAAGCCAAAGCGATGGTTAAAATTGTCGGTTGACCTTCAACATCTCTTAGATAAAAAGTATGCGAATCCAATGTTGATTTTATCGCAGGGCAAAAAATTGAATGGAATTCATTCGAAAGAAAAAAAAAAGACACTAGATAAGTATGGTTGTAGTAACGAGCAGACTCATACGGGGTTTTAGATTCATCACATCAACAAAACGTTTAATGAAAACAATTACTACTACACTCTAATGTATGAAACTTATATTAAAAGCTGTTTTTTTTCGTAGCTAATCGTAACACGAAATGATTGCACGAAAATTTTAACTAACCTTGAAAATTATTGACTAAATGTCCAGTGCCAGCAGTGGTATCGAGATCTTCAGATCTACCTTCAGCTGTGCCTTCAGTCAGATATATCACAGATTCAGAATCACCGTGTGGGGCAGGGGTCAGCAAGTAGTTTTAAGTAGTGTCCGGATGCCGTAGATTTTTTTTATCGAGGTCCCAAAAAATCTTAAAATGCCGTGCAAAATGCGCAGATGTACTTGTAAGGTTCTCGAATAAGTACTAGCTAGATTCTACGTGGTTTTTAAACGTTTGTAGATGTTTGTATGAAAATATTATTTAAATTTAGTAGCTAGGTAAGGTAGGTCAAAATTTGGTTTACTGTAAGAAAACACAATTCTGTGTTAAACTCGCCATTGTACATAAGCTATATTGTTGCAATTTGTATGTATATTTGGTATTTTGTGTGCAATAAAGAATAAGAATAAAGAATAAAAATAGGTATATTTAACAATATTTGGCGGTCTAAAGTTTAGCCTTCCTTCTGAGGCTGTACTTAGGACCACCTGTTACCGACCGCTGATGTGGAATATCTTCCTATCATCAACATCATGGGTAGCCTTGTTCTACCCACTGTTGAGATTACGTCTCCTCCCTTTTGACACTCCGAGGCAAGGTGAGTGCGAGTGTGTACGATCAAGCGAGGACCATAGAGGCTTGAGAGCTTCCCTAAGCAAATTAAAAATTTTTGTAAAACAAAATGGTATGAAACGTCGTGCAATTATTATGTAATTTAAGAAAAAAAAAAGACCTCAGCTGACCCGCGAGTGACGTCACGGCTATCACCATATTATCTATTGTTGTGTCGAATGACTCATGATACTCGAGTATTCTGTGATATAGTGAGTAATGTTACTAGTATAAAATACAATTCATTTCAATGTAAATCATTCAGGTAGTGTTGATTTAGTCATTGAGTGTAATTAGATACTTAGAACTTTGATAACGTGTGGTGTAATTTCCTTTGTGGCCAATAACTTGTAAAATGGAATACAACTATTTTATAGAAATTAAATGACTACTACTTATTGGCCGCGATTTCACTCGCATTAAAACACTCTAGATATTCAGGTTAAAGTTTAGACACTATCTGTGTGATAAATTTAATTTTTTTTTAAGGAAGCAAGTATAGTATCACTTGGATAATCTGAAGTTATAATTTTTATGAAAAGCAAGTCTTACATTATCGTACATATTTTAGATAAGAACTCAATTTTTGACACATTATCAGAGAAAAATAATTGAG
This sequence comes from Noctua janthe, assembly GCA_910589295.1. NCBI lineage: Eukaryota > Metazoa > Arthropoda > Insecta > Lepidoptera > Noctuidae > Noctua > Noctua janthe. Next base: position 6,826,946 of record OU342560.1, read on the forward strand.
TCATGTACTTGCACCTACTTAACTAATAAAGTGACACGCTGTTTACTAATAAACATGATACTTACAAATTTTCGGTAAATGCTGTTAAGACAGAGAACAGTTGCGAATGTTTCACAATTATGTTCAAGTTCTACAAAAATACGATGGCCGTTAGAAGTCATTTTAAAAATGAGTTAAAAGTATGTAGACCTGGGGGGTTACTGTAACCTCTTAAAGTAGAGTAATTCTAGTGTGGGAAAGAGACAGAGCTATACAGGTCGTCAAGCGCCATCTGTTTCCCACACTGGAATTACTCCTGCTTTAAGACGTCATAGTAGGTCACCTGTAAACTCTGCACTCAAAGACTGTTGATGACAGTCCATTTTTATTTCTTGTTGAAAGTTACCTATTGCGGTTTTATAGTACCTTTAAAGAAAATTAAAACTCCCTGATGACCTTTCTTTACAAAAAGTAAAAATTGAAAATGGAAATAGCGATAATAACACTACACTATACTATAGCGCTTTGAGTATCTTGTGCCTAGAGGAAAACCTTGTAGCTCATCATCATCTCTTCTCATTCGTTTTCCTCCCCACTCCTCAAGTCGGTATAATTGATCATTCACTGTTCGTGCTGTGCGCCTTTGAAATTCACTTTCACACTCCTTGCGGGATAGCCCTTCGACAGAGGTGTTCAAGAAAGGAATATAGGAACATTTCCTGTCAACATGATCAATATGTATGTATAGGGTCTAACTATTCATACACGAAATATTTTCAGGGGATCATCTAACGGCTATAACAAAGCCATTTCAAGGGTTTTTTTTTTATCTGAGTATATTTTTTATAAAAAATAAATAATTTAAAATTACTTGACCCACAAAATAAATACTGGCTCCTTACTTTTAAGCATACATTACGCTAGTTTACTACGTCGTATTTACCTACTGTCATTGTTAGAATATGGGAGTAAAGGTTTTATGCAAAATGTCTCAAAAAATTTTAGAATTTTAATAATTTCGTAAAAAAAAATCACTCAGATAATTTTTTACGACTTATAGAAGTTACTCTTAAAATATTTCGTGTATGAAAAGATATACCTTATATATTAAACATGATTTTATAAGTATGTATAAAATCATGTATGTGTATTTGATATGTACGATATGTATTACGTATATTATATTGTATGCATGTAGTTTAGTTTATAAAATTAATTAATTTAAGTAACAGAATGGAATTCTGCAAATCTCGCAGTCAAAATTTGGTTTGCTGTAAGAAAACCCAATTCTGTGTTAAGCTCGCCATTGTACATAAGCTATATTATTGCAACTTATATGTATATTTGTTATTTTGTGTGCAATAAAGAATAAGAATAAGAATAATTACATTATCCCTATTCCACATGTATAATGTGGTGGGTATTTTCAGTGTGCTTACCTGAATAAACGCTTTTACGTCTTTAAGAAAAGCAAAACTGACATAATGAAAGCAGCATGTAAACAATGATAAGTACGAGTATAAGAAGTGTAGCCACAAAGTTTGGACAGATCGGTGATATAATAAATGTTGACAGACAGTAGAAAAAGAGCAGAGGTGGCCCAGTAGAGCAGAGGTGGCCCTGTGGTGGCGGCTCCGACTAAGTCGGGGTTCGAAGCCAGGCCAGTACCTTTTTTCTCAGAATATATCATCATGGCTATTACAGTCTGGGTAAAGAAACTAGACCCTCCTTACATTCATAGTAAAAACCTAGACTGGCAACGAGCATGACTTGTGATTGACGAAAGATCGAATGGAAAGCGCTTATTGTTATTAGGAATTGTTACTTTTAGAGATTTTTTTTCATTAATTTCATTATTTTTATTTGTCTCCGGGTCAATAATGCTCTGTTGTTACTGATAGTCAGAAGCTGAAAAGTCTGATAACCAGTCTCGCCAAGAGTATCGTCTTACTCAGGAACTAGGTCGCAAAGGACAGATCGGCTGCCACTACATGAAAAATAAAGGTTTTCACTTGCTTGGTTAGACTGGAAGTCGACTCCAACTTAGCTAGGAAAAGACAAGGCTGATGAAAGTCTGTTTTTCAATTCCGTCCATAACTGAAATCTACCTTACATTTTTACACAAATCCTCATACACTTGAATACGTATCCTACAAGTATTATAAATGCGAAAGTTTGTGAGGATTTATGGATGGCTTGATGTTTGTTACTCTTTCACACAAAAACTACTGACCGGATTTGGATGAAATTTGCCACACAGATAATTTATAACCTGTATTAACACATAGGATACTTTTTATTTATTTATTTAAACTTCATGTACAATAGTGATACATAGGCGGACTTAATGCCACAAGGCATTCTCTACCAGTCAACCTTTGGGTTAAATAAGAAAACATTGTGATAGGGTACAAAATAAATATATAAAAATAACTTCTTGCTATCGAAAATTTATACAGGCACTTATAATGATACTAATACTTATATACAAATAAAATAAACTAATACATATATTAACAAATACCAAAATTAATAACGAGAAACCTAATAACAATTACCATGACTCGACTTCTAATAGAGAGAGAGCTATTTATTCTGACTTAAATAGTGGTTACGCACTTTTCTTTTAAAACTGAATTTGCTTTCAGCTTTTTTAATGCCAAAAGGTAGCGCGTTCCAGAGCTTTATAGTAGAGATAGCGTAAGAATTTGACATAAATCCAGTGCGGTGTGAAGGAATTTGGAGAAGTAGATTCTTGGAAGCTCGAAGGTTACGACTGTGAGAACTGCCCAACACTTATCTTTACTTATCTTTTATCCCGATAGTACGATCCCGTGGGACAATTACCGAACTCCACGCGGGCGAAGCTGCGGGCATAAGTTAGTGGTATATAATTATACATATACACTTCTCTCTGTACCATGTAACCCCGTTGTTCATTAATACATTGGTAAGACAAGCATGAAAATCGCAACGGCATTTCTGTAATCAAATAAAGCGAGTAAATAGGCACTTGAGTCGAACAAACATACGAACAGTTTGCTCTGCATTCACGATATTAATACATTACTTTGATTTAGCTCTGAGATTCACTGATTAGTTTGAATGTCGAATTTTTGAATTACTGGTGTTGTTGTTTTGTGTGTAACAAGGTTACAATATTTACGCGTCACGGGAACATTTGCATTTAGAAGGACAAGAGGAAGACCAGATAAATTATAGACGGTTTGTCTATCAGATATCATTAAAAGAAAAACGGATGAATGAACGGTGACCGCTGACAGGGAAGAATGGAACAAAGAACATGTTGTGTCGATCGACGATCGCGACACTGCCTGGGTGAAAGTCGGAGACTAACATAGAAATAAAATTCGTACATTGGTATAATTCTACAGGCTTTTAGCTCTTTTTCACAGGCGGCGGCGCGCGACGGTGTAAAAAAAAGTACTTAAAAATGTTCTATCATTCAAATGATTCGACTGGACGACTTCCTAGTTATTTCTTTTTTACGCACCTCCACCTAATATATCAATAACAATAAACCAAGTTTTTTTCCTCATAACCATCATCATCATCATCAATCTCCTGCCCTTGTCCCAATTTATTTGGAGACAGCGCAGTATGTCTTTTTCTTCCAAACTTCTCTATTACTACATGGTCATCTCATCAGACACCTCCTTCCTTGCCATATCATCCTTCCACAGTCAATCCATTGTTTCTTAGTCTCTTATAATAATAATAATATAATAATAGCGTTTATTGTGTCCAAAAGTTATACACAAACAATTTTGGGTTTGGAGTCTTCAATTAAGCAAATGATGCCTGTATTAAAAGACTCCGCTCCTTCACAACAGTAGGTACTTACTTAAAACACAAAAAAAAACAGTACATGGGAGTAGTAAAACAAAATATAATTGTGTGAACGTGTGTGTGCGTGTGCATAAGTGTGGATGTGTTGTTGAGTGTATATGAGTGTAATGGATGTGTGATTGTATGTGTATGGGTGTGTGATTGTACGTGTAGGTATGGGAGTCTCTATATGTAGGTATGTGAGTGGGTCGTTTACTTGAATTAACTTACTTTTTGTAGGAGAGCTTCAATATTTCCATATGTCAGTGTTTTTATCCAGTCAATCAACATTTCTTTACATATATGATAAGATTTTGCGTATACGAAAATTTCTTTATTTATTTTGTTGTATAATTGAGCTGATCGTTTACTAAATTGGATGGTTCTGAATTTGGTCTTAGTTTTAGGAATTTGGACTATATTATGTTTTCTTCTCCTAGAATGTATATCCGCATTATAAGGTAAGGATTTGTGCTTTTTTTAAATTATTTGAGTAATGTATAGTTTTCTAACTGACAATACATCACTAAGTTTGTGTCTTATACCCAACCACATTCATATTCAAAACTTTCCTCACATAATTTTTCTCATTCCTCCGCATGACATGCCCATACCAGGCCAACCGATTACCACACAACTTTCCAGTCACCGGCGCCACTTTCAGACTGCCTTCCTTTCTTTTTTTCTCACAACCATAAAGGTAGAACTACATCCTACACCAGCAACAGGTATTATAAAACTTTTTTTGACCAGCAACAATTCCCATCCTTTCACGCTAATTGCACTTAAACCATCCATTCGAGCACACGAGACATCTGCATAACTAAGAGCCTGCTCACACGATAACTACCTAAAGCTGCAATGGCCCAGGATCACGGCTTTCAGCCCTAGTCATTAGTGTAAGGTACTATTCAGATTTGATTACTCGCCATTTGACACGAGTGCGTATCGGACAAAGCAAACGTATTAGTGCATCGATCTACTATTAATATGGCGGAGATTGAAACGGTTTATTGAATTCTGCTTGGATTATGGAGGGCAGGGGTTTTTTAAGAGTATTGGCCCACGGTACAGAGTATTGAGGTGGAATAAATGCGGGCTTCTTGCCTTCAATACTTACAGTGGTTTACAAAAGTTAGTTGATTTTTTTTCAGGAAATCCGGTATCAAAGATAGTTTCATTAAACAACAATAAAAACCGTGTACAGATCAAACAATAAATACTATGATTTGAGATGATATTACGACGATACATCTGAAGTGAAAAAATTCAACTGACTTTTGGGGGCCGCAGTATTTTTCCAACGCACTTTTAGGACCGTGTGTCATTCACATCTGTAGTATCTTTAATCTTTTTTTTTGGTTCGATAGCTTATGTCCAATTGTCCATCCAATACTCAGGAGTATTTATTTTATTTTATTTTTACTTTATTGGGACATTAAACAGTTACACATTACAAAAAGTATGGCAGAATAATTTTTAAACTAAATAAACGTGTAACCCACACCAATATCCGCGAAATAATGTTTTTTTTTTAAATATAGTTAAATGCGTGCATTAATATAATAAACAATTAAGTAAGGACTCATATGTGATTTAGGGATAATAGGTATTAGATAGATACTTTAAAGATTCAATAGCCATATTTTTGAACTTAAAGTGTAAGCGCGAAAATATCAAGTTCGATAAAGTGTGTGTGTGTGTGTATTGGATGGACAATTGGACATAAGCTAGTAATATAAGCTGTAGGTACCCCATTATAGTACAACCGCATTTCGCCAGTTAATTTTAAGTCGAAATGTTATGTTATTTTTCAGTCCCATGATAGGGAGCAACCTTATTGCCATCAACTAGGTTCAAATTCAGATTCCAGGCTACTATTTAGAAATTCTTCGTCTATAACCCCAATAATATTCTACTCGACCCGGGAATCAAATTCAGAATCTCCTACTCAACAATAGTGACTTTCGACCGCTTGACCAACCAGACAGCTACCAGTAAAAAATATTTTGAAAACGATTTCCAATTGCTTAGCCCCTCTGTTGTTCAGGAAGTCATAATTACCACCCTTAGGGAAGTAATAGATGTTACCCCTTTTATTATTAGAACACAATGAACCGCTGATCAACTTTATTGATAACCTCCACAAGTTACAAACAAAACAACAAAATAACTACCAACAAATTAAATTAATCAAAATTAATTAAATCAAACAATGAAATTAAAATTAGAATGGTAGTTGGGCCTCAGACGGCGGTCATTAGTGATCTATAATGATCAGTACGTGCTTAATGCGTATCGGAGCTAACCTAATTGGATTTGCAAACCAATTAATGTTGAACATTCCCTCATTATACGTGTACACTGGTACATATTGTAAAGTCAATACGGTGCTGTGCTGATTACTAATTGATTAGTTTCCGGAACAATAGGGGCGGTGCTTAATGGACTGGTAATTTCTTTTATGATTTGTGATAGGTTTATATAAAATATGATAGATTGTATACACGGTGTAAACGGACCCTTCATGAAGCCGTCAAGTAACTCTATGCAAAAATAATTGTTGGAAAACGACTTTTTTTTTGGTGTGTAAAATTACGTTTTACGGTAGGACTCCATGTAACACACTCAAAAGATTGTGCCGATGGATGCTTTGATTAGTAAAGAGGTCAGGAAGACGGAAGTATTTAAAGTAAAGTTATAACATTAAGCTAGGACACAGGCTACAGGGTCATCGCGTCCGGCCTTGGTTCAAGCCATGGTCCGGAGCGAGAGGGAATGGGAAGCCGTCACCTCCTTCTGCGAAGCAGTCATGCTAGTGAAGGAGGTGGCAGGACGTGAAAGGGAAAGAACCTCACGTCCCAGCCACCGCGGGAGACGCCATGGGCGTCAGGGGTCACGTGGTGGCTTCCGACCACCGTAGGCGCTGGCCTGTGGACGGCGAGTAATGGGCTAGCTCGCCATCCGGCCGTCTTATGACGACAGGCCGTGTCGACGGCGCGTTCGTGTTCCACTCGCGCCTCAAAGAGATGTCAACAATCAAATAGGGGTCCACATGGGCCGATGCCTGCCAGGGCTGCGGGACTGTTCGAAAGAGATACCGTGGCCCTGGAACACAAAAGGCAAAGAAGGAACATGGATGGGTTTTAGTCAGTACAAGTCTGACACTCCCCTCCGCTCCGCCCAGAGTGGGGGGGGGGGGGGTCATTTGATGATTTCCCATCCGAAAAAAAAAGGCTACAGGGTCACGAAAACATGTCGGTAATTATTATTTTTTTAATTTTGAAGACTTTGAAAGACCGCCAATTCTGCTTTTGTTTCTCATTGTAGGTTCTCAGACTGTTTAGTCAATTGCCGGGTCTACTAAAGTGTATCGGTGCCTTTTCCAGTAAGTTTAAGCAATATAACTTGAAACCTCAGACCAACAAAAAAAGGAAGACGGCGCGCCACGAACATCAAAAGTGAAGCCACAAAAAACGTGCTCCTGCAAGTAAATATACACGCTCACGCACACACCTACACTAAAACCATACTCATCGGTACGTGTGAAGTACGTAGGAGCGGAGCACGGTTTTTGTGGCTTCACTTTTGATGCTCTTGGCGCGCCGTCTTCCTTTTTTTGTTGGTCTGAGGTTTCAAGTTACATTGCTTAAATGAATAAGATGATCCCATGGAATAGTTACAATTACTGTCCTTTAGCGAAGCCAATTACAAAGTTAGCGTACTTGAGACATTCTGTATCCATTTTTAATATTTTTATACGCAAACCCTGCGTAGGGAACTAATAGCTGTTTTGACATGGAAAGAAAAATTCTAGTGCGAGCAGGGTTTGAACCTGCGACCTTCCGATTCAGTACACTGGATGTCATCCGGTGTACTGAATCGGAAAGTCGCAGGTTCAAACCCTGCTCGCACTAGAATTTTTCTTTCCATGTCAAAACAGCTATTCCGTATCCATACCTACATATTTAGTAGGTTTTCTATATTATTTGTATGTCCTTCAAATATTTATACCATTCGTAACTGTTAGTCATTGACACGAAAGTCTGACAATCAGTATATTCTTATGATATCTAATCGATACTGTTATTTGGATTGCGTGAGTCAGTGGAACACTGTTTAGTTGTCAAATCAATCATTCCTGATAGATACCTATTGAACCTAAGTGTTGACCTTTAACAAGGACGCCATTAAGTGACTCAGAAATAATAAAATATATTATAATTATGTAGTAAAATTTTAATTTGCCTAGTTTACAATTTTACCTATGCAATGGATTAATAGGTCTTTAACTATTAAAGTTTTTACCCACCGATCACGATATTTAGATAGATATCGTGATCAGTGGGTAAAAACATGAATTCATTTTTTTAAGGAAACGGATCATGGTATCAGTGGATACAACTCACCGTGATCCGTGGCAAACTCAATTTGATAACATGATCGGTGGAGACAAACCCCATATTTTTTCCTAATTCCTTTTTTATTGGATTAGGAAAAAAATAAAAATTACGTACCTTTCGACTGTACTAGTAGTTACAACTACCTCATAGAGTAGTGTGTCATAACACCTGTTTCAATGTGCCGTCGGTTTCACTACTACAAGTAGGTATATTTTTGTCATAGACTGTGTTTAGAGAATTTCAGATACGCAGTGCAGCGCAGCTTTTTTCACTCTAACTATAGTTTGCAATTGCATCATAATCGGTTCAGAAGTCTCCAAGAAAAAAAAAATGTTCCTATGGAAAGATCACTTTTCACGAAATCGTCCATACAAACCGGCAATTTCATACTTTAACCCTAATAACCATGGAGACACCTCATCGGCATTTTACGAACCAACCTAGGCAAGGCTTAACGTGAAGATTGACCCGTGCGGCCGTTATTATTTAGCCTCGAGCTCCTCCGTATATAGTAGAAGAGCTTTATGTACACAAAAGTGATTCCTTCCTAATACGAAATTCCTAATAAATTAATTAAGTAACGCAGAAATAAATAAGCATTGACCACACAAACCACACTACATAAAATACAAAGGTATAACACATTAAAATGCAGGTACAGCATGATTTTAATCATTTTCATCCATATATTACAAGGAAACATGTATGGATGATAATATAAGGAAACTCATTGAGGATCGTTATCGGATACAGTCATTACTCGGAACGTATAATTTTCCTTGGGATAAACCAGCCAGCAAATTTATTTTGTTAGGTTATCTTTGGTAAACAGATTAGGTTGCACTAAATATTAAGGCTTGGTATTGTTACTGATACTGTCGCGAAAATCATAGGTCCATTTCATTGGGGGTCGTATGAGTAGCTGTCTCTTGTATTTTTGCTTTGGACGCTTCGTGTTTTGAAACGGGCTTATTTCTCATTGGTATCGGTATAAATACTAAACAGATTTTTAAGATTTTTTTTTTCATGTGTTTAGTGTTTATACCGATGTGGGGGTGGTTAACCTGTCGGTGCTAGCCTATTACTCTAGGTCATGTAGAAAATGCTAAAAATGAAAAATAGATATCATTAACACTAGAAACGGGATATTTACCATGTTTACTGATTGATTTGAGTTCCCGATATTTCGGCGCTGTTGCAAGCACCATGATCACGGATAATATCGGGAACTCAAGTCAATCAGTAAATATGGTAAATATCCCGTTTTTAGTGTTAATGATAATGATTAGACCATGATAGTTTAAAATAAAAAATAATGTCCTGTGACTAAACTACTGGATATATTCGAATGATTTTTTCTATGTAGACTGGGAACGTCATGATGTATACGCCATTTAATTTATTGTCGTACTGTCGGTGCCACCCTGTATATCAATGGAATTTCGACAGCAAGATCTTCAGTAGCTTTTGTCAGTCCCATAAATTTTTAACTTTTTAATCTTAATTTTGCTGATCGAATGTCACATTTTTTAGGCCCTTAGGATAAGGACGTCATACGAAATTTTTAATGATCAAAATTAACGATGATAATAAGTAAATCACGCCTTTCCATTACAACATCACACCTGTAATTCCCGAAGGGTTAGGCAGAGGTGTACCTAATACTACACCCACATTTCGCCAGTTATGTTTAAGTCCCATGTAATAGGGGGGGAGCCTATTGCCATCAAATGGGTTTAAATCCAGACTTCGTGGCTGCTACTAAGATGAAAAACCCAATAACACTTCGCACGACTCGGAAATCGAACAGCAGGGTCAGCAGTCTTGTCAAGTCTTTAAATAGACAGCATCACTAATAAATCTGTTGATAACCGGCGCCAGGCTATAGATTACAGTAATAAATGCGCCAGACATATAAATTGACAACATACATACGTCACATAGAACGTTCGTAATATTTCCCTTCCCAGACTATATCTAAGGGGAATGTTTCAACAAGCACATAAAGATCCTAATCTGTGGCTGTTTTATGTTATCCTAATTCCGGCCGCAATTGACTGCATTTATTTAGGAAAAGATTTATTTTTAAGGGGTCAAAGAAACGTGATATTTATGGAATGATATAAATAAATAAAATAAGCCATTATTACTGTTACACTTTACAATCTCATTCTCACTATTTATATTAATACTTGTTACACCTAACCCTACCCCACCTTTTTATTTTGTGTACTACTTAGTTTTAACATTATTGTGTGGTGTGTATTTGTCTTTGATTATGTAATCTAAAACTAACATTATTTTTAAGTGTACTTACTAACTAAATTGTGGATCGTTGTGTCTGATGCAAATAAATAAATAAATAAATAATCACCTAATTATGGTCTAGTATATCGGTAATCGGTTTAATTTTCGGTAGCAGCTTGCCTCTCGACAAAGGCCTCCCCCAAGGACTTCCCTGCAGCTCGATTCCTAGCTATTCGGGTCCACTTAGGGCCTGCCATTTGTCTGAAGTCGGTTTCCCAACGTTTACACTGTCTCCCTTTATTTCTTTTGTTTATGGAATGATAGAGCAATTTTATTCTTGTAAATATTTGGGTATTTAAGAGATTCTGGTTTCTGAAATTATCCTAATTGTCTTTGTGAATAGGATAGATATAGATAGCTGCAGCTTCAAAAGGAGTTTATCGGTTGAAGTTAAGATTCTATTAATTATGTCTTTCATTTTATGTCACATTATCAAATGTAGAGATATCAAGGAGTATCTATATTGCTCAGTACGTAACTCGGTTGTGGAGGTCAGATAGTCAGTCTCTCCTTATAAAATACTGATATTCAACTGAATCCGGTTAGACTGAAAGCCAACCTTAAAACAGTTGGTAAAAGGCAAGGCAAATGATGTTTCATTCGGTATCACACATTTTGTACTAATTCTTATATTAATCGGTATACGGAAGTATATTAAAAAAAGGAAGTACCCAGGCAATTAGAGTACTTTATCGGTGAAAACATAAAAAATAGTGATCATTTCAATTCAATAAAAAAAAGATAATATGCTTGACTGTTATTTTAATGGCACATAGAAAGTATTTTATAACTCCCACACATTTTTTTACTTGAATAAAAAACAATTAATTCCAATTAAGTACTAAATTATTCTATGTCGTAGCAAGTTCGTAGCGCGTAGCTGTTCGTAGCCGTTCGTAGCACAAACAAGCGACCCACGTAGCGCTACCATAGAATAACTTGCTACCATGTACCATCAACAAATATTGTTTTTAGCTAACCAAACAACGGGCTTGTACTTGCTTCAAAACCATGTAACTTATGATTGGAAAATTAATTAAAACTCCATTCTTATCAACCTTCTTGTTTATATGAGAATGTTTCATTAATTTTAAATTAATTTTCACGTTGGTAATGAAAACTTTTTGTTATAATTTATGTTATATTTTCGCCTCAGTTATCTTTGTCGCTTATTGATTAGGGTTTATTAATTTTGAACGAGTTTGTTCTTGATTTCCAATTAATTTGGTTTCTCCTGTTAATTTGTGCGGCGTGCCTTCAAAGCTAGGTTCAAGATTCTGATTATTAATTGATATTCCCTCAGTCTGAATTGCTGTAAGCAAACCTATGGAACAGTTGAATGTAGTTACAACTAGTACCTATTGGGTACATCATTGTAAGCTTGAGTATTGTGTTGTGTTGTGTTGTTGTGAGGTAGCAAGCATGGCGAGTGCACAAACAAAGCACAAGACAAAAGAAAACATTAAACCTTTGTTAAAAGAAATTCTAGATATTTTGTCTAGCTTGTTAATTGGGTAAAAGCTCCTTTAAGTTTTTTTTAAGAAAGAAGAGAACGTCGTGAAATCAGTGTGTTTTTGCACTAGTTTGGTACAAGACGCAGAAGGCGGATGGGCGGATATCGATGTTGGAAAAGTAAAAAATGTATTGGCTCGACCTGGTGGCCTACCATGATGTCTTAAAGCAGCAGTTATTCCAGTGTGGTAAAGAGATGGCGCTAGACGACCTGTTTAGCTCTATCTCTTTCCCACACTGGAATTACTCCTGCTTTAAGAACTCTGTGCCACTGTTCAAATACTTCTACTTCTTTTTTCTGCTCTTGTCCCATGTTACATGGGGTCGCGCAACAAGTTTTTTTCTTTCATTCTCCCCTGTCAACCGTCACGCTATCATTTACTCCTTTTCCTTTCATATCATTCCTCACACAACCCATCCATCGTTTCCTTGGTCTTCGTCTCCCTCTCCATCCATCAACATAAATAATGTAGGAATTGATTTTATATTGTTGAAATACTAAACAATATGTCGGATATCCGGTAGTTTTTTCATTAAAAGTTGTTAGTTTGAATTGTAACGGTAGTTGGTGAAGCACGTGGTTAGATCACGTGGGCAGAGTCTTAGTGGGCTGGACGCCATTTTCGGACGAACAGTCTTGCCGCGGAAATAGGCGCGAGTCGAAAATATAAAAGCGATTGCTACACTGCCCTCTGTAGAAACTTAGATTTGACTAGATTTTTCTCCTAAAAATAGTACATTCTTCAAGCAAAAAATCAATGTATCACAAGTCTCATAAAAGAGTAGCTATATCACTACAAGTTCTGTTCATAAAACCGGTCGTCTCCTCCGGAATTAGGCGCGGTACACAAAGACTATTGAAATGACAGCGGTCACCCCTCCCTGTTGTCGTTGTAAGAATTACGACATACTTGCCTTTGAGTGTACAACCTACTTAATAAAACAGTTGTATCTTCACTGAGAGAGATTGACCAGGAGAAAATTGCTCGGAGAGAGGAGTGGAAGGCTATGAGGGAGGCCTTTTGCTAGCTGTGGGACATTGAGGTTTTTTTTTTTTTATTGGCCTGGTATGTCCCACTGCTGGGCAAAGGCCTCCCCCATATCCTTCTAGGTACTCTTCTCCTGCGCCACCTCGAAAGTTAAGGTTAAGTAAAAAAAACTTCACTTCGTATTAGTAGTACCATAACTAAGTGAAACAAAATGTAATTTTAATTGAACTTCTAATGCTGATCTTGATCGTTTTCTTTAATAAATGTGAATGTCAGGACACTGAAATCGAACTTTTATGAGTATATTAAATATATTTTTAGGAAATCAAGATGGGATTATTTGGTGTTCGATTAAATACATCCCTAATTATTATAAGGTACCTTTTTTAAGTTTTATTTTCTGTGGTCAGTTTGATAACATTACAACTTTCTTTATATTTCGTCATTCACTGCAAACTGACACTCGTTTGTTATACATTAATTTTGCTTACTTGATCAAGACATAATACCTCCCTTATAATAACAAATAATAGAATAGTCGTACAATAACATTATTATTTAAAACTTGTGTCGTTTTCAGGTTTCAACTTGAGCGGTCGATCAATAACCGTTTTAAAACCTGCTCGTTTTAGAGACGGACATTCAAAAGTCTTCAAATACCAAAATGTCATTTAGAAATGACAATAACGAATCCGGACATAGGCTCACGTTTCTCGGTACTTTTAGTGACACAGGCCGACATGGGTAGCCACCCCGTGGTCACCCTAACACACGCTAATGAAAATTCTTTTGGACATCCGAACACCCCAGTTTTAAACGGAACAGTTTCGGTTAAATCGTTGTCACTGTTCCACAAAAGTTTGGCGAGCAGTCCGCAGCGTAAAATATTTGATGAACTTCTGCAAAATGAGGTCCGATGTTGGGAAATAGTTTCAGTGGTTTTGAAATATGGTCTATTTATATTTTTGTCTAGATTTATAGGGTGTGGAGTGTGGTGAACGTTTCGATGCTAGCAGCTTACTATACAGTACTAAAAAAATAAAAGAATATTAGCAGTTATTTGGTTTGAGTCGAGTGATCGCAAGCGCGACTGCTGAGCATGAGGACCTGCAATAGGTTCGATTTCCGCATCAAGAAAAGTGCTATTGGGTTTTTCCATCAGGAATTTCTCAGTAGCAGCCACGGAGTCTGGATTCGTGCCCGGTTGATGGCAATATAGGCTCGCCCCCTATAACATGGAACTTAACCATAACTGGCGAAATGTTAGTGTACTGTTAGGTACCCTCTGCCTAACCCTACGGGGATTACAAGCGTGATGTTATGTTAGTTATTTGGTAACAAAAACTATAATCGAGGTTACTATACTCCCGTAATTTTCACTTTTTAATGGAATTCAGTTGAAAATATTGTACTGAAAACTTTTTCAACCTTATAAAAAGTTGTTATCTGTCCTGTAGACCTGAAAGACTAAGTCTAGTAAGTTTCAGTTACTATGCCAATTGTTTGAAATCGGAACACATAAATGCTTAGTGGGTTAGTAGCACAAGAGCGGTAGTTTCTCTCTTATTACAAAAATATGAGCTTAAATCACTGGACTACCAGCTGCAGAGCTATTCCTTCCAACAACTATCCCAGTCATATCTATCCTCACATTGACAGACGTAAAGCCACCCTCACCCGATTGGTCGTTAAACGCCGAGGGGCTCGCGACGCCCTCTCAATCGGCCTCTGCTGACGCGGCATACTAGCTTGTACCACTGACGACCCCTTATAGCTTGCTGGAGTGTTTTGTATGGGCCTCCATTCAGTTGACTGCATGAGCTGTGATCTAGGCTAATGGGTGAGCTTGTTGTCTTAATTTGGTAGCAACTGATGATGTTAGTTCTTTACTTAAAAGACACTAAGAAAAACAGACCACCTTCCGACTTCTGTTGAAAATGTAAAAAAAAAACTCGGTAGCAGCCACTGAGTCTGGATTTGTGCCTGGTTGATGGCAATAAGCTAGCCCCCTATTACGTGGGACTTAAACATAACTGTCTAAGTGTACACCCATGTACTATTAAGTAAATGAAAAATAAACAATATAGTTTACTATATTGTTTATTTTTCATTTACTTAATTTGTTTTTTTCATTCATGTACATCTCTGCTTAACCTTTCGAAGATAACAGCCGTGACGTTATGATGATGTTAATGTAAAATTAAAAAAAAGACATGTTAAAGGGACGCCATATAAAAATTCTTGATAATGATTTGATTATGTACGTCACTAAGCAATCACATTAAGTATGACCTAATCAAGGTATCAAACAAAACCATCCGGCTATCACTAACACACTTCACACACGTGATTACACCATGTACTTAGCAATTCAAACATAGACAGAAACCATGCATGTAACACACTACCCACTACCCGCGCTTATGCAGACACGATTAAAAATTCATAAAACATGTTCAACTCTTCAAAAGCGCCTACAACTTTACGAATAGCAAACAATCCTTCCCGCACGGTTTAGCGATTCATGTAGGCGTTACGAAATAAAGGTTTGTTATAAAAGGTAAAGTAAACTAGCGATAGGGAAACTTGGTTATGTCAACGCTATCAAAGGACTCTACTAAAACTCTGCCCACGGCTGCCTGTGACAGATAAAAACGTCGGATTTGGTAGCGCGGTGTACCCGTGTCTTCGTCAGCGTATTTACTTACCCTGAAGCTGTTTGCTCCTTTACCCTTAACCTAACCTTTAAGGTCTGTATCCAAGCGAAGACAGAAAAGCGGAACTGTGAAAACATCAAAAAGTTTTTCCGTATTATGCCAGTTCACCCCATTTCTGTTGCGAATCTTTTATGCCCCAGGAAACTGCAGTTCGAAAAATATTTTATAACCTACTTAAACATTTTAGTAGTTGAACGTGTTGTCTTAAAGTTATGATGGAACTAGTTTCCCGAAACTTATCCATTAGGCTTGCTTGGATACGAGGGGAATGTTTTATGAGTGATATTAAGTCCAAAACAGATATTTAAATAATTAATGGTTTCCGAAAACCAGTAATAAAAAGAAAAAAATTGCCAAGCTAAAATCGATTTAATCAGCATGCCAACTACGATTTTTTTATTTGTTTGGATATAATATTTAGTGATTTTTTGAAGGATATGAAATAAAATAAAATATTATATAGCAGATCTATGATCAAGGCAAGCTTCGCCCCAATAACATAAATGACATGTTGGAAGAGGTCCATTTCGACTAAATGCGCCTGCGCCTTTTTTAATAGCAAAACACTATCCATCATAATCGACATTTCAATTTCATCAATCGATAATTTTCTCTTAATACTTTAAGAGAAAATTATGCCTACCTAATATTATCACTATTATCCCCGCTTCTATATGACGCTCGAAGCTTATTACTTGAACTGCTCATCCTATTGATTCTGCACTCCTTCTCCAACACTTTACATATTGCTTATTTAGCATTATTTCATTTCGGCGTGCCGCTATTTGTCTTTCGTGTTTTGCTGATATTGTTATCGCTGTTCACTTGTTCCACGTGAGATTTGCTATTGCTGATTTTGTGAACGTGATATTCTGTGAAAGTTTTCTTTTAATCGTGATCTGAGGAGATGTCTAGCTGGTTGGTCTGCTAGGAAAATAAGTGTCAATCCATACAATATAGTAATGATGTTGCTTTGCTCATAGATTGATATTTTTCTCAGAAAGTCGCGATTCATTTTTCGCAGCACCTCGTTTAAATTGTATAGATATGGTTGACTGTATAGATATTGAAAGTGTGAATGCACTCATTATTTTTCTTTAAGATTATTCTAGTGGAGCGAGAGCAATTCCCAAGCGTATCAATATTTGCGCAAAATATTTGCTTGAATGGGTAAGGCATGGTATTGTTTGCTTATGCATTTTTGTGTTGTAACAGTCTGTAGTCATAATTATGGAATAGTCATTTTCGGGGCAGACTTAGTAATACTAATAAGCAAATTATTGTGTTTGGACAATCACTACAAATCCTTACTCATTGCAAAAAATCTGAACACAATCAATTTATCAAAAAAATGGTCGAAAACTGGAACCAAAACTTTGAAATCCGGCCATCGAGCCCAAAACAAGTTTAAACAATTCTCGGGTTCGAAAGAAAGGGAAACTTCTGGTCCGAGGGTTAGGGGAAGTGGCGTCTTACGGTGAAGGCTCAAGGGATCCCCTTGGCTCCGGCACGCAAAGCCGAAACCGCGAAATCTCCGGGTCCCATCCGTCATAATTTCAACGAAAAAGCCTACGCTTTCGGCTGAAGTGTTTCGGTTATTCTCCATACGAATAAGATTATTTTTACATTTACTTTAATTTAAAAAAAATATTTGATTTCTGTCTTTAATCAGATGAACAGTATAGTCGATGCTGATAATGCTGTTTATTTTGAATGATAATTAAAAAAAAAAGAAAACGTTGCTCCACACTAGGAATTTTTCTGTATCGTGGGTGCGTTTCCAAACATTTAAACTCACATACACAAACAGCCAGACCCGGAACAACTACCTGTAGGCCATACACATTTTTGTTCCGCGCGGGAAGCGAACCCGCAAGCAATTTTTTTAAATTTTAAAATCTCTACTCTCTACTATCTCTCAAAGTTGTAAATATGGAGATTGAAATACCGAATTGATTTGAATTGTGCCTTGATGATATTATAATAATAACAGTGAGACGAAATTGAAAAGTGAAGAAGTGTACCTGTTAAAAAAATAAATTAAAAATAAAGTTGTATGAAGAAGAGAAAAAACAAAGCCCTTAAATAACGCTCTACCAAACACACTCGTGATTTTTTACAACCTGAAACATAGATACGTTTTCACAATGTTTTTTGGACATTTATTTTATGTCATAGTCTATGGTTATACGGTCATAAATGATCGTATTTACGAGGTTGCACTTTACGTTTTAAATCAAATTTTTGTCCACCCTATCCTAGGGGTGTTGTATTTTATGGTATTTATTTAGGTAAGTAAAGCTAACGGAACAATGTAAATACAGGGTGTATGGGACCGCCCTCGAAAAACTGACAAGGTGCATTCAGCTCCTTATTTTGAATCATATTCCACCAGAATTATTCTCCGGAAAATTTCATTTTTTATATTTTGTTTCAGTTAATGTTCCTATTTTTCAATATAAAATTACATTCCCTGTACGCAGCACTCCATTTGTGTAAATAATACGGCTAAAATCAAAAATTCAACAATGGACGTTGAAATACTCTAACGAACGACGCGTGAAATCAGCTGTTTACTTCCTGCCTAGCTACAGAGTTCATCGAACTTGTCGTAGCGCTTGCCGTTTGCTACGTGCGTTTTGCCACGGTAACGATACAATGTTATATATAATGTTGGGAAAAGGCTAAGCAGATGATGATGATGATGATGATGATGATGATGATGATGATGATACATTGCGAATGAGGAAATAAAACAAATCAAATTTATTTAATTCCCATAACATTCCTGAAATTATTTCTTGTACCGGTCATCTTAGTATGATATACTGAATTCACCCCATTAGTTTGTGGAGGGCGGTCCCTTACACCCTGTATGTACCATAGTATTTATATCCTCCTTCGTGTTATGGGTGAGCTTCAGGGGTGCTCTATACATGCCTCCACTTTTAAAATTAAAACAATACCTTCTCCTGTTTCCTATTCAAAAGCAAAGCGTACACTAACGATAATCAGGCTAACAAGACATTTCTGGTTACTGTTAGTCTGCGTCAGTCTTCTGCTGTGCAAAAGTAGATGATTTCTATTTCCTTGGATCCAGGGATTCTGTGGACCACTGGTGGTTGGTTTGGTTCTCCTTATGACATGAAAAAATAAGTTTAAAAAATAAAACCCAACTATTGAAAAATCACGCTCTAAAAACAATGAATCAAGAAAATACTTTTGCCTGAAATTGTTATGTACCTAGAAACCATTTAATATTCATTGTCTATTTAATCGTATGCTACTTTGCCCGATTCCTTACTGCTGTTAAAATGTATTGAGTTTAGGATAGGTGTGTTTTAGTTTTTAAACTTATTTTTAGTTCATGACTTTATGTTTTCTAGAGGGCGCCACATCCAATTTAATGTGATGTCACAGCTTAAAATCAGCGGACAATCAAGACGCTTTCAACGATACCTCATTTGTAAAATTATGTTAACAAATTCAGAAGTTATGAGGGAACAGATGAACATACATACCTACATACATGCATACATACCGGCCAAAATCTGAACTCTCTTTTTTGCTTCGCCGCAGTCGGGTAACGAAAAATACACTATAATTTGATATTACTTAAATAGTATGAAACAGTAAAGTGCCTCTGTAACATAAAAATATTCTTACCCCTTGTCTTCTTAAAATTCAGCTTATTTTAGAGTTAATTTCTAAAACAGTTTTCATTATGAATGCTTTAACCTTTTTGTGGGCTCTTGGCATAATGTTTATTAAAAATGTATACACATTTCTGTGCAAAATTAAACACTAGGTTTGTACCTTTACGTGGTTAAGGAATATCTAATGACGGTGAAGAGTGACGTCATAGGGTGAACGACCTTTTCATTTCAATCAATAATGAGAAAGTTTTGAGACTTGAAAATGTTTTAGGTTATTCAAGAAGAGCAACTTCAGCAACTTGCTTATTATGAAAAACTAAAAGCACGGCAAAGAGAATGTAACTATTTCAATTTTCTTAGGTCTCGACATTTTGTGATTAATAATAACGAAGGTGGAATTTGTATTCCACCTTCGGAATTTGTATTCATAGTGATGAATAAACTAAAACTTTAAAGAGAATTAAAAGTTAAATTGTATCCAAAAAAGTTCTAATAAATAAAGCAAAATACGTGTATCGTTATTGTAAAGTTTCCTTAAAACATTGCAAAACCAATTTCAAATGTGGAATCATATTTAACATTTTTAAATCACGAAAGCATATTCGGCCAGCGGAATCCATTTGTCAAAAGGTTACATATTCCAAATTCAAGCTTCGTTTGTTTCCGTACAAATTAGAATCTGTCAAACGCTCAGTAAAGTCGCATTCATTACCGAATGCAGTATATGGTCGCATTGCCCCGGGGTTGGATGTTTTGTAATTTTCCTTTATGCACTCCCCGAAAAGCTTTGGCTGGACTTCTATTTACGGACAACGAAAAAATATGACGTTTTATCAGCTTACAAAAAGAGAAACTGAGAATCATTTTGGCCGCGGGCCTGTGAACGGCGAGTTATGGGCTAGCTCGCCGTCCGGCCGTCTTATGACGACAGGCCGTGTCGACGGCGCGTTCATGTTAAGATGTGAATAACCAAGTAGAGGTCCGCATGGGCCGATGCCTGCCAGGGCTGCGGGACTGTTCGAAAGAGATACCGTGGCTCTGGAACACAAAGGGCAAAGAAGGAACATGGGTGGGTTTTAGTGTCAGTCCAAGTCTGATACTGTAAAATACTGGTATTCAGCTGCGTCCGGTTAGATTGGAAGCCGACCCCAATATAGTTGGGAAAAGGCTAGGCAGATGATGACAAGTCTGACACTCCCTTTCGCTCCGCCCAAAGTGGAGGGGGGGGGGGGGGGTCAAATGATGATTTCCCATCCGACAAATAAGCATCATTTTGGTTTCCAATTTATGATGAAAATGATATTTTTTATTTCTTTCTGATGGACTTGTGTTTCAGAGTTTGATTCAGGGCAAAAATGAGGCAAACGACAGTCAAAAAAAAGGCGTTATTAAAGAAGAAGAGATTATTAGATTTTTTTTTAACATTTTAAAAATTCTCCTTTCAAGAGATTTAATAAAGAAAAATATTTTACCGGTGGTCCACGGTCGCAATAGTTTTTCTTTCAACTTCCTAGCTTTAAAATAGCGCAACGTAAGCATGCTTTTGTTGCAAACATCCAAGAGATGGGAAAAGCAAAATATTTACTATACAAATTCCGATTCAAAAAGATTTTGTAAAACGATATGATAGAATTTTTGAGGGGTCGAGGCTATGATAGTTTCTCTTTTAAATCGCATTCTTGGTTCGTAGAAGACTGTTTGAAGTTTTTGATTTTGATAGCAATATTGCCATTTTTCAGCTCAGATTTTTAATAAAAATATTCTCGATGGAAATGTTTTATAAAGTAAAATTTGCATAACCTGTCCGGATTTTAACGTTCGGTACCTCATATTAAATTGATAGCCTTGTTATTTTATTTTACAGGTTTTTAAGTCCTTTGTTAATATCAGATGTTATGACTCCGCAATTAGGACAAATCAATATTAGTGTAGTTAACCTCGTAGTAATTTTATCACCCTAAGATTTACTGTCACTTGCACTACATGGACATGAAGTAATCTTCTTCTAAATGTGATAGTTTCAAAGTTTCAACCTAAATAGAGTTATAATTGACTGCAGTCAATTAAGTACCGTGATACTTATTCTTAAAAGTGGTAAGGTTATTACGAGGTCAACTATAAATTGCTATGTTTCATTTAACGGAGATATTTGTCTAATAGTAGAACGAATATTTTATTAATTTCGTTACAGTATTTAAAATTTCCGTTGCCACGGAAAACAATGTAACTAGGCATTATTCATTATGTCGATTTATCTACTTTCAATTTTTTTTAAAATAAACTAGTGACCTAGGTACCTACTTCTTTTGAGATTTAATTATGGAATTTTATAGTGTTTATAATGGGAGAATTAGGCACGTCTTACTTAATGCCCATTGATATAGGTACCATGTTTCGATTTTCCTATCCTTCAACAATTTCTATAACACATCTAACTAGCCAACAAAGAAAGAACTCTCCAAGAATACAATTTATCTTAGAAACTTGCATTGCATTAGGTAACATTAAACACCGCGGGTAAACGAGCTAAAACGAACTGGAACTTTTGAAGAAAAACTCACATAGAACAAGTTACCTTTACAAACTGTACCGAGTCATTTAGTAGACTTGTTAGAGCTTGTTATTAGTTGTTTTTACTCGTTCCGTAGAGAGGTTTTCATTCGATTTTCATTGATTTTTTATTTCTTATGTAGGTCTGTGTTGGATACTGAAGATATTGCAAACGTAGGAATTTGAAATAACACACACACATAACACATCACGCCTGTAATCCCCGAAGGGCTAGCCAGAGGTGTACCTAATAGTACACTCACCTTTCACACGTTACGTTTAAGTCCCATGTAATAGGAGCCGAGCCTGTGCCATCAACCGGGCACAAATCCAGACTCTATGGCTGCTACTGAGAAATTCCTGATAGAAAAAACTAATAACAATTTGCCTGACCCGGGAATCGAACCCGGGACCTCATGCTCAGCAGTCGCGATTGCGACCACTAGACCAACGAGGCAGGCAATTTAAAATAAGTATCAGAGCCCATTCTCTGTCATCGAGAAGAGGTCTGTGTCCCACCAGTGGGCGGCATAGGGTGATTATGGTTTAAATTAATGTTTATTTTGGTAAGACTGAAGAAAGTACTAAAATTATAAGCTCAACTCTTTTATGAGTATATTGCATGTTACTTCATTAGTAAAAAAGTTTGTAAACCAATCGAAATAACACCCCCCATTTGTGGACAACAACTTATTAAAATATCTTCATTTCAGATTTGATTACTCCATATAACTTGTAAATTGAATCCATTGAGCGCAAACGTTGTAAAGACATGAACACGTGTGCTGAACATGCATCAATATGCATATGAAAATGAAAATCTGTTCTCAAAAGTAGGGAGGTGTAAAAGTATCGATAGATTGGTAACGATACTTCTTGTACGATTTTTGTGAGTGACTCGATACTTTTTAAGAAATAGGTTCCTACACTTGAAATTGTAGGAACTGAATGAACTTATTAGATGGTCATTATTAACCAATAAACTATCTGGCACCTGATTCGATATATCAAGAGATTTAAACATTATTTTATTGATTCTAACACACAAATTTACAGAGGCCGACTACATAAAGATGTAAA
This sequence comes from Noctua janthe, assembly GCA_910589295.1. Lineage (NCBI taxonomy): Eukaryota > Metazoa > Arthropoda > Insecta > Lepidoptera > Noctuidae > Noctua > Noctua janthe. The sequence goes on from OU342560.1 coordinate 6,849,988, forward strand.
TATTGATAACGTAATTTCAGTATTATTACTTATATTTGTAAGTTTTAGCAGATTCTTTGTTACGATTCTTCTAATTAGCAAAATATCAATAGATTCACTATTCAGACATAATTATTATTATTTTTCTTTTTGGCTTAATCAGCCAAACATTTTATACTTTTACAACATTACCGACGGCGACTAGTAATGAGTAAAACATCGATACTTCTGATTCGATCCCTACTCTCAAGCTGTTGAAGCAGTAAATAAGATCCGGAATAAATATCCGGCCGCCAACTGAACCCGTAGCACTCTGTCCCTATCTAACTACCTGTGAGAGAAAGGGAAGGATACAGCCACCCAGTGTTGATGACGAACTGTGATAGTCCCTACAGCTTTCCGCGAAGTAGTGATTGACAGTGCAATCGATGCACAGTGGGTATGATGTTGCATTGTGAGAACTAAATAGGTACATAGTTCTTTTTTGCTGCAGTTATTCCTGTTTATGGTTTTATGAAATTTCAGGTTTTCCTTAAATCTATGAATATTTTGAAGATGTCTTGATATTTTTTCTTAATTAGATAAAATTGTGCAATTAAATACTAAAGTATAACATAGTAAAATTAGGTACCACCGAAAAATCCTTTATAAATTATCTAATTATTACTTTTGATCGCATAAGATTGAATTACTTTCCTGTAACACTTTAACTATAGTATTAATATTTTGCAACAAATATTTTTCTACAACTTAATTGAGTTTGCCCACTGTGCGGCGTAACGTTGGATCGGAAATAGAAACGTTAAATTCACTACTGCGCGGTGAGATTTGGAAGTGAAAGGTTTCACAAACATACACTAAGCAATTTCACCGAAATACCTACATGTATGTTTGATAAAGATTTTCAGATTGAATCACTGTAAGAGTTCGATGAAAAACCTTCAATTTTTAACTTGAACAGGAAGCAGCGTTTAAATGCACGTTTCTGGTCGTCATTTATACAAATAAATTTGAAGTGTCGGACTTCTAAAATATTTTTTTTTTTGTTTGTCTGTCGGTCTGTCTGTTTGTTCCGGCTAATCTGCGATACGGCTAGACCGGTCTTGACGGGATTTTTTACTGGCAGATAGATAATATTATAAAGAGCAACTAGGCTACTCTTTAATTTAGAAAAAGGGTTAGGGTACCGTTCAAAACCAAAAAATACCTTGAAATTGTTAACAAATTCAAATAGGGAAGTGATATTTTTATAATAATTTCACGTGAAAGAAGGTCGCGGGTAACAGCTAATAATGCAGAAAAATTATCTATTATTTATCCGATCTTTAGACGGTCTATTCTAAAAACACTTATTTTTATGAAAAAGAACAGGAAAGAAGTTCTATGTGGAATACACCAGCGTTCATTTCATTTGAAAATAACGCAAAAAAATTAAATAATAAGAAACGCCAGTTCAAATCACCTTTGATTGTTATTAAACTTCAAAACCTTACTTTTAGATCCCGTTATATAATAATGATGATAAATAGCGAAACTTTCATAAAAATCTGACTAGATTTCAAACATCAATCAAACTAAACTATTGTAAGAGAAAATATAGCACTAAATATAGTCTGATCTAACTCTAAATATTTTAGCTGAACCTAACTATCCAGTCTAAGCAAGACGTAAACCCGTGTATTGCGTACGAAGGCGTTATCTTGTACTAATTAATTTTATTAATATCGGTACCGAGGCACCATTTAACCATGATCTCGCACACCTCCCTTATATTAAACAATTTTAGGAGAACGGGGACAGATTCAGCGAAGACGGAGAGTCATAATTACGCTGGTCCAATGTAACAGGTGACGTGAAGTGATTTACTTGTAAGCGATAAATTGGTACGTAGGATGTAGGTACATAGATTGTTATTGTAGATAGAAATTTCATAATCGTTTTAGTAGTTTGTCGTGGTTAATAATAATTCAGAACTGTTGTGACAGCCATAATTATGAGGGTTTGGTAAATGACAACTGTCATTTTGTACATAGAGAGTGAACTTTTGTATTTACTTCAATATTACACAAAGTCCAAAGATTCTTTTTTTCAAGTTAAATCTTACATTGGGTGCCAGAGCCCATCGAAACCACTCTTTTCCCTAGCTGTAACACTGCATAGTGCTTAGATAAGTGTTTCTTGTACAATTATTTAAGGAAATAAAATACTTTTTTTTTTTTTTTTCTTAATTTTAAAACCTTCTTCTATTATTCACTAATTAATCTCCCATTTTTGAGTGTATTTGACGCCACCAGTATTTTAAATGCAAACACGCATCTACGGTACTAATTTTGACGCTCAATTGCTATAACAAGCTTTAGCAAATTTTTTATTAGACTCTGGAAAGATACATTTGTCTAAAATAACCAAAACTATTCGCATGGGTTCTCTTTTGTCTCAGAATTATGTATAAAAGTAGGTACAACAAAAAAGCAAAACATTCCAGAAATATCGGCTAAATTGAGATTATATCCGTAAATTACTATAACAATCATTTAATATTCAAAGTCATTTTTCAAAGAGGAAATATCACAGCTTGCCACATCATCACGGAAGAGGGTAGAAAATTGCCGACTGCCCCCGCATCACGTATGCTACATGAATGTACGAAGCAAGTTTTCTTTAAAATCGCGATTTTTGTTCTAGGTGTGCTTTATGTTTTGATATAAGTGCTATTATTTGTGTATTACCAGTGAGTGCGTGGAAAATAATATAGTTTCGTTGTTTTCCAATTAAATTGGTAAACGTTCTAATTTTGATCTAAATGTATCAAACAAAACAACGGAATTACAGAATGACAGTCTGCCAACATTTTGCAAGTCTGATATTAACCTGTAAAACAAACTATGTAAGTACCAAACTAGGTTGCTGGTAACTAATTTATTTCGAGTCTCTCGCAGAAATTAATAAAGGGAAACATAAATAAGTCTAAAACAATCAACTTGAAGCTAATAAAAGACAACAAACGTCCACTATTAAAATCTAGGACAATAAAGTTTTAAATAGTCGTGTTTTGACGTAATTCCTCACTAAGTCTAACTTTAGGGATCACAAGGCTTACTGGAACTCATATTGCTGTATATTTATTCAAATTGTTTGACCCGGAACGGTAATAAAACAATATAAAACAATTAGGTTAGGATCAAAACTTTAGATACCATAACTTTGTTAACTACAAACTAGGGTACTTTGTAGTTATTGTACAATTTTAGTTTAATGGTAGGTACGTATGTTTCATGGACGGCGTTGTGTTATGTTTGTTTGAATAAAAAAATCCCGTTTAAAACCAGATGTCATACATCAAACAGCAGTTTTTCAAAATATGTCACTGACTGCATTCTTGTGTTTCTTTGCCTAAGAGATCATTTTCTGAATCCTAAAGAACTGGCATTCTCTTTTAGAGTTTTCGACATAAGCTGACTGCCTCGTTAGTCTATTGGTTACAAGCGCGACTGCTGAGCATGAGGTCCTGGGTTCGATTCTCGGGTCGGGCAAAGTGTTATTGTGTTTACTATCAAGAATTTCTCAGTAGCAGCCACGGAGTCTGGACTTGTGTCCGGTTGATGGCAATAGGCTCGCCCCCTATTACATGGGACTTAAACATAACTGTGGATGTTCTTGTTAAGTACACCTCTGCCTTACCCTTCGGGGATTACAGGCGTGATGTTATATATAGGCGGAAGCTTAAAATTCAATTTAATTCATTATTGCATATGGTAATCGCTGATAAAATCACACTGCCTAGGTCAGAGGATGGTGAGAGGATAATGAAACACAACGACACAATCAGAAATATACAAGACATTGGTCTTGGTAGAAACACTATCGTGTACATTTATTAACAGTTCAAACTTTATGTTCCCGACTCAATCTATTCATCAAAACTGAAAAGCTGAGCTTATTTTGAACTTCTTGCTTCACAGTCCCAACAAAAATAACATCAGTACACAGATGGCAGAGAAAGTTAAACGTCTTAGTACATCAGGGAGCATCTTGCAACGCAGGTGTCGCCCGGGGAAAGTTGGGGTACTCCGACACCCCATACACCCCCCCATGAGGGGAGATGGGGGATTTTTTGTCGATTTAGACGTAAACACCGTTTAAGACTTGCCGAGTGTTATATCCTTGTTTCGAGTATCGCAGCTACTGTATAAGTTATGTAATATGGCTCCTGCAGGCTTGAGCGTAGTGTTTTATTTTATGACAAGTTTTATTCTTGTTTTACGGCCTCTTTGTTTGCTAGGATTTGAGTTTCGAATAGCTGTAAGATTTACTTAAAAAATACAAAACTAACTTTGTTTTTTTTTTTATTGAAGTGTTCGAATTTTAATCAAATAAATATAGTAAAGTAGTAAGGAAGAGCTCGTGGCTAAATAATAACAGCCGCACAGGTCGTTTTTCAAGGGTAAGCCGTGCTTGCCGAGGTTGGTCCGTGGACCATGTGACCATCATTACATACCGAATTTCCTCCGTGCCTCGGAAAGCATGTTAACCCGTTGATCCCGGGTGTCATTTCTAGATCTCTGACGGTCGTTTCGAAAAGTCCGAAACCGAAAGTCTGACATCTAGTCTTACCAAGTGGTATCGTATTACCCAGTTACTGGGTTGTTCAGGTCACATATGCAGTCTCTGCATGTAAAATACTGGTACTCCGCTGTATCCGGTTAGACTGGAAGCCGACCCTAACATATTTTGGAAAAAGGCTAGGCAAGTGATGAAATATAGTGAAATTAATCGATTACCATAATAGTATAATTACCTACATTGTAATTTGTTATGTAAATATGACTAGCGTCAGCATGTGTGCCAACAAAAACGTTCGAAACAAAAACATAACGAAAGTGAAAGCTATAAATACTCGTAGCAAGTTGCTACGAGGCTACGCCGTAGCACCCTTTGTAGCAGTTTTTAAACAGGCGAGTTAATTGTGCAATTACGTCATTATAAGGCTTCGCAAAACCGTGCGAAAATGTGAAACTTTCAAATTACCCTCGGAGTTTAGTGAAATTTAAGTAAATATAGAACTTAGGTAATTGTTTTTCGTCACGTGGACTTTTGTAATTGTTTTTGTTTTTTTAATGTGTTTCGAAGAAAATAGAGTACAAGTTTGATTGTTTATTAAGAAAAAGGGTATTTTACTGGTCATATTTATATACAGTTTAAATGTTATTGCACGTATTTAGATGCAATGTATACATTTAGATGTCCAGAGCTAAGTTTATGCTATTTTGATAAAATCCATAACTCAAATTAAAATAATCTCTATTTTATACGTTAAATGAACTCGGTCTGGCTGTTACCTTTTCATGCTGTTGATTGGACGGGTTTCGCTGAAGTTCAGCAAACAGGTAGACCTGCACTTGTATAGGACATAGGTTGCTAGCCCGTATTATGTTGGAATTTAAAATGGAGCGAGGTAAATTAAAGTCAATCTATCACTTTCTATATTCGCACTTGAACCCAACTTACTCAACCTCAACACACTCTGATGTCATAAGTAAGTAACTTATTACACAATTACCAAATAGTAAGGGGCCCCTATTAACGAGGCGCGAGTGTCTGCGGGGCAAACAGTTTATCACTGTGTATTGTCGTTTCCTACAAATATCCGCCTTCAGTGGTTAGACAGGGGAACGTCGAAATATACGAACTAGATGGTGTAACTTTGTTTTTGGGTTTTTCAAACAACACACAATTTTTCAGGTTTCCGTAATCAACAAGGAACCCTTATAGTTTCGCAATGACCGTCCGTCTGTCCGTCTGTCCGCAGCTTAGCTCTAAGACTCTTAGTACTAGAAAGCTGTAACTTGGCATGAATATACACATTAAATACTCTGACAAAGTTGTAAAATAAAATCTCGAAAAGTCATTTTTTTTGATACACGTAAATTGGGGATTTTTTTTTCTCGCGTACCCCTTAGAGTGGGATGTCTTTGAATAGATCTTTAAAAATATTGCTAGTTTGTTCATATATTTTTCGATTGAGGGATTCGTTTGTGAAATATTAAGCTTTAAAGTTTTTGTTAGACTCTAGTGTCTCCCCTCTATACCAGCTAAACGGTTGTGTTTGGGTGTATGAAAAAATTCACGGAGGTAGTACAAATAACGAAGTTAAAAGGAAGATTATCACTGCTGAGTATGCTTTGCAAGTTTACGAGTAATAATCGACCAACGCATAAAATGTACTTGGATAACATATTTTCCTAAACATAGCACAGGTTTTTTATCATAACTTAACCAGGAGGGACCAGATTCATTCAGGCTATAAATAAGACGATGCATTTGTAAAAAACTTTTAATAAGTTATCATACTATAAGTTTTAACAATATTGGTATAATTATTTCGCTAGAAAACGTTTAGAGCAAACAAACATGAATGTCAGTGGAAATGAAAATGAAAATTCAAAGTTATTTTTATTGCAACGTGAGCTATTCTTTTATAACTTTCACCGAACGAGAAACTTGTCATGCTGTTGTATAATTTTTTTTGTAGAAAAGTACATCATTTTATATTATCTTACTTATAAATACGAAAATTCGTGAGGATGGATGGATGTATATTTGTCACGCAAAAACTACTGAACGGATTTGAATGTTTGGATTCAGATAGTTTATAACCTAGATTAACACATGGGTTTCTTTCTATCCCGGTAGTAAGTTCCTGTGGGACAATTACCAAACACCACGCAGGCGAAGCCACGGGTATAAGTTAATTTTACTTAAAAATAATAAATAACTCAACAAAGAACCTAATACCTAGAAAACCTCTCACTGCAAAGATTATTCTAGAACAAAGTAGAACAGTAATATTAAATTGAAATTAGTTTATGTCAGCCTCGGCAACATCGCAAGCCTGCGTCACATGGAAAGCGAATCCGCAGCGATGCGAGATCTTGCTATACGGAAAGCCCATACTATTCTTCTAAGCCTTATTTGTAACAATTTTTTTATTTGTAACATCAATAGCTTTTCCAGAGGAGCTCGTGGCTAAATAATAACGGCCGCTCGGGTCAATCTTTGATTAAGCCGTGCTTGCCTAGGTTGGTCTGTTGATTGATGACCACCCATTACATACCGAGTTTCCTCCGTGCCTCGGAAAGCACGTTAAGCCGTTGGACCCGGCTGTCATTTGTAGATCTTTGACAGTCGTTAGCTAGTCAGTGGCCCAAAAAGTCTGAGAACCAGTCTTACCAAGGGGTGTCGTATTACCCAGTACTAACTGGGTTGTGGAGGTCAGATAGGCAGTCGCTCCATGTGAAATACTGGTATTCAGCTGCATCCGGTTAGACAGGAAGTCGACCCCAACATAGTTGGGAAAAGGCTAGGCAGATGATGATGATGACTAGCTTTTCCAGAGCTGAGTCGACGGAGCTCCAATTTCTGTCTGCATTCTACTTAATTGTGAAAAGATCTTATACTTGGCACATTTACTTATTTAAAAAAAAAATGATGGTTTAGACTTATTTATGTGCCAGAGTGAATAAGGCTCCGAGACTTAAGTTTCTAGTCTCTCGGTGCGATGTTACCCATAGAAGCTTGAAATCAAGTTAGCCGCCACAAAACCGCTACCAACAAATACTCTATGTACCAGTAGCGAAGGGTCAATTTTTGTAAGAGGTAAGCCGGAGTAAATATATTTAATGTGATTATATTATTTGTTTATAGAATACTGACTGTGCCATTTGCAAAGGGAACCCGGTAGCAATCGAGTTGTATAGTATCCTCGCCACTGCTATGTACCACAACCTTTATGATTCCCAAGTAGTCTCATAGAAATGAACGGTGAGTAAATAACAGGCACAATATAATCCCTGAAGTTAATTTTAATTTAGCAGTAAACAATGCTTACGCAAATATTAGAGTTTACTCGTCCTTAATTAATATCTGTACTATGATAATTAATTTTTAGAGGGCACTTGAACTTACCTAAGCCTTGAAAGTAGGCCATTTAATATTGTGAAAGTTTCTAATTCAGTTTTCAACTAAAACAATTAATGTAATTAGAATAATGTGGGTAAAGTTATTTATTTCTGTTGTTTGACTTTAAAGGTTAATTTTAGTGCGAAACAAACCATTTTAAATATTTGAATGAATGATTGTTTTAGTTAGTTCAGTGGCATTCAATATAGCATAATCAGCCTATAATGTTCCCACTGCTGGGACACACGGCTTCCTCTCTATGAAAGGGAATGGGCTATAATCCACCACGCGGGCCCAGTGTGGGTTGATAGATGTCACATGTCTTCGAATTTTTGGTTCTAGGACATGCCGGTTTCCTCCATAGTTTTCAATATACTAGGTGTTTTTGTAAACGGTGGCAATCCTTTAAGGGCATTTAGTACTCATGAAAATGAACAACTTTTACTATGAGACCGACCATAGAACCGACCAAAAAAAATCTGTTGCTCCATATTTATTATTGGTCGCGTAACTCGATAAATTGTAGGGAGCAGCTCCATGGTGTAGAATAGAAAACTTATTGTTCTACGTCGTATGCAAGAATTTGTTTTTGAGTGTCAATAGGTGATCCAAACGTAGCGCAAATTGTAATAAAACGACAGCAATTGTGTCTAGTTGCTTTTCAGAGATTTGTGCCTAAGGGTTCACCCACGTGAAAGAGAAAGAAGAAGAAAGAAAGAAAAAATATTAGTTGGTCGCAGGGACATGATGTGCATACAAACAAAATAATTTAACAATAATTATACAATAAACTAACAATAATCATACAACGAATAACAAATATTATAAATACAAAAGGACAGAAACAAAAATAAAATAAAATATACTAGTTACCGGTTTTTTTTTTTTTTTTTTCGGATGGGAAATCATCAAATGACCCCCCCACTCTGGGCGGAGCGGCGGAAGGGAGTGTCAGACTTGTACTGGCTAAAACCCATCCATGTTCCTTCTTTGCCCTTTGTGTTCCAGAGTGGGTTTGTTGATGAACATGTTTGTGTTGTTTGAACATGGGACATGTTTGTGTTGTTTGTACATGAACATGTTTGTGTTGTTTGAACATGGGACTGTTCGAAAGAGGTACCGTGGCCCTGGGGCCACGGTATCTCTTTCGAACAGTCCCGCAGCCCTGGCACAGTCCCGCAGCCCTGGCACAGTCCCGCAGCCCTGGCACAGTCCCGCAGCCCTGGCACAGTCCCGCAGCTCTGGCACAGTCCCGCAGCCCTGGCTACTAGTTAACAGCTTGCACGTCGTGACTGTGACAAGCAGGTTACCACTCAGCATGATGCTATGCTATGGGGGCCAACAGACGTGGATGTCGGGACCCACTGAACCGTAGATCCTAGATCATTCTATGTTTGTGCGTCTCATATGAAGTTCAGCCTTTAAGGTGTGATAAACAAACTTGCTTTAATTATGGCATTAGTTAACTAATTTCTACAACTGCAGGCCTACCGCCACAAGCCTTATCCAGCAAACCTAACATCTCCGATTAACAAGATTTACGCTCTCGTTCGAATTACGACACGCTACCTTCACCGTGCGAAACGTACGTCGAATAAATCAAGCCGTGCCTGTTCAGGTCCGTTTCATTCTCCCCTATAAAGTCTTGCCCGAACTTGACGCTTGCCGTCTGATGGCCAAGAATTTCCCTTGAATATTTTATTTGTGTTGCATCTACTGTGATTTGCTTGTTCATGTGTATTGTTTACACGACTGAAGTATCGAATTTCGAAATAGTCGCTCTTCTTTTGGTGCTATACTGACTAGAGGGACAAGCGGAAAATGCTTTCAAAACAGTACCTATATAGTTTTTTGGAAGCTTAACTCAATTCAGCATACTTTCGACTTTACATCTTTGAGTTTCCTCACTGAAGGTAGACCATTTTCACTCTTCTTCTCAGAGCCATAAGGTTGAAAAGTGGTCGGCCGTCAGCGGTAGGGTCAGCGGGAATACACCAGTGAGCGTGGTAGTACACTTTTGACATTTCCACTTTCACGTTTCCCATATTTTATTGAATATCGCTTTTTGTAGGTTCGGAGGACCTATAAGGCTCACCAGCGATAGATATGGTATTTATTATCTCAACTGTAAATTTTCAGAAAATGGAAAATGGACATTTTTCTTTTGAGTAATTTGGTAAAAGAATCAATAGGTACGCGGTATCAGCTGTTTCTCCAACAAAATTTACTAATTAACTTAAGGTTAGTGTTGTACTTTGTTTGTAACTCAGTTACAAAGTCTAACTGTAACTGTGTTAAACTTGGTAGAGGAACTAAATGCAAACTTAGTAACTTCTTACTTAATTTTGTCTTGCTCTTTCGTCGGAAACAATACCCAGAAGATAAAAATAGTTTCAGTCATTTGGCAAAACATCTAGGTTCGTCATCATCATTATTATCATCATTTCAGCCGAAAGACGTCCACGGCTGGATATATGCGTCCCCCAAGTGTCGCTATATTGACCGGTCCCATGCGACTCGCATCCAGCGGATCCCTGCAACCTTCACCAGGTCATCGGTCCACCTAGTGGGAGGCCTTTAAACGCAATGTCTTCCGGTTCGCCGTCGCCACTCCAGAACTTTTCGGCCCCATAAGCTGAACATCTAGGTTAAATCTATACAAATCAATAAAATTTAAGTGTCTGTTTGTAATTTTAAAATACCGGCTTCTTAATGAATGGATGTGAAAGTGTATACGGTACTTACAACAACAAAAAACTTTTTTTTTAAATTTTGTGTTTCTGTCGGTCTGTCTGTTTGTTCCGGCTAATCTCCAAAACGGCTGGACCGATTTTGACGGGAATTTTACTGGCAGATGGATGATGCTATAAATAGTAACTTAAGCAATTTTAAAAAATGGATCGGGGTTCCGTGCAAGAAAATGAAAACCCTTAAAATTGTTAACAAAATGCGATTTATATTAATTTCACGCGGACGACAGTCGCTGGCAACAGCTCGTATTATAATAATTGCTTTGTATTAAATTTTATTACACACCAGTAAACAAAGTTATACCGCAATATTTACCCTATTTACCTAAAGTCAATAAGGGTGCATTTACCCCAAAACCAAATACAATAAACCGCAAAATCCATAATGTAATCCAAAAACAGCATATCAAAATGTAGACCGTACATAATAAAGAAGCATAATTTATTAAATCGGCCTGCCGACCCTTTTAAGATGCACCGCTCATTATATAATTCAACACTTCATAATCCAGCTGCCCGCTACAACTTGCAATGAAGTTTTAACTCTACCTGGCGGCCATTTTGATTCCGTGCTCGAATTAATCCTGCGGCATGTCCGGCCCGCGAAAATTATTTAGACTGACGAACGCCGTAAATAAAGGATTAAAAGCGAACTCTTAATGCCCGTGTATTTAGATTTTCACCCTCGCAACCCTTTTATTTGTTTACGTCAGATATTTTTGCATTAACGCACAATATGGGCGATTAAATTCTCTCTCTGTTTGTTTGAAAAGGTTTGAATACTTCGAAATTTGTTTGCTGTCGAATGTCAAGGTCGGTGACCTCGGGTTGTGACGGGTAAATGACGCGGCACTTCCTAACTTTTGTTGTTGTCTTCTATCGATTTATTGACGTTGATAAGACAGCCGACAGCCAAGATGGGGTCGGCTTATATTTTGTTATGATATACTATAGAAGGGATACAAAACATTACATAACGCCTGTTTCCTCAAGAGGTACGGCAGAGATGTACCTGAGGTACCAGTACATTTTTCCAGTTGTACTTAAGTCCTATGTAATAGGGAAGGGATATACAGGGTGTTACAGAAAGGGTATAGTCATATGAAAGGATATACTGCAGACCATCAAACTGAACAACTTTCTCCATGGGTCCAATATCGTAATGTGTAATCAAGCTTGTACTGGCTAGATAAATCAAAATTATTATTGATTTACTTGTAACTGATTTTATAGACATTTCGCAACATAAACATAACATCACGCCTGTATTCCCCGAAGGGTAAGGTAGAGGTGTATTTAATAGCACACCTACATTTCGTCAGTTACGTTTAAAGTCCCATGTAATAGGGGGCAAGCCTATTACTATCAACCGGGCACAAATCCACACTCTGTGGCTGCTACTGAGAAATTCCTGATGGAAAAACCCAAAAACACTTTGCCCGACCTGGGAATCGAACTAAGGATCTCATGCTCAGCAGTTGTGCTTGCGATCACTAGGCCACCGAGGCAGTCACAATACACGACATGCTATTCGCTTTTGCAAACAATCCTCACATCACACTCCATAATAAAAAAAATACAATAACCGATTAAATATCAATGAAAAGAACACTGCTGATTTTCATAATAATAGCCTGCAATAAATATAAGAGCGACATATTAATCCAGTGTGACACCTGCACTGAACGCAGTGTTTTGCTCACTGCGTTCCACTCCAGATAAACGGGAATATTCCCCGTTTTAAATTTATTTAAAACTGCTAGTTTCTGCTGTTTTATTTGGGCTTTCCCTGGTTTTAATTTATTTTGAAACCGCGTTTTAAATTTTTGTGTAGGTAGAAGATTGACCTGGTTTAAAACAAGAATCTACACAGCAACGAGCAATTTGTGTTTGGTTTTCTTAAAGATGCTGTAGATGATAAAAATTGACGTATTTTAGAGCAGAGGGAAATTAAAGCACAAAACCTTGCCTTTCAAATTAAAACCAAATCAAATATTTATTTCGAACAACAAGATCCATATGGGTTAGTGAATAAGTACTTAAGAGTTAGTGGAAAGAAATTTGGTAGTTCAGTTACATTAATTAATAAATTCTTCTAAAATTACAATGACTTTATTTTCATCAATCATTGAAATCAAGTAAATAGCGAATTTACACATATGTAAGCTTATAATTAATGAATCCGAAGATGATTGGGTAGATTCATCCCACATTTTATTTAATAGTTGTGGCTGACATGGTTAACTACGCAATATCTTATTTATAATCACGTGTGTATTGTTAATTTTATTAGAAACAACTATGTTTTTCCCACCTGAAAACAAAAAAAAACACTCACCTGTCTCACAGAACTCCCAAAACTTATCGCCAACAGAAACCCCCAAACTTACATCACTATGAATAAGTTAAGAGGCCTTCGGAAAGCCTATTACATTGCCAAGAGTGACACCCATTCACGTCTCCACATTCGTCATCGCGACACAATGTCGAAGGGAACCACGCAAAAGATTTGGTTCACTCGTGAATGGAATAGACCGAGAATCCCTTGAGCCGTCTTGTATGATGAATGATGTTGTTCTTTTCATTTGTACTTAGAATCGTGATCTTTTGAGGAATATCTTGGAATAAATAACGTTTTTTTTTAGAGTTGAAGGATGTATTTGCTTGGATGTTGCGAATGTTTTAGCGTTTGTGAATGGATGTTGCAACGATACTTAATAATAATATAATCAAATGAGTATTATGTTTTTTTTTTCTACGTTTCGATATTGCAAATGATTGCGTTTAGATGTTCAGATTAAGTAAAATATTTGTTTCTTCTTTTTTTTACTTTGCACAGCTTAGTAAAAAAAAGACATAAGAAGGAAAGAAAAGCTCCCTAACTGCTTCATATAATGTACATACTTTCATTTATGAACGCTTCTGAAATTAAAAGAGCCATACAAAGCCGATCTTATTTACAAAAATCAAAGCTTGTCAAAGAAGAGCAGGTTTCTGATTTAATTATAAAAATAATTGATTCGCTTGAAAGAATTCAATTATCGGAATGGTTAGTAGCTATTATCAATTCATATACGACTAAATGCGACACTCATGGTAACGTTGTTTCGCTTTTAAAAACCATTGCACACTTAACTAGACTCAAAAATTATAAGATAATCCAAACACTTACAATTATGGTAACCACTCAAAACACGGCTTACAAACTCCCTAAAATTAATAAAACACCGAACCTCGAGAAAAATTGCACTTGTAATTGAGAAAACCTTGCTGTTGGCTTTTATTGCCGTTGTTTTTTTTTGGCTATAAATGTATCAGCATGATGCCCCCAGCCCTCTGTATTAAGGGAGGCATCGATCCGCCGCAATTTTATTATCTTACCGTGACGTAAGGTCATGTGGTGACTCTTTGGAGAGGCCTATCACCAGCTGACTGAAATTATGATGATGGTGACTGCATCATCTTTATCATCATTTTGTAAGGCATATGTAGAGCCAGGTTTACTCCTGGGGGATTTTTTGATGTAACATGTTATTGGAAATTCGACCTACTTCTTGAAAGTGCTTGGAAGCATACTACAACTTATTTGTAAGAAGGAATCCACATATTCGAGCAAAACCGAAAAAAAAATCTACTTGGATACTGAGCTCATACATTTCTGAGAGCAGAATAAAGTCTTTGAACATGACTTTCATTGCTCTGTCTTCAAAATGTGCCTATAAATATCCCAGCATGATGTCTCCAGCCCTCTGTGCAGTACTTAGGGAGGCATCGATTGGCCGTAATTATATTATCCTACCCTAAGGTAAGGTGACTGTTAATCTATGAAAATGAGGGGAATGCGGTGGTGTCGCCTGTTCATTTTACTTAAGGATAGAGCCTTAGGAGAATTGCTGGGGAGTCTTTGATGTATGTTATTTGTATTTTGTAGGAGCTTAAAAATTAAAGTCAGCTACTGTAAGAACCATTTTTTTTTTCGCATTGGTAATCATTAAATAACCCCCCCACTCGGAGTGGAGGGGAGTGTCAGACTTGTACTGACTAAAATCCATCCATGTTCCTTCTTTGCCCTTTGTGTTCCAGGGCCACGGTATCTCTTTCGAACAGTCCCGCAGCTCTGGCAGTACTGTAAGAACCTTATGCCGACTACGTATTCTTTCGTACTTCGGCCACACAGTGCGCAGAGGCGACGAAAATTTGGAAAAACTTATTGTGGTTGGGAACACCGCAGGCAAAATATCGCGCGGTCGTTCACGATGGACCGATCAAATTAAAGATTCTGCATCCAAATTCTATACGGTTGTAAGAGACGCGCTGAACAGAAACCGGTGGAGGCAGATCATCCGCTCCAGATGCAACTCTGCTGCTGACCACGATTCTCCGACATGAGGTACCGACCCCAGTGAGAGACTGTAAAAAACCGAGATAAAGGTGATTTTTTAAATAATTTAATGTCAAATCTTTAGACTTACAATAGGTATTTTGTGAGTTGTTACATAACATCGAGAAAGTATCTAGACATTCTTCTTCTTAGCGAGTCGATGGCAATCTAAAATAAATCGGCACGATTTGGTTACTAGAAATACAGAAATACAATTATTCTAACTTTGACGCACCTGCTTATGTACTTAAGTTTTAAATGAGTATTTTATTAATCAACCAAACTGCCATTTATAAGATCACCTGAAACCTAATTTAACGACGATAATCCGCAAAAAAATCCCAAACATTCCTGTTACCATAATTAATGCAGGAACGAAAACAAAGTTAGTATAATCCTATTAGATGTTCCGGTGCTTTTGTCCGAGGATTTATCCGGTCGGCACTACCTCGAATAGAGTGATCATCGGTATTAGTGAGGACCGCGGGTGACTAGTGATGTACTAGTGTTGCAAGTCCGGGATATGGGAACGAGATAGCTAGGCACTTACTAGAAATCCAGATTCTTTATTTTCCAAGCTTCTTTAGCCATTGTCAATCTCTTTCATTCACGCATATACTGAGTAAACAAAGATGCTGCGATAAGTACAGCTGTTCCATAATAAAACCATATGACTACATGTCCACACTACGATGTAATAAGAAAGAATTAAATTAAGTTGTGTTGTATACTATTTATTTATTTTTTAAAACCAACTCGCAATAACAGTTAAATGAGAGTGAGTAAAATTACTAATTAAATTGTATTTACTATGCACCATTATCAGCAACTATTCTAAAACGTATTCAATTTCTAATAATTAATACAAAATTCTGTAACATAGTTCCAATACACGGACTTATCCGCAAACCGGGATAGCAAACATCCCGGAAATTCACGACACAAACAGCACTAGTCGGGGACCAAACCGTTCGAGATAGGGTACATTAATATTCTAACTTTGTCGAACGTGTTTTGTTTTCAGGGACCATTTTGTTTTTGTTTTAATTAGTAAGCTTGTCCATGTACGTAAGGTGTAAGCCATTAAGTGGAAGGTGGAGGCTGGTAATGAAATTGAGTATCTACCTCACTACAGCGACAAATAAAAGCGAATTCTGGGTATAACTTTAGATTAGAATGATGTCGTAGATATGTACTGCACGATGCCTTTACATAGGGGAAGACTTGATATGAAACAAGATTGGGTGACAAAGCTGATTTATTTATTTATTTAGTATTTTAACCACGGAAAGGTCAAAGTCCGTATTACACGCCTCCAGCGGGATTTTATTACCAGATACACGCCACCAGCGGGATTTTATCAAAAGATATACGCCACCAGCGGGATTTTATCACCAGATACACGCCACCAGCGGGATTTTATCACCAGATACACGCCACCAGCGGGATTTTATCACCAAATACACGCCACCAGCGGGATTTTATCACCAGGTACACTCCACCAGCGGGATTTTATCACCAGATGTATGAACGTGAACGAGGCGCATGGAGTACGTAAAGATCGTAGCTGGTGGCGTTCTGTAGTTTCTGCCTACCCCGAAAGGGAAAAGGCGTGAATGTACCCCTATAAGTAGCTGTTGCTAGTGATTGTTCCTCAATTCATTTTAATATCCTGATAATCCAACGGCAACGTAACTGAACATCCCATTTTCCACATTTTTTCCTGTACCTATCTCTCAAAATACATTCCTCATACCAGCCATTTCCGTCCGTATTTAAAAACAAGAAAAACAAAAGGTTTAAAATGCTTTGTGTACCAAACGTGGGTAGAAGAAAATCCTCTAATTGCGGCGTCGCACGACCGGGCATTGAAGCGATAAACATGAATAATGTCGCGAGATGTCCAACACTACTGCCACGGACTTTATTTTCTCGCTCTCCTTTAGGGTTGTTGCATTTGTTTCGTCTTTAAATCGTGTTGGAAGAAGTCGAATGATGTAGAATCGATTTGGAACGTAACTTTGAAGCTGTAATTTTTTGCATTGACGTGTTTAACGTAATACTGAAATATACTGATTGATTAGGAGGAGTCCTCCCATGCCCTTGGTAACTTAATTAATTGAACTGAATTTTTCATTCACGGTGCTTGGCTGTAGTTTGCAACAACAATACCTATTATTACCTGTACCTACTGTACTCTCTTTGTACATAATTGCCGTGCCATTTTCATTGGAGCACATTTTTCTACAGAAAATCGATTCCAAAAAAATCGATTCTAAACGACCAACCCTAAAATGTCACCTGGTTTTGCGAGATAACACGCGCAATGCGAGAGTCTGTAGCCTTCGTAATTCACTCGACATTTTGATTCATTTTGATTAATAAGACTTTGTAATGACACTGAACTTGCACGGGTTACAGTGTGATTTATAGGATTACTTGTAATTTATTACGTAATGGGGGCGAATATTAAGCGCTGGAGATTATGATGCTCAAGTCTTTGTGCCAAACTTTGTAGACGGAGTAAGTTACTGGCAAGTTATATGTCATTTTAATAGGCCGGTTGAATGAGCGAGGTTCTGTTTTTCACAGAATCAATTATTAATCTTACTATAAAGGGAAGCTACAATGAAACATTCTTTATGTTTCATTGTAGCTTCCCTTTTATTAATGTTAAAACTTCAACTTTAAACATCCTCCGTTCTCAAAACAAACAATTAAAACCTCCTTAGATTACCAAGAAAGTGAAACAATCAATTTGCATACAAAAACACAGCCATCTTGGATGCAGCGTCACCCGTACTCACCCCCGAACAAAAACGGTAAACTTGTAACGTTTATTTAATGGGCAGACGACTCCCGACGCAATAATCCCTGTAATTGCGCTCTTGCCTTGCATGCAGAGCAGGCAGATGTTCCCAAATTAGCATTGTTTATACACAGCGACAAACGAAATTTGTTATAATTATAGTGATGTGACACGCCTCGCCGCGCAGCTAAGGTTGGACGGTGTCTTGCGATTTGGTGAATGAATAAAGATGGCGGAAGAGAGGATAGAAGGTAAGGATGAATAAAGCAACGAATGCAATTGTTTTAAAACTGATAACTTTGTGCAGTACCTGAGTTATTGTCTACTGTGATGCCTGCACAGTATACTTACATATTCATAATATCTTAACACAAAAATTGACAACACAGAAAAGCATAACACTACGTTATGTATAGATGCCAGCACATCAAGCAACCCGAAACTGTAAAATTTTTCCAATCAACCTTGTACCTAGTGCTTTAGCGATTTATAGTAGTTGAAAATTCTTTAAAAAAACAGATTTTATTTATTTATTTGCAAACATGTAAAACACTGGTTAGTAGGCATGCATTAAAAGTTCATGTCACTGTATTAAGCGCGCATGCATGCGCATCACACGCGCATGCATGAGCATTTTTAGTAGCTTGATGTGCTAGCGTCTAGCGTCAGAAAATGATCGTACTTCTTAGCTGCAAAGCCGCCCAAGCACTATGATAGACGACCACGAAACTATAGGTTTCTATGCAAAACGATGAAAAGCTTCTGTAGCCGGTGACACTGACGATAATTTCTGTTTTTCCAAAAAGAAGGTTGTCCTATGTTCGTGTATATGTTTGTTTTTTGTGTTTACGGTTGGCGGTTGCGAAAATGGGATGAATATAAAAAATACCCTTACTGTCATCATCATCTTTCTACCCTTGTCCCATTCTACTTGGGGTTGGCGTAAAATGATTTCTTCTTCATTTCTGTCAGACGTCACGGTAGCATTCACTCCTCTCTCTTTCATATCATTCCTCATGCCCTTAGAGTCAAGAGTAGAATATGAAAAAATAAGTACTTTGAGTAGTCTACATACTCAGACACTACATGAATTATCCTGTATACACAAGTGCACATGCATTCACAGTATGGCAATTTTCATGTTTGGAGTGCTGCCAAACTTGACCACTCTTATTTATTAAGCTATAAATGAAGTTGTCATCCAAGCTATTTTCAAGTAAGAGCCTGCTGTTTTCTACGTGCTTAAGTATTTACGTTCTGTCGAGCGAAACGCCTGCGTCTGCCAAAATAAATTTTAAAATGAAGTCACTATAAATTTTGTGTACTTGAATTTGCCTGTGAGTGGTATTACCCCACCCCACCACTCAGAGGAAAATGAATTGCTCTGTGGATGAAATAAGTTAATGTAAGCACCTATCCACATATTATTTTCTGTTAATATAGTTTCATGTTACCAAATGCAATGTCGCGTGATACCAATAATTAATTATTCATCCAGTATTTGCACATTAAGGCCTAGTAATTTTGTATGAAGATGCGGACACATCAAAAATGATAAAATAAAACCGATACCTACTAATCAATTTATGTGATTCAGACCACTCATTTTTTATTTATCGCTAGAAAACCTGAACTGTATAACATGCATCTCACATAGGAAACAAACACGTGAATATTAAGCTACCTAAACAGGTATCTCACAGAAACACTAACGTACACTGTGTATTTGGTGTGCGTATTTGTCAAACACGAAAGCCAGCACCAAAGCCATAGGTAGGTAAGTATCACCTAAGTAAATTGTACGGCGTCGTAATTCAATGGCACCACATCACGACCAAAACGTCCAAGCACACTTCTTTCAACGGTAAATAGTACAAAATTAATGAGCTTGTAATTAAACCTGTGTTTAGACAAACATGGGGACCGTTCACATCAAAGGCAAGGGATGAAGATTAAACAGGGCTGCGTCTGCGCCACGTGGCAGCATTAGTCTGCTTTGTATTGCCAACTTAACCCTGCCCCAAAAACATTCACACATCACCTTATCGTCACACACATGGGGATGACAATCCTTTGGCAATTACTTGAGTAGGTGCAAATTTAAACTGGTTTCTAACGAGAGTTGACAATGCAACTATCTCAACTATCATGGGATTTGCCGTGTAATAGGGTATCTCTTACTAGTAAGCGTTTAAAAGCAAAGATAAGGCTGTTTGCTGAGTGGCGGGGTATCAGGTTTTTGTAATCTGGCCGTGATTTTGTATGAGCTGAAGTTAGCAAGTCACTCCCCTTATGTGGATAAGGCTTATTCTGCATTCAAGGCCGGAGCTACGCTATTATTTTGACGCTATCAAATGTCATTGAACTAAAGATCGTTGTTTTAAAAGGTTTTAAGAGTATTCAACGACCATGTCTTTGTTAAGTACCTTCTTTCTAATTGAGCGGTGTCTTCATTAGTTTTGTTTTAAACTATCGTTAAAAGGCTTTGAGCATTGGGTGAATCGAAAAAAAAATTGCCATACGACTCACGATTGCAAAAAAGACAAAAATTGCGCAGGTTAAAAAAACTTGGAAAAATGTCGCGAAAAAATAACACTTTTTTCGTTTCACAGTAAAACCGCTTCGATTTGGCAAGAGCACATTGTTTTTTCTGCTCGAAAGCCAGATTTCCATTCACGCAATCTGCGGTAAAAGCGAGATATTCGATACAGTAGATATATGTCAAGCTATCGATATCAATACTGTTACAGGGATTTGCTCCTTGTCGGTCTCTTGAGACGTCGCGTTCCCTTGATTAAGTGACAACACGAATTCAGCACCCATTTGGCTCAAATGTTTCAAATAATTACTTATTTCTGAAAATGATATATCCTAGGTACATACAACAACCATAATACAATGCAAGTTCCATAGTAAAGTTTTCTAAATAGGTCGTATAGTTTCAGTTATAAGCCACGGGACGGAATAGCGAAAAATGCAACTTAAAAGTCGACTAGATTATCTTTCCGAAAAACCAGCAAACGATATTCTTTTATGAATTGTTCAATGAAAACCACAACAATTTCCCACCTGCATCAGCAATCTTTCATAATACCTCCCAACGGACACATCCAACAAATACAAAAGGAACAGATCTGTTATAGCACAATAACCTAGATGCGTAAGCACTTAGGGATATGGCCCGAAGTAGGTCAGCTCCCAAGAGGTTCGTCTCGGCATTATGCTCCGAAGACACGCAAACAATGGCCGGTGCATCGAAGAAAGCGTTCGCACTTGGCACGTTGTTGTAATATTCCACTTTTTCAATAATGCTGAGAACTGCAGCTCGGGAATATTTGGTGCCTGTTCTAGAATTCTGTAAATGCGAACGTGATGGCAGTACAGGTGGGATTGCGATTCGAAGGTGGTATTTTTTTCATTGCTCTCAGGAGTTTGAATCGAAAATGTTCCATTTGGAGTAACAGTGATATTTCAATGGTTTTTAACTTACTGTCTTGTATGACACACGACGAAACGGACATAACTCAAATATTTACTGAAGCCAAATCACGTTCAAAATTGTAATAAATGGTGTTATACCAATCTGAGATTTCCTTTAGCAACGGACCATAAAAATTCGATTTGTTGGGTTCAAAATGGATCTCTCAATACATTAATGGAGGAAATCGATCTTTTATCGCTAGTTGTTGCTTTTCGACGCAGGCTGTGAGCAAACTGTATTTACCTACCAGTCTGCCTGCTAAGCGTAGTGATTACGGCTTTATCCGCTACGTACGATCCTTTGGGGAGGTCGGTCCCAAGGGTAGGCTCGCTTTACCGCTGGACATTTTATGGATTTTGCAGAGCTTTTAGAGTTTCTGTATTAAAATATTAACGAATGCCAATGAGAAAACATACACTTACAATGAAAAAATGAGCCGTTCTTATTCTTTATTGCACACAAAATTAAAAGATTTACACAGAAATTGCAATAGAGCTTATTGTACAACGGCGAGCTTAACCCAGAATTGGGTTTTCTTACAGCAAACCTTTCTTCGATTGCGAGATTTGTAGAAAGGGAGAAGTGGATGAATATGTGTAGATCAGAGTTTTTCCTAAGAAGTCCCTATCAGTAAAACCAAAGAACAAAATGACATGATTGCCAACTTTGACGACGTTACACTTGTACATCAGCCAGTTGGATGTTGATGGCGATTTTGTTACGTTATCGTTGTCTTTAACTTTAGTAAGTTTATTGAAAATGTTCTTGATTGAAAGTAACAGAGCTTCTGGTTGTTCCGACAGAGTAGATACAGGAATAGAATAGATGTAGAAGCATTCAGCTTAAAGAAGATAAAGTTTTTTTAATTAGTTGACACACTACAAAACCACACCACCTATATCTCTTCATACCATAGCGACCTCCGTTCACCATTTTACATATTTTCCACCCGCCTTTATGAACGCTAATCTCTTTTAATCCCTCCAATACGAATATTCGGAATGTATTACACTGAACATACGTATTTTCCGATTTAGTATTCAAGTCAGGTCATTTTGCGTGCACCTCTGTCTGCCGGGTCCAAAAGCCCGATTATATTAATCCTACGTGCGTTTTGTGTCGTCCGAAAACGCTCTGGTGGACCACTCTCATTTGAATGCAGCGTTCTGATTGGACGGTTTTCAATGCGTATGTTTTTAATTAAGTAATTAGTTGAATGACGTAATGGCGGAGTGTTTTTGGTTGATTTAACTTGGAATAAATTTACTGGTTTATATATTTTAATTCATCAGTTGTCGGCGCGGGTATTTATTGGTTGGTAGTTTCATAGGCTACAATTTTTATTCTAACATGTAGAGACTTCGGATTCGACTTTGTCGCGTTGCGGTGACTTTTGTCATACTGTAGGCAATTTCGTTCATTCGTTTCTGCCTGTCCACTGTCACAATATCCCAGTTGCTTGAGCATAAAACTCGAAGCAATAACAAAGCTAACAATATTAAAAACAATTTTTATTCGTAACAGAAATAACTTTCAAAATTAAAATGGAGTCAAAGTGGATGAAAATTCCCTATATTTAATATCCGCACTCGCCAGAGCATATCCGATTCCATTGAATTTAAAAATAAAGAACTGAAGAGTAATCACTGTCCGTATGAAAAGTTTCCATTCATAGCAGAGTTAACGTTCAACTAAGTTTCATTCCACTCTTTTTGCGAGGGCCGATCGAATTCGCGAAAACTGCTTCATTTCGCGTTTTTTTTCAACCAACCCCACTTTACCCAGACCTCCAGACCTCCCGCGTTCTTCAATAGAATCCAAAAATTCAAGGTAAGTTAGGAGTTATGAGAGGTCCAGGTATATTGGTTATGTGCATGGAAGTCGGGAGTGCCGTTGAAGCCGACAATGTGTATAAATAGGCAATACCGATGGCGATCACGTAGCTGTAACGAGGCGTCGCGTCTGTAGTAGCTATCGATCTACCGATGGAATTTACTGACGGACGCTCGACGTAGGTGATGGCGTTAAAAGCCTTGTTGGCTGTCTGGGATTAAGGTTTAGGAGGTGTGTTGACTTGGAAGCAAAGCGGGTTTTGGGCTCAAAACCCGCTTTGCTTCCAAGCAAAGCAAAGCGTTTGCTTGGAAGCAAACTGGAAAAACTTCTTCTATTCAGCAACGACGAAAAGTCATGAGGAAAAATAGATATTTCATTTGGATAAATGGTTTTCGTTGGTCTTGTGGACGCAATCGCAACTGATGTCCTGGGATCGATTCCCAGGTTGGGAAAATTGTCATTGGTGTTTTCCATCAGGAATTTCTCAGTAGCAGCCACGGACTCTGGATTTGTGCTCGGTTGATCGCAACATGCTCGGGACTTAAAATTACTGGCAAAATGTGGGTGTCCTAATAGGTACACCTACAGTTGCTACAGGCGTGATGTTATACTATGTGATATTTAGTTTTCCAATCATATAATAGTAATTCAGCATCGTCGTTCAGGAACAGAGCACGTACCACGGAACAGATGATAACAAAGGTAAAAACGTTTTAGAAAACTAAATTAGTTTTCATTTTCCCCTTCATTTGCATTGCATTTAAGTGTATGTGTGTTTTTGAAATGTTTTTAGAGTAAGTTCAGCATCATTAATATGCATAGTAAGACAACATTACGATGTTACCTTGCTATGCATATTAAATAGGTTCAGGACTTGCTACGCTTTTGGAGCTGCATTAACGAAATATTGTTGTAAAGTTAAAAGCAACAGGAATAACTTTAGTGAATAAACTGAACGTGTGGCTTTTAGTTTTTCTCTTTTATATGTCAGGTGTATTTCTTTTTAACTTCGAAAAATAACATAACATCACGCCCATAATCCCCGAAGGGTTAGGCAGAGCTTTACTGATATAATATTACACCCACATTTTACCTGTTATGTTTGCAGTCCCATGTAATAGGGGGCGAGTCTATTGTCATCAACCGGGCACAAATCCAATCTCCCTGAAAACCCAAAAACACTTTGCCTGACCTGGGAATTGAACCCAGGATCTCATACTCAGCAGTCGTTTGCGAGCACTAGACCAACGAGGTCAACATGTTCTTAATTATGTCTTGTATTACAGACGGATGTGATTTCAATAAAACTGCTTATGAGCTTTCCTACCAAAGATCCTTAAGTGGCTTGACTTCCTTATTCGCATCTATGCCCATAACTGATCTGTGTATTTCTATGCTTTTTTTGTCATCCTCATGGATGTCCTCCGCTCTGTGGAGGGTGAAGGGGTCTGTTAGACTTTTGTTAGTTCTTCGACAACCTGGAGTGGTTGTTTGTGGTGACTGGTTTCGCCGACTACGGGATGCTGCAGTAGGTAGCCTATTGCCAATATAATCTTGAGTTTTATCCCCAATTAGTCGTATAGTTTGTTCCTCAACTTACATAACTATGGCTTTACCAATGTCTATTTACCCACCTACAATTTTACGCGTAGAATGTAGAAAAAATAGATTTTTTTCTTTCCAAACTTTAGGTAAGTTATGATTTATGTGACGTAATACACAGGCTAGGCGGTCGTAAGTAAATTCAGTGTATGTCTCACTCTATACTATTATTGTTTGTACAAACTAGTTGACGCTTGACATAACAGATGGCGCCACCGTCGTTTCCCCACTCGCTTAGAATTTATTATTCAATCCGAGTGTTTCTTCACATTGTTTTTTTTCTTTGTTTTTCTTTCTTTGCGAGGAAATCACGGCTCGAAGCGATGTGATAAGGAATATTGGTAGCACGTGTGTACGCAATAATAACGGAGTCATACCTATTGCCATTATTTTTTTTATGGGTATACTTATTGTCACCGTTCCTGGATTTTTTTATGTTTATAAATCAATGAAAATATGAGTTTACTCTGGCAATGCTTTGCGATAATTTATGGGTTCATATTATCATAAGAAACTTGTGTTAACAAAGAAAAGATCATACGTTGGACAAGTGGACAGATAAGTATTTAAAACTGTTTTTTTCTTTAAATGGATTACATTAATATCTTTGTATCGTAACAATATAAAAAAAAAAATCATTTAAACTTCTTACACAGAATATTTTATTAACCCTTTTAAAATTCTTACAATGTTTATAAGAGGGTAAGACGCAAATATCCTAAATTAAAATAAAACACAGAATATTCAGGAAATTTACTTTTTTGACAATTAATTTTATACCATTTATTTACGTTTGAATACGATTTCGGGCATCACAAGACTTTTTTTTTTAAATTTCTATTTGAAGTTTTCTGCCTCTAAACTAAACACCCGTTATAAAAAAAGACAATATCACTTTCAATGTAAAGTTTTTCTCTTTTAAAGTCTAAAAGTTTTATCGAAATAGGATCCAAACAAACACTTTGAAAAATAGAAAATGGACACTGAACAAAAAAGTAATCCATGTAAGAGCTTTTTCTTTTACAAATCATTTTATATATAACAACATAGTTAAGTATAGGTAATTTCCAAAATAACCACTTAGCTTGGCCTCCTACTTTCCCATTCACTTAAAAATTCTGTCGTGAATTTATTTGTAAGTACAATTTGATGGATCTAAATAAACTGGTTACGTAAATGTATTGGCGTTTTTCATCCCTTAACCATAATAAATGTACGGCTAGTTTGGTAAAGCATTGATTTATAGGGGATCGTCGATGTTTAAAATTGCTTTATAAATTGTAGTGGTCGAACGTGCAAGCTCAGGGGATGAAAGGGGTAGTAAATAAATGCAGGTGCGGCCAAAATGCTGGGTTGTTATGTAGGTAAGCAGAGTTCGTGTTAATGAGGTCATATTGATTTTGGTCAGCTGTTTTTGAGATCCTTCTTGCATAAATGAAACTATGTTTAGTTCTTGTAGGAACGTTTTTGAAAGATTATAAAAGCATGGGGAGCATGATAGTCGTTTCAGTATGTACTCTTTGATAGATAATATTTCGTGGCAGAAAATTAGGGTTCTAAGGCAATCTTATGGCGAGTCGAATGGCAAGTACTTTCCAAGCAGTTTTTCGGTAGTTTGTAATCCATCATAACAACACGCCTAGACCTCGAAGGGTTAGGCAGACGTGTTCCTAATGGTATACCCACATTTCGTCAGTTATGTTAAAGTCCCATGTAAAGTGAAAGCTCGGGAATATATACACAAGAAGTTAGCAGATTCGTCTCTGAACTAAGTTGTTATAGTTTTTCTTATTTATCTCTCTTAACTTTATAAAGTTTAATATATGTATGTATATAAGTATTTATTCTTATATATTTTAGTTATAAATATTTTCTAGTCTTTTTTTCTGTTATTGCACCTACTGTATATTGTCTCTGCATCACCCTAAGGTAGACTGGTAGAAAATGCCTATGGCATTAAGTCCGCCTTTGTACAGTTTTTTTTTTACTTGTGCATAAAGTTTTAATAAATAAATAAATAAATAATATTGGGCGAGCCTATTGCCACCAACAGGGCACAAATCCAGACTCCGTGGCTGCTACTGAGAAATTTCTGATGCAAAACCCCAATAACAATTTGACCGACCTGGGAATCAAACCCAGGACCTCATGCTCAGCAGTAGCGATTGCGACCACTGGACCAACGCGGCAATCAATCCATTCTTCACCTTGTAATACATTTAAAACATCTTTAGTAACATTGTTACCTTCCATCCAGTCCGTTTCATCAGCATCATATCTGACAGAAGCACTCTGTCTAGGCCCTATGTTTCCCAAGAAATAACCGTAATCCTCCTTCCTGAAACATAATTTACCTTAAAAAGCCTTCTAAAAAAACTTCCTTTTCGCCTGCTTTACGTACTTACGTCGGTATAAGAGTTATTCTTCCAAGTTTTACGGATGAGCGCCTGTCGAGTGGCCAATAAAACAACGGCCAACTTCCGTGAGACAGACTATAGTAGCAGCGTAATAAGAAACGTGTACAATGTCGTAACGAAAAAGTTGGATTATGTTTGTGAATAACACCCCTAATGTTCAGAGTTGAGTGGTTCCGTGATGATATTGGAAGTAGTTGGAATTGCTTTTACAAAGGTTTCAACAGAGGAGGCTCTATTCGATACGTACGATACGATACGTTCTCTTCTCGTGGATGTCATGTAGGTAATTCTTTGAATTGATTTTACATTTGATGGAGTGTTATTAGAGGAGCTCGTGGCTAAATAATAACAGCCGCTCGTATCAATCTTTAGGTAAACCGCGCTTGCCTAGGTTGGTCTTTCGATGGGTGACTTTCCATTACATCCCAATTATCCTCTGTACCCCGAAAATCACGTTAAGCCGTTGGTCCCGGCTTTTATTTGTAGATCTTTGACAGTCGTTACAGGAAGTCAGTGGCCCGAACTCTGACAACCAGTCTTACCAAGGGGTATCGTATTACCCGGTACTAACTAGGTTGTGGAGGTCAGATAGGCAGTCACTTCATGTTAAATACTGTTATTCAGCTGTGTCAAGTTAAACTGGAAGCCAGTCTAAAGGCTAGGCAGATGATGATATTGATGAAGATTGTTATCAGACCAGGGACGGAAGGCACTAAAGTGGGTGGACCAAGGCTATCATCGTGATGATGATGATGATGATATCCTTCTGTGTTCACCGCTCACATCGCTGAAAACTATCTGAAGTAAGTTCACCATGTCCTCATTCACCTTTTGAATAAAGTTAGTACAGATTTCGGGTTCGCAAAGACTGTGATCGTTCCATCATCCATTTGTTTTCCAAGCATGACGACAAAAGCATAAAAAAGAACACCGGTCTATAATATTTAGACAGCACAGTTGGCGCAGTGGCTGAGCGATTGACTGCTGCGCTGCGTGTCGCGGGTTCGATTCCCGCCACGGAACAAATATTTGTATGGCCTACAGGTAATTGTTCCGGGTCTGGCTGTTTGTGTATGTGAGTTTAAATGTTTGTAAACGCATCCACGATACAGAAGAAATTCCTAGTGTGAGGCAACATTAAAAAAAAAAAAAAAAAAATATCTGTTCCAAAAATACTGGACCATCTACAGACTTACATAATATGTCCATAAACAGCTGTTAAAAATGGCTCTAAAAATATTTCAATTCTTAAGAATCGTTTTATCAATTAACGTGGGTATATAAGCACCCATATAGCACGTGTAAAACCAGATCCAACAAAGGAACACATGTATCAACGTACCCACGCACGTTCCTAGACAACTAATTAACTATGTAGACGCAGGCACGCCCCATTCCGCCCAGTAAATGAACCTAATTGATACGAAGCTATTACTAGACAAAGGTTTTCATTACCTTAATGGTTTATTTTGGAAGATGTACTGTGGTGGTTCAATATATTTCCTTATAGATCACAAAGCTAACTGTGCCTTTGTGGAGAAATAAGATGACAAATAATTACCTAACACCAATTTTAAAATTGAAACACCCGTAACTTAACATAATATTCTGTTCGAAGGGAAGGGAATTCTAAACCAATTTTTTTGTGAAATGACAGTTTTTACTTTGAGATAGAACCTATTTCCCAACAGTATGACTTCCAAAATTCTGTGTTCGTTAAAACGTTCATCAATAAATCAGGAGAAGATTGCTTTTTAATTTAGCTGAAGTGTGTGCATTTCATTGCTCGTGACTGTACACCCACATCAACTTGATATTATGTTATTCTCATTTCTTGTGTAGCTCAATCTCGACTCGTCCAGATTCTTCTTCCTCTTTTCATGTCGATGGTGCTTTGATTTGACTATTTTATATACGTTGAGCCCAGTAAGCGGGCACGTTGATTGCGGCATCAGTGGCATTCTTTAAGTCATCAAAGGTGCAAGAAAATAGGCACTGAAGATACTACAGTAAGTGAGACATGGTCTGATCAAACGCACCGCCCTAGAACTGGGTCTATAGTGAACTTATCCCCCAAACATCTCACGGAAATATCTCAATAGGTACCTAGGGTACGGTGCTGTAATCTGCACAAAACAGGTATATTGATTGGCTCACAACTGTTTTCCATTAACGCTACACAATCCGGATACATACCGACGTTAAGGCGTCGCTCCACTGCGATACGTACGTATTTAGTCGACCTCGTAATTTGCTTTTCCTCTCTAAGGTTGATTGGCAGGTGCACGTCATAAAATTATAATTTTTTTTGGTCTAGTGGTCGCAAGCACTACTGCTGAGCTTGAGGTCCTGGGCTCGATTTCCAGGTCAGGCAAAGGTATTATTTTTTTTTTTTTATCACGAATTCCTCAGTAGCAGTCAACATGACAGTTAGATAATTTTAATTTTAGTGAAGTTTTTTTTGTTAGGAATTGATGTCAAAACTGGTAAAATAATCACGAGTCGGCTTTGCTTTGTATGAAATTTAGGCGAAATCAGCCCCTGTTACCTACGGCAACGATATGTATAGGTGCTTGACTGGCAAACAAACGAACAGCGCAGCTATCGTAGCACACTTCTACGCGCATTTTCTAGGTAACATTGAATTGTCGACTTTAATTCGCTTCAGGCGTACCATTTGTAGCCTTCAAAATTATTGTATACTCGCGTTTTACGTATCTGTATGTCTCTTTGTGCGAATTGGAAAAAAAAAGTAGAACATTATTTGTTTATGGGATTTTAATAAATTTTTCATCCGCGGGTGAACTATTATGTTTTTTCTTTTTCATATGTTTTAGTTGTTGTTTGTTTGTACACCTGGAGTAGACGTATATTACGAGATACATTGAAGCCAATCGATTGAACCTCAATAAATGGGTAATTTCTACATTTAAAGCAACGACGTGTCGTAAATATTTCCACATAAAACAGAATGCTACATGGAATGCGTATAACAAAACATTATATTAAACCTTTTATTCTTCTTAATCCCAATTAAAATACGTCCACAACACAAACCAACCACCCAATCCAACTATTCTAATTTCTAGCTCACAGTACCTGAATAAAATACACCGAAACTTGTTAAACCACGTTAGTGAGCAGCGAATCGGTTAAATTCGGACGTTCCATTACAAGAATTTGATTTATCGAACGAACTCTGAAACACTGGGCACGTAACGAACGTTCTCCAGGAGTAATTTAAATGCGAAAGCTGTGTACTGTGTTCATAATGACTGTGAGACTTAGCACGTTTGAGTTCTAGAAGGTTTATTAATCGTGACGGACAATTATTTAGTGACAGCCTGTCTGCAGACTATTCAGATAGGACTTCAGTTTCAATTGGCTGTGCCTAATTGAGGAGCAATGGTGGTTCAGTGGGTCCGGATCTTTCATCATCATCTACCTGCCGTTGTCCCATTTTACTTGGGGTCGGCCCAACACGTTTTTTTCTTCCATTTCCTGTCACGCCACGGCATCATTTACTCTTTTCTCTTTCATATCTTTACTTTGGCCTTCCTATCCCTCTCCATCCATCAACATTAAAATCAATCACTTTTTAGTAACATACAGTTCATAGGGATGATCTGTGTTATATGTATGGACATGTAATGAGGAGGTCCTCATTACATGTCCATAGACAGGTCCTTTACTTTGTGTAATGAAGGTATCGTTCTCATCAGTCATCGT
Source organism: Noctua janthe (assembly GCA_910589295.1). Taxonomy (NCBI): domain Eukaryota; kingdom Metazoa; phylum Arthropoda; class Insecta; order Lepidoptera; family Noctuidae; genus Noctua; species Noctua janthe. The sequence goes on from OU342560.1 coordinate 6,880,928, forward strand.
TATTAATCACCACTGCTCTCTTCTCTGTGGTGAAGGAATACGTCATGGGGAAATCGGCCTGTCCTAGAACCAAAAATTCGGACACACGTGACATCTTCCTATCTGGACTTGGCCCGCGTGGTAGATGACAGCCTAGTGCCAGCAGTAGGAATATAACAGGCTGAGTATAATTGGTGTCTTTAATATCTATGCTTTTCTCTCTTTGGTCCTTTTTAAGCGTAATATTCGATATCAGGTACAATCCTAAATTAATAGATACAGCATTATACAACCTCAGGGCAGGGTTTTCGTCTATAAGTTACGTAGTATTTATCGTTAACTAGCTTTTTCTTATACCTACCAAATATAATTAAAAATATCATAAAAATCGGTCGAGCCGTTTCAGAGGAGTGCGACCACAAACACTGTGACACGAGATTTTTATACTTAAAAGATTGAAAAGAGAACTAAAACATCAGTCAGTACTGGCCAGAGTAACAAAAAATTTGACAAATTGAATTTAATAAAAATGAAACGAAATAAATCTTATCAAACATATCCAAGCAAAGACTCAACAAAATTAATAAGCTGAAGAAACAGTTGTATCAGAAGCAAGCGAGACTTACGAGTATTGCATCGCTCTCTGAACATAAAAATTGAAACAAATTATTAACTGGCCATAAATAAGGGTTCGAAGCTCGATATCTGGCAGTCTGCCAGCAACGCTTTAGATAGGAAAAACCTCTTGTTCGAGCTGGAAGCTAGCAAGGACATTCGGACATGGAACTAATGGGATTCCGTGATTACAACCGTGATTTATGCTAAGTATTTGAACCCCTTCTAGAACAATTTCTTAGTATTATTCACGAAGATACCGAGAAAAGGATGAATTCGTTCAGGACTTTCCGTCTAGAAGTACCAATTTTTTTAAGGCATTTTACTTTTCTGAGTGTTCTTGTTTGAGCCAAGTCAAGATACTTGACTATAATCATTTATTATTTGCTATTCGTGTTCTACTACAGAGTAACGGCTTGTCTTTAAAGGGGATAGATATTTTGAGGAACAGAATTAATAGTTCCTCAATACTTCATTGATTAGGGAGGATCCTCCCACCTTTATAAATCTCTTTTGGTCTATACCTCTATGGTCGGGCTTTTAAGAGATTGTTTTGTTACTAAATAATAAATAATTCGTTTGCATAAAAATAAACACAATAGAAATATTTAGTTTCGATAAGTAAAGCAGTTAATGGACAGGCTAAGTAATTCTCGCTAAAAATGCTCCGTGAAGAATAGAAATGGAATTTACTTAGGATAAGTAATTTGGGTAACAGCGTGATAAATTCATGTCCTACTTAAAGACTAAGATACAAAAAAAGCTTTTTAATAAAATATGATAAACGACTTGGCATACAAAAAAAAATCCGCATAATGTTACCAGAGTAAAGATGGTGGTCCATTAAAAATTCTTGGAAACTTTATTTAACGGTTGTCGTACAGGTTACATTCGTCCTGAAACGTCCATGAAGTTCTTGCAACTTTCCCATGATATATTTCTATAATCATTTCCTTTATTTATTTCTATACAAATTAATTATATTTTTAAATATTCCTTACAAAAAACAATATAAAAAAAAACATTTTAAAATATTAAAAATTGTAGCCCACCGGTATCGGGATCAAGATCCAAGCTACCGGTGGTCAGGGCTACAGAGAGAGGAACCTCCTAACAATACGAGCCGTGTCCAGGAGTACCGCTTTCTGAATCAAGCCCTTGATCCAGCTGCCTAACGAGATTGGCAATTAAGCCATGGGCTGAAATAACAATCGGCACAATGATCACTGAGTCCACATCCCACATGTCGACAACCTCGTGAGCCAAGTCAAGATACTTGACAATAATCATTTATTATTTGTTATTCGTGTTCTACTACAGAGTAACGGCTTGTCTTTAAAGGGAATAGATATTTTGAGGAACAGAATGAATAGTTCCTCAATACTTCATTGATTAGGGAGGATCCTCCCACCAGTCGGGTGTTGTGTCTGGTGGACTACTGCCCGACAGTTGTCGACGGGTTTGTTCTATATGGTCTTAAGGCACAGATAACTTTAGTGATGTTAATTCTTCATTTGTGTCATCGATAGCGCTGTAGTACTTCTTAGGGTTCCGTACCCGAAGGGACACTATTACTAAGTCCCCGCAGTCCATCCGTCTGTCTGTCAGCGGGCTGTATCTCATGATCCGTAATAGATACACAGTTGAAATTTTCACAGAATGTGGATTTCTGTTGCCGCTCTAACAACAAATAATAAAAATAAATTAAAAATTCAAAGAGGCTCCCTCCCCTTCTACAATGGCACGAAACCCTTCATGCGCGAGTCCGATTCGCACTTGGCCGGTTTTTTTGTACTATCTTGCTGTAGTAGTTTTTGTAATGCTGCTACACCTTACCCCGTTTCACTTAGCTCTGTTCATTACTGTCCGTTGCCAATCTCTAGAAAATAGGTGAGCTCATCCCACCTTCTCTATCCATAGCCATCGTTTTTTTTATAAATGATAAGTTATTAGGAACCTACTTCGCAGAATTTAGAAAATTTTCAAAACTTTCCACCTCTTGACATGTATGAATGTTACAAGCTTTCAAATCTCATCTCTAAGCTAATACCTGTGAGTTGAGGGGTTCCATTCTTGGCGGCTCCGATGCGGAGCGTAAGGCCGGACTCGCGAAGGAGGTGGAGGCGGCGCTGAGGGCTGTCTCTTTGAAACAAAAGCCCTCCACCAGGCAAAGGGCTATACCTGCAGCGGTCGCCTCCATTATGGCGGCAGCGGAGGCCAGATTTGTTGGGCCCCCGCCAGACGGCGTGGCCAAGCTGAGGGCGGAGGTCGCTCGACTGACGGCCGCCACGGAGCTTCTCAAAGAGGAGAATATGAAGCTCCGAGCAGACCTGGCCAGTCTGCGCGAGTCCGGCTCTCGCGAGGCGCCCCAAAATGGGGGCCAGAAGCATCCAAGCCAGCCCGTGCCGGTGGAGAACCAGGTTCTGAATCTGGTTCGGCAGGAGCTGGCTGCCTTCCAGGCGCGGTTCTCCGTCCTGGAGGGCATTGTCCTGCGCCCCCCCCTAGCGGCAAACAAGGCGCCCCCGGGCCCGACGGCGGCCTCATATGCGTCTGCTGCGGCCTCCGCACCGGGGCCGTCCAGCCAGCCCCCCGGCAGGGTTATGTCGGTCCCGACGAAACCGGCTCCGGTTAGGAAGGCGGCGGCTCTGAAACAGGGCAAGGCGGCGGCCCAAAAGAAGGGCAAGGCGGCGAATATGCCAGCGCCAGCCGCGAGACAGCCGCTATCGCCGCCCCCCCCGCCCCCTAAGCCTTCCGCGGCCGAGACCGGGTGGCAGGTGGCCGGAGAAAAAGCGAGGGAGCGATCGGCGGCCAAAAAGGCCAGGAGGCAGGAGCAGAAACGCCGGCAAAAGGAGCGGGGCGTCGCGGTTAGGCTCAGTACCCCAAAGACCGCAGCTGTAGTGATTACACTACAGCCGGACGCGGAAAAGAGGGGCGTGACCTACCGCGACGTGCTCGCTAAGGCGAAAGCGACGGTGGATCTCGGAGAGCTCGGGATCACCGGGGGCCTCCGGCTTAGAGTCACCGCAACAGGGGCTCGAGTGCTGGAGATCCCTGGCGAAACCCGTGGCTCGTCCGCTGACGCTCTGGCTGAAAAGCTTAGAGCGTCCCTAAATGCGGACGAGGCCCGAGTGTCCAGGCCCGTCAAATGCGCAGACCTGCGCATACTGGGTCTGGACGACTCGGTGACCGAGAAGGAGGTGGTGGCCGCCGTCACCAGGACCGGTGGGTGCCCTGCCGAGCAAGTCAAGGCAGGCACCTTACGTCCGGACCTGTCGGGCATGCGAACCATAACGGTAAGCTGCCCTGTGACAGCGGCGAAAGTCATTGTGGAGGGCCGAAGGCTCTTGGTGGGCTGGGTTTCGGCGCAGGTGAAGCTGCTGGAACCCAGACCTCTGAGGTGCTTCCGCTGCCATGTGGGGCACCACGTGTCGGTCCGGTGCACCTCGGAGGTGGACCGCAGCGGCCTGTGCTTCCGCTGCGGCCAGCCTGGTCACATGGCCGCGGCTTGCTCCGCCGCGCCGCGCTGCGCCGCATGTGCGGCATCTGGCAAGCCGGCCGATCACCGGGCAGGGAGCAAGTCCTGCGGTACTCCCGCCAAGGCCAGGGGCAAGGGAAGGCCCTCCGCCACCACCGCCAAAACCCCCACCGTCGCCACCACCGCAGCCGCTGCCACTGTCGCCGCCGCTGCCGCTACTGCTGCAACTTCCGCAGCGGGGCCCTCGCAGGGGGCCCGGGAGGGGGCTGAAATGGAGTGCCAGTAACGGCCCCATTACGCCTTCTCCAGGCGAACATCAACCACTGCGCCTGCGCTCAGGATCTGTTGCTCCAGAGCATGGCGCAGTGGTCGATTAACATCGCCGTGGTCGCTGAGCCGTACTTTGTCCCGCCCAGGGATGACTGGGTTGAGGACCTTAGCGGCTCAGTGACCATAATTACGTCGGTCGCCGCCGGTACCCCGACCCTTGAGAGTGTCAGGAAGGGCCAGGGGTGCGTAGCAGCACGGTTCGGGGAGATCGTTGTAGTGGGAGTCTACTTCTCCCCGAGCCGAACTCTCGCCGAGTTCCACAACTCCCTCACGGAGTTGAGTGTCGTCATCGGAAGCCATTCCCTCCCCGTGCTTGTGCTCGGGGACTTCAATGCCAAGAACTTGGCTTGGGGTTCTCGTTACACGGACGTGCGGGGTAGAATGGTGGAGGACTGGGCTCTGGAGACAGGCCTGGTCATCCTAAATCGGGGTTCTGTCCCCACGTGCGTGCGGATGCGGGGCGAGTCGGTGGTGGACATCTCGTTCGCCAGCCCCGCTCTGTCGCCGCGTGTCGTTGACTGGCGCGTCTTGGAGGGGGTGGAGACCTATTCCGACCACCGGTACATCCGGTTCGACGTCTCCACCCAGTCCTCAAGCGTGCCGGTCCACCAGGCCCCGAGTGGTCCGCGATGGGCGCTGAAGCAGCTGGACCGGGAGCTCCTCCTGGAAGCCTCGATCGTGCAGGCCTGGGTGTCATCACCAGTCAGGCCTGCCGACATCAACAACGAGGCGGGTTGGTTCCAGGAGGCCATGTCCGAGATTTGCGACGTGGCAATGCCCCGAGTTCGGCCAGGAAGCGCCCAGCGTCAGGTGTACTGGTGGTCGCGAGAGCTGACGTCTCTGCGCAAGGCGTGCGTTGCCGCGCGGCGCCTGTACGCCAGGCATCGCAGGCTCCGCATCCGCCCTCCGGATGCGGCAGCCATTGAGGCGGAGCTGTACGAGGGGTACAGAGCGGCGAAGACCGCCCTCCAAGAGGCTGTCCGGCGGGCCAAGAATTTGGCCCGCGAGGAGATGCTGGAGTCTCTGAACGGAGATCCGTGGGGGCGCCCTTACAAGATGGTGCGGGACAAACTCCGCACCCGGGCCCCCCCGCTAACGCAGAGTCTCCGGCCTGAGCTCGTGGAGGACGTGGTGAGCGCTTTGTTCCCTTCGCGAGGGGAGCATCCTCCCCCGCCTATAGCTCCGCCGCCGCGTGCGGTGCCGGAAGCGGACCACACCGATGACGATGACGACGTTCCGGAGGTGACTGGGGTAGACCTGAGAGTGGCGGTACGCAGGCTGAAAGCCAGAAACACCGCCCCGGGACCCGATGGCTTGCCTGGCAAAGCCTGGGTCCTGGCCTCCGAGGCTCTCGGGCCCCGACTGGAAGGGCTCCTAAGCGCATGCTTGGAGAGAGGCCAGTTTCCGCTTCGTTGGAAGACGGGGAAGCTGGTCCTCATCCGGAAACCAGGGCGCCCTGCGGACTCTCCGTCCGCATACCGGCCCATCGTGTTGCTCGACGAGGTGGGCAAGTTCTTCGAAAGAGTCATTGCCAACCGCCTTGCCGGGCACCTTGCGGGGATGGGGCCGGATCTTGCGGAACACCAGTTTGGTTTCCGCAAGGGGCGCTCCACGGTGGACGCCATCATGCGCGTGAGAGCCCTCACGACGGGGGACGCGGTGTCCCGGGGCGGGGTCGTCTTGGCGGTGTCTCTTGACATCGCCAACGCCTTCAACTCCATGCCCTGGAGCTGCATTGGGGAGGCACTCCGGTATCACCGGGTGCCAACCTACCTTCGTCGTGTGGTCGGGGACTACTTGACGGATAGGGCCGTCATCTACCCCGGTCAGAGCGGAGAATGGAACCGGCGAGAGATGTCGTGCGGTGTTCCACAGGGATCGGTTCTAGGACCGGCCCTGTGGAACATCGGTTACGACTGGGTGCTGCGCGCCGACCTCCCTACCGGCGTCAGCGTAGTTTGCTACGCTACGACACGCTGGTACTGGCACAAGGGAGGTCGCACGAGGCGGCGGCCGAAAACATGACACGCGGGGTTGCGATAGTCGTGGATAGGATCCGGCAATTGGGTCTCGAGGTGGCATTGCACAAGTCCGAGGCCATGTGTTTTCATGGGCCTCGGAATGCGCCACCGTCGGGATCCCTACTGACGGCAGGAGGGGTTTCCATCGGCGTCGGGTCGACGTTGAAGTACCTAGGACTCGTCCTCGACAGCCGGTGGAACTTCGTGGAGCACTTCCGACGTTTGGCTCCCAAACTGGAACGGACAGGGGCTGCCTTCAAGCGGCTCTTGCCCAACCTGAGGGGTCCAAACGCCTCCTGCCGGAGGCTATACGCGGGGGTCGTGCGGTCCATGGCCCTTTACGGGGCCCCGGTGTGGGCGCGTTCTTTAAGGCGGCAAGCCGCCCACTACCTGAACGCGCCCCAAAAGGTGATAGCCATAAGGCTAATCCGGGGGTACCGCACGATCTCCGGCGAGGCAGCTAGCCTCCTTGCCGGATTGCCGCCATGGGATCTGGAGGCGATAGTCCTCGCGCGCCTGCATGAATGGCGCGCGGAGGCACTACGTCGGGGGGAAACTCCGCTGCCGCGGCAAATTGCCGCTCAGCGGACAGACCTCCGGCGTGATATCATGGCGACATGGAGAGAGCGACTGTTGCAACCCCGTGCAGGGCACGCTACCATAGTGGCGATAAGTCCCCTCTTTGAGGAGTGGCTAGAGAGGCGCCACGGCGCCCTCACCTACCGCCTGACGCAGATCCTCACCGGACACGGTTGTTTCGGGAGGTTCTTGCACCGAATCGGGCGGGAGGAAACGCCCGGGTGTTTCCACTGCGAGGATCGTCCGGAGGACACGGTGGAGCACACCGTAGAGGTCTGCCCCGCTTGGGCGGAGCACCGCCGTGTCCTTGTAGCGGCGATTGGCGGCGGCGATCTCTCGCGTCCGGCCCTGGTTCAAGCCATGGTCCGGAGTGAGAGGGAATGGGAAGCCGTCACCACCTTCTGTGAAGCAGTCATGCTAGTGAAGGAGGTGGCGGGACGTGAGAGGGAAAGAACCTCACGTCCCAGCCGCCGCGGGAGACGCCCTGGGCGTCGGGGGTCACGTGGTGGCTCCCGGCCACCGTAGGCGCGGGCCTGTGGACGGCGAGTTATGGGCTAGCTCGCCGTCCGGCCGTCTTATGACGACAGGCCGTGTCGACGGCGCGTTCGTGTTCCACGCGCGCCTCAAAGAGATGTCAGCAACCGAGTAGGGGTCCGCATGGGCCGATGCCTGCCAGAGCTGCGGGACTGTTCGAAAGAGATACCGTGGCCCTGGAACACAAAGGGCAAAGAAGGAACATGGATGGGTTTTAGTCAATACAAGTCTGACACTCCCTTCCGCTCCGCCCAGAGTGGGGGGGGTCATTTGATGATTTCCCATCCAAAAAAAAAAAAAAAAAGGGGTTCCATTCTTCACGCATCACCGTGCCTTCGTGTGGGGGCGTGCCAATGGGGCGGAAAAGTCGTTAGATAGTGCTTTCCTGCGTTTTCTCTTCAACTCTTATCATGGTGAATATTTTTTTGACATGTTTGCGACGCAACGTTCAACTTCAAGACTTAGTGGAGTTGATTTTTGATAGAGCATTTCTTGATTTCTTCCTTCCTTGACACATACAAGTTCTTTACCGATGGCTATAAGAGTAAGCGAAGACCAAAGTGACCATGGGTGGACTGTGTAAGCGATAAAATGGCTAAAAAACAAGTAAGTCATGAGATGAGTAATATTCCATACTTCTCTGGAATAAGAAGACACTACTGTACCGACTCGAAATAAATGGGATCAATTCATTTTATGACTACAGACTATTATTTTACGGCAATGTTTTAATTTAACCCGTGAAAGCATTTAAAAGCTATAACGTTAAGAAAAGATTTTTCTTCGGGGCAAGCAAAGAAGTAAGCTTTTCTTTTTTACTGAGCTCCATTTAGTAACACCTGCCGCTCGTGAAGCTTTTATGTTTCAGTTACTTACCTGTTTTTTATTTAACCTGAACTACCTACTTATTTCAAGGTTTTTTTACTTAAAGAGTTTTCTACTGCAGAGGATTTTCTTAGCAAGTTTCAAGTTTGTAAGTAAAGCTTCTCTGTCCAAGATATTTATAGACAAAGCTGCGATAATTTGTCAAAGGATAACGTCCATCTGCAGACACAAGTTAATTGTCGGCAAAGATAAGAGCTGTCTGTCAACGGTAGGTGATATTTCCTTGACCGAAGCTACGAATCTCGCAGAGAGACAGAACGTAGCGTCAGTTTTAGTTTTGGATTTTAATCTCCGCACCTATTAATCATAATTTGGTGTTTTGGGACGGAAGACATTTGGTTGTTTGTTTGGAGACGCTTACAAATTTGATGATATATTTTTTTTCCTTTTCAAAAAAATAATAATACAGGAATCAAGCATGTTGGTCCTTTTTTTGACTGACAGACTCCTTGTCAATTCAAAAGTGTTTGTACTTTTATTTGAAATTAAAAAAAAATATTAAAAGATTAAGCTTGGGCTACGGGATTGTTCGAAAGAGATACCGCAACCCTGGAACATAAAGGGCAAAGAAGGAACATGGATGGGTTTTAGTCAGTACAAGTCTGACACTCCCTTCCGCTCCGCCCACAGCTGGAGGGGTCATTTGATGAGTTCCCATACTAAAAAAAAAAGATGAAGTTTATTATATTCAATGTAACATAAGAGAGCCATTTAATCATATTTAAGCTGAATACGTTTCAGTGGTATACGTATTAAAAATACACATATTTCATCCCTTACATAATTCTACCCAAACCGCCTAAATCCCAGATTTCCGCACACCAGACTTGGCAGTGCCAGTCTCTGTCCACTTGCCCGTGAAGGTTGTCGTCAGACAGGGATGCGGGCAGAATAATTCCTGCCCGCTTTTGTGGCAAGATAAAGTGTCGTACCAAACGTGGTCAAGAATAATGTGACGGCCCAATGATTTATGGATCAGCATTCGTATTATGGCGGTTTCCCAGGAAATTGTGTGTTTTCGGTGCTATGGTGGCCTCAAAGGACCAAATGTTTTTGGTTATGAGTTTAAATGAGGTGAACAAATTTTAATTTTTGTTGGGATTGAAAGTGAAGTAGACTGTAGTTCCTGTTTTAAATATTTTAAAGGCGGTGGTTCAAAAGGAGTTTAGATGAACTTTAAGTCTAAAGAGATTCACAATTCACAAAGCAATTACTTCAAGCCATGCGCATCGCAGTACTGCCAGACTGACAGTGAATACTATTTAGACGATGACAGGAAAACCTTACCGTTGCGAGCAGACTTGCTTTATACCTCCGTTTATGCGCAACCTATGTCTACTAGTAGACTCAAGTAGTCAATGTTGGACTTTAAAGTAAGTAGGTACTTTTATTTATGTCATAACGGTCTAGTTGTTAAGGCCTTTCGTGCGCATGACTTTTTTATTTCATTAGCTCTTTTTTTTTTCTTTCTTCCTTTACATCGGGGAAGGAAAACATCGTGAAGGTACTTAGAATTACACTGAATATTTATAAGTCTGAAATCGCCAATCTGCTTTAAGCAAGCATGTCATGTGATCAATGTTTCTTTTTTTTCGGATGGGAAATCATAAAATGACCCCCTCCCCCACTCTGGGAGGAGCGAAAGGGAGTGTCAGACTTGTACTGACTAAAACCCATCCATGTTTCTTCTTTGCCCTTTGTGTTCTAGGGCCACGGTATCTCTTTCGAACAGTCTCGCAGCCCTGGCAGATGTGATTAATGCTCACGCTCTCTGTATGACAAGAGCTCTTTGCCCTGCTGTGAAGCTATAAAATATGTAATTAGACCCATAACGAAGCCGAAAGGCTCCCCATCATTGCGATATTTTTTTGTTTTGGACCATGCCTTCTAGTTACGGAGATATTGGAGGTCAAAGTTCCAAGTTTACAAGTTTTTTTTTTAAATACTACTTTTGAAGATTATAACTTTATACTTTAAATAACTCCATGATCTGTTTACTATTCAATGCATTCTTCAGCAAAATGTTTTGAGTGAGTTTTACCGTAAAATGTGATTTTTCACCCCAAATAAAAACAAGTAGTTTCCCGGCAATTTTTTTTGCGTAGATTTACTTAGTTTGATGTACAGAATGCTTGGTTGACGGCTTTGTGAAGGGTCCGTTTACACCTTGTATAGTAGAAATATTATTAATTGAACAAACATTTTAACGACACAACTAAATAATTACTTCCTAACAAACACGAACACTACCTAAACCAGCGTTCAATACGAGTATTTCGCCAAATCTCGTGGTCGTAAGTCGGCGTACTAAATCTGGGGATCCCATCGATTGCCAATAATGTCTGTAATTACTGCCCTCGCCACCTCGCCCGTTAATCTTACTTAGGATTATGCCCGCCCGTGCCAAGTTTAGTTAAAAAATATTGGTACAGGTAGCTGGTTTGTTGTTTAAAAACGTTGCTGAAGTTCGGTGATTATCGAGGTAGGATTAGAACGATTAGAGACAGTATATTTTTTTCACGATGAATACATTCCCAACGTTATCTATACATCGATACAAATAAATAAAATGAAAGTGTCTGTTTGTAGTTTCGAAATAACAGCTTTTATCTGGATGCATAATATGAAAGTATATGTATATAAAAAAATAAAACATTTTCATTTTTGTCTGTCTGTCTTTTTGTTCTGGCTAATCTCTGAAATGGCTGGACCGAGTTTGAAGGATTTTTTACTGGCAGATAGTGTTATAAGGAGTAACTAGGCTACTTTTATTTAAGAAAAAGGTTTAGGGATTCTTGCAAAAAAAAAACCCTTGAAATTGTAACAAAATCCGGTTTTTATAATAATTTCACGCAGACAAAAATAAAATGGGCACTGCCTATGTGAAGGATACAATTAGGTACTGTAACACCATCGGTGTCATTAACTATTAAGAAGGTCATTTATCCCTCTAGTAATGAACCGAAAGGTAATTCCAATATCATTCTTCCACAATAAGTAACTTCACAAGAAATTCACACCATTATCAGCAACTACATAAATCCAGTAACTCCAGGTTCATACAAAAACTTGCCCACAGCAATGGAATGATGGCGGGACTAGTTCCAACCATTTCTCCGGCTGTTGGGAGGCTGGTCACGTGGCTCCGTTCAGTTATACGCGCCAGCCCCCGGCCGCGGTTTGATACGCTCTCTTAAGTGCCCCGGATACTGGGCACTTTGGACCTGAAAATATATACACAGTTTTGGATGAATTTGGACTTATGTGTAAACGGAATGAATGTAGGCAGGTATTTTTGGGGTTGAATGTGTAGGTTTTGGCGTTTGAAAATAACAATCTATTATTCCTATCCTTCCTATTATTACTAATTCTATGACATTCCAAAGACAATTTAAATTTTATCTCATCGAAAGTCAAGCAATTAAAAACATGTCCAAAATAATTATTTTAAATTTTACTAAGATAGTTGTAAGTATTTTCATACTAACTTACTATGGAATTGAAAAATTAATGTGTGCTTGATTTGAAATAAATATTTTCAATTTCAATTATGGAACATATTGTTCAAGTGAATTCAAGAGGGTAAAACACATGAGCAACACCCACCCACGACGTTTTCAGCCAGTACTGAAATTACTCTATTTATTTTTAACGCCCTTTTAGAGCCTCTTAACTAAAACGAATAGGCTATTTATATTTTCAATTGCTAATTTTATCCCTGTCTTTAGTCATCCTCATTTCCCTAGCCTTTCGGCTTCCAGACTAACCGGATGCAGCTGAATACCAGTATTTTACATGGAGCCACTGCCTATTTGACCTCCACAACCCAATTAGTACTGGGTAATACGATACCCTTTGGTAAGACTGGTTGTCAGACTTTTTATCCCTGACTTTAGTAACCACATTTTAATCCCAACCGTCCCATTGTGCGTTGTACCTTAACCCCTTCGTTACGTAGTCGACCACAGATATAAACGTCTGAGACGTCTCGAGAGCGACATTAGTAGTCGGGAACAAACTGAGCTGTCAGTTTGTCCCAAATATCTACTTTTGTTTGGGACAATCGCCCCAAGCGAGCCTTATCAGGTGGCAAGACAATATTTTGTGGAAAGATTGTAAATATGGGACTAGGCTTGAAGCAAAATATGTTTTGCAGAAAGTTTGTGAATACAAAGTTGGTAGATTTTGTTCTAAGTTTCGTATTTGTATTCCTGCCTCTTTGGTCTGGTTGTCGCAAACGCAACTGCTGAGCATGAGGTCCTGGTATCGATTCCCAGGTCGGGCAAAGTGTTATTGGATTTTTCTATCAGGAATTTCTCAGTAGCAGCCACAGAGTCTGGATTTGTGCCCGGTTTATGGCAATAGGGTCGCCCCCTATTACATGGAACTTCAACAGAACTGGTAAAATGTGGGTGTACCATTAGGTGCACCTCTACCTAACTCTTCGGGGATTACAGGCGTGATGTTGTGAATGTTAAGTTTCGTATTTGTTTCACGATATTTAAAGTTTTAGGTCTACATTAAATTATTAGAATAATATTTGAGAGTTACGACACTCAGATGGTGGGCCGATCAAAACAAAACGAGCGACCATTACTTCAAATTAGCCCAAACTAGAGCTAGAAGTTTTGGGGACAGCGTTTGACTAGCAGTGGGATGATACGTCCTAACAGGTCCTATACGTACTAGTACTGTTTGGACGTATCATCGGACGTAGGGCGATGACTAATGAAAAAGACGAAAAAAATTATATCCCTTCTCAATAAACAAGATCTTTCTCCTGCAACAAGATTACATCAGAGTACCCCCAGATAACACAATCAAAGTAACATTAATATCTAAATAACCCTAAAATATTCACATGCACGTCTTTTAGACCGTCCATTACGATATCCATTGGCGTTTATGTGTCCTAATAGACATACATGAGACGGTCAATGTGACGTAGGACACCCTCTGTTTTCACCCCAATGGAATCGAATAAAAACATTGCTTTGCGACAGTTATCCGCGGTATCTATAACGTTTAGCTCAATGGGGATAACATGAAATGAGTAATACAGTATAACGTTCTTATTCTTCACTGACGACCTGCCCCTGCTTTGCTCGGTTTTTACGACTCGGCAAAATATGGAGACTTTATTTTATGTAATACGTGCCCCACACTAGGAATTTCTCCTGTATCGTAGGTGCGTTTTACAAACATTTATTTTTTTACCTGTAGATCATACAAATATTTGTTCCGTGCAGGGATCGAAGCCGCGACACGCAGCGCAGCAGCCAATCGCTCAGCCACTGCGCCAACCGTGCCGTCAACGTTTCTTTATTATATTACGTTATTTAAAAGACAAGAAAACCAAAGAAGCGATGAATGGACTGTGTGAAGGATGATATGGCAAGAAAGGAGGTGTCTGATGACACAACGAGCCATAGAGAAGTATGGAAGAAGAAGACATGCTGTGCCGACCCCAAATGAATTAGGATAAGAGAATGACCATTATGTTATTTTAATATTAATTTATTATACATGTCATATAAACTTACAAAATCAATTCTCTAAAGTTTAGAGAATTGATTCTAGAAAGGTTGAAGAGATTTTAGAAAAACAATGTGGGCACAAAGACAGACAGCAAAACCGATTTTACTTGATAATAATAATAAGATATGATATGTGCAATTGTGATAGATATCTCGTCGGGTATTTTTTAGTGTCCCCATTTTTTGTATTCCCATTTTATTTTCCCCATCTTTACTATTTCTTTACGCTCGTTTTGCATTTTGATCTTAATTATCGAGCATTCGATAAATTGTAGATTTTTATGCTCTTGTTATCTTTATTGCTCAAGGTTTTTTCATTTTAAGGGTGAGCACTGCCTTAGGCAGTATTAAAATGACTTTTCGATGTTGAAATTATCAAGTTTGAATATGTGCGTGGGGTTGAACAGCTAGGGGTTCAAATATTATCACGGCTGGTTACGTAATTTGTCACAAGCAGAAAGGAAAATCAACGCAGCAGTAGATTTATGTATTGGAAAGCGTGAGCAGATGACACAGTTGAACTTTTTTGTAGAATTAAACACGTTTTTTGTCTAATTTATTAAATATGCCTCATTTTTAATGGATGTGCGTGCTTGTGAGATGTGGAAGGAGTGGAATTAGAAAAAGCCTCACTCCACTCAGGTGTTAGTTAGTTAGAGACAGGACAGGTTAGGAGAAAAAGTCAAAGAAAGGTATCTCATTGCTTCCATCTTACTAGCGAAAACCTAATACATAGAAAACTAATCCAGCTGAGGAGAGGTGGGGGAGGTCTTTTTTAATTTGGTGGACCACTATCCAAATCTAACAAAAACTAGCTTTGAAGCTCTTGTATTATTTTTTGTTTAAACGACGAAGAATGAATCTAACACGGTAACATAACAACATATTTTTCAACCACCATCATTGTTTGTACAACACTGCCAATCTCTATCCGTCTGTGTCGGCGGGACGCAAACTTTTATCTCGTTGGGGAAACTAAAAATATCCTCCATTGTGTTATACCATCAAAGAGTTTGGGGTGATGGATTAAGCTTGTATCGACGTCTATGGCACGTGTCCACGGGAGATAAGAGATGTAATACTAAACGTTGTTGTGAGGGAGTTCGTCCTGTTTGTAATGCTGCAGATTTGAAATGGTTGATACTTTGGATTATGCAACTTAATTACTGATTTTATGTGCAGTTTTATTTTGGCATGCGAATTTTGTGGCAAGAGATTTCACCGAAACGATAATTTAGATGAAAGGAGGTGTCTGATGAGATGACGAGTAATAGAGAAGTATGGAAGAAGAAGACATGCTGCACCGACCCCAATCGAATTGGGATAAGGGCAAGAGAATGATGATGATGATGATAATGATAATTTAGAAAAAAAAGTAGATTCAAAGTAAATTATCATTATATTTAATATTATTATATTATATAAATTATAGCCCAAAGTCTGCTTTGGAGAAATGCCTGATGGGAAACCTTTGCCATACCTGAGAATCGATCCCAAGACCTCAAGCTCAACAAATAGCGGTGACGACCAACGAGGCAGCAGAAGTGTGAATAGAAGAATAGGCGTGTTTTTCACCAAATTGTGATGTGTTTATGTCACACTGGAAGATAAACGTATACTGTCACTCACGGGATATCTTCCGTGATAGTATAAGTTTAGTTTTAAACCGCGAAAGCTTAAAAGAAACACTGGAAGATATCATACATTTATTGACGGAATGTGTCAGATTTCAGTCTGCAAGAGAGGCTCTACTTAGAGAGCTCGAGATAAATATTTACGATGTTTGTATTTTTCATCATATTTTGTCGACACCTAACTCCGGAGCCACTTATAGTTTAATTAAGTTTGTATTATAACGTTTTACTATATAAGGTCTGAAGGGACTGGCATGTACATTAGTATAAAAGTTCCTAATAACAAATAAAGAAAGAGAAAAAAAATAGGCGTGTTATGAAATATGTCCCTATTTCATTATTATTTTGTTTGCTTGGTAAAATATAAAAAAAACAAAGACATTTCCATCAATCTACAAAATAAAACACAAAAAAAATCAATCACTGATAAAATCCCAATGTTATTTAATACCACATACGAATAAATGAGCAAAAACTCCGCTCATTAATATTGATGGTGCCTTCAATTGTTTGCAAAAATTAATTCAATTTTTTTGGGGAAATTGTTTCGAGTATGCGTAAGTTAGAACGAGGGGAGAGATTTATCATATTACCGATTACTTCTTGCACCGAAGCCCCCGGTTGATATAAATAGCCGCTGTGCAATTTACCAAATTGTAAATATAAATTGGGTTTTTTTAGGGCAGATTGATATTCATTTAGGAGCTCGTGGCTAAATAATAACAGCCGCTCGGGTCGATCTTTAGGTTAAGCCGTGCTTACCTAGGTTGGTCTGTGGATGGGTGACCACCCATTACTTACCGAGTTTCCTCCGTGCCTCGGAAAGCACGTTAAGCCGTTGGTCCCGGGTGTCATTTTGTAGATCTTTGGCAGTCGTTAAGTAGTCAGTAGTCCGAAAAGTCTGACAACCAGTCTTTCCAAGGGGTATCGTATTACCCAGTATTAACTGGGTTGTGGAGGTCAGATAGGCAGTCGCTGCATGTAAAATACTGGTATTCAGCTGCATCCGGTTAGACTGGAAGCCGACCCCAACATAGTTGGGAAAAGGCTAGGCAGATGATGATGATATTCATTTTGTTGACTTTGCAACATTCTACGGCATTATTGTTTGTGTTTCTCTGTTTTACCGTGATATTTTTTGTTGTCCAATTCAATAAAGGTATTCATGAGATCGATAAAAAGTCACCCGTCGGAGCGGCGTTGCAAGTTTTTTTTTTTATATTTCAGAGATCTTTTGGGGCGTGGGCGAAATCAGAACTAACGCCACTATATTTATTTATTAATTTTTCACTCAATTCACAGCTCTTTGAAATGTTATCTTAAAATATATAAACTAATCTTACAGCCAATTACAGACGGATTATTTTTCAATATAATTTCATTACTTACTATCAACGTCCGTGTGTCGATGATATTCAAGCGCCAAAAGATGCTTGTAGCACTGAAGTTTTATCCAGCTTTCATTTTAATTTGGAATTTAAAAACACCAAAGTATCTAATCAATTACACACAAAACTTCAAGCAAAGCGAGTACCTCAAACGCAAAAACAACTTGCAAATGACCAACAGCTCGGTAAATGTTGCAAATTAAAATCAAACTTCTCCTCTAAATTTATTAGGGAATTTTACCAAAAATTCTGACGCAACCATTCGTAATTATGATGTAAAAAAGTTTTCTAATTACACCGCTCAAACGCTAAGTTGGCCTGTAAATATATAAATGGAAAATAAGTGTCGTTACTCGGGCCGCCTAATTTGATGCAAAAACGACAGCGTGGTGAAGGTCAATGTAAATTAGATGGTGCTGTACGTGCGATACTGAAAAATGATAGCTGTGATGAATAAATTATTTGCCATCATGATTGTGTTATTATTTACTGAACATTTTAACAAGACACTATTTTAAGCTTTCACGGTTTACAACTAAACGTATACTGTCACAATAATAAACAATCAATCAATGCGTAATAATGAACAGTGACAGTATAAGTTTATTTTAACAAGAATTGTAACAAGACTGCCTCATTGGTCTAGTGATCCTAAGCGCGACTGCTGAGAATGAGGTCCTTTTTTTTTTTTTTTTTTTTTTTTTTCCGGATGGGAAATCATCAAATGACCCCCCCCCCCCCCCACTCTGGGCGGAGCGGAAGGGAGTGTCAGACTTGTACTGACTAAAACCCATCCATGTTCCTTCTTTGCCCTTTGTGTTCCAGGGCCACGGTATCTCTTTCGAACAGTCCCGCAGCCCTGGCAGGCATCGGCCCTTGCGGACCCCTACTTATTTGCTGACATCTCTTTGAGGCGCACGTGGAACACGAACGCGCCGTCGACACGGCCTGTCGTCATAAGACGGCCGGACGGCGAGCTGGCCCATAACTCGCCGTCCACAGGCCCGCGCCTACGGTGGCCGGGAGCCACCACGTGACCCCCAACGCCCAGGGCGTCTCCCGCGGCGACTGGGACGTGAGGTTCTTTCCCTCTCACGTCCCGCCACCTCCTTCCTTCTCTAAAGTAGAGGAGAACATCCTTAGGGCTAGATTAGGAGTCGAGTATTCCAAGAATACAATAATTATGTATTAACCTACTTAGCTACCTGACTGCTAACAGAAAATTAATATTCACTCAACTATATTGGGGTCGGCTTATAGTCTAACCGGATGCAGCTGAATGCCAGTATTTTCATGGAGCGACTGCCTATCTGACCTCCACAACTCAGTTAGTACTGGGTAATAAAATTAATATTCACTGTGTTCCTAAAATTTTCTCTAGCCAAAGCCATCAACAAAGCCATCAACCTGTTCGGTGTTAACAAGAGCTAAATACCCAGAATATGAATACTTAAATGAAGACATATTCATTGCAACAATTTATATTACAGGGGTAAATAGTAAACGAAATGGTTTTGTCATTTCCCAACTTGCCAGCGAAAAAATATAGAGATAAACGAACCTCAATAAAGACAAAAAAGTACGAAACAAAATGTTAAATAGAAAAAAAAAGCGAAAAAACAACAAACCGATCCAAACTTCTTTCATAAAAGGGAACTAATACATTTGAGTTGCAAGTTTCTTTCTCTTCAATTTAATATTGCTGAAAGGGTAAGAAAGTGTAGGTACAACGGTGACTGATGTGTTTTCTTTACATAATGTAATAGCTCTTTGGGAGAATCGACTTTCCTGTTTTTTGTATTGATAAAATGAGAAAATAGAGGACTAGAAAGTCATCCTGGTCTTATGGCCGTAAGCAATTAAATACTTTTTTCATTGAACTAATACTACTTTTGTTTACCTACAAATAAAATATTAGAATTTTTGAATTTTGAATTTGAAGGGTTTCATAGTGCTAGCATGGAATTTATATTTCGGTTCATACTTAGGTACACCATGCTTACGTACTTACGTATTTAAGCACGAGATTGACTATTGTTTTATGAGACAAAGAAAATGATTGGGCGGTCGAGGTTGTAACAAAAGTATACAAGGCATGCCTACTTGGGACGTGTGAAAAATTTCTTGTGCGTTCTAAGTTTTACTTTGTACAGACGCCAGCACATCAAGCTACTACGATCTGTCAAATTTCTTTAATAGATTTTCAACTTTATCGCTAAAATAATAGGTTCAAGGTTGATTGGGAAAACTTGACAGTTTCGGGTAGCTTGATGTGCTGTCTGTACTATTGTATGTAACTGAAAGAAAAAGATATTGTGTTTAATTTTAATTACCGATAAGGTCTAAGTAATGTCGTTTCTGCTTAAATAACACTATAACATTACAACACCTTATTTAATTTATGTCCATCTTTTATTTTTATGCTAATATCTAAATTACTCTAAAATGATTAGTCCCTTTGTTATTTATACCCTTAGTATAACAAACCAAAATCGAACTTCCCCAAAACATCATTACTGTCATCTCAAACCGGTAACGAAGAACAAACGAACTCGCATCAATCAAGTCTGTAGTAAGCAATGTTTTAATGACATTATTTCCTAATACCCGACGACGACAATTTCCCTGCCTAACTGTATTAAGATCGCGCACGTGATTTTCGATAGATTTCCAATGGTTGGGGCAACGTACAAAGGCTTATAATCGAATGTGATTTATTATGGAGATTATGATGTGAGCAGATTGGTGGGTGTGTTGATTAGGAGGTAATTTAAAACATGAGGAATGTTGGTTTCGAAGAGAAATCAGTTCATTGAACCTAAGGGGCGAAAGCTACCAAGGAAGAGTTAGTTAGTTTAGTTTTTACTTACTTATGTTAGTAAGCCACAAAATACTGGTGATACGGACAAATTATATTTTCTTTACAAAGTAGGTAATGCTACCTATATTTATCTTATAGGTAGGCTACATTTGTCCAACGTGAGTCAACATGTCAAACATGATTAATCATCTACCTGCTATTACCTTTGGGAATACAGCATAGTTACAGCAAATAAAACATAGGTAAATATAGGTATTATAATCAAAACAAGCTTCGACAAGGTCATTGCACTGATACTGTTTGGCCTTAATATGAAATCTCTAGAAAATCATCTAGAAAATAAAATTATGAAAATCATATTTTGCGGTCCTCCGAGCCGGATGTAGACATGAGTTTTAAATTAAAACAAAAACATTATAAAAATTTGGTGTCATAAAGTCAAAGAAAATTACCTAAAAACCCGCTTAAATAATTTCGAAACCCATATTACCAAGGAAATTGTCGGAAAGGTGTTTTAATAATAAAAGACGACAAGGTTCACAATTTCTCCAACCGAAAAGATATTTACTAAAGATTTTCGCTGGCAAATAGAATTACCTGCCCTCGACAATATGCAGCCGGGAGAAAAATTATGCCAAGGAAATCAGCCGGTGCTTCTTGCAAGAACAACCTTTATAAAACGTGGGAAAACGAGGGATAAAATTGCGTTTATACCTTCATAGTTTTTTTCAATAACTATTTTTCTTAAGGGGCTGTTTTAGTTCAGGAATTTGGATTAAGTTTAAATGTTACATAAGTTATGTCTGTGGAAAGGTTAATCCTATTTGTAGGTAATTCTGATATTTAATAATCATAACAACATACAATTTGACTGCCTAGAGCCTAGATTCAATTGACAAACTCTTTAAATATTTGAATACGCAATTATTGTATGAATTCTTAAAAATAAATAGGTAAATAAATCATTATTCAAACACACTTTTATCCCTCCCTACAAAACTCTGCCACATTTAAGCCCTTTAACTTCAAAAGAAATTATAATCCTGCAAAATAATAAGCAGCTTTATACCCCACTATGTAAAGTAATGTCAGCATCACTCAAATTAGCCGGGTAACCACCCTTGTGCTGCAAACGCCATGTAAACATGGTACGTCTTCATTTCATTAGGGGTATGTGTCTTACGTAAGTTCTATGTTGAAGATAAGGCTGCGTATATACAAGAACGTGTTGTTGTGTTGTATAAAAATAAAATGTGTTTTAGCCTTATTTATAAGGCGATGTTACGAGGTCCTTGTGTTACTGCCAAATTGTTTTCATGCCAATTCTTGTGCGTTACTTTGTGTTGGGCAGTTTAGTTTTGGTTACAATAAAATATCTGAGGAAGTAAAAGTCCTGTGGTTTACAACTGACCCCATAAGAACAAGCCGTTTTTTTAGTTTTTATGTGTGTTCCATGAAATTTAAATTTTCCATGATCGGTACCCTTACTGGTCAGTGGATAAGTTGTCATTAAAGTCTCAATCAATATTGGTAGCTACATGGTGTTGCAATTCATTCCAAACTATGTAGAAGGTTCTACGCCTCCACTCCAGTAATTCAGAATGCTAAAAAAAGGATAAGCTGTAAGGTCACATGACTTACCCGTTTACTTTCTAGTACTTCTTTTCATAATAGGGTGCGTGTAATCATAAGGGATTATGACGTCAGGTGCGTAGATGCACACCCTTTATTATCTGTTTGTGACGGAGGAAAAGCGTAAAATTATTTTTATTAAAAATGAGATTATAATGGTTTGGTTTAAAGTATTTATCGTTAACTTAGCGTACATTAATATTTTTAAATCAATGAAATGCTATTTGATCGATCAAGAAATTAATTAATGCTTGGAAACCACAACTACAGCAACATAATTATTATTACTTGTAGAAAAGTCCTATATAAATTTATTTTATACTTCCTGTTACTCGGACTTTGTCCGCGTGGAGTATTACCTTTTCCGTTAGTGACGAAAAGAGGAAACGTAATGTCCTGAATGTTAACATTAAATACGACTAAAAAATTTCTTTAAATACAACACTGACAGTTTTTCCTTAGGCGATAATGTACTCGTATATAGTTGAGAATAGTTTTTTTTTTTTTTTTAAACGTTGCACCACACCATGAATTTCTCCTGTATCGTGGGTGCGTTTACAAATATTTAAGCTCACATACACAAACAGCCAGACCCGGAACAACTACCTGTAGGCCATACAAATATTTGTTCCGTGCGGGAATCGATCCCGCGACACGAAGCGCAGCAGTCAATCGCTCAGCCACTGCGCCAACCGTGCCGTCCGTCAGTTTATTTTATAAGTAGGTGTAGGGAGAGGGAATGTGTCTGCGTACGGGTATAGTCGGTGGTACTTTACTTGCTACTTAGTAAAAACTACAAAGTGAAGTGGAAATTATGTTTTTCCTTCTCCTCCGCTATTTTTTTCTGATTAATTTCATCGCAGGTTCCAAGACAGTTAAATTGTTTCTCTGGGACTTCGTCAAGCTTCATTGTCTCGGCGCTTTTCTGGTGGGCTCCACTTTTGATTCTGGCTTTCAGGAGTTGCAGTGGTTTAGGAATAGTGTGGTGGGTTAGCTACTTAGTACTTTGAAATAGGCTTGAATTAAAAAAAATATAGATAATGTTTACTTGATTGGTCAGCGTTCTTTTTACGTGACGGGATAATGACTATAATTATAGTTACATAGTTTGTCCCAGGTTTTGGTCTACCTGTGTGTGAAACATCAAAACCCATTAAGGCGTGAAAGGGAACAGACAGACGGTGTTAATTTCACATTTATTATCTTCAAGTATGGATTTTACAAGTAAATCAATAAATTTAATATCGTCTACGAAGACTACGCTGCGCTACGCCGTAGCAGCTGTAGACCTTCGCAACAAATTACATCCGTAGCAGATAACGATACTAATAATATCTTTTAACTCGGAATCAAACGAACCTAATTGACTCCGGCTCTCAATTAAAAGTAACTTGGGATATTCTTCTAATGATGCTATTTATTTAAAGGAAAGGGGAGTTTTATTTTAATCACTCTTAGGATATATTTACAGTTTCCTTGAGTAATATAATCATATAACGCATAATTGGCAGAGTGATTGACTGCTGCGCTGCGTGTCGTGGGTTCGATTCCCGCATGGAACAAATATTTGTATGGCCTACAGATAGTTGTTCCGGGTCTGGCTGTTTCTGTATGTGAGTTTAAATGTTTGTAAACACACCCGTGATACAGGAAATCCTAGAGTAGGGCAACGTATTTTGTTTAAAAAAAAAAAAACAAAAAAGAAAAAAAAAATATGTTTCGATGTTAAATACATAACATCCTGCTGTTCTTTGTCATAAAAGCAGTGTAAATAAAGCAGTGAGAGCCTATTGGTGTGATCGTCGAACTGCCAAGTCCGAACCCAAGACACGCACCTCTGATTTTTTTTATTCATGTGCTTGTGCGTAGTGTATAATTATCACTTGCTTCGGTGGAGGAAAACATCGTGAGGAATGCAGAATGACTGAGAGATATTTCTCGACGACATGTAAAGCCAAGTCAGAGGCCCATTAGGTGGCCTAAAAATTTGCACACCAGCCCCCGTAGCATGACCACCGTAGACAAGGATTTCTTTGACGGAAGAATCGACAAAATGACAGATAGTGCAAAGAAATCTGTCATTGTGTCGACACAATCTTTCACTTTGTCGATTCTTCCGTCAAAGAAATCCTTGTCTACGGTGGTCATGCTACAGGGGCTGGTCAGGCACTAACCACACGATAAAGAAAGACTGACAAAAAACAAAAGGCGGTCTGTCTGTCTGTTTCGATTCCGGATTGACAAGAACAACATACATTCATTTGTTTTCGCTATAATACTACATTTGTTTGATTTATGTCACGACATCATGCCTAACTGAGTTACCACGTGTTGAACTGCAACTTATGAATAATCATAACGTTTGACACACCCTTGCTTTCATTACACGTACCTACCATGTACACACCATATCTCTGTTTCGACAAGACCCTACACTCAATGTAAATAAACACAGAATCAAGATCCTCCATACATAATTGTTCTATACATTATGTAAACAAATGACTAGCTTTAGCCTGGTTTACATTATTTACAAAGACAGCAGGGTCACAGAGAAGACAAAAAACTAAGGGACAAAGCTGTTGCAAAAAAGTGTCGACGCGTGACGCGACTTTCTATTATATTTGCCTCTGCAAAACTCATAACATGGACATGAACAAAAACGTACCTACGTCTCGTTAAAGGTTTAGGGACTAGTTAGATTTGGTCGCTTCGTTACGGCGGCAAACGCAGGATAGTAAGGATAGAGGACGCGACTGAGCCTAGAAAATGTTAAAAACTATTTTCTGTTATGGGCAATACGTGTACATTGGTATTTCTAAAAGAAAGCTAAAAGACTTCTTGATTAAAAAGGCATATTACTCTGTAAAAGAATTTCTTGGAGAAAAATAATTATTTAATATTAAAATAAGAAGAGTATGTTTAATATAAAATGTTTGAATAATGTTAATTAATATAATGTAATGTTGATGTTGTGTGTGTATATTTTTTAAAAACCATTTAAACTTCAATGCCTTAACAGGCAACTAAGTTCTAAGAACCTACCTATTGTTACCATCGTCAAAATACTGTACACTTAGTTCGCAATAAAGAGTTTGAATTTGAATTTGAACGTGTTTACGATCAAGATATCATCATTCTCTTGCCCTTATCCCAATTCATTTGGGGTCGGCGCAGCATGTCTTCTTCTTCCATACTTCTCTATTACTCGTCATCTCGCCAGACACCTCCTTTCTTGCCATATCATTCTTTACACAGTCCATCCATCGTTTCTTTGGTCTTCCTCTACTCATATACCCATCCACATTCATACTCAAAACTTTCCTCACATCATTTTCCTCATTCCTCCGCATCACATGCCCATACCACGACAACCGATTACCACACAACTTTTCAGTCACCGGCGCCACTTTCAGACTTCCTCTTATATACTCATTTCTTATTTTATCCATTCGCGTAACACCACACATCCCCCTTAGCATTCTCATCTCCGCCACATGCAAATGCCTTTTATTCATCCCTTATGTGGCCCAACATTCTGATCCATACAAGACAGCAGGTCTAACCATTGTTTTATAAATCTTCCCCTTAAGTTTAAGGGGAATGCGGGAGTCGCAGATTGTTCCCGTGACCTGCCGCCATTTCATCCATCCCGTGTTAATTCTGTGCTTTACACTACGATATATTTCGCCATCGCTTTGCACGAGTGAACCGAGATACCGGAAGTCGGAGCAGACAGGAAGAAACGCGCCATTAAGCGCTATAGCTCCAGAACTAGAGAGACCGCCGAAATCGCAGAACATGTATTCCGTTTTAGTTCTGCTGATTTTCAAGCCAACATTCTCCAGCTTCTGTTGCCATTTTTCCAATCTGCTCTGGATCTCAGATACATCTTCACCGACAAGAACAATGTCGTCGGCAAACAGCATGCACCAGGGTGCCTCTTCCTGTATGTCCGACGTCAAAGCGTTTTTTTACGATCAAGACGATATTAGTATAAATATGGTACCTCATGAACGATATACAACTAAATGACTCTTAAAATATTTTTTTTATTTAGGAGGAAGTTCTTCCTTCCTTACCTAGGTTAAGCCGTTGATCCCAGTGGTCATTTATAGATCTTTCACAGTCGTCATGGAAAGTCTGGCAACCATTCTTACCAAAAGATATCGTATTTCTTCGTAACTGTGTTGTGGAGGTCATATCGGCAGTCGCTTCTTGTATTCAGCTGCATCTAGTTAGACTGCTGATCCCAATGTTGGGATAAGGCTAAAATGGTCAACTTGAAATAAAATGCTTCCACATTAAAAGAACAAACACAAAAGCGGGACATTCAACCTCTCCCACAACTTTCCCAGCCCGAACTAGCCAAGTCCGTTGACGTGTAACGCTTCCCTAACAAAACTAAAGAGTAAAAAGCCGCAAGCCATACAACGAGGTTCGAGAGCGAGGCAAAAAGTTAAATTGAAACATCCCACGGTCTGCTCCAGCTAACGCGGCCATAATTAGTGCACTGCGCTATGTAATGTATGATCATTGAATATATGGATAGGAATTTTTGTACTGCGCTTTTTGCATATTTTTCTATAACATCAGGGGTTTTCACTGTCTGGATTTATGCTTGGTTGATGGCGGTAGGATCACCCTGTATTACTCATCATTCTCCTGCCCTGTCCATATTACAAGGGACTTAAAATAACTGACGAAATGTGGGTGTACTAAAGATAGGCCTAATCCTTCGAGGATAATAAAATCCAAATGCTTGTTGCATTTGGAATTTTTACCTTTTTGGACTTTCTACAATCCGTATCTATTACTGCCGTTAACATTTAAGCAAAACCATATTGGTTTTGCTTAAATGTTAACGGCTATTCTTATTTCCAAAATTATTGTATATATTATATGCAATAATTATGGAAATAAGAATCATTGTAGGTTGTGTGACGATCTGTAATAATAATTCCAGATCATTTAAAAGACGTCATCGATGCTGACGTTTAGAAGTACGTGCCATTTTAATTTACGGTTTGCGAAATTACAAGCATAGCGGTTACATAAGTAAATAATTAACAAAAAAAAACATTGAAAAAAGAAACACACAAGTACTCTACGCTGTTACTTTTAAATTACACATCCCAGAGCTCTTACAAAAGAAACTTGGAATCAGGTTAACGTAACAAGACCGGCGAACAATTAAAGTTTGACGTCTGCGAAGTAAAAAGCCAAAGCTTGCTCTAAGTGCTTCGCTTGATTTGTTTGAGTTTCACGACATTTTTGAGAGGAAAAAACGTGAATTGCAACTTTTCGATTAACCGAGAGTAAATGATTTTTGTTTTTTGATGAAAAGATTTTTTTTTATAATTACTTTGAGTTGTTCAAGTTCTTTTGTGTATTCCATTGGAATCCTTTAACCTAATCTACTGTAAGATCTAGGAGAAGTGACATGGATGATGGTAAAGCCAGAAATGTATTCGATTCTTCTTAGCGTGTCGTTGACAATTAAAAATAAAGTCAGACCAAAAATTGGCGACGATTTTGTCACTTTTAATAGCGTCCATCAGCTCCTGTGATGTGTGAGCAACATTACAGGTGGGACAGGATATCAAGGATCCCATCGTTTAGGGGGTAACACCATATTTACACTCCAGTTCAGAGTCATCAATGAATCTCCACCTGAACAGGTTTCCCTTGGTTTGGCCAACCTGTGTCCGTCAGCCATGGCAACCCGTGTTCAGATGGGAAATTTTCAGCAAGTGGTACAAATGGGTTGGATAGAACAAAATATGTAAGTTATCAAAAATTTACTCGTGATTTCAAAGTAATTTTGGCTTGTCTGGCTCCTCAGCACTACAGTCTTCAGTATACAGTCACTAAAGTTTTTCGGAGTACAGTCTCTAAAATTCCACTAAATATTAAACTAACACGGGATATAGTAAACTCCTTGCCTCACATTGAAAGATTTTTTGTCAAGTAATTATCTACACAGCAACACTTCCAAGAGGTTTTATCAAACGAATTAGTAGTTGTTAATTCAACGATTTGCACATTTCCTTTTTTTTATCTCAAGAAAAATGCTGTCATCCCTTTTACCCACAAAAGTACAAAACTCCGATTACAAAAACGACCATAATTACGGAAGCACCTATTTACAACCAAAATTGATGTCAAAACTTTGTCGCCCCACAAATCCGCGTCAATTTTAAAAGTAACCAATTAATATAACAACTTCCAGAGTTCCGTATGTCGTTCGAAAGTAACATTTGTCAACCTTTATAGCAACCTCGTAATTCCGAACTTAAAGTGTTCCTCGCTTTCGTCTCTATAAATTTAAGTGATTTATAGACGCGAACTGTAAGGGCTGAAAACTTTTGTCGTTTCGAATAAAAAAGGCAGATTTTTCTCAAGGACTAATGAAAGAGGCTTTTTGTCTTTCACTGTTCGTACTGTGGTTTATTTTACTCGTAATATTGAATGGCTTATGATAAAAGAAAAGCTCCGGCATGAATTTCATTTGCTTGTTTTATATCTATCTGGATTTTTACGAGAAACCTTTTTTTTTATTTATTAATGGATCCGTATTTGGACGGAGAAAACAAAGATGTGGTTGGGTTTATCGGCTTTTTTTTGTGAAGTTTGATGTTATGAGACTATATTTGTTTCATCGAGATGATCAAAATAGGTCGTAAAAAGTGTTGATATGTTTTTGATCTTTACAAGCTGTGAGTTTATTAGCAGCAGAAATATTGAGTGAAGAAGAACGCTATGAAAAAAATAAAATATTATGGCAGATTCTGCAGACTTGCATACAATCGTAACGTTACCTGTAACTTTATTTTTTCTTCAATATTTAGTTTGTCTCGTCTATTATGGAATTTGCTGTTAATTCAGTTATCCTGCTACACGTAATTCCTGAAATCGGGTCACGTGAGCCGCATGCAGAACGACCGCAAACCGGCAAAGGTCTCAACACGATGGGTGCCTGAAGATGGACGGCGCCGCTGAGTCCGGCGATGAAAGAGGTGGCGAGACGATCAAAGCGCGCATCATGAAAGCTGGTTCGAGGTGTCCGGCCGTCTTATGACGACAGGCCTTGTCGACGGCGCGTTCGTGTTCCGCCTCAAAGAGATGTCAGCAACAAGAAAGGGCTCCACAAGGGCCGATGCCTGCCGGGGCTGCGGGGCTGTTCAAAAGAGATACCGCGGCCCTGGAACACAAAATGCAAAGTGGGTTTTAGTCAGTACAAGTCTGACACTCCTTTCCGCTTAGCCCAGAGCGGGAGGGGTCATTTGATGATTTCTCATCCTTCCGTCTAGCCAAAAAAAGGCTGGTTCGAGGTGGCGCAGGAGAAGAGTACCTAGAAGAATATCGGGAGGCCTTAGCCCAGCAGTGAGACTTACAAGGCTATTAAAAAATAAAAGTGATTCCTTAACTATAAATAGTTGATGTGTGTGAACTCATAATCATCTGCCTAGCCTTTTCCCAACTATATTGGGGTCGGCTTCCAGTCTTACCGGATGCAGCTGAATACCAGTTTTTACATGGAGTGACTGCCTATCTGACCTCCACAACCCAGTTAGTACTGGGTAATACGATACCCCTTGGTAAGACTGGTTGTCAGCCTTTTTGGGACCCTGACTACCTAACGACTGTCAAAGATCTACAGATGACAGCCGGGACCAACAGCTTAACGTGCTTTCCGAGGCACGGAGAAAACTCGGTATGTAATGGGCGGTCACCCATCCACAGACCAACCTAGGCAAGTACGGCTTAACATGAGCGGCTGTTATTATTTAGTGGTGTGTGTGAACTATGAATATAAAATTACAACTCGTTAGTACTGTTAAAGTCCATCGTGTCTCGTCGAAAGCTC
Source organism: Noctua janthe (assembly GCA_910589295.1). Taxonomy (NCBI): domain Eukaryota; kingdom Metazoa; phylum Arthropoda; class Insecta; order Lepidoptera; family Noctuidae; genus Noctua; species Noctua janthe. The sequence goes on from OU342560.1 coordinate 6,910,228, forward strand.
GTCTGAATATATTTTCTCATCTAATAATTCGGATTATTCAAAAGCCATACATCTTCGTCAGAATAATGAATCGATTCCCGACGTTAACCGAGAGCCTTCAGTAACTGATGAATGTATTAATCTCCGTTTAAGAGAAATTTCAAATTATGTGGTTCTAAAGTTGTATAAATGTTTCTATCTATTTTAGCATTACTAGATTATGCCGGTGGCTTCGCCCGCGTGGAATTCAATAATTGTCCCTCGTAATTGTACTACCGAGATAAAAAGTATCTTAAGTGTTAATCCAGATTATAAAGTATCTGTGTGCCAAATTTCACCCAAATCCGTTTAACCGTTTTTGCGTGAGAGAGAAACAAACATCCACACATCCTCACAAACTTTCGCCTTTATAATTTAAGTGGAATAAGTAGGATTTACACGTCAAGTTTTAATAGGTGTGGATGACTATAGTTAGGTACATACAGATATACGATAAAAATAGATGTGAGTTCTTTCTTAGTTCAGGAATAAAAGAAAACTATAAGTACTGGAACAAGATTGTTGTTGTACTAAAAGATAAAGTATGCGCTGGCAAGCTGACAAACTGGCAAGTGTCACTACATAGTTTTGCTTTATTAAGTTTTCGAAAACTTCGTTTCTTTCGAAGTACACGAGAAAATCTCTTCTAGTATAGTTGAAATAAGTTTATGATTAGAGTGTCGCGCGCTAAAATTTTTAGGTACTTATAATATTTCAATAATTAACTACTATTTTGTGTCTATTTGACTGCCTCGTTTGTCTAGTGGGCGCAAGAGAGACTGCTGAGCTGGTCCTGGGTTCGATTCCCGGGTCAGGTAAAGTGTTATTGGGTTTTACCATGATAAATTTCACAGTAGCAACCACGGTGTCAGTGTGCCCGTCTGATGGCAGTAGGCTCGCCCCTATTACATAGGACTTAAACATAACTGGCGAAATGTGGGTGTACTATTAGGTACACCTCTGCCTAACCCTTCGGGGATTACAGGCGTGATGTTATGTATTTTACTCATCTATTACGACTGCTTTTTATAAAATATCATGTTTTGCATGGCAGCTATCTACTTTGAGCAAGCATGTTGAGTCATGCCTCTTCTCTGCATAAGAAGATGCCTTTGCCGAGTGTGGGACATTAACGGTATGGTATTAACGGTATGGTATTTTAAGGAAAAAAACTATACAGGTTAAAAGGGACACCGGCGCTCAAACGCTTAACACGTATTCAGTACATCATTATGAGATAATCGTTTTGAGAGAAAAATAAATATTTTTGTATTTTGTATCACTCTGAACCCCCCAAATTACACAATAGAAATTTTTCATCGATAGTAAAAAAAGCAGCAACTAATGTAGGAAACAAAGCAGCAACTAATGTAGTAGTATATGGAAATATTTCATTATTAATTTTGATTGTGTTATTGTTATTATTATTTTTGTTATTTTATTAATTACCACTATGTAATTATAATTAGAATATATGTACGCCGTTGACGGCAAGACATAGCGCTCATTTTTATTAATATTGACATCTGTACTTTTGTTTATCTGTGTTCTACAAATAAAATATTTAAATTTGAAACATTAGTGCAATACCTACACGGTCAAAATGTATGGAACGGCTATTTTTCAGAATGATGTACTGAATACGTAGTAAGCGTTTGTGCGTCGGTGTCCTTTCCACCTTGTATTACTCCATTTCAAAACTCCTTGTTTCACTCTCTTGACACACATAATTATTCTTTCAACTCGTCTATCCCACCATTAAGAACCACAGAAGAATGATGTTAAAGTTTAACTTTACCTAGTGTTTACATTTAAACAGTTACAAGTATCCCACAAAATAATATCTCCACATAAACTCGTCAGGCACATAATATTAACATAATATGTTCCACAAAATATCTACTTACTCCAGTAATCATGTAATCCTAGCCACTTAGACAGAATCCCTGGAGGCACGACATGTAGACGACAGTACATTATGTGCAACCTTGACCTAACCATGTGAGGAGGGTATGCTGGGAAGATCGATAATTTGATGTTAAAGTATTCGTATATCTGCCAGGGCTGCGGGACTGTTCGAAAGAGATACCGTGGCCCTGGAACACAAAGGGCAAAGAAGGAACATGGATGGGTTTTAGTCAGTACAAGTCTGACATTCCCTTCCGCTCCGCCCAGAGTGGGGGGGTCATTTGATGATTTCCCATCCGAAAAAAAACAAAAAAAAAAATAAACCATGTTATATTTTGTCCCAAAAATATTTAAAAAAAGTTACAAGTTGGACACCGAGCGACACTAAGTACCTATCGCAATCATTTGGGTACCTACTGCCAAATTTTTATTACCAATGAGCTCAAGACGACGCTGAAAGCACGTTTTTGTGCGGACAACCAGGTAACAGAATAAACTTATAACTTTGTGATTTTTCATGATATAGTCTTGAAATTTTGTACATAGATTCTTTACATAAAAATTCTAGACACGTGTTTCAGGTTTCGCATATACTAAAACTAATGTTGTTTATTATACGTATAAATTATAATTTTTACCTCAGTAAAGTTTTCGACTATTTAAAGGTCGCCAGGTGGTGAGACTACTACAATACTTCGATAATTCCCGATATCCACCCCGGGCTTGTCCACCAGTGCTGGACAGCGAGACAATTTTTAAAAGTAATTCTGGTTGTCCACCAGGAGGCCGACAGAAACACAACCTTTATATATTTGTCCCCTTGGGCTCCACTGGTGGACAGCGACACGACTTTTTTTTTAAATATTTCCGTTTATAAACATAAGTATTCTCGTTATCCACCAAACTTTTTTTTTAAAAAAAAAAAACGTTGCCCTTCACTAGGAATTTCTCCTGTATCGTGGGTGCTTTTACAATCATTTAAACTCACATACATAAACAGCCAGACCCGGAACAACTACTTATAAATATTTGTTCCGTGCGGGGATCGAACCCGCGACACGCAGCGCAGCAGCCAATCGCTCAGCCACTGCGCCAACCGTGCCGTTAAACCATTGGCGGGCAGTTTCACAACTTAATTATATTATTCCCTGTACCTCCAAGTATTTTTATTTCATAATCAGAAGACTAGTAAATAGTAATAGAAATAGGTATTTTATTTTATAATTTAGACTTAACCTGCTCAGGTGGAGATTCATTAATGACTCTGCCCTGCAGTGTAAATGTGGTGCTGTTCTTCAAACGATGGGGCACTTAATCTCGTGTCCTGCGTGTCCTGTTGTTTGTTCACTACAGGAACTGATGGACGCTACCGAAAGCGCCAAACTAGTAGCTCAGTTCTGGGCTGACACAATTTAGATTGCCATCGACACGCTAAGAAGAAGAGATTTAGACTTTTCATTTTAATCTCAGCACCTTAAAAATTCTCCCCGGGGTGGACATGTATTATCGCAATACTTTGGGCATAAGTCTAGATTTCTAGCTGCTATTGAGAATTTCCTGTGTGAAGGATAATATAGCAAAAAAGGAGGTGTCTGATGAGATGACGAGTAAAAGAGAAGTATGGAAGAAGAAGACATGCTGCGCCGGACTTAAATGAATTGGGATAAGGACAAGAGAATGATGACTGAGAATTTCCTAATAGTGTACTCTATTCACCTTTTCTGATTCGAACCATGCTCAGTGGTCACCAAGTATGTGCAAACAAAAGAGCGATGTTGGTATTTCGAGAGGTTTTTGACTCAAATTAGTTTTCGAATAAAATGCCATGAGGTAACGGTTCGAAGAAAACTTAAGTTTTAGTAATATCTTATTCAAAACGTGAAAATAATAACTTAATTCCTAACAAAAAATAAATCTCACCAAGTTGTTCTGTTTCGTATCTTATCTTTTTTATTATACTTATCAAGCAATTTAAATTTATCTTTTACGTGATCTTTTATCTCTTAACAGCTTTCAATGAACGCTTCTCTTATCGAAATAAAGTTGATTACGTTATAGATGTAGACGGACGATACTTATTTCGGTATGTAGTTAAATGGTTATTTTATCTTTCGCACAATATTGAAGTAAATAATTATCAGGTACTAAGCAGTCCTTCAATTGCTTAACACTCTAACTTGCAGTTAAAAAAATCAAATATAGAAATTATAATAATAATAACCCAGCTCTCGGATTCCATAAATCTTAGATAACCAAACAACCAAAACGTCTAAGTATTTGGGTGTGTCGAAAGCGCTGGGCATCAAAGTTGCTTAAATGAAGCAATCGTTGAAGGAACGTTTCTTTGGCCGCCTGAAAGAAGTATTAAAGAAATAAGGTGCTTGCCTTCAACGGTTGGGTCATGCCGGTTTCGATGTACTCTTTCGGCATACTCAAATTGACTCAAACAGAACTAGACGCCCTGGATAGGAGGTTCCGTACATTGTTGACGGTTTATCGAATGCATCACCCGCGTTCTTCGGTTTTGAGACTGGTATCATAATCTAAAAGTTTCCGAATAGAATTCCTAATCCATTAATTGTGTTAAAAAAATTGTCTTCTCGACAATGTAAATGCATTATTTATTTAATAAATATTGTGGAGTTTTTAATATGATTGTGGTTGTGGTTACTATAACATTGTAAGTATTACATTTAGGTTGCAGGACATACTTTTTATACAGTTTCAACTTACAATAAAACCTAAAGAAAACTTTAGTTGGCAACCAAAAAAGTTGTGAAACTCAACACTTATTTTTCATGAGAATTTCCATTTTCTGCCGACAGTGTAGTACCGATATTTGCTTCCTCGCCCTATCAGTAATCTTCAATTAACCAAATAATCACCCCATCCTGCTACAGATTTTTCATTTCACATGTATCGACCAATCACAGCACAAACAGCATTCGAATTTGACAGTTACTTATCCACTTTCAAAATCGTCCTCAGAGAGTTCGAAAACAAAATCGCATCGGGTTTTTTCCCGCCCGTCTATAGAAGACAGGAACTCCATTGTGTCCTAAGGCACTTTCCACACTTACCTGCGAAGTAGTGTTCCATGTACCGAATCTATCTGATAAATTGGAATGATCAGGAAACAAGTGTGAACGAGGCAGAATCGCTCCCAGCCAACTTATAACAGCAGCTCGTAAATTCGTTTGGATATCTGTTTATTTTTCTGTTAGTCTTTGAATTGGTTCGCTGTTTCGAAATGTAGAAAAGATTTTTACGATAGAATCGTTGTTTCTCTTTGAATGCTGGAATTCCAATACTTATCGGGATATAGGAGACTTTTTAGCTGGAAAACGTTTTATTTAAAGATAAAAAACCTTACGCTTTGCTTTAGAAATTGCAGCATCTTGTCGTTTAATTTACACCGATGCAGCAGCATTAAAAAAATTATAAGTTCTGGGAATCCTGGGATCTACTCTCAAATCTCTCTAAAATTTAATGTGCGTGGCTTCGTCATCATCAGACGTCCACTGCTGGACACGTGCGTGATTTGCACAAAATTATTTACTTTTGTGACTTGTTATAGGTTTTTATAAAAAGACAGGCATAGTCATACAGTCATGAGTCATAAACGTAACGTCTGAACCGAGCCTTACACCACACACACCAAACTTCAAAAACCGTCTCCACCATAAAAGGTGGGGGCGTAAATTTTAATAATGACGCAAAAGAAAACACCAGAACTTGACTATAATGAAAACAAGGCTCCTCCCACGACATTACTCGCGACTGCACACAGACTAACGGGTTAAATTCTGAATAAATAAATAGTCGAGCACCTGCACACGGCATTTAAGTGGCCATTAGCTTCTCAAAATGCTATCATTGTTATTATAATTGTATTCTTATGGCTTGTGGGAAGATTGTTGACTTTTTTCTGCGTTCATTTATTTGGGACTTAAATTCGGTAGGTTATGCTAGAATTTAATAATAAGGTACTTAGGTAAAGTGGAGTGTTGGTAGATGAATGCCTCTTAGTAAGCCTTTTCATTCGTAGTCGTAGTTATAAAATAAATAATAATAAATATAATAATTTCGTATAAATTACATCGAATGGAGATTTTATGAAATATGGTGTGCTTAGGACTTGAGTAAGGATATGCTCAAGACCCAAGTGTAAGAATGGGATTAAAAGTCTGATTTACAATGCATTTAGAACCTTATCTTCAACAAATTCAACAAGGTTCAAAAATAGATGGCTATTCTTTACCTACCAAAAATCTCTTACGAATATTCTTATTGACTGCCTCGTTGGTTTAGTGGTCGCAAGCGCGACTGCTGAGCATGAAGTCCTGGGTTCAATTCCCAGGTCGGGCAAACTGTTATTGAGTTTTCCATCAGGTATTTCTCAGTAGCAGCCACAGAGTCTGGATTTGTGCCCGGTTGATGGCAATAGGCTCGCTCCTTATTACATGGGACTTAAACATAATTGGCGAAATGTGGGTGTGCTATTAGGTACAGCCATGATGTTTTGCAAATATTCTAATTTTAAGTTAAGTCTAATATTCATCTATAACCAGCTTTAATTTTTAAAATTTACTCCAACGTTTTTCTCCAGTAGTAATTTAAGTCGCCTCTCGATCCCGGCCTTTTGTACATAACAGTATGACCGTATTATGCTAAACAACTCGAGGCAATTGCAGAGCGCCTCCGCTTGCATTCATGGGCCATTCTCACTTCAATGGCGAATTATCATGAAAATTGAACGAGCGAATTATGTGCCTACCCGCCTTTGCAAGGAAATTTGATGAATGTATCAAGTTTATATGGAAGACATGGGAGATATAGGATAGGATATTTTGAAAAAAGAAAAACGTAATCGACATTTTATTTTGTAACGAGGGGGGAAATATTAGTCGTTGATTATAAAACAAAACATAAAATAAAAAGAAAAAAAACAAAGAAATAAAACATTTTTCATTTTTCATTTTTTTTTTTTATTATAGTCAACAACTTAAATTTTAATAGTAACATAAGTGAATCGATTATAAATTGAAATAAAATTAATATGCCTTGTGGCATTAAGTCCGCCTATGTATCACTATTGTACATGAAGTTTAAATAAATAAATATGCATTAACAATGCTTGTTTACATAACATAACATCACGCCTGTAATCCCCGAAGGGTTAGACAGAAGTGTACCTAATAGTAAACCCACGATTCACAAGTTATGTTTAAGTCCCATGTAATAGAGGGCGAGCCTATTGCCAACAACGGGCACAAATCCAGACTCCGTAGCTGTTACTGAGAAATTCCTGATGGAAAAACCCAATAACACTTTTTCCGGCCTGGGAATCGAACCCAGGACCTCATATGCTCAGCAGTTGCGCTTGCGACGAATAGACCACCGAGGTAGTCAAAATGCTTGTTTAATAGGCGATTTAAAGTAACTAGTTGGTGGAAGCACGAATTAGCAGAGATAGATATTAATATTATTTTTATGGCTTTAGACCACCACTTCATGAGCATTAAAAATAAGCGTGAGCCATCAACGACAATGACTCCAATCTATCAAACAGAGACATTTCAAATAACTGTCACTCAGACATTTTCGTAATGAACTCGTCTGAAGAAACCACATTAATTTAACTTCCATAAACTAATTGTATTTATCAGAATGCGTGGCGTTGAGTGAAGTTTTTATATCAGCTCAATTAGCGAGCATTAAACACGTAAGTGGTAAGTTAATTAATGGCTGTAAAATAATTAAGATAAGGTATTTCTGATCTTAAAAGTTTATTACTTGAACTTCATTTACAAGAGAGTGAAAGCAAGAAAACTCTTTGCTGGTGGACTATTGAATGCTTTACTCGTTAATGGTTATTTTTTTTTAAAAAAAGGAGGAATATTGAAAGTCCTCCGGATTTTTAGAGTTCCGCTCCTCAGTCGACGAAAACGGAACCCTTATAGGATCACTTTGTCGTCCGTCTGTCAAGACCCTTCTTCTCAGGAACGTGTGTAGGTATCAAGCTGTAATTAATATCACATACTCAAATCTACCACCGAGCTGGACTCTTTTCAAAAGGATTGGGCCCAAATAGCTAAAGACAGAGATAAATGGAAAGAGGGAAGAGAGGCCTTTGTCTTGCAGTGGGACACATTAGGCTCATAATAATAAATAAGTCTACCACCCCTTGCACCAGTGAAAAAATCAAACCTGTAAGTCAACGCGATCAAAAGATATGACCATTCATATCGCTTATTTTGCAATTTTATCATTTCATATAGGGTACTTCCCGTTTATCTAGAATCATTTAATTTAGCAAGAAGCAATATCTTACAGCACATGGAAGGGAAAAAAATCTGAAAACCGTAAATAATATGTAGTTTAATAACAAAATACCTACAAGTTTATACGGAACCCACGGTGCGCAGGTCCAACTCGCACTTGGCCTGTTTTTTTTTTAATATACTGCCCATACAGATCAAAATTAGATCTAGTGCGCGCGTTTAAGCGTTTTTTTTTTCTCAACAAAAATAACAATCAGAGATTTGAGCTTAAAGTTAAAAGTCCCTGGCTAGAAATGATAACCATATCAGAGATATTATCAATGGCAACACCAATTTTACGGACGCCACCGTTAATCAGAAGATGTCTACAGAAGACTACCTTACGCATACCATATCGTTTTCTGCCTAGCATGTTAGCTTCCAATCTAGTCAGATGTCGCTGAATACTTTATATGGAGCTACTAACTGTCCTCCAAAATCCAGTAACTGAGAAAGACGACACTCCTTACCACCCTCTTCCGCTCTGTCCCTAACTACCATACGTCACATAAAGAAACATTTAATTCAGTCCAGGGTCACTCCAAAACTATAAACCCGACATTTTCATTACATGCCCTAGATTTATTTACAAAGAGGTCATCTAAGAAAATGAGACTAGCAAGCGGAGTTGGCAGAATGCTTCTAAAATGTTCAGTTTCTGCTTGGACCGTGCTCATTCGCCCGTTGATTGCAATTCAAGCTAGCAACATAACAGTTTACCGAATACATTTTAGTCTGTTGATATTCAGCGATCTTTTAACGGTAAAATGGGTTGATGTTTATATGTATTCAAAATGGCGGGTGGCTGTCTAATGAATGGGTGTGTATGAGAGTGGATAGAGTAGTCATTACTTGACGAACTGATTCACACCGATTCTGTAGTTTTGAATTTGTGTACTATCTGATGGGTGTCACTACATCCTAAATGTAACTGCAAGTTAAACTTTAGGTCACTACAAATAGATTACTATATCGTTTGGAATTGCAATAATGAAACAGCACGCTATACGTATATTTGTATAAGCTCGTAGGTACTAGATCCTTCTCCACAAAACAAATGCCACCAGCACCGCAAAGAATTTTCGTTTGGACTATTTCACCGGCGTTGTCTTCCCAACTTATTATTCGTTCCAAACAGAGGGTGCCTCAAACACACCACTTAGACACCAAACAAGGGTGTATTAAGTGTGAGTTAAAATTTAAATTGATTCCACCCTCCCTTGGGAGAAAATTCAAATAGTGCATGGTGTGATCTGAAGCGGGAAACACTGTGTTTGTGGGATTCTTTTTCTGTAAATTGGACGCTTCGGGGCGTTTATACACAAAAAGAATGGGGAATTAGAATGTGTGTATATGTGTGGGTGGCGGGATGTACAAACGGCGATGACACGCTTCATTTGGCGAGGGAGTTGGCAAGCTTGTGGCCAGAAACTATACAATATAGGGACAGTTTTGGTTGTGTGCGTGCAGGGGTTAAAGGAAAGGATTGGAGTATCTTTTCCGCAGTAAAACTTCTTGTTCTGTAAGAATTGATTTCATAAGTTTTACGGGTTACGGCCAAAGTAATAACGCCCATAAGTTGGTCCTGAATTACAAAAACAAAAGAAAGATTCTAAACTTATACTGTCACTTACGGGATAGCTTTTTTTTTTCGGATGGGAAATCATTATATGACCCCCCACTCTGGGCGGAACGGAAGGGAGTGTCAGACTTGTACTGACTAAAACCCATCCATGTTCCTTCTTTGCCCTTTGTGTTCCAGGGCCACGGTATCTCTTTCGAACAGTCCCGCAGCCCTGGCAGGCATCGGCCCATGCGGACCCCTACTCATTTGCTGACATCTCTTTGAGTTACGGGATAGCTTCCGTGATTGTTCATTATTTTGAACTCCCGATATTTCGGTGCGGTGAAAGCTTAAAACAGAGTTAGAAAGATTCTAGCTTAGTTCCGTAATCATTAAAAAAAAAATAAAGCGACGCAGAATATTTTTGAACACAAAACACCGAGCAGGATACCATTAAGTCCAAATCAGTTTAAAAAAGATTCCCGTACAGAAATACCGTCAATCTAATTAGCAATTTTTCAGTAATTCAAAGGAAAAAATTCAAATTTCTGTTGCGGATCGTTTACCGCTGTACACAAGCCTCGCGAGGCAGATGAGTTGTAATATCATGCAAATTTCCACGAGTTCAAGTAGGGACGCGAAGAGGAAGAAGAATCGAGTTGACTCGATACAATCTTTTCTTGTAAGTGTAATTTGTAATCGAGAAATGCGAAGAAGTGGAATTGATTGTACGGATTTGTTATTTAAATGACTGAAAAAAAAATATCAATGAGAAAAATTAACTTAGCGTAACTTGTAAAAATATGAAACAGGACACACTAAAAACTAAATTCTAGTCAGGGTTGTGATCTAGCAATTCGTATAAATGCAAGCTGGCTAGATTTCCAAGTCCTGATCTGAAATTAGCATTCGAGTTGGCTCGATTCCGAAACCCGTATTTATACGATTCACTTCACTAAGTTTAAGTATGAAATTCGTTTTATTTTTTTCCTTTCATTTTCTTAGGGTTTTGGGTCATGTCGTAAAAATGCTTTTACATTCGTCTCGCTTACAATGTTAACAAAGGCTCGACTATTTTCCAAGCAGAATGCTTAATTGACTGAGAATTTTGGTACATTATACTTTTAAAATGAGGACCCTAATGGTTCCAAACAGCCTGTAATAGAATATGAGGCTGATACTGTATTATATTTAAGCGGTTATCTTTTATGGACGTCGTTTCGACGACGTTTCTTTTCGAAGAGGAGATTAACGTGTAGGTACTTGAAATTTTGAGCTATTTTTTACCTACTATTTTTCAACGTAAATAGAACGTTCTTTGGCAACAAACTAACAAATGTTTCTCTTACAAAGTAGAATGCAAAGTTTCGCTAAGTCGTAAAACGTGACTGAGGTAGAAAAGTTGCGATGGATCATGTTATATTTTACATACTTAAAAAGCACAACTTGCAATCCTTATTTTCAAAAAGTTCCGGATCGTAGGACCAAAAACCAAAAGTCTTCTCTTCGAACCAAAAACAGACACGTGACATAACACACACATAGACGCATTTGCCCTTTTCAAAGACGATGCCCTCAGCCATCTGCCCAAATCAATCTTAAATATTGAATTTGCGTCGTAATCTGATGGAAACTTTTACGGGAAACGAGTTCTATTACATTTTAACGCAATTTGTATCGAGTTTTCACCTTCCAGCGCGTAGGTGGTACTTCAAACTTATAAACAGGGGGTTCTAAAATTTAATTGCAGACGTGAGATGAGCGAGTTTTAATACGTAATATATTGTACAGTTATGATGTATTAATTTTAGAGAGGTACGAAGGTCTTTGTGTAAAGTAAGCTGTGAAATTGTTCGTTTGGAATGATTTTGTCTTTGTTTTTATGGTTATGTGGAAATTAAATTTCTTGTTGTTATTCTAAGGTTTATTGGTTCCTGTTGAAAAATTATCAATTTGTTTCAAGATTCTCAATTCTTTATTGCGCACAATAATGTAAATACATAGTTGGTAGGGGAGTAAATGTACTAGTCACAATTATGGACCCTGTCGGGTACAGCATAGATCAAGTAGCAGAGAGGAGGAAGAACACTAGCTGTTTATTGTAAAAAATGTTCTTATTAGTTAAGTAGTTAGTAAGTTATACTGTTTTGTTAATACAGAATTCAATTTTGTTATAGACCGTCGCGACTTTTGTTCTCGTAACATGCAGTTTTCAAATCATTTTTCATAGCAAATCTATTGTAGTAGTGGTACGCACGACGGCAAATCAAGCTTTACAAAACCAGTTTATGCGGATCTCTCATTGTACAGGAAATCTATACAAAGCGAGGCCAAGTTATACTGGAAATGTACAGTTTCATGTGCTGCCGTGTGTACCAGACTAGGCACTAGTCATACGTGTCTCAGAAAATTCAGTAAAAAAGTTCACCTTGAGCATTCACAATTTTTACCGGCTAAATTATTCCGATATAAATTGAAGCATATTTCATACTTCGTTTATCGCGTCTCATACATCATTTAAAGGCGATTTAACAATGGAAATCCTCGTCGCGTCGATACATTGACAGAGCGCAGTATATTCGCCTGCATTATTCCGAGCTTACAGCTGTAATCCCAATTTTCGGTTGGCAACACTTTTTCGGGCTTTGACGGCGGATTAAAGGCGAGTGTTGCAAACTTTGGGTCCTTTTAGACGGAGTTCTGTTTTTAAGTGTACACCTTATTAATTAGTTAAACCCTTCGTTTTGTGTTCAAAGTTTTAGAGGGCGTCTGATGTGCTTTTGTTATTTTGTGAAGGCTAGATTTTAAAAGGAAAAGTGCCAGTTTCATCACCTATGATTAAGTTTCCGTTAACTTACTTGGCAGATAATTTCAACGGAAAATATTCATAATAAATAAATATTTTTGAATTTATTCGGTAAGTAGTGGCTACGCGGATATTGTGAAATAGGCCATAAATGTAGACTCCATTATTTTGAAACTGTTCGAAGTTTGTCTTCTTTTGAACTTGAGACTGATCTCAATTCTGTTTGAGCTGACAGATGAAAAAGAAAGCCGATAGGATATAGTGACCTGCCAGAATTCAGGCCCTTGCCAATCAACGAACTATGCTTCCGGGTAGATAGCATCAAAGCCTTAAAAAACAGAATATGTGTCATTCGTGTCTTGTTTATTTTCATAGCTATATGGTCTGCCTTAAAAGTGAAATATAAACCAAGTGTATTGGTTCAATTCAGCTTGAGAGAGATCCAACAAAATGCGATATAAGGCTGAGCTCATTGATTAGAAAATGTAAGTGCATTTATCTAAAACTTAAAATTTTTGATTTTTGTATTATTCTGCCTAAATTATCATATTTTTTTTTTCGGATGGTAAATCATCAAATGACCGCCCCCCCCCCCACTCTGGGAGGAGCGGAAAGGAGTGTCAGACTTGTACTGACTAATACCCATCCATGTTCCTTCTTTGCCCTTTGTGTTCCAGGGCCACGGTATCTCTTTCGAACAGTCCCGCAGCCCTGGCAGGCATCGGCCCATGCGGACCCCTACTTGGTTGCTGACATCTCTTTGAGGCGCGCGTGGAACACGAACGCGCCGTCGTGATAAGACGGCCGGACGGTGAGCTAGCCCATAACTCGCCGTCCACAGGCCCGCGCCTACGGTGGCCGGGAGCCACCACGTGACCCCCGACACCCAGGGCGTCACTTTAATAAAGACATTACACACAATGGGGTATTTTTTAGCCACCGATCATCAGATTACACAAACGACTTAACTATTACCAAAATTACATTCCACAAGTCAGTATCCAAATTCAATCCATTCTTATTTTGCCTGTTTGGTTATCATAAATCTTTTGTTATCTTTACGAACGTTTTCCATTAACATTTTTATTCGGCATTTTACATTAACGTGCGCGTTTGCGTTAATGTTTTGCTTCGATAACTTTTTCGGATTGTGATTTCGTTTTTTCAGCCGTTGAATATTATTATTATATTCAGTAACCGATTGAACAATTTGCACAAAGTAGGTAACTTTAGAAAAGGAAAAATATTGTTTAAGCCGCGTAGAACTGTTTTCATTTATTTTCAGACGCGTGCACGACTTATGACAAAAACTTGTTCAATACATATTTCCAATTGTCCATCACGGCACTTAAGCCTTAATGGAAATCGGGTGTACTCCACACTTCTGTCTGAGCCTTTAGAGAACGACGACACGGTTGGCGCAGTGGCTGAGCGATTGGCTGTTGCGCTGCTTGTCGTGGGTTCGATCCCCGCACGAAACAAATATTTGAATGGCCTACAGGTAGCTGTTGCGGGTCTGGCTGTTTGTATAAGTTAAAATGTTTGTAAACGCAGCCACGATACAGGAGAAATTCTTAATATTTTAGGGATTTCTCTTGAACTGTAGATTTCAACATTTTTTAAAAAACCTAATCAGCCGTGATATTACTTTCTAATTTATGGATAAGCTGCCAAAAATTACTCAAATACTTTTGCCCTGAAATATGTTCGTTTACATATAGAGTCGTCTAAACCGCCGGTTTTCTGGCAACGTTGTCCCGCCAGACGTCGTAATGGGGATAGGCTTGCGGCCGCCGAGTGGGGCTTACTCCACCTCACTTTATATCCAAAATGAAGCACCCGTTTACATAATATTGCTGTGAGGAATATATTTCGTGCATTTTAACCTGAGTCTTGGAGGGTTATAATTCAAATAAGGAGAGTATTTTCTAAATAACTTGAACTATTAGTAAGGAAGTAAAGAAATTAAAATATCTAATGGGACTCATCTAAGGTCCGCTTGCACCAAAAATAATTAAACGAGTTTAACGTTATACGCATTTAAAACATCATTCCGTTTCGGTCAGCCGACTGAACAAAGACAAGATTATTATTACGATTTGAGAACATTATGTTGTTGACGTATGGTTGATGCAGTCGTTAGGCAGTCAGTGGCCCAAAAAAACCTGACAACCAGTCTTACCAAGGGGTATCGTATTACCCAGTACTAACTGGGTTGTGGAGGTCAGATAGGCAGTCGCTCCATGTAAAATACTGGTATTCAGCTGCATCCAGTTAGACTGGAAGCCGACCCCAATATAGTTGGGAAAAGGCTAGGCAGATGATGATGTATGGTTAATGCTGCGTATACCTAATAACCTTTTGACCGTCACGTCAATAACGAAATTCCGTGTTTTCTACACCAAGCACTTTAAAAAAGTATTACTTGGTATGTACCGCTGTTGTTGTACCAAATAAATAAATAAGGCAACGACAGAAATGTTGTGAAGATGTTTCAAAAATGTTTAGCGTTATAAACATTTAGTGAGTTTTGGTGTAAGCAGATTTTAGCCATGCTTTATTTATTTATTTGGTACACCAACAGCAGTACATACTCGTACCAAGTAATAATGTGAAACGATAAAAATAACATAACAGTACTGGTATGTATGCCTATTATAGGTATACGCAGCATTCACCATAAGACAACACCACAAAGTTCTCAAATCTTAATAATAATTAATACAAATTGTAAACAATATAAAATTTTCTTAAAACTAAATGAGATGATAAGAGTTATAATCATATATGTGTTATGAGTGTGATATGTAAATATTTTTGTTAACTAACATGTTAACATGCTTGCGATTTTGCAAACCTAACTTAAGTCCAAGATTAAAATTTATTTCGAAGTATCGACCTACAATTACTGTTCTTTGGCGAAAACTCAAATCAAAGCTTTGAGGTTCATATTTCAAATAAAGCTAAAATTAAACACAAGAACTGGAGTGTTTGATTATTTTCTAATAGGCAGTCACATAATACATACAAACGTACACTAATATTATAAATGCGAAAGTTTTTGAGGATGGATGTTTGTTACTCTTTCACGCAAAAACTACTGACTGGATTTGGATGAAATTTGGCACACAGATAGTTTATATTCTGGAGTAACTCATAGAATACTAACGGGAGCCTGACGTCAGAGTTTAGGCGTAATTCATTACACATTTGCAGAATCCCGTACCTACAGAAACCACTTACTGAGCATTTCTACAGTGCACAGTTTAGAACGTTCCGGACTAAGTAAATGGATTAAATGTCATTGTGATGTCGAAACGTAATCCACCCGCACCGTTTTAACATTATTGGAACTGGAGGTTCTTTTTATTTCGAATAGCAAGGTTACTTTTGCATTAGTTCTTTTTTCAGCTAGTTGAACAATTCAATAGAGAAACATGTACTTTATTCTCACCTGTCTTCGAAATCTTGGTTCTTTTGGAGTGATAATTGTGCAATTTTATGTTTTATTCCGCTATCGCTGTTGTACGAAGGTTTTTTGATGTGTCCAATGTATGGACATCAACCCTACGTATAGCAGTGATATCCTAGTGGTGTGACCGTCGGACTGCCAAGCTATAGGTCTCGAGTTCGAACACAAGGCACGCACCTCTGATTTTTCGGATTCATGTGCATATTGTATAATTATCACCATCTTCGGTGAAGGAAAACATCGTGAGGAAACCAGCATGCCTAAGAGATATTTCTTGACAGCATGTAAAGCCAAGTCATAAAAACTCTGACACCTGGTTAGGCACTAAACCACACGATAAAGAAGATGAAGAATCCTACGTATGGGACAAGAATTTAAAAAATTCGTCATGCGTTGTTCACAGGATTAGCTATAGATTTCTTTTACGTCGACAAAACTACTACCAGGTCTCCTAAGACCATAGGAACTCATAAGACTGCAATAAAACTTTTTGTAAAATATTCTGATTATTGCTAATCCGATTATGACTGACATTTTAAAACTGGACCTATTAGTTATCGTTCTCAATACCCACATATTACCTACAATATTTCACAAGCTTGCATATGAACAAGCAAGCACAACCAGACTTGAATAAGCAAGCCAAGCCGAAACAAATGACAATCAATAAATCTAATTTCAAAATCCTGAAAGCATTTCACAAAAACGGATAACATAAAGCAAGTAACCTCTTGTCCGTTTCCACGTTTCTACTGACCATTAGGAGCCAGCAAAACGGCTAATATACATAACTATACAATGATAAAAGCCCTGTATAACAATGGTACGACCACATGAGAATGTTCTCTCTCACACAATTGTACTGCGTTAATTTTTTGTGTAGCACAGAGGCTTTTAGGCGACATTGATTAATAGTCCGAAGAGGCACATGTATCTCACTTTTTATTTCACAACCAGATAAACCCGACCTTCCATTCCCCTCTTTGTCGTTTACAGTTTTAACAGATCAGGGGATTTATGAACTATGATCATGGGTCTGGTAAAGTTGGTTGGTAAGGTGTTTTCAAAAGTGCGTTCAGTTTGGTAGGAGAGCTCTAAAGGAAATCGCTAGTGTCATTGCCACATTATTAGTATTAAAGGCTTTTTGGTAGATAGCGCGGTGTGTGGTTTATATTTATTTCACTTTCAGAGTGTATTGAAGTTCTTTTTGCTGGACTACTGACTTCAAATTTAGCATGGGGTGGACCCACAATGGGACCATGACCTCAACTCACATGCGTAATGTCACCACGTGTCCTGATGAGAGAATATATCATGCCTATCTAGATAGTTCAGTTTTCCGAGCGATGTTTTTCTTTTTAACATAATTCAGTTTGAAAAAATGTAGATTGTAATGATGTCGTTAATTAGTATCATAAATGACATTAAAATCAAACAAACTTTTCGCTATTGTACCTACCATATTATGTCTGTTTTGTCATTAATGTTATAGGTACGTTATCAAAATATTCTATCTTTGACATTCAAAACATTGTTTCCAGAGCGTACTTTCGGGTTTTGATAAAAAGATTCCAAGCTTTTATCGTAAGCGCACAATCCTCTTATTGTGACCACTAAAAATGCCTAAGACTAATGGCCTAAGCAGAACACAAACGGAAAAATAAAAGAATTAAAATGGTGGAAAACATTTCATTAGGAAAAAAGAAAAACAGTTAATGGTGTGATGTGAAAACGTTGAGATATTAAACCTGAAACAGATTTAGGTTACGTCACTATAAGTCGGGGAAATAAACCCTCAGTTTTTCTTAATTATTGGTCCATTTTCATATTGTGGAAGTTAAGGCATGTAGAATTCCAAGATTTTCTACATGATGGTCATAACGATCCGTAATCTACAACTATACTAATGCTTTATGATTTCAGAATTTGAATTTCAACTGTCATATAGTTCGAAACTAAAAAGCAAAAAATAAGTAAAACATGCTGTTTCTAGTGTGATAAGTTTGTAAAGTTAGCGTAATTTTGAATGAACAAAACTCAGCAGTGAAACTTTTCTTTAATAATAAAATACTTTCTGCTATTTCGTACCAGCATCACTTCCCGTGGCGTAACCTACACCTACACTTATTCGGTTACTTTCCCCGGCCATTAAAAGCCGCAGATAAGCTGAGTTGCTGTCAACTGGTAACATCGTTAATTTCTGGGGAACTCCAGTTTTTATTGTGCGTAATTTTTCCTTGCCAGGGAAATATATTGCTCGTACCGTCGACATGTGACACAATGTACGCATTTATCTTTGCGAGAGCAATAAAAATTATGCTCCGTTGATTTTCTCCGGGCGATTAATTAAGTGCTTAAGCCTAGTAGGTACTTGAAGTTAGTTACACTTTTGTTCGTTTTTCTTGTTTTTCTTTTAGTGGGCCATAAGAGAAGCTTATTAGTTTTGTTGTAATAGTTTCTTCGGTTCATAAAATGTCTATTGGTGTTGGTAATCATAGTTTTGGTAATAGATATTTCTATTTAGTCTCAGCTTTACTAAAGTCTGTTCTATTATATTACCTTAGTGATTATAAATATATAATGAAAGTTTACGATAAAAAGCCACGAAGAGCGAATATTTTAAAAAGAAAATGGGCACCTTTAATAACGTCCTCAATACCACTAACCCCTCAACATGATCCATGCTAAAGCAAAGCTACTCAACCGCCGTAAACTAAAGAAACAGCTGTTCCATTTTCGAATCCTGGTTACCTGATACCTAACATATGAAGGCTCCCTTAACATGTACACAGCTTAAGGTTCAGATGCGCGCGTCTGTAGCCTCCCGAAGTCCCGAGCTGGCCCGAAGGTATCCCTCCCCTCAGTACCGTTTCGACTGCCGGGGAGGGTGCACGCGTTTGGGCGGAAAATCCGCCCACGGAAAATTCGTAAAGCCGGTAAATTTTTTGTTAGTGCTGTGTTGTGGGACGAATTTGTGATTAGACTTGTTGTGTTTTACACGGATCTGTTGGATTGGTGTAAGTATTTATTTTTCTTGTTGAATTGTTTTTTTTTTCAGGAAAATGATTTTTCTTTGAATGATTTTTTGTTTTATTGAATTTGTCATTGTAAATACAAGGAAAAAAAGACAGAGTATTCTAATCAAAATTTTAAGTAATGGTATTTTTATTTTCAAAAGTGTTTTTTTTTAAAAAAAAGGTATACTTTGCTTCCAATAAGATTTTATTTGGGAAAATATGAAATACAAAATTCAAATAAGAAAAATAATCAAAGCATAATATTCACCATGTCTAAAAGTAATTACTCTGTCCCATAAAAGAAAGCCCATTAACGAGTACAAATAAAGGAAACTGCATTTTATTGCTTGTACAAACAATAATTATAAAGTTTCGCGTGGTTACGACAAATAAAGGCGTAAAGCGTAGCGTGATATTATTTGAGATTGGATAGTTAAATAAAATTTATAGGCCACTACTATAATTGCTACTATGATTAGCTAAACATGTGTATTTTTTATGTAAGCTGCTGTACAAGAACTGTCAAAAAAAAAAAAATTATCAGTTGTTTATTTATTTCACAATTTCATTTAAGAGAAAAAAATGTACAAAGTGTGAAAAAATATTATATTCTTATTGGATATTTATTAAAGAATGAAGGTACCTTTATTAAAAAAGCAAATTGACTGGTGTGAAAAATCCTGAAAATCCTGAAGCTATTAACAGTATTTTGGAGACACAAGCATGGCCTCTATAACACAACATGTTTGTGTTTAATTTGACAATGAAAACAGAATTTGCAACCGATTCACTGAACTTAATTTAAAAGGGTGCAAATGTAAAAAGCAAATGTATTTGATCGCGTGTATAAAAAAAAAAATAAGGAATTAAAAGCCGTATAAGCAGTTTTGTATAAACACAGCAGCGACCACACGCGAGTTAAATTGAAATGTCTTTTGTAAATTCAAATACAATAAAAAAAGACGTAAAAAATTAAAAGTAAAAAGATACAAAACCGCACCTCACGCTGCACAACCCAATATTTAAACTCTTTTCGTGATCACAAAAGCTAGGGTCATCACCAAACAAAAATAACCCTCAAAGATCCGACTCACGATTATTCAAATATTATTCTTAGACCCTATCTGTTTCACTTGTACCAACAACTGTCTAACACGAATTTTAAAAAGAGTAACATAAATTACTGGGACGCTTTTGAACACGACAGTACCGGACACAGACTATCAGGAATAAAGTCATTTAAATCTATTGTCATCTTTCGTGTATCACTGAAGAAAACAACAAGGAAATGTAGCTTAAAAAAACTCCTGTTGTTTGAAAATCAACCCTATTTCTCTGACCTTTGGGAAGGTGGATAAAAAATGGACGTATCATGATAGTTGTTTTAGTACAAAAAGGTAGCGATAAAACAGATAGCGGGCACAAAAGGCTATAACAAAAGATATTATTGCGTATAAATATAGACAACGTTTATGTATAATACATTGTGTAAAATACAATAAGGCATTCATTATGTTTTTATTATAGTCCTGATGAGCCAATACGAATTAAACTAAAATAATATAAGTATTTGGGTTTTTCCTATTGTTTTTTAATGACACTGACTTTGTTTGCTTTGACTCTTTTTCCTGTTTGTTTTTCAATCCTTTGATAACTTGTACTTAAAAACACGCCTTTATGAAAATTCTGAAAAATCGTTTTCTGTACTAAATACAATTTTATGTTATAATATTCATGAAATGTTTCGTAAATTAAGGGCAGGCTTGTTATATACATAATAAATTAGGCATTCCGTAAATTTTATTACCTAAGGACTATTAAACATTTATTTGACAAAATGACCGTTTCAATTTACCTTAAATGAAGGGACTATATATAACTTTTTATCATCTCTCACATCAAGCGGGTATCTATTACGAAATTGCGATTTGATAAATCGCCAAACATTATTATGGGCGGCGAAAGAAATGGACTCGCTCAACTTGAAACAGTACTGAATATCCCTTTATATTTCACCGAAAAGGAACTTTATGAGATTCAAAATAAAGTCCGGTTTCAGTCAAAGGTAGTCCAACCATGTAAAATAAATATTATTAAAGTAATAGGAAAACATAATGCTACGGATACTGTGATGAAAACGGTCCCTTTAATAAATTGACTGAAGGTTGAATATTAGGAAACGGCTCTTACGCATAGTAAGAAGAATACGATGTTTTATATCGTGTGATTAGTGCCTAACCTGGTGTCAGTCCCTCTCATAGAGAGGAGGCCTGCGTCCCAGCAGTGGGAACATTAATAGGCTGATTATGCTTATGCTTATGCTGGTGTCAGAGTTTTTATACCACCCATGGACCTCTGACTTAGCTTTACATGTCGTTGAAAAATATCTCGACGGCATGCTCTGGGTATCCTCACGATGTTTTCCTTTACTAAAGCAAGTGATAATTGAACACACACAACACACACATGAATCTGAAAAATCAGAGGTGCGTGTCTTGGGTTCTAACTTGAGACCTTGGCAGTCCGACGGTAACACCGCTAGGCTAACACTGCTTTTTAAGTACAAAAATACGAATAATCCGATGAAGTTTTTCTATATTGAAAATATTTAGAGGTGTGCTTATTGTAGGTATTTTAATATTTTTCTTTTTTGATATGTATTCTGATTGTGTTTTAATTGTATTTTTGTTAGTTTATGTAAGTTATTGTATCTTGGTGGTGGTAACATCGCATTGGCGTTATAGCTGTAAAGGTGTTATTTCATAATTTTAAATAAATAAATAAATATTCGGCCTTTTAAATAAAGCGTTAAAATATGCAACGAATTATATGCAAAGAAAGGTCAAAGTTGTGGACGTTTTACCTTTTACCGAAAAGCAAAAGTTTGGGCCAAATATAAGTTTAACAAAACATTGATTTAGGTAGCGGCTATTTTTATAAAATTGTTTCTTTGGAAACCTTTGCGTAATCTGTACGGGTTTCGGCCTTTCTTTAGCGTAAGTGCTACGTTGAAAGGTAAACGGTCTGTTGTCTTAAATTAACTTTTAGAAAAAAGGAACCGTTTCCTTCTTAGTTTTATTTCTTTCTTACTTTCTATGATTGTAAAAGATATATTTTTCTTAGAAACCGCTCTGTTTCATTAGGTTAAAAAAAATAAAATATCTGAAGGAAGATGACTTTGATTTGTTTTTGCAATTCTAAATATTATTTAGAAATTTTAGCAGCCTTGACGCTGATTGTCTTTTCTGATTCTGAAAAGGATCGAACTCTCATTGTGACACTTAGAGAAAGACCAAACGAGCGTAATTATGTGATTTGTGAGTGGCAATTTTTGAGTCACGTAATTTACGCTACTTTCGGTTACATACAAAAGCCAGGTTTAGGCACAAGGACGCAAAGAGTACAGTAATTATGCTCGTTTAGTCTCTGATTTTTTTTTATACCATTGATATTTTTCAATAGTCAATGTGTACCTCTCTAACTGCGATCACACTTTTTGTGTGCGCTGGATGGAAAACCTCCTAATCGAGTAGTTAGTCGGAAGGGACTAAATTAAACATTATTTAAAACTACTAACTTAAAACTAAATTAAAACTTGACTACTTGACTAAATTAAAACTACATAACTGGTTGTGCCGTGGGGACAACGTTCGTGACTGGTCAACTAGTTGTGGCATTCAGTTGGTCGGTGGGGAAGAAGGCGGCTGAAATTAAATAATATCATCTTTACCTATCACCATAGCCATTATGGACATAATGACGTTACGTTACGTTTCGTCACGTTTGCTTTTTCTAAACGGGAGTCCAAAAATGGGCTCGTAGAGCTCTAAGCCAAAATGTAATTATATAATACTTTCCTGGCATAAATCTTGAGGGAAGATTCTCTTAGCTATATTTTCAGCAAAAACATCCTTTTATCACAGCAAAAATAAATATCTCAGGAAAACACAAAACAAATTACTATCCCACGCAAAAATCCATCTTCGAAATCCTTACTTAGATAAGTAAAACATCCATTGAGAAGCGTGCCACTAAATCATAAGAACCGTTTTCTTCGGTAAAGAAAACGGATCGCGTGAGGCACCCTTTGGTCTTTTCACATCGCACGCGATACCAAAATTTTCTTCCACATTACGTAGCAAGTTTTCTCACGGTGGTATGTATGACGTGGTTGAATTATGGTGTTGATAGTCATTTGTTAGAACTTAGATAGAACTTTCGTAATTAATTGGTTGGTCATCTTCGTTGCTACGAAAGTTTTGTTGAAGTTCAGCAAAGTGGTTGTGTTGTTAGTCTTTTGATGATAGTTTTCATGTCCGTGATTAATAGAAGATTGTAATTGCCACTGTGAACAAAGGACGATATTATTTATTCTTCATGTACAAGAGTGTTACATAGATGGACTTAATGCCATAAGGCATTCTCTACCAGCCAACCTTTATAAAATTGAATATAAAAATTAAATATTAAATTTAAAAAAATAAACAATAAATTAAATTACATTAATAAAATAAATAAATAACAATTTTTTTTTATATTAAATTGCTCATAAATAAAAACACAGCGGAACAGGTATGCAATTATGCAAATGAGACGCTAGCTTGCATTTTGGACATGATGGAACAAACAAAAACATTTTTTGTCCAGTTTTTAAGATTCTTGTTTGCGCGAACTTGGCTACAAGTATAACAGCTCTTTCACGGCAGTATTTAGCACTCTTAACAATACTAAAACCTTGACAGTAAAAAACAATTAAACATACCTAAATTCGAAGAATGGATATTCTGAACTAGCTGACCCGCGCAACTTCGTCTGCGTCACATAAGCGAGAGATATTTTTCGTTGATGCTCCGCTCTTGTTGTTCGCAGCGTGATGTAATATAGCCTATAGCCTTCCTTGATGCATGGGCTATCCAACACTAACAGATTTTTTTTATTGGAACCAGAAGTTCTTGAGATTAGCGCGTTCAACCAAACAAACAAACTCTTCAGCTTTATAATATTATTAATAATAATATATTATTAATATAGATAACAAAACGTACCAATCCCCTACATTTACCAAAATTGCCAGGTAAAACTCTAATTGAACCGTACATCAAATAGTTTATTACAAAACTTTTCTTGTGTACATAAACGGACTCGGAGGGCGCATAGATTGGACGATGTGTTAATTTGTCCTGTCATGCGATGACTAACAACAATGTACAGATTGTGAGGGTCGCCGGTGCTCACGGAGTTACGTCACTCTTCACAAAGGTACGCACGCAATTACGTTTTGCGTGCAAGAGAAAAAAAAAGTGGTCTTCTAATCACTTTTGGATGTATTTCTTTTGGAAAAGTCTGATTGATGGCGTGCTTTTTTTTGTGTGTGAGGGGATGGGGTGGGGTAATTACTTGATCGAGGATTTGGATCGTGTCTGTTCGTGTGTTTTCAGGAGTTTTATGAGTTCTTTTGTTCATATTGCAAGGGACATTGACGTGCAGAATGTTGTCATGA
Source organism: Noctua janthe (assembly GCA_910589295.1). Classification (NCBI taxonomy): domain Eukaryota; kingdom Metazoa; phylum Arthropoda; class Insecta; order Lepidoptera; family Noctuidae; genus Noctua; species Noctua janthe. Next base: position 6,934,836 of record OU342560.1, read on the forward strand.
ATGCATATGCATCTCACGTTTAAACTCACTTACAAAAACTACAGTGTGTGTATGTGAGTTTAAATGTTTGTAAACCCATCCACGATACAAGTGAAAGCCCAAATGTGCGGAAAAGTTTAAAAAAAAAAAATACACCGCAGGGAATAAATTTTTAGCAGCTTATTTAAAAAAATCAACTGCTTCATACAAAAGTATAATACTTACACCATCAAAAAATATGAAACAGCCGATTTTTGCATTTTAGGATTTCATTAATAAAAAATGCAATAACTGAACCATCTAATTTATGGTGCAAATTAGATGGTTCAGTTATTGCATTTTTTTCAATGAAAACTAATTATAAATCGCATTCAGTATTTTATTGGTCTTTTATAACAGAACCCCTCTGAAATTAATCCAGGCAGTTAACCCTTCACCCAACTAATCAATGTACGAAATCAAACATTTAACCCGTAAAATTCCCTGCCGTAAAATAGCTTAATTGTCAAAAGCCAACAACATAAAACATACAAAATGCATTTACAAAAGGTCAAGGCAACGCCAAACTAAACGTGAACGTGCCAATTAGATTAGCCTGAACGCTCGACGCCCGTAAATTGTTGAGAAGGGGTGTCTATCGAATTGTCTGTCCCAGTCTTTTCCCTAGACATTGAGAGGGACGCAGCTAGAGTAATTAGGCTAGGGCTGTGGTCAGGTTTACGAGTTTACTCAGTCGCTCTGCCTCTATTACTGAAAATATGTACGTAAATTATCCTTAATTGCTTTTAATTACTTTAAGGAGTTGCGTCTTGATGGTTTTTAGATTCTTGATGTGTATCGATAAAATCTTTAAGATTTCTAATATGAAATTTTGTTATTTTTATTTTATTTTCGATAGCGCACGATTGAGCGTAATTTTTTCATTTGTAAAAATTGTATGAATGCAAATAAACAGATTAAATTTATTTTTTTTCTTTTCATTAAGCTCATTTTTTCTACTATTCCCGAACCATAATAATATTGTAAGACATAATGAAAAAAAAAAACAGTTGTAAAAAAGACGTTTTATTAGTACTAAAGGCGAATAAAATCGGCCATAAATCCATCAATGATTGCCTAAAAAGTCTTTATTTAAATCCTTTGTCTCCTTAGTAATACTAATGTTCATAAATCACGTTCAATGTATTCCAAAGTCTCTTTACTGCCTAAAACCTTTGCAAAAAGGAACAATCGAACCTTCTTACAATTAATTCGTTCCGCATCGCGGTAAAAATATTTTGTCCACTTACATCCACTAGCGAACCTTTGTAAACCCATTTAACACCCATGGAGCATTTTTGGGAATCGTATGTCCCAACAATGGGTCAATAATTATGTTACCAGCGTAATAATGTTACATTGTAAAAGACCATTGTTTACACAGAAGCGGTTACAGTCGGCCATCGTAATTTAAAATGTTGTGTACCCGCCAACTTGATTAGAGGATAAGACACCTTATTGTGTTAGCTTAGAGTGTAATGTTGATTGATGGTTGACAAACGTATTTGCATTCTGACGCGTGTACGGGACCCTTGTGATTTATATTCGTCTTTTGTTTTTGGCTGTTTAGCTAGCATCAGTATCAATGGCGGAGAGTCTCGGAAGGTCGTTATTCTTGCATTGTACCAACACTATTGTCTCCAAAACGACATCGTTAGGGACTACAGCGGGTGGTCGTGTCCATTGATATTCTATTGGCGTGATGATGAATCATCTGTTGTTAGAAACGATTCGTTTAATTATTTCGATTACAACAGGTGACATTTTTATGTTAATCGATCCATTTCATATCACTCTGCTCTTAAGCGGTTTATGATTTTATTGCGAGATAGAAATTGAATAAAGAATGCAGTGAATCGAAAGAAACTTTTCAAATCGATAAAAATTTAAATAGTTCCATTCAATAATCGAACGTTTATCGATTCACGTTCGAAAAAGGTTCCATTCACTTTTTTTTTATTTTCGTACAGAATTAAGTGTCAACGTTGATATATCGCACTAAAGACAACAAAGGGAACTCACGTCCGTTTGTCAAAATAAAACGACATCGACCTACGCGTAACATGGGGACATCACACATCAAAAACCCCATATATGGCTAAAATAAATCACCAGTATACCACTATGTTTAGGAATAACTATTTTACTCTATGTCCAAACGAGTGCTGTGGAAATAAAACAGGCCAAGCGCGAATCGAAGTCGTACACGAAGGGTTCCGTACAAAACGCCGAAAAAAGAAGTGTCTTTTTCTTGTACTTGGACTCTCCTCGTTAATGGTTAAACTGTATTTTGCTTTTTCATTTGTTAAGGCTTTATTAATACAGACTCTTACTATTACGGTTTAAAAGATACAGCGTTGTGGCAGACGAACGGACAGACAGCTAAGAGTTAGTAATAGGGTCCCGTTGGCGCCTTTTGAGTACGGACTCCTAAAAAGGTATATTATTGTTAGAAATGTACAGTTGTGATCGATCCTAAAGCTTATTACAAAACCGAAGTCGCATTGTTGCCCGGAGACGGGTGATCTGTGATGTCGTCTATTGTCCGTGGTCGGTGTTGAACAATAAGTGACCATCGAGAATAGACTCTTTGTCGATGGCAGCTGTGTTTTTATAGAAGATGTCTATCGGACCGAGATGAGGTCTGCTTTGATAGAAAGTATTGAATAGTGACGCTCATAGTAGAACTAAAAAATGATGTTGGTTGTATTTTAGAGTTTTTGAGATGTTTAAGTTTCTTTGTGTCTTGTATTATGGTGTGCATAAAATATTCCTACTTATAAAAGACATTGTTGCTCATCTATGAACATATACAATTTATACTTATATTATAAAGCTGAAGAGTTTGTTTGTTTGTTCGGTTGAACGCTCTAATCTCAGGAATTACTGGTTTTAGTGCTGGATAGCCCATTTATCGAGGAAGACTATATAACATCACGCTACGACCAATAAGAGCGGAGCATTAATGACAAATTTTGCTAAAACGGGGAAAATACTACTTTTCAACAGTTAGTATTGAAAATTTCAAATTCGGCTCTGCTCACTCACATATTAAATGCTGCCAATTTTCGGTTGTCAGCAAGACGAAGCGACTAGCGAATGCCCTCTGCCTTAAACCCTCAAAATGTAACAACTCGCTATAACTCCACATAATTTGCTCATACGACGAAAAATAATGACCTGCACTCTATCTCAAAAACATGAGCCAAATAGCCTCTTGAGTTTAACGAAGCACGCAACGTAGAATTAAAACGGACAAGTGAATGTAGAGACAGAATTAAAACGGGCAAGTGAAGTGCCCACTAAAAGATTTCACGGGCATTCGCAGTTAACACTGTCCCTTAATGAGTTGGTAGTGAAACTTTGGAAGGCTTCCAGGCTGTCTTGTAAACAGTAGAACTTGACCGCTGCGAGGATTATTGTGTTTACTATCAACGTTGGCAAAGCACCAGTTATTATTTTAATTATGAAGTGTTGCCTTGAAAATATGTCAGCGAGAATTCCCGTTGTTTTCTAGTGAACTGATTTACTGGACTAGAAATAGAAATAATTATTTATTCGCATTGAATGTACATACATGAGTTATTACAGTAGTAGCTATTTGGTTTTTGGTACATTTTACCATTTGACATGCAAAAAAGAAATAAATAAACAACAAAAAAAAAACACCTATAAACAGTTATACAACTTGGACTATTCCTGTAATGGTCAGAACAGTATTATCAAACGTCTTCGTAGGGTTGCTGACTTTTCTATACAGTTCTCCTAGTTCTAAATGATTGTTGTTGTATTAATATTTGCTAGTCTTGTGAATTTGCAAATATTTGATTTGCGTGGAAATCTAGAAATTAAAAAATATACTCTGTGGAAAAATAAAGACTCAAACTGCATTCCACCCATGAAACTGAACGCGATTGGTGCTTCTAAACCGGGCTCAAAAGCTATCAGTATCAGTATCTCTTAACAGTTACAATACTGACAGCTTATGAACTTCAAGAGATCACACTCTCTTCTAATAAATTAGAAACCACCATTGCTCTTAGCTCACAACCAATCTAAATAACAACATAACCGACTCGCACTTTATACAACTTAGCTACCTACCTAAAATATTAAAGAGAAAATCTTTATGTAAAACCGAGCAAAATGTCTGCGCTAATAAAATATAACTTTACATTTGTGTCACATAATAACATGTCTCCGAATTCCTTTTACAATATTACACGTATGCATTAGTAAGATAAAAGCCAGTTTCACCAAAATGTTAGATGGCACATTCTGAATATTTTCTCTATTTACTTGTAAGTTAGAAGCAAAAACATTTTTGTGGAGAAGACAATTTCTATTTCTTTTCAGTCAGGATGTTTTCAGTTGACGGATTTGAAAACTGCACTAAAATAAATTGAAAGGACGTAACGTACAGTACACTACGACGTAGAGTACACTGATGAAAAGTGTTTTTGTTATTTATCCTTAAAGTCTTACAAATAGATCTTAACTCATGTTAAAGCATTACATTTAAGATAATAACCTGAAATTGTAAAATTTAATAGTAATTTTACTATTTGGTGCAAAGGTTGGAATATTATTCATATAAGAGTATAATAAAAAGTTTCTAAAAGCTGTAACAATATTAATTAGCAGTACTAATTAATTTATAATTACATAACTACGTGTAAACAAGACATTACGTTGAACAAAAGGCCAACATAAATATCAATCAAATGAAAATGTTAGACTTTCAGCGAAATTAATTTTCATAAAATTCGTCTTACTCATAAAATTAACCACCCAAGGTGGGAATTTCGCACGCGTCAAATTGAGTCGCGAAGTATTCGATGCTCGACGACTCGACTTTGAGCAGTTGAGCATAGTTGAGCATTAACAAGTTGCTCGTTCGCTTATTGAGTCGCTACTGAAACAAGCCGCTTAGTTTTCAGTATCGGAGCGTGAAATTGCATTAAATAATTAGCTCGATAACTAATTAACTAAAATTAAAGTGCTTTTAGCGGGTCATTAGTAGCTTTATAAAATGAATAATGTGGAGGCTTAATTGAAATTTAGTATGTATGTTAAAATAGCAGCCCTATTTTGTCAGGAAAAGAAAAACCTAATCAATTCTCTGTATAGACAAAAATAATCAAGTCGGTACTACTAGGTAATTAGGTATGATAATTTTCTACAAAGAGCTTGGTCAGATAGGCCGTCACTACGTGTAAAATACTGGTATTCAGCTGGATCCAGTTAGACTGGAAGCCGACCCCACCGTAGTTTGGAAAAGGCAAGATGATGATGAAAATGATAGCTTGATCATGAATCTAATAGGGTGCATAATCTTAAACTGTGTAAGAAGAAGTGGTCCATTATCCACCTCGCTGGCCCAGTGTGGGTTGGTGGAACTCACATTTAGTCTTCGTATTCTTGGTTCTACGGCATGCAAGTTTCCGCCTGGTGTTTTCCTTCACCGTTTTGTGAGCATTGGTGATGAAATAATTTACCAAAAGTAAAATGCCTGCCTGGATTTAATATCGTGAAAGATACTAAACTATTTTAGTGTCAGTATAACACATATTTCCTATATTTTGTTTTTAGGTTAAAAATAATTGTATTCATGAAGACATCAAAAGTTTAAATTGTTACTTATCTTTCAAAATAAATCGTTACCGCTTTTAGATTAGAAACTTTCGTCGAATTAAGTTTTAATTAACTTTTCAGGGAACATTAATTAAATTATCCGAGCTACTTAAGATACTGTTTAATTTTACAGAAAATTTACCTGTCTGATGTCTGATTGAACAAAGTTTAGTAATTCCGTGGGACGTTGGACAGTCCTTTGTATCAAAATGGTAACTGAATAAACTTAAATATAGGTAACTGGATAAACTAAAACATAGATAACTGAATAAACTAGGCTAGGGAAACTGAATTTATATAATAATGCAACTTCGGTTTATTCACGAACTTTAGGACTATTCTTTCTGCACATCACTGGCACAAGGCTAGTAAAATATAATTTATTTAATTTTATAACATTTCTGATAACATATTGATTTTAAACATAATTTAGATGAAATGTGGGTGTCCTATTAGGTACACCTCTGCATAACCCTTCAAGGATTACAGGCGAGGTGTTATGTTAAGTTAAATTCTTTCTTTCTAGTTCTGGTGCAGGAAAAGTGCGTTTAATTAATAGGTATAACATATCCACCACGCAAAAATATCTTAAATGATGTACTCATTTACTCCGTTTTTAGTCAATCCTTTTACAATAGACAAAAAGTGCAAGGATGATTTCTAATCAGTTTATTATAATCCTAAATCTGTCTACAGCTGTTAAATTAATGGGTTAAGGAAGGAAGTGTTTCCGACCGCGTCTCGGTCCATTGTTTTATTGTCATAGCTACCAACTTCTGACTGCTGCTTAAGTGGCATTGACGTCAAATGTTTCTTTTGAGCCAGTTGCTGATATTAATAGACAACTGTATTACGATTGAAGATGAAACTTAGAGAGATAAACTTAAATGGAAGTTTTGGGCGACATGAAAATGTAAAAAAATGAAACAAGGAATTTAGTGTCTCTTTTATCATCTGTCTAGCCTTTTCCCAACTATGTTGCTATGTTGGGGTCGGCTTCCAGTCTAATCGGATGCAGCTGAATACCAGTATTTTACATGGAGCGACTGCCTATCTGACCTCCACAACCCAGTTAGAACTGGGTAATACGATACCCCTTGGTAAGACTGGTTGTCAGACTTTTTGGGCCACTGACTACCTGTAACGACTGTCAAAGATCTACAGATGACAGCCGGAACCAACGGCTTAACGTGCTTTCCGAGGCACGGAGGTAACTCGGCATGTAATGGGCGGTCACCCATCCACAGACCAACCTAGGTAAGCACGGCTTAACCTAAAGATCGACCCGAGCGGCTGTTATTATTTAGCCACGAGCTCCTCTTAGTGTCTCTTTTATGAAGACGAAAATTAATGGTGTCCTTACGGCCAGTTAATCAAAGTGTCATTATACAAGGTGGGACACCGACACACAAACAGTTGCCACCCCACAAAGAAACTGTTCATTGGTAATTTAAAAAAAAAACTCGGCGCAAAAACGGTCAAAATGTAAGGAACAGCTAATTTAAACAAAAATTACCGATACAAAATTTCGATGTGGAGGGGGGGGGGGTCAGAATGTACTGAATATGTGGTAAGCGTTTTTGCGCAGGCGTCACTTCCACACTGTATTAAAGATAACGATGATGGCAAAGTAAACAATGCATTCGATTGTCTTAAGCTACTAATAAGCTAAGATAATTATGTCAAAACTGTGGAAAATCGTAGTGGAAATAGGACACGTTTTGAAAGCGAAACGCGCTGCCTAGACTCTCTGGTTCAAAACGATACGGAAATCGAGATATTACTTATTTTTTGTAATTATTTGTGAATCAGTACAAACTACCAAACCATCTGTTCGTAAACATGCGTTAATCCGCTATTTGAAACTAAAATTAATAATGAAATAATCTGAACGCAAACATTTCTAGCACATGCATTATTAATTGAAATCATAAACAATTCTATTACACAAATCAGCGGATTTAATTACTTATTAATGATTCAATATTAATACTCTACACCTATGTAAATAGGATATAATATGCTTAGGAACATATCCCACTGCTGCCGACGAGGAAGCTATCGAGATTTTTCTCGCCCAAGATGCGTACAAACGTTTCTAGGTCCCTAGCCAGTAAAAGAGATAACATAACATAACATTACGCCTGTCATACCCGAACGCTTACGCAGAGTTATACCTAATAGTACAACCACATTTCTCCACATTTTTTTTTTTCGGATGGTAAGCATTTGTATTTAAGTCCCGTTTAGTAGCAATAAACTCGCCCCGAGTTTATTGCCATCAACGGAGCCCAAAATCCAAACTCCGTGGCTAGAGAAATTCCTGGTGGAAAAACTTAATATAACTTTACCCAACCTGGGAATTGAATCCAGGATTTTATGCTCAGCACTCGTACTTGTGACTACTAGTCACACAAGAGGTACTTTGTGTTGTATAGTCGATCGCTGACTGTTCACACTGCTGCGCGCTAGCAAGAACTCTGCAAATCAGAACACTCGATTTTAGTCGCTAGCTCTACTCACGTCTCGCTAATCGCTGGCTATGGAACTGTTGCCTTACAGAAGATAATGCTGTGTTCACTCAGGCGCCTGTAAGGCCGGCTACATCTTTATCTTTAGACTCTGTGAGCTTACCTCGACGTGAAGGATTAACCGATTAACTAGTACTGCAGTACTTTAAGCAAACTTCGTATTAACTCGTCTATTTCCCGTCACTATGGTTTTACGTAAACATCTCGTGTCGTTTTCTAAGAATAGACGCGTTTTGGTACGGAACTGTCGTATCGACGGTTTTGATATGGAAGTGGTAAGTTTGTGCTTGATTCGGCTTTTTTGTTGTTGATTGTTCGTGCATTTTCAAGAGCGTTAACGTCTTACGGCGTTTCAAACAAACTTTCAAGTGATTTTTTTTCGAAATGACTGAACTGTTTTTAATGAAACTTCGTATGCATAAGCACCTACATTCGTCTAAAATCTTGACAGAGAACTTTTCGAAATATCTTTAAAAAAAAAAAATCGGAAATTTCTGTTTCTATGCAAAATCTAAAATCGTTCTAATTTAGCTGTAACACTATTTTTCGAAAATATTCTCTGTCAAGTTTTTAGACTTATGTATTCTACTTATGCGTACGAAGTTTATTTATAATTGGTTCAGTCATTTCGAAAAAAATTCACTTGAATGTTTGTATCAAATGCCGTAAGACGTTAACGCTCTTAGAGTAATACATCTTGATACCGCTAACAGTAATGATGTCACCATCACATAGAAATTGTAACTATGATAAAAAATGAGCGAATTTCGGAACTATAACCTTTTTTCTAACTTTCCGGCTGTCATTTGTACATCTTTGACAGTCGTTACAGGTAGCCAGTGGCCCGAAAGACAACGACAACCAGTCTCACCAAGGGGTACCGTATTACCCAGTTCTAACTGGGTGGTGGAGGCCAGGTAGGCAGTCACTCCATGTAACATACTAGTCTTCAGCTGCATCTGGCAAGACTGGAAGCCGACCATAATAAATTTTGGAAAAAAGCTAGGCAGATGATGAATATTCTTTCTAACTATTCATATCGGCAGTACTTTAGATTGTTTGACACCAGTAGGTACCATGTTCATTGCAGCATCAGTGTCAGTCTTTTGTTCATCAGACTTGCCAGCTAAAGAGTAATTTTAGGACACTCCAGCAAGTGGGTCATGTTGTGATCGGAAGTACCGCTCTCGCATTGAATATCCTATCCTAATTATGTAAATCGAGAAATGCTTTACTATAATAGTAGATACTGAATTGTCTAGATATAGACTGTTTAGTCTCTTTGTAGTTACTTGCTTCAGTTAGTTTAGTTTGTGTTTATGTTGTTCGATAGAATATGTTTATGTAGCTCAACACACAAACATTCATGATTCAAATGTTTTGTTATGGTCAATGGTACAACAACAAAACGACCGTTCAGTCTGTTTGTTAGTCAACTATTTATAAACTATGTAAAATAGAAGATGACAATTTATTATTAAATTGTTGCAAAGTGAATTTTATTGACCATGGAAGGTTTTTTTACTCAATTAAAAAAAAATCGTTTGGTTGTTATAGATTTATTACCCAATGATGAAACATTGTGCTTCTCAAAAATATTTTCTAAACCAAACACAGTCAATACTTTTTGGTATCGTCTCATACCTTTTTCTTACATCGAAGAACATTGAACGCCGCATAGCTTACATACACAGAATTCTGCCCCGTCACCACGACTCTATTATTCAGCGCCAGTACATGCGTTGTATCAAAACGACGCGTCATAAGTGCATCAATTTGTCATTACACCCGCATCTCCTGTTTGAGATGGATCACGTGGGATTTAGCCTTAATTTTGTGTTTTGTTTTAAAACCGAAGTATCTAAGACGTAATATTATTCTTTATTTGAATGAAGTAAGGTTGTAAATCTACCGACATCATCATAAGCCTAACTAATAGAGAGATTGATTTCAAAAATTACTATCACCACTGACGAAATGTGGGTGAACCTTTGCGTAACCCTTCAGGGATTACATATGTTATGTAATTATGACATATAGCATGAGTATGAAAATGAGTGTGATGGCTTCCTGCTACCCTGAGGAGCGTTAAGACCGTTAAGGGTTTTACGAAATACGTTAAGATAAGGTTCACAATAGTTCTGTGCAGACAGCAGTAAAGATGATGTGCAGCGTACTTACCTTAGACTGCGACCTGCACTCGTTCATCTTCCAGCTGCCGTCTCTGATGATGATGACGATAGTATTGGATGACGATGAATCTAATAGCTTAATCAAAGTTCACTCGAGGTCACCATAAAAAGGATTGCTGAAAACTGTGTTGCAATAAAAGAAGATGGCATTTTCTAAAGTTTATAAAAAAGAAAGAGAACTCGTATTTCTACCATGTTTAGGCATCCTTTTTAAACTTACTTTAAAACAGAGAGATTAGATCCGAATGCAAAATAAAACAACACCAACTTTATCCGTTTCAAGTCAATTAACTTTTATTATTAGCGAAAATGTTCTTTTTAACTACAAAGCACCTATTTATCCGTCCTTTTACTTTTTAACAAGGTTTCATTTAAGGACACAGGACACAGCAGATAAGTCCAATAACATTACAGACTCCAAACGATTTTCACATCGGGTTCTACGTGATTCTGTGCTCAGAGCATTTCATTTTGCAGTACGGTTCTAAATTTAAACAAGATCAATACGGATTATTCTCGCAGTGCAATGGCGAAGCAGACATTTTATTAATAGAATATCTATCTATTAGCTATTTCTAACTGATGAGATCGTGGGCACGGGCTTTAATAAAATTGGTTCGGGTTTTTTCTTTGTTGTGTGAGGAGGGAATTTTCTCTTTTTTGCCCACTTTAGAAATGTCTTTTAAGAGTTTTTAATTTGATGATAGTTTAATAAATTTCAATTGGAGATTATCTTTGACAGTCAGCTGTCTGGCAACCAGTCTTACCAAAGGGTACCGTATTTCCCAGTACTAACTGGGTTGTGGAGGTCAGATAAGCATTTGGTCCATGTAAAATACTGCTACGGTATTCAGCTGAATCCGGTTAGACTGGAAGTACAACATAGTTGGAAAAAGGCTAGGCAGATGATGATGATGAGTTTGACATTGGCCAGATTCTGGTTGTCAAGAATGGGTTTTAAAACGTCACTACATTATGCTATCTGCTATAACTACTCCTGGTGGAATGAAGCATGTGTGTCAATATTGAAGAACTGTCATAGTTACACTAGTTATATTTAATTTGACACATCGTTTTTTTTTTTTTTTTCGGATGGGAAATCATCAAATAACCCTCCCCTGGGCGGAGCGGAAGGAAGTGTCAGACTTGTACTGACTAAAACCCATCCATGTTCCTTCTTTGCCCTTTGTGTTCCAGGGCCACGGTATAGATCTCTTTCGAACAGTCCCGCAGGCCTGATGTGAAAAAAAAAAACAAAAAACTTTCGAATGCTTTCGGTGCTAACCTAACCTAAAGCAATGAAAGTATGTGGAAAACAACTATTTCAAAATACTCTTAAATAGGACTTAGTCATAATGTTGGAATTCTATGTAGTACTAATATTTATTATTTCTTAGTAGTGCGCAATTCCTAATGCTCCGAATAGTGGCGCTTATGTACACCACAGCAATAGTTATAACTGCCATTTAGTTACGCACATACCGTGAACACTGAATGGGTTTAGTTTATGACTTAGGTAACGATAAAGTATAGATACCTATGTAGATGCCAGCTGTGGTAAAAATAGATGGCATTTTTGTAGAAATGCAATTATAAACGATCGATTCTAATGATCGATATTATTATTGCATTCACTTTCGGATAAATAAATGACTAAATTAGGACTGCCTCGTTGGTGTAGTGGTCGCTAGCGCGACTGCCGAGCATGAGGTCCTGGGTTCGATTCCCGAGTCGGGCAAAGTGTTATTATGTTTTTCCACGGATTCTAGATGTGAGCTCGGTTGATGGCAATAGCTTCGCCTCCTATTACAATGGGACTTAACCATAACTGGCGAAACGTGGGCGTACTATTAGTTACACCTATGCCGAACCCTTCGGGGATTACAGGCGTGATGTTATGTTATGTTATGTTTATGTTAACTTACTTCTTACCACACTAAAATAATATTCTAATGTTATACCTAGTATACCTTTATTTTCTTTTTCTAATTTAATTAGCAGCAGTAGAAGAAGATGGACAAATAGTTTTACTAAGATCTTTTTTTAAATATTTTATTTTGGTCCAGTCAGATTTGAAACAAATATGTTAAGAAGAAACATAATGTAAATAAATAAAATAAAATAATTAGCCAATTTGTTTAAGTAAATATGGGGCAAAGAATAATATACAACGCAGACATGTTTCGCACATGTTATTGTTTCGAGTCATCGACTTCCAGACTATTTACATAAAGAACGTCTATTTCTAGTATTCCAGACTCAAGGTTTATTTACACCATAAACAAGCTTAGTCAAGCGTAAGTCGGTATTTTTCTAATATTTGCAGATCTCATACTTCTTTTTTAGACCGTAACAAATAATACGAGTACCTAGAACCGTACTTGTATCGTCAGGTAGTAAAGGAAACCATAATTTGAAATGATCAGTGGGATAAACTATAGTCTGTTACTTACTTACTAACTGTAAGCACATTTTAGGAAAAAATTGTGTTTCAAGAAAATTTGGTCCTATGATTCGCGAAAAACTAATTAGTGAGGAACGAAAGTTATAAGTACGAGCAGGTATTTTAAATTAAGCTAAAAACACTAATTTGTTAATATGTAAGAAGGGTTGAGAAACAACAACGATTTACATCACGAATCCCATAGAAAACTGTCTAACCTCAAATTAAGAATTTTCTTAACTTTTCAACAATGTCCAGTCTCGATTGTAGCAAAATGTACCTGAAAACCGAAAAACAAAGAACACAAACCGCCCTTACCGAAGAATAAATAAAGTTACAACTTCAAACTTTGCTTACGTCCAAAGTTTCCAATACGAAAAGCGCCTTAATTATCTTGCTTCGGAATCGCCTGCAGCAAATCTCTGTTTGGGATATCACGTCAAATGATTTTATCTAATTGAAGTACAAAGTCGACGTTATTAATACTTAATAAGATACTTCCTTATTGATGTTTGAGCTTGGCCGTTTCGGCCGATTTCTGGGCAAATGTTGGCCGGGGTTGATTCGCCCTATTCCCCCCTCCCTTGCCTTCCCCCCTGCCGCCCTTGTCTAGACTACCGCGGAGACCGATTCAGTTCGTTCCCAACATTTGTGCGGGAAGGGTGTCGCGCTCTCCGTGCGTTTGGCGCGAATTTTGAACGTCAGTACGTTTCTACGTGACTTTTTTGAATTTGCAATTCTAGTGGATCGTTGAGTGTTTTAGTGATTGACTGTAGACTTTTGTTCTTGTTATGGATTTATTATTAATGTAAGTAAGCAGTGTTTTGATTTAATTTTTGCAATTTGATGATTTATTTTTACAAATATTTCACCGTTATTTTAATTACAGTTTTTTTTAACTTTGTTAATTTTGCCATATTTAATCAATTTTTTAGCAGCAAAATTGTGGTCTGTTCATAAACATATCGTATCTTTAACAGTAATATTTGGTGTCACCGTCAGTCTGTCTAGAAGTTAACCTATACTGTGGAAAGAACCCTCTTAGCATACAGCAATACACACGCTAAATACAAATTCAAACAGTACTTATCCTTCAAGGACCCACTAATTCCGAACCAAAGACACATAAAGCCGCAACCAGATAAAATTCTCTTCATTCATTGCCAATGAGTTCTACAAACATTGGTCGCCAACACTACCCAACCTTAAGTGCTACTATTGTTAAAAAAAATGTTGAAATGTACTTAAAAGGAGAAAAAGTCATTTCGAAGACATTTTGCGGGGCTCTTGAGAGTTTGCAGGATGGCGGGATGAAAAAACGCGAGTTCCGGCCGTCGTCGACCACTTATCGACGCCGAGAAGACGCGATGAATTAGCGAAAATGTACTGGAAGTGTGTAGTGGGGGAACTTGATGTCTGAAATACGGTGTATTTAAAAATAAAAAAGGTATTTGCTGGTTCATATACGAGTATTATTAATATTTTGGTCTTTTGAGACGCTGACATTTTTGACACTGAAATAATTTTCGGGCTTGAGTTTGTAAATGTAATAATTATTTAAGTTATATTGAACTAAAATTGGTTAATTTCGTATTTGAGCAATCCTTTTACACTGTGCACAAACCTAGAACTAACTATATGAGTAGAGGAAGACCAAAGAAACGATGGATGGACTGTGTAAAGAATGATATGGCAAGAAAGGAGGTGTCTGGCGAGATGACGAGTAACAGAGAAGTATGGAAGAAGAAGACATGCTGCGCCGACCCCAAATGAATTGGGATAAGGGCAAGAGAATGATGATGACAAACCTAGAACTAACTCTTTCACCTTTTTTTTTGTGGTCGTGATGCTTTATTTTCGATACAATCCTGAATAAAAAAACTTAACAAAGATACAATATGTATTTAAACCACTCTGTACATCATAAAGGTATACAAAAAAAAATATTGGATCAAGAATCCTTGTAATTACCAAGTTCCTTTGCCAAGATAGTAAAAAGCCGGAAACACAAAGTTACAAATAGATACATTAGTTCTTGTAACCGTAACATCTGATACATTCATTTTGTGTTCACTTACTGCGACGGAAATAAAAAATAAAATATGGAAAACCCTTTCTGTAACTGTCTTGTTGATATTGGCTTTATTTGTTTTTTTTTATTATTTTGGTCCTAAGTTACGACAAGCTTTTATAACGTTGGTCCTTAAATATTAAATAGTCATTAGCTGTAGTAATTTATCTAAAATATTAGAGTTATTTAATAGTACAGTTCATAATTATACGGACTGCGGTTTTAAAAAGACTTCGTTTGCCCAACATTCGGGAAATTCCTTAATGGGCACCTCTTAAATGTTTACTTAATGCAAAAAAGTACAGTAGTACCTGGTATTACCTGTTACGATAACAGATAGCTACATTTGTCCCTTGTCAAGTGTTGTCAAAACTATATCTTTAATTTCAACCTTAAATAGATATACAGAGCAGCTGATTTTGAATATATTATTTTCAGGCACAAAAAAAAGGTTATAACTTTGTATGAATTTGGCACTTAAATACGAGTATAATGATGGTGCGTACAATATAAATAAATATGCCTATTGTTAGTAGCTTCACAATGAAGATAAAACCATCTAAGAAAAACTATTAAAATGTATTTTGTTTTATGAAC
This sequence comes from Noctua janthe, assembly GCA_910589295.1. NCBI lineage: Eukaryota > Metazoa > Arthropoda > Insecta > Lepidoptera > Noctuidae > Noctua > Noctua janthe. Next base: position 6,950,322 of record OU342560.1, read on the forward strand.
TGAAGTTCTCCTTTCGAATAAAAACAAAACACTATTCAAACAGTCGTGCACAGTCTCAGAGCATCAATGATTTATTCCATCTCGAGACAGCTATATTGGACTACTAATGGGTCGAATCCGTTCCCCAGTGCACCCGTAGCCTGCTCTGAGGTCATCAGAATATCACTTAACATACAATACTGAAACATGAGCAATATGCGCATATTTAGCCGCATCACCGTCGGCCCACTTTGCTGTTTAAAACTCCGTGCTGTTTGCAAAATGAAGGAGGAAATTAAGAAAAATATTTTGGCTACGTTTTCATGCACGTGCGATTTCTTATTCAGTATCCATCATTGTTTTCGCTTGGGTATGTTAATTTGGGACAAAAACGAAAGTTCTATATTAACGGTTATTTAAAATAGGCGAACGTTGCTGGTGTTAGCTGTGCGCAATAAAGTAAACCTATGTCGCAGGCACGCAGGAAGTCGCAAGAATTCACAGTCGCAATTCAGCCGATTGGCAGGTTGTCGAACTTTTATTTTCATCGTTACTGTTACAAAAAAATCGTTGCCCACGGCTTTGCAAGCACTACTGTACGCGTTTTTGCGTGCAATTGTACCCGCCATAGCGCTTAGAGCACTCTGCTGCGCTTCGGAATATAGTGCACGTATACCTTTTGGCTATTCACTCCAAGTATATGAATATATATGAATTAAACGCCGACAGGATTAGGAAATGCCCGGATGAATAAAATTTCAGAGTAGCCAAACAATATTAACGTTATCACAAAAATAAAAAAGCCATACAAAGAATCAGTCGCGATAAACATTTCACTCTGTGTAATGAAACTTTTATCGTCTTTTACGAGAATTTCGGTGCTATAAAAGCGACCCTTATCTTCTATTGTTATCTAACACCCGATAATCGAAAACTTTGAATTCATTCACGAAATCCGATATCACCTTAACTTTGAAACAAATGGATGACTGGGAGTCCTGTCCGCTCGAGAACTTCCAATTTCAAGAGGTCACGTAATTATTCCACTTGGTATCAAGCGCCTCTCGTTTTAAAAGCCTATTCTTGTTACAGATAAACCGGCGATATCTTCTGACCTTTGTGTATCTCTAGGTATGTATTTTCAGGATAAGAAACAATGAATTTTAAATCTTTGAGCGACTGTCGGCTCGTAAATAAGACGCTTATCGTATAGGTAATTGGGAGTGCGGGCGACCGCTCCCATAACGCATGGGTTATCGATATGGGGTTATAAATTAAATTATGCTATCTAAACTGGATCACGGTTTGGACAAAATGATACAAATCTGTCCCTTACGTCCATTACATGTGACCTTGACGGGACGTAAACATTTTTACGATAGTTACTCCACTAAAATTCGCAGAAGTGTTTTTCGTCTCATACTACAGTTTAATTTGAATGTTAAGTACTAGACTTTCCTAATCCTTTTTCATGAGCTCAGTAATTGTTTTCTGTGACTCTGTAGTCAATTTTCCTTTTTCTTAGAAAATCAAATAGAAAACATAAACAAATGTGTACAAAGTGTTTTCTGCTCTTATCACAATTGTTGTTTAAACATAATTAACTTTTATTACGTCAAAGATAAACTCCACAAATTACTTGAACATAATTTCTATTAACCTCCGTTTAGCTTTGTAAGATGACAAACTTGACATTGACGATAGTATGATTGATAGCTTATTGCAATACACAGAGAACAACTTGACACATCAGGACCTACATTCATTTCTATCTAAGCGTCTATAAGGAGGTCAGTTTTCTATCCAAGTAAAGTGGAATATAATGTAACGTGTATAAATTAAACTTATTTTAATTTCATTGTAATTATAAAGTTTTGCTGATAACTTGTCGCTTAAATGGATAGCCATCGACATGAAACTGTTAGCCTAGTTTGGTTTTTCGCCATAAGTTCGAAATTCCGGTTTGACACTAGAAGAACCAATAAACTTAAACGACGAGAAATGAAAGATTGAGAAACGAGGCATACGTCGAACTTAGGAGAAGCTTTAGTTCAGCTTTAATTCACGGTAAATCTTACAACAATATTAACTAAACCAATATTTTGGTCCTAGGAGTCGTAACCACAGTGTTACTTTAGACAGCTGTCGTCGAAGACTAGGACAACACGACAGTCGAGATATGATGACCTGTTTCATACAAAAAACGTTACTCTAAGAACTGTTTACCCACTTTCAAAATGTAGGCTGTGACATTTGAGCCCGTAGCTTATCTCAGAAGGACAAATATATCAAAATGCTACTTCAGAAGTTGTCTTTGTTGAAATAAGATAATGTTGTCTTAAAAAAATATTATACTTTTATGGTGGAGGACACCCAACGTGAGATGTGGTGATGTAGTTGAAAGATAAATTAGTGAGTTGTATTATTTTAACTTATTTAAAAGACTGCCTCGTCGGTCCAGTGGTCGCAATCTACTGCGCATGAGGTCCTGGGTTCGATTCCCGGGTTGGGCAAACTGTTATTGGTTTATCCATCAGAAATTTCTCAGTAGCAGCCACGGAATCTGGATTTGTCCCCTTTTTGGGACTTAAACATAACTGGAGAAATGTGGGAGTACTATTACTTACCTCTACCTAACCCTTCGGGGATTACAGGCTTGAGAATGTAGTGTTATTTAAAAAGGGATAAAATCTCTATCCTCTTATTAATAAATGTGGCGCAAGAGATATCATCCTCATAAAAAGCATAATAAATCTGAAGATTATACAGGTTGTAAGTGGACTCCGCGTTTACTAATGTGGGGGTAGTGTTTTGAAAGTATAAAATTTTCACCATTTCTATCTTTAGCTACTCTCATCTATTCCCTGGCATAAAATTACGTCTTATCAAAAACGTATCACAGCTCATCGAAACCCTTCAGTGACATCGGGACCTAAACCCACCATCGAAGTCTATCAAAATCGAATAAAGTACAATTTTCCTCCATTACCGCCCGTCATATCTTCCGTCATTTCACGTATCGCTTCCGAGCCCAAAAGAGGGTAAGATGTAAAGATGAAAATAATAAATCCGTATCGAATATGCACGGCTGGAGCGAATGAAAAAATTCTTCACACGAAAATATTATATTCGGCCGTGTAATTCGCCTGTCGGGGATTCGTAGCGATCCATCAACAATTAAATGTTGGGTTGTTGGCGATACATTATCGGCCGTATTGCGAACGTTCTGATTGATGGCGGCTGGTGCCATGAAACCATAGATGCTTCCCGCTCCATTGGACGCTAGTCTATCGAGACCACTGTCACTGAGTGACCGATCACCGATCCCGCTACTACTCCATTCATACCTATCGACACCAACCCTAATTGATATACAGCTGGCATTAGCACTGAATAAACACGAAAATATGTATTTTATTAAACAAATACGACCGAATTATTCTCCTCTCGGGTGGTCTTTGATAAAATTTATGCAATAAATTTACACGAAGCACGCAGATAATTACCTCCATTTAACAACCAAACAATGTGCACCTGATATTATTAATATTTTAGAATAGAGCGGCTTTAATCACGGCCTCGAATTTGAGCTTAATTATTCCGTCCGTCGGATAATTAATTAAACAAAAGATGGTATGCAAGCTAGGTGAGTATTGAAACTGACTTCCATTGTTGTTGGGATAACAAGCAAAAATCCACGATGCTTCCGGCTGCGTCCCCGCTCCTTCATTGTTCAGCCTTCCACCTCATTCCAATTTACGCAGCTCTTTCATCGCGTGACTGATGCATTTATCATTCGTGTTTAAGAAATTTCTTTATCCCCTATAAATTGTTTATTGAACGGGCGTTTCTAATCGCGTCGCTACGTCTATCTCGATGTCTTTTTGATTCGTGCCCGTACGACAGATTTGTAGGCATTTAGCGTGAGGTCGTAGGGTGGGTCCTTCGTTCCCATGGCGTTGGGGTGTTACGCTATTTTAGTGCGTCGTCGTAGGGTAATTTACGAGCATGCAATGCACACAAGCAGCCCTGCTTTTAGGGTGATGGCCTGGAATAACGATTTTTCGTGAATTTATGTCTCTGTAAAGATGATAAGTGATGGCACTCTGATATTCACATACGCGTTGCGGAGTATACAGTTTGAAATATGTACGGAGCGAAATTAACTGTTTGGCCCTTTCGGAAATTGTCGGAAACAACTTGATAGTGATCTAAATATTTAATGAAATTACGGTCTTTAGTAAGGTAGGTGGTAACGCTTGCGGCTATAAACTAATATGTCTTTAGTTAACTTATTACCTACTGGACGCTTAATTGAATTAAGTTTTGGTTTTGTTAAGCGGTTTGGCTTTGAACTTTGTGTTGGCCGATCATAATAGACCATACGGATATTTATTACCAAAGACGACACAAAGATGTCGTTTTCTGTACTGCTTTCATTAAATAAAGATGCTGTTCTTGAAAACGCAATAAATAGACTTATTGCTTTAACGAAACACCAGACAGTTGCCTTTTTATTAAAAAACGGGAGACAGGACTGGTATCATTATTCCATTAAATATAAAATAATTTATTTATAATTATATTAATAGTATATACCACACATACAAATTCTTGGTTGAATATATAAATCCAGTTTAACTACATGAAATCAGACCGAATAATTATTCCAGTAAGTAGTAGACAGACAGTAACTATATTTAATTAACCCTCAACATATTATTGCTAATGTACTTAACATGTTCAACACACTCATTCTATGAACATAAAAGGAGAATAAAAGTGAAAGCTCTATTTCTCCATATGTGGCGCGTAAAATATTTAACTACAAAAACAAACCCACTTAATAGTTGAACTGTTGGACCAATTTGTCCTCAAATTATTTGTCAAGGCGTCCATTCCGAAAATTGTTCCAGATTTAGAGCTAAAGGGGTTCCGAATGCGCTACCGAAGTACCGATGATCGGATTTGTGACAATGTCTCTTAATAAAGCAAGACTAATCTCATAGAATGGAAGTTTAAATTTCTTTGATCTTTTCTAGAAAGTTAAAAAAACAAAACAAACAAAAAAAATACAAACAAAATATTTTTTATTTACATCAAGCTTCATAAAGGACCAGACGAACAGACAGTCATAAATAAAACAGATAACGATGACTAATTATTATAAATAAAGTACACATTGATGTGAGTAATTAACTGTCGTAATTAATGAATGAAGCCTTGATAACCTTCTCTTAAAGACCACCGGAAAGAAATTCCAATCGATTCACTAAGTCTCGCAGACAAACGACTGAAAATATATTTCTAGTCCTTCTTCCAGAATATTGAAACAAGTTTCAATTTTAGAACCAATAGATAAATAGAGTAATTTTGTATGTGAAGGTTCAAAATACGCAGCAGAAACTCTCAAAACTATCATAAATCAACAAGATACTTTAATATTATTACAAAACTGCATATCTTTTATGGCATCGCGCAATGTCACGGAAAAAGCAATGAGGTGTGAGCTTCGCGCATCTGCCAGTATTGTGCTCGATAATGATCGTTTGTTGCATATACTGCGCTGGTTTTAGCCGAATTTACGATACTGATAGCAATTGGCTGTCGTGGAAATTAATATGGTGATTGTACTTATGTATGGTTATTAAGCAGGCCGTTAGTGGTTGTGGCTTTAGTAGTTTAGAGGGGCATGGTGAAATTTCATTTTGTTTTCAGCCATTAGGCTGAGCTTATCAGGAATTATAATTGTTTTGATTCCTCTATATTAAAATTGTATATAGCACACACTACATTTATTATTTTAGTTTTTTTTTGTTTTAGAGAAAATAAAAACGAAGTTTCAAGTGCTTAGTTCATAAATTAAATAATAAAAAAACAGCATAAAATGGAGGTCATTTCGTTCAAATTAAGCATTTCCAGCTGCAATTCCACAAAAAAAAAATACTAAAAAATACCACAGACCAATAAACAAATAGTGATCAATACAACTACAAAATCGCGTACACCTAATTTTATTTGCCGTGTCTACAAGTAACAAGGTCTACAACCTTCCCTCTCAGAATAGAACAGTAAGTTGAGTACATAAATTAGCTGTCAGGGAGCTAATCGCTCCGACAGGCCGCGATGAAACTTTAGAATCCATCAGTGGTGTTCTGAAAGGCCAACATGTTTCGAAATAGATACACAATAAACGTAGTTATTTATATTATTATCCTTTTAGCGAAAGCCACGAGGTCGTTAGTTTTAACGTACAGAATGTAACTGTTTGTCTAAGGATTTTGGAAAGACGCCGATTTATGAATTTGGTTTTGTAAAATCGATTTATCGGATTAATCGGTGATGTAATGTAAAAAGCTTGTAGTTTTTTTTGGGAGGCGTTTAAAGGATGAAGCAGTTTTGGTTTAACACTGACTTTATCCCGCGGCTTCATCTGCGTAGATGGTGGAAATTTTTGTGATGGAAAGTTTTATATGTTCTAATCTAGGTCATCTATGATCTATATGTGTATGGACTACACAGAAATCTTGTCAGATGTTAAGACAGACAGCTACTTTCGCATTTATAATAAATATTAAGAATGCATTAATATTTTTCTTAACCTAACCTTTTTTTTTTTTTTGTTTTGGGGTGGAAAATCCTCACGGATCAATATGCAGTAAAGCTGTCCATTTTACATGTTTCTTGTAGCGCTACCCTTATTTCCTAACTCCATGACTAAACACAAATCAATGGAAACTAAAATCACGACCACTCCCAATCTAAAACCATTAAGCCCATAGTCAGCGATCCTCCACGCAAATTACGACCCCTGTCCCAGATTCACACGGTCCACAGAAAAACTGTCGTCTGCCGAACAGTACAATAGAACACAATTACCGCCCGACGGTCGTAATGAGTGAGAATGAGATAGCAATAAAATTTCGCCGCACAATACGGTCATAATTAGAATTAACTGTCTCATTCCCACCCACATCCGATGGCCATCTCCATTTTGTCCATACGCCCCATTGACGTTGGACAGAGTTTTCTCGGCTGTTTCGCGAGAATTATGGGCTCTATTGAATTTGTGATCCTGGACTATGATAATGAGTAGACCTTTATGAAGTGTGCTTCTGTGGATGAGATTGTGAACTCTGTGATGGCCATTTTAATTTTGCTGTTGCTTTCGTAACGTGGAATTTTTAATGCGCATTGTGTTGGGCTGTAAATATGCTTGTACAAAATTAAGCACTACATAAAGCTACATCATCATGTCATGCCTAGCCTTTTCCCAACTATATTGGGGTCGGCTTCCAGTCTAATCGGATGCAGCTGAATACCAGTATTTTACATGGAGCGACTGCCTATCTGACCTCCACAACCCAGTTAGTAATGGGTAATATAAAACCGCTTAGTAAGACTGCTAGTCAGACTTACGGGCCACTAATTACCTGTAACGACTGTCAAAAATTTACAAATGACAGCTGGGACTAACGGAGGAAATTCGGTATGTTATGGGGTGGTGAGTACTAACATTATGCTACTGAAAATTAATGAACGTTCACATTTTGAACTCGCAAGTTTTTCGTCTATTTCACCATCACTTTTATCCTCGTACTTTCTCTATGTTCCTTTAAATACTCATTACAAACAACTTTTACCTACAGTTTTAGCTATATTTGCCAAAGAAACGCGAATTTTCCGTCTAGAATAACAAGTAATATCATTGTAGCTAGCTCCGTATAAAAACAAATACGGCTATAAAAACAAAGCGAGAGCTTGCTAAAAGTACCAGACTAAAGTAGGCTACTTCAAACTCAACAAGACCATTTTGCTAACAGAATTTCACAAAAAACCTTTCAAGAAAAACACATGCGTTTTCTTAAACGTCCAGTAGCAAAAACATCGTAAACACCACTCTTTGTTCCACCATCTGTTGTTGTAAAACACCTTTATGCTTCTGAGTGCCAGTTTTTGTTGAACCAATTAAAACGATAGTTTCTTGTGTGTATTGAAATTCACGGATCACTCAAGGGGCGCTCATTTAGAAGATTTAAGGAATTAGGAAGGAGAATAGTGCGCGTATTGTACGAACAATGTGCTATTGTTTCGGACTTAAATGTGGAGGTTTTGTGTTAATAAACTGTTTCATTCAGGGCTTATTTCACGTAGTATTGTTGTTTTCAGTTTGTGGAGAGCTCTTTATGTAGTGTTTTGGTAGGGCTGTGATGTTATTTAATATGTTGTTGCATTTATGTAAAATATCTGACAATGAGAGTAATTAAACGGGTCGGTGTCAGTATTTATTTATTTGAGAAAACATGTACAATATAGGTTATTGCATTAAAGAAACATACATATTTAGAATAAGGAATTATAAAAATATTATAAATAAATTACTTTATAAATAACAACAAAAAGTCATCTTTTGTTCAATCTCTCACAGTAACTCAAACATTATCATGTGTTACCTAAAAATAGTCCAACCCACACATGCAAAATAAATGTTAGATTAATAACCTCAGATTTATTACAACAAAATGTATTTGCGATAACAAATCCATTTCACACCTAACCAAGCAAAATCTAAATCAGATTATCGCCATTACAGCTTAATCCGCAAGGGAAAAAACAAGCACACACACATTCACACACAAAAACAGGAAATAAACGCAGTGTGGGAAAACAAACACTAAAATGCAAATGTTCGTAATTAGTTGTGCCATAAATACCGGTCGATTCGACCCATAAATAACATAATGGAATCTCTAAACCGAATTCATAAAGCATTGCTTGAAACCGGAGCTCTGAATATTAACAGGATTTGATTACGACTCTGAAACCTTTTGGGCGTAGGAAAAAATGTTGGCTGTATTTTTTTTTTAGTTCACGCATACTGATGCTATTTATAGTAGGGTTAGAAGATACAAGGAAATATTTTGCATGTTGTATATTTTATTTTGTACGATTACTTTTTTTGTTACAATCAGTCTGAGTTCCGGTAAGTGGGTGTTTTCATAGTTGATTCCCATTTTTGGAATGTATCGAACTTATGACATTGTATCAACTGATATCTCAATAAATTATGCAAATATTATGTTGCTAACACTAGAAACGGGATATTTACCATGTTTGTTTGTTTGTTTGTTTGTTTGTTTGTTGTTTGTTTGTTTCTTGAATATCCCGTTTCTAGTGTTAATGATAATGAGGAGCTTGTGGCTAAGTAATAACAGCCGCCCGGATCGATCTTTAGGTGAAGCCGCGCTTGCCTAGGTTGGTCTGTGGATGGGTGACCACCCATTACATACCGAGTTTCCTCCGTGCCTCGGAAAGCACGTTAAGCCGTTGGTCCCGGGTGTCATTTGTAGATCTTTGACAGTCGTTAGGTAATCAGTGGCCCAAAAAGTCTGACAAACGGTCTTATCGTATTACCCAGTACTAACTGGGTTGTGGAGGTCGTAAATTTAGTATGTATGTTAAAATAGCAGCCCTATTTTGTCAGAAAAAGAAAAACCTAATCAATTCTCTGTATAGACAAAAATAATCAAGTCGGTACTACTAGGTAATTAGGTATGATAATTTTCTACAAAGAGCTTGGTCAGATAGGCCGTCACTACGTGTAAATTACTGGTATTCAGCTGGATCCCGTTAGACTGGAAGCCTACCCCAACATAGTTGGGAAAAGGCTAAGCAGATGATGATAGTGTTAAGGATAATGTTAGTGACCATGATTGTTTAAAATCTTATATTATGTTGCTGTTTTTTATTATCTATGTTGTTAATTTGTTTGCTGTTCTAGGTCTTCTTCTTCGTCGTGTCGATGATTTCATTTTTCCAACCAAATTAGTTTTGACCAGAACAGGCGTTGGTGGTGGATTCAGACAGGTCCCTCAAAGTGTAGGTGGAATTACACATAAAATAGGACAGGAGGTGGGTTTCCACCGGACCAAGCTGTGCCCTGGGTAAAGATTGAGAACTGTGATAGGTATATTATTACGTCGTTATACTTACATACTATGATCGTATAGTCGACAAAAAGAGTGTAGTATACAGCCAACTACCGAATTACGGTTTACAACTTAAGTTTTATAGTGTGTTGTTTTTGTTGTACTGACTGACCGTGCCTAGTGCTCAAGTTATTGGTACCTAGAGGACCAATTAAAATTCCGGCTTTTAATGTTTTTATATCTTCCACAAATACTCAGTAGAATAATAATACTAGTCTCAAGTAGAGCAAAGCTTTTTCTCAAAGCGAAAATACTAAAACTTCGTCAACCAAAACTTGAGAACGAGTTGAATTTCTTAACGACACTGTGATATTTGTACGTTTGTCACTAAATAGTCCAAAGTAGTACTTGAGAGGGATTTGTTTCCCTGTGATGTGGTGTGTGGTGTTATGTCGACAGAATAAGATGTGTACCAGAGTGCGAACTTCATACAATCACTTTGTGATAGCAATGCTTCTACGCTTCTTACGTGGTTATGGGTTAGTGTTCTCATAGTCACAGTGTGATTGTATGAAGTTTAGTCTCTGTTATATTTGCTACTCTGTGGTTTTATACTCTGTGATATAATATTGCGTTTGTGAAATACCACATGCATTTTGAATAAGTGCCTTCATTTAGATTTCAATTTCCATCCGGTTAGAATAATATGATTATGTGTAACGAGGCATATGCATTAATTATTATATGATAACGAGCATTTAGATTCTATCTGATTTTAGTGTTGTTACTAAAAAGTTATTTATTACATTTTAAGATTATCAAACCTTCCCAAACATCAATTTCCAAACAGATTATTTAATTTATTTAATTTATTTTCCTAAAGAAAAAATCTGTTTTACATTAACATGTTTCTCTAATTTAAAACACCTAGTGTCGATATCAGACATTTTTATTGGTCCAGAGACCGTGCACTGTAACTTATGGTAATTAGGCTAATAAATTCCAGAATTTAAACATGCACCATTATCAGAAACACTACGCTTAGGTAAAAAGCTATCAATCAAAACCCTTTGAAATTCAATCCGTATTTTAAACCCTTCAATTAAGCATAATTTTAAGATAGGCCTCCTTAATTTTTACGTCACGGGTGGGCTAAGGAAAGTGTAGGGCGGTCATTAGCCAGTTTTTTATGTATGCTTTTTTACCTTTTGTCTTACACACCATATTTCTCCGGCATAATCCATAATACATGAGATACCGTGCTCCTCATAGCAATTATGTGTAATAAATCTCCTGTTAGATCAACAGCTGATGGCTAAATTTATTTTATTATCTTTATGCATTAAGCTTTTACACTTTAAAATGTTCGGTGATTTCAAAAAAATATTAAATCATATTTGATTTTGGTTTGAGCACCACTCCACTGACCTCAAATCACTCAGCGCTGCGACCAACGTTATCATCGAAAATAAATGACCAATTAAACAATCTAATTCATTTCAGTCGGGTCCCCGTTTAGGGTGGAAACATAAATCAACATGGCCGTCGAGTGGCGATAAACATTTTCTGACTTCCAACCCAGGTGATAAAAAAGTGTCCACTTTTTTGGACACTGCACACGCGAAGAGCCTTTGAAAGGGTGACATTTTTTAACTCTAACGGCTCCTTAATTGTTACAGCCCACCCTTTAGGGTTAAGCACGTCCCTTTTTGACAAAAAATGATCCTAAATAAATGACCCTAACGAGCCGATTTGGAGCTTCGACAGAACAAAAAACTAGTAGGTAGCCGTAATTGGTCATAATTCGTGTGTGATAAGAGGAAATTCTTTCATTGTTGCCGTATAGACGCCACTTAAATCAATATTTTAATGCCGCATGCCTGGACATTAAGTGCCTGCTAATAGGGTAAGCAAATAAGGAGGTGGACACACTTGTATAAAGTGCGCAGAGCGCGCGCTGCGGATAAGAGGGTCAATATTTTGATAGCGCGCGTGGTGCGATGATGGTAGAAACATGTGGTCAAACATTGAGCAACACTGTATGGGTGTTTAATCGTTGCGGCGTGTATAACTGCTCGTCTCGGCAAAACAAATGTAACCGCGCTTTCGCCACGCGCGTACGTAAAGTCATGGGGTTCAGGCGCCAGAAATATCCACTGCGATGAATCAACCGCTAACTCGAGAAATTCCTGCACATCAAAGGCGCGAGTTTCGCGGAACTTGATTTTATATTTTGTACCTTATCGCCCGGAATGTGAGACATTTTGATTGGAAAGATTTTGTACGTCGTTCATAATTACCGGCTGTAAATCATTTTAGAAATTAAAACAATTTTATACGATGTTCGCGTAAATGATTATGGGTTTAAGTTGTTAAAATATAAAAGGTTTATATGTGTAGGTACATTTTAACCACAAAATAATCTACCTCCGTCAAAATTCGCAATTAATAATAAACATCCAATTTCGCAAACCATCGTAACACAATTTAGATTGATTACGAGACCGGAGCGAATCAAAAACGCTTGTAAATTTTTAAAACTCTAATTTTAAAGTTAAAAGGCACGGTTTAATGACGTGGAAAATTTGACACTTGGCCGAGGGCGGTGGGCGAGAGTCAAATTATTCAGAATTTTATTGACGGCCCGAGAGATTTACACACAGCTGCCTCGGTGCCTTGCCCGCTTGCCTCGTGGCAACGCCGGTGAACACACCGCCTTACATTTTATATCGTAAGTATTTTGCATATTAGCTGCGATATAGTTTCTACAATGTTATTAAAATTAAAAAGCCGTAAATGGTGCACGCGATGTGTGCAATTTATTACAGTAACCTAATTTTTGTTTGCTTTGCTTTCAAGACTTGTTTGTAGTTAATTTATTATAGTACACCGCTCTATGGTTAACCGCAGTGTTTGGTCTCAAGAGTTATTGAAAAACCGCAAGCCGTCAATAAAATATTAGTAGAAGCGTTTTAAAAGCATTAGTAAAAAGGTTCTCTGTCCTACTTTATGAAAAGCTCACTATATGCGTGACAGTTATGGTCTTTAAACTTTACAAAACGATATTAAAAAGAATGGAGAAAATAAATAGGGAAGTTATAGCCCATATTTTTTTAATTATTCATGTCGGTTACAAAATTCAGGAAAGTTTTAAGTCCCATTTAATAGGGGGCGAGCCATATATTGCCATCAACCGGACTCAAATGGCTGGTGCTGATAAATTTCTGATGGAAAAACCCTATATAATATAATATAATAATATTTAAATAATAATATAATGTTTATTCAATAAATGTCGCAGAAATTTACAAATATCTTTCATCGGCTATATTTTTCATTATGCAAAAGAATTTAACATCTGTAGCCGGACTAGGCAAAAGCCTGTATTTCATTTAATAACAATTTGCCCGACCTCGGAATCGAACCCAGGACCTCAAGCTCAGTCGTCGCAATTGCGACCACTAGGCTAACGGGGATCAAAGTTTTTAACAGAAGCATAAATCGTCTGTCTTAAGTGTGCGTGAGTTAGGTTTGAAGTTGTACGTTTTCGTCAAAATACGATTGGTAGACCACCTGGATAATTTCTCAAGACTGAAACCAGACTGAAATAATATCCTTCACACAATAGGTCTTAACTTCTGCACATTATGGTTTAGCTTGAAACTGAGAAATATTTTCTTTTATTTATTGACAGTTTCACTTGGCTGAACTCACAGACGTACGATAAATTACAGTTTTTATTTCAGTTAACTTATTTTACGATTTCAAATGAAAATTCTTAATTTCTTGTTCCAAATTGTTTTGGGTAGTAAACGGTTGTGTTCTTAATTTATTGTATTAATTCTTTTGTTTTTTCATGCTTGAGAGTTTCTGTGTTTTTTAGGCAATTATATTTTTGCAAAGATTTTTGAATGACTTGTTTCAGTTATGGAAATAAAGGTCTCAGTTGAACACAGCAATATTACGCTCAAATGATACATAAATCATGAGGATGATGGATGAGAGTTGATTATCTAATTAATTTCTAAAAGTTCACTGTCTAAAAAAAACTTAATCGAAATCGGTTCATATGTTCAGGAGCTATGATGCCACACAGATACACAGAGAAACACAGATACATACTTCAAACTTATAACACCCTTCTTTTTCGCGGTTAAAAATATGACCACTGCAAAATTTTTCTTACATTTGCGTTTTTATCTATTAAAAGCTGTCTTAAATGTTTATCATCCTACTCATCTAACGTCTGATAGAATCTTGAACATACTTTCATCGATCCCAATACATTACTTCCAGATGAACATTATACTGTAACATCCGGGAAAAATTAAAGTTCCCATGGGAATTTAAAACAATAGCAGGTGCAGGACGCACTTTGGTGAATTTTTAAACTATTAAAAGGTTGAGTAGATAAAGAATGGGCTAGCAGGTTGTACTCTGTCTTTTGGTAGCAGTGACCTGAGTTTTTAGCGTTCAGTTTTTTTTGAGTTTTCATTTCGGGTACATAACTAGTTTATTTTTCTGTATTAGTTAGTATTGGGCATTTACTGGGTAGCCTAGGGGTGTGATCCATGAACAGTCAGGTCGTAGGTCTCAAGTTCGAACCCTAGTCACGCATCTCTGATTTTTCGGATTCATGTGCGTATTGTATATTTATCACTTGCTTCGGTGAAGGAAAACATCGTGAGGAAACCAGCATGCCTGAGAGATATTTCTCGACGGCATGTAAAGCCAAGTCAGAGGCCCTTGGACGGTATTAAAACTCTGACAGCAGGTTAGGCACTAACCACACGATAAAGAAAGAAGTTTTGAGAAAAGGTTTTACTATCTAGTTCTACTTCATCAACTAGGCTTATTAATTAAGACTGCCTGAAATTAGCTTTCTTGCTGTGAGTAACAATGAGCGGCAGTGAATGTATCGAAGTATTACTAACGTTGAAGGTTAAGGATAATCTCTAAGCTCAGAGAAGAAGAGTGTCTTTGGCAAAGGCAGGCAAAATTATATGTAAAAATTCCGTACATTCAAATCTCAATAATTGTCATACTTTGAAAGTTGTATAAAATGGCATATCACGGAAAACTGACGAAGAATTTTGTCAATTTTCTCAATTAATTTCCTTATCGAGTGCATTGTCTGCACCTATACATCATCACCATTACAAGCCGAGTGATTATTAACATTACCATTGACAATAATTTAGAGATAAAACGGATCAAGAATTCACTGATAACCATAGATAATCCTGTCTGACTCCTGTAGGTTATCATTACCTATTAATTAATTAAAGTTTATCTCTAAATGAATAATGTGACATACGCTGTAACAGCAAAGGTCTGTTGAGCCGTGAAATGACTCAATGGGAGCCGTTTTGTGAAATCAATAAACGCATCAATATGTAATGTATTAATTTGAGTACTCACTGAGCTAATTAAATGCTAATTGAATGACATTCAGAGATGATAATTGGAAAACTGCTGATGTTGTTTTATTTTTACTTAGGACTTTTTTATTTTTAGCTGGGTAGCCTGATAAGCTGATAAGTTATAGACTCCAGCACATCAAGCTACTACAATCTGTCAAACTCTAATTTTCAACGTTATCACTATAGCATTACGTTTAAGGTTGATTGGGAAAATTTGACAGTTTCGTTTAGCTTGATGCGCGCCGTCTGTACTACCGAGTTCACTGAGTCGACTACTTTTCGACCTTATTACTTATGGCATAAGGGTGAAAAGTGGTACACCGTCACGTATAGTAGTACCTGCATGACTTTTTGCATCGACTTTCTAAGTCTAGAGAGATTCAAATGTTGTATCAATCAATTGATTTGAACCAGAGTGGTGATTCCCTTATTTTTCAAGCAGTACATTCTAGTTTTACTACAATCAACTTAACATAACATCACGCTTGTAAAAAAGGGTACAGGGTAAGGGTAGAGGGTTAGGCAGAGGCCTAACCCTTCGGGGATTACAGGCGTGATGTTACAAGCGTGGTACCTACACCTCTGTGTACCTAATAGTACACCCACAATTAGCCAGTTATGTTTAAGTCCCATGTAATAGGGTGCGAGCCCATTGACATCAACCGGGCGCAAATCCAGACTCTCCTGCTACTGATAAATTCCTAATGGAAAAACTCAATATCACTTTGCCCGACCTGGAAGGCTAACCCAGGCCCTTATGCTCAGTAGTCGCGCTTGCGACCACTAAACCAATGACGCAGTTGTTTGACAATCTGTCAAAAATAAATGATGTTAATTTTCATTTTTGATATTTTTCACATTGATTGTCGCTGAGATTGGTATACTCAATGCATCTAAAGTTGAGTAGCTCATTAGGTACTTGGATAGATACTGCAGTAATTAGAATTAAACCTATAAAAGTATATAATAAATCACACATAAAGCTTTCACACCACACCGAGAAAAGCCGTACGATAATAAAACTCAAATTATAAACTTTACAGCCGCTCAGTCGTCAATCAAAGTGTCGCAACCTAATAAAAATAAAACTATATCGTAAAATTCTTCATATATTTATCACGCTGCAGTTTCACAAGCTACCGCAAAGGAATTCAGAACTTTGATCGGTATACCAACATAATAACATAAACTTTTGCTCCTTTGGACGTTTTGACATGTCATAGCGACTTCAAAGTTGGCAAACGTTGTTTATAATATTTATGTCTTGAGACACTATGGCGCTGGCGCTTCGATTGGTAGTATTATGTGTCTTTCATGTTTTAACATGTGAAGAAGTTATTTATTTTATTGAGCGATAAAATTTTATGTTTGGTAATTCGCAATGTGATTAGTTTCAATTTTCGGGTTGTAAAATTAGTGAAAAATCAAGGCGATGATTGGTTGTGTTTGAAGTGTTCCATAAATAACATAGTTCCAACAGTTTTGATACGTTACAATATTTATTTTGATAAACAGTACAAGAAGAATCATGTCAGTTTTCTTAAAGAATATATGAGCAGACCTTGCTAAAAAGTAATGTAAGAGTTGTATGACACACCGATCACGACATTTTCATGGGCGATTTATTTTATTGCAAAAACTCGAAGGACCAAAGAATAAAAAATGCAACCTTCTCCCAGGTGCGACATCAACGTTATTTCTATACCAACATTAAAAAACTTTAGCTTAACTTAAGCAGGGGGTGTTAAGTTTGTCCTTTCTATTGTTGATTTTTTGTTACTCGACATGTTCCCTTTGACGCCTCCGCTAATAATCTTCTTTTATTTACTTACTAAGTTTGACGGGATGCTCTGGGTTTTTTTTGGGAATTGTTGCCTGTAATTCTGGGATTAGCTGTATTTATTGCTGGTATTGTGCCGACATTTTCTCTTGAACACTTCGGTACTTACCTACGACCTACGTGTTTACTTATTGGCCTTTTTTAGTCAAGCCTGTAGACAGACAAATGCCGATTGCTATGGACAAACTATACCGTATACGAGTTTATACTTACCTAATACTGATACTGTTAGCCTACGTCATCCCACTGCTGGGCAAAGACCTCTCCCCATGACTTCCAGTTGTTTTGATACAGCGCCAATGTGGACCACGGGTCGCTGTACTTACCTAATAGTTGGTCAATGATTTTAAGGTTTTATTTAGGTTTTTTGATCGCGTGGGACAGCAACTTAATTCAGAACTACAAAAATGCCTACCTAAGATATTATTTTATTTTATTTGGAACTAACTGCGGCAATTTACCAAAACAAACGACCAAAGCTGATTATCCGTTGCGAAATATTATATTTCAAATCCCCAATCATTCACCAGCATCCCAAATTCCCTCTTAACAATAATCTTTCGGGCACTTTGTAAAGCCGCTTCCGCCGTTCACAATAGATGCATGCAAACTTCGTGAAATGGGTAAAAATAATCCTCTGCCCGAGCCCAATACATCACGCGAACTGTCAGTACCGACCGCACGAACAAAAATATACCATTGTGAACGACGAGACGCGCATTGTACGAAACTTTCGTAAAAACTTGTGCAATTTCGACTGTACGCACCGAGCACCGACGCAATGACAATACCCTCCTTACCATGTCACAATCGCCCAAAAAAGTAATCGTCCCTTGTCAAACACTTTTCACACGAAACGTCTATTTTGAATTCCAATTGTCCATTAAGACGGATCGTTAGCTTGTAAATCAACGTCGGCTGAGCGATTGATGGTACCAGCAATTAAAAAACTAGCTGCGCCGTCGACAAATAGACATTTGGGACTGTTCTTAAATTGGAACAGGCACTCGCGTTTTGTACGCACTGACAATTAATCAATTCCAAAATTAGAGCGGTTAATATTTTATAAGTTTGGAGTGATCAATCCCTCTTTGTGTGGGTCCACGCCTCCACCACCGCCGTTGAGCCCTTCAAAACAAACATTATTCAGTGGATGTTTTCATTTATTTTTGTAATAACACCCACGTTACGGCAGCGGCGTGTGATCGTGCGAGCGCGCAGGTTTCGTGAGACTTACCGATAAACTTAAAGGTTGCAGTCAAAATATTTTCATAATGTTATGTAGTAACTACATGACTTATAAGGCCGCGTTCAGTAAATATTACACTTCCAAAGCTCGGGCAAATTCTGGTGATATTTTAGGGATTTGATGTCAATGTGCGCTAGATAAACGGGTTCTGCATACAATGTTTTCCAAGTAACTATGTGAAGAGTAAACAGTGTAGCTGAAGTCCAACCATTTAGTACGTTTGCTAAAGCTATCTCTGGGTCGCGCCTGGAAAGTAGAAATGTCAACAGTGTCATTATGTCTTTAAGTGTCGTCAGAAGTAACTATGGAAGTTGTCACATCTACGTAGAACGAAAATATTATGGTTCGAGTGTGATGACATGTTTTTCTTGGTAATTTTCGAGATTGTATTATCGAACACCCACGCAAGTTTTGACTTTAGAAAAAGCAAAAATCTCAAAAGCCTTACCTGAGAAAAATGTCTTTTGTGAAATCATTCTCACGAAAGGGTTTTCGTATATCAACTGAACACAAATTATGTTACAGTACTAGCTTAAACCCGCGGCATCGTCCGCGTGTTTTTTAGCAATTGCCCACGGATCGTACTTCCGTGATCAAAAGTAGCCTATATACTGTTCCAGATTATAATCTATCTCTGCGCCAAATTTCATCCAGATCTGTTCCCCCATTCTGGCGTGATTGAGTAACAAACATCCATCCATTCAAACTTTCGCATTTGTAATATTGAACTAAGATTAAGTATTATTTATTGCTGCATTGACATAAAGAGGTCTTTGTATAACCAAGAGCATGAAAGTTCACAATACATAAATAAGTATCGTAAAAGAAATATCTTAATTACTTTTACGACACAGTTTCTGAATGGTAGCCACCAAAGAGTCCATTGTTTATTTAGCCGATAATGATTTTCAAGCAGTGCCCTGTCATCGCTGAAGTGGTTATAAATTATAAACTTAACCTTGGGTACGTTTGTTTTCGTTCAGTGTCTAGACGAACCCCGCATATGCTTAGAAGCATATGTGCTTGTGCATCGTGAGAATTTTATAGTGAGTCTATTTTTATGTATTTTTGGGAATTTGATTGTTTTTGGTACCCACTGTGTGTTTTTAGTGGAAGTTTGGGAATCAATCACGTGGTAACAAATTTTTATTTATTTATTAAATCAAATAACAATGTTAACATAATATAGAAACATCTATGAGTGCACTTGACTTAACGGTAGTTAACAAAAACAGGTAGGTGTTGCAACCAGCACCCTTACTAAGTTATGAAATAACTTGTATTAAGGGCAATGGTACAAGACCATACATGCTTCAGTTCTTCATATTTTATCAATTTATGTGAAGCCCTCTTCATTTATGAGAGTTTCACAACTAATATCTATAACAACCCAGGCGACCGAGCTCTACTCGGGTGATAAAGAGATGATAAGTTTTTCCGATTATATTCTCCAACACAATAGGGAAAAGACTAAAAAGGGGGTGAATTATATTTTCCTATAACAAATTGATACATGTATCTCCCTCAGAAACAAAAAGAAAAAAAAACAACGAGAAACAAGAAAAACCGAAAAACCGCGGAAAGGATTAATATTGGAAAACATTCTTCATGACCTTGTTTTGTAAAACCTATCAGACAATCTAATTCCTTACTAATATTAAAAATGCGAAAGTTTGTGATGATGGATGGCTGATTTTTGTTAGTCTTTCTCGCAAAAACTACTAAACGAATTTGGATGAAGTTTGGCACAGAGACGGTTTATAACCGGGACTAACACATAAGAAACTTTATACCCCGGTAGATGATTCCGTGAGACAGTCACAGACCTTCACGCAGGCAAACCCGCGGACACAAGCTAGTTGATACATAATTCTCTCACAAATGGACACATAACCTAAATATAAATCTATCGGAATAGACCAATGACTTCTAAATTATCCAGTCCAATCGATACGATACAGTAACTGATTCCAGATTGGATTCCACACAGTCACATTATCCATCACTATAATGAACTAATATCCGTGATTACTGGGAATAGTGCTGTTTCTATTTCGATACAATCGGGTTTATTGCATGTTAACTGTTTCCCATAGCAGTGTAATGTATCGTTAAACTGTATCGCATCCGTTACAGTGTGTTTCTGGCTTTATTGTTGCTTCCTTTGAGCTGGGCGACATTTTTAGTAATTTCAGCATGTACCACGCTGTTGTTTACATGAACCGTATGACGATATAAAAATGGAATATCTGGCGAAAGTAAGAACAATGTTTTTGCCCAAATTAGGTAATACATTTTTTTCTGGCTAGAAATAGGTATATATTTTTTTCAGGATTCTGTTCAAGAAGCCTTAACATGTTCCACCTATGATTAGCCTTATTAGTTTTAGTTTTCACACTGATGGGACGATTGCATTCTCTCTATGAGGGTCACTGTGCTTGGATTTCTCAAATCCTTAATCTTCTATACTAATATTATAAAGAGAAAAGATTTTTTTGTTTGTATGTACCGAATAAGCTCTAAAACTACTGGACCGATTCTTTTCACCAACGGAAAGCTAAATTATCAAGAAGTAACATAGGCTATAAATTATATTTATATCATTCAAATTAGCCGAGCTATCACAATTTTTGCGGACTAAGTCGCGGGTGGAGTCATTCTTTTTTCACACCTTTTTCTGAGATTTTGTTTTATAACTTCTAAGTATGCAGTAGCTCTATCTAATTAAATGGTTATATAACATAAGACTGTAATAAAAGCTCCTAATCCTTGTATTTACGACCCGTCGGCGGTATCTATCTTATCTCAGCCGCAGCATCTTTATAAAGGAGATTTTAATATCATAACAAAATATTTTCGAAAAAGTAACTTATGGCCCCAATCATAGTGCCCTACTTAAGATGTTACACAAAAAATGGAACATCCAGCTATAAAAGTTTGAATTCCTTTTTATAGCTAAAATATTGTTACTGCTGAAAATAAATGGTATCTCAATAAATTGGTAAATAAAATAATATTACACAATAATGTTAAAATGCATTTCGGCATTATTATTGTCAAGCAGACTGTCTCGTTGGTCGCAGGCGCGGGTCTTGGGTTCGATAGCCGGGTCAGGCAAAGTGTTATGGGGTTTTTCCATCACGAATTTCTCAGTGGCAGCGACGGAGTCTGAATTTGTGCCAGGTTGATGGCAATAGGCTCGCCCCTCTATTATATAGGACTTGAAAACAAAACTGGCGAAATGTGGGTGTACGGTTTAGGTACACCTCTGCCTAACCCTTTGAGAATTACAAGGCGTGATGTTATGCTATGTATGATGTCAAGAAAAAAAAAAAGTAGATAATTATTTTATGCATTCATAAAGCAATGAATTAGGAATTTAAAAAAGAAAGTGTGTTACGCAACTTGGCCGGCTAACTATCAAAAAAGTCTAAAATGGAATAGAATTTGCATGAAATTATCAAATAGATTAGTAGATTTAAGTGAACTGAAATCATGAAACAGGCTAAAAAATAGGCCGTATTTGCAGTCGATAAACATAAAAGATGTTAGCTATATTTAGGTACATCCTTTACTCCTATTTACCCAAAATATAAATGGCAGTACTACAGCTCATTTTCATCTAGAAACAGCCATTACCAAATACAAAAACACAAATGTACGACATTAATTACGCCAAGTTCCGAGAAATTAAAATTGCAAAACGCGCTCTTATTCAAATCAGAAATGACGCTTACTTCCACTGTCTTCAGCAAAGTTTATATTATGTAGCTTGCACACAAGTTGCAAGTAAAATGCACTTCAGAAACATTAGCTTTTATGAAGAACTGAAAAAAAAAAGTATTTCTTCACTCATCACCTAAAATTAACACTGACTGTCAGTCTAGCTATGAGTCACTTTTTCACACCTGAATAGTTGAAAGGATTTCGATGAATGACACTCAGGTCTACTGTGGCCTTGGTTGGGATAGTTTTTATCCCAGTATTACGTTCCCGTGGGATAATTTTCGACCTCAATGAGGAAGTATCACAGGCAAAAGCCAGAACAATAATAATTATAGTAACGGGATGTTTTTAATCAGTGTTTGAAGTTAAGTTATAGTTTCACATTACTGTACCTATCAGTTAAAAACAAACTGAAGTAGCAGCTTTACCAAAAAAATGGGAGCATCGGAAATCACTAAGCAATTTTTCTGAAAAACGACACACACTGAATCATATCTCTCTCCAAGCTACTTACAAAGTGAACATGCTCCACAAATATCAAGCAAGATAAATATAACCAATACCCATACTCAATCTGAATAATCAAACAATATATTCACAATTTAATATGATATTATATCGAATCATGGAGCCAATAAGCGGTCGGTACCCACCGCGGAAGTTGTCAAGAGCACTTGAGTTCAGATAAACTAATTTGAACCAGTCAAAAGTTAAATCAGGGTCATATGTTCGATAGGTTCACAGTGTAGGGACAAAGACAGTAGTACAACTGATATTGTTTTTTGTTCTGATATTGTTGTTGTTTTTTTCACGATTGGTGAAGCAAAATTGTGATTTTTTAAACACGTAAAAAGGAAAACTATTCGAGGTAAGAAGACACACTGTTTCGATAAAAAAAAAAAAAACAGAAATGAATTTGAAGTAAAAATAACAATGATAAGTATTACCATAAACATCGGAACATTTACTGAAAAAAGATATTTTTTAAAATTTCGCCATTTACTTAACAAAAAAAAACTATTATTTTTTTTACCTACATAATAAATAAAACTACTGTTTCCTTTCTGTCTATCAAGTAAACTCGCCAATCCTTTTACGGATAACATATTATTAGAGACCCGCAGAATATTACTTAACACTTAACCACCTTCAAACCGAAACTCAACGCTATTCTAAAAACATAAAGTACAAAATCCTGTGCGTCTACAAAGGATCGACCCAACGCTTTTCACTTTAACAAGAGTATTGAATATTTGTTACCAATCAAACATATCAATATTATTGGATCAATGGAGATTCTGTCAGTTTTAATTGAAACATCCTTGTCAATCAACAGATTGCTTTTGAAGTTCGACGAAATTTTGGAGTGGTTCGGAGTGTTAGCGTACTTCAGATTATTATGGTTGTACTAAGTAAGAGCGTTATGGAGGATTATGTGGGCAGGTTAATTAAGTTGTTTCATTAACTAGAAGTACCGGTAGCTTTGCTTTAGTATTTATCAGATTTATTAAGGCCATTACTTGATTTTTTGTTATTAAGGGTCAAAAGTGGCTCCAAATGGTTCGAGTAATTTAAAACACGGCTGCAGCGTCGCGAGTTCCGTTTTGGCTTACATCTCAGAGCAGCCACGGAGTCTGGATTTGTGCCCGGTTGATGGCAATAGACTCGCCCCCTATTACTTGGGACTTAAATATAACTGGAGAAACGTGGGTGTACTATTAGGTACGCCTCTGCCTAACCCTTTGGGGATTACAGGCGTGATGTTATGTTATGTACATTGATTTTTGCGCTGAATATGCCTATATTGATGCGGGTTTCACTCAAACACATTATTTAGACAAGAATTTACTCCAGAAGCTATAATTATGTATGTATCATATATTATATGTAAGTTACATTATTAATACAGAAATCTCGAGTTTTGTCAAGACGTAAATACCGTGAGAAAAAGGGGCTTGTTTTTATTTTTATAATACTTTTTGGAAACACTTTGAGCTCTTGCTGTAATTCCAGCTAAATTAATATGTTACATGACAGGACATGATCTAATCTAGCTTACCCCAGAATTGGATGTGTCACTTGTTCTACTTTTCCTACATCTCAAAAGGCTTACATAAAGACGTGGGTGACAACTAACTAAAATATTTGTATTCGTCAGTAGCATCTACTACCAATATTCCTAGAAACATATTTTTGTGACAGTCGGATCAAACGATGTCAAATCAGCTTGTGTCTAGCCGAAGCTCTGCTGAAACCGTAAAGAAAAATGTGACAGGTTACTGAAATGTTCGAGTCTTACTATACACGTCTTGTATTTTCAAAAATCTACTAGACATTTCATGCTTACTGCAGTACAATTCTGTGAAATAGACAGAAAATTATACTAAAGTATTTTTCTCGAACATGTTTTTCCTTTTCAAATTATTTTCTTTCATCAATTCGTAAAACTCTCGATGTTATTCTAATTTGTCACATCACATGCAACATCTAACATGTTCCCCAATATTTATACTAAACAACTATTTAAAATAAACAAAACATTGCCAGAAGTTGCCCAATGCTTTTCAAAATTAGGTGAAACTCCATGAAACAAAATTAATAATCATCTTTTTTAATGTCTTCCGACATGTAGCCCCTTTTCGTAAATTTCGTAAACATCACATATTTCTGAAACGTCGTCTGATATTTAAGACATTTATTGAATAAACTACATGTTGTAACATGGCCGATGATCGCGATTAAAATGTTTACAAACATGATATTAATATCAGTTTTAGATGAAATAAACTTGTTAACTGGAAGTTTGTTGAAATGTCATGTTGATATTTTGTGGTTTTGATTGATTTCAGCAGGAATTCAGAGCTGATCATGTGAATACAACACGCTTTTGGTTTTATACCATTGTCAATTTTGAGACTTAAACCACAGAAGTTAAACATTACAAGGAGTTAGCAGATATACGGGCATATTTATACCCATAATATTTATATTTGTAGACAATATTCTGTCCCAATGTATAAATATAGTCCCCGATCTGCACAGTGTTAAATAAACTAAGTCCAAGCTCAGAAAACACTAAATACTCGGGCGGAGTCCTATATTTCAGTTTATATTTGACTTACAAAATACTTTCAACGAGGCATTTGTGACATATTTAAGAGTTTCAAATCTGTCTTGACAACTGTTTACTGTTCTTGATAATCCAAATAAATATTATGAAGCTGTTTACATTATATGTAGAGAGAAGTGCCGTTGGTATGCTCGTTATTTTGTTTGTATAATTTGATTATGGAGGCCCAATGGTGCTTGGCACAGATGTAGCTACGATCTCTCAAAGTTGATTGAATGGTTTAGAATTTTAGATATAGCTGAACTTTGGAGTGTCAGTTTAGTTTAAGTTATTGGTTTTAGTTTGATTTGTTATTGTTTTACTGAAATCTACCACACTACTGACAATTCGCAAAACAAAACATTATCATCACCCACAGCCTGAATTCCTGATTACACCCATTGCTGGGTATAGGCCTCTCTTTTTTTTTTGAAACGGTGTAAAATGCCTATAAATACCGCACCGTCCGGGAAGACGGCTTGGTTGTGCCAGCCTCATCCAGGTTTTTCCCCCATGGCAACTATGTCGTCTGCCCACCTCGCCTCTGGACGACCCACATTTTTACCCAGTTCTTGGATGCCACTCGGTGACAGCGTTAGTCCACCTGTCACTGCGTCTTTATAGGTGTCCTGCCCAACTCCATTTGAGTCCCGTAACGCGATCTCCAATAACGGAAAACCTACTTGACTTTAGTTTGGAATTAATAATCTGAAATTGTTTACACCTGAATCAACGTGGTGCTTCTACCACAATCTGCAAACTTTACAAAAATTCTGGAACATTAAGTTCAAACCAAAATCAGTAGCCACTATTTATATCAAAGAAGAAGAAATTACAAAGAAATAAACAACAAAACAACTAACTACTCGAGACTATCTGCATATCCAGACTAATCTACAAAACGAAGTGGCTTTTGATACTGTATTCACCACCACTTAGACCGTCTGTCGCGAGGGTTTTTGTTGCACACGTTTTACGAGTACAGCTGGCAACACGCCAGTTCGTTCATGTGCAAACATACCTGTGAGATAAGATGGAACTCACAGATTTCTGGGATGATAAAGAAAAGTAACAACAGCTTAATACTATCCTAATACTCTCTATTGTAAAGAAAAAACTTCTTTTCATATAACGAAGGCATGAACATTGTCACCACGCTTGCTCAAGGCAATTGATAGACGATGTTAGAGTCATAACATTATTATAAATGTAGGTTACTTCGAATCTAGAAAGGTACCTACCTACCTAGGGGTCGCAAGTGCGACTGATGAGCATGAAGGTCCCAGGACGTCATTCCACAAACAAAAAAAATATTACAAACAAATCGCCTGACCCGGTCAGGCGATTTGTTATTGAGTTTTTTTCCATCAGGAATTTTTCAGTTACAGCCACGGAGTCTGGATTTTTGCCCAGTTGATGGCAATAGCGAGCCTAGAGCCTATTGCCATCAACTATTACATGGGACTTAAATCATAAATAGCAAAATGTGGGTGTACTATTAGGTACACCTCTGCCTAACCCTTCGGGGATTACAGGTGTGCTTTTATGTTACTTCAAATCCAGGAATGTACCAGTGTGACTTCGATTAAGTTCCTACTTGTTCTTTCTTAGCTTATCTTGGGCATCACGTACATCGGCGAAGAAAATAAATCCTAGTTGAATAATATTTTCGTTCAAAGGACTCATAATAAATATAAAGATAGGCGGAACCATTCCTCTCCTCAAATTTACAAGGGCCAAGCCCGTGGGTCCTGTTATCTCGTTACATTATTGAATAAAAGGGGTAGGTAAGGGTTTTACAAAATCCAACGTGTAACTAAAGTAAATTACGAAAGGACCCTAAACTGATGAACTTAATAAAGTTAGAGCGGCTATTTGAATAAAATGTTCAAGGTGTTTATTTTGGGTCGAAAAATGGAGTTATTTGTAAGGGTTAGTTAAATTTAGGTGCAGGTACGGTTAATTTTCGCTTTATTAAAGCTTACTTGTGAAATATGAACGACGTAGCTGGAATCTTGCTAAATGAAGATAAATTATAGTCAAAGAAAAGAAAAAGGATCTAGCTTTAATTAGATATTTAATCTTTTTCTTATCCTTTAGCGACTAACACCTATTATTCTATGTTTAAGTTTTACTAACATGTAAATTCGAACAGAAACACATAACATTATTTATGAAAAATATTTAATGGCGGAAACTCATTTATTTTACCTTCTTTTGTTGCAGATGATTGAAAAACAAGAAAATGTTGAAGAGAGCCATCATCAAGGAACATCACTCGTCGAGCTGAAGATGTGGTAGTGACTGCCACGATGGATACCTTGACCGTGGTGACATCTTTACTTGGACTGATATGCTTCTGCTCAGGTAAGAGCATACTGTAATCTTTATGTTTCGTTTTGACATGAACTAAGAATATAGAAGGACTACCTAGATGGTGTAGAAGACGGTAATGCTGAGCAATAGGTCCCGATGGCAATAGACTATTACATGGCGAAATGTGGTTGCACTATAAGCACACCTCTGCCTAACAGCTCTGGAAAAAAAACTAGCGTCAAAGAAGGAAACACAAACAGCACAGACTAAAAATAACCTATCAAAATAATGTCTTTAAAAAAAAGTGAATTCCTTTATGAAGTGGGCCAATCAGCATGGTACTGACGCTGTGTTTTATAAACCTACTTAGTGGGTATCAAACGTTATGTAATACCGAATGCAAGAAGGATCTATGGAAGCAATTTGTCCTCATGATGGAAGTGATACTTTGTATAATAACATAAATAATCACACGTAGGCGGAGCTGAACTATTTACATTTATAGTTTACGCAAAACCTGGGCCTACTTCCATTTATCGCAGCTGCTTTTGTTATTGGCCCACTGAGACGTCCTCTAGAGAATGAATCAGTAGGTAAGCCTTTTCTGGTCCTTGACGCTGGTGACCGATAACCATTTCCTTGTTATTGCTGAGTAGACACACTTAAAGAAACGACTGCCTCGTTGGTCTAATAATCGCAAGGATAACTGCTAAGTATGAAGACCTGGGCTCACGTCGAGTATTAGTAAGTTTTCCGGATTGGAATTTCGAAGTAATAGTCCGAAGTCTGGATTTGAGCCCGGTTCATGGCAACAGGGTCGCCCCTAATTAATAGAACTCAAACTCAACTCAAAGCATTTATTTCAATTAGACCGTTGTAGGCACCTTTGAAAGTCAAAAATAAAAGGATGAAGCTACAATCCCGGTCACAAGGCAAAACAACTTGTGAAAGTACTTGAGCTGCCCATTCCAAAGCGTAGATCTTTATGGAGAAGAATGGGAAAGAAACTCCATGGACACTCTTTTAGATCAAAATATTTTTACAAGATCGTGGTTTCATTATTCATGTTGAACTTAAACTTAACTCCATAAATGTGGATGTACTATAATAGAGTACAGTTACGAGCACCAATATGTACACAATTTCCTACATTTAAAACAATTTTCGCAAGAAATAACGATTCTAACTTGAAGATAGGATCTTTTTCATAAAAAAATATGAGTTCCAGAATATGTTCGTAACAATGTAAAATTTTAATCAGAACAGTAGGAGAAAAACACTTTTAAAAGTTTTGAAGTATTTACATATTGGTGCTCGTTGCTGTACAACCCTGCCTAATTGCTTAACCCTTGGGGGAAAAAGGCGTACTTTTAAGTAGTAGTAACAAAAAAACATAATACGTAATAATTGTGATGGATATAAACATCATCATCTGCCTAGCCTTTTCCCAACTATATTGGGGTCGGGTTCCAGTCTAACCGGATGCAGCTGAATACTAGTATTTTACATGGAGCGACTGCCTATCTGACCTCCACAACCCAGTTAGTACTGGGTAATACGATACCCCTTGGTAAGACTGGTTGTCAGACTTTTTGGGCCACTAACTACCTAACGACTGTCAAAGATCTACAATCGACACTCGGGACCAACGGCTTAACGTACTTTCCGAGGCACGGAGGAAACTCGGTATGTAATGGGTGGTCACCCATCCACAGACCAACCTAGGCAAGCACGGATTAACCTAAAGATCGACCCGAGCGGCTGTTATTATTTAGCCACGAGCTCCTCTGATGGATATAAACAATTATAATTTTTTCAAGAAAAACAAAAGAGGCGATAAGAGAACCCATGCAATTTATATCTATTCAAACTATTTACGTATTCAAATTCGTTTCAAAGCAGCCCTATTTTTCGGCACAGTGATAAATAAAAGCAATAGAGACTGACACGGTTATTTTTGGGGCAATGTTGCCACAAATCTAAGATGGTACGGCAAGGCACTAAATATCCGTAGGGGATGGCAACCCCGTGGGACCAAGGCTAATAGAGGCGAACCTTGACATTACTTATTCTTTTGGATAATTTGGTTGTATGTTCGTATAATTGGTCTGGTTTTTTTTGGGGCTACGAGGTTTTTATATTGTTTGAATCAGAAAAGTAACGATGTGGCCTTTAGTTTTAGGATGATAGATTTTGGTCTAGATTATGTCATTTAGATTTAGACGTTGGCAAGATTTAGGTATAACTTGGTGCTTTTATTTATTTTGTTAATAAAACAATTTATTTTTGTTTGTTACCTAAAGATCTGAAAGCCTGAATAAAAATTCACTGTAATTGGGTATAACAAAACAGTATACTTATATTTTGACTGCAAAAGGTAGTCGAATTATAAGTATGCTGTATACTTTATCTATAATAATTCTTAGTTTTGGCAATTAATTTGACTACCTCGTTGGTCCAGTGGTCACAAGCGCGACTACTGAGCATGCGGTCCTGGGTTCGATTCCCAGGTCGGGCAAAGTGTTATTGGGTTTTTTCATCAGGAATTTCTCAGTAGCGGCTGTCGTATTACCCACTACAGTACTAACTGGGTTGTGTAGGTCAGATAGGCAGTCGCTCCATGTAAAATACTAGTATTCAGCTGAATCCGGTGAGACTGGAAGCCGACCCCAATATAGTTGGAAAAAGGCTAGGCAGATGATGAGCTACGGAGTCTGAATTAATGGCCGTTGTTGGCAATAGGCTCGCCCTCTATTACATGGGACTTAAACATAACTGGCGAAATGTGGGTGTACTTTTTAGGTACACCTCTGCCTCACCCTTCGGGGATTACAAGGCGTGATGATATGTAAAGTTATAATTTGGATAAAACTCCTTACTTCCTTTCTGACGTGTGTTTTCTTTCTATTGACAACCCCTAAGTCCTACTTCATAAACGTCACCTAATTTAACGTAAAACAAAAAAAAAGGTTTACACTCAATAAAAACACAACCACGGTTTAGTTCTAAGCGTTTAAAATCGTGTTTTACAAATAAACACAGTAAATGATACTCCGGGGACTAATGCAAAGCGGGAAGCGTAACTTATTGACAAAACTCATTAGGTTAACAAAACGCATGTGTATCCCGCATCTGTCTATCGCATATTTTACAATCAACAGCGTTTATAAATACCGTATCTGGTCATTGTCGGACTCTAAGGATGAATGGGGTCGCATTTAAGTGAAACTGAAGAAAAATAAGTGATTTAGAGAAAATGACAAGTTTTTTTGATATTTGAAAAATTGATGCTAAACACACGTTAAAGAGAAGACCAGCACTCTTAGTGAGAGTACGGCCTTAGTTTCATACCTATTCCATTGTAAATGTTAACGTAAACTTCAATTTATTCTGAAATTGAATAAGCGCTGTCTGGTGACAATACTGCGAAACCATATAAATTAACAAGTAAATGTTAATATTAATGCAAATGAGCGAGAATGAAAAGCTCTCATTCAGTTTTCATTTGTACAAATAATGTGAAAACAATTCCGTCAAAGTTGTAATAAGTACAAAGATCGTGTCTTTAATTTTTAACAAACCATATTTATATCAAAATAATATGATTTTATTGCTTATAGTTTGTGAAGTAACTGAATTATAAGTTAAATCCCGACAGGGTACCGCTATCTCCCCTGCGGTACCCCGCAGAACTCGCCCATGTCGTCCATCAAAGCGTAAAGAAGTTAAGCTAATGTTAAACGACGCCCATCTTTTGTAACTAAAGCTTTATACTTCGATACACTGTAAAAAAGTTACACATACAATGGAAGCGTATCAAAATGATGTGCTATTGAGATTTTTTGTAAAAATATTTATGGCAAAATTATTATTAACTAGCGACCCGCCCAATCCTCGCGCTATAAAATAATAGTGAGCTAAATATAAATGATCATGATGATGATGACAAGGAATATATTTCAATGGTGGCGAAAACTACATTGTGTGGTTTAAAAGAACTAAGCGGTTACTCAGACAGATACGATAACTGACTTTGTTTTAAAATAGGTACTTTTACTCTCATAGATAATTTGATTGTGGACAAGTAAGCCGAAAGGCTGGCCAAATTACCCATAAAATCAATGACCACTGGAATTTGGAATAGAGATTACACTCAAAGTGGAGTGGCAATAGCCTGGCCGCATTACCCATTGAACCGAAAACCATTCGAATGGCGTTTGGAGTGAATACAGCAAACGGCAAAGGTTGTGTCGGTTAGTAAAGCCACGCTCTGTACAAGGTGGCTGGTTGAAACAGAAGCTTAGATCAAATTCAGTGGCTTACAATTTCATTGGAGAGGCCTATTTTTAGTAAGACTAAACGGTGACAGTAGACGGTTAAATGTAATACTTTAATAAAAGCACACTGTAACTGTTGAATTTAAGGGACGTTTGTTGTGATGGACATAAGAGATGTGTGTAAAAATCGTATTTTTTTACAGTTTATGAGGTTATTTTATTCCATTAGAATCTTTTTTGTATTTTAGTGAAAGTCAGTTTTTTTTTTGCAAAAATGTTTTTTTGGTTATTGTCCTTACTTACCTTAACGAAAAAACGTTGCACCGATTTTCTTTTTAAGT
Source organism: Noctua janthe (assembly GCA_910589295.1). NCBI lineage: Eukaryota > Metazoa > Arthropoda > Insecta > Lepidoptera > Noctuidae > Noctua > Noctua janthe. The sequence goes on from OU342560.1 coordinate 6,982,511, forward strand.
TTAATTTCTGGTTAAAACATCACCTAAATGGATTGGTGTAGTCTTAATGGACTTTCCTCTGTTCGCTAGCTTTCATCGATATAGGGTTTATGGCGAAATTAGATTATGGAGTAAAAAAATACACGTTGGAGCTTTATCTGGGCACAAAGGAATAGGGACTGAACATTGTTTCATACGTTTTGTTGCCATCGACACACTGCCGAAGCCATGATAAAAGTTTGTCTTCAACAAGATTACCGACCCATACCTATCTGTGCAGAAGGTGCTGATACAATATTCATATTTGCTCAATAATATTATAATGTCGATACATATTTTATTTTAAGCAAATCTTTCTAGGATGATACACCATGGATCTCTCCTCAAGCCAGACAGGTTTACAACTAATTTATTTTGTCAGATTTAAGCAGTGATATATTCTGGAATATCGTTCTAGAATATTGGTACAAAATACAAGACTGATTCTGGCAACATACAAAAGCACAAAAAAAAAAACTGTTGCTATAGACACAAAGGGCTTGTCCGTTTAGTGAACCTCATTGTTCGACATTTGAAAAACCGAACGATCTCAAACGCTGGTGCTACAAACAAAGCTATGACATTTATGAACGCTGACACGTGTGTGTGACCCCTAATAAAGTTCCTTTTTTTTTGTAGCTAGAAAAATAAAAACTCTAGTTTTAAATTCCGTTTGTTATAGGCATGATGTAAATCAGTGTAAATTGAGCTTTGTTCGTGAAGTTACGACCGAAATTGACTGATTCGTGGTTCGAATATGAGCCGCCATTTTTTTAGAATAAACCACTGTTCCTTATTGCAAATGGGCTCCAATTATTTTTTAATTGAAGTAGTACTGGCATTTTGTAAGTATGACCACTTTAAATGTGCAGTTTTAGGTGACGTTATTTGTCAAAAACATTTTCATCGATATGTCAAACTTGGTATATTTATTTTAGATCTGTGTTTGACGCCTGAACAGTGTTGGTTGAAGTATAGAATAGTTCCTTTGGCACTTGAATGGAATTGACGAGAGCCCTCTCCAGCCACTGCTACTGCCCAGTTAGTAAACATTTATGAAATTGTCTATGGAAATCGTATCAAAAAAACAAGATAGTGGAGTAGTTTCGATTAAGGCCACGACCTAAAATAACTATGCAGTACTATATCTACCTATAACGTATAAATATCGAGTTGTTTATTCTATTCATAAAACAAAGTACTATTGAACAGTAAGTTATGTCTATAACAACACTATCCATTGTCGACAGTGCCTTAGTCACCACAATGTTTGTTTACTAAATGGGACACTTATTGTGAACAAACTGTGCCTATTTCATTGTAACACAAATATTTTATTGATCCTTGTGCACCGTTTATGTTTAGATCACTCTTCATATACATCTATAGTCATATAATAATTTATTTAACTTTTATCCCACTGCAGGATAATGACCTCTTCTTATGGAAAAGATTTGGCAGTGATTAATACTGTTCCTCGATATGTGTTGGTATTACAAACAATTATTAATTAATGAATTTCAGTGGTCCAGAGGGCCTGAGTCAGTTAAGAAAAATACGTGGGAAAATTACTGGCTGCATTAAAAATGGGACCATATTACCATTGTTTAAAGTTGGTGATCGAGTTGACGTCAGCATTGACATTCACACAATTTTCTATTTTAAAAAATGTTAACACGGTCCTATTTTCAATGCAACCAGTAAATTGCGCGAGGATTTTTCCGTTCTGTCTGAACTGACCGTAAGTGACTTTCTATCAGCCATAACAGTGACGTAAAGGCAAAAAATGGATTGATATTATCATCTGCCTAGCCTTTTCCCAACTGTGTTTTAGTCTAACCGGATGCAGCTGAATATCAGTATTTTACATGAAGAGACTGGCTATCTGACCTCCACAACCACATGGGTAGTGACACACCTTGGACCAACCTAGGCAAGAGCGAATAAGCCTAAAGACCGACCCGAGCGGCTGTGATTATTTAGCTACGGAGATAGATTATAGTCTGGAGGAGCTCGTGCATCCGGTTAGACTGGAAGCCGACCCCCATATAGTTGGGAAAAGACTAGGCAGATGATGATAGATTATAGTCTGGAATAGCAGCTTTTAATCCCGGTAGTACGATCCCGTGGAACAATTACCGAAGTCCAAGCGGGCGAAGTCGCGGACATAAGCTAGTTAAGTACAAAACAAATAAAAAGGACTTAAAGTGTTTTTTTTTTTAATCGCAGCAGATTCTTATCTTGCTTCTAAATATAGTCGTCGCTAACTAATCAGTAAGCAAGGAGCGCCTTTCAACAACTTTTTGTTTCCAAGATCAAGATAACTTTGAGTTTGCAAACTACCTTTTTGTATTTTTTGGATGAAGTACCTGGTTCTAAATAATGGCTTCCGATTTTGTTTTTGGCTTCTATTTGGATCGGTTTGGAAGCTGGAGTTTGCTTAAGATTTCTTAGACGTTGTATTTCCGAGATTCTCTCGTTCGTTACAGGATTGAAAGATTTTTACGTAAGACTTTTTTTATTTCAACTTTTCTTTTTTTCATTGTGTTATGTAGCTTCGGCGTAGGACTTGATTTTATGTTTAACAAGTTCTTGTTTTGTCTCGTTTTGGATAAACATCTCCGAGCATCTAAAATTTTTATGGGGTATTGTGACTCGAAAAATACAATAACAGTGGGAGTCTTAACACAATACTACATGAAAGATTCGACATTACACGCGCCATATATCTAAAAGTAAAATCTAACAACTTTTTGTGTAGTATCAAAATCTGTTATTCCATCTGCCCACGCGTCGATCTGACACAACAACAAGCCAGCCTTTAGAGACGGCGCGACTGTCGCCGACGCATTTCCGTAAACACCGCTGTCAAATGGCTACACCTCGCGAAACCAAATAAACTTTACAACTAACCAGAAACTTCAAACAAAATTCAAACTCTGTCACAACAAAGCTAAAGTTGAAATTCGAACAGCAACTTTCGAACAACAAAATTCGGTGTCATTTATTGCATGGATAGCTGCCCCAGTTAGCCAGGTATCGGTCCCTAAGAAAGATGACACTGTGTCAACAATTTGTCCCTTCGTACATTAGAAGAACGCCTTACAACACAAACATGGTAACTCACGAAAAACACATTTCAGTAATCCGGCCATCCGTTCGGGCTAATTCTTAGCACATGGTGCGTGTTTTTTGCACCGTAAAATATAAGTGTTATTTCATTAAGCGTATCGTTTCGTTGTTCATTTAGTACGAGCCGACATGGCGTCAGTTTCACGTGTTGGTGTTACGTCTGATGTGTGAAAAAGCTTCTAATAAAACCCTAAAGTTAGATAATGGATTTTATTGTTATCGTTTTTATTTTGGGCGCTTTGGACAGGATTTATTTGAGAGATTATCCAATAGATGGGTTTTGGAATGAAATATTTTTAATGGTGTACGTTATTTAAGCGAAAAAAAAGTTCTTCCTTTATATAGTTAATAATAAATAATATACATAAATTAATTAGACGCATAACAACATGCGCGATAATAACTTCATACAGTGTTTCTCCTCAGGGGATAAAACAAAGGCGAAAACGAGTTCGAAAAATATGTTTTAATTTTCGCACTAATTACCAACGTGCAGTCAGTCGAAACGTCGCGAATGCACTGGCAACTAATAACTTCAAACGCATCATATTGCAAAGGGTTCCAAAATTGAACACGTGTTCGTTCGAAAAATCGTGATTACCTCCTAAGGGAGCCAATCACTGCCATTAGAATTAGATATTCGAAATTCAAACGGCTATCAAGTTACTTGGGGTGACAGTTCGGCAGTTATGGGCATTTGAAAATGTTCACTCAGTCTGTAATTACGTAATTACATAGAGCAATGTAATTTTTTCTGCGTAAATAAGTTTAACTATGAACGATCAAAGGGATTTAGAGCTTTGATGGTAATACGAGGCCACTGACAGCTTTATTGCAATATCTGAATGTACTAAAATCAAAACGCGTTGCGTTAGTTTTAAATTGCTATAAACCCAAATCGATTGAACCGAGTGCAATCGTATGTTCTAAAAGTTTAATAGTTCACGTATACGAGAGCTATCAATTTCAAACCGACAAAAAACATTAACGGATCAGTTCAAACGGTCTTGCAACAGTTTGAAGTATGTTGGCCGCGTGTCGGTCGCCTTAAATGCGAAAGCCATGTCTCTATAACCGATTTTTTTTATTTACTTTTCTCTTGCAACGCGTGTCGACATGTGCCTGTAGTAAATTAGTAGGGGACACGAATCACCCTCGCGAACTTTTTTTTAACAAAGATTTTTGAACAATAGAGGTAACTACAAGCGTGTGAGTTGTAAAGTCACTCCCGGCGGCGTTCGCGTGTTCCGTGGGTGGGTAGGAGTGTAGGACATAAATATCATATTTTTGAGTAGCAACACTTATTATTTACGAGCTGAAGCGATTTCAATAGTTAATATGTATAGCAGAGTTTTACTTACTAGGACTAAGTGCTAGGTTACATGGTTAAAGAATGAGGCAATGGTTTTTACAAGAATGATATTCCTGGCTAAGGAACTTATGAAACCTGATTACCAGGAGATACCGATTCACAACGTGGTGACCGCGAACCGGAAGACATTGCATTGGAAGGCCTCCCACTAGGTAGACCGATGACCTGGTGAAGTTTGCGGGGATCCGCTGGAAGCGAGACGCACGGGACCGGTTAATGTGACACTCGGGGGAGGCCTATCAGCAGTGGACATCTTTCGGCTGAAATGATGATGATGATGACCGATTCATAAACCTTTAAAGACTATAGGACTTCCCTAGTAGATTTTTTTAAATTGCAAAGTTTCAAACCTATCGCATCACGATGTCTAAATTTCTCAGAAAGTGAGAACCAAAACCGATTTATATCTTATAAATAGGTCACATCATATTTTTAAATTACATAAATATTTATATACACCGTATAATAAAACTTTATGTCATACACATAAAACCGAGGAAGGATATATTGAGTAAATATCTAATAATCGATACATAGAGTTCTAACGCACAACTATGCGATAAAGTTAGTTTTATGTTCGATAAAGTAACGTATAGAGATAAATATAAACAATATTTTATGTTACTCGCAATCTGCTAAATCTTATTTTTATCTCTGCACGTCTAAGAATGTGTGGCTTTGAAAACAGCGGTTTATGATATGATATTATAGAAACAAATTGAGGAAATATATTTATTTTTCCATGTGACCTTATGATGTTCATTCTTTAACCTCTAGAATTAGTTTATAAGATAGACGTTCTCTTACAGGTATAATTTGTTTTTTAGACTTTGTCCTGTCTCTTATCGTTCGTCTAAAATGGATCAGCACTCTTATAGAAAAAAAGTTGTCAAATAACTTCTCACAAAGAAATCTTCCCTAAAGTTTAAATTGCCCACTACGCTTTTTTAATACTTCTGTCAAAATTTGCTGCCAGTCTTAATACAATATAAAACAGAGTGACTGTTATGTATCTCTTTTCCACTTTCCATTTAAGATGAGGGCAACTCAGGACCGGACTGTGATGGATAATGTAATGAAATGTCTGTCAAAAGTTTTTGTCCGCAGCACGGTCCGCTCGGTTAGAGTTTTAGAGTAGCCTTGCCTAGTTCGTTTAGATGCAGCAATAAATCTTACCCAAGCTTCCTCCAAACGCTCATACTCTCCGCTGCTTTTAGAGCCTCACACTGGCATCTATGTAGTGAACCGTATCATATCTGTGTGTTCTTTACGATGGCGACACTTAATTTATAGCTGTCACACTGCCGCTCTATGGTCAATATTTTTTGCTCTATATCCATTCACATGGCGACTTGCTATCTATGGTTATATTTTTTTTTATAAAGTGTTATGAAACACTTTTTTGTTTGATGATTTGAGAAAAGAGAAATATAGTGCTTTACCTGCTTCCGTGTTGGAATAGTCATTAGAGTTGAGTGTTTCTACTCTTTGCATTTGAAGCCCCGAGACGCTCATCGAGCAGGGATTTTAAAAGAGGATGTATTTTTGTCTCGGTATAGCAAAAAATGTAAATCGTAAAGTGAGAAGACGTTTTTATTCGAAGTTATTTTCAGAATGAAGTAAATAAAATAATGGTACAACTTCAAAACATAGTTATTATTCAGTCCTGAGTTATAGAAATTCGTCTTATGTAACTTGTAACTATGGAAAATAAAAGAAACTTTTTAAAAAGATGCAAACACGCGAAACAGTCATTATTTTTGTCACCATAACCATTCGCGACGACAGTTTTTTTTGTTACTTTTTAAAAGTTTTTAACTCTCAAGATTTTTTTTTTTTATTTGTGTTTTAGAAAAGCTAAGGACAGACACGTCATGCTTTATATTAAAGATTGAGGTATACAACAATGTATATATGTCCCTATTCTATTATTGTATAAACGTTCAATAATAAAATATAACAAAGGCCTCCTGGTTAATTATCCTCTTCGGCCTCTTTGTATTCTTTTTCAATAAGTATTATTTTTTTTACGCAATTAGGTCACCCAATGCTTTCCAAAAATACGTTATAAAAATAGGGCTGTGAACACAAAAATCGAAAGATAGCAAATCGAATGGAGATTCAATTATAGATTAGCCCTTGTATCGTACCACATTCACAACTCTGGGACACGTGAATAAATAAACACAATTACCACATACAAAAGAGTAAATCCCTATTGATTTCGTTCGCAAAATACAAGTTCGTCTATGAAATCGACTCGCATATCGATTATGAAGGTTCATTTTGCTAAAATCGGACACCGAATCGAATATTTTTTTGGTCGATTTTTTCTACGCTACAATAGCGCGCAGTAACAAAAGACATACATCAATTCGAGTGTCAAAAACTAACATCTGCGCGTTCGTTGTAAACAGAGTAAAATAGTGGGGTCTTGGGTACCCCAGCATCCGAAGGGGACCCTCAGCCTCTGGGCAAGCCTGTGTTTATAGCTCATTATTATTGTGCGACGCTTTAGAGTAACTGCAAATGACATACTCCACCTATTATTAAAATAAACCGTAGGTTCGAAAGGGCTTTTGTTTGAGAAAATTTTAAAATAAACCTCGTGTGTTGGTGAGAAATTGCAGTGGGTGGGATCGAACGTCGCCTTTCACGAGCTTGCCCAACACGCCACTGCATAAACACTTGAATATAAGTGTTTACACAGTAATTTATATTGTTAGGGTCGACGTGACGAGAAGTAGCTGTGCTAATGTTCAACAGTAAGACAAAGAATCCGGTAGTTTTTTGCACTATCAAACTGACGGTGTATTTCTCGAGTATCTTTTTAGTCGTCGAAAAATTCAACTAACATATTATTCCGTTAATTAATGTGAACCTAGCTTAATCTAACCATTTTGTTGTCAACAGGTCCAGTAAACGGTGGCATGAGCGACGACTACGTCAGCACCGGAGAAGCACCCTACATCATAGAGCAGCCCATCGACGTCACAGTAGCGCGCCACCAACCAGCAACTCTCAACTGCCGTGCCGGAGGATCTCCCCCTCCCACCGTCCGATGGTACAAGGGAGGGGTACCCGTCGTCTCAGATACACACAGGAGCCTCCTCCCAGCAGGAGGACTGTTCTTCCTAAGAACCACTCATGGAAGGGCACATTCAGACGCTGGAGTCTACTGGTGTGAAGCCACCAATCCTTATGGAACAGCAAGGAGTAGAAACGCAACCTTGCATGTTGCAGGTAACTTTTAATTATTCAGTAATTTTGTAATTGTACCGGTACTTGCTTTCTTTTTGCACGGATCAGAGTTAATCTTGATTTGTAAGTGGGACAAACGGTTTAAAAATGTAGGGACATGAACTTTTAACCTAGGGGTAGGTGGTCAGTTGTTCGTGTGATTAGCTGGCCCGTACACATGATTGCACAGTCGCCTGGTCATGTAAAGTGGAAACGCGGGTTGTCGTAGACTTTTTTTGTCGTGGTATTACCCGTCATGGATTCCGCGTGCTAAATACGCCCTTGGACGAGGAGTTGCGGAGACCAGCCCGTTATACAATACAATACAATACACGTCATGGATATCCCTAGCCTGTCGCTAGGATTATCCGACACCTATGGACATTAACCTTCCTCTGTAACTTCTCTTTCTTCCTTCTTTGTTTAAAAACGTTGCCCCAAACTAGGAATTTCTCCTGTATCGTGGGTGCGTTTACAAACATTTAAACTCACATATACAAACAGCCAGACCAGGAACAAATACCTGTAGATCATACAAATATTTGTTCCGTGCCGGTTCGAACCCGCGACACGCAGCGCATCAGCCGATCGCTCAGCCACTGCGCCAACCGTACCGTCTCTGATGGTTTTCCTTTTCCATTTATAATCGAGTGTTCTTTACAAAGAAAAGGCAAACTTAAATAAGACTCAAAATATACTTATTTTCCTCTAGTCCTCCGTGAAGAGTTCAGACTGGAACCGGTGTCGACGCAGTCAGCACAGGGCGAGACTGTGATACTGGAGTGTTCTCCGCCACGAGGGTCACCAGAACCCACCGTTTACTGGAAGAAGAACGGACAGATGCTGCATTTTGATGGTGACTCCAGGTCAGTACTTACTTGTTTTATTAGCATTACGAAAACCCACGAAAATCCTGTTTTATTTTATCGGAAACTTAGGGCATACCAAATTAATCAGAAAATTGACAGAGTCGAGACGTAATTATGAAAAGTTTTAATAAACACGATTGTTCGAATAATCTACCCAAAACATTACTCGACTGATATAACATGACTAATTGACAACCAAATTACAAAGAAAACAAATTCAAGTCAAACAAACCCCAAACCGTATAATTTCAACAAATCCTACATTACATGCAAATTCCAAACTTACAACTTAAAAGAACATGAAGTTATCCAAAGTTACACCGCCTGTGATAAAGGATAGTTTGAAGCAAATTCGAGGGTACTAAGTGCTCATGGTAGCAATGTAGGATGGTGGAAACGTGATAGTCTTGAATAGGTACTCGAACTGTCGTTTGATATCAGATAGCTTTATTACGTTCTACCGCACAGTTTTGGCACAGAGTGAAGACAAATGGAGTGCTAATTTTGAAGGCTTTGATATGAATGTAATGAAAAGTTTCCCAAAAATGCAAGTATTAACACTTGATTTCTATTACTTCTCACTGTCAAGATAATTTGACACGAAAATATTTAAGACATGAAATGATGATTCCTTTAATAAGCAGCAATAAACTAACAAACAAGTACTGACTAGAAAACTTATCTAAAGTATAATACATTTTGGCTTTTCCATTGACGTTATCGCTGGCAGAATGACAAGTCCTTAAGTCTAAAATGTTGATTCCATTAAAAACTTTCGATCCCTTCGTAAATCACCCCATTCGATTTTTGGAGGAGAGGTCTCAGTAATTTAGCACCTATTAGCACTCCATTCTGATTAGTCAGTGTTTACGGGCAATCAAACTAGGTACTAATTTATGTGAATCTTAGGTGCGAGAGCGAACATTCTTTTACGAGCGCGACTTTGTAATGGTCGCAATTAAGTGTCTCAGAGTATTTATAGAGCCCAAGGGGCCTGATTGAGATCTTTTGACAATGATTTTGCTTTCATTTTGTTTAAAGGTTTGAAAGTTTTAAGCATTTTATTCTATCCTAAGATCCGCTTAAACTTTTTCAAATAAATTATCGACGTTTTTACTGTAATAAAACTCTTAGCATTACAAAGTAAAACTAACAAGCTCAACATTGTTTAAAAATGAGATAAATCTTAACGCGGTGAATTGAATCTCGCTCAAAAGTTATATTGCCAATTTTCACTTTGCTCTCTATGAATTTTTATGAGCTTCACATCTTGAGGGCGCGCAGTTACGTATGGTGGAGCATAAAAATAATTAACAGCCGTACGCAGAGAGGGAGGTACATCAAAGTTATAAAAGAAGGGGAAATTTGAAGAGCTCGACAAGCAATCAAGTAAAAATCTCAATAGTTCTGACTCACCGGACCCTTTATTAAATGTTAATTTCCCATTGAAATATTCCGCCCCACATTTCAATGACTTTGTTACTATGCACTTTGTTCGAAGGAATAAAAAGCTTCATTATTAATATTTGAACAATTGTTAACTTGGAATGCTAAACTGAAATGTTTTATTGCCCCAGGATGCATTTAGTCGACGGTGGCAATCTCGTAATACAAGACGCCAGGCAAACCGACGCCGGAAGATATCAATGTATCGCGAGGAATGCGGCAGGAACCAGGGAATCGGCCGTTGCGATGCTCAGAATACACAGTGAGTATTCATTTCGTACCTCAAATTTTCAACCAGCAAAGATTTGTTGAATTCAATTCATAACTCTGTAATTTCTGCTCGCGACTCGACGTTTGTGAGCCGTTTCTCGCGAACACCTCTTTTGTCATGTAATTCAGAGAGACATTTCTCACTGCGCAGTTAAGCCGTACTTAATCACGGGCCCGGAGGACGTTGTGGCGCAGACTGGAGGCAGCGTCACATTCCAATGCCGGGTGGGAGGGGATCCCCTCCCGGACGTGATGTGGCGGAGGACCGCTGGAGGTGGAAACATGCCACTCGGCCGCGTCAAAGTTCTTGACGACAGGAGCCTGCGACTTGACAACGTTATTCTTGGGGATGAGGGAGAGTACGCTTGCGAAGCTGACAATTCTGTCGGCGCTGTGAGCGCTAGTGGATACTTGACTGTATACGGTACGTTTTATTATCGACACGTTTACTTCTTTTAAGCTCTTCTGCCAATAAAATTTTAATTTCGTGTTACTATGTGCCTTTTTCAATTTATATTCTGTTTTTTTTTTTAGATCCGCCGTCAATTACATTAAGACCGAATTCAGTGAACGTAGAAACCGGAACAATGGCAACATTTACATGTTCTGCCACAGGTAGACCAGAACCAACCATGTTCTGGAGTGTCGAAGGCAATAGGACAATCATATTCCCCGGTACATCCAGAGGCAGATACCACGCAACGACAGTACTAGATGGGGTGACTGTACTAACAATCAACGACACAAATAAAAACGATAGTGGAAACACGATAGTTTGTTCGGCGGTAAACTTCGCTGGCAGTTCGTTTGTTCGAGGGAAACTAACCGTGACGTCAGACGATGACCGCCCACCGCCAATCATAACAAACGGGCCCTCTAACCAAACGTTACCTATAAAATCGATGGCAGTTTTCCCCTGCACAGCCGTCGGCGCACCTGAACCAATCATCGCCTGGTATTTCGAAGGGGAAGCATTAATACAAAATCATAGACGGAATGTTACTAATGACGGTACTCTCATATTGAAGGATTTGGACAAAATAGACAGCGGCACTTATACGTGTGTCGCGTCTTCACACCACGGGAAATATGTGTGGAGCGGCGTGTTGCTTGTGGATAGTCCGATCAATCCGAATATTCATTTTTTTCGAGCAGCCGATGTATCTTCATTACCTGGACCGCCCACAAAACCACTAATTTACAATATAACAGAAACAAGCGTTACAATAACCTGGAATCAGAATAATAAAATAGGATCGTCCTCAATACTTGGATATCAAGTGGAAGTATTTTCTAGAGAGACTTTATCCGGGAATAGCACTCCACGGAATTCAAGAGGCTGGGTAGTATTGGCGAGGCGAGTCCATCATACACAATTCGTAGCAAAATCTTTAGTACCTGGGGTCTCTTATATGTTTATCGTTCGGACGGAAAATTCCCATGGGCTGTCTGGACCAAGTCCGGTCTCCGACGCGGTTACTATTGGTGACGATGCGAATTCTCTTTGGGAAACCGGAGTATTCTCCAATAATACGGAATTTAGAAACAACATTCTAACCGACAATATAGTGGAACTGATTGAAGCAACACCTATAGACTCCAAAACTATAAAACTCATGTGGGAAATACTGAACTTCTACTACCTTGAGGGCTTATTCATATATTTCAGACCCCTAGACAATATAACGACAGAGTATGAAATGAAAACTATTTTGCATTCCAACGATGTCTCCGGATATGAAATAACGTCTTTGAGAAAATACACAAAATATGAGTTTTTCCTCATACCATTCTACAAGAAATTCGAGGGGAAGCCATCAAATTCCAGAGTGGCTCAAACTTTAGATGATGGTAAATACCTGGATTATATTTTGCATTTTATATCTTTACTGTACCTTTCACATTTTTGCTTACATTGTATTCTTTTTTACAGTTCCTGACGGTCCTCCAATTAACATAGAAATGTTCATTTTAAATACCACCACAGTTCATTTGAAATGGTCCCCTCCGGAGGCCCATTTACAAAACGGTGTTATTACTGGTTACAACGTGCTGGTTAATTGGTTGGACATACCTGCGAACAAATCCATGGTGGCTATCAACACGACCGTTCATCAAGCCACCAGTCTAATTATGACTAATTTGACGTCTGGTGTCAGCTATTCGGTCCAAATTGCCGCCGAAACTATCGTCGGGTTTGGCCCATTCAGCCAAAAAGTGTATTTAAATATCGACTCTCGGTCCGTCGGACTCGACCCTTTATCCAGGTAATTTCATTTCCCAAATAAAATCCCAAAATATAATCACAAATGAAATGTCATTACATGTAACATCGGACGGACGTTCTGACGTATTTATTTCATTTCAGATACCCGATAAACGGGGAGGTGTCTATAGTGGCTGGGGACTTTGTTATGGAAACATGGTTTTACTTTTTGATTGGAGCGATTGTTCTGTTCAAAATAATTGTGATTGGCGGCATTATTTATGTGCGAAAGCACAACATTTTCGCCAAAAAGTCTGCACTCCCTAACATTTATGGTAAGTGTTAGTAGACATTGTGACTGCGCCAGTGCGCCACCCTACAACAAACATAATAATAAATGCTCCGCGTATATCTTTGATTGTTCGGAGCGGATCACGTTCACATAAAACAACCCGACGACGCTAACTCGAAAATAAACAGTTATTCAGCTTATCTCGAAACGCTATTTTTTCCGAGGAATCAGCATCAGAATTTCAAAATTAAAAACATTCCTCGGGTGTCGTGGGGTGGTGCAGGGCGCCGAGCGTTTGTTTGATGGAGGCTTTGCCATGCGACGGTTAGGGAGGGGAGCTAGATTACTTTCGAGTTGAAAGGTAGCGCGAGCCCTCTCGTGAGCGCAGTGGATCTCTTTCACTTTGCATTCACGTTCGGGGCACAAAGGAATGATACAAATCCGAGAAATAAAGACCCAGTAAATGTAAATGTTTTCTATTTTGTTTTCTCCGGGCGATTCGTTTGTTGACTCACCCAGTTACCTTTAAGCCAATTTCCCTCGCTTTGTTTATTTTATATTGCGTTTTACATCTTTTAAGTATTCAGTAAACGAGTTCATTTGCATTCGGCTCATGAAATGGTTGTCAAACGTTATTATAATGAAGGAAATCCCTGGTATGCCTAATTGGAGATGTTGTTTTAGATTCCAACGGAACGAGCTTAGTGACTCAAATGAACATAAAAGCCGCAGTGTCTTTGTCACATCCTCTCAGCAGTTGTTACAATAAGAACACTGTGACGAAAACTGAGTCATTGTTGTGGATGGAGAATCAGCCGGGATTATGTATGTCCGGCACGCAAACTAATCAGAGCAAAGAGAAAACTAACTCGGAGTACGACAAAGTTGCTCACCAATTACCTGAATATGCTGAAGTGACGTCATCACGAGTGAATGCAAATGAATGGAACACAAGTAAAACTGCAACTTCACCGGCGGCGTATGCCTCGGTTACTTTAGTTGCCAATACCAGGCAATGTGTGAGTTCATTGGTAAGTGTCCAATAATGTAATGTTCTCGATTTCGAAAATTTGAAGCTCTGCCAACTTGGAGTTTGTGCCATTTAATTTATTCACTCAACTGTTAAAGCCTCAAGTAGTTGTGAAGTATCACTTGTTTGGGATGTAATTGATGCCTGTAGATTGCCAGAACTTGTCTGAATAGTGAGCAATTACAATAATTTGAAGTATTCATCATTGTTTGTGTTTTTAACAGGGCTGGTTTCCTCCAACCGGTAAGAACGTTGAATCCTTCGACAATCGGTATGCTCCTGAAGAGGAAATGTATCCGGCCAGCAACGGAGGCTACTACAACAGAAATGTGTACAGCGAAAAATACTTCCAAGGTCATCCCAATGTCCTGAAGTTTTATGACCTACCTTCTTTAGATAAAACTCAAAAGGCTCAGATACGATACAACCAAAGTTTAGACGACAGAAAATGCGATAAAAACTCAAAGACTGATGCAACACAATCGCTAATAGGTCGCACCTATGGGATTAGTTCTAGGAAAAATTCCGAATCTGAATCGACGTACAGAGCATTCGGCGAAGAGGAAACAGATGAGGAGAATTATCCAGAGGACGGCGCTTACGATGAGTTGCAAGCGATGCAACCGCAGCGCCAGAGACCGCAACATCAGTACGAAAGGCCTAATTTTGATACAGATGCGACGCGGACGCTGGCCCGGCTGACGTCGTTCAGGCAGGGGCAGGGGTTGACTGGTGGTGCCAAACCTTCGCTCGCCCCCTCGCACCCACCCCCCGCGCCTCACCCCCGCATCGACTCTGTGACTCGGTAGTATCACGCCTTGCCGGTTTTCGGCGACCTGTGCCAAACGGACGTATAGACCGATAATCTTTCCTAGTAGTGTAGTGACGTCACTGAAATCGCAGTTCTTCCTCACGTTGTACAGTTGCAGTATACTCGTGTAAAGATTCGTGATTGGTTTATCTTTGAAGATAAAAGTGAGACAGTGAGTGGTTTTAGTTCTGATTGCTGCGGACTGCAAAGGCCTAAAATTGTGATTTATAAAGTGACTGGCCTATTATGTTACAGCGCACAATAACTGACAGTGATTTATGTGAAATTTCTAATAATATATTTTGAAGTATTCCTAGTCTTTGTAATTATAGATTATTGTAAATTATGTAAATAACTACTATTAATTTAACGAATACGAATAACGTTCTTGAAGTAACTAAACTTGGTGAAGTTAAATATCAATTCTGATAAATGTTTACAATGTTATTATTGGAATTGGAAATTCAATTGATATGTCCGTCTGAATATCAATAAACGAATTTGTAATCCTATATCATTAGTGTAAGTGTAACAAATAAAAATAGAAAGAACAAATTAACGCTTGGCAATAATTTGAAATAACATAACCTTATTAAAGATACATAGCATTGTAAATAATAATAGACTTTCAACTCGAATAATAGTGTTTCGTTTTGTATTGCATTTAGACAAGAATAATTTATTCGAATAAAAAAATATTATTAGTTTTATTAACTGTATCTAATTAGTAATATTATTTAGTTCATTTCACGTGCCATAAGTAGGAATCATAGCTAAAAATAATAATAAAGTAACATTGGAGTTGTGAGATGAAAAATTCAAATGAAGCTTTGACAAAACTAAAATTATAATCTACGTAAGATCATGTGATATGAGTTTATATAGCCACTTGTTATAATATTAAATAGCACGACTTGTATTGCATATCAAATGTATTAGTCATGTAATAGTTAAAAAAAATGTTATTAATTAGGTCGCTTCCATATCTGAGAAACAAAATTATTATAATGTGTATTCGTCCTTCATTTTGTAAATAATGTAAAATGGAGTTGACTCGCCTTTTATATTTCAAATTGAATGTATCAACGGTTTTTTCTTTTAATCTGTCGACTGTTAAACGAACTATTTTAGGCCGAGATCACAAGATCGCGAGTTGTGGTGACGGGACCAAACGGTGGAGACATTAATCTAAATGAAGAACGCTCACAGAATTCTTCAAAGCACGTTTGTCAAGAAACTTGTGTCGTCATTTAAATTGATTGCTGACCGACTGGTCTCTTCTCGCCACTTGTGTCTTGTATCCCCGCCCTTATTTAGATACCTTGCTTTGCTATGTACAGCAAATCCATATAAAGTAGATTTTAGTCTGCAGGTTCTCAAACAGAATTCTTTGTAGTTCCTATTTTCGCACTCTGTTCAAAAATAATAAAGGCAATAGGCATTTCACATAATAATAATAAAATAAAAGATTGTTTATTATTATCACTTATATTTATGAATAATAATGAGGATCGATATGTATTTATTAACGCCATTTTGTTTTTTGCAAATAACTTTGAAAGGAACGAGTTTGTTTATGGATCAAAGAAATATCGAATAATAGTGTTCTAGACCGGAAAATCTTAAGTTATGTAGCATTTTAAAGTCCTATCTATACATCGACGTTTGACTTCTAATATTTTCTATTTTAGTTGCAGAACAAACAGGAATAAGTTCAAATTCCAAAATGCATTTAATTACATAGAGCTAAAAAATATGTCATGTATCACCATAAATATGTATTTCGTCAACGATATTAATATAATATATACATAATTTATATAATAATATAATATATTAATTTTAAACTTATTTATATAATCTTCAAACGTAGATGTGAAGAGTGACTTTTAATGCGATATTAACAAATTAATAAAAATAGCAAGGTGTCTATTTATAAAAATTGTACTAAAATAACAAGAAACATTGTAACAAGCCCAAAGGCCTATTTTTATGTGCAAAATGCTACGACCATACATTGAAATAGACAACACAATAATTATAAACTTGATGGATTTTAATTTTTGTATTAGTCTTTGGATACCTATTTTTTAATAAAAATAATTTAAATACTAATAATATTGCATTTTAATTTACCCATGGTATAATAATATACTTCGCCTGGTATTCTCTTCCCAGGATGGCCCAAGACTACGTCACGATAAGTGATACCATTGATTGTCCTTTTCAGTAAATTTAGGGACTCTCATTTAGTGAATAAATATAAAATAAATTACTTACTAGCTTAAATATTTAGTAACTCGTGTGGTTCATCTATTTAGTTTTAAATTAGTTTAAATATTTAATAATTGGTTCATAATTGCTTTGTTAAGTTAAAAAATGCATTTTGCTCGGGTAATTCAATCACACACCGTGGCAACACATTGACAGCATCGCAACTGATGACGTATTCTTGGGCCAATTACGTGACCCAGCGGTCACACGAAAAGAATACCAGGCGAAGAGTTTATTATTGTACCATGAATTTACCATAGTTTTTAAACATCACCCTTCATATATCTCGATAGTCAACCAAAAATTAAGATCAGTATAATCAGTATTAAACGATAATAACTGGCATAATATAATAGCGAAATGTGGGTGTACTATACATACATAGGTATGATACACACACATACATACATTTTTACAAACATACATGCATTTCTTTTCCTTTTCCCATATTATCCCACTGCTGGGCAAAGGCCTCCCCATAGCCTTCCATTATTCTCCCTGTGAGAGTTTATACATACATGAATGAAATAAGACCTACACATATAAAGGGATGTGCAGCTCCCTGTGTCAGTCAATTTAAAAGCAAAAACTATACCATTTTTTTAAAAACCCAGTCCCAGTTTTACTGCTAGGGTTGGTTATTCAATAATCTATGAGGTCTGTAAAATTAATAACATGCCGTGGGTTATATTGACATGTTAATTATAATTATGTATATTTCACACGATATCAAAAGCTCTATCCTGTAGTTTTGACGACTATCTCCGTAGGACTAGGTACATTTAGGAAAAAGCCGATCAATACCTTCACGAATTAGTTTTGCAAACTTTCACTGTACGAGTTTTTGTTACGCAGCGAACATTCATTCTCGAAACGAACATTCGTTCGCCAGCAGCTTCTAGGTAATATTTTTCCCATTTGTATGTTTGACTTTGGACCTAACTACAAGCGGTCTAGCAAAGAATTTTTGCAAAAATAATGAAGACAGTATGTACCTACTACGTACTCACTGCGAACATTCACTTTGCGACGGGCATCATATCGACGACAGTTTGATTCTAAACTTAATACTAGTTTCTAAATCTATACAAAATAATCATATCGGTCCTTATCATTTAAAACAACAAAGATTGACCGGCCTAAGGGTGAAATTCTGTGCTATTTTAGACCGGTTGGTGGTAACGCAGTTGTTCGACAAAACTATTCGGTTGCGGTAATGGCCCAACTGTCATTCGCAGACAAAACGACAATTTCATTGAGTCTATTGTGTACCGATACATTTTTAAATATCGCTTCAATTATATCAAACAAATCGAATCAGCTTACCGTAGTTCATTGTTGAGGTGGTTTTTTTTTTCTATAGATCGATAGTTTCTGGTATTTGTACTTACGTCACACATTGTTTCTATAAATCCAAAGAATCTGGGTTTATAAAAACAATGTGTTGGAAAAGTTATGCAGGAATGAATGGTACTTCCAGTAACTTTATATAAAGCTCATTATTATTTCCATTCAAATTGGACTTGTGGGAGACCTATGCCCACCCGTGGGACGATATGGGCTAAATAGATAAATCTCATAAATTAAACTTAAACCCGTTTGTCTTTTTCAGCAAAACCGCTCACGCATCACTTCCGCATGAGTTCATTTGACACTCATAACGCGATTAAAAAATATCACTTCTGTGCCAGCAAAACTGCGGTCAAAAGCCATCACAGCCATCCTTATCTAACTCCCATTAATTAAATTCAATGGTAGCCACCAACAAAAGCATTACGTATGAATGAAAATTTAAATCGGGCCAAACATGAGCACGCTTTGTTTGATGGCTTATTCAGAATTATTCCACTATGCTCTATTAAGTCGTCCCACTGACGGGATCACATAAAATGTTTGATGTCATCCTTTGTCTCACTACCTCGTCGATTTTGGTGGAAAATATTACCTACATAATATGTTAAAAGACTGGAAAAATCAGGTTTAAAATAATTCTTAAATGATGCTGGTAATTAGAAAAAACTAATCTATTAAGAAAATATATATATTTTTTAAAATTATATTTTATATATATATTTTTTTTATTTCATCCTTATCACATTTTTCTTTGGATTATGTTTTTAATACACAGTGTTAATTATAATTAAACACTACTAGTCCCAGAGTAATACTTAAATCGATTAATGAAACAAAGTGAACAACCAAATTCTAGATAATTATTCCACTTTGTTCCGACTCTCGTTTGTGGGACAACTAGGTAGAGCAGAGTGGAACAATCCCTCATTCAATTTATGGCTGCAAATCTCTGTCGTACACTCTTCGTAAGTATATTATTGGTATTTAGCAGGCTCGCGGCCAGCTCGTCTGTGAACCGTAGATAGCTAACATACATTCATACACATGCCGATTGGATTCCGCATTGTGTTGTAATGTGGAGCTGGGCTGCATTGTAAAGTTATGTGCGTTGATTTTGAAATGTGTGTTCTAATGAGGTGTAGAAGCATGCCAGTTTTAATTACCTACATCGTAGTGGATTTAGTGACGAATACCAGTAATATTGACTGGAGTATGTCCACTACACCGTACCATACCATGACCGTGCTAAGAACGTATCAGGCGCGGAAAGAAACATGGCACAGATAACAATACCCACTAGAACGTATCATCAGCGAATCATACTCGTTTATAACGGATATAGAACGGTCATCTTACGTAGTTATAACGTGTTTAGAACGGTCACCATGCGCAGTTAAATGTTATATTATTTGTATTGAAAAGTATGACACTAGACCGTTCCGTCACAGACCAATATCGTCCCGTGTCCTTTGCTAAACCCTTTGTATATAGTACTTATTACACGTCAGAGTTTCAAGGTATTTAGCTCGGCTTGTTGGTTGCCGGCTTGCCTATCGGTTGCAGATAACGTCACTTGGCTATTGGATTCCTTGTTGTCTTGTACGGAATGATGAAACCCTGGTATAATAATTTAGATTTTAGTCATTAATGTGTATACGAAAAGTAAAATAAGTTTTAAAATTTTAAAATATCGAACAGTAATGAAAATGTTTATAATTTTTTGTGAAGATCTCTAAGAACCTAAAAATTTTAAAGACCTATTATTGTTTCAGAAATTGATTACGGTAGATTTACAGTAAACGGTTAAGTCTAAGAAATTTTCTTCAGATTTATGTAAGTAGGTTAGAGCATTGAATGATGAATCGCATGAACATTCCAAATACAAAAGAACACAAAAAGTACATCACTATTTCCTAAAAGACATATTATGTACAGCCCAACATACTGCAGTTCGCAAACATTCAAACAACGGAGCGAAATCCGTCCAACTCGAACCGATAAACTTTTTACAGTAAAGTAAACGTATGAAAACACGCGAAGTTTTTCTCTTTCGTTCTACTTTCATACCCACAGCACAATAGGTATCCCGCCGGTGTGTGCTGCGCCCCGGGTGCCATTTTAATTTTCCGCCAGCCTGAAAATTTACACGAAACGAATGAACCATCTATTTTAATGAGCTTTAAAAGTTAACTGATCATGGTAGGGCTCGAGAATGCTCGAGAATATGTGATTGTGGAGCTCACTATTGCACACTTTTCTATTGTGTGCTACTGCTCCATATTTTTGTGGAATCTAGACTGTGTCGGCTGAAATGATTTGTGGGATGGTTGGTGCTGTATTTTGTGGGTGGAAGTTCGGTTTTGTATTGAGATTGGAATTTCTATTGTGAAGCTGAAATTACGTAACCTACACGTAGTGCATTTGGTTTTGTGTGAATAATTTGGAAAAATCAGAATGAAGGTTTTCCTTTTCGGTTTCGGTTTAAAGACATTTATTTTTCAAAGAACAAATTACAGTTCACTTAAAGAGAAACGTAATTAAAATAACAATAGGTTGTAGACGCAATACATTACGAGTTTCAAGCTATCCAAGAAACTGAACACCATAGTTTCATTTACAAAACAGCAAGTACAGATGTAGTTTGTAGTTTAAAAGTTTGTAAACGCACTCACGACACAGGAGAAATTCCTAGTGTGGGCAATGTTTTTTTTTTTAAAAAAATAAGAAAGTTAAGTATAAATAAAATACAAAACAGTTCACGCTAAACTTATGTGCCTAACATAAAAAGCTAAACGTATGAGTCCAATATATAATTTCTTAGGCCTTTTTTAAATTTTGGTATGCTTGTACATGTGTGAATGAGGTGATGAGTAGCAAGCAAAAAAGTTTGTCTCTATAAAACGTAGTTCAACTCCACCAAAATCACACAAAACCGAGACCAAAAACAATCAATTACACAATCCCGAAAAATAAATCAACTCATCCAGTCGTATCGGTAGACCTCAAATCGTCCATTCACGTCAGATCCAATGACGTATGTAATCAAATTAGGGGTTAATTGCTAAATTAAGTGTCATCGCACTTTGTCCTTTTGCCTGATATACGATTTTGTCAGAAAGGCGTGTTCCCGCCAATTAAGGTAATGGAAAACTGGGCACTGGCAGTTGCCACCCAATTTGTGAGAAGTGGATGGTTGTAAAAGTGATCTGATGAATTGTTGTCAATCAATTAGTAGTAAGTGTTAAGATTTATATTTTTGGTTGACTTATTGATTTTTGTGACGTTATTTTACTTCAGCTGCCTCGTTCGTCTAGTTGTCGCAAAGGCGACTGCATGAGGTGGGTTCGATTCTCGAGTTGGGCAAATTTTTATTGAGTTTTGCCATTAGGAATTTCACAGGAGCCTAGATTTGTACCCGTTTGATGGCAATAGGCTAGCCCCCTTTTAAATGGGACTTAAAAATAACTGGCGAAATGTGGGTGTACTATTACAGGAATTACAGGCGTGATGTTATGTTATGTTATTTTACTTCAGCACGTAATCAAATTGAGTGAGTACGACGTATAAGTAGATATATATAACCTACTCATTAAGCTCTCTATTAAGTGTGCCAAAGGACTTTTTCCTCAAGTAATCGTTAAAGCACTGGGAAGTCTAAAACTTCCCAGTGCTTTAACGATTTGAATATCAAAGTCGCTTAGAAAACAAAGGCCTTATTAATAATTTTAGTCCGGCTTTTATTTTAGTGTAATTTGGAACAGGAAATGCAGTTCTTCATTCAAGCGTTTTAAAGCCTATTGTTAGAGTTCATTTTGTTTATGCCTAGGTTCAGATGGTCAGGTAGCAACAGGAATTTTATCGACCGTGCGGCGAGTTGCGACCTTGCTATACATTCATTAGTGAATTAACTGTTCACCAATCAATGTTTATAGTGTAACTTGAAG
The DNA here is from genome assembly GCA_910589295.1 of Noctua janthe. Lineage (NCBI taxonomy): Eukaryota > Metazoa > Arthropoda > Insecta > Lepidoptera > Noctuidae > Noctua > Noctua janthe. Next base: position 7,004,768 of record OU342560.1, read on the forward strand.
ATGTATATTATAGTTATATTTCTTGTGAATGAAACTGTCGTTGAATTACGAAGGATTTCAACAGGAAATCTAAACATCAAAAAATGATTTTATTTTTATCTAGCAATTTTGCTTTTTATCAGTAACTTCTGTAAAAGAATATTTCAATATGTTGTTCGCTTACAATTATTTTGGACGAGCTTTTATGTACTATTTGACAGTTGAAGATTCTTGATAACTCCTATGTACAACAAATCGCGGGAAACAGATGGATAAGGGATGCACAAAACAGAGAAGAATGACAGTAGAAAGGGGAGGCCTAAACCCAACAATGGGTGATTCCGTGCTGAAATGATATTGATGTCGTTCAACTTGACTGATACCTATACTCTTCAAACTAGAAAAGCTTGGTGCCCCTTCAACGGCAGAAATAACTATACTTTATAAAAGCTCTTCCACAAGAGAGCTCTGAAAAACACGACACAAAATCATCAAACATTTACCACAGAGTATTAAGCCTCTTTTCTATCACATCCAGAAAAAATCATATGCATTTTATATAAAAAAAACCCGAACCACGTATAGGAAAAAGCAGCCATAATATACGGTGGCCCTTAAGCCAAAAGTGCCCTTAATACTGTGCTTAAGTGGGCAAGCTTCAGAAAATGTTCAGCGGCTTTTCAGGGCAACACTCCTAAGCCTTTTAATATCGCACCCCTAGACGCGTGCTTATCGGATCTCTTAACTGTTACCGTTTTTAATGGCGTTTGCAGTTAAATCAGGTGTTCTTTTTTTAAATACTTGCAAGGAGCTGGCTGTTTGTGGATGCGGCTTTATGTCGCCTTAATATAAAGGTGAGAGTGTAATTATTTGATCTTATTTTGATGGGTTAAGCTTATTTTAGTCGATGGGTTTTCTGCTTTGCTTTTGATGTCAAGTTGAACGGTTGAAGCTGTTAAGGGCACACTCATCGAGGCGGAAACGACTTGAGCTGGTCAGAAGCTTGTTGTCCTGTCAGTTCTTAGTCCCTTATTACAGAACGCGTTAGTCAAGACTCAACAATTAGTTAAATCTAGTTTTAAGTCATCATCATCATCATCATCATTTCAGCCGAAAGACGTCCACTGCTGGACATAGGCCTTCCCCAAGTGTCGCCACATTGACCGGTCCCGTGCGTCTCGCATCCAGCGGATCCCAGCAACATTTACCAGGTCATCGGTCGGTTTTAAGTCATGCTTGAGTGAAAAGGGCCTATCGACTTAGTCAGACAATAAAATATAGATTTAAAAATCGATACTTCAGTTACTGTTCTAATCTGTACTCTTTAAAGTAATTTAGTTTGTGAACTATTTCAATACCTAATATAGTACTAGATATTCTGTTCTTTTATCTACTTTTATTAAATCTGCCTTCATTAAAACAAACTGACGACTCACTACGCACTAAATAAGTGCAAGTCACGCCTGCATCACACAATAAAAGCTCGAAACGTGTCTCAACTTAATTCACTTAATTCTCACTTGGGGTCACTGTCAAACTAACGTTCTAACAAACTCTCTGCGACAATCGTCTAAATTTAATTACGTCACTGCATGCCAACCCTTCCGATGCGACTCTAAAGTTTAATAGCGATATGGCGATGTGGCGATAGTCACTAGGACCCCGCAGTACCCCGCACATGGGCCCTATGCCCGTACTTTTGTAATTTTATTAATGACGTAATAACAGTTCTGTCAAACGCATGTGTGTGCCCATGAGCGATAGTGGAGTCGTTAGCTCGGACGGGTTAATATCGGAGGGTTGAATTGGGGATTATCTATGAAATCTATGTGTTATTTGGTATTAAAAGTGGGTGTTGAATGGATGGCATTCGTGTATGGAGGTTTTGTATTGAAACAGGCGAAATAGCTATAAAATATTAAAGGCTTTTTGCTTGATTATGTATCCATGGGGTTTGTTATATAACTGGAGGCATAGTGGATCAAAACTAGACATAATGTCAAGAGAAGAAAACTAAAAACTTAGTTCTTCAATAAAAATGCAAAGATTTGTGACGAAAACCAATTCTTCTTTGACCGATTGCTGGGTTATGGTCCTCTCAATTAACACGACAGCATTGTCAGGACCATGCTGGAACGTTCCATATTCAATCGTGATGATTATTTTTCATCGTTCCTTCCAATGTTTAGAGTACCCTAACATAATCTACTTGATAGTGCGAGCAGGATAGAACGTTCTGGGCTGAGGAAGCGGCGGCAAAACTTGAATTTAAGCTGTCATCCCGTGCGCCCTTAAATACAGAACAACACGACGTTTTGATTTCCCAATCTAAAAAGAATAGTAAGACAACATATTTTATAACCAGTGTGTGTTGCCAGTGATTACATACGGGACCGAAACGTGGTCGCTCACAATGGGCCTCATCAGAAGGCTTAAAGTCACCCAAAGGGCAATGGAGAGGGTTATGCTCGGAGTTTCCTTGCGTGATCAAATCTGAAATGAGGAAATCCGTAAGAGAACCAAGGTTACCGACGTAGCCCGAAGAATAGCCAAACTTAAGTGGCAGTGAGCAGGGCATATTGCTCGCAGAACGGATGGCCGATGGGGCCGGAAAGTTCTGGAGTGGCGACCGCGAACTGGAAGACGTTGCGTTGGAAGGCCTCCCACTAGGTGGACCGATGACCTGGTAAAGGTTGCGGGGATCCGCTGGATGCGAGACGCACGGGATCGGTCAATGTGGCGACACTTAGGGGAGGCCTATGTCCAGCAGTGGACATCTTTCGGCTGAAATGATGATGATGATGATATTTTATGAAACAGCATTAGTCAGACAAAATCCATTCATTGTCATATTTAATTTTCCCTTTGAAGCCCCTTTCATTCCTGCAGTGAATCTGGTTACCTAAAACGATTCCACCTTTACATTGTTGTCTGCATTCTATTGTTTTCCATTCTGCATTGTGTGATTTTCGTGTGCCTTTGAAAGCACATTTTTTCAGACACTTCCTTAGTTACTTTTTCGCTTATTGTTATTTATACGGTATGTATAATATATGTACAGTGAGCTAAGTTTTATCTGAAGAATAAATATGACAATTTGACATATTCTTTTGTGAAAAGTATGTTAAACCGTAATTATGGGTGTAAAAACCCAGGCATTTGTTTTCCGCGTCATTGCTGTATGAATGCTGCTTTGAATCATACCTGGGAACCTTCTAGTTACGGAGGTATTTTGACAAGTATTTAAAAGAATAAAATAAAGGAATAATAATAATAATTGGCTTAATTGCCAAGAGCCTCGACCTACTAATACCTGAGGAGGCTCTCGTAAGGCAGCTGGATCAAGGGCTTGATTCAGAAAGCGGTACTCCTGGACACGGCTCGTATTGTTAGGAGGTTCCTCTCTCTGGAGCCCTGACCGCCGGTAGATTGGACCTTGTTCCCGATACCGGTGGGCTACTATTCTTTTTTATATTTTTAAATGTTTTTATATTACTTTGTATAAGAATATTTAAAATGTAATTTATATGTGTAAATACGAATAAAGGAAATAATAAGGAATAATAATATTCTAACTTTAATTGAAATACCGCGATAACCCCTGCACTATTTAAAGTATCCAACAGTACAATGTTTTGAGTGCGTTACATTGAGTCATCATCTGCCTAGCCTTTTCCCAATTATATTGGGGTCGGCTTCCAGTCTAACCGGATGCAGCTGAATACCAGTATTTTACATGGAGCGACTGCCTATCTGACCTCCACAACCCAGTTAGTACTGGGTAATACGATACCCCTTGGTAAGACTGGTTGTCAGACTTTTTGGGCCACTGACTACCTGTAACGAGTGCGTTACATTGAGTCTAACCATAAAAAGTGATTTAATTTTTGCGTAGAATTTTTAGTTCGAAATAGAATGCTTGATTGACAGCTTTGTGAAAGGTACTTTTGCAACTTATATTTATTCGTCAAATTAAAGTTATCTTACTATCAAAAATTCAGCCTTAAATAACTAAAAAAATTCAGTGTTAAACACCCGATTTTCTCTTGTGCTTTACAGCAACCAAATACACCGTAAAATAACGGGCAAATTGCCACAATTTGCGAGTTAGCAACTAAGTACATCACAATAATGGTCAGATTTTGTCCGAGCTCCAGATTAAACCTAAAATGTTCAGACAACAAGCTTCTATTGCTGACAAACTTGATCGTATTAAAGTTTTCCGACGGCTGCTCCGAAATATGAGCACGGAATGGCTCGCTGAAATTTAACTTGCTATCTGATCGAAGTATTTAAGTGGCAAGTAGATTGTGTTACATTAGTTATTTGGGTGGCAACGCAAAATGTTGCTTCATTTTATGTTTAACCGATTTTTTGTGGGGTCGTTCTGGTATTTATTTGTGTGCCGCATGATGACTTCATGTCCTTGAAAGATGTTCTTATTTACCCAAAAGTTTTAGAGATAATTATTGTGTTACCATCATCTGCCTAGCCTTTTCCCAACTATGTTGGGTCGGCTTCCAGTCTAACCGGATGCAGCTGAATACCAGTATATTACATGGAGCCACTACCTATCTGACTTCCAGAACCCAGTTAGTGCTAGGTAATACGATACCACTTAGGAAGACTGGTTGTCAGACTTTTTGGGCCACTGACTTCCTGTAAAGATTGTCATAGATCTACAGACGACAGCCGGGATCAACGGCTTAACGTGCTTTCCAAGGCCCAGAGGAAACTCGGTATGTAATGGCTAACCTAAAGATCGACCCGAGCGGCTGTTATTATTTAGCCCCGAGCTCCTCAATTATTGTGTTTTTTAAAATCAATTTAAAATTACGAAAACCTGAAACCTGTAAGTATTTTTCAGCAAGTCATTTTCTCTGTCGAGAAAATCCCATAGCTTTTCATCTTTCAAGTCGATGTGCCTCGTTATGTACCACGGTGCCCATAACAGATAAATAATATGAGGCAAAGAAAAAAATTATCAAAACAATATATTGCATAACTAAACGCCATTCTTTCCCATTGCCCTCCTTTATAGTACATTCAGCGTAAATAGAAGCCATCAAAGCACAAAAGACATTCCTCGCGCAACTATTGTGTCACCACCGTACGAAAAATATTGCGTGAACGTCACCAATAAATAGAACAATTTTCTTAGCTGTTACACAACTTTGCCGTCTCTTTGACTACGTCTAGACACGTAAATATGGCATACATTTGTAGCTGGCTGTAATTATTCATTGTACAAAACTTTGAATGGCGGTGGAACTCCTCATTTTGTATAACGAGTTGTGTTTAATTCGTTTTAGCTCAGTGCGCGGTGTCTGCCAGATGGATTTTAGCGAGTTGCAATTGTTTTTAATTTGGGGTTTTCGTTAAATGTTTTGTTCGTGATTTGGTTTTTATAGGAATGTAAACTTATATTAAGTAATAACACACGTTTAGATCTGCTTATTATTTAAGTACCCTTCATAATGAAGATAGTTTTGAAGAAAAGCATCTTGGATATGCTAGCACCGGCTTTACTAAAAATTACTCAATAGTTATATTTATTTATTTAAAATTATGTAAATAACACCTTTACAGCTATAACACCAATGCGATGTTACCACCACCAAGATACGATAACTTACATAAGCTAACAAAAATACAATTAAAACACAATCACAAGTGTTATAAAAACTCCAAAAAAATAGAAACAGGCTAGACCCTCGATAATCGACGCTTCGTAACTCTTGCCCAGCTGGTATCACTATATCAACCCTGATCAACAAATTCCCTCTCATTTTCACCCCTCTACTGCACCATACGGTACGGCATACGGCGCATTCTTTTTATTTTATCGTCTTTGATAGACGACTAAATGAAACCCCTTCACCTGATTGATTAACAGAACCCAAACATGAGCTGGCCACAACAAAAGGACGACGACTTGATCTGTTGTACTATGTGAACAGCAAAAGCGAAGCGATACCAAAACGATGGAAAATGATGAAATAAAACATGATGACAGCGTGGTTGGTTTTCATGTTCAGAATAGAATATGAGATTTTCTACGGGTTTTAAATAGCTCTAAAGACTGACCACTGCCGTAGACTGAGGATATTGGTATTGCCATGGCAGTAATTGACATGGTGGGATGGTTTTATTTTTGCAGTTAATATACTTGCATTTGGCTTGCGTGGAGCACGCTTTTTTTTTCACGCAAGCCAAATGCAAGCCTATTGACTCCAAAAAAAAAACACCAACCCACCATGTCAATTACTGCCATGGCAATACCAATATCCTCAGTCTACGGCAGTGGTCAGTCTTTAGAGCTATTGAAAACCCGTAGAAAATCTCATACTCTATTCTGTATACAGAAGAAGTGGTTTCAGATATTCATCAACATTTTACAGTTTTTCGTGTTACGGATGAAAGCTAAATTTCAAGGTAACCTGGACGACGTTGGGAATATTATTATGAGGTCACTTCTTCTTAAAGAGACCTATCATTCCCTATTTCAGAAGGGAGGCTAGTGCCACAATAGTCGGAAGCTTGTAGGCTGATTAAGCTATGATACTATCTCGAGTAAATTCATGTTCCGTTCACCTGTGAAAACGTTGCAGCTTGTCAGATGAAGTTACCTAAATATTTTTTATAGCGTCGCTTCGTCTCTCTCTAGTTCCTCTGGTAGGACGATGGGTTAATGTCGGACAGTGATGTCGCGTATAGATAAGTGGTGCGCTATCCATCACTGCGTTAGGGGGATGCAATATTCTATTGATTTTTCATTTATTTTTGCAACAAGTTCTCCTTTGTAATGTTTTGGAATTTATGATAGTTTTGTGCAGTTGACAACTCTTAAATTGTTAAGGGATTGATATAGTTTGATATTCTTAAATGTCCTGTTTTAAAATCAATACAACAACTATTGTTTAGATCGTTTCTGAGTTCTAAATTACTAGGTAGAATAGAATAATGAGTGTAAATAGACCCTTAACGATTCCGAAAGGCACTTGTTGTCCCAGTCTTTGCGATCATTTTTTTGTTCTAGACCATACCTGGGAACCTTCTAGTTACGGACATTTTGGAGGTCAAAATTCCAACTTTTTCACAAGTTTTTTTTTAAATACATGTTTTTAATGTAAGATTTTTATTCAATCTATCCATCAGCACAATGCTTTGAGTGCGTTCCATAGAGTCCTACTATAAAACGTGTTTTTTCACCTCAAAAAAAAAAAGTCGTTTACTAGCAATAATTTTTGCGTAAAGTTACTTAGTTTGATTTACAAAATGCTTGGTTGACGGCTTCGTGAAGGATCTGTTTACACCCTGTATACTTATAGTACACCAAAGTTTAAACATAACGTCTTTAGCTTTTAACAATCCTGGCTTAGGTATAATTAATACAATTAGATAGAGTTAATGATAATAATAACCAGTTTATCTAATAACAGCATAGGTAAGTACGTACCTATTCTATTTACACTTCGTATTATCTCCTAAATTAACCACACCCGATAATCGTGTGGTCAAATAGACACAGTATTATCCCAATTAGTGTGATATCAAAACATTATTATCGTATCAAACGTTTAATCTCCTATAACTGTCGGTAAGTTACTACCTTACCGATTACGGGCCGTAATGAGTTTCATAGTAAAGTTCCTCCTCATTACGACCACGCATGTAACTTACTTAATGGATATTTGAATAAGTAAACACAGTTGCCGACAGATAATTTGAACTTCAAAACTTTGTTACTTTAATACATCACTTAAATTGGCAATTGTTAATTAATTTCATGGTTTTCTTTACCCTAATTAGGCATGTTTATCACCTAAGCTTAACTGTAACCTTTGAAAGTTAATTAATTCGGTAAAATATTGCGTATGGGAGCTATTTCCGCCCACACATGCTCGGTTCAATCAAATGGGACTAAAATTGTGCGTCTCCTAAACACACGAGAATATATTAGTTAAGCTCAGCTGCTAATTCTTAATAGTTTATGCAAATCTGTGTCAAACGGTCCCTGTGTAAATCTCCCATCCCTCTCTGACGTCATCTCGCTTCAAGATGAAAACAAAATGCTGATTTGCATGTGCAAATAACATTGTATTGAAATCCAAACAGCAATTTGGGAGACAATTGGGGACCAGCTGTGTCGTCCCTTCTGAGTTTGGGGACAAGAATTAAACAATAATTTCTTGCTTCTCCGTCAAGAACTACTGTCAAGGGCTTCATTGTCTTCTTGTTAGAGCACCTGATTCGCGAAAATGCTCTCGAGGGGTCTTAGATTAAGCCGGAATTCGAGTTAATTTTGAGGAAATTTTAGACACACAAAGGATAGCAGACAGTCTTTGTTTAAATGAATGGGTCATACCAAACGTTTCTTCCTGTAAATTGATTTCAAACGGTCTATTATTAACTTCCGTAAAGAAATAATTCAAACATTTAAATGGTAATACCATTAGAGCTATGAAAAGTAAATACAGTAGATAAAACTAAATAGAAACTTTATAAACAACGATAACAAAGTAAACATTTCAATTTTCGTTAATCAATAATCTATAAACTCTGGAAAGCATACAAAAGAAATGATTGATGATACAATCTGCAAACGAAGTCGCACAAATAAAAAGGAATCTTGCAACAATAGTTCTCTATCAAACGCAATGCCGAAAACATAAAACTGTCATGTGCATTATGCATCCAATAAATATTATTCCCAGTAGACACTACTAATGCTATTTAGTCTCTCTGGAGATGTAGGTCACTATGTTATCTATGATTTTCCGATATCACCCAAAACACCACCCTATTTGATCATCCTAAAGTTCTATTTCTATCTATCCTAATTTTCATATCCAACGTCAATCAAGACTCAACTTTGATGTCAAAGTTTACGGTTGATTTTTCAGTGACAGATGTATTTATGCAAAAAAAATGCACACGCGACTAGGGTAACTGATTTGTGCACGGATCTATTGCGTGGGGCGTCTAATGGTTTCTGCATTCGTTCAGAAGTACAAAACACGAGTGCATTTAATTTATGGTCGAACCAAGAACGTGGGATTAAACATTGTCAACATTATCTTAAATATTGTATGTTCAATTAAGTCTCCTTTTATTTTCTGCAGCTATAAATTTTACCGCAACACAAGATATCGCTTTCGGGGTTCGTATGAGCAAACTAACCCTTCGTTTTCCTTGTTTTCTGTAATATATTACTTTGGATAAATATTTATCTTGCATACGTAATAATATTATGATTCTCTCACGTTTTTTCTTCGACCCAGTTTAACTGTGTTGTCTATCATGTTCCTTCTGACAGTTTGAGTAACTTTTTGGTTAGTGCCGGAAATTTAAATATTAATAAAATATTATTACTTTTATTTACATAATTATAAATTACTTTTAACCCTAAACAGATCTGTTTACAGATAAACAAGATTTTTCATTTACTTTGTCCACCAAAATAAGCATTTTCGCTACCTTTAGGTAGGTGTAAACTGACGCAAATGATTTTACAACAGCGAACATTTCCTTTAAACAACATAACATCTTAGAATTGTGTATTTATATAAGTTTAAAATAATATTTATTTATATGTGTATTTATATATAATATTTTAGGTTGAGTTAGGTAACGTACATAAACACCTTATTCTCTTCCTTCTGTCACAAACTATTGTCTACATTTCTTTTTCATTTCTCCTTTTGCAGGTCTGCTGGCAGAAATTTCTTAAGAGATAAGCAGTACCTATGTACTCAAATATTATAATGTTATTTTCCTGTGTTGTCTACTGTGTGTACATAAATAGTAAAATAAATAAATTAATACTCCGCCTTTTTTAAAAGTCGGTTAAAACATACCTGACGTAGTACCAACAGCACAACTCGTCACCAAACTAAAATCCCAGACAAACTTCGTAAGCCCATAATTAAAATAGACAATAAACTTTATCCGCGCAAGCCGCTCGTCTTAAACCCTACCCAAAGGGCAACCACCCCGGTCTGTTTACACAGTAACCTACATTACTGCTTATACCATGAGGGATGGCATCATTAATGATAGGGACTTGATCGGGGGACCCTTCGTGACTTCGAATGAATTGAGCGTCATTCAAAACGTTTGCCTATAAGATTTCGCAACAATTTTGGAAGTGTCAAAAATGTGTTTGGATTGGTTTATTACAGTTGAGTGGAAAAATAGAAAAAAGCAGTGATAGCGTAGTGCTGTGACCGTCGGACTGCCAAATCATAGGTCTCAAGTTCGAACCCAAACCACGCACCTCTGATTTTTCGAATTCATGTGCGTATTGTATAATTATCACTTGCTTCGGGGAAGGAAAACATCGTGAGCAAACCATAATGAAGGAGAGATATTTCTCGACGACATGTAAGGCCAAGTCAAAGGCCTATGGGCGGCATTTAAACTCTGACAGCATTAGGCACTAACCACACGATATAGAAGAAGTGGAAACATATTTAGATTGCTCTTTTTAACACTACTTGACTTGAAGTCAACAATTTTTAGCGAAAAAAAAACCATTTTTTTTTAATATATCCTAACCTGACAATACGACCCAGCAAACCCTTAGTTAAATTCTTTTTTTTTCTATTATATGTCCACTGATTGGATTCCGTAGCAAACCATGGAACGCATAAAAGGAAATCGACGTTAGTTCAGTTCCAATTTCAATATCAGATCGAGTCCGTGCCGATCTATTGTGCAAAACGTCCGAGTGTTCGGAAGTAAGCACGATGAGCCGAGGTGGGCGTCACCAGTGCCTTTCATGCCACCCTGTACGTATATTCCATTCAAATTTTTACCCTCAGAACGGTAGGCATGCTCGATGAGTGCTCTAACGTCCATTCAATGCAATTTGATGAAGCCAACGCGGTGTACGCTATTCAAACTGAACAGCACTGGTCACAATACCGTGATTTAATAAAGCCGCACCGAAATACCGGTTTACATGACATAGTCTTGTTTCTGACGTATTTGTCGTACAGTAATTGAGTTAATATTTGGGGAATTTAAGATATGATCAAAGGCAGAATTTGGGTTGATAGACATTCTTACACAAATCTGTGTGACGATGTTACCGTAATATAATCAATTTGGTTATAGAGGCATCTATTTTGAGTGATAAAATTTAGTTGCGGTTCATCAAAATAGTTGATGTTAAACACAAGTATATAAGGTCTATCTTTTCATACACGAAATGTTTTAAGAGTAACTTCTATAAGTCGTAAAGACGCCATAGCAACGAAATAAAAAAATATCTGAGTGTGTTTTTTCACAAAATTATTATAATTCTAAAATTTTTTGAGACTTTTTACATAAAACCTTTACTCCTATATTTTAACAATGACAGTAGGTAAATACGACGTAGTAAACTACCGTAATGAATGCTTAAAAATAAGGAGCCAGTATTTATTTTGTGGGTCAAGTTATTTTAAATTATTTATTTTTTATAAAAAAATATACTCAGATAAAAAAAAATCCCTTGAAATGGCTTTGTTATAGCCGTTAGATGATTCCCTGAAAATATTTCGTGTATGAATAGTTAGACCCTATATTGATCGTACTATATTTTAAGCGAGCGAAGTAATCCCTGGAGTGTAATTTTTATCGATTTAAACATTTTATTACTGTTTTCCCCTCACGACAGACTTTTATGCAGTTGAACTCAGTTTAAACAGTGTTTAAAAAAAACCGGCCAAGTGCCAGTCGGATTCGCGCATGAAGTGTTCCGTACCATCGTACTACGTAGAACTACTAATGTAGAACGAGTCTAATTGTCACAATTTTTATTATAGCGGTAAAAGAAGTACTTATTCTATGAAAATTTCAACTGTCTACCTATTACGGATCATTAGATACAGCCCGCTGACAGACAGACGGACGGACGGAAGAACGAACAGCGGAGACTCAATAATAGGGTCCCGTTGGTTACCCTTCGGGTAGGGAACTCTAAAAATCGTAATATATAGAAAGCTTCGCATTTAACATGTGAGAACATAACTCATTACATTCGCCAACAATTTGATTCAAAACCAGCGCTTACATTAAAACAATTACAAAACATATTCAAGCCCAACAATACTTGTCACTGCTTAACAGATTTCACTGAGGCAATAAATCTGCCAACGACGACAAACAACTAAAACTGAGTTATAACAACAAAGTCAAATTACTGAAGGAGTTTACCGCATCCAGGGTAGGAGGGGGACCAACGAGCAACCGACACCGGGGTGTTGTACGACCCCAGAATACTGATGCACCTAACTCTCCGAAGATTTTCGGATCGGGATTTTCCTTTCTTTACAATGGGTCCTACTCTGGGGGCATATCAATTGCACGCGGTTATGTCGTTAGAAAGTTTCTTCGGGCCACACCGTAGACATCGATTTTCTGGCTTAAGGGGAAGTGTGCGTGTGGCGGGAATAATACCGAGGTTGGTGATAAGTTGAAGAGACTGATATATTGGATGTAGCGCTGGTGTTTTTTATTGTTTAATCTCGGCTTATTTTCAGGTATTGCTTCATTGCTCTTTCTCATTATAAAGAAGTTATGGGAACTGCAATGAAGTTGTAGTTATTTTAGTAAATTCGTGCTGGCCGGCTTATTAGCACTTTTCACTGTAAAAGATGATACTGATATTGACATGACACCGGAACAAATAGTCCACATTGTTTATAGATATACATTATGTTAATGCGTAATTTTTTCATGCAATTCCTTAATAGACTTGAGTAATTATTATCATCATCATAATTACTAGACTTGAGTAGTAATTATTATCATCATATATCACACCAGATTAGGTTAGGTAGAGGTTTTCTAATAGTACAGCCACATTACGCCAGTTATGTTTAAATCGCATGTAATAGGGGCCGTATTGCCATCAACCGGGCACAAATCCAGACTCCTAGACTACTGAGAAATTCCTGATGAAAAAATCCAGTAACACTTTGCCCGACCTGGGTATCATACCCAGGACCTCATGTTCAGCAGTCGCACTTGCGGCCACTGGACCAGCAAGCCAGTATTAAGAGTGTATGCGGTAAATATGTCGTGTAAAAAAATAAATACTGCGACTCCAGCCGGTTTAAGCTTAGAGTACAATCAGCATCATCAACCAGCAACCAGCTTATGCCAGAACGAGAAATAATTAAATCAATCAAAATCAGCCAGTTGGTCGGCATTAGAGAAGCTTACAACTAATTCTATAGGAAATAATCGATCCCTCACTTATCTAGGACATTAGGCACATGCGATCCCTACATTTAATTTACATGAAAGTATCGGCTATTCATTTTTCTGTAAAAGGGGATTATCTATACGGAGTAGAGATCCCATGGGCATTAAGTGTATTGTAATACGGTGGAGTATGTCCCCATACGTTCGGTGAATTTATTGAATTATGAAAATTAAATAAATGGGCAGTTGGCATTGGGATTAGGGAGTTTCTTTTCGGATGTAAAATAAGATTAGGTTATTGTATCTACTTCGGACACCTTTTGTAAAAAGAAGGACCGTTATTATGATTTTTTTTTTTTCATTCTGTGAGTGACATTTCATATCAATTTAATATTATTGACATTATTATTTGACATTGCCTATTTTTGTGTGTGAGACATTTTCTTTATTATTTCATAATTTGATTGATACAGACATTATTTGTTAAATTTTGCATGCCAAAACTCAGGCAGAATGTACCCGGCTCACTATATTTAATAAAAACTTTATTATACAATACTTACATTCTATGAGAATAAATGATTTGTTTTGAAAATCTCAATGAATGACCACCCATTACATACCGAGTTTCCTCCGTGCCTCGGAAAACACGTTAAGCCGTTGGTCCCGGGTGTCATTTGTAGATCTTTGACAGTCGTTAGGTAGTCAGTGGCCCAAAAAGTCTGACAACCAGTCTTACCAAGGGGTATCGTGTTACCCAGTACTAACTGGGTTGTAGAGGTCAGATAATCAGTCGCTCCATGTAAAATACTGGTATTCAGCTGCATCCGGTTAGACTGGAAACCGACCCCAACATAGTTGGGAAAAGGCTAGGCAGATGATGATATACTAAGTAGGTAAATATGTAGAATGTTTTTTATGCTTGGATACTGTTTACCGTTTTACTTTTTTGTCTGTATTTTAAATTTTTTGAAAACTTTTAAGTAAATAACTTGAAATATAAATAATAAAAATATATTGTTACGTTAACGAAAAAGTAGTTTCAGTAATTCCGTGCAATATTAGCCATGAAAAAACTGATTCCTTGGTACAGAATCTCTTTATTTAAATAAATAAAACATGGTATCGCAGTATATAATAAGCAGTTACTATATGTTTTAATGAAGAATCCTATCAAGTCAAAAAATAAATTAATATTATTTTCTTACGTCCAATTTACGTTACCTTACGTATCCTGTAAGCCCCAAAACATCCGAACTAAATCAATTCCGTTTACACACTATGTCGTATTGAAACAACAAAAACGATCCGATACAGGCAGCCATTGCATTCCCTACATTCAGGTAGCAACCAGTAAGAGGCCGGATCAGTGCGGGCTCTAAACTCTGCTCACGGAGTTGGAAAATTGCATTCGTTATCGCATATCCGTATCCGGAGTGCCTACTTGCATTCTAGCATTGTTTTAGGGGAGATACGACGGCTAAGAAGGGGAGAATTGTTAAGATGTTGTGTTGGAGTGGCGTTGGAATTATTACTGTGGTGGCGAATTTATTGATATGTTAAATGTTTTATTTTTATAAAAATATGTTCCGTTGAAATAAGAGAGAGAGAGTTAAAAGTTGAGTATGAACTATTTCAACGTAATACCATCCAGCCCATTTTTTTTAAATCACAATGAGTTAAATTGAGATGTAAACAATTTTTTATTTAAATAAAAATATGTTCTGTTATTATCGGGTATTTATTAGTATTTTTTTAAGATTCCCATTTGAATACATTAAAATATCAAAGTTGCAAATATGGTTTATGGACCAGTGTGCATTTACTTGAAAGAGGTAGATCAAGGTAGTTACTAAGTTAGTGTGATTGTGAGAGAGCAAAGCACCTCTAAGTAAATTCAAAACGACTCACTATCATTATTTACATGAGAATCCAAATAAAGACTCATTTTATTTTCTAAAACTATCTAAATCTAAACACAAACAGACTTACCGCAGTCATGTCCACGTTATGTCACACTACTAACAATGCCTCCAGTCCACTGTATGGACACGGACAGTGAGTAACAAATGTCAGCCGATCTCGGTAAATAAATGTCTGACACAAATTGATTTATTGCCGATCGCGACTCCAATCTACTGTGATGTCCCATCATGATGGGCGCCATTATTTGTGGGTCAAAAATGGACGTGAAATGAGGCTGAATTTCAAGGTTTTTTTACGAAATAAAAATGCTGGTGCTCATTTTATCTATTTACTTACCTAAAGGGCTGAAAAATAGTACGAATTATTATAAGTTTTTAAACTATCCTGGTCACTAACATTATCATTAACACCATAAACGGGATATTTACCATGTTTACTGATACACACTAATACACACACACACACACACGCGCACTGTTTACTGGTAAACATGGTAAATATCCCGTTTCTAGTGATACGAATAGTTTGATAAATTTCAAAATTAGTTGCTTAACTAGACCACTAAACTATCGATATTGTAAATAACAACATTTATATTTCTATCATCAACTGCCTAGCCTTTTCCCAACTAAATTAGGGTCGGCTTCCAGTCTAACCAGATGCAGCTGAATACCAGTATTTCTTTTATTATATATCTATCTTAAACAGAAATAACTACTCAACCGAAAAATAATTTTCTCACTTCTGGCCAGTAAATAGCACCAAATCATTGAGTCCATTACCTTTCCTAATTACTTATTTCTTCCTCCCACCTGCCAATACATTTCCTGCAACCCCATACAAAACCAGCGAGACATCAAACCGTTTCACTACCCAGCGAAAAGTATACTTCCCTACACCCTCTGTCTACGCGACAGACGACATCCCTGAATGACCTATTCATCCCAGTTCATCCTGCTAATGGAGTTGCCTTTTTAAGGTGCAAATAAATAGTCAGTGCGCCTCAAAGAATTCCCCTCACCATGAAAGTGTGGCTAATTAATTAAAAATTTTCTACACTTTGAGTACTCTGGTAGTTGGCAAAAATATTTCCTCAATTTTCTCTTTTGACTTTTGCTTTATTTAGGTTTTAATTTAGTTTTACTGGTTTCCTTTTACTTGGTGTCTGAGGGCTTTTAAGTAAGTAGACTTCTTATAAAATTCTGTGAAAAGACACTGATGTCTTTTATGAATTTTGAAGTTTATTTTGTTGAGAGGGAACCCTCTCACTCTTCATTTTTACAGGCAGCTCTTGCTTTATTATTAGTATTTTTTTCTCTCACCTAATCGTCGTAATGCCTTCACATACTTTTACCTATTGATGAAACATAGCATAGCATACGTATAATCAGCATAAATAACGTTACCCCTACTGATGCTCTGGCCTTTTAAATATCTGTGAGCGTTAGTAGGCCTTAATCCACATCGCGTTCTAATTAGTGCATTTGTGTATTTACTACCGAATTCACTGACGGTCGACCACTTTTATCGCGGTAGTATGTCACATATCTTCGTAATTTTCGTTCTAGAACATGCCGCTTAAAACACCATATCAAATTAAATTAAACAAGGTTGGTGTTTTTATAACTTTTATTTCTTTTCAATATAAAAAAATTAAAATAAAAAATTAAATGTGATGAAAAAAAGAATGAAATGTGATGAAATTTACATGTAGATCGCTAGACGCTTTACGTGTTCAATATAATGATGGTTTTAGGATGCTGCTGGAGCTGCCTCGTGTCTGTAGCATCAGGAATGTTTTTTGAGGTAAGAACTGATTGTTTTACAACAATTGCACGCAAACGTATGCCTCCCTTATGCTTCAAGTGCGCGTCAGCGTCTGCAGTATCTTAAATACCATTATAGAAAGAGTTGATTGCCCTCTTGTGTGTTACGGGAACAGTGTGCACACGGGTTCCAGGTCAACAGTTTTTCATTTTAGATAAGTTTAACTAACATAGTTTTAAGTATTACTAACAACTTATGGATTTTTTATCTGAAATAAATGCTAAATAATAATAAATCTAGGACATCACATTTAATGTCTCTTCCTCTACTCCAACACAAAACAAATAGAGCGTCATTCCAAGATCCAAAACGAAATATTTACTTATTCATTTAAGATTCCGTTATGCATTATTAGGATGGAACACGCCAATCTCGCTGGAGGCAGCATTCTTCACAACATGTTCTATTAGCTCCACATGCCAATATAATTGAACATTCTCAAGTGCCTTAAATATTTGCGACTAGCGAACAAGCCTGCCTTTGCGCACAGCCATGTTTCATGGATATTTGTGATGAAAGATGAAAATTTTTGTTGATAAAAATAACAATATCACGCCTGTAATCCCCGAAGGGATAGGCAGAGGTGTTATGTACTTAATAGTACAACCACATTTCGCCTCTTATGTTTACGTCCCATGTAAAAGGAGGCGAGCCTATTTCTATCAACCAGGCGTAAATCCAGACTGCGTGGCTGCTACTAAGAAATTCCTGATGGAAAATCCCAATAACACTTTGCTCGACCCGGGAATCGAACCCAGGACCTCATGCTCAGCAGTCTCGCTTACGGCCACTAGACCAACGAGGCAGTATAAATGAATCTATTAGTGATATTTTTCAAGCTTTTCTCTGTGTACCTACCGTAAAATATATGTGCAAACAACTTTATCAAAATACAAGATATTACATATTTTGTATGTTACTACAATAGCATCCGTTTAGACTAAAAGCCGACCCCTAAGAAAGGCTAGTCAGATGAATATGATATTTCTCGTCAACCTCCAATAATCCGGCTGCAAATAAAGATTATTTATTTTGTACCTTCAATACCTTTATGAAAAGAAGATTCTCCATACAATACATTCACCATTTCATTATCCAACATAAGTGTTAATTTCGCTTTCCGCTCAACAAGCAAAACCAAAGACAATAGACAGACAGATGCGCCAGACACTCCATTTCATACTGTTTGGTAATAAGTCGGCAATAAAGCCGGTCTTGCATTTATAATCCCCGCTCCCCCCATACACCCCGTTTAGATCCGTTCGGTATTGGTAATGAAAATTCGAGACGTCTCGCCGCGGATTTCACTCTTGTTTGGGGAATCCGATTCCTTTGAATTGAGGAAGGATTGGAAAAATTGTGACTGATTAATCTGAAAAGTTTTATTTTGTTGCTTTAAGATTTTGTTTTAGTTTTTTTCTTGGCTTATTTTCTTGATGTAAAATGAACTTGGACGTTTTGCTCAGATATAAAATACAAAAATATTTATTATATCTCAAAACATTGTGTCATACACAAACTGAGGCAGCCCCAGTAAGTTACAATAGTACTTCTGCAGGGGCTGTCTCACTCTTCCTTTAGGTGGTATCTTAGCAATGATATTATAATATATGATTACTACTGAACAGGAAAAAAAAATAATTAAGCAGCTCTCCCTGTCTGAGGAGATGAGGATGTGTACGTTTGTGTGTGCATGTGTGTAGACATCAGTGGCAAAGGTTCCATACAACTCGAATCCTACCGGCTTCCCTTCGAAAACTGGCACAGTCAGTATTTTATAGACAAATAATAAAATCGCATTAAAGATATCTACTCCGGCTTATCTCTTACAAAAATTGTCCCTTCGCTACTGGTAGACATCCAGCATGTTAGTTTACCCTGAAATTTTTCTGTTTATTCGAGATATTATCTTGACAAGGCAAGGAACATCAAGAAAGGGCACGCCACCATAGTGGCGATAAGTCCCCTCTTTGAGGAGTGGCTAGAGAGGCGCCACGGCGCCCTCACCTACCGCCTGACGCAGGTCCTCACCGGACACGTTTGTTTCGGGAGGTTCCTGCACCGAATCGGGCGGGAGGAAACGCCCGGGTGTTTCCACTGCGAGGATCGTCCGGAGGACACGGTGGAGCACACCGTGGAGGTCTACCCCGCTTGGGCGGAGCACCGCCGTGTCCTCGTAGCGGCGATTGGCGGCGGCGATCTCTCGCGTCCGGCCCTGGTCCAAGCCATGGTCCGGAGCGAGAGGAAATGGGAAGCCGTCACCTCCTTCTGCGAAGCAGTCATGCTAGTGAAGGAGGTGGCAGGACGTGAGAGGGAAAGAACCTCACGTCCCAGCCGCCGCAGGAGACGCCCTGGGCGTCGGGGGTCACGTGGTGGCTCCCGGCCACCGTAGGCGCGGGCCTGTGGCCGGCGAGTTATGGGCTAGCTCGTCGTCCGGCCGTCTTATGACGACAGGCCGTGTCGACGGCGCGTTCGTGTTCCACGTGCGCCTCAAAGAGATGTCAGCAAATAAGTAGGGGTCCGCATGGGCCGATGCCTGCCAGGGCTGCGGGACTGTTCCAAAGAGATACCGTGGCCCTGGAACACAAAGGGCAAAGAAGGAACATGGATGGGTTTTAGTCAGTACAAGTCTGAAACTCCCTTCCGCTCCACCCAGAGTGGGGGGGGACCCCCCCCCCCACTCTGGGCGGAGCATTTGATGATTTCCCATCCGCAAAAAAAAAAAAAAGAGGAACATCAAGAAATGATTGCGACTTTTGTCAAGTAGTTGAGAGTTAACATTTTTAGACAAAAGACGCAGGACTTTAACTTCAATTTAGGCAAAATGAAACCATAACAAAACAATAGCATTATTTTCTTCAAAAACAAAAAACCAACTTGCCTGAGAGATATTTCTTGACGGCATGTAAAGCCAAGTCAGAGGCTCATGGGCTGTATAAAAACTCTGCCACTAGGTTAGGCACCAACCACACGATAAAGGAACGGAAAGGTATTATTTTATTAATATTCGCTTCTTTTTAGTATGGATACTTAGATAGATACAACCAAAGAGATGGAATAAGGAAAGGACCTGCATTCTTCGGGCAACTAAATCAGTAAATAATGCAGTCCATGACTGGCGTCTGCCATACTCTCAGGTAGACAAAGGGTGACCTATTCTTATCAAGGGATAACAAAGCATCTATATACACATCTGGTTAACTGTCCGTTAGTCCGTCAGCTGTACTTAATAATGTATTAACCCAAGAGCATTGTTAAGTAACTGGCTACCCGCAGCCAGTTTACATTATGCTTGGTTAACCGATACGTGGTGTGATTGTGGCCGTTTATAGATCTGTGGTTGCAAATATTTGTCTGACATTTTTGCACGTTGCTTGAATAAGAGGGCTTTTTTAGTGGTCGTAAAAATGTTTACAGAATTACACATAGGTGCAGGTGATAGAATGAATACACTTTATTATGCACACTATAATGTCTGATGACGGCACGGTTGCAGTGGTTGAGCGATAGACTGGTGCACTGCATGTCGCGTATTCGAATCCTGCACGGAACAAATTGGTGTGGCCTACAGTTAGTTGTTCCGGGTCTGGTTGTTTATGGATGTGAGTTTAAATGTTTGTACCCACGATTCAGGAGAAATTCCAAGTGTGGTTAATATTTAAAAAAAATATAGATATAAATGCACATTTTACATAGGATCATAGTCAAAAAGGTTCGCGGAAGCGACAAGCGATCATGGAAGTTACAAAGAAGATCTAATAAAAAGCACCTAAGTAGGTACCGTATTAAATTATGTTAATAGAAAAATATAAACAGGATCTTAGTAGGTACTAACTCATTGATTCAAATACTTTCCCAGAAAACTTTTCACTAATTGAACCTTACAAAATATCCCTCATACCAGATTTAGCGACTTATTTTGATATGATTTGTTAATCGCTAAAGTGGGGAATTCCGAGGGTGAAATGTTTCCCCTAAACCATTATTGTGACGATGCATTTCCGCAAAGAAACGCCTTATTCAATAAATTAGGCGAATATTACCCTCCGGTTACCTCACAATAAATAGCCTTTGGAGACAGAAAACTTTGAGCAATGTTGCCGTTGAGACAGAGGCAAAGCTAAAGATTATAAGAATTTTGTACCTAAATGGGTACGCATTTAGGTACAAAATTCATAGAATCGAAATTCAGCTCGACGCAAGGCGGTTTGAAGTTTTAGTAAGTACTATGTCCTATTACACGATAGGCCACAAAAAGAATTGTAATGTGTTTATTCTTAAAATGGCCAATGGATAGTTTTGTTCACGTAGATTGTGAGTTTACTCATTCGATAGTTTTTTAAGGTATTTGAGGAGCTCGTGTCTAAATAATTACAGCCGCTCGGGCCGATCTTTAGGTTAAGCTGAGCTTGCCTAGGTTGGTCCGTGGATGGGGGACCACCCATTACATACCGAGTTTCCTCCATGCCTCGGAAAGCACATGAAGCCGTTGGTTCCGGCTGTCATTTTTAGATCTTTGACAGTTGTTACAGGTAGTCAGTTGCCCGAAATTCTGACAACCAGTCTTACCAAGGGGTATCATATTATCCAGTACTAACTGAGTAGTAGAGGTCAGATATACAGTCGCTCCATATAAAATACTGGTATTCTGTTGCAACCGGTTAGACTGGAAGCCGACCCAACATAATTCGGAAAAGGCTAGGCAGATGATGATGACTGCCTTGTTTTCAAAGCCATGATGTTTCAAACCAAAGTATTGGTGCAGCAGGTTTAACACAATGTAACCTCAGTCCTATCAAAAGTCTAGCCACCCTTATAACTTATTCGTACTCAAAACTTCCAAACGATCATCCGAACTTAACCCGTCAAAACTCACGTCCAAAAAAAATGGTACAAAAGTTCCCAAACTTTAAATAAAGCTAGGATAACCGTCGCGTTATCCCGGACGCTTTGTGATCGGGATTCGACGGCTACGGTATCATGAATGAGTAACGCTAGAGGTCATGAATGTTTTATAAGTCGCTCGGTGATACCCGGGTCGATCACACCTCTATCGCCAAGGACACGGGATACGGTGAGAGATATTATTATAACGTGGCCGTTTTAGGGTTGTTTTTTTGCGGACTTGGATTTTTCTTTGATTGTTAGTTTTGTTTCTTTTTAATAACGGTTTTTATTATAATGAACTGTACAATCTTTCAAAGCATACTACTACTACGACTACTATACTACATTCAGAGCATTTCAAACAACATGAATGCTCTTTTTTCATGACTAGATAATTCGTTTTCGTGTGGTTAGTGCCTAACCTGGTGTCAGAGTTTTTATGAATGGCCTCTGAATTGGCCTTACATGCCTTCGAGAAGTATCATCTCATGCATGTTTGGTTTTCTCATGATATTTTCCTTCACCGAGGAGCTCGTGGCTAAATAATAACAGCCACTCGGGCCGATCTTTAGGTTAAGCCGTGCTTGCCTAGGTTGGTCTGTGGATGGGTGACCGCCTATTACATATCGACTTTCCTCCGTGCCTCGGAAAGCACGTTAAGCCGTTGGTCCCGGCTGTCATTTATAGATCTTTGACAGTCGTTAGGCAGTCAGTGGCCCAAAAAGTCTGACAACCAGTCTTACCAAGGGGTATCGTGTTACCCAGTACTGACTGGGTTGTGGAGGTCAGATAATCAGTCGCTCCATGTAAAATACTGGTATTCAGCTGCATCCGGTTAGACTGGAAGCCGACCCCAATATAGTTGGGAAAAGGCTAGGCAGATGATTTTCCTTCACCGAAGCTAGTGATAATTATACAATACGCATATGAATCCGAAAGATCTGAAGTGCGTGTCTTGGGACTCATGACCTGGTCTATGACTAAACAGTCCGACGGTCACACCACTAAGCTATCACTACTGTCACTAGCTAATAATTATGCTCAATTTAAGAAACCATTGTAAATTATATCTTGTCAATGTCTCCATCGAATTATTTTTTTGACTTTAAAGATTATTACGTGTCCTTGAACTAGAAACTTTTACCTTAAAACTCACATAATATTTGGAATCTCTCAAAAAAACTGTCATGTTTTCACAAAAGAAATAACAAAATAATTCATCGTATTTTCTGTTACAGTCTCACATAAGGCATAAACACACGGAACAATCGAAGCACACGTACGGCAGATTTCCCGGATCGAAGCGGACCCGGACGTCCTTACCCTATCCGATAATGGCGGAGATTTATAAAATATTCAACGTCTTCAGCGTTATTTATGAGCCCTTCATGCTGGAACAAAAGCTTTATGTTAGTCTCCTAAGGTTTGTTAATGTGAAAATAAAAACAAGCTACCGAATAATGTTGGGTGAATATAAATGTTGTTTCCTTTGTTTTGTTATTTTTGTGTCAGTCATTTTATGAGTAGAGGTTTTTGAGAAAGAACCGAAACACTTACACCCATATCTATAAACAAATCAAAGTGATTACTTGAGTAAAAGTAACAATTTAAGACACGATTATTATTCTGTATTTAGTAACTACTTAAAGATAGAACTTTGACGGTTCTATTGCAGAAAAGTGGTTGCATAAGTAATTACTTTAACTCAAGTTATTACTTTAATTTGACTATAAATACCAGGGTTAGGTCTTCTACGCGTTTTGTTTGGTCTCATAAGCAATGAGGTTCTTGTTGTGCTTATCCTCAGGCTAGGCTCCTTAATTGATACAATATTATTAAAGAAATAAAAATGACGATTCTTTTTATCCCGTATGGAACCCGTTTATTACGTCACTTTCACCGAATAAATTCATAAGAATTCGAAAGGAAGAATTGTATTGTCTAAATGGAAACTAATTGGACAGCTCCAAATTAATTCCAACAACAACGGCAAAGCTTGAATTACCTCCACTAAAATTCCAATGAAAAATCCCACCCTTACCTAGTACAATAATAAGCAGCTGAAGTTCAAAACGCACAATAAAGACATATGATTGAGGAGTACGACTGACAGATAATTACATGTTTGAAGCGTATCCACACGGGGCGATTAGTTCACGCCCCTATACTTACCTGACACACTGGCTGTAAAACTTTATAAAATGATTGAGTTTTTAACCCTTTTGAGTAAAGGTAATTTAGGGGTTAACAACAATGATATTACAAAGAAGATACACTACGTTCATAATGAGCAGCGTTCAAATATCGTTGCGCTGTTACGACGGCGATGGATAACATGGAACGTATGATACAGAAAGACATAGCTATTTCGCTTGAAATACTTAAATTACGACAATTGTCTGAATTTGTCTGCAACAATTTGCGCACGCTAGTGCAATATCTGCCTCTTTTATAATATCATTGTTTAACGATAATATAGGCCATGTAGTTTTGTAACCTCACACAAACTCAACTGTTGAACAGATTTGTGACCACAGACGCTAGCATCAGCTACCCAGCCTTTTTCAAACGTTGTGAGTGTGAGGTCTGCTTCAATATCAATCACATGGTTGGTGTTGGTATGAAAAAAAGCATTCTATTTAAAAATAACCGTCGAATATTTTCCCTACCCTGCTAGTCTTTCACTTACCTACTTTTATAAAACCCACATTTACTAGTCACCGTGAAGTTAATCAATTATAATTTAAACCTAATCAACATTACGCCAGTATACACGGAACTTTTACTGCATTACTCGAAGGAAATAGCAACGCCTTTTGCATGTCGCAAATAATAATTACCAACACGTCTTTAACTAGTAAGAAGGCATCAAATATGACTGTTTTATTCACTGTGTTACGTGACATACGTGGAAAAGCCTGGGTGAAATCTTGAACAATTTTATGATTGAAATTAATAAGTATGAAAAAGTGTTCAATCATCATTGTTGATTAATAAAAGTAATAGATCAATAAAAGTAGAAGAGAAGAGAAGACGAAGAGAAAAGAGAACACACCCACACACAAAGAGAGAATGGGGAAGAATGTAAAAAAAAAAAGGAAATGAATGAAACAAGCATAGAAAAAAGAAACTTATACAAGAAAAGTTATACAATCTTATACCTAAGTATGTATTAATCAAATCATATTTACGCGGCTCTTGTGAGGTAAGTACCTATACATACAGACAAAAAAATATTACTGTACTACTTTTGTACTTTGTCGCAGTTCAATTGTATGAAAATCTTTAGGAATTGAAGAGAAAAACAAGTGTGTGCCAGCTGGTTCTAGTCCCACGAGTGTTGTAAATTCATGTGCCTGCATGAACCAAGGAAAACACGATATCATGTGTGCAAGTAGGTAACGAACTTTACTGGGAAACGATACAAAACTGATTTGTTACTGAAATGATTGAAGAAAAATCAAAGTCTTTTATATAGGTTAGGTTTTTTTTTTGTGTAGGTTAAGTTTACTAACATAGTTGTAAGGAAATATTGTTACTAACTTTGTGAGTCCTGTTACTTGTGAATTAAATATAAGTAAATAAATAAATATAAAGTTTCAAAGACTTTGAGGATCTTTATTTTAATTTGTTTGTTGTGGATATCAATATTTCACAAAGATATAGCACCATGAGAACCCGGTGTAATAGGCGTCTTGAGTAAAAGGCGAGAGGCGAAATGCGAAAAAAAAATATTTCAGGAAAATTCAGGTTTAATATTTTTTATCAGCCACTCAAAACAAGCTTGAAAATTAATCTCGCGAAAGTCCGTCCTAATACTTTAATCTTCCCCAAACTTCAAAGGCCGACCTCTGCATCCTCAATTTTAAGGTCAATTTCTAAAATACAGAAATCAATTTCGTTTGAATTAAAAAATAAAAGAGGTGGATGTCCAAGGGGAAAGTTTCCCGAGATTAATTCTCTTGATAAAATTTCACGGTTCAAGAAATCCAACTACCGGTTGCGTGGGGCGATGAACGATACTGATTACGTTCGTCTCGGCGAAGACTTATGACTGGGTTAGAGTTGACTGTTTCTTTAAAACAAATGGAAAAGGCTTGGAAAAGTTTATCTTTGAAGGTATTTTTAAAAGGGCCTTATTATTATTTGAGTTCATGGTTTATGGATGGCTCTAGAAATAATAAACATACCCAAACGTATGTGCCATTGAGAACTGAGTGTAATTAATTCTAATGGCATTAAAGAATAAATACACAACAAAATCAGTACAACACTGAAGCTCAAATAAAAATAAAATTCTGTTCTTTTTGACAATACATAACCTTAGTCATTACCTACTCACAATATTGTTCAGATCTAAATATATCCCAAACCAAAATCCCAGATTGAATTGTAGATATCTTTAACTCAACGTAAAAATAAGCGTTTTCTTATTCCATTTCTACCATTTCGCTCAGTCTATTTTCGTAGCCGTAGCGCTACGTCTGTGCTACGGGTCGTAGCTGGCGCTACGAGTCCCAAGAGATAGAAGGCCTCCGTAACCTTACTACGTTCTGCCTTCGCTTAGAGCTAAGCTACCGTCTTATTATTTTCTAGATCATTTTCAAAAGCTGTTTACATAAATGTATGTCTATTACGTTTAGGAGAGAAAATTTATTTTTGGGAAAAACGGTAATTGGGAAAGATTTGGCGTCGTCCTTTTTGTACGCCTTTTTACGTAACGGCTTGTATTTTTTTTCTCAATGTCTTCTTCAATGTATTTCTTTGCTCCTTCTTCGTATTTTGATAAGGCTTTGATTTTAGGAGAGTCCATCCTTTCCTTACTAATATTATGAATGCGGAAGTAAGATTGTTTGTTTTTTTTTATCTCCTTTTTACACCTAAATCACTGAACCGATCATCCTGAAATTTTACCGAAACGGACATACGGTACCTCTCATCCCGAAAAAAAGTCATGATTGAATTACAAGTAGAGAACCAGCCGAATTGATTGTCAAATTATAAATTAACGCGAGCGAAACCGCGGTCAAACGCTAGTATATCATACTTTAGCCTTTTAATCGGTGCTACTGAACTCGACTGATCAAGAACGGCACATAGCATAATCAGCCTATTAATGTTCCCACTGCTGCGACGCAGGCCTCCTCTCTATGAGAGGGAATGGGCTATACCACGCGGGCCGAGTGCGGGTTGGTAGGTGTCACATGTCTTCGAATATTTGGTTCTAGGACATGCCGGTTTCTTCACGATGTTTTCCTTCACCAGAACGGAACATTTTTCTTAATAAAATCTCAAAGAATGAATTCAAATGGTCATAAAAATAGTCTTAAACCGTTCCATTGAGCCTCAACTTAAAATATCCATTACACAAACAAAAGCTGACCTCGTAGTACAAATTGATAGTAAATTGGACCCACAAAACACCCATTAACGGTAAGCAAAGAGAATTAAACTGTGCATCGGTAATTCTAAGTCGTTTAGACAACTTCTGTTATGCGTTGTCGTAGATAAACAATCGAATTAAGAGCTTAATGGAGCCACAAATTGAAAACTACTGTTTTGTTGTTTTCCTGCTTTAAACTGTTATGAGTTTCTGAAAATGTTGTGTTGTTATGTTATGACGTTCCGTGTAGTTTTCGACAAATGTAGTGGTGACATAGATTTTGTTTCAAGAAACTACTTGCTATAATAGGCGGTTAAAAGATGATTAAGCAAGCGGCTGCTATTTTTAGCCGTGACTGTCGAGTGCACCACGTGACGTTGACAAACGGATGCGCGTTTGCGACTACTGTACTACGACTCACCATAGTTCGAATGCACGTGAGTGCGACAAACTGTAGATTGACATCACGCTAGTGCAACTAAAACTTATGCGACACTGCTGTCTACAGGGTGTAAAAGGACCCTTTACACGCCGTCAAATAAGCATTTTGTACCCATGTGTTGCTCAATATTCGTTAGTTTGAGATACAGAATGCTTCGTTAACGGCTTGTAAAGGATCCTTTTATAGCATGCATACGAACTTGTGTAGTGTCGAACTATTGTCGTACAAGCATTTGTCGCACTAGCGTGCATTCGAACTATGGTGAGTCGCAGTACAGTTTTTTCGCACAACTGTTAATCGCAGTTTGTCGACCTCACGAGTACTTCAGAGCTGACTTGAGATAATGAGACGTGAAGAATAAATTATTATTATATCGTATTTCAAAATGCAAGCCCGAGAAGATTATACTCGAGATATCAATGGAAGTATTTAAATGCAGAGATTGAGTCGGTCACTAAGATTGAAGTTGCATAAGCTTGATAGCCTATAATGTATTCACTGCTGGAATGCAGGCTAGCTCTTTATGAAAGGGAGTGGGCTGTAATCCACCACGCTGGCCCAGTGCAGGTTGGTAGATGGCACAACATCTTCAAATTTGTAGTTCTAGGACATGCCGGTTCCCTAACGGATGTTTTCCTTCACCGTTTTGATAGCAGTGGTGACTGGAGTTGACTTTCGTATTATCTCCTGATACCAACGTCCATCCAAAGGCTATCTGGGCTATGTCGCTATCAGCAATACGACCGCCATTGTTACCATAAAAAACACAACTGTTTTACAACATTGCTATTGTAAAATAGTTGTGTTTCAATTTTGGTGTACAATAAAAAATATTCTATTCCATTCCATTCAATTTCTTTATGAATGAACAGTTGGGGATGATATTGACACATAATATTTAGTACTAAAAGTTCTTGTCTTGTTTTATATTGACACATAACATTAGGTTAAAATAGTTCTTGAGATGTCTTTAATATAGACTTGCCAGCACTTGTAAACAACAAAAGATAAAAATCTATCAAAGCAAACAGATTTATTTTCCCACCAGCCAACTCACAACTCCCTGCCACCTCCATCTTATCTTAGCACAAGTTCTAAGAAACTTCCTACTCGACCAAGACCCGGAGGCTATGAGCCAACCACCCGCCATGTTATTTCACACAATTAGCCAGACAACACGCTCGCTACTTAGTTAGCACAAAGTTTTACTTAATGTTACGCTTTTTGGCACACAAACTAATACAGTTTTTCTGGGAAAAACGTTCCATTTTTGTATGAGGATTCTGAAGTTAGATCTTAATAGTTTTTGTACGGTTTTTTGGGGGCTAACATGAGGTAACTTTTAGAGTGTTCCTGCGAATGTAATCGTGCGGGGCACTGTGGAGTCAACAGCTGTTTCGGATTAGTGTTGTGCAACAACAAGATACATTTAGTACAATCTCTTATTTAACTTATTAAGCATAAAGAATATTATTTGTTTAACCTGTAAATAACAATTATTAAGGTTATGATACCTACTTCAAAACCATGATCTGACTTTTAATATACCTCTTTTAATTTTTAACAAAATATCAATTACTCAAGGAAAAGATTTAAAAAAACATGGCCGGTAATAAAGGGTGAAATAAAAATGTGCTTTAAGATAATAATATTTATGAATTTTGTCTTAATTGCACGTCATTATCTTTATCTCATCACTGTAATTCAGCAGGCTGTTATAACATGGAATATTGTCGGCATCTTTCAAGTGGGAACAGGGGCCCGACGTGCTGTAATTTATGTGTTAGGGTGAGCCTTGCTCATCGCAGGGCACATCTGGTTTTATTCAAGGCACTACCATTCTGAAGAAGCCTTCAAATAAGGTAGTTACGGTTGGATACTCACGTTTATAACGATGTGACAACGCCTATAAAAGTTATGTTCGAAGTTGCATTTACATGTTGTCAACTTTGCTATTAAAATATTGTAAGGCGTTATTTTCTAGTGAACTCAGTTTTTCGCCTGTTAATTTATTTGAGTTTAAGTAGCTATTACTAAACAAGATTTTCATTAAAACTCCTAAAAGATTTATTCAGATTTAAAAAAAGTTTTTGAGTGCGTTAACGAACTTGTAGCTGTAACTTGCCTTTTAAACGAAATCGTACTTAATTATTATTCATGTTTCGGTATCTTGCACCGTATTTCGGTTAAGTTTGGTAATGGAAAAACTTTTTTTAACTGCCCAAATCTCGGGGTCCGTTCATAAATAACTGTTACAGCAAGCTGTTACGCACGACCGGTGCTTTACGGGGTTGCCCGTGTTGAAGTTGGAATATGCCATGTTTGACTTATTTATTATGTTTTAATTTTTCGAAAAGTATGATTTTATCACAAATATTTTCATACACCGGTCTATCAAAATGTTTATCAAAAAACCATCCTTTTGGGCTACGCCGTAGTAAAGTAAAAAGAATGAACGCTTATGTGTGAGTGAGACCTTTGACTGGATTTAATCTTTCAAACAATAAGGTAAGGTTTGTTTTAAAAAAAAATTGTAATTAAAAGTAGGTACCTATTTTAAAGAAAAATCTCAACAATTTATCTCAACCTTATTAAGCCCTTTACAATCCTTTGCCATTAAGTTTGGTAAACAATAAGAACCTGGCAACACCTACAAGCCATTCCTTCTCTAGATCACAACGAGGGGTCAAACAGCACGTAGGTAATTATTTAAAAGTCCCTGTTGCAAAAACATTTTTGTTTTTTTTTAAGCTAAAAATGTGGAGAAAATAAGCGATTTTCCTTAAAGATTAAGTTAAATTAGGTACGGCGTTAATATGTTCGGAGTGCTCTTTACAATTTTCTTCTTATCTTTAGAGTATTTATGTTTCTTTTTTTAAAGGTTTTTTTTTGTTTTACTTAATGCTTTAGATTGTGGTGTGAATGGGTTATCTTTGTAACAGTAAATAATTTTTTTTTTTGGTTCTGTATTTTCTTGTTATTTTTTATCGTTTAGGCGCAGAATGTGTGAATTTTCGTGTCCAGTTCGCAGAATGTCCAGTACGCAGAATGTCCAATTCGCAAAATGTCCCATTCGCAAAATGTCCAATTTGCAAAATTCTAATCCCATCAAAAACATAATATGTACAAAAATGCAAGTCTCGCAAAACAATTCTTCGGTAAAAACAAGATCAACCTGTCACACCCTCTATACACTTACTCTCTCTCCTGTATATACTTGAAGTCTCCAAATATAAGCAAGCTTTAAAAACGGAACGTTAAACTGGTTTAACATCAGAAAACGACCAGTCTTTTTCCAATAAAATATATTGCCCAACCGGCCATTGATAACACAAAATCAAAGCCTCACAAACCGTTTAAAACCACAAAAGGAGGTTCTCAGGTCGAACTAGGAGGCGCTATCAGCTGCAAGCCGGACGTTCTCTCTTTGAGTTATGGCGGACCACATCCGGTGAATGTATTTCCGGTTGTGTGTGCCCGATCGCCACGGACAGTTGACCGCTCAATGAATCATAGCTAATCAGGGGATGGGCTAATGTCTTGTTAGCTTTTTAGCTTTGGACGTTAGCGAAGGAAATTACTGTTCGATATCTCTGGTGATGACTGCTGCTGTTAATGAGTTTGTTTTTGGTGTAGGACGTATGTACTAGGTATACAAGGTGTAAACGGACCCTCCGCTGTCAACCGAGCATTCTGTACATCAAACTAAATAACTCAACGCAAAAATTGTTGCTGGGAAACGACTTTTTTATGAGGTGAAAAATCACGTTTTAAGGTAGGGCTCAATGTAACGCACTCAAATCATTGTGCTGATGGGTGCGTTGAATATACGGGGCCGTGGAGGTATTCAAAATTTAAGTTATGACATTAAAAACTAGTAATAAAAAAGAAATAACTTGGAAAAAAACAAATGACAAAGTTGAACTTTGACCCACAAAATCTCCGTAACTAAAAGCTTTCCAGGTTGGAACAAAAAAAATATCGCACTGACGGGGAGAAAAAGTGATTGTCGGCTTCGCCCATTAGTTCAAGGAATGCAGAATAATTTGTAAAATAAGACAGTCTCCTCTGATGGGGTTTCATCGATGGCTCCGATCTGCGCATGCGGCGTCTCCCTACACACAATGACTCACTATGTTGCGCCATATCTTGATGATGCCTTGTCGCCTGTGCACTTGATGATGCTTGGAACGATCAGTGAGCGCAGGTTGCATAACTGAATTTTAAGTCAAACATATTTGAACTTTTTGCAAACATATGAAGCGAAGCGATTAATCATAACTAATCATTGTCATTAATCATAACTAATCATGGTCATGTCTTGTTAGCTCGCTGTAGACCCTATTGTGGAGAGGAATCAATTGCCGTGTTTATTTATTGCCAGTTCGATATTTTTGGTGACAACTGCTGTTGAGTTCTTCGTTTCTTTAGTAAAGAGATTGGAGTGGTCTGTGTAGTAATATGAAGTGAAACGATAGTTTCGAAATAGAGAAGGTACTTACAACAGAGCTCTGGCTAGGTATATTCTGTATATTGACGTACTAGCTGTGCCCCGCTATTTCACCCGCCGCTTCTGTCCCTCACAGCGTGGTGTTATATAGCCAATGACCATTCTCGATAAATGGACTGTCCAACACTAAAATATTTTTTTAATTCGAACCAGTAGTTCCTGAGATTAGCTCGTTCAACCAAACAAACAAACTCTTCAGATTTATAATTTTATAAATAGTATAGATTGGTATCTACTTACATTAACAGATGATCTGTATATGCGGTAATGCTACATAAACTATTGCTATCTATAACACAGTAGTATGCAACTCTGAGGATATTGTGCAAACAATACATTCTTCAACAACTATTCCACTTAATTCTACTTGCTATGTGAAGCTTCCCTTGAGAGTAACTCATACTTCGAACTCGTGTACAGAAGAATAGTCTATGCATCTAAAAGATGAACTAACTTTTGATTGATACAACAAACATCGATTAATGCTAACTTTTTATGTAAGTAGAGAAATACCACATAAAAATATAGTAATTGAATATTAAGCTGCAAGCTATTCTTATTCAACAAACTTCATTAACCTGGGGGAACACCTGCCGCCTGGATTGCAGTGGACAATCTGGAAATCTCTTTACCGATTTAACCCCTCTTGGCCTAGGCCAATCTGGATATCTCTTGGCCTAGGCTCTCAATCGGTTAATGGTCAATCCAACTTAGGTTGGCCGCTGTTAGATTCAAATTCAAATTCAAATTCATTTAATGTTAACTTACACAACAGAATACTAACAGGTTTAACAGCGAGTCCCAAACTAGGCATAGTCTGTATCTTGGTGACCCAGACATTAGACAAAGTTAAAAAATTACAATGTTCTGCTAGCGCCACAAAAATAACTTAGATTAAATTAGCAAAATATGATAAAAAAAAATAAAACAAAAATAATTACATTGAAAATAACTTAAAAGGTCGATGAATCGAACGAAGAGACGTGTAATCCATCCCAGACACTATGACAGTGTGGAGCTTCTTTGCAGGATATCATCTCCATTCCATCCCGCACTTCTTTCTGCTACTTTCAGGATTTAAACAAAGCCAACGTTAGAGTTAGAGCTGTGCAAGTGACTACATACTGGTCTGGCAAAATGTGAGTGTACTCGACACGTAACGAAGAATAAAACTGCCCCACATCCCAAAAAAAACCAAAGCTGAAGCACAGAGCAGAACTAAACTCAATTTACATTCCAATACTTCCGTTGTCCTATTATGATGTAAAAATTCATTTCTTTATATACATGTACGGAATATTTCAGCGTTCATTAATGTTTGACTTTCTCTCTGCGATCTCGGTTAGATGGTTCATAAATATGTAATGGTGCGCTCCGTGAGCTATGCAAAGTATCCAGGGTTCCCTTTGGTAAACAGGTCAACTTGAATTTAGAGTCGGTTTATATCTGTGGTTAATTAAGTGAAAATTGTGATTGAAATTGGTGGGAAGTTGGTTAAAAGGTGCTTTGAAATTATAATAATAATACCAGCTTATTATTGTCCCACTGATGAGCCAAGGCGTCTTCTCATACAGAGAAAGCGAGCATTGATCACCATGCTTGCTCAAGACGAGTTGGCGATTTCAGAACTATATTAATTGTTATAAGTCCAGTTGACGATGTTTTCCTTCACCGATGTTATTGATGTCCAAGATACACTTCGACAGCACATATGAATTAAAAAAGTCACATTAGTACTTGCCCGAATTTGAACCCACAGCCTTAACCTCTGGGCTATCTCGGTGTTTTAAAATTAATTTGGTTTTAAAAATTGTAATTGCGAAATTCTGGCTTATCGAAAACAGATATAAGTTCTGGAGTGGCGACCGCGAACCGGAAGACGGTGCGTTGGAAGGCCTTCCACTAAGTGGACCGATGACCTGGTGAAGATTGCAGGGATCCGCTGGATGCGAGTCGCACGGGACCGGTCACTGTGGCGGTACTTGGGGGAGGCCTATGTCCAGCAGTGGACGTCTTTCGGCTGAAATGATGATGATGATGATAAGATGCGTTCCAATTGAAAACTATATTCAAAGAATTTCTTCAAAAAAGTTTCAGTGCCTACGAGTTTTTCTACACACACTTAAATAAAATCAATTTCTCAAGCGTATCAAAGTCACAAATCTGTCTCATAGGGATTGACTTCAAAATGGAATGTTTGGAAAAGAGAAGATTATTATCTCAAAAACAGACGCCTTTGAGACCCCTCAAAGTAACTGCACAAGATTTATTCAAGTTAAAAATATCCAAGACTTTTTAAAGGTCAAAAAGGAATTCCATCTGTCTCCGCTTAAAGTCGATTTGGCTTTATTTTATTAAATTCTTTCCATACCCTACCGTAACAGAAGCTAAGAATATTTAAAATTTTATATTTATTTATGTTAAAAATACCATTGCTTATGGTATGAGAAAGGACGTCTTGGAATTTAATTTACTCTTGAATCGCTACTGGTATTAAATAAGTAGGTAGTTTAATTTTAAAATAACAGAGTTGAGTCTGGCTTGAAACATATTAAAACATAATTTGGATACCGGCCGAAGGGAGCAGGGTTAACAAGATGCCTTTAATAAAAGAGGAGATGCGACGACACTGAAGGGGAAAAGGTGGATTTTTGTTTGGAGGACACTGAAATGTGGCTACACAAAGGTTGCGTTCTAATAATTCAGTGTTTTGTGGCAGAATTTATCAGGAACGTAGCTTTTGAACTAAATTAGAATAATAAGGAATAAGACAAATGTTTAACTGTGAGAGTATTTTAAGCCATGATGTTTTTGTATTTTTAGAAATTATCGCAAGCGCGACTGCTGAGCATGAGGTGCTGGGTTCCATTCCCGGGTCCGGAAAATTGGTGTTGGTTTTTTTCCATCAAGAATTTCACAGTAGCCGCCACGGAGTCTGGATTTGTGTCCGGTCGATGGCAACAGGCTCGCCCCCTATTACATGGGACTTTAACATAACTGGCGCAATGTGGGTGTACTATTATATACACCTCTGCCTAACCCTTCAGGGATTACAGGTGTGATGTTATGTTATTAGAAGTTTTTAATCGAACTTTTCTCCAAGCAAAAAAGCGCGTATTTTGGTTCAAGCAAGTTAATCCGGGTCAAGTAATTTTTCCAAATGCTAACCCAAAATGTAATCAAAATTACATAATCTAATCAGTTTTTCGACATCATGGTCGACGAAAACCTATAAAAACCGATCCCATCTGTCCAATATTTATGATTAATAAAACCATACATTCCACGTCTAAAAAATTCGTCACGGATCTGAATAAAAGTCCTTCCGCTTGACCGCGGGTCCTCATAACTCGACTCGTCCAATAATATCGTCATATTTTTTTTCTAACATCGCGAAATTGGTATAAAAGGACGGAAGGGAAAGTTCGGGACGAAATTGCTGGGGTCGTGTGTACTAGTAATAAATAATATACGCAATCTGCGACTGTTACTTTCGAGGACACGTTTTGCGTTGCACGTGTCTTTGAGGCCGATTTGTTTGAGAAAGTGTTCAATTGGTTATGATTTAGTACGTTATGCTTTTGCAGTTTACGTGTGTAGTTCTGCCAATAACGACTATGATAATGACCTTAATAAATTGTCAGTGACAGAACTTTTTTCAGTCCAGGAGCGGCCTTTTTAATATTTTGATAATGTGAACTTTTACATTTTATTCCATTTGAAGGGTTACTTTATACCCGCGGTGTCACTAGCGTTGAGTTTGAAAAACGGCTGTTTCACTTTAGTACCAAAACCGGTCACTTTTCATCCCCGTTTTGCACTATGAAATAAAATTTTGTCAAGCGTTTCAATAAACCTTCTGTTAGATAAATTAATGGATGGAGCTACAAGGATCCGTAAATTGTTGACTGCTCGTACAAGATTCAAAAGAAAACAGCACAAAAAAGTTCACAAAAATACAGTTTTTCTGATCTAAAAATAAACGCAATCACAGCACAATTCCTTTGACTGCAACAGTACGAATTTTGACAACGGTTCATTATTCGCTTCCCCGATACGTTTACCGTATGAACGTGGTCGTCAATTATCGTAAATAAGTGAACAGTCGGTGCACGGCTGTCGGTCGGGGCCGCCTATTCGCTGTCTGTGGCAAATGAGACGGCTTGATGCGCCCCTGCACTAACGGTAAGTTTTAGAAAGTGCTCTAGTTGTTAGACTGTAGCGGAATGTTTTATTGCTTTTAAACAGTCTCCAGGAGTGACAGCACCCCGGGAATTTAGACCTAATGGCCTAGACAATTGGGCATCGGTTTCAAAGCTTGTTTATTTCTTCAAGGTCTTTCAAAATCCATAATAGTGGTCGCTGACTGGACGTCACTATCCTTCCTGATTGGTTTTTTTACCAAAGTCTGAGCCACACCTGTTATGTTCTTATTCGAAAGGTGTCTGATTGTATAGTAGATAAATATTAGATGAAAAGCTCACTGTTATTTTCAGCTACTCGACAATTTCTGTTCACATTTGGATTGATTTGAGGTTCAAGTCGTTTTTGCCAAATTTCTTTTGTTTTTTTCTTCTTTTAAAAACGTCATAACCAGTAATAATTCACTCTTCGAATAACGTGATTTCGTATGTATTTTTTTCAACTATTCTATTATCTATTAAAATTATGTTGCGTTCGTTATCGCTAACAGCTTGTAACTTGGGCCTAAACGTTTCTAAGAGGGTAAATTTACACCTATCCAAATAATAGTCCGTAGGTTCTAATGCCAGATTCGACGCTACGCAATATTGCACGTTACTTTGTCAGCATTAGAATTCACTTGGGGAAAAAACGTTACGCTACGTTTTTTTTTTTATTACCAAATAATAGGTAGGTACTCAATAAACAATCATTCTCCTGCTCTTATCCCAATTCATTTGGGGTCGGCGCAGCATGTCTTCTTCTTCCATACTTCTCTATTACTCGTCATCTCAGCAGTCACCTCCTTTCTATCCATATCATTCTTCACACAGTTGATTCATCGACCCTCAATAAACAGTAAGACCCCAAAATTAAAGTTCCTAATTGATGCTACTCACTTTTTACATTCTTGGCACACTGAACTAAATGCAGTAGCTTTTTGTTTCGTCGTCTCACTTATAAAAAACCTATATCTTGTCCACTCTAGACTAGCACCATTTTGTTTGGCAAATATTTTTATCCTCGGCTCATTTAGAACAGGAAAACGAGAGTAGACAAGGAACAGATTTTGACTACAAAATACGCAGATCATGTAGTTTTACTAAACTCATCATCTGCCTAGCTTTTTCCCAACTATGTTAGGGTCGGCTTCCAGTCTAGTTTTCCCAACTATGTTAGGGTCGGAAGCAGCTGAAAACCCGTATTTTAAATGGAGCGGCTACCTATCTCACCTCCACAACCCAGTTAGAACTAGGTAATAGGATACCCCTTGGTGAGACTGGTTGTCAGACTTTTTAAACCACTGACTACCTGTAACGGCTGTCAAAGATCTACAAATGACAGACGGGACCAACGGCTTAACGTGCTTTCCGAGGCAAGGAGGAAACTCGTTATGTAATGGGTGGTCACCCAACCACAGACCAACCTAGGCTAGAAAGGTCGATCCGAGGGGCTGTTATTATTTAGCCTCCTCAGTTTTATTTATTTATTTACAAGTAAAAAACTGTACAAAGGCGGACTTTATGCCATAGGCATTTTCCTAAACTAAACAAGAATACAAACACTTATTCCTTGCTTTATCTGAAGCTCCTCTATTATTCGAAAAGAACTCTTGAATACTTCTACATAAGCCACGATCTGAGCGCTAATGCTCGTGAAAGACTAACTTCAACTCGTATTCTCGTCACGTTTTAGCGGATTTTATACACCCCATCTCGACTCTTAAGTCACTGGTTTTACCTGTTATAAAAATCGTATAAAATGTTAGGTACTTGAGTCACCCGTTTTTGTGATGTTGGGTAATATACAACCCTAGGTTAGTACCTACTTACGCAATATGTAGGGCTTTAAAACCAGCGGTACATACAATGATTATGAATAGCAATCTGAAAAAATAGGAATATCCAATCACTTATTTTTTTTAATTTTTTATTTATTTATTTATTTGCGTTCTACAAGGTAAAAACATGGTGTTATACAATAGGCTTAGAGCTAAGAGCCGTTGTAGACCCCGTCGGGGCACAGCAAAATTTTGTGTAATTTGTACAATCTTAAATTTAAAATTAAAATATACTTGAAAACCAAACAATCACATTCGCAATAATTTATATATAATATTACATTACAACAAGCTCAAGCTCTATATTTAGACCTTATATAACCGAACCCGAACTACTTACATCATAATCTTGTATTAATGCATCATTAATTAATTTGTATATCAGACTGTATGTCACCACAGGAGGAGTTTGTGGCTAAATAATAACAGCTACTCGGGTCGATCTTTAGGTTAAGCCGTGTTTGCCTAGGTTGCTCTGTGGATGGGGGACCGCTCATTACATACCAAGTTTCCTCCGAGCCTCGGAAAGCACATTAAGCCGTTGGTCCCAGGTGTCATTTGTAGATCTTTGACAGTCGTTAGGTAGACAGTGGCCCAAAAAGTCTGACAACCAGTCTTACCAAGGGGTATTGCATTACCCAGTACTGGGTTGTAGAGGTCAGATAGGCAGTTTCTCCATGTAAAATACTGGTATTCAGCTGCATCCGGTTAGACTGGAAGCCGACCCTAATACAGTTGGGAAAAGGCTAGGCAGATGATGATGTCCCACAGATCACTTCTCAGAACTAATCATCTAGTACGTGAGTACATCATACGGACATAGACACAAAAAAAAAACATAATGTATACTACAACGTTTAACAATAAGTATAAAATACACGATGAAAGGGACACTGACGCTAAAACGGTAACCACTTATTAGGTAGGTACATCGTTCTGAACCCCCGCATCATTCATCAGTAATTAAAAAAAAAAACAGCTGGTCCATACATTTTGACCGTGAAGGTATTGCAGTTTTGTAGGATACAGCTGTTTTTTTTTAATAACTGATTAAAAATTTCAATATGGGGGGGTTTCAGATAGATGACTTACTGAATACGTGGTAACCGTTATAGCGTGGGAGTCCCTTCCAGCTTGTATATTACGTGGCATCAGCCTCTCCATCTATTAAAGGCAGGCAACCACAGTTCAAGTCAGCACACAGTAATCAAAACACTGCTTAAAGCTGCACACGAACACCAATTTCCCGATCTACTTGTATCCCTTCACATACAAAGACATCGATTGTTTATACGGGGAAGTTTGTCGTCATGTGACACGGAGTAGAAAGAAAATGGAGTACTCAGACTATGTCTTTCGCTTTGTTACGTTACCTTGGGAAGATGTAGCACCCGTGAGTTTCAGTCTTTTACAGACACAAACAATGTTGTGTTCGCATTTTCGTAGTAGCTTGTTCGATAGTCCAATGACCTTAATTGATTAGAAGAGACTATTACTGATTAAACTACACTGTCTCAGTGTTTATAATCACTTCAAATTCGCTTAGAATTTAGACTGATATGCAAGAGTATAAAATAGGTAAGTCTAACATTGGATGAGAGTGAGAATCAACGATGCATATCGTGGCCAAGACGTACGTTTTATAAGACGCGAGTTATGCCTTACAACCCTTCTTATTAACCACTACCTGCTACTCTATTCATTGTATTCGTTAATTGTTTGGTGATCATTCCATTCGCTTCCACTCCGTGTCACAAAAGTTGTTCAGGAAGTTGTATTGTGGGTTGACGGTTATGCGGGAACTTGGTTCCTTTACACGTTTAATTCGACAGTGAAAAGCGTTCGGATGTGGAGAAGCAGAAGTAGTCTGGTGATTGTTGCGGAAAACGGCTGGTTGCTCTCTTTATTGTTTAGTTTGTTGAATGATATTGAGTTCTTTGCATCTTTGGGATGATTAATAAAAAAACGTGGTTTTCATGGTTTAGTCTCCGGAGGCCTCACATGGTGATCACTAGTTCCATATCTACGACTGGTATCTCCGTTGAGTAATAAATCGACAGTTTACGAAATAAAGCAAAGATATACAACCTTACTTTTAGTATATGCGAAACCTGAAACACGTGTCTAGTATTTTTATGTAAATAATCTATGTACAAAATTTCAAAACTGTATCATGAAAAATCACAAATTTATAAACTTGTTCTGTTATCTGGTTGTCCGCGCAAAAACGTGGTTACCGCGCGCGCGCCTCCAGCGTCGTCTTGAGCTTATTGATAATAATACTTTGGCAGAACGACGAGGTCAAGTACCTGGGAGTCATCCTGGATAGTAAGTTAAACTGGAGTAGTCATCTAGACAACAAACTAAACAGGGCCTGCATCACCTTTTGGCAATGCAGAAAGATGATAGGTAAGAAGTGGGGCCTATCCCCTAAAATTATACTTTGGTTATATTGCGCGGTGATCCGACCCATGATCACCTACGGGGCAGTAGTCTGGTGGCCCCGCACCAGATTAGCCACGGCCTCCATTAAACTGCAACGCATGCAAAGGCTTGCCTGCATGGCGATTACAGATTGCATGAGGACTACTCCGACCGCAGCTCTCGAAGCCATGTTGGGCCTCCCACCGCTCCATCTGTTTATACAGCAGGAGGCGACGATGACGGCAGTACGCCTTAATACACTTAAACTTTGGGGTAAGAAAGAAACACAGCACACTGCCGTACTGGAGGGATTCTATATTGAGTTCCCCCTGGCAATAGCAACAAACGATCGGATACCCAAACAGTTCGTATTCGACAAAAAATACAAAATCCAACTCCATGAGGACCACCGCTGCGAGGGATTGAGCCCTGCGGAACTACGGATCTTCACAGATGGATCTAAAACAGGTACTGGCACTGGAGCTGGAGTCTTCTCGGAAGATCTCAACATCCATATTGCCACACCACTGGGGGTCCACAACACGGTTTTTCAGGCAGAATGCATGGGCATTTCCCTGGCGGCATCAGCCATCTTAGCCAGGGGGGTTGTGGACCACTCTATTCGTATACTCTCAGACAGCATGGCTGTTCTGTTAGCACTAAACAACCATATAGTCAACTCTGGGTTAATACACGAGTGTCACCAACGCCTGAACCAGGTTGGTAATCACAATAATATAATCATCCAATGGATCAAAGGACACAGCGATTCCCGAGGCAATGATGCAGCGGACGAACTCGCTAGAAGGGGATCGAGCATGGCAGCAGTGGGTCCCGAACCCATTGTGCCACTCCCCTTCGGGTACCTACGCACACTGGTAAGGAAACGAACCAGCGAACAACACCACAAGCTGTGGCTGGACCATGGCGAGTGCAGGCAGGCCAAGGAAGCACTTCCTACTATCGATGGCCGCCTCACCAAACGAGCGCTTAGGCTGTCCAAACTACAGCTGCGCACACTCACAGCCGCCATCACTGGACACGGCTCTTTTAATAAACACCTCTTTGTCATAGGAGTCACAGACAGCCCCCTGTGCCGAGCCTGCATGGAGGAAGACGAAACAGCAGCCCACGTGCTTCAACATTGCCCAGTGGTTGCAACATACAGGGCAAAGTACTTCGGTACCCCAGGTACTCTCCGCGAGATTGTCAGCAACACCAAGGCGCTGCTGGCCTTTTTCGGGGAGTTAGGGTGGATCGAATAGATTTCCCACCCGCACGCAAAATACGCGCTTTGACGTGGAGTTGCGGACACCAGCCCGTTATACAATACAATACAATACAATACTTTGGCAGAAGGTACCTAAACTATTGCGATAGGAACTTAATACCGCTCGGCGTCCAACATGTAACTTTTTTTAAATATTTTTGGGACAAAATATAACATGGTTTAAAAATGATTAGAATCGATTCAGTTACTTATTCTGTACAAACTATATTCAGACTTCGCATATACTAAAAATAATGTTGTATAACCTAGATGTTACTTTTATAAAGATAAAGCTTGAAACAGCTGTCATTAGCCATGCTTTGTTAAACCAGGTAGAACCCATTTGTTTCACATTCACTCTGCTAGATAAAATCATTAAAGTTATTATGGCCACAATAATGACCGAAATCGGAGTAGGTAACTATTGTGATCGATGTAAAACCAATATCGGAATCATTTTAACGTGTACCACATTCAACCAATTTGATCCAATGGGCATGATTCCAATAACGTGATAGGTTGAATTGACCGAATTCGAGTTCAATATACACTGAATGAAATACGAAATGAAGGGACATCCACATCCACATTTAGACACCATTATAATACATAAAAAAACGTACTTTATAAAATTGTAACCTTTTGGTAATATAAAAGGTAATGACCGTTACCTCTAAAACAATTAACTGACATGTTCATAAAAGCCTCGAAATAACAAAATTAAAACGCGCAAAAAGTATCGTCACGCACAAAAGTTTGTAACAATAATACTGGGTGTATGTACAGAATTAGCATAATGCTAACATTGGCGCCCGTGGGACCGCACACGTGGGCAAACAGAGACAACCGTACGCGCTTGTACCGCCCGGCCACCGGAAAATATTGTGACGTTACAAAAATACAGAATTGCAAAAACAAGGCTTGTTGATGTTTCTCGTGTTTTTGTTTTAGATATGAAAGAGAAATTCTTAGTGGGTTAACCAGACGAAATAGGTTACCGCTTTGTGGGACGAGCTATGAATAAAAAACATCGTGACACGGAATATGAAAACAATGGTGCTGTTTTTGTTAGGAAAAGCTGAAAAATTACTCGAACATTTAAAACTGAAAAATGTTATGAACTGGTGTATAAAACTTTTGATAAAAAATATCTATGTTGTAATAGGTTCAGTTTTTATAATTACATATAAATAAGCCAGTATTTATTTAGGATCATCGAAGTTATTAAAGACGGTTTAATTGTAAATTTTAATTAGAAGATCACTGACTACTTCAAATTCAATTTTAGTAATAGTTCTTTAACTATGAAATAGCCTTTTTTTCTCATATTTTGTTCTGTTTTTAACTTTGACGTAGCATAGCATAATCAGCCTGCACTGCCACCACCACGTGCATGTTCCCACTGCTGAGACGCAGGCCTCTTCTCTATGAGAGGGAATGGGCTATAATCTACCACGCGGGCCCAGTGCGGGTTGGTAGATGTCACATATCTTTGAATTTTTGGTTCTGGGACATGCCGGTTTCCTCACGATGTTTTCCTTCACCGTTTTGAGAGCAGTGGTGATGAAATAACTTACACAAAGTAATGAGCCTGCCTGGGTTCGAACCCACGACTTACTGCTTTTAAGTCGGGGTCTCCACCACTGGGCCACCGCTGCTCTCTAGTCGACTTTGACGTATAGTTATATTTTTTCCTAAATCCATTTTTATTGGATTAATTAGTAAATAACGTACCTTCTGCAGTTTAAAAACCGTACTTTAGTTGCATATTACCGCATAGGGCAGTGTGTCAAAATACCTGTATCATTGTGCCGTCGGTTTCATTACTTCAAGTAGGTAAATTTTTGCCATAAACTATGTTTTGAGAATTTAAGATACACAGAGCAGCGTAGCTTTTTTCACTCTAACTATATTTGGCAATTGCATCATAATCGGTCCAGACGTTTCTAAGAAA
The DNA here is from genome assembly GCA_910589295.1 of Noctua janthe. Classification (NCBI taxonomy): domain Eukaryota; kingdom Metazoa; phylum Arthropoda; class Insecta; order Lepidoptera; family Noctuidae; genus Noctua; species Noctua janthe. The sequence goes on from OU342560.1 coordinate 7,048,589, forward strand.
ATTAAAAAAATGTTACTATGGAAATTTCATTTTTCACGAAATCATCCGTACAAATCGGCAATTTCATACTTTAAACCCTAATATAACATGTACTTTGCTGTGCCCTAACAGGGTTCATAATACTGTTCTTAGCTGTAAGCTTTTTCACACTTTTATAATATTATGGAACGCAAATAAAATGAAAAAAAAAGCAAAGTGGAAAGAAGAACACAGCATGTCTTTCATCTAATCACAGTCTATTAAGACTTAAGACATTCCCTAAACAATATAACCACTTCAACACACCTCAAACAAGAAAAGCGTCTCAGAAAATTTTCTTTCACAAAACAAACGAGGCACCTTCACAAAATTAAGTCCAACTTGTTGAACCTCTGTAATAAGCGGCCAAAAACATCCGACTTGTACGGTAATATTTTAATTACTTCCCTTTAACTGTCTTACAAGTTCTGAGTACAATGCTAGCATCGCTTTACTAGCCTAATTAGACGTGAGGCTTTTAATTAGGCTTTTTAGACGAACAAAGAGTTCTTACATTTGCTTAGAGAACAAGGGGGCTTGTATTAAGCCTAGCTTCTAACTGCTTGGCCACGAGATATACACTACGACTGCGAAGAAAAATAAATTAATGTTTTTTTTTAAATTTTTTTTTTTTTTTTTTTAAACCAGCTTTTATTGAATTGAAAAGGACATTCGGCTGATCTATCAACATTGAACGCGTATACAACGTTTTGTGTCCGTACTGTTAACCGTTGAGGAGTTCTCTCATGAGGAGGCGATCCTGGCATAAAAATATATTGTCACCAGAATTAAAGGTGAGTGCAAAATTTCAGTTCAAACCCTTGGGGGGGAACTGGTTTGAAATTTAGTTGGAAGATTTTACCTATACATACTAACTTTACTATCAAGGCAAGTTAAATTAAATCGAATAATTATAAAAACGAAGGAAATGGCTTAGAGCAAGTCACTAGTCACCGCAATGCGACGGTACTCACACAAAGGAAACAAGTGAAACACGAGCGTATCGACGCCAATTGCATCGCTTGAGGACGTGAACGAGGCGTAAGTTAAGGTCTACATGTGAGATAAGGTTAGGTAAGTCTAGCATTAAGATCTTAGTTGGGTAGTTAGGCGAGTAAGTTGTGTATGGATTAGTTTTAATGTTATAACAATATGTCCTTCGTAAGGCTTTAAGTGGACTGTGGGTAGAGGTTACAGTTACCGTCTGCTTTAGGTCCTAGTAGTGTGTGGAGAGATGTGTATCCGAGAGATTTAGTTGGCTGTGTCCTTGTTAATACCTGAATGATTTTCCGAAAGGGTGGAATTCCAATATTATCTTATCATAATCCCTAAAAAAGAGCACTTAGATAACAGATGCAAAACATATTATGCGCTAAAAATTTGATAAAATAGACCTAAAAAGTAAAATATCTTGCTTAAATAGAATACTACCATAGTTTTCCGCAAAAGTAACCTAGAATAACACTATTATGAAACTGGCTTAGCCCCAAAATAGTCTTTAAAAACCCTACAGATAAAGAACAAGCTTTTGATGATCACCACGCACGTTTTCCCAAGCTATCTCATACTCACACGCACATAACAGAGCAACCACCAGAGAATAACAGATCCCCATTACTTAACCTTAAACCACAATATACCCACATAATTATGCAAATTCCACAAACACGGAAAAGCCTAATTCTGCCTCTCGAAAACCTAAACCAGCGGCCTTCTTGTAAATATATCATGAACTTTGTTCGTGCGTGTACTTTTGAGCCATCCATCCGGACAACGCAAGGATAATCTTCTATGTATCTCTGGGTTCTGACATGAAGCCTGGGGTCAAACGGAATTATAAATCATCCAACAACGCGGACTCCTGAGTGTTTAATATAATATTCATACGGTAATGTATGGTTCGTAATGGTAAGAGTTGAAAGTAGGTCGCATTTATATAGATTTTGGTCGCGTTTTAGGAGTCGGGTTTAGTGTCGAATTGTGGTTGGATGTTGATGAAGGATGGATTTGTAAGTGATACCTGTTTAGACGTGTTTTGTGCATTCTTCATTATTATCCGTATATTTATTTTCTTGCTTACGTTTCACATTTTAAAAATTTCCTGTATAAAATCAATATTAAAAAAAAATATAAAAAAAGAATAGTGGCCAACCGGTATTGGGAACAGGGTCCAGAGAAAGGAACCTCCTAACAATACGAGCCGTATCCAGGAGTACCGCTTTCTGGATCAAGCCCTTGATCTAGCTGCCTAACAAGAGCCTCTTCAGGTATTGGTCGAGGCTCTTGGTAATTAAGCCATTGTCTGATATGACTATCGGCACAATGATCGCTGAGACCATATCCCACATGTCGACAACCTCGCGAGCCAAGTCAAGATACTTGATTTGAATGTCTTTCTCGGCTTTCACGAGATTCTCGTCACGCGTTGACCGTTATGTCATTATTATTATTTTTAAATCAGTTAATTATGTTTTTCCATCAAGAATATCTATGTCCAAACAGTTTGCAGTCCAATAATCTGGATAAGTGACCGGGTGGTTGATGGTAATTATAGTCCCGCAAAATATCTTTGAGTTCAATGTACCTAACGGTTAGGCAGAAGTGTTCATTTCAAAGATGTCTGGTGAAATGAACACTTCTGCCTAACCGTTTGAAGATCACAACTGTCATGTTGTCATATTTATCAGTCAATAGGTTAACATCAGCACACATATTAAAATGCAGCATAAACTTCAGAGTGAATGCGGCATCGAGAACAGAAGCAATATGGAATTTTTATATCATTCAATTTTCCGTATAACATATCTAACAGGATTCTGCCGCGGGGCGGGACTGGCAGCCGATAGAAATTGAAATAAAATCATTTGAGCTCGCATCCAACTCACCTACGAGCTTCACCTACAGCATTTTATTGATTTCAGGCTTAATTAAGTAGCTTTAACAGAACAAAGTGAAAAATAGGACTGAAGTTATGGCTACTGAAGGTGTGACTACAAATGCTATAAACACAGGTAATTCTTATAAAAATATCAACATTAAATTAATAGCAACAAACCTTGTTACCGCATTCTAATAAAAAAATTCTTTAAAACTGTAGCAGCGATAACAGCACAGGATTAAATTCGATAAAGACAAGTTCTGTTTAAAAATAGAAAATAAAATTAACGAGTACGACAAAGGACTGGCGATGGCGTAACTAACATGCTAATTTTCGTTTCACCAGCAATAAAATAGGAACCTCTTACTGTTAATTGTCGTACCGTCAAATTACGGGAAGCAGCTAACAAGCAGCATAAGTAATATTAAAGAAGTAAGTAATCGCTCAAAGGAAACCGTCCTGAGTATAAAAATTGCAAAATTATAGAGTATGAACGGTGGCGTAATTGGAAAAAATGTTGAGCAACCCGCGCTGGACTAAAGCATACCCACGATGTCAAAGGTTGATCACCTCTGCTACTGCAATTGATTTTTTATTGCCGCAAAAAGTATTACTATGGAACGGAACAAACGATTCGTTTTGCTAACTAGACGTAGTTTTTCTACAGCCGAACAGTTGCTAGTTCCAAACGGATATTGTTTTAAACTGTACAGCTATTTGTATAAGTTAGGAACTGTTAAAGTAATCCCAAAAAGCTGCTTCATGTACTCCCAAAAAAATGTTATCAAAACCAAAAACTTCGGCAAAGAAAACAAAGACATTTGAAGCAAAAAATCCGCCTTTTGATCCTTCCTTTATCAAATACTTTTACAAAAGAAACATTTATGTTAAGGATAGCGGTGAAAAATTAGATAATAATCTTAAGATTTTTTCCTTTTCAGCCCTTCCCTGTAATTACGTTTTTGTTCATCTAGGAAGTTCTTTTGTCTGAAGGGAAGGCTGAGTAACAAAAGCCTTGGCGGGGAACCAAACAAAGACGTCTGCTATGAAACCATAGCTCGATGGTGTTTCCCATTCACGTCATCCTGAATCGATGGCGATATGAAAAGCTTTAAGAATGCCTAATTATGGATATGATGTGGAGCTTGTGTGCATCAGGTTTCTTGTTTTTTTTTTATGTTGTTTGTATACTTTTCACACTCAAAAGGTACAAAGGCAGACTTGTTGCCTTGTGCTATCTCGACCAGTCAACCAAGGGTAGTTGAGAGTAAACAGTGTGCAGGTGGGGATTTTTTTACCTTTATTTTTGTCGAACCAGTATAATACAAAGATAGTAATTTCCGTCATGTATTTGTGTAAGTAACCTACTGTAAATTTATATTAAAGTATTCATTTAATTATGAGACATTTAATTATGTAATGATTAGGGTCTGTGTAACTACATTTTTTTAGTATTTCATACGTCTCTCAACTTTAATCAGCGTTTATGAATAATACCCTAAAAATGAAAAGCAAAAAGTAAGTGTCAATCATGCTGTAGCAAAACTATGCAACCTGCTATTCTGAATATGAACACACAAAAAGTATCACACACAAAAAGGCTCCATAACTAAGAAGTAATAAATACCACAAACCACCTATCAACGAAAATCATCCGGCCGAGCGCCTCTAAAGATAGTTTTTCATCTGTTCAGACATAATGCTCGATTAACACTCCATAACGGTCAACCGGAAGTGCGGACGCCATGTTGGCGGCGAGATAGCGGAAATATATCGCCGGAAGTCGACACCCATTATTCAGGAAAGGAGTTCTTCCGTCATCACTCTATGGCTCTTATTATTTTTGGCGATACCCCGGTAGCTTGGCGATAAGGTAACGTGTAATGAATTATTAGGATATTGATAGGATGTAAGTGGGTTATTATGGTTTATTATCAGTCGTTATTAATGATTGTAGTTGTTGCTATTTATAACTGATGCTCAAGAAAACTGTTGTACTGGTTAATACATTACTTTTTTTTACATTTTGATTTATATTCTTGAATTAACCATTGTTTTTTTTTATTATAAATAAGGCATTTTTAATAAATCTTAAATAGCCTAAAATTATAAATTCAAATTTCATATCTTTATATAATATTCTTGTAATCTACCTAGTTTTGATCTGCATGTACCTAGCTTATTAATTTATATTTCTACACCAGCAATGGGTACGTGTAAAAAAAGTTTAATGTAAGATCTCAATTTACCATATACTGAGAAATAAATAAATACATATAAGCATTGGGCGGTAGTACTCAAAGTAAATGAGATGGATAAGCTCACACTAAGCCAAGAAGTAGAACAGTTCTGCTCAGGTCGTAAATAGGGTGGTATCACAGAGCACATATAGGCAAAGCCCATCACTAAAATTATTTCCTATAATTATTATGACTGCATTATGTACCCTGTATTTTGTAAGCATTGTAAAAATAGAACCTTAATTAAGTAAATTGGGAAAGCAAGTAAAGAAATAGGCATCTAAAAAAAAAGCTAAATAGAAAACTCCGAGATAAGCTCCTCTTAGTTAATCTCTAAGTGAAACGAAAACCGTAGTAAAAGCGGACCAATTAACAGGTCCAGTAGTAAATAAAATATACTTAGAAACTCATTTCAGCTAGTGTTAATTACTAAATTACAAAGTAATGAGAGCACTTCAACTATCGCCCCGGTGGAAATTTAAAAAGCTAGAACTCCCGTTTACTCTCAACTTTTATTGAGGCTCAAGTTATAAGCGATAAGTGTGTAACAAATATGGTCTATGCAAAACGGTAAATTGGCTAAATTACAAAAAAAACAATGAATTAAAATTAAAATATCATGGATCGAAATGGTTCTTGAATAATAAGTGCAAGACAGACATCAGAGAGAGCGGATAGCTTTATAATATTGTAAAGACAAGTTTAGACCAACATGAGCATGTACTCACAAGAACAAGAGCATGATTGCTAGTGTCCTACCGATGGTAGATTTCTGACCGTATTTAAAGCTATTTTGTCGGAAGCGCGAAGGATCGACATAGGCGGTAGCTAAGATTATTAATAGTTTACATTAGAACGTAACCCACCTGCGTAACGACACATTATGCGCGAATTATACAGAAACGGCGTAGTGTAATTCACGACACGTCGCCTACGCACATTTTGTATGAAAACGTTTCGAAGCGACATCATGCCTGCGCTGCGCCTTCACCTTACGACGTTTCTGTATAAATTGCGCCTTAGATACTATTAACGTACCAACTCGTGCATTCAAAATAACTTGCCTATGTACCGTTACATACAATGTATGTCCGGTATACTCGATAATTACCACGGGAAGAACTTTACCCACTTATAGAATTACCCAGTACTAACTGGGTTGTGGAAGTCAGACACGCAGTCGCTCCATGTAAAATACTGGTACTCAGCTGCATCCGGTTAGACTGGAAGCCGACCATAGTTGGGAAAAGGCTAGGCAGATGATGATGATCTTGTAAAAGCCGCGGGAATACTCTAAATGTGAGAGTGCCGGTGTAAGTCCTCCACTGGCACTGTGCTTTCCACTTCCTACTGCATTTTTCTGCTTGATCAGCCAACCATTAGATTTCGGTTCTTCAATTTCCGTCAATGTCACACGGTCCTATCATCATATCTCTGCTCAGAAATCGATACAGCCTCATCGCTCATCTTCTACCTTATACCATCAGCAGTTATGAACAAAAAACTGTCGTAGTCCCTCCCTAGAGACGAGTCGTAAAGCTAATGACGTGTTCTCGTCGGGACACGTGTCTTGCACGCGCCGACACAACCTCTAATGTGTAATAGCGTATCTAGAGTGCTCGGCAAATTGGCAAGACGGATTTGTTATTTTGACGATCGGAGAGTAAAGGGTTCGGCAAGCTATTGAAGTGTCTTCGTTGTTGATTTTTTAGTTCAGTTTTCTAGTTTAGATAGGGAGAGATAAACTGGCTCATAATCTTATTCAAAATACTCACTAATAATTATTATCATTCTATTTTAGAAACTAGTTTAATATATTGATCTTTAGGATGTTTTTTGTCGATATTAGGAACAATTCTGTTAATAAATTTAAATTATAGAAATATCAAATGTTACGTCCATGTCTTATAATAGGTATAACAACTTATGAAAGCATTGATGGGCATTATGTCTATGTAAAAACTTTCTATAAGCTAAATAAGTTAGTATGCAGCTACCAAACTCTATTCCAGGTTGACTCACCCACCTCTCCATGCCACTTAAACATTGACATGCAAATAACAAAATAGCTCATAGAATTAGACTCAATAGAGCTGCACCTATAATAGATTACACATTACAATAACATAATGAAAATCCATTAGTTCTAGTGAATCGACGAAACTTACTGTTGACATTGAGGTGTTGTTTATCAACCCTAGATCGGAGATTGATTGATAAATAAGCTAAAAAGCTGTAGCGGGGTGATATAATTGAGCGAATTTCCTCACTTTCCCTTATAGGGTGGTGTTATCGTGCATACCAAAAATTGCGACATACTGCTCTGGAGTTTGTAAACAAAACAAGACATTATCATTAACCCTAGAAACGGGATATTTACCATTTTTACTGATTTCTTTGAATTTCCGATATTTCGGCGCCATCGCAAGCACCATGATCACGGATAAACTGAAGTTATTGCGGGTGGGTGTTTATGAGCAGACAAATCGGTCTACCCTCTTTCCTGTTCCTGTAAACATGATAAATATACCATTTCTAGAGATAATAACAATGTTAGTGACCAGGATAGTTTAAAATCTTATAAAACAAACATTATTTAAGAATTTTTCACGAGCCAGAAAAGACACAGAACTGATATTCTCGTCATAAGTAAAAAAATTAAATTAATGTAACCGAATCAAGAAATTTCTTGCCACTAATATAGTTCTATTCACTAACACATAAGGGTTAGTGAATAAAACTATATTAGTGGTCCATAAGGACCTTGTTGATCGAAATAAATATTTTTTTAAGTAACTCGGAGAAATTGGCAAGGTATTTCTAGCATTTGCGAAAATTAACTTTACTTATTAATGTCTGATGCAAATAATTGTGATGTAAGAATTTTCCACTTCATTTCACCAAACTTCTGAAAATACTAATCTACTTCGTAAAATTCAATGAAGTCCATCATACTTAATCAGTTAACTCATTGTTGCCAAAGAATTACAAGCCCGTGTGTATCACATATTAGGGTGTTCATCGTACGGTACGACATATCTCAAATTAATTCATGTTTTGTCATACCCCCACTTTATATTCACAGATTAATGACATAGCACTATAAAACATAGTGAAAGCCTTTATCCAATGCGTAAGATATCGCGAACGTGCGTATCGTTGTAAATGGAAAAACATGGCTTTGCTCTTACTGGACGACGGGTATAGCCGACAAAAACCAATATTTGGAAGGGGTGCCATTCAAACTCACCCTTTGCTTGCAAAAAACGGGATATCTTTTGATTAATATATCGTACACACGTTATTGATTAGTCGATTTTTGGTAGACCTATTTATTCTTTTGCGTGTAAGCCGACTAAAAAAGCTAACATGTGAAACCTTTTACCGTAGAGGTTTTAGTGTCCATTCATCCGTCACTACTTTTTGTCAAGAGAATTTTTCTATAGGTACTGACCAAAAGCATGTACGTCGTGGCGAATACAAATATTACATTTTTAATATTTTTATACGCAAACCCTGCGTAGGGAACTACAGCTGTTTTGATATGGAAAGAAAAATTCAAGTGCGAGCAGGGTTTGAACCTGCGACCTTCCGATTCAGTACACCGGACGTCTTAACCAAAATTTTTCGTTCCATTAATAACGTCTTACGGTGACGTAAGACAAAAAAAAATCGTGAGCTGTGAGCAGGGTGCGATGGTCTAATTGGTTAAGACGTCCGGTGTACTGAATCGGAAGGTCGCAGGTTCAAACTCTGCTCGCACTTGAATTTTTCTTTCCATATCAAAACAAATATTACATTTGCATGACATATTAGCAACACAATTCGACTTAACCATTTTCATTAAAAAATACATGCTACATTACTATCGAATATCAATTTGTCTTAATATAATTACATGAACACACAAAGGTGTATAAAGTCCAACAAAATGATGATGTATTTTGTAATTAATTCCGTCTGTGGTTTTTAATCAAGCGGTATGTGTTGAAAATATGCGGTCAACACCGATGCATTCGTTTAAAACAACTATTTTAATTATTCACTGGAAATCAACTCCTGTTTGAATGGGAACAAAGTTATTCGACACAAAATGTTCCAAGCGCAAAATTGGTTCGAACGTAACGGAGTTTGACACAGGATATATTATTTAAAAACTCAAACTTTGTCACGATTGATAACCATAAAAGAAATATGAATATGTTCTCAACTTTACTTAGATTTATTAAGGATATTACAGAAAAATGGGAAAGCGTTATTCAAGCGCAGGTGTGCTGACGATTTGCTAAGTTGCCATATTTTTGTAAGAGAATTGAGTTGGAGCAGTTCGCAGATAGCACGTCGTAAGGTATTGTTCAGAATCTTATATCTCGGGGCCATTATTTACTGTGAACGCGGCCTATTCAACGATGTGGCACCTTTATTGCGTCATAATTTAACACTCACTCCACTCTAAACGTATGCTTAATATTACTTTGTGTCATATAACGTCTTGTTTTTTGAAAGAAAAAAATGTATTGGTGACAATGAATTTTGTGCTAACGGGTTGTTATGGCACACAGTTAAACGAAAACTTATGTAAAGCAATAATTCGAATTGCTGTGAAAGCATTAAATACATAATAGTTTATAATTAGTATTTAATTGCTATTGAAGTAACCACTACATCATCATTCTCTTGCCCTTATCCCAATTCATTTGGGGTCGGCGCAGCATGTCTTCTTCTTCCATACTTCTCTATTACTCCTCATCTCACCAGACACCTCCTTTCGTGCCATATCATTCGTCACACAGTCCATCCATCGTTTCTTTGATCTTCCTCTACTCTTATACCCATCCACAGTTATATTCAAAACTTTCCTCACGACATTTTCCTCATTCCTCCGCATCACATGCCTGCCATAACACTGAAACATCAACATAAATTAATTACTTTACAATTTCATTCTCCAACAAAACTTAACACAGTGTAGTTTTTCTATCTATGTTACACGGTACACGGCATCCCATCAACCCCCTATCAGGATCAGGATGCCATCGAAAATAATAAACAAACAAAGCATCCAGTACTTGATAATAGCCAATATGCGATGCCAAAATTGCTTTCCTAACGTTGTTTCTCTAACTAATATTGTAATGTTATTATCAGGTTCAGCTTCTATTACATGCGTCGCTTTCTCTTTATCTTCTATACTCTTCTGTTCTTCGCGTGTTTTTATTAAACATTCTAATAGCGTTTTGTTATTCGTTTTCCTATACGTGATACCGTTTGCTTTTGTACTGTATTTAATTAAAAGTGGTATTCTGCCTTGTTTGAAGCTAGCAGCAATTTATGATAGGGTTTTATTTGGATTCTGGACTTTTATTTTGTAATGAATTAGCAATATGTTATTGATAGTGTATTATGGTCACTTTATTTACGAGTTAGAAACTATATTGATTTTCATTACATCACAAGGCTGTTCTATTACAAATTGGATTAAGATGGTAAATTTCTGATAGTATTTTGTTTACACCGAGCGTTTTTTTTCTTAGGTTTACGTAACTATATACTTAGGTAGCGTTTTCGGAATAATATTATTATTTAAGTAAGATTATTATATCAGACTACAAATAGAGCTAAAATAATAAAAATTAAAACTAAAAGTAAGTACCTACATAAAGGGTGTAAATAGATCCTCAACGAAGCCAAAAGGCACTTGTTCCCCGTCTTTGTGATCATTTTTTTGTTCTAGACCATACCATACCGATATCTCCGTAACTAGAAGGTTTCCAACCTTCTAGTTACGAAGATATCGGGGTTCAATGTTCCAACTATTTCACAAGATTTTTTTAAATACTTGTTTTTAATGTAAGATTTCTACTTTAAACACCTCCACGACACCCGTACTATTCAATCCATCCATCACCACAATGCTGTGAGTGCGTTCCATCGAGTCCGTAAAACATGATTTTTCACCCCATAAAAAAGTCGTTTCCCAGCAATAATTTTTGCTTAAAGTTACTTAGTTAGATGTACAGAATGCTTGGTTGATGGCTTCGTGGAGGGTCTGTTTACACCCTATATATACAAAGACGCCAATAGGTGTCAAAGTACTCCTCCGCATCGCTGTCATAATATATATTATTACTAGTAAAATTGTTGTTAATAGTACATTTCATTGATAGGTAACGACATCCACGAACCCACGTGCTTCCAAATAAAAATAAACGCAATCGTACTTATACTTTAAAGATGACTTTCCTTCAGAATTCTTGGAACTTGTCACGTTGTACGTTTTCTCGTTCAGTTATTTTTAGCGCACGTCCATGGCACCCAGACGACTTCTCGTTTCACTAATGGTACAACTACAGTGAATTGGATCCGCTTTTTGACAAATCAATTTGTCCTGCACACGTCGCCTTATATTTTTATCTGGTTAAAAAGTTTTACAGACTTTGTCGTTAAAATGCAGGTATTTTTATTTAGGGACGTCTACGCTTTTTGAAGATATTTACAAAGTTTTTTTGAGACTTTTACTGATATTTTAACTTTTCACCAGTTTGCGAGAAAATGAAATAAAAATTTCTTTCATTTTATAAATTAAGAAGAAAATAATTGATTGTTATGTGTATGAGCCGTTTGGGGTTGAAACACTAGGGCCATGGGGTCCGAATGCCCACCTAGTATTTCGGGATGTCGTCAAGGGGTTGGTCGACTCTTCATGTGACTAGAGGGCTGGCCTTTTTTTGGCCAAAGAATCAGCATTACAACCTAGCAATGCTGCCAGCCTTCTGGATGGCAGCGATGTGGACGAATTTTTTGACGCAATGTAATTATTTTCTCGTTTTTATACTTGTACATATTTTTATTATTATTTTAGATCTATTTCTACTTTGTAAATAATGCACATGACGTTAGGAAAATAAATTCATACTTATTAAATGTTTTCAAAAAGAATATACTGGGCTTTTTTTCAATTGGAAGATTTTTATCCCAGTACACGGCTCTCGGACAAACTTCGCCCAATAAACAAAATATTTTGTTGCACCGCTCACCGCTTCAAAAATCCCTCTTCATATCGTCGCAGTATCTTGGTTATAAAATTCTCAAGTAAAATATTTCAAGTGCTTATATATGTTCAATATTACATTCTTATTGCATCTTCTACATTTCTCCAGTATCTATAATTCAACCGCACGTATTGGAAACAGTGATTTTTATTGCTACTCGATTGATATGATTGGTATTTCAAGAGTTTTCTGTGTTATTGGACCTATGAAATATATCTATGCAGTTTTTATTGGGAAGTTGTACTAGGTAAAAATACTTCTTCTTTGCATATTAATGGACTCAAATCTCCCGACCAGTATTATATTGCCACTTGCAAATCTCTATCGTTGGCTTCGTTAAATCCTGGAAGGTGCAAGTGGCTGTGCAGGATGGGTAAGAGAGAAGATGAGGTATATCCTGCATAGGGCCTCCACACTGCCGCTGCTGTATTTGGGGCAGGTCGATGATACTCCATTTGGCCAATTTTTTTCTGCAAAGTCCAACCTGGGCCCGGAAACGGTTATGAGATTTCCAGATGTGCCACTGCAGTTCCTGTTCAGGAGGAAGATGTGGAAGTATTATTGTTATACTCGTAATTTTATCATTAACGCATGTCATTATTGTTCAATAAAGGAGTGTAGGGGACTTTGGACTAGACACAATTTTCCCTTATTTCATTGCCGTGATTGATTTTCGACATTAGCAATTGCGTGTGTGTTTATTTATAATGTACTAGTTACTACACGCGATTTCGCCCGCGTGGAAATTTTGATGTGTGTTTTGATGACTTAGAAAAAAAGACAGCCTATGTCCTTCCCCAGGATATAATCTATCTCCTTGCCAAATTTTATGACGATCCAATCAGCCTTTTAGTTGTGAAAAAGTAACAAACAGACAAACAGAGTTACTTTGCCATTTATAATATTAAGTATGGATGAGTACAAAAGTAACTAAGTGTTGTTGTTTTGGTAGATCAAAATTGAAATTGAAGAAAGAAGCTATGTGGAGCTCTTGGGTATATCGGGAGCTCAAAATAATGAACAATCACGGAATATATCCCGTAAATGACAGTATAAGTTAGTTGTAAACCGTGAAAGTTTAAAACAGTGTTTGAAACTATTGCAGATTTAGTATTTTTTTTGTTTGTATCTCCAAGGAACAGTTAAGACAATTTATTTCCCGATCCAAATTCAAATACACTACAACATTCATCCTTTCTCTTATCTAAACTACAATTCCATACACAAAACAAAAAAGCAACACACAAATCTCACTGATTTTTATCTTTATCGACATTGGTTTACCCTCCCAGCTTATTTCACAAAAACCCTTAGAAATGGAACTTCCCAGTGTTACACCGGGGATCCTATGTAAATATGGTTGTATGAATGTAAATGTGTTTTAAGTAGATACCATACGTGGTGGGCTTATGTCGTTACCTAAGGTTATTGGTGCTCCTTGGTACGTGCGGCGCGGCACGCCATGTTACAAATAAAAGTGTAAGGGACGGAATTAACGGTACTAGGTTAGCATATAGACGGGTGGTATTAAGATTTCTTTTGGTTGCTTTTGTTTGTTGTAGATTTTCGGGAATGGTAGTATTTGTATTCGATGCGGTTTTGGCGTGCACTGCAGAATTTGTCTGCTACGCTTGTGCTACGACGCTTCAGTACATATCATCTACTAGTTTATGTCCGCGTGAAGGTCGGTAACTGTCGCTAGGGATCATACTACCGGGAAAAAGGTATCCTAAATGTTAATCCAGGTTATAAACAATCTATGTACCAAATTTCATCCAAATCCGTTCAGTCGTTTTCGCGTGAGAGAGTAACAAACATCCATCCATTCATCTTCACAGACTTTCGCATTTATAATATTTAGTAGGATTGTAGATTTTCGGGGTTGGTAGTATTTGTATTCGATGCGGTTTTCACATGCACTGAAGAATTGTTTTACTACTCTTGTGCTACGAGGTTTTAGTACATATCTATTGACTTTTATTAATTTTATTTTATTAAGTTTTAAAGGCAATGCCTGATTGTTAAGGACGGTAAATACTTGAACCTACCAAGTTCTTGCTTTGACATGTCTATTTAGACAAAAACCAAAAAACAATTAAAGAGAAAAAAAAAGTTCTTGCTTTAAGTTCATTGCTAAAATGCTTCAATATTCTGTGTGTTCCAAATTAAGCTCTATCTAATTTACTAACATAACCTTCAAAATATTAACGACCGCGTTTACACTTTTACAAAATATAGCTTTGCACGTACCATAAAATCGACCATATATAATTCATAATTGCACCGTTTGGCCCAGCCCGTAGGCTCTTTTATTAGAAAATATTGCCCGAGCCGGCCACAGCGGGCTTTGCCACAATAATTATGCAGTAACTAGCGCATGTGCTAACGTGTTATGTTACTACATTAACGATTATACTTAATGAATTTTCTTTTAACACGTTTAAAGGAAAATTGAGTCACGCCTTCACTGGGTGTTGGAGAGGTTAATGCACTTTTCACTTACACCATGAAAAATTCTTGGTATAGAAGATTTTGTAGTAAGCTCACCTCGATCAAAATAGAAAACAGGGAATCAAATAATTTTGAAATTATGTTACGATCGAAAAGGACAACAGCTACTTTAAAAGATGATTTCCACCAAACGGCTCGCATCGCATCGGATCGGAACGGATTTTACATGTTTTAATCGATATTAAATCGTGGACACAGTATTTATAGTCTATATTACCAAGCCGTGCACAGCAGCTTGACCGCGGGCGTCTTTCGCCATACGCGATCGTAGCCGAAAGTATGCCACGACGCGCGATCGGCTCCGTTCACCTGGCGTTGTATCCGATCGAATCCTTTCAGCTGCCAACGCGGTAGAAATCAAACTATTTGAGTAGGCGCAGAAACGGATGCGTTCGCAAACGACGGTACAGAGCCGATCATAAGAGTCGACATTCTGACAGATGCGATCGGCTGTCGCCGCATCCGTTCGTATCCTTTCCGATTCGATGGGGATTTTCTTTCCATTTGATGGAAATCATCCTTAATTGCACAAAAAAATTGATCTTTTGTTATTTTTTTTTAAACTTATACTGTCACTTACGGGATATCTTCCGTGATTGTTCATTATTTTGTGCATTTTTGTGTTTAAACCGCGAAAGCTTAAAACAGTGTTTGAAAATTCTTTTACTAGCTAAGGCATTTTTACAAACAATATTACGCATCTTCTCATAAAGCACCTATCTCATGTCACATAAATTACCCACCGCATAGCAACATCATCAAACTATGAAGAGAGGTTTTATTAAAAAAATATTCCTCCAAGATACAACACCGGTTATAGGCACGCACCACATAAGGGTGAACCCCATAGTACTTACAGTACACGGAGTTCTGTGAATATGCATATTGTCTGGGACGAGGAGTCCTAAGAGCACTCCAGCCGACTACAATAGGCCGGGCGTAATTTCAAGTTTTTATAGCCTTATTGTGAATGTACCCGTCTACAGTATCTAGACAATAAGTTGTTCTTACTATGTGCAGTGGAGTTTGTTTTTAATTTCAGATAACGGTTAGTTTACCTGTGTTGTCGTTATTTTATTAAGCTTTGTTTAAGTTGACGGGGAATGGATTTATAGTTGTTTATTTTAGAATAAACTGACTGGCTGACTGCCTCGTTGGTCGAGTGGTCGTAAACGCGACTGCTGAGTATGGGGTCCTGGGTTCGATTCCCGGGACGGGGAAAGTATTATTGTCGTTTTCCCATCAGGAATATCTCAGTCACAGCCACGGAGTCTGGAATTGTCCCCGGTTGATGGAAATAGGCTCGCCCCCTGTTATATAGGACTTAAAACATAACTGGCGAAATGTGGGTGTAACAACTCTGCCTAACCCTTCGGAGATTACAGGCGTGATGTTATGCTACTTAAGAATAGAAGTTTGGAATTTATCTACACTATCTGATAAATACCAACGAGTAGACTGCTCAACCTGAGAGACTGTTCCTTCTATAGATAAAACGAACACGTCTTCCTAGTATTAACATAGAAACTCTGAATTTCCGAACATTGTTTTTAAAAGAATATGAATCAGATGTGAGTTTCGTAGCGCAAGTAGTCTGGTTACGGACGGGTAGAATCACTCCCCTGACGGAGACAGGTGACTAAATAAACAGCCTAAATTTTATCATAACTTTTATTACAAGCCCTTAAATATATCCGTGTAATCGCCAATATTTGTCCATGTATTCAATAATTAATTACTGCTATACTAATGTTTACTACGGAAAGCAAGAAGGTTTTCAACCCTACAAATTCAATTTCAGTAGTGAAATGAACACGATCTCTTATTACAATAACACAAACACGAATGTAATTTGAAACTCTCACAGCTTTAATAAACACACATGTTCTCTAAATGTAGGATTCCCATCTCCTGTACTATCTACACAATAATGGACTCGCACGATGCGATGCTTAGTTTGTTTTTAATTTCAGATAACGTCACGCTGAGCAAGGAACTGAGCATAATTTCAAAATGGCGGACAGTTTAAAGAATGGTAAACAAGTGTAGGAACAAATTAATGTATGTTTTGTTCTAAGCGTTTGTAGTTTTGATATAGTTTTAGAAATTTAATTTTTGCTCCCCTCTTTGTCTGTCATTTTTAATCTTTTGGTATGAAATTCAATTTCCGAAATTCTCGACACAAAAAACGTCTTTCTAGATACCGTAAAATGCTTTTAACATAACATCCCGCCTGTCATCCCCGAGAGGTTAGGCAGAGGTGTATCTAATAGTAGGTACACCCACATTTTGCCATGTATGTTTAAGTCCCATGTAATAGGGGGCGAGCCTATTGCCATCAACCGGGCGCAAATCCAGACTCCGAGGTTGCTACTGAGAAATTTCTGATGGAAAAACAAAATAACACTTTGTCCGACCCGGTTTTTTTTATTTTTATACTAAACCTTGCCCCACACTAGGAATTTCTCATGTATCGTGGGTGCGTTTATAAACATTTAAACTCACATACATAACCAGACCCGGAACAACTATATGTAGGCCATACAAATATTTGTTCCTTGCGGGGATCGAACCCGCGACACGCAACACAGCAGTCAACCGCTCAGCCACTGTGGGTTCAGTCAACTCACGCTCAGAGTTCGTGCTTGCGAACACTAGACCAACGAGGCAGTCAAATGCTTTTAATCTCAATATAATTTCAGAATTGTATAGTTTTCTTATAAATACGTATCCTTAAAGGTCATTTCATAATCTGCAAAGATCTCTTATACCCTTACGATTATGCTTTTGAATAAACTCATTCATAACTCATGTCACATGTAACACATGTCTCTCTAGGCAGCTGCAGGAATTTAAAGAAGAGATGAGGAAGATGATGTCTCTTTTTTCAGTTAATCAAGGTAATGAGATGTCAAAAATCTCCGCTACCCTGAAGGAAATTCAGTTATCAAATGCCAATATTGAGAACTCAATAGCTTTTCTTACCGCACAAAATGATGAATTCAAGAAAAAAATTCATCAATTAGAAATCGAGGCGAAGAAAGATAAGGAGTACATAGTTACATTGGAGAGCAAATTCGAGGACATGCAAATTGGCAGTAGAAAATCAAACTTTGTAATAAAAAACGTTCCGAAAAAAAATAACGAAACCAAGGACGATCTCATAGATCTGACTTTATCCCTATCGCAAAGCATCGATTGTAAAATGAATAAATATGACATTAAGGATATTTACAGACTGCGAGGTTCAAACAGAGACAACAATCAGTCACCTATTATTGTTGAAACGAGTTCCACTATTTTGAAAAACGAGATATTGAAGTTGGGAAAAGCGTTTAATATCAAACACAGAACCAAACTATGCTGTAAACACCTTGGCTTCAAAACGCAGGAAGATACTCCCATATTCATTACGGAGCATTTAACAACAAAAGGATCTCGCCTACATTTCCTCGCCCGAGACTTAGTAAAATCAGGCGCCTATACATACTGTTGGACAGCGTACGGTAAGGTGTACGTAAAAAGGGACGAACAATCGCCGATTATTGTTATTAGAAGTGAAGACCAGATTCACAGACTCACTCTGCAGAATTGACTACTTACATGTTTATACCACTATATGTTTATACTAACATGTTTATACGCTAAAAATATTGTATGCAGCATTAGCGCTTCGTTCCGTGTTTTTTATGCAGTCACCCGCTTTTTGCTGTATACTGTTAATACTTTCTGCGCGGTGCCAATCACCATAGTTATAAATAGTTGTTATTTTACACGTCGTAACTTTATATCACATGTGCTTACACATAACTCATATACATGCATTATATACTTACACAACAACCATTTATCCAAAACAAACTTATTTCTCATAGACTTATACTACACATCCTCAACCAAAACTCATTTATACATATACACATTGTTACTTACACTTACAATACATTCAGTCGCTATTTACATATACCTCACACCGGGTCGTGTATTACGGTACATTTGCAATACAAAAAGAGCAATCGTTCGTTACTACATAAATTCTACATTATTTTTTCTTGTACCCACTAATTATGAGAGAACAATAATTACCTTTACTTTAAGGTATTTGCTCCACGTAATGACATTCATTCTATTAAAACTTCAACTAAATGGGTGATACGCTGCAAACAGTTACTGACATAGACAAGTTTGAGGTTGCGCGCACCTTTCAATGCGACAGTAATGAGCTGTCTAAACACATTTTGGTAAAGAAAAGTGACCTAACTATTTTATCACAGAATATTAGAAGCATTTACTGTAACTTTGATGATTTTTTATTGACATTGTCTACATTTAACTTCGAAGCAGATATCATAATATTTACAGAATGTAGATTAAATTCATATAAACCTATTCCTCAACTTAACAATTATAGTTCATATATGACTTCAAGTCAGTTAAACCAAAATGATGGCGTAGTCGTTTATGTGAAGAGTGCACTCGAACATCAGGTTACAGAAATATCACTATCTCAGGCCTCCTGTCTAAGCCTGGATATATCGAATAATGTCATTCTGTGTATTTACCGATCACCTTCAAACTCAAACACCGACAGTTTTATCAGTTCGCTCAACAATAATTTGGAGACCATACCACCAAATAAAAACATTATTGTGGCAGGCGATATAAACATTAATACTATAGCTAAACGAACTGAGCAGTCCCATGAACTGAAAAATAGAATGAACTACCTTAACATGTTGTCTTTACATGGCATCCTGCCAGGGCATTTGCTGCCAACGAGAGACAAATCATGCCTGGATCACTTCATGCTTAAGGTAAATAAGAAAAAGTTTTCATCCACTATTGCTATCCTTAATACCACAGTAACTGACCATCTCACAACCCTTCTAGTAGTATCCAAACAAAAATACTTACAAAATGTTTGTAAAACTAAGACATTTGTTGACTTTGACCAGGCCCTACATTATCTGAAAGAAAAGAATTTGAGTGAATTACTTTTCTGTGATGATCCTAATTATCTGTGTACTCAGTTGGTACAAACTCTAGCTGACTCTATTAAATTAAATACAACCACATTAAAGATCCCTAGCAAAAAACGCATTTTAAAACCGTGGATTACCAATGGTATTTTGCGCTGTATACAAAATCGGAATAAACTCCAAAATAAACTTCGTCAGGACCAAACCAATGAAATTCTAAAAATAACGTACAGACGTTACAGAAATTACTGTAACAATTTGATTAAAAAACTTAAAAGACAATATGAAAGGAATCTGCTATCTAAATCTGTAAATAACAATAAATTACTGTGGAAAAATATAAAAGCTATTACCTACTCACAGAAAACAAATAATCATGATGCAGAATTGTTAAAACTTCAGCCAACCCCGTCTGATTCAGTAAATTTTATTAACAATTATTTTTCTAAAATTGGTCATAACCTAGCTCAACAAATTCTACCTACAACTGACAATTATGCCCTCGATCAGAGCAGTAACGTATCAAACATATTAAACTCTTTTGTGCTTCTTGAAACTGACGCCGACGAAGTATACAGAATATTAATTAACCTGAAAGCTGACAGTGCCCCTGGCTGGGACAATATCTCCACGAAATTTTTAAAGTTTATAGGCATGGAAGCCGTCCCTATCATAGCCCATCTGGCGAACCTCTGCTTTAAAACTGGCGTCTTCCCTGCCCCGTTAAAAATAGCCATTATTACTCCTGTGCACAAGAGTGGGGATAGAAATGATATTAATAATTATAGACCAATTTCTGTTCTTTCTAGTATATCCAAAATTATTGAAAAATTAATAAATGTTAGGCTTCTTAATTACTTAAATAAATTCAATATCATCTCCGACTCACAGTTTGGTTTTCGTCACGGTATTTCCACTGAGGACGCTGTCATATCACTAACTTCATTAGTATCTAATCATCTAGACAATGGAGATAAGTGTCTAACTATCTTTTTAGACCTTAAAAAGGCATTTGATACCGTCTCTACGCCTATCCTTGTAAACAAGCTGGAAAAAATAGGTATTAGAGATATCGCGCTTGATTTGTTTAAGAGCTATCTTTCAAATAGAAGGCAGAGCGTCAAAGTGGGGCAACATATAAGTGATGTCACGGTTGTATCATATGGCGTCCCCCAAGGAAGTGTATTAGGTCCTACGCTTTTCTTGGTATACATAAACGACCTGTGTAACATGAAAATTCCTAATGCCAAAATCCTTTCGTACGCCGATGATACTGCTGTCACCTTCTATGGTAAGACATGGCACAATGTGCAGCTAAGTGCTGAAACAGGAATGTCCCAGGTTGCGAATTGGCTCAATGCTAATGTTCTCACATTAAATACCTCCAAAACAAAGTTTATTAGTTTCAGCATATGTAATCGTACTCAACCAACCGGCGATTTTCGAATCATTGTACACACTTGTGATGGTACTAACGTTGATAATTGTAACTGTTCTAGTATTGGCAAAGTTTCTAGCACAAAATATTTAGGGGTAATGCTGGATCAGAGTTTGTGCTGGTACCCCCATCTTGAGCAAGTTGCCAATAGAGTCCGCAAGCTAAATTGGATTTTTAAGACTCTGCGTCACGTGCTGCCTAGATCTATACAGAGAGGCGGTAAGCCTGTTAGAAATGTGCTTACACAAATATACATTTCTCTTGCGCAATCAATATTGGTATACTGTATACCTATTTGGGGTGGGGCAACAAAATCTAAATTCATCCAATTGGAGCGAGCACAACGAGCCCTGCTCAAAATTATGTATTTTAAAAAAAGGGGATATTCTACACAGAACCTCTACAAACTTAGTGATGTATTGTCAGTTAGAAAACTATACATTACTCAAATAATTTTAAAAAAGCACAAATCCTTACCTTATAATGCGGATATACATTCTAGGAGAAGAAAACACAATATAGTCGAAATTCCTAAAACTAAGACCAAATTCGGATCCATCCAATTTAGTAAACGATCAGCTCAATTATACAACAAAATAAATAAAGAAATTTTCGTATACGCAAAATCTTATCATATATGTAAAGAAATGTTGATTGACTGGATAAAACCACTGACATATGGAAATATTGAAGCTCTCCTACAAAACGTAACTTAATTCAAGTAAACGACCCACTCACATACCTTCATACAGACTCCCATACCTACACGTACAATCACACACCCATACACATACAATCACTCATCCATTACATTCATATACACTCAACAACACATCCACACTTATGCACACGCACACACACGTTCACACAATTATATTTTGTTTTACTACTCCCATGTACTGTTTTTTTGTGTTTTAAGTAAGTACCTACTGTTGTGAAGGAGCGGAGTCTTTTAATACAGGCATCATTTGCTTAATTGAAGACTCCAAACCCAAAATTGTTTGTGTATAACTTTTGGACACAATAAACGCTATTATTATAAACGCTATTATTATTATTATAACAAGAAAGCAGCTTCCTGAATTGTCAGTGCACGCATTCATTCAAAGAGAAATTTAAAAAAAAAACTAAAGCATTTATTTGTGGTTACATCCTAAGCATTATAAAAAATGTTACTTCTGCCATACTGTAAAGTAGTTTGTTAGCAGATGTAGCTCCCATATGCAATATTATCTATATTTTCATTTATCATCAAAAACAAGGATACATCAACCGCTAAACATTTATTATAACTATAGACCGACCGCTTTAATGAGTCCTCCACTTTGCCCCATCAAAGGCACACACAGCGTCTACAAAGTCCTAACAATATCCCACAGGTTATTTGCCTTAAAATAAGCACTTTCCAAGTAGGTATTACGATACTAATTGAACCAATACGTGATCAACCTTCTGGATATTTATATTGATACCTTCGCGAGGCCTCATTAAAGCGGTCGGTCTATAAACACAAATATTTTACAATAGAACAAAGGCTGACTAGTAGTGAATTGAAATATTTCCCGTGAGTTTCAGTATTTCTATTTTCCTATATTCTAGGTACATTTCTGTTTCATCCAGCTAATCTTAGTGTATTCCAAAGCGTATTTATCAAAAGAGATTTATCTAGCAGATAGCAAGTGAAATAATGGCCATGTTTCCTGATCTGCAGGTGTAGTGCGCAGGCGGTAGGTTAAAATTTCCTGTTGAGTATTTTATACTGAGTACATTTAGTACGATTTGTAGTTCCTGTCCTTACTTTTATTCATTCTTTTTCATGGATATTCATTCTGTATTGCTTACTTATGGAGTACTTTTAACTATTTGTTTAGGTTTTAATAAAAACCTGCGGTAGTTTTCACAAACATTTAAAATTACAACATCAACAATTACAGCGATTTTTACGGTCTTCAAGTCAGTTACAAAATGACCACGACTGCTAGTTCTACACTATTTTCACAGGTGTTTTTTTATACTAATGCACTATAACACATCTCTGCCTTACTTTTAAGGGATTACGGTGTGAGGTTATGATATATTGTTATGGTTATGATATGGTTATGATATGACTTAAGCATAATATCCACTTTCAGCTCCACATTCACACACATCATCATCTGCCTAGCCTTTTCCCAACTATGTTGGCGTCGTCTTCCAGTCTATCCGGATGCAGCTGAATACCGTATTTTACATGGAGCGACTGCCTATCTGACCTGCACTTTCACACACATCACACTAAAACATTACACCTCTTCAGTTCCAGCTAACACCTGTTAAATTATTCCACACTTACTTACACCAAGTTTCTTTAATCCTAGTACTAAAGCATGGGCTAATAAATTATCAAGTTAGTCTGCTACAGCCATTACGTTAATAAGGCATAATTAAATAGGCCGAGCCGTGTTTGGTGTTAACAACGGCACGATACTCAGCTTGTAAGTACTTACGTATACCTACACCTCGTTTGTGAGCTTATGTTAGTCTAAGTAGGTGTTTGTTGTGTTGTTAAATAAGTAACCTACAATACCCGGGCGTTGAGGAGCTCGTGGCTAAATAATAACAGCCACTCGGATCGATCTTTAGGTCAAGCTTTGCTTTCCTAGTAGTCCGTAAATGGATGACCACGCATTATAGTGTGTCCTCCGTGCTTGGTCCCAGCTGTCAATGACATGATATTATTAGACCACTATGCATCAACCCACGGCTCTCTACTCGGCTACTCATCATCTACCAAGCCTTTTCCCAACTTTGTTGGGGTCGGCTTCCAGTCTAATCAGATGCAGCGGAATTCCAGTGTTTTACTTAAAGCGACTGCCTATCTGACCTCCACAACCCAGTTAGCAGAGATGTTATGTATATGATATTTCGGATACGAATATGGATATAGGAATAAAATAATATATCGGTTTCGGATATGTAATTATATTGGATTATCCATTAGTTTTGGTTACGGATATTAGATTGAAGTAAAATATAAACACAAATAGTAAGTAATAATTTGGTTTTATTTATAGGTTTCATCTAGTCTAGGTTATCATTTGTTATTATAATCTGGGTAAGTAACTATCCGAAACTTGTGAAACGGATACGGTTACGGTTACGGATATATTTTTATTTCGGATATCCGATAATTTCGGTTACGCTTTAGGGAGCTGCATAACATCCCTGCCAGTTAGTACTGGGTAATTCGACACCCTTTGGTAAGACTGAATATATCAAATGATTTATTCTTAATTAACCTCCACACAATACTGAAGTCGAAACTAAAATAGCTTAAAAAAAACAATAAATATTAAAACGAAGGTGGTGTGACGATCTGATCATGTTGAGGATGTGAAATTGCACAGAGCAAGGTTTAGAGGGAGAAAGGCCTTTGCTCAGCAGCGGGACACAGTGTAAGCTATCAAAAAAAAAAAAACATTTTCTAAATAAAACTATGTAATAACAAACCACGACATTAACGTAATAACTAAAACATAATTGATTGCTTCGAATTAATTGGGAGCCTGTAACACACGACGTGACATGATAACCATAATCCGTACTCTCGTTAACGAATAAAACATTTACCACGGGCTAAGGGATGTATCATGAATATTAATACTTTACTTTCTCCCAAATACCTGCACCCCGAAAGTTTATTTCATTAGTGAAACTCTATGGTATGGCCGGTATGCTGTTGTGAAGTTTTGCGTGTTAATAATATCAGTTGGGTTCGTTTTTAGTTTTGAATCACTGGAGGGTTGAGATCTGAAGTACGGTTGTGTTTATTTTTTTGTTTTAATAATGTTTTGACTTCATCTCGTGTTGGGTAGTATGGATATATGGGTTGAATTTTTCCGTAAAAAATGATCCTATTATTTCTTTCTAAGTGCATTTATCTACACCAATATTATAAAGACGAAAGATTTGTACCTATGTTTGTAATGAATAAACTTAAAAACTTCTCGACCGGTTTCAAAAATTCTTTCACCATTAGAATGCTACATTATCTCTGAGTAACTAGACTATATTTATTACTAGAAAAATATAGGGAAGGTGGAATTAGGGGTAAATAAATGCGAAGCCAGGGCGGGCCGCTAATGTGTAAATATCAGTGAGCTCACGTTAGGTGGAGTTTACGTTCATGGCTCAAACTTACTTTTTTATCGTAGCACGAATTAATTTTGGTCATCAAATTAATTCACCCAGTAATTTTGTTCGAAACTTGTTACCAAAACCATGAACATCAATCGACTACAAAACACCAAAATCAGAAGATTTCACCTTAAAATATTTACCGCAAAATCTTCTGGAAACAATTGACAATCGCGCCGGCTGTCGCACAGTCGATGTCATTATTATCACAAACTGCGTTTCATTTCAGTATAATTTGCGAATTATTTCCGCTCAGACAGAAGCTGTGTAAGGATTATCTGTAGGAGACGTCCCGACGGTATCGTCAGCGACTGTAGGCTTAAATTTTCATTATGTTTATTGGATAATTCGCTTCTGAAGCGGCGTGAGCCAAGGAGATAGAGGGGATTGTCAATGCAACACTGAGCATTCCTTAACGCATCACTATCAGGCATTGGTAGCCTGAAAATTTTGAGTTTGCGTTCCAAATTCTGTTTAGGTGTCCATTATCGTTTTTGTAAGCGTAGGTGGAGGGCTTTTGCAATGGTGTCTGATCAAAATATGCAATGTATAGTGAAGTAGAGTGTTTGTTCTACTGTGTTGAGTTTTCTTGGTAGAAGGTTATTGTTTCAATTCATGAAACACTTTCTTAGGCGGACCGCAGTACCTTCCAGAATGTTAAACTGAATTTTGAATTTACTAAGATTATTATAGCTAAGCTAACTGTAGTAGGCAGATAACATTAAAAATTAAATGCATCAATACTAATAACTTTAAATTTTCATTTAAAAACAATCGTATGTGGGCTATGATTTCATTGGCAAGCGCAACTTTCTATTGAAAATCGCACGTAGCGACCGAACGATGATGAAAAAGCTAATAAACACATTACCATCCTCAGTCGAGTAAAAGTGTCGGTTGACATGAGCTACTTACATAAATATGTCAATCCTTTTTCAATTTGTAGGAATACTTGTCTTGGAGCTCGTGGCTAAATAATAACAGCCGCTCGGGTCGATCTTTAGGTTAAGCCGTGCTTGCCTGGGTTGGTCTGTGGATGGGTGACCGCCCATTAAATACCGAGTTTCCTCCGTGCCTCGGAAAGCACGTTAAGCCGTTGGTCCCGGTTGTCATTTGTAGATCTTTGACAGTCGTTAGGCAGTCAGTGGCCCAAAAAGTCTGACAACCAGTCTTACCAAGGGGTATCGTATTACCCAGTACTGACTGGGTTGTGGAGGTCAGATAGGCAGTCGCTCCATGTAAAATACTGGTATTCAGCTGCATCCGGTTAGACTGGAAGCCGACCCCAATATAGTTGGGAAAAGGCTAGGCAGATGATGATGACTTGTCTTAATGCTTTGGCAGCAATTACAACTCATCTAGGCCCTCAGAACATGAGTCTGTCATAGACTAGTTACCTTAAATACTTAACCAATTACGATTTACTATGAACAAAAATCACACCACAACTAAACTGTACTAACAGAGAAGACAACCTTATCCACATCTACATATAACGACTAAATTCGCGTGTTTTTGGTCAACTTTCACTAGTTTATGTCGGCGGCTGGCTGTTTGCCACTACCTGCGTACCTACCAATTACGCAGAGTGTGCTGAGTCAATAAATAGTATGTGCAGTTTGTTGGTAACGCGAGGGGCTTGAACCTTAAGCTTTAGAGTAGATCGATCTGTCTAGCAAGTTCAGCATGGTTTTTGCAGGTGAGTTGCAGGGTGGGTGCTTGATTTATGTACTAACTAGCTTATTCCCGCAGCTACGCTCGCGTGGATCGTGCTACCGGGATAAAAGCATCCTATGTGTTAATCCAGGTTATGAAATACGGAATGGAAGAGACACAGACGCGAAAACGGTTACCACGTATTCAGTACATCATTCTGAGCCCCCCTACATAGAAATTTTTCATTAGTTATAAAAAAAAACAGCTGTTCCATACATTTTGACTGTGTAGGTATTGCACTTTTGTAGGAAACAGCTGTTTTTTTTTTTTTAATAACCGAAAGATGTACTGAGTACGTAGTAACCGTTTTCGGGTCGGTTTCCCATCCACCCCGTATATGTGTGCCAAGTTTCATCTATATCAGTTCAGTAGTTTTTTCGTAAAAGAGTAACAAACATTCATCCATCCTTATTAACTTTCGCACTTATAATTATAAACCAAATCTCAAGCAGTGACTGGGTTGTGGATGTCAGAAAGGCAGTGTATTACTGGTCCAAGAGAAGATCCCAGTGAAACACTGATCATAGACTGGAAGCCGCCCCAATATAGTTGGGAAGAGGCAGATGATGAAGAAACTTGATTCTAGACTTTAGTGTACCGTAAAAATATTTGATTGTACTCAAAGAAAATCGTAAAATACATCAACCGTAGTTTTTTCATCTTAAAATTGAACTTTTTTACGATTACGATTATACGACCCTAACTTTTAGTAAGTATACCATTTTAAGCTTTATGTACGGACCCCTTAAAAGGTTTTAATTGAAGCTGTCTTAGTAAAGAAACAACAGAAGTTATTAGTCCAAGTTCAACAATGACCTTAATTCTTTGACTTAAGACAACGGTAATCAAGAATCTTGGCCTTTTATATCTTAACAAAAGAAATTGTTATAAAGAAAGAATTGTTATTTAAAAACAAAAGCAATACTTTGAGAGGAACAAGGAATTACGTCAGCCATCCGAAGTAGCATTTTAATAACAGGCAGTTTCACGCTACAATGTCCTTGCAAGCAGGAAATTATTCCATTTTGTATATCCAAATCCCCTTTATTGAATGGCGGAAATAAGAGAATTGGAACTTCGTGTTTCTATTTATTTATATTTTACTTTTGTGAGGAGTACTCGATTGGGGTAATTGAGTATTTATTTAACTTTAGGTTTACATAGTGTCCATTTTGTGTTACTTAGTTATTAATGTTATAATCTGATAAGTAATTGCTAGTTTATTTTGTTAAGTGTATTGTGATTTACTAATATAATGTTCTGCCATGTAGTGACAATACTGTTTAACTTTCTTGTTTATACTATAGGTTATGGCTTTTGTTTGTTTGTTTTGTTCTTGGTTATGGTTTTTGTCTATGGCATTGATCACATTCACATTACCTATTAAAATTAGTCGTTGTTTAAACTTAACAAGCGTTGTTTAAATATAGGTTGATATAGTAATAAGAGTTTGGGATTCAAAATAAGTGTTTCTTGGGTGGCGAAAAGAAAGACGCTACTCAAAATTAGAACAAAAATAGGCCTCTAATTGCGCCTAACCATGAGTCAAGTGGAGAGGAGAGGTGCTCGTGGCGGCTAAATAATATCAGCCACTCGGTTCTCTCGGTTTATCTTCAGGTTAACCCGCGCTTGTCCAGGTTGGTCCGTGGATGAGAGACTACCCATTACATACCGACTTACCTCCGTGCATCGGAAAGTACGATAAGCCGCTGGTCCCGGCTGTCATTTGTAGATCTTTGACAGTCGTTACAGGTAGTCAGTGGCCCGAAAGTCTGACAACCAGTTTTACCAAGGGTATCGTATTACCCAGTACCAACTGGGTTGTGGAGGTCAGATAGCCAGTCGCTCCATGTAAAATACTGACCCCAACGTAGTTGAGAAAAGGCTAGGCAGATGATTAATCAGTCAACGCTGACCAGTCAATCTCACTTGTAGAATTTTGTCTCTGCCAAGAAAAAAGATTATCAGATTGCAAATACCTTTGTTCTGTCTGTATAAAATAACATAATATTAGTAGGCTATTCGCGAAACTTAAACATTTACCGTCTTTCTTTTAGATAATTATCTGACACCATTTTTTTTAGAAAGACATTTAAGCAATAATTTGCTGTAATTGCGATCTTAAGTGCCTACGTCAAAACCCTTTTATTCAACCCAATCAATTAAGCAGGACTTCATTAAAAGCTCATAAGATACTGCCCCGATAGGTCAGTATCCTAAGAATATTGTAGGCGCACATTTTGGAGGCGCTTGGGTCGCATATTAATAACGAATTTGGGTCTAGCCGAGTAAGCAGCAAGTGACCCGTTTTCTTTAGTAATTTTCAGCTACGGCTAAGAAAATCTAGTCTTATATTTTAGCATGAGCTTTTTTTTTTTTCCGGATGGGAATCATCAAATGCCCCCCCCCCCCACTCTGGGCGGAGCGGAAGGGAGTGTCAGACTTGTACTGACTAAAACCCATCCATGTTCCTTCTTTGCCCTTTGTGTTCCAGGGCCACGGTATCTCTTTCGAACAGTCCCGCAGCCCTACTTATTTGCTGACATCTCTTTGAGGCGCGCGTGGAACACGAACGCGCCGTCGACACGGCCTGTCGTCATAAGACGGCTGGACGGCGAGCTGACCCATAATTAAGCAGGACTTCATTAAAAGCTCATAAGATACTGCCCCGATAATACTGACCTAAGAATATTGTAGGCGCACATTTTGGAGGCGCTTGGGTCGCATATTAATAACGAATTTGGGTCTAGCCGAGTAAGCAGCAAGTGACCCGTTTTCTTTAGTTATTTTCAGCTACGGCTAAGAAAATCTAGTCTTATATTTTAGCATGAGCTTCAGGTAAGAATACTGCAGGGTCAACATGATGTATCAATATGTAATAATGAAACCTATCCACTTTTAGGTGCAGACTGTAAAAGAATATTGTCGATTTAACACTAAATTTGACTAGCATAAGCACAGCATAATCCACCACGCGGGCCCAGTGCGGGTTGGTAGATATCACATGTCTTCGAATTTTTGGTTCTAGGACATGCCGGTTTCCTCACGATGTTTTCCTTCACCGTTTTGAGAGCAGTGGTGATGAAATAAATTACACAAAGTAATGTGCTTGCCTGGGTTCGAACCCACGACATACTGCTCGTAAGTCGGGACCGCCACCGCTGCTCTCTAAATTTGACTAAGTCTAAATATATTACAGTGAAATTGTGTGAGCTACTAAATTAATTTGAATTTACTAGCTCATTTATTTTTTTATTTTTTTAGAGACATCATCATTCTCCTGTCCTTATCCCAATTTATTTGCGGTCACCACAGCTTGTCTTCTTCCATGCTTCTCTATTACTTATTCAAAACTCCCTTTTTTCTAGCCATATCATCCTCTCATCATCCTCAAAAAATGTAAATAAGTATTTGCGCAAACAGAATGCCAGTATTAAAAAAAAAAACCTTAACAAATTACCTCATATTTAAGTTCATATAAACCACTCAAACAAATTGCAATCTAAGAATATAATATCCTGAAACGGCTCGGCACAAATGACAAATATCCTTAAACAGTCACGAGGTCGCAGATGGCCCGGATATTTTAGTAAATGAGGCCTACGTTTGTGATGGAACTACGAAATTAGAAGTAGATGTTTGGACGTCAGTCTAAATGGAGAAGGCATCGCGCGATGAGAACAATAGTTGGGCCCTGCTGTAGTGTGAGGAAGGAGGTATTGGCAACTTGTATAGTGCCCTGCATGATCTGACCTTTTTCCTCTTGACCCCTGTGGTTCCCTTCATAAGCAGGGACTGTACCACAAGAAGAATGCCTATTTCTAATAATGCTAAGCGTCATCTAAATTTTATTAACGCCTGAATTAAAGCGCTCTGTTGGATCTTCAAATTCCGCCTAGTGTCGAGACTTGTAATTTGAATAATGTCATAATACGAAGTGCTTAATTTAGGTATTAGAAACAGGCATTAGTAGTT
The DNA here is from genome assembly GCA_910589295.1 of Noctua janthe. Taxonomy (NCBI): domain Eukaryota; kingdom Metazoa; phylum Arthropoda; class Insecta; order Lepidoptera; family Noctuidae; genus Noctua; species Noctua janthe. Next base: position 7,079,572 of record OU342560.1, read on the forward strand.
AACCATACACAAATGATTCGTATACGACTTTGTTGGATGTGTTTTTGCCCATGTGTATGGGGAATGAGATTATGAGATACTTAGCAGAATTGTACAGGTGTCTCACTTTACATTTTTTTTTTTAAATACACCAGCAAAACATACATACATTACTTACTAAAAGATGATTCTGAATCATTTCTTCATAATATTCGTCATACGACATTTGCTACCCAATCTGTATTTTGGCTTCCCTATTTTCAAACCCAGGAACTACAAACACTAAAATCGTCGACGTCATTCTTGACCATTACCTTGCCGCATCCACACCAAACCTCTTTTCTGACCTCCCATACCTCCGTATGCGACACGACTGCCCATCTGTCACAGTGTAACCGGGACGCAGTAAATTACTCGCCTTCATCATCCCTCGGGCTACTGACCTGACGCTGTCGCACCCAACTCTTGGGAGGCTGTGGCTTTTATTTAACATGAACAATGTTGCAGGATAAGTGTCAAGGATTGTGTGTGGACGCCTCTTCCTTTGTAGGAGGCTGTCTGAAGTACGGATGACGATTTTGATGATATATCTATGGGTACGTTCTGTCGTGTTTGGATATAGTGCAATCAGGGGTGCAGATGTTATAATAAACACACATAACATAACATCACGCCTGTAATCCCCGAAGGGTTAGGTAGAGGTGTACCTAATATAACACCCTTATTTCGCCAGTTATGTTTAAGTCCCATGTAATAGAAGCGAGCCTATTGCCATGAACCGGACGCAAATCTAGACTCCGTGGCTGCTATTGGGAAATTTCCGATGGAAAAACCCAATAACATTTTGCCCGACCTGGGAATCGAACCCAGGACCTCATTCTCAGCAGCCGCGCTTGCGATCACTAGACCAATGAGGCCTGCGGCGGTGTTATAAAAACCTGCTGAGAAATAGACCAAGGCAGTTGGATCTGTGTACTCAGATTAGAGTTAAGTAAATTTTTGACAAACAGATAGGATCTTCTTCATCTTCTTCTTTTCGAGTTTATGGTAAATGTTCATTATTATGTCATTATTGTAAACTAGCTTTTGCCCGCGATTTCGCTCGTTTTAACTTAGAATTTGACAATCAATTCGGGTTGTACTCTGCTTGTAAAATCCGAATTAATGTAATTAATAAAAGACACGTTTCGCCATCAATCTCTCATAAAAACGTTATTGTTGTTTTAATAGGGAATAGAACTTTTTGTTGGGATAAAAAGTATCCTATGTCCGTTTCTGTACACCTGACAACGTATATAAAAAAATTCAGGATGATCGGTTCAGTGGTGTACGCGTGAAAAGGTAACTAACAAAATTACGCATCTATAATATTAGTTAGGAATTCGTTAGGATGACTGGGCAACAGCCCAGTAGCCACGCCAATGGCGACATCTGTGACGTTTTCGGGTTCTCAGAAGTGAAGGATGCACGAGAAGGAGAAAAAGATAAGCCCATGTTTAGGTAACTGGCCTCATAGATAAATACACAAATCCAAAATGAAGTCTATAATCAATACATCGGTGCCTACAATAGACCTAGTCACACATACTGATCACTCTTGACCTTTCTTTGACATAATGACTCTCTCACTTAACTAGACCCAGCCAACTACGCTACGCACATGATAGATAGTTCTACGAAATAACATTGACTTTCGACTTTCATAATAATATGAAATAGTAACATTATTTATGAAGTAAGGTCGTCATAATATTATGATACAGTTCTCTTTATTTATGACCGAGAAACGATATGATATTTGTCTTACTTTCATTAATATGAAACAGTTTCGTCGTACGGTAATATCAAATATACTGGGTTATTTTGCCCTATCGATATTAATGTAGGCAAATTGACATGTATTTATTATTTTTCCGGTTTAAATACAAGAAAATCGACTCATATTTATATAAAAATATGTTACAGGTGTTAGCAAATTCTAATACTAGATAACTAACGCTCAATTTACGACTTTAGCTATTTTAAAAAGGAAGACTCTTCTTCAGAACTGTGGAGTCGCGGATTTAAAAATAATTTCTGTAAAAGTTGTAGAATAACAATACTTTTAGGAATTTGAATTATGTACTGCATTGTCTGGACAGTCATATGGAACGATGGATGAATTGTGTGTGTGAGGAATGATATGATAGAAAAAGGAGTAAATAATAGCGTGACGGTTGAATAATATATATGTCGGATCCGGTCATTGGTACGGACATAAAATGAATCGCAAGTACGCCAGTGGTGTCATCACGAGACCTACTTACAAGTATACCCACACCACAGTGTGCTTCTACAAAGCCGTGATGTTTACAGCTCGAGGCGAGGACGAAATTCAATGCCTGATCGCACCGGAGTTGAGACGTCCCGGAACTGTATCCGAATCATTGTGCCCTGTGTAATTGTGTTAAACTGTAATTTCAAGTAATTTGTTAGTTTAATAGAAACAGAGTATCGCACCTAGGCGCGATACTCTGTGTGCTTTCATTGCACGAAACCCATCTTTTGCCCACATGATGTACGAGCCTAACGGAATAAATCCTGACAATCCGACAAATATTTTCTTACAAAGTAACCCTGCATCTTGGCTGTGGTCTTAGACTCCTATGCTTCTATGAATATTGACATCCAAAGCAAGATTCACAGAACAAACTAATTAAGAAGATGAACTTCATTTCAAGTTGACTTGATTATTCAGACTACAATAAAGGTAAACAGAACTAGCCGCGAAGTTTGTAGATTTTAAAAACAAAGTTGTGCGCTGGCGTGAAACTGCCAGAAAACTTAAAAGCTGGTTAAGCCAGTGTACGTACGGGGTTGTAATTTAGCTTGTTGAACTATAATAGATTGCGTGATTTCTTTATTTTTAATAGATTCTAGGTAGTACATATATTTTCACACGATTTTATTGGCTTCATCTGTAACTAAGGAAAAATATCATAGAAGTAAATGATCTGAAATTTTGCATCCTAGTTCAGTTTGGGTAACAATGTATGGTTAGTTAAGTGACGTCATTCTAAATCCAATATGGCGGACTAGTGATTTTATACGCATTTCCATGGTACCTATAGGTATCAAGGGTTTGCTGAGAAAAATACGAGAAAGCGTGTCTTTTCGTTTTTTTAACTATTATTTTATTTAAGACACATCTTCGAAGACTACCACAACCGCAGCGACAAAGCCACATGACTGGCTTTTATGTCTGCCCTATGGAAACTCGAACAAAAATAGGCCTCTGTAATCTAAAGTTACCACCTATTTATGTTTTCAATTGGACGGCTATGCTACTGTGGTTTTCGGTTGCGATCACAGAATTTTATTGTTGATACTCTTAAAAAAAAATCTGGTCATAAGACTGTCATAGTAATTATTGTTTTCTTTATTATTTGCCCTACACATTTTGACAATGTAAAGCCTAATAAACATTAGGTTTGATCACTTATTTTCAGATAACTCTAAAATATTAACCTAATAATACATTGCACACGAAGCACTCAAATCATATCAGATTTTCATAACAAGAAGACGAGATTCCATAGAGATGTATCAACACACCGAGAACCAACAACCTGACACCAACATCGATCACAATATCAATACAGCAACACAAACAACAGTTTTAGTTTATAGCTCGTCGCATATTGCTGGCTGTAATATCAGCCCGTATATTGTGTGCCGTAAGCCGACATCAGACAACACCTTGGCAGGCACTCCTGCGAAATTGGAAGAGAAAATAAACTGGAAAGTTCACGTTCACTACAAGATTACACCTGAGAAGGATGCAAACATGATTTCGGGGAGGTGATGTCGGGACTCTAAGTTTGGTTGTAGTTTTATTTTAGGGTAATAATCCGAGGAGGCACGGAAAAAGGGCACATGGAAAGAATTGGGGAGAAGCCTTTGCCCAGCAGTGGGACAGTAAAAAAAAGACAATGTCGATGAACGACAGGCTGAATAGGTTTATTGTTGTAATTCAATGAAAAAGGTCGAAAATCAAATAGAAAATGTTATGTTAGTCAATTTTTTTTTTAAATACCGTTTGGTGTAGTAATAGCAAAAAAACCCTGAGTTAAATCTATACTAATATTATAAAGCTGAAGAGTTTGTTTGTTTGGTTGAACGCGCTAATCTCAGGAACTTCTGGTTCGAATTTAAAAAATCTTTTAGTGTTGGATGGTACATTTATCGAGGAAGACTATAGGCTATATAACACCGAGCTACGGCACATAGCAGCCGAGCAAAAAAATAACAAATCAAAAGCGGCGGGTGAAACCGCGGAGCTCAGCTAGTGTTATATAAATCGAGAAGTTGCAGAAACTGGTTTAACAATGATTGTTTCTGTATGTATGTCCTAAAAATGTATTGTTAAAATAGGTTATGAATGATATTACTAAGATTCAAGATTCAAGATTCTTTATTTTGCATGAAATATGGTACATGATGGTCTTATAAAATAAAAGGTTTCACACATTTCGCTGACTTCCTTCAGCATGCAAACTTAAAATGAAAATACCGAACACAATGTACTCTTGGTTTAGTAGTACCTAAACCAAGAGTACATTGTGTACTAGTTAAAAATTTAACAAAATGTAATAAAATATACTATTCTTTAATTCATACTAACTACTTCAATCCATACTACTCTTTAATTCCCAAGCCAGCAATAGGACTACCAGCGCCAATCATCATCATCTTCCTGCCCTTGTCCCATGTTACTTGGGGTCGGCGCAACACGTTTTTTTCTTCCAATCTCCTCTATCAACCGTCATGCTATCATTTACTCCTTTCACCTGCATATCATTCCTCACACAATCCATCCATCGTTTCTTTGGTCTTCCTCTCCCTCTCCATCCATCCACGTTTATATTCATCACTCTTTTAGTCACATGCGATTCGTCCCTCCTCATCAGACTACCAGCGCCAATACAAATATAATTTATCAAGTTTTAAAATATATCGAGACAATGCTAATAAATAAGAGATACATAAATTAATGCCTACTATAAAACACTATCAATTTATCTCTTAAAACTAACCTAAATAAAATCATCACCTACAAAATACAATAGATAAACAACTTCAGAAACAGCGCACGCAACGAGCTGAAAGAGATAACATTACCAAGAAAAAGGTTTCAGTGTGAGGCCCGAATTCCCTTTATTATTTACAAGTAATTTTCCGGCAACTACCTCGGAGCATCGCTTTGATTCTAACGTAAAGTGAACGTTACCAAACTTGGTGGAAACGTGTCATATGATAGCAAAGAAACTTGAGTAAAGTTTGTATTTTATTTACTTTTTAGAAACTTTTACTTAAAGGTCTTTGTTTTGTATCTTTAGATTTTTGTTGTTCAACCTACCTCGGTTATTTAAAAAAGCATTTGTTTTTAAATCGTTTCCCAACACTAGGCATTTCAGCTGTATCGTGGGTCTGTTTACAAATATTTAAACTAACATACACAAACAGCCAGATCCGGAACAACTACCTGTAGATCATACAAATATTTGTTCCGTGCGGGGATCGAACCCGCGACACGGAGCACAGCAGCCAATCGCTCAGCCACTGCGCCAACCGTGCCGTCAAATAACATCATCTTGGATCGGGACCAGCTAATAAAAATGACAAGTAATGTCAATCCGATTCAGTGCTTATTCTTGTGCTATGAGCTTCAGCCTAATTCTAATTCAGCTTATTGTTAGTCGGTATTGTAAAACCATGTTTAAGTGAAACAAGTCTTTCAGCAAAAGAATACAGTTCCTCGATACAACGCATATCATCTGCCCACGCTATGTAAAGGGATGGCCTGAAACACAGGTTTAAATAAACCTAGATCAGACAGGTCGCTAACAAACATCTGAATCGAACTATCATTACTTGCAACTGTTGAATATAGTTTAGTTATAGTTTACTTATAAGTACTAAATATACCATTGTATGAGAAATAATACTACTGCGCCGAAATGTACACTTTTTTGTAATATTTATTAAATAAATTATTCGTAAAAAAATATTCTTATACTCTTTATTCAAAACAACATTAAAAGCAAAAATCAACCAAAAATATGTTTTACGCTTCACGAGAGAAATAGTAATCCATACAAATAGTAAAAATTCATTGTCGCTAAAACCCCTATCGAATCTATTAAGTCGCTATCAATTTTTACTGAAGCTGAAAATATCTACATGTGAAATTCATCGCACTATAAAACCCGATTTAAAATTCGTAGCATGCACTTAACCCGTTATTCACAAGTGCATGGTGCATCGAAATCTTTTGATGGCAAAAATGTCGTAGCGATATGTTGTTTCTGTAGTTTTGGTAAAAGTCTAGTTGTAAAAATATTTGACTCGATTGGCATTGATGACAAAAAAAGTTTAAACATTTTTAATAAGTTCGAGTCCTTTTTTTAAGGTTTAAAGGTTTAAAGGTTTTTATTGCAATAACTGATTGTTTTGTGCTGTTATTTATACATTTAACTTAACTATAAAACTGTTTTCAAACCTTCTTCGTGTCGCTGGCACGAATTTTTTTATATTTTAAGAAACCAGAACTTCAGCACTTCCAACGGGTCGTCAGTGGCAGCGCAAAGGCAACTTCGGCTGCGGTGGTTTTCAAATGTGAAATTCTCATGAAAAATTAATTACGGTAGACTGGTTTAAAATACCCAAATGCTTACTAAATTACTTTTTTTTTAGCAAAACATCGAGATAACGACTCTCAAAGTGACACAATCTACAAAAGACAATGGCCAATTAAATATTCCACACATCAGCCACGTTATTCGTGTACTAATTACGTTAATTTTGCGTGACTCCGGCAAGCGTTCCCCGCGATAATTGTCAAACAATTAAGTACCTTCCCGAAGGGAAACTGCTGTATTCTTTACAAGGTGATTTAATTTAACCATCAATGAATTTGTGGTACTGTTTACACGTACGAGTATGTTAATAAATCTGCCTTTTTCTCATCAATATTGAGGCTAAATTCTATTATAGGCAGTCGCTCCATGTAAAATACTGGTATTCAGCTGCATCCGGTTAGACTGGAAGCCGACCCCAATATAGTTGGGAAAAGGCTAGGCAGATGATGATGATTGAGGCTAAATTCTAGAACGATTTAGTATGGCGGCGGATTTTCACTGTCCAACCGAGGTACCTATACCAATATTTTTACAAGGTTATCGGACTTCTAAGGCCTTGCACGAGTGCGCGGTGTAAGTGTAATGTAAATACGTCGATTTTAAAATTAAAAATACTTGTTTAAAGAAATATTAATTTCATAATTTTAAGAATTTACTCATATCTATGGATGATACTGATTGTGCTTGTTGTAAACAATTTAACTAAAATGTTATTGAATAATTGTATTTTCGATAAAAAAATCAACGTATTTACCAATCAACAATAAACCAACGTATTTATCAATCATGTATTTTCGATACGTTTACACCACTCGATCGTGCTAAGGTCGTGAAAAGGTGATTTCATTAATTTAATTTAGTAAAATTTACGTTTAGTTATCTGTTATCAAGCACTTAGAGACCTAAATGTTTTTACGCGAGACGTCTATTCTCGTTTGTATCAAGAACCACAAAGTATCCAAAAGTACCAGTTTCCTGTTTTCACAGCAACAGATATCACGAAACTATTTATGTATGGAGAAGGGTCAGAAAGCCGATTATAGGTCGCCTTAGGAACGGAAAGCTTTCGCTTGTAAGCCACTAATGTGACTGGCTTATGAAGGACGAACTTATGATAACTCCGTTGATAGAATGTTGGGGGATAACCCTTATTGAATATGGGTTGATTTTAAAAGGAATACATCGTTGGGCTAGTTAAAACTTCGCTTCGAGATGAGATGCCTTATATTTGTAATTTATTTTTCAGCAATTTTATTTTCAGAGTGATTAAAGTCCCACTAACTTCCTCTTTATAGAATGATTTTATAAGGTTATAAGCATATCACTAAAATTTTTCAAAAACCGTTATGAAGTTTTGGCTTAACTAATTCAACATGCGATGTTATCTTATCTGGTAATATGCCATGTTAATAGTGTAAAACTTACAAGAAAATTAGCTGACAATTATCCCAACACTAACGGATAGGTACAAACTGAGTATTTATGAGCTATATTGTTTAGCTTATAAATACTCAACAGAAAGTCAACGAAACCACAACCCTTTACACGAACTCCCGTAACAGTGTATCTACCTGCACAACTACCCACAAAATGTTTTTTTTTTAACCAATAGTAACAATAGTAAGTTAATACACAATTTTATTCATAAACAACATAACATCACACCTGTAATACCCGAAGGATTTGGCAGAGATGTACTTATTAGAACATACACATTTCGCCTGTTATGGTTCAGTCCCATACAGGAGAGCCTATTGCCATCAACCGGGCACAAATCCACTCTCCACTGCTGCTACTGATGAATTCAGGAAAACCAAACCACACTTGCTCAACCTGAGAATCGAACCCAGGACCTCATGCTCAGCAGTCGCGATTGCGACCACTAGACCGACGACCAACCAGTAACAATAGTAAGTTAATACATAATTCATTTTGCCGAATTAATCTTTGAAAGTGAATAACATTGGTCTCGGAATCTCTAAGGAATATAAGGTTTTATGACGTCTACGAGGAATAACTTATTCATATTAGGCAGTAATAAAAAGTACATAAATGCGACGGTGTAAAAGGGGGGGCGTAATATAAGTTTTCCCAAACGGGTATCTTGACGGAGAGGCTCTTATAGGTATCGGATTTGCTAGATACGATGGCCAGGCAGGGGAAAGTTACAAAAATTAGAAAAGCTCGTAAATGACAATTCTGTTACGAGCACTTACGTTACGAAAACTCACTGTGTTATGCGCCTTTCACTGTGTTATGCGTGAAAATTCCTCGAAAAGCACGTTAAACCGTTGATCTCGGCTGTCATTTGTAGATCTTCATCCAAGACCAACGGCTTAACGTGCTTTCCGAGGTACGGAGCAAACTCGGTAAGTTATGTGTGGTCACCCATCCACAGATCAACCTAGGCAAGCACATCTTAACCTAAACATCGACCCGAGCGGCTGTTATTATGTAGCCACGAGCTCCTCTAAATCTCCAAAAATGGTAATCCAAAACACAAAAGCTTCTAAACTTTGACCCACAAAAGAATACTCGCATCGTATTCTTACAGATTTTGGTCCTCAAAGCGGCAGTTTGACACTGACGCCCCCATAAGCTGAGCTTCATCACCGGTCCCATAAGGACCGTAACCCCGTGTCTACTGCCTACCACGTGGGAGTATGCATAAGCTATAGAGTGTGTTATGTCGTATCTTCGTGCTTTTTAATCTTACTTGATAAAAAAAATCTTTGTTTGCGCCAAATGTGGTTCATAATAAAAAATACAGGGTGTAAGGGACATCCCTCCACTGCACACTGCTAACACAAAATGATACAAGAAGGAGGAAAAAATACGTCATATTATGGGATACGAAACAAATAGCTAAGTATTGAAGCTCGTTTATCGTCATAACTGTCAATAAAAAGTTTTATTCATTACTTTGTACATTATTTACAAACTACAAATAGATCTTATATAAGTATGTATTTGTGCTTTCAATATTAATTTAATTTATATTTTAAATCAGTTGCTCAAACCCCTCAAAAGTTGCTTTCTACTATATTGAACTATTCAAAAACAGTACGGCAGGCATACTTCTTTTAGGTCGATTAGCAATTGTTTGTTCCCGCTAAAAATAAGTCCAGAAGAAAATAATACTTCAGATGATGAATTGACCAGCTCGAAAATATATTTTATTTTGATTTGAATCACAATAATGTATTCATATTTACCACGTTCATAAGACGAGGTTTACAGTCTGCACCTTGTTGAATTCGTACCCTGTGGCCGTCATATCTCGGGGCCTTACGCGGAGAACTTTACGAATGGGCAATAGTATTCGTTTCATTGCACCCGGGTGCCTACTGGCGCGATATCTCCTCCATACTGGGCTGGTTTACAAAGAAGTCGTCGTTTTAATTTTGACAACTTTAAAGGTACTTCTTAAGTACTGTCAGGTTAAACAAACACGTGATTCATAGTTTTATGTTCATCAAATACACTTCTTTGAAGCGTCCACCTCTTATTTTGTATTATATAATTGTTTGTGTCTGAAAATGCCGAAAGTAAACAAATTAATTTTAAAACCAAAACGTCACTAAAAATAAAACGTGAAGACCAAAGCGGAAAATTCTTTGTTCTGTTTCGAAAATATTTGAAGCCCTAGAAATATACTTAATTCATGTTCTTACTATAAATATCTCAGTCCAAAGAAATCGAAGAAAGTTCATCTATAAACGAAACATTATAAGAATTTAAACTATCTTGGTAAATATCCCGTTTCTAGTATTAATGATAAATGAAACACTTCCCTGTATCTAATCTAATCTAAACTCAAATATAGACAACAAACATACAGACACACACCTATCCAGAATATTCAAATCCGTACACCATTCAAGGTGACACCTGATGCCATCGAATGCAACTCCCTGCCTCGGGGACTACTTTGCTACGTGTACCAAATGGACCTCGCTCGCATACGAGTTCCCCGTTCTTCGTTTTGGACCATTAGAAGCGAATGAAGGAAACAAAGTGAAGTATGGCCGCCTTAATGCACAAAGAACCGTGGTATGTAAGTTGCAGCAGTTGCCTTCTACTTGGAACGTTAAAAAGCGGAACCTAGATTTATCGAATTTTACTAAAAGAAAAAGATTGTTACAGCTTCTTGGAAATGGATAATCGATTTGGTATTATAAATTCGTTTGAACTCTAGAGAGTTTATACTATCACTAATGTCAATTTTATGCCAAAAAGGTTTTTAAAACGTTTTAATTCCTACAACGATTTTGGACAGGATTGATGAAAGTTAGACTTTTGATAACTTAATTTGTTAATCACTTTTAACTTTCAATCATCGTTTTCACTGTGATAATGTCTCTTAGTCAAGGCCTAAAGTTGCAGAGTAACCCGATATTTTTTAATAACTCAAAGAAACACTTTCACGGCTGCGGGCGGGTCTAGACTGGGGTAGAAAGTTGGTTGGTTGTTGTCCCGTACACTGTAAATAGCCTTTATCACAAAATATACAGTCACACACATCCTATCGCACAAACTCCTTTGCCTATCAAAACAACCCTAAACCGGCCACCAGACGAATAAATATTCACCAAGCTACTGCTATCATGTTATGTGCAATGTAAATTCAGGCCTGAAACATTTAGACCACGTAGTAACCCTCGGTTGGGGATACAGAACCCTTTCGTCGCTATGCGTCTGGAATGCGATACTGAGTTGTATCGGACTGCTTTTGTTTTTATTTATATCTTGTTGATTTATGTGAAGACTAGCTGTTGTCCAAATTATTGTAAAAATATTACTTCCATTGAATCGATTTTGTTTCACGGAAACCTATTTTTTTCTAAAATAAGCCTAAGTTAGTCTTTGTATAATGATACAAGGAGTAACTTAGGCAGAAAGCAAATGAGCTATCTGCCAGTAAAAGTACCGTCAAAATCGGTCCAGCTGTTTTGGAGATTAGCCGGATAGACACAATTACAACAACAGACAGACAAAATTTGTATAGATGTTTATTTTTGTTAAACATGTGAGTCATCATCTGCCTAGCCTTTTCCTAACTATATTGGGGTCGGCTTCCAGTCTAACCGGATGCAGCTGAATACCAGTATTTTACTGGGTTCTGACCAGTTAGTACTGGGTAATACGGATCTGGGACATTTGCGCGAAAGACATATGCGCGAAGGACACTTCCGCGAACCCACTTGCGCGAAAAGACATATGCGCGCATGGACTTTTGGGCGATTAGACTTTTGCGCGAATGGACTTTTCCGCCCATAGACACTTACGCGCATAGACACATGCGCGCAGAGACACTTGCGCGAATGAACACTTGCGCGAATGAACTTTGCGCAAAAGGACACTTCCGCGACTAGATTTACTCGCGACTAGCTACGGTTAATCTGTAAAGTAAACATAACATCATATTATTTCTGATTTTCAATGAGATGTCAAATTATTTTTTCGTATCTACCATGAATAGTGTTGCCAGATATAATTATTGTTTAATCGATATACAATATCGATTTTGAACGTATGTTTCAAAATAATTTTACTCTCTGTTCAAGCTTTTGTGTTTCATTAATGTAGATTTTTAAGGTCATTCAGTTGTTTTAATGTATATTATGACAAATGTATATTGATGTATAGAACATTCTTGTTACTTTGTACAAAAAAGATTAATCAATCGATTCCGATTTAGAAGAACCTCAGTGTTATGTTTACTCTACAGCTAACCTAACCTAACCATTCGCGCAAAAGTCCTTTCGCGCATGTGTATTTGTGCGTAAATGTCCGTTCGCACATAAGTCCATTCGCTCAAGTGTCTATGCGCGCAACTGTCTATGCGCCCAAAGGTCCATTCGCGCAAAAGTCTAATCGCCCAAAAGTCCATGCGCGCATATGTCTTTTCGCGCATGTGGATTCGCGCAAGTGTCCTTCGCGCAAATGTGTTTCGCGCTAGTGTCCTGATACCGGGTAATACGATACCACTTGGTAAGACTGGTTGTCAGACTTTTCGGGTCACTGACTACCTAACGACTGTCAAAGAGCTACAAATGACACCCGGGACCAACGGCTTAACGTGTTTTCCGAGGCACGGAGGAAACTCGGTATGTAATGGGTGGTTACCCATCCACAGACAAACCTAGGCAAGCACGGCTTAACCTAAAGATCGATCCGAGCGGCTGTTATTATTTAGCCACGAGCTCCATGCTCCATCTACATGTGGGTATTTACATTATATGGGTAAGGTTCAGTTCGTCATGAACCAAGACTTAACAATAATTTAAAAAAAAAACTTATATTATTCAAGTTTCCGTTATGGTTTTCATTTCTCCGTAACAACTTTGTGGGAAAATATTAATGACAGTTCTCAACGACGAAAAAGGATAGAAGCATGGAAAAATGCGATTTCGTGCTGATAGATGAGGCGCAACCTTTAGTTTTTTGATTATAATAATTCATGAGCATTCGGAAAGATACTTATGTTTCAATTACTTTAAACAAACACTGTATTAAGTTTTCACGGTTTAAAGATAAACTTATACTGTCACTTACGGGATATCTTCCGTGACTATTCATTATCATATTTCGACGCTGTTGCAAGCGCCATGATCGCGGGATGGCATCAGAGATGACTTGAGTCAAATATCTGGTCAAATATCGGGAACTCAAAATAATGAATAATCACGGAAGATATCCCGTAAGTGACAGTATAAGTTTACTTGAAAAAAGATCGTAATTAGTGCATGTACATTGTTATAAATGACTAGTAAACCAAAACACTAGATAGGTATTTAGGATAGGTAAAAAATAAAGAATATACGCACTATTTTTCCTGCCACTTATTCAAATTGATATACTCAAAAATCACTACATAAAAAACGCAACAAAATAAACCAGGACTCATTTATTATACAGTTCATCTAGTCACCTTTATACCCCATCCAATTTATTGGGACGACATCCGGATAACCACAATGATGTTGACAAATCGTCCAGCCACACTGTTCCGCCTTTTTGATGTTCGATCTTTTAGCCACAGTTATCGAACGATTCGAGTTCGAACTCGAATGATGCGAGTTTTCGATGAAACTCAAACGATGAGAGTTTTATATAAACTCGAATGTTTTGATTGAGGTATTCATTAAAAGTTCTTCCGTATTAGGTTCCGTTTTAGGTTATAATACATGTACATATATCTACTTATTCTTGCTTTTTCTTTTGAAATAATATTGATAAAAAATAGAGACGTTCTTATCAATTCTTTTCAATGATTGCCTTTCGAATTATATAGCGAATTGTCACAAATAATTGTAAATAATTGTAATTATGACAAATACTACGGATAGATAAAATATCAGCAAGGTCCGAGTACATTTCAAGTATATACAATACTCAAATTACCAAATTTTCGTAAGCACAACATTAGCAGCGATTCTAATATTAATTATGTATATTTAATTTAAATTTAATCATAATTACTCTCTGTTTACGTAAACATAATAATTATGTAAACTCAAAGTTTGATTAGCTCATCATGTAAATTAAGAGGAAGTTAATTACAGATTAGGTCCTTAGCTTGAACTATGAATTTAAACGGGTTTCGGTATTTTAATAATTCAGTGGTTTAGCTTACCGGCTTTTAGAGGTACATACATACCTTTGAACTGTTAATTTTGTAGACACCCAACTAACCACAACGCTGTTTGAATTTATTCACTAGGTTATTTTTGACTAATTTGGCCAACATTTCAAAATTCTGATAATCAGTCTTACTGTGGGATATCGTATTACCTAGTACTAACTGGGTTCAAAGAAGGTCAGATCGTTATAGCAGTGGTGAAGAATCAAATAATACACGATTTTTAATTACAGTAAAACTGCGTGTGCTTTGTGTGTACGACACTTACCAAGGGGTACCGTATTACCCAGTACTAACTGGGTAGTGGAGGTCAGATAGGCAGTCGCTCCATGTAAAATACTGCATCTGGTTAGACCGGAAGCCGAACCCATCAAAGTTGGAAAAAGGCTAGGCAGATGATGACGACTTTATTCAATACAACAGTTTCTATTGTAAAATTGTTAATACTACCACTTTCAGTATCTACTTAACTGCTTTCGCTAAGTGACCTCCTCCTAAACCTTTTATATTTCAGGGTTATATTTCATATCAGCACAAGCGTCGTAAAGTGGAAGCCCGCTTAGTATCTGCATAAGTACTTAACTTGTATGGGGGGTTCTTAGTCCCGACCAACACAGTATTTCCATTAGCCAATGGAACGTAAGTTTTCTTAAACTGCACTATCGTGCATCGTCATCTGGGGTGCAACGTCATTTTGTATAGAAGAGAAATAATAAAACTCAATTTTATGTGGGTCACTTCATACAATACTAGCGACCCGCCCGACTTCGCACGGGTGCAATATATAAATATAAACCTTCCTCTTGAATCACTCTATCTATTAAAAAAACCGCATCAAAATCCGTTGCGTAGTTTTAAAGATCTAAGCATACATAGGGACAGAGAGACAGCGGGAAGCGACTTTGTTTTATACTACGTAGCGATTACCGTCGACATAATTATTTCCATTTTTTTCTTAAACATAATTGGCGAATGTGGAAGTACCTACTGTAATTATATCTCTGCCTAACCCTTCGGGGATTACAGGCATGATGTTATGTTATAATAATGGAATAAAACGTATTATAGCGGTTCTATACTAAATATTTTAGTTTACATAAGTGTTTTAACAACCGTTGTATAGTTTGCATTAAAAATAATAACATTTAAAAATATCAAAGTAAAAATGTAAATATAGTATGTGTACTTAAGACGTGTTTTACCAACAGCTGAAGAAATTCAACACTTGTATAGTTTTCATTAAAAATAATAACATCATCATCTGCCTAGCCTTTTCCCAACTATATTGGGGTCGGCTTCCAGTCTAACCGGATGCAGCTGAATACCAGTATTTTACATGGAGCGACTGCCTATCTGACCTCCACAACCCAGTTAGTACTGGGTAATACGATACCCCTTGGTAAGACTGGTCATTAAAAACATTAAAGTAAAAATGTAAATGTGTGTACCTAAGTAGAACTTCATTTGAAAAGACTCGTTTATACCACACAAACCCTTACTAACCCCAACTATCTAAAATCATACAACCCCAAAATAGTAGCAACCGCCACTATTGTTGACGGAGGTAACCTACCAATGCAATTCCACCACCTGCATCAAAACACCTCCCCTACTTACGTAAATACTCCAAACGTCGCTGTTTCGTTTTCAACAATCCCATCAAATCACAACTCGAAGGTACCAAGGGAACTGATTGAATTGAATCCGACGCCATATTTCTTTTTCCGGTTTTCCCCAAATTGAACTTTTACCTACAGTTAAATGTACTTTAATCTGATTGAACTTGCGACTTAGATAAATCGCTTGAAGTAAACGACATTGGTTTTTAAAATGTCGGAAGTTGTAAAAAGCAGGTATTGTGTTGTGATGTATCGTGTTTTTCTAATGAAAAATTTAACTTTTGGGCTCTTTTAATGTTATTTCTGAAGTATGTGTGGGAGACTGATGTGAAGTATTTGGTACTGACTGGTGTACATTAGAATTAAAAAACCGGTCAAGTGCGAGTCGGACTCGCGCATGAAGAATTCCGTACCATCGTAGTAGGAGAGCCCTCATATTAATTTATTTTTATTATTTGTTGTTTTAGCGGGAACAGAAATACACATTGCGTCTGTGAATTTTTCAACTGTCTACCTTTTACGGATCATGAGATACAGCCCGCTGACAGACACTCGGACGGACGGACAGCGGAGGCATAGTAATAGGGTCCTGTTGGATACCCTTCGGGCACGGTAGCCTAAAAAAACGAAACGCAATTTCTGTAAACTGCAACACTTTACAATGTTGCTATTCTTGCCTTCAATCTAGGCCTCAGTGCTTCTTTAGTCTAGTGTCAGTTAGTCAGTCCCCATGGGCCTGGGCCAAGTGTGATTGGATTTTTCCAACAGAAATTTCTCAGTAGAAGTCCGGTGTCTAGATGTGTTGTGGGTGTACTATAGATACACTTCTGCCTAACCCTGCAGGGATTAAAAGCGTGTTTTTTATGTACTAGTGTCTGGCTGCCTCGTTGGTTTAGTGGTGACTGACTGCTGAGCATAAAGTTCTGGGTTCAATTCCCAGGTCGGGCAAAATGTTATTCGGTTTTTCCTTCAGAAATTGCTCAGTAGAGTGTGAATTCTCGGAGTGTGAATTTGTGTCCGGTTGATGGCAATAAGCTCGCCTCTTATTACATAGAACTTAGACATTAGACTTAGCTAGCGAAACATGGGTGTTACTATATTAGGTACACCTGTGCCTACGGGCGTGATGTTATGTTATGTTATTTATGTACTGGGCTATAGTTTTAGAAGGATTTTCTTAAGAAAGCCTGACATACTATTGTCTTGATATTTTTATTCAATCAACACAAAAAATTAAGACGCGTAAATCACGAGAAAAATGAACAAATGAAAGTCGGCTCATGAAAATACCGCCTCAGCCGGGAAACTCGCTGTCAATCATAACAATAAACTTTTGAAACTACAAATCGATAGTTTTTCTAACCCGCTGTGCTCATAAGAAATGCATGCTCTTCCGCTTTATTTATTTACATGGGGTTAGCCGATAAATCCCGGGACTTGGTAGCATGGGGGACTTTTATTGAACTTTATATTTAGTCCACACCCATCGGATCAATAGATGGACGTTAAGTTTGATGCAACAATGTCCTATTGTTTTGTCTCTACGATTTTCGGGTTCGCTTGGTGCTACCAAGCAGTGAGAAGTTATTTTATTTTGTAGGCAAATCTTTCAGATTGTCCCATGTTGCGATTGTCCATGCGGGGCCGTGACCTTTATTCTAGTTATTTGTAACTAGTTTTAAGTCAGTACGGAATGATTAATACATATACATACAAATAAATGAAATTTTCTGTTTGTAATGTCAAAATAATAGCTTTATACTGAATGCATATAAAAGTATATACGATACTTACAACAAAAATGATTTTGTTTTTAATTTTGTCTGTCTGTCTGTCTATTCCGGCTTATCCCCGGAAAGGTTGGACCAACTTTTACTGGCAGATAGCTGATGTTATAAGGAGTAACTTAGGTTACTTTTATTCTAGAAAAAGAATTAGGGTTTTGGAGAAAATAAATAAAAACTGTTAACAAAATCCGATTTAATAATATTTTTATAATAATTTCACGCGGACGAAAGTCGGGAGCAACAGCTAGTCCAAAAAATACTCAAAAAGAAACAATTATTAAATTGATTTTTAATATTTTATACGCAAACCCTGCGTAGGGAACATAGCTGATTGCTGCGTTGATTTGGCTGCAATGTCAACGTGTTGGTTTAAGTTAGTTCGATACTTTCTTAAATAGATGGCGCTAACGTCACCTAAGACGTTATTAATGGAACGAAAATTTCGAGATCTGTGAGCGGGGTGCGATGGTCTAGTTGGTTAAGACATCCGGTGTACTGAATCGGAAGGTCGCAGGTTCAAACCCTGCTCGCACTGGAATTTTTCTTTCCATGTCAAAAACAATTATTAAATTGTTTCTTTTTGAATATTTTTTTTTTTAAGTACTAGTTTTTTTTTTTTTTTGAAGTATTAGTATTTCTTGGTGTACTTTTTAAGTACACCAAGAAATGAGATGCTGAAAAATGCGACGTCAAGCTTAATATAATTTTATTGTGTTTTCCTGTAGATTCGTACAACATATAGATAAATTTATAACGAGCCTGGAAAACGTCCACGCCCATAAACATAAAATTAATTTACCAACTTCATAGCCTTACAAAATAGCTCGGTAAAGCGTACGCCAGGGTACAGCTTAACAATAATTGTAGTTGGCTATTTACAGCATGTAATTAACGAGGCAACACACAAGAGACGCGCCCAATTTGTCATGGCCAGCCGGGGCGTAGCGGTGTCGTAGCGCTGTCGTAGCTTCGCTACGCCGTAGCGCTACGCTTGTACGACATGATGAGCTTTAGTTATTACTTTAACACAAATGGCTTGAAATAAAAATGTTTTGAGTTATTTTATATTCGGGTAAATTAAAAGTGCTTTAACGACAAAGCGAAATAAAATTAATCACATTGATTGTAATGTGATTTTTCGAATAAATTTTCTCCTGATGTCAAGTTATTTTTTGTAAGTATTTAAAAACGCCGCCATCCATTCTGGCTTACTTTTAGAATCGTTAAGATGTCAAAAGCTGTAAAAAAATACTTAATCAGTGTGGGAATAAAGATAGCACGAAGCCTTTTAATCTGCACAACATACCTTACCCAGTACAACTACACACAGCACTGTTCACCAATCTAATTCAAATATCGGTTAGGCAGAAGTCGCAAAATCACCAAGCATCGTTGCAGCGGCACGGCGGCGGTGCGGTGCGGCTGCGGTGCGGCATCGGTGCGGACGGTCGGTGCATTACACCGGAAACATTGTCCGATTGTTGCGGTCCCGCCGTAATGGGCTTAATTCTGATGCGGCTTTCGGCTTTTAGCCATTGTTTACCTGCGCACGATACACCGAAGCAAACATAAATCTGAATTTGTATAGGTAACGTTTTTGTGCGCGGTTGTACGCAACGCGGTTGTTTTTTGGTGTGTACTCCGGTTTTGAGCGCACAGAGAAAAACGGATATTGAAAATGTAGTGCTCTAAAAGCTTGTGATAATTTACGGTTTATCAAAATATGTTGTTACGTCAACAGTTTGGTTTATTTAATTAAGTCATTGGGGCTTAATGTATGTTTATTAATTTACATGGTTGAATTTTATATGAAATTAATATATTAAATATGAATATTTGACAGTCGTTACAGGTTGTCAGTGGCCCGAATGTCTTACAACCAGCCTTACCAAGGAGTATCGTATTACCCAGTACTAACTGGGTTGTGGAAGTCAGATTGGCAGTCGCTCCATGTAAAATACTGGTATTCAGCTGAATCCAGTGAGACTGGAAGCCGACCCGAAAATATTTGTTAAAAGGCTAGGCAGATGATGAAATATGAATCTACTATTCTGTCTACTAAGCCATGCAAATGAATGTTTTTAAAATGAACGTTTCTTAAGTAAATAGAATGGATAACGAAAATGTTCAAAACTAGTTACAACCAACCGTTTTGTGGACGACCGTACGCCCGCCCGTATTGTTTTAGTGTTCGATGTTTGAAAAAAAAGGAAAACGAAGTTTGTGATAGCGACCGAAAAAGAACTGCCTTTTTAGGTACAGTCACAAGCATGAATATGTACTCACTTACCAAGATTCAAAAGCGATTTTCTCGTGGCGAAGCTATTTCAAGTCTGAGATAAGACCTATTTCATAATAATGTGTTATCATCATCATCATCATTTCAGCGTAAAGACGTTCACTGCTGGACATAGGCCTCCCCATGTGGTAATAATGTGTGGTCCAGAATATTACGTTCGATACAACATGAAATGGCAATATTTATTGCACACACACACACATACTACCAAAACACACACCACACTAGAAGAAAATCACTTTGAAAAGATACTAAGTGGATACATATTAATGCTCGTGACTGTACATAGACACAATGTTATTACATGTGTGGTAGTGTGTTTTTATATTTCGAGTGCCGTTTATAATTGTATGAAAGATGTCTTGATATAATAGAATCTTTTTCCCGCAGCTTCAGCCACGTGGAGATTGAAAATAATCGTACAGGAATATTTTTACCAGGATAAAAGGTACTTGTACTAAACCAGGTTATGAGCTAGCTGAGGGCCACATTTTATCAAAATTCGTCCAGACGTCAAAGCACGAAAAGTTAAATGACTGTGTTAATATTAATACAGGTGAATGCGTTCATCTGTGTATTTTCGGATGTTTAGAATTGATGATAGCAAGCTTGTTTTAAAGTTTTGTCAAAAACAGTCAGAATTATTATTATTATTTTTTTTTTTTTTAACTTTTCCCCACAGTAGTTTTATTCATTCCTACTGCGGGTGGCTTGTGGGTGCGTTTACATACATTAATCTCACATACACAAACAGCCGATCCGGAACAACTATCTGTATGCCGTACAAATATTTGTTCCGTGTGGGGATCGAATCCGCGACTCGCAACGCAGCAGTCAATCGCTCAGTCACTACGCCAATCGTGCCGTCAAACAAAAACGTTCCGTGAATTGGAAAATAAAAACATAATTCTGACGCGTTTAAAATGTATTATTTAAAATTCACTAAAAGATTATTAATAGTAGTAGTATAGAAACTGTATTTATGTTAGGTGACTATAATGCACATACTGGCGAGCTATTCCATAGTGAACTACTTAAGGTCTGTGAGGAACAACAATGGTTGTGTGCTGATATTGAGTGCTTGCCGAGTGACTCATACACTTTAGTGAGTGACGCGCACGGGTGTAGGCGCTGGCTTGACCACTGTATTACGACACAGGCCGCGCAACGGACACTCGTTAATGTTAAGGTACTGTACGATATATATTGGTCGGATCATATGCCTATAGAGGTAGAATGTAATCTAAAGTTAACTACACCTAATATAGTATTACCTAAACCTGACAGTAACAACATTGTCTGGGGGCAACGTGACTCGACTCAGATAAGTATGTATGAGGAAATGTGTAATGTGGGTTTACGGGAAATAGATTTTCCGCACGCATTCAGTCACTGTGCAGACATTCATTGTAAAAATGTGAACCATAATATTGTTCTGGATGATTTATACAGTAACATAATATGTATTCTCCAACAGTCTGCTGAGTGTAGTGCGGCGGCGAATAAGCCCCGTACGTATAAACCTGTGCCAGGGTGGAATAAACATGTAAAAATAGCTTACGAGGAGGCTCGCTTAGCTTTTCACGGTTGGCAGTTATGTGGTAAACCAGATACAGGTATTGAATATAATAAAATGCGTGATACGCGGAGAAATTTCAAAAGTAAATTAAAATGGTGTCGTAATAATGAAACACAAATTAAACTAAATTTAATAGCTGAAAATCATAAATATAAGGACTTTGTTAATTTTTGGAAAAACTCGAATAAACTGAATCCTAGGTCGAGCCTCCCCGTAAGTGTTGGTGGTAAACATGATCCCACAAAAATTGCTAATATGTTTGTAGACCAATTTAAAGTGAAGCCCTTGGCAAATTCCTCTGCTGGTTATGTGACGCAGGAGGTGACTGGCGCTGATGTGGGCATGGCGCGGGGATTGAATTTATCTACTAAAGATGTCAAGAAAGTGATAAAAAATATGGTTAGAGGCAAGTCCCCGGGCCATGATCACCTTAGTGTCGAGCACCTTAAATATGCAGGTGTACACTTACCAAGAGTATTGTCGATGTTTTTTAAACTGTGTGTGAGTCATTCTTATCTGCCCAGTGCACTTATGCGAACTATAGTTGTACCTGTCATAAAAAATAAAACCGGTGATGCTGCTGATCCCAGTAATTACAGACCAATATCACTGGCAACGGTCATAGCAAAGGTGCTGGATAGTCTGCTGGATACATACATGGCCCCCAGGATTGACTTGCATGATGCACAGTTTGGCTTCAGGCCTGGGCTGTCGACTGAAAGTGCCATTATGTGTTTAAAGCGGACCGTCCGGTATTATACGGATAGGAAAACACCTGTTAATGCATGTTTCTTAGATCTGTCCAGGGCATTCGACCTTGTGCCTTATGACCAGCTGTGGGATAAGCTAAGAAATGAGAAAAAAGTAGATTTTGAGGTCACGTCATTGTTAAGATTCTGGTATGAGAACCAAATAAACAATGTTAGGTGGGCAGGGACTATGTCTGAAGAATATAGATTGAAGTGTGGGGTGAGGCAGGGGGGAATCACCTCCCCTCGCCTTTTCAATTTATATATAAACCAACTGATTGTTGAGCTCGGCAATACTGGTGTCGGCTGTCATATTGACGGAGTGGCTATGAACAACATCAGCTATGCGGACGATATGGTCTTGCTGAGCCCATCAATCAGTGCATTAAGACGTTTGCTGAAGGTCTGTGAGAACTATGCGGTGACTCAGGGGCTTAGGTATAATGTTGCTAAGAGTGAGTTACTTGTTTTCAATGGTGGTGCGACAAGATACTTAAATGTTCCATGCATCTCATTAGCAGGTACACCCTTGAAGCAAGTCTCAAAATTTAAATATCTGGGCCATTGGGTCACTGAGGACCTGTGCGACGATTTAGATATCGAGAGAGAGCGTAGGGCGCTGTCTGTTCGAAGTAATATGCTGGCTCGTAGGTTTGCACGGTGTTCTTACGACGTTAAAATGACGCTTTTTCGAGCCTACTGTCAGACTTTTTACACCTGCAGCCTTTGGGTCAAGTGTACGCAGAAGGCATACAGCGCCCTGCGTGTACAGTATAACAATGCTTTCAGGATGCTTGTGGGGCTGCCGCGGTATTGTAGCGCTTCGGGTATGTTTGCCGATGCGAGAGTGGATGATTTTTATGCCATCATTCGAAAACGATGCGCTTCTCTCCGGTACAGAACAGATATCAGCACCCACGGCATGTTGAGAGCATTGAGTGACCGGTGGGACTGCCCGATGCTTGGTCGATGGGTGAGACTGCACACACAGATCGGCTCTAGATAGCTGTACGTGCATTTAAATTTATTCCTTTATGTCATTATTGTTATTATGCCTTTTTGTGATTTTTATGTGTGTGTTGTGTTATTTTTATGTTTTGTGATTCGTTTCTGTTATGACATTATTATGTAATTTGTGATGTATTTTGATTATGTTATTTTTGTTATTATGCCTATTACTTATCTATTTCTATGGACTTCAACGTCTGCGAATAAATGATTATTATTATTATTATTATTTCCTTTATTTATTTTTATACAAATCTTCTACATTTTTAAATATTTCATAAACTAAAAACAATATAAAAAAACATTTAAAAATATAAAAAATTGTAGCCCACCGGTATCGGGAACAGGGTCCAAGCTACCGGCGGTCAGGGCTCCAGAGAGAGGAACCTCCTAACAATACGAGCCGTGTCCAGGAGCACCGCTTTCTGAATCAAACCCTTGATCCAGCTGCCTAACGAGAGCCTCCTCAGGTATTGGTCGAGGCTCTTGGCAATTAAGCCATGGGCTGATACAACTATCGGCACAATGATCGCTGAGTCCACATCCCACATGTCGACAACCTCGCGAGCCAAGTCAAGATACTTGATTTGCTTATCTTTCTCGGCTTTCACGAGGTTCTCATCATGCGGGACCGTTATGTCTACAATCATTGCGCGCCGCTCTGACCGATCCACCACCACTATATCAGGTTTATTGGCTACAATAGTCCTGTCAGTGATGATGGATCGATCCCAGTACAATGTGATACTGCCATTTTCGAGAACTGGGTCGGGCACATACTTATAGTACGGTACTTCCGATTCCACAAGGTTGTATTTTAGAGCAAGTTGCTGATGGATAATCCTGGCTACAAGGTTGTGTCTATGCAAGTACTCTCCGTTAGCCAGACGAGAACACCCGGAGATAATGTGACGGATTGATTCGCCTGGACGGTGGCATGCCCGACATATGTCAACCGTACCGTCCTTCACAATAAATCTCCGGTAGTTATTCGTCATCATAACTTCATCCATAATTGCACAGACAAAACCTTCGGTTTCTCCGAAGAGGTCCCCGGAACGTAGCCAGGCTACGGACGCTGATAGGTCTACATCGGGCCCATGCAGGGCCCGGAAAAAGCGTCCGTGAAGCTCCTTACTCTGCCATACCTCCATGCGGTCGTTAGTGTCAAGCACTACAGGTTTGCGCCAGTTCTCTTTAGCCAAGGAGAGCGGGGTGAGCCCCTTGTCCACCGCGACCACATCTCGATGCATCCCCACGTCGGTTTCAAGGAAATATTCCCTGAGACTGCATATCTCGCGATTGTGGAGAGTCTTAGCGTTTAAAAAGCCTCGACCCCCACACCTCCGCGGGATATACAGTCTCATAACAGAAGAACGCGGGTGATGCATTCGATATGCCGTCAACAATGTACGGACCCTCCTATCCAGGGCGTCTAGTTCTGTCTGAGTCCATTTGAGTATGCCGAAAGAATACATCAAAACCGGCATGACCCAACCGTTGAAGGCACGCACCTTATTGCCGCCTGATAAAAGACTATTAAATACTTTTTTCAGACGGCCAAAGAAGCGCTCCTTCAACGATTGCTTCATGTCAGCAACATTGATGCCCAGCGCTTCCGACATACCCAAATACTTATAGGTTTCAGTTGCTGAGAGGGATCTAAGATTTATGGAATCCGAGAGCTGGGTTCCCACAGATTCCACAATCTCCCCTCGCTTTACATGCATGACCGCACATTTGTCCACACCAAATTCCATCCTGATGGCGCTACTGAAAGTTTCAGTTACTTTCAGTAGCTCCATCAGTTGCAAATCGTTGGGGGCAAAGAGTTTCAGGTCATCCATGTAAAGGAGGTGAGATATAACTTGACCACCTCTCCTCAACCGATAGCCTAGACCTGAATCCTCCAGCAGCGTGCTAAGAGGATTCAAGGCTAAGCAGAACCAAAGCGGACTCAAACTATCGCCCTGAAATATACCTCGCTCTATCCTTATCGGCTCGCTATTCCTCTGGATTTGCCGACATCCTGGATAGCGAAGGACCGTCCTCCATTGCCCCATACATGACATCAGGAAGGTGCGCAGAGTTGCATCAATTTTATACAGCTCTAGCACCCTCATGAGCCATGTATGTGGCACCGAGTCATAGGCCTTCTTATAGTCTATCCAACATGTCGACAGATCCTTTCGGGAACGGCGAACCTGTTGACTAATGGCCATATCAATGAGGAGTAGCTCCTTAGTACCGCGGGACCCGTTCCTACATCCATTTTGAGAAGCGGACATTACAGAATTGTCATCAATGTGTTTGTTAATTTTAGCTCTCAAAATGGATGTAAGAACTTTATAGACTGTCGGAAGACAGGTAATCGGTCTATAATTTTTGGGCTCCGCAGTACTACCCGATTTATGGAGCAGGTGGGTTATCCCTGTTGTCAGGAACTCTGGCAGCGACCCTGACTCTAAGGCTGACTGGAACAGGATCGCCAGGCGAGCGTGCGACCTTGTAAACCATTTAATCCAGAAGTTGTGCAGCCCATCCGGCCCTGGAGATTTCCTGTTAGGCAACGGACGGACTGCACGAACTACGTCTTGGGGGCTGATAGTGATTGCCCCCATTTCTGGTACTAGATCGCATGCTCGCTCGACCTCCCGAGTCCATTCACCCTCGGTATGGCTAACAGGCACTTATTATTATTAATTACTTTCGAGCTACATCGTTGTACACGGTGTCATCATCTGCCTGCCTTTTCCCAACTATGTTAGGGTCGGCTTCCAGTCTAACCGGATGCAGCTGAATACCAGTATTTTACATGGAGCGACTGCCGTGGTACTCAAGGTAGTATTATACTACTACTCAAGGTGGTAGTATATAGTTTTTAAATTACTGAGTCGTATTCACAGTCACACACAAAAACTCGCACAACTCACTTCCCAAACACAAACACAGTTTCCATATTCAAAACCCAAACCGCGTCTAACACATTGACGTACAACGAATTTAGTATCAAACTTCCAATTTTATGACGTCACGTTACAGCACAACTGTTGGGCCAAAAGTTAAATTGAAACTGGTAGGCGAACCGCACTCACATGATTTATTAGCCGCATGCGAATACGTTACGTCCTGACTGTACATATGTATGTAATTGAGCGAATTGTACACCGCCACCTAAGGGATTTGAGGTTAGAACTGTACTGCATGCGTTTAGTCGTAACCCGTGAAAGTTTTGGTCGTAAGAGGTTATGTGTTTAGGTACGGAAGTAATCAAGTTTGAGGTGTCTGTTTTGGTAATTGCAGTGGCATCTTTAAGGTGGGTGCGCCACCACAATTGTTAAGCCAGATCATAAAGGCATGAGAGCCTTCCATGAAATGTTTAAAAGGAAATTGCTACAAGCGCGACGCGTAGTAAATGCAGTTGCAAGTATAATTGTTTGCAAGCTATTGCACTTTTTTTGAACGGATCAAGGTTATACTTTATCACCATGCCATGAATTATGATGAGTTTGTAACTGAACTCTAGAAAACTATTGTCTATTTTCTTTAAGTCAGTGCTAACTAGTTCGTGTAATATAACACTCACTTTTTACCTATATTTAATTAAGTATCATCATCATAATTCTTCTGCCCTTATCCCAATCCGCTTGGGGTCGGCGCAGCATGTCCTTCTCTTCCGTACTTATCAATTACTCGTCCTCTCATCAGACTCCTCCTTATAATATTATATTTAATTACGTACAATCAATGAAAGTATGTTCCGAGTTTCCTCCGTGTCTCGAGAAGTATAAAGCCGTTTGATCCTGGCTGTCATTTGTAGATCTTTGACAGTCGTTACAGGAAGTCAGTGGCCCGAAAGTCTGACAACCAGTCTTATCAAGAGTATCGTGTTAAAGTGGGTTGTTGAGGTCAAATAGGCAGTCGCTTCATATAAAATACTAGTATTCAGCAGTGGCGAAGGTTCCATACAACTCGATTCCTACCGGCTTCCCTTTGAAAAATGGTACAGTCAGTATTCTATAGACAATAATATAATCACATTAAAGATATGTACTCTGCCTTATCTCTTACAAAAATTGACCCTTCGCTACTGGTATTCAGCTACATCCAGTTAGACGTGAGGCTGGCCCCAATATAATTGGAAAATGACTAGGCAGGTGATGAATCAATAAAAGCATGCTGGCCGAACATTACACAGCAAAAGTAAATGTTAGCAATGAAAATATTCAATATCCCATCCACATAATTTAGTGCGGGGCTCTCTAAATACTTGTATACCAAATGGTCTGTATAAATATAAATAACTAAGTCAAATAAGCATTGCGCTTCATTACGTTTGAAATAGCGAACTTTGTTTGTGTTTATTCGAACCAATTCCCACGCTCAATTTGTGCTAAAACATGACTTAATGGTGGTAGTTAAATTGAAGTTGTAAGTTAAATAAAACTACATTGTTTATTTTAGTTTCGATGTTATAATTGCTGAGATCGCAAAACCTCTAAAAATACTTTTCATGTTTTAATAAAATATAATTTACCGCCTCTGAACAAAATAAAGCTGAAAACCACTGTCAAACAACGATTCGTTTCACAGTTTTCGAAAACAATTTAAAATTAATTGGTCACTGTTTTTGTTACTTTATAATTTTTTCGAATAAAAAAAAACATACTTTTTTATTATTTATTAGTAGTTATTTGTGTCCCACTGCAGGGCAAAGTATCGAATAACATTAGATAGGGAAAACCTACCTACTTACCTACTACCTACCTATTTAGTCAACAACTTCATAGCTGCCTAACCAATTCAAGGATCACAGACACAGTATAAAATTATTCAAAACCACTAACTAAACAGTAACTATATCTTTTAGTTAAAACTAAAGCGATCACGGTCAGAGGTACGCGATAAGTCCCGGATAGATAAGGCGCAGTTAATCCACAAGAACAAAGGCGTCTGTCCCGGGGCAGTGGCGCGATTTCAGCCCTTTGTGGCTATTCTTGAAGTTTGAGTTGCGTACGCGACTTGGATAATGTTAGATAAGATTATGTTGCAAAATATTTGTTGCATTTTCTGTCCGACCCAGGTGTGAAAAAAATATAAATTTTGCGTCGAAATGATTTGTTTCAAAATTCTTTGGACCTAGAATTTTCTAGCAATGTTTATAAAAGTTTCCTTAATTCACAATAACGACGTCAATTTTATTTATTTCTTAAATATACGTAGCTAGTCGTAAGTCTTTTTGAATCCTTAGAATATGAAAAGCTTGGCAATTCATCTACAAATTGTATTAATTAATTTTTTGTAACTGTTATTCTTGTAGTTCATACTAATTCAAAATGCATTTTTATGAAAATTGCTACTACCTTTTGGTAAAAAAAGTATTCATAAAAAAAAGAATCGGTACAAATGATTTTTCTCTAAAATTTCAAAAACAGATAAAACGCTAGTTTCGACCACACCAGTCACTGCCACTCGTCACCTTATCGCACAGCTTCCATAATACGACCCTCACCAGGTCCTAGCCACGGTCCCGTCCACGTCTGTGTCTGAAACGTTATTATCTACTCACAAAGGGCCTCACTTCCGTCTCGCTGGCCTTAACAAATGTTTCTTTTTACGCACCCTTTGATCAGCTAAGTCTTGAGGAAGGTACTGCGTGGGAGTGATGTACAGGTGACTAAGGGTTTAAATTAGGGTAAGTGAGAGGAGAAACTGTTGCATTGGTACAGGGCGAGTTAAAACTGGAGCTGTTTGTTCTCGAAGCCTTCAGGCGGATCTTTGTTGGTGTACCTTTGCACGTGTATTTATTTGGTATCTACAAGCTTTGCACAGAAGGGATTATCCATCTTAATAAATAATTGACTCCCATACAAACTTGCATGCCTTATTAAACTCCTGATGGAGGTAAAGAATTTTGAATAATCAAATGCCTATGGCATTAAGTCCGCCTCTGTACTTTTGTGCTTGAAGTGTTAAATAAATAAATAAATAATCCATCCTTAGTGATCCTATTATGGAATAGAAACACTAAGGATGGATTTTTTAAGATTTTATGGTATAGACCCGTAGGCTGTGCATTGTCTGTCAAGAATTGTTTTTTTATAAATAATGATAGTTTACTTTTTCTGGTATACATGTTATAGTTGTCGGATCCGGTCGTTAGTACGGACATAAAATGAATTGGAAAGCGCGCCTGTGTGCAGTGGAGGCATCACGTGACCTGCTTACCATTCACAACACAGCGTGCTTCTACAGAGTCCTGATGTCCAGCTCGAGGCGAGGGCGACAGTCAATGTCTGATCGCGGTGGAGTTGAGATGTCTTGGAACTGTACCCGATCCATTGTGCTCCGTGTTATTGTCTCAAGTTGTAATCTCGACTAATTCGTTAGTTTTGCTAGAAACAGTGTATCGCACCCAGTGTATTTTCATAGCACGAAACCCATCGTCTGCCGACATGATGTACGAGCCTAACGGAGTAAATCTTGATATATCCGAAATCGTTATAATACTGAACTTTACATAGTTTAGGAACGTAGAACAAACTAGAGATCAACTTTGGTAACGGTTTTAAAAGGTTAATGATAACAAACAATAACACCAATGTCTTGAAACGAAGAAAAGCACAACTTTCCCAGACGAAAACAAAAACAGTTCGCAGTAACAAGCTAAAAAACTCAAGCCAGATTGATATTGTTATGTCTACAAAGTTTATTGAATAAAAATATCAGAGCTGCAATCGAAAGAATAACTCAACTTGTACTACAGCAGTCATTATAAGTTACTATTAGCATTTTAGCTTTCAGGCCAATGGTTTGACTTTAATACTCTCTTGGAAGACTTAGGGAACTCCCAGAGTCTTTGTCTTGGACTGTTGATGGAGAGTGACGTCGATAAGTTGGGTAAAACTATCTTTTAGGTACTTACAGACTATTAGCTCTGGGGAAATGTCGTTCGGTGAGGTTGTAATTTGTTGCTTTTGCAATTGATATGTTTTCGTAGTTTTGAATTGAATTTTGGGGGTATGAAGAACAGGGTGTAAAGTTCTTTATCCCCCATAGAAAAGGGAAGATCCTCTGACCAGACTAATGTTGTTGTCGGCTTCTTCTATATAACTTGCGCGATGTAGGATTTAGGTTATTTCGATGTTTAGTTCATTGTCCGTGTCATATATGGCGCTGTAGTACTTTTTGTTCTATGTTGCTGTAGTACTCTTTGAAGTGCCGCTAAAGAATTAGGGACATTGGGTTTTTGATAATAAAGTCAAATCAGCAAAAATAAATGAGATATTAATCACTGATATTTAAATCAAAATTAAGATGCCGCTGTATTAGTATTATTAGTTCTGATTGGCAGATTTTTAGTTAAAACCCATTTGCAAATTGTGATAAAATATCTATCAGTTTTTTTTACCCTGTATTTTCCTACTGCTGGGCAAAAGTATCCCCCATAACGTTCCACTGTCACTCATCTATCTGTGCCGTTTTCTCCGGCCAGTGTCTCACTTAACTAAAATAAAATCTACCAAAATTCTCCGAAATGAAAAAAAGAAATACTCTTAGATCAAAATTAAAGCCTCTTTCCCATTTTATTGCCTACAAAGACATCAAAAATACAATACCAATAAAATAATGGATTTTTCTGTAAAAATCCATTACATTATTCCCCCAGTGGACACAATACATCTTGGCGATGAAGGCGTCAAACAAAATTGAAAGGGATCTAATGGATCAGTTTTTTTCAAAGAGAGATTAGAAAAACTTTTTTTCGGGATCAAAATAGGGAAATTCATAATTAATTTGGCACCCCAACTTTTGAATGAAGGCACCAACAATGGAGTGCATTTTGTGAAGTTTTGAAAACGGACTGAAATTGAGGAAATGGGGCAATTGTTGTGTATTAACCTGAATGTCTTTTGTGAAAATGTCATAAAGACTTTTCTTCGTAATAAAATTCGAAATGATTACGAAGAAATTATTAGAAAAGTGTATAAGTTAGGTATACTACGGTTTTATGTATTTTAGTCTTTCACGTGAAAAAAAATAAATTACGAAGGGGTAGGGGTTGTGAAGATCAGATAGAAGAGCACAGTTGTATGTTATAGTGTTGAATGTCGACGTTTCTTGGTTTAGATAAATTTATCAGTATTGACTTAATTCAAAAACGAACAAAAAAATGTTTGTATTTGTTAAAAACAGCAAAAACTTTAACAAACGGATAGGTAAGAAAATTACATCAAAATTTTTTTTTTCAATTCCGTTTTTTGATTATTGAAGGAAAATATGTCACGTTTAAGTTTTTTTGAACAGTCCAATACTTTTAAAGATAAGCTAATAAATTTAAAATATCCCTAGACATTTTTTATATGTGTTATTGCAAAAGGCTACGCAGAAATTGATATTATGCTGTAATGATTCTTTTCCATCATATGTTACTCATGTAGTGTTAGCAGTTTTATTATACATTTTTTTGCAAAAGAAATCGAAGCATTTTTTTTATTGTTACACACAAACAAAACACGGATTCCGAGAAAAATAAAATAAAAACTTAGACAAAGTTTGTTCCTCTGGGACGATCATGAATTACGTTCACGTCCAAACAAGGTTTAGCTTAATTAATCTCAGAAAAATCCGTTTAGGCTGATTACACACTATGGGCTGTTGTTGTTTATTTGCGAAACAATGAAACTGATATGCTTTGATACGTTTGTTGTCAATGTAAGAAGGCTTTAACGATCATAATTTCAGGAAGATTGGCAATAAAATGGTATGTGTGTAAATAAATAGAAATTCAAATTCAAACTATTTAATAATAAATAATACCTAAGTATTCTTAAAACATGAGAGACGGGGGTGTACCTACCTAGACTAAATATTTTTATAAGTTGTTAAACCCTCAAACGTTTCAGTTCTGAAATATTAACCTTTCAACATGCATTCATCAAATTAGTACATTCACGCTCAATCTTTTTGAGGTAAGATTGTGTGCGTTATCGGTTTAGATTTATAAGTAACTCGCTCACAAGTCTTTGTCTGGTAGTAGACCCACACGTACCATTCTAAACTATTCAACAAATATATTTTTTGTTTTCTTATTTTTTAGCTATTTCCTTATGCAAATTATTCAGAATGCTTGAAATAAGTTGTGCTTCTCTGTATTATTAATGGATTTGAATGAACGTCAAAAGCGAAATGCAATTTCTAAAAAATATGCATAGCTCTTGCTCCTTAGAAATGTTTGTTGCAATCGAAATATTTATGACTGCTAGCAGTGTGCGCACTGCCTTACCTCCACACGTTCTTGCCTCAAGCTAATCTGTAATTCAACGTTGAATATTTGTTTTCCTTACGGCATCCAACTTACTAATTAATTCTCTTTTATTCATATTTAAGCTACTCATCAACATCTTGACTTAATTTAAAATAACGGCTCATGATTAAGTACGACGTTAATACCAAGTAATGGTGTCTGAATATTTCTGAAAGGAATGACGTATAATTTTACTTTGTTATTGTTATGAGGTGTTTCAGGTTTTATTAAGGTCTTCTATTACGGTTTTTATGTCACGTTTTAATGTGTTTTCTTTGGGCTTCCCAATTCTTAAATAATATAAGCTGCTAGTCATTTTATTTTATGAGAACCTATCTCATCTGCCTAGCCTTTTCTCAACTATATTGGGGTCGGCTTCTAGTCTAACCGGATGCAGCTGAATACCAGTATTTTACATGGAGCGACTGCCTATCTGATCTCCACAACCCAGTTAGTACTATACTCCCTGGGTAAGACTGGTTGTCAGACTTTTTGGGCCACTGACTACCTAACGACTGTTAAAGATCTACAAATGACACCCGGGATCAACGGCTTAACGTGCTTTCGGAGGCACGGAGGAAACTCGGTATGTAATCGGTGGTTACCCATCCACAGACCAACCTAAGCAAGCACGGCTTAACCTAAAGATCGATCCGAGCGGCTATTATTATTTAACCACGAGCTCCTCCTATCTCACAAAATAAAATTACTAGCAGATTTTATTTCAGGAAATACTCAATATTCCAGATACAGAAATCCAAGAACAGTGTTTCTCATTAGCCATATAGCATAGGAAAGCGTTTGTCCAGCAGTGGGATGACGCATGCAATGGCTCTGCGTCACCGGGGGCTGGACAAACAGTAACAGTAGCAGAAGAAACATTAACGGTTACTGTTCGAGAATCTATCAAAAAGTTCACATACAGTCAACCAAACGCTGCCTTATATCGGCAATAGTTGAACTTTAATTACAGGCAGACTAAATATATACATTTTTTTTTTCAAATAACGTTGCCACACACTTGGACTTTCTCCTGTACCGTGGGTGCGTTTACAAACATTTAAACTCACACACACAAACAGCTAGACCCGGAAAAATTACCTGTAGGCCATACAAATACTTTTTCCGTGCGGGAATCTAACCCGCGACACGCAGCGCAGTAGCCAATCGCTGAGCCACTGCGCCAACCGTGGCGCACATACAAACCACCGTGCAATCGTGTACCGTGCCGTGCATATGCATCTATGTCCAATAAAAATAAACTGAACACATGGTACAAAGGGAATTCAAGAAGTCAAGCACACAATTACAAGAAAAACATAGTAATTTGGTAAGAAACAAAAGAAAACTAGTTTGTACCCTATAAAGGCATTACCACGCAACAAAGCCAACATTTATGTGCTTCCATTCCGTTAATAACAACAGTCAGACCGACACGTATGTTGTAACGAACATCTCATTACCAGTATTTCGTAGTCATTACCAGCGTTACAGCGTGTCGGCACAAGAGTAGAAAAGTAACAGAGTCCGAACTTTGATCAAAAGTACTGTAATACACGCCTACACATCATGGAATGTGTTCGCTATGCTAAAAGCGACGCTCGATGACTTCTTTTGGCTATTGTATTGAGAGAAAAGCAAATGCCTAGGCACAAATTTAATTGAGTCGTTAAATTGTAGGAGTATTTCTTGTGTTGACAATGTGGGACACAGCACACCATTGCCTTGCAATAAAATATGAGTACTTTAGCAACAATTATGAGAAGAAGAACTATCCCATCAAGATTACTAATGCAACAAGATTATTGTACAACTTTATTCAGCTCGATTGTATGATGTTTAGTCTCTGTTGTATAGTTACTCCCGTTGTTCCATTCCGTCCGAAATGGGGGTTAATTTCATTAGCACGGGCGCAACGAATCGTGTGATAACTTTAGTGATGTTATTCGGCAGCGCCCTTGGGATTGGTTGCTGATGTGACGTACGTTTTGTTACGTAGCGTTTAAATTTTGTGAGTGTTTGGGAAATGTTACTGGTTTTAGTACGTTTTGGTTTTATGGATTGGCAAACAGGAGGCAGACAAATTAGTTTGAGCATTTGAATAGTGCTCGTGGCTAAGAACTTCAAAGTAGTCACAGGTAATCTATACAGGTTATCTATTTTCAGGAGTTCCAGGGACGTGTGCACCATTATCTACCCTATATTTGGTCGGCATCAGTCAGACTCAAGTCAAGCTGATTTAAACCAGTGCAAATGCAGTAGTGATTCCGTCAGATTTTAACATTCATACTTCTGGACAACACATTCTAAAGTAAGGGATGTTCTATTCTTAGACTGTGTCCATGACTTAGACCTCAGGGTCATACGATGGGCTGATTTATATTTTTTTGATACAAGTCGAAGTCTGGATGAACAATCAACAGATTTCTGATTTTCTGAAGAAAATTCTGGCTGGATGATGATGATGATGATGATGATGATGATGATGATGATGATGATTATGATGATGATGATGATGATGATGATGATTATGATGATGATGATGATGATTATGATTATGATGATGATGATGATGATGATGATTATGATGATGATGATGATGATGATTATGATGATGATGATGATGATGATGATTATGATGATGATGATGATGATGATGATGATTATGATGATGATGATGATGATGATGATGATGATGATGATGATGATGATGATGATGAAATCAGATTTCATATAACATGAACCGAACGTATCTATTCATGTAGTAAACATTAATTTCAGTTGTGAAGAATTACCGTTGTGACAAGAAAATAGCTGCTGCTCGATCCCCGACCATACCTGTCACGAAAAGCCTATATTTCAACACTTGTTTTCAAAACAACCTATTCTCTCTCCATACGCAAAAACGTTGTTATACGCACTGATTGTCCAATCAAAAGCATCGTTCGCATCATTACCATAACTGATTGGCTAGTGCTGTCCAGAAAATTCGTGCGGCAATTCTGAAAACCCACTGGTCTAGCCACCACCGTACAATTATCGTACTGGGACCAAACCTTTAGTGTAAAACACACGAATGGGCGAATTAAAACACTTATGTCTGGCTACTATAAGTTTGTGTGTTTGTTGGGGATAATCTCGGGAACTATGATATGGATCAAAATTACGTTTTAATGATAAATGGAGTTGGTTAATGGTGGACATTAGCTCGTTTGTATATATGTGATTGTGATAAAAGGCAGTTTAGCAGTGATAATTTTTGTAAGTAAAGCATAACAGCCGTTTTCCACACTCAACGCGATCGATGCCGTGTGATATAGCTTTCATCTCTACAAAAGTCTCTGAAAATCGGATACACGTATTTGGACTAACCAAATCTAGGAGATATTGGTTAAAGAATAAATTTTATTTACCACCAATTATAGCAAGATTACAGACTCGTCCAATACGATGTTATATGACATAAAATAGAACAACATAAAATGTAAATTAAGTAAAATTACACCCACAAGAGAGAACGCCGGTGGCCCAGTGGTGGCGGCCCTGACTTACGAGCAGTAAGTCGTGGATTCGAACTCAGGTAGGACAATTATTACATCACCACTGCTCTAAAAATGGTGAAGGAAAACATCGTGAGGAAACCGGCATGTCCTAGAACCAAAATTCGAAAACATGTGACATCACACATGCGAACACACTGGCGAACGCTCGCTGGTGTGCATACATAAACTTAAAAATAGTGTATTAAATTTAGGCAAATACATTTTTTATAGTTAAGCTAATTTAATGTAATCTAGTTAAGGGAGTGCGGCTTCTCCTGCCACAGGTGTTTTCACACTTAAAAGGAGAAGCCAACCTCAATATTGTTAAAACTAATTCTGTTATCGAATAAAACATTTTTAATTTTTTCATTTTCATCTACCAACCCGCACTCGGCCCGCGTGGCGGATTATAGCCCATTCCCTCTCATAGAGAGAAGGCCTGTGTCCCAGCAGTGGGAACATTATAGGCTGATTTTCCTACATTCTTTAGTTAAGAATATAATTAAGTTATATTAGTTAAACATGGGACATGGGATTCTAATATGGGTTTGGGGGAAGCCTATGTCCAGCAGTGGACGTCTTTCGGCTGAAATGATGATGATGATGATGATGAATTAAACATGGCATGTGAGTAAAACCACAGGCAACATTTAGTGTCATAGTATAAAACTAGGCATGTGCTAGCTAGCTACGGTAGCCAACAGATTTCAACACACCTCACTAATTGGCCAGCTCAGTCGTGACCACTCGATTGACTATTTGGAATTGCTTTTTCCCCGGATATTTGGATTTGTATTGTTTTGTGAGTTATTAGTGTGAAATGAACGTAGCATTGGTTTGATACCCGGCCAAGTGCGAGTCGGAGTCGCGCATGAAGGGTTCCGTAACATCGTAGTAGGGGACCCCCTTTAACTTTTATTATTTGTTGTTATAGCGGCAACAGAAATACACATTCTGTGAAAATTTCAACTGTCTACTTAATACGGGTCATGAGATACAGCCCGCTGACAGACAGACGAACGAACGGACGGACGGATGGACAGCGGAAGCTTAGTAATAGGTTCCGTTGGTTACCCTTGGGGTACGGAACCCTAAAAACAAACACCTTTGCAATGGACTAAAGACTACTATGACGTAATTAATATAAACTAAATGCTTCGTTTTTTTATTTGTTTTAACGTCAAGTATAAGGCGGATTCTCGTGAAAAAATCGAATCAATGTACTTTCTTTTAGAACTCGATATCAACATACGTATAAAGAATCTACTAGACACTGCCAGGTTTCCCACAGGCGTTTTTCCGCATACTTTTAAATTGGCGTTATCGATGCATCATCATGATTCGAAGGCACGAGACCACGTGGTCGATCACCAACCCGATGGACAGCCTCCTTCAAATCTGTTACCAAGATCCCTGTGGCAGAATGTGCTAGCCAAGCAGCCAATAGAGATCGCGATAAAAGCAACTGCAGTCGTGGTGACCCCCCATGACCACGACCACTCTGTCAAGAGAGAAATAATAATGATAAATTTATCACAATTTATCATTATTATTTATAATTTTTTTTTTTTTTTCATCCTGCTATTATGGCGCTTGTAACAGCGGCAAAACTTGATAATCACGGAAGATATCCCGTAAGTGACACAGTAAGGTTAAGAAGAAAAAGATTCAAATGTAAGTTACACAAAATCTAAAATCAAATTCAATTCACGCTCATCTCTTAAATTCAGCTTTAATTTTCCAAAAAATAACCACCGTAAACCGTACCATAATCAGCTAACATCATTATTTCATTTCCATTTCCAATCAGAATGCAAATTGGGGGAGCCTTTAACAAAATTTTCATTACACTTTTTATTTCGTACTCAAATAGAATGTTAAGTACTTACACGAAATAATAAAAGTTTCCAAATTATATCAAAGCCGCTTCTCGGCTGTTAAAGTTAAAAATTACCGTTCGGATCACGTTCCTGGCCCTTAATTAAGAAGTTAATGAGGAGCTGACCTTACTGTGATCGATTATACACTATATCACTCGGTACTAACGAGAGTTTCGTCGGGACATTTGTTTGTCCATTAAATTGTAATTAGTGATATTATGGTTGTCGTAGTCAGGTATTCTGGATAGCTTATAATGATGCTGAAGGTTGATAGTTCAAAAGGTGGTATTTTAATTCTGTGCTAGAATTTGAAAATTTGACTAAAAATGGTAACTAAACAACTATATGAACAATTCCGAGGGTCTAGCACGAACGTGCGATGTAAACTTAAAAATATACGATTTTTGAATCGGTAATACAATTAACCTGTAGCATTTTGGTTTACAAGTTTACGATAAGCACAATAAGAATCACCTACAGATGTGAAACACGTCTAAAATCTAAGCCTAAATATTGTATGTGAAGCTAGTTCTTTCAATATTTAAATCGTTCAAATTAACGTTACGTTTACACGGCGCGTATCTGCTAGACCCACAGAGCATGCTGGTCATTATATATCGTAGCGCTACGCCATAGCCCAGCGTGTAGCAATTAAAAGTGACGTAACCGTTGTCATCGTGACCTTTAAACTATGTACATTTTAATTTAGCTAGTAGAAGTAAACTAAAATGTAAGTGTTAGTCTTTCTTTTTTTATAGTGTGGTTAGAGCCTAACCTGGTGTCATAGTTTTTAAGCCGACCATAGGCCTCTGACTTGGCTTTACACACCTGGTTCTCTCACGATGTTATCCTTCACCGAATTAAGTGATAATTATACAATACGCTCATGTATCCGAAAAATTAGTCTTGGGTTCGAACTTGAGACCTATGACTTGGCAGTCCGACGGTCACACCACTAAACTGGTCGTTAACACGACGTATTAAAGTAAGTGTTAGTATTTTTACGACTTCAGTTTTTATTCCACAACTTTCTCAGTTCAAATTGACTAATATATTCCTAAGATTAAATAAACAAAAATACGGAAGAAGAAATCATGCTGCGCTGACCTCAAATAAATTGGGATAACGAAGAAGGACATTTACAAAATATAATCATTCTGATCATTTTTACTCTCTGTACGAAACCGAAGCACGTTGTTAGTCAACTTTTTTCCCTAAGAGCGGTTACCTCGTTAGAGTTTGGTTTAAATTGAATTAGTTTCATCAATCTCTTAACCGATCACTAGTTTAAGCAAAAAATAAGGTTACGGTAGAAGAAGCTGTTGTGTTGAATATTTAAAAAAATACTTTGAATCCATACCAATATTTTAAATGCGAAAGTAACTTTGTAACTTTATAACGTTTGGTTATTTGTTACCTTTTCACGGCTAAACAGCTGATAGAATCGTAATGAAATTTGGCAAGGAGGTAGATTATAACTTTGGAAACGACATTTTTTTTCCTCACACGTTACTCATCAAAATTTCTACGTGAACGAAGTCGCGGGCAACAGCTAGTAACAAATAGTTTTGAAGTTTAAAAATCACTTGTTTTTTTTTAAGATGTTTTACCACAGAGAAGAGAACGCTACTGACCGCCTTTTTGACAGAATTGTTGATGTTTTTTTTTATTTATTATTGTTAAAACTTTTTGCACAAGTAAAAACTGTACAAAGGCGGACTTAATGCCTTTTTATGACACGAACATTGTAAATTTAAGCACCGCAAAACAATACATTTTCATTCTCTTAACAACATTAGGTACATGTATAAATTTTCATGAAATACATGTCAAGTTACAACAATTTCCATATACCAACCCCTAATCCAATTTCACAGCTATCATATTCGAGAAACTTACACCAAAATCGCATTAAACGCTCGTTTCATAAACAAAGGCACAATATTAAACTGGTGTTATTTACCACAACACGATCAAACTACTACCTTAAACGTGGATTCTGTACACGGAATCCTATCCCGGACTCCACATAATCACGTTCAAAACCGTATAGCGAGCATTTACATTGAAGTAAGCCACAAATATG
Source organism: Noctua janthe (assembly GCA_910589295.1). Classification (NCBI taxonomy): domain Eukaryota; kingdom Metazoa; phylum Arthropoda; class Insecta; order Lepidoptera; family Noctuidae; genus Noctua; species Noctua janthe. The sequence goes on from OU342560.1 coordinate 7,119,732, forward strand.
CTTAAGTTTTGGTCGTTATACCTACATGGATATCGAGGACGCATTACCTCGAACGCTAATAGGCAATATCTGCCGCCAAAATTGCCTTCCTAACGATATTTCTGCAGCATGTAATAAAATCCGTAATCCTATTACGAAGTGAAATCGTTTTGACCCACGTGGACATAATATTTATTTATTTATTTATTTATTTATTTATTTATTTATTTAAACTTCATGTACAATAGTGATACATAGGCGGACTTAATGCCACAAGGCATTCTCTACCAGTCAACCTTTGGGTTAAATAAGAAAACATTGTGATAGGGTACAAAATAAATATATAAAAATAACTTCTTGCTATCGAGAATAATATATATATAATAATAATAATAATAATAAATAATATAATAATATATATTCTTAATATCGGTCATAATATGAAAAAAACATTACTTTTAAACGTCGATGTGTAGGCCGTTTTGTGAATAATTTATTTTGAGTCGATTTCACGTTTTTACGGTAGCTTTATACCTACGTTTAATAGTTTTTTTTGTTTACATGCCGCCGGGTAAATTGTTGTGGTTAGCGTTTTAACTATGTAATTATTTCGAGCGAGCTTTTACATCCTTTGAATGGTGTGGTTATTGACAAATATATTTCCATGCTGTCAAATTATTTATGTTAACATAGAGGGTAGCTTTGGCAGTGTTAACTTGGTATAGCTTAAGTAAATGTTTCATGCTTTTATTCTACAGTTCGACACTCTGATTGTTCTATACTTTATTCCTAAGTTGATTAGTGCCTTAATAATAATTGCCTCGTTGGTCCAGTGGTCGTAAGCACAACTGCTGAGCATGAGGTCCTAGGATCAATTCCCAGGTCGGGCAAAGTGTTATTAGGTTTTTCTAGCAGGAATTTCTCAGTAGCAGCCACAGAGTCTGGTTTCGTGACTGGTTGATAGCAATAGGCTCGTCCCCTATTACACGGAACTTAAAAACAAGACTGGCAAAATGAGGGTGTACTATTAAGTACATCTCAGCCCACCCTGCCGGAATTACAGGCGTGATGTTATATATGTATGTATGTAATAATTAGGTATGTCCTATAAAACATAAAAAAATGCTTTTACATATTTATCAAGTTTGCCAGGTTTAAAATTGATATTGAACATTATTTTAACGATAATGCCTATGTACTTGAATATTGAAAGTACCTACTTTCTACTACAAGTGTAGGTGTCACTCGTCATTATAACAGCATTGGTAGCGTTCAAAGACGCATGCGTGTGATGGCCAGAACCATAATTAATGACAAGTTGGCAGCCTACTGGCCAAACGGTAAACAAAGCATTCATAATACACTAGTTTGTGTCCTACATATGATTCTCGTAATTCGCTATAAAGCCAGCAGTATTTGCAGTTGATTTATTGCTTTGTAGTATTGGTGTATATGCCTTTAAATAGGAAACCATCATTTTCTTCTTCACCGTGTTTATACCATATTTGCAAAATAAATATCTTATCTTATCTAGCAGAGAGACATCAATATGCATCAATTGAATTGTAGTTCTATGATGGCAAGCGTTAAACCAAAATTAACATACATACACAACATCACGCCTGTAATCTCCGAAGAGTTAGGCAAAAGTGTACCTAAAAGTACACTCAAATATCACCAGTTATATTTTTAAGTAATATGTTATAGGGGGCGAGCCTATTGCCATCAACTGGGCACAAATCCAGACTCCGTGGCTGCTACTGAGGAATTTACTCATGCTCAGCAGTCGCGCTACTGATCACTCAAAATCAAAATCAAAATATTTTATTTCACATAGGCCTAGATGGGCACTTATAAAAAGTCGACAAAAAGGTGCACGGTTTGGGTTGGCCGTTTCCTATGGAGAAGAACCGGCAAGAAACTCCATGGTTACTCTTTTCAAATCATTTGGTATTACAATATTATCATGGATACAGCATTTGTACTCATTAGACCAAAGATATTGAGGTTCTCTCGTAAGATTACAGTTAGTTATATAGTGTTCTTGGAGTCGACTACAAGGCCCAAGGTGTTAGCAGAATATTATGTAACATGAACATATTTCCTTATTACAAATTGAATGATGGAACCCTCTTGACTATTACCAAATCCAACCCTTATAAATAAAAATCCAATTATAATTTGCCCTGAGGAAAAATATGACCCTGTTTTGTGTTCAGATGCCTCAACCTGATGCGTGAGCGGTAACTAAACCAATGAGACAGAAACACGATATAATTAGAAAACCTAGTTCTAAGTTTTAGCGTTGGCCTGAAAATATTACACAAAAAAGTTTAAACCAAAGTTCGAAACCTCGCAAGCACCAAATTGATTTTTTCAATTTCTTTGTAAGTTGTTGTTAAGTTGGGTAATCTTGGATAGGAATGACTTGCTTGTACTAGTTTACAAGAAATATACTTAGATGCACTTGCATCTAAGTATATTTCTTGTACACCTAGCAAGCGAAACACGTTTTTCAAGTGTCATCATCTTTTTGTATAACAGAAAAAAAAATACTATTATGTATCTTCAGATAGAACATCTAGATTTCTTTATGGTTAGTAAGATTAATTTCGAACAAAACTTATGTAATAAATTGTCTAAATGATGGTGAAGACCACATCGAAATCTGTTGCGGAGTTTTTGGTTACTCAGTCATACACAAAAAGCGCTTTCAATTTATAACATTTATATTTATATCACCGAGTAAATACTATGTATTTACTTTGCGCATATGTATACATTATTTAAACAGTACAAGTATAAAGAATTACAAGGCGTCAAAAAATTCATCTACATCGCTGTCAACAGGAAAAGTGCCTAGAAGGCTGGCAGCATTGCCACATTGAATGGCAAAGCTGATTCTTTGGCCAAAAAAAGTACTGCCCTCAGGTCACGTGAAAAGTCAATATGTTCAAATTTGCTTCGTATTCTTCGTCTGAATGTTTCATCCAGTTTAAGCCCAGTAAGAACTGGCCACCTTTACAATTTGCTAAAACACCTACTAATCCAAAGTACGTACAACGTCGTGACAGTATCGCCAACCGAAGCGTGCTCATTAAAAGCGCACGCTATCGGGCAATATTGCTTCCTTAACGATGTTGCCACTCAAACAAAGCCTTAATTTTATTAGCATGACCCGCATGGCACATCGCTACGTAAGCTTCACGAAGGATTGTCAACATCGTGTACGATTAAACTGCTAAGTATATACCAGTATCGGGGAAATAGCGTTAAATTTGGGTCTTAACAAGGTCAGCAGAAATTCAAGCTGTTTTAACATTGTAAGTACACTGTGATCCTGTTGTAAAATGCATACAGTTTTTTTTTACACATAACATAACGGCTTGTAATCCCCAAAGGGTTAAACAGAGCTGTACCTAACAATTACACCCACATTTCACCAGTTATGTTTAAGTCTCATATAATAGCGGCTGGTCTGTTGCTATCAACCGGGCACAAATCCTATTGAAAAATTCATGATGAAAAAACACAATAACACTTTGCCCGACCCGGGAATCGAACCCAGGACCTCATGCTCAGCAGTCGTAGTTACAACCACTAGACCAACGAGGAAGTCAGTTTTATTTTAACTATGATAATGTTGCCCCACACTAGGAATTTCTCCGATATCGTGGGTGCGTTTACAAACATTTAAACTCACATACACATACAGCCAGACCTGGAAAAACTGCTTGTAGGTCTAACAAATATTTGTTCCGTGTGGGTATCGAACCTGCGACACTCAACGTAGCAGCCAGTCGCTCAGCCACTGCGCCAACCGTGCCTTCTAAGTCGTCGTTTAGATTCTCTTAACGCAATATGAGAATGTCCAGTGGGATTCTAGACGTAGGCTATTGTTCAGCATCCCTTCCGTTGACTAGAATAAGCCGAAGCAGAAGTAAGCGAAGACAGCATGACTCATGCTGTCTGCTGATTGCATGATGATTCGAAATTTCTGCAGAGTTTATTGAACACTAGCTGTTGTCGTGACCTTTGTTCTCGTGAAATTATAATAAAAATATAACTTCCCTATTTAAATCGGATTTTGTAAATAATTTAATGGGTATTATTTTTTTTGTACGGGACCTATGTAAGCCTCCGTTACTCCTTATAATATTAGCTATTTTCCATCAAAATCGGTCCCGCCGTTTCGGAGATTAGAGTAAACACTGTTATTTTGAATTTATTAACAGACGCTTCAATTTTATTTATTTGTATAGATTGTCACTCCTTTAGGTCTTCTTGTTTTGTTGTATAGAAACTACACACCTTTGATGAGTCCTAAAACAATAGTTTTTAGCCCAGGCAACAGGATTTAATAGGCAGTCAGTACAGGTGGAACTGGCATGTTTTAAGGGGAATGCTCCTGGGCCATATAATACGACCTTACCGCAGCCTACAGCGGAAACAGAGGCCCGTAACTTAAGCTCGCTTACAGCGAAATGCAAATTACTTTAAGTTTAATTCAAGTTGTATCATGTACCCTAATTATACAACTGGTTTTTTGCTGGTAAATTATGACTTCTACCCAGACATAAGAACGAGTTATTTTACATTACTTTCCGTCCAGTAAACCTCTATAAGGTTTAAAAAATTAAGAAACATAATAGGTTAACCACGTTTCAAAAATAGGGACAACACCGTAAAATACTGAGCTAAATTGCCTATATACAACATTATTTTTAGTATATGAGAAACCTGATTCCAATAATTTTTAAACCATGTTATATTTTGTCCCAAAAATATTTTAAAAAGTTACAAGTTGGCAACGAGCAACATTAGGTACCTACTGCCAAATTATTATTATCAATTAGCGCAAGACGACGCTGGAGGCGCGCGCGCGACGCACTGCATGGTGACCACGTTTTTATACGAACAACCAGGTAACAGAACAAGCTTATAACTTTGTGATTTTTCGTGATACAGTTTTGAAATTCTTTACATAAAAATACTAGACACGTGTTTTAGGTTTCGCATATACTAAAACTAATGTAGTATAATAAACCCTTAGAGCATTATTAAGTTGTTGACTGTCTTTTATTTACGAATACAATCGGTAAGAGATGAGGCATCTAAGTAAACTAGCTGTTGTCCGCGACCTTCGTTCGCGTGAAATTATTATAAAAATACTATTATCCCCGTTTTTGTAACATTTTTCATTGGTACCCCGCTTCTATTGGTTGTACCGTGATGTTATATAACCTATATCCTTCCTCGATAAATAGGCTATCCAACACTAAAATATATGTTTTTAATTCGAACTGAGATTAGCGCGTTCAACCAAACAAACTCTTCAGCTTTATAATCTATATATATATATATATAAAATGGTAATATAACAGACTGACTGACTAGAGGATATATCAACACACAGCCCAAACCGCTGGTCCTAGAGACATGAAACTTGGAGGGAGTGTTCTTTGTGAATAGTAAGTATCCATTAAGAAAGGATTTTCGGGAATTCCACCCCTAAAGGGGTAAAATAGGGGATGGAAGTTTATATGAAAGTCAGTCAGTTTTGAAGTTAGGATCTTCAAATTTTGTGTTTAAGCTGACAATTGAAAATTAATTTACACGTGTTACAGCGTTTTTGATAATTCTACCCCCGAAGGGTTAAAAAGGGTAAGTAATCGGATATTTTTCGACATCCACGCAGGCCAAGCCGTGGGCAATAGCTAGTATTAGTATAGATTAATAAGAAATGAATATTAAAGAATAACAAATATTTATTGCTCTTCGAATACCTTATCTTTATAAAATATGTACTACAATAATAAATTAAGGTGAACTACAGAGTCGAACGTACAAAATTAAATTAGGAAGAGAAAATTGGACGTCAGAGAAAATGATGTATGAACGGTTGCAAAAAATATATTTTGCGTCGGTATTTGACCTAGTTATGATACTTTTGATAGATGACTATTGTTTTTTTCTTTGGTTATAATAACCTGACCTGTCTATTATATTATAGCCTTATTGGGAAACAAATCTGTGAAGTTTGGGGAATCTGTTTTGAATTATATTTGGTGGGAAATCATTTTTCGATAACTCTGTGTCTCTACACATCATACATAAAATAACATCACGCCTGTTATGCGCGAAGAGTTAGGCAGAGGTGTACACCCAAATTTCGTCAGGTATTTTTTGAAGTCCCATGTAATCGGGGGCGAGCCTATTGCCATCAACCGGGCACAAATCCAGACTCCGTGACTGCTACTGAGAAATTCCTGATGGAAAAACCCAATAACACTTTGCCTGATCCGGGAATCGAACCCAGGACCTCATGCTCAGCAGTCATGCTTGCGATTACTCGACCAACGAGGCAGTTCTAAACATCAGGTTGGTAGACATTTGGTTCACAATAGTGTAATTGAAAGACTGGTTTTATTTTACTTACCTACAATTGACTATTTGCTATCTAACGTCCATCTTTGAGTGCCTACAACAAAAAATAGATTACACTTCAATGCATATAAACCAAACCACCATATATTTAAAGAAAAAACAAAACGTCTGAATAATTCTGTGCATTCTCGAAGGCGCTTTGTCTTCAAATGTCTGAGGGCTGATTGGAGACACAAATAAATTCCCGTCTTCACCGATTCGTCGGTGAGTTCCGTACACTCTCGTTCACTCGCGCACAGCACACGTGATCCGAATGAACTATTCCAACTAAACTTTTATTTGAAATGTGCGACAAATATTTAGTAGCGTCTAGGAACTTGAAGTGAGTTTGGTTTGGTACTTCAGTGGTGAAGAGTTACTAAGTCGTGGTGTCTTATAACAAAGGAATTTCGCTATTTGGCAATCCCAAAAGCTTCTTATTCAGTTAGCAAGTCTAGTGATCAAAATTTTGCGACTTCAAATTTTATAATATTTTAACTTTATTTATAAGTAACTGTTGCCTGAGACCTTTATTTGTATACTATTTTCCCAGTTTTTCAACATTTTTCATTAATACCCCGCTTCTATTGGTTAGTAATGTTATATAGCCTTCCTCGATAAATATCTAACTATCAATCTATCCAACACTAAAATATTTTTTTTTAATTCGTTCCTGAGATTAGCGCGTTCAATCAAACAAACTCTTTAGTTTTATAATATTAGAATAGATTAATACGAAATGGGTATTAAAGCACAACAAATATTTATTGCTCGAATACCTTACCTTTATAAAATGTGTACTACAATATTAATGATAATTAATAATGTTGCCTGCGACCTTTATCCACATGAAATTACTATAAAAATATTAGTTCCCTATTTGTTTGTTCAATTTTTTTTTTCAAGAAACTTTATTCCTTTTTCTAAAATAAAAGTAGCAAGTTACTCCTTATTATATCAACTATCTGCCAATGAAAGTCAACATCGGTCCAGCAGATTCGGAGATTAGCCAAAACAAACAGACAAAAAAAACTTACACCAACAGAACAACGTAGACAAATACATAAAACAAACAACAACACACACACACACAAACATAGACAAATCGACAGGGACAAATTAAAAAAAAAAAAAAATATATATAAGGATCGTAAAATTTCGGAAGCATTCAGTAAAATGCTGTTATTTTGAAATTACAAACAGATACTACAATTTTATGTATTTGTATTGAAGGCACTTGGACCTAACACTATTGAATAATGTAGTCGGTATGACTAAACAACATAATATACACACCTGTTACGAATAAAAATCTGAGAGCCTAGCAAGAAGTCACGGAGTAAATTTGTTTTAAAAACGAGGATTTTAAAATTGAAAATAATTATTTTACACATAACACATGTAATATTAGGCTTTTACTCATTAACTATGTAAATTAGAAGTCATAAACTAGGAGGTGAGAAATTATACACCAGTCGTTAGAAATCTCCCCATAAAAGTGTAAAAGCTATGTAATTGTAACGTAATGTACATAATTATGTGGTCGTGAAGACCTTAGGAGTTGGCTCCATCGCAATTGATTAAGGTATTAAAAATAGAATTAACTTTTATTTAAAATACTTCTGGGTTTTTTTTTTGTTTTAAAACTTAAATATTTATTCGATTCTTATGTACATTATAATACAGACTACAAATAAAACTAAAATAATGCTTAAAAGAAGACTAAAAGTCGGTACCTATATACAACGAAGACATACGACACTTAGGCGTCAAAGTACTCCTCCGCATCGCTGTCATCCAGAAACGTGTCCAGAAGACTTCTTAAACTCTTCGGCAGCCGTAAAATGAGCAAAAAAAATAAAAAAGTAACGTACAGTGTTGAAAAATACCTCGATACTACCTTCCAAAAACGTCATGTACAAAGACTCTTCATGTATTTCCATTGGAATACACAAGTTGGAATCCCGCCCTTCCTCTGTTAAATGCAAATAAAAGTGTTCTCCGAATCGATACCGCATCGTTCTGCTTGGGATTCCGCTCTCTATACTTCAAAGGCATCATTACGGAAAATCATTACCATACAGATATGACCTGGCTTTGTGTCCCTGGAAAACGTATAACTTTCCATTTTAATATCGAAATTGGTGAGAATTTTATAATATTTTGCATGGTAAATATTTTTTACGAATAACAATAAATATATTTCATAACATGACGATATTATTTATTTTAGTAAAAAAACATCTTCTTAGCGTGCGATGGTAATCTAAATTGTTTCAGCCTAGAACTGAGTCCCGAATTTCGCGCCTACAGCTAGCTAGCGTCCATCAATTTCTGTAATTAACAGACAACAGGACACGCAGGACACGATGTGAAGTGCCAAGCACAAGAAACAGCAGCACATTTGCACTCCAGGGCATAGTCAACGAATTTCCACCTTAGAGGGTTTTCCTTGCTGCGGCCACCCTGGGTCCGAAGTCTATAAAGACTTCCTGGTCAGCGTCAAAAACATTATCTACATAGGTTGCTTTAAAAGAAACTGTTTCATTTCTCACATAATTATTATGTAAGCCAAATGAATATAGGTTAAGTGTCATCCACATTTACGGATTCCCATCTTTTTAACACACGCTTATTACAAGCAAGCACATGCATAATTATGTAAAGTTCCACGGAATAAGCGATCCAATCACATCGTCACAGTTCCACCAAGGCTGCATAAAATCGAGTATGTATCAACTCGAAGTTTCAAGCAAACAGCCCGGAGTTGGTCAGGTTTAAAATATGAATATAAATTGAGAAACTTTAGGGTTGCTCAAATCCAGTACCAACTTTAAAATTATTAACACGACAACCTTACAGATTTACGTGCTATAAATCTGTTTTGCTCTCCACAGAATTATGTTGGCTGAATGTAATATTCGAGACTGTTTTGTAGTTTTAAAACTTTTGGGAACAGTTTTTGGGTTAGTATAATTCTTGCAGTAGGATTTGTTGACTTGAACGTGAATAACATACAGACGTCCTAGCACGAACGTAGACTTAAATAGAACGTGAATTCGTACGATTTTTTAATTGAAAATACAACTATCTTAAAGTATTTTGGTTTTTAGGACAAACACAATTCAACATCTGTCTAGTCTTTTCCAGTCCAGCCGGACCAGCCTCATTGAAAGCAGCTGAATAACAGTATTTTACATGGAGCGACCGCCTATTTGACGTCCACAACCAGTTAGTACTGGGTAATACGATACCCCTTGGTAAGACTGGTTGTCAGACTTTCGCGCCACTGACTTCCTGACGACTGTCAAAGATCTACAAATGACAGCCGGGACCAACGGCTTAACGTGTTTTCCAAGGCACGGAGGAAACTCGGTATGTAATGGGTGGTCACCCATCCACAGACCAACCTAAGCAAGCACGGCTTAACCTAAAGATCGATCCGAGCGGCTATTATTATTTAACCACGAGCTCCTCTTCAGACAGACTTCAGTGAACCGACAAACACAATTACTGACCGATAATTTTATGACGTTATAATCACGAACATACAATATTATAATCTAGTGGACTCTGGGACCTGCAACTACATTCGAAACCCGACCATTTCAGCACTCCGTTACAATACCAATTATATCGTCATTTCTCAACGACAAAAGGTATAAAGTAATCGTTATTACATGAATTATTCAAGAATAAGATTACTGGCTTCAACGAAACTCAATTCAAAGTTTTCTGGCAATTTAAATGAAAATACTTTTCCCTTATTCTAAGATTTTTTTCCGCTTACAACTCTCTTTTCTTATCCCGTCAAGAGATTAAACATTGTTCGAATGGCGTAGCTGTTAAATTATTAAAACGTTATTAATGTTCTCTCGGTTTTATTTGATTGTCATTGTTTTAGGAGAAAAATCAAGCTTTTTATTAGTCTTTATTGCTACTATGGATAACTAAATAATGGTATTCAGCTGCATCCGGTTACACTGGAAGCCGACCCCAATATAGTTGGGAAAAGGCTAGGCAGATGATGATGATTGCTACTATGGATAACGACTATAGATTAAAAAAAATGTTGTGGTTATAAAAACCGGCCAAGTGCGAGTCGGACTCGGGCATGAAGAGTTCCGTACCATTGTAGTAGGGGAGCCCACTTTAATTTATTTTTATTAATTTGTTGTTGCAATACAAATACACTTTTTTTTTAATGTCAACTGTCTACCTATTATGGATCATGAGATACAGTCCTGCTGGTTTGGTTTTCTCACGATGTTTCCTTCACCGAAGCAAGTTAGTATTAAACAAAACGCACAATTGTATCGGAAAAATCAGAGGTGTGTGTCTTGAGTTCGCAGTCCGACGGTCACACCACTAGCCCACACGGTCGGACGGTCACACTACTTGGATAAGGGGAATCCTTGGCTAGGCTAGGGGTGGGGCCCTAGCCTAGCTTAGGATTCTACTAATAGGAACTGCTACTAATTACTTACCTACTGAACTGTTTTGAGTCACAGATTTAAAATCCTGAAACTTTCCCGGAATAGTTTGTTATCGAATCAAACACACTAGCTTCAGTCCACCTACCCTTAAAGAGAGGGAAGGAGCATCAAGATAAATCCCAGACGACAATCAAAACAAGAACTGTCTCGTTTTCACAACGTTAAGCCAATCTAATATTTTTATAACCGGCCGAGATGTTATCTTTTAATAATACGTCTGGCTGGACTAAACGACTTGGTTGTTTTATTGCTGTACCTACTCAGAGGTACATTAATACTGAGGACTGTCGGTACTTTTCACTTGATTTGTTATCTTAGATAAACGAAAACAGGGTTCTATTTTTGTTTTCAAAAGTTTTCACTGCAGCTTTTGGCGTAGAGTTTTAAGGTGAACATGCACTGCACCGGACAAGCATTGCCTCAAGTCGAGCTTAGTGAGAAACTTCATACTTCAACGCATAATTATATTGGGTGACTGGTAATTAGTGACCGATACTTAAACACGTGATTGTACTCATGATAACAAACAACTTCCCAAAGAAATTTCTTTTTTTATACTCGTTCACTTTTATCCCAATAACACATCAGCCGTATTAAATTCGCGTGGGCGCCCCTGTGACCTATCATCTATTAACCGCGTGACGCCATTTTGTCTCCCACTGTGCTCTACCTAGCCACTGTTGCACGGTACGATAGTAATTAGAGAAATTGAATTCATAGATAAATAAATTGAATAGAATTTCATCTGCTGAGGTTTTTAGGAGCTATAATGACAACAGCCTGCACTGTGCCCGCGTGGTGGATTATGTATTATTTACTTACTCTCACAGAGGTGAGGCCCGTGCAGCGATCGGAATTGATCGATTAAATATACTTTATTGTACAACAAAGTGACTGCGCGACTGCTGAGCATGAGGTCTTGGGTTCGATTCCCAGGTCGGGCAAAGTGTTATTGGGTTTTTCTCAGTGGCAGCCACGGAGTCTGGATTTGTGCCCGATTGATGGCAATAGGCTCGCCCCCTGTTACATGGGATTTAAACATAACTGGCGATCTGTGAGTGTACTAATAGGTAGACCTCTACCTAACCCTTCGGGGATTACAGATGTGATGCTGTGTTATGATGTTTTGTTATGTGTATATGTGTACCATTGTGTTATATAAATTAGAAGCATTACTTCAGTTTTTTTTTTTGTAAAAAAGCAACAATTTGCTACTCCACAAGCATAGGGGCAAACTAATTGATTACCATGTTAAATTATTGTGGAAGCTGCAGAAGATTGTAAAATATCCTTGCTTTGTATAGATTCCTTGTTAGTATTATATAACTGCATATCACACGTGTGAGTGCTATGTACTGTAAGGCTACATCTTAAATTTTGTTATCTTTCATTCACTGGAATGTGCCTTGGTGGCTGAGAGAATGTCATGCGCACTCAAATGTCTCGCTGATGGTGGCGGGTGTGTCGGGTCATTTAGTTCCCTTCTATATGGTTGAGTTGAATGGCGCTGATTCATGCGTCATGTTCGTGAACGGGCGCTGTCAGTTAGGAATGGTCACCTCTTAGCTGCCACGGTTTATATTTTTTTTTTTTTCTTGTGATTTATTCTTTTACTCTGGACGCTCTTAATGTGCAAGTCTTTCTACATCGTTCTCACATATATGTATAATCTCAACATTAATGATGTAACCAAGATTTTGTTAAAATATTTTGATTTAAAAGAGTGTTAATGGAGTTTCTTGCCCATTCTTCTCCATAGAGATCTACGCTTTGGAATGTACAGCTACAGTACTTTCTCAAGTTATTATGTCTTGTGGCTGTGACTGTAGCTGCGTTCTTTTTTTTTTTGACGTTCAAAAGTGCCTGTGATGGTCTAATTGAAATAAATGCTTTTGACTTTTGACTTTTATGTAAAAAAAAATTGATACACAGCTGCATGACGTAAAGTATGATTTAATGGTCTATTACGATTAGGTCTCCAAATATGTATAAATATTGATGTAGTGTAGGTACCTAAACACAACTTATTAATATAATTCAATCCGATTTTCACATCATCCTCCAATATATTTCAAAGAGCTCTTGGGAAATCTAGGCATCGTATTCTACGAAAGATGCCAATTTGCTTCATTATAGGGCTGAACTAACAAGTCCTCTAATAACATATGTATAAAGCCCAGACTATGTACTATATACCTTTACTTTTGCTCCGTAAATACAGTCAGGGAAATTATTAGCTAAGCAACTTAACTATCAACTTAAATACTCTGAATCTACAAATCAAAACTGTCATTTTTTGACAGTTTTTTTCTCCTGAAATCTAGAATCAACGGTGGTGACCACCAGAAGAGCGCCGAGACAGTGAAGCTCGACGAAGTCCCAGAGAAACAATTTAACTGTCTTGGATCCCGCAACGAAATTAATCAGAAAATAATAGCAGAGGAGTAGGAAAAACATAATTTCCACTACCCTCCATATCAGCAGGAGACAGAACGAAACAAGGCCAATAGGCACAAAGGGACGTTTACAACTGGGATAAGCCCAGTTGCCTAGCACCACGGATAAATATTATCATTAATGAATCCTAAGTTGCAGTGGCGAAGGTTCCATTCAACTCGATTCCTACCGGCTTGCCTTTAAAAAATGGCACAATCAGTATTTTATAGACAAATAATATAATCACATTAAAGATATGTACTCCGGCTTACCTCTTACAAAAATTGACCCTTCGCTACTGCTAAGTTGTAAGCTGTTATATTTGATTCCAATAATAGGTATGTCAAAATAGTATGTCTCCTCCGTGCCTCGGAAAGCACGTTAAGCCGTTGGTCCCGGGTGTCATTTGTAGATCTTTGACAGTCGTTAGGTAGTCAGTGGCCCAAAAAGTCTGACAACCAGTCTTACCAAGGGGTATCGTATTACCTAGTACCTACTCACTGGGTTGTGGAGGTCAGATAGGCAGTTGCTCCATGTAAAATACTGGTATTCAGCTGCATCCAGTTAGACTGGAAGCCGACCCCAACATAGTTGGGAAAACGCTAAGCAGATGATGATGATGAATAGGTATGGCAAAATCGCTTGAACGCACGGAAATCTGTTCTAGTTTCTTCAAGGTCCGTATAGTAATTAACTCCGGATGTAACCTGTACACCTGTCTTTGACTGTTGTACGAAATGATTTTTACACAGTAAATTGTCTTAGGGTGTCAATTAGCTTAACATCGCGTCGTCGGTACTTTTGTTCTTTTCTCGTCTGTCCCACTACATCCACGAACTAATTTATCTCAGAAGCTCAAGCCGACAAACGTTACCTGTACCGCAACATCATCTGCCTAGCCTTTTCCCAACTATATTGGGGTCGGCTTCCAGTCTAACCGGATGCAGCTGAATACCAGTATTTTACATGGAGCGACTGCCTATCTGACCTCCACAACCCAGTTGGTACTGGGTAATACGATACCCCTTGGTAAGACTGGTTGTCAGACTTTTTGGGCCACTGACTACCTAACGACTGTCAAAGATCTACAAATGACAGCCGGGACCAACAGCTTAACGTGCTTTCCGAGGCACGGAGGAAACTCGGTATGTAATGGGCGGTCACCCATCCACAGACCAACCTAGGCAAGCACGGCTTAACCTAAAGATCGACCCGAGCGGCTGTTATTATTTAGCCACGAGCTCCTCTGTTACCTGTACCGCAACATGGACAATTATTTATTATCAGCTGTGGCTGGCATTAGCGGGTTTTTTTCCGTTTTTCCTCATTTGCCCACAACCGTGACGGATGCCCAGAGCAATTAGTGCCCGGAAATTACACAAGAAAACACGGGCAATCCATCACCTGAAAAAATAAAGCTGAGAAATCTGCGTTGCCCGCACACAGCTTACACAAAACGTCATTCAAGCAACCGTGACGCAGCTTGTTTTGCTTACGTTATGAGAGAGACGGTACTTGTTCTAGGGATCGTCGTTTATCATTTTTGGTTTTTAAAACTGAGTTTTTTTTTAATATGTTTTGGTGTAGTAGTAGAATGATTATTTTGAACTTCTTGTCATAAAGTTTATAATATTTAGTTTATGCATAATCTAATCAGTTGCCCCACATTTAACGCAGCGCCTTATATTGATCCACGACCTTCGTTCGCGTGAAATTATTTAAAAAATATATAACTTACCTTTTTAAATCGGATTTTGTTTTTGCACAGACAGACATAAAAAATGAAAAAAAAAAAGCTTTTTTTTTATAAGTGCCGTATATAATTTCATATGCATTCAGTAAAACGGTTTTATTTTGGTATTACAAACAGACAGTTCAACTTTATTTATTTGTATAGATAATTACAGGACCATACCTGCTGACACACTTCCTCACCAACCCCAATGACTTAACAAAAACAAACCTTTCAGCACCACAGAAAAAAAGCCCAATTTTCTAAATTTAATGGCAGCCATAGAAGTATTGGCAGAAACGCCAACGTCTCCGGAAATCACGTGTAAAATCTCCATTAAGAACACCTCCGTTCGGCGATTGATCTGGGATGAGCAGCCATCCATCGGACACGGCCCATAGCCGGAACTCGTGACCCGAATACCGGATAACCCGAAATGTTTTAGCTGGGGTACAAGGAATGAGCGGTTTTTTTGACGGAGCAAAGTCTTGAAGGGCCTGGAGAAAACTAGTTTTAAATTTTTAACAAAAATACCGTTGAAGATATGAGATTGGGCCTACGCCATAAGGCTACGCTGTAGCGCTACGCCGTAGGCCTACCCCACACAGTTTAAGCGTAGCAAATTATGATGAGAATGTACAATTGTACATATACACCAAAGATGGAAATTTCTTTCTAATGTGTAAACTACAAATTTTAATATGCCTGTGTGATATCGATATTCTCTTACATAATATTCACAATATGTTCGACAAGAGAAGTAAAACTTCGTTCAAACCGGTGCGGACAAATTGCACACGTGAGTCTAAAAACCAGACTCTAAAAGTTAATATACAGGCGTATCTGTCAGTGTCCGCAGCCGCATCCGAAATTTGTCAGTATGGGTTTGACCAAACCATAAGTCAAGTTAACGCTAGAATGTCTTAACTTGTACCAAATCCGCCGCCATCATTGCAAGGCTTCTTCACAAGGTTGACGACGGGTAATTTTTTGAATGATGTCCCAATTTCGCTGTTCACTTTTTTATCTTTATGTTGCGATGTTTTTGCACGCAATAAAGTCAATTTTATGGGGTTTTTACAAAGATGTTTGTACTGGCTTTTTGACATAGCAAATCGACTAGATTAGTTACGACTATACTGCGGGGTTATGTTAATGACAGCTTTTGATGAAATTATTTTTCCTCTACTAAATTCTCTCTCACATTAAAAGCAAATCGTCGTTGAAGTAACACCACGTAAGTCAATTTTTGGCGGTTATGACATTTTGATTTTAGTTTTTTGATGCCGTTTGCTAATCGGAATCGGAAGACGCGTGGTTTTAGCCAATCAGAAACAAGCACCGTATCTCTATTTGAATTGAACACAAATTATAAAATGGTATTGTACCTAGGCATAATTATGCAGTTTTTGCAGTCTTCTGTAAAGTTGCTATTTTTGACTTACATGGTGGAACTTCAACGACGAAATTCTAAACGAGAAGGAATAATGATGATTATGTCAGGACCAACTGCACTAGTAACATTTCAAGTAGGTTACATTCTACATAAAATAATGAAACGATTATTTAATATTCTACACCTACACAGAAAATATTGTAACATTTTAATTAAAACCACTTAACAAAACTTTGCATCAGACCGGATTCACCTGTTGATGAATTATAAAGTCGAAGACAAACAAAACACGAAAGTAAAACATTTCCTTGTGAAAATCCACGCTCGTTACATTAAACTTATCACTTACGGTGTAGGCAGTCTAGCAAGTTTAAAACTGCTAGTGTAAGCAATGATAACAGCTGCAGGGTACAACCACACAACTACCCCGGGCAGACTAAAAAGCCGCAAAAGCTTCCTACGCTCCACTCAGGCAATCCAAGATAGGCCACCTAAACTACGAAGCAAATTATAGCAAGAGAAGTGTCCACCACCCCGCGACTTCGTAAAGATCCAAGAACACCTGCACTCTTGACGACCTGAATAGCGCCTCTGCCGCTGCAATAAACGTGGCCACCAACTAGGCCCAAACCGTGTAAAAAGGCAGAAACATCGATAGGATAAGAAGAAGAAGCTTCAGGGTGGTGTGTAGTCGACGTCGTTATTGCGTTATCACTTTTGACTATAATTCTCACTATTTTTAAAGTTCACTAAGGCTGTGTAACTGACCGTCACATAGACAAATAGATCTTGTCGTTTTATGACGTAAATGTGTCTTTCTACCAAAAGATAATAAAGCAACTACAAGATGAACTTACCATCATATTCCTGTCCTTGTCCCATATTATTTGGGGTCGGCGCAACACGTTTTTTTCTTCCGTGCTCCTCTGTCACCCGTCTCGCTATCATTTACTCCTTTTTCTTTCAAATCATTCCTCATACAATCTATCCATCGTTTCCTTGGTCTTCCTCTCGCTCTCCATTCATCAACATTTATATTCATCACTCTTTTATTCACATGCGATTCGTCCCTCCTCATCACATGCCCATACCAACTACGAGATGGAGACTATTCTTACCTAATGTAGGATTGTGTTTACAGAAAAGGAACGCTTTGTGGTCTTCCTTGTTGCTTGGAGTACCATATAGTACTTAGTAGGGTGGTTATTTATATAATCATCGTGATCAGCCTATAACGTTCTGGCTGCTGGAACAATGACCACACGGACCCAATACGGGTACTATACTAACCCGTATTGGGTCCGTGTGGTCTTTGTTAATCGATATAATATGCTTTCGAATCTTTGGTTCTGTGACTGCGGCTTCCTCGCGATGTGATCACCTTCAGCGAGTTGAAAGCAATGGTGTTTAATAAATTACATAAAATAAAGCGCCTGCCTGCCACACCACAATTCACATTGCCATCACTGTACACTCTGATCCGTAATACTTCTTACAAAATATCAATTAAGATTAAAACAATATTTCACAGCAATAGAGAAACGTATGAGCGCCCTCAGCATTACTTATCTCGAGAGAAACAAATTGACTGCTTCATGGACCGTAAACAACTGATCCCCTCAAGAAAAATCTTCAGTCAATTGGAACATACGATACCGTGTCATATATTCTCATTAACACGTTCGCATCGAGATATAAATAAATGGGGAATATTGAAGGGGTTTAAATTTTGACAGATGAGGTTAGATTTAGCTTTTTAGCGATAAATACTGAGCTGTTTCTAAAAGGACTATTTTAGGAACGTGAAGTCATCATCTACTTGGCAGATGATGATAAGGAAGATCTGGATCTGGAGGACCTCGTGGCTAAATAATAACAGCCGCTCGGGTCGATGTTCAGGTTAAGCCGTGGTTGCCTGTGTGGGTCAGTGGTCCGCCCATTGCATACCGAGTTTCCTCCATGCCTCGAAAAACACGCTAAGCCGTTGGTCCCGGCTGTCATTTGTAGACCTTCGTCAGTCATTACAGGTAGTCAGTGGCCCGAAAGTTTGACAACAAGTCTTACCAAGGGGGTATCTTATTACCCAGTACCAACTGGGTTGTGGAGGTCAGACAAGCAGTCCCTCCATTTAAAATACCGGTATTCAGCTGCATCCAGTTAGACTGGAGCTGACCCCAACATATTTGGAAAAAGGCTAGGCAGATGATGATAATGATAATTTGGTTATAATAGAAGTCGATCCAATTTTAGTTGTATTTTCCTCAACATCAGCTTGTAGTCAAACAATATTGCTTATTAACGGTATTTCTCTAAATAGAGCAACTGCCTACATTGACTTCCAAAACCCAGTTACTGGGTAACAGCCCTTTGTAAGACTGGTTACCAGATTTTCGAGCGGCGTACTTCCCGTAGATTAGAATGTGGAAATAATGTGTTTCCAACTCTTCCGCTATTCTTTTCTGATTAATTTTTTCTACTCTTTAAATTTTGTTTTCCATATTATTAATTAAATGTATTGTTGTTGTCTCGGCAACTTCATTTAACAGGTTTGCATGTAATATCACGAACTGCTTTCACTGTATCACTTAAGCAGGGGTACCAGCTGGTACTTATAGCTCAGGGTTTCCTTTTTTAAGTACCAGCAGTACATCATCTGTTCATTCTTGCACATACATTTGTACTGAACTTGTATGTCACCTAGTTTGTGGAACAATAAATACATTATTATTATTAATATCGTTGCGGGATCCAAGACACTTAAATTGTTTCTCTGGGACTTTGTCGAGCTTCATTGTGTCGGCGCTTTTCTGGTAGTCGCCACTTTCGATTCTGGTTTTCAGGAGTTGTAGGGGTTTGGGAATAGTGTGGCGGGGTTCACGTAGATCCCCAAGAAGAACCCTTATAAAGAAGAAGAAAAAAAAAAGAAAAAAAAGAAAGAAAAAGGGACTTTCGAAACAAAATACATGTTTAAATTACGGAAATGTCTATGCTCATTTCCAAAATGATTTTAACATCACAAGTCCGAATTAGCAAGTAGGTAATCCATTTGAAACGTCCCCAAACTTTGAGGGGTAACCTCAGAGCTATTTTAATGATTAATGTGCTAAGCGACAATGCGAATCCTCGGCGGTTGTCTAACCCGGACAAAGAAAGGGCACATCTATTCATATATCATATGCAGACTTGACCCTTCCTTCACCGCAGATTGGGGAAATACTTCTGCTGGAAATGTCAATGTGGCTGCAACAAGTTTCTCGTCCCATAAATGAAAAAAAAAATGACTTTAACATTTTGATCGCCCGAGCATAAACGCACGCCAAGCCACAATTTCACCTACTATTTTGTCACATATTTGTGTCGTTTGGCGTACAGTGCACGCGTTTGCTTGTCACGTATGTGTGACTATGGCGGTCAAAAGGTTAATAAGACGAATGAATTGGTCTTTGATAGATATGGTCTCGATATCTCGTAGGTAGATACATTATTCAAAAGTTCCTGCTTCTGTTATTCCTTCTATCTTCAAGCATATTGTCGCAAATATTCATTGTAAACAAATAACCACTCTATGTTTGTCACAGAAATCTTGTACTTTGTTTTTTTTAATTTCTGGCGATGTTCATTATTTTTATCTTATTCACAATATCCCAAAAAAACTTTCTTAACAATTTAACATGTCTGTCTGTCCACAGACATTTAATCTTTTGATTAAAATGTCACAAAGAATAAATAACATCCAGAGACTTTATTTCTTTGTAATTAAAGAGTAACCTTTCTGTCTGTGTCTTCTACTTCTAAAACTTGTATTGAAATGTCTGCCACATTCTACCAATGTTTTGTACTACCTCGTGCCCAGAGGTTTTATACAAATGGTTCAGAATTAATTTAATTGAAAAATTGTTTTGTCGCGAAAATGTCAGCATTTTAGAAAAACAAAAAAAAGTCTATTTAGGACGATTATTTGAGTTTGATGACTGGAACTTTGATTGCTAATTTAGTGTCGAAAAGACAGTTTCACGACATCTTTATTCTGGTTGGTCAGAATGTGATTCGAATATTAGCTGTTAAACAACAATTAAGCTGGATTTTTCCAAAAAAACTGATTTGAGGTCGGATTATTCCGAAAATCTATATTAGTTTCCAGTAATTATGCTCTTTGCAAAAATGTTAAGATTTTCGCAGTTTCAAGTCATATTTTTTTAACTATCCTGCGTCATACATAAACTTCGTGCATTTATCGTTTCTATGAATTTTAGTTATGTGCAATGGTCAAAGGAACTCTTTGACAGCTAATTCATTGGTAGACAGCTATATTCTATTACCTAGAATAATTATTTTGAGCTATAAACATCTACCGATATTTCTTTATCTTTTTTTTTATACTTTACCCCACACTAGGAATTTATCCGGTATCGTTAGTGCGTTTAAAAACACTCAAACTTGTTTACATAAAAATTTTAACCCACAAACAGCCGCACCTGGAACAACTTCCCGTAGGCCATACAAATATTTTTTCCGTGCGGGAATCGAATCCGCGACACGTAGCGCAGCAGTCAATCGCTCACCCACTGCGCCAAACGCGCCGTCAAACAACTCTTGTGTAACTAAATAATAAAGCGCTTAAGCGACAGATGCTTATTTAACAAGCTCAAATCAAATCAAATCAAAATATTTTATTTCACATATACCTAGATGGGCTTATAAAACGTCGACAAAAAGGTGCACGGTTCGGGTTGGTCGTTTCCTATGGAGAAGAACCGGTAAGAAACTCCATGGTTACTCTTTTCAAATCATTTGGTATTACAATATTATCATGGATACAGCATTTGTACTTAAGTATGGAGGGACAGCGTAGGCCCGACAATAAGTCTTTGATGACTACACAAAAAATGTAGAACTTTTGTTCTACATTTTTTATTTATTTATTTATTTATGTACACACAAAATACTCAACAAGACATAACATTAAGACAGAAGAGCACAAAGGTACTGCTTATTTCATGCGAAATCTCTTTCAGCAGACCTGCGAGAGGAAAGTAGGATTAGAAATGTAGACACAGTGTGTAGAAAAGACAAAACAGGAAAAGTTTTTTGTTTTTTGTGTTAAGTTAACAAGCAGCTGGGAATCTAGAAAGCCTACAATGTTCACACAAGCTGTTCGCGGTACTATTCTTTCGTTTGTCTATCTCCGAGTCAATGTCGCAACATGCTTGTCACTTCAGCTTGTTGTTTGTGGCCAAGCAGTAAGAGGCTTTCACTAATACTCGAAAAGTCCTTGTAATGTATCAACGACCAAACCCTTTCAAGCGAAACACAGCAATGCTACCTCGGCAGCACCATATTCATCATAACAATCATTCCAATATCACATTGAAAACATAACTACACTTTTGAAAATATCACAATTTTTCTAACTTTCGATATTATTCCACTGAAATTGTCTGGAAAGACGGTAGCGTTAAGTTTCGAACAAAGGTAAAGAGTTCGACGCCTGCAGACATAGAATAAACAATGTGAAACACAATTCAACCGCAACTTGGAGTTTATTTTGAACTGAAACTGTTCGGTAAACTATTGTTATAACAGCTGTGACTTGGTTATGAATGTATGTCGTGTAACTGACGACATAGGTACATTCATAACCAAGTCTTAGCTGTGTTTTTTGCGCAAAACGACATAATTTGAGTTCGAGAAATTGCCTGATTAGTAACAACATCACACAGACACACACACACACACACCATACACAGACACACAACATCATGCCTGTAATCCTCTAAGGATTACGCAGAGGGGTATCTAATAGTACTACTCTCATTTCGCCGGTTATGTTTAAGTCCTATGTAATAGGGGGCGAGCCTATTGCCACCAACCAAGCACAAATCCGGACTCCGTGGCTACCACTGAGAAATTCCTGATGGAAAAACCCAATAGGTAACACTTTTCCCGACCCGGGAATCGAACCCAGGACCTCATGCTCAGATGTCACGCTCACGACCACTCGACCAAGTAGGCAGTTGAATTAGATACATGTCGTGAGTAATCGCAAAAAACTTTTTTCAGCACTGTTAAGTATTTTGACAATTTATTTTTAAGATTTTAAAATATTATTGTATTGTTAGTTAAATGCAATAAACAAAATAAAACATAGGTGAACATTACTGTTAATATATTATCATATTTGTTAATAACACAGTATCCAATACATTTAATCAACTGATAACAGAATGCATTTAAGTAACATCCATTCATGGTCTAAAAAATTGTAATTGAAATCGACACTTTCAAAGTAATTTCATCACACTAAAATGCAATGCAATTCAATTCACATTCAATTTCTATAATGAACTTTATCAAAAGGAATTTTCATCAAGAGTCCACATACTATAGTGATCAAAATTAATTTTCGCAGTAAATTCTCATTGAAATTTCACCGAAACACAATGAACATTTCATTACTGTATCACAGAATTTCAGAATGTACGTAAAATCCTTCTTCGAATTGAAACAATTCCTCTTTGACGATACCCGTCACATTCAAACATTGCAATTCCATCCTCATTTAATTCCGAATTTCTAGAATGTACTAATAAAACGTGTTTCTACATCAAAATATCCATTTGTAGTTTTAGCTGTTTGGTCTAAACAAGCCGTAGTGTTGTGGTTGCTTCGGCAGCGTTAGCCTGCGGCCAAATTCTGTTGAAAACGAACCCTAATGCTCTGCTTTGTGCGAAATTAACGAAACAAGCGAATGTTAATGTTCCGCCTATGCTGTTTTAGTAGCACGATTTAAGAGGTATTTTCTATGTAATGGTGTGTGTTTGTAGGAAGATGGTAACTATTTTTAGTTTGAGGGTTATAGGCGCTTTATTTGAGAATGAGAGTTGGTTTTGTGAGTGTTCTTGTTTTATTGTGTGTTTACGTGCCATAGTTGACGTAATGAGTAAATAAATAGGTAAATTATCCTTTATTTTATATGACGGTTCTGTGAAACCCATATCAGAGACAAAATGCAGGACACTTTGAACAATTTTGTAACAAATAATTTCTAAGAAATTGCACATTCCAATTCAGCTAAATATAAAACATTGTTACAATGACGTAATGTCCAATTGTCGCACATTATCATTTTTGATGACCCAGGTAATTAAACCAAAATAAAAAATAACCAAGCAAACACGCTTAATTTAAATAAAACGGGAACCTTTTTCGATGATGAAATTAACCTTAACAGAAGAGAGTTGGACGGGTTGAAAACCGATAAAAGGTGTAGAAAAACCACCCCGGAAATTCCACTCCGTACAACTCATAGGGTACACTGAAACACTGTCGGAGGTATATACAGGGGATCAGTCTTCTAGTAATCAATTATAATTCTTGATATTCGAAGTTGCACTTTCATACCGTGATGATATTCTAATTTCCCTTGCAGAATTTCAGTCACCATCATCATTCTCTTGCCCTTATCCCTAATCATTTGGGGTTGGCGCAGTATGTCTTCCTCTTCCATACTTCTCTATTACTGTTCATCTCATCAGACACCTCCTTTCTTACCATATCATCCTTTAGTCAGTCCATCCATAATTTCTTTAGTCTTTTTCTTTAGTCTTCTCTTATATCCACATTCAAACCCAAAACTTTCCTCACGACTTTTTTTTCGGTCGTAGCACGGACAATTATATGGATTCTAGCCATCGACGCAAGAGAAAATTAGAGTCCACAATCGTACGCGCAGGTACATAGGATTTTCAATATAGTGTCTATTTCAGTTTGAACGCAAATTGTTGGAATACACTGTGTGCAAACCTTTTGTAATTTATTTATTGCATGCCTGAAACCGCCTGAAGCGTAGTACATGTCAATACATTTTACTCGGCAGAGCACATCAAAAGGTTTATTTTACAGTGGCCTGTTTTTTGTGCCTGTAATTGAATGGCCAAGTTTACGATCGACCAAAAATATTTACCGTGGAAACTAAAGTAAATATAGTTCGGGATGCGTGCTGTTTCTGTTTTTTGTACAGATATGAAAGTAAATAGAATTCGCAATATTTGTTTGTTGGGACTCTCTTGTGTATGTGCGTGTTGGTTCGATATTCGTTTTTAATATTTTACGAGGATTGGTAAGATTTATTTTTGGGAACATTTTTATCCTACTTGTAACAAGTTGTTTGTTCTGTGAATTGTGTTTCATATTCTACTTCACGCAAAAAAAATCAGGTAATTATTAATTATACTTAAAGGAAATGTTGTCGTAAATATCATAACATAACATCACGCCTGTAATCCCTGAAGCGTTAGGTAGAGGTATACCTAATAGTACACCCATATTTAAGCCAGGCCAGTTACGTTTAAGTCACATGGAATAAGTGGAGAGTCTACTTTTTTTTTTTTTTTAGACTTTGCCACACACTAGGAATTTCTCCTGTATCTTGGGTGCGTTTACAAACATTTAAGCTCACATACACAAACAGCCAGACCCGGAACAACTACCTGTAGGCCATACAAATATTTGTATTGCCATAAACCGAGCACAGACTGAGAAATTCCTGATGGAATAACCCAGTAACAATTCGGCCGACCTAGGATTTGAATTCAGCAGTCGCGATTGCGAGCAGTAGAAAAGGAGGGAAAAAGGAAAGTTCTTTGTGCCTGCCTTGTTAGTACAAGGCAGGCACAAAGAACTTTCCTTTTTTAGATCCAGCATTGTTAGACCAAATAATAATGAATTAAGATTTGAGGAGCTCGTGGCTAAATAATATAGCAGCCGCTCGGATCGATCTTTAGGTTAAGCTGTACTTGCCTAGGTTGGTCTGTGGATGGATGACCACCCATTACATACCGAGTTTCCTCCGTGTCTCGGAAAGCACGTTAATCCGCTGGTCCCGGCTGTCATTTGTAGATCTTTGACAGTCGTTACAGGTAGTCAGTGGCTCAAAAAGTCTGACAACCATTCTTACCAAGGGGTATCGTATTATCTAGTACTAACTGAGTTGTGGAGGTCAGATAGGCAGTCGCTCCTTGTAAAATACGGGTATTCTGCTAGCTGCATCCGGTT
This sequence comes from Noctua janthe, assembly GCA_910589295.1. NCBI lineage: Eukaryota > Metazoa > Arthropoda > Insecta > Lepidoptera > Noctuidae > Noctua > Noctua janthe. The sequence goes on from OU342560.1 coordinate 7,145,251, forward strand.
AGACTGGAAGCCGACCCAAACATAGTTGGAAAAAGGCTAGGCAGATGATGATGAATAATGAATTAAGATACCTTTATTTATTAGTTTGTTGGTCAAACAGAATATTAATTTACGAGATATTTATCCAAGCAATTTTATTCTATTTATTTACCAAATCCGACGTTTCATTAGAGCCGTACCGTTTCTGCGATGTCAACGTTTAATTTAAACAGACAAACCTCGTTACTGACAACGATTCTCTTCGCAAACTTTCTTAATCTATTCCTATTCTTAGTTTTCTCATAAACGTAGGAAACAACACGCGTTGTGTTGGTATTCAAGTCTGATTTACCGCTTGCTAAAATTACTAAACAATACCACAATGGTACCTACTTGTCTCAGAACATTTGTGTGGTGGGTGACCCAATCACTTTCTAGACATGAACATGTTTCTAAATAACATAAAGTAAGTAATGCACGTTTCAAGTAAAAATACGTGCCGTCAGTAAAATTTCCAACATTTTCTACTTTTGCTGCTTGTAGAAACTATTTTATACATAACATAAACGTAACATCACGCCTGTTATCACCGAAGGGTTAGGCCGAGGAGACCTAATAGTATACCCCCATTTTGTCAGTTATGAGGGCTAGCCTATTGCCATTAACCGAGCACGAATCTAAACTCCGTGGTGGCTACTGAGAAATTCCTGATGGAAAAACCCAATAACAATTTGCCTGACCCGGGAATCGAACCCAGGACCTCATGCTCAGTAATCACAATTGCGACCACTAGACTAAGTAGGCAGTATTTTTTACACTTAGGAATTTTTTGGTTCTATCAGCGTTATATGTTCTGCGATTCGGTAAAGAGATTAGTCAAACTAAATTATTAAAATACTTTATTAAGTACGAGTACTTTTATTTCACAAGAAAAATATCTTTAATTGTGTTGCTTTGTTGTACCTATATTCTTAAGATATTTCTCATTAAAAATCATAATGTATGTACCAAAGATAAATAAGTTTTCATTATCATCTGCCTAGCCTTTTCCCAACTATATTGGGGTCGGCTTCCAGTCTAACCGGATGGCAGCTGAATACCAGTATTTTTAAATGGAGCGACTGCCTATCTGACCTCCACAACCCAGTCAGTACTGGGTAATACGATACCAATTGGTAAGACTGGTTGTCAGACTTTTTGGGCCACTGACTGCCTAACAACTGTCAAAGATCTACAAATGACAGCCGGGGCCAACGGCTTAACTTGCTTTCCGAGGCACGGAGGAAACTCGGTATGTAATGAGCGGTCACCAATCCACAGACCAACATAGGCAAGCACGGCTTAACCTAAAGATCGACCCGAGCGGCTGTTATTATTTAGCCACCAGCTCCTCAGATAAATAAGATAAAAAAAGTTTTATTATTCTAAAATAGACCATAACAACTCTCTTTCCCTATTTCCACAGCGACATTTACCTACTCCTCATAATGGGTCCGAAGCGAGTGTTTAAAGAAACATTACCCACGGATAAGTTAGGTCATTAGACGTTTCGCCAGTTCGCGGACGAGCGTCCTAATAACAAGGGTGTTGTTATTTATGTATATTTTTCTGTTATACAGTACGTTGAAGTAAGCTTGTGTGTTATTTTGTGCTTGTTAGCGACAGCTACACACACGAAAAGAAAAAAAAAATATATATATATATAATTCCGAATTCCTGACAAGGAATTTCAAATATTTACCCCCAAAGACCATAATTGTATGATATCGAAGATCAATATTATATGATCGTTCACCGATGGTACTTATGATATTAATGATGTAGGTATGAATAGTTCAATCCTCTACCTACTTTAAAATCTGTTATCCAACAAATTAATATAATTTATTGATATACCTGAGTTATAAATTTTACTACAACTAAACAAACACCATCCGGTCATCAGAGCCATTTTCCAACTGCATGATTATGTTGGGGTCAGACTCGGTATCAGGACATTTGCGCGAAAGACAATTGAGCAAAGGACACTTGCGCGGAAAAACATGCGCGAAAAGACGTACGCGCACATGGACTTTTGGGCGATTAGACTTTTGCGCGAATGGACTTTTGGGCGCATAGACACTTGCGCGCATATACACTTGAGCGAATGGACTTATGCGCAAACAGACATTTACGCACAAAGACACATGCGCGAAAGGACTTTTGCGCGAATGGTTAGGTTAGGTTAGCTGTAGAGTAAACATAACACTGAGGTTCTTCTAAATCGGAATCGATTGATTAATCTTTTTTGTACAAAGTAACAAGAATGTTCTATACATCAATATGCATTTGATATTATAGACATTAAAACAACTGAGTGACCTAAAAAATCGATATTAATGAAACCCAAAATACTTTTTACGAACATACATTTGTCAACAAAGCGATTTAGAACCAATACAGGGTACTAAATCAGCAAAAAGAAACAAAAACACTATACTAGAATTAGCGTAGACGTGTTATTGAGTTTAAGGGACGATTGTGTGGTATTATAAAATAAAAAGTAAACAAATACTCCCCGTATAAATCCGTAGTTAAACCACGTCAACTGTTGTTTTTAGGTTACCGGTAACGTCGTATAACCGAATCCATCATTAATTATCAGGAAAACAATTTTCCTGAGTATTTACACGTTTAATATATGATATTACATATAATTACACCACAATACAACTTAATCACTAATTAATTTTAAAATACGAAAAAATAATTTGACATGTCACTCGGGCAGTGTTGCCACTTCTCTCTCTCTATCTCATTGAAAATAAGAAATAATATGATGTTATGTTTACTCTACAGATTAACCGTAGCCAGTCGCGAGTAAGTCTAGTCGCGGAAGTTTCCTTTCGCGCAAAAGTCCATTCGTGCAAGTGTCCATTCGCACATGTGTCTATGCGCGTAAGTGTCTATGGGCGCAAAAGTCCATTCGCGCAAAAGTCAAATCGCCCAAAAGTCCATGCGCGCATATGTCTTTTCGTGCAAGTGGGTTCGCGCAAGTGTCCTTCGCGCATATGTCTTTCGCGCAAATGTCCCAGATCCGGTCAGACTCCTATCTAATCGGATGCAGCTGAATACCAGTATCTTACATGCAGCGACTGAACAAGCAAATCCCGGTAAAATACTAGTATAGCAGTCGAAATAAAAAACGGTGTTAGCTGACACAAACAAACCTCGGAGTTTCCGAGGAACATTAAAAAGTTTTGAATACTTTTTTGCTTCATCACTGTAATGCTTTAAGTTTAGTTCTTTTAAGCCTCTTGGGTGTAATTTAGACTTCTCGCTGTTTTTAAAACACAGAACATATCTTTCTGTAACGAGGACAAAACAAAACGTGACTGTTTGTGTTATCTTTGGTTTTGAAAAGACCCGTATTTTGCTGAGTTTCTACAACAATACCTCGCTCACCGTTGAACATAAGATTTAGTATTGCAATTTTGTGTATATATATATTTTTTTTTAAAGTTGTGTAGTAATCGGTTGTCGTGGTACGGGCATATGATGCCGAGGAATGAGGAAAATGTCATATAAATGCATAAAAAATGTTAACTATTATGATCTATCATTTATTTTTATTTTTTTTTTGCAAAACATGAAATTTATTTACATTATATACAGACTACAAACAGAACTAAACTAATGAAAAAATAAGACTAAAAGTAAGAAAATATAAACATCTAAATAACGACGACAATAGGACACTTAGGCGTCAAAGCACTCCTCCGCATCGCTGTCATCTGGAAACGTGCCCAGAAGACTGGCAGCATTGCCACGCTGAATGACAATGGTAATTCTTTGGCCAAAGAAAGAGCCAGCCCTCTGGTCACGTGAAGTGTCGACCAGTCGGCGAGAGATTTCCTTAAAGAGGAGACGCGCAATCAGGCTTTTTTTTTTTTTTTTTTTTTTCCGGATGGGAAATCATCAAATGACCCCCCCCACTCTGGGCGGAGCGGAAGGGAGTGTCAGACTTGTACTGACTAAAACCCATCCATGTTCCTTCTTTGCCCTTTGTGTTCCAGGGCCACGGTATCTCTTTCGAACAGTCCCGCAGCCCTGGCAGGCATCGGCCCTTGCGGACCCCTACTTATTTGCTGACATCTCTTTGAGGCGCACGTGGAACACGAACGCGCCGTCGACACGGCCTGTCGTCATAAGACGGCCGGACGGCGAGCTGGCCCATAACTCGCCGTCCACAGGCACGCGCCTACGGTGGCCGGGAGCCACCACGTGACCCCCGACGCCCAGGGCGTCTCCCGCGGCGACTGGGACGTGAGGTTCTTTCCCTCTCACGTCCCGCCACCTCCTTCACTAGCATGACTGCTTCGGAGAAGGAGGTGACGGCTTCCCATTCCCTCTCGCTCCGGACCATGGCTTGAACCAAGGCCGGACGCGAGAGATCGCCGCCGCCAATCGCCGCTACGAGGACACGGCGGTGCTCCGCCCAAGCGGGGCAGACCTCCACGGTGTGCTCCACCGTGTCCTCCGGACGATCCTCGCAGTGGAAACACCCGGGCGTTTCCTCCCGCCCGAAATCAGGCCCCATGACCCGAGCGTTTCGACCCCAAACGGCTCAAAACTGTAGTTACCAATAATGTTAACTATATTATAAACGAAACTAATGTATCTTCCTTTGAAATAAAAATCAATACAAAACTAGCAACTCCAAATAAAACCTTATCAACAGAAAAAAAACTAATAGTCCTAGTCATTTAATCAAATCCCCAAACACTACATTAGCTACAACAAAACTCATTCAGTCATGAAAAAAGTAATCGACAATCGATTTTTTTTAATTCAATCATAAATCGAAATTGGAACCGCAATTGAAATTCTAAACCATTTCCCGATCAATCAATCGACTATTACCTGTCAGGGTTGTCATCGAACGCTTTATGATAGTATAATGACAGAGTGGCAACCCTAATGGGCCTACATTAAGGTAACAAATAATAATGGATGCTTTTGTCACGGCTAGGCTGTATGAAGTGATTTTATTGGTGGCCAGGATTTTTCGCTTTCACTTTTTTGAATTGTTTTTCTTTCTCTTTTGTTTCTTATTTAAGTCAAAGAACAGTCGAACTTTACGTGTAGATGATGGAAACTTATTGCGATTTTAACATTTGAATGATTTTGTCTATAATTTTTAAATAGTAGGTTACAGAAGCATAATGTTTTCAGGATCCATCTCATTTTCTTTGGTTCTATGAATTGAAGTTTTTTTCAAATTGAAATAAGTACAAGGACTGGAAAGAAAAGTGTTGGTCGTCCGGCGGCAAGATAGGTAGACGACATTGTTACCATTATATAGAATATCCTGGATGAGGCTGGCGCAAGAACGTGGAACTTGGCACAAGCAAAGAGAGGCCTATACCCAGGTGTGTGAAGTCGGGCTGTGGATGATGATGATGAAACTGCCTTATCTTCCTTAAATTACCTCTAGACATCTCAGCTTAAAAGAATACAATTAATCTCACACTAATAGAACCTAGTTAGCTTCCGCCGTATTACCTATTTCAGGACCGCCATACATCAATCGGACGGACAGCTAATTTTACCAAACAATAACTTAACGCACCTTTTCCTTTCTTTTCAGCTGATATCTTCCATTGTTATAAAGATAAAGGAAAAGCGTTAGATATAATAAAATATAATCACACCTCTGGGTTTTTTCGATGGATGAATCATTCATAAAACATAAAATTGTAATCGTGGTGAAATAAAACAGTTACTGTTGGTTTCTCTCAAAGGGGACTTGCGAAATATTAAAAAAAATCTTTATCATTTTATGCATAAAATGGAATGAAATCGGGTGATTTTGAGCAGAGCGCCATTTTCAAAATATATACTGGTTCGGATTCGTCTAAAAAATATTTTATTTTCATAAGAACAGTACAGTAAAGTGCGAGTTTAATCATTAAAAATATGAATCTTTCTACTTTCTTTTATCAATGTTTTCTTTTAAACCAATGGCAGCTACCAAGAAACAAAACAATGTTACATCCGTCACGTTGGTTGGCTAACAGCTAAAAGCTTAGCTACTTTTTGAAGTTTTTCACAAATTCCTGGCGTTTTGTAAGAAGAAAGAATGCTTAAAATGTCGGCATCAGCATTTCGCGGGGTACCGTGACCTCATTTCAAAAACTTTTCCCTTCAAGTAAGATTGATGTTTGTAGAAAAAATTACTTTTCGCGAAAAAAAAACGAATGAAACTTTGGACTTAGCAGGTTTTACGGCAATGGATATTAAGGTATGCTTTCTTTTTTAAATATTTCACAATTTTTTTTGACAAAGCGCAACGTTCGGAATTATACGGTGTCCAAACTTTTTAAAAATTTACGGTGTTTCAAATATATTTATTTTTTTAATAAATTTCTACTTATTTATTCATTTTAGAACACATTTGCTAAAACCCAAAGAATTCACATGTTACATCAAGATTATAAAAACAAAACACATCTTAAGCAAGAAAATTCCCAATAAATAAACAAAACACGATCTGAAAATGTTCCAATCTACGAACACACCAACTTGTTTCATCTTCAGCGCCTCACGTAGACCAAGCACGGGGGTAATTCGATAATATTACACGACAGATGTTTTCGCGTGTATTTTTCAATCTCACCCCGCCCCGGGCGATTTATGCCTCGCCTCTTTATAAATGACCTGCGTGGCCGAAATGAGATATAGAAATAGCGTAGTGATATTGGCACCGAATATTTCTTTGCTGAAAAAAGGGGGCTTGAGTTTATCGTATTATGCGATGGCCGTAGGTACCTAATAATATTTTAGGAGGTAATCTCATTGAATTGAACGTTCGGTAAGTACCTTTACCATTTGAAATACGTATTTTCCTTTTTTTAATCCTCGTAGTTACTTTATTTTTCACACTAACTAACTTTTGGACGCAATTACCTACCATTTATGTCTCTAAGCAAACAGAAATTCAAGTAAAAGGATGTGACGTGAACCATTTTCACGTATAGTATGTACTAACAGGTTTCATCATCTTTCACTAACCACCACGTCTGAGAGCAGGTGGCCCAGTGCTGGAGACCCCGACTTACGTGTAGGAAGTCATGGGTTCGAACCCAGCCAGGCGCATTACTTTGTGTAAGTTATTTCATCACCACTGCTCTCAAAACGGTGAAGGAAAACATCGTGAGGAAACCGGCATGTCCTTGAAGCAAAAATCCGAAGACATGTGACATCTACCAACCCGCAATGGGCCCGCGTGGTCGGATTATAGCCCATTCCCTCTCATAGAGAGGAGGCCTGCATCCCAGCAGTGGGAACATTAATAGGCTGATAATGCATGCTTATGTTAACCACCAAGAAGGAAACCAGCATGCCTGAGAGATATTTCTTGACGACCAAGATTAAAGCCTAGTCAGAGGCTTATGGGCGGCATAAAAACTCTGACACCAGGTTAGGCACCACACGATAAAGAAGACAAACTAACACAAAAATCTATCAACCTTCAACAGACAACTGATCATATCCCCAACCTCGATAAAAACTCATTACCATCACAAAATCACGCGAACAGAATTTAAAAAAGCAAAAAAAAAAAACGTAACACAATCGAATTTGCAGATACAATCACAGAGCTTGCCAGAAACCCTTTGTACTTCGGATTGATGGGCAAAGATTCCCCGATCACAAAGACATGGAGAATGGAACCGATCCCAGCTCGGACAACGATCTATCAATTTGTTTAATTGGATTCTTTTCATTGTTATTTTTGCTTTTTTCTTTTCTGTTAGAAAACAGGTTTGTTGAGGTTTTATTTTGTATCGGTTGTTGGATTCTGTTTGAGTTTAAGATGATTTGTGAGTTTGAGAAGTTTTTAGTTTAAATACTGGTTAAAATTTAAGTAGAGCAGTATTTGACATCCTTCTCTATATGGACCTCTTGCTCTATATGAGCACCCACTCGCTATTTATTTATAGGTCTAATGTAAAAAAGGATTAGTAACTACATAAACTGACCAAAGAGAGTATCAAAAGTACAACCAACTTATATAAAAAAAGAAATATTAATTATCACAGACAAATTCAAGCGATTTTCACTTTTAAATTACCCAAAATATGATCCAATAAAAATTCAAACACCTGCAATAAAATAAACCTTTTGCAACACCACAAAAAACACGTCTAAATTAGGCTCACGTACCCACCGAAACAGTCAGCAAAAAAATATCACCGTCATACATCGAAATACTGGCAGCAGAAACGAGCTGAACTGAGGCGTAACTGAAAAATGTGTCACACCTTGCAGTGTTTCCGAACGGTTATCTTGCAACGTTGTCACTTCGGCGACATTTGTTAAAAAATGTTGTGAGAGAGAACAGGGGAAATACGGATGATCGGATACGCATATTAATTTATTTTTTGGTGTTTAGATTGTAATGAGATGGGTTTTTGTTTTTGCTGGTAAAGGAAAGGAAAATAAATTCATTTAATTTAATTCTAGCAAGTATTAGGGGCATGAAAAACAGGGGGTAAAGTTCTTCATCCCCCAAGGAAGGTCCTCCGACCAGGGAGTGATGTCTGGTGGGCTACTGCCCGACAGTTGTTGTCGGGATCTTCTATATAAGATCTTACTATTCATACACGAAATATTTTCAGGGAATCATCTAACGGCTCTAACGAAGCCATTTCAAGTTATTTTTTTTTATCCGAGTATATTTTTATAAAAAATAAATAATTAAAAATTACTTGACCAACAAAATAAATACTGGCTCCTTATTTTTGAACATCTATTACGCTAGTTTACTACGTCGTATTTACCTACTGTCATTGTTGGAGTAAAGGTTATTTGCAAAAAGTCGCACAAAATTTTAGAATTATAACAATTTCGTAAAAAAAAACACTCAGAATTTTTTTTTTCATTGCTATGGCGTCTTTACGACATAAAGAAGTTACTCTTAAAATATTTCGTTTATGAAAAGATAGACGTTGTATAGTCTTGAGTCGTTAACTGCGCTATTTAATATTATGATGTTAGTTCTTCATTTGTATCATAGACGGCGCTGTAGTACTTTTTTTTACTTTGTTGCTGGAGTACTTTTTGTGATGCCGTTACATACCTTACTGTACATTTTAATGATAAAAATTTAACATTTGAAATTCGAATTGCAACTTCTTTCAGTTAATACGTAACGTCGCACTCAATATACCTACTAAAATTTTACAGTAAGTACATCCTATTTTCTATTAAACCTACACGTATCACTAAATATGCTTTTACCAAAATTGGATTCGAAAAGGTTCACACTCTGACCTTCTACAAAAATAGAAAACAATTTGGTTTCCTTCTAAAGTGAAATCTTATTGAATTGAGTATAAACAGGTAACTTAGTTTCCTTAGTTGCACTAAATTAACTTTAAAGGCATTCTTCAGAAGTCTTGAACAATTATTCTGGTATTACCTCATCATCTACCTAGCCTTTTCCCAACTATTTTGGGGTTGACTTCCAGTCTAACTGGATGCAGCTGAATACCAATATTTTACATGGAGCGACTGCCTATCTGACCCCACAACCCAGTTAGTACTGGGGGATACCCCTTGGTAAGACTGGTTGTCAGACTTTCGGGCCACTGATTACCTGCAACGACTGTCAAAGATCCACAAATGACAGCCGGGACCAACAACGGCTTAACGTGCATGCGTGCAGGCAAGGCAGTTCTTGTGGACATGAAAATAAAATTAAACTGCATGCCTTTCTTCTCAATATACCTTGATTACGCAAGTGAAACACCCGACATTACCTTTATACCTCGCTGACCTGTTTAAAGAAAACATAAACATATAAAACTTCTAACTCCTCGTCACGGGGTATTTTTAGTAAGAAGCCTTTAACAGGCCGTAACAAGGTGCCCGAGGCGTAACGTGGTGAGAAACTTGAGGGCTTTTCTACTTAATTAACCATACAACTTTCCGAACGAGATAAAACCTGCCATGTGCGGACTGAATACAAACATTACACGCTAACTCCAAATGTACGAGTGAACGAATGAACGAAACAAGTTGTTCGTGTAATTCGCTAATTTGATAGTTGCTCGCCGACATGAAGCCCTAATAAAGTTAGCCATTGATCTTTGCGTGCGCTTTAATGAAATGAGCTAGGTAGGATTGTTAAAAGAAGGTTATTGGCTAGAGGAAGCATTCGAGAAAATCGGAAGTTATCCCCGAGCAGTTTAGATTTGACAGTGCAGTTCATCTTGTTGGAATACCAATCGTCTTCTGCAGTAACGTTCTCAGCAAAATCCTGTCGTTTCCAAGTGATGACTTTTATACGAGCGATTCTAAAATTGGACTCCTTCCCGTATCGAGCATATGTTCACAAATTACATTGATCTCGAACTCCAAACGAGTAAAGGAAGATCGTAAGTAATATAAAATATCACGGGAAGCTCTCGATTTTCCACAATTTCTAGAAGTCGTTTTATTTCTGCGAAAACTACTACGTCTTCCCGGCCACCGGCGCTCCTTAACGACCAGTGCCATCTAGTAATTTTCACTGGAAGCAACGATTAAATGTTCGTTCCGGGACACTTGGCTTCGCTAAAATTTATACGATGACATATTAAAGGTAGTGTAAAGGTACTGTTGGTGGCAATCTTTCACAAGCCACATATCCCAGGCTTAATTGCATTGAACAATTTATTGCATAGCTGAAACAAGCCGGTTTTGTAATTACGCGTGGTGCAGCCCTAGCTCTGACAGGACAATTAACTGTTACCAAAAATGACTACATTTGCCCGTGAATTTCTGATTAACTCGATATTTGTGTTGGTTTTTTGTTGAGCGTTGTGGGGAGTCTATTATTTGTTGTGGTATAATGGAAGCGTGGAAATAAAATAGGTTTTCACAAAAATCATGAAACCGCTCGGTATAACTCTTTTGGCAGCTACTGCTGAAGTCATGAAGTCACAACACTCACAACTTAGTTCCAAGACAATGAACGTTGTATAGGTATTGTATTTGTGTTGTTACTTGCTAGTTTTAAATACTTTAAACTGTAATCTGTGGAGAACATAGTAGGTAGCATAATTGTTTCAAAATGTAATATTTAAGATATTGTGACTTATTTTTATTGTACTACTGTTTGTTTTTCCTTAAATAAATAAACGTTATCTGCTGTAGCCATCATACGTAACATGTGCCTGGGTCCATTTCCAAATAAAAGGTTATCAATTACTATTTAAAATTTGCGATCTCATTAATGCGGCAATAACACCAGAATAACAACTAAACTTAACTTACTTACTTAACTTTGTTTTAGGTTCCAATTTCAATTTACCTGTTTTGTCTTTTCTACACACTGTCTACATTTCTAATCCTACTTTCCTCTCGCAGGTCTGCTGGAAGAGATTTCACATGAAATAAGCAGTACCTTTGTGCTCTTCTATCTTAAAGTTATGTCTTGTTGAGTATTTTGTGTGTACATAAATAAATAAATAAATAATAATAAAATTTATCACCTCAAAAATGGAATCCTAAAATGATTTTACAACGTCATCATCTACCTAGCCTTTTCCCAACTATGTTGGGGTCGGCTTCCAGTCTAACCGGATGCAGCTGAATACCAGTATTTTACATGGAGCGACTGCCTATCTGTCCTCCACAACCCAGTTAGTACTGGGTAATACGATATCCCTTGGTAAGACTGGTTGTCAGACTTTTTGGGCCACTGACTACCTGTAACGACTGTCAAAGATCTACAGATGACAGCCGGGACCAACGGCTTAACGTGCTTTCCGAGGCACGGAGGAAACTCGGTATGTAATGGGCGGTCACCCATCCACAGACCAACCTAGGTAAGCACGGCTTAACCTAAAGATCGACCCGAGCGGCTGTGATTTAATTTTCGATGTCATTCATGCAGCAATAACACCATAATAAAATTTACCACCTCAAAAATTAAATCCCAAAATGATTTTACAACGTAATTGTATTAAACGCTAAGATAGCTAGTATAAGCAAGGTTATGAGCCCTGCTTGTGACACAGCTACGCCCTGTCTTGACAATCATACGGCTCGTTGAACCACTGGTAATTAAATGTACTGCGACGGAAGCTTAGCTCAAATAAACATTTTGGTAACTATACGTTTCGCGAAACGTTTACTAATTTTAAGTAACGAAATTGTTATTTTTTTTTTTTTGGTGTTTGGCAAGCGAATCGGTTGGTTACCTGAAAATGGTATCGTGCCTGTTAAAGAATAAGCCTACCCTATAAAATCTTAAAAGTTTAACCCAATATTTACAAAAAAAAAATATATATTTTATAACCAAAATCAGAACAACAAGTTGATAATTGGAGCCTCCTTTCAAGCAAAGAAAAAGCCTGTATTAGGAGACTCCGCTCTTTCGTAGTTAGATATGTTCACATTTGTTCTTCGGTTTTTTTCCATCAGGAAAGCACGGAGTCTGGATTTGTGCCCGGTTGATGGCAATCGGATCGCCCCCTATTACATGGAACTCAAACATACCTGAAGAAATGTGGGTGAATTATTAGGTACACATCTGCCTAACCCTTCAGGGATTACAGGTGTGATGTTATGTTATTTATTTATTTTCCTATAAATCAGGTAGATTACCCAAAAATTTAGTAGTTTATGTTTTTTTTTATAATTAACGATCAAAAAGAGCGAAGATTTATATATATTTATATATTTACATTTTACTTATGTGTTCTATAAAAACATTTAACGTTGCACTCGCAAATGTTTCTGTCTTTATCTAATATTTAAATAAAAAAAAAAACAATAATGACTTGACTTGTTTCAGAACTTTATGTAAACACTATAATGAATACAAGCACGTACTAAATAGGCCTTGTAATTAATTAAAGTACTTAAAAATTAATAAATCACTTATTCAAGCATCATGCCCACAGCACTACATCGTTGCCAACTATGTTGCCAGTAATAAATAAACGTCCACAGTTATTTATTATTCACGCTCATTAATTACGTAATTGGCTAATTGATGCGTAATGCAGTCCCTTGTGGTATTATTTACACAATTATTGATAATAAACATTGACATTAATAATGCAATTCAATGACAGTGTGTGTACTTGAACAAGTACGACTCCTGAGCTTGTGTTGTTATTTCTTATTTAGTCAGATAGTTGGCAATAGGCTCGCCCCCTATTGCATGGGACTTAAATATAACTGCCGACATGTGAGTGTACTATAATTGAGTACACCTCTGTCTAACCCTTCGGGGATAACAGGCGTGATGTTATGTTATGTAGACAGATAGTAAAGTCAACTCCATCGAACTTAGGTCTACTGTCCAAGCAAGTTGCACGTTGCACTTATTATACATCTTACAGAAACCAACGAAAGTGTGTCCACAGAGCATACAGAGTCGCATTTGCGAAGCGGCATGCAATCGTTATGAAGCTACGAGTAGTGATTCTGATAAACTATTTCCTGAAAAATAATATAATTTGCATAATCAGGTCATAACGTACCCAGTACTGGGACATAGGCCACCTCTCTATCAGAGTGAGTGGGCTGTCATGCACTACGCGGACCCCGTACGGGTTGCTTTGTTTTTGTCACATGTATTTTTGATTTTTTTGGTTCTAGGATATGCTTCCTCGTGATGTTTTACTAAACATAACATCACTGCGTGTTGTTAATTTAAATAATTTTATTTCATAACTGCTCTTTTAAACTGGTTCTGTGACTAAATTGATGGTTTCCGTAACAATTTCCTTCAGCTACCAACCGGTTTTTGGGCCCGTTGCCAGGATTTCCATTACATAAGGTATTCGGAAGGCACTCATTAGGCTTACATCTACGACTATCTTCATTTATTTTGCAATCCTAGTGAAACCAGATTCTATAATTTATCTTTATTATTTTGACATGAAGTAAGTCAGTTACTGCAAAAAACGAAAACTTTTAAGCAAAATTGTTACAAGTCAAAAAAAAAACGCAAACACGTACTTTCTTCATAACTTTATCATCACAAACGTTACGCCTGGAATGCCCAGAGGGTTAGAGGCAGAGGTGTACCTATTATATATCCACATTTCAACAATTATGTTTGAGTCCTGTTTAATAGGGGCCGAGTCATCAACCTGTTACTACCGCCCATGCTGCTACTAAGATATTTCTGATGGAAAAACCGAACAACACTGCTTGACCTAGAAATCCAGCGCTAACGCTTACAAATTCTTGACGAACGAGGCAATGCATCATCTTCTTGTTCTCTTTCTTTTCGTATCGATGTAACATACATTATTTTTAATAACAAAAAAAGTACATATTATACAGCTTGGGCCCTGTAGATGGCCATCTTTATTTCAGCTTCTTAGGCGTGTTCAGATCCTCGAGGGTGCCAGTAAACTCCATTTTCTTTTGTAAATAAACGATGAACAGAAGCCGTAAATAAACTTTACATAAATTCGTCGATTTTTTAATCGAAAATACAATTATCCTACTATAACATTTTCATGAATAAATTCTTAAAATTATGAAAATATTGCATGTGAAACGAGTATTTTTAATTTAAGAATCGACGTATTTGCGTTAAGTTTACACCGCGTGCTCCTGCTAGGAGAGCAGCGGTGGCCCAGTGGTGGAGACCCCGACTTACGAGCAGTAAGTCGTGGGTTCGAACCCAGCCAGGCGCATTACTTTGTGTAAGTTATTTCATCACCACTGCTCTCAAAACGGTGAAGGGAAACATCGTGAGGAAACCGGCATTTCCTAGAACCAAAAATTCGAAGACATGTGACATCTACCAACCCGCACTGGGCCCGCGTGGTGGATTATTGCCCATTCCCTCTCATAGAGAGGAGGCCTGCGTCCCAGCAATGGGAACATTAATAGGCTGATTATGCTTATGCTTATGCTCCTGCTAGGGCCTCAGTCCTATCCATTTCACATCGCGGTCTGTAAACATGTGAAAAGCCAGCATTTTGCGTATAAACTCATTTGTATGCTCTTTAATAAAGTTATAAAATAAATCGCTCCACTCCTCTCCGCATGAGGCGATGGCAGCACAAAATGTCAATTTTAATTTTATTCGGCAACCACGAACAGTATGTTTACGACAAAGCGCTTTAGCAGCTAATGGGTTAAAAAGTTTTTGTAACGTTATTAAAAAGGATAAATCAGCGCTTTTAATAACCGCTTTTATTGGAGATATTCGGGAATTATATGAGTGAAAATATTTTGGGGAATTATTGGGAAAGTTTTTGGTTTGCCGTTGGTGGGTAATTGCGAAAATATATAGCCATTATAAATGATTTAAAAGCATAAATCGATACGGTGTCATGTTGAAATAACCAACGAATTTTCCCATACTTTTAATATCTTAAATTACAATAGTATCGTTTGCTAGCAATAAGGAGCGATGGTTAACAATCATTATTATTATTTTTCTCTTAACTACCGTTAATTGACAGGTAGTAAATGTCCGCCTTTTAACCTTTTGTAAGCGTAGAATTTAAATAATTAAAAATTAATTGAACCTTAACTAAAATAAAAATAAAAAAAACTCTGGGCAAACCCCCTAGCGTAAAAAGTATTTCATACCAACTTCACTTCTTTAATAAAGAACCTGATTACCATAACACGTTATTAAGAAATTCTTCAATAACAATATTCATAATAAAACGTTGGCAATACTCCTAATTATCTGTAATACATTCCCTTGATAGGGAAACTTTTAATCTGGCTTATAAACCCTTCGAATTAATCAGCGCGGGGCTACGAAGCCGAGACACCTCCTTTGAACAACCTAACAGACGCCTTAAGTCTTCTTGATAAGTTGAATACAGAAAATACCTGCACCTCATTGTTCTTAGTCAGCGAGAAAAGGAAATAATAATGTACAGAGAATTATTTATAGGTTGGTTCTGCAAATTTTTCAAGAAATTTTAATAGAATTTGAAAACATTTTATTTTCATAAGAGGAGATACTTATGCTCCTGTAACAAAATATAACATCACGCCTGCAATCCCTGAAGGGTTATATTATTATAGTACTCCCATATTTCACCTGTTATGTCCCATGCAATAGGGTCGCACCTATTGCCATGAACCTTGTACTTCCATAAAACATACCTAATCAGCCTGTAAAGTTCCCACTGCTGGTACACAATCTGAGAAGGTGTGGGACATAATCCAGTAATCCAGCACGCAGCGGAATTCACGTATCTTCAAATTATGGAACATGCTTGTTTCTTTCACAACTTCACACTCTTGGAAGCAGTAGTATAGAAACAAAAAATTAAGTCGTGTTTTCTATAGACTCTTAAGTACAATAAAATGGAGACGTTTCCATATTTTTTGGATTAAGTTTAATAATCTAAAAGGGAAGAAATAAAATGTGAAATAATCATTTAAAATTTCTATAGAAATAATAAAAATATGAGGCTTTAAA
The DNA here is from genome assembly GCA_910589295.1 of Noctua janthe. Classification (NCBI taxonomy): domain Eukaryota; kingdom Metazoa; phylum Arthropoda; class Insecta; order Lepidoptera; family Noctuidae; genus Noctua; species Noctua janthe. The sequence continues at coordinate 7,161,680 of OU342560.1, forward strand.
GTTGCTGTTAAATAGGTAGTGACGTCCATTTAACTCATAACGTTATTTATTCTTGACGTGTGGCTAACGAAACAGATATATATTGTAATTTTTATTATATTTTTTTTTTTTTTTTTTTTTATTGTTCTTATTTAGTTCGACTTAAATAATCTATTTCTGTCATTCATTGGTGGCAAAAACCGATTTTCTAGTTTTTATATAAATTCTGATTCCATTTAGTTAAATATAGTGTTATCAACATCATGAAACTTCTCCATTATGTGTCATTCCACGGCACATATTCATTTTTGGAGCTTTATGCCTAATTTAGCTAATTACGATTCATTTAGGTCTGTAATTTAGTTCAAGAGTTTCGTAATTTTATATTCCAAACAAGCAATAAAAATAAATAAAAACCTTACAATTTATCAAATCCATGACATCGTATACAGTGCATGGGTATTTTAATCTTCGAACTTCAGCATGACATTTCTATAAACCAGTTGACAAGCAAATTATTCAACCGTGCTTCGGCAGTAATATTTCAGTAGTTAATCCAATAAGCTCGGTTGGCTTGACGACTCTATTATTAGCTGTCATTAGTTGTCAAGTTGCCAAGCTTCCTTCGACTGCAATGAGCTTGAATAATTAAAATATTTGTGATCGATTTGCGGGATTGCTTCATGGGAATCACGGGTTGTTGCTTGTTGTTTCAGAGAAACTGATTCCCTGTTATTACTTATTTTATTGGTTACTGTTGGATAGCTTTTAATATTCGAAATTCACGTCGTGTTCAGATTAATGTTTTTATTGAATCGATAACAAGTCAACTACTATTTGTTTTTGTCTTTTAAAATCAAATTATAAACGACCACTGACATCTAGAATTCGCACTGGGTCCGCGTCGTGTATTACAGTCTAAACCCTTTCACAGAAATAAGGAAACCTGTGTCTCGACGGCGACCCTATGTTGAATTAGTAGTTATTTTTTTTTAATAAACTTACATGTTTATTAAAAAAAAACAAGACAACAAAACATAACATCACGCCTGTAATCCCCGAAGAAAAAGAAGAGGTGTATCTAACAGTACACCCACATTTCGCCAGATCTGTTTTAGTCCCATGTAATAGGGGGTGAGCCTATTGCCATCAACCGGGCGCAAATCAAGACTCCGTTGCTGCCACTGAGAAATTTCTGATGGAAAACCCAATAACACTTTGCCCGACCCGGGAATCGGACCCAGGACCTCATGCTCAGCAGTCGTGCTTGTAACCACTAAACCAACGAGGCACAAAAACAAGATATATATTTAGAATAACGTACATTTTCAAGTCTCCAGTTATTAATCCTCACTATTGCTGGTATTTTAATTCCCATAAAGCCTCACAATTCCATTTTTTTTTCTGCAACCGATTACAAATTCCACCACTTCATATAACCGTCACCCCAAAAAATACATCAGCCGAAACCACATATGTTTCGTCTCAAGATAATGTCGGGCGATGATAGCGTTGCATTATTGCCAGGGGACGCCGCTTAACGACAGAGGAAACTCATTAAATACGCAGTAATTTATGGCCGTACCGGGGACTGATGTTCTTGCGTACCGCTTACCTCGCCTTAGTCAACCCTTTCGGTTTCTTCGGGGTACTGACTTAATTTGGGTAAGTGATGGTTCTGGTTTTTGTGTAGTTAGATTAAGTAAAGTTTTTTTGAAAATAAAATGGCTTGGAATATTATACACCAAATAAGGAAGTAAGGTACGCGTAGGTAGTGCATTTACTTATATTGGACGATTTTTGTATCCTTCGACCTTAAGAGAAGACTTTAGAATATAATGGTATACTACATACTAAAGTTATACTGTCACTTACGGGATATCTTCCGTGATTTTCAGCTCCCGATATTTCGCCGCTGTTGCAAGCGCCATGATCGCGGGTTGACTCATATACTACATACTGTAGTGAAATAAAACTCCGTATCTTTCGCCACTGAGTAATTACTTATAATTTGATAAATAAAATAACAACTACAATTAAAAAAAAATAAAAAAGAACAAAAGATATAATCAGATTTAGTCGTGGAAATAAGACCATTTGGTTGTGTATCTGCGAATTCTTTTTGGCCAATTCGCGATTGCCATGGCTTTTGGGGAAAGAATCCTAGTTACGTCAAAAGTCTCAATTTATTGAACAAAATTACCGGAATAACGGGATTTAAACGTATCTAACGAGATTTGAACAAACACATACCATCGTGTATAAAACATAAGAATACGATATGAAATAGGTATTTAGTCGAAAATCTTGACCAAATAAACCAGTTCGAGACTTATCAATGACCACTTCCCCAAGAGGAAACATTCAAACGAATTAATTAATTACCGACCAGTCTCCAATAAAGATAAAACTCACCAAAGTAACAGTTCAAAGTTAAATCTTTAAAAACCAAAGCTGTCTGTGAAGTTGAACAAAAATCGAATTAATTTAGAAATCCACTTTGAATTTGAATTGCGTAACGTGAAACTTTAAAATTGCCATTGTGTACCTAAATTAAAATTTCCGCTTGGTCCCGTTCAAGTTTCCAATGATAACATTAACATTTGAACCTTTGAATTGAACTCTGTTACATAGGAGTCAGTACGGTTTAAATCGGTCTATTTTAGTAAAGTGCATAATAAAAGAGAAGTAGGTAAAATATTCTCAAGTATTGGTAGAACACATTTTGTTACCTTCAACTGACTCATTGCACGGCACGGTTGGCGCAATGGCCGCTGCACTGCGGGTCGCGGGTTCGATTTTTCGATCCCTATTTTTATGCCCTAATAATAGATAGTTGTTCCGGGTCCCCAGTTCGTATATGTGAATTTAAATGTTTGTAAACGCACCCACGATACAAAATAAATTCCTAGTGTAGCGACGCAATATTATGAAAAAAAAATATCAAAGGTAATATTGGAACAATTTAATTGAAAATGAAAAATCTTCCATAATTGTATTAGTTTACCTAAGGAACACACAAGCTTTTTGTTACTGAGAGACTACGAAAATGTTCTAAGTAAATGAACAAAAGAAAACTCTACGAAAAGCCGGGTAGCTATACAATAATATCGTACACGAAAGAAAACCTATACCGACCGTTAAGATTGTAACCGAAGTAAAAACGAACAAAGAAAGAGACATGAACCAAATGAATACCCAAATATCATATTACAAAACAACACAACATTCGGTCGTTTGTCCAAATTATTACAAGAAAATTATAACAGGGTTCCCCTTTTTTCTTAAATAAAACCAAAGAGAAATGAGTTCGTTATTTACGTCAACGATTGGAAAGCGGAAGATAACAATCTTTTATCTGGCCTGAATGGGATGTTTGTACCTCGATCTCAAAGAAAAATTTCACCTAATTACCACAGCATCCAGCTCCGGGCGTTTCGGAGAACCGACTCTAAAAGGGAACGATGCAAATAATTTTCTAAAGAATATTAAAGATTTACGGATGATTTAAAAATTAAACGCGGTTTAGAACAACAATTTTTAATTATGCCTAAATGTTTTGGGAGTAAAAATTTACTTACGGCGGTGGCGGTGAGAAATTACATAATGAGATTTATGCCTGTTTGTAAGTGTTTTCTTGACAAAAACTTGAACGTTTATACGAAGTAAGTGGCGTATTTTTTTATTAATGGGGGTATAAATTAATAGCCTCAATGGTCGAGAAACTTCTCCGATACCGTTTCTTGGATACCGATATGATTTTAAATATCTGTCTAATAGATACTAATTGAATGCCTCGTCGGTCTTGAGTTTGAATCCCGGGTCAGGCAAACTGGGATTTTTCCACTAGGAATTTCTCAGTAGCAGCCACGTAGTCTGGATTTATGACCGGTTGATGAACATCGGAGCGGCTCCTATAACATTGAACTTAAACATAACTAGCGAAATGTGGGTATACTATTAGGTATATCTCTGCCTAACCCTTCGGGGATTACAGGCGCGATATTATATTATCTAATATAAATGCTGTTACATAACTACAATTAAATAACGAAGCTACTACCCTGCAAAACGGATTCTCCTCAAAATCAGACGTCATTAACCCTTTTGATAAAATGTAATCTCCTGACAACCCTACAATTGACTAGCTACCTTAAGACCTTACAGGGGCCGAAGGTTCAAAGAAGCTAGGTTCGATATAATCAGCCTAAGATACGGGTTCTATTCAGTCGTGGCACAGATTAAATGATAATTAGCACCCCTGGTTTCTGGCTGATTAAGCTTTCTGATAAGACTTAATAGATTGGATGTGATTTATATTTGAGTTTGTATCGGTGTTGCAAGAAAATATTTTTTTTGAGAATGTTGTCTGCGATATTAATAGGTATTGTTGATTTAAAAATATACGGTCCCAATTATTTTTATTTGAATATCATTATTGTCCTATAATATTTGATGTTTTTAGCAAACCCAATTATCGTGTATATGCTTTATAAAAGCTCAAATGTACTATGTGCTGTTAAATAAATCTATAAAAGAGAGCCTTATTTCCACCGACGCTTCTTACATAAAACGAACTTAATACTAATAACTTTATTTTCTTCTAGAAATAAACCCTGTATCAGTAACTATCAGTTACCAGGTCACACTGTCTTGCGATATAGCCTTTTTCCATTTTCCAGTATGCATTGTTAATTAAATTGAATTGGTAAAAAAAAATGTCGTAACCGAAACTAAGTATTTCATGTTTACCTTTCCAAACCCTCTTAAAACTAAAGTAGTATTCCTAAAAGGGTAACAACCCGTAAAGTTGGGATATTCCATTTAATTTTCCCTCTCTATGATTTCAATTAAACGTATCATCTAAAGCAGCCATTATGTATGACGTGGGAGACACGTTCTAAAGTTAAATTGCTCTAATTTGCGCCGTGCACCTTATTGCAGCTCCCCTTTTCAAAGCCACTGCGTCGGGATTTATAGTAGTGGTGGGCGGTGTTTGTCGATAAAATTATGAAAAATGTCGATGGTTTTGTGTGAATGTATTTTAGGAGTTGGAGTCAGGCAATGAAATGGAAAAAGTAATGTCACGAACGATAATCAGTTTTCAAAATTATTTGTCTTATGTCTTATGAGGCAGGTACAATGTTGTTTCCCCTGCATACTACTTACATCCAGTTTCTGAGACGAGAATCATAGACGTCTAAATTAAACACAACTCAACACAAGCAGTCGACAATTAATAATTAATTCAACCAATCACATCAGTCGATGCTCTAGACTTTTGTTAGCTAATATTTGTGTTGATGTTCGATCCTGAAACCGAACGAATATCTGTTATAAAACCTTTTTCCTACTCAGTCCAAAAAATAAGTACCTACCTAATAGGCTACCCGGAATTTAAATATTTATTTACAAAACTCCGCAGAGTGCAAAATTATTATTGAACTACCTTAATATTTTCTTGGCGGCTTAGAACCAGAAGCTATCCCAAAGGAATTATATAATGTTTCGAGATAAAACGCGTCTGACCTTTCCATTGTAGGCCAATAGGAAGGTCAAAGGGCATTTTTTATGCTAATGTTGGGATGTTTCTTTATTCAGAAATTAATTAAGTTGTTCGTTGCTATGTCAGGCCATGATTAATTAACAAACTAATAGGAGCCTGACCTTTTTATTTGTAATTATAAAATAAGAAACTAAATTGTTACAATACTATTGGAGTGCTTTTGTTTATCCGTGATCATGGTGCTTTCAGCAGCACCGAAATATCGGGAACTCAAAACAAATAGTAAACATGGTACCTAAAATCCTGTTTTCAGTGTTAATGATACTTTTGGAGTATTGGTACGATTTAGTTTCACAACACAGAAATGTGTGATCGGATCCAGTCATTAGTATGGACATAAAATGAATTGCAAGTGCGCCGGTGGTGACATCACGCTACCTGCTTACAAGTATACCCACACCAGAGCGTGCTTCTACGGAGCTCTGATGTTCAGCTCGAGGCGACGGCGACAGTCAATGTCTGACCGCAATTTAATAAAAACAGTATCGCACTCAGTGTATTTTTATTGCAAGAAACCTATCGTCTGCCCACATGATGTACTAGTCTAACGGAATAAATCCTGGCATATCCGACATGTGTAATCTGTTATTTCATATCATATTTTAGGTTTAACACAACATAACATCACGTCTGTAGGTAATCCCCAAAGACTTAGGCTGACATGTACCTACAGTACACTCATATATCGTTAGTTATGATTAGATGTTATGTAATAGAGAGCGAGCCTATTGCCATCAACCTTAATCCAAGCTCCATGACTGCTACTGAGAAAATCCTGATGGAAAAATCAAATAACACTTTGCCCAACCTGGGAATCGAAGCCGAAACCTCATGCTCAGCAGTCACGATCTCGATCACAACACCAATGAAGCAGTCTAACTGAGAAAGAATTAAAATAAATAATGCCTTGACTATCGAATAAATAGAGATCACAATTTCCCATTTAAAATAAATCTTATCGACACAAGTGATCTCTATCCTCAACCACATTAAACGGATGCGTCCGCATTTTTTCACCCCTCTTTATTTACGATGTGATTTTCTCCATTTTGCTTGTGAAAGCGCATCGCCTTTGAACTTTGTCTGAATTATTTAATCGTTTAATAGAATTACTGTAGAACACGACCCCTTATCTGTAGCTCGATACAACCTTCCCCTTAATTGGCCCGCTATGAAAATATTTATCTTTGACTTTTTGTGGCCCTGTGTCTGTAAAGATTTCTTTGAAAAGTGCAATATCTCGTTAGACTTTCATTAAATTGCAATGCGATTCTTGTAGAGTTTTCTCAGAAGCCAATTACGTAACTATTTTTATTTAAGACTGTGTAGGAAAGCATTGGAAGCTTTATAGTACGTAGGCGTCTTTGATGTTTCTAGGTAAATGAATTTAAAAAAAGACAGACAAGACAACCTACTAATAAAATATACAACATTATATTTAGTATATGCGAAACCTGAATATAGTTTGTTTAGAATAAGCAACTGAATCGATCCCAATAATTTTTAAACCATGTTATATTTTGTCCCAAAAAAATTAAAAAAGGTTACAAGTTGGACACCGAGCGACACTAAGTACTTATCGCAATCATTTAGGTACCTACTGCCAAATTATTATTATCAATGAGCTCAAGACGACGCTGGAGGCGCGCACGCGGCTGCACCGCGTGGTGACCACGTTATAGTGCGGACAACCAGGTAACAGAACAAGTTTATAACTTTGTGATTTTTCATGATACAGTTTTGTTTGTACATAGATTCTTTACATAAAATACTAGACACGTGTTTCAGGTTTCGCATATACTAAAACTAATGTTGTATAATCCTCCTGACCGTTATTCGGTCACGGCGGCCACTTCTTAACGGAGTTTAGTCATCGACGCATGAAATATTTTAGTACACAAGTGTGTGTGCAGACACAGCTGCACTCTCTATGTTTTTGCTATCATACTCCAATGGGACGACAATCCGATACGACCGGAGAGAGATCAGACGCAACTGCCCCCTCGTCCTGGGTTCGATTCCCGGGTCGGCCAAAAAGTGCTATTGATGGGTTTTTTCATTAGAAATTACTCAGTAGTAGCCCGGAGTTCGGAAGTTGGCGGTATGATACCCCCGTGCCTCGGAAAGCACGTTAAGCCGTTGGTTAAGCCGTTGCCTACAAATCAAATAAAACTGTATTATCTCCCACGGCTTCAAAACAGAGATTTAACTCAAAACTGTACAAAATCACCTATATTCACATTGCTTTGTCATTTGTGCTACTTTCACATAATCCGCACATTTTAATTTAACCAACACCGAATAATCAACAGCCGATTTTCAGAACACATTACACTACATTCATAATTAATGAAAATCAATTACAAAATCGCTAATATTCCCGTGAATACCCTCATCTACATACCAGAAATATGCATGATAATGCTGGAAAGCGGCAATTCATCAGTCGAGGCACTACTCATGGCCTCGTTCGAGCCTTTAATCAACGCGCATCGCATTCAACAGATTTGCAGCCAGTTATAATTCATTGTGGTCGCTAAGTGGGGTGGGATTAGTATTCCACATTTAATCAGGTAAAGCGTACGGCTATCTATTTTGAAATAAATTGTGGGGCAATATTGATGGAGTATTTCTGTCTCTCTCCACGTATATTCGTTGTGTTCTTTTTAATTCCAGGTAAAACACTACAATAATAATTACCTAGTGTCCAGACTCTAATCAATTGCGAAATGTATAATCGGCGTCGTAATTGCATTATCACCTAACATTGAATGTTTCTTGCACGTCATAAAACAACAAGGTACGCACGACGATCAATCAAGCTTTACAAAACCAGTTTATGCGGATGTCTCATTGTACGGAAAATCTACACAAAGCGAGGCCATGTTATACTGGAAAAGTATAGCTCGATGTGTCGTCGTGTGTACAACTGAAAGTTAAACGTCATAACCAGAAGCGATTGACGTACCTACCCACAAGCGACGGTCGCGTTCTGTTTATTCAGCGCATCCAATGGCTTAGACAGTTCAGCGTAGCCCAGTTTTCCTGACAAATGAGCGACAAATTATGTCGCGGGGAAGCCTTCAATGAAGTATCAATTTACTGGAAATTGTTGTCAAAAGTGGTAAGGCAATTATGAGTTTGACTATACTTGTAGGATCTTATCCAGTTACTGAACAAGACTGCCTATTCTTGGTGGAATCCATTTTTTACACTAATTTGAAGCTAGGTCAACTCCTACTCAGAAAGATATCTCAATATTAGAAGTAGCAGTAGGGAAAGAGCACCTATTTTCATTTAGAAGCGTGCCTAAAATAATAAACCTGTATGGCTAATTATATTTGATGGCGGCTATCAATGGTCCTACAAAGCCGTCTAGATGGCCCTAACACTCGATTGAGACATTTAACGTTGACGCACCCACTAATTGGGTGAGGACAGGGAGGTGAAGGGACAAATTGCTGTTTTAGGGTGACAATAAATTGATACCGGCCGAGGGAAATTACCATACAACCCCGAACGTATTTCACAATTGCTTTAATTACTGATGCCCGATGGTGGCAAGTGCCGAGAATGGGTACGTTCACCCTACGTGGTTATGTTTTCTTAACAATTGTTGGTGTAGGACGCGCCACCCGCAGAACTGGTGTTTAAGTGTTTATTTGAATTCGTAGGGGCAAGGAATTTAATTATTGGTTATGAATTCATATTTAATGCTGTTGTCGCGCCTGAAGTCGTCACCTGTCTTTACAATTTTCTATTGAAAAAGGCGACTAGTTTGAATTAGTATGTAAATATTACAGGTTATTTATTTATTTATTTATTTATTGGAAACTCAACAGCTTATTATTACTATGACATTTTATGTGAAATTTCACCCCACTATCAATGAACAGCACAGTGCAGTTGCGACAAAGTAACTAGCATCTTAAAGTCTGCATACACTGAACATTGACAGCGAGATGATGACAATTATCTCTTAAGCCAATAACAGAGGTACACGGCATTGACAAAGCTAGGTTAACTAGAAAGTGGCTAAAAGAAAAGAAAGAACAAAATACAGTGCAAAGTAGTTATGAATTCAATAATTTTAATTACCGGCTTGATACGGTCTCTGATTATTATCATTGTATTTTTCGGGTAGCCTTTGAGTATGTGATTAATAATAAGGACAAAATACCCACGTGCCACGCGAAAATAGTGAGTTCCTATCAGCTATCTGAGCAAAAACTGAAATACAAACAAATCGGACAGAAAACATTTGTGAGGACTGGTCACCCCGATACTAATGAACGCACAGCTCCTTTTTTTAACCAATCGAACGCTAGAAACACTCCGGCGAAACAATGGCATGAAGATTTTATCCATCACTGTTTGTACCTTCATAGCTTGGCAATTGGTATTCACAATAGAAAAAATATTGCAGAGAGGAAAGCTAAAGTGAGGTTATTTGAAATAGCAACTTGATGTAATTATTTTTCTTCTAGGTAACTCATTGCATAAACATAGGCATAATCAGCCTGTAATGTTCCCATTGCTGGGACACAGGGCTCCTCTAGGCTACAGGCTATAATCCACCACGCCGGCCCACTTATTGCAAAAGATATTATTTAAACCTACAGAAAATAAACGCAATGCCCCGTAAGTATCAATATTTATCGAAACACGGCCATAATAACAAAAACCAGTTAACCAAACAAATGAAAATCATTTCAGAACAACAACACGAAAACCTTCAAAGCACACATTCACTCACACACGACTGACCACACATTCATTCACTCACACACATACGTTCACTAAAAAGAACATAATTGAACGGTCTTCAACGCGTGCATGAAAACCTAAACGCGTCGTTTACAATGTACAGGGGTAGCTAGCCACCCCGGGGTTATTTTGGCCGACTATAAATTAATTTCGGCACAGGACACTGCAGTTAAGCCTCCATACATTTTAATTGCTTCCATTATCGGCTATTCGGGAAAATGGCGACCTGATGACAATAGGACCCACCCCATGACAGTGTTTTGATAAAAGGCTTTATTAGGATTAATTTTTGTGTGCACAAATTAGCGTGCAGTAATGTTTTAAGTAATTAATTTTTGTGGTTCTTGTGTTGTAATTTTAAGCTGGTATTATTTAATATTATGTTGGCCACCACTTATCTCTAAAATACAGAACCTATCGGAGGGTCCTTAAAGAGGTTCTCTTTTGAAAATGTTCCGGCACTTATTCTCCCAGCAAAAGCACTAGGAAGTGTGAAGAGTTGGGCATTTTTGGACCGTTTGTCCACCAGTGAGACACATAATATCACGCCTGTAACCCCCGAAGGGTTAGGCACAGGTGTACCTAATAGTACACCCACATTTCGCCAGTTATGTGTAATTCCCATGTAATAGGGAGCGAGCCTATTGCCATCAACCGGGCGCAAATCTAGACTCCATGGCTGCTACTGAGAAATTCCCTGACGGAAAAACCCAAAGACACTTTGCCCGACCCGGGAATCGAACCCAGGAACCTCATGCTTAGCAGTCGTGCTTGCGACCACGAGGCAGTAGTGAGAGGTTGCAAAAAAAGCCGATAAAAACCATACAAATAAAAAAAGATACAAATTGGGAATTGGTTTTTCATAACAATTGCCGACTAAAATACTGCATGTTATTTACGTGTTTTCATTACATGAATGCTGAAATCTGCCCTAAACATTCACTAACACAAAAGGCATCAAAACACGGAAAAAGGACCAAGCCCAAATATTCACCCCACCATCATTCCTAATTAAATTCATAAAAAATATCCAATCTTGTGTATTCAGATGGCCTTTTTCCCAAAAAAGTAAATGTATTCAATATGTTAATTACGTTTAATTGCGATTCGTTTCACAAACGAGATCAACCTGTCGAAAATAATTAAATTATTCAATTGCAGCCAAAAACAATAGTAGGGGATCGCGTTACCGTTTGTTCAATTTTACATAATAGGTATTCTGTAATAACGTAGAAATATAATTGTTCCAACTCACATATCCGTTGATTAAACTGAAATACCCGACACTTGTATATACAAATACCAGTTTCGAATACACTAATTAGGCGTATCATCATAATTCTCTTGCCCTTATCCTAATTCATTTGGTAGCAAGTCTTCTTCTTCCATACTTCTCTATTAGTCGTGATCTCATCAGGCACCTCCTTTCTTGTCATATCATCCTTTACACAATCCATCAATCGCTTCTTTGGTACTCTTTCCTATACTCTTATACCCATTCACATTCATACTCAAAACTTTCCTCACAGCGTTTTCCTCATTCCGTAAACCAATTAGGCACCGAGTCAAAAAAAAAGCAACAACAACAAAAAAACAAAAACAATTTTAAGTTGACTCATTTTTGTTGAATTTAAAAATGATATTTATTTACAAAGAGAATATTCTAAAACACTTTTTTTTTTTTTTTTTATTTTCGGATGGGAAATCATCAAATGACCCCCCCCCCCACTCTGGGCGGAGCGGAAGAGAGTGTCAGACTTGTACTGACTAAAACCCATCCATGTTCTTTCTTTGCCCTTTGTGTTCCAGGGCCACGGTGTCTCTTTTGAACAGTCCCGCAGCTATTCTAAAACACTTAGGGAGTCACCAGTGCATTAGGTATTTAAAATAAAACTGAACTTAAATCTAGAAAAACTACTTTTTTGAAGATAAATGCCATAAATATAAACACTAGATTTATATAATTGTATAATACCTAAGCTAAAGTTGTTAATGTCTGTGTTTTATATTATTTAATATTGTTGTAGCTTTTAGCTTAATATAGCTTTTTGTTTTGCTATTAGATTTATTAGAGTATAAGTCAGCTAGGTTTTATTTACATATATTTATGAGTGACATTAGTCTAGCCTAATATAGTGTCAATATTCGTATGCCGCTTTGAGCAGCGGATCCTGAACTTAACTATTGTAACAACTTTGTGCCTACTTGTAGATACTTCCTCAAAATACTTAATTTTGATTAAATCTTTCTACAATAGTCTTCCAATGCGATACAGAAACAATATTCGCGTCGCATGCAGACAGCTCAGTAAAAACCAATTTCGTTCAACAATGGCCACCAGAACCGCAAGTACATTTGTAGGAACTAATTAAAAGCAATAATTACGTATAACCATTCGTATTCATCCTTTTACATCTTCATCCCTTTTGCATAGTTCCAAGTTCCTGGCTGGCTGACAAAGCAAATCCAATTGTCATTTTCTCATTACTGGTCTTTGCAGTCTGCTCTTTGTTACAAACAGAAATACAGAAAAAAGACAGAAACAATTGCAGTCTAGATGCCAGACGGATTTTATTTTTGTTGATCCGTTTAACTAAGTTTGTCGAAGTTTTTCTTTAAAGCGGTGTCATTTTTTGCTGTCTTTGTGAGTGCTTTGAGTAGTTAGAAACCGCTAAATCAACAGCTGCATTAAGAAGCTAAATCATTTTAGTCGTAGCTAACATTTTTATAGGTCTGTAATGAAAGATGGCTTTACAAACTCCTCCCTCAGTTAAAATCTAAAGTTGGTTATTCGTCACCGATTTCCATCACATTCATTAAAAGGCATAATAACATTTTAAATAATTGTTTTTATTCTTTACTAGCTTTTCCCGCGGTTTCACTCGCGTTAATTTAGAATTTGACAATCAATTCGGGTCGCACTTTGTAATAATATAATTCAATCATGATTCGAAAGACACGTGGCGCCATCTATTATCATAAGAATTTCATTGTGTTTTACTCGAAAACTGCTTTTTTTGGGATGTAAGGTACCCCGTGTCCGTTTCTGTACACCTGACAACATATATGCAAACTTACAGGATGATCGGTTTTGTGGTTTAGGCGTGAAAAGTTAACAAACAAACTTATTTTCATATTTATAATATTATTAGTAGGGATAAGGAAGTAAGGATAGGGATTATTTTGCTTATCAAAATATCAATGATTTGTTAAGCAACTGCTTCCGACGCCGACGACGGAAATACTATTAAAACCATTGTAACAGAAAACTCATATAGCCCTGACCTAAACAATTCTAGTATAACCAAACAACCAAAATACAGATCAAACAACCTTACGAAGCAGAATACTCTAAAACTGCCAAGGTTAGTTCAATCTAGGGTTGTCACTCGGCCGAGTTCGGCTGGACATAGGTATCCGACTGTTTAAACGCCCCTGCCGAAGTTATTTGTGCGCCTGGTCATTTGTTCGAACTTTTCGAAATAAGAGTTTTTTTAGAAACAAGAAAAGTAAATGGCCTATGAGAAAAGAGAGAAAAAAAAATACTAAACCTTAAAACATCCGGACTTTCTTGCAAACGTTCGGTTTTCCATCAGTACCTTTCAAATTCCAAAATGGTAACCTTAGCCCCGTCACAAACTTCACCACAACTAGTTACCTAATATAATTATGTCAATACTGAAATTATAATTTCAAAGTAAGTTAGCAATCGCCCCGGGTATACCATTTGTTATATTTGTTTAGGATTGTTTTTGTTATTCTCTTGGTACCTACTGAGAATTATAAATTAGTTTGTGGGTTGGTAGGCACTTAGGTTGGTATATAACTGTTTTATGAATATCTAATTGATTGATGAATGGATAAATAAATAGACAATTGGGAGCAATTGATTTGATGAGAACCGTAGTTGTTGTGTTTTCGTAAAAATATAATTATGTACATTCAGTCACGAGAGTCGTAAATTTGAAAGTAGTAGACTTATTATGTTTTAATAAAACAGTTTCAACACAATATTGATTAAACATTGTTTTAAGCTTTCACGGCATATATTTCGTGATTGTTCATTATTTAGAGCTCAAAATAATGAACAATACTGTCACTTACGGGATATCTTCCCGTAAGTGACAGTATAAGTTAACAATATTGATTGTAGGTACTGAAACTGTTTTCCACTCTATATTATCAGTCTGTACATTTGTGTTATCGTCCAAGAATGTCTTCTGGGCAAGAAGAATTTACATTTTATCCACATTTCTCAACAAAGATTTGTACAACTTCGCTTTATATTATTTAATTTACCCAAAAATCAGATTTCATTCCACTTTTGTCCCCATCCGTACACAGCGAAACATAATTTCCATGGAAATGGCACAGATTTTCCTACAATACGGTACTTTATTACGAATAACTGGTATCAATACAACATAATGTCATATCATGCTGGGCAGGCGCCAGACCCCTAGGGTTCTGGTCATCCCTTCAAGCTATAAAGGACAATCATAGCGAGCCCAGTTGTTGGATAGCTGTTTTTATTTTGTTTGTTGAGTCGTTACGTCGGAGAGGGTAAAATATATTCGTTTAATTTTGTTTTACTGTTATTTAAGGTAAAAGGAAACGACAGAATGGGCGATCCTGGAAATGAAATGATAGAACATGTGTTATTACAAGCATTATATACTCTCTTTTTGTACCTCACTAGCAATTCGCCCAAGACTGCGTCCGCAAAAAAAGTAGCTTTCTGCCAGTGAAAGAAAACATAGATACTCACACACTACTACATAGATAGTATTAGTATCATTATAAGTGCCTATATAAATTTTCGATAGCAAGAAGTTATTTTTATATACTATTTATTTTGTACCCTATCACAATGTTTTCTTATTTAACCCAAAGGTTGACTGGTAGAGAATGCCTTGTGGCATTAAGTCCGCCTATGTATCACTATTGTACATGAAGTTTAAATAAATAAATAAATAATACTCCTACATACAAACAATTTTTATCTCTTTATAATATTAGTAAAGATAAAAACAAATGATACAGTACCACATTTCCCTTAATAAAATACATCACCTTTTCCCAGCTAAATACAGGTAATAATATTCATATTCATCCCCATAAATAACTATCCCAAACAAGTCAGACGAAATCCTTCAATACCAAATCTAAAATAGTTAATAACTTGTGGTCCTCTGACCCCTAATCCGGCGAAGCGGAAAATACTTGATAAAACTGAAATGGGTTTATCTTATCCGACCATCAGAAGTGTGTCACAGACTAAATGAACCCCTTTTCCTTCAGAGACAAACTAAAAAAGATAAAATGTTCCTTAGCGTACATTAAAGCAGAGTTGGACTGGGAAGAGGCCATAAAAAGGCAGGAGCCCGCGAGTCCTTGGGGACGGCGTTGAGACGGTCCTTCGAGCCGGGTTAAAGTATAGACGGGACAACTGGAGGAAGTCGTGTCAGGATAGGTAGGAATGATTTTAAAAGAAGTTTGTAGGTATTACATTGTAGTTATTTTCTTTTTACATTTTTGTTATAACTCTTAATCCATTTTCTGATTTAATTTATTAAGTAGAGTAAACTAACTAGAAACATTATTAATTAAACACTCTGAAATAAATGTTATAACTTGGTTTTATTGTTTAGCTTTGATTTCTACGTATTACGAATAAAAAAAATAGATTTACTTATACGACAGAGATTATTACAGGTCTTATTTTAGTTAACTTGGCGAAGCCGCAGGCATAACCTAGTATTTTCATAATTTTAAGAATGTGCAAACGATTTACCTAAAATACTATTACGTACGTATTTACGTTACGTTTACACCGCGCGCTCTTGTTAGGGCTTCAGGTAGAACACTCCTACACCGCCTACTAACATACGATACTAAAATAGTCTCCCCAATTTCTCATAAAAACTCAATTCCTGTCTATTTCTACCGAACTCTTCAGTAACCCACCGATATTGGTCCACGGGCTGCCCTCCCCGCTACCTAGTTACAAGATTTCAAGCGTGAAATTTTATCGAGAGAATTAATCTTCAAAAGTTTCCCGACTCTGCCCTTTTGTCTTAGATGTGCCTGCAATAAAATTTATTCCTATTTCTAATCGGAAACAGATAATTCGAAGGGGAGAATCCCGTGGGCTCAATGATTCCCGTCTTCATTTAATTCGCTACAGAGGAAATCGGATAATATTGGTAATTATGATAAGTAGGGTACTTATTTATTAGCTTGGTTACTAATTCGGGAGTATGTACATATTCGACGATGTGTAATTTCCGTACTTACTTATTTACAAGTTGGAAATAGATAGGTATATGGAATGTATAAATGAGAGAGTGGTGGTTTCCACTAGACTCAATGAAATTGAATTGTTGATGGCAATAGGATTGCCATCTAACATGGGACTTAAAAATAATATTATTTAAAAAAAACACGCTTTAGAGTCACATCATTTAAATTCTCATTTTCTTTTTAGCAATCCCTTTAAGTTGATATTATGGGAATGCATAAAAAATAACTAGTCCGCCATCTTTGGGAGTCAACCATATTAGATTTAGAGTGACGTCACTTAGCTAACCCTGCATTGTCATTCAAATTAAACATGTATGCAAAATTTCAGCTCAATCGGAAACTGGAATGTGGGTCAAATTTAACTTCTAAGATTTTTTTACATGGTTGGTTAGTTAATTACAGGTGTAGCTAATAAAAAAGTGTTAATAACTGGCGAAATGTGGCTGTAAAAGGTTATAGGTACACCTCTGCTTTACCTCTCGGTTTACACAGAACGGCATGGTGTTATGTTATGTGTCAATGAAATTTACGAAGTGTAAAATGACGTGTTTTCACCCTCATTATAGTTTTGGCATGAACGTTCCAAACACCTCTGAAATATCATTATTATGTCTCCATTAATAAATAAATAAATATAAATAAGTTTTCTTTTATTATTTCTCATTTTCATGCGATTTTACAATAATTTTTCATGCAGCAAAATAATAATAACAAGTTAATATAATAATTTACAATGAATTTTTCGTTAACATTTAATTTAATTTCAATTTGGTTTAATTATATTCAATTTGTATTTTTATTAAGTGAATTACTTGATTTTATGCCTCCATTACCGTTGTCTGTTATCTTAGCACTAAGCACAGTCTGTTAGAAACTAATACCCTTCCTAGTACTAAGATAAAGATCATCAGATTGTCTTTGTAACTTGGCAACTTCCTTAGTTCAACACTAAAATATCACTGTTCTTGAGACAGGTTCAAGATCTTTAATCCCCTTCTAACTTATGGGTTAAGCCGTTTATAAGTAGTACGAAACTAGAACTCGATTGTAGGAACTAAGTTTGCGTGCCTTGGTTACTCGACGTCCTAAGGCAAGTGTCCTGTTTATGCAGATTTCGGTTTAATAAGGGAAGTTAGTACCTAGCTATAGTATTTTATACAAAACATACAAGATGTAAACGGATCCTTCACCAAGTCGTCAACCAAGCATTCAGTACATCAAACTAAGAAACCCTACGCAATAAATATTGCTCGGAAACAACTTTTTTTCGCGGTCAAAAATCACGTTTTTCGTAACATTGTGCTGATGGATGCATTGAATATGAATAGTAAACCGGTATTGGAAAAAGTGGAACTTTGACCTCCAATATCTCCGTAACTAGAAGGTTCACATGTATAGTCTAGAACAAAAAAAAATCTCAATGTCGGGAAGAACGAGTTCTTTTAAGGTCCGGTAAGCTGTCTTTTTACATCCTTCAGATCTAACTGTTTCATATAATATGTTCTTTTTTGTTCTGTTCAATGAATAATGACAACCTTATGAAAAAAAAAATCGTTATTATTTTTATGAGCATATAATAGAGAATACGTATAACTTCAAAACCAGTCAAAAAGGCACGGAGTTTATAATAAATAATCCTGTTAAAATTCTAGGCAAACCAAATTTTTCTAACAAAACTCAAAAGACAACTACTAAATTAATAAATTGTTGGGAAACATTAAAATGAATAACGCTTAGAGTTGACGAAATTAAACTCATTATGTAGGCAGTGCTCTGTGGCAACCACGAGCTTTTTGTGTTCCTCGTGACAAATGAACAGCGCTGAGAGCAGGGTGAGTTGATTTTCACACGTAGACCAGTTGGATGCAGATGCGACAGGTCTATGGTAGCCACGGTAGGCATGTTTCTTGTTGGTAGTATTGTGACTTTGACAAATCGAACGTAATAAAGTTACAATGGCGTAGTCATAGTTTATATTGAACCAGCTTTATCTGTAATATGGAATGATAAGTAGCATATGTCCTTCTACAAGCAACTATAGTACTTTCACAGTTTTTATGCCTTGTGACTGGGACTGTAGCTACATTTCATTGTTGTCTTTGTGTCGGCAGTTCAAAAGTGCCTGTAACTGGCCTACTTGAAATAAATGCTTTGATTTTGATTTTTGATTTTACAGGTTCTGAAGTTTAGGTGTGAAAACAGAGTTACTTTAGCAGTTATAAAAAAAAAGGCTAGTTGGGTTTTTGATTCAGAAGAAATACAATAGTTGTTTTAATTTGTACATGTTGTTTTGTTGTGTGCTTATGAATATACATCGGATCACAACATGAAACATGACTGTTTTGAATATTACTTTTATATTTTTTTTTTAATTACTCTACGGGTTCGTGTTTTATTTTTAATATTTATTTTCGAACTGCTCTTTTCATTAATACAAATATTAATAAAAAAGGTTTCAATTTACCAAAACCCTTTACGTTCTATGAGTTTATCATTCCAACAAAGTTTCCTAAACTAATTCCAGTCGTACATCACTCGCACAGAAACGTTACTCTGTGCCGCCAGTTGTTTTATAACTCTGTTTTTTCAGAGACAAATGAATGGCGGAAAAACGTAGTAGCTTTTCATGTTACACGGGTTCCTGATTGGACGACATTTTGGAGTTTAGTTTAAATATAACTTTTTTTCCAAAACTGTTTCCATACCATACAGATTGAAATAACTGAAAGCTCCTGCTGTGTTGTTGTGTTATTTTCTCCTGGAATTTCAGCAGTATTCGGCGTCTGGATTTGTGTGTGATTGATAGGCTCGCCCCCTATCACATGAGACTGGAACATATCTAGATGGCGAATATGGTTGTACTATTAGATACACTACCTCGTTGCTCTAGTGGTCGCAATCGCGCCTACTGAGCATGAGGTCCTGGGTTCGATTCCCGGGTCGGGCAAATTGTTATTGGGTTTTTCCATCAGGAATTTCTCAGTAGCAGCCACGGGGCCTGGATTTGTGCCCGGTTGATGGCAATAGGCTAGCCCCCTATTACATGGGACTTAAACATAACTGGTGAAATTTATGTGTGTGGGGTATTAGATACACCTCCACCTAACCATTTTGGGATTACATGCTTTATTATGAAAAATATTATATGGATATTATGCTGTTCTGATTGGTGTGTCATCACCATTCAATTCAGATATTAGGCATAATCTAAACCTCATTTAAGTGTCTAGTTAATCTTTGACAATCATTGCGCTCACTAGAGTGGTCCATACTTTAGTAAAGTTAATGCTCTCTTACGTGGAACTGTTAATTTGTAACAGAACCAGTTCCGAATTGTAACTGTTACAAATAACAGCATGATTTCACGCGCCTGGTATAGCACCATTTAATCCGATATGTGTTCAGTGAATCTTCGACCGATTGTTCGTTTTGGGTGCTTGGGAATAACTTGATCCTTTACGGGACGGTTGAGGTCTTTTGCAGTATTTGTTCCAGGGATTTAGTACCCAAATTATTATCAACCCAGTGGTAAAACTCTGTTGGTATTTTTCACGAAAAAATGTAATAGACAAAGGTCTGGTTTTCGAATTGAGAAAAAAGCATTAAAATAAAGCAAGCATTAAAATTTGAAAATCGAAGGAATCATTTAAAGTACCTATACTGCTAAAGTAGAGTTTGACGGGTTTTTAAGGCCAAATTCTCAATTCAAAAAAAAACATTGCTTAGTTTTTATAATGTTATCTTTTTTTTACTATAGACCGATCGCTTTAATAAGTCCTGTCGAAGGTATCAATTTAAATGGAAAATTCTGAAGGTTGACCATGTATTGGTTCAATTAGTATCGTTATATCTACGTGGATCAGGGTTATTTTAAAGCAAATAACCTCTGGGATATTGTTAAAACTTTGTGGACGCTTAATGTGCCTTTAATGGGGCAAGGCGGAGGACTCATTCAAGCGGTCGGTCTATAGGTTAAGCACATCCTCCTCTTTGTAACGTCTATGGCAATCAAAGGTCTTCTACACTAACAATAATACGTCTAAAAACCAACCCCATCTTCCATCAAACCGACAATGTCTACAGGACCTAAGTCCACAACTATCCCACAAATGCACGAACCTCCCCTGTATTCAGATCACATCACCCACGCCA
Organism: Noctua janthe; assembly: GCA_910589295.1. Taxonomy (NCBI): domain Eukaryota; kingdom Metazoa; phylum Arthropoda; class Insecta; order Lepidoptera; family Noctuidae; genus Noctua; species Noctua janthe. The sequence continues at coordinate 7,182,447 of OU342560.1, forward strand.
CTTTCCAAATCAAAGTAAGACTCAAAGCAAACACTCGTTGAAAATGCGATGTAAATAATAAAAAGGTACGCAAACGTACGTAGAGGTGCGTTAGACTGCGTTCACACTATCCGTCTTGACGTCATGATTTTTTTGTTATAGGTGTTACCAGGAAAAAAACGAAGAAGATTTTTTTTTTCGAATACATTTTTTTTTTCATTATCTTTGTCTCACATTGCTGGCAAATGTTTTTTACCCCATATCCTTACAGGTCGTCTTTTCCTCTGCCAACTCAATACGTGATTATTAATATAATTTTCTACTCGCTACGTTAACAACGTCTAGATCTTACCTTGTTACACAAAACCGAACACAAATGATTTTTTTTTTTGGCAAAAAGCAGACAACACCATTATTACCATCAAGCAATAATTAATAACAATCAATAATATTTATTACACAAGAAAATGGTTACAAGGCTTATCGGGCAATAATTAAAGCCCAACTTTACAAAACTGTAAAGTGGGAACCGCATATTACTTATTACACTAGTTGCTAAAAATAACGATCTAAAAATACAGATTTTTCTCACTTTTCAAATGTGTAAACGTGCTCTAAGGTAGATGAAAGCCTTCTGAGGCTGTCATTCGCGCCATTGTGGTGCGTCCCCTTCGCCGCGGTTTATTTCAGATTCAATATGCACTAGAGATGAGAGACCATGAAATATGGCGGCGCATCCACTTTCAGCGTCTGTTTCGGATGTGGTTTGAATATTTTTAGATAGGGAAAATGGTAAGTTATTTTTTTGCCGTGTTTTATTGCCTTTGAATAAGAATTATTGTCCTGAAGCTGCACGTAATCCAATTTGTGGAACTTTGTTTGAATGCAGGTAAATTAAATGTTATTTATTTCTACGATGATGTCATGGGAGACAAGAAATCAATCTTTCTCGTCATATTGTCACTAAAATATGATAATTATGGTCTTACCAGCACCATTCTCAGAAAAAATCGAGAATTTAAAAGTGGTGCTATTCAACAAACAATGGAGCCCGAGTGTCCCGTTGTTTGCTCACTAAAGAACAAATAGATGCTGGTGAAGGCCCTAATCTCATAGACAAGTTCTCTGCCGACTGCGTTACGTAGAAAAAAAAACCAGCTGACAAACGTGAAGACTCCTCTGGCAATTATTACATCCAAAAGAGCATTTGTTACTAACTTCAAAAATATAATTCACGATAAAAACAATTCACTTTCATTATCTTAATACACATACATAATAAATAAAAAACAAAATAAAAAATAAAATCACAATAAAACGGTGCCGAGAGCCGTTTTTAAAATGAGACTTGAAAGCTTTAACTGGGACAAGTCCATTTTGTAAAGAGCTTGAGTCCATTGCAAAAACAGTTCCTACTTTTTATTTATTTTTTCAACAAATAAATGCAGTGACACTGGACTGGAATTTTAATGGAAACTCATTTTAGACAAAGTGTATGAATTATGGACTTAAGCCTACGGAGACGATTATTGTCACATTCTCCATCGTGTTTTTTTCATTTCATTGTGGATAGAAAGGTCGTGTTTTTGTGCGAAGCTTTGAGTATAGAACTTTTATGAGTAGGTAGCTTGTTTTCATGTGTTATTTATTAGTATACAAATTGAACAAGGAGTAGCTATATATTAAAATGTCTTCAAAAACTTATCTAAGATCTAGTTTCAGCTCAGCAGTTAGGATAATGTATTAAAAAGATCGATGTGCATTGTTTCAAAATCTCTTATACGGTTTTTATTTACCAATATATACGTATCGTAATACCACAATTCAGTCAAAACAAATTGAGTCCCTGCACACTTATTTTAAAGAGCAAAAATAATCCTCTTTGGAACCCCAGCCAGCAATCGTCAGAAACCTATCAGATTATACTTCTTACAAGCAATTGAAACAAATAGTTCTATTCATTATTAATTTCTGAGCACCTTATGACAAGTTCGATGGTATAGGGAGACTTTGAAACAAATCATTTACAAAAAATAAATACAGAAGGTAAAGGTCACACAGCGAACGAATATTCACATATAGACACGGTTCAACCACAGCAAATTCGCTTTCTCATCATCTTCATTCACCTGTTTTTATACCAATTTATTTAGGATCGGTGCAGCTTGTCTTTTTCTTCCATACTTGTCTATTAAATTAAACTGAAAGGTTGGCTAACCGACCAGGCATTATATGTCCTAAAAGAATGGTTTTAAGAAAATTTATGTGATTAGTATACTGTAAGGTTCTATTATTCTGTTTATTGTGTATTATTATTATTTTTTAAATTATGATAATTTGTGTTTAATGCTCTTTTTAATGTATAATGACTTGTTTTTTTTTTTTTTTTTTTTAATGTATTATGATTTGTGTTTTTACTTTTTTCAAAATATGACCTGTAATTTTTGATAATTATTAATAAATAAACTAAACAAAACTAAACTATTAGTCATCACCTCTTTCCAGCCATACCATCACACAATTCACGACCATATTTTTTGGTATTTCCCTACTCTTTTAGCTAAGCAAACCAAGTAGTCATTTGTTTTAGGTCTCCGTCCCAACGAGTCATATGTATGCGTGTGCGTATTTTCACTCATTGTACGTAGTTCCATATTATGGAACTGCAGTGCTAGCCTAATGTTTTGGCCGTCGGACTGCCAAGTCATAGATCTCGAGTTCGAACCCAAGACAAGCACCTCTGATATTTTTCGACGGCGTGTAAATCCAAGTCAGAGGCCCGTGGACGGCATAAAAACTTAGACACTTGGTTAGGCATTAATTAAAGTAAAAAGAAGAAGATAGAACTGCCCTTCTGTATTGTCTATTTTTTGTCATCGGTTCCGTACACCGTAATCGGCTTTTCTATTCCATTTCTAGTAGTAGGTACTTCGTCTAATTGTGCTCAGGCCTCTAGAGACTGCAATACCCGTGTACCTGGGGATCTAATTTTAGATATAATATTACAGTTGCTTGTCGGATTTTGTCTTTTAAAATAACGAGGAGCATTGAAACAGAAAAATGGCGGGTTTGTCTTGTATGCGCATTTTGTTTTGAAAATGTACGAATAAATTCGGAATATTCAAACTATATTTATTTTATTTATCAATACTAACTATCATTACAGGATATTCCTAGCCCAAAGTTGAGACGAAGCCCATAAAAATCAGGCTAGTGGATTAAAGTATTTTAGACATCAATAACCAAAAACCACATTATTATGTGATGTTAGGTTTATTGTAATTTTTTTTAACGTCTATATGTCATGTGTTCCAAATAAAATATTTTGCTTAATTTAATTATTTTCTTTCAAACAACAATCAATTTGTATCACAAAATGGAAACCACGGAAATCAGAAGCACAACGTTATAATATTTTCACTGGCAACATTTAGATTAAAAGCAAATTTCCCGCCAATATTAGGCTCATCCCACGTAAATTGAATGCAAACATGGAGCCAGCAAATGCGAAGACTGTTATGGCAGCGCATTAAGTATAATTGAATTTAATACATACATACATAATACACGGATCGAGTACCTATATGAGTACGCGATATAATTATAGAACCCCGCGTTTACAGTACCTAATGTTTAAAACAAGTGTCTACTTGTTACGTTACACATAAAATTTGTCAGTCTTAAGGACTCCGGCCCTGGTTCAAGCCATGGTCCGGAGCGAGAGGGAATGGGCTCTTCCGCTCCGCCCAGAGTGGGGGCCCGGGTCATTTGATGATTTCCCATCCGAAAAAAAAAGAGAGAGAAAATAAATTCAAATTAAAGGTGTCAAAAATACTGAAAAATACTGAATATGGATTACTGAAATACTAATTGTTTTAGGAAAAATTTTAGGGTTTTAAGTAACCTAACACGAAGGGGATGCCGGGGTCTTAGTTCGTGCGCTTAACTCGCTCACTAGATCTCTTCGGACCTAACTTGTCCGAGTCGGGGTGCCACAAGTCCCGAGCTCGCTTCGCTCGGTCTTGCTTCCTATGTTTTCCTTGCCGCAATGACCGGATAAATAGTTACCTACTTGGTATAATAGTCGCCCATTCAGTATTATTTTCGCCCATTCAGTATATTAGTCGCCCATTGACTTTTTATTTGCTTGATTAATAATTTCCCTTAAAAATATTACCCAATCCGCAAGGTGACGAGTACTAACCTAGTCATTTTAATATCGAAACTTTCAGACTAATTACCAAGAACATTCATAAATTGATTGATAAAATTTTACCGCAATCACCAATCAGCCTGCCAGACACACTAATTAAGGGACTATCGACCTTAAAATCGTTCCATGTAATAGCCAATTTCGAAGAACAATATTGAAGTGAAGACATCAATGGGTGCTTATGTTAAAATTAGCAGGTATTTAAACCTCAATACAATTAAGTTTGAAGCGTTAAGTAGTCACTTAACGAAGGCATTTTCTCGGTAACTACTTACTAAGTTTCTGGGTAATGTGTCTAGACATCCGAAAGATTATATGAAATCGTATCTTTAGTTGGTCTATGGATGGGTGACCGCCCATTACATACCGAGTTTCCTCCGTGCCTCGGAAAGCACCTTAAGCCGTTGGTGCCGGCTGTCATTTGTAGATCTTTGACAGTCGTTAGGCAGTCAGTGGCCCAAAAATTCTGACAACCAGTCTTACCAAGGGGTATCGTATTACCCAGTACTAACTGGGTTGTGGAGGTCAGATAGGCAGTCGCTCCATGTAAAATACTGGTATTCAGCTGCATCCGGTTAGACAGGAAGCCGACCCCAATATATTTGGGAAAAAGCTAGGCAGATGATGATGATCTTTGGTAACTTCGCATACGTATTATTTTATGTATGAGGACATTCACGTCTGATCTTTCGATCTTTAGGACTTCTACTTGAAAAAGGTTGCTGTTTAAAGACAAAACTTTTCTGACTTTTGCACTTTTATTTTTTTTCTAAAATAATTAAAAGTCTCGTCATAATTGGTCCAGCTGTTTCAGAAATTAGCTGGAATAAACAAACAGACATATAGACAAATGATAAATAAATGTTTTTTTTGTTATAATTACCTTATAATAATATAATGTCGTATGCATTCAGTAATAAGCAGTTCTTTTGAAATTACTAACAGACTCTTCTCTTATTTATTTGTATACTGATGTAGGTACTTGTCCAACGAAAATCTTAAATTCACTGAAAGATCACGCACATCCTAAATGATTGCTTGTCGAAATAATATGATGAGTATTTTGTATAAAAGTTTCTTTTATAATTACTACGGTGAGTACTCCGGAAAGATTTTAAATGCCTAAACTCTAAATGGATAACTAGATGATCAAAAGATTGTATGGGAATTCGTCATTTTTGCTGTTGGGAAATCTCACCAGCACAAGTCGTGTCAAGTTAATAGAATCTTTGCTCCACACTAGAAATTTCTCCTATACCGTAGGTCCATTTACAAACTTTTAAAAAACTCACATACACAAACAAATAGACCAACTACAGAAAAACTATCTGTAGGCCATAAAAATATTTGAACCCACGAAACACAGCGCAGCAGCCAATCGCTCAGCCACTGCGCCATCCGTGTCGTCAAAGAATTAATTATCTGATAGACGCACATCCCAAACCGTTAATTAGAAAGTATGAAATTTAAAATTAGTAGTGATTTCCCTTATAAATGTTAAGACATTTACTAGGCGTCACTTTTCAAGTGTCAAGAAAATGAAGAACACTGGAAAAACTAGTTTCAACAAATAATATTCTTTTTCACCACGCGGCGCCTTCAACTTCAAGCCTTACTTTATTTCGCGAACATCGCAAGTCAGGAAGCTGTCTTATAAAAACTTAAGACTTCAACACAAAGTCTAGACTTCAAAGTCTCGAAAGTCTGCCGCAAACGCAGTAATGGCGAAGTTGCTTTAATAAATTTATAATAAACTGTACGCGGATGTTTACCGCCTGTAGTTAGTAGTTAATAAGAGCTATTGTTTTAGTTTAGTTCTAGAAGGAAATTATTGATTGGTATCAAAGTTTCAGGTTGCAGCCGTTTTGTAACTTTAATACAGGGTGTAAACAGTCTCATCACACGGCTGTCAGCGACGTATTCTGTACATCAAACTAAGTTACTTCGGGCAAAATTATTGCAAGGAATCGACATCTTGAAACTTCGATCTTTAGAAGATATCTCTGGAACCAGAGAGATTCTAGGTAAAGTCTTATTTAAAAATGATCGCAATGGCGGCAAGAACATGAGCACGAATGTGCACATCGTCGGCTTTGATTAATGCCGTTTTTTCTACCGATTGAAAAAAATTAATATAATATTTAATTTTAATGGACGGGACACAGGCGCGAAAACGGCGACCACGTACTTCATTGTAAACCCTCCCACATTGAATTTTTTCATCGGTATTTTATTTTTAAATCAGCTTTTCCATACATTTCGACGTGAGTGGTGTCCCTTCCACCCTGTATTTTACAATTTGTTGTGGTACGGAAATAACAAAAATATTTTATCGTAGTTTAGTTTAGGTTTAGAGTTGTCGCCGATAGGATGAATGATTGATTGGATTCTAGACAGCTAAACGTAAGGATCTATTAAAATAATCACTACATTTGACTCAAGCCCAAGCGCATTCGCGCATGTGGCCCACGATTCTGTTCAACTGGGTATTTTTTTTATGTGGTGGACTATTTTAAAAAAAAGTAAGGATAATTTGAAAAACAAACAAGCATGCGAACACGTATATATAACACAAATGTATGTATGTGTACCAGTAGCGAAGGGTCAATTTTTGTAAGAGGTAAGTCGAAGTACATATCTTTAATGTGATTATATTATTTGTCTATTGAATACTGACTGTGCCATTTTTCAAAGGGAAGCCGTAGGAATCGAGTTGAATGGAACCTTCGCCACTGATGTGTACATACATTCAGAACAATTCCAGCTAATCTACATACAGCAGCGATTATCGCCTTCATCGCGGTAATATACCAGTGTTGATACGCATCACTGGGGATTTGTTCCGCCTCGGTCTGAGAGTATCTAACCGTGTTAACTAAGAGGTAGTGCTAATAGTTCGAATGTACTAGTTTGTGTTGTGTTTCTATATTATAGGTAGGTAACGTGATAAGTTTGGCAGTAACTAAGTTTGTTCTAGATATACATATTATTATCTTATCTTATTATCTTTTGGTTATAGATGTACATATTTAGGGGTTTTTATTTAAAGTGGTTTATAAAATGTTAAGTATATTCTATCAACCCGCATTTAAAGAAAAATAAAAGATGAAGAAAAAAGGCTGTTGTCAATATTTAGAAATTGAAATGGTTTATTATTTTCTATACCTATTTTGTCCATTAACAGAAAAATACTATCGATTTTTCAGGTGTCAACACCTGACTAAAAATCGCTACACAGCCAACCCATGAAGCTTACCATAACGCTCCCGTCAATAGTATTCTCTCGTAAAATTTTATTCTGCCCATACAAAAATATTTTTATTGCCGAAATCTCATAGCGCACGGTAGAATACACCTCCAAAACGATTACTATAATGTCTGCGATGATGAGTTCTATAACCGTTATGGCTGTAATGATAGCCCACATCTGTGCACAGATTCAGCCGGTATTACGATCTAGACTAAAAACTCTATTACCTTGATCTCCCTCTTGGATATTCAGATTTTATTCAAACAAACATTAGACGGAATTTCGCTGAGAGATTTTTGCAATTTGCTTGTGATTTTTTAACAAAATTATGCATGACGAGGTTCGATTTTGATTTGGACTTTTGAACTTCCGGACAGAATAAGTTGAAAATCAGTACATCACATTATTTTTCAGGACACGTTTGCCTTAAATTTTAAATGACTATGATTTTACAGAGAGGATGAAAAAATGAGAGAGGCTGTTAGTCTTATAGCATTCAAATGATTACCGAAGGATTTTCTTCCTTTTTTAAATTCTTGGCAGTAATAAGAAGCGCCATGCAGTCTTCACCATAAATAGGGCATCCAACCACTCCAAGCTGGTTAGAAGCGATTAAGGGATTATATCGAGAGCATGGGCAGCTGCATTCATGTAGGTTGGACCTAATGACATCGAATTGCGGTCAACAGTCAGTCTTGTGGTTGGTGTGGTTATATCGCTCGATCTGCGAAGATTATAGTCATGTAGTATTGTTATAGATCAGTGGGAAATGATTACGAGATGACATTAGGAGATAATTTTAACGTTTTGAATGGCGACAAAGAATTGGAAATCAAGTTTTCTAACGGTTGGTATTTTTACCGAAATTCAAAACACCGAAAAGTAGTTGTTTTATTTTGATCCTGTATCTTTCCTAATACAAACTTTTTAAATTGCATTTATATTTTTTCCTTCTTTTATTTTATTTTCATAACAGTAACTAGTTCCAAAAAAGCGTTACTACTCGTCCTTTTTTACACTGAAAGTGCTGGGAACTTCCTAAGAATTGTACAACGGACCTTTCATAAACAAACACCATTCTTTCAAAACTCACTGCACTCCTGTCTCATTACCGTTTTCTGTCTTCATACAATGTACCAAGCACCTCTGCTATTAGCAACCCTGCGAACCTTTGTGTGAACTGGCAACCTCCCCTTCTGAATTTAAACGAGCAAATTATTTTCAAGTATTTTTCGGAAGAGAAGTTTTATTGTATTGTTTGATTGCGTGTCACTCTGATTGATGAAGAAATGGCCCCGAAAACTCTTGTACAGTTGAACAAAGAGATTGGTATACAGGCACAACCTTTACCAATGTTGTGGATGTATTAAGTTGTCAAGTCTTTTCCATAATTCCTTAAAGTGTGTAAAAATGATGCGTAAAATGTTATATAATATGGACAGGATAATAAACATTCGTATATATTTGCCTGTATACCAAACAATTTGTCCGATAGTACCTAACGTCAGGTTACGGACGACTGAATTTATTCGAAAGTTTACCCCGTGATAACGCCCGTCGTAAAGTTTAATAGTCGTTTTAAAGTTTTTGGGCGAAAGTAGCGAAGTTCGACTTCGAAAGTCAGTTTCAATTCTTTTGGTGAATATGAACGTGAATTTTACTATGACTGTAGAAGATTCGAAGTTAAAAGATACTGCTGCTAATGAGAAAACCTATTGTGAAACCAATGAAGTCAATGTTTTTTTAAATTTATTATGACATTTTCAGATTTTCAACCATTAAAAATGCTTGGAACTGGATATATCAGCGCCATTAGTTTCACAGATGCAAACCATTGTCACTAACTCCAAAATAAATTATATGACCTACTCCCACCTACATACAAAGAATTTATTTTACACCGCCTAAAGTTCAATTAAAATTTAACTTTAAATTCCATTAGGATGAGCCCCATTTTAATTGACAACACCAAAGTACTTAACACCTACCCTCTTTAACACCCCACTTATTTCACGAACTTTAAAAGTAAAAATAAAATGGCGACCTATATTATACAGTGTGTAAACTATACAGTGTGTAAACAATACAGTTGCACGAAGCCCAAAGAGGTGAGAATCCCCCAATAGTCCTAACAGACAGGCGAAATAACACAAACACAATTTAAATAACGAGTATTTGTGCTGACGATGCGCCTTGATTACGGTTTATGGTTTACAAAGTAAAACGGGCTGCCATTTTTAATTTTTGAATATGTTTTTTAGACTCTTTGTTGATATTTTTAGCCCCCGACGGAAAAAGAGGGGTGTTATTTAGCTATTGTTTTATAATAATAAAATAATCTGCGGTTCTATACATTTTGACCGTGTAGATATTGCAGTTTTGTAGCAAACATAACAGTGGCCCGAAAAGTCTGACAACCAGTCTTTCCAAGGGGTATCGTATTACCCAGTATTAACTGGGTTGTGGAGGTCAGATAGGCAGTCGCTCCATGTAATATACTGGTATTCAGCTGCATCCGGTTAGACTGGAAGCCGACCCCAACATAGTTGGGAACAGGCTAGGCAGATGATGATGACATAACATAAAGATGATAGTATGATTTTGGGATCAAGTATTCATACGACCATAAACAAATGCAGTATGGGACTGCCGTACTGCATTTGTTTTTACCAATCAACATTTGGTTATTGATGTGTGACATCGTATGTATTGATGCTGTCACATTTCGCAAGTTATACTTAATTACAGTTGTCCCATGTAATTTAAACCAGAGCTAGTTACAAGGATAAAATATATTTAAAATATGTATCGTTCCAATTTTTAAATTTAACTTCATCATCATCATCATTTCAGCCGAAAGACGTCCACTGCTGGACATAGGCCTCCCCCAAGTGTCGCCTCATTGACCGGTCCCGTGCGACTCGCATCAATTTTACTTAATTTTATTTAAAATGAAAGTCAGTGAAGTAGGTTACTCGTATTTGAGTATATCTTTGTAACGTACGGATCGAGTGGACTTTATCGAGTTACGATCGCAGTGATGAATTCTTGGCACTCGATTTTATTCTCGACAGTTCTTATCGAGCAAGTGTAGAATGTATGCAGGCACAATATTTGAACTTTAAATCCTACTAATATTATAAATTTGTAATGTACAATAAATTGACGGCACGGTTGGCGCAGTGGTTGAGCGATTGACTGCTGCGCTTCGTGTCGCGGGTTCGATTCCCGCACGGAACAAATATTTGTAAGGCCTACAGGTAGTTGTTCCGGGTCTGGCTGTTTGTGTATGTGAGCTTAAATGTTTGTAAACGCACCCACGAAATAGGAGAAATTCCTAGTGCGGGGCAAAGTTTTATAAAAAAAAAAAAAATGCGGATGTTTGTTAGGATGGATGCATGTTTATAACTCTTTCAAGCAAAATAGGCTGAATGGATTTGGATGAAATTTAGCACGCAGATAATTTATAACCTTGTTTAGCACAAAGAATACTTTTTATCCCGGTAGAATGATCCCGTCGGACAATTATTATCGAACTCCACGCGGGCGAAGCCCTGTGGCTTCGATAATAATTGTATCTTTAAGTACTAGCTTGTACCTGTGTACAAAAAAAGAGTATTTTAATTTAATTTAATTTAAATAATAATACTTTTTTTGCTTGAAAATAAAAGTATGTGTAGATTGTAGCAGGTAGAGATCTGCCGTTTCTGCCTACCTCCATATAAAAAGGCGTGAATGTATTTATAAACTGATTGTTAAGGAAATCAATCATAAGTATACCATTCCTACAAACACTTTGATGCACAAACTTCAAGAGTTTACAAAGCGTAGAAATGGAAACGTCGCAAACCCGCTTGTTAGCTACTACGCCGTAGCAAATCGCCGCTACTTGCTACGAAAGCGTAGCTTATTTGCTACGACGGCGTATAGAATAGAATAAAAATATTATTCTATTTCTGAGTATCTTAAAATAATATTATCTTATTATATCGTAGCTTGTGTAGTGACAGTTTACCTGTTGAGATTGTAGAAAACAAGGATTTAAATGTTTCGTAGTAGTTTAACCTCTCGTCAAATTCGACAGGAATAAAGGAAATGATTACATAACATACATATCAAGCTTGAATTTCCCCGAAGGGTTAGGCAGATGTTTAACTAAAGTACCTACCTAAACCCACGATTTCCCAGTTATATTATTGCCTTAGCCTATTGTCGTCAACAGAACTTCACGCTCAGCAGCAGCGTTTACGACCACTAGAATACGAGACCGTCCATTAATGTCATTACTAAAGCAGTGACAGCCTAGTGGTGTGACCGTCGGACTGCCAAGGCTAAGGTCTCAAGTTCGAACCCAAGACACTCACCTCTGATTTTTTCGGATTTATGTGCGTTTTATATAATTATCACTTGCTTCGGTGAAGAAAAACATCGTGAGGAAACCAGCTTGCTTGAGATATATTTCTCAACGGCATGTAAACTCTGACACCAGGTTAAGCACTAACCACACGATAAAGAAAGAAGAAAAAAGAATTTGCATTACTCATTCTCTTGAACAAAACACACAAACACTTTACAGCCTCATCTTCATAACATAATGAGGTTCATTAATAAACTTCAAAAGCTCTAAAACCTCCATAAACCTTTTCCCCAAGAGTGGAGACAGCGACCACGTAAATATTCATACCATTCTACCAAAAGTTAGTTCATAAAAATTATTACGAAATGTCCTGCATTGATTAAATTCATGAAAGTTTAAACGGGAAACTATAAAAGTTTACGAAGTGAGCGACGACCGACGTCTCGGGAATTGTGAATGAGATCAGAATACTTGCAAGAGGTCTGTTTGAGTTTTGCTTGAATATATCAGAATAGTGTTGTAATGATATTTTTTGCTGTTTTTTATTTTAACTCCCTAACCTAACTAAATTATTATTTTATTGTTTTATAACTTTTTCTAGGAGGAGCTCGTAGCTAAATAATAACAGCCGCTCGGGTCGATTTTAAGGTTAAGCCGGTTTTGCCTAGGTTGGTCCGTGGATGGGTGACCACCCATTATATACCAAGTTTCCTCCGTGCCCCGGAAAGCACGTTAAGCCGTTGGTCCCGGCTGTCATTTGCAGATCTTTGACAGTCGTGACAGAATTTCGGGCCACAGACAGGTTGTCACTGGCCCGAAATTCTGGCAACCAGACTTACCAAGGGATATACTAATTGGGTTGTGGAGGTCAGATAGGCAGACGTTCCATGTAAAATATTATTTAAAAATTTCATACACTTATTTAATAAACATCCCGATATAGCTTGTAATAACAATACATCGAAATCCCTAAACCAATTTCCCAAATTAAAATTTTCCCACCTTCAATTTCGGAAGAAAATCACAATATCACACACTTGCCCTAATTTCGGCAGCAACCATTCTGAACCCGGTTTAACGTGAACCCCATACTCTTGGGGGCAATCGTAACGTTTGTTACCCAAAGTGAGGACGAAATAAACGAATTTAAACGAACAATTTTAACCCATGCTTAACTTTCAGGGCTGAAGGTAAAAATTTTGGTCGTTAAACCCAGTTTTAATGAGCTTCTGTTTATTTTAATTTGGCTTGTTATCAATGAGTTTTTGGTGTCGTGTTTATCTTGGAAAGATTACCTGTCATCGCTTTAAAAATCGTATAGTCGTTTAACCGCTTGTCCAAACAGCGACATGAGTATGAGTATGGCGATAGCGCCTGCGGTTAAAAAAATAAAGAAATCAATTACACGGAGTATGCCGCAAGTCATTACGACGCGGCTAAGGAAGTAAGTGACGAACGTGTGTGTCGTTTCATACAAGTCTTGTATGGGGCTTTAAAGTGTAAAAATATATTTCAATATACAGTAAACGAAATCGAAATCGATTTATTCAAAATCAATGGCAATGATTAGGACAATCGAGACATTATGTTATGAAACAATGTTTTTTTTACCATATCGCTCGTTTGTGACAAGATTAACATACCTCAAAAAATTTGATACATCGATGGTGGTTGTGTTTGAATACAAAATTAACGAAAGTATGTAGTAAATTAAGTAAAAAATACGCATAATAAACCTCTCATTATTTGATAAAAGGTTTCTATGCAAAAAATTATTTACAATATATATAATGAAATATATTTAGTCAAATTTATTGAAATGCTGTATTTCTTATTTTTCGAGTTATGTCACCATAGTCGCAAACAAGCGATATAATTCTTACATGTTAATGGAAAATTAAAATAAACTCTTCCCTTACATGACACTTAAACATAATTGGCGAAATGTGAGTGTATTATATCCACGCCTGTCTAACCCTGCAGAGAATACATGCTTGATGTTATTTATTTTATTATTTAAAATTATGAAATAACACCTTTACAGCTATAACGCCAATGCGATGTTACCACCACCAAGATACAATAACTTACATAAGCTAACAAAAATACAATTAAAACACAATCAGAATACATATCAAAAAAGAAAAATATTAAAATACCTACAATAGGCACACCTCTAAATATTTTCAATGCACTTCAGTGCTACTCCTGTGAACTTCATCAGACTGCAGTGATTATCTACCTCATCTTAGATAATATTATGTTGTTGTTGTTGTTAATATTATGTTGTGGTGTTATGTTTTATTTCTTATCATAATACACTTAATACTGAAACAAAGCTCACACCATTCATCAGAACACTGTAAAATATACCGTACTAACGATAGTAATTAAAGTGATTACAGCAATCGCTTTAATTACTTGGAAGTGTTACACCTATTTCCTTTACTTAAGGGGAGGTGTAGTAATGGTCGCGTTCTAGTTGACTTGGAACGATAATAATTATTTACATGCCTGTATCGTGACTGGGTGCTAACTAGGTCTAGGTAGGATGTGTGTGGTAAGCACACGTGCGAAGGTACACCGTACTGCACATATGGCGTTCTACATAAAGTACCAGTTATCCCATGGTTACGTCCCACTGTTCACTGTTGTATATCTCGATTGTTAAACAGCTTGGAAGGGATACCGATGTTAAAACGGTCAATACGTATTCAGTTTTCATCAGTTTTTTTTTTTAATCAGCTGCTAAACATTTTGACCGTGTAGGTATTGTAGTTTTGTAGGAATTAGCTGGTTTTTTTTATAAACCGACGAAAAATTTCTGTGTAGGTTTCAGAATCTTGTACTGAATACGTGGTAACCGTTTTAGCGTCGGTGTCTTTCCACCCTGTACAGAGGTATATGTATACGTCGTAGATCTCCTAGATGATGGTAAATTAACCCTGAATTTGGGGACTAGACATCATGGGAAGAGGAGAGGTCTTTGCACAGCCGTGGAATGACACAGGAATGACTATGTCTTTCTTCAGTTCCAGAACAGAATATCAGCAGCCTGTCCGTTTCTTCTGAAATATATATAAATTGTTAGCCTGTTTGAGTGTCCCACTGCTGGGCAAAGGCCTTCCCTTTCTTCTGCCAAACCTCTCTGACCTGTGAGATATCTGGCCATGTTCGCCCCGATATATTTTTTTTTTTTTTTTTAATATCTTTAAATGTTTTATATTAAACTTACACTGTCACTTACGGGATATCTTCCATGGTTATCAATTATGTTGACCTCCCGATATTTCGACGCTGTTGCAAGCGCCATGATCGCGGGGTGACTGGAATAATTATTGATAATCACGGAAGTTTTTCCGTAAGTGACAATGTAAGTTTGGTTCTAAACCGAGAAAACTTTAAACAGTGTTTTTTATATTGATTTTAAAATGTAAAAAAGTAAGGTAGAAGATTACTGTGACTGTCATTGTGTCACGTACAATAATAACAGAATATTTATTACAAAAATACTTATACTGAACCACTTCAACAAGAATCATCTTCTTACAATTCGTTTTACAATCGGTATTGGTATAAAAATGCTGCAACTCTGACAAAAAAGTAAAAAGCGCTTTACAGCAAGTGCTTTACAAGTTTCGCCCAGAGGCGTTTGTAGGTCGACAGAACCCGGTATCAAACAAAGCGTAAAAATATTTAAATATTTGCATCCGCATTATTTACAACGCCCCAGCTTTCAAATATAAACCAGTTCATAAAACGCTATGCATTTTACTGCACAATTTCCTTTGCCAGCACCCAAAAGCATGTTAAATATTTTTTTAAATCTTTCAGGAGAATTCGATGTAAAATTTTTCAATTACGAATAATCACGGATACTACCACATCCATCGGATTTGTTTAATACCTATAGCTTGTTCCCCGTCTCAGGTGTGTGAAAGGAAGTTTCAATCAAATCAACGCAAGCTGAGAAACCGGCAAAGGAAAACCGTTCGGCCTATGGAGCCTGTGACTGATTGACAACATTGTAACAGAAAAAATGGCCCGACATTTTCCTTAAAAGTTGCGGAACTCGTTCATTTGTCAAAATGACTTTTTCTCGGGACATTTATTTTTTTGAATTTCATGCGTATTTAAAAAATGTGTGTTGGGAAAAGTTTTGCGTTTTATTCAAAGTGGTTTTGTAAGACTTTTTACGTTTATCAAGAGCGTCATCAGAGTATGAACGTGTATTTTGGCTTTCATATAAATTACTCCTGATATCGACTCCTATTTAGTTTGAATGCGAAGTTCGATTGACGATTAATTGAGCACTATGTCTTTCTTCAGCTTTACTTACTACTCGTAACTATGAATACAAACTCAATTCCCGAACCACCTAACAAAGACATAGAACAGATACGTCCACAGACGTAATGGGGACTAACTTTCTAAAGTCAACACACCCCCTCCTCCCCCGTCCTTCCCCCCGTACCACGAGATGTTTGGAACGTCACTTTGTTAGCAAAGTTATTGAGTTGTGTCGACCACAAGCCCGTCGTGCCAACTGCTCGAACAACTTGGTACCGAGTTGTGTTAGCCCTAAATATCGTTTATTAGAAAAAGTTTTACAATTTATTGAATGGTATATCGGTTAATATAATGTGTTGTGTTTATTGGGAGTTGGGAATGGCGTAATAATTTGGAATAGAATGGTTCTCATAAAATAATATAATCAATTGTAGCAACCTCCAGTCGTAAATTAGAAGTCTAGATCGTTAATTTATGCTGCACTCGGTTGCTTTTAAGTGTTAGTAAGTTCATTTATTTTTAAATACTTTTTGATGATGATGGAAAAAGAAGCAAAAGGCGTCAAATGAAACGATGGAACCTCAAAAAAATGGTTGGTCTAGGGTGGGCGAGAATTGCCAGAGACAATGACACGGGCCACAATGAATCGGGTACAGTTCCAAGACGTCTCAACTGCACTACGATCAGACACTCAATGTCGTCTTCGCCTCGGGCTGTAATCATCAGGGCTTTGTAGAAGCGCGCTGTGGTGTAGGTGGACTTGTAAATAGGTCGCATGATGTCACCACTGGCGTACTTGCGATTAATTCCAAGTGCGTACTAATGACCGGATCCGGCAAATAAATATGTGTATTGTAAATCCTCTAAACATTGTAAAACAGTAATAAGGGCTTATTATTTTATTTAAGTTTATCAATAAACAATCTAAAATTACTATGCTTGTTTCCTTGCTAGCAGTGAGTCACGAAAAATGATTATGCTTGCTACCAAAACAACAAAACCAGCCCACATAATTAAAAGTAAAAATCAACCAAAACTAATTATTTCCGCATAAGTTCATCTGGCAACGTTGGTCTGATGTATAATTAAAATTTCAGTACAAAGCTGAAACCTCGCAGAATACGTGACCACGAATAATTTAGTTACAGGGATTCCCCTGTCTGTCATGCGCTTTGACTAGGATAGCCATGTGTACGGAATTGTCCGGACACGATACGGTTTGAGTAGATGTGTGCTGACGTTGTAATTCTATACTATGAAATAATTGGACGGTCACGGTCGAGATAATTGCAGTATGTGCAGTATTCATCGTTGTTGTTTTGGTGGAAACCCAAATAAACCAGTAGCAACAGAAAATTGGTGTTATTTCACATTGATGTTACGCTGCTAATGGTCTATCTAGTTTCCGAGAGTTCCCGGTTTTAAATGAACTTATGTTTCTTGTTAGCAGGTTATAAATGTCTTGTAAAATATTTATAGTTTCGAGAACCATCTTTATCCTAGGAAATGATAATGGTTGATTTGTTTTTTTAGGGTTTTAAATGTGGGAAAATTGGTTTAGGTGCATAGATGTAAGTTAAATAGCCTAAGCTTTGCACCTGTACGAAAGGTGACATCATAAATCAAGCATCAGTTACTCAATTTATTCAACTTGATTTATTTATGTTTTAAAATGAAGAGACAAGCTTTTCAAAGCTTCTTTGTTTTTAACACCTGTTTTTTCTCGAAGCGTTTGGCACAAGTTACTTCCATTACTTTTTGTTTTATCCATAAACATAAAATAACATAACTTAGTATAGTAGAAGGGCGAGCCTATTGCCATCAACTGGGCACAAATTCAGACTGTGACTGCTACTGAAAAATTCTAGTTGGAAAAACCCAATAACACTTTGCCCGACCTGGAAATCGAACCCCGAACCTCATACTCAGCAGTTGCGCTTGCGACCAATAGAGAAACGACGCAGTCACCGTTTAGTTTTATTGTTAAAATGTCCCTGATTTTTCTTATTACGTATGGCATCCCTATCACAGGTTTGATGATTACAAAATACAGGACAAGGGTACGTCAGAGGCATATGAAACGTTAAAATAACGAGGGAAATGCAAATCTGACGCATTATCATAGAGTTAACGATTGTCTATGCGCTCTTCAGATAAAAAGGGCCGTGACGTACCCGTTTAGGAAGGGGGGGTGGGGTGCTATTATACGATGCATGAACATTTTGCAATTAAGAGAAATTGAATTTACTGTAATAAAGTTTTCTAGGTAATAATTAAATAGGGACCCAATGGATACAAATGTTTTGCCTGATTTTGGACTCTTAACAGAAAAAGTCTTTAACAACTTTAAACTGAGAGAAGTGAAGAAAAACTTGGAAAGCGTTTTCCATTCAGTAGGACATTGCATATTAGCATATAATGTTCCCACTGCTAGTACGGGCACGCGTTGGTAGATGTCACATTTATTCGAATTTTTAGTTCAAGGACATGCCGGTTTCCTCACGATGTTTTTTTCACGGTTTTGAGAGCAGTGGTTATGAAATAAATTACATAAAGTAATGCGCCTGCCTGGCTTCGAACCCGCGGCTTAATGTTCGTAAGTCCACTGAGCCACCGCTGTTCAGTAGGACATTACGGACTTTTAATTATAATTTTCTCAGTTTTAGATTTAATGCCCTATTGCAGAAAATAAATAAACACAATTAATTCGAAATAAACAAATATTATTGATAAGCACAATCAAAAACATGTTATCAAAATGAGTTATTAATTACACACAACTTCACATGAACGTTACTAGGGTGTTCCACGAACTCATTAATTACGTACATTACAACTCTCCTTTGCTATTTATTGCAAAAGAACATTCTGATAATTTCCGGAAATACAGAAAATAATGAGCGAATTAATTAATGAATCCAATATTCTACTCATTAACTTTCATTCACTTGCATTATTCCCAATTTACCAGGAAAATACGGAACAATGGATTTATAACGACAAATGATGGAAAAATAACGTAATTAACTGCAAAAGTGGGTTGTTGAAGAATACTGATACAAAACCAAAATACATAGAAGGTCCATATAATGAGCAAAAACAGGCACTCGAGCATAGACAAATATAGCAGTACAAGGCACTTTTGGCGCGTTCCTAACATCAGAACTTTCACAGCCATCTTGTTTTTTTTTCCATCATCATCATCAGCCTACAGCAGTCCACTGCTGGATATAGCCTTCTCAATTGCACGCCACTCAACTCAATTCTTAGCAACTCTCATCCAGTTGCTACCAGCCGACCTGCGAAGATCTTCGCTCCACCGGGCCCGAGGGAGTCCCACCTTAAGTTTGCCGATTCGCGGGCTTTACTCAATAACACGTCTACCCCAATGTTCATCAGTTCTACGGCTAATGTGGCCGGCGCATTGCCACTTCAGCTCACTTATTCTGTGAGCTAAATCGACAACTCTGGTTCTCTGTCAGATCAACTCGTTCCGTTTTTTTAATACCTTTCAAAAGACACCTGTGTCACATTTACTGTATCTTAACCGAACGTCCTTCGCGTCGATGGCAAATACGTTTGCACTCGCCGTCTGTGTGTGCGTGTATTTTCGCTCCTTGAATGGAGTTGATCTTCTGCTTTTCTTTTTTGTTGACATAGCGCTGTCAAAAGTCTTTGTGTAGCCCCGCAAGTGACACTTCCCTGAGATCCACTGAAAGGCTTTGGCAGTCGTGGTATTTTTTTTTGCGGCAATAAACAGGATTATGACTGGTTTTTATGTCTGTGAGCTTGTCGCATAATATTGTAGCTTTACAACCTATCTATCTGTTAGTTTTACAACCAACAGCTAGGTCCTGGTTTTATTATCTGGCAGATAACGTCAAGCAAAGAAAGCATTTAAATAATTATATCCAATTTATTTATTAATCTGGAGGTTAGATAGGCAATCGCTCCATATAAATTATTGGTATTTAGCTGCATCCGGTTAGTCCAGAAGCCAACCCCAACATAGTTGGGAAAAGGCTAGGCAGATGATGAAGCAGGCTTCAAATACCCTCGAAAATGAAATGTACCAATCGCAGTTGGTATCTATTTTACTTGGTCAATTTCATTTCAAACGAAACTGATTTTTGGATCCAGTAACATAGAGTTATGTTTTAACCATGATATGCGATGAAAGGCTTTACAGTGGCGTAGCTTATCAATTTTCATGTGCGCTGTCAAAATATGCAGTTGCGGAAAAATCTGCGGGTGACAAGCCATCAACGTTACACTGGTATATCAAAAAATATGTACCTCACATACAAAGTGTAAACGGACCTTTCACGAAGCCGTCAACCATGCATTCTGTACATTAAACTAAGTAACTCTAGGCAAAAATTATTGCTGGGAAACGACTTTTTTTGGGGTGAAAAATCACGTTTAACAGTAGGACTTAATGTAACTTACTCAAAACATGTGCTGATGATGCATTGAATAGTACAGAGATATTTAAAGTAAAGTTATATCATTCAAAACTTGTATTTAAAAAAAGTTGGAACTTTGACCCCCAATATCTCCGTAACAAGACGGTTCCTAGGTATGGTCTAGAACAAAAAAAATATCGCAATGACGGAGAAAATAAGTGCTTTTCGGCTTCGTTAAGGGTCTATGCCCATCATATGACTCCGGATTTTTAGTTCCAGTTCATGGCAATAGGCTTCCTAGAGTGCATATGACTTAACGTAGATACATGTACTTTAAATACACGTCTGCGTTACCATTCGGGTGGCACGCAAAATACGTGCTTTGGACGTGGAGTTGAGGACACCAGCCCGTTATACAATACCCTTCGGGTTAAAAACTGGCTGGTTGCAAGTATAAGTAGTAGATTATGTGTGTCATAGTAGTAGTGTGTAGTACATATAATTAAAATTTCAGACATTTGTCTCTGTAATACATTAATTGGATGAGAAGTTTTGGAACGACAGTTTCGTCACCAACTGTACCTGTAACACGTTTACAACTTGAACAACACTTTCGTCACTAAATGTACCTGTCACGCTTTAGGCAATACGCATGCAGGATGTACAATGAAACACAACACGCATTAAAATAGATAGTTTTAAAGCGTGTAGTACTTGGAAGTACATCGAGTACTTACATGAATACTCACTCAGCGCTGGAGGCTGACAGCTCTTGCTTTTATTACGTTTCCGTTTCCGAATGGGTGGTAGCTATCACTAGGCATTTCACCGGTTTGTATTGTTGTGGTTTAAGTACAATAATAATATATTTTTTGAAAACTCATATTACCGACCTTTATTCTAATTGGGACTGCCACGTTGGTCTAGTGGTCGTGGGTTCGATATCCAGGTCGGGCATTACGTTAATGGATTTTTCTTTCAGAAATTTCTAAGTAGGTGCCACAGAGCTGTACCCGGTTGATGGCAATAGGCTCGCCCCCTACTACATGGAACTTTAACATAACTGGCGAAACATGGGTTATTCTAATTAAGAGTACTAACTTTGACCAAAATGGAGAGGGCTATGCTTGGAGTTTCCTTGCGTGATCAAATCAGAAATGAGGAAAACCGTAAGAGAACCAAGGTTACCGACGTAGCCCGAAGAATAGCCAAACTTAAGTGGCAGTGGGCAGGGCACATTGGTCGCAGAACGGACTGATGGGGCCGGAAAGTTCTGGAGTGGCGATTGGGAACTGGAAGACGTTGCGTTGGAAGGCCTCCCACTAGGTGGACCGATAACCTGGTAAAGGTTGCAGACGCACGGGACCGGTCAATGTGGCGACACTTGGGGGAGGCATATGTCCAGCAGTGGACGTCTTTCGGCTGAAATGATGATGATGAACTTTGAAGACGTCTACTGCGAGGCATAACCCTTCTCTTTTTTTTTGCGTTCGGAAATCCTCATTGATGTTCTCTGCCCTGACAAATAGGATAACTCTGATAGATTACTGGCTAGAACCACATACTGTTCTTCAACTAAATTCGGCCGGGCAACTACACTTGTACAGTACAGTAAGGTGGTATTATTAATTATTGATGAGAAAGCAAAAGTTCACTGAAAACTTTGTTTTATTTGCGAGTATAATATGCTAGGTTCCCAATTTCAATTACTTGTAGAGGTATCTACCACCGAAAACACAATTTATATAGCTGGTGCATAAAAAATATTCTATTAAAACAAATAAAAAAATCAAAATGGTTGCCGCGTGTCGGAATCGAATGTGAATTGAATCGAACAGTTTTTTTTTCGGTGTCGGATAAAATATACGCCCCGTCATATTGTACGTACGCTTTCGACTGCAGAATGACTTTTGCCACGGTGACACTGTTGTTTCTGATATTTTACGTAACTATGTACGTGTAGTTTAAACGAGAAACGTGCTATTTCAGGCTAGACCGCACGCGGCAGTGTACTTCTGCCTATGCGAAAACTGTTAATGATATGATATGATATACTCGCACGCAAAATACGCGCTTGGACGTGGTTTGCGGACACCATCCCGTTTAGACCGCCCGCGGCAGTGTACATCTGCTTATGCGAAAACTGTTAATGATATGAAATGATATACTCGCACGCAAAATACGCGCTTGGACGTGGAGTTGCGTACACCAGCCAGTTTTACAATACAATACAATAACGATATGATATCTAATACATTCTCATTTATAGAGCCAGTTACTGTTGGAGTCACCAGATCGATATTACTTGAGATATTGGACTCAGATTATAATGGAGAACATCATCTGCCTAGTCTTTTTCTATGTTGGGGTCGGCTTCCAATCTAACAGGATGCAGCTGTAAGTTAGTACAGGATTATACGATACCCATTGGTAAGTGTAGTTTTTTGTCAGACTTTCGGGCCACTACCTACCACTAACTACCTATAACGACTGTCAAAGATCTACAAATGACAGCCCGGCCCAACGGCTTAACGTGCTTTCCAAGGCTCCAGAAACTCGGTATGTAAGGGGTGGTCACCCATCCCACGGACCAACCTAGTCAAGCACAGCTAAACGCAAAGATCAACCCGAGCGGCTGTTATTTAGCCAAGAGAGATTCGCAACTTCATCAATACTTCACCAAAACACATTAATTGACAATCAATCCTAAAGAACCCATTCGTAATCAATCGCGTCTCAGTAAAACCCAAATTAAACGATACGAACATATAAACAGCACATCAACTAATAAATTTAGAGGGTTTGTTTTATAGACAGATCGAATTACCCACCACAATGTTAGTTTACCCTCATAAACGTCAAACGTGCTACGGACATGGGTTCTACTTGGGTTTCACACGACTATCCTCCTGTGTTACTGGCTTAATGTACAGGAGTATGGGGGTATCGGTTGCGAAACTGAAAAATGTAATTAGGTAGCGAGCAGGTAAGGCGAAGTGTTTGGGGCGGAAATTAAGATGTTGGTAGGTAGTAATATCTTAATAACGTTATTGCAGCGCATAGGTCAAGACAAGGTTTTCATTTCAAAGCATTTCGTATTTTTACGACATAACATGAGTGACATTGTTTTTGTTAATCCAATATTTATGTATTTTTGAATTTTCACACTCTTTGTCTAGTCCTTCAGTTAGTGGTATAAGTAGGAAATAATGTCAACGACGACATGAAACCTAACAAATAAGATATCACCTAAATGCAGTGGGGATTGTGATCATTGCTTGTTTCTCGTTTGTGTTTTACTATGGGTAAAAACTTGAATTGCAGTTTAAAATCGTTGACCGTATCAATATTTACCACCTGCACGCGCAACATGAACACCGTAAAATAACAGATTTCTTTTGTTTACTTGTCATTTTGTCGATTCTTCCGTCGACAAAATCCGTTTCTCTACGGTGGTCATGCTACGCGTGCTGGTAAGAAAGTGGTCCAAGGAAACATAAAAGATATCTTCCATTTTTAAATTATTTGTCACATTAATTACACAAACAAATGAACATCATCATCAAGATATTGAGCTATTACTCTTTAGGCGAAGATTAATAGCTCAATATGAAGGTACTGAGCTTCAGTTGTTTTCTGTATCCATTAAGTATGTAACGTGAAGTACCATCAATACACGAATGCATACAACTAAATGCGTCCAATCGCGAACGTGCCGAGCCGGCCACAGATGTCCACGCGGACCGATACATAAAATTTTCAGCTGGAAAATAGTCACATCGCAAACTCGTGTAGTTCAATCTCTCACGAGCGAGATTCTCACTGGAACATGCCGTAGATAACTACCAG
This sequence comes from Noctua janthe, assembly GCA_910589295.1. Taxonomy (NCBI): domain Eukaryota; kingdom Metazoa; phylum Arthropoda; class Insecta; order Lepidoptera; family Noctuidae; genus Noctua; species Noctua janthe. The sequence goes on from OU342560.1 coordinate 7,206,791, forward strand.
TAGTTTTGGAAGAAGAAACTACAACGTAACTATTACTGGCTGTTTTTAAAGGCAGTCCATTACCGCAACATTCGTATCTAATGTAACAATCCAAGTTTCAATTTTGTATAGAAACAAGTTATTGTTACTGATTGTATCGTTACAGGTTGCGTTGTAATGCTCGGTTCTCCTCACTCACTGATGTAATACTCAAATCTGAATTTTTACATTACAGGCGAGTTCTTAATACTAACTCAAGACTGTTTTCAGAAGACCCAATCGAGCAGAGCCTAGTCTAAATTGTGCTCCTTTTTTTACCACGTTTTTTCTTTCTGTGACAATCTAGGGTCGTTGATGGAAAAACAAAACTATCGTTGTATCTAATGATAATAATTTCATGCTCATAGTTTTTCTTATTTTTACAACGTCCACTCAGAGATCAATCAACATCACGGTTGTGGGATGTAATAGAACTCACACTACGCAGATGGTAAAATGGACCACTATCGATTCCATAACATTATATTTGTCTCTTCTGTCCCATACCTGTTCAATGTCCCAACACGCTACGTACTCAATTTGTCCGCTTGGCATATGCTTGGCATGCGAAACATGACGCCGGCAACATTTACGTTTCCACGTAAGCGGGAAACGTCCCACTCACGTTACCAGAAAATCAAGTCAACTGACAATGTTACGAGAAATTGAGGAAGACTTTCTAGGATTATTTTCTTCTTTTTTTCCCGCGGAATATGTCAAGAGTCGTTCGTTTTATGTGCCTGATTGATTTATTCTGTGGCAATAGTTGTGTGAGAAAAAACATGAGGACGATTCTATTTTCGAAATTCAAGTGTTTTCTTTTTCTTTTGTGCTTATGAAGGGGTCTCATATTATTATGTGCCAGTACTGCAGACGCAGTAGGCATTATCAGAGTTGTTTTATATATTTGCATGTGGATGAGGCTAATCAAGCTGTTAATAGTTGTAATTTAAAAGTTAATAGCCCTTTAAAAACAGTCGAATTAAAAAGATTTTAACATACACAACATCACGCCTGTAATTCCGAAGGATTAAGCAGAGGTGTACTTAGGTACACCCACATTTTGCCAGTTATGTTTTAAGTCCCATGTAAAAGGGGGCGAGCCTATTGCCATCAAACGGGCACAAATCCAGACTCCGTGGTTGCTGCTGAGAAATTCCTGATGGAAAAACACAATAACGTTTTGCCCAACTCGGGAATCGAACCCAGGACCTCATGCTCAGCCGTCGCGCTTGCGACCACTCGACCAACAAAGAAGTCTAAGAAGCTTTATAGAGTTGAAACTCGCGAGTTACAATTAAATCTTTGCTAATAAAGAAACTCAACAACAAAATCACAAAACAAAAAAACTAAAACAATAGCACGACCACAAAAGCGAAAGGCACCAATGCCTCACGATTAAACTATCCTTTCAAAGGGAACCTGCCTCATTCTATTCAAATCCGAAGCAATTTCCGAGGCAATATTTCACAATCTCCTACCTACCATTGAGATTTACTTGCATCTAGATAAGGCTGGAGTGGACGGTGGGGTCCTAGATAACAATGCAATTTACACTGAGCATCGAGAACGGGTGAAAAGAATCGGCTTGTAATGGCGGGTATCGAAATGTGTTGTGTTGAAGGTAGTGTTGGGACGTTATGCCTTTTAGTTTGTAAAACTGCGTATTGACTGGGTTTACCTTTAGCACTTATATCGTAGCATGTAAGAAGCCTATTTTGGCTTAGTTTTAATTTACTACCATAAGGATCTTAACTGCCGTATTACCCATCGTTTTACCCAGTACCAACTGAGTGGTGGAGGTCAGTTAGGCAGTCCTTGTAAAATTCTGGTATTCAGCTGCATCCGGTTAGACTGAAAGCCGACCCCAACATAGTTGGGAAAAGGCTAGGCAGATGATGAAGGATGATAAGAATAACTTAATCGCAAAGTAATGTAGTGAAATATTTTTCAAGATTAATTTTTTCAATGGTTCAAAACTGAAATGATAAATTTCTGACTATTAAAATTTTAGACGAGTAATATCTTTATCACTAACTTACTTTCATTACGCAACGCTAAAACGGCACAGATCATCTGTAGAGTAACTTAGAAGTAACAGTTGTATAACTTACTAACCGCAACCCTACAATAATAATATAAGCTGGAATGGGAACCGGATTCCCTCCAATAGCAGCGAGCGATCAATATCCCAGACATTAGCCTATATAATTCGCTTCATTGCACGCATTGTGCCAACTAAACTGGTCCAGCCTGCACTTGGACGACATCTAAGTGAATTGGCTTATTGATCTAGATAGATACAGAAATAATTTTGGTAATACCTACAATTAATTATTCATTTATAGGACGTGGTGTATCTACTTATGGGATTTTAATTAAATTAAATTAAATTATCATTGACTGCCTCGTCAGTCAAGTGGTCGCAATCACGACTGCTAACCATGAGTTCCTGGGTTCGATTCCCGGGTCAAGAAAATTGTTATTGGGTTATTCCATAAGAAATTTCTCAGTATCTGACACGGAGTCTGGATTTGTGCCCTGTTGATGGGCTTGCCCCCTATTACATGGGACTTAAACATAACTGGCGAAATGTGGGTGTACTATCGATGTACACCTCTGTCTAACTCTTCGGGGATTACAGGCGAGATCTGTATGTTATAATAGGTCGTGGTGTGAACCTATGTGAATTAAATTATAATTCTGAAATTGAACTCTTAATTAAAACATCTAGTTTTCTCAAGAAACATACCTAATTAAATTGTAAATGAAATCTCGACGTTGAAAGGTTACATAAATATTTGAATTGAACAGAGAGACACTTAGGAAACTGGAAGTCTTCAACGTAACTTAAATATACTCCTAACCACACCCTGGTAGCATTTTGTAAGTCTAAAAATGCTTTAACACCTTTTCATCGTCTTTCACAGGTCTCAGTTCGATCCCAAGACACGCACTTACTTATTTTTCTGATTCAAGTGCGTATTGTACAATTATCACTTGCTTCGGTAAAGAAAAACATCGTAAGGAAACCAGCTTGCCTGAGACATAATCCTCGACGGCATGTAAAGTCAAGTCAGAGGTCCATGAGCGGCGTAAAAACTCTGATACCGGGTTAGGCACTAACCACACGAAAATTAAGACCTTTTCATGAATTCCCTTTGCATCATACGTTTGCCTGAATTCTGATCAACGATAAAAGCAGAAAGCGTAAACTCTTTCATTTCTAATTTAATTTGATTGTGTGTCCTAATAATTTACATATCTAAGTTTTTATAAAGATATTCGCGTCGTCTCGTACCTCGAGTCTCGTTTCCGCAAATGAATTGTAAATAAGGAGGAATGTGGGGCGTACAGGGTTGCCATGTGGACGCTTTTAAGTGGATTGCTCCGATATTTCGAAGAACATAAAGTGCTGACGGAATAATTAACTTTTTATAGTATTACATGTTATTATCGAATTCCGACGCAACGAATGAAAGACTAATTTCGGGGGACTACATTGAAGGAATCACTTCAAGCTTCAAATTCTCAAATCAAAATACAGCGGCAAGTCTTACTAGTCAGATGACACGGCACAAGGCGTAGTTTAACTATCGATTTTACCCTAAAATCAGTATAATTAAATCTAGGCAGATATTCGTTCTTAACATTTACTTTAGCTCATCATACATACAAAATGAGGGGCCTCTCCAAAAGTTCTGCGAACCACAGGGATGGCGCTCTGCTTCTCTGCCGGTGAATATGCCTGTCCAGTATGGGACCGTTCTGCCCACACACACCTAGTGGATACAGCCTTAAATGAGACGTGCCGCATAATTACTGGTTGTCTTAAACCGACCCCGGTACGAATGCTGTACCCACTGTGTGGCATCGCGCCTCCCCAAGTTCGCAGGACTATAGCCTGCCGTATCGAGAGGACTAAGCTACAAGCTGACTCACGACAAACCACCCACTCACCCAATGCACAGCTACGTCTCAGTGCCCAGAGGCTGAAAAGTCGTAAAAGTTTTCTTGGGTGTGTGGGCCCAGCTAGCCCAGTCAATTTCAACGCCTCCACATCAAGATGCAACCTCTGGCGGGAGCGGTTTAAACCTCCTGACAACTTCAAAGATCCATCAGAAAACCTTCCACCTGGACACCGTTGAGTTCCGGAGTTGCCGTGGTCGACTTGGAAATCTCTAAACAGACTTCGAACCCTGGTCGGCCGGAGCAAAGACAATCTCTGCAGATGGGGGTTCATGGACGGCTCAGATCTCAAGTGCCTATGCGGTGTCTCCCCACAAACAATGGCCCACCTACCATATTGCCCACATGCCCTATCTCCTGCGCTCTTGCTGATTTATTTACTGCATCAGTGAGCGGGATACGCGTAGCTGAGTTTTAGGCTAAACATATTCCTTTTTTATATTATATTATTTTAGAAGCTCGCGAGAGTGCGACCAACATCCACGTGGTGGATTGCAATGATTGATTGAGTCTTGTAGTCCAGTAGTACGCCCAGTGAATCAAATTATAATATTCGTATGTTTAATTTATACTTAGGAAAAAAACATCATCATCAACAACATATTATACATACTTCAATGTAGTGATAGTAAAAAAAACAATGATTACTAAGTAAAACTACCGCCGCCACTACCGCTTACTCACGTCCGCCTAAAATTCGTGATTCTATAACTTAATTTATTTTTAAAAAACAAGTCAAAGAACATTACCTCTCCTCTATACTGTAATATTCTGGATATATATTATAGGTATATATTTACAGTACAAGTATTTATTTTATATGTGTATATTTGTATGTATGTTTATTTTATATAGGTATAACTTTGTATTAAGTTGCAATTTTAATTTTCCTGTTTTGTCGTTTCTACACACTGTGTCTACATTTCTAAACCTACTTTCCTCTCGCAGGTCTTCTGAAAGAGATTTCGCATGAAATAAGCACTACCTTCGTGCTCTATCTTAATGTAATATAAAACAGACAAAGACTGACAGCAAATCAGAAAGAAGACAGCTGCTCAAGCATATGTATAACATATATACATGTCCCAGATCCTTCGTGTTTTATCTCTAAACAACACTATCTGAATCTGGAGGTTCTATATGATGTTCCTGGCAGAATGACTGGCACCGCAATGTGCTTACATAAGCACGCAATGTTCTTACATAAGCACGCAAGCCCGTAGGCCTGTCCTGGTTTAATTATCTAACGTTTTCGTATCATTTGCGAACTGCGTTATCGTTGTGTTTAGCATGGCAGTTGTGTCTTGTTCTTTTAGGAGAAAATTTGCTTGATTTTCGAGTTAATTTTCATGTTTTATTATTACGATAACAGCAAAGTCTGTCAGCAAAGCAGCTCTGAAATTGTTGATACAGCAAAATGTTTTCTGTAATCCGAATATAAAAAATCTCAGGGGCTAAACAAATACTATAAGTATACAGAGTAGAAGACACACAAACTCACAAACGAATACTAAGTGTTCAGTTATCATCGTAGATTTAAAAAAAAACTTCTGTTCCATACATTTTGACCTTGTAGGAAATAGTTGATTTTTTTTCAGATTACCGATATAAAATTTATATGTGGTTGGAATGATGTACTAAATACGTGGTGTTCATTTTTGCCTCGATTTCCCTTCCAGCCTGTATAATTAATACGTTACAGTTTAAGTTAAAGATAAGAGGAGCTCGGGTCGATCTTTAGGTTAAGCCGTGCTTGCCTAGGTTGGTCTGTGGATGGGTGACCGCCCATTACATACCGAGTTTCCTCCGTGCCTCGGAAAGCACGTTAAGAGGTTGGTCCCGGCAGTCATTTGTAGATCTTTGACAGTCGTTAGGCAGTCAGTGGCCCAAAAAGTCTGACAACCAGTCTTACCAAGGGGTATCGTATTACCCAGTACAGACTGGGTTGTGGAGGTCAGATAGGCAGTCGCTCCATGTAAAATACTGGTATTTAGCTGCATCCGGTTAGACTGGAAGCCGACCCCAATATAGTTGGGAAAAGGCTAGGCAGATGATAAGTTTAAGTTAAAGATAACTAATAGATTTGTACCTATAAGCAGCACGGTATTTTCCATCCGAACAAAACAGTTTAACCTTTTGAATCTAAAAGTAAACGACAACATTAACACAATTCCAAACTCGAATTCACATCACGCCTCTAGTATTATGTAAAGTTCTTTCCCTCACATAATAGTTTCACGTACCTTGCAGGCAAAACCACAAACACAAATTACTATTAAAAGGAGTATCTACTCCAATTAGCAAGTATATACAAAACACAAACGGCGAAGTACGTTTCTCCTCTACCAGTTTATTCAACAGAACGACAAAGCGCCCCAGGATTATCAACAACGGAACCTATTACCAAGATAATATTAAAATTCCGTTTGTTTGTAACAAATTGAGGAAACGGAAAGGGCTCCTCTAATGAGATAATAACATTTTCCGCACAGGTGGCCCGCTTTCGGCCCTCTCCCTGTGAATATTCCAATTTACTATCTTGCGGCGACGGCCTGTGTAATCTTAAAACTTTATGGGTCAGCATGCCTGTTTATGTAAGTTTTGTGTCTGCATGTTTCACTTTAGAGGAGCACCAAATTAGTTGGTGTTGGAATAGGATAGCTTCTAAATATAACCACTTTATTTATGAAAACCTGTATGACTGGTCCAGTAGTTCCAAGCATGACTGCTGAGCATAAGGTCCTGGGTTCGATTCCCGGGTAGGGGAAAATGTTATCACGAATTTCTCAGTAGCAGCCACGGAGCTTGGATTTTTGCCCGGTTGATGACAATAGGCTCGCCCCGTATTACATGGGACTTTAAACATAACTGTCGAAATGTGGATGTCCTATTAAGTACACCTTTACCTAATGCTCCGGGGATTACAGGCGTGATGTTATGATGTTATATAATATGTATTTATGTTTGTTTACAGGTGTAAAAACTTTTCGACAACGCGTAGCGAATTCTTTGCTACGAACACGGTAAGCGTAGCAGTGGTGCTACGCCGTAGTCAGAGTGCTACGCTATATTGTTGGTACAGCCGCTGCTACTCAAAATTAAACGTTACACTTTATGCATTAAATCCTATTTTATTACTTTCGTGGACAGGCAAGTAAACAGTTTATTCGTCGTTGCCCAGGATATGCTAAACATTTGCTTTGGAACTGTAATTCACGTTCAGCGAGAAAGATGGCGCTTCTTATATGGGTCATATAAATCGTGGTAAATGATCCCCGTAACTAATTGCTGAAATTAAAATAAATTGCTTAGTCCTGTCATGAAAATGAGCACGCGAAATTTGATTAAAAACGCTTTTGTTCTATGAAAAAGATACTATTAATGAATAGACTGCTGTCTTTTATTATAATTCTTCGAAAATCTTATTTCTGAGGATAGTCATCAGTCATCAGCTTCACATTATTTTCAAAAGAACATCAGAGTCTAGTTGTGAGATTGGCTCGGCCCTTACCACATATGATTTAAAATAACTAGCTTCTGTTAATTTAATTCACTTGCAACTGCGTAACTACTTAACTAAAATGTAAATAAAAATCTTTAATGCATATTCGTTATTAATACATCATCATAATTCACATCATTTCATTTAGTTTTAAGTAAAATTATCTTGTACTCAAATCTTAATAATACTGTAATAAGCATACATATCAGAGCTTTTATATTATTTTTATTGATTCCTATAATTTATTAGTATGTACTGCTGTTGGTGGACCAAACAAATAAATAAAACAGATAAAATGAGGATTTGGACTTATGCCTATCCTTTCGGATTTTACATACATTCGAAATAAATATTAAACTCGTGATACTATGTTATGTTATTTCACCAGCACAAATTTTCTACTACATCAAAATATTTTCAGAAACAAACTACTCACAAGCACATTTTACGTCGATTTTCGTCCAAAACGTTTCGGTACAATACTTCAGCTTTAACGGTTATACGGTTATACCGATTGCTGAACACGTAAACCGTAATTCAGTTCGCAGGTGTGCCGACAATCCGAAGACAAGTCTACACATTGAAATTTAATAAAACTTCCCTTATTCGGGCGCTTACAATTTACGGCGTGTCAGAGGAGACGCGCAGAATCTATTGTAGTCGCAGATGAGAATATTAGTGGAGATAAATGTTTGTGAGTTATGTGATAACGTGTGTGGAGGGAAATATTAAAAGTTAGTTGAAACAAGAGAAAGAGGTAAGTTCATTGCATCTCTATTAGTATCAAAACTCAAGTAAAACAATATACGGCGCCAAATGAGAAGTGAATTATAGTTATGTAATATTCTGATAATTAAAAGAAATCAAAGTAACAAAAACGACCACGTCTCCACTCTGTAATCGTAAAATAACCAGTTGTTTTTTTTTTACACCCTATATATACCGTTTCTAAGTAATAACAGCCGCTCGGATCGATATTTAGGTTAAGCCGCGCTTGCCTAGGTTGGTCTGTGGATGGGTGACCACCCATTACATACCGAGTTTCCTCCGTGCCTCGGAAAGCACGTTAAGCCGTTGGTCCCGGGTGTCATTTGTAGATCTTTGACAGTCGTTATAGGTAGTCAGTGGCCCAAAAAGTCTGACAACCAGTCTTACCAAGGGGTATCGTATTACCCAGTACTAACTGGGTTGTGGAGGTCAGATAGGCAGTCGCTCCATGTAAAATACTGGTATTCAGCTGCATCCGGTTAGACTGGAAGCCGACCCCAACATAGTTGGGAAAAGGCTAGGCAGATGATGATGATATACCGTTTTCCACAACTGGGCGGAGGCCTCCCCTTTCTCCTTCCGAACTTCTTCGGTTTTGCAATTTCTGGCCACGTTTGGCCTGCCAGTTATTATAAGTCTTAAAATACAGCCGGATTTTTGAAAAAAAAATCAATCTCTAGTTCCAGTTAACTAAAATCGTTACATTTCCGAAACGAAAAAAAAAATGTATTTATTTATAATGCCAACATAATCATCCTGTATAACCACGTACATTACCTACCGTACATTCCCTTTACCGTGTTCTAATCAAGCAAGCGAATTGCTACTAATTCATAATCAATCAGAGTAGTTCCTGCTTGTACTCGATATATCCACGTCCCGAGCTTTGTGTGCCAAACTACAACACATCTTATCGTCATGTTACACAGCGGTTTGAACTACAGCATGTATTTACTTACTAACGAAATTCGAGTATTATAGAATGCAAATCTAGAATCGTAATAAGTCAACACCATTCATATTATACGTCTGTATAAAGGTATTTAACAATTAGCGCGCGCCCTATTAAATGGGACTTAAACGTAACTGGTGAAACCTGGGTGTACTATTAGGTACAATTCTGCTGGCTGGATCTGGGTCAGTCTATGTGCGGAACATGGAGAATAGGGTCTTGTTTCGCGGCTTGGGAGAGATCAGAAATGAACTGCGAAAGCCTGAAGATCATTCATATTACCTAAGTCATAATAGAAATGATACAAAATAATTATTGCAAATATATAAAATGCTAAACGAATTTCCCTTTCCTAACAAACGCACGAAAACGTCGTCGTATACCCGAATCAAATAAACATTTTACACACAAATATACATATAAACAGTCGCACGCGTGCGGCCGTACTCTCGATACCTTCCGATACAATGGCCGAATGAAATCGAAACCCCGAATCCATTACGCACTACACGTTGGCGCGTACAATTTATTTTTTGTATGAAAGCCTCAGGGGCCCGTAATGGCGAAAGTTTTTCCTTCAGAGGTAATTGTGAGGGCCGATGCAAGGCAATAAATAACCACAGTCCCACAGTCCTCGGACCCTTGATTGAACTTGTTAATGAATGTAGGATAAGAAATAAGAAATTCGAATATCGAAACTCTCTTCTTCCTCTCTTGTTACACTGAAAAATGACTGAAGTTTTTATTCAATTTCGACGTCGAGTTTTCGAGAGTCGACTTGTAATTTTCTTGTAGACGATACCCCTAATTCTGATATGACATCCCTTATTTGAATTCGGAAATCGGTGTTCTTTTTTACTTGGAGCAATTTAAAGGAAACTTTTTTAGGTTATATTTAGACATAATTTATTGGCACTGATTGGGAGTTGGGGAAGTGTCTAAAGATGTTAAATTACTTTAATGAAACGCATTAATTACAAGAGGAATATTTAAAAGATTTAAAAAAAAACCATTCAGAGGCCTTACAAGTTTTGCACATAACAAAATCAAAGCAATTATTTCAAGTAGGCCAGTTACAGGCAGTTTTAAACTGCCGAAACAAAGACAACAATGAAATGTAGCTACAGTCCCAGTCTCAAAGCATAATAACTGCGAAAGTACTGTAGTAAACTTTATTCTTCTTTAAATCCCATATCAATACTGTGCCCGTATATATGAAGTAGGTAAAAATACATTTGTAATTATTATTCCAATCAGAACCGTCAACAAATATCCTTCCAACAACAAACAGAGTACGCCAACAGAAACATTAGACGATACAAGGAAAACCCGATAACAAGCTCAAGCCGAATGTTCCAAATAAAAATGAAAAAAAAAAACATTAAAAACACGCATCTTTGAAAGCAAATATCAAAGGCAAACTCCGTCGGCCGAATCGGATGTAGTTATCAATAATTCCGTTCAAGATATGCATTAAAAAATGTCTAGTCGATACGTCAAAGGGAGGTCTGTTTTGTTAACAAAGTGTGTTCGTGATCTGTAAGCCAATGAGACGGGGCGAAACCCTTGTTTTCAATAAAAACAACTCACTTTCAACTGTGTCCACGCTTGGGAATCTTGGCAATGTGACACAAGTCACAGTATTAATATGGAACAGTGAGGACACCACGGAAATGTTTCACTTATGTCCGGAGTTTGGTCTTCCTAAGGGAGGCTTTAGGCGACGTGGATGGACTGTGCCAGCAGCCGAGAGCAGGTGTGCTAGTGATAGTGCTGTTGGAAAGTGTTTGCAGTATGCAATGGGTACTTTCCATTTAGCTCGGAACTACTTTGGTCAACTTTGTGGTCAAAAGCAGAGGATTCCTACCAAATGGAGGCTTTCATGCGTATGTACGTAAGTAGGTACAGTCTCCAGCAAATTAAGTTACCACAAACTGTCCTCCAAATGATTTTAAACCATAAAATGTTGAGGGTTAAGTTCAAAATCGAATGAGGAAATTTGACAGTTTGTGGTAACTTGATGCGCTGGCGACTGGTCATTAACGGGGTTTTTATTCGCCTTATTTTAGGGTGCTTGCATAAACCTGGTCCCGTCTCCTTGACTATTTTCCCGTACTGATTTATACCTATCCGTGTCTGTACTGGAAACCGGTATCTTATTGCAAGCACCCTTTCACACAGATACGTATACCTACTTTACACTAAACCCGTGTGTGCTATTAACTATGCATAATAGAGGTGTTTAAACCAAAAGCCTGCACTGCCTGCCTATCTCACTCCCCCCAATCAAATAGAGCACAAAATATTGTGAATTTCAATTAGTTTGAGAACAACCCCTTTTGCGGGGTCACGTCATATTACAAAAGGACAACGTGGACTCCTGTTATTCTATGGTCGGCCAATTAAATATAGGACCACTGTTCTACAGTGGTCCCTTCGAATATTCAAGATAACGTGAATTCGTGGACAATGTTGTGGGTTACTTGTGTAGTAACATAAATATGGAATCGATTGTGTATAAATGTATTTCTAAGTATTGTGCTAATTTAAGAATCTATCTGCCTGGCATGTAACTGTTTTTTGCCCTAACAAATAAAATAAAATAACTAATACGAAATAAGGTTGTTAAAAATAAAATATGCGGCAACTTTGCCAAGGAAAAAAATTTTTCAGTTAAATTATGGTTAAAATTACAATTAAATTATAATATATGATAATAAAAATAATGAATGAAGAAAAAAAATGAAAAAAAAAAAAATGAATAATGAATGATGATTTCCGACTTTTATTCATTCATAGGTAATGAAATCTTTCTAAAAAATTCTAGAAAGATGTTGTAGTTCACTGTTATGAAGTGAAGTGTTGTCAGTGAAGTTTAGGCTGAAAGGCAGAGTGGTCTGTCCGTTTCCCATCAGCTTAAACTGCACTATGTTCTACTTGTACTTATTTCAAACTGAACAAAATTTTACGTTGATACTCGGTGTAGAGTACATTGATGCTGCAACCGGTTACCAAATTTATTTGATGACCGATTACCGAACCGACCGAAACCGAAAGCTATACCGTGCTGGCCGTGGCCGTTGACCGAAATTAATTGGTTTTTTTTATTTTTTATTTTTTTCGTGATTCGAGACAACTCCAAAGTAGAACATGTTATTTTCAAAACTGACGAAAAGTTTTAACGGTTTTTGGTCAAGAATCTTGTACTGAACAGTAACAGTTAGCGCATCGATGTTTCTAACACCGTATTTTAATGCATCTGAACACTTATATAGAATTATGTACCAATATGTTGTTCAGCATCTAGGAGCTCGTGGCTAAATAATAACAGCCGCTCGGGTCGATCTTTAGGTTAAGCCGTGCTTGCCTAGGTTGGTCTGTGGATGGGTGACCGCTCATTACAAACCGAGTGTCCTCCGTGCCTCGGAAAGCACGTTAAGCCGTTGGTCCCGGCTGTCATTTGTAGATCTTTGACAGTCGTTAGGCAGTCAGTGGCCCAAAAAGTCTGACAACCAGTCTTACCAAGGGGTATCGTATTACCCAGTACTAACTGGGTTGTGGAGGACAGTCGCTCCATGTAAAATACTGGTATTCAGCTGCATCCGGTTAGACTGGAAGCCGACCCCAATATAGTTGGGAAAAGGCTAGGCAGGTATGTTGTTCAGCATCTGAGTTAGATGCTCATTTGACCAGTCTAACCAGCAACGCTTTACCCATATTTCTCGTAATAAGCACTGGCAATATTGCCCACTGTTACAGAGCCCCGAAGCGACTAGATAAAATTGCATCGGATTAATTTGCCTACCTGTTCGAACGATGCGACCCCTGTCCCTGACAGCCTTTGTGCGGAGATATGGACTTCATTACGTACATATGTACATATCGGGGGCTATTATGGGCCAGGAATTAATATGGCGTTCTGATTTGACCTCTACTTTTTGATTACTTTTATTAGGTTGCTCGGGGCAGGGATATTCTTTGGCAATTTTTTTTTTTTTGTGGGTTTCTACGTCAAATATGGACGATTTGAATATTAAATTACCGAGATATTTATTGGATTTAATTTACACTAGTCTAACAGCGGTTTTTAAATTGTACATTTTGTGATAACTTCATACAGCGACTCATCTTGCTAGCAACAGCGCCTGAAAATATCGAAAAGTAGTTGTAGTTCACTTCAAACTACAAAATATTATAAAAGAAAAAAAAAATAATACTTAAATGGCTAATGAAATATCCATACTGAATCATTAGAAGAAATCAAAACACTACCAAATACGTTGCATAAAGTAGTAAATCATCAAAACCACGATCAGAAATTTTCCATTTTTTTTTTTAATTTGAGACCTAGTCTTCTATATTACCGTTACTGTCCTATTTTGAAGTCTACCAAAAGAACCATATCTAATGAATCATCAAACAAATAATAAAACTCCCAACATTGTATCACACCAATTACAACATCCTCAAACTAATCCAAAGAAGAATAATCTTCTGGCAATACAATAGTTTGTCATAACAACCGACCATCTTTGTCCACGCGAAAATATTGCCCAACTAAGGCAATAACGAGCAGTGTTAGTTGCCAACTTTGTCCAAGTTTTACCAACTATTTTTGCCCGTCATAATAGCCCGAGTTCAGGCGATCTGCTGTTTTCATTGGGGCTGTCTTTATTCCGCTTTTTTTTCTTTTATTCTTGGATAAAAGTGGTGTTAAAGTTTCTATTACGTGTTAGGATTGGACGATTGACACTTTTTGTTTTTATTTTTTTACTTTTTAGTTTAGTTTGTTGTTCAGTTTTCAATGAGAGTAGATACTTAATTTGAATGGAAATTGCTTTAGTAAGGGAGTAAGTTTAACAATTGTTTACTCTTTATTTTAAAGTCGTTTGGCTCGAAACCGGTCTTCATTGTGTTGTTTAAAAACGATCTTGTGTTTTTTTTAATTATTTGGAATAACTCATCTGACGACTTTATTATGACTATACTCAAATCCACCGTTTTCTTAATCAAATCAAGTCAAATCTACAAAGAGCAACAAAGCACACATTCCTATCTAGTAACATGACATGACACCTGTAATCTAACAAAGGGCAAAAACAGAGCCACACATAGGTACTTACAATTATTACCAAGAGAGCATCTTCATAAAAAACAAAACACTGCTCGTTCAACGACCCCTCAAAATCCAATAAGCAGTAATCCACAACAAACTGCGATCAGTGAACAACTGAACCCAACAATAGTCAGCAGATATGGAACTTCCGTGCTATTGAACTGCTAACATATCGAGCTGCCGTAAAAAGTGGACATTGTCCTCATAAAGACGGCTAACCGATATCGATATTAGAGACGATACCGGAACGATTCCATTTCGGGTTATTGCGATTTTGATATTTATATTGTTGTTTTGTCTAGTTCATGAAATAAAGTTTAGGAGTCATGTTTAGGATCAGATAGTTTATTGTTACTTAGAAACTATGGCTCTAAAAAGAAACTATCGGTACAAAGAATGGTTAAGAAAATATCGGTAAAATATACCGAGTCCTATTTGTAATAGAATTTAAATTAATTCAGACGGAATCTGTAATAACTGAACTAGAAGAATGAATAAAGTAATTTCCTTCAATCCATTTCCTTTTTAGTCGCCAACAGTGAGAATGTATGAAAAAAACAACTGGCAGTCAGTCAGCGATAGACCAGACTTTGTTCATTTTGAACTTGACGCTTACAACCCGGCCGATCTCACCAACGAAGCAAATTGCAAACTTAACTCAACCAAGTTGTACAGCCAAATCATATTCGAAGTCATGTGACACGCGAAAAGCACCCTCCTGATGGATTATAACTCCCTCTTGCAGAGAAGAGAACTGTATCGCAGTAGTGGGAATATTATAGCCTGATAATGGTCATAGTCGGCGGCTGACTACACGTATCATTGAACGCGGCCTTAATTTTTAATATTCTACGTGATTTTCAGCAAAAATATAAGAAATATTTTTATATTGAACACTTTTATATAACGAAAAACATCGCCTTCCAGAACAAAGAAGCAATGACGTCATCATTGCCCAGGTGTGCCCAGCCTTCCATAATCCCATACACGACACCCGCGGGACAAGAACCTTCGCAGAAATTCCTTCCGCCATATTTTTGTTGGCTCCTACAACATTTGACGCGTTTAAATATAACGTCACGTCCAAGCTGACGCGAAGTGTTTGATTTATAATGTTGTATCCTTAGACCCACGTCACTCGATTTGTACAATAAATAATCGTTTCTCCGTGACAAGTAACGGGGCAGGATATTTGTTGTTGCGCTCTGAATACAAAGGGACTGGTTAGATGGTAAAGTCGGAAAGGCTTTCTAAAAGGTTAGGGAATTTTCAGATGTATTGTAGAGATTTTTTTTTGGTGTCTGCTAAGGTAAATAAGTTAATTCTCGACAATTAACTTGATTATGAAAGTAAACATCGTTTCAGGTAGTCAGTGCAGTGGCCCGAAAGTCTGAAAACCAGTCTTACCCAGGGGTATCGTACCCAATACTAACTGGTCAGGTAGGCAGTCGCTCTTTAGCATAGCTCGATAGCAGCCGACCTCAACATGTTGGGAAAAGGCTGGGCAGATAGTGATGTAAGTTAAAATCGATAATTGTTATAGATATTACTTTCATAATAGTCGATCGCTCTGAACACTGCAAGATTGCTCGTAGAATGCTACAGAGAAAGAATGAACGGTGAGCATTAAGTGATTTTTAGCTTAGAAGTGAAATGTTTTTTTCTTGCCGGGCACCAAATCTTAGTACCTAACTATGACGAAGGAGACTACGTTAAGAAGATTGCGGAAACGTTTTCTTATGTCCGTTTATCACAACGCTAACTATGATAACCGTGGGAATTTTATTCAACTGTCATAATTTTTCATAGACAAAACACTAGGAGAGTTGGAAAGGAATGCGGGAGGTCATTGCCCAGCAGTGAGACAGAACAATTTTTTTTTTATACTCATTCACTTTTATCACGAAGCGGGCTTGCGAGCCGCACGGGGGCTCTGCTACCCAGTAATGCACGGTACGATAGTAATGAGACAGAACGACGTCACGCGGCTAACAGCTGATAGGTCAAAGGCGCTCGCGCGAGTTTCATACGGCTGTTGTGTTATTGTGATAAAAGTGAATGAGAATAAAAATTAAAAAAAAATTGGGAAAGTTGTTTGTTATCATGAGTGCAATCACGTGTTTAAGTATCGGTCACTAGCTACCAGTCACCCTATATATTAGAAACTTGTGCTGTACTCGTAGGTCGCTGATATGAAAATTCTGACAAGTTATCAAATCTATTTACAAATACATAGGTACAACAAGATTAATTACACAACATAACCTCTTTCTATCTTTCACTCCTGAATCACTATTACAAATGTACCGAATACGTCTGATTACCCACAACTAATTGTGCAATAATGGAAATCCTTATCGCACACCTGATCCGAAGGATGTAATATCTAAGAAATCATTTTCTCATTAGCACAGCAATCCCGTGGTGGATGTATCTTTCGTCCATTAGGATGTACCTGGACAGGGAAAACTGTAAACGAATAGTTTTGGGAGTATTCGTTACAATATGTGTTGTTATTTATGTTAATGAATATTAGATGTAGGAGTGAAGGGAAAGTACATTTTTATGAATGTGTTACGTAACTTTTGGCTAGTTAAATTCCTTGGCTGAAAATATTTGATTTTATTTCCTGTATACAATATTTGTATGGAAATTCATATATTGTAAACTAGCTGTTCGTCCCCGTGAAATGATAATAAAAAAATTACTTCCTTATTTGAATCAGATAACATCAGCTATATACCCATAAAAGTCCTGTCAAAATCGGTCCAGCCGTTTCAGAGATTAGCCGGAACCAACAGACAGTCCAAAATTCAATAATATGTGTTTTTGTTATAAGTACCGTAAATACTTTGATATGCATTCAATAAATAATGTTATTTTGAAATTAAAAACACACACTTCAATTTTATTTATTTGCATATATGTGGAAGTAGCTCTGTCCGTTTGTCTGTAATCTTTTCACGCCTCATCGACTGAACGGTTTTCGACAAAGTTAGGCACACGGGTAGACTGGTAGTTAAGTATGTTCCCGTGGCAAAGCAACCGGCCCGAAAAGCTACTGGCTAATAAAATGCCAAACTATCGGGTAGGTTTATTTATTTATGAAGTATGGAAGACTTACAGCTAAACAAAACAGAATAAAAAGTAAGTGAATCAACAAGCCTTTTGTAGGTACTGCTATTCTATACTCAAACTTTAGCTGCGTATTTGAAGCCACGATTGCAAAACCGATGACATAAAAAATATCATCTAAAACTCACAAGACAAACTCCTAAACTAGTGCTCAGATAAATTCTATGCCGAAAAACCTACTTTCGAACTTAAGTCTAATAACAATACAAACAAAAAATGTTCGTCGAAAGATTTTTAATTTCTTCGCCAAAGTTCGCAGACGGCGTTTTGTCAGGATTTCCATCGGTTTAGTGGGGACCACAAGGTTTTCTGAGTAAAACAAACTATTTTTCTTGGTAGCGACTTTTCCTGGATAAAAGAAAACTTGCTCTAACTAAGCGAGGGAAGATTGCACTTATTTATTTCAAGCAGTTATGTATAGTCGACACCTGCATTCATTTTTGCTGGTATTTTTAAAACGGAGCTGTATTTTTAGGTGTTGCTCGAGTTTTAGTGCTGTTTAAGATGTTAGGAAAGGTGAGATAAGAAAGAGATATTTTAGTTTCAGACTGCTAGATGTTTCGCTTTTGTACTGGTTTGTTCAAGATTAAACTAAAAACAAAAAAAAAATGATATAAAATAAAACCTTATTCTCAACTTACCAACTAAGAACTTAACTAAAAGTATCGAAATTAAAACGAAATAGAACAAACTAAATCAACGACTTCTAATTACACGACTCAGAAAACTGTAAGACCTCTACTTACACAAAATAAATCCCGAGCTAGCCAGTCCTCTAACAAGACCTCAAAAAAATCTAACGACGCAGAAAATCTAGCTTACAACCACAATGGATCCGTACTTAAACTAGGAGTACCAGGACCCCATTCAAAGACAGGAGGCTTAACAGCCCAGCAAAATGCAAAGTTAATTTTAATGCAGCCCCATCTCGTTATCTGGATGGTCGATGCTTCTAAAAGGATTGCCTTGATCTTCAAGCAAGGCGAGGTAATATGGAAGTCAACTTTGCCCAAGTTGGGACAACATGCGGGCAAGTTTGCCCAAGTCTGGAAGTTACAATCGGTAATGTATTAAGGGCCAATTAATAATTAGGGGGGGGAAAGTTTTGCTGTTTTTGACGACAAATATTGCTGGGGAGTTTTTGAAGAGGGTTGTTTTATTGGCGGGTTTGGTTATCGAAATAACTTGATCTGCTGTTTAAGCAGTTTAAGTAATGCTTAGCTTAGCAAAAGGGAAAAATAGAACAGTAGCTTTCTCTGAGAAGCCCATACATGTTTAAAAGTTTTTTTTTATAATGTGATAAAATATTCTCTTAAATAAGCACAAATACCATTATTTTGTATTTGTTTGCGGTCAATGTTCCTGGGATCTTTGTTTAGAAATATATATAACATTACCGACATTACCAAGTTATTCGCGTACATAAAGGTACCTATATTATATCATTGGTAAGTCTTTCTTTAACTTTATCCCTTTATTCCCTTATTATTATTTATTTATATCAGAGAATCTCCATAAGTTACATTAATATATAGCACAAAAATATAAAATGTTAGTGTGTTAGTAACACAGAAATGTACCTAAAAATATGATAGTTTTTTTAGTACCTATATTTAACTGATGCCTGTGGCTGTCCTTATCTACTAATTCTGGAAAGGATAGTCAAAACGGGCAGCAATCACATTCAGAATGCTGTTGCTGCTGCTTCGTAGACAGTGCAGCAAGGAGTTTGCTTACCACTTAATGCATTTTGAAGCTCTTCAATAAAGAAAATCTAAATAAAAGGCCAGTGCTCTCTCCATACTATCTAGTCTCGTAAGAACGCAATGCTAATCCCTCTGGCGCTATTATTTTCTCATTGCGAGCCGTTTTTACTCGCTGCATCCCGTACGTCAGCGTATAATTAAAATACTCGCGATACCGGACGAATTGAATCCTACAGATTCTTTATAGTAAAGTAGGTAGGATGTAGGTCTCGGGTTTTTATTTCTGAGCTTGATTTAGAAATAAAAGTCTGGTATTCGACGAAACGAGGGTAATCTTTTATGCCAGAGCTATAAAGGGTGGTTATTAATTTTTTATGTTTATGGATCATTTGAATTATAATCTATAAACGTTATTCTGATTGTATCACGAAATGAATAGGTGTACAGACAGTTTCTATTGTAGAATTGGCAAAGTAACTTTGAAACTAGTAGCGCTAGTGTAGCATGTTCCAAACATGGTCATTGTTACATTTCAAATTAGGTTGACCTAATTGGTCAGATTGGGACTTAGATATGACCGCGCCAAATACAACGTGCTTTGATAGGCCTTCTCCATTCAGCCAGCACCTGATTCCTGAAAAAGAAGATTTAATATATGAAGATCCTAAAGAAATCATGACAGTTATATTGACTTATTATTACATACATCGAACTTATATTGAAATAGTAAGAACACTATTTATATTTTTATCATTACTTTAGTTCTACTTGTAGTCTGTATATAATGTACATAATATTATAACAAGGACTTTTTGACGAAGATGGATTCGGTACAAATGATAAATGTAAATCTATTGAAATAAAACCTTCCACAAAATGTAGGCAAAGTTACCACACGAAAACGAAGTGCAAAATTAAGAAAACATTATACGTTACTTAGGTACTTTTAAACGGTAAGTTTGATACGAGTTGAAAAACTAAACTCGAAAAAGAAAAGCAATTGTGAAACTTTTACCAATTTGCGAGAATAAAGTGAATTTCAATCAAAGTTGTTTGAAATACAAACTAAAGGAGTTGCGGAGTACAGCGTACACCTTCGACAAACACCGCCAGCTTCCAATCAGATAAGGTGCGCCGCTTCTGTGTTTTCACATTTTCAGAGAGAATTCATAAGAGAAAATGTATTCTTATTTTAAGATGCTGAACATATATTATTTGGTGTTCTTGTGCATGATGAGGTGAAAAGCACTTTATTTTCGATAACTTTAGTAGGTAGGTCATAAGTACGTAAGTCGATAGTAAATCGACGCCTGTAATCGCCGCCGAAGGGTTAGGCAGGGGTGAACCGAATAGTACACCTACATTTTGCCAGATATGTTTTAGTCCCATGTAATAGGGTGAGCCTATTGCCATCAACCGGGCACGAATCCAGACTCAGTGGCTGCTACTGAGAAAATCCTGATGGAAAAACCCAATTATATTTTGCGCAACCCGGGAATCGATCCTAGCGGACCCCAGCAGTCGGGCTTGTGGCCACTAGATCAACGACAGTCCAATGAAGCAGGATATTGCAATTATATAGGTAGGTACAGTGTAGATAGTAGGGTCTTCCTACCTTCATGAGAAAAAGTCGTAAGCTGATGAATTCTAATGTAAGTAAGCACTGTGTAGGTTTATCTATATGTCGGATATGTCAGGATTTATTCCGTTGGCTCGTCATCATGTGGGCAGACCATGGGTTTCGTGCAATGAAAATACACTAGGTGCGATACACTGTTTATAATAAACTAACTTTCTTGAAAAAAACGGGGCACAATGAATCGGGTACAGTTCCAAGACGTCTCAAATCCGCTGCGATCAGACATTCAATGTCCTTCTCGCCTCGAGCTGTAACATCAGGGCTCTGTAGAAGCCACGCTGTGGTGGGGGTAGACTTGTAAGTAAGTCGCGTGACGTCACCACCAGCGGACTTGCGATTCATTTTATGTCCGTACTATTGACCGGTTCCGACATATACATATAATAAAATTGTAACAGGCCGATGTCTGTACAATGAAGATATTGAAAAGAAATTATATAGGAGTTCTTTATTAGAGCAACAGAAACCAAAACAACAATTTTTAGAATTTTTGTCTGTCTGTTTGTATGTTTGTACGTGCATCACATAAAAACTACTGCATGGATTTTAACGCAGTTTTCACTGCTCTACTGTTAGACTTGTGTGCTTAACCTAAAATATAGACTACTTTAGATATAGTTTTGGACCTGATATGTAGCGATGTGCGAAGCAAGAGCAGGTCGCTAGTATATAATATACGCAGATACATCTAGCATTCACATAAAGACGTAATATCAGTAATTAATTCAATATCAGTAACATGCCGCCTCGCTAATCAATCGAATAATAGTGGTAATTAATTTAGTTTGACACAAATGCACGACCGATTGATCGGAATACCTGCCAGGTATTATCTTGTATTTGACTAGTACCTCCAGTGATGAATGGGCAGCGATATCGCTGGACTAATTTGATTGGATAGATAGGATCTTTGGTATTTGAATTAAGAGTTTTGGCGTTAATTAGTTTATTGACTTCGGAAAGCACGAGCCATTGCTCTCGACTGTCATTTGTAGATCTTTGACAGTCGTTACAGGGTAGTCAGTGGCCCGAAAGCCTGACAATTCATATTTCCTAGGGGTATCGTCTTACTCAGTACTAACTGGTTGTGGACGTCATATACGCAGTTGCTTCATGTAAAATATTGGTATAAAATTTAGCTGCATCCGGTTAGACTGGAAACCCACCCCAACCTAGTTGAGAAAAGGCTAAACTGACTAATCTATGAAAAACTACATCCCTACAATATTTATGATTAGTCATCCACCAGCCCACCCCCATACTCCACAGCTAATACGTAGTCAACACGGCGCGTGACGTGCGACAGCCCTCCATTTCGCGCGGCCGGCGCCATGCTACGTCCGGACGTGTTTATTTTTCATTTCCGCGTCGACCGGCTCGGCCCTCGAGGCTCGGGGTACGGTCCCGCGCGGCCTTCTATAATGTGGCGGGAAGATATGAGCGGGAAGCGGGGTTTTGCTTAGGTTATGCACAGAGAGGAAATATTCTCAAGCTTCCCGGTAAAGATCGCGCGGCAGATTTCCAATGAAATGGACAAACTAAATCAGGGCTGCAAAAAGCCATCCAATGCTTGAATAGTTATGACATCGCATTAAGCGGGTCACACTTCAAGGTACGTCATAAAGACCACGGGCGAAATTTCACTAAGAAGAAGGCTTTGCTTTGATTCTTACCTTGTGTCCTGTGACGCTCCTCAGTGCCTCAGTAGGCACGAACAGATATCTTTCCCGATTGGCATTAGTAAATGTTTGACTGTCGTTAAAGGATAATAAGTCATAACCCGAAATTCATCATCATTCATTCCCTTGTCTCAATTCAATTGGGCTCGGCGCAGCATATCTTCTACTTCCACACTTCTCTATTACTCGTAACCCGAAACTATGACAAGCAATTTTACCAGTTAATTAGGTACTCGGCCCGTGTAGCGGTTACTTTATCGACCGGTTAAATTTAAACAGCACGGAGTATTACGAAACGAGAACCAGCAAAGATGAAACAAGGAAATCGTGACGGTTATTCTTACATAGTGCATAACTGAATATTAGTTTTATCATGGTATAATAATATACTTCTCCTGGTATTCTCTTCCCGTGACAGCTGGGTCACGTGATTGGCCCAAGCATACGTCATCAGTTGCGATGCTGTCGATGTGTTGCCACGGTGTGTGATTGAATTACCCGAGCAAAATGCATTTTTTAACTTAACAAAGCAAATATGAACTAAAAATTCAATATTTAAATTAATTTAAAACTAAATAGATGAATCACACGAGTTACTAAATAGTTAAGCTAGTTATTAATTTATTTTATTTTCATTCGATTTAATGAGAGTCCCTAAATTTACTATTTATTTTTTATCAATGGTAACGCTAATCGTGACGTAGTCTTGGGCCATCGTGGAAAGAGAATTCCTGGCGAAGTATATTATTATACCATGAGTTTTATTAGGTAAAGCGATTTGCATGAAACAAGTTTTTAGCAAATCATCACCGGCTTCTCGATTCATCGCTCCGCTTACATCATAGACTGAGATCTTGTACCACACAAAAAACATATCTCTAAGGCTCTATAAAGCTATGTCAGTACGGTGCGGACTAAAATAATAATATTTTAATAAACCCTAAGGTATTTTGTGGTATACTAATTAGGGTTGAAAGTGACCCTAAAACTATATTTTGGATTTCATTTGAAAGTGAGAATATTCCTCGCAGAAATCATAAATGTTTTATGCAAGATATAGGTACATAGAAACTAGTCAAGGAAAACGTCTATGCAGGGTGTAAACAGACCCTTCACATAGCCGTTCACCAAGCTTTCTGTACATCAAACTAAGTAACTTTACGCAAAAAATATTGCTGGGAATAAACTTTTTTTTGGGGTGAAAAAGCACGTTTTACGGTAGGACTCGATGGAAAGAACTCAAAGCATTGTGCAGATGGATGGATTGAATAGTACGGGATCGTGGAGGTGTGTAAAGTAATAATTATACATTGAAAACATGTCTTTAAAAAAAAAAAACCTGTGAAAAAGTTGGAACTTGGACCCCCAATATCACCGTAACTAGAAGGTTCCCAGGTATGGTCTAGAACAAAAAAATTATCGCAAAGACGGGGAGAACAAGTGCCTTTTGGCTATGTTAAGGGTCTATTTACACCCTTTATAAATTAAGGACTTTTTGTTCTCAGAAAAATAACACAAACCGAGCTAAGCTTAGCTAAACATTACACGTTCATAAAAATAATGATATCAAAAAAAAAATAGTTACAAAATCTTTGCATCCAAACAATTTACGATTACTCTATTACGTAAAACTCTTCGTAATTTACATCTATTCACATCCCAGCCGTAAATTCTCCCCTTGATAACTGAGAAGTCACTTTAACTTGAACATTTTCATACGTACACATATCTATAGTTACAACGCGCCCCACTCTCCCCGTAGCACTTGCCTATAAAATATACCAGTTGGGTGGAAGCGGGGTATAATCACAAGGATGGGTGTAAAATTGCAAACACCGTTGTTCTCATCAGTGGGCCCTTTCACGTGTTTATTTCAGACATTATGGGTGTGTGAGCTGTTATTTTTTAAACGCTCGCTTTATCGCGGGGATGATGAAATATTTAAAAAAAGAATGGCGTTCTCTTTCTCGTATTTTCAGGAACGAATCGTGTCTATGGTGAAAATGAATTTAGACCTTGTGAATCAGCGGATAGATATTTTGGTAGACACCATTTTGAAACAGGAAACGAGAGATGAGCTTCTGGAGTAGCGATCACGTAACGAAAGGCGCAGCGGACGAAGACCTCCTACATAGGTGCAAGAAGCGCATGACCAGTCGGCGTGGTGACGCTTGAGAGAGGTCTAAGTCCAGCAGTGGAAGTCTTTCAGCTAATGAAGAAGAATTAATTCATCACGTCATCTGCCTAGCGTGTTCTCAGCTAAGTACCTACCGTTGACCTAGACGTTGGGGTCGGCTTCCAGTCTACCCAACTGAATTCCAGTACTTTCCTGACCTCCACAACTCAGGTAGTTACTACGGGTATTATAATAAACGTTGGTAAGAGAGGTCAGATTAACGGGCTTTTGACTACCCGCTCTGACTGTAAAAGATCTAGAAAACGAATAAAAAAATGAACAGCTACACAAGTAGGAAACAGGATAAAAATAAATCGCGTACTAACATCTAGATTGTAGCCTGTAGGTACATTCGCAGCCAATGTGCCGGTTCGTTTATCTCAATATCGTAGACGGACAAGCGAACGTGCCTGCCAGATCCGTACGAGACTGAAATAAAACACTTCTGTAACGAAGCGTACTAGCGAAATTTAAATGTCCTACAACTTTAACGAAATAGTGTATTTTAGCGAAATACTACCTACTGGTTCGGTTTTTGGGTAGAATTTTATGTTTGCTATGAGCATGATAAATTTTAAGCTTTCACGGTTTAGGTATAACTAAACTTATACTATTCAACTAAATTTCAAAGGTTCTATATTCAAACCATACAAAATAAACGGATTACATGGATCTGTTGGCGCTTGAGTGACATTGTAAGAAAGGCGTAGTTTAGTTGGTAAATACAAGGTGTAAACCCTACACGAAGCCGTCAACCAAGCATTCTGTACTGTACATACATCAAACTAAGTGACTTACGCAAAAAATATTGGACTGGGAAACGACTTTTTTTGGGTGATAAATCCCGGTTTACGGTAGGACTCAATGTAACGCACTCAAAACACTGTTTTGATGGATGCATTGAATAGTACAGGTGTCATGGAAGTATTTAAAGTAAAGTTATAACATTAAAAACTTGATTTTTTTGTAAAAGTTGGAACTTTTGACCTCTGTAACTAGGTTCCCGGGTATGGTTCGGAACAAAAAATAATTTGCAAAGACGGGGAAGACAAATCTTTCGGCTTCGTCAAGGGTCTTTTTACACCCATTAAGTAAATGCAATTGTCTGTAGTAATTGTATTTAAGAAAACAAGATGGCGGCCTTAGTTCCGGTTATGGCCGCGCGCCAAAATAACCATGTGCTGCGTGATTGGCTACTAACTGATCGAATATTGTCACTAGACACGAAAAGAATATTCATTCTGTACAACTAAATACTATATGAATGGAAATTTCAACACTTAATTCATGGGGGGCGTAGCTCAGATGGTAGAGCGCTCGCTTAGCATGCGAGAGGTACCGGGATCGATACCCGGCGCCTCCAACCTCTTTTTGCATTTCCATGTAGTTAAGAAAACTGTAATTACTGTTAAATACACGTAAATAGGTAAGACACATCCAATGATTTAATAAAATCATTAATGCGTTCTCAGTTCAGTTGTCTGACAGGGGAGAAGAAAACGTGTTGCGCAAAGCTCAAGTAGAATGGCAGGAAATCAAGGACAATGGCAGGAAAATTACAATTATATGCATTCTAGATGACTGATGAGCGTTTAAAAATTAAAACATGAATTATTTTAACGTTGAAATAATACGTTTTAATTTTCGCATTACTATTAATCATCACTTAACTTCAAGCAGCGCCTACAAAATAATCCCAGAATTATCTTCTCCCTATAAAATGAGGATAAGAAATTTAGAATAAAAAATGTTTAATAAAATATTATATATCTTTATTAAATTAGAAACAACCTTACATTACATTAATTGCTACACTAACAAATTACATTACTGACTTACTTCAACTTCGCAAAGTTAGCAGTTTCACAAAGACTCCAAAATAGGCCTTACACTTGAGAGAAAGTTTAGCAAAACAAGAATTAGCTTCAGTAGAAACAGGTAGGTGGCGCTGTAACATTTCTCTCTTTTAGTGCCATAGCTAAATAATGTAACTCATAGGAAAAACGCAGCCCAGAGGTACCGCTGCGCAAGCTTCACTGCCAAACAAATATCAACACTGCATTTCTTAAACTTAAGTCTAAAATTATATAAACTGACTGAGAGACCACGCCACTGTTCTCTGTGTTTTGCTGCTGTTTCTGATTTATAGAAGTTTATCCATTTTTAACATTATTTCAACTAGAGAATGGTTGATATTTGTTCGACACTTAAAACTGCGCTTGTCTGCACTTCACCAGATCTGTGTCGTCCCATACTGAACCTTAGCCCGCATTCTTTATTTAGCCTATCGGTCCTTTTTAACACACGCGGGCTTTACACGATTCTTGCACTATCCATCTCTTTCTTTCAACATAAGAATCAACTTCAGCCATCAATAAGTACAGAAGAGTGACAGAGAGCGATGGCAAACTATAGAGGGTGTAACAAGAAGGGTATAATCATATGAAAGGAAATGCGAAAAAAATATCAGCTGTCCCATACATTTGGGTCTAGTAGGTTTTGAAATTTTGTATGGGACAGCTGATAATTTTTTTCGCATTTACGATATTGGACCCAGGAGAAAGTTGTTCAGTTTGATGGTCTGCATATGACTATACCCTTTCTGTTACACCCAGTAGATACACGTACAAAGCTATTATCCTCCGAAAAATATATCATTTAATATATTCTACATTCTCTTCTATTATCACAGTCCATAGCTTTAACAGTGATATTAAAAAAAACAACTTAGTTATTTTTGTTTTAAAATAAAACTGAATTTGCAAAATTTAATGTCAAGAAAATTATTGAAAATCAGTTTACATAAGAATTCAGACATAATATTATCAATTTACACACTGCATTAGGTAATAAAATAATACCTAAATATATTTCTAATATAACAAAACATAATACAGACGTTTCATATAGGCCTTCCCATGCATTTTTTACATAAAATTACAGAAATCAGCATAAGATTCGTGTGAAATAAATCTAGGTAATAAAGTACTATGAGAACGACAATCCTATCGATGGTATTTTAACATTTAATAAACAATTTTGAAATGACATGCGGAACATACCTATTTGAATGTAAACAAACTTGAGCAATTTACTATTCGATATTTAATTTCATTATTACCGTCGTGCTGGCAAGTGACCAAACATTTAAAAAAGGAAGAATTATGTTTCAATCAATGTGCAATGTGAAATCAAATCAGCACTACAGTCTTTTCAAAGTTATTTAACCCGTCTTCTTAGCGTGTCGATGGCAATTTTTCATCAAATGTTATGTCTAAAACCCAGCTACGCGAACTGCGCTCGCTGATACAGTCAAATGATCGTCAAGTGCGTAGGTGTCAGGGCATGCAGCTCAAGATGGAAGGTAGGTCATTGACTGTGGAGACACACTGCATACACACTTGAGAACTGAGACGTCCATTTAACCCCTGATAATTGCACCCATCAAAATCACACAATATTTTTGCTGTAGTGTTTTTGTTACTGCCAATTATATCAAAGTAAGCGTTGTTTATTCTGTTTACTACAAGGTAAAATATCTGCGAAGTGACCGTTTATGTGCCATTTTTATACACGCCAGTAACCAACTCAAGGAAAAGCTATTAAAATGCAATAAGATCTACTTTTATGGTTAAAAAGTACATGAACCAGTTAACTCTATTGATATGTTAGTGTGAAAATATAAATAGTAACTACATAAATAGATGAAATGTACCTGAAATATAACTATACGGTAAAATTCTTTATTTATTTCGTATTTATAATTAATTATCAATTTCTAGACATTATTCGACTAAGTGCGGATTACACCAATAAATACACGATTAGCACATCTAAACCACGTTCAATAGCTGTCAGTATCAACGCAGTGATGAAAACTCACTCTTAAAGCAGTAAAAATGCGCTGATGGATTTCAGTTTTCATTGATGTAATTGGCGCTAAATTTTTATCAGTTTACAAAAAATACTGAACTTTACAATTTTAAGTTGAACCCGCAACATGCTTTAATAACGATTATTAATTAATCAACTTCTGTTGCAATTTATTTATCACTATTCCGAAATAAAGACTGCAGCAGAAATCGAATAAAACGTTCATAATCGCAACGACATTATTCGAGTATTGTCGTTACTGTAAATATATTTCATGTTAAAAGCATCTCTCATGTGAACGTAACATCACGCCTGGTTTCCCTAAAGGGTAAAACAAAGGTGTACCCTTATTGCGCCAGTTGTTTTATTTCCATGCAAGCATCAGTAAAATAAATAAATTTTTGTAAAACATAATAATAACATTTTTTCATACAAAAATAACCGGTAATAATACTCATTTATAATGTAAGTACTATTTTCAAGTTGATAGTAAAAAATATAAGTATCGATGGCACGTTTTTCAAAATAATCAATTTCACATAAAATCATTTTTATTTGTAGAAATTTGAGAAAAATCCAAAATAATAAAAAAACACGTAAAAAAATAATCCTTAATGAACCGTTGTATCTTTCTTATGAGAATCGCGATAAATGAAATAATTATAGACTAAAATTAAAATTCAAAATCAGATTAACTACGTAAGTAAATAACAAAATACACGAGATTTTAAATATTTTTTTAACATATTTTTTCGTAGTACTATTAAATAAATAATATGTATGCAATATTATAATATACATGTATACTTATTTTAAGATAAATTATAATCAAGCCCTGAATTAAAAAAGAACTAAAAATAAAATAGCAATTATTGGAAATATTGGAATATACTGCGAACATTAAAAGCAAGCTGGGCCTGTACAAACGGCGACACATCAAGCAACATATCCAGTATAACCTGAAGCTCGCTCTGTATAAGCTTCCCGTACACCGTACAATGTGAGATCAGCTTATATTGGTTTTTCATAGCTTGATTGCTCGCCGTGCGTGCCACCAACTCTTACAGCAGTTGTTATCTGACTACAGTGCAAGAAAGGGATGGAGTTAGATATCTTAAATCGCTATCTCTTTCCCACAGTGAAGTTAGATTAAAATAAAACTACTATCAGAGGTGGTGGCAGCCCCCTGAAGTATGTTACAAAATGCCTTATGTATCTATTTACCTTACATTAAATTTTAAAGCAGATATATTTCCAAGAATATACTTTAAGCATACTTCTATAATAATTACTGCACGAAATTCGTCTCATAAACAGGTTTTAACAGAAAGGGTATAGTCATATGAAAGGATATGCTGCTGACCATCAAACTGAATAACTTCCTCCATGGGTCCAATATCGTAAATGCTAAAACACTATCAGCTGTCCCATACTAAATTTCAATACCTACTCGACCCAGCTGTTCCATACAAATGTATGATATTTTTGTTGTACCCATCGAGGAAGTTGTTCAGTTTGATGGTCTGCAGCATATCCTTTCATAATGACCTATACCCTTGTTGTTACACCCTGTATAATTAATACCAAATTATAAGGAAGACAGAGAGAAATGCCTGTTTTGTTAGAGAGAGACCACCTTCATAGACGCGGAGTCGACTTGAGCAGATGACGTATCACACACATTTGTTGCATTTACTTTGGCGCGGTAAAGCGGTTGTGAAACGAGGCACAAGACGTATTTTTCACTTTTATTACATGGATGTTAAGTGGCCATTCAAATATTACGGGGGTCTTTGATTTGTTTATTTTTGATGGCAAAAGGGACGGGGTGTTGATTACGCTAGCAATATTTATTTAATTGCTTGATCTTGATTTGAACAAATATACTCCCTATTAATTCAGTCCGTGGATGGGGATGTTCGTGTAGGAGCTATGCCTACTTTTGTTGACAAGTGGGAGGGGCGGGATAAAATTTCTGCTTACGTAATACTGGATTTGACTGTCTCAAGCCGTAGCGTAGTCGATTAGGGTGCTCACTCCCACGAGGAACATCCATTCACCACACTATTTCAAAAACATTGCTTTGAAAGCGTGAGGTCAACGGATTAGAATTGCTATAGGAAATGCATTGACCGTGAAATTATAACGACACCAAGTCTTACACAAGAACTTGGCAGAAACAATAAAGCATTTTGACATCACCTTTCTGTCGGTCATCGATCCATTGAAGGTTATACGCAATAATCTATCTCTAATTTGCCAGCAAGCGATTCATCGCCTTATTAAGTATACATAAAAAACATTTTTGCTTTTTTTTAATAAGCTAAATCAAATAAATGCAGTGAATAAAACAAAAATAATTCGTAGCTTAATTAACAAATCGATCTTAGAATTCAAATGAATTTGAACTCTAAAATCGTTTTCTCAATGTTTGTTCAAGACACATGTTCCAGATAACATTACGTTAATGTCTGTGAAGGTCGCAAGACCGTATAACATAACTACTAAAGTCCATAATGAAATGCTACATTTACATTGCGTGTTTGAAAGGCCTTGTGAAATATTCATCTCGTACAATAAAACTAGTGGTGCACTCATTTGGCGTAAATGTTTTCTTAACAGCAGTATGAACATTCTAATTTGTTCTTCATGCGTAATGCTAGTTTCTACGTTAATTTTGCACTGGGCTGCCTAATATTTGAATACACAAACTGAGGCTTACTAAAATAAGTACATTTTAGTAATACCGTCACAGTTATGAGTGCTTTTTAAAACCTATTAAATGACATCAGAATTCCACTGATAGTTTATCAAAAAATGTGATATTTCTTACTTTACAGGCATAGCAATAACAAACTAAAATAATACTATAATACTAAGAAACTATGAATTTGTTATCTCGACAACCTAACAGTAGTTTTATGAGGAACAAACTTAATCAGTTTACCAGCATCAATTCGGATTATGGCGAATAAAAACGTCACGCATTTTCAACTTTTTGTATCATACAATTAACAAATACAGGACAGGAATTATAATATAGACTTACTGCCGTTACTGCTCCAATTGATTAACGTGTCAGAATTTACATCTTCAATATCTAGGAGTAAATTATCTCTATCATTCTCTGTATTATTTTTTGGAGAGAAGACTATGTCTTCATCGTTTGCTTGTAAGTTGACATAGGACAGTGACTTCCTCTTCTGTTCTAGGTCGAAGATCTCCAAGTCTTCATCCTCGTCCTCATCGGATTCCATGGTGAGAGGAACTCGAGACAGCTCCATATTGTCCCTCCTGTCTTCTGATTGGAGGACCCCGTAGCGGAACTGGTTTGCATCAATTGTGGTGTGTGCCCCGCCTGAATCGTTGCTCTTGCCTTTTCTCCTGGAATTTTACAAATGGTGGATTTTAATTCACTGTTTACTACTGAGTTTGCATTTGAAGTGTATTTTACACTTTATAACTTCCATCGAAGAGTTTTTCCGTGTGGTAATATGAGTAAAAGAAGATATTTAATATCAATACATACTCGGTATACCCCGTGACTTTTTAGTCGTCTTACAACGGCAGCAAACAAGCAAACATTCACAAAAAAAATAGGTATTTATGATATTTTAATAATCTAAAAACAAAAATATTATTCAGTATTATGACGCATGACATAGTTAAAACACCCTGTTGCCAGCTTAAAGCACCCTGTTGATCTACTGGACTCGAGTGCTGGGTAGATACATGTTCTCCCGTTTGACACGTAAACATCATTAACAGGATGTTTCATTTTTTTTTTCTAATTTTTTATTATTATTTTTCTTTGTACCTATTATGGAAGATAAAAAAAATCGCGGCTAGGGCTATTTTATGTCAGGTACATTGAGTGGACGACCTTTGTAAAACGGCTAAAAAGTCACGGTGTATATTATATTATACATTAAACTTAGTTATGCCGTCGTGGCAATTCCTTGCTCTGTAGTACTCAGTAATCAGTGACTGATTACAGAAGAGCCGGTCACTGTTTATAAATTCTCTCATGCAATTAAAGACAATTAACCTTACTGATAACGCTGACTTAATCAGTACTTGTATCAAAGTTCAAAATATAGGTAAATGACGATATTGAAAACAAGTGGTCAAATGAGTCATTAGTTCTATTTTGAAGAAAACCCAATTACATTGCAGGTCTTACAACAGTCATGTTTCAATATTTTTTTAAATACAAGGTGTACGTACGACTCAGACACTGAAGAACCTTTGTTCTAGGACTTTTGGAAATTCATAGGTATTTTTTTTTACCATACTTGTAGATCAGCTGATCACTCCCTACAGAACGTTTTTTTTTTAATTCTAGACCTCATAGAACAAAAGTTATTTAGTTTCATGGTCCGAGACGCCATACTTATTATGTTACATCTTATATCATTTAACAATCATTACGAACTGAGGTACTAGTCTCGATGTGTGCCCTGGCAATGGCAATATTGTATGGGAATTGAAACATAAATGACGAAATGCGTGTGTACGTAGTAATAAAAGATGTAGCAAAGCGCTTCGTACGAATGTGTGGAACTTCGACAAGGTATGGGTTATAACCCGCAGTACGTCTACCTACCCAAGTTACGTTACGTACCGAAGGAACCTACTCAGTTCCGTCTATTCCTTTCAGGAAAAACACATGATATTGCGAATAACACATTTTATTACCTTATCATGAAAAATTGCTATTCCTATGACGCGGGAGGCAAACAGACTTATTTATTGCTTCAGCAAATACTGAACAAAATGACAACTATCAAGATTTATTGCACAAATATCATTAATGTTTGCAACAATAACTAGAACTGATTACTGATAATGTTTTTCAAAGACATCGTATTCAGTTTATTCAACCAACGTGTTGTGATAAAAAAAATTATCATCATTTAGGCAGCTTAAAGGCAAAATAACCGTAATGTTATAGTTCAGATTCGAGTATTACATCAGTGTTCGAGGAGAACCGAGCATTACATCAGTGACTGAGTAGAACCGAGCAGTAGAGCAGTGAGTGAGTAGAACCGAGCAGTACATCAGCGAGTGAGGAGAACCGAGCATTACATCAGTGAGTGAGGAGTACCGAGCATTACATCAGTGAGTGAGGAGAACCGAGCATTATATCAGTGGGTGAGGAGAACAGAGCATTACATCAGTGAGTGAGGAGAACAGAGCATTACATCAGTGAGTGATTAGCTATTCGCTCATTGAAATTGAGCGAATTGAAGATTTTTAGTGCCCACTAAGAAAGGATTAAGGAAAAATCATGCATGGAAAAGAAAGAATAGGGTATGAAAGTTTGTACTTATAATGTGTGTGTTTGTAAGTGTTCGTCATGTTTGCCGGTGAAAAATCCCACCAGGCACACGGCTTGTACTATTTCATAATCTTGTTTACAAGATAGCCATCATTTCTCATGGCATTAGTTGATAAAATCTTTTTCGTTGATTAAATGAACGGAAATACTGCAAAGCCCAATAATCTAAAAAGATAAGAGGGGATTTTAAGTGGTAATAGTTATTTTAAGGAAATAATGTGTGCCATGTTTATTTTTCGAACCCTACACAATTCACTCAGACGGGAGTGGACTGGCGCGAAATTGTAAACACCGTGGTTTTGTGTGTACATGACTCACTTTTGTTATGATAAACTGTGTAAAGGTAAACAAAACATCTGCAAATCTGCTTTTACAGTGCATACGAAAATATTGTATGCTCGAAATAATAATGAGACCATGGCATGCAAAAGTAGCAGTAGTAGTTTGTTCTTCATATTTAAATATTTTTTAAAGAGTTTCTGTTAAAAAAGTTTTTTTTTTAAACCCAGCTAAACGAGGAGATGTAGGCTGGAGAAAGATGTTGTCCGAATAGTGGCCAGGGTTGGGCCCTAGAAACCAAGGACCGACGATATGACCAAAGTCTTGGAAAAAAGACAAAGACTTGGATGGGAGACGCAAATAACAGGGAAATATTAGAAAGTGAACTAAAGCTAGGTGGGTCACCTAGCTATATCCTTTCTCGCCTGATATCATGATGATTAGAGTTTAATAATGTTACCTGTAAAATATGAAATATGCAACTGCCAGCAGTGCAAATCCTCCAAAAACGATGAACCCTCTCTTCAGTACTCCGGGATTGTTCAGATCAATCTGTTTGACTGGTTTCTTTGGAATTGTTGCATTGGCGTTGGTTCCGTTGATTACTGTTGCTATGGTACTGTTAGGGGCTGTTGTATTGCCTGAAATTACAGATATGAATCAATTAATTATTAAAATCGAACAACTCGGGCATTGGGTCACTTCAATTGCAATACAAACACAATAGTTAAGAATTCAATTATTATTTGAATGAGGGTTGAGAAAATAATGATTTTTAAGAAATAATGATTTATTTACAATTCAATTTCCAATAATTTTTAATTTAAACACAGTTATTATTTAAAAAAAAAAACATTCTTGTTTATTTCAATTCATCATCATCTGCCTAGCCTTTTCCCAACTATGTTGGGGTCGGCTTCCAGTCTAACCAGATGCAGCTGAATACCAGTATTTTACATAGAGCGACTGCCTATCTGACCTCCACAACCCAGTTAGTACTGGGTAATACGATACCCCTTGGTAAGACTGGTTGTCAGACTTTTTGGGCCACTGACTACCTATAACGACTGTCAAAGATCTACAAATGACACCCGGGACCAACGGCTTAACGTGCTTTCCGAGGCACGGAGGAAACTCGGTATGTAATGGGTGGTCACCCATCCACAGACCAACCTAGGCAAGCGCGGCTTAACCTAAAGATCGATCCGGGCGGCTGTTAGTACTTAGCCACGAGCTCCTCCTCTTGTTTATTTCAATTATAAAATAAAAAAAGAATCAACATTGCAGATCTTCTAAGATTATTAATATTGGACTAATATTGATAATTTTAGACCAAATTAAGAAAATCAACAACTTTAAATTGACAATAACTGTTTGGGTATTGCCGCAGTCGCAGTTACTTAACATATTTTCTATTTTATATCTGCTATTTTTATAAATTCTTGATTCCAACACGATCCCATTGTCATTTTGCTAAAAGTTCGTAATCTGCTAAATGCATAATGGTCGATCAATGTTCTCGTAATAGAATTGTGTTATAACGACATTGTCGTATTGCCATTATTATAAAACCCGTTAGTAGTAATGATTTTCGAAAAACTACTACTAAAGAACATTTATTCATGCCAGATTTCATTTATATATATTTTTTATTATTTATCAGATTACCATTCTATGCCATTTCTTTCAATGGAGTGTCAGTGGTTGACCATTGGAAAGTCATAATGACGCCATTATATTAGTAGATTACCAAACTTGTCAAAATCAACAATTATGACATCAATGATAGACCATTCTGACACAATTGTAATAGCAGACTTGAGGCTCTGACTGATTGTGTTATTATTTTTTTCCCATTCAGGTTCTGTAAAAGGAGAACTGCCTTCTTGGTGCTGAACCTATATATTATTAAAACACATAAAGAAGACCTAAACACATCAAGTCACAAATTTACATTTCGGGGAATCCCCAAACTGTGTAGATAAACATAGCATTGTATGTATGTGTGCACTGTAGTATATATTGGGTAAGTCCCTTGACACTTTCTGGTTGATTTAATTTAATTAAAAATGGTATTGGTATAGTAAAAAAATTAAAAAAATGTCACAATTTTATTAATTGCCATTTTAATTACTGATTGAAATCAAGTGGTTTAAAGAATTTCAACCCTGCTTGAATTTGTTGAAAACATGTGAACTATAAGTAATCTATAGCTCGAATACGGCAATGATAATTCACTGCTTGAAAAACTTCAGCAAAAAATTCATAGAGTCATCATCAAAAAACACATTACATACAATGCACATAATAGGTGGATAGAATCATTTTTAATAATAACCATGAAGCAATGAACATAACAAGGTTAAAATATAATACATGACCTTATATTGTAATATAAGTTTGTTCATCTTTTATTCTGAATTTGAAATGACATCATATTTACTTAAAGCCACTTAGTAAATTTCTCATGCTTAAAATCTATATTTCGTGAAAATATTTCTCCTAGCATAATATATTGACATGACAAATAATATTAATTTTGCTTGAGTGATTAAAGTGTGATACAATTTATGTAATGGTATTTATTACTCAGTACAACAAGTCTTAATAATGTACTAACATACAAATGGACTATGTGTATTTATGTAATGTACAAAACATTGTTACTATGGGGCATAAGCGTTAATTTGCTATGCATGTCTTAAGTCAGAGTTTCCGAGTTATCAATTCATATCAAACACCCATTTAATGATTTAACCACAAGCAATAGTCATGCAACTAATGAGAATATCAATAAAGGCGATTATAGTATAACTGTTTTTGTAGATGGTAGACAATTAAGACAATAGAATAAGAGTTGAATAGAAAAAAACAAAGGCCATGAGAAAAGAAGCTGTAATGTCAATATAATGTCATAATTTTCATGTATAATTGATGAATCTTATGTCATCTATGATTAAGATTGCAAAAAGTCCATGTCTACATTACAGACACTGACTTTTTACTTGTAAAATAAATAAATAAATGTTTGATTAAAAACCAAACTGCATAGCAATCTTAATCATAGACGACATAAGCTTCATAAATTATACATGAAAATTATACCAAACACATCACATACGCTTCACACAGAGTTATATGTGAAGTACAGTTGCTAAGTTTGAAATTGATAGGACAGATTGTATGGAAATTGGTGACCTGTAACACAAGATTTTCCCAAAAACCTACATCAGGCACCAGTCTCTCACAAAGGTAGAATACAGTTGAGACATTTTTTATAACATTAACTTTAAGTCAGCTTCATGAAGAAGAAGAAGAGAGAATAAATGATAAATAATAATAATATGTAAATTTACTTTCAACTTTCTGCTTGCAAACATACTAATGCTGACATAGGCTGTTGTTTTAAAACAGGTACACTTCATAAATTAGCAGCCTTTTTACACTAAATAAAATACGGCTCAATAGATAGAAAGAATACTCTATCATCATCATCTACCTAACCTTTTCTCAACAATGTATGGAGCAACTGCCAGTCAATAGAATACTCTATTTATGATGAATATCAGTACTTACTTATTCAACATAGAAAGAAAAATAAATATTTTAACATAGAATTATTCAAAATCTTATTGCAAATTGATACTGGGTATGAATAATCTTATTATAATGGTATAGATCAGGGCTATCCAAAGCACAACCTCATATGTATTTGTGCGGCCCACAACATTTTTCTACCACATTTACCTACTATCACACAATTACTATCTCTGTGAAAGTGCGTTTTCAACTAAGAAATTGAAAAAAAAACTAAAAATTAGGTCTTCACTGACTGATAATTCACTTACACAAGCACTTTTTTATTATTCTCCAAAAAAAAATAGTAATGTTCGTATTTATTTCTGCAGCCCTCACATCACAGTGATTTGTATTGGCCAGCAGTGGTATCTAGCCTGGACAGCCCTGGTATAGATGACCCTCTACTCATTAGAGAAAGTAAGTTCAATGTTGTGTTGCTTCATATTAGGTAACCCATTGACAGAACTTGGCATATGGCAGGATTGTATTTCATGGCACCAGATTAAGCTACATTTTACCAATACAATTTAAATGCTTGGCAAAACTAACTAGCCATTTAATAATATCTACCAGGAAACTAACATTGCATTTGAATTGATAAGAACTACAGGAAAACACTATGATACATTGTGTAATAAAAGGAATTCATTGTGTAATCTTACCAGAAGCAGGTGGCGGCGATGGCGGTACGGTGTCAACTTTACCCGGCTCCGTGACGTTCTTTCCTTCACCCTTAAGAGCAGGGTTCACTGTAACTGATGGCGGGGACTTGTCGACAGGAGGAATCGGTCCACCCTCGCTTTGGGCCACAGCACGGACCTCCGCTTGCCTCCTCACTCTCATCAATCTCGCGGCATTGTGGACAGAAGGCCATAGCGAAAACCTTCTATTGAACTCCGCCTCAAGGCCCCCATCACTACCAAAATACTGACTCGTCCTCACACAGTTCAAACACAACAACAACAAAACACAACGTATGAGCATGTTAGATTCTTTCCGTGTCTTTTCACAATAAACTGATACCACTGTTTCAATAATTGAGGTGAATCACTCCCTCATAATTATAATTTAAACTTGTGGATAGTTTCCGATAAATTCGCAGCGCATCAGGTTGATTGATGTAACAAACTGTCAGTCAGTTGAGTTGGTTGTAAATGTCAAATTGACAGATAACAGAAGCGTGGAAATTGCTACTTGAAAAAAATGGCTAGTGTTGTAATTTGAATTGATTATTGGTTGATTATTTAAAAATAAGGAAATTATATACATCTAAATGATGTTTTCTAATATAATATATCAAATACTTAATTATTATGAACATTTTAAGCAAACTACAGATAGATCTAAAATAATAATGAAAAATTAAGACTCACAGACTCAAGATAATTATACAGGCTGATTTTTTTATAACTCTTCGCGGTGAAAGACCAAAGAAAAAGAATAAGATATATAAACAATTGAGATGAGAACTTACTAGTTAATCGGCGCCAATATAGTCGAGTGCAATTAGACAATAAGGTGGAACGAAGTTTATAGTGGTCCGATTTTCATGGGGCTTTCTTTATTGAGTTCCTGGAGGAATGGAAAAAAAGTTTTAAAAAAAATATTTCGCCGCTGGTGACATTTTTTTTTTTTAATTTTCTTTGTTATAAAGTATAAGTATATTTGAAGTTATTCCTAAATAACTTCAAATTCGATGGATTCATATTATGGCGTAATAGTGTGACCTGCGTGCATCCATTTAATGCCAATTTGGTGTGTTTCATTGTTCTTTATCCATGTTATGCATATTTCAATTTTTTTTGGAAAATTTCCTATTTTCTTCAATTATTTCTTAAATATTTAATTTTAAGACTAAGATTTCTTTTGAAATTGGTAGCTCATGGTTTTTATTATACTATTACGCCATAATACGAATCCATCGAATTTGAAGTTATTCATAAACGAAAAAAATATATACCAAAGGAAATCAAACAAAGTCGCGAGCGGCGAAATTTTTTTTTTAACTTTCTTCTCCACTCCTCCAGGAACTCAATAAAAAAAGTCCCATGAAAATCCGACCACTTCGACAAACTTCGTTCCACCTTTTGGGTATTTTTTGTCTAATTAATGCACTCGGCTAATAGTGATTTGGTTCGATACAATCACAGATCATCAATATTTTTCGTACTAACATTTGCATACTGTTACGTAATTTATCAAAAAATAACCCTTTTCACCATGTATACAACGACGATAACAGGACACTTAGGCGTCAAAGTTCTCCTCTACATCGCTGTCATCTGGGGACGTGCCCAGAAATTGCTAATTATTTGGCCATAGAAAGAGCCAGCCCTTTGGTCACGCGAAGTGTCGACCAGTCGACGAGAAATTTCCTTAAAAAGACCGCGCGCGTTCTGGCCCCATGACCACGTTTCTACTCCAAACGGCCCAAAACTGTAGTCTATATTATAATATTATAAAGAGGAAAGATTTTTTTGTTTGTTTGTACCGAATGGGCTCTGAAACTACTGGACCGATTTGCACCATTTTTTCGCTAATAGAAAGCTAAATTATCAGGAAGTAACATAGGTAATAATTTATTTTCAAAAAAATTAGAATAATATAATTCTGAAAATTGCAATAAGGTAACCCAAAGTAGCAAAATTTTGCCTATCTTCTTCTTAGCGTGTCGATGGCAAATTTTTATTATATATGTTTGGCCCAAAATTCAGCTACGCAAATTCCGCTCGCTGATGCAGTCATAAGATCGTCAAGTGTGCAAGTGTTAGGGCATGCAGCGCAAGATGGAAGATGACCCATTGTCTGTGGAGACACGCCGCATAAACATTTAAGATCTGAGCCGACCATGAACCCCCATCTAGAGAGATTATCCTTGGTACGGCCGACTTGGGTTCGGAGTCTATTCAGAGATTTCCAAGTCGACCACGGCAAAGCATGTCCAGGTGGAAGGCTTTCAGACGGCTCGATGAAGCCGTCAGGGGGCTTAAGCAGCTCCCGCCAGAGATCACATCTCGCTGTGGAGGCATTACTATTCGCTGCACTACTACTACTACACACACTACACTACTATTTTGCTTTGATTTTGATTTTTGATTTTGCCTATAAAATTCATTATTTAGCGTGCGCTGAGAAAACTATTGATGATACTTAAAAATGATGTACTACATGATTAAAGTACTCATTATTACCTACAAAAAAGTCCGCAAGAGCATATATCTAACTAGCATAGTTAAGTCACAATAGCCGCATTTGTGTTCTAAAATTTTCATTAGATCGCCCCGGTAGAAACAAAAAGTTATTCAAATAAATAGTTTTATTATCAAGGGTATTTAGCAGTAATATACTGAGTGTTCCAGTAAGAACTTATCTTACTTGATGAACGGGCGCTGTCAGTTGTGACTGGTCATCTCTTATTTGCCACGGCTTATTTGAATTAATTATTTTATTTTTGAATTGTTTTTACTATGGACACTTTTAACGTACACATCTTGCTGCATCGTTCTCACATAATGTACCATCTCAAAATGAATGATGTAACCAAGGTTTTGTTAAAGTATTCTGATTTAAAAGAGTGTCCGTGGAGTTTCTTGCCCGTTCTTCTCCATAGAGATCTACGTTAGGGAATGGGCAACTACAGTACTTTCACAGTTTTTGTGCCTTGTGACTGGGACTGTAGCTTTATTTTACAGTTGCCTTTGTTTCGACAATTCAAAAGTGCCTGTAACTGGCCTACTTGAAATAAATGCTTTGATTTTGATTTTTGATTTTATCATCAATATGTAAGATACATGCAGCGACATCTATTGAACCAAAATGCCTACTAATGAATAAAAATGTGCTCACAAGTTTACTTTAAAATTGACTGAACGGCTTTTTTTTTAAAGTTATGATAGCGTACTTTAGATTAGTCTACATGACACTGCTTTGAAAATCTACATAGACTATACCCTGTAGAGTGTGTGTTCGATCACTTTCCATGCGCTTTTCATTCGGAAGGCAGTTGCAAGAGGTCCGCAAGAGTTTACAGCAGCTATATCGTGTTTGGGCTCATTTCATGCACCTTGATGAGAACATTAAACATAACTAGAGTATGACTTTCATCAGCGGTATAACGATGGAGGCGGAAGGCAGTTGAAAGAGGTCCTCAACAGTTTTCAGCGGCTCATTTTATGCTCCTTGATGAGAACTTTAGATCTAGCTAGAGTATGACTGTCATCGACCGTCTACCGATGGAAACGGAAGGCAGTTGCAAGAGGTCCTCAACAGATTACAGCAGCTATATTGTTATTGTTCATTTCATACGCCTTGGTGAGAACTTTAAACCTGCCTGGAGTATGACTGTCATCGAAGGACTGAGAATGGAGACGGCAGGCAGTTGCAAGAGGTCTGTAACAGTTTACAGCAGCTTTATCGTGTGTCGGCTCATTTCATGCACCTTGATGAGAACTTTCGACCTAGCTGGAGTATGACTGTCATCGAGTGTCTAAGGATAATGACTAAAGGCTGTCGAAGGAAAAACATAAGTAGAATATTTTAGCGGTTAATGCAAATATTTCCGAGAAATTAAATTGTTACCTACTTGAATCTTTACCAATATTATAAAGATGAAGAGTTTGATTGGTTGAACGAGCAAATTTCAGGAACTACTGGTTCGAATTGAAAGATTATTTTAGTGTTAGATAGCCCGTTTATCGAGGAAGGCTATAGGTTGTATAAGATCACGCTACAACCAATAGAAGCGGAGCATCAATGAAAAATATTGCAAAAACTGGTAAAATGTATTCCTTTTGAGAGCTTCCGTTGCGTGCGCTGTGTAAACGGTTCAAGTTACGCAACAATCATGAGTCCGCGAAAGCATGTCTATCTTTTAAGGTTGACTCACACTCTCTCTAACCCTCTCTCTGATGTGGCGCAGACGAAGTTGCGCGGGTCAGCTAGTTACAAAT
Source organism: Noctua janthe (assembly GCA_910589295.1). Taxonomy (NCBI): domain Eukaryota; kingdom Metazoa; phylum Arthropoda; class Insecta; order Lepidoptera; family Noctuidae; genus Noctua; species Noctua janthe. The sequence goes on from OU342560.1 coordinate 7,249,472, forward strand.
AAAGTTACAGAATTTACGCCACTTGAGGATCTCATCAGCCGCAGCAGCAGCGCCCGCTCAGCCCACCGTGCTTGCAACGTGAGGTGGTGCAAGTTTGCTGACACAGGTTGCCTCCCCAGGCCTACCCACCTTCCGAGGCACCAACGTCAAACCGTCAGTTTTCTTCCAATAGTCACGTACCAAGCCGTTTGATTCTAAAACCGCTGGTACACCGGCGCTGTCAACTACTCGAGAAATGATATCGTTACTGCCGGCGTGCCGTGCAATGCGACCTGCGGTCCTACAGCAAGACAGACCATGGTTTCCGAGGATGTCGACAGCTTCACCGCAATGACACCGATGCAGAGCAACACAAGGAGTGCCTAAGTGTAGACTCGTAGCGACCCGGAACGATGCGTTATCCATCATAGTGCCAATAGTAGACGGCGGGACTGCCTGAAGCCACAAGCCAGACTCCTATTCCCCACGGCCAGCAGACGGACATACTCCACAGTATTTATTGACGTGTTTAAAAGGGTATTCCGTACAATACTGCCGAGCGGCACGTCCCACCGTCTCTTGGAAAACAGGTTGTTGTCGGCCAAATTCGTATTGGGACAAGCAATTTTCCAAGCGTCTGTCAAAATTATACTAGAATTTTTTTTTTTAAATTTTGATATTTTCTTCGATGAACGACGGTAAATATTCGTCGAATATTGGTGACCCTAGAAGGTGAAGAGATTTTTTTCCGGTAATTTTAATACTTGGTGCTGTCAAGATTTTATAAATTTTAGTCTGTCTGTCAGTGGTTTCAGGAAGGTAAAATTAAGAAAATAATGTTAAAATAAATTAAAATGTTTTGCCCTTACGTGGGTGAAGCAATAAACGTAAGTACGTACTGTTAGATATTCAGTCAGTGTATGTATTATTTATATGTATTTAAATATTACACAAGTTATTGCCGTGCATTCATCACTTTAACATGATTAGGTATTATAATTATACAAGGACGAAATCATATATTTGCAAGGACCGTTACACATGCCCTAAGAAGTTAGGGAGCGATAATTATTTATTATTGTTGTCCAGCTGGGATTCAATCAACAAAATTGGTGTCATTGACAACTGCTGCGAATAAAATGGCCTAAATTGAATCCCTGCTTGACGAACATCTCGTCAGGCACATAATTTGTTATAGAAGTATAGTCTACAAATAAAACTAACAATCACGTATAAGTATTATTTAATTTATTCAAATAGACATTTACATATATTAATTATATATTTTAAAGTAGAATTTCCAAATTTTTGGTATCTATATAACACTGATTGAGTATCCACATAGGTATGATAATAATGTTAAAACCTAGAGTTACAAACATCGGTACATTTTGTTCCAAACATCAAGGTACACATTAAATATCACCTACAAAATTGAACAAGTTAGAAATAGTATAGGTTTATCAAAGGACTTACTAACAATTATCTATTGTTAAAATATCGGCAGTGATAAAACAAGCCTAACACGCTGGTTGGTGTTATTAACAATAAACATGCGAAGACCTGTTATTGTTAACCCATTAAATTTCTCAAAAATCAATACGATTGAGCTCTCTTTTCATGTTTTTTTTTTACATCCACTGTTTATAATAATAAATTACTAATTATTATTAAAATATTTTAAACCAATCGAAAACTAACTACATTCACTCGAAATCTCACGTTGTAAGCACACGTTACTCTCAGACTCTAGAGCAGCAATAAGTTACGATTTTACCTTAAAAGTTAATTTACAAAATTAATAAATATAAATAATTGAGTATGAACTATTTTATACAAAATCCATAACATAGAAATGATATCACGTGTAAACCACGGTTGATCATTGTATTACACGAATAGACAGGTATGTAAATAAGTCAGCCTATAAAAATAGATTGCACAAAAATCATTATGAAAATATTTGCAGAGAGAAATTTTAACGTTTAACTTAGCGTTTGTAATGTTGACGCTGTGAACTTAGTCCCAAGTTAAAACTTCGCAAATTGTAATCGATTATAATAATCACTAATAGGTAGAAGTTACGCACTAGCAACATCTAATAAAGTTGCCAGTAATTGTATCTTAATACTAGATCTAGTGTTACCATATCTCTGAACATGCTAACGTCAGCGCTATAAAAATGTGCTTGTTACATAGTGATAAAAAATTTACATTTTTATGGCCCCTTTGCAATAAAAATGTCTCCTAAACTCAAATACCCAAATGATCCGTATAAAGCGGCGCTCTGCAGCTCAAGCGGCAGGTCTCTACTATTTCTCTAAAGTTAAGTACTTTTTATCGGATATAGTTTTTCGACACGTCAACTACCCTCTTAAGATACCACATAATATTAAACTTTTATAGTAATCCTACTTGTTTACCTCAAATTTATGTTGGCTAATAAATTTTCTGAAACTTTAATATAGTAATTAATTTTATATTAATTAATTTTATATCTTATATTTTAGATACGGTTTTAAATACACAAAACGGCTCCCATTTTGTGTTGAAATGTTAAATTCATCGACCATACGTTCCAAATTCAATTCATTATTACAATTAATTCATAACAACAATGAATACCAGTCGCAGAGAAGACAGATTTTGTTTTAAGATTGAAATGTTTCCAGAAATGTAAAATATTGTCAAATTTTAATCAAGCCTTAACCCTAAAACCATGGCACACAAATTATTTCTAACAAAGGAGGGAACTTTTCACAACTGGGATTTATTTTATTATCGTGTTTCGATCAGATCATGTTAAAATGCTCTCACTCAACGTTTAAAAATTTGCAAGTATAGAATTCCGAAATCTGAGCAATTCTGTTACGTATCTATTAAAGAAAAATGAGCTGAAAATATGTATGCTTGGTCGCTTTAAAGTCTCCACAGTCAGTCTTTCAAGAAACCTAATTTTTATTGAATCTGTTAAAATAGAATGGAATGTGAAAGATAAACGAAGTATGAAAGAACCGTAGCAAATAATAACCAACATAACTATGATCCATAGGGTAGGTAGATCCAGGTGATTATATCGTGTCAACTACAATACTGTCCGGGAGAGCAATTACTTAGTCACTTCTACATTGTAAAATGCAATGTTTACCATCCTAAATTCGTCACACCTATACTAACACTTGAAATAGTGAGATGATTTTGAAAACTAGTAGTAATTTTATCCGTTCTACCTACAAAAAATTGCTGTCCCGGATGAGGACGAAATCCGTAGTATTCATCCTAGTTGCATTTAGGATGTTGTTGATTGGACTTAGGTCTCCAATTTAGTCAGCTTAAAGCGCTCACTCCAGGCGCGCTTTGTAGCTGGTCTTCCATATTTCGGCTAGAGTGACAGCTGAGTGGAAACGGTGGAAAATACAAAGTGGTAGAGTGAAGCGCTGTACGAGAGACCAAGCCACGAATCCGTAGAAATCAAGTTGCACCTGAAAAGAAAATAAGTTGTTAGTATTAGAGAGTAAACATAAAAAATACGATAAAGCTGAAAGGTCCTCAGTACAGCAAGTAGCAACAGGCGGTACTTACAGGGTTAGCCAGGACTTTTTGTGCTTCGAAGGTGTAGATGAGCCACATGGTAACGTTGCAGATCAGGAGGAAGGTGACGGCCTGGCGGGCGGGCTTGCTGCGTTCTTGTTCGGGCAGGTGGACGCGACGACGGGAAACATCGGCAATGAATAGTAGTTGAAGAACCACCTGGGTTACGAAATGCAACAAATGGTATTAAATTTTCGAAAGATGAGACTGAAACACATACGAATATGAATAATAAAGAAATAATCAAATGTAAGGAAGCAATAGTTTACCTGAAGCACGCTCAAGCAACCAGTAATCATGACGAGAAGGTTCGGCTCATGAGTGAAGGCTCCCATTCCACCAGCGATGACGCTGAACACAGCATACACGAAGAGGCCAAACGCAGAGACACGGAGCAGGATGTCGTTCAGGTCAGACTGTTCTTCGGAGCGGAACTTCAAAGATTGTACCCTGCGGAGAGGCTCGGTACAGGAGGGAGGAGTATTGCTCCATTTCATTACACGACCACTAATATTAAAGAATGAGTGAAACCAAAAAATGGTAACCAAAAAGTAAACACAAAGAAAACAGGTTTGTGATAAGAACAGAAATGCAATGGAAAATTTATAGGAATTGTGAACGGTGATTATGGGGGTTAGCACGGTCGATGTGCAAACAAAAATAAATTGGAGCCATTGATGGAGTGTAGGATATTCAAACACGAAAGGGATAAGGGGATGAATAGGATATTGGAGGAAATAAAAACAAAATAATTAACACAAAACTAAACTAAAAAACAAAACACAATTTTAATGGTAATTAGAATGTGCTCTCTAGAAGAAAACTAATTTCTTACCGTATAAATCCAATTAGAATCGCCAGTATAGAGAGAACCATCAAAGCACAGTGGGACACATCGGCCAAATAAATCGACAGGCGCTTCAACTCTTGGTGTCTAATCAGGACGAAGAAGAGTATCAAGCAGATGAGAGAGGCGACGAGCAGCAGTAGTCCACAGAAGAGGCCTTTGGAGGCTCCGGCACAATCGACGCGATTTCCTCGCTGGGCCGCCGCAAGCGCCGCCGCCCTGCGGGAGAGAACAGCCTCCAGACGTCTTTCCAGATCTTCGTCGTTGGCCACGCTGTAACCAAACGCGTGCAAAGTGACGGTCGCGTTGCTACTTTTTAAATCTCCCTCTACTCTAATCGTGTTCTAGTGTTAGGAAAACTGCCGTGAGGAACGTGACTCTAATGTTAGGGGAAACTATTTACAAGTGGTTACAGAAAGTTAACATTATGTACGGTTATAGTAACTTCATGTTAATGTAGGTGCTGAATGGTATCTAAACTGTGGTTAATGTTACTCTACATTTACGGTTACTGGGTTACGGAATTTGTATAATACAAAACGGGTATATTACCTGGGGTAGCGCCCAATGTGCTTCCACATAACGTAAATGACGGCGGCGCCGATGAGGGAGTACTCAATGATGAACGGATACAGATAAGGCGCCGAGTCGGTTACGATAGTGCCCATAATTGGGTTTCGGCCGCAAACTGTAGTGTTATCAATATTGGCGATCAGCGCAGCGGGATTGAGGCCGTCGAATGACTCGAAGATCTCTGAAGAGTTGGGCACTGAAAAAAAATTCTCACTGTCAAATATTTTGATCGGAATTTGATCAAGATTATCAACAAAAACTAATCTACACATTGAAACTACTGCCATCCTTTGCTATTCTAGATTTAAATCAATACTGCGATACTTTAAATTCAAGGATATGGTGCGAACAAGTCGACAAAGTATATGTACTTACTGCAAATCGGAAAATAGCAAAAGGTGACTGCATAACCCATAAGTATTTACATGCAAAAGACGCAAAGAAACTTAACCTAAAGTAAAATAATGAGGAAACTCAAGTGCAACGGACGCGTACGTGGGATACGAATGAACACAAAAAATATCTGACAAACCGCAAATAAAAAGTGCAACGGCGTTTTACTTTTGTAATAATTCAATGCGACACTCCAACGACCAACCTGGCGAATGTGGCGGTTCATCTACACGATAAGTTTCGATACTATTGCCCCACTCATCTCTATCAGTTACTATCTGTCCGGAATTCGTGCTTGGCATCATAGTCGATATAGCGTTAAGAATCGGTTTCAAAGTCGAAGTGCGAAGCCACTGGAAGACTTCTAACATGGCCGTCTGTGTCTGAGTCACTTTATCGGACTCCGTGGTGAGTGGTGCAAAAGATGTCGTAGTGAACGGATTGTCATTGGGCCATTCTCTGAACTCGCGACCATATCCCATCCCGTTGTCATAACCTACCGTACTCTTTATAGTGTCGATTAGTTTTGACTTAGGAAGTAACCCACCACCCATGATATTATATGATGAGATAGTAGTTGCTGAAAAATTAGTCCAAACACATTTTAATTGACATACATGCAAATATTAGCGAAACAGGGATACAGAACATTGATGTGGGTGAATACTAACTTGTGGTAGGAGTGGTGTTGGGAACAGCTGTGGAGGTGACAACGTTCATGAGTTGCTCTCCAGTGGTCTTAGCGGTAGTTATAACGGTAGATGCGATAGAGGTAGCAGCGGTGGAAGCAGCACCGAACACTTTGCCGGAATGCCTCAGAGTGTGCTTACGGATGACTTCTGAAGACGAAGGCGCCATTAATTTATATACAAAAGTGATTTATGATTTATAAAAAAACAAAAGCAGGTTAGTTGCAAGAGATTGAGATGCAAAATGCTCTTAGATATTAGAAAATGATTTAAATTGAATCTATGGATTTAAATAAGATACTCACTACCAAGTACGCCTTCGCCAGAATAACCATGAGGATTCTTAACGTGGTAATCAGTGATTTCCTTCAATGACTCCAACACTAAGGTTCGAATCCAAACACAAATGTTAGTCGCAACAACATGCATCAGACCGAATCTGGCAATCACTTTGAATCGATGAATGTTCAGCTAAAAAATGAAAAGAATGTATAAATAATTGCAAAACTTCATAAGAATTTGACCACAATATTAAATTGGTTTTTTACCCGGGAATTCATGAAGATGAAGTACATTTGCATAAAAGTGAACACCATTTGCAAGACGGGATTGACTCCCTTCAAAATTAAGTAGCAAGGCGACTCCATGGGCAATTCGAAGAATGTGCCAAACTCCAGTCCATTGTAAATCATGGTACCGAGACCAAAGGCTGAAAGACGAAAGAAATACATAGAAACACTAACATAGAGTAAAGAGCAAAATTTTGTTGGCCTTAATGCTACAATAAAAGATATTCATACCAATAGCGCCAATCCTAAGGAAGAAGCTGCCATGGCTGTGGTCGTTCTGAGAAGTCTTGCGCCTGCGAGCTGGTCTTGCAACAGGACCAGCTTCCAGCTCCACAATGTCCTGCTGCTGGTGCTGCTGAAATTGTTGCAGGAAATAAAGTTAATAAAATGTAAATAGAAAAATTGATCACAAACTCAAGGACCAACCAGACGCCTTGAAATGCAGTATTATTCTGGTTATAGGAGTAACTTGGAGATTGATAGTTTGATTTCATTCTGAAAACAAGGTGGCAATTGCAACTAGCTTAGATACAATTAGTAAAACTAAATGAAAGGAGGATTTATTTGTTATTATCAAGTTTCAACTCAGGAAAATGTCGATGCAATTCTACAATCTTAAAGTCAAGTGTCATGACTTCCAAGTGTGTACGAAGCCTACATGAAAGCAAGGTGATCCAGTAGCGAAAACAGAAGCAGTATGACAAGACGAACTACGACAGCACATCCAAAGCACTCCGTAATGATATGATACACTTCAAGCGGGATGCGTCAAGATACCTCACCTGATCAGACGCATACAATTGCGCCATTTGCAATTGCAATTGCTGTTGACGAACTTTATCACGCATCTTACGGGGATACACCTCCTGCCCAAATGATATGGAAAAAACAAAAAAGTAGGCAGCGTAAACAAAAAGGGATTCATGCGGCCTGATGTGTACGGACGAAGCGTTGACCATGATAATAGTGAACGGTCAAATAATAAAAATGGCGAACGAGTGCGAATCACAAAAAGTTAAATTAAACAAATCACGTAGGTAGGTAATAGAAATGAATAAAAAACAAATATGTGGTTAACTAACACAGGACGACACGCGAAAGCGACAAGAGAATGTGGAATAATGTTAAATACAAAAATAATGGATGTGCTGTGTATGAGTGTTGTGGAGTGCACCACTCACCTGGAATTGACTTTGTTTCTTGGCCTCTTTAGAAGCTTTTTCTTTCTCCTCCTTGTCCTTTCCTTTGTCCTTAGACTTGCCCTCCTTCTTTCCATCTTTCTTGTCTTTGCCTTCCTTTCCATCTTTGCCTTCTTTTGCTTCCTTATCTTTGGTTTTCTTTTCCTTTTCTTTCTTAGGCTTTTTCTCTTTTGGCGGGGGCTTCGGTTTTGGAGGGCTTCCGCTGCAGCATGCACTCTCTGAACAAAGACACTCATTAAGTATAAATTCAAGTGTATTCTGAGGTTTAAATGAATTCAAACGCAAATTTTCACGTACCTTGGAGCAAGAAGCAGAAGACGTACAATAAAAACAGAATGCTCATGCCATACAGGTAGGTGAAGAACCCCTCATAATAATAGAGGGGGAGGTTGTGTGTGATGACATCACTGATGACGTAAGCTATACACACAACAACCAGGAGCTTCGCGTAGATGAAACTCGAGATGATGAAGAGTGAAGTTCTGTGAAAGAAACAAAAGATGTACGTTAAGTGGCGTCAAATAAAGTTGTAAACTTTGGAAGTGGGAGATACTCCTAAAGCCAGCCAAACGTTTTAATTTGTGAATGATTAATGCGCATATTATTTGTTTTGCGCAATATTAATATTTAACTTTACCAATAAGTTTCAAAAAGTTTTCCAAAAATGCGTACATGGATATTAAGTAATCTTTAAAATTTACGGTTTAAAAAAAAACGTCTCTCTCTTTCACATTCGCATACATTTTCGGAATAAAGTTTCATATATTACCATAAATAAGTCACACTCCGGGTTATTGTTTTTTAAGACAGATTCTGAAATTTTAAATACGTTATGATGAGACGTCCGGCGAATTCATCCAACTTATTTATAATTCACGCGAAGATAATGATTTTGGTAAAAAAAATATGGTTATAAATTACTGAATAAAAAATGTATTGACTGTTTTAGTTCTTATGTTTTACTTTAATTAATTAATTAAATAAACAAGTAATAAAACACTACACCTATAAACACTATCTACATATTATATGACATACTTTTTAGACGGCTTGGGCTGGACGCATTTCAGCTCCATTTCTTTGTTCGCGTTGTTATGCTTCTCAGCGATGGCCATGTCACTGCCCTGCTGGCGATGCTGCCCCACCGGTAACGTAGCCATGTTATCCACGGACTCGAGTTCCACTGTAGCCACCTTCACTTCAGCCTCGGTGGGCTGATGCTTGTCTTTCCCCATCACTTTTTAACACTTAGGGCGGTAAGAGGAGTTACAGAGTGTCCATAATGATGTGCTCAGGGTTGAGGACAGGTAAAGGACCAAGGAACACGATAAAAGACCTCCGGAAGTATCGAGGTGCGGCGACGAACCGAGCCTCTGGCCCGAGTGTGGAGAGAGTTGCGCAGTATTGGATGCTGCGCGGCTTGTCCTCCCAAAACAGGGGCGTCACCGACCCTCCGAGCGCACCCCATTTTGTATAAATTGCACTCTTTAATAGCGAGAGGGTCTTTGTACCGCTTATGGAAGGAGTGTCGAATGTAATCTCGGGTCGAATGGTATTTTAATTTTTGTAGACATTGAGACATAAAACTTTATTTCCTTTTGTATGTTTTGAACAAAATAACATAAGCTATAATGCTTTGCGTCTACGCAGTAAAAAAGATGCTACGCAAAAATTCTTCCCTTTCTTTTCAAAGTATATTTTTCTTTATTGTTCCCACAACATTCCTCTGTATACCCTCTTTAACTTTCCCCATATGTATATAAATAACCATGATTTCTTAATATCTGCTCAGCAACCATCTTTGTATAATACAGGAACTGTATCCAAAAACAATTTTGGGCAACCCTAGGGTGGCGGCACGCGGTCGATAGAGGCGCGTCTCTCCCGGAAAGCTCCGGGAGGCTGCGCGAGCGACCCACTGACCCGGCCGTGCCCCAACCTGCCAACACCCCCCACGAATACTGGCAACCCCAAAAACTGCACATGCACGCGTAGTGCCAACATTAAAACATAACTCCATAATTCCATAGACAAAGGAATGAAATACGGGACAAAGGAGGATGAAGCTTTGCGGTCCGATTTGTGTTTGTTTGTCGAGGTTAACCTTGAGAATTACTGAGTTAATTCTGATAAGACTTTTGCTCTTATTAGCGAAATCTTTTCCGGAAATTATTAGACGGTTGTTTTTATTAATACTATTGTTAATAAGCTTACGATACGGTCTACCTACAAAGTAGAATTAATTTGCTGATCTAAAGAACACACCATTAAAAGAAGTTCAGTTTATAATACCTAGCCGGATGAGAGCAGAGAGCGCATGCGCGATCCGATGCTCCGAAGCTTATGAGTTCATTGAACCATTTCAAGTAGTGCCAAGTTTACTATTTGTTATTTTTATGGTATTGTTATGGGCAGACAGTAGTAGAACTAGAATGTTATGATGTAATGATGGTATGATATAATGTTGTCAAGTTTTTATTACAACAAACTTTTCACGCAGAGTTATTTTAATATTGTCACTTGTGCGTCTTGTAAATGATATTCAAAGTTCAAAGTCATCTGGGCGAAATGCTAACCAGTAGCGCTATCCTGTTTGTTTATCTATAACTATGATATCATTACCATTATTGGTAGACATAGACTTCCTACAAGCATCCTTAATAATGACCTTGAATGCCTTACACTGCCCACTTTCTGCAAATCTCCGCGATCTACTTCAAGTCACCTTGTGGAGTTACGTTAAGCTCAAGGTACAGAGATAAGCAAAGACACCTATAATCTTGCTTAACATTAGCAATATTCAGATTTGGATGATTCTAAATTCTGATTGATGAAAATGACATCATTCGCGGTTTCATAATGTTTAAAAAAACCGCAAATTAACAGGAAATCAAGACACTAAATCCTCTTTTATTTTTATAAGCATCTTTAATGGTACTTATCCAAAGCTAGTAAATATTAATGAGCCACTTAAAACAAAAAAAAACGAATCCAGACAGCGAACCGTAACCACGCGGTAATTGCAAAAACACGACTGCGACTGCTATATATCGCGTCCTGATTTTAGTTAAGACACTATAATTAGTGGTGACTGGTGACCCACAGACATACGCTAAAATCGCCATATGTATTTCTGCTAACACAAGCCGTGTGATGCAATCGTCCAGTCTTAGCGCAATTTTAACCTCCTTTTTGGTCCTAGATATAGGCGCTGCTTGAATGTCGCGACGTCGTCGTCGTGAGAAAAACATGAAACGAAAATTTGATATCCACCAACGCGTGGCGTGGTGGTCTATGGCCCAACCCCTCTCTAATAATTTTTATTTAATGTAAGTAGCTAATGATATGATCCAACTGTTGATTGAAATAAAGGAATCGAATTGAATTGAATAGAGAGGAGGCCTGTCTCTCTACGGTTGGAACGTTGTAGGCTGAGTACAACGGTCAAGATTTAGGTAATTTCTATACTAATATTATAAAGAGGTAAACTTTGTTTGTAGGTAGGGTAATCTTTGGAACTACGGATCCGATTTCGAAAATTCTTTCACTAACAGTACGCTACATTATCTCCAAGTGTCATAGCGCATAACGGGAGCGGAGCCGCGAGCAAAAGCTAGTTGGATTATAAATCTAGATTCGAGCATAGACAAGTTTCAAATATGTGGATCTTTATGCTTAATTTCTTAAAAACGTGCCTTGACCTAAATAAATGATCAAGGAACATCTGGTTGTGGAGTAAAATTATAGTTATAATAAATAAAAAATATAATAAAATAGACGGGACAAGACGAAGAAAAGTCCAATATATGTTACTACGTAGTAACAAATCGGTCTGTCTTATCAGGTAGCATTCGTGTGACAAAATCAAAATTGTACAGGATCAAAATTATTGTATGAAAATATTTCCAATGTATTCTATACATCTTTTAAATTTCTTTGATTATGGATCAAGTTTTGTGGCAAACAGCACTCAAATTAGAAAAACTTAGTTAAAAAAATATAAATGAATGGAAAATGTAGTATATATCAAGAAGTTCTCTTTATAAATCGTCTGCTCCTAGTACTTGATCCAGTTTGCAATATATCAACACTTTCTTGGCAGAGGGAATCAAACACGCTTACTCGCTTAGCAATGCGCAGTTAAAATGATAATCCCGCTCTTTGTCTCGACAGACTCTTTGTAAAAACTCTTAAAGTGTTTTTATTCAAACGCCGTGACCCATTTCATGAGCCGGTTGTGTAATAATGCTATTTTATTAGGGTTCCGCGGGAATAATATTATTGCGTTTCTGTTTACAGTGTACCCACGGTATTTTGTCACTTTATCTCTGCTCCCTGTTTTCGTACGGAACGATGCGCGATACATTGGGTGCTGAATATTTTACAAGTTCCGAAGGTTTTGGGTGCATTTCGTTTTCTTTTATTCAGAGGATCATAGATACCAGTTATGTTGAAAGAAATGTGTTTAACGTTAAGGGGTTCTCTCGTGTGATTTTTTTGTGAGCACCTTTTTAGCCATAGCCTGATACAGCTATGGGTGTAACTATATTAGATTAAGCATTTAGCAAAACTAACCTAATCAATATCATCATCATTATTTGCGTACCTCTTTCTAACTACGTTTGGGTCGGCTTCCAGTCTAACAGGATGCAGCTGAATTTTACATGGACCAACTGCCTACCTTAACTTCGAAACTATATATAACCTATTGTATCAGTAAAATCACCAAAGCTCTCTTTTATATTTCTCAGTGAATATCCATAGTTCCACCAGTCACTTTGATTAAAACACTCTCCGTATTTTACTCAAAGTTTTGCATGGAAGCCGACCGCAACGTAGTTGAAAAATAACTACTCAAAATGCAATTTGAAAGGCTAATGTGGTAGCGGGTTTAAAGCTAGTAAAATTGTAGCACGAGCCGGCTCTTAGTGGCGGGTTGCCAGGTCATTGGTGTAAGTATCATAGTAAACCCCTTTCTGTCGACTTTCCTGAACTTGCATTGAATTATAAACAGCTGATGCTGACATTGTTTATTTTTGTTTTATATTCTAGTTACATAACCAAACGTCACACTTTTTTATCTCCGAAAGAGTGAGCAAAGGTGTTATCTTGTGCGGCGATTGGCGGCGGCGATCTCTCGCGTCCGGCCCTGGTTCAAGCCATGGTCCGGAGTGAGAGGGAATGGGAAGCCGTCACCACCTTCTGTGAAGCAGTCATGCTAGTGAAGGAGGTGGCGGGACGTGTGAGGGAAAGAACCTCACGTCCCAGCCGCCGCGGGAGACGCCCTGGGCGTCGGGGGTCACGTGGTGGCTCCCGGCCACCGTAGGCGCGGGCCTGTGGACGGCGAGTTATGGGCTAGCTACGAGTTATGGGCTAGCTCGCCGTCCGGCCGTCTTATGACGACAGGCCGTGTCGACGGCGCGTTCGTGTTCCACGCGCTCCTCAAAGAGATGTCAGCAACCGAGTAGGGGTCCGCATGGGCCGATGCCTGCCAGAGCTGCGGGACTGTTCGAAAGAGACACCGTGGCCCTGGAACACAAAGGGCAAAGAAGGAACATGGATGGGTTTTAGTCAGTACAAGTCTGACACTCCCTTCCGCTCCGCCCAGAGTGGGGGGGGGTCATTTGATGATTTCCCATCCAAAAAAAAAAAAAAAAAAAAAAAAAAAGGTGTTATCTTGTAAGAAGGAACTATTCTTTTTCGTATCGATGATTCACATAGTTATTTAATTTTTGTTTCGACCAGAACTCAGCCACATCGACGGCGTTGGTAGTGGCGTCGGATAGGTCCCTTAAAGTGCAGGTGGAGTTGTACAAAGAGCAGGTCAGGAGGTAGACCATGGTTTGGTATGACACTCCGCAGTCGGAATTATAGTCATCGACATTACTCTATGTATGTAATAGAGGACGAGCCTATTATCATCAAACGGACAAATCCTCCTTACTAGCTACTAAAGAAACAATCCTGATAAAAAACCTAATACGCCCGACCGAATTCACCGAATCAAACGCAGTTTTGTTTAGTTAGCTTATAGGTAATAGCAGTGATATAACAGCAAATTTTCCATTATTACAGCTCTTAATAATCAGAATACACATTCCACCTGCGTAAGCTATGAAAATACTCTCATTTCCTGCTCTTGAGTTTTACGACTAGTTCAAGACAATCTTAAAACTGTAAAATATGATTATTATCATAGAAAACGTTCAACGAGCTTTTAATGGCGATTTCGATTGCTTCACAAATACAAAACGATTTAATAATCTATGCCTGAAGAAACTATCTGAATTGCTTTAGGTTAGAATTGTGCTGGCTATATCTACCTAATGGCTAAAAACTTCGCCTTCCTTTATTTACTCTCTGGATAACTCTTGTAATATTATCTTTTAGATTGCAAGGGCTTGGTGTTCCTTAGGGTATTACTACACCAATCGATCGATCGTCGATCGATCAATGGTAGAATGGATAAGTCGACGTCGATCGACAGTTTCTACTACACCAATTGATCGATCGTCGTCATTTCTACTCTCGATCGATTGGTGATCGGCGATCGATCGATTGTAGTTTGGCGATCGATCGATTGGTGTGGGGTGGGGGGAACACCCTAAGGAACACCAAGCAAAGAAAATCAAGAGTTTGTTAATTAAATCGTACAAGAGACAAAGTTATTTCCCTCGATAACCTAGCATAAGGAGAAGATTCTTAAAGGCTGATTTAAAGACCTTAGTGCTACTTAATAAAACCCAGCACATAAATGCAAGTAATTACTACACAAACAAAATACTACCTAATTAATTATGATGTACAACGTACGATCAACAAACACTACATTGTATGACGCGACATAGCAATTACTTGCATTTAAACTATCTATGACATAATCTCTATAACTATCGACCTTGCAACACACAATGAGTGTTTACATCATTATATGGCTGAATAACTAAGGCAACCATAATGTCTGCCAAATGATAGCCGATTAAATCATTGTAGTGATTGTAATAAGAAGATTTATAGTGTTGATGAATTGCCGTCTTGCCTTGAAGTCTAATTCAAGGTTTGTTCAGGTCAATGTCTGACCAACATTATATTATTTTCTTTTAGCAGCGGCTCATCTTTCGTTTCATATAATATAAATATGTAAGTAAGCCACTGCAAGGAAAAGGCGTCTTCTCATACGGAGAAGGCACAGGTATTGAACATCATGCGTGCTCTAAATGGATTGGCGACATACTCGTACCTATATTGGAGATTGATTTTATGTATTATGATTTTAATTTTTGACCTAGAATATTATGTTTATAAAGAAATGATAATGATATTTTTTTTGTCATGTTTAAATATTTAAATGAATTATTATGTACATGATTTTTTATCGAGTTACGTTTTTTTTTTTTTGATTATTTAACTATTTTTTATTATGTAACACATTGAGGCACAATATAATTTTTAATGAATAAATGAAATAAAATGATTCAGCTAAAGCGGGCATTTTAGGAAACTTTTAAGTTTTACTTTCATGATTCTTTGAGAGCACCAAACTCAAGAAATTAAATAGACCCAAGCCCTACCGTCAATACCAAAGGTTTCAATTTTACAGTAATTATTATAGTACGGATTTGTTTCCAGTTGTTACGAATAGACTTGCCTTTCTTTCAGTGTTACCTATAACTCAACTGACGATATGCATAGCTCTAAGTACATAAATGATTCGAGGAATTTAGTTATGTTAATTGCGGTAAAATAGATCAGGGTTAGTCGACTCAGATTCTTCAAGCCAAGTCGTACGTGTAGGATGAAATCCTTTATCAATAATCCATAGGTAGGTTTGGGTCTTTGTCAAGCTTATCGTGATCCCATTACCCTTATCGCAAAAGAAATATCCCTCACAATATCTCGGACCTTTTCCTTCATAACAATGTCAACACATATTAATATTTACTCAGGTCATTTACTTATAACTGTTCTATCCCGTGCCGATATCCTCGATCCGCATAATAGATGCCTTCGTCTATCTCAAACGCCTCACCTTTGGTATACTACCATTTTAAATTCAACTCTATTCTATATTCAGTAAGGTTGGTAACAGGAAAATTGTCTAACGTGATACGTATCCTTTTTAGCTCCATTTATGTACGGAACCATTTAATCGATTGTCCATCCAAGCGGCGTGGAAGTGCTTTGATTACAGCTTCCTCCCTTTTATTTATTTTTAAATTGTTCATCGAGTTTTTTTGTCCTGGCCAGTTGGTCCTTTATTGGTTTAATAGACCGTAATTTATGTTCCTCATAGCGTTCTATTTGGAATAACAAATAGCTCGTTAGGTTGTTTCCGCAAATGTTCGATGCTGTGATTCGAATTATGAACTTGTGCACGCAATACATGGAGCGAGCTTTAGTCATATTAATTTTTGCTCAGCGCTTTTATTTTCAAAATATTTTCTTATTGTGGAATCCTGAAATAACAGCGTGAGTATTGGAGGACGCAGTACTGATAAGTATTCTATCGTTATCGATTGCAGAATGATTATGATTAATACTTTCTTCGTGATGTAGCAAAATCCTAGCTTTGTGAAGATCTTCTGGTATATACAGGCTCTTCATCATCATCATCTTATTGCCCTTGCCCATTCCATTTGGGGTCAGTGCAACACTTTTTCTTCCTCCATTCTCTCGTGTCAGACGTCACGGCATCATTTACTCCTTTCTCTTTCCTATCATTCCTCACGCAATCCATCCATCTTTTCTTTCTTTATTTTCTCTTCAATTATTTTTTATTGCTATAACTATATCGATTTGACCTACGCTACTCTATTGAGATGTGACGATAACCAATAATAAAAAATCAAAGCATTTACTTCAAGTAGGCCAGTTACAGGCGCTTTTGAATTTTCGAAACAAAGACAACAATGAAATGTAGCTACAGTCCCAGTCACAAAACATAAAAACTGTGAAAGTACTGTAGTTGCCCATTCCCTAGCGTAGATCTCTATGGAGAAGAACGGGCAAGAAAGTCCATGGACACTCTTTTAAATCATAATTTTGTTACAAAACCTTGGTTAGGTACATCATTCATGTTGACATGGTACATTATGTGAGAACGATGTAGCAAGATGTGCACGTTAAAAGTGTCCATAGTAAAAACAAAAAGACAATTCAAAAATAAAATAAATTACTAAAATAGCCGTTGCAACTAAGACTTTTTAAGATTAACGAAACGGCAAACAAATAAAGGGTGTAAATAGACCCTTAACATATCCGAAAGGCACTTGTTCTCCCCGTCTTTGCGATCATTTTTTTAGTATGGACCATACCTTCGGAACCTTCTAGCTATTGGGTCAAAGTTCCAACTTTGCACGTGTACACAAGTTTTTTTTAAATAAATGTTTTTAGTGTAATAATTTTACTTCACACACCTCCACTACCCCGTACTATTTAATCCATCCGTCAGCACAATGCTTTGAGTGCTTTCCATCGAGTCCTACCGTATCACGTGATTTTTCACCCAAAAAAAAAAGTCGATTCCCAGCAATATTTTTTACGTGAAGTTACTTAGTTTGATGTACAGAATGCTTGGTTGACGGCTATTTGAAGGGTCTGTTTACACCCTGTATAACAAAGACTTACTTTAGTCCGAAGCCTTTGCTCTTACCACGCAAACAAAACAAGTAACTTATTAATTTCTCCTTGAAAATCATGAGCTTTCTTAATAGAGACCGTAACTAAGACAAAGCACTGTTTAATTGTGTTTATTTGTTCTACAAAACAATCAATCAATATGCTGAGAAGTTGATTATTATGAATGGAAATAACCCAGTTATTAGCAATAATAACAAGAGGTCTTAAAATTAACCAGAGTTAAGATCGAACGATCCTGGAGACAGCCAATATTTACTAGAAGATAGTCATCATCTGCGTAGCCTTTTCCCAACTATATTAGGGTCGGCTTCCAGTCTAACCAGATGCAGCTGAATACCAGTATTTTACATGGATCGACTGTCTATATGATCTCCACCACCCAGTTAGTACTGAGTAATTAGATACTCCTTGGTAAGATTGGTTGTCAGACAGTTAGGCTACGACCACGGTCAGAGATCTAGAAATGACAGCGGGGACCCTTTCCGAGGCATGGAGGAAACTCTGTATTTAATGGGTGGTCACCCATCCACTGACCAATCTAGGCAAGCGCGGCTTAAACCAAAGATCACTCCGAGCAGCTGTAATTATTCCATAGCCACGAGCTCTTCCACTAGTTAACTTTCATCTACTCTACTACATGATAGTAAAGGAACAAAATAACAAAAATGGCGGCATCCCAATTGCGTAACATTCCATATAGGTGGTCATTAGAGCTTTCATAATGGGCAAATATATCCAGCAGATTGTTACCGAAGAATGGATAAACGAATATTGTGATTAAGTACACAAAGCGACACATCAAGTTATACATACCCAGTATAACCTGACGTCGCTTTGTATGAGCTTACCGTACAATGAGAGATCAGCATATACTGGACATGTATAGTTTGATTGTTCGTCGTGCGTACCTTACCTATTATCTATTTTCCGATAATGCTGTCTTTATCTAAACGTCCTTCATTAAAAGTTAGTATACAACGTTTGTATGTTTTAGAAGGGTCCCATTTAAACAAATATATTGAAACTACGCAAAAGTTTGCAAATACAGACGCCAAATTAGTTCCATTAGTTAATCAAATGTAGGTAGTAATATAAAATTCTATTGTTTTCGCCTACCTTGCCGCGATTTATTACAGGATCAGTTCATAAATAATTCATTGACGGATCTCAGACGTAGATTAACTAGGCTGCCGGCGTATTACATGTATTCATAGGATTGGAGGATATAAATACATACTTGCATAACCTGGTATATAGCTAGACAGTTAGGTACCTATGTGCATAAGTTTGGTTTTAAAACAGCTGGTTGGTTTGTTGAGTATTTTTATGGTTGGTATGAATCGCTGGCAGAGGATTCTTATGTGCCTACCATCTTGGCGGCAGAAATTACTAAGGATAACTGCAGTTTTCCTCGCAGAATTTATATAACCGTGTAGGTACCGTACAAATATTTTTGATACAGAAACTCAGCAAAGTCTTACACCCGTATCTATAGTCAATTTAAAGTAATGACTTATGCAAACATTTTTATGCAATAATCAAGAATTTAAACGAAGTTACTGTTAAAGAAAGCAGAGCTAAGAATTCTAACTTTTGACAGTTCTAACTGCAAGCAATTACTAAACTAAAGAATAAAATATGACTTTTACTCAAGTAATCTTAACTTGTTTTTTCCTTTATTTATCTTTACACAAATCTTATACATTTTTAAATATTTCTTAAACTAAAAAAAATATAAATAATTGTAGCCCACCGGTATCGGGAACAGGGTCCAAGCTACCGGCGGTCAGGGCTCCAGAGAGAGGAACCTCCTGACAATACGAGCCGTGTCCAGGAGTACCGCTTTCTGAATCAAACCCTTGATCCAGCTGCCTATCGAGAGCCTCCTCAGGTATTGGTCGAGGCTCTTGGCAATTAAGCCATGGGCTGATACAACTATCGGCACAATGATCGCTGAGTCCACATCCCACATGTCGACAACCTCGTGAGCCAAGTCAAGATACTTGATTTGCTTATCTTTCTCGGCTTTCACGAGGTTCCCATCATGCGGGACCGTTATGTCAACAATCATTGCACGCCGCTCTGATCGATCCACCACCACTATATCAGGCTTATTGGCTACAATAGTCCTGTCAGTTACGATGGATCGATCCCAGTACAATGTGATACTGCCATTTTCGAGAACTGGGTCGGGCACATACTTATAGTACGGTACTTCCGATTCCACAAGGTTGTATTTTAGAGCAAGTTTCTGATGGATAATCCTGATAATAACTTGTTTATTATTATAGATAGTGGTGTTAAGGAACTGCTGACAAGAGGGCAAATAAAAGGCTAAATGGAAGTGTGACCAATCGATTTGTGTTTTATCATTATGGTAGCAAAATATCGCACGTTGTATGTGATTTGTTGAAGAGTTTTCAGTTAACGCCTTGTACTCCCAGGACTAAACTTTGTTAATGATTAAACACAAATAGACTCATTTATGCAGGATCAAATTAAAAAAAGTCAACGAAACTCTGAGACTTGATGAGCATCGACATAAGCAGACAAAAGCAGGATAATAGAAATCTATAGTGCATCATCATCATCTGCCTAGCCGTTTCCCAACTATGTTTTGGTCAGCTTCCAGTCTAACCGGATGCAACTTCCTTTGATAAGGCTGGTTGTCAGAATTTCAAGAGTTGGGTTTTATAACACCAGAGCATTATTTTTTTTAATTTCAATCAATATTTATGTCGACTCTGGAGTTTCGCTAACAGCTAATTCAATTTGAACTTGTAAAGCAAAGTAAAAAATCTTCACTCACTTTGCATTCTTAGGCGCTGCTTCAGGCTGGCAACAGGCCCGGTACCGGAGCACCACCTCTGTAGGCGTTAGGGCTTCGGTTTCCTCCAGCGGCGCATCGCACTCGTCGGCCACGAGCGGCGCCCGCGCCGGCGACGTGTGCGACCCGTACCCGTCGGAATTCAGCTGGAATGGGCAGATACTCTAATATTACGTTGTATAGGAGATGAGGATAAAAACCTTTTTTTTGCTATATTGTCTCACCGTCACCGCGATTAGTGAAAAGCGTGTAGAGCTAGCAACCGAGAAGATCTCTAGAAAAACTGGAAAGTTCTGGTCGGTTGTGTGAACAGTCAGTGATCAACTATACAGGGTGTAAGGGATAACGACGCACAAACAGTTACCACGTATTCAGTACATCATTCTGAACACGTAATAATTTTGCTGTAAAAAAAACTCCTGTTCTGGTACATTTTGACCGTGTAGGTATTGCACTTTTGTAATACGTGGTAACCGTTTGTGCATCGGTGTCCCTTCCACCCAGTATTAAAAAAATATGTCTCTGTTACTATCACAGTCAATCAATCAATCAATCAATCAATCAACTTTATTTTTCTCACCACAATATACACAAATTATTTTACATCGGTCAGATTCGACAATGATACACAATTCAGGTAAGTATATATTGTGGGAGACTGGTGCCTAAGCTAGGCTCGTGGCCTGTGTTTCAGGACACCAGGATCCCACCCCTTTACATTTTCATTTTTAAAAATTATGTACTAGGCCCGCTGACAGATTGTAATTAGGAATCAGACATTTTATAGTTTTATTTACTATGATTAAAATCTAGGTTAAGTATGCGAGACGAATGTTAGTAGATGTGTAGTATGGGTGATTGAATGTGTGTGAGTGTGTGGGTGTGTGTGTGTGTGCGTGGGTGTGTGACAGTACGTGATATTGTGTTTAGGTCACTATAAGTATATTTTCAGTTTTATTATAGTTTAATGTTAGTAGCCAGTCTGTTAGCCTCTTTTTGCATTTATTATTTGTGAGGCTAAAGATATGTAACACTTTGTGAGTTTTATTGTATAAGTAACCACCCAGATAGCAAAAGAAACGCCTTGCGAACATAGTTTTGAGACGTAGATGATGGCGCTCCACAGGGTCATATCGTCTTTTCCCCCTGGACAACGTTGGATTATAAACCAAAAGAGAATGCTGTTTCAGCAGAATGTGCAATATAAACAGTTGCCGCACTGTCAGGACTTCATTCTCTTTGTATAACTGTTCAGTGGGGTAGCGATACGGTCGAAAAGACGAAACTTTCAGTATAGCTCTTTGGGTTCTTTCAATTTCTATTAGGGTAGTTTTTGGAGCTCCACCCCAAGAGGTGATGCAGTAGCATATTATAGATTGAGCAAGGGTATAGTACACTGTTTTCATAATATTTTTATCGACTACATGTCTCAGCGTTTTAAACACATAAATTAGTTTCCGTAATCTGTTACTAAGAGTGGTTATGTGATCTTGAAATCTTAGGTTTTTGTCGATCGTTATTCCCAGGTATTTTACATTCTCAGCCTTGGTGAGTGGTTCGCAGTTACAACTACGGGTGAGTGGGTTTGTGCAGGAGTGAGCTACAATAGTATTAGGTAATGTTTGGGAGGATACGTTGTTTTTCATGGAGAATGCTATGTAATTGGTTTTGGTTATATTAAGGGTCAACAGATTTTCGCGTAACCAATTGGATACTGTATTAAAGCCAAGTTGTGCACGCTCATAGACATCTTCCCACGAGCTCGCGCTGAACAAGAGGGCAGTGTCATCAGCAAAGCTAATGATTTTGCCATTGGGGATAGTAAGCATACCCAGATCGTTGATATAGATGAGGAATAATGAAGGTCCAAGGACACTACCTTGAGGCGTGCCGTAGTTGATTTTTTGTTCCTGACTGATGAATTCATCTATCTTTACTGTCTGGGTACGCTCACTCAGATAGTCTTTAAAGAGTTCCAGTGGAAGTCCTCTGATTCCCAAGCTTTCCATCTTACGTACAAGAATTGGGACAGAAACCGTGTCGAAAGCCTTAGCAAGATCTAGAAAAATGGCCATAACTTTATCCCCACTATCCATGTTTGTGACCACATAGTCTGTTAACTCATGGACCGCGTCAGAGGTGGATTTCCCTGAGCGAAACCCAAATTGCGCTGGTGCGACAAGATTATTGTTTTCCAAGTAGCTCACAAGTCTGCTGTTCATTACCCGTTCCAGTATTTTGGAAAAGGCAGTCAGCACAGATATAGGTCTGTAGTTATCAACACGGCTCCTGTCCCCACTCTTGTAGATCGGATGAATTATGGCTTTTTTGAACACGTTAGGAAATTTACCTGTGGAAAGAGCAAGGTTACATACGTACGTTAACGGAGGCACAATCACGCCCGCATGCTTTTTCAAGAGGTCACCGGATATCCCATCCCAACCCGCGGCACAATTATTGCGAAGCGACATTAATATTCCATTTACCTCTTCCTCATCTGTTGGGAGCATTACCATGGATTGCGTTCCGTTACATAGGTTTCCCTTTGTAACTTTTGTATGTGTACTCTTTATATTTTTTGCTAATTTTTCACCTATTTTGGCAAAAAAGTCATTGACATGGTTTACCGAATTTTGTGGTGTACTTAATGAGGCTAGTAATTGTGATGATGTGTTGGATTTCCTTGTCGACCTGTTAGATATATTATTTATGGCCGACCATAACTGTTTAGTGTTTTTTCCAGCTTTACTGATCTCATTTTTTTCAAATTCTATTTTTAATTTCTTTAATAATTTATTACAAAAGTTTCTGTACCTAGTAAAAGTAATTTTTAATGTGTCATTATTAGGCGCCTGTTTAAATTTTTTATGCAATGTGTCTCGATGCCGCACACAGCGAAGCAAACCAGGAGTAATCCACGGCTTTAATATTTGTTTACGGTTCGGAGTCTTACCGGATTCGGAGTTTGAGTCTATCACGTGTTTTATTAATCTTGTTATTGTTTCCCCTGCCACATGAGGATCTTGGGTCGTGTATACTTCACTAAAGTCTAGTTGTTTTAGGTCTGTTTCTATCTTCACATAATTCAAACGAATACATTTTTTTTTAATTATTTTAGGCATTTGTTTTGACAAGAATAGCATTACAGTCTCATGATCAGTTAGAGCAGAGTGTGCGACTGAAGTGAAAGCAGGTAGTCGAGTTTTCAGTATAACGTGGTCAAGACAAGATTGTTGTCGCGTAGGTAATGTATGAGCAGGTAAAAGGCCATGGGTAGCCAGTAAGTTTAGGTAGGAATTTTTAGCGGGATCCTTGCAGCGTTCATGTATATTTATATTTATGTCTCCCGCAATAACTATAGTATTGAATTCGGCTAGCCTACTTAGGGTAATATTTAGGGAGTTTAAAAAATTATCTAAGTCTTTGTAACCTGGCGGGCGGTATATCGCTAAGAGAATAGTATTTCTATCGATTTTTACTTGGAGACAGTTAGCATCTAAGAATGACGGCTCCTCTGCAACTAGTTGCAGTTTATTATGCACATACAGGACTACACCTTCATTTTGTGTGTGATTATTGTTGGTACGATAATAGTTATAGTTCGGCAACTCGGGAATATTATGGGTGTTAGGGAGCCAACACTCGGTTAATACGATTATGTCCCAGTCAAGTTTTGTCCGAGCAAGTGTAGTCATAAAGCCCGCTATGTTTTTATTTATACTTCTTATGTTCTGTGTAATGATCTTAAGTGTTTGTTTAGGTATGAAATTTGGTGGAGTACAGTTTTCCAGGTCACAAGTCGAAGCATCCGACACAGAGACACCATCTAGGTTTTTTAGGTTGTTTTGTGTGTTATCGAACTTTAATGTTAATAATTTGAGGTCTACTTAATAGCATAACAATAACGTTCATTAAAGTGGTACAGAGCAGGTGTGATAGTACAAATTGTTGGCTTTTATTTATAGAGTATGTCGGCCGATTTAGTTTGTGCGCGTTATGGATGTGGAGTGCAGGTAACGTAATTGTAGATATGATGTGTATATTGTATTGTGTATGTATAGTTAATGTTAGTAACATGCTTATTTGTATTGTACAGTGCGTGTATAATTGATAATTTTTTGTGTTAATTTTGATTATTAAGTGAATAGTATAAGTTATGTAAGTGATTTCATTGTTTGTTTGTATTGTGTTAAGTGGTTCTGGTTGAGTGTGTTTCATTTGTTTTTGTTTATTTGTTTTACAAAAAAAGAGCAATAGCAGATAAAAAAAGAATAGTACTACAACAACAAGCAGTGCATGAGAAAAATGTGCAATTGCTCTATACAGTCATAGTGGTAATTTAAGTTTTAGATCAGCTTCGTTTTTTACGTGTATGTATTGATCTCCTTCTCTTTGTCGAAGAAAGACTTTTCCAAGTGAGGTCCAACAGAACTTAAAGCCATTTTCACTCGCAAATTTCCTCGCCAGATAGTATAATCGTTGTGCCTTCATAGTCAAGCTCTCTGATAGAAATATTGGTTTTAATTCACCTGGTATATTTATATGGGACGTGTTTAACTTGGCTTGGGAGTTATTGCGATTGAAGTTACGCACTTTATGCAGTATATTTTCCTTTGTAGTTACCGAGACAAAATCGACTATAATAGATGACCCTCCACCCTTTTTATTAATGCGAAAAATATCCTTTATATCCTGTCGTTCGACAGGCATATCCAGTACTTTGGCTGTTTCGGTTACTACTCTATGCAGATCCTCTTTATTTTCACCTTCCTTCTTTGGTATATTTCTCATCTCAATTTTTGTAAGACATAAAATACGCTCTAAATTCTCGACTTTATTTTCCAGCTGATTAATATAGGCATGGTCGATTTTTCGTTCTCTATCAACTTCATCTATTTTTATTATTATGTCATCGTATTGTGTACAGTACCTACACTTTGTACGTTTTTTGAGCTAGAAAATTGTCGATAGCTAGTATGACGTGTCCTTCGTACAAGTCTTGATGTGAGTTCAACCTCATGTGAGACAGTTCCACCGTAGGACAAAGGCCTATCCTTAAACGTAGCATAAACGAGCATCGATCACCACGTTTGCTCATTTCGAGTGTACAATTTTTTATAAGACCTGTACTAAGAAAACACCACGAAAAAAATGTCGTGAGGAAACCTGGAGTGCTTATGACAGCCCAGATTTTCTGGTAAAGTTTTACGTAGCTTGATGATAAAATTGAAAAAGTTCCTATTGGTACTTGCCAGGTCCAGGCCCATAACTTCGAGCTCAAGATTATATGCCATTCGTCTTTCCTCCGAGCCAATACATTGTCCATTATAGGTAGATTGCGAAACATGAGTACTCCATCAACACAGCACTATCCACTAATGTCCAGACCAGATCTAGATAAATAAACCCTCCTTTTGGACTCCGCCGCAGTCGGGTAACAAGTCAATGTTTTTATTAATTTCATAGGTAATTCTATTATTTGGATAAGCCGAGTTTTACATCTTTCATCTACCATCTGTTCTTATGTTTTATAAGTTACTAAGATACACTCATATTGTTTTCAATAACGTTGCACTTTGTATTTTGTAAATCACAAATATAACTTATATACAGTACTTAAGTAGGTAAGTTAAAATCGCTGTTTTGGTTTACTATTAGCTACATTTTGTTTGGTGTACAATTAAAGATACAAATTAGTTTTTTGGTGATTTGTTTTTCGAATCGGTCACTCAGTTGTTACTGAACGAACACAAGATTGTTTTCTGTTTAGAAATAAACAATGGCTGTCATTTGTGTCATACTCGGCTAAAATGATTCAGTATGACGTTCACATGAATTGCGTTGTCGTTACTTCGGAAAACTTTTCACCCTTATGCCTTTAGTAATATTGTTGAAAAGTAGGCAACCGTCAGTAAAGTCGGAATTACATGTGAGGCAATGTAGTGTACAACTGTACACCACATGCAACGTGTCTGTGGTAATACTTTGATATTAAGCTGGCTTAGTGTATCGTAGCGCAAATTTTCAATAGAATAAGGGCCAGTGTATTCTGTTTTTGTGGTTCTGTGCAGTCTACAGTACAGTAAGGTATTTTTAGTGTTACCCACCCAATATTAGAGACACACGCCAATATCCTGCTGTTTACACGGACAAAATGAAATTCTGTACAAAACGTGCCGTGATTTGCCTCGGCGGCGCGCGGCGTCGTCGTACAAATGTAATTTTATTTTACCTCAACAAATAAAGCAATTTACAAGTTATGCAATAAAAACTTGCTTTTATTCGTTTTTCAATGACAATACAACATAAACTTTACGTTATTACATAGTAGGTAAGGTATATTGTTGTTTCTTCGCCTAAGTACTTGCAACTAAAAGGTGATGTCACGGACGAATAAAACGATATACTGTTTGTTGCATGCACGTTGACAAACTCTAGAACATCTCACCTGATTTTTATGCTACAAAGAACATTGACAATGCCTAGTGCATCGCTAATTTTCTTGTTACCATTTTCAGCTAAGCTGAATGTAGTTTTGTCTAGAGATGCATTTGAATCGATACAAATTCTAGTATTATGTTGTACTTATTGATCGCTCTAACACCCGGATCGACAAACAAGTTAAAGTGATTACTTGAGTAAAAGCAGTCGTTTATGATACGACTTTTATCCTGTAGTTTAGTAATTGCTTGAAGATAGAACTGTCAAAGGCTAGAATTCTTAACCAGTTATTCTTTGACGGTTCTACTTCGTTTATATTCTTGTCTATTGCATAACAATGTTTGCATAAGTAATTACTTTAAATCAAGCAATTTCTTTAACTTGGCTATAGATAAGGGTGTAAGAGTTTAGACAACATACCAGGTCAGCACGCGTAACATAACCACCGTAGAAACGGGTTTTGTCGACGGAAGAATCGACAAAATGAGAGATCAACAAAAGGAATCTGTCTTTTTGTCGATTCTTCCTTCGGTGGACATGCTACGCGTGTAGGAATTATTTTGTCTACTTCTGTGTTCTCCTTTTTATGTTCATTAGAACTGTTTCATGTAAATGATGACAATTTGATACGATATAAACCATTCATTCCGATACCGGTACTTTTGTGTCCAGACAAGGATTGCAACGTATTCATTGGTATCGATTCAAAATATCGGAGTAGCACATTATGTTGTATCGATACTGTAAAGTAACTTTTCGTATCGGATCGTACATCACTAGTTCTGCCCTATTTGCATCTAGTATCTTTCTATGTATGTCTATGTATGATGACGTAAATTTTCTAAAGCAATATGGCCGTATCGCAATATCGCCATCCATATTTAGCTGGCATCTATAAATCGATGAAATTGATGGCTTATTAAAATTTTATTTCGCAGTAACGAAACAGATGGCGTATTGTGGGTATTTACGACGATTTGATTGGTTGTGCAATTCTACTATTGTTTGTGCTATTTTGTGAATGATGGCTAACGCCCGTTTTCACTAATTAAGCGATACTTAAACAAATGCCTAAATAAAAGCGCGTTAGGTTTTTACTTTCAACAACAAGTTGAGAGTTGAAACTCCAACAGCTTGTTTTTATTTAGGCATTCGTTTAAATGTCGCCTAGTGCTAGTGAACACGAGCATTAAACATTTGAAAATAATAAAATGCATCTACGCATGGTTCATGAAATACTAAAAAGATATTGAAAGAAGAAAATCAATCCTATGAAGACAGAAAGTGACCCCTGAAACTATTTTTTGTTTGTTTGGTCGTTTACCCAATTTATTGTACCTTCAATTACTTTAAACGAGAAAGTGCCACTTTTCACCCTTATGCCCTAAGCATTAAGGTTGAAAACTGATCAACCACCAGTGAACTCGGTAGTACGCACGACGGCCAATCAATCTATACAAAACCAGTTTTGCGGATCTCTCATTGTATAGGAAATATATACAAAGCGAGGCCAAGTTATACTGAAAATGTACAGCTTCATGTACTGCCGTGTGTACGTAAGATGTAATTGAAATTTTAATTACATTAAACTCTCAGTGACATGAATCTAATAACATTATCGGGAATTTTCTGGAATAATTAATTTAATAGCAAGCAATGTTTGTACATTTTTAGACGTCGAAAATAATTTTTAAAGCTTTAATTTGAATAAAACAGTAACAATTAGAAGACACATAGTAAAATAGGTAAATAATACAGAATTATAAATCATACTTAAATATGAAAACTGCAATGAATATTCTATACTCGGATCCCACACTAGGTAGGTACATGAATCTAATCATTTGAATTTTGTTTGAAGATCACTTGGCACTATCAAATCTACAAACAAATCTGAACTCTAAAGCCAGTTTCGCACAGCTGATATCAAATCGAATAACATTGCCAATCGAACCGAATTTCAAGTTTATTCAATTGTAACACTGACTCGATTAAACTTCTACAAGTTATCCTATTTTCCGGAAACGAAAGCTTTACTTAGTGGAACAAATACCTCAAAGTTTCTAAATGTTTCACCCTTCCCTAACTATCAAACCATTTGTAATTATCGTATTTAAAAAAAAAGGAGGGTATGGTTATACACCGTGACTTTTTAGTCGTCTTACAACAGCAGCCCACTTCATGTATCTAATGAATACTAAACATTCATAAAAAAATTTGGTATTTATGAGATATGCCTAATAATTCAAAAATAAAAATATTATTCAGTATTATGAGTTTTGACACATGACGTAGTTAAAACACCCTGTTGCGCGCGATGATCTACTGGACTCGACTGCTGGTTAAGTATATGTTCTCCCGTTTGACACGTAAACATCATTAACAGGCTGTTTCATAATTTTATTCTAATTTTTTATTATTTTTTTTCTTTGTACCAAAGAAAAAAAGTCCAAAGTTT
This sequence comes from Noctua janthe, assembly GCA_910589295.1. NCBI lineage: Eukaryota > Metazoa > Arthropoda > Insecta > Lepidoptera > Noctuidae > Noctua > Noctua janthe. The sequence goes on from OU342560.1 coordinate 7,278,677, forward strand.
GTCTTTGGAAGATAAAAAACATCGCGCCTAGAGCTATTTTATGTCGGGTACATTGAGTGGACGACCTCTGTAAGACGACTAAAAAGTCACGGTGTATAGTCTCCATTTAATATTTTTCTGCAATCCAATTTGCATCATCGTCCATAGCAGGGTTTGTTTCGTCTAAATACCAGTACCTCGTACTTCAGAAAATTCATCGGAAAATTAAGACGATGAGGCAGATGCCCAATTTTAACTTTATTTCCACCCGATAAAAGTCCCGCATTTTGTCCTACTACTATGAAACCGGACTTTTGTACCACAATTTTCCCAAGTCACTCTCCAATACCTGATCTTCAAGCATTCATCAAATCAGAATATTCATTGCAATTAATATGAAGATGGAAATGGACATGAGCTCACTTTGACGATGGTGCCGACCTGGTTGTCGTGAGCTTCAAGCGGCCGGTCGATGGGCGCGCGAGGGGTCTCTTTGTTCTCCGCGTCGACGGGGGCGCCTAGCAGCCGCTCCTTCATCTCGTGGATGTAGGGGCAACGCTGCATCGCGATGTAGAACTCGCGTACGCGCACCTGAAGAAAAAATGAGAATTTACAGGCAAAGTAGACGAAGACCGATAATGCTGAAATTAAACACCGAATTTTTATTGGTATTAATCCCCGAAGAGTCAGACCGAGGTGTGTATCGATCCGATCACCCACGATTCGCCAGATTAAGATAATCCAGGTGGAAAAACTTCAGAAGACTACTACACCCGACCCGAAAATCAAAGCCTAATGCTCTTGCGACTATGTGGTAGATAATTCTAAAATTACACAATATTGGTAAGAGACCTTCAAGTAAACCAAAATAGTTGCTGTTCGACTCAAATTGAATGATACATATTTCTAAAAATTCGTGTATTTAAAACGAGAGACATAGAAAACTACTCAAGTATCCTCAAGTATCAAAGAAAACCTCAGAAGCTCTTAGTTAGGTTATCATGGGCATCAATTTTGGTTCATGTAATCCTGACATAGGTATTAGCTGCAAATCAAATTGTTGAAATCGAATAAATTTCACTGCAATACTCGTTTTAAATTAAAAAAAGAATGCCTAGAATATAACCAGTAACAGTAACGTAATATCCCTGTATGCTTAATGTGATAAAAGCACCGCCTTCCGGCTAAGTGATTCGATTAATCATCCCACAAGTGTATAATACATTATCTTCATGCAGAGATTTAACTTGTTTAGATGTGCCCTCACCGAAGTCGTACTCAGTTCGCGTGAAAAGTGTACTGAAGTGACTGAGCTCGCACATCCCATAAAGACCGATAAATACTATTTTCTTTATGAGTGAGCGAGACAATACTATTAAAATGGCAATGAAACAGAATTGCGATCATTTTTTGACACGGTAGGGTGAATCTAGTGATTTAAATCTTTGTCTTTGTGCAGTATGCTCTTAATTTTTACTAAGTCTTACCATTTAACATCAAACTAGCTTATTTAGAGTTCGTTCAGTTTCTTATATTTTATGCAGTGCTAGTATAGCCCGCCTATTAGCCCGGCCCCGCAAGTCTTACTCCAATTAGCTTCCAATTTACTTGCTTTAATGCAATTTGTGACTACAGCAACTTCGTCCGGAACAGACACAATCATGGTTAAGTCCGGTGTAATCAGACTTGAATAAGTAAGGAGTAGGTTTACACAGTCTTTAGATTGACTTTTAGTTTTTGGTCAGTGTGTAACTTTGAGTTTCTTTTGATTGGTTGAGAACTGTTTGACATAACCCTCTATATGTCCCAGAAGTAGAATATTCATAAGGATTTCCCCTTTCGATGGTCTTCAATTCTATTTTTTGTACTTTCATTGGGTTTTTGTTTCTTTCATTTCTACTATCCCTTAAATCAACATCAACTCATCATTCTACCCATTCTTGAGTTTGTTCAGGACGACTGGTTGTTCAGAACCACGAGATCGCCGTACCTTTATCGTCATCAGCACGCGTAGCATGACCATCGTAGAAACGGGTTTTGTCGACGGAAGAATCGACATAATGTCAGATCAACAATATAAATCTGTCATTTTGTCGATTAAACCCGTTTCTTGAGTTTGTTTAGGACGACTGTTGAACCACGAGATCGTCGTATCTTTATCGTTATCAGTACGCGTAACATGACCATCGTAGAAACGGGTTTTATCGACGGAAGAATCGACATAATGACAGATCACCAATATAAATCTGTCATTTTATCGATTCTTCCGTCGATACGAAGTTCATGGTACGCGTGCAGTTCGCCGTCTTTCCTGTCTAGGTCTTAACCGCAATAATTGATCCTTAGCAAATTACCTACCCAAATCGAACCGTCCAAGGTTAATTCAATTCTCCATACGGATACAAAGTTCATAGCCTGGCCGCCATGGGAATGAACACGGCTCCCATAATCAAGTGCTAATGTCTACGCATCATGAATAACACCCTGTATATGGAGTGAAGACGTGCGCTGAATACGAATTGGGATATTGTGTAACCTATGGCAATCCTCTCTTTGGTGAGTGACGTAAGAAAATTGACGGATCGTGCTTACCTGGACCTTCGTTATTGATTTATATTTGCAAGGCGACAGAAAAGCGTCATTGGTTTAGTTTTAAAGAGAGTTATATTTTATTTTATTAAAACTGGCTAAGACAATTCTCACACGACACCGCTCGTCCGCGCGGTTGGGCGGTGAAGCGGACCTCACGTCGCATTGGATTGTATGAAATGTCTAAGGCGATTCTCCCACTGCACCGCGCTCCGTCGCATAGCGCGGGCCTGCAGATTTTTACATTGTAAGAAAGTATCTGTATTTGTATAGAAAACACGCCTCGGACAACACACTGAAACAGCGTCGGCAACTCGGCACGCAATACGTATAATGAATTTTCCGTGCTACGCGACGTAGCGCGGTGCAGTGGGAGAAAGAACTCGGCCCGACCGCGCAGATGAGCGGCGCTCACCACCTCCTCGCCTCGTGTTCGCTGCGTTCGCTGTGTCGTGTGAAATTCGCCTTACTAAACTTCTATTACTACACCTATTCACAGTTATTAAGCTATTTTTTGAGTCCAGTTAACCGTCTGTCTAACCTACTTCTAAACTGCCAAGTTGCAAAATTTATGGAAATACACAAGAATAGGTAATGGCCTAACAAATTTCAAGCAGACAAAGGTATTTAACAAAAAAAAAGCCAATTGTTAGTGTGAGAAGAAGTCAAGTCAATAGATTTATTTCGAACAGGTGTGACCCACATGGACACTTCAAGTTTGTGATTAATGGTTGCTTGTTAACCTAATAGTTGGTGCATAGTTTCACACTACAGCTCAATTAGGATTTATTTAAGTTTTCATATAAGTAGAACTTTGTACGTTAATCTTTAGCGTTCTCGGCCGAAGAGGTCATTTTGGTGAAATTGATTTTATGGACATGCTTTGCGATTTTGATGGTAATTTTTCAATAGACTGAGTTTTACTTTACACTTACTACTTATTCGATTAGCTAATCGAAAAAGACAGTACTACAGAGAATTTATCTTTCACTAGCTTATGCCCGCGGCTTCGCCCGTGTGGAATTCGGTAATTGTCCCACGGGATCATACTACCGGGATAAAAAGTATTCTATATGTTAATCAAGGTTACAAACTATCTCTGTGCCAAATTTCATGCAAATTCGTTTAATAGTTTTTGCGTGAAAAGGTAACAAATAGTAGGATTATAAATATATCTAATTTTGTGATCAACATTCATAGGCTCACGACCCTTTCCAAACCATTGCGTGATTAAGCCTTCTTCCGCTTGAGCTATTCTTCTCTTAATTGCACCCTTTTCCTTCAGGTCTCGACTAATCTTTTTATCATTTCAGGCGAGAACGAGGTCAAAAGCGGTCCCAATTATTTTAGAAGGTTATTAAAAGCCAATAGTCTATGCTTACAGGATATAGACTGACCCTTCACTAAGCCTTTAACTAAGCATTCTGTACATCAAACTAAATAGGTTATAATCTACGCAAAAATGATTGCTGGGAAACTTTTTTTTGGGGTGAATAATCAGGTTTTACAGTAGGACTCAATGTAACGCACCCAAAACATTATGCTGATGCATCCGGCATTGAATAGCACAGGGGTTATGGGTGATGGAGATATTTTAAAGTAAAATAATAACATTAGAAACTAGTATTTCTAAAAAAACGTGCGAAAAAGTCGGTGCTTTGACTCCCAATTTCTCCGTATCTAGAAGGTTCCCAGGTATGGTCCATACCAAAAAAATTATCGCAATGACGGGCCTTTCGGCTGCGTTAACGGTACTTTTACACCCATTATGCAGTAATGCAACGTACGCTACGTAAAAAAAAAACATTTGTTCAATTCAACCCTACACAGAATACAGCGTTAACAATGCAACATGATAATCAGTTGTGATAATCAGCGCCATTGACACCAGAATTGATTATTATTCATTAACATGGCATAGTTATTATAATAATCAATTTGACCAGTACTATAGGTACAGGATCAATACCATACCACAACTAATTGCACCCTCGAGGACTTGAATGAGGCAAATGACATACCTGTCCAAATGGACAGTTTTGTCATTTTTTTTTTTTGGACAGTGTCCAGGTCGCTACGTACTAGTTGGGCCATTGATGCGATACTAAGAATAACTATAGCATTCCACACATTATTATACTTAGGCATATACATACGTGTCTATGGACTCTAGTACCTAACTGCAGGCATTGCATCGCAGGTGCTCATTTACCAATAAAGTGTGAAAATCACACCTCTCTGGGCACAGTCGACCTATAAACTGCATGAAGTATGAAGGAATATTGACAAAGATGGCTACCGACTTGGATTTAAGTTGTATGACGTTCCAATGCCTATAATGAAAGTGGGTTACTATGGCTTGTAGGCGTTAGCGTAGGAACTTGTTTCTATTATGCAGTTTGAACTTTTTAAACCAGATATTGTGTTGGTTGTTATTTTTCTTAATCAAATATTTGTCAATAAACACCGTAACTGTTGTTTTTTGTGTAGAAAGCTACCTATTTGTGGTTTGATAATTTAATAAATGTAGTTGATTAAACTACCTTTCCTACTTCGTGACAACTTTTGGACAAACCATTCACTCGCCCGACGGGGACGTATGTAAATGAGTGACTGCTCTTATCGGGAACAATAAGATGTCTCTGACAAGAGGACGCTTTGTCAACAGCCGCACGAAACGTTTTCATATGTCACCGCAGCGCGGGAGATTTGACAGTAGGTACGACTGACAGACGTCACTGAATAACTTCATAAATATACTTTTTGAAGAACTTTGTTGCAGCAAGAATAAATAAACAATAAATCTGTCTGCCATCAACAATGCATGTGGAGTTGAAATGTGAAACCAAAATGCATAATATTGCATATTTATGAGGTATAAATTAAATGATAATTTTCTGTTAACAACACAACCGGCTGTTACAATCATTACTGACTATGAGGATCGTTTAATAACCGATGAGGTTTTATTTAAAATAATTAAAACACATCCATATTTTTTTGCAAAATAACATTGTTTTCTCATTTAAAAGTAGAAATCGAGCTGAAACCATAGCTTACTCACAACAAAGAAAGTGCCCAATTAACATCCACGTTTGGACTTCCAAGGAAGTCAATTAAAAATCCACAGAGTAGCAAATTAAAAAGTAACAAACGGTGCATTTCTAACTATGCCACATTATGGGAATTAATTCTGGCCTCGCGGCTCGGAAAGCTGGCTGAATGCAGAACGTTTTTTGCCGAGTGAAACCACCATTATGTGGGGAAAATACTCGTAGCTATGTGTGTGGCATAGTGGTGGAGCCAGTCTGACCATGTCTGGCTGAATTGTGTCTATGTGACAAATGTATTGAGGGAAAAAGTAATAGATACGGTCTGATGTAGGTAACAGGATAAGTTTGAAGTTGATTTCTTGGCGTTAAGTTGACATTTTGAAAGTTGTGTGTATTTGTGTAGTAAGCAAAATGGCGAAGGTGATTTAAAGGGAGAGAGATGTAATATTGGCAATGGTGTTGCGAAAAAAATATTTAGGTATTATTTTGTATATTTTTGCTAGTCTAAACACTTCTACTAAATAAACACTTGGTATAGCTTAACATATAATGACAATCCCGTCATGTTTTCCAATTTCAAACAGTGGCCATAACCTGCACTTAATTAAATGTAGATAAAATTAAGTTTATGAAACTTCCAAAAAAAGAGAATATAGTGAACAATATGTACATTCATATGAATATAAAATATTTTCTTACCTATATATGCTCACTCACTGCGGTTGCACCAACCCAGTATTTGTCATATTATTAATTTAGACATCTAGATTATCTATTTGACATTTGAGCAACAGTCGAATACTTTCTTACCTACATATATAAGGCCTATCTTTTCATACACGAACTATTTTTAGGGAATCATCTAACGGCTATAAGAAAGCCATTTCAAGGGATTTTTTTTTATCTGAGTATATTTTTTTATAAAAAATAAATAATTTAAAAGACCCGCAAAATAAATACTGGCTCCTTATTTTAAAGCATCCGTTACGGTAGTTTACTACGTCGTATTTACCTACTGTCATTGTTAGAATATGGGAGTAAAGGTTTTATGCAAAAAGTCTCAAAAAATTTTAGAATTATAATAATTTTGTAAAAAAAAAAACACTCAGAAAATTTTTTTTCGATGCTATGGCTACTTTACGACTTATAGAAGTTACGCTTAAAATATTTCGTGTATGAAAAGATAGACCTTATATATGTAGGTAAGAAAATATTCGACTGTTGCTCAAAAATATCAAATAGATAATCTATATGTCTAGATTAATAATGTGACAAATACTGGGTTGGTAAAACCGCAGTGAGTGAGTCCATATAGGTACCAAATGCACTGCATAAGGACCATGTGCATACAATCGATATAACAAAACGGGGTCACCAGGTCAATGGACTTCGCGAACTACTCACTTAGCGTGAAATTAAATTAAAGGGCGTTTGTTTGTTTAGACAACTGTTGTTTTCAGTCCGTGGTCAACCTGCTTTCAATAGAGCTGTTATGGGAGGTATGAGAATATAACAGGAGTCGAGTAGGTACCTACTAACTACTTAGGTAAATAGGTATAATATTTTGCTTCTTTGGAAAAGATGATCCTGTCGGCAAAGGAGGGTTTTTTTCCAAATTTGTGTAGAAAAAACAATATTCAGCTAGCGACAAATTTAGTCATAGATCATGAACAGTTGGTCATATTATTTCTAAAAATCTAAATTAAATGACCCAGTACCAACTGGGTTGTGGAGTCAAATAGGCAATCGCTCCATGTAGAATACTGGTATTCAGCTGCATCCGGTAAGACTGGAAGCCGACCCAAAAAAATTTGGAAAAGACTAGGCTGATGATGATCTAAATTAAATGACTACTGGACATTATACCTACCTAAAAGAAGAGATATAATTAGATGCATGCACAGTTGTTCCGTGGAAATTTTTACTAACACGATCTAAATGTTTTATACAACTGTTTTCTTTCATGTTTCCGAATTGGTCCCATAGTAAAAGTTCTTTGGTAATTTACATGAGTAGGTACCTACCTATGTACTACCGAGCTCACTGACGGTCGACCACTTTTCAATATTATAACTTAGGGCATAAGGGTGAAAAGTGACGACACACTCATAAAGACCATCTTACCTGACCTTATATGACCTAAAAGAATGGTTTTAGGTAATTTGATGTGATTAATGTATCGGGTTCTGTTATTCTGCTTAATGTGTTATTAATTATTATATCTTTACAAATTAATTACATTTTTAAATATTCTTTAGAAAAAACAATATAAAAAACATATAAAATATAAAAATTTGTAGCCCACCGGTATCGGGAACAGGGTCCAAGCTACCGGCGGTCAGGGCTCCAGAGAGAAGAACCTCCTAACGATATCGCCGTGTCCAGGAGTATCGCTTTCTGAATCAATCCCTTGATCAAGCTGCCTAACGAGAGGCTCCTCAGGTATTGGTCCAGGCTCTTGTCAATTAAGCCATGGGCTGATACAACTATCGGTACAATAATCACTGAGTCCACAACCCACATATCGACAACCATTATTTTATTTTTTTTTATTTGTGTTCGATGCTCTTTTTAATGTATAATGAATAAACTAAAGTAAAGTATGTCTCTTCTTTTACCTGCCACACTGTACATCCTTTTACTAGAAACTAGTCTAAGAGTCTGTGTGTTGACAGCAATGAATAGCATAAGTAGCTTCTAGCTAATAAATCTTGATCCTCGAGGAACCAGGGCAAGGCCCTAAGTATTACTACATGAAATCGGACACCACATCGTCCGCACTGACAGTTTATGATCCAAATCGAACTGGCATCCGTCAAGGCTGAGGAATTTGATCCAGCCATATTGCTCTTAAGACTTGGCCTAATTTATCTCGATAGTATGGTAGCATGTAAACATTCATTAACAGTTGTTTTAGTAATGTGAGACGAGTAATAGTTTTTTTTTGAGAGTAGATTGGTTGATGTCAAAAAAAGATTGATGTTTACTAGCGACTCGCCCCGGGTTCGTTCGTTTTTTTTAAACATTGCAATGTTATTGTATTACACACATAAATCTTCTGCAGAAATCTTCTAAATAATATTGAAAACGGCATCAAAGTTTTTTTTATAGCCTAATGCTGGAGCGTTTTCCCGCAACTCGCCTGATGTGAAGCGCTGACGCGGCCTAAGGTGAAGCACGCTTGCCTAGAAGAAACCGATTCACTCGAAGTTTTAGAAAAGCAACATGGTCACACAGACAGCTACGAGAAGCGAGGTTTAGTTATTTGTATTATGTAGAGATTTGCTAAGTTTTGCTTTTTTACTAAATACGCACGTATTCACACTAAATACAGAAGCAAGAAGCCGTTGGTCCCGTCTGTCATTTGTAGATATTTGACAGTCGTTACAGGTCCCGAAAGTCTGACAACCAGTCTTACCAAGAGGTATCGTATTACCCAGTACGAACTGGGTTGTGGAGGTCTGATAGCAGTCGCTCCATGTAAAATACTGGTATTCATCTGTATCCGGTTAGACTGGAAGCCGACCCCAACATAGTTCCGAAAAGGCTAGGCCGATGATGACGTATTCACACTTTAATGAATTTAGGTGCATATCTTAGGTAACTTTCGTGTCTGCACTTGCCATTGAAGCCAAGATAAGTTTTTCATTAATAGCATCAAGCATAAGTATTTAAGTCGCGAGTTAATAGGCTTCATCTCTGTCATCAGGACAGGATTGGAGCCAAGAGTCAAGATTAGGCCCATTTAATACCTATAAAAAAGTCTTCAATTATCATAATTTTCTGCCAAAGAGTAGGTTCTTATTTTAAAACTAGTTATCATTATTCTTACACTACGGAAGGATAAAAAATTTGTTTAGAATTGTATGAATGACACCAATGAGCTTCACATTTATTTTTCATAAATCAAACATGACATTGCTATCAAATAGTTTCTATATGTGGGTAACTGTACCGTTCAGTTGGCATAGTGCTAATAAAAGTACTTAAAAAATAAAATTGGACTCATGCAAAGACTTGCATGGATGTTATAAAAGTTGGATTCCTGAGAAAGTTGGATTCTTGCGAACAGAGGAAAAAAGCATATAAGTAGACACTTTGTGAAAAACTCACGGTAGATTTTATGATCATTTTTACGAAATAGCTGTAGGTTATTAATGTCCGTAAAATGGTTCATTTCCTAAGCTTCGAAAACGGCCACGTGAACCAAAGTAATAAGCTACCTTAATTTAAATTGCCACATAACTTATTTAGAAGCGTCATGCAGACGACGTCAATTAACCTGAAGAAAATTTCTAGAAAACACCACAGTCAAAAAATAATATATTCTACAAAAATATTTCAAAGGAAATTCTCTCCAAAAGATAATCTAGTGCTCACTGCTATCTTCATTAGAGCTTTGAGAGTCACATAATAACGTTCTAGAATACCTAGGTTCCCAGCCCCAACATACTAGTTACATAGTAATTGCCTATTTATGTAAATGAAGGAGCACTTAATTGTGCCAATTTACATTTTAAGGAAGACTTTTTTGTTATCTCTTTTGCACAAGAAAAGCAGCGCTAAAAGTCTTTGGCAAGACTCGTGAACTTAAACACTAGAATGAGACAAAGAAGTAGAAATAAGACAAGGTACAAGTTACCACAAACTGTCATATTTCTCCAAATAATTTTAAACCATAAAATGTTAATGGTTAAGTTCAAAATTGAATGAGACAATTTGACAGTTTGTGATAACTTGCTTGATGCGTTGGCGACTGTATAAAGTATAGAGCAAGGAAACAGAACGGTTATAGAATGAGATTGAACTGTTAACACAATAACAGATGTGTGCTTTGGAATTTTTAATAATAGCTTATCGTTGTTTTTATAATCGATTGTAAACTGTTAAAAACCACAATGTTTTATCGCTGCCCTATGCTAGTAAACGTTTCGCTGTTTCATTTTGCTTTGTTTATAGATTTCATTTGTGAAATCATAATGCAGTCATCTATGTCGCGTGGGAGGTTAAACGTTGGCGCCAATTTGACCGTCAAAAAGTGGTCGAAAAAGGACAGCCAAAAAAAACTTGGCGCTCATTATTAATTTATGGACTGTCTAATAATAAGTGATCATCCGTATTTCTTTACTCAACACCTATAATTGACTTATTACCCTAATGAATGAATGTGAATGTCACTTTCACGTTGTTAAACTACAAGTTCCATTTGTCTATAGACAGACACACTCACTTCTTAGATTTAATGGGAATTGTGGTCAAAAGTGTTACGAAGAATCTAGCACCGTGTTAGTTTAGCGCTACGTAACCTGCATTCATACTCTTGGGTCACACTTGCATCACAGTACTTAAGACGAAACCTCTTTGTTACAGCTCTTTTCTACAGTTCTAAGTGTGCGAACACCGGAACAATTCGCGGTTCGTTTTATTTGCATTTCTACATCCAACAGGGGGGCTACCATGACGTCCTAAAGCAGGAGTAATTCCAGTGTGGGAAAGAGATGGCGCTAGACGACCTGTATAGTTCTGTCTCTTTCCCACACTGGAATTACTTCTGCTTTATCATAGTAACCCCTCTGTTGTGAGAAAATAGTCACAAATGTCTGAATACTCACTAATTGTATGCTTGCTTTCTAAATGATTGTATTCTGTTACTAATTGATTTGGTTTTTGTAAGCGTTTCTGACGTTCTATTGGTAACTTTTGTATAAAGAAATAGTGTTTCTTATGCAGTTTTAGCCGCAATTCTTGTAAGTATTATCTTTGTAGTTACTTGTCTTCGTACAGTACAATCTTGAGAATAAGATTATGAGAAAAATTTTGAAATTACTATTTTTTTTTTTTTTTTAATTTACATGCCACATGGTAGGATATGGCTAATGGACACTTGTTTGTTTAAGACCTTTTCTTTGTACCCATATTCGCAAATGAATAAATGATTATGATTATTATGAAAATAAAACGAAAACAAATGTATTTATTTAAACTACACTGTAATAAGTACTTACTTTTTGTACTTGTTTTTTAGGACCGTGGAGTCCGAATGCTGACAGTCTTTTCAAGGACATTTCAAAACGCTTAGTTGACACTTCCCATGACCCAAGGCTGGCTTTTACCTTGGCCAAAGGCTTAGCGTTGCCATACAACGTGGCAACGCCGCCAGTCTTTTGGGTACATTACCAGTTGACAGCGTTAAGGAGGAGTTTTTTGACGGCATTTTTTAAGTTTTTTTTAAGTCAGTTACTTTAGGTTGTTTTAATTTATAAATGTATATAATATTTAGTTAGTAAATATCTATATTAACCTTTTTATTTCCCACAAAAGAGTCGCCCATACTTTTCTATAAACTAGTAATAACATGTTAACATGCTTAGTAAAATTAATTAGACTTTCTCAGGCTTTCAGCTTGACTTAAAGCCCTACTGTGTTCCTAATTAACTTCAAACAACCAACATTTCCTACAAAACAAGTTTAGTGATTCATGAAATTTAATGATCCAGCGTAACCATGAACGTGTAGTAAAACAATTTTAAATTTTACGACGGCTATACCTCTCTAAAATAGGCGATTAATATCCGTGGCTTAAAAACTGGGTCATACGTGAAGGAACAAAATTACGGTACAGACGCCACAGTATAAATATTTAGTATAGGTTTAGAACAGCCTGTTGTATGGCCATCAGCAGTATGCCGAGAAATATGAATTATGATATACAGCAGCTGCTGGAGGCGGTACAAGGAGATCAATAGCAGAGAGTAGGTACGCAACAAGTATTAGATCATGTATTTTATTCGTATTGAATACAGCCTTACAATTTTTTTATTATTAAAAGCGATGGTTTGAACTTGTAACATTTTCAAATGCCAAAGTAATAAAAATATTGATCTTTGCAACTCCTGAAAGTACAGACGGCGGCACATGAAACTGTAGATTTCCAGTATAACTTGGCCTCGCTTTGTAAAGATGTCCTATTCAATGAGGGATCCGCATAAACTGGTTTTGTATAGCTTGATTGCCCGTCTTTCGTACCAACCTTGTCTCCTAAAACATAAATATCAACAGGTGAACTAGTTATTCATAATGAGTTTGATAAGAAAAACAAAAATTGACAACTGCTTCAGGCAATACGTACAAATGTTGGACAAAAACATAGGTAACATTTATTTCGGAGCAAAAGGTTGAACTTTAACATTCCCAAAAACGTAATAAAAATATGGATCATGAAAGCACGTGTAAGTCCCCTTACAGTATACATCAACAGGTAAAGTCAATTACTTAGTGAAAGTGCCTAAATTAAATTCGGGTGTCAGAGTGAGATAACGCTATATTACGACAGACGAAGTGCGACAAAGAAGGGGAAATGTTAAGCTCCATCTGTCATTACAATTTTCAGATGTTCCCTCGTTCTTCTCTAAATTCTTAGCGTACCATCTGATAACATAAAAAGTCTGACAACCAGTCTTACCAAGGGGTATCGTATTACCCAGTACTACCTGGGCTGTGGAGGTCAGATAGGCAGTCGCTTCATATAAAATACTGGCATTCTGCTGCATCCGGTTAGACTGGAAGCCGACCCCAATATAGTTGGGAAAAGGCTAGGCAGATGATGATGACCATCTGATAACATAAACCCAAGAGAAGCTCTCAAAATAAAAAAATGGAAACACAATAACATAAAACAATATTTATGATCAAAATCTGTAGTTGAAGAGGTATAAAACCACACCATAAAGCTTCTATCGAGAGGCTATAACTAAGGACGCTAGTCTAACCATACACCAGTAGACTATAAAATAAGAAAGTTTGTTGACAAAGAACAGTAGTAAAAGGCAATGGCATTAGACTGACCAACGTCATGCGCATAAATCACTTGGAACTTTAGCACAGGCACACCCTAACTCCATAATTGAACGAGAGACAAATATTTGCACGGCCTTCGGATGGTTTCAAGGATAGACGTTTTAGTGGGCATGTGGACTGTAAACTTTGAAAGTAACAGGTTTCAAGATAGTAGCCAAGATTTGTACAAATATTGGACTACTGTTACTTCAAACAGGACAAAGTCATGGATTGAGGTACTGCGAGGATGAATGATTAGACTTTCATCATGATCATCATCCACAGCCTGACGTCATCAACAAGGCTGTTGATTAAGTCTGCCTTTAGTTTCAGGAAGCCCCGAATGCTGCTAGAATAGTGCTAGTTTAAAATCCAATGGCAAACTTGGTAATAGTCTGGAAGAAAATCTTACTAAAAATAAAAGAACCTACAAAAATAAAGAAAACCTGTCTTCAGCACCTACCGACGAAGTAAAATCTATCAGAAAGCGGAGATTACCTATTGAACTAATTCCTCATACCACACCAACAGTTTCACACAAAACAAATAGGTCTTATCCTATATCCGTGAACAAATAGGCAGCCAGTAAACCGGAAACGAAACTAGGACGGTTTCCACCATGTTTCCACCGCATCACACGTCACTGAAGCAAGGAAATTAATGTTCTTTACACGCTGCTCCAGAAATGGAGGAACTGCTCCCAATTCTGCTTATCATGTTGCTCTAATTAGTGCAGTGTTCGGATTACACGCGAAGCTGGCAGACAGCTGAGTTGGGATACAGTATCTTTTGTTGTTAAGAAAGAATTCGAAGAAAATTCTTATAATTTGTTAAGAGAGAAAGGCAAAGATGTGTGTGGCTTTCTTGGAAAGATTTGTAAATGTTTCCAAGAATAAATAATTAAATACGAGTCAGCTGCTGGAATACTCAAGCAAAAACAAATCAAAAGTCATATACAAATTAGGTTAAGAATCAGCAGCTATTGATGTTCAAAATAATCGACAATCCCCCAAAACACACATCCTTCAACACTTCCTTGTATTTTTCTGGGAAGAAGACACGCCACTTTACGAAAAGTAACTTCCAAAAAATATTATGTTATCATCACCATTCTCCTGCCCTGATCCCAATTTATTTGGGGTCGGCACAGCATGTGCTCTATAACTCGTCATCTCAGCAGTCACCTCCTTTCTAGCCATATCATCCTTTGTGTGAAGGATGATATGGCTAGAAATGAGACATTTACGGCAAGCTGTAACTCAATTAAAATAAATAGTGCAGACTATTCCAACAAAAATAAAAGATTCAACAGAACAGAGTTCATTTAAAGCCAGGTGGGACGTAGTACAACGAGAACGCTCGGCCTTTTGGCTGGCTCTCAACAAAGGATAGCTAAATGGCTGCGTCAACAGCTGCCACTGATAACGATCGCGGTGGCCAGCAAAAAGCCTGGACAGTGATGTGTGATAAGATCAAAAGGTACGAAAGGGCTTTCACGTTGACGTTTTGTGTAGAAAGGATTACGAGTTAATTTGTTTGATTATTTTTCTTTTCTTTATTATAGCAACCCGGCCCGGCTTTGCACGGGTGCAATATACATATAAACCTTCCTCTTGAATCACTATATCTATTGCTGAAAACTGCATTAAAATCCGTTACGGAGTTTAAAAGATCCAAACGTACAGACAGCGGGAGCGACTTTGTTTTATACTATGTTAAGATCTAGAGGAATAAACGACAGTTATGAAATTAAAATTGCAGTGTAGACAGCAGCCGTTAATTCTACACCTCCATGTCCTCTATATCAATTAATGGGAAAACGGCTTAGTTGAAATAACAACAAGCCTCAACTTTCTAACTAAATCTCCGAGTCTTTGGAATTCAAGCATAAGCATAATCAGCCTATTAATGTTCCCACTGCTGGGACGCAGGCCTCGTCTCTATGAGAGGGAATGGGCTATAATCCACCACGAGGGCCCAGTGCGGGTTGGTAAATGTCACATGTCTTCGAATTTTTTGGTTCTAGGACATGCCGGTTTCCTCACGATGTTTTCCTTCACCGTTTTGAGAACTCGCTTGCTCTCGCTTTGGAATTCAAAAGTGACTGTAAATGATTTAATAGAATTAAATAATTCGAATTTATTCCAATCGAAAATTAACTTCAACGCACCGAATCAATAAATCTACAAAATATCTTTACGCCACTATAGCATTACTTACTATACAAAGTACCCCTATCACATGCGCTTGTAAACAATTCAAGACGGAGCCGATAGCCAAACAGCCTGGCAACAAACCGCCGAGCCTGTGTTGGCACTGGCACCAGTCACCGATAATGTAATTTACCGTGCTTGCTGGATCGCTAGGGGCATTTGCATAACAACTAGATCGAAGATGCCATAATTTGTGTGAGCCTTCACGAAGGTAATGCCCGCATTCTAATTTGAATGGTTTTCAACGTTTGGGTCTTGGAATTCGTTTATCAAGAATTGCGTCATTTGGAGTGAATTGGTTGGTAACTGTTTGAAATATTATGTAGTTCGAAACTTAAAATTCTTGTGGGTACGGTACTAAAATTAATTTTGTTGATTCCATTTAATTTTAAAATTCCATTTAATTATCAACAATTTTAACGAAGGACATTCTCAGCGAATTTCCGCGGGGGTTTCCCATAAAATGCCAGTATTTAAGTGGGCTTACAAAAAGAAGCAGGAAAGATCAGTTTACATCAAAACATTCAGTCGGATAGCTTGTGAAAATCAATTTACGGATGCTACCAAAGGGAAACGTGGACAAACTAAAAATTGAACAAAACGCATGGCTGAGTGAAATGCATAACGTCTCCTCATATTTCGCATACCGAATATTGAAATACGAGGTCAAAGGGTGGTTGAAATAAATAACTAAATAAAAACAAAATAAAACATCGCAGGTTCATGCTTATAGTGTAGTGGAAAACTAGAGTAAATACAAGTAATTGAATGATCTTACAACTCGTTGCTGTAGATTTTGTTAGGATAAGTGAAACAAAACAATAAAAACGAGGACAAATACGTATGATGGAGCGGAGGACTATCTAAACGTAGGAGTAGATTTAACACTAAACAAACTAATAGTTGAGACATCAGTAGAAAAGGAATGAATATTTTTACAAGCTTTACGAGAAATAGATCATCAGCTACACGATAAGACAAACACTGAAAACCATTTCGGCCTATAACTGTTCATAATATAAAATATCACAGGATACGATACTCACTACAATTTATTTTCTTTTAAAAATCTGAATAAATGTTGTCATAATAAACTGAGCAAGTCGTTCAAAAATAGGTCGAATGTCAAACTGTATCATCTGCTACACGGCTTCGCTAAATCTGTGTAGTTTATTAGTTTTCCTACAATATTTTGATGGTTTCTACAACCGTGCCAGATTCTGCAAAACTGGCTCTAGCTTCGGCTTTTCCTTTGTGTCATCTGTAGCACGTTTTATATCTTGGACACATATAGAACTGTATTTATTGTTTCCACTATTGCTATTAGAATCAACATTAGTTTCAAAATTATGGCCCCAATTCTTTGTAAAGTTATTGCTGCAATACGTCTTAAAATTGATTAGCCGGCTAGAAACGTGTTGGGCTTCAATATCGCAATTGTATATAGAGACAGGTTGCCCACCCATCGCCTACACACCATAGCAACCTATTTCCATTAACTAATACCTGCGTAGGAAGATAACCGAATAACAGACTATATTTTTCTTTCATTTCGTCTTCGAATGGAAGTTTAATAACCCAGATATGAAATGTCGGAAGTATAAAAAACGTTAGTAGATTGATCTAATTATTTTTGTTGAACTGGATTTCTAAGAAAGGCAAATGTGTGTCAGCCCTGTGTTTCACGTCCATCAGATAATGTTTGTTTATGATCAAACCCATTCTAAACTTCCTGACTATTAATAGTATTAACACCTAATGCAATGCAAGCGTCGTTACTAGACTATAAATTATTTATTGAAATTCATGCTTCACGGCTTACTCCTTCCAGTATTTTTATACGAGTGTTCCGATTTTATGGCAAGGTTTACTTAGAAGGAAGAGGGAGTGTATTTGTGATATCAAAAGAATTTTCATCCATAAGCAGCTTACGAGAATTTCGTATGAAGCTTTAAAAGGGTTACTTTTACCTATACCAGTTATGGTGTATCTCTTCTTGGCTATTTTATATCGTTGTGCCTCCGTCATATTCCCAGCCTGTTTGATTCTTATTGGAATATATCTTCAATAGTATATTTCAAAACATTAAACTTTAAAGCAGTACAGTGTTTACTTAGATTGGAATCCAACCACCCGTGAAGGCTTACACTCCAGTCAATTAATTTACTTGCTTATATTGACTGCATCACCAATAATATTCCCAGACGAAATATACCATCAGTTGGTCTAGTGTTCTTTAGCTTTAGTTTTCATAATACTGTTATATTCAAGAATAATATCTTGCTCTAATTCATATTAAATTATACAATTTATGACCACAACTATTCTATCTATAGCCGTGTCACTATAATCATCAAAATCGTCAGAAATAGAACTATAATTGTCTGTTATAAAGTTCACTGCTACATTTATCATTATAAACATGCACACTTACGTCTATTTCCTCAACAAACATCTCATATTAATGAGCACGTCTTCATTTACAAGATTTCATGTCAACATTCCTTTTATCTCTAAAGTTTTTAATGAAAGAGATTCAAAGGCTAATTTTATGGCACCGAAAAATTAAAAATAAAAGGCATGAAAGTGGTATGCTGTTGCTATGGGTAGGTATCGTCTGTCTGGGTACTGTGATACTTCAAAGGGCTGTGTTGTGCGACATAAATAAGTCTGGGTACCTGTAAAGCTACCCACGTATGTAAGGGACTGTTGACCCGGGAAAGTAGACATGACAGAAATATAACGGAGGTCCAGATGGTATTTTTTTACAGATGGGTTATAAATATTTTGATTGTCAAAGGTATTGATTGAAACCGAATGGTTTGTATTGGAAAAGTTTCAAAAGAAGATTGTTATTAAGAGTCACACAAAAAGCGTTGTTCAACAAGTTACAATTGTATAGTTACCTAGTAATAAATGTATTAATTCAAATGTATCAAATAAAGTTAAGACACAAAGAAACGGCCAACTAAATACTGGTGTAAACCAAGCAGTTGAAGCTGTAAGAAAAATTAAATGTATTCAATTTGCAGCTAACAAAGTCATTAAATCAAACCACAATGCTACTTCTGAAAGCTGCCTTTAAAAGATAGAAAAATATCTCATCCATCCGAGCATAAAATGCAATCAAAAGATGAAAGAATTCTCCGCTGAAATCTCCCAGGCGTACGATTCATAGTAAATAACTTAGTGCAATAACAGACACGGACTTTGCCTATATTTTTTTTAAGCCAGACCTTTATAAAACTTGCAACGCGTTGAAAAGCCGAGCCTGGATTTTCAAAGCGTTTATTCCTGCCTGTTGATCATCCCTTTAGTTTAAACACCCAAGGAAAAACCGACTCTAGAAAAATGGCCCAAGGTTCATAATTGTGTGGCAGTATCATTGTAATCACTGGCCAGCCCACGCAAAAGCTTTAATAATGGAACTTGAATAGGCCTTATTTACTAAAAATTCGTCGGAACGCGTTGTGCGAATCCTACGCGAACTGTTTTTATGTATTTTTGAAATGTTTTCGTATGAGAGTGGCACTCGGAATGGGATGAGTTGAGAGACATTATTTTATAGTCTCATAAAAACTATGGTAGACTAGCTTATGCCCGCGGCTTCGCCCACGTGGAGTTCGGTAATGTCCCACGGGATCGTACTACCGGGATAAAAAGTATCCTATGTGTAAATCCAGGTTATTAACTATCTGTGTGCCAAATATCATCCAAATCCGGTAAGTAGTTTTTGCGTGAAAAAGTAACAAACAACCATTAATCCATCCATCCATCCATCCATCCATCCTCACTAACTTTCGTATTTATAATAGTAAGTAAGAATAATAGGATTAGTAGGATATCAGGTATTGAGATTACTTTTGTGGAAGTGACAACCTAGCTGACGTCATAAATTCATGTTGGATTCAAAGATAAAGTTGCCAGTTCATTAATTTTGATTACTTCGGTGTTTGATTGTATCTTTTCAATTGTCAACCGAAACAATTTTGCCTTGCATTTCATCATCTGCCTAGCCTTTTCCCAACTATATTGGGGTCGGCTTCCAGTCTAACCGGATGCAGCTGAATACCAGTATTTCACATGGAGCGACTGCCTATCTGACCTCCACAACCCAGTAATTCAATACCCCTTGGTAAGATTGTCAGGCTTTTTCGGCCACTGACTGCCTAACGACTGTCAAAGATCTACAAATGACAGCCGGGACCAACGGCTTAACGTGCTTTCCGAGGCACGGAGGAAACTCGGTATGTAATGGGCATTCACACATCCACAGACCAACCTAGGCAAGCACGGCTTAACCTAAAGATCGACCCGAGCGGCTGTTATTATTTAGCCACAAGCTCCTCCTTGCCTTGCATTTCGACCGCTATAAAAATGTAATGTAAGGTGTGTTTAGAATCTGCCAGGAACTGTTCGAAAGAGATACCTTGGCCCTGGAACACAAAGGGCAAAGAAGGAACATGGATAGGTTTTAGTCAGTAGATGTCTGACACTCCCTTCCACTCCGCCCAGAGCGGGGGGGCTCATTTGATGATTTCCCATCCGAAAAAAAAAGAAGGTGTGTTTAGAAACTACCTCTATTGTTTTTTTACACTGACACGCTAGCTACACTTTAATCTCATCTGCTAGGCTTTTCCCAACTATGTTGGGGTTGGCTTCCAGTCTTACCGGATGCAGCTGAATATTTGTATTTTACATGGAGCGACACGACTTGTAAAAGCGCCTACTTTTTCCCGTGAAAACAATTATTTTCTAAGTTATATGGTGTTAACATATCGCGTGTATTACTTTAGCTAGGAATAAATTAGTTATGTATTTACTTTACGTAATTGAAACTCGACTTTTTATTTGTACATGTTGACCTATATGTACCACAACAAGTGTCTTTCTATTCCTTTTAGTCACGGAATGTGAGAAATACTCAGTTTTTAAAAATTCAAGATTTTTGCATAAAACTGAAATGAATTAAAAGCTGAAGTTAGTTAGAAAATTTTCAGGAAATCACCGTCATTTTCCTGCAGAAAGGTTCTAAACCCCTAGCTTTCCCACCGCGCTGCTGTCAAATTTAGCACAAGCACGTTCTATAATCAAGACATCTATTTATCCTTTTTTTTGGATGGGAAATCATCAAATGACCCCGCCCGCTTGGAAGGGAGTGTCAGACTTCTACTGACTAAAAACCATCCTTGTTCCTTCTTTGCCCTTTGTTTTCCAGGGCCGCGGTATCTCTTTCGAACAGTCCCACCCTAGCTTTCCAACCGCGCTGCTGTCAGATTTAGCAACGTTCCATAATCAAGACATCTATTTACCATTTTTTTTTCGGATGGGAAATCATCAAATACTGGGTGGAGCGGAAGGGAGTGTCAGACTTGTACTGACTAAAACCCATCCATGTTCCTTCTTTGCCCTTTGTTTTCCAGGGCCGCGGTATCTCTTTCGAACAGTCCCACCCTAGCTTTCCAACCGCGCTGCTGTCAGATTTAGCATAAATATTATGAAACGGTATTCATTACACAAGCACGTTCTATAATCAAGACATCTTGACGTTGGATTAATCCATGTCGGAAAACATAATATCCTTCTGAATAGTGTTCCTATGTAATTTTAACGTGTCTTTTCATATCATGACACAAAAGATGTCTAATGGATACTGAAAGCTGAATTAATAAACATCCTCCTACAGCTACTAGGTAGCGAGACGCGTGATACAAATTAATTTCACAGGGTAATATTAATTTATTAAATGATATTATCACGCGTCATAGTATTAATTGACAACCTTACAATAATTTAATCACAAGCTGATTGAAAGGTTTTGGCACAACACTCTATGACATGCTATTAATAAACTCGGTATGGAAACCTACTTTGCAGACTTGTTCATTCAATATAATATAGAAGGCCAAATCGTTTTTTTTTTCTTAAGTAAACGAAAAAAACGAATCAAAAGTTGCTTTTAGGAAGACTGAACTAATTCCAAAAGCATTAGAAATTTATTACGTTTATTAATACTTAAACGGAAAGGGTCCATTAATTATCTATTTAAAATCGATAAGCTAAGATAATGAAAGCTTTCCTTTGCCTTTTCTATAGTAACTGCTCAATTGTAGAATATGATATCATTAACACTAGAAATTACCATGGAATAACAGGAATAACAGGAATATTTACCATGTTAACTGATTGTTTTGTAGAATATGGTTTATATTTTAAACATCTTCGGTCGATTGTAAAAAACAATGTGTTTTTATCATCTTTTTTCATCATTTCTTTTCTCAGCAAACATTGTCCTGTGATCAAGTGATTAGCACTATTTAAGAGACATCTTATTGTGTAACGTAATTGACAGCACTGTGGCGACAATCGGACACACTTTGTTGTACCCTTGGGCCTAATAATTACGCCTCAATGGCACCTACAAAGCCAAGCATTAGTTTAATTCTCACACAAATTGCGTGTTACTTCTTATTCCACAATTATGTGCATTTAAATATGATGTCTTATGTCATTGCATACGATGATCTCACCGATCTGAAGTTTGGTACTGGCATAGCTCGGGCAGTCGAACTATTATTTCTGGGGCATGACATATCCCTTGGCGTGTTGTGGTACACAGTTTATATTCCTACTGAACGCATTAACGCAATCTAATTTCAGTTTAATACTCGATATATAGGTCGCGGTACTCCATTTCTTTTTACGAGCTTGAGAAACACTGGAGTTGAAATATTACGATACACCATCGATTCCCGATGTTCTCGGTAGCTATCGGTGATGTGTTTATCGATTATGGCTAAAATTGGATCGCATTGAGCCCTTTTACACCGTTAAGATGTTGGTAAAAGTTTCCGAAGTAGCGGAGTCATGATCTTCGTTAAGTAGGGTGAGAGTTCGTTGAAGAAACTGATGCGTCACGGCCGTCATCGATGGTTCACAGATTCGGTTCTTAGTAAGAGGTCGTTGAGCGGTTACACTGTCGATTTGTTTACTCAATGCATACATAATTCGAGTTAAAAGTAACCGTTCTCGAAATGAAAATATGTTGTACAAAATTTCCTTGTGTTCTGTGACATTCCCTTCCTAAGTGTGTCAAGGACAATGGTCCAACGGGATGTGCGCAAATCCTTTTAGGGGTCTGGGTTTGCCGAATTATATATTTGCAAAATGAAAGTTTAAATTATTCATTTTAAAGATATTTAGAATCAGTTCCAAAATAATTTTATAGTATTCATATCCTTTTTTTAGGTATGTGTAAAAAGAGCCATAAATCTACCTTTTAATACAAAGAGCAGTTGTCAAATCAATCAATCCTGAAATAGCCAATCGGTAGTTTTGAAACCCCGGTAATAGGGAAATAAATCATTCCCTCATAACAGCATTTCCTACTCAATCGAGAACGTTTGACATTTGCGGCGCACGAGGAAATTACTCCTGCACATAGCAGTAGATGTCAGTCGGGCGGGAGGAAGGAAACCAGGCTGTGCACCCTTGGGTTTGAGTGGTATTTTGGTTGCACTAGAGTGGGGTCACCAACCTTTTGACACTGAAATTCTGTCACGGTGGCAGTGTTGCCGTCTGCGGTCGATTCGGAAAACGTAACGCCGCGGCGAGCGCGGCGCGTGGCGTCGAGCGCCAGGGCGCTTGCGTCGTGCGTGCTTCGGCGCGCGGCCGGTCGCACATGCGGGCCGAGACTGGCGACTTCGCGCGTTTTCCCTCCGCGCTTTCCCGGTAGCGGCGTGCGCACATCAAGCCTGCATTGTTCTGCAAATAGCGGCCGAGGGCTGGGCCGCTACTCAACCGAGATGGGTGCCTTTCAACCGCGCCGCGCGGACTGTACGCGCTGTGCGAACACCTTCGCTTCAATTGCGCCCACCAAAAAAAATCTGTTTAGCCTCGCTCGTTGCCCAATCCAATTTTAACTATGACTTAGATTGTTTTGTTGTTTAGTGCAGACGAGCAATGTTTTTTCTGTTGACATTTTTACTCTATTGGAAATATTTAGCCTGCCTGATGTTGCCATCTTTTCCTTGCCACCGTATTCTGAGTGCTTTTCAGTATCACTTGTTGATATTCAAACTTACAAAACTGATTGATGATAAAATGTTGCGATTTTTTCATTGAAAGTCTGCTGCTAAACTGCTGGCAAAAGATTTTACAGCTCCTTGAATGATGATCAGTGGTCTGTAAAACTTTTATTTTACGAGTGTAGATTGCGATAGGGAAAAACTATGTAGAATCTACATAGTAAAATTATTATCTGTACGAGACGTCCCGTTTCATTACAAAAACAATATTATTTTTTTATTTATCACAAATTAATGTTAAATAGACACTACTTAGTCTTCAAGACACTCAACAATGAAATAATTTTGACCTCAAATCAACTTTTTTTTTCATTAACATTTCGTGGGAACCGGGTGTCTCATTTATTGCGACGTCAAGACACGTCAAACGGTTTTCAGGAGCCTCGCAACAAAGTTGTGAATGACGTCACATAACGGATCCATGAGGGTACAGTCCTGCCACAGGTATTATACCTCCAACATAGCAACACTGTCAAAATCTCTTTGATCTTTATTTTCGAAAGAATAAGGTTTCTTCTATCCCTGCGAGGTTAACTAACTGTGTTAGGTTAGTAACAGTTATTTGAAGAATTCAAAGGGTACCGGCGACAAACGTTCTGTAAACAATCAACACGTAACCTACGAATCGTCACGAATAACGATCGGTAGACGGTAACTCAGTAATACATACAAACAATTGCGTTCCCAGTAGTCGTCGATGCATGGCCCCGATGCACGCTAATGGTTTTACTTACATGACACACATACATACACACTTACTTATAGACGTGCTAACAACATGTTGACACACTGTCATAATCTAAATTGGTGCCTAAACTAGAAATACTCGTTTTTTTTTAGTTGTCCCGAAAATTTAAGGGAGAGAAGACTTTTATATTATTCAAGCGTTTTCATCTGTCTTGATTTTTCTAGCTGGTACTTACACAATGTTGTTATAAATAAAACATGAGCAACTTCAAGGATTCCAAAGAAACAAAACTATAATTTAATCAAGTTTGTAGAACAAGCAAGAACTTTACAAGGATTCTCGCCCTAGTTTTGTATATTCCATTTTCCTTTGACGAGTGGTGTAAATGGAATTACTTTCAGAAATTAAACGTAGTCTACAATGCTTGTATAACCAGTGGTAACTGTCTGTCTGTGTGTTATATACCTTTTCATGCCCGAAAGTCTTCTAAGTTCTGGCTGAAAGTCTTTCGATAAAATTTGACACACAGGTCATGCGTAGGGTTAGGACGTTGGTAAGTTCCTGAGGGATGACTTCCGAATCAATCCACGCGGGAGAAGCCGCAAGCAAAAGCTAGTGTAAAATAAACCTGTGAAACAGTACAAGCAAGCAATAATTGGACCTGGTGCTTCGCCAAACTGTGTCGCAGTTATGGCCAATGTGTACGTGGCTGGCTGTCAACCAAATTGTTAGTGGAATCGAAACGATTTTCATTTGTTTCTGACGTTTGAGTTCAGAACATAATGAGGGGTAGAATTGTTATGAAGTGTGTGTATGATTCATGATAAATGGTACCTATGAGTTTTGTAAAGTATCCGGGAATTGTGTTTTGAACTTTGAGACGAGTCCCTACCTACTGATTTTAAATTTAATTAAAAGTACGTATAATGTACCAAGTGTGTAAATGTAATTAAATGGGGGAGGCCTATCTTCGGAACTTGACTGCAGGGATGTCTATTGTTATTATCAGCATCAGTCAGGTTTTTTTTCCGCAACTTGGCTATATACCTATAGTCAATTTGCTTAAGTTACATACAAACCAGCTTGTAAATAGGACTTAGAACATTTTGATATAAGTGGGGAAACATTGTTATTGTAGTCGAGACGGATTCACACCCGAGCTGCAGGCGAGGTTGTTATGGAGCCAAGAACGTGAAACGACGTCGTTAATACACTTTCGAAGAAATAAAATAGTAGAACGAAAAGTAGTTTTTTCTGTAATATTTAACAATAAATAATACTAGACTTATTCTAATTCTGAGATTTTATAAGTTTTTTTAATTTCTGCTGTATCAGGTTCAGGTAAACGCTCAATCTGCAAGCGCAAATACTCGAAGCATTAGACAGTGTAGACTTCACGCAATAGGGCATTGAAAGGCTTGGATTAGTGCAGGATAAACCCTAGGGTTTCAGAATTAACGGGGATTCTCGTCTGCCTGCAATCCTAGAACATCGCGAACTGTAAGATTAAGCTTGCCCGGATTATGAAAACTTCTTTATGCTCGGCAGAGCCATTGCTGAATTTTCCGATTATTTATCAGGTTAATTTTTATAAGAATTTGAAAAGAATTATTTATTTAAAAAGTATTACAAATGTCTACATTTAAGCGCAGTAATGTTATTTGTCATACAAATAGTATAATTTAAAAGTTACTAGTAATGATACCCTTCGTTGTCACTAGTACGAGTACCATTAACAGTTCCATGATGGAACTACTGATTGTTTTTTTTATCACTAGTTGCATTTTAATAGAATCTGAAAATAATGGAACTAATGTTGAATTTGTTATCACTAGTTCCATTTTTAAAAGAATCTGTAAATAATGGAACTAATGTTGAATTTGTTATAATTAGTTCCATTTTTAAAAGAATCTGAAAATAATGGAACTAATTTTGAATTTGATATCACTAGTTCCACATTATCTAGGTTTATTGTCAAACCTGTGTTGCAGGCCAAGAAAGATATTACTTACAGTACAAGATAAACTCACCCCTTTTTCCCCATGAAAATAGGTAGAAACTACAAAACATATTGAGAAAGGTCATAAAATTCCAAGCACCTATAAACATCACGCTTGTTATCCCCGAAGGGTTAGTCTGAGGTACTTATAGTACCTCCCACACCCACATTGTGCCAGATAATGTTTATATCATGGGAATTAAACAGCTTCTCACCTTATATTAGGTATAATTATGGGTTAACGTCGTTAGGAAACTATGCCTAAGAGATATTTCTGGACGGCATGTTAAGCCAAGTCAGAGGCCCGTCGGTGGCATAAAAATTCTGTCACCAGGTTAGGCACTAACCACACGAAAAAAAAATATGACTGCATGCAGACTATTAATACTATTACAACCGTGGAGATGGCACTGAAAAGTGCAAAAGCCAAGTCAGCCCATGGGCGCGATAAAAACTCTGACACCAGTTTAGGCACTAACCACACGAAAAAGAAGAAAGTGCAAAAGTCGTAAAAAATCACTGTCTGATTACCCATCCGGAAAAAAAAAAAGGTCCAGTTGAAAACCAGTGTCGGGCACTAGCTGCTCGGCAGTTTACTGAACTGGGACTATTTGACGCAGACGTGAGATACACAATATTATCTTTCTTCTTTTGTCTAGATTTAAGTTTTTTATTTATTAGATATTGTTTGCACTTGTGGTATGAGCCAAATAAATATGTTTTCTTTCTTACTTTAAGTTCTGTCTTCATACGACGATAAATTTTACTACGAACGAATGCTTAAGCGGGTATGATTTCCACATACTTAAAAAACCAATATAGGCGTAGAGAGGTTCTAACAACTTCTTTTATGCTCAGCAGAGGACTTACAGCTGCAATGTCAGTTATTGAAATCGGTCATAATAGTTCGAAAACTGAAACGTTCTTTGTATGACTTTCACACACTTATGCAGCCCATTGGGTATGAGATATAGAGCATGGAACATAAAATTTAATGTTCTTGGAGTGCCCGGGACATGAATAACTCAGTTTGACTTTGTGAGATCGTGTAGAAAATATGATAGAGCAAGTTAGTTCTGTAATTCAATACAACAAGTTTACTACAATTATCCGTAGCGATGGTTGGATTTTCTTCTGTTAACAGATGGATTAGGGTAGATTATCTCTTTAGTTGCCATCGGGATAAAAACCTGGATAAGGCTGGCACAGGAACGTGGAGATTGGCACAAGAAAAAAGAGGCCTAGACCCAACAGTGGTGGGTGAATTCAGGCTGTGGATAATGATGATGTCTTTTTCCTTCAAATAAATCAGAATCTTTTCAGAGAACTGAATAACATTTCTGTTACTGGAAGGAGTTTTTATGCTATTAATGAGTTTTAGAACAACAGAAAGGAGGAACAGGTACAGGTATGAAGATGTATGTGAAGTTCTTTATACCCCATAGAAAAGGGAGGATCTTCCGACCAGACGGGTGTTATATCTGGTGGGCTACTGCCGTCTGCCCGACAGTTGTTGTCGGGCTTTTCCATATGGTTTTAAGTCGCAGAAAACTCTAATCGGCGCCATTTAGAATTTTGAGGTTAGTTTTTCATTTGTGTCATAGATGGCGCTGTAGTACTTCTTGTAGTGCCGCTACAGTATTAAGTTGTAAGAAATATGGAGTTATAAAGAAAGGAAAGTAAACAATTAGGTTACACTGCGAGTAACAGTAAAGATGCCAGTTCTTAAGTGATAAGCTCGGTTAATCACAGTAAAGCAAAGAGACTAAAAAATATTGATTCAGTGTCAATATTGCTATGACATCCTCCTTATTATTAGTAATTTGTGACAATATTTGCTGAAACCCGAACACAAAATATAATATTGTGTGTCGGAAGAACGAAACAAATTGATTTCGTTTTCTTTTTGGTATGATACGCACGAAATAAGATTCAATGTGGTGTCACAGTTAATGGCTGGGAATCTGTCAATCTTTATCCAGATTTATTGGTTTATATTGGTTGTTTATCGGTTAATATTTTCGTTTTTTTTTTATTTACGAGATAAATTATCTATTGATTTATATGTATTTATTACATACAAACAAAATAGTCCAGTGGAATTGCTATACACCGCTATTGGAAGTAAACCTACGTCTCCTGGAAAAAAACACATGTAGTTTCCGAAAAGTACATTGAACATCCAAAACCGCGTCTTATTATTGTTAAATGTTAGTTCTTATTATTATTTATTTAATAGTGACAGCTGGTTAATTGAATTTCAAAAAGTATTTATTTTTTAATGGAATGATTAAGCTGTCTGCTAAAATTGATAGGACTATAATATACGGGTATCATCAAGCTAATAATCTATGAAAAAGCTATTAGCGTCAAAAAATATTTATTGTTTGTCCAAGCTAATATGCTAAACTCCCGTTTAGGTAACCGGTTTTTATGAGGAATGCCGTATGCATAGATAACCTCCTATATCTTTAGCCGTGTGCAATCTACAATCAACATCAATCATAAAAAGAAATTCTTAGTTTAAAAAGTGAGCCACTATCATAGGCTTCTCTAGGTGATGCAAATGGACCGAAATATCTGGCTCACATTCGTGAAATTAATGTGCCTATTGTAGTATTATATTATCTGTGGTACCGATGCTGTGTTAGCTAACCATGAAAATAAGTAAAGTAAAATAATGGCGATCCTCTCTGTGGCAAATCTATAAAGGGTGTAACAAGACCCTTAACAAAGCCAAAAGGCACTGGTATACCCAGTCATAGCGATAATTTTTTTGTTCTAGACCATACCTGGCAACCTTCTAATTACGGAGATATTGGGGTTCATAAGTTCAACTTTTTCACAAGTTTTTTTTTAAAATACATGCTTTTAATATAAGCCTTTTACTTTAAACACCTCCACGACCCCCGTACTATTCAATCCATCCATCAGCAAGTTTTGAGTTTAAATTGAGTCTACCGTGAAACGTCATGTTCACCCAAAAAAAAAAAAATCGTTTCCCTGTAATAATTTATGCGTAGTTAGTTTGTTGTACGTAATGCTTGGTTGACGGCTGCGTGAAGGGTCCGTTTACACCCTGTATACCTTTGTGATAGCTATGGCTATGATTATCAACTAAAATTCCTAAAAATATACGGGAATTTTAGTTCAATAAATATAATTGTACTCATCATCTGCCTAGCCTTCTCCCAACTTTGTTGGGGTCGGCTTCCAGTCTTACCGGATGCAGCTGAATACCAGTATTTTTACATGGAGCGACTACCTATCTGACCTCCACAACCCAGTTAGTACTGGGTAATACCATACCCCTTGGTAAGAATGGTTGTCAGACTTTCGGATCACTGACTACCTGTAACGACTGTCAAAGATCTACAAATGACAGCCGGGACCAACGGCTTAACGTGCTTTCCGAGGCACGGAGGAAACTCGGCATGTAATAGGCGGTCACCCATCCACGGACCAACCTAGGCAAGCACGGCTTAACCTAAAGATCGACCCGAGCGGCTGTTATTATTTAGCCACGAGCTCCTCTAATAATATAATTGTACTAGCAATCTCTAATTAAACAATTCCTAATTTAATGGAAACTCTGGATAAGCTACTTCATGAAAGTAAAAGACCTCATTCAAATTATTACATTTCCCATTAACATGAAAGCGAATCTCAATGCCTAAGATGTCTTCCATGTTAATGAAACATCAACATTGTACCAACTGCTCATCACCCGGCGGCGACTCATAAAAACCAAGTCAACTATGACTAAAAATGACTTATTAAGTTCCTGTCACTAACATAACTACTTGAAAACAAAACAACATCAAACTTCTACCGCTTTTTATGTTGCTCTGTTAACAGCTTGGATCTCTGCCAAACCTTTTATGTATAATGGCGTGAATTAAAGGCTATATTCGTTGATGAACAACAGTTGAACGCAATAACAATTGACTGCGATCGCAAATGCAAACTTAACACGATGCTTCTATTCCCCAGAAGGGGTAAGCAGGAGTATTACATATTCTTAAGACATAGAGATAACTTTGCTATGACTAGACCAATATATGCTGTGACTAATGGACATCGACCTGGTGAAAAATCAAACTTCGGGCTGCACTTACTTCTTTATTTTTCGTGTGGTTAGTGGCTAACCTGGAGTTAGAGTGTTTTTATGTCGCGCACGGGCCTCTGACTTGGCGTTACTTTGGTTTCTTCACGATGTTTTCCATCACCGAAGCAATTGATAATTATGCAATACACACATGAATCCGAAAATCACAGTTGCGAGTTTAGGATTCGAACTCGAGACCTATGAATTGGCAGGCCGACGGTGACATTACTAGGTTATCACTGCTGATACAAACGTCCAAATGAAACCTGCCTATTAGAAAAACCTAGGTTGAGCTACCCTGGTATCCTAACCGAGGTCTTAGCTAGCAGTCGGCTTTACTACCAGTAGCCGACAATGAGACAATCAAGCACTGGCAATACCTTCCGGTGTAGATATCACCATATTATTCCAGAGTCTTATACCTCTTTTTACTAAGGTCCTAAATATTACTTATTGATTTTATTTAAGTCTAAGTTACACCTACTCTAGGCTAAGCATAGCAACAAACGCAGCAGAAAGAATTGTGACCCATTCCCATTTCAAACCGACAGAGGTCGCCACGCTCATCAATCAATTGGTCCCGCACTAATTTTAAATTACTTTTAACAATACCACTTTATTAAAACTAGACTTAGCATACGTTTTAATTCCGTATTTCATTTAATGATTTGTACAGTTATTATCAAGTTTTAATAAAAAAATATTCAATTAACTTTTGCGGTTAGTGTTAATTTTCAATTTAAATGAATGTGAATGCAGAACTTATAATTTAATCAGATGATTAAGTTTTAATGGTAATGCATTAACCAGTATTTAACATTTAATATTATTTACAACAAAAGGTTGAGCTTTGAGAATAAGATTACATTTTTAATTCGAACGCAACCGAAACGCAAGTGAATTTAAAAAACAACAAAACAAAAACAAATTCAATTATTTTCACGACCGAGGAATAAACCGAATAATAAAAGACGCTTATAAATAGGTACTTTTAAAACGAGCAGGAAGTCATTCCGAATAACTAAAACATCTGTGCTGAATACGTAAATAAATCGTAGGTACGGCTTGCAATCTAGGAGAAACTTTAGAAACTAACATGGCACATAATTCCATCTTATTTCACTCCATAACACTATTAAATTACTCTGATTTATCATACTCACATTTTAACAAACTCGTGTTTCTATTTTCACAAAATTATTAATAACCACAGAGCACTGTGAAACTAAATAATTTATTCTATAAACACTGGTTTGTTATAACACAACAGTGTTGTTAAGATTCAATAACATTTTAAAACATAAACATGAGATATTGAGAGCACGTTCGTTGTACGCGGCGAACTAGTAAGCAAGCTTTGAGCTTTGAACTACGGTGTTTTTGTTATAGTGAAAGAACGAGACGGAGCAAAAAAAGCACCATAAACATTCGGGTATCGTCGGCTTTTTCCGTCGCGTTTCGGTCGGCGTTCGCCTGTTGACTTCGGCAGCATAGTATGGATATGCACGTTCCTTTTGTACTTTTATGGTGTCTTTTTATGTGTATGGATATGTTGTATGTGTAAAACAGGGTGTTATCTCATGGTTATGCAGAAGCACGTGCATAATCAAGTCTTGCGATTGAACAGCCCGTCTGGGTTTATCATCTTCAAGTTTATGAGTTTAATGACCAAGTAAACTTGTAAGTTTTTTTAATAAAAATTATACAAACTGAAAAATATACCTACACTGTGTTATTCAACTATGATTTTTGCTGAAAATAAGCAGCTGGTAATTTTTTCAAGATTTTAATAACAAATACATACTTTATATTAAGCATGAATTTATTTCTTGTAAACAAAGATACAAATAAATATTAACAGATAACTTCTAATGTCTAACAATTTTAATAAACACACATTTCAGTCAGCAATATAAAGGCATTTTCCAAATAGAGGGTTGTATATTAATCCCCATTACGCCTTATTTCATCACCCACCCCTATTGGGTAATATCTATAGGTACACACATATATGGTATCAACTGCTACCCTAGTGACTTTTACCTGGGGGATGCGTTTTCGTGACAAACAGCTATTTATTTACTTATAAAGGGAATGTCAAAACTTTTAAAACAAGTTAACGATTCTTATGAACACAACGTTTACCTAACAAGGTATCAAGAATATGGTTCTAAAGTGCCTTTAATTATTTTTACTCACATTCTTTATGACATGTTTACACACAACTGCACACATAGGAATCACAAATGCACTGTTCTTGTCTCAAAATAGACGATTACTTCATTGACCTTTATCGCAAAAAAAGACTGCAACTCCGTCATATTCCGGTGCAAATTAAAAATAAAAACAATGGCATCCAGTTGCATTAATGGCCACTAATTTGTCCTGAAATAAAAAAAGAATGACATCATTTTAAATTGACATGTAGTCATCGATTTAAAAACCTATTGTGCTTGTATCTATTGTTAGGTCCACATTATTCTTACATCCTGAGACGTTCAATGGGGAACTGCTATAGTCTACAGAGAACATATGGGGGTGGGTGATGCGGGAATCGTATTGTCTCATACCGCATTTCACACCATTCGAATAGAAATAGGTTCATTCATGATGTAATTCCACGGGAATCTTCAGTGAGATTAAAAGAAACAGAGAGTCATAGGGCTAAAATTATTTTGATGAGAAAGATGCTGACGTAAGCGTCATAAATAGAATATCAGTATTCCGCCAGCGTATTCACAGTATTCTTCTGTATTATAAAGTTATTAGAATTTATCACTTGTTTAGTTAATTTACATTTTTCATACCTATAAAAAACAGTAATGTTGATTTGATTTTTCAGTAGCAATGGAGTCTAAATTTTAGGCCGGGTGATGGCATTAGGGGCGAACCTATGTGGGTGTGCTATTCAGTACAGCTTTGCCTAACCCTTCGGGAATTTCAGTCGTGGTATTGTTATTTTATTAACCTGAGATTCACTATTTCCTTGGCAAATGGACGACGTCAATATATTTGCCGTGTTAGCAACACTAATAGACGACTATTAATATCTCTCAAATAACATCAATCATTGTTACTGACCCTTTCTACGTCGTTCCGTATTAAGTGGACCGCACATGTCCGGAATCCGGAATGTCAGAATTCCGGATCCGATTTATTACAGAACTTGTAAAAGCTCTGATCACAGATATGGCTCTGATTTATATGAAGTCCTGGGTTTTTTAATTCGAATTAATTGCACAAGACTGTCGATGAAAAATTTAATAAAAAGCACTATTAACTAGATTCATTGGGAATGGAAAAGACTTTTTATATAATTATGATGTTAGCTGCCTCGTTGGTCTAGTGGTCGCGATTGCGACTGCTGAGCATGAGGTCCTGGGTTCGATTCCCGGGTCGGTCAAATTGTTATTGGATTTTATCATCAGTTTCAGCCATGGGCTCTGGATGTGATGGCAATAGGCTCGCCCCCTATTACATGGGATTTAAACATAACTGGCGAAATGTGAGTGTACTATTGGTACACGTCTGCCTAACCCTTCAGGGATTACAGGTGTGATGTAATGTTATGTTACGATGTTAGCTGACAGATAAATTAACTGGAAAATATCCACACTAATCTTATAAAGGAACAGGTTTGTTTCAAATTTAAGATGTCTTTGATCATGCTTCTATGTCCCGGAAGACTCACATTATAAAAACACATGTTTCCTAATTATTTCAACTCAATTTGATTGCCATCATAACACCAGCAATTTAATAAAGAGGGAGGGCACTTCTCGGGAATTTCTTTGGAAGTCTGGCCTTTGCCCGGTTTATGATAACAGGCTGTTGGAAAACCGACCTTAACACCAATATAAATATGATTTAGGAAAAACGAAAAAATCAGCCTAAAGTAATTTAGGAACCGTGACATTTTGTGCGGTCTACATTGGACTTAAACCTCTGCCTGTAACCATACGTGCAAACAATTGTTATAATTTCAAAAGTACTTTTATATTTAAAAGATTTGTGGAATAATACCATAGAATCTACTACTAATTAGAACGTAAACTATCGTTGAAATGTTTTACGTTTTTAACAGTCTATTTTTATCGGTTCTTGTCTATAGTAGAGAACTTGAAAGATAACTTTTATGGTTCGTTCTAATAAACCGATAGTGTTTTACTGTCGGAGAAATTAGTTACACAATATCTGCTTCAAATCAAGACTTTTAAAGGCCAGCCGACTATGAGAAAGGAACACCTTAATAAATAAAAAATAACATTCTTTTATAATCCCAGTAGGACTTGAGGTTTTGGTTTTAGCCATTCAAACAGAGAGCGTTGTTTATCAGAAATTTCTGGTTGCAAAAATACCGTCCACAGTAGGTGTCACCCCAGAATTTAAAAAAATACACAGTCACGGGATCAAAATATATCACAATAGTTGGAAATCCTACGTGATTTTCAACTATTGTGAGTTAAGTTTAGTTATAAAGCGTGAAAACTTTTGTTCACAAAAAGTATTTTATTCTATTGTCATCCATTCTATGATGGCCTTACCCTTATATTTAAAGTTGGTGTCTTATTAGGTTTGGTAATTAAGGTAATACACACTTATCTAGTTATACGTATAGTAGGACTTGTCTCATGGCATAAGAACTACTTACATATAAATAAAGAAATCCTCCAGTAAATAAGAATGCCTCGTGACTGCTGAGCACAAGGTCATGAGTTCGATTCCCAGATCGGGTAAAAGTGTTATTTTGTTTTTCCATATGGAACTTTTTCCACAAGAAACTCAGCAGCAGCCACAGAGTCTGTGATTAAAGGAATTGGAGACTTGTGCCCGGTTGGTGGCAATAGGCTCGTCCCCTTTTACATGGAACTTAAACATAATTGGTGAAATGTGAGTGTACTATTAGGTACACCTCTGCCTAACCCTTCGGGGATGATAGGGGTGATGTTATATTATACAGGGTGGAAGGGACACTGACGCAGAAATTTTTCATCGGTAATTTGAAAAAAAAAATCATCTTTTCCATACATTTTTTCCATCGATTAGATATTGCATATTTGTAGGAAACAGCTGTTTTTTTTTTAATAACCGACGAAAAAATTCTTTGTGCCCCCATATAGAAATTTTTCGGTAACCGTTTTCGCGTCGAGGTCCCTTCCAACCTGTGTTAATCCTCCAATAATAAGCCTTTCGATTATTTCTTCAGCCACAAAAGCTTTCCGGAGTTCTAGATCTTTGTAACATAGTGCTCTTCCGAACAAATTGCTGCACTCAGCAAATTGTATGTACTTGCTCGCCTCGAGGACCTCGAATCGAGATTCAAGATTAGGTCGTACTAGAAAAGTAGATTGCTTGGAAAACGAACTTGTACACGAACTAAGGTAGTGGAGCAAAATAGCTCACTGAATACCTAGAAAAAAGGTTTCGAAATGTTATGAGTGTTGAGAATGTTTCGGGGCTGCCCAACAAAATCGATTACCAAATACAGGAAATATAAAAAGACGAGGTTTCATGAAGGGATCGAATGCACATGAATAAGATAACCCATTCTACCAACAAATCAAGATTAACCTAACTTTGAGCATATCTTTTTATAACAATATGAAGTTTTTTTTTAATTACTTTGCTTTATTTCCAGCGTTTTAGTTTAGGAATGTGAAAGATTTCGCATACGATTTAACTTTTCTTATTACGCGATTTTTTACTTTTTATACGATTTCTCGAATTACTCATAAACATATTGTTATATTTTTGTAATCATCGTTTGAAACCCTTCAATTTGATATCCCACTGGACGGGTTTGGACGAAAAAAAATTCGACTACCTCAATATGGTGGCCATTTTTCTTTGTTTTTAATTATTTTTTATGGGAAAATTATTAATCGGGCGAATATAAACTTTAATTGGTGACCAATATACTGAATGGGCGACTATTGTACCAAGTAAGTAACTATTTATCCGGTCATTGCAGCAAGGAGAATATAGGAAGCAAGAGCGAGCGACGGCTAAGAGAGACAAGTCTCTCTCAGCCGTCGCTCGCTCACCGACTCGGACAGGTTTAGGTTCGAAGTTCGCTCACTTCGCTCGCTCACTAGACCCCGCCGTCCCCTTCGTGTTAGGTTACTTTAAACCCTGCAAAAGAAATAGGAGCTACGTCGACTACACCTTTTCTACAATCTAGTGGTTAATAACCTAGTTTTAGGTTTTCCAGAGTCCTTGAATTATCACACTGGTCGTATTGAACGTAGTAACTCAAATTTGTATTTTCAAGTTGCTGTTTTAAACATTTGTATTTGCCCACTGTTTGTCGCTCACTTAGTATTTCAGTAGCCCATTTTCAATATTTTTGATACCTTTAATTATTATAATTTATTTTCGTTCGTTTAAATACTACCCATTTTTATGTATCCAGAGGCACTCGCGCCACCAAGTCGAATCTAACGACGTATAATTTATGCAAATCAAGTGTAAGAGACACGAGGTCACAATCGTCTTTCTTCGGAAAGGACATACATAGACATACGCGTGAAAAACATTACCCTTCTTCTGGGTCAGTCGGGTAAAAACCTTAAACAAGAAATCAATTGAAACGTGACATGTTAGTGATAACTATCACCAGCCATACACTCTTATGTAATCTCAACATCATCAGATCGATGGTGCCCTTATTTGGGTTCGGCGCACTATACACTTTCCTATGTAAACCTACCACACCTGTTCCAAGCTAATTCATACTTTGATCATAATCGCCGAACCCTAGGCTGGCAGGCGGTGAGCACAAACAGACGTTATCATCGGCGCGTGCGCACGTTTGAGCTGTTTTACTGTTTACGTGACCACCAGCTGTTATAACCTCATACGGTAGCCTGTTACTTGGGAACAGATGTCATCTCTTGATTTTTTGTAAATATTTGTATGTTGCATACCTTTAACTTAAGATTATTTAATGGGGTTGATGCAGATGTTAACTGCATTTGCTGGTAGAAGGTTTTTTCTCTACCTAGCGGTTTCATCTAGATATTGAAATTATATATTTTTTTTTATATTTGTAAGA
Source organism: Noctua janthe (assembly GCA_910589295.1). Taxonomy (NCBI): domain Eukaryota; kingdom Metazoa; phylum Arthropoda; class Insecta; order Lepidoptera; family Noctuidae; genus Noctua; species Noctua janthe. The sequence continues at coordinate 7,316,283 of OU342560.1, forward strand.
TGATTGATAAAATGGACGGATAACGAACTGTTCAAATTCGTGGGAAACTTTTCAAAGCCATGATGAACCCATGCCGTTGTGGCGATCTTTGGGGTAGGCCTATGTCCAACAGTGGACGTATTTCGGCTGAAATTATGATAAAGATGGTGAACCCGTGCATGAGGCAATATATGTCCAGTAGAGATGTATCGATCGGCTGAAATACCAGGTTTATAGAAATTTGTTGACACTTTGTTTTTTGTTGAAACTCTGTTGACATAATCGAGAAATTTTTCGGTGATAATAATTTATTCTGATGTCAGGTATGAAGTGCTCAAATCTCGAATAAAAAAAAACGATAAACCAAAAGTCTCGCCCCGCCATTAGCAGTAATTTAAGTAAAATTACCTAGACGATGCATCAGAACTAGGTACGATTCACTCAAGTCGATCGAATCGATTTGAAACAAACAGAAAAATTCAAATCAATCATAGTTTCACATTTCCGTATTTCGGTTTTACCTAAATCAAACTTTACTGGGAAGCGTTATAAGGTCCATTTTCATTTGTTTACTATCTGTTAAATAATTGAAGCCATTTATGTCCAATTTGGCCGATAATGGTTCATACTACCAAACACTAATATTATCTTCGCCGATATTGAAACTTGGTTTGCATAGCTTAACAAAATGGAAACTTTTATCTCTTAAAAGCAAAAAAGCTTTTAAGAGATAAAAGTTAAGGAAAAAACACTTCAGAATTTTAAGGACACTACTGGCCAAGCAGGGTCATAAGACTCATAAGTATATAAATATCCCTATTATTTAATAAATATTCAAGAGTTAAAATATGTACACAAAGTCAGACAATAACATTATTTATAATGATTTCAACATTATTTATATTTATTTAACTTGGCGAAATCATAGTTACCACGAAAAGGTCAGTTTGTAATGCCAAGTCCAGCATTACAGAATTTAACAACTGTCAAGGAAAACCCTTAATTTTATTCTTACACCCCTATCTATAAACAAATCAAACTGTATACTTGAGAAAAGTAATTAATCAAGATACAATTTTTATTCAGTACTTTAGTAATTGCTTGAAGTTAGAACTGTCAAAAGTTAGAACTCTTAGCTTTGTTTTCATTAACGGTTCTTACTTCGTTTAAATTCTTGTCTATTGCATAAAAATGGTTGCATAAATAATTACTTAAACTTGACTAAAGATAAAAGTGTTAGATCATTCTAAGATCAGCTCTACCGATTCCGGAACCTATTCAAATATTTGCCAGACATTGACATTATCTGCAGAGATTACAAACCTTTAACTCTGAGGCCATGAACCTATAATTATTTTTGACTATCAGCAAATAAACTCAACAGTCTTGCATATTAATTGAGTGCTGATTAAATGTCAACAGGCAGTATTAGACAGTCACGGCTGAATGGACACTCTGGCTTGAGGTCAAGTTGGCTTGGATAGCGTTAAGTAATGTTTTTGCCTATAAATTTTTGTGCTAGCTTTTAGATTTATTTATGTCTTGTAATAATCTGTTTTTAATGAGGCGTTAATCTTTTGACGCCGTTGGTAAAATGACTAGATTTTACGGGATTTTTGGGTTCCGTTCAAAATAACATCACGCCTGTAATCCCCGAAGGATTACGCAGAGGTGTACCTAATAGTTCACTCACATTTCGCCATGTGTGTTCTAAGTCCCATGTAGTAGGGGGCCAGCCAATTGCTATCCACCGAGCACTAATCCAGACCCCATGGCTGCTACAGAGAAATTCCTAATGGAAAAATTCAATGACACTTTGCCCGACCCGCGAATTAACCCAGGACCTCATGCTTAGCAGTCGCGCCGGCGACCAATAGACCAACGAGCTGCATGAACTGCATGAGAAAAGCTGATAAAATGACAAACTTTTCCAATATTACGATACCTATTAAAAGATCTTACCAGCAATTTATACTAACTTCTGATAAAAACTTAGAGATCTGTAGACACGAAATACCAGTATCTCTATTAGTTCAACTATACAACAAAAGGTTCACAATAAACAAATAATAACCATTCCACATGTTAGCAATGCTTTCCTTTTCTTCCAAACCCATAATCACCAGAGTTCAAAAAACCGTTCTACTCAATTAAAAAAAAAACACAACCAAAGCGCTCCGCTGTCGTGACCCACTTTCAAATGATAAAGAATAACGGGTTCCTTACACATGCATACATTTAAAGTACCACCATACGTCATTTCCTGTAAACAAGAATAAAAATGTAATTCAACTGCACGAGAAAACCGGAAATCGTAGTGATGTGACATGCACATTGTGATGTAACGGTATTATTCCAATTAGTCGATTTATGAGGGTTATCCGGCCTTTAATTCGATAAGCCGTTTCTTTCATTTAAATAAATTGTTCAGTCATTTTGTATTATGAGATAGACGCATTTAATCATTAATGGTACATTTTTGTAATCTCTTCTGGTAGTGAGATATTAATTTGAATTACCTAGACTAGTGTTTAAAATCATAAGTAAATAAGTACAGGTTCAATATGAGAAGTTGAAAAATTGGAAAAATGTTGATAGATTTTCTATGATATTATTTTTATCGCAAATTCTTTATGTATTTAATAATAAACCTACTCTAAAGACCAAATAAAGAAAGGAGAAAGATTTTTATTTACTTCCTCATAAATTGTATAATAAGTACCTGTACAAGAATCCTGTGTTTCGCATTATTTTATTGTCAATTTCTCTCACGTTTCAAAATTAAAAAAAGTCATGCACTGAATATCTAATCGCGGCCAATCTTCGTTTATTTTAGTTGGTAGTTCCTCAAATAACCACGTACGGAGAACTTTAGATCCGGCCGGAAAAAAGGGTTCATTGTCCGTTAAATGTAATCACTATGCAAGACATAGATAATTTTGTACATGAATAATGGAGTTTTCCCTAATTACATATCCTCGTGGAGTATTCATGTAACTAAAATATGAACAAGGCAGAAATTGTTTTCTGAACTTTTAATATTTTGATTATGGATAAACCTGAATTAAAATAATCCAATGTCACATTAGTTTTACTTCTGATTCAAATCAATCTGCTTTGATTAGTTGGTACAGACGTCAGCATATCAAGCTACCCGAAACTGTAAATTTTTCCCAAATTAACTTTGAATCTAATGCTTTAGCGATTAAGTTGAAAATCTATTAAAGAAATTTGACAAATTGTAGTGGATTGATGTGCTGGCGTCTGTACAACCTTGGTTGCTACCAATCAGCGGCGAAGGTTCCATAGAACTCGATTCCTACTGGCTTCCCTTTGAAAAATGACACAGTCAGTATTCTATAGACCAATAATATTATCACATTAAAGATAAAGTATGTACTCCGGCTTACCTCTCACAAAAATTGACCCTTCGCTACTGGTACCAATAGTTTTTAATATGGACAAGTATTCTTTAGTTTTCCGTACATAATTCCTCACACAATCCACCCATCTTTTCTTTGGCCTTCCATTACCATCAAACTTAAAAACACCCTTTTCTAATACACCTATCATAAACCTCTACATTTAACAGTCCCAGGGGACATAGTTATAATGTTCTCAGCCAGCGGAGCCATTAGCGGTCACGCTATGATTAGCTGCCTCACGACACCCACGGGAAATGACGGAGAATGCTACTCGATCTTGGCAACTAGGAAAAGCTTTGTCGTACATAGGTAGTAACTATATAAGGTAGCTAATAGAAAACATAGTGAGTACGTGTGTGTAGATTTTAGTGATTTTTTTTTATTGAAGTTGTAACTGGAAACTCCCGGCTAAGTTTCAAAATTAGAATTATTCAAGAAGTCGAAAAAGTTCAGATTAATAAAAAAGTTGGATCATAATAATGCAAGCAGAGCACAATTTTAACTTTATTTTGCAGAAACACATCTTTACGCCTGTTTTTTTATAAAACAGCTAGAGACTGACTGACTGATATGACTAAAATTATTAATTTTATTATTTGTACCTCAGTAAACAAGTTTTAAACAAGTAACTTAGATTCATATAAATTAATAGATTTTTAGTTCTAGTTTACAAAAATGGACGGACTTTTAATAATAGTTAGTTTATTTGAGAACTTTGGGATTAATCCTGTAAAGTTGTTTAAGAAATTCTTTGCTCTTTGTTTACTCGTCCCATCACGACATCACAAAACATTAAAAAAAACATAAAGCACCCCAAGCCGCACGTGTATGTACTAAGGGCAAAGATACGCTCAAGGCTCATTATGCAAGATTAATGCAGCTCAGAGCCCGGACATTGCCAGTGTTCGGTGTGTACTAGGGTTGCACGATACTAGCATTATACGAGTATATCGATAGTTTGGATCGATCCGGATCGCAACTGTGTTGTACGATTCTTGGATCGTATAGTAAAGCAAGGTTTTTCAAATATCAAATCGTATCGTCCTCTAGGAAGCAGTATCGTACTTATTAATCGTTATAAGAATCTAGGCACATTATTAGGAATTCCTATTTTTACTCTTTCTGTGTTCTCATTTTGTATTCTTTAAAATTGTTTGATCATGCAATTTATGACAATAGGTACGATAATATCCATTCATTCCTATACCGATACTTTCGTATTGATCCAAGGTTTGTATCATATTAGTTTGTATCGATCCAATATATCGGAGTATCGCATGATATTGCATCGATACTGTAAAGTATCGAATCGGGCCGTGCTGCGTGCATCACTAGTGTGTACAACACCCACGTTCGAGCGCTCTCGTGGACTAATCGATTATGTGGGAGACTTTAATATTCCTTTGTCATTAGATGCTTTCGTGTGGACGTAATTATGCAAGGTTACTCTTTCGGGTGTAGGTTGGTAAAGTTGATATTTTAATTATGTTTTGCTAATTTGTTGTATGATACTGTTGCCATAAGGCAATGTTACCTATTTTATGTAGCATGCGCAGCCTGTAAACTTCCCACAGCTGGGACAAGGGCTTAGGGACCTGGGGCCCTTGAGTTGTGGGAACTTTCTAACTTCTTAACAGTAGGCCCTAATCCATGAAGTGGATTTAAAAAAAAAAGCTTTTTATGTAATCAAAAGTTTCGATGTTTTACACAACATTAACAGATATTGTGACGACCGGAACTTCAGGGTACGGTGTTTTTAGTGTTGGTAGTATTTTAGACAAATTCGTCAAAATCTGGATAGAAACCCTGGGACTATACGATACCAAACTCAGATCCTGTTATTGACTTTTTAATTCGTTTAAAAATATCTTTAACTACCTTCTATTTTGAATTTCAAAAAGATACTGTGCGAGACAAATAAATAAAAAGTATTTATTTGTCTCGCACAGTATCAAACAAAATGAAACAAATGACAGTCCCACATCCAAACAAAAACAGCGTCACCGTAAAAAAACATTAAAACTACCATTACACGAACGATGCGAGTGCGACCACCCCATTTAATATGCGTGCACGTCGGCATCAATGCGCATGCTTGCACTGCCCCTCAGCACTAAGGGGTGCGACAGACAGCCTGCCGCCCCCACCGGGGTCGATGACCGCACCAAAACAAAGAACAGCACCACACTACCTGTAGGCACTGGCTTATTGCGATCGATATCGTCATTATTACTAATTGTATTGTTTGAGTGATGGTCTGGTACGGGGGCACAATAGTTTTGATGGTCAGAAAAAGCTGTAAGAAGGGTGAAACAAACGCAAGATGAGGGACTTTATGCTGTCTGTACCTGGATAGGATCTTTAAGGTGGAAACGCCAGGGAAGCCCTCGAAATTCATACTTTTTTAATTTTTTTTTTGCAATTTGCAGCTCAGGGTCAGGTTGTATGTTGATTAAAATATAATTCGCGACCGTAACGAATATTATTAATACTACTACCTACGACTATGTTATGAAATAGTCATTCATTGGGATTAAATGAATTTAGAGGGTTGTATTGATTATTTTTATGATTATAGGTAATTAATTCTAATACTTGTTCGTCAGTGACAGTAGTGACAGGTTGTATCTGTCACTGACCTGCAAATTGCAAAAAACGTAAGAAAATTTGAATTTCGGGCTACCCTGGCGTTTCCTCCTCAAGGTCTTTATATGGCGTTCTGTATTTTTTGCTGACCCTATAAGAAAAAGGTGTGAGTATGTCGTAATTTATGGTAACCGACAATGATTAGTTACTATGATTAGGAGGAACATATAATATGCTAGGCAAGTGAGTAGTATTAAAAGTTCATAATATCATAAACAATGTTATTAACTATATGGTCGAACCATTTTACACCATTGGTAAAACTTGATAATTCAAGAAAAAAACCTTGTTGCCTAAAAATCCCTTCGTTTTTATAATAAAATTATCTTTGCTACCCAACTCAAACGTTATGATCAAAATCACATCCCACAAAAACGATAACTCTGTCATCAACTCCCCAATACTTACAAACAAATATTTAATGAAATGAACTTTTGACACAAACAAAGTGACATCTCACAGAGCTGTCTCTATTGTTACATAATAAAAGAGGATCTACAGATCAAGCCAACAGACGCACACTGCAAGCAGATAACCTTGACCCATCCGAAGATAAAACCTCCTTGTACTCAGTAATAAAAATACTCGATGTTCAAACACAAGGCTATTATGGCTTCTCTTACTTTATAGCACATTGTCTTAATTCTGCGAAAGCCAGTGTTTCTCCTGTATGCGAAACAAGCGAAGATCATTGTGTTTCTCGTAATAATTTTTTACTAGCTTATGCCTGCGGCTTCGCCCGCGTGTTTTTCGTTTATTGTCCTACGGGATCGTACTACCGGGATAAAAAGTATCCCATGGGTTAATCCAGGTTGTAGTTTTTGCGTGAAAGAGTATCAAACATCCAGATATCTGTACATCCATTCCTCACAAACATTCGCATTTATAATATAGACTGACCGTTTTAATGAGTCCTCGCGAAAGTATCAATTTAAATGGAATATTCTTAAGGTTGATCAGGATTGGTTTAATTAGTATCGTTATACCTACGTGGATTATGGTTATTTTAAAGCAAATTATGTGTGGGATATTGTTAGGACTTTGTGGACGCTTAATGTGCCTTTGATGGGGCAATGCGTTATTAAAGCGGTCGGTCTATAGTAGGATTTGGAAAGTAGGTACCTAGCAATAATAATACTGGTTACTGAGAACTAAAGAAAAACTTAACAATTTTTACGTTATTAATGTCCATTTTCACTGAGATGATACCTAAATGAATGCCTAAAAATAAAAGCTCATTGTTGTATGTAGTTTCAATGCTCAGATCAGCTCCAAGAGTTGAAAATTTTACAGCGTACAACTATATTTGAACGTTTACCCAAAAGTCTCCTAGCGTTAATAAAAACGGGCTTTAGGTGTTTGTTTCATCGTCATTTGTACGTTTTCTATGACCTTCATACAAGGTCATTCTATTTCAAAATTCGTTATTAAGGGCAGGATACACGAAGCCTTTAACTCCGGTTACGGCACAATTTAATCCGGAATCGAACGGGATTTCGGTTTGAAATTGCATTTAAATCAGAGAAGCGGCGAGAATACGACACCGATCGAGACAGCAGACGTCGCAGATTTAATAATGTCACTTTATTGGTTATAGCCAATTTCCTTATATTTTAGTGTCGGGTATGGAATTGTGTATTGGAAAATCAGATGAGCACTGAAGGCTGAAAATGATTGATAATAGAGACATCATTTTACGCTTTTCGTTTAGCTAGCTTTCTTTCCTGACTGCTTCTTTGGTCTAATGCTTGCAATAGCGACTACTGGGCATGAGGTCCTGGGTTCGGCTCCCAGGTCGGGTAAATTGTTATTGGGTTTTTCCATCACGAATTTCTCAGTAGCAGCCATGGAGTCTCGATTTGTGCCCGGTTGATGGCGGCTTGCCTCCTATTACATTGGACTTAAACATAACTGTCGAAATGTGGGTGTACTATTAGGAACACTTCGGCTTAACATTTTGGGAATTACAGCCGTGATGTTACGTTACATATTCTTCATAATTGAAAATTAGGAAAATCTACCTGCGCTTGTTATTTCCATAGTAAAAAAGGCAATGCACTATATTTTTTTTTTTGATAAATTGTAGTGACGTCCAATCTCAACCATTTCCGCGTCACACAAAGAATTTAAATCACAATTTCTAAGTCCAAACACGTGTTTAAAAGAACAAATCTCGCCATTGAAATAAATCATCTTCAAAAATAAACGCCCTCTACTACGGTTCTCCAGTGAAAGACCCACACACCATGGTCACAGTAGACATAATATTAGTATTAACACGTGTTTCAACTCTTTTTTCTCCTTGTTTATTAATGGTATTCAGCTTTTCGTTTACTATTGTCGTGTGGTTAGTGCCTAACCTGGTGTCAGTATTTATACCGCCCATGGCCCTCTGACTTGGTTTTACATGCCGTCGAGAAATATCTCTCAGGCATGCTGGTATTCAGCTGCATCGGTGAGACTGGAAGCCGACCCCAGCATAGATGGGTAAAGGCTAGGCAGACTGGTTGCGAAAAAGCGCCTACACGAAGTCAAAGCAAACTTCAGGTGACAGGTAACTCGGGAATAAGTCAAGCCTGTCGCATCGGGACAAGTGGTTACTTTTTATATTTCTGGTGCAACTTAACAAAAGTGTTGTAAACGACCCCAACATCCGTATGTATAAACAAACAAGTCAATGTGGTTACTTTAGTAAAAGTAATTACGTAAGATACGATTTTTATTCCTTAGTTTAGTAATTGCTTGAAGTTAGAACTATCAAAAGTTAAAATTCTGACCCTGGTATCTATAGTCAAGTTAAAGTAGTTACTTGAGATTGAGTAATTATTACTTATGCAACCATTTTTACTATAGACAAGTATTTGAAAGAAGTTAGAACCGTCGAAGAAAGCTAAGAATTCTAACTTTGACAGTTCTAACTTCAAACTTACTAAACTACAGAATAAAAATCGTATCTTAAGTTATTACTTGCACTCAAGTAATCACTTTGACTGGTTTATAAATACGGGTGTTAGCTTTGCTTTCTCTGACGATTCTTACTTCGTTCAAATTCTTGTCATTTGAAAAAAAAATTGGTTGCATAAGTAAATTAAAATCAAGTAATTACTTTCACTTGACTATAGATAGATAGACAAGTGTAAGGCTTGCTTTTTTTTTCACAAAAAGGACCTAGTTAGTTTACTGGTTATCTTTACACTGTGCCATGGTTCACCCTCGATACTCCGAATAAGCCAGATTAATTAGAGATAGGCGATCGTCATGGTGTGCGCGGTGCGCCCGCACTTGTGTTCATGGGAAGGGGACGCTACGGCTATTTATAAGAATGGATTTTGTGTACACGTACTTCGGGAGGTACACTTTTGATGATTAATTAGGACTTTATAGGGAAGAGTGGGTTTTGTTTAATTTATTCGTTGTTTAATTTCACGCTTTCTGGTGATTTTTTTAAAACTTGAAATTGGTTTTGAGGTAAAACTTTATTGTGTCTAAAGTAAGATATTATCTGCATTGACTACATTAGTTTGAACTAAACCCTAGTCCTACAATACTCTAGAAAAATATATGAATTCAAATGAAAATTACATATTCCTTGAAGATAGTTAACTATGTGGGTACATTTTTTTAAAAACTTAACAGTAATGTGTACCATAAACCACATATTATTTTTCAATAACTCGTCTTCATTCCAATTAATCAATTCAACCAATGTATCAATTTTTGTTCAAAGATTCACCCTTTTCTCATAGTCAATGCGTTACGGATTCCCTGAACACTCTTTGTTTGGATCAAGTCCTACTCATTTCCTCAACAAGAACCAAACAATTCTAGGAATAAGCAAAAGAAATATAGCGCAATCTAACACTAAAATATCACCCACAGAATAGAGTGCGTTAGCAAAAAAAAATACATCCAAGAAAAAATATTAAGTTGAAAATGGGCCAAGACTTTACAGTGACCACAATGTCATTACCAGAACGTATATAATGATAACGTCGAAACGTTTACGACAACTATTATATCATTTCCCGAACGAAGCCTTGAACTAAGCCTTGAGTTAAAGGTAAGCTGATGAAAGCCTTTACAAAGATCCAGCTTGGCAGAATTGTTTCCACCTTTGAATTTAGTAGTGGAGATTTTTGCGTTGTATTTCAGCGGTTTTGTGAAGATTTTACCTAGACGAAATTATCTTTTTTCTTTTGTGACACTTCGTTAACGCCGACTAAATATTGTAATAATGATTTTAAAATGATATTTAACACTAGATATTTCTCGCGGCTTCCCCCCCTTTATGTGAGGAAATTAAACAAACGGGGACGTTTTAAATGTAGCCTATGACACTCGTGAATAATGTAGCTTCCCGTTAGTAAAAGAATTTATGGAATCGGATCAGTATTTCCAAAGATTACTCCCTCGATACAAACTTACAAACCTCCTTTTTTTTTTCGGATTGCAAATCATCAAATGACCACTCTGGGCGAAGCGGAAGGGAGTGTCAGACTTGTACTGACTAAAACCCATCCATGTTCCTTCTTTGCCCTTTGTGTTCCAGGGCCACGGTAACTCTTTCGAACAGTCCCGCAGCCCTGGCAGGCATCGGCCCATGCGGACCCCTACTTATTTACCTTTACCTCTTTATAATATTAGTTAGTATGGATAAAGATTGAAATTGTAAAAATAAGCCAAATTAAAGCTATCAATTACTACTTGGTTTGTTATTTATACCTCAAAACAGGCTTTCAGTTTTATTACAAGACGTCTAAATATGTGATAAAGTAGGTACACGAGGTTAAACATTAACGCTGTGAAGAGCTTAATAAATATTAAACAAAGCCGCGATCTCCTGCGGTACGAAATCTCGTTTAACGAGAAGCCGGCATAATTAACGGTATTAAATCGTACATACATTGTTAATTGTGGGAACATTCATGTTGACAATCAACGGCATTAACAATCATTGTACAGGCCACTAACAGTATATGAAAGGCTACTGAATAAACAGCTTTATTTCACCGTTTTACAGAATAAATTGCTGTGCCGACTGCGCCCATTTCACATTATGTATAGCGCTACTGTACAGTTTTTGTCTGTCCAAGATCAGATTTAGATATCATGACGGTGCATGACTTTGCTGGTATCAGAATATAACGTGCAAAATGTTTGTGATTTACAAAATAGACTGTCTGTCGGTTACACGGTCTCTAGCGATTATTCAAGGTAGATCAATTTATGTGTCAAGCGAAAGGAAACTTTGGTTTTCGGTTAAGTAGTTTTATACATGGTTTTGATATTGGACTTAATTCTTGTCTAACAAAATATTAATATTGAAAACGGTCTCAATCATATGTCGTCAGATATCATTCATCAGATGCTCAGTGGATACACCCTAGTGACAGAATTCGTACGTTTTAACAATTACGACATTAATGTCTCAGATACCTTTTTCTAAAGATTTATAAGGATCAACGTCATCAGCATCTTCAAACCAGCACAGAAAACTGAAAAGGTGTCTTCGCATTTCATACCAAGAAACGAAAAAAAACTGGCCAAGTGCTAGTCGGACTCGCGCGAATTCCGTACCATCCTAATAGGGGAGCCCCCCTTTAAATTTACTATTATTATTTGTTGTTATAGCGGCAACGGAAATACACATTCTGTGAAAATTTCAACTGTCTACCTATTACGGATCATGAGATACAGCCCGCTGACAGACATACGCACGGTTACCCTCCTGGTACGGAACCCTAACAATTAAACACCACTACAACAATAACTTATTACATACCTACTTCAATAAGTACTTACCATATTGTCATTTTCGGTATACAATACGAAGTTAAATTGCTGTTTTATTGCTCCCGTGTGAATCGTGCAGGCCTTGAATGGTGACCGCCGTGATCGACAGACGCGGGCGCATTCAAAAGCACAATGCACCATTTTGGGATTTATTTTACGTAAATATATGGGCATGTGTCGGCGTCAATCTCGTTACGGCAAGTAATTTTGGTCGCGACTGTATTTCTTTTGCGGAGCTGTAAGTCTTTTTGAAGACTTTTGCATGTGATTGTATAATAGGCGATGAATTGAGATAAATATTGGAAAAAGTTGTGGTTTATTTTATTCGTAAATATTCCCGAGATTTTAAGATTATTTTACGAAGTTTCGTAAAGTATAAATGGGACGTCAAGATTGCATAGAGTTCTTGTTTCTGCACGCTAATGTTTTTGCATCTTTCTAAAACAATTTATAAATTAAATTAAATATCCCAACTACAAACTAAAAGTATTGACTTTTACTAATACAGACTTATTTATTTTACTTTCACTCTAAGAAATCTCATTAAACATGATCACTTTCTCACGTCAATTTATCACAGATATCTGAAATCTCTACCGGTATTAAAATTACCGGTAAAAGACCCAGCTACCGTGTTAAATCTGACGATGTAACATACGAGGCAATCTTTCATACGCGTACTAGAGTTCACCGAGGGTCGACCAGTTTTCAACCCTATGACTTTGAACATAAGGGTGAAAAGCGGTAGACTGTCAGTGAAGTCGGTAGTACTAATAAACATTAGTGTAACGAGAGGCGATGTGTCTTGTCCGTCATTACGACAAACGGACAGACAAAAAGACAATATTGAAGGAGCGGCCTTGTCCGGCTAAATAAGAATTGACCGTTGCTTAATAGTGCTACTGTGGACGAAATTGGTGCCTACCGTTATGTGACTAATGTGCGTTCTTATGAACACTAGCACGCGTTGCATGACCACCGTAGAAACGGGTTTTGTTGACGGAAGAATCAACAAAATGACAGATCACAAGAAATCTGTCATTTTGTCGATTCTTCCGTCGATAAAACCCATTTCTACGGTGATCATGCTACGCGTGTAGGTGACTATAAAAGATAATGCCATCTGAATGACAATAAACTAAAGCCGTAAGTGAACTTAGAGCTAAGTATACGCAAAAATGTGGGATTGCGGGTACAGTCGCCAGCACATCAAGTTACCACAAACTGTTAAATGATTTTAAACCATACAATGTCAATGGTTGAGTTCAAAATCGAATGAGAAAATTTGTCATTTAAAAAGTCAACAGCCTGTCTGCTAGATCCACTTTTAGTTTATAAGCGATATCTTCCAGAAAATCAATACCCAGGAATATATTTGTTTCTGTAAACCCTATAAACATAGCAAACAACAAAGAATGTAGAATTCGGGTAGAGTTGGCAAAGAATTTTTCTGTTCAGTAAAATTCCAGCAAATAATTATAAAACCGGCCAAGTGCGAATCAGACTCGCGCATGAAGGGTTCCGTACAATCATAGTAGGGGGAGCCACCTTTATTTGATTGTTTTTTTTTATTATTTGTTGTTATAGTGGCAATAGAAATATATATTCTGTGAAAATTTCAACTGTCTACCTATTATGGATCATGAGATACAGCCCGCTGACAGATGAATGGACAGCGGAGTCTTAGTAATAGGGCCCCGTTGGTTACCCCTCGGGTACGGAACACTAAAACTACAAATGTAGCCAAATTGGACAAAAGTTTTATGAACAAATTACACGGTCCGGTAATTGTTGTTATGAAATTAATTCATTGAAACATTTTAATTGTTTAATTTCGAACCTAACACAAGTTTATTATACCCTAAGTAGTAGGTAGGTACCTATTGTTGGCAAAGCGAAACGGATAATGCTTTAATGAACTTTGGGAGTTGGGAAAGAAATAAAAAAAATTGACTTGAAAACTTTATCTTGTCTCCTTTGTAAAAAACCTATAGGTAATATGGTTATGGCTCATGAGGTAATTGATTTTAAAAGTTAATAATATCACGTAAAGTATTTATTACTCATAAACTCATAATACGCAGGCAGGTAGTATTACGCAAGTCGAGAAATTACCATTCAGAAATTACCTCCAATTAAGTTCGAAATTAATACCAATTAAAATAATTATCTCTACATTGCAAGCTGTAAAAAAAATATTCATTGTACAAAAAAAATAGTATACCTACTGACTACCTAACTATTATAGTAAATTTTGATACAAATGGGCAAACTTTGTCATTGCAGACGAGGCGGAATTCACACCCGAGTTGAAGGCGAAGATGTTATGGAGCCAAGAAGTGCAGTGACAAAATGTCCACGTGTATCAAACGAAGTTTTTCAATACACTTACAAAGAAATAAAATAATAGAGTGAAAAGTATTTTTGCCATTAATTAATAAGAAACATGATTAATTTGCTTTGCCTTCGTAAGTTGTAGGAGAAGCAAAGGTACCGTAATAGCCGCAAAACCGCCTAATATTAGAATTAGAAAATTCTAATAATATTTTTTTTATTATTTAGATCACGAATAAATTAACGTTAATTAGTTGACAAAAGCAAAAAATTTTATAAATAATAATAATATTTATTTATGTTAGTCAATTTATAAACATAATTTCAATATTTAGGCCTTTTTTTTTCTTTTTTTTTTTGGATGGGATATCATCAAATGGGGGGTCATTTGATGATTTCCCCCACTCTGGGCGGAGCGGAAGGGAGTGTCAGACTTGTACTGACTAAAACCCATCCATGTTCCTTCTTTGCCCTTTGTGTTCCAGGGCCACGGTATCTCTTTCGAACAGTCCCGCAGCCCTGGCAGGCATCGGCCCATGCGGACCCCTACGTGGTTGCTGACATCTCTTTGAGGCGCGCGTGGAACACGAACGCGCCGTCGACACGGCCTGTCGTCATAAGACGGCCGGACGGCGAGCTAGCCCATAACTCGCCGACCACAGGCCCGCGCCTACGGTGGCCGGGAGCCACCACGTGACCCCCGACGCCCAGGGCGTCTCCCGCGGCGGCTGGGACGTGAGGTTCTTTCCCTCTCACGTCCCGCCACCTTTAAATACATGCTCATCTTTGCTGAAATCGAAAAAAACAATCACCACCGACTATGAATTGAACCATGACATTGACTTAGTTTATAGTTATCTGTGGAAATAAAACACTAGTAGAAATAAATGAAAAAAAAAACTGCGTTATGAACGAGTATGAAATACACTGCATTATGAACCTAATAGTAGTGCGATAAGAGCTATTTTCGAGGAAGTGTTTTAAAAAATGTTAAAGCATTCAAATACTTGTTGTACCAAATGGTTCAATCAATTGTCTTTATTACCAAATATTATGACAATCAATAATAATGTGTCGTGAGCAAACCTAATTGAAATGTGTTGGATTTTTTTTAGGTACAATACTGCAGTTGCTAGTGACTTACATATTCAAGTTTTGCGGTAAATAGAGCAGGGCTTGTGCACTCACTGACCGCGCAATTTGAGCCTTGAACGACTTCATTCAATAATGTAACTGGCTGAAGAACAAGACAAGTAAGTCAACTGTATGCACACTTAATGCACACTTTGAAATCTATTCAAAGAAAAAAAACGAAAAGGAACTCTCTGCCTGTTAAAAAGAATAAACTGTCATACGGAGACAGTGTTCTTATTTTGAAAAACCATTTTCTTATGCGGTCCTTGTGAGACTACCTACCACCTGCATCAAAATAAGCCATGAATGAATGCACGTCTGGGAATAATTATGTTTGTTATACTATTATATTATGGTCTGCCGGTCTTCATAACATGACGACTTAATAAGTAAGAATAAATATCATATTACGCTGTCAAGCTCATGACCAAAAAAGTACAGTAAGAACCGGACTCCTGCGCTTCATCCAAAGAGAACAACAGAGCACAATGCTTACGCTTACATTTTCCCGTGACGAAAATTACTTGTGGAGAAGTCCCATTGTGTCCATTCAGCAATTGTAAAGATGTACACTCACGGGCTCCTCACAAAACTGTCCCAAACTCTTTTGTCAACAACCGTGGGCACGTAGCCATAAATGCGCGCGAAATTTTAAAATTGGATTTATTGTAACTCTTTTAAAAAAAAGAACTAGCAAACCGCGTTTAAAATTCAAATGCAAACGGCCGATCAAGTCCGAAGCTCGCAAGCGACTCGCGAATGGCGCGCCGCTCAGTATAGCCACAGCTATGAACCACGGGGTCTATTGTGCTTGGGTACCTTGGTGGCAGACACGCGAACCCTCCTGTCTCGAGCGAAACCCATAGCTATACGGATAGCTTGGCCTCCCGGCTCCCCCGCTTTTAGCGAACATTGAACTAGAATTTCGTGAACTTGACTAAACGAACTCTAGAAGTTGTTTGTAAACAAATTATGTAGTATTGACTTAGAATGCAGTATTTTCATGTCTCAATAAATTGTGACAACGTGGGCGTTTTGTTAGCTCCACTGTTTTATTTGAAAGTCAAGCGTGGGTTGCTATACATAAATTACTTAACTCTTCGATACTGTGTGTATAATATCTGTTAGAATCGTATTAAGATTCAGCTATGAGTGTTTTTAGAATCAATATTCGATTTCTTACAACTTAACTGTATTCATTTACATGGAATGGAACCGTGAATTCCAATAGATATAAGGTAAGCAGTATAATCACCTATCAATTCTTTTACAGTTATAAACTGTATCATTCTTAGTGGCCAGCTACGAAAAACATTCTATTCCAAATTTTATTAATCCATTCTCAACGGAATACAAATAACCAATTAATCACCGATAAAAATAGCGTTAAGTTTTTATTTCACACGCATTCTAGTTTTAAAAATAATCAGTTAATTAGATCGTGGCCTAGAGCCGGCCGGCGAAAGTGCTAATGTCATTGACTTGTTATTATTAGTTTATAATGCAATCGCCGGCCACTACCTACACGTGTAGTCATGTACTTAAGTGTGGTAAAGGACAGTCAACAATTGATCCCAGGAAGGACTTGATTCGTTCTTGGTATGGTTTGCCTGTAGGCTTTGTTTACTTTAAAAAATGCTGATTGAAGAACTGTGTGTTATATTCCTATGGAACATAAAAATCATGTGAATTTTCATTGAAATATCGTGTAAAGATTTTCGTAGAGATCATTTGAAAACGGAGGAAATGTGAAAAATAATACTGTAAACAGTACCTACTCGTACTCATCAGTTTTTTAATAATTCTTACGTTATATTTTAATTTCTAGAGCACCAGCATTAATATCATAGTCATAGAATAAATAATAAGTAGTAATACTAGGTGTATCGTAGGTTTTAATTCAAATTAACTCCACGATCTTCACAGTTTACAAAGTTTTTTACATCGTTAACGTAAATAGGAGGCTTATTGTACGTACTTATTTACATAAAAGCCTGCAGTTGCAATTTGCAGGAAGGGTGGCAAGATAGCCAAATTAATGATTGCCAAGTCGATTTCAACTAAAATTCTTCAAGTTATGAAGAATTTTAATGAAACGAATTAGAATTTTCGTTTAATTTGACATCGTCGATATTAAAAGCAAAAACTATGAGATCAGTAGTAAATGGCAGATTAGGCGTTTCTCTTCTTGAGAGAGACGACAAAACCCAATAGTGAAAGATAAAATTCCAGGTCCTTTATGTGAATGGAATAGATGAAATGTTTTGTGTTCCTGAAATCGTCGGCTAACAGCCTGACCAGACTTTCATTCACCATCACCAAAAGATATATAAAAACCCAATATCGGAGACATCAAATCTTCATAAAAACTAGACTTTCATCTTTTCAACAAAAACTCCAGACAGTCGTAAATTCTTTGCCTGACTGATTTTGTAAAAAAAAAAAAAAGTTAAAGTAAGTTATCTCCAAACGCAGCTAAACTTTAGCCGTCGATGTGTGTTGATAGAGCATCGTCATTATTTGCAGGCAACACACATCGAGGGGTGAAATCAGAGGGGTAGAAAGCGGCCCGAGAGAACCTTGCAGCTAGAAAACATTTAAGGTGGCATAACAGAAGCAAATAGTAGTAGATAGTGGCACGAAATTCTGACAACCGGTCTTACAAAGGGATATTGTATTACCCAGTACTAAACTAGGTTGTAGAGGTCAGATAGGCAGTCGCTCCATGTAAAATACTGGTATTCAGCTGCATCTGGTTAGACTGGATGATGATAACGGAAGCAAAAAAAACTACAAAACTTCATCTATTTAGGGAGATTGGTGTATCGTTTTACCCAGCAATAGAGGTCAGAATTCAGATAAGCCGTTAGACTAGGCCAACCCCAAACTAAGTTGAAAAAAACCTAGATAAATGACTTTTGTGCTTTTTCTTTCAGGGGGTTTAATAATTCCAGTGTGGGAAAGAGATAGACCTATACAGGTCGTCTAGCACCATCTCTTTCCCACACTGGAAATACTCCTGCTTTGAGTCATGTTAGGCCACCAGATAGGCCGTCGTTCCATATCATCATCGTTCCCCTGGTCTTATCCCAATTCATTTGGGGTCGGCGCAGCATGTCTTCTTCTTCCATACTTCTCTGTTATCTACTCGTCACCTCATCAGACAACTCCTTCTGCCTAAAATACTTATTTTCAACTGCATCTGGTTAGACTATGAGCCGACACCAATCATAGTTGAAAAAAGATATGGAAATTTGTGATTTTTCTTTCTGGTCTTCTACTTTCTAACATCTCCCCAACCTTAAACTGTCATTGTTAAGGGATCAAGTAAATAACGCAGCCCTGAAGCCATGAAATATGATAAAATTCAAGATCGCTAAAGGTACACCACACCAATCGATCGATCGTCGGTCGAGGCCATATCGATGGTAGAATAGATTAGTCGACGACGATCGACAGTTTCTACTACACCAATTGATAGATCGACGTCATTTCTACCATCGATCGATTGGTAATCGGCGATTGATCGATTGGTGTAAAATTATGTAGATAGGGTACATTTTTCTCTGAAACTAGTTACATATTACAAGCAATTTGTTTGTTTGAAGTTATAGTTGGTAAGTATACATTCCTTTGGTATTGTCTGATTGTTGACAACGGAGTGTGCGTATGCACGCGCATTCAGTCTCATAATATGAGGCATTGTGAACAGCATACTATTTTCAAACACGAGAACTTCTTTAATTACAAAGGTTTTAAAATTTTGACACCCATGCACGTGCATGCCGCTGTTGTTCATTTTGTTAAATGTTAGCTTATTATACGTTTAGCTCTCATTATTTTCCTCTAAGCTGGTTATTTTTCCACATTAACTTTTTATATAAAACCATACTAAGGGCCAGTGGCGAAGGTTCCATATAACTCGATTCCTACCGGCTTCCCTTTGAAAAATGGTACAGTCAGTATTTTATAGCAAATAATATAATCACATTAAAGATATGTACTCCGGCTTACCTCTTACAAAAATTGACCCTTCGCTACTGCTAAGGGCTGATTTTATCAACGTCAAATAACTTTTATCATTGGCATTAAATTGACTTTCGACCGTTTAATTATACGGAAAAAATATTTAAAAAAAAAGAGCTAAGAAGAAAACAACGTTATTAATTTGTTCGAAAACATCTTAACCTTTTTCGTAGCTCTATAAATAAATTCTCAACTCCTATTGCAAACTGCCCCGGTTGCACTTCCTCCATGCACCCGTGTCTTATCGATCTGGGGAACTAAATGAGGGGTAGCTTCCAAAATAGGGGTGTTATACGGCGTTGAATAAAGTATTATGTAAGTACCTATATATACTTAAGAGTCGTTTCGATTTTTTAGAAAGCTTGGGGTGTCGAGCCCTGCCAATCAAATTTTCTTTTCTATTTTCAAGGGTGCTTGTTCAGAACTACTCATTAATTATTACATTGATCACCAAAGTCTTTATCAAGTCTTACTCCCGGAGGCCATGAGGGTATTATGTGGTGAGGACCCTCGGTCTCTAAGTAAAGTCCTTACAAATACATAAAAACGATCCTTTACACATCCTTGCCTAATTTTTTTATTTATGTACACACAATAGACAACACAGGAAAATAACATTTAATATATGAGTTCATAGGTACTGCTTATTTCTTAAGAAATTTCTGCCAGCAGACCTGCAAAACGAGAGATGTAGACAATAGTGTGTGAGAGAAGGAAGAGAATAATGTGTTTATGTGCCTTACCTAACAACCTATAATACTATATATAAATACACATATAAGTAAATTTAATATATATATAAGGATCATAATTTTTACCCAAAACAAACGAGGTAAGTGCCTAAAAGTTTACGTACTTAATCTTCGCAATTACCTAGGTACAATGAGCCTTCAGCTTACTCAAAAGGAATCATTTCAACGGCGGACTAGCTAAAAATCTAGTATAGTTAAAATCTTGCTCTCACAACTTACAATGTGACTTAAGCAGTCTTAAAGATTTAATGTCAACTTAAAATCCGGTTTAGCACCTGGAGCTAATCAGTGTTTACCTCTCACACCTGTCCAAATTAACAATAATTACGATTCCAAACAGGTGAAAGATCTAATTAACATAAAGGATTACGTTGCCAAAACATAAGTGGTTTTTAATTCCTTAAAAGTATACGAAATTAGGAACACTTTTAAGGATGATTTCAACCGAACGGCTCGCATCGCATCTGATCGGAAAGGATACGAACGGATGCGGTGACAGCCGATCGCGTCCGGCAAGATGTCGACTCATAAGATCGGCACCGTACCGTCGCTTGCGAACGTTTCTACGCCTAATCAGATAGTTTCATTTATACCGTGTTGACGTGTTCTTATTTTCAATAGGATCCGATCTGATACGACGATAGGCGAACAGACCCGATCGCGCGTCGCAGCATACTTTCGGCTACAATCGTGTGTCGCGGAAGGCTACCGCGGTCAAGCTGCTGTGCGCGGCTTGGTAATACAGACTTTAAATACTGTGTACACGATTTAATATCGTTTAAAGATTGTAAAATCCGTTCCGTTCCGTTCCGATCCGATGCGATGCGAGCCGTTTGGTGGAAATCATCCTTTAACAGAGCAGATGGTCCCGTATTCTTCAATCGGAATGTTTGAAACAAGTGAATTGCATTAAGGAGACAAGGCATTTGGGTTGGTAACAGTTGTGGTTGACTGGTTGTCGGACAACCACAAGCAGGCTACGATTCTATTTAGATATATCTAGAGCCAGACAGCTGCAGTACACTATTGCGGTTTTAATTTCGGAACTCTAAAATTGAGCCGGTATTTAATCGGCTCCAAAGTCTTAGGTGACTTGTCTTGTATACTGGTATTCAGCTGCATCCGGTTACACTGGAAGCCGACCCTAACATACGAGTAGTATTGGCTAGGCAGATGATGATAACTTGTAAGAGATGAATGATATCACTGAATTATACAAAATTAATAACAGCAGATAGGTATTTCCTACACCTGATACACAGAATTACCTAATAGTTTATCATTAAACTCGTCGCTTTCCCATTCATAAAATAACCACTCTAAAGAATGCAAGACCATCAGCAAATAATCTCCCAAGAATCTGTGTTAAACACATTATAATTACTTACAAACAACTAGGTAACGACTGACAACAGTAATTATCTGTTAAAACGCAGTAAATACACTCTGAAAAGCCGCAACAAATCATAATTGCTACTACAGAGCAGTTTATATTAAAAATTACTAAGCTACAAGTATTAAATTAAGTAAAATGGTACAGACGCTAGCACTAGCACGTCATGCTGCTACAATCTGTCAAATTTGTTTAATAGATTTTGAACTGTATCGCTAAAGCATTAAGTTCAAGGTTGATGGGGAAAATTTGTCAGTTTCGCCGTCTGTACAAATTTACTTATAGATACAATAAGCTACACGTCACTATTAAAAAACCAGCATAAACTGGTCTCTTAATGAAACTCCGAACTACGCGAAACCAGCTCAAGGTTCCAGTGTTACCACCAACGACGAATTTGACTGTACAGTTATGTTGGTAATGCTATTGTGTCGCTGGATACGGTTCGATAGACGGTTCAATATCAAGGTTGCAGTATTTTTTGTTATAAAATAGTTACAGACTTTAGGTGCGCAGACAGGATAAAACACAATCTCAATCAATCTTAGGTACTGTATTGCTACTGCAGGAATAGAAGTAAGGAGTATGTCTGTATCTATTATCTTTTTTTTTAAACAACTTATATGTAGATCTGTGCAAAGTTGAGTTTTCCAGTCATGCCTATACCTATGTGTTGCTCCGGACCAATCACAAATAAACACCTCTAGGCCTCTCCTGAGTTTTCTGGCAACTATTACATCCTTATTTCGCAAATAATTCAATAATCTTCTATCATTAAGAGCCACAAGTAAAAAGGACCCCAAGACGCGACTTAAATAATGCGACCGTCTGGGGAACAGGATCGTTTGAAATGTCATGAGCTTACCTTTAGTGTAAATCTTTCTAACTCTTATACGTCTAGAAGTACTATACAATGATTCTATTACTTCATATTTCGTTACACTAACGACCACTTCGTATTCTAAATTGTCCAGTGTGACTGATTATTTAGAAGCGCGTGCGCATTTCATTTATCCTATTTTGCTACGGTTCAATTGAATGGACATTGAGTAGTGGTAGATAATTTTTGGCTGTATAATTTTTAGACACGTCTATGTAATGAATTGTGTCCGAAAAAAATGGATATTCTTCTGAGACTCATACGAAAGAGTTCTTAAATAATGTAATTGCAATGCTTGGGAGGTCTCGGTGTAATAGAAGATTGAAAAAAAAAAAATAGTTGAGAGCCCTAGTGTAGTGGAGCTGCACCACCTCTTAGACCGAGATCTATAAACATTGCTTAGCACAAACTTTGGCTTAGCGTCATTCCTGTCATTGCTTCACAAACGCCAATTATCGAACCACAAGTGCAAGACAGACACGGCAGGAAGTATAAACCAAAAAAAATGCCAAGCAATGTTTATAGATATCGACCTTACAACCTTTCACCTAATTATGCAAACAGAAGCAATACAGGAACACCTTCATATAATAGTAATTACTCATAAAACATAATTGTCCATTCATAAGCCGTAATTATCTCCTCATTATCTTTCACACTGTCCGTCGTTTGTGTGACCTAGTTATCGTATAACACTGGATAATAGTCATTGACAAATGACTATGCCACAGTTACCTATCCATATAGGTATGTAGGTATGATCTGTTTTATAAAGACGCTCAATAATTTAGTGCAAATAATATAATAATAATGAAGTCATCGCGATAGAAATGTGCATAGCTTGCATATCCTTAAGGTTTACATTATGAAATAGATTCAGACGCCAACACATCAAGCTACTACAATATGTCAAATTTCTTTAATAGATTTTGAACTTTATCGCTAAAGCATTAGGTTCAAGGTTGATTGGGATAATTTGACAGTTTTGAGGAGCTTGATGTGCTGGCGTCTGTACATAATTATAGATGGTGTAGGTACATTTGACATCATCAGTAGTGAAATTTCGACATTGATTTAGCGCTGTATCCTGAGTGCACATTAAGCAATTACAATTTATAATTTTATATATTAATTGTATATATATTTATATATTTATATGCTCCTTAAATATTTTGTAAATCATAAATATTCCGAAGAGGTGTCACCAAAACATAAATTGAGAACAGAGAGGTCTCTTATCTGCAATGCCTGAATGGGGAATCTGAGGCTGTAGAAACAGCCTTACATTTTAATTCAAGGTACTGCAAAGCCGCCGAAAATACCCGGGGCTAAAGGCTGAGACAGCATAGCATAAGCATAATCAGCCTATAATGTTCCCACTGCTGGAATACACGGCCTCCTCTCAATGAGAGGGAATGGGCTTTAATCCACCACGGGCCCAGTGCGGGTTGGTAGATGTCACATGTCTTCTAATTTTAGGTTCTAGGTTTCCTCACGAGGCTGAGACAGACTCCCACCATTTCCCTTTTCACTTTCCCCGAGTTTTTTCCACCAAACTTTCCATCGCAACAACAAATCAATACCATCAGTGAAATCTCGTGATTATAAAAGCAAACAAACAAAAACTAGTGTGATATCGAGTTCAACACTCAAACCTGACTGTAGTGAGAGTCCCTCGCAGTATGGCAAGCCACTTATCTCAGACGAATAAGGCGAGGCAACAAATTGTCGCCACTCAAACAGTTTTCACTTGCCGACTAGGGGGGCTTGTTCAACATTTTGTGGACATAGAATGTAACATAACGTCATGTCATTACGCTTGTGTTCCCCCAAAGGCACAGTTGTACTATCTTTACAAACAAAGTGTAAACGGACCCTTCACAAAGCCGTCAACCAAGCATTCTGTAAATCTGTACATCAAACTAAGTAACTCTAAGCGAAAATTTATGGCTGGGAAACGACTTTTTTTTAGGGTGTAAAATCACGTTTTACGGTAGGACTCAACGTAACGCACTGAAAACATTGTGCTAATGGATGCATGGAATATTACGAAGAGGTCGCGGAGGTATTTAAAGTAAAGTAAAGTAAAGTAAGTACACACAAAATTTGTATTTTAAAAAAACTTGTGAAAAATTTGCAACATTGACCCCCAATATTCTCTTAAATAGAAGGTTCCCAGGTATGGCCTAGAACAAAACAAAGATCGCAATAACGGAGAGAACAAGGGCCTTTTGGCTTCGTTAAGGGTACTTTTACACCTATTACAGCCCTCACAGATTTCGTCAAAAGTGTCATGCCATGGTTGACGACACAGGTTAGCCTATGTTGCTGTCAACTGGGTACAAGTCGAGACTGGGTGCTACTGAGAGATTCCTATAATTTTATTATACTATGCCGGACCTTTGACTGTCGCGTTGGCTCAGTGATGGCACTTGCAATTGCTGAGTATGAGGTTCGGGTTCGGTTCTGGGAAAAAAATTATTACGTTTTGTTCATAAGAAATATCTCAATATCAGTAGTATTCAGGCTTTGGTTGACCATTGATGACCATAGGTTCACTGCCTGTTATATGGGACTTATACGTAACTAGTGAAATGTGGGGGTGCTATAGATACACCTCTGCTTAATATTTCAGGAAACGGTTATGAATTTTGAAAAAGTATATAACGCAATGTGCGGTCAGCTATAAGCCTAGCAGCCTTGGATGGAATTATTTACGTATGAGTAATGGGCAGTCGATGAGTGCGTAGTGCGTAGAAACACGCACTAGTAGGGTTTCAGGGTAAGGTATTTTGTCCAAGAAAATACTTGAAATAAGTACTACTTACTGCCTGTGATAAAATCGGGGGTAACCGCTAAACGTAAAGTTTTTTCTTCATACCCTGCAATAAATCTTAAAAACTAACTTAGTACGTGTCCTAAGAACAACTTAAGGAAACAACATTATAATCTTGATGATAACAATAAAAATTTTAAGTTTCTACCAGATTCATAAAATGTGCAGTAAGAACACCAAGATAAGCGTCGTATCCTTACTCCATAAAACCTTAAAGGAGACAAATTTTCAAATTACACAGCTTGGATAATAGTCGGATCTACGCTATGCAAATATGTATGACATAAAATACTTCATAAACCCTTTAATTTCCTCTAAGCAATTGAAAAATGCGCTCCAATGCGATCCGACACACGCTTGTGTAAGCGTTCTTTATTATTGTAGGATACCATTAGCATCAGCTAATTCAATCCTTTAACACGATAAGTTAACGATTTGTCAAGGTTGTCAAGAAGCCAGGCTTGAAGAACAGCTCAGTAGGCGTAGACTCTATTCATGAGAACACGTACCTCCTTTGTACCAAAGCGTCCGATTACTTACCTACATGAATAATTCATACGTGTTTAACTATTATTTTATTACTGCTTTTCCCAGGCCAGGACTAGGGCTGACACACTGCTGTGATATAATGATATTCTGCAAGAATTTTCGTGATAACTAATCATCATCTGCCTAGCCTTTTCGGTCGGCTTCCAGTCTAACCAGATGCATCTGAATAACAGTATTTTACATGGAGCGATCGCCTATCTGACCTCCACAACCCAGTTAGTGCTGGGTAATACGATACCCCTAATCGTAGTTGAGTTTAATCGTCCGTATCAAAATCTTGCTTAGCAAGAAGATGATTGATTAACATGGGTAAAGAACTTTACTTACGTAAGGAGTCACAGATGCTACAGC
This sequence comes from Noctua janthe, assembly GCA_910589295.1. Lineage (NCBI taxonomy): Eukaryota > Metazoa > Arthropoda > Insecta > Lepidoptera > Noctuidae > Noctua > Noctua janthe. The sequence continues at coordinate 7,342,381 of OU342560.1, forward strand.
ATTTTTTTTTCATGCTACCAAATCCACTAGACCCTAGACAACTGGTCGAATGCAGCCTTTCACCTACTTAGTACTTATCTTCAGGAAAGTATGTTCCCCGGGTCCCACATTCATCTTACTTCAAATCAGTCTTAATATCGACGGACTTTAAAATTAGTTAATAACAGTTGTCTGATTAATCGGGCCAGTTTTTAATAAGGGACACAAACATCTAAGTATCACTATTTGAGTAGTCTACTTACTCCTTGCTCGCTAAGTAGCGCTTGCTCCTTTTACTAACTTAATAACAAACTGTTTTTCAATAAATATTGCTGACACACGGCACCCCTGCTAACGATACTTATACAATTTACTTGTTACTAAAGTCATTATGTGTTATAAATGTTAATGTATCACGTTCGTTTAAAAACGAATAGGTACCCAAATCAATATAACTAAGGAATCGCTTACTTTTCTTGCAATTCAACTGCGGAGCTACTATCTACGAGCCATATATACCTACTCCTTTTGCCTCGTCCAAGTTCATGAATTTGGTCATATATGCATGGCGGTTGCAAGTACTACGCACCTACCTTTCTGAAAAACCTCATCAATAACGTCAATGAAGACTAGTTAACTCTTTAGCTATTACTTACGTTAAACAACTTTTTTGACGTTTCATTGACCGAGCAGAATCAAACCCAGCTTTCAGGCATGTTTTCCACCAAACCAGAAACGAGCGGAGCGGAGAAGTCACGTGCCAATTTCGATCAATCACAAGCATCTTCCGACAGCCAAAGAAGTTTCAGTAATGATGTTTCATTACTAGTGAAGGAGTTTCAGTAATGATGTTTCATTACTGAAACTCCTTCACTATGTTCATCATCATCTGTCTAGCCTTTTTCCAAACTATGTTGGGGTCAGCTTCCAGTCTAACCAGATGCAGCTGTATACCAGTATTTTGCTTGGAGCGACTGCCTACCTGACCTCCACAACCCAGTTAGTACGAAACTCCTTGGTAAGGCTGGTTCTTAGACTTTCGGGTCACTGATTACCTGATATGACAGTCAAAGATCTACAAATACCGACTAACGGCTTAACGTGCTATCCGAGGCACGGAGGAAACTCTGTACTTAATAAAACAACGTTGTTCAGGATAATTTCGAGAAAGTTTTTATTTGTTTGTAAACGTTAAACATCCAAGTAGACAATCTTACCGCTATCCCGATCTATTCACAGTCTCTCCTAACAAATAAATAGCTCACAAATATATAATCAAAAACAATACTCTAGTATCACTATGCATTTATACAAAGAGGCATTTTTATTTAAGAGTTCTTACAAATTATAAATACCATTGAATCTAATTTGTAGGTCCGTTGTTCTGACATTTTACAGCAAGAATAAGAACTTAACTACAACAGCGTTATCTTCTTGAAGGCTGATAATGAACATGTTTCTGCTGTTTCAATAAAATCGAAAGTATCCATATAAATAGCGGGTTAGGCACTACAATCCAACAAATAATCGTAAAATAAAACTTCAGTCGAGCTATGAAAACTTTAAATTGATTCACTTTGGGTCTGTTTCATCAACTACGATTAAGTTCCCGTTAACTTACTTGGCGCGTAATTTCATTAAATTCTGTACGATTTCTAGGGTTCCCACCCTAAGGATAACTAACGGGACCCTATTACTAAGCCTCCGCTGTCCGTTTGTCTGTTCGTCAGCGGGCTGTATCTGATCCGTAATAGATAGACAGTTGAAATTTTCACAGAATGTGTATTCCTGTGGCCGCTATAGCAAGAAATAATAAAAATAAATTAAAAGGGGCTCCCTACTACCATGGTACGGAACCCTTCATGCGCGACTCCGACTCGCACTTGGCCGGTTTTTTAATTTATTTGGTAAGTAGAGGCTATCCGGATATTGTTAAAAAGGCCCAAAATAAAATAAAATCTTGAAACCCAAACTGAAACTATTAAGTATTCAAGGCACATCAATAATTTGTAAGAACTATAACAAATGCCGGTTTTAAAATAAAGAATATTTCAACGAATATTTGGTATAGTGGGTACAAAGGTAAAATAGCTATCCTAAGTATAAATTAAATCAATTATATACCTTAGTCTACACAGAGCTATATTACTTTTTACATACACTTTAGTGACAGGGGATAAAATTGGTAAAAATACAAGGAACATTGGATCTTGTGAGATTAAAAAATGTCTTATACAAATTTTCCACTATGTTGGGAACATAATTATATAGTTGAGCCAGAAAAAGCATGCGCTTCGGTAATATTCATTTTTCCTGGCAACGCCGCCAGTCTCTTGGACACATTATTAGCTGACAGCGTTGAGGAGGAGTTTTTGTTCCCCTTTTATAGTTTTTTTTAGTTTACTTAATAGTTTTTAATTAATAATGTATTTGTTTTTCATATTAGACCAAATGTTGCACCACAGAGTAACCCCTCACAGACGCAGCGCATACTTTCTCTGGGAGATTTGTACCTACTAGTACGCAGTTTTAAAATAGCTGTATTTTAGAAAAAAAACTTTTCAAAAACAACTCAATTCCGTTGAAGTTTATTATTTTGAGTTTCATTATGGCTTTCATCTTAAATTAGTTATAGCCACAACACATAATAAATCTAATATCTATCACTATGCTATGTATTATGCATTGTTATTTGTTTCTGTTGATAAAACAAAATATAAAGTTCAGACAGTAATGCATAAAACGTTTTTATTGACAGGACTTGAAATATTTTTTTTAATAATCGTACAGTCGCCATCGCATCAAGTTATACCAGAAACTGTCAAATTTTGTTATTCGGTTTTGAACTTAACCTTCAACATTTTATGGATTAAAATCATTTGGAGAAATATGACAGTTAGTGGCGACTTTACATAACATAAAATACACAGTATAGAAATGCATGCTAAAGCTTGAATGTTCAAATACCCACTGAGGTAGGTACATCTAAAACACGGCCATACAACACCGTTTTCAATTTTCAACCAAAATATTTTTTTTTTTTAGTTTTTATCAAAGTACTTCGTATCGCAACATTAACTTCAATTCTACAATAATTTATAAGTAGGTGTAAATCTGGTATGTCACATTTATGATTTAAAGCTAAAATTTCATATTGAGTATTCAATGTACTTACAATACATACCTAGGACATATTAGACACTAGGTACACATTTAATATAATATAAAAAGTATAAAGGACTCTAACACTAATATACAAAATGTTAAAAATCATTTCGTTTTCTGAATACACTTTCAGAAACTGCGACGTTATTATATAAAGCAATATTTCTAATTCTAAAACAATGAAAATGCCATACAGCATTGAGAAAACTTTCATGGTAAAAAACAGTTGACATTCATATTATGTTTTTTTAATTCATAAAAATAACAAAAATTTAATATATTAAGCCAGATTGATTTAGTCGCTTCAAATAAATACAGGAAAAGTATTGCACCGTATCATATGAAACCAAAAACATAATAAATACTATTTAATATTATTACTATTTACTATTTAATAATATTTTAATAGAATCATCAAGACATCTATCTTTAACAATAGATAAGGTAAAATAAACCAACAAGCGTAGATTGGATACATATTTTTGTTTGATTTCCTATAGTTTAAATAATAGATATTAAAATCACATAATATATACTTGAGCAATAAAGAACTGATCTACAAAGTGTTTGAATACATGCTCTGTTCATTGTAATTTCAATAAATGTAATATTTAAAATTAGTAGCTGCGTCAGGCGTATTAACATCATAAGATCATCGTTTACTAAGTTAAAATCAGTGTACATTAAAATCTATTATAAAAATCTTTAAAAGATAGTCTTTGATCAATCCATTTTATCAGCTTCAAACTTTCTACTAAATAATTTAAAATGTTATTACAAAATCATCATATATGTCTTTGAAATCGTATTGAAATATTCATAAGAAGTGGACGAAATCACTAAGTCTATTTCTATAGACAATTAAAACGTCATGCAACACATCTATTACCACTCATTTGGCGACCATAATGATCTACGAATATTTACTGGACTACTCACGTAATAAGCTCCAAAAATTTCTTATTCTTACGACTTTGGTGTTACATTTTGCCTAACTACTGGGTCCACGGTATTGCTACTACATAGTTAAAAATTTATCCAAAATTACTGACACTACTACATTTTCGTCGCAAAAATATCCACTACAAAACTCTCTAATATCTGCTCAGACTATTTACGCGTTTCATAGTAAAAAGTACTTTATTATCGTAACCAATGTATTTGATTTTATGTCAAAATTCTTCAAAAAAATATCGTTAGGTCGATAGAATTTATTGTTCCCTCTGTACTATGGAATAATACACGCTATATAAACGAAGCAGGAAAAGAATATATTGTAAAAAAATGTATAAAACAATGTAACCTAATGGAAGACATTCATTTTGAATCAAAGTGCGTGAATATAATCATTATGCCGCGGCGATTGAGAGATAACCGTAAAGTGGAATGTGGGATACAGACTCTATCAATACTTACTAACTAGTCCCTTACAGATACTATATACGTCTAATTAAACAAGATGAAAGATGAACACGTAACTTATCATTAATAGGTTCACATTTAATATATTAACAATACATGTAACACTAAAACTTGGAGTAAAATTAACATCTAAAATATAAAGCGCTAAAATCAATAAAATCCAACCCGTTTAATTGTGAAATACTGCGACTCAACATTTCAGTTCCGCTATGATAGTTAAAGCGTATAATAAAGCTACAAATAAATAACACATTAAAATATTTTAATACAATAACTTAACATTACAGAAGTCAACTTCCAAACGATGCGGTTACATTGTGAACACCGGAGATGAAATCCTGAACTACATCTAATGAGTTTGTAGGACATGTTATGCGTTATGATCCGTATCTAATTATTGTATTGACTGGGTGTCCACTGAGATTAGCTGAGACTATGGCACTAACATCCAACTACCACTTGTCTACATGTATGTTTCCGAAAGTACCACAGTTCACATTCTGAAAGACAGCGCTGTGCTCCAGTACCTCCGAGCCGGTCGCTACATGTAAGCGGGCTTCATCTTGTACGCTCGTTTCCATATCTCGCACAAGCACACTGTCGAGTGGAACCTGTAGAAGATGGCCAGGGGCATCGACACGTGGGTGATGATCGTCCAAGCCCACAGCCCATAGAAGTGAAGCTGGACTGGATGAGACTCCGCTCTTGACTTTTCAAGAGTATTTATCGCCCACATAGCCAAGTTTGTCACCAACAGGAAGGTCACTATCTCTCTTCCAGGCTTTTTTCGCAACTGTTCGGCTGTTTTCGCTGATCTTCGGCTCGCATCGAGAATGAACATGGTTTGGCAAGTAGTCTGGATTAATGAGGATAAAGCTGTGATCAGTATTAGAATGGTATTCTTCTCTATCGTAAAGTGTCCTCCAATAATAGTGAAAGTGCCATAGATGAACATTCCAGTTTGAGCTCCTACGAGGAGGATGTTATCCAGCTCAAGATTTCGGTTACCGTCGTACTTCAGCTTTCTAACGCAAAACATTCCAGCTAAACTAGCAAATGTTGTCATAGCATACAGTGCTAATTCACAAACATTAACCTCAACAACTGCTAGCGTCGCATAATCCTTCTTTGACACAAGAACGAAGAACAATATCAATGATATTATAGTTAGTACCAAAACGAGGATTCCGAAGAAGAGACCTTTATGTGCTCTTGCACAGTCAACGCTGTACAAATGTGGGGATTTCTTATAGGCCAGACCTTCCAGTATTCGCGCTTTGACTATTGCAGCGGCGACATCCTTTGATGGATACTTGGAGATATTCTTCCACATGACGTAAAGGATGGCAGCACAGATGAGAGAGTATTCGATGGTGCAAGGGAAGAGGAATGGAGAGGCGTCTTGGACGAGGGAACCCATGATGTTTGTTCGGCGACACTCGAAGATGTGGTGAGGGCCTTTGAGTCCTCTTGGCACGCGCAGGTGGGCGGCAGCGGGATGTGATGCTGGCACGTCGGTCGAAAATGCTGCGAACGCCTTTTGAAATGCTGAAATCAAAACAATTAATAGATAAATAAGCGACCATACGAGATATAAGATAACGAGATATGAGAGAGTAAACTATTTTGACCACGATCGCAGTTTATTATTTTTTACTATGGACTCAGAAGTCACCACTAAACTCTGGAAAAATCATAGCATCATCGAGAACACGACTTAGTATCAAGATTATCCAAAGTGCCCACACCCCAACAAGAATATTTCTTACTAAAAAACCCATTAAACTCAGTCCGAACTTAAACCAACATATTCACAATAAACAAGATACCCCAAATTGGATCGTGTACCAACAAACACCAGCTTAAGTGGAGCAAACTGTATTAGGTGTACATAACTAAAATGATCCAATATTATCGTCCATTGGCATGACAGGCGGGAATGTGGGTCACCATGCCTCCGGGCGGGTCGCAATGGAACGCAATCAACATACCTTTCTGACATTTGTCGATGATGAGGGAAATTCTAATTGAAAATCTGCACCTACTTCCCTCCATTTTGTTCATAACCTATCGAGCCTGTTGGCACAATTTCAAACAGGGGTTCATGATTAAATTTGAGTTCAATAAAGGAGCTGGCAATTGACATGTAATAACGTTGACATTTTAATTAAATACCCGGAGTCGAGATTATGCTTTGATTGAAGGAAAATCTGTTTGTGTTTATAAATGAGCCCAACAATGTTTCACTGGTTATTTAACTGTACGGATACGGGGTGGAAGGGACACCGACAAAAAAACCACACAGTTAAAATGTATGGAACAGCAGATCTTTTTTTAATAACCGATGAAAAATATCTCAGAATGATTTACTGAATATGTGGTTACCGTTTTAGCGTCTCTTCCACCCCGTACAAGACAATATGCATTTATTTGGCCCTACATTTACCTTTAAATAGGTAGATTGGAAAAATGGATGGCGAATGATAAGATTCTGATAAAATTTACTTTTAAAGGAGACATCTATCTTCTATCTATATATTTTTATCTATATAAAATGCTAAACTGACTGACTGACTGACTGGGTGATATATCAAAACACAGCCCAAACCGCTGGTCCTAGAGACATGAAACTTGGAGGGTGTGTTCTTTGTGAAGAGTAAGTATCCACTAAGAAAGGATTTTTGGGAATTCCACCCCTAAAGGGGTAAAATAGGGGATGGAAGTTTGTATGAAAGTTCGTCAGTTTTGAAGTTAGAATCTTCAAATTTTGTGTTTAAGCTGACGATTGAAAATTAATTTATACATGTCTGAGCGTTTTTGATAATTCTACCCCCGAAGGGTTAAAAGGGGGATAAAAGTAAGTAATCGGATATTTTTCGACATCCACGCGGGCAAAGCCGCGGGCAAAAGCTAGTACTGTTATAAGTTAATAACGCTGTAAGTAAAGGTAATATAAAGGAATAACGATACATAAAAAGCACGTAATACCACGTTATACGTAATAAAATATCCATAAAATGCTCTTGAACCTTGCAGAAGGGGTTAAAAGTGGATAAATTGTTACAAAGGGATGGTTCGGAAACAAATCATGCGCCCCGCGGTCTCCGGGGTAGCAGGAATTACTTTAGGCAATATGCTTTGGGAATTACGAGCCCATACGTTTGTTTATTAGCGTTTTATTTGTATGAATTCATTAATGCATAATTGAATTAGTTTCGTTTTGGGATCGAAATTGAAAAAACTTGATGTACAGGTTGTAAACAGACCCTTTACATAGCCGTCAACCAAGCACTCTGTACATCAAACTAAGTAACTTTACGCAAAAATTATTGCTGGGAATCGACTTTTTTTTTTGGGGTGAATAATCACGTTTTAAGGTAGGACTCGATGGAAAGCACTCAAAGCATTGTTCTGATGGATGGATTGAATAGTACGGGGGTCGTGGAAGTGTGTAAAGTAAAAATCTAACATTAAAAACATGTGTTTAAAAAAACTTGTGAAAAAGTTGGAACTTTGGCCCCCAATATCTCCGTAACTAGAAGGTTCCCAGGTATGGTCTAGAACAAAAAAAAATATTGCAAAGACGGGGAGAACAAGTGCCTTTCGGATGTGCTAAGGGTCTATTTACACCCTTTAATACTTCCAAATGACAAATTCATAAATCTTTGCCTTTGAAAAAAAGTTCTAGGAATAACAATAACGAAGTTTGATTTTAATGCCTAGTTGAGAACTTAAAATCCTGATTTAGCATAACTGGTGCTTTAAATCAAAATACGGGTTTGAGAAGCTCTCGAATTCGAATTCTGAATTCAAAAACCGAATGTGAACCTTCCAACAGATAAAACAAAATGCTATCGTTAGCTTTCCCACGAAAAGGTTTGATAGCCAAAAAACAAAAGGACGTGTGGCTCGTTAGTTGAAAATTGATTTTTCACACACATTCAGAGCGGTAGTTTTTAATTCAGTTCGCAGAACGAAAACGTTTACTGAATCCTTTACTAAACGTTTGACGACGTGAATCTTTCTATTGTCATTGTTTAGGTTTAGCATCGCATTAGCTTTTTAGGTTGCTCATGTAGCAGTTGATATAAAAAAATGTAGGTGAAATGGTAAGTACTTACGTACTACAACGAATCAAGCTATCAAAACCAGTATAAGCGGATCTCTTATTGTACGGGAAATCTATACAAAGCGAGGCCATGTTATACTGGATATGTATAGCTTGATTTTTCGCCGCATGTGCATAATTATGATATTTTTTATCCCGGTAGTTTCAGTGGTATAAAGAACTCATGAGTAAAACTAGTCGTAAATAATTTTGTAAACCATGAGCTACATGAGAATCAAAATATCAAAAGTTTTTTCGCCTCCTGTTCTGATTAAAATTTCATGATATATTTTATAACTCATATTTTTACGAAAAAGATCCTATCTCCAAGTTGCAATCGTTATCTTTCGCGAAAATTGCTTTTGCATTTAGGAAAGTGTATACATTATATCGGGAACTCAAAGAAAACAATAAACGTGGTAAATATCCTGTCTTCTAGTTATAATAATTTTAGTGACCATGAAAGTTTAAAATCTTATAAGTATACATATTGGTGCTCGTGACTGTACTTAGGTATGATACTCAATGAAATAGTTACCAGATATTTTACTATAATTATTCACTATCAAATACACAGAAAACCAATCTTATAACACTAAATGTAAACAATTGCTCAATTGCTCAGTTGCCTGAAACACTACTAACACTTGAATCACATCAGAGGGTCGCTTCGTGACAATATCCCGCTGAAGCGGGAGTTCAGCGACAATGATTAATCCAATTATTCGGGACAAAGGAAATTATTGGAAAACAGAGAACAATGTTATGTAACAGGTTAAAAATGTTAGTGTAGGAGCCCTGTGTGTCTATGTGTTTGGGAAGGTATGTTATTAAATTAGATCGCTTTACATAGTACGTTTAAGAATGGTTTAATAGTGTTTACTGTCTTTCAGACCTGAAATTATCTGAAATTTAGTTAAAATGAAGGAGTATGTCCAGAGGAGTTTGACAGTGAATTTTTATAACTTTGAATATTTTTCAACTAAGTAATTAACTGCTCTCAAAACGGTGAAGGAAAACATCGTGGGGAAACCGGCATGTCCTAGAACCAAAAATTCGAAGATATGTGACATCTACCAACCCGCACTGGGCCCGCGTGGTGGATTATAGCCCATTCCCTCTCATAGAGAGGAGGCCTGCTTCCCAGCAGTGGGAACATTAATAGGCTGATTATGCTATGTTATGCTAAGTAATTAATTAATTTAAGAATTAAATAGATTCCAACGTTAAACGTTCTTAAATTAAAAGAGATGTGATAAAACTTATATTCGATTTGATGAGCCCGAGATCAATAATCTTGTTAAAGCCAACACATAATAAACCTAGAAATTGGTCAATAGTTGGAATTTATCGGTACAATTGTACTGTCATGGTTCTTTTACCATTATTCCGACTGTAAAGCTATAACTAGTGTTACCGTTACAGTGTTAGTCATACCGTTATATTTACAAAAAAAAAAACATAGAATTCGCCATTCCTCCTACAACTTATTTGAAACGTATTACAAAAACATTATTATAACACATAGAATTACAACGAGTACACATTATCGATTGACTCAACAATGGACGTAGTGTAGGCCTGTGGCACATGGCAGCTCATTCAAAATGTCCACCCAACCGATAATGTACGACATGAGTGCTTTTATTGCTATATTACGTATTTTTATATTGATGTATGTATTGTATTGTATGAAAAGATAGTTGGGGACTATAGGGGAAATATTTGTCATCAAACGTGTGTAGATATATGAACATTGTTATTTGTATAAAGATCTTGGGTGGCCAAGATCAGAACTAATGCCGCCATTTTGTTTTTTCGCTACAATTCCTCCAATGTTTACCAACAATGTCATTTAAGTGAAAAAATATCCTTTTAGCACTGTAAGTATTGATAGATTCTCTTTACCTCTTCGAAAAGTGCAGAAAGCATTTTGGTGTCTTGTATACCTACTAAATGGAAAAAAAAAACATTTTCTGCTCACAGCACAAAAGGAACTAAATCTATCTGACGGAATTTACTTCTAAAAAACACTTATCAATCACAATATCATCTTAACAAATGAAATAATATTTAAAAGTGATACCAAGACTCTATTTTTTATATTGTAAAAAACCGCATTGTTTTTTTTTCTACTAAACTTATGCACAGGAACTGAGCCACCTGCCATCCTAATGTCTTAAAAACACCTGCGTTATGTTGGGGGACTAATGACTGTCTAAAATAGCATTTAGAAGAGTTTACATTTTATTTTCGTAGCAAAACGCATTTAGAAATAGTTCAAAAATATTTGAATAAAACTTACTTAAAAACTTAAATCTGGCTGCATTTTACAAAAAATATAGTTATACTTACATGGCCATATAACCAAAACAAACAAAATATAAAAACAAACTCTAATGGCATCCTCAAAACTTTTTACATAATCAGCCAGTACTTAAAACTTAGAACTAGAATAAAAAAACTTTTTATTATGTTTGAAACAAATCAAGAAATTTTTTACGACTTACAGACCTACATTTCAAAACATTATCTTAAGTCTGGCAATTAGAATGTTTTTCTGTAGGTAGGAAAGTAAAAGGAAGCCAAAAGATTTCGGAAAAAAAATCCTGAAATTTTCAAAACGAAAAAATAAAATTCAACTTACCAAGTCTATGCGACAGTCCAATAGTCTTGTTTTCAGGGTCGTAGAATGTCAGGATCTCATGTTTGGTCTCCTGCACCAGCACATTCAGCCATACACTCAGGTTGGTCCCAACCATATGCATCAGACCAAATCGGGCCACTATCTTGTGTTTGTACACTTTCATCTGAAATGTGAGCGATGGTGATGAATGGTAATGGACCGTACAGCGTACACAGTAGGCGCTGTTCGTAGTACCGTGATTTTAATTGATGGATTACTCACTATTTATTTTAAGGAAATGATCGATGGATACGGGATAGTAGGTGCCAGTGGTCATATTTTTCAGAAATAAAATGGATTGTCCATTATCATTGATTTTCTATTTTTGAAACAGATTTTTTCGGTACTCTCCCTTTAATATACATAGTTTTCTGGTTTCCATTTTAATTTTATCAAAAACTTAAAAAAAAAACAATGTGCCTACGCATTTAAAATAGCAATTCAGCAACAAATAGAACTTCGTACATTTATTTGGAGTTATAATCGATTTAGCAAAGTCTATAGAAACAACTCGATTGGATGAATCTAATTCTGTTAATACGTATTTACTTAACGTCGGTAAACACTTCGGAAAAATATTTGAGTTTAATCCCGACAAGAAAAACTGGATCTTCATTCCTGTTTTTTGCGTAGCTTTGTAGGCTTATATTTTAGCGTACTTACTATTTTTCACTAGGAATTAAACTAATTTGTAATAGGTATCTATCAACATTGATGATTTGTATGTTTTAGTTATTACAAAGTGCTTTCAATTGCAGCAAAAGTTAGCTTTTATGTACAGAACTGCTGAACTGCTGAAGCCAAAAAAACAACATTTACTAACTTTCCGAAATACAACTTCATTCACAACGATCGCGGTCACGCAATTTACCGCGAACTTTACAAAGTCTTCAGAACTTCGAGAACCATAAAAGTGCCATTAAAAATAATTACATTTTAATAATTGTTCTTTTCGATATTCATATCTTAGCAAGACATGGGTTGTGTACCAGTAGTGGGAACATCAAAATGATTACCTACCAAATTAAGACCAATCTAAAGATTCGAGGATCGGACATGGACACTTCCATACGAATACTTCTGAAGTATCTGTCATATGTCTGGTGTCCACAATTAGTCCGTACTAGTTGCAACGATCCATAACGTATTTGCAAATATCCGATCTGACGCGACATCTAATGTCCTACTACAAAACGTACCTCATTGTTAAGAAAGATGAAATACATCTGTATGAAGATGAAGGCCATCCTGGTAGCAGGAGTCAGCGCCAGCAGAACATTGTGGCAGTTGGTGTTCCGCTCCAACTCCCAATACTGGCCAAACTCCAGCCCTGAGTAGATCATGGACCCAATGCCGAAAGCTGAAATAAAAGGAGATGCGATTTTACTTAACATACCTATTCTCGTTGGTGTAGTGGTTGCATCTGAGCTAGTGCTGAGCGTGAGGTCGTTGGTTCGATTCTCAAGCCGGGTATACCTACTGTTATTGGATTTTTCCGTCGGGTTTTATTGTAACAGGCCGGAGTCAGGGTTTGGGCCCGGTTCATGGCATCAGGCTCGCTTTTTATTACATGGGATTTAATCATTACCGTGGAAATTTGATTGCGTTATCCTACATAGGTATAAATCGTCTACCCTTCGAGCAAATACACTGTGTGATGTTTTGTTGCGATGGTTTAAGGTGAAAACGCCAGAGTAGCCCGCGAAATTCAAATTTTCTTACGTTTTTTGCAGTTGGCCGTTCAGTGTCAGGTTGTATGTTGATTTAAATATGATTCGTGACCGTAGCAAATATGGCTTTACAGAGTAATAATCATTAAAATAATCAATACAACCCACTAAGTTCATTTAATCCCATTCAATGACTATTTCATGAATTAGACGCTAACTTGCAAACTGCAAAAAATGTAAGAAAAGTTTGAATAGCGAAAATCAAATTTTCTTACGTTTTTTGCCCCTTAACTATACTAGACTTCATCAAGTAGACACTGATCTACAAACTGCAAAAAACGTAACAAAAAATAATTGAATTTCGAGCGCTACCCTGGCGCTAAACATACTACGCCTTTTTTTTTTAGAGGTGAGAGGAAGCTACAGAATTTTCGAAGTACGGTACGCTCCTCACACATTTCTATTGCTTCGTCCACATTCATACATCTGGTTATACACACCGTTAGTGGGTACGACACTCGACTTGACCCAACCTTTTTGAAGGACATCGACAATAAGATCAGCGTAGTTTTGTCCATCTATGGCGTTCGTACCCTTCCGGTTTTTCCATTTATGTCTGTCTAACAAATTCTTTGCTTTTCACCCTTCTCGGAACACCATAAATATAAGTGTAATGTATTGCTTTATCACAAACGGAACACAGTATCTTTGGTTCTTAAAAACCTACCCACAATATTCAAACAATTTGGATTATTTACTGTTTTATTTATTTTTCAGAATCAACCTTCTGCTCCTTTCAAAAAGGACACCTGCGTCGCAGCAATCGGGACTTTATAGGTAGATTATACTAAGAGATTATAATGAGAATGATACATTCGTCTCATACACACTGACTTCCAGACACAACAGTATACAGACGTCTGTATCTTACTATAACGTAGTATGACTTGACATTTCATGACGTCATGACTACGCTTATTTGTAGCCGCGAACAATCGACTAGACACCCGTGATGACGTCAGACAATACGACCCTGCCCGTAACTTGATGACGTATAAGGATTAAATAGACAAGATGTCGAGCTTAGTGACGATAGAAAGTGTTTTTAATATAGTGAATTCATTGGGTCATTTGGGTAAACAATGCTATAAAAAGCCTTCGGCAGATTATTAAGAAAACTCATTAAGAGAAAGTCTAAAAACGAAGATTCAGTTAAAAGCGACTACGACGAAAGGCATATCAAAACCACAGCCATCTTTACGACAAAGTCTATGATTACAGAAGAACACTGCAAATCTACCTTTATGTTCAGGGCACGAAAACTATCAACAAAACCATCAAACATTATCCCGACAATCCATATTCCGTATACAGATATAAACAAGATTATCCGGCCTAGTTGTGAATCCGGACTTTCTGCTCCAAAGGCGAGCAACAACTCCAAGTTTATCGTTCGCACAGAAACTTTGTTAGCCAAACTAATCCATGTCTTCGACAAAAGGCTTGCTAAACGGCCCTGTTTACTTCGACACGCCAAATTGATTTAACAAAACAATTACTGTAGGCAGTTACCGTGAGATTAACGAACGATAGTCTGAATTATCATAAAGGGGAATCGGGTGCTACTGAAGATCTTAAATGGGTCGATTACAATGTAAGATGGTGGTTTGTATTAATATTTATACATTTAAAGGAGCTTCCTATATCAATCAGTCTTTACTTAGGTTTTTTTCATTGATTTGTTTTCAGTGGCGTCGTCACTGAAAACAAATTAATACATTGCAGCATATTTACCTGATCTGATGCAGTTAAAGTTATAGTTTGCGTTGAACAATACCAGAACCTCGGCGTTCGGATGGACAATGCCGTTTCGCTAGGAGAACCTGCAACAACACTTGTAGCAGTGTTGCTCCTACTCGGAAACGAGTCTATTACCAAAGATGCGCGTGTTACAAAGCTCACCGACTGCCCCCATCCGCAGGTAGAAGCTGCCGTAGTGATGCGTGCGCGACGCCAGCGCAAAGCCGAGCGACAGTCGCTTGGCGGCGAGATGCGGCGGTATGTGCGATGTTGTGCCCATGCTTCGTTCAGTCCGTGATGAGCAGGAGTCCGACTCTGATGGCGACGAGCTTGAGTCCGATTCTAAAAGAGGGATAATAAATTAATTGTCTGTAAAAAAAACAATTGTAAGGTTGACATTCGCCTTTTTTTGGTTTCGGGGTTTCGATTATACATTTTGCAAGATGAACAACGCTTGGATCCGCAAAGCCGCAGACGTTTTTTCAAATAAAACTCAGAGTAATGCTTTAGCTGACACAAAGTGACTGCATGAAGAAAAAATAAACAAGGATTTTTTGATTTTCACAAGTTTTTTTTCTAAAAATGGAACCAGAATCCTTTCTGACAAGAAAACATTTTAACGAACCACCGTCAACAAAAAATGAAAACACTTGATCTTATCACAAATTCACAAATAGGGTCGGGCATGAGAGCACTGGGGTACACAAAAAATATATCATAACCAAAAAGAAATATGGCGGCATAAAATATCCGTGAAACTGGCACCACTCTAACGCATTAGCCATGTTTGTCGGCCCTCCACTGGGCTTTCCGCGTCATTTAAATAACAAAATGTGGAATCCAAAGAGAAAAAAGAAAAATCACTCCGTCCGTTTCCACGACAACGATGAAGGAGCAAAAATAAAGGCGGGACACACGATAAAAACAAGGAAAAGTTTGAAAAAGTTGAGTGCGTCACATACCCCGTGCTCGTATTACCCGATTTCGGCTTTTACGAATCCGCTTTAGATTCAGTTGTTCTATTTCCAGGATAAAGCGTGTTTGGGTGAAACATTCATGCATGTTTTCTTTTTGGGTGAATAATGAATCAAAGGGTTCTGCACTGGTAAAGCATTTGTAGACGATTTACTATTTCCCTTTATCCTATTTTGTACGGGCTTAATCCGCTACAAGTTGAGCAAAACTTTGATTTAACTTTCTGGAATGTGTTCTGTTATTCGTATGCTGTGGATAATGCTTATTCGCAAACGAATTATTTAATTGTCGTTGCTTTTCGATCACAACATGTCAATCTTCACCGAATTTGGGAGGCCTCAGATAGTCAAGCGTCCTTCTGTCCTCATTATTTAAGACTTCTACACGACACAAAGAAGTATAGATATGTATACAAACCAAACTCGCTCGTTACCGCGAGAAGACTTACGGGTACATTACCGCCACACCTCCAGACGCAATACACTTGGTAATTCAAAAAAGAAAGAAAATATTGGTCTTTGAGGGGGCGAATTGCTCGAGGCACTTTGTGAATTCGCTCCTTCTATTAGAGCATCTCCGTGTTGGTAATGATGCAATTTAAACCTGACGCCGACGAGCAACGGAGGCTCCCGAGGTTCTAATCAAGCGGTTTGTGATGTATAAGTACATAAAAATAGTTGGTGATGAAGGGGACCATTATTTTAAACTCGATGTTTTTGGTAAAGTAACTGGAAACTGATAACATTTTATTAACAAACGTTAAATTAGTTTCACCTTTTCGCGATTAGGTTTTATTGCGCATTTTTTTAAATTCATTTTTTCTATGTACTGTCATAACTTATAGAACTCGATATCTTTTGCAGAATAAACTACCTGTTAAATTCTATATCGCAATTTGGTAATATAGACCTTAATACGTAGAAGTAAGTACTAACTTGCAACAACAGCTTTGTCCGCCGCTTCTGCCTTCCTTCTATCCCTCGCGAGCGCGGCATACATGTAGAGAAGGAACACCATACTACCGATGTACAGGTATAAGTAGAAGCCCTGACAACAAAATATCATAATTACACATTTCCATTTACAAAAAAATACGCACAAATAATACAGAGGAAGGTGAAAAACCTTCCTGTATAAAAAGTCGAGCCAATATTTCACTTTCACGTGTGACCGAGTTTTTTAATAGGGTAGGCCTATTTTTAAATCTAACATTGATAAAACAATTGCCTGTAGACACTGAAAGTTACCACCCTGTATAATTTATATTACGTCCCGCTCATACAAATTAGTTTGACGTTGGGTAGTAGTTATTCATGACTTTTACCTTTAATTACAGTAATAATTAAAACTTTTAATTTGTGAAGTCGATACTCCAAGTTTAAAAGTTAAATTGCTTTTTCACTTAACCCGCAGTTACGACCCCAAAGGTTCTTCTTGTTTTAATTATGTTTTAATTGTTTATAAACTTTCCCTTGATATTTGTAAATAAATGATTATTTTAAAGGTGAACTACAAAATATAATGGCGGTTTTATCTTGCAAAAATATGTGAATACCAAAAAACAAAACTTGATAGATCTGTCATTCATTTTTCAAATATGGTAACATTGTTATTTTTGCAGCATCTTCAGTGTTACCCTTATCATAATTTATTTGAGCGTTTAACCTTCTTTATGAATAAGTTATTTTCATACGCAGTTTGGACAGGAGCGCTCAACATTTCACACCCGTCATAGCCTGCATATAATAAATAGATGTAGGAAAATGGCGCGGTAATTAATTAAAATAATCAATATTAATTAAACGATGCAGGGTTCTTTGGGGTATTTGCAGAGCCTTTGGCGTTGGAATTAAAGTCCTTCGTAGCGGAATGAAGCTGTTGTGGTATTTAGGTCGACAAGAGTAAATGTAACGTGTGCCCAAACACAGGAAAATCCGGGACAGTCGAGTACCTACTGCAAATGTTGTTACGCAATCTATCAGTCCTCTAATTTTCTACCAATTAAAAGACTTATGCCCTTTGAATAGTTCCTCGGACTAAAGGGTCACATTTTATTAATAGATATTTATCAAAATCTGACTCATTTAAAACCTAGTTTAATATGAAAGTTCTGCCAAATAACTAGACCAATAAATAAAACTGGGAAACTGTAAGACATCATTGGCAATCCAAATACTTAAAACACATAAAAGGACAATAGAAGGGAAATCGAAATTATACGCGTCATAACTTACCTCGTAGAATGAGGGTGGAATGTATGTGGAGATGACCTCAGCCATGGGGAACGCTATGCCCATCACGACGAGCAGCTTGCCGTAGAGGGCCGACAGAGTTGTCGCTAAGGCGTCCATCCTGTTTGAGTAGAAATAAATTGGTATTGTTTTTTTTTAATTGAATTCTGCAATTATGGCTTTATGTTAACTTTAGTTTTAAGAGCAAGTGTGCTCTACCTGCAATTATTTTGTAAAACTGAAGTTTGTATGGGCTTGTACCATTGCCCTTAATACAAGTTATTTCATAACTTAGTTAAGGGTGCTGGTTGCAACACCTACCTGTTTTTGTTGACTAGCATTAAGTCAAGTGCACTTATAGATATCTCTATGTAATGTTAACATTGTTATTTGATTTAATAAATAAAATTTGAAATTTGGTAATATTGGTCAGTGTAGAAACTGTGACGATCGATACTGATACATGTAGTAAAAACGAAGGAGGTACTACACACCCTAGACAGTACAGAACTTCTACTATAATACCCGTGCTGAGGTGGATTTGTGATCCGAATATTCGATAATATCCGTCAATCATACATAATTATTATCGACGTGACGTGACTATATAAGTGACGACGGCACGGTTGGTACAGCGCTTGGGCGATCGGCTGCTGCGCTGCGTGTCGCGGGTTCGATTCCCGCAAGGAACAAATATTTGTATTTCCTTCCGGGTCTGGCTGTTTGTGTGTATGTGGGTTTAAATGTTTGTAGACGCACCCACGATACAGGAGAAATTACTAGTTGGGCAGAGTTTAAAAAATGCGACCACTTTATGCATTATAGTCTTATGGAAAAAAAAATACATCAGTGGACAAACTTTTTCACAATGCAATAAGCTGATAAGCTGCAGTCAAGTGCTTATTTAAACTTATTAGCTTACAAAGCAAACAGAAACGCAAATGATGGTAAATTAAACTCGGCGGCAACTTGCCCAGTTAATTTTATTGGGGGTTATCTGAATGTTTAATAATATAATAAGTTATATGTAGGTAATTCTGCGGCCTGCCTGCGGCTTGGATTAGACCACCCCACCTCAGACCGCGGGTGCTTATTTGCAATTTAAATTATGGGGTTACGAATATTTTGGTCAACACTAGTCCAGATGCAATTGAAAATACACATTTTATAATAGGTTACGTTGGGTCCATAAAGAAAAAATGGAGAGAGACAATTGCCCAGCAGTGGGATTATAATAATTATAAGTTTAGTTGGAATAGATAGATTAAAGACCCGTCCTGCTTGGCAAAAATAGATAGAGGCAACAATAACATATGCAAATACTGAATAGGTACCCTTCAGTATTTGCACGTACCCGTTCGATGTTACGTCTAACCAATACAGACCAGACATATTATCTCCGAAAGCACTTCTCTCCCTAAACGCGACAAACAATAGCTTAACTCGAAATCCAAATACAGTCCCGACATAACATAACACGAGATAGTTTATCGAATTCCGGACACCACAGTACAATGTGGAGGCGAACACACATTCACTATTTGTTTTACGAGGCTAGACCTTCGGGAACAGGCCGTCTTACTCCTTGGACTGCACGATGTCCCACAAGGATCGTAGACAAGAATTAATGTAGCTACAGACCTATTTATCTAGGAATATTTATGGTGCACTAAAAGTAATATTAATATTGAAAAATGGAGAACTTTTACACCTATGGATACGTCATGAAACGAGGACCTTGCAATGAAGTAGTCAACAAAACTAGAGTGCATGTCTGAGTAGTCGCAGCGGCTTCAAACAACGAAGAAAACCGCAGACATGTTGACGATGCGACTGGCGCAGGACCTGAGGAGGATGACACATGTGCATAAAGAGGTAAACTCAGCAGAATGCAGTCTCAACCTTCAGACAAAGATGGAAATAATTACCCTATCTTTACTCTTACGCTAACGGGTAATGAACCAAAAGAAGTTGTCATGTTTGCAAGACACAAGTCGGAATATCTATCTTAGCATAATCATCATGCCACAAATGACTTAATAAATTGTAATTGTAATTTTTGAGATAATTGCCCATTCTGCCCCACTGTTGGGTAAATAGACTCCCTGCAGTCCTTCCGTTTCTAATGGCTGTTGACTGTGGCTAATTTCAATATCTTCCGAAGACACAAAGTAGGTACCCATTACCATAATAACCTCGCAATCAACATAACTGTGACATAACACCTTCATTGAAGAGCTTACCCAGATCGCGTAAAGTACTAGTACTTAGTGAGTCCGGGGCATGGAGCCGCTGAATCCGATTAACTGGGACGGCGTATAAATATGGATGATGCGATGACGGTGTCAGTGGGAGCTCCTTTAATCCGGGATATGGAAGCTACGAACTCTTTGTTGGTGAACTGCTTTGTACTGCTGTTGATGGCAATAAAAAGGTAGAAAATTCTAAAGTTATTTATGGATTGGTAAGGATAGATCTGAGGACTTTATGATGAAGCATCAACCGTTACTTTGAAAATGTTTCTAAAACCGGTAGCGCACGACTGCAAAGTGAACTAATTTCCCTAATAAATTCGACCATAGAGCATCGTTAATCACGTTCCAACATAGAAACTTTGCCTATTAATTTAATAACTATTCGACCGATCGAATACTAGAGAACATTTCATTAATGAAACTAACGGTTGTAAAAAAATGTTCTTACTAGATGTTGAGCTGCAAAAGCTAATTCAGTAATCCCTAATAAAAACCAAGCACATTTAGTGGATAGAATCGTGCGATAGAAACTAATCTAGTATATTTATTATCGCAAACGCTAACATTTGCGAAGCTGCCGACGCGAAAAATAACATCGTCATAATGTCCAATAGACGCTGAGGGAGTCATTTGTTTTTATTAGGCACCGCAGTGTCAGAATTCAGTCACAAATAAGTAAATTGCCGAAGATCATCGTAACTTTTACCCGGACGCTGCTCATCTTGGACGTTTTATTTCCCGTATATCTTCCAATTTGATGTCCATTACATCATTCGTTCGTTGCATCGTTCGTTGCAAATGGAACATTCAAATCGATTTTATGTATCTCATCCTTTTCCGTTAACAGTTAGCTCGTTAGACAAATATTGTTACAATTTTCGTCTGTCATCACAAAATACATCGTTATAATTATATAACGATGTATTTTGAGAACCGAATTCATTATTAGTGTTTCACTTTATGTCACAAAATAATTGGACCAAATATTTTAATATGGCCTATAAAGTTCAGCTTCGCATGCGTAAAAAAAGTAAAAAATCCAGAATATTTCAAAATTGTCCATCACAGACATTCATATGGGTCCCTTATTAATAAATTAGTAGAGATAAGCATTTAAACGAAAGCTTTTCCCATCATCATACAGTTTATAGATCGAGGGCATAACCTTAGTATGTCTATGCGCTATCATCCCAACTGCGTGTGAATCTATTACAGACATACAATCAATCCATCCAGCCGGGCAATAGATATTGTCGTGCCATGACAATGACCGCTTATATTACCGGGTACACGTGTTAGGAGCAGCCAATCTAGCAACTACATGTATTTTGATATATACGTATACCAAACAGTGTCTCTCTGTACATACTGCAGAATGTCTCTAATATTGCAATTTCGGATTGATCTCTGAACACAGGTTTATTCAGTAACAACATAGTGATTACTAATTACTTATGAGTTCTACTTTACAATTCGAATTTAAGGATGTTCTCTAGATCATCCTTTTGGAAATATCGTGTCCTGATGAAATCGAATAAAGAGAATCTTTTCTCTATCTCCTTGCCGTATCAGCCATGGTAATGACCTATGTCATTACCATGGCAAAGACCTATGTCATTACCATGTCTGATGAACATTGTGCGAACAGCTTTGAATTCAAAGTCAAAGATTTTTATTTGTGAAACATGTTAAACAAACACAGTAAAAGGTGTAAATAACTAAGTTCTGAGATCTTTATGAGTTGCAGTCAACGACGAACAAATATTAAAACTAGTTGACAACAAATTGAGTCCCACCTGTCCCACAATAGTGGCTTTTAGAAACAAATAGCCTAAAGCAGCAAATAGATACATTACCTCGGTTTGAAAACACCAAAATATAATAATTTCAAAGCAGGAACATTTCAATTTCACTAATATAGCTGTGCACAGTCCTGGCACGTTTAAATCAGGCGCGTCACACTAATTACTTCGTATTTAAAACGTAATTTAGCATTCGCTTAAAATTTGAGCTTTCATTAACAGCAGCCGCCATTTTTGTCGTTTAATTTTAATGGGTCTAACAGCTAGATAGAGTTACTCGAATATTTCTGTAGAATAAAGACTAGCTTCCACCTGCAGCTTCGCCCATCTAAATTCATTTTTTTAACTCAATATCCTTATACATACATTGTAGCCTCTGTGTAAGCTGTAATAAAGTAATTACTCTCAAGTTTCATCAAAATTCGTTTAGTATTGTTTGCTTGAAAGAGTAATAAACATGCACACACATATACAAACTTTGGCTTTTACGATAGTTTTCCTACCTATGTTAATAAAATCTAGCGATTGCTGGCTGTATTCAAATACGAGTGTTAGCACAACTTGGCTTGAGTCCAGCTTTAGGTTGCGAATTTGCGATGTCAAAGTTGACTATTGATAACAGTGTATTTTTATTAAATTTGACTATGGTCCTTTCCACTTTCATTGGCCAAATCCAACTAGCAAACTTGTTTTTTTTATGAAGCATAATTAATCTATTTGTCTTGAAGTTGATTGTCACAAATCTTGATGACATCTAATTGAGGTGCTTCAACCATGTAAGTACATGCCAATTATGTACCACCATGGTTAGGATATAACAGATTTACGACTAAAATCTTTTCTAAACTTTTGGGCAACCTGTAAATTTAATAATATTTTTCTTCAAGTCAGGTTCCTGCCACCTTTTAGATTTCTTACAGCGCGCAGCGTGGTCTTACAAAATTGATTGAAAAGACTTTCCGAAAAAGATCTACCTTAATTTTTCCTTTATTAATATCTGAATTCATTTAATTTAGACTCACAATATCCCTGATTGGTATCGTACAAAAGTTTTGGGTATTGCTACAGAATTCATTCAAGTTTCCTTTTTCGGACAAAGAAATTTGATAACCTTGTTATTTGTTAAATTTTGAAATTAAAATACCTACCAGTATTTACCCACTTTTTAGGGGGGAAATCATGTATTGTGTCAATTTTATAATGGTTCAAACTCAAACGAAATATCCAATTCGTCGTTATTTTCCCCACACTTTTATCACGGGACGCGTATTTATTTGACTTGTGTGAAGTTGACGTGAAAGCACGTCCATAATTCCATGCTTGGCGCTCCCATTTGCATTTGAAGTTAAAAGATTTTCCGACAAACGTTTTCGTCAATCAAATCTTATATTTTCATCTTTAAGGAGAAGGCAAGACATCTAGGTACGTAAATAGAAATTCCTCATTCCTTCTTAACGAAGGAAATAATTAAAACCTTTGTACAAATTGAAAGCTATACCAGCTAATGAATTACGATGTCACTCGGTGGTAGATATTATTGAAATATCAGCAACGGATGGTAGTGATACAGCTTAATAAACAACGCAATACGCCAACTGAATGGCGGCTCTCGAAAAACCAATAGATATGAAACGCAATCACAAATTCAAATCCGAACACAAATTGAATTTCCAATCCCACAATCCTGGCCAATCAAAGTCAAAACATTAAACTTAGTTCGAGTTAAATCTAATCCATCGCTGACAAACGATAATCGTGATAGCAATATATATCTTAGAAAGGACGCTGAGGTACCGAAAAGTACTAAATAATAGATGCCCAGAAAAGGTAGACCCATCGTGATCTCGAGTTAGATTAGACTTTAAGAAGATTTTTTCAAGTTTGCTCTTAGGATGAGATATCACGGTATTCTGGTTTCCGTAAGCGCTCGGTCCTCTGGGGAAGGGGACCCTCTCGGGCACGCACGGTTGCCATGGTAACGGCGTGTTATTGGCTCCCCACCGCGATCGTCAGTGCCTACTTACTGTTGCAACGGTTCCGCTCCCGACAATGATATGCCTCCTGTTTATAGTCTTGCTAAAATTATGACGTCATGGGTTAGGCGGAAATGCTAGCATAAGGGGGAGTGTGGAAGTATATGATACTCTTGACTTTTACGGAAGATGTACTTTAGAAGATTAGTTTGGCTTTTGGCTCGTTCATGAAGAGATCATAAATGGTTCAAAAATTAGACATCTTGGGTGGAGTAGGTATAATATAGGAACAGTACAGGCAGTTTTATTATTTGGAAAATTAAAGCCGCATTATTAACATCACGTTCAAAAGCAGTTCCTTCAACGAGTTCTCCCGCATATTTTATGAAGACAAACATTCATTACCTTCTAAAATTTTCTGAATAATGTTTGAAGTCTTGTATGTCTTTCACGAAGACAGAGACAGGATGGATAATTACAAAACTTTTAACCCCACCTACCTAACAACAAGAGTTCGCTGCGGCCACACCAAGTTTTCCATCATATGCTTTAGATTAAGCTTATCTAAATTATTAATTAATTAATCGGAACTTTCAACCACCGTTTGTATGTCACGTAATTAATATTTAGCTGGTTTCTGAAACCCTCAGACAAATACCCAATAGATAAAACAATACAGCTTTTCAAAATGATAAACTAAAAGTCAGAGACAAAAAAATGTTTCAATTAGGCCATTGCAAGGCACTTTTGAATGTCAACCTTTATAAGAAAATGGAATTGACTCTAATTGCCCATTCGCAAAGGTTGTGTATGGAGACGATGAGACGAATGAGCAAAAACCTCTATAGCTCCTCTTTAAAAACATTTCGTTACTTTGTGTAGGAACATAAATTATATGATGACGTAGTAGATAAATCCATTTCGTACATATTTATATATAATAAGGATATTTTTTATTTTTTGGAGGAGCTCGTGGCTAAATAATAACAGCCGCTCGGGTCGATCTTTAGGTTAAGCCGTGCTTGCCTAGGTTGGTCTGTGGATGGGTGACCGCCCATTACATACCGAGTTTCCTCCGTGCCTCGGAAAGCACGTTAAGCCGTTGGTCCCGGCTGTCATTTGTAGATCTTTGACAGTCGTTAGGTAGTCAGTGGCCCAAAAAGTCTGACAACCAGTCTTACCAAGGGGTATCGTATTACCCAGTACTACCTGGGTTGTGAAGGTCAGATAGTCAGTCGCTTCATGTAAAATACTGGTATTCAGCTGCATCCGATTAGACTGGAAGCCGACCCCAACATAGTTGGGAAAAGGCTAGGCAGATGATGCAGATGAATAAGGATATTTTCATCGAGAAAACCAACATGTATTGATGTTGTCAAAAGTTTAACATAGACTGTAGGAGAAGTTGCGTCTAAATATGGAACGAATTACGAAGGTGCAAATGGAAAATTTGTACCGAACTATGACTGTGCAAAATAAAGTTCGCATTTTAACTTACTAAACCTAACCTAACAAACTTTCGATGAGAACCCAAAATTATCATTCACAGGATCTCATAAACAACATCTCTGTCAATGACAGGCTTATCAAATTAATTTACGATTACTTCATATTATGACCTCAAACCCAAAAATGAAACGACAAGTCTGAAATAAAGGAATAATTCCTTAAACCAATTGTTACTTAATTTCATCAGTTCATTAACCTTTGTGAATTCAGCACCCCAGAATCTTTGTTTTCAAGACAAATTAACGAATTAATAGGCACGTTTTATCTCCAACAACAAAAGAGTTTCACCCATTTTACCAAACGTCGTAGTCAATTTGAAAATTAGGTCAACTAGTGGCGAAGGGGTGGGCCCCTTCGCCATAGACATCTTCATTGTTGGTTACGTTCATTGTTCTTTACTGTTCCCTATCATCAGAAGGCTTTTGGGCAAGACTGTCGTAGATGAGGCCTATTAATATATAATTAGGAGGCAGATAGCAATTACGCTCGGTTGAAAATGGGGGTAAAATGGCACAGTAATTTAGTTCCTTTTTATGTAAATGTTTGATTCAATAGGCACAGCCTGGAAAATCACATAACAGACATTGAAAAGTAAACACAACACATTATTTAACCAATGAAAATTGGCGCCCAACAAAATTCCCGACAGCCTTTTGAGCAAAACAAACTCACTGTTTCAATAAACTCGGCGAGAATTAACAAAACGTTGCGGTTCTTTGTATTTCGAGCGTCACGGAACACGGAAATGTATTCCAGCTCCCTTCCCCGAAACACCATGCCCGTAAATAAGCACGGCCACTCAAGATGGTAGCTCTATGTAAATGTGTACCTCTGTTAATTTCCAGGCACTAGACTACATTGTGTCACCGCGCTGAGAGCTTTTCATTAGAGTGCACATTCAGAGGGAAAATGCAATTTCCCCCGCGAGTGCGAATTGATTCTAGTGAAGGGAAACTTGTTTTAATTTGTCGATATTATATTTTATGCACGACTAACTGAGCTAAAGAGAATTTAAGTATTCCTTCTTATTCATCGTTTTTGTTGAATACCACGTCATATTTTCACCATACGCCGCACCCCAAAACATACTATGTACTTCTGACCTCACATCAGTTCCCCATTTCCCAAAGCGTTCACTTCCCAAACAAATTTCGAAGCTACTACACAAAGTACATTTCTCTACCAGAAACACCGATATTACCTGTGTGAAAAAATTGCCTGCACTTTAGTTGCCGAGGGGACACCGCGGCACCGCGAGCTCTGGGTTGCAAGCTTTTACGCATTCTTGTAATTTATTACGCCGCGCTCTCTCCAGCATTTTTCATTGTGGTAATTTCAACGCCCCACCAATGATTGGCTCGAGCACATTTTTTCCACCAGCTCTCAAATTCAATGGTCATTTATTAACTCAAATGCAGCACATGGGAAATAAATGGTGCGAAATTGTGGGGAAAAAGTCTGGAAATCTTTTTAGAAAATGAATGTAGGTAAGGTTAATTGGATTTAGCACCTTCTGCATTTGCGCGGTAAAATAAAATTAGGGCAAGATTTTTTAAATAAAATCTTTGACATATTCAGGTAGCGTGGAATAGAATATGAGAGGTGTGGACTCGACCACCGAAAAGCAAAGAGACATTTATAAATAGAGAAAGGAAAGGAAGGGCGTGAATTACGCGCTTGAATAATCAGCATAAAAATCTCGCTTGTTATCAATGTGAGGAGACAACATAGAAAAGTGCTAGGACGGAGAGTAAATTGTAAAGTATTAAAAGGAAAAATTAAGTTATAAAATGGTGGAGATTTATTGCACGTACGCTCGTATAAGACGCGTAGTAAAAGCGAGAAATTCTTGTTTAAAATGAACGCGGGAAATTAGCGACTTGACGTATTAATATCATTTCCTCTTTCCTCGCTTCTCACGATAGTTGAAGGGACTTTTACATTATTGAATTTCTCACAAGTGTCAACCGGAGTTATGAAATGAGGTGCAAATAGAAAATCATGTTTGAATTATTTCTAGAACGCTTTTTTGTTTAAATACTGGATTAAAGCTGTGGAGAAATGAAAACTTTACCTTCTTTTTTTTCCAATGTTATCGAAAAAGTTGTGACAAGCCGAATGGTTTTTTGTGAAGTCGGGTCACCTTATAACTGCAACCGCTGCTTACATACTTTAAGAGACCCATAAAAAGAGTGATTTATGTTCCCCAGAGCTAATAAAAACATATCGATCACCAGCTTTAACTCCATTTATTTCACATTGCTTTGCCGAGAAAAATTCCAATGAAAACGGTAAAATAGAGACCAAAAATTTACCAAAGAGATAATATTTTTTTTTCTATTGCCAAGTAAGATGTGATTTACAGCCATTATTGCCTAATCCCTACCTAGTTGGTAGTTAAACATAGGTTTCTCCAGATAAGTACTTATACTGACTCTAGTTGCTATTAATGCACATAATTAAATTAATGCAAATCTGTCATCTTGAACACGACTGATTTATTGCAGGAATTGTAAGTTTGAACCGTTCTTGTTCTGTAAGTCAGACTTAACAAATGGTGCACTCGCGGAATGACCGCCTTCGGTAGATCCGATACTAAAAAGTCTGGAATGTTTAGAGATTAGAGACAGTAGTTTTATTTAACTGCAGTGTTTCCACCGACAAGCTGAGCTTTATAATAGATAGAGGATTGCGGTCAAATATTATAAATAAACAAATATATCGAAGTATCAACAGGATGAACATGAGCATTATCACGTGTCGTTCGATAGTTTCTGTGTACCAAGAAAGAAGCTTTTCGTTTATGTAGGTACTAGGTAGGTAGTAACGTAAACGTGAAAATGTCAGCCTCTCACGTGTATTACTTGCTATTACCGCTGTTATTTTGAAACTTTCATGTAAACGTGGTAACAAAATTTAAAAAACCATACAGCGAAGTTAATAGCAGCCTATCACACATCACACAATCAATCATCAATTTTTTGAGTAACCGGTATGGACAAACTGCGGACACCGCCGCTCCGGAATCTTATAATGTAGCGAAGTATTTGTCATTGTCCGGTGTCTGTAATTGATTTGACCGAACCTTAACTGTGTTTCCTGGAGTGTCACGGATTTCTTATAGACCTGATTTCGAAAAATTACTTACGCGCTTATAACATGCATGTTCTGAATTGCTGCGGATGGTCTTGACAGTCGTCGTGATGGCGGCAGCGGCGCGTGCGCAGTTCCCCCTGGCCCGTACAGCACTGGCTGCAGGGATAGCGAGCCGCCCAGAGACATCGATGGAGGACTCGATAATCTGTATAGGAAGAAAAACTGATATAAACAAAAGAAATTTTAAATAAATCATTAGTAGGTATAGTATAGGGGTCTTGAATGTTTGGACACCATTGATACGGGCATTCAAGAATTCAAAGATATAAAACCAGCACCTAGTTTTCCTAATACAATTTTAATCAAAGCACAGTGAAATCCGCACTCGTCGACAGATACCTAACTATATTTTTTAATAAATAACAAGAGAATCTTTCAAAAACTTCCAACTGTAATATCAAAGTCTTAAACCATAGCACAATTCCTTAAATAAACCTGTAGATTTATCTGCAAAATCAACATTTGAAGAAGTTACGGTACAGCTTAGCTCTAGGTACTTAGGGACCGCCAACGTGAAGAGGCATGTAAAGAAACTACACAATTAACTATACGTGGCTTACTCCCCAAATCCGACAGCGAAATACTACAAGCCAGTAAATCTCTGACAGATCCGAGGATTACTTAGTACATCTGCACTGAAGTTATTCCGGCACGCTCTCTTGATAAAATATAGTTTGTATTTTATTTAATAAGGCATTATTAAGCGCGCGCGCGCTTTTGGTATGCAGATCTTATAAAACGCAAGAATAAAACAGAAAATCAAATCAAAACATGAGTCGCCTTTGGTATTTGCTCGTTTTGTGAATCATAAATGAATACCTATAGGGAGCTAGTTAAGTAGTAGAAAGATTAAATTATTTCCAACTGAGGTAATGACAAAATAACACGTTTTCATAGGAACTTAAAAAAGTAATGTTCATGGTTCAATAAAGAACTTTACATAAGCGTTTGATCAATTCAATCACCTACCTACAAAAACAACCTAGTTAATAAAGTAGAACCAGGAAACAGTACTTCAATTATTTAACTTCAGCGATAACCCCGATCGATACCTAGCCCGTTTCACAAAAAGTACATTTGACCGTTTACACGGAAACCATGGAACAGTCTATCCTCATTGTTTATTCACCATTTTCATTCGAAAACAATTGACTAGTGGCTACCTGTACCTGTAAAGTTTTTCGCAAAACAAAGGAAGGTTGCTTCGAAATGAGACCTACCACGGAAGTCCGTTAACCCTCTTTGGTATCCCCTCTTCTGCCCAAATAATAAGTGACTTGCCAAATAAACCCGTCCAACTAACCAAATAATACTCCGACTGACCAAATGAAGGCACATTTTGGTACATTTCCACCCTCATTCTCCACGGTTATTAAATGAGCAAACTCCGTGGACCAATTTTCCTCGAATTTGTAAAAACGTGGATTTAGTTGCTATGGCGATTTCGATTTAAAAAGCCTCAGGTCTTTGTAATTGCCACGATAATAACATCGGGTAAGCTTTCATTGGCTTCGCTTCTAAATTATTTTTGTAACGACTCTTAAATGGTTTGGGGATTTTTCCTCGTTTTATTTCAAGCTATTTAATTAACCAAATCTGTTGTACAGTCATTTGCTTGGGTTCTGTTATTTGTTCATCCAAAAAAATCCTGTTCAGTCTTTCAGAAATTTAGGGTCAGTTTTTGACACAGGATCCATACTCATTCTAAAGTGTATGTTTTATAAGATCACTTTTGCTTCAAGGGTGCATCTTAGCCGGTGTCATTTCATTACTACAATTATTTATTTGATCAAAACATTAATAACAAAAATAGAATAACCAAAAACCAACCCCGTGTCGTCTAATCCCTGTATAAAATTAAAACATTCATCGTACCAACGCATAAAACACGTGGTTTCGTGTTACCTTATTTGTGTGTAGCTCACAAAGCCATGGAATACAGTTTTTCGATTCCCTGTGGGCCAGTTCAATGTTCATTACGAACACGGTTTGTACAATGTACATGCATAATTCTTTTTCCCTTTGTAGCACGACCATGCAGTCTTTATTATATCAGGAACGCTTATAAATGTACAACTGGGATTTACTTTTGTGCTATTTTTAGTATCGTATCGCGGCGTCATTATCAGCATGTGCATTAGGTACCTGTGAGATTTTTTCTTTATTGAACATGCCTCAATTGTCTGTACACGAAATAAGCTATCTCACCCGGTTCTTCAAAAACTGGAGTCGTAAAAGTATGAGATTAACCATACATTGTTCGAGGTCTATGTTTATATCAACTCCACGTTTTTTATTAATAAGGCAGCAATTTTTTAACTTTGAACCAGCATTTCCTCCAATAACTTTTGACGTTTCAGAAACTCGCGTCCTAATTGTTAATGGAAATAGTTTTCCTCCTTAACAATTACTCTGAAGGATCAAACAACTAGTTATAGTTCCAAACAAGTCCTCTCCAAGATTTCTGAGATAAACAGTCTTCATTATCTGTAGTTGAAGTTTTGTCTGGCCTTACTTCCGCGTTTGCGTTTATATTCAATAGTGTATCACGAATAGATCTAACGCAAACCTAGTTGCTGCCTTAACTTCCTTCAAGACTCACACTGGAACGCTATCTATTTGTAGTAACTACATAAAACGGATACAGTTTACCGCTAACAAAATAAACCTCGTGGAAAGAATATCCTATTTATGAACTCGCTTTAAACGTTTTTCTGAGACAAACACGAAGAAAGGAAATAGATCAAAGAATGTGAAGTAAAGCAGGTAGATTACATACCTGTATGCGTAATTTAATTTTAAAAAAGCATTATTATAGGCTGTAGGACATAAAATTATATTACGTGAAACGTTTATGAAATTACTCGGCGCAAAATTAATTAATTTAATAACTTATATATGAGCGGCATCTGCGTCCAACGCACCTGCCAACGAGATTTTCCCAGTAAAGGGCCGTCAAAGACTTGCATAATAGTTTTTGCTACTTGCTTACTTTAATCGAGTTGGTGTAGTATTTCGCTCAAGTGTTGTAAAGAAACACCATCAGCTATGTACGGCTATTTTCCCCCTAACTAACATGAAAAGAACAAAAAAACTGCTTTAAAGACCATTACTAAAGTAAGACTAGAACCTTGAACAGTTGTCCAGAAACATACCTAAATGACTAAGGACCAATTTCACATAAACCGCGTTCAGGAGCTGTGAGTGTCAATACTCATAGCAATTATGACACTGACTGCTCTTGAACATAGTTTAAGTGAGCTAATCGTGTATTAGTGAAATACGTAACGAATAATAAAACAAGGCCAAAAAACAAAGAGAATACCTGAAAGGTGACTCCAGATGCACTCGATGTGAGGAACAGGAAGGTGCTGGATGCTGATGCGACGATGGGTGCGGTGGTAGGGGCGGAGGACTGCTGTGCCGGCTTAGAGTCTCTGGCGATACCAGCGCAGCCCCCGCGGATGCCGGGCTCGGCAGGGGCGGAGCGCTACCGCCTGATATCTCGGAGTCTGCGCCTCCGAATGTGGCTCGGGAGACGTGGGACCCACCCGACATGTTGTTCGCCGGGATTGAGTAGCAACTGCAACAAAATAAGAGCTTATAAATATGATATACAAACCAACTATTGGATAGTAAACTGATTGACGATCGACCTCCTTCCAAATGGACAAATAACCAAGTAGGAGCATTAATTTTCGACGCAAACTCCACAAAATCAACCTGAAATTATTATTACGGATTATTGCGCAGTTCGAAAAACAATTCAATTCATAGAACTTAAAGATAACTGGTGAAATGTGGGTGTACTATTAGTTACACCTCTAACGCTACGGGGATTACAGGCATGATGTTATGTTATGTTACGTTCCCGATTTTGATTCAGCTTAATGATACCCAGGTGCATCAAGTCACTCAGTTGGTTAATGATGCTCTTGGCACACTGTCTGAAAGCCGGGCTTGCAACAACAAGACCCAAGAGATCGCTTAATTAGTAATGAGCACCAGGTGGCGTTGTTTGCGGCCGAGAGTGCTCTGCGTGGTCCCAGGTGCTTGGTTTATAGAACTATTTAATGTCATTGTCGTTTTAAACGTAGTAGTGACAGCATCAATGTCTGACATGCCTGTCGTAATGTTGGATGTAAACTTTTATTATTCTAACTACTGGCTACTGGGAAGCGATGAAAGGGGAAGATATAAGAACTCTGTTACAAAATTTTTCAATTGCCGTCATTTTTCTTTCTTCGTAATATTCAGATATTTTCCATAAATTCTATTTAGAAAAATACACGCTCGGACCTGGACTTACGGACACCAGTCCAATATAATTAGTATCAGATTTTTTATCACAAAACTAATGCTACATTCAGCAATTTTAGGTACAGTACTTTACTTACAGAGGTTCAGTCTCATTATTCATGTAATCACTTTCTTTTAACTAAGTCTAGCTTTTAGCAGAGCTAATGCACTAAACGCTTGAGCTTACAGCTTTGTCTCTTTAGAAACAAAGAAATGTAGCTAGTAGAACCTCAGACGTCTGGGATGCTAAAAGATTTTTTTTTAGTTAATCTAGTTGTAGTTACCCTGGTAAGATTAAGATAAGTGGAGTGACTATCTAATTTAACAAGATAGTTTCTAAAGAAAATTCTCCTGCCCATAAAACAAGCTTCCTTGTCCTTTGAGACAAAGACAAATGATTAGAAAAAGGTTGTGTTAACGCAGCGTCACTAAACAACACAGAGTATGTGGAAAACATTCTAAACTTTACTCTCTTGTTTGTACTTCATTTTAATTAAAGAACCTCCTGTAACTTTTCGTCTAACTATGAACAAAGTTTACTAGGTAAAAAAAAGTTTAGGCAGGTTCCTTCCTACAGCATGGAATTTTAGCTAAAAGACTGCTGGTTGCTGCAGTTATTTTCTTACAGTTAGGGAACTATCGTTTTACGCGACGGAATAAACATTAACACGGAATAGCCCTATTTATTTGGATTTTGTGTTTCTGTCAACGGAACTAAAGCTGTGAGACTAAATGAAAACATGAATAAGTAACCACATTTTTTCTTCAACAAGTAGGTATCTACAATTTCTTTCAAAAGTGTCTCATTTAATAAAGGTAATATACTACAGACACTACATAGATATGTAAAGCAAACACCTATTACAAGTACATACATTTTAGAGCATCTCCATTCCGCGCGGTGACGGTGCTTACGTCAGCGTAAATGGAGATATAATCCTCCAAATTCATCACCATTACGGCTCGTCGACGCTTTACGTACTCTCAAATATGGGTACGGGAAAATGAGACAAAAATTGAAAGCCCTCACCGCTCCGATTCCACAAGGAATCATGACTATGACATTTGGGAGGATAACTTTTATACGGAGTATCAAGAGTACGGCGGGATTCGTCCCTAAGTGAGTTATTACACGGGAAACATTTGAGATGCCTACGGTTGTCTCTGGGCGAGGAACGTGGGTTCAATGATCTTTTGAGTGCAGTTTTCCGCTCTCGTCTGGCGAAATCTTCTAACAACTTTTTTTTTAAAAATTGCAACATTGCGACATTGTCTTCGGTGTTAAGATATAACTTGTTCTGGAATCTGATTGGTATTGCAGACGTTATTCTTCTCGAACTTTTGGGAATTAACTTTTATCAACGTCTAGACACTTGGATAAAGTTACGGCAGGTAAACTGTTGGTACAAAGATTCCTTAACCCCAAAATGTGTCTTTCTAATAGTCACATTTCAGTGTTAACATTTTGAACAATAAGCTTTCGTAGCGTAGTATGGAGTTCAATATAATAAGGGGCCAAGTTATACTGGACAAGTAGTGAGTAAATTAACAGAGAAAACTATAATATTTTACCATTCTATAATATACATAACATAACATACAACCACATTTCGCCAGTTATGTTTAAGTCCCATGTAATAGAGGCGAGCCTATTGCCAACAACCGGGCGCAAATCCAGCCTCCGTGGCTGCTATGCGACTGCGAAACTCCACCACAATTTTATCATTCTTCATGAAAAACCAAATTGAAGACATTTTTCATTAAAATTATATTAAAACATTATTCAATAACCGTACATAATATTCACAAATGGCCGCCCTGCCCCAACGACCAACGTGCCAAGAATCCGATACCGTGGGCGAATACGGCACACGGCACAACTTTATAGTTTATGAACTTCGATGGCACTTGCTCTCGGAATCTCAATTTCTTCAGACTTCCTATTGTGAAGTTTTGAATTCACTTTCTTGGCATATGAATATATTAAACGTGCAGTTGGATTGAATTAAAGTCTTTATGGTAATTCAAGACTTGTAACTAAGCAGAGGGTGTGTGAAAAGACATAATTACCGGGTGTAAACAGACCCTTCACATATCCGTCAACCAAGCATTCTGTACATCAAACTAAGTAACTTTACGCAAAAATTATTGCTGGGAATCGACTTTTTTTTTTTGGGTGAAAAATCACGGTTTAAGGTAGGGCTCGATGGAAAGCACTCAAAGCATTGTGCTGATGGATGCATTGAATAGTAAGGGGGTCGTGGAGGTGTGTAAGGTAAAAATCTTACATTAAAAACATGTATTTAAAGGTTCCCAGAACAAAAAAACAAATGGGCTGAATACGTGGTAACCGAATTGGTCGGTCAGGGTCCCTTCCGCCCTGAATCAAGAAATTGTAAATTATAATTATGTAGAAAACTATAGCTACTAGAGACATATAGCAAACATAACGCTTCCATGTTATTTTTGTCATGTCATTAGGCTTACTCAAACGGAAACCTCTTTCCGTGTACTGGGAACCTCGATATTCGGTAAATCGGTGATCAGTCAACAGTAAACACTGATAGACTCTCTATACCTTTTCTCAAGAACGACCTTCTCCTACGTTAATAGATAGGTAGATAGAAACTGAAGAAGGTAGACAGAAAGCGCAACTATTTTTAGGCGCAACCAACTAAGCACAACTAAAATATCCTTACTATAATTCGAGGAACAATTTAGTTGCGCTTAGTTGGTAGCGCCTAAAAATAGTTGCGCTTTGTAAAATACCCCCTTAATTAAAACTGCCTGTAACCTTCCAAAGAAAATTTTGGCAGGTAAAATAAAAATGAGTATACTGTGGGTAACTAAAAGAAAGTCCTACCTAGTCCTATTAATTCTGTTCTATTAACTTCAGAAGTTTTTTCTTATAAATAGGTAAATCATATTTGGTGTACCTACCTAATTTTCTGAAATCACAGAGCAACGAAAACAGGAAATAGAACTCAAGTGGAACAATCGGCACTAAAAGGAACAACGAATGCGTAAATGGATTAAATAATTCCAAGAAATCTTCGTTCTCGTGCACCGAAAGTGCCACAAATCGAATCACCAGTCTCTGGCTGGAGATGGGCGCCAGTCGCACATTTCCGCATCCAATATGGCCGCTTTCGATTTCCGGTCCCGCCTCCCGCGTAAACGGTTTACCTCGGATTACATACAGCGTTTATTTTAATCAAACCAATGTTCGCTTCTTGCTCGGATCACAGGATTAAACCTGCGTCCATCTGGATCGCTTCAAACACCAGCACAATGTATGTAAATCAAAATAAATTGCTTGTGTATCGGATATATGAGACCATCTGGATTTTTGCGGGAACGCCATGGATAACGATATATCATAGGCATGTTGTCGATTCCTTTGTTTGTATTGTTGTAAGCTCGAATAAAAGCTCCGTGTTTCACTGGTTTTGTTCGAATACAGTTTATTTACAAACATTTGGGAATAAAAGCTGAATTCGTGTTTTTTGGCAATTCTTCTATCGTAAATCAAAGGTCTGTGAATAAAATTCCGGAACTCATAAAAAACGTTTTGTATTATTGTTTATTCTATTTCTGAATTAACTCTTACAAAAACAAACAATGTTGAGTTCAAGCCTGCGAAGTAGTCAACCATTTAATCTTTAACTGATTTTGTGGAACCTCATTACTATAATAACCAACTACCATACTTTTTCGTTTATCGCTGGTAATTCCTGTCAATCAAGCTAAAAAGCTCCGGGGTTGAAACTAGCAGAAAATAAAGAAACATCATTTCCCTTCCGTCGAATTACAATTACCGGCCAAATAAAACTAAAAATAAAATATTAATAATATAGCAATTCCAGCAACCTCATGCGCTGAAATCGGCTCATAAAGAAAGGTATGAGTTTGAGCTTTTATTTTATACCGTTTAGTAAGGCCAAAATAATCCACTATTATAAAGAAACTAAGTCAATGAAGCCATCCCATCCATACAATATTAAGCGAAGATCCACCTCATCAATCACATGAACCGAGGAACAAATTCTTCTCACGTTACCTGTCATCCATAATACTCCTGTTACATCGTCTTCAGTATTAATATCAATGTTGTAGACATGATTAAATCTGTTTTTCTTAGCCCGAGGCAGAGATGGAGGGTTAAGGAAAGTGAAAAGATTTTTTTTGGGATATGAAAACTGCTTAGTAATCTTGTATCGTGGAGAGTTGATTTATAAGTTTAACCTTTTGACAGGGGAGGTTTTGTTTAGCATGTAGTTGAATGATGGGTCGGAATATGAATGTCATTGTCAGATGGAAAATGGAAAAGTGACGAAGAACATCACACTGCTGATGACTGCTAGGATACCATTCTCATTGGCGATAACAATTGCAGGACATCATTAGGTAAGAAAATCGCAGATTTACTATCTTTGTTATGTTGAAATAATACAATACAAAGAAAAAGTTCAATGTGTAATTGTTATTGACTTGTCTTTGCCTTCAAGACATTCACTTTTTCCTTTTACCCTGTAAAAAGTGTGTGTCTACTAATTAGCTTATTTATTTAGGTACCTACCTAAAGATACTACCTTCTTCAAAAGTAATTCTTATATTTAGTTTTAAGATTAGCTTGTATTTCTCATACTAAGTGTATTGTATTCTTTTTGAGAAAAAATAAATGTCATAAACCGTATAATGTTTTGTTGTGTGTAATGTGATGTCTCTATTTGTGTACTTGTAAAGTTTGTTCAAAGGTGTCACCTTAATGGCCTATTTAAAAACATGTAATATGACCTTTGATTATTAAATAATCTCTAAACTCTTTGATTATATGTGTGTGGTTTATTATAACTAAAGAGATATAAGTGTGGCGGCGGATTGACTTCTGTATCGTCAAATTGAAAAGGTATTGATGACAGTATAAAATAATTAGAAGGAAGTAGTTGAAACTTCTATGAACGTAACCGTAAAAGCCATTTTCAATTACCTACCACCGATAACGTCCATGTTCTTGGCTCTTTTCCTAATGAAACCGGACGAGGTAACCACGAATCGATTCCATTTAACACTGGAATATTAATGATAGACGACAGTAACTACCGTGCTACTAGGAACGAGGAGGAACTAACTTCGAAACCCCTAACCCTATTATGTCTCTGGTATCTGAGGAACTCGAATTCTATTCTCTAGATAGTCGATTTCGCTTACAATAAAATGGAAGACGTTTTATTATGCTGGAAACCAATTTCGTGGCTTTCAGACTTCTATGTAAGCTACGAACATTTTTCTGGATTGTTAGTTTAGTTTGACGCTGATTTTGAAACTTTCTGATTTGTCATGAGTACATATTTCTTTGTTTTATTTTTAAACTCAATTATATTAAGAAGGATACGGTATAGTCCGACCGCTTTAATGAGTCCGCCTTGCCCCATCAAAAGCACAGCATCCACAAAGTCCTAACAATATCCCACAGGTTATTTGCTTCAAAATAACCATAATCCACGTAGGTATTACGATATTAATAGAACCAATACGTGATCAACCTTCAGAATATTCCATTTAAATTGATACCTTCGCGAGGAGTCATTAAAGCGGTTGGTCTATAGTAAGGTATAGTATACATAATAAAGAAAAAAATGGGTTTAGTACAAGTTTTTCCATAATATACACAAAATATCTGCTAAGCAATGGTCCAGATTGAAACCAAACTCACGAAAAATTACGAACAAATAGTTTCAATCAGACAATACAGGTACGATTAAAAGTTAAGAGAAACTTCCTCCTAAAATGTTGAAACTCCGTATCCGAAACCGAAATAATTTCAGGGTAAAATATAACTAAAGCTCTCTAACCGCTGGCACCGCTAGGCGCTACTTATAGATAGCCACACAACTGAAACTGGCTGTCCTTAAACTTTCACTGTCGTTTTTCCACAGCAACCGTCTATCTCGATAGGAAGTACTTTTAACTAACACAGACGATTACTGCAGTCTGTAAACTATAACTATAAACTGTAGTGTATAAAGGGTGTAAATAGACCTATAACATAACCGAAAGGCACTTGTTCTCCCCGTCTTTGCGATATTTTTTTTGTTCTAGACCATACCTGGGAAACTTCTGGTTACGGAGATATTGGGAGTCAAAGTTGCAACTTTTTCACAATTTTTTTTTAAATATATGTTTTTAATGTAAGATTTATACTTTACACACCTCCACGACCCCCGTACTATTCAATCCATCCATCAGCACAATGCTTTGAGTGCTTTCCATCGAGTCCTACCGTAAAACGTGATTTTTCACCCCAAAAAAAAAGTCGATTCCCAGCAAAAAATTTTGCGTAAAGTTACTTAGTTTGATGTACAGAATGCTTGGTTGACGGCTAAGTGAAGGGCCTGTTTACACCCTGTATAACCTCTAGTGTATTTAACATTCGGTCAATTTTTTTTTTCTTTTTTTACGTCAGACCATAGTGTAGGCCTGTCATGCCTACGTATTAAAACTATAACATTAAACATTGATTCTTCTTCATCAAACCGTGCACCTTTTGACGTTCGCCTATGTAGAATAATATATAAAAACATATTCTGAATTTAAATTTGAAAGCAACAAAAGATTGCTCGATTTATAAAATTGTTTCAATGCCTACTGCAGTTAAAAGTAAACAAACAAAAGCAAGTTAGAAATTGGACTCACTTTTGTAAGGTTTCTGTTGAAGTTTTCGATAAACTCGTAGATGACCTGTAAGTGTTTCTATATTGCTCCAACCAAAACCGCAACGTGGTATTTATACTCTTTTACAAGTCTGTTTCCGTTATTTATTTTTGAAAACAGAAAACCATTTTATTGCTGAAACTGTCCGCATGTTCTTGTAATAAGAAAAGTTGTTTCAGTAATTTATATAACGTGTCTGCGGACTTTATTGTATCGATTGGGCCATTAATCTACAAAAGAAACTACAACAATAACAAAGATTAATAACGTATCTGAACTGACAAAGTTCTAACCATAAATGAAACTGAACAATACTATCTAAAATCTCGCCCAACTTTCAGCGCCGCTACAAATACTATTAGGTTCTAGATGTTTGTACACACTGTATACTCACACTTTTCCATTTCAAGCTGTTATAACAGACACTGCCAAAACAGTGAAATCTCCACCTTATCGCGATCAAAATTTGATTTACTTTTGAGTGGCAATGTTGTAGTGTTAACGATCGCGATCTGTGAAGTTGTTAGTAGTATCGTAGTATACGTTCCCTTTCGTTGGCAAGCTGCCGGCCGGCCGCTGATCAATGAACGTCTGTACAACCAGACTACTTTCACGCTGAACGTATTTTGAATTTGGAACGCTTTTTACTTTTTAAAGGTTAACGTAATCCGGCCAGGTTCATCAAGTGGATTGTTTATGAAACTCTTTGATGAGTCAGAATATAAAGCGTATTTGGGTGGAATTTTAAACAATATCTAATTAAGGGTTGAGAGTTTGTGTACAGTTTGTTTACAAAATCAAAGTGTAGATTGGTGTGGATGCTTTAAAGGAATGTTGCCTTCGCCGGCCGGTCATGTTTTGTGGATTTAATTTCAAAGTTTTAAAATGTTTTAAACCTTTTTGAATGAAAGGAATTTTCAATATCTGTCAAGTATAGGTAAACGGAACACCTAAATTACATCGAAATAGGTTTGTATATGGGTAAGTATTATAAGTTAGTAAGTATGTATACAAATAGGAAAACACATCCCAAACACCATCATAAAACCAAACACTGAAAACTCGACAAATCCCACAATAAAATTCACACAACCTGTTCAAAATAAATAGAAGAAAAAAATATCGTATAATCCTGAATAAATTGTTAGCAGCACGAGTACGTCTGTTCATATGCACAGAAAAAAAAAAAAAAATAGGTAGCAACCGACGTGCGAGACCGGAGAGAGAGCATTTCACACATTTCTCGACGACTTTTTCTATCTGCATCGCAAGCCTGTCTTGTTTATTTCGAAGACACCACAAAGAACTGTGTTTTTACTGAAGAAAGTACAAGATAAGCTTTGTGGTGAGAAACATAGGATATCTTAGCGCGTGATTGGAGTAAAGTGTACTGTTTTTACAGCACTTTTTGTGGGTGAAAATGATTATTTCGCTTCTGAATCTACTCGTGGTCTAAGACATCGTAATCCAAGGTTAAACCACGTTTAGTTACTATTTATAGACTAGGCAGTAAGTCTTCTTTGATGGTTCCATTGTATTCGAATAAAGCGCACTTAAGCAATCAATGCACATTGCTAACTACTTTGAACTTGAAGGCAATTCTTGCGGGCTGCAGGACTGTTCGAAAGAGATACCGTGGCCATGGAACACAAAGGGCAAAGAAGGAACATGGATGGGTTTTAGTAAGTAAAAGTCTGACACTCCCTTCCACTGCACCCAGAGCGGGATGGGTCATTTGTTGATTTCCCATCCGTTTGATTTGTTTACGAAACCGTCATTTCACTTAAGTCTATCGGCTAATAGCGTCTAATTCATACACTATCCGTTAAACACGCAAACAAAACATTAGTCTTGTTTATTGTTTATATTTCATGTGTAGCGTGCTTAACGTACGTACACGTTTGTTTATTATTAAACATCACATAATACTTCGGCAATGTTGTTGAAACTACGAGAGGCGCTCCATTATACCTACGTCTTGAAACTTAGATAGAAACTTCGTCTGCATAAAGAAAACAAGAAAGTTTTAAAGAAAATGTATAAAGATGAAGTCTAAAGTTCTTTTTAATATCAGGTAAGGCCTTCCTGTGTTATGAATATTCAAAATATTCAAAAGGGTCGGCTTGGACCCGGTGAAAATTCTCCGAAGCTGGAGTCTTTCAGCATCCCACTTAAGATCTTAAAGAACCCAATTAAATATAAAACGCTTATAAAAGGAAGCGCTTACAAAAGGGGAATTTTTGGTTCATGGTACAAAATGGAAACTCGCTGTCGAAAATTTAACCTACCTGTGTGTTGACGATGTCTGCTCTTTTTCAAGCTCCATAATTGTTATCTCGTCAGCTATGAGGATGCAGGTCGTACGTGTTATGACTGATTTTTAATCATTTATCCTAACTAGCTCTACCATTTTCTAGTGGAAATTAAATGACTTCACTACTATTCAATAATAAACTAGATTTTCATTATGTCTTTTATTTCTATTTTGTCCCAGTGTTGGGGAAAGTCTCCTATAGCTACCCGCTCTTTCCTATGTGTGGTGTTCTGATATTCGCGTTCTAATTATTACACTGCCACTTTTTTCAATCACATCAACCTACGTCCTATATAAGAATATTTAATTCATGCAAAATCTAGCGAGCCAGCCACAGTTTTCCTGCGAACACGACAGTCTTTAGTAACTTTATCATTAATAGTTTTTTTAACAAAGTTTCCTGACTGGAAACCTGGGTGGTTCTGTTTTGCGACAAAGTTTCCTTAACTTGGCTCAGGCTTGTCTCTTATCCTTTGCTTTGTTGACTGCGTGTCTGCTTTCACGAAATCCCGCCAACAAGTCTTAGATTTGTTGCCTTTTGGAGACAATACGAACATTTCTGACACGTTTGTTATTCATTTCCAACTCTGTAGATTTCTGAGCTTTACGTTATGTGGTTTTCACTTATCGGCCTATTATAATTATAAATCTTAATTTATCTCGACATCAAGAATTAAGGCACTGCTGGTTCACATATTATGCACAATCTTATGTAGAGGAAGGTGAATGAAGCAGGAAGGTCCTGAGGTACAGATCACCTCTCTGTTTCCGAAAATGGGGCCTGGATATCCTCCTTGTTTTATTGAAGTACCTTCCACCTACAGCGTATTTTTTTGTCATTGTAATTGCATTTCACCTTCTTTAATTAACCATACACGCGTTAAAATTAAACACGTAACTAACTAGGCCTTCCAAATTCGCATGTAATACATTCTAAATAAATTATCACTATCACACATCCGAGTTGCGTGCAACACTCACATACCATTGCATTTTAAAATTAATCGTAGTAGCCACCCCTGTCAACAGTCCACGACGGGTCAACGACCCCGCCTATTTAGAACGAACAATGTTTATAAAGTTAAAGGAATAGCAGGAAGTAGGGCGAGGGGCAGTGAGACACGGTCTTAATCCTCCATTCAACTGTTTTTGAGTTACAACACGTATTTAATGTATGTATAATGTATCTGTTGTGTGCAATCGTGGGATGTCAGCTTTATAATGGGGTAGCAAGTACAGCCCTTTCAAAGTTACTTTACCAACAAGTCAGCAACTCAATAGCAACCTTAGTGTTATGATTTTAAAGATCACTGTGAATTTGACAGTGATTGATGTTTGCGTGTCGTAAGCTAAAGGTTGAGTGCAGATTACTGCGGTTGTTTGTAAGTGAATCAACTAGGTGACAGTTCATGTGGATGGCGTAGGCGCGAGATTTTGTAGGGCATTGTGGGGGACGATCACTTGCCCTAAATAATTTAAGGACAAGGTACATAATCGTGGTCAACATTGGGATTACTTTTGATTGTGATAACCAGGATGTCAGAAAGGCAATCAGAAAGTGCATGACTATCAATTGCTAAGTATATCCAAGGAGTATT
Organism: Noctua janthe; assembly: GCA_910589295.1. Lineage (NCBI taxonomy): Eukaryota > Metazoa > Arthropoda > Insecta > Lepidoptera > Noctuidae > Noctua > Noctua janthe. The sequence goes on from OU342560.1 coordinate 7,386,037, forward strand.
TTATAAATGTGAACTAGTGAAATCTTATTCCATACTAACGCAAGGTAGGTAGGTTTACATGTTCTATAAATTACCAACAACCATACACGAAACCTATACCAACATACATAAATATAATGTTTTGTCTAATGCAACAAATGTGCTACCGTCTACGCACCAGCATAACTTATTATTCAAAACATAGCCAAAGCAAACAGCAAGTGTAAACTAACGCCTACTAAAGCACGTAGAATTTCCGTATTATTCCCGTTTATTAACCGTAGGTACCCACGGCTAACGTAATGGAAAATATTCGAGTAATAACTACAAAATTAGGTTGAAACTCGTTAAAAAGCCAACGGACGGTGGAACGAACCCTCAGGGAATGGTGCTCACAAAATACACATGCATACTTTTTGGGTGTCGGAACGCACGTTCCATTTTCAAATATTTTGTTTTTTCGGGACGCAAGGACGCAAACACACTCTACTGGTTTTATTTGCCAGTATGATATATGCAGCCTCTTTTGGGGGTTGATTAACTTTTTCACAAACGGAAACCATAGTGCCTCGCTTTTGGAACATTCATAAAAACGTCAATTCCTTTTTCATCTTCCAAAGAACAACGACGGAAATCGATTGTTTCTAGGTAGGACAATTTATTCGCTAATTAATAATGCAAACTTAAGCTACACTGCACAACCGATCGATGCAACAAACTGTCGCCATGTCGTGTTGCCAACAATACGTAGAACTTGTACGAGTTGCATCGCACCACCACTACATAACGACACGAAATATTGAATACAGTTTCAGTACGGAGGAAAGCAATCATTCATCATTGCTATTATTAGTCAGATTCACTTTGAAAGCGATGCGAGATTAGATCTCTCCCATTTGTGAATGTGCAAAACGGACGAAAATACAGCTTGGATAGTGAAATTAAATGATTCTTGACTGACAATTTCGTTGCAACTCGGAAGGAGCAGCTACCTTTTAAGTAGCATAAGCTTAAATAATAGCCGAGTCTTCTTAACAGTTATATTAGACTGTTCAAGTTTGTTTTAAATAATGCAGTCTACGAAAAACTTTCGTAAAAGGAAATGGATTAACTGTCTTGTTATCTAATTTGACTGCCAGTTAACAACTGCCAACGACATGTACTCAAAAAAAGATCGCATGCTTCCCTTATCTTAACCTCCTTACTAACCTTTCAGGCGGAACTGTAACCACCACCGCTTCGGTGCAGCTAACGACACCATTTTCCGTAATCTTCATTGCAAATATCTCCATCCAATCAAATCACTTCAACATCTAGTCCAGAACCTGTACATTATTAGTACTGACAATAATCAATTCTAAATAAACTATTTGGTACGACATTTTTGTAACAAAAATCTAAGTGAAAGTTAGAAAAAGCGACAGATAGAACGAAAAATATATTTGAAAAGTACACGCAAATTCGTCGCAAGCGCAATGCAGACTGAATTAACCGCCGTCGTCCCAGGGGGATTAACTGATCTAACTCGATGATACTCGGCTGGATTGCTGCAATTTCGTGCTGCTATTATTGCAGGCATGAGGGCAGGACACCGGCTCTCCGGCAAAATTAGTAAATAGACACTTGATGGGGCCAAATGGGCAGTGCCCGCGGCGTTCGGCTAATATGGTATCAATTTGTAAACTTAAAGTGACAGGTTGTTCGTATGACAGATGGGGTTGTGAAATGTTGGTAGTTCGGTTAACTGCCGTTTAGTGTGAAGTTGTTGTAAGAAGGAGTTGGTACCTCTTGAGCTCTTCGAATACCTACATGTTGGAAAATTATTGCGGGCAAGTTAACTCTTACGTATCCGAATGTGAAATACGTTGGAGATCGATGAATATATGACCCAACTTGATTCACTCACAGCACATTTTCCAAATTTGACTGCTTTATGCGTTATGTAGTGCGATTCTTCTTTTGATTGTACACTTGTGAGATACCGTTGTGTTGATAGTATTACTTAAGAGGCTGCATTCTGAAAGTTGCTTAAAACTGTCAAATATCAAATCACTGTCAAATATCGCCTTGTTTTTATTTATTTACTAATGTTACTGAACGAAGTTATGAAATATCGTTCTGAGTTGTACTAAAATATTGATTATTAATTGCAATCAATACCGTGACACTGAATATTTAGTTTAAGGGTGTAAAAAGCAACAGGCAACCTTCTTACTCCTAAAACTATAACAGCCTGTTTTTTTGCTCCGTGATAACAACACCCAATTCAGTGGTTGTCGGTGGCGTCGAAACTGTAGTCTAGATTATAGAGCTCTAAATTAAGATAATTGAATACAGTAAGGATTATTTCATGAAAATAGCAAAATATTTGACAGATATTTTCGCCGTTGCCAACGTTCAGGATGTTACAGCCTTTAGCTTCATACTCTCTAATTAAAGTAGATATCACAGGGATACGCAAGGTTTTAGGATACCTTCCTATGTAAACGTGAAACTCCAAGATGTATTTTGGGATCGTATTTTGCATTTAAATTAAAATTATTCGTTGATATAGGACGTCTCATGTTCCTTTGACAGCTAAATATAGACTTCACAAGTATTCCAATAAATCCTCGCGAGTTTAGGTAAATGTTATCTTGTGAATTGGAGGACGAAATGGAATTTTCAGAAGGTTCTTAGGAGATTATGAAAGCAATCAAATTTGTTGAGAGATCAGATCAGCGAACAGGTGCTTAAGTTAACATGTTGTCATTACTAAAACTTTTAATCTTCAGAAGAAGAATCTTAGCGTCTCGATGGCAATCTACATTGCGTCGGCCCTGAACTGAGCTGAACTGAACTTTTAATCTAGTGAAATCCAAGTCAATCGCCTTAATTTCATAACTCATCATCTGCCTAGCCTTTTCCCAACTATGTTGGGGTCGACTTCCAGTCTAACCGGATGCAGCTGAATACCAGTATTTTACATGGAGTGACTGCCTATCTGACCTCAACCACCCAGTTAGTACTGGGTAATACGATACCCCTTGGTAAAACTGGTTGTCAGACTTTGGCACACTGACTATGTAACGACTGTCAAAGATCTACAAATGACCCGCGACCAACGGCTTAACGTGCTTTCCGAGGCACGGAGGAAACTCGGTATGTAATGGGTGGTTACCCATCCACAGACCAACCTAGGCAAGTACGGCTTAACCTAAAGATCGATGTTATTATTTAGCCACGAGCTCCTCCTCCTTAATTTCATAACTATTATCCTGAAAAACAATGATCACGAGTAATCGCCAAGTCATCGGAAATGACCTTACGCAACGAAATATAAATGAGCACCCCAACTCCAAAAACGAATACGACAAAACCGCATCTCACACGTCCGGAATGTGTCGAAATTCGCGCTCATTCGCACGACACGTCACGGAAAAGTTAACAGATAGTTGAATGTGGTCGAATGTCACATGTCGCATCACGCGCCTCGATCGAAGGCCGGTGGGGCCGAGGGGATCTGGGGAGGCTGGAGGGAAGCGCTCGGAGGATATTGTCGATTTCAATGCGCCGCCGCCGGAGACAACGCAATCTGTGCGGGTATGCGCGCATGCAGTTAAGGGCTCGGAAGTAGTGTGGGTTACATGACATATTGATGGCCTTATTGCTTCTTTGTTTTGTTATTTGAAAAATCATTAGCCCTAGCACGAACGTGCTACGTATACATACCTAATATGAATTAAAATATAACTATTCTATGGCATTTTGTTATTGTGTGAAACGAATATTTTCAATTTTAAAATCTTTCAAAACGTTACGTTTACGTATTTTTGAATTCACGTTTTTCTATTCCTAAGTAAAGTTTGATCTTCGGGTGTGCATGGAAGTAAAAAAAAAACATTTCCGACGACAGAAAAAAAAACACACGAACATCAAAATATCGGTATTCGGTTTATTAGTTTACAAAGTTTTTAAGAGTCGTTTCTCGTAATTTACATTACAGAAGATACACATCCTCGTGCAAATGCATCTCTGTTTCATACAAATTCATTCATAACGTCAAGTTCCACGAACATCATAGATAGTTTCCTGTAAAAATAGTTTTGTTTTCATGCCGCAAAGCGAGATAAGTTGCGCTACAAATCTTATTTATAACGACAGGGCTACAGTCGCAGATGCGTGTCTTACAGCGACGACTGTAGCGAAGAGATTGAGGAGCCCTATTCTGAGTTAGTTCGGGAAACGTTATCGTTTAATTGGCATTACCTGTGTATGTAATGTTAATTTATTGTTATGCGCTCATCATGCAACGCTTATTGTGTCAGATTTATTTCTACTTTCATCTATCAAAACTTTGGGTTTTTTTTTTAATTTTTAAATCATATTAAGTTACTTATTTAATTATCTAACTGACTGACTCGTTGGTCCAGCTCGCAAGAGCTACTGCTGGCCATTAGGTCCTGGGTTCCGATTACCAGATCAGGCATTAAATTGGGTTTTTTCATGTTACATGACTTAAACAAAACTGGCGAAATGAGGCTGTACTATTAGGTTCACACCTCAGCCTAATCCTTCAGGGATTACAGTCGTGATGTTATCCTATGATAAACGTAACAATGTTTTACAAATAACCAGGTTGCCAGCAGAAGTGAATCCTCCTTTTAAGTAATCCAGATCTCCTCTCACGACGTCACAACCTAGGTCCAGAATAAGTGTTCCATCATGTCAATATATGTTTTATAGAGCTCGTGCATCCTGTTCGGAGAGGCGACGGTAACTGTCGTGAGCAAGGAAGTCAGCAATGTAAGAGGATGGTGCTGTTTAGTCTGACAACGTTTAAATATAGATCGGCGTTTGTCTAGGCATCTGGGAGAGTCCGTCTTTCTCGTGTTGGAACAGCAATGATCAGCATTTTCTTTATGTGTGGTCATTCTGCAGTTATTGGGACCGTTAATTGTAACAGTTTCTTTCTTGTGCCTAAACAGCTGGTCACGAATTATTTTTCTTAGTGCGATGATTCTGGCAGTTTTAGGGACTGACAATTTCTAACAGACAGGCCCAGACAAGGCAACATTCTATCAGCTTTTACGATAATAACTTTCATACGACGGCATACGAAACGCTTTGAAAACGATTACCACTCGTTAACCTCAGGGGTCTCACTTCAATAGTGGACTTATAGCACAAGGTAGTAGAAGCGTTTTTGTCCAGTTAAAATATTAAAAATCTTTTGAAATTCAACTGACCCGTCAATATCACAACACCTTTTTGATCCTTTCTGCTTTATATTCACACCAAAGTGAGTCCCAAAAGTTCAACGTATTTTATTATGTCACTAATATTATATCGATAAAATACAACAAAGAAAAACATTCCATGTTGAATTTGTAAAGGAGTTTTACAATATTTATCACTTTGAGCCATCCCTCAAAGGACGACTAGCGAACTTCTTCGAACTCCTAATCCTCTCATACATAACAAAGCTATTTTAGACCCTACTTCAGCAACAATAAGGTTCGTAGTATTCTATAGAATCCGTTAAAGGATAATTTCGCAAGGTTCAAATAAATCACATCGTTTAGGAGCGGAAGGATGCATTCGTTACAATGTAAGTGGATGTTTACATAATATTTTATCCAGTTCAAACATCCGAGAAGCAAGTAATACATGTCCTAACAAATTGTTAATCCAGAGCTGGGCAAAATACATGCTTTGCTTTAATTAAAATACAAATTACAAAATACTATCTCGCATGTATTTAAAATATAAAATACAAATTACAGTCATCATCATCTGCCTAGCCTTTTCCTAACTATATTGGGGTCGGCTTCCAGTCTAACCGGATGCAGCTGAATGCCAGTATTTTACATGGAGCGACTGCCTCCACAACCCAGTTAGTACTGGGTAATTCTATACCCCTTGGTAAGACTGGTTGTCAGACTAATACAAATTACAGTATTTTAACTATTTTTATTTAAAACACAAATTAACAAAATACAGTCAGGTGTTAGGTTATATAAATAGAATAGAATAATCCATCGTGAAATTCGTACTTCTTTCTTTCTTCTTCATCTTTATCGTGTGGTTTGTGCCTATTCAACTGCAGATTTGTAAGATCGCTAAAATGTATTTATGTTCAAATGTGTTTTTTTTGCCATAAGTATTTGAAATACTAACTACAAAATACTTCAGCATCAGATATTTGAAATACCAATTTCAAATTACATTTTTAAGAAGTAATTGAATTACAAATACCAAATAAGTATTTGTGTTTCAATTACGTATTTTAATTACAAGTAATTCAAATACTGCACAACCCTGTTAATAGCTTAGTGAATTCTGTGGTACTTACAACAATTCAATAAGTAAGTAGTTCGTAGGGTAGAAGTTCCATTCACAAGAGAGAAAAGGCAAGACAGGTGTCGTGTACTCCACCTATTTTTTCAGAGATAGCCTTTTCACCACTATGTTTGAGTCTGCTTCCAGTCTGACGGAATACAACTTAATACCAGTAATTTACATGGAGTGACTGCCCATCTGAACTCTAAAAATCACTCACATGCACGACACCACTTGATAAGACTGATTGTTTTAACTAGGATGGAAGAGGAAAAAGGAATGAATAGAATGGAAAATAGGTAAATCAAAAATAAAACTACTTAATTAGGGGCGTTAATTAATTAATTACGAGAGGCAATTTTGCCGTTTTTTTGACCCTTTGGTGAGACGCCGTGAGGCCTGACCCCCACGTAATTAATGAATGCCCCCTTAGGAGTTTTATCAATCCACTCCATGTAAACAGCAATCCTTGTCCTTCATATTTCATGAACTTGCCAATTTAGACCAGAACACATCTTAATCTATATAAGTCGGGTCATAACCCGCAAATTATGCCCGAAGCGTGTTTCAGACGTCTCACGTACGAGACACGCTACAAAATGGGCGTACAACTCAATAAAGCGTAGCACACACGTTCGCTCGAGAAGTCTCCAGGGCCCTCCAGCACACAATGGCTGCCCGACACCCAGACTGTCTACACCTACCCCCTATATATTGTACTAATGACGACCTACGAGCTAATTAGGTGTAGAGCGCTAATTAGACCAGCGTGTGTCTGATCTTTCGGAATTAATTAATTTTATATTTTTCTTCCGTCATTACGTTGGGACGTGACAGCTGTTTATGAGTTTTTAATTATTTTCATCATTGTTCTAAGCCAGCGGTGTCCAACATAATTTTATGGAGGGCCAAGTCTAGTAGTTTTGTAACCGTAGCGGGCCAAAAGAAATGCAAAGTGACCCCAATTTTTTTTAAACAATATTTTCGCAATATATATTGATGTATTATAAAGTTTTAAATCGCTCCCGGGCCGAATGAAATACCTATGCGGGCCGCTAGGTGGGGCCATATGTTGGACGGGCCTGTTCTAAGCGATCTTTGTGTCTAAAATATTATATCCTTTATTATGAAGATAAAAACTTCACCTTAATTCCAAAATACAGATTCCAGACATGGTACTGTCCTTAATGATAGACGGTTGCCAATGTGTTTGTGCCTTAAAAACGCCCATAAAAATCGAAAAATAATGTTTCATTAATAAAATCTCAGCCAAAGATATCGCATAAATCATTTTAGATATAGAACACATATCAAAATTAAACAAACAAAGTTGATGGGATACTGTTTACGTAATTAATTTAACCGTGTAACTTAAGAAACCTTGCAAGCGATACATTATTCCAACATATTGCTCCTAAAGTGGTTTACACAACAACAAATGGTGGAAGAACCCCTTACATTTGTAGCTCGTATTTCACTAGATTTATTTTTACAGGCGCTAATATATCACAAGGACCAAAATAGACTTGCTTCGAATCTGGTCCTGCGATACGACTATTATCTCTCACACGGTATTCCCTATTTTCTCACAGAAGATCTGTCAGACACATGTGCGCACAATTAATCAGGTTCACAGGGACGGCTAAGACATCTGCGAGTACCTTTGTCCAAATGTCAATTAGGAAATGGTTACAGATTCGATAGCAGAAGGGCCAAGATAAATGGACACTAGCAATAAAAAGCACCTGACGAAGATTTAGGCGACAAAGCGCTTCGCAAAAATCAATCAACGAAATCTTGTAGAGATAAAACGTGGAAATTAAGGGGAATCTCGTTTTTTATACCAGCTCCGCCCTGTTCCGTTTTGCGAAGACAAACTTGAAATAAGTTTCGATTGAATCTTTAATTAAATTCTTGTACTTATCAGTTTCAATTTATTATAACGAAAGTAAAATGACATTTTAGCGCTCTTCCTCAGACATTTTAAGGTATAAGATTTGAAACGCAGAAGTTTACGTAGTTTCAGTGATAACTGAAATAACTGTCCCTTTTTATCACCTTTGTGTTCTTCACTTTGCTATTAAAAAAACCATTCAAAAGGAACATAAATTATCCTAATCCCAGAGACAAACTTTTGCTTTCAATAAATAATTTATATCGTAGAATTATTTTATCAAAAAACAGACTGAAATAACAGAAGACAACTCCCGTAAATCACGGGTGTAGACAAAGGTATCCCTTAACTATATCAACATTTAGCAAGCTATGTTTATGCCCCATGTAAGAGGAACAAGAGGCCTAAAATAACTCCGACAATAATAATAAAATCTCAAATCTCAGATTTAATTTACTATATTAGGCTAACCCGACGTGTTCAGAATCCCGATACCAATCAAGTCAATTGCAATTAACTTCAGGAAACTGTTAGTGTCGGAGCGCTAACGTATCGAGAGCCGAGTGCTATCGACTCTAATGTGAAGTGACATTGATTGCGCCAGCAACACTTTAGACCACTAACAGCGTTAGTTTTCGAGATCTTAACTGACCACATAAACATTTACGACTTTTCAATTGGTTCACAGTTCACACTGTGGTTGTTTTTATTGCCCAGATTTGTGTTGTTTTATTTTTCATCGGATTTATACTGGCAATATGTGTATAACGCCTGTAATTCCTAAAGCATAACCTTTTTGGGATTATCGGCGTTATGTTCTGTTGTGTGTGTTTATTTTTCTTTGATTATTAAGGTAAGTACTTTTATTATGATTTCGATGATAATGTTATTTCTACGATATATTAAGCCTAAAGATGCTATTTTTTATTTTAACCATAGGTTCTTTTCAAGCTGAAATGTATGTAACTCGTTTATTTTCCCAGTAGGTAGGTTGTAGAGGCCAAAGGTATTAATTGATACATCAACATTTCTCCAGTACAGTATTCGCTTCTAATATTTCTAATCCTTCATCCACAAATACGCTGTCCCATGCATTATCAGCTTTTAAAAGCAAACCGTAGTTTACAAGTTCACACCCTTCGTTTCTCACAGATTGTAAAGTGTCAACACACTGCACGTCACGTCGTACTAATTGTTTGTTTATATTAGCCAGCCCTTAGCCAGTACTCGTTGAAAGCTGTCAATTAAATAAAACGACTGTATTGTCGTCTAATACTGCTGAGCATGAGATCCTGGGTAGGGTTGCTAGATCGGGCCAAGTGTTATTGGGTTTTTTCATCAGGAGCCACGGAGACTGGATTTGTTCCCGGTTGATGGCAATATGCTCGCCCCCTATTACATGAGATTTAAACATAACTGCTGAAATGTGGGACTACTATTAAGTTCACCACTGCATAACCCGATTGGATTCGGGTATAACAGGCTCGATGTTATGTTATGTCAATGAAATAAAAACGAAGTGCGGACATAATGGTTCATTAATTTGTTTCTGAACGATTCATAAAGTGCCCATTGCAGCTTCATTTGTATCTGAAAGGTAGCGCACTCAGTGTAGCGGGAGTAATGAGTTGTATTGTTTGTTAATGAAGCCAATATTTACATTTGGTTATTATGTATAAGGTATTTAAATACTGGCAATATTTTTGTGGTTTATTAAAGTAAATTTGTAGTATATTACGTGAATAATCATTTGAAAAAAAACCACTAGTACGACTAAAGAATATTTAAGATCAAAAGTCATGTTAGTTTCTGTTTCTGTCGTGTGGATTTCTGTTAAAATTAATTAAGTAAAAAAAAAATTACCCTACCCTCTAAAAATTCACACACATGTAACCACCTAACGAAGCGACATTAAATAAAATCAACATAAAAAGCTCTTGATAATTTTCACCCAACTAACGTTTCAAAAATATCTACGCTCTCCAACGCGGATTTAAATTTTCAAGCACTTTCACGCAGCCACTAGTGTTGTACGTAGATAAGTGTGGAAAATGAGAGGAAAAACCTCTGCTTTTATGAAGTATGAGGCGTTATTTATACAGCCTCTGCGACCCATCACATTTGGTTACCCTTCCCCGAAATTTTCAATTTAAATTCGCCGAAATTTTCGGGTTATTAATACGTCCTATGAGTGGAAGTCTGTAATCTCTTTATCTACTCCCAAAATACCGTAATTTTTATTATCCAACAAACAGAGGATGGTTATTTTTTTCAAAATGAGGGTTATAATATTGTTATGTATGATTAAGTCTATAATCACTTTAATAAACTCCCGAAATATCTTCATTTTATTAAAAAGAAAATTGTCAAAACAAAATATTATCAAGACAAGATATTTAATATTTTATTATTCAATTTATTTTAACATAAGCATAAAATCTCCTGTGATTAACCATTCCTTTTGCAAATCCTACCATAGTGACATATTACAACGTTGTACTCCAAAAGAACCACAAAAAACTGTGTTGTGTCGCTGCCGTTGCTGTGTTATTTCAGCGCGGCTTAGTATTTTCAGCTTTTTTTTTGGTACCGGTAGTAAAACAAATCCTCACGTATAATTTGTCATGTCCGTCTGTCCGTTCTACCGGACCTTTCATTCATCTGCCCCAAAATTAATGTTCGACTCGTGTAACTTTGCACCCACCTATCTGTAACCAAATTCTGAGAATATACAGGGTATGTCCATAAATGAGAGTGACAAGTTTAAAGGAGTACCCATGAATACATATGTTTTTTTTTAATATTTATATGTCCTTGGACACGGGCATACAGCAATTATATGTATTTCCTTTGTTTTAAAATGTGACGTTCGATAGTGCCTTATATTGGCCTGATTGAAATAAATGGTTCGACTTTGACATTATAAACTTAAATGTTCTAAAAAATAATTACGTAACCTAAGTACAAAATATAATGCTAGCGTTCGACAGTCGACATGTTTCTGGACAAACTAAGTACAAAATAAAATGCTAGCCTTCCAACGTCGACATGTTTCCAGATAGACTTTATCCAAATAAATTGGTAAATGTTGTAAATATTCTTTATTATAAACAAACACACGTCATGATACTTATCGAAATATTTACCTATCCTTAACATTTTATGATAGAAGAGGTAAACATAATCCTACGTATAACTGAAGACATGAAAAAAATATAAAAGCGCCCCTCTCAACAAAATATTCTAAGGCATAGGGCTCGCTAGATTCCGGCTCACTGAACATGGAATCAAACGTCTCGTATCGTTCACATCAAATTTCTTCACTTGGCCTCCCATATTTTACTACAATACCTTATATTTTTGCATTAGGATCTTGGTCCTTTAACGAACGCGCTAAGATAGCCCGATTATATTTCTGTAAATATGTATTTTGTTGACCTGCAGATGGCATTAAAGGCAACATTTGAATTTAAACTTTAAGCTTTCGCATAAAGTCTCATAACATTAACGTCGAAAGGACCAATTTTACAAATAAAATCCAATCTTATTGACACGAGTAATTCAATAGAATAGTTTTAACAATGTCTCAAGTACTCGTTCAATAAATACAGTCGAATCAATTATTAAAATCTATAGACCGAAACCACTCAAATGCGGACAAACATCTTAGCATCCTCTCTATCTCATTATACGAAGGAATTCAGTTTCAAAGGCATTAATGGCATCTTTAAGAGCTTATGAGAATTCCCGTGTTCTTAATTACATTCCTTTGTTCAGGTGAATAGCTCTAGTGGGCATCTTTTTTAATTAATCGTTGATATAAAAAACGTATTCAAGAAAATCATTTACTATCTACTTGATAAAATACGTTTTCGGAATAAAATATGATGGTAATAGGCCAAAACGTGGTATATACCTACTCTAAAACTAGCATTCTATTTGTTGCGTTCATACAGCTTGTGCCAAAGAGATAACTCCATAATTGTTCGAAGGTTATAAAACTGAATTTATTCGAGAATACATGATACCAATTTAATGCTCTGTATATAATAACTTTAAAACTATTTATATGTAAATTGTCTCCCACACCCAATCATTTTAATAAAGTCAGCATAAAATTATTAAAATGGTTTTTTTGTCCTTCGGGCTTAAGGTACTCCTAGCTACTTATACTTAGCTTTTAAATTAAAGGATTTGACTGGTCAACATAACTTAGAAGAACCATTAAACATCGCCGTGACTTATATTAATTAAATAAATATTTAAAAAAGATACGATCGATATCTAGGACATCTACTCACCGAGGACCTTAAAGACCATGCTGACATGGACCGGGATCGGAGGGCTCTGTCGGTGCGAGCCAACATGATAGCCCGCAGGTTTTCATGTTGTACTACGGGTGTGAAAGTCACGCTTTTTAGGGCGTACTGCACATCCTTATATACTTGTAGCCTGTGGGTTGACTATAGTGAATGGGCATACAGTGCCCTCCGTGTCCAGTACAACAACGCGTTCCGGGCGGTGTTGGGGCTGCCCCGTTTCTGTAGCGCATCAGGGTTGTTCGCGATGGCACGCACTGATTGTTCCTACACTTCTATGCGTAAGCGGTGCGCGTCCCTGGTGCGCCGGGTGCGGGACAGCCCCAATTGTATCCTGGCAATGATAGCCAACAGGCTGGACTGCCCTTATATCCGGCATTGTTGTGGCAGGCATGTTGCTGTTCCAGTGCCGGTTAGAAAATTGTAATTATTGTGTGTGTTTTTTTTTGTGATAAATAAATTATATTAGGTTATGCACTAGCTTATGCCCGCGGCTTTGCCGAGTTCTTTGTACTACTGGGATAAAAAGTATCCTACATGTTAATCCAGGTTATAAAGTATCTGTATGCCAAATTTCACCCAAGTCCGTCCAACCGTTTTTGCGTGAAAGAGGAACAAACATCAGTCCATCCTCACAAACTTTCGCATTTATAATATTAGTAAGATTGACAGCAAAACTGATTTATTGACAAAACTTTGCCAGATTTTGAAAGAAAGATCAACTAAAGATACCATTGAGACAAAAGAAAGTCAGTGTTGGTAAATGCAGACTAAATCGATTTCCACCGGTCACGTGGAAAGCTCTGATAAGAAAGTGAGACAACATTGACCCAATCGTTCCAAAAGGGGTGGCTCGTGGCTCATTGTGACACCTTATCTATCGAGCCATCTCAAACGGGGGATGTTACGAACCAATTTGTCGTAGTCGTGAAATTGGAAAATTCAATTTCAGACGTATTTGCTGCGATCTACTTTGGTTGTTGATGTAAAAATAGCTCACTGGTTTTGAAGGTTTCACGTATTTTTGACGTGTGTAGGTAGATGTTGGGTTTTGGAAATTAATAAGGAGTGTCAAATGTCAATGATATCAAGGGATATGACAAGCAGAACGAAAAAAAACAAAGTAATTTGTCTATACTAATATTATTAAGAAGTAAACTCTGTTTTACACACTCAACACACACACAACACAACACAACACACAACTCACAACACTGTTTTATTTTGTTTTACTGTATTGTTTTTTTTTTTTATTTTGTTTTTCGGAAGATATCCCGTAAGTGACAGTATTAGTTTAAGAAGTAAAGTTTAGATGTCGGGGGCAGGGGGGCTAACTACTGATACGAATCCGAAAATTCTTTCACCAATGTGTGATAGGCTATATTTAAGTTTTAAAAGGTCCTGTCCGCAATTTTTGACCATAACGGGTTCGAAGTTGCGAACAAAAGCTAGTAGCATTATGTATTCCTCGGCCTGTAGACACCTGGAAAACATGCTGTTGGAACTGATATGAAAGATCAAGTGTGTTAACCAGTTGAAATCTATGTAGTTAAGAGAGAGAGAGAGAGAGAGAGAGAGAGAGAGAGAGAGAGAGAGAGCGAGAGCGACGCGGACGGCAAAAAAAAAGTCTTCAGGTTTGTTGGGCGATTCCCTTGGCACAGAGATAAAGTAGGTCTTTTTTCTTTTATGAACTCGAAATAAAAAATAAATACTTAAGTCATCATCATCTGCTTAGCCTAGCCAGTGTAACCGGATGCTGCTGAATACCAGTATTTTACATGGAGCGACTTCCTATCTGACCTCCACAACCCATTAGTTACTAGTTAGTATTGGATAATACGATACCTTTTGGTAAGACTGTAAAAAATAAACACCAAGAAAAGTAAAGCTATCGTAAAACTCATATAAAACAGAGTTTCTTAAAAAAATACTTATCACGAGTCGCGAAAACAAAATAAAATAACGTTTAAGTCGGCCCAACTTTTCCTGTAAACAAAATATCATCAAGCTTATAAAAGCTATTTTTCTTTATAAATAGTCAATGTTCTAACAATAGAACATTGTCTATATCTCTGCAGGTATTTCATTTGTAAAACCACTTGGTACGAAAGACAGAAGCCTCACTTCGAACAACGCATGATAATCCTGTCATGCGTACTTACGAACGGGGGTTTCTTTGGTCAGAGTTTATATGGGAAATCGTAATAGTATTTAGTATTTGACTAGCGGGATAGATCCCGCTAGGCTGCTGCCAATCTTGCGGACTTACAGCTAGGATAGGTGTATGTCTATACTTAATTGATTTGAAACTACCTAAGGGATTTTTCCTAGGAGATGAATTTGCACATCACTTTTTTTGCATAGCTGAATTTTAACCACAAAAAAAGGAAGTCTTCAGACTTTCTAGACAAAAGACCAGTTTTAAGACACCTTTGAGAAACACAAGGTTCTTGAGCTTGTTAAAAACAGTATCCGATTACCCTTCTGCATTAACTTTTCTATGGAGGAACAATGTAGCCAAGTCGTGGGGCGACTCGGTTTCCGCTACATAAAGCCGCGAGAGGGCGCCTCCATCGATCGGTGAGGTGGTTCTGTAGCACAAGAATGTTACTCAATGTGATAAAATGTTCAGGTTTTATTGAGCAGAGATGTGAGATGTGGGAACTGGAACGGAATAAATTGTAAAGGAAATTATTTGAATACAATTTTTACGTTTCGTTTATTTGTCATAAAACAAAAGTAACAAGCGTGCATATTGGATTGTCTACAAAATATATCCACTTTTGGTGACGAAGTTTAAGCAGATCGGAAAACTTAATAACAAATACACGTCTTCTTATTCACCCACCCAAAATAATAAAAGAATAGTCCACCTCCAAAGTTAATATAAAGCCAACCGTTCAAGCTCTCAACAAAGCCTTAATCTGTTAAGAAAGTATTAGCATAAACGAGATACCCTAGCCAGGACGTGAACAATGCAGGCTAACGGTTGCCACCCCTTTGCTTAAATTATACACCAGCCAGTATTGTTCAAAGTGGTATAGAACCTCTATGTAGCTTTGTGTAGAGGATACCATATTGTTTAACTTCAAATAATACAACAAAAGAGCTGAAGAATAAACAAATTTAACTAGGTGGTATTTTCAGACGTAAACCACTATTGCTATAAGACAACTAAATAATATGCTCAGAAAATAAATACGAGCAAATTAGTATGCGCCCAATTAATTTTCCTATACGAATGACTACTAGCACCGATAATATAATACTCTACAAGGTACGTCTTACTGACTAACCACACTTATTCAGCTCTGTTCGGCTTTTGCCCATAGAAAACAACGATTTTTAATGGAGATCCGTACGCATCTGAGTAGACGTGAAAAGCTGAACGGATGCGTACGCATCTCCATACAATACACAAACAAAAGCTGAACAGAGCTGAATAAGTGTGGTAAGTTCCTTAAAGCAGGAGTAATTCCAGTGTGGGAAAGAGACAGAGCTATACAGGTTGTCTAGCGCACTCTCTTTCCCACACTGGAATTACCTCTGCTTTAAGATGTCATGGTAGGCCACCAGGTCTGAAAAGGTATTCTTGAATTTGAATTTAGCACCTTGGCTAAAGGAATCGCAAGAGGAGCACACTAATCACTGCATGCATGTTGTCTGAATCAAAGAAGAATGTCTTTAAATTAAACATAGGCTAAGAAAGAAAAGATAGGCGGGAAAAACTTCGACGGATCATGCATACAAATAGACGAATAAATACTAAAGCGTGACAAATGCAAACCATTACAACCAAGACTTTGATGACCAGAACAGACATTGTTTATGTCAAACAAAAAACAAAATTCATTCCAGTCGGCTTTTGTTTCTAGCGAGAAAAATCTAATAAACGGTTCCTCGGCTCCAAAGACACCATTTCTTAAGAAAGATTTATATGTAAATGATATTACAACGTGACAGGAATTTTGAAATTTTTCTCAAGAAACATCAACGTCACTTGAATGTTAAAAATGTGATTTTAAGATGGGTTCTGAAGATTTATTACCGCGCAAAAGAAAACTTGGGAGGAAGTGGAAAATTAAATTGAATTAGCGAATTTCTCTCTTCTAGCCTAAACTCATTTAAATTTAAGTCTAGCATAAAGGGCTCTCACACATAACTCTTTTAATGATTCATTGATAAATACAGGCCTATTGCTACCATCTTTGCTCTTGTAGGCGATTTCAAACTACCAAGTCCGGACGTGGCCATAAATAAGTAGTTTTTTACTTCCCATAGTCATACGAGAGAATTTATTAAGAAAACAATCGTGCCTAAAAGATAAGTTAAAAAAAAAAAATTGAAATAAGATTATGTGCACTATCGATTTACTTAGATTTAAGTGTTACTTGTTCACAGTTTTTCGTCTGAAAGTGGTTTTCAAGAGCGTGGAGCTTGGAACAAGCAAAGAGAGGCCTGTCTATACCTAGCAGTGGGTGATGTCAGGCTGTGGATGATGATGTTGATGATGATGATGAGTGGACCCACACGAAGGCCCCTCTCCCATTCTAAATTTTTCAACGGTAAAATAGAAATAGACTTATACTCAAACAGTAACTAATTAACTGCGGTGAAGCTGTTGACAGCCTCGGACACCATGGCCTGTCCTGCTACAGGAGCGCAGGTTGCACGGCACGCCAGCATTAACGACATTATTCGTCGAGCCCTTGCCAGCGCCGGCGTACCAGCGGTTTTAGAACCAAACGGCTTGGTACGTGACGATGGCAAGAGACCAGACGGCATGACGTTAGTGCCTTGGAAGGTGGGTAGGCCTTTGGTGTGGGACGCAACCTGTGTCGACACCCTTGCGCCATCTCACCTTTCAAGCACGGCGGGCTGTGCAGGCGCTGCTGCTGCGGCTGCTGAGATCCTCAAGCGGCGCAAATACTGTAACCTTATTGGTAACTACAGTTTTGAGCCGTTTGGGGTCGAAACACTCGGGTCATGGGGCCCGAGTGCGCGTCTCCTTTTTAAGGAAATCTCTCGCCGACTGGTCGACACTTCGCGTGACCAGAGGGCTGGCTCTTTCTTTGGCCAAAGAATTAGCATTGTCATTCAGCGTGGCAATGCTGCCAGTCTTCTGGGCCGTTACCAGATGACAGCGATGCGGAGGAGTACTTTGACGCCTTTGTGTCCTATTGTCGTCGTTGTTTAGATGTTTATATTTTCTTACTTTTAGTCTTATTTTTATCATTAGTTTAGTTCTATTTGTAGTCTGTATATAATGTAAATATGTTAATAATTACTCTTGGAACAGATTATAATTTTATTATTGATACTAATTAAAATTACTGATGTTTCACAGTTGTCTGTTTTACCTAAGTCGGGGCAAATAATTAGGGTGGTACAATTCATGCAATACATTTTGTTCTGTGATTCCAGGCTGGCAAAAAAACATGAAACCACAAACCATATAAAAGGACTGGCGCAACACAATTAATTGGGCACACGAGTGGTCGAATAATACCCATATTTTGTTTATCCAATTGATTTTCAGAACTGGCTAACCATTGCCATTGAATACCGTATTGGTATTTCACAGTAGATTTAATTATCCCAGAAATAGCTCATTAATAATTTTACTGTTGTGGTTCATGGAATGCTGTGAGCTATATAATATACGTAGAACACAATCAGTGACTTAAAACCACACATACATACGTAACCTCATACTTTTTTTACCATGGGGCTAATAGTGATAGCCAAAAATAGAAAAAAACCGGCCAAGTGCGAGTCGGACTCGCAAATGAAGGGTTCCGTACCATCGTAGTAGGGGAATCACCTTCATTTTTAATTATTTTTTATTACAGCGGCAACAGAAATTCTGTTAAAAATCTGAACCTTCATGCGATACAGCCCGCTGACAGACAGACGGACAGACTGACGGACGGACAGTGGAAGCTTAGTAATAGAGTCCCTTCGGGTATGAAACCCTAAAAAGGCGTGCTTTTATAGAAACTACAACACGCCATCTGCTACGATTCGGACATACTCCTTTTCCCTCATCCACATTCATACATCTGGTCATACACGAAACCATTGCTAATTTTATCAGCGATCTTACTTATCATCATAACATCAAATCCCCATCCTAAAACCCTGACATAATAATGCAGTACCCACTGTACCCAGCGGCTGAAAACATAAAATGAGCCTTAAGAAACATTTTATTGCGACCACAACTCTACTTTATGTTATCCGTAAACATTTGGTTCCGCGGATAAGTAGATACGGGGAGTTTATGAGAATATTATATTTTATATTTTACTAGTGACCCACCCCGGCTTCGCACGGGTGCAATATATATATATTTAAACCTTTTTCTTAAATCACTCTATCTATTACTGAAAACCGCATCAAAATCCGTTTTAAAGATCATACACAGGGACAGACAGCAGGAAGCGACTTGGTTTTATATTATGTAGTGATATAAAGATCTGGCTCCTCAAAAGCTATAGGTACTTATGTAGGAAGTCGTAGGCATAAGCATAGCATAATCAGCCTATAATGTTCCCACTGCTGGGACACAGCCCTCCTCTCTATGAGAGGGAATTTGCTATAATCCGCTACGTGGACCCAGTGCGGGTTGGTAGATGTCACATCTCTTCAAATTTTTGGTTCTAGGACATGACGGTTTCCTCACAATATTTTCTTTCACCGTTTTGAGAGCAGTGGTGATGAAATAAATTACACAAAGTAATGCCCCTGCCTGACTTACTGATCGTAAGTCGGGTCCGCCACCACTGGGTCACCGCTGCTCTCCAAGTCGTAGGAGTCGGTAAAAATTCATTGATCAAAATTATCTTACCGTTATTTCAGGTAAACTGTACCTACGTCCTGTCCGCTCATACTTGACAGTTTTAGATGTCTTAAGCTTTTTTACACTCCTACTTATAATATTATAAAGAGGTAAAGTATGTAGGTAGGGGTTAATCATCCGCACCACTGCACAGCTATTCACAAACGATTCGATTTCGATTCGAAAAGTCGTATGTCTATCTTTTGTTGGCATTACTAAAGCGAGCGAGATAGACATACGACTTTCCTGATCTGATTCTGAAAAAATATTTCACTAATGGGAAGCTACATTATCCCCGAGTGTCGTGGGCCTTTATTAACACGTTCCCGTGGGATAATTTCTGGCCATAACCCGAGCAAATCCGCGGGCAAAAGCTAGTCCCTTATTTATCTTATTAAACCTACTTTATGTAGGAACAAATTACTTCTTAAGATGCAAAAATTCTGCCTGGAACCTACCTGCTTCTTCAAATTGAAATTAATTTAAGCTAACATTAAATTCGCAAAGTCAACGTTACTTAATCAGTTACCGCCTCACAGCAAATGTTTACCGGTAATTACCGAAGTGAAACTCGCATCAAAAGAAGTCAGCATTACCATAGAAGACACAGTTTCGCCTAGTCACTCGGTATAAATAGATCCCTGCGGTACGACGATACAATGTTTGATTTATGACTCCTGATAGCCTGTTGAGTAAAATATTATGAAGGCGGTAGCAAACGATGGGGGAGGATTGTACGTAAAGTTAATTTTGACCGTGAAACTACTAAGTTTGTATTGACGGGTTCGGAAATAGCGGTCTATAGATCACTTGTTAATTTCCGGTCCATACATCAGTTTTTAGACGGCTCGAAGGATCAAAAAATAGCGAAGATCTACAAATATTTTTTGGTTTTTCGGGCCGTCTCTGTAACTTATGAACGCAGTTGAGAAATATACGTTTCAAAGTCAATAAATAAATGCCAAAAAGGTCATAAAATGTAGTATTATTATAAACATACGGGATGACCTACCTAAGATAATATTTGATATTACCTTGTAGGTAAAGAAATGTACCGACAAAAATTTGAACGGAACACCGTCCGGTGTAACACTTCCTATTAAATTCTATAAATGAGTGACGTAATAATATTCTGTTCGGCTTTGATTCATCAGCGATGAGTCAACGAAACCCGAATTTTACACTCACTCCCGTTACGGATGCCATGTGTCAACTATTTTTGTTGCCAAGCTATAAAATGTACGTGCTCACTGCGCTCAGGCACTTTTAATTTATGCCTTTTAAAAGTAAATAAGTCCTTACCTATGTCTATATTTTTATCTACTATTGTCTGCAGATAAACTATTTGGTAGTAAATAGTCCTGACAACTTTAAAAATAAATAAATAAGAAATAAAAGCTATTACGCCTTCGTGTAGGTGAAAATTGTATCATGAAATAGTTTACGCTTCACCTAAGAAAATATATACTAGTGTTATCTACGGTAGGTACTCACCAAAAAAAGATATTTGGCAATACCTAATTTAATTCCTAGTTTCATCATATTTATAATATCATTGCTAAGATACCTAAGGGAAGAGTGAGACGGCTCCGACACAAGTAAGTAACTTACTGGGGCTGCCTCAGTATATGTATGACACAATGTTTTGAGATGAAATAAATGTTATATAATATGTAACTATTTCTATTTTTTTTGTGTTTGTACTTAATTAGGCAAAATAAGTACCTAATTGATCCTATTTCCGGTTGATGGCAATAAGCTTGGCCCTATAACATGGGAGTCAAATCGTAACGGGCGAAATGTGGGTGTACTATTTAGGTAAGTTATACTGCCTAACCCTTCGGGGATTACAGGCGAGATGTAATGTTATGATCCTATTTATAATTCAGTCCTACATTTCGATCGAGTTAATTATGTCATACATAAACTGAGCACTCTGTACAAATTAACCCTTTCAATGCCACGCACTCCCTGTTTCTAGTAATCTGTCAAAAGCCAGACTTCAGCTTTGCGTGTAATGGAAATTTAATCGTAATTGAATGCACATCAACATTTATCTGCCAGTCAGCTTGTATTACCGTGACTTCTAATATGATTTAGATAAATTGCTTTTGAATGGGAACGACGTGTGTGTTTTGGTAAGTAGGAGCTTAAAGTTAGATGTTATATCTGATCAAATAAGTTCGATGTGATGTCTTAATTATTTGAAGCGAAGCATTTCTGCTGACATCACTATGACTTGTAGTGATTGAACGAATGAATGAACTAAAACTAAGTATCTAATGCTTGAATTGAAAATAAACAAAGTGACATCAAAAGTAACAGGTGGAATTAATATCGTCAGACTAAAACAAATCAAATTAGAATAGAGATTGCAAACATATTCAATTTATTCAGAGATAAATAAGCCTGTGAGGCCTACATTTGGTTTTATATCTATTTATCCGCGGCATCTCGCAAACGACGAGCCGAAGAAATTTGAATAATCACGACGACGGCAGCTGTGCAGGCTACGACCAAGAATATCGTTTTATGGTAAGCTAAGCCATGGTAAGATGAATTCGGAATCCTAATGCGAGTGTGGATGGTAATGCCCACGGTTGTGTGACAGAATCCTGCTTTTAATTTGAAGCTTAATTTCTGGGTTGAAAGTGGGTGGAGTTGGAATTCAAATGCGTGGCATGGCAGAGAAGGGTTGTATTGAATGATACATAAACTTCATTGACGGTTCACATTACCAATTTACATTGTTAAGAGATATTTAGAAAAATGTGGTACGAATCGTTTAGAATATGCACAGAAGAAAAGGATGTCGCGTAGCCTCTAGATCTGCATTGCGTGCAGCAAGAAGATGTGAGATCTATCTCAAAGAATCCAGCGTCACAGAATACACTACCGCGCGAACTCCATGTCTAGAGGAGAGAATATAAAGCATCTGCTACATAAACGATTCATTTTTAATGCTGTCCAATAAAATGTCCAATATAAGGTATGTGTCTTGCCGGTACAGTAACAGCTGTCGCGATGTGTTCCTCCGTCCGTCGTCCGCAAGTGAGCCGGGGCTTGATGCTCGGGACGTTATCACTAAATAATAAGATAGAGAAGGTATACTCCGTGCTATGAGAGATAACAGTGATCTCAGACATACAGCATTTAAATTGCATTGCAAACCAGTTGTACCCTGTCCTAGCAAACAATGGTATCGTCAATGCCTTGTTAGATAGCTCGACCGCATTTTAATTGTAAACCAGTAGATTACACAGTCTGCGTTAGACCGACAAGCATGGTAATTTGGAAGACGCCAAACAAAAACGATAGCAAGGCGTATAACTAGAAATTTAGATAATGACGGAAATAGAAAGAAATGAAAAGCATTTATTTGACTCGCACAGGACAAAACAATAAAATAAAATCAACGGGGAAAGGACCAAAACAAAAGTGGAGATCTTATTCACCCAATAATAATAGTGGTCCTTCTGTACAACCATATTATGACTATTTATGTTCCGGAATAATACTCAACGCTTCCCTAGACAACCATAGGACCGCACATTTGAGAACTTTCGACTATTTGGGTACCGTGTTAAATGAAACAAATGAAATATATGATGCGGTCACGGTGCTGCAACCAACTTAGTTTACGCTACTTTGGGGAAGTTGGCTTTATTAGCAAAGTTAGAACATTCTCGCGTATTTCTTGTTTTGTTATTTTGTGTATTATTCATCTTACAAGCAGGGTCTTGTGCGGCGAACTACAAAATAACGTTAGATTTATGTTCTTTGCAATTTTTGATCCTAACCATGTTTGCATTTTGTTGAGAAGCTTGTGGGCTTTGTACCGTTCTCAAACTAACTTTTTGTCGTCGAAAAGGTAAGAAAATCAATGAGCGATGACCAGAAAGTTGTAGTTTGTGAACAAGTTTCGTCCCCTAAGTTAACTTCGCCGTCGTCTCGACGTATCGTGCAAAGATTGAGATTCATTTGCTGGATTTTCTTTTTTGCAGAATAAGGAAAAGGTGGAGAAAAAGATTGAGGGAGTCGAACGTGTTTTTGTGGAACCTCTGCTTACTGAACGCTCAGGAATTGATAGATTGTCTTCGAGTAAATCACACCGTCTCTATGATCTGTTTAGATTTGGTAACTTCCTTTAGGATCCTTATGGTAAAATTATATTTAAACCAGCTTATGTCCGCGGTTTCGCCCTCGTGGAGTTCGATAATTGTCCCACGGGATCATAATACCGGGATAAAAAGTATCCTATGTGTTAACCCAGGTTATAAACTATCTGTGTGCTAAATTTCAGCCAAATCCGTTCAGTAGTTTTTGCATCAAAGAGTAACATACATCTATACATCCAGACATCCATACATCCTCACAGTCTCAGGATTAGAACGCAGGGTTTAGAATCTCAAAGTTTATCCTTATACTTATTTCCCGGAAGACCGTAGAATGGAGTCATAAAAAATTGTAAGCCGTAAATAACTTCGTTTCCCGTTGACCTGGGACGTAAAAAACTGACCTTTAGTGGTTATTTCATCCCACGCAAATCGTAAAAGTCAGCCGAGGGAATAGTTTCTGTTCTTTACTAATAAATAGACCCTATATTCGCTACATAGCACGGCACGGTCCCTTTAGCTGGTTAAAGCTGAGGTTTTACCCTGAGAGTTCTGATATATATTTCTGCCCAAACTAGACCTTATTTCAATGTCAGCAGCCCGAAACAGCCCTGCTTTTCCCACACCACACTAGACGTATATCAAAAGCAAACATCGTCAGGCTGTCTTCAGAATATTAAACACATTAATAACAGGTTGCAGCCTTGCAGGAGTTGCAGGCTACAGGGTGGCAGTGTGGCGGTCTACCGCGGCCGTCTGCTAAGCTGGCATGCTCATAATAAAAGCTCATTTTATGCTAATATCAGCGCGGGCGGCGGCAACTATTTGTGCAATTTGAGCAGTCCAAAGTGCGGAAGGCAAATCACTACTAAATATTCATGTTGCCGTAATGTTGTTGGGTTCAGCAGTTTTTAATGAAGGTGAGTTTGTGGTATGGACAATTAGGGTTGTTGGAGGTTCGCGATTTCTTAATGGTTTAGTAAGTGCAGCCTACTTACAAATGCGGCAAATACTGCTACAATTAGTACCTACTTTAGTTTCTCCATCAAGTAGTTTTCTTTTCAACTGTGTTTTGCAGGTCGTCAGTTAATTAAACATTGTGGAAATGGATAAAAGCTTCTTGTTCAATGTGAAGCAATGGTAATAACCTACCCTGTAACTGGGCACGTGTCTCACACAGGTGTGACCAAACACCAAGAACGGTGAATATGCGTAACTAAACGAATCGCGAAAAAATGCAAAAGGAAAACCTGTAGGGTTTCACATAACAAGCGCCGGACCGCAATAAAACACCTGCAATCCCGAGCTTCTTTCTTTTAACGTCTAACCTCCCCCCCGCCCCCCTTCGCACCCTACTCCCCCCTACTTCCTAGCGTGTCACGTAAACAGGGGAAATTCGAACAAAGAAAATACAGGAGCAATTTGCAAGCTTCCACGACAATACGAAATTTTGCGCCGTAGTTGTTCCAAAGTTGACTAGGTACAACAATTATTCGTGTTTACAATGCGGAATTAGCTCGTCATGTAAATTAAGCTGTTCTCCCACTGACTGATTGTAAAGCTCGGCTTACGCCTTCCAATTTAGTCAGCGATACGGTGAAATGGATCGGTGTGAAAAAGCTGGCGGTGCAAATTGCATGCATCTAGGACTGAATTGCACGTATGCTGAATTGGATTGATTGTGTCTGCTGTACAATTGTACATATCCACGTTAAATCTCGATTGGACATGTTATTAGTTCATTTGGATAGCTGCGTAATAAGGGTGCGTGCGTCTATTTTGAAACTAAATCTGATAATTTGCACAAATAACAAGGGACAGAAGCCACAATATTAGCGCTAATTACAGGCTATGAAACACGGCAGCCCACGACAAAATCCGAATGTGTTATTCAGTATTATGGTTTAAATACCTGAATATTTTTTAAATAAGTTGGATGTTTTAACAAGCTTGATTTAACCAAACTCATTCAGACATGTGCGTGATTCTAGGGTGCATTTAGCGAAAACTGTGACCCTTGCTTTAAAACTCAAAAATCCTTCGAACTATACTATATAACTAGTCTTTAACGTAATGCCTCATTGATTCTAAAATCCTTAGTGTCTAGACTTCTCGCTGCTACCCTTACTACGATATGTCAGCTCTAATTAAACTCAGTATGTAGCTCATATCAAACGGCAGCCGTAACGAGGTGATTTAAAGCGCACTCATCGACGCGGACCGCCGTGAAATTAGTCGCACGTCGCGCGCTCAAGTGTTTGCGCGGATATTGACAATGCTGTGCCGATTGGTGGATACATGTGTCGGTAATTGAATGCTCAACGTTGTTTGATGTTAGGTAGGTACTAACTGTCGCAAAAAAAATGAGTTACCACACATAACTGAAAGAGGAAAAAATGTAGCTCGTGGAAGAATGTAAAAGGTTTGTGTCTGAAATAAAATCACTTTGTGTTGAGTAGTAAAGATATTCTGGATGATGCAGAGCACAATCTAGACATCTTATAAACATCGGTTAGCTTACAGGCAGTTTATGTATACCTACTTAAGCATCGGAAATTCTTCCAAATAATATCCAAAGATTGCATAATCTAAGGACTAGAAGATTCCAAAAGAAAATAAGCTAAGCTAGCAAAGATTTCTACATTTCTAAAAAAACTGTTGAAGATGCAGTGAATTAGAAACGTCCTTAGAGTGAGTCGTTATATAGAACACTATCTATCTGTCTAAAGTTTAGAAGTATGTGACACGGAAAAATCTCCCAAATAACTCACAAAGACCGTATTTTCGAGTTTTCCACTCAACAAAGCGAGCGGATGTGAAGTTAGTTGCACATCGTCAAGTGTTTGTCGCGCGGATATTAACAATGCTGTGCCTATTGGCGAATACATGTGTCGGTAATTGAATGTTGAACGTTGTTTGATGTTGGCTACAACCTTTCACTATGACTGGCTACGTGTAGACGAGAAAATAAATGAACCTTAGGTTTCGGGACACAAATAAATTCGATATTTAAAAAAGTCCACCCACGGTTTTTTCGGACAGATGAAGAGTGAACGGAATTGGACCTCTACTTACTTTGTAGATTACTGGTATTTGAGGCAGAGTTGAGGTTTTACTTTCAGGAAATTAGAAAAAGTAGGTTTTAAAAGATTTTTCTCTTAGTATAGACGGATTGTTGAGAAGTCGACGAACTTATTGTTGCGTATACGCGAATATATGAGAATTTATGTAGGTTATTTTAAATATTGGAAGACTACAAAATTAATCATTTTTTAAAACTGTAGCACTGTTAGACACAATTAATGAAGTTTCAGAACACAAAGCTGCACACACATGTTTGTATTTCCTATTCTAGGCCAGTGTATTAAAATCGTCACAATTCTGCGACATCTCTTTTCCATCTTTTGTCTACCACAAAAACTTTTCCGTACAAACAAAGTCCGTTTCATTTCCAAAACTACTCTGTCCTTGTTTTTCGTCGTGCATTTTTTAAAACAGCTTTGCTACGAGTAGAACGAAAGCTTACAAACAAAATAGTGTACTTATGTTTCCACAGCGAGCCAACCAAAACAAAGGCCTATTGCTCGCTGTCTGTCCATATGTCACTGTTTTCTGACTGGTTAACAAAATGAAAAAAAAAATACGTTAGAGCCGACTCCAATGTCAGTCAATTACTTACTCTGTGTCTTTATGTAGAACAGTGAGTACAGAGATAGATACATCAGGTATATTTTGTTATATTGCGAGCTCATTTGCGCCTTACAAATTAGATTTAAAGTCTCTAGTAGTAAGTAGGTATGATCGGATACGAAATAAGTTAATTATTAGTTATTTTGAAATTACTTAATTGATGATGATGATTTTAATATTAATTATTATCCTTTCAAACACGTTTCAAAACCATATTATGCTTAGACTTAAAATTATTATTCAATACATCGCATCGTCGAAAAATCCAGGAATCACAGGAAAATCTTTCCCATTCCGAGCCACATGTCTTAGAAAACTTCACATCACACATTCTCAGAATCCGTTAAGTCATCAGAATTCCGACGTTATGAGTAGGTACGTACTTACATAGCTTTTCAAGGAAATCCAACATCTGATTCTATCCATCCAAAGTTCATAGACTGTTAGAAAATAAATTTGTTCTGAAATAAAACTTCGTCATGATATCTCACCTTTTCAAAAGTGATAAAGATCGAACTTTCAACGCGAGAATTCAGCAAATTTGATGTGGATTTCTAATTTTATAGACTCTTAAGTTGCCACAGACCATTCGCATGTAAGTAAACTACTTAATTACCATAAACTGGCAGTTGAAAACACAAGTTTCATACGGGCGACACCGCAAATAGAGACTAGCGAACTACGGCTGCTACCAGTAGACGGTACACCACAAATAGTAACAAACCGTCACTAATAAGTTCGTAAATGGCGGAATAATCGTTTCGACGTCTGCAACCAAAAGCCTTTATAACCATTTCACTATCCATTACCTTTTTTCTTTAAAAACATTTTAGGAAAGCTGAAAGTAATCTCCCAATGTACAGCACAAATATTGGTTTTATACAGAAGTTATGACACAGTTTCAATGAGCCGCGAAGCTGAATGTTCGCGTCAAGTCATTGACTCGAATAATATCACTATGCAGGGATCAGACGAGTGACGGGATAACTGACAACTGTTTGGCTTGGGTTGTGGATTGTGGTTAAGCGGTGTGTTGGCTAGTAAACTCGGAATGGCCGAGTGTAGTTGCTACTATGCGGCTAGTGTGAGTTATTTTACGTTACACGTTTCGTTGCGGTTAGCTTTTATTAGTTTTTGGTTGGTAGGTAACTTTATCCTATTTATTAAAGTTAGTAGAGCAGCTGCATTTTATGAATACCTAACAGTAACGCTGGCTGATATTCTTTATCTTTAAGAAACTTCCTTGATTAAAATCTGCCGTTTTTATCACTAGGAGTCCTAAAATTCCGTACGTACGATACAGAGAAGCAAAGTCGACAGAAACTGGAAGTTTAGCAATCACCTCTATCGATTTGCACTTGAATATCAAGAGATTTGCGAACAAATCTCATAGAGCTTTACATCGACGAGTAGACGTAGACACGTGTGTTTTGAAATGTTGAGCGCATTAACAACAATTTGTGCGATGTCATACTACGAGACATATATGTTCCCTAAAACGTGCCCTCCGCGTCACAGACATGATTTATAGCACGTGATTCGTGTTTAAATCAACCCCTGATGAAAAAACCTGATTGATCAATATTTTAACAATGTGTTCGTTAAAAAAGCAAGGGACTCGAGGGTACTCCAAAAGACTGGCCAAAACTTTCCCTGCCTACGAATAATGTTGAAATCCTATATTGTCCCCAGGTCAGGCAAAATATGAAACTTTTCTATCGACTATTGTCGCGACTTTCGCTCAAAACTTCGCAAAATCTTTTCACAAGTTATTGCGAACATTTTTAAGCATCGACGAACACCAAAATCAGTCAAAGGAAAACACTAGAGCCTCATGTTTCGTGAACGAATATTCGAACATTCTCAGCGTACATTCGTTTAAAGGAAGGAGGTACCTATCATACACATATTTATGAGTGTCTGAAGGCACTAAAGGCGGGCAGGTACACAAAGGCATAACTAGCTTTGAACTCGGTCTAGAACGAATATTGAGAATAAACAGACGATATTTCATACAGTTATGTTCATTAAATTCATCCCTTTTCCATATAAAGAGGAGAAACACTGCAAATTGGCAGTTAGTACCTACCGCTCCAAATAAAATGAAATGGCTCCCTAATAAAACCCTTCACGAATGATTGGAACGAAACGACGAAATTATTCAGTTCGAGTGACGGTAAAAAAGTCATTAAAGGGACGCCATTCACGCTTTTTAATTCCGACGGTGGTCTATTTTGGAGCATTGTATCTTTATTACTGTTCCGTACGAAAAGTGGGAATGGAAGTGTTAAAAGTATTGCAGCCGCGGAGGCGAGAGCCGGAGTGGTTCTGTGGGGGAAGCCGCCGGGCGTCGGAATAGAGAATGGAGACGGGACAAAGCTTGTAAAATTTAACGTTAGTTCAAAGAACTAATATAGGACGCTTTACTTTTATTTCCGTGACAAATTGGAAAAGTAGACATTGCTTTGTTGACGTTTTTAAAATAATTTAAAGTAATGAGATTCCTCTTTTGAAAGCCAGTTTTGTCCAACAAAGGAATAGACTTTGGATCGAATTATGCCTGGCCCAAACACTTACCGACACATTACATTCATGTAGCCAATTTTCCCGTTATGTCGGTAATTTGATGCCAAAGTTGGTATTGGCGCCACCTCCTGCCGTTACATTTTATGAAGGTCTTATGTATGAGTTTCTTCACGTTTTGGAAGCCACATAAGTTTTGTGTTGATGGGGATCCCATTCCAGCATTTCGATATCTTTAAAACTTTATGAGAATTAGTTTCTTAAGTAGGAACCTTGCAAAAGGACTCTATTAATAACCCACATTGGAAATGCATAAGAAAAGTAATCGATGTGAACTTCCGACGAACTTGATTGATATATATATTTATAGTATTTTGTATATCCTTGTAGCTATCTTAGTATTAATTAAAATTATTTTCAGATATAGACTGCTGGTCTCTGCATCACCCAAAGGTTGACTGGTACAAAATGCCTATGGCATTAAGTCCGCCTCTGTACTTTTGTGCTTGAAGTGTTAAATAAAAAAATAAACTAACAAAACAGTTTCACGCACCCAGGTATGTTAGAAAACCAAAACCCTCCAACACAGCACCCGAAACATACCAAGTTCCAAACCACAAGACAATCATCTCATTTTACAACCGTGACTAATTGAACAATAAAAAAGCCACAACCTAATCGAAAAACAATCCTATTTCTCACTAGCCATAGTTGGGCAACGACTTCCCAGTTTCTTAGAACGCCTTGCTTGATAGACATTAGTCAGGCAGTCAATCCGGGTGCGCAACCGCACGACATGTGGTCTGTTATCTGACCCCGGGGTGCTCGAGAGAAAGCCCATAGCAACCCGTCTGACGGGTCCCGTTGACACACATTTCATGTTCCGCTTCATTTCTTTGTGCTTTACGACGCCGTGCCCGTAATACTTGTGTTTGACCCGCGAAATCCTGGCCCTTTTCGGCGATTGTATTTACTTGATATTCAACAATCGTGGAGGTTTCCCTTCCATTCTTATTGAGGAGCGTAGAATTAGGAACCAGTGAAGCATAGAAAAAGCTTTTGTGGAGAATGGTATCAATCTTAAAAACCCTTTTCTTATAAAAAAAAGTTCTTCAAGTAGCTTCCATTGATACCACCTTGAACATTTTGATTTGGTCAAGCGCAGCTATATGTAAATATCATTCCATATAGGTAATCTTTGTAGGTACCAAACATTAAACATGAATATCATACAGGCTGCTCCCAAAATAAACAGAAACTCAATGCAAATAGCAGCCATTAATTTGGCTCAGTGCTGTTGCAAAGAGCATAATGTCAATTATTAACTCATTATTAACATTTCGCCATTCTGTTAAATTAAATCCTGTCATGCACGATGCGTATTGATCGCTTATTTAATTATGTTACTGTCCATTTAGCCAGTGTTCAAATATTTTGTTAATCGCACATAATGTTTTTAAAGCTTTATGGAACCGATGAAAATAGTACATAATGATGAAAAGAAGTCCCTACAAATACGCGAAGTGGTTTCTTATGGCATAGTAAATGGCGGGAATTGCTAACAGAAACGTTAGATAATATTGTACCTACTAAAAAAGATTGTTATACACGCCATTTTCCTCACATATGCTCCTATAGATAATACTCGCATTGGTAGGTACATCGCTAACCCTCAGAGCAATTTGAATAAATATAGGTAGGTAGGTATGTACCATTATTGATGCTCCCCAGTGTAACTGGTGTCAGCCTAGTTAAAAATGTATGGAAATGAAATGTAGCGAACACAAATCAAACAAGGTTTTAAAATAAACCGACGGAATTGGAAACACGGAATGATTTGATTGTATCTCTATCCTCTTACGAATCCATATTAATGACGTTCGTAAATTGATATTAATCAGTTCGGAAATCGGATACAGCAATTACAGGCTGAATGGTTTCGGTTTACATAATTATTTTATTTTAAAATGTTGTAGTTATATAATAAGTCTGTTTTAG
Source organism: Noctua janthe (assembly GCA_910589295.1). Classification (NCBI taxonomy): domain Eukaryota; kingdom Metazoa; phylum Arthropoda; class Insecta; order Lepidoptera; family Noctuidae; genus Noctua; species Noctua janthe. The sequence continues at coordinate 7,417,717 of OU342560.1, forward strand.
CTGGGAAATTGACTTTTCTAGTACCCTTGGATCCATTCGGAACATTAATTTAAACCCTTTGCATAACAATAATTTTGGTGCAGATTCTACGTCAAGAAGGATGGATGGGCATAAGAGTAGGAGAAGACCAAAGAAACGATGGATGGACTGTGTAAAGGACATGGCAAGAAAGAAGGTGTCTGATGAGATGACGAGTAAGTAATAGAGAAGTATGGAAGAAGAGGACATGCTGCGCCGACCTCAAATGAATTGGGATAAGGGCAGGAGTATGATGAGGTTTTACGTCTAGATTAACCAAGATTCATAATTTTACGGTTCTACTTAGGAAGTCTTCTAATTACCGTCTTTATTCAGGCCTGAAAACTTAATTGACAGAGAAGCATTTAACTCAGCTCAAGATAAAGTGGTCTCGTTCCGTAGATTAAGTGAATCTCATAATTATTGTAAGCCAGACTTAACTAGACGGCATTCCGGGCTAGACGTCTGACTTGGCGGTCAGTAGCCGTCCAAAGACAAACCGTCTCGGATTTCCTACTGCACTGCTTTGTTTGCGGACGTCAGGGCGTGTTTATTTGTAGGCTACGTCTGGTGAGCCATTTATTTTGATAAGTTTAGTGTAGTACGCTATTAAATGGTCCTGGTATACCTAACTACGTGCCTAAGAGAAGGAAGCAGGATAGGGTTTTAGGCTATTAGACATATCAGGTAGATCGTTTGCTGACTGACGTGACGTCAGTACTTTACTGATCCTAGGCAAATGTACTTAGTCATTATATATTTATTTCTTTGCTGTCTCCGCATTGTTTCCAGTTTAGACTCGTAGCTAACGTTCGATTAATCCAATCAATACATAGGTACCTACTTATAAAGGTCTAATTGAACGCTTATAACTGATATCCGTTGATATCCGCCGTTTGATATCTGATAACTCTCTTCTCTTATTATAATAAGTTAATAACATTATGCTTTGATAACTATTTTATAAGACCGAGGTGTGTTTATTGAAAGCTAATAACTTCTCTGTAAATATTAAAAAGTAGGTAACAGATAAACACCCAGCTTATAGGTAAGCTCGGAACTTATGAAACAATGTTTTGTGCTGTAAACCCTACATCAGTGTCGACGGGGCGTAAACGCAGTCACTCATGATTATGCAAATGTGTCTAACAAACCGATTATGACCGTGTTATTTTGTTGTTGAGATTTGGGACAACTCACAAAATTGGACAAATTAGGGTAGTGAAAATAATGCGGGTAGGGATGTAATGTCAGTTAAAATACCTTCTTATAGGAAAATTGGGAGCAACCCGTGTATTTTACGAACCTTAACATGTGACTATTTTTCAGAGACTATAATAGGTATATAATATTCATAAGTTCCATGAAACATGTATAATTTTATTATTATCTCAATTTTCGGTCCGTTAGACCAAAGCACGGTTTAATGCTGACCTATCTTCACATCGAAGCATTGAGATAAAGTGACACCGAAGTGTCATCTTCAAGTTATCGATAGGCTTATAACATTGACAAAAACTAGGAACTTAATAACTTCCAGGACAATAAATTAGTGCCGTCTGGACCATAATTATATGTAGGCAGGAAGCGAATTCAGGTAGGTATCCTATGTTCCGACTTGCGTGCCAAATCGTATCTTAGGACGCTGCTTAATTAGTGTTAAGTGAATCCCGTTCATTCAGCATTCCGTACATTGCTGGCCGTGTTAAGTGTGTAAACAAAATGCAGGTGACGTGTAATTAACGTGGACACTTCCTGTTCTTTAGTAGTGTATCTTTTGGCGAATCTAAGGCTTCCAAGTTCTACCTGGATAACGTTCTAGGGTATCGCATCGCTTTTGAAGTTTTGATTAACTTGTGCAAAAAACCACGAAGACATTCTTCGATCAATCGCCCCATCGATTATCAATAATTAGGGAAAGTTCTCCCATGTTGAATTACAACTCTGTCTTCTTTATCTAGCTACCATTAGAAGAAAAAAGTTGGCTGATATTTTAAGTACGCAAATACAAATCAAACATTTTCTTAAAACTCGAGGCTTAGAGGTACATCTCCGTTCAACCGTTGAGGTTGAAAAGGCTTTTAGAAAACAGCAGCAAATCATCTAAATCAAAACAAAACAATAACGCACCATTGCCCCAGCTCCTTGTTCTCCTCGAGACCAGACGGCGTCGCCAGCGTGTCGGCATCACCCTCCTGTCTACCGCCCGGATGCTCAGGGATCACGCGCTCGATCGTCGTCACCTCTTCGATGTCAGAGTCGATCCCTTGCGCGAAGTCCATGTAAAACGACTCCCGGGAATCGCTGGAACCCCGTCGCAACTTTAGCGACAGGTCCGGTGAACTGTCATCCATTTTTATAAACACTATTCCTTCATCCTTCACTTGAATAGTTTTAGAGCCAGTCAGAACCGTCTTTTCACTTGGTGCGACATTTCGAAAGTGTAGTTAACCCATTTTCGTTCGTTGAACTTGAAATTAAGTTTGGAATTTATTCGTGGGCATTACTGTTACTTACTAAGTATAGGATGTGTATGAAATAATTAATCAAAACTGATCCTTTCAAACTTTTAAAGTACCTATAAAGTAAAAATAAAATACCCCATGTCTTCAACGCAACAAAAAAGACTCGCACACAAACAATAGCAATTTATCTTGTCGCGCTACAAAAAGGCCGGTTCGACGTAAAAAGAACAATGACCTGTGAACCGTTCCTAGTGTAACCTTCCCTAAAATCGACACCGCTTCCTGTGCCACTAATAACCGACGCACACTGACACATGCCGTTTAACACATCTGTGTGCGTCACTTACTACCCATCGGTGGTGACTAGTATTTGCATTCGGCTTCTTTTCAATGACTTATACGATCGCCGAAACTGCCGAAAGTACCATCAATCAAATCTCGACGCTTTGTATGGCGGGCAAGTTATGAATATGTATCACCGGTAATACATCTTGCCTCTTATTTTGGTCAGTGGTACAATAAATTACAGCATTTGTTACAAACCGGATTATAAATATTAATACCAATCATCCTTGGACCCCCTCTTTAAGCCTGTTACACGCACTACTGACCATATTGATGACAACAATAATAATTTAAAAGCTTCTAAGTATAATAGATTCTAACAAGAATCTTGCGCCGAACAGTGGGTTCGTTCTTAGAGCGTTCTATGATAACGATAAGGCACGTTTAAAATTAATATTAATACCACATCCGTGAACGATATCAATCGCCGCTGATCCCTCGGGTACAACAATAATGCCCAAGAATAAACATATTCATTTACACACGACAGCCAATCGTGCGATACGTATGCTAGACACGCATCGCACGGCGGAGGCGGAGGCGTATTGACACGGAATAATTCAACGGGCAGTCACTCACACCGATACACGATAACGTAGTAGTAGGGTAAGCACGTGCGTGGTACAGAACGCGACGGGCGTCGGCGGCGCCCTCCCGCGGCAGAGGTTGGCGCGCGATTGCCGCTCGCAGCGAACGCAGCGCGCGGGTAGGGCGGGGGATGCACCCTCGGTCCCTCGCGCGGCACGGGATCAATCTCACGCGGGCTCCCGGCACCCGATATTCGGGAAATCGTGCCGTTCACTACATTATCGAAACAGGAACTAGATGGGATTAGCGCTGTCCGACATGGGGATTGCGGGGCTCATTGAAAATGAAACAATTATAAGTAACCTATACAAGTTTATAACATACTTTCTATACATATTAAACAAGTGATTATACTTACATAATTCAATTATACACTCAATATCACAATACTTTTTAGTCTTTATTAAAACAATTGTTTACATGTTTGGTGTAGTATATGGAACGTAAGGCTACGACTTGAGATACATGCATAGTAATTATTTAGTTTTCTACATATAATTTAAGTTATAAACGCATGTGATGCCTAGTTCACCGTAGTTTGCAAATTACAATTGTTTACTGTCATCAATTTATTGTACTTTTGGAAGGAAATAAATTTCATTTTCTCTTGTGGTTTGGACTTTGAAATTCCAAATTATCTTAAAAGTGTTTAGTGGTATGTGTTGAGTCAATGTATTAAATTGACTCAATATTTGCATAAAATACTATCAATTTTAAGTGCTTTACTTTAAAATAACTTGGAATTTTTTGCCCACTCTCTGCAAATATCACATAGTTCAATGTGGCATTTAATAGTTACATATAATAATTAACCTAATACAATACTAACAATTTTTATTATTAATTCCAAAACTCAACGACATAACAAGGACCTACAAATTACATTTATACATGCAAATATTTTTTTTTTCAGAATTTTGTTTATGAACTAATGAAAAAAACATATAAATGATATTATTTAAAAAAATTCGACGATTTCGATACAATTAAAATTAAGACAGGTTAAGTCCTAGTCTTCGTCAAATAAAACAATTCAATAAAATTTCGAGTTTTGATACTGTTTTTTTTTTTAGTAGAGCCTCTTGAATAGTTCCAAAAGGTACAGTTTCAGAATTTATACACGACCCATATCCCTGCTGTGATGCATCTATTTAACAGTTGCAATACATGAAAACTGTTTCCCCTTAGTGCAAATATTTATAAAAACAACACGCTGACAAACATCTTGCCTGTTTTTTATTAAAAGTGTCTTTGTAAACTTGGTACATTTTTATCCCAATGTTCCGATGATAAAGACACAAAATATACATGGAGATAAAAACCCTATGACCCACTATCGGATACAATCAAGACCAATTCAAAAGTTTATTCAAAAATCACAATTAGTTAAACTTGGCTTGAACTAATTCAAACACATCACGAATTTGTCTCATTGATTCTCAGAACATACTATTTTAATGCATGCCGTCGAGGTAAAACAGAGACTGCCATTAATTAATATTATGAAATACTAGCTGTACACCGCGGTTTCACCCGCCGCTTCTGGCTTGTTTTCTTTTTGCTCGGCTCCTATTGGTCGTAGCGTGATGTTAAATAGCCTATAGCTTTCCTCGATAAGTGGATTATCCAACACTAAAATATTTTTTCAATTCGAACCAGTAGTTCCTGAGATTAGCGCGTTCAACCAACCAAACAAACTCTTTAGCTTTATAATATTAGTATACATTGATCCGAGTGACAGAGAAAATATTACACAAAACAAACTATGCCATATTTTTCATGCAATAAACAAAAATTTGTGTGTTCTACAACTAAAAAACCCGACCACTCAAAAATCACGCTTAATTAATTTCGGGGTTTACAAGGTAAAATAGAGTCCTTCTATTGTTGAAGTCGGTTAAAATGTAGCCTATGTTACCCGGGCCATAATAACGAATCGATTGACACCTTATTCATTAAAATTGAATGAATGGTTTAGGTTTAGGCGCTACGGAGGAACATACCTACGTAAATACAAACCTACATAGACTGCTAAATTCATAACCCTTCCTTTTGGCTTCGCCGTTGTCGTGTAAAAAAGAATGAGTTGTGACTGGCTAGTAACAAAAAATATCAACATTAGCTATAGAAAAAATGCTGAATAATGATACGACTTTAATTTGTTGAATAAATTATTAAAATTATGTTTTAACAGATGTTGGATGAAGCCGTAGTTATCATGTAAAAGTAGGCATTACGTATATTTGTATAATCAAGAGATAAGTATGTTAGGCATGTGAAATACTGGATCGGAAATTATTCAAGTATTTTTACGACAATGCAAGTTTAGGTAATACTTTCATCTTAGTATAAAAGCCAAACTTAGCGTAGGTACAATTTGCGACGCACATTTTGTACGTTTTTAGAAGCGTTCGGAGCAAATGTTACTGATTGATTGATTGTGTTATCGGAGAGGAAGTTAGTTATTTTTACTTTTCCGATACTTTCATACTTGTACTTCACTTTTTGCGCTCTAAAAACCAACGGCAAAACTTCCTGCTTACGTAAATTGTAACTAGCTTGTATTTAGCCACTCTACATCTCGCAAAAAAATATAAACTCTTTTGGCTCGTATATAAAAACTGACATGTGAATAATTTAGATAGTTTTAAAGTTCATATTACACAATGTTAGAAAAAACAACCAGATATAACTTGAGCAAACAAGTTATGACTAACCAGACCACCTTGTGTATTTTTAGACTTTTGTCAAACCTAGAGAAAATTGATTGGTGAAATTGATTCACAAGGTTTCAAGTTTCATTCATCCTTTAAATTATTTGACCATAATGTTTAATGTGGCATACGATATTTTCTTTAAAGCTTCGATAAACATGGCAATAACGCGGATTTATCTATGCTGGAGTACTTACTAATTATTTCACTAATTTTTGATTAAATGTCTAATGATATCGTAGACTTGGTCATATTTTGAAAATATAAGTACAGTACGTAACGCATATTTCGTGGAAATCAGGGCTTCTATTCAACTTTTGGAATATCTACACACATGAAAGTAAAAAATTTAAATTAAAAATATACAATTTATACATAATAATAAACAAACAAGAATGTAGATTGGACGAGAGATGTCGTGCGATAACTTGTTTTATTTATTTCACATGGCCATGCGACGGAAAACAAAGCCCACGTCATAATCATAGAATAAGAACGTAGGTATGAAGCGAAACTCGCGCTTATGATGTTTAACAACAAAAGACGGTCGCAACGAAGTCATGTGAGCATACATATGAATGTCTTATTCTATGGTCATGTCCACACTTCGGCAAACCATTATGTACAATTTATTTTGCTTATAATTTGAAATAATATCAAAACAAGAACTAGGGGAAAATTATCAGGAATGGAAAAATAATGGTTTTGATAACTAGCATAAATTGCAAAACATATACTGGAACTACATAACGTGGACGAGGCTACCACGTGCCGAGTGGCTTGCCTAAACAACATCATGTTTAGAGCCATTGATACACGATTGCATAACCATTGTAACACTTATAAAACAATCGCGATACTTCAAAACCGTGTCTCATAAATTGGTATAACGACTCCTTTAATGATAGTTATGATATTTGATATCTGCTGTAATAATATAAGTGTGTGTACATGTTTATCCGATGCATTTGCCCCACTTGAGGCCGCCGCACGCCATCGCACCGATGAGGTATACCGCTACGGCTGCTACTCCGCCCATTATGAAGTACATCTTCACGTTCTTCCAGAATAGGGAGCGCTGCAACGTTCTTGATGTATGGCGGTATTGCACGGACTGGAATAGGACAGTTATTGATTGTATTAAAACGTGAATGAGGAAAATTGTAATAAAACGACTAGTTATTCTAGTAAAAACAGCAAGCTGATTATGCCGACATACTTTTATGATGAGTGAGTGATTCTACTGGCTTCCCAGTAGAATCACTAAAACGAACTAACAACGTCAAACATAGATTATATTATTACATTGATTATACTTTTTAAATATACAATATATGTATATCTAGATAGATACTTAGATAAAATATGTATTAGTTTATTTTATTTGTATATAAGTATTAGTATCATTATAAGTGCCTATATAAATTTTCGATAGCAAGAAGTTATTTTTTATAATTATATTTATTTTGTAACCTATCACAATGTTTTCTTATTTAACCCAAAGGTTGACTGGTAGAGAATGCCTTGTGGCATTAAGTCCGCCTATGTATCACTATTGTACATGAAGTTTAAATAAATAAAATACTGTTATTTATTTAGGTGTACCATTTTCTCTTTTAAAATATAGGTACTTTAGCAACTGTTACAAAGGTGGCTAATTTAGGTTATCATTTAAATACTTACACCCGTCGCTAAATTGTCAGCCTTATTCACTAGTAATTCTAATTTCTCCCCGCGCATTGCCATGGTATCTGAAATTAATTAAAAACACACGATAATTTGCGAAACTTAAGTGAAGTAATTTGCTAACTGTTATCAAATTTTTGTACAATCTTTAACAACTTTTGTAGGGCTGTACAGCAGTAGCGAAGGGCCAATTTTTGTAAGAGGTAAGCCGGAGTACATATCTTTAATGCGATTATATTATTTATCTATAGAATACTGACTGTGCCATTTTTCAAAGGGAATCCGGTAGGAATCGAGTTGTATGGAATCTTCGCCACTGCTGTACAGTAAGGGATGTTTTATTTATATTAAGTGCATTTTAGTTTTCTATTGTGTTAAATCTTTATTATTATTTTAAAACGGTAAGGTTTGTATATTTGTAAAGGGGTTGGAACCGTTGATCCAATTTGTGATCCAATTCCAAAAATTCTTTCACCAATAGGGAGCTACATTATTCCCAACTGTTAAAGGCTATATTTCAAACATTTCCATGGGAAAATTCGTACCATAATGCAAATGAAGCTGCAGGCGAAAGCTTATAGTTTATATAAAAAAACAATAGGTGTAGACTACAGTAGTGAAGGGTAAATTTGGTAGGAAGTATAATAAGTTGGTAGGAATCGAGTTCTATGGAACCTTCGCCACTGGTAGACTATACAATATTGTAGGTAGTATTCATAGCAGAAGCATAAATCCTTCCTTAGGTAATTACCTTGATTGTGTATAGTCATGAGTGAAACATTACATGAAATTACTGTAAGGCCTTGTAAGGTGTAACAAGCCATAACTAAGTATAAACATATTAAATAAGCCAACAATATCGAAAATTCTATGAATATCAATTCTAGAATATTTTTATGAATTTTTGAATATAGAATAAAAAAATATAATAATTTGAATGTCTTTTGTCTAGCAGCTTCTAAAACGCCTAACTTTGCTTACATAGGGGCACTATATGCTTTGTTTTTATTACATATGATGCTGGGTAAGTGATATTTTGTGTTAAGGTGAATGGAGATATCTACATAGATTACTAAGACTGATAAGAGAAAGTAGGTCAGATAGGTATGATCAACTTTATCCTATGCAACATTATTATGAATGTAATCATCACATTATAATAGCCTGAATAAACCTATGTAGGTAATTCAGGTCCTAGCTAGATCCAAGAAAAATTTTGAATGAAATGTATTTCATGCACAGAAAACACAAAATTTCATTGAAATTGTTATACATCTGTGAATAGCACCTAATCATGTATACAACTGAAGCATTGGCCTGCCATGTAAAGTAAACAATAAATGACTAATATGTTAACGACATCCATAGATTACATACATCACTTTTACAAGTAAATAAGCCTCTCCACTACATACACAGTCAATGACACATACATAGGTAGGTATATAATGCAGTTTACATGTACGCAAAACACAGATAAGGGCTGATAAGTTTTATTTATGTGAAACAATCTGCTATCGCAACCAGAAGAAAAAATAATTGATTGTTTTCATACATACAAATTAGGGCCATTATTTATAGTAATAGGTTGAATGTAATTAATGAATGGTACTATAATACAGGACTGTTAGTAATTAAAATGTTTCTAGAGCACATGCTTTGGGATTTAGTAAGTCTGTAAGTCTGCATCTAAGAGGAAAATTATTGAAATTAATGAGGTTTATTCAATATGTTTCTGAATGTCAACTAAGTAACTTAAAGATTTAATTTGTAGCTCTGTTGCCAAAATATTCTTTAAATCAGCCAAGGCTTAGTGGAAACCTAGAAATTTATTTGCATTTAAACATTTAGCCTTCATTGTTATCAAGGTTTGACAAATTTTGAGTTAAATATGTGCATTTATTTATAACACTATTTCGGAATATTTTCTGTTTTTGTTTGTCCACATTATTGAAGTGTAAACAAGCACTATACAGCCATGGTTTGTTATCAACAGATGTGTCAATAATGGGCAATCTGTTTGTGTACTGTTTAAGATTTGCTTAGTGAATTTTAGAAAATGTTACACTACAATACAATAGAGGTTAATGCTTCAGGTCTATCCGCAATATCACTAACTAAAATAAACCTTTCTTTAAGACAAGCTGTAATAGTTTAAATACAGGAGTTTTTAAGGAAATAACTTACCAATATTCTTAACCATAATGTTCTTGAGCTCATCCAACTCGCCATGTACTCTGGATATTGTGTCAAGGTCTTTAGAATCACTATAATGTTTCATCTCTGTGGCTAGTACTCGAGCAAACTCTCCATTCATGGCATAGGGGATGGCAGTCTGAGCCGTGTCACCGAATGCTGTCGAAAATCTTCTCTTGATCTCATTGAGGAATAAGAATGCTCTCGAACGTTGGAATTTCTGAAGCAAAAGTTATCAGCATAATAAGAATTTAATGTACTGCTTAATTATTATATTCAAGGTTGTATTTAAATAAACCAACTGTACTCACATCATCAGTAATGCAGAAATAAACCAATTTGTTTTCCGCTACATAGTGAAACAAATAATTTCCATGAGAGTACGTCAACTTATCATCGTGGGGCGGTATCTTCGATAGTAGTTGTTCTGCAACTTCCGTGAAATTTCCCGCACAAGTTGCATATTTAGCTAAAACCACTGTACCTCGAGCCACAACACTAAACAATATAGGCATTTTGCACAATTACGTCGGTAAATTGTAAAAGAAACAAAGGAGAACACGACACGATACAGTAACTTTCACACACTTATCAAATACCACAATGCCTATGTTTGCTTTATAAACGGTGAATGACTTGGTAGACTTAGCAAGTGAATTATTGAATTAGAACAAATAATTAAAATTGTAAAGTCGAGAAAAACAATACACGAATCAAACACGGAACACGTCAAATCACCATTATTTTTTGAGTAACGATACTAGTGGTGGGACACGATATTGGAATCGAAATGCACATTCTATTAGAATCGATGCATGATGTGTATGCATTCACAATCGGTTAGTGTGAATGAATGTAATATACAAAAATTTAAAGGATCGCAGCAGGTGGCATTCTGTACTTTCTTCTTATATGGCGATGGGAAAAAGGTGTACATTTATTTATGAAAATCAAAAATTCATTAAACAAACTCCGAATTAGGTTCACCGAAGCTAGGGACTCCGCTAAGACATTAAGAAATAACTGTTTGCTGTATGTAAGCTTGGAGGATTTTAACGGCAAAGTGTCTTTGATAAAATGGATGTAAGTCTAACACAATTGAAACCCAATTTTACCCCAATTCATACTATTGCGACAAGTACCAAAGTCGCCGGAGACCAGCCGAGGGCCAATTGGAAATGTTGGAATTTCCTGTATTTTGTCGAAGAGTTGACTACAACAGTCTTTTAAAGCAAAAGACTCGTGTTAAAAACATTTTATAAATTTTAAGTGCACAGAAACTAATCAAACCTAGACCGGTAAATTCCTTGAATTGACTAAGGACTGTTAAAGCTGTGTAAAAGGACCCCTTAGTTAAAACTAGTTTGAACATTAGATCTAATCATAATAGCGGGTGTAAACAGACCCTTCACATATCAGTCAACCAAGCATTCTATACAGTAGAGACCATAAGTGCAGTAGCAGTTTCACAAAACGATCGCATCAAAACAAGTCGCACTTACGACCTTTTTCCATAACAAACATTTTGCACACAAACACGATCTCGTATATCGCTCTCTTTCATAATTATCTAGTCAGAAAGAGTGCGATATAATGATCATTTGCCTTAGTGACAAGCCTGTCATGTCGCGACGGAGTATTAAGTTAGTGATATTTAATTTCAAACAAACAATTATGTGTCTATCTGGCTTAGCGGTTAACGCTATAGATAAAATGTCTCGCACAGTCTAATGTGAAAAGTGTAATGTCACTTGCGTTCGAACCCAAGTGACATTACACTTTTTGTGTTTTAATTATAAATGATACGTTAGACCCGATGAGATATGTTTTTCTAAATATTAGTTGGAACTTATTATTAACAAAAAAGATGAGGGTGAATGTGAAACAAAATAAACTTCTGGATTGAACAAAGTAGTTAGTTATGACGTTGTTAGTTGGTGAACTTTGTTACGAGCGTTTGTGTTATTATTACGATTAGCGTATTGTTTGATTGTCTTTATTCAAGATGCAAGCTAATATTAGTATTGATGACAGGGCAAATATTGTCACTTTGCGTAAAAATGGGCTTAATATTTCTCAAATTTCAACTGAAACTGGCTTAAAATGTGTAAGGTATTTTTAAAAATTATAATTATTATGATGATAGTTGTGGTGTGTGATTTTCTTATTATTAAATAAATTGCTAATTGCAAGTGTGTAATCACATTTTGTTTTTTTTTTAGAAATTCTGTTAGCCGTTGGGTAAACAGGTTTGAGGAAGAAGGTAGTCTGAAGAGTCGTCTAAGAAGTGAAAGGCCGCCGCTTATTAACCCGACTCAGCGACGTTTTATGGTGGAATGTTTGCAGAGCAATTGGATACTACATTACAGACTGTTCGCCATGCAGTCCATGCTGAAGGTTTACATCATCGGAAGCCAGCTAAAAACCATTTTTGACACAAAAACACAGGGAGGAAAGACTACGTTTTGCTCGAGATTATTTACATTTTAACTGGGAGGTGACTGTATTTTCTGACGAGAAGACTTTCAAGTCTTGCCAAAAGGAAGACTTAATTTATGGCGAAAAAACAATAATACTTAATTTAATAAGTAAGTAGACCGGGTAACTAAATATTTAGTAATATTAACATAACCGTAAATAAAAATAAAAAAAAATTAAGAAATAAATTTTAAATTTAATAATCTTAAATTGGGGTTTAGTTTCAATATTCTTTTCGTCAAGAAAATGAACACTTAAGCTATAACCTCAATACAATGTGACGTTACATTAAAAAAAACACGTTCATAAAGTCTAACTCATATATTAGTATTCAATTAACTCTGCTGAATACTGATACCTAAAATAAGCGGGTATCAACAATTATATTTGTGTTATTAGAATATCCTTTCCGTGTTATGTTATTCTTATTATGAATTGACTAAGTGGGTATGCAACAAAAAATCTTATGAACGGTGATAAGAGAACTTTTTTTTGCCTAGATAGGAATGTGACGTCACATTCTTATAAAAGTTTGTTAATTTTATAAATAAATAAAACGAATAAACATTTTTGTTATCATTCAGCATGATTTTTTTATTTCCACCTTCCAACACCGAAAACATAAAATAAAAATCAATTAATGAGGTTAAATAATAATACAATAACTATCTAATATTTAACTTCTTATAAAAAATAAATAATAAGCATGACTATATTATAAATAAACATAAATACCTAACGACTTTCTGCTTAAAATACAAATATAATTAAGGTTTCAAAGAAATAAAAAACAGCCACACATTGTAATAACATGGATTCGAACTAGGACTTCATTGATCGTGAACCCATGCTCAGCCCAAACAGCTACCAACCCATGTTAATACTACGCGAATTTTAACAATGCAATGGTAAGAACAGGTCATCACTATGATGTGTATTCTAAATGCAACAGAAATATAATGCTATTTCGCGTAATGTGACGACAGTTCATTAGTGTGTGTTATGTGTAGAATGTTGAGACATCACTCATACACGCACACGCACACACACTGCTGTATCGCGCTCGCACAGTTCATAGCAATGTAATCTTTAGCATGGTACTGCACTTTTGAGGTCTACTGTACATCAAACTAAGTAACTTTACGCAAAAATTATTGCTGGGAATCGACTTTTTTTTGGGGTGAAAAATCACGTTTTACGGACTCGGTGGAAAGCACTCATAGCATTGTGCTGATGAATGGATTGAATAGTACGGGGGTCGTCAAGGAGTGTAAAGTAAAAATCTTACATTAAAAACATGTATTTAAAAAAAAACATGTGAAAAAGTTGGAACTTTGATCCCCAATATCTCCGTAAATATAAGGTTCCCAGGTATGGTCTAGAACTCAAACATGATCGCAGTGACGGGGAGAACAAGTGCCTTTCGTTTATGTTAAGAGTCTATTTACACCCTTTATATTTCATGTGCCTGTATTTTTGTTTTTCGTCCACTTAGGTATTAATGTTGTTTTAGTATGAAGTCCTAATTATAAGCTAAGTATGATAATATTTAATTATCTGATCACAATATCGAAAGCGAAAGTATTGTGATACAAATGCATTCGTGTGACAAAAGAATGTTTGTATTTTACATATGGGTTTTAATCAGAAACAAATCGATAACTCATGTCTGTAAGACGTTCGACTAAGTTTATATTAATTTTGTCATCACTATTCAGTATTTTTTTTACACGAATTATTCTGACATTGACAGCCAGAGCGAGTCAGACAAGTCATGGTCCGAACGTCTTCTGATTATAGTACTAAATAAAACCATGGCTGAATCACTATCTGGATGATAAATCATTATCTTCCTGCCCTTGTCCCATTCTACTTGGGGTCGGCGCAACACGTTTTCTTTTTCCATCCTCCCCTGTCACGGCATTAATTACTCCTCTCTGTATCATACCATTCCTCACACTGTCCATCTATACTTGCTTTGGCCATCCTATGCCTACCCATTCATCACTCCGTCAGTCACACACGTTTCATCCCTCCTCATTACATGAAAACACATAAATGATAACTTAACAATATATTTTGAACAATATTGTTTTTATAAGTGAGTATAAATAGAATATAATTTATTAAGTATTATTTATCATAGGACTAATGCAGTAGATAAACAGTTATCACACAAAACTGATGAGTTGGTTTTCATTTTCTCTTAATCAAAATAATCATCAATGTCAATATCTGGATCCAAAATTTGATCAGCAAGCGGTGTTAAATCTAACTGATCTAGAATCAAATTCTCACACATCTCTTCTAAATCAGTTTCACCTATTAATATAGCACCTTGTAGTTTACCATTTTGTAATACTAGTTTTATGTATTCCTTATTAGGTGTCATACGTAGTAAAATTTCGTAATCTCTTCCTAATCCTTGTGCATTATACTTTCCCAATAAAATAACTTGATAACCAAACAGTGTAGTACAATGTGTGAAAAGTTCGAAACAGAAGTCTTGTAACACTTCTTCCTTCATAATTCTCCCATGCATGGCTTTGGCAGCCATTCCTGCCATTTGTCTGGCTTGAGTCCATAGCCTTAACTGGAACCAATGTGGAGCATGATCCCAAGCTGCATGGGCAACATCACCAGCAGCAAACACATTTTTGATTGATGTTTCTTGAAATTCATTTACAGCTAAACCACCTTCTGGTCCCATTACTGGTTCTTCATCCCATGAGAAGTTAACAGCAGGTTCAACACCAGTTGCAGACACAACAAAATCACATTCAATAGTTCTACCATTTGAAAGCACTACTTGAAGTGGATACTCCTTGTCACTTGACTCTTCTACTGAATTTATTTCAACCTTATAAATAGTTTCAAGTTCCTGCACACCATTGTCATCTTTTATACCTTCCAACTTTCTAAACCAATCTGGACCTAAAGCAGCTGATTTTAAGTCTTTATTTAAAGAAACAACTTGGTCTTCCTCTGAGAAAACATGTCTTCTTAAAACAGTCTTTTGTTCAGGCTGTAATTCTTTATTTTTAAATGTGTTCTGGAAAAATTCTGCAGCTCCAGGATCAATAAAGGTAGCAGATATGTAATCATCTCGAATAACCCATATTTTCTGTATTCCAGATGTGGCATGCACTATTTCTGATGCAATACCACCATTACCAACTATAACCATTCTTCGACCCGTTCTTAGTTTTTCCTGAAATTCTTTCACTGATTCAGTATCTCTTATCCCAAGTATTCTCTTACTTTTATGAGAATCTCTGATTAGTCTTGGTATTCCACCAGTACAAATACACATAACCTTGTATTTAATATTATCACCCGCATGTGTATAAGCTGTTTGAGTTTTTGTATCAACATGTTTCAGAGAATCAAAAACAATTTTTAGATTTGGATGAATTCTCATCAAAGAGTTAGCTTCGGTTTCGTTTACATCAAACTTTACGATAGTTTTGGCATAAAAACTCACATTGCTTACGTTTTTCACCAACGAAGAAGCTGTGATTATTGCAAGTGTTTCCTCAGGATGTAAGATTGCTAATGTTTCCACACAAGTAACACCGGCAATTCCTCCACCAACAACTAGATATGTAGCCTCTATTTCAGACATTATAACCAAATTATTATTACAGTTACTATGGTATCAATAAGAATGATACATAGATCCACATGAAACAAGTTTCCAACAGTGATATAATATAACTGCAATAGGTACACTGATTTGATTTCAGAACACTTTACACAAAGTCACATCAATAATAAATCACGGAATGCCTCGTAAATATACATTAGCTTTTAGGCACGTCTAGTTTTTTCACAAAAAGCCGATCGAACCTCTTCAAAACATCGGCTTATTATTTTGACTTTTTGTTTTGACAAGACATGATGTGATGTGATGGATGGTAAATCATAGACATCAAAGTATTTTTTTAAATCTGACATGTTAGCCACTAATCGACTAAATATTAATTGACAGTGTCGAGTCCATATGAAGAACAACGCTTGTCCCTCCCCCACTTCCCCGCATGATAATGTCAAAGTGACGTCTGTGAGTGGATCTCAATTTGTTGAGGTCTCTTTCAGACACGTAGAGTCTCTGGTCTAATTGAATCTTGCATCTCGTTTTGAGTTTGTAGTAGAAATAAAATATTTTATTGACAGCTAACTAATGAGCGGAAGGGGGAATAAATGGACGAGGGAGCTAGTTTTACGGAAAAAACTATACACAAATCTCGTTATGGCACATAATAAATAATTTAAAAACATGAATCGTAGAGAGTGTTATACGATCGTAAATATCTAAAGCTATTCACAATATTGACAACCTTACATTCCCAATCAATCGTAGTTGTTTACATTTTTTTCAAAAATAATGTTATATGAAAATTGAGCGAAAATCATGATTAAATGGATCTCAGTTTTTGTGGCACCCTTGTGTTTATCAATAGTGTGGTATTTTCCATTTATATGGAGCTTGGTCTATTTATTATTGCTTAGTTTATTCATAGTGATAGCAGTTTTCGTGTTGACTCTTTGGGGTCATGTATCGTTATCTTCTCCGCACCAAACATCATTGTTGTTATTGGATAAAGTCGAAAAAGATGTTCGACAAATAGAAGAGACGTTAAAGGTATGATATATTTAATTTTTACATTTTTTTAAAAGCCTTAGCCACAGTAATATTTACTTTAGTATTTCTATGTGTAGGATGATCAGTCAAATTGGCCTCATGCAACAAAAAAGTCTCATTTGCCTGTCATATTTGGACGCACTGTAGATAGTCAGCTACAGCTATTAATTGACTATGTCCTGCGAGACTTTGTGGCCCGTTGGCTGAAGGAGTGGTCTCATAAGCCGGAGCCAGTGATAGACAAGTTCAAAGAGCATGTCTGGGGCGGAGTGCAGAACTTGTATGAGAGACTGTTGCGTGTTGATGCTGAGAAGTTGCTGGCCAGTGACATGGTGACTAAGATCACACAGCATTTTGAAAGAATAAGAATTGCTAGGAGTTGTGCGTAAGTTGTAATTTTATTAAGATTTGCTGAGTGTAATATTTATATGCTGTTCTATTTGTTTGAAACCAATAAAACATTGCTGTTAGGAGTTGTTTAAAGGCTTCTGAAGTTATTATTTTAAAAGCTTGACTGTGTAGAGTTTAAAATTCTGCATTGAAACATGTAAACATGTAATATGAGTGTAATAAAAAACAATAATTCTTTATTAATTGATTTATTAAATTTGTAAGCAAGAAATCAAAAAATTATATAAACACTGCAGATTGGAACTCAATCAACCGCCAGTATTTGCACTGGCCCCACACCTGATGTCCTTTGACACAGAACTGCACTACTTGAGACAAATCAGTGAGCTGATCATCATGTTCCTTATGCCTCGGTGCTACTCACTGGCACCTGCTACTCACCTCATGAGAGAAATACTGGCATGCAAAGGTATGGATAACAGGATTATATTTTTCTAAGTCTGAACAGTCCCTCGTTATTGCTATACCACTTTTGATAACAACTCCCAATCAACTGCTAACTAAGATTGAAAATAAGTATCTATTACATACACAAATAGACGTTTCTTATGACGTTTATGTTACCTTAGGGATAGGTGGTAAAACAATTGTGAGATTGACTCTGTACAACTAAAAGGAATCTACTGTGAAATCCATCAATAACTCAGATATAAGTAGAGTAGATCTATGCAGTACCCAGCCTTATGTTTATTTAGATCTGTACATGGTGACAGGATGTACACTGCACCTCTAAACATAGGCATGATCAATCACAAAGAGAATTATAATAGATTAAGTAAACACCTGTTGCATGTCACCTTGGTTTTATTCAGGTCACTGTCATTGTCAACGTCGGCGTGCATAGTAAGGGCCACATATACAGACACAATATTGCGATACGACTTTGCGACAAATACACTGTACCTATGCTTAGTGGTACTATGCATGGTATGGTTAGAAAGTCTGTGGCTCATGACACGACGAGTTATAGAGAATTATGGATGAAGACAAGCTGCAGTGACCCCAAATAAATTGAATTGGGGCAGTACCTACAATGATGATGATGAACGCTTAGGGGTAGCGATACACATGCCGAAAACTAAGCAACGGATGTTCGAAGTGCTTACGCCTACGATGCAAATTACGCGTTGTATTTCGGGCCTGATTATGTTGTGGGTAATTAAATAAATACTGCAGGCCCAACTAATCTTTCCGTTACGTATTTTTTCCGTATAATATATGTTGTTAGATCTTATCTCTACGATTTCTATTTAACGTTACGAAAACGTCCAAATGCTGCAAGATTTAAAGAGTTTCACCTCTATAAAATATGTGTTCTTCAATTCTAGTTTTACAGCCAGCAATAGACCTAGTAACGGAACCTGACTACATAAACCAAAAGATAATCCAGTATTTAGAAGCTCAGAAAGAGGTGGACGCCATGCACGTCCGGACCCACGAGTACGCCAAAACGTTCGAGGACTACATACGTCTGATCAATAGCTGTAACAATGTCGACACGCTGAAACGGTTACGGTGAGTGCACATTGATAACACAGTACATAAATAAATAAATGTTACCAGTAAAACAACTAGGCCCTGTTTATGAAATCAAATGCGGATGTTAGAGTTGTCAACTACCAAAGAGGTGGCGCACCCTACGCGCATTTATGGGAGAACTGGTGGTCGCACTTGGTGATCGGTCCCGCAAGGCATAGCGAGCTGATACCAGTGGGGGGTGCGCGCCAGGGGCCCCAACTATTGGTAGTAGTCTACCAGGAACAGTGACGTTTTAGTCTGTAGGCCGTCAGTCCGACATAACCTTTCGTTCTCCTCAGACGGAGAGTATCCATGAGGATTCCTATAAAAAAGGGTCGTCAATTAATTTTTTTGTTATGTTGTTCAACATAAAACATTATCACTTGTGTCCGATAGCCCCGAGTAACGTGAAGAGAAGCGTAGGGAACGCGTAGCTGAAGCATGATTGCATTTGGAGTGTGTGTGAGCCGATTCTGCACATTTGTTCCTAGTTGAAATACTGTATGTCGATACTAGTCTACTGTGATAATGATGTTTATTACTTTCACTGACCAATTACTGTTATGTGTCAAGGCCTTCCCTGTGATACGAGTGCTTGATAAAAATAATTGTCATAAAAGAATGATTGAAAAACTGATAATAAATGCCATAGGAATTTTTCGACCCACTATAAATAATATGAACTTCATATTTTTTCGTTGATAAAAAGTAGGAGAACCGTATTCCCTACCCTTGGCGTATTTACATGCCACCTTTGAACTCGTATGCATCAGGCAAATAAATTCATTTTATTACTACCTACATATAAATATATAAACTAGACCACGGGATTATTTTTATACATATCGTGACTGGCCTGTAATTTTTGTTTTCGTGCATTTGATAGGTGTGAAGTTGAAATGATGTTTGTCTTCTTTACACATCTTTGTTCACATGGTGTAGTTTTCGCTTATCCATATATAGAACAATGATGTTATATCCAAAACAGATACAGTTTATGTAACTGTATTATCCTCTGGCGTTATCATTATTATTTTGTCGCCTAACTTCCTTATTCCAGAATCGTCTACATAATCGACCGAGCTCATTAAAATTAAATATTTTCGTTTAATATAAACTAATCATAAACGGCCGGCAGACACGAGCCTTGATATTAACACAAAATATTTCTGTAATGGAGTCACGTTAACGAATTCTTGCATTAACTAAAGTTTTCGTCTTTGTACCACTTTAAAACCAGTTTTGTGCTTTGGTATTTTTTCTAGTTAGTGAAACTAGTAATTTGGCCGGCGTTGTTCATCGAAATTCATGTTAATGCCGTCAGCGGATTTACTGTAACCAAATAATACAAGGTGTAAACAGACCCTTCACGAAGCCGTCAACCAGGCATGCTGTATATCAAACTAAGTAACTACGCAAAAATTATTGCTGGGAAACGACTTTTTTTTGGGGTGAAAAATCACGTTTTACGGTAAAACTCAATGTAGTGCACTCAAAACTTAGTGCTGATGGATGCTTTGAATAGTAAACGGGTCATGGAGTTAATTCAAGTAAATTTAAAACCTTTTAAAGTGGTATTTAAAAAAAAACTTGTAAAAAAATTGCAACTTTGACCTCCAATATCTCCGTAACTAGAAGGTTCCCAGGTATGGTTCAGAACAAAAAAAACAAGAGGAGGAGAACAAGTGCCTTTCGGCTTCGTTAAGGGTCTTTTTACACACTTTATACATACAATAACGCACCCATGTGTATAAACTTACGCATTTTCTCATGTGGGTAGGCTGAAGCTTTCTTTTCTTTCTTACATATTCCTTCCTTTGCTCATAATATCTTCGCTCTCGCTCATAATAACTTCAGTATCTCAACTGAAATTGTTACACTTCGCAAATAATTATACGTACATAAAGTGACGCCTTATCCCGTAGACAGAAACCATAGAACGCCACCTACTACGCTCCTTACATACTCTCTTCGCCTCGTCCACGTAACATGAAACATCTGGTCATACACGCACTACCGGTTGCGAGTACTACGCAGATAATTATGTAGGCTACAATTAATTGTTACGAATTAAAATTCAACGTGACTGCTCACTGCTACGGCAAAGTCATTCTGTTTTTTTTTTTTGCTTACATTGTTTCGTACTAAGCAAAGCCTTCCACTTACCAGCCTCAGCGTCTTGTTATAAGACTTTAAAGTATCATGGTCACTAACATTATCATTAACACTAAAAACGGGATATTCACCATGTTTACTGATTTCTTTGAGTTCCCGATATCAGTAAACATGGTAAATATCCCGTTTCTAGTGTTAATGATAATCTCAGTCTTGTGCTATGTCTGGCTACAAATAAGATGAATGAAAATCAAAATCGGTACATCTTGCAGGCTACTAACATGAACCCAATGTTTCAGATCTAAATGTAGTTTTACGAACAAACAGTATCTTGATAAAAAGTCGTTTCCGAAAAGTTTTATTATTCGGATCAGTCTTCTCTTTAATTCGCACGTCTTCACATTCTAGACCTCGATGATCGAGGAGACCTCATCCATTCCTGTACACCAGGCGAAATCGAGCATCTCATCATGAGGTCTAGAATGGAACGAACAAACCCAACAGATGCCTCCTCAATCTTGTTTTGAACGACTACTAATAAATCTCTTTCGAATTCCGAACACCGGTTTCGTGAGAGTTTTTTTTAACCTACTTTTTGTCTAATGTACAGAAGAATGCGATTACTAGGCCTCGAGTGAAAACCATTTATATTTTTCATTACAGATATGATATCGTCACCCAAATAATGCAAGCAACTACCCTTCAAAACGTGAAACGAGCTAAGGGTGTAGACATAGAAGTTATAGAAAAAAGTGGTTCACAAAATATAAGTCGGCAACAAGTGGCTGACGCTAAAAAGCTGAAGAGGTACATTAACCAGCTGACTATTGCTAAAGCTGAGTGTGAAACCGCCCTTAGAAAGCTTGGATGGGACGGAGCTTTCCCTACGGTGGACCAATCTGATAGCAAGGTAAAGGTACTAATATTCCTTTTATTATTTACTAGCTGTTGCCTTAATCCGCGTGAAATTATTTTAAAAATACGACTTCCCTATTTGAATCTGATTTTGTTTACAATTTTGTGGGTTTTAATTTTATTGCACGGAGCCATGATCCTTTTTCTAAAATAAAAGTAGACTATTCCTTAAAACATCAGCTATCTCTCAGTAAAAATCCCATCAAAATAGTTCCAGCTGTTTCAACAGACACAAAAAATTAAAAAAAAAAGTTTTTGTTATAAGTACCGAATGTACTATCATACGCATTCAGTAAAAAACTGTTGTTTTGAAATTACAAACAGACACTTCAGTTTTATTTATTTGTATAGATGTTGGTATCTACACAGTAATCTTATGAACCCTGTGACTCATAAATACGTCTCGGTATTTATTTAATGGCAAGCTCGATTACATTCAGATTGTGTGTTAAGTGTGATTCATCTCCCACCAGTTGGTCTAGGACGAGTTTTTATCACTGACAAACGGAATGGATCGCGTTTAAGTAAAATTCAACTTGAATGGAATAATTTTGTTTCTCATTTTTTTTTTACCACACAGTTCAGTACAAATTGGAATTTAAGTTAACGCAACCAAAGAGGCATAATAAGTAATAACTCGCGTAGATTACAAGAACGCATTCCACAGCGTACGTTCTAAAACATACGCACCTGTGTACGTCCTCTAATCACACTCAGGAATCCCCAAATGCCCATGCACCTGACTGATGCAAAAAAAATAGAATACGTATACAACTAGTTTGAATAAAACACGTGGAAATTTGAACCATATTATCATAAACACAAATGTCACGACACCTTTTGCATTACTTATAAAAGTCACAGCAATCTACTCTGATACGCCTTTATTTGAATCTGCTGTCAACTCTTTTACAGACGCTCCCTCTACACAAAATAATGGAAAGTGTGACGGGACGGCGATACCTCTCGATGTTTCTGGAGACGATGTGCTCACAAGGTCTGGTTGGCTTCTGGATGGCGGTTGAGGAGCTGCGGCACAGTCCCAGAAGTAGCTGGCATCAGCTCGGCGCTGAGATATTTTATACCTACATTAGGTCGCCTAGTGCTGAGATTAAAGTGGATAAGGTAAAATAAATTATGTAAATGTAAATACTTGCTCTACGAAAATCACCTTTACTGCTTCGAAATAAAACCGCTGTCAATGTCAAATTGTTACCAAGTGCAATATTCAGTGAAGCATCCTTTTGTAATCTATCCTTCAGCAAGAGGTTTGCGGTTGCATTTACCTATGGAATTGCAACATCTAGATTGTTCTATTTCTTTGTGGTATTCTTTCAGGATACCAGAAAAAGAATGGAAGCTTTTTTACTAGGAGATAAGGGCCCAGAAGTGTTCTATGAAGTTCAGGATACCGTAGTGGACACGATACAGGAGAAATATTACCATTCCTTCCTACTGAGCGATCAGTATACGGCGTTGATCGCTGAACTTGCTACCGAGGAGGCTAATAAAGGTAAGTAACTTCTGATGCAAAAATATTTTTCTTTTTTGCATATTATGTTTATTTCTTATACAATAACAGGTTTCAATAAAGAAACTGGTTGTCTTGATCGGCACACAAAAAACAAACACAAACCATCATTAGCCTTGAAAAGTATTTAAAAGAAAGTCTTTTTAAAAGTCCTGTTTCAAAGTTACTGTTGTTGTTTATAGACCGACCGCTGTAATGAGTCCCCGCGAAGGTATCAATTTAAATGGAATATTCTGAAGGTTGATCACGTATTGGTTCAATTAGTATCGTAATACCTACGTGCATTATGGTTACTTTAAAGCAAATAAGCTGTGGGATATTGTTAGGACTTTGTGGACACTTAATGTGCCTTTGATGGGGCAAGGCGGACTCATTAAAGCGGTCGTTCTATAGTTGTTTTTCACTGTCGTACGTGAAGACAACGTTCATATAATATAAATCTAAAACTACTTATCTCACTTATTTCATTGTATTTTTCCAATCTTCTAGACATCACATCAGACAGATCGCCAATAGAAGACCGTCAGCTGTCAAACGAGTCCGTATCTTCAGCAGAGAGTGTGACCGGCACTGTACACCTCACAGAACATTCTACGTATGCGAGACGGAAACTAGACGAGTTGCAGGAGCGACATAATAATAAAATTCAAGTATGCTTTAAATATTTTGATAATTATTTCTATTTAATGAACTCCAATACTTCTACACTAAGTATCAATAATCGTTTGATCCCTGTGTCCGGAATTAGCATAATTTATGACTTAAGCAATCGATCGATGATGTAACCCAGATTTTGTAACAATATTTTGATTTAATATATTGTCCATGGAGTTTCTTGCCCATTCTTCTCCGTTGAGATCTACACTTTGGAATAGGCAACTACAGTACTTTCACAAGTTATTATGCCTTGTAAAGTACATGCTTTAAGTTTGATCCTGAATCCTGATATCGGTTCGATAAAATGGCGTCGTTATTTTTTGCCAAGAATATTGGAATCAATTTCTAAAATGATTAATGACGACATTTTGTTTTTTTCTTGCAGTTTTCATTTCGCTTTATCGTGTTATCTCAAAAGCTCGCCCTGTTAACAGATTAACGACAATTTCGCTGAAGTATTTAATAAATTTATCAATTTGTCTATTTATTTTCAGGCATTAGCAGCTCTCCGCGCATCATTAAAACCAGAATCACCTGCGTTGTCCATGTTAGCGAATGAAGTCGAGAAATTAGCAGGAGAACAGATGCGACTGGAGGCACACCTAGCGAGGACCGACACTTGGGCTGAACACCTGGGCAGGTGGCGAGCCTCCGTGCACAGCGCTGAGGTAGGACGAAACAGATAGTTTTAATGAATTTTAATATTGAACATTAATATTAAAAAATAGTCTTATTGCAAATATAATGTTATCGTTATTCCTTATTTCCCTCGACGTTCCAAACGAAACTTAATTTTAAGACGAATTTTATCTTGTGAATCACGTGTACAGCAACACGTGATAAAACCTTCACAAGTGAATTTCAACCGAAAATAACTACACAAAAGTCGATTAAAAGAGTTTTGCAAACAATTAAAATTACACACACAAAACAAAAAAATATATATATTTTAAATTTTGTACACATGTATTGTGTATTATGCACCAACAGTAATTTAGAGGAATCTTTTTGTTGCTGTAAAATAACTGAATGAAATTAATAGACAAAATTAGTCCTTAACGACGTCTTTACATTAAGTTGCGTTAGGCCCGTCGCCCACACGATCAGAGTCGAGGTGCAGGCGCGGAAGTGCCCCAGAGTGTGACGTCATTTTATTATTTCGATTCGTGCGTAGCAACGTATAGAAAAGGGATGAAAGCATAGCCCGCGGATCGACTCCACATAGATACCATACGACTCGACCGTGTCGCGACTCCGCCTCTACTGACCAGTGGGCGACGCGCCTTAGGTTTGATCGCGAGTTGCGAATTATCTCTTGCACACTTTAATTTGGATAGGACAACGATGTTTATTTATCAATATAGTAGTTGTAGAAGATTTTTATTCTTATAAACTAAAATAAACATCAACTTTCTGGTTCTAGCTAGCACAAAAGGTGAGGACAGTAGACAAATTGCACAATTTTGATATTTATTACAACAACTATAACATTGTTTTATTATTGTAGGTAATAGACGAATCAAAACCACCTCAGTTTGTGATAGTGGTTCATATGGCGGAACAAGAATCTATGAATGAAGATGATAGGCCTGAACAAATAACTACAGGATGGGTGCTGCTTAGGACTTTGAACGAATTTCAGGTTTGTTCCTTTCATTCACCTTCACTTTTACTGTGCGGATACTTTTTGTTAGATTTTTAGTATAAATTTACTTCTTCAAAGTGCCTAGTGCATTTCATCAGGGAATTTAATTACTAAGCATATTGATACCCTACGGTAATTTACCGTTATAGCCTAATTCATACAACTGCAAAATAATGACAGTCGTGTTTTGAATATACGAACTATTTAGGTTACTGTAGCTCTGGGGGTTACTATGACGTCTTAAAGCAGGAGTAATTCCAATGTGGGAAAAACACAGAGCTATACAGGTCGTCTAGCGCCATCTCTTTTCCACACTGGAATTAATCCTGTAAGACCCATCCTGACGACATGGTAGGCCACCTCTTCAATGGCGGCTCGGAACATCTAACGTAAAGCTGTGTAGGACACAATTTTAGGTATCGGCGGGGCGCAAAGGACCCATCGTCTTGACTTTATAATGCGCAGACCGTCACGCGCTGCTAACTTACGAGCCGCCATAAAGTTTGAACAGAACTATAGACAATTTGCTTAACAATTAAATTCCTTGACTTTACACTAATACTTGTGAATGAATATTTCACTTTTACAAATACAATAAATAGTTAACTTATGATCATTAAATTTCAGGAACTACATCGAAAACTACGGCCTATGTGTGCAGAATTGAAGAATTTAGAACTACCAACGAACTCGTTCAAGTTTCTTTTTGGAAAGAACGATAAAAATTCATTAGAAAAAGCTAAAATATTAATACAGAAATACTTAGAAGTAAGCTAATTTTTTGGAATTTTATTTAGAAAGTATCACTTCGTCGGAGACTACGCCTGCAAAAAATGTTATAGCTCGGCTAATATGCATGGTATAAATATAATTTATAGCATAAAGCACCCAGAAATAATGTATCTTCCTACCAGTGATTTTTTTTTTTAAATTGTATCATTAGTTCCGGTGATTACCCCCTACATACAAACTTACTAACAAATATAGATAACTTTTTGTACAAAGCAATACAGCTGACTGCCTCTCGCTCGTGTGGTGGCAAGCCCGACTGCTGAGCATGAGATCTTGGGTTCGATTCCCTGGACGGGCAAAGTGTTATTGGGTTTTCCATTAGAAAATAATCCCAGTAGCAGCCACGGGTTCTGGATTGGTGTCCGGTTGACAGCAATAGGCTCGCCCCCTATAACATGGGACTTAATATAACTGGCGAAATGTGTGTACTATAATTGGGTACAACTCTCCCTAACCCTACGGGGACTACTGGCGTGATGTTATGAATATAGTCGAATCGATTTATTTTCAGTTTGTTTTAGAAGACGACAGACTTAACCAAAGCGAGGCTTTATACACATTCCTAAACCCCAGTTCAGAGTATTTGAAGCAGGGAGACTTACCAAAGAAAAACAAATTCTCCTTTTCAACGTTATTTAAGAGGTAATTGTGTTTTTTTTATTTCTAGTTTAAATTCCATTTATTCAAGGTAAATTATCCAGCCGTGTAACGTTAGCATGAAGCTAGTTTTGGTAACGAAAAATATGGTATAAGGAACTTTTGGCGCTAATTGACACTGACAGAATGGCGCCCTTACTAATCATTAGTGAAATGCCAATGTGATCTACCTATAGAGACGGCATATTTTACTATAGAAAAAATAATTATATAAATATCTATAATATCGACACACATGTGAAGAACAGTTTAGTTTTTTTTTAATAAAGCAGTAGCTGCATAGGAAAAGAGACAACTACAGTTTGTCAAGTGCTTATTTTGACGACACTTGTGACTGAAGTCATAAGCTCATCCACGCGTGACCGCGTCGCCATGCTTTGCGCCGAGTTTTCTGGTAGATCTGCTGTCAAACGGTTGCGTGATAAAGAGTTTTTTGTTTTTTTCTTGAATGATAATGAATTAAAATGGCGGTCATTTCGTGCGCTAGATTTTTGTAGGTAGTCACGCTAATTCTGTAGGTATGCCTAGTCCATAAGCTTTTAAGTCAGTGTGAAATGCATTTAAAATACAAGATGGCGGCGTTAGTTCCTACTTTGGCCACACGTCAAAAGATTGCATTTGTCAGTTATATATTAGGTTCTTATTCTCACCAGCACGAGTAGTGAAGCAACGAACAGATCATCACAGGAAAAGGAACAGTTTACACATTTTTCAGCAGATGAAGACGAGATATCTTTATATCTGGACGGCAACGGATCTGATAACGCTAGCAAGAGTATGACCAGCTCATTACGCGGTAAGTATTATATTACCATAGTCAAACTACCACTGCTAAGACTCAGTTCTCGTCATTGTGAGTCGTCATGCACCATTCAGGCCTGGTTTGGTGAACGGTTTTTATGATCTTTTAGTATTTAAATTCACCAAAAGTTCTAGGTTCATGGTAAACATCAGTATTTTGTGATAGGCCGTGTCGATACCGACGTATTTCTGTCTGTAGGGTTTAAAGTAAATTGAGTAACACGAACCTAACCTGTCCGAGTCGGGGTGCCACGAGTCCCGAGCTCGCTTCGCTCGCTCTTGCATGCTATATTGTCCTTGCCGCAATGCCTTTTTTACGATGAAAACATGTTGCAAATATAGTTATTTTGTTATATGTATGTGTTTGTACACTCGTGTAAATTTGATGTGCAATCAGTATACATATTTGATATGAAAATAATATTTTCGTACATTGGATACCTTTTTTTGTCGCGCATTCATTAGCAAAATAAGTCTTTTATTTTTAGCAATTACCGCTACCTTGTTTCTTGACCATACAAATCGGTGCCGTTTGAACATGTTGATAGACCTACAGTACTTGTGAATATAGCATTATACACTCGAAAACTGATTACACAATGAAAGCTTGCTGCCCACGTTTTCCGATTATGATAAAGAAATCTCAGCATATTTTTCACGTTACCAGGCGCAGGCTCCATACCGGAAGAAAGGGACAGCATAGCGGAGCCCCTCTACGCGTTGCTGAGTGAAGTGTTCGACATGCGCGGCGTGTTCCGATGGCTCAGGAAGACCCTCGTCACCTTCGTGCAGATCACTTACGGCAGGACTATTAATAGGTAAGTGTAGTGGAACTACAGCGCCATCTATGACACAAATTATGAACTAATATCAAAATTCTGAATCACGCTAGTAAAGTTCTCCACGACTGAAGTCCATATAGGAAAACTCGACAACATCTGTCGGGCAGTAGCCCATATACCCGTCTGGTCGGAGAATGCTCCCTTTCCTATGGGGGATGAAGAAGTTTACATCCTGTTCTTCATAGTTCCTTAAGAAGAAAGAGACAGCATAGAGGGAGAAAGTAATTTGTGTGTGACAGACATTGAGCGTGTAGTTAGTTCGACTTGGTTAATTTTAAAATCACTCGTCTGAAAAGTCTAATTAGTGTGCTATTATGAAATCATATACTTATATCTGTCACAAAAATATAGTGTACTTACCTTGGTTTTTTAAGTGTATTTGTCTTGTTTAAGCTCCCATTAACCCCTTAAAATAATAGAACATGCTTTTTTAAAAAAAACAGTATGACAGATGTGATTCCATTTCTTCTATCAAGATCTTATTTTCCAGGCAAATCAAAGAGACGGTGACGTGGATATTCTCTGAACAAATGTTGCACTACTACATCAGCGTAGTGCTCAAGTCATGGTGGCCGGGCGGGAGCCTGTCCGAGAACACTTCCAATAGAAACTTTCAAGATAAAGGTAACATTTGGGTACTAATGTTTCGAAAATTGGTATTTCAATTATTTAGTAAATGATCTGGAGCCGTTGTGATATGAATGAATAACTTAAGACGCAGACACGAGATTTTATGACACTTTTGAGACAACTTTTAGAATGGCTAAATAAAGGATTATATAAGTTTTCAGCTTATTATCTCTCATTCCGAGGTGAAACCCCTAATAGGATTGGACCATTATTTTATGGGGATAATAATATCTTTTTCCAACCTCGAAGCCGCGGGCAAAAGCAAGCAATACTGGGTCAAATTAAATTAGCTGGCGAAACTTGTGCACCGAGGGGATAAAGCATTGTCTTATGTCACGGGCGCTATCTAGAATCTCGAACGTAGCGTGGAGTTCAGGTCTCCCGAGCGCAGCGTGGAAGCTTAGTGGTAACTCTGCAATTCTCAATACTCAATACTCAATACTCAATACTTTATTGCATTCCATAATGTATACAAGGCTGGTAGGTAAATTATAGAGAAACAATTATGGACCCTGTCGGGCACAGCAAGTTAGTTTTTAGAGGAGAGGATGAAGCGCTTTTTGTTTAAAAATATCTTACCTTAATTTCAATATTATAATATTGAAATTATAATATTGAAATTAAGGAGTAAATCTTATATTTAGATATTTAAGTAGATATTATTTATGAGTAGATTTATATTAATTTTGTTTATTATTAATATTTCTATATTTATTTATTTATTTATATATTTATTTATTTATTATTAATAGATATTTTCTAAATTATAAATTAGGTAATTATTTTATATATTTATTTATATATTAGCTGTAATTTATTATTAACTAAATAGTAAGTAATTAAAGATATTGCACGGTAGATAAGGTAAATAGATGTATTAGGTACTACTTGGTTATTCTAATTATCTTCGTTTCTCTAGGAGGAATTTATCTTTGAAGTATTCGTCAATTGTGTAGTAGGTTTTATCTAAGAGAAATCGTTTTAGTTTATTTATAAATATATTGTTTGTTTCTGTGTTTTTTATGTGTTCAGGTAATTTATTGTAGATTTTTATTGACGTGACAAACGCACTAGAGGAGTGCATTTTTAATCGTGAAGTTGGCAGGTTGAGTCTATTTCCATGTCTAAGTTTGATTTCTGTTTGTATGTCTTTTCTTTTGCTGTAGAATTGTGGGTACTTCCTTACAAATTTGCAAATTTCAAATATATAGAGACAGGGTAGTGTTAGGATGTTTAGTTCTTTGAAGTGTGGTTTACATGAGTCGGTGTCTTCTATATTAACCAATGTTCTTATAAGTTTCTTCTGTATTGTAAATAGCGAAGGTGCGTCTGTACTGTTACCCCATAATATTATTCCGTATTTAAGCCAAGCGAACGCGTACGCATAGTATGTTACTATTGCTGTTTTGAGATCTGTAGTTTTCTTTATTTCTCTGAGGGCATATGCAAATTTAGATAGCTTTGTTTTTACTTTCTGTATGTGTGGTTTCCAGTCTATGTGTGTATCTATGTCCAGGCCTAAAAGGGTGAATTTATTAACTATTTCTAACTTGGATCCTTTGTATTTAAAATTTATATTTATTGGGGTTTTTTGTCGCGGGTGGAAAGTGACTATTTTTGTCTTACTAAAGTTAATTTCTAGGTTATGTTCGTTCATCCAGTATGTTGTGGTATCAAGTATAGATGTTAGTGTTTGGTTCAGGTTTTGGTTATTTTTACATGATGTTAAAATAGAGACGTCATCGGCAAACAATACGCACGTTTCATTTATGTGGTTAGGGAGATCATTTATGTAGACTAAGAACAATAGGCATCCTATGACACTTCCCTGTGGTATGGAGGCGTTTACAGGTATGTTTTGTGATCTAATTAGTTCAATGTGTTGTGTTTGTGTATTGTAGTGTTCTATTTCTACGACTTGCTCTCTGTTTCCTAAATAAGATGTAAACCAGTCATGACTTTTTCCTCGGATACCTATGTTGTAAAGTTTATTCAATAGTATATCGAATTGTACTTTATCATACGCTTTGGTCATGTCCAATAACAGTCCAATAGCGTATTTTTTATTATCAATAATTTTGAGTGCTTCTTGTATGTACTTGTAGACGGCCAAAACAGTGGATCGGTTCTTACGAAATCCATTTTGGCTATCATTGAAAATGCTATATTTTTCACAGAACGCGTAAACGCGGTTACACATGACTTTTTCGAATATTTTTGAGGCTGTTGGTAGTAGAGCAATGGGACGGTAATTGTTCGGGTCAGTTTTATCGTTTTTTTTGAAAATAGGTTTAATGAGGGCCTTTTTGAGTAAGTCAGGAAAAACACCTTCTTCGAAGGATTGGTTAATGAGTATATAAAATGGCAAGGTAAGTTCATCAGCGCACTGTTTTATCAGACTGGGTGGGAGTTCGTCGATTCCGTGGCTGTTCTTGTTCTTTAGGTTTTTAATAATTATGTTTATTTCATAAGGATCAACTGGGTTAAGGTATAATGTATTTTGTGTAGTTAAGGTTGCCGGTAGCCCCTTTGGTTTGCTGCCGGTTGGTGTTGTAGTTTTCCCACCAATGGAGACAAAGAAATTATTAAATATGTTGGCTACTTCTTGCGGTTTCGCCGTTAAGCTATTATCTACTTGTAATGTTATGTTGTGTTTCTCGGTTTTACGCTTTTTGTTTGAGCGTTCATTTATGATTCCCCACATTGTTTTAACTTTATTATTTGATATTACTTTATCATTCTGAGTGCAGAGAGGGATTTAAACTCGCCCAAGATGAAAACACGTTTATCCCCGAGGAGCATAACTCTACTTTTCGCACCTACTGGCAGGAAATAAAAACCATTCGAATTTCAAATAAATAGAAATTGATCCTTGGATTCCATTACTAAGATAGAAAAAAGTGATTGATGATGAATTTTTTTTCGTTACCCAGAACATACGCGCACATTAGCGCTACAGCAGTTAAACGAGAGCGTTCTGGACGCGCTGTCGTCGCTGGTGGGCGCGCAGGCGGCGGCGCGCGGCGCACACAAGCTGTTCCACACGCTGCAGAACACCACGCACAACAAGCAGCTCTTCTATGTGAGTACACTGTGCAGCGCTGCAGCGGCTGAGCGACACGTGCTGGACGCGCTGTCGTCGCTGGTGGGCGCGCAGGCGGCGGCGCGCGGCGCACACAAGCTGTTCCACACGCTGCAGAACACCACGCACAACAAGCAGCTCTTCTATGTGAGTACACTGTGCAGCGCTGCAGCGGCTGAGCGACACGTGCTGGACGCGCTGTCGTCGCTGGTGGGCGCGCAGGCGGCGGCGCGCGGCGCACACAAGCTGTTCCACACGCTGCAGAACACCACGCACAACAAGCAGCTCTTCTATGTGAGTACACTGTGCAGCGCTGCAGCGGCTGAGCGACACGTGCTGGACGCGCTGTCGTCGCTGGTGGGCGCGCAGGCGGCGGCGCGCGGCGCACACAAGCTGTTCCACACGCTGCAGAACACCACGCACAACAAGCAGCTCTTCTATGTGAGTACACTGTGCAGCGCTGCAGCGGCTGAGTGACACGCGCTGAAAGCGCTGGTGTCGATGACGTCGTGAGTAACGCTGGTGGCGTGAGCTGGCTGGAAATAACGTTAGAACAAGCTGCTCTCAACGACGGCGACGCATCAACATGCTACAAAAGACGGCTTATACTTTTGAATCTCCCGAAATTATAGACATAATCATCATTATACAATGCAAGCACAGCACAGTTTTCATATCAATATGTCAGCATTTTACCTGCGCTGGGCCGGCCAATTTAGTACACGAATAGCATTCATACCGCGTGCACTCACCTATCATTCAATCATACTTTTATCAATAAATATAAATCAATCAGTATCAGTGTATCAATCAGCATCAACTCAAGGTGTAAGGTCCCTAACCATACAATCATTTCAGTCCAGAATCATGGGTATGGGTATACATGACATGCAAAAAAAATGGGAAGGCACCCCCTATCTTCTGCCATACTTTCACTGCCACTTTTCGGTTCAGTGCGTCCCCCATCGAAGTATTTCCCGCGACTTTGACGCTACCGTCAACCCAACGCGCTTTTGGACGACCCTAGTTTCTTTGACCCAATCCTGGCCACCATTCGGTCAGAACTTTTCTCCATCGGCCATCGTCGCGACATAATGTAGTTCAAAACACATAACATGAAGTTGGCAGATTTGTCTCAGCGTTAAGTTGTTGCAGTTTTTCTTGTTTATCTCTCTTAACTTTATATATTTTGTTATATGTATGTGTCATCATCATCATCATCATCTGCCTAGCCTTTTCCCAACTATGTTGGGGTCGGCTTCCAGTCTACCCAGATGCAGCTGAATACCCGTATTTTATATGGAGCGACTGCCTATATGACCTCCACAACCCAGTTAGTTATGTATGTGTATATGTATTTATTCTTATATGTTTTAGTTATATATATTTTCTAGTCTTTTTTTCTGTTATTGCACCTACTGTATATTGTCTCTGCATCACCCTAAGGTAGACTGGTAGAAAATGCCCAAGGCATTAAGTCCGCCTTTGTACAGTTTTTACTTGTGCATATAGTTTTAATAAATAAAATAACTAAACTCTATAGCGGATTTTTTTAAGGATTCTTGTGAATGTGTGCCGTGAGGCATCTCGAATTGGAGGAAAATTAATCATTCAGAATGTCAGACAGCGAAACAACAAAAGAATCTCGTTATTTTTAGCAGGACAGGTATCCGTCAAAATTGACCGACTTAAGCCGCGACGTTTGGCAAGTTTTCAGTCATATAGTTATCTGGTCCGTCTGAAAGTCTAAATACTAACGCAAACTATGTGAGCTAAGCAATTTCTAAAAAAATATGTGGAACAAAGTGTGGGCGAAACTAAAAAAATACTGCATTTCTTTAACGACATCATTATTTTATTTTTTCACATAAATACTTACATTTACCGTATACACCATAAAGCTTAGCTTAAGTTCATGCTGAATTAACTTAATTAAAAAAAGGTACGGTCTATATTAGCGTGAACGCAAATCCGGAGAAAAAAAGTGCGTCTTACTACAAAAGTGCATTATTTTAAGAACTAAATGTAAAGAAATACAAGGACATATTCCCACAATTCTTTAATCTTTGGTGCTACTCTTAATCTGCTTTATCCTTAGTACCCATGTAAGATCGTAAAAGCGAGTAGATACCCACACCGGTGACTACAACACAAGATATTGGTCCTAATGCATACACTGACATAGCTATAACTAGTATTATCATGCCTACGATAACTATGTATAGTCTTGGGCTCATCACTGGCAAACTATCCGTAATGTGACTGATTATTGATATCCTTCCTTGATTTGGAGACACTGCTGATATTCTGTCAGATGTAGGACTCATTAGTTCAGGGGTTGCGTCTGAAGATATGTCATTTGAAGTCTGACTATCAACTGTACTTTTTTCCGGGGTACAGCTGTTGGGAGGCTGTCTATCGGGAGGAGAATCCAGGATATTCACAATCTGTGGTTGGCTCACGATATTTGTTTCTCTCTCCGGAGTAGACCCCATGACTGGTATTGCCTCTGTTGTGGACGTCGAGAGAGATAGTTCTTCCTGAGTCGGGCTCACGCCTGACACCGATATCAGTCCTGGAGTTGCGGTCACATTTGATATAGTCTGCAAATATAAATGATCAGGATTATCTCAAGTTTAACCTTCGACCTTCGACTTTACAGAATTTACCTTACAGCCTATTTATTAAAAGCAAAAGAAAACTGCGTTCGCGCATTGATTGACACTTGACGTGTTTTTCAGGAATAATTGAAGTTATAATGTGCAATACTTACACTATACGAGATTATATCCGGATTGTTTATGTATAAGATCTTCTCACCAAGCAAAGTTTCTGTAAAGTAATTTTATTTTTTTATTTTTCTGCATTGTTACTACAAAAATGACATCAAACGAGCTCCCAGATTATCGGTAATAAATATTCTTACCACTGCATCCAACTCCTATACTATTCAGTTCGTCCAACTCTCCCTTCCTTATCACAATAGTGCTGTAGTCTTCACTGTATCGATACATTTCGGCTGCTAGTGTTGTGGTGAAGTCGTTAGTTTGCTTGCTCGTAATGAACCTCCTTTGTATCTCGTTGAGGAAGAGAAATGCTCTGGATCGTTGGCATAGCTGAAGATTAAAAGGATCTAGTAAAAATTTCTACATACCAGCCGGTTCCAAAGACGTAAAAAGTTATTGCTTCTTACGTTCATATACTTAACTTGTGTTAATGAAAAAATAAGTCGAAGTTATAACAATTGGTCAATGTTAGCAAAAACCGGATCCGTATAGTTTGCTGTTGTGCGTAATTAAAGTTCATAACTTGCTAGTGGTAGCTACTATTACTATTTATTCACATTTTATATCACATCTAGCATTGTATGCTGGTGTCCGCAACTCCACGTCTAAGGCGCGTATTTTGCGTACGGTAATCATTACATCTAGCAACATCTAATTTAAAAACTGTAACCCTGGCTGGTAACAATGTAACCTTATATTCAGTTAGCAACAATAGTCGCTCTCTAAAATTGTAAACATGAGCCGTTCAAGCTCCGCTCCGCTGGGCCTAAAATCGACAGCTGTGTTTTAGATCAACATTACCGTACTACACCGATGACATATGACAGGTGACAAGATAATTACGAATATTTGGCACGTGCTGCCGGACAGGAGTGTCCCTAGAAATTAATTATATAAAAAATATTATTTATTTTAGGCTTTCTTTTATCTCTTGATTTAAATTGATTCTTGACAGAATACCTGATGGGCAATGTGTAATCGCTGAATTTTTGGCTTTGACCAGAAAATCTAAAATGTTATACCATAAAAGTTTGCTCAAACCGGTACGATTGCGGACCAGCTGCAAAAATCAGGACATTGTCAGTTATTTCACTATATTATCTGTCAGAGTCCGGTGCCCGCACCCGCGTCCGCAATTTGTCCGTACTGGTTTTACTAAAACTGAAGTCGTTTACAGAATAGATAAAAATTTCAGAAAATAAAAGTTGTTCATTCATACGATAAACAATTAAAAACTATAGTTTAACAGCCCGTGTAAAAAGCGTAACACTAAACTGAAGCTTTGCAATCAAAATACCATAAAACTTATTTTCACATACTTTTTTCAGCCTAGCGAGTATTTTAAGAATGCCGTAAATCAATGCAATGAAGTCTGAAAAGTACGTAACATTCTTCGATTGAAGTAGATGAGAAAAGCAACTATTCCGAAAATATTTAACTCGAGATATACGATGACTAATATTTGCCTTCGGATTCGCCCGCGTTGAGTTTAGATATTATCGTAAGATAATGTATTATTATCGGAGTAAAAAGTATTTGTACATATGCATTAAATTTGGCAAATTGATAAGTATATGAATGACACTATCAATTTTACAAATTGTATGCAAATCCATTCAACCGTTATGATGTGAGATGAACAGACAGATTTACTTTCGCATTTACAATATTATTTTGGATACGTAGATTATAAAATACTGAAATCATATTTATAAAAGCACTCTTTCTATAACATAAATAGTTACAAAAGTATTTTTATGATATTTTGAGTGGGCGTTTGATGATAAACAAAATTAATTATGTCTTGATGGTTACGAACGAAAGCGAGTATCTGCTAATCCATCTCACACTTCATAAAGTTCGTTGACATTTATTGATCTGTTTGCGAATGACGATTTGTAAATTATTAATTTCATTCCTACGGATTATCAACAACTAACATTATGACATTTTAAAAGATCACGAAAATAAATTGATACTTTGTTTTAGTAGTCAAGAAAAAAATAGTACTATTTTTAAGATTCATTTTTATTTTGAATTCCGTTCCAGACTACAAGGAATTTATCTGTAAAGCATCTTCCGTCAGTCATCCAAATATTACAAATGCGAAAGTAACTCTGTTTATCAGTTACGGCTGAACCACGTTGGATGAAATTTGGCATACAGGTAGTCCATGATCTCTGTGATGTCGAGTATAAATGTAGACGGCTATAAGAATAGAGGTGGACCAAAGAAACGATGGATGGACTTTGTGAATTATGATATGGCTAGAAAAGAGATGACTGCTGAGATGACGAGTAATAGAGGTAAGGAAGAAGAAGACATGCTGCGCCGACCCCAAATGAATTGGGATAAGGGCAGGAGAATGATGGTGAGGTACACCTTGATCTGAGTTAGGACATAGTATAGTTTTGATCCCAGTAGTGCTTTCCTTTGGTATAATTTTACGTAGGCAGAAGTTAGTTCTTTACTTGACTACTTACTTTGTCTGTTATACAGAAATACAAATAATCATCTTCAGCGATGTAGTGTAGTAGATATGCTCCATGTGAGTACGTCATCTTGTTGTTACACGGCGGTAACTTTGACAGCACTTGTTCTGCAATCTCCGTGAAGTTTCCATCGCAAGACGCGAAGTTCGACACTATGGTTCTGTCCGAAGCTACAGCACTAAATACTATCGGCATTTTGACGGGGTTAAAAAGTTAAAAGTCGGTACCAACGTTTTCACTGCACTTAAATATATTTTTACACTGTTAAACTTTATTATAATCACTCTTATGAAGAAATTAAGACCTTTTTGTTATTCTATCAGTGCCCATATCATTCACAATTTTAAAAATCTTCATTCAAGCTCCGAATTTATTTCACAACAGACACCGGCCCTAACATCAACGTTTCTCAGCTCGCGAACCGCAACTGATAATACTGGCCTACACTATACACTACCACAGTCCGCCTCCGTATCATACAAATACCACGCGATCTAAAATTATTGGCGTGTCATTTTGTAGCTAAAAGCGCGTCTTCCACGCTAAAAATGTCGCCGCTTGTAGTTGATATATGTGAATTGGCACGACAACTCTGCGGAAGACGTAGACGCCGCGTGTCGGCTGTCTCGCAAGACTTTATGTTAAAAAATCATTTGCCAGATTATGGCTGAAAGAATTGTTTATCGGTTTATTCGTCCGTGCGTGTATACCAAGGCAGTCGCAAGGCAGACTGTCTTGATATGGGCATGTGATGTGGAGGGACGAATCGCATGTGATGAAAAGAGTGATGAATATAAATGTTGATGGATGGAGAGGGAGAGGAAACCCAAGGAAACGATGGATGGATTTTGTGAGGAATGATATGAAAGAAAAAGGTGTAAATGATTGCGTGATGGTTGACAGGGGAGAATGGAAGAAAAAAACATGTTGCGCCGACCCCAAGTAACATGGAACAAGGACAGGAAGATGATGACTTGTACTATTCGTTCTTTCATACGTGGAAATACGTATACTTTGTATAATTCAAGATTTTTAGGGGATACGGAAAATATTGGAAGTCTAAAAAGGATTAGTAATGGGTAATGGGACATAGATGAGGTATCTATGTCGAGGTTTGCCACGTCCAAAGGCGAATGGGTGGAATTGTCCCAGCGCCCAATTGCGTTAAGAAAAGCTCTTTTCAATGATAGATTTCTTATGGCTTTTGAAGTTTGGAGCCTATACTTCGAGGCCCATTCTCCTTTACAGAATAAATAATCTTAAGCTTATAAAAAGTGGACAAAATATACTAAATGTTTGTCTACTGAACACACTAGACTAAGAAAGAGTTACTTATTAATAAGTAAAGATCCTAAACCAAACATGTTTGATATTTACAGGAGCTGTTCGAACTGGTACTTCTAGAGGTGTTCCCTGAGCTCAAACGATACCAATAACTCTATAGGTAAGGCAAGCCATGACAATAGATATAATCAAAGTATAGGTATAATCTTACAGGGATCTTATCCAAAGGACACTTACCCGGTAAAATATACGGACAAATTACTCTTTAAGAGATATTCCTTTACGTTTAAATCGGTCTTTACCAGATTGGATACTTCAAAATGACTGCACATATCTTTTTAAAAGTATATCACCTTTTAAAATCTCAAAAGCCAGTTTTTAAACTTTATTGATCTGACAATTTTGCTCTCTATATTATATTTTTTATGTAATAACATTACTTGAATTATGAATAAAAAAACACGGCCAAAACTGATGTAAAGAATATGTTACTCTATTAATACACTTTTTGGATGGTCTTACAGTAAATTAATTATCTCTTTATACTTCTGTAAGTAATGTCGTTACATTTAAAAATAAACGATTTTGACTTTTTGGAATAAATATCTCAATGCCACAAGGTCGCCGGTGGTCATTTAGAGGTAGATCAATATCTGACGTATTATAATGGTAACTGTAAGTTTAGTAGGTAGTAACAATGTATTGATCTCAAGTTTATGTTCATATACCTCGTTTAATATAAAGATAGCGTAGCGATAATATTTTTCTCTTTAATTTTCGTATTATGCGTACGTCTGATTCCTTGTAAACTTTATCTTTTTCTTTCTATAACTTATTTA
The DNA here is from genome assembly GCA_910589295.1 of Noctua janthe. Lineage (NCBI taxonomy): Eukaryota > Metazoa > Arthropoda > Insecta > Lepidoptera > Noctuidae > Noctua > Noctua janthe. The sequence goes on from OU342560.1 coordinate 7,457,849, forward strand.
TTAATAGCTTAAACATTTCCAGTGACCATAGACATAAACATTCAGTTTTTACACGCCTAAAATGCGCTATGATTCAATTAATATGAAATTATAGTATAGTTTACCTTTAAAATAAAAAAGCTTATTGCTAATATATAACAAATAAATATATAAAAAGTTTATATTTTTGTGAATGTTACGTTGTTTATTAGTGTTGTGCCAAAGAATGCACATTTGATGCGTTATTATAAGTTCATGCATCGAACTATAAATATCTACTTAAATAAACTTATGTCGGTGTTTCAAATCTGTTAACATTTTTAAGAATTGTATGTACCTGGAGAACTCTGGTACTTTTTGCGCTGTAACTGAACAAGCTAGAAATACTACAAAAAATCAAGAGTCCTCGCACAACCATGAAGTTTTTTTAATTAGAAGAATATACTTTTATAAATAGTAGCAGAATCTTGTCATTTTATCCATATTTTTACCGTCATAGTATTTCTTACTTGAAAAGGTTCTATAGATCACTCTTGCAGTTATTTTTACATCTATAGCAGTGACTTTACATTCCAAATCATGTGAAACACTAGTGTTGCCTTATTGGTTCTCCTGTCAACCTTGCTCTATTGTTGATGATAGTGTTGTACCGCACGGGTCACACCTAACACACGTCACTAAAATACAGTGTCTATGTTTATTTATCGAAGGTCCAGAAGGGACATTAAAACGTGTCAGTCTGATTACGTTTGTTCTTATTTATTTGTGATTTACTAACATAGTTCTTAAGTACTTAGTAACACGAATATTGGTCTGTGTCTATTAGATAGATAGTCTGAAATAAAGTTTTTAAAACATATAAAATTATGTCTTCTCCATTAAAATTGTGATGTAGATACTCAATCTATTTCTAAAAACATTCTACAATCAAATATCCATTTTCTTAAACAGTTATCATCACAAATTATATATCACACTGTCAAACATCATCACTAAAATTATCTATCACATTGTCAAACTCATGTACAGTGAGAGCTAGTTGATTTGGTAATTAATTCCGATAAACCTGTCAATAATATTTATGGATCATTTAGTTGTCCGAAATAAAATGATTTTATTTATTTATAATAAATATCAATTAGCAACTAAGTGAACGCTCTTATTGCTTTACTATAATTAGACCTGTCTGAAATTCTGATCTGATCATCGATGTGTTCACTGATATGCCGAAGAGTATTCTAGAATCTTCCTCCTCTATTATTTTTAAGCTGATAAATGGTATGTACGGCATTTTTTCGTCATATATCGATCAAAGGTTTTAAATGAATAAATACCATCCCTTCTAGTCCTACTTTTATATTTCCCTTAGTGCTTATGTCATAATCCAGTTGAGATGTGTAGATACATTTAAAGTTATTAGAGTAGATATTGTAAAGTTAAAAATGGTTTAGTGCTTGTCTTCTACTGTGAAACGCATTGCACCAAGCATTTGTTACGAGCGCACTTTTAATGTACGATTTGTACTATTTATACTCTTCGTTATTAAAAGGAGCTGGTCTAAAATTGTTGCATAGCTACTTACATAATACTGTGCTAAGATAATGGGTAGTATAAGTACAAAAAACAAATGCATTAAAATAGTGGTGAAAATGTAAAAGAAACGATTGCAATTATTCATTTTTTTTATTATTTTGTTTTGTAGTTTGACTAGCTTAATAAATAAAATTGTGACCATGAAAGTATTTAAAAATTATGAGATTATATCGGATGACAGAAATATTTATAATAATTATGAATTTATTAATAATTGAAAGGATATTGGATCTTATTAATTTGTAAATATAAATAGTTCATCACAAAATTTAAATTAATGTATCGAATACGTTACCAAAAATATTTTTAGGAAGGGAAAATTAGATAAGTATTATGGCATAAATCTTAATCGTTTTCATAAACTGCTGCTTTTGTTTGCCAGCATGAAAAACTACGTGAAAACTGACATTTCCAAAAAATTTTTTTCGAGAAATTAAAGACCTACTTCATGTAAGGTAATAATCTTATGTAAAACTGTCTATTTTTAATACCTTTTTATGTGGGGAATTTTGTTTTTCTGAGGTCACTCTCTCAAAACGTCATTGTATTGCTAATGTCATAATGTTGCTAGCTTGTCACCTTTTGTGACCGACCCCTACCTGCTGTGACGTCAGAAAAACAACTTTCTCGTGTAACCTGTGAACCTATTGTCTATATCTATTAAGTGTTATATTTCCTGTTGTTGACTAAGTGTAACGACGAGTATGTATGTAACTACCTACGGTTAATATGAAATAAACTAGTACATGTATTTATATTCTGTATTTTTATTTATCAGACACATTTGTCATCGCAAGTCAGTCACTCGCCAGTCTTACCAAGGGGTATCGTATTACCCAGTACTGGGTTGTAGAGGTTAGATAGGCAGTCGTTCCATGTAAAACACTGGTATCCGGTTAGACTGGAAGCCGGCCCCAACATAGTTGGGCAAAGGCTAGGCAGATGATGATGATGACATTTGTCATCGCATTATGAACTAATTCACGAGTGTTCTAGTCTTAAGCTAGGACTCGTATGTGTTTTATGTGTTATTGTCCGCGAAGCCAACATAATAGCTAAACAATCGCCCTGAACTATAATGATATAGTTCTTGGGACAGTTAAGGTTAAGGTAAATGAAACACGAATGTTATTGGGATAATTTCTATTCTTTAAGTCAGTACAATAATAAATTTGACAACAGTTTTAACACCTCTATAAAAGGAGGCTTCAAAGGTGTAAAAGCTGTTTAATTAATTAACTATTAATTTAATTATAATCATTCCCGAACCAAGTATTTCTGTTAAAATACTGAAATTTTAAATTTTGGCACGTTTTTTTTTATAAATTTTATAATACACGATAAAATGTTAGTATTATCATGGCCAGAAATCACTCTTCCGATTGTATTGGTGTCTTGTTGCCCATATTATATATTACAATGACATTAAAGTAAACGACAGGATATCGTAACGTAAAATATTCTATAATAATTATAATTATATATGTATATAATATTATACCCATCGCTGATTACCCACACTACAACTTTCAAAGCATCCGGTATCACAGCACTCACTATATTAGTTTCCCATCCCTTACAAGCTATGTAACAAAACAATGTACATAAAATATATCTTAAAACTATTATGAACATTAGGTATGAAGAATCTGAAATAATTCTTTCAAGCCTCTTTAATTCGTTCAAGAATTGGAATGGATATTTATCGTCTCCACCTAGACATAATTGGAAATTTATAAAATATTAAAAAAACCAACCGACGAAAAAGAGGATTGCAAGAGTCACAAAGAGAGTTGCATTGTTGTACACATTGTGTGTCGTGGTTATCTAGTAACATGGATCAGGCCGGATTGTTTTCAAACTCCTTTATATGCAGTTAGTACCCATAAGAAATATTAAACATACTATATGGTATTATTGTTTGATTAGTCTTGGACATTTTATAACAACACATATACACGTATACTTAATAAATAATTATATAAATATTTTTTAAAAAAATAAAAATCTTTTTACATAAAAATGCATTTGACTGTAGTTATCATTTCAGAAAAGGAACTTTTGTTATATATAATACCTTAGTTTTCAATGACCACAAAAACGATGTATTAAATTACATTCGCCATTTAAATAGTTTTGCATAAGTAGTCCGTTTTTGTGTTTTAAAAAGTAATTAAAGAATTATAGAACAATATAAAGATTTGTTATTTGTAAATTTTGCCGGATCTGTATCCGCTGACGTCCGTCCTAATTCTACCTTAGATTAAAACACCCTGTGAAACTTTAATACTTTTTTCCAGTTCGTAGGTATGTCTCCTTTCTGTCAGATTAATAACGGAATAAAACATAAGTAGTTAGTACTAATCCGTGTAAATAGCCTTTCAAGATTCGTTAATATCGATGTTAGATGATCAGAGAGTAAATTAAAAGCATTTAATCAATAATTAATTCTAATTAGGTACTAAATGAATTTCTCTGATATGAGACGAACATGTAACATGTGGGTGGCGAGCGCGCCCGTCAGCAGGCGTTCATTCAACATAAAATCAGCTTTTATAATAATAACGTACAAAGTTTAAATAAACTATTATTTACAATATCATATCTGTCGGTCAACACAATTGGTAATTAAACCTAACTATTTACACTGATATTTTATTGTCACCATTATAAACCTGGTGAATTTACTCTAAAATCGGATTGTATTCGTAAGTGATAAAAACTGGATTTATAAATATTATTTGAGTGTTCTTCATTGATAGTACCCCTATATCGATTTATATCTGGATGCACTGTGTCAAATACTACGCATTTATGTTACATACCTATAGGTAACTATACTGGCGAACTTAAACGAGGCCGGGATACCATTTCACAGCATCATTCCCTCGATAAAGAAACTTTCGGTTGTGTCCTATTACTTATAAACGTATGCTTTGGTGGACCTTCAAGTACATCATAAATAATGACGTACTATAGTGGACACTCTTTGTTAGAATATCGTTTATAAGCAACGCGGACATGCACATGATCCCAAACCTCGGTACATGTAATCTTACGATGTAACTAGATATAGGTAATTTTGTTCTATAGTATAAAAGTCACTATCGATCTTCCCCGTGAGCCGCAGGAAACGAGCGACAGTTGACTTGTACAAAAATAATAAATATTAATGGTTTTATTTCTTCCTCTCGCTTCGATATCATGCTGAGGTTAGATCCTACCCGCGTTGTTGCAGACTCCCTCACTCCTCAGTGAGGTGAGGTCTGCCGAGGGCGGCCGCGAGCCGGCAGCATGCTATCGCAGTTCCCGCACTTTACATTCACCCTTTGGGTGGTGTTCAGCGATACATTACCTAGGGAACTTCCCTATTAATTTATTACAAGTAGATACATCTATGTACACGTGACAAGAAATCGTCCAGACTTGCTATGCATCTAAACATTTGCCTATCCCTAGCAACTATAACAATAATCATATTTCATATAAATATTGTGAAGTTACCTAACTTCATATTTTAGAACATTCAAGAATCATGAGTGATTTGATGGATTAATAAATGGAACGTCTGCAATGTAGTTGACATGGGATATTGTTACTTTACACATTTACCGTCTAGTACCTATAATCTAATCTAGATATAGATACGTATTATAATCATTAAAAATAGATCAGCTTCCAATGTAGTAGTTGCCCTACTTAGTGATTTTATATTACCTAGATACCTAGGTAGATAGATACCAACTTCCATTCATATTAGGCTGAATTGACAAATATATGCATATGAATCGTGAATGTAAAATCAAAATACTGATTTTTTTCGTGTCGTTTTGATAGATGTTTGTTCGTATAGTTAATATTCCTAACCTAATAGACCGAGTAGATCAATAATGTCGTAGTCTTAGAATTGCAAAAATCGTCTGTGTATGTGCATATCCATATGATTACCCGCTTTGTTAGCAATAATCTCAGTATTATTCTTGATCTTTGTTTTTTTAAAGTTACTTTTGGTTAATAAGCACATGAAGCAACAAGTCTCTTTACCATCAGTTTGGCACCAGATAGACATAGTTCTAGCACTCTAATGCCGCCACAGTATTTACAGCGTAGGATTGTCGGTTGGAGTTTATGTCATTCATCCAACCACGTAATCCAATCGACGAACCTGATGGCACAAATTGATGGTATGTGGATATTGACGCACCTAACTTTATATGTCTAATTTCGTACTTACTTAGCAACGGAGGCACGCGGTAAGACGTTACTAAAATTTACGGTGACGATATACCTAGAATGTGTCGTAGAGTCATTTTCTAAGCCTGCGCTTCGAAAATCGACTCGCGTCGACATCGCACTATCCGGAACGCGCGATTAGAAAACGACTGCTAAGTAGCATGCTAGTAATCGCAATATCGTGCTGATGTTAGTACCGCGGCTCCGTGTAAAGTTGAACAATCGCAGATGATATCATCTTTATTAGTTAGTCGTCCGCTAGAGTAGTCGCGGTGTGTCCGGTCTAAGCGTACGAGTGCAGCGTGACGGGCTCGAAGTCGTCGTGCGTGGCGGGGCGCGTCACGGGGCGCGGCGGCGGGGGCGGCGGGGGCAGCAGGCTCGTGCCCTCCGGGATGTACACGTTGGTCACACGCTCCTGAGAACACTCCTGTGTTAACGTCTTAACTCTCACACTTACAAAACTTCCAGAACATACCTACCGATGCGGTAGCAAAGCTTGGTGCCATGACTGCTAAAGGTTCTATTCTTTAGCAGTAGAGATCTTGAGGGAAAATCGTTAAAACGACTGTCAAAGGTTTGAGGCATTGCGGAAGGCAACGGACAAAAAGAAAACTGGGTGGTGTGTCGAAGTGTGTGTGATCGAAGTACACTTGGTCCCTCATATTACCTGGTTCTTGTCGTACTTGAAAATGCCCTGGAAGCGGTTGGTGCGTCGCTCGATGGGTTCGGCGCTGCCACCGCTGGCGCCGGTGTTGCAGCTGTAGTTGGGGTTGTGGAACGATATGTGTCCGCCTGAGTCGCGGTAGTTCTCCTTCATATCCCCGTCGCGGTCTCGGCTCATTTTCACTGGAAAACGGAGTTATTTTGAAGACTCATCTTAAACGTCAAGTTGCTGTTCTAAATGACACAACGTTCTAGTTTCATTAAGGTTTTTTTTTCCATGACCAATCATTTCTCTCATCAGAATAGGCTTGTATACCTGTGTTGATATTTTGGACTGATGAGTGTAATTAATCAGCGAAAAAAAAACTTAGAATTTGCTATTCAACTTACCGCAAACAAACGCAATGACAACAATGCCGAGTATGATGAAACACATGATCGCGATCATGATGATGATGGCGCCAGTACTGGTGTCCGGTACTGCGGTGGGTGCTGGAGGTAGACCGTTGTCCTCTTGTATGTCCGTGTAGTCGTAGAATGAGGGGTAGTGTGCCGGCATTTTGTTGTCTATGCGGATCTTGGGCACTAGACAAGAACATAGGAGGAGATACAATTTGAGTTTCAGAAATACTGAGCATAACAAATTCAGCCTTTAACTTTCCCATTGCTGGGACACAGCTACACAAGGCTCCTCTCTGTGGGAGGGAATAAGCCATACTACACCGGGCCCAGTGTGGTGTCCCAAGGTATCGAAATTATGGTTCTTGGAAATGCCCGTTTCCTCCCGATGTTTCCCTTCACCAAAAAATCGATCTGCGCCTAATAGGTGCTTAATACTCGTACAAATCAAATTTCTGCTAAGAAACAAACAACCACGATGCTTACCAGTTGAACAAGGACTTGGTTCAGGGCTGTCCGGGCATGCGCATAGGTAGTCATGTTCCCTAAAGAAGCACAGATGAGAACAGCCTCCATTGTCTTCCTTACAAGGGTTCCAACCGTGCTGCTTTTCAGACGACACTGCTTTTATCTCCATGGTCATCTCCAGATCAGTCCTTAATGCTGTCACATTTTTCCCTGTTTTCTTGTCCGCCCTCATCACAGCCTTCTTGTACCAATCCGTCCAGTAGATGTAATCGTTGAACTGGAACAAAATTTCTATATTAGAAACGGCAAAATGGAAGTCGAAAGGACCAAATCTCGACCGGGAAGACGTATGATTCATACTACCTGAGTTATCCCAGTTAGAGGTATTTTGATGGTGATCTGAGAATGGAAGGGTAAAGTGGTATTGGTGTTTCTGGTTTTCATGGAAAACCTTTGCTGACTTTTGTAGGGTCACGGTCCTTTGAAGGCGGTTCACTTTAAGTATTTTAATGGTATATTGTGGGTAAGAGAAAAGTCTACCTGAGTCATCCCGAAAGGATTCTTGGCTTCTGGTATAAGCTGCACTCGATGCTGCCCATTCAAGTCAGAAGTATCGATCCTATGCCTCAAAGCATCGGTCCAGTACAGCCTCCTGTCTTTGTAATCGATCGTTATTCCGTTAGGGAAACCGACGTCTTGGATCACGATGACTTGCCGTTGGCTGCCGTCTAGGAAAGCTCGCTCAATGCATGGAGTTTGACCCCAATCACTCCAGTAAAGAAACCTAAATCAAAAAAATGTGACTTAATTGCTCGTGTTTTGTAATGAGGAATTGACTACAGGAGTAAGTTATGGTTTTTTTATTTAATGGCGACATACCCTTTAGCTGGGAACAATGCCAGTGCCCTGGGTTCACTTAGATTGCTGAGCAAAGTTTTCCTAGAAGATCCATCTAAGCGAGCAACTTCTATGACCTGAAATCAAAAACGTCATATAATAGCTGTTCTTTATTATAATTGTATGTATTGTTTGTTATTATGGCTTAACTCTTACCTTGTATTCGTTGTCAGTCCAGTAAATGTTGTTCGCGATCCAATCGACTCCTAAACCGTTAGGGATGCCCATGTTGCCTTTGATGACGTCTTTCGTATCACTCATGTTCATCATATTAATTGACCTGTAAATTAATAACATCTCTTTAATTTCTGTACCGTAGCTTTTTAAAGCTCTTTGCAAGGTTATTTTGAATGTAGCTAAACGTACTTGGATTAAAACATCCTTCATACCTGATAACATCCATATCGACATCAGTATAGAACAACAGCTTGCGTTCCCAATGGAAGTCCACAGCCACGGCATTTTGAACCTTGATGGGAAAGGCGACGTCCCATTGTTCCGGGGTATCAAACGAGATGAGGGCAATGCTGGTCTTTGTAGCGAAGAATAGGAAGCTTTCGGGGTATTTCCTGCAAGTTTTGGGATTCGGATCGCTGATATTGAATAGCAAGCCAGTGGGGCAAGCACACGAGTAGCCTTGAGGTGATCGAAGGCATAAGTGAGAGCATCCACCGTTGTTAGTGCCGCAAGCGTTTTCCAGTTCCCTTTCACCCTGTGAAAAGAGACGGAAGTGTTAAAATAACTCATCCTGCCTTTCCACTGGAGAAAATGTCACTGGAATATATCTCTAAATTCTTCAGTCTACATACCTGAACGGCGCGGATGTCCATAAGCCCTTCTAAGTTCTTCCTAATAATGATAGAATTCTTGCCATTGACCTTATCAGCCCTATGCAAGGCCTGAGTCCTCCAATCAGTCCAGTAAACGTGTTGTCCCACAATAACAATGCCGTAAGGATATGGAACATTGCTGAGAATAGTTTTACGATCGTGGCCATTGAAGTCGGAACTTTCGATGGAAAGGACTTTAGCATCATTCCAGTACAGACGACCCTCGATTTTGTCGATAGCAAGACCGTTTGGCCACTTGATGTTGTTCTCAACGATGACACGCCTAAAAATAAAACCAGAATTAGATCATTCTTCATTTCAAACAAGCTGTAGTGTTTTTTTTTTAAAGTACTGTATATTACCTGTTCTTTCCGTCCATATCGGCTCGTTCGATTTTGGCAGATGTTCCCCAATCCGACCAAAACATGTATCCATACTCATAGTGCAGTGCAATGGCTCGGGGTGAGTCTGCAAGCATACAAATTGTTTGTGACATAATTCAGAGCAACAATTGTTTGTAGTTACATAATCTGAATACGAAATTTTGTAAAACTATAATCAATTATCTTTTTGCTCACCTAAACCGGTCCATACAAGAACTTTTCTGTTGGTGCCATCAAGTTCAGCTACTTCAACACTATTCCTTCCTCCATCTGTCCAATAAATCTGCAAGCACGAGTTTCTCACGATAAAGGATGTAACAAAACACAGAAATTGGGGTCATTTTCTGTGTTTTGTTACAAGGATACAAGGGTTTGTTTCTTAAAATTCAGCCCTAATGTCCCGAGAAAAAAGGAACTGATCAACAAACCTTACGACCAGTAGAGTCAATCACAATACCGTCGACAGTATGTAACCCTTTTCCGATGATGGTCTCGATTTCCTTGCCATTCCTGTTAGCTCTTTGTATCTTCCTCTCACCAGTATCCGTCCAGTAGATGAGACCTAAAATGTATGTCTTTGTTAGTAGGTTCTAAGTCTTTTGATGTTTTCATATTTTTGAATTTTTAAATATGTTTTTTTTTATTCTAGGTTTGTTTACAACAGCAATATAATTTTCGACTTCGACTAATTTAAATTTCAGTCTTTTTGAGTAGAATTTTTATTTCTGTTATAAGTAATTAAAGTAGAGTCTTCTAAACTCACGCAATGTCTGACCTAACTAGTTGACCACAAGGTCCTGAATTCCATTTCAGTTTAGTGTAGGTGTTTGCAACTTACTTGTCTTATGATCTACATCCACTCCGAAAGCGTTCTTGAGTATGGGCAGCGGCAGGGGGACGTCAATGAGATAGGGCACATCTAGGGACACTACCCTGATGTCCACGCGGTGTGCGAATATCAAGTAGTTCACAGGACCGCTGGCGCATGTTTTACCGTCCTTCTGTGTATGGTTAATGATAATGATGGTTAACAAAATTAAGTGAGGTGAGATATGGCAATATCAAAAGAGTGTACGTGTACTTTCAAAATAATATTTTGATTTGTAATTGATTTAATTTTGATATTATTTTTGAATTCTAGCAGTCTGCAGTTGATAAAGATTTAAGCTGACGTTAGATATTGCTTCAGTGTGAGTACTTACGCCAATCTTGATTCCAATAGGACAAGCACACGACTTCCCCATAGGTTTCAATAAGCACAGATGAGAGCAGCCACCGTTATTTTTGCCGCATCTATTTAGACAATAGCTTTATTAGTTCACGGGAAGCAATTTGTGCACACAAAAAACTTACAATTAAATTCTACAACCCTACATCTCATCTAGCTTTGAATTTTTTTCATGGTTTTTAGGACAAAGACCAAAACTGTATTTGATTTATGTATTAAAATGTCAGTAATCCTTACCGATTGACTCCAGACACTCGTTCCTTGTGAAATACCCTCACATCCATAAGCCCAGCCACGCCAGCGCCGAGGGTCCTTCGGTTCTTGCCAGTGTATTTGTTAGCTGCCTGGATAGACTGTGTGTCCCAGTCGGTCCAGAATACTTCGTCTCCGAACAGATCGAGGCCGAATGGATGAGGAAGATGTGTACCTAAACAAAAGGTTGATGTGTTTTAATTTTATGAATTTACCAGACCTAACTCGGCAGGCATCCGTACTAATATTATAAATGCGAAAGTGACTGTTTGTTTGTTAGTAGTCTTTTCACGACTAAACGGCTTATCGGGTCGTTATGAAATTTGGCAAGGAGATACTCGTAGATTATATCCCGGGGAAGGACATAAGCTATCTTTTATTTTCTCACACAAACACATTAAAATTTCCACGCGCACGAAGTCGCGGGCAACAGCTATTTTTTCACAAATGTAATAATAATAATGTTAATTTCCCGGGCGGAAACACCACAATGTTTACTAGATTTCAATTTACTAACTAGGGTTTTTCATAAGATTGACTTATTCCGAATAGATATTGGGAAGACCTTTTACATCGTAGCTTATTTTAAACAAAGTTTTTTTTATGTAATAAACCAGTATAAGGAACTTGTGCTTCTAATAAATTGTGGTTTTGGATCTTGAACACGATTTTGCCGTTAGGTATGTTGTGTTTTTACTTACCGATGAGTTTTGTTCTTCCGGAACCATCGAGATTTGCATATTCAATGGTCTGGTTTCCTCCATCGGTCCAGTAGATACGACTGTTCTTGAGGTCTAGAGCCAGCCCGTTAGGCCAAGTCATGTTGCCGACTATAAGTCGCCGTCGGTTCCCGCCGTCCATGTCCGCGCGCTCGATGCAAGGGGAGGTACCCCAATCAGACCAGTACATTACACCACCTGCAAAATTTATGGGTACCCGTCAATCCAATCACCTACTTATTCATAGTATTTCTAATAGATTAGTTTTGTAAATTTTGTTTCATATGTTGCCCGATTGTAACGAAGTGCTAAGAAATCAAATTGAATTTCATTTTACTTTTAATTATTACTATGGTCTTCTTGAATTTCATTTTATTTTTAATTATTACCATGGTCTTCTTGGCGTAAAAAACGTTTTATTATCTTTATTAATTTTAGGAGGCTCTTCTTACTGATAATGTCCCTAACGCAAGCATGTGTTTCTAGCTAACCTTTGGGGTCCACAACGATGTCCCTTGGCTTGTCAATATTGTCCCATGCTAGCAAGGTCCTCATGCTGCCATCTACGTTGGCGACTTCAATCCTGTTGGTACCAGCATCAGTCCAGTACAGCTTGTCAGTCAACCAATCGTATGCCAAACCAGCTGGCCATACTGAAAGGTTTTTTTTAATTATAATCCCAGCTTTGTTGTAGCTTGAGGCTAAACTGTACTCGTTAAGCGTAATTTTACATGGAACTTTCGCACACGACCTTACATAATAACAGCTGTTTTGTAAAACTAGAATTTATATTTTGAATCTTCAACTTACTCAGATTAGATCCCACGATGACACGTTGCTGTGAGCCGTTCAAATAAGCATGGTTGATGGTGTCCTTGTCGACGTCAGTCCAGAATATGGAGTTGGTGTTGTGATCCCAGTCCAAAGCCACGGCTGACTTTATACTCTCTACAGGAATTACCTGAATGTGACCAGAGATATTAGGAATAATTCAAGTTATAGTGCGTATAAGGCAAGGGCGTGGTACCACGAGGTTAACAGCCGGCAGCTGACTCAAAACATTTTTGTCAACACCAATTTAATTGCTGATACACTGTCAAAATTGTAAAGCGTCCATACAATCAGCTAAAAACTGTCTGTCTGTATTGTCGCGCCTCGAAAGTAACTTATCCTTATCAAATACACTAATAATTTTAGTAACACAGTAACTATGTGCAAACAGAAAATATATAGTAGAAGGCTTTTTGCTCACCATGTCCAAAGAATCAGTTTGTTTTCTAGGATTCAGCTGTTTCAATCTGATATCCTTCTTGCGAGCGTAAAGAAGTAGCTTCTCTGGTGTTTGTTCGCAAGTGCGGCTATAATGAAAGATTATGTTAAAAAAATATTTCTGAGTCTTTTTAGATTTGTCTTTGAAGATGGCTCGGTAACTAAGATTTTATTATTGTTTTTGCTCATTTTAAAGGCCTCAAAGTTACATGAAATAATAACGACACTTATAAGTAAACCGAAGATAAGAGAAGCCTGCTGATTCAATTATTCGACATAAACATGATACATACCTATCAGAGTTTAGGTTGAATCCAACGGGGCATCGACAAGAGTGGTCGTTGCTGTTCGGAAGACAGAAGTGAGAACATCCTCCGTTGTTGGAACCGCACCGGTTCTTGTAGGATTGTATTTGCCTCAGAGGGTGGTAGCTGTTGACAAGAATTTTAAGTAAAAGCCTGATGTTTGAAAACACTATCAAGTGTGTTGGAGACATCCCAAAATGTAACTAATCAAGTCAGACAAGTTAAAGTTACAAATATAATCGAATCCACCGTGCTCCAGGAGTCTTAAGCCGGAAACGGTCAACTTCATCATCATCATCATCATTTGCCTAGCCTTTTCCCAACTATGTTGGGGTCGGCTTTCAGTCTAACCGGATGCAGCTGAATACCAGTATTTTACAAGGAGCGACTGCCTATCTGACCTCCACAACCCAGTTAGTACTGGGTAATACGATACCCCTTGGTAAGCCTGGTTGTCAGACTTTTTGGGCCACTGACTGCCTAACGACTGTCAAAGATCTACAAATGACAGGAAACGGTCAACTTCATCAGTCGTATACGATGAACGCCATTGCTTAAGATCTCACAAAACTTTAACACTTAAACAATCAGATTATACCTAATCAATGACAATAACTTACCTATGAATATCCATAGGAACATTTAACCCTGCATGGACAGTCTGTATCCCCATCCCGGTGTTCTTGTTGACAGTAGAAATGCTCTTGGTGTGCCAGTCCGTCCAGTAGATAGCGTCTTCGAACAGTGTCAGCGCAAATGGGTGAGGGAGGCCTTTGGTGGTTACCTGGACATTACAATTGTTATAAGGCAATGCGGAGACACGCAAATTAGAACGACCAAATATGATGTAGAACAGGTGATATTTGCGAGGTATCAGATGTTTATTATTTTGTACATCATGCGATAGCAATCGGATATCAGCCTAAGTTTTTCGCACAATAGCGAGATTTTACGACTGTTTCGGAACTTGTAAGTACGTACCTTCCTCCGATCTCTTCCATCAAAGGATGACTTCTCAATGACGTGGTGTTTTGCATCCGCCCAGTAAATCTTGGATTCCGTATAGTCGATAGTTAGACCGTTAGGCCAGAAGATCTTATCCACTATGATGCTCTTTCTTCTGCTACCATCCATATCTGCGCGTTCTATCTTGGGGTTAGGGCCTAAAAATGATTCCATAGATTAATATTGATATCCTTAGCAGTATGTGTTAATCAATATTTGAGTTCTTACATACTAATTCCTACTCTTACCCCAATCAGTCCAGAACACCAAAGCATCTCCAGGATGTACTGCTATAGCCCTAGGTTTGTCCAAATCGTTGGCAGCTATCACCGCTCGCTGATTTCCTTGGAGCGTAGTGACTTCTACTCGTCGAGTACCAGAATCCGTCCAGAATAGTAAATCGTGTATCCAATCCACTGCTACTCCACCTGGCGTTTCTAGTCCCCACCTTATTACATCTATGGAGAAAAGCTCTTTGTCATAACAGTTATGTAACATCATTAAACAAGGTATAACTACTTATGCGCTTAAATTTCTAAGATAAAACCAGATCAGTAAAAAGAGCAGATTTCATTCTACTCCATTTACTCACCTGTCAAATTGTTGTTGTTCATCTGAGCTACTCTGATGACTCTAAGATTGTTCTCAGTCCAGAAGACAAGCTGTTTCTCATAGTGGTAATCCAAAGCGACGGCATTATGAAGACCTTTCACTACTGGCATGTAGTTGTCTCCAGTTAGCCAAACCTGTATCAAAGAAATTATTATTTAGTGGGGATATGTATGTTAATTGTTAGCTAATATAATATTTTTGCTAAATTGCCAATACTTTCTTTCTTTCATCCTTACCTGTCGAATGCCAACGCGGTTTGAGAAAAGCAATGTAGGTGAAACTCCGGTAGGCTTGCAAGATCTCCCATCGGGTCTCAGAACGTATCCAGTCATGCAACCGCACTTGAAACTTCCAACCGTGTTCGAACAAGTTTGAGAACACACTGGGTCTTGTTCGTACATGCATTCATCGATGTCGCGGCAGCTGTGAAGAAAAATATTAATAAAAAATTATTTAAAAGTTAAATATTAGATGGAATGCTTTAAGGGTGTCCCCTTGCAACCAAATATTGCAAACTGCGTATTTTCAACAAAGGAAATGAATAATACATTATACTTACGTGTGATTATTAAAGTCCAGTAAGAAGCCTAAGGGACAGGTGCAAGCCTGCTGCCCCTCGTACGTCGTGATACACATTTCAGGATCACATTTATCTTCAAAGGTGCACTTCCTTTTGATTGGGCATTTGTCTTCGTCATCTCCTTCAGGGCAGTCCTTCATGCCGTCACAAACGTGTTTCCTGTTCACACAGTTCCTGAAAGCATTGCTTATGAGGTGGTCTTGGGTTTTGCAAGTGTATTGATCTTCTTCGCAATGTACTTCGCAGTTCATTTCGTCTTCACCGTTCGTGCAGTCTCGGACCGCATCGCAGAGCCAGGTTATCTGTACAAAAGAAACTAATTAGATACTGACATATTCACAATCATTTGCTTTGTCGTCTTGCGTCGTTGATCAAGTAGTTTAACGCACACTCCTAAAGGTTAATTGAGACATTAACCTTTATGTGTTGAATTACTTTCCAGAGAGGTCATGTTGCGACCCCTGCTGTCTAAATCAGAGACTGTAAACAGTCTAAATGCGTCTCTCTTTGATGCTAACATATTTATGACATAGCACCTATATCGTTACAAACACCACCCTCTACCAGGTAGAGGTTGTGTATGTATACATATCTGCTCATCCCTTTGGGGAAAGCTGTTGTGATGTTTGTGATGTATGTTTATATGTGTTACAATTTTACCAGAATGCATCGTCGGTCAGCACAAGTAAACTCGTCATCAGTACAGTTTCGCATGGAGTTCGGTTCACAGTTTAGTTCGTCACCGCTGTCCGCGCAGTCCCTTTCAGTGTCACAGCGCCATCGATCCGGAATGCATTTGCCATCGCTGCATCTGTTGGACAAGATATTATTGTTGAGTCACTGTTTTTTTCTTAGTTTTCCACAACTGAATAGTTATTTGTTTTTAAAATACATCATTTGGAGGTCCAATAAGAGACGTAAGTGGGAATCTAAATCGCTTTTTTTTAAGAATGTTTATTCAGTGCCTTGAAACCACAGAATCCTACAATGAAGCAACTGTAAAGCAGTAGATAAAGTCTAAGCCTTTTAATTTTTACTGTTGTTGTATTTGTTTGATGATGTTGCCCAGGACGCTCAGGTGGGTAGAACTCAACCGGCGTGCGTGTATAATGCGTGACGCAATTTATGCATATGAACGAACCAAAAGGAGCATAAGAATCAAGTAGCAGATGGCATTATGTAG
Organism: Noctua janthe; assembly: GCA_910589295.1. Lineage (NCBI taxonomy): Eukaryota > Metazoa > Arthropoda > Insecta > Lepidoptera > Noctuidae > Noctua > Noctua janthe. Next base: position 7,474,447 of record OU342560.1, read on the forward strand.
TTTCTGCCTACTCCAAGGGAAAAAGGTATGTTTGTAGCAGTAGCGAAGGATCAATCTTTGTAAGAGGTAAGCCGGAGTACGTATTTTTAATGTGATTATATTATTTGTCTATAGAATACTGATTGTGCCGTTTTTCAAAGGGAAGCCAGTAGGAATCGAGTTGTATGGAACCTTCGCCACTGGTATGTAGTTTACACAAGGTGTAACAGAAAGGATATAGTCATATGAAAGGATATGCTGCTGACCATCAAACTGAACAACTTCCTCCATGGGTTCAATATAGTAAATGCGAAAAAATTGTCAGCTGTCCCATACTAAATTTCAATACCTACTCGACCCGAATGTACGGGACCCTGTATATTCGTGTGTACGTACCTGAATTCTCCAGCATTGCAGCTCCCCGGCAGCATAGGACACGTGTCTTCATCGGTCCAGTCCCCGCAGTCGTTGTCACCGTCACATTGGAAGTCCTTGCGGATGCACTTCTTGTTGTCGCATTGGAATTCGTTCTCGCCACACCGGATAAGATCCACGGCTGACAAAATCATTTTATTATAAAACAGGTAAATTACAAGAAGAAATGCTAGGCGTGGCATGAAATGGGTGAACGAGAATAATAGACAATATTTTGAGACTTTATCGACTATGTACACCAAAGTAGATTTATTTGCATAGTTACCTAAGAATTCTTTAACATATTTCGCTAGTACGTTTCTGTATTGTACAACCACTTTCCTTCTGTTATAACTCTTGGTTCTCCTATCTGATGTATGTAGGTATAAAAATAATAGTTTGTGTGTACACACAAACTATTATTTATCTATTACTAAGAGAATAAAAGTGTATACTTACGACAATCGGCCTCGTCAGAGCTATCAGGACAGTCAGCTTCCTTGTCGCAGCGCCAGTGCTTCGAAATGCATTCTCCGATCGCGCACATAAACTGTTGCTCTCGACATCTGCATAGAAGAAGAGCTGTACAGTACCACTAAACACCAAAGTTTCTTATGTGCAAATCAAATCGTCGTCAAATAATAATAATCAAAGTCAAACAGCTGGTTTGTACGACGGCCACATCGGAAATACATCACTAAAGAAAGGGAAGTGTAAAAGAGCAATAATCATCATCATCAATTCAAAACATCCATGTTGTCTCATTTGTAGACAAACATAATCATTATAATATTCCTAATGAAATGTAAACCTTATTTCAGCATCTTGTCGTAGCATTCGTAATCGTGTCGTTGCATGCCTAGTGGTTCCGTAGCATACGTATTCGCAGCATAGCATAGCATAGCAGCAGCCTAAAATGTTCCCACTGCTGGTACACAGGCCTCCTCTCTATGAGAGGGAATAGGCTATAATCCACCACGTGGGCCCAGTGCTGGTTGGTAAATGTCACATGTCTTCGAATTTTAGGTTCTAGGACATGCCGGTTTCCTCACGATGTTTTCCTTCACCGTTTTGAGAGCAGTGGTGATGAAATAAATTGCACAAAGTAATGCGCCTGCCTGGGTTCGAACCCACGACTTACTGCTCGTAAGTCGGGACCGCCACCACTGGGCCACCGCTGCTCTCCGTATTCGCAGCATCAGTGCTAATTATAGACTTACGAATATGTCGAAAATACGGGAAGCGAAAAAGAATGCTCAACCCTTGCAGATTTCGTCTTATTCCTCAAGTACAAATCCATCTCCTTAATTTTTTCTCTAGATATTCATGTCATAACTATTATAAACTTCGGCTCATTAAGTTATTCCATTTCTGATACTTCAGAGTTGTACTTCAAAATTGAATTGTCGTTATCAAGTCTTCATATAAACTTACAACTATTGTTAATATTTTAATTTCAAAAATATGTATCTGCAAACCGTACCTAACACGATATAGTTATGTACCTACTTCGATGTCAATAGCTAAAAAGAGGTTTCATTCTTCGTACGTCACATTAGCGTCACTAAGTTGCTGTAGGTGTACCAGTAATGTTAATCATGTCGATGATTTTGTTCTATAATGAGCCCGCCCACGAACTGGGATATATCGGGCGAGTCTCCTTCTAGGGACGCAGGGAGCGTAGGCGCGTCGCCATGGCAACCTGCTCCCTGCCCCGCAACCTGCGCCCCGCGACTACCCCCGCGCGCCCCGCCAGCCCCGACGTATTGATCTACCGACCGCTACAGCCCGAACCGCGCAGTGTAAAGTAAAATGCTGAAAGTCCCGCCTAAACTTTTTAAATGGTTGTGTGGAACTGCTTTGGACTAAGGGTTTTAGGTTTTCCGAATTTCGTTATTCCGAACTCATTGGTCGGAAATGCTGTAGGATGACAAAAAATTACCTAAATAACGTAGTGAATTCAAAATATCATATAATGTCGATGACACTGTATATTATTATACCGCAGCATCGATATTATTTCCTAGTAGATTATTATTATACTTATCTAATATTTATCACATTTAAAACAGACAGACTAGGCTAGATTTTTGTGTTTAAATTACTGCGTTTCAAAAATTTGTATACATCATTTATTATACATCAATATAATGAGCCTGGGAAAAGGCTAGAGAGATGACACAGTTGTCACGATAAGGATTATTTTTATGTAGCATTTCTGTACCCCCCATATATACATAATGAAATCTTTAACATTTATTAGGAGTCGATAACATAAAACATAATATACAACATATTCTGTAACACCTCCATTTCGTCTTGGTCAGATAGGCAAAACGCCTGATCTGACACTGGATGAAATGCTATTCTTAAGTGAAAACAGAACGCAGTTGCGGATGTTTCGCTCCCACATTCTTAATGGCGACTAAACGCCGGGTGGGTCTCCATTTACCCCAGTGGGTATAGAAATAGGTCCCGCACTATTTCCAACCTTAGGCACACACTTCACAACCAGGCTGGCAAACCATTACAAGCACTAATGTCTACTAAACGAACATTCCCAAAATCTGGAACCTGTAGATTTTGGTACAGAACACTGCAGACTTGCTCTTAAATTAGAATATTCAACAGTTGAACGTGATACCGTCTCGATTTCTCGGAAACCGACGTCTGTTAACGTCACGAGCCTGACATTATCAACTACTATTAAGTTCAATGCATCAGCTTTATAGAACCTACCCGTGTGGGCTGCGAACCAATCAAGAGCTATAAATATAATACGTAGGTAGCACAGCGGAGAACGTCGCTATACCTACCAACAGTTCTACCGCTCTTTGAGAAAGTTTATAGCTAACTACACTTCCGCCTATATTTATCTGGATACATAAGAAAACAGCCTTTAATTAGGTTAAAAATATACTTTTGTAAACAGATCTGTGTTTTTTTTTTTAAGTTTTTATGATATTGCGGTCGTTTCGTTTAGTGAGGTTTTACTTTCCACTACTTTTGGAACCCACTTGGATTCGTATACTTATTAATTTAAGAAATATTCTATGATACCATTCCAAGCTTCCAAACTAAATCACTTACATTTAAAAGTTTTCGTAAAGAGAACAATATATGCAATAGTTTTCAAAGACGCGCAGTTGCGTCACTTTGCTGCTCCATTAAGTCACGTCTCCTCTGTGTAAACGCCAATGACGCAGTTAATCTGACGGTTATACAACGTAACGTCGTTTGTCAGTAGGGGATGCTATCGCCATAGACTAGTTTACTACCGCTATGTTGCTGCGTAATTCATATAGACATTACAGGATTATAGTGCTTAAAGAGGTTAAATTTTTAGTCAGATTCAGATTATCAGGAAGCCTGAAGAAGAAGGGACATGCCAGGTGAGTTCAGGTGGACAAAGCAAATAATGTATGTAAGAGATGTTCAAATATTGAAGTGCTAATACGCGTGGGTGTAGCACGTGGTTTCCTGTATCTTATTCCTACCTATAATGTATAGATCGTGTTAACCCGCAAAATGCGACCGGGCGCCAGTGCAGTAATCAGTGAATATAAATTAACTTTTATTCGCGGCACAGGAAGTTTCAATACGAAGCTATGAATGGAAGCATAAAATACGCCAGGTCAATCTCACTCACTTTTTATGTTCGCTAACAGGAACACAATGGCTAGACAAAATGGTATGTTTTCGGAGAAATACGAATGTTGTGACGCAGTTCTCGAAAAGTCGAATTGCCGTTGGACAGAACTAATTGCATTTGAGTAACTAATATAAGTATGGAAACTAAAACACACACATGACACCGTTTTGCCGTACAAGCGAAGTAACCTTAATGACCGCTAAAAGCGGATATGTTTAATTAAGTCCCTCTCTACTGCATAAATATGGAATTTCGAGCCACTGCTATTGATTTAAAAATAACAACTAAAAACAACGAATCATTTCTTCAGTTCTCATTTGCTTGAATTTGAGGGTGAGAAAATGGTTGAAGGAATATCAAGCTAATTATTTGCCATTTGTTATAAAATAACAGCTTCGAATTAAAAGAACCTAGCCTACCGAACATAATTGCAATAGTATATCATGCCTGACCATCTAAGTTGCAACAAGACCGCTCTCTTTGGAGGTGGCAACTGCTGCCCGCAGCACCTCAGATAAACGCCTATATAACCATCGTCAGTTTCGTCAACCTACCATACATGGGGCCTTCAATCTGAAAAAGTGAATAACACGCCATTTTGGTCTGACATACACGAAACGGTTTACTTCTACTTGAAATTGTTCCGGTCTCATATGAAGCAGCTTTGGTTAGTTTAGACAAATCTAAAAATAGAATGGACCATGCAAATGATAAACACATTGATTCTAGTAAATACAATTGACGTTCCCATCCACAAACGTCGGGACTCCATACATCGTATCCTGCGTGCTTTTGTTGCATACCTGCAAGTTACAGGCATTGATGGACACTTGTAGCAGCGCTAAACTCAAAGCCAAGTTAAGGGCCGACTCAATACAGATTTCAGCACTTACTTGCCCTTCGTGCAGCCGGTTTCGTCGGAGTTGTCCCGGCAGTCGTTGTCTCCGTCGCACACCCAGTCCTTATGGATACATAGTCCATTGGCGCATGTGAACTGCTCCGATGTACAATTTATTGTACCACCTGATAGAATAAACGAGACTGTCAGATTGTGATTTTGAAAGGAAGCAGTAAGAACAAGAAAAAGGAAAAATAATCAAAGAGAAGCATTAAGTCCGCCTTTGTACATTGTTTTTTTCCATTTGTGCGTAAAGTTTTAATAAATAAAAATAAATAACGATCTTTCAACAAAAGTATCAAAAGGCAACAAACGAAGCTTCAGTTTTTGCTTCTGTTTTGGTTTTCTAATTAAGTAACACACTGTCAATTGCAATGTCATTCATTTTGACAATTCAAGAACATTCATTGCGCTACTAACGTTGTCGAGCAGACAAATCCTTCAAACAAAAGAAGCGATGGATTCGGAACTCCCTTTAAAATCCTACCAGATTGTGGTTGAAAGAGTTTACAGTCGTCATTGGAATACGGGAACGAGTAGACGTCTCACCCGTAAGCTCTTCTCGGTATGTGTGTGATGTTTAAAAATAACATAGAAGCTTACCGCAACGAGTTTCGTCGGAATAGTCGCCGCAATCGTTGTCTCCGTCACAGAACCAGTCGATTTTGATACAGACACTGGTGCTGTGGCAGAGCGTTCGATTCTGGTTCTCATCACACGTTGGTACGCAGTTCTTCTCGTCTTCAGCTTCGGCGCACTCCACCCGGCCGTCGCAGCGGTTCGCCATTGGTATGCAGGTACATGATTTCTGTGAGCAGGTTGGTTTATAGAAAAAAAGACTGGCAAATGTTGTATTTGTTTGAATTTTTGGAATTATCATATTGACAAAAATATTCTGGCGAAAACATTTCACAGAAAAGTATGAGAGACAGAAGAGGAAAGGTTTTGTCTAGTAAAAGAAATTTTGGGAAAAAGAAAAATTAAGATGTGATAGCAATACGATGTAACTGAAGTGGGGGTACCGTGTTTAAGTTTATAGTAAAATTCAGCATTAGCCTTTGAAAAAAAAGAATGTTCCTACCTGACACGAGAATTGTTGGTTAGCACAAGGTTGGTGACATCCAGTCACTTCTTCTTCTTCTCCGGGGTTCGTGTGGGATACCGTGTGTATATGTTTGAATGCAGGACGATCTGTGGACACCATAGTATCGTTAGCTCTAGCATGTGAAATATTTTGGTAACAAATTCCACTAGCTATACTTTGTGAAAAACATAACCCTGCTCTGGCTTTGCCTTAGTCTGCAAGAGTAAATAAATTTTATTGAGAGTGTTATTAATAGTTTTATTAGTCATCAAAATACACACCAATCATGTCACGCAACTGACATCATATAGATGTCAGTTGCGTAAATAGGTGACGTCAATTTCTTCTATTTTGAACACCCGAAATTCTAATTGACCTTCGAGCTCATATAGTATTTATCAATAGTTAACTGTTTTGATAACTATAATATTCGCTAGGAAAAAATCTCGTTTGTTTCTCGACTCGTGTTATTGCTTATAATTTGCCAATTGTCAGTCGACATTCTCATTACGGTATCAATACTTGATGACGTATAATTTTCAATAAAAGTTTCGACTGGCTAGGTTTTAAGATACGGCTGTAAACACTAATATGCAGCTTTAACTAGCAGATGGAAAGAAAGACGACGGCGTAGGCTAAGTTACAGGGTTCAGTTACACACCATCTGGCTACGAAACCAAAAAAAAGATTAACTTACGGTGCCAATTCTCAACGCGCGTATGTGGGTTATGGGGCCAAAAGGTTTGCGGTGGGGCTAGGCCCCCGGGCCCCACAGCCGGTGGCTGGTAGACCGGGACGCGGCCCATGGAGCGGAGGTCTGGAGGCTCTGCCGTTCCATTGGCCGGCCGGGCGCCCCTCAGCGCCGGCGATGTATCATCCGCTTCTACTGCTGAACGATGCAATGTTCATGATGTTTATAGAAAAAGCAAAAGCTGTAGAAGACGCAACAGGAAACCAGCTTGTCATTCTTGATAATAAAAATGCAATGGTACGTAACAGGTCAAGCTGAGACCGTCCACTGCAGAGCGTACCTATTCGCGAACGTTAATTCTAATATGCTTGTGGTGGAAACTTCGACCTCAGTTGTTTTAAAAGCACCTTTGGATTCATATTATCAACAAGTAAGTAAAGGGTAGCGCGTAGAGAAATCAAACTGCACAGTCGTATCCGTGGTAGATTGAGTAAGTGCAAGTCTTTTTGTACGCATTTAAATTATGTCGATCGATCTTGTCCGTTAGCGTAGCAGTATGTGCGTTAGCGCATATTATGGTTGTTAGGTTAGCACCAATATGTATACACTTTCTTAGATTTAAAAGCAATTTTCGCGAGAAATAACGATTGTAACTTGGAGACAGGATCTTTTTCATAAAAATATGAGTTGCAGAATACTGTGTTCGTAACAACATGAAATTTTAATCAGAACAGTAGAAGAAAAACACTTATAAAAGTGTTTCCATATTAGCGCGTGTACGGTGGCGATCAGTGTTAAGGTAAGGACAATTTTTCGACAGTTGTCTGATTTTTTGCAATCGATCTTATGATCTTAACAGACACACATGGATAATATCAATTTTAAGTCAAATCATGCGATTCTGAAAGTAGATTTCTATAGAAGTTACTTACCACATAGCCAGATGAGAGTGAAGCAGGCGTAGTAGGTGATATACACGAAGAGCGGCGCAGGCATGGTTGGCGTCGGCTGGTTGGCCTGGCTCGCTTAGGTGACTTGGTTGGCCGCGCGGCCCGTCACCCGCGAAGGGGCCACCATGTCGTGCCGACACCACGCGGGTACCCTACATCAAGGAGTTAGTCAGTATGGGTCCTACTTGTATGTAACTAAGCATCCTACTACTTTAAACAACTTGTCGAATGTATCTCCTTTTTTTGAAGTCAGTCAAAAAGAGAACAAAACCTAATAAATGCCAAACATCGCACAGGATTCAACTCAAATGCCTGACTGGTTGTTTGACTATCTGAAGTGTCAAACGACAAGTCGAGCTTTTGCTTTTAAAGCGTTTCCACTAACATCAAATCATATCCATCAAAAGTGACTCATTATTGTAAGCGCAAGTTTAACGTCATAAATCGTGTCAAAAATGCCTCGTAATTATTTTTAAACAGATACAAATAACATTACATGACGCCTGTAATTCTCGAAGGGTTAGGCAGGGGTGTACCTCATCTACTCACCTCACATAGAACTTCTTATGTTTTAAGTCCTATTTATTTGGGGACGAGCCTTTTGCCATAAACCGGGCACAAATCCAGACTCCGTGGCTGCTACTGAGAAATTCCTGATGGAAAAACGCAAGAACACTTGGCTGGGCAGAAAATCGAACCCAAGATCTTGTAGTGGCCTACAAGCATACGTCCGGCCGCCACCGAGCGCCGCGGCTCACTGGAGCGCCCGGCTGCGCGCGCGCCGCCTTCGCCGCCGCCGGCGCGCGCTCGCAATGGTTCGTGGTGTGGGAGCGTACAGAGTACAACATGAGCCTGTTAACTGCGCCGCGTTCATCGCTTGACTGAGGCAAAATATGTGGCGGGGCGCTTTTATACTCCGCGCGCTTTGTCTCGTTTCCAAAGTATTTTGGGTTTTGAGTAGTTTGTCTGTGATTGGTGTTTACACAAGTGTTAGGACAACCACTAATTGCACATAGTGTTTTTAGCTTATAAGTAGTACATAAGTAAATAAACGTATGGATTTATTACCATATAGTCGAGTATCATTTATACCTCACAACTACAACCAAAGTGGTGACCCCGAACGGAACTATGCAACAAGAATCACCAAAACTATTGCTTAGCAGAGAAGACGTCGAAGTTGTCTCCGTGAAGTCCCGGATACCTCAGTTCTGGCGTGATAAACCAAGACTATGGTTCGCGCAGTTTGAAACAGTGGTCGCTAATCAGAAGCTCGGTGATGAAAGCAAATTTGGTCTCGCAGTCGCGCAGTTGGAGAAGATCGACGTGGAACAAATTAGTGACATTATTATGTCACCGCCCAACACTGAGAGATACGAACAACTCAAGAAGCGGTTGCTATCAGTCTACGAGGAGTCAGAAAATAAGCAGCTACAGAAGCTACTCAATGAGGTGGAACTCGGAGATCAGCGTCCATCACAGCTACTGCGACGCATGCGAGATTTGGCCCGGAACAAGTTACCCGACGAAACACTGCGAATGTTATGGATGAGTCATCTCCCTTCATCGACGCGTGCGGTACTCTCCGTTAGCATGGAATCGAACTTGGATTCGCTAGCGGCAATGGCAGACAAAATGGATGAACAAGCGAAGGAAATCAACTCCGTTTGTTCCTGCAGCCACGGGAGCAACAGTTCGCAGCAAGCCTCTACATCAAGAATAGAAGACAGACTTATCAATATGATCGAGTCACTCTCTCGCGAGGTTGCAGAGTTGAAGATTGATAGATCACGAAGCCACTACCGCCCACCATACCGTAGCAGGTTCGGATCCAGATCGCGTTCCAGATCCCGGAAGGACACAGCGGATATATGCTATTTTCACAAGAGGTTTGGGAAAGAAGCTTACCGGTGTCGAAGCCCGTGTAACTTTGAAAACAAGAATAAGCATCCCCAGGAAAACTAAAGACGACTTCAGCTACGACGGGAGCCGAAGTCAACGGAATAACGAAGTACCGTCTGTTTATCAAGGAATTGTCAACTGGACTACGTTTTCTTATCGACACTGGCGCGAACGTGTCTGTACTACCTGTTCAAAAACAAGAAAAAAGGGAACAGGTACCCACAAGTCAACTTTACGCGGCCAACGGCTCATCGATACCCTCTTATGGCGAACGATCGATGGTACTCAATATTGGACTCCGTCGACCCTATAGATGGAACTTCGTGATTGCTGAAGTCAGTCGACCAATATTAGGAGCTGATTTCCTTCACAAACATCAACTATCAGTGGACATCCACGGCCGCAGACTCATCGATAAGCAAACCAGTTTATCCGTCGCCGGTTACGTCACACCTACAGTCGACAACAGCATCAACACCGTGGACGAACAGCAGCCGTACCATGACTTGCTCGCTGCGTATCCAGACATAACTCGACCGAATTTAAAGCTATGTCACAGCCAAGTGGAACATCACATCGAAACAAAAGGTCCACCGTTGTACGCCAAAGCAAGACCGCTCCCCCCACACAAGTACAAGGCGGCAAAGGAAGAGTTCCAGTCAATGATCGAGCAAGGGATCTGCAGACCATCGAACAGTCCATGGGCCAGTCCACTTCACCTGGTATTAAAGAAAGATGGCAAATACAGAGCATGCGGCGACTACAGGAGACTGAATGCAGTCACAGTTCCAGATCGGTACCCTATACCAAGATTGCATGACTTCACCTACTCCTTGTTGGGGAAGAAATTCTTCTCCATCATCGATTTGAAGAAGGCTTACTACCAAGTCCAAAATCGCGAAGAAGACATCATTAAAACAGCTGTCATTACACCATTTGGCCTGTATGAATTTACAAGAATGTGCTTCGGTCTGCGCAACGCAGGACAAACGTTCCAGCGACACATCGACAACGTTTTGCGAGGGCTGCCAGTTTTCTCATTTGTCGACGATATATTGGTAGCATCAGAAACCAAAGAAGAGCACAGAAGAGACTTAGAAGACGTTTTCAAGAGGTTGAACGACAATGGTCTGCAGTTGAACGTCTCAAAATGCATGTTCGGCCAACCAACACTTGATTTCCTGGGCTATACTATATCCACCGAAGGAATCAAGCCAACAAACGAGAAGATCAAGGCTATCACGGAATATCGACTGCCTCAGAACATACAAGAACTTCGTCGATTCTTGGGAATGATAAACTTTTATAGGGAAAACATTCCTAACGCCGCCGAACATCAAAAGGAATTAAACGCCTACCTACACGACTCAAAAAAAAACGACAAAACAGTAATACAATGGAGCGAAGCATCAAGAAAAGCCTTCAACAAGTGCAAGGAAGATATTTCCGATGCCGCACTATTAACTTATCCATCGTCGAACCTACCATTCGCTTTGATGACCGATGCCTCTGATACCTGTGCAGGAGCCGTTTTACAACAGAAGATCAAAGGAAGATGGAGACCACTCGGATTCTTCTCCAAGAAGCTCAACGATGCGCAAAGGAAATACTCCACCTATGACCGAGAAATGCTAGCTATGTACATGGCTGTTCGTCACTTTCGTGGGATGATCGAAGGCAGTGACGTCACCATCTTCACGGATCACAAACCACTGATTAACGCTCTGAAGGCGAATAGCAAAAATGAAACACCTCGTCGCACAAGATACCTGGAATACATCGGCCAGTTCGTAACCGAGATCAAGCACGTCGCAGGAAGAGACAATATAGTCGCCGACACGCTGTCCAGGGTGGAAACAATAACCTGCCCCTCTCCGATCAACTACGAAGAGTTAGCTCAGGCCCAAACGCAAGACGAAGAGCTCAAACAAATATCGAACAACGACCGTTATAAGTTCAAAAGAATAGAACTACCAGAAACGAAGGAAAGAATTACTTGCGAGATGTCTTCTGGTACCGCTCGCCCATTCCTACCCACCGCATTCAGAAAAGAAACTTTTAAAACGACCCACGACCTCAATCACCCCGGCGTAAGAGCAACGAGACGGCTAGTTAGTACGCGATATTTCTGGCCATCGATGAAGACCGACGTTACAGAATGGGCGAGAGCTTGCAGCCAATGCCAACGAGTGAAAGTGCACCGACACACCAAAGCACCGGTAGCAAGTTTCAAGCACGTTGAACGATTAGCTCACCTTCACATCGACATTGTTGGCCCGTTGCCAATATCTAATAATTGTCGTTACTTACTGACGATGATCGACAGAGCAACGAAGTGGCCCGAAGCCAAACCAATTGAAGATATAACCGCAGAGAGGGTAGCCAGCGTGGTGTACGAAGAATGGATCGCAAGATTTGGGTGCCCGGTCACAATAACAACAGACCGCGGACGACAGTTTGAATCAGAGCTCTTCAACAAATTAATGCATCGTATGGGCATACAACGAACACGAACAACCTCGTACCACCCACAATCAAATGGTTTGGTTGAACGCTGGCATCGGACCCTCAAAACATCGCTTGCCGCAAGATTAAACTCTACGGGTTGGACGCACGAACTACCTACAGTACTGCTGGGTCTGCGCGCCGCATACAAAGAAGATATCGGAGCAAGTACGGCCGAGCTACTGTATGGGCAAACTATACGCTTGCCCGGAGAGTTCTATGGAGAAGCCGCAACACAATGCAACAGCCCATCATATTTCATGCAAAACTTAACCGAAGCACTGAACAAAGCACAAGCTCAGCGAAAAGTTAACAAGACCGGTTCAGTATTTATTCACAGCGATCTATACAAGAGTACACACGTATATGTACGCAACGACGCAGTGCGCAAGCCGTTGACACCTACTTATAACGGCCCGTATCCAGTCATCGCTCGCAACAATAAATACTTCACCGTGCAACTAGCAAATTCAACATCGAACATCTCCATCGACAGACTGAAGCCTGCTTACTACCTGAATGCAGAACCAGAGCACTCAGCAACGTACGCATACATCACGAAATCTGGAAGAGCATCAAAACCTCCCGTACGCTTCGCTGGCGGGGGAGTAATGTAGTGGCCTACAAGCATACGTCCGGCCGCCACCGAGCGCCGCGGCTCACTGGAGCGCCCGGCTGCGCGCGCGCCGCCTTCGCCGCCGCCGGCGCGCGCTCGCAATGGTTCGTGGTGTGGGAGCGTACAGAGTACAACATGAGCCTGTTAACTGCGCCGCGTTCATCGCTTGACTGAGGCAAAATATGTGGCGGGGCGCTTTTATACTCCGCGCGCTTTGTCTCGTTTCCAAAGTATTTTGGGTTTTGAGTAGTTTGTCTGTGATTGGTGTTTACACAAGTGTTAGGACAACCACTAATTGCACATAGTGTTTTTAGCTTATAAGTAGTACATAAGTAAATAAACGTATGGATTTATTACCATATAGTCGAGTATCATTTATACCTCACAACTACAACCAAAATCTCATGCTCAGCAGTCGGGCTTGCGACCACTTGACCAACGACAAATTTTCGCAGCTTTTCTTTTACTTTCCACAGTTTACAAAAGCATGCTGACGATGATATAATATTACATAAGTATAAGCGGTACAAAATATCGACCCCCAAATGCTTTAATCGAAATAAAAAAAAATCAAGAATAGCGAAAAAAATCATTATAGTGTAAAGATGTAACAGCCTAACATTATGTTTAGGGTTCCGTTGCGAAATGGCAAAAAACGAAACCCAAGTCATTTTAGGGTTAGCATTTGGAAAGTGGGTATCTTCTACTTAAAAACCGCTACACAAAAGTGGTGTGAAATTATGAAAAAAAAGGATGGCCGTCCATACATGTTACTGAGGGTTGGAAAATACTCTACATATTATATAACTGTGTGGGCTGTTACCGTCGACAGACAAAATAATATTATGGTTGTTAAAATACTTTTTTTCTTAAGTCAATGTTTGATGATATAATTGTATCCAAAGTCATAGAAATTGTGTCCTCCTCTAATGTTAAAGTAAGAGGAAAATTATAATAAAATGTGGGTTTGTAGAACGTAAAAAGAACTTTCAACAAAAATTGGTTTAATTAAGATTTGATATTTAGTTTTTGAGGGCTTTTTCGAGAAACCGAAGCAGTAACATTGTTTTTCATTAAGATACTATAAAAACAAATTTAGTTTTGCTGTTGAGTGCAAATTGACATATGATTGGGCGTTAAAATTTTTCTTGTAAAATAGTGCGTTACATTGAGCGTTACCGTAAACCGGGATTTTTCACACCAAAAAATAAATCGTTACCCAGCAATAATTTTTGCTCAGTGTTAGATATTTAGTTTGATGTACAGAACGCTTGGTTGACAGCATCGTGAACTGTCCTTTTACACCCTGTATATATGAAAGCTGATGCTTGATGTAGGTTTAGAACAAAACTTGTGTGTGACCAGTGACTTATTGAGTCATTTTGCCGCTAAAAGAAAGAAAATGAAGAAGAAGGAAAAATAGAGGCAACAGTCCAACTGAACGAAAACAACGTAGACACATGTAAGCTACTAAAAGAATTAGAATTGAAGAGGCTGTGGAGGTAATTTCACCAACAAATATTCAGCAATTAAGCTTTGAATGAAAAAAACGTTACGTGGTTGGTAACCAAATGACAGCATATTGAAGCTAAGTTTTTTTATTTTAAAGGAATTATTTAAAAAAAAAGAAATTATGCTTGTAATAAGAACCACTCCGACATTTGTAGTTGGGAAAAAGCAAGTCTATTGATGAGAAGTGGGACCTGTCACATGTATGTACGAGTATGATGCAACCAATGCGCGTCAATGATAATAGCAAATCGATGGAGGATGCTGTCATTAGTGAAAGAGACAACTCTACAAAGTCAACATTTTCTTTTTGCTTTCCAATATTTAAGGTCGCCCACTGTGGGTATACAAATTTATTTTGCCCGTTTAGAATCAATGAGCCAATCTCAACTCAGCCTATTGCAGAACGCAACTGGAAGAAGGCCTCCAGCCAGGTCCAGCCTAGAGATTAGAATACTTAATTTCTAGTGTTTTTTTAAATTTTGTACAAAATGTCGTCAGTGTAGCGAGACATTAGTGACGCATAAAATACCGATTGATGATAAGTTTACTGATGACCCCCAATAAAAACCCTGCTATGATTTTGACACTTCGGATTTGAATGTCGATATCGATTTATAGGCTTTTGCGTATCACGAAAACTTTTGGACTATGTTTTTCGTTACAGGAGGTCTAGCACGAAATCCGTAGTTTCGGCCGAAGTTACGGTCGTTTCTTACTCCGTATCACTTACGGACATAAGATTCGTTAGGGGCCCGAACTAAAAATGAATGACAACACGATTGGTCATTTATCCTTAGTCCCGCTGTGTTCATTTCGAAGTATAAAGATACTTTCGGACGGGCCCTGAATCTTCGTTGACGGACTTAGAGAGTAGACCCCCAAATGTGTGAAAGGGATCTGAGTTTTGTCTGTTTTGTGTTATAGCTACGTCATAGAGTGCGTATTTTAGGGGCAGTTTAATAATTCATTATAAAAACAGGCTAATTTAGAGCAGATTGTTCTTAGAAGCATACAATGAAAAGGTTGCTCATAAGCATTACACACCCCAGAAGAGAACCTGACCTATGCTATAAATGGGCATGGGTATCAACCTTTTCCAAACATGTATGCTTTTAATAGCGTATGAATTTCAGCTTTTATTGTCGCGCTATGTTATCCAAACTGTAACATGGCGTGTACAATAGGGCGCATTCAGTCTATTTTTACCCGACTGAGGAGGGTAATGTGTTTTGTAGGTATCTACAAAACACATTACCCTCCTCAGTCGGGTATAAATATCCTTAGACTGAGTTGATGTGTGTATACACATCAACTCAGTCTAAGGATATTTAAACAAAACTACAAATAATTTCTTAAAGCACCCTAATATCAAAATGCACAGAATTTCATACTCTTAAATGACTTTAAATAAAAAACTGGATTTTTTATTTTTAAAGAGGTTTTATAACAAATTAAAAAGTTATTTTTTTTCTAAAATTAGAGTTACTGTTTTTGGTGATTAAAACAGGAAACAAGATTAAATAAAAAAATAAAAATTGTCTAAAATAAAAAAAATAATAAACGATTATTCATGCTCAAAACGATATCAATATCACCTTGTATAAGTACTAGGTACAAAGTACTAGGTCCGTCGAAAATGCTTGTAAAGTTGACGGTTTATCAGCAGATTTTCGGGAAATTTCTTAAAGACCTTCATTGCAGCATATTTCAGGCGTGCTTAATAGTATTTAAATCTGGGGACTGCGTGGGCTAGTCCAGGGCCACCGCATTATGTTGCTGTAGCCGCTGCAATCATCATCATGCCTACTTCTAACGTAAATCTTGAACCATTTGCAACCAGTGTGATTGGAATACTGGTGGCACCTCATCATGGTGTTGATGTCCGCATTATGACTTCATACGGTCTCTACCTGCCAGTTTGGTCGCTAACAAGGACCTAATGTTCTGACTGTAACTATAAAACCAATTTAATAAACCAAGCCGAAACGTTTGATTGACGTTTTGTCTGGTGCCTCCAGACACCATAGTGTGAAAAATAAAAATAAAGTAGACGTTAAGTGATGTTTCATTGAATAGGTGTGACCCATTCCATATTTTAATCATTTTATATTAAAATGGGTCCCGCTTGCTTATTTGAAAGCAAGCGGGACCCATTGTGCTTGTTTTTTGCTTTTCAGTTTTTTAACCATAGTCCTTTTAGTTTTAATGGTTATTTTTTTTATTTTTGAGAAATACTTGCTTGACGTATAAGCAAATGCACAAAATCAACACCATCATCTGCCTAGCCTTTTCCCAACTATATTGGGGTCAGCTTCCAGTCTAACCGGATGCAGCTGAATACCAGTATTTTACATGGAGCGACTGCCTATCTAACCTCCACAACCCAGTTAGTACTGGGTGGTACGATACCCCTTGGTAAGACTGGTTGTCAAACTTTTTGGGCCACTGACTACCTGTAACGACTGTCAAAGATCTACAAATGACAGCCGGGACCAACGACTTAACGTGCTTTTTGAGGCACGGAGGAAACTCGGTATGTAATGGGTGGTCACCCATCGACAGACCAACCTAGGCAAGCACGGCTTAACCTAAAGATCTACCCGAGCGGCTGTTATTATTTAGCCACGAGCCTCCGCACAAAATCGACACCACCAAACCTTATTTCAACTAGCTGATCCCGATGCGAGAGGATGCCATTATACGATGTTTATAAGTGTACGTTACAGTATGGAGTTTCATAGAAATAATTGTGGTAAGCTCTAATCGAGGCGACTTTGGTCCAGTGCAGTGCTTAATCGTGTGCGTTGAGCTTACTTAAACTAGACACAATATTAAACAATCGTTATTAGAGTGTCCTAGCAGTTTCAATATAATCCTATGGTAAGGGCGTAGCGTCTACGAAAACATAAAACTACGGTGTAGACGTGTAGCTCTATTAATTTTTAATCGTAGTAGCATTGATACTTAATACATTCTAAATTATGTGTGGCTATTGTAGGATTCTTGGCCTGAACAGCAGGAATAACATTTCTGTTTTTATACGATGTCGCTGTAAGAATTAAGGCATAGTCCATAAAGCGGCCATATTGGAAATTGTTAAGATTTGATGAGACGCATGCGCGTTAGAAAGCCAATGTTACTAGCTACTTGTTGATCTGGTTTTCATTCACGACGCACGAAACCGCGCATTCTACGCAGTTAGGATTCCTGGGCTTTGTTGTAAGCTCACTAGAAGCCTAACTTTTCATTTTCCATATTTTTACAGACTGATATCCAGTAAGCATATGCGCACTAAATTACTTACTGAATCACATGATTTATTTTAAAATACCTTATGGAAAGCTAAGGACTTCTAAATCTAGTTCTAGAAACTCAGAGACAGCTCAAAATTTAATAAATAAAAAATTAATAACATACTAATGATACGTATAAAGAACCCACAAAGTCTCACTAATCAATGACATTCCTAAAACATCGAGTGCCGACTAATATGGGCTTTAAAAACAAACGTACCTAATCTCTTTTCATTTCACTAACCAGATTCATTAAACTCATTTGGATTGGATCTATAAATAGGTTCTATTGATGTGGCCTTGTCACACATTAATAGCTAACGCGTATGGGGTATGGCTTTGGATAGTAGCGCAAAAATCATGAGATCAAACTAACACACGACAATTGAGTCAATCACAAACATCACTCCTCCTTTAATTTAATGTATTTTTCAACTTATACTGAATCAAAATGTTCTATTCGAGGCGAAATAACTCGCCATTACAGCGCCCTTGTCAAAATTAACCATATTCTATCTAACACATCGTGCATCACACTAACAAAACCACCAACCTGCTTGTAATTCAACCTTCCAGAACCTCGGTGGTCAACCACCAAGTCTGTTTTCCAGCGTAGGTGCAATTCATAGATATTAACGTTTTATAGTGACAATATTTAGGAAATACGTTTGAAAATTGAGCGATCAATACAGGGGAGGGGGGTGAAATGCGCGGAGCCTTGCGCCCACGCCCGCCCCCGCGCGCCGCGCACCTCCCCGCGCCCTCTGAGAGCTCGAAACTCAACACCTCCGACCGCCCACGGGTCTGACCATGAAACTACAGGCTACGCAGCCAAATGCTGAATTCATGATAAAAACTCAGAAATACATTCAATTTCATAGATTCACCCTTTAACGCCCTGTCCAAAGGCATGAATATCAGACATACATGGAATCACAACAGCTTTTACATACGCAAAAGCTCTATTTCTAGAACTCATTAATTTATATCACAATACAAAAATCCAGCCCTTTTGTATAATTATACCTATCTGAGACATATGGTCTTAGATCTAAAGTAAATATAAAATTTAATAAAAAAAACCTGGGTACCTTAAAACGTATAAGGATGTGACATATCCCGAAAGAAGTCGCACCGTTCGCACTATAGCACAATTCTAAACCAAGGAGCAGAGCAATCACAACACAATAACTAGAACCACTAAATTGTTTTATTTTTGGATTTCCTTTTTGATACGCGGAGCTCCCTCCAGATGTGCTCTCGTCGCGCAACTGGGATAGGTACTAGGTGATCTGGAGCCCCGTCCCTCCCCCGCGAACCGCGCTGGCGCCCCGCGCAGTCTGTGCTTCGTCGATGAATGGAACCCGCCGCCCCTTGCTACCTTGCCTATATAAAATCTCTTTCAACGCTCCCCTACATTTGTATTGTATCGCCTACTGTGAATAAAGCTCTATGAAAATAAAGTGCTTATAAATATAGTTGGTAATTTCATCTTCGGCAAAGTTTTTCTAACTCGTTTTGGGCTTTTATCTTGGCTCAATTTAGCAGGGTTAAATGCAAACAAGAAAGTATTGCGCGAATCTATTTTAAGGCTTTCAATATTTGTCTCAAAAACACTTTGCTTAAAGTCAACTTGATTATATACGTTACAGTTACAGCTACCTACATTGAATTTAGTATTCCTAAAATAGATCCCTTCAAGAAACATTCAATAAATTAAATTAATATTGTGTTCTCATCACATAAGCAGGTAATTTTAAAAAAAGCTCCCCGTTCTTCTTATGGTATGGAAATCGTGAAAATAACTATGGAGAAAACGATTCAATCCTCAAATAGTGTGTAAGCAATAATTTCATCAGAGAAAAGCCTGAATGTAATCATTCTCGTCTTTTTTTGTAAACAACATGTTTCAAATGGCTTAGCCTATTCGATTTTCTATTCAATGAATGAAAAACGTTGCATAATAGTATCAGATTGGATTGCTATTCAGCCTCTCGGTTAACCTGGCCGAAATAACGCTTCATGATAAAGTTGCATCCACTAACGAAAAAGATAAGTATAGGAACACTTATTTAGTTTACCTTCCATTTAGATAAACATACATATTTTATACGATGATATAATTGGGTGTGTGCCTCGATGGTCGAGTGAGCACAAGTGCGAATGCTTAGCATGAGGTTCTGGGTTCGATTCCCGGGTCGGGCAGTGTTATTGGGTTTTCCCATTAGGAATTACTCAGTCTGGATTTGTGCCCGGTTGATGGCAATAGGCTCGCTCCCTATTACATGGGACATAAACATCTCAAAAGTTTGCACATCAAAGTTTGTGGATCAATATTTGGTTGTCCTATAATAGGTTTCAAATTTTAATACAAGAGCTTTTAATTCGATTCGTATGTTTTTGTGTTAGTTAATACGATACAAAAATGATAGTAAGTAGGTTATATCTCCGGATTTCCAAAAATTATAAAATTTCAAAAACTTACCATGGTTCTAAAAGTAAGATGACGCCATAAAATCTTTTAATTATATTAACCAATTATTAGTTTACTGCCGCAACATTATATTATTTCGTACAATGAACTTGTTTAACTTTTTTAAATCCTGAAACATAATGTTTTAATTTTCCTTTTTCACACATTTTCACTCCCAATCAAAGACATTAAATTATAATTTTAATCTCTTTGCACCCAATAATTCCTAATCTCCGCCATATTTTTTTAAAATATTATTAACAGCCAGTTATTTTTTTAATATCAAAAAAGGTTTTAATACTTATTTTTATACGCAATGTGTACTTTAATTCTTTCTATTTTTTCCTTTCCTCTCCATTTCATACACACCTGTTTAACATTAGTAAATAATAATTTTCGTTATATATGTAATTTTACGACATCTGTGCACAAACTGAAAACTTTCAAAAAGCCTACTTCGCTTCTGAAGTCATATTCTATAATTCTAGACACAGATGCTAACCGTGGTGACATCCACACTCGGTTTTATGCATCTTCAAGGTAAGTAGTTTGTGAACCAACAAAAACTATTGAAAGCTCAACGTTAGATGGCGACAGGACCTAAAGCCTTGCCTTGGAGCTTTCGCAAGTTGTAACGCGAAATACAGGGAGATGGCGTTTCGGACGATTCTCATCGCGACGGCGACACGACTAGCTCGATCATACAATATAGCTATCCCGGTAGTAGTTCATAACTGCAGTAACTAGAACATACATGAATGAACTGCTCCACTTAACTTAAAGTCATGGTTATAATGTTATTTTATTTTCCAGTAGAGTTATATGAATAAAGTAACCAATTTCAATAGGTTTTGAAAATTGATTTGTTAGACATTTTCAGTCGAATTAATGAATCTGTAGCCACTTTGTGGGCTGCATTGAAAATGCAATTTGTTCGGTCGTTTTGCTTGACTTTCATTAGTAGATATCTTGGTGTGTTATAAGAGAAATTACTGATGATAATGATGCCATCTAGCTGATATCGGCCACGGCGACTGGGTTCGATGGCTTTCTAGGGTTTTGTCGAGAGCTTTGGTGTGCTCAGTGCTGCCCTTTCATAGGCTCTCAAATGGCTAGCATATTCAACTTTTGCAGAAAAACTCCGAACACACTATTGATGACATTGTAGGGTATGGCTGCAGGTGGTCTGGCGTTTAGGTCATAACTACGGGTCACTTGAAATAAAATTGATAGTCCAAAAGAGATTTTTAGAATATCTTGAGAAGAGAATTAGGACAGGTTAAGGATAATTCTGAAATAAAATAAATATTTTAAATAAATTTTATTTTACAACATTATCTTAAATAAGCTATAACTTGCTATCTCCTTCTAATATAAACATCAATGTTACTACTATATAATTTACCACGTTCATTCTATAATTTATTTATTTACAACGATCTCGAAAATGGTTATTTTACATTTATTATCCTAATAGAAAAGAATTTTAGATAGGAAGTGACGTTGATAATGCCTTGACTTATTGACATCTTAAACGCCAAATTATCAGTTATTATTGAAATCATTTTGGCACTGGTATTATTTTATTAATTAGTTTGTTATTTTTATTCTTGTCCCATAAGCAAAGTTAAAACAACTAAATAAAAATATTCGTGCTTGTTTTTCTTATAGACATAAACTATTGGCAGTTTCATTATAATAAAAATGCGATATTCTATTTATCTACTTACATTAAAAACTACTGTTTTATTATTCTCAAATCACTGCACTCAACATTCGTACAAAGGTAATTATTTCAAAACAAAAGGGAAACGATTATTTCGCAAAATAAACATTTCCCAGTCAAAGCTGAGATCTCTTAGAGTTTTCGTTATATGTTTGCCCTGACCTAGGTAGATATTTCTTTGGTAGATCTAGGTCTCATTGTAGGTCTTCTTCTTCCTAGCGTAGCGCGGCCTGTTGCCAGAGTCCATTTAGATACGACACTGAAACTACAGACGACAATGTCAAGATTTCACGCTTTTTCAACCAAACTAAAAATCTATCTACTTTTTGATGTCACAATAGTAAAAAAATAATTAACTTCAAAAAAATTAACATTCATTCACTTATTAATAAGCAATTAGTTTTCTCACAAGTTTACGTAAAATTAATAATTTCATATCGCATAAATTCGTTAGATTAATTACGAGTAGGGTGACAATATCTTTTGATAAAACACTAGTTTTTATTTTTAATTCAATCGAAAATATAAAAGACCCAGTAGACGGCGTTGAAGAGTAGGAAACAGACAGGGAAGATGACTCTTGAGTACGTGTCTATGACATTGACGTCACGGATCTTGGGCATGGACGCCTTGATGACGCCGGCGCCGCGCCGGAGTGCGTGCATCACTTTGGGCTTCGTTGTTGACCCGTCTGCAAGGAAACACTGATTTTAGTATGTAGAAAAACACGAAATACGCTTTGGAAAGATGTATTTTAAAAAAAAATACATCTTTCAAAATTCATGAAGTGCTTTTTATGTGCACATGCTGCACAAGCTAAGTTTTTGTTTACCCTAAACTCCAGGGGTCATTGATTTTCCAAAAATGGGAATTTTAAAAAAATCTGTTGTTCCATATCATTTATTCATATCATTTGTTCATATAAATCGCCAAAATGTAGGGTAATAGCATTTGTATTTGCGATTTCAGAATGAGTTCCATAGTTAAAAGCTGTTCATACTGAGTACGAACAACTTATCACCACCTCCTAAAGGGTATTTTTTTTATAAAACATACAATATATACATATATTTGTAGAACCGCTCAGTCAGATGATTTCTCGTTCGCAAATAAACTATTGTATGTCAGATCGCTCGCGTCAGTTCAATGCACAGTAATTTTCCTTGACACTTGTACAGGAAGTCATCATTTTGAACAATCTTTAACAATTTGTCACGAGAGATTGCATTCAAGGTCAGCGACAGATGTGGTCTAGGGTTCCTAGAAGCTGATCACGTTATCTCGTTCTCACGTGACTGTGGTCACGTTGAGGGTCGTGAGGAAGAAAACTTCTTTGCATTGCGAACTTTCCGAAACTTCTGTTTTATATCAAATAGTTGTGGCCAGTGCATGGAGTGTAATTAGAGTGCTTTTCATAAAAGACAGGACGCTATCTTTGTGTGGAATGTTGCGTACCTCTAAAGTAGCTACAAGTACCTATTTCTGTCTTTAACAGTAGTTCCTCTAATTGCTGCGGGACTACTTTCATGAAAAGGAGTTTAACGGTAATTACTAATTTGCTATACCTCTACCAAACCGTAAGTGCCTCGTCAGTCTAGAGGTCGCAAGCGCGGCTACTGAGAATGAGGCCCTGGGTTCGATTCTCAGTTCGGGCAAAGTGTTATTAGGTTTTTCCATTAGGAATTATTTATTACTTTTATTACGCCCCCTATTAGGGTTGAATCTCATCTGGCAGCACGGAATTGCAGTTTTCCATGCTCCTATTCGTTTCCGTCGCTCAGAACTGTCATTTGCTTGGACGCAAATACAGAGCGTGCCGCCGGTCGCATCGCCGACGCTGCCGCGTGCGATAGCATTCCCACTTAACAGAGCATTCCCGAGAAACAGAGTCACCTCTGCCTAACCCTTCGGGGAAACACGGGCGTGGTGATTTCTTATTTAAGTTTATCTAGTTTTCCTACAAAAAGGGGCCAATCATCAATACCTTATTTGCACACCTAGATCCCAGCGAAAGATGAAGAAGAAGTAAAGTTAAATTCCGAAGGAAATACTAACTTCTAGAGGTTCTAGAATGTGGCCTGGTTCTATATCGCAGCTGGGTGTGATCGCGCTGCAGTCGTAGGGACGGTGGGGCTCCGCTAGCGGCCGGCAGCGGCTTGGACCGCAGCCCTAAGAGCGGAGACACGCGCCCTGCGCTTGTCGCGCATTCTCGAAGTGCTATTATTTCCTCAGGGGATCGCGGTCCTGTAAAAAAGTTTTGGTATAATTTAATAGCTATCTTTACAAAGGTTAATTAATGGCTTATTTTAAGAATCTGTTGTCATTATTGGTAATTAGCTGTATTATCCTAAAAAAACCAGTAAAAACCAAAAAAAAAAATGCTAACAACTTTGAAATTGTTTGTTTTTTTTTTTTTTTTTATGTTATTTGCGAAATGAGGCTGTACTATTAGGTACATCTCTGTCTAGCCCTTCGGGGATTGCAGGCATTATGTTATGTTATCCTATTTGTAAGACTGCTTTTACATGGGATATAAAACACCCTTTTGTTTCGTTTAAAATTATAGTTAGAGATATTAGGTCCTGTCTTATTTTATTTTCATTATTTGCTGTAGTTTTTATTACATTTTTAGATTTCCCTCGAAATAAATTGTACCTAATTGGTTTATTATACACCACCTTCTTTACAAGACTTGCATCCTACCTGAACATTTTAATTCCTTCTCAACACTAGCGCTAGTGGACAGCTGATCTCTATTCTTTAACTTGGCTCGTTTCCTTGCGCGTGCACCCCAGTACGTGTAGTTGACAGCTGCGTACTCAAGCAGTGCCGCGAACACAAACACGAAGCACATCACTAGGTAGATGTCGATGGCTTTGACGTAGGAAATGCGCGGCAGACTGCTGCGCACGCCTGTGCTTATCGTAGTCATTGTGAGTACCGTCGTAATTCCTGAACAGTTTGAAAGACAAAAAGCATTACTTGAGATTTTTGATTCATTATAATAATAAAAAAGGTAAGAAAGTATAACTTGCCGTTATATTTATTAAACAGTCGTCAATAGCCAAAAATATGACAACAGACGAACAGTTGTCATTTTGTAACAAAAAAAAACTGACCAAAAAATGTTCTATATCAAAATTAGACACGGAAATAAAAGAAACAATCATACCTAACGCAACTCTTGCAGACGTAGCTTCATGATTAATCCAAAACGAGACCCAGGACAGCATTACAATAAGTATACTGGGCAGGTAAGTCTGGAACACGAAGTAGCCGATATTCCTGCGCAGTTTGAAACTGAGCGACAACCGCTGGTAGATGCCCGTCGCCAACTTCTCCTGGAATGTCCCAACTTTAGCGGTTACGTGGGTACCTTAATGCAAGTTTCGCATTGTTCGGCGATGCGTTGAGATACTAATGGTAACAACTTGTTTGAGTTTCAAGTTTGTGTAATGGTTTGGAATTGTTTTATTCAAATATAATATTTATTATAAAAAAACAATGTGTATAATTTAATTGTATTCGATAATAGCCACATTACTTAGCAACTGTGTCATAGACAGAGATGACAATTACTTTCCAGATTATAAGGTAAGAATTTTATTATAACTAATTGAAATCTTGTCTGTGTGTGGGAGAAATGTCTATGGGAGTGGGTGTCGGTATGTGTGTGGTATGTGTATGAGTGGTCCGGAAGGAAGGAAATTCTGTTGAGTGGATTTTACTTTATGGAATAATCAGATAGAGTATATTTTTTGAATGATCTGATTTTCTAACTGTGACTCAAATGACACAACTGATTTAGAACTCGTCAGATCAAACAAATATGTTCAGAATAATATGATCAAGTTCTGGTGCTTCAAGATTCGTACCTATTTATAGGTATATTCATAAGTCAAGTTCTACTTCAAAAACTTATACTTTTGCGCCTTAGTGAAAAAAACGGTTTTTTTTACCTTTCTGTCGTTAGTTTCGTGTCCAAGTATAGTGAATTGTGGCAACTCTGCGTCCTCTACGCCTCTGACTGGCGTTTCTTTCCAGTACATCACCACATCTGACACCGTGTACCCATCTGCATAGAGAAGTATATGTTAGCATGCTGACCCGGGTTGGTCTGTCTGACGGCAACCGATCACACCTGCTAGCAACTCACTTATACTGAGTATACCAAATTTTTTGGGTTAGTGTAAAAATACGACATCAAATCCTTAATATTTCAGGGTGAACACACTGAAAGATGCTAAATAATACTGGCAAGTGTGATCAGGCCCAAACAGACCATTCAAATTAACTGTTACCTCATCCGTAGCTGTTTTCGTAAATGCCAATGAAATCATTCAAAAATTTTGCCAAAGGTTAGTAAAAAATGTATTGCATCGCCAGGGAGCCAGGGAGTATGAATTTGAATGAACAAGGAGAATTCAACTGTGGTTTATTATGTATGTTTTACCACAAAATGTTTCATGAAAATTGGCAAAAGGCTGTATACAAAGCTCGAGCATGTATATATGAGCAAGACAAAACGAAGGAGTTATGACAAATGTCTGCGGAAAGACACGAATGTGGGACGAAGATGTTCGGGTCGAGCACGAAGCAGCAAGCTCAGCCTGGTGATGTATTACAAGTGTATGAGTCACACAGCTTTCAATCTCGACGGTGCAGTTCTGGCTGTCGAGCGGGTAGTAGTGCAGGTCCATCATGCAGGCGAGCGTGGCGGTGAACCGCATGCCGTACGTGATGCTGCCGTCGCCGCCGAGCCGCACCAGCTTGTTGCGCTCCGTCACGTCGTGCAGGAAACTGTGGACATCCATTATACAATCAGCTTATAGGGGCCGTCGGTTCCGAGTGCTCACAGCCTGTATAAGGAAATAAACGCCTTTATAGTTGACGCTTCCCGTCACCCAAGGGCTAACTTTTACCTTGGCCAGAGCCTAAGTGTTGCCATACAACGTGGCAACGACGCCAGTCTCTTGGGCACATTACCAGCTGGCAGCGTTAAGGAGGAGTTTTTTGATGCCCTTTTACAGTTTGTTGTTAGATGAGTTTATTAATTTTAGTTTATTTAATCGTTTGTAATTCTAATAATAATAATGAAGGTTTTTAAACACCTGCATATTCTGCAGGTGTTTAAAAATCTTCATAAGGAAGTTCATGCAAATCGAGGAAAATGAAATTTCTCCCCACGACTCACACTCACACATACACGCTACGTTGACTTGGTATAGAACTAGCTAAAGAAGCTAAGAAACAAATATGTTTTTCCAAAATAATAATAATATATTTATTAAAAATTATAATTGGCACAATAAATATAATTTAAATCTAATCTTTTTTTTTTTTAATATCATCTACTTTATTTTTATTTTTTATAAAGGATGTATATAGTTAATTTATTAAATAGAAATAGAAAAAAAACAGCTTAATATGTTCTCGCCGCTGGAACACAGGCCTCATCTCTTTTAAAACCGGTGCAGGTTGGTAGATGTCACATGTTTTCGAATTTTAGGTTTCAGAACATGCCGATTTCCTCACCATATTTTCCTTTACAGTTGAGAACAGTGGTAATGAAATAAATAACACAAGGTGAGGTGCCTGCTTGGGTTCGAACTCACACGGTCTTGGACTCGTAAGTCGGGGCCATTACCACTGGGCCGCCTCATCGCATTGTGATGAGTCACACATAATACGACAAATATCTCATGACCTAGTCAAGGTCGTTAGGACTTGTTAAATCAGGGGTCTATGTTGACAAGTGGTTGTCTGACGATTCATATGAGTCATTTAATTTAAGCAGGAACGTGTCCGCATCAGTTGTAAATGTCTGCAATTTCATGACGAAGGAAGTTTACTCGTACTTAATATGTTGAACAATTTATCTTGACAATATTGCTTTTACTGATTATTACGTTATTTATCTTCTTACATACTAATTACATTTTTTAAATATTTTAAATGTTTAAAAAAAAACATATAAAAAACTTTTAAAAATATAAAAAATAGTGGTCCGCCGGTATCGGGAGCAGGGTCCAAGCTACCGGTGGTTAGGGCTCCAGAGACAGGAACCTCCTCACAATGCGAGCCGTATCGAGGAGTACTACCTTCGGAATCAGGCTTTTGATCCAACCGCCTAAGGAGAGCCTCAAAAGATGGTCGTCGAGGCTCTTGGCTATAAGGCCCTAGGCCGTCACGACAATCGGCACAATGATAGCCGAGTTCACATTTCACATGTCGACAACCTCGTGTGCCAAGTCAAGATATTATTATTATTACTGATTTATTTATCTTGTTAATTTATCATTTCTTCCGAGCTAAGGTGTTCTTCTTCACTTGAACTTACACAATGTTTAGGAAATAGGTTCCAGTTTGGTATAAAAACTGGCTCCGAGACGATTAGGTCAAGGCATCTCCGACAAACGCGGATGACGTTCGGAGACGTCTTGACCTAGTACCAGAAACAGTGACTGCATAAGGTTATGCTAATATTTCAAAGATTAATTAAAGTTTATAAGTAAATACAGGCGCCATTACACAAGAATGTGTAACGTCAAGAAGGATCAGAGCTTAGCGAAAATCGCTCAAGAGTAACATAAAATCGAAACACAGATTTACGTGTGTCGAAAAAACATCAAAATATGTCCTTACCTATTCTTGTCATTAGCGAAAAACGTATCGGGCACCCAAATCTTATCGGCGAAATCTCCCGACAGCGTCAACACTTCGTCCGGAAGACCGAAGGCCAGCCTTTCATCCTTCCAGTATTGATTCAGATAAAGGGTTATTGTGTAATCCTGGAAGTGTTTGGGAATCCCTTTTAGATTAGGTGTATTATAACCCTTACATGGTACCTATTGTACAATAACGACCACAAGAATATTTAGATGACCGCAAAGTACAAAAAGATATTTTTTGTGACCAGCACAACCTATTTCCTCCAAGTAGAACTCTCTTTAATACTTTTCGGTCGCTATATGGTAAAAAATATTCGTGTCATCGTTGGTAATGAGATAGTGATACATGATTTTTAACGAAGATGAAACAGAGAGTCAGTTATCCGTTTTACAGGATATAAGCAAAAAAAGTGAATCATGAACACGTGAGATGATTTAGCAGATGAACTGATATTAGTTTTGTCTAATAAATGTGAGATGTATGTGTAAGATAGTGGTGAGTGGGCGGTGACCTCTGCGTTGGCAAGCGGCGAGTGGCGGTAGCAAGTAAAGGCGGACATCGATTGGCTGAGGCAGCACTCCACCCCTCGGTCACCGTCGACCCTCGATGTGTGTCAAGTGACCGCGGCCTTGCTCCCTTTCCGCAGCTATTAAAAGCTTAATGAATTACGATGGACGACCTCCTCGAGAGACACAAGTCCTTGATACGACCCAAAAAACATCCTCAGCGAATCTGAAGAAGTGCAGACAAGGTCGTCGTGTTCTGAGGTGAACGTCTGCCGCAGCCAATCCTCGAGTGGATCGTGTTATCAATCAATCTGGTGATGTTAGATTAGTATGTAAAGTCTCGAAAATAGTCATACGGTTGATCGTCTGTTAGATTTAATGTATGTGTGAAGACGATATAAAAAAACACATCGTCATTCAATATCGTATTAGATAATAATATTGGTTTTAAGGGCCTAAAATTTAAGCTGTTCATTCCAAAGCTTAACTTACCATATTCACTTCTGATATTGCGTCAAAACTAGCAATAGTTAGATCCATGCCAACATACAGCGGGTCTCCTGAAAAGCAATAACATTTATGCAACGAACCAACAAAGCGATGCGGCGGGAACCGCTGATAAATCAGGCCGCCGCGTCTTTACTGAGCAAATTCAATATTATATAGAATATTATGGTTCACTACTCTTAATATCTTGCAGTCGCAGAGAGCACGTCGTCTTATTATACGTGCAGTTACGTGTATACATCGTGTTATACACACGATGTATATTATTAACTGCACGTCCCCAATTGCTTGACGGTTCCTATGCTTGTAGATAGGTCATGTACAAATATGATCACATGAGCCACATTGCAAGGATATGACCACATGATTCTATTATGGAAGGTCCCCGGTGAGCGGGCGATTTAATCATTATATTATGATCCAAATAAACTTAAATATTTTTAATATTTTTTATACGCAAACCCAGCGTAGGGAACTATTGCTGTTTTTGACATGGAAAGAAAAATTCTAGTGCGAGCATCCGGTTAAGACATCCGGTGTACTAAATCGGACGGTCGCAGGTTCAAACCCTGCTCGCACTAGAATTTTTCTTTCCATGTCAAAAACAGCAACTTAAATATTTCTCTACAAACTTATTCTAACGTATTGAATCAAACATAATACAGTTCTATATTGATAGGTACTTCATTTCTTAAACCAAATGTATTCTTACCTCCGAAATTGGGCCGTAGTCGTATGTCGTATCCGTCAAGTATCCGTGTGACGGTATGCGTTACGTTTTCCAGACGGTCAATCGTGGTGCGATCGTGCCTGACACAAGACAAACAACAGATGATAATTAGAATGAGTACAAACTTAATTCAATGAAAGCATGGAGTCTTGATTTTTTCCTGGTTGGCAATGGGCTCGCCCTCCGTTACCTGGGACTTAAACATAATTGGCGAAATGTGACTGTACTGTGGCACAACTCTGCTTTACCCTTTGAGGAAAATAGCTGTAATGTTATGTTTGGTTACAAACTTAATTACTGCTGATAGAAAAAAAGCACATGAAAATCTTTCACCTAATGTTTTCTGCCCAAATAGTGGATTGATTTCTCCATTAACGAAAAAGTGGCTGAAAACCAAAGTTCAGAACTCTGTTTAGAAAAGAGATATCAAATTTTAATCAGTGCTATCGTGTTTTTGTCAAGGAGACCATTTACAGCATTCTCTAATGACTAAAAAATCACGGTCGTCGTTATCGATCACAAGATAATGATCTGAAAATGCTCAGGTTTCAAGTACTTCAACAATTTAGAGAGGTCAGGGCAAAGTTATCACCAGATACTATAATAATGAACCTGTTTGCAGAAATGCGAAACGCTATCAAAGCTTTTCAATTTGCATCAACTTTTAACAAATTGACATAACTTATCGGTGTGGGAGTCGGGCCTCTGACTTTAGGCGTTACCGTCACCTAACATAGGCACTATGCAGGTGACACAACCTTCGGTATCGCTCATATTTGCTTTTGGGCGCTCCTTGTGGGGCTCCATATCGCTGTCAATGCGGTGAAGCAGACTGCCTCGGACACCATGGCCATCCAGCGTGGTAATGCCAGCTTTCTGGACTCTTTTCCTATTGACAGCGATCTGAACGAATTTTTTGACATCATGTAATTCTTTACCCATTTTAAAACCTGTACATATTTTTATTATTATTTTAGATCTATTTGTAGTTCAATTTAGTTTTCGTTTAAGTGAATTCAATATATTTTTGACTTACTGACTTCATAATTTTTATCGCTGCTAGAATGGCATTATTTGTAGGCCCTTGGGTCCTCTACTCTGTGCAGAATGCAGATACTCTGAAGAGGTGAATATTATGAACACACAGTTTACACAAATATACCTTTAACACGGCTTTATCTTCGAAGGTATAGGCAGCAGTGCACTTAAGTGTCTCGGTTGTTAGTCCCATGTAATAGTGGGTCGCTATTGTTATAGCTTTTTATCGAGAACTTTGGGATGGCTAGGAATTATTGATAATTTTCTAAGTGAAACATCCCATAACACTGCATTCCCGGAAACTAACACGGTAGATAAACGAAGCAAATAACATTACACTTTACAAGCTGTGATCAAAATTACCTATCACCTTGTCAAAAAAATGAACAAGATATGAAATCAAAGCATTTATTTCAAGTAGGCTAGTTATAAAGACAACAATGAAATGAAGCTACAGCCCCAGTCACACGACATAAAAACTGTGAAAGTACTGTAGTTGCCCATTCCCTAGCGTAGATCTCTATAGAAAAGAACGGGCAAGAAACTCCATGGACAATCTTTTAAATCAGAATATTTCTAAAAAATCTTGGTTACATCAATCATGTTGAGGTGGTACATTATGTGAGAACGATGTAGCAAGATGTGTACGTTAAAAGTGTCCATAATAAAAACAAAAACAAAAAAAAAAAAAAAAATAATTTAAATAAGCCGTGGCAACCAAGAGATGTTCACATATAACTATTTGAAATTACTTATTCACATAATATAGTTACACAAACCGTCTTTTCATAATATCTTTATCAGTTATGTGTTTTCAGTTATGTGTTTACAGCATCATGTCAATGTCAAATTAACAATAATACATAATTGCAAATCAAATTCCACACACGACGTTTTAGATTTTGCAGACAAAAACCGTTTTAATTAAACATAAGTAAAACGCACGTAAGATGATACATAGACCTCAGGGCTTAACATAGTATCATCTCGACAAGTTAGTTGTAAAATGTAATTATCTTTTTTGTCACTTTATTTTAATAATTTACATATAGAACCATACGAAGGGTCCTCACCATCTTCCAGATATTTACATTGCTAAAACATTTGCCTATCTGCATGAAATTACGGGCACTAAGGCAATCTAAATGAGATTTGTGAGCGGGGTTTAAACTGAATTGGCATTTAGCGCGCGGGTTGGACGAACCCCGCATTAAATTAATTCTGTAGAAATATTAAAGAACTGTTTTTAGTTTAGTTGAATCAGGACTAGTGTATGATTTAGTTGCAAACGAATTAACATGAACACTTCATGATTCAAAAGCGAAAATTTTTTTTAATGCCTAGTAACTAGAGAAATTTAGAGCCCGAGTTTTTCATTAACTTAATAATAGATTATGGTTTACAGATTTCAACCAAAAAGTATCAAGTAGATCGCATTATTTAATAATGACTGCCTGAGCCCAGATCAATATGATCAGGACTATGACGTGTTCTGATATCTGAATAAATTCATTCTACAAGAGTTCTATAAATCTTTTATAATGTTTATACAGTTTTAAAGTAAGGCAAAGTTAGCAATGAAGCAACGTATATAGCGGACGTACACGGAGATGCGCCCGACGGCTGCGGAATGCCTTTGTTCTAGTCATTTCCTAGTCTGTGGCTTTTCTATTATGATGTTAAATTAAAACATGCTCGTAGCAGCGGTTATGATAATACTTTCACAACTTTCAGCTGCTTTTGATATCCGACGGCTTTGATAGAGAATTAAAAGACAATAGTTTTTCGTGTCTAATCTTGTTCATGATTTTAGATTACTTTATGACTGTTTATTGTGGTTTGTTTAATATGAATCTATGCTGACTGATATTTAAATCAAAATGTTACAATACGAACATATTTTTCTGACTACACAAAAATAAGTGTCGTAATGAAAACTAAGTTCTGTGTTCAAATAATACTCACTGTGCAATCGCAAACGGTAAAACTTGAAGCAACAGTAGAAAAAACGCGTGCGCGTGCAGACAGCGCGTCGTGCGAGGCGCGCTCATAGCGCGGCGGGGACGCGTGCTCGCGCGCCACGCGCATCGCGCGCTCACCGCAGTCTCCCGGCACGCGCCGCCCTCGCACTCACACTTACAACCCACATACTTCCCTTAAACTGATCATTGTGAAGTAGAACAATGTTTGATGAAGTAGCGAGGTATCGCGATCGCGATCTGCGACGTGTTCGTGTAGCGTGAGGCCGCGACGGCAGCGGCTTACGGAGTGGCGTCGCGCGTGCGCTACCCGCCGCGACTACATACTCGCCATTGGCGCGAATTACTTCGCAACTTAGAGCTTTTTGCCACAAACTATTCTAACATGAAAGTACATAAAAATGGTCTTATAATTGTTGCTTATTATGATTGCGATCTTCTTTCTATTTACTGTCGTCCCGGCTTGTTGTTGGGGCGTCATTTTCAACGCTCAACATTGCGCTCGGTCGTGTGCTGCCGTGACAGACCTATCTGTTTTCAACATGCGGGGTGAAACTTTTTGCATCCATCAATCACATCAATATTAAAAAATATAATTAATTAATTCTAATCATTTTGTCTTTGCAAACCATCGATATAATGGATAATGCAAAGAATAAATAAACTTTTCTCAAACCTTTTTTATCATAAGTATCTAGGGACTAAATGCGTGAGAGAGTTTTATTAGACTTGTTAGAATTTGAAGCACTTGATCAACAAATTCTACTCCATTTCACACAATTACGTAACCGAAACTATTTTATTCCAATCTTAATCCATTCACTACTATCTAAAACACATTCATCTAAGTACATACGACACAGCCTTCCCATTAGCATACATATGTACGACTGTACAGTCACGCGTGCATACAGCCTAGAGAGGTAAGGGTACGCGCACACGTATGTCATAGGTGTACAGTGTACAGCTGATGCAGAAAGTGGCACACGGTGTCAGCAGAGCAGGTGGTGCGCAGGAAGTTATTTGGCGAGGCCAGCCGCGCGCGTCCGCTTGCAGATTACACGACACACGCCGCTTCTCACCCGCGTCGCGTGAGATAAACACTTTGACGTTCGACTCTGCATTATATTCATAGTGGTATGTGATGGTATTTCAGGACTAAATATTTTTCTAAAATACCGAAACAAGTAGGCAACAATATGTTTCCAAGTATTAAAATGCGGTATAATTGAATTGATCAATTAATTGAGGTCAAGCAAAGTGTTATTGGGTTTTTCCATCAGGAATTTCTCAGTAGCAGCCTGGATCTGCGCCCGGTTGATGACAATAGGTTCGCCCCATATTACATGGGTCTTAAAACATAACTGGCAAAATGTGGGTGTACTATAAGGTACGCCTCTACCTAACCCTTCAGGGATTACAGGCGTGATGTTATGTGTTATGTGTATAATTGAAATTGTGGTGTTCTGTAGTTCTTGCCTGTCCCCATGGAAAACGATGTCAGTTTATGTCAGTATTTATGTGTGCTAGGTAGTCTTACACGGCTATGGCGTCATAGAATATTTGCCACACGCAAACTATTTGAAAAGATTTGATCTAATATTACAGGAGGCACTGCATAATTTTTGTAAGCATAGTTATACCAAATTAAATTCATTCTAGGAGTTGTTTAATATTCACTGATCATCAAATAAAAGTCAGATGCCGCATTATTGGGGAGTCAGATGTTGCCTATTGGAGAGCACGCACTTCTATAGCAGCTGACACACAATCCGTGTTGTGCTAGTATTTCATATGATTCTCAAGCAGCCTGAGAAGACTTTGTCAGATTAACTGTACCTCCCATATTATCAGGAACAAAATAAAACAAAAACTAGAAATCACTTAACCACGCGTGTTTTTTATTAACAACAACAACTCGTTTCAATATATCAAAATATAAACCAAATTACATTATGTACTCTTCTCGATTATATTCAACATTAAATGATGGATCAAAACAACTTAGCAACCACAGTCTCGCGAACGCTTATGAAGCAAACACAAATTCATATTAAAATATCCAGTATTATTCATATTACATCATTGCTAAAGGTATTCGAGTCCCAATCTCGTTCGATCTCATCTTTTTTTCAGTCCAATAAGTACTCGAATAAGGGATATCATGGATTTCATATGAAAACGGTATTTACTGATATTTTTTTTAAATTTCGGTAATCTTTTGGCTTCATACGAGACGTATAGCTACATCAAGTAATTGCGAAGATTTTTTAAGCCATTGTTGTTTCTAAAGGGGTGGTAATGATGACGAGTGTTGTATCAAATGAGAACCGACTTCTACAGAGTCTGGGCGCAATTAAAGGGAGTGCTACGAGGGTGCTACGAAGTTGCTACGAAGTGCTACGATCGCCGAAAATGTTCCACGTCTGATAGTCAAGCACTAATCTTCATTGACCACTTGATAGTGATGAGTTTTAAAGTTTTTCTTGAGCAAAACATACGTTAATTGGTAATGGGTGTAGTATTCAATGGGAACCGACTTCTATAAATCCGCTTTGAAATTAAAAAGAGTGCTACGTTGTTGCTACGCAGTGCTACGTTTGCCAAAAATGTTCTACAACTGCAAATCTTCATTGGCCACTTAATGAGAATGACTCATAAGTTAAGTGATATAAGTAGTAATCTTCAAAGCATTTTTCACGTCACCTGCACTTAAACAACGTAGTATTTTAATAGTGTTTGGATACGCTGACTTTTTATTGCAATCAATCAAATCACGACGTTTACGTGACGTAGTATAGTTTATATACGCAGGTAGGCCAGGTAGGAGAGCAGCGGTGGCCCAGTGGTGGAGACTCCGACTTACGAGCAGTAAGTCGTGGGTTCGAACCCAGCCAGGCGCATTACTTTGTGTAAGTTATTTCATCACCGCTGCTCTCAAAACGGTGAAGGAAAACATCGTGAGGAAACCGGCATGTCCTAGAACCAAAAATTCAAAGACATGTGACCGCATTGGGCCCGCGTGGTGGATTATAGCCCATTCCCTCTCATAGAGAGGAGGCCTGCGTCCCAGCAGTGGGAACATTAATAGGCTGATTATGCTTATGCTATACGCAGGTAGGAGGTGACTGCTGAGATGCCGAGTAATAGAGAAGTATGGATGAAGAAGACATGCTGTGTCGACCCCAAATAAGTTGGGGAAAGGAGTTCTATAGTCTAGCTAGGACGTCAGAAACATCTGACCATGTATCTCCAAAAGTAACTCACACACGTGACCTCTAAGAAGAGCACAGGATTGAAAAATGTGTGGCGATGTGGTTTGTTGAGCCGCGCGATTGGGCGACGTAATGATAGTGATTTAACAGAGACGTGCCACATTGTGACACTGTCTCACCACTACTCACGGTTCTAGAATAAATGTAGTGAAATGGCAGGCATTTTTTTGAACTAGCTTCTTCTAATTTTTTTTATATTTCCGTCGTCAGTTACGAAAAAGAAGCTTCTATGTATATTTATTTTTTACACTAGGAATTCCGCCAAGCTCACATAAAAAAGAACAGCCAAATCCAGAAAAACTATCTACAAGTCATACAAATATTTGTTCCGTACGGGAATCGAACCCACGACACACACGGCAACAGTCAATCGCTCGGCTACTGCGCTAACCATGCCATAAAAAAGTGATACGAGTTGTTTGGAGTGTAGGGGTTTATGGCCCTGCATGCCTTTTCGAATTTGATGAAGGTCAACTACCACAAAATAATAGACAAATGCAAAACTAAATTACAACATGCTACGATCCTTTCATGAATATTTACAACAATATATTATACTAGCTGTTTCTCGTATAATATATTGTTGTAAATATTCTTCCTCGATAAATGGGCTATCCAACACAAATAGAATTTTTCAAATCGAACCAGTAGTTCCTGAGATTAGTGCGTTCAACCAAACAAAAAAACTTCAGCTTTATAATATTAGTATAGATTTTAACATGCTGCGTCGACCCCAAATGAATTAGGATAAAGGCAAGAGAATTATGATATTATTTTTTTCTAGAAAATTTAAATATCTTGTTCAATGAATACGGCATCAGCACGAAAGCCTTCAACTCTTTTCTCATATTTCGTAAAATTTTAACCCCGAATTCGTTCTAAGCCAAACAACGTCAAATCAGCATGACATAAAATATTTACGTTATTTTAGAACGTCTTCATAATCTTACTATTCTTCTTGGTCAACAATTTTGCTTTACGGCCGTGCATTGATAAGACGAGCTCATTTATTCATGATAACGCTAGTTTCTGTTTTATGCAGAACGGCTGCTGTAAAACCCTTGGAGAAATCAGGTTTTCACAGTATATCCGTTCCTAGCTGCTAGAACGTGTGGGTTTTCTGGTGATATGTAATAACACTCCCCTTTTAAAATTAGGTTGTAGTAGCTGTGCCCGCACCCTTCGTCTTCGTGAAATTATTATAAAAATTATCTTCCCTGTTTGAATCGGATTTTGTTAAAAAATTCAAGGATTTTGATATATTTTCACGGAATCCTAATCCTTTTTCCAAAATAAAAATAGCCTAAGTTACTCCTGTCAAAATTGGTTCAGCCGTTTCGAGATTAGCCGGAACAAACAGAAAGACAGACAAAAATATTTAAAAAAGTTTTTTTATTAAAAGTACCGTATATACTTTCATATGCATTAAGTACTCGTAGAAAGCTGTTATTTTGAAATAACAAACAGACACTTTATTTGTAGATTATGTACATTAATTGAAATGGATAGCCACCTAAAAATTAGAATAAACTAATGTATCAGTTAGTTTAACAAAACCGTCAAGAATATATGAACTAATATGGGGCGTTAATTACCAAAGGCCGCTTTCCAATTAACGTTTATTGTATCTCAAAATGTAACTGATTCAAATTCAATTAATCGTCCTTTCCAAGAAATCCTCGTGTTTCGATGTTATTGGAAATTATCGATGTTATTGTACTTCGATGTTTCGTAGTACCTTGTTTAGTCTCTCGGCACATATTACACTTTGAGATTTGGGTTTTGTTTCAAATCGCCTTCACTTCGACCCGCCGTGTATTATTTCTGAGGTCACGTGTGCAATAGCTGTCATTCCAACCATTTGCGAATGCCTCTGAGGTTCGAGTCTCATAAATATATCCTTGCGAAAAACTATCGAGTGCGAATGAATGGAAATTTATAGAAGAGTGTGTCGACAATAAACATTGAAGCTTGCTGAACTTGTCTGACTGTACTCCTTTTGGAATTTCGCTTCTAGATATTTGTGAATCGGTGTTTTGTAAGATATGCTTTTGGTAAAACATTAAATATGCATCTACATCTTATTATGGGGATCATGACAGCTCGTAGCATTCGCGTAGCACCTCGTCGCTTTCGCGTAGCAAATCGTAGCTTTTATGTAGCACCTCGTAGCAAGGTTGCAACGATGAAATGATATGATACTAAGTTATATTTTTTTACCAGTTTCTACCCGCGACTTCGCCTGCATGAAAAACACATTCAAGATCAGTGAATGGATGAGTAGTTTTTGATTACTTTCTACAATCAAACTTTACCTCTTCATAATATTAGTACAGATTACATTAGTGAATATTGTATTCATATCGACTGTAAGAATGTCTATTTTTTTAAAAGTAAAGTGATAAGACAACCTGAATCTTCATAAAAACAGACAAAAATCGTTTAGTCGTTATCGGCGCTTGACAACCATCGCTAATGGAAACTCTAGATGGAGTAACATAATCTGAGTCGATCGTAAAAATATTTTTAGATACGAAATTAAAACACAGACGAGTACATTTCGTTTGAATAAAATCTTGATTTATTTTCTCAATATCTATCTATATAATATATAGGTTCCTTATCAACCAAAGCTGTGTTTATTTTCGTGGACTAGTTGGTGTGTTTTAAAACCTATAATATAAGTCTTACTCTCACTTAATATTAATAATGCGAAAGTTTGTGAGGATGGATGGATGGTTGTTGGAAAGTCTTTCACGCAAAAACTTCTGAACGAATTTGGATGAAATTCAGCACACAGATAGTTGCCAGTCTCTTGGGCACATTACCAGCTGACAGCGTTGAGGAGGAGTTTTTTGATGCCCACTTATAGTTTGTTGTTAGTTTATTTATTATAGGTTATTTAATAGTTTTTAATTAATAATGTATTTAGTTAGTTTACTCTATATGTTTATAACCTGGATTAACGCATAGGATACTTTTTATCCTGGTAGTACGATCCTGTGGGATAATTATCGCACATAACGCGGGCGAAGCCGCGGGCATAAGCTAGTAATACATAGTTTTATTCGTTGAATAAATACGAGTGACACGGTCTCAAGCATGCGAAAATTATAAAAGCGAATTAATTATGAATACGTTGGGAGCAGACACAATGTAATAAAAATTCGGTTTCAATCAATCTTCACAAATGAAACGAAATTGGATCTTTGTTTAATTGAACTGTAAAATGTTTTGTAATTTAACGACTTTACTGGATTAAACCGTTAAGTAAATATTTATCTTCGTGTTAAAAGCATTTAAAATAGTTTTTTTTTATAACATCTGTAGTAACACTGAAGCTTAAAACCTCTCAGAAACTGAAGTTTTTTTGATATAATTATTTCCAAAACTTAACAACTTGGCAACCATCCAAATAAAATCACAAAAACAAATGGAAACATTGCATATGGTTTGAAACGAATCAATTTTTCAACATATTCTTTTCGACTGCTCATATCAAGAGGGGCTTTCTTAATGGCAAGGCATCGTTCAGCGGATTGAGAAATCCTATTAAGGTGGAGGCGCCGGGAGAAGCTACGTCGGAGACCAGCGTCGAGGCGGAGCAATCAACCAGAGCCTTAGGGATAGCCCATTTGGATGCCATTGTTCTGCAGATAACGTTTTGCATTATAGACATCTGACCGCCTACTTTATTGAGGTATTTGGTGTCAATCGGTAACATGTTCAAATTAATTAATTTGTTAAAATATGGTATAATTATTATATTGTATTAAATGTAATCAGTGGTCTCATCACATTCTGCCTCATGTGGTGATACATATAGATAATTATTACAAGAAAAAATAATAGTTACTACGAATTAAAATTACAATTTATGGCATGTCAGTTAATAATATTATCTGGACTAAACTCAAAATATTGTTCATGTTATAATTGCATTTTAGTTTGGAAGTAATAGAAAAAACACAGCTAAAACAGCGTGCAGGTGAAGGCATCTACTTGGGTAATTTAATTTTTTGAAAAAAACGATCAGATGGTTTTTCAATGATTTAACGGAATTCGGTGCGTGGATCTAAGACCTAGATGAGATTTAGATAATTCATTCTTAAAACAATTTTCTATTAAGTTGGTAACTTAAACATTGAATTAGTTTAAACACTCTCTAACTTAGAATTTCGATTAGTACGAGTACAAACAAACCGCAAACATTACTACTTAAATTCCCAAAAATCAAAACTTATCTCGTGGTTAGTCTTTAGTAGAGAATGTAGGACGCATGCGCGCAGACTCCGGGAGGCTGTTTTCTCCGCGGGCTTGCGGCGCGCGAACCGCCAACAAAACGCGCCCGCTCGCCGCCGCACGCCGTGCGCGCGAACTCACACGCGTATAAACATATACAAGAAAAATAGCTCCGAGCCAAAAGATAAACATCCCGCAAACATGCTGATCTCCTATCTCCTCGTCCTGACCCTCAGGTGTGTTCCAAACTGTTTAGTAAGAAAGTTCTCTTTTTTGTTGTGTTTACTTTATTTTTCTGTGGTGTGTTTTTTTGAGAGTAACTATTCCTACCTAGTTATTGAAAAATACTTTCAAGTTTTTTGTGTTATCCGATATACTATTGATACTAAAGTATATTTAAAGTAAAATAAAACAGTAGGCAAGGACACAAGTTGTTTACACCATGTAATGAATGCAGGAGATTCAGACTGTCTTCTTTTAACGAACAACCCTCGTCAAGTGTCGGTCTAAGTATGTTCGTTTTCACATTCATTAAACTTATAACTGATATAAATAGATACTTACTTGTATCTGTGTTGTTAACTTTGATTCGGAACAGTTAATTACGTAACACATTTTTTTTTTCCTTATTTATTTATTCGTTTAGAAAACATACATGAAAATCCAATGTCGATACTTTGAATAATTGTAGCTCTAAATTTACTTCTTTATTTTATTTTACTGTATTTGGGTGGCTTAACAAAAAGTTATAGTGAGGTAATCAACGACAACCCATTTACAAGTCCCCACAGTTAGCGGTAAACTATTGTAGCACAAACTAATAACTAAGTATAATATATCCAGTAACAAACTATAGGACTAAATTTAACATTAAATTGGGTACCTGCACAGGCAGGAATTTAGGTGCAACCACTATCAGAATTCATCAGAAACAATACAGCTTTTAGACAAGACAGTACTAATTGTCGCTAAGCAGCTTGCAAACAAATACCTTGAATATAACGAAATTACAATGAAAAAATACTGCAAAATGAATACTTATTTTTTTGTGAACTTACGAGTAACTGATGAAACATGAGTGTTCTCCTTAACCCTTCCTGTAAAAGAGACGTGATGTTAAGTTGTTTTAGTACACCATGCGATATCATAACACGGTTCCAACACAAAGGTCCTATGCCTAGAACGTGAGGAACACTAACTATGTTGAAAGTTATTTGAAGGCTTGTATCCAAGCCGATCCGCTCAGGCTC
Organism: Noctua janthe; assembly: GCA_910589295.1. NCBI lineage: Eukaryota > Metazoa > Arthropoda > Insecta > Lepidoptera > Noctuidae > Noctua > Noctua janthe. Next base: position 7,516,341 of record OU342560.1, read on the forward strand.
AGGTATGCTTTACTGAGCGACGGCTAAACTTTTAATTGCTTCTTGGTAACAATTAACGGCCTATCTTGTCTTTGAGGATTTATGAACTATAGTTAAATGATACAGTGCCGAAAAGCTTAACCCTTTGACAGTACAAAGGGTGTAAGAAGACCCTTTACGAAGCCGAAAGGCACTTGTTCTCCCCATCATTGCGATATTTTTTTGTTCTTGACCATACTTGGGAATTCTCTAGTTACGGAGATATTGGGAGTCAAAGTTCCAACTTTTGATGTTTTTTTTTTTAAATACATGTTTTTAATGTAAGATTTTTACTTTAAACACCTCCACAACCCCCGTAGTATTCAATCCAACCATCAGCACAATGTTTTGAGTGCTTACATTGAGTAATACCATAAAACGTGATTTTTCGCCCAAAAAAAGTCGTTTCCCAGAAATAATCTTTGCATAAAGTTACTTAGTTTGATGTACATAATGCTTGGTTGACGGCTTCGTGAAGGGTCTGTTTACAACCTGTATAGTACGGCAGCTTTTAAATATCGCTATTACAGCCAGCAAGCAGACAATTCATCATCATCATCATCTGCCTAGCCTTTTCCCAACTATATTGGGGTCGGCTTCCAGGTTAACCGGATGCAGCTGAATACCAGTATTTTACATGGAGCGACTGCCTATCTGACCTCCACAACCCAGTTAGTACTGGGTAATACGATACTCCTTGGTAAGACTAAGCAAGCAGACAATTATTGCTCTAAAAATAAAACTGTCATCACCGGTGCCGAATTGTTAAGTAAAATTAACAACATAAGTAGCTAAACCAGAATATTGCCAAGATCTGAATCCATTGCGGTCAGAGCACTCTGCGTGTCAACTCTGTGAAGTTTGCAGTGAGAATGCATTTTCCGTTAAGTACATTCCGCATTGAAGTGAAGGGTCCGTTTACACCCTGTATATTAAAATATATGGCATTGGTTGTATCTACTCTTGGCTATGATTAAGAAATGTCCTCCTCCTCCGAAACATCAGGAAAAATGGAAATAACACAGAACTTCTTTGAAGTTGTCTGTCAGAAAAGTTAACTGAAAATTATCAGGAATAATAAGCCTTATTAGGAGACTCATATTTGCGGGAAATTGTCGCTTAGTAAAGCAGAGTTTTTTTTGATCATGATTTCATATTGCTGTTCTTTTAAATACAAACACCGCTTTCATTCAAATTACCTCTTTCACGTGCGCGACTAGTCTTTTTATATGTACATAAACTAATTTAAGACAGTGGCTACACGCCACCGTTTTAATTCTCGTCTAAATTCATTATGGTTCAACTAATTTAAATAAGAGGTTGTGGCGCTGTACTTAATAGTTTCTTCATGAAGAACTAAGATGTGATTATACAGTACTTTATTTTCTTTACCGTATGGTGAAATTCAAAAAGAAATTCAGAAAGTAACAAGAGGATGCCATAACTCAAAAAGATAATGTACATATGTTTCTATCATCCGCTGCTAACATATAAATCTGTAAATGATTAATTGGAAACCAAAATTATTCCATACATTTCTAGATATGATCAATACAAAATTGTTGAGGAGCTCGTGGCTAAATAATAACAGCCGCTCGGGGTCGATCTTTAGGTTAAGCCGTGCTTACCTAGGTTGGTCTGTGGATGGGTGACCACCCATTACTTACCGAGTTTCCTCCGTGCCTCGGAAAGCACGTTAAGCCGTTGGTCCCGGGTGTCATTTGTAGATCTTTGGCAGTCGTTAAGTAGTCAGTGGTCCGAAAAGTCTGACAACCAGTCTTTCCAAGGGGTATCGTATTACCCAGTATTAACTGGGTTGTGGAGGTCAGATAGGCAGTCGCTCCATGTAAAATACTGGTATTCAGCTGCATCCGGTTAGACTGGAAGCCGACCCCAATATAGTTGGGAAAAGGCTAGGCAGATGATGATGATCAATACAAAATTGTTATTGTTTTACGAACCGTGTAGAAGGCAATTGTTGGTTCATCCACAAGTGAAAAGGAATAAAAGGAAGTTTGCAAATATTCTTTTGAGAAAACTTTCAAGCTTTTTGGTTCTATTTCTCTCAAATAAGGGATTATAATATCATTGACGAGAGAGGGATACTTGAAATACCGGCCTTAGTCCATCGAGGTATTTGCTTTTATCCCTCACTTTTATAGGCCGAATTATTCTTTAACTATTCTAACAACAGAGTGGGAATGCTTTTTGAAATATTTGTACTAACCAGACGTTGATGGTACGTATCCAGTCATAGTATGTAGGTACCGGTGTAAAAAATGTATAGGTGTACCTATAATAGCATATGATTGTCCCAGTATTTTTCCAAGGTGCATGCAGGGGTGTGTAGCATATAGTAACTTTCGCTAAAACTTCACTACATAGTATAAAACAAAGTCGCTTCCCGCTATCTGTCTGTCCCTATGTATGTTTAGATCTTTAAAACTACGCAACGGATTTTGATGCGGTTTTTTTAAATAGATAGAGTGATTCAAGAAGAAGATTTATATGATTATTGCACCCGTGCGAAGCCGGGGCGGGTTGCTAGTATTTGTATAAAGCAACACATAGATATTTTCTATACCATTTTCGTTTCACTTACTGTGAAAAATACAGTATATAGCGACCTTTAAATTCAACACTTAACAACAATACTAGGACGTGAAAGCCTTAGCAATTTAAAGGTTTCTAAAATATCAAATACACAATAAAAACGCAATACCTAGGCGTGACCAAACTATCTTATAAGAGAGGTAAATAAATTTTGTGTAAAATAAACTACGCGTACCTTTTATATTGAAGTCTAGAAACATATATTGTGACATGTACAAAAATATAGGCACGTTTTCTTAAAAAATAGTTAGATCAGGTTGCTTTTAACAATGTACAGTAAAAGGTAGGTAAGTTTGTTTAGCCTTACATGTTACTATGGGAACATAATTATTATGTTTCCTTTAATATTAAACAACGGGATGTTTACCATGTTTCCTGATTGTTTTGAGTAAACATGGTAAATATCCCGTTTCTAGTGTTAATGACCGTGATAGTTTAAAAACTTATAACACAGAGAATTCCACTTTTTATTTTGTTGTAAATTCCCTATTCTTTGTTTTTTTTTTTAATATAAAATTCGTTATGGCGTGGCGAGCTGGTCTCTTATCATAAGGATTGAGCTAAAAAGCCAAAAACAGAGATAAATAGAAAGAGGGAAGAGAGTCTATTGCCCTGCGGCGGGACACTTCAGGCTCATAATTCAATATTAATAATAAAATTTTACTGCCAATTTTCCCTTGACTATAGGTAGTTAAAAAACCTTATTACAGACAGTAACAAACAAAAATAAGAGGTTTAGAACGTGTTTGCAGATTCATTATCTGCTAGACTACCGGCTGATTTTGATTTCCCGTTCGTTGTATTTATTTGTTAACAGTCAGCGGTTCGTTGCTCGCCGTTTATTTTGTTTATTCAAACGTTGTTGGTATGCCTACTTAGGCAGAACTTCGATATTTAAGTTTTATTTGTATCTAAATACTTTGTTTTGTATTCAAAAGCGTTGTGCTGGTACTTAACTTAATATTAACTTGATACCAGCGTGTTTTATTCTTGTTACAACTCTTTCATATGTTTTAGACGTGTCTACTTTCTCATATCGATTCTAGACCTATCTTCTCTTGAATGTAAAGTTTTAGAACAACTAAAAGAGGGTTGATTTCGACTACAAGTAAGAAATTGAGAAACACGTACCTATGCATATAATTCCTCCAAAACACACGTATAATAAAAACAAACATTTGCTTATTAAATGAGTATAAAAGTAGAATCGTGAGTAAAATGATAACATTTCAAACGAATGGATACCCTCAGGGACTCGACCTGCAACTGGACCGCATCCCTTAGCCGTGAACATTATGTACCAAGCCACTAATTAAATAAATAATATCTTTTTTCAAATTTATTTACGGAGTTGTGGTACTTATCACATATAAGTACTTTCTAAGGTAAACAACGGGCTGTCCTACCCCAATAAATCATAAATCATATTTATTTCTGTAAATTGGTTTACAAAACTCTTTTACATGTCAACAATAGTTAGTAACAATCCACGTTTTTGTTAGAAAATAATACAAGGTGTAACGTACCCTTCACAAAGCCGTTAACCAAGCGTTCTTTACAAACCCTGCCTTAAAATTATTGCTGGCAAATTACATTGTTTTTGGGGGTGAAAAATCACGTTTTAAGGTAGGTCTCAATGTGTCGCACTCAAAATATTGTGCTGATGGATGGATTGAATAGTAGGGGGTCGTGGAGGTGTTTAAAGTAAAGTTATAACATGTGATAAAGTTGAAACTATGACCCACAATATCTCCGTAACTAGAAGGTTCCCAGGTATGATCTAGAACAAAAAAATGATCTCAATGACGGGGAGAACAAGTGCCTTTCGGCATCATTAAGGGTACTTTTACACATATTATAAATTGATCAGGCGAATTCTTCGGCTGAGATTTATTATTTATTATTATTATTTATTTATTTACCACCAAATTATAGCCACATTACAGACCAAGTCCAATACGATGCTACAACACATAATAAAACAAAAAAAAATAAAAAAAGAACATAGATAAAGCATGCATTATGGAACTACTCAATTCTTCAACAGCGGTAAGGTAAACTAGATGGCCACTAAACTCTGTCAGTAGAAGTTGCGGTCACCCAACAAATCGGAAGTTATCTATCAACATGCATCATCGTTTGACCGATATGTAACCTCGTATGGACACAGCCTAATTCTTGTAAACAAAGATGTCGAACATTCTACCGTAAACCAAACCAAGTTTTATTAAAAACGGTTCTTGATGTCTAAGAAAAAAACTTGATGTAATTAGCAAACATCATTTTCGCATTTACAATATTTTCTTTTCGTTAATGTTATTTTAACTGGCTGCTGGCCTAAATTATGAGAATAGAATATTCAATTTTGCGTTTTCCTTTGACATATTTCTTTTACAATAGAAATTAGTTTAGAAACAGGAGGTAACTGAGGAGTTTGACATGTAATTTCAAGTTACGATAAACATGAAATAAATAATACTTGAACTTTCAATCTCCGGTACATACCGATACATTTTAAAGCGATATTATGTAAAACTCTCTTTATGTCTTGCGTTAAGCTGAAATACATTGTGGATAACGTTACGTTAAATCTGCACTTTGAAAATACTTTTACGAGCATGTTTACAAACTTTTAAAGTGAATGTGTGTAATGTTCTGAAAACTGCGATATCATGTATCATCTGTCATGTAAGATATTGACAGTTCAATTATTATGCCGAAAGTGTGTGGGTGCAAGTCATGGAAAAGTCTATTTCCGAAAAACTGTAAACCTATAATGAACTCATTTACTGAAAATTATTTATAGGTTATGTAACTTGGATTATGGCGTCATGTTTGGTATGTCTGTGGCTGCCATTTATACCTAGGAGAAGTCCATACATCCGTCATATATAGGCTGCGTTCACACTCACTGTACGTCTATCTAAACCCCGGGTCGCACGGACGGCTATTATGCTAGGCGTCTGTTTAATGATACGAACCCCCCCTAATCCGTTTACTTGCCGTTAGCGAAGCAATTTAGTAACGATGCTCCTTAATCCTCAGCTCTGAGGGAACATAATTGCATAATAATCTTGAAGCTCTAACCATAATAGTGGATTTTATAGAATGTTGTTCTGAGATACTACACATGAGTACTCGAGTTGTTACCTATTGAACTTTAGCTACCGTAACTTCTTGAGAGTTTATAAGTCTAGATTTTTCTAAAAATGGCGAAAAAAAACTTCAGTAACACGCGTTTCAGATGTTACAAGGTTCTTTTACTAGCCATAATAAGTTATTTCGTTTGATTGTCAAAGATAAAAAATGTATCTAGGTAGGCTATTACCTAGACACGTTGAACGAAAATTGCTATTACAGAAATCTATGTACAACGAGTAGGTACCTTATATAGAAACGTATTCCGGACACAGGACCAACGTCCTAGTTTTATTAACATGTTTTGCATTTAGATACAAGGCATAGTCTTAATATAGCACAGTGAAGCCAGCAGTGCAAGCTAAAGTTTTGAAATTCTAAGTACCTAATTCAGTCGACTCACACATTGCTTCAGCATCGTAGGAATTTCAGATTTTGTGGTGCTCTTAAGATCAACCCGGACAACCCAGTACTGAACACGATTCCGGACACCAGACTTTGACAGATAAATACTAAAGTATCGTCCGCAGTTGGTCCGCAAATTTTTCGAAATATGCTTGAATCGATAAATAGTCAATTGTCGCCAAAATCTTGCTTATGTCATACATCGCTCATTGCTAAATGTCGAACACCGACGTGAACGCCCCCCCCCCCCTCCGCACCCCATCCCGGGCTGTTCCCCCTCGGACACAATAGTCGTGATAGATTGGGAAATAACATTACCCAAACGTACAGGCACACATCCTTCTATAACTTATGTATATCTTATACCGTCGGTTCGTGATTTATTATTGCGTAATTTGTTATTTCATTACTTGTTGTTGATTGCTGTGTGCTGTCAGTCGCTACGTTTATAGGAATACTCAGAATGTGGGTCCTTACGTGAAAACTTTTGTGTTGTTTTCCATTTCTTCTATAAAATGAAAAACAAACAAATGATGAACACAACCAACAATTTGTTTTTGATGAACAAATGATGTTTGATGTACAAATTATAATGTAGCAGTGTACTCATTGTTGAGAAGCCTAATAAATAAATAAAATATATTTTTTTTTACAGAAACGATGTAAAAAAAAAATCCTTAACAGATAAAAACTAAGACAAGATTAAAGTTTTCTTCATTTCACAGTGAGTCAACCGATTTTCTTAGAGATTACCAGAGGAATAAAATAAAAGGCTATTTGAAACGGAGCTGCTGAAATAAAACTAAAACAATACAGGATTTAGAGCAGAGGAGTGTACGCCGTACGGAGCTTATGTACGAACGTCGCCGCGGGATTAACGTAGTCCCAGAATCCGACTTGCGCTTCGCAGGAATACTGGCTTAAAAATTAATAGAGCGGAAATCCTAATTGATTTTTTTTCTAAATCTTTTGAGTTTGCTTTTTACTATGGGGCATTGAAATAAAATGAAATATTAAAGAAGTCAGTTAAGTTACATTTCGAAAAAAAACACAAGCAGTGAAAAAGTTAAAGACGTCGCAATTCATCATCGGCAAAAAAAGGCAAAACGAGATTTTTCTGAATCACTTTGTAGTATTATTCACTGTAATGTAAGTAAAATCTAGAATCTAGACTCTAGTCATATACCTAATCAAAAAAATTTTCATCGGTAATTTAAAAAAAAGCAGCTGTTCCAAACATTTTGACCGTGTAAGTTTTGTAGGAAGCAGCTGTTATTTATTTATTAACCGACGAAAAATTTCTATGTGGGGGGGTTCAAAATGATGTTCTGATTACGTGGAAACCGTTTTATTGTCGGTGTCCCTTCCACCCTGTATACATTTCGGTGGTAAAGTCAAACAATATGTCATATTGTTATGAATAAAATATTTTGTTACAAAATCTCCAATAAAAGTTCGGCCAGCAAACTGTAAAAAATCCTTATATTAACTCCTTAACCGAAAAGGTTTCTTTGTTGCAACAACAATTACACTAAAAAAGTTATGACCATACCGGTCACACTTAGTACGTACAATGCATACGAATTCAATAAACCGCTTATTATATTCTCTCAGACGCCGCGTTGGCTTAGTATATCGAATCTCAACGTGCTTATCGCGGCCGGCGATGCGTGTAGAAAGATCCTTTCAAGTTCCAACTTACATACTTAAGAGCCTGGAGATTTACGAGAGCCCTTTCGATACCTGCTTAGGCGATGACGAAAGGAAGTCTTCAGACGACTTAAATATAGGTCGTTGAATAAACACCACTGGACACCGTCTTTGTCTTTATTGAGAGCTTTGGGCGAGTCAAAGTTAAGATTAAGTGCAAAGTCTCGGAATGAGACATGGATGAGACTTTGCTTAGATTATGTAAATACTGATAACCGTACTAGATAAAGATAAACTAAACTAAACTCGCCCCTAACTTCCTATTTTTCGTTACCTGCGACTAAGACTACCCTCCATGTCCATTTTTCCGTGCTCAAATACCTACCACGTAGTCAAAACTTTAAGTTTTTTAGCGTAAGAGAACCACGTATCTAATCTATCATATCCGTAGAATGCATTAAGCCATCAAGCCAAGCTGACAGCGTAACATAAAGTGTAGTTCCTACAACATATGCCAACGACAAGATATTGTTCTGAAAATATGAATCACTAACTTATGCCCGCGACTTCGCTCGCATGGAGTTCGGTAAATTGTCCCACACAATCGTACCAACGGTTTAAATAGTATCTTGTGTTAATCCTAATCCGGTCAGTAGTTTTTGCGTGAAAGAGTAACAAACATCCTCACAAACTAGCATTTATAATAGTAGTAAGATAAACAAATGATTGCAAAGGTAACTCTGTCATACTGCCGGGGTTGTACTGCTTGCTGGCAAGGGCACGCAAACTTGACAGACTGCCAACTATCGACCGATGAGATGATGTTAGTCAATGTCAACGAGCACTCTAACGATTAATTATCACTTAGAAGTCTTTTAACTGGTAAGACACTATTTATAGGACTGGTTTTATACCTCTCTCCATCAGCCTTCAAACGTTCGTGTCCGATCATGGCTCTTCAATTTAGATCGGTAAGTAATAGTGATTGGTGCATTTTGACGTTATCCTCCATGTGTGTAAGTTCACCCAACCGCAGTTGATGATTGAGGGTTGGTGTTTTCTTTCTTTATGTTCGAGTAAGAACATATTTTCCAAAAAGCCGGCAATCAGTATATAATGAAATGCGATCGTTAAAATATTATCATTAATTCGGAAAGTTTAACTTTAATAATGTTCATGAAAGATTACTTAAAACTACCACTTATTGACCTTTCAATATTCGTTAAAATAAATGCAAATACAACAACAGAAACATCGAGGCATTTTCAACTATTCTACATCGAACAGCATTTAGTATAATGCCGAGACTTTAAAATCTCTTATAAATCCGATAGCGATGGCGCTCTAACGAGGGAAAGCTTGTTGAACTGCTCTTGAGAAACCCCCGCACGAGTTAACACCTCACTCCTCGACAAGAATGCACCACACCGGTTATTTGAGTACAGGAAACGAATCTTATACCCCCACACCTAACCCCCAACTGCATTTTTCATAGTTTTCCTACAACCCACCTCGTCCTTTGTGAAAAAAATAAAGTTTACCGTAATATTGTGCACAGTGAGGCTGTAACACAGCCAAGAGAGTTTTAAAATGTGTTTAGATTGTAGAGCCATTCTTAAAAGTCTTGTTTTCCTGTAGAAAAGTTTATTTATAGTGAAAAATAACGTCGACAAACTAAATACGATATTGAAAGACAGTTGCCTGTACTTTTGTTGTTTACGATACTAATAAGACGCTACTATACAGGAAAAGGCTCATACAATTTTTACAGTTCTACAAATCATAGAAAGACCACAAAATCTTCAAAAAACTGAAATAACATGAAAGAAGTGAAGAATCGATCAGTCAAACGTTATGTCGGCAGTGGACGCGACAACAACCAACTTGCAAATTATCTAGCCATGAGCGATGGCTTATATATCTCCCTCTAAACATGAAAATATGGCAGATGCCCTTCATCCATCTTGTTAGTGACCAGTGTGTCAAGGTTCGAGGTTCCTTCCCAAACAACTTTTTACATACGATCTTTACTGTAAATATTATTTTCGATATTCGATCCAGCACATACCGTAGTGAAGGACATAAGTGCCAAATCACTACTTAAAACCGCGTTTGGCTTAAATATTGTGAGCTGAATGTTTATAAAACCGCGGTGTTTAATGGCAGGGTGCCAAACTATAGAGTGGACAACAATAACATTTTCTCAACAAAAACCCTCCGTATCTTCGACAGTCGACAAAGCATATTTTTAACGAAATACTTTTCCTCTAGACTAAAATCGGCCTTTTTCGTCACGGCTGTTGTCTCTGTGTAGCTAATAATATGTACACCAGTGGCGAAGTTTCCATACAACTTGATTCCTACCGGCTTCTCTTTAAAAATATCACAGTCTCTATAGACAAATAATATAATCACATTAAAGATATGTACTCCGGCTTACCTCTTACAAAATTTGACCCTTCGCTACTGATGTACACCAGTTCCATAACCCAAGGATACTTTATCCAGCTCGGGAATCAAACCAAGGACCTCATGCTCAGTAGTCATGTTCGCGGCCACTAGACCAACAAGCCTTTACTGTTATTCAATAAATGTAGCAACGTCACTGGTGCGTATAATCATGTAATTGTTTCAAAACTTCAGTGCTGTTTAAATAGAAGTTGAAAACCTACTATGAAACTCAATCGAGGTAACGAATCGAGTGTTTATTTACCAGTATTTTGAAGGACCTCCATAGTTAAATGAAGGTCGCGGCTTATATTTATTACAATTAAAGAATTTCAGTAGCCAACTAGAAGAAAAATTATATTTTTTCCGTCATCAGGCTGAGACGAATTTTCAGCCTATTTACAATTCAACCCTTATAATTTGATTAAATAGAAGGTGTCTCGAGAATATAATTCGTTTAGAAATTTTGTTCAGAGCTATTGTGTCTTTAATGTATAAGGACATAATTTAATATCTCTTGAAATGATTCGAGTTAAGTGCGTATTAATTAACTCATATTTTGTAAATCCGATAGCTTTTATAACTTCTCATATTTCAACAAGTTAGCACCTACTTAGGTGATTCGTTATCATCTATAAAAATAAATAAAATTGAAGTGTGTTTAGTATATCACTAACTCTGGAAATTGTTAATAAAATCCGATTCAAACGGCTAATCTCCGATACTGCTAGACCGATTTTGACGGGACTTCTACTGGCAGATAGCTGATGTTATAAAGAGTAGTGGTAAGGCTACTTTTATTTTAGAATAAGAATAAGGTTTCCGTGCAAAAAAAAACTAATTCCCTTGATATTGGTAACCAAATCCGATTCAAAAAGGAAAGTATTTTTTTTTAATAAATTCACGCGAACGTAGGTCGCAGGCAACAGCTAATCATGTGTTGTGCCTTTAACATCGAAAACGTTTATGTGGTAAATAAAAGATATACATTTTTATATTAAACGTACCAAGTCGTCACGGTACTCGGTTACGGTGAAGGCGAACAATACCGCATACCCTTAGTCTAAAATATAATTTATTTTACAAACCAATACTGTCCCACGTGTGTGCATCGCGTTTTATATCTGAAACCGGGCTCGAGACATTCGCCTCCCGGAGGAATATACCCTTTTCTTCACTAAAAACAAAAACCCACCTACCTATGAGCGTCTACCTGCCCGCCACAACTGTATAATATTCTAATAATATTTGCCAACAATGACTGCAGAGGTCCCGAGAATTTTCGATACAGGTATTCGTTTCTATTTGTATAATTAAATATTATGTTTAAAATATTCACCGCAAAATACTTAAATGAAAACTACTTTAAAAGATACCAGACTTCTTGACTTTGATGTAATTATAGATACAAAAGTCAGGTTATGGGACGATAGGTATTGACATTGTCTAAATAACCTACAAAAGCAATACAACCTACCTTGCATTAATGTGATTTCTACTGATTTATTAATAAAATAGCCAATAAGCATGAGTCACAGGTGGAAACTGAAATAAAGAGAAGAGAGCTCTTTAAAAAATAGATTGTGAATGTAGACAACAACTCATTTAACCCATGAACACGATGTACAAAACTAAAAAATATCGGATACCATCTGCCATGGTAATTAATTTCACAATATTTAATTTAAGGCAAAAGCTACGTGCAATGGAAGAAGACCAGCTACTATGAATTTCAATATTCTGAAAGAATTTTTCACACGGTACCACCGAACAGTTGAATATTGCCGAGCGTCAGCTATCAGTTTGTTCGCGTCTTCAATACCCGGAAATTGTTTGCTGCTGCTTGGATACCTAATAAGTCAAACATTCTATGAAACTTGCAACCCATGCCTCGTGGCGAGTGTGCTCATACTATTGGGACAGTTCCTACTCACGCTATCAGCTGACGAGTATAACACTATCGCGAACTTGCTCTTGCTCAGACAGTTGCGCCGCGCTTTTGGTGTGCATCGTTTCTCCCCAAATTATGCCTCAATTAGAGAAGAATACCAGGACTAGCATATCGGATCACAGCCCTAAAGAAAAGACACCGGGTCTTCGCTGTGTTTCTTCTTTACCAACTTATTCACCATTTGTTGGGCATATTTTGATGGCTGCAGGATATGCCCTGGACCGGATGCATATCGAACCTGTTATCCCGAGCAGCATAGTGCTGCTGGGTAACGCGCTGATACTGTGGAACCCGGTAGACCCCACCTGTCCAACTAAACAAGGACAGGAAATTATAGATATAATATTTTTAATAAGTAACATCTTAATATTTGCTTATGATTTGACGTCATATTTCGGGTTTATAAAACGTACCTAATTTTTAAACTATGAACATAAATAAACACTTATCTATGAAAAGGTGTTGTTATTAACATCTCGTGACTAAATAGATGTTAAAATTGAGGGGCAGGGTTCAGCGTAGAATGAATTATAAAGTAATAAATAATCCTCTTGCAACGGGTAATTAATGGAAAAGGGTTTAGGTATTATAACAGAATTTTAATTGGTTACGTGATAATGTTGGTATAAGAAAATTAAAATTCTTCCTCGGGGCTGACTAAGCAAACTGCCACCAACGAAGTTTGTCACTTATAGTCGACTTAATAAGGATTTTGAAACTAAAACAAAAAGTAAAGTTAATTAAACAAGAAATATTTCTTACCAATTAAGCAAGCACATGTTGGCTGTTCGGTTGCATGCATCCTTAATTTTATAACTTTTCACGGAAGAAAAACCACATGCAAACACGTTTATTTTCAAACTCTAACGAATAAATCGCTTGGTTGTATTCTAAAACTTATTTAAAATACAAAGTCATTACTGAATTGAGTGCACGAACTTGGTTTATGCAGACAGAATGTCAGCCATTAGGACAAGCGATGTAAGGCTTTAAGTGAAGCTTATCGCAAATGTATGAAGGCTCCAGTATCGCTTTGTGTCGAACGAGCGATTTCGAAACAAGCCCCTAACAGAGCCATTCAGAACGAGATCCCGTTGGAATAACGACTTATGTGTACTACAGAATAGAGACGTATGAGACATAATCAAGAACAAATTTTAGAAAAAGGAAATATTTAACCACGGTTACCTATATTTTTTGTGGCATTTACGAATAGGTACTTGATAAGTCATTAAAAAAATAATAATAATAATTGATGATTATCTCCTTATTCTAACACTAGCGGTCCGTCCCGGCTTCACACGGGTGGACATTTAAACAAAAAATAATCTAGCCTATGGTTACTCAGGAATAATGTAGCATTCTAATGGTGGTGGAAATCGGTCTAGCAGTTTTTGAGTTTATTCGTTACAAACATACCAAAAAACACAAATCTTATTTCTTTATAATATTAGTATAGATATATCCTACTTGGTAATAAGAAGGTCACTTGACTTTCAGTTTACTTATTTCATGGCGTTTGTTCCCACTAGGTACCTACCATTTTTCTTTTGAATTTTTTCATTATTGGTTGTATTTCAAAGTTGAAGTAATTTCCTCGCACAAGAAATACCTAAACATCATAGTAACAGCAGATAATAATCAAAGGGCGAAGAAGTTCACTGCAATATCCGAAGTGCGATCGCGTCCTGAGTTGTCAATTTGGCACATTTTGTCCCTCGCCGAGTGCCCTTCATCCTTCGAGAGCCCTCGTGGCCTCCAATGACGCCTCGCAACCACTTTTTATCGCTGCAACAAAGAAAAAAATAATTATTTAAGGTCACTTGATGTGGAACAACTTCGTTATTTTATTGAAGCTAAACCTTTTATGTTGAAGGTTATTTTGTATAACAACTTTTGATGTTGCTAAGTAAGCTCTGCCTCGTGGACCGTTCATACGCATGACATGTAAGAAGTACCTGTTTCATCTACTTACTGTATCATTCTTTTATGACAAAGGGTTTTTCTTTCAATAATATTTAAGAATTATGCCATTATGTTGATTCCTTTTTGCATCTTTATATCCTTATTTTGTTTTATATTGTCTTAAAAAACTTGTTATTATTTACTGTACTAAACAGGGTTCTCCTGTTCTAATAGACTCATACGTAGCCATTTCGCAAATATGTTGGGGCATATTATTTCGCCAGTTATGTTTAAGTCCCATGTAATAGGGGGTGGCTTATTGCCATCAACCGGGCACGAATCCAGACTCTGTGACTGCTAATGAGAAATTCCTAATGGAAAAACCCAATAACACTTTGCCCGACCCGGAAATCGAACCCAGGACCTTATGCTCAGCAGTCGCACTTGCGACCACTAAACCAACGAGTGAATACCAGTATTTTACATGAACGGAGCGACTGCCTATCTTTCGGCTATCGGGCCACTGACTACCTGTAACGACTGTCAAAGATCTACAAATGACAGCCGGGACCAATGGCTTAACGTGTTTGCCGAGACACGGAAGAAACTCGGTATGTATTGGTTGATCACCCATACACAGAACAACCTAGGCAAGCGCGGCTGGACCTGAAGATGGATCCGAGAGGCTATCACGTCTAAATAACTAAGTCCATTTACTTTGTCTATCCTACTTCTTATATCAAGACTAACTGAACGTAACAAAAAGTACGAAACAGGTTAGAGAAAATACAACAGCTGTAAAAATGCGTGGGAATCACCACCTAGTGCATAGTCCTAAGTACTGGAACTGCGAGATAAACTACACAAAATTCAGTTATAAAACAAGAAGTAGCGAAGTTCCTTGCGCTCTCGTCCTAATGATAGTTTTTACCGTATCTTTGTATTAGCGACGGGGCCCGGGGTGGCACCATCGCTGTCGCCCTAACTCGGTGTTACAGCATGAGTCGACGCTACCTAAGTTTTAACTCGATACATTATGATTATAGAACTGGCTGAGAACTTCAAACTGGATATCTGAGAAGAAGCTTTTAGAGAAGATTATGTTAAATATCATTGGATTTTTTCCACGATTTACTTTGTATTAATTTAATTACTATACTCATTACTAGCTGTGCCCGCGACCTTCGCCCGCGTTAAAATATTATTTCCGATTATTATTTTGAATCAGATTTTTTTTAACAATTTCAATGGCTTTTATTTTTTTTTGCACGGAACCCTAATCCATGTTCTAAAATTAAATTCACCTAAGATACTCCTTATAATATCAGCTATCTGCCAGTAAATATACTTTCATATGCATTCAGTAAAAAGCTGTTATTTTGAAATCAGAAACAGACACTTTAATTTTATATATAAGACCATAATCGTTATAACTAGATACTACTGTTTTTCTGCCTCGCTCGTCTTGTGGTCGCAAACGCTATTGCTGAGCATGAGGTCCTTAGTACGATTCCCGGGTAAAGCAAAGTGTTATTAACAGAGGTTTTATTAGTGAATTAGGTAGAGTTATTTGTGTACTTACGCTGATTTCATGCAGCGAAAGAATAAAGTGGATATGCCTCAAATCCCGAGATTAATTTTAAGAGCAGAAAAATCCCGTGATTTATTAAATAAAAAGTTATTTACTTTACACAATTTAAACCATCCGACATCGGACATCATGCGCACGCAGCGCAGCAATTAATGAAAAAATGTCGCGAGTTCGATTCCCGCACGGAACAAATATTTGTATGATCTACAAGTAGTTGTGCCGGGTCTGGGTATTTGTGTATGTGTGAGTTTAAATCTTTGTAAACGCATTCACGTTACAGGAAAAAATCCTAGTGTGGGGCAACGTAAATAAAAAATTGTATTGTGAATTAATGTAAAAAATAAAAATTGTATGTTAATTATCTTTGTTTTATTTGTCTTATCTATCTCTGAGGTTTTTATTATTATTTATTTGTAATATTGTTGGCCACATGGGATTTTATTATAAATTCCGGGAAATCCCGGGAAGATCCATAATAACTCTACCTAATTCCGACCTCTGGTTATTAAGTTTTTCCACCAGGAATTCCCCAGAAGCAGGCCAAACTCTGGAATTGTGTCTGATTGTTGGAATTAGGCTCACCCTGTATTACATGGGAGTTAAACATAACTAGCAAAATGTGTGTTATGTAAGTTATACTACCTACTTAGTGTTTCATTTATATGTCTATTATAACTCAGAACCAATAAATAATACAGGTACAATTTACTCTTTGTCAAGTATATAAGTATCAATATTCAACTTCATTATAATTTTCTACACATAAATAATACAGGTACAATTTACTCTTTGTGAATAAATAATACAGGTACAATTTACTCTTTGTCAATAAATAATACAGGTACAATTTACTCTTTGTCAAGTATATAAGTATCAATATTCAACTCCATTATTATTTTCTACACATAAATAATACAGGTACAAGTTAGTGTTTGTCAATAAATAATTCAGGTACAATTTACTCTTTGTCAAATATGTAAGTATCAATATTCAACTCCACTATAATTTTCTACACATATTCTTGACGTTCAGCAACAACAATGATATAGCAACTTAGTGGTGTTACTCGTGGCAGCCTGTAGGTACGTCGTTCAATCAATCGCCCTGAGTATCAAGCCCTCTACATTGATAAGACGCTTCCTTTGACGTCCCCTTTGAGGTAAACGCGCGAATCCGACAACACCGATAAATGTATTCAAAGATTTAGAGCCAATTTTAACTGTAGATGTACAGAATACATGTGAATCGATTTTGTTTTGTGTGGTAAGTGATTATGTAGGTGTTACTGTATTTTACATTATATAATTACTAGCTTTTGCCTACGGCCTCGCTCGCGTTAATTTAGAATTTGACAATCAATTCGGGTTGTACTCTGCTTGTTATAATATAAATCAATCAAAATTCGAAAGACACGTGGCGCCATCTATTATCATAAGAACGTTATTATTGTTTTCCACGGAAGCAGTATTTTTTTCACCTACCTTTTTGCACCTGACAACGTATATGCAAAATTTCAGGATTACCGGTTCAGTGGTTTAGGCGTGAAAAGGTAACAAACAGACAAACAAACTAACTTTCGCATTTATAATAGGGTAGTATTTAAACGAGCGAACATAAATTCAAATTAAAGATGTCAAAAATATTGAAAATGGGCTACTGAAATACTAAGTGAGCGACAAACAGTGGGCTAATACTAATGTTTAAAACAGCGACTTGAAAATAGAAATTTGAGTTACTAGTTGTTCAGTACGATTATGTGATAATTCAAGGACTCCTGTAAAAAACTTAAAACAAGGTTATTAATCACTAGATTGTAGATAAGGCGTAGTCGACGAACCCCCGCTGAGCGGGGCTCCTATTTCTGTTTATGGCGGGGTCTTAGTTCGCTCACTTCGCTCGCTCACTAGACCCCGCCATCCCCTTCGAACCTAACCTGTCCGAGTCGGGGTGCCACAAGTCTCTCTCAGCATTCGCTCGCTCTTGCTTCCTTAATTCTCCTTGCCGCAATGACCAGATAAATAGTTACTTACTTTGGTACAATAGTCGCCCATTTAGTATATTGGTCGCCAATTAAATTTTTATTCGCCCGATTAATAATTTCCCATAAATAGTTACTTACTTTGGTACAATAGGCGCCCATTTAGTATATTGGTCGCCAATTAAATTTTTATTCGCCCGATTAATAATTTCCCTTTATAATATTAGTTAGAATTAGGATTTTCATGGAACTTAAACATATCTCGCGAAATGTAACGAGGAGTACTATTAGGTACACCGCTGTCTGACTCTTCGGGGATAACAGACGTGATGTTTCGTTATGTTTTAACTTTCTGTTCCACACATGGCAGTAGGTTGAACCCTTTGTTAATTTGTATATCCATCTCAATGTAACAACATGACACGAGAAGGTGACATATAAAAACAAAACTTTTTGCAAAATAAATACAATTTTTTTTAAGACTGCTAAAACGGATTCTTTTAAAATTCATCTCCTCCTGAGTTAAATAGGTTCATCATTTTTTTGATAGGACGTCCCAACACACAATTTGTACAAAAATACGAGTAAAAGACCCAAATGATTCTCTAAGTCCTACAAACCCAAGTCATTTGTATGGGTAAATGAAGCCAATATTTTTCTATCAATGTTCATCTATCTATAGTACTAAATAATAACAACAGTGCGTCATATCTAAAAAAAACAATCCAATAATGTACCAAGTATACCAAACTAAGAAGTAATTACCATTAATGCCACGAGCAGCTGAACGGAAAGCGCGGCGGGGCGCGGTGGCAATATTACCGGTCCATTCAAAACGCCTCACTGCCACACAGCCAACCTGACGGCTTAAATGAGCAAAGAAAATTAGAAAACCACTCCCTTCACGTAATACCTAGTTCTGCTAAAACTTTACTCACAAACTGACAAAACTAAAAAGTGTGATCTCTTTGTTAATCATGGCAGTGTTTTGCAGTCTTTTTGAGTCTCACTTTACTTTAAAATTCATCGTGTACCTTTTAAATCAGACTTGCTTCATACTGATTCTTATAATAATTAGGTAAGGAATAAGGATTACGCAATAAAGTAATAAAAGTAAAGGCACCTACAAACATCTACATCATTGCTTTAGCCGTTAACTACGTATAGAAAAACCAGCGGTAACATGTATGTAAACAACTTAAGCCGAACTGGCTAAAAATAAAACATAAAACAAATTAAAAAGATGTGAAAATCCAAATCGAATCTAACTGATATACTCGTATATCTAAGTCCAATTTGACTTTATAACTTTGGCCATCCATCAAAAAGATAATTCAAAGAAGAACGTATGATTGGAAAGACATCGGAAAACAAATCAATACGGGGCCCAATTCATGATAAAATTCACAAACATAAAATTTTGTTAAAAATATTGTTAAGTTTGTAGATAAAACTTAAACCTGGCACAATTTATAAAACAATATTAACCCTTTCCTTTGCACCAGTTTCCTAATCGAAAATTCAATATAAAAGTTCATATCAAACCGAATCCTAAATGTGCAATGGAGGCAACAAACTAGCAATCAAATCAGTGCACGAGAAGGAGCAATCATTGCGTGTCAGGCTGCAATTAGAGTCACATACATCCCGTTGACTAGGTCACTGCTATACACTGCCATTGATTGCTTCGAGCATCTGAAATGTTAAGATTTAGTTCTAGTTCGAGATTAGTTTATATGCGAGAAATCGATAAGTCGGATGCTGAGCGAGGCAGGAAATGAGGCCTCTTCCTTTTACATGTACCTGGCACTGCCTGGCAGATGCTACTGGGTTACGTCGATCAGTACAAATTACATCTCTTAGCATGAAAAGAGGACCCGAAAATTGAATCGAATATAGGTAAATTGAAAGTTTTACATACATATGTTCCGTATGGTGTCGAACGTAAAAGAATAGCACCATCCCATATCTTCCCGTAGGTGTCGTAAGAGGCGACTAAGGGACTTACCAGAGAATAAGCCTCAGCGTCCTCTGTGTTTTATAACAACTGACTGCCATCGCTAACCCGCCTGCCAAACGTGGCGATTATGGCAAAACCCCCCCTAATGTAAGAAGACACTAGAATCACGGGTGCCTACCTGGTAAAGGTTGCAGGGATCCGCTGGATGCGAGACGCACGGGACCGGTCAATGTGGTGACACTTGTGGGAGGCCTATGTCCAGCAGTGGACGTTTTTCGGCTGAAATGATGATGATGATGATGATGACATACATACATACATAAATTCACGCCTTTTTCGGGGGTTTTTTGGGGATAGGAAAAAAACCACAGAACGCCACTGTCTACGATCCTTACATACTCCTTTTGCCTCGTCCATGAAAACAAAAGAAAGATTCCAACGATAAAAAAGATAGATTCATTAGATACATTTGGTTTTTTTTTTCACTTAGATGGATATTTTTTTAGATATTAATTTGTACCCTATCACAATTTTGTCCTAATGAACCCAAAGGTTGACTGGTCGAAAATGCCTTGTGGCATTAGGTCCGCCTGTGTACCACTATGTATATTAGGTTTAAATAAATAAATAAATACAAGATTTTTTTTGGATTGAAAATTTTATACCAACAATATCTAATCTTAATGTCGATCTGAAACTGAAACATGAAACGACCTTTCAAAACTAAACTAGAGATCCCGCAATAAATATATCAGGTGTACAAGTTGAGAATCATGACGCTTAGGGAACCCTTTTTAACATAAAGTGAAACAAAAAAATAGCGGTTCGGGCTAGATGCCAAGATATCGTTCTTAAAAAATCCGTATTCCATAGTAAATGGCGTTAAGTGAAGAGTCTCGACACGGCCCCGTGTTACTTAATATTCAAGCAATTAAACCACGACTTTAGACATCTGAAAGGTTCGTATCTGTTAACAAAAATGGTATAATATTTCAAAATAA
Source organism: Noctua janthe (assembly GCA_910589295.1). NCBI lineage: Eukaryota > Metazoa > Arthropoda > Insecta > Lepidoptera > Noctuidae > Noctua > Noctua janthe. The sequence continues at coordinate 7,536,999 of OU342560.1, forward strand.
GTATTCTTTTTCTTCTAAAACTTTTTTGAAAAGAAAATTTGTCTAGCGATTAACATTTTAGAGTAAACCAACTAGAAACGCAAACAGATCTAAATTCAATTAGTACAATAATAGAATAAGTTCGTGGTTTTATGAAAATGGCGATATTTTCCAAACAATCTTTGGCTGAGCCAAATCTAAGAGGGACAAGAATAAATAATTGTAATTATTGTCTCATTCATCTACTCGCGAATGATGCTTGAGATTTAATTTAAATCTCTTTTTTTCCCTAATGTTTTTACTAGAAACAATGAATCTCTTTTAACTACTATAATATAAAATTAAGCACCACATTTTCAATCTCTGTGTACAGCATTTTCCAAGTTGACGCGAAAGGAGCAATCTACTTGACGACTAAAAATGGAACGTTTCCAATATCGCTGACATCCCTGAAGGCTCCAGACGACGCTACACCGCAACACACTCCAACCATTTTGTCTGCGACCGCTAAAAATCTCTCGCACAATACCTCCGAGACACACGACTACTGGGACACCTCGGAAATGTTGCTCTCCAATTACATAAACGGCTCGTATGATGAAGTTAGTGCGTTTACGCTGAAACAAAACGCTAAGAGAAGCATCAACGATGCCGTGTCCAAGAATATTACGTCGGTCCTCGAGAATTTGTTGAAGAATTACGAGAATTCGCAGTTGCCTACACATGGGAAAGGTATGTTTGAATGTAAAAGGTTATAGAAACGCTCTAATAAACAATAGTCACTCGTTTATCAAATTCGACGTCATAACTTTTCCGTTTACAGAAAAAACGTTAATCAAACTAAGTATTGAGTTATGTACGGCACTGTTGTCTCAGTCTTTGTTTTTAGAGCCACCATAATATCTCTTATATATTGTATTAGGATTTTATTTTTGTTTCAGGCTACCCCACTGTCGTACAAACTAATATTCTTATAAGAAGCATGGGTCCCGTTTCTGAGCTTGATATGGTGAGTATAAAATGAATGAAGCAAACTTCACAAACGCTTCTGCTACGAATGTGCTACGCACTTGCTACGAATCTGCTACGCTCTTGCTACGAGTCTTCTAAGACAAAAGGTCACAATTTTTTTATTTGTAAACTCAGCAGAAAGATTTTCTAAAGTTACAAGCGGCCCGTCCCGGCTTCGCACTGGTGTACATTTTTTTTTAATATAGCCTATGTTACTCACGGACAATGTAGCATTCTAATGGTGAAAAAATTTTTTAAATCGGTCCAGTAGTTTTTGAGTTTATTCGTTACAAATATACAAATCTTTCTTCTTTATAATATTAGTGTAGATAAGACGAAATGAATAGTGCATTGATTGCAAAATATTACCTTCGTTAGGATCTTTTGAAAATGCGTAACCTGCTTTTCATAGAGCTACGCGCTTGCTACGAATTCGACACAAGAACAAATAGATTTTTCCAAAACACAACAATATTTCCTAATACATAATATTTTCTATCACAGGATTATTCAATGGACTGCTACTTCAGGCAGTATTGGCGTGACACCCGGCTGTCGTTCCTCGGTCCCATCCGCTCGCTGTCACTTTCTATCAAGATGCTCGAAAGGATTTGGCGACCAGACACGTATTTCTATAACGGGAAACACTCCTACGTCCACACTATAACTGTCCCGAATAAATTGCTCAGGATTAGTCAGCATGGGGATATATTATATTCGATGAGGTAAGCAAACCCGAGGTCTTCCCTACTCACTCGAGCAGTGGAGATGAATTAATTGATGACCAATTTAATCAAACCTATTTAACGAGTCAATGAATTTGGATTGTACATTTGGACATCTATAGACAGCATAAATAGTTGAAGTCACAACCCTTTACTGCCGTATGATCGACTTAAAAGCGGCGTAGATTTTACGTGCTAGCAAATTAGTTTTCCGTCTACTAGATTTGGAGAATTGCGTAACCATGATTTCCAGTCAATCTATGGTAGAAAACTTTACGTCCACAAATACGAAAATCCCAATTAAAACGTTTGAGAATAATTAATTTCATACCCTTTACACAACCAAAGCGTCCGACATTTTTAATTGGCAAAGTGAAAAATATTCCCTGATCCGATTACTCAGTGGAGTTTTCATCGAACGTTAAATCCGGTGGGTATTCTTGTTTTTTAAAATAAACCACCATTGAGATATTGTCTGGATTTATCAAGATTCTTTTTCGTCGTCTTCCTAGTTTCAGTTAACACAAAATTAAAAAAAATTAAAAACGCCCATCGCAACAAAGAAAAGCATTTGATACCCCACTTGGGTATATTTGAAAATATTCGATTTTTCATACCCACTTTTATCCTCCATATCTAGTAAATGGCTACACCGATTTTGATAAAACGTCTAAGAACCATTGCCAAGAAACTAGCTTTCAAAAAGAAAACTGCATCCAAATCGTCTCACTCGTTTAAGAGCTACGGTGCCAGAGACAGACACACACACACATTGCAGTCAAACTTATAACACCCCTCTTTTTGCGTCGGGAGACTTTTTTACAAAGAAGCGCTTGGTATAGCTTCACTTACACAATGCCCTAATCATAGCTCTTTTTCGATATTGAATAGGATGAAAGATGGCCATGTAAGTTTATTTAGGCCACTGCCTACAAAGAAGATCCTACTAGACAACGACTTTATTCGAGCGTTATAAATGACCTACATATTTTAAGGAAAACCGTGAATAATCCATATAAAACTGAATGGTTCGTCTAATTTTCGTCGGAGAATATGCAACCGGCCACCCGTTAATCGGTTTAGTTCCGACGAAATTCGGCAGCAGAATTGCTTCGTTGAATGCGACACACAGGCTCTAAGGATCCTTTTAGTTAATCTAATGCCTAAGTTCAGCGTTGTGAACGTTTTCAGCTATTTACCGTTCTACTTTGCAAATACGTGAACTGTTTCTAACTAAAATCTAGACCATTTTTTAATGTCTGCCTGATTTAGTTTCGTGAAAGCTTAATTGACGACTGATGAAAATTTCGTATAGATTATTGTTCAAAGCTTATTCATAACTAGCTGTTACCCGCGACTTCATTCATGCTGCATGTGTGGGAAAAAAAATGTAGCCTATGTGCTATTCCAGACTATAATCTATCTCTGTGCTAAATTTCATACAGATCCATTCAGCCGTTTTGGCGTGATTGAGTAACAAACATCCATCCATCCAAACTTTCGCATTAATAATAGTAAATAAAGTAAGATAAGCATAGTCATGTCCGTTTGTGATTGCTTCCAGGTTAACTATCAAAGCGAAATGCCCTATGGAACTCCGCAATTTTCCCATGGATCGACAATCGTGTCCTCTTATTCTTGGTAGCTGTAAGTATAACTTAACAGCTGTAATGAAATCCTCTCATATTAAGGTGTAGGTATCAAAAATTAGTCTCTTTGGCCTTCTTCCAATAGTTTACCAAGTCTATTTTGGCCTTTACCCTTGAACTTGGAACTCTTTTCTTGCAGACGCATACTCGAACCAACAACTGGTGTACCAGTGGCAAAACTCTCAAAGCGTCAACTTTGTTCCCGGCATGACCCTCTCACAGTTCGACCTCATCAGTTTCCCTTACAGAAACTTCACGTTCACCCGACGGGAAGGTAAGATACTTACTAAACTATACATAGGTAGGTTCTTGTACATGTAGATAGGTACAAGATAAATACGCCAGGTCATGCATCACATTTATGAAGTTCTCGCTTTGTCTAATACTTGTTCGTACAAAATAAGAACATTATTTAGTTATTTGCGCGTGACTGTACGGATTAAGTATCTACAAAGAAGTTCTATTCATTTAGGAAGAAAGTTTGTCCGGCGCAAACAAGAGTAACCTCCCTTATTACGCAGCCTATACAAATAGAAACGTATTTGTAAACACGAAAAGTCATATTCTCGTTGGATTATATCACCATATTGAGGAAAAGTATGAGGGGCTTCGATGTTATCTGGTTTTTATTAATTTTTAAGACGGCAACTTGAAATTGTGTTAACGGTATGGAAATTGAAGGTATCAAGCGGAAGCTCTCGATCCGACGTCGCCTCTCATAACAGTGCTTTCATCTCCACTAATCACGCTAGGAGTACTCCCACGACCCGGCACTTTATCCGCTTACCGCTTAATGTGATTCCGCGCACATGGGTTTGGGTATGGAAAATACCTCTCAAACTTTGTATATTCACGCCAAACTGGCAAATTCATTAAAACTTCTGATATGCAGCTCTCATAGAATTGCATATTGTATCCGTTCGACGTTTCGTTAATTATTATTTTGTCCATGAATGTCAATAAGAGTAAATACAAAGGTATTATTCCTCCACCTGTAACTACACTCACGGGTAACTCACTCAACCGTAAATGACTTTATCGTCTCTTATTTACCGAAAATTTCTATGCTCTGAACACGTCGCGCTTTTATCTTAAATTGCCTTGCAAAATAGACCTCAAGTGCTTCTTTTTATAAATATGGTTTGCTTTTTTCGTGTAGAAGGCAAATACAAAATAATGTCAAAAGAATTGTAGCGCGTCGCTCCAATGACACGAATCGGCTTTTACGCGCCGTGGAATTTACATTCGTACAAATGGCCCCAGATATGTAACGATTTAAGCAGTCATTGCTTTTTAGTGTTGAATATGTTGCTTCACTTATCCGACAAGTATTGTATTATAGAAAAAACCTGAAGTAATTCTATACAACTAACTATCATTAAAGTTCCACCCATACATTTTCTACAAAATCTAAAAATCTTTTCAGGTGAATTTTCAGTGCTTCAGGTATCGTTCAATCTTCAGCGACATACGGGCTATTTCCTCATACAAGTGTACGTGCCGTGCATACTCATCGTGGTCCTTTCCTGGGTGTCATTTTGGATTCATCGCGAGGTAACATGTAAACACGTTACGATTTATTCAGTGGCAATACAATAGATGGCTCCAAACATTTGCTTTGCACTTTGCAGGCCACTTCGGACCGAGTCGGGTTGGGGATAACTACTGTGCTGACTTTGTCCACGATAAGTTTGGACTCACGAACTGATTTGCCCAAAGTGAGATACGCAACTGCCCTCGACTGGTTCTTACTGATGAGTTTCTTCTACTGCATTGCAACACTCTTGGAATTTGCTGGCGTACATTATTTTACCAAGGTATGGATTAGGATTAAAGTTTGTTTGGAAATACAGTACCTAACGCGTTTTTTGACGTGGCGTTGTGATTGTTTCAGGTCGGTTCAGGGGAGATTGTGATCGATGACGCAGAATGGGAGGAGCTAATAGAAGAAGTTGGCGGCGACGCTTTTGCTGCTCGACAACTAGCAGTGCGCCGGCGGAGCTCAGCTCGATCTACTACGAATTTTGTATGTATCTAGATACCGACCTATCTCTTTGTAGCTTTTACTCTAGTAATTCATGCTAACGGTTCTTATAGCCTACATTTACCTACCTATTTAGCACGTGCGTGTATGTACAATTTAGTTGACCCAAAACTTCGCTTCTTCGTCGGTGGCAGCGCAGAGGTCAACTCGGCTGCATGTTTTGGAGCTCAGAGGGCAGGATAGGAGGTGGAGCATAGTTTGCGACACAGCTCCACACCCACCCCCTACTGTCAAGTTATATATATATAGATATAGGAATATAACTAAGCCAAAGCACATGCTAATAACGTTAAAAAGTAAATCTACAGAACGTTAAAAAATGCCATTCCAGAGCTTCACGCTTCCCGCTCAAAGCAACACCGAGGATAGCGGAGGTCCAGCCGAGCAGACTGCCGTCCGCCTCACCATGGAGCGTACCACGCAAACCGAGAGGAGAGTGCCACGCTGGCGTCAGCTACTCTACTGTCTCGCTGGGGACGACCGGTACAGGAGGCAGAGGCAGGTTGAAGCTGGTACGTGGGATTTGATGACTAAACCCAATCTACTATTTAGTTCCCATTGCTGCCATGCTGGTTACTGGTACAAAGGTCTCCTATCTGGGAGGAAAAGGTAATGGCTCTCTGTGAGGTCATGTGTTCATCGGGACTGTCACAACGAGACAAGTGGTCACGGTTTAGTTGACAACCCTAACAACCGTCAGGAAGAAACGTTAATAGATTTCACAAAAAAGGCCTACACGATTTCAGTACGTCATCTCTATCCGTGCCTCGGAAAGTACTTGAAACCGTTGGTGCAGCGCCTGATCTCTCTTCGACGCTGTCGGATTGCCGTCCGATTGGACTATGAGAGTCAGGGAAGAGAGACACAGGTGGTGTCTGCGCACACACTTGTGCATAATATCATATCTACAAATACAAATACAAAAAAAATACAAAATGGTTTATTGCTTCAACAAGTTTACATTTACAATATTTGTGTTTGGAGCTCCCCTGTAAGCAAGTAATGCCTGTGTTGGGGAGCCCCGCTCTTCCATAGCTAAGCAATACAAAATATGAACTAGGTATTTACAGCTAAGGTATTACTTATCTTACTTGTGTGTGTGTGTGTGTGTGCGTGCGCGTGTGTGAGTGTATGTGTGTGTTGTGCATTTGGTGTTTATAGATATAGGTGTGGTTAAGTTGTGTGATTATTACTACCTAATTAGCACAAGATTTTACTTAATGTGTTCCAAGAGTGTCTCCGTGTCGTCATAATTTAGTAATTTTATCCAATCTGTTAAAGTTTTTTTGCATTCGTAGTATTTTTTTGGGTATATGTTAATTTTACTATTAATTTTATTATAAAGAAAAGCTGATCGCTTGTTGTATTGTCTCCCCGCAAATACAGTTTTTGTATGGGGAATTTGAACGATTAGATCTTTTCTTCTCTGGGTTATTTTACTTGAGTCATATTTTAGGGTTTTCTGCATTTTTAGAATTATTTGAATAATGTATAATTTACGAACTGAGAGCAAATCACTAATCTGATACAGGGTTTCAGTAGGGTATCTTAACTTTTTAAAATACATGATCTTAATTAAGGCCCGTTGGGCGCGTTCTACGTTGATAAAATTGGTTTTTGCAGCCCCACCCCAAACGGGGATGCAATATGTCAAGACAGACTGGATATCTACCGCGCTGATGGCTAAACTTTGATGGGATTTGCCGCCGTGGTCGAAAACAGCCAGAAGGACTATTAGGTACTGTCCAGTGTGGTACAGTAAACCATTATTTTTACAGGTATGCGAGGCCACATAAACAGCGTTTCTCACATCGACAGGGCTGCGAGAGTCATGTTCCCGGCGTCCTTCGCTCTGCTCAACCTGTTCTACTGGATGGTCTACGCGTTCTCCAGTGACGACTTCGCATGGAGCGACAACCCTATGAATACTTTGTCTCATTAGAAATTATGTTTTTAGAAAATTTTCAGTATACCTACTTAGAGCGGATCTCATCAATAAAACTAAACGCGGTCATCACAGTTAGAAACCGCGTTTAAGAGCTTTCAGTGTCAATATTTCATAGCAATTTTGAATCTAATAGCTCTTGAACGCGGATTAGATGTGCTACATGTTTCAAGTGTGTACATTTAGTCTCATTGATAGAAGTATGGAAGAAGTTGTCAGTTTTTATGGCGCCCGTGGGCCTCTGACTTGGATTTAAATGCCGTCAAGAAATATCTCTCAGGCATGCTGGTTTCCTCACGATGTTTTCCTTCACCGAAGCAAGTGATACAATACGCAAATGAATCCGAAAAATCAGAGGTGCGTGCCTTGGGTTCGAACTCGAGACTTATGACTTGGTAGTTCGACGGTCACATCACTAGGCTATCACTGCTAGTCACTATCACTGGCAGTAGAATGATAATGATGATGACATGCAGTCTCGTTGGTGAAATTCGTTTTTTGATTGATAGTAATAGTTACCCTAAGTTTATAAAACTAAGGTGCCAAAATATAGATATTAGATAGGCACATAGGTGTCCACTGTCCACCATCAAAATATTTCACTATAGTTGCTAATTGATTCGTGTTTTTTAAGTTGTCCTAGTTATTTATTATACACCTCGATATCAAAAATGGACACTTAGAATATGGTTTACTTCGTATATATGAAAAATAAATGGTGCAAAGAAGAGAGTGGTGCAGCTTAAAGCAATAGTACAGTCTTTGGGTAGTTTTGCCCTACAAAAAGTGGAGTAAAAGCGGTTTTGACATATATTGTTTAGGTATGGGGGCCTAATAAAAATCCAAGTTTTCGACCTAAGAAATGTAAGTAATTTTGTCTTCTTTATACTTCCCATAGACACTTTTGCCACAAAGTCAACTGTTGAGACATTATTTGAAAAAAATCTAATTTGGCACATTCAATTCAAGATGGCGGCTCGCGCGATCACTTCCCAAGGTCGAAAACTTGGATTTTTATTAGGCCCCCATACCTAAACAATATATGTTAAAACCGCTTTTACTCCACCTTTTGTAAGGCAAAAGCGTTTTTATGCCCCCACAGACTGGACTACAACATAAACGGCAGTTTTTAATCCCACCCAATGTTGAAATCGATTTATTCTTCTCCAAAATCTATTTATAAGGATCTTTGTTTTTGTTTCTCGCATAGCTTTTCCTAGTCACTGTAAAATCTGTTCGTGACTTTTCAATTAGGTGATATTAATCTAACTCGAAACAGTAGAACAATCATTTATGTAATAATTCATGTGTCCAAGGTAGAAATAAATAGATTTGTATGTATTTCACGTGTTTTATTATAGTCAAAAACTAAAGCCATTATAGGGGTATAGTGAATCTTGTTGAAGTCAGAAATCTTGAACACTTTGATCTTATTATTAATAAATACAATGCTTTTACACTTTTTATTACAAAATATAGAAGTTTAAGAAGTACAAAACATTCCTTAGTCTTGCCCGTAGGCCTATTATATTTATTCGGAGGTGAAAGTGTACGCACGACAAACAATCGAGCTATACAAAACCAGTTTATGCGTTTATCTCTCATTGTACGGGAAATCTATACAAAGCGAGGCCAAGTTGTAACGGAAATGTATAGCTTGATATGTCGCCGTGGGTACCGGGTATTTTTAGTGATATAGGAAACCTTTCAGGCGTTATTTATGCGCTAAGATTAATTGATAAAACGGGATAGGAAAATGGCTATCAAAAAACCAAAAGTATATACGCGTGGACAATTCTCATCTCTACTTTTGGTTCGTAAGAAGGTAGGTAACATCTTTCGAGTCCTGCAAGTCACCCTAGTCACTAAAAAATCACAGTGAATATTCGTTTACATAGCCTCGTTGACGATCACAATTTATCATTACTATCAGTACATTTATTACCTACCTACATACATGTCATAAAATAAATAGCATAGGAACATCGACTACCAATATTTAAAGCTTGGTGTAATCTTAAATACTTATATTATGTGCGGAACAAGTCAAATTTTGTCTCTTGGAATAATGATCACTTGATTTCAAAAGTATCTGTTCAAAGAACTTCCCGATATCATAGATAAACAGTGTGTATACAACATTAGTTTTAGTATATGCGAAACCTGAAAAACGTGTCTAGTATTTTTATGTAAAGAATCTATGTACAAAATTTCAAAACTGTATCATGAAAAATCACAAAGTTATAAGCTTGTTCTGTTACCTAGTTTTCCGCACAAAAATGTGGTCACCACGCAGCGCGCGCCTCCAGCGTCGTCTTGAGCTCATTGATAATAAATTTGGCAGCAGGTACCTAAATTATTGCGATAGGTACTTAAAGTCGCTCGGTGTCCAACTTTTAACTTTTTTAAATATTTTTGGGAAATATAACATGGTTTAAAATGATTAGAATCGATTCAGTTACTTATTCTGAACAAACTATATTCAGGTTTGGCATATACTAAAAATAATGTTGTATATAAGGTCTATCTTTTCATACACGACATATTTTAAGAGTAACTTCTATAAGTCGTAAAGTCGCCATAGCAACGAAAAAAAAATTATCTGAGTGTTTTTTTTTTTACAAAATTATTATAATTCTAAAATTTTTTGAGACTTTTTTCATAAAACCTTTACTCCCATATTCTAACAAAGACAGTAGGTAAATACGACGTTGTAAACTACCGTAATGGATGCTTAAAAATAAGGAGCCAGTATTTATTTTGTGGGTCAAGTAATTTTAAATTATTTATTTTTTATAAAAAATAAACTCAGATAAAAAAAAATCCCTTGAAATGGCTTTGTTATAGCCGTTAGATGATTCCCTGAAAATATTTCGTGTATGAATAGTTAGACACTATATAAATCTTTGCGCAATATTGTGCCACAATGTTTTAAGTCAATGTACCTACGTTATTTTGTCAGTCTATTCGTCAACGAGGCCCATTACTCCGACCGCATACATCCTGACTTCTCGCGGTCTGATACCACAAGCTGCCTAATCAAGCACTGAAAATGTAAAACTGGCTTTTGGACCGCCTATTAATTTAATTGCCACGAAAAGTGAGTGTGCAAATATTGCACAAATATTTGAATTTCCAATCAAATGACCGCGAAATAACCATGTATGCAGTAAGAATTAGATGCCCGATAATATTATATTATAATACATAGTTCTGTCAGCTGCACGAATATATCTCACGTGTTTTTACAATAAATACAATGTGTGTTTTTTAAAAATAACCTGCACACAACAGCAGATTAAAAGAAACAGATAAATAATATGTGTACGATGTAACCTAACATCTTTAGTATAGAGAGAGAACAAACGATATCAAATGTTACATTCATATCTGTCTAGATATACATAATTATATAACACATCTCTAACAAATATCACAAATACATAAGTTTCTATTATACTCGTCATAATTGAAAATGTATTTAAGAAGAGGTAAATTTCGAAGAGAGCTATATAGACTAATTAGTATGCCTGTTGGTCCAACATTCTGTAAATATACTAATTCACTTCGTTGCAAAACTGCCAACATTTAGTACGCCATTTAAAAGTAGAAAATAGACATTTTGAAGGCATATAGTTTAAATACATAGTGGAATGTATAGGTTTTTTTTTAAGGCTTTCATCATAAGTATGAAAATTACCTACTACGTCAACATTACATGGCGAATATTAAATTGTATAAATATCGTCAATACGTAGTTTTAGAACATTCGCGTGGACATTACTGAGTTATTAGGAAAATAGTTCACTAATAATGCACCGCAAATATGACCAATCAATATTTATAGCGAGTTACATGAAATTAATTCACCAACTATACAGGGTGTAAGGGACAGCCCTCCACAAACTTATGGGGTGAATTCAGTATATCATACTAAGATGACCGGTACAAGAAAGAAATAATTTCAGGAATGTTATGGGAATCCAATAATTTGTATTTGTTTCATTTCCTCATACTCAATGTATCGTTGCCGTGGCAAAACGCGCGTAAAGAACGGCAAGCGCGACGATAAGTTCGATGAACTCTGTTACCAGGCAGGAAGTGAACAGCTGATTTCACGCATCGTTCATTAGAGTATTTCAACATCCATTGTTGGGTTTTTGATTTTAGCCGTTTTATTTACATAAATGGAGTGCTGCGTACAGAGAATGTAATTGTACATTGAAAAAATGGAACAGTAACTGAAAAAAAAAAAAATTAAGACCGGAGAAAAATTCCGGTGGAATATGATTCAAAATAAGGAGCTGAATGCACCCTGTCAGTTTGTGGAGGGCTGTCCCTTACACCCTGTAGATTCGTGCTTAAAGTAGTTTACGTAATGAGCAAACAGTATGTAGGTCCCGTAAGTACTTATTTATATAGTATACAGGATTTAAAAGGATGGTGCGTAAATAGTATTTTGGTAAGCTTATTCATAATTATGAGCAGAGCGGCGCGTATTCTAATTTAAAACCTATGGTACTGTCGCTCCGACATTCAAGCTGCATTTTGCCTTATTAACATTATGTATCGGCGTCTTTCGCTTGTCTATCATTATAAAATAATCTAGTAAATCGATTTCTGCTTATAATGAATGCGAGAATCATACAAATATTACAGATAATCTGACTATCTACTGTTGATTATCAGAATCTATACAATGCAACGCACTAAGTGCTCAGATTTACAAATCTTTTACCGCAAAAGTGTTATCTTATAATATAAATAATGTTGAAAGATAGTCTTGTTCAGTAATATGATATTGAATATATATTGCAACGGACCCTAACTCCTACGGAACCCGATCTATAAAATTGACAAATGAGTTGTATAACGGTAAGCGATGCGCTACTACATACACAATATAAACATATCTACTCACTACAAAGTATTAGTACCATTTACTTAAATCTAAACACATCGATTCAATTACATTATATAAATATAAAATTTTATTTGCTAGCCCAAGTGGGTTAATATTTACTTTTATATACAAATATAAATTTATTCTCCGTAATATAAGAAGGTAAATTTGAATATACAAGTCATATAAATGGCGATGATCCAATTTTTAAAATAAAAACAGCTGCCGTCAATCAAAATAAACGCTCTCTTTCTAATCAAGCACGGCTTACGTCAGCACTATACAAATCTATAAACTAATACATCATAAAAACTGGACCATTCCCATCGAATTTAGAAGACTAGAACACTGGTCACAGATATTTCGGTATAGGCAAGGAGATTTTAATAGTTTTCGATCACTCATCCAAATTAAATATCCACATACTCGCACACTCTCACATTTCATCCACATAAGCTAAAATAACAATAAATTAATAGCCTGTGCAACCCCGAGTATTATCTCAAGCTCTTTCATCTCGCTTACAATGGACTGCACACAATAAATAAGAATTTCATATATTCACATCTCCAATATAAATAATTAAATCACAGATTCTATATTTCATTATGAATATTTTTTTATCTACGTATCTTTTCTACCTAAGACGAGATAAACGTTCATGTTATCTTTGCCTTTAACGTACACGCTACCGCGCTGCTCGAACTCGTAGCGAGCGGACAGCACCGGGATACAAGCCTCGCCCACCTGGATCCTCTTTGGCACGCCCGTGGAGTCCATCCGCGACGCGATGTTCACGGCGTCGCCCCAGATGTCGTAGAACAACTTACTGGTGCCGATGACACCCGCCGTAACATCACCGAAGTTATAGCCGATTCTAAGAATAAAGTCGAATTCGAGCAAGTCTTGGTTGAAGTTATCGACCACTTTCTGCATCTCCAGCGCGAACTCCATCAGTTGGTAGAGATGGTCGTGTGTCCCGCGCGACTCGTGCCGCAGGTCGGGGTTCAGTCCGCTAGCTGCCATGAACGTGCTGCCAATAGTCTTAATCTTCTCCACGTGCTGGAACTCCGGCCTCTCTAACAACTCATCAAAGTCCGCTATCAACTCGTTAAGTACCCGCAGGTATTCCTTCCCTTTCAAATACGACTCGTCGTACATTTCATTAAAGTTGACTATACTGGCAAATATAATGGCAACATCTTTGTGATTCTCAGAATATTTGGCAGTGTTTTTGAGCTGGTCAGCGACGTGGCGTGGTATAATATTGTGAAGCAACCAATCGGCCTGGTTCCTCATGTTCTGTACCCTCTGTTTGTCGCGGTTGGCCACCACATTACTATAAAAACTCAATCGGTAACTAATTTCAAATTCGTGATTTAAGAACCACACCAGCATCAATAACAACGCAACATCTAAATAAAGCTCCGTCAAATGTAACTTGTGTTGGTGTCTATCAAAGCCTATGGTACCATTGCCGTTGTTGATGTCGACCCAGTCGATCATTGAACTATTTTCGAAGCCATAGTCGGATATATTCTGAGCAAACATTTGTGGGGTTAGCCTTAAATTAATATCAGCATTTTTCAGCAATTGAGTATTAGCTTCGTGACAACCCAGCACGGCAAAAAATAGGAACAAACCAGCATAAAGTGTCACTAGAGTATTTTTTACAAGCCAGTTCATCTGAGTGAAGTTGCAGAAGTGTACTATACTTATACACAACAGGTAAACGTAAAACGACTGTTCACCTCTCAGGATCGTCATTGTGGTATTTTCACAGGAAAAATTGAGAAGCACTGCCAATATTGGTAAACTGATGAGTAAGCCACCGGTCAAGTGCCACGGGAACCAGTTAGACATTTTTCTGAATATCCTCACCGACCTAGAGATGGACTCCGTGAGTGCTTCATGATTCGTCTTCCATTTCAGGTAATGTCTATAGGAACATAGTGCCATAGCCACGATTTCTATGCACAAGAAAAAGATGAACCATCCAATGGAAGATGTCCAGTCACTGTATAATGTGAATATCGAAGCCGTGACCGCTAAGAATATAATGGCTGAGACTAGAATGTCTAAAGCGGTGTTGAATCTAGAAGTAGTGAGCGTCGGCGGGAAGTCTTCGCAGTCATCACTTCTGTGAGCCTTGTCTCTGTAATGTCTTTCTATTTCGGAGGATTTGAAGAAGAGAGTGAATCTGTTGAGGGGTGGTTGTACGAAGTAGTTGATGCCGGAGCGCGCGTTGTCTTGTACGCAGCGGATTAGTTGCAGGTCGGATTGCTTGCGCAGTTTCTGCAGGGACTGGACTTGTTCGTCGTTGAGCGGCGGGGGCAGGCGACTGCGCGAGTGCTCGTTGAGTGAGGACTGGCTCGATGTGTAGTAGCCGGACACGCGGTGCTGCATCATATCGGGGTGCGACGTCGCAATGTGATTCAGAGCGTAGATCTGTAAGTATAAACCAAACCATTTTAAAATTATAACGGCTAATGCCGCAGTTTGCAAAATAAGCAAGGAAAAGTTGGGTTGGTCACGTTTGTCGAAGGGCCAGTGACCAATGGCTCAGACGAGTGTATACGGTGTACCGGTAAGCCTAGTGTGGAACGTCCCCCAGCTCGGTAGACGGACAACCTTACGAAGGTCGCTGGGACAGACTAGATGAGAAAGGCAGAGGACAAAGTGTTGTGGCGCAATTTGGGAGAGACCTAAGTCCAGCAGTGGACTACGATATGGCTGGGTTAATTCATCATCTGTCTAGCTTTTTCCCAACTATATTGGGGTCGGCTTCGGGCCACTTTCACTACCTATAACGACTGTCAAAGATCTACAAATGACAGCCAACGGTTTAACGTGCTTTCCGAGGGACTGAGGAAACTCGGTAAGTAATGGGTGCGGCTAAACCTGAAGATCGACCGGAGCGGCTGTTAAAAAGTTAATTTACTACCGGCAATCGCTAGCCGAGTGTGGGGATGAGTGTCGGCGTACCCTCGTTACAGAAGTGGGAGGAGACCTGTCGCTGCCGACCGTTGTTCGCTCGATGATCGGCAGCGCAGAGTCCTGGGATGCGGTGATGTCTTTCTGCGAAACCGTCATGTCGCAAAAGGACGCAGCGTAAATGGAGAGGAAGATGACGAGGTCCCGCCCAACCCGCAGCAGACGCACCGGGCATTGGCAGAGGGCGGACAACGTCATCTTCCGGCCCTTCTAAACAGGTTCAGCGGCGATGGATCCAGGAACATCCATCGCCACTTGCCACCCATCACACTGATCCCGAGAAAGCAGCCCGTAGTGTTCGACGCACGCCTGTCTTAGACGTAACGGGGGGAGTTTTACACCTCACTCCCCCCGGGACAAGGCTCGCATGTCGAGCGGGCCGGCACTAGTCCGAGGCAGCGGAAGCCGCATTAGATCTTGCTGGCGCCCGAAGCAAGTGTGCGAGGGAAACACCGGTGAGGTTTTAGTTAGTACGAGTCTAACAGACCCCTCCGCTGTCTCCAGGACGGAGGACCACCATTGAGGATTTATTCATCGAGGTAACTCCCCGAGCGAAATAGTACCTAATGCGCAGACGCATTCGCCAGTGATAGCGCACGATGACGCAAAACTCAAACGCAAGTGAGAGGCCTCGATATAATTAAAGTTGTGACAATGACGCAGGCGTCAAACGAAAGCTCAAAGTATAAGTTAAATCATCAGCTTTTAAATAACAGCTAAATTAAGTATTATTATATCGTCCGTTTAGTGGTAATAGAATTTCCCTATTATAACATCGAGTCATGGCACTAGAAAGAAAACAGAAGTAAATGACAGTGGTACAAAAAAAAAGGATGATTCACGCGTTGTGGTAAAATGAAACATATAACCTACTTTTCTACCTTAACAAATATGTACCTTACAGTTAAGAGCACTAACATGTATGAGGTATACTCGTAACACTTTTAAAAGTGATTTTCTTCTACTGTATTTATTGTAATTTCGTGCTGGTACTACACAGTATTTAGGAACTCAAACTAATCTAAAATAGACCATTTCTCTAAGTTGAAATCGATATTTCACGTGAATCGCTTTTTAAATTTCGTCAAATGTATACTAATTAGTGCTCGTTGCACATGCGTAACCATTAGTACTAGATAGATCATTTTATCGTCCCCGCAAACCGCGCAACTTTCATCGAAATCGTTAGAGCCGTTTTCGAGAACGTGATTATAAATATTGCTCTTTTAATATTGGATAGTCTTACTATTTTATTTTCATCCCACTTGAAATAACGAATATTTTGTACACGTGAAAGGAACTCAAGGCAATCTTTTACGAGTAACGTAAGTGCCACACTGAAATATATTTCAGGGTGCCCATCGTTCCATCCATGTTTTCATCAAAATCCTGTTGTTAATGTCTACGAGCAAAGGTTTGGGCAAGACTTATCGAACTTTGTATGATCAAAAACAGCATAGTCTAAGAGCTGTTTTCGTCATTAATTTATATTTACTAATAATATCAAGATAAGCATCTATCTTGATATTATTTGTAAATATAAATTTATGAGTTTTCCTCAAGATAATGAACTTCAGAGCTCGTATCAACTTTATTTTCGTCACACTCTCGACACTACAAAATCCCCTGACACCTAGATATGTGACATTTGCTGTTTATTCGTTGGTGACGTCAGCAGCACCCACTGGGACAACGTAAGTGATTTGTAACCTGACTCCTATTCAATGGAAATGTGGGTGTAGCGTCTAACTATTCTATATTAGTAGCTAACAACCGTATTTCATATCAGTAACCAGTAAAATAGGCACACGGAATGTCAGACACTTTATGGTAAAGAAAAATTCACTCAAAATTCTAAGTTTTCACACCAACAAAACACAATAAACAACACGGTCACGCAGTTCTAAACCCTAATCACTGCACATAAAGCTGAAAGCTAGTACAAATTACGATGCAATGGCATGACGGGCATGCTTTATGACTGCAGCACACAGCTCTAGGGGCATATGTTTATAATTTATTAAAAGCATGTTTACGATGCGATACCATTTCGTGAAAAATCTCCGGGCTTTAACTCAAATCTGCGTCAAGTTTATTTATGTGTAAGAAAAAAAGTTGATATACCTACATGCATCATACATACATGCGGATTAATTTAGCATGTTTTACTTACGTTATAAGTAAAAATAGGAACATCAAAGTTGACCTGTTGCTGTATGCTGGAGCGTCGGCTTGTGCTTCTGATGCCGGAGTCCTTGCGGCTGTTCACTGAGGGACAGAGGCTGATGACGTCATCGGGGGGTCGCGACGTCTGCGGCGAGGGGAGGGGCAGGTTCAGTCTTCGTTCCTTATGACGAATCAACTCGTCCTGGGTCGTGATCGTCGAACTGCGAGCACGACAAACTGGCACCTACAATGTATTTAGAAAACAACATTTTAACATTTTTTATCAGAAAATAGGTTGCTATTTATGCTATTTATTAAGTTCTCGTTACCAGCTAACACGTGTTAAATGTATGTGTACACAAGTTTTCTCGCTTGTGTTGTATGGGTGATAAATAATTCGTACACGGTGCGAAATGCGCGATCATACTATCCAAATACTGCAAATAAAAAGTTCATGAATTGATTTGCAGCAGATTAAGTTTGAGCCTTTTTTGTAAAATCGGTCTATAACTCTTACTACTGCGTATGTAGGTATAGTAATTAATAAAGTTCGCGGCCATACATAAACAAAGTAGGAAACTTGATTCCGCTATAATTATGTAATCTTAAGATAATAATCGCCTTAATGCGGGATTACTTGGAGTTTTCCGCGACCTGCGGTCACGAGGAAACTAATTCAAATGGTAAACATAATACATATAAATGCTGAAAGTTACATGTCCTACTAACGCATAGCAGACGGCGACGACTAAGTATTGTAAACATCGACTGGTCAACACAATCATGCTTATCATAGAAAAAATAAATCTTAGATATATAAAATGTAAGTGTCTTTTTGTAATTTCTAAATAACAGCTTTTTACTGAATGTTTTTTTTTTTTTAGTAGTACTAAAAAAATAAAGTCTGTTTATCTGTCTGTTTGTCCCAGCTAATCTAAACGGCTGGACCGATTTGACGGGACTTTTACTAGCATAAAGTTAATGTTATAAGGAGTAACTTAGGCTATTTATTTTAGAAAAAGGATTAGGGTTCCACGCAAAAAATGAAATTACTAACCAAATCCAATTCAAATAGAGAAGTAACATTTTTATAATAATTTCACGCGGAGGAAAGTCGCGGACACTAGCTAGTGATTAATACAATAATTATGTGCACTTCAATCTCAACCACAAATCACATTTATTAGAGGACTAACGGATAACAAAATAATAATTATTACAAATAAATTACGCAAACGCCTCTATCTCTTACGACTTACATTGATGAGAGTCAAGGGCGAAGTCATAAAGTTTATGTTTCGTAACCAAAACTTTTGATAATCTCGCAAAGATATAAACCCGATAGATAAGATGCTATAAAAACAAACATCATGATCGTTCAAATATAATTCTATTAATATTTCCTAGCTGAGCGGAGCGCAGTTAACTTGCGACCTTGGAATGCAGATCTTCTTAAAACGTTTCTTATCAGAATCTGTATTATCAATAGTGTATTGACTTGGAGTCTTGGACGTGTCCCATGGCCGATGTCGTTAGTCGTTAGCAATATTTAAAGATCCGTGACTTAAAACAAAGCACTCAAGTCTGACACTTATACAATACCTTTTATTTAGTCTCGGCGATTATTTGTGACTATTTCTTACAATGTTAAAGCATGCGGTTTCCTGCTGGATACTATTTGGAAAAAATAATTTAAATTTACCTCAATATTGTTCGATCTTCCATATTGAGACCGGTAGCTGCTACTTCTGGCGAAAGGCGACATGTTACTCCTTGACTGACTCAAGTACGATCGTATGTCGATGATTTCCCTCTCAAAGGACGCCATGTCATGACACAGTGGTGGTATGTTCAGCTTGACGGTACTCTGCGCCGGCCTACTCTTATTGTCTTGAGATTCTATCACAATAGGCACTTGCTGGTAACCATTACTGGACTGCATACCAGACCCCGCGTCTCCCCTCTCCAAGAAATGTATCGACTTGTCAGTCAACTCCTGCTTTTTCATCTCATGAAGCGGCGTATCCGAATGTTTCCGTAAAAATCTAGGCACTTTCCAATTTTTCAATTTTGTGGTGTATTTGCCATAGCTCCCTAAAATAATATTATTTGTTATTTATTAGAATATCAGTGACATAATATAAACTGAGCTACCCGTTACGCAATATATTATACACAATTACACATGCACAACATTGTATGAGTGTAGCGTCGTATAGCTAATACCTAAGCACATTGTTTTCGAGCGTGACGCGAATTGTTTTTTTAGTCTAGAAAAACATCCTTCTAAGTAGTAGTGTGTAGTCAAAAATCGATGTCACGCAGTAAGTAAGTAATAGAAACCTAAATAAATAAATAAGAAACGGAAATACTAAGAGATTTAGTTGCCAGACATCATGAAGATACAATAAAAGATAATCGCAATGCTGAAATCAATTGAGGTTTCAATTTCAGACATATCTTTTGTTATTTCTAGCAATTTATGTTGAAGTCGGTCGGTAACATTAACATCGTTCTCGTTAAATTGCTACTATTTCTGTTTGCAATGAAAGCAGGAGAAATCTATAGTGACTTTAATTGCTCGCCTATAAAATCGAATTTCATTACATGTTTACAGTTTATTTGCTCGATATTACTGGCAGCCAATGCTGATACGAAATGCGTACTGTCGATTTATTCAGAACATGCGAACGAAGTATTAAATAATTTTATTAGGTATGATTTCTGATTAAAGGAATCTTTTTTTTTTGTAGAAATGAAGTTAGGCAGATATCGGAGAGAATGACTAACACAAATCATTCCACTCATGTCGTGATCTGTGTGACAAAGAGCATCACCTTCACGTAATGAAGTCACTCTATATCTTATCAGCTTGCGCCTTATTCTTGAGATAAATAACAATTTTCTTCGGTTCAATTCATTATATTATACTGGATCCAAGTAAAAATACGAACAGATATTAAATTCACTAAAAATAATTATGAGCACAACACAAATTTCAGATTGTTGTTGTCGTTGTTGTTACAATGTAGATGTTATCACAAGCAAAAATTCGGAATGTGCGTGACAGCAATTTTATAGCCTCGATGTTTCTAATTAGCGGCATAACTCCCTGATGATCAAATCCGCCAAATTCATTGACGTCCAATCTATGATGTAGCTTTCATAACTGGAAACAAACAAAAACTCACCTACAGAAGTTGGACTCTTCGAAGAGCTGTCAGTAGTTTCAGGGAATCCCTTCGTCTTTTCGTCCAGCTCAGTATCTGAATCCAATATACTGGGCAGTGAACTAGCTTTTGTTCGGAAATGAAATGAACTTGGGGAAAGGAAGTTTTTAGAATCTTTTCTGGATCCTAATCTGTCGTCGCCTCTGGGTGACGTCGGTAGTGGGGAGTGATTACAGGAAAGGACGGACTGAGGGGATGCTGCAGGGGATATAATTAGGCGTAAATTGATAGGATTAGAGGCAGTCAGACAGTTTTCATAGTTATAGGGGGAGTACAGCTGGCGGCCTTCGATAAAATAGGTTTTATGACCTAAACAAACAGAATTGGTTTTAGAATGTGTCCACAATACAAATGATCGTGCAATCGTAAATCTATTTATAAATACACTCACCAAAGACGTCATCGCCCTCTTCTAAGATATAGGAACCTCCAAGAAATTTAGCAGTCTCTTCTGATATGTGGACGCGACCTGGCTTCCCAGTGGATTCCATTTTGTTGGCGAAACTGACGTCATTACTCCAGACATCGAATTTAAATCGGCGTGTGCCCACAATACCGCACAGGACGGTGCCGGTGTGAACCCCTACTCTCATATTTATTCCCTCACCGCGCACTCTATCGAATTCCTTTATAGCGTCTATCATTCCTGAAATATTTATTATGAATTAGTGTCGGTATCGGCATGGTATTCGTACATGGCGGAAGCGAAATTTACTGAAGCTTATTTTAAACACTGATCATGTTTGGATATTAGATATTGGGCTTATGCGAGGTCTGTCTTAGCAAGGTCTGCCCAGAAAGATACCAGCTTTGGAATCAATGTTGGCATTTGAGAGGGGGCCCCTTTAACCCAAAACTGATCTATTTATCGACTCGATAGTTGAAATAAAATTCTGTTTAGAATAATACGTACCCAGTCCCATTTCTACACAGCACGTAGCATGATCAGGCCTGGGCTCGGGACAGCCAGATACGCAATAGTAACAATCACCCAAAGTAGAAATTTTCTCACACCCATGATTTTGGCATAACTCATCAAACTTCTCAAATAGGTCATTTAATATATTTACTAATTCTTCAGCACCCTTGTTACTTGACATCTTGGTAAAGCCGACAATATCAGCAAATAGTATACTGACATTGTCCATAGAGCTCATGTTGAAAGGCCTGAATAACGACTTGATGTCTGATGCGCCGGGGTGCGAGTGTCTGGGTTTGAGCGGACAGTGTGCCTTTTTTAAAATAGCCTCTGTGTCAAGTACTTGCTCCTCCAACAACCAGCTCGCCACTTTGGGTGGCATTACAGAATGAATCATCTTCTCTTTCAGTTGCTTCTCCATTTCCAGCTGCTTTCTTACTAATAGACTCTGCCCTACTTTCATAAACGTGCCGCGCATTCTCACAAAGGTCATTAAATATATATGTACACCAATTATGTGGACACAAAGCTGCAGTAAAATTCTCACAAACATTCCAGGGCACTGCCATTCTTGCTCTGACAAATGTAACACAATATTCAGTACTTCAAACACTATTGAATACAAAATTCCAATGATAACACAGGCATACAGTGGTAATGGTGTTAGCGTGTATATAATCAGCAATATCTCAATGCACATGGTGAAGTGTCCAGACTGACTAATGTCGGCAGCCTGAGAGAATGCCGTGTCTAACCGTGTGGTGAGTGTCACCAGTGACAGGCTGAGAGTACACAGAGCGAGTGCCATGACCAGGGATAGTTTGAAGGTGTACACTTTATAGATATTTGTAAATGTTACAAACAGCATAACAGATGTTATCAAGAGGACGCCAGCAAATATAGAACACAAAAATGGCCACTTCACTGTTATGCCATTCAAACCAAGAGCCACAAAGTAGACAAACCATGATATAGAAAATATCAAAATGTATAAAAGTGCAAATCTGAAAAAAGAAAAAATAAAAAACATCAAATTTGTTTAGTTAATGATAAAGTTGTGACATCAAGCAATTTATCAGTTTACTGACATTCATGCACAAATGTTACACACTTATAAGTGGATTAACTCTTGGAGAGCACTTACCTAAATCTTAGTCTTATTTGTCTAAAGGAACTGCTTCTGTATTGGCCTTCAAGTATCTCTGAATCAAATCGGGGGTTCCACCAGGTTCCTGTTGCAGCCCTTTCAAAGGCAATGGGTATGGTGAGCCCACAGCAGTTGGTGGTGGGGTTGTTACGTGCCAGGTAAGCCTGGACATGAGGAGCCAGTCTAATCTGAGCATCTTCCCCCTCAGAGCAGTCAGCATCATGTTTGCTATCAAACTGTTGCGACCCATCACTGCAGCTGACACACCCACTTGGAGCATTCATTTTTTTTTTAAATATTTCATGTTATCCATTATTAAACCACAGCAACTGTTCTGGCCATATTTGAATCTGATTAAGAAAACAAGCTATTGTAATGTTATTTATGCAAATATGATTCATATCACAATTCTTTGTTTTATTTCAAAACTTATTTTTGTATTTAGAACACTGTGTATTTATTTATAATATTCATATCTGAAAGCAAGATAAAGTTAAAACAAAATAGAACAATATCCTTGATTACAAACAAAATGAATCAGCTGTTCCTATAAGTCAACATTTGATAATAATAAAATATATATAATAGGTTTTTTTAAGAAATATTTAAAAATGTAATTAGTAAGTAAGAAGATAAATAAACAAAATAATAAATATATATAAATGAAGATTTCTATTAAATTAAGAAACAAGAAGAAACCAAAAGTAGATACTTGATTGCAAGAACTTACAAGTTTACAGCTTACATTTTATGCAATCTAACATAATTTATGAGAAAAACATAATTATGATGTGTCTTTTAAAGGCATTTTTGAAGAGTATTGTAGTACTAAGTTGACTAAGTACTAAGTTGTACTATACTGAGCTACTAAGATCAAGATAACATCAGTGTTTGACTAGACTCAAGTGGATTGAGCTACATAAAGATGGTATTGTAAGGCAGGCTCAATTTATTTTAATACTAATTCACAGATGGCTTGTAAGTTTGTACTTTACATGACTTAACATTCACCTAATGACCAAATTATTAATATATTAAATTGACTTGCTGTTATAAATATAGAAAACACCCAGATATTAAAATTTCAAGAAAAGCTAAGGATGTATTTTTAAAATTAATTTATCATCGATTGAATAAACAACTTACACGTAACATTATATACAGACTACAAATAGAACTAAACTAATGATAAAAATAAGACTAAAAGTAAAATTATTAATTATAAACTAAATTTATCATACTTAGCAGGTAACACAGAGGATGTGCCAGCATTTAGAGGATGTACTTAGTTTTTAATTTACAGAACACAACAAACTCTCATTTATTATACCATACCTACATTTCAGTGATTTTAAGTGAAGGCTTGAATTAAAAAAATAGGAACATCAAGTTCTAACTCACATAGGATCTTCATTATCGCCATTTACATTCTATCTAAGATCAATATTTACATTCTTAATATTACTACTAAGTTTTGCAGAGATTAAACATTATTTTTAGTCAAAATATAAATATTTTACTTACCAAATCATTCTCACTTGAAATTCTTGACGTTTATTGATCAAGGTTATTACAGACCAATTCTATGTGAATAATAATATATCCGATTTGAAAAATAAAAACTTGCTCACTTTTATGTCATGAAAAAATTAGTTTATCATATTTCATCGCAAAAACCCAAATCAAGACTAAAAAATCACAAAAAGACACACAATTCACACAAGACTTTACGTTTTAGAGATGTTCGCATGACATGAAATGTGAAATGTCGTAAGAACTCAGCTGAAGTAAATCGATGACAGTTTACCATTTTTAGATGCACGCATAGTCGATTTATGAAATGAAAAAATCTTCTCGATCGTGCTGTTATTTAATTTGTACCATTTTCCAGGTTTTATTCAGCAGATTTTATATTATAAACTGATAATGACAAATAAGTAAAACCCAATTAATATTAAGGTCAATGAACGTCATAATCATCAACCTCGGACTTTCTTTACTATCTTGGATTTGGCTTGCGGTATAACCGGATACAGTGCTTTCCGAGGCTCGGAGAGAACTTGCTATGTGTCTGAACTTGTATGGTCACCTAACCACGGCCCAACCTCGGCAAGCACGGGTTACCCTTGTAGAGCGGAAACCAGAGCGATGAGAAAGACGTTGTAGAAGACGATTATTGGAAGAATTTGTCTGTGCAATTATGGATGAAGTTATGATGACGAATAACTACCGGTGATTTATTGTGAAGGACGGTACGGTTAACAAATGCCGTCCAGGCGAATCAATCTGTCACATTATCTACAGGTGTTCTCGTCTGGCTAACGGAGAGTACTTGTATAAACAAACCCTTGTGGCCAGGATTATCCATCAGCAACTTGCTCTAATATACAATCTTGTGGAATCGGAAGTACCGTGCTATAGTTATGTGCCGACACAGTTCTCTAAAATGGCAATATCACATTGTACTGGGATCAATCCATCATCACTGACAGGACTATTGTAGCGAATAAGCCTTATATAGTGGTGGTGGATCGATCAGACCAGCGCGCAATGATTGTTGATATAACGGTCCCGCATGATGAGAACCTCATGAATACCGAGAAAGATAAAGCAAATCTAGCTTATCAAGCTAGAGCCTTAGCAAATCAAGTATCTTGATTTGCCTCGCGAGGTTGTCGACATGTGAGATGTGGACT
Source organism: Noctua janthe (assembly GCA_910589295.1). NCBI lineage: Eukaryota > Metazoa > Arthropoda > Insecta > Lepidoptera > Noctuidae > Noctua > Noctua janthe. Next base: position 7,562,407 of record OU342560.1, read on the forward strand.
CGGCGATTATTGTGCCGATAGTCCTATCAGCCCATAGCTTAACTGCCAAGAGCCTCGATCAACACCTGAGGAGGCTTTCATTAGGCAGCTGGATCAAGGGCTTGATTCAGAAAGCGGTACTCCTGGACACGGCTCGTATTGTTAGGAGGTTCCTCTCTCTGGGACCCTGACCGCTGGTAGCTTAGATCCTGTTCCCGACACCGGTGGGCCACTATATTTTTATATTTTTAAATGTTTTTTTTTTCAGAAATTTTTTAAAATATAAATTTATAGGTACAGTCTGTCAAGAAAGTCATGAAAAAAAGGGAGGGCGCCACCATCATTTATATGGTATCCCAATAAATTTCGACTGAAAAGTTTTGATACTTTATTTATAAAATACTAAACAGTAATTACTGATTATTATTATTATGCGCCCTTTACTGTCATGTGGATTATCTGACAGCTATCTATTTGAAACTCATCTATCGAACTATCTGACACTCAGGGTGCTAAAAAAAAAGTTTTGACTTTCATTGGTAGTACTGAACAACATTTCTCTTCTAATTTCATTCAAATGACATTAAATTCTAACTGGTGCTTATTAGTTACGTACTCTGTAGTTTGTTTGTACCTGATTTTATATAAATTTGCAAATTAGAATATATGTGTGTGTTATAAGAATTTTTGTTTTGTCCAACCCTTGTTTTCGTCCTTTCAGCTACTAACATTTATCTACCACAGAGTGCAAAGTTCGATGGTTCGACTCTCTGTGCTGCCGTCTCAACATGACGCTGGTGAAATATGGATATCAGCTTAATAGCAAAAAAAAAAATTGTTAACAATTTATTAGATATTTCTTTATTAATCAGAATCCAAATAATCAGAGTCGAGGTATTCGACTCCCGAAATGTCGCCTGAAACTCCTGCATAATTAAATTGGTCCACTTCTGACTCTTCAGATTCACTAGAACTATCATCGCTAACTGAGATGACAAATCTGTCTATATCATTATAGAGAGTTCCTCCACGGGCAAAATATTCGTTTTCAATTTTGATGACATGGTCTACACAATTTTTCCATTCTTGTGGAGTTACTGACCGAAATGCTTCTTCAGCCAACTTCGCAACATTTTGCCCACAAACATTCTTTTGTGCGATTCGCCTTTTTACTATTGCCCAAACTAATTCTATTGGGTTTAAATCACAATGGTAAGGAGGCAGTCTTACCACTGTATGTCCATGTTCCGATAAAAGTTCATCAATATAGTAGATTGGTTCAGGTTTGTGTTTTTTTACAATCATCAATAAGGATGGTTTCCGCAACGTTTCATCAAATGGAATGTTATTTTGAAGTAGCCACAATTTGATTTCATCAACTCTTGATGAAGATGTAGGAGCCTAGGGAAAAAAAACTTAATTTAGTAGTTTAATTTCATTTTCAAATTAAAAAAGTAATAATAAAGTAATACAAAGAAAAATTACGCTACCTTGTTTGTTATGATGGAGTGATAAGGTGCATTATCCATCACAATTATTGATGGTTCACATATATTTGGGATTAGCTTTTCAGTAACCCATTTTATAAAATTTTGAGCATTCATTTCGGAATGGTAATCTTCTTGCTTGTTTTTGCCAGTAAATATTAAAAGTGCGTTAGGCACAAAACCTTTCTCACTTCCAGCGTGTACAATTATCCACCTTTTCCCTTTAGAAACATTTTGTTGGACACCAGCAATATTAGTAGACTGCCAACATTTAGTAACTTTGTAGGACTCGTGTATGTAGCTCTCATCCAAATAAATAATGTTTTTTTGGAGCTCTTCAGGCAGTCTTCTGTTTTCAAGGATTTGCCTTAAATAATACTCACGTTTTGAAGAAATTGCTGGTTTTTCTATGAGAGCTAGTCTATTTGATTGGCATTTCTTATATTTAAAGCCAATTGAAATTAAAATCTTTCGAAGGAGTTCATGGCTGCCATCAAAATTTAAATCTTCCTTCACTACTGCCAATAGTTTTCTTAATGTTGGTACTTCTTTCTGCACTGTGTAAAAAAATTGAACTTTTTGACGAATGGCACATAGATCGAAATCATCGATGTGTTTTGTAGGTCGGCCTTTCCTGTGTTTTCCAGGTGTTACAAATTTACCTCCATTCTTCATGCCTTCGTCCACTATGCGCCGAATTGTGCTTTCGGAAACACCTGAAATCAATAAAGACATGTTGAATAACAAAAACCTCAATCATATCTAAAAAAAATAACACAAAAAGATCAAAACCGTTGAGTGGTAGTATAATAAATCGTAGGTAAATTTCATAACCTAAACGTAATATAAACAATGATAAAAATAGATAAACTATACTTAAAAACAGAAGATTGTCAAGAGATTATATTTCCTTTACTGTGTTTAACATTAAAATATATTTACGTACCGGTTAACTTTGCTGTTCGACCGTAAACATCGTCTTTACTCGTCCCAGCTTGAAATTCGGCCATACACTCTTGAAAAACTTTAAATATAATTTGTCTCGCACTGCTCTTATAAACATTCCGATTCATTTTTTGTCTCGCAACGGTCACACGATAAAAAAAACTCGAAATAGAACAAAAATAATAGATAACATCAACCACAAAGCAACGATGTGACACTTGAGGTACTCAGTTTGACAATTATTCAGTGTTGCCAGTATTAGGAAAAGCAGTAGTTCCCAAAACATTCTTTTCATGACTTTCTTGACGGACTGTATATTACAGAGTGAATATATGATGGAAATTATAATTATTTAAATTGCTAGATTGAACGACATTTGAGGCCAATTCTAACCTGAGGTTTACTGATTATTAGAATTCTGTAAACTAGAATACATATTTTTATTTGTTAATGAATTTACTGTTAGAGTGAAAACTCTTTGAAAAACAATGTGACACCTTATGAAGAAGAAGTTGGTTGCCATGTTGATTTCGTTTCTTATTTTTTGAATTGAAAAAAAAAGTTACAAAGGTCGTCCACTCAATGTACCCGAATTAAATTACCTCTAGGCGCGATTTTTTTTATCTTCCTTAATAGGTACAAAGAAAAATAATAATAAAAATTAGAATAAAATTATGAAACATCCTGTTAATGATGTTTACGTGTCAAACGGGAGAACCGATACCTACCCAGCACTCGAGTCCAGTAGATCATCGCTCGCAACAGGATGTTTTAACTACGTCATGCGTCATAATAATGAATAATATTTTTATTTTTAAATTATTAAAATCTCATAAATACCTATTTTTTTATGAATGTTGGATATATGAAGTGGGCTGCCGTTGTAAGACCACTAAAAAGTCACAGTGTATAATATCAGTTTTGTATCTTGTTTATGAAATATATGTATTTACTAAGTTCCTAGTGGCACTTTGTGTGTCATTCCATCAAAACAACCTCACGTTTCAATTGGTTATGGGCCCAGAACACACGACATGGAGCTTAGTAAAATTCAGATATCAAAACTTGACAGCAATAACTGGGTATCATGGAAGTCCCGTGTCCCGTATGTCAGCGCTGCTGCGAGGCATGGACGATCTCATGGATATTGTACAAGGCAAGACACGAAAGCCTGACAAGCCTGCGGTGAGTGGTGGCACTGGTGATGCTGCTGCTGTAGAGGTATTAGCTGCGTATAACAAAAACTTGGGAGAGTACCCTAAGTTTGAAAGTCCTGCTCTGTTGTTGATAACAAACAATATTACGGATTAAACTCTTGACAAGGTGCTTAGGTTCACGAATCCTAAAGAAGTATGGGATGAACTTCGTAGACTGTATGATGGTGTAAAAGACGACCAGTTATATGGTGTCTGTATGGAATTTTTCCAAAACAAATTGAATACTGGCACTGATATGGCAACTCATCTATTTAAAGTGAAGAATTTATGGCATAATGTCAATCAAGAAATCATGAAGAATCACGAAGGAGGAGAATTGCCTGAGGTACCTCTGATTTGCAAGGTTTTGGGAACATTGCCAGAAGAATATTTTTTATTTAAGTCAAGCTGGGTTCTAATCTGTTCAGAACTGTGGACTGCATGACCTGTCAGCTATGTGCCCATGAAAAGGCCTTGACAGTCAAGGAAAGTGAATCCGTGGCAACGTCTGGCAGTGTGCTGTTCACAAAAGGCACTGAAAAAAGGAAACAAAAAAAAGGAAAAGCTCGTTATGCTTTCAGATGTCACTTCTGTAAGGAAGTTGGACATTTTATGAAGGATTGTCCGAACAAGGAAAAGCGTTTAGAAACGGAGCCAGCACTAACGTTATGGTGGTGCTCTTGAATGCGACAGATTGCATAGATCGTGATGAGTGGTACGTGAACAATGGGGCCACACATCATGTTACGATGAGAAGCGATTTGTTTCAAGACTTTGAACGCTTTGCAGAACCGCATACAGTGACAACCGCGGACGGTAAAAGATTTGAAGCCTTAGGAAAAGGAACAATTCTGATGAAAGCAAAGAAGAGAAAGTTTGTAATGAAGGATGTGTGGTATGTTCCTACAGTTTCAAAGAACCTCTTTTCAGTGCTGGCAGCACAGGATTTGAATCCAAACAGTTTGTTTGAGTTAAGCGTCACTACTTGCTTAATGAAAATCAAGGGAAAACTGGCAGTGACTGGAAGCAGATAAAAACATGGTGGTTTATTTAAGCTGAATTGTGAGTCAGTCCAACCTAAAGTTGGTGTACTGAATACACTGGAGCTGGATACTGTGAACAAAGTAGGCACATTACAGCTTTACCATGAGCGCATGGGACACCAAGATAAACGCTATGTTCGGAGAATTATTGAGAAAAAATTGAATCTCAAAACCAAAGACGGTGGAAGTTTAAGCGAAGGATGCAGATTCGGAAAAACTCATAACAAGAAAATTTGGTGTTCTTGAAAAAGCAACTAGTCCAGGAGAACGCATACATTCGGATGTATGTGGTCCCTTTCCTCCATCTTGTTCCAAGTTCCAGTATTTCGTATTATTTATGGATACACTCGGTACCGTTACGTATATTTCATGAAACAGAAATCAGACGTCCCTGAGAAGATGAGTCAAATTTTGGCTGAAGCGAAATTGGCTGGACATGCCATCAAAGAGATTTTAAGTTTCAATGGAGGCGATTTTGACAATGAGAAAGTAAGAAAAGAGTTGAAGAAATATGGTACTCAACAGCGGTTAATTATGCCTTATATGCCTGAACAGAATGAGTGTAGTATGAAGGATAACCGGACAATTGTTGAGATGGCCAGAACAATGATGCATGGTCATCAGGAGCTTCCTCAAGTTCTGTGGGCAGAGTTGGCAAATACAGCTACTTATATTTTAAACAGAACTGAACCAACTACTGTTGACCACAAATCGCCGTTTGAGTTGTGGTTTGGGAAGAAACCACAAATTAAGCATTTAAGGATTATAGGCTCAACTTGCTACGTGCATGTTCCTAAACAGAGAAGGAAAAAGATGCAGAAGAAGGCAAATAAGTGCATATTGATGGGCTATGACAACGATGATGGGTATAGGCTTTGGCATAAAGAAAACTCTCTAATTAGATCCAGAGATATCACTTTTGATGAAAGACCACTGCACATGGACTCCAGTTTAGAAGATGAAGGCACAATCAAAGAGGTACAAGAACTAGAAGTACCTTTATATGTGAGAAAGACATATAATCAGACAGATACACCTGTCACTGAAATACACGAGGAGTCACCTTTAGACAGAGGCCAAGGTGTTATAAATACTCCTGTTGTAAGTAATAGTGATGATGCCGAGTTTGAGGATGCGCGGCTAGACGTGTCCGACCAAGATTCTGTTGAATTAGGGGGGGAGAATGAGGTAAATGAGAGTGAGATCGTAGAAGAGTTGGCAAGAAGTACGATGCAACTCAGAGATCGATCACTCCTCAAACGCCCGGTAAAATTCAACGATTATGTGACTCATGTCTATACAAGCGTTGATAGTCGCACAGAACCAGTGACTTATAAGGACGCAGTTTCTTGTTCTGATAAAGATTTGTGATGCAAAGCTATGAACAATGAGATAAAATCTCTGGAAGAAAATTGAACATGGGTTCTTAAGAAATTGCCCAAACATCGCAAAGCGATTCCCTGTAAATGGGTCTATAAGATGAAGTTAAAGCCTGATGGGACAGTAGACAAGTTTAAGGCTCGTTTGGTGACAGAGGGCTTTCGCCAGAAGAAGAGACAGGACTATAACCAGACCTTCAGCCCTGTAGCCACAATGACAACGGTTCGAGCTGTACTCAGTGTAGCAGCTAGTGAAGACATGAAGTTGAGTCAGTTTGATGTATCAACAGCTTTCTTGTATGGGTCTTTATCTGATGAAGAAATTTATTTGAGACAACCAGAGGGCTATGATGACGGAACAGTCCGAGTATGTCTTCTAAAGAAAAGTCTATACGGTTTAAAGCAGGCTCCTCGTTGTTGGAACAAATGCATTTTGGATTTCTTCAAGAATATAGGCTTTAAGGTTAGTGACGCAGACCCATGTCTGTTCACTAGAGAGAGAAGTCTACGGGAAAACTTATAATAGCCTTGTATGTGGATGATGGGCTCTTGGCTGGGACAACTCAGGACCTTATTGATGACTTCAACAATGAATTAAAAGGAAGGTTTGACATAACAACCAAACCAATCTCCTATTATTTGGGTTTGGGGATGTCAGAGAAAGCGACATAAGAGCACATCAGACCTTTTATTTACAGAAAATCTTAAGGAAATTTGGAATGCAGGATTGCAGACCTGTAAGTACACCGGTTGTAAAGGAAAGTGTTGTACTACAGAAAGCTGAAAACAACGACAATTACTTTCTGAGCAACTACCGCCAAGTAATCGGAGATCTTGCAAATCTGATGGTCGGTACCCGATCTTGTATCGCGTACGCAGTGAGTGTAGTATCAAGAAGCTCTGCTTGAGTTGGATTCTCTAAATTCAACTGAAGCAGATTGTGTGCTATTGAAGTACATACTTAGATACTTGCAATATGCGCCAGATATAAAAGAAGCTACAAAAAAGGAATTTTGGAGTGCTACAGTGATGCGGACCATAATGGTGATGTAGCTACAGGAAAGTCAGCGACGGGAGTTTTATGTTTGTATGCTGGAGGTGCTGTATCGTGGCTAAGCCAGAGACAGCAAAGCGTACTATTTCAACAACGGAAGCTGAAATTGTTGCAGCCAGCGAGGCAGCAAGAGAGAGTATTTGGCTTGCTCGCCTTCTACGGAGTATAACAAATTTGGGCGATTTGCCCATGCTAAACGAAGACAACGAAGCAGCTGTAAGACTGGCAGAAAACCCCAAATTCCATCGCAGAACTAAACACATTAGAACCAGGCACTTCTTTGTAAGAGAACTCGTCACAAATGGAGAGCTACTGATAAACAGAATCTGCAGTGAGCTTCAGCTGGCAGATCTGCTCACTAAGCCAGTGGCTAGGCCAAGGCTTATGAAACTTGGAAAGTTTCTAGGTTTTCACATTGAGAGAAGGTGTTAGAGTGAAAACTCTTTGAAAAACAATGTGACACCTTATGAAGAAGAAGTTGGTTGCCATGTTGATTTCGTTTGTTATTTTTTGACTTGAGAAAAAAAAGTGAATGTGTAGAATTATGTGTGGTTGACAAAAAGTATTGTTTCCATTCTAGAGAAGTTTTATATGTTTTATTTGTACAATATATAATATCAGTTTTGCATCTTGCTTATGAATATATATTTACTATATTCCTGGTGCTACTTTGTTTCATTCCATCAATAGAACCTCGTGTTTCAATTTTTACAGGATAAAATTAGATAGGAATAGGAATAAAAATTTTGTTATTATTGTTTTTAACATGTTCAATTTTTATTAATGAAAAATAGTTTACAAAAAATATTATTTCCTCCATAATGCATTATAACTATATTATAATGTTATGACAGTAATCACTAAAATAATTAGTACTAATTAATGAATCATTTATCATCATGATTTGCACATTATTTGTATAATTAATATGAAATCAGTTTTATATTAATGAATTGACAATAGTAATGCAAGGTATCTGATAAAGCATTAATTTTAAACAAAAAATAGTAAAAAGCGATACAATTAAGCAAAATGCGAACTCATTTGAGACTGTATAAACTTAATACTTAATAAATTTATTTGGTAACTACAATGAAACATTGTCAGCATACAACCATTTAAAGATCAACAATGGTGTGTATAATATATTTTATTTTAAATTATCACAATAACATTCTAATAAATAACTTACATTAAAAGGAAGACTTTTTCACTTGAAAATCAATTTCATGCTACTAAAGATACTTGTTCACATCAATTTTAGTTCAATATTAAATGTAAGGCACATTTCGAGCACCAACAATATAATTTATTGTCATCTTCACACCAATCTTACAGTTTCTCATAATATTTTTTGAAGACCACCCTATCCAACAAATGTAAATAGCTATGCAATACACCTTATAACATGATTGAATTAACATAACAATCTAAATTATTATTGCCAATAATTCCATATAACATTTAACATTCAGAGACACAACTTCAAGAAAAGTTGATCTTTTAAAACAGTATAAAACCACTGGCCGCTCTGATTTTTATCACATAATAAATATTTAATATCTCTTTGCAATATCATTAAGTAGAAATTCTCAACACTTATAACATGAATTAATTTCAGGATATTATCTAGTCATTATACATTCCATCGAGCAAAAAATCCATTCTTTTATAATGCCTGTTCTTCCAAGCTTCTTGACCTCGTCTCAAGGCCATGTAACCAAGAACTGCAAACATAGGAACTAACAAAATTGATATAACAAGAGGCATTATCATTCCAGGATGGCTATTAGAGTTCTTTGCATAGGCTTTTAAATCTATGTTAGGAGACTGGATTTGATCGGATACTGATGTTCCTGGCGATGACTTGACTGTCATATTTGCTAGAGTATCATAAGATAATAGTAAAGGCTTCTTGTGTATTTCAGTTTTATTCATATGTTTCCCATCACTGGATAATTTAGTCAGCAAAGTGCTGTTCACCTTGGACTCCATTGTCTGATTTGAGTTATCAGTTAAGTTTTTCTTGAAAACATCCGTTTTAATTTGTACTTTAGGGGCAACAGTGGGGTTTTGATTATCAATTGATACATTATTTTGCTGAGACTTCAAGTTATCATCTTCGATATAAACAACTCCTTTTCGAGGCTTTACTTTATTTTTGCCCAAATCACTGTCTAGGCTCGTAAGTTTGCTTTTGGCTAAAGCCAAAGCTGCACCAGGCAATAAGGATCCGCCTTCACTTAGCAATGTTACTTTTGTTTCATTTGAGTGATTTTCCTTACGAGGTTCAGGTTCAGTTAAAGTTTTGTTTATTATCTCCGGTTGACTTACTGTCGTGTTACTGCTGTTAATAAACGGAATGAACAAAACATGACACAATAAAATATAAAAGATCATTTTGTATAAAAGAAAACTATCGAAAATTTAAATGAAACTTCATAAAAAACTCCTAAACAAGTCACAAAAACATTAGAAAGATTACCAAATAGGCAAATTATTAAATTTTGACGTTCACGACATTGTCAAATGTGATGTGACGTGTGAAAAAAAAGGAGTTTTAGGGAAGAAAACTTTTCCAACCATAATTTACTTAGTCGATTCTGAGTCTGAGGAAAGAATGCATTCTCATCTATCAAGTCATTTTAAAAGTTATTCGTCGACAGAGTAAATTGTGACATTTTGATTTTGACAACTGCGACTTTCAAATGACACAAATTAATTACGAAAGAATCAGAAAATGCTAATAAATAAATACTAATAAGTGTAAGATATCACGTCTAATTAGAAACCAATTGAATTACATTAGAGTATTATGTGTTTTGTTGTGAAGTGTGACATGCTACCAAAATGAGGACTCGTAGTAATTCAGGGGTGCGTTTGGATTATTATCAGCGGGTAGTGCACAAGTTAATTTTAGATCACCAGCAGCCTGTGACTGGATTGTTTCCCGCAAGCCCGCACAATGACCACGCATGGATTAGGGACAACCTGTACTGCATATTGGCAGTATGGGGGCTCTCCATGGCGTTTAAGAAAATTGCCGATCAAGATGAGGATCGTGCCAAAACCTACGAATTGGAACAGAGTTGCGTCAAGCTGATGAGAGGTAATTATTTATAGGAAATGGGATTTGTGCTTGGAAACCAGCCCACTGAAGACTGGCTGTAGTTTAGTATTGCTCATCTATGGGCTTTTATAAACTTTAATTTCTAATGTTCTCAGGTCTGCTCATGGCTATGATGCAACAAAAAGACAAAGTGGAGAAGTTCAAAAGCACTCAGCACCCATTGGACTCCCTCCACGCCAAGTATTCCTCGACCACTGGCCGCTCCGTGGTGAAGGACACAGAATGGGGACATCTCCAGATTGATGCCATCTCTCTGTATCTCCTCATTCTTGCACAGATGACAGCATCTGGTCTGCAGATAGTATTTTCATTAGATGAAGTTTCATTCATCCAGAATTTAGTATTTTACATTGAATCAGCTTATTGCACCCCAGATTATGGTATTTGGGAAAGAGGTGACAAGACTAACCATGGCCTGCCCGAGTTGAATGCTAGCTCTATTGGTATGGCCAAAGCAGCGTTAGAAGCTATGAATGAATTGGACCTGTTTGGTGCTCGCGGAGGTCCTTCTAGTGTAATCCATGTTTTGGCTGATGAAGCTCAGAAATGCCAAGCTGTTCTACAATCAATGCTACCAAGAGAATCAAATAGTAAAGAGTTAGATTCTGGCCTACTTTCAATTATAAGCTACCCAGCTTTTGCAGTAGATGATCCACAGTTAATTGCTATAACTAGAGACACTATTGTTACTAAAATGCAAGGAAAATTTGGATGCAAGAGGTTCCTAAGGGATGGTCACAAAACACCTAGGGAGGATCCCAATAGGCTTTACTATGAGCCTTGGGAGCTGAGAATGTTTGAAAATATAGAGTGTGAGTGGCCTATATTCTTCTGCTACCTGATCTTGGATTATTGCTTCAAAGGTGATAAGAAGAATGTGGCTGAGTACACACAGTTGTTGGAAAAGGTGATGATAAGGAAAGACGATGGGATCAAATTGGTTCCTGAGCTGTATTCAGTGCCTGCAGACAAGGCTGACTTGGAACAGGCGAACCCTGGGAGCCAAGAACGCATACCACTTGGCCGGTGCCCTTTTATATGGGCTCAATCATTGTACATTCTTGGGAAGTTATTGCAAGAGGTAAATCTAATGGCATCCTAATTTTACAGTTTATATTTACTCATGTGATTCTAATAATTCTTCATCAATATTATTTTCAGGGATTTCTTGCTGTTGGTGAACTAGATCCTCTCAACAGAAGACTTTGTTCAGAGAAAAAACCTGATGTGGTTGTTCAGATTGTGATACTTGCTGAGACTAATGACATTAGGGACAAATTGATGGAGTATGACCTGCATGTACAGACTATTAGTGAAGTGGCTCCTATTGAAGTCCAACCAGCTAGGGTGCTTAGCCATTTGTACACATATTTAGGTAAGTCATTGAACATACTAGACGGAAGAGCTGTGGTGACTCAGTTCTAACAGCCCTGCCAAACAAATTGTAAGTCATGGGTTTGAACTCAGACAGAAACATTACTTTGTGTAATTTATTTTATCACCACTGCTCTCAAAATCATCATCATCAGCCTAGCCCTTTTCCAATTATGTTGGGGTCAGTTGGAACCCTGGTAATGGCTTAACATGCTTTCCGAGTCATGGAGGAAAGTCGGTATGTAATTGGTGGTCACCAACCCTGGCATGCGTGCCTTAACCTGAAGATCCCTAGCAGCTGTTATTATTTAGCCACAAGCTCCTCTCCACTGTTTTCAAAATTTTGTAGAAAAATGTGAGGAATCTATCTACCGCACTTGCCCCACTGGGCCCACATGGTGAATCGTAGCCCACTCCCTCTCACAGAAAGGAGGCCTGAAGCCTCCTCTCTATAGGATAGTCAGGCCTCAGGCCTGAGTCCCAGCAGTGGGAACATTACAGTCTTACTATCCTATGCATTGAACATAATAATATCTCATAAGCAAATAAATGCACAATACTCAGCAGCAACTAACAAACAATACTTGATCATTGAATGTGTTCACATCTGTGACTTGTTAATGTGTGACATTAGAGTTAAATTCAATGTCATAGAGTTTAGATTCGTTTAAAAGCCTTAAGTACCGAATTAATAATGCTTGTGATGTTAGTAAGGCTGTTGGAGTTGTGAAATTATAATTTAAACATAACATCACACCTGTAATCCTAGAAGGGTTGGGCAGAGGTGTGTGCTGTACCTAATAGTACACCCGTATTTCGCTAGTTATATAATTAGGGAGCGAGCCTATTGCCATCGGCTGACGACAAATCCAGATTCTGTGGCTGCTACTAAGATATTCTGGGTGGAAAAGCATAATAACCCTGCCCTACGCGGGAATCGAACTCAGGCCCTCATGTTCAGCAGTCGCTTGCGACCAACAAGGCAGTTCAGTTATAATTATAATATACATAATTGGAAATTGCAGGTAGAAACAAGAAACTGGGCTTGTCTGGCAGGAAATCGCGTGATGTAGGTATCCTCAGCACCAGCAAGCTGTACTCTTTGAACGACCGCATATTTGCCTTTACACCACAGGTACCTTCTTCGTTTATTTATTCACATATCCATTATAAATTTTAGTATTTATATCATTATCTAAGCAATTGCAAATACTCTGTTACTTTTCCTGTCAACTTTATTTTGCAATAAGCCCACGTACGCGCGGGCGATTTTGAACACAACGATTTTTATTGCGCATTGAGTTAAGTCTCCGTTTTGGTACGAGAATTTATAATCCAATAGAGCACATAAAAAAGCGCACTCTTGTATTATCAACTAAGTAGTGTATTAAAAATTCAATGCGAAATAAAAATATCGCCTTTGCAAACGGAAATAAATTCTGCAGTTGCAGAAGTGCATTTTTTTCTTCTTTTATAAAAGAAGTTGCATTTCATAACTCATTTTTTTGTTTAATTTATTTACTAGTATTCTGATATGACACGTTTCTACATCGCCTCTGACTACGACCTCATGGTTGACACACTCAAAGCAGAAATTAATTTCTTGAAGTCCTCTTGGCAAAACCTTCTTGGGCGACCACTAGTTCTCTTGACCCTGAATAAAATGCACTTAGGTATTGTTTGATTTCTTTATTATTTTGGAAAGTTGCTTGCTGGTTTTGCCCATCCATGTTTATTTGATGTTTAGAATGTTTCATCCACAGTAACATTTACCCTGTAGAATGTTATGCTAGTTTGGTCATTGAAGTATTGGTCTCGGTTTAGGAAGGTCAACATGTTTTGTGGTAGTGAATACATTAAATCGTATGTGGAACTTTTGAAGACATTAGAACAGCCATATTCATTATCTGCAGTTTATTTGTATCATACATTATTATATTATTTTAAATGTGGTTATTTGTGTACCTATGTTGTCAGTAAAATAATAATAAGATCCTTTTGACATATAGGGCTAGTTGTTCCGCTGTCATCTAGAAAAAAATAGTGTCTCCTTATTGCATTATTTGTTTCCCCTGTAGTGGTAGTCATCTTTAGAAAATGACTAAAAACGGTCCCTTGTGGGGCGTAGCTAGGTTGAAACCCTCCCAGAAATTGGCTACAATTGGGAATGCGTGTCCATGCTCATTGTAGATGGTGTGCTCAGTCCTAATCTAACCAACAAGATCAGGCTATTTTGAAATATGAAATAAACTGATTTTAATCCAATGACAATGCTTGGTAGCTATTCTAGCGACATTAGTTTCCCAGTTACTATCCCGATTGCGGAATATGAAAAACTAACATTTTGAATTATTAATGTGCTGTTAGTCCAAAGTATTTATGTAAGTAATTTAAGATTTCAAAGGCCCCTGTTATGACCTCTTTGGATCCTTTAACCCTAGCTGCGCCCACGTCCATTCCCCTATTAAAAATTAACCTTGCATGGGTGTGGTGTGTCATAGAACTTCGACTACGAAGAATACTACATGTCGCGAGACCCGGCGCTGCTCGCGAGTACATTTACGGCTAACGTCGCGTTCCTTGGCATGAGCTGGAAACAAATGCTTGGCCGGCCGACGATTACGTTGCTCGCTACGCAGTATTTGTTAGGTAAACAATGATTATTGTCTGTCTCTGGAAAAGGTTTTCTTTCTTTGTTTTTGTGTGTGGTGGTGTTTGGCGGGTATTAACAAATGCTTTGTAGTTTAAACCTTAAGTATATGTAAATTAAGTTTATTTTTTAAAGACTTTAAACAAATGCAATGGTAACTTTGTGTAAAATCATTAAGGTTTAAAATGGCAGTCCGTTTATTCACCAGCCATAAAACAGTACACAGATTCTTTCATGTTTAGTTTTACATTGAATTCCCCCATTGTTTTATCCAATTTGCGGTGAAACTTGACAGCAAAAAATGATATAGCCATACATCATTTACACACAAATATCTTTATAAATAGTTAAGACACCCGTAAAGTTTTGTTTTGTTTAAAAATTAAATAGCTGAGGTGAAGGTAATTATGGTCTCTTTCGCAAATGCTTACGTCATACAAATGTAATATTTTATGTATGGGATGGTCGGTTGTCACCTTTAGCCGCGTTTTATACAGAAAAGACGTGGCGAGGACAAGTGGCGGTGGCGGATAATCAAACAAACCTAATAGTTATGTCGCATAACGCCATTTTTTTACGGAAAGGAAATTGCGCCTGCGCTTCCAGGTGACATAGCCGCCACCAGGTGACTCGCCCGATATAAACGACGCTATGCGACATAACTATTAAGTTTCATTTTAGGTTTCTTTGATTATCCGCCACCGCCACACGTCCTCGCCACGTCTCTGTATAAACAGCTCCTTAGATGTTGTTTAGGTATATAACAGACAATGGTTTACGGGTTGCTGAACTAATCCAATTACCACAAACTTCATGACTAACAAAATACATCTCTCGCTTTCTGAGCTATGTAAGTTTCTTCCCCTTTTATTTTTACAGAATATTCTCCATTTTTACTATCATATTTCAGATCAGGGTAAGATCCCAATGGCGATGATTACGACTATGAAGAAGCTCAAGTCTGGATATATTAATGGTACCAGAGTAACTCTCGGGAATCTTGGAGAGTTTTTGAGCACATCCGCCATTACGAACTTGAGCTTCCTTGGTAGCCAGGAGGATGGATATCCTGACAGTAAGTTTTTCGTAACATTTTTGATAATATAAGTTTTTGTTAGTTCATAACGGAGATTCTGGCTATCAATATTTAATGAGACCTTCTGACCTTCAACATTTTAAGCATAATCTCACCTTGTCACATAAAAAATCCTTCTCAATATGCTGCAGTTGTACGAGACAATTTATTTCTTGTGAAGACTAAAATTCCAAGTAAGAAATAGGACTTCTAATAAATTTTCCTCTATCAAACTCCCTACTAACTCGCGTGTGGCCCGCGTGTTTTATGGCCTACTCCCTCACACAGAGAGGTTTCTATCCCACCCATTTACTATTGTATGAATATCGGGTTGATGTCCGCAACTCCACGTCCAAAAGGCATGTATTTCGTTACTAGTTCGAAGGTATTGCTATCCCATCCACTTGTCGAAAAATAGAGACAGCTTCGACATCGAAATATCTTAATAATCGTCCTTATCTGTTTCAGAATTAAACCCGGAAGTGCAAAGCTACTTAGAAGAGCACTTACTGAAGTCGTTTAGCAACAAGATCAGCTTCCTGCCTCGTCCGGCGGTCGCACGCAATGCTCGTACGTTGCGCCGGCGCATGTCAGTGCGCGGTGCTATCAAGAAGACCAGGTCTATCAATGTAGACTGTACGTATCTTAGGCTAATTAATAATACGCCTTAACTTTGTAATAACTTCTACGATGAATCACTTGATTACAAATGGGAAATTATTAATCTGGCGAATAAAAAAATATTGTCGACCAATATATTGAATGCGCGACTATTATACCAAGTAAGTAACTATTTATCCGGTCATTGCGGCAAGGAGAACATAGGAAGCGAAGCGAGCTCGGGACTTGTGGCACCCCGACTCGGACAGGTTAGCTTCTAAGGGAATGGCGGGGTCTAGTGAACGGGCGAAGCGCGCGAATTAAAACCCCGGCATCCCCTTCGTGTTAAGTTAATTTAACCCTGTTAACAGAAATAGGAGCCCCTACGGCCTAGACGCTACGTGGACTACACCTTATCTACAATCTAGTGCTTGATAAGCTTGTTTTAATTTTTTTTCAGAGTCCTTTAATTATCACACTGAGCGTATTGAACAACTATTACCTAACTCAAATTTGTATTTTCAAGTCCCCGTTTTAAACATTTGTATTTACCCACTGTTTGTCGCCCACTTAGTATTTCAGTAGCAATTTGAATTTATTTTCGCTCGTTTAAATACTACCCATTACAAATTACAGTAATCAATTTAGCTGCTTGTCATATCAAAATGGTATTCACATCGCTTCTTGGCCAGCTTGGTACTTTTTAACCAGCTATAACAATTAAATATTTGCCTTTTGATGTTAATTTAAATATAATAGTCCTGAAAATAGCAAATATTAACGCAAGATTACTTTTTAGCTGAAACATTGGGCATGGAAGGTGAATCAATAGGTCGTTCGTTAGAACGTAAGCCGTCCTGGCTTGACGTGGACCCCGCTACCTACGGCCGCAGCCCGTCACCGGAGGACGCCAAACGAAGAGCTATTACTAAGTAAGTGTTTGAATAAAACGTACACTTGAGTCACCGAACTTTAGCATCTTATGCACAACTTTTAACCAGGCATAAGATGCTACACACAATTATGGCAGGCCAGATTCCGCATTATTCAGTAAAGGCCGATTCTGGCCCGCACGAACAAGTGTTTATCACTCCAAAGTCTCCGTTTTGAGCTGTTGTGTTTAATTTATCAATAACGCCAATTAAACGTCCAGATTGGTGTGATTTTAACGGATGACCGTAATTGTCGATATAATATCATTTCATGATTTTATTTTGTAATGTTTTAGGGGAACATCGACTACATCTTTATTGGCTACCACCCCTACTATTGAAGTAACGAAAGACAAGTCTCCTTCGCCGCCAGAAGGTAAGCATGATTCACAAAAAAAGAAATCCAAAGAATCTTGTTGAAGACGAATATATTTCTAGATTTCTGTTTGTAACATGATATAATGTTTCCAAAACTCCATCTATCGTTCTGGCCTTTCCATACTCTTATCTCATGATCGCATCCGCTGGTGCTGAGCATTAGGTCCTTGGCTCGATTCCCAGGTCAGGCAAAGGATTTTTCAATAAGGAATTTCTCAATAGCAGCCACGGAGTCTGGAAGCTCACTGTACTTTAATAAATCAACCAAAATATTTCCAGCAATCATAAACAAGAACCTAGCAAACATCGTGCGCGCCCGAACGACGTCCGAGTCGAACTCGGTGTACGCCGAACAGGAGACCGACGAACTGATCGCCATGCTGAGGGAGACGGAGAGCTTGGACGAGCAGGGAGACATACTGCAGTACCTCGTCGATACGCACGGACTGGACTTTAGTACAGGTATACCTCAAGTTTGTATGTGAACGAAGAAGTCGGATATAATACACGCGGGCCCAGCCAGAGCGGGTTAGTGGATGTTACATAATCTTCGAAATTTTGGATCTAGTAAATGCCGGTTTCCTCACGATATATTTTTTTCCCGTCTTGAGAACAGTGGTGATGAAATCCGTACCTCAGTTCGAACCTATGACGTACAGCAAGTAAGTCCAGGCCGCTACCACTAACCCACCTCTGTTCGCTATTATTGAAAGCGGGAAAAACTAAATAGAAGCGCCGTCTGCAATGAACTCGTAACATTCGACGTCCATACAACATACTTCTATTATTGTCTGTCTAGACCAGGCCCGTCCAACATACGGCTCCCGGGCCACCTAGCCGCCTGCATAGGTCTTTCATTCGGCCCGAAAGCTATTTAAGATATAATAATGTTGTTCGTACATTGTTTAAAATTTCCGCGCCATATTTACCTACCCACCCCACGTCACCTACCTGCGAATACAGACCGCATCATCGCAGTCTAGTCCGACGAAGCTTGTTTTTTTTTTAAATTTAGAGATCACTTTGCATTTCTTTTGGTTACAAAACTACTAAACTTGTGTAAAATTATGTTGGACACCTCTGATCCCTGGTCTCACTTCATAATAATAATTTCCCACAGGAATGCAAGAAAACGGCAAAATGGTGACTGTAAAAGACCTCCTCAAAGTCCTTTACGAGAAGGCATGCACACAAAAGCTCTGGGGCCTGGTCCGCCACACGGCCGGCATGCTCGGCAAGAGAGTGGAGGACCTCGCCAAGGCGGTCACAGACCTGCTGGTGCGACAGAAGCAGATCACAGTGGGCATGCCGCCTCACAACGAGCATACGATCACTGCGCCGCTGCCCGAGAATGAACTGAGGCAGTTGATACATCAGGTATGTTGATGATTTCCATTCGTGTTGTCCTGTGAACGTTGTGTCGGGTACTGCTTGAATTTAGGAGCTGAATATATTTGTGTGAATGAGAAGTGACATTAGCCACGGTACTTAATTTGGCAGAAGCATGTTTAACCGTTAGTCCTACATTCGATCTCTGTATCGTGTCGGATTGCTCTGCCATCGGACTATGAAAGTGCGGAAACAGAAAGTGCACCTCCGTTGGCACTATAATATTTTGAGTCTCCGCTGTGACTGAAACGGTGTAAAGGACAATTAATAATATATGTAAAAGGGCTGTTTAAAAAAGTTAATTTGAGCCGTTCCATACAAATAAGTTCAGTTCCTTAGCAGAAACAAAATGCGAGACGTGTATGAGTGTGAATAAATCATACCATAACTATAATGTTGACATAATAAAGCTTTAATATTTGTTGCATGCAGTCATTTCGCCATGAAAATCAGGGGAATGAACAGAAAAAGGTAATAAAAACTGTTAATATAAAAATGACTAACGTTCATACCTATTCCTCTTATCATCGTAACTTTGCAAAGGCTCATTAAATTTGTTATAAAATTCACGGAATTATTTCAGAATTGCATTAGTAACTGCATGTGAATTGCTATTGATGGTTTTATGTTTAATTTCGCCAAGGGAGGTATTTTTTGAGCGTTTCGTGGCCTTGCGAACTAGGTCTACCGCTTAACTGAGCCAATGCCTAAGGAGGCCGCGCGGTCCGTGAGGGATGTGGGCACGTGTCCTTCAGCTCATTCATTCAACCGCTAATTAAGGCTTATTTCAGAGCACGACCGGCGCCGGTTGATTGTTTCGATGTCCATAGACTTGTGCTATAGCGTTCACTATTCAACATGCACCCGTCGGGACACGCTCGACCGGCGGAAAGTTCGTCAGCAAGACGTGTGCCGGTCGCGAGTTTATAGTCATGGCGATCGTTACGAAACAGAGCGCGCGCGTGCACACGCAACACTGAAAGCATGTAACGTCCGGTCCTCAGCACACGCGACCGGCGCCGGCCGCTTTCTGAAATTAGCCTAACGGGCTTCAACACCCCTCCTGCACCTCACACCTAACGCATACATCAACTCAGTTAACGGTAGGCCAGTACTTGCGGCAACCAATACAGTCTAGTAAACAAGGCTTTACTTTGTAGGTAACACGTCCATTTGTAATAAAAAAAAGTTGTTTGCGACGGAATTTGATGATATTGAGCTTGGTGTTCCAAAACTTGTTAGTATCTCAGATTCTGAATTCGATTTTTTTTTGACAGTGATACAGTGTCAGAGATAAAATAAACTGTAATAGGACTGAGTAAGGGTCAGTTTCCACCAAGCTCAAAAGTCCTCGCGCACGTTTTTTGATGTCACCGAACAAAAGACTGTATCAGTAATGCTTTTAAACTATAACTTAGTTCGCTCGCGCATCCTCGAGCATAAGCCAGGAGACGCTTTATGTGTGTCGAATTATATACTTAAAGTCAATACTAATAAGTAGGTACAGCGACATTAAAAAACTGCGTGTGGATTTTTCCGCTCGATGGATTGCAATAAATAATATTAATAAATTCAAATATCAAAGTAAAAATTGGTGCAATACATCATAAATCTTAGAAATAATGTAGGTATAACAAAGTTCGATGCAAAACATGCGATTGTTGTTGTGCACAGGCGTACGGCGACGACGAAAGCACGGCCATGTTGACTCAAGAGCTGCTGGTCTACCTCGCCATGTTCATCCGTACTGAGCCGCAACTGTTCCTCGAGATGTTGCGACTTCGTGTCGGACTGATCATTCAGGTAGATATTTTGTTTAGAAGACTAAGTAAGGAAATCGCCGCCGAGGTCGATAGCTAAAGTGGTGTGAGTATCTGATCTTGAAATAGGGCCAGGGATCGCACAAAACAGAGAGATTTGGATGGAGAAAGAGGAGTCCCTTGCCCAGCAGTGGGACACGACGTGGCTAGCAAAAAAAGGAACTACAACTTTCCATTTCACTACATAAATAAAGTTAACCCGAACGAATGACAATTTGGGAACAGTACGAAAAAACAGTGGCTTTGATTCGTTTTTAAAATACTGTTTTTAAACAACAGGGAAATGTCTGTAACCTTCCCTGCATACATAAAGAAGTCAAAATATATGCTAAGTTACTCAAATGTTAAGTGATTTGATGGCTTTTTGTACAGGTAATGGCCACAGAGTTATCGCGAACATTGTCGTGTGACGGTGAAGAGGCGTCCGAACATTTGTTGAATCTATCGCCTTTTGAGATGAAGAATCTACTGCACCACATACTCAGCGGAAAGGAATTTGCTATAAATAGTGGTAAATATTATTTAGTTTATTTACAGGTACAACTTGACAGAGTAAGAATGATGCTCTCACGAAATCTTCATTTTGGCTAGTATTTAGTTTCTAGATATGATTATACAGGAAGGTGACCAGTACAAGAAATGATTTTAGAAATGTTATGGGAAACCAATAAATTTGATTTGTTTTATTTACTCGTACGCAGTGTATCGTTACCGTGGCAAAACGCACGTAGCGAACGCCAAGCGCGATGTCGAGTTCGATGAACTCTAGCTAGACAGGAAGGGAACAGCTGATTTCACGCGTCGTTCGTTAGAGTATTTCAACATCCATTGTTGTATTTTTTATTTTAGCCGTATTATTTACATAAATGAAGTGTTCCGTACAGGCGATGTAATTTTACATTGAAATAATGGAAAATATTAAAAAAAAAACCAAGAAAAATTCCGGTGGAAAATGATTCAAATTAAGGAGTTGAATGCTCTGTCAGTTTGCGGAAGGCTGTCCCTTACACCCTGTAGGTACACAACACATTGTAATACATAAGGATATAAATCGTTAGATTCGATAAAATGTGTATAAGTGGTACCAACGTAAAAAAAAAGTTATTTGGAATTTCCTATTTTCCTTATTAAAATGTATTTTAATCGGGAAAATGACCTGAAAATGTTTCTTTTTTACAGCTGCAACCCCTTCAATTTTAACAAAGGGTAAAGTCAGTAAGGGTAAAGGCGAGTGTTTCTGTGAGAGCAGACTGTTGCTTATGTTTATGTCTGAATGCACCCCGTTGTACCCTTGTGTAAACGTCCCTTTGCACACAGTTTTGTATTCAAAGTGTGTGACTGTGCCGGTTTCAAATGTAATAATTTTTTGTCCCAAGTTCCATAAAATGCTTGTTGACTTTACGATTTTTAGGCAATTATGTCAAAGCGTCACGGACTTGCTGAGTGGATAAAGTCGTTGGTCTTTATAATTTTAACATCATATCAGCCGAAGGGCGTCCACACATCGTCACATCGACCGGTCCAATGCTGTCGTCCTGTAGATTCCCGTGGCCTTCACAACGTCATCAGTCCACTTTTTGGCCAGCTTTAAATCCAGTATAAATTTGTTTCAAAATGGTCTTGCGCAACATGTTTGGAATAATTGAAAGTTTATACGAACATATCACATTCCAGTTTAAGACTATCTGTTAAAAAACTGTTATGTCTGAGATTGGATTGATAAACTTATTTTTATTTTATTGTACAATTATCTTGCGATATTCGTTTTCCAGTGATCATTTTGATGTAAATAATTATGTTTATACTTACAACCATTACTTATATTCATTAATTTTTGTGTCCCAATTAACTGTTAAAACTTTTATTTGGAAGCTTGTATGATGTACCGACGTCGTTCAGTATTAAATATTCCATTTTGTTTACAGTTGGTCGTGGTAACTTTTCCATAGTGAGCAACAAGTCTCACAGATATGGCAAAAAGTCACAAATTGTTTTGGAAGGACAAACACTACAGGGCGGTATTGAAGAATGTAAGTATATAATTAATTATTCTCTATTATGTACACCACACAAGTAACATTCATAAAAGAAAACTTTTCATATAAGGTAAGCTAGGGTCCCGTAGGGTAAGATTTTAATAAGGATAGTGAAAAAGGTTCAGTAAGGCTTAGTAGTAACAATAAAGTATAGAATTCAGATATGCATGTTTCAAATGAGCAGCCACTCTGCATTTAAATTATCTTGCATTTCCCTTGAAGTGCATTTAATTAATCACATTTTACTTTAGCAAGAGATGCGTGTGCGTGATAGAAGCAACAAAAAAATAAACAATAAACGTGACAAGCAAGCGCGTGGCCTGTACGCCAAACGACATAAATATGTGACAAAATGGTAGGTGAAATTGTGGCTTGGCGTGGAGGGCACCCGCGTGCCATTTTGCACTGGCAGTGAAAAGGTTAATAACTGACTTTAGTGAATATTCTTCTTAAGACTTGTGCTCATTTCTGTTTGCTTAGCACCTGCAACTGAGCCGGATCGCCAAGGCCAGTGGTTGCGTCGGCGACGACTCGATGGAGCCCTCAACAGAGTGCCAAGGGACTTCTATCCGCGCGTATGGGGAGTTTTGGAAAGGGTATGCATCATTTATTTCCATACTTCCTTCTCGCTTTTCTAAAAGATTAATGATTTGTGTTGATGATAAAGAAATAATTTTATTTCGGACAAGCATAGAAGGTGAGGGCTTCCAAAACTTGCTTTAAAAAAATTGCCCCCAAATTGTCAAACTAATCTATACAAATATTATAAAGAGGTAAGTTTGTATGTAGGTGGTGTAATCTTCGGAACTACTGCTCCGATACCGAAAACTCTTTCACTAACGAGTGTCGTAGGCTACATTTAAAACGTTCCCGTGGGATAATTCCGATACACAACGGAAGCGAAGCTGTGAGCAAAAGCTAGTGACAAATAATTTGATTGGCTGTTGTAATTATAGTCAGCTGATTTTTTTCCTTCGCCCGATAAAAAAAAAAAAAAAAAAATAAGCAAATATAAATAATATAGCATGTATAATATAGTTTCTTAATATTTAAATCGATAAATAACAATAATTCTTTGTTCCAGTGCCAAGGCCTAGTAATTCAAGGCAAGATTCTACAACCGAACTTAACCCAAGAGATGACATCAGGAGAGCTCAAATTCGCCCTAGCAGTGGAAACCGTACTGAACTCGATCCCTCAGCCAGAGTACCGGCAACTGGTGGTTGAAGCTCTCATGGTCCTGACCCTCGTCGTTGAATATAAGGCAGTGGCACATCTAGGCGGAACGATTGAAGTCGAGAGTCTGGTTCACAGGGCGAACTTGATATTCTTAGATGATCAGGTGAATTGGTTTTAATTTTTTTTTTTCTTCTAGAAACTTAGCCCACTAACACTAACACTAGGAATTTCTCCTGTATCGTGGGTGCGTTTACAAACATTTAAACTCACATACACAAACAGCCAGACCCGGAACACCTGTATACAAATATTTGTTCCGTGCGGGATCGAACCTGCGACACGCAGCGCAGCAGCCAATCGCTCAGCCACTACGCCTGCCGTGTCATCTATTATTTTAGAATATTGTTTTTCAGTTTAAATTATTATTGGCCGATTAAGAAAACTTGAAATTTGATCACTACCCCATAGTCTAGAGTTCTCCCATAGACAGTTAAATTATCAACTTCAAGAGTTATCTGTTGAAATCGTCATGGTCGATAATTTAGTAGCCTCATGAGCATTTTTTTGGAATAAATTAAACTTAAGATAAAATAAACCTGACATGCTTGTCCAGCGCATGCTTTTATTAAATTCCCTACGCATTGCAAGATAACACGAAGTTGACTTATTCATTTCAACTTTGAAAATTCACAGTTCGTACGCTAAAATGAAGCTTTGTTTTGGTGTCCCCAGATGCGTTGCAACGGCGACGCGACGCTGTGCTGCGCGAAGGAGGGCGCGCGCGCCGGGCCCGTGCTGCTGTGCGGCGGCGCGGCCGGCGTGTGCCAGCACCTGTACGACAGCGCGCCCAGCGGCTCCTACGGCACCATGACCTACCTCGCGCGCGCTGTTGCCGCTCTGCTCGCCGACACCATGCCGCTAGACTCGCCTATAGAGTGCACCATCACTTAGACCGTTCTTAGGACTACAGATCAGAAATGGGGAAGGTCAGTCGAACCTCATTGTATATGGCATGTCCATATCCCAATTTAACCAATGAAGATAGCTAAGACAGCCATTAGTTTCACAGTTACCTTCCCCATTGGCAGTATTGTCTATCTGGCTAGTCTCGTCTAGTCTAGTAGTAGATCCGATTGAAAAGCTATGTTCGATAAATAACGATAGAACTACATATTATCGAAAACAGGAATAGTGCTCGAAAATGTGGCAGTACGATTACGAAGTAGTTTTCTACTACGGATCTGAGTTTTCTATTGGTAAAAATACCTACCGAGAGTAGGTCTCTCTCTGCTTACCATGTTTAACATCTTAATCTCATTCCCGATTTTAGCATATTGTAACAATCGTTAGCGGCACGTTTTAATGTGTATGTATCCTGATGTCTTCCTTATAATGCCAACTTGTCGAGCCCCAATCTATAACCTAGCACCAGCGTAGTGAAATATTTATTATTAATATCTTTTCAAAAAGATTGGTAAACGACAGCACTGGAGAGGGATAAGTGGAAAGAGGAAAGGTAAGCCTTTGCCCTGCAGTGGGACACAAATGGCTGATAATAATAATAATAAATTATAGTCTGGATTATCCCCCTGCAGGGCAGCTCTCGCAACTCTCCTTCCCTTTCTCTCTGTGTAGGACGAAATATTTACCCTTATACTAATTTAGTCCTCTCTGCTCCTCATAACCTTGATAGATAGTTGTATTGCATTGTAATATGCATACAACTTCATGACATCATCACTGTTTACATTACAAATTGTGTCAATAATATTTCCTACTGCAGCTGTGCGCACACCTGAGTCGAGAGTCTGAAGATGGACTATTGTCGCTATATAAAAAAACAATGACACACACTTGCAGCTAAAGTGTCATAGTCAGAATGGACTAAAAACTGAAAAAAAAAAAACGATTAGTTTAACTAACCCTACACAAAACTTCTCGTTTCGAATCACGAGCTTGTGTGCGCAACGTCTAAAAATATCCCTGTTAGAACGTGTAGCATTGGTTGTGTGGCATCTTGCCATATTTTTTTTAGCAATATTGCATTATAATCTTAGGTAGTCTTAATAAGTGTATTAAAACAATGAAATCCCTACTTTATAAGCCAAATCAGTTATTGAAAAAGATTCTATTTTATATAATATGCAATAATGTCTACTACCACTGTTTTATATTAATATTTTCTCTACATAAAATTATTGTTACGATATTCCGTCACAAAGCTTGGTGACACAGACACATGACCATATGTATTTTTTGGGCATTAGTATTTTTTTTCATTTACATGATGTTATCATAAAATGTTGATTATTTTCTGATATTAAAATTAATTGAACCGCATCTGATTCGAGTTTAATTTTATAATTATCCTAGAAAGATTTCCTATGCTGGGTGGAAGGGACACCGATGCACAAACGGTTAGCACGTATTCAGTAAATTATTCTAACACCCCCACACAGAAAATTTTGATCAGTTATTTTTAAAAAAACTGCTGCTTCCTACCAGTAGCAAAGGGTCAATTTTTGTAAGAGATAAGCCGGAGTGAATATCTTTAATTTGATTATATTTTTTGTGTATAGAATACTGACTTTGCATTTTTCAAAGGGAAGCCAATAGGAATTGAGTTGTATGGAACCTTTGCCACTGCTTCCTACGAAAGTGCAACCTAAACTGTCAAAATTTATGGAACAGCAGATTTTTTTTAGCTTACTCAGTTGCCTGCACAAATTATAAAACACATTGACAGCAAATAGCTACATGTCTATAACATGGGAACACTGTTGTAAATTCATAACAACAATACTTAACTGGTAACACCTATTTATTCTATTTTATAGACTATCTCTGGCAATAAACACATCTACTTGAAATATTACACTTTGCTAAAAACACAACAATTTTAATGATCCTCACTATATGTCTTTACAACATTAAGCTTCATCTTTTTTTCCAAAGGGATTCATCTTTGATAGCCATGATGTTGTATTTCTGAAAAGAAAAAAAAATCAATTGTGAGATTATAATAGTTGATGATTTGTTGCAAGGATCCGCTGGATGTTAGACGCACGGGACCGGTCAATGTGGCGACAGCAGTGGACGTCTTTCGGCTGAAATGATGATGATGATGATGTTGAAACAAATACTGCCTCTCCTCTTGTTTGTCATACTATTATTATGATATAATGACTATGAGCACATAATCACAATAATTGTGTTGTCAAACAAATAATAGTATGTATATTTTAGTGAACATACTGAAATGGAATTGATTTGATGCTTGTGGAAATCTGATATCAATCATGTAAAAAATACAGGATGTTAAGGATGCTATTACATTTTTCTACAAATAACAGTGTTTTTCAGGTACCATTTTAATGTATAAGCAATCACAAATGTCAAAATATGATGGTCTTAATTTAAAGATATTATATTCATCTCCAGATTGGCATCAGAAAAATTGTACGACGTCATACAAAATTTTCGCACAAATACGTTTTTCCCATCACAATAATCGCAGAAAATTTTAAAAAATAGGGTCAGAATAGGTGCCTGTTTAGGTAAATTTACAGCATATTTTATCTTAAAAAATATAACAAATTGCGGTATATATAGTCCTTTGTAGGTTCAGCTAATTATTTTGTATCAAAATCAACATATTTTTCAATTATTAGCTAAAATAAAAACATTTGCCGAATTCTTCATACATTTTGCACTCGCGGTTCATCAATCCGCGCTCAGAAGCGCTCGTGGAAGGACGGGTGTATCGCTCTCTCGCAAAAAATAAATACGATAAAATTACTAGAAAATATTGTAGTGTGTATACGTGTGTGTGTGTACCGTCGTCGTATAACGTATACGGAAGAAGTTGATACTATTTCGGACTTAAATAAAATTAAGTACGAGTTTCATACTTTTATTATTAGAATGTGGTTTAGAAATTATATTGGGTAAGATAGGAATTTGGACGGGTGATGTTAAGCAGTCGTTGACAAGGTTGCGGAATGGATGGGTGGAGTTAAGCAGCTCTAAGTAAGGTTAGGATTGGGATGGATAAGGTTAAGCTGTCGGCGATGAGGTTTGGAAGTGAATGGGCGCGAGGAGGGTTATGATGGTAACCGGTTTGTATGTATGTGTGTATGACGAATATGGAGACAAAATCAAAATACAAGATGGTGCCGATAAAAATTTGACAATTTTTTGTCATGAGTGTCATTTTCATGGTTTTTGGGGTCGCAAATATCGGATATATGATAATAACCAAAGTTTAAAATGGCGCCGAAAAAATTTTATAACTTTTCTTCATGGGTGTCATTTTCATGGTTTCTGGGGTCGCTTATATCAAACATGGGGTCTTAACCAAAATCCAAGATGCATATATACTAGATTATGCCCGCGGCATTGCCGGCGTGATGTTCGATTATTATCCCACGGGAACGTCATACGGGGATAAAAAGTATGCTGTTAACACACAGCATACTTTTTATCCAGGTTATAAACTATCTGTGTACCAAATTTCATCCAAATTCGTTCAAAATTGTTTTTGCGTGAAAGAGTAACAAACATCCATTCATCAGCACAAACTTTCGCATTTATAATATAAGTAAGATAGTTAGACGATCACTGCGATCGCCAGTCTGTTGCTGTTTGTTTTTGAACAGTTCCATTGTCTATCTACGAAAATCTCAGATCCTAATACATTCTACAATTAAACCTTCCCTGAAAACATTTTCATTTGTAAACGAAAACCCGATCAATATTGGATCAGTAGTTTTTGTGAAAATCGCGGATACATACGGGTCGAGCACCTTCTTTTTTTGAAGTCGGTTAAAAGTACTAACCTGCTTATTAAGACGACGGTACTAAGTAACAGTTATCAAATTAATGCATTTTCAAAAGTCCAAGTAATCTTCCAGAATCAATAAAATTAAATAATAATAAAATGGACCAAGATTATATAAGTGAAGTATAAAATCGAGCGCTCAGAGTTGTTCAATGTGTGCGTACGCGTGATGTTGTTGTGTGTGACTTTAGTTACCTAAGTTTGAGTTCATCGAAAATGTAACAGCGTCCTTAAATGGCTTTGTAAAAATGATATTATGGAGGTGAAGAAAATCGTTGATTACAATCTTAAATAATGAGAAAACGAAGTAACTGGGGGCATCCCCACTGAAAAAACACAAATAAAACATTTGTTCATTCACATAAAACATGTTTTGTCAGTGGGAATGGTCAGTATGTCTGCCTAAGTGCATCCAGAATTTAAATGTAATTTGTTGTCCAATTTTGATCACCCACAGCTACATGAAATGTGTCAAACACAATGTTTCACACATTTTGTATTTACCTCTAATTGGTTGTGCAGTAATATTAAAAACAAAACTATTATACAACACTGATACAGCTGTAGGCAGACCTTAAATAAATAAACTACATAAAAATAAAATAAGTAACTAGTTTGCAATCAGGCATAAACATCTGATTATGTGAATTAGATTTGTAAGAAAAAAACTTCTGTCCTCATTCCTCTTTTCTTGGGGTTACCATAGTAATTCTTTCTTACATTATTTTATACCCATTGGTATTTTTAAACAAAATTTCATATAAGCAAAGGACTTACGATATTTCTTCAGGTGAAGTCTTGGTTGACTCAATTCCTGCAGCTTTCAAATTTTCAACTAGGTTTTTTCTGTACATGTTTTTTAAAGGAACAGGTCTGTTGGCTGCCTCTTTCTGTCTAGCTAGCTTGCATAGGGCCTCATACCAAGTGAGGCCATACCATTCTATTTCTTCAGGAGTATACTGGAAACAAAAATGCAGTAAATTTATGGTCTAAAATTCACTAGCATTTTAGAACTTTAACTTTTCTGAATTCCTGAATGAAATTGAAGTTGCAAGGCTGAGAACTCAGGAGTACCTCTTCAAAAAGAAAAAACATGCCAATCTAAGAATCTGCAATGTAAGAAGTTATACCAGCCTGGAAAATTCAGTAACAATTAAAATTGGTAGTTTTGGAAATTTTTACTATGACACTCGCGAAATTAGGTCAATTTGTTGTTCTTGGGCTAGACCTAGATATGTGTTAGAAAGCAATATTCTGTAAAGTGCCTATAAGGTGTCTCTTTCGACTTTTGTATTAGCCAAATTAAGTAGACTCACCGATGATAGATAAGTCTTGTACTCCTCATACACTTCTTTCTGTTTCTGTGGATCATATGCATGACGGGGACACCCATTCATCAGTTCAATCAGTATTTGTTTCTTCAATTTCAATGCTAACATAGACACTAAGTCACACGCTGGTGTCTTCAGTAAATAGTGGTCAAAACCATAATGATCATTGACCAAACTTATTGTACGGTCAGTTACAGTTACTGACAGATGGGTGTTCAGGATCTCAGATTTCACAACAGTCCTCTTCAATACGGGTACCCAATAATGTGGTACCCTACGTCTCTGCGGGTCACGTTTTTGGAAGCCTGGAAATGGTTAATCTTCATTAATCAATGACCTAACCTAACCACAACAATTTACACATAAATATGGACAAAACCTTACCTTTAACTACAGCTTCGCCACCCCACAGCCCTTCATTAATCTCGGAAGGATATTTCAATGGAATAGGGATGTTTTGTATTGGAAGTATTTCCCCAGTGAGGTCGTCGCGCTTCCATTTCCCTTCCTGAGGTATGTAATGGACGGCAGCAGGCTTCAACACTTTCCATTCGCGCCAGAATTTCTTGTATGCGACAGGTAATTCAGAGGCAATGCCTATTTCAAACCTACTCTTTTTCTTAAAAGTTTTTGATAGTTGTCGAGCTGTAGCCTGAAATAATTTACGCGTCAATTTGCAGCAAGGTAATCTACACAAGGTAATCATAAAATGATGAAACATGTGTGTTTTATTGCACAGTAGACTTAATGTTTACCTGAATTCTCGATGCCATTGAAATAATTTTTAATTGGAACCATAAAACTATGAAAAAATGTTAGTACAAAACAAAATTTCACGTAAGGCCAATAAGAAATCTTTTATAATAGTTCTTTTTGATTGACAATTTTACCAGACTAAAGATGACATGACATTGACAAATGACCAAACGAAAGTCTATTTTTTATGGTTTATCTTGGTACTTATTAGTTCCGTGGGTCTAACGTATCGCTTTTTGCCATAGAGGAAAGAAGGAGCAAGATGTCGAACAAAATTTTCTGTCTCTTTTAGCAGGAGGCGAAGTAAACACATACAGCACACTACAGTATTTTGACAACCACACACGAAGCAAAAATAACTACACAATAAAGAAACTCGCACACATTGATAAATTAGCATGTTATATGGTATACAATTGTCCTACGACAACAAACCAAAAGTGCTAGTGATGTGGCACAACCATTGAGTGGTATTTCGTTCGTAATCAAACAAACAAAAAAATGTAATTTTGTTCGTAAATAAACAAAATTAAAACTTTATTTAATTTTCTTATACAGACGCCAGGACATCAAGCTACCCGAAACTGTCAAATTTTTTGCAGATTGCAGATCGCTGTTGTAATGTTAAGGGGTCGTCCATTAATCACGTGAGGCTGGAAAGGGGGGGAGGGGGGTTCGGAAAAAATCACGAAATATCACTAGGGGGAGGGGCAGGTGTAGTGAGATATCACGTGTATTTATTTTTTCTCTGAACGCGCGATTTCTAAACCGAAAAGCGGTGCGTGACCTTGACATTTTTATCACGGTGCTTATTTTTCCAGAATTAAATTAGATTATACCTGTTAACCTGTATTTAAAGATAATATTCTGATTTTTTTTAAGATACTTTGTACTAAAAAAAAATACACGTGATTTTGGGTGGGAGGAGGGAGGGGTAGTCTAAAACTTCACCACGAATCACCATGTGGGGAGGTGGGGGTTAAAAATTTGCTAAAAAACATCACGTGATTAATGGACAACCCCTAAGGAAGTGCTAACTGAGCTGCGTGAGATGGAGTAGGTGGAGCAGACTGTGGATAAAAATGTCCCCTGGGTAATTTTAAAGTGATGAATTTAGACTATAGATAGTTCAAACTTGTTGATCTTTGATAATCGTGCTTGACAAGCAAACTATCTATTTTGTAAATGCTTCTTAATGAAAAAATAAATAAATATTTTTGTTATCCTTATAACATTCTTGACCATAGAAGCATGCTTATCAATCAAATCACATTCAATACGCTACAAAACGTCTTGGCATATGACAAGCTTCATGATTCATCGTCATCAATCAGTGAGCTCTTTTATTTCAAAACATTTTTCTTCTTCCATGATAACTGACTCCAATCTATTTTACGCTACAAAACGTCTTGGCATATGACAAGCTTCATGATTCATCGTCATCAATCAGTGAGCTCTTTTATTTCAAAACATTTTTCTTCTTCCATGATAACTGACTCCAATCTATTTTGCCATTGCATTGCACAAGTGAACCGCTATACTGAAAGTCGGAGCAGACTGGGAGGAGCGCACCCGCTATGGCTCCAGAACTTGAGATACCGCTGAAATCGAAATCCATCAAACGCCAACAAAATGAGACACGCCAACGTATAAACAGTGGCATTAAAGGTTGGCCGAATACCCGCGCCGAGCGCGCTCAGCCAACGTGGAAATGGAGCAATTAACATCTCTTCAGACCCCGGACTATGTATATTTATAACTGAACCCAAAAATCGAAAGGTATATTAATCTATGCATAAATCTTGTTGACCGAGAATCTAATCTTGAGAGATTAGAACGAGACATGGAATGGAAGTTTTGCTGAACTGTTTGGTAATTGTCACAATCGAGCTGTCAACATATTGTCATCTGTCATTAGTAACTACACTTTTTGCTAGTGGTACCACTGCTGACGTGGATAAAAAAATGTAATGGCAAGCTTTATTGGCAATTAGTGCTCAGTGGTGGTGGCTAAATATTTTGATAACTAGTTAGTTAATTTTAACATTTCTGTTATTTTGTTGTACCTGTTTTAAAAAGTGTATTGAGTAGTGATTGTGCACCGCGTACTACGTCTATTATTCATGTTGACAGAGAGCAATAAGCCATGTCGGACAATAAAAACAATAATCCTCCCGAAAGGGAGCAACTTGATCCTGTTGACAGCAATATAGCATCACATAGCGAAGTTTCCAGTGTCGTAGGAAGTGTAAAAACTTCTAAGGTAAATAGTGCAATGACTATGAACTTGTGTACGATTCTAACATATTATTTGACATGACATGACCAATGCAAGGACGTTGGTGTTTCGATTTGCTATTGACTTTTAAAATACTACGTAATTCAACAAGATGTAGATAGTCATAACTACTTAGTAATGCACATAATTTAAAGTTTAGTTGTTTAAAGTAACCTATAAATTGGACATTCTTACATAAATATACATTAAAATTAGGTATCAATTTACATCAGCTGGCTATAAAAACAGCAGCATATTGTACATAAACAACCAAACCAGGCTGGTTTTATGCAAGTTTACAATTAATTATTTTACCTTAACTAATGTTTATAAACTATTTGTAGACATCTCATCATGTATCAACATCTTCCGAGAGACAACTCAAGTTTGAGCGAGCACAAAAGTGTCTTGAGAATGCAGCACTTGTGTCAAAGAGGATCAAAGAACACCGCAAAGCAACTGCAGAGCTCTTGGGAAGACCTTTTGGTAAGATACTATATTTAAAAAAAAAAATTGTGTTAGAAACTAGATAACACATGGTTGTCTGATGATGATCCATTAATCTTGCACTTCTTGAACCTTAAAATTAGTAAAGAATCTTAGTAATTTATCAAATAAAACAATAATATGGTTATTCATAATCAACAATAACTTTAGTTTCTCAGTATAATAACATCTTTCATACAAGCTCTTTCTAAAAATATCACAGATTATGTTTAAAAAGGAAAACATTACTGATAAAATCAAAACATTGCACATTGAATGATTTATAGTGAGTATTTGGATGTGTTCCAAATGTAACAAATAAAAATACTGAATTAGTATGCCACCTAAATAAGAATAAGACTCCCCTTGCGTTGGATCATACTTCCTACACATTGACATTCTATTACTAAACTCATGAACCTGAAGTAAGATGAGTTTGTGATACAATTTATGGAATTATTAATCAATTTTAACATAACTCGAATAGATCCTACAGTATTTATCCTCACCAAATCAAGTTTTTGAATGATATATATCTTCATTTCTTACCAATTCTTTTATTGTTTTCAGAAGACGATGATGTTTGCGACACGGCTTCTGAAATGGCATCCACCATGAGTGAGAGAACTGGCTACTCTGCTGCAACTGACACCTCCACTACGTTGTCTGTCCAGGATGCTTTGAACAGTAAGATTGCCTTAACAACTTTTAGATTTATACTCCACATTAATCTATGACTTTTTTCTGAAGGGGATGTCCGAAACTAGTTATTACGGCCGAAACCGAAACCGACTTTCGGCATTGGTCTAAATTTCGGCCGAAACCGAAACTTCCATATAAGATTCTTTTAGCAGTTGAATACTTGCCCCAAGATTTTCTTTGCTTTGCAAGCAAAGGGCCACTTGGTTTTCCATTTTTCACTACACGCTGCACTGGCAGAGAGCTAGCTATGACACGACTATGGACGCAGACGCGGCAAAATGACACTTTGTCGCTTGCAGCTCAGTGCACCGAACATGTCCGATCGCAGCGCGAAATCTGTTGAATTCGGTTTCGGTTGCGGTCGAAGTTTCGGCTGGATGGCAGCCGAAACTCGTTTTTTTTGCCGAAACCGAACATTTGATTGGACACTAGATCCTAATGCCAAGGCATTTGGATCACCTCCAGTCACACTCAAACTGTTAAACTTTCAAGTCAAAGTTGGGGTGAAAAGTTATGCATCAAATAAAAATTTTCTTCAACTTTTTTCATGTAGTTCCTGGCATTAGTGAGAGCTTAGCAAACACCTTAAAACAGAAAGAGCTACTCATGGAGAGGATAAGACAATACAAGGAAATTAGTAAAAAACCCATGACGAAACCAACCACAATAAGGAGGGAATCTACTGTAGATACCAAAGTAGAAGTGAAAAAGGTATGTACAAATTATCTTTACGAAACCTATTTTATTTAAGTCTTTTCCATGTCTGCACTATCAGTAATAAAAATTTAAAATTTTATTAAGATCTTTACCTTAAGTCAGTTACTTAAATACTTAGTCCGTAATTTATATAATAAAAGCCTCACGCACCATCAACTGCACACCAAGCTGCTAGTCTGATATTTGAATCTTTTGATTTACTATCAACCAGACAGAACCAGAAATATTGTAGATCCCAATTAGTGAATATACAAGCATATAACACCTCCCTGCAGACAATATTTATTTTAATTTCAGACAGTGGACAACAATGATGTTACTCAACTTATAAACACAATCAAAGACAAAGAAAATTCGTTGAGTGTGATGCAAGTTAAAATGAGAGCAATGGAAACAACTATTTTAGACCTACAGGAGAAGATTAATGAAAAGGATCAAATTATTGAAGCGAAAAATAAGGCGACGACGCTCATGTCAGATAGCTTAAGCAAAAAAGGTTAGTGAATGTTCACTTGAATTGATTAATTTAAAGCAATAATACCCTACACTCTTATTTGTGATCTTATAATATATTTCAGAAAAGGACTCCTTGTCTCTGCTTGGAGACACAAGACAACAGATGACAAAAATGCAGGAGAATTTTATTGCTATGGAAACAGAATGGAGAGAAGAAAAGCAGAATTTACTCAAGGAAATTGGAATAAAAGACGAAAAAATCCAAAACTTAGAAGAGGCCAATACCATTTTGGAATCTTCTAGATTTGAAATTAGTGTTGCCCACTCTAAACTAGCTGAAGAATTAGAAGCTAAGAATCAGGAAATATTTAGGTTGCACGAGAAGATTACAGAATTATCTCAAATAATACCTATTGATGAACCATCTCCAAAAGAAAAAGATGATGTTGAAGAAGAGAAAGGTTCTCTAGAAATCGCAGGTATGGTTGAATTAACTAAAAAGATTGAGTTACTGGAGCAACTGAACTGTCAAATTAGGCAAACTAATAAGGAACTCGAAAATAAACTAGCAACTGTTAATCCCGAACCTAAATCACCAAGTAGCAGTGCTGCGGCTGGCAAAAAGGGAAGTCCTCTGCCCACTCGCAAAGGTGGCAGAAACACAGCAGCCAAATCAAAGTCTCCTTGGAGTCAACTATCTTCAGAAACGTTACCACAAGAAACTGACAAAAAAGCAGCTAAAACTGAAATCACAAGATTAGAAATGTTAGTGCAATCCCTCAATAAAGATATCTTGGAAAAAGAATATGCGATCTCTCAAAAAGATGCATTGCTAAATGAACTCAAATCCATGCCTTTAGTAGAAGAACAAAAGAAGTCTGTGGAAATGGTAGACATTGGCATTTGCACTGACATACCAGAAGATAATAAAGAAACAGCACAGATAGAAATTGAACATAAAAAAGAAGAATCCACTCTTGAATCAAAACTTATTCAAGAAGAAAACACATCTGTTACAGTCACAGAACTTGAAGAAAAGTTAAAAGCTGCTGAAGAACAAATACTTATCCTCAACAATGACATCGACGCGGCTAACAAAAACATGATAAAAGTGAAGTCTAATAATAAATTGAAATTGAAGCAGTTGCAGAAGACAATTGATAACTTTAGTAAAGTTTCTGATGCAAATGCTCAGATAGTGAAGCTGAATGAAGAATTACATCAACTTTCTCAGAAAGTCGCCGAATTGGAAGAGGAGAAGGGTAATCTACAATTACATCTTGTTGATTACGATAGTGGCCGACGTAAGTATAATGCAGTTCATAGGCACAGCACAAGCCGTTTATATGTATATGTTATTTCTTTAATAATGTATGTTCTATATACTTTACAGTGACTGATTCCGACATTTACAAAAAGATGGTAGAAATGGAAAATTTAGCAGAAACTAGGCTCAAGGCGATAAGTGTTTTAGAAACACAAAAATTCGATCTAGTCCAAGGTAAATATTATTTTCTTTGAAATTTATGGGCATAATCTATTAAATATGCTGAAATACGCATATGGTTATGCGTATTTCAGCATATTTAGTAGATTACACAGGAAAATTTAAATATCTTATTTCTCATTGCAGAACTACATGTATTGCAACAGAAAAATGATGAGATGGAAGATAAATTGGCTGATATATCACAACTTCAAAATGAGCATGTTTGCACTGAAATGAAATCTGTCCAAATGGAAGAACAGATAGATGAGCTGACGGCAGCTAGAAAAGAATTAGAACTTGTTATAGAAAACTTGAAACTGGACAAAGAATATCTAAACGGAACTATCAAAATACTTCAAGAAGAAAAAGAGGAGATGACGCATAAATTGGAAAATTATATTCAAGAAAACATGGAGCTAACTGATAAACTTGAAAAACTGAGTGCCGAAAAAGTGAGTTCCGCTGAATCTATTGAAATTGTCGAATCTTTGACTACACAAGAAAAGCTTGAACTAGAAGAATACAACAAAGGTATTGGTGAAGATAAAAGTGATGACCATCATGAAGAAAATGTAGAATCCCAAAATGATAAAAACATTGACAGTTTAATTGAACAAAGAGAAGAATTAAACACCAAAATTGAATTATTTACACAAGAAAGACAAGAAGTTATGGAAAAAATGTCTAAAATCGGAACAGAAAATGAATCATTATTAGTAAAAATAACTGCGTTGACTGATCAATGCGTTGTTTTGAAAAACAGTATAGATTTACTGAGCAATGAAAAACATGAACTACAGGATCTGAACCAAGACCTTACGCGTCAAATCGAAGACCTGAAGCGTGAAAGAATTGAAATTATGAAAGAAACGGCTGATATTGCTAAGCCAGCTTCTGAAGATGTAGCTGATGGAGTGCCAGTCGAGTCTCACCACGACGACAAATCAGCTAGCGATAAAGGGAATAAAGGAGCTAAGACAGTAAAACAACTGACAAAAGAAATACTCAAATTAAAAAATACAATCAAAGAGAGAGAAGATGAAATTGGCGATTGTCAGATGAAAATACTATCCATGGAAGAGCAACAGCAGAAACAAAACGAATTACTGCAAACAAACGCGTCTTACGAAAGTAAGATAAATTCTTTAAAAGATGAAAACAAACATATGAAACAAGAATTAGATGCTACAAAGAAGGATAAAGAATCTGAACAACAATTAGTTCAATTCAAACAGGCGAATGAATTATTGCAGCAAGAATTACAGAAAGTGCATCAAGAATATGCCAGTAACGTAGGTTCCCGCGACGCTAAAATAAACGAACTCGACAATGTCTTACTGGAGTACGAGAAACAAATGTTTAATTATAGCAATACCTTACAACAAAAAGACAAAGAATTGGCGGAGTACATCAATCAAATCACTAAACTTAATGATGTTTCGCAGAAACTTAAATCTACTATTGAATTACTTGAGGAAGAAAAAGCGAAAGATCAGAACGCAGAACTAGTCAAATCTCTTAACAAACAAATATCAGTCTACCAGAAAAAACTAGTCGACAATGAGGATAAAATAAAGATCCTAGAAGAAGAGAAGTTACAACTGCATTGCCATACAGGTGAACTGGTAAACAAAAATGGAACACTTGAATCAGAATTGAAAAAGTTAAAAGAAGCATTCACTGAGAAGCAAAATCTTATTAAAGAATTGCAAACGCAACAGCAAAAGCATTCTGAAGAAATGTCGGCCATATCTCTTCAAACAAAAGAACGTGATGAAGAAATTCACGAAATTAAGTTACAGCTTCGAAAAGAATCTATAGAAAACGAAAAACTGCGAAATAGTATATCAGACAAAGAAAAACACGTCGATGAATTAACACAACAGATAGAGGAAACCAAACGTAAGCTTAATGACTTGTCTTCGGAGAAAAATAACTCATCTGAACAATTCTTAGCTTTGGAGACCAAAAACAAAGAGTTGATGGAAAAACTAAAGAAGTTTGCTTTAACTATTAAAAAGAAGTCATCAATGTACATCGAACTTGAAGCACATTATGAGGAAAGTCAAAAACAGCTATTTGCTAAAAATGAGCAACTAGAACAGCTCTTGATACAAGTTGAAACACTTCCAGCATTGCAAGAGAAACTGAAGCATGCCGAGGAAGAGATCAACCGATTACAGTCGCAAAAAATGTCTCTAGAACAGCAGAAATCCCAAGATATAAACCAGGTACAAACAGAAATCAAGTCTTTGCAGGAGAGACTAGTGTCGTCTTGCCAAGAAATATCTCACCTAAATGATTCTGTGAATGTTTTACACAAAGACTTGCACTTCGCACGCGAAGAAAATCTACATCTCAAGGGACTGATTGATGGACAAAATAACAAGTTAGTTGAGCTTGAAATAGAGCAGAGAAATATTACAAACTTAACAACAAAAATAGCAAGCTTAGAGGCTGACATTAATCAAAAACAATTGCAAATCGCTGAGTTGTTAGACAAAGTAGAACATCACGAACAACAACAAACACAAGTGCAATTTGGTTACGACGCTAAAGTTCAGGAACGAGATATGTTCATTGAGAACTTAGAAACCGAGATAAGCAGATACAAGAACCGCATTTGTCGCCTCGAGGAAAGTATTTCTGTCATGGAAGATAGAAGACATTCATTAGAAAGAAAAGCTGATCAGTTAGGCAGTCAACTTCAAGAAAAGCATAAGGCTTACACGGAATATACCAGTCAGGAAGACGAGTTAGTAGGTCGACTAGCTGTTCTTATGGACCATGACAGGGTTCTAGAGAAACAGCTCTTTGAGATAGATAATGAAAATAAAGAATTACAATTTAAGGTCCAGCATTTGAACGAGGATAATCAAAAATTAAGGAAAGCTCTTTCTGAAATACAGGAGCACTATAACGTAATTCTCGATAAAGCTAATAAACTGGACGCGGTGGAGTCAAAAGTATCGACGTATCAAACTCAACTTCGTGATCTCGAAACAAACTTGAAAAGAATAACCCATGATCATCAATCTTTAATAATGAAAAAGAAACAAGAAATCGAAGAACTTGAATCTGAATTCAATACTCAAATTGAGGATGCTATTAAAGAAAAGAAAGTAATAAGTGAAAAGTATGAAAAAGTAAGTGAAAACGTGTCTCAATTAGAGGGTAAATTACGCGAGTATAAAACAAATATTGAAAATCTTAACATAGATATAGACGAACTTCATAGAATTAACCAAGAATTAGAAGAAAAATATTCTAAGAAAGAAGAGATCACAACTCCAGACTATACAGAACAGTATATAGCTGAGATAAATCAGTTAAATGCTATTGTTAACAGCAAGAGCCAAGAAAATGTAGAACTAAATAATAAGCTACAGATGCAACAGTCAAACAATATTACATTATCATCAAATATGGAGAGTCAAATATCAGATCTGACTGCAAAATTATACCATTCTGCCTCTGCAATAGAACAATTAAATTTAGAAACTCAATCTTTAAAAGAGTCCAATGAACAATTGCTAACCAAACTTTCTCAAAAAGATGAACAGATTAAAGAATTAAAAGAAAATCAAAAACTTACATTTGAAATGAGCATACCTAAAACTGAAGGTATGATTATATCATCTACTATTGAACAATTGAGTGATGATTCAAAGAACGTTGATATGTCAGCTCTTGAATCACAAATTCTATCTGGAATGGATGAACCCCGCATCGAAAGCAAACACGTCCCTAAAAAAGTTTCCGAAAACATACAAAAGCAGCCCACGGGAGAAATGGGAATTGAAGAACCAATGATGGTAGCTAAAAAAGCATATGATTGCTACAAGAAAGATGAAGATGACAATGAAGCCCTAGAAGCAGATCCTTTTAATTCAGATGAAGGATGGGGATTAGGTGAGAGCGAAGAAGTTGGCGACGTAACACCTAGTTTTTCAGATTTAAAAAACCAAATAAATCTACTCAAGAAAGATAATGATGTTTTGAAAGCAGAACTCGAAGTAAACAACAGTAAACTACAAAAGGCTTTGAAAAAATTAAAAGAACTGAAAAATAATAATATTTTGCTCAACAATGAACTTAAAGTAGCTAAGCAAATGTCCCAGGCCTCCTTCTTTGATAATGCTATGGAAGATGAATTACGACTAAATGTTCAAGAATTGGAAAAGAAAATTGAAGAACTCAACACAGATATTCTTAAAGATAAACGTGACAAAGAATCTTTGAGGAAACAAAACGAAATCTTCCAGAACGCTAATGATAGATTAACTGAAATGAAAGAGAAATTGGAAAACGAAATAGAGTTATGGAAATTCAAATTCAAAGAAGCCAATGACAAACTTTCAACAATGCAGTGGGGAGGAGACACGAAGGATTCACAACCAAAACAACGAGAATCTTCTGTACCAAGTGTTGATGAAAAGAAATTCAAAGAAGAACTTATAAAAATAGAGAGAGAGAATGATGAATTACAGTCGATAGTGGATCAATTAAATTCTCAAAACAATGAATATCAGATACAACACACATCACTTAAGAATGAGATCAACAATCTTAATAATCAATTGCAGAATAATCAAAGAGAGATTCAAAACTGTGAATTGCTCAAAAATCAACTTGATGAGTTGCATAAAACAAATAGTGAACTAGTGAAAACAAATGAACTGTTAACAGCAAAGTTACAAAATATTGAAATCCAATATAAAGATTTGTCACAGTCTTATGAAAAATTAAATACTATCTATGAAGAACTGAAAACAGACTATGAAAATGAAAAAACTACGTTAGTAGACAGGCATTTCAGCTTACAAGAAGAGATTTTAAAATTAAAACAATTAGAATCCGAATCCAAGACACAAATATCTTCTCTACTTTCTGAACTAGAAAATGTAAAATCAAAATTACTTTGGCATGAAGAACAACAGGGCCTGAGAAAATTACAAAGTGTAGATAGTTTAGCTCTGGCTGAAAAATGTAATGCTATGGAACAGTACTGTGTACAATTGAAACAAGAATTGGATGATGCAAGCAAGAAAATATTGCAATTAGAATCTGATAATCAAAATATAAATACAAAATTGCTTTGGCATGAAGAGCAACAGGGCTTGGATAAATTACAAAGTGTAGACAATATAGCTCTCGCTGAAAAATGTAGTGCTTTGGAGGAGCACTGCGCACAATTGAAACGAGAATTGTATGATGGAAACACAAAAATATTGCAATTGGAATCTGAGAACCAAAGTATCAAATCAAAATTACTTTGGCATGAGGAACCACATGGCGTAGATAAATTACAAGGTGTGGATAGTTTAGCTCTGGCTGAAAAATGTAGCGCTATGGAACAGCATTTTGTACAAT
Organism: Noctua janthe; assembly: GCA_910589295.1. Taxonomy (NCBI): domain Eukaryota; kingdom Metazoa; phylum Arthropoda; class Insecta; order Lepidoptera; family Noctuidae; genus Noctua; species Noctua janthe. The sequence goes on from OU342560.1 coordinate 7,604,481, forward strand.
TGAAACAAGGATTGGATGATGCGAACACGAAAGTACTGCAATTAGAATCTGAAAATCAGGAATTAGTACAAAAGTCCAAGGAATATCAGGATCAAATAAACGATTTGAATATCAAGATGCAAAACTTGAATGGTGAAAATGATAATTTACTATCGACTGTTGCCGAGTTACGTTCTTCAGTATCAAGCGCCATTGATCAACGTGGCTTTGAAATTGCAGAATTGTGGAAACAGCATCTGGCTCAAAGAGAAGCTGACTTCCAAAAGATAGAATCAGATTTGAGAACGCAAATAGGTGCTTCCGAGGCAAAATATGAGCAGTTACTTGAAAATGTACAGTCCTCCAGTCAAGAAGAAACTAGTAAGTTGATTGTAATTGAGCAAGTTACTTCATTACAAAATAAACTAGAAGACAAAGAAGAGCATGTTCGCAACTTACAAACTAAATATGCTGAAGTCATGAATCAATTAGATTTGTTACGATCGGAAATGGAAGATGAAAAAGTTGGCCATGAAAATAAATTATTGGAACAACAAGAAGAATATGAGAAAATGATTCAAGAACTTACTATAAACAATCATAAACATAAAGAATCATATGAAGAAACTTTCAAAAATATACAAAACGAGTTAATTATATTCAAAACAAATAATGATGAGTTAAATCAAGTTATTGGGGATTTACATGTTAAAATAAAAGAAGCTGAAGAGAAAGTTGTAGAAGTGACTAAACAACTTCGAATGAAAGACAGTGAAATATATCAAAAGACACATGACTACACCTTAACGTTAACACAAAGAAACGAAGAATTTGAGAAAGTTAGGAAGCAGTTAATTGAATATGAAAAAAGAGTAGAAGATTTAAGTTTCGAAAAAGAATCAGAATTAGCTGTCCTTAGGTTAAAGATGCATGAAAATGACAGTCGTCACGAGCAAATAAGGAATGAAGCAGATGAAGAAAAGGAAAAATTGATAGAATCATTAAACGCCAAGATAATTGAATGTACAAGGCTTAATAAACAAATAGTTGACTTAAATAAGGAATTGGAAAGTCATTCAACGAAAGCTGTGGAAATGCAAGCAGCATTAGAGAACCAAGAGATTGAAATAGTTGGTCTAAATGACGAGATTACGAATTTACAGAATCTGATGCGATCGTCCAGTGCTAAGATACATAAACACGTATCGTTCGCGTCTGATACCAAACCTGGTGCTGAAGGAGAACAGACTGAAAATGTTTTGAATAGGGACCTGTTGGATGCCGTGCCCAGAGCTGAGCTAGATTTGGCTCTGTACATGTTGCATCAGAGAGATGTTCGGTGCGAGGAACTCACGATGGAGCTTGGACATTTGTTGGAAGAGCGAGATACGTTACAGTTGCGCTTGTCAGACTGCTTACGTCTGAATGAAGATATGAAGAATAAGTTCAAAATGGCAGGGCTTGATGAGTCGATGAACTCGAGCCAGGAAATGATATCGGAACTGCCGAGTTTTACAGTTGAGAGAGAGTTTGTTGATACGCACCGTGGGCAGACGTCTCGTAGCAGTAGTATAAGTGATCCGGAAGGAGAAAAACCGAAGTTGCAGGCCAAGTGAGTACAGATTTATTTTGTAACTTGATCTTTGTCAAATTGGATTCAGCTCTAAGACTACTCTAGTGTGATCAGAATCGGGAACGAATTGCAGTGATATAAAATATTTCATAATTTTCGCTTTACACTTGTCGTAGCCCAAGAGTTCGCCTAGCCAGGCACATCAGTTTGTGTAATTTATTTCAACCCCACTGCTCACAGTTATGAACTGTGGAGGAAACTTTGTCTGAGATCTCAAAATCGAAGACGAATGACATCCGCCAGCCCGAACGGGCCCTCGTGGTGGATGATAACTCACTCTCTCACAGAAAAAAGCACGACAATAAAACTGGCTTACTTGTCACAGGCTGACGGAGCTGCGCACGGTGCGTCACAGTCGTGACGTACGACTGCGACAGGAGAGCGAGCAGCGACAACTGGACCTACGACTGCTGCAGCGAGACGTCGCGCATCTGCCGCCAGAGGCTGTAGATCAACTGGCTCAAGCGCATCACACGCTCTGTGAGTACATAACATAATTATTATTGTTCCTGACGCAAAACAATCTCGTTTGTCTGGTTCTTGCAAGCGCTGCTGCTGAGGATCATCTTAGGCCCGTGCGGGAACCGAACCCGCGACACGCAGCCCAGCAGTCGCTCAGCCACTGCGCCAACCGCGCCGTCAGTTAAACACCTCACATGTTACATTTTATGCAGATTTATCCTAACGCAGCAAGAAAATGGACGAATATTCTACTCTAGATAATATTCAGTTATTTACTACAGCAAACGTAAATCATGTTACGGAAAATAGTCCCAGGTCGGCCAGTGTTTTTGGGTATTCCATCTGGAATTTCTCAGTAGAAGTCCGAAGTCTGGATTTATGGCCGGTTCAATGGGCTGGCTCCATATTATATGGGCCTTGAAACGGTGAAATTTTATGTATTTGACGCAAAAATATGAGTTGGACTACTTATTCCACCTCATATTTTTGCATAGTTCCTCATAGTTTTAATATTTACGCCTCACAATTTCGCCCGCGTAATGTATGCCCTACGGCACTCAGTAAAGGTAAAGTTTGCACTAAGCAGTGTGATAATGCTGTCGCAAAAATAGATATCCACAAGAAAACGGCATTTATTAGATGATTATTAGATGAAACTTTCAATGTTTTAGATTTAAATTAAACTTACATTACTCTATAGTCAATTATTGCCGTAACACAAAGTTCTGTTAAGGTGAATTCCACATAAGTTAATGGAACCTGTGAACTCGTATGCTTGATTTATCATCTCATAAACACGTTTTCTTTAGGTTAGGTACCTACTACTGAAAACTAATATCGTTTTTGTAACTAAATTGTTTTGTTTCCAGCTCGAGATTCCCAGAGCACGTCAACTGTGCTACTGAACTGGCTCCGAGGGAAAAGTACGCCTAAAGTAGTCCACATGTGAGTCGCGCATTTATTGTATAGGTTATATTATAGTGAGGTTGAAACCAGCCGTCCTCTAACTCCGACGAAGTTACATAGGATACAAACACAGACACTTCCTTGTAGGACTAAAACTGCAGCGACCTGTTGGGAATAGTCCTCTATGCTTTTACTTGCATTTATCAAAACAGCCACCACCAGCACATCACAATTTTCAAATGTTTCACTTAAACATTTAGTTGTAAATTGTGCCCTTAGAAACTTGCCAACGAAAATAATCAAATCATATTACCAGATCGATTTATTTTTTCGACAATTCATTTTCATGACTATAACTCTTCCATCTGTAACCTTGTACAATAAATTAGATAGTAACCTATAAATTAGTGGTCTGGTATGCGAGATTTGATAATCGATTCTTATGTCATGCAATTGGGTTTGTTTTAAAATGACCGGTTAGGCACAATTTATTACAAATTAATGCATGAAAGGTCTAAATTCATGTAGCACATAGTCGGACATAAGAAATTTAGATTGGCAAGTACGAACGAACGACGAAATACTTCATTAACAGTTGAGCTTATTGCATTCCTTCATCAGCCTTCCCGTAATTCCCGTATTTTACTTTACTTTCCTCATTTTTGTTGTAGACAAATTAATGTATTAATTTAGTGATGCTAGACGCAAAATATTGTTCCACTGAACTATCCTATTTATGAATTTTTATGTTTTCTTTTCTTGTTATATTATTATTGATTTTTAATTAAAATTGAGATGTCATTGATTGCTGGCGTCATTTGTTAATTTATGAAATTGATATTTTCCAAAGGATTAAATCGTGCCTTTACATTCTTAGGTCATAATGTAAATGTTATCGTTGTTCACGTTAGCTGTTCACACTTGTAACATGTATTATTAAAATTCGGAACCTGTATAATTTATGTATATAATCAACGGATTCTATGTGAATAAGGATCCTTGTATATTGAATTTGTAAATTTGTTTCTCGATTAAACAAAGTCCATTTGATATTTTTGTTTTTTTTTCATCCTTTAGTTGCTTAAACGAGTTGTGTGTAACTCCAATGGTAGCTATAAACAAATAGCTTTCATCAAGCTATAAAGGTGAATCAAGAACGAAGGAAGGTAGTGGGCATTATGATTAAGGATTGTGCCTCATCTAGTAGCACTGCGTGCTGCCAACCACATCGTCGATGCTGCCGCGTGTGATAGCATTCCCTGGCAAAGGACGGTTCGGGCGACATAAAAGGATAAGAGTATCGAAAAGTTCGATTCTGTGCTTCTAGATGAGGTTCAACCCTATATAATCGTTTTTATCCTGGGTGCTTTCTATTAGTATTGTACTTGTATGCAGTATTTTAAGATATTTCTAAGTTTAACCGTGGCTGTGAATAGGATGCATGTATTTTTATGAAATGAGAACATAGTTGTATATTTTGAATTTTTTATTACTTTTTCTTTAGATATTTACACTCTCAACAACTTAATTTCTACTATAATCCAATATGTCACTTAAATATAGTAAATCACAATATAAAATCAAAGTAATGAAAATGTTCTTGTCATAATTACTTTTAGAATTTTGGTCCTTATAATATTATTGAAGTATATTCATATAAATCGCTCAAAGCTCACCTCTATTTGAGCTGAGTAGCTCTAAAGCTTTTTCTCCTCTGTTATAAATCGCTTTACAGGAAAATACAATTTTCCTTAACAATTTATTAATCTAAGTTCATAATAAACATACTAAATTTCTTACACTATGTCGAAAAAGCCAGTCCAAAAGCCAAATAGCATTTAATAAGACTAACTTCGTAATGCGTATGTTTTCCCAAATAATTTTATATACAAGCTAATGTATTAAGCATAATATATTTCTATTAGGCAGTATGTTCATGTCTGACACTGTATTTACTATTGAGATACCTAAACATTAGGTATGATACTACTCCACAACCAAGTTTGTGCAAATTAAATATATATTTTTGCATTGAAGGGTATCGCTTATCAAATACGGTTATTTAAATATTTGAAGGTATTGTAAAAAGTCTCTGAGATACTAAATCAATATATGTATGAAATATATGAATCTGTGTTCTTTTATAAAAAAAAATACTTGTTTAGTAGTGTAACTTATGGCACCACATGCTTACAGCATATCTATGTGTATATAGTATACTATATTTACATGTTATTCTAAAATATGTACATCAACACCAGATCCTAAATAGTTAAACTTATATTCTGTACGAACAATCAGGCGTATGTGATATAACAAGAAGTACGAAAACTATAAAAATATAAACGCAATACCTTACTAAACATATTACACGAGACACTTCAACCTTCTGCCTGGCTTTCACATACTCATGGAAGACATTGGAGTGATTTCTTGTTCACTTTATATATAACTATAAAAAACTTAATGTGCACATAATTATCAGAGTGCAGTTAACTAACTTACAATATAATTAATATAAACTTATTTAAATTTTTACCAGCACTCACTGTTTACTTGTGCGCCACCCGTACTTAAACAATTAACACAAACATATATAACTAAATATGAAGATATTGTATCACAATTTTTAATTAAAGTTACGAGCGCTTCGATAATTAATTAGTCTAGTCGAAACATTAAGTACAAATAGTGGAACTTGTTGACTATTGCATGCATGTTTAGTTCTGATGGTTCTAAGATAGGAACGATCGCGTAGTAAATAACTAAGTGCTAACCTAAACATCTTAAGCATGGATCACATTGTTTTTTGATTTTCGTTTTACAATCATCCGAAATGGTCTCGCATAGTACTTCTAAGTTAACATATTATGACTGGAAGTGACTATGATACGAAGTTAAATTATAATTTATAACACTTATCACAATATTTTATGAACTAATATGTAAGGAACAAAGGTAATAAATCAATTTGCTTACATACATAAGTTTAAAAGTGCTATACCAAAACAAAAATATACAGCCCCTTGCCTACATTATTACCTATTTTATGAATCATGTAAATATTATTTGCAGTTAGTTGCTCGGCTAATTTTATACATAGTTCTGACTCCGTAGTGTGTTATAAATATAATATGTAAATGAACGTAATATTAGTTTTTACAATACACAAGCGTAATTTATTGCTTTCCCCCGATACAATAACATAAATCTGATGTCATTTGTTATTCCTGCAAGAATTTCGCAAATCAAAACGTATTGATAAAAAACAAAAGTTTATTAATTTGAACTTCCTAGTGATTGATTGAAAAGTTGTAGGTATTGTATTGGCTTACTTTTCCTAACAGTGATTGAATCAGCTGATAAATATGTCCTACTAACATACATTATATACTTGCATAAAACTACTATATTTAATTACAAAATAACTGAAGAATTGAGTCAGTTAATGTTATAAAATAGAAAAAAAATGTGAAGCTAACTTTGGTCCCATACGAACATGTAACAAGGTAATGACTATTTGTAACAGCTATTTTATTGGCAAACTATACAGATTTATAAGAGCTCTCGGCAGGTGAAATTGAAGCTTAAATTATTAAGAGGTAGATTGTAATTTCAAGAACCGTATAAACTAGAACTGAAAGTTTTATCTAAAGTAAACTTGTTTAATGCAAAACAGTTTTAGTGAACGCACAGACTAGAGGCAAATTACAGTAGCACGTAGGGCTTACACTTATTTATTATGTATGCGCAAGTTGCGATTAGTAAGATACGTAAAAAACTACCTACGTTAGAGACATATGATTGTCAGTCTTGGGTTCAGTCCTTGATCACGGGCATCTTGAACTTTTAGTTTAAAGTAATTTCGTACTAATGCACCGTAATTAAAGCAATGTTCGGCGACGTGGGGGTGAACACGGGGTTCAGAAGTGCACGTCGCGTACGTCGGTGGGCGTGGCGGCGCTACTGTGCGCCTTCTCCTGCGTCGGCGGCGGCGTCCAGCCCGCTGGCTCGCGCGCCTGCCCGTTTGGGGCATTCCCGCTGCGCTCCTCGATCATGTTCTGCACCATCTCCTCGATCTGCTCAAGGCATGTCTGGAGGCAGTCCTATAACAAACATTCAACGTTAGCACATTGGACTTTGTAACAAGTTGACTTCAGTTCAACGCCACGGCGTACAACGTACGGCCTGAGTATGCTTAGATAAGACAAGCAGAGCTAAAGCAAGAAGTCTGCATTTATTTGGAAATAGTAATCAATTCACAAACTCGTGTGTAAACTAGTCGTTTCTAAACATAGACTCGCTAACTAGGGTAGTAATTGATAGAAACTTACCAAATCGATGCGCGTGAGTTCGTGCAGGCGCGGCAGATGGCCGTCGAGGCCGAGCCCGCGCAACGCCGCCGCGATGCTGCACGACGCCAGCGTGCTCGCCGAGTACAACGTGAACTCGTAATCTGCAACAAACAAAAAACCATCCATAAACATACAACTTAACACAAACTATTAACCTTATTCAGTAATCCGCTGTCAATCCACCAAGCTCTATTGTTACATCAATTAAAATTTCCGTTATTTCAGCGCTCTGATTATTTAATTAAAACAACAGACCGTTTGTTTATTAAAACCGCAATAGGATCTGGATCAGCTCAGAAACTTATTTAAAATAAATTTTCCTGCAGTGCTTCCTCATTGCATTCGAACGTTAAAATTGGAGGTAAGTACATAAAGTGTAGCCGCATTCGATTTTCATGTAGGCGACGTCCGTAGACGGTGCGAATACGGCGATCGTCGACCGTAGACGCTAGAGGAGTGGGGCATATCCGGCAAAAGAAATGTTCCTTTCTCTCTCGCGCAGGTTGTCAGTCTCCTGCGGAGAGTGCAGCCTCAAAGGAGCCGGCACCCGCCCTCGCGGCCGCATTCCACAGGCTCGCTCCTTCGCCTCACTTGAATATTTCTCACGGGCTTACTTTGGCAAAACCATTATACCAACATACATCATATATGTGCACGTATGTAAGCTGATATTGAACGAACACTGGCTGTGTTTTGTATGAAATACCTACATGAACAAGAATATCAGGCAGGAAAAAGACACTAATAAGTTGGTATTTATGCTAGTAGATTATATATATTCATGGCCTCTCATTACATTACCTACTTACATGCCTCCTGCCCATAGATCATGTTCTTTAAATAAGAGCAATTCAATGCAGAGTTGATATTTTATTGCAAAAATTGCTCACGTTACGTCGAACCGTATCGTGATCGTTACCGGTGATCTCATTGATTATCTACCTACTTGGATTTCCGCGTCATCATTGTTAATTTACACAATCAATTATAATTTTAGATGTAAAACATTCTAATGAATTCTTTGTTTCCAAGCTATGATGCAAATGAGAACTTTAGTTTTGTAAATAAATGTGATTTGCTACGAACCTAAATCAAATTACTTATTATGCTACATAATCATTTTAACGGACTTGACCAGTAGTTATTGAGTTCACCACACATAGCATATCACTTGATAATGAAGCAGGAAAATCAGCTGCCTGACCTTGTTGACTTTATGCACTAACCCACCTAATAAGCTTTAGCATTAATTTGATAAATATGCTAATATAAAGCTTTTACTGATGGTCGATGCGAATTATAAAATGTGTTCCCACGCTATTACAAGAGTGAGATAAGAACCTCGTATAGAACCACAAATGCCCACTAACTTGAAGACGCAAACAACACGAGTGAGCCCCACAAGGGCCCTCCATTCATCATTAAGTAGATTCTATTATACCAACCAATGTATGGCTATCGAACACTCTTTCAGCTCATTTAAAAGATTTATTTTCATTTTTTTTAATTTGCATGTCGGCATACACGAGATAAAGGGAACGGGCAGAGGGAACGAACAAAAAGAGAGAGATGAAACAACGAAAGCGGCCGCTCACTCGGGGTATTTGCATAATCTGATGTTAATCAAACAGCGCAGTACCCGCTGCGCGTCCGAGGCGAGCGCTGCCGACTGCGCTTGCGACGAGCAGCTTTTGTCACGACCGCATCAAGATCTACAGCCACTCTGATGCAGAGTGTGACGACTGCACACTACCTAAACGTCCTACCGTCCTAGCACTTCAGCGGCGGCACAGGACACACACGTAGCGGAAGTGAAGCCGTCCTTATTAGTCGTGACGCGACTGCTGCGTCACGAGCTAATAACACTAATGCACATTTTCTAGAGGAAACGGCGGCGCAGCGTCGGCCGACGGTCCCACCGTACTTTGGTGTGTATGTAAATTAATAAAATTGTGTTCAGTGTCGCCCCCTCGTAGACAGCCCGTGGCCAAGTATGGCCTGACTACGCACGGTGTTACTTCCGTTTCTCGATTCTGTATCACTTTAAAAGTTCGTTGGTCGAGAAATGAATGATGTTAATTATTCCTAAATTACATTGACGACTGAATGCTTAATCGTGAACCTAGTTAAAACTTTTGTGACACCAAGGTAAAGTAAGGTGCTATCTGTCACAATCGTAAGTTTTGCGATTAATGACGACGGCAGTGACATAAGGATCATTATGATTGCCCTTGAAAATTAAGTACATGTAATAGGTGTCGTCGGCACTTCGGCAGTCAGCACAGGTACTATATAGTCGCACGCGCAATAGTCGATTCGCGAGGTGAACGCTCCCACAAGGCCGGACTACTCGTAGGTATTCGTTTGGAAGTGGACTGAAATGGCTTCAAACTATTACATAATCGACAACTATTCGGATAGACACTGGCGTGTTCTTTAATTGTTGAAAATCAATTAAAATGCATTGCCATAACGCATAAAAAGACTGTGAATCGTAGTCATGTGAACAACTGGCTAATGGCTATTTACTTGGAGATTTAATCGATTTATCTATAATCGGGCATCGCTAGTGCGGAGATACTACACGCGGCATTCATTGCCCACCGGAACAAATACCGCGCGGCCCCCGCGACAGCGTCGGCGACGATTGCTATCCGATGCGAAGCGCTCACATGTGAAAGAAAACGTCCGACGGAGATAAGATACCTGTCACACGCAATATAGGCTGGCGTCACACCTCGAATTGCACCTATGAGAACTACTTCTCTATTGCTCAACGCCCTTTACACCTTTTAGAAAGTATACTTGCAAAAAATAACCATGACAGAAGAGACACAAGTTTTTAAAACAAAATAATAATGATTACGGTTGGGGGAGGCTGGCAAGAGTTGTCAGCATTAAAATAACCCATTATAAATTTAATATCCCGACGAGTTATGATTCCAGAGTAAATTGTGCCATTCAAATAATGATACATAATGCGGGCTCGCTCGATACCGTGAAACGTCAAGTCTATGCGGTCTCGCGCTGGAGGGTAGTACCGACACACGTCACACATACGTACTTTATACAGAAATAAACCCGTGTTATTATTCACAATCCATCAAATATAATGGGCCTTTTGTAGTTTTCATTTTGTGGTGACATGAGTACTGCGGTATTTCTGAATTAGCTCGAAGTTTCAAGATCATCAATATTTCATAAATGGAAATGTGTAATGTTGCGCACTCGGTTGGTTACATTAGCGGAGGAGATTCCATTCGCCTCGGACTCACAAGTGAGAGATGATATCCGAGAAGCAAGTGAAATAAAAGAGCTGGAGCGTGAACTTCTTGAACAAAAAACAATACGACAGCGGCGGCGAACAACAAAAACCGTTGCACAAAAACATATGATCCCATGAGGGTAGCGGGGGCTGGCGAGGCGCGGGGGCCGGAGTCCCGAGGCGTGCTGGAATGCGCTCAGGCGAGCGGCGTGGGAGGCGCCGGCGCGGCCGCTGCCAGGACACACACGCCGCCCTCGCCCTCGCGCCCTCCGCGCATAGCCCTCACTGTAAACAAACCTATTCACATCTCGCTACGCTCTCTGCTAGCCGCCGGCGGACGATAACCATCTTCTCCACTAATAAATTGACCTACACCATAACCTAAACATTCTACACCTAATAAATAGGGATTCGATATCCAGTTACCCAATAAACAAGTTTAGGATATGTATTCATGCTTTTGTTTTCTTTTTTTGTTCGGTTTTTCAACGAATTCAAACGTGCACACAGCCTACATCTCCTTGGTTATTTGCCCGTACGTACGTAACGTAGCAAAGAGGCCATGAACAACAATAGTCATATGTTATGTATCTACAGTAGTGATAAAACTGTAAAACGGTTGATACCAAATGAAAGGAAATTAGTAACAATACAATACACGTCACTATGAAATTCTTCGGTTGCGTAAAGTTGGGTAACTAATGAAAAAAATAATAGAAAGTGGGTGTAAGGAAAGTAGAGTATTGTCAAGGTTCAGTGACACGTGTCCGAAGAGCAACGCGGCCCGCAGCGCAAGACGACATCGTCGTTCGTGACATGACGTGGTATCTAGATGCTAATTACCGTATGCCGTTGGAAACAAAACGTTACATTCTCATTCAAGACAAGTGAACTATCTATGCAAGACATGATACTGCGACAGCCTGACATGGTAATAAGTAAGCACGCAATAACCATTTTTACATGAATCCGTGACATGCTTTTTGCCGTGAATTTCAATAACGAAATCCTCGTTATTGAAATTCACGACAAAAAGCATGTGTTAGCTAAGTGACCCTTCTGTTTGTGTATTTAATGCGGACTGGTTTTGACGGCCGAGTATCAGCTGACATCATCCCTATATGTAGTTATATTTAGTCGCAGGAAGTGTAAGGAATGCGTACCTCTGGCAGCGAGCGAGATGAAGGTCTGTGCGTGCCTGTGCACCATCTCGGTGTTGACGAGGCCCCGGAGCGGTAGCCGCGTCAGCAGCAGCGGCAGGAAGTCGTGCGCTGTCACTCCCGCCACGTCCCACTTTAGCTTTGACAGCACCAGCAGCTCCCAACTCTGTTGACAACGAAACAACACATTCATCAAGTGCTCTATAAATAGATTTATCAGTCATCATAACACCAGAAAGGTCAATATCGGTGCGCTTGTGGATAATAAAATAGCATTCCTGTCGCCACATCCGCCGCTATAATCACTAACACGCCGAGTTTTGCTCGACTTCCCGGAACGGAGCGTAGGTAGTCCCCGGTGCTGCGTTGTGCAATCAAATGAACAATGTTACAGTTTTAGTTCATGTTTTGTTTAGTCTCATTCGGAAACAAAGTTACTAACGGGCCCACCATTAGTATTTGTATCGACAAGTTCAACACCGACAACATGGATAGATACTGTCTTTAGAGTAAGATTATTCTAAACTAAGAGGTGATTTCAAGTAAGGCAATAAACGTAAAAGCTCTGTTTTAACGATGTGATGATTTCATAGGTGTACTTATATTTCGAACTTTAGTATTCACGTGACAGAGGTGACGTAAGTGTCATCCTGCCTTGCTGTCATATTAATATTGGTATGGTGTGTAGATGGAGTCCCAAAAATAGAACTCTTGTCGAGCGTAGCCTCCTATAAAACAAATAGCAAATCAAAGACGACAAACCTGTTCAACTTTATCAAGTCGTTATCTTTCGAGAACCAAGCTACAGTTGACCTAGATCGAAAACAACTTTGTTGTATCAAGCTTGCTTGACGCATTGATGTATCAAATTCGTGCTGAATCTATAAGAATGTAGTAACGAGGCAGAATACCCCTAATATTTGGACGGCCGTTTCATGAATAAGTAGATTATATTGTGTACGTACACACTCGTACATGTACGCGTTGCATGTCCGTTGACAGATAATACTCGATGTTTACTTAACTCAATCGGCGGGGTCGACCGCGGGCGGCACGGCTGTTACTTTGCACTCGACCGAATATGCTTCTCATTTCGATGAGCGTAGAGTCTGCATTTGTTCAGCAAGGGGAAGCAGTTAGGGCATATAGATTCTCCGCGTATCATGTTTATGAATGAATGAAGTATCATCACTGGAAGTCGAATTAAATCGGTATGTGTATGTGTGAGAGTGTGCATCACGACATTACAATGACGCTATCAGATTTAATAAATAGGCATGAATAGGAGCATTTGCCAATGAAGAACAATATTTAGAACGCGTTGACACAGAAGCTAAAAAGAGTAGGTGAGTAAAAGCGGTTAGCAACACCAGTATGCGGGTCGACCGCGAAATGAAAATATACGCTCCATCGTTTAACTTGCGACTGGTTAAAAGCTCTTCGAAAACAATGCATTCATAAAATCTTCACCACAAATGTAGGCGCAGGAGACAGATAGGTACGCGGATCCATTGGATTGAAGTTATTTTGAAAAAAAAAAAAAAATTGTTATGATTTTTGTTAGTGTCTATGTTCTGAACCCCTATCAGCTGATCTTATAAATTAGCTGAGCGATTCTTATGTGTGCCGGTGTGTGCGCGCACAGCACACATGTGTGGAGTCGGTCCACCCGAGACGGATGGAATGCAGCTCGTAAAGTTGCAGGCGAGTGTTCATTAGAGTGGCGGAGGCCGGCGGCGCGCGGCGGCCGGGTGCGGCGGCCGCAGCAGTTATCGAACCACGTTACAGCCAATAAAGCGAGCTATGCAAACAGCCCTCGTTGCCCGCAACACACTCGCTGAATTCCACACTCGGTTCCCATGCTTTATCCAATTTCATCGAACGGTGTGACTGCGCCGCTATTAGAATCAAACAATGAGCTCGGTGTCGCGTGGCCACTAAGCTCATGAGACTAACCAACTTTAGAATTTTCCAGATGCGGATGGGAACACGCAGACTTACCGGAGGTTATTAAAAAGTAATGATGAATTGAAATATTTATGCGTTGTGAACGTGAACAACTGCTCAACGTTGGCATCTATAGAATAACCCAGCCTGGATAGGCATCAGATTATTGTTACTATGCCTAATTGGAGACAGTCATCGATGAAAACCTCAGAGTGCAGTACTGAATACAAAATTTGCTGTGAGCGTACAAAACGTGTTGGGCATGTGCGATATCGCAATTCTTACGTAAGACATTATAACCATCAGCGCATTCCTGCAAAATGATTATATTGACAGTTACAAGTCCCGGCGTACGTAAATACAAAGCGATAAGGTGACAATGTGTAATACATTTACAATGTTAAGATAGTTTAATAAGCTCGTTAAATGCTTATTGAAAATGGTATGAGAGTATGTAGTGTAGTGTCGTTAGTAAGACGGGTGTTTACGTGGATGTCGAGTGACGGCCCCAGGCAGCACAATGGGCACGACTCGGTCCACATCGCGATGTTCTCTAACCACAAAATTTTCATTTTTTCTTTCCTCACGGCCACCACCCGCATAGGACGACTTGTTCAACAAGTACCCATTGGAATTTTATTACCGTTGAAGGTACCTTTTAGTGGCGAATTGTTCGATATTAGCAAGTAATTGCTGCTCCAACTAGTCTTCATGATTAAAAAGCGAAATGGGGTTATTGTATGTGAGCCACGGAATAGAAAATATGTTGAAGTAAGCGACGTATGGGCGTGATGTTATTAAGCGAGCTAAGTGACACAATTTTCTAACGAGGCGATATCGGCGGCGGCGGCGCTGCACCTTCACTTGTGTGCACTGAGGTTATCTGTGCACGCGCTCGTTAACACAATTTCTGCTCTAGCCTAGGTGTCATACTACACATGCAGTTATCTGAATGACTGATCGATTTCTGATCACATTGCAGGAGTCTGCGGCCGCAGAGTAAAAAGGAATAAAGTGAGGCCGATCGGAGAGGCCTCATGGAGTTCTCGAGCCGAGAGAAATGCGACTGGTTCTCAGACTGCTCAATAGTTGGGTAAATCAACTTTTTGGGCGCAAAATATACGAGTTGCTTTACCAATCGGTACACAGAGACACGTCACCTATTTGAGGTGAAAATCATCGTGAAAACTTTGATAGCAAGTCACAGTTTAGGATCAAGGTTCGACATTAAAGGGATCTAAAACCAGAGCGTTAGCTCGATGATTAGAAGTTATGTATACAATAACTTCCTTAGATACAAACATCTACAACTGCGGCAGGTAACAACAACAGGTATTAATAACCGTTATAACTTTACGCCATAAATACTGTATTAGATAATTATGACATAATAGTTGTCGTGTGTTTTTCTTTCAACGACTATTCACGTTACATCTAATGGTGCTCGGAAAGTACTTATACTTGCATAGGCAGTGCACACAAGTGGTCGTTTTGTTCTGTCGCGTTAGTTCTTAGTTCGCGGGGGAAGTTTCATTTGCACCGGAAACAAGCAGCGCCGCGCCGTGAGATCGGCAAACAACGCGCGTTCGTGCTAATATGCTCATTCCTCATATTCTAAACAATAATTTCCTTTAACAGATTATAGCATTCCACCATTTATTATTAGAACTTTAAATAGGGTAGCCCCTTATAACTAACTCGTAAATTCCCTTTCTAAAATTGACGGTCTGCGCCACAATCAAACATCCAATAGGGAATTTATGGCATCGAACTTGATGATGCCTGTAATAGTTCTCATTAAAGTCAAATTTTAACCGTAAACGCAATATTGAATAGTCTTTTGACAAACTGGCACCGCGGTCGTAAACTTATGCTTCAATTATAATAAACGTTTACAGTGGTAGTGTGGATGTGAGAACGCGCAGGTTTTATGGGCGAGCGCTGAGCGGCGCGGGCGCAGCGAGGGCGCTCCACGCCGACAGCCCCGCACTCAAGCCGCTCGGATGCCAGGACGTGCTCTTTTTGCTCCAGGCCTGCGCCCGCGCGGCCAACCGCCAACAACCTCAACAATCAAATCTAACCGATTGTTCACTCACACTCCGCTACGAAACACATCGTCAACACACATAGTTCTCCACACTCTACAGATCTCTCCGACATTAACAATCGTAGACATAGAAAAACATCCACAGGTTAATACACTAGCTTCCATCGAGTCGACTTAGATTTAGATAAAAACTTAATTAATTGGCGCAGACTTCTATTAGCTACACTTGGATGAGTGGTTATAAAGATGAGCATATTTTTAGTACTCGACGTATGTATTATGTGCAGGTACCGTTGTTGCGATAATATGCGAAAGATTCCAAAGAATTGATAAACCGATGATTATAATGAACTGCAATCGGTCGTTTTTTCTTTATCGACAGTAAAATTATCACAAAAATGTTGTTGATTGGCTAAATTGAAGCGTCTACGACATTTCGTAGCGGGTCTACGAAAGTGCTACGAAGCCGATTTTACCTGCGCTACAGAGATTTGCTTGAATAAAGTTACAAAATGGGAAATAATCTACAACGTATCGTATGTCTAATGTCTAATAAATGTATGTTTCAAAAATTATTATTTTTCATTGTCATTTTCGGTTATGTTATTGAATTTAGTGGTAGGTCATGTCATGCATGTGTCGTTATAATTATAATATGTATGTACACGAATATTATGTAGATTATCATTTTATTTTATGTTTACCGCGAATGTTAAGGTTAAATATCGTCAAATATCATGAACAGTTTAGTTATTATTGATACTAATTCGCGATACATTTAACAGGTATAGGCAGTCATGAACGGCATGACTCAATGAGTTAACATAACGCGTATATTGCAGATGAACATTTGCGGAGTCCCACTCACGACTGACGTGTAAAAAATTCAATCGTGAAAAATTAAAAATACCTAGTCAATTCGAACGTGCGATCCATTTACGAGCGTGGAACTGTGGATCCGGCGAGGTTCGTGAGATGAGATTAGGTGAGCGAGCGGTCGCGACTTGCGGCGCGTGAGAAAAAATAAGCCGCGTGCTTCGCTTGTAATTGGTCTGATTGAAACGCGAGCCTCGTTCGGCGGTTCTTCCGAGAAGGCGTCGGCTCGTTAGGGGACACTGTCCGAGGGCAGCCCTCTCCCAGACCGCGACTGCAGCGCCGCGACCTGTCGCATTCCACGACCACCGCTCGCCATACGCATCTACGGCATGTCGTATAATTACAATCATTTCGTATGGAAGTTTACAGTGCCCTAATTTAGAGCAAGCGTCGTTACTCAGTACAGAACATTACGTTTAGTGCTCGCTTCGAGTAAATCAATAAGTTGCCGTTACTAAATACTGGTAGTGTATGCAAGTGCAAGCGCGGAATGCACTTGCATGGCAGGCAGAACGAGTCGAGTATATTATGACGCGCGAAAATGTGGTGTGCACTTATTATCTACGGGACGGGCGGCGACGGCCGGGGCCCC
This sequence comes from Noctua janthe, assembly GCA_910589295.1. NCBI lineage: Eukaryota > Metazoa > Arthropoda > Insecta > Lepidoptera > Noctuidae > Noctua > Noctua janthe. The sequence goes on from OU342560.1 coordinate 7,621,703, forward strand.
GCCGGGTGGCCGCCGCGCCCGAAATGCAGCGCACAGCCAACACGTAATACGTTATATTACATGCAAATACCTACAACACAAGTCTACACATCAAATAATATCGCTCGCCTTCAATTACTACCAATCTGCCAAAGTCTGCGCATAACCTTACTGTTCGTAACGGTACTGAATTATTGAAATAGATAAGCCAAACAGGCCTAAATGCCAATGCCCTTTATTAAGATTAGGATAGTTGTGCACGTGAGTACAATGTTGCTAGACAGTAGACACTGCACAAGACTATGAGTAATGGTATGCTAAGAGAACGGTACGAGCGGTGTCAGTGTCGGAACTATGACAGCTGGACAATCAAAACGTATTACTGTACCATAAGCTATAAGTTAGTATCTTATAAATTGATAACTTATTGGAATAGCATTTCCATACGCAAATCTGCGCTTGGTTTTAATGAAATATCTAAGTTAAAATCGAGTGTTGAAACGTTTACTTAGTAACCAATTTAGAACCAGCCTGTTACATAATACTTAAATCGTAATCTTTCTGTAAATACGGATGAACGGTTCGCATTTTGCGGTTTGCTAACTATTATTTTTATAAAATAAGTGCCAACGTGGCGATAAACGCAAAATAAGGATAAATAAATAATTAAGTTAATGTTGCTATCACACCCGTAGGGAACACTGGTATCCCATATCACACGCATGCGAATCGTACTTGACCTTTTTATTTATTTTAGATTCAAGAGTATTAATAGGACGCTAGGTTATTTATATCTGTAGTGTTTCGTTTAGTCACCGTTGTAGTCTATGAACGTTACAAACTCGAATCTTGTATTTTTAATTCTATTAGTCACCTTACGCAGAGAATAGCTAATTTCGACATGACAAGTAGTGTATGTGGTGAGATAAATCACAAATCATTATGTCAGCGTAGCGCCTACAGTCGATCACTCCATAGATATAATTAATGTTCCGACATAAAACTGGAATTCCAATCTCTCGCGGATGTTCAGAGCGCGAATGATTTAGAAATCAGCGGAGTGAACGACACGAAAGCACCTAGAAGAGCTAACTGCAAAATTAGTGCATGCGCGTGCGCGATGCAAAAACTTAGCCACACGAAACTGCATGATTAATGAGATCAGCTGTTTCCCGAGACGAAGAAAGTTAATTAAATCTTCATATTACTTCATATGGCAGTGCGCGGAACGCCGGACGACTCCGAGTGCTATTGATGTAATTAGCGGTACGCAACGAATAGATTGATTGAAACGTCGATGACACCAGCATGCGGCACGTTGTATTATCATGCGCTGACGTGATAGCTGCTTATACCTACTGGATTAAAGGCCAAAGTTGTAGGTACTTACACATAGGTCGGTGAGCGTGATACTGTTGGCGGTGTAGAAGACTAGGAGCTCAGCGGGCAGAGCGCGCGCGCCGGGCTCGCGCAGCTTGGATGCCAGCAGCAGGCATGCCGTACCCAGCAGCTGTACCTGGCTCTTGCTGACTGCGCACGTGCTCAGGAACCGATCCAAGTACGAGATCGCTAGTGGGAACACCTCCTCCTGGCACCCCTGGTCTTCACATACCTACAGAACAAAAGAAACGTTAATAAACTTCGAACGGAATCAAACGGAACAACTGTTTTGTTTCTTAGAAACTAGGCGCTGCGCGCTGTTACCGCACCCAGGCCATTGCTTAGTTTATCATCCGGAATTCCTGATAACCCATATATAAAATGGAAATACACACTTATTGCGATAAATACAGCGCGCGTTACTTTCCTGCAGCAGTTATACGTTCCTTATTCCTTATCAACGTTAATGGTTCCTGAACGTACTGGACTAGCGCCGGAACTGTTCGTGTATGTTTTGAATTTAGGGATACAAGTAGGCGATCCTGTTACTTAATCCAAAGAAGCTGTGCCTATGAGACCCGGAAAAAACAACTATGGCCACGCGTAGCAATAATCGCTACGAACTTGCTACGAACACAAAAGTGGTGTCTTTTCCTTGTTGAACATTTTAGAATACCTACCTAACTGTTGAGCAAATAACATTTGGAACTTAGCATAATGACGGCACGTGAGAAGGGTCACAGTAAAATCAAATAATTTCTACATATATACCGCGGAATGGAAAGCAGGGAAAAGCGAAAGGAGATAGTTCCAAAGTCATAAAGTAACTACCTAGGTAGTTCGAGTGTCATGAGAGACGGAACGACGCAGATTGTTCCCGGCATAGTTTCGCACGGTAACGCGACTCGCGAACCGGCACGGATCCAATCGTATCACCGTGAAAACAAAACATGTACTATAACGTATAACCTGCTGCATACTGCTTAGACTCTCACGCTCCACCTCGCCCATAGGTAATTAACTACCTCAACCGACTATGTCCTGATTCTTATGAATTATCTATTCAACAATATCAACCTCGATACATTCTACGAGTGCACCAAATAAGTCTAAATATCGACGACTCGTAATAACCGAATAGATAAAAATAAAAACGTTTAAAGAATGAAAAAAATCATTGGTGTCCGGTGCGGCCTTTACATAGGTATTTGTCGAAGCATAACGAGCTAGGGTCTAATGAATAGCACAGCCGGTTATAAAACAAAGCTATTATCGTAATACCTATTACTGGTAAATATCATTACTTAGCGAGTACCTACTGTAAGTAGGAACACCGGGCTCCATGGACAACATTTGCAGGTTCGTTGTCTCCTACATTTACTTAGTTAGGCAGATATAAAAGAACAGAGACATCGACAGCCGAATAAAAAGTCGCGATCGTTATTTAGATAGTGGGCATTACAAAATGTAATAATACGGATTCCGTGAACAATCCTTGGATCGTCATTATAATGCTTTTTGGGTGCGCTTGATGATTAAACATAAAAGTTAATTCGAGCACGTTGGAGATGTCATTGACCCGACAGACTGTGAGGATCGTTTCGGTCTGCTTGTGCTGAAACGTCGGTATGCGACTAGTTTAAGTGCAAGCACGAGGTGAGCCGAGGTGGCCCAGCGCCGGCTGCCGGTGCCGTGCGGCGCATGTGCGCCGTACCCGTGCGCTGAGCGGCGCCGGCGTGCACCGTGCGTGACGTCAGCAGGCCGGCCGGCTCCACGTGGCGCAGAAACACTAACTACTCAATCGTCTGAGCACTACCTACTTAGATAACTCGCCCTACAATACCATCTGCTACTACGATTGGTCTACGGAACATTAAATTACGACATCCGGAACTTTAAGCGAGTCAACTTTACAACTAGTTAAATCCTACTAAGTAAATAAGCAAGGACCATTATAAATTACACGTCATGTAGGCCACTGAGTACGAACAATGACGTTGGTGTGCGCCTAGTAATTATTTATATGTACATACAAGCAAAGATAAGTGCGCAGCGGAGCGTCAGCTGTGTGCGTGTCAAAATCAGCTGATTATTCAAATAGAACGAGCGGAGTCGCATCGGTCGGCGACCGCGCCCGCCCGCGCTCGCGCCGCGCCGCTCCGGGGCCCCTCGCACTCAGCGGCTCAGCCAGTCAGCCGCACTGCGCACGCGACCCACCGCTACACACTCGACTAACTACCGACTGTACTTCATGCTTGCTACTAACACCAAATAACAACTTTTGCTAAACACTAATCATGTTCTACAGATATTTAGGACGAACAAGTAGATAGATAGTATTGTTATTCTTATAAGATTCTAACATGTGGAACGAAACAGTGATCAGCTGATCGTGTAAACAAAGTCGTAACATCAAGCTTAGAATAGCTGTGTTCGCTCAATCGCTTGAGGATTTTCATGAACACAATCCTGCAACAACACAAATGAAACACTCTTCCACTACTGGGCATGGAGGTCCAGCCTCCGAGGAGCCGAAATGTCACAGAGGCCGCGCCAGCGAGGCGAGGGGGCCCGTCAGCAGACAGTGGCGAGAGCATACGAGGGCCACTGGTGCCTCCGGCGACGGCAGGGGAGTACCTACACGTGGCCGGAAAACGAGACAAAATGGCGATCGTTCGGGTTGCGCCGTGCGCGATCAGCGGAGCGGTGTGGGTGCGGCATGCGGCGCGGGTGCGCTCACCTCTAGCATCCACTCGGCGACGAGGCGGCGCATGTGCGGCGTGACCTCGGCCTGCACGGTGCCGAAGTAGTTGGCGGTGATGGCGTAGCGCTCCTCGGTGCGCAGCAGGTTGTCGAGCACGCGGCGGCGCAGCAGCACCGGGTCGGGGGCGGCGGCCCTGTGCCCGCGCGGGACCGGCGCGCGCGCGCTGTCTCCGCTCTCGGGGCTCACGCGCTCCGCGCACAGCAGCTCCATGGTACACCGCACTGCGGCTTATTGACAGCTCGAGTCGCGGCCGGTGACGGCGTATTATGTCGGACAGCTGATCGTGCGCGAGCGGCCGGCGTGGAGCGAAGCGCGGTGTGTTGCGACCACGGCGAGTGCGCGAGTCGCAGTGAGCCGACTGAGCCGCCGGTAAGCGCCTCGCCGCCGAACATATGATCGGCAGGCGCGGGGGCAGCGCGCGGGCGGGGGGGCGGGGCCGGTGAGGCCCGCACGCAGGTTTCTCCCATTCGACGTTCAAATAATAATACATAACATGTTTTCTTGCTCGCTCGCGCTCTGAAGTGCTTCTCACTCTGTCTCGATTCTTGCTTCTCATTCTATTAGGTATGTACGAGTACCTACTTACTTACAATATAAGATGAATTCCACGGATTTAATACAGATCTATGTAGATAACTAGGTACCGTCATACATAATAGCATAGTCCAATTAGTAGATCTGAGAACCTTTCCGTTTTGTGAATATTTTCAAAAGACCTGCAGTTGTCTTGTTTACTTTGCATTGGAAGAAGTATGCACTAACTTGTGTTGTGTTTACAAGAGTCTGCACTCTTGTAAACACTAAAAAATGTACTGAAGGCACAACGTGAGAGCTGGTGGGGCGGCCGGCAGCCGGCACAGGCGGCCAGGCGGTTGCGGCCACTGAACTTTTCACATCGCCTAGGTTAGGGCGGCTGATAGTCTGTCACCGCACTGCGCTAGGCTGCCTGGAGCACTGCAGCCACACCTATCTAACTAGACTCATGTTCCTAGGTTACTCTTTTGTCAACAGTTCAAAATAGTTGAATAAGTCAAAGATCACGAGGGTACAACTGGCCAACATATTTTTCTTAAAAAGAAAACATCTGTAATTGAATCATTCACCCTCGCTCTTTTATTATCTACTTTTTTTACATAATCAAGCTGCATATTATATTTTTAGTCAATTAATCATAGTGCAGCCTATCCGCTAAGATAAGAATAGGAGACAAAGACGTCATTTAATTACTGATAACAGCATGATTTCTGCAATCACCAAAATAATACAATTACCTAATTATGTATAATTTGTTAATGTGGTCGTGGTGACTGGTGACACATCACATCGTGCTTAAATTGGGCGACAGCAACAAGTTCTAATGACTAGGTAACTTATTCCTTCTTCTCCCTCAGACGTTTCTCTATAACTTGTAACTATCACATCTGATCTGACATTGGTAGTATTGTTGACGTCAGAAAAATTGCTATAGTAAATAGAACTAAGTTACTTATTCCTGTTCTATCTTGTAGACAAATATGTACTTGAACCTCAGCGATCCTAAGCCGTGGTGAAAGGATGAGTCACTCAGCAAGGTTTGCTTGTAACTGGGCTGACCAGCTGATTACTTACGAAGTACCTATAGTCGCTGCCATTCGCTGCCACGTATTCTAAAATCATAGATACTTGTGCCATTGGATTGGACACAAGTTAGGTCATTAAACAGATAGGATAGATACCTACTTACGATTACCTAGGACAATACTAATCGGTTTTCGGGGTGTCTCAGTGGATATATTTTTAATAAATCTTACCAAAATCACCATGCATTCTATGCCAATCAGGTATCGCATCAGAAATGTCTCGGCAGTAGCCCGTTGATGGCAATAGGCTCGCTCCTATATATGCCTGAGAGCCTAGCTCCTACCTATTTTATGTTTTATCAGATATGTACCTACTTTCTTGTCGAAATTCAGAAAACTGTTATGAAATTGACTCAATGCTAAGTAATAATTGAGTAAGTTAGGTAGATACAAGTTATTATTAATTTAAGATTGTTTTTTTTTTCAAGATTCTTGTGAGATGTGCCTATTCTAGATATTAGGTAGAACTACAAAATAATCAGCTGAAAAAACTGTCCATGGAACTGCTTTTATTTTTCGGGGAAGGCCCGCAATTCCTGTTCATTCCCAGTCCACAGAACATAGCACACTTGGCGATAATAATATAAAGTAACTAAGTAAGCTACAATGAGGATACAATTTTGTGGAATTATTTCTAACAAAACAATTTGTTAAGAGCACAAAAATTAAACTGTGCGAAAGTTCGATATTATCTTTGTAAAGAACCTGAAACAAATTGTAAATACATTCGTTTTTTTTTGTAGTTAAGTATAAGTTGCCAGAGAATATGAGATTGGGTAAAATGCACTGTTAAAGAGTTTTAAATTAAATCCCCATCATTTATTCCAAGTTAATACGCCTGGGAACGCGCTTCACACTAATTGCCGTTTTTAGGGGATCAAGGTAGTGTCTGGCAACAATTGTTTTGTTAATTATTTCTGGTTTAATGACTAATTTCACCACATTCATAATTCAACGTCATCGTAAAACAAAAAAAGTCGTTACTTTAACGCAATAAAATACGAAATTCTTTTAAATACCTACATTTGTTTGAAGAGCTTTCGACGAGAATTTATTTAAATAAAATAGATAGGTAGACATTTTATTCGGAAACTTCCTATTATTATAAAAGTGAGCGTTTCATGTTTCGTTTAAATGAGTTTAGGTTTCCGACCCGTAAATCGTTAGAATGTGCCACAAAAACATTAATCGATTTCGCCAGTCTGCTGTGCATAAATACAATTCATAGGTTTTTTAACCATTATAAACTATGAAGAATGCGATAAAGCCGTACTAGCATACACGCGTTAACTAGGCACAATAAAATTGTATCAAGTTTAGAGAAAAAAAAAGTTCTGTGCGGTTACACAATACACAGGTATGTAGATGAAAACTTACAAGTGACCTGAATTCCTACATAAAGCGTGGAAATGGAGCGGAAAGTGTGTACATATCAGTCGGTAGATAGTTACTCGTCATATCATCGAAGAAAAGAATGCAACAAAGAAAATTATAATGTTCTACAGTGCAGACGGTTCTTACAACATTGAAACTTAGACCGTGGATCATCTGAAATCGTAAAAACCGAATAAAATCTTTAAAATTTTAGTCGTCACGGTTTTTGGACGCCTTTTGCTGAATAGGTACCAAAGAAGAATTCATTTTAAGCAATACTTAACACATCTAGCCGTTGTTTGTATATTCGTGGCCATTTCTTTGAGAACGTGTCTATAATATCTGGCAGCTAATTACTGAATAACGTTAGTGATCGATTGTCGATTTGTTCTCATTGTTGTTGAATGTCAACGGCCATATAAAAGCACTAGCTTATGACAATAGCAGCGGGTCGAACTCCTTCGCGGGTTTTTTGCTAAATCAAATCCGAGGTGTGCGCAGGCGCAGGGCTTGGTGCGCACTCGCAGGAAGTGCGCTATAACCGCGCGTCATTAATCACCGACTAGCCGGCTTCCTTCACTCAACTTGGCCAATATGAGGGCGACACTTTTATTGTTTCGCGTATTTTTAATTTTTATTGCAAACTCCTCGCGTTACTTTCTTTCTGCGGTCGACACTCAGCAGCTTCAGCACTAAGATAACGCACTCGTAAACGGGTTAGCTGGGTACTCTACTTATTGTGAAATGTGTCAATCGTAACGATTCAGTTCACAATCATGAAGGGGAACCATCATTTCTCCATCAGTGGTAGCAATTCTTCTACACCTTTGACCGGAAACGTGCTTAGTTTCCTTACTTGTATTGAAATGAGCTTGAGCGCAAACAATGAACAGAATTCCAAAACACGGCAATAATATTATTATGGAATGCTTAGTGCGAGCGGGACATCACTCTTTCTTGGAACCACGACACTGCGTAATGGAACTCGGCAAAATGGAATGCAACCGGCACCGTTGATCGGCCGAACCGACCACTCTTTACTAAAAGTAATAAGTAGCCAAAGAATATCTTCTTCAAATTACACATTCATAATGATAAGGAAATCATTATTTACTTGTATTGATCAATTAATATTTTATTATATCGCATCCATTTATATTTACCGTGATAGCTAGAAGATAAGTTGGCTCCGTAAGAATCTGTCAGAAAATAAATGATGAGAAAAGAATAAAACTTTATTTTATCCCGATTGATCGAGGACCACCATTTTCAAAATTCATGGTCAAGTCGAAATCAGTACTTATTTAAGAAATTCTTTACCATTCGTGATTCATGAAAAGAAACATAATGCCGATTGACGCACATCTCTTAAGTGCACGTTTTCTAATTAAGTAAGTACCTACTATTAGTGATCACTTGATCTCTATTTAAATATTTGCCATCACTAAGCTTTTTCAACTAGTATTCCTGTGACCTACAACTAAAAAAACCACATGTAGGTACATCATAACAGTTATTAAAATATCAATCACCCTGCTCCTAGACTATTAGTTTAGATTTTGTTTTCATCCATTAATTTAATTTAATTCTCGAAACAGCTCAGTTACTCTATAATTAACGATTAGATAGATACCATTGGGCTTAATCTAGAGTAGATGTTTTAAAACTATGCAGACACATTTATGTAGGTATGGGTAGGTTATATGTACTTACCTACATTACTAAACAATGAACCTTGCCTGTTCAGAAGAGAATGACAAATTGACAAAGAATATCTGAAATTGAGCAATTGTAACTTTACCGGACGAAAGATCTCGGCGCTCTTGCAATAAACTGCATTATATTTGTAACGGATTTTCTTCACAACATCCGTAGACACTAGTCATTAATTTCATTGTTGTTGGCTGAACGTATCGTATAATTATATTGTTAGCACATACAGTTGAGATTTTATGAACAAAAGCACCGTAGGAACAAGTTTAACACTTAGTAAATTAGATATGTATTGTATTAAATCGCGCTTGCGGCCTCTAGGATTACCTTGAGGCTGCAAGCGCGATTGCTGAGCATGAGGTCCTTGGTTCGATTCCCAGGACGGGTAAAGTGTTGTTGGGTTTTTCAATCAGGAATCTCTCAGTAGGTGTGCTTGGTTGATGGCAATAGGCTCGTCCCATTTTACATGGGAGTGCAAAATGTGGGTGTACTAATGGGTACACCTCTGTCTAACCCTTCGGGGATTACAGGCGTGATGTTATGTTGTGTATTATACCTTGCATTGGACCTGATGACTTTGACATATCTCTTTACACACTGTGGTGTCTGTCAAGAGTTTCAAGGTTACAACATTAGAATGCATGCGATGAAAGTTTGGGAACGTTAGAAGCGTGGACGCTCTCTCGGGAAGCATTATTTCCGTCGCGTCGTTCCGCTCAGATGTCCACGTCTCCACGGTAGGATCATGGACCTCACAATCACAATAAAACACGTCTCTACCCACAATGTTTTTCTCAGTAACCGTTTGACAGTACACCCAAGTTTTTTTGGTTTCAATCACAATAGAAGTTCCGTCATTGGCTTTATAAATCTCGTTTTCCTGAACTCTTTTTCATTGTGAGCCGGAGTCTCGTGTTTTGGAAGTCATTCTGTATCCGATCTGTTGCTTAGCTTGGAGACGGTTTTTGTGTTGTAAGTATTAAATTGATTATTTTGTTAAATTGCCAATTTATTTACTTACTAAGTAAAGTTTTTGGATACCGTTTCTGAAAAAGGCATGGTACCTGACCTCAGAAAGTTATTCTAAGAAACTTTTAGATTTTTAAATTAGGAAATGCCTTCTTTCAAGATCTGTACATCAGTTCATGGCTCTGGTGAGTAAGAACAAAATAATATCATGGCAGACAGAACGCAAATCACTATATAGCACGGTATTACGATGTTACTAGGTTCCTTCCTCGTAATGGTAGCCCACCTACATAGACAGAAAAACTACGTCAAACAAACATGCACACGAAATAATCTACAAACTAACTCGTTGATTGTGCACATTAACGTTTTTATTCCATTAGCATATACCTACGTTTATCAATAAAGTAGATTAGATAACCACAACACAACACAACCTAAAAAAGCTAAAAGGCTACGGGCACAAACGTAACGTGCAATTTAAACGTGTCCAGAGGCCAGGCATCAACGCGTTTGTTCGCTGACTTTGTTCCAACGTATTGATCAAAGGCCCGCAACATTGTGACAGGTTTAGCAGCACGCAACACACCGCTTATTAGTACCACAAATTGTATCGAGACGCCAAGATTTATCCAAAGATTAACAACTATGATTAATATACATATATATACACTACATTCACTACACCACACTCTACCCAAACTACAGAAATTTTGTTAAACGTTACCTAAAACTACTGTCTTTGTAACTGTACAATCTGAATATGTATTGGAAGAGACTGGACCCCACAACACAGGGAATCCTAGTGTGGGGTTCAGGGCTTCATCTACGTTTGTAAACATAATGAGACAATAAATAATTTTATATATTATTTATTTATTTTATTATATATAAACTTATGCCTTATTACGTTCCTGTTCGTTTTAATGTTTTGCTTGGTCCAGTGCCTACAGTCTGCGTCAGACCACAAGACACTCGGTCAGCGTAGCTAATTTATTTTCCCATCGGAAACTGTGGGCCCACTACGCAAGTAATACATAACAGCTTTTTTAACGTTATGGTTTTAGATAGAGTTTTTATGAAGATCGTTTCTTTAATTACATAAAATTAATCAAGAAACCACTTCTAAACGCTGTCTTTGAATTCCCAGGCAATTAATTTTTGGCAATTATTGAACCTTTTTTTCGTGAAGGCATCTTTGTGATTTTGTAGATCATCCATTTATCTTTCAGTGCTTATTTCAGTACAGTACTCGTTAATAGTTGGCACAACGGTCTTTGTTCTCTACTTCCGGGTGGAAATGGGCATTTATTCACGATGGTGGTACCTAGATAGGTTCTGTAATGGGTATCCATTAGTGGGCCTCTTTGGGAACGATTCTTCACGGCTGTTGGTAGGGCAGTCATGGCCGAATTGAAAAAAAGCGACTAGAGACAGCGGCGTGCGTTGACCTGGTAATGTTTACTGTCCTTGATCGGCGCGGACGGCGCGTCCGGAGTGACGTCACCACGGAGGTGCTGATGGGTTTCAGCTCCGAGCGAGCGGCACCACCGCGCGAGGCCCCACCGCCGCCCCGCCGCGCCGCCACCGCCATCTACTTACCGCTCATCAATGCTCAAGTAGTCCCTACCTTCAGTCTCTCCTAGCATTCCTAAGTATATTTAACCACCTAATTTAAAAGTCAATTAAATCAATATTTACTACCATCTTAAGTAATACCTATAAGTTTTACGAACGCGCACTAACGATTATAATTTTTTGTAGAATATGCATAAATAAAATAAAACAAATGCTAATAATAGAATTTCGGCGAGGTTGTTGACCCCGGAATAGTCGAGCGTAGCTAGTGAACAATTCCATGTAATACCTAAATCATTATTTTGTTATGGAAAATCATCTAACTGAAGCCAATCATTGTAACTCTAACTTGTTTTAATTTATTTAACATTCCCACTTCACTTCGTCCATTTATTTTAACGATAATAATTTTAACTAAGTAATGTACAGTTTGCTATTCAAACAATAGGTAATCATTCTCTTAATTAAGATAATAAACAACTCGTTTTGGTTTTGATAATGTACCTTAATCAGCTTTTCGCTTACGTATTACATAATATAGGTACTCTGGTAAGTTTGGAGCACCACATATTATCATGTCTAAGAAGCTAGGGCAGACGGCAGGCAGTGAGGCAGTGTTCCAGGGGCAGTCCACGTCTACCAGTGACTTAGTACCTACGAGTAGCATGATGTTGATGATGTCATGCTCGTCCTTAACAAATGACAGCCATTCATTGGCGTGAGTTCTCGTTATGTTACTAAACTTGCGAGCTATTTAATCTCGACGTTTATCTGTACTCGCTTCTCGGAATACTTTATTTAGGTAATTCTTAATCTGAGTGATCTGTGCCGCAACTACGGAAAATGGAACATTCAAGAAGGTACCTACTTAATTGAAATAAGAGCGAAATTGATTGAAACTAGGCTTGAAATGGCTGTGTTATGTTGGGATTTTAAGGTTTTGATAAATATAATACAAAGTTTGTCATTTCTTCATTGTTTCTATTTAAATAACTACATTGTGACGACTTGCCTTATGTATTTACAATACCCTATTCTATGAACATCGCTTACTAATTTATTTACCTATTAATTTATTTAACTTTTCTGTGAACTATTCGACCGATTAGGTACGTAATAAAGTTCTTTGTTTGGTCGTGGACGGGCGACGGGCGGCGGCGGGCGAGCTAACGGGAGAGTAACGTCCTATGGGAGGTACGTTATGGTATGGCGCAGGTAAGGCACTGGACACTGGTACATCCACATAGTTGCGGCCAGATCACGGTGGATCACACACTTTTTGCCGGGCGGCGGGCGGCGAAGGTCGGGCGAGGCGAGCCACGACTGGCCACGAGCGATCTAGCATTCCAACCGCTATGAATGAATAGTCGCTCGACTGGTCGGGTGGCGCATACTAAGTAACTTCAGATTAATTTGACAACAAACATTTAAGTTGGCAAAAACCGGAATGGTTGCCGGCAAGGCACCCGCCCCGTGGGAACCGCAGACGAGCCCAAACGTTTGTCTCCGATGATTGTCCGATTAATAAGTACCTGCCCATTTAACGTTCCGTTTATTTCTCGCTTTTCATAGCGTGATGTGAGGCCAATTTGCCTTACGATTTTCTGACACGACAACATACTCGGACACGCAAGTTGGCTGGTTTTACAAGGATATGTCTGTAGGTACTTCTCCAGTGTGTATCCGCCATTCCGCCGTAGTATTCAACATACTTTGCAAGTTATTGACATTAATTGATAGATCGGAATAGTTTTTAGTTCTGTACAACAAAAAATCTTCACGCTCAACTTACATTCTACCTTACCTAATTCAAGAATTTTCTACTGTTGGCAGTGCACCGGTTACAGAGTCACGGACCGTGATATTTTTTCGAACATTTTGGCTTCAATGCTATCACAGGCACAGGCAACGATGGTAGGACACAGACGGCATTAGATAACAGAATCTCTTCAAAGTGAGCTAACAACAGGTCTGGAGTTATTGTCGGAGAGACTATGGCAACACTGCACTGTGGGAATGTACCCGTGTGCACTTTGCACCGACAACGGCGCGGGCGCAAGACTACATTGACGCCCGCCCACGTCCCTCTCCCGCCGTTGATGAGTTTTATTGCCAGTACTGAATAATTGATGCACTCTAAAAGAGGATTTCCGTAGAAAAGTATAAATATTAACCATAGAAATAGTGTTCCGCCTGTTTAGATAACAGTATTTGATAAAATTGTCGCTAATGTCACTGAATAAATATGAAAGCTAGTAAGGATGGGCATGTATTGGTTAAATCTGATATTAATCGTTAATACAGTATGGTGTCTAAATCTAAACAAAACATTGGAGGACGCTAAATTAATTCAGGAAGGGATGCTGAAGGATGAGGCTGGTTCTTTTGCCCTGACAAAGCTGAGTAAAAGATTAGTGTGTGAGTCAGATTCCTATAAAACTACTGTTCGTTGCATAACACAAATGTAGCTGTCCTTTCACATGACAAGCGACATAACGACTGCAGGCTCAGGCGGAGATGGCGGGATGAACTGAACCATTTCTACAAAGATAAAGAGAAGTGGAAAGAAATCAGGGAAGCCTTTGCCCAGTAGGAAAATTCAATCTAATAGAATTAATATCAAAGAATGGATAAAGTTAACGATTATACATACACATAAACTGAATAACTATATTTACAATAGGTATACAAACCTATGGAAGATTACCGTACACTAAACAAAAGGACAACATTTGAATAAATATTTGCATATCAAATTAAAACCGTTAAAAGTCTAGAAGAATTTGTCACTACAGCCAGTTGCTGCTATGTGGTTATAGGTACAAGCTATACCTCTATTTTTATACTACTATTGTGCTAAGTTAGGAAAAGATAAACAAGTTCACATAGTATTTGATTTCGAAATGTTGGATCCTACTGGTCGCTCCTCGGAATAATTACAGCGAACAATACATCCTAGGTACTTACTTATTGAAGTTTCTTGGAACGGACCAAATTTTAATGACCTAAGGTCTAAAACGTGTCAACTTCTTCTTAGGTTCAAATATTATCAAATGAACGCTCTTGTGACGGCTTCTTAGTCGTTCAAAAAAGAAATAGAATCAGCTCAGCAGGCTAAGATATTGTTTTACATCTACACGAACAAACTTCTAATTTTCAAGTTATTACTTAGTCAAATGCCTATGTATGGATCATCTCAATGTATCGGATACCAGTTCGCCGGAAGCAAATAGATATAAACTTATAAATTCCCCGAGTAATGTTGATACGTACTACAGCCTTGACGAGTTGGCTATGGTGATTATGTCACGGGCACCATGACTTATTCCGAAGCCGTATCGTCATAAAAATGTGATGTGGACCTTGACAGTTTGCGTTTTCCTGACTACAGCAACATGGACATAAGGATGAATACAATCTAAATGGTGGAGGCTTATGTGCAGAATAAAGAATTGGATGTCCGTAAACTACGGGTTATTCTTTTGAAAGAAACGGGAAAGGATTGACAGTTCACAGGCTCCCAGCTAAGATTCTCAACGCGAGGTTTGATTGACAACAATTATTTAGTAAGAGTATAATTCGATAAATTAATAATGTGGTCGATCTTATCAAATATTTCGATTGTTCGAAAGCAATTAGATTGGTATCTACGATTTAGTTCTAAGTTTTCAACAACATTTAATAAATCATTTATAATTTTCCTATAGTCTAATCTACAACGAATCTGGTAGAGGAGCTCTGTCACACTGCCTATAGCCTGTCGTTCCATACAAGTCATACAACCTGTCGTACTCACACAGTCGTTATAACGCTGTAGACGACGCTGACGTCACTCGCCATTGGCCGTTAGGGCAGGTTCGAAGTTTGAAACTGGCATAACGTCTGCATATCTTCGCTCGCTCGGTAAAAGTTTTCAACTATCTGGTCAAGTGTGAGCTGGATTTGGATTTAGTATTCTTAAAAGAAGTTGCGGTTTAATCTCTTAATATCTTTATTAAAGCTCCTGCTTTAAGCACAACTGATCAAGTTAGAAAATTACGAGAAAAGGTAATCGTGTCATGAAATTAAGATAAACATGTAAAGTGATGTAAGTACCGAGATATTATATCAATTTGTGGCATGAGCGTATCTCAAGTTGCATGAATACAAGATGATATTTTCTAGTCAATAGCAAGCATACTAGGTAGGAATAAGCATTGATCTACGAAACTTTATCAGTTTGGGCAGTTTTAAAACGCACCCAATATAGTCTATCCGGATACATGAAACAATTGCATTTCAGCGATAATATTTTTAATAATCGATACCAATATCACCTAAAATTTACATTTACTCACGCCCCTATCTTGATTAGATAGCATTTCAAATGTTTATACCGCACTATCTACCATTTACGATGAGCCGCACCTTTTTCGCTGCAATTGCATACTGGGCTTAATTCCATTGGTTGTTATTTCCTTCTTGATATGAATACGTGATAAAAACATGGGGGACTGACGTAATTCCGCGAAATTTTCAAGTAGGTGCAGCCTGAAAGAAATAACAGGCGCCAGCGACTAAGCGAGTTCTCGAGACAAGGGACTGTTCAGTCTTACTTCTATTTTACATAGGTCGTTATTGTACCGTTACTCTACAAGTGTTTTAGGTTTATTCGTGGACAAACTTGTATTGATGTTTATTTTAGATATTATTAGTTCTAGTATGATGTTAGTGACGAACGTTTAATTAAAATTCTAACATCGAACGAATACCACAATTGCGCTTCAGAATTCTTTACATTGAACTTGGCATTAAAACGCTACAAAATCACGGATTACTACAAGATTTATTATAATCTTACGATCTAAAAATATATTATAATAATCCGTCTAGTTGCTTCCAGAAGATTTGTATAGTTAGCAGTTAAACCGGAAATCTTGAGCCGTTGGTACGGGACGTCACGTAACCGATTAGATTGGTATACCCGAACTTTTGAATCACTGCTGTTATCAGGCTCTTTATATCACTGGTAATTGCCACCCCAATCACTACAAGGAATGGCTTCAATACTTTAATAAAAATGGAGGAGCGCTGCAAGGCCACACACAAAGTTTTTATTCATGCACATTTAACATTTGTCTTTATAAGGAATTTTGTCGTTGGAATCTACCAGTTCCTATATAGAGATTTTTAATAGGTGTCCTTCTAACGTAAATGCAGTATTGGTGAACGTCAATCAAAAGCAAAAATTTCATGTATTGAATCAGGATCTGGCGGGTTCTTTCATTACATTTGCTCCTTAGATTACAGCTTTCCAGTAACAATTTGCCAAGCACGTCAGTTATCATCTCCCCGCTGTAATGTTAGTGGTGAATAGTAAAATAAAAGCTACCAACAGCTTTTTAAGCGATGGATTAGTGTGGACTCAGTTTTGCTAGGTATTATTGCAAATAAAGGTTGTTTTTATGGCTGACATTTCGGTTTCTGGGCGACAAGTCGTTGGTGATGATTACGTTATGCCGTATGACCGCATCAAACAAATATTTGTATTGGTGGCCTGCAGATTATTATGAAACTAAGCAACCATGTGGTGTCTTCGGTGATTACAGGCGTGATGTTATGTATGTACGATGTAAGCAACCATGGCATGAGGAAAATCTTAGGTAAGTAATTTAAAGAAATAGCAGTCTACTTCCTTTTATTGGGCGAATCAGTGTATGACGGTATATAAAACGTTTAATTTTTGCGTTTCTTACGTTTAACAGCACGCGAGTCCAGGGAAAGCCATGATTCTATTTACTATTCTGTTGTAATCTGATATGATGTATCCAACGCATCAGTTCATTTAATTAGTCATATAAATTACATCTCCGATAACGCAGTGTGTAATAGTCCAACGAAACTATTTTAGATTATCTGAGTTATGGCAACTGGCTAGCACATGCCTAAATGTTGAACATGTGACGAGGTTCAATGTATTTTGTGATGTGTAATAAAAAGCTCACTTTTTATACTAAAACTTGTTATAAAGAGTCCATATGTTACGAACAAGAGAACATTTACGCAGGATGATTGCTTTACAAACTGCTTGCCCCTGCGATGCGGCCGTGAACCCGCAGGATTGCGTTTATCTGGCCGCTGGTATCGAGGCCCTCGGTTTCGGCAGATGCTTGCCAAAACACCGCTGATAACTTTATGGGAGTAGGTACAACATTGCTCGTTATGTAAAACGTTGTACAATGTATGTGTGCTACCTAATCTGAATACCAAACGGGTGAGCCTCTGTGTCGCATTCATGTTTCGCTTGCTGTGTAATAAGTCTCTTTTATACTTTCCGAGAAATTTATCAGCTCCCCTAGACTACTTACAATGTCTGATTGGTCATGTAGGAAATTATCTGCTTTACACGAGTGAGCGAGTTTTTCAGCAATTTCTGTAAACAATAAAATCTTGGCCTTTATGGCACACAATGGGATATAGAGTCGGATTCCTGGAGAAATTCGGCGCTGTATTCCAGATTAGACGCCCCGCACCCATCAAACCAGTTCCAATCGGTTCGTTGAATAATAAAAATGGCCTCTATTTTGGGAACGCTGCGCCTTATCGGGCCTCTCTCAAGTTCGCTTCATAGAGAGCACCGACCCTCGGCGTCTGGATACCAAGTACATGGGCGGCTACGTGACTACCACTTCCTTACAAATCTAATTAAAATAATGGTCACAGAAACGGAATTATGATCTTAGAAAAATGAACACGATCTTTGTTAATTTGCGAGTTTGTTACTCACCGAGTTAGTTGCCATTTCGTGTCCCTTTTCAGGACCTTGGCATGAAAAAGGCTATGGATGGACATGGACTATTTATTCTAGAGTGGATTTAATATTTTTTCTGAAGGATTTTTACTAAATATCTCGCTTGGAGAGAATTTGTGAAAATTTACATCAGCAATTAGGAAGTGCACCGTTTAACGTTTGATGGACCTAAGTGCTCTTTGCTTTTAATCTTGAGACGTCTATAACGCTTTGTTCTCTTCCGCTAAGTGTTTTAAGACGTTCGATAAAACACAAATACATAGAAATATGGCATTCATGAAACTCAGATTTGAAGTTTTATTATTCTCGGGTTCATGCTCTACGCGCACAGTCTGCTCACAAAAAACTAATGCTTAGTTCTCCAAGTTTATTTGTACCGGTGATATAACACGATATCTTGTTGTGTAGGACTATTTTTAGTTTGAATTATTCGTTGATTTCGATTCAGTATACTGAGAGTAGGTTTTATGGCATTTAATCGTTTCGTGGAAGCCCTAAAGCATGTCATTTCGTGGAGGACGCGGCGAGGCGGTGAGGCGGCGAGGACGCGCGATTCGAGTCGAGAGGAGCCGAGTCGCCTCGCCGTGGCAATGACTCGCAGGCCTTGAGGCGCTGGCAGACAACCGCGGGCCCCACGGTCTCGCGGTCTCGCCTCGAATCGTACTCGCCTCCCGTCCACGAAGACGTAATAACGACGTGAACCGCGTAAGCTTACGAAATCCGGTTTATCTAATCGAGAAAAGCTGGGTCACATTACTTATTTTACGCAGATACAAAGATTTATGGGTGACGGTTTTTTCCAGTGTCACAATATTGATTAATCTATATTAAGATTTTGCTGTTCATTTCGTCACTCAAAAATATACGCATAGCGTGTTAGAGATTGCTTTCTACGAAATCTTGTAGCAACCCCAAACAGCTGTTAAGCCTGTTGCAAAACTTAGTTAATGCTTTACAAAAATCGCACAAAACAAGAATATATCTCAATCTACATTAATGTTCGTCAGCAATTATCATCACCACGTATTACCATAATAATTCAGTATATATTCTGCATTAATATGACAACATGACTCATATGAATTCATTCAAAAAATTATAAGCCTATGTTTTATGAAAGAGCTTCTCGTTTATGCGCAGCAATATCAAGTGTTATTAAAATGAAATTAACTTCTGCGGTTGAAAGATGAAAGGAAAGTCGATTAAATGAGATTTGTCGCCATTAGAGTGCCAACAAACTGTTCATTGTAATGTGTCGGCAAAATTCAACACTGAAATACGGCGAACGCTTATCAATGCTGGTAATGTCGGTCAAATACTCGACCGAGCAATATAGGGGCGTTATCGTGAGCATAAATTCGTACTTATGTGAGCTGAGCTATACATATCCATTTTAATTATTCAATAATGTGGTATTTAAAAACTTAAATACTTTATTTTAGCTAGAAATGAACAACGGATTCGATTAGAATCTAGAAGTGTACCTACGTTACTAATGGGCTACGCTAAAAAATAACTCTTGATTTTGGATCTATGGAATTTGGTTCGTCTATTGTAGCCTCGTTCATGGGTAAACCTTCCTTGTAGTTAGGCTTGATTGTCATCTTATGATAATATCAAACCTCTGTCGACTTAAAAGTTAAAACGATGAGTTTACTTCACACAGGGGGTTCACTTAACATAAACTATCCACCCCAATATTTGAGTCGGTCTCGGTCGACCTTGCCCTTCCCAGAATAACCACACAAAAACATAGTTTACTGATGTATCAGATCAATAAACTTTTTTGAATAAAGTGATAGACGAATATAACAAGAGTTCTCAATGTCATTGTATAAAACAATGCATGTTTAACTTGGGAAACTGACCGATGCTGTTAGCCGTGGCATTTTCATATGAAGTGTGGTAAATTACATTAAATATCGCTAGCTATTCGCAGTGGAATGTAAATGTTGATCTGTATTTGGGCGTGTTTTCATCTCCCTGGTGCTTCGATACCTTGCAAAAAATTAAGTCTCTATAAGATAATTCGTGCAAGGTAATTAATTAAGAGCTATTAATTGTTGATTCTCCTTAAACATACTGCAAAGAAAACATACTGGACTAAGTGGCGTAGCTGAATGTCTGAGAATGTTTCTCGCAGTATTGTGAGTTTCGATTTATGATATTGATTTGGTTGGTTTGTTGCTCAAAGGTGACATTGCAAGGGAAAATACCGTGGAAAATAGTTGGGATAACCTCATGATGGTGTGATGTGGACTTATTAAAGTTCACACGTTACAAGCGCACGATGATCGTGTGCACGTACTGTGAGATAAACGGGATCTTGTTAACTTAATGGGTGGAAGAGGTGCGAAAGAAGTTTAATTAAAATATGGCTTGCGCAGTCAATCAATAATGCCGTCCAATAACTCCAATCCATCCGTCAATCTATGAGCAAGGGTCATTCAATTAAAAAGTTGATACCGAAGTACAATTTTATTCCTATTATTAAATGATGTCATCATCATATCTCATGTAACCCAAACCCGTGTACAATATCGAACAAACCTCCGTTAAAGCTGATAACACTTCCTATATTACCAGGACTGATTGTAATATCATCGGTGATCGTTATCAGTTGTGTAGCATCTGTGTTCATCATACAGAGAGACGCGAGCCCTAGGTTTATTGACCTAAGATTAGGAGTTAGGCAAGGAGTGTTTCCTGTGGGGTTAAGAGTGCGGGCGCCAGGCGCGGCCCCGGCTCCCGGCCAGCGCGGCTGCGCGAGCGCACGCTCGGCGGACGCGCCCGGTTCGCACGCCCCTGCAATGAGTTTTAATTGAGTTTGACCGCAGGAAGCAACGGTTACGGTCTACGTATAGGGTGACATTTCTGTACGGCCAATATAGTATGCGTGCATGAATCGAATGCTTTATTTTAAGTCCATAACTCCTTTTTTACAATCTTTGTTTTGTTTTCTGCCATTTGTTATGCGTAGATTTCATCCGAGTTGAATGTATTCTGATGAAACAGTGAATTGATTCAAAGGCCACTTTTGTTTAGTTCTTTTTACCGATGTTTTTTTTTACTGGCATTGAATAGTTTTTTTCGAGAATAATCAATGATTACAAAGTAATCTGTGTAGTGCGTACTCTGCGTCGTTTTAACACGATGGCTCCTCATTGAGTTAAATTGACGCCGACAGACTGCTTAGTCTGATTTAATACCTACTCGTTGTTAACATTAACATTGATCTCAGTCGATGTTTTTTGCTACATGATACTGTTTCTTATTTTATTGTGTTTCCCGGTGTTAAAATAAAAAGTGTAAGAGTGTAGTTGTGTCGAGTCACGGTCCGTTGTTGTTCGGTGTCGTGGTCACCGCAGCGCGGGCGTGGACGTCAAGCGTGCGCCCGCGCCGCTTCTGTCGCCGCCAACAAATTGCTTTGTTTATGGCTTCTTATTGAAATGTGCCTAATACAAACTGCACGAGGTGGACGCCTTGGATCTGGACCGGACCTTCCTTTGAACACACGTTTCACAAGAGGCCTTGTAACAGTTGCGCACATGATACGTCGAAACTAAAAGATTGGCTTGAAATACATTTATTTTACTGAATAGCTGAGGTTTTTGGACGGGAACTGAGTCTGTTTTATTTTTACCCGACTGAGGAGGGTAATGTGTTTATTTAGGTTATGCTAGCGAATACCAATTGGTGACTCCATCTCTGGTCTGGATTGTACAACATCGGTTAGAGTCGGTAACAAAAGTACGTTGATGAGTAAAGTAACTAGGTAAGTTCATGTAAATATAGGTTACTAACTACGTAATAATCACTCAATGTATACTTTAAATTAATTTCCCATTTTTAATTAAATATTTTGATAAAACAGTTCAGATAGTGGTTAGTACCTACATACCAAACTTTGATTAGATATGAAATTTTTCATGAAAATAAATATTTAGAATGCAAAACAAAGGCATTGGCCACATCCACACCACAAGCTTGTCCAGAATGGACAGGGATAAAAACGAGAAAAGCGAAGGGACCCCCAAAAAAGATATTCAACCATTATGGCCAACGGTGGTAACGAGGCCGGAGACACAAAGAACCACAGTAGAAAAGTTCATAAATAAAAGCCCTCCATAAAAAGGGGGAGTCAGAAAACTGGTTGGCCCTACAAAGGGACATTTAATACTGTCACATTTGATTAAATTCAGTTAAAATTATTCTAGTCTCAGTACTCAAGAGACATAGAAAGCCTTGCGCTTTTCAACATTGTCAATCAGATACCTACGCATTGGCAAGCGTGATGCGTTGCTGATGTCATTAGAAATACCAAAGGCAGAGTGGCGTGACTAGAGGCCCCTGGCCGTGGCCTCTCTGCCAAAATATCACATTAAAAAGGTACATCTATGGAGCCTGTAACCAAGCCAGGAGTAATAAACACAATCATAAATATTGCTAGCCTTCAGACCTACAGGACATTGAACCGTAGCAGATGACAGATGGCGCCCAGAACTATTCTACCTCTGGCAAGTGTAAACATCTTGTAATAACTAAACTAGCGAGTACTTTAACGTGTTGTAGTAGACTTGTGTATTATCGTCAGGGGACCTCTTTTGGGTGTACGACATTAAATCATGGCGCCGCCGCCGCCTCTGGAGCGATTTACGCTGCTAAGCTGTTACTAAAAACACAGTTACTCTTTTTTATCTGGCAAGTTTTTTTTTTAAGGGAGGGCAGGGGAACTCATTCCTGTCGTTTGTATACTCATCCAGAGAAATAATGTATAATTGTACGTATACCCTAGAAACACCCCAGATAACGATTCTGGAAAGAATTTTGCAGCAATCCCCGGCTCATTCAGGCAACTATAGATTACTTCCACGAGTATAATAATGTGTAATTCTGCTCTGCCTCGTTGGTCAAGTGGTCGCAAGCGAGACTGCTGAGCAAGAGGTCCTGGGTTCGATTCCCGGGTCGGGAAAAGTGTTATAGGCTTTTTTTTATCAGCAATTATTCAGTAGCAGCCACGGATTCTGGATTTGTTCCCCGTTGACAATAAGGTTTTCCGAGTTGCAGTGTCACTGCGACCTCTCCAGCCAATCTGTTTATTTTTGGACGAAACTCCCAAAATTTCTAATGCAGGTTAGTGAATGTTGTTATACAAAGTCGGAAAGTGGCACAGGTGACTGAAAAGATGTGTGGAAACCGGATGCACGGCTTTTTCATTTGATGTAGATAGTTTTGAGTATAAACAAAGATATCTATTACAGTAAAGGAAGATGAAAGACACGATGAATGGACCGTGTGATCGAAAATAAGGCTAACTAGGGGGTCTACTGCGATGACGAGTATGGAAGAAAAATACACGTTGGGCCGATCCCGTATAAATAGGTCAAGGTAAAAAGTTAAACCTTATACAAGGTGTAAACGGACCCTTCACAAAGCCGACAACCAAGCATTCTGTACATTAAATTAAGTGGCTCTACGCAAAAATTATTGCTGGGAAAAGACTTTTTTTTTTTGTGAGTGAATAATCTCGTTTTACTATAGGATTTAATGAAACGTACTGAAAATATTGAGCTGATCCATGCATTAAATAGTACGGGGGTCAAGCAAGGAGGTATCTAAAGAAAAGCCATAACATCGAAGTTACCTTTGCGCTGCCACCGACGACGCGGTGGAAGTGGCGAAGTTCTGGGCCAACAAAATATAAAAATTGTCGCGCCAACAAAACAAAAAAGAAGAATAACCTTAAAAAGTTGTATTAGAAATTTTGACCACAATATCTCCGTAACTAGAAGGATCCCAGGCATGTGTTCTCAAACACAAAAATGATCACAATGACGGGAAGAACAAGTGCCTTTCGACTTCATTAAAGGGTATTTTTACACCTATTTAAGGGCAAGAGAATGATGACGATGACTTACGATAGTTGCGTCGGTTATCTATGAACGTACAATCACTTTGCCCTAATATGAGTTAGGTATGAACCGTTTTATGACTAGGTGCGCAATAAAGCTAATGGCGGTGACTAAAACGTTTTCCGCAACCACCAAGATGCATCATGGCTAAAATATTCATTAGATGCCTATTAGTTTTAAATTTGCATATCGTTATGCAGAGCAACTCATTAATTGTTTACTTACCTAGATATCTTCTTTTTTCCTAGCCTGCTCTGTTCCACTCCTGGGCAAAGGCTCCATCCACTCGTCGTTCGTCCCGCCATCTCCTTCGTGGCCAGCCGCGACCCCGCCTCACTGAGCCAGGGTACCACTTTCCTGCTATTTTGGCCCACAGTTTGTCCGGCATGAGGCAAACATATCCTGCCCAGTCCCAGTTGAGTTGGGCAGCCTTTTGAGCCACGACAAGTATATTTGTTTTGGAACGCAGTATTGTGTTTCGAACACGATCCGTTAATTTAACACCTAGTATACTGCGCATCTCAGATTCGCAGATGACATAATTCTGTTCGAGGAAAACCCAAATAATCTGGAAGTTATGATCCAAGCATTATGTGAAGAAAGTGGTATAGTGGGCTTAAACAATGAATACAGCAAAAACAAAACTACTAACTAACTCAAAAAGAATAACTATAAAAGTAGGTGCCCACTTACTAGAGTATGTACACGAGTACACATATCTGGATCAGCTCATATCTCCTAAAGACCAAATAACCAAAGAAATAAACACAAGAATAGCCAGTAGATAAAGAAAATATTGGTCATTGAAAGAGGTCATGAAATCTAGAGACCTAGGCATTGCTAAATAAGAAAAGTCTTCAACACCTGTATTTTGCCTTGTATTTCATATGGTTGCGAAACATGGGCACTAACATAACAAATAAACGAAACGAAATAAACTACAATACTGCCAAAGATCCATGGACCGCAGTATGTCAGGAACATTTGAAATAGAAATGAAGAACTAAGAGCCAAAACAAAAGTGTCAGACATCTTGACCAGAATTGATCAGCAAAAGTGGCGGTGGACTGGCCACATGATAAAAACAAAACAAGAAAAGTGGATCAAAGTAGTCACAGATTGGTATCCTAGAAATAATAAACGAAGCAAGGGTAAACAACAAAGGAGATTGGAGGACGACTTAAGATTTACTGCAGGCCCTAACTGGAAAAGAGAGTGGCTCGAGATCGTATACGTGGCGTGCCTTTTAAGTTTTGTCGTTTGAACAAAAAAAAAACAACTGGAACGTTATTGTACTGTTTATTGTTTTTCAAAGTATTCACCACGTAGTTTAATACACTTTTCCATTCGCTCGAACCAGTTATTAAAACATTTATTCCACTCCAAAGTAGGGGTGTTCAATATGGCTGATTTGAAAGCGTCGACTGCTTCTTTACCAGACTGGAACCATTGACCACGAAAAGTTTTTTTAATTTTAGGAAATGTAAAGAAATCGTTAGGACTTAAAAAGGCATGCCTGGTACAATAGAAACAGCAAGAGGAGGCCTTTGCCAAGAGAACAGAGAAGACAATACAGAATAAAAGGGCATATAATAATAAGAGGTTACCGACATGTGGGACGTGAGTACAGCAGTAATTGTGCCGATAGTCGCGTCGGCTAGTGCCTAAATAGCCAATAGCCTCGACCAACATCTGAGAAGGCTCTCGCTTGGCAGCTAGATCAAGGGCTTGATTCAGAAAGTTGTACTTCTGGACACGGCACGTATTGTTAGGAGGTTCCTCTATCAAGAACCCTGACCACCGGTTGCTCGGACCCTGTTCCCGATGCTGATGGGTTACTATTTTTTATATTTTTAAAAATGTAATTAATAATAATACTGCGCTCCATTGCTCGTTGACAAACCTGGAGTTAACAAAGCAAACCTAGATAACTTGAGTGTACAAAATTATCTAGTAGCAATATTGCGACTATTAAAAAAGAGGGTTTCCCATTTTCCCTACTCCTTACTTGCAACGGGTAAGACGGTCGCTTATGTTATGACCTACAAAGACCATGTTCATGTTCTTCCCGATAGTTTGTTGTCAATCGCTCCCAATGAGCTCCCAAGCGCTCAACGATTTTTCACAGAGAGCTCCTGGGTTAATTAGCGTTCTATTTTCGCGTTACAATCACTGTTATCCAATCTGAATGTTATTGTATATAATGTGGTTCTTCTAACCTAACAGACAGAAATGTCGTGCTGGGGAGTTTGTTGCGTCACTTGTTCCCAGCTAAAACACTAGGAAGTGGCGAACAGCGGTGTTTAGGGGGACTGTCTCTTGTAAACTTTGACGTTCAAAAAGTACTGATATCAGCCTAATTTGAACGAATGACTTTTAATTTTATTTAGTATAAATAGCCGAGACTGATACGGTTGATAGCGGTGCGATTTCGGTGCGGGCTGCGCGAGCGCGGGGCCCGGGGGCCCGGCGCGCCCGCCAGTGCGCCGGCCCCGAGTCGTGACAGCCGTTTGTTAAACTAATGGCGCACAAAAAGAAAACCGCCTTCCATTCTTCCATTAACTCCGTCCAAGTGTGCGACTGTTGACTCGGCCAATTTGCACGCGCGAATAGAATTTGTCTAAGTACCTATTTCTATTGTACCACTTGTCGTTTCCGCCTCAAATAAGCGTTGTCATTCTTGTGATCATTCGCTTGTTCCTCGGTCTCGACAAACTCCACGATCATTATTATCCGGCTCCTTTACTAAATAGACGCCTCTATTCATAGATTAATTGGTGTTAAGTTTTTATAGAGCCACTTTGTTTCATGATGAAGAAATTAGCGAAGATGGCGCCATGTGCTACTCGTACGTCGCGGGGGTCGAGGGATCCACATCATCCGCACATGTAGCCCACGCGACACATCGCTCGAAAATGGAGCCGCGATAAAAAGCCGTCGGTAACGGCGGGCGTGAGAACGACGACACGTGGGCCCAGCCAGGCGCGAGCTCATTCATGCATTTGATTCATAAATTGTGTGCGTGTTTTAAGGGCACACACGACAGTTCGACACCAATCCGCTTAGCGAGATTTGATGAAGTCAAGAGTACAGTCCCATAGAAAATAAAGGTCTGTGGTCCGAAAATCATAATAACAAAGGGAAGATTTCTCATAAGCGTGCCGAGCGAGCATTTATGGTTATTTGTGTGGGGAATGCAATCGTTTGCGGGCGATCAGCGCAGCAGCCGCGGCGCCCCGCTTGCTATAAATCAGGGCCGATTGAGGTCGAGCCGGACGCGAGTTATTTTTAAAATTGCGTGCACAATATTATGTGTTTAGGTGGAATATGATAATTGCGTCGGCGAGAGAGGCGCCGTAAGCCGACACCGACGATGGGATTACAGAGCGCACGCCGCGACCGCCGGCCGAGGCAGCCTCGGGGCCGCCCGGCCGCCTGCCTCGAGCCGCCCCCAGGCCGCTCGCCTCGCATCAACACATTCAACACGCCTCGTTACATCCAATCCTACACATATCAAACTAATGCAACAACATTATTTCCTTTTGGAACTTGGTTTCAGGATACCAAGTCGGTAGGTGATGCACGTTTAGTTGAATCGAAAACATCTAATTTTCGGGGTTCTAAGTATAACTATTTCAGGAATTTAAAGATCCCACAAGTTCTCACAAAGGAAAGAAAGCTCAGAAAAAACAAAAAATAACACGAAGATTCGCTTGCCATATACATTTCTACGTCCCATCCAGGATTTCGCAGTGCTAGCACCTGATTATATTGATATTCATCGATATTGATGGAGGATTTTCCAAGAATTCGTTATTTTTATATTATTACCTACTTTTAGGTATTCTTTTATGAAGCACGGATGCAGTGACAAGCATGAAACTGTAATATTCACAAAAATGATGTAAAAAGCCCCACCGCTGATAATTAGGTACAAAGGAATCTTACCGAATAATCATAACAAAGCTATTATAACAACTATGAATAATGGTCTGATATTACAAATTAACATAATATTTTTTGTCGCCTCCTTTGGTGGTGGCCGCGGACAGGTACAAGCTATGAGGGTGCAGAATTCTTTGAATGGGCATTCTATTTGAGCATCTGGTAAACGATTTTGAGTCGTAGTAGAGTTGAAATAAGTCTCAAAGCGCCTTAATTCAACAAAATCTTATTTAGGAAGAATAGAATGAGGTTGTCCATTGAAAGCTGAAACTTGAGCCATGAACCCAAGGTATGTTTTAGTACGTAGCGAGCGAGGTGCGAAGGTCGAATAAGCTACTATCAATCAGCAAGGCGCCATTGAGGGTTGGTCGAGGCTCGTGAGAAACCGTAAACACTTACCCGCTTTATCTGATAGAGATTTTTTTCGCTCAGCAGCAGGTCCAGTCAATTAATGGATTGCGCCGTTACTTGGTTTATTTTTGTTACCGCCGCTGCTTAGCATTAGGAGAGACTAATTTATCTGGAAGGGTTTGACAGGTAAGACATTACCGCGATGCAGATCACGGCCTCAGCGGCCAGAATTAACGTCTTATCACTGATTTTATAATAAATGGAACGCATAATCCTTCTTGCGTGCCTTGTTATTGTGTGCGGCCCTTTTGATACATTGTTAACGAGCAGCCTCGTAATGAGAACGTCGAGGAAGCAGTTCAGGTCGGTTTACATGGCAGACGTGCTCCTAAGGATCGAATTGTTCACTTTTATTGATTTGTAGAGCCGTGAGGTTCTAAGCGTTTTAGAATTGAAGACAAATATTTGTCGGGGTTGTGGTCTGGGCGGTCTGTCGACGCACATGTGCGCATAAAAAACTGTGTGATGTGTGCAGTGTGTTCGGTGCTGCTTGTTGACAGTGCGCATAGCTGCGACAAAGCGCTGCGCCTGCGCCGCTGCGCCGCACCGCGCCGCAGCCAGCCGCCGCCGGCGACCACCCTCCCCGAAGAATCCCTCGTTATCATTTGAATAACTTTAACTATCCAACGCAGCATAAAACACGTGAAACAAGAGGCTGAAATGTACAAATGTTTTAATAATCAATCCTATAATAGTATTCAACATTATGTATTCTAAAGGCATGTAAATATTCTCAGGATTTACGAGTCGATGCGTGTGCTATTGTTTAATGAAATAACTATAATTATTGTTATTGGAATGTTTAGGATAAAACCGGTTGATATAAAAATTCCAAATGTTGTCAGATAGGGCGATAATTGTAGATCTTGTGAGAGAGAAGGCTTATCTAGAGGAAGTCTTCTATTTTACTAAATATTTATTTTGGTTTAAAAATGTCTCGCTGTGGGGCAATCGTAATGGCGTGTAAATTCCTTGATTAGATACCGTCCTTGTGAACTACCAACAAAATTAATCCCGCCGCAATTTTCCGGTGTCGACTTCATATTGTTAATAATGGAATTTCCTTTGTTGTATTACGATACTGATAAGTGGTTATTTATAATATTACAGTTATAATTTAATCAATTAAAACAGCGTACATTTTAGCCTTGTTTTTCATGAAGAGCTATTGATTAGTAGGAATTAGTGGCTTAGGTATGTATAAATTGAAAACAGAATTATTATTTTTACTAGATATTCCGCCGAATGCGTAGTTGCTGCAACTACGAGTATTTATCGATACAGGGCGTTATTTTTAGTTGATTGAAAATATAGCTCTGACACTTTGATGTCTATTTTTATCTAGCCTACTCGGGCGCCCCCTTGGCTCATTGCCTATAGTAATTTGAAATGAATTCATCACTCTAGCAATTATAAACGAACCCAATGAATGTTATTAAATTAGGTTGGGTATAGTTCTATCGATGGCGGTACACAAACATTCTAATACTGTTTACCTAATGAGATGTGTCTGCACGTGATCGTTTCTCACGACCCAACATGGAGAAAAAAAGAAATTCCCAAAATTTGAACGCAATAGATACATTGTCTCTACATAAACAACGGTTAAATTTCACCGAAAAAACATTCAGCTGCAGCAGTGTGGAGACGGATTTTAAAAAGGTTTTATGAGCGCAGCAGAGAATTGTGACTATTCTACAAAATGGTTAATGAAGGTTGTAACAGTTAAACCCTCAAGTGATTGTCTAAGATGAAAAGACGTTAGATAAGGTAATACTTTTAAACTACAAAATGTATTTTAACAACTACCAGGGATTAGGGACCTTCCGCTGTAATACGCCTCCAGCCCCCATAAAACAATCTGCACTAACACTGTTTATGAAGTAGTAGTACCTTATTTCTCTAATTTCGAAAGGAACATCATGTATACCCACCGAATATATTATAATTCTTCTCACCATGACTATAACTGACAGAAGTGGTCTCCATATCTTCGCCGCCACCATTATCTATGGAATGCTCATTCGTCGACGCGCACCGCACTTTACGCCTTCCCTCGAAATTGATTGCTTATTCTCGTTTTGGCTGCCTTTTAACAACTATAGGGCCAAATTGTTATGTAAGTTATTAATTAACCTCCAGCCCGATTGATGAGAATTCTCTACAAGTCCTACAAAC
Source organism: Noctua janthe (assembly GCA_910589295.1). Classification (NCBI taxonomy): domain Eukaryota; kingdom Metazoa; phylum Arthropoda; class Insecta; order Lepidoptera; family Noctuidae; genus Noctua; species Noctua janthe. The sequence continues at coordinate 7,652,315 of OU342560.1, forward strand.
ACATGCTTTCAAATGGTTAATTGGGGATTGTCATGTTTGTTGGGCTATGTGATGTGACCCGAATTTTACGATGCTAGAGCATGAATGAGTCAGTGAACGATGCAATTAAATTGTCATGGTATGCCGTCTCGTAATTTCGTATCATTAAATTGATAACTCTTTTATTAGTTTTAAGAATCGACGCCATTTTTATGTCAATAACTTACAAAGAAATGTTTCGCACGATACGATATCTTAAAAGGAATTTATTGCAGTAACTTATAGTAATTTTGGTTAGGTAATAGTTGTTAATTAGAAAATCAATATTTTATTTAGGACAGGACTGAACCTCAATTTTCCTTTTGTGTTGTTTATGCAACGTTTATTTATACGTTGAGTGAGTTAATTAAGAGAAAATTTGGAATTGACAAGAGATTTGAAACCAAAAGTTTTGTGGCTTGGGTGAGCTGTTAAGGTGCTTTAACATCGCAGTTTAATTAGTAATGGTAAAAGTTTTGAAAAGCCATTTATCTGACGAAAACAAGAAAGAGCCGTGTCGCGCTAATCTGCATCTGCGATATCGTCGCCGGTACAAGACAAAGCGGGTACAATTTCGCTCGCCTCCCAGCGTCGTGCGTAATGCGGCAAAAATGTCGCCGCCTTGTAATTAACACTAGGCTCCCAAGACACTACACAAATAGAATTGCTCTCTTTATGTTTCTCGTTACTTGTGACACCAAAGGGGCAATGTACTCGATGAAAAGTGGACACCGGCCCCGGGTGAGAACAGGCGCGCCGTGAAGCGCAGCCTCCCAGACTCCCAGACCGAGCACCCACCGCAATTATGTGTTCTGAGGGAGAAATTACGTGAAACGCAACGCGCACCAGCCGATGCAGTGTTTATCCAACGAGTATTAACTTCATTATAACAGCCGTGAAAGTGGCCGACCAGAGGATACGCCCGTTTAACACACGACTTTGTGCTGTCAGATCCCACTTTCTCAGATCAAACATCCTTCGCCATGAGCGTGCATATGAGGTTTATTTATTTACTAACGCAGTGGTTCACAATAACGGAACAACTAAGATCAATAAATAAATCCATTCCTTGTAATTCTCACAGTTGGGTCGCGTCGCCTGTGCTGAACCTCATTCCATTGAGCACGCGTCACGCTCGCGCGCGCGCTCCGCCACGTAAGCGCGTCTCCTTCGTCGGCTTTGTGTAGAACCGCCCTCGACACACACTTCTGAGAATCGAGCTCGTGGCATTTTTTAGAACGCATAATAATTTGATCGGGAAATATTTATGGAAGGGGTGGCCGGACGCGGACTAGCCCGACGAGTCAATTATCAGGCACTCGCACCACTCGCGCCAGTGTCGGTCCCTGAAAGACGCGCAATGGGTGGCTAGGCTGAGGTTAACCGATGTTAACTTACAATTTATGACGTAGATAGACGAAGGGTGGAATTTCACATGATTTCATTCCCTTTTTTTGTTAATGCCCTATATCATTATTATCGTGTATAAATAAAGTTTTTATACATCCGACAGTGAGAATGTTTTTTGTGCTAACCCTAGACAGGTCAGGTACCTACAATAATTCCCTATATAGAAAGTGAAACTTACAAGATTTAGAACAAAAGGCTGTATATGCAATAATGAAATTTAAAACATCTGTAACACCACCACTAGACTTCTAAGAATTATAACCCTAGGTATAAGAGTCCTCAGGGTATAATAATAACCTAGATATTTATCAGTAACTTTGTATCAACGCAGTACGAATCGATTCGTAGCACTAGTGCTACGAACATTCTGCTACGACATTCGTAGCAGTTTGTTACTACAATTCTCGTAGGCAATATGGCAATGGAATTGTCTTAGTACGTTTTTTACATTTAACTAGGTACAATCATTTAGGTATGGAAAGCTGGAGAAGAATTTAATGGATTTTACTTAGGGTTATATTATTTAGGGTTTTTTTTTTAAGCGTCTAAAATAACAAAAGGGGGTATGATTTTGAGTTTTATGTAGATAGTATAATTTGTGATTTTACAATTTTTTATGAAGTTCTGAAAACGATATGTTCCCTACCCCAGGTAGTAGTTGAGTTCCACCCACTCCCTGTGGGTGCCTACGCTATCTACTGGAAGCAAAGTTTTAACTCACACCCATTTTATTGCATCGTGGTCTCGTGGACTGTGGTAGGCATATCCAGAAATGAGCCATCATATCTCTTAATGTGATTCATTGTGAATATAGTGAGTGTCAATATCTTGGTGGAACATGGGCGGTATATACCATTCAGTGGCATTTCGGCGGAATAAGGGAGGCGTAGACGAACTCAAGGCCACCGGTGTTTGCTGCTCGAAGGAGGGGAAACAAATCTGCACGCCCTATATGCCACCGGCCAGTGTGATCCGGCCGTTTTTTAAGGTCTTAAGCCTTGCAAGAAAATAAAAAAGGTTGGAAGGCCGTGGTCTTGAATTCGGTCCGGGATTAAACATAACATCACGTATGTAATCCCCGAAGGGTTAGGCACAGGGGTACCTCTTCGTAATAGTACACCCACATTTCGCCGCTTATGATAAAATCCCATATAATAGGGGGCGAACCTATTGTCATCAACCGGGCACAAATCCAGACTCAGTGGCTGCTACTGAGAAATTCTTAAAGGCAAACAAAGTAAACTAAAAAGGCGGCTTATGGCTTATTTGAGGTACCCCTACCTGAAATAAAATTCAAGGTCCTACTAATACTGTAAGACAATGAAGTTATGCATCTGAAAAGAGTGTTGTATAGATAAGATGCTCACTATTTACTAAAACCATAGAATTCAAAACAATACTTCGAGATAAACATCCTATTGTGCTCAAAATGCTTTGTATTAACACTTTTGTTCTTTTAAGCACAGAAGTGTTAATAAAACTTGCAAAGCGAGAAAAGTAATTAAAAAGGGTGCAATAATAAAACAATGCTGGCAGCGCATGTTATCATGCACACATTATAATCGTTTCTGGTAATTTGTCGCGGAGGCGGGGCGAGGAGACATTTCCGCTGCATGTGCAAGACAATGCTGAATGGACCCATTAATAGCACAAATGAATGAGCGCGTAAACACATGTGTCCAAGTCCTACCCGCTACCCCACGGCTCGACTCGCCCGCACCCACCACATGGCGCAATATATTGTCTTATGCAAAGGACATTACGTTTCATTCACTAATTTCTGAGCTGTGTGTGACGGACTTCGGGGAAACCTCGTTTTATGTTCCGAAATGCTTCCTCGAAATGTTTGGTTTCCTTCCGTTGTTTTTGTGGTTTCTGTTGTTTTTTTTAATAGCACTGTTATACTTTTAGCATGTGTGATTGTGTAAGCTGATACTTTTCCGTCGCTTATTTTGTAAAAAATAAGAGTAACAATGTCAATGCATCGTTTCTGCTAATTAAACGACTCTACGAATAAATCGATAAATTCAACTTGTTGAATTTGCAGGCGGCTAAATGTTACTCATTTAGGTAGGCCAGTAAGCCTCTTCAGTAATCTGCGAATTTTTTAGTAGCATCCATTAAAACTATTATTTGTTGGATGCGTAAATTATAACGTTCATGTTTTTCATTTTTTACCTACAGTTTTCATATTGCTTATCTGTGTCTGTTGAAAGTAAATGAATTTTCTGTTCCCTGAAGGTCCTATCTGATTTGAAAAAATTATGGCTAAATATTGTTCTTATTCCATCTCCTAGAACTTCGACCAAGACTCTCAAATTTAAAGTGTATATAAGTAATATCAGCCATCCATTGGGGAATCGATCACAAAAGAGTATCATAAACACAACAAAACTCTTTGGGCTACTAAACGTAGGCCTGTACGTGTATCGATGTGTTACTTTAGGATTATTGTTCTGTTCTCCCGAAGATAGTATCGCTTCCTGTGCTTTTCACTTTTCGTTTGTTTAACTCATAACAAAGTGCGGACGGTACCTGCAGGACAATGGTCAGGTACCCGCTATTGATAATTCGTCAGCTCACTTACGGACAGTTATATTTTTGTTGGCACCACGACTCGTTGGCGCCAGGTACCCCGGTCTATTGTCGTATCGACTATTACTTATTCTTCTGAACCAAAGATGATGGTCAATTGTTGCAGGTACTTCCTGAGAGGCTTTCTTATGAACTCTGTGAATTGGGAATTCCGCACGTTTTGTTTCGGTGGCGCTTCATTTAACTTGATTTCACGGTTCTGAGTTTAAGATATGCAGTCTTTTATCTGTAGCTTGCTTTTATGCCAAACACTTGTTACGGGTGTTTTGAGTTTAAACGTTATTTTCCAATACTCGATGTCTTGATAACATGACAATTCACATTTTGTTTGCACATATTTCGTATTGAGTTTATCAATGCATCGGTGGCCGGATACGCACCGTCGCGCCGCCTTCTCGACTCTTATCTAAGTACACTCAGTTAATATTAAATAATGTCTAAATTTTCTGTAGCAGCAAATAATTGGCGAACATTCGTCGGCGTGCGAGACCCGCATCGTTAGGGTTGGTACATAATGTCTTAATTGGGTTATAAATAAGGTCAATTTAATGATCGGTGGTGATATTTTTATGCCAGCAAATAGTGGTCACGTGTCGAGAATTCGCTACAATTGTTTCGTCGTGCGGCACCCTGATCAACTGAATGGGGACTGGAATGACGTGATTATTATGTTACATATCTGTAACACAAAACTGTTTAATTTTATAGGGGCGAAATTACCACGCGACAGTCCAAGTATACTCGGCGATATAGAATTTCGGTTTTTGGAAACATTGGGTTTATTTCCATTGTAGTTGTAGTATCTATAAGCGAAGTCATCAGAATATGTTAGCGACCAAATGGCGCCCCTTCCTTGAAGGGCCGCATAAACTAAACGGCTATGCGCAATTCAGATTGCCGTATCGTGGGAACATCGCGGCGTATTGACAGTGATACGTGAAACTGACAAATATATTATGGCGGGCCAGAGCCTCCTCGAAAGCATCCATCGTCTGCATTCAATGTTATGTATTAACATTGATTACGCCGGACATTCATATCATTATCGACAAAATGGTTGTCAACGTATGAGCGTTTCACATCACCTAGTTCCCATGGTCGCAGTGTTGCTTTTCCCATGTAGTTATCATTGGGCCGTCATGTCACTCCATAGGTCAGTGTTTCGATAAACAAGTGAACTCTATACAATATGTGTGTGCATCATATATGATATTGAGCTAATATGGCAGTGCATGACGTAACCATCGGGGCCAGAGATGTGTCATCGCGCAACACATCATGGCGAACATTTTATCATTTGAACAGTTCCGTAAGTGTCCTCGAATGCGATACATAATATTCATTATCAACAAACGAGTAACTGCTTAACAACGTTGTATAATAGGGTTGATCTTTCATTTACACAATTTGTGAATTAGGGCTTTGAAATGTGGAAATCTGTCATCAATATTTACATCACATGAAGTTATACTAAGATATCAGTCATAAGTTCAGCGTCTTACAGAAAAACAACCGCAAGAGAATCCTTGTGGTTGTGTTGATGAGCGCAGGCGCAGGCATACAAACACGTAACGAAATAAAACGTTGGAGACAGCATTCCCGACAAGTGGCGCAGAGTATTACATGTAAATTTATGTTATAAATTTTATGGGCCACGCACGACAACTGTTTGCACAGTCACAAGGAATTTTGTGAGCTGAACGTCATTTTTACTCTATTTGATACTGTATCCTAAATACATACATTATAAAGTCATCCCAACACTTTCTCTTCTATGGAACAGTTATCATACTTATTTATCATCCAACCACAATGTTTTTTTTAAGTCTTAGAGAACTTTGCGAGATGTTCATCATTATTCTTAATTGTGTATTCCCGATCGTTAATATCTGAGGCAATTCCTTTCGTATAAATAAACACTAGCACGGCAGGGGGTCCTTGTGGAGATCATTTTTCATAGAATTAGTCGAAGTTTACACTTACATGCGAGTTGACTGATCCCTGTTTGTTCAATAAGCAATAAGTATACAGACCAGTACTTTATTAACGTACAATCTAAACATGAAAGTAGGTAGTTACATAATTATTATCTATTCACAATAATAACATGAACTCTATAATACTGTTCTAATTTGCAAATGTATATTATTATTTATCTCATTAGAATTAAAACCGGATGTCCTACCTAAACAAATGTATCAATTCCTACTATCTTGAATACGCAAACTGTATTCATTCGGCTGTAGATACAAAACATCACACAGACATGGCACTCGAAGTGAACTACTAAAACTACTTTTACAAAAGATGCCTCTTAAACAGGCGTAAATATTTAAGTACTGCTAAATGGACACTTTCATAATGTAATTGGTTACTTTTACGCCCAATGAATCGTGGACTATTGAGGCATGGAAACCACCCCACCGGACAATTGAGCGTGGGAGCAGCCGCGGTGGCATCCACTAATGGTGCCCCAAATCATCATATTACTTTTGTATGATTGTCCACAATTTTTTGCACTCCGTACGACAATAAGATTACCCGCGCCGCAGAAAGGCGACGTCAATACAATCTTTGCACTTTTTGTCGTCTCCATACGAATTTTTGCGATGTATGTATTTATTGCCAGCAAATGATACTTTTTATATTTTCTTATAGCAATTGTAGAGGTCACTTATCGTTTGAGTATATCTAGAGCATGAGAAATGCTGCAAAATTGGTGACCTGTATCCATAAACGAAGTTTAATATTTTGTGCCCAGTGTGGTCATAACTGTAGAGAAAAAAGCCCCTAAGTTGGGCGGAAAATGCTAAGAACAGCTATTTTGGATATTTTTCTAGTATTAGAGCGCTAGTTCAGTTGGAACAGTGGTCGCAGAGGGTAGTGTAGTGCAGGGGTCGGAGCGGGCGGCGTCGAGGTGGCGCACAGGGCGAAGCGAGGGTGCAGTGCTGGCACCAGGAATGCGAGTTCGCCAACTATCACACGCCCAACATGAGTTGGATCTTTTTTAAAAGGACGCAATTCCTGGAAGCATCTCTCGAGCGGCCGGAGGCTGGCGCTCGCCGGCCATTGTGGCGCGGCCGGCTAGTTTTGATCTTATTGTTAATGGGACGCCAAGTTTTTTCAACTGTGTTCGGAAAAAAGGTATCATAGGACCCCAGCGGAAACGTTACGGACCCTTGTGAAATAAAATGGATATGTTCTACGAAGGAGGTGTTATTTTAATCGTAGGTCGGCTTTGTTGTTCAGGAATGTAGATGGCCTGTCATAATTTTAATGGGCAGTTTCTCAGACATTCTATGAACCTGATGGTGCACACGTCCTGAATATTCATCAGGATTCTATGCTGCGGCCGAGCTCATACATTGGAATGTAATCATAAGTAACTATCTAAATTAAATTTGTACAGCATAACACGTAGTGTGTAACCACCAATTATGAAAATAATAAAACTTATGATTAGTTTTTCTCGGTAAAAGCTATAGCCCACACGATTCGGAATCATGAAATTACACGTAATGGAAGAGTAGTTGCCTTTTAAACTTGAACTTGCATTACACGTGACGTGACGTGACTGCTTATAAAGAGAGCATTCGAAAAAATATAATAATACTGCGTGGGTAGATATGCGGGCCTGAATGTTTACCTTTATTTATTTATCGTTCCCCATTCCTCTCATCAATAAACTGGCCTTTTGGTCTGTGCAGCGAAACAATAATGAATGCGCGGTACCAACGCGCCGTATACCAGGTGGAGGCCACACACGATGTGCTTTGTAATGACATAATTGCTGCAGGCTGCTATAATAAACATTTTAAGAGTCGCGTATACGCGTTTTATATAAAAATTACCCCGTATATAGATAGAAACCTCAACTCTTCAGTACTACTAACTGCTCTCGAACAACAACAGGCCCAGACTCAATACAGCTCAATTTCTGTGTGACATTCGTGTAGCTGTCGATAGTCGCCGCACTTTTGTCTAAAGATTAAATTGAAATCGTCGGAATTTAATTAACGAATGCACTTTGTTCGGATGTTATCAAAAAATGGCGCTCAGCTATCTCTTTTATATATAAAAGCAACCTCAGTATCACCTATGACACATTTTAATTGAAATAATTTTATTTGTTTTGTTTTACTTCAACGCCGAAAAAACACTGATAGATAACAACTTCTTATTACAAGATTCATGTTACTTTGTAATACCACACAAGACGTTACACTGTCACAGTTGTAACCGCAGGGAAGATCTACTGAAACAATTGAGTTTTAGGTCCCTATATCTACACAAGTATACAGGCTGACTGCATTCCTACTTAGAAATGCAGTAAGAATGCGGTTCGCAAGCAGTTAATATACAATTGGTAACTGCCTTAGAGCTTTTATATAGCCACTGCAAGACAGCAAGGAGCCACTGTCCTTGCGTAGCTGTCTAGATGTTGACGGAAGTAAATATGCTGTATTTTGCAGACGACATGTAAAGACCGTCAGGGCGTAGTTTTACGAGAAGCAGTAACCGGCCAAACTAATAAGAACAACGGACTCATTGCGTACACCATACAGTTTAAGTTGTGCTTGTGTTCAAGTTAAATGACAAGCAAAACAATTTACAACAAATTATATTCTTTTTTTGCTATTGGATACTTTGGATTTTTTCAATATATTACCTAAGTAAGGTAGTTTCCGATAGCATACGTAATATATGTAGGTAAAAACCGAAAAAAAACGGTCTCTGAGAGCTATGATGCCACAGGCAAACAGGAGTTTAAAAATACTCATACTATTTAGTATTTTTTTTTTTTAGTTTGTTTAGTGCCAGAGTTTTTATGCCGCCCATAGGCCTCTGACTTGGTTTTACATGCCGTCGAGATATATCTTGATTTCCTCACGATATTTAGTAGTACCTAACCTCAGCTGTCTATACTATGCTATATTCATAACTTTAAATCAAAGTTAAACCTGAATTAGGCTATTCAAAGCTCTTCTGAAAGTCAAACTTTACAAGTAAATAGAATTGATTCTAGTTTCCTATTCGTAAAAATCGATTCATAATCGTATGGAGAAGAATGAACAATAAAATCTATGTTACTCTTTTAAAATGATTTAGAACGTTGTACATTAATGATTATAAAATTAAACTCTTCATTTAATAATTAGTAATTAGAATGACAGGGAACTGTTACGTAAATGTACTATGTAGCCAACATGTGGCGCGCGCGATAATTAGAGCGGTACCGGAACAGTTCTGATACAGCTCCAAGATAGTTCTACATACACCGTTACTACAAAGCTGTGTGAAGATTAGCGGGATAATATATTTACCTAGGTACTTTTAATGAGGACCAAAAGTCATAAAAATTGTGAAAGTCAAACCGTGTGTGGATCTACAGGGAAGAATCAGCATGGCACAATTCCAAAATCGAAAATGGATCTAAGCTCCGAATTTGAAGTGTCACGTGAGTGAGTGGCCTTTAAGAACTATCAATATATCTATAAACACGACGTTTGCTGATAGGCGCAGTAGAGGCATATCACGCTGTAATGACGATTGAATCACAGGCCATCTTATTTATTTAAAATTTCGTAAATAACACCAACAGCTATAACACCAATACGATGTTATTATCACCCAGATATAGATACCTCTAAGTTAACTTTAGCTAACAACAATACAATTAGAATATATTTAAAAATACCTAAAATTTAAAACACCTTTAAACATTTTCAATTCACTTCAGTGCTAATCCTGTGAACTTCATCAGATTGCAGTGAAGTATATCTACTTCATCATCATCCTCTCGTTTATTTCACTTCACCAGCAGCTTATTTAATTCTGCTGCTAAGACGTACTTTGTCGTTCACATTGACCTTCCCAAACCCCCTACAGGTAAAACGATATGAAAACTTTGAGATAAAAAAATGCTATCACCAATGACTATCAGAATATTGTCTTGACGTGTAAGTATGTCTTGGTATGCAGTGGATAATATTTGAGCCTTTCTATACCGGTTTCAAAGTCGCTCGGAGGATTTGAATGTCTCGAAAATCTTATAACGAATTCTCAACGTTGTCTCCATGCGAAAACTGTGTCTTCTGCATAAGCGTGCTTTGGTATTCAGACAATGGGCAGAAACGCGAAAGATATGGGAAGATTCTACGCTGATTTTACATAAGCAACTCCTTAAGTTTGAAAACAACCTTACTTAACCAATATTATAAAGTGATTATGTATTGTGTATCTACAAAATGTACATATTGTGATGTCTTGTTTTTTCTTCAGAATAGCTCTGAGCCAACACTTCCCATCTCGCTCGCAGGCAGAGCATAATGAGCGGTTGTTAAAATTATGAATGGAACATCTTCCGAGAAGCGTGCTAGTGTGCGAGCGTAAGCCGTTCGTTCAACATTGCGCGCACGCACACATAGCCAGCGACAGAATTCTTATCGCGGCGGCATGTGTGAAAGCCTGCTCGGATGTACTATCTGATGCTTATTTGATTTTTATTCTGGAATATTCTCTTACTTACCTGAGTAGGTACCTTTTCTTATAATATGCGCAAAGGCAATCATACTATATGATTCAGCAAAATCATTGTTTCTCCAACATTGACCCGGATGGTCCACTCAGCGGTTAACTGCTGGTGAACGGTCAAATATCTCGAGAAGTGAATATTAAAAAATATTCCGCGCGTTCGAAGATTTTAGAAATAATAGTGTCTCGAAAAAAAAAACATGCGGAATGTGGTAGAGTTGGTTTGCATGGGAAATATTATGAACGAGTAACAGCAAACTTAACAAACATAGATCCACAAATAATCGTATAAGAAGGATTATGTTGTCAAAACGTGCTAGTGTGCGTTTATATGAAGGAATTTTAAGGTCCAATTACGAGCCGCCTTCCATTAACAACTTTATTTATAGTGGGATGAATAACTTGCGGCTTTTTAATCAATCATGAGGGGTACTAAGTGGCATCCGGTGTGCAGGACAATTGTCCAATAACTGCTGATCACTACGTTGTAAACTATGCACACGATTTCAGTTCAGGATAAAATAAAATAATACGCGCAGACGCACACGGTCGCGCACTTGACCCAACAAATGGAATGCTGTTCCACTAGCCCTCACCATAACAAAGCAAAAAAAAGGGATTTGAAGGCGAAATCAGTTAGAAACGTCGATCATTTATTAATCATTTAAATGACATTCGATAGCTTTCTTGTGTCTTCAAGGATGGTTTAAATATTTGTGGTGAAATATTATTGAACGAGTCTAAAAATATAATAATGGTAAAATATGTGTGGCTCACGCAGGGAGGTCTACTTTAAATGGGAAGAATTTGTTTGTTATGAATAAGTTTTGTTATTTTGTACAACCTCATTTTCAACATTTCTGTGTCTGAAATTATATCGTATTTTATTTTATACTGTGAATGGAGTAACGTATTTCCTACAAAGAATCGGTGCTAAGACTTGGTTGACACAAGCACAGATAAGTAAAGAATGGCACACAACATGGACGGGGACAAAGTTGGAACAGGCCTGTCAATGATGCAGATAGAGTCTGAATAAGTTCAAAGGAACTTTAACAGCGCAGGAGTTAAACGAAATAAAAAAGGTCATAAGACCATTAGTTTCTGCTAATTCATTACCGACAGTTTTATACATTTCTTTAATGAAAAAGAGCTTTTACTATGTAATCAGCTAATTCCTACAAAGGTCTACCTTACTACCTACACGGTCAAAATGTATGGAGCATTTTATTTTGGTTTGGGGTCTATAAGAATCATTTGCTAAATTTATGGTAACGGTTTACGATTCGTTTTTTTTTTTAAATTTTAGACAATGGTGAGTACCATTACCATTACTACGAATTGTAAAAAAAACTTCTATACTTTACGAAACATTGCGAATTTTATAGATACTGAGGTTATTTCATTTAAACTTAAACTTTTCTCTATTTAGGCGCATACCTTTCTAATATTATAAGGCCCTATTCATTGGCTGACTAATAAGGGGTGGGAGGGACACCGACGCGAAAACGGTTACAACGTACACAGTACATCATTCTAAAGCCCCCCACATAGGATTAGAATGATGTACTGAATACGTGGTAACCGTTTTTGCGTCGGTGTCCCTTCCACCCTGTATACAGTAGATATAATAGTAGATTCAGGTAGTTAGTAATGGTCAGGTGCACAATACCATCGTTATTAGTAAACAATTCGAAAATATGATTAGTTATCACGATATCAGCTGGAAAATAAGATTATGCAACTGATTAAAGTAAAAACCGTAGTATCATTGTAATAGATAACTTTGGGTGGGGATTTATCGTCCAAACAGGGTCATTTATGGGTATCTTAATATCGATACATGAAGTAGATAAGTATAGGTTTAGTTAGGTTTGATACTTCGGTGATTCCCACACTATGTTTAATTATACAGCTATGATTAGCTGACTCTTTTTTGCACAGATCCTTAAAATCACTCAATTTATTTTAAAACGAGGAAGTATTATAAGTTCTTGGCAGGATTTTTTAAAATACAATGCAAGTAATTACTATTTACATGCATTTCGCATGTTAATATGTAGTAATTTTCTGCGTAGTAGGGTTATTCGAGGTATCTTTTCAATTAAACATTCATTAAAAACCAGGATTGGTTTTCTGTCTTGCTACACGACTAGCATAATTTATACATCAGACAGAGATAGCATTAATCCGAAGATAAGAAAAGAAATATGCATGCTACGTGTTTTCATAGATAAAGAGTTGTTACCGACACAAACATTCCTAGTCTGGACGATGGGATAAGGAGGAGCGGACTCGCAAAAAGAAAATCTGTTCATTATGTTTTCGGGTGATTAAATGAGATAAAGGAGAACGTAATCTGGTTTCACGTAGATAGTGAAATCCGCTCCTTTACGGGCTCGAGTGGGCAAAGGCGGCCGACCACCGCGCCGCTACCGCCGCTGCGCTGTTCGCCCAAAAAACACCCCAAGACGTATACGTAACATAATATTTCCCAAGCAGCCTTTTATTTATTAGCCGAGCAACGCGGCGCCGCGACAACTCTACTTCCAAGAACGGAACATCGACGTGTCGGCACAAAGCCGTTACACATTTATGAAAAAAACAATATTTATGTCGATGAAAAAATTGGGATACGACGCGTGTTTATCTGAGCACCGTGAGCTATGCGCTTTTTGTTTAGACCCGATTTGCAGGAATCCGCAGGTACTGCCGGGCGTGGAGAAAAGTATTAATTTGTTAAATGATGGCCCTGTGGGCGTGGTCAGTGGCTGTTAACGCTAGTTAGCAAGCTCATATTATACGCACTTATGGTTTATATTTTTACGGCGTTAATAATGGTCCTGCTGTGAAAAATATCTATTAATATTATATAAAGGTGTATACAATACTGTAACAATTACGTACTTCAGGCTACTTCACTTCTTTTAACTTACTGCTCAAAAGGGATTCCCAAATAAGCGACGCGCGAACAAGTGCAAGCTTATTTATTATTGATCACGAATCAGTCTTACTAATCCACTGAATCATGGAATGCTCATTGAAAAGATTTCAATGGAATTTTCAATCGAGAGTTGGTAATAAAATTCTAAAGAATATGCGAGCGATATTCGGAAGATAAAAATAAGGAGACCGTTAAATATGTATTGTGTGTAATATCTTAGTAAAAATACCAACTTTCCTGCATGATCAACAATGATTTCCACGTTTGTCGAATTCATAATGGGTTTTCAGGAAACAAGCGCTAACCAAGCTTAGTAATATATTCTATCACTGTCAGTAAAGAATAGATATCCAAATGGAATGTTCTATCCTATCCTATTGAAACTTTCCCATGTAATTGACTTCATTAATGGTGTATACCTACGCATGCCATTTAAATCGTTTATCGCCAATGAAAGCCAGTCGTCAGACCGGTTTCATAAATAACAATAAAAAGCGTCATCTTTGGCTATGGGCAGTGTTACATTTTCGTGGACTATTTATATCCATGGTGATGGTATACGTATTCAAATTGGAATATGAATCATGTGGTACTAGAAATCCTGTTGTTTAACTTTAAAAAGTATATCGTGACGTATTTCGGCCATATTTCGTCAAGGAAGTTGCCAAGTTCATTGTTTTCTAGAATGCCTTTGTCTTTGCCGCTAAGTCTCTGATCCTAAGTTACGACTATACTTGATTGGTACAGTTTAAGGCTTAATATTTTTTCTTGTTGGGTTGAATTCATATTTGCAATCATTATGAGGCTTTGGTTGGTTTTCTCACCTATAAGACAGACATATGCCTAAACGAACATTATACAACAAAAGTACTCAATCTAAACTTAATAAAGGGTGTAACAAAACCCTTAACGAAGCCGAAAGGCACTTGTTCTCCCCGTCATTGCGATCATTTTTTTGTTCTCGACCATACCTGGGAACATTCTAGTTACGGAGATATTTGGGGGTGAAAGTTCCAACTTTTTCAAAACTTTTATTTTAAAATACATGTTTTTAAAGTAAGCCTTTTACTTTAAACACCTTCACGACCCCCGTACTATTCAATCCATCCATCAGCACAATGTTTTGAGTGCGTTACATTGAGTCCTACCGTAAACCGAGATTTTTCACCCCAAAAAACGTCTTTTCAATGCAATAATTTTTGCGCAAAGTTACTTTGATGTACATTATGCTTGGTTGACGGCTTATTAAAGGCTTATTTACACCCTGTATTAAGTTTTTAAGTTTGGATGTAGGAGGGTGGGAGGTAAAACTCCGGAAATACTGATCCGATTCCGAAATTTCTACCACAAAAGGGAAGCTACATTATCCGTGAGTGTCAAAACCTATATTTGAAACGTTCCTGTGGGATAATTTCCGACCCAAACGCGAGCGAAGTCGTCAGCAAAAGCTAGTAATGTACAAGACAAAAACAACCTTCATCTGCTAACAGCTAAACTAATCAACTCCGACTGCCAAAAGTATGTCAATAATGGACACTTTTGGGACAAGCGACAGGTAATCACCACTTACTAGCCCGTATGGTTAGCATTTAGGCATTAGGAGGGTCAAACCACATATTAAACGATCCATTAAGCCTGTTTTGTCCACGAGAAACTAATATCAAGGCAAGAGCCAAGGTTTCTGACGTAGCCCGAAGAATTGCCAAACTGAAGTGGCAGTGGGCAGCGCACATTGCTCGCAGAATGGATGGCCGATGGGGCCGAAAAGTTCTGGAGTGGCGACCGCGACCGGAATACGTTGTGTTGGAAGGCCTCCCACTAGTTGGACCGATGACCTGGTGAAGGTTGCAGGGATCCGCTGCTTGCGAGTCGCACGGGACCGGTCAATGTGGCGACACTTGGGGGAGGCCTATGTCCAGCATTGGACGTCTTTAGGCTGAAATGATGATGAAACTAATATCTGGATTTGCAACTAGGAACTTTGTCTATGGTTAAACTCTCTTCGACTGGCAGTAACTTGGGATGATTAACTGTTTTCATAGGGCGGTCCAATTTATAAATAGGCATGCGTTATGGTTTGATACATAGGGGTTTGTATTTCTTACTGAGATTTGATTCGATTCTGTTTCTTATGTTTTTATTCGCTTGTGAAATCGCAAAATTTGCGACATAAAGAGTGATATCTTTTGTTCACGTTGACTTACAAGTATGATTTTTTCACTGCTCTAAGAGGTAGCAGACTTGAGTATTTGATATCAATTTCAGCTTGATACTTTCAACGCATTCCTGAGAAAAAGGGTCTTGACAGACGGACAACAAAGTGATCCTATAAGGGTTCCGTTTTTGCCGACTGAGGTACGGAACCCTAAAAATAAAGAAGTAAAGGTACTTACTAGGATTACTAGAGAAAAATGTTAATAACACAAATTCTTTAACTCATCTCATCATCACGACAATTATTAATCTTAATAACAATAATCTTATCAATCAATACTTTACAGTTGTTCCATTTAGCCTTTACCTATGTTACGGTTCTTAATAAAAGTGAGAAAATTACATTAAATATACGCAGCCATATTCTAAAATTCCTTGATAAAATCATTATTATCCCATAACACCTACACTGTTCCCAATCTTCGTTCATCAAATGCATTGAACAGCTTTTTTCCAATCAATTAATTCCAAAGCCAGGTACAAAGTGTAAAAAAGGATATAGATACAGGTTGATCAAAAACTATAGTTTTTTACGTATCTACGAAGATATCAAACCTTTCTAAGTCTGACACAGTAAATGTCTGATGTTTGGACTGGAGGTTTTCAAATATACAGAGTTTATTTTGAACTACGTCTTGTTTCAACAGTAAATTAGATACGAAGTTACAGAAATCTAATAAGAAGTAATTGATAAAGAGGAACTTTTCAAACCTAATCGTTATCAGTAATTTTAATATAAAATATTTCCTTTATTTATTTTTACACATATTAAATACATTTTTAAATATTCTAATATAAAAAAAAAAAAATATAAAAATAGTGGTCCGCCGGTATCGGGAGCAGGGTTCAAGCTACCGGTGGTTAGGGCTCCAGAGACAGGAACCTCCTCACAATGCGAGCCATATCAAGGAGTACTGCCTTTTGAATCAGGCCTTTGATCCAACCGTCTAAGGAGAGCCTCGAAAGATGGTCGTCTAGGCTCTTGGCTATAAGGCCATTGGCCGTCACGACGATCGGCACAATGATAGCCGATAATAATATAAATTATTATTATCAGCTGATGAAAAATATTTCATCAGCTGAGGCAGACACGAGTACCTATAGTATTTACGATATTTTTACTAAACAGTGAGTTATTATTCATAGTGCCCATACGACAGAAGATATTAAATTTGCAGCCGGGGTTTATCGATATGAATTAGCTGATGAAAACCATATTCCCAAAGTACCGATAGAAACCACGAGTATAGTTCATGTTATTTTTACCACACTACGAGTAATTCCAATTAATGCCGATACGGTAGAAGGAGATACCGGTATAAGAAAAATTGAACCACCCTGTATCAAATAGACCGTCAAATCAAAATAAGAAAGCGCCACGTAAACTGGCCGAGTGAATGCACTTGACACCGTAATAAATAGAAGGGCCGGCAACAAAGGGCGGCTACAGGGGTAACAGAGGTGTTTCGGTGCGCCTGCGCCGCCGACTTTAAGCGGTAAGCCGATTGTCATCCACCTAGCAGTAATCTGTTTTTGTTGCATTGCCGATACACTATACTGTATACGGTTTTTTTACTTTCCCGGTTTTTGAAATGTCATCTTTTGATACATACTGTTTTTTTTGGGAAGCATAATTTTAATCTTTTTAGGTTCACACGTGGCGGGGGCAGTAAGCAGTCAGGATTGTGCATCAATTAATAATAGTAGTCAGTACCAAAAGTTTTTTTCTTAATTCGGTGACTTCTCATGAATGGTTGTAGCATTATATGGGAAAGGATTTTTCTTAGCCACCAGAATTAATTTAGTAGGTACCTACAATTACAGATCAAGTTCGCTTTCGTCAACTGCACCGTTTGGTACATACTGACCTTGAAGATAAACTACAAAGAGTTGCAAAAATATTTTTGTCTGTTACTATAATATTTATCTATTGCACAATAATTTGTAATCCCTCAGTATTAACCTGTACGTTTACTTTTATATTAGGTGTATCCGTATAGCATATAATTTTCTATTAATAGTTGAGGCAGATTTGAATTAAAAACTGAATAAATTTCAAACCTATATTTAAATGAATGCTCAATTACATTTGTTTACTGTGGATCACTGTCGCTACCGGAGTAGCCAGCTAGAAGTGCGAGCCCAGCAGTCGTTGTAGCAGTCTTTTTGCTTGCATCACTCTTACTAGCTACGTCAGTACTTACAATAGTCGTCGAAACATTTTCAGTGTCTTTCTTACTCCGCACGAGGTTCGCTAACGGGCGCTTCTTTGATAGAACTCCAATGCTTCTGTTCCACGATTGTTTGGTGTTAATACTTCTCTGTGGCATGAGTTCTATTCTTGGAGCCTTGGCTGGTGGTTCAGTGTCCTCGTCTTTTACTTCTTCGATAATTTCCTCTGCGATCACCTTTTTTGATGAAGGATTGTTGAATTTAATTGATCTGGGAAACAAAAGAGAAGTGTTGTTAGTTTACGCGTAGGTATGTCACTGTGATCTGAATTAAAACAATTATTGTCTATCGGTTATGTTATTGCCGAAAGCTGTTTAACAACGCGGTAACACACATGACAGCCAGCCCAAGATACTCGTACTTGAGTGTTTTATGAAGTGGCTACGAAAACTAATAATTCTTCAAATTAGATGATGTAGTTTCATATTACGTCCGGCATATTATAGGTTAGGGACCGTCCTTCTAACACCTAAGGTTTTTTAGAATCTAGGAAAGAAAAATCCTTTTTTTTTTTGGATTTTTTGACACAAATTCGTTTGGCTCGCGTTTTAACGTGGTCACACAATTAAATTCAATCCGATATTGATAAAAATATTTAATACGTCACACATTTCCCTTTTTTTGTCGCACTAATAATACACGTGATTGTCACTGTATCTCACCGATGTTTTTTTACCCCTTCCCGCCTTTTAGACCCCCTGTGACCTCTTACCGTAGCTTAAGGCCCATGGCAGATACTTAAATAATTTAAAAAGTTAGGCAATGAAATGCAGCCCCATAGGCGAGTAAAGGGCTTACTGCCTCACTGGATCGACATACGAATAAACGGAACACCACATTGCTCCAAATCAGGGATATTAACACCGGCAAAAAGACTGCCAGGCAATCGGAATATAGATTTAAGGAAATCACGTTTAAGCCGTACCTACTATCCGATAGGCAAGAGCAGACCCGTCCAACATATGGCCCCCGGGCCACCTAGCGGCTCGCGTAGGTCTTTCATCCGGCCTGCGAGCTATTTAAAACTTTATAAAACATCAATAAATATTGCGCGAACATTGTTTAAAAAGTGTCCCTAAGTCAGGTTTTTCTCGCGCCATTTACCTACCCACCCCACCTCACCACCCGTTGAGTGCAGACCGCATCATTGCAGTTTAGTCCGACGAAGCTTGTTTTAATTAAATTTAGAGGTCACTTTGCATTTCTTTTGGCCCGCTACGATTACAAAAATACTAAACTTGGCCCTCCATAAAATTATGTTGGACACCCCTGCTTCAGAGATTACGTCGAGTCGAGTCGTCGTTAGGTCGAGTCCTGGTGCTTTGATTGTCTTCAAAGAGCGGACTGCGTCCGCAACTTCAGAGCGTGTCGGTGGTTCCGTGTTGATGTTTGAAGCCGGGATGGAGGGGAACTGACTTGCAGCGCGTCAGGCGCTGATATAGCTGACAAACGGAAGACCTCCTCAAAGTGTTCCCCTTCTGATTTTACAATGAGCTGACCATCTTTGGACTTCAGCGGCTTCCTCTTTGACCTGCTTTTACCTGCCAAGGTTTTGGTAACTTTGTATAGCTCCTTCAAGTTGCCGGTGTTTGCAGCTTGTTGACCACGATCAGCAATACCATCAGCCCACTGCCTCCTATCTTTGCGATAGATTTCCTTGCGTTTCTGACGGTATTGAATGTCGGCTCGTATGGCGTCGTTATGGGTTTTATCAGTCAAAGATAAAGATTTCTTCTGTCTTCGATCAGGCTCCACGTGCGTTGTGACATCCAGTCCTCGCGAGAGTGAATTGATTTGTGCCCTAAAACGGCGGAGCTGGTCTCTGTATAGGCCACATTAATGAGGTTCCACTCCTCGTCTAATGAGTCCGAAGCAGTATCGAGTACAGAAAAGCGATTGCATAACTCGAGTTGAAAACCTTTACGCGTGTGCGGGTCTTGCAATTTGTTTACGTCCACCAATCTGACCGGGTCTTCCAGCCGCACGGGCTACTGCAACTTTAAGCCGGACTTCAGCAACCACCACATGGTGGTCGCGATCAATATCGGCACCCCTACGGTTGCGAACATCAAGCAATGAAGAAAGCCATTTGGAACTAATAGGAAGGTGGTCAATTTGGTTCTTGGTGACCCCTTCGGGTGAGTTCCACGTGTACTTATGGTGGTCACCATGAATGAATAAGTAAGGTCGTGGTTCTGACAAGTCAATAAATCGTTTCCATTCTCGTTGCACACTCCAAGTCCCTGTGTACCCATATGTCGTTGGCAGTTAGTGTTAACACTCCCAACCTTTGCATTCAGGTCCCCCATGATGGGTGGCGTTGAGGGTATTGTAGAAGTCGTCCTTGGTATCCTCAGGTGATGCATTGGACAATGGAGATCTTCCGTTTTAAGGCGCAAAATATTCGCTGTTCGCCCTGCATCCGTTAGCTCAGCTGCAACTCAGGGTAACGGGCGCGCGGCGCTCAGTGGCTCGTCCCCATACAAGAGGTTGTACATAGAATTAAAAATTTAAAAAGTACATAATTTAAAAAAAGTAATTCCTATTTTATGCCACATTTTCTTCAAGGACATATGGTGCCCCCACAGTGCCCCTTCCGAGATATTTTAAATATAGTAACTATGTTGTTATTGTATTACTGATGGAATAGAGGTACATTTAGTATACTTATTACTGAGAATTAGTTATCACTGAGTAGTTCCTTAAATAACAAGTGCATTAGTGAGTACGTTAATGACTTATTAACGTTTTTGTTTCAATTTAACAAAAGCGTTAATAAGTCATTAAGTAACGACTACCAGTACTTGCCTAAACTAGTTAGTTATTGTAATACCCCCACAGTCCCCCACTGTGGGGGCACCATGTATCCTTGAAGAAAAAGTGGCATAAAATAGGTAAATAAAAATAATGAAAACCGCCAATCGAAACAAGGAGGGAATCATGAGATAGACATTTTTGTGTCTGTTTCCACACAAAAATAACAGATTTCATCGATTTGCTCCTAAAGTGCTGGTCAAATAAAAAAGCGTGGTAGCAATTTTTGTTGTCTTTCAATAGAGGAATGCAACTGTATATTTACTTTTTTAAATTAAACACTTTTTCAATTTTTAAATCTATGTCCAACCTCTTGTATGGGGACGATCCACTGTGCGGCGGCGCGGTTGCAG
Source organism: Noctua janthe (assembly GCA_910589295.1). Classification (NCBI taxonomy): domain Eukaryota; kingdom Metazoa; phylum Arthropoda; class Insecta; order Lepidoptera; family Noctuidae; genus Noctua; species Noctua janthe. Next base: position 7,673,429 of record OU342560.1, read on the forward strand.
CAGGTCCCAGGGAGAACGACGGGGGACGTGGATGACTCAGACTGGCTAGGGTTCTGCTTTATACGGTACTCCGCCACAAGTACAGCAGAAAGTATTTTTGGAACTTTATAGGTAATCCTGTTCTCACCAACAGCAATTCCCACCAAACATACCCTAGCTTCTCCTCTAGGTAAAACATGCATATATGCAAATATAGTGGTAGTAAAATGTGAAATTATAAGAAGCATTCTATACACACCAAGCACTGGAAGAAGTGGAATAGCTTAGGCCAAAGGCCAAGCTCTTTGTTTATTTGCTTTTTATTACTTAAATCCTAGTTATTTGTGGAATACTTACTTGATAAACTCGTCGTCTTCCTTCTCTTCTCTGGCTTTCCTCTCATCTGAAGTCTCTGGCTGGTACTGCTTGAGCATGCCCTCGAAGTCAACGGCATGCTGTCTTCTGTTCAACTCCTTTAACTCTTCAAGATTCTCCAGAGATTCTATTTCTTGTTTAGACTGCTCAGTTCTGTATTCTGAAATAATTAAAATAAACATTAAATTACTAATAAAACATGTTATACACTATTTTGTATGGTGGACATAAAAAGTATATTCTATCTACCGGTTTATCTGAGTGGGTCTGTCAGTATAACATTACATGAATTTGTTTTGTATTTGTTCATTTTCCTGGACTGTAAGTAATGTACATGGTATGATATTATCAAGTTACAGAAAAGAAATAAACAGTTTAAAGTTTTATCTTCAGTGCTACCCAAAATGAAAGAGGGACAAGAGACATTGACAAGGAATATCCTTAAATATTATAAAAGTTACATAGACTAAAGTAGTATATAAGGATCGTAGTAGGTGGCGCTCCTTTTCCATTTCTCCTGTATGATGGGTGTGTTTACTTAGAAACACTTAAACTCACATACACAGTCAGCCAGACCTGGAACAACTTTTATTAAGCCATACAAACATTTGTTCCGTGTGGGATTGGACCCATGACAAGCAGAGCAGCAACCAATCGCTCAGCCACTGCGCCTATCGAGCTGAATAAATTAGAAAGGAGACAGTTGTTACATACCTAATAACTTCATAGGGTTATTAGCTTCTTCTTCTTTTTGTTCCTCTTCCTCCCTCTTGGCCTGTTCCTCTGCAAGTTTCAGAGCCATGAAGTTTCTTGTGGCGCCCGCCTCTATCTCATAGTCTGTGTTCTTTGGGTCCGTCTTGAATGATATCTCTTGAAGACATCTTGTGCACTGAAGTCGTAATTCATTTGTTTAATATAAATGGGAAATCTTTTTATTTGGAATCATTATATTTTTCTACATTGATCTCACATATAGAAGCAACAATAATGTACTCAGGATTTGTAATACTTGATTTTAAAAGTATATCCATAGAGATCTATGCTTGGAATGCATCCTTTCACAGTAATTTTGCCTTTGCCTACGGCTGGTCTATTTAACATTTATTTATTTTTAAAATCAGTACAGCATAAGCCATTAACACTAAATTAAGTAATCCTTTTACTCAGTCTTCTCACAGTTTCACAAACATTCTAACATTATCGTCTTCCATTTATTTCAATTCATTCAAACAAGTCCAATCCAGGGTTGGTCTGTAAGAGCATGTTGATCATTGTAAGCATACGCGGTATAGGTGAGGTGGATCGAGCTATAGTGCGATAAAATATAAATGCTTTGAGTTGAAGACAGGTACAATAATAACAGTGAAGGAATGACGAATGTGGTGAAATAACGAAACAAGATTACATTGCTTTTAAGACTCTGATGTGTTATTGGATGATTTAAGGGTGTTTTTGATTTTAAGTGACCTTTATTTTGTTTTATAAGCTTACTTCACATTTACATGTACTCATTACTACACTAAGACTGCTGCTACTAATACTGAACTGTTCTCTCTCATTTGTAGTCTCTCTAACATTTTCATGTCTATAATTAACTATACAAGACTGCTGAGATGGTTCTCAGTAACATACTTATTCAATACTTATACAATATCTTGTAATTGTTTGTCTAATACTTCTTTGAGATGATTGACACATTCACCAATGACACTGAACTACTTACTTTTATATAGAACCTGTAAATTCTGATACCGAGGTAGTCCTCATTCTCAACGTCCTCCTTTCTAGCATTGAACTTCTTCCCCTTGTAAATGTACTCGCCGCAGGTGGCGCATCGCATATTGAAAGGGGCCATCAGTCGTACGGTGTACTGGCGGTTTTTAGCCAGTTTCATACGAGGGATCTTCGACGGATCGAAGTCCGGAGGATAGTATTTCTGTAAAAATAATCACAACCGATGTAAGATAATGTGGAGTGAGTTTTTATAACAATCTATAAACTATGTTCTACCATTCGTTTGCACTTACATTTAACACCTTTCTTTCCGACATTTTTAGGCACTATAGAAAGAAGACTAGAATAAAATTAGGTTTTGTAAACACGTAGCATACACACGATTTTATGGCCTGTCAGTTTAATTGGCAAATTGTCAAAGTCAACTGTCAAGCCAGCGCAAAGAATTTATAAACTAACTGGAATGATTACAAATAAAATCTTGACATCAAAAAACAGCATAAAAATGACCTTTATCTCGAAAAAGTAGAGTTCGTATTACTTAAATTAATTAAAAGGGGGAAAAAACTTCAGAGAGAGAAATCTTCAAGAGTAGATTTTGTCCTTGTCTTGCAATTGCCAGTAAAAAAAATTAAACATATTTAGTAATCGAAAATCACGTTGATAGCTAAACTAGCACATAAATCGTAACGGGATTAATATAATATACAAATATTAAATATTAACATGATAATTTCTTGTGCAATGGAATTCCTTAGTAGCAACTTATAATTAATTAGCACTTCGCCCGCGACTTCGTCCGCAAAAAGTGTGATAGGTCGGCTAATTTGCGTGATATTAAAATATAATTTATAGCAAACTTCGGCTGCATGACAGGCCGTGGTGACAGAGGCTGTAGACAGCTTCACCACAGTGACAGCGATGAGGAGAACAGCAGGCGCATAGAGTAAAGTAATTTAACGGGGATCAGGCGGCACCAAGGCGTAAAGAAGCAGCGAGGCGGAAGGTAGTGTTGTCGAACAATGTGCAAAAAAAAATATATCAGGAAATCGTCTATGTAAAAGTTAAAGAAGGCCATTTTTCTCAAAATATTTCTATGGCGGTCAACGTAAATATTATCCCGAAAATATCCTTATTATATCTGCTATCCACAGAAATACTAAATAAAAAAAATATTCGGAGGCACTCGATAAATGTTGATAATTGCTGACGAAGGTGGAATGGAGCCGCAAACTCACAGAAATTATCGTAATTCTAACTTATCCATATCTCATAATTTATATTTAGAATTAGTTGTAAGCTTGGGTCTCTGCGCCCCATTTAATATCAATACCGATACTGATACCGCTCCCAATTCTTAGCGATAGCTCCCTTTTGTCATGTTTTACTTTCTCAGCCGTAAGATATCTAACAAGTATCCTTGAATATTTTTCTAGTTTTCTACCTTATTAGATAGCTACTATAATGAGATTTTGGGGAATAATTTGCACATTGAGTTACATAGAAAATTTTCGAAAAAAAATTTCTTTCATTAACATAGACGATTTTCTGATTTTTGAGAATGAATTTTAAGTCACTGAACTCATGAATATGTTTTTCTTGAACATTTTCTTGTTCAGTTATCTGTAAAAATGTATCTGTTACCAATTTCAAAAGAAATCTTAGTCTTAAATTCGGTAACTTAGAAATAAATGAAGAAAATAAGATATTCTAATAAAAACTTGAAATATGAACATTGAACAAGTAAACAGACGAAATTGGCGTTTAATGGATAGGTACACCCAGGTCTTTCTATTATGCCTCAATATAAATTCGTCGAATTTCAAGTTATTCATAAAAGAAAAAAAAAATATTACAAAGGAAATTTGAGGTTTCCGTTTATTGTATGACCTTTGCTTTCCCTATAAATTTGTTACTATACAACCGTATATAAAAGTGGGTCTCTCGAGGAATACGTGTGTGCAGTAAAAAGCAACGTCACCTATTATGGCGATACAGACATAGGCCAACTAATGAAAATAAAAATAAATTTAAGACTACTCAAAAAATTTCGAAAGATTATCAGATTAACTCAAAAATCACAGAACTACTATTTCAAACGAACTTCAAGTAATAAATCAAAAGCATCTTGGCAAGTCATACATAACAAAACACACACTTACGACTTAATTTCCCAAATCAGATTACATGATACAACAATTACAGATCCTCAAAAAATTGCTAATATCTTTAATAACTACTTTATTGATCAAATTTAACAGTCGCCCCAAGTGTCACATGAAACTATTTCGAAAAACCTAAACTCAATGTTTATGGCACCAGTTTGTAATTAGAGCCCCAAGATGTAATTAGAGCAATTAAATCTTTAAAAAACAAAAACAGCGTTGGGTATGACGGCATAGCAACGAGGGTTGTTAAATTTGTGGCGAACAATATAGCTGTACATCTAAGCCATATTATTAATCTCAGCATTAACTCTGGCGTGTTCCCAAATAGCTTACGGTTTTAGACATTTATTTTCTCAAAAGATTTACAATCACTTACAGAGAAAATACAATATTATAACTTATAAATACATGAGGCCGATTTGCGTAGTGGGTTGGTACAATAAGTCAATAACAAGAATGACATTAAAATTTCGTAACAGTTTTAGTAAGCCCGTAAAAGGGTAATTGTAGAAAATATTAGAACTAAGTGCACGACATCTTATGCGCATCGCTAATGCGGGTAGGTGTGCATGAGCTGAGGAGTACAGTCTTAGAAAAATACAATACATGTTTATTAAAGCCCATGACACAGTGATTGTTTCACCGCGTTTAAAGTAGGCACATGGTTGTTATATCTTATTAGTAATATGGATGTTATAATTAGAACTAGGTACATTGAATTTATATATTTTGATTACTTGAGTTTGCTTATGTATTTATGTATATAATTATGTGTTAGGTAAGGAGTGTGGTTTGTATATGCTGTACTATAATAATTTTCAATTTTTATTTATTCATGTATATAGTAGTAAGTAGGTAGTGTCAAATACGTAGGGTAAGATATATTAGATTAAAATATAGTGTATGTATGTATATATTCTGTTTTATTTGTGTATACAATTATGCTTAAAAACTGTTATAGTTAAACCACTTTACAAGAAGAATAAAAAGGAAGAAATAGCTAATTACAGACCAGTAGCCTTAATTCCGGTACTGTCTAAAGTAGTAGAGAAGTTAATCTACGAATTACTTAACAATTTCTTATCTAAATATGACATTTTGTGTAATGAACAAACAGGTTTTAGGAAAAACAAAAGCATTAATACAGCTATTTTCGATTTACTCAATATTATCTTATATATTTTATATATATGATTATCTTATATATAAAATATTAATATTTTATATTTTATATATAAGATTATCTTATATATAAAATTCTCGTGTCACAATGTTCGTTCCCGTACTCCTCCGAAACGGCTTGACCGATTCTCATAAAATTTTGTGAGCATATTGAGTAGGTCTGAGAATCGGCCAACATCTATTTTTCATACCCCTTAGTGATAAGGGTTGTCCACCCTTAACATTGTTCTTTAATTTTTAGACATTTTTTTAATTTCTATATGGCAAAACAACGTGTGCCGGGTCAGCTAGTCTTATATATAAAATTCTCGTGTCACAATGTTCGTTCCCGTACTCCTCCAAAACGGCTTGACCGATTCTCATGAAATTTTGTGAGCATATTGAGTAGGTCTGAGAATCGGCCAACATCTATTTTTCATACTATTTATATGGCAAAACAACGTTTGCCGGGTCAGCTAGTCTTATATATAAAATTCTCGTGTCACAATGTTTGTTCCCGTACTCCTCCGAAACAGCTTGACCGATTCTCATGAAATTTTGTGAGCATATTGAGTAGGTCTGAGAATCGGCCAACATCTATTTTTCATACTATTTATATGGCAAAACAACGTTTGCCGGGTCAGCTAGTCTTATATATAAAATTCTCGTGTCACAATGTTCGTTCCCGTACTCCTCCGAAACGGCTTGACCGATTCTCATGAAATTTTGTGAGCATATTGAGTAGGTCTGAGAATCGGCCAACATCTATTTTTCATTCTATTTATATGGCAAAACAACGTTTGCCGGGTTAGCTAGTCTTATATATAAAATTCTCGTGTCACAATGTTCGTTCCCGTACTCCACCGAAACGGCTTGACCGATTCTCATGAAATTTTGTGAGCATATTGAGTAGGTCTGAGAATCGGCCAACATCTATTTTTCATACCCCTTAGTGATAAGGGTTGTCCACCCTTAACATTTTTCTTTAATTTTTAGACATTTTTTTAATTTCTATATGGCAAAACAACGTTTGCCGGGTCAGCTAGTATTATCATAAAAAACGTTGATAACAAAGTACCTATTTGCGCAATCTTCACAGATATGTCAAAATCTTTTGATTGCGTCGACCACGATATTCTACTAAACAAGTTAAGCGCTTATGGAATAAGGGGAAATGTATTCAAACTTATTAAATCATACCTTAGCGATCGCAAACAGTACACGGAAATAACTAGAATTTGCCCTAAGACGAAGAGTGAAAGAAAATACCGATCCGAAGGACGGACAATAAAATATGGTGTACCACAGGGCAGCGTCCTTGGGCTATCCCTTTTCTTAACTTATATTAACGACTTGCCACGTCATGTTGATAATCCAATGGTATTATTTGCCGATGACAGCACCGCGGTAGTAAAATGTAAACATCCGGATAGCTATGAACAGGACATAAATAAGACCCTAAAAGATATCGTACATTGGCTTGACAAAAACAACTTGGTGATAAACTTACAAAAAACTAACATAATGCACTTCCATCAACGCACAATTTTAAAAGAAGTAACTGTAGACTACAATAAACAAAAAATTAACCAAGTTAAAGTAGCAAAATTTTTAGGGATTTACATTGACAGACAACTAAATTGGCAACCACAAGCAGAGGAAATTTGCAAAAGGATAAATACAGCGGCATATGTCAAAGTTGTCCAAGAAAGTTGACATTCAAACTATATTAGTAGCATATCATGGTCTGGTTGCATCAGTTCTAAGATTTGGTATTATTTTCTGGGGCAATTGCAGCTCAAGGGAGTACATATTCAAGGCACAAAAACGTTGCATTAGAGCGATATGTGTTGAAGACCACAGACAGTTGCTTACATTTCCGTCATTGTATATCCTGGAAATGGCCATGTTTGTAAAGACCAATAAAAACCTATTTCTCACCATGACAGAAACTAGAAAACGTCCTATCAGAAATCAGTACAAAAATGTATAGCACATTGAGTCCTGTAACACAGCATTATTGAGGAAAAGTGTTATTTGTATGGGTCCTACCATATACAATAAATTGCCAGATGTAATTAAAAAATATACAATTAAAAACTTCAAAAAGAAATTAGTGAACTTCCTAATAGAAAAATGTTATTAGTCGATTAATGATTTTTTAATGGACAAAACTTTTTAATTTTCAATGTGTATAATAAATATTAAAACTTAAGAACCTAAAATACATTAATTTAAATTTAATTTTCAAGTGACATTTTAATTTGACATTTTTTAAATATTACTCAATGTATAATTGTATAATTGTATTATTGTAATAATTCTAAATGTGACATCTTATTTGTAATTTCTATTTTTGATGCTCTTGACAATTTTTTTAATATTTTTATTTTAAATTTTGCGTGCCTATTTCCAGGCAGAATGTACATGGCTCACACCTTTCTACTCCACCTAATTTTAATTTAACCTACATTCATTGCAAATAAATGATTTGATTGATTGACTTGAAATTAAAAAAAAGAACTTGCAAACCTTTTTTTTTTTCTTTTTTCTTTACACTTCTAGGAACTCAATAAAAAGTCCCATGAAAATCCGACCACTATAAACTTTGTTCCACCGTTTGAGTATTTTTTGTCTAATTGCACTCGGCTAACCTCATTCTATGGCATTCCACAATCCGTACGTAGTGAGCGTCAAGATGACGGGATCAAGTCCCCAAATGTATCACATTAAAGTGTTTGTACTACATATTTATAGCCTAAACAAGACATTTGTACCTCTAAAGGTAAAGGAAGTAGGAATGTCAAGACGTCCCTGGTCCCGCCACTTTGACGTCAAAGTAAAGGTACTTGATCCCGTCATCTTGACGCTCATCGTACTTAGATGGTAGCTTAAAATTTTACATAATTCTCCACATACTTCCCGAGATCTGGCTGATGGTGTTTGAGGACTGAGGGACCACACTTTAAGGGTTGTAGTTTTTAATATATTTGTTTACAAATTCCCGGATTTGGTTCTACAATTGTTTTAAGTCTTTTACTAGGTAAATCCTATAATTTCTATTTTGCGAAAAACGAGTGTGGTCTCTCAGTTCACACGCATAATAAGTTTCAGCTTTTATAAAATGACGTAGGTCTGCCGGTCACGGGATCGAAAAGTGATTGCGTTATTGTAACTGTTTACAATTTTCCGACAGTTTATAATCTCGCAAGATAAATTATAAACTATCGGTTTTCACTATCTTACGGTGACATATTATACAAGCACAAGCGACCTAACCCTTTGGAGATTACAGGCGTGCTCACAAGTATGCGTTGCAGTAAAGAGTTTCATAGAAATAATCCCGAACGGCTCGATGCTGATCCTGTGCAGTGCTTGTAACTGTGCGCTGGCTTTCAATCCGACCGTTAAAAGAGTCTATCACCCCTGAAATAAATTTATATAAAATTGAAACATCTATTCACATTATACAAAATAACAATTTATTCGCAAAAACGAATCAATGAAACTTTCCACATCAACTGACATTCACAATTTTCACCATCACGGGCACTTAAAAATTTTATGTAACGACACTTTTCCACTTGTAATGAATTCTAGAAGAACAGGAACTTTCTGAAAAGAAAGAAGTAACGGATTTTAGACGGATTTTTAATGAGCGTTAAATATCCCGGGATACCTATAATAACCCTTTTATTTTATTTCTTCTTTACACACACATCCACCCCATTTTAGGTAACTTACTCATTCCAAAGATGAAGTTTCGACTGGCATCTGGACTGAAGGATGGAAGAAAGGCATAAAGGGGCACCACGTTAGGGAAATGTACTTTAGAAAGTAAATCTAGAAAGCACTTTTAAGTCTATGCACATGAGAATGTGTGATGCACCGGAAGGTTTGGTCTCGTAGATTTTGTACACGAGGCAAATAGTTTTTTGTTAAGTTTGTCCATCGTCGTGGTCGTCAAGAGAACTCGACAAAAGCTCACCAATCAACCTGCTCAGGTTGAGTTGATCGCAGGCCACTGATGGACAAAGGCCTCTTTCAAGTTGCGCCACAACAGCCTCCTGCATCCAGTCTGCCCTCGTCACTTTTTAGGGTCACCCGTCTATTTACCTGGGGGCGTCTTACGTTACGCTAGCCGATACGCGGGCTCCACTCTAGGACTAGTTTTCTCCATCGGCCATCGCTCCTTCGACAGATATGATCAGACCTCTGCAACTTTAGCTTACCAAAAAGCAAAACGCTCACCGTTCTCGTCGATTCCCACTAGCAGCAAGTTCGTGTTCGAGCGCGGCGATCTTCTCCTCGTGGCGCGTCCGCTGTGCCTGCGCGCGTCGCTGCTGCTCCTCCAGCGCCAGCACGATCTTCTCCAGCTTATGGACCTGTTGCTGCTTATTCTCCAGAGTGGCGAACAGCTCCTGAATCTCTTCTGCTTTGGCTGCTATTTGTTTGTTCACCTGTTGGCGACGCAGAGTTATGTTCAGTACTGTTTCCTGTTTGAACTTTTTTAGGGGATATTTTTAGACGTGTGATGTACCCAATTACGAAAGCTTGAATAAAAATGCATAGTTTTATTAAATGATGATGAAGGATAATATTTATGGTTAATTAGATAGTTGATGAAGAGAGAACTTCCTTAATCATTAAAGCGAAAGCTCATGGGCGTTTGCATCCTGCAAACATGCATCATGTATGGTGCACGCTTGCTGTTTGCCAGCGGCGCATAGAGCACAGTATTTTGACAAACAAACAAACAGACAAACTTTCAGACCGCGTAAAAAATACAACACTGCTTGTATTATATTTTTTACGCGGTCTGAAAGTTTGTCTCCCAAAATACTGCGAATAAATCCTTGACGCAAATTGGCGAAGGCCGGTGAAAAGCTACCAATCTGAAATGGGACTGGGTCAGCCATGTATGTCGAATGTCAGACAATCGTTGGAAAAATTCACTTAAATGGGTAATGATAGAGAGAATTCGACGTCGTCGTGGCAGGCCCAAGCGAAGATGGCGATACGAGTTAGACCGCTACATGAAAAACTAGACAACAGAAACGGACTGCCGTGACAAATGGAAAGAGGTGAGGGAGGCCTTTGCCCAGCAATGGGACATCATGGGTTGACGTAATTTAATAATAGATAGCTGATAAGATAGAGGATTTCCAGGATCAAGCAGTAATTTAGTTTTTTATTTTGTGATTTACGGCTTTCCATAACACTTTAAATCCTATGTCGACGATTTTCATATATATTAAGACTTACCTTTGATTCATTATAAATAAATTTTTGATTTCGATTCCTAAATTTCTTCGGAAAAGTGGTTGTTACGATAGAAATTAAAGCCGTTCCATTCGGTATTCATGTGATAAATCAAGTTGATTAAAGAATTTTGGGATATCTATTCCCAATACTAAAAGCTAAAAATCAGAATTTCTCGAAAGCAACGGACTTCTGCCTTGGACTTCTAAATATTTTCATATTTATTTTCAAAACAAAAATGGTCACCTTTTCAATGGTGACAAATTATCAGGAAAAAGCAAGTGAGATCATTGTTTGATTTTTACTTTCCCTTTTTGGTAGTAAACCTAAAAGATTTTTATATGAATTTTACGAGAATCGCTGGATTCCGAGTTTTCTGTGATATACAATATGTTAAAAAAAAACCTGTCCGATCCGTGATGGTATTATTAGGTATCGAGGTTAGATTTTATATTTTAAAAAAAACCCCGATGAAAATTAAATAAAATGTACCTACTAAAATGAGGAAACTTATATGACAACACAAGGGCGCGGGTGGTCGCTTCTCGGGTAGTGACAACATAAAATAACAATTGACGATCTATCATACTTATGCAGAAGATAATGTCACAATTTAAAAGTTAGAATTTAGGGAAACGGTGGTTATTTGGGTCAAGAATCATGCATTTTAAAATTCATTAATATTTTTTCTATCATGTTTCTTATTTTATTTGGAAATTTCATTGGTATACCTACCTACCTATGCCCCTTTCGGATCGGACTGGGTTTTTTTTAACGTATTGTAGAAATAAATGCCAAAACAGTTGATTTTAATCGCCCCCGAAACAAAAAAAAATGTCTTCTATGTATGTAACTGACCGACATTCTCCAAATGATAAAAAAATCAAATAAAATAAAAAAGTGCGCTCACTTCATCCACGACTTTCATTCGGTGCTCAAGGTCCTGCTGTAAAGCTGCCAACTCGCGGCCCTGTTCCGTTTCTTTGTTCTTCAGCATATTGATCAACTCCTCCCGAACCTGCGTCACTGTCTGGTTTATATTCAACGTAAAAATCATGTCTCCACTAAAACAATTGCGATACCTCCAGATCCAAGCTAGTTTATTTTCTATTTGAAATATATTTTTATTGATATGATATGATATGATATTTATTAAATCTAAAACTGAATACGAATTGTCCATTAAGCTAAAACTGAAAAAAAAACTATCCAACTACACTTACTACAGTTTGGGACTTACATTCAGTCAAAAAAGTATCGGGAATGGATGATTTGTTTATGGTTCCAAATTATTATTTTTTCTTTTTTTTTTGTTGTTAGATTGGCACAACTGTTTTCCATTTTGGCGCGGAGTTTGAGTTGCATCTGTTATGCATATTATACACAGTGCTGTTTTTAGTTAATTCGACGAAAAATGCCAGATTTGTGGAAGGAAAATTCTTGGATTTTGCACCACGATAATGCACTTTCACACATGGCCATCATAGTGAACGAATTTCTGACCAAAAACCTCAACAAATACTATCGAGCAACCACTTTATTCACCAGATATGGCTCCAGCCGACTTCTTTTTCCTAAAACTCTGAACCCAATTCTAGAAAAAGCGTTTTTAAAAATGTTTTGATGATTGGATTATTCGTTGGCGTTGTTCGTAGCATACTTTGAAGGCGATAAAATAACTTTAGATGAATAACTAACATTTTGTGTATTATTGATCGTTTCGCGGTACTTTCTTGACAAAGTAGTACATGCATATTGGGGCATTCTGGTCATGTATTAAAAATCATGAAATTTTTTAAAAACATTTTTAAAATTGTTATGCATTCAGGGCTAAACAATTTTGTGGAGAACAAAAGGAATCTATGGTATTATCAATGAATGTCCTGACGAACAGAAAATTACGTAAGTGACCTTTATACCATGAGCTTCGTCATTCTCACCATGCTCTGCAAATATTTACAATCAATTTTACCAATAGCAAATTTTAATATTAAGTAATTACACAAATGTCTATGTTAGAGTAACTATTTTAATTTACCTCTACTTTATTCCAAAACGTATCTACGGTAAGACTATGTTATATTTTTAACTATGATTGCAAGAAGGACCTAGTAACCTTTATGACTCTTGCCTGGGCACGTGAAGTCTTGTCTTGTTGCTCAAGCTGCTGCTCTTTTTGCAACAACAGCTCTGACAACTCTTCGTTTCGGTGTACCGAGTCAAGAAGGCCCATTCGCAAGTTCATTATCTGTTAAGAGGCGTGCCGACTGACTTTGAATTTTATGTTCGAAAAATAATGAAAATGTCAAATAGAATCCGATTTTACTCAAAATTCACATTTTCCATTTAATTAAATTCCTGTTTTCGTGCTGCTATAACTTAAGGTTTAAGATAAACTCCTCGACTTTGTTTCCCACTTTTAAATGCTTACATGTTCTTGGAGGCTAGGCTAGGCAGGCACGAACTAAGGTACAAATTAATTTAGAGGTTAAGTTATATATCATGCATATTAGCTAAGTATTTTTGGTGTCATGCTCTTCCGCAGAGCTACCATTTCAGAAACCGATCAAATTATATCTTAAAATGATGAAAATGGTTATTAAAAAAATGATGTACAGAATACATGGTAACCGTTTACGCGTCGGTGTCCGTTCCACCCCGTTTATCTCTCATTGCGAATGGACGTCCACTCATCAAAAGATGACATATTTTATCCCTGCTATCCCTGTTAGCTACCACAATCGAGAATTTTTGTTAGAGCAAAAGTTGTGCGTCTCATCAAAATGAAGCACTCACGGAAAACTAGCTTGATTATTATTGTTACATTAGTGAAATTAGATTGAATACATATAAGTAATATGCACATTCGAAAAGTAAATAAATCTAGTAATATTATGTAATGCTAATTTTCCTCGTTCATAATATTTGTAGTTGTGCGCGCCTAATCACAAATGCTACGTAACATTTTGCCGACACAAAATAACAAGGTGCTTTCATGAAAAGTTCAGTAAAGTTAAATAAATAAAACCACTGTATAATAATTATATTTTTCAACACGTACGTAATAAACACTATTAGTACAACAGTTTTCATCAAAAAACAGTTGCGTTTATCTTTCCGGAGTAGATGTTCTGTGTGTGTGGAGAGCATACTCTCAAGCAGAGCCACAATCAATGTCTATTTTATCCTGGCCTCTGAGGCTCTCGGGCCCCGACTGGAAGGGCTCCTAAGCGCATGCTTGGAGAGAGGCCAGTTTCCACTTCGTTGGAAGACGGAGAAGCTGGTCCTCATCCGGAAACCAGGGCGCCCTGCGGACTCTCCGTCCGCATACCGGCCCATCGTGCTGCTCGACGAGGTGGGCAAGCTCTTTGAAAGAGTCATTGCCAACCGCCTCGCCGGGCACCTTGCGGGGATGGGACCGGATCTTGCGGAACACCAGTTTGGTTTCCGCAAGGGGCGCTCGACGGTGGACGCCATCATGCGCGTGAGAGCCCTCACGACGGGGGACACGGTGTCCCGGGGCGGGGTTGTCTTGGCGGTGTCTCTTGACATCACCAACGCCTTCAACTCCATGCCCTGGAGCTGCATTAGGGAGGCACTCCGGTATCACCGGGTGCCGACCTACCTTCGTCGTGTGGTCGGGGACTACCTGACGGATAGGGCCGTCATCTACCCCGGTCGGAGCGGAGAATGGAACCGGCGAGAGATGTCGTGCGGTGTTCCACAGGGATCGGTTCTGGGGCCGGCCTTGTGGAACATCGGTTACGACTGGGTGCTGCGCGCCGACCACCCTACCGGCGTCAGCGTAGTTTGCTACGCTGACGACACGCTGGTACTGGCACAAGGGAGGTCGCACGAGGCGGCGGCCGAAAACATGACACGCGGGGTTGCGATAGTCGTGGAGAGGATCCGGCAATTGGGTCTCGAGGTGGCACTGCACAAGTCCGAGGCCATGTGTTTTCATGGGCCTCGGAATGCGCCACCGTCGGGATCCCTACTGACGGCAGGAGGGGTTTCCATCGGCGTCGGGTCGACGTTGAAGTACCTAGGACTCGTCCTCGACAGCCAGTGGAACTTCGTGGAGCACTTCCGACGTTTGGCTCCCAAACTGGAACGGACAGGGGCTGCCTTCAAGCGGCTCTTGCCCAACCTGAGGGGTCCAAACGCCTCCTGCCGGAGGCTATACGCGGGGGTCGTGCGGTCCATGGCCCTTTACGGGGCCCCGGTGTGGGCGCGTTCTTTGAGGCGGCAAGCCGCCCACTACCTGAACGCGCCCCAAAAAGTAATAGCCATAAGGCTAATCCGGGGGTACCGCACGATCTCCGGCGAAGCGGCTAGCCTCCTTGCCGGATTGCCGCCATGGGATCTGGAGGCGATAGTCTTCGCACGCCTGCACGAATGGCGCGCGGAGGCACTACGTCGGAAGGAAACTCCGCTGCCGCGGCAAATTGCTGCTCAGCGGACAGACCTCCGGCGTGATCTCATGGCGACATGTAGAGAGCGACTGTCGCAACCCCGTGCAGGGCACGCCACCATAGTGGCGATAAGTCCCCTCTTTGAGGAGTGGCTAGAGAGGCGCCACGGCGCCCTCACCTAACGCCTGACGCAGGTCCTCACCGGACACGGTTGTTTCGGGAGGTTCCTGCACCGAATCGGGCGGGAGGAAACGCCCGGGTGTTTCCACTGCGAGGATCATCCGGAGGACACGGTGGAGCACACCGTGGATGTCTGCCCCGCTTGGGCGGAGCACCGCCGTGTCCTCGTAGCGGCGATTGGCGGCGGCGATCTCTCGCGTCCGGCCTTGGTTCAAGCCATGGTCCGGAGCGAGAGGGAATGGGAAGCCGTCACCTCCTTCTGCGAAGCAGTCATGCTAGTGAAGGAGGTGGCGGGACGTGAGAGGGAAAGAACCTCACGTCCCAGTCGCCGCGGGAGACGCCCTGGGCGTTGGGGGTCACGTGGTGGCTCCCGGCCACCGTAGGCGCGTGCCTGTGGACGGCGAGTTATGGGCCAGCTCGCCGTCCGGCCGTCTTATGACGACAGGCCGTGTCGACGGCGCGTTCGTGTTCCACGTGCACCTCAAAGAGATGTCAGCAAATAAGTAGGGGTCCGCAAGGGCCGATGCCTGCCAGGGCTGCGGGACTGTTCGAAAGAGATACCGTGGCCCTGGAACACAAAGGGCAAAGAAGGAACATGGATGGGTTTTAGTCAGTACAAGTCTGACACTCCCTTCCGCTCCGCCCAGAGTGGGGGGGGGGGTCATTTGACGATTTCCCATCCGGAAAAAAAAAAAAAAAAAATGTCTATTTTTAACCAACTTCCAAAAGGAGGAGGTTATCAATTCGTCTGAATTTTTATTTTTTTGTGTGTATGTTCAGCGATTTCTTCGCCAATTGTTAACCGATTTTGATGATTCTTCTATTGTTTGGATGAATATTGTTCCGCGGTGGTCCCTTTTAGAACCACCTTATTTGGAAGAATATTATTCGGTGGTGGTCCCAATTAAATTTGGTGAAGATGTGATAAATGGAAAAATAAACTTTTTTGAAAAAAATAAAACCGACTTCAAGGTCTCAAAAAAACTGAATCAAACAAACAAAAGTCACCGACATCTGAAGCTAAAGTTATTTTTCACTATTTTGATGTCGGTTTTATTTTTTGCAAAAAAGTTTTTTATGTTATTACCTAATGCACGTACAGTGATAACGGGATACGTACATTATGTACGTTTGACGTCATCATCATCATCATCATCATCTACAGCCCGAATTCACCAACTGCGCCTTGCTAGGTGTTCTGTGCGTTTTCAAATTTCGAAGTTAGGAACTCGATCTATCTGCTTTATGCCGAGTATGGCACGCTCCATGGTCCTCTGTGCAACTCTCAGTCTGTACACAGCCTTCTGCGTGAGCGTCCATGTTTCAGCACCTTACGTCATTGTGGTCAGAACACACTGGTTAGCGGCGGGAGAACTTTGACATAACGGAACGGATGGTTTTGGAATTTTGGATGATTTCAAAATGTCGTACAATTTTGCTAAACGCGGCCCACCCAAGCTGTATTCTTCGGGATATCTCCTTTTGTTGATGCTCTTTGCCAAATGAAAGCATATGGCCAAGATAGACATACTGGTCAAACATCTCTAACGCTTCATTTCCAACGTTGACAGAAGGATTTGAATAGCTGTCGATGTTTGCCATAATCTTCGTCTTGGCCATATTCATCCTAAATCTAAAGTAGGACTTAGAGCAAAGAAGCATCGTTTAGGTCTTGGAGCATATTCTGAAGATCGTCGAAATTTTCAGCAAAAAGGACGAGGTCGTCTGCTATTCTTAAATGCAACAGGTAAGCACCATTTACGTTAATACCGCAACAGTCCCAATTTAAAGTTTTGGTGAAATGGTGTCGCCCTGTCGCACTCCCCGCTTGATCTGTACAGGTTTAGATAGGCTATGCATTTTTTTTTTTTTTTCCGGATGGGAAATCATCAAATGACCCCCCCCACTCTGGGCGGAGCGGAAGGGAGTGTCAGACTTGTACTGACTAAAACCCATCCATGTTCCTTCTTTGCCCTTTGTGTTCCAGGGCCACGGTATCTCTTTCGAACAGTCCCGCAGATAGGCTATGCATGCGAACCTGCAGAGTGGCCGAGTTGTATAATTCCCGCAACACATCCACATAACGGGAATCGATATGGCAGCGATGAAGAGCGTGGATCACGGCCTAATACTTGATACTGTCGAAAGCCTTTTCATAATCCACGAAAGCCATGCATATAGGTCGGTTATACTCTTGGCACTTCTCCATCAACTGCTTTACCGTGTGGATATGGTCGATGGTCGAATATCCGCTGCGGAAGCCGGCTTGCTCGATGGGCGGGGCATCGTCAAGTTCCCGGGTAAGACGATTTGTCAGGATTTTAAAGAGCTTGTAAATTTGAGAGAGAAGACTAATGGGGCGATAGATAGCTAGTTTCGAAGTATCGCCTTTTTTGTGAATGATGTGGTGACAATGGCATTCTTCCATGGTTCTGGAATACGGACATCATATAAGGCCTTATTAAAGAGTTCTACTAGGATCTTTTACACTGGTTCACTTACATCATTTTAATATATTAATTGATCGATTTTTAAAATGGGGGCTCTGCGGCAGAGCATGACACTATTTTCGCGGGCGAAGTGCTAGTTGTAACTTAAAAGTACGAATTAACTATGAAAACGTCACTTACTTCCTGTTGTAAATCTTGATAGCTAATACCATTTGGAGCTTCTTGGCAGTTGGCTACGGTTCGGTTATGCGCTTGCAGATTTTGAACATATTGTTCGTACTGAATTACTTTCTGTTCGCTGAAATATAATTTACATAATAATATTTTCATTCCTAATGTTATATCTTGATTACTTATATTAAAATAATAATAGTAGATACATTGTTTCACGTACTTCAACTTGATGTTTTTCGTCAACTCTCTTATTTGTATTTGCATCTTTGCTAATATTTCTTCCTTGCTTAGAAGCTCGGCTGCCAGTTTTTGCTGCATGCCTACCTTGTTGTCCGGTTCCTGAAATACATCAATGTTTTTATTCAACAATTCTTGGAAAATTGCAAACGTTTATAGCCAACTGTAATCACCTCACTGATGGAGGAAAAAAGTTATCTGGTACATAAGACTGAAAAAGAAAGTATATCTAGAATTCCTTTTTATTTTATACAACAAGCATAACAAAGAAAGAGCAATATTTACAGTAATTTTAGTGAGGGTTTCCAAAAATCGCACTTTTTCCCGTTTACATGAAGTTACTTCTTCCTCTGTCAAACGTAAAGTGTCTTTTGTAGATTGTAATTCTGCCCTGAGCTCTATTTCTCGTTCTGTTGGTAAATCTGAAGAAGAAAACATTATCCATAGGTACCTAAAGACTTTTCCATAAAGGCATAGCTAGTTAGTTGTTAATTGCAATGTTAGTTTACCAGGATCAGGTTTATTAAGTTCAATTTGGTTGATTTTAGCTTTCAATTCTTCGATGTTATTTTGGCTTTCTAATAAGGCAGTTTCAGCTGCCTGTTTGAGTTCAATTTCCTTCTGTGTAATATTACGTTGTTCATCCAAATTTTTCTTGAACTCTCTGAGCTGAAGGGTTAGTTCTTGTACGGCTGCTTTATGTTGAGTGGTTAAATGTTCTATTTGTTGCTTTAGATCTTGAACGCTGTAAATAATAAGATTGTAGTACCTAGTAGTAGTAGAATAATAAATGTCTTAAATTCAACTTACTCGTTCTGCAGAGTGTCTCGTTGATGCACTAATTGATTGCTGGTTACTTCCCCGGTCTTTAAACTTTCTTTCAACTTCCTAGCTCGCGCTTCCAACTGTACTTCCCTTTGACGACTCTGAATATTAAATCCACATTTGTCACATAAAAAGCCTCCACAGTGGTAATTGTATTCGGAACGGAGGGTAGTGTTACCTGGTCTTCCAACGCCTTGACAGTGCCCGTCAGACCAGCAATACTTGCTTCTGCCTCGCGCAGTTGCCGATCCATTTTAGAAATACGGATACGCGCTTGACGGAGCTGGGATTCAGTGGTCGACAATTTATCTTTGATAGTGGCCTTTGCTGCTCGTTCTTCTTCCAACTCTCGGCGCGTATCCTTTGTGATAACAAATTTCTAATATATTATATTTTTATTTTATAACTATAAAACACGGATCCTCTTTCATAAACGTGAATTCTCCGCAAGACACATTTCCTTAATTACCATATCTATACTAATATTATAAAGAGGTAAAATTGTTTGTAAGTTTGTAGGTAGGGTGTAATCCTCGGAACTAATGATCCGATTCAGAAAATTCTTTCACTAATGGGAAGCTACATTATCCCCATGTTATAGGCTACATTTAAAACGTTCCCGTGGGTTAATTTCTGTACATAGCGGGAGTGAAGCCACGAGCAAAAGCTAGTTTTGGTATATATATGAAGGATAAAAAGCACTAAGTTTTTAACGATACAAGCACTAACCTCAGTAGACCTATTGCGTTCAGATTCATCATGGATTTCCTGCAATTCACTTATAACGACAGAACGCGTTTCTAGATCTTGTCGAAGGCGTGCTATTTCCCTTACTAACGATTCTCCCACTGCTAGCAATGCACCTCGTTCCCGACAGGCTCGCCTAAATATAATTAAGCTTCCGTAAATAAAACAATTTAGTAAACAATACTTAACGTCACACCTGCTTCAGAGAAAGAGTATGTAGAGGTGCTTAGTAACATTTTGCCAGTAATGTTTAAATCACATGTAATACTTTACATGACCTAAATAATTCTGGCAAAATTCTATTTCTATCAATTGGGATGAACTTCACACAGGGTTGCTAAGAATTTTTTCGCAACATCTCATGTGTTCTAGTTAGGTTAGGGATAGTTGGTTTATTAACAATATGATTATAATACTTGGAGAATACGGTAACGGTTTCAACAGCGTCAACTGCACGGGATTTCAGTTCACGGAGAGACTCGCAGAATTCAAGTCCTTGAGCATTATAACGAGCAATTCGCTCCAATGACTCGCCACTACCAGTTTCCTGCACAAAAAAATTGGTAGTCCGTAAACAATTTTCATGTGTTACCTATAGTTGCAATCAACATATTCTATCATTAACACTAAAAACGGGATAATTACCATATTATTTATTTTGAGTTCCCGATATTTCAGCACCTAATAGTAACCATGGTAAATATTCCGTTTTTTAGTTTTAATGATAGTGTTAGTGACTATGTCAGTGTAAAATCTTACATTAATTTATTTTACTCAACACATAACATAAACTCACGCTTCCTTCGATGAGCTCCTTGACCCAATCAATGATTTCTTGTCGCGCCGTAAACGCCTGAATGCACAGATCAGAAAAATATGCTGGTACGTTTGCAACTTTGGTGTCCATATCCGCAAGAACACTATCATCTGTACATGAAATAATATATATATATATACTGCTAGGTACTAGCTGCTGCCCGCGACCTTCGTCCGCGTGAGATTAGCGGTGTGAAATATACTTTACTGCCTATTCTCAAACCTACCAAAAATACATTAAAAAATTCATAAACATCGGTCGAGCCGTTTCGGTGAAGTGCGACCACAAACACTGTGACACGAGATTTTTATATATAAGAAGATTAAGAACATTCTAATAATGATATGTTAAATTTATGGTGTGTCAATATTAAGTTGATTACTCTATAAAATGTTAACTTAGAGAATAGGTAAATTAAAGTACTCTTGAACACAACTAGAAAATTAACAAACTACAGATCTAGGGAACGTAAATACATTATCATATTGATATTACCGATAGGAAGCGTGGTGTTAATGACGTCGATGCCATCGGTAGTGGCCGAGGCGACTGCTTCCCGACACATCTGGGTAACTTCATATGACGACCAGTCCGCTACGTTGAATACTACTAGTTCTTGTAGCTGGATCCCCTCGCCGCAGCCCGACAAGCCTTCCTGGGTCATGTGTTCACGTAATCCACGTAGATTGTCAAACAGTTCCAGAATCGCTTGCTGAAACAGTTTGATCTTTATAGTAGTCACTCGGGGAAAAGTGTCTGCGTCAGGATGGCTGGTTGCCTGTATCGGTTCGCGTCAGGCTGGAGACCAAAAATTGCTACCTATTTGCTACCTTTTACTACCTATAGTCAATTAATTGCTACCTAACTTGGAAACAAAATAAGGGGACTTCAAAATGACCAGCCATTCTGATATCAGGATGGCTGGTCAACTCTCCGTTTGTGTGAACTATTCAAATTCGTGTTATTATTTTTACTTGAATAATTGCTACCTGATTGCTACCCTCACGTCTTTCAATGTCCACCTTGTAACTTTAACGAGTAAAAAGTTGTGACCATTTGATTTTTTTACAGGGAATGGATTATAGTAGGAGAGCCGACTGCAAAATTTCCAACCTACTTGATACCGCGATAAAATGCACAATGGGTTCTCATAAAAGTGATGCTAAGTCCGAATTTGATAGTCTGCCACGGCGAAACTTGCCGAAAGTAAAAAAAAAAAAACATTTTCGGTGCGAAAAAGTGGGCGTTACTTTACCCATCTGATACTCAAATAATAGTTATGGCATCAGTTAGAAATTTACTGGTAGATACAGAAAAGCGAAATCTGTCAGTATTTTTTTTGTCGGAAGTGCTTGGCAGACGCTCTCAAAGGTGACCATCGGGACCCCTAAATATACCTATCTGATACCACCATGAAACCAATTCCAGTCGGTAGGTATGAACCCTCATTTCAGGAATACATAAGTCTGCCAACGCTTTTTCTGCCGAAACACCTTGACAGACGAGATTATGTAAGCAACATCCGTAGAACCCGTATTTTGGAATTGTACAGATTACGGACATTTTAATTACTGAAGGCTTATTGTATTGCATGTGTAATCATTATGAAGGTCTGTGGTAGGTAGTAAGTAAGATATCTACAGGTGAGTTTTTTTCACTAGTAGTAGGTTTGGAGAATATTAGCAATTCTGGTTTAGCAGCTAGTTTAGTATATCCTCTTTAACGCGTTCCCGTAAAGTTTTGATTGTAATTATATTGACATGATACCTGGCTTAATCTTTAGGTATAGCCATAAAAAAAAACAGACGGTTAACGCCACCGCCCGCCATTTGCATTGCCGCTTGACTTGGTACTGGGAACTGTTTTGTTACAATGACAGAATGTTTGGTTGTTTGGAATGTCTGGGTGCTGCGTACCGACCTCCCTAGTGCCGTCAGCGTGGTTTGCTACGCTGACGACACGCTGGTGCTGGCACAACGGAGGTCGCACGAGGCGGCGGCCGAATACATGACACGCGGGGTTGCGATAATCGTGGAGAGGATCCGGCAATTGGGTCTCGAGGTGGCGCATTGCACAAGTCCGAGTCCATGTGCTTTCATGGGCCTCGGAATGCGCCACCGTCGGGATCCGAGTATTTTCTGCCTTCACGCGGCTCTTGGCCAACCTGAGGTGTCCAAAGGCCACCTGACGGAGGCTCTACGCGGGGGTCGTTCGGTTCATGGCCCTTTACGGAGCCCCGGTGTGTTCTTTGAGGCGGCGAGCCGCCCACTACCTGAACGCGCCCCAAAAGGTGGTAGCCGTAAGGCTAGTCCGGGGGTACCGCACGATCTCCGGCGAGGCGGTTGGCCTCCTTGCCGGATTGTCGCCATGGGCTCTGGAGGCGATAGTCCTCGCGCGCCTGCACGAATGGCACGCGGAGGCACTAAGTCGGGGGGAAACTCCGCTGCCGCGGCAAATCGTCGCTCTGCGGACAGACCTCCGGCGCGATTTCATGGCGACATGGAGAGAGCAACTGTCGCAACCCAATGCAGGGCATGGCACTATAGTGGCTATAAATCCGTCTTTGAGGAGTGGCTAGAGAGGCGGCACGGCGCCCTCACCTTCCGCCTGATGCAGGTCTTCACCGGACACGGTTGTTTCGGGCCGGACACGGTGGAGCATACCGTGGAGGTCGCGTCCGGCCCTGGTTTAAGCCATGGTCCGGCCGAGAGAGAATGGGAAGCTGTCACCTCCTTCTGCGAAGCAATCATGCTAGTGAAGGAGGTAGCGGGACGTGAGAGGGAAACAGCCTCACGACCCAGCCGCCGCGGGAGACGCCCCGGGCGTCGGGGGTCACGTGGTGGCTCCCGGCCACCGTAGGCGCGGGGGCCTGTGGACGGCGAGTAATGGACTAGCTCGCCGTCCGGCCGTCTTATGACGACAGGCCGTGTCGACAGCGCGTTCGTGTTCCACGCGCGCCTCAAAGAGATGTCAGCAACAATGTAGGGGTCCGCAAGGGCCGATGCCTGCCAGGGCTGCGGGACTGTTCGAAAGAGATACCGCGGCCCTGAAACACAAAGGGCAAAGAAGGAACATGGATGGGTTTTATTCAGCAGAAGTCTGACACTCCCTTCCGCTCCGCCCAGAGAAGGGGGTCATTCGATGACTTCCCATCCGAAAAAAATAAAATCAAAAAGTGTCATTTCGATATAATTACTATCAAAACTTACGGGAACGCGATAAAGAGGATATACCAAACTAGTTGCTAAACCAGAATTGCTAATATTAAAAACAGCTAGTGAAAAAAAAACTCACCTGTAGATATTTTTATCACTTACTACCTAACATATACCTTCCAAAGTACCTAGGTGTCACGTTGGACAGAGCCTTAACGTATAAGTCACATTGTCATAGTACAAAACAGAAAGTCGCGACCCGAAACAACTTGTTACGTCGCTTAGTTTCCACGAGCTAGGGAGCAGCACCCGAAGTTCTTCGAATAACCGTCATGTCCCTATGTTTTTATGTTAGCGAATTTGCGTGCCCAGTGTGGTATAAAGACGAGACGTGTCGGATAATATCGGGCTGCCTAAAACCGACTCCTCTCAATAAGCTGTACTCGCAAGTAGGTATCGCAATACCTGCTGCACGAAGGGATGTCGCATGCGCGCTGGAAAAAAAGAACCAAGAATATTATTCCCGACATCCCCTCTACGACCACACACCTAACCCGGGAAGACTAAAAAGCTGTAAAATCTTTTTACGCTCCACTCAGGCAATCCAAAACAGGCCACCCAAAGTACGCGGTAAGTTATGGCAACAGAAATGTCCACCACACTTCTTAAAGCTCCAAGAACACCTGGCTCCTGGCAGTGAACTACAGTGGCCTATTTGGAAAGCTCTGAATCGACTGCGTACCTAATTAGGCCGCTGCAAACATAATCTGGCAAAATTGGGGTATTACTGGTCCCTCCAACACCTAGTGCGAGTGCGGCGCTCCGGATCAAACTATGCCCCACCTGCTGGAGTGTCCCAGGTGTCTCTTGACGACCTGAATAGCGCCTCTGCCGGTGCAATAAACGTGGCCACCTACTGGGCCCAAACCGTCTAATATGGAAGGAACATCGATACGATAAGAAGAAGAAGAAGAAGAAGAAGACAGACCTTCATAATGGTTATACATACAATACAATAAGCCTTCAGTAATTAAAATTTCCGTAATTTATACAATTCCAAAATACGGGTTCTACGGATGTTGCTTACATAATCTCGTCTGTCAAGGTGTTTCGGCAGAAAAAGCGTTGGCAGACTTATATATTCCTGAAATGAGGGTTCATACCTACCGACTGGAATTGGTTTCATGGTGGTATCAGATAGGTATATTTAGGGGTCCCGATGGTCACCTTTGAGAGCGTCTGCCAAGCACTTCCGGCAAAAAAATACTGACAGATTTCGCTTTTCTGTATCTACCAGTAAATTTCTAACTGATGCCATAACTATTATTTGAGTATCAGATGGGTAAAGTAACGCCCGCTTTTTCGCACCGAAAATGTTTTTTTTTTACTTTCGGTAAGTTCCGCCGTGGCAGACTATCAAATTCGGACTTAGCATCACTTTTATGAGAACCCATTGTGCATTTTATCGCGGTATCAAGTAGGTTGGAAATTTTGCAGTCGGCTCTCCTACTATATATAATCCATTCCCTGTAAAAAAATCAAATGGTCACAACTTTTTACTCGTTAAAGTTACAAGGTGGACATTGAAATACGTGAGGGTAGCCAATCAGGTAGCAATTATTCAAGTAACAATAATAACACGAATTTGAATAGTTCACACAAACGGAGGGTTGACCAGCCTTCCTGTTATCAGAATGGCTGGTCATTTTGAAGTCCCATTATTTTGTTTCCAAGTTAGGTAGCAATTAATTGACTATTGGTAGTAAAAGGTAGCAAATAGGTAGCAATTTTTGGTCAGCAGCCTGACGCGAACCGATACAGGCAACCAGCCATACTGACGCACACGGAAAAGTCATCATTCTCCTGACCTTAACCCACTTCATTTCTGACGCAGCTTGTGCTTATTATTGTTCCTTCAAGCCATCATTTCCGTTGTCTCTTTTTCTATAGAATAGGTTTATAATTTTTCATACAATCCATCCATCGGTTATTTTTCTTACCCTACTCCTTCACCCATTCACATTCATCCTTAGTACAGTTTTAAGTATTACTTATATCACGGCTGTGATTCATGTCTTTTATAGGCGTTACGGGAAAAGAAGTCACAACCAGACTTGCTTCTTAAGCAGTTATACCATAGATATTATGTCGATTTGACTTTTATAAGGCCGGAAGCCAATCCCATCGTAGTAGCCAATTATGATGATTTTATTAATTCGTAACTCAAATAAAATTAAAGGTGGTATAACGAACCTGTTTCATGTCAAGTTCCTTCTTCATGCGGTGGAATTGCTTCTGTTTCGAAATGAAAGTTGATTTTATGTCTTCTTCATTTTGCAATGATTGCGACGGACTGCACACATCTGGTGACAGAACCCTGGAACTCGGTGGGACGATCAGGGACGGTGTTTTGGGTCGTGAAGCGGCGGTGGGACATTGCGGCGTGTTGGGGCGGCTCATGGACGTGCCCAGGCGTTGCACCTGGCTCGGCTGCGGGGTCGTTGGCCGGCTCGAGTTGCGCGGCGTTCGCGGACCACTCGACTGTAAACTTTTTGGAGTCTGCGGACGACTGCTCAACGATGGGGTTTGTGGGCGACTTCTAGATTCTAAAAAAACATAAGTTTGAATAAAAACAAGATAATTTGAAGGAAATATCCAACGTTTTTAAAATTTTACCGTTTTTGCGACTGTGTTGTGATATATCAGAGTCAATCATTCTGCTTTCATTGGGCTCGCCATCACTATTTATTATTTCTGGAAAAAGAACATTTAAACATCTAAAATTCTCTTCTCTTGGTTGTCAAACTGATGCGACTGCGATAATAAACACACTATGTTTATTGTCCATTTTCAAGTACATAGCTACGAAGTGATGGATCGAAGTAATTTTAGATTGCTTTGAGATAGTTTATAAACCGAAGGAAGTCATGTGACTTCTTTTTATTCCAATAAATAACCCCTGATGGAGACAAATTAGATGTTAATTTTGCATAGGAGAGACATCGAAATCAATCCTAAAACTCAAACTCAAAAGCATTTATTTCAGTGAAACCATCTACAGGCACTTTTGAATAATCAAGGAGTCGGTCGGTTAGTCAGAAAGTTGAAGCTTATTTCCGGTTCGAAAATGTAGATCTCTCTGGAAGAGAATGAGAAAGAAACTCCATGGACACTCTTAAAATCAACGTAGGTTTTACAAAGCTCTGGGTACATGATAACGTGACGTAGAAAAACTAATTTGGAATTATAAAGATACGGATAAGCCCTGGCAGTTAAGGGATAACCAGCTTGAACTGACGGTACCCGTGCACGAAGATAACGTGTGAATACTCAGTTATTTTGAAAAGAACTGAATGTTCCAAAAACCCGCGCCGTCAGTGAGCATGACATACCTTCGACTGCCAACTTTAGTAGTGCTAGTTTCAAAAGAAATGAGTTTTCCGCTGTGATCAGAAGGGCAGGGATTTACAACACTATCTAAATAGTCGCAGCAACTAAAACGTTATCAATAATGTAAAAGTAAAAGTAGTCTCAGTTATTTAAAACACATTTGACAGATTGCATGATTTAAAAAGACTTTCATCTTCTAAAATTAAGTTAGTCTTAGGGATCCGTACGTCCTAATAAAAACGGAACCCTTTGAGTATTTTTTTTTTCGGGTGGGAAATCATCAAATGACACCTTTTTTTTTTTGGGCGGAGCGGAAGGGAGTGTTAAGACTTGTACCGAATAAAACCCTTAAAATGTTCCTTCTTAGCCCATTGTGTTCCAGGGCTGCGTTGTCTCTTTCTAACAGTCCCGCAGCCCCAGACCCTTACAGTATCACTTGTGTATATGTCTGTCTGCCTGTATGTAAATCTGTCACAGCCAATTTGTTCCGTTTATAATATGAGTATTAATACAATGCGGATAAAGTCGCGGACAAAACTTAGTAATAAAATAACGAAGAGAACAGGGAGAAGTTGGAAGGAATATGAGTTAGCGACGTTCGTAAAATACGAGAAGATGCTGAGATACTGAACAGCGATAATTGAAAAAGCTACCTACGAAAGCGATATATAAGTATCTTAGCGTACCCAAGGGAGAGTTTTCATTGATGTCCGGAAGACTAATAACAATAACACCACTTTCGTAAGTATTTGGCTCTTCAGGTGATTGTTCGTCTATCTCTACTGTTGGAGGGCTTTCGATGGTGAAATTGTCTAGCTCTGTTGCTGGCGAAATCTAGAACATAAAAATTCTGTTAAGAAGCCTCCATCAAAATAAACCTTCTTTACCTAAGATAACAGTTATTTAAGTAGAAAAATACACTAACATTCTCCAATGGCTCGCTATCTAATGAACCTCCATTGACCTATATAAAACAAAGAAAAATAAATTAGTCGGTATAGGCTTAGGTGCATATTATTATAACGTACAATAACAATAGTTCCAATCTTTATTTAACTTACCTTGATTTCGGTCTTGGAATCAGACTTTTGGGCTCGTTGAAGTAGAGAACTCCTACCCTGCAATTGTTCACAAAATTAATTAGATTCTTTTCCGATGTTTAAGACTCCAACATACGGGACATGGTTCGATCAAGAGAACTGCATTCGTACTGGGTGTCAGTGTGTTCTATTAAGGTAGCCATACACGCTAGGGTGAACCGGATAGGTTTGCTAGTACAGTTGAACTGTACAGATAAATCGGAGTAGACATGTCAGGCACACCTGCATTGTTTTGCAACATACACGCTCTAGTTTACCTGTACAGTTCCACTGTATAGGCAAACCTGTAAGGTAGGTACAACCTAGCGTGTATGACTGCCCTTAATACTCCATTTTCCTAGATTCTGTTTGCTGCGGTCTATTTGTTTCTGAAGGCTTTCATTTCCTTTACATACGGGCCGCTGCAGATTTATGAGTGACAGATACTCCATGGGAGATGCTGCAGTGGGATAAGAAACATGAAGAAAAATCCAATATACCTTACCTTAGAGCCAATAAGGAACCGTGTTGGCGATTGCCTCGAATTGGGGATCGACAAGTTTCTGTTAGTAGCATTGCGAGCGGCGCGCGCGGCGGACGCTGCTGTTGGCCTTGGGACTAATCGAGGTGTAGTACCAACTGTTCACAGTAACCAGAATTAAGCAAAACAATACATAAGTAGTCCAGCTGACTGTATATGTGATGGGATGAATGTATTAGTTCACATATAAAGTAATCGTAGTTTCGTCATAGCATCATTATAGCTTTGTCGTAGCGTTGTCGTAGCGTTGTTATAGCTTTGTCGTAGCTTTGTCGTAGAGTTGTCGTAGTATTGTCGTAGCGGCATCGTCTTAGCTGTGTCATAGCGTTGTCCTAACGTCACGTTAGCGTCACATGACAAGTAGCAGGATATGATATAACTGCCTATTGTGTCACCCTATGTGAAATGTTTTCTTTTATAAATGTCACTTGTGTGGTGTACATAATAAAGATTCTATTTCTTCTTCTCTAATGCAGATTAGTAAGCTGGAGATTATACAATCGATTTATAGTCAACTAGCTCTTTGCTTCACACGGATGAAATCGCGAGATGCTAAAACATCGACATTTCTGTACTTATCTAATTTTAGAATAAATTTTATGACTGCCTCGTTGGTCTAGTAGTCGCAAGCGCGACTGCTGAGCATGAGGTCCTGGGTTCGATTCCCGGGTCATGCGAAGGGTTTTTCTAGCAGAAATTTCTCAGTAGCAGCCACGAAGTCTGGATTTGTGCCCATTCGATGGCAAAAGGCTCGCCCCCTATTCATGCTATACGTAGAAATGTGGGTGTACTTGTTAGGTACACCTCTGCCTAACAGGGGATTGCAAGGCGTTATATATGTATCCATACTAATATTATAAATTTGTTTGCTAGTTTGATTGTAAGGTGTAATCTCCGGAACTCATGATCCAATATTAAAAATTCTTTCACTGGCAGAAAGCTACATTACTCGTGGGTGAAACCACCGCGGTTTATATAATGCATATTAGCCGAGTTATCACAATTACTTCGGAAGAAATCGCGGGCGAAGTGCTAGTGTTTTATTTATATTAATAAACTAGTCGGAATAAACGCTCTAAATATATCGTTTTAGTTTGGAAGCCCTAAGCAGTCACTAAAATAGACACGAAGCGCGACTTTGTTTTTTACTACTAGAACGACATGAGAAAGAAAAAATGCGCATATTACTTACAATGCTTATCCTTTTGCGATTTCGCCGCAGACGTCATAATAAACTCGACAGCTGAAAATTGGTGAAAAGAAAAATGGTGGCAGAAAATGTAAAAGAAAACCTCTGGAATTTTGATATTTTGTTAATTAAACTATTTTCATGATCGGAGATGATGGTTGGGAGAGTTCTAAATATGAAATTAGACAGCTACAAAATGTTTTATGGCGATCGAATAATGAACTACTTTATTGTCAAACTTTTTGGTTTTTGATGTTTTATGATAAACTACTTGGACTCAGAATATTGAGCTGATTTTTAGCAGCAGATGGTGCATCTGGCTGGAATATTTGACAATGTGGTTTCCTTCTTCCAAAAAGCCGTGACTGTCATACCTACACAAAAACGAAAACAAAAAGTCACAAGTATTTCACTTTTAGAACGCAATGCTATTAAATTTTTGTGCTTTAATTTTTTTAAACTAGTATATTTTGGACGTGTGCCAAAGTGCGATCCTTATAATTTATTAAAATTGTGAGTAAAGCAATGAATTATGTCATTATCTGGGTGCGGTGAAACAACAATTCAAGGTAAAGTGATAGCTTCAATAATTGAGGAAGTACAAGAAGGAAATTTAAATTTAGTCCCTGAGTGTATGTGGTGCGTAGATAACACACTCATATAGTCTCAACGTGTATATGTGTGTTACTTTATTTTGTAAAGTTTCGAATGCTCAAATTGGAAAATCAGTTTTATCTGTGATTTAGTCTCGATATGTTTGGCATTCAGTAGATCTTTGAGAATTCAACTTGGTTTATCGACACGGACAACATGTGAGTTTGAAATGTTTATTTTGTAACTGGGTCTATAGAGTACACCGAACAAAATGTTTTGTTGACGGCTTCGTGAAGGGTCTATTTACACCTTGCATTATCCGGTAACCTGCTTGCGCGCTAAGTCATAATGGCGCCAATCTGCTACACAAAGCCGCAGACCCCGCGAGTCTACAAAATGTTTTTTTGTAGACTCGTTGGTAACGTGAGTTATCTCAAGTGATGTTTTTGTTACAGCTTATGAATGAGTCTTTTGAGTCGTGTCAGTATTTAGTGTTAAACATAAACTATAGTTGAAAAAAATCATTATGTGATCTTTAAAAAGCATTATTTCTAAAAGTAAATCGGTAACATATTTATTTTATGACTTTTATTGGTGGAAGGGCCTAAAATGCGTTTCCCAACTTCTTGTGCCGTGGTAGTTCCAAAAAAGTTTCAACAAACATTCCTTCTAGCTGATTACTTTAGTAAAGAAGATGATAAGCGAATTCTTGTATTCTGTTATAAAAAATTCGATAATTAGTAAAGTGCTTTAAACATATATTTTGCGACGGTACATTCAATTCCTGCCCAAAATTCAACATTAAACATTAAACATGCGCGTCGAACTGTACAAGGACCACGAAGCAGGAGTCATTGCGAATATGCTCCTGCAAATGGGAGTGGATCGTCTGGAATCGGGCGCAGATGAGAAAATTCTATTTTCCGAAAAAATTTCCCATCCAGTGGCTACAGAGGATGCACGCATATCCACATCATCACATCATGCACATTTTTCCCAATATGGAGGTTAATATAAAAAATGAAGGGTGTGAGGGGTGGTACTGTCGCCAACGAACGAGTGAGTCAATCAAATAAAAAAAATATATATGGTCGTCGGCGTCGATATCCATAGACCTTTGATGGCTAATGATGATAGTAATGCCTGCCCCGTTAAATTTCTCAACTCCCTGGGGTTAACTCCCAGACTGCAATGGAACGAGGCTTCGTATCACAGTGCTGGCCAGTAATATTATAATAGCCACCATTATTACAGGAGTCGATAAAGGAGACAGCGGTTTAATTCCCCGCATACCCTTTTTTCCAAATAACTTGCCATTTCAATTTAAGAAGTGAAAAACCTTAAAAGTGGCAGGCATTCATTTGATCGCTTCATGCTTCTCACACGGTCATTAAACAAATCATTTAATGTTGTATACAAAACAACACAAAAGACGTTTGATGGTTCACTTTAAAAAAAATGGCACCATAATGTTCCGGTTTTTAAACCATATTGTCGTCTCAACGCCTTTTAATTTTGTTTCAGACCTATGCCGCCCAGAATTACAGCGCCCAAAAAGACGCCTTTTGTAGTCATTACCCACATTATCAAATTTGATCAGGCCTTCAGTTCTCACACATAACGTCCCGCCTGTAATCCCCGAAGGGTTAGGCACAGGCGTGTACCTAATCGTACACCCACATTTCGCCGGTTATGTTGAAATCCCATGTAATAGGGGGCGAGCCTATTGCCATCTATCGGGCACAAATCCAGACTCCGCAGTATCCAGTAGCAGCTAGCTACTGAGAAATCCCTGATGGAATAACCAAACAACACTTTACCCAACCCGGGAATCGAACACGCATACACAACAAAATTTCCACGCGAACGAAGTCGCGGGCAACAGCAAGTAATAAATAAAATTGGCTATTATTATTGGTGATTTATATTGATTTTGTGAGATAATTAATATTTATGTAATATTAAATATTTACATTTTTAATCGACACTAAATTAAATTAATAAAACATTGTTTACGGCAATAAAAAACAAATCAATAGTTTTAATGCCATCTGCCTTCGATTGAAATATTTTGCACGTCTGAATTGTAAAAAGTAGCATAGCTATTTTATTTTGGTGTCGCGATTCGTACGTCAATTCGTCGTAGATGGCGCGTTTGTCAATTCGTCGTAGATGGCGCGTTTGTCAATTATGCATGCGTATAATTAGTGTTGCCCAAATTCAGTCTTGGTCTTGCAGTCTTGGTCTTGTTCTTGCGTTTTTGCAAGACCAAGACCAAGAACAAGACCGCGTATTTTTAGCAAGACCAAGACCAAGACTGACCGTGCAAGACTTGAGCAAGAACAAGACATAGCCTGCAAGACTCTTGCGTCTTGCAGCTAGGACTTAGCGCTATTTCACTGAGTAGTTAGGTGTAACAGTTCGGTGTATAGGTAGGTACGCTTAGGAATTCTATGAGACGCAAAAAACTGTATCAAAGAATATGAAAAACTGGACCTATGCGCATTACGACTAATACCATAAACATAGCGAATAAAAAAATATCTATTAAAATCAAACTGAGTGCATGCATAGTTATGTTTTAACCATCGGCACTTTGATAATGCGGCATCAAAGGTTTTGTACTTACTTCTCAAAGAAATTTGCCGCTTTTCGGAAGTACATGGTTATGATACACGCGCCGGCGGCTTCTTTTGAAATCTAAAACAATCGTTGCCGCCACGCCGAAATCATAACATTTGTGACACTATTTGATTGCCGCCATAGGGCGTAGGTATACTCATGCAAAATAATTTCGAATTTTTTTAAGAGTACCTACAGGTGTTCCAAAGAATAAATAAGTTTCAGAGTGCTTAGAATGAAAATGAATACATTATACTGATCACGCAAGTAGTATTATGATTAGGATAAAATGGTAAGGATAGGTAGTAGATGTCATATTAATTCATTCTAGTAAGTATATATTATAATATTGATTACTTATATGGTTTTAAACTAATTACTTAGGTACTATTATTGTACATTTAGTCATTATATTTCTTAAGTTTTTACAAGAAAAAATAGCAAAAAAGTGTTCAAATATCACCCGTTTAATAAATATTGTAGCCACTTTTAAATATACTTGAAACGTGTAAAAAAATTCTACAAAACTAATAAAATAATATAAAAAGCGTAGGTACTTACCTACTAATAAAATAAAAAGCCTGCGATAAGAGTTTTGTATTACTTACCAGCCCGAATATCTCTGAGAGAGATGATGAGAGTAAGTATTTACTAGCTGTGCCCGCGACTTCGTCCACGAGGAATAGTAACTTTGGAGGTATAGTGACGTTCAGGACTTATTTATTTATTTTAAAACTTCTGTCATCAAACATACAAACGAACTCTTCAGCTTTATAATATTAGTATAGATGTACGCCAAAACATTCACTTATATGTAAAGAATTGTGATTGGCACTAATTCTATTTTATTCACGCGTCGCGTCTGTACAAGTAGGTAATATTTAGTGTGTGTTTGTACGCCGCACGCGGCATTGTTTGATTTGCGGCGGCATCCTTTTCATAGAGCCGGCACGTGGCGAGGCGGCGCGGTAGAAAGCAAGGAAACGTACTATAAATAAAGGAATTATTTTAATTCCAGTCATTTCCAATTGAGCTGTGCTTCGAGTCTAACTTAATAATTGTTTTTACTAATTCTCGTTGTTTTCTAAAAACGTATCACGTGTACAATTTAATATGAGTGACGAAGATTCAAATTATTCTAGTCCGAGTAACGAGAGTTTGAGTCACAGATCTAAAAGACCCAAAAGCAAATTTGAGGAGTTTTTCGAAATAATTCATGCATCCCAAACTGCCTTCTGTAAATTGTGCCAACATAAAATATTGAAATAAAAATGAAAAACAGAAACACTTCAGGCTTAAGGAAACATCTAATATCTTTCCACAAAAAGGAATCAGAAATATTTCTTCCTGTTAAACCAAAATTAAGTGGAGATATCACAAGCTTTTTAGTAACCGCTGGAAGAAGTGGACAGGTAAGAATATTTTTTTAACAGTTAAAAGAATTTTAACTCCGCGTAGCTATTCATGCGATACTTTCAAAAACGCCATTAACTTACGTAAGTATTTTTGAGTTAGTGGTGTTTTCATCTAGGGGTGCGACATATTAAGTATGTAATTATCGTCTTAAATATTTTTTATAAACACCCATATTTTCTTTTAATCGGCCAGTAACAACTAAGTACTTTATTTTGGTAAATTACAGTACAGTGCAACCTTAATATAACAAATATCAATTTAACGATTTTCTCGATTTAACAACAACAAACCTCCTCCTCTTATACGCTCAAACCTAGTATGTTTTAAATAATAACACAAGATTTATTGTTTTGTTTCAGTCGGAAAACAGCAGTGACAACATCACGACAGCTACAGGTGATTGGGTGGTGAAAAAATATCTTCCCTTCTCATTTTTCGATGACGAAGCTACACAAGTATATTTTCGACGTATTTGCCCTAATATGGTGTTTCCTAAAAGGTCTACACTTAGAAGGAAAGTCAAAGAGCGATTTGAAGAGCTCCAATTGAATCTCAAGGAACGACTTCAACAATTATCATCTAAAATGTCTTTTACCATTGATGGGTGGACGTCAATTGCTGGTAGGAGTTACTACGGGGTTACTATTCATTATATAGACAACGAATGGAAGTATCAATCTGTAGTTCTTGATTTTATACCATCACGCGGTCGACATACTGGGGAAGATATTGCAACGATTTTCCATGAATGTTTATTGGAATATGGCATAATTGATAAAATACAAGGTATCACGGTCGACAACGCAACTGCAAATACCAAATTTATGTATGAACTGGGCAAACAGCTGCCGCCACACTTTGATTCAGACAATCAACATTTCCGGTGCTTTGCTCACATTTTAAACATTGGTGTACAAGATTTATTAAAGACCTTAGCATTACACTGTGAGTCTGACACTAACGCGCAAGATCAGCAGTACGAAGACTATGCAGACGAAACTGAGGATGAGGAAGATGAAGAATCTGCACCAAATATTGCTGACTCGCGTACATCTGTAACAAAGTTACGCAGTATTTCCAGTAAAATAAAAAGAAGTGAGATAGTGAAGAAGAAGTTTCAGTCTGCTTGTGAAGCAGCTGGCGTGCCATCAAATCTAAATGCCATTCTTGACTGTCCAACGAGATGGAATTCCACACATGACATGATTGGATTTGGTTTAAAAGTGAGAGCGGGCATTGACATATTGTGCAGTTCTGTCACCGAATTAAATGATTTTCAAATCACAGCTAATGAATGGCAGGTACTCGAAAAATTACATAAATTTCTAATAAACTTTAAACTTTTAAGTACAAAACTTGGTGGAGACAAATATGTTACATTACCGCTAGTCATTGTATCATTCAATCTCTTGCTAGATAAAATTGAATCCATGGTAAAACAGTTAGATGAGAAACCTAATCGATCTGAAGTGGATGAAAGGCTCATTCTAGCTTTCCAAGCAGCTCGAGACAAAATGCTTAAACATTACAAGAAGAGCAACTGGATTTATTGTACTTCTTTAATTTTAGACCCAAGGCATAAGGCTCAGACTTTTGAATTGACAATGTGGGGGAAGCAACTTAAAACAGAAAGTCTGCGCAAGTTCAATGAACTTTATGAAGAATATAAAAGTCTACACTCACTGAACAAATCTCTGGAATTACCAGAAAAAGAAAATAAAGTATGTGATGAAGATGAAGACGTAATAGACTTTGATAAACTCTATGAATGTCCCTCGACGTCATCTGGATCTTGTCTTCAAGGCTTAGTGATAGACGAGTTGGAGGAGTACCTGAGAAAACCAAGAACTGCCAGCTCGGAAGACATTTTAGATTGGTGGAGGACGCATGAGACAGAGTATCCGATTTTATCGAAAATGGCCCGTGATTTTCTCTCAATACCTGCAACTTCAGTACCTGCTGAGAGGTTATTTTCTAAAGCATCATTAGTAATTAGAAAACATAGAAATAGGTTAAGTGATGAGTCAGCCAGATGGTTACTTTGTATTAATTCTTGGTCAAAAAAATTGATATAAAGTATCATAACCTAATGATAAAGCTGTTGATTTGTGTTGTATTTTATTTTTTATTCAAATAAATGATAAATCGTAAAACTCTTTTATTAAATTTCTTATAAGTTGAGGGTTCAATCTCTTTCTAGACAGATAAGTATTGTTCTTTAAAATACAGTCAAGTTATTGTAATTAATTTGTTTTTTTACATGTTTTAGCAAATGTAAGCTTATAAATCATAAATGTTTATTAAGAAACAGTTACTTCCATGGAAAACGACA
Source organism: Noctua janthe (assembly GCA_910589295.1). Classification (NCBI taxonomy): domain Eukaryota; kingdom Metazoa; phylum Arthropoda; class Insecta; order Lepidoptera; family Noctuidae; genus Noctua; species Noctua janthe. Next base: position 7,710,271 of record OU342560.1, read on the forward strand.
TATAGGTCAGTTGATTTTTCGAATTTCTTATCAAATCTTCAGTTATTTATTAATCTGCTTGATCTTTACTATGGCTATGTTAATTCAAGCTCACAATGTTCCAATTCTAATACGTTTTTCTAAGATTTAAAGTAAACTTTAATAAATAGTAATAGACTAATAGGTAATTGCAAGACTTGCAAGACTCTTGCTGCAAGACCAAGACCAAGACCAAGACTGGGAGCGCAAGACCAAGACCAAGACCAAGACCAGGTGTATTGGCGCAAGACCAAGACCAAGACTGGCTAAGTCTCGTCTTGTTCTTGCATTTGGGCAACACTACGTATAATAATAAAATAATTTATAAAATTATTTCCCAAAACATCGGTGGTTGCCTCCGTTCTGACCTAGCGACACGCCACTGATCCACACTCGTGCTGCACCTACCAGTGACGATGACAGTGACAGGTCGGCGAAGCACTGTAGCTAACCGGCCAAGTTCGTGCGGACACTTAATTTATCCTTATAACTTACTCGTACAATAACAATAACTTATTTGTTCTGCCTTAACAATTTGCCAGCCCAGAATGCGGAGTCAGCCAAAATACCTCGTGTGTGTAGACGCCAGCACATGAAGCTACTACAATCTGTCAATTTTCTTTAATAGCTTTTCAACTTTATCGTTGAAGCATTAGGTTCAAGGTTGATTGCAATAATTTGACAGTTTCGGGTAGCTTGATGTGCTGGCTGGCGTCTGTACCATAAATCTATGCAAACGATACTGACTTCCTGTTTAAGGGTAACTATGTTGACGCTTTTAAAAAGAGTTTTATCTGTATTTTTGTAGATGTGGTTCAACCATCGAAAGGGTCAATCAGGTGTCGCATTCCACAGAGAATGCCCTGTGCACGGCAAAAACCAATACAAAATAGATCTAAACCTCCTGAACAATTGGTAAATATACCATTTCTCTCAACGAATTCGCTTTTAGAGAAATTGCTCATTTTGGCATTATTTATAGATCCCCAGGTATTAAGTATGAGATTCCTTCACCCGTATCTGTAGTCAAGTTAAAGTACTTACTTGAGTTTACGTAATTACTTATGCAAACATTGCAATAGACAAGAATTTTGACGAAGTAAGAACCGTCAAAAAAAGCAAAGCAAAGTTTTAACTTCAAGCAATTACTAAACTACTGAATAATATCGTATTTTAAATAATTACTTTTACTCAAGTAATCACTTTGACTTGTATATAGACACAGGTGTCAAGGTTGATTTGTTTGCTAGAACAACAAAGTCCTTCTAAACACATGTCAACTACAAACTTTCATAAACAGATGTATAAACTTTTCTTGAATTTATACATATCTGAGCAACATTCTCCTCTGTGGTTTTTTTATTTTTCTGTCTAACAATAATTTTTTCAGACTTATGGTTATGAAACAGTTTTAAATTGATGAAATTGAATTTAGAAATTCGCATTAAGGTTGTTTTTTTCCTGAGATGACGACCTATTTTGTTGCAGAGATCAAAATTGGAAACAGTAACTCACCAACAGCGATATACTTTAAGAAATCCAGGACGACCACGTTCTAATGAGGTTAGTCTTCTATAGTAGGTACTTCTCAGTACCTCCGCTCTTCCAGAGTAGCGGTACTACTAACTAGTACTACAGCAATATAGTACAAATAGAACTATAACACAAATGAAGAACTAACACCAACATTCTGAATGGCGTTAAAGTTATCCGCGACTTAAGACTACAGGGTGATTGGTAACTGGGTGCATTCCTTGAAGTGGGTGATAACAGGGTCTGAGTATTGAAAGTAACAGCTCACAACGTAAACTTTAAAAGAATCTGGTGAGCACAGTGGGGCGTCATGAGGTTACGCAAAGACGTTACTGTAATGCTTTGCAGTCCAGTTGAACTAATTTGTGACGTCAGCGTAACAAGAACAAGTACTATGTCTAAGTTATAATCGATAATTAATTTGTCTAATTCAGAAGTCGCCACACTATCGTTGTGGAGGTTTAATTGTCGTATGGTTGAACTATCCATTATTTTAGTAGTTGATGTTGAGGATTAACTGTTCGAGCTTAAGCTTGTAGGTGGTACACTCTGGAGACCCGCAACGATGGTCAAACGTTTATACGTCACGCAAGTCGGTATATAAATAACTAGCTGTTGCCCGCGACTTCGTTCGTGGGGAAATTTTGGTGAGACGTATGTGTGAGACTGCCTCGTTGGTCGAGTGGTCGCAAGCGGAACTACTAAGCATGAGGCCCTGGGATCGATTCCCGTGTCGGGCAAAGTATTAAATTATATTTTTATCACTTACATAAAGTTATCACACACATGATTTGGAAATCACCTTTTAAGCAAGGAGATGCTTACTTCAGGCTGTCATAAAATTATTTCTTAGCTAATGTCTCCTACTCATAAACTCTAGACTTACTAAATTTAAGGTTAAGTACAAAAAAAACAGAACTTGCATACAAACTTGCGAGAGCCCTTAGACCTACTTAGTCCGACCCTGTCGCAAAATCCGTTCTTAGCGAACGTCTACTAACTATTAACTACCCCCCGGCCCAAGTCTGTAGCAAATAAAATGAAGGACTTTCATACAAACTTGCGAGAGCCCTTAGACCCTTAATCCGGCCCTGTCGCAAAATCCATTCTTAGCGAACGTCTAGTAACTATTAACTACCCCCCCCCCCCCCAAATTTCAAGTTTGTAGCAAATAAAATGAAGGACTTTCATTCAAACATGCGAGAGCCCTTAGACCCTTAATCAGGCCCTGTCGCAAAATGCGTTCTTAGCGGACGTCTACTAACTATAAACTACTTGTATGCCAAATTTCATGTTTATACGTCAAGCGGTTTTCGATATTTCGTGTTTAGTGAGTGAGTGTGTGAGTTTTAGATTTAGATTTAAATTATCCTTATTCGGGGGCAGTCATTTGTTTCATGTGCTTCAGAGGAGGTACAGGTACCCGATTTGTTAACGCAGTGTTTCTTAACGTGACCGAACTGTTGACAATGTAAACAATGAACTAGTTCGACATCATCGATGAAACGGCAAGTCACCCAATTAATAAATAATTTATCCTCGGTGGATACCAAATGTCTACGAACTGTGGACTCGATTTCAACGCCTATTCACGTGCGTCCGTTATCTAAGGAGCGCCTATGAATAATTTTAGTTGACTTAATAAAGTCCGGACCGTCGGTCCCGATTACTGACCATCTCGAACTTTTTTGTGTTACTCTGGCCTCGACCCTCAACTTTGGGTCCTAAATTGAGTCCAAGGCCCAACTAGCCGCTAAAAAGCTGGGTGTTCTCGCAAAGGTGCGAAAGTACTTCACGCCACAGCTGCTCACATTATAACAAGCACAAGTTCGATCGTGCATGGTGTACTGTTCGCACTTTTGCGATTGATCAGATTTGGATGGATCAAAATTACACAATTTAATTTCCCCATCTCCATTCTATATTCTATTCGGCCGAGCAGAGATACTGCGATGCGTCACCATTTTAAAATTGAAGTTCCAAGGACCCGAACATAACGCTACGCTTCCACATTTATTGTGCGAAACGCCAATCTGTGGAATTCACTGCCGGTTCCTCTATTCCCTGATCATTATAATCTGCATTATTTAAAATTTCTTCTACGCGAGCGTGCTCCACCCTAGGCGGCATCATCGCTTCACATGAGGCGCGTTGCTGCCAAACTCAAGCCTATTTAGTATGGACGTCGGGGGCCACGTGATGGCTCTCGGCCATCGTAGGCGCGGGTCTGTGGACGGTGAGTACTGGGGTAGCTCGCCGTCTGTTCGTCGCGTTTGTGTTCCATGCGCGCCTCAAAGAAATGTCCGCAAACAGGTAGGGGTCCGCAAGGGCCGATACCTACTGGGCCTGCGGGACTGTTCGAAAGAGATACCGCAGCCCTGAAATCCAAAGGGCAAATAAAGAACATGGATGGGTTTTAGTCAGAACAAGGCTGACACTCCCTTCCGCTCCGACCAGAACGGAAGGGTTATTTGATGATTTCCCATCCGAAAGAAAAAACCTATTTAGTATAAAAAAATGTATGGAAAAACCCGACAACAATTACTCTCGGAGCAGTAGCTCACCAGATACAACACCCATGAAACACTTAACACCCTGTTCTTCATACTTTTAAACTGCCAGTGAATTTGTTACTAAATATCCTGCCAGATAGTTAAAGATGTTAACTTTGTGCATTAAAATATTACTTTCAGTCGCGACCAAAATCTGCGAATCGTCTGAAAGATGAATTGGCCAGCGGAAGATCAGGGTACACCGTCCCACGGCCGACAAGACCTGAGCGCAACTTAAATCTGAATTTTAAAGTAAGACGTATTTTATTATGAAAGTAAAGTAAACACAAAGCTGACATTAAAGATCTTCATTATCGTCTGCGTTTTATAGAGGCCTTCCACAATACCTAGGAAAATAATGGATAGCGGTTTTACAAAAAAAGCGATGAAACCAATCTTTGTGCCTGCCTCCCACACATCACATTCACAGGTAACAAATAATTTCTAAGTAAACATATACTTTGGAGGGTGAAAAAGTAATGAATTAATATTTAATTAGTAATTACTGATTGAATTATTTCACACTTAAAAAAAGGTACTAATGCTGACTTTCAATGACCTCAATAACTTTAATATCTTATTTTTATGTTGTATGGGAAATTACTATACTTGTGAGTCACAAACTAAACACAGTTGTGCTTAGTTTGTATATATGTAATATGTTATGCAAATTTCTTTATTTTTAGCAGTACAGTACGTGATTGCTCACGTCACTCTCACTGCGTCGTTTCTGTAGATATATATATTTTTTTAATTACTTTTTTACTTGATTGGCATCAAAAGCAATTCGAACTGATTATTATTTTATGTTAGTTTACATAATAAGTTTTTAGTTTGAGGAAAACTGTCACTCCTGCCTAAAACTCACACCATGTCGATGTGGTAAAAACAAAATGTGCAATTTTTCATTATATCGATACCAGAAGTATCAATTAATGTAAGGGACAAAACACGGTTTTTCAGGAGAGCCAAAAAATTTTTTTTTTTAATTTGCGATTTTATTTTTTTTAATTTGTTTATAACTTTTTACTGTGTATTTTTGACTTTAATGTCTGCGTAATTATTATAGATTCAACACACTAATCAGTCTATAAAACTTTTTGTTAAGTTTAAATAAATGTTCTAAATGTAACAGTGTTCTAATTAACAGTCTTACACACCTAGGTATCAATGTAAACTAATTATGTATAATTGACTCCATGATCTCTTTTAATTAACAGTCTTACAAACTATATGCTTTTAATAATTACGTTTAATTGGCTTTATAATTATAATCACCAAATTAATAAAAAAAAAAAATGTTTTCTCAGACTTAATCAACAGTCTTATTTATTAAGTAATTGAATGAATGTACTGGAAACGAAAGACAGATGAAAAAATATGAATTGTCTAAAAGATGAATGAATAAAATAATATAAATGATATGAATATTAATATAAGAAATATATATTATTACAAGAATAAATAATTAGGAATGGGTAGACAGATTATGATGATAACTATTAGTAAATTAAACTGTTAAATGGTGAAATTGAAATGGTTTCTTCTTAAAAAACTCTAATCATGAATTAAAGTAAGGGACATGTTATTTAAATCGACTGATTTGAGGTTTAAGGTAAGGGTGTAAATTATTTAACAATATGACTTACTTTATTTTTCAGAGAAAAAAAAAATGTAAACGTCTGTTACATCATTTTTTTTTGTCATAAATCGTTTTACGCAGGCCAAAATTTTTTACTGTAAGGGATTTTTTTTTAAAGATATTTTTTTTTAATAATACCAATCGATAGAGCAGAAAATTCTGAATCCAATGAGATATATATCTTATTTTCGCCAAAATATCCCTTACGTTAATTGATACTTCTGGTATCGATATTATTATGTATAGGGAATCCAATTCCGCATCAAAACCGCGATTCCGCAGGCCTGCGGGATATGCGGCATTGAGATTTAATAAAATATTGTTTTGTTTTGAGTGAAAAAAAAAAAAATAAAGAAGTAAATTTTGATTTTTTTCCTTTATTTATTTTCCTACAAATCTTATACATTTTAAATATTTCTTAAAATAAAAACAATATTAAAAACATTTAAAAATACAAAAAATTGTAGCCCACCGGTATCGGCACCAGGGTCCAAGCTACCGGCAACAGGGTCCAAGCTACCGGCAACAGGGTCCAAGCTACAGGCGGTCAGAGCTCCAGAGAGAGGAACCTCCTAACAATACGAGCCGTATCCAGGAGTACCGCTTTCTGAATCAAGCCCTTGAGCCAGCTGCCTAACGAGAGCCTATTCAGGTATTGGTCGAGGCTCGTGGCAATTAAGCCATGGGCTGGTACAACTATAGAGTCCACATCCCACATGTCGACAACCTCGTGAGCCAAGTCAAGATACTTGATTTGATTATCTTTCTCGGCTTTCACGAGGTTCTCATTATGCGGGATCGTTATGTCAATAATCATTGCGCACCGCTCTGATCGATCCATCCACCACCACAGCAAGCAGGCTTATTGGCTACAATAGTCCTGTCAGTGTTGATGGATCAATCCCAGTGCAATGTGATACTGCCATTTTCGAGAACTGGGTCGGGCACATACTTATAGTACGGCACTTCCGATTCCACAAGGTTGTATTTTAGAGCAAGTTGCTGATGGATAATCTTCGTCAATCGGGTACAAGGTTGTGTCTATGCAAGTAATCTCCGTTAGCCAGACGAGAACACCCGGAGATAATGTAACTGATTGATTCGCCTGGACGGTGGCATGCCCGACATATTCCCATAGTATGCGCGCATGACATTTGCATTGATGGATTGCGTCCATCGCATGCGCTGCACACTCCCGCCGGGAGCTGAGACCCTATCAGAGGCCGGTGGGCCTCGAGGTCCTAAGCCGTCTGGCGGCCGGCGTCCTTCCTGCCGACGAACAGGTGGTGGCGTCGTGGGCGGATATAAATACTCGTCGCTTGAGCTCGAAGCAACTGCCACGGCTGGTGTCACAGCACTCACGACGGGGCTGGATTCCGGCGACGGTGAGGCGGAGCTGAGCGACGGGTCCGAGGCGATAGGCGTGCGCGTCTTTCTGCTGCTCTGGTCAACATTTTCTTGATTTCATTTTTATTTGTCCAATTTTATGTAGGTATGACATACGTCATTCTTGATCACATTTTTTCCTTTTGTGTTTATTGTTATAAAATGGCTTCATTTTACAATTGTTATAGTAAGAAGAAATGGAGAAATTATAATATATAAAATGGGAGATTAGGTTCCAGACTGTTTAAAAATAATTATATAACGAAAATTATAGAATGAAACTACAAGACGTCTGTTGACGTTTAGTGTTGCTAGCTTATTGTTTTGTTAATTTTTATTATCATTATTAATATTAAGTAGAGTCAATTAAATTAAATGATGCTTTAGAGGTAAAAAAATTATCGGAACACAAATAAGTTTTCACTCGTTTAACTAACTTGCTATGAAAACTTTAGTAACAAAAAATATTTATTGTATCGTTGTATCGTCCCTTTTCACATCACAAGTAAGTGGCAAATGACGCATTAACTTCTTTTCAACAATCAACAACGCGCGAAGGTAAATACCCGTGCCGTGGGGACATCCCTAATCATGGAGTTGATTACCTGACATTGATTACGTTCCGTTCTGAAACAGGATTCACACAACATAAAATTAAAATTCGATTTTTTTTTTAGCTGTAATTTAAAAACTGAAAACTAAAGTATTTTCCGTACAAATGCTAAAGATAAGTTGTTAAATCACTTATTAGTGTTAACGTCGTCTGACAAATAAAATATATTACATTAAATATATTACATTTTTTTTTTCAATCTCGCAAATGTGATTTTTTTTTAATCCCGCATTTCAGATCCCGCAAAAAAGGAGCGGCAACCCGCGTTTGCGTGATTGAATTCCCTAATTATGATTGATCACTGATCCTATTGTTAAGACTATAATTAGGTTACAATTTATTATAATAAGGAAATAAAATGTTGATTTTGTGAAAACAAACAAAATATTTTATTTTTTATCCATTCAATGTAATGAACTAATGACCCAATATATTATCATTTTTAAATTGGCTTCAAATGATTTAATCTGTTTTTTTTTTTCATAAAACAGCTAAAAATTGAACTAACTCAAAGCCTACTGAATATATGGCGCGCGGAGGCACTACGTCGGGAGGAAACTCCGCTGCCGCGGCAAATTGCTGCTCAGCGGGACCTCCGGCGTGATCTCATGGCGACATGGAGAGAGCGACTGTCGCAACCCTGTGCAGGGCACGCCACCATAGTGGCGATAAGTCCCCTCTTTGAGGAGTGGCTAGAGAGGCGCCACGGCGCCCTCACCTACCGCCTGACGCAGGTCCTCACCGGACACGGTTGTTTCGGGAGGTTCCTGCACCGAATCGGGCGGGAGGAAACGCCCGGGTGTTTCCACTGCGAGGATCGTCCGGAGGACACGGTGGAGCACACCGTGGAGGTCTGCCCCGCTTGGGCGGAGCACCGCCGTGTCCTCGTAGCGGCGATTGGCGGCGGCGATCTCTTGCGTCCGGCCTTGGTTCAAGCCATGGTCCGGAGCGAGAGGGAATGGGAAGCCGTCACCTCCTTCTCCGAAGCAGTCATGCTAGTGAAGGAGGTGGCGGGACGTGAGAGGGAAAGAACCTCACGTCCCAGTCGCCGCGGGAGACGCCCTGGGCGTCGGGGGTCACGTGGTGGCTCCCGGCCACCGTAGGCGCGTGCCTGTGGACGGCGAGTTATGGGCCAGCTCGCCGTCCGGCCGTCTTATGACGACAGGCCGTGTCGACGGCGCGTTCGTGTTCCACGTGCGCCTCAAAGAGATGTCAGCAAATAAGTAGGGGTCCGCAAGGGCCGATGCCTGCCAGGGCTGCGGGACTGTTCGAAAGAGATACCGTGGCCCTGGAACACAAAGGGCAAAGAAGGAACATGGATGGGTTTTAGTCAGTACAAGTCTGACACTCCCTTCCGCTCCGCCCAGAGTGGGGGGGGTCATTTGATGATTTCCCATCCGGAAAAAAAAAAAAAAAAAAAGCCTACTGAATATCGGTAGAACATTTGGTGACATAATTTGTTTCATTTTAATCCTACTATGACGTCCTGCAAGGAATACGTCGAGTTACCAGTAAATCTTCATATAATTTAAAAGCTATCAAGATTTTTTTTCTTCCGGTACAACGGAATGATCCTTACACGAGACAGAGTTCCCCAGTTCCCCATGTAGTCTCACTTAAATGAAACATCCTGTGTATACAATACTTTATTATGTTTACAGAGAGGGAAAGATCAATTCAAAAACGCAAAAGAGGAGTTACCAGATCAGGTACGGTTTATTTATCCGGTAAGCACGCAATTTTTAATTAACTTAGTGCTAAGAGCAGTTAGGTAAAAGCTTACTTAATAAATAAATCACCAAAGTAATACACTTGGTTTTATAGTTAAAAAATATTAGTCTTGTAAGGTTAAGTTATTTACTTTAAAATCTTCAAAGAAATAGAATTTTTTTATCTATAATCTGCAACTTATTATTTAGTTAAATATAATTTCATATGATATTGTGACTGCAACGTTGGTCTAGTACGAATGGCATGTGACTCAAAGAGTGATAAATATAAATGTTGAAGGATGGAGACGGAGACGAAGACCAAAGAACCGATGGATGGATTGTGTGAGGAATGATATGAAAGTTATAGGAGTAAATGACAGCGTGTCGGTTGGTAGAGGAGAATGGAAGAAAAAAATGTGCTGCGCCGACCCAAAGTAACATCGGACAAGGGCAGGAAGATAATGATGACGTGGGTCTAGTGGTTGAAAGAGGACGGAGAGACTGCGCTGAGCATAAGGGCCTGGGTTCGATTCCCAGGTCAGGCAAAGTGTTATTGGGTTTTTCCGTCAGGGATTTCTCAGTAGCAGCCACGGAGTCAGAATATGTGCCCGGTTGATGGATATAAGCTCGCGTCCTATTAAATACATATTCGCCTCCTATTTTACTTTTAACAGTAGAAGAACTGTTTTCGAGACTTGCATTTTTGTACATGTTATGTTTTTGATGGGCTTGGACATATTGTGAATTGGAAATTTTGCGAATTGGACATTCTGCGAACTAGGCGTTCATTTTGCGAATTTGTACATTTTGAGACCGCTGGACATTTTGAGAATTGGACATTCTGCGCCTAAACGTAATTTATTTATTTATCTATTTATTTATTTATGTACACACAAAATACTCAACAAGACATAACATTAAGATAGAAGAGCACAAAGGTACTGCTTATTTCATGCGAAATCTCTTCCAGCAAACCTGCGAGAGGAAAGTAGGATTAGAAATGTAGACACAGTGTGTAGAAAAGACAAAACAGGAAAATAAATCAGTAATCGTCTTACCAGTACTTTTTTTCTGAGTCAACTTTCGCTTGGGGCAGGATTTCGCCGGTTCTCCTGAATTTTCAACCATTGTGATGAGCGGTTCCGATTATCGTACATGATCCATTTTTCATACAATTCATATTGTTTTATCACTCTCACCGAAGTGCCGCTGACTCTGACGTGGTTTGCGATGAATCCGCTTTCACGATCACTCTTAATTCTTCGTTGTCAACTTGAATCTCCGGCCGTCCATAACGTTTGTTATGTAGGTCAAACCGAAACCCAAATACACAAGCCTTTTGAATTTGGGATTACTAACCAAACGCCAGATATTTGAGATCAAAGTGGCCAGTTCGACAAACGCCAATCTACACTATAATATTATAAAGAGGAAAGTTTTGTTACTTGTTGTTTGTTTGTAACGAATAAACTCAAAAACAACTGAACCGATTTCAAAAATTCTTTCACTATTAGAATGCTACATTATCCCTGAGTAACATAGGCTATAATATAAGGTCTAACAATTCATACACGAAATATTTTCAGAGAATCATCTAACGGCTATAACGAAGCCATTTCAAGGGCTGAAAAAGTAGTATATTTTTATAAAAATAAATAAATTAAAATTACTTGACCCATTGACCCCAATAAATACTGGTTCCTTATTTTGCAACATCCATTACGCTAGTTTACTACGTCGTATTTACCTATTATCATTGATGCGGGCGGCGCGCAGCGCGCCTAGATCAAAGGAGCGCGCGCGGCGCGGTTAGATCAAAGTCGCGCGCGCGGCTTGCCGCACTCCTCTTCCCCGCGCCTCTTCAGTTCCACTCGGTATGCGTGACGCGCCGCACGCGCCTTAGCTAACAAACGATCAGTCGCGAAACAATGGTAACAATGCTGAACTATAGGTATACGAACCAGGAGTACCAGAACATGGTGATGTGCTACAGGGAATGTGGAAATGTTTCTCTCAGAGCACAAGCCCTCTTCCTGGAGCGTTATAGGAGAAAAGCATATCTGCAGACTATCCTAGGTGCTGTACAGCAGACGGAGGCAGGCAACGAGTGTCTGCTAGAATTGAGAATGACATGGTCGATTCAACATCATTCAACTACGGATCCATTAACAGTGTTATGTGTTGTGTTTTGTTGTATTGTGTTGTGTGTTATCGGGGGCTCAAAATAATGAACCATCACTGAAGATATCCCGTGAGTGATAGTACAAGTTTAGTGTTATTTACCTACAAAAAGACCAGTTTTCGGAAGCTAAGGAAATTCTCAGAAACAGCGTGTATCTGCAACAGTTAAGTAGGTAGGTATGTCACTTCCACGTCTTCCTATCTCTAGTACGATTGTTCAAATCAAGCCGCACTAAACACTGACAGTTCACATCTGTAGTACAACCAAAAAACAGCTGACGGATATTCGAATTTCGACGCTCGCTCGTCATAGTCGAAATGAGTTACAAAATTTTTCGAGTATTCTACACACATTTTCAAATTCGAGTTGGACACATCAGCTGTTTATTAGTTTACAGATGTGTAGGTAGGTAGATGCTGTAGAATACGATTTGTTTTGATCGCACCTAGGTTCCATTTCTTTGCGCTTGGGGCTCCAAGTTCTAGCAGGTCAGGGCAGGTGTTTGCGTCCAGACTAACACAGACTACTGTGGAGTTGGAGCGCGGTAACCATCAGGACCCGAAATGACTACCATTCTTGCGCGGTGTCATAACGTACGAACACAACCTCTCACGCTGCCCAGCATAGAATAAACAAGATGCATGCCGCCCGTCGCCGCGTCGGCGCGGCGCGGGTGTGGGGCGCGTCTCATTCATAGATTAGGTTTTGTGCAAAATGTCTCAAGAAATTTTAGAATTAGAATAATTTCGTAAAAACAAAAACATTTAGATATTTTTTTTTCGTTGGGATGGCCTCTTTACTACTTACTTGTAGAAGTTACTCTTAAAATATTTCGTGTATGAAAAGAAAAAAAAAAAATGTCCAGTCGTGCGAAGCCGGTAAGGACCTGATATTACTTGATTGATTGTACATACGTAATAAGAAGTAGGTACTTAACCCCTACGGGCCTATGCGAAAAAGTTGCATATCTTTGAGTCACCAGAAAGCAATTCCCGTCGTCTGGTTTTTTATTGAGCTACATATATGATGTACAGTCTTTGTTAGCTAAATCTCGTATTTTTCAGGAAACAATTGCAAAACAAGAAAGATCTGAAGACCTAACCGATTCGGATCGTGTCCTCACGGCTGGTAAATGTAATAAATGTTTTATTTAGCAATTTTATATGATATAATTCTAAAAACTCATTCCTTATGAATTCTCAGCATTGTCGAAAAGTTCCCACAGCGGCAAGATTGTGGAACTTAAGTCAAATTGGCAACAAAACATGACGCAGTTTGAGAAGATGAAAAGTGATCTTAATGTTCGTCAGGTTAGAACATTTTATATTTTTTAAGTAGACTAGACAGCAGTGGCGGAAGTTCCATACAACTCGATTCCTACCGGCTTCCCTTTGAAAAATGGCACAGTCAGTATTTTGTAGACAAATAATATAGTCACATTAAAGTTAAGTACTCCAGCTTAGACACTAGTCAAATAGTATATTACATACACATCTGTGGATCGCAGTACAGCCATTTAATACATCATAGGATTGAAAATATTTAAAAAATTACAAAAAATTTCATGTCAGCAAATAAAGCAACAGGTGGCGCCAAATAAGCCGATGCTCGGGTGTCAGAATTCAGAACTAAAATAGTATGGACACGCACACGTGACTTCGCGGCTGGCAGTACCGTTTTGTAGGGAGCCCGGTAAGCCAAAGATTATCGAGTTACGACAGGGACAGAAAAAGAAAGTATGTAGGGGAGAACGAGATAGAATGAGTAATGGTCGATATCGTATCTGGTACCAACTAGTATTTTTTTTTTTTTCAATCAATCAATCACATATTTTGTTTAACATAGGTATGGTTACAGATACCAGATAGTATATTGTCTAGAATATGTGCACTATGTTTTGCCAATTTATGGCGTACAAAATTAACAAATAAGATGGCATGTCAATAGATTACATTAAGAACAAGAAAAAAAAAACAGTCAATTTAAAATAATTATGTCAGTTAGTTACCTAACTCACACATGTCATTAGAATTTTAGATAAATACACATTTATACTTAATCAATAAATAAAATCATAATTGGCAGGTCGGAATCGTCATAGTGCCTCTGTTTATCAGTAGTAAATTTAGTGATGGAGTAGTAACATCTATCTATAAGGAATTTAAACAAAGACCTCATAAAGGACGCCAGACACTCTTTATTTCTGATAGCTTCTGGTATACTGTTATACATTTTTGGGGCCATACCTAGCACACTTTTGGCATTGCACAAGTCCGAGGCCATGAGTTTTCATGGGCCTCGGAATGCGCCACCGTCGGGATCCCTACTGACGGCAGGAGGGGTTTCCATCGGCGTCGGGTCGACGTTGAAGTACCTAGGACTCGTCCTCGACAGCCGGTGAAACTTCGTGGGGCATTTCCGACGTTTGGCTCCCAAACTGGAACGGACAGGGGCTGCCTTTAAGCGGCTCTTGCCCAACCTGAGGGGTCCAAACGCCTCCTGCCGGAGGCTCTACACGGGGGTCGTGCGGTCCATGGCCCTTTACGGGGCCCCGGTGTGGGCGCATTCTTTGAAGCGGCAAGCCGCCCACAACCTGAACGCGCCCCAAAAGGTGATAGCCATAAGGCTAATCCCCCCCGGATTAGCCTTATGTCCGGCGAGGCAGCTAGCCTCCTTGCCGGATTGCCGCCATGGGATCTGGAAGCGATAGTCCTTGCGCGCCTGCACGAATGGCACGCGGAGGCACTACGTCGTGGGGAAACTCTGCTGCCGCAGCAAATTGCCGCTTAGCGGACCGACCTTCCGGCGTGATCTCATGGCGACTTGGAGAGAGCGACTGTCGCAACCCCGTGCAGGGCACGCCACCATAGTGGCGATAAGTCCCCTCTTTGAGGAGTGGCTAGAGAGGCGCCACGGCGCCCTCATCTACCGCCTGACGCAGGTCCTCACCGGACACGGTTGTTTCGGGAGGTTCCTGCACCGAGTCGGGCGGGAGGAAACGCCTGGGTGTTTCCACTGCGAGGATCGTCCGGAGGACACACCGGCGGCGAGTTATGGGCTAGCTCGCCGTCCGGCCGTCTTATGACGGCAGGCCGTGTCGACGGCGCGTTCGTGTTCCACGCGCGCCTCAAAGAGATGTCAGCAACCAAGTAGCGCTCCGCATGGGCCGATTCCTGCCAGGGCTGCGGGACTGTTCGAAAGAGATACCGTGGCCCTGGAACACAAAGGGCAAAGAAGGAACATGGATGGGTTTTAGTCAGTACAAGTCTGACACTCCCTTCCGCTCCACCCAGAGTAGTCATTTGATGATTTCCCATCCGAAAAAAAAAAAATACCTAGCACACTTTCACTGATTTAATTAATTATGGTTGCGTTCAATAAGTTGATCCTTGAAGGTGACTTAACATCCTTTCACACATATAATTTTTTTTTTTATATTTTATTTTGTTTGCGTTTTTTAGGAACTTTATTTCAAGTGTAATCGTGAAATAAGATATTATTTCAATTGCTAAATTAGTATATTTGTTTGAGAAAATGTATTTAATTTTAGTTTGTGTCATCCTAAATCGTCTTTGCACCAGACATGGAGAAGACGTTTTCGTCTTTTTTTGATGATGATTTAAAATATATATTTGTTTTGTAGTTTTTAATACAAATCCTATCAGTATTAATAATTTCGATGAATTGTGCAATAGTTAATTTAAAATTGATTAAATTTTTTTTTTTTTAACACCAATGCACATTTTTATTTTTGCTGAAATAAGAATGGTCCAAGTATAAACAATCTAACCAATGTGTTAAAATTTTTGAGGTGGCTGGTGGTAAAAATCTAAATGCAATCATTTAAATTTTTAGAAGAATTTGAACTGCATCCGTAAATAGTACCTTAACGGTTACAAATCCGTTTTTTTCGCAACCTTTTACCCCCTCCTGACTCAAACTAGCGACGCCCTTGCAGAGGCGTACTAAATAGTATGTACACCCGCGTTTTGACGAGTTACGTTTAAGTCTCATGTCTAAGGGGCGAGCCTATTGTGAGTCTCGGGTTGGCCTCAACTGAGCGCGGACGCGTATTGCTTGCCGAAGTGATAAGGGACTCATCGCGAGAATAATGTCGTCAAAAACTGTAAAATGTGTGAATTGCAACATTGTGATTAACGAACTTTTGGCTTTTCTAAGAAATGTGTTGGAGTTTATGGATGAAGAGAGCATCCATCAGTTGTGTACATCATCCTTCATAGCTTTATTTGAAGTTTCCTTGACCTCTCAAAGGCCTTCGATCTCGTTTACTATGATGTGCTTTGGGATAAGTTGAGGGACAGGGGTACCCCTGCTGAAATACTGAAAATCTTCCAGTTCTGGTATACCCCTCAAAAGAACCAAGTAAAGTGGTCTAACACTCTCTCTCCAGCATACGTATTGAAATGCGGTGTGAGACAAGGGGGTTTGACATCCCCTAGGCTCTTTAATCTGTATGTTTATGGCCTCATCACCGAGCTCAGCAGCATGAGTGTTGGATGTCGAATAAATGGAGTGAGCGTCAATAACATCAGCTACGCGGATGACATGGTGCTGCTGGGCCCGACTGCTGGGGCAATCAAGGAATTGCTCCAAGTCTGTGAGACTTATGCTGCCTCACATGGACTTATTTATAATTTCACCAAGAGTATATATGGTCTTCAGGGCCGCTGGTAGATGTCCAGATTCTGTACCTGAAATTATAAAGATGAACGGGCTCCATTTAAACAGAGTGTTCAAATTTAAGTACCTTGGACATTTCATCACCGACGACCTTAAGGATGATACAGATATTGAGAAGGAGCGTAGGGCACTGGCGGTCAGAGGCAACATGTTGGCCCGTAGATTTGCTCGGTTCTCTGACTACTCAAAATTACTCTTTTTTATGGCCTACTGTCAGAGCTTTTACGCGAGCAATCTATGGATCAACTACACGAAGATATCGCTGGATGTCCTGCGCGTACAATATAGTAATGCTTTCAGGATCTTGTTGCGACTGCCCCGTTTCTGTAGCGCCTCAGAAATGTTTACCGAGACCCACACTAGTGGCTTTCATGCCTTAATACGCAAAAAGACGGCTTCGCTGCTGTGCAGAGTGCGGAATATTCTTGGAGCTGTGGCGAAGAGCTATACTCCAAATATTAAATATTTTGTACGAAGGTTGATTCGGTAGGAAGCACGTTTCCTGCCTTGTCATTCTTTGTTTTTAATACAACTGCTATCTTTTATGTCAATGTTACTAACACTAAAATTTAAGCTGTGTGTAATACCAACAAAATATAGATCACTGTTATACGAAATAAATGAATTTTATCTACTTGGCATAAATCCAGACTCTGCTACGAGAAATTCCTGATAAAAATAGCCATAACACTTTTGACCTGGGAATCGAACCCAGGACCCTCATGCTCATCAGTTGCGCTTGCAACCACAAGACCAACGCGGCAATCGAGGAAGATTGAAATAGTGCTGCAGCTAAACGGCAATTGCGCAATAATGAGTGTTAACGTTCTATGTATATTAATTACTACAGAAAGCAATAGTGGAGCTTTATACGCTGATGAGAAACACGCACACCAAGATGACGCGGTTAGGTCAGAAGGAGATCCTGCCGCCCGCCGACGACTTGCGCATCATGAACGTGGCCAAGTTGTCCGCGGAACACCTGCTGCAGCTCTGCTCAGTGCGACCTGAAGATAAATTTCAAAGACTCGGCAAGACTAAAGGTAAGTAATCTCCATACTTTTATGTTTCTCTAGTCAGCACCGAGGAATTTCAGCTCAAACAAGCCCACTAAATCTCTTCGTAAATGAGCGTCTAGTGTATTAAGCCAAAAATACTCAACGAGGTGGAAAAAAATCAAAAATTACTGCGGTCACGACTTTTTTTTTTGAACTTTAAATTCGACGAATTTATGTTGTGGCGTAATAATGTGACCTGTGTGCATCCATTAAACGCCAATTTGATCTGTCTATTTGTTAATTGTTGCCGATGAAATGCATACTTCAAGTACTTTTTTGAAAATTTCTTATTATTATTATTTCTAAAATACCGAATTTTAAGACTAAGGCTTCTTGTGTCATTGTAACTGATTCTTTTTAACGGATAAAAAAAAAGAAAAGAAAACAGACCAGAAAATCTATAAAACGTCCCCTGAAAATCCGACCATTATAAACTACGTTCCACCTTTTTGTCTAATTGCACTCGACAGCATCGCGCGGCAGAAGTGATGAAAACGCGCATTAGCATCGCTACTGTATTGATGCAAGCGGTCGAATGTTTCTGACAAAATCGGAGGAAGAAGCGCGACCGCATCGCGATAGTTGCTATACAGAATCGTGGTTACGTGGACGAAGGTACACAGCCAGCGACAGCATTGGGACTATACAGTCGGCTGTTATGCGTTTGCATCGCTACTGCATCGCTGCAAAAAGTGGCAGTGGGCAAGGGCCTTGACTTGAATTTTTTTTTTTTTAAAGTGAATTATTTCAGATAATCAAATGCCTAACAAAACGCCACAAGAACTTGACATGAACAAATTATACTCCATGCCGTCCAAGTTGGTTGCCACTTGCGAACAGACTCTGTTCAAGAGGAAGGAGATCATAGATTGGTTTGAATCTTTGAAAGACGAAGATAAGGTATGGAAAATTCCCATAGTTACCTCTATTAGATTAAATGTTGGCAAATGAAAAGCAATCACCATACATTTCTTTAAAGGGCATTAAATTGGAAATACTTTCCAAGAAGATTAATGAATTTAAAGCTGAGAACGAAATGTTAAAATGCTCCTTAAAACAAGCTAAAGGAGAATTCGTTAAGGAGCTAAACGAAATTATAGAATTTATGCGGTGCGTGTATCTAAAATATTTACGTTACGATTCTATTTTATTCATTTAATATGCGTTAACATGTTGTGAAGTTATTGTTATCAGGAAAACTGTAAAAGAAACAGTAGCACTGCAGATGGGTACGGAAGAACTGACGTACACATTATCGGATCTAAATTCGCAGAATGCCGATTTGCGAAAACAAATTCATAATTCCGACCATCTACGGTCGCACACAAATAAAGCCAAAGTTGAGGTACCTTAGCATTTTGATTCAGTTACTTATGTGATCCATTATGAATGTTAAATTAATAAATTACTAAAAATAATTTAATTTTCAGGGGCTCGAAAAGGAGCTCAAGGAAGAAAAGTTGAAAAAAATATTAATAAGGGATCGTTTGTCTCAAGCAGAAGGTCAAATCAAGATAGGTGGGGAACGAGCTTCTCAATTAGAAGCAGCTTTGGAACAGGCTCACTCACACACTTGGTCTTTAGAGCGCAATATCCAGCAACTAAATGAACAAGTTGGTTTTCGAATAAAATTGACAAAATAATATTACTCTATTACTTTCATTTTAAAACATCTCTTCTCGTTTTTTAGAACCAAGCATTACATTCTAAATTTGATTTAGAACTCAACAATTTAAGAGAATCTATCCGGGAAAATATTATACATTTAGAAGAAATAAAGGAAGCTCGTGAAACATTACAAACTGAGTAAGTTTAAATCGTAATAAGTAGTTTTATTTTATTGATTGTACAATCTTGTTTTAGTTATCATTCTTAACCTTTTTTTTTTTAATTAAATAATAGAAAGGAAGATCTAGAAAAACGCCTTGGGGATCTATCAAAGCATTACCAAGAATCACTTGAAATTGTCAAACATGATATGAACGTGACTGTTGCAAAGCTTATTGAAGCTGAGAGCAAATACGAGGAAAATGTAGGAGAGAAGAACAGCCTCGAAGTAAAACTGGAATCATTACGTTCGAAACTTTTGGAATCTGAACTTCGGGTTAAAGATTTTGCGAAAGAACTAGAGGAAACAAATGAGAAATTAAGTTAGTTTCTGTCTTTAGATATAGATTGTTTTCAAAGAAGATCCTTAAATGTTACCTAATTGAATATAAGGGTTGCACTTTGACTAAACTTTGAAAAGTGAGGTTAGCATCCCATACGAATATGAATCTTATAAGCATTCGCATAAGAATTCGTTCAATGTCATGTCATGTAAATGATCGTAAGGCGAATATGAGCCAACGTTTTATTCAAATACGAACATTAATAATATAATGAGTGTAAAAAGATCCTTGCCGAAAGGCACATGTTCTCCTTTTCACTGCATTTTTTTTTTTATTCTGGTCCATACCTTTTAGTTACGGATATATTGGAGGTCAAAGTCCAACGTTTACACAAGTTTTTTATACCTGCTACAAGATTTTATTGTTATTGCTTTACTTTAAATACTTCCATAACCCCTATACTATTCAATGCATGTATCAGCACAATGTTTTGACATTGAGTCCTACCGTAAACCGAGATTTTATCACCCCAAAAAAAGTTGATTTCTTAATTACCAATTCCTATTTTTGCGACCTAGTTTGCTTGAATGCTTGGTTGACGGATTCGTTTACAGCTTGTATATGATTAGTGTTCTCATTCATGTGCGACGCGTACTTAGTAAAGTCAAAGTACGGTCTGTGAACTTAACCTGAAACATACTTACTTCTGTTTCAGGTGTTGCAATGACCACTGAGGAAGAGTTAACAGCTAATAAGCGTCATTTAGATATTGCGTTAATGGAAATCGAAGATTATAAGAAAATTTTAGCGGAACAATGTGAGACTATAAAGGAATATGAGGTACGTATTACAAATGAACGTAGTTTTTCCAAAATGTGCCAACCCCTCATCAAAATTTCTCCAATTAACGTTGAATAATTTAATATCTGTTCTAAGCATGTGTTTTGGGATGTGGGACAGATTTAACTGGATAGTCAGATACCACATTTTAAATTTTGCATTAGTTAGACATTGAATTGAACAAGCGATTGTGGGATGGCTCATTATGGCAGAATTAAGTCCAATGTTGGATCTAGACTAGCTCCAAAATAAAGTCTCTTGTATGTATAATAATATTGTTTTAACATTATTTAACCTATCTACGTGCAGAACAATATCAAAGAATCGATCAGTTTAGAAGAAAATCTGAAAGAAACTCTTATAAATAGAGAAAAGTTGATATCAGATCTTGAAATGAATAAGTCATTGCTGGTAAAGCAATTACAAGAAAGGTAAATCAATTTTTTTTTTTTCCCCTCGAGTATGACGGAATCCGACCGCTAGCATAGTCGAGGGTAGACGGGCTGCCGGGTACTAGGAGCCATTTTTATGTTGCGCTCATCATTAGGGGGGTTTTGCCAAAATCGCCACGCTTGTCAGGCGGGTTGGTGATCGCAGTACGGTTATTACGAAAAGCACAGAGAACGCTGCTGCCTATTCTCTGGTAAGTCCCTTAGTCGCCTCTTACGACACCCACGGGAAGATAATGGGTCAGTAAGTTTATTAAATACAAAAGTGCTGCATAATAGTCAGTTTTTATATCAATTTAGAAATCACACTTAAATAAGTACTGCTTTGGTAGGTACCCAAAACCAGTAAATGAAAAACATAACGTGCCTTTAGATGACCTGATGAAATTAATAAAATAATTCATAACTCATTATTTTTTGTAGTGAAAGCAAAATGGAATCATATGAGGAACAGTTAATCTGCCTTAAAAATAACATTGCAGAGTTTCAAGAAGATTTTGGCGAGTTCGAGAACCTACATGAACTTCATAAAATGGTAACGGTTTATAATACGGGGTGTGTAAAGATATGGATCTTTACACATACGTACTGTATACAAAAATATTGCTGGTAAAACGACTTTTCTTCTAAGTGTAAAAAAAAACGATTTGCAAGACAGAGATTTTGGGTGTATCCATGGTACGGGAGTCATAAGAGAGTACTTTATGTTAAGTTATAAGTATCACAATTAACCCTACCGTTCTAAACATTTTGGAACTTGAACTATTCATATATATCTCCATTAGCAGAGGAATCCTAGGTATGGTCTAGTAAAAAATCGTAATGACAGGAAGACAAAGCAACTCTCGAACATCGTTATGCGTCTTTTACACCCGTATTTTCTTCTTATATAAAAATCTCGTGTCACGGTGTTTGTGGTCGCACTCCTCTGAAACGGCTCGACCGATTTTTTATGTATATTTGGTAGGTATGAGAATAGGTCGTAAAGTATATTTCACACCGCTAGGTGATTAAGGGGTAAGTAGGTACGGTAGGGTAAAAAAGGTGCATTGCAACGCATGCCGGGCACAGCTAGTAATTTATAAGATGTATCAGGTTTGATCAATGACAATTTCATAACTAGGTTTCAATAAATTTTCTAAAATAATCAAAATTTAGGTTAATCAACAACGAGACAAGTTGCTAGAAGAAACTAGACAAAATGGAGAACTCGCTGAAGCATTGAAAAAAAAAGATGTGGAATTGGAGAGGCTCGTGGACCTCATTGCAGAACAAGAAAAGCAGCTAGTACAACGTAACGGTTTAATAAAAATGCTATCAGGAAAAGATGAAGAGCACACTAATATAATTAAACTGTTACGAAATAATTTGGAATTGAGAACTCAAGCGGATATGGATGTAAGTTTTTTTTTAATGAACAACATTTAGGTGTGACATACACCGAGAAATTTTAATGGTTGTTTTCCCGCAGCGAAATGGTTTTGTCTCGGTAATACAATCGTTTTATAAACAGATAAAATATTAGAAACAAACTATGGCACCATTGTGATAAACAAAACTCGAAAGCGACCACGAACCAATAGTAATACTTCCCGATACCTACGCTCGACGCAAGCTGGGCACCGAACGGCCGCGCGGCCGTTGACCCGCGTGCTTTTCAATCAGCTGATAACTTATGAGTTAATGAAACATAATAAGCTTTACCCAATAAGTTGTTCAGATTTTCCTTTCATATTTTTACGGGCTTAGGACCGTCAAAAATACTTTTTTAGTTGCAATTTACTGAACAAGAACTTAAACAAAAACAAGTTTATTATCTGAGAAAAATAATTTTCTGAATTAGAAACCTAACAAAGTTTTTGAGGCGTATTTCTATCAACTTTTAAACAGCGGCAAAATTTTTTTTTTTAGCTTTCTTCTCCATTCCTCTAAGAACTTAATAAAAAAAAAATCCCATGAAAATCCGACCGAACTTCGTTCCACCTTTTGAGTATTTTTTGTCTAATTGCACTCGGCTAATAATAATTATCGACATTACTTAAACGTCATTAGGGGAAACGCGTACGAGATGATCCTTTGGGGTAAGAGGAGCCTTTTCGATGGCAGCAAAACTATAACCTAGCGGCGCCTAGGTGTTTTTCTCGGTAATCTATAGCTCCCAATACCTCCGCGCTTTATTCTGTGAGTAAAGAATAGGTACTTACATTTTTGTGAAACAAAAAAAGTAAGGTTGATTCTAAGCTTGGGTAGCTTTTGTCCTAGGCAGTCAATTGCAATTGCGCTCTCACTCTTTCACCCGTGCGTGTGAAACTATGTATTCATTGTGTGAGTTACGTCTGAACACTGCACACGCGCATTACTGCCTGCGTACAGTCGAGCACATTACAATTTGTAGTCTTTTTTTATTGTTTTTGTTGCAGTAGGTACTTTAAACAGTGTTTCTATTAAGAAACTAAGAAATAAAGTGTCTTCATAAAAAATCTATATGTATAACGCAAATACATATTAGGTTAATTAATTAGTACTAACTGGGTTGTGGAGGTCAGATAGGTAGTCGCTCCATGTAAAATACTGGTATTCAGCTGCATCCGGTTAGACTAGAAGCCGACCCCAACATAGTTAGGAAAAGGCTAGGCAGATGATGATTATATTAGGTTAAATTAGGTTAGTTTACTTTAAAACAGCTTGCAAAGTAACTTGCAAGAAAACTTATTCCTGGTTTTCACACCGTCTTACGGATGTTATCATTTTAGTCCGTTCGCTTTTCAAGTCAATCCTAAATGTAGCTCTAACCAACCTGTGGTCACTCCCTGCGTTGAAGCGTGAGAGAACCAAGACATCAGTGACGACGTACTAATGTGAGCTGATTATATAATCTATCTCACTCTTAGAGTAACCATCTGGACTTACCCAAGTCCACTTTCTCGACGCTCTTTTTTGGAAAAGGTATTCATTGCGTATAGTTGTTGTTAATGTACTAGAAAATTAACAAGGGTTTGTCCTCTTTTATTACGCAAACCAAGACCAAAATTCCCAACAGATTTTTCATTACTCAACAATTTTCCAACTCTGGTGTTGAAATCGCCAATTATGGTGGGGTAGTGGCATGGTGCGCCATTAAGGGCTTTTTCAATATCGTCATAAAACGACTCGACTTGTTTGTCGGGATGGTCAGATGTTGGAGCGTATGTTTGGATAATATAGTATCGTTGGTTAAGTTTGATTAAACAAATATAAAACAAACGCGTGTGGATATACTTTTAATGTTGAAGACGATTGTTAGATTTAGATAACTTACTATCTCGGAAACATGACGCTTTAGAAGATTTTGTCTCATACAATACTAGATTGTATTGATACCAGCTATGGATTAGTACAGGATTTACGCGACTGCTATTTTGAAAAAATCAAACACGATCTCAAAATATATCAAATCGGTCTACAGCGACTGCAGCACTTGTTACATAATACATACGTATATAACTGTGTGTGCTGTAATAGTAGTAAACTTATACTGTCACTTACGGGATATCTGCCGTGATTGGCAACAAAAGATCCCATAAGACCCCGAAAGTGATAGTATAAGTTTAGTTTTAAACCGTGAAAGCTTAAAACAGTGCTTTTAATAGTAGTAGACGAAACAATATCAAACTTAAGTGTTTTATTCTTTTATCTTTAGATGAACCAGCAGATAACCGAGAAAAATGCAGAGATTGAAACTCTTATCACAAGCGTGGAAACGAGGAAACAACAAATATCCCAATTAGAGAAAATCATTTTAACGTTAGAAGATCAGATGCGCAAAGCTAGTATGCAAAGGAGAAAAGATCAAGATAAGATCAATTTACTAGAACATAAGATAGCACAATACGAAGCGCGTAAGGAGAATAGACGCAATGATACGACTTCAAATAACTTAGATAGTTTATTAAAAATTATAGAAGACGAACTAGGAACTTCTTTTGACGCAAATAAGAAACGTGATTATGTCACAAATAAAAGGAAATATAGTCCAGATCGAAGACAAGATAAGCTTGAAAACTTTGATTGTCACAATGGTGAGAATAACCAGACCATGTACCAAGGTGAACATGAAACGCTTCCGACAAAAATTGTCCAGGGCAATTTTGTAAAGAAAACATACAGGCCAATTAGTGATGAGCAATTTACAGGTGAAAATCTAGATCGCAAGAAAGCTATTACGAGTATGAATACACAGAGATGGGTTAAAGCTCCAGAAACGAATAATTATACCACTATCAAAGACAATAACTATCCACCTTTCACAGGGTTGCTGCCAGCTGGTAGCCACCTCAAAGATAACTTGCTGTCTAGAAATATACAATTATTGACAACGAATCAACTACGTGACGAAAAGAAATCCAAGATGTTTAAAATAGCTGGCCATAGGCTATGAGTGCTGTATTGATAGCGTCTGTATTGTTTGTGTTGTTCAGTTTATAACTTGCTTCTGAGAAATAAAATTTTCTTGAGTGCATCTTTAATAACAAAATTTATTGACATTGAAACATGCAGATAAAACGTTAATTTAAAAAGGTGATACATGCTTCAACTGTCATTTGCAAAATTCATATCCATGAATGCCCACAATCTGAAAGAAGAAAATACAAAATTAGCGGCGTTGTAAACTAAATTTGAGTACACAATGTTTCACATTACTCCGCATTTACCTCGAGGTTTAGGTTTATATGTTGTTACTGTCTGAAGCAACGTCAATACACATGTAGTACGATTGCCTGTATGATAAATGTAAGTCTAGAATTTTATGACACTTTCCCTGCTGCACAGTAATGACCTCATTGTTCCTGATATTGTTGGGTACGCAGACGACAGCACTGTCATGGGCCAGCGGTGAAGAAGTGCTTCATTGAGAGATGTCATTGTAGAGCGAACGAATTCAATCTTAAAGGTAGCCAAACACGCTAGGATGTACCTGACAGGTTTTCCTGCTACAGTTGACCTGTACAGGTAAACCGGAGCGTGTATGTTTCAAAACTGTGTAGTTTTGTACTCGACGCAACTCAACCTTACCTGACGCGGGTGTACGGCTATGGCTACATTTACATCTGCCTAGCCTTTTGCCAACTATGTTGGGGTCGGCTTCCAGTCTAACCGGCTGCAGCTGAATACCAGTATTTTGCATGGAACGATTGCCTATCTGACCTCTACAACCCAGTTACTACTGGGTAATACGATACCCCTTGGTAAGACTGTTTAGTCTTGTCTTCAAGTGGGGTGATGAAATTTTTGAACGCCACCAAAACACGTGTCTGTTCACCGCCAAAAGTTTGCCAGGGTACATCTGTACCAGTAACCGACAGCCTCGAGTTACATGGCAAAAGTTGAACGCGAATCTGAGCTTCGGTGCCTACATTGAGTCGAAAGTTCAAACTGCGACAAAAAAAGCTGGGTATCCTAAATAAGTTTAAGCGTTACTTCAAGCCTGGACAGGTTTCAGTCTTATATAAAGCTCCAGTCCGGTTCGACATGAAGTATTCCTGTCACCCTTGGGATGGCTCAGCCAAATACAAACTAGCTACACTCGACTCTGTTGAGCGCACAGCCAAGAAGCTCATTGGTGACGATAAGCTTGTGGGCACCAAGCTTCATAGCCTGGCCCACCGCCGCAAAGTTTACAACAAACAAAGTTACAGACTGTGCTTCGGTGAGCGTTCCCACAAGCTCATTCCATCATCTCCCTTCCTTCAATCGGAATTCCAGAAGTACTGCAGGTTATCACCAATATCTTGTTCCCTGCCTGCGTCGGTGTTCCCAAGTTCATATGACCCCAACTATTTAAGTCACGTGTTAATAGGCTTCTTTTGGACTAGCTCGTGCCATCGTCGACCTCAACTCTGTCCTCAGGACAAGATTGAGGTCAAGAGTCAAGAGTAGGCCCATTTTATATGCATTTTATATGCTACCGGCAATCTGTATAATCCGGTATTCTATACAACACCTAGGCAGTGTATAGAATACCTAAAACGTGTAGGTAAAGTATGAAATATTATTTATTTTATACTTTACCTAGGTATTCTATACAATGCCGAATGCGCATCTAGTAATGTGTGTAAAAGACGAGAGTAGAGAAGGAAAAATAAAAACATGGCAGAAGGCTTTTTTTTTTCGGGTGGGAAATCTTCAATTGATCCCCCCCTCCCCCCCGCTCTGAGTGGAGCGGAAGGGAGCGTCAGACCTGTACTGACTAAAACCCAACCATGTTTCTTCTTTGCCCTTTGTGTTCCAGGGCCACGGTATCTCTTTCGAACAGTCCCGCAGCCCTGGCAGGCATCGGCCCATGCGGACCCCTACTTATTTGCTGACATCTCTTTGAGGCGCAGGTGGAACACGAACGCGCCGTCGACACGGCTTGTCGTCATAAGACGGCCGGACGGCGAACTAGCCCATAACTCGCCGTCCAAAGGCCCGCGTCTACGGTGGCCGGGAGCCACCACGTGACCCCCGACGCCCGGGGCGTCTCCCGCGGCGGCTGGGACGTAAGACTCTTTCCCTCTCACGTCCCGCCACCTCCTTCACTAGCATGATTCGCAGAAGCGAGGTGACGGCTTCCCATTCCCTCTCGTTCCGGACCATAGTTTGAACCAGGGCCGGACGCGAGAGATCGCCGCCGCCAATCGCCGCTACGAGGACACGGCAGAAGGCTTAGGTTTTAAAGTTGTTTGTCCTTTATGTGCAAAAAACGCCTTAGCTATAGAATACCGCATCACTTCCAAAGATAATTTGACATAACAAGCTCAGAAAATGCTTAAAACTTCTGAAAAAAATATCCCTCCGTGGCGTTGGGTACTACTGTAAGAATCCCTGTTCCGGAAGTCGATAGAGGTCGCAGTGATACTCGCACTTTACTAGCTGTAGTCTTACAAAAAACAGATGACGAACTTTATCAACTAGGCACAAAGCAAGGCGTTGTTAAGACTTGTATTCAAGACAGCAGTTTACAGTTTGTCATCAAGAATTGCTAAAAAAGAAAACGTCCCTAATCTAGAAACGACACTCCGTACAGTTGCGTCTCTACTATCTAGGGGGCAGGTCAGGGAATTGTCAAATTTAATGTAGTTGCAAAAAAATACTGCGATACTAAAAAGTATTATTTTGTCTTAAAAGTAAGATTTTAAGCACTTCAAAATGTCATAATAGTTCCTCATGTAAGAATTAATATTTTTTTTGTTTTTACTTACGGAATTTTGATTAGGCAGTAGACCTATTTATTATTTTTACAGAATTGTTTTGTTTCTTAATTTGTTTATACTTATTCCGTACCTGATGAGTACTTGTAAGGAAATTACATTATGTTACTCATAGCCAGAAGAATTTTTAGTTTCACGTTAATTTTATTGTGATTCTACTGTAGTAACACAAAGGTACTTTTTTGAAGATTATTTTAAAGAATAATTTATTGATTATATATAAGTTTATAATGACTAAAAACTTTTCATGTCTTAATTTAACATTTCCTTGCATAGGACCTAGTAACTTAAGATTAAATAAGTCTTTTTTGTGTGCAGTCATTCTTAATTTTTCTGCAGAAAAATGCCTACCGTTTTTATAAAAATATTTTTGAGGAGCACCTTAATTATTCATTTTAATAAAGTTGATCTTAAGTAATAGAACATATTCCATTTGCCCGTCATTTTGTAAGTAGGCCGGTTAACATTGATAAATATAGACCAAAATCTATTTATTTTAAACATTGCCGGTGAACCAGCAGGATCCCTAGGAATTGTATTCATTACCTAGATAAAGTATGTAATGGGCAATAATATTCATAATATTTCATACATTGCCTGGATACCCCAGGTATTCTATACATTCCCTAGGTATTGTATAGAATACCTGAATTATACAGATTGCCGGTAACATATATAAAAAATACATGTCGAAGAACAAGTATCGTAGTTCTGCATGGATGTAAACGCGGGGTTAGGAAGACATCCTAGACAACATAAGAATTCATAATGCTTTATTTTATCGACTCCCATTTCTGATTTCTGCCTTTATGGGGCCTTTACGTACTGAAACCAAAAACATAACAAAAAAGTAGCAAAATATAAATGGTAAGATCGACTGTGTGAAAGATGATATGTCTAGAAAGGAAGTCATTGTTGAGATGACTAGTAATATAGGTGTATAGGAAAAGAAGACATGCTGTGCCGGCCCCAAATAAATTAAGAGAAGGGCATGAGAATGGGTCATAACGATGTAAACGTTGGAATAAAACTAAACTTGAATTTTTGTTGAGATTCATCACAGACACGTTTGGCCACCCGTCCTGTTGCGTTCGTAAGATTTCTCTCTCGAGTATCGATCGGCGGCGCTCCAGCTGCGTGCGCACGCGGCCCTCGCGCTCCAGCTGCAGGCTCTGCGCCACTACGGCGCTCTCCAGGCGCAGCACTCGCGCGCGCTCCGCTCGCAGCGCCGTCCACGTGTCGGCGGCGCTTGCACACACCAACGACAACGATCCCGACACCTATTTATCATACAATTTTCATTCCCTGGTTTACATTTTACGATACTAAATTACAATAACACTGTTGTGCGCATGTTTTGGTTATAACCTCTATCTCGCCTAATGGGAAAGAGTTAGAAGATAGATAGAATATACTTTATTGTGTACCACAATTGTAACACAGCTCTTTCACAATATTGTTAATTCTATGGTTACAATGACGGTATTATCGCTGCGCAGCGAAGAAAGAGAGAGCTACGATGTAACAAGGAAGTGAGAAGCTCACCTCTGCTTGGGCACCGTCATCGAGAGGTGTTGGTTCGACGCGGCCATCAAGCAGCGCGGATAGGTCGCGGCGGGCGCGGACCATCCGTGCGAACAGGTCCGCGGAGCGCTCGTGTCGCTCCAACATGAGTGCCCGCGACGCTGCTGCCGTCACCAGTGCGGTCCGCTCGCGGGACAGCGACTCTACTTGCATGTGCAATTCCAGAAGCTGTTGAAAACAGACCAAGCATTTAAATTTAAAAACAAATTAACTTTAGACTCAAAAATAATAAAAGTGTGGTAGTAGCGCGTTTATGTCTTTTTCACGAAAAACAAAAACGCGAGCTATGGACAGCGGTGAAGTAATAATTATGATCCTCACATTACTAACATGATCATCATCTGCCTAGTCTTTTCACAACTATGATGGGGTCGGCTTTCTGTCTACGACTGAACGACTATTGCCGATCTAGCCACCACATCCTTAATTAGTACTGGGTAATACGATTCCTCTTGGTAAAACTGGTTGTCAGACTTTCGAGACACTGACTTCCTGTAACGGCTGGCAAAGATGTACAAATGACAGCCGTGTCGAACGTCTTTACGTGCTTTTCGTGACAAGTAGATAACTCTGTATGTAATAGATGGTCACCCATCCATGGATCGACCTTAGCAAGCTCTGTTTAACCTTGAGTATCGACCCGCGTGGCTATAATTTAGCCACGAGCTCCTTATATGCACATAACTGACATTACATTACATTTTGCAAGTAATTTAATTTTTCGAGTTCTGTAAAAGGGTGAAATATGCCTTAGGTATTATCTTTTTTGTCAGTTAGTCTTTCACATTCTATCAAAACTGCCAGCTTACGAACACCAGGTTTTTAACCGATTCGTTGCGGATGGCACGACAGTCGTGTCATGATTTTTTTTTACGTGTGGCGTATGACACGAGAGTTGTACCATTTTAAAATCGATTCTTCTTCTTAGCGTGTCGATTGCAATCTAAATTGTGTCAGCCCAAAACTGAGCTACTAGTTTGGCGCTTCCGGTAGCGTCCATCATTTCCTGCAGTGAACAAACAACAGGATACGCAGGACACGATATTAAGTGCCCCATCGTTTGAAGAACAGCACCACATTTACACTCCAGGGCAGAGTCATTAGTGAATCTCCACCTGAGCAGGTTTTCCTTGCTGCGACCAACCTGGGTCCGGAGTCTATTTAAAGACTTCCAGGTCAGCCATGGCAACTCATGTCCAGGTGGGAGATTTTCAGCAGGTGGAAAGAATGGGTTAGGTAAGGATGCACTATCTCGCCGCAACTTTAGTCTTTCCGTAGACCGCTCGCCAGTGAGTGAGGTGACACACTTAAGAAAGCTGTGGCGAATCGATTAAAACTCCTTCAAACGTTTGAGAAGGGTTTACCCAGAACAAAACTATCATTGTTTTTCACGTAGAACAAGCCCGTAGCCTTCGTTTCTGGATATTGTTTAGCTAATAAATTGTTTAGCTACCTCTGTATGTAGATCTTGGTACGGGACTTCTTTTGAGCAACCTTCATAATTTTGCAAACGTTTCACTTCGAGACGTAGAGCGGCTAGTTGATTCTCGTATTGTGTCATAGTTTGCTCCCTGTTACAAAACAAATCATTCATGATATTTATTACAATGCTTTTCGTATGATATTGTTTATTTAGAAACCCCAATACATTACGCAATGTGCATACAGTTTAGTACCTACTTATTACTTACATAGATTTTTCATTTTCTCGCTGTTCTTCAATAATATGTTGCAGTTTGACAATCTTTTGTTCTCGGTCCAACAATTCTGTTGCAATTTTTTCTTGAACAGTATCCGATCCTTCTTGCTAGAGCATAAAGTAATTATTGTAATATTTATTATTATTTATGTTTAAAAAGCAAGTCAAAGAACATTACCTCTCCTCTATACTGTAATAGCCTGGATATATATTATAGGTACATATTAACAGTACAAGTATTTATTTTATATGTGTATATTTGTATGTATGTTTATTTTATATAGGTATAACTTTGTTTTAAGTTCCCATTTCAATTTTCCTTTTTTGTCTTTTCAACACACTGTGTCTACATTTCTAAACCTACTTTCCTCTCGCAGGTCTGCTGGAAGAGATTTCGTATGAAATAAGCAGTACCTTTGTGCTCTTCTATCTTAATGTAATGTCTTGTTAAGTATCTTGTGTGTACATAAATAAATAAATAAATAAATAAATAATATCAACTTTAATAAAGATAAAGTCATGAAAGGGTATAAAACCAAAGTGGTATAGACGTATCATCACTATTTCATTATTGTGCAGAGTTGCAGCGCACTATAAAGCTAGTAGGTACCTATACCTATATGGGTTGGGGACACTCAAACAAAAATTGGAATACGGTGGTGTATAAGTAAGAAAATATGCGAAAATTGACCGAAACTACAGGGCCGAAAATTTTGAAAAAAATACAAAATTAGTTCTTTGCCTATAAATTACAGAAAAACCTATAAGAAAGCTATAACAACAAATAATAAAAATAAAATTAAAAATTGAAGGGGGCTCGCCTACTACGATGTTACGGAACCCATCATGCGCGAGTCCGACTCGCACTTGGCCGGTTTTTGATTGTATACAGTGTGGAATGGACACCGATGATAAAACGATTGCCACGTATTCAGTACTTCATTCTGAACCGACACCAGCCCGTTATACAATACAATATTCGTACAATACTTGTTTGCATTGCTGCCAGCTTTTGATTAATACAGGTTTTATGAATGACCCAATAAAATGAATGTAGTACCGAATATGCGCTGGCAGAAAATAGAAATAATACAAGAGAGAACACCGCCCAAAATTATTATTGTACCTCATTATCTCGGACATGTCAGTTTTTTTGTCTATTCACACAGAAATAAGACTAAATGTGTCGATTTATACAAAAAGATTTAGGTTTCAAGAGAATGTAGGAAGCAAACGAAGCGAACTCGATAATTTTACCATCCTACCTGAGATGACTTAGATT
Source organism: Noctua janthe (assembly GCA_910589295.1). Classification (NCBI taxonomy): domain Eukaryota; kingdom Metazoa; phylum Arthropoda; class Insecta; order Lepidoptera; family Noctuidae; genus Noctua; species Noctua janthe. The sequence goes on from OU342560.1 coordinate 7,742,862, forward strand.
AGTTTTTGCCTATTCAAACAGAATTTACCAAAAATATAAAAATCTCCAAACCAGAGAACGCAACAGCGAGCATAGCGAGTTCGAAAATTTAAGCAGCTCGCTTCAAATAAGGTATATTTATTTTTTGACTTCCACAGAAGATAATTCTTCTGTGTAAGTCAAAAAATAAATAAAAAACTAACAAACTAATAAAAAACTAGCTTAGACAATTCAGAATGCAAAAGCGAGGGTAGCGAGCTCGAAATTTTTTGCATTCGGTCTCTAAAATATATAGCTTTTGTTGAGTATTTCTTATTTCTGAATGTTTAAAGCTATACACATGGTAAATACGGGATATTTACCATGTTTACTTCCCGACTGTTTTGAGTTCCCGATATTTCGGCAAGCACCATGATCACAGATAAACTGAAGTTATTGCGGATGGGTGTTTGAGTACAGTTGAACCACTTAGAGAAGAGCCTGGCATCCAACGGTACAAACATGAGTTCTACCGAATGTAGTCTCATCGCCTAATGTTATTAAGACCATTAAAATGGGACGGCTTCGTCACCCAAAAAAAAAATATTGCGGTGACACTAGAAGTTTAGAGCGTCATATTATCCCGTCGTCCTCTACCCATATGTACCATTTTATCGCGCGCAGCAAATATCCAGAAAAACAAAATGGTGGTGACTATGACAACTTCTATAGAAAATAGTTCAAACTCAAAGGAGTTTCAACTACGAGTAAATTCAAATTCATTTATTGTTAAGACTCACAACAACTTACAGCTATTCGAGCCAACGAGTTCAAAAAGCTATCTTTGTCTGCTCGACTCTGTCGAAGCTCTTCCTCTACTCGAGACAACGCTACTCGCGTCACTTGAAGCTCTTTCCATATCTCCGTTTCTCTATCAGAAGGCTCATTTTCTGCAAAAGGTGAACTCGTTAAATTGAATTCGTTAAGTAGCTGTGTGTTGAAATTTGTTATACCATATCTACATTTTATTATATTCGTAATGTTATTGATGGTTTACCTTTTGAAGGCACATGCTCGAGACGCCGTTGACGTTCCATATCCACAAGTCTTACAGAGTGTTCACGCAGAGACTGTAACTGGTCTTCTAATTCCTTAACTTTGGCATCTAACTCCATCACGCGACCGTCCGCGGCTGCTTTGGCTTTGTCCTGCGTAGAAAGCTATTATGAAAACAACCATCATATCTATTCTTTGGACAGCTCAAGTGTATAATGGAACATGACCCGAATGCTTAGCACCTGTTCTGCTAGTTTCGCCTGGAGGGACTCGATCCACGAGCGTTGCTCCTCCAACTTCATTACAGCCGCCTTCTCCGCTTGCTCAGACTGCTCACGGAGCTCTTTCACTCTAAGTAGTCAACATTTTTAATAACACCAAAAACATACGGATTTATAACAATACTTGAATTGATATGAACCTAAGTTCCAAAGCATCTCGTTGATGTGATAGTGTTTCAATCGTAACTTCTCCAGTTTTTGACACTTCCAATAGCTTCCTCGAGCGAGCGTCGAAGCTACTCTCCCGATTACGATACTGAAAGTAAATACAGCCGTTCAAATCATGAATCAAGTCGCGTTTGTGCGAGAAATTTAAAGAAGAGTCGTTACCAAAATGCTCAATTCGCATATTCATTGAAAACAAAATTTAAAGAAACATTGTTACTGGCAAAGCAAAAAAACATTGCGCAACTTTTCTTTATCGTGAATATAGAGCATTAGGACATTACGAGCAACACTGTGACACTTCTATTTTGCTGAAATAAAGCTGATCAGCTTTGTTTCCCAATGAATAGGGAGTTGAAGGGTGCAAACAGACTGCGACCCATCTATGGTTCGACGAAATCAGATGTCAGATGTCGATGAACGACCACAGTTCGGATTTTGTAAAATTTAGTTTACCAGATAATGTAGAGCGGCAGTCGACGACACTTACCCGCGGTCTGATTGCACCCTCATGAAATAAGGGAAATAATACGGGATATTATCGATCCCTCAGAGTGGGATCGTAATGTAGAGTGTTACAACTTCACTGTCGAATTGTTATGTTGTGCGAGTCTGTTTACGAGTTGCTCGAGGTCTTTGTGTTTTTTGCGCGCCGTCTCGAGCTCAGTGCGTGTTTCCTTGAGCTGCCGCTCCAGCATGACGATGCGCGCACGCGCCACTCGCAGCATACTCTCGGCTGCCGACACCACTCCCTTCAGCGCTTCCCGCGCGGCCCGTTCCTTCGACAACTCCTCATTCAACGCCTGGGGACCATGCATTAAAAAGTAAGATAAGTTAAGTGGTTGTAAATAAGTAAGATATAATTTAGAAGGTCTTCGTCAAAATACAGTCGAATGGCAAGTAAAATAATTATAATTAGATAGATCAACGACCTGATAGTTGGGTAAACTTTCTGAAGGCGCTTCTTTTTCAGCTTCTACCAAATCTTTTTTTGAAGTGTCATCGTACTTATGTTGCAGTATCAAGATCTCCTTTTGTAGACGCTCAATCTTCTTCATCAGTGTTTCTCGGTCAACCCAGGGGATTCTAAACAACATAAAATTGTTCTTATGTCGATTCATATTTTTTTTTTTGTTTATTTTTGTTTGCTTTACATTTGATTATTGCTTCTGTTATAATTTGAAATGTAATTATTTAGTAAAATTCGAAAACAATGTAAATGGTTTGATGAATAAATGTGAAATGAATAAATTATTTTCATAGATTTTTCAACATGTTCAATGCTGGGTTTCGTCGGGGCTTACCCACTGACATACAATACATGTGTTCTGAATGTACGAGTATACAACAGTTTGCTCATGTTTTAAGACCTCGGTAATTATCACTAAATAAAATTGTGTCAAGAAAGTTATGAGATGCTCTGTTAAAATTTTGGTATAGCGTCATGTCGGAGTGCGGTGGCCATATAATAATTTTTCAAGAATTTACATAAGATATTTCACATTTTACCACTTTCGCAGTGGTAAAATGTGAAATATCTTTTGTAAATATTTTTATGGGCGTGAGAAGGATTTTATCAGACTCTTACTGACTAAACTACCCGGTGTTCTTCTTCTTCTTCAGCCGCGGTGGTATCAAAAATTGTCACACTCCTACGGGCAGGGTTACATTACTCTCATGTAGACCCCGTTAGAGGCCGTCACTTGTACCGCAGTACCTCTTGAGAGGCAATCGCAGAATACCGCACATCACAGTCCCCACAGACAGGAAGAGAGGTTGTAAAATTTTGAACTTACTTTGCCAATTCTAGAGAGTAATTAATCTTAGCTTTTAAGTTCTCCGCAGCACCAGCCACCATTCTGTGCAAGTTTTCTGTTTCTTGGTCAAATTCTGTGCTTTTTGCTTTCCATTCTAAGTTCTAAAACAGAATAACATATTTATTACATAAATCTTAATATTTTTCAGAGCTCTGCATAACATAATAAAAATGTGTTGTCACCAAGCCAGCAGCCTGGATAAGGATGTGTAATGCTTTCTATACTCACGAGCAACCAAATCTAGCTATTAGCGCGCATTCACATGTGTATTGAAGAAAAAATACTAATGGGGGGAATTAGATTATATATTCCTTTAACTTCTTTATGTATAAATATTTCTAATATAGCTTTATGTGGTATTCCTTTTTTAGCTGGAATTAAAGGTCACCTGTAGCAGCGAGCGAAGGGTAAGGGAAATGTATTATCATCATAACTGCCTGGCGGCTTGGGAAACCGCTTCAAATAGTTGTACAAATATCATATATAAAATTTTGATTTAAACTTAATGCTAATTTATCACGATTACGTTGCTCACGAGTGTATGTATAACCGTCTGTCATCGATGAAGACGTCTATGACTTAATGGTTCTCGTGAAATCTGTCTCTCGCTCACGATGGCTACAAAGAATTACTAACAATAAGATAGGTAGACCGATCGGTGCGGTGCTTGACCTTCAGCAAATTGACCAGCTCTATCCGGCGCGCCATAATTTCTGCGCTAACCGCCAACAACTCCTCGGGAATCGGGTTTAGTTGTGCGGCTATCTGCTGAAGCGAATGTGGACCTAAAAGAACGATGATAAAAGTATGATGTGGTAATAATTTAAAAACATAAAAATGATGTGCAGAAACGACATCTAAATAAGCCACTGTTTAATTTAGATGTTGTTGTGCAGAGGAAATCACTGAGGAGTTTCTACAGCTTCAAAAGAAACTTCCCAAGCCAAGCAGAAATTAGGTGCACAGAATTGAATCAATGACAGCGAGGAAATCAATGCTCTATCAATCAATTTTCGGGAAAAAATTACTATCTTTGAAGGGCCAGAGCTTGGTCCCTATAAGGTTTATAGAGCTGCGGTTGTGCTTAAATTCTTGTAAATTTAGTTAACTTTATAGTCACGCCATCTACTATGAAATTTGATAAGCCTTCCTCAAGGTAGTATTCTGTCACTTCTTGTATCTATACATTATATCTGGTAGATCTCACCCAAAAGGCCACTCATCTCCGTATTGACTGGCAGTTCAAAGTCATCGCGGATGAGCATGAGCAGGTCATGCGCCGGCCAGCCACTGACCGACAGCACGCGAACTTCGCCCATAGAAACGTCCATGCTCGCGATGCCAGCCCGAGACTCCAGCTCCTTCAAATGTGCGAAGCTCTCCAGTAACAAATTCTACACAACAACAATTGTAATAGGTACATATTTCGCGCAGTGGTGGCCCAGTGGCAACCGGTAACGGCGCCGACTTACGGTTTTGGGCATTCGTGGGTTTGGTCCCAGGCAGGCGCATCACACTGTGCAATTTAGTCATCACCACTGTTTTGAAAACTGTGAAGGTAAACAACGGGGACACAACATGTTCTAGAACCAAAAATTTAATCTGCCTGTAATAGGCTGATTATGAAGATATTCTAGCAACCGAATTTCGCCCACGACGGTCAATCTCAACGTAGACTAGTCAACAACAAAGAAGATATTATATACCTTAAGAACACTAGTGTAGTAGTGGCAACAGCTGGATCAGGGTATTGCATGGCTATAGACTGACATTATGAACTTACTTGCTGCTTAATCAACGCTTTTCGTAATTTTATGAACTCTCGCCTCTTCGTAGCTAAAGTCCGATTTATTTTCGCCAAAACGCATTGTGGCATGACCAATTCCCTTTCTGTTAAAAAAATACATTTCAATACATTCAGTATTTAACACTTCTTGTGATTAGTCAAGCATACTTGAACGTTTTGGCCTACCTACTCGTCCGTAATTTTTTTTTCATTTTCGAAGTTGCCGCCGCTTTGTTACCTGTTTATATCAATAGCTGGCATCAATACAAACAAGTATTATTTGAGACAAAATCTTCGAAAGCATCAAGATTCCAAGATATAAGCTATCAAATTATGGATGGCGCCATCAGTACCACTTTGACAGGTTTTATTTGAAAATTAAATAAAATCAAGGACAGTTAGGCAGGCCAGGCTACACACTAAACTATTCAAACCCCTATTGCATGCCTCCTCTCCACTCCGTTCGTCTCTGTATTGGTTGAACACTACAGTCAGCCTACCTACATCGTGTTTTTTATAATAAAATGTAATGCGCTGCAGCCCGATGCTTTTGCAATACAGTGCGTTTAGCCAAGCTTTTCGTTTCGACTTGGAAAGTGATCATGATCATCATCATCATCATCATCATTTCAGCCAAAAGACGTCCACTGCTGGACATAGGCCTCCCCCAAAGGGGGGGTTTTGCCATAATCGCCACGCTTGGCAGGCGGGTTGGCGATCGCAGTACAGTTGTTTAAAAAACATAAAGAACGCTGCTGCCCATTCTCTGGTAAGTCCCTTAGTCGCCTCTTACGACACCCACGGGGAGATATGGGATGGTGCTATTCTTTTCGTCCGACACCATACAGTACAAAGTTGGAAAGTGATATAACATTATTAAAACCGTGAAATAATTATCGTTCGTGTTTAGAATTGTTTTTGTAGACTTAACTAGTGACAGTTATCTAGGGAAAAGACCATGGGCATTTTTTTATTAACTTACGTAGCTTACGGGCGTAAGACCAACAGAATTGAAATATATCTCAAATAGTACCTTATTATGAGGACTTCCATTCATTCTAAACCACAAGTACCTAAGTCGCTGGAGAATAGAAATAGAGACACTCAAAATATGTTGCCTTATCCTGTATTTTGTCAATGATTTAACCGAATATTTAAACTAATAATAACCCTGCTTTAACAATGGGGTTCCGTTACACAGCCATATCAGTACTTATAGCCAAGTGCAATTAGACAAAAAATACTCAAAAGGTGGAACGAAATTTATAGTGGTTGGAGTTACATGGGACTTTTTTTATTGTAGTTCTTAGAGGTGTAGAGAAGAAAGTTAAAAAAAAATTTCGCTGCTCTCAAGTTTTTTTTTTTAAATTTCCTTTGTAATATTTTTTTTTCTTTTATGAATCACTTGAAATTCGACGAATTTATATTGAGGCATAATAGAAAGACTTGTGACCATTCAATTATTTCTAAGTTACCGAATTTCAGACTAAGATTTCTTTTGAAATTGGTAACAGATTTCTGAAGCCAAGCACATTATCAATCCAAACTAGGCCAGCGAATTCCTAGAATCGACTAATAGTCAAGTGTAATTAGACTATAGGATGGAACGAAATTTATAGTGGTCGACTTTTCATGGGTTTTTTTTATTGAGTTCCTAGAGTTGTGGAGAAGAAAGTTAAAAAAAATTTCGTCACCCGTGACTTTTTTTTTAATTTCCTTTTGAATATTTTTTTTTTCGTTAATGATTATCTTGTGACGTAATAGTGGGACCTGTGTGCATCCACTAGCCGCTAATTTGGTCTGTTTCCTTGTTCATTGTTGTCGACGACATGCATATTTCGAGGTTTTTTTATGAAAATTTCCTGTTTTCATTATTTTAAAATGAAAAAAAAACTCTTAAGTAAATAAAAAAAAAAACCGTTGCGCGCAGCGAATTTTTATTTAACTTCTCCACACCTCTAGGAACTGAATAAAAAAGTTCCTTGAAAATCCGACCACTATAAACTTTGTTCCACCTTTTTGTCTAATTTCACTCGAATAAGCGGCAAATTGCAAAAAAACTAATAAAAATATTTTCGCGGGTTACTCTGGCCTACTTATGTACATCATGTAAAAATGTAAGAAATGAAAAGTAATGTAATGGAGTTACTATTACACACGCCGAATTTCAAATTCTACTAAAATATAAATGCGAAAGTTTGTGAGGATGGATGGATGTTTGTTACTCTATCACGTAAAAACTACTGACCGAATTGGGATGAAAGGAGATCGGGCGAAAGCGGTCCAAGTAGCGTCGGTGAACGAGACCTATATTTTCTTGAAGCTGACGTCAAGAGCATCATTTTTGTTATAGCGTCAACAAAATTCCTCTATGGTGAAAAAAGTTATTGATCATTTAAAATGAACTATGTAATCAACGGCATTAATTACAAACAGCGTCGGTGATTAAGACATACACCATTTTAAAGCTTGTCAGAAGAGGGTATTTCTTTGTTAAAAACATAAACATAAACATTAAACGCCATAATGTACAATTAGTGACAATAAAATCTTCTAATTCAAGAGATATAAGGAGCGTTGGTGATTATTACTGTACGTGCGTTACCGAACGAACCATAGGCTGTTGCGCACATAATGATGTCTTTATTATGGTTTTTGGGCTGGGCACATCATCAAGAAGAAGTAGTGCCATCCTGCGCATTTTCTCGACTCCATTGCAAATAGTTAATAGTCGAATCATTTGTTCAAGGCCCTTTATGTTGTGCGGACAACTGTCCTGTAAGATTACTCTCAAGCAGCTCTAAGGTGTTTGCTGTGTCAAGGATTTGGTAAACGGTTCGCTTTCATTACATGACAACTAATGCGACCTACACTTCGGCATACGATGAAACATGTTACGATGAAACATGCTTGCCCGTCTAAAGACTATAGTCGTGAAGATTTTTCCTCCAGGACTTAGCAAACATATTGTTTTCAACTCATAATAACTAATGGGACCAACTTCGGTATACGATGAAACATGTCTGCTTACCCCTCTAAGAATTTTAGTCGTGACGATTTTGTCTCCAGAATTTAGCAAACAGATCGTTTTCAACTCATAATAACTAATGCGACCAACTGTGAACTTCGGCAAACGATGAAACTTGTCTGCTTACTCCTCTAAGGATTATGGTCGTGAAGGTTACGCTTATGTTTATCAGTGATGAAGTGTTGAGGGCTTCATACTGCCTATACTACCTTGTATTGCTTTTTTAATAAAATGAAGAATTCGATTTACTAAAAGTACATCAATAGTACTTTTAGTAAATCGAATTCTTCATTTTTAAGCGACCCTTTTTTTTAAGCGATTTCCATGAGCTTTGTTTATTGGAAAGCATCAAACACAACAAGTGTTTTGAGTATCCTAGAATCAACAAAACTTCTTGGACCAGAGTCTATAGAAGCTTGCCCTTGCTCCTTTGGCACACAGATTGTTTATAACCTGGATTAACACATAGGATACTTTTTATCCCGGCAGTACGATCCCGTGGGACATTACCTAACTACACGCGGGCGAAGCCGCGGGCATAAGTTATTCATAAACGAAAAAAAAAAATTAAGTCGCAACGGGCGAAATGACTTCTTCTCGTCTCCTAGGAACTCAACAACAAAGTCACATAAAAATCGGATCACTACAAACTTCGTCCTCTTGAGTATTTTTTGGTTAATTGCACTCGTCTCGGTGAGTGTCAGGCTGTGTGATGAACGGTAGTACATTGTTACCCTAGGAGTGAAAGTAACTTATTTAGTCCCGAGACGGGGTTTGGCGCCCGACCGTATCAATAGTTCGAGGGACTAAATAAATCTTTAACCCGAGTCTTTAACACTGTGCTTTTCATTATGAATACAAGGAAAGTAAAAACAAAAACAATAATTAGCTAAATAAAAAAATTGTGTATTTTATTTTACATAAATCAAGAACTTTGGTGAGATATTTATTTAAAGTTTATGGTAAAATTAGAACGCTTAGTTATTATTTTCATCATTGAAAAAATGGTATATTTTCCCAAAATCTATGTTATTTCAAAGAAATAGTTGAAACTAAATTAAAATAAGGTCATTTAAAAAAAAAATCTTTCATTAATACTTTACTTTATTTTAATTTTACATCGCGCTGTAATTGAATGGCTGTATAGAAAGTTGGAACATGGTTCAATAGAAATGTGAAAATAGAACTAGTTGTTTTTTTAATAATTTGACAGCTGTCAGTTGAAAACGATTGTCCTTAGGGCTGAAAAGTATTACTTTCGACCCACTCCTCTGGCAACTTCAGACCTACTTTCTGAGTATAAGTAATGAAAAATATGATTCGCGACCGTTAAATACAAACTGCCTACAAATCCGCGCATGTAGTTTTTTAATGTTAAGTATGAAGGTTTGTTACCTGGCTCCTGGTCAGGTAAAACGGGGAACACCGGGGGCACCTTTTCGACCGGTGCCGACGCAATAGAGTGTGCGAAACTATCTCGTGGTTTCCTTAGGAACTGCAGGGTTATGAAAATTGTAAAATCATTAAGTCGATCTATGTATCACTTTTGTACAGGCGCCAGCACATCAAGCTACTACAATCTGTCATATTTAATAGATTTTCAACTTTATCACTTAAGTATTAGCTTCAAGGTTGAATGGGAAAATTTGACAGTTTCGGGTAGCTTGATGTGCTACATCTGTACATGCATGAATTTGAACAATAATTGAATTAATAATTAAGACACGGTCTTGACAAAAACTACCACAATGTTCTTCGAACCCGGGGTCTGATGAGCGATGTCGGTCTCTGGTTGGGAAAAACTATGAACTAGATACGGGCTTGCAACATTTATTAATTTGCCGATATTATACTAGCAGTATAACCAGTGTCATAGCTAGCCCTAATTGGGCCCTGTATCTTTTTTTGGGGGCCCTTTGAACTCGAGTGTGGCGAAGTTCTAAACGAGGGTAAAAAATAATGATTTTTGCCATATAAATAAAATTGCATCCTGTTCCTGACTTGTTTGATTTTACTATGAGAATGTAATACAGAGCGAAGTGAGATAGAAAATTGAGTAACCTGAGTGAGTTTAAGTCAAGCCTGCTGAGTTTACAAGCCTTCATCAAAAAGTGAGCGAACGACCTCGAAAAATTTTAGCTTCCTGGACCGCAATTAGAGATGGCCTCATTGAAGACCGAGCGAAGCGAGATCGAAAAATTGGAGTTTTCTGGATCATAATTAGCCAAGTCTTTCGAAATATGGAGCTTTCTGGACTGCGATAAGTCTTTATAGAAGAATCGAAGCGAGCTTGAAAAAATGATGATTTCTGGACCGGGATCAGCCAAGTCTTTTAAAATATGAAACTTTCTGGACCACGATATCTAAAACTAAAAGTATTTATATTTTTTAATAAGAATTAGAGGTTATGAATAAGATTGTATGTTTTTTTTCTCCTTTGCATGTCGCGATCCCCATAAATAGCCCATGTTACTCGGGGGCTCCGTAGCTGATACCGCGTAGCTACACCCGTAAATATAATATAATAACTTCAATACACCCGTAAGACAAAAAGCGGTTTCTCATATTGAAACTGTTGTCATTTCTTGCATCTGACAGCTTGAAATATCTCGCATAAGATGTAGTAATCAAAATATTCGTATTTATACAAATTAATTTAGAAATATATATATATAATAATATATATTTAGGTATATCTCATTTTTTTGTACTGGAACAAGAATAGTAGAGTTTGTTTTAAGTACATTTTGATAAAAGTGGGGAAACTTTGTTATTGCATTCTAGGCGGAATTAACAACTGAGCTGGTAGCGAGAGTGTTATGGATCCGGGAACTGCAGTAACAAATCCCCGACGCGTAACAAACGACGTTTTTCTTAATTCTTCGAAAGTGTATTCATCTCTCAGTGTTTTTCAATACACTTTCGAAAAATTAAAATATTAGAACGGAAAGTAGGTATTTTTGTCAGGAATTATTAGGAAGCAATGATTTAATTTGCTTTTTTTCCGACCTTTGCTTTCGCCAGGTTGAAGAACTAAAGGTATGATGCCGCTAAACAGCCTCATAAGAAAAATAGAAAATCCAAATATTTTAGAATACAAATAAATGTTAATTCGTTCATAAAAGTAAATATTTGTTTTAAATAATCATGTTTATCTATGATATTCTATTTAAAAACAATTTAAATCCTCAAAAAACAATTTCGCACGTGTGCGGAAAAATATTAAAAATCCACACGTGTGAAATACATTGCATGTTGAACCTAATCGTAGTGCGATAAGAACCAGTTTTCGAGAAAGGGTATTATATTATTATTATTATTATATTATTAAAATACATTTTCACATATTCCGTTTTCTTGAAAGATAGATTTATTGAGTTACCGCTTTTTGGCTTACGGAGGCAGAATAGTGACCATGCGCTTACAGCACTGCTTGGCGATAAACTTTGACATCTTCTAGTTGCCCCCGTTTTGCTGACTTGGCTCGGAATCTGAAAATTACATTGAAATCTTATGCTTTGCTGTTTCTTTTGGTGAACCAACTTGAAAACTATACAGACATCTTTTAAGGACTTTGTTGGTAAGCTGTATGTATTGAACAGACAATGAATGAAGCTTAGCCGGTATAGTGCTGCATGTTTCTATTGGCGCGTGGCCATAGTTGAAACTATAGTCGCCATATTGTTTTTTCAATACAGTTTTCACAGGCTCTTTCACGAATATTTATCAACAATATGATTCGAGCGCCTTCAGATAGATGCTGTACTATAAGACCATTTTTGATAAGTATTTTTTATTCAAACTCCGGATCCTGTGTGCCGCATGCTGAATGAGTTGTAGGCGAGTAAAACAAAGGATCCCAGAACCCAGACGGAGCCGCGGCAGACCACGACGGAGATGGCTGGAGGACTTGGATGTATTAAAAATTGTCAAGAATTGGCGTAGAAGGGAACGGTAGCCATGACAAAATAACTAATACTACAGGCAAGCTAAACAAAGTCTAGGCTACCACCCATCGGCTCATTCACAAAAAAAACACAGTCATTCTAAATAGCGTAATGTGCCAGGTCTCCTTTCTTTTATTTACTATTGTTGTTCGAATAAATAAGATTTAAAATAAAGTATATTTTATGCAATTACATAAACTTATTTCAATGATGTGCATATTCTGGGAATACAATCAGTAATCATGAGGAGTCCACTAACATGCGCATTATTGCGCATGCCATTCCGAGACGTCATCAAAAAACAAAAACGAACGCTGATTTAGGTAGGTTCCGTTGTATGTCTAAGGTTGTGTTTGATATCGTTTGTACTCACTAAAATAATTAAATGATTTTGGTTTTATTGTTGAGTTTAATACCAGATTAATTACTTTACCTCAAATAACGCAAACTCATTTTTTAATAAAAATGAGAGAAATAAAGAAACTGAACATAACAATATTTTTTTTCCAAAAAATACAGCTTTTGCAAAACTCAAACTCAAAGCATTTATTTCAATTAGACCATCACACTTTTGAATGTCAAAAAAAAACAAAAAAAAAGCGACGCTATAGTCACAAGGCATAATAACTTGCGAAAGTACTGTAGTTGCACAATACAAACCGTACATCTCTATGGAGAAGAATGGGCAAGAAACTCCATGGACACTCTTTTAAATCAAAATATTTTTACTAAATCTTGGTTACATCATTCATGTTGAGATTATACATAGGTACATGTGAGAACGATGTAAAAAGACGTGCACATTAAGAGTGTCCAGAGTAAAAGATTAAAACAGCAATGAAAAAATAAAGTTATTAAAATAAACCGTGGCAGCTAAGAGATGACCAGTCCCAACTGACAGCGCCCGCTCACGAACATGACGCATGGATCAGCGGTATTCAACTCAACCATATTGAAGGGAACTAAATGACCCGACACACCCGCCACCATCAGCGAGACATATGAGTGTGCATGACATTCTCTCAGCCACCAAGGCACATTCAAGTGAATGAAAGATAACAAAATGTAAATTGTAACCTTACAGTACATAGTACTCACACATGTGATATGCAATTTTTTAATACTAACATATGGAATCTAAACAAAGCAAGGATATTTTACAATCTTCTGCAGCTTCCACAATAATTTAACATGGTAATCAATTAGTTTGCCCCTGTGGTTGTGGAGTAGCAAATTGTTCCTTCTATATGTGAACACAATGTAGAGATATAATATAAAACAATGGTAATCAAAACTAAGAATCCAGACGAAAAAAATAATAAAGAACTAGAGGAGGAGCATCTCTCTCGCAAATGATCTATGTCTAAACCGTAATACTTAACAGAAAGAATTCTAGTAATAACGACATTTGTTGAATTCCTCCTTTTTTATCTCCTGCTGGAAATGAAGAAAGAGAGTCACAAAGACTAGTAGACTCTGTCTGTCTCTGTCTTAGTCAAAAGTTTTGACTAAGACAGAGACTCAAAACGAACAGAGTCAGAAAAAGAGTGAGAGATTTTCGCGACGTCGCGTGATGGTGCCTTACAATTATGTACGAGCCATAAAATAGCGGCCGCCCGCAGCGAATTGAGTTTGATTTTTTTATTTTGGCCAATTAGGTAAGTTCAGCATTTTGGCTTGACAATGAATCGTGTTAATAGGTATTTTTTGTTCTTGAGCTATGTTGATAACATGATGATGTCTTAATAACTTCTAAGGTGTGTCCAAATATAAAGCGGCAATCGCGCGCGATTGCAGCGCGCGGCCCGCCGCGCTTTGATTGGACGACAGCCGCGCGCGAACGCTTCTGTCTACCTGCGCGCACAAACATTTTTTTAGTAAACTCGTGTTTGGACGTATTTCTGATTCTTGCGTATTAAAATGGACAACATCGATTCGCTTGATTGAAACGTATGGATCTTGTGTTATGGTATCCTCGACAAAAAAATCCCCACTTTACGTGTAGGTACAGGAAAAAATACTCTTCGAGATTTTATTTTACCACTTTGTCGGCGTAACTAATCTGTATATTCATGGCCAAATTACAGCTGTCTATTACTTGAGCTAAGCTGTGGACAGACAGACAGACATGGCGAAACTAGGTTCCTTTCCTTGCTGTCTACGGAACCCTAAAAACTGTGGTGTTCGGTAATAAATTTCGTAATTTATTGTTTCAAAATTCTGTAACCTCCGCTCCGGTTTCATCCAACACTTCCTAATTTTTTAGTCCTTCGTAATTTTAGAATAATAAGCAGAGCTACGACACACGCAACCAACCGCTTTCATTTTAGTTCCGATCATCCGATGCCAACTGAAGAGCACGGCGTGTCTCGGATGTGCCACGCAGTACTGCCGCGCAAACATGTGTCGGTTAAGTCCTAACTAGAGCGCGGCAGAAATGTGTCCTGCAAACGCCGCGTGTTGCCGCCGCGATCTTTCTGCTCAATGTTTGGACACACCTCTAGTTACAATGTAATAATTAATTTATGACAAGAATTTGTGTGGTACACTACAACTAAAAATGGTTAAATAAAAAACTTTCTGCAAAAAAACCGACTTTCAAAACAACACTAAAAAACACTGTTTTTTAGCTTTCACGGTTTACAACTAAACTTATACTGTCTCTTACGGGAGAGGGTAGACTGATTTGTCTGCTCTTAACAATTTATTTTCCATCCACCCGCATTCTCCAGTCAACCCGCTGTCATGGCGCTTGCAACAGCGTCGAAATATCGGGAGCTCCAAATAATGAACAATCACGGAAGATATCCCGTAAGTGACAGTATAAGTTTAACACTAAAAAAGTCTAAAATTACTTTACTTTCGGAAATCGGTGGCAAAAAGTCAATGAAATTATCAAAGTCTCCGACTTCCGAAACTTTATTTTAGACTTTTTTAGTCTTTTTTGGAAGTCGGTTTTTTTTTGTAGAAAGTTTTTAATTTAAGTAAATCTTATAAAACTATGAAAAGAACTCGTTATCTGTTCACTGCTGTACAAAAAGAGAATTTGACAGAAAGGGGATAGAAATAGAATACGCATTGGCTCATTTTGTCTAAAGCCATCCTTAGATGATCATAAGTTAAACAGTTACTTGTATCGCATTTGAATCTCAAAGTCAAATAAAAAGTCGCACAAAAATTTGCTTTCAGTACATTTTTATCGGTACCCACCAATCGATATTTTTTCTATGGTACAGAGAAAGCTTGTGCATTGCAAAAAAGACCTAAGTAGATTTTTTAAAATTTTGTTTTGAACCTACTTTACAAAACTATCAAATGATGTCACTAGTTTTTAAAAAATGCTGTGCACAATAATCACTAATTTTTAACTTATATCTTTTTACTCAGGTTTAGAATACACAGCCCTGTTTGATATTCATCAATTCTTGGAACATCGAGATTCTATCAAAAATCATGACAGAGAACACGCTAAATGTTCATGACAACCGTTTGATTTAAAGTACCTTAGTAATCGGTGAAGGAAAACATCGTGAAGAAATCGGACTTATAATTAATATTAATCTGAAATCGCCAACCCGTCCTGAGTAAGCGTGGTGATCAATGTTCGTGCCTTCGCTGTATGAGAAGAGGACCTTGCCCAGAAGTGGAACAGTAATAGGCTGGTGTTTACCTTAGTATTATTTGAATACGATGGTACCGAACTTCCAGATCTCACTCTCCAAACGATTCTCAGTGGTAGCCGGTGGAATAAATAGCAATTTCACGTGAAAAAAAAAAAAAAATCCAATACATTTTTATTTTTTTACAAATTTTCTTCCACGGTCGAGTTATTGCAATCGTGGCCTGGTTTCAAATTCTAAATCGGGTTACGTTATTTGCGTTAAATAATAAAATACGTTTTAATCAGTCTGATTTGGACTGAATGTTCGATTTATGGACGGCAAAATCGCAGAAACTTTATTAAGAAATTGAAATAACATCTCATAAATGATATGTAGAGCTGGAAGGTATAAAACTTGGATTCGGGTAAAGTTATTCGACTACTGGATCCCGCGCCGCTGGGCCAACGATATAACTTCAATTAATTGTCAAGCAATTATGGACCAACCGTGAGTATATTAAAAACACAATTGTCAATCTTTGACCGCGTTGTATGCAATACAAGGAAATTATATACTAACTGGAAAGAGGACGTGCAGCGGAAAGCCGTTCCGAGCGAGAAAACTTCGAGAGTGGATGTCATCCCTTTCTAATAGGGTATCCAATATTTGTTTATTTTTGGGACAGTTATTCTTTTATAATCAAAAACAGGGCGAAGCCGAAGCCTACGCATACTGTAAAACTCTGTAATGGGATAGGTCTATGAAGTGAAGAATACGTGACACTTAGGTTACATCCTTCGTTTGTAAAGAGATTTTAAAGCGTACAGGGCTGGCAACATTCACATAGATGAAGCATGAGCATGTAGCATTTTCAAACAACATAATATGTAGTATTTGATAAATTTATTAATCACACTATACATTATAAAACTTATGGTTTTATGTTATTGTTGGTTTTAGTATGAGTCAGTAATCTTAAATTTAAGTGCGAAAATGTTGATGATGGAAGACAGTTGCAAACTAGGCAATAGGTTGAATACTTCTTCTTTAAATGGACAACTTTAAGCCCGTTGCTGAAGATTCTTATTGTTAGGGAGTCTGCATGGAAACAAAACAGTATTATTAATACACAAACAATAAACAGTATTTAAAAAAGTAAAGATAGAATTCGTTTATTTTCAAGAAGTTATTTTTGTTATTATTAAAATGGAGTAATTGATTAAGTTTTGCTACTACATTATAAATGATGTATTTTGTACGCATTTTCACAAGACTATAAATACCGATATGGATAATAGAAAATTCTTTACAATATTTTCTTGATCCCCGTTTACATATCTAGAACATTGTCACCCTAGTCGTAATTTGTAAACAAAGTTATACGAACTTACCTGAAAAAATAAATTCCACATCCAGCAAACCCTTCACTGTTACACCCCTTCACACAACTCGATTTCACGACATTTAAAGAGGAAGATTTCACTTAAGTAATGTAAAAAGAACTCGATAACGCAAAAATATGACTTCAGCGCGAAATTGTATCGGCCATATTGTTTGTATAAAATGAGTGTCATCTATGTTGCCATTCAGAAATAACATAATTCATAAATAATTAAATTTATTTAAGCTTACGGTATTTCGCAAGAAATTATTATTTTAATATTATAATAGTATTTGAATATTAAATTAATCCCGATACGATTTATGTGCTAGTTTAGCTACAACGTGATTTCGGAATAATTCACAAAAAAAAAAAAATATTTTGTATTTTTTGTGTACTGGCAATTGTTAGACAAGGACACAATCCACTCTTGATCGCGTTCTCGCTCTGAAGTATTCTTCCCCCTTTGAATTAATTAAAGTAATAAGTACTCTATTCGTTTGAGATAAAGTTCATTTTCAAACGGTTTTTTGATATCAAAATTTTGTTCGTACTCATTCCAGTTAGTATATAAGTTTCTTGATGCAATACTAAACTGACGTAGGGTGTCAATTAGATTAACAATTTATTTTCCCGACTGTACTTTAAAACTATTAGCTTCTACTGTTTGTCCTACAGTGCTTGTTTATAATGAAGAAGTGATACCATACCCGGGGCATGCCAGGACTGGCAGAATGTGCCCTCTTGTTGATAAGCTTCACGGGTGGCATCTTTGCACCGAGTTCGTTATCTGTCGCAAATAAACAACGCTTATATTAATTCTATCAGCTAATCACTTACTTATTTAGGCATTGACTTCAATGCCTTGGCTTTATTAGGCTGTCATATAAAAATATCTTTATCACCACTATTTTATTGTTTACTTAATACAAATATAACATTGGCTTGCATTTTATAGAAGTCTTGTTTAGTATTTACTACAGCACTGGACAGTTCTTTTGAGTCCTTAACTAAGAGCATATATATTGCATGCATTCTATTTTTTTTTTCATTTTCTTAGTACCTTGATCCAAGATCCTGCCGTTTTTGTTCTCCAAGAATAACATTATTTTGGAGAGGTTTTAATGTGATCCAAATGTTGGCATCAAATTAATGTTTTCTAATCAGAATATTTGACTAAAGTTGGATATTTTATAAGTAAATTTATTTAAAATCTCCAACAAAACGTGAACATACATGTACAGATCATGAGAAATCGATTATGGCTGACGAAAGTAAATTAATGAAAGTATCACGTAGTTGAATAATAGAGTACACTGCTGTACTCTACAGCATGTATAAAAGAATTTGCATCTATGTTAACAAAGTTATAATACTAATAAAATATTTAAAAAGTTTAAAAGAATTAAAATTAAAACACATTTGGTAATAATAAGAAACGGAAAACAAAAATAAAATTTACAAATAGATAAATCTTTAAGATATTTTTTAAGTTAGGTACGCACGACGGCCAATCAAGCTATACAAAACCAGTTTATGCGGATCTCTCACTGTTTATGAAATCTAAACAAACCGAGGCCAAGTTAAATTGAAAATGTACAGCTTCATGTGCCGCCGTGTGTACAATCACGGACATCTTTCTTCTAGGCGTTATCTTTATTAGTCAAGAGAAGATCAATGACAAAGGCGCGACTCGACTCGTCTGTCTTGCGGTTTTATATGGACAAATCATTCCGTCATCGAATGTATAATTGTATAAAGGGTGTAACAAGATCCTTAACGAAGCCGAAAGGCACTTGTTCTCTCCATCAATGCGATATTTTTTTTGTTCTAGACCGTACCTGGGAACCTTCTAGTTACGGAGATATTGGGGGACAAAGTTCCAACCTCCACGACTCCTTTACTATTCAATGCATCCATCAGCACAAAGTTTTGAGTGCGTTACATGGAGTCCTCCAAACGTAAAACGCGATTATTCACCCCAAAACAAAAAGTAGTTTCCCAGCAATCATTTTTGCGTTAAGTTACTAGATTTGATGTACATAATGATTGGTTGACAGCTTCGTGAAGAGTCCGTTTACACCCTAGATCTTAAATATTATTTCTGTGGGTTTCTTAAAATATAGTTTAAAACCTACTTTTTCCGTCTTCTGATGTGCTCATGGCTTCACTCAAAAGAGATAGACTGTCCATCTGCTGCTTCTCCAAAGGGAATGCATGAGGGGCCGGCATTGTTTTAGCTGCGGTTGTATATGAATTCAATTAGAATACATACAAACCTATGAGTAAACCTATGTTAGTAGGTGCCTACGCCAACAAATCATATAAACATACATACATATATGGGGACAAATAACATCAGAGGATATGGGGTATAGGTATATATTTAACTTAAACGTGTATTTTACTAAGTGGCTGTTTTTAGATAAATTCGAATCATGATAGGTAGGTGATTGAATAACCTCGCGTCGCGCCCAGCAGCTATCTTTGACCTCGGATTAGCAGACGTAATAAATATATCAATGCTATCATAAAGACCAAGATAATAAATAGAAGGTAAAAGGCAACTCGGCCACTTTTGTTTTTGACATACTACGATAAGATACACAGAAAGCACCGTAAATATGACATACCCTTTTCTCCTTTATCTACCTTTTTATGATTTAAGATTCAGCTCATCAAAATACAAACAACACAACATTTTGACAGAGGTAGACGTGGGTGAGACAAAATTGTGGAATACCAATAGCAAGCATTCATACATCTGAGCCCTCGATGTGCGAGCTCAGTAAGTAATGGAAAATAGAGACACACAGAGATTCTAGACTCACTGTTTCTAGTCACACTTCGGAATGAATACACAAACCAAATAATAAACAAAATTCTAATATTCTAACCTGATCCAATTCGATAATTTAGAAATCTGACCAATGTTTGATTAAGTATAAACGTGTTATTAAAAAATATTAACGATCCAACACACCATTAACTAAAAGATGCGACTTGTTCAACGTTCTAAACAGTGATTTGTATTTTAGGAGCTTTTTGTAATAGCGAAAGGTATACTTGAAAATTTTGTCAGTATCAGATTGACACATCTTTCTACCATGTTGGCTTGACGGGTCAAAAAAGTAATTGATCGCATTTTCCGGATTTTCCTATCAGCCCCTAAGTATGAAAAAGAAGTTTTTATTCGTGGAAAAATCTATCGATAAAATATGGCCGATAAAGCAAATGAGAAATTCAATCGAAAATACATCAATGATGACTGAACATTGGCGTTAATTAAATTATTACTTTTGATTTCTTATTATTTTTTGCAAATGGCTTGGCACGCGACGATGGCAAAAGACGGAAGATGGGTAGGCCTTTAGTGTGGGACGCAACATGCGTTGATACTCTTGCGCCATCGTGCTGAGCTGGCGGCTGCGGCTGCAGAGAACCTCAAGCGGCGTTATATAGAAACCTTTGTGGAAACTATATTTTCGAGCCGTTTGTGGTTGAAACTCTGGGGCAGTGGGGTTCGAGTGCTCATAGCCTGTATAAGGAAATTTCGAAACGCCAAGTTCTGGCCCAAGGGCTGGCTTTTACCCTGGCCAGAGGCTAAGTGTTGCCATACAAAGTGGCAACGCCGCCAGTCTCTTGGGCACTTTACCAGCTAAGTAAAAATTCGTGAAATCTGTGGAAATTGTATTGAAGAAACAACATGGTGGCGTTAGTTTTGTTTATGGCCACGCCCAAAAGAACCATGAAGCACTATATACCAAAAAATTAAAAAAAAAAAAAAAATACTTTGAACCACACAGAGCATCATATAATTATAATACCACAGAGCATAGTATAATACTGTTGAAATATATGATGCTCTGTGCTGTTAAACCTTGAGATAATCACTTTTGTGATATTGCCAAAGTACGATAGTAAAATTATTATATATATATCTGTGAAAATTACACATTTTACATGATTTTAAGATATATTTTTTTTCTAATTGATTTATGCTATTTTCTTCGGACGGCCACCGAAGAAAATGAGTAACCCCTCATTGGCTGATGACGTGTGCTGCTTCTTCGAAAACCAAGAAAGCTCATCCTTTTCGACGGACAGAATTCAGAAGACTGAATAGAAACTTGGAGTCGCGGGAAACATTAGTTAATCATGGCTCCAGGTCTCATTTACATTTGCTTTCATTGGCGTCTAGTAGTAGGTATCAAGAAAGCGAAATTCAAGATTCGATCACCGGTATGAGCAGTTTTATTTGGTTATTCCGTTAAGAAATTCTCAATATCAGTCCGGAATTAGGGTAATACCTGAATTGAAAATGGTTCACCTCTATTGTAGTACATTGCGAAATGTGAATTCTGCTTACTAAATAGTTCTGCATATTATTTTGTGGGTTGCAGGCGTATTGTTAAATTATGTCGAGTCGTCTGGCCGGAACTGAGGCTGAGTGAAGGCTTCTGCACTCACTCAGCCAAACTGTTTACACAACACAGTTTTTAGATGTTAATAATAATATAATTGTCGATCTGAGAATAAATCGTTTATTAATTAAAAATTTATAATTATAATGAAACAAGACTGAATTTATGACGGAAGAAGATTTCGTCAAGGCACGTACTTTTGAAACACTGAAGGTACCTACCTAATAACAATTTAACTATATTGTCTAAATTGATCAAAATCTAAGTTTGCCAGTCTGATATCGAGCGAACTCGATATTATTTACTCTGACAATTACATTATGATATTATTATAACGGATAAGGCAAAAGTAAATAGCCTACAGACAGAGACAATATTTGCTGTACATATCACCACACCAAGAGTGTGAAATGTCTACTACATACTCGAACACATCGAATATACATATATTCAGAATCCTATTAATAATAATTAATATATTCAGAGATTACATGTGTAATCTCTTCGCCTTTCGTCACTTGCCGTAATAAATTAATAACAAAAGGATTAAACTGTTATCTTTGGCCCAGTTACGAGAGTGTACTCATTTAGTAAATAATAATATACCTGTTATTATTTTGAACATACTTTTACACACCATTTCACAATTAAACTCGGATATTTTTTTGCTACAATTTTCAATCTCCGGTATATCTGCTCGGTCTTTAACTTTTTTCCACGACAAGCCACAATTTCACCTACTTTTTTGTCACATATTTGTGTCGTTTGACGAACAGGGCACGCGCTTGCTTGTCACATAAACGTAGTAACGTGTATGTGACAAGAGCGGTCAAAAGGTTAAGGCTGGTACAGGCAGTACAGTTTCATAATATCCTTCCTTAAAGTACCTTTTCCTAGAAAGGTACCCTAGCTTTTACTCATCCTTCTACCTTCTGTGCATTGGCCAGATGGACACTAAACTGTTTTATTTAAAGCTTCAGAATAGTTTTTGTTGGGAAAAGGCTAGGCAGGTTATGTTATCGTTGGCGAACAAGTTTTACAGCTTGCATAAAAAAGTGTGGCTATGCATTGGGACAGCTGATCTTTTATTCGCGATGATAATGTCGGTCCCATGGAGAAAGTATAAAAGGTGTAAATAAACTCTTAACATAACTGAAAGGCACTTGTTTTGCCCGTCTTTGCGATCATTTTTTTGTTCTAGATCATACCCGGGAACTTTCTAGTTACGAAGATATTGGGGGTCAAAGTTTCAACTTGATCACATGTTTTAATGTAATTTTTTTACTTTACACACCTCCTCGACCCCCGTACTATTCAATCCATCCATCAGCACAATGCTTTGAGTGCTTTCCATCGAGTCCTACCGTAAAACGTGATTTTTCACCCCAAAAAAAATGTCGATTCCCAGCAATAATTTTTGCATAAAATTACTTAGTTTGATGTACAAAATACTTGGTTGACGGCTATGTGAAGGGTCTGTTTACACCCTGTATAGTTTGATCTGGTCTACACCACACTCTTAAATATGACCACAGTTTCCTGATACACTCTTTGAATCCCCAACACAATAGACAGAACTGACAGAACCATTCTGTCGTGCCTACGCTCACAGGGTGACAATGACATCGTTTTCAAAGACATGGTGTACAACCGCCAATTATTAGCTGTTCTCGAACCACACCTATAGAACTAGCAATTTTCTGATGAACAGTCGCCAGCACATCAAGTTACCACAAACTTAACCCGTAACCCCTACAAGTGCTTATCGGTTTTTAGTAACAGAAATAGTTACAATGACGTAGCTTTCAACTTTTATATAATTGAGCACGGGTGCTTCTACATTTCACATTCTGAAGGTCTGATGATGACCTTTATGATTGGGATTTACACCTTATAGGTTTACAAGATAAAATTTTGATGGCGAAACTTCACAAGCATGATGGGTATCGCCAGCTAATTTAAGTTGACTGTGTATTACATCGTGTAGAAATAAAGTTGGATGTCTGATGATGAGTGGAATAAATAAAATATAGCTTTGTTTTATTGTTGCCACGCTCTGATAAGTACAAACAGTTTCCATTCACAAAAAATATAAAATTCTTAATTCCCGTAAAAAGTCATTAAAATTCAAATATCTTGAACAGGTCGGTTGGTCGTTTATTGGAATTAATGTTGGTGTTAAAAGTGCATGTAGACTTTCTTGAAGTAAGCACCGCACACATTCTCATCTCCGCTACGTGCAATCGTTTTTCATCCATCTTTTTCACAGCCCAGCATTCTGATCCATACAGTACGACAGGTGTAATCACGGACTTGTATACTTTCCCCTTTAACCTGAGAGGCATCCGTGGGTCCAAGTTGTTGTTCCAGTGACCTGTCGCCATTTCATCCATCCTGAGTTGATGCGGTGCGTTAAGTCCCGGTTTACTTCGCCATGACCTTGGACAAGCGATCCGAGGTACCGGAAGTCGAAGCAGATTGGTATGGACGTTCCGGCAAGAGTCACATAGGCACTAGACTGGAGAGACCGACGACATCACAAAACAAGTATTCCGTTTTGGTTCTACTCAATTTCAGACCAACATTCTCAGGCATCCGTCTTTCCCCGACCAGGCATAAAACCGAATTGGTTCTGCGAAATTTCGCTCTCTTCTCTCAGTCGCCTTTCAATAACTTTGTTACTTTCATACTATATGACATAGTCATCTCTCCTTTTCCCATTCTCACCTATGTTAGGGTCGGCCTTCAGTCTAACCGGATGCAGCTGAATACCAGTACTTTACATGGAGCTACTGCCTATCTGACTTCCACAACCCAATTAGTACTAGGTAATACGATACTCCTTGGTAAAACTCAGACTTTTTGGGCCACTGACTACCTGTAACGACTGTCAAAGATCTACAAATTACAGCCGGGACCAACGACTTAACGTGTTTTCCGAGGCACGAAGGAAACTCCGTATGTAATGGGTGGTCACCTATCCACAGAATAACCTAGGTAAGCACGGCTTAACCTAAAGATCGATTCGAGTGCCTGTTATTATTTACCCACGAGCTCCTTTCATACCATGTGACATTAACTCTATTTCTCTATAATTACACTCCACGACATCACCTTTGTTTTTAAAACTGGGCACCATCTAACTGTTACACCATTCGTCAGGAATCGCTTCTTCCGGCAACAGTTTACTGAAGAATAAATCTAACCACGTCCATCCAAAATAACTTCCATACTTCAACCGGCATTCTGTCCGGTCCTAATGCCTTACCATTCTTCATTCCATTCCTCACTTCATCCAAACTAACCTTTCTCACTAGTCCCTCATTAAGCTGGTTTATTTTCAAGCACACCACGCCAGTCATTCTCCTCATTCATCACTTTTCAAAGTAACACAGTAGTAGTAGTTCCACCTACCCTTAATTTTCCCACTATCCGAAATAACCATTCCAGTTTCGTCTTTTACGCATTTAACCTGACAAACATCCTTCGCCTTTCTCTCTCTAGTTCTAGCAAGCCTGTAAAGGTGTTTTTGGCCTGCTGGACAGTGTGTCTTCGTTGTAGGCTGTATGTTCCCTTAGTCGCTTTTTATGACACCCACCCAGATATTTTTTTAAAAACCGATAAAAATTTTATATATGGGGGGCTCAGAATAATGTACTGAATACGTGGTAACCGTTTTCGCGTCAGTGTCTCTTCCACCCTGTATAATCATAGACAGAGCTACTTTCGAATTATAATATTAGTATGGAAATAGTGACGTGTTAGCATATTGCCATTTACATAAATATACCTATGCGGCAGCTATCACTTTCCTCTATGTTTCTCTACCTACCCACATTGATAATCAACATTCTTATAATTTCAACATTGTTACGTTACGCGCCATCATAGTGAATGCTTCGCTTCGGTCAACAGCCAACGCTAAATGACCATAACCGACCATGACGACTGCCATGATTACTTTAATGTGCATCAGATTGTAGTCAATCGGATTAATAATAGTGTTAAACCCATATTTGAATAGGGTTCCCATTTCATTTGAAAAGTCCTGACAAAAAGCCCAACATTCACAAAAAAATCCAGACACTTACTTACCTTTTTGTTTTTCAATATTAATTTTACATTATCGGGTTTTTTAAAAAAAATCCCCTTCGGTCGAAAAGACCGGACAAGAAACGCAAAGCTGCACAAGTCCGGTCAAATCCGGATGGATGGTAACTCTACGTTTGGATTACTTATTGAAATCGATAAGAGCATTTAAGGTAACCTTGTGTAACGCCTCCAATTATAATATTTACTTATGATAATCTGATTTCGAAATTCATCTGAAGAGGGTCTAATAGTCATTAGTCTAGATAAAATGCGTCTTTGTTAAATTTAATAAGTGTTTTAAAAAGAAATCATAAAAGTGGCAATTCTGTGTTGCAAACAAATAATGTAGATTTTTTATTGGTTTTATTTTCGGACATGTTCTAGATTTTACTTAGGTAAACATCCACATTTTTATCCAGTCTCCAGAACAACATGAAAAAATGTAGGCGAAATTGAGTAATTTGTCAAGGGAAAATACAAAAAATGTTCTGCTAACCGCTGTTGGGATCCGAACTTATATCAATGTCAGCAATTAAAAATAAACAAGAAGTTTAAAGAATAACAAAGCACTCACAGAATTAAATTAAACGGAAGAGATCGTGAGACAGAATAGAAAGGAAACGAGCCAACACGCATCAATAAAAATACCATCAATGAAAGAGAACAAGAGATGGAATTAGAATAAGAGAAGTCAACAGACTCCACTGCTTTTAATAGATACAAAAACAAAATTACAAAAACAAGTTCCAGTTTTTCATATGTTCAAAGATGATGTTTGTTCTATGACTAGATGTTTGTTCTATGTTCGAAGAAAATTTGAGTTAAGTAACATGTTTGAACGCAAATAGCTTATAAGGAACTTTAGAATTATGGAAATGATCATCAATTTTATTGATACAAGACTTGCGGATGTTCCATTTGCGCTAGAGAGCAAAACCCAACGTTACATTGTGAAGTTTTTTGGTGGGTCCATCAATTTCGAGAATCGTTTACTTATCTTGTAATACCTATACCCTTTTTACTTGGAAAGGCTTTTTGGAAAAGTTAGGCCTTTACTAATTTACTATGAAGCCAATTTCTAACATTAACAGTAGATACGGTAAAGAATTCAGAATAAACACGTTCCAAGCCGAGTTAAATTTTATTTGATAGTATTTACAAGAGAAAAATTTAGATATTTTCAGCAGCTGGCAACCACGTAAATAACGCAGTGTCGACGGCCGACCCTGAACTCTAATTCTTCCAAATGTTTATAAGAGCTCCGAACACGCTCTCTTCTAATGAAATACTCTGATTTCTGATACCTCAACACGAGCTGATAATGATAACCGATATTAGAAAACAACGATTACCTACTGATAAAAGTGTAAGCTCTCACTTTATTGAATTCAAAAATATCTCATAACTCCGGCAAGGGAGGTCCAGTTAGATCGTTATTGTTGACATAACATCAACGGTCCCATTTCGCGGAAATACATTTACCTCTAAGCAGACCAGCGTTAACAGTGCGACAGTGCGCTTATCGGGTGCGAAAGGCTTGTCGATAAGGTAGAGTGCGCGCGCGCAGCCGTCAGTGCCGCGAGCGACGCCGGCGCACCCGCCCATCACGACCGTGACAGCGGCCGAATGCTGAAAACCGAGATTATAACGTGTTTGGAAACTAACATAAATATTATACAACTGATATGCGCCTGTCCTACCGCTGCCGGTGCGTGTTTACTAAACTAAGTTGTTGTGACAAAGTTTGCTTTTACTTTAACTTGTGCGGTTAAATCAATCTGTGCTGCAGTTAATTTCGGTGAGTTTGTCGGCAATATTTATTTGTTGGGTACTTTTAAATATTTTTTTTAGGACCTCCGTTCTAAAATAATAGATTAATATTTTTAAGGAACTCTTTTGTATTTTTCTGCTGTATGCCTTCTTTTTAGATATGGTGTTTTTACTTAAAAAATCGCATCAACTAGAGTTATTGCTCCTGTAGCAATAAAATGTAACTGGCGATATAGAGGCTGAAATAAAGTAAAAATACATATTGGCGGCGAGCGTGTAGTTATGAGTTCACGCACCGGCGAAATGTTTGTTTGTTAGCACTGTGTAAGCACACAACACTCGAGTCACAGATGAATATTTATGTCCCAGTCATCAATGCCAAATTCCGTGGTACCACCAGCAGTGACGTCACTAGGTACTGGTGAAGACGGCGGCGCCATTTTCACTGACCTTTCTAATTTCACTCATCTCGGCCATACTCAACAACAAATACACGAGATCATTCATAAGCGAGTATTTAACATAAATTAGAATATATAAACAAACATTTTTTTTAAAGTTTCTTAATTTGTCATATTGGTAATCTTACTTGTCACTCTCTCTCTAAAAATATATCATAATAAATCATTATATGCTTTTAAAATTACACATAATTTAAATAACAATAGCTAAGAATAATATTATTTAGTAAACAAAAATATACTACCACAGCTAATTACAATATATGCGTGAAACAGATGTTTTTAAATGACTTTCATGGATATAATTTAATGACGAATGACGATCTGTACGTAAGGTCTGTACGTAGGTCTGTAAATTATTATCGTTTAAAATCGTTTTAGTTTTCTTTGTTTTACAAACGAAAACAACTTTTCACTCAATATCAGGTGATATATGATACGAGTTTGTATCGAGTAGTCGTAAATAAATATCAATTATAATAAAATTCTGATTATAATTTTTGTAGATAAAACTGTTACTTTACTAATAAAATTAATCTAGTTTGTCCGTAAAACATTATATACTCAAACAATTCACTGAAGCTACTTACTTATTCCATTTTAAGAAAAGAGCGACACTTTATATCATTTTTTTTTCTACATTATCTAATCAGTACTCGGACTTTTAAAAACAAACAATTAGTTAATTGAGTATAGTCGGTAGTACTACAGCTGGTAACCGCTAAAGAACACGTGGTCGATACTTATATTAATAATTTAATCAAAAACATCAATTAAGTAAATGAGATTGGTATCCCAATCCCAAGTATCGACAAAGGTAATATCATAATAACTAAAAACAAATCGCACATTTTTGTAACAAAACTGATAAGAACTAATTAATTAACATAATCGTTTCGCAATTAATAATTTGATTAAAGTAGGAACTAAAATGAAGGGCACTACGGAATAAAACATTGATTTTAAAAATAGATATTTAGGTTACCAGCACCGAAACGCGTGTACGATTAAAAGAAATAGGCAAATGCGTGGGCGCTGTTTATCTGGCTCTGACCAGGAACGTCGCTCTTATAGTTTCATTGCTTGCTCCATATACTTACACTTAAACTGAAATACTTTTGAACATTATTATCTACTTTCTCAAGGCTGTTCGTAAAATAAGAAAATATTTTGATTAGTTTAGGTACAAGTTCATAAAATTAATGAGCTATTTTACCTAAACTATTGAATCCCTAGTGTATTGACCCTCGCGCGGTATAATTTTATCTCAATTTAAATATTATTTAAGTAAGACGTAAGTTTATCAGCAACCAGACCGGAATAAAATCCAATAACCTGTCTAATTTTTTTTATTTTATCAGTTAATCTAAGAAGTTCAATCATAGGTTATTCGTAAAAAATCTTAGTCAAATGTAATACTTAGTAAAATCTAGACCTACGGTATTCAATTATGGGGTACTGCTAGCAACAGTAACATCGAGATTCTTGAAAGATTTCAGAACAAGACATTGAGAGCCATGTTGGACATACCATACTACGTGAGCAACAAATATATACATAAAGATCTAAATATCAGTTCCGTCAAACAAGAGATCACTAAACACAGTAAAAGCTACCAGAATAGAATATTAAGTCACGTCAATCAACTGGCCTCAAAGCTTCAGGGTGGAGGAAGTACCTCCCACAGCCGATTAAAGCGGCATGGAGTCCCTACGCTAACCGCGAGATTCAAGCAATGAAAGGAATTTCCAAACAAGAAAAAAATCCTTCTGCCTATGATGTCATTGACCACAAATATTAATACCAAGCGATTGGCCTATTGTGTAGACACAGATCGCCAAGTTACAGAGAAAAAAAAAAAAGAAATGTAATATATGTCGGATATGTCAGGATTTATTCCATTAGGCTCGTACATCATGTGGGCAGACGATGGGTTTCGTGCAATAAAAATAAACTAGGCGCGATTCACTGTTTCTATTAAACTAACAAATTACTTGAAATTACAATTTAACACAATAACACGGAGCACAACGAGACGGGTACAGTTCCAAGACGTCTCAACTCCTTCGCGATCATTGACTGTCCTCGCCTCGAGCTGTAAACATCAGGGCTCTGTAGAAGCACGCAGTTGTGATGTGGGTAGACTTGTAGGTAGGTCGCGTGACGTCACCACCAGCACACTTGCGATTCATTTTATGTCCGTACTAATGCCCGGTTCCGACAGATATAATATAAAGTCGAAATCCTATGGTCTATGGTTATGTCTATAGTCGTCTTGGTACTTGATGTCGCGGTCGTTAGTGGACCGCAAAGATTCTCATAAAAACGTGAAATTTATCTAAACCGTTAAGTAAGTAAAGGTTGGACGAACGACGAGACACTATTAATGGCAAGGGGGAACAAACTATAGAATATTCCGGAGATATCATTTAGGATTCCAAATATTTCTAATATAAATGTTTTGTCTTTTGCTCGCAACTTCGCACCCGTTTTGTAGGAAAATTAACCAACGGGAAAGTTAAACGTAGCCTATACCACTCGGGGATAATGTGGCTTCCCATTAGCAAAATATTTTTTGGAATCGAGTCAGTAGTTTCGAAGATTACCCCCTAGGTACAAAATTACAATCAAATTATTGAATTTAAAACAGATTCTGTGACTATTCATGCATCTTCTCCAAAATACAATTCAACCAACTTCGAAACTGTGCCTTATCTACAAACTCGTCGAAATGATCAATGAATGTGTGTGATATTCACCGGTTCGGTTCAATTGCCGGAGAGGGCCCATTAGAAGGCTAAGTGGCATCTTCCGCAAGTTGGCATGCGAGACACAACAATGGCAGAACGTACATAAGAAGAAACCTGTAGTCACTCGAGGTCTATAAGAATTGCTGTCTACAAATGTTATACAAAAACGAACAAGAGAACCATAATTATCTGGTTCTGCGCAAGACACGATATTCTAAGCGATGTATTGGTTTCAATGAGACATTTCGTAATATCGGGATGACCGAGAGAAAATGTACCGTGTAATGCAATGTGCTCAGCTAGGTATAAAATGGGCGCAGACAGCCAACGCAGCAAACAATTAATGGTATATCGTTCGATTTTGAAGTCAACAAAACCGCAGTAAATGGGTGAGTCCGGCTCGTGAGAACTTTGAACGCACTCTTCTGTCCATAAAGCACCGAATTATATTTAATTTTTCGAGCTGGTCGGGTCAATATTGCAAGCCACAACGGTATCCGGACTGTGGCATGGCAACAAAACTTTACTATGCAATGAATCGTAGTGTAATGAGCTCTACGATTTGTAATGACTCCAAAGAGTAAAATATTACTCTTTGGAGTCATTACAAATCGTAGTTTAATAAAACTGTACGTTTTAACCAATGTAGAAGTGGTGGTTGCGAAGCATAAAATATATTGTAATTGTGAATTTACACCTAGGACCTTCTGAGTCTCCTACAGATGTTAAAGAAAGACGCAAACCCGTAGAAAGAAAGTTACAATAAAGCTTGTCTAAAAACTGTAATTGAATTTGTTAAAACTTTAGATCATACTAAAACTTTATAGAAAACCAGCTTCAACACCACTCTTCATATGGTAAAGACCGTAACCCGTGCCATAACAACTTTCATTAGACGCTAACTGGACCTGAGCTATTTTCTGTATGTGATGCTCATTAAAAACATCACTGTCACTCGCTGCTGTCAGCTTCCAACAAAAATGTGTTGGCTTGCGTTTATATTTTGGTAAGCTTTGAGTTGCCTTTTGCGGTACTTGAATATCGGAGCGCAAAACAGAAGTCATGGAAAGAATAATAAAATTAAATGGTAATTTTTTCAGTTAGTAGATTGTTAAAAACACTTACATGTCAACTTAACGTCGACGTTAGCTTTTTTTTAGCCAATTGCGTTCTGAATTTCCTACCTGCACGTCAACTTAACGTTAACTAGGAGTGTCCGGAACTTATGAATGTCCTATCTGACAAGAAGCGCCGAAAAAAACTCAGAGGGAACAGTATTTATTAAAGCCCAGACATTGTCTTGATAAGCTCACGTGAGGACCATGCAAATAACCGATATAGGCACATGCGCACCTATTGTTGCTTCAGCTATTAGAAAATACTCTCAACGCAAAACAAGAATTCGGTGCCATTGAGTTCTTAACTGGTTTATTTGACAAAAAAACTGCGTCCTAGATCTTCTGACCCACACCGACGGTACACTAGCTTTCAACTGGTTTGTTAGAATCACGTGCGCCAACATAACGACAACTTAACTTTTTAATTTAAAATGCCTGACATTTTTTGTATCTGTGAATCAGTTTTCGGTCCCTACTGGCAGTTAAGGTCTAGAGTATACGTTAATGGGTATTATAGGGTTAATCAAAGAATCAGCTTTTTTTTGGGAAATCATCAAATGATATAATATATGTAGTGATTTTCTTTCCTTGTGATAAAACTTGGTCGATTGTCTTGTCTTAAATTATTTTGAGAGGAATGTGAGACAACGACGTCCATTGTTATATAATGTCGATTAAATAAATTGAATCGTACTGAAGTCATACGATTGACAAAACAAAACCGAAATAATGTAAACTTTTCTCGTATGATATTTATAGTGCTCATCAGAGAAAATTGCGTTCTTCTCTTACTGATCACTAACCGAAGGCTACCCAGAAACCTGTAACTAAAATTATACTAAATAAAGATGCTAATGGGAATTTATCATTAATCTAAGGCACAAACCCGGGGCCAATTTTTATTAAGCAAAATAATAACGAGTTAAATAAAGCAAACAATTAAAATTAAATTAATGATAGTCTGAATTATAACATAATCATAACATCACGCCAATATATCCACATTTCGCCAGCTGTTGTATTTCAAGTCCCATGGCATTGGTTGGGGGCAAGTCTATTGCCATCATCCGGGCACAAATTCGAGCTCCGAGCAGTCCAAGCTCGAGCTAGTACTGAGAACTTCCTAATAAAAAACCCAACAACAGTAGCGCTTACGACCTGACGAAAAAGGCAGAAACTGGCTGCATGAATGATATATTTTTTTTCCCTAACAGTTTCCAACACTCGTCAAAATGGCTATGAAAGAGTGGCTGCAATGGCTGCCGCCGCCGCGATCGTTGCTGGCGTTACTGCTGGCGGTAGCCGGGTTCAGCGGCCGGCTGTTCGCCTCGCACTTCACGCACTCGCCGACCCTACTCGTGGACACCTGCCACTCGCTCTGTCGGCTCGTCGGACTCGTTACTACATTGATCTCATACAGGGTTGGTATTATACTTATGCTAAACATCCATTTTCATTTTCATACATACAGTTATCCTAGGTACTTACTGTTCGGACAAGATTTGAGTACAATCTACACGCAAAGAAGAAGATCGGACGATGTGTTCATCACTGGCGTTGCCCTGTACATACTTCATTTCTTTCACTATGTTACAGCGCACTCTTAGTTGCAGACATGCTTGTTTACATCCTATCATAGATTTATGATTTACATTAACATCAATGGTGACTCAAAGGATTATTGAAGCTTAGTATATAAATTGAGCAAATTTGCTAACTTATAAAACAGCGTACTTATAACTTTATAATTTTGCAATCTACCCAGCATCCCATTTCATCTTTCCTGTCGTGTTCACTGCTCGCTTTAATGTGATATTTTATGGGCAAGTTAAACGTGGGGATAACTTGTGAAATCATGAGTTCAACCACAGCGGATCATCATCATCATCATCTGCCTAGTCTTTTCCCAACTATGTTGGGGTCGACTTCCAGTCTAACCGGATGCAGCTGAATACCAGTATATTACATGGAGCGACAGCGGATATCGTGTGAAATGGTTTTCTTTATGTAACAAGCCATGCGACTGATTAGGTTTTATATTGACGAAAAATGGCGAACTTTAATCCACTTTAACCACTTCAAAGGGTGTAATTTTAAAAAATCCTATCTTAGTGCACACCCACGTTGCATGTATAAGGGTCTCTTGGCCGCAAGTGGCCTCATCTGGCAGAACGATCACGCAAACTGTAGCTCCGTGCTGCCAGATGAGGTTCATCAACCTTAAGGTATTTTTCACCACCTCCTTCTGCGAAGCAGTCATGCTAGTGAAGGAGGTGGCGGGACGTGAGAGGGAAAGAACCTCACGTCCCAGTCGCCGCGGGAGACGCCCTGGGCGTCGGGGGTCACGTGGTGGCTCCCGGCCACCGTAGGCGCGGGCCTGTGGATGGCGAGTTATGGGCCAGCTCGCCGTCCGGCCGTCTTATGACGACAGGCCGTGTCGACGGCGCGTTCGTGTTCCACGTGCGCCTCAAAGAGATGTCAGCAAATAAGTAGGGGTCCGCAAGGACCGATGCCTGCCAGGGCTGCGGGACTGTTCGAAAGAGATACCGTGGCCCTGGAACACAAAGGGCAAAGAAGGAACATGGATGGGTTTTAGTCAGTACAAGTCTGACACTTCCTTCCGCTCCGCCCAGAGTGGGGGGGGGTCATTTGATGATTTCACATCCGGAAAAAAAAAAAAGAAAAAAAGGTGTTTTTCACGAGATTCACTAAGATTTTGAAGATTGAATTTCAAGTTATTTTTATCCTTTTCGTTATCCAGTATGAACGCGCAGACGAGGGCGCAGGCCGGGAGGGTCGCTTGCGCAACACATTTGGCTGGGCGCGCATCGAGGTGGTTGGCCGCCTCTCCGTGCACGTGCTCTTCGCCTCGTTTGCCCTGGCCCTGGTCGTGAACGCGCTCCAGCTGGGGGTCCACTCCTCACACGGACAGCCTCCGAGATACCCCAAGGTCATCGTTGGTAGCGCTGTGATTGGACTGCTACTGCATGCCATCAATTATATGCTGCTTGCTGGTGAGTAATCTTTGTTAAATCAGTGGTATGAGGCCTCTACAAAGCTCTTTTCTCATGTGTTTATCCTGTATACAGGGTGGAAACGAATCCCACGTAGGAATTCAGTACATAGAAACATATTCTTACATAGAAACTTTTCATCGGCAATCAAAAAAAAATAACTGTTTCCTACAAAAGAGCAATCAATACCACACGGTCTAAATGTATTGAAAAGCTGTTTTTTTTTAATTAGTAGAGGGACCGCTTAGATGTTATCTATACAAATAAATACGTGTCTGTTTGTAATCCAAAATAAATGCATATTAAAGTATCATTATACGGTACTTTTGACAAAAAACCTTGTTGTTAATTTTGGTCTGTCTGTGTTTGTTCCGGCTAATCTCAGCAACGGCTGGACTGATTTTGACGGGACTTTTACTGGCAGATACCTGATGTTATAAGGAGTAACTTATACTTTTATCTGATAAACAAAAAGTCATGTAATTAAACAAATATTTCGCGGGTAACAGCTAGTTGATAAAAGGTAAAGCACTAAATTATCGTTTATTTAATGAATAGCTTAGCTTGTACTACACATCGTAGACTGACCTGTGTTATTTGTAATTGATTTATTTATTTATTTATTAAAGCTTTATGCACAAGTAAAAACTGTATAAAGGCGGACTTATGCCATAGGCATTTTCTACCAGTCTACCTTAGGGTGATGCGGAGACAATATACAGTAGGTGCAATAACAGAAAAAAAAGACTAGAAAATATTTATAACTAAAACATATCAGAATAAATACTTATATACATACATATATTAAACTTTATAAAGTTAAGAGAGATAAACAAAAAAAAACTACAACAATAATTACAAATAAATAATTTACATCACTAGTTACTTATACTGAAGTCATTGTCAGTTCAAACAACGATTACTTACAATAAAGGAACAGGTGATGCACATGCGGTGAACAAATGTACTAGTCGAGCTCACCGAGTGCAAAACATACAGTCACTGTGTACGAATTATCATCATTATATCAGCCGACATCGATTCCTAGACATAGGTCTCACTCAGCCAAGCGACCTCACGTCGACTGGGCCTGGTCTTCGCGCCTTTCACTAGGTAATCGGTCCATCTTGTGCGGGGGCTTCCAACTAGACCTTTACCAGTTAATGAGTACACCTCGAGAGAGGCTTTGTGCTTTTCGGTACGTGGTCGCCATTACAGAACTTTTCGGCCTCATCAGCCATCCATTCTGCGAAGAACATGCCGTGCCCATGCTATGTACCTACGTAAGTTGCGAACGGTACGAACTACTAATTTCCATTATATTTTCATGTTTAGTAAATAAAAGTGCTATCGGTTGTTTCGTAGAGGTAACATTACATAATGCACCAACACATTAATCGATTATTGCGGTAATCGTGAAAACGTAGTTTACACAAATCATAAATTGCATAATTTCTTTCCGAACTTTTAGCTGTTCAACCGCGTTCTCTTATGCTCAGAGAAGTTCTGTTACATAACATAAAATTACGCCTGTAATCCCTGAAGCGGCGTTAGACAGAGGTGTACCTTGAAGTGCACTCACATTTCGCCAATTATGTTTTAATCCTATGTAATGGGGGCGACCATCAACCGGCACAAGACTCCATCGTTCAGCCACTCAATAAGTTCAATTGTTCTTCTTTGCTTCTTTTTTATGTCCCAAACATTTTCAAGAAAATATTGTTTACAGCTTAGGGACCTATGGGACTTTACCTTTCTGATCATCATCTGCCTAGCCTTTTCCCAACTATATTGGGGTCAGCTTCCAGTCTAATCGGATGCAGTTGAATACCAGTATTTTACATGGAGCGACTGCCTATCTGACTTCCACAACCCAGTTAGTACTTGGTAATACGATACCCCTTGGGAAGACTGGTTGTCAGATTTTTGGGCCACTTACTACGTAACGACTGTCAAAGGTCTACAAATGACACCCGGGACCAACGGCTTAACGTGCTTTCCGAGGTACGGAGAAAACTCGGTATGTAATAGGCGGTCGCCATTTCATTGAATCTGTTGGGACCCACCCAACAGATTCAATGAAATTTTCAGGTTTCAGAGATTAGCGTGTACGAACATACTGACACGTGATTTTATAGATTAAGATAAGTTTTCTAATAGTCTATTATAATTTGTACAAAGTAAGTAAGCCGTAGTTACTAGTTTATTGTTACTCCTGAATTGGCTAGATGAGATTTCATGAGAGAGGTTTATAAATGATGACGTTAGTAGTACCTATGTATCTTTGTTATGGTTCCGTTACGCCAGCTACTTTCCGATAAACTAATTATGGTGAATACAACATCTTATGTGAAAGGTAACAACCTCGTTAACCAAAAAATAACATCGTGAATCGTATCAATCACCTCATCGGAAAGTACTTTATCTATTCACTTCACACAAACAACAAACTCGTATAGGTATTAGGTATTAAATTAGGGTTATTAGGTAAAAAAATATATATATATTGGTTCGAGGGGGGGGGGGGGGACATTAGTCCTCCCTCGAACCAATATATATTTTTTTTGGTACAGCAAGAACACAAAAGATTATAAATTGAAAAAAAAATATGATCAAAAAGCGAGCGTAGCGAGCTCATAATTTTGAGCACTCAATTCGAATTTGATAAGTTTTCTTTTGTCTATTAAAACAGAATTATACATGATTATAATGAAATAAATGAAAGTAACGTAGGATGTCAGAGCGAGCTCGAAAATTTTAGCATTTCTTCGAGAGTAGGTTAGAGTTTGTTCTGACGATTCATTCAGAAATAGGAGTTATATACGTGCTTTGTCGACAAATGTTACAAAGTTTTATAGAATGAATGCAGGAGCGTACAAAGCAATGTCGAAAATTATAGCAACCCTCCTCGGATCTATTAGATTATTTTTGTTCAGAAATGTGAATAGCAGTAACTCTGTTGACTTATACAGCGAAGCGAGCTCGAAAATTTTTGCATTCCGCCTCAAATACATTGAGATTATTTAAGTTCATGCATTTAGAAATGAGAATAGAAGTAAATCTGTCAAGTTGTAACTACCTACAGAATTGAGCAAGCATAACATGTATTATTAGCAAGCGAAGCGAACTCCTTGTATTCCGCCTCGGATAAATTCAAGTTCTTTTTGTTCATCAATCTAGAAATGAGAAGAGGTCTATCTCTGTCAGCTTATCAGAAAATACATAGCATGTATTATAACGAGCGAAGAGTTATCGAAAATTTTAGCATTCTGCCTCGAACTGACAAAGTATAACATGAATTATCGAGCTCAAAAGTTTTAACATTCTTCGCCTCGAATAGGTTGAGTTTGAAACCCCAAAACCCTGCCCGTGCTATACAATTTGTATCTTATCATATGTATCTTAGTCTGTAAGGTATATATCTATGGGCCAAAGTTGCCTGGAAATAAATAAATGTTGTTGTTGTTGTATTGCCTATCAAAATAGGTAGGTTCAAAACACACCTAGCCTGGGCACGTCGTTTAAAGCCAAACATCAAATACATTCTAATCTAAGGTCAAAGTCATCACTGTAACAATATAAGAAGTGACCCCAACAAGTTGTGCACGTCCCACTTAGTAGACATTGAACGGTGCTGCACTGTCATATTGTAAAAATAGAAAAGGAGTCAGACAAAAGTCATCTTACAATCTTTTTGAGCTGCTTAGCTCGGTCTTGCAAGTCCAAGTTTTCTTTTATTAAATTTTTAGATATCTCATTCCCGTGATTTTTGTAACCTAGTTTATTTTCCAAGAAGTGTCATTTATAAATTCTGATTTTGCTCAATCCTAAAAAAAAAGCCCTGGTTCAGCCATGCCAAGATGGCCGCTATGGATGCGACCTGGCAGCCAACAACTTGTCGTTGTCATCCAATATTATGACGGAAAAAAGAGTCTTCCTAGATAAAGCCTACTCTCAGCTCGGTCAAGCCTCTTCCGAACCAAAATCCTGGATCCGCCACTACACATATTTCATTACCTGATCCTTGTATTGTATTGTATAACCGGCTGGTGTCCGCAACTCCAATTCCAAAGCGCGTATTTTGTACTTATTTAATAAACTCTTGTATTATAGGTCGTGAGCTGAGCTACAGCCGACGCCTGAGCGTCACCGAAGGTGGAGGTGTCGTGCTGAAGACTGGTTCAGGAGAGCCGGTTCTCGCGCATGCACCAACCGACATTGCCAGTAAGTGATAGTTTCATCTAAGTTTAGACAATAAAAAAATTTAATAAGTACAGCCAGTGTGCCACATCACCGACCC
The DNA here is from genome assembly GCA_910589295.1 of Noctua janthe. Classification (NCBI taxonomy): domain Eukaryota; kingdom Metazoa; phylum Arthropoda; class Insecta; order Lepidoptera; family Noctuidae; genus Noctua; species Noctua janthe. The sequence continues at coordinate 7,781,812 of OU342560.1, forward strand.
TAGTTTGACTAGAAGTCGGGGTCGACTTCCAGTCAAACTACATTTACCTATTCTTCTTTAATTTAGATTTAGTTACCTATGGGAAAAGACAGTCAGATAATGACTTATAGTTACCCCATTTAAATCCGAAACAGAATACTGAAAGGACTTCTAACCTAATGACGTGAATGAAATAATGGTGATGCATGACTGCATAATAAATAATACTTAATTGAAATACATAAACGACGACAAAGACACCAGGCCAGTGGCACCTATACAAACAAACAGACTTATCATAAGTACCTAAACATTTTCTAAATAACACCTATAGAAAATGAAAGGCAGCACCTCACTTTTCCAACCACATGCAGTAATTGTTGAAAATATCGTATAAAACTGACAATAATATAATGCGTCAATTGAGACGAATTATGAAAACAAACAATAAATAGGTACTGCGTCAGCTAATTTTATGTAAATAGTCTACACGTGTTGTTTTATTAATGTTTATGTTCTAACTATTAGGTATTGCGTCAGATAAAGTAACGTCCATTGGTATAAATTAATGACGTATTGAATTTTACCATTAGATTAGTGTTTTAAACTTTATCATAATACTTTAGTCTATCCTAAAAGTCGCGATCGAAAGAGTTTTACAAAATTCACACCTCATCCCCTCACTTATTGAATTTACTGACAAGTTTCAACTCATTTCAAATATCACTTTTAGGTTAATTGTAATGTCCCACTGCATCAAGAAGTCAGAACACCTTACCTATGATATCCTGAAACCAGAAAATCAGCAGTTTTCTACATTTTAACGACTTATGGCAACACAAATGTATGGGACAACTGATTTATTTTTCCTGATTTCAGGATTGATCCCTTATTAAAACCTGTAAATATAAATGAGTAAAGTGACCCTCTAAAATGTTTAGAGCAAGCAAAACTTAAGCTTGTGTGGTCCATGTCTCTTTTAAGGGTTCGACAAAATTCAAGAACTTTTGATTTTTGATTGATGATCTCCGTCTATAACATTTTCTATTATGTTGACACTCAGGCAGCCTGTTCGTGATGGGCGCTGGCTTGACCACCGAATGGGAGCCTGTGGCAGCACGCATCGCTGACCCCGCACTCTCCGCCTGCGCGGCCATAGTCCTCGTCATCTTCAACTACCCATTCAGTAAGTACCTACATCTTGACAACGACGTAGCAGGAATTGTGTTTAGGGGTTAGGTCGACCCTGAAAGAAAATCAGATCGGAGGTGCAACACTAAACAAGAAAGGCAATTAAGAACAGCTTTTTGAAAACCTGATGCTACCTACTTTACATTTTTTTATGAAATGGCCTTTGTTTAAGTGACTTTTCTTGGGAGAAAATGTTCTTGACAACTGTCTTCGCATTGCTCACGACATCAAGATGCGCGCTCATCAAGGCCAATCCAGTGTGCTATCTGAGGCTTCGGGAGCAGGTTTAAACCCCTAAACTCTTATCTCCTCCTAGCAATGGCTTTGCCCCTATCTGCCACTAAAAACAAGCATTTTATCTTTCCTTTGTGCAGTCGTCCTAGATAGATAATCTTATGGTCATAGCCAACAGCTGAGCTAAAAACAATATACTGCGATCACCACTCGTTCAGCACTTCTGTAGGCATTATTCAACACGTCTGTAATAGACTCAAATAATTTGAATTCATACTAAGAGTTAATCTAACTAATTCCAAATTATTTACTACCTACACTGAATGGTAATGTTATCTTCAATTGCTTAGGTAAACAGCTGATTAGATCCACCAAATTACCCCAGACGATATCAAGACCCATAAAATATTATAGGTACTGTATGTAAATTGCTTTATTACCTATTGATATCATTTTTTTCTTTCGTGACGCGATAAGATATTGATAGAATGTAGAAAAGTACAATAAATGTGCCCCAAGTAATAAGAAAGAAGGACGAAAAATTATGTTAATATAATATGTGGCTGAAAAACTATCATACGATATCTAGTAAACATAATACCTACAAGTTTCATATGGGGGGTAATAAGTGCACGGATTCAAATAACTAGGAACGATAATCTAAGATCTTCTATTAGCAGTTACTGAAGCGGAAACAATCGCTATACCAATGCGACGCAACGTAAGTTAAGCAAAAGTTCCGTCACCGGGGGGACCAACGGCCGATGTTTCAATTATTTCACTAGTGATTTCATAAGGGTGAGTTCTATTCTCCAAGCAAGAGTTACGATCAGAAGGTTTCCTAAGACTTTTCAACACCTAAAATCAATTCTGACCGAAAAGGCTAACTAATTTAATGCGCCGACTGGTTTACACAGCTAGACCAAGTCAGTGGGTACCTACTAAGAGTAACCTATTTAACAGATCGAATTCACCGCAAAGTGTTTAATTTAAAAAATCGTTCAATGTAGTATTTTATTAGAATGACAAGGTATATAGATTGCCTTCCTACCTATAGTTTTCACTTTCGCCCGACAACATGATCGTATCATATCGTATCTATATTGTTACTAGTAGCTGCCGATACAATATCTGATATGGACTTTACAACCGCTTACTACAAATAGACTGTCAGATATCTGTGTGTAGATAAATGAGCTATTAGCACGTAAAACGGTATAAATTAAAATTTTCCTATCCCTCATGTGTTCCTAAGCAACTTTGGGCTGAGAAATAGGCCATGGATGGAGCATGTCTCACACTTTTAAACCCTTCATCAGCCATACCTAGCTAGGTGCCTGCTGAGTACTGCCTGAATTTTACCAACGACTAAGAAAAACGAACTAATCAATACATTAAAAGAAAACTTTTAATTCACACACGCACTGACTCACCAACGCTCAGCATCAACTCTAGGGCCTAGAAAGCTAAAATTTTACACAGAAGTTATCTTTATGATGAAGATAAGGAATATATGAATTTGACGGATTTTTTAGGTTAGGGAATATAGGGTAGACGACAGTAGCGAAGGGTCATTTTTTGTAAGAGGTAAGGTGGAGTACGTCTTTAATCTAGAAAACTGACTGTGCCATTTTTCAAAGGGAAGCCAGTAGGAATCGAGTTCTATAGAACCGTCGCCACTGGTAGACGATATTGTTGGCAAAGTGCAAGTCTACAGTTTATCGTTTAAATAGGCCAGACCACAGAGCCCCACTGAAAAAACTATCTCATTCTATACCAACGGGGCAAGCGACAAATTTGGTTCAAATGAATAGTCCTTCAATCCCCTGGCATGAGCAAGAACAGTAACTGATAGCATCATTCCTTTTTTCTCTCTCTCAAGTGCGTTCAGCGGGCCTGGTGCTGCTGCAGACGGTGCCCGAGGGTCTGGGAACATGCGACTTGCGGGCTGCGGCGCTCCGGGTGCCTGGGGTCCTGGCCATACACGAGCTGCACGTCTGGCAGTTGCATCGCGACAAGGTCGTCGCCACCGCGCACATTGCGTACGGATCACACGAGGTGAATAGCAAGTGGTATTTTAAATGCAATTACGATATCAGAATCATATTTGAAGTCAGTCAGTTGTCATTGTTTTTGCCCTGACATCATTGGAGTAAAGAATGGACACGTTATAGATATCGTTCTCTCTAATATTACTTAACTGTAACATTTTCCCTCTGTATAGTTGAAGAGTTGTATTGCTGATTTCCAAATAGAAAAATTATAAGATATGCATACGGCCGCTGTGAATAATCAAGCGTAACTTTAATATTTGGATTGATACAATTATTACTTACCGTGCTATATGTCGTGTTTCAGGATTATTTGAAGAGTTCTGCGTTAGTATGTGATATATTCAAACGTCACGGCATCGGTCTAGTCACCCTACAGCCGGAGTTTACACTCACCTCTATGTTAGGTAAGTTTTGCTTGTACAACAAATTTTTGGTCTTCCGGACCATGTAACAACTGCTCCGAAGAACTTTTAGTAGATTAATAGCTAATCTATTTGTTTTTGAATACTCTATAGATGATTATAAACTATTTATCTATCCACAGGTACAGATGAAGAGAAAAAGGCGTTAATAGACTTTGCAAACCAGGGCTGTTCCTGTCCGTGTGCCAAGGAGTGCACCGCGCCTCGATGTTGCGAACCTCCGCCCATACCCACCATCACGCGCATTTAGATAATAAGTACATATGTACACGTGGGGTGTTGTGATGTTGTCATACACAACTGAGTGATTTTACAGAATGGTAGTTGAAAGGAGTTCGCCCGCCACTTAGAACATAAGCCAAAGCGAAGATGCCTCACACAATGTGACAATTTTGGCGAGACTTTCATGCTAACGAATTTTCTAGCCAGCACTAAATGTATGAACGGTTCTACAGGAACTGATATTACGTATAATTAATTTAATCTTGCCGTATTTTTATGAAACTGCCTTGTATAGTTATAATAAGTAAGTTAATTTTGAATTAAGTTTATTAATATTCAGTCAAGTTGAGTGAAACCAATGTATTGGTTTCGCTTATTAACAGTAACGACGTGGCCGTTATAAATTGTCTTTTGTATCACATATTTTTTGGAAATAGCTGCCAACTATGAAATAATTTTGTCCAGCCTTCTGACTTACAATCAACAGTAATTAAGTATAGATAATAGGCCTGTTTTCGCAACTTTTGTACTTCTTTCATAAAAAAGAAAAACATTTGAATTGTATTAGAATAGAATATACTTTATTGTACCAACACCAAAATTCAAACAACTGTTTTACAATATTGCTAATTCTATGGTAAAAAATGAAATAAAAATGTTAAAAATCAGGGTGTGGTGAAACAGGCAAAATGTAATATATTTTAAGAATACAACCAAAGAAGCTTGTTCGTGTGTCGCGGTAAGCGGCGAAATTTCTAATCGTGGTAAATAACAGAGTCAGCATACAACAGTGAAAGTGTAATGAATAAAAACATGGTTCGCGAGGCACATTGTCAGTCGCCCAGTCGTCTGCGCCCGCGCTGCCGCTGACGCCGACATCATAATACACTCTAATGACGACGTTATTGTCGAAGCATAAAAAGGTATTGTTATGGAGCTATTACGGTGACGAAAGAAACTTTTTTGTTCGCGGTGAAATTGTATACCTAAGCAACCGATTCTTATATTAGCGAGAAAACTGTATTCAAACAGCAATCAGTCCACAAATGTGATTGGCGTAGAAGTTGATAATTTATTGTTTTCTTTTCATTGTTAGTTTTTTTTTGTAAAAATTCAAAAACTTGTGTTATGATTTATGAGTAAGGAAAATACCAATCATATGTAGTGAAAGTCAAATCATGACGAATTCAACAAATGTAGCGTTAATTGAAAATAATGTTTCTTTTTGTATTGAAATTGCAAGTATTGCAACAGAATTTTATCGTAAAGTTGACAGAGGTGGCGTACAAAGCGACTGTGATGTTCCTTTACAGTATTAGGTATATTAGGGAAAGCTAGTTTATAGGCGAATTATTGTAATAATTTAGTAAATCATACTGTTATTGTTCAGTAACGATGTTAACAAAATAATAGTAATAGTTCGTAAATGTTTTGTGTACAAAGTATTGTTGACTATTGATTTAAAGACAAATAAAAAATAATTAACTATTGTTTGTAATTAACTTTAACTTATCTAAGCTATTAACATACTAATGATTCGCCCTGTATTACTTTCACAGAATCTATTTGGGACACATCGTAAACAATAGTTTCTTTTGTGGCATTTTTTATTAATAACAACTCTCATATCATTGAGATAATGGGTCCTTTGAGACATTTTGAATTTACGAAAAAATAGTAGGTACTTCTCTGTAACACCTTCACCAACAAAGACCCTTTCTTTAATCGAAAATCATCATCATCTGCCTAGCCTTTTCCCAACTATGTTGGGGTCGGCTTCCCGTCTAACCGGATGCAGCTGAATACCAGTATTTTACATGGAACGACTCCCTATCTGACCTCCACAACCCAGTTAGTACTGGGTAATACGATACCCCTTGGTAAGATTGGTTGTCAGACTTTCGGGCATTCAATGATCTACAAATGACAGCTGGGACCAGCGACTTAACATCCTTTTCGAGGCGCGGAAGAAACTCGGAAATCTCTTTAATCGAAAAACAATACAAAATAAAGCAACATTTCCAACAACAAGATTTTTATTATACTGAGTAGATATTTATTCTTCTGACAACTATGGCTTTGAACTGACTAAAATTACAACATTATATCTGTTTTAGAGGACATTAATTATGGGGTTATAAGTTTACTATTTTTTAGACATTAAACATGAATTTTAAATTGTTTTCTACTGATAAACGGCTTCTGACAAATCGTCGTAGTAATTTAACTCGGTTTGTTCAACCGATTTGTTAGCTGACATTTTTCGGCAGTGGGCCGGCCGACACGATCGACTTTTCATCAAACGACGACAATCTCTTCCAGGACGCTGTGGAAACATATTAATATTATTAGCGAAGTCCCGAACAACTCATCATTTAGGTACTTGAACAAAAGTAAAGCATTGAAATATGAGCTTTGAGGTCAACGCAGATCAGGGGTACTTTAAAGGCCGCTTGAGCAGAATCATATTAGGATGTAATATGAATCACGTCACAATTAGGAAAATGGTCGCAGACGCAGTTAAAATTATGAATTGTCACTTTGTCACAACGGTCACAACGGAATCAGCATTACCTCGCCTCATTGCTTCTGCATATAAGATGTAGTATAAAGTTTCAAAGAAAGTATTCCTTACGGCTCGAGTTGAGGGCGGTGTTTATCCCATGCAGTTCTTATATCTGTGCGCTGACCTTTATGCAGTGTGACGTAATTTAACTTTTCTTATATACCGACGGCGCGTCGCAAACTGATGTCACACAATTTTGTAAGAGTCACTGTGATATGACAAAACATAAAGCTCATATTTCAATGTTTAACTTGGTGTCGAGTTGTATCTATCGTTGTCAGATGTGCGTCTCACGTACGAGTACTTAACAGCGCAAGCTGTTTCGCAACTGCGGAAGTGCTGTCGTAATTGAAACTGCGACAGTTTACTTCCTAACTTTACGGACTGTCAGACTTTGAGTACGGTGAACAAAATAATAAGTTTTCAAACAGACTAAAACTTGATCGCTCTGAATGGGCGTCACCGTGCTGATGATAATGTTCAAGGGCAGAAAATTAGTTTAGAAAAATCCTCAAAAATGTCGAGCTACCCTAACAAAAACTATGAATAGGTAGGTACTCTTCTTACAGTCATAAACATTCCTTCATAAAACATACGGGGAGGAAGGGACACCGACGCGAAAACGGTTACTACGTTTTCAGTATTTTGTGATCGGTTATTAAAAAAAAACAGCGGTCAGTGTCCCTTCCAACCAGTATAAAATGTCACACAACTGTTCGTAAAGAGAAAATGTAATCGATCAGCTGAATGTAATTACATTCCTCGACACATGAATGAATGTATATTTCAAATACTAATACGACAAATCAGATGAGAGGAATAGCCGCTTATCGTAATTCTAAAAAAGCGATAAACTTGAAAAGAAAGTAATCTATTAAATTGGAAGATTACGCGCTGCAAATGAATATCTAAACACATAGCAAGTCGAAGATAAATACCGTTGGGACGTAGGGGGAACGGCATGAACATCGTTCACGCGGATATGAATAGATAATGCCAGACTGCCACTTCTACCCGCCCTTAAACTTCAAACCAATTACAGAAAGTTGGCAGAGTGAGTTAGGTTACTATTTCCTGGCTAAGGTTAGCTTAAATAGACATTAACCTTCTTAGTTTGATAAGGTTAAATTGACATTCCACATGTAACCATCTAAACTTGTCTGCAACGGTAAAAACTTCCATGCATTGCCAATCCATAGCAGTCTGTGCAGCTCGTTCGTTACGTTTCTCATAAAAGTACGAGTACAACGGAAATTGGGGATGGTAACTATGAAACTAATTGGCGCTGGTATAGCATGTTCCAAATTTCGCCATTGGTTGAAAATCTCTTAGGGCGTCCGCTAAAAAACGCGCGGGTGCGGTCGCGGGTGCACGCTCGCGCGTCTGTATTGAAAATAAGTATGAGCAGCTCTAAAAGGCGCGTTCGCGTGTGACGGGTTTCCTAAGGGAAATATGACCCCGCGCGTGTTTGAACGGACTCCTTTACTGTTATTTTATATTTCAAAATAGCTTGACGTCATTGGCCACTTTAGGTCCTAGCTATGGTCACGCCATCTACAATGAGCTTTGACAGGCCTTCCCCATTAAGGTAACAAAACAAAAGCACATCGGCCAATCCTGTGGAGCTTCTAAGAATAAAACGGATGAACATCAATAGTAAAACGGCCACACTTACCACGACCAGTCTATAATTAAGTTTGATAGCGACGTCGCAATCCCCGATGCATTCGCTCCAACCCAACCACGGCCCCGTCTCGCAGCTTACCGCCTCTACTGCTTATCAATAACATATATTTGCTAAACAACTAATAACATCTAGTAGGTAATGAGTAAGTCAAGTGAACAAAAGAGTTCAGTATGCAGGAAGCACAGAAAGACATCAGAAGACACTACCGCGCATATAACTAAAAGGTTGTAAAAATGATCATAAACACGAGCAAAAATAAATTGATAACGCCTATAGTACATTCCAGCACTAAACCGTAAATATTGCACTTTGAGTTTTTGTAAAGTTCTGTCGTCGTCTCTATCACTCAAAAAAACCCGTCTAACAATCTTAACTTAGCTCGAAATACCATACCAGTTTCAGGCTATATGTGAAACAATATAAGATTCACTACGGTAACACGTACGTAGTCCCAGAACATTATTATTAAAATCATCAATACAACCCTCTAAGTTCATTTAATCCCATTTAATGACTATTTCATGAAAAAGTCATTCAATGGGATTATATGCAGTTAGAGGGTTGTATTGATGAGTTTAATGACTATAACTCTGTAAAGCCATATTTGTTACGGTCGCGAATCATATCGTAATCAACATACAACCTGACACTGACGTGTAAATTGCAAAAAACGTAAGAAAATTTAAATTTCGCGAGCTACCCTGGCGCCCTGGCGCTTCCACCTTTACTCGGTATAAAACCTCCTTGACTGCATACCAAACTTTTTTGCCAACTGTACCATAAAACATAATATTCATTCACAGAAACGTGCAGTTTAAAGGATTACATATTTATGACATAAATTTAAATAGGATATTGCAAATTGGACTTGTTATTCTGTTTAGAATGCACGCGAAGCAATTGATTGGTTCTGAAGATATTCGATTAATTTCAGGATTTAAAGGGAACTTAACTGCGTATGTTAATATAAGGTTCCATAGAAACACTCAAGGAATGGAATAAACTAATATAAAACTGCAAAATCGAATTGAGAATGCATGACGACTTCATAAATAGCTAAATAATCATAATACACTTTATCGCGTTTGAAGAGCAGTCAACCAAAATGTTTTTCATTTTGATTAAATCTTCTTATCAAATCCAGATGCTCCAAAGATGTTTGTTCTTCATTTTTAATTTTAATTAATTCCTCATAACCTCATATTGATTCAGTTAAGTTCAGTCAGCGTAAAGCACATAGGTCTAAATAATACACAGAAAAGAGATTATTCCACTACGCAATGCAGTCTGTCAATACAAGTATTACAACAAACTTATAAAATTAACAATTACTTGCCATAGAGCGGAGGCCCATCGTTCTGGATCACTTCATTATCCTCATGGGGTGGGGTGGGCTTCAACTTTTTCATGGCAGCGGCCGCAGCCTCGTTTGCAACGGTGGTAGCTACGAAGAAAATAAACCAATGAACTCGTATGTTCTTTGCAAGACGCGGATCGAACTCATTTCTCTATGGTTGAGATTGCTGAGTCCAGTAGTGAGAGTGGACTGCTGTAGACTGTGGCTGATGGCGAAAAAAGTGCTTAGGGGAAGAAAAGAAAGTCGGAGCTTAAATATATCATCACCATATGTAATAAACAAGGTCGAATTTTCTAGCGAAACTTCGCCGATGTTATGGGTATCAGTTTTTGGGGTCATCGATCGATTAGTGATCAATAAAAAAACTAGATTGCGACTAAGTCGTAAGAGGCAGTCTACACTATAAATTGTCAAGTGACAGTGACGTCACGGTCATGGCACCGTCTTCTCTAGGATCCCGCAGTAGACCTAGCAAGGCTGAACTTAGAAAAGCAACCTACCATTTTCCTCAGTGGTATTAATTCAGTCATTCAGGTCAGCATCACGTCATGATATGGCACCGTCTTCTCTAAGATCCCGTGGGGAACCTAGCAAGGCTGAACATAGTAAAGGAACGTACAATTCTCCTCAGCGGTAATGTTGACCCTGGTCACGCAGGCTCACATAGTGAAGGTACGTACCATTCTCCTCAGCGGTAGTGTTGACCCTGGTGACGCAGGCGCGCAGGCAGTGGTCGCGGGTGCGGAAGTTGTTCCCGTTGCCGCCGCAGCCGCTGAAGCCGAAGGGCTCGCACGTGCGCTTGGCCCACTCGTAGAACCAGCGTTCTTCGTAGCCGCGGCAGTGGCCCACCGACATCGGCTGCTTGCACACCTCTGATAACATAGGGAAAAATCATTGGTAATGTCAGCAACGAAGTTAAGTTACGACTGTTATTTTTTTACACTGTTGGTTCTGGCTTTCAGGGATTTCAGTAGTTGGGAATGGTGTGGCGGGATACACGTCTTATTTTTACACCATAGTGTCTTAAATGTCACAAAGTTTATCAGTGCACTGTTTTTTAGCATCCCATTTGCAAGTCAATAGTTTGAAAATAAGCTCATGCTCGGAGGGCCAGATTCGACAGAGGTCAAATAGAAAAATTAAATATTTATTTTCCCGCCCGGCTGAGCCGAACCAGCGTTACTGTTATGAGTTTCGTAGCTGACTTTCCAAGATACTGATCTCTCAACACCCGATAAAGGAAATGTGCAAAACGATAGACATAAGAATATAATCCCTTTAACGGGACCCTATTAATAAGCCTCCGCTCTCCGTCCAGCCGTCCGTCAGTCTATCTGTCAGCGGGCTGTACCTCATGATCCGTAATAGGCAGACAGTTGAAATTTTCACAGTATGTGTATCTCTGTTGCCGCTATAACAACAAATAATAAAAATAGATTTAAAATAAAAGAGGGCTCCCCTACTGCGATGGTACGGAACCCTTCATACGCGAGTCCGACTCGCACTTGACCGGTTTTTTTTTTTTTTTATAACGTTCATCGTCGACATCCAACCCCTTTCGTCAAAGTATCTAGTAAAAAAAATATATATCACTGTATGTATTTATGTAGTATTTCCTTTATTTATTTTTATACATATAATTTACATTTTTAAATATTTCTATACAAAGTAATATAAAAAAACATTTAAAAATATAAAAAGCCCACTGGTATCGGGAACAGGGTCCGAAATACCGGTGGTCAGGGCTCTTGAGAGAGGAACCTCCTAACGATACGCGCCGTGTCCAGAAGTACTGCTTTCTGAATCAAGCCCTTGATCCAGCTGCCAAGCGAGAGCCTCCTCAGATGTTTGTCGAGGCTATTGGCTATTTAGCCATTGGCCGACACGACTATCGGCACAATATACTATTTAATTGTTACGTGACACGTGTAATAAAAAATATATGCCAAAATTAAACACCTGCCAAAACACAAAGAAAAGTTTAATAAACTGTTATTATTAAAACCCTCAGAACGACCTTTATTTTGGTTTCCACTTTTACCCAAATGAAGCATTAAAAAAACCGGTGAACCTTACCAAGTGGAGTGGTATTATTGAGGCAGCTGATGTCATCCCCGTCACAGAGCGCCTCTTGCTGCGTGAGCGTGAACTGGCAGCGGTCGATGTACTCTTGCACCTTGCTCTCTATTTCTGGATCTTCAATCGTCGTATTATCTTGAGGATACTCCTGTACATTCATTTCAATTTTATCCCGCATAGTTAATGAAAGAAGTAGCGCAGAATCGTGATCAATGGAAGATGGAAGGAATAACGTGGGGCTGTCGGGCTGTAAGGGTATTATTAGAGTTCAGCGCCTGGAAAAAATTACATAGCCGATACTACAACTGACAAAAGAAGGGTTTGCCCGATTCTGTAAACTAGGACGCTTGCGTCGCTTAGAATCCCGTGAATGGCACTCTTCAGCGCTGATAGAAACCCTATTCTATTTTAAGATAACTTAAAACTTACCTGAAGCTCGAAGTCAGGATTTGTGCCCGGTTGATGGCAATTGCAACCAACGCAATGTGGGTGTACTATAGGTACAGCTCTGCTTAAGCTTTCGAGGGTTACAGGCGTGATGTTACATTTATTATCCTATGTTAGTTACCAGCGCCTGCAGCTCCAAGAACCGCTTGCTCCACATGTCGAAGAGGCGGCGCGTCATGGCGTGCTGCACGGTCGCGTTGTGCGTCACGTACAGGCGCGTGCGCAGGCGCCGCCCGCGCCCGCAGCGCGCCGAGCACGGGGACCAGGGGCCCCACGCCGTCACGTGGCAGTCACCGCGGGGCGTTTCCTACATGTTACACATAGTCTGAAGCTTTAGGTTGACTCCTGAACCGAATAAAATTTCATCTGATAATAAAACCTTTTATGGAATTAATCAAATGATGACGAGGGAATGTATAACATTAATCAACCAAAAACGTTCCTATGCTGGGACACAGGCTTCCTCTCAATGAGAAAGAGTAGGCTGTAATCCCCCACGCTGGGCCCAGGGTAGATGTCACATGCCTTCAACTTTTAGCATCTAGAACATCTTCCTCGCGGTTTTTTGATTCACCGTTTTAAGAGCAGTACTCATAAGTCGCTCTATTTCTCTGTTCATCACACATTCACAAGGCCCCGTTTCCATCAACGGTGGCGAGCGTAGGGGTGACGTGACGGGCAGGAATCGACCAATCATATTGGCTGAAATCCACATTGCGGCTCTCCTGTGAGTAACAAGAAAACTACAACAGCTAATGACAAATCACATGCGAATTACTCGTTAAAATATTCGACATAATAATGAAGAGACGTACCACAAAGAACCAGTCAAATGCGCTTATGTTTGATTTGGGTGGGGGCCTGAAATAATATAAAATTTTGTGAAACACATGAAATTCTGACGAACTTTACATTTTTCTAAGCATTTTTAGGAATAAGCTCTCAAAATATATACTGATGGTCGATGGAGCAAAGGAGTCCCGAAGTAAAACCGTGATCGGCAAGCATAATGTAGTTAGATGACTGACAATATTAAAAAGGTGGCTGGGACAGACTGGATGCAGAAAACGCAGATAAAACGCATTATATCAATAAAGAGCGAAATCAACTCCGTCCACCAATAGCTTACTTCTGACAGGGCCCCATCTCGCAAGGCATGGCCTGGCTCATCACTGTCCGGGCGCGGTATCCGATGTGGCAGCGTTTGTAAGCGCGCGGCACGACGTACTGGCGCACGCGCGCGCGCACCCCGCACCCCTCGCAGGCGGACCACGCCGACCATGCAGACACGGCACACGGGCCTGTGGACTCCGCCGGGTCCGGTTCATATGCGGATGGCGCTCTGAATCATACGAGAGGGTTTGGCATTGGCTCGTTAGCTCCGAAAAATCTAGTCATTTATTGAAATTAAGTTGAAAACCAACAGATTTTGATTGAACGTTTTCAACCGTCATAACAGACGCAACAAACTTTCCAGCAACACTTCTGTCTGTTAGGTTAGTTCAGCGCCATTAAACCTAGTTTTTAGGGTTCCGTAGCCGAATGGCAAAAAAAATAAACCCTTATAGATTCGTCATGTCCGTCTGTCGGTAAAAATAAAATAAAATTAAAAGATTGAGGGCTGCTCCCCATACATGGAATTTAAAGTAAAAAAAAAAACATCAAACCTAAACGTGCGGGGTGTCTATACTGTCTATAGATAGGCCTTTAAAAATGACATTGAAGTTCCAAACACCAGTTGAAAAATAGACACTTCCAAAGTGGTAAAATGTGTGTCCCCCTCTTTAAATTCTAAAGTACTCGTAAGAGGAGGAAGTTCTGAAAATGTAGGATTGTAGAACGTAAAATAAACTTTCAACGAAAATTGGTTTGAATAAGATTTGATGTTTAGTTATTGAGATGTTTGATTTTTTTTATCAAACTACAGCAGTTACTTTGTTTTTCATTAACATACTATTAAAACCAAATTTAGTTTTGCTGTTGAATGTAATACAATACAACATATGAATGAGCCTTCAAATATTTTTTTATATTGTATGGTGCTACGAAACCCTGTGTGCGTGTGAGTATAACTCGCACTTGGCCGGTTTTAGCAATGTCTGAGCTACTTTCAAGTGCAAGTCTAGATCGAGTCGAGTGATAGACTAGAGTCGAGTGATAGACTAGAGTCTAGTCTATTGCTGACATTGTCTAGTGATGAGACAATGGATTTCTCCCAACTGCAGTAAGGAGTAAATATGCGTGAATAAAACATCAAATCCAAAAAAGGCATCAAATGCAGTTCAGTAATCGGACAAATATGTCTTAAATAAATGCCACCACCAAAGGATGATGAAAGTGTTTTTAAAATACCTGCAATGCATCCTCGGTCCATGGCATCTGCGGTAATCAGTGAGTGCCACTCTACAGGCCTCTGCGTAGGCTCTAGTAGGAAATATGTACTGCCTCTGGCGGGTCGCACGGCCTGGGCCGCATGACACGCTGCAGGGTCCCCAGGCCCCCCATGCGTGTACGGCGCAGGCCCCGCCGGCCGGCACGGGGCCGTGCGAGCTGTGTGAGCCGTGCGTCTGCTCCGCGATGCGGTCTTGCTCTCCTTCTGACACCGCATAATACGATTAACCGAAATGTAAAATTATAACACCTCATCTTCATCATCATCTTTTTGGCCGAAGTTAAATTTAGCCACAAATCCGGGAAGTAAGATGCAACGACCTGTAACTTTGTTATCGAAGTTCCAGCCAAGATACTTGGAGCTTTAATATCTCAAACAAGGCTTTTTATAAATTGGACTTCCTGCCCTGTTAGAGACTTCACCTTAGTAACCAGATGCTACAAATGTCAACAATTTGGTCATGCAGCAAAATCATGCAGAGAGGTAAACTGTACGTGTGGTCACTGCGGAGAAGCAGGACATTCGATGTCTGACTGCGCGAAGGAAGCGGACACCCCTAAACGTGCAACGTGTTGGGCTTTTTAAGCCCAACGACCACAGAACGGGAGATGCTCAGCGCCCAGCTAAGAAATTAGAAGAATATAGGTAGGTACAACTGGGTTGTGGAGGTCAGATAGGCAGTCGCTCCATGTAAAATACTGGTATTCAGCTGCATCCGGTTAGGCTGGAAGCCGACCCCAATATAGTTGGGAAAAGGCTAGGCAGATGATGATGATGATAGGTAGGTACAATCGGCCAAGCTAAACGCGATGTAAACTATTTAGCATGGCCGATTGTACATCAACTCCATCCACCACGAGGGCGCGCAGAGCGTCATACTCTAGGTTAGACTTCCACGTTTGACGCATGTTGCTGACACAACATGGCAATAACAGACCACTGTGCTGATATACTTACCATCGATTTTATTTATTGTCTTCATTAGTCGCTAGGTGCAAATATCGAATATAAACAAGAGCGCCTCGAATGTGTTTTGCAACCCAGTTTATGATATACAGAGTGTAACAAGACCCTTAACGAAGCCGTCAACCAATTCCATTTAACAATCAAGCTTCAATTACGCAAAAATTATTGCTGGGAAACGACTTTTTTTTTGAGGTGAAAAATCACGTTTTACGGTAGGACTCACCGTAAAGCATTCAAAACATTGGGCTGATGGATGCATTTGAATAGTACGGGGGTCGTGGAAGTTTTTAAAGTAAAAATCTTACATTAAAAACATGTATCTAAAAAAACTTTTGAAAAAGTTAGAACTTTTACCCCCAATATCTCCGTAACCAGAAGGTATGATGTAGAACAAAAACATGATCGCAATGACGGGGAGAAGAAGTGCCTTTCAGCTTCGTTAAGGGTTTTGTTACACGCCTTTTTTTTTTCTTTTTTTTTTTTTCGGATGGGAAATCATCAAATGACCCCCCCCACTCTGGGCGGAGCGGAAGGGAGTGTCAGACTTGTACTGACTAAAACCCATCCATGTTCCTTCTTTGCCCTTTGTGTTCCAGGGCCACGGTATCTCTTTCGAACAGTCCCGCAGTCCTGGCAGGCATCGGCCCATGCGGACCCCTACGTGGTTGCTGACATCTCTTTGAGGCGCGCGTGGAACACGAACGCGCCGTCGACACGGCCTGTCGTCATAAGACGGCCGGAACCCCTTATTCTGCTAAAGCAAATATTTTCGCGTAATAATTATGTTCTTAGTTCTAAATTAATAGAGTTTAAGTTAAAATAAGTTAGTATTAAACAAAAAAAAACTACTGTCCTACATACCTATAGCATACTGTTAGAGCTCCTGCAGCCTGTGATACAGGATTATCCTAGTACAGGCATCATACATTATTATACCTACATTGTTAGTTTTAAGATTCATATTTATGTTTTTTATCATGTATTTTACCTTCTGGGATTCTGAATAAAGATTTATTTTATTTATGACATGTTTTCGGCAAAGAAACACGGTGTTTCGAACGCTCAAATGATTAAGTGTTGAGAATTCGCAGAATAACGTGGGAATCCTGAACTCCTGACCTGCCTGGTAAAACTGCAGTCTTCTGAAATTTGGTCTCATATAAATAAATATTATATTGAATGGTCTACTTACTACATTTTTTTTCGTGGCTTAGTGGCTAAAGTGCTTTGATAAGATGTTTAGTAGCTAAGTGCTAGTCTGAAACCATTCAGATCGACAAAAAAGTAAAACGTATGCCTAATCAAACAAGCCACATTACCGGTGCCGTCGCAGCTCTTCTCATAGAGCCGCAGACGCGTGAGTCTCAGCCGGGCGAAGGGCCGCATCTCCCCGGAGGTGCTGTAGAACGGGGAGCGCGCGTCGCGGGGCCAGTCCGGCCGCAGCGCGCGCACTGGTGTCGCCGGCATTGTGGGGTTGCGGTGCGACTGACCATGGGATCAAGGATCAATATAGTGTTGATTGCTCGAATGTAAGAGTTTCACAATGAACACCTTATTAGAATATATCATTGGCCATTCGTTTTCCATTTCAAGGCAAATGTCGCCTTTCCACTTTTCCCTGACTGTTTGTGGCCAAACTCGGAACGTAACGATTCGAGTTCGACCCACCATCTTCTTCTAGGCTGACAAAAATTGGGATTAATTTAGCACAAAGCTCTTTCAGCATGCGACAGATGTGACCGGCGCAGTTGCATTTAACAAATATATAAAAACAAAAAAAAATTGGGGACAATTAAATTTCATTCAAACTAAATATTTTGAATATACCATTTTTTTACTCTGGTCGGGTCTGGAAAATATATCTCAAAATAACACTTAGTACCTGGTCTACTAATTGTAGGTTTTACTAAGTGCTATTTTGAGATATTTATAAATTTAACCACGTTTTATTGCTATACCTACATATAGTAGCTATATGATTCACAACTCACCGTATAGCTAACACCATTGTCAGTTCCAGCGTCATACGGATACAAGGGTATAGTAGCCGATCTGCTCCAAGTACAGTTAGTATTGCACAGTTCTAAAGCGGAGACCCCCACGATCCAGTCAGGAGAGGGCGCTAGTTTCGCAGCCAATGACATCAAGTGATGCTTCGCGTCAACTCTGAATACCGCGAATGTATTCGGGATCCCGGCCCCGCCCACTTGCTGCCAGGATATCCCACGCGCCTTGATTATTGTTCTGATGTGGTCACTCTGGAAACAGCCATATTTTCAGGAAAGATTCATTTGCAGGTTTTTTTGCAAGCCACAATGGCAACAGCTACATATGCCCATCATTCAGACCTAACACAATCTTTTTGGTATAAACCAGATATAGAACATCTATAAAACTATTAAATATATATAAGCAAATATTTCTAGTCCTTTTGAACCACCATAGGACTGAAGACCTTCGAAACTAACAACAAGAGTGGATTTCCATGAATATGTAAAAAAAGTTTAGTATTTTCAGCCAGCGGACTCAATGGCACCCTACTTACTTATGTCACACTTCATAATTAGCTTATAATGTTCCCATTGCTGGGATTTGTCCCAGGGGTCTCTGTGAGATGGAGCGGGCCACGAGTTCAGTGCGAGTAGTTATCACACTTCTTCGAATTTTGCCACACTTACCTCAGCCTTAAGTTCTTTCTCCAGTGCCACCGTCGTGCCATCGTCAGCCAGTCGCCTGACTCCCGGGCTGGCCACGCGACCTTCCTGCCACACTCGGAACTGAGCGGTGTGTGACGCCCCTATGACGTCACCGAAGTGCGCGTGAGCGCTCTCTGGTGGGAACTCGCGAGGATGTGTGTTGCGGGACCACAGGCATTCGAAGGTTACCTGTAACGTTTAATTTTCGCTGTAATATAGTTTTTGGGTAAGATCCTTTGCTGTCGAAATCAATCATAAAGAAGAGATTCAGTAATCTGAAACAGCCGGGAGACTTTATGAGGCTGCCTCTTCCATCTTTCTCAGGTTGGTTTAATTTGACTAATCCGAGGTCGTCAATCTTGCTAATTGATTTCTCATTTTTCTAAACGCAACATACAAAGAGTTACCACATCCAGTGCGAGTGAGGTGCTTCTGATCAGACATTTTGCCACTTGCGTAAGAGTCTGTTGACTTACCACCTTTGATGACTTAAATAATGCTACTGATGCCGTTATCACCTCTATGAGCTCTTACAATCTAAAGTACACACAAAAAGAAGAAGGAGAGGACCCCATCCCTAGTCAACGCACCTCATACTTAGCTTCATCGCAGGCGCAGCAAGGCTCGGTTATCGGCGGAAGCTTAGCGGAGTAGTGCGGAGCCCTGGGCGCAGCACACAGCTCGCGCGCAAGCACCGACCAGCCGCCGCCGCCGCCGCTCACGCCCGGGTACGGGCCGGCGCGCGCACACACGCGCACGCACACCTCGCCGACCGGACCAATGCCGGTAGACGACGGTGCATTCCATATCACCTGGGCACCGTCATGGCAAGAAATCACCACACAATCATTATACACCTAAACTATTAGGGCTCTTGCATAAAGGAACAGGAACCCAGAACGGACAAGCAGAGACGGCGCATAAAATCAATAAAAATGACAACACAATTCGGGACCGCAAAATGTTTATTTTATTCAAATTTGGATGAGGGTGGGAACTGGGGGATGAGCACTTGATAAACTTAATACTCATAAATTACAAAAACAGCTGGAAATTTAAAAAATAAATGAATATTAATAATAATGAAAAGAAAAAACAAGCATGTCCTTGTTTTTTTAAACTTTGGAAGTAGACAGGATCTCCATCCTATTGAATAAAGAATAAGAAAATGGAATAAACTTCCAGCTTTTTAGTTTAGTAATGTGAAAGTATCCGTCGACTATTTAAATTTTCTTTTATACTATTTGTTGTTTCGAATTACTTTTAAAAGTGTTAACCACCTTTTAAAACCCTTCATTTTGTAACCCCACTCGACAGGTATGGAAGAAAAAAAATTCAAATACACTATATGACGCCCGAAATCGACCATTTTTTTCTTTTTTATGTAGTTGTGACTACTAGTAGTGACACTCGCGCCGAGTCGCGCCACCAAGACGAATCTAACGACGTATAATTTATTCAAATCGGTTCACCCGTTTAGGATTTACAAATTCACAATGGAACGGACATATACAAATGCGTGCGAAAAACATTAGCATTGGGCCAGTCGGGTAAAAACAAGACCTGCCCCCATATTGTTTTGATTGTGAATACGGCGACTCCTCATCACTTCGTAGCGATTACAGCGGGAAGAAAAATGTGGTACGACAATCTCCCCAGCAGTAGCAATGCTAGGCTAATGGTTACAGTCGTATAAACTCTACCATCATGCGAAGAGAAAATGAATAATTTGAGGCAAAACATGAGCAAAAGGGACCGGTTAATTTTTAAATCTTTCACAAAAGCCGTCTCAATCCGACATAAAATATTCATAACCCACTTACAAGAGGCAGTTATCCCATTATCACTTATTCAACCGGTCATATTTTGTAACATACCAATCCTGTTGAAAATATTTATATATTTAAGTACTCACCTGAACTTCAGTTTTGGGATGAGAAGTAGCGTTATCGACAGCTGGTGAGCAGACTTCTTGTATCTTCGCCTGTGCATCATACGCCTGGAAGGTGCCCAGCGTCAGATTAGGAGCCTCCGTCACATTCGGCGTGCTTCCGGACTTATCAGTCTTGGACTGCTCTATTTTTACCTCCACCCATATCTTGAAGCCTATGAATGGTGTCGGCCCTTGTCCACTGTCTATACCTTGAAGTGATACTATAAAAAAAACAATTACAATTCATGTTTCGATCTTATTACAGCTTTAGTTAGATTGATAGCTAATTTATACAGGGTGGAATTTTTCAACGTCACCTGGAGGGAAAATACTCTAAATACTGGAGATAGAAAATTTTACTCAAAAGAAACATTCCTTTATTTTTAAAAAGAAATAAAGATATTTTAGAAGATATCTTTTAAAAATAAAGGAAGGTTTCCTTTGAGTAAAATATGAAAATTTTTGTTTTGACCTTTCATACAGAAATAAGAATAGGAACGACATTGTCAACGCAATTAAGTTACAGAATTGAGAAAAATTAGAAAAAAAAAAAAATATAACTATCTAAGAGAAAGCAGAAAGATGTGGTCTCCAACTCCAAACTGCCTCATAAGTAAGTTACCTATATATTTAGATTCTAGCAGCTTGCAACCAGTTTAAGATTGATATACCCTGTATATCAATCTTAAACTGGTTGCACGCTGCCAGAATCTTTATAATTCCGTATTTTTATTATTTCCTTTATTTATCTTTACACAAATCTTATATATTTTTAAATATTTCTTAAACTAAAAACAATATAAAAAACATTTAAAAATATAAAAAATTGTAGCCCACCGGTATCGGGAACAGGGTCCAAGCTACCGGCGGTCAGGGCTCCAGAGAGAGGAACCTCCTGACAATACGAGCCGTGTCCAGGAGTACCGCTTTCTGAATCAAACCCTTGATCCAGCTGCCTAACGAGAGCCTCCTCAGGTATTGGTCGAGGCTCTTGGCAATTAAGCCATGGGCTGATACAACTATCGGCACAATGATCGCTGAGTCCACATCCCACATGTCGACAACCTCGTGAGCCAAGTCAAGATACTTGATTTGCTTATCTTTCTCGGCTTTCACGAGGTTCCCATCATGCGGGACCGTTATGTCAACAATCATTGCACGCCGCTCTGATCGATCCACCATCACTATATCAGGCTTATTGGCTACAATAGTCCTGTCAGTTACGATGGATCGATCCCAGTACAATGTGATATTGCCATTTTCGAGAACTGGGTCGGGCACATACTTATAGTACGGTACTTCCGATTCCACAAGGTTGTATTTTAGAGCAAGTTGCTGATGGATAATCCTGGCTACAAGGTTGTGTCTATGCAAGTACTCTCCGTTAGCCAGACGAGAACACCCGGAGATAATGTGACGGATTGATTCGCCTGGACGGTGGCATGCCCGACATATGTCAACCGTACCGTCCTTCACAATAATTTTTATTATTATTATTACTAAACGTACCTCATAGGACTGCAGCAATTAATATATAGGTAACTTACTTATGAGGCAGTATGGAGTTGGAGACCACATCTTTCTGCTTTCTCTTAGATAGTTATATTTTTTTTTTCATAAGCACATTAAATTAGTGTTTTTGAAGCGGAGGTCTAAAATTATCGAGCTCATTCTTGCTTTCTAACTTTTCTCAATTCTGTAACTTAATTGCGTTGACAATGTCGTTCCTATTCTTATTTCTGTATGAAAGGTCAAAACAAAAATTTTCAAGCTCGCTTTACTCGCTCTTACCTAGCACATTATATTTGATAAGTTTTCCTACGCGACAAAATTTATTGAGAGGAACTAGTTTTAATTTGCAAGATTTGAATTAAACATACGCACTCGCTCGTACATACAAATTTGAACTGATTAATATATAAAATATTTTACAAGCGTAAAATAGAAATACATAAAATTCTAAAACATTCAGGGGCCTGATCCCTGACAGACTTAGTCCGCCACTGGTACTACACCAGTGGCGGACTAAGTCTGTCATTATACTATTTATTATTACCTAAATGAATATGATACACTCCTTAATGCTCATACTCTACATGTCAAGTAAAATCTATTGGGCAGCCTTTCTGATAAAGAGAAACTTGATCTTCTGTCAACATCAAAAGTTATTTATTCAAATTAGGCGCGGAATCAGTACTTTGAACTACAAAATTACATAAGACAGTCCCCCAAAACAACAGTTATTCTCCACTTCCGAATGATTTAACTGGGAAGAAGTGGCGCTATTAACACCCCAGCAACACTCCATAAAATTCAGTATAGCTACGTCGTTATCTACCGATGTAGCCACATTATTAGCAGTTATGTGTACTGAAATCAGACGCTTCACTCGAGTTCGTTTTGTTCTAATCCACGTTCACTTTTGATTAATTTTGTGTTCACGTTTCATTCCACACTCGAAGATGAAAGACCAAAATGAAGCATCTGATTTCCGGAATTACGAATGTTATGAACACATACCAGTGTAAAGTTCTCCCGGGAGGAACAGGTCGGGTTCTCCAGAGACGCCGATGCGGTAATGCTCGTCAGCGGGAGGAGCGTGCGCCGGTGCACGTTCACATTGAGGCGTGGGCGCGGGTGTCCCCGCTGCCACGCATGCCACCAGCGTTGCTAAGAAACTACGCTCTTAACTTATTAGGTGACCACAGTCCACACTTATCAATGCAGAATCGGCTTGAACAGATCACGTAGATTTACGCCGCGTCGTTCATTCGTCAGAATCAATGTGAGGCGATTGACTTTTTTTTCGCTTTTATTGCATGCCTATAGAGCTTTTTCTGACCAGCCCAAGACGATTCTGTGTCGATAACTGTGGTCACAGCCTAAGCTATCAGCTCTAATCATACCCCTACCAATCTACCTTCTTCACTAATAACAATCATAATATCGCACTGGTGCCCTGGGGCACTGGTTGATAGCACAATCTTAAATAGAGAAAGGTGTCAGAATGCTGTGTCCTGATCAAAAGTCCACAATTGTCTTTATGAGGGAAGGCTGATAGTTTTAGTCCTGTATTTAGATTTACTGCGCGCTTCAACCGACCGCTGTGAGACGTAGGACTAGGGATGCAGTTCTTGACATGGATAAGGATATGGTACCATCTTTACGACCGATACATTTGAAAGTATTTCCTGCCATATTAAAAGAGCACTTAAAACACTGTCGGTAGAAGAAAGAAGACCTACGAAGGAAATAAGATGCACTCTGGAGGGACACTTTAGAGATAGAAGATAGATGGGTAGCATTTTTGTTAGTATAGGGACGCTTGCCATCTTCTGCGGGAAATAAAGATCAATGATCAAAATGATCAATGATCTTTAAATAGAGAATCATCATCATGTGAACTGCATTACATATGCCTTGTAACAACTCGTACTATGAAATATATATGGTGTCTTATATGTTGCAACCACAGATCATAACTGTAACTTTGCTATTAAAACAAATATTTATCCAGTTGTTTGTTGTGGTAGGTACACAATATAAATAAATAAAATATTGCTTACAACGGTTATTCCTTTATTATTTGACTCATTCGTAGTAGGTATTGGACTTTCCTATGTACTTATTTCTCATACTCTAGTTTGGAAATAAATATACCCTTTAACAAAGTAAGTATACAACATAAACATTTAATAACATAACAAAAGTGCCAATAATAAAGCGATTCTTATTTAAAATAGAAGAATAAATCGCGGTTTCACGCATGTGCACCGGAGACCCACCCGGACAAAAGTGCAATCAATCGATCTGCCAATTGAACATTCATACGAAAATGAATTTCGATACACCTTTTGTCATAACTCAACAAAGAGAGGTAAAAAATCGCGAACCGAATCCATTTTCAGTACCTAACTATTCATTAAAAAACTAAATACATGATAAAGTGTCAATTAAATATGTATTAAACTGATTTAATGAGCGATACCTACACTAATTCCATTTTTCGCGATTATTTTCGTGGAGCGGTTCGTGGGGCGCGCGACAAGCGGTCGCCCTGTATTCCCGCCCTGCGAGAGCCGACTGAGGTGGCGCCGGGACCTCACTACATAGACAGGGAGATACGACCTTTCGCTCCTACCCTTCCCGTCCGCTGTAGGAGAGCTAGCTTACCCAATAATTGCTTGTAATTGATTTCCAACGCGCGTGTCCGTGGGGCGCGGATGCGCTCGTGTACCGTCGGCCATTGTGCAGGGCATCAATCAATGCTGCACTGCCGCCATATACAACTTGTATCTATGTTGTTGCAGAGTAAGGTGAACCGACAGATACTTCTGAATTTTATTAAGAAGTTGCGAAACTGTTATTGAAATTCATCTAGTGATTGTTTTCTCAGGTAAATAATTGTTTTAGAGTCATAAACCGAATAATTCATAGGCTGTTCTAAGTATTTTGTAAAAAGTTTTTGTTTCGTTATTATTCGACCGCAATTCTATGGGATTTATCATAACTGGCAAAATATGAAAAATAACATCGCGCTTGTCATCCCCGAAGGGTAAGGCAGAAGTGTATCTACTAAATTCTCAATGTAAATATAGTAGACATGTCAGCAGGATAACTAATGTTTAGACTATAAATACAAACAAAATAGTACTTATGCTTTCTAAAAAGATTTTATTTTCCTTTTAAAATAAATATGAAATATTATAATTGTAATAACATTACATTAATAAACATAATATTATACAACACATTGGTGATAATAAAATACTAATATAATAGGTACTCTACGTATTTACTGACTTATAACTACGAAGTACTGAGTTATTATAATAATCTCTAATTCCCAAAAGTTTTAAGTCAAATAAAGCTTCATAATATATTTTAGAACATTTCGTCGATGTTAGGTATTTAATTTACGAATCCATTTAGTATTCTTTTGCATAATATCATATGCGTAATATAGTACTATATAGTAATATAGCTACATTGCACTAAGATTATAAAGAAATACTTTGGTAATTCAAGTTATACAAACTGTAATAATATTCTACTTAGTACTAATGGCACAAAATATATGACATATAACTTAGGCCACTACAGGTCCCTACGTTAGCTTGTCACCATTCAATATACTTGTAATAGGATTCTATATTTTTTTTACAAAAACATTGCAAAATATGAATACCTTTAACTTTGCGATATGGACCACATTATATAAAATTTATAGAATTTTTTTCTAATTAAATTAATTATAATCAGTAAGAACAATCCCCTTTAAACAAAAAGTCACAAACTGCAATTGAATAAACATTCAATCGAGATTATAGGATGACAGTAGTTAAAAAGGTTATGACACCTTAGGACAGGGTGATCGTCCAATTTATATTGCTAATATTAGTAGATACTGTAGATACGTGATATCTGATTGATTAAGCCTAGTCTGACACTGATTAAAACCCATTTCCCACAATACCAATGTGATATTTTATATCTTCATCATCTTCCCAGTTTTTTGTTCTTAAATAAATTAGACTACATTATGAGCTATCGCTCAAATTACAATAAAAATATTTTAATTTTTTATATATTCTATATTTTTTAAACTTTTTTAAAATACTACTCACTATTGAATGTAAATTAAAGATCAAAATACTACCTAACGCTAGAATTCTGAATTCCTAATAAATGTCTAATTATCGAATCGATCTAATTGGAAGTAATTTTGACCCATTTTTTTATGTTTTCCACTCACTTTGGCCATACAATAATATTGAATTTAGAAATTTAGAGATCTTTCGTAAATGCATTTCGGTCGTCACTCACGAAAAAGAACGATTTTTCATCATCGTTTGTCATTCGAGAACGAAATACGAACTTTTATTTCACAATCCGAATCAACGGCAACGTTCGGTCATGATGACGTCATTATCTTTCTGATTTTCCCTATACAGCGTGTATCAAAGATATGACAAGGTACTGCAATAGATTTCCTCAAGTTGTCCCACTTGCTTAGGACTGCGGTCTATTGGGTAGGTTCTCCCTCAGCTCGAGAACGTGCTCGACGGCTTGCGGCCGGCCGTCCGGTCCAATGCGCGCCGGCTTCACCACGCCGTCCGTTACCATCTTGTCAAATAAATTTACCAGTTTCATCGCCTCATACTCTTTCTGTAAATAATACAGTTTAGTGTGTAAAATTAATGTTGTGTTGTGTTAATACAAATAGGTATACAATATTGTATGACTAATTGGATTACTTGTTAGTGCCTAGCATTGGCCACAAATGAGGGCATTGTTACTATGCAATGTGGTTAATCAGATTTCTTGATTTATTTAATTTGTGACTCAGATCACTAATACTCATTACCCATTTTGCCATTTTGCCCTTATTCACCCATTTATTTAAAATAAATTGGTAAATAACACTTTGAGAGACACAGGTTTTTATCAAAAAGACAAAACAAAATACCATGTATTGATTCTTTAGTACTTAGCTCACCTGTTCATCTGTCATACCCTCGAAGGGGTTGAAGCGGGGTGGTCGCGTGCACCCTACAACGGGGTCAATGTTCGGCTGGGCCTCCAAGTACTCCTCCGTATCGGAATCATCACTGCTGGAGGAGTAGTCGCCGCTGCGCCCGCCGCTTAGCAGTCCCTTCTGCGCGAGGTGCCCTGCTGCGTTGCCGAAACCGGCGTATTTCACCATGCGACCCACTAAAAATATTGTTCGTAAATGACTTATTTATCAGCTACTTACTGACGATATTAAAGTCTGTGAACAGTGTCTTCAAATTTAATGTAAAAAAAATAATTTATTGTAATTTAAAAATATCAAATTTCGCAATAGCTTAGTACTACAGTTTATATCGCTTTCGCTTCTGTGTACTAAAATCTCTGATCTTCTCACCCTTTTCCTTGCACAGGATAAAAAGAAATTCCGCAACCAAATCCCTGACGGACGTGACAGGAGTAGTCAGGAGCCTACACAGCTGGTTCCTCAAACGGTTCCCCTGTTCCGGCGGATGGGACACGTCACGCAATGGAGGCAGTACCACTTGCCGGAGGTACTTCCTCTGAGAACGACACCCACGGGAGCTCTTGTTCAACACTGTCAGGATGGGGGACAGATTTTCACGCTGAGTCTTAGGGCCCTGAAATGGATGAGCACAGAATTGATCAAAAGGGTGAACTATTTTCTGGCAGTCTTTGTTTTTTTCTGCTAAGGTTGTAGGCAAGGTTTTCATGACAATTGGAAGATAAAAACTATGTACCACTTGAAAAGCACAACAGGAATTGTGGCAGCAAAGTATCATTGTATTGAACTTAGCAATAAAAAGGCAATTAATAGATAAGATCATCTAAATTTCAAGGCAAGTATGCAGTGCAAATAAATACAAAACTTACTGTGGTTATAGTCAGCTTATACTGCAACAACAGTATGAGAGATTCTAAAGCATCCATGTTTCTGCCATCATACTCATACTGGGCTCTTTCACCTGTGGTCAGCTCTGGTGTCAGGAAGGGGTAAAACATTGGTGGGACACTGAAAAGACATAAGTATACAATAAGTACAATTCCAGTAATATAACATAATATCACGCCTCTAATCCCTGTAGGGTTAGGCAGATATGTACCTAATAGCACATCCACATTGTGCCAGATATACTTAAGTCTCATGTAATAGGGGGCGAGCCTATTGCCATCAACCGGACATGAATCCAAACTCCATGGCAGCTACTTAGAAATTCTGATGGAAAAACCCAATAGTACTTTGCCCAAAACGAAAATCGAACTTAGGACCTCATGTTCCACGGTCACAATTGCAACCACTCGACCATCAAGACAATCTATAATATCAGATATCATGTAATGAAAGGTTAAAATAATGAAACAAATATAGCTCAGTCTAATCTAAACTCAGTGAATTTCAGAACTCACAAGGCAAGTGAGTCACATTTAAATTAACTTCAAGGGACTGTTATGTGGCAAATAAAAAGGAATACGGTTCTTTGCGGATTAAGTGGCCAGTAACCAAACAGAAAGCTGTGTATGAAAACATACCTTGTTAACAAATTAGCAATATTACTGGACAGCTCCAATAGTTTCATCTCAGTGGAGGTGTGAACATGCAACAAGGCAGTGAGGACCGGCATCAGTTTCAAGTACATAGCCTCTTCTTCCTCATCGGAAGGTTCCTCTGAACCTGACTGCAGGATCAGGTTGAACTGGGTCTTGAGGATCTCACACACAATGGCTTGTTGGTTGTCCTAAATAAAACGGTAAAAAAATATTTATTCAAAGTTGCTATTATGCCTGTTATGATGTTTAGAGGATTATATAACTATGTCACATCTCTTACCTGCAGAAAACAGTGGTGGGCTCCTTCAGCCAAGCTTGTACTGCTTGAAGCTTGCTCCTCTACCTTGGTAGAAGCTTCTATGAGGATTTCGCCCAAACAATTTATCAAATACTCCATGCCATGTAGTTCATCCTTTATTTTAGTTTTTATGTCATGTCTCAAAGCAGTCAGAATGAAGAGCAACTTCAAATCAAACAACATGATTTCTTCTTTGAAGGGCATTTCTTTGTAAATTCTTAGTCTGGCTACTAATCCCTGCGCAATGGAAGTGTGTGCACACAGGGCTCTGGCCACTTCACTGTTGAATGTTATGTTGCAAAGACATTTGAGTGCCTCTACTGCCACATCCTTCTCTATTAGATCCAGTGGCATCATGGAGTCTTCATCAAGAGCTTCGAAGTTGTACAAGCCAGCTCTTTCTATTAGAGTCGTTACCCATCTTTCACAAATCAGATTTTCAAGGTCTGATTTATCCCGGCTAAATATCAACAAATTTTGTGGTTAATATTTTGAATAAAACATTTTTTTAAACAGTACCTATACACTTAAAACAAGAAAATATCACAATAATCACAAACCTTAACACCCTTATAGATGCTAAACAGAGCGCGTGAACTGACGCCGAAGACTTATCCTGTAGACGCTGAAATAAAGCTGTCCACAATAATGCTCTTTGATTTTTTTCGGCCAAATCAGGAAAATTGAACGCGTTTTCATTCTGAAAAAGGCCAATGTTATGAATGTATATCGTAGGAGCGCTTAAGATGTTGTCACTATAATTGAATTAAACAAGCCTTACATTTTTCAGAAAGCGCTGTAATATTTGGCAGACTTCATCTATGTTATCGTTACTACTGAGGATTTCAATTTCGCGTTCTTCCATTGTATAGTCTCTTCCACTTTATCAATAACACTCAGAGATCGCAAGTCACAATTCAATCTGGATCGCCAGGTCACTATAATGTTTTTCCACGAATAAATACAAAAAACGAGAACGGAGAATAAATATGTGCAAAACGTAGAAACAAGGAAAACGGAACTAGAAAAACTCAGAATTGAGCTATCATCATTGACAGCACTGACAGGCACAGAGTACTTTTATAAATAGGTACTGACAGGCTTTAACTCATTGCCAAACAGATACATGACACATGTCAACGTCAGCTTTTAAAGAGTATACATGTTCCTTGTTTTAACCAACGTCACTATACAATAAAAAATCTGCGCATGTTTCTCTGAAAGGTAAAACCACAGTTTGTAGTTTTCCTTTTAGTAAAATTTTATATAATTATTTTACTCTTTGTTCAGAATCATGCCAAAGTAGTTTTAAAATATTTGTTTTTAATTTTTTTTCACCTTGAACTACACACTTAAAGTGGTCATACTTTATTTAGGTTGGTGCTGCACATTACGTACTTGTTGCCATAGCACTAGAGCATAGAAAAAATTTAAAGAAAATATAGCATGGCGGCGATTTACAGTTCTTTCACAATTTTTTAAAACGCAGTATAGTTCTTTTGGCGATTAAATTACACTGTTTCACAGGTTCCCTACATTTTTAAATAATATACTGTAAAAACATTCACACCCTCGTTAGAGTGTATTCCTACAAAATCTTATTTGTTCGAATTTCGAATTATTAAATACCAAGTAGGTATATAATAATTCCATGCATGAGTCGCCCAGCAAACAGTACAACCGTTTAGTTTTCTAGTAAGTATTCTGCTCTTTGGTGTGAATTCAGCCCCCCTCCAAAATAGCAAAGATCCGCCGACCAAGGCTTACCCTCCTCGAATCCGACGATCCCATCACACTTTAAGAGAGCTGTAGGGAAACCAGCACGATTAGAATAAAATCCAAATACAGATACCGACCGCGACTCCGGCCTCGCCGCCGGCGCCCTCCGCGACCTCTCTGTAATACCACCACCTGACCCTTGTTCGACGTGCCAGCTCGCGCCGCTGAGCTTTTAAACTCCCTAAATAATATTTCGACCCAGCCTGACCCTAGCTGTCCTCCCCTCAATGACGCACTAAGCCGAGGCCCGAACCCCGCAGGGGATGCCCTTAGTGACTGTTCATTTAATAATGTATATCCTTAGTTGGTAAACCCTGTTTTTGGCCACCACAGGATAAGCCCGCTTTAGCAGGAACAACCTTCTAAAGTCGTTGTACTGCAAGTGGTCAGTTCAAAAAAAAATGTGATCCCAGCCCTAGGCTCATGTTCCAGACGGATTTGACGTTTTCATACGCGGATTGTGTTTAGGCTACACGGATCACAACCAAGCGCCATCACGGTCAAGCTTCACTTTCTTTCAATAGCGTTCGCGTAGAATTAATTTAAAGAAATGTCTACTAATTTGTCAAAATTTCAAAAGGTGGGCCTTGCTTTAGCAGTTTTTACGCATAGGGCTATCGTTTTTGAGCTCACCAGATGGGGCCACTGTCGAGTAAGATCCTGGCAATAATTCAATCTTATACAAATAATTTCATAAAAAGTTTGTTTTATTACGTATAACACATACGTGTACGTTCAGATACATATTTACAATAATCTCCCTAAAATTAGCAAGCATGAAACATTTAATTTCATTCTACCTCTAAGTATAGTTGCTACATAAAATCCTCCAGTCATAATTAATTAGGAATGGCTCAATCTAGACCACAATCGTGAATATTAGAAAAAATACGTGATAAAAAAGCACGCACGCAACGCGCGAACACTCTATGAAATTTGATATTTCGGAAGACCTTACTCTACACGAACGCCTCCAGCGGCGAATTCATGCGCGATAGCCCCATTGAAGACGAAAAAAAGTACCTAAGTGTTTTTTTTATTATTGTTTTCAATGGATAAGGGCAACAGAATGATGATGATGTTTTCAATGGATTAAAGGAACTGGTTAAAGGAACGATTTATTCTCAGCCTTCTGCATTTGGGACCCGCATACATACGTACCCTCTGCCTGCCGCTGCAACTGTAAGATGTAATTCACCGGCTAAACCGATGTAATCCACGCGCTCCTATGGTGGATGGAAGAGCGAGCCCGTCCTCCAAGGACGTCGAAGGTCAAATAAACATTTGGAATTTTGGATTGTATCTGCTGTCTAGATAGATGGCAACAAGCAAGGTCATTTCTGTTGGGACGCTGGATTTCATCTGTCTGGAACATGCTTAAACGCCTCATAGGTAGAACGGAGTCAAGACACAGATAGAACTTGGACAGCATGCAGCTGTGTTCACATTTAAAAAAATGTGAACACAGCTGTCCAACTATCTGTGTCAAATTTGACGTTTATTTTCAGACGAGAAAATAAAATTGCGATTTAGACCTTCTCTCCCTTCCCTTGATGGGATTCAAAGACTTTAATTTGTAAAAAGTACAATTTATTTGGCCTGAAAATGGCAACAGCCGCTCTCTCAGGCCATTTCGCCACTAAAATAAAGCGTAAGTTTTCATGAATCTTACGGACTTATTACTATTGGCTGAATAAACTCTTACATAATTTGTTTAAAAGCTCGTAGTTTTAGTTATAATTCAAAATTAAGATATGACTTATCAGCTCTTATTATGATAGAGGATGATATTGATTGAAACTTAATTATGGACCATTTCAGCGGCGACAAGTTCACTGAGCATTGTTTACATCAAGTCTGCCTCATACAGTTCGGAAGGCAATACGCCTAACCTAGCCTCTTACAAGCGGGGCACTGGTGGCCGGGCCAGCTTTAATGGCATGGTAGCAACAGTGTTTGGATGCACAGGGTTCGTAGGACGTTATGTATGCAATAAACTGGGCAAGTCTGGAGCTCAGGTGAGCTGTTACATTATGTTTGTTTTGAGATACCTATATCAGTTTTTATAAAAGAAAATAACTACACAAATGAGTGAAAACAATATATCCTCCTTTACTTTTGAAGTCAAATGCAAATAGTAATCTGTATTATTACTCTATCTATACTAATGTTCCTATGGTATAGTTACCAAATTAAAATGATATAAAATGGTAATTGTATAATTTCAGATGATCTTGCCCTACAGGGGTGATTTCTATGATGCCCAGAGATTGAAAGTGGCTGGAGACTTAGGTCAGGTGCTGTTCACATCATATGATGTCCGTGATGAAGAGTCCATTGCCAAGGCTGTCCAATACTCCAATGTTGTCATCAACTTATTGGGACGTGATTATGAAACCAAGAACTTCAAGTATAAGGACATACATGTGGATGCCCCGAGACGCATTGCAAGGTATAACATGCTGAATGTAAATCACTCAGTGACTGTCAGCTTTGAGCTGCTTGTTTATATGCTACTGTGTTTCAATTCATTATTACAAATTTCTTAAAATCAACAAGACTTAGATGTGGTCATCATCATTCTGCTCCCGTTTTTCCAATTTATTAAGATTTGTCAACAACAAGATGTGATATTATCTGCAAACAACTTAAGTTTTAACATATCATTGGAATGATTTTATTTATTTTCGTACTATTTCAATAAAAAAGCACCTATTTGATCTATTACATAGTATAAAATAAAGTTCTCATATAATAGTATATAATATAATATATATAACAGGATTTCACGAGAAATGGGTGTGGAGAGATTCATCCATGTGTCTTACCTGAACCAAGCACCACACCCTCCACCCTTGGTTTTGAAGAAACCATCCAACTACAAGATCAGCAAATACTGGGGAGAGTGTGCCATTAGAGATGAGTTCCCCACAGCTACCATCATACGTGCCTCGGACATCTATGGCAGTGAAGATCGATTTTTGAGGTACTCACCTTTAATAGGACTTAAAACTTAATGAAATTTATGAAAATATTTCCTGGTTAGAACTGCCTGTGCATGCCTAGTCTGGAATAAGGAACACTACAAAATGCTTGCATTAGAGAGAGAGGTGTTGCTTGTTAAATATAACAAGCAACACTTAGGGAGGGTTATTTATATTCAAGGGTGTTATAAATATATAACACCCTTGAATATAAATAACCCTCTCTTAATAAATATAATTTTACATTATACTTTTTACTTGCCCAAAAAATTGGCCAAGTAAAAAGAACCATCAATTTATATTGATGAATCAATCAAGTAGTGTTGTTATAATTTGTTTATTAAAAGCAAATTTATAAATGGAAGCATTTATGCTTAAATTTTTTTTTCTATTAGTTTCTTTCAATTTATATAATCGGTTTTTATTTATTTTAATTACAAAAATGAATAATCTAAATATTTTTTTAATACAGGTCCTTTGCTTCATATGCACGTATCAATGGGCAATATATGCCATTGTGGAAGAATGGCGAGTGTACAGTGAAGGCGCCTGTTTATGTGTCGGACGTCGCTCAAGGAATTATCAATGCTATTCGCGATTGTGATACTAGGTGTAAAGTTTACCAGGCCACTGGGTAAGCCAATGATTTCTACTATATTTTTAACTGTATCCTATCCTATATTATTAAATGAGCAATATTTGTAATTACATCCTCCAAGATGGCTCTAACATTTTGATGAAAGTTGCACAATATGGGTTTATGGGGCCATTAAATCGATCTAGCTAGATCAAATCTCTGTTATGTGTGTTTTCACCTGAGCAGAGCTCGGTCACCCAGGTACTAAGTTTTTATGCAAGCTATTTAATCTATTAAAAAAAATTAAATTACATTGATCTTTAAGATTTGGGCCGTGTGAGCTGACATGTTAAGGTCAATCACATGGTGGACACACTATTCCGAAAAATTGTGCGCAAAATTATCTAAACATGTGTTGCTGGTTCCGTATGGTGTCGGACTTAAAGAATAGCACCATCCCATATCTTCTTGTGGGTGTCGTAAGAGGCGACTAAGAGACTTACCAGAGAATGGGCTGCAGCGTTCTCTGTGATTTTATAACAACCATACTGCGGTCGCCAATCCGCCTGCCAAGCGTGGCTATGGCAAAACCCCCCCTATGATGAGAGCAACACAAAAATGGCCCCTAGTACCCGGCAGCTCGTCTACCCTCGACTATGGTAGCGGTCGAGTTTACGGCGTGGCAAGGGGTGCGAAGAATCTCCGGAAGGGGTCAGGCTGCCTATACCGACGACTTGACCTGGCAACACATAACACGCGTACACTCCGGACCGACGAGAAGATAACGGAACTCGAAGAGGAATTGCGTAGGGAGCAAAGGGCGCTTACCACCTTGTTTTCTTTTCTTGTTTCTCCCACTTCCCCTAGTTACCTTGCTCCCCACTTTCAGTATATTTGTGCCAACCATAATAGGAGCCTGCGATCATCGCAAAACCGTATGCTTCAATGTCCCTCTCACCGCACTGATTTCATTCACCGATCTTTCTTTGTCCAGTCTATTTCTCTGTGGAATGCGCTTCCCCAGGAAATCAGGATGGCAACCAATCGCTTATCTTTTAAAATTAAAGTTCGTGAGTACATTCGGAAGAAGCTGGCAGTTTCGTCACAACGGTATTGTTTTCCCCATGGTTTGTGTTTTTATTTTGGTATATTCGTGGAAATGTTTATTTACATTAATTTAAATTTTGATATATATTTATAGTATTTGATATATATTTATAGTATTTTATATATCCTTGTAGTTAATCTTATTATTATTTAAAATTATTTTCAGATTTACACCTACCACTGCTTGTCTCTGCATCACCCAAAGGTTGACTGGTAGAAAATGCCTATGGCATTAAGTCCGCCTCTGTACTTATGTGCTTGAAGTGTTAAATAAATAAATAAATAAATAAATTGAGCAGGCTGCGATGGAGTATTGTGGGAATATCTGAAGTCCGAAGAGAGGGGGAGGACACGATAATCCTGAAATTCGGCAACCTGCTTTATTTCCGAGAGGGTGACCGGCAGTCCCAAGGTGGTGTTGGGTTTGTCGCCCACAAGTCCCTCGTGAATAACGTGGTGAAGATCGAGAGTGTGTCGACCAGGGTGGCGTACCTTATATTCAGAATATCCTCAAGATATTCGCTGAAGGTCATACAGGTCTACGCCCCGACCTCGGCACACCCCGACGATGAAGTGGAGACCATGTATGAGGATATTTCCAAAGCCCTGCATGGTTTTAAAACTCACTTCACCGTTGTCATAGGGGACTTCAATACGAAACTGGGCAAACGAGACGGGGATGAGCTGCAGCTGGGGCAATTTGGGGTAGGACGTCGGAACCACCGGGGTCACCAACTGGCTAGTTTTATGGAGAAGGAGGGCTCTATATGATGAACTACTTCTTCAAAAAGCGTAAACACAGGAAGTGGACCTGGCAGAGTCCCGATGGTGCACCTAATAATGAGATTGACTTCATCATGTCAACCAGGAAGCAAATGTTCAATAATGTCTCTGTGATCAATTCGGTGAAAACCGGGAGCGATCACCGCATCGTAAGAGGCACATTGAACATCAATACAAAGCTTGAAAGATCTCGACTGATGAAGTCTACGCTCCGTCCAGCACAGATCCAGATACAAAACCCCGAGAGCTTTCAACTTGAACACCAGTATCGTTTCGAGTGCCTAGAAAGCTCAGTGGACGAATACAATGATGGGTTCGTGGAAACTGTCCATACGACTTGGTCTAACTTCTTCAAGACACGTCGTGCACACAAGAACAAAAAACTCTCTGATCATATGAAGAAGCGGCGTGAGATGATAATGCAGTCTTCAGACAAGGCATGGAAATACCGGCAGCTCAATAGACGGATGTCTAAATCCTTGAAACGCGACCACCGCCGCTACCGAGCCTTTATTCCGCTCAATACGCTATTGAGCGGAATAAAGGCTCCAAGGTATTTTCATGAGATCTGGCTATTTGGCAGAGCCAGCTCAGAAAACTGAAGACCGACGATGGCAGGATCGTATCCGTCAAACCGGAGCTGCTGAGGAAGATCAAGAGTTTTTAAGGGCAGTTGTACACTTCAACCAGTAAATCCGTTGCACACTACACCGAAGACATTCCGGATGTCAGCCTGTACGAGATTAGGATGGCTCTGAAACAGCTTAAAAACAACAAGGCACCGGGTGATGACGGAATTACGGCCGTAATCCTGAAGCCAGGTGGAAAACCGGTACTTAAGGCCCTTCAGAAGCTGTTTGATTCCGTCATACTCGAGAGGAAAACGCCGCAGGCATGGTGCAGGGGTGTGGTGGTACTCTTCTTCAAAAAGGGCGACAATGCCCAGCTGAAGAACTATAGGCCCATCTCACTTCTAAGCCATGTCTACTAGTTGTTTTCAAAAGTCATCACGAATCGTCT
Organism: Noctua janthe; assembly: GCA_910589295.1. Classification (NCBI taxonomy): domain Eukaryota; kingdom Metazoa; phylum Arthropoda; class Insecta; order Lepidoptera; family Noctuidae; genus Noctua; species Noctua janthe. Next base: position 7,818,664 of record OU342560.1, read on the forward strand.
CGCGCAGGTTTGACGATTTTCAGACACCCGAACAAGCCGGATTCCGAAAAGGCTTTGGCACCGTAGACCACATACATACGCTGCGGCAGGTTATACAGAAGACCGAAGAGGAGTATAGCCTGCCTCTGCTTAGCGTTTGTGGACTACGAGAAAGCCTTTGATTCGATCGAGACTTGGGCTGTACTGCAGTCTCTCCAATGGTCCCAAATCGACTATCGGTACATCGAGGTGTTGAAGTGTTTGTACAATAACGCCACCATGTCAGTCCGACTTTAGGACCAGACCTCGGAATCTATCCTTCTGCAGCGAATTGTGAGACAGGGAGACGTCATATCTCCGAGACTGTTCTTCACTGCACTGGAGGATGTCTTCAAGGTTCTGGACTGGAGAGGGCTAGGCATCAACGTCAATGGCGAGTATATCTCTCACCTTCGGTTTGCCGACGATATAGTGGTCATGGCTGAGACCATGTAGGACCTCAGTACAATGCTCGATGACTTCAGTAGAACTTCCGACAGAGTGGGTCTGAAAATGAACATGGACAAAACCAAAGTCATGTTGAATGCTCATGTAACACCCACTCCTATCAAGACCGAAGCCTTTACACTCCAAGTTGTAGACGATTATGTCTACCTGGGACAAACGGTCCAGTTAGGTAGGTAGACTAACTTCGAGAAAGAAGTCAATCGTCGAATCCGACTCGGCTGGGCAGCGTTCGGGAAGTTGCGTGGTATCTTCTCGTCCAACTTACAGCAGTGTCTCAAGACCAAAGTCTATGACCAGTGTGTGTTGCCAGTGATTACATGAGGGACCGAAACGTGGTCGCTCACAATGGGCCTCATCAGAAGGCTTAAAGTCACCCAAAGGGCAATGGAGAGGGCTATGCTCGGAGTTTCCTTGCGTGATCAAATCAGAAATGAGGACATCCGCAAAAGAACCAAGGTTACCGACGCAGCCCGAAGAATAGCTAAACTTAAGTGGCAGTGGGCAGGGCACATTGCTCGCAGAACGGATGTCCGATGAGGCCGAAAAGTTCTGGAGTGGCGACCGCGAACCGGAAGATGCTGCGTTGGAAGGCCTCCCTCTAGGTTGACCGATAACCTGGTGAAAGTTGCAGGGATCCGCTGGATGCGAGTTGCACGGGACCGGTCAATGTGGCGACACTTGGGGGAGGCCTATTTCCAGCAGTGGACGTCTTTCGGCTGAAATGATGATGATGATGATTATGATGTGTTGCTTTGTAATCTAGTGGGCTGGTCAATTTGCAATTTTAGATTATATTACTTGGTAAAATCAAGGGAAGTTCGATTTTTTTCAATATATTAATGTTAAAGTCACCACATATAATGACATTTTTGCGCGATTTGTAACAGAGGTAAAATAATATTTAATTTTGAGTAAAAAGTATTAAGATTATTTTATGTAGGTATTCTGTAAAAACATACAACGATAATGTTATGCTGGTTGCGCACACTCAAAACCTTCCTGAATTGAAAGTTTCTTGATATCTTCAAGCTGTATTGATGGTCGTTCTTAATTAATATGCACGCTCCTCTTTTTTTTGTATCTCTGGAGTAGCACGCTGCTAGTTTATAATTAGGGATAGTAAAAAAGTCTTCATATCCAGTTTCCATGAAGTGTTTGGTCACACAGATAACGTCTATGCGGTTTTGAAATCAAGTAGGTGCAAGAGTAATTGATCTGCCTTATTTATTAATCCTGCGATGTTTTGGTGCATTATTGTCAGATAAAATTATAGAAAAAAATGGTTTGATGTGTCTTCAAATGTATCCTTTGTATCAGTATTACTACTACTTTCCACTTAAATTTCACAAGTCTCTTTTCTTTTCACTTAAATTTCACAAATCTCTGGTCAAGACGTTGACGGCCAGAAAACATTGTTATCATAACGTTTGAGTCTAGTAAATAAGCATATTCATATGTAGCGTTGTACAGATACAATAGATACAACCGTGAGTTGTATATTGTTGTGTAATCACCACTTTGTCTATAGTTTGGATCACATATAACTATATTGTTTTTTTTTTTTTTTTTTTTTCGGGTGGTAAATCATCAAATGACCCCCCCCACTCTGGGCGGAGCGGAAGGGAGTGTCAGACTTGTACTGACTAAAACCCATCCATGTTCCTTCTTTGCTCTTTGTGTTCCAGGGCCACGGTATCTCTTTCGAACAGTCCCGCAGCCCACTATATTGGTATGGCTTAGTTTTTTGATGGTATCTTTAATATGGTAGATTAAATAGTGATATTTTTTAGTTCTTAAGTCTCTTTCTCCCATTAATATGACACAATAGTCGGTTTTAGTATAATGTTTGATCTTATTTTCTATTGCTATTCTATTTCAATGCTACCATTTGGATACGAGTAGTGGCAGAAGTCATAATTAGTTGCAAAATAATCTTTCATAATGCTGCAAAGTCCATTTCTGTTGTTAGCGTTATTTAACTCTGCCAGGGCTGCGGGACTGTTCGAAAGAGATACCGTGGCCCTGGAACACAAAGGGCAAAGAAAGAACATGGATGGGTTTTAGTCAGTACAAGTCTGACACTCCCTTCCGGTCCACCCAGAGTGGGGGGTCATATGACGATTTCCCATCCGAAAAAAAAAAAAAAAAAACGTTATTTAACTTACTTTCTATTGTTTCTTAGGACAGGTGTCGTTTGTCGATTAACTCCTCACGCATTGAGTGTTTTATTCCATAGGTATCACATTGAGTAGTCTTATTAACCATCTAAGGTATAGCCAGTGGCGTAGCTAGCATGGGTGGTACCCGGTGCGGATATTGTAGGTGTCACCCCAACATCAATCAAAAATTAAAATGAAAAAATAAAGAAAATAGGTAAAGTTCAAGATTGAAAAGGAACGGTACATCTAATGTCACTTGCACCTTCCTACATCGAAAGGACTATAGTGGCGGTAATGCTATCTGCCAAAGTTTTACGAAATTTTATAGGTGGCACACTAATGGTGCGTGCCGCCCACGCGGTAGAAAAAAAAAGTAGGCTATTAACCAGGCTATCTTTCAATTTTCATAAACTGTGGTTCCATACTAACACAGTAAATTGTGTTAGTATGGATTAATTGTAATCTTCAACTATTATAATAACTGAAATTATTACTTTTTTTTTAGACCCAGAAAATACCTATTATCAGAGTTGGTCGACTGGTTCTACGGGCTGATGCGCAAAGACGCAGAATGGGGTTACAAGCGCTACGACATGAAATATGACAAGATTTTCTTCCCCCTTAAGGTTATGGCGATCGGCTTGATTTCACCAGCTTACCCGTTGGGGGGCTTGCACTGGGAATCAATTGAGAAGGTAATATTGATTTTATATTTAGGGCTATTTTAATTTATTTATTTAAACTTCATGTACAAGAGTGGAGTTATTCACAATTTCATCAACCTATGTTTTAATATTAGCGTCACAGAAAGCAGATAGAATCGGTACGGATACGCACGTTGATACTTAACTTATTTATTAAGAGGCAGTATAATATGTCCATAATAACACCATTGTACAGAATCCAGATATTCGGGCGCCTTATTGCGCGTTATATTGCCCGCATCTGAAACGCGACTCGTCAGTCTATAACAAACAGGTCTTCCATCCACGACACGGTTTTTGAAAGCTGAAGTGACTACAGTGGAACCGACGGGACACATCGACGCGTGGAGCACGAGCACTGGCGACGACTGCTGTTACTTCTGTAGTCAGTAAAGTGCCGCTCGTCTGTAGGATTCTGAATAGATAGGTTTTTATTGTGCTATTTAACTGGATGGCTTTCTTCACGCGCTGGTGTTGTATAAGACGTTTGCGTGACAGGTAAAAAAAAAAATATTTTTGTTTATCCCAAAGGCCTGGTTCAGAAACCCACCTAGGGTTTCTGAAATAGACCTTTAGGCCTTTTTACATAGATATCGCCTTAGATTGTATTCACACTGCATTTTTACAGAACTTTGGGTTCTCAATTTCACATCCTTCTCTTCATACAGATAAATCAATAACAAAAACGAGTGAAGTGTCGTGTGACGGTGTGATACCGAATGCACGTGTTTTGCATCATATGAAAACTAGGAACTTGTATGATGCAATGCTAGTTATGTAAATATTTAGTTTTCAATATGAATTAAAACTTTTGGCTATCATTTACAGGAAGCAACATCAGACGTTATAGATGAAAGCCTCCCAACATTGGAAGACCTCGGAGTTAAGCTTACGTGCATGGAAGATCAGGTACCTTGGGAGTTGAAGCCATTCCGTGCTCACCAGTACTACATGGCTAAAATAGGAGAGTTCCCCACACCACCAAATCCTAAAGTTTACAATTAATTAATATTAACTTGACACAAATTAAAAATCATGTAAAATCAGTAATACTTTATTATTATTACCAATCGCAACTGAAGAATAGTAGGAGACTTGTAGATTATTTTGAATAAATTATTTTGTTTCTTTCGGTGTTTCATTGACCCTGAGAGTCACGTGCGGAGAGGATAAAATGTTTAGGAGCTAGGGTGTATCTACCGAAGCTTTGCTGAGATGCATGCTGGCTAGATTGGAGCAGAGATGTGTGTACAAGCTACTCACACCCAGTTTAACACGATCCAACACGAAAGGCGAGCGCTCACGTCTCCGCTGCTGGCTGCTTGGCCGCCGAATACGCAAGCTTCTCTCCTCTCTGCTCATCCGTTTCCACTAGAGCTAAGCGAAGACGTGATTTATAAATACCGATAATTATATTGGTGGTTTACAACACATCTCTCCTCTCGTCTCGCCTCTGCTTTGATGGAGTCCTGGCTTTATCTGCCGAATTTGCTTTTATAGTCCAATTACAAACTAAGGTAAAATGAAGATGAAGCTTTCTGGTAAATGTGACGTAATACTTACACTGCTGCGATAGAGGATGAGAACGAACGACTTTAGGTGGTTACCTGTTACCATACATTCCTGAACATTTTGTATTTTTTTCAAAATGGTTCTCTACATATAAAGAACAGCACTGTAAAGAGTACCTATACATTTGACACCAAATTCAAAAACGTAAGCATTCCGCGGTAATCAGGGTGAGGATTGTGGCGAGAGAGACTCATTACGTAATCCTCATCAGGACACCTTTATATGACTATTTTCGAGAAGTGCCATAGCCTTACGACTGTTTTTAGGAATTGAATCCAAGTCGATACTCCTAGCCGTTTGCTTGCACCGAGGTGAGGATTGTGTGAAGACGTTCACCCCACAATCCTCACCAATATACATATAGCTATAACTTCGGAATCATAATGTGACTATTTTTTGCATACTCAAAATAGGTTTCATAAAGTTTTCAAAAGGTTAGGATTGTGTGGTGCAGGACACCATGATAGTGGTCCTGAGTTCGCTTCCCAATCAGGCAGTGTTACTTTGTTTTTTCATTGTGAATTTCAATCTGGAGTCTGGATCTGTGCCACGTCCGTGACTACCACAAAAATCATCATTTGCCTAGCCTTTTCCCAACTATATTGGGGTCGGCTTCCAGTCTAACCGGATGCAGCTGAATACCAGTATTTTACATGGAGCGACTACCTAACTGACCTCCACACGATACCCCTTGACTGACTACCTAACGACTGTCAAAGATGTACAAATGACAGCCGGGATCAACGACTTTACGTGCTTTCCGAGGAAGGAGGAAACTCGGTATGTAATCCACAGACCAACCTAGGCAAGCACGTCTTAACGTAAAGAGCGACCCGAGCAGCTGTTATTATTTAGCCACGAGCTCCAAGTATACAATTTATTAGTTCCTTTATTCATTCCGTAAAAACAACTAAAATATTTGTATTTACCGAGAAATCAACGATGATAACTTTCGCGCGCTCGTTCAGCAGGACTTTGAATGTTGATTCCAAGTTTGAGGAGCTTGTCGCTTTCCTCAAACCTGCAAAGAAAATTACTACCCTGCAAGATAAAATTAATGCCCAAAATTCAAAAGTATTACTCCGGTAGTTTACAAGTTAAACCATGCTATTGGTGGGATGCCGGTAGTCATGGTGTTAAATTTTAATTTCAAGATTTCCCTATTAAAAACTCTGTGATTTCTTCCCAACACAAAAATTACTTCTCCTAAAGAAGTTATAGTAACCAAAAATTCAGATTGCTAAGTGTTGTATTTTATGAGAAATTAACTTTCACTGGTTTTCCATATTCATTCTCCGCGTATAACCCGACCAAATTAAGTTGTCAATGGTATTGAGCTGTTAAGGAGATGTACACTCATGCACATAAATATATGTCGGAATAGTAATAACAACAGTTCAATATCTATAATTTTCATACAAACTGCGTGCCTAGGTACATAGTAAAAAAATAACCTATCGTTGTTTTTAATTACGTTATATTCATATACATTTGTTAAGACAGGTACAATAAATAGTTATAAAAAAAATACAAGCGCGCTATGTTATATCCGAAGGCGTATAAGTATTCAAAGAGGTGATTGACATTAAAATTAATAACATAATTACATTAATGGAATGCAGTATGAATGATTTTGACAAAAATAAAATCAAAGAAAAATATATAATAGGTGCAAAAGTACGTGCAAGTTTACTACGTCAATATTCAAATAATGTTTAAACAAAAAAAAAAGAGAAAAATAATACAAAATGTCACGTGCAATGTTAAATGGAATTGAACATAATATTAATAACATACTAGGGCAACGAGTACCAACTAAGGTCAAAAACAGGCATTACATTTTGACTGTCAAAAAATCCGAAATGCTGTAATATGCTTTATTCAACAGCAAGATTAGTTTTTTTCTTAAATAAGAGTATGTTTAATTCTTTAACTGAACTTGGTATGTGGTTGTATATGATTGGTGCCATACAAAAAACACTTTTATGCATCAATGCTGTGGGGGACTTTTTTACGCACAACTTATTGTTGGTAGATAGCAGGCCCGAAGGCACCTAAGAAGCCGATTCCATTCTACGTAGTGTCTAAGTGTCTACTGTAGTCAAATAGCATATTACATACACATCTGTAGGAAACACACACGGGTGCCATACACACACTGTACATTGCACAGTATAGCCATTTAATACATCATAGGATTGAAAACATTTAAAAAATGACTACATTTTTCATGTCAACAAATAAAGCAACAGGAGGCGCCAAATAAGCCGGTGCTCGGGTGACAGAATTGAGAACTAAAATCGTATAGACGCGCACACGTGACTTCGCGGCTGACAGTAGTTTTGTAGGGAGCTCGTTAAGCTGAAGATTATCGAGATACGACAGGCGTAGAAAAAAGAAAGTATGTGGGAGAGAACGAGATAGAATGAGTAATGGTCATAATGTATTTGGTACCAACTAGATTTTTTATTTTGTTGGCTTATTTACATAAGACAAAATCACTATTATACTTTCTTTGTATCTAATTCTTTCGTGGGTCGTTGATAACGAAAATGAGGTCAAAATAAAAATTAAACATGGCGCTGATGAAAATTTTTGTTTTCTTTTTTGTCATTGGTGTAATTTTCGTGGTTTTCGGGGTCGCTGATAACGAAAATGAGGTCAAAATGAATATCCAAGATGACGACATTTTTTTTTTGTTTTTTTCGTCATGGGTAGCATTTTCATGGTTTTCTGGATCACTGATAACGAAATTGAGGTCAAAATAAACATGGAAAAAAATACAGAAAAAAAATTCAATTCTCATTTATTTCTTCGGCTTCCCCTGACAAAATTTTGGCCCTTCGCCACTGGTAGGTGTTATTATATGAATATCATTAAAGAGCGATAGATATTACCTAGGTACACAGTTTATATAAAATTTATAGATATAGAACAGTTGTTATTACTATGTCGACATCCACATATTTATGTGCACGAGTGTACATCTCTTAACAGCTCAATACCATTGACAACTTAATTTGGTCGTGTTATACGCGGAGATTTAGTATGGAAAAGTAATGAAAGCTAATTTCTCAGGCATTAGATATTTTGGTCACTGTAACTTCTTTAAGACAAGGAATTTTTGTTGGGATGAAATCACAGAATTTTTAATAGGGAAATCTTGAAATGAAAATTGAACACCGTGGACTACTGCCACCCCACCAATGGCCTGGTATATCTCGTAAAAGACCGGAGTAATACTCTGTATTTTGGGCACTAAATAGCGGCAGGTCACGGGAACAAAACTTACGGGGAAGATTTATAAAACAATGGTTAGACCTGCTGTCTTGTATGGATCAGAATGTTGGGCCACAAAAGGGATGAATGAAAAGCATTTGCATGTGGCTAAAAGGAGTATGCTAAGGGGGATGTGTACCCGAATGGATAAAATAAGAAATGAGTACCTACATAAGAGGAATTCTGAAAGTGGCGCCGGTGACTGAAAAGTTGTGTGGTAATCGGTTGTAGTGGTATGGGCATGTGATGCGGAGAAATGAAGAAAATTTCGTGAGGAAAGTTTTGAGTATAACTGTGAACGGGTATAAGAGTAGAGGAAGACCAAAGAAACGATGGATGGACTGTGTGAAGAATGATATGGAACGAAACCAGGTGTCTGATGAGATGACAAGTAATAGAGAAGTATGGAAGACATGCTGCGCCGACCCCAAATGAATTGGGACAAGGGCAAGAGAATGATGAATTTTATCTTGCAGGGCAGTCATTTTCTTTGCAGGTTTGAAGAAAGCGACAAGCTCCTCTAACTTGGAATCAACATTCAGTCATCATCGTTGATTTCTCCGTAAATACAAATATTTCAGTTCTGTTCTCTTTTCGAAATGAATCACATCTACGGGAACTAATTATTTGCATTCTTCGAACAGTTGTAGCATGCACTTTTTTTCGGCGCTCATGGTGGTCCTGCTGAAAAGAGCTTGACTACCGAAACACCTTCAGAGATTTCGACCTATCAGTAAACCCCACGAAAACGGTACTAGTCATGTTTACCCTAAAACGAACACTAGGCCTCTATCGCCTACCCAAACTTTTCGATACAGAACTCCAGTTAGCCGATGAGGGCAAGTACCTGGGAGTCATCCTGGATAGTAAGTTAAACTGGAGCAGTCATCTAGACAACAAACTAAACAGGGCCTGCATCACCTTTTGGCAAAGCAGAAGGATGATAGGTAAGAAGTGGGGCCTATCCCCTAAAATTATACTTTGGTTATATTGCGCGGTGATCCGACCCATGATCACCTACGGGGCAGTAGTCTGGTGGCCTCGCACCAGACTAGCCACGGCCTCCATTAAACTGCAACGCATGCAAAGGCTTGCCTGCATGGCGACTACAGGTTGCATGAGGACTACTCCGACCGCAGCTCTCGAAGCCATGTTGGGCCTCTCACCGCTCCATCTGTTTATACAGCAGGAGGCGACGATGACGGCATTACGCCTTAATACACTTCAACTTTGGGGTAAGATAGAAACACAGCACACTGCCGTACTGGAGGGATTCTATAATGAGTTCCCCCTGGCAAAAGCAACAAACGATCGGATACCCAAACAGTTCGTATTCGACAAAAAATACAAAATCCAACTCCATGAGGACCACCGCTGCGAGGGATTGAGCCCTGCGGAACTACGGATCTTCACAGATGGATCTAAAACAGGTACTGGCACTGGAGCTGGAGTCTTCTCGGAAGATCTCAACATCCATATTGCCACACCACTGGGGGCCCACAACACGGTTTTTCAGGCAGAATGCATGGGCATTTCCCTGGCGGCATCAGCCATCTTAGCCAGGGGGTTGTGGACCACTCTATTCGTATACTCTCAGACTGCATGGCTGTTCTGCTAGCACTAAACAACCACATAGTCAATGAGTTAATACACGAGTGTCATCAACGCCTGAACCAGGTTGTCAATCACAATAATATAACCATCCAATGGATCAAAGGGCACAGCGATTCCCGAGGCAATGATGCAGCGGACGAACTCGCTAGAAGGGGATCGAGCATGGCAGCAGTGGGTCCCGAACCCATTGAGCCACTCCCCTTCGGGTACCTACGCACACTGGTAAGGAAACGAACCAGCGAACAACACCACAAGCTGTGGCTGGACCATGGCGAGTGCAGGCAGGCCAAGGAAGCACTTCCCACTATCGATGGCCGCCTCACCAAACGAGCGCTTAGGCTGCGCACACTTACAGCCGCCATCACTGGACACGGCTCTTTTAATAAACACCTCTTTGTCATAGGAGTCACAGACAGCCCCCGTGGATCGAATAGATTTCCCACCCGCACGCAAAATACGCGCTTTGAGTTGCGGACACCAGCCCGTTATACAATACAATACAATACAACACCTTCAAAGTCGATTTCCTCGAAAACTACTAAGGCACCAATTTTGTTGTTTGAGCACTAATTATTTACCAAATATGGAAGCAGTTGGTGTTTCACGGACATATTATCTGTGCACATCCTAACATAATACGGTAGGCAAAAGGTGGGTACACCTTACCGAGGGTAAATCTTCAGTCTTCAGGGAGTGAAGGTAATATGTAGTTTTTCTTGTATTAACGGACACAGCTTTTAACAGCATGACATCCAACTGCTGCTAATCATTTGACTGCCATAGTCACATATACGTGACAAGCAAGCGTGTGCCCTGCACTCCAAACAACACATACAGGGTGTAAACAGACCCTTCACATAGCCGTCAACCAAGCATTCTGTACATCAAACTAAGTAACTTTACGCAAAAATTATTGCTGGGAATGAATTTTTTTTGGGGTGAAAAATCACGTTTTACGGTAGGACTCAATGGAAAAGCCTGGTGTCAAAAGGTTAAAAAAGAGGCTGTCTACCACTTCTAAGAAGTTAATTAAAAAACAATTAGATTAGATGTTTTTTTATTAAACTTAATTAAGGTGCAGGCCTGCCTCGTCCAAATCCTCCTCTCTGAAATCAACAAAAAATATCAAAATTAGAAATGAATTTAATGTTTCCATTTTTTTCTCAAAACCTAGACTACCTAACTGTAGATGAGAATAATTATTATAATTGAGACTGATCCAGCATCATTATCATAATTAACTTGTATTCATAAAAACACCCAACAATTAGGAGACTTAAGTAAAATATGCAATTAATTGAAATCTGACTTCCTATAACAGTCCACAGTGAATTAACATGAGGGATCATACAATTGGTTATGCCTGCTTCCTGGGTAGTAAATGTGTTGAATAGTTACATAGCGTTTGGCTACACATTTAGAGCTTTTATTTCTCAAAATTAAAAAATTTGAGTGCTCCTAGTGAACTACAGATCAAAATGCGACTTGTTTCCATCAATATTACCATAGAACACAACACTTACGAATTCAACATCAGCGGAACCAGGGCCAACATCAGCCTTCTTGTCGTGGGCAGCTGGCGTCGTGGGTGCACGGCGGTATGCGGAGCGGTCCTCAGCAGAGCGAGCAGGCGCGTCTGGGCGGCCGACGGCACCACGGCGGACTGTCTCGGCGCGCACGGAACGCTTGAGGGTCGCGGGCACGATTTCAGGAGGCAGGTGCAAGAAGATCCTCAGGTACTCAATACCCTCGTTGGTAAGGTACCTATTAGATAGGAAGGAAGTAGTATGTAATTATTATTAAAGAATTACCACATGCATTGAATTATAGAATGAAAAGGGACACTACTGACGCTGATTAAAATTCAATGAATAATCTAAAGAGGGTTAGGAGATTGTTATGGTGTCGTAAACAATAACTAAAACTTAATTATTGTGTATACCTACCAGTAGAAATGCCTCCAGGCAAACTGTTCCTTGACGTATCCTCGGGATTTCAAAGACTGCATAGCCTTAATAACTTGGAGGTTAGGAATCTTCTCTAGATCGGGGTGTTTGGGAGCATGATAGTCTTTCTTAGCTACCATAACTCCCTCTTTGAAGAGGTATTCATAGATCGACACACGATTCTGTTTAGGCATCAACATCTTGAAGCACTACCTAAAAACAAGAGACACAATATAAGCACTTAGGTTATCTCAATTTTTATCCGTCACTTTATAGCTACATGAACAAAATAACTATACCACGCAATATACTAATAAGTTTTTATTTTAAATTTGGCAATTAAACCCCACAAATTCTTTAGATTACATTAATAAAACCAGATTTCTATGTCTGGCAGTACCTTCGGCCTATTTTGACAAAAGAAAAGGATTCGGCAAGTTTAGTTTGACAGTTGACATTCTTTTGTAGTTCCAAGTCCCTTACAAAACTAGGTAATTGAACATGTTATTTAGTCGATTACAATATGAATAATCGTAACAAACTAAGTACAACATACTTTGAAAACAGAGGTCCCCATACCAGACTACACCTGTCTCTTGGGGGTTGGAGTTGCGTTTACTTAAAATTAAAATTAATTGATATTTTATTTGTTACATATATCAGTGCACACAAGCGATGCTTAGTTTGTGGCTCACCGATTATGTGTGTACAGACGCCAGCACATGAAGCTACTACAATCTGTCAAATTTCCTTAATAGATTTTCAATTTATCGCTAAAGCATTAGGTTCAAGGTTGATTGGTAAAAGTTACCACAAACTGTCAAATTTTCTCATTCGATTTTATACTTCACATTTAACTTTTTATGGTTTAAAGATTAATATTTTACAAACAACCCCCTTAATCGAATAAGTATAGAAACAAACTCGACAAAATTTTTTTAAAGACCTATATAACGACTTATCACACTATGGGGTACGAGAGAAAAAAAAAATAACCATTTTACGCCTACACGTATAGAATGCGTGCAATCCTCTACGTATGCTTTTGACGGCGTAACTAATCTGTATAATATTCATACCAAATCAGCTTTCTAGTACTAAGAGTCTTTGAGCTAAGCTGCGGACAGACATACGGATATGGCGAAACAATAAAGGTTCCTTTTCCTTGTTGACTACGGAACCCTAAAAATCAGCATTGTAATGCTGCCAGCCTTCTGGGCACTATTACTGTTGACAATAATGTGGACGAATTTAATGCCACCCTTTAGTGTTTTTCTTGTATTCTTTAAGAATATATTTTTATTATTATTGTAAGTTTGGTTATAGATAATTAACTAGAATTCTCTTAAAAAAAATTAGCCTGTGTTCTTGAATTTTGACGAATTCTTCACCTGTCACTTCACTACAAAATATTAATACCAAAGAGAAAAACGAATTTGAAAAATGTATTGTTTTCCATTGAAATAACAATGATACCTAACATGAAAAATATTTTAATACGACGTGTTGTCTTAACTAACGTAAAAAATATAAATCTCCGTTTTATGGCTACTAGAAAAGAAGATGTTTGTACCCATACGGGTCAGAGATGGGATTGCGATGACTACAGGATGGCGCGTTTCTTGAACAGTCCTAAAGTGGTCAACCCTAACTGGCCAGTTGAATTGATTAAGTGCGTAGCACCAAAACAAGTTATAGGCAGAAAAATATGGTGTGACGGAGATATGGGGGCTGAAGGTCATCCTCGAGTTTATATTAATATGGACGCACCAGGTCCACAATTCTGCATGTATTGCAGTCAGCTTTACATCAGAGTGACCGTACCCGTCAAACAAGAGCCGGTTCAACTGGGAGACCCTACTGCTTCTAGCGAACAAGAGCCGGTTAAACTGGGAAAACCTACTGCTTGTAGCGAACAAGAGCCGGCTAAACAGGGAAACCCTACTGATTGTAGCTATAAGGGCACGTAAAGTTTGTTCCCGAATATTTTCATTTATTCATAATATGCATTTATGCCTCAAAAATAAATATTAAAAATTATAAATCTTACTATTTGATTTTGGTTTTTGTATTTGTTTTATTTTAGGTCTATTTATTGTTTTAATGTCCAGTTTAACCAGCTAATTTTATCTTTAGCCGTAATGGTGCGATTCCACCTAAAGTTGTGCGCGAACATTTGTGCCGCACATTTGTTTGCAGGAGGAAGGGCTGGCACAAATAAAGTGGTCTATACTTCTTAAAAATAAATGTCGGGCAGGTCATACAGGACCGTTGCCAGGAATTTGGTGAAGGCGGTTTTACCAATTGGTTAAACACAGAATAAGAAAAGGGATTGGAAACAAGTTTTGAAAAACTGTTATTATTTATTCTAACTTTCGAAATTCGAGTTCCGGACGAAATTTTCTGTTATATTTTCATAATCGTAGTAGGAGGGACCACCATGGGAAAAAGGTGTGAGTTTAAATATTATGTATTTTTATTTAAGGCTATTGTTGTGAATTGTATTAAAGTAAAATAAATAGAGGCATAAATATTTATAAGTTTAATTCAATTTTAGACATTTAATCTTCATTTCATTCTTTTTAGAGTTCCGTAGTCGACAAGGAAAGGAACCCTTATAGTTTTGCCGTGTCCGTCTGTCTGTCCGTAGCTTAGCTCAGAGACTCTTAGTACTAGAAATCTGTAATTTGGCATGAATCTACAGATTAGTTACGCCGACAAACAAATCAAAAGTATTTTTTTTAAGGTATCTCCTGTACCTACACGTAAAGTAGCAATTTTTTTTTCTCTCGTACCCCTTACTGTGGTATGTCGTTGGATAGATCTATAATATATAATTTTGTGATTTTTTTTTCTATACTTTTTCCATTAAGGGGTTTGTTTGTGAGATTTTAAGTGCAAATTTTTGTTCGACTCAAGTGCGACTTCAACATACTTTCCTAAACATAATGTATGGGAGCATAGGTTTTTCAACTGAAGATGTAAGTTTTTTTTTTATTATTACAATAAAAATCAACGATAGGAGCAAATCCGCATATTTTGATGAGCAGCTACAGAACCCAACATTGTGCGTCGCCGGACACGCACTTGGCTGGTTTTTGAAGGCTGTTCATGGTTGTTTCCAATAGTTTTCATCTATTAAAGTATGAAAGTTTCATAGAGTTCACCTTCAAAGAGTTTTGATATACAAATTCTAATAAATTGCCATAAAGAAAAATAGAATTCATGCTGATTGGCAGTTGTCATGTTGTAATGTCAACTGTCATCTATGACAGCGTCACGCACCCCGCCTGGCTGGCCTCTTGAGAGGACATCGATAAATAAATAGCGTTTTAACCCTAACGTGTTTACAGAACGTTGTTCTGTAATAGAATTACAAGAAAGCCTCATATAGGTACTTAGGTCAAAATGGATTTTCAAAACCGCCCCGGTGGCAAAACTGGCGGTGGAGGAGTGGCGTCATGGTCCGAAAGTAATCGAGACCGACGCGAAAGACTTCGCCAGCTCGCGTTGGAAACCATTGATTTGAATAAAGATCCCTATTTTATGAAAAATCATTTAGGTAAGCATCCCATTTCAAGCATCACGTTCCGCATTTACGTAAGTTTTGCTTTGGCTGTGAATATCATCATCATACTCTTGCCCTTATCCCAAATTCATTTGGCTTCGGCACAGCGTGTTCTTCCATACTTCTGTATTATCTTCATCTCATTAGAAACCTCCTTTCTTGCCATATTATTCTTTATACAGTCCATCCATTGTTTCTTTGGTCTTTCTCTACTCTTATACCCATCCACATTCATACTTAGAACTTTCCTCATTCGTCCACATCACATGCCTATACCACGACAACCAATTACCACAACTATTCTGTCACTGGTGCCACTTTCTTATTCTATCTATTCGCTTAACACCACACATCCCCCATAGCATTCCACCTCAGGCACATGCTAATGCCTTTCATTCATCCCTTTTGTGACCCAACATTCTGATATTGATCAGAACGTTGTTGCTGTCTTGTATTGACAAGACAGCAGGTCTAACCATTGTTTTATAAATCTTCCCCTTAAGTTTAAGGGGAATGTGGGAGTCGCAGATTGTTCTCGTGACCTGCAGCCATTTCATTCATCCAGTGTTAATTTTGTGTTTAACACTATACAATCTATTTTGCTATTGCATTGCACAAGTGAACCGAGATACCGAAAGTCAGACCAGACTGGCTACTAAAAGTAATATTTAGAGGACCTAAATAAGTTTTTTATTACAGGATCATATGAATGCAAGCTATGTTTAACTCTCCACAATAATGAGGGAAGTTATCTAGCCCACACTCAAGGTAAAAAGCATCAGGCCAACTTAGCTCGTAGAGCAGCTAAGGAAGCAAAAGAAGCACCTCAACAATTAGCTCCTGAAAAGCCAAGAATTGAACCCAAAAAGTTTGTAAAGATTGGACGTCCTGGTTACAGAGTTACAAAGCAAAAAGATCCTGAAAATGGTCAACAAAGTTTATTATTCCAAGTAGATTACCCAGGTAAACAATAGTTTTAATCATGTATAGCCTAAAAGTAGTCTAACAATGGCAACTGAAGGCCAGAAAAACCTGGTTGAGATTTTTTTTTTTTTAAAAAAAAACGTTGCCCCACTCTAGGAATTTCTCCTGTATCGTGGGCGTTTTACAAATATTTAAACTCACATGCACAAACAGCCAGACCCGGAACAACTACCTGTAGATCATACAAATATTTGTTCCGTGCGGGGATCGAACGCGCGACACGCAGAGCAGCAACCAATTGCTCAGCCACAGCGCCAACCGTGCCGACAAATAATATTAATGCATCTACATAACAATAAAAGCTTTACTTTTCTAAAAGCTCAAGTCTAATCTACTTTGAAGTAGATTAGATTTTAATTTGTTTGCTATCTCCTTTTGGGCTGCCATATTGCTGTTTGGGGCTCACTTTGAGATTATAAAAAGTAAAAAAAAACATAAGGATGTGATGCCTTTGCCCTGCAGTGGGAAACAAAGCTAATAACAATAATTAGGTTTAAAGATATTTATTCTCAAAAAAGACACAAAGTCACTTACATGAGAACAATGCTTAATATAACTTATATTTAAAGTTCGTCGCAGACGTCACGGTAGCACTTATTATATTATAATTTATTACACCCATCCAATGAATTCAGATTTTAGGATTTGTGATCAAATGTTCCGCTAACAGAGTTTTGAATGCATTGAATGAGTGTAACCTTTTAATACATGAGGGTATTTTGTTGTGCTCCTTCAAATGTTAATAAATAATTTTATTGTTTGTTTCCACAGTAGCCGTAAGTATACTTAACATTTTGGCCAAATGTAGCATCCCATTAAAACATTGTTTGTTCTAGAAATTGCTGAAGGTGTGCAGCCAAGGCACCGCTTTATGTCAGCATATGAACAAAAGATAGAGCCTCCAGATCGTAGATGGCAATACTTGCTATTTGCCGCTGAGCCCTATGAGACAATTGCATTCAAAGTGCCAAGCAGAGAAGTGGAGAAACATGATTCAAAGTTCTGGACTCATTGGAATAAAGATACAAAGCAGTTTTTCCTGCAGTTTGCATTCAAAATGGAACCATTACGCATGCCTCCACCTCCTCCAAAGATGTGGGAGAACCATGGAATGCGCCTGCCTCCTCCACCTGGTGCTCCACTGATGGGAGTGCCCCCACCCCCTCCATTACTACCTGTACCACCACCACCACCTTCTATGTAAATGTGAGTGATTTCATTGAAATAGGAAATAAAAAAATATTTTTATGAACAAATGTGTTTATTTGGTTTCCTCATTCTTTTCCTTTATTCATCACTAGCTTTTCCGGGCATGCGTTGCAATGCAGCTTTTTCTACCTACTCAGGCCTATCTACTATTTCCGGGATCAAAGTAGCCTATATGTTAATCTAGAATATAAGCTATTCTTGATACCAAATCCGTCAAGATGTTTGAGCGTGAAGGAGAAACAAACACTCATACAAACTTTTATAATATTAGTGTCACTTCTCTTATCTATCAGATTTAAAAAAAAAAAAAATTATACACTCTCGAAAACTTGTTCATATTGCACTACAATTAGGTTCAACATGCAATGTATTTCACACCCGTGGATTTTTTTTATTTTCTGCACATGTGTGGAAATAAAACTTTCCACAGATAACTATACTTACCTATACTAAGTCCAAATGGGTTCAATGACTACTATTTATAGTCGGCGATGTTTGTTTTTTTTTTAATCTTGGCAAAGAGATACGTCTTTACGGCGTAAATCATCATCATCATCAAGATTTCAGCCGAAAGACGTCCACTGCTGGACATAGGCCTCCCCCAAGAGTCGCCACATAGACCGGTCCCGTGCGTCTCGCATCCAGCGGATCCCTGGAACCTTTACCAGGTCATCGGTCCACCTAGTGGGAGGCCTTCCAACGCAACGTCTTCTAGTTCGCGGTCGCCACTCCGGGACTTTCCGGCCCCATCAACCATCCTTTCTGCGAGCAATGTGCCCTGCCTACTGCCACTTAAGTTTTTCTATTCTTCGGGCTACGTCGGTAACCTTGGTTCTCTTGTGGATTTCCTCATTTCTGATTTGATCACGCAAGGAAACTCAAGCCCTATCCATTGCCCTTTGGGTGACTTTAAGCCTTCTAATGAGGCCCATTGTGAGCGACCACGACGGCGCCCACAGCGCCCACGGCGTAAATATTTTTTGAATATTTAAATTGTGTTTATAAATATAATACCATAGATAAACATGATTATTTAAAACAAATATTTACTTTTATGAGCAAATTAACATTTATTTGTGTGTAAAAATATTTTAATTTTTTATTTTTCGTATTGTTTAGCGGCATCATTCCTTTACTTCTTCTTCTACCTGGCGAAAGCAAAGCACGGAAAAAAAAGCAAATTAAATCATATAGTTTGCTAATAATACCTGACAAAAACACTTTTCATTCATTTCGTTTGGCAGGCTAGGCTTCACAAAAAAATCTTCCAAGCCCTTTATTGCTGAAGCTTTTGATACCACAACCTACATTGGTCAGTTCTACATTGTAGTGAGGGGGTGGTGGGCAGAGCCGTAGCCAGGAATTTGATTCGGGGGGGGGAGATTACTTAAATGAAAAAAACAAATAGGGGGGGGGGGGGGGCTTAACCAATGAGAACCTAAAACACTAATAAAAAAAAAGAAAGGGAATGAGGAATTAATAAAGAAAGAAAACTGTTTGACCATTTACAAAATAAAATAAAACATCACATCATCATCATCATCTTCATTTCTCTAGACTTTGTCTAAATCATCTTATCAATATGTCATTTTTAGCTGGAACTTTTCCCGATATTTTAAAACTATCCACAATAAAGCCATTATTCAAAAAGGGAGATAAATGTGATATCAATAACTATCGACCTATAACGTTAATACCTATTTTGTCTAAAATTTATGAAAAATGTATGCATAAAAGACTCATTGATTTCTGCAATAAATTCCAAATAATAAGTGCTTCAGTGGATATCGTTCTATTTAAGTAACAGACAGCAACGTGTCATTATCAATAAAATCAACAAAAACAAAGATAATTATGATACCTTACTCATCAGAATTTCGACACAATAAATATGGTGTTCCACAAGAAAGCGTTCTAGGCCCTATATTGTTTCTTATATACATAAATGATATCATAAAAATAACCAAACATAAATGCATATTATTTGCGGACGATATATCTATTATAGTCACATCTGATAAAAAGAAGAATACCATTGCGGATCATGAGTTCGACATTAATAATACAATAAATACATTGCTGCTTTGGCTTGACATGAACCGTTTGAAAATAAATTTAGACAAATCTGTTTATATTTAATTTAATCAATCGAATAATAATAAAAACAATATCAAACTTAATATAAATAAAATCAAAGAGGTAACACATACAAGGTTTTTAGGCGTAGTAATAGATAAGGATATAAACTGGAAAAAACACGTAGATAATGTAAGCACTAGAATTAATAAATTCGTATATGCACTGAAACAGGTTAAAAATGTAACGAACATAAAAACTGCCATTATGTCCTACCACGCGTATGTAGAATCACTACTGCGCTATGGTCTCGTAATGTGGGGTAATAGCACCGATCTGAATAGAGCATTTATAGCTCAAAAAAAGTGCATCAGAGCAATATGTGGACTTCAACCGGATGACTCATGTCGACCAATATTCAAAAAGTTTGGTTTGTTACCGTTGCCATCTCTGTATATTTATGAAATATGTGTGTTCGTAGTTAAAAATAAAGAACTATATAAGACAGCAAACGATATGAATCCTCGGAACAGACAAGATCCTTTTATGTTAGTATTTAATGATTTGCCAAAACTTGCCAAATATAATAAAAACTGTCTAACAATGTGCGTACGTATTTACAACAAGATACCAAAGCAATTCAAAATATTAAATTCAAAATTGTTAAAGATTAAATTGCACAAGTGGATAAATGAATGTAATTTCTATAGTCTAAAATAATTTATGGATAAAAAATGTTGATGCCTTGTATCATTTTGCTTAACCCTAAAATTTTGCATGCTATGTTCTATCTTAGCTAACCATGTTTGAACTATTTTAATTTTATTTAACACCATTGTATACCATGTTTTTTGCAAATAAATGATTTATTATTATTTCCTTTATTTATTTTTTTTACATTTTAAATACATTTTTAAATATTCTAATATAAACCAATATAAAAAAAAAAACATTTAAAAATATAAAAAAATAGTGGTCCGCCGGTATCGGGAGCAGGGTCCAAGCTACCGGTGGTTAGGGCTCCAGAGACAGGAACCTCCTCACAATGCGAGCCGTATCGAAGAGTACTGACTTCTGAATCAGGCCCTTGATCCAACCGCCTAAGGAGAGCCCCGAAAGATGGTCGTCGAGGCTCTTGGCTATAAGACCATTGGCCGTCACGACGATCGGCACAATGATAGCCGAGCTCACATTCCACATGTCGACAACCTCGTGTGCTAAGTCGAGATATTTAATTTGTTTCTCTTTCTCAGCTTTCACAAGGTTCTCGTCATGCGGGATGGTAACATCGACTATCATTACGCGGCGCGCTGATCGGTCTATCACTACTATGTCAGGTTTATTGGCGACAATAGTCCTGTCAGTAATGATAGACCGATCCCAGTACAACGTGACATGGTCTTTCTCGAGAACTGGGTCGGGCACATACTTGTAGTACGGTACCTCAGATTCCACAAGTTGCTGGTGAATAATCCTGGTTACTTGGTTGTGCCTGTGCAAGTACTCGCCGTTAGCCAGACGAGAACAACCAGAAATAATATGTCTGATGGACTCACCCGGACGGTGACATGCCCGACACACGTCAACCGTCCCGTCCTTCATAATATATTTCCGGTAGTTGTTCGTCAACATAACTTCGTCCATAATCGCACAGACAAAACCTTCAGTTTCCCCAAAGAGGTCGCCGAAACGTAACCAGGACACGGACGCTAGAAAATCTACATCAGGCCCATGAAGAGCCTGGTAGAAGCGCCCGTGAAGCTCCTTGCCTTGCCATACTTCCTTGCGGTCATCGGTAGTAAGTACTACAGGTTTGGGCCAGTTCTCTTTAGCCATGGACAGCGGGGTGAGTCCCTTATCCACTGCGACCACATCTTGGTGCATACCCACCTCGGCTTTTAAAAAATATTCTCTGAGAGTGCATATCTCGCGGTTGTCTTCGCATTTAAAAAACCTCGACCCCCGCACTTCCGCGGGATGTACAGCCTCATTACCGATGATCGTGGGTGATGCATCCGGTTTGCGGTTAACAGTGTACGAACTCTCCTATCCAGGGCATCGAGTTCGGTCCGAGTCCATTTGAGTACGCCGAAAGAGTACATTAAAACCGGCATGACCCAACCGTTGAAGGCGCGCACCTTGTTCCCGCCTGAAAGAAGGCTATTTAATACCTTGTTCAGGCGTCCAAAGAAGCGCTCCCTCAACGATTGCTTCATGTCAGTTACGTTAATGCCTAACGATTCCGACATACCCAAATACTTATAGCTTTCGGATGAGGAGAGGGATCTCAAGTGTATCGAATCCGAGAGCTGAATTCCCTCGGATTCCATAATCTCCCCTAGCTTTACATACATGACTGCACATTTGTCCACTACAAATTCCATCCTAATGGCGTTACTGAAAGTTTCAGTTACTTTCAGTAGCTCCATCGGTCGCAATAAGTTTCAGATACCAAAAGAGGAGACATCCAAAATAAAATTTTACTCAGACATGAAAATAGACTTAACATAGACATCCAAAATGAAATTTTACTCAGACATGAAAATAGACTTAACATGGGTTACTTGAGTTATTTGATGATCCCACCGGAACACAGGTTTTTTCCGGGATAAAAGTAGCCATTGTGTCAATCCAGAATTTTTTGATGACATAAATCCGTTAACCGTTTGAGCGTGAAGAAGTAACAAAGTTTAGTGCACATTCGGTGCCTAGTTATCAAGTCCATCTGAAGACCTACCTCACCGGAAGCATTTTCCTGTAATGTTATTCAGATTAGAGAATTACACCAGTAAGTGAGCCAAGCATTACAGTGCGCAACCTTTAATCATACACCTTGTAACTACTTCTTTCTATACAAAATCGAATCTTGGATTGTTCCATTGAACATTCAACAAAGGGGGAAGCGCTCGAGTAGCCCGCGAAATTCAAATTTCCTTACCTTTTTTGCCGTAACAAATATGACATTACAGTTTACAGTTTTTTTTTTATATAATCATTAAAATCATAAACAACCCCTTTAAGTTAGTTTAATAATCCCATTGAATGACTATTTCATAAAATGTACCAAGTTTGACGTATCGATGCAAGTTTTATTGACATTTAAATTTTTGTTTTTAAATACTTATAGAGCGGACATTACGAATATTTTCACACAAAATTTTTGATCCCGAACATTTTCGAATTTGACACACGAATGCTACCTGACAAGCGGGCGTATGACACTAGACAGAACGATTTATTACTAAGTAGTAATAAGTTTTGGATTACAATTTTCTTCGTCTTGTCCCGTCTATCGCTTATAAATAATTGAATGTCTTTGTTTCTTGACAAGCCTCATTCTATAACACAGGCATCTTGTTTTTCCATGGAATTTCCATAGATTATTCATTCGCCATTTTTACATTGCTGGCGATCGTAAAATGGAACGTATTATAACGGTCAACGGCTGATCGGCGCAAGGGTGCATTGTTTGTAAATAATAATAATAATTTACGCGCGCATCGACTAATCCTATCGTACGGTCGCGGTCGTTATTTTATTTCATTTTGAGAGTGAACGTTGGCGGTTATTTACTTGAGTTTTTTTGTACGGGTATTCATGAAAGATAGTTTCGTAGAAGCATTGTTATTTTTCAAATTAATATTTTAATCATGTTTTCCAAGGCGAAGCGCTTTGAACCACTAGGTAAGTTTGTCCGTTTTATGTACTCTTAACTGAAGAAAACTAGGTTTTTTCAGATACATATTTATCGATAGTTCCAATTGACTTGAATTGACCAATAATTTATTGTTTACGAATTATAGAACGTTACCTTGGAGTCTGCAAGTTCAGTTGTAAGTGATTTGTTTCATAACAGCAAGTAGTTAGCTTGCCCATAGCGGATACCCTAGCAATCAGTTAGTTGTTGAAAAAAAATAGAGACAAGATGACCTTATGAGATTTAGTTAGATAATAGCTTTAATAAAATTAAATAGGTAGAGGATTACAGATACTCTAACTGACTGCCCTACCCTATCTGAAATTGATAGCAAGCCCCTATACACTAAGCAATTGGTACGTAGATACTGTTAGCTGCACGACCTTTGTAGCTTTTTGACTTTGCCAGCGGCTTTATTCCGTTGCAGTAAGAGTGGAATTCGTAGTTGCCTGTCGTGTGGTACAGAGTTCCCTTCTCTATTGACCATCATGAGTTGTTCAGACAGACTTAGAACTAGCTATCAATGAGATAAATTACCAACCATCCTTAAAACCGTATCAATTTGTTTTCAGCTCCCAGCTCCACTCAAAAAGGTCAAAGTAAGCCAAACAAACCAGAAAATGATAAACAAAAGCAGACTTTTAAAACCTCCAGTACAGGGGCCAAGCTTAAGCCATTTGTTATCCCAACAGCTTCTAGAACCAACACTGATGTGCAATCTCAATGCAGCTCAGTACCCAGTGTCAGGTCATTTGCTACGGTAAGTACATTGATTTGTCCTTTTTTGTGTTTATTTCTATTTTTAATATTCACCAATGTAATAATGTATTATGAACTTACTAGATTGATAATTCCTGACATATTTATTTACTAATTAAAGTTGAAATGATGACAATTCAGCAATGTCAGGAATCATCAATCTAATAAGTTCATAATACATGAGTATCTAAGAAGATTGTATTCTAACATAACAGCTATTTCTGTCAAAACTGCTACTTATTTTGGTGCACTGGGTTAGTGTAATGCCACAGATAACCTGCGGCCTGCCAATATTCTCACATATGTTCAGGCTAACAAGGAAAAGTTCCAATACATTTTGATCATCTATTTACAGCCAAAGCCTTTAAAACCTGCATCTACCATCAAAGCTCCTACTAGTCTAAAGAAGAAAAATGAGCCACCTTTCCCCAAAATTAAGAATGAATCTACAAATGAACTAATTAAATCTCAGGAAGTGGAAATAAGGTAATAATGTGTTTGGTTAGGTGAAATTCATTTATTATTATTTTACTTTAAGAGGTCTGACATACTAACACTTTATTATTGAGATAAAGTCAACAGAAAAATTCTATATTGAAGGAATCTTTTTTTAAGTAATGCTGAAGTGGACTTTCACAAGTTCTCAACTTGAAATTTTCAAATCAGAAACTGGATGTCTATCAAATTTAATTTCGATTTCAGAAATAAAGACCACACTATTGCCGAATATACTAAATTAATTGATGAATTCAAACATAAAATATCGCAGCTGGAAAAGCAGGTAAAAGAAGTTACACAAAATAACTGCAACAGATTGGATAGCCAATTTTCCCAGATCACTTTAGAAGACCTGGAATATCAACAAAAGCATAACGATAATATTGATCAAACTGAATTAATTAACAATCTGAAAAACAAAATTAAAGAATTAGAGAAACAATGTGAAAAACTAGAACAAGAGGTCACTGACAAACAATTAGAATTGAGATCTGTTGAGGAAGTTATTATTATTCGAGATAGCTTATGTCAGGATTTACAACAAAAATTAACAAATGCAGAAACAGATTTAGAAGAGATCCGTCAAAGACTTGAAATGGTAAAAGGTCATCATGCCCTCGCCCTAGAAGCAAATGCGAGCATCCGCCGTGAATACAAAGTAGAGTTGGAAACCCTAAAAACAAAGTTGGAAGAAGAAAAACAAACTATCATAAATAAATCAAAATTAGATCAAGAAAATATTAAATTAAACTATAAAACATATATAGAAACAATTAAAAGTCAAATGATGAAAGAAAAATTTGAGGCAGTTCAAGAAGTCCAACAAGAGTTAATCAATAAGGATGCTGAGATAAAAGCTAAAATGGAGCAGATTGATGAAGCAACTTGTGAAAAATTGAGACTGTGTGAGATACAGTTTGAAGAACGCACCAGAAATATTCATGATCTTTACACTGAACAGCAGAAAAAATTGCAATATCTAGAAGATGATATCAAAGACCTGAAATATAAAATTACTTTGACTGAAGAAGAAAAAATGATTCTTCAAAAAGAAATTAATAGTCTAAAAAATGAAAATGATTCTTTGAACAAAGAAAAACTCACTCTGATAAAAGAAAGGGATGCAATCAAAGAAGAGTCAAAGACTAAACTTATAGATTTTGAAAATGAAATGAATAAACTTACAGTTGCAGTGGATAAGGCTGTCAAGGATAAGAATAAGTTTGAAACATCTCTGTCTGTAACAAGAGACATTGTTGAAGTATTGACAATGCGCTTGAGGGAATCTGATAATGAACTGGAACATTTGGAAGACAAACTACAAACACTATTGAGTACAAAGGAAATGTTAGAAAATGAGCTTGAAAATTATAAATCCACTCTAAACAATACTGCCATGGAGTGCAATGAATACAAGGAAGCTTTAGTAAATATCGTGAAATCGAAAGCAGCATTAGCTAAGGAGCACAACCGCATTATGGAGCACAATGTTTCCCTGATAGAAAGCTTACAAAATGTTGAGAAAGAAGCATATCGCGAATTAGGCTCAATCAAGAATGAACTTATAGAAGATGTGGAACTGTTAAAGAAGGAGTCTTATTCACAAATTCAATCACTTCGTGAAGAGGTCTGTAGCTTGGGTCATAAAATTGTTCTTTACTGTCTTTTTTTTTTAAATATTAAATCATTGTATGTGCTTTTCTGCAGGTTGAAAAGAAACGGAAGCTGTGTGAACTGGCCACCGAGCACGCGGGGCAAGCGACTGCTGCTGCTGAGCAGTCACGAGCGCTTCTAGCCCAAGCTGCTGCCGCGATCGACCGGCTTGAGACTGAAAATCAATGCCTTCAACAACAGGTGACAAAATACTAATTCTTTAAGATCAAACCAAACTAAGACGTGACTATGAGCTAAATAATGCTGATACACTTATTATTTACAGATCCAAGATCAACAGTCTCTGGTAGTCGAGTTATCATTACTTCGCCACGAAAACGAGGAGTTGACAATGACAGTGGCAAAGCAGTCGTCAATCATTGACAAGATGAAGAAGGATTCGGAGCAATTACAATATAAACCTAAATCACCTTCTGTCTTACGGAAATCTACTAAAATCGGCAAAGAAAACTTGCAGACCATTATTTCCCCCTTGAGAGAGCGCAATCATTGAAACATGCATTTCAAAGTATGATATTAGAGCAGGACTCGATAATTTTTGCGACTATGTATTGTTATATTTGTAAATTGATCATTATAAAACCATGTTAAATGTTTCACTACCAAAAACTATATTTTAGACTTAACTATAATTTAATTGTTTGATGACTTATTTATTTAAAATTAGTTTAGAAAGTTTTCACCTGGGTTTGTTTATTTTTTCTAAATATTTTATAATTATTCTGGCCAATAGTGTAATACCTAGTTGGCGTTTCTTTACAACTAGTGTAACTGTTTATTGTAGTGTTTAAAATAATAAATTATTTTCCAAAGACTTTTTTTTATTTAATATAACAAACTTTAGAAAAAGAAGAGGTTCTCGATAATTTCGTAGTATTCTTTTTTAGTTTGCGCGATAATCCTTATAATTCCTTACCCAAACGATGCCAATGTAATCCTAATACTAAGGCTCCGCTGTCTGTCTGTCCGCCATTGGCTGTTTCTCTTGTTAAATAAAGAAAGTGGAAGGTTTTTTTGGCGTTTTTTGTGTGTACGGAACCCTTCGTGCGCGAGAACCATTCCCACTTAGCCGGTTTATTTATTGGAAAAAAGCTAAGCTACAGCTTGAATGGACCGTTCCATACTTTACGATTGGTTTTTGAGATAGTTTAGTTGCATTAACATTTGATAAAATACCAGAAGCTGTAAGTTTGAAATCCATGGGCAAAGTATTTACGACACCATAATACGGGGTGGAAAGCACACCGACGCGAAAACGGTTACCACATTATTCAGTAGGTACATCATTCTGAGCGCCGCAGAAATTTTTCGTCGGTTATTAAAAAAAAACAGTTGTTTCCTATAAAAGTGCAATACTTACACGGTCAAAATGAATGGAACAGCTGATTTTTTTTTTTAATAAACGACAAAAATTTTCTCTGTGGGGGAACTCATATAATGTAGGTACTGAATACGTGGTAACCGTTTCGCATCGGTGTCTCTTCTACCCCGTATAGCGCTTTACTCGAACAGTCTAAGAATGTTTTATGGCTATTTCTCATGGTGCCATTCGTGAATAGATTTTAACTTAGATTTCGGAAAAGTGTCTCTTCAGAAGATTTTGTCTCATTCAAAACTAGTTTGTAACCAGCTATTGATAACCAGGATATAAATTATATATGCGTGACTAATAAATAAAGTTGTACAGAAAATGCCCTCAGTGAATGGGTTTAACTTTGACAGGTAGCTCATATCGTGGAAACGTGACGCTTTAAATTTGGTCTCATTTAATACTTACTTGTTTGAATTGATATCAGCTATCGATTGATAACGAGGCAAGTCAAGCTAAGAGTAATATTCATTTTGGATACCTTTGGGTTTTAAAACTACAAATAAAAAAAATGCGTCAGTCTTACACCAATTTATTTGGATCAATTTACAAAATTACACAAAGTTGTAACTATACTATAGACAGCGCTAGTGCATTAATAACTTAATTACATAAAGCATTTTGGCAACACAAGAGTATATCGATAGGCATGAGATTCCTTGCGAACTACATTATATTAATAACACATAAATAACTTAAATAATACAGCAATTACAATACTGTAAATTGTTCAACATTTCTTTGGATTGATCAGACTTTGTAAAATCACAATAACTTTGAGACAATAATTAGAAAACTAAATAAGTACTATTAAAAATCGAAATTAAATTGCTATTATGAAGCAAGTCACCCCTTTAGTGCAAGCGCAATAGCATAAATCTTTTTGAGGGGTCTGACATCACAAAAGGCATTGTTGTCAATGTACTACCTTTTTGTTTCCCCCTCGCTGCAAAACGTTTCTATAGCATTCACATAATAAAAGGGCTGGCCTCAATAAAAAAAAAAGCTACACAGAATAATACAAAATACCCATTAATCAAATACATTTGGCAAGAAAAGGTGGGATTAAATGTGATGTAAGTATACGGCTACAGACACTGGCTAAGAATATCTTTATAAAAGCTTACAAGTTTATTTCACACACAAAATCTACGGCTATTCTCACGTCAGCTGATAAACGTAATAAATCTTGCCAGATACCTACAGGACATTGATCTTGAGATTTGATATTTTTATAACTGGGGAGACCAAGGTTTTCATAATACATATTCTATAGTTGTAGGTATTAAGAAAAAAGGATTTCATATTTTTAATAACAATAATTGTTTTAGAAATCGAAATGTCATCAGTCTTTTGTATCAAGTTTCATAAAAATTTGCAAGTTTTCCCTTCTAACAAAACCTCAGGATCAATGTGTCCTATTAATTCATATAATATATATTCATTGTTCATATAAAAGTAGAAAAAAATATTTCTAAAAATAAAGGTAACTGAAACAATTTTTACATACTTTACTAATAAAACGAGTAGAAAAGAGACTTCCTGATCAGATGAGATCAATGTTACATCAGTCTCACTTAAGTTATCCTTAACATTAAATTGTTACTTACTCTATGGCATTAACTGCTTCTTGATAAATGATTAAATGGGACTATTTAGGAATGTCAGATATAATTATGCCACCAGGTCGCATTTTGCATTATTTCTGATTTCCATACAAAAACTATGACAAGACAATGTTATATCCCGGATAAAAGATATCAGACATTCAGAAATAAGCCTACAATCAACAAGAGAAAAATTTATTCATCGAGATCATGAAAATTTGTTAGGAAATTTTGTACCTACTTTAGGATTTGAATAAATAACGATAAACACAGAGGCTATTTTATTCAGACAATTATGAGCATACTACTTTTCGGGAACATTTTATTATTTGATAATATCTATGAAAGATGAAACACATTCACAATAGACGGTGAGAGTTATTAATAATATAAATAGTATCAATAAAGTACAAGTAGGTATAAAATATTGGAGCAAATATTATATCATATTATTTAATAACAAAAATTTTGCAGGGTCATAAAATTGCTGCCATTCATATTAGTCAACGTGGGCATACCTTGGTACAATATCTTCCCTAATGAGTAAATCACAAAGAGGCAAGCCACTAAGAGGAAGCAAATCTTGACCTACTTGAATTAAACCACTTTCTGGTCCGGGCAAATGACCATGCCACACGTAATAATAGAAGAGCTGCTGCATAGCAGCCATGTATCGACGTTGTTCTGGCATTTCTGACTCGAATGTTCCAAGAATGGCTTCTACATCAGCATTTATGCCAGCTATGCCGGATCCACCAGCTCCGCCGCCGGCACCCGACCCAAGAACTACATACATTGGAACAGCCAGACGCAATCTAGTGAGACTTACCAGAGGACATAATGTACGAATGGATGAAATTAATTCCACCAAACCTTCATAAGTTTTGTTGACATGTGTGAACACTGAAGCTGTCAAATTCTTTTCGCCAATCACACTATCATTGACAATTTTTTCTACAATATCAGCTGTCCAATCAAGATGTTTTTTCTGTAAGAGATCCGAGTGGCTAGAGTGTTGAGTTGTACCAAATACCATTGGTTTAAAAACTTTGTCTTTTCCAGACTTTTTAGCCTCTTTTTGAGTATCCCAACTTTCATAAGCATGGACTCTTAGTAACTCCCCATCTAACACCAATAAAGAATGCTTTGATTCATCACTACGAGGCATATTTCCCATATAATTTTCCAACCAAATATCTGGAGTTAAAATTTCTGTTGCAGAAATTTGTCGTAGACAACTGGCATCATTACATTTAGTCATTTCCTTGAATCTAGTGTTTAACTTTTGGGATTGTTCTAATGTTTCACCAGGAAATATTATGGAAGGTGATGACAGCCACACTCGGGAGTATAATTTCTGAGCTGGACCGACAGTAGTTAAAGCAGCAGTCAATGTAGCTCCTGCACGATGACCCAACAAAGTTACTGACTCTGGATCTCCTCCAAAATGTTTAATATTCAGGTTTACCCATTTCAATGCTATTAATAAATCACTAAGCCCATAGTTGCCGGATGTGTGCGGGTACCTACTCTTTGATAGAATATCAAGGGCTAAAAATCCAAAAGGACCTAATCTAAAATTAGGGCGTACGAAAACTACTTCTTTGGTGCGGGCATACAGTGCAGAAGGTTGAGCAGGACTTATTCCACCAGCCAAAGTATTTGCTCCAATCAGAATAACGACAGGTAATGGCGAGTCATATCGCACGTGAGGAGTAACCACATCGAGAGTTAAACAGTCTTCTTCACCAGTAATTGTTGCATTTTCTAGGAACTGCAAGCAGAGAGGGCCCTTTGTTCGTGCATCATAAGTTCCATTCCAGCAAGTTGATAGGTTATTCGGTTGAGCATATGTAAATCTCTTTTTTTCAACTAGGGGTCTTGCATATGGAATACTAAAGAATTTGTAGACGCCTTGATCCAGTATACTGAAAGAGGAATTTGCTAAATAAGAAAAGTTTTCCTAAGCATACATCAAGTAACACAAACATACACAACATATTAAATAACTTGATATAGATTGTAGTAAAGACACATACCCTTCCACAGGCCCGCAGCTCGAGAAAGTTGTAATGTAGCGGCCGAGACGCAGAGGGCGCTCGAGTGGCGGTCCAGCATGAGCTCCGATTACGATACCAATAATAACTGCTATCAGGACTATGATTACAATCCCAACAACCACAATATCATCTGGAATTTACAAAATGTTTATTAACCTATTTAATAATATAGAAAATGTATATTGATTAACGAAAATGAAATGAATGAATGAATGAATGACTGCGAATTTCACCAGAATATGGTTCCCAAATGTCAGTCTAATATTTTGAAAAATAAATTTCCTGAGTAATATTAACAGATTCCATAAATCTTAGATCCCTCTCAGCAACCGAAATCTATAAGTCTGGGTATGGGCATCAATGTTACTGACATGAAGCAATCGTTGAAGGAGCACTACTTTGGCCGCCTGAAAAAAGTATTTATAGTCTTTTCTCAGGCGGAAATAAGGTTTTTTTTTTTTAATATTAAATGGCAATGGTTTTATGGTAATGTTTTTTTTTTACTCTTGACCTCAATAAAGTCCTGAGGATAGAGATGAGGTCGACGATGGAACGAGCTAACCCAAAAGAAACCTATTAACTCGCGACTTCAATAGATAGGGGTCATATGAAGTTGGGAACACCGACGCAGGCAAGGAATTCCATTCCTTGGCTGTGCGCATAATAAACTATGGTGCAGGTATAACTAAGGTGCGTGCCTTCAATGGTTGGGTCATCATGTGTTTTGATGTACTGTTTCGGCATATTCAAATGGATCCAAACAGAACTAGACACCCTGGAAAGGAGGGTCCGTACATTCTTGACGGCATATCGAATGCATCACTCACGTTCTTCAGTTATGAACTTATGAGACTATATAACCCGCAGAGGTGTAGAGGTCGAGTCTTTTTAAATGCTAAGACTCCACAATCGCGGAATATGCAGTCTCCAGGAATATTTCATAGAAGCCGACGCGACACACAGCATGTCCTGTAGAACAAACTAGCAAGACAAAATATTGAAATATCACGTGTTATCTTTTTTTAAATGAACCCTACTACTCTAAAGATAAGACTCCGGTTTACCTTAAACGTATTATCGATACATCCCTACTCTCTGGTTAGGCGCTCAGGTGGCAGGCAAACAATAGGTTGCTACAAGTCAGCCAGTCTGCCATGGAACTCTTTGTGTACCGCGCATGCTAAATAAAAATTTGTGTTTTTGGAGATTCTTCCAATTTTGTACTTTACAGGTATGAATTTTATTTTTATTTTCTAACAATAACAAGAAAACAATCTTTAAATTTTGAGGCAATTTTTTTATTTGTAATTGCATTTAAATATTCTAACTAAAACGGTGAAGGAAAACATCGTGAGGAAACCGGCATGTCCTAGAACAAAAAATTCGAAGACATGTGACACCTACCAAACCGCACTGGGCCCGCGTGGTGGATTATAGCCCATTCCCTCTCATAGAGAGGAGGCCTGCGTCCCAGCAGTGGGAACATTAATAGGCTGATTATGCTTATGTTATGCTATTTAAATATTAGTAAAGTTGTATAGCTAGGTCCAGTCGAGTTGTAATTCATTTTTTATTTATTTGTCTAGTTGTTACGATATTCTTCTTTCGATAACGAATAGTAGTTTCATGACTGAAAAATAAAAAAAACTCTTTAAGTCGTATGTTTCCGATACGACTTAAAGAGCTTTTTTTATTTTTCAGTTCATTTATTCCAAAGCTATGCAGCGAAAAGAACTCTATGGATATGTTTAAGTATTTATTGATGACCTCTGATCCATTAATATCGTTCTATAGAATTTCACCACCCAGGAAATCTAAATCATTTCCTAAGGAAGTTTATTGAGAACATTGGTGTTCTCAATAAACTTAAAACATGTGTAAAAGATTATTATTAATTATATAGAAACTATTGTTTGATGATTTAGAAGCTACTGTAAACGGTGCGGAGCCAATATGTGATTTTTTTTTTACCATAAACAGTTAAACAAATTTTATCTTCGTTTTATTTTCTATAAATTTTAGATTTATTCCATAAACATACAAAACTGATCTCTTGTAATGTTAAAGACGATCGATTTAAGAATTACTTAGTATTTTTGTCCAGCTAGTTTGTTCTACAGGACAGTCTGGGCGACGTGGGAATGCATCGAGATGTGGTCGCGGTGGATAAGGGCCTGACCTCGCTCTCCCTGTCTAAAGAGAACTGACGCAAACCTACAGTGTTTGATATTGGCCGTTTTCACATAAGGCGATAACGATATGATATCGTGGGACCTGGTAGTTTCATACATTTTCTAACGAACGCTTTCACATTAAGTCGTCATTAGGCAATAACGATAACAACATGATATCTTGGGACTGGTAGTTTCATTTATCCGACGACGTCGAGACGACACTAACCAACAGCCTGTATGCGTAATGCCACCGCGCCCCGCCAGCAACTTACATTGTTACAAAATGTATGAAACTACCAGTCCCACGATATCGTGTCGTTATCGTTATCGAATAATGTGAAAACGGCCATTATTGACCGCAGGGTGGTATGGCAGGCATGTCAGACATGCCATTGCCCGGGCAAATTAATCCGTCACATTATCTCCGGGTGTTGTCGTCTAGCTACGTAGAGCACGTGCATAGACACAGCCTTGTAGCTAGGATTATCCATCAGCAACTTGCTCTGAAATATAGGCTTGTGGAATCGGAACTGCCGTACTATAGGTATTATCCCGACCCAATAGTATGTAGCAAATAAGTCTGATATAGTGGTGGTGAATCGATTAGAGCGGCACGCAATGATTGTTGACATAACGGTCCCGCGTGACGAGAACCTAAGCCGAGAAAGATAAACAAATCAAGTATCTTGGCTTGACTCGCGAGGTTGTCGACATGTGGGATGTGAACTCAGCGATCATTATGCCGATAGTCTTTTCAGCCAATGACTTTATTGCCAAGAGCCTCGACCAATTCCTGAGGAGGCTCTCGTTAGGCAGCTGGATGGATCAAAGGCCTAATTCCGAAAGCGGTACTCCTATACACGGCTTGTATGCTTAGGTGCCTTTCTCTGGAGCCCTAACTGGCGGTAGCTTTAGCTTGTAGATTCTAAAAAACGCTTGTGGTATAAGACATTTATTTTGCCCCTTGGTCAACAATCTACCATTAAAAAAAAGTATTATTTGATTACTTTAAAAATGACTTACCAATAATAAATTTCTTCTGGCGAATCCTCTCTTTCAGTGGAAGTTTAGTAGCCACTTTACCTTCTTCGACTTCCTATAATATACAAATAACATGTCATCACATGATAAGCAGCCTTTTATGTTGACAATCACTTATTCCATAAATAAAGTAGACACCTAAATTATTCTTGATATCTTATTACCAATTATATGGCAGTAACATTATTAGTATTGTAGGAGGATTCTATTATTAATTGATTATTAACTTTAAACATGCTATGCAACTTAGACAATGCAAATTTAGCAAATTAAATTGAAATGTTACCGTTGCAGAAATACAATTTGATTTAAAAAAAAAAAAACAAATTAAATTTATTTATTACTGGCCTAACTCAATTGGCATCCTAAACGTCATTGTATCTAAGACTAAGATATTAGGCACATACAACAGACAGTACAAATTAACAACCATAGGAGTCTTCCAGAAAGTTTAAAAGGTTATTAGTCAATCAAACTAA
This sequence comes from Noctua janthe, assembly GCA_910589295.1. NCBI lineage: Eukaryota > Metazoa > Arthropoda > Insecta > Lepidoptera > Noctuidae > Noctua > Noctua janthe. The sequence continues at coordinate 7,853,619 of OU342560.1, forward strand.
AGGTTGCAAGGGCAACTGCTGAGCATGAGGTCCTGGGTTCGATTCCCAGTTTTGGCAGTGTTATTCCTTCAGGAATTTCTATGTAGCAGCCAGTCTGGATTTGTGAATGGTTGATGGCAATAGGCTTGCCCCCTGTTACATGGGACTTAATTATAACAGGCGAAATGTAACTGTACTAATGGGTAGACCTCTGCCTTACTCATCGGGATTACAAGCATGATGTTATGTCAAACTAAACTAAAATCAACTAGTCATCAAATACTTACAACAGGTTCAAGTTTCACAGTTTCCATCCCATCATTGGGAGTGTCCAACTTGTCATCCAAAGTTTCCATAGATGCAAGAGTAGCATCAGTGTTGTTTGGTGCACTGCCTCGTTTTTGGAAGACCCTTGGATATTTTATGTTAAATAAACCCTTCTTGCGATCTTTTTCCTCTGAAATCAGCATTTTTTTAAAAATTCAAATGCTTTATTCTTTTTAAAAGAACTACTTCTATATAGCACTTATGGAACCCTTATAAATTCTGTGAGTACAGTAATTAACTTACTAGATTTTTCCATATGCAATGAGTAATAATAACATAGGCATAGATAGTACAATTGTGAAAAGCTCTATGGTTAATTAATTTTTAGAAATAAACATTAAATCTTATGTAACTAAGTAACTCACCATTTTCATTCTCAGGATTTTGTAAGAATTTTGTAAACTTTTGCAAGAATTGGAAACGATTCTCCTTGGTTTTGGAGCTATCATCAATCTTTTCATTGTCAGTGTCCTTCTCAATAGCTGCCTCTTCATCCTGCATCAATTTCTTTTTTAAATTATTTATATTACATTAAAGCAGTCAACACATTATTTTCAAACTAAAATTAATGTGATAATTTTTTTTGAACAATATTAGTACATATTAGGGGCTAAAGGATGAAATGGTTGATTTGTATGGACAATTGAAAAGTGATTTTCCATACTAACATTTTTAAGTTTTCTTGGTAACTTCTGAACCGATTATGATGATTTTGCAAACTATGGTTAGAGTGAAAAAAGTTAAGTTAACTTAAATTCTCAAAACACAGTCAAGACAAAAATATACCTACTTGAAATAGTGATACCGACACCACATTGAAAGTGGTGTTTTGACACACTACCCTATGAGGTAATATGCAACTACTAGTACAGTTTTTAAACTCTAAAAGGTACATATTTAACAATTTATCCAACAAAAATGGATTTAGGTAAAAATATAACTATATGTTAGTTACAACCAGAACAAAATGTGAGAAATTAAAAACAAAAGTAAAATCATTATGTTAATGAAAATGACTACCTTTGACTTGTCCTTATCTGAGTTCTTGGTGAAAAAACCAGGCATTTTGATGGCCCCTATAGGTATAAACTTGGGCTTCACTTCGCGCCCCTGTTCAGTCAGGTCTCCAGACAGGGCTGTCTTCACGGGCCCGTCATCGGTCTTCAACTCTGCCGATTCGACATTCTCTACCTCAGCCTTCAACATCATTTCCTTTTCTTCAGCCTCAATCTGCTTTTTGTCCAGAGTTTTATTATCGTCCTCATAATCCACCTTGTTTATATCCATTGTGCTTGTACCTGTGCGGCGTCAAAATTGTATCACTTTATGCCACTAAGTCCTGTTCCGCTAGGGTCGGCACCAGTATATACCTCACCCTACGTTAGTACAGTAAGTACTAATGCTAAGCAGCCGGAGCAAGATGTTCTTTAATGTATAATAGTTATGTATGTTTAAAAAATTACTCATGGTACAGGGACAAGGGAAGCGTTTCATAAATTTTTCATAAAATACGCTTTTGTAACATAAAATACTTACTTGATTATTAATTATCATATGAAATGTTCAATTAGCACACAAACAAAGTAAGATAACAAATGTATCTAATCTACAACGCACAATTTTAACAAAAAGCCGCCCTCACTGTACAAAAATGCCGCAAGTAGCAAGCAAGCTAACCAATGCGCTGCGTTCAGTAAATCAGTTTTCCATTCAAAAACGTTACGTTTCGATGCGTTCAGTTTGTTTCTTTGCGAAACATTCCGTTTTACGGCTGACTTACGTTTAAATGAAAGAAAAAGTGTACAACCCTCGTGCAGCTAACGGTTCCTGCATTTTTCTGTATATTTTGACTTTTTTTTCCTCAGTGGGTCGTTATAGCTAAGAGCAGCAAAAAAAAGATTGCTTAAAATAACATTTTAGGACAGTTTTTGTTTTCGGATGTCGACCTGTTAAAAATATTGTTAAATGAAATGTGTAGGAATTAGTGATGGGCGGAGGATAAATTCTCGGAAGATAATTACTCGAGTATTTATCCGAAATGTATAAATACTCGTTTTCAACCATATTTATCGGATATTTACTCAAAATGATGGATATTTATATTTTTTGCGAATCGGATGGATATATTTTTAAATTTAATGACTAGTATTGTTATTTATGCTTTCCAAAATACTACACTATTACATTATTACTTTTGATGTCAAAACGAAGCAACATGGTTCTTACTATACCTTATCCCGGCCACCTTTTGTCCCGTTTCTTTTGTTTTGCTTATCTTGCCCTCCACCCCCGCGCCGCATAGTGCCCGTGCAGTGCCCAGGTTTCCGTTATAAAGAGCAAACGCGCGTGTAAGTTTTACAATAATATAATATCTACGAGCTTGTTTATTATTTTTGAAGTTGCGTTATAACGTTTCAAGGTAAGTTAACTAATTTTAATTGTGCTAATCCAAATGGTTACTTGGGTAGTGTTATAGTGATTGATTACCTATTTTTATTATATAATTAAAAATGCTTTTACAAACTCTTACCAATTTATAAGTTGCTTTCTTCCCGATGAGCTAGAAACTTGTAACTTCGAACATAGCTTAGATCTAGATAACAATACAATTTACAGTTGTGTCAATCAGTGTAGATTGTTGCATGTTTATATTTTTCAGCTTTTTAACTTAATGTTTCGTTGTTTTAGGTATCATGGGAAGACCAAAAAATGAACGTGTTTGGAAACATTATCGCATTGTTGATTCAAAACCTGTACAATGCAATTATTGCGACAAAAAATATAAAATCGGAAACGTAAACAGGATGTGTACGCATTTAATAAAATGCTTTAAGTGCCCGGAATTTATTCGAGCAGAAATGAAGAAAAATAACTTGAGTTCAAAACAAATGCCGTTGCAAACAAGATCAGAAAATGTGCCACCAGCGGACAATCCGTCTTGTGATCTTACTAGCGAAACTCCAAGTAAAAATAGTAATAACTCAAATATGAGCGTCGAGAGCCAGAACGTGCCTTCCACGAGTTTTTCTTCAGGTGTTCATCAATCTACTCTCGCTGAAAACCTTGCCAGAGCTATAATTGTGTCAGGAGCCCCGCTGTCACTGATGAAACATCCTCTTTGGATAGAATTATTTGATTATCTTCAGCCATAGCACAAGTTGCCTTCCAGAAAAGCCCTATCGACCAAATATTTGAATAAAAACTACAACGAAATAAAGAAAGAAGTGAAGGAAGAACTTGCTACCGTTAACTATATGCATCTCCAGTTGGACGGATAAACGAAGGTGTTATTAATTTTATTATTTCAAAACCAGAACCATTCTTTGTTGAGAGTTTAAACACTGAACAGAATCGCCACACAAGTGAACATCTCCGGGAAGAAATTTTAAAAGTCATGAGAACATACGGCGAAGAAAAGTTTGTAGTTGTTATTGGTGACAATGCTAGAAATATACAAAAAGCTTTTTAATTAGTCAAAGAAGTACAACCATATGTTGTGCCTCTAAACTGCGCAGCACACTATTAATTTGCTAGCTCATGACGCACTGAAATGTGAAGGTTTCAACAATTTCATTCAACTCTGCATAGATGTAATAAAATCTATAAAAAAATCGCAAGTACTGGGACCAAAGCTAGAGCTAAGCAAATAGTAAAACTAAGAAATCAGGAGAAAAATTAAAGCTGCCGTGCTGCACAAGATGGTTACCTTACATCACTAAGGAGTTTGAAAAATACAAAAGCCGCTCTCTTAGCGTTAGCTATAGAAGAAAATACCGTCATGTCAAATGACACAAAAGCAGCTTTGCTTGATGATAATTTTTGGAATTACGTAGATCAATGCATATCTGTACTTGAACCAATAACAGAACCTATCTTTCAACTAGAGTCCAACAAATGCAATGCCCATACAGTGTTTATGATCTTCAAGGATATGAAATCTAAAATGAGCTTCATTTTACCTAGTATTACGATCCTTGAAAATGAAGCCAAGAATCAAATTCTCTCAGCAGTGGCAAAAAGGATGAAAGACTGCGTAAATATATTCCAATTATATTTGATGAATGTAATTTTTGCCGCATTTTCTGTGGTCAGGCGATTTCTTTTTTTATTGTGAATGTTTGCGTGTATACTAAAAGACCGTTCTGTTGCGGCAGAAGTACACGGTGCTGAAAGAAAACGCACTGCGATTTTATTTAACTTTGTCGAAGAACATGTTCCTTTCCACCAGGTTAAGGGGCTTATTTCGTTAATGTTCTGCCAATTAAAAGGTTTTTGCCAAAAACCTTCCTTGGTCTTATATGCTGCTAATTCTGGCATTATTTCCACATTCAACAAACCTGCCATTTCGTAAATAAAATGAATTGCTTCCAGTTCTTCGTCTTGATTTAACTCGTTACCTTGAGTCTTTGGGTCAAGCAGATAAGCGGATAAATGTAACGGCTTTACGCAGTCTTTCATCCTTTTTGCCACTGCTGAGAGAATTTGATTCTTGGCTTCATTTTCAAGGATCGTAATACTAGGTAAAATGAAGCTCATTTTAGATTTCATATCCTTGAAGATCATAAACACTGTATGGGCATTGCATTTGTTGGACTCTAGTTGAAAGATAGGTTCTGTTATTGGTTCAAGTACAGATATGCATTGATCTACGTAATTCCAAAAATTATCATCAAGCAAAGCTGCTTTTGTGTCATTTGACATGACGGTATTTTCTTCTATAGCTAACGCTAAGAGAGCGGCTTTTGTATTTTTCAAACTCCTTAGTGATGTAAGGTAACCATCTTGTGCAGCACGGCAGCTTTAATTTTTCTCCTGATTTCTTAGTTTTACTATTTGCTTAGCTCTAGCTTTGGTCCCAGTACTTGCGATTTTTTTATAGATTTTATTACATCTATGCAGAGTTGAATGAAATTGTTGAAACCTTCACATTTCAGTGCGTCATGAGCTAGCAAATTAATAGTGTGCTGCGCAGTTTAGAGGCACAACATATGGTTGTACTTCTTTGACTAATTAAAAAGCTTTTTGTATATTTCTAGCATTGTCACCAATAACAACTACAAACTTTTCTTCGCCGTATGTTCTCATGACTTTTAAAATTTCTTCCCGGAGATGTTCACTTGTGTGGCGATTCTGTTCAGTGTTTAAACTCTCAACAAAGAATGGTTCTGGTTTTGAAATAATAAAATTAATAACACCTTCGTTTATCCGTCCAACTGGAGATGCATATAGTTAACGGTAGCAAGTTCTTCCTTCACTTCTTTCTTTATTTCGTTGTAGTTTTTATTCAAATATTTGGTCGATAGGGCTTTTCTGGAAGGCAACTTGTGCTATGGCTGAAGATAATCAAATAATTCTATCCAAAGAGGATGTTTCATCAGTGACAGCGGGGCTCCTGACACAATTATAGCTCTGGCAAGGTTTTCAGCGAGAGTAGATTGATGAACACCTGAAGAAAAACTCGTGGAAGGCACGTTCTGGCTCTCGACGCTCATATTTGAGTTATTACTATTTTTACTTGGAGTTTCGCTAGTAAGATCACAAGACGGATTGTCCGCTGGTGGCACATTTTCTGATCTTGTTTGCAACGGCATTTGTTTTGAACTCAAGTTATTTTTCTTCATTTCTGCTCGAATAAATTCCGGGCACTTAAAGCATTTTATTAAATGCGTACACATCCTGTTTACGTTTCCGATTTTATATTTTTTGTCGCAATAATTGCATTGTACAGGTTTTGAATCAACAATGCGATAATGTTTCCAAACACGTTCATTTTTTGGTCTTCCCATGATACCTAAAACAACGAAACATTAAGTTAAAAAGCTGAAAAATATAAACATGCAACAATCTACACTGATTGACACAACTGTAAATTGTATTGTTATCTAGATCTAAGCTATGTTCGAAGTTACAAGTTTCTAGCTCATCGGGAAGAAAGCAACTTATAAATTGGTAAGAGTTTGTAAAAGCATTTTTAATTATATAATAAAAATAGGTAATCAATCACTATAACACTACCCAAGTAACCATTTGGATTAGCACAATTAAAATTAGTTAACTTACCTTGAAACGTTATAACGCAACTTCAAAAATAATAAACAAGCTCGTAGATATTATATTATTGTAAAACTTACACGCGCGTTTGCTCTTTATAACGGAAACCTGGGCACTGCACGGGCACTATGCGGCGCGGGGGTGGAGGGCAAGATAAGCAAAACAAAAGAAACGGGACAAAAGGTGGCCGGGATAAGGTATAGTAAGAACCATGTTGCTTCGTTTTGACATCAAAAGTAATAATGTAATAGTGTAGTATTTTGGAAAGCATAAATAACAATACTAGTCATTAAATTTAAAAATATATCCATCCGATTCGCAAAAAATATAAATATCCATCATTTTGAGTAAATATCCGATAAATATGGTTGAAAACGAGTATTTATCCGAAATGTATAAATGACACAAAAGCAGCTTTGCTTGATGATAATTTTTGGAATTACGTAGATCAATGCATATCTGTACTTGAACCAATAACAGAACCTATCTTTCAACTAGAGTCCAACAAATGCAATGCCCATACAGTGTTTATGATCTTCAAGGATATGAAATCTAAAATGAGCTTCATTTTACCTAGTATTACGATCCTTGAAAATGAAGCCAAGAATCAAATTCTCTCAGCAGTGGCAAAAAGGATGAAAGACTGCGTAAAGCCGTTACATTTATCCGCTTATCTGCTTGACCCAAAGACTCAAGGTAACGAGTTAAATCAAGACGAAGAACTGGAAGCAATTCATTTTATTTACGAAATGGCAGGTTTGTTGAATGTGGAAATAATGCCAGAATTAGCAGCATATAAGACCAAGGAAGGTTTTTGGCAAAAACCTTTTAATTGGCAGAACATTAACGAAATAAGCCCCTTAACCTGGTGGAAAGGAACATGTTCTTCGACAAAGTTAAATAAAATCGCAGTGCGTTTTCTTTCAGCACCGTGTACTTCTGCCGCAACAGAACGGTCTTTTAGTATACACGCAAACATTCACAATAAAAAAAGAAATCGCCTGACCACAGAAAATGCGGCAAAAATTACATTCATCAAATATAATTGGAATATATTTAACAAAATCCAAGAGAGTGCAGACAGCGACGGTGACGACGAAGACTTTCCATCACCATGTCCAGTAAAGACAGATACTGATGAAGAATCAGTGAATTTGAGAGAATCGGGAAGTGAGTTCCAGTTTGTAAATTGCTTTTCTGATAATGATGAACAAGCGTCTAATAGTGATAGTGGTTAATTTAAGAAAATATCAGTAATTGGCAAAATATTTATAAGTGTAGTGAAGCCATTGTTATTATAATATTGTCTTATTGTTAAAGTGATTAAACTAACGCACTAATCTATATTTTCATATTATATTGACATCGTTTGACGAAAAAGATTATGATTGTATGAGTCTATTGTTATTTTAGTATTTTTCTCTACTTATTATGTCATTTTCTTAATATTACAATGATTTAAGTGAATAATTTTGTGATTAATACCTTTATCATAAATTGATAACTTTATCTAACTTTGACAGTGCCTGACGAAAATATTCATGATTGAGTATTACAGGCTTTTTGTTATTATTAAAGTGTAATAAAGCACGGTACAAATCTATATTTTCAAATTTTCATTTATTTCAATCCTTTAGCTTGTAAAATAACAAAATTTACGTTAAATAACGTAACTCAAACTGTAGGTAGTATTTATCTGCTTTTTGGATAAATACTCGAGTAAAAACGGACATTTATTGAGTATTTATCCATTTTGAGTATTTATCCGGATAAAATCCCAACACTAGTAGGAATGTAATGTTAAGGCAAATAAATAAATAAAAATCGGGATGACCTTGTCCATAGAAACTATTTATCGTCTGAGAAGACCCTACTAGCGACGCACCGTTTCTGAGTTATGGGTCTTCGATTATTAGGGTTCCATTGGCGAATGGCAAAAAAACGGAACCCGTCTGTCTGTCCGTCCGTATGTCACAGCCAGTTTATTCCGAAACTATTAGAACTACACAGTTAAAACTTGGTAGGTACATGTATTCTGTGAACCGCTTTATGATTTTTTTTAAAATGCATACATGGAACTGTAACTAAAAAAACTAATTTTTCATCAGTCCTATACGTGCGGGGTGTATAAAGGGTGTAAATAGACCCTTAACATATCCGAAAGGCACTTGTTTTCCCCGTCTTTGCGGTTTTTTTTTGTTCTAGACCATACCTGGGAACCTTCTAGTTACGGAGGTATTGGGGGTCAAAGTTGCAATTTTTTTTTAAATACATTTTTTTTAATGTAAGATTTTTACTTTACATACCTCCACGACCCCCGTACTATTCAATCCATTCATCAGCACAATGCTTTGAGTGCGTTCCATCGAGTCCTACCGTAAAACGTGATTTTTCACCTCAAAAAAAAATACTATTCCCAGCAATAATTTTTGTGTAAAGTTACTTAGTTTGATGTACAGAATGCTTGGTTGACAGCTATGTGAAGGGTCTGTTTACACCCTGTATAGATAGGTCTTTAAAAATGACATTGAGTTCTCCAGTACTATTTTTTCTCAAAGTCAATCGTTTGAAAGATAGACACTTCCAAAGAGGTAAAATGTTTCTAATTTCTAAGGTCTCTGAAAAAAAATTAAATTGTAGAACGTAAAAAACTTTCAACGAAAATTGGTTTGAATAAGATTTGTTGTTTACTTTTTGAGATATGGGACTTTTTCATCAAACTGCAGCAGTAACTTTGTTTTTCATTAAGATTAGAATGTTATGTGAAAAAATAAATTAGTTTTGTAGTTGAATGTAATACAATACAACAACAATTGAGCCCTTAAAAGTTTTATTATATTATTTGGTGCTATGCCCTGTGTGCGTGTGAGTACGACTCACACTTGACCGTTTTTTTTTTCTGTGTAAAACGATCTATATTTCCAAAATCGTAGCTCGCATGAAAAACTTTTCCGCGCGGCACCTGTACACCAGGCACCGCAGGCTCCGCATCCGCCCTGCGGATCCGGCAGCCATTGAGGTGGAGCTGTATAAGGGCTACAGAGCGGCGAAGACCGCTCTCCAAGAGGCTGTTGAGTCTCCGGCCTCAGCTTGTGGAGGACGTGGCGAGCGCTTTGTTCCCTTCGCGAGGGGAACATCCTCCCCGCCTATGGCTTCGCCGTTTGCGGTACCGGAAGCGGACCACACAGATGAGGACGACGACGTTCCGGAGGTGACCGGGGTAGACCTGACAGTGGCGCTAGGCAGGCTTTAAGCCAAAATACCGCCCCTGGACCTGATGCCTTGCCTGGCACAGCCTGGGTCCTGGCCTCGGAGGCTGTCCGGCCCCGACTGGAGGGGCTCTTATCATGCTTGGAGAGAGGCCAGTTCCCGCTTCGTTGGAAGACGGGGAAGCTGGTCCTCATTTGGAAGCCGTGGCGCCCTGCGGACTCTCCGTCCGCATACCGGCCCATCGTGCGGCTCGACGAGGTGGGCAAGCTCTTTGAAAGAGTCATTGCAACCCTCGCCGCCTCGCCGGGCACCTTGCGGGGATTGGGCCGGAGTTTGGTTTCCGCAAGGGGCGCTCGACGGTGGACGCCATCATGCGCGTGAGATGGGGATGCGGTGTCCCAGGATGAGGTCATCTTGGCAGTGTCTCTTGATATCGCCAACGCCTTCAACAGAATCCCCTGGAGCTGCATTGGGGAGGCACTCCAGTATCACCGGGTACCGAGCTACCATCGCCGTGTGGTCGAAGACTATCTGACAGATAGGGCCGTCATCTACCCCGGTACAGCGGAGAATGCAACTGGCGAGAGATTTCATGCAGTGTTTATTTATTTATTTATACATATATACCTCAAGTAACATGAGGCAAGGGCAGAAAGATGATGACTGGAGATATTTTAGGAAATCAGTAAATAAAATACATTTTACTAATACAATAACATAAATCTTTATAATTATTTTAACAGCAATGTCTAATGTTTTTCTAAAGCCTTAACTAAAAGTTCATTAATATGCGCGATCAAGTTTCTAGGGTCCAGCACGAGTCCTGCTGTCACCATGGCATTGGAGAATAGCTGCTCAGACACCATTTTGGCCAATTCCTTATCAGATGATTGCAGTTTGTGAAGTTTCTTGATAATTGGGTGCCTGGAAAATGATTATGAACATTTTTTTATTAAAAAGACATTGAAATTCTCACAGATTATAAAATGCACAAAGAATACAAATGCTGTTGGTTTTACGCATTTGTGTTGGTTTGATACCCGGCTAAAGTCAACTTATCGAAAGTTTTACTTAGTAAAGGATTTCATTTGCAATCTTATCTTTAACTATTTTAATACTTATATAATAAGAATAACTAAGGTTGAAGACTGAACAAGCGCTAGTATGTGACTTGCCAAGTCGCGTTTATTAGGTCGCGTAATTTACACTACATTTGTTTTTATACAAATGCTGTGTCTCGACAGAAAAATTAGTCCAGTTTTATAAAAACATAACATTACGCCTGTAATCCCCGAATGGTTTAGGCAGAGGTGTACCTAATAGTACTCCCACATTTCATCAGTTATGTTTAAGTTCCATGTAATAGGGGGCGAGCTTATTGCCTTCCATTCCACCATGACACAAAGCCAGGCTGGCTTTGTGTCATGGTGGTGGTCCGTGGCTAATAATGAGAAATTCCTAATGATAACACCCAACAACATTTTGCCCTACCTGGAAATCGAACCCAAGATCTGATGCTCTCGGTCACGCTTGCGACCACTAGAGCAATTTCAAGAATTTAATATGATCGAATTAAGCGACTCACAAAATTCCGCTCGTTTGGCCTCACTCTAAGAGTAATTTAGGAATTTGGGTGAGATTCCGCCCGTCTGGACTGTCTAGCTTATAGGCTATCATATTCATATCATAACTCAGGCTAAAAATGGATACATTTCAAGGAAAGAACACTCACTTGACATTTATTTCTAAATGTGGCCTTAGCAGCGCGAATCTGTTTTCTTCACTTAGACTTTGTGCTTGAGTGCGTATAAAGTGTCGAGCTGCCGCCATTTCTTGTACAGTGATAACACACGGATGAGTTTCCAACTTGGCTGTTGTTTTTACATCGAATACTTTACCAGCTAATTGTGCCTTCAAGAAGTTCACTACTTCGTCTACTTGAGATTTTTGGAGAGCGTCGCTTCCTGTTGAAAATATAGATGACATGATCAGTATTAAGATTATAGCCATATATGAAGCTAATTATTTCTTTGTATATCTGGCTGTCAATATTCCTGCTAACAATTTTAATTAATTTTTTTATTTTAAATTAGTTTAAATGCAATTGTAATTTTACAATTTCAAATATTTTAAACTTATTTATATATAAAAATAATGTAATTATTTTTTATTTGTTTTTTTTTTTAATTTATCATTCGGATCTTGCCTGAAATAAATGAATTTTATTTATTTTTATTAATATCTCAAAAATGGTTTAGTAATATAAGTAATTATTTACTATAACAACAACTTTAAACAATAAAATAAAAATTACCAACCAATGACATCTTCTGAGTCCTCCCTAGTTGCTGTCTGCATATCATTCTCTATGGAGACAAGCTTCCTGTTGTTGAATTCCTTCAGCTCCAGTAACACCAGTTCGTCGTACATTTCGTAGCAGAATAATACTTCCACGTTGCGTTTCTTGAGTGACTCGTAGTAAGGTGATGTTTCCGCTAATTCACGACTGCAATGGACAAAGTTTCGACATTTAAAAATAAATTTAATGAAATCAATGGCCAAGGAGGACCGCCATCCCATTAGTCAGCCAGGATAGGAAATGAAGTACAGTTACTACCACTTGATGGCCCTACTGAAGTAAGCGATACTTAGCCTCCAGTCCAGTCACATTCGCCAATAGCTTTTTGTACAAAATTAGCTTCAAGTTTAAAGTGGCTATGAACTGTAAAGATAGAAAACTTTACGATATTTAACAAACCTTGGGGCAGCTAAGTAGTAGATTGTGTTCTGATCGTCTGTTTGGCGAGTGGCGTAATCACTCAGCGACGTCCTTTGTCCGTTTGGAAGCTTCGAAGACTCAAATCGGAGCAATTTCGCAATTTCCTCCTTAAAAGTACAAAATTTTATCATATTAAGAAATATTAACATAGATTATTTAACACTTTGGCAATGATTGCTTCAATATTAAACACTCACCTTTTCGATGGCACTCTTACTAGTAACAATACCTTCTTTCAAGAAGATAGAATACTCTTTGTAGAATGATTCATAGTCAGATTGATCTTTCTTCGACATATCAATCAGGAATTTGAGGAAACGGTTGGTCAGAACAGTCTTAAGTTTTCTGGAAAATGAAATGATATCATTATATCAGAGGGTTTTTCATGAGACAGCTGGCACCCATCAGTTCATTTTCGTGAAATAATGATTAGACATTTAACCCTTAATTTATGTTCACTGTGATAAACATTCGTAAAAAATAAATATTGAGCGACTATTATCTACTATTTTTCGGTTTTTATTTTAGATAAAGCAAATTTAAAGTATATTTATCGGTATAAAATATAATTCTACTAGTGTCAACATCGTTCATGTCATTATTGAGACAAGATGTCAGCTAGGCGCGGGCACTCGATTCTTCGCAAGGTAAATATTTTTATTTTACATGTTTTACATAACTAAACTACCTTTTTGTGGTTTTTATTTACTAAACAATGTTTATACTTTGGTTTGGAATGGGTTTGACGTAATGTTTTGTGTTTTTGGTAACATTTTTTTGGTGGCAAACTTGTTTGTTCATCACAGTGAACATTGCCAAATACTCGAACAAGTATTGTCAATTTGATATGTTCATTGTGATGAACATTGCCAAATTAGGTATAACTTTTATTTATCAATAATATGCTTCTATGTACGTGCTGGTGTAAGTGGAATGATTTATAATTTCATTTTATATGCAAGAGAAGATATATCTTTCGTTCAAGTTTACAGAGCAAGAATCTTCACTTGGGTTTGGAGTACAAATTAATAGTTATAGCCTTGACTCAGACTATGCAAAAGGAACCAGCTACTATATTTTGAGATAATTTCTTCCCATCGCCAGAGCTTTTTTACATATTGAAAGAAAATTATGATGTTTTTGGTCTTGGTACGATACGTAGCAACAGGATTAGAGAAGCTGAAAAGTTTTTACCGGATGAAAAGTCGATGAAGAAAAAACAGAGGGGTGCGTTTTCACAAGTTGTTTGTGATGCAAACAAATGAGTTATTGTACGCTGGAAAGATTATATGCTCATTTTTTGGATTTGAACAAGTACAAAAAATAAAAAGGTATTGTAAAGAGCAGAAACAAAAAATAGAAGTTGATTGTCCGCAAATTGTTCACGCGTACAATAAACAAATGGGGGTGTAGACCTGTCTGATATGTTGTTGTAACAGATCTATGCATCATGAAAAAATGCAGGAATGTAAAATTATAAACCCAGGATCCAGCTAGGCCTACAAGCCCCATCAGATTCGAAAAAAACAGGACATTATCCCAGCACATAAGAAGACATGGGGCGATGCAAGTTTTGCCAAAAAAATACATAATATATTGTATGAAATGCAATATGAGACTTTGCTTTGTTACGGAAAAAAATCCGAGCAATTGATTTTACATTTCCATAGTAAATAATTTGATTTATTGATATACATAGTGTTTTTATTTTACCTGTTTAAATTACACTAATTAGTTAATGTTTACCACAGTGAACATTACAAATTACTTGTTGTTCTCAATGTATTTCGCAGTGTTCACCGTGATGAACATTGATTTCCTGAAAACCTGTAAATAAAATATTTTTTTGGCTATTTTTCCTAAGTTGTATTTAAGGACGCTGTTACATTTTCGATGAACTCAAATTTAAGTAACTAAAGTCGCACACAACAACATCACGCGTACGCGCACATTGAACAACTCTGAGCGCTCGATTTTATACTTCACTTAAATAATTTTGGTCCATTTTATTATTATTTAATTTTATTGATTCTGGAAGATTACTTGGACTTTTGAAAATGCATTTGATAACTGTTACTTAGTACCGTCGTCTTAATAAGCAGGTTAGTATTTTTAACTTACTTCAAAAAAGAAGGTGCTCGACCCGTATGTATCCGCGATTTTCTCAAAAACTACTGATCCAATATTGATTGGGTTTTCGTTTACAAATGAAAATGTTTTCAGGGAAGTTTTCATTGTAGAATGTATTAGGATCTGAGATTTTCGTAGATAGACAATGGAACTGTTCAAAAACAAACAGCAACAGACTGGCGATCGCAGTGACCGTCTAACTTCTTACTTATATTATAAATGCGAAAGTTTGTGCTGATGAATGGATGTTTGTTACTCTTTCACGCAAAAACAATTTTGAACGAATTTGGATGAAATTTGGTACACAGATAGTGGCACCTGGATTAACACACAGCATACTTTTTATCCCCGTATGACGTTCCCGTGAGATAATAATCGAACATCACGCCGGCAATGCCGCGGGCATAATCTAGTATATATGCATCTTGGATTTTGGTTAAGACCCCATGTTTGATATAAGCGACCCCAAAAACCATGAAAATGACACCCATGAAGAAAAGTTATCAAATTTTTGTCGGCGCCATTTTAAACTTTGGTTATTATCATATATTCGATATTTGCGAGCTCAAAAACCATGAAAATGACATTCATGACAAAAAATTGTCAAATTTTTATCGGCACCATCTTGTATTTTGATTTTGTCTCCATATTTGTCATACATACAAACCGGTAAACATCATAACCCTCCTCGCGCCCATCCACTTCCATACCTCATCGCCGACAGCTTAACCTTATCCAACCCAATCCTAACCTTACTTAGAGCTGCTTAACTCCACCCATCCATTCCGCTGGGCATACCTTGTCAACGACTGCTTAACATCACCCGTCCAAATTCCGATCTTACCCAATATAATTTCTAAACCACATTCTAATAATAAAAGTATGAAACTCGTACTTAATTCTATTTAAGTCCGAAAAAGTATCAACTCCTTCCGATTACGTTATACGACGACGGTACACACACACTTATACACACTACAATATTTTCTAGTAATTTCATCGTATTAATTTTTTGCGAGAGAGCGATACACCCGTCCCTCCACGAGCGCTTCTGAGCGCGGATTGATGAACCGCGAGTGCAAAATGTATGAAGAATTCGGCAAATGTTTTTATTTTAGCTAATAATTGGAAAAATATGTTGAGTTTGATACAAAATAATTAGCTGAACCTACAAAGGACTATATATACCGCAATTTGTTATATTTTTTAAGATAAAATACGCTGTAAATTTACCTAAACTGGCACCTATTCTGACCCTATTTTTTTAAATTTTCTGCGATT
Organism: Noctua janthe; assembly: GCA_910589295.1. Classification (NCBI taxonomy): domain Eukaryota; kingdom Metazoa; phylum Arthropoda; class Insecta; order Lepidoptera; family Noctuidae; genus Noctua; species Noctua janthe. The sequence goes on from OU342560.1 coordinate 7,869,376, forward strand.
ATTGTGATGGGAAAAACGTATTTGTGCGAAAATTTTGTATGACGTCATACAATTTTTCTGATGCCAATCTGGAGATGAATATACTATCTTTAAATTAAGACCATCATATTTTGACATTTGTGATTGCTTATACATTAAAATGGTACCTGAAAAACACCGTTATTTGTAGAAAAATGTAATAGCGTCCTTAACCCTAGGACTTCAGAAATACATCTAATTTCATAAAATAAAACAACTCGGATCTATGCCAAATTAAGGGCTAACAGAAATGTGAATTCTGTAGGTGAAAGCTAAGGACCTTAAGTCCATTTTTTGACATTTTTGTATTTTTAATGATTCTAATTCAGAATATTGGGTATGGACATATTTAAAGACCTCTACTGAATACTTTATAAAATGTGACTTATCCCATTATATTCTCCTACAGAATTATTATGTACAAGCGACCCGCCCCGGCTACGCACGGCACGGGTGCAATATATATGTTACAGCTACTAACCGAAGTGCGGCTACACCTAGTTTTAGCCGGGTACAACTAGGTGCAGATGTTTAAACTTAGATGTATCCTACTTATTTTCGGTTAGAATATGCAAACAATTTGGATGTAGCGCTCGCTGCCTGCTGCCGCGGCAAATCCACGACCTCGCTCAATGCGCTCGCTCGGCTCGCGCGCGTTTGGACACAGTTCTAACCTAACCTAATCTATTTGGTTGGTGTGTCCTAGCAATAAAAAGGATACACAACTGTTACCGGCCGCACCTAGGTTTAGCCAGCTAGAACTAGGTGTAACCTTACTTCGACATTTAGCCATAACATATAATAAAACCTTCCTCTTGAATCACTATCTATTGCTGAAAACTGCATTAAACTCCGTTGCGTAGTTAGTAGTAGAGCGCCTTTGTTTTATACTATGTAAAGAAGTGAAACTTACACAATAAGAGCACTATTCTGCAATAGTTCTCTGCTAAGATTCAATGGAATGTCTTCGGAATCCACCACACCTGAAATCAAGAAGTAATTATTGTTTAAATGTATTACAATCATCAAGAAACTAGTGATTTAAAACACTCAAATAATTTACATACCTTTAACAAATCTCAACCATTTTGGCAATATATTTTCAGCCTTGCTTTTGATCAAGATCTTTCTAGAATACAATGCTACCCCCACATCAGAATCGCGGGACAGTTCAAATAGGCCTGGTTTGCCTTCAGGTACATAAAATATTGCTCTAATACTAAGAGGGGCATCAGTTTTATAATGCATAGTATATCTGGGCTTATCATAAGCTTGGCTGATGAATTTGTAGAAATCAATGTGTTGCTCCCGAGTTACTTCTTTTGGCTCCATCAACCAAAGAGGCTGTAATCATACACAGATAGTTAAGTACAAGTAGATACTGCCAGAGTATTCAGTGAAATGTGTTTAAGGGGGAAGCACCAGGGTAGTCCGCAAATTTCCACCTTAAAGAAATAAAAATATGTACCTACCTTAACCTGGTTTATTTGCTCATCATTCAAGTAGACAGGACTGCTGACAAAGTTGCTGTACTTTTTGATGATACCTGAAATGCGTCAATAAAAAATAATATAATAACGTAAGTACTATTTTATTTCTGTATTATACTTCCTAAACATATCTTTTAAAAAGTACTTGATGTTACCACATACTTTTAACTGTATCTTCATCAGCATATTCTCTGCAGTCAGTTTTTAAGTACACTATCAGTTTTGTGCCAACAGGAACCCCATCAGCTTGTTGTATTTCGTATGAGCCAGAACTGGAATTAAACAATAAAAACATTGAGACCAAAAAGATCTTTCTTATTATTTTAAATTGATGTTCTGATGATCTATCAGACAAGTGGATAATTCTATTACACTAAAAACAATGTATGAGCAGAAAAAAAAAATTACAGAGTGTTTGGTTCAGATACATGAGAAATGAGCTTCTTACCCATCTGATGTCCATTTGTAGCCTTGTGATCCTTCTTTGCTACTTCTAGTGTAAACCTCAATCTTATCAGCGACCATGAATGCTGAGTAGAAGCCAACACCAAACTGTCCTATTATTGTGTTGGCCTCATCTGCACCCTTCTTCTTGATTTCTTCAATGAAGGACTTGGACCCTGACCTGGCTATAGTTCCTAAGTTCTCAGTGAGCTCATCTTTTGTCATACCAATTCCAGTATCCTAATAAAAAATACATAATCAATACATTTGAAGGCACTTATGATAGTTGTCAAGAAAGAACAGACACAGTCAAGCAAACATTTCTTAATTGTAATAAAACCTACTTTAAAGGTAACTGTCCTATTCTGCTTATGAGTGGACACTCTTATTTCCAGTGGCCTGTCCATTTCAGTCAGTTTCAGAGTATTCAAGTCTGAGCTCACACTCAGGTAGCGGAACTTTTCTAAAGCATCACTTGCATTGGAGATTAACTCCCGAATGAAAACCTGTAATTTAAGCAAAACATTAACATTGGTTTGTTTACATAGAATAGAATAGAATAGAATAGAATAGAAACTTTTTATTTCAGACCAGGGTCCATAGGGTTAGTAACAATTTTACTAAGTTCTAGTGTTAGTAGGTTACAGACACAGATGAAAATATACAAGTTAAAATACAGCATGGAGCCACATCCACCTTCGCAACATCGGGGAATCCCACCGATCTGCGAACACACCACACATAAAAATAGGAGCTCAAAAATTTCAATTATACTTTAACAGGTTAAATTTTTAGGTTTCTTTTATATTTATATAGTGTTAATTTTATTGCAGAATTAGACAATATTAATATAAATCCATCAGCAGTTGTAGCAATGTGGGTTGGTAATATTACAGATTATGGATTGAGTCTTACCCATTGTAAAAATGTAAGTTATGTTTTTATGACAAGTATACTAACTTCTTTGTCAGAGTATAGAGATCTTGCTACAATATCTAATAGCATGCGGGTTTCTGCTTGAAATTCCCTTTTTTCTGCTGGACCTTTCACAGTTTCCGTCCCAGAATCTTTCACAGTTTCAGTCCCAGAATCTTTCACTGGAGAACCTTTTGACTTTAAAACTTCTGATTGAACATCTTCAGCAGTAGCACTGTAGCATCTTCTTGTTTGGTAAGTTGGTAAATATAAGCCTGTAGCATTGAAATGATCTTATAATGATTACCTTTTGTATTCATTGAACCATTTATTATAAAAGATTAATCGACGAAATTATAAAAAGATTTGAAAAAGTTTTTGCTATAACTTAAATACAGAACGAAAGTTATAATACTACACAATTGTTCATAAAACCCATTCTTACCATTTGGCTGTTTTGTGATTAAGTTACAGGCGGAAAGATATTTAGCATTACTTATCGGCGGCACGAATAACCTCTTCGCACATAATGCGGAGTAGCGAATTTTTAATCTTAAAGCAGACATTGCCGCGGAATTTGTATATTAAATAAGTATATAAACTAAAGTCGACGTATTTAAGAAAGTCTTAATATGGTCTTAATATAACACTGTTTTACAATCTCCAAGTTATAATTTTTCAGGATTAGATCTTGCAAAAATTGCAATTGTTTTGCAAGAGCTGTCAATGCTGTCATTTGTCCAGGGCTGCCAGTAGATATTTTTAATTTCGGTAATGTTTTTGAAATTTATTATACAAATTGAAAGTCAGGATACAAACAGTGCTTAAAATTTTTTAAACATACACAAAAAGGAATTACGTGCAACGGAAAGCCGTTCCGAGCGAGAAAACTTCAAGAGTGGATGGCATCTCTTTCTAATAGGGAATCCAATATTTGTAAGTTTACATTTGGGACAGTTATTCTGTTATAACTAACTAGCACCCCGATCCCCGCTTTGCATGGGTGGTTTATTCAAAATTACGGAGCATAAAAAGACAGGGCGAAGCCGAGACCTACGCATACTGTAAAATTCTGTAATGGGATAGGTCTATGAAGTGAAGAATACGTGCACTTATTTTCGTTCACGGTGGTCTACATGTTAGGTTACATCCTTTATTTGTAAAGAGATTTTAAATCTTTTAGGGCTGCAATATTCACGTAGATAAAGCATATGAGCATGTAGCATATTCAAACAGCTAAATACGTAGTATTTGGTAAATTTATTAATCACACTTATTAAACGTATGGTTTTATGTAATTGTTGGTTTTTGGTATGAGTCAGTAATCTTAAATTTAAATGCAAAGATGCTGATGATGGAAGACGGTTGCATACTAGACAATAGGTTGAATACTTCTTCTTTAAAGGGACAACTTCAAGCCTTAAGATATTGCTGAAGATTCTCATTGTCAGGGAGTCTGCATGGAAACAAAACAGTATTATTAATACACAAACAATAAACAGAATATAAAAAAGTAAACATAGAATTCTTTTATTTACAAGAAGTTATTTTTGTTATATTAAATTGAGTAATTGATTAAGTTTGGCTTCTGCATTATAAATAAAAATGTTTTGTATTTCGTACGCATGTGCACAAGACTATAAATACCGATATGGATAATAGAAAAGGCGTATTCTTTACAATATTTTCTTGATCCCCGTTTACATATGTAGAACATTGTCACCCTAGTCGTAATTTTTAAACAAAGTTAAAAGAACTTACCTGAAAAAAGAAATTCCACATCCTGCAAACCCTTCACTATTATAACCCTTCACACAACTCGATTTCACCATATTTAAAGAGGAAGATTTCACATAAGTAATGTAAAAAGTAAATTACATCGGCCATATTGTTTGTTTATATGAGTGTCATCTATGTTGCCATTCAGAAATAACTTAATTCATAAATAATTTAATTTATAAAGCTTATTTTATTTCGCAAGAAATTATTATTTTAATATTTAGTATTTGAATATTAAATTAATCCCGTTACGATTTATGTGCTAGTTTAGCTATCAACGTGATTTCCGATTAACATAATAAAAAAAAAAAAAAAAAAATTTGTTTACTGGCAATTGTTAGACAAGGACACAATCCACTCTAGATCGCTTTCTCGCTCTGAAGAATTCTTCCCCCTTTGAATGTTAAAGTAATTCGTAATCATTCCAGTTAGTATATAAGTTCCTTGAATAGAATTTATACTTTCCGTATACATGACAGTCCTGGATACAAAGAGGATACAATCAGTAACCAAATTATACAGTTCATCATCTGCCTAGCCTTTTCCCAACTATGTTGGGGTCGGCTTCCAGTCTAACCGGATGCAGCTGAATACCAGTATTTTACATGGAGCGACTGCCTATCTGACCTCCACAACCCAGTTAATACTGGGTAATACGATACCCCTTGGAAAGACTGGTTGTCAGACTTTTTGGGCCACTGACTACCTAACGACTGTCAAAGATCTACAAATGACACCCGGGACCAACGGCTTAACGTGCTTTCCGAGGCACGGAGGAAACTCGGTATTTAAGTAATGGGTGGTCAGTTGGTCACCCATTCACAGACCAACCTAGGCAAGCACGGCTTAACCTAAAGATCGACCCGAGTGGCTGTTATTATTTAGTCACGAGCTCCTCCCAAACCAAATAACGTAATAAATAAGTAACCAAATTATCCAGTTTTTGTATCCAATTATACAATCTGGCAGCCTCGACAGTGACATAACAGCTAGAGTTGCCATGTCATTATATCTTGCCCATCCATCCCATGGGCTTCCATCGTCCAGCGTCAACCAACGTGGGCCATGTATGATAAAACACGTGTGAGTTACAGATTTCAACTAATGGATAGTTCGCTTGCAATTTTTACTGTTCGTAATTTTTTAGTAAATTGCACTTGCGTTTAGTTTTTCATTGTATCTATTTGAGATGCTCAAATGAGCATCCTTTACGGAACTGAAACGCGATTAGCAAAGCAAGCGTCAGTGAGTGACATGACAGGGAGAGACTAGTTAGTTGATGTTTGGCCATTCGTGTTATATTGGCTAAGCCAAAGATTTTCTAAAATTGTTCTGAAGAAGTTAATATCAGTGTATCAATTTATTTTCTCCAAGTTTAATGCAACTGTATTATCGACAGTGCCCAATAAAATTGTACCGTTTGTGACGGTTTACTAGCAAAACTGTGTTCGATGTGTTGACTGCATAACTTGTTCCAAAACATTTTTATCATTTGACGTGTTTCTTTATTTATATAATTTTAGACTGACGTGTAAGTTACAATGTTCTAATAATTATTAGACGCAGAGGGTTTTTAAAACTTGGTTATAATTGGTGAAGCTAAAGAGACTTGAAAGTTTGACAACATGAATATTATGTTGAGGATGTTCAGGACGATCTGTGTGTTTTTGATAGTGCTTTCGCACTTGCGGTGCAGTACTTGAGTACTGAGTGGGGCACGTTAAGGACTTGCGAGGAGTATGACGGAACAGAGGTGAACAGTGAGCAGGCACCGTGGAGCACCTGGTCGGAGGCGGTGGCGCGGGCGGCCTGCTGCCTGGCGCCGCGCCCGCGCAGCACCCGCCCAACATGCTGCAGCCCATGGAAGAAATGATTCTGCCACCCAAACGACAAGCCGTTGTTGATCGTCTGAGGTGAGTGTACCATGTTTATATTATAAAACAGTTAGTTGGTTATTATACATTGCAGTACTTTCATACATGGAAAAAATTATTGTTCTGTATACATCTCAATATGTTCAGCCTATGTGTGTGATAACAGAGTAATAAAACTTTGGTGTGTAATATGAAACAGTTTTAAACTATTTCTTCTATACAAATATGGTATGCACCTTTCAATATATTTAACTGTACAACATTAACCGAGGGGCAGAGTATTATGCTCACAGTTTACCACCCAATGCTTATTCATCTTCAACAGAAATCATGAATACTTATTTACCTCAAAATAAGTTATTACTGATTTTTATCTCATATGACTCATCAATGTTTTAAATAATACAATTATTGCTGGCAATGTTATTTTCACCCACATAGTTATTATCAGTGCCCAAATTCACATTTATTATATCATTCATATGCCATGTTATGTAAATTGTTGCCAACTGATATTGGTACAAGGAATATGATACATTTTAATACCAGTTAAATATTCTGATTCTCTTAGACAGACCTTGCATGCCGTTTATATAGCAAATTATTTTTATTTGTGATGGAAAATATTAGGAGGAAACTTGAACTAAAGTCTGAAATCACTAACACGCAAGCATAATGATCTATACTCATGCTTTCTCTGTATGAGAAGAGGCCTTTGCTCAAAATTGGCATGGCATGAATAATAGACTGGAATTAATTCTGTATCATAACATAAATATGAATACATAATTATGTGTTATTGTTAAATCTGATTAAGGTATGTGCATCTTATTGATGTTGAGCATAACTGAATTTGTGATTGAGCAGAATGTTGTGTGCAGTACAGCATCATTTAGCCATTATACAAATTAATATTATGATGCAATTCATTTGATATCAATGTCTTGAAACAATCTTTAAACAGCATATCAAAATATAGCTGATTCTATATTATATTGTATATATGTTGTATTGTCTATTGATCTGGTGACTGCAAGTCCATGTCCAAAGCACGTATTTTGCATTTACTCTAATATAACAAGAATTAAAATATGTCAATGATATAAAAATTTGCTATCACTGAGTAGAGGGATATCAAATCTGTGACCCTGAGCTTAAAAACCGGCCTAGTGCGAGTCATACTCATAATGATGAATGAATGATGTTCCCTGTTTGCATGTGAGTACTGCTCGCACTTGGCCGGTTTTTTTAATTCTATCAAAAGTTACAAAATACTACAACTCGTGGAGACCAGATAGGCTGTTACTCCATGTAAAATACCGGTATTCAGCTACATCTGGTTAGACTTAAAGCGGACCCCAAGGTAAATGTTGATTAGTTTCAGACAAGACAAGACAAGACAGCCTTTAAGACACATACTCTTTGACCACTATTTTTTATCTGGGAAGAAGAAATGGCAAACTTCCAAGCAACAAAATGCATGTAGCAATAAAGTAGCTTGTAGTAATAAATTCCTACTATAAAGCCATGGGTCACGGGCTGGCAAGTTTAAGTACAAAAAACAGATAGAAAGAGAGTCCCTAATTAGATGACGCAGTTTTTTTAGCTCAATATCTTTCTATTTTATTTTCGTTAAGGTTCAAAAAAACTTCAAAATAATGGTTTACATCGCCTTTTATATTGAATGACCCTGTATACAGTAAACAATCTCAAATATCTAACAATTTTGCTAGCGTGCCAACCCTATTCTCATGTCCCAAGATCCAATAAGGCACCTTGGGAGTTGGGACGTAAACCAAACCCATTTCAGGGTCGACCTTCCATGATACCCCAATTTTATTAAATTAGAGACAATAGAAATTTTTCATCGGTTTTTTTTTTTTAAATCAGCTGTTTCATTCATTTTGACCGTGTAGGAATTGCACTTTTGTAGGAAACAGCTGTTTTTTTATGTGAAATTACAGAAATTTTTATGTGGCGGGGGCTCAGAATAATGTACTGAATACCTGGTAACGAAATTAACCGTTTTCGCGTCGGTGTCCCTTCCACGCTGTAAATTCATTTTTTTTTCACTTTGCGCGATATCTACAGAAGGTTAAAAGAAAAGAAAAGAAAAAATACCAGCCATGTTCGTGTCGAACCACGCAAGGTGAAGGGTGCCGTAATTGGGATAAATACCTATTTATTCATGCACAGTATAGATTTATCGACTATGGAAATAAGTAAATCAAAAGTCAATTATTCTAACCCAGCTAAAAATCAGCACCTTTTGAACGTTAAAAATTACATAAGACTGACTAACCCCCATAAAGCCCGCCCTTCGCCTTAAAGTGGCGAAACAAATTCCCCAGCAACACGATAAACGAATAACCACATAATATGTAAATATAAATGTTTTTTTTTTTTTAAATCATTTCAAGGCACCATCACCAAGGATCACAGAAGCAGTTAAAAACTGTTAAAACTGTTTCTGTTATGGTGTGGAGATGAGATACCATTGCATGGATACTTATTAATCACCTTCTTCTGCAATTATGTATCGATAAAACTAAGTACCTATGCAATGGCAGAATTAAGTAATATTACTTTATCGCAATCCTGAAACCAATGGGTTTTTGTCGAACGTTGCTTCAAGCGCTACTGATAAACTTCCTGTTGATAGCGCTCGCAGTTTTGTTTAATTTTCCTTTACGAAGGAAAGGACATTATAGTATTATAAACGCTTATATGGATTAAATCTCGAAACTAATAATAGTGAAATCTTTGTAGGAACTTGTACTACATCACTCTTTGAGAAATATGATTAGAAAGGTAATGAAAGTCGTCTTACCTTCAAAGTAATGCCAAGTACACTGCGGGCATATTTTTTTATGCAGCGCTGAGGTTGCATTTAAAATTATAACTTTTAGCGAAAAAACTCTTTTTTATCTCTCAACAAGTCAACCCAACCCAACAAAGAGAACCTATCCGGCAGTGGTCGGTCTCATCGACGAGAAAACCTTGTCTAATTTCCACAACAACCCAGTCGGTGCCACCGAATGAGTTGTAAGGTGGCCTAGGTAGGCCTTATGATCAAAGAGGCTCTTCATTCTGGTTTTTAAAAGATATCCAACACATTATAATACCTACTTAGAGAAATATTTTAAAAGTAGCAAGTACTGCCCCCTGTAAATTTGACTGCAAGTACAAGATGTAGAGATGGTTCTCTTTATAAGTGCTCATCTCCATAGATAATGCTCTGCAAGTACTGCAAATGCAAATTGGCGGAATGCAAAAACAATAAAAATTGTTCGTCGTAAATTGCTCCCTAATGAGTACTTGCATAACCCGAAAATACCTTTGTAGACGTTGCTTGGCTTTAGTCAAATCTGACTTTCTAAGCGCGTACGATTGACGCTGATGATAAACTAAGCAAATATCGTCGGCCAAGTCAAAACAGTCACACTTATGTGTATGCTACAAAACTGGACTGAGAAATTCCAGAGTAGAGTAGCGCCTTACTAGTGTTGTATAAGTTTATATGTCTGAAGAGGTTAGTGCATCGCGGTTTGCACTCAGTGAAATGATGTCGGGGTCTCGGTGTGTATCTAACGGTACTGAATAGCCAGTTGGCGGTGCATAAACGCTGCGCTGCGTTTTATTTACATTGCAGCCAACTAGTAACTTGATACATCGATGCATACTAAGATTACTTAGTTACAATATTAGAGATCCTTTAATAATGTTGGTTGCGTTTTAGAAAGTAGAGAGACTACATTTTGCTCTAGTGCAACTGCCATTTGCAGAACACTTTTGGGCTGATTTCTAAGAAGAGAGACATAATATCTAATAGGGTGCACGCAAGGTATGAAGATAGCACCAACCCTTTATAATATATATATAATAATTCGAAAATAATACTCATTGTATATATCATTAAACTGCAATTCGTTACTGTGTTTGAAACTAAAATCTGCAAATGTCCATCGGCACTTCTTATGTTGTCAGTCATCTTTATTAAAATATGGATTAAGTGCTCGTGTAGGAGAAATGGAGATAGGTACATAATCGAGTGTCAATCAACGTGTTGAATACTTGACATTTGCTCTATCACGTTGACTTGGTAGTTTATCTAATCATGATAGTGTCGACTCTACGAATCAATAGTGATCATTTCTTGAAGTCTACTACCTAGTTATTAGAATTATTTAATTAGATCAGGTGATACACGTATCCTTTATACAATGTCCTCTCAAATGCAAAGATTCAGCAGCCCTTAATTACCTACGCATTAATTAATTTCATAAAAATTAATAACGTCCATTTCAAGAATCAAAGTCCTAATTAAATAAGAGCGGTCGCTCGTAGGCTACTAAAATATTTTATACTTTCACACTTACTCATTCGTGAAAAGAGAGTTTGTATAGCGATGTAGAATGGTTTATGACAACAGAGTTTGCATTTGTCTATAACTTGTAACGCAACATTACGTATTCTCCTTGCATACACGAGCAGTCTTCGTTAATTTACCTTAAAAGTCTGTTCTAGCACAGGGTTAAAATATGTTGCGTATGGGGGAAATGGGAGTCGTGTCTATAAGTTATGAGGGCACATGCATTACGTTGGTTGTTCGGCCCGGATCGATATTGGCACCGTAGCTCGGAGGGACGATCCCCCGTGCTAATGGGATCATTTGTAGGGATACACCCTGATCGGCGAGACGGTCTCCTAAACTCACCATAAGGTTACCCTATTGTATTTGACATTACAAGGACATCACTAGTGAAGCCTTACTTAGCTAACTTTTTTTGTCACTGACATGTTAATAGAGTGACCATCATAATTTTAGGATAAAATATTTCTAATATTATTAGATTTAATTCAAATAGCTCTGAACGATTAAATTATAAGTCAATAGCTCTGACAATCATGTTTAATTAACTGCACTTTAAGTTTTAAAATAACACACAAAGTACTTGACATGAATGTATAATGTGTTAACTCTTACTATTGCGCTGCAATAATCGTGATCATCGGTCAATTTTATCATTGACTTTATAAGAAAATAAGAATAGAAAAGTATTGATTAAAAAAATACCAGTACAGCTACTTATCTCTATCCCTTTTAACACCGTTGCAATCACATTAAGTAAGACCCTAATACAATTTAATAGAGAGGGTTGCTCGTAAGAATGGGGCCCTTGAAAACACAGTAGTCTTTACGGCCAATCACTTGAAGTATTCCAAGGCCAAAATATTTGTTAAAGAACTACATGGCATTCTTATTTGGCGACCAGCTTGAATGAATTGGTCAGGTGTGAGTTACATTGATGACACGATAATACTTATCGGTCAAAGTTCGAAGACATTGAGGTATCCTTTTATTGTTTTGGGTTAGCAATAAGATATATTCAATGACCCCATTGAAGTTCTTGTTTGGGTTCAAAATATACACCTTGTATACTTTTTATAGTGGCGATGTGTGTAGTCCGTGTTCGCATGATCATTGAAATGCATTCAGCACACCCATAGTCGTGGTAGGTAAGTATGCAAAATTCTTGATCGGTTTCGTAATTGCTATACGGATTGATTTCGTTAATCAAATAATAAAGTCGTGTGTGCCATACATAAGTATGTTCTAACAGCGCAGATGGACGTGCTAATTCACTGCGTAGCAAACATAGTTACGATGACATATGCAAATAGTTGATTGTTTGTTCTTTAGTTTTGTATCTGTCTAAAGATGATCCCGTAGTATGTGGGGATTGTCGGGTACAATGTCAGTGACATAGCGTGACACACAATCGGGACTTATCGAGGCGTTGTTTGCGTAGCGCACAGCCGCGGCGACCGGCTGGTCAATGAACTAAACAAAAACACCTACAAGTTTACACAGTGTACTGCCACACTGCGGCGTGTGCGACATTGCGCTAGGGATGCCAGATGCTCGGGATTCAGCTGGATTATGAGCGTAATGCGTACTCATACAGAACACACTTAAGTCACATTGGAAGCGTTGAAGTCTTGTAATGTGTTATTCTTTTTTTAGTTCGCTGTATCAGTTGTTGGAGTCACTCAGAAAGAGTGACTCATGGTTTTGTTGACTCAGTTAGAGGGACCTTTGGGAGCAAATTGCTCCATGGACGCGATGTTTTTGGTAGCCCTGCAGTACGCACAGCACCGCGCCTTGTTACACCGCCTAAGTATAACCCAAAGTTTGTCAGGTGCCGATAATAGCACTGGATCACTCTCGCTACAATAAATCTGCTTCCCACTCGATAAGGACAGATGTTTACCCAGTTAATCATCACGCTCAATTGTGCAAAAATGTTACACTGATTTTACTTTAGTTTAAAATGGTATTCATTCGTGAAAGTAGTGTAGCTATTCAGTGGTTTTCACTTGCGATACGGTTGACTTTCAAGTTCTGAGTAACTGCATATTACGTAGGTACTCGCATCGTATTGAGTCGTGATTGGTTATTCCTAGTCTTCCCGATGTTTTTAATGTTATACAATTTATTAACATACAAAATATAATAACATAAAATAAAATAATACAAATATAAAATACAATAATACATTCAGTCAAAATAGTATTGGGAATGGATGATTTATTTATGGTTCAAATTTTTTTTTTTGTTGGTAGGTTGGCACAACTGTTTTCCATTTTGGCGCGGAGTTTGAGTTTCACCTGTTATTTAGATTAAATACAGTGCTGTTTATAGTAAGATCATATATTATCTAGTATATATTGCGAATTTAATAATGATCAAAAACATCGAACAAAGAGTTTGTTTTAAATTTTGCATCGCTAATGGAATTACGTATTCGGAGTCCCTGAAAATGTTACAGAAGACTTAGTGAATCGACTTTATCATAAACACGTGCATATAAGCGGTACAAAGCGTTCAAAAGCTGTCGAAATGTGAGGAAGATTTGCCTCGCTCTGGTAGGCCATCAACGTCTTCAACTGAAGTCAACATCGCAAAAGTGAAGGCAACTGTGACTGAAAATCCTCATTCAAGTTTGAGAGAGATAGCCGCTGAACTTTCTGTCTCACGAGTCAATCCATACCATTTTATATAATCACTTGGGTATTAAACATGTTGCGGCTCGACTAGCCCCATAGGACCTGAATTTTCTCCAAAAACTCAATCGTTTAAGAGTCGCTGAGGACATGCTAGAACGAGTCAATTCCGACCCAACATTCAAGAAACGCATTGTTACTGGTGATGACCTGGGTTTACGAGTTTGACATGCAAACTAGTCAACAAGCTTCGGAGTGTGGCGCCTTCCAACTGAACCGAAACCGAAAAAACCACGCCAAAGTCGGTCAAAAGTCAAAGTCATGCATACTCACGGTGTTGTGCACTCGGAATTCTTGCCGGAAGGTCAAACAGTAAATAAAGAATATTATTTGAGCGTTATGCGGCATTTAAGGGAGATTTGACCAGATTTGTGGAAATAAAATTCTTGAATTTTGCACCACGACAATGCGCCTTCGCACGAGGCCATCATAGTGAACGAATTTTTGACCAAAAACTATACAAATAGCATCGAGCAACCTCCTTATTCACCAGATATGGCTCCAGCCGACTTCTTTCTTTTTCCTAAACACAAATTACCACTTCGTGGCACCCGCTTTCATTCGGTAGAAGAAATAAAGGAGAATTCGCGACGAGAACTGCACTCAATTCCGGAAAAATACGTTTAAAAAATGTTTTGATGATTGGATTATTCGTTGGCGTAAGTGCATCGTTTCTGAAGGACCATACTTTGAAGGCGAAATAACTAACATTTTGTGTATTACTGTAGCTGTTTTGACATGGAAAGAAAAATTCTAGTGCGAGCAGGGTTTGCGTATAAAAATATTAAAAATTTTGTGTATTATTTCGTTTCCCGGGACTTTCTTGACAGAGTAGTAAATCGCATTGAAATTAGTAGAGTTTTTAGTTGTCTACAATTTTAATAGCCCGTTAATATGGTTTATGGCTATGAAATCAAATAAATTTATCCCAAAAAGATTGGTTTAAAATGAATAAATCAAATCCTCATTAAAAATAATATGTAACCTACATAACCCATTATAGTTAGGTTTTATTTAATTTAAATAGCTTCCGTATTACTGATGCACGAATGTTAATCAATCGAACTACCTACATCACATCAACATATTTTTAATATTCACATTAAACAATAATATTAGCATACACGACGTGTGTCTATTGACATTTCTGTATAAAAGGAGCGAACATCGTTATTTGATAAGTAAGTTGTTACTACCCAGTACTACGACTTACGTATTCATGAAATTGTTCTTACTGTTAGCGTCTAAATCATTACTTCTTTTATCTGTGACGTATTAATTACACTCGACAATTATATTATTCTATTTCGTACATAACAGTTGCGACGAGCTACGTAGGTAGATCATGAAGAAAAATTATCTACGTGTGTCCTTTTATGTAACGCAGTGACTTTTGTACCGACCTTTAGTTGCTATCAGGTTGAGACAATAATCAAGGATGGAGAAGGAAGTAATATCATATTGCACTAGCAAACAAACAAAGTCAGTTATAATAGTGGAAAATTTTCTGATTATACGAGTAAATACTTTATACAAGATTTTCCATGATGTAAAGTTTTCAAGAGATCAGATTTTTTCTTATATTATTATGCAGCAGACTGCAGCTCAGTAACGAGTTTTTAAAATACAATCAATATTTCATTGGTTTTCATAGAAAAACAATTCGTTTATTTTTCCGTGTTGCGAAGCGTATTAGTTATAAACACAGAATGCTTATCTTTAGGGAAAGTGAATGTCGAGTAGAGGTACCACGAGTGGTAACATTTACATCTACCAATCGTCGGTGAAGTTCTAACACCACTCAAGTTAAAAATAAACTTTACAGGAGAGTGAAAAAATTGCATTATAATTATGCCTAAGTAGCAGTACAAAACATTTTTTAATTTGTGTTCACTTCAAACTAAATGAGACGTTGCTTGTTTCTGATTGGCTGAACCAACGCGTCTTCCGATTCTCTAGCAAACGACATCAAAATGTCAAAACCGCCAAAAATTGACTTACGTGATGTTAGAACTTCAACGACGCAATGATTTATACCGTGGTTTTGAAGTGCGATGTTCATTTGTTCAATGATTCGGCATCATACACCGTACTAATGATACTGTACCCATAGTAGTTGTAGATTTGTATACGTAGGTGCAATATAACTGACTGATATCGGTACAGTGACGTACGCCACTAATACTGCTTATGTAATAAATGCTTGCACATAGACTCCCTTACATAACGGAGCGTAAGCGTACGAAGCTGTTTAACATTCTGATTTAGCTGTAGTTGAGAACTGTTCTGTGGCAGGGTGCTTTATTGAAATTAATTTATTGCTCTATTTTATATCTGCTAATTATGCGTAGTTCGAACGTATAATATAATATTTTCTTGATAGACCTGTTATGAATGGATCAATGGAACTATTAGATAACTTATAATCAGAATAAAACTCAAGTAATAAAATTAAGTGAATGAAAAAATAATAACTCAAATGAATTAATTTTAAAATCAGAAAATTATGATATAACTGTGCCTGCGTTGTAATACTTCTAATGCCTTTTTTTAAGAAAGCCTCCGTGGCGTATGTGGAACAACTGATTCAATTAAAACAAAAATAGAAGAGTAGGAAAATGTCCTGTCCTTTTTATGGTTACCATATTCGGCCAAAAAATGAGTAAAAGATGTATTATTAAAAGAAAACTTCGACGACGAAATAGTGTTTTCATTTTTTAGGATTCTGTAATCTTATGTCAAAAATCCAAACTATGAAACCCTTTACTACGTTCGGCCGACGCACTTGGCCAGCTTTTTCCTACGTTGCCTGCAACTCCACCCATAATCGAGCACACGACAAATTCTTTTTTTTAAAACCAATCTTTGAATAAACTTGTTCTTCAAAGGATAGGATAGATATCTTGGTGTCTGCTGCTTTGTTTAATTTCTTCACTATCAATAAGAAAAAAAGGTGTACCAGGAGAGACTGATAGAAAGACTCATGTTCGTATTTTTAATACGCATTGAGTGAATTGGAAAACTTCAAATAGATAATAATTCATTCATGTATGATTGTAATGTTCTACTTAAAACAAAAACAAAATAATAGACTTCCAAAAAACAGTCAGTGGAAAATAATGTTACTTTTTACTCAAATTCTTATCAAGTATCAATTTTACATTGTAAGTAGAAGTTATTAGCCCATCGTGCAGATAGACGAAGAAGAAAAAATGCATAATAAAGAGGATAACTCATAAAATACCGAAGTAAAAATCATCAATCGAACAAAAATCAGTTTCCGACCGTAAGGGCTGTGAGTTCTATTAGCATGATTCAGTAAGCCTTTAAAATTGGTTTCTAAACGGAAAACGACAGTGACCTTGAGGATTTCATCGCCGGAGAATAATACTGATGAATAAATGAAAAGCTTGTAATGATTTTTTTATAAAGCCGACAGACTGTCCGCATTAACATTTGCTCAAGGTGACCGCGCTCGGGAGTTGCGGCTGACTGAGCATCGCTTGAAATATTGTTTGTTAGGTACACTGTACTTGGACACCTACTGTGTACCTCCACTTGTTTTGTGCGACCACGGCATTTGTTTCTTTGTTATTATTATGTGCATTTAATAATTTGATGCTTCAGGCTAATGATACCTGAACTTGCTTACGCAAATACAACTGTCTTGCAGTGTATGAATACGTGGGCTCAAACGCATTTCGTTCGTGGTTGTGACTCATTTGGTCGGCTCTTTAGTTGAAATTGGATTGGAATGATGGCTGCTCTAGTATTGAGCTGTAAGAATTCTATCTGTATTCTGTGAACGGTGATACATACACGTACAATACGCCGCTTAACTAGGTACAAACTTCCTGTGGGTGTCGTAAGAGGTGACTCAGGAATCATGTCGTCAACACTTTATCAGTTGGTTGGGATTTTTCTATCTCGAGGTACCTACAATAAATCAATATTACCTATTGTACCGCCACCGCGAAGATAAGACACCATAAATTCTTATCATCGATTTGCTGCCCAGCATGCTATTAGAATACGCAAGAATACTTAGAAAGTAGGAAGATAGTCAACTCAAGTCCGTGCATTACGAAAGCCAATTTATTCTTGAATAAGGCCCACGGAACAGATGGAGAAGGACATTACGAATACAACTGAAACAGTCCATTACCCTGAAATCTTTCTTGACGATGATAATCACCTGCTATTGATAAAAATACAAATTTTCTCGTTCCTGACATTTATGGCGTTTAACACATCAGGAAACTGTGTTCGTGCGGTTAAATTAAATGCAATGCCTCCGGAATAGAAAACAACCTACATCTTATTTTATTTGTTACAGACGAAGGATAGAAACGTATCGACGACGCCAATCGGAATGTGTACCGAGGTTCGACCAATCGTTCACCGGCGCGTGTGAGCAGCAAAACCTGGAGACCACCGCACTTCAGAAGCGTTTCCTCGAAGGCAAGGCTAAACGGCAGGCGAAGAAGAGCGATCGCAAGCCAGACCTGCCAGCCATCAGTGGCAACCTACACAGCAGTGTCGTGCACGTGGTAAGATAATAATATAATTGCTGAAAACTATTAATAATGTAACCTTCGCTCTAGGGTAAAAACTACCATAATAAAAGTGCTTGGAAAACACAACAAAAATACTCAACCGAGATTACTTGCATTTTTAAAATAGAATATGGTTATTAGTCAGACAAATAACGAACTCTTTTCTGAAATGTACACGATGTTTATAAGACCACTAAAGAATAAGTATCGTAACTCCCGCGAGCTTCTTCGGTGAACACTATGTGACATCATTACATATTAATGGGGATGCTAGATATTTATTGATGAACCGACCAAGTGCGAATCTTACCCACAAGACTGATTATAGTGTAGCAGTATAAGAAATCGCCTAAGACTGATATTAGATAGAAATCTGAGATTTTTAGTTTCAATGCATTTCTAAATTCTAGTAGGAATATCGACTCAATCGTTTTCTACGAGAGAAGACTACAGACATTATTCAGAACTATTTTGAACTCTTGCAGTATTATGTACATTCCGCCGTTCGAATTTGGTATTGAGTTCGACACAGCCTTCATGATCATTTTACTTTTTCAAATGTATGATAAACCTAATATCTAAGTGTCGTATTAAACAATGTGGCCAAAAACAAGAATAACCACTTTGGAAACCGGTTACGTTCACATGTTAAATCTATGTCCGTCTATGTTCACTTAAGGTTCCCGTTATTCGCCATAAAATATTTGGGCACAATACCGTAGTAAAAGTAATGCATTTGAAACGCTATCAAACGTCATTAGCACTTTTACCTCTTTACCGATCGATATGATTGAAACCATTTTTATTCGTAAAATAACAATGTATTTCTTCATTTGTGTATCTATTGGCTTCTATGGTATCTTTTACTTACAAGATCTTTGCGTACTCTACTTCTATATCTCATCTTACCTAGCTTGTGTTATGTAAGATTACTTCCTCATTACTGTTGTCACGTGTTTGCGTTTTACACGTGATTGTATTGTTCTATTACGAATACAGCCCAGCTATTACGAAGATTGCTTTGAATTCAGCCTCTACATTTGAACTCAACTTCTTCCAGAGTTTTCTCGACTTCCTATTGTTGAAATTCAGGTAGTAATAATGTTTCTCCCGGTGCTTTTCCATGACTTTCTTTTTTACTCTTTACTCTCTGGAAAGGCAATCAAATGTAAAACGATAACTCATTTCTTGTGACTTGTCGGATATGTTTTGGTGTTCAGTCGATTTTAATGTTCGATTTCATTAGCTTCGCTATTTTCAATTACTGTTTCCAGTTGCATAAACTTTTCTTCTACATTACCTTTAGTGGTTTTAATCTAAGTTGAAATTGTTTCATGTGGCGTGTGGTAGTCTAGATGTGAAACGTTAGACACAATTTATGGAGCATCAGTAGGTCGAGATGGGGAGATAATTAGTGGCAGCACGTGCTGTATAAGCGCCGCATCGCACACCGGATGTTGCCCGACGTCAATTGACTTGACCCTCTGGCACCGCATCCCGTGCCTCCGAGCGCTTCACTTTACTCAGCACGCGACATACTACTAACTACTATAACATTATAGCTAACAATCAAACAAATTAGTACAATTATGATAAGCTACTCAATCAAACAAGTTTTCGACACTATGTTGCATTGGAAAACGACCTTCGTAAAAAAAAACATGAACAAATGTATCTTTAGCTGTTTTGCTATATCGATTATTGCGTTTGAATATTGTATCCGAAGGTTCCATCATTTGCTTTACTATCTACGTGTGTTGGCTACTAGCTACGCTAATACAGCTTCCTGGTAGCTATCTAGCCAGTTTACCTGCGCTAGATCATGTACGTATAGGTACGGTAGGGCGGTCTGCGGTTGTGCAAACTGCGCGAGTTTCACAACAAACGCCTCGCATTGTCTCGCGCCGCTCACCGCGACGACCTCCGAGCGCCTGCGCCTGCGCTGTTTTCTGACACATTTTATTAAGTAACTACGTGTTACGTAGTTACCATAGTTTGATGTTGTGGAAACCATTGAGCCAATGGCTTAGCAAACCGCGTTGCTAAGAAGCGAATGTTTACTGACATATTAGCATAGTTAGTACCGATAAAATACAAATAAAATATGCAAATTTTAAAAAGCATTCATCATTAGGATCCACTTAATTAAATTAATGTCATTGAAATATTTCTGGATCGATTAGGAACTCGACATGTTCTGGATTAACAAAGACCTAATCATCGCCATGGTAACTAAGTAAGGCCATATCAACTAACTTGCAAATAACTTGTCACTTGTTAGCATGAAGCTATTTTATTTTCTAACGAATGTTAGAAAATATAAATAGCTTCTTGAAACTGGGCCATATTGCCATTGTGCAATTCGGAGCATAGACCGGCGAGCTAGCAGACCATGGCAATACCTGCCGACATCGACAAACTACATCCAATGACTAAGTTCTGAATCATGTTCCAATACTGTTTACAGGGTGGCAACTATGAGACGGTACCTAGGACTAGAGCTAGCTGGCGCCACTGTGTGCCTCCCACCGTCCGCTACATTAAAATATTCACCAATTATCAATATTTACATGGCTATAGCGTTATCGTACTCATGTAATTACAACACTTGCTAGCGTGATCTTCAACTCGCTTGCACTAATTACTGAAGAAATTCTAAGCGACGAATGGTCAAGTGTTATCTGTTAATTAGGCAACACATGAGTAAACAGCGTTTGTACTGTGAAGGAACTAGTATAGAATAATAGTCAGTTTCGCCTTAAATATAATTAAATAGCCTGACCGGAAATAGACTTAGCATATCTTAAAGGCAGATAACGATTATGTTTTGATACTTAAAACGACTTAGTATTGACTTGACTATGTATCATACGAATTTCTTAATGAAAAGAAGTATCATACAGAGGGCATGGAAAATCCACTGTGTAAGAGGATGTTCGCCGGAGATCAATTAGATTAATTTGAGCACATTTAATTTTTACTATCGCATAGTGAGCAATGAGCATGTGCCAGTCACTTGATTAAAGCATTTACCTACCAATGTCTGGCTTACAATTGTTGTTTTAAGTATCAGGTACTCAAACTACTCATTCCTTTGTATTAGATCTTCCACTGTTACATAATCAATCATAATTATGTGGTTTAAGACTGGATTGAGCAGCTAGAACATAGGTACGTCAACTCTTGTCGTAATTCTGGTTTCATATCCTACTGCATTGATACTCGACCTGGTCTTATTGGGACTTGACTGACGTACTGGCTGACAACAAAGTGATTGCTTACTTGATTCAATCGATCAGCATGTTCAAATGTTATTACACCTGGCGAAATCATCGTGATTGCCATGAGAAAACGTAAAGATAACCTGCGATAAGTATAATAATTGAAAAGAAATACTGAGCTAAGTACTACCACGTAGGTAAAAGTGATTGCATGAATTTTTATCACAACTTGATCGGTATTTTTATAGCACTTTTATCTCACGTGCCTCAATATTTGCATGTAGGTAAAGGTATTACATATCATTAAAAAAATATCGTTTAGATTATTTTTCATACCTATGAATTAAAGTCATTTTTCTGCTTGTTTCAGCAACAAAAGTTTGGGTGTGGTGACTACGAACCACCTGCTAAACTCCAATGTGGAGGCGGTGGGGGCGGTGTCGGAGGCGAAGCCCTCACCAAGTTCTCCGTGGAAATCGTTCAGCAGTTAGAGTTCACCACCTCCGCAGCGGACTCGCAACCTCAGCAGATTTCCACGAACGTCACGGTGAAGGCCCTTGCAAACGCTGTAAAGACGTCTAGTTCGCCCCCCCTACCGCAAGCACCGCCGAGGGTACCCACTCCGCTAGATTGCGACCGAGAATGCAAAGCTGAGTGCAAGTCTGAAGTCGCTGATGACGATTTCGTGGGACTGGATGAGTGTGCAGCGGCACTCGAGCGTGATGCAGCATCAGCGTTCCCTGGCTTGGCCGATCTGATCGGCGAGGAAGACGGCGACGAAACGTTCGAGGACCTCATCACGGAGATATCGGAGTATCCGGAGTTTATGAAGGACTTCGATATCGATGGGGGTAAACTGAACGGTGGGGGTATGGGGTTGGAGCCGCCGGAGGGCGAGCCGGCTCCGCGGCCGTACGGCGGCGGCGAGATGTCGCCGGCGGCGCAGACGCTGAAGCATATGGCGGAGCAGCACCAGCAGGCGGCGGGCGGCGACTGGGCGCGATACCGCGGCTACGCCGGATACCGGCCGCGGCCCGCGCCGCCGCAGATGGAGCACCTGCACATGTCACAGCAGCAGCAGCTGCATCTCAGCCAGCCGCACCATAATCTACAGGTCAGTACTTTTCTACTTCACAGGAAATTACTCCTTCAGAGTTGCATTTACATGACGTAAAATCACACTTGTAATCCCTAGTGAGCCAGAGATGTACCAATAGTACGCCTACATTTCGCCAGACATGTTTAAGTCCGATGTCATAGGGGCGATGCTATTGCCATCAACCGGGCACAGATCCAAAATCCGGGATTTCCTGATAGAAAAAACCTAATACCACTGCCGACCCGGGAATCGAATCGAGGACCTCATACATCCCAGCAGTAGCGCTAACGGCCACTGAACCAACGAGGCAGACGTTAACATCATGGTAGTATAACTAATACACATACTGCAGCTATTTATAATTGATCAGACAAAAAAATCCAGACACTAAACTTGAGTCATCTATCATTTCAATGGAACCCCTTTGCAGGCACACTGTATTAAGTTGTCCTACTCCTTTGTGAAGTGTTTTTGAATCAGCCATAATCATGAAAACATCTGTTGTAACTATTTTGGTTTATAATCTTCAAATATACAGTAGCCCCCGAATAAATATAATTCATAACATGGCGCCAAATTTCCGAAGAACGAGTGTCGGTACCTTCCCGCTCACAAATTGAATGTCGTTGCCGCGTCCATAAATGCATCAAAGTATGAATTCATTAGAAGAAAATGTAGAATATTCTTGTTTCCTCGTTACGTCATTAAGTGCCCGTGAATTGCATTTAGTTAATTATTGGAAGTCTTTTTTGTTGAGCAATTCGTAACGTGAAAAGACATAAAAACATGGAGTCTGGTGTAGTATCGACCGGGGAGGGTATGCGCGCGCTGCTCGTCGACACTCGCCTACACTTAGGTACACGATCCACGGATAGTTGCGAATGTGACGTCTGTGCGACTATATTTCTAGTTGTATAACAAGTAGATAGAGATGGAACTATATATTCATTTCAATACGAACTTATATTCTTTACGTGCTTCATTAATATGCTTAGAGATAGACAAAATGGCTCAAACGCGTTTAATTATTGACTTAACAATATCTTGGGTTGTTTCGCGCGATTCTTACGACTATTTCAACAAAAATGGTCATTAAAGCGCTTTTAAAGACTATCGTACACACTTATAGTTATGATATGACATGTAACTATGTAAGATTTTATTAAACACGTGCGTTTTGCGAATAAGCAGATGTATCGAAAGCCACATGTTTTACTTAAAGGCCGTCCATTGTAAACAAGGCTCCGTGTACAGTAGTATGTATGGTGTCTTGCAACAATACAGTGTTACCCACTTACATAATAATACAAATGAGATTTAATTGATGGCTATGCTAGCTAACTGATAATTACGGGTATTGTTTCTGTTTACATAATGAAGTATGCAGCAGTCAGCTGTACTGTATTTATGTTGTGAAAAACATGGCCACCCTTTTTAACACCCTGTATAGTTATGTATGGTTATTTGTGTCGTCAACATCATATAACAAATATTTGAAAGTAGACAAAAATTAGTACTAAACTGAGAATTGAACCTGAACCTTCCATCGTTTCATGAGTAGAAGTCGACCTCCTAATATCTTGACCACTTTTTACAAAAAATCCCAGTAAATTAAAAGTTCATTAAGGTAAACTATGTAACTGTCACATAGACAAAATAATACCATGGCGTTTTGTAACATACAACTTCGCGCAAGTGACATTCAACCTTAGGGAGGTAAAGCAAGGCAACTACGAGGTCGAATATACCTCATCTTCACTATCTGCTTCAAAGTTTTAATACTATTACTTATTCAAAGTCGAGTTAATTTTAGTTCTAACTAAATATTAGAAAAGCATAAGTGTTTGCTATTTTCGTTACTATGTAAAAGGTTCGTCTCTGCTTAACCTTTCGTGGATCAATGGCGTGACGGTTAATTTAATAGCTGTGTATAGTGTGTAGGTACGATTGCCACACAGTGCCTCCGCGAGAATGGCGAAGTAATTAAATATTTCACGGATCTGCGACTTGAATCATGACCTCATCATGATGTTATCTAGTACTAGTAGTCATTTTAATCTAAGCTCATCTGGATACTGCTAAGAGAGATAACCTGAGTCTGAAACAATGGTGGTCGATGTTTATTTACAACCAGCAGTGACCATGCTGTGACTATGCCAGTCATTTCCCAAGTGTATGTATGATCCTATAATTAAATGCACGTAGTAATTAATATTTCTAATTGCATTTTAATTCTATGAAATCCTTACAATTAACATTTCGTTTGTTGTTATTCTATTTCCAGCGAATAAATTCCCAATTTCCGAAAAAAATGCAAAAAATCGCTTTAAAACTGACCTTTTAATACCGTGTTTCTTTATTTTACTTCAAACCGTTTTATGACATAATACTCCTACTCAAAACAAGGTCAGAGTATTCTTATTTCGGCTGACGCAGAATCTGGTTTCATGTGTTATTAGAACAATATGTATCACATTCAAATCTCGGTGGTTTCGAAAGTCGTGACGGCGAGACGGCCGATGGCGATGACACTAGAGAATGAATGGAATAAAAAGAGTAGGGCCCGATGCCCCGATAGCTTCCTGTACCAAGTCAGGGAGTGAACCACGTGTCACACCCGCTCGACACCTCAGCTCCGTAATTATAAGCTTTTCGCTCTCAAGTACAATGTCGTGTTTTAGACAAGATGTGGATACGTACAAAAAGCTCTTCTGTCAATGAAACACGACGCGTGTTTTGAAGTCTAAGAGCTTTTTAATGTCTGGAGGAATTATTGTGTCGTATTCTGTTATCAACGATTTTTTGTAAAAGACTTATGTAATCTGGATAACCTACAACATAAAAAAGTTATCAATGAACTCTCAAATAAATTGAATTTAACTAATTGTCAAATTAAATCCTTTGAAGTTGAACGAATCGCTATTATACAAGACTTTTAGAAAGCTGCATAGAGCCTCACTAGAGAGTATCTTATTTACTCTACAATATTAGACTTTATGGATTTTTGCAGTGCTACGGGAAATAAAAACTGGGAACCGGAAGTAGAGTTACTATTTCAAAATTGAGAAATGCAGACAAACGAGACATTGCATAAAAGTCCTGTCAATAATTTTCATCATAATTAACTTTTTTTATATTTCGTATAAACTCCCCATAAGTTGAAATCTACTGATGTACTGACGGAGCTGCGGAGTTGGCGCTCTGCAGCTCCGTCAGTACATTGTAAAAGCCGGATAGGTCCGAACAAATCCGGACGGTTGCTAACCCTAACTGGGAGCCAAGGACTGACAAAGGAGAGAACACGCTACGCAACTACGCCATTAAGATCTTTCAAGCCCCATTCGGCTTCAGTGTATTTGCATAAATGAATAAGCTGGAAATAGATAAATTGGAGATGAATGAAAAAGGATGGTATCGTAGTAACTGAAAGCTGTCTCGATACGTGGTCGTGGGTGTAAGTGACGAAAGCGCGTAGGCCGATCTATTTCCGCAGATAGCGCTACGGTGACGAACCCAGGGGTTTGTGACGTCATACCTGACGCGCCCTTCCCAACGACATCCTTTGGCCTTTAAAGCAATATCGACGATCTATATTTAAAGTTTCATCGACCCTTATTTTGTCAATTTCAAATGGAAATTTGAAATAATTCGAATGCTTCCTGCATTTTAGTTGGGATTAGAATTCTGGCAATTACTTAATTGAGCATAATAAGTTTCTACGTATTCTCTTATACCTAGACATCTATGAACTTAATAGGTGCATGGTGGTTTCTAGGCGAGATCGATTCCTCCGCAGGCTTTCCTATTCCTATAAATTTAATTTAGTTCCCTGATTCTATGAACGCAGTCCGCGTTTATACATAGAATCATGAACTATTTATGTGAGTAGGTACTTGGGAGCAATGAGCAATCAATTTGTACATCATAATGAAAAGCTAAACAATCAGGGGAAAATTCTCCGCGACTATATCTTCTAACGTTTTTTTTCCATTTCCTCATCATGGTTCCGTGATGTCATTTTAGCCTTTAAATTGTAATTCTGAGAATATGAGAGGACATGGCGAAGGTTTCAACGCAAATCAGATATCAGAATCTACACACGTACTTTTGCTTGATGGACGCAGATCATTTCAAAGTAAAATGTTCACACGCCGTTACATTTGCTGGGTCCATGACATTAGAAAGATGGCACAGGATCATTTGACTTGCTGCTGGTTTTTATTCTGTGGGAAAGTTATTGCAATGCATAACACGATGAACTTAGATGTAACACTAAACGCAAAACGCAGAATTTGCCTTGCGCACTACCTATTGAGGTTGTGTAACAAAATGTTTTTGGAGATTTCTTTTTGCCATTCACAAAATGAACGAGTCAACTTATCATTTGTTAGGTATGCCAGAAAGGACCATACACATACAACTTTTTTAGCAAATAATAAATATTCATTTACGTAAATTTGTCCGAAACAGTTCAAAACTAATTCTCGAAACGTGTCTTCACGATTGTTCATGTTGTGTTTCTACCTGCGCTCTTGATAACAATCCCAGGCATGGGTCATACGAAAAAATGATGTACGGATGGATAAGAGAGGTTCCGTTAGGTCGTCTGTCTTGACAATAGTGCAAACAGCATACGGGTTAGCGGAGTTAGAACGATATGATATTGTTGGAGAATAACAAAAATCGCGGGTGCAGGCGGACGCAGCGCTCCAAACAGGTTTGTCGTGCGTCGAGGCTTGAGAGCGTGGCGGGCGGCGGCGACGGTGACGTGTGCTCACTGCTCACCTCCGCCAGAATGTCAGCTGTCATCGTCGCGCACCGCTCCAATATTTTGTCACAATTCCACTAATTTATCCAATCGTGCCACCTACACTTTGAATCAATTAATATTGTATGAAGAATTGGTTAATTAATCAGCCATAATACCGTTAAAGCAAAAAAATAATTGAATATTATAATATGGTTATTTAAGAATGTCACCCTATAACGTAGACGTTGCGTTTAACACTTTTGAACCATTTGTTAGCATAAGAACAGATTCGCTTTACGCCAGATTCGCGTTAGGCCAGATTCGCGTTAGGCCAGATTCGCGTTAGGCCAGATTCGCGTTAGGCCAGATTCGCGTTAGGTCAGATTCGCTTAAAGACAGAATATGTACAGACCGCAACATAAAGTTCCTTTGTTCGCATAAGGTGAGATTCGCTTGACAATTTTCATGTTACGGAGAAAAGATCAGAACAACAAATGGGGTGGAGGGACACCATCGTAGACTGAATTCAGAAATACCGCCCAAACCAGCCTTATATTATTTTCTGCAGTTGCTAAAAAAAGACTTTACAGTCAAGGGAAAAGACGAAGGCTAGAAGACTTAAAAAGGATAAAAGATTGAAAAAATTTTCAACATTGAAATTTATCCTTGTAACGCATGTTTCAAGGATAGATAACAACTCAACTTTAGAATGTTTAAAACATTTAGAGTAATTGGTTAATATAGAAAAAAATAGGATATTTTTTTTTTTTTTAATTTTTTCTGATATTTCGCATTAATGAATAAATTACTTTTCATCCGACTATACTTCTGTCTTTAAGCGAATCTGACCTAACGCGAATCTGGCCTAACGCGAATCTGGCGTAAGGCGAATCTGTCCTTATGCTAACAAATGGACCTATTGCCTAGTAAGTAAGATGATGGCTGGATGACATCCGACCCCTCCGCGCCTCATTAGGTGCGTGGTTTCATTTTAATGCGATGCACGATAATATTTGTAACAACTTGGTCCACTGGGAGCCATACTTTTCTCATCGAAGTACAACTCTCATGCCTAAATTAGTTAAAATATATCCATACCCAAAGTTCGCTGTAAGGCTTCCGTTATAAATGGCAACAATTGTACAATATTACCGAAGTTAGTTTATGTTTCTGGCTGTCACCAGCAACTTTCCTGCTAGACTGAAGCCTATTATTGCTTCTAAGATATTTTGATATGTAACCTTATCCCCAGCTCGTCAGGTAGATGCGACCAATACAATTATTCTTGTTTAATTAAAATTCATTTTGAATAGTCCTTTTTTGTTTGTGGAATGAAGCTTTGTTATGGACTTTTACTCTTTTTAGTACTTTTTACCCACAACCAACTTTATAACTTGTAGCATCCGAATATCTGTATGTATAGTACCACGCTGAACCATAATCAAAATAATGCACGTTGCATGTTAAAATTTTCCGGTTAGGTGGCGAGCGGGGGACACTAGCGGGCAGATGTGAGTCCCTTCGTAAACACTTTCAGGGACCCATGTAGTAAAGGTTACGTCCGCATTTTCATTGTAAGGAGTATATAATATTAGTACCTAAGTTTGCAACCCTTGGAATTGTCAAGATTAGACCGCGATTGTTGTTGCTATGCTGCTGTTAAAGATCTGTAACGAACGGCAAAATATGGTTAGGCGTCGACGACGTAACGCGGTCCTATGGCGAATCAATATTTCATATACCCTATTACGTAACTTCAAATCCATAACTTTAATCGCGTCTTTCAGTTATCACAATTTCTTGACTTATTTTGTTAAAGTTTCTTTGGAGTCATAACTAGTATTCACTGGTTGGTTCCATACAGATATTACGTAAATTGATGCCCGTATCAGTCTGAAATGTTCAGATAAATAGATTAGCATATAGGTAGGTATCTATATTTGCTGATATCTAAGTAAACAGGCCAAATTCCATACGGCTAATCAAGAATATACCGACTTACCTACTCTGAAAACACAAGCAAATAAGATACACGTGAAAAATTGCAAATTAAAAAAAAAACCGATGGTGGTGGCAAAGGTGAAAGAATAACGTTTTTTTTAACGTTTCAGCTAAGTACAGCAAGAAACAAACATTTGATATGTTTTCACGAGAAACCAATAAAAATTAAAATTGATTTTCCTTCCGTGAGGGAGGAGAAAAACTGAACCATTTGCTCTTACTTAGTTTCATTCAACGCACGACTTCTGAATCGAATGGAGTCGGAACAAAATTGATAAAAACGTAAACGGCTCTTGCTAATTAATAAAAGTAACGCGTTATCTCAAACAACAATGACTTTATTATCGGTAAGCTAGTAACTACAGTGGCAGTAGCTAAACTCGGAACCAATTCTAATGTTGTTTTATAACTAAGTACGATTTAAATTTTGTAGCTAGACTTTATTGACTATTACTGACTAGTAAAATATTTTTCAATACACTTTCTCGAAAACTGGTTCTTATCGCACTACGATTAGATTCAACATGCAAAGTATATCACAGTCGTGGATTTTTAATATTTTCCCGCACACTTGCGGATATAAATTAAAAAAAAAACCACGGATAACTGTAGGTACTTATACTAAGTCCAAATGGGTTCAATGACTATAATCGACTATGATTGTTTTTTTAAATCTCTTTATGGCGTAAATATTTTTTGAATATTTAAATTGTGTTTAAAAATAGAAAATCATAAATAAACAAGATTATTTAAAAAAATATTTACGTTCATGAACAAATTATCATTTATTTGTGTTATAAATTCAAAAATACTTCATTTTTATATTTTCCATATTAGGCTGTTTAGCGGCTTCATACCTTTGCTTCTTCTTTAACCTGGCGAAAGCAAAGCGCGGAAAAAAGCAAATTAAATCATAGTTTCCTTTATTAGGAAACTATAATAATTCATGACAAAAATACTTTTCGTTCTATTATTTTATTTCTTCGAAAGTGTATTTAAAAACGTCGTTTGATACGCGTCGGGATTTGTTACTGCAATTCTCGGCTCCATGATAACCTCGCCTGGCGGCTCGGGTGTGAATTCCACCTCGAATGCAATAAAAAAGTTTCCCCACTTATATCAAAATGTACATACGAGTACTACTATGATCGCTTAGATTTTAATTGAATTTTCCGAATCAAAAATCTATATTTTCACTCGGAAATCTGTTGGGTGGACCACTTAAGCCCAACTCGGTACAACAACTAATACTTAGTGATAAATATCAAGTACCTAGTTATGCAATATTTACATGTAGGTACTCGGTTATGCCCACGATGGAAAATCTAGGTAGGTACTCAATTACCTATTGTATTGTATTGTATTGTATTAACATGAGAATTTTAGTTTCTATGACTTCAACGACCGCTGTGACTTTAAAAACACATCATTACATCAGTTATCTATCAACAATTAAAATCACGTATTTTTTTAACGTTAGGTTTTAACTAGTGTCATATAAAAATTATAAAACATTTTTACTTAACAATTCTAATGAGTTCTGTAGTTGTACACACGGCGGCACATGAAACTGTATTTTTCCAGTATAACTTGGCCTCGCTTTGTATAGATTTCCTATACAATGAGAGATCTGCATAAACTGGTTTACTATAGCTTGATTGGCCGTCATGCGTACAAGCGACAGACGAAACTCGAAACAAAAAGCGGATCTGATTGATAAAAGACGGATGGCAAATAAATATTTACTTTTAGCTTTTTAAAATTGACAAGTTGTAATCTTGTATCTAAAATATTTATTTAATAACCTATTAACATAGCATTATAAATTCCAGAAACGGAATTATTATTATTCATTATTATGACTATACTTTCAGGAAATTTATTTTCCGCAATTTTCTTACATCATTAGCTGTGTATCACTTTTACACATGCGTTTAACCATTTTAGAGTGCATTATACCTTACGTTACGTGTTAAGTTTCTACACTCGCTTTGTAAAACACACATAACAACATGTTATCCCCGAATGGTTAGGCAGAGGTGCATTTCGCTACATAAGTTCAAGTTCCATGTAATAGGGGGTGAACCTATTGCTATTTACCAGGCTTGCTTGTGTGTCCTATGTAAACATGTGTCTTGCTTTGTTCTCAGGTGTCAGCAGCCCAGCACATGCAAGTGAGCGGCGCAGGCAATGGCGGGCATGTTTCCGTCGCTGCCCAGCAAGGCATGTACGCCAGTTTCCACAACCAGGGCGCGCCATCGCCGCAACATCATCAAGGTAAATATCAACAAAAAAGGTTTATATAAAGGGCTGAGAGGTGACCTCCGCGGATCGATCAATCTGCGGAGGTCATACCAGTACGGGGTTCACTCCGCTTGAGAATATATGCCAGATATATATTCGTATAAAAAAGGATCACTAAAAACAGAATTCATTGATTAAAAACGTAAGAAAAAAAAAGAAATACATTATTATTTCAGTGATCATGAATGTAGGTAAGTTTGTCGCTCGTTTTATAACGAAAATTTGATTACTTCAGGATCATCACCGCGTACCTATAATGCAGGCATCATTCATTAAAATTAAGCTAAATAAGTTAGAATTGAATTAAAACCTTATCTGAATTAACAAATTCACAAGTTCGTATCAAGCGCATGCGTATTATCGCTTTCTCACGGCGGAGTCATGCTAATGACACGCTAAAAATGATGATTCAATTCCGGCCCATTGATATTGACGAGAGTCATTGAGTGCCTAATAGTTTATATTGTGCTATTTTTAGATGTTTACTGAATTTTTTGTGGCTTTACAAATGTTTCGGTTACCGAATTATGTGTACTATTCGTTTAATCTTATCGTAATAGTTGAATTATGTTTCGTAATCGACGGCTACATTGAAAATAGCATAGGTACCTACTATAGGTATTGTGAAAATAACCAGTACAGGAGCTTACAAACAAACCAACGAACGCTTGCACCCCATTTGGTTGCAGTTTATAGTAGTCTTCTTTTTCGTGTGGTTAGTGCCTAACCTGACGTCAGAGTTTTTATTCCGCCCATGGGCCTCTGACTTAAATATCTGTCATACTGGTTTCCTCACACCGAAGCAAGTGATTATTCTACAATACGCACATGAATCCGAAAAATCAGAGGAACGCGTCTTGGATTCGAACTCTAGACCTACGACTTGGCAGTCCCTAGTGGTGTGCCCTCGCACACTACTAGGCTATCACTGCTCTTTACCGTAGTACTTACGGCCCTTGAACCAACCAATCAGTCAATTGTCTGATATTAGACCTCCGAAAAGACAGCTGGCATTTCATGACAATCTATATACCTTTATTAAAATAATATGGTCGGTGTGCACATTAATACTGCTTTACTACCTACAACAATCGATGACTATCTACTAGAATATTCCATGTAAAAAGTATTAAAAAACAAAGAAACCTCGCGTGCTAAGTTTATTTTTCATAACAACACACATGCGCTTTGGACACATGGCACATAAGTTACAAGCACATAGTTCATGGTACATAGCCACAATCAAACTATTAACATCTTTATGCTATTGCGTTAAGTGATAGCGTGAGTGTAAATGCAAGGTGGTGTATGTTGTGTTACTTTACTGCAAAATTAGAACGGGCAGAAGGCTCACAATGCGTCATAAAATCTTCCCTGAAAAATCGTGGCTCTCTCCAATCTATCGAAGTTCTTAAAGGCTAAGCTAAGAAAATGCAGATTTCCCGCCCCGATTGTGTTCAACTAAACAACAAAAAAATTAGGGTGGGCTTGAACCTCGTAATCTTGGTAAACTTGAGCAATATGATTTTGTATTGCTGAAAACATTTTCGCTACTGTATGCAATGCCAGCAACGTGTTTGCAACAACACAACATTTTGTGGCAACGACAATCTTTCGTTACTTGCTTTAGCTTTACTCCGCTAATTTTAACAATAGATCCCTCTTATATCCATACACACTGGTACCGAGTACTAGACAATATGTTTCTTTGACGCGAACAAGTCGAGGGCAGACGCTAGACTACAATATTCTTACATCGGTGCAATAGTCCATTTTTCATCTTACAATATCTAATTAACTAGAATCGAATTGCTAGATAATTTATGTAAATATTCATCGGTATTTAGTTGCATTTAGCGTCTCTTTTTAATCTGTGGAACTTCTGCTCTACAATTCAACGTAATCCGCGTGGAGTGGTCGAGGGGCGGAGGGCCGAGGTTGACGCTCTGCGAGAATGCGCCAAGTCGCGCACCTCGGATCACGATGACATTAGATTGACGTGTTTATTACCTACGCACTACGCTGCACAGTGCACTTGCATGATGCATCCCACTCTACATTTATTTACATACTTCTGGTACGTAGAGGGGTTTGCGTTCGATTCGAGCTACAACATTGTATTGATTGTTGTAATTTTAGACGAAGTACAGTCACGATCACATAGTCAGTCTACTTTACATTTACATAAAATTCGAATACGATTTACTCGTGATTAAGATCTTTGAGAAAAGATGGATTCGAGAATATTATGTTTGTACCATACAATTTCTATCAATACTCTGTTGAAGAAAAGCTTTTAAATCTGGCGTAAGTGTATGAAATGCATGCTGGTGACTGTACAGGCAGGGGATCAATAACAGCATCACGCCCTGTATTACTCGAATGGGTGGGTAGTCAGAGGTTTATTATCGTATATGGACGGGGGCCTTCGCCAGAGAGTTTACGTTGAATCAATTAAGTACCAAGACCTCATATTATTGTTATCAAGTCACCTAAATACAATTTGGTTCACGACTATTATGCGTAGTACACGCAACCGGAGTGCTTATATGACCAGAGTATGTAAGGATCGTAGCAGGTAGCGTTCTGTGGTTTGTGCCTACCACCATGAGAAAAAGGCGTGAGTTTATGCTATTTAAACCTGATGAGAGTATTTTTACTCAGTCCTGCTTTAGATAAAGTTTGTCACTAACCATTGTATTCATATTTTCGGTTTCTGTTTTACTACCTGCGTTCTTCACATTTTTCCTTGTCGTTGTTTACGACGATTACGTTCGAGCGAAAAAGCCTCTGCTACATACATAGATACCTACTTACGTATCTACAGATCTCGTGTAGGTGCTTGCGTATTGTGTATCTTTTGTTTCTTACTCAATATTTATGACAGTGACTGGAATATTCGACCATTGTTACGTACTTACATAAAACTATTTTTATCTTAAATTAGAATAATAAAATAATGCAAGTACATTTTTAATTCCAATTTTCCGGTTTATCATTAACACGACTTGCTATGCTTGTTTTCAATCTAATTTGAAAACAACATGTATTTTTACATAATACAGTGTATAGGCGCGACATTATCCATTGAAAATAATCGATAAAAAATCAACGCCAGACCTACGTCATTTTATAAAAGCTGAAACTTCTGTGGAAGTATCATAGTGTAGGTAAGAACAATAATTGGGAATCAAAAAACCTCGCTTTATCGTATGGCGTAACTTAGCAGCTGTTTAGCACACCTATGACCTGATATCTGCCAAAGCCACCAATACTGGCTTTTTTGGTTTGTTTCACGGGATCTTTATCTATAACTAACTAGCCTGTTTTGTCTTACTGTTGGACAAACGCCTTCCTCTCTCTTTCCAATTCTGTCTTTTTCTGTTTCTAAAAAAAATAGTATAAAAAATTGTCTTTTCTTGCAGGTGGCGGCTGCGACTCGTACTCGGTGTCTCAGTCGCAGAGCATTAACTTCTCGCAGGCGATGCGCGCGCGACCGCAGGGCAACCCTCAGCAGCAGCAGTCGCAACAGGGAGGCCCACCGCTTGGTCAGTATTTATATTAAAAGCGAGTCTGCCAAAGATCTTGGTTATCATAGAACACCACAGCTAAAATCCTGAAAACTATCAAACTTCAATGTAGTGAATTTCTAATTGTTATCTGTATCATTACTCCCTATAAATTGGGAGTTTGTGCTGAAATGTTAATCTGATTACAGCAATGCGTGCTGGTGTTTGATCAACTTAAGATCTTTATAAGTACATCCTGCATTTAGCACTAGCAGAGTGATTTCATAGCAGAGTGTGATTTCATTTTAAAGAATGAAATCGAGTAATTTATTTCATCCCCTCAGGCGTCGCCGCAGCCGGGATATCACGTGAACAACAAGCGAAGATGCTGCAACAGCAACAGCAGCAAATGTTACGCGCGCAGCAGCAGCAACAGATGCGCCCCCCGCCGCCGGAGTACAAGGCGCGGTTCGTGGGCGCGGGCGCGGGCGCGGCGGCCGCGCTGGGCGTGCGGCGCGCGCCCGCACCCGCGCCACGCCCCTTCGCACACCACGCGCCGCACGCGCCGCATGCGCCGCACGCGCCGCATGCGCCGCACGCGCCACACGCGCCGCACGCGCAGCACGCACCGCACGCGCAGCACGCGCGCCAGTACTCGCCCGAGTGGCGCCACGTGCTCATGCAGCAGCAGGCCGCCTCGCGGCAGCAGTTCCCACATCATCATCAAGGTGACGAATTTATTAACACCATTTAAATTACACTTCATGTGGTTTATTCATAACCGCTGTTTAAAGTTAGGAGACGTTTGAACATAATTTTTTTTAATATAATATTTTCTATTTGCCTGGGGTGGCAAGTCGGCTGTTCAAAACACTCTTTATAATTAATTATTTACATTTCAGGCTTCAGTATGGGCTCGATGGGTGGTATAACACAGCAGCAGCAACAACAGATGCAACTGCAACAGGCGCGGTTGCAGCAGCAACAGCTCTTGCAACACCAGCAGCAACAACGGTATGTATCTTCGATTCTAGCGAGAACTACTGTTATAGTTACAGTACGCAGATTTAATTTATTGAAAATGGTTTCTCGTTATGAATTTTCTTATGTGGAGCAGACGTGAATGATAAATAACACGTACTAGTAATTTCTAAAGAGTATTTAAACACCATTACGTTACATTGTGTGCTGAAACCATTACACACTTATCCGACAGATAGTTATTATGTAGTTGCTCATAATTTGTTTATGTTTCAGGTCCAACCAACAACAGTCGCCGATGTCTCATCTCATTATGCAACAGAACCAGATGATGAGCGTGCAGGGACAGGTACGTGTCATTTGTTGTTTTTATTACACTCACGAGTATACATATTATCAAAGATGAACATTTGGTATTCAGTTTTCAACTTTTAGCGCTGACCTTAAACATTGCAAATCCAACAGCGCTAATTGTCTCTTACGGAATTTAAAATTTCCACTGTTGATATTATCAAATAAGAATAACCTCTTCTTTATAATGTTAATACTTCCATTTGTTTACAGATGCCAAATATCCACATGAGCCAGTCTCAAAGCATGTCCATGCAACAAAGCGGCATGGGCATGGGCCACCAGGGCAGCCCCATGCAGAACGGACCCATGCAAGGTCAGGGACCCATGCACTCGCAGAACAATCCTATGCAGCAGAACTCGATGATGTCCCAGAACTCCATGCAAAACCAAAATGGGAACGTTTCACAGCACTCGTTCCCGTCTCTCCATAACACGTCTTCCTTCACAGGACAAACTACAGACTTCAACCTTGACTTCCTCGACAACATGCCTTCCACGGACGCCAGCAATCTCACCGCTCAGGAGCTCCTCAACTCCTTAGACAATTCGTTCTTGAACGATATCCTTTAAATTATAAATGACACAGCTATTTATGTGTTCGTTTTAGAGTAATATAATTACTAATTGACCCACTTTAAAGTCAATTAGACTTTATCATATTCGGGTTTTGTCTACATAATGTGTTTATTATACCTTCTAAAAAATACAAATGTACGACCAATATGGAACAAATGATGACCAAAGTTATTACACAGGAATTTAACAAGGCCAGAGTGGAGTATGGCCAGTAGAACCTACTTACTTCTTACGAGTGTACTGTGACCAACAGTACGCCACTTTAAATTTTGGACCACATTGTTTTTGTAGACTATTTATTATGAAAAAATATCAATTTCGTAGTGTTTATAGTTTTTACTATTGTTAATAATTCCTTTGTAAATATTTTAATTTTAAAATGTTTGTAATATTATAAGCATAAGCTAAATATACTACCGATAGTCTCAGAGTATCCACGAAACTGACATTCTATTCTTCTTATGATAATTATTATTTAGCTGCAGAGTAGGCTAATGTATATTTATTGCAGATTTTATTGTAGTTTATAAGGTGAAAAGCACAAAAGACAATATTTTATTTACTTTAATGAATATTATTTATGAAAACAAGTGAAATAAATGGGGCAATAGATAGCGACTGCTTTGTTAAAACAGATTATAATAAAAATCTAATCGAGGTGACTAGTGTATGACTGAGCGACCTGTGAAAAGTAATTTAGGTGGTCATTGGTGAATAGTTACTATTCCAATAGCTTTGGAAACAACTAATTGCGTTAATAAGTGTGGCAAGATTGCGATAGACAACAAACATTTCCGACATCCGCCTGTATACTAGGTTGCTATTGCGAGTTGTCCGATGCCAAAAGGCTAATCACCTCGATTGGCGCATTACACAACTAAACTTTATTTACATTGTCGTCTGCTGAAACTTGGCCAATGTACGGCTTTCCTCATTTTACAAGTTTTATTGGCCCAGCCACTGACATTCTATCGAAATTTGAATTGAGTTTTTATTCCACTACGCATATTTTGTTGGTGGGTCACACTCGGGCAGCCCAATTCATTTAAATAGTGCAAAATGTAAATTTTATGAAGTAAGAATATAATAAGATCATTCCTGTACCTAAGATGATTGTAGATTATACTGTGATGTCGGTCTCAATGGTCAATAGATTATAAATAGTATCAATTATTATACATAGATTATTGTTATTGTTAAGGATCTCATGGTATCATTTTAGTTTGGGGTTATGAGTGATTCTGGAATAAATTAATAGATTGTTGGTTTCATTATTATTTACTTTTTCAACGAATGTGTAGCATATTCTTTGTAAAGTGCATTTTCTTTTTATTATTTAGTATGTATTTGAGAATGCATATTCACCCATTTCGTTATTTTATGGTAGTGTAAATACAAAACTGTTGTTAAACAACTTTAGGAATTTTTGATCAATGTATACCAGCGATGGGTATGAAATTAATAAAAATCATTATGTAAAAGCAATCCAATCGATGAAGGTTTAGCTCTCTGATATAGTTTACAGCTGTAAAACCAACTATTGTGAATGATAGCAACATTCCAGAGCCATTGTTAATAATGTTTTAACTTTAGGACCAATTTTTGAACGTTCTTTTGAAAATAATATTGCATATTGAGTGAATGTGTTTTATTTATTTTTAACTCTAATTAAACTAATCGAACACATATTAAGGTACTAAAGTAAAGCCGGAGCAAGTGCTTTAGAGAACAAATTGATCGGAACAGATCCTTTACTCTTATAAATTAGTAAATATTTCTGAAAATATTCAATTTATGGCACATATTTCGTACTTTTCTTGTTTTTGACGGACTCTTAGCAAAAACTTAATATTGTTACGAAAAAGAGCCAGCAACATTAAAAATCCTAGTGTCAGCTGGTAATTCTATCACCACATGATAGAGTCAGCTTGATGCTTGTATAAATAATCAGAAAACCTTTCCAACTTCCTCTCTAAAGCATTTATCTCCGTTGCTAATTCTCATACAACTTCATTAGGTTTGTTGTGGAAAATTCTGGGGTTCCGTATTCTTGGGCTGTAGAAATTATTCGGTTGGATATATTTCGCGGTGATTGGCTCCTCATGTACGGGGCTCAGTTTACATTCATAGATATTCTCATTCGTGTTATTGTCTAGAGATCGCATCGAAAAAGCTTGTAGAATTTGCCGGCGCCTCCTGAGCCGAATGCAGGAAAATACTGTGCTCAACAGGACTCCTAATTTGAAGACGGCCACGACGAATAATCCAAGCATTAGGATTAAATACTGTTGTTGGTACCAGTCTTCTAATGGTCCGAGACATCCCTGTAATCAAAGAAAAGACTGCTTATTTTATGGTTTGAAGTGACACGAGCGGGACTCAAACCCGCAACCTCTGACGTACACCTTAACATTTTGCAAATGAAGACCAAACAAATGGCTAGGAAAACAACAAGGCTAAAGCTGCTTTAGGTACGTGGCATCTGAAGTCGTCAGAGCCGCTTTGATTATAAGAGGCTGTGATGCTCAATAACATGATATTATACGAATAAGACTATCAGTGTATCTTACCGGCACATATCTAAAGGAGGGATTAGGTTGTACTTCTTGGCATCGTGAGGCGTTGACAGGCGCGGGGTTGAGGTACGACACGTTGTCTTCATACTGTACGCAACAACTGAGCGGCACCGACATCCCGCGAGGACCGAGCCGTCTCAGCTGCCAGATGGACATGTCATAGTTACGAGCGTCCGTCATACCGCAGCACTGCAACTGAAAGAGACACGGTACAGTAATGTAACATCACTCTCGTCTTCTCCGTAGTGGTAGATAGAGGTCAAAAATGGTACAAAGGTAATTGATTTATCAGTGTTGCGCATTAACTTTCCTTTGCTATGTTCTTAGTTACTACTTCTATTGCCACAGGCTGTGGATAAGGTTATCTTCTCTGAAAGTTCAGTTTATGCTGCATAAAGTGACTTAGGTAGTATCACGTGAACACAACTTACCTCGGTTTGTGCTAAGTCCACGGCCGCAGTAAAGTGTTCGAAGTCTGGTAACGCGTAGTAAGTCTGTAAAGCGCCCACTGCGCCGCCTCGGGAACTCTGCAGGCCCAGACACCGCGGCCAAATAGCTGCTATCACTCCAGCAGCACATTCACATAGCAACATCGCCAGCACTACCAAGAAGTACTGTAACAAAGACGTACTTAAACCGTGTCTAAACCTAATTGAATTTCTTTTTACTGTATTTAGGGTGTGGGCCGTTGGTATCAGCTGTCATTTGTAAATCTTTATCGGTCGTTACGAATAGCCAGAATTCAGAAAGCCGAAAGTCTGATAACCATCCTTACCGAGGGGTATTGTGTTAACCATTCAATGGGTTGAGTTTAGATACTATGGCTGCAACCTGAAACCGATTATACCGGAAGCCGACCCTATTATTGGGAAAAGGCTAGGCGATGATGATTATGTTTTTACATATTCAAACTAGGTGGCTCCTATTAACTACATATCTAAGGTATATCTGTACCTACCAACTTCTTTTTGGAATCGGTTCAGTCGCTGACTCACGCCCAAAACTATGTTTCGCCTTGAAGCCAACGTACTGCATGTATCGGTCGGTGACCTATGTTACTCAATAGCACATTTCAGTAACGATTAAAAAAACGCTAAATAGTAGCACAATTCATCATACGATCGTTGTCAAGAGCGAAAGGAAGAAGAAAAAACAGGGGTTAAAAGGTAAAACTTACAATACTGAGGACCGTGTAACTGGGCATGTAAGTGGCCCAGCAGCCTAGGGCTCCGGTAGCGCACAGAGCCAGCCCGGCGGCCAGGAGAGCGAGGGATAGGTAGTAGAATGGAGGATGAGTCAGTAAGTCTTCATCAGGCGCCGCCAGAAGCCGCGATAGGAGTATTCTTTTGGAGTCGCAGAGTAATAGAAATCCACATATTACTTCCACAAAACCGCATGCCTACAGGAGAAATAATAAAGGAGTTTGTATAGGTACTTTTCATCCTCGCTAACTTAACACCAGGTAGAATGAAATATAACAGTAACTGTTTTTTTTTATATGCAAATGTGAATGATTAACAAGAGCGAATTCAAAACAGTAGTTAGTATAAATAAATGACTTACAAAAAATATGGTATTGAAACATCCAAATAGCACTTTAGCACTTTCATTTTTGCACATTTTTAAACGGAACAAAACTAGATAAATATATAAAAGACACACAAGGATCCAGTGTAATACGACACGGAGAAATGTGGTCAAAACACTATAGTTACAACTAATAATGTGAGTATGTGAATAAACAAACGGACGATGAATAGATTCGCCGGTTTTAGGGAGATACGCTCTGGTGAACAGGTGGGGTGACTGAGTATTAAGGCATTTTTGTTTAAAATTAATGCACGAATCGCTCATGCATGCCTGGCATTTACACTGTGGAATAACAGGTTCGTTATGGACATACTGGCCGGTTTATTGCGACATCGCTCACAGCAACATTCAAATCCAAATATTATGAAGGTCGAA
Organism: Noctua janthe; assembly: GCA_910589295.1. Taxonomy (NCBI): domain Eukaryota; kingdom Metazoa; phylum Arthropoda; class Insecta; order Lepidoptera; family Noctuidae; genus Noctua; species Noctua janthe. The sequence goes on from OU342560.1 coordinate 7,910,856, forward strand.
GCAAATGGGGTATTTAAGGATCTTAGCAGGTAGTGTCCTTAAGCACCTAGCTGGATTTACTCTCAAGGCACCCACAGGATAGTCCAGTTAAGCAGACCCACTTAGCGTTCTTTCTTTAGTTTCTGCCTACCCCCATGGGAACCTGAAACCCAGAGTTTATATTCATAAACTCCCACCTTTCCCGTACTTGAGTATTATGAAGGTTTAAAATAAAATTCGTAAGAAACAGTTCCAATGTTGTATATATTTTATTATATCACAAAAATATTATTCGTTTATTCATTTTTTATGTAAGATTTAATCGTTTTAAAATTCAATGTCTCTTTTCTTAAATCCACCACAGTTTACATTTGGTTCGCTAGTGATGTCATCTTGTTCCCTTTCTTTGGTCTCTTGTAGTTCTGAAACACCATAGTAAAGTTTAAAAAATAAACAACTGGTTACATAACACTTCCTCATTTAATCATCATCATCATCATTTCAGCCGAAAGACGTCCATTGCTGGACATAGGCCTCCCCCAAATGTCGCCACATTGACCGATCCCGTGCGTCTCGCATCCAGCGGATCCCCGCAACCTTTACCAGGTCATCGGTCCACCTAGTGGGAGGCCTTCCAACGCGACGTCTTCCAGTTCGCGATCGCCACTCCAGAACTTTCCGGAACTTTCCTCATTTAATTGCCCTAAACAATTATAACAGGAAAAAGTTTTCATTTGAATCTGTAAAAGTTGTACAAGTTTCAGCAGGCAGAAGGGGCCGATTATTGGATCAGATAGCTATTAGAGCAAAGAAGCTTAACATCCTGATATAAACAGGATACGTAAGGAATTTAAATTGCAACTAATTGAATTCTATCTTTTACACTATTGAGAGCGAGAGGAGTCCTGTACTCCAGCAGGAACATTATAGGCAGATAAGGCATTATGTATTTATGCTATTGCTAATGCAACAAAAACAAACCTGGAGGCAAATGCAGCTTCTCTATGACAAACTTCTTCCTCTTCAGTTTGAATGCCATGTCAAGACTGGGCGGCACAAAAGGCACCAGAGAGTAAATGGCTGACAACTTGGTGATATGGAACAGACCATGGTAGTCTTTGTACACAGGGTTTGTCTCACGACTTGAGCCAGCAAATGCTTCTATTCTGACTGCATTATCCACTGAGTACAACAGTCTATTCATTATGTGATCATCCTGTAAAGAACACAGAACTATAATAATTATTTCGACACAGTACTTGACTTTATTTTGAGGAAAGTTTTGAGTAGCATGAAGGCTATAATAGTAGGGGAAGACCAAAGAAACACATGGATAGAATGTGAGAAGGGTGAAATGGTTCAAAAGAGGGTGACAACTGAGATGATGAATGCTGCACTCATCCCAAATAGTTCGGGATAAGGGCAGAAGAATGATAAAGTGACAACGGTCTACCTTAAGGACTAAGTGCAGAAACCAAAACCCTAACATAGATGATAACTTGACATCTTTCAGTTAAACACTTACATCAAATAGATGTGCAGGAATGGTAACAAATGCAACTGCATTTGTGTCCCTCAGTATAACTCTTAGACAGTACATGAACTTGATTAGATCTTGTCCATGGTTCCCACTGGCCTCGTTGTCACAGTCCATTGCCATCCACACTGGGGATCCCAGTGAGTGTATACCAATCCTTAAAATATTACTGTTCTTCTTAACATTACTTTGATATTCTTCCTTTGAAACTAATGCTTTAATACTAGACAGTAATTTATGGTATAAACTGTTTGTGAAACCTGAAATGAGAGGGGTAAATTAAATCTTAAATGTAAGAAAATAACATTTGTAGATTTTTGATGACGAATAATAAAGTATGGACCATGCAGTGCGGATCCCAAATAAATAGGGTTAAGGGCAGGAGAATGATGATGATGGGATTTTTGATAGTTGTTGCAGATAGTCTATGCCCCGAAAGTCTGACAACCAGTCTTATCAAGTGGTATTGTATAGCCCAGTGCCCAGTACTAACTGGGTTGTGGAGGTCAGATAGGCAATCGCTCCATGTAAAACACTGGTATTCAGCTGCATCCGGTTAGGCTGGAAGCTGATCAAAACATAGTTGGGAAAAGGCTTGGCAGATGATGATGATGATGGAAAAAAATAACAGATTTCATGTTGTGTATTGTTTTAACTATGTAATAGGCCGAGTTCAAATAAGATTATTTATTTTTCATTGAGGATTTTGATATACAATTCTTTATAGACTATTAAATTTCATCAATTAGCTTTTACACCTCATTTAAGATATGATAAAATACAATATCTTACCATTAACTGTCTCACTATCTATATCCAATTTACAATACTCAATATTGCAGCTCTCAATAGTGTTGGCATCAATATGTTTGCTTAGATCAAAATGGTGTCCAAAACTAGTGTTGTTACCAAATGATGACTCCACCTGACTGAGACCTTCATATCTCCATGCTATCTTCATCTTATCCACATCACTAGCTGTTGTTATGACCTCGTCATCTTGAGGAATTATGGTAGGAAGAGGTAATTCCTTTGACTGAAAAGTAATGAAAGAGGTTAGAGTTTGTTCAAGAATTATAAAATTTTTATTAGTGGAGTCAATTTCTTTGTTTGTACAGGGTATTTAGATAACTGCTAATAGAGTTGTTTTGAAGCAGAAGACAAGTTCTAAGTCAAATAAATAAATATTAGGAGAGGAGGATAAGGATGACAACTCTGTTTAATATCTTTCAAAAGCTTAGGTTACCCTGTCAAGTTTAGTTGATGTTATTGTCAGTGGCCAGACGGGAACCTATAAATTGAGTAATTTTTGCTCAATATTAGTGCACTTACAATATCAACAGGATTTTCATCTGCAGATGCAATCAATAAATCATGCTTGCAAGCTACTCCTTCAGATAAGAAATACTTCAAAAGAATTCTGCTGTAGTTAGCCAGGACATCTTCCTCTGAAAAGAAATCAATACATTACATCCTAAAGAGAGATGACAGATAGAATATCTTTATTTTAAATTAGAAAAATAAAGAAAAACATACCAACAGCAAATATGCTTCCTGCTGGTAACCCACCGCCTGCAAAATTCAAAAAAATATATTAGTCTATTGATCTCATGTTGCTAATATAATTTGATTGACACATTGGTATCAATTTTAGGTTATATTTACAAAGGAATTTGCAAGCTATGTAAATCTAAATTATTACATAGAAATACTTTTTTTTCTAGTTATTAACACATACGAACAAAAATTACTTACCAATGATGTGGTCCAGTGAAGGAATACCAGATGATACTATCGGTAAACTGTTTTTGACCTTTGTGCCACTAATAGTGACGCGTGAATCACTAGTTTTATGAAAACTACTCATGTTGGAGCAGTTTGGGTTCTTAACTTCTATAAAGCTATTACGTTTACATAATCCAAGGAATAATATTTTTTGTACGACTTTGCTATTTTCACTTTGTTGACGAAATAAGTGTCTGTGTCCTGATTAGTGATTACAGTCTTGACAGGTCATTTGTGTTGCCACTTATTTTTGTGGGAGGTGGTCTGCAGACTAACTGCTAACGATCGAAAAATAATTGCCCGCTTAGGCGCAAATTACACAGATGGAGGCGTCAGGTGAAGGTGCGGCGCAGGTATGATACAGCTTCAAAACGTTTTCACACAAAATGTACGCAGGCGACGTATCGTGAATTACACTCAAGCGGCGCGGCGCAGGCACGCCGTGCTTTCGTTTCCTTATAAATTCCACGCCTGCGCCGCATTGTCACCTTACGCCTGTGCTGTGTTATTCGCGCCTTAAAGGGCTAAGGCTAATTACAGAGGGAAACTGGCGGCGCCGGTCTTACTCTGTAATGGGCTTAAAGAAGTCTAAAGGGTCAATGTGCTGCCGATCTGCTTGTCGAGTATCGCCTTTTGTGCACGTCTTAATAGAAACTAGAGACTTTCTTTTGAAATAGATCGACAAGTAAGTGCATTTGTCAAGATTTCTTGTTTCCGACAAGTACCAAGTGTGTAGAGCCGGCTTTACTTGGTCACTGAATTTCAAAGACCGTATATGTCAAAATTATCTATATATGATCTGTGGTAGTTCTTTTTGTTGAGCCGTGCCGTGTCATAAACTGCTTGTGGCACATGCATTTTTTAATAATATCTCTTCAAGAGAAAGAATTCAATTGAATTAAAGGGAGCACACGTAATTTGCAATATTCAAAATGCAGGGCCCCGCAGTTTTTATGGATATATCTCTCGAAGATCAAGTAAGTTAACGTCAACATAACCTGGTCGTGGAGTCGGGGAAAGTGTAATTTAGTTCTAACTAACAATCATAAATTATTGTCGATGCTTTCAGGCACTAGAACTTAGGAAATACTTCAAGAGCCTCGGTGCAGAGATAGCGGAAGAGAAGTCGCCGAAGGGAATAGAGGACGACTTACACAAAATAGTGGGAGTCTGTGATGTTTGTTTCAAGGAACCGAATGAAGCTGAGATCGAAGCTATACTCAACAGTATTGTCTCCATCATGGTCTCAGTAAGTAGCTTTAATTATTCAGCATACGTAAAACATGCCTTTTTAAAACATGAAAAGTATATTCCAGCCACTCAACTTCTTGAAATACAATAAATAAGAAATCTGTCATCCAAGTTTCGGCCTTGTCTGATTTTTAAATAAATCGTAATTGTGTGAATTTTATTTCAGATCCCATTGGAGAGGGGAGAAAACTTGATTTTAGCTTTCAGTCAAAGGCTCACAAAAGCACCAGGGCCCAAACTTGGCATGGTTGTGCTACAGTCGTAAGTTATTTACTTTATACTATTTTAGTTATTTACCATAATACCTTGTCTTAAATAAATAATCTCAATTTTAACTAAATCAACCTATAAATTTAGTAACTTGTTTTCTGTTGATTATTTTTTATTAAAAATTTAATCAATTACAAAGTAATGATTTAAGACAAGGCTACATTGGGTAATCTGGTGGCTTGAACGTCTGCGGCAGCTGTTAAGAAGTCATTTCAATATTACAGGTTATGGCGTCTATACAACAACTTGGAGGCAAATTCCCCCCTGCGTTACCATGTGTACTACCATGTGGTTGAGCTGGCAGCACGTGTTGGCGCCATACGCGAGGTGTTCACCAGTGTTGAACAGCTCAGGAAAGAGTTCTCTGGCTGCCCCCCCACTAATGAACAAATGCAGAAACTGTACAGAGTCTTGCATGAAGTTTTAAAAGATCAGAACAGGTAACATTTAGATTGAATTATGAGCATTATCTGCCTAGCCTTTTCCCACTATGTTGGGGTCGGCTTCCAGTGTAACCGGATGCAGCTGAATACCAGTATTTTACATGGAATGACTGCCTATCTGACCTCCACAACCCAATTAGTACTCGGTAATATGGTACCACTTGGTCAGACTTATTTTTTTTTTAATAACTTCAACTGTCAAAGATCTACAGATGACAGCCAGGACCAACAGGTTAAAGTGCTTACCGAGGCACGGAGGAACCCATCCACAGACCAACCTAGGCAAGCACGGCTCAACCTGAACATTAACTTAAGCGGCTGTTATTATTTAGCCACGAGCTTCTGAATTATTAGCGTTGTAGCAAAATTGTTGTTGTTTTAATACACATAGTTCTGCTTCTTGGTGTTTAGTAATCCGACATTAAAATAAATGGGTATGGAACTTCTTGCCATTTCCAAAAAAACAATTATTATTTTATGTTGGCTTAAAAAATAAAATTTGTTTAGTTTTACTATTCACTTAGAAAATTGTATTGATTGCAGCGAACTGGCTTCAAAGGTTATGATTGAACTTCTCGGCACATACACTGACGAGAATGCCTCGTACGCCAGAGAGGACGCCATCAAATGTATCTCCACGGCACTAGCTGATCCCATTACATTCCTACTGGATCCCCTGCTGTCCCTCAAACCTGTCAGATTCCTTGAAGGCGAACTCATCCATGACCTGCTCACCATTTTCGTATCAGAGAAACTGTCCAGCTATCAGACCTTTTACCAGAATCACAAAGAATTTGTTCAATCTCAAGGTATATGTTTACTTAATTCTTTTATCATAATTGAAATATATTTTGTTAAATAATTTTATTAACTTTGATATGTGCGTTAATTTCAGGCTTGGACCATGACCAAAATGTAAAGAAAATGAGGATATTGACCTTCATGCAAATGGCTGAGATCAACCCTGAACTCACTTATGATGAGATTATATCAGAACTACAAATTGAAGAACAAGATGTTGAAGCTTTCATCATTGAAGGTAATTCAAATGACTATATTCTAGAATTAGCAAGACATCCATGGACTTGAAACATTGTGTGTTATCAATGTGGTATAAATACTTATATGACCAAGAGATAAAGGCCTAATTATTTACTTACAAAAAAAGTAACAAATCATAAAAATTAGTTCTTTCCTTATTTGTCTGTAAGAAGGGTCATGCAGGGAACTGACTATATTCTAAAAGCACTCTTTATTTCCCTTCCAGTATTGAAGACCAAATTAGTGCGTGCACGCATGGACCAGGCGGAGCGCTCGGTGCGCGTGTCGAGCACGATGCACCGCACGTTCGGGCGCGCGCAGTGGCAGCAACTGCGCGACGTTTTGCTCGCGTGGCGCGGCAACGTACACTCAGCACATGAAGCTATGAAATCCGTCGCCGCCGCGCAAATCGAATACGCCACGCAAAACCAGAAAGCATAAGAGTTGTTTGCTGCAGATTTTTACATAAATTGTGACCTGTTGATGCCTGGATTTGCTCTTGAGCAAACTACAAAGCCTTGGCTTGGTACCTTGTCTAACCCACAATCAAATAGTAATAATACTGGGTACTGATATCCAATATCGATTATTTTATTATATATTCGATGTCATTCATCACTGTCACGTAATATGTTATGTTATCGTAATTTATTCATGTATAAAATGCGAGCACTAACCAATTTTATATACATTGAAAGGTAAAGTAAATATGTCTACATCTATTCTCCATTTGGCCTTATTTGCACTTGTGCGGTTATACTTTATGTAACAATCTGCAGATTGTAGCCATTTTGTATTAATATACGATTTAAATACCCAAAAGTATTTGTTTCTTTTCAACAACACTTCCAAAACTACCCTCGATTTTAACCTTACCATGTGATCGGTCACACATATTTGCCTCATCCTCAATAGTGTCACCAAACAAAACTTTTTGTAATAAGTCTCTAACCATGTGAATTATGTTGAAGTTATTGACTACGGGAGATAAACACTACATGATGCTCTGCAAACATCGTAAATCTGGACATGGCTTGGGACCACTGTGCACACTCGTGGATTCTATGGATTACTTGATTAAATGGAATTAGGAAGTTCGAATAATGTACACTGTCAAGATGACTTCTGATGACATACAGCTGTCATCAAATATAAATTTTAGCGCAAAAATCTAACTCAAACAATTCATGGATTGCGGTCGCGTATACAGACAGGATGGGTGCTTCCGAAATGTGTTCCGTTCCTTCGTGTGCATGGTACTTACTACGTTACTCGGGTTGCATGTGTACGCGTATATCTGGGGACCCTCTCAAGAGACGCTGAACGGAGAATTCTCTGACATCAAATACGTTATCATGCAGCTTACTAGAGGATTGTCTGAGGTGAATATTACAATTTATTGTTGTTCCCGCAAAAACCTAATAAAACATCGGTAGCCATTTTTGAAACTGTAATGACCTGTTTCAGTGTCCAAAATGTTCATATGACCTTCCTAGATAAATGATTAAAACATATAGTGTACTAGCTTATGCCCGCGGCTTGGTTCGCGTGGTGTTCGGTAATTGATCCACGGAATCGTACTATAGGAACAAAAAGTAGATATTAATCCAGGTTATCTGTGTGCCAAATTTCATCCAAATCCGTTTAGTATTTTTTCCATCCATCCATTCTCACATACTTTCGCATTCATGAAGTAATATAAGATACTAGTCCGGGCAGGGATTTGTGTACACTATTTGATGGTGAGCTCCTGGCTAAATAATAACAGCCGCTCGGGTCGATCTTTAGGTTAAGCCGTGCTTGCCTAGGTTGGTTTGTGAATGGGTGACCGCCCATTACATACCGAGTTTCTTCCGTGCCTTAGAAAGCATGTTAAGCCGTTGGTCCCGGCTGTCATCTGTAGATCTTTGACAGTCGTTACAGGTAGTCAGACAACCAGTCTTACCAAGGGGTATCGTATTACCCAGTACTAACTGGGTTGTGGAGGTTAGATAGGCAGTCGCTCCATGTAGAATACTGGTATTCAGCTACATCCGGTTAGACTGGAAGCCGACCCCAACATAGTTGGGAAAAGGCTAGGCAGATCATGAGTTAATGGTGAGCCTGAAGTAACATTATATTAGTATTACTTACTACCCATCTAGGTATATGTTACCTGCCAAACCCGATTTTAGGCCAAACTAGGCACTCTGACTAAATTGGTGGTTAGGTTAGAACTGTGACCAACAACGCGCGAGCCGAGGGAGGATCGCAGGGCCGATGAGTGCCACAGCAAAGTTGGGCGCATTGTAATTGCTTTGTTTGTGTTAGTGTATCCTGACACGATAAACACGTGAACTGGTTTGGCCTAGGACAAACTAGTTTGGCCTGAAATCGGGTTTTACCGGTAACATATGTACTGATTTTGAAGTTCGTCCTCTCAATTTACCCATACGTTCCCTCACATTTGCTGATAGTTCGTATTTAACAAGATAGATGGCGTTGTATGCTGCCACGGAACGGTCCTAATTAGGTATACGAAGTGTTACGAATTTAGTAGCATTAGTGCATCAAGTTTAAATAGATGGCGTTAGTTGTTTCAGGCAGACGACCTTTTTTATATGTTTTGTGAAGTTTTTGGGCGGGACTTGAGTGATGCCAATAGCCGGTGCGTCTTCGCTTGCCATAATATATTCAGAGCCTCAGACTAAAGCATGTGCAACGTGGTTCGAATAAGAGTGAGACCTAAAGCAGAAGTGCACACATATTGGGTTTAATTAAGTACATCGGTACTTAGCTTTATTCACAATTTAGAATTTATTTAGTATACACTGTGTGTACATTGTGTAAACAAGGTACGTCGGCGAAACGGGTTGAAGATGAATTTATAGTCAGCACGCATTATGAAAGCAGCGATGTCGATCACTCAAGATTCTATTACCTACCTTACCTATTATCTAGCTTTGCGATAAATATACTGACCGTGGGACAACTTATGCCGAAGGCTCATTAGTTGATTTAGTTTGTAAATAATTAATTAACAGTTAGGTCAATTGAAGATGCGTATTATGTTTCTTCAATATTAAATTGAAGGGAGCAGTGGTGGCCCAGTGGTAATGGTTCGGACTGACGAGTTGTAGGTCATGGTTACAAACCCAGGCTGAAGCAGGCCCACTTTTTTTTTCTTGGCTTGTATTGTCCCACCGCTGGGCAAATACAGGCACATTACCACGTTTAATTTATTTCATCATTACTCCTCTCAAAACGGTAAAGGAAAACATCGTGTGGAAACCGGGATGTCCTAGAACCAAAAATTCAAAGATGTGACATCTATCAAGCCACACTCGGCCTGCGTGGTGGATTATAGCCCATTCCCTCTCATAGAGAGGAGGCCTGTGTCCCAGCTGTGGGAGCATAATAGGCTGATTACAATAAGATGAATATTAAATTTTGAACAGCAGCCGGAGTTTCACTTTGTTTTCGACGGTTGAAGATTTGTATTATCTATAGGTAAATAAAAATAATAAAATTGAATTGTCTGTTTGTAATATCAAAATAACAGCTTTTTACTGAATGCACATGAAAATATATACGACACTTAGGTATAACAAATACACAATTTTTCCATTTTTCTGTGTCTGTTCCGGCTAATCTCTGAAACGGCTGGACCGATTTTAACAAGACTTTTACTGGCAGATAGATGATGTCATAAGGTCTAACTTAGGCTACTTTAATTTTAAGAGAAATAGGGTTCCGTGCAAAAAAAATAAATCCCTTGAAATTGTTAACAAAATCGGATTCAAAAAGGGAAGTAATTATTTTAATAATAATTTCACACGAACGAAGGTTGCGGGCAACAGCTAGATTTAATTAAATTCTCAATAATATGGCTATGGACTCTTCACCCTCTGGATGTTACATGGGGCTTTATTTTGAAACATTACTTGGAGGTGTCATAGGGATAGATAGGTAGGAGGAAGAGGCTGTGGAGTTCCTCAATACTCCATGGAAAAGGGACGATCCTCCGACCCGACGATTGTTGTGTCTGGTCGGTTATAATTGCTTTTTTCATATGCTATTAACTCGCGTGTAACTTTAATATTGCGATTCACGATTTTGATGTTAGTTTTTCATTTACGTCCTAGATGGTGCTAGCAAACTTTTTGTCAACTTATTTATGTCCACTTCATTAGTAGAAAAATACAATACATGCGCAGGCGTGATACTATGTTATGTTTTGCAGGTGAATCACAAGCACGAGCGCCTGCAGACCGAGATGGAGCGCATCTCGTCGGTGTTGCCGCAAGTGGCTGCGGCGGCCGGCCGCGCCAAGGACGCCCTCGTCGACCCCATCTTGCGTTCACGCAACAACCGTCAGCTCGGCGATTCAGCTGATTATGATAGACTGGTTAGTGTTGTGCGATTTACTGTATCGACTCTCAACACTATTTCCTTGTAAATTTTGTCATTCAAAAGAGAATTTTAATTGTCTAATTGAAATAAGTTGGGCCGACACCAGAGCAGCACACAGCAAATGTTTTAGAGTCCCTGCAGACTGCAGAATTTCTATTGGCCGATAGATTAGTCTGGTTGAGCTGCTAGCACGCATACTAGGCCAACTAAACGGTCGGGTTGGTGAAGACTGCGCACAAACTAGGCTAAGAGTCGGTCGATTGTGCTCGAACAATTTGCAGTTGGAAGACGCCTTTTAAAGAGAGCGCGAGATAAGAGCGCCATACTGATGTAGCAGTTGGCCCATAGTGTGCCGATAGTATAGTTCCATTCTTAGGATACAGGTTGCTGTAAGCAAGTTACCCCTTGAAACATGTCGCACATCATCAACGAGAGTGTCACAACACAATAAATGAGGTTTTTGGAAAATCGCTATTTTATTTTTTTTGAACTTATAAGTCCGTTGAAAAAATTCTGAGAGAGCATATCGGAGAACTTAAGATATATTTAAGAAGATTCCACAAAAATATAATAGAGTATTAAATAGTAATGCTCTAACAAACAAACCTTCGAGTCCAATCATCAGTCTAATGATTAGACTGATGATTGGATTCTGGTTCCCTTTCGCCTTTTGAAGAGAAACTGCGATCGGCGGGGATGAGACATTGGCCGTAGAGCTTGATGGTAATATAGCGGAGTTTGAACGCGAAGTACTGGAGCTCGAACCAGAAGATGAATTAGAGATTGAGGACAAATTGGAGCTAGAAGATGAGTTTGAAGAAGACGAGTCGGAGTCATAATTAGTATCCAGTCGTGTAAGATTTTGAATTGGATACGAATTCGGAATGTTTTTAGAATTTAAATTAGGTGAAGCCATATCGTAATTCAAATCGGGATTATTTTGGTACACTTCCTGCTGTAGTATACTTCTAGATCAGAAGGTATAAGTTACCAGTTATTTCTTCATTCTTACTATTACAAAAAAGCTTCATCTGAGCAGATGACATCGTCATACTGGCTGAATCGCAGCACGACTTGCAGCAGATGCTGGATGGCCTAGTTGATTCTTCAATACGCGTTGGTCTCAGAGTGGACTTGGACAATACCCAGGTTATGTACAATGAACACGTCACCCTAGGACCTATTGTTGCCAATGGCGGTCCTCTCGAGGTTGTTCGAGAATATATTTACCTCGGGCAAACCCTGCAGTTTGGTAAGAACAACGTTCAAATCAAATCAAATCATTTATTTGCGCATGGATATGGGTAGGTAAATGAGGTGATACATAATTATACCAGAAGTTCTTTAGGACATATCCTACCTTAACAGGTGAGAAAATATCTATTACAAGAAATCTTACATTAATTGTTCCATATTTATCTACAGCAAATATTCATTTCCTTTATTTATTTCTATACAAATCAATTATATTTTTAAATACTCCTTACAAAAAAATAATATAAAAACATTTGAAAATATAAAAAAATTGTAGACCACCGATATCGGGAACAGGGTCCAAGCTACCGGCGCGGCGGTCAGGGCTATAGAGAGAGGAACCTCCTAACAATACGAGCCGTGTCCAGGAATACCGCTTTCTGAATCAAGCCCTTGATCCAGCTGCTCAAGAGAGCTTCCTCAGGTATTGGTCGAGGCTCTTGGCAATTAAGCCATGGGCTGATACAACTATCGGCACAATGATCGCTGAGTCCACATCACACATGTCGACAACCTCGCGAGCCAAGGCAAGATACTTGATTCTGCAAATATAATTATTAGGGTATTTATGACATTCATTAATTATTAAATTTTGTTACTATATGATATAACTTAGACATTTAATTACATTTATCATTTAAATAATCATTCACGTTATAATAGGCTTTATTGATCAAGTAAGTCTTTAACATATTCTTAAATGATATAAATTATTTTCGTCCTTTATATTATTAATAATTACAATATTTTTGAGAGGGAGGCTAACAGAAGAATCCAGCTGGGCTGGGCAGCCTTCATCGGGTCTTCTCGTCGTGTATTCCACAGAACCTAAAGACTCAGGTCTTCAATTAGTGCGTCCTGCCTGTTATGACTTACGGGGCCGAAACGTTGACACTCACGGCACGGTTGGTCCATAAATTCTAGGTCGCTCAGCGAGCTATGGCGCTCCATAGCTCGCTGAGCGACCTAGAATTGCTATCGCTATGCTTGAAGTCTCTTTGAGGGATCGCATTCGGAACGAGGTGATCCGACAGAGAACCAGAGTTGTCGACATAGCTCACAGAATAAGTAAGCTGAAGTGTCACTGGGCCGGCCATATTAACAGTAGAACCGATGACCGTTGGTGTAGACGTGTTCTTCAGTAAAGATCGCGAATCAGCAAGCGTAAGGCAGGGCGCCCTCAGGCTCGGTGGAGCGACGATCTTAGCAGGATGGCTGGTAGCAACTGGATGCGAGTTGAGTGGCGTTCGATTGGAGAGCCCAGCAGTGAACTGTTGTAGGCTGATGAAGAAACTAAATTGTTTAAAACTTGTAGATGCAGGTACTGAAAATTGACGTGTAGAGAATATTAATATTCCTTTGTAAAAAAGTTGTAAGTACGTACCCAGGTATTTGAAAAAAAACTGTCACTTTCCATCGTCAATATCAGAAAGTATGTTGGTGTTTTTGATATTTTTTTTAATAAGTTTCAGATTCCAACGGCTTTTTCTGGAGTGCCATCACGTAAAACTAAATCAATCATGAACTCCGCTTTTCTTGAATTCCGCTTCATTTTGTCCTAATAAATAATAAAGCAAAAAATGAGTATAGTTGTAATGCGTCCTAAGATAAATTATAAACACTATATAAAGTAGGACACAATATTAAATAATACCCAATTTAATACTTGTCTTATTCGGTAGTACAGTTATATCACATGTTATAACAGTTCTATCCACATAATAACCTGGTATTAACCAACGCTAAAGCAAGAACAGTGTCATTTCACATGATGTGACCATTATATTTTCTAATTTTAAAATTCTTAGTAAGAATAACTCAAAAATATGGTAATTTCACATGATGTGATTGGCTTTTTGCCGAAATCAAAGCAAATATATGAAAATTACTTTCCGTATTAGGTAGTTACACAGGTTATGACGGTACTACACACACTAGATGCACGTCCGTTCTGTATCAACTGTGATGTGCCGCTGTTTACGCCATGTTTACGCTACTAAAGATAGGAAAGTGGCTCAGTGAAAAAAGGTATTAAATGCCACCTCTCGGCGAGGAATCGCACTATAATTATGACTTTTTTTTAGCAGATAAAGTTTGAGATTGCCTTTCATGAGGTAGGTACTTATCTATATTAATTTCGTATTTTTATGTGTCGTGACTCTCTTGTTGCCGATGTGCGATGTGTTGTTATAACCCCGTCGGATACAGCCACTTTGTTTGTGTCTGCTACATCTTTGTCAGTCATCTCCTCATATTTTACTAACACATGTTTCTGTTTTAGTTTGCTTCTGAACGTTATCATCCCTTATTTTAACCTTCATCTGAGGACGATATCTAGATTAACCGGATGCAGCTGAATACAATTTACATGAAGCGACTGTCTATCTGACCTTCTCAACGCAGTTACCCGCTGGTTAACACTCACGATAGACCCCTTGGTGAGACGGGTGTTCAGACTTTCGGGTTTTTGACTACTCTTAACGAGTTTTAAAGATCTTTGAATGAAACACTGGATTATAGGCTTATTGAGCAATCATTCCGAAAAAAAAACTTTGTATATTCAACTTAGATGTTTGAATATACAAAGATATATAATATACATTACACCCGTTCGAGCAGGGTTGGGTCGATAGTTGTAATAAATCGAAGCTATGATTGAAATATAGAATCATTGAATATGGCATGTAGAAGAGCATCTCTAAGCAGTTCTTCACGCACGTGTATCTAACTTCGGTATCACTTTAGCAAAATAAATTGGATAACGACGTCGTCGCATCTTCCAATCATTTTAAATTGAAAGATAAAAATAAAACGTGATGCACTAGCTATAAATATCAGTGTGGAACTCTGTACTTGTTGACAGTTAGCAGACTACGCGCTCGAGTCTGCGGGTGCAAGAATACTGGACACGGGAGACACCGTAGAACACGTCATTTACGAGTCATTAGTGGGTTGGGCGCTCCATATGCTGACCTCGTTAGTGTGCCGCGAGTGCCTCGGCGCCCGGGCCATGATTCGGCCGGGGACCCTGCCCGGAGAGTGCTGGGCCTTCAAGGGGCCAAGGGGAGAGGCCACCATACGTCTGCTGGGCACCGTCCGTATCACCGGCATCAGTATTGAACACATACCGGCGCATATTTCACCGACGAGGTAATTCTTTTTGTAAATCCTGAGTTTTCAATTTATTAAATTGTGAGTCTTACTTAAATATCGTTATGGAAGAAACTGCTATTTTCATTAACTTTGTAACTGTTCTAGCCTAAGCAACTTTCAAAGCTTTTTCAAAACCCATTTTTAGCGATTCTGAAATATTTTATTTTTTTCACAGAGAGATATCGTCAGCTCCGCGCCTCTTCCAGGTCGAAGGTCTTGAGACCCGCTACGACGCTTACCCTCACGACTACGGCAGCTTCGAGTACGATAAGGATGGCAAACCTATCCAGTACTTCGAAGTACAGTTTCCGTCCGCCAAGGGGTTTAGTCTCGTGAGGATCAGGGTACTGTCGAACTGGGGACACCCTGTATATACGTGCGTGTATCGTGTGAGGGTTCATGGGGAACTGGTGAATAACCCCAGGGCGGTGGCCGATGATGGCGATGCAAGGATAGATAATGAATAGTTTCGGGTAACTATGAGCTGGGCAACTTTGCAGAGATTGACGAAATGGCTTGGTGTGAAAAAGTGTAGCCATTGACCATTGACTTAGATTTTCAAGTAGCTACATTAGATAACCAAAATGAAAATGATTTATTTTATACTTTATGAAAATGAATGATGAATAAATATGTAGCGTCGTGTGTTATATAAATTAAGATTTATTGTTATTTAAAATAAACCTTTCCTAACAATTCGTTTGTTTAAATTACAGGATGGATGTAATACATAAATAGTGCATAGTAGTAGTTCATGTATAGTATTTTGTACATAAAAATGATATAGGCAGCCCATTTTTTTTACAAATTCCAACATTGAAGCCATTATTACCAGGTGGCTACCCGGTTATATCTATTGTGTGTTGCACAAAACGAGAGAAAGGCGAAACCAAGCATAGATGTTAATCTGGGTGTCCGGCAGCCGAATGCTATAAAACGCATGCTTTGTTGGCGGACAATAGCACAAAGTACATAAATTAAAGTGAGCAAAGTGATCATGAGCCCCCGCCGCGCATGCGCTAATGGGTTGACCGGGACAGCTTCGCTTTGTGCCAGCTAGCTGCGCCGGCGCAGCGCATTGTTGACGGACAGTTTATTACGGATAGTACCTGCAGAAATATTATTATTTAATCACTCTGACTTTGGCTTGAAAAAAGTGACATTGAATTGTTAAATAAATAAATAAATTGGTGGACAAATTCTAACTACTTACAACATTTATGTACTAACCTACCTACGAATATCCTAATATTCGTAGGTTTACTGAATAAATGTATAGTTTCTCATAGCCACTCAAATTGTATTTTCAAGGATCAAGGGTTCATAACATAACATCACGCCTGTAATCCCCGAAGGGTTAGGTGGAGAAGTACCCAATTATAATGCACCCACATTTTGTCAGTTATGCGTAGGTCCCATGTAATAGGGGGCCATCAACCGGGCACAAATCCAAACTACACGGCTGCTACTGAAAAAAATCCTAATTGAAAAACTCGATAACACTTTGCCTGATTATCGAACGCAGGACCTTATGCTACACAGTCGCGCTTGAGACCACTCGACCAACAATGCTGTCACTTTTACCACACTGTGCAATGACCAACGTTCCGAAAATCAGCCAGAATATTAATTCAGACTGTCAAACACTTCTCTGAATATCCTGTAGCGTTAAATTTGGTTAGTTATTCCTCTAAGATCAAACCATCGACATCACATTCATTGAAATCTGTTTATGAACAAGGTTTACGTAACAGAACTAACAGCATATTTTCTTTCTGTTACCTTTCTTTCTGGTTTTACCGTAGTCACACAATAGTTAAAGAAGCAATCCAACTGAAAATTATATCGTTACCTTATACTACAGTACAAGACACCCATGAAATCGGCGTCGTTAGAGGCAATAACGTACGTGGTACGTACATTAGGGACACAATTAGGTCGATTCCTTTCTTTAGTTGCTTCAATGTGTTTCCTTTTCTCTGACAAATAGATTGGAGTCGTAAAGGGTGAAAGCACCTCTCCATGAAATTTATCCTTCTCTGCCAACGCCTACTTGTAGTCCTCAATATTAATGATGTGATCTTAGTCCAGTGTCTCGCTACTTGACATGTATTAATGGACAGTATTTGTGTCCAGATTCCTCCTGGCTGGCCACGTTACACATAAAAAGTTAACAATTGAGTAAAGTTGCATTATTGTGTGGTATTAGGGGTGCCCCGCGGCGCTGCCCGCATTTTTGACATACTTTACTTATATTGAATTCTTTTGGAAATTGAACTGGAATGGTTTAATGCTTTTTTGGTTTAGTTAACGAAGTAAGTTTTCTAATAACTAGATATTAAATATTCGAGTTCATTTACCATATCGCCATATTTGGAAATCACAGTAGCCTCCACTTCCACATACGATTAGAAACTAAAGAAAGGAGTCTACTGTTAGTATATCATCGTCATCATCTGCCTAGCCTTTCCCAACTATTTTGGGGTGCTTCCAGTCTAACCGAATGCAGCTGAATACCACTATTCGACATGGAGCGACTCCTTATCTGACCTCCATAACCCAGTTTGTACTGGGTATTGGATAAGACCCCTCGGTAAAACTGGTTGTCTGACTACCTGCAACGACCGAGGAAACTTGGTATGTAATGGATGGTCACCTATCCACGGGCAAATCTAGGCAAGCGCGGCTAAACCTAAAGATCGACCCGATGTCTGTTATTATTTAGCCACGAGTAGACTCTTAGTAGATACTTCTACGATATAAAAAAGGAGACTCTTCTCTGATTTCCAGTTAGAGCCTTATCATTAGAAAATAGAAGCAATATGATAAACACCGTGATGAGTGGGTACGGAAATGGAAAAGACATGGTAAAATTTTTGAGGAATGGGGAATACATTCAAACCATAACATACGAGGGCAGTCCCACTGAGACATTGTTCACTATTTGATGGGCGCAATACAAATAATAAATAATATGGAGGCTTGAAACTCTAGATTTTAGTATTATGAGGTTGGTACTATCTACCAAAGATATTATTTTAAAACAACAACCGCATTTGGACGTCAGGCCGGGTAATTTTGGGACTGCCCTCCGTATACCGAGTCTTCATTGAACTAAAAAAATCCTTCAACAGTATTTTTTTTCAATTTCACCTCCCGACGAACTTTTCCAAAGATATCGCGCACATAGATCATTTATTTATCTCCAGACAGACATCTCTGTATATTGATAGTTATAATTCTTCTGCCATAACAGAAAATTATGTAAGGCCGGCCTTGTAGCGCGATCACGTAGCGGTTCGTTGTCCGCTACTATTCCTAACTACTAACAAATATCTTTGTAATGGATATCAGAGAACTTTTTTACTTGTTTCCATTCTTCTGAGTCACAATAAACGTTTAATCCAGGACAAGCGATAAATCTTAAGAAACTTCAGCGACAATATTCTCTTCAGCCTAATTGGGGATGTGGTGCATTGTGAGAGCCGCCAAAATATTTGACAATATTAATAATGTTTCTGGTCTATCGCTCGTGAAAGGCTTGCATAGTAAAGGATTGCCGATGGTTGAACGGTTAAACCCATCGGAGCGTTCTGCGAGCTTCCGCTGTGTATGGTGCAAGTTACAGGAATCTGAGGATTTAATTTCAAGCTGCAATCGAAGAGATGTCGTAGGTTTAAGCGTTTAATAATTATAATGTGGTATCTTCTGTTATACGGATACTTTGAATGTTCTAGCAAACGATGATGAATATAATAATCAGTGAGCTAGTAAATTTTTATACGGGAAAAAGTATTAAAAAGAACAATTTGACTTTTGTGACATAGTTGTAACAGTTCGTACGGTAAAGTCAAGTTCAATGATGTCTTCATTTGTTAGTATTCTGTATACAATTGTAGGTAAGTCAGATAAAGCAACAAGTTTACAACTTACACCACGCGTCGGCTTGATGCTGTGTGCGTAGGTGTCGTCAAGGGATTCGTTTTAAATAGTCTCCGAAGGCATTGTTTGGGGTACGCGCTTTGTCCCGGCACATTAGAAATACTCTCGTGTTCGCTCCACTGGCTCCGATCAATGTCGCCTTCAGGAAATACGATTTTAACAGCGAAAACATCGGAATTACAAGTCATCGCGACACACTCTGCTGCCTCCGGGCAAAAGGGTTTGTTGTCAATGTTGTCATACAATTACGTATCGTCTAAGTTTGTTTTATCCAAACAATGATACATAAAACCCATTTCTAAAGAGGTCCTTTTGTCAGTAGCAAATGTTGTTTACTGTATTTGTGTTGTGTCGAACTGAATGGGTTTAGGGGGTAGGCAGGTACATTGTTAGGCACATTACTTACGAGGGAGGATCTAAACAGAAGCTAACCCTTGTATGATCTGCTCTTATAAATCTCTTTAATGTAACAAGTATTTTGTCTTTGCTATAGCTATAAGTATTTCACGATACTTTTGTCCAGAAATAATATTTTGTTAGGGTCTAGAGCAGTGCCACACTCATTATATTTGGGTGGCGAGTTATGGTCAGCGGC
Source organism: Noctua janthe (assembly GCA_910589295.1). NCBI lineage: Eukaryota > Metazoa > Arthropoda > Insecta > Lepidoptera > Noctuidae > Noctua > Noctua janthe. Next base: position 7,930,498 of record OU342560.1, read on the forward strand.
GGCCACTTTCTAAACGATCGAATTGGGTAACCCGCTGTCCGGTGCCCGCTCGCCGACCTCACTTCTCATAAAAAATCTTGCAAATAAAAGCAATGAAGAGTTATAAGTCATTACGCGAAGGGCGAAGGGTTCGCGGCAGGTATGTCCGTATGGCGCGATCAGCCCTTCATAATTTAGAAAAAAAGCCATTTATTAAACTAGAGCCCTTAGTAATTATTGGGACTCCATTTCGACATATTCGCCATTGCTACCTGCTGGCAATTTGCCATTCGGCCTTTTGTCTGGCGGTGTGGCGCCCTAAAGGGTTCTAATTTTAAATGCAGCGTGTAACCATTGGGGCTTTATTCGTAAATTTCTCTTTCGCGGTGGTTAGTGTGGCCTGCGCGGGCGCTGGACGCAATATGGCCGGTTTTTTGTCGCGCGGCAAGGGTGAGCAATTAACTGGATACAACATCGGCTTTGTTCGCTTTTTGCGGTTGATTGATAATGGAACGTGTGTATACCACTGACGTCTTATTATTTTGTTTTTCTGTTCAACTTGAATTTGAACGGGTAAATGAATCAGTAAAAGTTTTACTTCTAGTCGAAGGATTTGTATATTAACATTTTAAGTAGGTATTGCATGTGTCTTATTTGCTTTTTGGTGATATATCAGAATTTATCGTAAAAACACGCACATATCGAGTGGTGAGAGATGATCGCTTAATGTTACGATGGTAAAATTACACGGTAGAGTCCTGATAGAGCAAACATTGTCGCGGCGTCCATCTCGCTAGTTTGTCCACAAACAAGGATCGAATGAATATAGACAAGCGTGTTTGCGGTGGCGGTTCGCGTTACAACAACAAATACATACGGTTTATTTATAACGGCTACATATATCATGTGATCGGCGATCGGGTGGCGGCGTGCGGTGTGCGGAGTGGCAGATCGCCCCCACTCCTAATGCTCCTAATGCCATGCAGTCGTCATGGCAACGATGCACTCACCCCTACGCACATTACACACGAGAGACCATAAAAAATCAGAAAAGCGGAGAACAGAAAAGTTAGTCGACGTCACCCCGGTTCCTGTCGAACGTCCGAGTGTTCCCTTCTTTCAAACATAATTTATGGTTTCGGGGAAATAAACATAAAAAATAGAAAAGGAAAAACGACAGCACGCACGATAAAAAAGCTCGTCGTAAAAGTGCGAGGGGTGCGGGAGGGGGGCGCCGCCCAGCCGCCGGGCCGTCGAGGCGGCAACCCTTCCGCTGCCGCCCCCCGCCCGGCCCTCATACCACCGTATTAAAGGGTTACGACAACCCTCGTCACCGTTGCTATGTATGTGCTTAGCTATTGATGTAAGGCCCGTACTATTAGTTCTCCAAGTAAATGCTGTCCAATAGTTCAGTTCTATTGGAGCGAAACCCTGAAACTATGACTTTAGTTTGCATTAGATGGCATCTTACAAGACATCGTCTCATATAAATCGCAACCTTATTACTACTTTTGGCAGTAATCACCTTCCGAAGTGTTTAAATTCATGTGTCCGAAGGGAAGCATTGTTGTGGCGAGTGCGAACGATTGGCTGGTGATGACGACGTGGCGAAGTTCCCGCGAAACGACAGTTTGATGTAAATGCGCTCCCGGGGCGATGTGCAGCCCACACCGGCTTAGTGTGGCAAACAGCCCTTGATTTTCCGGGACTTGTCGGGATTCAGAGGAAAACAAAAGTGGAAAGGGAACGAAAACAGAGACTCACTGGTTGTATCTATTTCTTGGGCAAGATTAGTTTTGCTGGACATACTTTTAGTGTTCAAGATAAGCTCTAAATACACACTTAAAAGTAAATGAAAACATTGAACAGCTTGCAGTATCTGTTGGTAGTTATAAAGAAATATCACTAAAAATACATCTTTTTTTTTTATAACCGCCAATTAACAAACATAATTTTACAATATTAGAATTTTATTTCAAGCCTCAGCATCTCTTTACAACTTAGAGTTTGCAACATAGTACGGTGACTGGTGAGAAGGGCACGGGAGACATACGTCCGCGGCGACCGGCCGTCTGTGTGGCCACCCTCGCAACCTGCAGCATACGCGCATACCAGAAGGACAACAAGTCCAATGTAAACGTTCTGCACAACAGTAAGGTAACTACAACTCATTGCATGCTGTGGTAGTGTGCTGACGAATAGCATTTTGACAGTGGCAGAAGAACTCATTTTTTATTTTTTAGTCAGTGTTGCCCTAGCTGGATAGCCCGACAAACTTGAATAGGCAGCTGGCTGGAGTTCATTGGATAAGGAAGTTGTAGAAACGAACGAGGAATTAGAGACTCTTATCCTGTCTTGGAGTAGACTACGATACGCTTAGTTGGTTCATATTTGTTTGACCAATATTGGGCCCAACAACACTTTAGCCTTTTGAAAAGTCACTTTTCATTTTTAGATAAATAATATCGGAACCAACGACCAGTGGTCCACATTGGCCCTGGATCGATTTGGGGAGAAGCCTTTGCCCAGCAGTGGGATGACACAGGCTAACAGTAACAGTAATATCGGAAATGAAAAGTAAAACTTTCAAAGTAGTAATGGGCTAGACTGGGCTGGGGATAGAGTCAACAAATTGTAATCAATTTTTTTTTTTAAATTGGGTTTTTCGCACGATCAAAATAGAGCTTCTGCACTTTCTATGTCGTGCACACACGCTAAACAACCGCACACAAATACCTAGTTTAGTTTCCACTTTCCCCCGAGAGTTCGACTGTCAATATCAAACAGAATGTTTTGTGAGCTATGTGGGTACACGATTTTACACATTAGAGGCTTCAGCTTATAAACGTACGAAAGTATATTAATAAATTTAGTGTAAGAGAAAGATTTTTTTTTAACAGCCTGTACTGTCCCTTTGCTGGGCAAAGGCCTCCCCAATTCCTTCCATGTGCTCTTTTCCCGTACCTCCTCGAACCAGCCCTAAGTAACCAGTAAGTTTTAACACACAATTTTATACTGAGTGACGATTTACTCACCGTTCAAGGAGGTGATTCTACCCGTTATACTAAACAATTTTTGACTGATATCCGATTCGTAAAAAAGTCCTTTCATCGAGGTAGTCCGTTTACTGATGTACAGGAATTAGATTTTTTTTTCACGAATTGGTAATGAGCGGCGTCATGATTAATTTGCTTAGGCTACTTTGTACCTAGGCCCACAGTTTTACACACTAATCCTACGCATGCCGATTGTAAATCGAAATTGCCGATATCGCGAGAGATTTATTATTAGTTTCTTTGATTACTATTGGAGACCATTCCTTATTCGTTTCTCCCTCGATCTTATAATTATTTATCCCTTCACTTGGTAGCGTGGTCATTTTCTCGTAATGTTTTTTTACTCTTTTTCCGCCATCTTCACGTGACACGCACCACTACTCTGCTTTGCCAATCGTATTTATTGCCTCTGTATCTCGAGCCGAAGGAAAACTCACATCATGTTAATTTCCTGTCCGAGCCCGTTCACATGGATATCTTGGAGCCTGTCAACCGATCAATATAGACATTAAAAATATTAATAACGTGAGCCTATTACATAAAGATCTGATACGATAATACACCTTTCTCATTGCTGCGTGTTTGTATTTGTCTGCAAGATTGTATTACATATTTGCAAAATAACGTCCTCTATTTTAGCAGGTAATAAAAAGGTGGAAGCTAGTGGACACGTAAGCAATCACTGTCACCAGCATACATGTATGTTTTTGTCGTTAGAGGCCGGTATTAATAACGACCGCTTTCTTGCGAAGGGCCCCCGGCCAGTTCCCGGGCCACTACACTTATTTAAATTCCCGTTTTTGTACTAAATTTACATTACATTCCTTGCCCGCCAAGATGTCAAGGTACAACGGGGAGACGATGTCATGTCCCTTCTTGTGTTGTAAATTGAGGGTCACACAAAAACCGTTGCGCCCTTACCGAGCCCATAACGTCCAGCCGCCCCGCTCGCTCGGACCGACACGATCACGTGAAAAACTACGGATCCACTTATTTTTTTATTCTTTTGATGTCCGCTCGATACATTAACAATTCGCGTTTTTTTTTCTCTTATGCAGTGAACGCAGTAACCGGTGTACTGTATGGTTTAAATTTTTGTGAAAAAATGTTAAATTACGAGGGGACGATTATAAACACATGCGCGAGCGCGTCAAATCTTCAGCCGGCGCGCGCGCATCGTCAGGGACGTATTATGGCTTTTTTAAACCGACAGTAGTACAGGGGAAGGGCATTTTTTAAAAATAAAATTTACTTTTTAAGTAGAAAACGTGTCCCCGCAGTCGAATCCAATTGTTGCGTGTCGGATGAGCACGAGTTCGATTTTATGTGAGGAAGGGATTTTTTATAGCATGGTGTGTGCCACGCGGTGAGAGGCAGACGCGGGGTGGAGTGACAGATAGCATCGTCTTGGCACCGAGTCACCGTCTCACCGACACGCGTCTGCACGCACAAACCCTTTGGCTGCGTCCTGCGTATGTTTTATGTGACATCACTAGCCGCGGGCGTGACTACCTTTGTACTAGTACATACAAACACTATTTTTGTAGTCTCTTGGGTATATTTACTTAAAGGCTTTACGTCACAACGTTTTTAACTGATGTGACATGCCGATAATAGTATAAACAAGGTTGAAAGGTTTAATTCATTCTTTTTGCTATTTTGTTATCAACCCACGTAAGTATTGGTCTTGTAAATTTTATTGATACACTAATACAAAGATCTCTTTCTTAATTAGAGAATTATGCTCTGCTACTGCTAAAATTCTTTTAGCAATAGCAGAGAATCGAATGTGTCTACATCCTTCCTTAATTTATATGAATCCTTAAAATGTAAGTCAACAATTATGATTGCTAGAGGAACTTCAGGCCATCTAATTTTATAACGTTAAATTGGTAAAAGTATTTTTACCACAGCCTACTACACTCTACTTCATTGAGTCGCCCTGCTCAACTAAATGAAATTGGTATAATTATAATCAAAACTATAACAGCACAGAAAAAATACAGACATTCTGCTCTCCGTTTTGTTATATTTATCATTCGCAAATTCTAACAAAATTCACCAACATGGCACCGTGTAAATTCATGCACAACTTACTTTACATGTACCATTACCTCATCATACACTCGTAGGCATCCATAAAATTATTTACGAAGAAACCAGTTACCGATTTAAACCGTGTAGGTATATAATAAAATTCGGCAATAAAAAGCTCACGAGTAAATCCAGCCGCGGTGGGCGACACCGAAAGAGGTGAACAAGTCACAACTACTTTTTACTCCCTTCGTAGGGAGGCCGGCCCTCCTCCTCCTCCCCCGCTCGCCCCCTCACACACGCTCTCCAGAGATGAAAGTTTCGTGGGGTTACACACACGAGCGAGGCACAGAACAACAAACGGCGTAGTTGCCTAACTCTAACTTTAATTGTGTCTTTTCAATCGATAGTTTCTTGGGTCCATCTTTCATTGAACGTTTGCTGTCTGTCCAGTGTCGTTGCCTCGCTGTCGTCCTGCCTTTGACGTCACCATTTAATTTGTAAGGTGAGATGGGGAATTCGTAAAGGATTCTTTTATTGACGGGCCTAGTTCTGACTGTCGATGTCGGCTCTAGCTTATATTTTTGGCACGAAAAATGATTGGTTCTCCTTTTGAAGGTAAAAGGAATGTTCCTCGCGTGAGTAAATCAAGACTCATTCATGTCAATTATGCGGAGTTTTAAGATAATTGACACTTGAAGTCATGATAGGTACCTACTTATCCTAAATACAGACAGGGCCTTGGACACCATGATTTTCATATTCTAATTAATAATAAAAATACCATCACTGACCCTATACACGCTTGCATGTGTGTGAAGAAAACATAGGGGCGCTGCGTGGCCATCCCCTGCGTCCGTCGGCGTCCGTCCCTTGGCGCAAAAAGCGGACAATTGCATCCTCGCTCGTTGCTTTGCATAATCAATAGTACCGGCCGTCATTGTGAGCTCACATGGGGTGAATTATATATAAACTCAATCCTTACATAGGCACAAAGAGTTCTCGCTTGTGATTATAATAATTTATTTTAGTGAGAGCTCGTAGCCATGATGGCGAATAGCCAGCAATAATGGTTGTATGTCCAATTTTTACTTACGTCGTTATTCATGGACTCTATAGGGTTGAGAAGTTTCTAGACTACCTAGAAGGATACAAGATAATTGTAGATGAATATGCTTTGATATGCTGGAAGGGAATTCTTTTGGGATAATTCTCTTATTAACAATCTCTGGTTATCTCGTTACTGGTTTATTGCACAAATAATCTACTTCGATGTTAAGCTTCTCTTATTATAAATTTAGTCTGTCTCTAGAACCGCGTTAACCATCTTAAGTTCTCAACGGATTTTGATGAAGGTTTCTCTATCATGTAGAGCATTTAGTCCGAAAGGTTTATATGTCATCATCATTAAGTATCTGATTACCAGTATTTTACATATAGTGACTGCCTCTGACTGGTCATCTGACCTCCAGAACGGACAATCCCGTTACTGGGTAATGCGATAGACCTCGGTGCCAAGAAATCTCCATATTTTGCCATGTCACCATTTCACCCCTGAGTCGCAAGTCATGCATAAAATGGTCAAAAAACTGCAACGGACACAGTCTGCATTCACCATACTAACGTGCATATTGGGGACATTGGAGCTTCCGATCCAACCCAGGAACTAGGTGGAGGTCTGGTGCATAAAACTTTAGACCAAAGTTTCTCTTGGCGGTTTAGACACACACCTGTCAGGAATGAAGGTATATTTCATCTGAATTTTCTTCATTTCTGAAAGTAATATTTAGTGGTTCTTTCGAACGATATTACCTGATTATAATTGCAAATTATCGTTTTAAAATTAACAAGACTCTTGTCTACCTGCTTAGATCGTATTAGTAGATTAAAATACAGATCAATTCTCGGAAAGTGATCGGATGTCGCGATATCCTTCACATATTTACACATATTAGAATTCCACTGTAAAACTAGATTTATTTTGATGACAGGCAATCGTTTACTATTAATCAGATTCAGTAGCGACACAATTTTGCTTAAATAATTCAATATTCACTGTGAAATCTGTACCTATAATTTATTTAAGAATAAAAGATTTCATTCAGTGACCCGTTGTTTTTTGTCACAATAGATTTATTTTTCGAACCCGTCAGCTTTCGACGAGCGATTTAGAATTCTCCAAAAATACGGAAATCATCGGGCGGAATATTTAGTTTTGTCATCGATTACGCAAACTGTTTCAAGGGTGCGCTGCGCTACACTATTGTGAAAAAATATGAGAGCGTATATAAAAACTGATGCAGCTGTCGGGTGGCACACATGCGAATTGTAGCGGAGCGGCCGCGGCTGGGGCAGAAAGGTCGTATGTGTATGTGTGGCGGGTCCCAGCGGAGACGTTGTGGCGTTGCACGGTGCGCCGCGGCATGTACACTCACGCCGTACGGCGACCCTCGCGCACATAGGAAGGGTTCCGGACTCAATCCGCGCGCTGGGAAGGGTTCGCACGGACGCGACGCCCGCCGACGCGCAAGCGCACGCGAACTTACAAAAAACTCTCACAATGCGCACAACATCGCTGTTTTTGTTGTTAATACACTAGATTGTTCGTAAATTCCCTTTCTTCGCAAAAAATGTAATATCATCAACTCGTTCACGCCCGGCCTTTCAAAGGGAGCTCTTTGAAGAGGGAACACCAAAATTGTTAAAAACTGGTAAAAAGTGGGTCAGAAAGGGGTGCTTTTGAAACTAGTAATCACTACCTCGCGTATATCGATTGCCGTTATTATACAAAAAATCCTTTTTTAGAATCGACAGTTGGGAATTAGGATCTTTTATTATTACGGGATAAAATAATAAGTGAACTAGTTGAATTATTGAGAAAGGAATAATTAAAATATCTGATTACCGTTCAGCTTCTGTGAACAAAAATGGGGAGAACGAAACTATGGAGATCTAAATAATATTATGAGCCGAGTGCCGATAGATGATGACGATGATATTGTATTGTCCAGAATTGGTTTGTCTTAAAGAACATGCAAATTAATGATCATTTGAATTTAAACTTTGTATGTAAATTTTCTAAGTTACAATTTGACTTGGCCATATATTTTGAGTATTCCAACAAAAAAAAAGGGCTTAGCCTAGTCTTAACCAGTTTTACTAGGACACAAACAGAACACAATAAAAGCGACCTCGATCGTTATCGCACATTTTTACCCCAAAATTGAAAAAAAAAAATGAAATCTCAATCATTTATAAATTAGCTTCGCGGACAACTAGTCTGTTCATCCCTTTATCAGTTTTACAATCGGCCACAATAAAAGGGTACGGATTGATTGTCGAGGTAGCTTTTTTTTATTTATTGTCACCGTTCGATTTATGTTCCAATTTCTATGACAGCGACTATAGACACACCGAATTACGATAATGGCCCTTGAAACCGCTAATAGAGGCAATGTACTGCTACACTTTGTTGCTGGCTATTTTAGGAGTTTCTAAAGAAGTACGTGGAATCATTTCAAAGAATACACTTGAATATTTTTAGCTTTTACTCTGAAATATGGTTCTTAGTAGGCTCAATGTAGGTTTTATTATAGCTAGGATGAAAGAGCCAACAATGGGCAGTGTCTTTGCCTATGAATAAAGTTTTAAATGATAGGTATACATAGGCAAAAGGTGATAATGCCTATTAAATTGGCAAAGAATTTCTAGAAATGACAGTCAATTGATAGATAGATACACCGTCACAGGTTCAAAGATCTGAGCACTGTTTGGGTGGATAACCTTTTTTTGACACCTGTTTTCATGGGCGCCAGCAAGATTCTTTTTAAGCGAGTGCATCTTAATGAAAACATTATGATACGGACGAAGCTATGGGTTTTACATGCAGCGTGGGAAGTTCACTACGGTACTTTACTAAGTCGATTAAACTGTATTTTTAACCGGTGGGGTTTAAATCACAGTAAAATCTGATAAACTACCTCGCAACTGAAGTGTCGCAATAACCTCGCAAGTGAAGTGGACAGGAAGTGCTACTACGTTAAACGGTGTTATCTCAAGAGAACCTGAGCGAGTAAAGCGAGCTCAAAAATAGTAAGTGTAATAATGTTTTCTTTTAAAAAATCACTCTGAAATAGGAGTTACTTTATGCATCGATTTATGGAGAAAAGCTTAGGAAGTAAGTACTTATGGGGTGAAGAGCGAAACGAACTCGAAAATGTTTGTACTTCACCACGGATATGTTACAGCGTTTTATACCATTCATACAGACATAGGAATAACTTTAGAAAATCTTAAGATGCTATGCAAGACTGAACGAAGGTAGCTTGAACAATGGACCCCTAATTATAATATTTTTTAAGGTTCTGTACCTCAAAAAATCGGAACTTTTTCACTTCGTTGTCCGTTTGTCTATCGGTCAAGACCGCTTTTCTCAAGACCACGCGGTTGGTATGAAGTTGAAATTAATACCAAATACTTAAGTCTGCGGTCCCTTGGAGCTGTAAATCAAGCTTCTTAGTCACCGCAATAAAAATATATCGCTATTTATGTCGCATATTTTGCACATTCGCAAGTAAATCAAAACCTACAGGGTCCCGTTAACTAGAATCATGAAACTTGTTAAGAAGTAAGATCTTACAGTAAAAGTAAAGAAAAAATCGAAAATAGTTTAATTGTATTTTTCTCACATTAGTATCGATGAATGGGAGATTATTATTTTAATAAAACAGCAAAATTTTTGTTCTTCAATCCGACTTATCTACGACCATTCGACCAACCATAAACATACAAGTTTGTACGGAACCCTCGCACAGTCAGATTCACACTAACATGTCCGTTTAAAAAATATATATTAGGTCGTAATTATGGTTCTTTATATTTTGTTTCATGGCAAGTGCGTCCCCTGGCAACCTCGATGACCCTGCTTGTTTTCAGCAATTATAGTGCGACTATAGTTATGAAAAGGCTAGGCAGCTATTGCTCTAGCTAGTGTGAGAAGTGTCGACGAAGGAGAAATTACTAACAGTATTTTTCTTCTAAGCGTGTCGATGACAATCTAAATTGCATTGGCCCAGAACTGCGCCACTAGTTTGGCGCCTTCAGTATCGTCCATCAGTTCCTGTAATGAACAAACAACAGGACACGCAGGACATGACATTAAGTGCGTCAGTAAGTCGTTTGTGGTACAATATAGTATCACCTTTTTAAACCAAATTGTGCGTAATATCGGAAGTTGATTATCTGAATATTTAAAATGTACAAGACTTCGGCAGCATCTATATATGTACGTAGTGGATTGATGTTAATATCTTGGCTTGTTGCTAGTTATTTATCATAATGGTACGAGTATATGCTTGTAAAAAATTAATGCCGTAACGAGTTCTGAAATACCTCAGACAATATTTTCCGAGAAAATCTCAATAAAATAAGCTTTAACAGGGGCTTCCTAGAAAGGAAGAAATGGTTGGTATCAAATAGAAGCATGTTGGGAAAATTTCAATGAAAAGAGCTAAAGCAGAATTTCTTAGAAAGGTGATACTTAAACGATGTTTTAAAAATTTTCCTCTTCTAATGATACCTCGTTGTTTTTGTAAACAAACGTTACAATACATTGTTGCAGCAACATGTTTTGGTGTTGCGTGACACAATCATGTTCATTCAGTATTAGAAGATGATGTTGCTGTAACATTATTGTGACTTCCGTTAACTGCTAACGAGATGCGGTAAACTGAGCATAGACAAGTTAAATTAAATCGAACCCTTTTACCTGTTGTGTGCAATTACACGATGTTTACACGGACATTATTCCTTTTCAACTCTTCCCCAACCCTTCCATTGTGACGTTTTTTGTGCGCGCGCGCACTTGCGGCCCGGACGCGTTCGTAATTGAGCTCGAGTTAAAACATATGCACATTCCACTCATAAAAAGCTCAAAAAACTTGCGTAGACGCATCAGGTGAGCGTAAAGTTTCACTTTCAAATATTTCTTTATTCAACCCTTTTTTTTCTGTGACACGCGTGGGCCTAAAAAAGATTAAGTATAGAATACAACCCTTTCTTTTGGTTTCGCCTGTCATTGAACAGTGTTTTATGGTATGTCTGAGATTTCAAGGAGTTTCAATGGTAGAACAGATAAGAATGACCCTGCAATATTTTCATTCAGTACTTAGTTTAAAATCAAAGCAGTCTTTCGTTGATTCTTGTAATCCTAGCTTACTGCATCCTGTGCATTGGTCATAGATCTAGCCTATAACTCTGAGGCTTGCCACAATTTTTGTACTAACCAACCAACCCTCAGATCTACCACTAACTAGTCTTTTGTAAAGAGTCAGTATAACGCACTGATGTTCTTCGAACATGTGTCATGTGTGCTTATTGTTTAGAACATTTTATAAAACTAAACATATTCAAAGAACAGACATACAAACAGGTTCTTTTTATTGTTAAGTGAATATTAATAACGGTTACGAATATTGTATCGGGTTAGTTTTTGTTTGGCTGAAAAAATATCAGATAGATGCGACAGTTGAAGCAGCTAACAACTTTCCGTGGACACGGTCCGTTTTTTATACCGACACCTGTTGGTCCAGGATTATTGAATTTGATAAAACAACATATTGCGTTAATGCAGCCCAACAAAAAAGGGTTTTTTATAAACAGTAGACAATGAGTGTGGGTCCTCTAGTAATGCTAGTAACTTATATTATAAGTGGACGCTTAATAACTGTTTTGAAAGTAAGTTTTTTGCACATGTGTGTCTATTTTACTATTAAAGTGAATTGAAATTCGTAGTTTGGCCACAATTAAGCTGGTGTAAGACAGATATGAGCATCAAATTTTTCAGGCTGTAGGAACATGGGGAACATGGGCATCACTGCCAGTTTAGTTCTATACGATAATTGCTAATAAACTTAAAATATTCCAATTTTGAAGAAAACGACAGGCTTAATATTACCATATTTTATAAGGGCAGATGTAGAGACACATTGCTTTTCAGAAAGATTATCGATTAAACACGATCCAATTAATTGATATCGAAACAATCGCCTTTTTGGACGTTAACGGCGTTCAAATAGCTCTATCAGTATCCTTTCGAATTAGGGTTAGTTATTCGATCCGACGGTTTTTTTCTCAAGATTGACTTCTACCCCTTTTTTAATCGGATTTCGAAGGCGCGTGTGCGTTTTTTACGCGTCTCAATAAAAAGTCCAATCCACCTTATTGCAGCCGTTGGGGTCACGTTTTTTTAAGTTTCCGTCGAACCGCGGTAGGTGAATGTATTAATTAGTGAGTCCTCCCGCTAGCGCCTAATAATTGTGAACGTTCATTTATAACTTTGTTAGCATAATTTAACAGACCGTTGCGTGTATAGGCAGATAATATCATGCTCAGTCGCTACAGTCAAGGGGTTTTATCAATTAGACGTTCTTAGGGTGGTCATCTACCGGAGCCGAGCTGTGTGAATTAAATTTATCATGTGGAGTTTACCAAGTTGATGGGAATCATTTTTGTTTAACGTTTTCGAGTTAATTTTAAATAGCCAACATTAGAATGTAGGACAAAATTAAATCAAGTTAAATAATACTACCGAGTAGTGATCGTTTACTGAGTCGTATTAAGGAATAATAGCCACGGTCGGAAGCACGTGACATTAAAAGAAATTTGCTTAGAATGGATCGTTGGAAGGAAAACTGCGGAATGTCATTAATATTCAAAACGTAACTAGGAGGGATTATAAAATAATAGCAGTAATTTGGAGCGGCACGCGCCCCCCTCCCTGCGTCCCGCACCTCACCACCTACGAGAGGAATTCCTTGATAAGATATGCATGGAAATATGTCCGCTTTATTACATTTTTTCAAGTGACTAACTTAGATTATAATGCCCCATATTTGACTCTTTGTCCCGTATTTACTTCGGGGATGACGAAAATATTCGCCTCGGGGAGAATATTTTTAATTAATATTGAAAAGAAGAACGTACGTATAGATGGATAGTCGAATTTGTATTCAGTCTGAATGGACGTCGACTTGTTTACAAAACTCCGTTGCTTCCAACTAGTCCCATTACGACTTTGTCCTAAACCATTTGTCGTCGGCTACCAGTCTGAAGTAACCCTATCATTAAATTCGATTAGAGAAGTCGTTTTTTTCGGCAAAAGGATGTCAACTGCTGCAATTAGGCGCGTTGTAATTACACCTTATTAGTTTTCCCTTCTTTTTCGAGCCAACGAGTAATATAAATTAATTTCAGTCCCATTTTCTACTTTGACTTTCGAAATGTAATTACAGGGTGAGTCGGTGTTTTTTCTTTCGGAATTAATATTGTATGATTCCGAGTACAATTATAAGGTTTTTTTTCTTAAAAAAAGTGCTAAGATTCTTAGTAAAAAGTCTGAAACGTGAGAGTAACAGTTTTTATCAACTGTTGTTTTGCGTAAAGAGAACAAATACTTTGTGTATCGCAAAACGGTTATGCAAACTGTTGACGTTGCACTTCTGCGAATTTGAATATTGGCACAAACTCCTTTGTTGCGCAAAAAATGTAACAGAAAACACAAAGAGAAGTCATTTTCAAAAGGAGCAATTTTAAATGATATTGCCATATTCCCTTTAAAACGACACTGGAACTAAATTAGCAAAAATATGGCGCATTAAACATGGGCCCAATTTTTTTGAGATATGTATTGTTTCTTTAGAAATCTCATTATAAAGTAGCATGCATTGTTTGGAAGAAAGGACTGCATCATAAAGAATACGCAATATATTGTGACTTTGGGATTATTTCGAGAAAATGATCTTTTACATCTTTCCGGATAATCAAAGCAGAGGGTACCTTCACTACATACAATTCTTAATTGCACTTAAGCTTTTAAGATTTTTTTATTTGTCATCGAAACTTTTCATAGCAGTTTTTAGTTTCTATATTAAACCTGTGTTTTCTTTGCCATTTATCTTACTTCCAGGAACTTCAATATACTTTAAAACCAACAGTTGCTAGAGTTTAGAACTTTTGACTACTCGTAGCGACTAGTGAAGCCATGCGTAGACGTGCTGTTACGGTGAACCTCAAGTTAATTTTCTTCTCTAAATGTGAATAACGGCTATCGGTAAGTTATTTACGGTTTAATGATTTAATCATACTTACCTAAAGGAAGTAATGAATATTTATTTCAAATGGGCTTCAGCAGCAATGCTACAAGGCTCATGCATTTTAACGATTTTTTTTTATAAATGAATAATCTCGAGATAACATTTAACTATTTTAACGTAATATTAATAATCTGCTTCATAACACTGAAAAAAGGTTCGACATTTAACCTTGGAAACATAAAAATAACACCAAAATCATAATTGTTTAATAACCAACACACAAATTGTAGCAATTTGCGCAGCTACAAATAATGTGGTCGAAATAAAAGGTCTCGCAAAAAATCCTTAAAATATGGTCTGTAAGTAGTCCAAATAGGTTGGTTACCAAGAAGCCCGCTTTACCGGGCAGCGGTAAAATAATTGTCGTTGCCAAGGACTCACTAAGTCCTCTCAGATAATTGAGAGGCTCTCCGAATACTCCGTATCTGTGTACTGCTAAGTACCAATACGGACGAGGTTTATTTTCGTTCAGATGAGCCTATTTATTGTGGTAATTTGTTCGGTATACAAACTAGTATGTTTGTTATGTAGATGTTTTAGTATTTTGTGGTTGCTTTTTGTGTAGTTGGTGGAGTTATTGATGGTAGAGAACAAGTGTCCGCTACTTCGCAATATCTGTGGAATTTGTATTACGTTATTTTTTAATGTTCATCTCAGATTTATAATTTACTAAACATAATATACCTACCTTTATCTGTTACTATTTTCCAACGATAAACTCGACAAACACAAGACTCAAGAGCTTGTTATCCGCAAGAAAATATGTAGCTGTAGGCATTCAGTGGCGGGATAGGCTGATCAATCATGAGCCTACCCCTTCTATCCCGCCCAGTGTCGGCGCGAAAACAAACGGTTGCCTAGCAACGCACCGGGGCGGGGGCGCCCACACGACCCGCTACCGCATCGCTGAACCCCACACACGACACATACGGCTCACACACACACACATACACACCCGCACGATGCACAAACTTCACTCGATCTATGAACGAGTGCGAGACCCTGTACATGATGGAGTTTGCAATGTCACGCAACATTCTTGGGTTCTGCTGTGTTTGGTTGTACCTTCACGCTATTGTCGCTAGTACAAAAGCAATGTAAGGTATCTGTGTGTTGCACTTAAAAAATCATATTTTACGAAAGGACGTTCGATAGTCATAAAAAAAACATCTTGTAATAGTGTTATGTCTAATCAAGATAAAAACAAAAAAAGGTGCTTATATCACAAGATATCGACGTATCTGTCGATATTCACAGATACTTACATAAAACGGGAGTAAGTACAAAAATATTCGCAAACATATCATCCGAAATGAGTTGTTATGTGTTGGTGTAATTGAGAACCGAAGAGAAGGTCGGCTGGCACGGCGCGCGGCGCGGTGATCCATCATCCCTCCGCTGACCGCTCGCCGGCGGGAGCACCCCCACCGCCACCCTCTCTTACTTTTCACTTTCTCTACATATTTTAAGGAGAATAAAACTTTCCCTTCACCCCCGACGCTTTTATTTTCTTCGGAATTGTAATAGAGTCGCGGTCACAGTTCGTTTCCGGTGAGATTCGGCAGTTCGGGATTCGGGACACTTCGCGAATCTTACTTGTCTCATTATCGTGACGATGACGGCTTCACTCAGACATTCTAATGTAAAAATGTTATCTCGAACATTTGTAATTCTGTTGGGAGTCAACTTCGCTTACCCGTGTCAACTCTAACTTATCTTTTAAACGATTTCTTTGTAGCCCATTTAAAAGTTGCTTACGTAGGTGGCGCCGCGTAATTTGTATCAATCTATCTGCTGCGAAAAATAAAGGTCGTTTGTAATGTCGAAGACGTTGTTAGGAATCAGTTGGGTTCACTGGAATTTTGATTAGGATTCCATGAATAACCCGTAGAAACTGTTTTGGGGTGAAAAAAGTATTGTGTTCTTTTAAAAAAGGAAATTGAAGAAAGATCTCTAAAGTAATTGCTTTATTGTGTGCCTAACGAGAGCCATAAATATTGATTGATAAACATACAAAGATGCATTACAATGAGCAGGCAAGATTGTGAGTATCGTACCGAGTCGGTGAGCGGGTCGCGGTGGTCCGGCAGGCAGCATCACAGTGTCTATAATAAATGAACGGGCGCGGGGGACGCTGACCAATGGTAGTCCCTCCCTCAATCAATATGATGGACTCGGCCGCGAGGGGACGATCGCTCACTGATTTTTTCCCTCGCTGACAGGGCTCGGGAGGACGCGTTTTTGCGCCCTCCGTGCGGCCACGCGAAGGGAGCTCGCAATTAATAAGTGCGTCCGAGGACCGCCGTGTCTCGTTATAGTTCTGTACCCGACTGATCTTATTGTTCCTCCTTACAAACATTGGACACTCCTTTTTCTTGTACGAGATAAATTGTTATTGCGTATCCCCTTTTATAATTACTTTTATGGATCTGCGTATGTGTGTGCTATATGCAGGCCTGCAGGGACGTTCTAACATATTATCATTGCTTTTTTTTTGAGAATAACGTGTTTTATGTAATTTTAGTTTTCGTTTCAGGCCCTATCTGGTTTTGGCATACTTAACTACAATATTAAAATTATTTGAATCGAGTTTACACATTAGATTATCAACCTATGCATAGATATTAAGTATTTCTATGAAAATTAATAATTATTAATATTTTGTTCAAACTCTCATTAAAATAAGTAATTATAAGCAAACATCTTTTAATATTCGTCGTGAGTCCCTTATTCATGAAAAGCAATTAAAAAGCAATTAGACTAGATTGCTTAAAATTCATACTTCTCACTCAAAGTAAGCTTCGGAAAATTCTGTCGAAAACATCTCGCAGTTTCAAACATCGAAATCTTAATCTAAGTTTAAAATTTCTTCGAGAATCGGCAAATTTTGCACTAAGTCATTAAAGTATAAAACTTCGGTCATTTCGTTGGCGTTGCTTAAAAGCCTTTTTAGGCGGAGGAAAGTAATCTTTCATTAGGCGGGGGAGGAGCTAAAACGGAAGTTCTCTTTGAAAGGAAAATTACATGTCGGATGTGTCCGCGTGGCGTTCGCTGAGATGGATTTTAATTATGTCAAACAAAGTTTAGAGAGAAAGTTGGCGACGTGACGCGGCCGCCATTAGCGAGTGTGGTATTAGCAATACCCAGATCGTTACAGTGCGAACACTCGCTAATGACTCCACTCGTGATTCAGCTTCAGTACATTGTTTCTCTCCTTACAACTTGTGCATTAAGCCGCTACGCTGAAAGCTCACCCCGATCTGATGAAACCAACTTAAAAGTCCATTAAAAGTAAGTATACTTCTTGTTAGATTAACTGAAATTTGAAAGAAAAAGGTTTCTGTCGAATGGTATTATGTTTTAGTAGATTAACAAATAATATTGGATTAGTAATACTTTAGTATTTCTTTGATAACTAGGTAAGTAGTCGTAATACCATATCATAAACGTTAGCAGTATGTACATATGTAAATGGTAATAATGCACATGAAAACATGGATAAAAGAATAAAATCGCAACTAAAACCGAGTACCTTAGTAGGTACAGTAAGCAGAAGATAGAGGTATCTTCTGCTGTTATATAGAATCTTTACGTAAATGCTCTAAGTCCTCCAATGGAACTAAAATCACTTGTAGATACTTTCTACAAAAACTTTCACAACAGAACCCAGATTCAAAGTTATCAATTATTTTAACAGCAATGAATAAAACGGCTGTATTCCACTGATAGCTATTTGAATGGGCTAAAAGGTGCGATAAATCGGCCACGCCCGGCCTCGCGGCTCCTATAGAAATGTATGGCACGACCACTGGCGTTAATCAGAATTCAGTTGCCATTAATTTGATTAGGGTTAGTGGGCGAGGGCCTATCAATCCGCCACATTACCATGCCGGCTACTAACAGGGCTATCAAGCTTGTTATACGGTAGTCACTGATAAGATTACCAACTGTTATTATACTTGAGTACGCGTAGCGGTGGTGTAGATGTTTCGTGATTGTTTTATAAGTGTTACGGCTGTCGTAGAAGATACATAAATTGTATTAATGTTTATGCTAGGGAATAACTTTCTAAATATTTAGGTGTAGTGCATGGTAGTGTGATAGTTGTCGAACTATCAGTGACGTATGTTGGTATATTTTAAATGTTACTGTGCTATTCACATATGAGCGTCTTGACCACTGACATCACTGCCTTGTACAGTTTCTGTGCAATGCGCACTTCGGTGTACACCGCTGTTGTGTCTAAGATTTGCAAAACAGTGAACAAATTCAAATACTGTGTTTTAACAAAACTATTCCCTGTTTCATTGGACAGCCCTCGCGGCTTGTAATTTCGACCGATTCGTGTCCAGTACTTTTAGGTCAATTAGGCAGAGTCACACCCGCGGCGTCCGCTAACTAATCACTGGGCACGCCAAACTTTATGCCGTGTTAATTTGACTAATGCGCGTCGGATTACAACAGTGATAAACTGGCCTAACCGACGTAAAACCGCGCGTCCGTCATTCATTTATGCTTAATTTGTTTACACGAACGATTACTGTTGTTTGCTGTAATAGTTATGAATTACGGAGTTTTAAATAATCATATTTTTCATTTAAATATAGGTTCTGAAACATATTTAGGCCTATACTCAATTGTATAACGCTCTGATTGATGTGTCTTTGTTTCTGGAGGTCTTTTCATAATTCCAATCACATTTAAGGATAGAAGTGCCATCCTTTGATCTTTGCATTCCGATTCTATAGTCGAAATCGACCATTGCTAGTTACTTACAGTAATGACCAAGAAGGGGTGCATCAACCGGATGATAAATATAAATTAAATAATCGCGGGAGAGGCAATTAGGTAGCGGGCAGAAGGTGCCGTGTCCAGCGACAATTAGGTCGTGCTACTTAACCAATTAGGAGGAAACAATCGCCCTCATAGCGACCACTACAGTGTGAATACGCCCCTATCAGTGCGCCGACCGAACATCGCTTTATGACGTTTTAAAAGGCACCTCATTATTTACAAAAAAAAGGAAAATTCGTCCAAAACACATTCGTAATTGGCCTGCACTCATAGGGGACAATTTATGCTTTCATACAGTTATTGTTGTTCTGGGAGTATCAGTAGTTCCATGACGTGTCGCTAATACATTACTTATTCAGCGTAGTTTATGTTGGCCATGTTTTGTAACTATTTTAATTCAATCAAGTTGCCGGACATTGTTTGGGAGGCATTAAAGTAATTTGGTGAATAATCCCCCTTTCATTACCATTGTTCGTGTGAAACATGACATGCGGTAGACTCGGTTTATGTCTCTAAACGTATCTTTCTGTAAAAAACTTGTTTTGTTTCGAACTCGGAGGGATTACAATTTAAAATGCTTTTAATAGCACTAACAAGGATATCGTGTCAATGATAATAATATGTATCTCCATAAAAGGAATAAGTGATAATTTGTAAATATATGTTCTCAAATTGTTAGTACAGTCATGCGCATAATCGTTTTGAAATTAAATGTCCCGTAAGCTTAAAATGTTCATAGATTTCTTTAAATACAGTATGGAGAAACTGGTTGGTACAGTATAATGTTTTATCAAAAACATTAGATGTGACATTTTTACGTTGTATTTGTAAAGCATTAAACAAAGTCCTAAGCTGTAGGCTTTAGTAAAATATTACGGGACTAAAAAGGCAATTTTAGATATCATTTCGTACCCGTGAGGCATAAAAAGGGTTGGCCGTCTTTCATCCATTTACTGTGTAGAAAACAATTCATAGTTTTACATTTGTACGATGAGATTATTATTATGTAAGATTCCCTTATATTATAAATAAAATCAATTTTAAATATTTGTTATATTCTTGTAAGTAAAGAGACATTTTGAATGCAATCGTTTTGCAGCACCTCGCAGAAAATAATTGAACTCTTTTAATATCCATTGCATTCCCATACCATATTTTTGTTTAAGAAAACACTTTTCTCTTCCACTGTACTAAACTAATATGGCCGGTTGTGTTCAATTGATGGGAGAGGGTGACTGTACTTAATTCATTTGTGGTCGCATGCGGGATCATTTTATACTCTTACCACCACGATACATGGCATCACCACACCGATGCCATTGCCTTTACTACTCATCCGAATGTCATGTCTTTGTAGGTTGGGAGGGGTGGGGGGCGGGGGGGGGCATTAGGACATTAACGTTACACAATGTCCATGTCTATTTCATCCGATAAACAGCCGTTCTGCAATCCCGTAGTAGTGATTAAAAAACGACATACATATATGAGAGTTTGTGAAGATACATCAAAATAACTATGTTGCAATACAAAAATCTATCAATTGAAAGTTTCATAAAAAAAAAAAATAAGAAAGTTAACAAGAACGTACAGACAGAATTATTATTCAAAACCGTTAAGTTCCCAAACAGCCATACAAGTTTGATTCTCACAAACAGGTTTCTTGATCTCGTAATTCGATATATCTAACCAAAAAAACGAGATCCTTAATCTTAATCAAAAGCTTACAAGCGATTCAGAATAAAAAACATAAAGAATTCACTTAGAGATGAGCCCCGCCTTCCACGGGATTGGTTGATAACCCCACCGCGGCGAAAGGGTTATTATTAGACCCCAACCGAAGCCGCGCGCGCGCCGCCTCGCGTCGTCTTTTAAGTTTTTTACCGCCGCGGTTTATTTATATTTTTTACCAACACACGACGCGTTTCGATTGGGTGAAAGGGTTAGGGTATAAATAAATCCGTGGCGGCATCTACGTGCGGCAACTTTACATAGGGCGTGCCCTTTCGCGGTGAAAGGGTTAGTTTAATTGTTGTTTTGTAAGGGGATGTCAGATGGGGTTAAGTGGAAGCGTAAATCATGATATATATAGGCTGTTATGTATAGGAATATTATCCCGATATGGCTACGAGATGGCGCTCGTAGCACTCGTGTGCCGCGTGTAGATAGTGTAACTTTTAGTTTTGCTACAGTTTAATTTTTGATAAGTGCCTTTTATGATTTATTTCTAAAATTATCAATGTAATATTAAAATGTGGATGGGTATGTATAGATACTTCGCTATAACTCGCATGAAATAAATGTGTCCTTCTTGACGATCGATCGATATTACGAATACATGTTGAATGACACCTTAAACAACTTCTAATGCTCGACGTCATCATTTCATTTCGATTGTACTTGTAGAGACAGCTTATAAATTCATTCTGTGTTTCTGAATTTAAAATTTAGTAAGAATGCGCTATTTAAAAGTAACAATTTAACACTTAGCGTAATTAAACGTTACCAATGAAACATACACGTGCGTAGCGAATTTATCACATTTTGTTAATCTGTACGAAACATTCGAACATGAACGATAATCCGGTGACAGTTTAAATTAAAGCTTTGTTGATTTTACGTTTATGCAAGTGTCATAAAGTGTGCGATAGTTTCGGAGATGTGACGTGATGTTCAGACCTACACGGGGATTAGAGAGGTAACACCTTGCTGGTTTGTGATCCTCGAGGGCTTGTCAACGCGGTTATAATACTGCTCTACACAGCTACATTTAAAGGGATTATGTTTGCGCTATTTGGTGATTTAGATGTTACTAGTCATGGAGTTCTCCGTTTATTAGGTTTTATTACTATAAATTTTTAGAACAGACTGTTCTGTTGGAAAAAAACATGATGACAACAATGGAAATTGTAAGTCGTCAATATTTGGCGCTTATTTTTTTCTGTCATCCAATAGTTTCTTTAAAAAATACAAATGTCTACTATTCAATCAACATTTTGCTTGTAACATCAAATTCCTTGTCAAAGGAGCGATACGGTAGTGTTGCCAGAAAAAAACTAAAACATTCATTTATCATGTCCTTTGTACGAATAAAAATCGATTTAAAAAACAAAAGCATCAATTAAACAAACGTACGCAAAAAGATAGCAGGTTGGCAACAAAGAGGCCGAAGCAAATTATCTTGCCAAATCTTTAAATATAAGATCTGAGATAGATGGTATGTCACTGGACCCAAAACAACCCTAATATTTTAAAGTTGGATCATCTGAGGCGGACTGCGGCGGCTATAAATTATCTATTAGGCGAACATCACTTGACATGTCCACAATAGGCTAAGTTAACTTTTGTGCAACCGGGTTGAAGTCGGGGGCGAACAATGTGCCTACGGAACCCTTCCTCACCTGCATTCCCACGATGCGATCTCTAGAAAGTGTATCGACGCATTGCACAGGAAAAAAAAGTTTGCGCAAATAAAATTTCACGTCAAACATTCAAATTTTACGTGAAAGGGTCCGATTCGATTGGGTGTTTATTTAAATAGAACATGTGAGCGGTGCGTGCGTGGGAACTAACGACTGACGATGATTACGTCAACTATTACAGTATGGATGCCGACGGGTTATTGTGACTACTTTCATAGTTTTTTTCTTGAAGAAGCGGAGTATAAACACCTACCTACATATGAAATCGATTGAAATTATTAATACTTTCTTTGGCAGAGTAGGTAGGTACCTCACACATCGTATTTTATAATCGGATATTTGTTGTTTATTGATACAATAGGTGTTTAGCTGATACTAGACAAGGTGTCGCGATTATACGAAAGGACAATAGGTATCTAATTATTATTAATGCCATTAACTATAGCGATTTGAGAAGGCCTACGTTCTTCTAGCGGACGGCTATGAGCTGCTACGAAGTTGACGCTTTAAAATCTTAATTGTTTATAATAGTGATTTAGTTTTAGTTTCTGGAGCCCCTGTACCTCAAGCATGTCATAAAGATTATTTCTCACGTAGTTTCACGTATCCCATACACATCAAAGCTCACCTTACTGAAAACCCGATAGCGATCAGAATGCATACAAAATGATAGCAACCTTCCAATAGAAATTCATAGAATGCAAATAATAACGAAATCTCCGTCAATCTAGAGGCGAAGGGCGCATATTCCCACGTGTTTCTGCTTAACATTCGCATCTGATCGGACAAAAACCGAAGAAGGTCAGTATCCGAGAGAAACTGCGGTGCTCTCGTATTGCACAGACCCTTTCACTCTCGAATATATGTACCTGCGCTTTTTACTGCCTTCCCGGAATCGCCTCCGTTCAAGGGACCGACCACCGAAGAGTCTTGTGTCTCAAAGTTTTGTGTCGAGCGTGATGATTGATTAGATGATCATTTTGTAGGTATCATAAGGTCAGATTGTCTAATTATTAAAAAATATACATAATAGTGTTAAATTCGGGATCTCTCTGTATCTTAAATTATGTCAATGTTGATTTAGATCATCAACATTGACATAATGATATGCCTGGTTGAAAAATTATAGGATACATTTGAAAGAAGTTTGAGAAACAGAGTTTATTGCGCCGAATGGGCTGTAATATTTCGCAAATTCTTCTTTTACGAATGAGCCTAAAAATAAATCAAATCTATATGGGATGGTCACAAAAAGTCGGGTTAATTACTCGCCTTTGGGATACTCCTATGAAAGGATGTATCGTTTTTCACTAAGTATGCAGTAGGTATCCATTTCTATCTTGTCCTTATAAAAACGGATTGGAACCAAATGTTTTCGGCCAAATATCTGAGGAGAAGAATTCGGAAGGTAGGGTAGTTGCTATTTTATAAACTTTTATTTAACTTGCCTTTTTAGTTTGTTATAAAGGGTGTAAATAGACCCTTAACATATCCGAAAGGCACTCGTTCTCCCCGTCTTTGCGATATTTTTTTTGTTCTAGACCATACCGGGAACCTTCTAGTTACGGAGGTATTGGAGATATTGGGGGTTACACCCTCTATGTATTGGTCAAATCTAGCAACTGAATTTCAAACCAGTTCTCTCCAACCGATTGAGCACACACCTTTGGTTCTGGTTACAATACATTTTTATGACAGACATGACAAGATCCTGCAGCAGAATCACCTCCTCACAAGATAACTCCTCAACGGTTAATAGTGAAACTTTGTATACGCGTGCAATGTTGACAGATAAACCTATTTTTTTTTTAAGTTTAATTTCTGTTTATTAAAAACTAATTTTGTCAAAAAAACAAAAAGAACTATATTTCTATGGGTAAGAACATAAAATACATACCGTAATTTTATCGATTAAGAGCTTGTAGGTTTTGTCAGCTGTTGTAGAGGACGATTGATTGAATGCATCTAGAAATTCTTAGAACTTATTGAAATAATTTGCCTTATTATCTATCAACGAAGCATAATAACGTAATTTCATAAAACGTTTTTATTATTGTAAAACTAATCCTATTTATATAGGTACAGGATTATCTTTTTTTAGAAATTGCAACATGTTCTAATCTTAATTTACAAAATATTTAATTCATACTTTCTTATTGCTACAACTTAGTATCTAACGCTATACCATCAAGGACTTGTATTTTAACCGTTTTGCACAATTTGATTGTATTTTGCTGTAATAGAAATAGTTTTTGCTAGCAAATTTACCCAAATCTCTCCTTTGTATTCAGGTAAGGATTCATTTTTTTTCTGTAACCAGTCTACGAGAGACACATTTTGAACTTAAACCCATTAAAATAGAGTTCAAACTCAAATGATTTTCAACTTTCGATTTGTAACTTATTGATGTAGTATTGAAAATCGATATCGCAAGTTTCGATCATTTATAACTCGCGTCTGACGGGCAAACAAAACCGATGATAGAAAAAAATATCGGAATGCGTAACTGGAAGAGTGGAAATGAAGTATTATTGCAACACTTGCACTTTCGATGGCGTCTTTTGTCGGATCGGATTGCGAGCGGCTCCGGTTTCATAGCAATTGTTATCATACCTACACGTGGTTACATATGACATGATATATAAAATGTGTATTATTCTTCTATGTATGTTTTCGGTTCCAGTAAATAAAACATTTGCAACCTTGAGACGTTTATTAGCAGGCTACCTTTTTGTTGCCATTTTGCCACTGATGTTTTCCGAATATTTTACTGAATGAACCAAAAATTGTAGTTGTAAAAACATTAAGAGGCATTATTAGGTAAAGTTTCAACATACAAACTTCTCGAACAAAAACCGTCATTTGCTTATGCAGGTAAGCAATAGAAGTTTTTTACTTAAAACTAACTGGCGAAATGTGGGCAAATAGTCCATATTTGGTACACATTTGTTTAACCATTCAGGGATTACATGTGTGATGCTTTTACAGACTTCACTGAATTCCCTAAAGATTGCAATAAAGATGGCCGTTACAAATAGCACTATTTTACTTCCGCTACATTACAAAACAGCCACAAACTCTTTCTACCATTTCCTCACAAATTATGTGCTTCAAATTATGTTCAACCAAATTCCTTTCAAATATATTTATTTGGTTTCGAGTGGATAATGGTCGAGTGTTCTATTAAACATGTATCTGTTCAAGTTCTTGTTAGTACAGTCAGTGATGCCTAAAAGGACTTTGTCGGCATGTGTACAAGCACTATACAATAGTAAGTGTACGGGTGATTTCACACTCTAGTGGGCCCCAGCAACGCAAGCAAACCATCGCTTCGATGCACTGCGAGACCGCAGAGAATCGTAAGCAAACGAGAACTAACAATATGTTAGGCAAAATAATTACAACATAAAGAAAGTCTGCACTTGAAGAGTTTCAATTTGGTAAACATGGTATTAGGGACTTCAACGGGTACATTTTTCATTAGTTTTTGAATAGAGAGTTGAGATCACATAATGTTTGGACCAATGATATTATAAATAAAAAGAGGTACATATCGCACTAGCGCGCGCAAATTGTTGAGGATAAATTCAGACAATTGTCGTAATTTAAGTACTTCAAGCGCAATAGCTATCTCTTTCTGTATCATACGTTCCGTATTATCTATCGCAGTCGTAACAACGCAACGATATTTGACCGCCGCTCAGTATGAATGTAGCGTATCTTCTATATAATCATTGAATTGGACAAGTATGCTTGTCTCTCATGAGATAAATGTGCACCAACTTTAAGAATGATATGAAAGAGAAAGGAGTGAATGATGTCGTGACGTCTGACAGGGGAGAAAGGAAGAAGAAAATGTGTTGCGCCGACCCCAAATAGATGGGACAAGGTCAGAAAGATGATGAGGATAAATCAAAAGGGTAATCATTACATATCAAAATAATATTTTCAGCTTAAAAGCAAACTTTACACATCATACGTTAACCATGTAATCTATAATGTCAATACTCAAGTTGTGACGCGTTTATGGTGCATCGCGTATAGCACGTCGCGCATCGCACGCGAAGACTTTCGCTCGCCTGCACTCGAGAGCGCGCACACGTGCACATTATGCGTCTCAAAGGATTTTTTACAATAAAACATGCCGCTTTTTGCTTTACCCACTCTAAGCTCGATTATAACCTTCTTACCTACATTTGCTCCGGTTTTTGTGCAAGTGAAGCCGCGCGAAATGTTACTTTTAACTGCTTTTAACCATTCCTATTGAAAATCGCCGCTTTTTGAGAATTATTGAATGAAACTTCGTCACTATATTGACCTATATTTCATAAAAGCTTATAAAAAGTATGGATAAGGATGCTCATACAAAATACTGTATATTAAATCAAATGAGCTAGAAAGTGTCTGGCCAATAGTTCGTAGACCAGTGCTACGACGTGCTACGACATGCTACGAAAATCTATTACCAATCATTCAAAATTTATAATTTACGATGCACCATATACCTATATAATGTTCGTTGGTTTTATCATTGTAGGGCCTCGGGACGTTTCTATATTTAAGAGTAGTCGATCCGCGAACCTTACCTCTTGTTGGACCATTAAAAGATCACTTAAAATACACTTGTTTTTACCTTTGATCTAAAATAGAAAGTAGAAGCAAGTCCATAAATTATTTTGGAGTTGTACTAAAATCTTTCCGTAGGACAAAATGATCATTTATTTGTTGTACATTAAGGTATGGTTTCATTAATGATAGGAAGCTAGCTTGGCTCTAGTAGACAGAAGGGAATCCGGGTGTGAACAAAAACCGATGTGTGACGAGCCTGTGGTTTTTGTTTATACATAGTGAAGTGTGGATGAGACGCCTCGCATATGGACCCGCAGGAAGAACTCGCGAAATATCGCTTATCTTTTGCTTGTGCAATATTAACAGGGCTGCTGCTACGAAAGTTGTATGATTGTGTTATTTTGTTTTAGTAAAGAAACTGAGGATACAGTTATAAAATGAGTTAGTGGAAAAGCTAAGCTCATGAAGTTATAGTAGAACTTGTATTTACGTTTTCTTGTTAGCAGCGAAGTTGTACGCTGCCAATGCATGCGGACACGAGAAGCATACTTGTTTTTAATTTATCAAGGGTGCTGTGACATTTGAAGCTTACTTGCATAAGCCTAAACTACATTTTACTCTATACTATGGTTTGGTTTGACAGACCAGTGACAATTAGAAGAAAAAAAAACACCTACTCAATTATAAAAGTAGTTGTGTTCGTCTTGCGGGACGAAATCGTGGTGGTAATGTAAACATAAGTTTATTTGCAAACATTAAATATTATGTAATACCAAACATGACGGCATCAACCCTGGCATGGTTGCGTCGTCTCCCACGGTTGGTGTAACCTGAGTCGGGTGTCCGTGGCTTCCGTCCGGCTTTTAGCGGAGTCTCATCGGTCACCGCGCCCCGCCCGCTCCGCCGCACGCCGCCCATCCATCCTCGCACATATCTAATCAAACAATGTCTCGTGTACGCTACGCCTACGTACACCGCGGCACTCACATTCCAGTGAAAGCATATAAAGGCATCAGACAGAAATTAACGCGATTGTCCTGTGTAGGTGTCAGATAAAGGAAGCTGGGCGCGAGGTGGTGCGGGCGCGGACGCGGCGCCTCCTGGGGTCATTAATATTAATTAGGCGCGGTGCTGCCGCCGCTCAGGCTCAATGCGCGGCCTCTTTGCTTCTGACTCGCTGCGAAAATTAATTACTCGCAATCTTTATGTTCCAATTATAAAGGCCTTCGCAACAAATTAAATCTGTCCGGAGCAGGCCTCTTTTGAGAGAGGTTTCACTCTCTTTGTGGGCTTGATAAATGTTCCTTTGCAAAAATTCTTTGAATTCAGCAAAATGTAGATATTTGACTTAATACGTAAAATAACGAATATCTGTGGAAATTTAAAAAGCAATTCAATTATAAAGATTTAACAATGAGATGGCAATTATAGTAGAAGTTCGTTACTATGAATGTGGACGTGTGTAATTGTATGTTATTTGGTGCTCGTCGAGGGAATAAAAGCGAAACCGATTCCGAGATCCAGCTTTTGCATAAGTGTACACGACTTCCGCGTTGACTGAGCAAAAACGAAATCTCATAGAAAAAACTACAAGTTTCCCTTTCATCGTGAGGCAAAATATTTAACGGCCGTAACCGGATATCTTGGCGCGGCTCTTGGAAACAAAGAAAAAACCACCAACGTGTTATTACGCGAAACCAACATTTAATAAGGCTATTTTTTATTTTGCATTGGTTTTGGTTATCCATTAATTCGCTTTCGGCAAAAAATATTTGGGTGTACGAACGCCTGCGTCGTATTTGAATAGTTTGTTGGCGCACTCATTGTTGTAGGAAGATGCGGAAATGGGATATTTTCTTTCTAGAGAAATATAATATTCTGTGGCTTTATGTTGACCCGATGCAAAAACTTTGCAACCAGGAATAATTGTGCAATTTTCGATACTTGTACGTAGAAGGTGTGCTTTCAGCTCCTGGTTGTGTTCAACACAAAACTCTTTTATAAAATATAATAATATTTAACAAAATAATATAATAGAATAGCTTTGAGTACTTGTACTATCAATGTCAATTTAACTAACAAAAACCTTAGCGATATTTGCATAAACATCGAGCAAAAGTAGGACATCCAAAAATAGTGCTGTGGTGTCTAGATTAAGATAAATTAGACACCGAGCTAAAACGGGGCCAGTTCATTAATTCAGACGATTCTATCTATTGAATGAAGTATTCAGAATATTTGAGGTAAAAACCAACATTTCGTGCACGTGTTTTCGCTTTGCTAATGTTCAACAACATATTTAATAGCGACCTACCTACCGTGTGTTGTCCTTTTATGATCCAACTTAGACATTGATATAATTTTGAGTGACGTCGTCCACACAATGGTAAATCTGTATTAAATGCTCTTTTGACACTAATGTTTTCTATAACATTCTATTCTGTATAGTATTGGACAGGAAACGGTTATTAAAAACCTCAAAGGATCGAGATGTCAATTTTGTCGATATTTATATAAAAAAGTGGATTTATCTGAAACACTTTTTATGGATGCGTGAAACACGCTTATGTGATTTAGGTAGTTTGGTAGAAGGACATTGCGAAATGTTTACCAACCAAGATACTAAATTCAAACAAAATAATCTTGAAACGTGTTTTTATTTTAAATATTAAAGGGTATGATAATATGAACATTCATACAATTTTAATAGTTCTTCTAAAAACGTTTTCTGAAAAAACGAACATTCTACATTTTAAAAAGAACTTTAAAGTTCTAAGCCAGAAACTTGGATAAACTATTATTTTGTTTTCTATATGTTGAAATCAACCTAGCTGATCACCTCATTCCATATTACAGTTTAGCAAGTCACGTAAGTCATGCAAAAGATTATTCCCCATCCCCATCTAGTGGCCACAGACAATATGTGACCAAGACAATTGTTCTGGGAACGCGTAGATCTCTATTAATTTGTTTGTAAAAAAACATAAATCGATTTCCTGTCAACAACTGACCAGACACAAGTGGCAGGAGATGTGAAACTCAAGATTAATGAATTCACAATTAGATACGTCCGAATTGAAATGAAATTGGACTTTTGAGATCGGAAGTTGGTGAATGGTGCAGTATTGATGAATTGTTTCGAAATGTTGAAAAAAGTGCGGCGTCCGCAAACTGTCCCGCAGCTGGCCTTCAATTTGAGTAATCCGATCAATATTTTTTACTTCCTTTAAGTTTTTTTTCGACAGATATCTGACGTCAATCACGATGTGGGTACTTGCCTAAGGAGTGTTTCCCTTCGTGTGGGATGCACGCGATTTAGAACGAACTAACAGAAAAATGGTTCAAGTAGTAGTTTTGCTGAGGGCATAGTGCTAACTTCTTCGTTCTTTTTCGTGTGGTTAGTGCCTCATCTGGTGTCAGAGTTTTTATGCCGCTCATGGGCTTCTGGCTTTGCTTTACATACCGTCGAAAAATACCTGTAAAGCATGCTGGTTTCCTCACGCGGTTTTCCTTCACCGAAGCAAGTGAAAATAATTATACAATACGCACATGAATCCGAATAATCAGAGGTGCGTGTCTTGGGTTCGAACAGTGCTAACTAAAATTTTGCTAACTAGAGTTACTGAATAAATCTCTCATTTTCGCGCTTCTGACGGAAAAAACCTCAACTTTGAGAACCATTTTTCAAACTAAAATTATTTTATTGATCTCAACAGAAATGATTCTTGAACTTTCGGGTTTACAGGTCCCGGATTGCAAATAGAAACGTCTTTAACAGTGTGTTGTGTGTATTGATTTGTGTATGAAATTGGACAAGCGGAGGGTTCGAGAGGTTACACAAGGGCTGTTGTGTGGATCGCGTCAAAGATGTTGTCAGTGGCAGGAGCGAAGGCTACGGAGGTACGGATGTCGGCTGCCAGTCTTTTTGGTTTTTAAGTAGTTATTTTTTGATGTACGGTTTGGTTGATAACATTTAAAAAAACTCTCAAATTGTCAAATTTCGTAAATCAAACTTTAACATTCTTAATAAAGGGTTGTGGCAAAAGCCCTGAAATAGGCTACGAATGATAATTTGTCTTTGCAAAAATACCAGCAAAAATACCCACCCAGTAACTGGGTTGTGGATGTCAGATGCATCCGGTTAGACTGGAATCTAATCCCAACATATTTGGGAAAAGTCTAGGCACATCTGCCTAGCCTGATGATGAGGATGATCGGACTATCTGGGAAAATATAAAATAGCAACTTACTAACATGGTGCATTTTCGTCAATGCGTGGTTGCAGTATTTCTGAGTAAGTTCTCCGTTTTGGACACAAATGTGTACGCGTCCTTAGCGCCGCAGGAAGCAAATTGCTTAGAGTACCCTATCGGACCCTAGGCTCGTGTGTGAGAGAGGGTTGTCTATCAAATATCCTGTTTTTATTAAATAATATGTTAGTTTTTCTGTTTTTAGAGAAACATTTCTATCGATTATCAAGTTGAGACTCTGTAAATATTCTTGTAGACAAACAACCCTAAGGATTACTGGAAAGATTGACCCCAACCTCGTAAATTTCGGCAAAAAACATCGCATCAAAATGTAAAATTCTAATCTTATTAACAATGGGTAGTGTATATGAAAATATCTTTTATGCGAACTCGCACCTGGACGGTTTATTTGTTGTCCATGTCCACAGGTCAAAAAATATTCAATAGATACCGTCCAACGGATTCCCGTTACATAGTCGTTGGTAGGTCACTTTTTATCCACATTTTTTGGTAAAAAACGGCATGTGCTCACAAATTTTGCATTTGGCTGCATCACAATAGCACGCGTCATGTCGTGTCGTGCGTGCGAGCACGAGTGCAGATCTATTATATTTTTTAAAAATTGCGAATTGATGTCAAGCTAAGCACCTATTGTATTGTGTGGCGTCCTCACACCGCTAAGATGATTTGCTTTAAGTTTCATCTTGTGAACTCTCAACATTGTCCTAATGTGACCTGTCATGTTTTGAATATGAAGGTTTTGTGATCCAATATTCTTTTGTATGTTTTAATATGTTTTTAATTGGTGAGCTTCTCGTTACAGGATAAAAAAATTTGTCACTTTAAGTTGTCGGTTTGGAGATGTGCTGTGAATGTTAAAACATTATAATCGAAAGCAAATACGGGTTAGACGTTTCTGAGTTTTATGATTATAGAGATATTCGAAGTGTTTTTCTAAGGAAAGGATACACGGAGTTATGAATCTTTGCTTATCGGATCAGATATGCAACATTTTTTTAGTTTACTTTTAGGTTTATGGTTATTCCATAGCCATTCATGATCAATACTCAGAGATAAGCGACAGGACACGTCCGTTGTTTGCATCAGACAAAGATCAACGCGAACTTATCTGACGTTTGTACAGGGACATTACAAAAAAAGTATGTCGATGTTATTTTTGAATTTGTGCAAGGCGTTTGACAGCGGACGACGAATCGTGTGATACAAAAGGTGACAGTTTCGACTGGAAGGAGTGCGACGGGCGCACAAAGGGCCCCAGACGTTTGAAAGACGTTATGAATGGGCTGAAAGAAGGAGTGATCGAGCAGTGACCGTCCGCCGGCCGCCGACCGCCGCTGGACCGCGCTCACAATGCCGCGCGATAGCATTAATCCTTTGTGAAAGGGAAAATGCCAACATTTACAAATGAACGGTTTACATAATGTACACCGTCTTCCGATCGCTGCGGATACCTACGGAACCGGTCCACCATCTATCTAAAGTTATACGTATACTAACACTGTTACCCATATGGGTTAGAAGAACACCTTAGTTATCTATATAAGGTATGGCCTTCAATTGAGGAAGTTAGGAATTAA
The DNA here is from genome assembly GCA_910589295.1 of Noctua janthe. NCBI lineage: Eukaryota > Metazoa > Arthropoda > Insecta > Lepidoptera > Noctuidae > Noctua > Noctua janthe. The sequence goes on from OU342560.1 coordinate 7,963,349, forward strand.
ATTCACTTATTAGAATGAAAATGGGACCATTATTTATTGATCAACATACAGGCAGCGTTGGGTGATCAGTAGATACTACATTTGGAGAGCTTAGTGAACTACTTTGAGGATCTATTTCTTAGCTTTTTGCGTAGATTTACGGTTATCATCTGTCATCTGTATTCAATTTTCACTAGAAAGGACATCCTGATTAGCTAAACAATGTTACACTATCCGTAATAATGACACTAATTGTAAAAAGATAAAGATAGTTCTATAAATTAACATCTACTATTACATAACAAGAATATGTTTTGTCTGGTAGCCAAATAACACGTAACCGCTCGTAATGTCCAGTTGGGGGAAAACATAAATCCAGCTTTAGCGTTGAAATAAAAAGAGGACTTCTGTAAGTGGGATAGTGTAGGATATAATTCACATTTATGCGGAGCGGCCGACGGTGCGTATCGAGTCGCCGGGATAGTTCGCAACGACAATTCTCCCGGAGAAAAAGGGAATTATTCATCACACCCGGAAGGGGAGAGCCCGTGACGCAAGTATGGAATAGCCACCTGCCGCGCCATGAACGGCCTATCCACCCCTGCTTAATCAATCGGTTTTGGACCGAAAGTTGACTATCATAGAGTCTATATTCAAGTGATTTTTTCACTCTGTCGGCTATCCTGATCAATTCCGAGGGTCCAGTTGACTGTTGCCAGTTGCAGAATCAAAAGTTTAAACGGCCGTCGAGAACAAAGGGCAGTCGGACAGGGCTACGCGGCTAGGGATAAATATTCAATGCGAATCCTTTGGAGGCGATATTTTATACTTTATTCTTGTTCGATTGTCGCTCTCACCTGCACGATGTAGGCTCTCGTAAAAGCCGAGAATTTTATATGAGAACTTACTTTGCTGGGGTTGAGACGAATAAATATAACGGACTTTGGGATCAGAGAAAAAAATCAAAAGAATAGATTACTCACGCTGCCCTAAAAGCAATAGGTGAATTTAATTACTATCCATTGAACTTGAAACGGTTTGATAGTTACAATTATCTACATTGTATTACTGCTCCTACTGGTTTTAGATCTGACAAAAAAGTAATTAATACAAAAGAATTTTGCAATATCAAAATCCCAACGTTTCCCTAAAATTGCAAAATTTGACATATTGATTGGCGTGTTAATGAAAGTCGATTTAATTGTTAAATATAAAAACGTTGTAATTAACACAACGCTCACTTTAAACTTTGACACGTTCTATTGAGGTGTCAATCTCCTCAAACAAGTTTGTAATCAATCATAAGATTGTTGTAACGATATCGGTTCTTGATGAACCGCCCTTCTATTATAATAAAGGAAAACCAGATTTTGTCCAAACTTTACTAAAATTTACATCGAAATCGCACACAAACACAAAAAAATAAACTGGTAGAAATTCACTTCATTGTGTGCGATTGATTCGTAACGGCCGACCGCTTTAATGTGAATAAAAATATTCACAATTTTTGTAATTCCGTGGCGAGCGCACATCTGTCGCTCACACGGAAGGGATCGAATCACAATTGTATGTTGGGCAATTATTTTTAGCGACTATTGCCTAAATATACGATTTCTTGAAAACAATATACTAAGCAAATAAATTTTACTTTACTTTACTTGTAATGGTCGTACAGACATAACTACCGGCTAACTTTTTGCGAGAAACAGAAGATTTTAAATGTGGCCTCGCTTTTTTATTCCAACCTGGTGATTTTTCTCGATATCTATTGTCAATGATTGTTAACTACTGCTGCAAAAAGTTTTGCAAGGCTTTATCTATATGGTACAATGCGTCTGAGGCGTCATAAAGCGTCGCTGTGGCCCAGTTTGCAAAACGGGTATAAAATATGTATTGTTTCAGATAACAACGCAATAGGACAAATTGCTTGCGCATGTCGGAACACTTTGTTCTGGACCCTTTTGTTTGTTTACTTTCGCTTTTAATGCTCGCTTTATGACGTCAAGTTGCGAAAATAAGGTTTGCGCGATATTTTACTATTTGCTTCATTATCTCTGAAGCACCCGACGGAAATATTTATACTCTCGATTTTAATTGCTTTAAGCACAAGCTATAATAGATAATAAGGCGACTCTTTTTAGTTCCAAGAAAACCTAAGACCAATCATTATTTAGAACATACAGGAAGGTATCGACATTGAATAGTGTCTATGAATAGCCTAGGTTCTTATTCACTCAGTATCCATTACTACATAGTTTCAATATCAGTGACGCAAATAAAGTGAAAGGGTTATCTTAAGAACAATACTTGCGTCGACTGTGAAAGGGTTCCTTTGTTTACAACATTGAATAAGCCTTTCAAACAATACACGTCTGTGCGAATAACCCTGCGCCAAAGAAAAGAAAAAGTAAGAGTGTTACACGAATACCTTTTATTTGCGAGCAAAGTGATGCGTCCTTGAATTCACTTCGGCAAGGCTTAATTGTGGTTTCTCGTCTTCAAAGAGTTGGGTCCTTTGAAGAGCGCGGTGGAGGATGGGGCGCGCGGGCTCCTCGAAACAAAGGAATCTCAGCTCTCATTTTCACTCTGGACAGAGGCTTCTTTATGAATAACGTTATAGGTAACATCGTCTTACATATTACGACAATTTTATATCTGTGTGTAGACAAAACTCATAAAATTGAGAGCACAGACATAAAAATGGTAGATCAACTTTATGTCCAATCTCCCATCTGTCATTAGGGCATGTGCGGTAAACAAGAATTCCTAAATCAACATTAGTGAGATGGCATCAGCAAACTTAAACTATAATTCAGCATTTAGAGTATATTTAGTTTAATTAACGATGTCGTCGTGATGGCAGATAGTGTTCCACCTGCCTCGTTGGCAAACTTTATAGTTTACTGCGAATGTTGAAGGGACAAAGATGTTGTTGTTGCCCAATTTATAGTTACCCTGGTAAAACACGGCCGCATGCCCCCGAACCCGAGGCAAGGTGGCAAGACGTGTGCCAGATAACAGACTTAAACATCCTGACAGATAAGGACCATGCACTACGAGGGAAAGGGACAGATACATAGTTTTTTATCTAAAAACTTAGTTGCACATATTTTGTACAAGCACAATAGAGCTGTAAGCTCCCAGTTACAGGGGTGCTTTTTGCGTAAAACTTTTGGGCACGCGACAGCAGCAGGTGGGAGCAATGCTCTTAAAAAACTTAGAATCTTTTTCGCCGTGCGTCGTATTGTTAAAGAACGGTGTCTTTAGTCTTGTTTGATTTATTGATGCTGATAAGGGTGCTGCTCCATAATAACACCAGTTCCGGTAGAAAATATATTTTATAAATAGAACTAATTAAAATATTTGACGTAGTCAGTACTATTCCTACTAGTCATTAAGATATGACTTTTTTTTAGACTAGTACATTAGTCTATCTTGCTCATCTTATCGGGTCATAAATGTTTGGCTACACGTGGGCAATCATTAGAAAATCCAAAAGTGTCCAACATTGCCAAACAAGGCAGGTGATCTAAATGGATGTTGTAAGTGTGGCAGCTCTGCACAGAAAAAAAAAATATTTTCAATCCTTTTTTTAGTATCTCAACCTACGACTTTCTCGAGATGTTTTATAGTTTTAAAGCAAGCTCAATTAAAAAGATGTGAGATTACTTTTATATTCGGGATGTAGTCCATCAAGATGGATTACCTCCCCACCAGTTACCATACATCTACGACGTTGATAGTCTATTAAACCCATTTGTGTCTTCCCAAATGATATAACCCGAAATAACTTCACATAATGTTGTCTAAAAAACACAAAACTCTAAAATAGGTGCAGCCAGCCAGCGACTCGTTTATTTCCCTGAGTCGGGACAAGAAGCAACACTAGGGAGGCGCGTGCTTACTAAAATGGTAAAAATAAAGTGGTAAAAATAGCGGGTACAATAAAAATGGTAAATTTACGCGGTCCGCCGTCTATGGTCGACACTTATGCTTTTTATGCGTGTTGTCTTTGGCTAATGATTGCCTCGTGAATGCTGCAAGGCCGCCTCGCGCCGGTAAAGTTCTGTGGAGCGGTAACTTGTTACGCCTACACATGTATTACCGAATTAGATGCGCGTACGAAGCTATCATTATGTTGTGTAATTATAGTGTATCCGTTCCTCTTCACTTATACTGAATCTGTATGAGCTCTTCCAGTTCTTTCGTCAGAAGTTGACTATGGCGAGATTCGATGGGAGCTGTATCAAATAACAATTTTTCTTGAAACTCCATTCAATGATATGGTATTGATACGCAAATCGCCTTTTCGTAGTAAAACACTTATTTTTACTGGCAATATGAGACATTCCGCAACTTTCATTTATATTTTCTATTTTTAATTTATTTATGTTCTGAAGAATAAACAGATATATTCGTATATCGCAGTGAATATTTATCTTTATAATAGATCGTTTCAAGTCTAAACAAATATGAAGAACCGTCCAATAGCTGTCCAACTGAAGGAGAACTGAATAGGAAGGTGATCTTGTGTTCTAATAAAAATAAAGTACTTTATTTTTTACTTTATCAAAAATAAAGTAAAACTAAGAAATGGTCAAAAGTGTTTCTGATATTTTTAACAAAGTGAAATATCGGACTTTTATAAATTAGCTAAGGCATTTGTGTCCAACTGTCCCAGCTCAACATTAAAAAACGAAAAAGACTTATATTTTTACGATATTGTTACGATATTAGTAACAATGATTAATAGTGTAGCAATTAAAATTCCAATACAAAAGAAATACAATTTCAATAATGCAAAGGAAATAATGTGACATAATGGTCATTTTTTATCGAAAATACTTAAAAAAAGATTTTCTATCCTTAAAAGTCGGCCTAATTACTGGTAATATATTCTTAATCGATGAACCTGTTTATGAATCGGTACGCTTTTTAACCGGAAAAGTATTTTATAAATGACTGTAGTTATCAGTATCGTTAACTAATCAAATTATATTTTGAAACGACGATGAATGATAGAACAGGGGGGGATGGGGGGGATGGGTGGGGGGATGGGTGTATGGTATGGTTTTTAACACAACTGAGCACGAAACTTACAATGTTTGGGAACTTAAATTTTCAACGACTGAATTTAAAAATAAGTATTTGTTGAAAAATTAAATTACCTATGGGATCATGGGATAACTTTATTCAGAAGTAAGGGATGGTGTAAGCAAGATCTTGAAAAGTATTAAGTTATTCCTAAACCACAAAATTTTTTACAATACAGTTTCTCGAAAACTGATTCATAACGCACTACGATTAGGTTCAACATGCAATGGATTTCAAACACGTGGATTTTTAATTTTTTTCCACACAGTTGTGGAAAAATTTCCTCAGATAACTTTACTTATACTAAGTCCAAATGGGTTCAATGACTATATTTTTTTTTTTTATAAATCTCTGCTAAGAGATATGCGTCTTTAGAGCGTAAATATTTTTTGAGTATTTCAATTGTGTTTATAAATAGAATATCATAGAACACATGATTATTTAAAACAAATATTTACTTTTATGTACAAATTAACATTTATTAGTGTTCTAAATTAAAAAAACATTTGAATTTTCTATTTTTCATATTAGGCTGTTTAGCGGAATCATACCATTGCTTCTTCTTCAACCTGGCGAAAGCAAAGCGCGGAAAAAAGCAAATTAAATCAACTTTCCTAATAATTCCTAACGAAAATACTTTCTGTTCAAATTCTTCTAAAGTGTATTGAAAAACGTCGTTTTATACGCGTAGGGATTTGTTACTGCAGTTTTCGGCTCCATGACTCCCTCGCCTGCGGCTCGGGTGTGAATTCTGCCTCGAATGCAATAACAAAGTTTCCCACTGATATCAAAATACTATTTTTAAATTACACAGAAAAATGCTGCAAAAATTTCACTCTTATGTAGTGTGTATGGAAAAAGTAAATAGAGTAGATTAATATTGCAGAAAACTAAATAGTCATTGTCTTGTTTGTTGTTACTTTGGAATTAGCGATAAAATCAATCTGAGTTGATTTAATATTTCAATCAAAAGCAAGCATGCATTCAAACATTAATATTGTTCTTAATTAATATAGTTTAGTTTATTTATTAAACTTATCAAACTTACATGTAAGGTTAAGAAAAAATTAAAACACAAATCATAATACACTAAAAAGAACTTCGGTGTTCTTGTTAGTCGTTGAATTTATATTCATAAAGACTTAGCCGTTGTCTAACGGTCTAGTTAATTAAGGAATTAAAACGAAAAGTTTAACTGTCTAAGTAAGTCTTTTACTTATTAAAAGATAAGTGAAGTAAACATCAGTCATACAATTTCATCATGCATGCTCCAAGGATTACCAACATATGTTTAATTTTGATTTCATTACAAAAATAACTCAAAAAGTTCTAATCGCCATCATTATTTTAATTACAACCGAAGAACAAACAGTTGCGAGATAAAGCTGAGTAGGTATGTTCTCAAATTAGTTGCAGTCAAAGAAAGTACCGACCCGGGAGCTCGTAAAACATAAAAAGTGCTTATGTGGCGCTCGCTGCGAGGGCTAAAAAACTACGTCAGGAAGGAACATAATGTAGTAGCGCCCATAAAAAGCGAATGCATTGCGTGCACGTGGAGTGCACCGGGGGGGTGCGCGGCGTGCGGGGGGCCGCAGGGAGGGGCGTGGGGGTGTGTTTACCGCGCGGAGGGGCGGCCGGGCCGGCGCTACCCGCTCGGCCGCTGTACCGCCAGTGTTGTGGTAGGTCACACAGAGCGCGCCCGCACCGCGTGCCCGGATCATTCACGATCGCGACTCCGCGCCGACATAACATGTAATCGCTCTCCAATAAACATTATCACTTAGTTTTTTCTCGATCTTACAAGGACTTTGATAACAAGTTGTTGAACAACGATAAACTTTATAAACAAACCAGTGCTAATAAATGCATTTTGCCGTAACCCTGGAGTGAGATGGCCCTGTCGCTGCAGTCGACGCAGAATTCGAGAGGTTTGTGAAGTTTTTAGTATAGTGCGCCTCACTGTCTCCTCGGTCCGCTGAATATGGAAGTGCATGTGTGTAGTAAAGTTTCAAACGTTGCCGGCGCGCGGCATGCGTGGCGCGAGCGATGCGATTGGCCGCCCACACGCCCGCGCGAGCCGCACACATGTTTATTTGCATTCGGCGAACTTTGCAGATTCAGTGAACCGTAGGCGGTAGCGAACGCGTAGCGGCGCGCTACGTCGCTGCTACGAAACCGCGTACTACGTGCTACGAGATTTTATTAATTGTTGTTTTATGTGATAGTTGCCAGTATTTTGTGATATGTGAGTAATTTTTACTTGTAATAATGCACTTGCAAATAAGATTGACAATAGTGTATTCTACAAAATTAACATAAGACAAAAGTATTACAGTGTACAATAACATCTTCTTTTCACTCACAAAATGCTGCTAAATAAAGAAAAGACAGTGTACCGGATCATATGTTTTAAGGTACATAGTTTATTATTGTCAGAGGTTGTTACTTACAATTATCTAATTTCTTAGATAGAAATAGAATCTAGAATCCCTGAATTATCTAAGTAAGTTTATAGATTAAGAATAACGTTTTCATTGACGGTAATTGTACAGGTATTAATGGCTTGAGTAATTGAGAGACTTTCGTTTCAAATAACAACTTCGACGTATGTAGTCCACTGTTAAAATATATGGTAATTACGCGTCCGGTTAAATTTTCGTAAGTAGTTAGTTAACCATAGACATATACTTTACATACATGGTAACCAATTTCTAAATTATTATTTTAATTCTCTTTTATTAAAGGACTTGTTATAGTTGAAATGTGAGATGCATGTTTGATGGGGGTTGTCCTTACAACTAACGCCATCTAGTGGCGCTAACGGGAGACGGTGCTTTAATTAATTATTTTTTTAAAATAAATAGTTAAGTCGTTGTCTTACGAAGCATTTCTCATATACCTATATGTTAATTTAATATCATCATCATCTGCCTTTTCCCAACTATGTTGGGGTCGGCATTTTACAAGGAGCGACTGCCTATCTGACCTCCATAACCCAGTTAGTAATTAATTTTGTAATATATAAATGAACGTATACTAATACGTTAATTTAAAAGGACGTCTTTATTTTAGAACCTTTTAACTTTGTTTGATATTAATGATGTGAAATCCAATTCAATACAATCTAATCATTTAATGACATCATTTCATCAGTCAGGGTTATCCATCGTTATTGAAATCTAAGCTTGATATTATCATCAAAAAATATTGGCAAACATTTTATTACCTTTACCAAACTATAGATAGTTTGCATAAACTTATTTGCAAAACAGCTCTTAGGTATTTCACAAAATTAGAATACAGCCCAAACACAAAGATACAAAGAGCCAATAAAATAATAAACTCTTTCAAAGAACACGTTACAAATATTAGGGTAGCTTGAAACTTATTGTTTTTACTGTCATTACCATAAAATTTTACTATCTATGTTTTTGTTTTATATTTATTGCCTTTTTTACCAAATTACTCATTTGAATAATGCTTGCAAATTGTATCACCGCATCACCTCAGCCGAAAGACGTCCACTGCTGGACATAGGCCTCCCCCAAGTGTTGCCACATTGACCCGTCCCGTGCGACTCGCATCCAGCGGATCCCTGCAACCTTCACCAGGTCATCAGTCCACCTAGTGGGAGCCTTCCAACGCAACGTCTTTCGGTTCACGGTCGCCACTCCAGAACTTTCCGGCCCCATCGGCCATCCGTTCTGCGAGCAATGAGCCCTGCCCACTGCCATTTAAGTTTGGCAAATTGTATAATGCTCTTTTTATTCAATTTTATTGGCACATTTGTATTGAGATAATTATTGCGTTCAATTTAAATAACTAATGTTGATTGCAAAATTATAAATGTTATCTTTCTTTGTACGAATAAAGAAGGAAAGTCGTCAATCTATTTCAATATCCATTATACAGAACCTAAATCTTTATGCTTAAAAAAGGCTTAAAAGATACTGAATAAAATTTTGTAAATCTGCCAAGGTTTAATGGGGAAATTATTCATAAACATTGATCAAGAGAAAAAGCGAACGTTTGTTAAGAGTTGAGGGCCAAAATATCTATCGCTGTACTGAAGATAGGCGACGCATAATACCGACAAAACCCTTTAATTACGGCGCCTTTTATTTACAAAAAGACATTTTGCAAATGCAGACTTTTCCACCAATGATAAAGGTTTATTTTCCGACAAGACTAAAGTACCTACTCAGACCGATAAAGTCTAGTAATTATCCTTTGAACGCTGATGAAAAGGAAAACACACACTGTTTAAAGACGAAATGGCCTATTATATCCTCAAACGCTGTTCTATAGATTCCCGGTACTACCATTTCCAGCAATAATGAAGGTTCTATTTTCCAAGGTTAATAAAGTACTTCCATCAGTTAAGTTGGTTGTTACGGCTACTGTTATGTCAGAGAAGCCCCATTACGGCGCCTGTATCCCGCTTAACCCTAAACCGCCGAAACCGTAGGAACTCTGTAATCTGTGCGAGTGAGTACGAACCCAAAGCCACCGGTAGCCGCCGGCAGCCGCAGGTTAATCCCATTATATGGCACACAATGTAATTAGGTCATTCTGGACAAATGAGGTCTGGGAGGTTTCAAATTTTAATTGAAATTAACAAAAGTTTTTTATACATTTCCTCAACGAGAGATGGCTTTTTAGAGTAGTACCGGCCATTCCTAATTGACCAATTAAGTAGTCGCTTGATCACATGAGAATAGAAAGTCTAAGTTAGTAAGATGCATTATTATCGAAAATTCTAAAAGATTTAGAGATAGAGAGTAAAAAGATACATGAAATGTCAAAAGCTTTGTAATACCAAATACTTATAAAAATATATATTTGGTATTACGAAGTCATTAAATAGCTCGTTTTAATGATTCTGTCTTATGCATAAAAGTATACTTTAAAAAGCAGAATAATTCAATGTGGAATAACTCATGGTAAAGAAAGTATGATAAGATCTAAAATAATATGATTATTAATTAATATGCAAATTTATTGAAATGGAGGTTTTAATTTTAATCATCATCATCATTTCAGCCGAAAGACGTCCACTGCTGGACATAGGCCTCCCCCCAATTGTCGCCACATTGACCGGTCTCGTGCGACTCGCATCCAGCGGATCCCTGCAACCTTCACCAGGACCGGTCGGTGGGAGCTCCACCTGATTTTAATAGCTTCATTCAAATTATCACAAACATCATCTTCAAATAAAGTACGAAGCTTTTCTCTAAAAGCTCACACGAACACACCGCTCGCAGCAAGTGCGTAGCAATAAGGACGTCATTGACACGTCCGTTATCGGGCGAACCCTTACGCAATAATGAGTTATGGAGTGGCGGCCGCAGGCAACTCCATAAAAGTATTGAATATGGGTTATTGACAAATATTTATGGCGTATAAAGAGGGGATAATTACAACTCTTTAGCACATAAAAAGATCCGTACGCAAGGGTGCGGCGCGCTGTAAAAATTTATCACCAACATTGTCACCCGGCGGGCAGTGGGCTCGCGGGCCCGGCCGACTAATAAAAATGATACATTATGAAGCTCTGCACAAAAAACGTACTCAATAAGTAATCGATAATGTAGCCTTTGTAAGATTATGGCTGCTCAATGACTTTATCGAAACGTTTACGTAATTACTTTATTAAAATTGGTTTCTTCCCTTCGCCGTTGGAGTCGATTTTTATACTACAATTTATGTAGAGAATTTTTTTTTACCCTTGTAAAAAGTAAAAATAAAACATCTGTTGATCTGTTTTCAAACCTAATTAGATACAACGTCAGAATACAAGATTATTTTAAAACAAAATGTCGGTATTTACTTGTTTAAACTTTTACATTAAGCCTAGTATTATAATTCTGATCACATCACGAGTGCGGTTCGCTGTTCGTCCTCGAAACATAACGAGGAATGTTATTAAAAAGTTATGGGATAAGCCGGTACGTGCCGCGCAAGACGCGACGCCTAATCACCAACTTTAAAATTATCTTATTCTACAGACTTTGTGGACTTATCAATACGCAGTTTCAATAACCAATTAGAATATGACATTAATAAAAGTTTCTTTATGAAAGGTGCAAAAATTCTTCGTACACGAAATAATTGTTCGTTTTAATAAAAAGTGTAAAGTGCCTCGTGTCAGCACTCGCGAACGACAAAATATTTTGCCTTTTTCAATTAAGCGCGATGGCTGAGTCCAGAGCCGGGCCGGGAATTAATTCCACGGCTAAGTAGATAATGTAAGGAGCTCCCTCCTCGTGCCGCCTCTTCACGCCTCGAGGAGAACTTTCAATTATGATTTTGTCTAATTTTAATTAAGTGCTCTCAAAAAGGCTTTTCTTCAACGAAATTAATATTTGAATATAATTTGGGCGGAGCGGGCGGGCGGAGTTTGCCGCTCGAGGAATAATTAATTCCATTATATAGGTAAGTGGTCTGGTCGCTTCTGCCTCGTGCCCCCTCCCGCGCCCGCGCCTTGCCTCGCCGCGACACTATACAAACTCGTCACACAAATGATTGCTTTTCACTCCTGACATTTTGAAACTGACGGCTAGTCCGGAAATATTTATTTAGGGAGATAGATATACATATATGTACACCAATGATCAAGGTAAAGAAAGTAATTAGATTGAGTTGTAACGGTAGCGAGTAGTGGCAGTGTGCTAGTGTGGCTGCCACGATTAGCGCAACAGGTCGGGGCGGAAGCGACCTGCAGCGGCGTGATTGCGACCAAATGTTTCCTTTACAACGTCTGGTTCAGTTTTTGCTCTGTTTTTTGTCCTCTCTCACTGATAAGTATGCTATCGATAGCTTCGACTGTGTTGTTTGTTTAGGTCGAAACTAACTCGTGACGGAAGTAATGGCAAAGAAATTATAACTTAATTTTTTAGGTTCTCTACCTTGACGAAAGTAGGCCAATGGCAAAAGAAAATCTTTAACTGGCTTAGATATTGCAATCTAGTATTCTACTTAACGCCTCTGACAATATTCTTTATTGAAGCATTACTATTTTGAAGTCATATGTAATCAGTCTCCATTCTTTTCTTTGTCAGGTGTGTCAGTGAGACCTCTGTCAACCATGCGTCAAGAATCCCTGCCGATGTTAGCGGAGCGGCTGCTGGCGACGCGCGCAGCGGCGCTGGTGGCGGGGCTGCCGGCCGAGCTGTACTCCGGCGCACTGCTGGCAGCCTGGCCCCCCTCACCCCCCGCACCACTGCTGCCGTCGTTAGACATGGAGCGCGCACGCAAGCGCCGCCGCACGCCCAAACTCGACGAGACAGCCACCGCACCGCCCTCCCCGCCGTCATCAGGCTCCTCGCCCGGCGCCGCTGACCCGCCGCGAGACAAACTCTTCACCTGTAAGGTCTGCTCACGCTCTTTTGGCTACAAACACGTCCTGCAAAACCACGAACGTACCCACACCGGTGAGAAACCGTTCGAGTGCGGCGAGTGCCACAAGCGCTTCACGCGCGACCATCACCTCAAGACACACCTGCGACTTCACACGGGCGAGAAACCGTATAGTTGCCCGCACTGCCCGCGCCACTTCGTGCAGGTAGCCAACCTGCGGCGCCACCTTCGCGTGCACACCGGCGAGCGGCCCTACGCGTGCGCTCGCTGCCCGGCGCGCTTCTCAGACTCGAACCAACTAAAAGCCCACGCTTTGGTACATGAGGGTGACGCACCTTTCGCGTGTCGCTGTGGTGCGCGCTTCAGGCGGCGGCAAGCGGCCGCACTGCATCGCTGCGCCAGCACGGGCTGTGAGCCCGACACGCCCAGCCCGACCGCGGCTGCCGCGGCCGACTGGCGCTGGGACGAGTGGCCCGAGCAGACGGAGCCCGAGGACCTGTCGCTGCCGCGGAGGCCGGCCACGCCGGACTCCCCCACTGACCTGCGGGTCCACTCCGCGTAGTGGGCGACTCGCGCCCGAGCGCCCCGTGCGCCGCCGAGCCGGTATACGAGTTCCTCCCGCGTAGACCCGCGCTGCCGTCGGCCTCCGACGCTGACGCTCTCCCGCTCACTTGCTCCGGAGACGCTCTCCTCCAGCTACAAGATTCTATGCAAATTCCTTGCAAAGTAAAAATAATAGGCACGGTTGTTCTAAATACGACAACGGTTACTTTTTTATAGAGCAATTTTTTGCTTTTCTCGGTAAGACTACCGACGTAGTCTCGTTAGGTAGTCCTCTATTCTTTTTTACGATTGTGCATTTGCAATGTTCGCCATAAAAAGTACTTTTTTCATCCACGTTACAGTTTACAAGTTTATTGTTGTACTATTTGCATAATCGCAAGGCGAGGTGAGGCAAAAACGACGACGTTTTGTTCTTTTGTTTTGCAACGTTGCTAAACACCTAAAGAACATATTGCACAAAAGATATTTTTTGATTTATTGGTATCGTCTATTGTTTCGTGATAAAAACTAAAATAAATGTTTCGCTATGCTTGGCATTTATTGATTTTCAATCGGTGTCCTCCCTCGCGCTTAACGAACGGAAACTGGAATATGGTCTAGGCGGAGAAGGTCGCGACATTGCCTCATTATTTCGGCGACAAAGGCTACTTCACAAGCGGTAATTATTACGTATTGAACTCGATATCGGGTTCCGACTGACAAAGCTGTCGCTATTGTGCGAGCCCCGATCCGTAGCTACTCGCGATAACCGGTTCGTAATCACTCTTTTATACATTTCTTAAGTTTTCATTCAATAGCTCTTTGAAAAGTTTACACGTTTTGGACATTTCTTTTTTGGCAAAATACCAAATAATAGCTATACTGGTTTCGAATTTATGATACGGGATAATTGTATAGAATCTTTGGAGCTTTTGTAATTAAGTGAACACTAGCGAGCAGTCTCCAGCGGGCGAGCGGCAAGCAGCGCCGGCGCAGCCGACCGCGCGCACCGTGCTTCTGTACATAATGCTGTCTCTTACAAGATTATTTATTATTTATCGATTAGTTTGTAGACGTTTCGATATCTTTACGATATCTAATCCGAATACGGTATTGTTAATATTACGTGTACATATTTATGTAGTGTTGTAAAGTACGTTGTAGAGAAGTTGGTGTCTCGATAATAATATTTCAAATTATTTAAATTCGATACCGATGCAACTCTCAGCGGGCTGTGTTGTATTGATATTGAGACAAGTTGATATATGTGTTAATAGAAACGATGTTCTAAGTAGGGCCATGCGCACAATGACTCGGCGTCATTAAGGTGAATATTTACTTGTAGTTGTAAGGGACAGTCAAAAATATTTAAAATGTTGTACATAATGATTCTTAGTGTTTAATTATGATCAACTCGTTGTGCGCATGACCTGTATGTTATAATAATGATGTGTTCTCGTTTGACACGAGAGCGGTGTAGTGAGCATTATTGCAATTTGTTCTACGGGTATTAGTTTCCTACTAGATGTAATGTTTTATTTTCCATGTTTTTAATATAATTTAATGTCATAGTAGTTGTTCTGAACGTTTTAGCGCACATGATTTATAATATCGTATGTAATTAAATGGTTAGGCTGTACTGTTTGTTGATTATTATTATTTTATTTTCTTTAGTCATGTTCGAAGTGTAGGGTTTAGGGTAAGGAATCAGTGTAAGAGTTAACGATATATTTTTTTCCAAAGAAATTATTGGTACAAATATAAATGTGTACAAATTTAATGATAACTTTCGATTAGAAGTCGTAATTTCATGTTGCAATGTTGTAATATTGGTAGTTAGCGTAAAGTTAGGCGGTCTGCCATTATCTACCTCATTTAACTACGGTTACTACGCCAGGGTAAAGAGCCAAAGTTCTTGAAAATATTTTCTGAAGTTTATCACCTCGGAGATAACGTACAAGTGACAGGATTGTATAGCTGTTGGCGAACACTGCGTCGCGGGATCATTAGGTTGAGACTGATTTTTATTTTTCGTTATGTTGGTACGAGTACCGCTCGTACGAGTCATACGCTCGCACGGTACCTGTGAGCACTCACCATCGCACTCCCGTCTATGATTGTGTATCTTCTACGTTTACTATCATAAATTTACATTGGCAAACATCTCTCGGAACATAGCGAGAAGAAACACATTCATAAAGGCAGTAAAAATGGTTGCAATTAATTTGAGTTCCTATTTAATTAAAGTGTTGTTTTGCTTAATATTGTTTATAATTATTAGTTAGCGATGTATTATTCAGTGCCATCTCACAACACAGACCAATCCGTAGCAAACACTAGTTAAGATTGATGTCTACTAAAATATTTGTGTTAGATAGAAGCCATTTAACCGATCTACCTCATGTAAAATCGAGATACAGGTATTCTTTAAACATTCATTATAACTTAATTCGGAATTATACTGTATTTGTACAAAATATTATAAGATATAAATGTGACATAATTATGGTACGACGATTATATATGTATTTCTTTATCAATGTCCAGTACATAATTATTAAAATAAAGAGATGTTTGTTATTTATTTCTTTTTTTTGTTATTTCACACCCTTACTAAGTTTTTTAATATTATTGGTTTGTATTAAACACAATAATTGATAAGCACTAACTAAAAAAGTACGCCATCAGAAAAAATACAAATTATTAATTTCACCTAAGTAGATAGACAAATTCATCTAAACATTTGTAATAAACGTGAATCCAAAAGATTCTCAAAAAGAAAAAAGGCTTCGAAACTTTTCAGTGTCCATCTACCAATAATAAACAGGGTAAGTGTTCAATAAAACTAATTTGTTGTTAGTGTGCGATAGGCTCGTAGTATCTACTAAGTAAGAAAAGTGTGTAATTTATCTAAGATCGGGCGTAAGTAATGAGTTGTCGCACTAATACACTCACACGCTCGGCTCGTACGCACACACACGCATACAGTCGCACGCCGTCCCTCTTTCATGCTCAGGGTCGAGCCACCTTGTATGGAGGCAGCGAGCTCATTTAAAGTGAGTACATTTCGGTATTTTGTTGATAACTGATATGATATCAAATGAGAGATGCGGAAAACCTGGACACTCATTAAAAATAACCATTTCAAAATTAATATTGGTCACAAATTATAAATCTTTTGTTGATTACGGTATAACGGATGAAAAAAATTAAGACTAAAGATCACTGTTTTCTAAGTATCAATAAATGGGGATAATAAATACAGTGACAATATTAGAACTTAGAACAAGCAGGACTCCACTTTATCCGTTCATAAATACCTTGACAAGTCACAACATCGTGCCTTTTAAACACTAGCTACATCCTCCTATGCCTTGTGTGATCTATTGCTGTCTTAGAGGGCTTTAATGTCTTAAGACCAGCCATCTGGAGGTCTACCTGACTTGTCGTCGTTCTTGGAAGCCACTCAACACCGTTATATTTAAATTCATAGCAGAATTTTAAGAGTGTAACATTACAAAATGGCTCTCAAACAAATAAGGGTGAGGGTGTAAAATAATGAATGCAAAAATACGACTACGTTTGCAAAATAGTAAAAATTGAATGGGGTTTTTTTATGTCAACTGTACGAAATTTTATTCAAGGTCCTCGTTTTACACAAAGTGTTGGAGAGAATATTTTGATTGAGCGTTTGAAGTTATACCTTTGCCTTGTAACAGGGGTCCGAGTGAAATGTAGGTGTATGTCCTCGAATTGGTGATTCTGAATGTAAAAGTTACATAAATTAATTTTAAACCAAAATAAATGATTGAATATAAATCTGTTTCCGAAACGTGGTGATTTTTCAGTTTTCAACTCGACCAATTTTCACACACAGTAAAGATATACTAATTAGATGACAATGTGCAACATCCGAAGCGATTTTAAATTATTTAACTCTGACAAAATGTGGATTGGTATCTCGGCCGTACCCACTGGGCAGTACTAGTGAGATTATGTTATAATTCCCTAATTTAAACTAGGTTTATGGTTAGGTTGGTTAGGTTGGTTTTTTGGTTTTTTTGGTGGGTTTGTTTAAACTAGGAAATTATAACATCATAAGAAATTTGAATTGATTCAACGGACGGAATCGCAATCAGTGACACATAAATTAACCTTTAAGCTACTACGGCCTACACGCTACGTGGCTACGCGCTACGGGGCTACGAGCTACAGCTTTCGCTACGAGAATAACTTTCTCCTTGAAAGAGATTTTACCGTTTAGACTTTAGAAATTTACTTATGTATGTGGCGATGTTTGGGGAAGGCCGATGCCCAGCAGTGGGCTTCCTTTGGTTGAATGATGATGATGTAGGAGTGGGCAATGGTAAGAGAGGGAAGGGAAAATGAATTGAGTAGTCGTTGTAATAAAAATCTTTTACTAAAATGTGGTCATTCCTAAGTGATTAATAGTGTTTATGCTATCAGCTATAAATACAATATATAGGGCAAGATAGAGTCGTAATTCAAGAACCGCCTCACGCCACCGCATAGCTGGGAGACAAACGCACCGGAATCCGGTTGGTATTTATTAAATTAATCGTTCACCCCCGCACCCCGCGACCTGCACCCCCTCCCCTCCCCCCGCGCCGCACACCGTCACACTCCACGATTAGTTCGTGTGTTTCTAGCGAAATATCCTTTATAACTATTACGGGGATGAGGATATGGGAGATTTATTATACCGACTGTTTTATTACAGGTTGGAAATCACAGGAATCCGTAAGCGAGTTATTTTTTAATTGCTTTCTTCAATCAGGAAGTTAAATTAGGTTTACGTTTTATAATAGGACACTCATTTGCATTTTACTACCTAATAAAAAAAGAGTGAAATTGGTTAATTTGGACACCACAAGGTAGATAACGTTACTTTGAAAATTACGTTTATTTACTTCTTATCAGTGCTCAGTATATACTATATACTATACAGCATGTATCTAAAATGTGTGGTCATATTAAAGGGCATGGTGTGGTAAAGTACCTACAGAGCATCAAACTATGGGACCAACATCTTAATCGCAGAAAAATAATCAGCTAACACATTCAAAACTCCAATATCCTACTCGACCAAAATATATGGGACAGCTGATTTTTTTTTCGCAATTTCGGTATTGGTGCCATGGAAGAAGTTGTCCAGTTTGATACTCTGTCACCCCTTTATATGACCACACATTTCTTAAACACGCTGTATACAACATCGTTTTAACAGCCACACTCTCAAACAACAATAAAAGGCGTTTTATCAAAAATCTCAGTCGTATCTGCACAAAGAAAGTAGGCACAGTACCGTCGTAAGTTATCTATGAAGTAAATCAAGATTAATAGCTAAGTAATAGGCATGTTTGAAACAGTAGTCGCGAAACGCTCGGGTACTGTCGGGTAGAGGACGAGCGGGCGAATTATAATTTATTTGGAGAAGTGGCAACGAACCCCGCGCTCCCCGCGCGAGCCCGACCTACCCTTTGCTTTCGCCCTTCGTTACGGGCGCACGCTCCAAGCGTTGTAACTTGGAAATTACGATTTGGAATTTTATTTTTCTCTTTTAAGTTTTTTTGGTTTTTATAAAATATCAGTCTTTAAATGAGTGTTATGTTATTTTATTGATTATAGAGATATTTATAGATTTTTTAACATTTTTTTTTTCTTTAATTTTTTTCTTAATTATTTATTAACCTGTGCTTATTACGATAACTTCTAAGCTGAATCACATAGGCCGACAACCTTCCAAAAGTCTCAGAAGAAACGTTCTTAATATCTCTAAATTCGTACCAAATTCCTCTAGAGATTGATTGTCAGATGAAGAATGAGGAGTGTTGAGCATTAGTTTCGGTAGTAATTATAATTTGTATGTGTGCAAACTAACATTTAGTTGTAAATAGATTTGCAACATTGTACAAACTTAAACCAAGTAGTAAGTAGTAGTATTTTGTTCAAATTAAGCCAGCATAGTCTATTGCTCTGTAGCCTGTCAGTTAAACGTTAAAGTCCACAATCTTTGTAATAAATAAATATTTTGTTTCATCCAGATAAAATTTGTGCTGACCGTAAATATAGCGAGAGTTTTTAAAAAAAGTTTTAGGAAAATGTTTCACTTTGTATGAGAGCGTCATCTGTATCATCGACACCTGAGTGACTGCCTCTTTCTGAAACTCGATGTATTATACCGTCTGAGTGCATTAGTAAGTAATTACTATTACAAAAATCTATTTTACATAATATTACAAAGTCTCAAAACAGGACGAAAAATATATAATTAATTAAGCTGCAACACTTGGGGAGTGAACTTTATACTTTTCTGTTTTTTCTCTAGGTAGGTTGCGTTCAAAGGAGCTGGCGGGGCGCGGGGCGAGGTGGCGGGCCTGCGGGGGGGAGGGCGACGGAATTAAGAGGGAGGAGGGGGGCGGCCCGCCCTGGATACTGAGAGGAGTTTTAACCAATTAATTTTGTTCCTCAACGCAAACTCCGCTATATAATAAGGTATAAGTAGGCATTAAGTGAGGCGCGCCGATAGCTAGCCCGGCCGGGGGCGACTTGGTCGTCTCCTAGCCTCTTATAACGATGTTTTATTTCTTGTTAAGCTCTCTGTTTCTCCACTTTTAATATTTAATGGCATTTTCATAGCTCATTTTTTATAGCGCACTTACAAATTCCAAACATTATTGATGTTGTTTTATAGCAACGTTGTTGTGCTATTATCTAGCCGGAGATTTAAGTGTTGCATATTATTAACATATTAACACTTGTTTACTATAAACTTACAAAATACTATAACGTGTCGGAAGTTTTAATTTTCATGACGAAATATAACAAAGTTTATCATCTCACAAGTAGTGCGTATCATTTCACTTGTACGCTTGTGTAGTAAATTGACATACTTATATGTAACAGTCAGTGTACCATATGCAACACCTGCCTCTCGTGAAAAACATCGGCTTTGTCTAACGAACCATATGTCTCGCCGCTCGTGCTTTACCCACCTCCTTTCCGCTCCTCAGATATAAATACAATGTAGACGTCTTATATAAAAAACAAAAGTCTTCCCCTTTACCAATCCGTGACTAAACACTGAAAACTTGTATACCTCATTTACCAGAAGCGATGAGATTTAAAAATAAGATCCTTTACAAAAACACTAGCGATCGCGCCTTCAGCTCGCGCCTCGCGTCAATATGACGCACTTAAAAAACAATTCTTAACAACGGTATTGTGTTGTTAAAAAACAGGAACGCATCACCCGAAAAAACAAACCGCAGAGTACGGTTAAAAAACAGAATGCAGCACGCGAGTCGAGCGAGACACCCTTTCCCTTTTGCGTCGCGAGCTACGTTTTTTCTAAGTGAGGCGAGGGTTGAGTTTTTTTTACCGCGATGCCACGTATAAATTAATAACTGAACGTGCTCATAATCTGCTGCCTGGAACACTTTCGGCTTTGTTATTATTGTTTTTTGTAATAAGTTATCATTCATTTGTTTTTGTGTGTGGTTCTGCGGTGCGGTGGTGCTGTGGTGGCGGAAACGAACGCCGTCTATTGATTAGGTCCGCGAAGACAGGTGTTGCACTTTGTTCCAGAATGCACATTAAGGCGCTCGCGCAGAAATAGATAACAGTTGTCAAATTACAAAATGTTTAAAGTTGAAAATAATACTCATTGCCTATTGTTATTGTTATAAGGTACTGCCTACATAATCTAGGCATGCCATGAGAATTGGTGATACAGTGATTTCTAAATAAATATAAGTAGGGACTGCTGAGCATGGGTCCTGGGTTCGATTTCCGGGTGGGCAAAGTGTGATTGGGTTTTTCCATCAGGAATTTCTCAGTAGCAGCGGAGTCTGAATTTTGGCTCGCCCCGTATTACATGGGACTTAAACATAACTCGCAAAATGTGGGTGTACTATTAGGTACACCTCTGCCTAACCCTTCGCGGATTACGGATGTATGTTTGTTATGTATGTATAAGTAGTGATAAAGTGATAAATTTTAAAAAAGTGTTCCGAATGGATTGTCCCGAATTCCCGCAGTCATTCCAATACATAACCACCTTTGTATACAGAGTACCTGAAAACTTTTTAAGACTATTAAAAAAACGTTGATGTTTTTCTATAATACCTTTCGAAACGTTCAGCCAAATGGCATAAATACCGGAAGACATCAGGAAGGATGGACTAATAATGTCGAAACCAACAAAATGGTTTTTGTTCACATTCCGACGCCAAAATTTAACGCTGTTGCATCGAAATACTCCGACACATTTTTATTCGTTGGTTTAAGTAACGCAAAAAGTTTTAAGAAACTGTTATAATGACGTAAAATGTCAGTAAAGTTTATATTTTAATCATTTCAACAGAAAATTTCTGTTTTAATTTACTTTCAGTATTGTTTGGTTTGAGACGAATTAAGAATTATCGGTCCATAGCAGTGGCGAAGTTCCATACAACGCGATTCCTACCGGCTTTCCTTTGAAAACGGGCACAATCGGTATTCCCTAGACAAATAATAAAATCACATTAAAGATTTGTACTCCGGATTACCTCTTAAAAAATTGACCCTTCGCTACTGCTCCATAGATATATTCACATGCTCTGATGTAAACAAAAACAAATATTTGAGAATCTTGTTTAAGTAAATAAAAACATTGAAAGGAAGAAACCACATTTATCTCTTACAATACCTAACGAAGATTTTTCGTAGCGACTATATCAAGTAGATTTTGATTACTTACGTAACACTAGTGGACATGTTTTATTTGTAACAAAAATGTATGCCGTCAGGGAAGTGAATTGTTAAGCAAATTGATCGACAACCTACATCATTTAGTCGATTTATAGCCATTTTGGAAAGGCTGGTCAAAGCTGATTGTAGATGGCGTGTCCATAGCTTAGTTCCAATCTAACCAATGAGGTCTAGCTATTTTGAAATATAAAATGACATTGACAGATTTTCAACCCATGATGATGCTTGGCTAGCGCCATTTGATTTACAGTTGCCATCCCCATTGTCAAGGAATATCAGCTGTGATTTGACTGTTCGGACAATTTATGTTAGTAGTTAATTTCCTGAACACTCAATTCCCTGTGTTTACCTTCCTGTCTGTATACTATGTTGAACTATACTCTTTTTACCTTTGCAAGAAGTGAAAGTAAGAATAAAAACTAAAAATGTTATTGATAATATTCCTTATGATTGTCACAAAGGACTATTTGAGAGTGAATAGAAGAAATCGTGCGGAGCTAAGCAAATATATGTGAATACATTGGACACGCATTGTGAGATCAACCTATGCACGTGTGCAATACATTCGAGTAGTTTTTTGCATAGATGACAATAAATTATTGCGCTCTGTTTACCCTTTTTGACGATCTTGAATGTATGCAGCCTCGTAGGTGTTGTATATATGTTCTTGAGACATGAGTGCAAGAATTTTACGCTCAATCGAGTTTCATTTGAATACTAGTAACAAAGAGTTTAGACCAACATGGAAGTTAACACGATACTGAAAATGTAAGTTTTATCTTTGTTTTTTACGTAACCACCAGGTTTTCTTGCTATATTATTTTAAGATTTTGTTTAACTTGCCTTGTTAGGTAGTTGGTACGTATTGGGCAAATCTTGCAACTGAATTTCAAGCCAGTTCCTCCCAACCGATTGAGCTGAAATTTTGTACACACTTTTGATTTTGGTGACAATACATTTTTATGACAGACATGACTTCATCCCGCAGCTAGGCTGGCCTCCTCACTCAACGGTTACCAGCACGGACACGAAACTTTGTATACGCGTTCAATGTTGATAGATAAACCTAATTGTTATCTTTTCATTTTAATAAAAGGTTGTTTAAAAAAAGTTTAATTTTTATGCTGGTAGGCTATTAAGTTATGCAAAGCGCATCCGCCGTCTACATATGTCATCATCTGCATAGCCTTTTCCCAACTATATTGGGGTCAGCTTCCAGTCTAACCGGATGCAGCTGAATACCAGTATTTTACATGGAGCGACTGCCTATCTGACCTCCACAACCCAGTCAGTACTGGGTAATACGATACCCCTTGGTAAGACTGGTCGCCGTCTACATATGTGTAATAACTTAATTAATTATTCAAAACGGGTTTATCTGCTTCAATGGGACGCACGGCCAAGTGTTTTGTTTTAACTTTTAAAGGATAGACAATAATGTTGCAGTTATAATTCGATTATTTATTTCATTGGCAGTTCAAGTGTGGATGATGACACGGTGTCGACCCGCCACTCGAGTTTGAAGTAACCTTAAAAAAACTTCCACCCGCGCCTCGTCACGCAGCTACATTTATTTTCATAGTCAGTCCGGGTAACCGCCGGCCATTGTCGCTACGACGTTTGATTATTGATTTTTACGCTAAATGTCCCCTTTTTCGAAATTTCTATTCAACGCAATTATAGCTTCCTTTAACATTTTTGTTGTATTTAATTGACAACAAAAGGACGTATCTGTATGACGTCATTAATAACCCGTATGTATGGAACTTGTCGCGATTCACGAGATCCTCATTCATACAGACTGGAGCGTCTCGCGGGGTTGGTTGTGAGATTTGCAAGTCATTTTTATTTTATTTTTATTAAACCCTACCTTTATTTCGTTTGAAAAAAGTTGACGATTGCAAAAGACCACAATGGGAGTTGGACAAGCAAAACATCTGATACGTAGGTATGTTAATTTCTATGTAGGTAGTCATATCCATACTATATGAACAGCTAGGTACAAATATTGATATTTATTGAGCGCTAAATCTGTTGTAGCTGATACACATCCACGACAATAACCTCGCAGATAACTTACCATTACAACAAAGAAATGTAAACATCACTTTCCCCAGGTTCTATGAACATTGCGGCCACACAGCACAGACCACACTAAGAAAGGAGTAGAGAATACACGAGAACCTGTTAACAACGAAGATGTAATCCTTTAATCCGTCGAGTATCGCTGGCAGGTATCAGAGCGGCATTTTAGTCCTCCACAGAACCTAATTGTCACTGAAATCGTATACAGGGTGCGTTCCGAAAGAAGCCACACAAAAGAGTTTGTTTTCGTCCGCTTAGCATTAGTTGTTTGTGTTACCGCACACCCGCACAGTAGCCGTCGGGTCTGTTTGCATTTAATCTGTTTGTAATGTCCTTTCTTCCATGTTCTCATAATAGAGACAAAGGTCCATCGGCACGTTACATCAGTTACGTGCATAGCGACTAACGTAACAATGAGAATTTCGTATGTCTTATTGAAATGTATTCAGAAAGGGTGCTGATCTAAGCTATTCTAAAGTAAACACACTATAGAGTGTTAAGAAATAGAAACTATTTCTATTTCTTAACACTCTATAGTGTGTTTTCGTATTGCTTTTTGGAGTTCAAGAACTCCAAAAATCACGGTAAAGATATTTTTTTAATCATTTTATAGAAATATTTTAATTTACTATCAAGGAGGCCCGACGGCTGTTAATTAAACTTTGTAAGCAACGTATCTTCAGTATCCTGTATTCGAAAGACGGTCGAAGATTAATAAGATCTTACGATCTAGGTACTACAAAAGAATTTGAAACTGAAATAATTAATCTGAGCTCACATATTGAGATTAGCAAGAATCTAATCAAAAGTAATTAAATTAGGAAATGATATGGACGCGCCATTCTCTTGGGTGGTTCTTAAATTCAATAAAAGATTTGTTTGAATAATAAACGCGTCACCCGAGCCGTGACCCGCTTTCGGGCACAGCAAGAAATAATTAAAAAGAACTCTTAAAAACGCCTTGTCTACTGATGAAACTCTATCTTTGCGAAATCAGATCTCGACCGGCTCACTCTCAACTTACGAAGAAAAAGATCCCAAGTTTTTTTGTTCTTTTTCTTGGTAAAAAGTAAGGTGTAGGTAAAACGGGGCGGGACGACAGCTGCCACTAATTTTAGAATCGCGAATGCGGTGCGCTCTTAGATGGGTTGTTTCTTCACAAAGACCCTTTGAACAAACTTAATCACTTTAGGATTTAGATAACTAATTATATGTAAAAAATGTTTTGCTCGTCTGGAACTGATTGGTAAACAGAGGTACCAGCTGTTTATTTCATGTAATTATGATAAACTAGTAGCCTTAAAGTCTTGAGCTAGTTTTCTAGATAGTTGTTTTTAACGCTCTAATTATCACTCATTTATTCTCGCAGGTCTACGTTGCTTTAATAAGTAGTTTTAGTTGTAAATAGCAATGAAACTTATAAATTATTATTAATATCTTATCTTCATGAATTTTCATCAAAGTCTAGACTTTTCATATTACATCAGGCTGTTAAAGGCAGGCAGTCGCTCCATGTAAAATGCTGGTATTCAGCTGCACGGGGTAGACTGGAAGCCGACCCCAACATAGGTGGGAAGAGGCTAGGCAGATGATGAGACGATAATCAGGCTGCTAAAGCCTAAATAAAGGTATATATCATCAACTAGAATAGTCCACTGCTGCACATATTATAGGTAAATTGTGATTAGTGGCTGAAATGATCAATTAAAACCTACTGTTATTACCTGCGTGATCAATGCTACAAGCTATTATTTCATGATTGACTGAGTAATTTTCTTCATTTCGATTCCCTTTTTAGAAGTGAAGAAGTACTTTCCGGAAACATGAAGGTTATTCAAATAAAAAGAGCGATTGCTTCAAACGTATACATTTATTGATGTACAAGTAGTGTGATGTCATATTAATAATAAGTAGTAAAGTTGTGTCACCTTGTAACTGAGTGTGTAACTTAGTTGAGAGCGGCACAAACCCGTCCGGAGCTACTGAAATTATGAATATTTGGTTTTAATTTTAATAAAGGATTTAAATTTTTACCAGTATTTTATTATCAGAGATAGGGATAGGTATGAATGAATGAATGAATGAATGAATGCATTTATTTGTCAGAATATTGTACAAAGCTGTTAGGTTCATAATGTATTAGGATCATAATATTCTGCCGTTTCCGGCGTACAAATATGATTTATAAAATTATGGGTCATCATTAAGTAAATTAAAATTAAATTATTAATCAATAGAATTTAAATAACAAATAATTTAAATAAGTAGAAAAATAAAAGAGATAAATTATATTAGTCAAAATTTCAAATAAGTCAAGGATATCAAATATGATTAGGCAATAATGTCAAATATTTAGGTTAATTTTTAGTCATAAAATCTTCAGTCGAGTAATAACATTTGCTTAAAAGAAAGTTAAATAATTTACATTTAAATGTTCTGAAGCTGAGGGTTTTGAAGCCATCAGGTAATTTGTTGTAAACAATAATGGACATGCAGTAGTATTAGAAAACAGTTTAATTCCACGCCTAAGGACATTAAGCATATTATGCACTTTGCGGCTGGGTCTGGATACAACATCATTATACAAGTCAAATTCATGTCTATTTTGATGTACAAAGATACAAATTTCAAAAATGTTTAGTGCTGGAAGTGGCAGTATTTTAAGGTTTTTAAATAGTGGAACACAACTATCCAGTGGGTGCGCTCCACAAATTGAACGTACGCATTTTTTCTGAGCCCGAAACACACATATTATAATACCTTAGTGCAAAATTGACGAGACATAGCCATGGTATGCACATAGTGCCGTATTAACACTAGCCACACGCGTTAGTCTATATAAAACGAATACAAATCTATGTTCTTACATAGATCATCAATATGAGATTTGCAGTTACAGTTTTTGTCAATTATTATCCCCAAGAATTTTGCGTAATCCACCTCTTCTATTGTCTCATTTCCATATTGTATTTTAAGCCGTGGACGCACGCGTACTGTTATATTTCTGGAATTGTATCATTTTTGTTTTGTTATATGCAGATTATTGTGTTCAAGCCATGTAATAATTTTATTTAATGTCATGTTTATTTCATTTTGGTATTCAACAATGTCGTAATTTTCGTTTATAATACTGAGAGTCGTATCGTCAGCGTATAGTATGCAATTCTGAGAAGTTACACTAGACAAGTCATTAACATATAGCAAGATAGACTATATTAACCTTATTCTTATTATTTATTGCACACAAAATAAAATAATAAATATACATACAAAGTGCAACAATATAGTTTATGTACAATGACCTTAACCTCAAGGAAGTAAGGAACATATATAGCCTCTCAGTTTTTCAGACCGTGTAAACTCCTATATTGCAACTTTCATCGAAATCGTTAGAGCCGTTTTCAAGAACGTGATTACAATATTTATTTTTACAAATATTGGATATTATTTATATTGTATATTGGATGCAATATTTGTGTGATTTGGCAAGAAAGGAGGTGTCTAATGAGGTGACGAGTAATAGAGAAGTCTGGAAGAAGAAGACATGGTGCGCCGACCCCAAATAAATTGGGATAAGGGCAGGACAATGATGATGTGATATACAAATATTGCTCATTTGATAGTATAGTATAGGTGCTTTATAAGCAAAACAAAAAATAGTCCGAGATTTTAGAGATGTTATCGCTGACACGCATACTTCCATAAAGTTTAAGCAAAAATACTCTACCTATTACGAGTTTTGTTTATCATCGACGCAACAATCTAACCATTATGGCTTACTATCTCAGTTTTACAAAGATAAAATAAACTGCCATACTTCGTTCCACTCAGGCCTAATTCGGCACAAGTTCATTCTCGCAAAAAATAAGCGTCGGGTAACGTAAAGGGGCAACGTTTTTTTAAATATCAATAAAGAGTTTCTAACAAAAGCGTGATAAACAGAACTCGTAACGGGCTGCAACTTGATAACCCTTAACACCTTGATCAATGTGGGTTACAGTGTTGGTGGGTTATGTTTAATAAGTACCGGTGCAACGCTTTTTACACATTTTGCACAAAAATGTACGGCTGCTGCGCTGAAAGATGACACCATCCGCCCGCTTAGAGTTGACTGTATTGTCATAAAGGGTACAGTTGGAAAGTATGAAAAGATTACGTTATATTTAACGGAGTGATTTCCTGAATTTAAAACTAACTCAGTTTGAACCAGTTTTGACTTTGCTGACTAGCCCAGTCAGCATAGTCTTTTTTGTGATAATTTATACTGACCGACACTTCAACTTTTTCTTACAATTTGCTTTTCAGGCTCGAAGTTTTTTCAAGTAACTTCACGTTACAGGAGAAAAACCTATATATAATACCTATTTAATGGATGCTTAAAATGCACTTATCCACTCAAGGAAATTTCATTAAATCCTATATTTTCCCACAGGTGGGTATAGGCCTTTCACTCTTCTCTCGATTTTCTCCGGCCAAATCCCAATCTAACAAAAGCCTGTAAGTCGTCCCGCCAGCATTTTTTAGGCCTACGTCGGCGACGACGCCCGTCTTCTGGTGTGGGTGCCAGAAGACGCAAGATGACTGTATCCCATCGGTTCTGATGCGTTCTACAGACATGGCCCGCCCAATCCCGTTTCAACCAAGCAGTCTTATTGCTCACATCGGCGTCTAAACTTTTTGAACGTATTGTGGTATTGCGAATTCAGTCGCTGAACTTAATACCCAATTGAGTTTGGACTTTTGCGACTCAATCAGAGACCAAATTTGAGCACCGTTAGGATTTTTAATTGTGAGTTTTTTTTACATTAGAAGATTTCATTATACAAAAAAAAAACTCAGCTCTCTAACAAGCCACCTATGTCGCGTTCTTCTAGAAAGACGCATTCATATGTGTAGTCTTAGTCCTGTTTTGTATTCTAGTACTTCAGCTAGATCTGACCGCTTTCATGATGACGTGTGAAGCAGCTTAGTGTCGTCTGTGAACTGATGCGAATCTGTGGAGTACGTGACCAGCCAGTTAAGCTGCAGCAACCGTTAGGGGTAGCTAGGAGTAAACATGCTACTAGCATAAATGCTACTAGCTTTTAAATTGCTCACTGTTAGACACAAATACTGCTTAATTATTCATTCTGTTTTCGGTAATTGTTATAAAGTATCGGACTTTGAAATGTATGGTGGTTTTAATTTAAGTTTAGATATCAAGCAATTGCAGTAGCAGCTTAGTCAAATCGTGAGTCTGACTAGTTTGTTCTCTTTACCAGAATAATTTCAGAAAAGTACAAATGTACACTACTTTTTAAGTATAATATATAACTGTACAACTGTTTTGCAGTCTTCAGTCTTCACAGTCACTTAAAAAAATCGATGACAGCGCAATAATTGGTGCATGAATAAAATAGTGCGACCTTGAGCGACAGTAAAAATCAATAGCACATGTGTTCACAAGTGCACCATTATGCGTCAGCTGATCTCTTGTTAAAGGTCAATGCACTTCTTATTGTTCTCCACGCGAACTCCATACAGAAAAAACTGCATCAGTAAAAACAGCGTGTCGGTCCATTATGAAAAAATTCAACCCTACCGCTGAGTCGCGTGGCAGGTACCTACCCCATACAACCCTTTACAAAAACGCTTACAAAAAAAGCTCAGGGAAGCGAAAGGGTAAAAAAGGGTTGATATTACGCATGCGCCCCGCGGGATCAGTGCCCTCGTTTCTCATTTTAAAATTTCGAAGTGCACATTTAGCTCTTTTTAAATTACATTTTTTTTTCGACTCGATTAATTTTTTCCTCTTTTTTTCAACCCTAATTTATGACAGGGTAGTAATAATGAGGGTTAATAATCGTGAACTGCGTAACTCATTACTTAAATCAATACTTAAACACATTTTAGTAAGCACACGTTAGCAACTCTAAATAAAATTATAAAGTCTCTTTCACAATTTCACTTTGTTTTGCAAACCGTTAATTTCAAGCAGCAGTAAAAAGTTTCAAAATTAATATTGATCTCCACATTTGTTGATAACAATGTAAGTGAATTAATTTAACGAGGGTCTTAGTTTTAATTGAATGAATTTTCCACTGTATTTTCGCAGATGCAATAATGTTTGAATGACCTACAATCAACTGAAACTTTTAATAATTTTAACAATAAGTCTTGAAACTTAGTGAGAGTAGTGCAGGTTCGAATATCATGAACATCTTAAGCAATCAATGATTATCTCAAACATTTCGTCTTACTACTTTTTATGGAATGAATGAGTATGTTACTGGTGCCTAGAGAATTTGTTACACGATGTCCCCAAAATATTTTTTATCACAGAACACCTTAAAAAACATCGAAATCCTACATTAGGAATATTATTAAGACACGGCCCGCGGCTATAATACGAACAAATTCAACATTAACGACAAACATAGGTAATTCGATAATAACACAAACATTTGAGGCGAAAACACGCACAGAGCTACCAAACCATAATTAACAAAGATAAATATCGTTTATTACTGTTAGAAAAGTCGATTAGAAAAAAACTACCCCTTTCACCCCACAATTTGTAACCCGTACAGTGGGCGCCGGGCCGAGTCGACCGACACGCATAAAAACTTACGACCGCTCGCGCGCGTGGAGGAGGCTTTCGTTGTACTTGGCGTAGCAAAGTGTTAAAAATTTTAAGTAATGTTTGAATTTTATCTAATATCTTTTTGTGAATAAGAAAGTATTTTGTTTTTATCAGTGAAACCCTAGTGGTGTGACCGTCAGACTGCCAAGTCATAGGTCTCGAGTTTGAACCTAAGACACGCACTTCTGATTTTTCGGATTCTTGTGGTTAGTATTGAATAATTATCAGTTGCTTCGGTAAAGGAAAACATCGTGGGGAAACCAACATGCCTGACACATTTTTCTCGTCGGTGTGTAAATCCAAGTCAGAGGCCCATGGGCGGCATAAAAACTCTGACACCAGGTTAGGCACTAATCACACGATAAAGAAGTCTATGTTGAAATTAAACAAACCTCAATCGGCACTTTGTGGTTCTAAATATTAAATTATGAATAAGTGACGTCAATTGTCTTAACATTGATGCATTTTATCTACTCAAGTGTAATAACATAACAGAAAGATATGCTTTGTTTAATATAATTTAAAACATAAAAAGATGTAGATGTCGCATTTTCTAAAACTGATCCTTTGTTTAACAATGTAATATAAATCTAATTATAAACTGACAGTTCACCGTGATGTTCACCGTGATGTTCACCAGGTAAAACGTTAGGTTAAGTTGCATCTCAGGTGCCGTCTCCACACTACTAACACACTAGGAAAAAATGTTACAGTTACATAACGCTTTTCCATAATAATAGAATCATTATCGAAAAACAGAAGAGCGGCCAGCTGATTTATTGGATGATAATGGCCGCTGTCATAAATAGCTTTTTTCTAATGAACGTTTTTTATGCGTGTGCGCACACACCGGGCCGAACACAGCCTTTTATTAATGCACTCTGACTAATTACGTATGCATGTTAGGTTTTTTTTAGTTTTCTTCATAAAAAGCTAGGATTCACCTTGCATTATAATGGAAAAGTAAACTCGATTATCAAGCGTGAATTTTTGTGATAAGGGAACTGTAAAGTTTGAAATGTAGATAATGTTTAGGTCCTTTCTTTCTGGTGATTTTACACAAGACTTCTTTAAATCTTCTATGATATGTGTTATGGTACTTACTTATGATCGTATAAGGTGCCCATTGTTTAATCTCATTGTTAAATATATTTGAATGCTTAAAATTAAAATCAATCGACGTTAACAGCTTCCTAAAAGATTTTTACGAAATTAAATAAGTCATTGCAATGACAGCCTACGAACAACAGGGCTACAAGCTCTACAATGTTGGAGCTCACTTGAACAAATAACAATTTGGTAAAAAAATAACAATTGAATCTCATTGATGTCACTAACATATGTTATGCGACCTTGACAAATGCACACGAGTCGTGCACGAATTGCACGATTCGTACGGACACTGTGATTTATGACGACCGCGAACTTCAAATATTAGCAGTAACGCGTCGTGTTCGCGTGAAGCGTGCCCGATACATTCAACACGCGCATAATTTCCTCAACATTTCGTCGTGACTTAAAACGACTTAAAAATTCAGCGTTTCCCCGTTGAAAAAAAGAGTTAATATTGATCGTAGATTTCTCGTCGTGGGGTGCAGCGGCCGGCTGAGTCACCCCACGGTTTTTTACTCACCCTAAGTTATATTTTTTGTAAAGCCCCCCCCTCCTCCCCCTGGCCCGCTTTAAAGGATGAGTAGTCTCTATGGAAACGGCTCGATCTAATTTATAGGCAGGAGAAAGTACGGATTGCTTAATTAAGAATTTAAAATGTGTCTGCTAAGTAATTAATTATAAATTTTCAGTCCGCCAACTTAGAGCTCGAGAAAAAATTCTTTTTTTCTAATGACGCACATTTTCTGCTGTAGAGGCAGTGAGAATTTAATTAACGTAGAACAAAGAGCTTCTCTTGGATCGAGTATGACTACTATTTCGTGGACCTTTTCAGACTTTTATAATAGGTAGAATTTTAATATCGTTAATTCACGAATACTCTGGACAATAGCTGAGTAAGTCACACAAAAGAACGCATAACCCTTTTTAAAGAAAAAATAATCTTCACTACCAAAAAATCTATGAAATCTGTTAAAATATAACTCTTTTTAATATTCTATAAAGCTCAGTAATGCTTGTGTGGAGACGTACCCCGCGTCCCGACGTATGACGTGTGGGTTTATGAATACGCAAGGGTTGTTTAGCCGCGCGGCGGTGAGGGCACGCGCGATTCAAAAAACTGTGGGTCACGGCCGCGAATCAGTTGGCGGGTTTTTGTGGCCCTGAGCGCGCGTCCCACTCTACGAGTAGCGCCGGCGCAGGTTTTACTGCTGTTATAGTTAGGTGAGTTTGTTTCTTTGCTATTAATGTTACTGTATACGCCTAAGGGCGGATTTCACTTATGAAAGTGAACGTAATTAGTACTTTTAATCGGTTTTCAAGGGCCAGTATCAATATTTCATATAAACTATGTAGCTCTATAACAGTGACACTATGGAGTATTGATCGGGTTCAAATTAATTGGTAGAAATTAACTTTCATTTGAATAACATTGCCAGTTTAACCGTTCCATGTTTCTAAACAAGAAAGCTAAGTTGGTGTAGAATTTTGAAGGATATTTAACTAAAATTATGCAGAGCTTCACAGTTGACGCCCTTTATAAAAAAAGTAGGTAAGCCAACTCGATTCCGTGTCAGTTTACAATGAACCTAGTTGTAAGTTAATAAGTAATTTACATGAATTAGTTGAAAGGGTTAAAGAAATCATTTGTAATAACTAATTTCTTAATTTCAACTGTTTGGCATAATTAGACTTGTAGTAGGAATATTTAAATACCTCCATACATCAAATCAAGTAACAAATTCTTATTTGTGACCCACAATATGTTACCCTACCTACTAATAATGTAGTGCACCCTTTTCTCAACGGTTATACTACAAAGAGGATAAGTACCGATCACAATTGTCGATTCTGCTCTATTGAGCAATTTATTTTTATTCGTTTTTGATACTGCGAAGCTTCGTTAATCTGTTCTTTTATTTGTACGATTTTGATGAAAGTAACAATTAAACTTTAACCAGTTTATTGATGGGGTCTTTAATTTATTATAAATTAAACTAGGTAATAACTAAAGTTATAAAAATCTTTAGTTAAATCAATGTTTGGTTTATCTAGAGACATCCAAATGATTAGGTTTTGCTTCAGTACGCTAGTCGCTAACCCAATAACATTAATGTACAAGATTTGCTGATCATAATAATTAGATCTCGTGGGTTAGGCGAAAAAAACAATGGCGACAATGCTGCCTAATGAGCCATAAAGAAGAAAACGATACGTAGAGCAAGGCGTAGACAAAAAAGGGCGCGGCAGGGGGTGCGGGCGGCGCGCGGGCGGCGGCGCGAGGAAATGGCGGGAGAGCTAAATTAATTTGCGCGCTCCCGCCAAACAAAGGCACGCTAATGGAACGCGCCGAATGGAAAAAATGCCACCGTCCGCTCTCCGGCGACTTATTTTTTTTTGTAAATACAACCTTTGACTTTCCCAAATGAATAACATTACACCCGTCGAAGTTTGCCAGCGCTTGCTTTGTCCCGATTTAATGAGGAAGAAGAAAACGCGATACTCAGCACGCGTTCATAATTGTTCACTCAAAACAAACTTGGCTTCTGTTTTAATTACTTCGAGTGAAAAGTTTTGTCTGAAAATATTCTTTTGTTCCCTGACATATTTCTGAGCAAATAAACAATGAGCACGTTTCTCTATCTTGAATGTGAAACTTGAAATAAATTATTGGAAAGAAAAGAACGTTGATTCACCGCGAAAACCAATAAAAAAACAATTATTTGAGTAGATTTATGATCCTAAACCATATGCACATGTCATATCTTCGTAGCGCGTAGCTCTTTCGTAGCGCGTAGCACGCCTACGAAAACAAAGTCCACAAAAAGATTACTTTTGTGTAACCGAAGTATTTTTTTACATCAACTACTTAAAAATTAAGAATCCCTAATGAATATGTTAATGAGATGTAACCATCTAGGGTTGTAGACTTTTGTAAATAGAATTAATGTATGCTGAACGATGGGAGATTTGAGTGTAGCTTTAGGTCACTCTTTGGTGTTTATGAAGTAGCATGAGCTAGACTCAATTTGAGTTGAAAGAGTCAAGGTAGTAGCCTACTGAGGTACTGACGATGATGGACGAGTTTAATATAGGCTGGCAGGGTTGATGCGAACTCGCAAGTTCAAGTTTCTAAAATGTTCGCTGAAGAATAATTTCGTGGTGGCACAAAGCGTAAACGACGCATTAACTTCTAACTAAAGGTGTTCATTCAGAGGTGTGATAAGATAATCGCATTAATCGTACATGTCAGCCGCCGCTGGCGAGCAGGCGCTATCTGGAGTCGCGAGATGCCGGAAACAATGAGCGATGATTATCTAAATGTACCTGTTCAGAGCGGCTTTTTGTCGCAAGATGATATTAATGCGCGTGCCATTACTCCAACCAGATTTATGTGCTCCCAATTAAAAGTTGCCACTGTTGAAGACGTGAAATTAGTGGAATTCCCTTACATTTATCAAGACATCAACGTTGCCTCGCGCCACGCGAAACTTCCCAAATTTAAATTAGAGACGATTTTTACAGCTACCTCCCCATGGGGGGAAGGGGGGGACGCTACCCTTTCCTTATAACGAGGAAGGCCTCATGCATTTTTATGTGCTTCTTTTTTCGCCGGCGTTTTAAACAAGGGGGTGAGCGTGGGGTGCTCCGGGGGGTGAACTTTTTTATTCGCGTCTTGATAAGTTAGGGTTGAAATTAGACGTTCGAGTTTCGTTCGCGGAATTCATAATGACGAAAATTAATAAGTTTTCTTTTGAGGGCCCTTCGAACTACGCCGGTCGGCGAATACTTATAGATGCGAGTATAATATTGTATTCTGTCACGCTTTACACTCGTGAGTTAATGTCGAGGAAATGTTATATTTTGTACATGTCTTAATTTCGAGAGCTGTGAGCAGGGTGTGATGGTCTAATTGTTTAAGACGTCCGGTACTGAATCGGAAGGTCGCAGGTTCAAACCCTGCTAGCACTAGAATTTTTCTTTCCATGTCAAAACAGATGTCTTAACATTATATGTTAGAACAGTCGTTAAGTCAGTTTGATTTTGCGTAAAGCTTCTTAGCTTATACAGATTATGCTGTAGGCTGATGCTGCTGATACAAGCCTCTTTTCTGTAAGAGGAACATATGACTTTCAGTTACAAGTATTTACCGTAGCCTTCGTGCTAAAAAACTGCTTCGAAGACGTGACAATGTTTGGATATTAATATATGCATTATCATTATCTGCCTAGCCTTTTCCCAACTATGTATTTTGGGGTCGGATTCCAATCTAACTGGACGCAGCTGAATACCAATATTTTACATGGAGCGGCTGCCTAACTTACATCCACAATCCAGTTAGTACTGGCTAATACTAAGACTGGTTGTCAGACTTTTCCACTGACTACCTGTAACGACTGTCAAAGATCTACAAATGACACCCGGGACCAACGGCTTAACGTGTTTTCCGAGGCACGGAGGAAACTCGATATGTAATGAGTAGTCACCCATCTACGGGCCAACCCAGGCAAGCACAGCTTAACCTAAAAATGGACGCGAGTAGCTGTTATTATTTAGCCAAGAGCTCCTCCAATATACATAGATACCGTTATTTAAAAAGTAAATTGTAAATGAAACTGTAAGGAACCTTTTACAGCCAAAAAAAGTCCTCTCACAACGGTATGCAGATTCAAAACATACGTAGTTACTGTATGTATGATTATCTCCAATCGTTCGTTATCTGGCGTGTTATTCTAATCTCGGTTATCTTTTTTCTTTATGCAAAATAGTATCGGGGGTGAGTCGGGGTAAAACAGAACGGAATATAATAGATACAGTATTAATATCTCCTTTCTCAGTGTGCTGTTGTCGGTTCACATTCTCCTTTTAATTATTCAATAAATTCTACGCAATCGAATGTAAATTAAGGTTTTTTTTTTTCTGGAGATCTCAGATGGGATGTAAAATCATGTATTAGGTATATTTGAAGATGTTTTATATAGAGATCATGTGCGTGACTGGTTGTTAGGTTTGTTAAACGATTAGAGATAACGGCCATGGTTATGTAACACACAAATAAATAGGTGTTTTGTCTTATTATCAAAATTACTTCCTTATTTTGATGCGGTGTACTTACACGACACGTTCGAAAATATTATTATTTCCAAATCATAATAGATGTTTATTTACGATTAAGTACGTTATGCCAAGGCGTATAGAAATAATAATCATTATGATTATTATTTTCACTTGTAGCTATTGAAATGGTTTTCAGGGACATCAAAGAAGGAGCTTATATCGATGAAAATAGATGTAATGGGACATTGAGGTATTTTCCCCACGTCAGGCATTAGTGCGGTAAGTAACACGGTCGGACACCGGTGTCGGAGGCTGTCAGCCGCCGGCGGGGAGGGGAGAGTGCGTGAGCCCGTGTGCACATGGAGACACTTGTTGAGTCTATGTGTGGGCATGCGCTCTCTCGCGGTCGCGACACATGACCGACACACACGCTTCCTGTTTACTTACACCACCACACCACTCAATTGTGACATTTAGTTTTGATGTTAAACACAACATTATTACTACCTACTTAATATTAGAAAGGTATGATATTTGAATACGTAAGCATATTTATGTACGAAGGTATCTATGGCTTATTAAATATAATGAGTACGGAACTTGATCGAATTAAGTTTAATAAATCACGAGAGATAAAACATCGAAATTCTTTTCATAACGGCCTATTTCCGCAAATGAATGACTATTATATTTCATCAAAAGTTAGAAATTTGAGAAATCAACGAAGCACCGTGAAGTCGGATTTGTGCAATTATAAGAATAAAAGAAAGTCATTAGTCCAATCAATCTGGGAGGAGGCGGGCGCGGGCGCGGCTCGGACGCTCTCCTATTATAATTCGCGTCTAATAACGTCGTTAACAACGCACATTAAAACAAAACAAACAGCGCTGACGGGAGCGGGAGCGGGCGCGGGCGGCGCCATCCTTCCTCGAATCCGTGTCATTAATTTACGTAATGCGTAGGTACGCGCTATCCCCAAATATTTAAGAAGCCTCCTCCGGGAGCGCCCGCTCCTCCACTATCCCCCTACCGCGCCGCCCGCCACCCACAACCCGCCTGCCGAGAATTATGGCGGCCGCCTTGTAATTATATTTTTTAATTTATCTTCCTTAGCGAATACAATGGAGGCGCCACCCCGCCACCGGAGCGCTTCTTTCTCATGCTGAATATTGTATCAGGCCGCTGAAAAAAGGAAAGAACGCTTTAATTACAAGCGAGAGAGCGACCGGCATTACGCGCTAAATATTTGATGTTGTCTCTTTCTTGGGCCGGTGGCGGGCGCTCGCGGGGCGGCCGCGTCCTCAATAATTAAAACGCCTATTAACTCATTCCTCTTCAGGTGACCCCTCATTACGTCCCGAATAAAAAATTTCGAACACACCGTATACATAGTGATTGCTGCCAAGTGCCACCCCACGTAATTAATCCCCACTAAAGTATCACTATACATTTACTATTACGTCCACTTTTGGTATTATCCATCCAGTGTGTCCAACTTCCCAGGTGTACAATTCTCGAACGTTCTTTATAAATCAGGTTGCTTGAAAATTTAAATACTCTGAGGTGTATCAACATCCTTTTATGATATAAGTGTCGATACGGAGGAATATTATCGAGGTTGATAAACTTCCTACTGCGAGTCTGCCAATCCATAGGAAGTATGCAGCAACACTCACATAGGACTTTCATTATAACAAAGTACAGAAGAACAGATAATGTCTGCTGTTATAACCAGGAAAGAGTTAGAAAGCAAAATCTATAGAAAGAACACATAGTTACGTCAACATTGCAGCTAAACACAATAATCAAAACCTAACAGGCTCATAGCACATTGCTACGAGCGCAGTAAAGCGCGTAGCGTGAACTAAATTACATATTTTCATAATCATAGTATGAGATGTTCTAATCATAACTGTGTATAATTCAACTTATACTTACAAAAACCAAACTTCAGTGCGTACAATTCGTCAGTATGTTACTCAATTTGAACACGAATCCATATGATTGTAAACAATAGGTACGTACAAGCTTAGAGCGCAGAGGGTAGGGTACACGTTGATTTATAAGTGAACAACAGTCGCAAATGAAGGCGGATTCCGGAGCGCGGACACGGCCGTGCAGTACTTAGCGCGAGGAGACAAAGTATAAAGTAGCACCCCAGCCACCCACTGAAAAACGTCTCTAATATTCTTTTAGAAACGGTGGCATTTACGGGCTATATTTTATCCTGAATTTGCATACGCTCCTTTTTCGTACCCGTCCTCTATTTTATGGGTGAGTATTTTTTTCATCCGGGGGTTAAGATACAAAAGGGTAAAGCGGGCCCCGCGCTGATAATTAAATTGCACCGGAGCGAGAGCGCGGGAGCGCGGGAGCACTGTTAAAACTGTGGGCCTCGGATACTTTGTAGTCACCCTGCCGATGGCTGCGGCACCCACGCTGCCTCGGTGTTTTTATTATAGTCTCACGACACATTAAACTTGATGATTAAATCATTAATATTCTAGAGCCATGATGGTGTCTTTGTATCTTTGTTTTGCAACTGATTACAATAAAACTTTTGCTTTAGTCGACATATTATATTTAACCTTGGAAATTACAACCAGCACAGTATGATCACTGATGACCCTGAAGAGCCTGCGTTTATTTATATCCGTATATATTAAACAAATTAATGATATTCAAATTGGAGGAAATTTTTCATGTCCCAACAGTCGTGATAATAATTTAACTAACAAATTAGGAGAAATCTTATCCTGCTCTAAGTCGAATTACCATAATTGCTAATCAAATGTTGTAGGAGTAGCCGCGTCGGCACGGCCGCTCGCTTTGTACTAATTACAAATTCTAATTCCCTCTCTTGTTTCATAGGCCCTTTGAATTTGTAAATTATTGCTTTTGCCTTAAGCTATCAAATGAATTCTCAATTCAGTAATTATATCATAGACTTTCGGTACCTACGTTTAACAAACGTATGTTTATGCAAAGTTGTATCTAAAATATTTCAAGAGCGAGAATGAGACTAGGAAATTTCCTTGGAAACTTATACATTAGTTTTATTTAAACTAAATAATTAGTAGCGACGTTTTATACGGCGCGATCTTGACAGACGTCTTCAAATTTATTTAAAGCGTAGATTGACCTTGTAGGTGAATCTATAATTAATAGATCTTTTGAAATTATACGTAGGTACGTATACTGAAATAAAGAACTTTTCGAAGAAGAGCATAAAATTACGGGAGTGTTCGAACCACGTCGTTCCCTCGAGCCCTGCTTCGGTCTATGGTCTTTTAAATTAAAATTTAACGCTGATATTTAACTTTTATTTGGGATGTTACAAGTTACAATGAAACTCTTTCATTATATCAGAAACTTCAACTTTAAATGTGACAAAGTTACAGTCTTCATTTTGGCACTCTCGTAAAAGTAAGACAGTAAAATGCCCTCTTTGTTTCATAATATAAAACGTGGAAGAACATTATCAAAATGTCTGTTATACAGTTACAAGATATTTTCGGGTATTACCATTCCATTCAATGTTGCCTATGTAACATATTATAAGCGTCCGTAACACTGTTCATATTTGTATACTTAAGCGTTTTATCAGGTATCGAAATCAATCGCGCAAAAAATAAAATTAAACCATGTAATATAAACTCACTGAATACCTATCAGTTATATGAGCTCAAAAAGAGGCTGTAATTTGTTTGAAGTGCAAAAGAGGATTTTCTTGAAAGGAAAAATAACTCGTCACAAAACTTAATATTAAAACATTTTTTCTGTATAGGTATTCGAGAGCGACGTTGTGAACGATTTTAATTCCATCACAAGTCTACTTATAAATAACACCGGCTCCAATTAAAAGCGCGCGACAGCTTTGAAAACGGAATGAAGGAAAGTATAAGTACCTAGGTGGGGAAATGTGGCCGTGTTTACGGAAAAGCTCCTCCGGCAAATATTATCGCGAGACGAGCGCGATCAAATATTCAGTCGGCGCGCGGAGGCAGCGGCGCGGGCGCGGGACGCAACCCTCTCCAAGTTTCAAGCCCTTCCCTTTGCACGCCCTACACTAATTACGTTTAGAGTTCTTAAGCGAAATTACTTAGGCCCCTCGCCACCCGCGCCCGCACGCCGACCCCCCCTTCCGGAAATGAGGCGCGCTGGAAAAACAAGAAAGAGGAAACCGTTATATAAGAAGGTCGCTGTCTTTCTGAACGTCCTAAATCTGGCCAATCTCTAAAAGATGTTGATGTAATGATTTTTTTCTTCATTTTCGCGAGCCTTCTCTGTTCATGAGCGGTTGCTAAGTGAAAAGCAATTAAAGCACGGGCGAGTGATCTCCCCCCCGCCCCGTACACCCCGGCCGCCCGCCTCCCCCTCGACACTCATTCGATCAACAAGAAAGATATTATAATAAACACGATTATATGCATTTAACGATCATAGATGTCCAGGGAATAACGAGTTGCTGCTTGCTGACCCACTATTATTAACTCGTAAAAGCGCATGTTATGATGCAAGCACACATGTCTTGTGTTGGCTTGTGCTGAAGTAGATAAAGGACTTCAGAGGCACATGTTGGTTAACCTGTTGAGCTTAGAGAGCTACGTCAACTACCCACACACTCGCAGTGTATAGTGCAGTGTAAGCTTACTCTACAGTTGGTGGAAAACAGATATTTCGCGCCAAAGCCAGATTCAATTCAACTGTTTTAGGTCCACATATAGTGAAAATTTCATGTGTCTTGTCATTAGCTAGTTTTCTCTTTAATCTTAGTAATTGAGTTCCACTTAATCATTATCCGTGGGAAAACGGATTATTATAAATTTCAGAAATAAAAATCCGTTTTGCGGAAAAATCGTTTGAAAACATAATTAATTCAGTTTGCGGCACACTGTGGAGCCGGGCGCGCGTCAGCGACAGCCGCGCGAATTGAGCGAGCAACCGCCCGGCCGCCC
Source organism: Noctua janthe (assembly GCA_910589295.1). Lineage (NCBI taxonomy): Eukaryota > Metazoa > Arthropoda > Insecta > Lepidoptera > Noctuidae > Noctua > Noctua janthe. Next base: position 8,004,929 of record OU342560.1, read on the forward strand.
GACACCGCACTTCCGCACCTTTCATGTGCCAACGCACAGTTTAATTTCCTAATTCTCAAAAATATTCTCCAGAGACAAGACAGTCCTGGCAGACTTTATGATCTAATAGGAAGCCACCGCCGACGCCAACACACAAACACTCGCTACGAAGCAACAACAACGCTGTATAATTTCCTGTTTTACTAAATAGCTTTGAAGCTTGTAAATGGATTTATATGACAGTTCCTTTCAGCTCGTCATTTCGTTATACCTCCTATTAGTCTCCTTTGCATACAACTGAAAAATGCTTACCTATATAAAATCTACGTACATACTATTGAATGTATGCCTTTTCTCGCTCGTATACTGAAACTAGGAACTATGCAATACTCTTTCATTTACTAAGTTGCTTCACTGTTGTCCATAAAACACACACGTGTGTGTCCTTTAAAGAGTCCTTCTACAACATAACATCACACCCGTAATCCCCGGAGGGTGAGACAGAGGTGTACCTGATAGTACCCACATTTCGCTAATTATGTTTTTAAGTCCCATGTAATAAGGGGAGAGCCTATTGCCATCAACCGGGCACAAATCCAGACTCCGTGGCTACTACTGAAAAAACTTGACGGAACAACCTAATAATAACCCTTTGTCCAACCTGGGAATCGAACACATGACCTCATGCTCAGCAGTCGTGTTTGCGACCACTAGATCAACGAGGCAGTCCTAAAGTCCTTCTACAAAGGTAGCTAAATCAAACCTCAAGTCCAGAGACAAAAAGACGTAATTCTAACGACAGTAAAAACATCACCAATCTTTTCTGACTAATCAACGTTGTTAAAAACTCGACAGTGTTAAGATTTACCACCAATTTAGCTGTTTTGCGAGTTTTATTCTCAAGAAATTTCCTCGGTGTCCAACGGCTTAAATTAGGTAATGTAGATGGAGAATAGCGTCACAAAATTACAAAACAAGAGGGAAACTTGCGGTTGTTTAATGAGATTTAAATAATTAATGAGCGTGCAAAATTGGTTTCTTTTTTCAGGCAGCGGAGTGCTTCGGGGGCTACGATGAAAAACAAGCCATAATTGCAACCCCGACCGCCGCGCGCCTCACGCCGGGGACAAGCGCTAACAGCGCCGCGCAATATTACCCGGCGAGGGAGCTCTCCGCCGATCATAATTTATAAAGTAAAACTTTTAATTGCTATCGTTATAAATTTTATTACGGCACCAATTAAACTTGTAAGCTACTGCTTTAATATTGAGAATTAGTTGTCAATTAACGTGTCTCGCAATTAAACACATTTTCAGATACGCTTATACACAACCTGCCTAGGTATCAAAATGTCTACTTTTTGGGTTTAACTTGTCGTTTCTGCTTAATTTACTCTTGACGGCCGTAATTATTATTATTTCCAACTCACGGTTACCAAAATAACAATTATTTTCAATTCTATGTCAAATATTTACTGAACCTTGGAATCGAATTCTAATTCTAAAGAATCAATAGAAGTGCCAACCTACTGGTTTTCTTCCCACATCAAGTTGAACCTCATTGGGTACTTATTTATACCTATATGCAAACGTATAAAGATCTTATCAAATATCACATATCTACTGAACAGTAAATTTTCGTTGTTTCCCTCAAAAGGGCACCCTAACACATTTACATACCGTATGATGTAGGCTCACTCATATCAATTGGTTACAAAAGCGCGACCGTTAGTCGAGATTCCGGATGATTGATTTAAAAATAATTTACTTATAAAAGTCCTACTTTTTCGCCAAAAATGCATCTTTCAGTTCGTTGACTTTATAATAATGAAATCTTCTTATCACGATATCTAACGGAATATGTAAACGGAACAATGTTCTTATTCAAATGTGTGTGATTGACATCTCGCCGGGCGGTCAGCGGCGGCCCGACGTTTTGCAAGATTTGCCTCCCTTCGCCCGTTCGCCCTACCGGAGCTATTGTAAATCTGACCACGATCAAAGCGATTGTGATCAAATCCAAAAACTATTTAAATTTCATTCACCACCAGAAGCTATTTTTACAATTCGCTGGGAATTTCCGTTATGAGTTAGGCAACTGTTCCGATTCATTGGCTGTCGTGTATTAACTGTTTTTTAATACAAATTCAATGTGGGGCAAGAACAGACAATTGGAGCTACAGAAGTTATCAAGTCCTAGATTGAACAACTCAAAAGTTGGTGATCATTGTAATTAACCTATTACTTAATCAGGGTTTTACCTATTTTCTATTTACCTGACCCTTACAGTACCGCACTTCAGACGCCTACAATGGACGTAGCCCTATAAGGACCCAAATGCCATTAAAATCACACCTCTAATTTAAGCTAACAAAACGAATCCGTGAAGTAGTGCGCTCATTACCAACTGCAGATGTTTAGCCCCACTCGCGTGCTGTACTTGCGCCACCCCACTAAAACATTATTGTCAGCTTCACTACACAAAAAACGCGCCCAGATTGTTTACCTCACTTTTTACCTTTTTTTAAACTACTGTTTAGCTTTTTATAAGTATTTTTGTCGCTGAGCACGCGGCCACCGCCTTTATAGAGATATCATTCAAGCGTTTACAGATAGGTGCACGAGCCATTGTGATGAGAGACACCAAGGCTATTCATTTTTAATGTTTATTTAAATACAGATAATCGGCGGATTTGTTGAAGACCTCGATATATTTAGAATTTAATTTGTATCAATTTTTTTCTAGGTCTGTTAACTTAGGGGTCTGTTAAATAAATGGGGAATGTTTTATGAAAAAGAGGGAAATTTACATTTGATGCTTATGATGGTGATCTATTGGTCGTTTCTTTGTGTTACTACTTCGTCATTTTTTGTCAAATTACTTACGTATTCGTTCATCTGCTTATCACACTATCCTTTCCCAGTACCTAACCTGGTATTAAAGTGGCATTTTAAAGAACTAAAAGAACCTATGCTAAGATGGTTTAGTCATGTTGCAAGGATGATGTGAACGGATGTTCTTCAGAAAGGTCAGGTGCGTAATACTCGCAACCGGCGTGCGAGTCTGACCGTGTTTATGAACGTGGACGAAGCAAAGCTACTATTATATAAGGACTGTAGCAGCTAGCGTCTTGTAGTTTCTGCCTAATCCTATGGCAATAGGGCGTGAGTTTATGTAGACACATATGTTTAAAGGGCTGGGCGTGAGCATACGGCTTGGCAGACCACTACCTTAAATGCGGCGACGACGACTGATACGAATACAAACGAACGTGGTTAAGTTTCTATTGTTAGTGTAACTTATCTAACTGCCTCACTGACCAGAGTTTGCTATCGTGACCACTTTGCTTCGGTCTTAGGCCACGTCTGGCACTGTTTGTGGGTTTACCAGATTCAGCGTGGTGCTAGGTACTGAGAATTTAAGAAAAGCTGCAGCTTGGAGTCTTTATTTACTTATGCTATGGCAATAAGCTCGCCTCTATGACATCGTGCTTACAACGTAACTATCTCTTCGAGGAACATAGGCGAGATTTATCTTAATTGATATGCAGTCAGACAAACTGTTTAGTAATATCTTCATAGCCACAAGATATCCTGCTTTATAGGTACTTGCGGAGTAAAAATATAAATAGGTAAGTAGAGGAAGGATGGAAAAATACCATTTTAAGTAAAGCCTTGTTGAGGCTACAATAACGGGTGTCATTCAATCAAGAGGTATCGCGACCACAAAGATTTGTTTTTGTGTATTGCAGTTTTTGCGGAACATTTTTATTAAAACTTTGTCTTTCCATTACAATGGCAACGTGACTTGTTATTTTATTTCCAAACTTTTTTCCTCAAAACTAAAGTAATGTTTTAAAATGACGGGAAATTGTCTCTTCCTGATGGTGGTACGTTCTTAGGTAAGGTCAGCAACGAAAGAATCTTATTTAAAGTTAACTTATTTAACTCCACAAATCAAAAATTTTGAAAAAAGTTCACTGCACCACCTAGGTTCTACTATTGCAGAAGAAAGTATTTCATCTTTCATCGAAGTCAAAATCAATAATTTTTATCATATTTCGGATAGACTCATCCTAATTAATTTACATTAGGCATTCACTCTTTTCAGATATTGCTGTTTTGGCCCAAATTTAATGTATTTTGTATCGGTTTGAAATGTCTAAAATAGTGTAGGTACTAGGTACCTATCTATCTAATGGCAATTTGAGTCATTATCTGCCTAGCCTTTTCTAATCTATGTTGGGGTCGGCTTCCAGTCTAACCGGATGCAGCTCAATACCAGTATTTTATATGGAGGGACTGCCTATCGGACTTCCATAACCCAGTTTGTACTGGGTTGTGCGACACCCCTTGGTAAGATGGTGTCAGTTTGAGTGATATTTTACAGTCATCATTCTCCTGCCCTTATCCCAATCCATTTGGGGTAGACGCAGTATGAATTCTTCTTCCATACTTCTCTATTACTCGTCATCTCAGCAGTCAACTCCTTCATAGCCATATCATTCTTCACACAGTCCATTCATCGCTTCTTTGATCTTCCGCTTCTCTTATAGCCACAATCACACAATCCACATTCATACTCAAAACTTTCCCCACCACATTGTGTTCATTCATCCGAATCACATACCCATACCATGACAACCGATTACCACAAAACTTTTCAGTTACCGGCGCCACTTTCAGATTTCATCTTAAAACTCATTTCTTATTTTATCCATTCGCGTTATACCACACATCCCGCTTAGCACTCTCGTCTAAGACACATACATTATAATGGGTGTAAAAATACCCTTAACGAAGCCGAAAGGCACTTGTTCTCTCCGTCATCGCCATTGAGATCATTTCTTTTGTTTTGGACCATACCTGGAGTTCTAACATATATATATTCTTACTATATATTGGGGGTCAAAGTTTAAATTTTTTCACTACTTTTTTTTAATACAATTTTTTAATGTTTTAACTTTACTGTAAACAGTTCCATGTAATGTATCCATCAGCACAGTGTTTTGAGTGCGTTACATTGAGTCTTACCGTAAAACGTGATTTTTCACCCCAAACCCACACCCCCCACTCAAATACAAATCCCACAGCAATAGTTTTTGCGTCGAGTTACTTAATTTGATGTACAGAATGCTTGGTTGCTGGCTTCGAGATGGCTCCGTTTACACCTTGTATGCTTTAATTTCATTCATCCCTTTTGTTGGACAACATTCTTATCCATACAAGAGAGCAAGTCTAACCATGGTTTTATAAACCTTCCCCTTAAGATTAAGGGGGATGCGGGACCCATATTGTTCCAATGATCTGCCTGCCAAGACCGTTAGTGGCGCGCCATCTAGCGCTCAGACCTGGAGACCGCCGAAATCGTAGAACATTTTTTTCGAATTTAGTTCAGCTGATTTTCAAGCGAACATTCTCTAGCTTCTGTTGCAATTTCTCCAATCTGCTCTGGAACTCAAGTTCATCTTCACCGACAAGAACAATGTTATTGGCAAATAGCATGCACTGCAGGGAGCCTCCTTCTGTACGTCCGACGTCAGAGCGTCCATAATCAACAGGAAGAGGTAAGGACTTAAAGCGACCCTTGATGCAAGCTGACAGCCACACTGAACTCATCGTTGTTGCCAGCAGTTAACCGGACGTACAACATTGACTGTCCATAGTACGAATTAACTCTACATTTTTGGCATACCTTCCTCGTTCAAGGCTTACCACAACGCATCCCGAGGTACCCGGTCATAGGCTTTCTCCAGATCAATGAACACCACGTGCAAGTTTGTGTACTTTTTTTGATATTTTAAATTGGATGTTAATTGCAACTTCCGTTGCTGATCGTCAGTACGCACGAGAGAAGTTTTTCCGTGCCTGGGTTCTGTTGCTCTGAGTAATGCGGGTTGCAGACCAAGAGCTAAGCAATATCGAAGCTATACTAAGCTAAGATAAACTAAAAATATGTCCTGTGCACACTAAAAACTAAGCGAAAGCTCAGTCAGTGTTGCGAAGTTCGTGTAATTCGACACACGCTCGCCATGAATAATATCGATGAAGAAAGTTCCGACGACTGACTTATGATTATCTAAAAAAAAAAAAGACATTCCAGACCTTGGATATGTAAACACAATCAATTTCGGCAAACAAGTGGATAGTTTAGGACTTAGCCGTGTATATTTTACGGTGCCTGGTTTCTGTTGCTCGGAGTAACAATTGAGCACGTGTATATCCTGTGGGCTTGCTGAACTGATTGTAGGACCTGGCAGACTTAGGGTTGCGCATTCATCCAGCAGTAGCGAGTAACAGAGTAGGAGTGCTATCGCACGCGGCAGCATCGACGATACGTTCGGCAGCACACTCTGTTTCTCGCTATAGGGAATAACCGTTCTGACCGACAGAAAGAAGCATGGAAAAATGCGATTCCGTGCTGTTAGATGAGGCGCAACCTTTAGGCTCGCCTAAGTATGGGACATGTGATTTTTATGGATCCATCTTCATAAGTAGTAAGACAATGATTTTTTTACAGCACCAGGGGTAGTGGCAGAATAAATAAAACAATTAATATTCAAGAAATCAGTTATCTTTTAATTGCAAAGAAAATGCAACGGTACACGAAAATGATAAAAATTAATATGCATGATATGTATTAACATAAAAAAGCCTTAATACTGAAATAATGCTACTTTCCAATTACACGTATTGGTTGTGACTTTTTATCATTCAAAATATTTCATTCGTTATCATTGGCCGGATAAGTTCAGAACTTTCCTACACTCTTATTCCATACCGCAAGCAAATGAAACAATACGGTTTTATATTTTAAATAAAAATACAACATATAAAGACAAATGACTTGCAAAAGTTTTCCTGCCAAATACAAAAACATAATCCGAATATTTGTTAGTTCATTAACGATAAGAATTAACTAATTGGCCGCAAAACTGGCGCATAGCAAATAACGTTTTTAAATCACCTGACTTATATGATGATGTCGCAAAAAATAAAGAAATGAACAAATTATAACTATTTTCTATCGAAACTTAGAAAATATAACGAAACTAATGATTTGCTTATCATTAGTTTCGTTATATTTTCTAAGTAACTAATGAATAGATTAATGAAAGTTAAAACAAATGCTGAATCAATTAAAAGATACACGGACCGGAATGTAATTCCAATTCTTAGATATATAATGAAAGAATGACGTTTATGAATAATCCAAATAAATAAGAACATAATACGTTGTGAATTATGAAAGGCAAAATACCATTTCCAGTTTCGCTTATATTTAAAACCACCAAAAAATAATTTAAAGACTCTCGCACATCAATAGCATAACTCTCTTTCATTTATATTATTATAATTTAGAGTATTTTATCCTATTAAGTATGTACAGCGAAGGCATCAATAATTTGTGTGTTCTTTTTAAAAATTGACCTAGTTTAATACTATTATACAACACTATATTCAATGTCCATTTGATAGGTTTACTACGAAAGTTGACTTACACCATGGAAACGTTTAGAGCAAGTCTCTGCTTACTTTTTTGAGTGAATAACGTGCCTCTTAAGAGCGTTTACGACTTACGGCATTTCATACAAACTTTCAAGTCCTTTTTTTTCAAAATGACTGAACCGATTTTAATGAAACTTCATACGCATAAGCAGGATACATAAGTCTAAAAAGTTGTCAGAGAAAATTTTCGAAATGTCTTTTTAAAATAAAGATAAGTAAGTCGTAAATGCTCTTAATAGTGAACAGTCACGAGCGTCTATGATCAATACCAAGGGCACTGCAGGTGCGTATCAAGAGACAATAATTAAAAGAGGCTAAGATGTGCATCTTATAACATCGGCTCCCATACTCTCCAATACGAAACAGCTACATTGCTTGGCAACCAAAAGAGAAGTTGTTACGAATAAAACGACTAAAATTGCCAATAAGTCAACTTGAGCAATAAAAGCAAATGATCACTATAGGGACATCGGGTAATTTAAATACAATACCAGGCCGTGAGTACAGCTAATCGAGTTTTAGAAAAATACAAAGATTTGTAGAGCGCTGTCTCCGTCATACATGCGTGGCTGTCTCTTTCTAAAGTTCGACGTTTCATATTAAAGCCCGGATACTGTTCTATCAAGATGATACGAGTCTAGCTCAAGTGTTTACAGAGGTACAAGTATTTTTTGGCGCTTGAATGACATTGACAGAGACGCCTTATATATTTTTTTCGTAATTTTGTTTAAAAAACACTCCAGTTTTGGCCACGCGCCAATAGATCCTTGTACAACCATAGACGAAGCTGACATGATAACATTGATTTGTCAGCAAGTGTTAACGGATGCTAAATACTCGCTGTATTTCTTCTCCTGTGCTTGTTGCAGTTTCTGCAGCTTTTTCACGAGCCCTTTGCTGAGTTCCTTGCCTTCGTGGTCGTGTGTTGGTAGACCCTAGACAAAATAATGAGTTTAATGATATGCTTCAATAATGACAAATTATCATAGCCTAAGCGCAGAGTTTTGTTTTCAATCTTCAAATAACTATTTTTTAAAGAATAAATTGTCTTTTTTTTTTACAATTAAAATTTCGAATTTCTGAAGATTGAAAAGAAAAATCGGCTCTAGTCATATTCTAGCCATATTGAGGTGTGTTATCTATCTGACCAGATACGATTCAGTATCAATACTGGGGCTGAAAAGCGAAGTGAAGTAATTTTTACTCCAATGCGAATAAGAGATGTAACTATTCATTCGAGACCTTTGGTACTTTCTTTTACCATATCGACCTTCGTTTTAACTGTACTTAACTAGTGAATTTCCTGCACTTAGACATATACAATGCCAGTCGATTATCAAGCAAACCATGGCAAAGGGCCACAGCAGGCCGAAGATCGTGTAATACTTTGACAGTACAGTACAGCCATGAGCACAAATATGTATACACTTTCTTAAACTTCAAAGCAAATTTCGCGAGAAATAACGGTTGTAACTTGGAGATTTTTCATAAAAATATGAGTTCCAGAATACTATATTCGTAACAACATGAAATTTTTAATCAGAATAGTAGGAGAAAAACACTTTTAAAAGTTGTTAAATATTTACATATTGGTGCTCGTGACTGTACACTGTGGCGACATCTATCCCGCCACATATGAACTAAAGAAACAGCAATTCGAGAAGTAGCCCACCTAACATAACCAGCCAATACCACCAACACCCGACTGGCCTCCTTTCTCTATGAAGGCTGAGGAACTTTACACCCTGTTCCACAAACCTCCAAAGCAAAACTAGTAATCGAAAAATGCTCATTTAAGAAGAAATAAACGCGGTTTCATAAAATGCAAGTTACCTTATCATCAAACTTTGAATACTTGTCGGCTTCCCGCTTGAACATTTCTCCAGGCGGTATTTTCTTCAGTTCCTCCTTAGCGCGCTGCGCTTCGAGAAGTTCCTGCTTCTTCTTCTGCTTTTCTGCTTCTAGTCTGGCTTTCTCTTCTCTCTCCTTAATTATTTCTTCTTTGCTCACTAGTTTGACTACTGTGCGATCTAAGAAGGAAATTAATATATTTATAATCTAGTTGCCATTTAGAAATTAGAAACACAACTGGCCAGCAAATGCCAAGAGATTCTCCCTTCTTACCAGGCTTATCCTCTAGCCGTACTCCCAGCTCGGGCAGGTCCTGGTCCCTCAGCTGGTCGCACAGCGCCAGCACGGCGGACGCGGCGGCGGCACGTGCGGCGTCTCGCACGCGGCCTCTGAATGTGCTGAGTGCTTCTAGGTACGGCATCACTGTGTCTTCTAGCTGTGGGCATAATAACAGTTTCGATATGCTGATTGAAGGTCATTTTAAAAATGTAACGATGTCGATGTTGTAGAAACGAATGAGCTACATATCCTCCGGTTTTTTGAAGTGCAAAATATGGCGAGCGTTTAAGCGCGTAAGTCAATACGATCTTATACGCGCTACAAAATACGTTTGTCTGAAATCGCTCTTAATGTGTTCACTCAATGTGTTCCAGAACTTTGATGTGTTCACTACAAGTTATACTCACGCAGACATTGTTCGCGTCAGAGACAGGGAAGCCGATCCCTCCCCGCGGCCCCTCCACGGCCCCGAACACGTGCAGGATGTCCGTGACGTACTTGGCGGCGGCCGCCAACAGCGGCGCACTGCGCGGCGTCGTGTTGCGCAGGTAGATGTGTGCTGCGCCCACTAGCTCGCGCAGGGAGTCTAATGCGCTGCGGGTGTCGATGTTGTCTGTGGAGAAAATGTTTGGAAATGTTGTAAACGTATGTTGATAAGATGGTTTAGGCGTGCAGTGATGAAAGGTCGAAGTTTTCATACGGAAAGCCGGCTGTAAAGTCGTTTTACAGAAGTTTCTGTAAACCTAGTGAGACAACATGGTCTAACTAGTTTCGACCGTGATATCTAGCTGTAGTAACTAGTAAAACTTCATCATTCATGTTTAGAAAATAAAGGGATCATAAATAATACAGTCCTTTGTCAGTGACGGACATTATTTGAACAGCAATCTAACAAGCCTTCACGAAAAGAGACGCGCCCTTGTTGTAAGGGCTAATTCGGTTGCTCTTTCCTCTACCATCGATTCTTGTACCATTCTGCTGTCATCCCTTTATTTTTGACTACATCTCATTTCATCTTCATGAATCAATAAGTAACTGACACTGTACTGGGAGCTACATCTATTGTCGTTTCTTGAGCGAAAAAATAGCCGATAGTTAGGCGCGTTGTCGGCGGTAGCGCAGGTGCCTTAAGGAGGAAGCGTTACATTTTTAAATTTTGCCGGTCTGTGTCATGCTGTATGTTGAACAAAATATGATCAGCGACAGTAACACGTACATATTTACAGAATAACAATCACCGAAATAAAAAATCATCAATACAACCCTCTAAGTTCATTTAATCCCATTGCAGGACTATTTCATGAAAAATCCCCCTACCCTGGCGCTTCCACCTTAAGCACATGTAGTTTAAGTTCATACTACTTACCGCACAGCGCCGCATGCACCTGTTCCTTGACCGCAGTGAGTTTGTTGGACAGCTGAAGTTCCTCCGCGTCCCATACTCCGCCGCAGCCCTCGTCGTAGCCGCTACGTAACGCGTCCTTCACGGTCAGGAAGAACTCCTAAAATTCCAATTTATTATTGAATGACCAATGAAAGGTATGGAGAGACGCCTGTGCCCAACAAGGGGACATTTAACAGACATAATGATTGAGTTATGAAGTCGAGATGAGGAAATACGAGAGGATTGAAAAAAGTAAGGGTGTTACCACACTAATCGATCGATCGTCGATCGATGGTAGAATGGATTAGTCGACGTCAGCCAAAGCTACCACACCAATCTATCAACGTCGACCGATGTCGATCGATCGATTGGTGACCCTAACGCGAAAGTTAGCTCCAGATAACTTGGGACAAAAAGGATTCAAAACAAAAACTTTAGTTTGCATTAAATGAACTCCCCAAATAATATAGTTATCAGAATCATAATCTTCTTTCATGCGTGAATACTAATTTAACATAAAATTTCCCGCGATTTTTAACGTATTACCGGGATTAAAATTATCCATGTCCTGTAAAAAAGTCGTGGCCTTCCAGTGTGCCAAATTTCATCAGAAACCGTTAAGCAGCCAGGCATACTTTGGCATCAGTTTGGATTATTGTACAATTATGACATACTAGCTTATGCCCGGGGCTTTGCCCGCATGTAGTTCGATAATTCTCTTGTGTAATATGTTAATCCAGATTATAGAATAGAATATTTATTTGCGCAAAACATGGTATACAAGGGTGTTAAATACAAATTGAGGCACAAGCATGTTTAGCTAGGATAAAACATAGCATGCAAAATTTTAAAGACAAGTTAAGGCAACGACAATCGTTTTTTATAAAACATCAACATTTTTTATCTTCAAATTCTTTTAAACTTATGAAACACACTTAAAAACTATTTGTGTGCTAAATTTCATCCAAATCCGTTCAGTAGTTTTTGCGTGAAAGAGTAACACCCATCCTCACAACTTTCGTATTTATAATATTAGTAGAATTAGTAGGAAGTAGGATGATTACATTGATATACTTGTTACTATGATCCTTAATCTTACTGGTTAAATATTTATGACAGGAAGGCGAAACAATGTATACTCAGTAACTCACATTAAAAAGCTTTTCAGTCTGTATCGCCATATCCATGGTATTATCAGAATAGTCGAGGGTCTCTTTCCACCCATGCATGAGGAAGCCAATCCTCAGCTGCCTGGCCGTGTGGCGACGTAACGCTTCGGAGATGGTGACGAAGTTCTTGAGCGACTTGGACATCTTGCAGCCCGCTATCGTCAGGTGGCCCGTGTGGAGGAAGTAGTTTACCCAGCCTGGTTGGTCGAAGTGAGCCTGGGAAGAAAAGAACATTAGATATTATTTATTACTAGCTGTAGCGAGAGTTCTGTGGTAACACTCATAGTGCGAATACTGCACTTGATGCTACGACATAAAGGCGCAGTCAATGTCAGGTCATCACTATGGACGTATTTTTATCGGTCATAGTGCGAATACTGCCCTTGATGCTACGACATAAAGGCGCAGTCAATGTCAAATCATCACTATGGACGTATTTTTATCGCTCATAGTGCGAATACTGCCCTTGATGCTACGACATAAAGGCGCAGTCAATGTCAAATCATCACTATGGACGTATTTTTATCGCTCATAGTGCGAATACTGCCCTTGATGCTACGACATAAAGGCGCAGTCAATGTCAAATCATCACTATGGATGTATATTTATCGCTCATAGTGCGAATACTGCCCTTGATGCTACGACATAAAGGCGCAGTCAATGTCAGATCACCACTATGGACGTATTTTTATCGCTCATAGTGCGAATACTGCCCTTGATGCTACGACATAAAGGCGCAGTCAATGTCAAATCATCACTATAGACGTATTTTTATCGCTCATAGTGCGAATACTGCCCTTGATGCTACGACATAAAGGCGCAGTCAATGTCAAATCATCACTATGGACGTATTTTTATCGGTCATAGTGCGAATACTGCCCTTGATGCTACGACATAAAGGCGCAGTCAATGTCAGATCACCACTATGGACGTATTTTTATCGCTCATAGTGCGAATACTGCTCTTGATGCTACGACATAAAGGCGTAGTCAATGTCAAATCATCACTATGGACGTATTTTTATCGGTCATAGTGCGAATACTGCCCTTGATGCTACGACATAAAGGCGCAGTCAATGTCAAATCATCACTATGGACGTATTTTTATCGCTCATAGTGCGAATACTGCCCTTGATGCTACGACATAAAGGCGCAGTCAATGTCAGATCATCACTATGGACGTATTTTTATCGCTCATAGTGCGAATACTGCCCTTGATGCTACGACATAAAGGCGCAGTCAATGTCAAATCATCACTATGGACGTATTTTTATCGGTCATAGTGCGAATACTGCCCTTGATGCTACGACATAAAGGCGCAGTCAATGTCAAATAATCACTATGGACGTATTTTTATCGCTCATAGTGCGAATACTGCCCTTGATGCTACGACATAAAGGCGCAGTCAATGTCAAATCATCACTATGGACGTATTTTTATCGCTCATAGTGCGAATACTGCCCTTGATGCTACGACATAAAGGCGCAGTCAATGTCAAATCATCACTATGGACGTATTTTTATCGGTCATAGTGCGAATACTGCCCTTGATGCTACGACATAAAGGCGCAGTCAATGTCAGATCATCACTATGGACGTATTTTTATCGCTCATAGTGCGAATACTGCCCTTGATGCTACGACATAAAGGCGCAGTCAATGTCAAATCATCACTATGGACGTATTTTTATCGGTCATAGTGCGAATACTGCCCTTGATGCTACGACATAAAGGCGCAGTCAATGTCAAATCATCACTATGGACGTATTTTTATCGGTCATAGTGCGAATACTGCCCTTGATGCTACGACATAAAGGCGCAGTCAATGTCAAATCATCACTATGGACGTATTTTTATCGCTCATAGTGCGAATACTGCCCTTGATGCTACGACATAAAGGCGCAGTCAATGTCAAATCATCACTATGGACGTATTTTTATCGCTCATAGTGCGAATACTGCCCTTGATGCTACGACATAAAGGCGCAGTCAATGTCAAATCATCACTATGGACGTATTTTTATCGCTCATAGTGCGAATACTGCCCTTGATGCTACGACATAAAGGCGCAGTCAATGTCAGATCACCACTATGGACGTATTTTTATCGCTCATAGTGCGAATACTGCCCTTGATGCTACGACATAAAGGCGTAGTCAATGTCAAATCATCACTATGGATGTATTTTTATCGGTCATAGTGCGAATACTGCCCTTGATGCTACGACATAAAGGCGCAGTCAATGTCAGATCACCACTATGGACGTATTTTTATCGGTCATAGTGCGAATACTGCCCTTGATGCTACGACATAAAGGCGCAGTCAATGTCAGATCACCACTATGGACGTATTTTTATCGGTCATAGTGCGAATACTGCCCTTGATGCTACGACATAAAGGCGCAGTCAATGTCAGATCACCACTATGGACGTATTTTTATCGCTCATAGTGCGAAAACTGCCCTTGATGCTACGACATAAAGGTGCAGTCAATGTCAAATCATCACTATTGACGGGTTTTTATCGCCATTGGAAAGTTTAAAGTAACTTAACAATTCCTTGGTGGCATTTTCTAAGTCGGGTTATCTTGGCGAATTGAAAATACACAGATCAACAATGGACAAACCTCACTCTGAGCCAGCTCATTATCATGATGAGGGAACTTAAGATCCACACCCCCAGTATGTATGTCCAGCTTATTTCCGAACACATCTGAAGCCATGGCCGAGCACTCGATGTGCCAGCCGGGCCGGCCGGCGCCCCATGGGCACGTCCACGACGGCTCGCCCGCTTTACTGCGCTTCCATAGAGCAAAGTCGTTGGGCGACCGCTTTTCACTTGTGTCATCTGTGAGATCACCTGAAGGGCAAAGACAAGTATTTGTACTATTTATTGTTACTTTGTTACTAAAAAGCCCGTCTATGGAGGGCCTAAAATTAATTGTGTCCAGTATAGGGAACGACGCGTCAAAATTCAACCAGAAACAGGGCGTTATAGACTCATAATTCATTTATATTGAGGGTACAATTTGATTATGATATGAATACAATATATTTTGTTGCAATATGCATTACTATGAATGGATGATTTTTCATGTATGACATCAACATCCACTTGCTACAAAACAGCTCTAAAAAGCAGTTTAAAATGTATTGGACAAATTCTAGAATGTTTACCTTCTCCCTCCTGTAATGACTTTGTGTCTCCATAAGCTTCAGGCACTAATCTGGCATAATAATGCTTGTCATTGCTATCAAACTCGCACACACTGAAGTAGACAGAGC
Organism: Noctua janthe; assembly: GCA_910589295.1. Classification (NCBI taxonomy): domain Eukaryota; kingdom Metazoa; phylum Arthropoda; class Insecta; order Lepidoptera; family Noctuidae; genus Noctua; species Noctua janthe. The sequence continues at coordinate 8,020,377 of OU342560.1, forward strand.
CATTAGATTCGTAAGCAAGACCATTGTCTATTATCTTCTCAATGAATTTTACTATTTGTGGTACATATTCACTTACTCTTGTTAATACGTCTGGTGGTAATACCTGCAAGAAAAGAAATTATTAGAGTAATATGTACATAAACTAATGCCTTTATATCATGACAGAAACTACAGAATGCCACCAGCTGCTATATTTACCTACTCCTTTTGCTGCATCTACATTCATACATCTGGGGGCCAAAAAGGCAGCTTTAGCAAAATCATAATAGGATAACAAAAAAAACTTTTAAAATGAATAAAGACAGTCTTAATTTTTTTCAATTTGCAATATTTGCACCCAGTATGATTCTGACATGAAATGAATTCAGTCAGAAATGTTTCAGCTAATGTGTAACCATTTTACGAATATTAAAAATTGATAATGATGTGCTGGGTATTCAGGAAATTAATCGTTTTTAGAGAAATTGTTTGAAGTGGGCATTTTAGTCCCCTTGGTGAAAGTGGTCACCCGCATAAGCACAATATTAGTCTTAATATAAAATATTTATTTTTGAAAATACTTACATTAAGTGCTTTCATGTCTTTATGAAACTCATTTTCCCAATACCTAGGTAATGCTGTGAATATAGCATTATCAGTGACCGTGGCCCCAAACCGGTTGTCCAACCATTCTGAAATGGGGCTTTTAGCTGACTGCAGTAGTTCACACTTTGCATTTGTTATCTTAGCTTCATCTTTACCTTCCACTGCTGCTTTCAAGGTTTTCACCGCTGAGGCAATGCTGCAAACATGATTTTGTAAGTTTAATTTAGGTTTACATAACGTCAAATGCATGTTAGTGGTTACATTAGATGGCTACAAAGATTACCCCTAAGGCCTTTTGTAAGTAGCACCTTTAGTATTACTGAAAGTTCACAAATTATTGTTTTTCATTTAGTGTCACATCAAGTTCAAGAAACCTTACCCACTATGTGACCGTTGGACTGCCAAGTCATAGCCATCGAACTCAAGACCTCTGATATTAGGGATTCATGTGCGTATTGTATAATTATCAGTTGCTCCGGTGACAAAAAACATTATGAGGAAACCAGCAAGACAGACAAATATTTCTCAACGGCATGTAAAGCCAAGTCAAAGGCCCATGGGCGGCATAAAAATTCTGACAACAGGTTAGACACTAACCACATAATAAAAAAAAAAGAAAACCTTTGCTACTATAACTGAAATGAACTGTCAATGTCAAATTGTTATCTTGGATGTGCTGTTAACTGCACTGATGTTGTTTAGACATTGATTATCATTTTAATTAAAATTTTCATTGACAATATTTTTTATTATCTGTTTCCAAAAACATTAATGCAAATATTGATTACTGACTAATTGGCTACTTTGTTATCATAGTTTGATTAATTTTTGGGTTTCCTCAGTTTCAATTTTATTTTATAGGTACAATGAAAAGGTGTTATGTCAAAGAAGGATGTTGATAAATGCTAATGTTACAAAATCAAAACATTTTATTTCAGAAAGGCCTCCATGGGCACTTAGAAAACGTCGAGAAAAGGTGGACGGTTCGGGTTGGTTGTTTCCTATGGAGAAGAACCGGCAAAAAACTCCATGGTTACTCTATTCGCTAACTTGAGATTATTCACAGTACTATGTAAAAGTAACATACTTGGGTGGAAACTACTATGAAGATAAGGACTTGCAAGTACTTAGTTTGCTTATCTAAAACCAGTAAGTAATAAAACTGACTTCTGCATGTAGTATTAATTTTATTAGTACCGCACTGCAGTTCAGTGAAGAAATGCTGATAAAGTTACTTGTTATGGTTACTTGACCTGATTATTCAGCTTATATTGTAAAAATCACTTACCAATCTAATGTCTTTTGCATGGCATTTTTTTTATCAGGGTCAGTGGCTTCTTTAACAATTGTTTCGTAGTAATTCACTACTGATGTTGCATCATCTATAATACAATTCAGACTTTTCTTCTCTTCAATGTATTTCTCGAACAAATGGTGTTGTCTTGCCCTTTTTATGATTTTGTCATCAATATCTGTGATGTTCATCACATACAGGATGTCGTAGCCAAAGTAGTTTGCCATTACTCTCCTTAATATGTCAAAAGATATGTATGATCTGAAATTGAAAGAAGACATGTTTTATGAAAGAAGGTAAAACACCCTTTCAATTTGAGTGGACATTTTTCATAACTTTGTTGGGGTCGGTATCCAGTGTTACCAGGATGCAGCTGAATGACAGTGTTTTACATGGAGCATTTATTAAATATTATTTAAAAAAAAATTACTTCTAATTCAAATATCTCAAATATTTGGAAAAACTGAGATATTTCTATAACCAACTAGTTGAAGGGTCAGCTAGGGTGAGTCGGAACATTTTGGGAGAAAATTGGGGATTCAATTGCCTCTTTCTGGTAAGCAGATTAGTATAAACTGAAAAATATCTGGTCTACACCTAACCTGTACCTACTTTCAAAGTTAATAAAATTCAGATTCTGATTTTGATTCTGTTACTGCTATTTTCTAAGAGACTGAGAGATATGCTTCTATCGTGAATTCTCGTATGGGTTAGTAATATTAAGCATTATTGTTTTCTGAAAAGGTATCTAACTTAATTATGACAAACAAAGGACATATTTGAAATCAAAATAATTCATAGTAGATACATAGTAAAAACGACTTTTATAATATTTGAAGATACAACGTCGTTTAGCATGTGTTTCAACGTTATGATAAACATCGAAACGACCCTATAATCACCAAGAAATAATAAGTAAGCTGAATATAAGTACCTGGCATGGCCCATATGGGAGGCGTCGTACACCGTGGGTCCGCAGCTGTACCAGTTGATGCGGTTGCCATTATCGCACACAAATTCTTCCTTCTGTCGTGTCAAGCTGTTATAAAGTTTCAGCACCGGCCTCTTCTCAGTTTTAGCCGGTGGAGACCAACTGGGTTGACTTCTTTTAGACATTGTAAGTTTTTTCACATAAAACTACCTTTTAAGAATTTTATACCACCAGTGCATGCACTATAGTCTATAATTTAGAAGAGTCTTCATTAAAATCTCAAGTTATAACTTAGAAAAAACGTTTTTCGCCACGTACTGAACGTATGATGCATGACTCTTTGACAGTTGCACCACAATTTATCTGACAGCAACCATCTGTGGGATTTTGAGGTTGACAATTGTAGTGAAGCCCATCCTAAAATTAGTTAGTCTAATGACTAAATAGTAAGTCGACGTGAAATCATATTCATATAAAATATGTAGCCCTTTGAGAAATTCATAATAATCGTTTAAACCTGACACACTCAAGCTTCTCGGATTTTTTACTGATAACCACAATTTCGGTTAACATTTATGTTTGTTGACCTTGACCACATTTTCATAATTTGTTGCGGCTCATGGTTAATGTTCCACAAGCAACGTACTGTGTGAGCTAATTATTTGAGCAAAGAAATCAGGGCAACCCGCGATTTTTAATCTTACTTTTCTTTTATATTTTTTTTTCATTTATGACTGACTTTTTCATGAAATAGTCATTAAATGGGATTAAATGAACTTAGAGGGTTGTTTTGATGATTTTAATGGTTATAACTCTGCTAAACCATATTTTGTTACGGTCGCGAGTCATATTTTAATCAGCAAACAACCTGGCACTGACCTGCAAATTGGCGCCTTCAAATCCTGGCGCTTTCACCTTAAATAATTCTTATTGGAACTGATAATCCAATTATATTTATTTTAAATAATCATCAAATTAATATTTCTGGTTTAGTTTAGTTGATTATATTTAGTTACGCACTAAAGCAATAACAATGAAAATATTGTGAATTTACAAGCAGAACCTATAGAAAACATTTTGTTTCTTTTTTTCATACACCGAAAATAGGCGGTTATGTCAATTGTGGAACAGAGACAAAGCTATCGTTAGTTGTGTTAATTTAGTGGCCTGTGAAAACTCCTTGTTGATTTGTGAATGTGTGTGTTGTGAACAAAAATAACCATCTATCTATACGTATTTCTACGCGTTTATCTGAAAGTTGCGACTACTGTACTCATAATTTACTTAAATTTTTGTGTATTTTTGTATTGTTTCGTCTAAAACACACAATCCTTTCGGACAACATGGCTCTCTGTGTTTGTAAATGCCTAAATGTAACGCTCGAAGGTGATAAAATTGAAGACAATGTCGATATTGGGAAACTGGAGTTAACATCCATGGAACAAAGGGATATTTTTTTCAGTGAGGTACCGTCAGTAAACATGTCTTGACCTTGACTTATAGGAAGGGTTTTCATTGCTTGATATGTAAAAATATGAATGAAACCTTATCAACATCAGTGTGATCACATATATTTTGATATTATTTTGTATGTATCTTGTACATAATACACAAGTACATGTGCGTTCGGCACTGTATTAACTTGTTTACAATCGCGCTAATGATACATAATATAAAAATTTAAGCTCCAATTTACTCTCTAAAGTGACTTCTTGGTTTATTTTTAGCTTTTTTATGTTCTAAACTCATCTTGTTGCTTTCCTGTTCTGTGTACAAAACATTATCAAAAAGAATACAAACCAGTTTTACTGGAACTATACCTAATAAAATGTATCATGAATATTTAGTACTTGTATGTTATAATACAAAAAAGTTGTTAATAATCTCAAATTGTTGTTGTAGAAACTGCTATCATGCTCCCTAGGCAGCCTAAAGAGTCAGGTTGCTCAGCCTGCCTTGGTGGAGCAGCGGCCACTGGGCAGGTGGATCATACACTCCTGCCTGGCTTGTGGCCAGCCCACTCACGCCATATCACATGACAAAAATGGACCTTATGCATTGCTTGTTTGTAAATCTAATCAGGTCAGTGTCTAATTACATTCAGTCAGCTGAAATAAAGCTATTGATTGATTTATTACAAAATGTAAATAACTGCCATCTGTTTTGCATCTAAAAAAATACCTATTTCTTACATACACACTTAAGCTTGTATTTAATCATTGAGATTGATTTTGTGGCCTTGCTGATTATCTTATACAGCAAACAAAAGAAAGTAAACATGTAATAAAAACATGTTACATAGTAACTAAGGTGTTTTCAAATTGTACTTTATTGTTTATTTTAACTGCTACAAAATTAGCTCCATTTTGAAACAACATTTGTGAATAAATTCAACGCTTGATTCAAAGAAAATTGTAAGTCTTAATACACTATTATGAGACTTTTCAATCTTGGTACCTGTTAAAGTAACTATATTGATGTTCTTATGTAAGATATAAAAAAAAGTTCTCCAATGTTACAGCATTGTAACTTGTTACAATTGAACTCCAATTAAAGAAAGTGTTCTCGAAAGAAAAATAACAATCACACTAGTTTTCAAGCATCAACCAAAAAAATCTCAGTTAAATGTTTAATGTCAACTTACAATCTGCTTGCACCAACTGAATAACATCTGTGGCTCTACAACATTATTTCACAGATACTTTGTACTTTTCGCTATTGTAACTCGAAAAAATCTTTATTTATTTACCAAAAATAGGATTATACTGATGAATGAGGAAAGAAAACCAAATGAATAATAATTTAAAAATCTGAAAATCTAACAGATACCTCTGTTATTGGAATTCAAAGTGTGCAAATACGTTTTTTTGATTATTGTTTAAACCATCATTTGTGAGTTACAATTTTATTCAAATTGCAGGTTGAGTTGTTAAAAAACATTAAAAATAATGCTATCCTAAATTAATAAACAAATAGTTAGTATCCTATGGACTTCTGTATTAAATATATAGTTATTTTTGTAGCCTTGTGTGTCTGGTCTAAACTATATTCAAACTTATGGTAATATGGAACATGTTTACATCACAATCTTATCACCAACAAAGATAATTCTCGTCCCTGACTTATGGATTTACCTGTTTATGTTACAGACCACACAAGAGCGGATAACCAATTTGAAAAAATCAAACAACTATTCGCCAGTATTTAACTTATTAGTGCCAGAAGTGACAAATGACATTGAAATGAAGGAAAATGTGGATACAAACAACTTTATAAACAGTGATAGGAATGTTTGGCTGCCAACCCAGCAGGTGATAGGAACTCTCAGCAAACAAATGAATCAGACCTTGCAGTCACAGCTGGAAGCGGTTGAGGAGTCTGTCAGACAGTTCAGAGATCAGAAATATGCAGAGTTTGAAGCTTACAGAGAGAGAGCACAAAGAGATCACAAAATTTTAGCTAGGTATGCTGTTTAAATATTAAATTGTAAATTGGTAACTCCTCCACATTCACACCATGTTTATCATCATGAATTACACCAGTTAAATTAAACCCAACAATCCAACTAAAAATACCCTGTATTACTGTAAAAGTAAATATATAAAAAACCAATTATATTGTTGCAGTATAATAAGCAAGGCGCGCAACAACGTCGACAGGGACGGCTGGCGGATCGATACTACCATTGACAATGGACCACCCTCCCCCCACCTACCTCCCCTACAGAGACGAAGACTGTCCTCTTTTAAAGATGCCAAAAAAGTCTCCCAGAATATTGTTAAGGTATTTATTTGCCATTTATTGTACTTTATTAACAAGGCATTTAAAATTGTTTTTTGTGTGAAAATTATAGAATAATTCAGATTGAGCCTTCAGTATGCAAATAGAATGTTACAATGTCCATGTGTGTTTGTCAACACTATCACATACCACATGGCAGGTTTGAATACAATTTTCAGATGTAAATGTCCTCATCAATGATCAAATTGTTGTTTAATTAATTATTTGAAAATCTTTTTCATTACAATTTATAGTTCCAGAATAAGTTTTTTTTCTTGCACTTTCTTAAAATACTAACATACTTGGAAGTATTGCACAGTTAGTAATATTTTTCTGTCAGAATATTCTATAATCCTACTATGATAAACATAATTGCTATTAGCCATAATAATTTACAGCTCTGTTTGTATTGTTACCATAAAACCACCATAACAGAGGAAAAGTACGCGATAATTGATAATATTGTGTTTACATACAATAGTACATTTAAATAACTATTATAAGCTGGCACATGTGACCCAATACACATGTTATTATTTTCTTTTATTTAACATGTGCCATTCACACAGTTTCGTTAATTTGTTATGACACCGAACAGTAACTGTTTTAGTTTTGAAGTCAATAGCTTTTTTCTGTTTATGTTGCTTTACTCGAGCAGCTACTATTTATATGATCCAACTACATGATGAAAATAAAACTTTGTTTTTTTGTGAACATTAGTTAGGTGATAAAAAATTGTTCGTAATATTCGTAATAATATGATTATTCTTTTACTTATCGTAATTCCTTTACGGTTACAGTCCACTAGAAATATGCCGCCCGAAGAAGATTCGTTAGATGCCGAAGATCTTTTTGACTTAGAAGGTTTTGACTCACGGAATAACATGCTCTCTGACCAAGACGACTACGATTCTGATCGTAAGTATTGATTTCTGAGCTTACTTCTCTTTACATTTTAAACACGTAGTTTGTATGTAAAAAGGTAGAAAGATGTTGCGGTGAAAACCTGAATTGCAGTAACCTTACATAATGAGAGATATCGTGAATTCGTCGGTTCAGCAGATGTTTTTTGATGATTTAATTGAAGATTCTGACATCTAGTCTAAAGTATGAAATGCGGCAAACTTCTGACAAAAAGTGAAGGATGTTTCATCCAGCCAAGTAAAGTATTCCTAATTAACCTTGAACACCGAGATTGGCTGAGTAATATACCTATAATATTAAATTATTCTCAACTTCTCTCGCGAAAGCTCCCTACCGAGAACACAGCAACATTTTAGTCACGCCTCTACTATTGTATGTTTTTAAGTACTGGTTTTTCATATAAGTTGAAAAATACATGTTTCCCAATGCTAACTGTTCCGCAGAAGGCAGTAACGACGAAGGCATCCACATCTCGCGGCCGCGCGGCGGCGGCGGCGTGGATGTGATCGCGCGCTCTCTCCCCATGAATATGCCAAAGTTCCCCAACGACCGCCCCACTCACCGGGACTTAGATGATGATGTAAGAATTCGTCTAATTACTAGGTTTTTCTCAAATTCTGTATAATTTTTAATAGACCTAAATGAGCTTGTCTGACTGTTTGCTCCATCCCTGATTTCGTTTTCCATGCTTATTTATTTAACTTATCAACTTATTATTGTCTGCCGTGGATAACTAAACCTTATAACTTGTGCCGCGAAACATGTTCAGAATCTTGCTCAAAGATTTTTATTCATATTGCGTCGAAGCATTGATTCTATATGACTCATATTGTAAGTAAGTAATATCGTTTACAGGAAGAGCCTCAAGATATAGCAGCAAGTATCAAAGCGCTGGCGCGCTCAGTGCACGGCGACGTGTTCGAGCTGCCGCGCCCGCGCTTCTCCACCCAGATCTAGCGAGGCACGCGCACACACCGATCTCTCGAACTGTCCGCGTCACATTCGCTCCAGGCGCTATTCGCGGACAACGCCCGCTTTACAATACTAAATCATTCAAAGATATCTCGTCGAGTTGTGCATGACTGTTGTGCTTGAGTTATACATACACTTGCCACACATTGGTGCTTCATAATGTGATCACAGTGACCCTAAATCCAAATTATGAGTATACATTACGTTTGACATAACAACTAGTGACAATACATGCTACGTTAAGCAACCAGATATAATATGGCAGCTATGTTAAAATCCAAAAAGCTTAACAAAATGAATATTTGGGAGCCCTTTAATATTATGGAATAAGATATAAATATATGAGAACGAAAATAGAATATAAGAGGCTATAAAATGTTATTATAAGCAGAGTAACTATTAGAAAGATAAACACCCAATGGTTTCTAACGCAGTATACTAATTATTATTTAATTTAGATGCAGGTCCCAACAGTACATAATTTTGAATTATTTTAAAAGCTATGCCATTTTATTAGTTTGCGATACATTTATAATATCGAGAACAATAAATAATTGTGATTAAATGGGTGCAGTATGCTGATATATTTCAATATATCCATGGCTAGAATATAATTCATAAGTGACAATCAATTAAAGTCAATTAAACGTTTAGTACATTGTGAGGTGAAGAATAATGCTATATTTCTGTGCTTAATGTCGGACCGCTTGTTGTAAACACTAAATATAATCTAGCCATGTAAGAATTCAATAATGCATGTTAATAGAGTTGTGACAACATATTTTATGTTAATTTAAAATCAAGTCGACGTAAGATAATAATGCCATATTACTGTGAAATAATTCTTGTCGGCCTCTGGTAACTATAAAACATTAATTACGTGCGAAAGTGTCTTGGTGTCAGTGAGTATTGTTAAATGTATGTAAATATAATAAAATTTTATAGATGACAAGTAAATATAACTATGAATTGTTAACATCTAAGTCATATCCACGTTAATAGACTTTTCTATTATGTTTATCTGGTGTTATCTTAATGATAAGTGAAAAGTGTACAAAAATATTAATACCTTGCATTTCTTACTAGTCTTTTAGGGTCACGAAATAATTTTTCATTGTTAACATCATTTTCATTAGGTAGTTTATTAAATCGCAAAATAACATAATGAAAATCATAAATGTACATATAAGAGATCATTGTTATTACGTTGAATAACAGCGCAATATAAAACTTTTGAAAATCATTTATTTTTATACCCAATATTTTGAATGTTTATGTAAAAGGTTAACAGTCAGAATCAGGAGTAGGCTTCAGTGACGCAGCGGCGTCTCGCTCGTTTGTAATGTTTACTTTCTATAACTTCGTAGTGTTTAAGTTAGCCTATATTACGTTTTCTAATCTCGTGTGTTATTGAACAAGCGAATCATATTTTCAGCGTCTTCCAATAGCACTGATTTATAAAAGAAAATTATGTTTTTTTTATGTGATGTCTATTTCAGTCAGTTGTTTTTATTTAGGTAAAATAAAAATTGTTTCATTGGTGTGACATTTATGAGATGGACCTTGATTGTATGTATTAGAAGTATGTAATAAATATTGAACGTGAATATGACTTATTATTTTTACTGCAGCCTGTTAAATAAACATTTACACAACGTTTATTACGGAACATAACATTCAAATTCCAGATATTACTATAATTAACTCTGACTCTGACCTATTATCGTCGACCTCTGTGGTTGATATGACTGCTGTTGCCATGGTTACGGCGTCACAACAAATGTGACAAAAATTTAAAGGCGTGCTGTATCAGAGAGTTTTTGTAATTGCTCTGATATTCAGGGAGAAGAATGTTGAGTTCGCGTTATTATAGCGCGTCTCGGCTCGGTACGGACGCGAAGCCACGTACTGCGATGGTGGTCGACGAAGAGGACGAGTTGTACGCGGGGTTCAACGAGGTGGCTCCTGCCCTGGACACGCGCAACTTGCGAGAAGACCAAGACTTTCAGGAGACGCTCCGCACAGCTGGCATCGGAAGGAAGGTGCCTAGCACAAGCAGAATGGGCACAGGGGTGAGTTTGAATAACTGTTGACCGAAGATAACCTGTAATGTGCATGACGACATAGCTTACGTTAATATTTTGTAAAATAAATAAGAGCGCGTGATCTCGCTAATTATAATAAATATCTGCTTCAAACTGGTAATTCATGCTTCATATCATAGGGACCTACTTACTTCATCGGAATCAGACGAATATAGGTCTACAATATTCTACTGCTATTTCTTTTACAGAGGCTACTAAGAGTCCACTACTGTCCCACACAAATAGTATTGTTAAAAGTTAACTGTTATGCAGAAGTCGGAGAAAGCAAATGTTAAAGAAAATTGGAAAGCCATGGGGGAGGCTTGCCCAGCAGTGGGACAGAGTAGGCTGATATAAAAAAATAAACTAATAATAAAATAACACTCATGTAATATGTAGTATGGATAAGCTGATATATTTTTCGCAATTTCAAGTTTTGTTTGGTCCTACAGTAAAAGTGATTCATAATGACGACTTCAATGATGCCTTTCCCTTTTTAACCCCGACCAATAAAGAGGCACCCGCCAGAAGAACTCGTCAACAGTGTACGGCATCTACCTTATGTTTGGGCTCATACGATGCGTTTTGACGAGCACGAATGTTTTCGTGAATGTGGATAGAGTCGATGGTAGCGTGCCTACCAGTAATATTATTTTAAAAAGCATGAAATAAAAATTAAATTATTTTTTTTAATAAACCCCTCGACACACAACACCTCTAAAAAGGAAAAAAATAATATCTAAATGTTGTCCCTTTACGTTTAATATAAGTAGCATATTTTAATCCAAGCATCGTTACGGTGGGGTCGGGGGACCGCAGAGTAGACCGCTTTGTACAAGCAGATGAGATACGCATAGAAAGTAATTAACAAAGCGGTCATCAGACGCGACGACTCTTCAATCCTTAGACCTATTCGCAGTATTTACCTGATGCATGAATGTGGACGAAGCAAAAGGAGTATGTCTGTGTAAGGATTGTAGCAGGTGGCGTTGACCTATGTATGTGCATTGTATTTTTTATCATACAGATGATGCGCATGGGCACAGTGAGCGTCCGCGGCAACAGCTCCCGCGCCGCGACTGCCGCGCGACCTGTCACAGCCGTGCGCGCTGCTGGGTACACCTCGACTACTAGAGACATACCTACGAGGGATGACGTCAAGGAGGACAGGTAACACATCCCTATAATCCAAGGTCAACTTAAATTAGCTAAGCTGAAACTCTGTTTGATTGATTGTCCGTGAAGGATTTGAGAAAAAATCGAGTTTAGAAATGTATACCAATCACGATTACTATAAAAAAAAATTCAAGTACTTGCACAACTTGCGGCGTTAGACTTATTTTTTTTGTTTAAAATTTTAAATCCCATCACGTTTGCAGAATTTCGCTAGCTAATTTAATTTAAATCTGTATCAATAAATAATATCTATACAGTGAAAATACTCAAAACACTGCCTGGCTTATTTTATCGAGGAAATCCTTTGTCTTACTTACAGTATCGAAGAAAGAGTAAAACAAATGGAGGCACGCATAATGACGCTGGTTGAAGAGTCGTGCATGCTGAGCGCACGGACCGACCCTGATGATGAAACCGCGCCGAAGAAGGAAGTCGATTTAGGACAGGTGCGTCTTGTCAACTTTATTGCTATAGAATTGCTGCGCTTCGTGTCGCGGGTTCGATTCCCGCACGGAACAAATATTTGTATGGCCTACAGGTAGTTGTTCCGGGTCTGGCTGTTTTGTGTATGTGAGCTTAAATGTTTGTAAACGCACCCACGATACAGGAGAAATTCCTAGTGTGGGGCAACGTTTTCAAAAAAAAAAAAAAAAAAAATTATCATCATCATCATCATCCTGGCGTTATGCTATTCTACTTAGGGTCGGCGCAACACGTCTTCTTCTTCCATTCTCCCCTGTCAAACGTTACGGCATCATTTACTTCTTTCTCTTTCATATCATTCCTCACATAATCTATCCATCTTTAATTAGAATAAGGTCGAAATAATTGTGTTGTTTGTTCTAGGCTTTAGCAAAGGCACAGGAGGCGTCGGCAATGGAGAGACAGTTGATTCGTATGCAGGAACAAGCGAATGTTGGTGACACACACAATCTGGACCTGACTTTTGCTGTAAGTCCTACTTAGTTAATTTGAACAACTTTTTCCATTGGACAACAATGGTAATCGCGTAAACATTATCAGGCTACCCCATAGATTTGGGTCGACTGGGTTGAAATTTTGAATGGGACAGCTGATTATCTAAAGGTGTTCGATTTAATGGTTTGTATGAAAACCTTAAATATGACCACATTTTTGTTATACATGTTGTGTAGTCGTTATTGCCACATGCAGTCATTCAGTACGTACTATTGAATACAAGTCCGGTCGCTCATCAGGTGTTCAAAGGACTTTGTCGGCAAAGTGTAGTACCGCCGCTGAACATCGTAGTACTTACTTTTTTTTTTAATTCCTAAGTTTAATACTCGAGGAGTATGGAATATGGCTTCTATATTATCTAGCACCTTCCCGTCACTCTTCTTAATTAATTTTAGTAATTCGGACCAAAATTTATGGTTTCAGGTTTTATGCAACTTGGCAGGACAATACGCGGTCAACGAAATGTATACGGAGGCACTGAATACGTACCAACTACTTACCAGAAATAAGCTGTTTCCTCATGCTAACAGACTGAAGGTAAAGTACAGAAAAAATGGTTAGTTACTTTGGAAGCACAAAATAAGTACAACTAGTATAATTGCCGTTTTGGACGCGATCAAAACCACAGCTTACTAAAGCCTAAAGTTTTGGGGCGTATGATACGCCTGGTTTTGCTCTCTATTTTAATATTCTTCTAACTATGTGAAGTATTCTATATTCTTATTAGTAAATGATACACTGTATTTTAGGCGTTTATTTACCGTTAATCCATTTATAGGTAAACATGGGAAATATCTATTTCAAAATGGGAGAACACCCTAAAGCCTTGAAGTTATATAGAATGGCGCTTGACCAGACACCGACAGCTGAGAAAGATTTGAGGTAAATCATCCTTTTTACTTTGTCTTTATAGATCATCAACTTGTCATTTTAAATCCCACTTCCCGTGACAACATTTCATTAGCCACATTAAGGTTGCTTTTGAGATACCGCCATCGACGCGACTGGCAAAATCTCAGTGATCTTTCCTTTTCTTGCATTAAGGTCGCTATAGGTTTACCCGTGTTAGGCTTGTCTCCAGTTGCATTTCAACCATCCGACAAAGGCTTGATATGATCTAAGGATTACCTACATTGATTAAAATTGACTTTGTTTAGGATGAAGGTGATGCACAACATCGGCCTGCTACTGGTACGTATGGGCAAGTTCCGAGACGCAGTCACGAACTTTCAACATATCATGCATGAACAAGGAGACTTTCAAACAGGTGAGTAAGAAAACATATGTATTTATTTATTTTACTATTTACGTACACACATGCCTGCGAAAGGAGGAATGAAAAATAAATGTAGACGATAGTGTGTGACAAAGGGAAGAGAAAAATGTGTTTATGTGCCTTACCTAGGAGGAACCTGTATTTCGGCTTACAGCGCCAACCCCCTCGAGTTACATTAAATAAGGTTTCTTATATGCTTGCATTTTACAATACCATTGCTTTGTAAGCAAGTTTTGTAATATTACTTCTATAAAAACGTAATGCTAAGATATATAAACAACTAAAAATATATTTGTATATATTAATCATAATTATAATTGACAGGAGATGTATTACTCTTTCACACTGTTTTTGAACAGTGAAATGGTCTTCAAATCACGAATGTGATAAATATTAAATAATGTAGTACGTCTTCTATTTTAATACCTTTTGTCTTACAAATAATAATTATTTTATTTATATGCACAACTGTATACAAATGACGTTGGCAGAAAGTCGCCAACTGCTCAGTTACCAAACAAAAAGAAAAAAAATAACGGAGAAGCTACATTGTATTCGTGAATTTGATTTCAGGTTTGCATCTGGTGTTGTGCTCAGTGGCGTTGAATGATGCTGAAGGTGCCAAAGCGGCGTTCCATGCGATGTTGGACGTGGAGCCGCCCACATTCCACCAGGACATCACTATTGATGACGTAAGCAGTCCCTTTAACAAATTACGATCATGTGATACTTTTAAGTTGAGATTCCCCAGACCCACCAGGGATGCGTAGCGAAGGAGCGTAAAACTAACCAATAACACATAGTTACCTAATAAAATGAAATTGGTTAGTTTCAAACACGCTACGCATCCTTGCTCATCTCTAGTGGACCGAGATCCAGATGTACACCAGACCATACCGCCAGAGTCATTTTATAAAAGCTGAAACTTTTTCTGTGGAAGTACCTTACTATAGGTGAGTACTATTGTATATTATGAAAAGTCGGTCTGGCTTTGGCAGATATCTGGTAAGTGGTAACAAATGTGTGCTAAATGGCTACTAAGTTACGTCATACCACAAAGCGTGATTTTTTGATGTTACATAAGGGCTAGTATGATGATTCACCTCCTCCACTGCCAGACACTTTGTGTGGTGGAAAACCCCTCTCAGACACCTTTAAATATGTTTGTGGTGGAAAACCCACGTCAGACACCTTTAAATATGTTTGTGGTGAAAAACCCCCGTCAGACACCTTTAAATATGTTAAATTGCGCGTGAACTTACGGCATTTAATTAAATCTAAATTTTATGAATGCTGTAATTTCCTAACGGTTAATATACTCCGGTATACTCCTAGGAATCATTTATGCAGCAACTTGATTTTTGTGTAGGTGATCTTGACTGATATTTGAATGGCCAACTCTTCTTTATCTTCAGGAGAACGACGCCTACGAATGTGTTGTCCGCGACGTTGTCCGAGGCGACCGCTTGTCGCGCTGGTCGCGTCGCGGCTCCGCGCACGCCGAGCGCTGCCTGGCGCTCGCTGCGGCCGCCGCCGCCATGCAGAGGCCGGGCTCGAGGGGACCTGACTCGGGGTGAGTATAGTACCTGAGGGTTGCCGCTTGTCGCGCACGCCGAGCACTACAACCATTACCTTGCTTTGATTGTGGCCAAGGCGAGATCAATTCTTCATTCACTCGTTCTTCGGTCCCGTTTGTCCGAATATATTTGAATTATTCTGTCGTAGCGGCATGTCTTGGTGCGTGGAAGCACTCCGCGGCTACAGCGGCGGCGCAGCGGGCGCGCGGCTGGAGCTGGGCGGTGCGCTGGCAGCGCTGCGGTCGCTGCGGCCGCCCACAGGCACGTCCGCGCAGCGAGCGCTGCAGCGGCTGAAGGCGGTGGCGCGCGCGCATCCCAACGACCGCGTGCTGCGCGCTGAGGCTAACACTGATGCTGCGTTTGTGGCTTACGCTGTAAGAATAATTTCGTTTCGCTTTTGCCATGGATAGTGGCCACTGACTCACCTACATTTATTTACGTTCGTTGTTTCAAAACTACATCTATTGAGATCCTTAATTTTTTTACTTATAAAAGGGCAATGACCGGTATTGCCCTTCAAAAACATAAAATCTGTAGCAAAAATGTAGTGTCCTTATAGCAGTAGTTTAGTATGCGATATTTATTGAATATCATTTCGAATCTCATTTTATACGCAAATAATCTCAAAAATCGCTTTTGTGTGAGTATCCCCTAGCTATTTTAATTTGTCCATTTATTCTTATGCCTCAGCTTGGTAACTGGTCGGAAGCCCGTCAACTGAGTGAAGCGGCATCCCGCGACGACCCGTACTCTTGCGCAGCACGCGTCACTAGCGCGTTAGCGAGCGCTCACGCGTCGGACACGGGCCCGCTCGCGTGGCGCGACGCGGCCGACCAGCTGTCTGCGGCCACGCATCTCGACCCCGCTGACCTCATAGCTGCACATGATCTGGGTAAGCGATCGAATAAACGCTGGATTCTAATCATATCCGATCAGTATGTAGCCACCAGCACAGCTCCGTCGTTTCGATCATTATAGAAACATAAGAGTTAACATGTGATGTCACCAGTGCGTTGGCGAGCGCACGCACGGCAATCGCGGGCACGCACGCCCGGCCGGTAGGTTAGACTAATCTGATCGAACTCTTTGTTCAGTCAGCCAACAGATACACAGGCCTACCGCTTAACTGACCCGGTGCTTGAAGTAGCTGCGCAGTGCGGCGGGGGTTGTAGTCACGTATCGCGAGAGCTCTGTTATTCCTCCTGCACCTCGCACCTACCTGAGGCATCATTCCAATTAGGCCAGTAGTATATTTCCTTCGAACCTTTGTAGCTTAAAATTGACTTCTAAATTCAGTTATCTCTCTCTCAGCATTGGCTCTAGAGCGAAGCGGAGATGAGACAGCGATGGGTGGTGCCACGGCCAGGTGGTCGCTGGTGCGCAACGCGAGCGGCGCGGGCGCCACGCTGCGCGCGCTGGCGGCCGCCGGGCTCGCCCGCGGACACCAGCACAAGCATGACGCTGCTGCTGCGGAGCACTGGTAACTGATGCTGCATTATGATAAGATGTAGCGCGCTGGCGGCCGCCGGGCTCGCCCGCGGACACCAGCACAAGCATGACGCTGCTGCTGCGGAGCACTGGTAACTGATGCTGCATTATGATAAGATGTAGCGCGCTGGCGGCCGCCGGGCTCGCCCGCGGACACCAGCACAAGCATGACGCTGCTGCTGCGGAGCACTGGTAACTGATGCTGCATTATGATAAGATGTAGCGCGCTGGCGGCCGCCGGGCTCGCCCGCGGACACCAGCACAAGCATGACGCTGCTGCTGCGGAGCACTGGTAACTGATGCTGCATTATGATAAGATGTAGCGCGCTGGCGGCCGCCGGGCTCGCCCGCGGACACCAGCACAAGCATGACGCTGCTGCTGCGGAGCACTGGTAACTGATGCTGCATTATGATAAGATGTAGCGCGCTGGCGGCCGCCGGGCTCGCCCGCGGACACCAGCACAAGCATGACGCTGCTGCTGCGGAGCACTGGTAACTGATGCTGCATTATGATAAGATGTAGCGCGCTGGCGGCCGCCGGGCTCGCCCGCGGACACCAGCACAAGCATGACGCTGCTGCTGCGGAGCACTGGTAACTGATGCTGCATTATGATAAGATGTAGCGCGCTGGCGGCCGCCGGGCTCGCCCGCGGACACCAGCACAAGCATGACGCTGCTGCTGCGGAGCACTGGTAACTGATGCTGCATTATGATAAGATGTAGCGCGCTGGCGGCCGCCGGGCTCGCCCGCGGACACCAGCACAAGCATGACGCTGCTGCTGCGGAGCACTGGTAACTGATGCTGCATTATGATAAGATGTAGCGCGCTGGCGGCCGCCGGGCTCGCCCGCGGACACCAGCACAAGCATGACGCTGCTGCTGCGGAGCACTGGTAACTGATGCTGCATTATGATAAGATGTAGCGCGCTGGCGGCCGCCGGGCTCGCCCGCGGACACCAGCACAAGCATGACGCTGCTGCTGCGGAGCACTGGTAACTGATGCTGCATTATGATAAGATGTAGCGCGCTGGCGGCCGCCGGGCTCGCCCGCGGACACCAGCACAAGCATGACGCTGCTGCTGCGGAGCACTGGTAACTGATGCTGCATTATGATAAGATGTAGCGCGCTGGCGGCCGCCGGGCTCGCCCGCGGACACCAGCACAAGCATGACGCTGCTGCTGCGGAGCACTGGTAACTGATGCTGCATTATGATAAGATGTAGCGCGCTGGCGGCCGCCGGGCTCGCCCGCGGACACCAGCACAAGCATGACGCTGCTGCTGCGGAGCACTGGTAACTGATGCTGCATTATGATAAGATGTAGCGCGCTGGCGGCCGCCGGGCTCGCCCGCGGACACCAGCACAAGCATGACGCTGCTGCTGCGGAGCACTGGTAACTGATGCTGCATTATGATAAGATGTAGCGCGCTGGCGGCCGCCGGGCTCGCCCGCGGACACCAGCACAAGCATGACGCTGCTGCTGCGGAGCACTGGTAACTGATGCTGCATTATGATAAGATGTAGCGCGCTGGCGGCCGCCGGGCTCGCCCGCGGACACCAGCACAAGCATGACGCTGCTGCTGCGGAGCACTGGTAACTGATGCTGCATTATGATAAGATGTAGCGCGCTGGCGGCCGCCGGGCTCGCCCGCGGACACCAGCACAAGCATGACGCTGCTGCTGCGGAGCACTGGTAACTGATGCTGCATTATGATAAGATGTAGCGCGCTGGCGGCCGCCGGGCTCGCCCGCGGACACCAGCACAAGCATGACGCTGCTGCTGCGGAGCACTGGTAACTGATGCTGCATTATGATAAGATGTAGCGCGCTGGCGGCCGCCGGGCTCGCCCGCGGACACCAGCACAAGCATGACGCTGCTGCTGCGGAGCACTGGTAACTGATGCTGCATTATGATAAGATGTAGCGCGCTGGCGGCCGCCGGGCTCGCCCGCGGACACCAGCACAAGCATGACGCTGCTGCTGCGGAGCACTGGTAACTGATGCTGCATTATGATAAGATGTAGCGCGCTGGCGGCCGCCGGGCTCGCCCGCGGACACCAGCACAAGCATGACGCTGCTGCTGCGGAGCACTGGTAACTGATGCTGCATTATGATAAGATGTAGCGCGCTGGCGGCCGCCGGGCTCGCCCGCGGACACCAGCACAAGCATGACGCTGCTGCTGCGGAGCACTGGTAACTGATGCTGCATTATGATAAGATGTAGCGCGCTGGCGGCCGCCGGGCTCGCCCGCGGACACCAGCACAAGCATGACGCTGCTGCTGCGGAGCACTGGTAACTGATGCTGCATTATGATAAGATGTAGCGCGCTGGCGGCCGCCGGGCTCGCCCGCGGACACCAGCACAAGCATGACGCTGCTGCTGCGGAGCACTGGTAACTGATGCTGCATTATGATAAGATGTAGCGCGCTGGCGGCCGCCGGGCTCGCCCGCGGACACCAGCACAAGCATGACGCTGCTGCTGCGGAGCACTGGTAACTGATGCTGCATTATGATAAGATGTAGCGCGCTGGCGGCCGCCGGGCTCGCCCGCGGACACCAGCACAAGCATGACGCTGCTGCTGCGGAGCACTGGTAACTGATGCTGCATTATGATAAGATGTAGCGCGCTGGCGGCCGCCGGGCTCGCCCGCGGACACCAGCACAAGCATGACGCTGCTGCTGCGGAGCACTGGTAACTGATGCTGCATTATGATAAGATGTAGCGCGCTGGCGGCCGCCGGGCTCGCCCGCGGACACCAGCACAAGCATGACGCTGCTGCTGCGGAGCACTGGTAACTGATGCTGCATTATGATAAGATGTAGCGCGCTGGCGGCCGCCGGGCTCGCCCGCGGACACCAGCACAAGCATGACGCTGCTGCTGCGGAGCACTGGTAACTGATGCTGCATTATGATAAGATGTAGCGCGCTGGCGGCCGCCGGGCTCGCCCGCGGACACCAGCACAAGCATGCCGCTGCTGCTGCGGAGCACTGGTAACTGATGCTGCATTATGATAAGATGTAGCGCGCTGGCGGCCGCCGGGCTCGCCCGCGGACACCAGCACAAGCATGACGCTGCTGCTGCGGAGCACTGGTAACTGATGTTGCATTATGATAAGATGTAGCGCGCTGGCGGCCGCCGGGCTCGCCCGCGGACACCAGCACAAGCATGACGCTGCTGCTGCGGAGCACTGGTAACTGATGCTGCATTATGATAAGATGTAGCGCGCTGGCGGCCGCCGGGCTCGCCCGCGGACACCAGCACAAGCATGACGCTGCTGCTGCGGAGCACTGGTAACTGATGCTGCATTATGATAAGATGTAGCGCGCTGGCGGCCGCCGGGCTCGCCCGCGGACACCAGCACAAGCATGACGCTGCTGCTGCGGAGCACTGGTAACTGATGCTGCATTATGATAAGATGTAGCGCGCTGGCGGCCGCCGGGCTCGCCCGCGGACACCAGCACAAGCATGACGCTGCTGCTGCGGAGCACTGGTAACTGATGCTGCATTATGATAAGATGTAGCGCGCTGGCGGCCGCCGGGCTCGCCCGCGGACACCAGCACAAGCATGACGCTGCTGCTGCGGAGCACTGGTAACTGATGCTGCATTATGATAAGATGTAGCGCGCTGGCGGCCGCCGGGCTCGCCCGCGGACACCAGCACAAGCATGACGCTGCTGCTGCGGAGCACTGGTAACTGATGCTGCATTATGATAAGATGTAGCGCGCTGGCGGCCGCCGGGCTCGCCCGCGGACACCAGCACAAGCATGACGCTGCTGCTGCGGAGCACTGGTAACTGATGCTGCATTATGATAAGATGTAGCGCGCTGGCGGCCGCCGGGCTCGCCCGCGGACACCAGCACAAGCATGACGCTGCTGCTGCGGAGCACTGGTAACTGATGCTGCATTATGATAAGATGTAGCGCGCTGGCGGCCGCCGGGCTCGCCCGCGGACACCAGCACAAGCATGACGCTGCTGCTGCGGAGCACTGGTAACTGATGCTGCATTATGATAAGATGTTGAGGACTATGAAGCCAACTTCATCGACGACCTGAAATGATATTAAACTTGTAAGCTTCCACCCAAGTTCAAGTGGCTAGTAACTAGCTTTTGCTACTAAGTACCAGTAACTCTCATTACAGAATGACTGCCGTAAATTTCCATCAGGTTCCTGTCCCACCGCCGAGGAGAAAGCAGCTCATATAGACCATAAAGGTCCCATGTCAGGAAAACAGACACATTTAATTAAAACGCTATCGCTGACTGTTCACTCTTTTGGCGAGAACTCTGTATAACCAACAACTCGATTTGTCGTTGCTAGCTCTACTCGCTTCACGCTAATCGCTCGTGGCGGTGGAACATATGCCTTGTTCGATAAATACGCCACCACAAATCCATTAGGTCTCTCTCCTAGCTTTTCCTTATATTTTAGGTACAGTCTCATCGGCAACTGGGACGCGGGAGTGACGTGTGCGTTAGCGCATCTACACAGCGAGATGGGTGACACGCAAACTGCCAAACATCATTATCAAGATGTAAGCAAACATTATTTTTAATAAAAAACACCCGGTTTCTCGAACGAAAATCATCACTAAAATTACCTAACTTATTTTCAAGGGAACGTGAACTGATTTGATTAGAATTTTCGTTCCAGACACCGAATCGGAGTTTAAAAGTGTATTTCTGTCTACTGCTGAAAGATATAAGACTCTAAATTACAACAAAGTACAAAGTTCTCCGCCCTTCACATCCAGTCTGTGCCAGCCGCCCGCTGCCTGTCGTGTCGTATTTTGACCTACTCATTTTCCGATACAATTTTACTAGTCGAATACTTAAAGTCAACTTACTTAGTTCAAAATTGAAAATATGATTCAGAAGTCAATGACATCCTGCATTTGCGCACTAGACTGAATGCGTAGTTCCAAGAAAAAGGTGTTCTAAACAATTCAAAGTGGAACTCATCGTTTATTCAGTAGGTAAAATGAGGTACTGAGCTAGAACGCAGTACTCATCAATGACGACTGTAGTAAAACGTCCTATTTATTCATTATAGAAATTTGATGCGACGTAAATTAAAAAAGGTTCGGATCTCGCACCAAGTTTGTAGAACCACAGAATACATAGTAGTACAAGTACAGAAGATTCACTCCGCAAAATCATTTTTAATAAATAGCGACTTTTGCTACAACACAATAAATTGCAATTCAGGCCGCACAGTGCTAATTAAACCTACAGTTATATTCACCTACAAGTTGCCTCTCTTTATAACGCGTAACTCTTATACCTTCTGACTACGTTAGGGTTGTCTTCTTTTAAAATACTAATCAATCTGAATATTTAATTACTCTACTTTTATGAACAAATGACGTTTTAAATAAACCTAGGCTCGGTGCTTGCTTAGTAGTAAGTAGATCAGAAAACCATTTTACTTTACAATGTCTGCATAGATTCTTTGAACTAAGAAGATAGGCATACGGCATACGTTAGTGTGTACATTGTCCATGAAACTAAATATCTCTGTGTATCGTGAAAAACGTGAGACGTGAAACGTTATTAGTCAAGTATCCAAATACTATGCAAAATAAATAAATCATTTATTTTAGATTTAATAGATACGCTTTTCCATTGCGACGAACGGATGACGACGTGACGCGGGGCGTGAGTATCGCACTAACTTGCGACCAATGTACTCATTAGTAAAGATGGTCACTCCCTAAGATTATCATTTATGTATATTGAGGGGCACTTTTGCTTCGTATTCTCAAATTGTCCGGTTGAACCGTGTGACATAGAAACGTTCGACCTTGGCGATTCTTTTACATTATTCATTAACACTCGCCTAAATAGATTTTGGATACCCAATCTTTTTAAAATTACCATCTAATTGCGTCGATAGTTGACAAAATAGTAACAATAGTTGCTTATTTAAAATGGAAAACACACTCTTTGTTAATTCCTAGATATTTACGAGACTTAATCGGCGAGGCAATCTAAACCGATTTCTTTGACTTCTTCTTTCCGTACCCGAAGGATAACCAACGCACGGGACCCTATTACTAAGCCTCCGCTGTCCATCCGTCTGTCCGTCCGTCCGTCCGTCCGTCCGTCCGTCCGTCCGTCCGTCCGTCCGTCCGTCCGTCTGTCAGCGGGCAGTATCTCATGATCCGTAATAGGTAGCCAGTTGAAATTTGCACAGAATGTTTATTTCTGTTGCTGCTGTAACAACAAATAATAAAAATAAATCAAAGGGTCCTCCCCTACTAAGATGGCACGGAACCCTTCATGCGCGAGTCTGACTCGCACTTGGCCGGTTTTTTCTGCCTCACTCACGCACTATTGATAAAAAATATACTTGAGTTATGTGATTATTCGATAATACATATACCCACGATGGTGTGAAAGTAATTCGTAAGATGCTTTCATTTCTCAAATGGCTGTCTGAAAATGCGTTTGCACACAGAAAGAAAACTAGCAACTCATCAACATGCACTAAAAATTCAACTATGTTGCATTCATTTCCATATCTGTCAACCCTATCGTAACTAATATTATAAATGAGAAAGTAAGTTTGTTTGTTACCTTCACTCGCCTAAACCACTGAACCGATCATTCTGAAATTTTGCATATACGTTGTTAGGTGTACAGAAACGGACATAACCTTTCTTCTCCAAAAAAGTACTGTTTCCGAGGAAAACAACAATAACGTTCTCATGATAATAGATGGCGCCTCGTGCCTTTGGAATCATGATTGAATTATATTACTTATTATAGAAACTTTAGTAGTGTGTTAAGAGTTTTTTTACAGAAATAAATAAATATGATTTATGATTTATTTTTTTACCCGAATTTATCGTCAAATTCTAAATTAACGCGAGCGAATCCGCGGGCAAGAGCTAGTTGTAAATAATTTGTATAAATAAAGAGTATTGTATTTATTTTTACTATATATTATGTTTGATGCAGGTGGAAGCAGTGTGGCCTTGTGAGATATCAGCGCTGGAATGGCTGGCCAGCGAGGCGCAGCCCGATGCAGCACTGCAGTACTACCGCCGGGCAGCAAGATTGCAGCCTGGTAATGTATGTATCTTCATCTCCCCGTTTAGTGCAGGTCCACATCCAAATGATCTAGAGTAGACGTATCATCTGCCTAGCCATTTCCCTACTATTCAGGCCAGCTTCTAGTTTAACCAGATCTTGCTGAATATCAGTATGTTACGTAGACGCCGTAGAGCGACTGCTTATCTGACCTCCACAACTCAGTTACTGGGTAATACGATACTCCTTGGTAAGACTGGTTGTCAGACTTTCAGGCTTCTGACTGCTGTAATCCTTATACATACCGTACGTACTCGTAACTACGACGTATCTAGTTCGTTATTAAAATACTTGCATTTATGGGGTATGGTATGGAGAACAGGGTGTAAAGTTCTTCACCCCCAAAGAAAAGGGAGGATCCTTCGACCAGACGGGTGTTATGTTTGGTGCGCTACTGACCGACAGTTGTTGTCGGGTTCTTCTATGTAGTCTCAAGTCGCGGATAACTTTACTTGCGCGATGTAGGATTATATGTATTTCATCAACTGTGTCATAGATGGCGCTGCATTACTTTTTGTTCTATTACTATACTATCACAATATTTAACTGATTAACAACTTAAGTATGACCTATAAAGTATATGCAAATAAAGTAGAATTCCAGTAAACACCTGGCTCCATTTCTGCACAGCGCACTTATCGCGAAGTTACCTAAGTATACAGGATATATACAAATTTCTGTGTTTGGAATGATGTATTGAATAAGTGGTAACGTTTTGTGCGTCAATGTTCTTCCATCCTGTATACTGTTTCTGATTATCTACACATAATTATCTTAACACTTACGGAGATTAATAAACCATTAAAAACAATGACTTCGTATAATCATTAGATAAAGCTTAACCTATTATAGTCGCTCTACCACGAAACGCTAAAGAGTTCTCGCGGTGTAGTTCTCCTTAACTAAAATTCTCTCCAATTACATAAGTAGCCATAGAACTCCAGTTCGATCCTAATCACGATGAGCGATTTAACACAAATTCTATATATAAAGTTGAGTAAAGTTACTCAACTAAATCACAAATGAATACAAAAACAGCAGTTGGTATTCTATTTAACCGTTATCTATCGTAGAACATTCCATTTTCTGAATTATTGTGCGTCAATTCAGATTTATTGTGACAATGTAATAATAATGTATTAAAACAAAGATAGTTATCTTACTTTTCGACCTTATATTATTCAAAACAATGTTACTTTTAGTACTAACATTAATTTTAGTTTTTTTTTAACTTTTCAACACTTGGTACTTTTTTACTCTTTTTAAAAAAAGTCTCCTTTTCATTGTTCAATGACCACGAGTCCAAGGTGCTGTAATAAAGCTTCATAAATATTTTAAAGGCCATTTAAGGGTTTAAAAACCTATCAGATATTCGTTACTTCTTTTGGTTCCTCATAATAAAATACCAAGCAACATTTGGCCAGTTTTTTAATGAACGTTTGCGTTTAAAATATTCGCTATCCATCATAAGCGGAGCCATTCTAGAATAAGATACTATGTTTACTCTCTTTATTAAGGTGCTGTTGAGGCTTCCACCTTACTGTAGTGCGTCAGGTATGTTCGCTGATGCGCACACTGACGATTACTTTGCAA
Organism: Noctua janthe; assembly: GCA_910589295.1. Classification (NCBI taxonomy): domain Eukaryota; kingdom Metazoa; phylum Arthropoda; class Insecta; order Lepidoptera; family Noctuidae; genus Noctua; species Noctua janthe. The sequence goes on from OU342560.1 coordinate 8,046,131, forward strand.
TAATGCGGAAGAAAGTTGTCTCAGTAATATCCCGAGTTAGGGGAAGCAGCAACAGCATTCTGAAGGTGTTTGCAGAGAGGCTGGATGGGCCTACAATAGGGGGGTTTACCAAGCTACATGTTGGCAACAAAGCTTGTTAAACCTTCCTGTGACTGTGATTTTCTTTTTTTTTCTTTTTAGTGTTCCTGCATGGTACTAATATAGTTTTTAAGTAAGATGTAATACTAACACCCTATGGGCCTTGATGCCTGACAATAAATTTTATTTTTTTATTATTTATGAAGCAATATTTAAGTTTTGGCCAATAACTTAAATAAATAAGAACCATTTTGTCGTAGCCACAATGGGGTCTGCTAATGGGAGCATGCCTGCGAGCCAACGGGCGGTATCAGGAAGCGCTTTCCCTGTACAAGAAGATGAACGCGCGGTTCCCTGACAACGTGCAGTGTGAGTAGCCTTTGATACTTCTATATATGATAACTTGATTAGGTACTTATCTATTTTTATCTCTGTTAAGTGCAAAATATTTGCTTTTAAAAACGATATATTTTTTTTTTTCTCAAGAAGGATACAAATATTAGTAAATAATTTTCCCTCTTCGGGAACGATAAGCAAAACCGCCTTATCAATGACTGTTACAAACACATTGTATACAAGGTGTAACCCGGACCGTTCACGAAGCGGTCAACCAAGCATTCTGTACATCGTACTAAGTAACTTTACGCAAAAGTTATTGTTGGGAAACGACTTTATTTTGGGGTGAAAAATCACGTTTTATGGTAGGATTCAATGCAACGCACTCAAAACACTGTCCTGATGGATACCTTGAATAGTACGGGAGTCGTGGAGGTATTTTGAAGTAAAGTAATAAAATTAAAAACTTGTCAGTAAAACATAATTGTGAAAAAATGGAACTTGAGGTATGGTCTAGAACAAAAAAATATCGCGATGACAGGGAGAACAAGTATCTTTCGGCTTCGTTAAGAACAGTGACGGATTTACCAGCAGGCTGAGTAGGCTTGAGCCTAGGGCGGCAAATTTGGGGACCGAATTTTTTTTTTGCTACCTCATAGATAAATCAAAAAGATTTTGGCATGACGGTTTTCTGATGTTTTACAGATAGAAGTCTGCAACAAATTTTACCGATGACGTTCCCCTCTCACTTGTCATTGCGCATTCCGAGTAGAATCTTCCATATTCTAGAGTAAAACAGCTAGTTCGCCACCCCCCAACCAGTAATCGGTAATATACCCAAAAATTATTTTACGTGCAATTTCAACGAAATTGTTGGATTGAATGTAGGACATGACAATTGTAGAGGCAAGGGCGGCAAAAACGGTACAGCCTATACCTTGAAAACTTGTAAATCCGCCACTGGTTAAGAATCTATTTACGCCCACTATTTACGCCTCTAAGTAGATGTAATGTGTGGAATAAATAATAATCGATTAATGTACAATCTCCCAGGTTTGAAGTTGATAGTGAAGCTTTGCGGAGACCAGGGGCTGTCGGAAACGACCTCATGGACCAGGGAACTGCAACGTGCACAAGCCAGGGCTAAACAGAAGGAACAACAAGGTCAGTTGTTGACACTGCTTCGTCTATTTAAGATGTCAGATGAAATGGATTGGTTTTACTTGTGTCGTAACTTAAAAATCGTCTTTATTTTTCATCTAAACCTTGAAAAACCTTGTTTATTTCGTTTCAAATTTTCATTAGAATTATCTACGACGGAACATTACTACGCACTCACACAAACGTGTAAAGTGTCAATGAGAAATTTTAATGCGCATGTTGTATAGTTATCGTTCGACAAGCATCGCAATAACTCTTATCTAAGAAATTAGATCAAATCAATGCAGTAAATAACGATGAGCTCCAAAATTGTAGTGTTTGTTTTGTTTCAGTATCGGTTACGTCAGCCGGAAGTATCTCGTCCGGGGCAAGTCAGTCACCCATCGATCAATTAAGAGGTCAAGCATATGAAATCCAATAAACCAATTACTACAAAATATTGCATAAGCCTTCGACCGCGACACCGTTATTTATTTTCATTTTTATCGGAGTTATCTTTACAATTAGGTTAAATCACGGAAATTCCAGAAAAAAATATTTATCACTTCGATTTGTTTGTTTTTAATCGTTTGCAATATCGACGTAGTGTCTTCAACAGGTAGCACTACGTCGATGTGATTCACGTAGACTATTCTAAAGTTATGATGCACACCTGTTTTGAAAATAAGTTCTTGTGAACTAATTCATGATTCATGCGTAGGTATGTTTTCAAAGGTTGAAGTTGTTAACGTTGACGCAAAAAACCGCACGCGCATCATCGCTCTTTCAATTATCACCTTCTTCGTACAACGCCATACTGCACGTGCATTCGCGTCATCGTAGCTTCATGAATTTTCAACGAAAAGGGAAATGAAGATGTGACGTTTGTGTGTGAACAGGCGCCAGTCGCGTGGACAGCGCGCCAGTACCCCCCGCCGCGGGTTCGCGACGCTCCAGCGATGGCCGCGCCGACAGCGGCCACAGTAGACCATACGCGTAAGTTACTTGTCGTCCAAATATTTTTGCACGGCCAAATTTTTATTCATTTCCAATATTTGCGTCAGCAGTTTTCTGAACGATGAATTTTAAAAACAGGTGTATAAAGGATTAACGGAAATAATGAACTTAAGGCACATTAGATATGACCTGTATAACGACTATTATATTCGCAAGTCGTTTGGTAATTTTGATATGCGCTTAGTCTACATGACCTTAAACCTAAAATTTGTTGACTTTAGTAAAGTTGCATTGAGATATTCTTTAATTGGGTTTGGCCTGGATATTGGTACAAAATAAGCCGTTCTTTGGTGAAAGTAGTGTGAGAACGACACTATCACCTCATTAACACTATTGCGCACCAGACGTTAATACAACAAAAAAAACTCAGACTGTGGCGCCGCGGGGTCAATCGTCTGAATATTTATTGAATTGATTCCTTAAGCAATTCAATTCATTTAATGCGTACATAACGTTTAGTGAAAGGTAATCATTTCTCAAACACAAGTCATGGATCGCTTGACCAAAATGAGTAAATAACTAGACATCAGATTACATATATGCACTATCAAAATGCGAAAATATGCACAAAAAAAGCGAAATATGCACAAAGTAAATGGTATTTTTATTAGAATTTACGTAGGTTATGTGGTGGTTGGTAGTGTAGGTTTAGGTCTTATTTTTAGCAAATGTAAATATTATAGAATAATCACTTGTAATTCTTGTGACACAACTAAATAATTTTCTAGAGAAAACTTGTGACGTTTGACACTTAATATCAATTTGCAGGCTGAAAATTGCCTCTCTACATCAACTGATGTTACTGGACAGAAATTGAAAGGTGCCATTTATGCCGGAATCTCATCAGGCTGGCTTTGGCCGGCGCCGTTGCTATTTTTCTTTATTCCTTAAAAACCTGGGTTTTTATGTAGAACAGCGTAATGCAACGCACCTAACAAATTAAACTGCTGAAATAAGCCCTATCGATGAAAATGTACTAAAATATGCAATAACGGTATAAAAATTGCGTTTCATCCATTTACATATCGAAACATGAAAATACATATAATCCGATGTCTAGATAATAACAATTGCCTAATATTGCCCAACTCAAGAGTCATTAAACGTTCCTGGCTCTATTGATGTATTCCTGCATGAGTTCTTTTGAATTCAAGTTGCAATTGGAAAATGATGATATTTCCGATGGAGAGTTTAAGTTTCCTCCAATCCAACGCTTCCAGCCTACGCACAATAAATTGATTAGTGGGGCAAAGTGGACACCAAACACTAGCTCCACTTTAAACATTCCACTTGGTCACAATGGTGGGACAAATTGGGGGGCAAAGTGGAATTATTCCTATTCTTTCGTCCACAGATATTCGTCTTCGCCAAATCAGGACGGTTTGCAGCCAGTCAGCAGGTCCATAAACCGCTCGGAGATCAAGAAGAAACATATCGATGAATTTGACGATGATCTACCTCTGCCACCAGAATAAATATACACTTGATGTTTATACTTTTATTCATAGTTATTGGTAATAAATTGCAATTTGTACGGATAACTTCTTGTTAATTGGTCCCTGGTAGTAGTAGAACTAGATACAGTATTTTCATAATTATTTAACCTCTAAACCACAATAATACTTAAATACGTCACATTGATGCCACTAACAAGTCTTTGGTTGTTTTTGGGCTGTTTCGGTCAGAGATAAATTGACTGTGAAAAGTCTGTAAATCTGAGTGAGTTTTTAAGTCTCACCTTCCCTGTTTTCTTTAAACTATGTTAATTTAATAATATCTATTTTCGTTTTTATATCAATGAAGGTCTATCCGCTAAAGGACATCTTATCTAATTTCTAGGGTTGATAATAATTTTATTTCACTCTCAGGTAAGCGTTACAGAAGTATTTTTTATTACTTATCGTAGGAAATAACAAAAACTTGTTGTTTAAATGCAGGGATAATCTGCAAACGTGATCGATAACTTTGTGTAGCACTTCCAACTACCAAAACCGTGTGACTTTATGATAGTGACGTCACGAATAATGATTGTGTAAGTAACGGATTACGAAAATAGATATTAATAGATAACCATCTTTACCTTGCGGTAGGTGAAAAGTACTTTAGCATAAGGCATATGTAGTATCACCACGTAATTAAAGAAGTAGCGACGCGACATGGCTATTCGTACCTATCAAGAAGTTCTTGGTGTAATGATAGTCACAACCAAACTAAATTCGCCACTAGAAAGTCATAAAATTGCCCATTGAAAAGCTTTAAGGTTGAATTTGAAAACTAACGAAGGTGTAATGAGTTAGTGCAGGCAACATACCTACTCGGAGAATAGAAGTCACGAATTGCACGATATGTTCGGCTTGACTAGGTGTGTGGACGATTTAGGGATCCCGCATTAAAATATCAAAGCGTCATTAGGTTTTTTTGGAAGATATTTAATTACACTGAGTGCACTGAGTTTTAAGTGCCCTCGTGCATAGTTAACGGAACTACCTATATGTCGTCATGGTAAAATTAAGGGATTAATTACTATACAAACTTTTTTCTGTCAAGATCATCATCTGCCTAGGCCTTTCCCAACTATGTTGAGATCGGCTTCCAGTAACCGGATGCAGCTAAATAGCGACTGTCTATCTGACCTTCACAATCCAGTAAGTACCTACTAGGTAAAACGATACCCCTTGGTAAGATTGGTTGACTTTCGAGCCACTGACTACCTGTAACGACTGTCAAAGATCTACAAATGACAGCCGGAATCAACGGCTTAACGTACTTTCCGAGGCACGGAGGAAAGGCGATATGTAATAGATGGTCACCTTTCCACGGACCAACCTAGGCAAGCGCGGCTTAACCTGAAGATCGACCCGAGCGGCTGTTATTATTTAGCCTCGAGTTTCTTTGGATATTTTTTCCTCAGAGTAGGTAATCGGATAGGAAACACCAACCTCATCTAGCCTTTAAGTGTTTGATAAAACTAATTTATAGAAGATTTGCGAGGAACGCGTCGTTTTTAAGTTAAACTGATAAGTTCTTATCCTCTACACTACACACGCCATGATCGCGGACGTTAACTTCGGAATGCGGAAGACACTAATCATCAACCCGGTAATTTTAATCTCATTGTTCTTCCTCTTCACGTTTTCACTAAAATTGAGACCAATTAATTTTTATCTTTTATACGTAATTAATACAACAACCTTTAAGATTTGACTTGAGAGAACAGTCGCACTCAGTTTCTCGTTGACATGACATTTCTTCTGATAGTAAGGTCTATTTTCTCTAAAAGTTCAGGATGTGTCCTAAGATGGGAGGAGCGCAGGCTATATGTAAATTTTGGTTCAAAGCTACATTATCGAATAAGTGCGAGGGCCGAATAAATATTCACTTTGTAAAGTCTTTCCGAGACATCATTAAAATTTTGAATTTTTTCCTCAATTAAAGAGTGAAGGAGGTGAAAAGAGTATTTTTCTGTAATTTTGATATGGGGTGCTACGGAATAAAATTTTGAAATTATAGCCTGTCTGTCTGTCAGTGGTCCGGGGGAAATAAATTTCACATTTTGACAGGTTAAGCTCTAGGCCAATAGAGGAATTTAAAAAAAAAAGGCAAGTCTTCTAGAACTGGACCCACATCACCTCCCAGGGTCCATCACCCAATAACATACGTTGAATTTAGTTGTGTTGTAGATTAATTAGATTAATTATTTATTGCTAAGCTAAACATGACTGGTTCAAGAGGGTCACCGTTGACATCCAACGGTTGATTCAAAAAGGTTGTCTTATAGTGTAATTTTGAGGGGTTACTGCAGCATTGGAAAAGAAAACGGTAAATTTTGGGGATATCTTTTTGAACCTCTGTCAACAAGGTGTTTACGAAATTGAATGCATTATTTATGCCAACCTTAAGGATGACCTTGCCTTTATCACTATTGAGATAGGTGGATAAAGAGTGTCCACAAATGGTGGAAATCCTCAGGGAGGAAGGGACGCGTTTTTGTAAAATGCGGCATACGGGCAAGAAGTCCAAACTTTCCGAGGAGACTCTGAAGCTTATGAAGGAACGACGCGAAAACCCACCCATCACTTCGTCAGAACTACAGGCACTCAATAATCGAATTAGAAAATTGGTACGATGCGACCTTCGATGCTCCAGCACACGCTCAATAGAAAAAGCGATTTAGCAAAATTGGGGGTCGAAATTGTTCGTACAATCACTTGGGAGGAGCCACCTGACGAAGTTGACCAAATCTAGTGGGGATATCGTCGTTTCGAAGCCAGAGATCCTTTCGGAAGTCGAAAACTTCTACGGCCAGTTGTATGCATCGCATGCATCTCGACCTGATCCCGAAAATGAGGATTCCAGAGCTACCTTAACCCTCCATTTCACAAAAGACCTGCCAGAAGTCAGCCAAGACGAAATCGAGGCGGCTCTTAGACAGCTTAAGAATAGAAAAGCCCCTGGTGACGATGGGATTACGACTGAGCTCCTGAAACCGGGAGGAAGTCCTGTATTAAGTGAGCTTCGGGAGCTCTTCAACTCGGTCCTGTTCTCTGGGAGAACTCCAGAAGCGTGGGGAAGGAGCGTGGTCGTTCTTTTCTTTAAAAAGGGGAACAAGACCCTATTAAAGAATTACCCATTTCGCTCCTTAGCCACGTGTATAAGCTGTTTTCAAGAGTCATCACGAATCGTCTAGCGCGAAAACTCGACGACTTCCAGCCACCGGAGCAGGCCGGGTTTCGAGGAGGATACAGCACCATAGACCACATCCACACAGTGCGGCAGATCATACAGAAGTCCGAAGAGTATAATCGGCCTCTGTGTCTTGCATTTGTGGACTATGAGAAGGCTTTTGACTCTGTCGAGACCTGGTCAGTTCTGGAGTCTGCAGCGATGCCAAGTCGACTGGCGATACATCCAAGGGTTGAGAAATCTTTATGAGAACGCTACAATGACCGTCCAAAGCCAAAACCAGCAAACGAAGCATATCCCATTGCGTCGGGGGGTGAGGCAAGGGGACGTTATTTCTCGTACGTTTTGGCTATGCTTGGAGTCTCTGAGGGATCGCATCCGCAACGATGTGATCCTACAGAGAACCAGAGTTGTCGACATAGCTCACAGAATAAGTAAGCAAAAGTGGCAGTGGGCCGGTCATATTAGCCGTAGAACCGATGACCGTTGGTGTAGAACTGTTCTTGAGTGGAGACCGCGAATCGGCAAACGTAAGGTGGGACGCCCTCAAGCTCGGTGGAGTGACGATCTTCGCAGGATGGCCGGTAGCAACTGGATGAGAATAGCTGAAAATCGAGTTGTATGGCGTTCGATTGAGGAGGCCTGTCCAGCAGTGGGCTGATGATGATGATGATAGTCAGGGAAGATCTGCCGGGGCGCGTAGTTTGCTTTCACCTGCACCACTGATATCACCCTCGGTTAGTTTAGAAATTTTAGATACTACATGATGCAATAACCCTCTTTGGAGGTGCGTTGTTAATTAAAGGTCGAAATGTTACAGCTGGACAAACTAAAGATGGTTGACTTTCCGACGTTTGGCTCCCAAACTGGAACGGACAGGGGCTGCCTTCAAGCGGCTCTTGCCCAACCTGAGGGGTCCAAACGCCTCCTGCCGGAGGCTATACGCGGGGGTCGTGCGGTCCATGGCTCTTTACGGGGCCCCGGTGTGGGCGCGTTCTTTGAGGCGGCAAGCCGCCCACTACCTGAACGCGCCCCAAAAGGTAATAGCCATAAGGCTAATCCGGGGGTACCGCACGATCTCCGGCGAAGCGGCTAGCCTCCTTGCCGGATTGCCGCCATGGGATCTGGAGGCGATAGTCCTCGCACGCCTGCACGAATGGCGCGCGGAGGCACTACGTCGGGAGGAAACTCCGCTGCCGCGGCAAATTGCCGCTCAGCGGACAGACCTCCGGAGTGATCTCATGGCGACATGGAGAGAGCGACTGTCGCAACCCCGTGCAGGGCACGCCACCATAGTGGCGATAAGTCCCCTCTTTGAGGAGTGGCTAGAGAGGCGCCACGGCGCCCTCACCTACCGCCTGACGCAGGTCCTCACCGGACACGGTTGTTTCGGGAGGTTCCTGCACCGAATCGGGCGGGAGGAAACGCCCGGGTGTTTCCACTGCGAGGATCGTCCGGAGGACACGGTGGAGCACACCGTGGAGGTCTGCCCCGCTTGGGCGGAGCACCGCCGTGTCCTCGTAGCGGCGATTGGCGGCGGCGATCTCTCGCGTCCGGCCATGGTTCAAGCCATGGTCCGGAGCGAGAGGGAATGGGAAGCCGTCACCTCCTTCTGCGAAGCAGTCATGCTAGTGAAGGAGGTGGCGGGACGTGAGAGGGAAAGAACCTCACGTCCCAGTCGCCGCGGGAGACGCCCTGGGCGTCGGGGGTCACGTGGTGGCTCCCGGCCACCGTAGGCGCGGGCCTGTGGACGGCGAGTTATGGGCTAGCTCGCCGTCCGGCCGTCTTATGACGACAGGCCGTGTCGACGGCGCGTTCGTGTTCCACGTGCGCCTCAAAGAGATGTCAGCAAATAAGTAGGGGTCCGCAAGGACCGATGCCTGCCAGGGCTGCGGGACTGTTCGAAAGAGATACCGTGGCCCTGGAATACAAAGGGCAAAGAAGGAACATGGATGGGTTTTAGTCAGTACAAGTCTGACACTCCCTTCCGCTCCGCCCAGAGTGGGGGGGGTCATTTGATGATTTCCCATCCGGAAAAAAAAAAAAAAAAAAAAAAAAAAAAAAAGATGGTTGACTTATCTTTGCACAGACATCTCACTATTTATTGTCAGAAAACTAATGGTATTTTTAATTTGTGCTGTAACGTTTATTTTTTGTTGTATAGTGATCATTGTTCGTTACAATATGGTTGCTTTTGGATTGCAGTCAAAATTACAATGATCTTTAATATTGCTAAAATAGGGTTGTTGTTGGGTTGCTGTCAGAAGTAACATTAGGTATTGTGAAAGGACTGTGTTTGGGTAGGCATATTGTTTATATGTTCGGCTGTGAAGTATGAAGGATTGGACATTTCGAAAAGAAAACATAGGGTTATGTTTAAAAAGAATGTATTTATAAATATGCAGGGATTCATACAGATTCTTACCTTAGACTAGAAAAATGCACGTTAACAGTTAGCTTACTTTCCTCTTTTGTTTTTAAAACTTTTGATGAAAATGTGATATACCATATTAAACGCACTGAATTAAATCTTGAAATTAATTTACAATATTTCAGTACATAAATAGGTAATATATCACAGGAGGACTTTTGTGAAAACACAACATTATACAGTAGTTTATTTTCATAACCTGTTAAAACACTACTTTTTATGTTTTCACAATAGTTATCCACCACTGTTGTCTTTCGCTTTCGCATGCGAGCGTTCTGACATTCTAACGTGGTATTTTAACGCCTAAACTTAACGTAATTTGATTTACAATTATATACAAAGTAAGCTTCGGCTTTATATTAATTAATCGATAATATCACATCATTTTACAAGTCTGTCGCTGTCGGCGGTCATGGTTATGTCATTTACGGCGGTTTATATTAATTTTTGGCGGATATTTTCTAGTCTGTTCTTTTGCTTACTACGGAATGACTAACTTTATCAATGGTAAAACAGCATTCTTTGCTAGTTATTACTATTTGAAAACTAAACTATATTTCCAATATTCCTAACTTCGATTAACCCAATATTTTTAATAACAATTAATACAGTCATCATTTCAATTGGGTGGCTTTTGTTGCAGACGGTTTTACAATAGCACCATACAACAGTTATTTTAAAGTCTAAAATGTTCGCATTTACTTCACTTGATACTTCAATTGCATGTCACAACTAAGTAAAATAATACCTATGACTTACGTCCTCCCGAAGACAGTAGATAATGAATAAATAAATAAAATAAACACGTTCAAACTGATAGCGCGGACGATAACAGTATAATTAGGCGAGTTTTCGTGGTACCAAATGCGCAGCATTTATACATTCTTCGCCTCTCTGTTCAATGTAACCTTAACTTATCAATAAACGTTATCATTTAAATAATATAATTTATCGTCCACACACTTTAGGCACAAAGAGTTCTCTGATTGTTCTTCAGCACAGGACAGTTTTTGATATGTAAATTCACAGTAGTCGTCTTTCAGTGTCGTGACGACTAAATAGTCAATGTTCGCACGACGGCAATGCGCCCCTACTCAACACTATGAAATAACTTTCGCGTAGGGGTGCTCTATGTGGCCATATTGTATCGCCAGCAACGTGTCCTTAACCCTCTGGTATACTGGTTGTGCCTGCGTCATAGTCGGGACTTGGATCTCATGCTCCAAGAAGCCAACCGTGCTGATGGGACTGATCAACACAGCCGTGCCCGCACCGAACATCTCTAGCAACTGTAATAAAAACGAAGCATTTAATACTCAACACTATTAAATTAAAACAAGACAAGACAAAACAAGACAGATCAAGCTTGAAACTTACCCGCCCTTTCTTATTTAGCTCAACAACTTTGTCCATGGTGAGAACTTCTTCCGTGACGACTAAATCTTCCCATTGGCTGGCTAGCTCCAGAATAGAGCGACGGGTCACTCCAGGCAAGATGAGACCATTCAATGGCGGAGTACTCAATTGTTTTTCTGCAAATATAATATTTCCATTGCATAATTCTCATCAAAGTTAAACAAAAAACATTTGGAGCTGGAAAAACGTTGGAACTGATGTTACTGACCCTAATTGTTGCTTCAGATATGAGACGAGAATTTACCGGTCAAAAGGTCGAGAGCCACCGACGCACCAGATAACGTGCCAGTATCAGCCAGTCACACGGATATCCAACCATTAACCGCATGATCGTACGTTATTTTGTATTGTTACAGACAAATAATAATGGAACAAAAGTATAGTGTTTATTATTGTTACCTCCTTGTTCATTGATATAGACTACGAAGATGTTCATGGCTCCGACTTCAGTGAGCTCGTGGTTAGGCCCGAACAGCCACAACACTTGATGGTGACCTAGTTTAGCTGCCCGAGCTGTGGCCTCTGTAAACAAAATCAGAACATGACTATTCCCGATCACACTGGTTACTGTATTACTGACAACTAGTATGGTTCACAAACAAGTCTATTTACGAGTGCATAGTGGCCAAACATTCACGAGAAAGTATTGAGTCGCGTTTTGTTTATCTAAAACTGTGTATTTTAAAGTTTACTCAAAAAAAATATTGACGGGTAGTTTTTCCAGTCGGGAAGAATATAACAAGACATGGTCCTTAAACAAACAAAGAGGATTAATCAACTTCCTGCCTTTAACCCATGTTTCTTGGGGGCAGCGCAACGGGTTTTGTCTTCCATTCTCCGTCTGCCGCCACGCTATATTTTACTAATTGGACAAGGACAGCAAGAAGATAAACAAAAGATGCATGAAGAAATAAAGAGGTTTATTTGACTCACCAATGGTGGGTCCGTAGTTAGATCCAACTTTTCGGTTGCCCACTCCTCCGGGGAAGGCTCGCACCACGTTAGGGTCGGCGTATATCGACACGGCACCATCGGAACCAGTCTTGTAGTACGCACTCACGGGGCTAAGGATGACGAACAATAGTGCCGTCTCTGGTGCCATTATACCAAATGTGGGCTATTAGAAATATTAAAGTTGTTAGTAAAAAATAATAATATAAAATAATCTTTGTAAAGTCAAGTTCGGAAATGAAAAAGCACATGGAAATTAGCAACCTGTAGTGTCTTAAATCAAAAATAAATGTATTAAATTTTGGCCACAATAGTTTCACGATAACTTCAACTAGAAGCCTACATTACATTATATGTTATAGATTGAATAATTTATTTTAATTGCATCGGTTAGGGTCCTTTTTCAAAATGCTTAATCTATCATGCAAATACCTGAGCTGTATCGTTAATTAAAGTTACCTTGAACCGATATGACGGGTACGCGATAAAAACACGTTGAAAAATAAATTAATAAGTAATACTTGATTACTATCGAAAAGCGATTATTTATAAAAACTATCTTATAAGTACCTACCTATGATCTATTTGCATTATGTATGAGTAAGTTTTGGTTTTTACAAAATCTTTATTGTCCCAAATTTATTATTGGTAAATCCATATCAGCATAACTTTTTATTATTGGTCAGGTTATTACATAAATTGCAAATCAAGACATAGTCTTTAATAAGCCAAGATAGCAAAGTAAACGTTGAAAGTAATAAGCAGACCTGAAACGTGACCCCAAACTCAACATAAAAAAAGCGAAAGAAGATAAATGAAATCGAATGTTTGTTCTAAAGTAACGTGCATGCCACACGACCGAAAACGTGTGCTAGAGATAATGCTGTAATCTGAAGCAATATGGTTATAATTATCCTCATGAAATACATCAGTATAAAAATTGCAACACTTTTCTTCACTAATATTATGTAGGCGTAAAGTTTGTAAGTTTGGATGTAGGAGCTAATCTCCGAAACTACTCATTCGATTAAAAAAATCTTTCACTGCTGGAAATTTTGTAACTATTGCCAAGAATGTGTTTATCACGCAGGCAAAGTCGCGGGAAGAAACTTAGTCATAAATAAAAATAATTACAGCATTTGACAATAAAGATGGGTCCAAAACGAGCTCATATTTAAATTTACCACCTAAGGACACAGTGGGGTGCAATAATTGATTATTGAGAATTGAAGATCTGGTAACGTTTTATTTATTAAAAAGTAGGTAAAACAATTGAGAATGTCACACCTCTCATACACGAGGTTGTGGGTTCAAATTCGGGCGGGACAAGTAACAATGTGATTTTTTAAATTCATATGTACTTTCTAAGTTTATCTTGGACATCATTGATATCGGTGAAGGAGAACATCGTGAGGAAACCCGGATTTTGAATAATGAATGTGAGTCTAAAATCACCAATCCATCCGTCCAAGCGTCAAGCCGTCTTGACCAAGCGTGGTGATCAATGTTCGTGTCTTCTCTGTATGTGCAGTGGCCTATGCTCAACAGTGGGACAGTAATAGGCTGGTATTATTATATAAACAATTGTGTAGTGGCAAGGTTGCCAATAAACTAATGAATACTTTCAACGTTTTTGTTTGTACTTATCTTGGAAATATTTGTAACTAATTTATTTCAGGATGCCAAAAAAGAAGCAAGCCAAACTTGGAGCAAAAATGAGTATCAAAACAAAACTAAATGTTCATTATACTTGATAAGAGCGTACCTACTTGACAACAATGACCGATCTGTAATGTTATCGTCCTTCACTGTAGATAAACAAAATATTGATCAATACATTGCGCACATTGGCAAGTGAAGCGCCTTGAACAAAATACGAAAACATTCACCTATGTCCGTCCTATGACACAATAAAAGAAAAAACAAAATTGATAATTGTGGCATGATTGAACAAATCTATCCGCAATATCTCTAAATTTTACGATAACATTGTTATTTGCCAAATTTTATCATTAAGAGGCGTTTAGGTATTATTATTATAAAAGATAAGAACAAGTGGGCTACATCATTTTCAACAGGTGCACTGATTTTATTACCGCCATTAAAAACTTTAACGTACTTACTTCTGATTCATTTTTATATGAAGATAATTTACCTAACTACTTCAATTCCAAAACCTTATCAATGAAATTATTTATTTAGTGGATAAACCAAGAATTAAGTTTTATAGAACACGTCGCATGCTTTGAGAGTTTATATCATTATTATGGCTTCGTTTTACAGTAGACAGCAAAGCTTTACAGGCTGCTAAAACACTTCGTTATTTATAGTCATTTCCGTTTTATTTTTCACCGCAGTTAAACAATACTTAACGCGATTTATCACCTCATAATTTTATATCTAATGGCATAAAATGTTTGTCAGCTGTTGCTTTGATACATGGAAATTTGCTAAAAATAGTAAATTTTCCTCATGACTCACAAGATGAAACAGGATCTCCTCGGATCCTGTTTGCAACGGTATCCGATGACAAAGACCTTATCTACCTACTAAGGTGTGTGCTTGATTATTACTTAAAACTAAACAATACCACAGAATACATAATAGACAGTACATAACTAATTGAATCATTAATATGCTTACCTCGGTGGCTATTAACGTAGGCCGTATGTATAAGGTGGAGGTTTCTGAATGTGGTACCCACTCTTGGTCTATTTGTATCAGCCTTGATATACATTTAATAAGTTCTTTCCCATTAAAGGTTGGCAGACCAGACCTTTGTGCTGCTAAATTCATCCTTTCCATATTCAAATCGGGTCGAAACAATCGTATCTTATCATCGACCCCCCTGTACGCCTTCAGTCCTTCAAACAACTGTAACAAATTTATAATCACCTTATTATCTCTTTGCACACACGTAAACAGTGAGGTCCCTAGTGACATCATTCGCATATATATATTAATGTAACATTACTGCGTTGATAAAGCATGTGAACGACATCAATAACAGTAATAATTCTAGAAATTGTAACGTTCTCCCGAAACATATTATACAAGTAATGTACAAGCAAATTTGTTATCGTTATTTGCAACCATTATCCCTTAACTAGAAATAGGACTGCTTTAAGGAAAATAAGTCACTGTGTTTTAACTTAAATATTCAATTAAGATCTATCTACTGATGTAAAGAAAAACAATTTAACCAATGAAATGTGATAAGATGTTAACATACTTGTATTGCATAATGTAGCGCTTTGGCAGCAGGGTGAATACTCAAATTTTCAAATGGCATTATCTCTGGTTTCTGCCATCCTCCTAGTTGCTTGAAGAAGTTTATTTTGAGCATGTGATCGGTGAAGAATTTGCCGAAGCCAAGTTCTGTCACCTCGGGTTTCGGGATCAGTTGGTACGGAGCTGCGAGCCTCACTTGTAAGTCCTCGTGCTGGAAAACATTAGAACAGTTAAACATTGAACTTGCTTACGCAACTATTGACTTGTACTTATTTACTTACTTTAAAATGTTTTGTAAACTTATCAATGATATTCAATTGTTTATATTATAGTACATTTAATTTATGAGGGAATTTTATGAAGTCCAGTTATTATCGCCTCGTAGCTTATTTAAAGCGTCAGTCCATTACATCACATTTAATGTGTTCAAATTAGTATATAATATAAACATTTGATACTGTAACGTTGTAAACATCGTCAGAAGGGGACGTAGTCGGTCACGTGTCAACTGGTATGCTCAATCCAAGTCAATACATATATCATGCAGTTACCTCCTGACAAGTAGATACCCGTTTAGAAGTACAGTTACACGAGTGCAAACAAACAAGATAAAGGTTCAAAAGAGACGTTTACGACCGGCGACCGTAGGTACATTCGATTTAAAAACAATACATTTACTTAGAATTATCTGCTGTTATGTTGTTAAATGAATTATATACGTCAAACAGCTGCGTAATGAAATTATTCCAAGAAATCATATAGGTACTACAATACATTAGCTGAATAGAATAAACTAGAAAGGAAAATGGTATCATCATGATTTAGCTATTTGATAATGACATTGAGTTAAAAGTTAACAAATCCTTCAAGTTCACCCTTTCATAATTGACAAGAATAAAACTTGATTTTCTTTGTGCACAGATTGGCATGTGTGAAAATAGCATTGCTGAAACTCAGCTCAAATCTTAAAGTACTTCCAAACACAAATGTGCTCACCGCAAGTCTTGATAATTTAAAAAGTAAACCATATTATCATATCATATCAGGCCTAAAATCAATTAATCATAAATTATGTTTCAGATATTACCAATATTTTTTATTAAATCGCGGTCGAACTTACCTTGAACGAGATTTCAGGCGTAATATGTGGGCGGGGCTTGTCAGCGGGCGCGGCCATAGAGGGCGCCACGTGTTCCAGCTGCGCTTGCGCTGCATTCTCTTCCAACTCCTTGTAGCGCAACGAAGAACTGCAGTAACGCACCATTTGCAACTTGTGCTGGTTCTCGAAGATCCATTTTACTAATACCTGCAAAAATTTACATAAATGAATAACATTACAAACGTAATGAATCAATTCTGTCTAGTTTCACTATTGCGGCTTGGGACAATAAAATTAATTATTTCTGTCGACCCCAAAAGGTCTTTCTACATACTTACCGTTTTACCTAGGTAATATTATGGATAGATACATTGTTACTGTACGGGGCTTGCTTGAGAATAAAAATAATATTTTTATACGTAACTTTTTTTTTGTTGTTAAAAGGGTTTTTTTTTGCTTGACTTTGGCTTTACCGTTTAGTCCTAGAACTTACATTTTATTATTGAATTATTTTATTTATTAGAAAAATAATGTGTTTTATTGAATGATCTTGGTATAATTTAATTATGTTTTCCTATACTGCAACTACTATACGCAACCTATTATTAAGTTTTTTTTTTAGAAAAAATAAATTAGAAACCAAAAGCTTACCTGACTACGACGAATAGGCATCTTTATCACTAAATATTAGCACTGAACACAATATATTGTTTTACTATATTGATCACAAAACACTTTTGAAAGTACTGCAAAAGTATGATATATTTTATAAATTAGTGTGCACTCTTCGATATAATGTACATTCACAACTAGCTTCAAGTTACTGACTTCACTGGATCAAAGCACAAACATTTAAACAGCAAAATAATGATAAGATTGTGGCTGACCTGCGTGTGACGTGCTCATTCATAATCAACAAATTATAAAATAATATTTGATAACGCAGTATTAATCAAAATAAGGATTACGCACTGAGAGTTATTTATTTGCTGGTGCGACGTGTGCGCGATTGGCGAGCGATCGGCGGTTTACACAGAACTAAGGAGCTCGACTGCGCAGCTCCCTGCGGCGGCGGCGTGAGGTCGAGTGAAATGTCTGTATTAGGTCACCGAGCTTCCATGCTCATACACATTTAAATGAATATGTTAATACTCCTGGCAAATAAATGCTTATTTACGCACGAAACTAATTTACATTAAGAATTATTCTACATAATAATACATACATACACACTCGAACTGACAAAAGACAAAATCGGCCAAATATCTATAGACCATCGTAACGGAAACAATTACTATACAAACACGCGTTCGATAAGGTATTCGATTTTTCCATGAAAGTGTAATCTGCTCAGTGTGACAACAAAGCATAAAGAAAAATAGAAATATTTTTTATAAGGTTTGTTTTCAGCATTGGCGTATAGGTACAGAAAAACATCTAAAAGATATCATTTCGTGTGTTTTCTAATGACGCCATGAAAACACAATGTGGACGTCATCAAGTGCGTAATTATGTTGTTATTATTTTGGTTGCTCGCAATAACCGAATTGAGAATATATGATGCAAAGCTATTGCTAAAATAAAACAAACCAGTTTCATAATAACAGCGTTATTATTAACTACCCAAAAATAAATTTACATTTAATTAACAAAATAATGTAATACTCAATAACTGCATGTTATATCTACAAAGATACAATTAAGTAATGTCTGCGCAGATTCAATACCTGACTAATAAAATTCATAATTTCTAAACACGAATTCAGTATAAGTTGGGCTGCTTCAGAGCCACTTTATCTTCATTTTTAGCATGTTTTTTCAGCATGTCCATTATTTCATTGTCGTACTCCTTGGGTGTAGGTTGCTTCCCGACCATCCAGTAGAAAAGATCCCAGTCGTTGCTCACAGTATTAATGAGGCGATCATACATGATTGTCTGCTCTTCGTTCAGCTTGTCCAGGTGTTTCTTGGCGAAAGTGCTCAGCAGGAGATCGTTTTCCAACATACCTCTCTTGCGGGATTGATACACGAGCCTGAAACAGAAAAATAATTGGATTTCAAATATGCATAGCTGTAGCTACTACAGCTTAATTAACTCTGCAGTCCAAAGGAAGGGCTTTCGTAGTTCAATCGTCACACAAGTATGTCCAAAATTGCAAAATCGCTGTTATAATCTTTGTCATTTACAATTGCTAAGGCGTAAAAATCTTATTTCTTTGGTCAGTTTCATACGCTTCGAGCCGCCCAACGGCCTATGCTACGTTTCGTGATGTACTTATATTTTCCACCCTACTTTTGGTACGTATTAATAAAAAGAGACTGTTACGTTACTAAAGATTCATTCCAATTTTGTAGTAGCAATAACATGTTATGATTATTAATTAAATAATTACTCTGCCGGCCTGTCGTCATAAGACGGCCGGACGGCGAGCTAGCCCCATAATAACTCGCCGTTCACATGCCCGCACCTACGATGCCCAGGGCGTCTCCCGCGGCGGCTGGGACATGAGGTTCTTTCCCTCTCACGTCCCGCCACCTCCTTCACTAGCATGATTGCTTCGCAGAAGGAGGTGACGGCTTCCCACTCCCCCTCGCTCTGGACCATGGCTTGAACATGCAATTTTGCTTCAGGTAATGAACTGGCTTTCAAAGCCGGTAGCTCAAGTGAGGTCGAAATTCAAGTTTTTGATCTTTATATTGGTAGCCATTTACATAGGAACCAGCTTTAGACAAGAAACTTGAATTTAATCTAAGCTATGGTAAAAAAATATTATCTTAAAGGCCCTAGTTCACGATCGGTGTTTAAATAAATAAAATAAAAATAAATTGTGTTTTAATTCAGGTATAATACCCATATGCAACAAAAAATAATAATAAATAATAAATTGAGATTGAATAAAAACAGTAAAGTAGAAAATCATACAAAAATATCATTAAAAAGTCATTAAAATCATTACATAACAAAAATCAATAAAAGTCATTCAATAAAATTAAACTCAAAAATGAAAACATGCGAGGTACGAGTATGTATAGGTACCCATAGTCTTCAAAAAATAACAACAACAAAGGTCCATTCTTTCGTCATTTTTTATTCCCGTTAAGTACCCAGAGACCGGCGGCTTGGCGACGGAAATGTATGAAGCACTATGGAGACTTGTTCACGAAGCCGCGGTTAGCCGGGATTCATCTTCGCGCCGTGCCCGTTTTAGCCGTGGCTAGGCCCGGCGCACAGTCAAGTGAAATGACAATCTATGTGTGTGTACACGAGGCCCAAGGCGCATGCACAAAAAATCGCTTCTCTTAAGGGCTAGAAACCCGGTATAAGGTTAACCCGGCGCCGGCCTTATTTTTTTTTTTCCGGATGGGAAATCATCAAATGACCCCCCCCCACTCTGGGCGGAGCGGAAGGGAGTGTCAGACTTGTACTGACTAAAACCCATCCATGTTCCTTCTTTGCCCTTTGTGTTCCAGGGCCACGGTATCTCTTTCGAACAGTCCCGCAGCCCTGGCAGGCATCGGTCCTTGCGGACCCCTACTTATTTGCTGACATCTCTTTGAGGCGCACGTGGAACACGAACGCGCCGTCGACACGGCCTGTCGTCATAAGACGGCCGGACGGCGAGCTGGCCCATAACTCGCCATCCACAGGCCCGCGCCTACGGTGGCCGGGAGCCACCACGTGACCCCCGACGCCCAGGGCGTCTCCCGCGGCGACTGGGACGTGAGGTTCTTTCCCTCTCACGTCCCGCCACCTCCTTCACTAGCATGACTGCTTCGCAGAAGGAGGTGACGGCTTCCCATTCCCTCTCGCTCCGGACCATGGCTTGAACCAAGGCCTGACGCGAGAGATCGCCGCCGCCAATCGCCGCTACGAGGACACGGCGGTGCTCCGCCCAAGCGGGGCAGACTTCCACGGTGTGCTCCACCGTGTCCTCCGGACGATCCTCGCAGTGGAAACACCCGGGCGTTTCCTCCCGCCCGATTCGGTGCAGGAACCTCCCGAAACAACCGTGTCCGGTGAGGACCTGCGTCAGGCGGTAGGTGAGGGCGCCGTGGCGCCTCTCTAGCCACTCCTCAAAGAGGGGACTTATCGCCACTATGGTGGCGTGCCCTGCACGGGGTTGCGACAGTCGCTCTCTCCATGTCGCCATGAGATCACGCCGGAGGTCTGTCCGCTGAGCAGCAATTTGCCGCGGCAGCGGAGTTTCCTCCCGACGTAGTGCCTCCGCGCGCCATTCGTGCAGGCGTGCGAGGACTATCGCCTCCAGATCCCATGGCGGCAATCCGGCAAGGAGGCTAGCCGCTTCGCCGGAGATCGTGCGGTACCCCCGGATTAGCCTTATGGCTATTACTTTTTGGGGCGCGTTCAGGTAGTGGGCGGCTTGCCGCCTCAAAGAACGCGCCCACACCGGGGCCCCGTAAAGGGCCATGGACCGCACGACCCCCGCGTATAACCTCCGACCCGGCGCCGGCCTGGCTTAATAATCTGTCGTGAACAAGTGCCCTAAATTAATAATTAACCCTAAAATTCGGCGTAATTTTTTTTATTTATAATTTATGTAATTTTATATAGGTACTTATTATTTAATTTATTTATAGTAAAACCAGAATTGGGAATATGAAGTACTAATAAATACAATAACTACTAAATTAATAAGTAGTTATTGAATTTTAGGGTTAAATAACAGCATTTTGTTGTTGTTCATTTATGGTGTGGACTCTGATCTAAGATCGCTGTAGAGTATTGACAGGGGAGTGTTAAATATAGAAAACCTCTAATTTAAATTTCAATTGATAGAAAAAATATTGGCAGGCATGTTTGTTGACGAGATTGCATAATACTTATTATGACAAAAATCAAACTAATAACTTTTTGATTATTTGCACTGATTTTTGTTTGAACCTAATTTCCCCAGTGAAAAAGTATTTTATTTGTGTGAATAAAACGTTAGAACATTTTATTAGCAGTAGAAATACATTTGAAGTGAAGGGACATTGTGACACAAACCTATCTTCAACTTTGCTGCTGAGCATGAGGTCCTGGTTTTGATTCCTGAGTTGGGCAAAGTGTTATTGGGATTTTCCATCAGGAATTTCTCAGTCGGAGTTTAGATTTGAGTTTGTTGTTGTGTCTAGTTGATGGCATTACGCTCGCCCCTTATTACATGGGACTTAAAACATAACTGGCGAAATATGGGTGTGCTATTACAGGTACACCTCTGTCTATTTGCCTAAGATTACAGGCGTGATGTTATGTGTACAAAAGATTTCTGTTTTCGAAAATAAGATCCACCACTAATACATAAATAGTCTGTGTTGGTTACTGGTTAAATTTAGGCAAACTACTCGAATAAATACAATCTTGGCAATATGCCTAAATAATAATTACAGCCCACTCCCTAAGAATTAAAAAACATGTACAAAAGTTCTAAATATATTATACCTAAAAACCTATATAGGCACTTATGAACAGTAAGAAGATAGGTGCACAGTTTATTGGTTGTTTTCTATAAAAGAACTGGCAAGAAACTCCATGTTGCTGTAACCATTTCGTGCACCTATTTAGCATAATACAGGGCATGGATGGCAGGAAAAACAGGCTCAAGAAGTTTAGCTGTACCTTCCAGACAGTTTTACTTTCAACAAACATTAAAGTAATTAAATTAAGATATTTCCTCACCTTGCCTTACGTTTTTCCAATGGTTGTGGTTTATCAACATCATACTTAGGTATTTCGATGTAAGAGTAATCAAAATCCACAGGCTTATCGTCAGACATATGAGCAGCACTTGGTAGGTTTCTTGCTACTTTGCAGAGCTGGAAATAAAAGCAAAGTAATATCAAAAATAGTAATAAATACAAATTATATAATATATAGGTAAGGTAAAAGTGTTTATCATTCATCATTAGTTCAGTAACCTTGTCGTCTGAAAGTACGGGGAACTTTGCGTCAAATCCGCTGATTTTTTGCAGACTTGTTTATGATGTTGGTCCAATGAATAATCCAAGTTTGTGACGAACGCAACTTTGTCAAAAATCGAAGAAACCGCGAAAATTTCGGGTTTTATTCAGATTTTGGTGATTATAACCCTAAAGGACTAGTTTTTGTTAGTACCTTTTCGAGACGTTTTTAAAGTGTACTAACTGTTTGCTACAAAACGAGACTAGAATTGTCTGTATAGACCCAAAAGTTTCCGTGATAAAGCTTTTCAAAATTCATATTTTTTTCGAACTTCGCAATTTTTTGCAATCTTCTGTCGTTCTGAATGAATTTTGACCTGATTCTTCGTAACCTCTGTTAAACTATCGAAGCCCTGTACGTTTTATGAAGGGATGTTAAAAAAGAAAATGAGAAGTGTGAACGATGATGTTTAATGATAAGCTAAGGTACGAATAATGAAATAAAAAAGGTAACAACAACAAAAGTTAATTGGGTTATTAGTTAGTAAATTGAGTTATTCAAAATCTATAAATTAAGTTAATTTAGCCCTCTTGGAATGTCCCGGTTGAGGTTCGTCCGTATTTGGATCCTCGTATCGGGATAACATATCCCCACCAGGTGATGGTTCGAAAAAAATATAAACTTTGAAAGGCTTTATCTCGGGAACTGTTAAGACTACAGAGACAGTTCTAGTATCATATTGTAGCAAATTTAGTCTTCTTTAAAAAGGGCCTATCAAATAAGGTACTATCAAAAACTAGTCCTTTAGGGTTATAATCGCCAAAATCTGAAAAAGAACCGAAATTTTCGCGGTTTTTTCTTTTTTTGATAAAGTTGCGTTCGGTGTTCGAGGTCACAAACTTGGATTATTCATTGGGCCAACATCATAAACAAGTCTGCAAAAAATCAGAACTACCGGATTTGACACAAGCACTGATGTATAAAGTTACTGGACTACATCCTTCATTCTATATTAGTTGTCACCTTTCGAGCCATATCATCTTTCACAAAGTCCATCAATTGTTGGTTTGGTCTTCTCCTACTCTTATTGCCAATGACTAAAAGAATATTTGCATTCGTAATCAATTGCATCTACACACAAAGCGTATCAAGCTATCAGTAGTGAAGGGTCAATTTTTGTAAGAGGTAAGCCGGAGTACATATGTTTAATGTGATTATATTATTTGTCTATAGAATACTGACTGTGCCATTTTTCAAAGGGAATCCGGGAGGAATCCAGTTGTATGGAACCTTCGCCACTGCAAGCTATTTATTTTCACTATCTGACCGCTCATTGTATAATAAGCCTATACAAATGGAGGTAAGCTTATATAGAGATGTGACGACATTATGCTCTTATCTTCTAAATCAAAGGCACTAGCACCTTCTTAAAGTACATTTATTTGTGCATATAAACTCACACTTTTTCCACGGGAAATAGGCCTGAGAGAAATGGCAGAAACTACAGATTGCCCATCTAGAACAATCCATCATCCTCTTTTTTAGGGTTCTGTTGCCAAATGGCAAAAAACAGAACCCATATAGATTCCTCTTGTCCGTCTGTCCGTCCATACAGGGTGGCAACGACAATACGGCAATAAATTAAACTGCGTATACCTCATGACGTTTACAGTCTGCATACAAATATTCAATCGAATATATCCAGTAGTTTTGTAACAGGAAATTATTTTACATTTTAGCATTTTCTACATGATATAGATTAATTGGCTAGCACCGACAGGTTAATGACCACCGCATAGGTATTAAACACTAAACACATCTTGCCAACTCGCTACTTCAAAAACCTTTGTCAAATTCATTCATTAAATTTAATTTCCAGATGAAAATTTGTGCAAATTATACCTAAGGTTAGGAAACCAATACTTATAAATAGTGTTCTATTTCATTAACAGTTTTATGTTATTCAGTTTGTTTGTTTTTTTTTTTAAATTTAGATGTTTGGATTTGTTTGATAGTTGAAAAATGTTCCAACTATCAAACAAATCCAAAAATTTTTGTACGAACTAGTATTAACAAGGTTTTCATTTATTGTCGTATTGTCGGCGCCACCCTGTACATCACAGCCATTTTACTCCGAAGCTATTGGCACCATACAGTTGAAATCTAGAGAGTAGGTGCTTTTTATGAACCGCTACACAAATATGATGGAAAATTATAAAATATGCCTCCATACATGTAACTAAAGGTTGAAAAAAAACAATGTGCAATACTGGGGTGTTAACAAAAGGTTTTGAAAAATGATATCATTTTTAATGGTTGATGAGGTATTTGCTTCTAAAGTCATTGTGTCCCCCCTATCTAATTTCTAAACTAAAAGGAGAGAAGTTCTGAAAAAAATTGGGTTTGTAGCATGTAAAAAGGCCTTTCTACAAAAATTGGTTTGAAAATGATTTGATATTAAATTTTTGAGATATGGGACATTTTGTGAAACTGCAGTAGTACTTTGTTTTTCAATAAAATACTATGAAAAGCAAATTTAGTTTTGCTGCTGAGGGCAAGTTGACATATGAATGAGCGTTAAAATATTGTTATTATATTATTTGGTGTTATGGAACCTTTTATGCGTGTGGCTGATTCGCGCAAGGTCAGTTTTTTTTACTATCTACATAACATTATCTGTTATTAATTATGTATACAGACGGATGGACGGACAGTGGAGTCTTAGTAATAGGATCCCATTGGTTACCCAAGAATACCTCACCCAGAGTGAGTAAAAAATGAAGATAAGGATGCAAAAGAAGAAGAGATAAGGATACTCTACAATGCATCCTAATGCAAAGTTTTATTTTAGAACATATCTTTGACTTGGAAATAATTTTATTTTGGTGTAATTTTGTTAGTAGGTTGTTAGGGCAGAGGTCGTCTGCCGGCGAGATGGGCAGACGACATAGTTGCCATCGGGGAAAAAACCTGGATGACGATTGGCACAAGAAAAAAGAGGCGGTGAGAGGCCTATACATGGGTGAATTCGGGCTGTGGATGATGATGTAATTTATAACAAAAAGGTGTTGAGCATTTTGAGGTTTTCGCAGAGTTCCACTTAAAAATTCAAAAACCGAATTAATAGTAAATTATATTTGGATAATACTCACAGCACTAAGGGATTTTACAGGTCGAAACATCTTATTTGATTTCGATGATTAAGTGAAAGGTTATGAAAAACAAGAAAAGAAGTAATTAGTTTTTCCGGCTTCGACTATCACTCTCTCCAGAAGAAAAGTAGACAAACAAAAATAGATCAGTCAAAATCATTATAGATAGTGCCTTGATAATGACAGATGTCATGACAGCAAAACATTTGCAGAACTTGTGTTGTGTTGCAGTGTTTTGTTTTTTTGTCAGCTGACACCACCGTTGACCATAGATTGCACAGGTTGTGTTTAAGAATTACTCATCTGTGGTAGAGCTATGCGGTTGCCATGGTTACAATGTGTTGTGTAGTTTGCGCAATTCAATTCAAAACTAAACAACAAAATTAAAGTAACTCATTAACTGATCGAGGATGAAGTTATTTGATTTGTTAATGTAGTTTTACTGTTGTAAAACATGATACCTATACGTGATTTTATAATAACAACTATTAGTAAGTACTTCGCTACTTGCTTATTTTTTTCCATTTGAACATATAAATGGTTTAAAGCTTGAACGTGAATTACAACAAGTTCGTACTATATCTAAGGCAAAAGCAATAATCTGCACCTATAGTTTTTACAAACTGATTACAATAACGTATTTACTTCACATAGAAATTGCATTATTACTTGGTTCTTTATTTTCTTTCAGAGCACTATTACACCAAATTAGACTTTAAATTGGATGAAAATTCAGAAGATGCATTGTCTGATTTCATCAACAACCCACAAATACTTATAATACAAGGCTACATACATAGTGAAAATGTATTTCTTCATACTAAAGTGAGTATTTTCAGAGTCAGAGTAGGTATTGGAGTATAATGCTATGCTACTATATTTTTTACAACTAATCATACGATCTATGATAGGTACGTATATTCGGACAGCCTGCAAGCAGTTGTAATATTTTAAGCACATGCAAGAGTTTCTAGCTTGCAGTTGATAAGAAATTGCCTAGCAACTTAAAAATGTAGCACAAACTATGGATGAATAAAGTGAGGATTGACAACATGCACTAACAAATTACATCTTTAATTCAACACACAAAAGAAAACATAACATCATGCCTGTTATACCTCTGCCTTATTTAGGGATACCATTTGTCCAGAACACATGACATGTTCGGAAATATAGCTCAGTGTTTGGAATATGGTGGTAACACGTCTGGAATTTCCAAAAAATGATGAAATTAATAGATACTGACATTTTTAATGAAATCAACGTAGGCATCAACAGTATCACTTGCGTAGGTAGCCTAAATAGGTACATGGGTATTGTAAGAGGTGTTTGTGATGTACATATATTTTAAGCACCCGGCAGTGTTCTGGAACTAACCTTTATAATTATACTTGTAAAACATTGCAGAATAAAATTATACTGCACATTGAAAGAAAAGTCTTTATTAATAGATCTGGGAAGCCTAGCCTTACTCAGCCAGAGGTTTAACTAATAGTACACTCATAATTATTTCGCCAGTTACTAGATGATGACATTTATTAACTAAATTTTTTTAACAATAAGAATATCAACTTTCAGATACAAGATAATAAAAACAAATCTATAGTATTTTACAAAACCTCTGCACAAGAGTTACTAAAATATGATGCTGTGCACAATATTAATATACTGACCCTGTCTAATAACACAGTCGAGTCATTATATCAGATTTGGAGACAAGTCTACACACCTCTACTGGCTGCAGTGAGTACATTGTTAATTATTCCTAACAAGTTTCATCTAAAGCAATACCTAGTTTATTTAATAAGATTGTAACATCTTGCAATATTTAATAAGCACAGGACTTGCTGTCGAGGCATTTATGTCCAAAACAAATATATTTTTATCCATCAGCAAATGTTTTTTTGCTAAATAATGATGTTCATCTATAAATTCAGTTTTGTATTATAGGGAAATGACTTATATTCTAATAAACTCCAAAAGAACTTGTCAGATCTGGAGTCTAACTTAAGGATTTTAGCCCATGGAAAAGGGAACACTAACATAAATGGTAAGTATTTATTTATTTAGTTTAAAGGCTCAAATATCGAACCTTGTGGCATTCCTGTCATGTTAAAATGAACCTATTACCTAAAATATCATACTAGCATTGATCTAAGTTGATATTTTCATAAAAAAGCGTGAGGGACAGTTTGTCTAGACTTATGAATTTTATTTGACATTTGCATGTCCCACTTTCTGCACAGTTGTGCTATCAATCCAAGATGAACTGGAATATTGGAAAACATTAGGACAAAAAAGGGATGCTAATAAAAAGGAGAAGGAGGCAGCATCTACTTTTTGCGAACTTTTTGAGGATGTTATGGAAGAAGTAAGGTAATGGGCCAAAGTAATATTATTTTTGATTAAAGTAAATTTTACTATTTAATAATTTGCTAACTCGTTATATCATACTTCCAGGAGAAAGTAGGAGTCTACCTAAATTCATGATTTTTCATGGAAACCTATTACATCTCTCTTTCTCATTGCAAATGACACTAGATCCATTCATAGAATATTTTTAATATATTTCAGAACTATGCATTCCAGCCCCATGGATGAAATCAGAGAGTCAGCAGAGAACATAGGCGGAATTCTAGATGATATTTGGCGGATTACTAACTCTCCATATGCACAAGATAGGATGGCTCATGTGTTTGATATTATTGGTATTTAAATATTAATATTGATTACTTAGTTAGTTGGGTTTACTTAGTTACCTGCTGTCCTGAGGATTTTCTCTCTCTATTATTTATTGTACCAACACCAAAATTCTATCAACTCTTAATAAAGCAACATTGTAATGCTTAAATATGTCTACTTAATGAGCTTTATTTCAGTTTATTATTCTTATGAATTAATCTTATAATTTAAGGTCATGAAATATGTTTAATTATACAAAAGACAGTGTCTACTAATGATCTGTGGAAAGTGAACAATGGAGCCAAGGATAGTGAAGTGCTGAACCTTCTTTCCGATGGTTTCAAAGTGATCCAGACTTGGAACAGCGCTTGTGAATCGTTGACTGAAACATACTGGCCTAACTACGCGCTCCATGCGTGGAACGGAAAACCTTATGTACCACCATTTTGTGTGAACTTTCAAAATAGGTTGAAAGAGGTTGGTCTCTATCATTGTATTGTTTAATTGGCTTAATTCCTTTGGTTTTTCGAACGAAACTTGTTATCCTCTTCCTCTCACAAACTTTTGCTGAAATGCCCAATTATAAAGCTTCATGAATGAAAACTTACGCTTCATTTTCAGATCCACGACATCAGGTCTACACACTGTCAATTAAATAAATTACTTTCTAACAATGAAAGATCAGAACTGCAAACTGATCAACTATTTGCACCATTTGAAAGTATGTACAAACTCTCCTTCCACTAAAGTACCTATTCGGCTATTTCTTATTGTTTCTTCTAATTAACAACCGTATATATTTGTAGGTATTAATATATGGATGTGTAATGGACCTAACCCCGGTTGGGATACAGCAGTTTCCAAGTTCTCAACAAGTTTACGCCCTGCTGAAACAAAAGTCGCTGAAAAGTTAAAACCGAGATTACATAATATGTCTACTAAACAGGTAAAGCAAAGCGCTGGTGAAAAGACGCACGGGTTGACGGCACGGTCGGTGCAGTGGCTGCGCGATTGGCTGCTGCGCTGCATGTCGCGGGTTCGATTCCCGCACGGAACAAATAATTCTACGGCCTAAAGGTAATTGTTCCGGGTCTGGTTGTTTGTGTGTGTGAGTGTAAATGTTTGTAAATGCACCCACGATACAGGAGA
This sequence comes from Noctua janthe, assembly GCA_910589295.1. Classification (NCBI taxonomy): domain Eukaryota; kingdom Metazoa; phylum Arthropoda; class Insecta; order Lepidoptera; family Noctuidae; genus Noctua; species Noctua janthe. Next base: position 8,075,398 of record OU342560.1, read on the forward strand.
AATACCTAGTGTCGGGCAAGGCTCTTTAAAGTTTTTCCAGAGCTTAAAACTAATGGGACCTAAGTACTTATAACAAAAAAAAACAGGACAAAAATACATGTTATACTGTTCATAAAAATCTTAACATTGTTTAATGTAGGAAAATATTGTCAGAATTTCTACCATTGTTATAATCTTGGATTCCTCCTTTGTAGATGCTGTATGAATTCATGAGATACAGCGCGCTAATAGAGCGGCCTCTCGTAAAGCATGCGCTCAACAACGAGCTAGAGATATTCGTGTCGTCTCTGATATCAATGCTGAAGGGTGTGCAGACTCAAATGGATGCAGATGAAGTGGATGTCAAAATGTACCAGCCTCCTGAAATGTCCACCGTCGTGCTTCAGATACAATGGGCTAAGATAACGGAAGCGAAGGTAATTACCAAAATGTATAAATAGTGCAATAGGATGGCAACAGTGAAACTAGTGACCCCAGCACAGCTAGTTCCAAGCATCGTTATTGGTTGAAAATGTGGTAATGTAATTTTATATTTCAATAAGTGACTTAATTGGTCTGGTTGAGACCTAGCTATGGTCGCGCCATCTAGAATGAGAGGTCAACGGCTCTCCCCAGTAGTGCAGCATCATTTACATCTTTGTCACGACTACACACCCAAACTGCGGACAAAAACAAATTAAAGAAATTGCTTAGGGCATGTCAGTCAACGCGACATGCTAGTTTTCACGCGAAGGAAAAAAGTAAAAGACGCGCGTGTCGCTTGATGCAAGTTTCCGTCTGAGGTCATGAACAGGCGTTAGACTTATTAAGTTAGAAAAATTCAGTCGACTTGATAACCTCCTCTTTTTGGAAGTCAGTTAAAAATGATGTTGATGAATTAAACCTGTTATACATTCCAGGTAAAAGAAATCCAAATGTGTGCAGAGAAATACTTGAAAGAATTTGACGGTAGTTCTGAATTGCACAGTCTCGCAACCAAATTGCTGAAAGATCTCAAAAATATGTACACACAACTGCACGAGGAGTGGTGTCGTGATCTACAGGTAATCAAATAAAAGAGATTTTATTCAACTCATTTTGACTGCTTCACCGAATTTTCAAAGGAAACTCAACTTTGAGCCTTATCTTATTCGTATTCTTTATTGTACACTCAAAATGACACATAAGTTGCATTTGATATTAAAGCTTTACCTAATATGTTCGTTTCCACTAAATGTGAATGTGACCTAAATGTGTGCCACCCTCGGCGCTGGTTAAAATTAAGTTGCAATTGAGAATTGGGTAGTCGGTGATAAAAAAATACAGCTAAAATATTGTCCAGGCTCAAGCAAAGAACGGCTCTCTCCAAATATCAACAGACAAGCCGGTGGTTGAATTCAGCGGCAGTACTCGCTTGATGGTGGTGAACTTCAACCCAGGTATAGTACGCACGGAACTAGAGGCGCGCGCGCTCGCGGCCATGCGCCTGCCGCCGCCGCCCGCGGCCGCTGCGCTTGATACGCTCAGCAACGCGCTGGCACATGCACGGCCGCTGCAACAGGTAATATTCAAAATAATTATCTTTTAAGATTATGCCGCCTTAAGCAAACGTGGTAGTCAATTCTCTGTATGAGAAAAGGCCTTTATCCTGCAGTGGGACGTAAAAGACTCTGATTTTTATTCTCCATTGACTTAGATACCAGTTAGTGTGGAATGAGTAGATATCCCACAAATAAAACTGTATCTGAGGGGTGCTACACTTCCGGGGCTGCAGAACTAACTGACGAACGGACGGACTGTTCAAAAGAGATACCGCGGCCCGGGAACACAAAGGGCTAAGAAGGAACATGGATGGGTATTAGTCAGTACAAGTCTAACACTCCCTTCCGCTCCGCCCAGAGCGGGTGGAGTCATTTGATGATTTCCAAACTGAAAAAAGGGGTCCTACACTCTTATTCGGGTCGACAGATTTGATTCAGAGGTATTAGTTGAACAAAAAAACTAACCCGAGGCCTTTACTACAAATATTCGGCTTTCATTCGGCTCGTACTGGCGTGATGTGGGTGTACTATTAGGTACACCTCTGCCTTAGTATTTAGGAATTACAGGCGTGATGTTAAGTTATGTCATAGCGCAAAAAGTAAGATCAACTGCTGTCAAACTGTTAACTTAAACTTGTTTTCAGGTGGCGTCATTCCACAACACTCTCGGCGAGCGTATGATTCCATCAACCCGTCCGATGATGTTGCAAGCTGCACTGGACTTGTCCAACTTAGTGCAGGACCAGAAGGCAGTCTACTGGGACGACGTCGAACAACTATCTAACTACACTGAGAAACTCAAGAAAATTGTTTTAAAGTTGGAGACCCAGGTATAAAACACAGATTTTAGTCGAGTTCACTACCTACCTCTTCAGTACTACCCAATTAGTCACTTCAGTGCTCAATGCTTTTAACATTATAAATAAACATTACCAATCCTATGCCTTGTTTACATGTATCGAGTACAGTGGCCAGTCAGTGACAAAACAGCAAAAACAGTGCACTCGACCGAATGCACCTCCCAACCACTGGACTGGGTTCACAGTCTTGGCGCTGACTCGGCATTACTTTTTAGGGGACTATTGTTCACATTCTTCATTCCTGTTGTTTCAGAACACTTATCTTACTGGCCAACATGTAGCGATCAGGAATATTGTTCAGAAGCTGATTGAGACCGAACTCTTATCGAAACAAACTGAATGGAAGAATGGTGTCAAAGAAATAAGAGATATTATAGGCACGGTGGGTATTCTATTAAGTGGTTCCACCTTACGAACTGGATCTAATGTGACGTTTAAAATCTGGTACAACATCCTCTTCCTCATCTCAATTTACCTACCTACACCTTGTTACTAATGATGTATAGGCTTGGATGAACACCAATTGGTCCCTTATAGAGACTTTCAACGATCATTGTTGTCCTTTAAAAGATCCTCGAAAATCAGCATAATCAGCCTATAAAATACTATACCTTTTCTTACAGGTGGAATCTAACGGTTACAAGAATACAGAGCTGTGGCGATCGCATTGGGATTGGCAACTGTACAAGGCGCTTGAGTATCAGTACATAAAGACGCTGCTTTCGCTGCATAAACATTTTCCGCATGTCAAAGTGGATCTGGTTTTGCGGTAACTATTACAAAGTTTTTGATTAAACTTATACTGTCACTTACGGGATATCTTCCGTGATTGTTCATTATTTTGAGGTCCCGATATTTCTGCGCTGTCGCAAGCGCCATGATCGCGGGTTGACTGAACAATCACTGAAGATATCCCGTAAGTGACAGTATAAGTTTAATTGTAAACCGTGAAAGCTTAAAACAGTGTTTGAAAGTTTTTGAAATTTGCTTATTAAGTCATGTGAGTGTTCCTAAAATTGCCTAGATTGATAAAATTTGTGTCTTCCTAATTATGTTAAAATTAGAGTTAAGGCCACTTCTGTCGTATTTCAAGGTTCTTTCCTTTTTGTGGCATTTGACAAAATGGCACTATTAAGGGAGCTTTAGTGAAATTACTTTGTGTAAGCGAATTGGGCAGATTTTATGCTAATGAAAGTATGCGTAAGAAAGAGTAATATAATAAATTACAAAGAGTAATAGAATAATCCTTATAGATGTTATCAACAATAATTCTCAAGAGGTACAAAATTAAAACTTATTGTTAACGTTTTGTATTATAGTTGAAACGTAATTAATCGGTTATTGATACGGAACAATAACCGATTAATTGGTCTGTATTCTGCAACTACGACTTAAGACCTAGTTTTAGCTAATCATAAGTTTATAGCATGACTCCACATGAGGAAGCCTCGTTGACCTTTTTTATCTGTTCGTGTTACTAATAAACAACGCATATTATATCAAGCATGGGCATTAGCCATTACGAAACTTGTTTACCAAGAGAAAAATATACGTTTATGGTCGTATAAATGTGCTTGTTAATATTGACGTTGACGGCCATGCTAGAATGTCATGACATTCGCAGTGTTGGCAAGCATCAGTGGATGAGACCAAAACTGAGGATGGAACCTAAATGGCGTGCAGCCAATGTCTTGCCATGCGATGTTATAGGAATATAGAGCGGGGGGAGGGCGACGCTAAGCCATGACATTAATTTGAACATCGAAGAGTAACATTCTATAATCTGTTGCAATTGTATTCGAGTAATAAATATATCCTTATGTAAATATCACGATGTCTATTTTAGTAAAATTGATATTGAATAAGTCTTCTTGTTTATTGGAAAACCCTCTCTGACCACTTAAAACTGGTTCTTGTTTCTTAAAACTGGTTCTTGTTCCTTAAAACTGGTTCTCGTTAAAACTGGTTAAGGGGTAAGGTCTAATGCCAAAAGTTATAATGATATATTGCGATACATGATCATTAGGTCATTTGATTGGTTACACGGCTGAATGGATCCAGTGAGATGGATCTATGAGTCTGACTTTTACCCATCTCATAATTGTCCACGAGTGATAGGTAGGTTGATATTAGAAAACAGATCGATCATCATCATCTGCCTAGCCTTTTCCTAACTATGTTGGGGTCGGCTTCCAGTCCAACAGGATGTAGCTTTTTATTTTTTCTCTATTTGTTTTGGGGTTTTTATCTAAACAGATATGTCAACCCCATCGTGCCTTTTACCAGGATGTAGCTGATTACCAGTATTTTTAATGGGGCGACTGCCTGCCTGACCTCGACAACCCAGTGAGTACTGGGTAATACGATACCCTTAACGACGACTGTCAATGATCTACAAATGATAGCCGGGACCAACGGTTTATCGTGCTTTTCAAAGCACAGAGGAAACGCGAAATGTAATGAATGGCCACCTGTTCATGAACCGACCTTGGCAAGCACGGCTTAACCTTGAAGATCGACCCGTGCGGCTGTTATTATTTAGCCACAAGCTCCTCGATGACACTCGATCAAATCTATCATTGGTCGTTATTAATATTAAATCTCAGAAAGCCGATTTCATATCATTATAAGGTGTAAGCTACTGTATTATTATTTATTTATTGTTTTGCCCAGTTTCTGATTTAAGTATTTGATTATAGAAATACTTAAACTCTAATTAAGTTGTTCAATGGAGTACTTAATCCTGTGCTTTACTCCAAATTAAAAAAAAAAATGAAGTTCTTAACATCAAATACTCAGTTCAGAAAGTTAGAAATACTAATACTTTAGGAAACCTGTAAAGTCGGCTACAGATTATGTGTAACACAACATGCAATGTAACACGCAATGCAACGTTTCCAAAGCAGCGTGCGCGCATTTGTTTTTAGTGTATTTGCGAACAGATAAATATGTATGGACGACTTTACATTCACCATTGAATCCGTGTAAATAATATTCCTTAATAGCCTTACATTAATTGATCTTTACGTGTAAAATTGATTCTGACGTCACTATCATAAGGTTTAAATTACAATAAAACATTTTCTCTTTCCAGCGGTTACGCGGTGCGCGTCCAGCCAGCTATCGAAGAGCTTCGAGTGCAGCATTACCATCAGTTACGTCGCCTTGTCTCCTTGCCAGCACACTTTGTTGGGTTGCAAAATAATATCACTGACAAACAGAACATGTTTGCTGCTATAGTTGAGAAGTAAGTGACTAATTGCTTCTAATTTAATTATAAATATTGTTTTTTTTTTATGCCAAAAGACTTTTATTGACAGCAAATTCTAATTCTTTCTATAAGGACAAGCGCATACGAGGAGAAAGTAGTTTAGCATGGGCACTGCTGTGGTTCACAAGCGGACTTAAGCTACGGATTTAAGCCCACCCGCACTACGACTCACTTAATACGTTTAACCTTAAACATATGAAAACATGTCTCTGTCATATTCAAACAGTTAACAGAAACAGAACACCTGGCAAGCTACGAAAAAAACAGAACAGGCTTGCCTAATGCAAGCCCTTTTTTGTTTTTTTCGTAGCTTGCCAGGCCCAGGATTTGGTCTGTCCCAATCCTGGGCAAAGGCCTCTTTCCACTTTCTTTTCACTTACGACGAACCTGTCCAGTTCGCCTCGCCATCTCCTTCGTGGCCTGCCGCAACTTGTGCGGCATGCGATCGTTAAAAAAAATCAACTAAATTCTCCGTTGTGAGACGTGAAAGGTCGTTTTATGTTTTTTGTTTAATTAATGGTTTACTCTTACATTTATACTTTATTTTAATGTTTCAATGTTAAGGCATAGCTGGCTAGGCAACAAAGCAGTAACCCAACTGGAAGCAGCCCTATCTTCCTTGGAAGCAACATGTGCATCGTGGACGCGTCGCGCGGCGCTAGCGTGCGTACCGGACCTCGACGCGCTATGTAAGGAGCATCTAACTGAGCCGGTGCACTGGGAGAGCAACTTTAAAGCTTGCAAGGCGTACGGACAGGCGGTCGCTAAGATGACTTTGTGAGTTGAAGCATTTTATAGCGAGTTTTTTTTTAAATGTCGAAACTACTAAAAATAGCAACTTGAGTAGTGACCATACGTATCGACGGGGACAGGAATTTATTTTCTATAGAGAATAAAATTAACTTTCAGCGAGGACGAAAAGATAGAATGGATATCAGTTGGCACAACAACTTTACGGCGCGAGTTTGAAGCTCAAGCGCGAAACCTATGGGGTTGTCTGATGACGTCATTAGTAGCCAGTTGTAGATCAGACGCGGGAAAGATAGATGCGTTCGTTGCTTCTGCCGCTGTTATGTTGGAGAATCAAGCCCTGCCTAAGAATGCGAAGGAACTTGCTGAAATGAGTGCTACGCAGCAGGCGTTGCAGCAACAAATGCCTGAGGTAAGGGAATGTTACTTAATAATACAAAATGAACAGTCCTTACAGTTATTTTTCCTAAGATTCTACATCACTGTGGTCTTTATTTTCGTGAGAATATAGTTAATGTTACTTTATTGCCTCTGACAGGCCAGTCAAAATCATAATAATCATTATTCTTGTTACAATAAGATTGCTATTAGGTTGCAACTAGCAGAGATAAATACCTGAAAGGTACTGAAAGGACTCTAAAGTCGTTGCAAACTACGAACCCGCGTAATGTGACTTTTTACATTGACATAAGGTTTAAATCAGATACGCGCTCCTTAAATTCTAAAAATAAAATAATTGCATTTTACTACCTAGATGGAGAGTACAGTAGAGGCCCTGAAACGAAAAAGTCATATGCTACGGACGTGGGGAGGGGACTCATCCGTAGATGGGACAATGAAAGAATGGCAGAAGATACACGAACTGATGCTGAGCCAACAGAAGATGTTTGAACATCAGGTAAGAGGGCAATGGGGCTCAGTGGTAACAGCCCCGAATTAAGACATAGCTCGTGGGTTAAAACCCAACCAGATACTTTACTGATACTGTTAGCCTGCGTCGTCCCTCTGCCACACTCATGACTTCCATTCTTTCGACCAAAGGCGCTTTACTTTGTGTAAATTTTTCATCGTTACTGCTCTTGTAACGGTGAAGGAAAATACCGTGAAGCAACCAGCATGTCCTCGAACCTAAACTTCAGAGACATGTTCCACCAACCTGCACTAGGTCCGCGTGGTGGATTACAGCCCACACCCTCTTACAGGGAGGTGCTTGTATCCCAGCAATGGGGTCATTATTGACTGATATGCCAAGAGAGCAATACTTCAGTACCCATTTTGTTGCTATATTGAAATTATCAGGCTGGTAAAGTTAGGAACTAATTTAATTCTTCATCATTAATCTCGCAGGCTGAAATAGTAAAGTCAAGTTTGAGCGGAGATTGGGATAACTTGAACACAAGCGTAGAAGCGTGGACGTCGCGGTGGACTCAAGGCAAGCCTCGTCTGGAGAATACTCACGGCGTGAACTATGCCGAAATGCTCGATAGATGTCGCTCTGTGTTCGAGGCGCATGAGAATTTAAACAAGTTTGTTTCGGATAGAGATGAGCTGATGTAAGTTTGTTTGTGTTACTGTTTTTAGGTATGCTTTGCTCCTGCTTAAAATGATTTGTAATCCTTTTTTGAATTTGAATCGGCAACCGTAGAGTGGGGCGTGTCCCGGCTATGTAGATGGACTGACAACCTAAAAGAATGTCTGGCACAGACTGGATGCGAAAGAAAACACACTGGACAGGGTCTCGTGGTGCAGATTGGTAGATGCCTATGTCCAGCAATGGGCTGTGATAGGACAAGTTAGTTGTCTTTTTAGAATGTTTACTTTTGATCGCCATCTTCACCTTCACGTTGGTTTCATTACAGAAAAGAGTGTGAAAAATTCCAAATGAAAGCAAAACTAGCCGACACATGGGATCAAGCCGAAAAGCTTATGAATGAATACGTCAATTTGTGGACTCCGTTAAAAGAATATAATGAAGGTAATTTACTCCAAAGAACCGTTTTCTCTTAGGCCAGACATTAGTATTGTATTTTTTGTTTCTGATACTTTCATAGTTAGAAAATAAAGAAATATATTCATTTGCAACCCGAAGCCTTCTAACAATTAGCGAATTTTATCTTTTTTTTTAGAGTTCGAATCCATCGCAGACCAAGAGTGGATAGTGTTCCAGAAAAAGATTCATCTGATAGAAGAGTTTTCAGTAAAATGGAAGGGACGTTTGGAACCATTCACTATGGTTACGTTATACATACAACAAGAGTTGGAGAAATATTCGGTAAATAATTTTTAACTCTTTCAACTCTTCTTCTTTCTTTATTATGTGGTTAGCGCCAAACCTGACCTGGTGTCAGAGCTTAGCTTTACATGCCGTCGAGAAATAACTCTCAGGCATGCTGGTTTTCACACGAAGTTTTCTTTCATCGAAGCAAGTGATAATTATACAATACGCACATGAATCCGAAAAATCAGAGGTGCGTGTTTGGGTTCAAACTCGAGACCTATTACTTGGCAGTCCGACGGTCACACCACTAGGCTATCGCTGCCACCACACTACTGCTGCTACTGCTCCTGCTGCTACACTTTTAAGTTAAAATATGAAACATAGCAAATACGTAACAAAAAAAAAACTGCCTTATTTTACCGTTTCCATGTGGTACTTGGTTCTATTAATTGATTGAATTCCCATTCTTTATTTTCCATAAATTCTTTATTTTCTCTAACTCATCACTTCATACCAAATCATCACGGCTATATTCTCGATGGCTTCGCTACAGATGTCCCCTATACCAGATGTGAACGGACCCTTCACGAAGTCGTCAACCAAGCATTGTGTACATCAAACTAAGAAACTCTATGCAAAAATTATTGCTGGTTTTTTATAGGGGTGTCACCATTTACGGTAGGGCTAAATGTAACACACTCAAAACATTGAGCTGATGGCTGCATTAAATAGTAAAGGGGTCATGTAGTTAATACAAGTAAAGTTATAACATTAGAAATTTGTATTTTTTTGTTAAGTTTCGAAGAAGTTGGAAGGTAAGGTCCAAAACAAAAAAATATCGCAATGACGGGGATAACAAGTTATTCGGCTTCGTCAAGGGTCTTTTTACACCCATTAATACACCGACCTTTCACCAGTTATGGTTTACTCCCATGCAATAGAGGGCGATCCAATTGCCATCAACCGCAGCATGACCCGGGAATCGAACCTAGGACCTCATCTTCAGTAGTAGCGCTTACGACCACTAGACTAAAGAAGCAGATCATCATTATTCCTACGTAATACGTATTTCCGTACTCCTACACCCGTATTGAGGCCGCATTATTTACGTCTGAAACCTGTCGTTTCGGCGTATTATTACTAGCGTGATTCTAAGTGTCCCACTATTGAGTACCACCTAGTTATTTATATAACCTCGGCTTATTGCAGCTCACATACATTTTGTACTAGTGCAATGACATCATTACACATGTGTTCAAAATGTAGACTGGTGATATCATCAGCTTCCTTAGAAATCTACACGGGAATGTTATTTGGAATACGAATTTTTAGGAGACTCTTAGACACAAGTAACTAAGTACGAATTTCACCAACGACACTACTCAATTAGCACATCCAAATAATGTTCAAGATGTGTCCGTGTCTATTTTCCATAGCGGTGATGACACTCACAACTCTATATCGAAGTTTATATGTGCTGACCGCATCGGTGAAATTCGCCCTTAGAGTGGAAGTTCTCCGCCAGCTAATTTTAGTGTTGGCTGATAAAAAATATATGTTGTACAGGCCAGCATATCAAGCTTCTACAATCTGTCAAATTTCTTTCAATAGGTTTTCAACTTTATCGTTAAAGCATTAGATTCAAAGTTGATTGGGAAAATTTGACAGTTTCGGATAGCTTGATGTCCTGGCGTCTGTACATACGATTCGAATAAATCAGGGACCACATTTTTAAATATGGATGCAAAACAAAATAATTCTTGAACTTACAGGATTTGGCTCCTTTACTAAAATATCTTCGGGGCACCGAGTTTACCGAACCACATTGGCATGAGGTATTCAGTGTCCTGGAAATGGAGTACAAGAAACCGGATACGCTGCAAGTCAGAGATCTTTTAAATGCTGCGATGAATATCAAGAAACATATAAAGTCTTTACAGGTATTAAAAAGCCATCTATTTTGCAGCTTACTTCTTCAATATGGTTATTTTAGCGTAACAACAAAAATACAGATGATACCTACAAAAAAAATTCCATATGTTTTCAAGATGTTCTAGACGTCCAAAAACATTGTGTAGCAATAATGAGTTTGATTTATGTTTTTATTATTGTGTGTACCTACTTATTATTAGCACAAACAATCGGGGGTTGTACCATGTGTCCCAGAATGTTCGTGTACAGAACATGTAATATCAAATAAAACTTTAACTTACAGAAAGATATTTGGAAGAAGGCAATAGGGCACTACAGAATGGACGTATCCTGATGACATTATGCTTTTAACTTTATAGAAAATCTGCGCGGCTGCATCCAGCGAATCTGCAATCAGAAACGCTCTCAACGAGCTAGAGATTTGGTTTGCGGGAGCTCGATTCAATATCACATATTACAACGATAAGTCGAAGCGACCCACTCCCATAGTGAAGGACTTTAAAGAAATACTTAGTAAGGTGAGTTTCGACAGTTTCCACAATGACATAACATTCCGCCTGTAATACCAGTAGGGCAAGGAAAAAGTGTACCTGTAATATACCCACATTTCGCCATTTATATTTCAGTAATAGGAGGCGGCTCAATTGCCATCAACCGATCACAAATATAGACGCCGTGATGCTGTTTACAATAGAGCATAACATAAACTTATCGTGGCATTATTACAAACCATATTTTTCTTATAATAGACCTTATATTATTTGTCCAAACAAGCAAAAATCATATAAATCACTAAACCGAGTAACATGATTTATGTGAAAAAAACAGCCAGGATGGTCGTCACACGGCCCACCCCATTCTAAGTGCCGTTACCATTGAGACCCACAAATCTGCGACAATACAGACAGAGTAGAGACTTAGTGAATGAGTAGCTACTGTTTCCTTTTTAAAACAATGGTGCTACAGTACGCGGCAGCGCAGAACTCACTCTGCTATCTCGCTCTCTCCGATTCAACCACGAAGTTTTTGTCTCATCGTTATAAAATTCCTTGAAACCGCACTTTTTTTGCCAATGACGTGTTTTGTTCCCAAGGCTAACCTTGCCCGATATAAATGCCTATCATGTTTTGTGTTACATTACATGGTTTTAATTTCGATCCAGTTACCTGGACCCAGGACCTAGTCCCAAATAATTGTTTCCGGCTTATGTATATTGAAGCACCATGATTTATTTTATATCTTCTCTAGCAAATCTGTTGTAATTAATTTAAAAAATATAACAGTAGTTAAACAATTCAAACAAGGTAGGTAAAGAAATGACGATTTTCAACAAATTCAGTTGAACAGACGATGTTAGGTTTTGAAAGTAACCTTACTGTAGAATGAAGAAAGAAGTATCTTTCAGAGAGATCTGGGATAATCTTGCTAGTTTCAAACACAAGTTTATCCTAGATCTCGCAGATCCCAGATCAACACTATTTGTTTTGTTTTCAAAGTAAATAATTTCAAAAGTGTCCCTACACCTACACTTTTGCGAACTTAAAATACGACTACGCCGCGATTAACGTGGTGAAACCTACTGGTCCAAAGTAATACAATAAGGCTTACCGTCGATACGAATGAGTGCAAATAATGGACAATTGATGTGCAGATTGAGGAACAACAATGGGTGGTGTCCTCGCTGTCGGGCGGCGCCAACGGCTCGGACGCTTGCGGTGCGTGGGACGCGCGGCTGAGGGCTGCGCGGGCGCTGCTACGAGCCACGCATCACGCACAACGCAGGTACCTACTACATACTACCCTTAAGGTCCGTTTCCATCAAGCTGAAAAATACTCACGCATTTTTTGTTGTCCCTGAAACGAATATCTTGTGTTTTGAATACAATGTATATCTTCAGACAATTTTTCTGTTGTATACCAACGGTGGCTTCCTGGCAATGTCATTTAAGCCAAAATTTCCATGTAGCAAACTAGACTAGGCTTATGCCACTTAGGGACAAAGCATGCTTATTGTCTTTTACCTAATACGATTATTATAATTATAATTATGATTATAAAATTAAGAGTATGAAATGGTTCTTCTAATCTTAGAGACAGATGTGTTGCTCTGGAGTTTGTTCTGCCACTTCTTCCTGGCCAAAACATTAGGTAGTGACGAAGGACAGGCCTTTGTTGCGTCTGTCTTACCTATGTAATTTTTGATATTCAAAAAGTACTGATTGTCAGCATAAATTGCATAAATTAGGTGATTTTGATTCGACGCGTGCAAAAGGAATAGTGCTGGTATCGTATAAACTTGCGCTATAAACCATGCTTGCACTTTGTTGCATCATTCAATTCGCTTTCAGAACAAGTTTCTAAGGTCCACTTGTATAACTTTGTAAAGCTATACATACAAACCAATTGAACGAATGAGGGTAGGGATGCACAATTGGTACTAGGGACTAGACTCTTAAATATGGCGCGTTACTGATTGTAGAAATACATGATGCTGACGAACGAGGTTTCTATCAGAAAAAATACAAGAAAAATACACCTAGGTACTGTTAACCTTAATCTACTTGATTAAGACTAAGTAATATTATAAATGCGAAAGTAATCGTAACTGTTTGGTACCTAGTCACGTCTAAACTGTTAAATGAATTTCGATGAAATTAGCACACAGCTAAACCACGACCTGGGTCAAGACATGACCTTTAAGCCCGGTAGTACATTGCCGTGTGATTATTTCCGACCAGCTCGAGAGCTACACTGCTGTTAAAGCTACGTAAACTTCAAAAGCTCACTGAATTCTTAATATAAAGTTAGGACAACAATACAAGAACAAATTAAGGAATTTGTCATAGATAAAAACGAGCAACAAAGTCGGTCGGTGCTCGTCTAAGGATTGGTTTCGCCGTAAACATATGGGCGACAGATGCCAGCTATTTTGACCGACTATTCTGCGTAGTTCCCATTTGGACTGCTCTTTTATTTATGTTTGTGTTAATTATGTACTTTGTTATGTTTTGATTATGGCCTAGGTCTTCTTAGAAATGTTTCAAAGCACTTGCATGATAACTTTTTTATGAGCCTTGTATTGTATAGCCTTCCTCGTACCTGTCTTTATCACTCTAAGGTTGAATGTCTCTTGCACGCCCTATACCGAGAATGAAAAGGTATACCTATTTGACTCTATGTCATTTATGTACCTAGTATCAACCTTAGGTATTTTTTACTTTACTTTTTAATTTAAATGTTGTCATAGGCGATAAAGTAATTACGATCCAAGCTATACCCATTGTCCCATAACCAAGGTTTATAAACAAAAATAAAGAAAATGTTTGAGCCCAATAAGCATTGGTTAGTCGTATGTTTAGATGCTAACTGTAATGTAATCCATATCCTGTTACGAGGCGTTCTTTCATACGAACTTGCAGACTATGGAATAAATATAGCAGTGCTGTGACAATGCTTATCTGACTATTTGCAACTGCTACCTGTTCTCAGTGTCAGGTTTGTCCAAGTAATTTGTTTTTTATAGTAGTTATCATATTGGAAAACAAATTACCTACTTGGACAAACCTGACGCTGAATTTCATATGAAAAACAAAGTGTTCCTTACTTATTTACGACTTGTTAAACAAGACAAGCAAAAATATGCTTTTCAAATATTAACACAAGAGTGGCTTTTGGGTTCCCGTCTGTCTCCATACCATATTTGGTAAAAGCTGACCATACTCAAAAGCCCTAGATTCATAAAACATTAGAGGCGATTTTGTCTTGGTACTTAGAACAACATAATGTTGCAAGTTTCTACTTAGAACGCATGACTCACCATTTTGATCAACCAGGCATAGGTAGATGAAATGGGGAGTCGAAATTGTCTGTTCCTTCTCAGTAGGATTAACGCCTACGTCAGTCTTCTCACAATATGAATGAACTAGCACTTCGCTCGGGACTTCGTCCGTAAAAAGTATGATAACTCGACTAATATGCATGTTATAAATATAATTTATACGAATAATGTAACTTTCTATCAGGTTCATTGGTTCCGGAGATTACCCCGGGGGTCTGAATACAAACCTATTAACAAATATTACCTCTTAATCATATCAGTGTAGATTCCCTAATAGTATACTATATGTACTTTAAATATTTTGTTGACCCATGCCCGTGTTATAGTAACTCTCGCTAACTGTAAAGACCGCGTTGGCCTCATAATGACAATAGTGTGATCTTTTATGGTCATCAGTCGTTAAATAACAATAGGTAACCGATACACATAAAATGACTAGACATCTTTTGACGATACCGTAGAATTGAAATGTGCTGACGTTGTAGAAACTTACACTACCTACTACACTAGCATTATGTACAGTCACGAGCACTAAAATATAAACGCTTAGCAAAATTTAAAAGCAGTTTTCTCGTGAAATAACTGTTTCTATTTTTGAAATAAGACTTATTTCGTAATAGTATGGCTTCCAAAATACTATTCTCGTGGAAACGTAAAACGTTAATCAGTACAGTAAGAGAAAATCACTTTTAAATGTTACAGCGTGTATACGTTATGCTCGTGACTGTATGGCATGATGCAACAAAGGCAAGTTGATTTTGGTTAGTTGATACTGTAAGCTCAGATTAGCTGGTGAGGATGTTTCGATAACAAGGGGTCGCTGTCCTGACTCCGACATCGCTGTTACAAAATTAGGCGACAAGCTGTAAAGATAGCGTGCGATTTAATTGCCTACTGACACAAAAAGTCAGATGTAAAATGATCTCAATAAAATATAAATATTAATGTGCCTAAAAATTGCTAACAACAGACAAAGCAGTAAGTTATTTTAGTCAGCCAATCATGTGATTTTTCATATCGTCTGTCCTTATTTCCATACAAATTAAAATCAAAACAAAAATGAAGAGGACGACAGAGTTTTGTTATAAAAACTCGCTACCTTTAAGATTTTTTATTTCTTATGTCAATAGTGTTAAGACAGCCATACCTAATATTCGTTATAATAAGGGGTGCAGATGTGAGTGTCGTTTGTCTTGTCTTTGCAAAGCCCTATGGCGCTATTATCAGGTTTTACAGCCAGGCAACAAAAAAAAAGAAACAACTAGAGTGTATAAAAATAAAATCGCGATACGCATTATTTATTATTTCCTTTATTCATTTCTATACATATAATTTACATTTTTAAATATTTCTATACAAAGTAATATAAAAAAAACATTTAAAAATATAAAAAATAGTAGCCCACTGGTATCGGGAACAGGGTCCGAAATACCGGTGGTCAGGGCTCTTGAGAGAGGAACCTCCTAACAATACGCGCCGTGTCCAGAAGTACTGCTTTCTGAATCAAGCCCTTGATCCAGCTGCCAAGCGAGAGCCTCCTCAGATGTTTGTCGAGGCTATTGGCTATTAAGCCATTGGCCGACACGACTATCGGCACAATGACTGCTGTACTCACGTCCCACATGTCGACAACCTCGCGAGCCAGATCTAGATATTTGAATTGTTTATCTTTCTCTGCTTTCACGAGGTTCTCGTCATGCGGAACCGTTATATCAACAATCATTGCGCGACGCTCCAATCGATCTATCACCACAATGTCAGGTTTATTGGCAACAATAGTCCTGTCAGTGATGATAAATCGATCCCAATACAACGTGATATTACCATTATCGAGAACTGGGTCGGGCGCATACTTATAGTATGGTACTTCTGATTCCACAAGGTTGTACTTCAAAGCAAGTTGCTGGTGGATAATCCTGGCAACGAGATTGTGTCTATGCAAGTACTCTCCGTTAGCCAGACGAGAACACCCAGAAATAATGTGTCGGATCGATTCTCCCGGACGGTGGCATGCCCGACATATGTCAACCGTGCCATCCTTCACAATGTATTTCCGGTAGTTATTCGTCATCATAACTTCGTCCATTATTGCACAGACAAAACCTTCGGTTTCCCCGAATAGGTCACCGAAACGCAGCCAAGATACGGACGCTAAGAAGTCTACATCGGGTCCATGTAGGGCCCGGTAAAAGCGTCCGTGAAGCTCCTTGCCCTGCCATACCTCCTTGCGATCATTAGTGTCTAATACTCTAGGTTTGCGCCAGTTCTCGTTAGCCAGAGAGAGCGGGGTGAGGCCCTTGTCCACTGAGACCACATCTCGGTGCATCCCCTCGTCGACTTCTAGGAAGTATTCCCTGAGGCTGCATATCTCACGGTTGTGCAGGGTCTTAGCATTTAAGAAGCCACGACCCCCGCACTTCCGCGGGATATACAGTCTCATCACCGACGACCGCGGGTGATGCATTCGATTTGCGGTCAGCAGTGCGCGGACCCTCCTATCCAGGGCATCAAGTTCCGTCTGAGTCCATTTGAGTATGCCGAAAGAATACATCAAAACCGGCATGACCCAACCATTGAAGGCGCGCACCTTGTTTCCACCTGACAAAAGACTGCTTAGTACTTTATTCAGGCGGCCAAAGAAGCGGTCCCTCAATGATTGTTTCATGTCGGCAGTATTGATACCTAATGCTTCCGACATACCCAAATACTTGTAGGTTTCTGTTGAGGAGAGGGATCTAAGGTGTATGGAATCCGAGAGTTGAGTTCCCACGGATTCCATAATCTCCCCTCGCTTCACATGCATGACTGCACATTTGTCCACACCAAATTCCATCCTGATGGCGCTACTGAAAGTTTCCGTTACCTTCAGTAGCTTCATCAGTTGCAAGTTGTTGGGGGCAAAGAGTTTCAGATCATCCATGTAAAGAAGGTGAGATATGACCTGACCACCTCTCCTCAACCGATAGCCTAGACCTGAACCCTCCAACAGTGTGCTGAGAGGGTTCAAGGCTAAACAAAACCACAATGGACTCAGACTATCACCCTGGAATATACCGCGCTCAATCTTTATCGGTTCGCTGTTCCCCTGGATCTGTCGACATCCTGGATAGCGAAGGACCGTTCTCCAGTGCCCCATACATGACATCAGGAAGGTACGCAGAGTTGCATCAACTTTATACAACTCCAGCACCTTCATGAGCCATGTATGAGGCACAGAATCATAGGCCTTCTTGTAATCTATCCAACATGTAGACAGATCCCTTCGCGAGCGGCGAACCTGTTGGCTAATGGCCATATCAATAAGGAGCAGCTCCTTAGTACCGCGGGACCCATTCCTACATCCATTCTGAGAGGCAGACATGATAGAATTACTATCAATATGATGATTGATTTTAGCTCTCAAAATGGATGTAAGAACTTTATAGACCGTTGGTAAACAAGTGATTGGTCTATAATTTTTGGGTTCCGCAGTACTACCTGATTTATGGAGCAGGTGGGTAATTCCTGTCGTCAAGAACTGGGGCAGCGACCCTGACTCTAAGGCTGACTGAAACTGGGATGCTAAGCGAACATGTGATCTCTGGAACCATTTATTCCAGAAGTTGTGCAGTCCATCCGGCCCTGGAGATTTCCAGTTAGGCAACGGACGGACTGCACGAGCTACATCTTGGGGGCTGATGATAGTTGCCCCCATTTCAGGTATCGAATCACACGCTCGTTCAACCTCCCGGGTCCAATCACCTTCAGTGTGACTGACAGGCACCGACCAGATGTTG
This sequence comes from Noctua janthe, assembly GCA_910589295.1. Lineage (NCBI taxonomy): Eukaryota > Metazoa > Arthropoda > Insecta > Lepidoptera > Noctuidae > Noctua > Noctua janthe. The sequence continues at coordinate 8,093,563 of OU342560.1, forward strand.
CGCCAGAACGAACACATGGCGTCATCATCTGGTAGACGCGTATCAGTCACACCTTGGTCCGGTCGTTCCCAAGCCCTATATACCCACCTTTCATCACTTCGGAATGTGCGATTCTGAGTGTAACGCTCCACTCGCCGCTTGTACCGACGAATACGGCTTGCCCATGCACAGATCTTCTGCTTCAGGAAGTCGATACGCTCTGTGACGCGGGCTAAGTAGTCTCGAAAACTAACATCAGTTCCCGAGAACGCCCGCTTCACAAAGCGCATCACTCTAGGTCGAGTATTGCCCTCCCTGAAGCAGATTAACTTGCCGATGAGTGCTCTAGCCTCACCGATACGCCGCTCAATCCTGCATTGCCAAGCTGGAACAGCAAATTTTGGTCGTGTAGCTCTGTCGTTGTTGGGAAATTTGACGTGAGCTACACAACATGCTGCTACAGCTCCACAGTACAATATTGAGTGGGTATCGGTGAGGTATCCTGTATATATATATTTATTATATTATTATGACGTCGTAAATTTATATCGGTTTTTATTCTCGTACCATGTCGAAGCAGAACTTGGAGGGATAATTAAAACTAATTTCATGACATCATCTTACTACCACATATTATAAATGCAAAGGTTTGTGAGGGTGTATGGATATTTGTTCCTCTTTCACGCAAAAACAGTTGAACAGATTTGGGTGAAAAGCACACAGATACTTTATAATTTGGTTTAACTGGGATACTTTTTATCCCGGTAGTACGATCGCGTGGGATAATTACCAAACTCGGCGCAGGCGAAGCCGCGGGCATAAACTAGTGCTTTATAATAGTAAGTACTATAGAACACCTATTATATGGGCAGGGCACGCTGTAACAAGCGTAGGTATAGCTGTAATATTATCTAATGAAAGTATTCTTGTATCGCCAGTGGAATGCCACACGATCCATAGAGCCCTTTCTTTGGCTTCGGTCAACGACGGCGACGTGTACGCAGTGAGGTAATACGTCAAACGAGAATTTTATGATTATACTGTTCCTTGTCACACTATAAAGACTGTGGATAATTTTGGAACCGCCATCCTGTTGATATTTAGTTAGGTAGATCTACCTATTTGCTTGAATCAGAATAGTTTTTGGACTTTCTGATCCTGTATCAAATTCTTATGCACCTATAAAACTCGTGTTAGCCCGGGTAGTATTTTTCTTAAACTCAATATAATTATCAACCAACAGCATGACGAATGATGATAATTATGTCGAAAATCGGTCTCGGCCAACATGATAGCAAACTGCTAAGTTGATGGGTTTTGATACCAATAAAAATAAGTAAAAAAGCAGAATGAATTGCTGAACATGTCCATTGTACGTACGGCAACAGTAAGATAATAGATCGGATCAGTAGCCAAGTGTTTATCTCGTGTGAACTTTGACATCATAACCGCCTTTTGAGAATGAACCCTTATCTCCGGGAAAGCGTTCATTCACAGCGTCAGTGTTGTCTTCTTTAAGATTGTTAACCGAATTTTTTATGTTTAATTTTATATTTATACTATCCTCAATTCTAAACTATATTTTTGTTCAATAGTTCCTTGTTGAGATAGAAGCGAAGTTCAATTTGTAAACTGATAAATATGTTATGATTTGATACTCTGAAATTATAATTGGGGCATAGCATGAGACACCACAATTAAACCTGAATTTAATATTCCGATTTGAGAAGCGTTAGGCAGTATAAACAAAAATATACAATTTATTGCCATGTTTTAATACTTGCGTGCTAGTTTTTCATTCTTCACAATTATAAATGATTAAAATAATTCGTTTCATCAAATAGGGTCTTGGTCTCAATGATTATATTTTTATTGTTGGACAAAACGTTTCTAGTCTTGGCACTGATAAGAGGTTATCGTCGAAACTGTTGAAATTGTAACAAGTTATCAGACTAGAGAGGCCGCTGGTCATTAAATCTAACTCACCCGGCTATGACGTCATTTTACGTATGTACCTACTACCTATCATATAATTTGAACATTGGGCCCATTCTTGAGACTTGAACTTTTGCTTTTTTATACAAAATTTGGCAGATGGTAAAAACATTGCAGTTAAGAAGCTGACATTCAGGTCTAGCTCGCTTAGCTGGAAACTCATCATCATCATCATCATCATTTCAGCCGAAAGACGTCCACTGCTGGACATAGGCCTCCCCCAAGTGTCGCCAAATTGACCGGTCCCGTGCGACTCGCATCCACCGGATCCTTGCAACCCTCACCAGGTTATCGGTCCACCTAGTGGGAAGCCTGGAAACTCATTTTGTCCAAAAGAATCGACTGAACTAAAAGCTTGGCTTAAAGCACCAGTTTCTTAATCCCAGTTTAGCCTAGAGAATGTCTACTAACAAGACACCTAAATTTCAAATAAAGCATTGTACAAAAACTTAGTACTGTACGAAAAGCTTCGCTCGAAACACTAGTTCCTTCCTCCCTACTTTGACTAGAAAATGTCCACCAAAAGAGACAGCTAAAGTTTCAACCAATGCAGTAAACTTTCTTACTTTTTGGGTTCCTCATAAACATTTGCGTTATGACATTTACAACCCCTGCACAAAGCTGGCCGGTGTTCCATCAAATGTCAGGCCAACATTTTTTTTATTATCACGTCCCGTTGTTGTCTTACTCCATGTTCTTGAAACCAATTCTTCACTCTTCTAAAGACAAATGAATAAATGATATTTACTAATCACTATTCAGAAGTGACTAGGTGTTTGTGGGTATGAATAAAAAACTCTATCAAGAGTATATAGTGTGGAGAAATCATGACCAGATTCAAATAATTGCACCATGAAGGTGCTAATATCGTTTAAGACTCTAAGTAGCACATCATTGATACCTAGGTCAACATTTTCGTATTGTGTATGGACCGCTGTGGTGCTGTCAATAACACATAACTACTTATGTTAATACTTATACAAATTACAAATGATGTCATTTGAGTTTCTCCTAAGCTTTATCAATGCTCAATCATCATCTATCGACACGCATAACTGTGCTCTTCTCCGAAATGTTGGCTCTCTGTTCTATTTCCGGTTTATAACGTTCATTACTAGAGCTGCGGTTACTTTAATGTCATCAGTTCATCTCCCTTCGGAACATCTGGCGTTCGCTCTGCCCTGAGAAGCTGAATTCTGAAACAAAAAAAACCAGCCTAAAAATTGCAGATAATTTTAAATTAGTCTAATTCTAACATAGCAGAGTAATTTTGGTACACAGCTATTCAATTAGAGTCAGCAAACAAACAGAAAAGCTTTTAAATTGTTGAAAGCAATTCGAGCGCTCACAAATGCTCTTGTGTTCAGTTCACTAAACAATTTGAAGGCCCCTTCACAATTGGAGCCTTTGTATTGAGCCCCATAGCCTCCTATAACTTCGTGCTGTCGTAAATCTTCGTAATAATGATGAATCTCTGATCATATTTTTAGTATCTTATGCCATGTGATATGCACAACTACGCTTTAGGCACGTGTATAAAATATAGTCACAGGAAAGTATTTAATAAAGCACTTTATCTGAGTAATTACCAGGGTTTTTTTTTAAATAATATAATTCATATACTTAGGTATGTTTCATTTCGGTCTGGGTGGTCATTTAGATCGCGAATGTATTATCAGCGGCGGATGTGTAGGGCGGAAGGCCGGCTCTGACGAACCGAGTGGCCGTATCGGACACAGCGTGACCTAACCAAAGGGATTTCATATGTACGCGTTTTATTGTTTTGTTCATTGAACACTAAAACAAAATATCGACTATTATTGAGGATAAGATAGTAAAAAGCTATAAGTCTAATCTCCAAGTTAGCCAAGTTAATAAACAACGTGGTACTAAAATATCCCTAGTTGTTAGGTGAGATTACAAGGAAGCTTGTTGCCATAATAATGACCAAAACAAAAAGCGCATCCCGAAATGCGTTGTTATTTTTGTTGCTTAGTGCCCGTTTCGGAGAACGGCACGAGCGGGCGTGCGGGCGGGAGCGGTCGTCGCCTCGCACAGGGCCGCATTCCACGTCGTTTTGTACCTGTTTCTATCAGAACGTGGTCGTTAGTTAAGCTCAAATACCACGGGGTTTATAACCCTGTTAAGCTTTTGATATTTAGCAATAACCACTTGTAAATAGAATGCGCCGAATTTTGTTCCAACATTAATTATTTATTACCATTATTATTTCATACTTAAATTATTCATCAAATGACCGATAACTCCATTGGAATTAATGAAAGCAAAAGATTCAGTGACAATAATTACATTTCAGGGAAAGTTTACCTAAAGTGTCACTCGAACTTTTATGGTCATACCAAATGTTTCGTTCGGCAGCCAAGTCCGGTCCTGTGTATGTAGGGCAGCGGGGTAGCGGGGGGCGCGAGGCAGCGCGAGAGTGTCTCGGCCCAAAGCGGCCGCCAGTGCAGTGAGTGGCGCGCGGAGAGCCCGGACCGCGTCATGGCTCTACGCGCTTTGTTTATCTTCTCGGCGCTTATCGCCGGCGGCGCCGCTGTGTACAGCAGGGAGCGCGACCGCCTGCGCGCTGACCCCCGCCTCTACGACCGCTCATGTGAACTAAGTTCCTGCTACCCGGCCACAGGCAACCTGCTCATTGGCCGTGAATCGAGACTCTTCGCATCCTCCACGTGCGGGGGACAGGGACGTGCGCGCTACTGCATCGTGTCGCATTTGGAACCGAAGAAATGCTTTTGGTGTGACTCGACCAACAGCACTATTCACAACCCCTTTCTCAACCATCGGATACAAAATATCATCTACAAGTACTACCCGGGAACGCGAACGAAATCCTGGTGGCAGTCTGAAAATGGAAAAGAAAATGTGACGGTGCAACTCAATATGGAGGCGGAATTCCATCTTACGCATTTGATAATACAGTTCAAAACTTTTCGCCCTGCAGCTATGTTAGTAGAGAGGTCTTTCGACTTTGGGAAGACCTGGCGCGTCTATCGATACTTCGCGCACAACTGCGACGAACATTTCCCAGGCGTTGCAAAGCACACCCAGCGTTCTTTGACAGAAGTGGTTTGTGAATCGCGTTATTCTGGTGTATCCCCATCCACGGAAGGTGAAGTGATATTTAGAGTTTTGCCACCTAATATAAATGTGACCAACCCATACTCGGAAGAAGTGCAAAACTTATTACGTATGACCAATCTTCGAATAAATTTTACCAAACTGCATACTCTTGGTGATGATAAACTGGACAACAGAGCGGAGATTCAAGAGAAGTACTATTACTCTATTTATGAAATGACAGTAAGAGGTTCCTGTTCCTGCTACGGGCACGCATCCCGTTGTTTACCAATGCCAGGAGTAGAGTCCAAGAACAATATGGTACACGGACGCTGCGAATGTACTCATAACACCCGTGGTTTGAATTGTGAATACTGTGAAGACTTCTACAATGACCTTCCGTGGCAACCAGCTGTTGGAAAAACTTCAAATGCTTGTAAGAGATGTACTTGTAATAACCATGCAACAACTTGTCATTTTGATCCTGCAGTTTACAATAAAACTGGTAAAATTAGTGGAGGCGTATGTGATAACTGTCAACACAGTACTATGGGTGTCAATTGTGAACGGTGTAAGCCTAAGTTTTACAAAGACCCCAACTTGGATATCCAAAGTCCAGACATATGTAAAGCTTGCGATTGCGATCCACAAGGCACCACAGATCAAGAAATCCTTTGTGATGATGAAACAGATACCGCTAATAACAAAACTGCTGGTCGCTGCCTTTGTAAAACGAATGTCGACGGAGCCAGGTGTGACAGATGTAGCGATGGATTTTGGAAGTTTGATCCTAATAATCCTGATGGATGTGAATCGTGCACCTGCAACAACTTAGGTACAATCAACGAAAGAGGATGCGACGCTGGAACTGGAAATTGTTTCTGCAAACGTCATGTTACTGGAAGAAATTGTGATCAGTGCTTGCCTGAGTTTTACGGTTTGTCAGATAGTGATGATGGTTGTCAACCTTGTGACTGCGACTCTGGTGGTTCGTTAGACCGCGATTGTGATGTGATAACAGGACAATGTAAATGTCGACCAAATGTTTCTGGTCGTCGTTGTGATCAACCTATACAAAACTTCTTTGTTGGAGCACTCGACTCTAATGTTATTGAAGGCGAATCAAGTCAATGTGATTCCCAAATTGATGATAATGCTATTCAAAGTCAATTGTGTCACGTTGTCATTAGGGAAAATTATCCAGATGGAAGGAAAGAGACCTGGACCGGACCTGGTTTTATGAAGCTTCCTGAAAGCAGTACACTCGTTTTTATTGTAAATAACATAGAGAAGAGTATGAATTACAATGTCTTAATTAGGTACGAGCCACAATCGCCTGTAAGCTGGGAAGAGGCAACAATATTAGTGAAGAGACCATTGCCACTCGATTTCGACTCTCCATGTGCAAATGTACGACCTGAGGAAGACACAATAAACACCAACCTGCCCGCAAATCAACGCAGTGTATTGGTGAAACCGGCAGTGTGCTTGGAAAAAGGCAAAACAACTGAAATTCGTATTTATTTGGGACGTCAAGACAGTCGTTCTCCAAATTCAAGAGCTTCAATATTAATTGATTCTATTGTTCTTATTCCATCCTTTGATGACCTTCCATTTTTGGTAAATAATAGTTCCATGAGGGAAGAGTTCGAACGGTTTAATTGTGGCGATCCATATTATTACGACCTGAATAGAGAAAACGTTCCTGAAATCTGTAAAAAATATCATGCGAGTATCGGATTCTACATAAGAAATGGATCTCAGTCCTGTCAGTGTGATCCTACAGGGTCTAAGAGCCATCAATGCGATCAATATACTGGTTATTGTCAATGTGTAGAAAATATTGTTGGAGCTCGATGCGATCGCTGCGCCCCTGGAACATACGGTTTCAGCAAATTTGGATGCAAGCGTTGTGACTGTAACAGTATAGGGTCCCTTGATAACTTTTGCGATGCAACGAGTGGACAGTGTAAATGTAGAGCTAATACTTATGGGCGAGCGTGTGACTTGTGTCAGCCTGGATATTTCAATTTCCCCAACTGTCAACAATGTGACTGTAATGGACACGCAATCGAATGTGATGATAAATCAGGAGCATGTAGAGAATGTAGAGACTACACGGAAGGACACCGGTGTGAAAGATGTGTTGAAGGATATTACGGTGATCCTCGACTTGGTATCGACATACCTTGCAGACCATGCCCATGTCCAGGTATAGTAGGCGATCCTAATAAGAGCAGTCACGCAGACCGCTGTGAATTAGACCCTGATACAAAGGATGTAGTCTGTGAATGTAAAGAAGGCTACGCTGGACCACTATGCGATGTTTGTGCCGACAATTATTACGGAGATCCAATTAAAGGTACTTGCGAACAGTGTGAATGTAACGAAAACATAGACATCACTAAACCTGGCAATTGTGACCCTTACACTGGAAAATGTTTACAATGCCTTCATAATACTGCGGGTGACCATTGTGGAGTATGTGCTGAAGGATACTATGGAAATGCTGAAGAAAAGACATGTTATCAGTGTAACTGCTCTGAGTTGGGCACTAACTTCACAATAGGAAATTGTGATAGGAACACAGGTCAATGCCCTTGTTTCAAGAATGTTATGGGTGTGAATTGCGATCAATGTACCGAAAATCATTGGAGAATAGCCTTAGGAACAGGTTGTGATCCATGTGAATGCGATCCTATTGGTTCATTATCACCGCAATGTAATCCATACATAGGAAAATGTGAATGTAAACCAGGCCATGGAGGCAGACAATGTGATCAATGTCAAGAAAACCATTGGGGTGTTCCTAGCATTGAGTGTTATGAATGCGACTGTGATTTGTATGGTTCTGTTTCACGCCAGTGCATGCGAGAAAATGGCTCATGCATTTGTAAACCAGGCATCGGTGGATATAAATGTGACATGTGCGCTAGAGGCTACTTAGGTGAGGCCCCACAGTGCTATGCCTGTGGTGAATGTTTCGATAATTGGGATCGATTAATCAACGACTTACAATTACAAACAGAGTATGCTATCGGCAATGCTAGTAAAATCAAAGTAGTCGGTGCTACCGGAGCCTACACGAGAGATTTTGATGAAATGACTAAAAAGCTTTCAGAAGTAGAAAATATGCTAGCCAGTGCGAAGCAAGGAAAAACGACAGTAAGAGACTTATTGTCTAATGTGACCAGCCTACAAAACTTATTATCTGAAGCGGACGAGAAAGTAAAACATAGCAACGAAAATCTTAATGCTCTTACTTCTAAAATCAACCTTGGTAACGTTACTTTAGAAGGTTTGAGAGCAAGTATCGAAAACTTAAAGGGAAAAACTACTGACTTAGGAAATAACGCAACCAAACTACAGGAGGCTAACTTGGAAGGAGCTCTTAACTTGACCCGGGAAGCTAAAGAAAGAGCTCTCAAAGCTGCTGACGACGCTGAAGATGTACAAACTGTAATCGCAAATACTGATAGACAAATTAAGAACACTGACCGTCTCATCGAAATGCAATATGCTAACTTCAATAACACTCAAAATGAAAATGATAAAAAGTTAGATGATATCCGTGATCAGTTGTCGCAGTTGGAGTCGCAAATGCCAAAGTTAAATGAAAAGATGTGTGGTCAAGATAGTGATAGTTGTGATATTTGTGGTGGTGCTGGATGTGGAAAATGTGGTGGTATATCTTGTGACCAAGGAGCCGTTACTAAAGCAGAACAAGCTTTAGATTTTGCAAACAAGACCGAATATCGAATTAAGGAACATGAACTCACTGCAGAGGATTTGTTTAAATTAATATCTACAGTTAAACAAGATACCGTTGATGTCAGATCAAGAGCAAAAGATCTTTTTAGCAAAGCGTATGACTTTAAAACCTCCGCAGAAAGAGTAACCAATGAAAGCCAAGATTTAACTGCTGAATTAAAAGAATTCCTGTCAAATACCTCTAACACTCCTGCTGACGTTAGAACTTTGGCTAATGACATACTTAACTTGTCTATAAGCATAGAGCCCAAAGAAATAACGGAATTGTCCCAGCGTATCAATTCTTCAGTATCCCAGTTGACTAACATTGAAAATATAATTGCCGAAACTAAACCGGATTTAGAACGAGCTAAGGCTTTGAAACTCAACGCTACCACAGTCAATAAAGCAGCCAATTTAACTTTGGAGATGGCGAACAAAGTTTTGGATGCTCTGGATGAAGCACAAGCAGCCCAAGATGCTGCTGAGAATGCAATCGACAAGGCTAACAATGATATCGAGGCAGCCAAAAATGATTTAGTTCCTATAGCTACAGAAACAGAACAGGCACAGAAACAAGCCAATGAGACAAAAGAAGAAGTTGAAGGCCTGCGTTTGAGACTTTCTGACTTACAGAAGGATATATTGAAGATAGAAAGTGACGCAGAACAGGTGAAACAAGAAGCCAATGATGTTGTTAGTCGCGCTGAAGGAGCTGAGCAATCAGCACGGCTGTTGAGGCAAGATTTCAAACACACTAATATGTCTCTTGCTGAACGTGCCAGTCAGACTTCAAATTCAAGAGAAAAAGCGCAACTTTTACTAAAGCGTGCTACAAAACTAGCCAGTGACACTCAAACACAACTTAAACTTCTAGCTAACATGGAAGTATTGTATAACGATCACAATGAACAGTTGAATACATTAGAAAGGGAAATAGGCGATCTCAATACGCAAATGAACTACTACCTATCGGAAATCACAAAGAGGTCTGATAACTACAGGTCTTGCACAACGTAAATACGTAGGTCAACTATAGTTTTTGTCGTCGGAATTGTAATTAAGAAAACTTAAACATATATTTTCCGAATGTTGTTACTGTTTCCATTTGTGCCATAATGCTGTGTATTTTTCAGTGTTAGTCATTGTTCGTTATAATGATATAATATGTAGTTTAACTACATAGGGTCTGTATTATATTGCAAAGAAGTGTGGGTTGTTTACAAAAGTAAAATGATGTGTATTTCAATATTTCATTCAATGCAACTCAAATTTTGTAATGCATTTTTAATAGTTACCGAGTTTTGGCTACTTTATGTTAAAGCTTTAAAAAGACTATGAGTTTAAAATGATTTCATCGTTCTTAAAAAGTTAGTTTTTCCTGAATAATACACAATTCATGAGCTATTTGAAACAAACATGTTCTGTGTTTTTTTCCAGTGAGTAGCACTCACAAATTACTAGTATAAAAAACGAATATATATTTCCGAAAATAATTAAGATCATCCGTAAAATTAGTGTTTTAAGTATAAATATATTTTGTATCATTATTTAGACAACTATTCCAAAGAATTACATTATAATTTCTAATGTGGTGACTTAATGTGGATATGAAAATGTGAACTTGCATTAATTCAAAAGAAAAAAAATAGGGTTTTCTACAACTATTGTTAATTATAGGTAATTTATGAGCATTATATTATGTTTTGTGCTGTTTTGCCATAAAATATTATTTTCTGTGTGTCTGTATGAAATAATTAATTTTATAGTTTGTATTTACCGTATACTAATTGTACTGCCAGAGTAGATCATACTAGGCATATTATACCATCATAAGTATTTTATAAATACGTATATGTAGAACTTTGTGTAAACTAAAAATATGAAAGAGCTTTTATTACTGTAACTTCGTTTAAGGCCTGCATTTTGAAATGCCTTTTGTTTTTGTTCAGTAGGTGTACTAAAACTATAGAGATGGGTAATGTTTTCTTGAGCCACTTTATAAATCTTGATATTTTTATTTCATTTTGTATTTCACATTTAAGTTTACACTTTTCCCTAATTTTATATTCAGTCCTGTGACTGTTATGATAAAGCATGCATTTAAACATTGATATTGTTTCTTTGATTCCATTTTTAGTCATTCTATTGCATTTGAGACGTTATTCTATATTTCCATAACGATATTGTAATATACGAGGCACCAATACTTAATTGTTAATAAAACTTTGCCATAAATTGTTTTTAGCTTTCATTTCAAAAGAAAAGATGGATGGATTGTGTGAGGAATAAGACTAACGAGATAGGAGTAAATGATGCCGTGACGTCGGATAGGGGAGAATGGAACACGAAAACGTGTTGCGCCGACTCCAAGTAGACAGAGACAAGAACAGGAAGATGATGATCATTTACCTTTTTTTGATCCGAACCCTTGTATTGTATTGTATAACGGGCTGGTGTCCGCAACTCCGCATCCAAAGCGCGTATTTTGCGTGCGGAACCGAACCGAACCCTTATAGGTACATTCTGTGTAACTAGAAACATTATCTTATTACAAATAAATTGGTTGAATGGACATAAGTACATGTCAAATAGTAGCTACATTCGTTAATATAGCTACTTCATACCCCTTATCAGTAACAATGTCGCAGGTCACAATCAGAACATTAGTTATTTGATAATTGTAACTTTTTTAGCTACTACAATCTATGATCTATTTAAACTAAGCAGACCTACTTTACTTCAACAAGCGGTGTAGTTTCGTTGATTATAATTCCAATAGTTTGAACCATTGAACATGGGACCTTGGTGTATTTACTCCTACCTCTCCTCCAACTAAGTTACAACTTAGGATGTCAGAATGAGACAGGATTAGGAGTAACGAGACCCCTGTCTGCGTTGTTATGGACTTAGTCAGGTAACGAGACCCCTGTCTCGTTACCTGACTAAGTCCATAACGACGCACACAAAGAAAATAGGGTACCTATTGTTTTAAAACAGACATAAAATGTAAATGTCTTAATAGGAACTATGAAATTAGCCACCACCAAAGCTACCTAAAGTAGAAACTTTGAGCCTATATCGAGCTTGAAAAGGAGAGGAGGATGAATCACAGGTATGATTGATAGAGACAACACTCTTCAAACCTTTGAGTTTAAATTTTTGGCTACCTAATTATTTTAGGTACCCTCTCGGGTAGGTAGTTTGGAGGCATGTAGGGAGGCTTCATGTAGGTTTTGATTAAATTCTCCGGTGTATTAAAATTAATGTACAGACACCAGCACATCAAGCTACCCGAAACTGTCGAATTTTCTCAATCAACCTTGAACCTAATACTTCAGCGATAAAGTTAAAAATCTATTAAAGACATTTGAAAGATTGTAGTAGCTTGATGTGCTGGCGTCTGTACCATAATTAAGAATTAATAGAAATGAACATGATTTTCATAATCGAGGCAGCATGGCTAAATCCAATAGTATCTAAACTGTGCGAAAAACCAGCAAATCGGGCAAATTCCAGGATAGAACAGACACACATCATAAGTACATCGTCATTAATTGGACTTTGTACAACTATACTGCACATTATATTTATTATAAAAACTGACTGCTATAATTAATTTATACACCTTTATATGGACCTAGTTGTTGCAAGGTAGAAACAGCTGACTTTCATTTAAAATGCTGAATTGTTTTTTTAACTGGTGATGATTGAGGCCCATGTAGCTTTTATCAAGGAACAAAACTAGATACCCAATGTGAGTTAAAAGTACTAGTTTTTCCTTTGCCTTCCATTCCAGATGGTTGTATTTAGAACCGATACTCTCCAACGACGATGGTGAATTAGGAGTCAAGTTTCGGAAAGTAGACCAGGGATTCCGGCAAGTGACTCGGATCTTAGAATCAGATCCTAGACTATCCGCGCTGCTGCAGTCTTCGAGGCTTCAGCCTATGCTGGATTCTATATCGGAGCAGCTTCTAGCTTGTCAGTCAGCCTTAAATGTTTACATCGATGTGAGTAAAACTAATGAAACGATTTTAAAATAAATAATATGTTATCATAATTTGCAGTTTCCGGTTTGTAAACTTTAAACTGTGAATAACTGAACAGCAATTACAACGAGATGAAGTTAATAGTCGCAAATCAGGTTTTGATACTTGTATGGATAGGTAGTTTTTATTTACGTGACGTCATCTGTTAGGCTGACTCAATAGGCATAAGCCTGCTTACTTATTTGATAGCTATTGTGGTACACAACATCAATCAAGTCCCTGCCATTTAAAAAAAATAATAAACGTAGTTAACTACCGTTCGTTTTTTCATCTAACCTACGAGTGTAATATATAGTGAGCGAGAGTCACATAGCAAATATGTAATAAACCAATTTCAATAACTTAATTAATTGTTGCTTAGCATAATATTATTAACACGTTTCTAGGAAAAACGGTCAATCTTCCCAAGGCTTTACTTCCTGAGCGACGATGACTTGCTGGAACTACTCGGCCAAGCACGCGCCGGCGCTGAGGGCAGGGAAGCTGTCATGCAAACACATCTCAAAAAACTGTTCCCAGGTATCACAGGCGTACGCCTTGGTCCCGGAGATATGTCTATTACCGCATTGTGTAGTCATTACGGAGAAACATTCCAGCTGGACCACCCAGTTGATATCGACTGTCCCGTAGAGGTATGCTATACCTATTTGGGCATCTTGATTAAAATCTCATTATTAAGGGCTATGCACAACTATAAAATATTTTTATTTTCTCACAGTTATGGTTGAAGAATTTAGAAGCTGAGATGCGTTCGTCACTAAAGAGCATGACCTTAAAATGCCTTGTCACAAATTCGCTACAGGAGCAGGATCCATTTTCGCTACCAACGCAAATACTGTGTCTGGCACAAAACATACGCTTCACAGAGCAAGCAGAAAAGGCCATTACCTCTAAAGAATTACACAAACTAAAGGCGAATGTTGAAAAAGAGAATTCGTATTATGCATCAGCCGAAATAGAGGATGAAAGTGAACGACGCAAAAGGCAGGCGCTCATATTACAATGTGCTCACTATTTGTCAGTCATCAGAATTTTGATAGACAACAATATTGTGTCAACAAGCGACTGGCTTTGGCAAAAACAGTTGAGGTAAGTGATTTTATGTTTACATTAACTGTAAAAGGTAATGGCTCTTTAATCGTATTAAAGTTACTTGCCTACATGCAGTTTTCACATAACGGAGTTTTGAAGTTGTTAATAAATAAGTTACTTTGTGGTGAGCACATTGATATTTTTTACAGATTCTATTTGCTTAGCTCAAAGGAAGTGGTAACTAAAATGGGTCTAGCTCAGATATCTTACTCCTACGAGTACCTCGGAGTCAACACTGGACAGTTTGTGCGAACCGAACTAGCTGACGACTGCTTCCTTATATTAACTCAGGTAATTAAAATATTCACTGTGCTAAATTCTTATAATAAAATAATTGTACCGATTTTTGAATAAGTACTATTTAAGTGTTTTAAAACCTAGATAAAGTTCAATCTTATTTAATACCTACCCACACTTTGGTGCACCTTTTTATCAATAGAAATGTTTCTAAATAATAAAATAGTTTTTCATTTAATTCCAGTCACTTCATCTAGGTCTAGTTGGAAACCCTTTCGGCCCAGCGGGGACGGGAAAGACAGAATCTGTGAAAGCGTTGGGCGGCCTTGTTGGTCGCTTAGTGCTAATCTTCAACTGTGATGAGGTAACGAAACACAAATTAAAACTCTCACTCTTATTGTTGATAAACTTTAAGCAAAGACAATAACAGGAGAGTTAGTTAATAAATGTGCACACAAATCAATAAGGAAATAGAGATAGTTGGTGTTTACGGAATCAAATATTTTAATTACTTAATACACAACAGTATCGTAAGCAAACAGGACCTACGAGTTATCAGCCACGTGATTTTATATGTAGAAACACTAGGGATCCCCCGACTCTTCTATTTTACTGATTAAGGGTTCAAAAGCATTATGGATATATATTCAATCTATAAAACATCTATGAAAATCTTCCTAACCAATAGTATAATCCACACATTTTGCCGCTATTTCCTTAAAGTTGGTAGAAATTTGAAATAATTATTCTTGTTTCCTCAACCTTCCAGGCTCTGGACGCTGAATGTATGGGCCGCTTATTGAGCGGCCTAGCCCTTTGTGGGGCATGGGGCTGCTTCGATGAGTTCAATCGTCTGGCTGCTCACACACTAGCTGCCGTCTCACACCAGCTATCTTCACTGCTCTCTGCCACTACTGAGCGCACGCCTGGATCTGAACCCACTGCGCATCTCAACGGAAAACAGGTAAGGATACAGAACATTGTTATTTTGACAAGATCAAAATAATAATGGATACTAACAACCGGGGATTACTGATAATTACTATGCGGTATCAGTGTAATAAGGTATATTGCTGACACAACTATTTTACCTCTGACAGCTGCGACTTAATAACAACCTTCCTGTAACAAAAATAAAGATCACTGTGACTTGTCAGTGGTGGGAACCCAACAGCTACGTTATTGTAACGAGAATAAATATCACTGTGACTTGTCGCAAAAAAGGTAATTGCGGTCGAAACATTCTTGGAAAATGGAGAAAAACTAATTGAAAACGCCAATTCAACACTACTGTTTACGTGGTAAATAAAACAATTAAACACACCGAAGATAGACTGAAAAAGTATTATGGGGAATCTGCTCCGTCTCATGGAATAATACATAAGTGGTGCAATGAATTTTTTTGTGTCAGAGCGCCTTGAAATGCCGATTGTACCACCGAAGATGTCATCAAAAAAATCCATGATGTTGTTTTGGCAGACCGTCAAGTGAAGATACTGGAGACTAATGCGACGCACATCTCGACTGAAAGTGTTTTTCATATTTTGCACGATATTCTGGGCATGAAAAAGCTTTCTGCAATATGGGTGCCGCAGTTACAACTTTTGAGCAATGCTTACGATACGAACTATTGCCGCACCCCCGGATTCACCAGATTTGGCCCCCAGCGACTTTTTCCTATTCCCAAACTTGAAGAAATGACTTAGCGGAAAAGGATTTTAATCAAATACGGGAGTGATAGCTTAAACAGACGCCTGTCTTTCAGGGTTTGACAAAAACTTTATTTTGATGGATTGAAGAAGCTCGAATATTGTTGTTCTAAGTCTATAGAACTAAAAGGAGATTATGTAGAAAAATAAAATAAAAATTCGATTCGGATTTATCAAACCGCCCTCGTATATCGCACCATGTTACCGTTGAAAGCCACTTTGCTCTAAGTAATCAATCCTAAAATAAGAAAACGCTTAATCACATTCGCATAAGAATGAGGTTATTCTAAAGGGTGTAAATAGACCCTTAACATAAACGAAAGGCACTTGTTCTCCCCGTCACTGCGATCATTTTTTTGTTCTAGACCATACCTGGGAACCTTTTAGTTACGGTGATATTGGGGGTCAAAGTTCCAACTTTTTCACAATTTTTTTTTTTTAAATACATAGTTTTAATGTAAGATTTTTACTTTACACACCTCCACGACCCTCGTACTATTCAATCCATTCATCAGCACAATGCTATGAGTGCTTTCCATCGAGTCCTACCGTAAAACGTGAATTTTCACCCCAAAAAAAAAAGTCGATTCCTAGCAATAATTTTTGCGTAAAGTTACTTAGTTTGATGTACAGAATGCTTGGTTGACGGATATGTGAAGGGTCTGTTTACACCCTGTATAATGTTTACAAAGTAAGTCAATGTGTGGTCTGTGAATCTCGTCCTTAGATCAGTGTTTATTCTAATAATGGATATTAAGTGCTTGATATTTAAAAATTGCAACATTGCAACGAAACAATTCACATTTTCGAATATGCAATTTGGTTAAAAATATAAAGTTAAGTAACTTTATATTTGGCATATCAGGCTGTATTAATAATAATTAATAAACGCTGATAAAGTTTAAGGGCATTCAAATATTAAAAAGAAATGTTAAACGGAACGTAATTATTAAATAATAAATTAATGAAACGTAACTAATTAAAACTCCAGGATTAACAAAAAATAATCTAAATTAAACATGTGATTATGTCGAATAATATT
Organism: Noctua janthe; assembly: GCA_910589295.1. Taxonomy (NCBI): domain Eukaryota; kingdom Metazoa; phylum Arthropoda; class Insecta; order Lepidoptera; family Noctuidae; genus Noctua; species Noctua janthe. Next base: position 8,110,497 of record OU342560.1, read on the forward strand.
CAAGGTTAGAATAAGACTTATATCAATAGAACCGCTATTTCGCTTGTACTCAACAAGTCTTCGGTAGTATAGTGGTAAGTATCCCCGCCTGTCACGCGGGAGACCGGGGTTCGATTCCCCGCCGGAGAGAATCTTTTTGTATTTTAAATAATTGTCGATTCCAGCCTTTATTTTGGTTTTTGATTATTTTCCAAGCTTCTTTATAGGTAATGACAAATGAGAAAACTTTGTTTATTTTTTGATAATGCATTTATTTTGGAAATTAAAATGTGTACCTACACAAAAAAAGCTTTGAAAGAAGGACGCGTCATGGATGGTGATCTCATTCACATCTATCACGCTTGTATTACCGGGTGCTAGGCAGAACTTTCGCGTTATAACTACAAATACAAGGTGTAAATAGACTCTTCACGGAGCTGTCAACCACAGCACAACATTTTTTTTTATAATCTCGTTTTTTGCTAGGATCAATGTAATGCACTCAAAACATTGTACATGGATGCATTAAATAGTACAGGGCTCATGGAGGTATAAAGTTATAACATTGAAAACTTTCATTTTGAGCTTGTAAAAAAGTTCGTACTTTGACCTCCAATATCTCTGTAACTAGTGGGTTCCCAAGTATGGCCCAGAACAAAAAAAAAAAAACGCAATGTTGGGCCAAACAATTGCCTTTCGGCTTCGTTAAGGGCATTTTTAGACCCATTATTAATTCATTATTTGTAGAAGCTTTGAATATGCGCTTGCATAAACCGCATTGGACATAATAAATGTATAGATAAAATATATATGACGGATGTGTCAGGATTTATTCCGTTAGGCTCTTACATCATGTGGGCAGACCATGTGTTTCGTGCTATGAAAACACACTGGGTGCGATACACTGTTTCTAGCAAACTAACAAATTACTTGAGATTACAACTTAACACAATATCACCGGGTGAACCGGGTACAGTTCCAAGACGTCTCAACTCCTCCGCGATCAGACATTGACTGTCGCCCTCACCTCGAGCTGGACATCAGGTCTCTGTACAAGCACACCGTGTGGTGGGTAGACTGGTTAGTAAGTCGCGTGATGTCACCACTACACACTGGCGCGCTTTCCAATTCATTTTATGTCCGTACTAATGACCGTATCCGACATATATAATTTGAATACGATGAACATTTTTCTGTTAAAATTTAACTAATTCATTAAAATTTTGAAGTTTCTTTCTGCTTGACTCAAGATGATACTTGATGCATTTTGTTCAAGGTGCGAGTATCGGAATGGTGCGGAGTAGCGGCTACCATGAACCCCGCGGGGCGCGGCTATGGCGGGCGCCGCACGCTGCCGGCCGCGCTGCAGCGGGTACTGCGGCCCGTGGCCATGCTGCAGCCGCGACCCGACGTACTCGCTGCACATCTGCTGGCCGCGGCCTGCGTGCCTGATGCCGAGCTACTGGCTAAGGACCTGCACAATGTGTTTACTCTCGCTAGGTAATTTAGGGAGTGTAATAAAACAGTCGCGTAAACGCAATAACATCACGCGGTCACACACTTGTATTCTCCGAAAACGTAGGCGTAGTTATACCTACCAGTAGTGTACCCACACAAATATCACCTGTTATGTTAAAGTTTCATGTTATAGGATGAAAGCCTATTTACCACCAAGATCGACCGAGATTTACAGCTTTTCTATGAGACTTTGAGTAACGCCTAAGTAAGTCAATTTTACGTGCATAGTAACAATGTGAGTTTGACTTTATTTTGCAGTAAGGTATAACTAATTTGCGAAAGACCGTATTTGCTACTCCACAACTCGCGACATCTACTCGAAAGATGGCTATCATAATTATGTTGGTTTGCCTTACGCTATGTTTAAGTCTGAAGACTTATGTATGGGGTAGCTACAAAATCGAAATCTCGATTTGTCATGTCCATTCAGCTCTCTGCTAAGCTCGCAGCGGCACTACGACTGGGGCCTGCGCGCGCTGAAGGCGGCGGTGGGCAGCTGCGCGGCGCTAGCGGGCGCGCGCGGACACACGGGCGCGCGCCGCGCCGCCGCGCGCCGGGTGCTCACGCTCAATAACCTGTCCAAGTTGACGCGCCATGATGCTTATAGGTACACAACAAAATCAGGCTGTATCGATCCCACTGCTGGGACACAGGCCTGCTCTCTGTGAGAGGGAGTAGGCTTTAGTCCACCACGCACTCTCAGTGCGGCTTGCTCATAGGTGCTCACTACTGACTTATCTTGTCGCAGTGCCTCACTCTTCTTTGTACTAATAATTTTATCAAATAAATTTCCCATTAAATGTGCAGTCTTGACTTGTGTAGAATGGTAATTTGTACCTGACGAATTTTTTGCCACTTCAGAAAGTCTCAGGCAAGACAGCTTTTTATGGCTACCGTTACAAAACATTGGAGGTCATATTTACGCACTTGCATTTTGTATGTATTAAAAGCCTGAAAACCTCATTAACAGACTCGGGTCCTCTAGCTTCGCACCAAAACCTGTTATTGATTTCTCCCTTTATTTTGACATTTATAACCTTATAGGGCTCAGCGAGGATAAATTCTGCATCTTGACACTACCCTAACATATTATAAATATTCTGTCTACAGATTTGAAAATATTCTTTCGTTGGTTTTCGCCCAAGTACCGACTGAAGAATCTAGCTCAGACCCTATCAATTCGGCACTGGAAGCTACCGTAGATAATCTCAAACTGGTACACAATAAATTACAGGTATTAAACACTTCTATTAAAGCACATATTTACTGCGTGGGAAGAGTCCCTAGACGCCATTGGAATATTTTGTGACCTCTCCAAAGCATTTGATTGCGTAAATCATGCCACATCACTTTTGAAACTTGAGCATTACGGACTAGGGAAACTTGCACTTAGTTTGGTAAAATCTTATTTGAGTGATAGACAACAACATGTGCAAATAAATGGTGTTAATTCACAGGGTTTAAAAGTAAAAATAGGGGTACCGCAAGGCTCAATATTGGGTCCTTTCCTCTTTCTAGTATATATAAACGATCTCCCTTATTTATATAGCTGATGACACTTCCCTAATTTTTAAGATAAATAGACGGGCCCAAAATCTAGATGACGTGAATAATGCCCTACTTCAGGTCCATAATTGGTTCACAGCAAACAATTTAGTGTTAAATGAAAAAAAAAACGAAATGCATAAGATTTGCTTTACCGAATGTTAAAAGTAGCGATTGTGATATAGTATTGAATAAAGAGAAACTTGAATTTGTAGATAAAACGGTTTTCCTGGGGATTACGCTTGATTCAAAGCTACAATGGGGTTCTCATTTAACATCTCTTGCGGGGCGGCTAAGTTCAGCAGCGTATGCTATACGAAAAATCCGTCAATATACTGATATAGATACCGCTAGACTGGTCTATTTTAGTTACTTTCATAGTATTATGTCTTATGGCATTTTGTTATGGGGACGGGCTGCAGACATTGAGTCTTTATTTATTCTGTAAAAAAGAGCCATCAGAGCCATATATAATCTTCGTAGGCGCGATTCTCTAAGGGAACTGTTTAAGGAAATTAACATCATGACGGTACATTTAGTTATTTTATTTTCTTTATTTTTAAATTTTGTTTTCATGTAATTTTGTTTTTTTTTTAAGCCTATTGTACTTTTTCGAATACTATAAAACTTGATATACTTATGCAAGTGCTGTGCACACCTGTAAGTGACATATTCACCCTAGATTTTAAGTTTCATTGTTACATTACCCTAAAATTGTATTAGTGAATAAGTCGTTGGAGTGCCATAAACAAATAAATAAATACATTGTTCATACATCTACGAAAACATAATGTATGTAAGAAAAAATCTACATCTTTTTAATAAAAGAGGTGACAGACACAATTACAGTACTAGAAATAGAGACCAATTAGTTCAGCCAGGCTTCTGACTCGCTAAAGTAGACTCATCTTTCATGGGGTACTGTTTGAGATGCTATAATAAAATTCCACAAAGTTTTCTTGAACTGAATGAAACGAAATTTAAAACATGCATTAAACGCACACTATGTAAGAAAACGTATTACTAATTGGACGATTATATCACTGATAAAAATGCTTAGCTCAATGCCGGTCCTGCTCCACAAGAACAGGGGCGCCTAAATTGATAGCATTAAATAGTATTGTTGGAGCTGCTGAAGATTGTACGAGGGCGGGTCAATAAGTCCGTGACTTTTGGAATAAAACACAGATTTTTTGATAAAAAAATAATTTTATTTTTCAACGTAGTCTCCCTTGAGCTCTATACACTTTGTCCAACGCTTCTCCAATTTTTTTATCCCTTCCAAAAAAAATGATTTGTCGAGGTCCTCAAAATAGGCCTTTGTTTGCGAGATGACTTCATCATTGGAGTCAAATCTTTTTCCACCAAGCCATTTCTTCAGGTTTGGGAACAAGAAGTAGTCGCTCGGAGCCAAATCTGGAGAATAGGGCGGATGAGGGAGCAATTCATAGCCCAATTCATGGATTTTTGCCATGGCAACTGCACATGTGTGCACCCTTGCATTGTCTTGGTGGAAAAGAACTTTTTTCTTGGCCAAATGAGGTCGGTTTTTTTTCAAATCGTCATTGAATCGGTCCAATAAGTTGGCATAATATTCCCCATTGATTGTTCTTCCCTTTTGAAGGTAGTCAATGTGGATTATCCCGCGTGCATCCCAAAAAACAGTCGCCATAACTTTATTGGCTGACAAACCCACCTTGGCCTTCTTTGGCGCCGATTCACCCTTAGAAACCCACTGTTTTGACTGTTGTTTGGTTTCTGGTGTGTTGTGATGGATCCATGTTTCGTCCACGGTTACAAAACGGCGCAAAAACTCCTCCATATTGCGATTAAACAACGCCAAAGCTTCCTGTGAAGTTGTTACACGATTGCGTTTGTGGTCGACTGTGAGCAAACGCGGCACCCATCTTGCGGAAAGCTTTCTCATGCCCAAGTGATCATTCAAAATTGAAACCACTGAGCCATGCGAGATCCCTACGGCTTCCACAATCTCTCGCACTTTCAATCTTCGGTCGGTCAACACCATATCGTGAATTTTTTCGATTGTTTCGGGTGTAGAGACCTCAACTGGGCGTCCAGGACGTTCGGCATCTTCAGTGCTTGTACGGCCACAACGAAATTCAGTAAACCACTTTTTTACCATTGAAATCGATGGTGCAGAGTCCCCATAGTATTTATCAAGCTTAGCCTTGGTCTCGGTAATGGTTTTTTTTCGCAAGAAATAATGCTTAATAAGCACACGAAATTCACTTTTTTCCATTTTCTCCTCAAATTAGTGGGTAGTCTGATAAAAATAGCTGTCAAACACAAACTAACTGACGCAGCAAGTTTAAATTTTGACAGGAGTCAACTGACAGATGCCTGTTGACAGGAGCAGGTTGCTGTTTCAGTAAAGAGGTCAGAAATTCAAAAAGTCACGGACTTATTGACCCGCCCTCGTATAACTATCTTTGCATTGTATAAATTCAATTTCTTTAGTATTATATATCCGCCAAGCCCATATTGTGTGAGTACTATGTACTGGAAAGCTGTCATTCGCTGGAAACCTGCGTCTTTTCTTGACTTGAATGTGCCCTGGCGGTTAGGAGTATGTCATGTTCACTCAAATGTCTCGCTGATGGTGGCACGTGTGTCGGATCATTTAGTTCCCTTCAAAATGGTTGAGTTGAATGGTGCTGATACATGCGTCATGTTTGTCAACGGGCGCTGTCAGCTGTGACTGGTCATCTCTTATTTGCCACGGCTTATTTGAATTAATTATTTTATTTTTGAATTGTTTTTACTACGGACACTTTTAACGTACATCTTGCTGCATCGTTCTCACATAATGTACCATCTCAACATGAATGATGTAACCAAGGTTTTGTTAAAGTATTCTGATTTAAAAGAGTGTCCATGGAGTTTCTTGCCCGTTCTTTTCCATAGAGATCTACGTTAGGGAATGGGCAACTACAGTACTTTCACAGTTTTTGTGCCTTGTGACTGGGACTGTAGCTATATTTTACTGTTGTCTTTGTTTCGACAATTCAAAAGTGCCTGTAACTGGCCTACTTGAAATAAATGCTTTGATTTTGATTTCTTTATTTTAATGTCCCTTAAAGCAGGTAGGAAATTTAACTATTCTGTATTTTACAGATACAAAAGTGCGTGGAACTATACGAACAAATGCAGCAAAGAATGGGAGTGGTGATAGTTGGCCCGCCAGGATCCGGGAAAACTACAATCAGACGACTTTTAAAATCTGTGAGTACCTAACTTTTCATTTCCCAGGCTGAAGAACTCATTTAGTTAATGATAAGTTAGAAACTGACAAGGTACATTCAGTTTTACAATATTCATTTTTTATATCGTTTTTTTAAGCTACTATTCCTTTATTTCAATGTAAAATAAAATTCTATGTACGCAGCAGTCCATTTATGTAAATAATACGGCTAGAATCAAAAAACCAACAATGGATGTTGAAATACTCTAACGAACGACGCGTGAAATCAGTTGTTAACTTCCTGCCTAGCCACAAAGTTCATCGAACTCGTCGTCGCGCCGTTCGCTACGTGTGTTTTGCCACGGTAACGATACATTGCGTATGAGGATATAAAATAAATCAAATTGAATTCCCTGAAACAATTTAAAGCACCGGTCATCTTAGTATGATATACTGAATTCACCGCATCAGTCTGCGGAGGGTTGTCCCTTACACCCAGTATATGATTTGTTTCTTTGTCTAATTTATTTATCATTACTGCTTTCAAAACGGTGAAGGAAACCAGCATGTCGTAAAACCAAATGAAGACCCGAGGAGGGCTGTGTTCCAGCTATGGGCACGTGAATTTTTATTTCCGACTGGAATATTTTATGTATACAATATGTGAAAAAACCCTGTCCGATCCGTGAGGGCATTATTAGGTATTGAGATTAGATTATATTTATGTATTCCTTTTTGGAGAACAAGTAAAATAAAAATATCCCGATGAAAATAAAATAAGGAAACTTACTAGCAACTCAAGGGCGCGAGCGGCGACGCTCCGGTTGCTTCTCGGGTAGTGACGTCATAAAAAAACAATTGACGATCGGACATACTTTTAACGAAGGTGGTGTTGTCACGTTTTAAAAGTTTGTTAGAATTTAGGGAAATGGTGGTGACTTGGGACAAAAATAATGCATTTTTTTAAATATATTGTATATTCTTATTCTTTTTTGCACACAAAATTAAAAGACATACACACAAATTGCAATATATAGCTTATGTACAACGGCAAGCTCACTCAGAATTGGGTTTTCTTACAGCAAACCTTACTTCGATTGCGAGATTTGCAAAAGAGGATATACTTATGTCAATAAAAAGTACATTTAACAACTGAGATTAACCTATGATATGTCACAGGCAATAGCCCACCAAGGGAAGAACGTGGTGGAGTACATAATATGTCCGAAGGCGATGAGTCGCGAGTGGCTGCTCGGAAACATTGACCATGATACGCGGCAGTGGACCGATGGCGTTATATCTTCGACTGCGCTTGAAATATCAAACCAACCGGCCGGTAAGTTACCGGTTTCCTTTGCCTGATTTTCATATTTTCGTTTACTTAGAGCCGAACAGATATCATTGTAATACGCCATTTAAACAGATTTGAATGCACCGAGCGAGCCTTCTCTTGTAAATCTGGCAAGATACAACAACAACGACGACAACGATGTCATAGTAATAATAAGCTGTTGAGTTTCCAATAAATAAATAAATAAGATACAAAGTAGTGGATATGAGTTTTTAACCTGTCATGGTCACTAACATGATCATTAACACTAGAAACAGGATATTTATCATGTTTACTGATTATACCGGGAACTCAAAACAAACGGTAAACATGGTAAATATCCCGTTTCTAGTGTTAATGATAGTGGATATGATGCCACTATTTGCCGCTCGCTTTTCAGTTAAAACAGACTTTGCGTTATAAATAAAACCATAAACAATTTAGCCTGTGCTGTCCCACATGCCTTCCTTTCCTTTTACCACTCAACTCTAGCTTGTACCTATATGGACCAACCCTACCTGTAAGCGTCAAGCTTGTCCCTGCCGTCTAGGCCTGGTTTTGCCGCGATGTCGTTGGACGTTTTCAGAAAGATATCCAAGTTGCGGTGGACATGCTTAAAACGTGTATTGCCAGCCGGTAATTTACATTTCATTTAATTCATTTGATTTACGTATTCTTGTTATTCTTCCAAGACGTGTGGTCCTGGGTGGTATGCGACGGTGACATCGATCCCGAATGGATAGAAGCCCTGAACTCCGTGTTGGATGACAACAGACTGCTCACACTGCCTTCAGGCTGGAGGATTCAGTTTGGTTCCAACGTCAACTTTCTGTTCGAGACGCACAGCTTGGAACACGCCTCTCCCGCTACTGTCTCGCGTATGGGGATCATATTATTGAGGTGAGTGATTCATATAAAATATTCTATGACAGCTCGATCTCGAGTCTCGAGTGTCGACTTTTCCTAGAGTTGAATTGGGGGTCGAGTTATTTGTGTCGATCTATCTCGGGGTTAAGGTGACGAATTTAGTCTTGCATGCTGCGCGACGTTCGCTCGCTTCAGCTTGGCCAGGCCATTACAACCTTATACTGAATTACTACGTACCTTACCTACAAATACAAAAAAGATTTTTAAGTAACTTGTAGGGGTTTTTTTTTTAAAAAGGCGAAAATAATAAATAAATAAATAAAATAATAAATAATAAATCTTTATTAACAGGTGATTGTTAGTAACATCAGTGTAGCTGTGGCTCTTGTACTACATTCCCTGTATCACAAGAGCCAGACCTCTCAATTCACAGGGAACATATAAAAAACGATAAAAAATATAAAATTAATTGTAAATAAGTTTTGGAAGTCGGTAACTTGTTTGTTGCTTTGTAATTTTTGGCCGTCTTTTTTATTTATTCTATGTACTTATAGATATAGATGTACCTAAATAAAATATCCGTATGAAAACCAAGTGTGCCGTTTTTTGACTACCTACTATGACGTCATAATCACTATTTAGTTACTATAAAAAATAAACTATGTTTTTGTTCTTTCAATGTGTAGAATCGTTCTTGAGTTGTAACGTTGTTGTTTTAAACAAATTAGATGCGACAGTAGCCACTCGAAGTAGCTGCTCTTGTATTATCTATAGATATATACAACATTATTTCTAGTATATGCGAAACCTGTATATAGTTTATTCAGAATAGTAACTGAATCGATTCCAATAATTTTAAATTTTTGTTATATTTGTTATTTTTTGTTTGTTTATTAAATACGTTTGTATTTAAAAAAAGTTACAAGTTGGATACCGAGCGACATTAAGTACCTATCGCAATAATTTAAGTACCGACTGCCAAATTATTATTATCAATGAGCTCAAGACGACGCTGGAGGCCCCCACGCTTTTGTGCGGACAACCTGGTAACAGAATAAGCTTATAACTTTGTGATTTATCATAATACAGTTTTGAAATTTTGTACAAAGATTCTTTACATAAAAATACTCCACACGTGTTTCAGGTTTCGCATATACTAAAACTAATGTTGTATATCTGTGATTTTATGATTTCTGATAGGCTCTCTATTGTAACTTAGATCTCTTTGGCTAGCAGTTAGTTTACTTGCATTAACTGTGCACAGGGTGGTGACTGAGCTATGCATAACATAAGAAATCATACTTTTCAGTGACGACGCAAGCTGCGATCTGGACTTTTTAGAAGGATGGATGCGCAAAGCTGATTTTGATAATGAAAACGCTAAAATGGCGCTGCCGATGTTACAGCAAGTTATCAAGAAATGTATCCAGTGGCTCACTGATCACAAAGCCGATTTAGCTCTGAAGCTACATAACATTACTGTAGTAAGTACATAGGATAGTTAGATACCTCCGTACATATAACTTTGCCCGTTTGTAAATACAGGCGGGGCTATTTATTAAAAAAAAACGATATTAAATGCTCATCTCTAAAGGTCGTTTTACGAAAAACTTTATGCAGTATATATGCACACTTTATCTCTCTTGCTCGAGGTTCTAATGGTGTAATTTATTACAGGTCAAACAAATACTTACTCAGTTCGAGTACATAGTTCAAGACACAGGGTTCAACAAAACGCGCATAAGTCCCGAAGAAATGGTCTACCTTGCCATTGAGCGAAGTGTCGTCGACGTAATCAAGGAAAGTGCTATCAATAGTTTCCATGATGAGGTAAGTTCTATATTCCAACTAGTGTCAAAAAGTTGCTGCTGGGCAATCTTTATCGATTAGTAGCTAGGAAAATAAATGAGTAAAGTTACTACAAGTTATGGATTGTTATTCATAACTTGTGCAATGCTCTTCACTAACGCTTTCTTACATTTGTGTAACTTAAAATCATCATCATCAATCCCTTGCCCCATTTCATTTCGGGTCGGCGCAGCATGTCTTCTTCCATACTTCTTTATTACTCGTCATCTCATCAGACACCAATAAAATATAAAATAAAAACATTTTTGCAAAAAAAACTGGTGACTTTTGTTTGTTTCATTGACTTTTTTGCCACCGACTTCCGAAAGTCAAGTTATTTTCCACATTTTTGTGTTTTTATTTGTTGCAAAAAAGTTTTTATTTTACGCTTTTTAATTGTCAAACAAATCCTTGTCAAGTATCAATTTTACATTATAGCTAGCAAATATTAGCACATCATCCACATAGACGAAGGAGAAAAATGCATATTATAAAGCATAACTATTAAAGTACCTAAGAAAAGTTAATAAAATTTATATGGGACCACCGCGCAAGTTTTCTCTCCCAAATGAAAAAAGATTCACTTAAATCGGACCAAAAATCATGGAGAAATCGGTAAAAATACATGAAAAAAAAGTTGCTGGTGGCGCACATAACCTCCTCCTTTTTGAGAAGTCGATTAAAAAAATCTGCTTTCCCATACAAGATTTCATACCTATTCCATCCAAATTATCAGCTGCCACACGTATATATATTATATATGATTAATAATAATAATGCCATATGATTATTTTCTCACTTTTACGATGTTGATCCCATTTACAAAGTGGTTTATTTTGATGGCGTGTACCACACCCTAAAATATGACCACACCTGATACATGCTGTATACGAATCACTTTAATGTCCCTTACGTCTCTTGTTCCCAATTCGAAATCCAGCTATCAACACTGATGGGCCCGCCAGTAGTAGCGCCAATTTGTATAAACGAGTGGGTAACGGACACACTGCTCATGTCAAAGCGGCTGGTTGCGTGTGAACCGACCCTGCGCGCTTGTGTCATGTCACATACCGCGCATCTACTCGTGGTGGGACCTGATGCTTGTGCTAAGAAGTAAGTATTTTATAATTAATATTTAAGGAAATATAATGCTTGCTTTGTTGGTCGTTGGTTGCAAGCACGACTGCTGATCATGAGGTCCTGGGTTCGATTCCCAGGTCAGGTAAAGTGTTGTAGTGTTTTTCCATCAGAGATTTCACCGTAGCAGCCACAGAGTCTTGATTTTTACCCAGTTGATGATAATTGTCATCAATGGCCGTGAATCGGCTCGTCACATATTACATGGGAAATAGACATAACTGATGAAATATGAGTGTAACTAATCTAATAAGTGCACCGCTGTCTAACCCCTCGGGAATTGTAGGCTTTGATTTAAAACGATATTACTTATTTTTCTTGATACCTTATACTTTACAATTACTTTGCAGCCTTTTAGCGGAATACATAGTGAAGGAATGCAACTCAGCCGTCCTAACAATAGACTGCACGCCGATTTTGGAACCAGCTGACATCATCGCAGAGCTGAAGAGAGTAAGTTCGCCATTATTACAGGCTATCTTAGTTACATTAATTTTCCTAAGGATATTTTAATTTCTGATTTGATAACGGAAACGGGGAAACTCGAAGCATAGCCCTTTGAATTGTCCTTTAGGTGACTTTCAAGTTTCTAATGAGGCCTTTTGTGAGCGTCGTTTCAGTGCCATTAGTTATCACTGGCACCACGCAAAGGTAGAGAATGAGGTATGTGAGACGAGAAGATAGTGCATAGCTTCCCGAACACTGCCTAGCCGAGTCGGATTCGACTAATCTTTTTTCGAATTTGGGTGGACTGGACTGTTTGTCTTTTTTTCCTATCTCGAGTAGGTGGTACATGCACATTTGAAATTAACCATTGAATTGTCATTTTTAATGTACCTCAACATTTCAGGAGCAACAGTATTATGAAAAAGATAAAAAATGTGAGTATTCTTCTTTACAGAACAACATGGTACGCTCGGGAGGGCGGGGTGCGAGCGGCGGCAGTCGCGGCACTCTGCTGGTGCGCGCGCTGCACCGAGCTCGCATGGATGACTGGAAGTCCAGCCCCGTGCACTCTTTCTTATTACAGGTAAGTTACAATGAAAATTACTTCAAAGAAATGAAACTGACGTAAACATACTATCAAGATTGAGTTGATGCAACTCAATCTCGATATTATCTACTAGCTGAACCGACGTTGTTTTGTCCAAATCGAGCTTGACAACGACAGCTTCACCTGCCGGGTTCGACTATAGCTAAGAAACATACAGGTGAACTTATGGGAAGTGCAAAAAAGAATATAAAAATCGCAATTTTACATATAAAGATAGAGCGCATATTCACATCTATTTCTCTACACTATCTTGGTCCATGATTTGACAAGATTCTGTCACCTTTAATTTGACGTGTTCTTTCACACCTAAACGCCTCCAACAGACTAATTCGGTTAGAAGTTACACTTTGAACGGTTCCTTCCAGTTGATACAACACAACGGTTTCTGGTCGCGAGGCACCGACGAAGAAGGCGGTAGTGGCACTCAGTGGTGTCAGGTGTCACGTTTGCGTGTACTGGCCACGGCTACCACACTCAACGCCATCTCACCACGCCTAGCCGCTGCGCTCGAACTGAGAGCCTTGAGGTAATATCATCTCACCAGGTAACATAGAAATATTGGATAGGCTTTCTTTTGTTATAAACTTGGTCGAATAATCAGTGTTATAATATCGGGATAAGATCAGGATTAAATTCCACTAATTAACAAATATTTCTGTTTTTGACACATGTTTCATGGCCAATCTGCCAGAGCAACACAATCGAGGGGCACTGAAACATTTGTAAATTAGTGGAATCAAGGCCCTGTAGACTTAAGTTCAGCATTTTCAATGGCATCACAAGAAGTTCAAAATTCTGTCTTTTTTTTTCAGTGAGCCGGATGATGAGGAGTTGTCAGAAATAACACAACATTACTTAAGGAGTAGCGTCGACAAAAGCATACCGATGAAAGAAATATGTAACCTGGCTGACAAGCTTCTCGCTATGTTTAAAGAGGTAAATATTTTACAGAATACTTCGATACTGCAATACTGCTTAGATATTAAGAAGAGATGAACCAAAAGACAAGTACTAAAACCTAGTGAGATTGATTTCTTGGTTTTCAATACACAGGTGACGGAGACATTCGATTCCCAAACCCATTATAAGTGGAACGCATCACATTTGAAGAGACTGTGCGAAAACGTCAAGTGGTACACGCCGACTAATACTGAACAACTAATCATGGTAAAGATTCCTTTGCTATAATTTACTAATCATACTAATTGGACATGGGATATCATTGAACGCGCTGTTGGATTTTCCAACGTTGATCAAGTTTTAGGACTGTGATAGTGGTATGCTTTGCGGTTCTCGCAGTTGACTATTGATTGGATTGGACGCCTTAGAGATCTCGACGACCAACCACATCACAGTTGCGGTCCTGCTATCGTAACACATTGGATCAATGTGTGCGCTTCCGTCATTTGTGTAGCACTATTACCGGCCTAAGAATTTAGAAATAATTGAACTTTGGGAGATACCTGATTGCCTGCCAATGCGTCACCTAAACTGTACTGTGCGTGTGTTTTTACTACCTTCTATGGATGTTGCTTGTCCGATTTTTTTATTTTTTTTTATTATTAACTTTTCCCTCCTTTGCTAGGCCATAAGCGCAGAAGCAAACTTCATATTCCGAGAGAGACTAATATCAGACGAAGAGAAAGCCATATTCAGCTCTATATCCAGAAAGCACTTGAATGTGAACAATGAAAGGATGTTCTTCGCATGCAAGTTGCGCGGTGATGGTGTGTACTTAGAACACACTGATTACAACGACTGGCATCATAGGACGGAGCAACTTATCAATCAGTGTTGTAAGTATTACAATCATATTTTTTTATATTTTGAGGCTAGTAGACATATGGCTTAATAATAACAACCGCTCAGGTCGATCTTTAGGTTAAACCGTGCTTGCCTAGGTTGGTCCGTGGATGGGTGACCACCCATTACATACCGAGTTTCCTCCGTGCCTCGGAAAACACGTTAAGGCGTTGGTCCCGGCTGTCATTTGTAGAACTGTCAGTGGTCAGTGGCCCGAAAGTCTGACAACCAGTCTTACCAAGGGGTATCGTATTACCCAGTACTAACTGGGTTGTGGACGTCAGTTAGGTAGTCATTCCATGTAAAATACTGGTACTTAGCTGCATCGGGTAACACTGGAAGCCGACCCCAACTTAGTTGGGAAAAGGCTAGGCAGGTGATGAGACATATATGTATGTATTGCTGGGAAGTTTTTTTCACCGTTTCTTCTTTCCAGCTATAACACCAGCCCCCGTAGAATGACCACCGTAGACAAGGATCGACGGAACAATCGATAAAACGACAGATAGTGTAAAGAAATCTGTCATTGTGTCGACACAATCTGTCATTTTGTCGATTCTTCCGTCAAAGAAATCCTTGTCTAGGACGTGTTAAAGGAAGGTCGTTTTAAGGGGCTGTCTCATGTAATTTTGATGTTCCAGAAAAGCTATTTTCAGCCTAATTTGAATAAATAACTTTTGATTCAAATGGTACCAAAGATACATCACCTAAGAGAAACCATTCAGACCTTATAATCACTGATTAAAATTCTATGGCATGGTTTAACGTCTTCTACCAATGTGACTTACTTTTTATTTCAGTGTCAGAAAATGAGCACAATGTATTTGGAGAAACCGGTGCTGAGGTGTGTTCTGAGCTAGCAATACTGTGCCCGGCGATGGCGCGAGCGGTAAATCTATTTCTTATTACTAAACAAGCCGTGTGCCTCTTTCCCATAGGCAAAAATGACTAACTTTCACGCGCGAATTTTGCCGCTTTACGGGAAGAATTTTCAATAATTCCTTCTTAGTCTTATCGCAGAAGCAGCGATTCTAGGCCTGCGGTTCGATCAGATCTTAAGTTGTCTATTACTGAGTTAATGAATTTAGGATTTTTATAAAAACATAACATAATATCACGCCTATAATCCCCGAAGGGTTAGGCAGAGGTGTACTTAATAGTACTCCCACATTTCGCTTGAGTTATGTTGAAATCCCATGTAGTAGGGGGTGAGCTTATTGCTATCAATCGGGCACAAATCCAGGCTCTCTGGGTGCTACTGAGAAATTTCTGATAGATAAAGCCAATAACACTGCCCGACCAGGGAATCGAACCTAGGACCTAATGCTCAGCAGTCGCACTTGCGACCATTTTTTTTTTCATTTTTATAAAGTAGACTAGCCAGCTGGCATGCGTTGCAATGCATTTTTTCCTACCTAGTACTACCTCCTTGTATTTTTTACTACTCGACCCACCTACCTACTACCTACTTGCTTCCTACCTGCTACCTACTTGCTTTCTACCTGCTACCTACCACTTACCTACCACCCACCCTTCAGAAACCTTCCCTGGCGTATGTAGAACAGCTGTGCAAAATTTCATCAAAATCGGTTCTGTACTTAGGAGTCTATAGGGTTACGAACAGACGAACACACATTGATTTTAATATTTATATACATTTATTTTTACAGACTAATGGCGGCTTACTGGTGTGCGTGGGCTGCGCGGGAGTGGGTCGCCTGGCCGCCGCACACGTCACGGCGGCCGCACTACCCGCCTCCTTGTTCGTTATCAACCACAGTACACAGTTCAACACGCAGTTTAAAAACGTTAGTGAAATTATTGTTTCTAGTCTTATGATATGTTTGTCATAACACGACTAAGGCCAATTACAGTAGTTGAAAACATTTTGGAATATTAAGTCAAATGTAAATTAAAATGTGCCACTACACGTCGGTCATATGTTATGTTCATTATGTTCTTCCTACCTTGCGATACTAATATAAGGCTTGGCATGCCTAAGAACAGAGTCACCCTATTTCTGTTTTAAAATAGAAATTCTGTTGAAAAAGTCCTGAGCTATCTTCTCTTTTTATAAACGACATTAAAATCTACTATAATATCTTGTTTATAATTCGTTACTAAGGCCTTATCATCGGCGGGTGAAGGCAAACGCACGCTCGCGCTCGTGTGTGAGAGCGCGTGCACGCGCGGCGCGCTGGCGGGCCTGGAGGCGCTGCGGCGCGCGCGCGGCCTGCACGCGCAGCACGCGCAGCTCGCGCAGCACGCGCAGCACGCGCAGCACGCGCAGCTGCTGCCCAACGCTGAGCACAACGCGCTCAGAAGTAATGTTCATTCCACCTATTACATTACATCATAAGATTTTTCGGTTTTAAAGAAAGAAAAGTGGAATAAGGAAAACTCTACAAAGTTATTCCTCGGCTAAAAGTTATTTGAAACTTAACAAATTTTGTTCTGCCATGCTATTGGATCAATTGAACATTTTAATAATTGATCCAGTAATTTGTATTGAAAAATAACTTGGTGGTGTTAGAGACGATTTAACCGCACGCCAAAAAGTTTAATTACACCAAACTTTCGTTAGACTTACGTAGAAATTTGTCGACATATTTGTGATACAATCAAAACAGCAGTGTTAACTCTGGAAATTGACAAATAAAATGAAAATTTTCGTCGAATATCATCATAACAAAAATTGCTTCCTCACAGATATAAAAGAAAACCTGGGCATCGTCATATGCCTGGACAAGAACCAAGACAACCTATTAGATCTAATGGACAAGTACCCGTTACTATACAACGACGGTAACGTGGTCTGGATAGACCGCTGGTCGGACGACACTCTTCGGGAAACTCCGCGACTGATCGTGCAGAGGTACTGGAGACGTGACGCTTTGCACTTAGACTTGAAACAACTTGCACTGTACACTTGGTTGATTAAGGTAGGTAGTGTGATTTGCACTGTATTTATTGTTGTTGTAAGTTGATATTCGCTTGTATTATTTATTTAGTTCATACCTGGTTGTTAGGCCGACTTGCACCTCAAATCACTAAACGCGTTTAGCGCTAGACATATTTTAAAAAAACAGCCATCTTTCTATCCCCGTCGTCTTCAAACGTCTGGCAGAAAAAGAACGACATATTATGGTTTTAAAACTAACTCTTACTTCTTGAAATTAAATTACTAGTCAATTGAAGGTATATAAAGCCTATCATGGCTCTAGACTAATTAGCGTAAATACGTAAATCAGAAAGGCACTGGAAGTTTGACATTATCGCTCAATAAACATATCATTCATTATCATTCACTAGTACAATAATTTTAGGAAATAATGTAGTATCTTTGTATATATTATTATGTGATTTAGCCGTAGTCAAATTCAGGCTGTGCTAATATTTGAGTACCAAAACAAACTATATCATAACTTACCGTTCTGTTCTAGGTTGCTAAAAGAAAACGCAGTCGACACATCAAAAGAGCAACTGGACGCATTACCTATTGACGGGTTCATGAACATCCACAAGAGTAACGACGTGGAGTGGAAACGCGCGCCCTGCCGATACGTCAACTTTGTCAAGACGTACTACAATATCATTAACAGGAAGAAAACTGCGCTTGTTCAGAGACAAACTATGCTGTCGGTGAGATGTGGTTATTTATTACATTTTCCTTTGCTGCGCATGCCTGATGTCTTTATACTGAGTATCTACAGTCCTACCATTAAAGTTATGCGCCCCGACAAACATCAGACGTTCATTACCGAGGCTCATCACTTGAAGATAGACCTTCGGAAATACGAACGCGCGATGGAACAGTTATTTACAATTCGATTTATAATTAGTACCCAGCTGTTCTCGGGTAAAAAAAGGGAAAACTAATTTTCCCAGATATGAGATTTAGCTAGATCGATTTTTCGCCCCGTAAACCGCTATAATGCAACTGTCAACGAAATCGTTAGAGCCGTTTTCGAGTACCTACGTGAAATTACAAATACAGGGTGGAAGGGACACCGACGCGAAAACGGTTACCACGTTTTCAGTACTTCATTCTGAAGAATCGCTATGTGGGGGACATAGCGATTCTTCATAGGTAATAAAAAAAAATCAATCTGCTGTAAGAGACAACCTTTGTAGGAAAGTGCTGTTTTTTTTAATAACCGATGAAAAATTTTATTTTACAAATATTGGTCATTTAATAATATAGGATATAAGGTGTGTGCCCGATTGGAGTACTTGTCGGTAAAAATTACAAACTTTCGTAATCTTATAGACTCTTAACATATTAAAAATCTTCACCGTACTCACCGTCGTCGTGTAAGGAACTGTGCTAATGTAATTTAGAAGAAGAGCCTCAAGAAGCAGCGGTTTAAGATTTGCTTTGTCTTCAATTCTGGTGTTTATTATAAACATACATACATAGAACTGACGATAAAATACCTATTTATCTAGGCTGGCGTAGAAGCTTTACGCCGCGCTCGCAGTGACGTATCACGCCTACAAGCGGAAGCGGGCCAGCAGGAGATAGCGTTACGAGAGAAGCAAGCAGCGGCCGCGCATGCGCTGCAGCAGATCAGTGCCACTGTACGCGCCAACACCGACCACAAGGACGAGATGCAGACCTTGAAGAGGAATATTGAAATTGAAAATGAGAAGGTGCAGATAAAGTGAGTAATAATTTCTAGCGTAGCGGCGTTTGCAACATTATGTAAGAACTACGCACCATCTGAGGTCACACAAAATCCTGCATCAGGAAATATACAATAGCCCGACAACAACCGCCGTTCAAGAAAGTGGCGCTGACAGCGCCGCGTCGCACCTACAGTAGTGCTCAAGCAACCACACACAGCCCGTACTCGCATAAAAAAACCAACCTAACAACGGTCCCGTGTTAACGGGACAAGGAAACATACATTATAAACCGCGGGAGGACGCGACGCGCTGTGCCGCCAGCCGCGCCGGCCAGGCGCAGCGACAGCCCGTTGTATTGTAACCAGCTGGTAGTAGCGTAGCGTAGCCCGCCAGATACGACACTCGTCTTGTCGAAAAATCCTTTTTTTTTAAGATGACGACACCGCGTTCGTTATTCCTCTATATAAGCACCGCTTGTAAAATAGTGTAATGGTCAAGACACACTGTAAAGCAGGCCATCACCCTCCTAACTAATTATTTTGGGGTTGATGCAGCATGTTATTTTACTTTCACTCGAATGAAGCGGATACGAGATGCTAGTAACCGTCATCAGACTTCACTTCTTTCGCAGTCACATAACATTTCATAGTTTAAACCAATATCACAATATAGGAATAACTTTCCAGTTTCCAGTATACCCACAAGCCATATTCTTTATTTTATTTCAGGAAAAAAGAAATTGAAGCTGAGTTAGCTGCTGTGGAACCCATTATAGCGGCCGCTCGTTCGGCTGTCGGAGATATACGACCTGAGTCTCTAAGCGAAGCAAGTATTTCATGTAAATTTGTACCAAGCCGACAGTGAAAATATTAAATGCCGTTAGACTTTGAGCGCGCTGTTAAATTTGTCAAGTTAGGTTAAGCGCAGGAAGTTTTTTTTTCTATTAAACTTTCCCCACACACTTTGAATTTCTGCTGTATCGTGGGTGCCTTTACAAACATTTAAACTCACATACACAAATATTTGCCATGTGGGGGAATCAAGCCCACGACACGCAGCGCAGCAGCCAATCGCTCAGCCACTGCGCCAACCGTGCCGTCCGTGGAGTTGAAAATTCAACAACACACTCAATGCCCAAATTTCCACCGTCTCCTTGAGTCAAACAAATCCCTCCTCTACATCGTATTTCTTATTGATATAGTAAAAAGTATGGTTTTCGACGTGTCTTAGGTCCGTTCATTGCGAGCCCCTCCAGAAGTCGTGCGTGATGTGTTGGAAGGAGTTCTGCGTCTCATGGGCATCGCTGACACCTCGTGGCACTCCATGAAGAACTTCCTGTCCAAACGAGGCGTTAAAGAAGATATTAGGTTAATATGTAATTCAAATGATTATAAAATAGATGATAGAAGTAAACCACGTTGTGGAAGATGGTCGGACATCACAACAATTTTATTTATTTATTTATAAATAGCAGATCCAACAGTTGTAAAAAAATTAAATGTGCAACACAAAGCCAATTATAGTTAGTTAGTTTATTTTATTTTATTGTTTGCATTCAGTCAAGAAATATTCCTTAGGTTCAGGTAAGGTAGGCAGGCAACAGTATGAGAGTAGATGAAGAATGGGAGAGGCCTAAGTACGTTCTACATTTGACTGCTATACGGTGATAGCAATCATCCGCTTTTATAATCCAGATGCATGGACGCAAGTCAGATCAGTCCAGCTGCGTTAGCAAGCGTACAGAAGCTGCTGGCGGCGCGCGGCGGCTCGTTCGAGGCGGGCGCGGCGCGCCGGGCCAGCGCGGCCGCGGCGCCGCTGGCGGCCTGGGTGCGCGCCAACCTGCACTACGCCGCCGCGCTGCAGCGCGTGCAGCCGCTGCAAGCGCATCAAGCGAGATTGCACAAGTAGGTGCAACTATTCCATTCCATTGCGATTTTTTTATTTATGAAACTGAAAAACTGATTTAAAATGCTATTTTCAGCCTTCCAAGTTCAAAACCACTTTTGTGCCATTAACTTGAAATTCCCTAACCAAAAACCTTATAAATTCCTCAAATTTTAAACACCTCAAAATTCTTGAACGTTCTCAAAGCTGTTGTAGTGGTGTTGCAAAACTCCCTTTTTTCACCAAAGGAGATGGTGGCATTTTTAACCCAGTAATCGATATGAACAACTTAGATATCAATAGATTCCTTGTAATGCAAGAAATAATGCTGTCTAGGTTACTCCCCCCAAATCCATACAAGACGAGAGCTACAGGGTGTTAACATTTGTATGAAAAATCTAAATAATACATGACAAATATAACCTATATTACAAGGAATCAATTGGCTGGATTTCTAGTCCATACAAAGTAGACCTTCTCCTTTAGAGATGGTACACAATTTACACTTTTTTTGTGCCAAGCCGTCCCAAACATGATTCTTTGAAATTTTCGATCAATATGTGTAATATTACAACTCGCCCACTCATCTTACTACCAGGAACTTAACCGACGCGGAGCAGCAGATGGCAGCACTGTCGAGTGGTCTGGCCACCGTAGAAGAGCGCGTGGCAGCACTACAAGAGCAACTAGGACAACACACGCGTGACGCCGCTGCACTGGAACTGAGGCTGACGCAGGCCAATGAAACTATTACGGCGGCCACTAACTTGATAGACCAGCTCGCGCATGAGTACACTGCGTGGGAAAACGACGTAAGAAATATCGTACTTAGTTAATATTACTCGTTATAAATACAGGGTGTAAACAGACCCTTCACGAAGCCGTCAACCAAGCATTCTGTTCATCAAACTAAGTAACTTTACGCAAAAATTATTGCTGGGAAACGATTTTATTTTTTGGAGTGAAAAATCACGTTCTACGGTAGGACTCGATGGAACGCACTCAAAGCACTGTGATGATGGATGAATGGATTGAATAGCACGGGGGTCGTGGAGGTATTTAAAGTAAAAATCTTACATTAAAAACATGTATTTAAAAAAAAACTTGTTAAAAGTTGAAAGTTTGAAAGACCCCCAATATCTCCATAACTAGAAGGTCAAGGGATCATGTTTTTTGTTCTAGACCATACCTGGGAAGGTATGGTCTAGAACAAAAAAAATGATCGCAAAGACGGGGAGAACAAGTGTCTTTCGGCTTCGTTAAGGGTCTATTTTCACCCTTTATAAGATAGACAACGAATCAGCAACTTTTTCTCCATAACTATAAGGTCAAGGGATCATATTTTTAGCAACTTTTTCCGTGTTGCTTTGTGTCATACGCCCATTTGTCATGACAATACGGTGAGAAACCTCCTAAAAAAACATTTTGCACTTTAACTTAGACACATTCCCGTCTTTATCTTGCACATGTACGACAGTGTCAAAAATCATGTTTAACTAATTTAAATACTTTATCGTCATTTAGCAAATGCTAAGCAACGGTTTCAGACATCGGCCTCTAAATAGTCTAAAATATGTCACGCGTATCATCTCTCATTACGAGATTTAGTTCAGCTGGCTCTTTCTGAAAGCGAGTGGGCGTCATTCTCAGTAGAGGGCAATCAAGCATGCAAGCCATAATTATTAGCCTATGCAGTAAAACAGGGTTATTATGGCTTGCATGCTTGATTGCCCTCAATTTTATAATCAAACAAATAACCCTTCTTTTTGGTTTCGCCGCAGTCGAATAAAAAGAATGTAAAGGTATGAAAATGTAAAACGGTTATCTTCTTTACAGTTGGGAAATATATCAATAGAAATATCGCAACTCAATCAGAGATCACTGCTATCAGCAGCATACATCGTTTACTTACCAGATGTTACCGAACCACAAGCCAGGTATTACTACAACATTATTTAGTAGTAAAATACTTTTTCACAACATATAAAGACTAGAATACAAAATGAGTGAATTTTTACAGGACCTACGTAACAAAATGGAGTGCGCTTATTGGATTTGAAGACTCATCATTTTCCATCGTAAACTTTCTATCCACTACTGAAAAGCAGTTGAAATGGGAAGCTGATGGGCTCCCATCCGATACTTCGGCTATTAAAAACGGTGCTTTGATCGATCAGGTAAGCGTCCCCAGAATCCACAATGCGCACTTACACACCTTTTAAAACAGGATAAAAAGAATCTTGTAACTTAATATGTTGTGATTAGTTGACCAAAACGACAAAAATCAATCGAGTCATGTGACTTAAAATTTGGTAATAAATTGAATTAAGCTCATTGTTGCAAGTTGATTCTTATAATCTCTTGTGAATTCCAACGACTATGCTAAAAATATTTTTTTCTTGATAGTTCTTGGAGAGTCAGAAGTGCGGGTTCATGCCATTAATCGTGGACCCCGACGGCGAGGGTCTGACTTGGCTAAAGAACACGCTCGCCGACTCGCAGTGCGACTTCGTGTCACAGCGCAGTGAGAAGTTGATGACAACCGTGCAATATGCTGTCAGGTAACTTGTAGATTTACAACAAAAACACAATCAACCTATAACATTCCCATTACACTACTAGAACACTGATCTCCTGGCCATAAGGGAGTGCTCCATAATTCATTACGCGGGCCCAGGGTGGGTTTGTGGATGTCTATTGTTCGGTTCTGTGACATGCTGTTTTTAACCGACTAGGAGGTTCTCAATTCGGTTGTATCTTTTTTTAATGTTTGTTACCTCATAACTCCGTCATTTATGAAGAGATTTGAAAAATAATATTGTTATGTGAAAGGATATACATACTTACCGATTGGTCCCATAGAAATTTCATCAAAATCGATTCAGTCATTTGTTTTTTTTTATCTTTAATACGTATTTTTATCTTCTTAGGCTATGTTGATAACATGATGAACCCTTAATGACTTGTAGTTACAATGTAAATATTAATTCCTGACAAGAATTTGTGTGGTATATATACTACAACTAAAAGGGTAAAAGAAAATATTCAGGAAAAAAAACTGACTTCAAAAAAAAACCCAAAAAACGTCTAAAAAAACATTACTTTTGGAAGTCGGTGGCAAAAAAGCCAATGAAACAAACAAAGTCACGTGACTTTGTTTATGGTGGACAATGCCGAAAAACGATACTCGAAAATACAGAAAGAAGCCACAGCGGTTATATTAGGTATTAAGTGCTTTCATCAATATTTATATGGCCGATCCGAACCGCCTCTTTATATTGCGTATAGACAACAAACCCTTGATTTCTATTTTGGTCCTTATAACCATAAGAGGCCGATACGCAATGATGACGATGGTCATTGTTTTTAAGCGCATATTACAATGACACGATCGAGTACGTTCTCGAATGCCGCTAATAACGCAGATTATTTATCGCGAGCGAGTTTACTAGCGGTCAAAAGCGGTTTCTGGAGCACTACTTACACAGGGCGCAAGTGACACCGACGCTAACGGTTACTACGTATTCAGTACGTCCTTGAAAAACAGCTGTTTCCTACAAAACTAATACCTACACGGTCTAAATGTATGGAACAGCTGATCTTTTTATAATCACTAATGAAAAATTTTGGGGAGGTTCAGCATTATGTACTGAATACGTGGTAACCGTTTAAGAGCGTTAACGTCTTACGGCATTTCATACAAACTTTCAAACTTTGTATGAAATGCCGTAAGACGTTAACGCTCTTAAGCGTCGGTGTCCCTTCCACCTTGTATATATCTGCTGTTTGCAACTGTTTGTTTTTTTGCAAAAAAGTTGTTTTATTGTAAAGGGTGTAAATATACCCTTAGAGAAGCCGGAAGGCACTTGTTCTCCCCGTCATTACGAACATTTTTTTGTTTTAGTCCATACCTAGGAACCTTCTAGTTACAGAGATATTGAAGGTCAAAGTTTTTTTAAATACCAGTTTTTAAGGTACCTCCGAGTCCCGTTTACTATTCAATGCATCCATCAGCACAATGTTTTAAGTGCGTTACATTGAGTACCGTAATCCATGACTTTTCACCTAAAAAAAAACAGTTGTTTTCTGTCAATAATTTTTGCGTATAGTTCCTTAGTATGAGGTACAGATAGCTTGGTTGACGGCTTCGTGAAGGGTCCGTTTACACCTTGTATGTTAGTTATTTACACACTGATGGGCATTGTCCAGAAAATCTAACCCGTATATTTAATTTTTTTTAGTTAAAATATAGTATTTTCCCTTTTTTTGTAAATATGTAGTTTTAATTATTCTATAGCTTTCATTTAATAACAATATTATACTTCGTGAAATACTGTTACAATCCTGAACTAAACAATTTAAGAAACTAAGGAGATCGGGCGGAAGCGTTCCAAGTAGCGTCGGTGAACGAGACCTTTATTTTCTTGAAACTGATGTCAAGAGCATCATTTTTTGTTATGGCGTCAAAAAAAATCCTCTATGGAAAAATAAGTTATTGATCATTTAAAATCATCTATGTAATCAACGATGGCATTAATTACAAACAGCATCGGTGATTAAGAGATACATTATTTTAAAGCTTGTTAGAAGAGGGTTATTCTTTGTTAAGAACATACGCAAATCGCCGCCGGGAGCATAAATTTATAGACCATTATGTATAATACAGACAGCAACATCTTCTAATTCAAGAGATACAAGGAGCGTCGGTGATTCAGGCAAACATCATTTTAAAGCTTGTTAGAAAAGGGTTATTCTTTGTTTAGAAAAATAAGCAAATCGGCACCGGGAGAAAAAAGTTAAACGCCATAATGCACAATTAGTGACAACAAAATCTTCTACTTCAACAGGTACAAGGAGCGTCGGTGATTCAGACATACATCATTTTAAAGATTGTTATAAGAGGGTTTTTCTTTGTTAAGAACATAAGCAAAGCGGCGCCGGGAGATAAAAGTTATAGACTATAATTTATAATACAGATAACAAAATCTTCTAATTCAAGCGATACAAGGAGCGTTGGTGATTCAGACACATTATTATCATTTTAAAGCTTGTTAGAAGAGGGTTATTTTTTGTTAAGAATAGAAACAAATCGCCGCCGGGAGAAAAAAGTTATAGACCATTATGTATAATACAGATAACAAAACCTTCTAATTCAAGAGAAGATACAAGGAGCGTCGGTGATTCAGACACACATAATTTTAAAGCTTGTTAGAAGAGAGTTATTCTTTGTTAAGAACATAAGCAAAAACTTAAACGCCATAATGTACAATTAGTGACAACAAAATCTTCTAATTCAAGAGATATATATGGAGCGTCGGTGATTATTACTGTACGTGCGTTACCGGTAAACGAACCATAGGCTGTTGCGCACATAATAATGACTTTATTATGGTTTTTGGGCTGGGCACGTCATCAAGAAGAAGTAGTGCCATCCTGCGTATTTCCTCGACTCTATTGCAAATAGTTAGTCGAACCATTTGTTCAAGGCCCCTTAGGTTGTGCGGACAACTGTCCTGTAAGATTACTCTCAAGCAGCTCTAAGGTGTTTGCTGTGTCAAGGATTTGGTAAACGGTTCGCTTTCATCACATGACACTAATGCAACCAACTGTGAACTTCAGCATACGATGAAACATGTCTGCTTACTCCTTTAAGGATTAAAGTCGTGAAGAATTTGCCTCCAGGACTTAGCAAACATATTAGTTTTAACTCTTAATAACTAATGCTACCAACTGTGAACTTCGGCATACGATAAAACATGTCTGCTTGCCCGTCTAAGGATTATAGTCGTGAAGATTTTGCCTACAGGACTTAGCAAAAATATTGTTTTCAACTCATAATAACTAATGCTACCAACTGTGAACTTCGGCATACGATGAAACGTGTCTGCTTACCCCGCTAAGGATTATAGTCGTGAACATTTTGTCTCCAGGATTTAGCAAGCAGATCGTTTTCAATTCATAATAACTACTGCGACTAACAGTGAACTTCGGCGAACGATGAAACTTGTCTGCTTACCCCTCTAAGAATTATGGACGTGAAGGTTAAGCTTATATTTATCAGTGATGAAGTGTTGAGGCCTTCCTATACTACCTTGTATTGCTTTATTAATATGTATAATGAAGAATTCGATTTACTAAAAGTACTATTTATCTATACCCTTTTTTTTAAGCGATTTCCATGAGCTTTGGGAATTGAAAAGTATCAAACACAACAAGTGTTTTGAGTATCCTAGAATCAACAAAGCTTCTTGGACCAGAGTCTATAGAAGCTTGCCCGATCTCCTTTGTAATTTTTTTAAATTCAATGTTAACTTGAATTCATATTTAATTTAAAAGTTTAGGGCTGATGACGTCATCACTGGAAAAGATTCCTTTGCTCATTCAACGATTTAATACGTGAGTGGCGGATAGCGGTAGTTTGGAAATGGAAGTCAACGAAAAAATAGTATAATTTCTTTGGTTGCTCATGAAAATAAAACAAAATGGTAGTATTGAGTGCATCCAGTATTAATTAACCGACTCGTTCACTCGACATGTGGTGAACTCGTAACGTTATATCCCAAATTAAGAATAAGAATATTTGATTTGATTTTGGATTTTTTACGGTTTCGACATATCTGGACGCAGGCGCATTTCACGACATTCTTTCTTGATATGACGTCATTGAAGGTCAACCACATTTTTTCATAAATAAAAATGAATAGGGAGTATTTTTTCATTTTAACGAAATAAATAATTAGGGACCTTATTCCTCGAATTGGTTTTGTAATTGGCACAATTTTTGAAAAAAGGACAATCTCCATTCAAGAAGAAGAATTAACAAAAATGCGTGGTATAAAGTGGGGGTCGTCTTTGTGAATTGAACGATCTGTAACACTATCGGTGTATCCTGCAGGCTAGGCCGCACGCTGGTCATCAGCGACGTAGAGGGCGTGCACCCCGCGTGGTGGGGAGGTGCGGGCGGCGCGCGCGTGCTGCTGCAGGCCCGCGCCGCGCCCGTGCTGCCGCCGCACGTCGCCGCACGACTCTCGCCTGTCAACTTCACTCCTACCTTACATGCGCTCACTGGTACGTCACATGCTAGTTCAGGTGTATTTGGAACAGGTTGTAAAGTTCCTAAAGGGATAATCCTCCGACCAGACGAGTGTTGTGTCTGGTTCTATATATTCTTAATTCGCGAAGAACGCGATGTAGGAATCTAATTTTTATTCCTTATTTGCGTCATAGATGGCGCTGTAGTACTCTTTGTACCGCTACAATAGCTTCAGATAGAGGTGGAACGAAGTTAGTTACTGAGTAACTTTATGATTGATTCAAGGGTTCACTGCTGTGCATAGTATTAGGTCAGAAATGTCAGGAACGTTCGATTTGGCAGTATTTGTCGAACATCAAAGCCGACCCGAAACAATTACTTCCTTATTCGGCTTCAGTCGGCTGTTTCAGGTCAGCTCGGCACAATTTAAATTAAGCCGAGCGGCTTTCCCGACTGGTTACTCAATTTTAGTATAGGAACTAAATTTTTTCGAAGGCACTAATCATGGTCTTTACATAGTCATTGCTCTTTTTTAGACCAATTAGTCTACTACGCCTTGCAACAGCAAAATCCAGAGGTGGATGAAAAATCCAAAGAAATCAAACTAAAGAAAGCTACTCTACAGAAACAACAACATGAATTGCAGGTTTGTAAATTACAATCATTTTGTCTCACTGTTGGTCATGATTAATTTTATGCACTATGTATGAACTATCACTTACCACTTACCAGCTTTTGCTCGCGACTTCGCTCGCGTTAATTTAGAATTTGACAATACATTCGGGTTGTACTCTGCTTGTAATAATATAATTCAATCATGATTCGAAAGACACGTGGCGCTATCTATTGTTATAAGAACGTTATTGTTGTTTTCTTCGGGAACAGTCCTTTTTTTGGGATGAACGGTACCCTATGTCCGTTTCTGTACACCTGACAACGTACATGCAAAATTTCAGGATGATCGGTTCAGTGGTTTAGGCGTGACAAACTTACTTTGGCATTTATAATATTAGTATGGTTATGGAAGTATGGATTAACATAAAAACCATTTAATTTTTATCGCATGAGATTAGCATAATTGTTTAATGAAACTAATATCAAAATTAACTTAATTTTTACGTTTTGACCGCCATAGTCACATATACGTGACAAGCAAGCGCGTGCCCTGTATGCCAAACGGCACAAATATGTGACAAAATGGTATGTGAAATTGTGGCTTGGCGTGGAGGTCACGCTTGTGCGTTTATGCTCTGGCGGTTAAAAAGTAAACAAACACTGTAATATAAAAGTTTGCTTGAAATAAAGAGGCTTTTTTATTTTATGTAACAGGAAAACCTCCTCCGAGAGTTATCAAACAAAGGCGACATACTAAAAGACGCGGGTGTGCTTGCTTCTTTAAGCAAGACTAGAGCTACCAACGACACCATAGTGGAAGCATTAGCGGCCGCCAGAGAGGTGGTGCAAGCGAGCCAGGCCGCGTGTCACATGTACGAGACTGCGGCCCAACGCGCGGCCATGCTGGCCCTGGCCACCAACGGGCTGGCCACACGCTGGCCACTCATAGCGCTGCCTGTTGATGCCGTGCTCGATGTGTTCGTTGATGCTGTGAGGAGACAGCCGGTGAGTAAAACCCTGATTATTCAGTTAAGAGGAAAATAAAGAGAGTTACTTGTACAAAACCGACTACATGTAGTGTCAGATTAAAAGTACATGCAGGTATGGCCGTAGGCAGGCGGCGAGGGGCCCACCGAGGGGAGCTCTTCCCCTGAAATTTCTACCAACTATAGAAATACCAAAATGTCAGAGGCGGAATAAAAAAAATTGCTCGGTCGCTAATACACCCTTTGTCAATTCTGTACAAGTTGACAGAGTTATTCCTTTACTTATTTTGGTATGAATAAACAAAGAGAACCTAATTTATCATTTACCCAAGTGGGTCCTGAATTTTTCGTAAAAAGGTCCTTCTTGTATGAATCGACACCGACACGAAATCTTAACATATCCGTGGTGGAGTGCAAAGCTTTTCCCGTGCCGAATCTGAATTATGAAATAATTTTGTTTTCAGAACTTATTTTTAATTACCTTCCTCGTCTTAGAAACCCCTCTAACCTCCCCCTCCCCGAAGCAAATTCCTATATACACGTACGTACATAGGTTCCAGTACATAAAAAGTTGGGGAGTACACAGAAACAATGTTAGGCCAATAAATATTTCAATTCTGTTCCAGGAGCAAACAAATATAAACAACGCCGAAGTTATTAAATGTGTGACTAGAAAAATTGTGGAGAGAGTTCTGTTGAGTCTGCACAAGAAAGACAAATATGTAGTCGTTTTGCATTTATTAAAACAAGTCTATGAAGATATAATACCAAATGAGGTCAGTCACTCTTATCTTACTGTGTATTGAGTCTTTCAAATCAATCCTATGCTCATTTACATTATTTCTAAGATTAAATTGTATATTATTTTCCTAATTGTAATTTTTCTAATCTGGTCTGGTTTCCAGCTGTGGGAAGTATTAATAGGTAGTCACGACCTAGAAGATGCTGGTAACGATAATGAAATCAGAAGTAAACACTCCTGGATACCACAGGACTGCATTAAGAAAATTGCTAAACTCAAGGTCAGTTTTATACACAGACTTTAGTATTTTATTAAAGGATTTTAATTAATTAAAAATACTTTAAGGACTGTAAACATATGTCTGGTTAATTAATTTCAGGTGGTCAATGAAGATCTTTACAATAGGCTTGCTCTGCAAAACGAAGATTATTGGAAGGAGTTTCTCCAATCAGGGGATATCAATATAATAAGTAGACTAAAATTGAGCTCTTTTGAGACTGTGGTGGCAGTGGCAGTCACTCGACCAGACAGCGCCTACCGAGCTATTGTGGCTTTCGTTGACCAACTACTAGGTAATCTTGAAATTTTAATTTATTTCATTAGTGTTGAGAAACTAGACGGTAAAATAAGAACTTACAAGTAAAACGGCGCAACAAGTGTTTTAAGTCCATATCGCTCTAAAATCGGCTCACAGTCCAAAGTGTCCAAATGGCTTATCTGAACATAATTGTCATTCCCAAAATTTCCCAGTTTCCAAAAAAACACTGCTAATGCAGTGTTTCACTTTATATCATTTGTAACTTTAATAAGTTACAAATTATATAAAGTTAGAAATAACAGGGTATTTATGTCTGTGTTTACTAACACTTGATGACACCTCAATGCATGCCTAACTAAAAGAGCGCTGTAGGATTTTTAAAGGCCAGCTCAGCGCTATGAATCGAACTACCAACAGTGCAATAATGTTAACATTAATTTAGCTGTCGCTTAGTTACTTTCCTATCTATCAACATAGCATGAGGTAATTGGTAGTTGTGTTTGCGCACAGGTGCGGGCGTATTGCAAGGAGGAGACCGCGTGGTGCGCGCGCACGTGTGCGCCGGCCGAGCGCGGCGCGCGGCGCGGCCCGTGCTGCTACTGGCCGCGCACGCGCATGACGCACTCGCCGCCGCGGCTACCAACCGACAACTCACACATGTGACTAATCTTTCTTACATTGCTACGCAACGAATAAAGCACTTAAATGAAGCATTTGAATGTCATTGACACAGGACGTTTGTTGCACCTTTCAGTTATTTTAGTGTTGCATTGTTCTTTTGGCACGTAGCCATAGTCGGAAGTAATCTGCCATATGGTTTTTTCAATACAATTTCACATATGTTTGCCAACAGCGCCATTTTGCCAATGTCATTCAAGTGCCACAAGAACCATGCTGCACTATACTGTGAAAAAAAGAGGCCCTAGCATGAGCGCACGGTGTAAACGTAACATAAAACGTCGATTTTTTAATCGAAAATACAATTATCCTATAGAATTTTAGTTAAATAGTTTGCAACAAGCACAATCAGTATCATCCAAAGATAATTAGATATGAATAAATTCTTAAAATTATGACAATATTATACTTATGTTCACATAAGTACGAGTATTTTTAATTAAAAAATCGACGTATTTACGTAACGTATACACCGCGCGCTCGTGCTAGGGCCTAAGGATCTCTTAACACGTAAATGAAACTCACAGGGGAAGTTTATCGTAGGTGCTTTCACAATTATTTTACCTCTGATTTTGCATGACTGTCCAAATTACGAAAATCTTTATTCTGGTTTACTATAAAACAAATATGTAAAAGTGTTTATTCGTAGTGAGTTGATTATCATTTTTTACAAATATCCAAACTGAACTGTTCTTCTGCCAAACTGTAAACCTGTTTGTTGGCAGATGTATATGTTATTATTTGTTTATGTAAACTTCATTTACAATAGTGGTACATAGACGGACTTAATGCCACAAGGCATACTCTACCAGTCAACCTTTGGGTTAAATAAGAAAACATTGTGATAGGGTACAAAATATTATTATAAAAAATAACTTCTTGCTTTCGATAATTTAAATAGGCATTTATAATGAAACTAATACATATTTACTTACAAATAAAATAAACTAATATATAATATTTTAACAAATACTAAAAATAAAAACGAGAAACCTAATAATAATTGCCATGACTCGACTTCTAATAGAGAGAGAGAGCTATTTATTCTGACTTAAATGTTATATTTTTTTATCTAAAAAATAGTGAACACAAAATATGTAATAAGGTACATTCTTACTAAACATTACCTATACTGAATGTGTCTTTCCATCTGTCAAAGATAGATGAATTGAGAGAATTAATGAGACTTCCAAGATATCTTGAAAGTACCCTAAAACAAAAAAAAAACTCGATGTCACCTAATCAGTACGGTTTCCGTCACAGAAAATCTACTGAACAAGCTGTAAATTAACTTAAGTAAGTTAGATGCAAGTTACATCAGTGACAACTTGCCAAAGATGCCTCATCATCTTAGACGTAGCAAAGGCTTTTAATACAATTTCTGTTTCTATACTCTCGGCTAAGCTGGAAGACTGGGAGTCAGAGGCACGTAATTGAAACTTGTTAAAAATGACCTTTATACCGACCGCTGTCAGTGTGTTCGAGAGGCAAACTATACTAGCACTGACTTCCCAATTACATACGGAGGGCCACGGGGTAGCATCTAAGGAACAATATTATTTGTCGTATACATTAACGTCCTTACTAACCTAGAACTCTCCCAGTGCGAAATTATATAATTTGGGTTAGGTACTAACATAAGTAATCGAATGGAACATTGAGTAAAAGTGCTTTATCTTATCCCATAGAATTTATAAGTTTAAATTTCATGGTTTTCCTTTCATTTAATTTAGCATGTTTGTTAGAGAGATTTGATTCTTATGATTGATCCTATCGATTAATGCCATGAAAGTACAGGGTGTTATGTTTTCGGATTTTAGCTGTTTCGATTCCCGAGTGTGGCAAGCAAATTCTCGAAAATCTTTTAATACAGATGTGTTTCTTTTTAAAAATAAAAGAATGTTTTCATTGAGTAAATTTTGCTATCTCCAGTATTTAATTAATTAAATTTCAATTAATTCCATCCTGTGTACTTTCATATGCATTCAGTAAAAACCTGTTATTTTTAAATTACAGACACTTCAATTTTACTTATTTGTTCACGCCTTTGCGTAAGGTTAAAGGTTGCTAAATAAAATACTTTTAGATAAGCACTTACGAATTATTCAATTAAAATATGAAGTTACAAAATTCTCTGGACAATCGTATTCGTCGACCGGTCGCTGATAGCGCGTGAAGGCAAGTGCGCTTGCCTCCAGAACTCACGTCCCCCGGCGCCCGCGCCCTGCTCTCACCGACGCTCGAAGTCGCGCTGCCATTGGCTTGCGCAGGGTGTCGTGACGTACCGCGCGCTACGTTTCGAGCCGCGCTGCCATTGGCTTGTGCAGGGTGGCGTGACGTACCGCGCGTGACGCTTGGAGCCGCGCTGCCATTGGTTCACGCAGGGTGGCGTGATGTCGTCACTGTACCGATGGCGCGAGAAGACGCGGCCGGACGGCGGACGCGGAGCGGTGGGACTGGCTTTTACGCCCTACCTCGCTACCATCGAGGCGATCCAAACAGTGTTTGACGAATGGCTCGAGAGAAGGCACGACTCCCTGTCGTTTTGGGCCACGCAGGTGTTCAAGGGGTATGTGTTCTAGGGGTATGGTTGCTTCGGGAAGTACCTGTATCCCATAAATAGGGAGCCGGACGCTCGGTGTCATCAATGCATCCCCTGGCTGGAGGACACGGCGCGGCAAACGCTGGCAGAGTGTGCCGCATGCGAGGAGCCGCGCCGTGCCCTCGTAACAGAAATCGGAACCGATCTGTCGCTTCCAGCCGTCGCTCGTTCGATGGTCGAGACCGCAGAGTAGTGGGATGCGGTGATGTCCTTCTGTGAAACCGTTATTTCACAGAAGGAGGCTGCGGAAAGATGGAGGGAGGTCGAGACCACTCTCCCGACCCGCAGCAGGCGTACCGGGTGAGCCGCCCCCCACATAACTGAACCCGAGGCGGCGGGCGGCAGTAGCCAGGAAGGCGCACTAGTTCTCATGATCCCCGGTACAAGTGTCGGAAGGGAACACCGGGATGGTTTTTAGTCATATTGAGTCTGACAGACCCCTCCGCCCACCCCCGGGCGGAGAACATCCATGACGATTTTCCACCCAGAAAAAAAAAGGGTGGCAAATAGTACCGCACGTTGCCCCGCCGCCCGACTGTGTTGCCAGGCGGCAAATGGCGTAACATTACTTGTATAGATATTTTCATAAACCTGATTTGTAATCATTGTATTTTATCCAAATATGTTTTAAATATATTATCATATAACATACCGGTCCCAACCAAAGTAGCGGGTCCACCAGCGCATAGTAGACCTCGTACTAAGTAGGTAGTCCTACTATAAAATAAAGGTGGTGGAATTTTCCAAGCACTAACACATGTAGGTATGATTTTGTCATACGTAGTTTCAAGAAATGCTGTTATCTGTCACTTGTGCCCACCACCTCATTAACTACACACAACGTCACGCCGTCATTCTTCAAGCACACATAGCTATGCCCTACTATACACGCGGCCGACAAACACACACCTAAACGACCTTACCTTACTTTTACCTTTTTTTTTTTTGCACCTAACGTTCGCATAGCCCCCTTTATACCTAACCAGTTTTTTAATGTGTTAATTAATGTCAGTGTGAATTACTACATATTAAAAACAAAGTCCTCCGCCGCATCTGTCTGTTCGCGATAAACTCAAAAACTCTTAAACGGATTTTCATGAGGAAGGTTTAGGTATGTAATTTGTCAAGTGTTTGTGTAAATTGGTTGAAATATGACGATAATTGTTGGAAGTATCGGAAAAAGTCAAGCCGCCTTTTCATCGAAAACGCTGTCCAATCCCTTTGGGATATAACAAAGCAATGCATGGTGGGATATTCCTCTTTTATATATCTACAAAAAAGTCCGCGATGGACAGCTGGTCACGTACAATGCGGTAATTGTAAAGCTATTTAGACGGATACAGTATTAATCCTTATCTACTTAAATACGTCAGTTTCCTCAAGCATTTTATGCAAAATTATTATAATCTTTTTAACATCATATAATATAAATGAATATCTTATCTTATTGCAAAAAATTAACGCGCGCGAAAATAAATTCAAGTGCGTTTCTCACACCAATGACGGGACTCGCTTGATGCGATCACCCCCGCGCCGGGCTATACATTAAAATACTTCAAGTAGGGTAGTAGTAGTAGTAAAATATTAAATTAAATTTAAATCTAATTTAAATCTTATATTGACGCATCAAGCTGATGCGGCCCTACGACAGGCAAAACATGTAGGCATAATATGCTCTACTACCCGTGCGAAGCCGGGACCGGTCGTTAGGTTCAGATAAATTACATTATAATCATCCCATACATGTTTTTTTTACAAATACGAATACAACAAATAGACACACAAAAATGGAAACATTGGATCAGGACCGCACTACTCGTACATGTAGTTTTGTCCAATGCTCCATGAAGTAGCACTCTAATATCCATTCTCCCTACAATGAGCTGCAGGAAGCTGTTGGGGCTGCCTCGTATGCGGCGCGGACGCAGCAGAGACGCTATTCTTTTGCGATGTATCACTTGAAAGCCATCCACTTGAGCAATTAACACTACACTTGCTTGATGCACTTGAGCAATATTGCTATTGGCCTATAATTTGAGTAATCACTGTGCACACCTTGTTTGAAAATAGGTCTTATAAGTGCTGTTTTCAATTGTTCGGGATATAATCCATTTGTAGCACTTATGCTAAAGAATAAGGCTATTTACTACTCAAATCAGCTTTGATATTAATAATTTAATTTCCTTTACACAAATATCTATTCCTTTAGAATCATCACTTCTTAGAATATTTATTATTTCATATATCTATCTTTTTCAAAAGCTTTTTGGAACCGTAATGATATGTTTCTACTTTTAATACCCATCTAAAAACTTATGACTACAGTCATGTTTTGTAGAACGAATGATATCTGATTGTAGAAAGAATTATATTTGATTGTAGAAAGACTGCCAGACACGCTGAAATTAAATATCTTAACTCATCAGGTGGGAATAGAAGGAGGAAGAGCAGCATGGGAGACAGCACTAGAGGCATGTCGCAGCGGCAACTGGCTAGCCATCGTAGTGGGCGCTTCGCCCTTCACGAACGAGTTGCAGGCATTCATCGCAGCATTCCTGGAGTCACCGGTATGTATTTTATTGGAATAATCGCTCATAATTCACGTGAAATAATGTAGCATTTAAAAATGACGATACGAGGTCGGATTAAATTAGCTAGCAAAACCCCACAAACTCTTTTCTCTTAGCCGTCTCCCATGACTTCCAGTTCTTTCGAACCAGGGCAAATGTGGGCCACTCGTCGTCGGTTTCGTCAAGAGAGCCAAAATAATCACAATGTAGCGCCCTGACAGCCACAAGATGACACGGCAGACCTCGTAGATTATGGCAAGACTAGCTGGAGAAAACCAACGATATCAAAAATAAATTTAAAAAAATATTTTTTTTTTCACTACCTTTTTTAATCTGAACCTGAATATAAATAACAACAATTTACAGGCTGATCAATTCCATGAGGAGTTCAGACTATGGATACTGTCTGAGGACCGTGAAATTCCTGCGCTTATATCTAATGCCTGCATTAATGTCATACTTGAGGTAAGTCTTGGAAAAAGTTTTGTCTTTTGGTCTAACAATATATCCAACAACAAATCGGTTAATTGCGTAGGAGTTTTACTAGCAGAAGACTAGGCTTTATCTATACTTTGTTAGTTTTAGATGAACAGCTTATAGAAATTGTTTGTTGTATTATCGTATTTATAAAGGGTGTAAATAGACCCTTAACGAAGCCGAAAGGCATTTGTTCTCCCCGTCGTTGCGATCACTTTTTTTGTTCTGGACCATACCTGGGAATCTTCTAGTTATGGAGATATTGGAGTGTAGCTTTTTTACAAGTTCTTTTTTAATACAATTTTTTAATGTTATAACTTTACTTTAAACACCACCACCACCCAAGCACTATTCAATCCACCCATCAGCACAATGTGTTCAGTGCTTTGCATCGAGTCCTACCGTAAAACGTGATTTTTCACCCCAAATTTAAAAAAAATGTTTCCCAGCAATATTTTTTGCGTAAAGATACTTAGTTGGATGTACATAATGCTTGGTTAACGGCTTCGTGAAGGATCCGTTCACACCCTGTATGATAGTATTAATTGTGTTGTGAGCATATTTGTCGTTAGGCGCCGGAAGGTGTGAAGAACAACGTGATGGGCACTTTGTACGCATGGGGCGCTTACACCGCGGACGCTAACACCGTGCGTCTACACGCCGCGCTGGCGCTGTTCCACGCGTTGGTTCAGGAGCGACGCGCCTACATACCACAAGGTTAGTCCTCTTGGCCTTGTGCGACTTTGCGTCACTGCTAAAACATACTCGTAACAGTAAACTTCAATTTAAATAGAATAATTGTGTGTCTCATTTTTGACACAAGATGGCGCTAGTTGAGTTCTACTTTAATAGGTGCCTATTTATAAAACTTGTACTAAGCCCTGCGTTCCTGTACCATCAGTGGCACTAGTTAGGTTGCCAATTAGATACTTTGAAATGCTTTGGTCGTCGTGAAACGATATGGTTATTTGTCACGACACGCGCGAAACATTTGGAAAATATTAATTCCGGAAGGTTTACGTGCATATTTGTTGTATTATTTAACGTATATAATTATGAAAATGAAATGTTCATGTTTTGTCAAGACGTAAAATCGTTTCCTCAGGCTGGTCGCAGTGGTACGCGTGGGAGTGGGGCGAGGCCATGGCGGGCGCGCGCGCAGTGCGCGGCGGCGCGGGCGGGCGCGCGGTGTGCGCGCTGTACGCCGCGCGCCTGTGTGCGGCGCCAGACGCGCGAGTGCTCGGCGCGCTGCAGCGGCGCTACCTCGGCGAAGCGGCCATGTCGCCGGCCTGGAAACCTGTGCCGCTCACTATACCGCTGCCGCTCTCGACGTCACTGCGGGTACGTTAAAGATAACTGCGTTCCATGGATGAAACATTCACTAAAAAAACATGTTCCAATCTGTATTACTTTCTCTCTTTTGTCTAATCAGACAGCATGTTTTTATGTGAATGTTTCGCCACGTTCCAATGTGCGACCTTTATTTTTAAGCCGCGAGTCATCTTCTATGTTTGTTAAAACTCCAAGTCTACACAGCATAAACATATAGTAATCTTTGTCTACAGGAATACACGGTAGCCTTCGACAAGTTGCCTGACATCGACTCGCCACAGCTCCTGGCTCTGCCTGCCAACTGCCGCGTGGCTTGGGAAAAGAATGCCACCAACGATATTATAACTAGACTCAAAGGTGGGTATTCCCAGAGTAAACTAAATTGCCACCATTTAACTGTCATTTTCTCATTTTACTTGGAGTCTGCACAACACTTCAGTCCACGCTATAATTTACTTCTTTTTGCTTCACATCTTGACTCGCAAAATTCAGGGATTTTTCTCTTAGGTTTTCCTTTTCCTCTCCGTCCCTCAACATTTCTACTTATTCATCACACTTTTAATCACAAGTGCTCTAGCAGTTTCTACGGCAACATTGTTTCTATTTCAGAATTAAACTCGACGGTTACCGTGATCAACAAGAGCAATAATGTGACACCACTGAAATCGCTTCTTTCTCTATGGAAGAAACTTATGTCGGGGAGTCCGTTCATAAAGGGAGAATACCAAATTGAAAAGGTAAGTGCAACCCACTGTTATGGATTTTGACAATAATCAAGACGTGTTTGATACTTTAAAACGTGTTTTGAATTTTAAAACTTATGTAAGTTTATGATGATTACGGGAGTAGCTACCCACAGCGTAGTGGAAAAGGAATATTTGTATACTATATACCTAACTATTCTATACTCTTTTATGCAAACTGTACAAGTATGTTTCGCCTCTGCTGGGCAAAGCCCCCATGGCTTTCCAATTTTCTTTTACATTTGCCATCTCCGACCAATCCGTTATGAATAAGATAGATAATTTGAAACCTTTCAACTGATAATAAAGCAAAGCAGCTGAAAGCAAATTCTGTTTTAAAAGAAAAGTGCGTAACCACTATTTAAGTCAGAATAAATAGCTCTCTCTCTATTAGAAGTCGAGTCATGGTAATTATTATTAGGTTTCTCGTTTTT
The DNA here is from genome assembly GCA_910589295.1 of Noctua janthe. Classification (NCBI taxonomy): domain Eukaryota; kingdom Metazoa; phylum Arthropoda; class Insecta; order Lepidoptera; family Noctuidae; genus Noctua; species Noctua janthe. The sequence goes on from OU342560.1 coordinate 8,150,043, forward strand.
AATTTTGGTATTTGTTAAAATATGTATTAGTTTATTTTATTTGTATATAAGTATTAGTATCATTATAAGTGCCTATATAAATTCTCGATAGCAAGAAGTTATTTTTATATATTTATTTTGTACCCTATCACAATGTTTTCTTATTTAACCCAAAGGTTGACTGGTAGAGAATGCCTTGTGGCATTAAGTCCGCCTATGTATCACTATTGTACATGAAGTTTAAATAAATAAATAAATAAATAATACTTAGTATCATAATTAGCCTGTAATATTCTCACTGCTGGGACACAGGCCACCTGCCTATGAGAATTGAAAGGGAGAGGGCTGTAATCTATTGGTACTTATAACTGGTCTTCGAGCCGCTGGTTCTAGGTCATACTTATGCTTTAGCATACTTTGCATTTTGTAATGTGCGTTTCGTTCGTGCAGAATGACTCTTTTATATTTGCTTAATGGTGCAGTGTGACGGCTCCGGCTGGTGGCGCTGCGTGTGCGAGGGCGAGGCGCGCGACGCGGCGCGGGCGGCGCGGCGCCTGCACGCCGAGCTCGCCAGGCTGGCGCACACGCCCGACCGCGCACTGCTGCATGTGAGTCGTCTGCCTAGCCGCACTCCGCTGAGGTCAGCTTCCAGTTAGGACTGGAAGCCGCATACAGCTGAATACTAGTGCATTTTACATGCAGCGTCTATCTATCTATGCTCCTATGATCTATCCCACAATTAAAATTTTCGTTCTGGCATAAAAGAAACCACCGCTATAACGATTAATCTTTGTGTAGTTCGCGTCCGAACTATGTCGTAAGAACCGCTCCCATAGAAGAACTGCGCGAACTAGTTCACAGATCCCTCAGTTTCCAGCTTCTTAGTTCGTACTATAAGTCCGACTTGTAATACTATACAGTACAGCAAATAAAGCGCCCTAAAATTAATGTATGTCTGCCAAACTGTCTTAAAAGCTAAAATAGACCTCGACTTTCATTACCTGCAAGGCGACCTTACGGTCACACTACAACCCGTAAATACTTAATCATAACTTGGTGTAGGTAAGCGAAGAGTGGCAGATGTTGTGGTGTGGTCCAGACGCGGTGGACGTGTACGTGCGCGAATTCGGCATGCGAGCGCGCGCCGCTCTGGCTAGACTTGACACTAATCAACTACCGGACTATATGCCCACAGGTATACCTACAATATACTGTTAACATATTTTTTTTAGAAATTATAATTTAATTTATTCCATCATAAAGTAGATAGAAATGGGTTTTGTTCGGCATAGTCAGGCATATGGCCTCCACGGCTTTACTGGCACATACGCACTATTTTGTTGTTTCCCATGACCATTTTGCATAATATATGTGGCTGAATTCGAAAATGAAAATGAATCGTTGATGCAGTGTTCAATCTCCTACCCTCAATGCTTGTGGGCTTGTCGGCCTAGACCTTTGACTTCAAATAAGGGTCCATCCATAAATTACGTCACACGTTAAGGGGGTGGATGGGGGTTGACGAAGTGTGACAAGGGGTGGGAGGGCTTCTTAATTTTGTGACGTCATATTTCAGAATCTAACTTATGTAAGTATTAAAACACGACATTAGAACCATTAACGAAAAATTAAAAAATATTTCCAACTTCATCTGTATGAACATGTAAAATTTGCAAAATATGTGACGTCGCACTAAGGAGGAGGGCGTCTCACAAATGTGACAAGGTCGGGGGGTCAAAAAATCATGAAATTCGTGTGACGTAATTTATGTATGGCCCCTAACCCTATAAAAGAAATATAGTGGTGTTAAATCATACGATCTAGATTCTAAGGCACAGTCTAGGGGACTAAATTTGATCACCGAAACGAGAAAGTACAGTACAAAAAGAGTATAGGACAAAAAAATGTGTCATGCAATAATTGAATTGTTTCACGAGCTGTATGGCTGTTGTTCTCTCTAGTCTTCCGTTTTTAGGGTTCCGTAGTCAACAAAGAAAGGAACCCTTATAGTTTCGCCATGTCCGTCTATCTGTCCGCAGCTTAGCTCAAATACTCTTAGTACTAGAAAGCTGTTATTTGGCATGAATATACAGATTACTTACGCCGACAAAGTAGTAAAATAAAATCTCGAAAAGTATTTTTTAAGGTATCTATCTCCAGTACCTAAAGTGGGGATTTTATTTTCTTGCGTACCCCATAGTGTGTTATGTCGTCGGATAGGTCTTTAAAAATATATCTAGTTGGTTCAAATAATTTTTCGATTAAGGGAATCGTTTGTGAAATATCAAACTTTAAAATGCTATTTTTTGTTAGACTTAAAGTGTCCCTCCCTCTCTACCAGTTAAACGGTTGTGTTTGGGTGTGTGAAAAAATTCACGGTGGTAGTATGAAATTAAAAGGAAAACTATCACAGCTAAGTAGGCTTTACAAGTTTACGAGTAATAATCGACCAACTTTTAAAATGTGGTTGGATAACATATTTCCCTAAACATAATGTATGGGAGCACAGGTTTTTCAACTGTAAATGTATGTTTGTTTTTTATTATTACAATAAAAATCTTCGTTCGGAGGAAAATCTGCATATTTTGATGGGTAACTAAAGAACCCTACATTTTGCGTGGCCCGACACGCACTTGGCCGGTTTTTACTAACCCTAAACTGTCAGCTGTCAAACTGTATTTCGTTTTCGTTGCCAACCCTTTTCGCACAAATGGCGGCCAATATTTATTTTCTTTTAATGTTTATCCACTGGGGAAGGTATCTAACCGTCAACTTAATAGGACTGCCGTAGCTAGCTCCAAACTTCATCATTGGTTGACAATCTGCTAAAGTCATTATTTTAAAATGACTTAACCTTTGGTATGGCGGAACGTGAATCCGCGCAATCCCGGTATACAACCGGAATGCGAAGCCACGACAAAACAACCTCACGCGATTGTTTTCAGATAACTTTAGTTTAGTTCGCGGGTCTACGTTCCGCCTACCAAACGTTAACCACATTGTTCAGGTTGAGACCTAGTGATAGACGTACCATCTACACTAAGCTTCGATCGACCTTCTCCATTAAAACAAATGTTGTACAGAGGTGGACCTGCGCTCGTTCATCCGGCCGGAGCGCGTGGTGTGGGCGCTGCGCGTGCGCACGGCCGCGCGCCTGGCCTGCGCCGTGCACATGCTCACACTGGCCGTCAAGTGGAGCTGGCAGGAAGGTACGCTACTGCTCCTACCAACACACATCACATACCATCACGCCTGTAACCCTGAAGTGTTAGGCAGAGGCATCACGCCAGTTATAGATACGATATCAAAGTGAATCTCATTTAAATAAAGAAATTACATTGTGTTGTTAATTTCCGTATAGGTGAGAGTACCCAAGACGGCATAGTAGTGCGCGGCCTGCGACTGTGCGGCGCCACGTGGGCGGGTGCCGCGCTTGCACCGAGCGCGCCCGCCGCGCCCGCGCACGAGCCCGCCCCACCGCTGCTACTGCGCTATGTGCTGCAGGTAACTAACTACAGCCCAGCGTGCTGATGGAAAGCTAGTAAAGCCAACCACCAGTGAAATGTTACCAATTGCCATAGGATATGTTTAACTTTAAATAAAGTAGACGCGTATTGAAGTTAATTTACACTCCATCAGTAAAAATTCTGACTTTGTCTCCAAACTGTACAATGAGCACAAAAAAGGTACCTCTAAAGTTGCAAAGTTCTCGCTTTACTAGGTAACGTAGCTAAACGAATCCTTTTATTCCACCACAGTGTAAATTGACCATTAACCAGCATCCACAAAAACTTTTTTTTAATACAAAAACTAAATTAAAAGAACTATCTATGTACAGGAGTCAGAGAGCGCTTGTGCATGGGAGCGTAGCGCCGAGGTGCCGCTGTACACGAGCTCGGCGCGCGAGGCGCTCGTGCTGAGTGCGCGCGCGCCGCTGGCGCCGCACTACGAGCCCGACACCGCCGCGCTGCACGCCATCGCGCTCTTCATAGCCACACATGACTAAATTACTGTTGGTGGCTCCAGTGCGACGGCCGAAGCTCATTGTACGATGGCGTGACCATAGCTGGGTCCCAATCTGACCAATTACAATAACATCATTGGTTGAAAATCTGTATTTTCAACAGATGCTTGGCTACCGCGATGAGCTTCATCATCATCAAAATTACGCTGTCGGTAATTTAAGCTTTTATTTTGCACTAGGTACGTTAGGAATACTTGTGAGTGCGGGATTTCTGAAAACTACACTTGTCTTATGTCGTTGGTCTCGCGCCCACTTTATATTGTACATTCACTTCAAGTTAGTAAAAAAGAAGTTTATTAATCCATTCGGGTTTGACACATTGTGTTATGTTACGCACGTTTGATTTACTACTTAAGCAAATATCAGTTTATATGCCTTAGTGTTATAGGATATTTTTGTTTGATTGTTATTTGGGAAATCCTAGTTTTTAGTCGGATTAGTCTAAATAAATTGTATTTACTGTGAAATCCTTTGTTTTATTCCGGTTACATCAGTAGAGGAACGGAAACAGAAAGATTCTGCAGCATCCTAAAATATTGGTTTAACACCGATTCGTCGATACTAGTTAGATAGTAATAAAATATTTTTGTACATTCTTTATATTTTTATTGAAAAATATAGTTATAGGAGCAGTTATTACAATCTTAAAGCTACATTAGATAGGTAAGTATCTTCAAAACTTACTCTAAAAATCAAATACACCTCGAAACCGCTCGGAGTTTAGGTCCGTCGTGGTTCAGGAAATCGAACTTAAAAATATTCTTCTGCTTTCTTTGGTTCCTTCATTTGGGTAAATAAAACAATACAGATTCTTCTTTAGAATAAAATCAATTATTAAATCGTCACTCGCTGTCACTTTGCTTCTCATTATTTGTTACTTGGATTCTGAAACAACATTATGGAAACAGTCATAAAAAAATTCTATAAAATAACTTTTTGTACCGATTCTAGACTTCTAGAGTGTTTCCAATTGCTACCACTACTTAAATAATCTAAGCACTTTGATCAAGAAGAGTCAGCTGGAGTATGAATTTGCCCGGTTGATGGGAATAGGTTCGCCCCGTATTACAGGGGACTAAAACATAACTAGTAACATGTGGGTGTACTATGGCACACTTCCTCATATTTCAAATGACTAATTTGCTTAATGAAGAATTGTATCTTTGATGCCTACCTTATCGAAATGCGCCAAGTATTTCACGAGATGCTGAGGAGATTCCATATTGGACACTGAAGTCACCGTGGTCGGCGTGTTTCCCGTCACTGGATGGTCTGCAAATTATAATTGGTCGTCTATGAAACATGAATACATAGGTTAAGAAGGAGAAAGATTTAAAACAAAGTATGCTTTGCACCTATGTAAAACTACCAACGTAATCAATACTAAATGGGGGTAGGTGAAGAAAGTCTGAAATTCGACGAAAATCTCGAGACTATAGTTGCTGCCAGTTAAGATCACAATAGCGGTCATTGCCCTTTCCCTGATATCTCTTTACACGAACTGAAACCATAAACCGTGTTACTTATCGTTTTTTCTGTTAATGTTCAGGATCACAATCAATGTCAATTCAGGGGCTATTAACAGGTTTGTATACGTTTTTTAAAAGAAGAGATTCAATAAATGTATGTGGTTCAATGACCGCTATTGCGATCTTAACTGGCAGCAACTATAGAAATTTGTGTTTCCATCAGGAATTTCTCAGTAGCAGCCACGGAGTTTAGTTTTGTGCTCGGTTGATGGCTCTCCTATATTACATGGAATTTGACACATAACTGGCAAAATGTAGGCGTACTATTAGGTACCTCTGCCTAAACCTTCAGCGATTACGTGATGTTATGTCTTGTCAATAAATATGGGTACAACAAAACTTACAATAAGTGACGATTTGGAAGACATGAGTATGTTTGAAGACATACATAAAAGTGGCCACAAGGAGCAGGCCTATAACCGCAGCAGTCAAGCACACGTAAACGTAGTGTGCGCCTCTTCCGAATTCAAACAACCGTGGTACCACGCACTTTCCTTTCATGCCATTTCCGTAGATATTGATGAATCTGGAAATTTTAAAAACAATATTTACAAAAATATGTCAGACTGATACAAGTTTTTTTTTTAATTTTGATTATTTTCTCTTATTTAGGTACAGCGTTCTTTATCCAACAATGCCGACCCTAGCACAAAAAAACATAAAAAAAAAATAAAAAATACTAGATAATAATTAGTGGGTCACCAGTGGCGAAGCGTGGGTTTTTGTAGCCCGGGGCCGACCGAAAATTCGTCGCTCCCTCTATTTTCATTAAATGTCAAAAAAAAAACTCGTGGCTAAATAATAACAACCGCATGAGGCGATCTTCAAGGTTAAGCGGTCCTCGCAAAGGTCTGTCCGTAGATAGGTGAACATTTCATTACGTACCTAGTTTCTTTCGCAAGTTAGCACGTTAAGCCTTTAACAGTCATTACAGGTCCGACAACCAGTGTTACCAAAGGGTATCGTATTAACTGAGTTGTGGACAAGGCGGTCACATAAGCAGTCGCTTTATATAAAACTAGCTGACCCGCGCAACTTCGTCTGCGCCACATCAGAGAGAGGGTTAGAGAGAGTGTGAGTCAACCTTAAAAGATAGACATATGCTATCGCGGACTCATGCTTGTTGCGTAACTTTAACCGTTTACACAGCGCACGCAACGGAAGCTCTCAATAGGAATACATTTTCCCTGTTTTTGCAATATTTTTAATTGATGCTCCGCTCCTATCCTATTGGCTGTAGCGTGATCTTCTACAACCTATGCCTTTCTCGATAAATGGGCTATGCAACACTAAAATAATTTTGCAATTCGAATTAGTAGTTCCTGAAATTAGCTCGTTCAACCAATCAAACAAACAAACTCTTCATCTTTATAATATTGGTAAAGATTCAAGTAGGTAACAATTTAATTTCTCGGAAATATTTCCATTAATCGCTAAAATATTCTACTTATGTTTTTTCAAATAAGGGCTATCCTCGACAGCCTAAGTCTTCATCCTTAGACACTACATAGGCTATGTAGATTTTCATGTAGACTAATGTAAATTACGCTATCATAACTTTTTAACAAAGCCGGTCAGTCAATTTTAAAGTTATCTTGTGAGCACATCTTTATTCATTAGTACCATTTTGGTTCAATAGAAGTCGCTGCATGATCATAAATAATTCTTCTTGAACACTCAGTATATTACTGCTACATAAATACCCTTGATAATAAAACTATTTATTTGAATAAGAATTAATACTACGATACGAATGTAACCAATTTTTTGTTTCTACCGAAATTTTAGAACACAACCGCTGCTATTGTGGCTTAACTATGATAGTTAGATAACTCTTGCAGGCTTTTTTGTAGATAATAATGAGTACTTTAATCATGTAGTACCTACATAATTTTTAAGTATCATCTATAGTTTTCTCAGCGCACGTAAATAATTAATTTTATAGACAAAATTTTGATACTTTGGGTTACATTATTGCAATTTTCTTAAGGATCTCCAATTTTTTTGAAAATAAATTATAGCCTATGTTACTTCCTAATAATTTAGCTTTCTATTGGTGAAAAAATGGTTCAAATCGGTCCAGTAGTTTCGGAGCCTATTCGGTACAAACAAACAAACAAAAAAATCTTTTCTCTTTATTATATTAGTATAGATACCGGTATTCAACTGTATCCGGTTAGATTCGAAGCCGACCCCAATATAGTTAGGAAAAGGTAAGTAGGCAGATGATGACTCGAGAAAACTCAAAGACATAGCCCAGACCGAGTCTTTATATTGCTGCAAATTGCAAAATACGTAATTAAATTTGAATTCGGCGGGTTACTCTGACGCTACCACCTTAATTTAAAATGTTCTGGTCTTCGTGTTAAGTAGTAAGTTTCGGAGTTAAGAGCGGAGGACACCAGCCTGATATACAATACAAACATGATGAAAATAATCTTCTGCCACCCGATAGCGATGAGCGAACTTACCCTGCAGCACAAGGACCACATCTGGTGATAGTCTTGATACATTCACAGTCACTTGTTATATCTTGCTTTGGCGGCTGCCGCTTCAGATTCTGGCATTTCAAACATTCTTGGCATACATTTGCCTGTGTGTCGCAGAAGTATCCCTCGGAACAATGTGCATCCTCTTTGCAGGATAGTGGTTGTGCATTTGCGACCAGCAAACACATCATCGATACATAGAAGGGCCTGAAAATATACTCCATCGATATTAATACTTTGCAATAGGTGGGCAGGATGTAATACTACACCACTACTATACCTTCTCAAACTCAAATACTTAGTTGAGATACTTCTTAAAGTACAGTACTTTTGATGAATACGCGGCTTCGTGAAGGGTTTGGTACTTGGTACACCTTGCATACAGTACCTACTTATCAATCAAGTGGTGTAATCAATCAAGTTTAGTAGTACATGTGGACTCCTATCAACAAGATACCTACGTAAACAGCCATTGCATAACGCAGCGGAATTGTCCAATGTTTTGCAACATAAATTTATGTTCGTAGGTATAGGATACTTGTTGCCCGCGGTTTCGCTCGCGTGTAAGTATAAGTAAAGGTTAAGTTGTTGCTTGGAAGTCTGTGATTTCATTTTGGTTTCGGGGAGTTAAGGTGGATCGAATAAATTTCCCACGCGCACGCAAAATACGCGCTTTGACGTGGAGTTGCGGACACCAGCCCGTTAATACAATACAATACAATTTCATTCTGGTTAGAAAATTTTGATATAAGTGGGGAAACTTTGTTATTGAATTCGAGGCGGAATTAACACCCGAGCTACAGACGAAGCCTAGGTGTTATGGAGCCGAAAACTGCAGTAACAAATCCCCACGCGTATCAAACAACAGTTTTCAGTACAATTTCGAAGAAATAAAATATTTTTGTCAGGAATTATTAGGAAACCATGATTTAATTTCCTTTTCTCCGCGCTTTGCTTTCGCCAGGTTGAAGAAGTAGCTAAGATATGATGCCGTTATACAGCCCAATATGAAAAATTGAAAAATTTAATATTTTTTAATTTAGAACACAAATAAATGTTATTATATATGTGTTCATAAAAGTTTTTTTTTAAATAATCATGTTTATTAATGATATTCTATTTATCACACAATTTAAATATTGAAAAAATATTTACGCCGTAACGACGCATGTAAAACAATCACTGCCGACGTAGTGTGTAGTTCCTTTTTTATTTTCGCACACGTTGTGATAAATGAAAAAAATCCATGCGTGAAATACGTTGAACCAAATCGTAGTGTGATAAGACCCAGTTTTCGAGGAAGTGTATTGAAAAGTAAATTAAATCATAGTTTCATAATGATTAAATGACAAAAATACTTTCTGTTCTTTTATTTTTTCGAAAGTGTATTAAAAGCGTCGTTTGATTCACGTGGGTGTTTGTCACTGCAGTTCTTGGGTTCATAACACCCTCGTCAACGGCTTGGAATTCAGCCTCGGCTGCAGTGACAAAGTTTCCCACTTGTATTAGTACTATTTTTTACCGCGCCTAGCCTTCGCAGGTTGAAGGAGAAACAAAGATATGAAGCCGCAAAACAAAAAACAATCACCGTCGACTATATGAATACTCACGTTCAGGGTCGGACTGGCCATATAGTCAGGGTGGCGTTTGCCAGCCGGGCCCCAGCCTGCACGGGCCCCCCACGGGCCTGGCTTGCGGGGGTGGCATAGGGGGCTCGCGGCTCAAGATTTTTAAAAGTTTTTAAAACGTATTCTACCTGATAGCACAGAATTAGTAAGTACGCAATGAATTGTAGCGTATAGTAGAATCACTCTTAAACTAATGAGCCTCTGAGTACTCGTACTACCGCTACAAAGTTACAAATTTTCTTAAAATCAACGCGCGGTTCTTTCGTTGAACCCTGTGAAAGCTTTTATCATATAGGTTCTTTTTTTCTGCCTGTGGATTGGCACTCCTATTGAATTTTCACGTGATCGACCGGTATAGACAGGGGCTTAATAAATTAGGAGCCCTTGCCCCGAGACCTTAATAGGCAATTATGGCATACATACACAAGGTTGCAAAAAATAGAGCTTGTAGACATTTTGATCTCTTACATATCTGAATTTATTCGAGGCAATATGTTAAAATTTTCGAGCACGCTTCGCTCGCTATTGCAGCCTATTTTATCTTGAACCTTCATTTTGTCTGAAAGTCGCCTAGTAATTCCGGCAGGTCGAAAAAAAAAATATTTTAATTTGGATCACCCTACCTACCTACCTTGGACAGGCAAGGTAGGTAGGTAGGGTGATCCAAATTTCACTTCGCTACTCTCTCTTAAGTCTTGGCTTTGCCAAAAAGTCGACCATGTAACTTCTGTATGAACGATCGAAATAATTCTAACCTGTCCAAGGCAAGGTGTCAAAAAATTTCGAGCTCTCTTCGCTCGCTCTTTACATTATTTCCTTTTGCATCTTGCCTTTGTCTGTAAGTCGACCAAGTAATTGTGGTTCAAATAATTCTAGCCTGTCAAAGGTATGGTGGTAAAATTTTCGAGCTCGTTTCGCTCGCTCTTAAAGGTTTTGTGACGTTGTGTCCCTAGGTCGACTAAATAACATCTATTGCTCAATAAAAGAACTAAAGAAAAGCTTACTTGTCTGGAGTGGAGAGCTAATTATTTTAGTTCCTAGTCTATATTACATTTGACGTTGTTTCAAAGATATTAAAAAAAAGGTAAGCTGAAAGTTCTCCTCTTTTTAAAATATGTTGATTTGTTAGCTTCATATTTGTTATACAACGTGTAACAGAATAAACGCAATTCCTGAAAGTAGTTGGTTCAGAATCGGTTTCTGAATCGATTTCCGTCATAAAAAATAGGTGTTAAATTTTGACGGAAAAATCTTTTAAATAACTTAAATTAGAAACACAGTATCATGACAAATTAATACAATCCTTAATTCAAGGAAATTGAAACCTTAACTCAGAGCAATAAAGGCCACTAAAACGCACGACATTATTTGTAGTTCGCTCATAGCTCGTAATATACACACGTAAATAATATCAATGCATTTCAAATTAAAAGTAGTGTGCGTCAAATAAAGTGGTAATTTAAAGGAATTCTAACTTTATCTCAAATGAGTAAGGCTTATTTGAATACACGACCTAACTTAGTTGGTCATCAGAGTATCCCTACAAAAATAAAATTATTTAATTTGAAGAAATTTAGAACTTATTGCAAAGAGATAAAGCATTTGTCGGCAACCTCTTTGACGGTTATGCGAAATGCCGATACACACGCCGCGGCCACCGCGGAAAACCACGAATACCTAACATTGCATTGCTAGTCATCCGCCGGTAGCGATGTAGTGTAGATGTTCTTCCGGCATGGCGATGATGATGATGGCTTTCCGGTATACCAACATACAATACACGGAGATGGTGAGGACACTGGCTCGCTGTCTTGATAAAGTCGCGTTAGCTTGTCGGGAGTCTGCAGTGTGAGCGCCAGGACGATGCTGGCTGCAACTCAGCGACTCAGAGTCCCTCAGTCGCTGAGTTGCAGCCAGCAGCATCGTCCTTCCTAATACGGCTTTGAACAGAGGGACGAATGTGCGGACTACTCGTCTGCAAGAGCGTATTCTCGACCATTTCGACGAACATCCAGAGGACAGCTCGAGAGAAGCAGCACCCCAGTTCGACTGCAGCCACATTGTACGTGTAGCGAACGTTGCGTGCTGTTGGTGGACACCCATTCCATCTTCGACGGTGTCAAAACGGTACTTACAAAATTGAAATAAAATTTAAGAAAGCGTACAAATAAGTGCATAGAACAAGGCGGTGGTCATTTTGAAACTTTAATGAAAGTGGATCGCAGAAATAGTGCAAATTAATAACCTAAGTGTAAAGTGTAAATAGTCCAGTTCTGTAAGTACCTACTTCTTCCTATCAATACGATTGTATTCTTATCACTGTAAATATTATGATTCAAATCTTTTAAACACGCGGCTCTTTGAATATTTTTGTAGTACAAACAATAAACTGTACCTAAACACGACTTATCAGGGGGTAGTTGATATCGCGAAAGTTACGCATCAGAGATACATTTTTTACCCGCGTGTGCTGCACGGAGTCCGGGCGCTTCGCCCTTCGTTAGTTTCGTAGTTCGGGTAAAAAGTCGCTGTTTTATATGCATCCCCGTTACTAAGCCTAAAGTGTTAGATTCGTGTTGATAATTTCACTTGAAATTATCAATCATTACACGGTAAACTCAATTAAGTATCAAAAGTTATTCATAATATCAGCCTGTGAGTGTTTAGGTACGTAAAATTCATTCATTAAACTAAAGCACATCTAATGCCTACAGCTATGGTCAGCTGGCGGGCGCTAGAGTTTGCGTGTCGCGTCGGCCGCTAACATTGCATGAGTGTGTGTGCAGGGATGTTAATGTACATACGTTTTGCGTTTACTTTTATAATAGAATAAGAAGTAGGGTTCCGTGCAAAAAAATTTAAACCCTTGAAATTGGTAACAAAATTCGATACAAAAAGGGAAGTAACATTTTTTTATAATAATTTCGCACGAACGAAGGCCGCGGGCAACAGCTAGTTGAAAAATAAATAGCAATATAACATAGGTGCAAAATGCATACATACTTATGATACAAATAAATCCATAATCTTACCGCAGCATTTTTAGATGGCAGCTTGGTCAGTGGGTCGTCTTCTTTTCCTGATATCCCGTCTGTTTAATACTGGCCAATGACACTCGGAACAGTACAGATTTAAAAATATTCACTGTTCCACACAAGCAAAACTATTACATGTGTTTTTCTACATCGAGATCAGGAAAGCTATCATGGAAATCTTAAGCTAACCCATTCCCGTGACGATAACTACGAAACTGAAGATAAAACAATACATTCCTTGGAAGAGTTCATAACAAGTAAGAACTTGTATGGAATAACACATTTCAATCAAGTTAAGACTTGTCGCGCGTGGCAACGATGATTTTCGTTCATGAACTATTCAAAACAATGACAGCTAGGTAGGCATGAACAAATACTTATAATATTTCATGGTAGTTAGGTTAATGGTAGCCTACCTATAGGATAGCCACACGCCGGTCTTCTTGAGCAGTTTCTTATTCTTGGCGTGTCGATGAGAATCTTTATTGATTCAACCCAAAATCTGGCGACAAGTTTGACCTTGTCAGTAGCATCCGTGGGCGTCGACGTCGTAGACGGAGTGGGGGGGTGGGGTAGTCCCCTCCCCATGTAGTTAGAAAATTATAATCATTAAAATCATCAATACAATCCCATTGTTAAGTTCATTTAACTCCACTGAATTCATTAACGTGTTGTGCCGACTCAAAATAGCATGGGACAAGGGTAGGAAGATGATGAATGATTTTTTCATGAAATAGTCATTGAATGGGGTTAAATTCACAAAAACACGCAACTGATCTACGTAGGTATTTAAGTAAACCCAAATGTAAAGGACCTATAGGATCATTTTCATTGCCGCGCGAGGGAAAAAGCGGGGTTCGAAATTATCAATTACTAGTTCCTGTATTTTCAAAGATTTAGCTTTTAATTGGTGGTCCAGCAGTGGAGGAGACGTTACCCCAGACGGTCCACCACTGGTGCAAGAAAACTGATAATGTTACATTCATTCGAAGTAGGGAAAAGAGATGAAACGGTAGGTCCTGTACGTTTGGGTATATACTTAAATAGGTAGTTTAGTTGAGTGTTGTTGGCTTATAACTTGGTTGACTTTTTCCATTACGAGAAACGGGGGTCCCGCTTGCCCGAAATGATGTTTACTCTGGGGTTCTCTATTGGTTACGTAAGGTACCGTTGTTAGTGAAACGAAGAAGGTTACACTAGACTTAAGAAGACTAAAGTACACTAGTCCACTCTAAATTGACAATACCACTCGGAGAGGTGAGTATGAAGGGTCGTAAGTTAGACCTGTTGTAGTTACATGTCAATAAATGAAAAGACATTTTAATATTTACATACAACTTTATTCACAAGACATTAAAATCTCTTCATCAATAAATCTTAACTCATTAATGAATAGTGAAACAGTTCATTAGTGACTCAACATTAATAAATAACAAAAAGAGTTTGTGTAACTTTAATAGGTGCTTCACAGCCTTTAGTTACATCTCTTAAGTAATGAACATAATATTTGATGTAGGAAAAGTATCAGGAAATGAGTTACAGCGAGTATTTGATATTAATATTGTTTATAGCCGAAAATAAATGTTACATTCAAATTAGAAATTGTACAATAACATTAAGATGCCAACATCATGTGGAAATAATCAACATTACATAAAAAATCAGCAGCCGAATTATATTTTGATTTTAAAAGCAGTATATTTTACTATGTTAAAAAGTCTTGAACTGAACTAGCGAACTCAAACCCTTATCGCACGCATAATATAACACATTGTTAGAATAAAAAAAACATGCAAAACAAAGAACTAAAGTAATGGAAGTATTTACGCAAATATAGCACACTCGAATATATTGTCATAAGATATCTAGGCGCCCAATACACATAACATCACGACTCTTTTTATACGGTTTTATGTGTTTCAACACATTTTATAATTATTTCTATTAACGTTGGATACTAATGTATTTAAAGATGCGATGTTATTAATATATTGGGAATCGCTTTATCACCAATACTTAACTATTGGTTTTATATAAATGCGAAAATATATTTAGTTACGATAAAATAAACTGAGCTTTGAAATCAACTATAAGAAGCAAAAGCAAAAACAACATTTGCGAGTATTTTTTTTAATTTCAACCTTACCTAATTTTGACATTAGCATGTTAAACCTGTATTTCATTAAAATATATTTATATGGTATATTTTGATTGAAATGTACTAGTATCGCTCTTTGAATGATCGGACCTTATATGTAGTAAAAGCTACTTAACATGGAGCAATTTAATTGCCTGTTTGGAAGATCTGTATTTATTGCTTTAACATTACTGACGCAATAGACAAGTAAATGGGCATTTACAATTAAAATATTACACTAAGTTATCACAATTCGTAAACTTTTCATACAATAAAGGCCCTCCATGTAAAATAATACTTCAAATATTTACATTTCAAAACAAATTGACAATTAACCATATTATAATAGCGATAAAACATTTTTGTCTAGACTATATTGCGTTGCGCTTGACTTTCGAACGGAAAGGAACATAATATCTTCAATAATATAAGAATACACTGCTATAACACAATTGTCTATAAGTATGGATTAGGAAAATATTTTTATCTTATCTTAAGCCATAAAAGGATTAAAATCAAGATATTATGCGAAATAAATAAATCCATGAAACATTTAATAGTTGAGCCAGTGGTATCAGCACTTTCAGCTTAACACAGTTTTCTCTCATGCTAAAGTGATCCACTATTTAATATACCGTAAAACGGGGTGAATAGGACTGCAGGGGTGAATAGAGACTAATTTTGAAAGGGATTTAAACGTTGAGTTAATATTAACATATTAACTCAACGTTTAAATCCCTGTTGCTAGCAAGGTATCTAAATAATTAAGTAAAACTAAGTAAATAAAACAAGAGTACTTTTTGATAACATAATCAAAATATTTCAACGTTAAAATCCCTTTCAAAATTTGTCTCTATTCACCCCTGCGTTCCTATTCACCTCGTTTTACCGGTAGTTACTATTACCTAAGTAGCACATCTAAATCATACTAAATACCTACTAGTCTGGTTTCTTAAACGAATTATATAGTAGTGTAAACGATCCAAATATTTTTCTAAATTAATGTTACTTGAGCAATCAAGTACTAAATAATGTCTTTTCTCTCTCTCGATCGTTTAAGCTACCGACTGTCAACCTTACACTTGGGCATAAGTGACATATTTCACTATGTTACTGAGATCACGAATTGATCGCACAGATCTCTCACATGAGTTCACATGACTGGTGTATGCACAGGGACAAACGTACATAAAACTACATCACAGTAAAATGGGTATGAATCCTCTTAATAAGACATCTTAGTATCATCAATCCAGAACTGATGCTAACCTAAATAATCTTTTTTTACCAATTTTCAGAACATTTTTCGTGACATTTTTTTTACTTTTTATAAATTATAACATTCATATTTTAAAGGAATAATGACTGGTTCTATAGAGCAAATTTAACTGGGCTCTTTCTAATGCAACACGTGGTCATTTCTCGTTACATAACATTAACTTATAGTAAGCGTAGTCGAGTATTTAGGTGTAGGCGGAGTGAGCTCACTTGGTGGTGTTAATCTGCACCACGTTTGTGATCTGCGTGATGAAGCTTGCGTAGGGAGGTCCTCCTTGGCTGGGCGACGGCGAGCGCGGGAAACTGCTGTCACCACAGTCGCTCTCCCGGGAGTCCTAATTTAATAAAAGAAATAACATAGGTCAGCAGGTCTACGTAAGAAAACATGTACAGATCTTAGAGGAAAAATATGCGGTTCGGTAATCATCGTGTCGTAAGAACGCGCGCTGATGAGATTTAGTATAGAGATGTACTTGCAATCATTACCATGGCAAATCATAGATACAAATTACCATTTGTATCTATGATTTGCCATTTGCCACAAATAATGAGTTGTGACCAGAGTAGTTAACTCGACCGAGAGCAACCTTCATCCAAACGCTCAATAATACTAAAAAGCGCGGCAGTACAAAACGTAAAAGCTTTGCCTTTGCCTCTGTATGTCTATTACTCTGATGCGCTAGGTTCAGGATAATTCGAAAACACAAAGATAACAAATCTTTTCTGGTTTAAGCGTACTTTTGATTTCTTTTTCAGGAAAACTGTCGATAAGTACTGTAATATCTTGCACTAAGTTAGAAAATATACCGACCTGTCGCAAACATGGCTTCTTGGCGGGGGAGTGTTCGACGAGCGTGGTGTCTCGCGCGGCCGCCAGGAGCGCTGGCAGCGCCGCGCTCGCGCCTTCAGACTCGTTCGCGTTGTTGTCATTCACCATACTGCGCAACAAATGGTTTCACAGTTAGCCAGTTAGGCCACGTAACGGAGATCTTTAGCTAACTCTAATCTTTAAATCTTTATTTTCTAAATGTTCTTCATTTCAGCCAGCCTGCTCGTTTGACGTAACTTGCGATAGACGCTAAATATTTTTCTATTCCATTCGGTCATGCATGTCGGATGATATAACTCATTCAGTCAGAATCATTCACACCCTTTCAATTCACATCAGCCACTCAATTGTTCTACCAGTGTACACAGTTGTCGGACGCTAGTGTTAGCACCAAGATCGTAATTAAATTCTGGGCCGACTTATTATAGGTTGTATCAATACGCTAAGAGGATGTGTATAACACCATCCAACAAAAACCCCCCTATTTTTTTTAAAACAAATGCTACATACTTGGCATTAACATCTCCGTTGCTGATCGTTCCGGGCATCCACGGGCTCGGCATGGTGTCCTCATCATGGAGGGGCAGGGTCACGCTCTCCGTGTACTCAGGCACAGGAGACTCAGCACTAAGAACAAAATAACACACGAAATTAAACTATTTGTCAAAAAAACGATCGATGACGACACTACTGAACTATAAAAATAAATTAGAAAAGAAAGCCAGTGAGCATGTGCAGGAATAATGTCTGATAATATTGATAATAAGTAAATTATCACTATTATCTATAGTTTCAAGGACAAGGCACCCGTCGGAATCTGTGTGCGTGTGATCGATATAGTTTTAGCTTGAGTGAGAGGCCTTATCATAAGGCTTCCTCAGACATTGCGATCCTGTGGCCTCATCGATGAATCATACGCTTTGAAAAAGACAGTGAAACTGCGCAAAAACCTAAAAGCGCTTGACTAATTTTTCAAAACGTCTATTTTTGCGTCAACAAAAGTACAAAGATATGTATAATAGCTAAAGCAGCGCCTGGGACTTTACGTACGCAGGCGTATTGCTCAGGACGTAACAATCAAAAAGTACTGCTACCTAGAAGGATGACTATTTCAGCTAACTTAACAAACTCAAAGTCATCTCAGGCCACACCACACATAATAAAAGAACAACATTATTTACATTATTACAATGATAATCAGAGCGGAATATATTGGCAAAGGATTAGCATAACAATAAGAGTTACAGAACCCGATGCAAACTATAAGAAATAAAAGCATACTTAATATATTTTAAAGAAAAAACTCTTGAAAACCGAAAAAAAGACACCGATAAAATCCCAACCCTTCAGAAAATGTGCAAAAAGATAACTTTAAAACCAAGAGTGAAATATTGAAGACTGACCTTTAATAAGTTCACTCCTTGCAAGACCTGGCGTGCAGATATTAATATAAATAAACACATTATATACATTTAGACTATTAAAATTATTCCGTTAATCGTCAAAGGAAGATAACACCTAGGTAATATCTTTCACAAAGCATTCTTTTTACGTGTCGAACAAAGAGATTTTCATTTCTTACACAATAATTTTTAATTTCTTTAAAAAACACCTAGAGTTTGTGTTTGTTTGAGTCTGGAAGGCTAGCAGTCATAATTGTTATTTAATAAATATTGGTAAATGAAAAAAAATGCAAGATTATTTAACCAGAACTTTCCCGGATGTGGTGAAACATACCTACCACAGCCAGTCAGAACAGCCCTACCAGAATGAATGTCATGTCAACATACCTGGGTGGCTCTCGTGCATCATAGATGGGTCGATTGTAGACTCTGGCAGCCTGGTTGCCTGCCGATTCCCGCGTGCCTTGCGGCCGAGATGGCGGCGGTTTGATGAACTGTTCCTCTGTTAACAAAACATAAACCTCATTTGTAGTTATTAATCAGAATTATTGTACGACGTACGAGACGAAATAAAGAATTTTAAGTAAATGGTCTAAAATTATTTTCAGTTTATGTCAGTTGGAAACAAAGTTGCCAACATTGTTTCAGCAACATGTTTTTGTGTTGCGTGAAACATGTTGATGGAATGTTACAATATTGCTAGCAACATTTTGTTATGTTAATGTTGTAATCTCTTTGTTAACGCTAATGTTCTGTCTTCGTGGCAAACAAAAGACGAGCAACGTTGTTCTCAGCAGGCAGCAGCATTTGATGTTGCGGGTAACAAAATATAGCGCAATTGTTGCTCAGAAGTGTTTGCGCTGAATATCAAACTTTATATGACGCCGATTCTAAATGAGTGTTTTGGTGTACGAATAAGTGCATAAAATTAAAGAAAGTTAGCATTCCAATGTTTATTACATAAGTCTGCAGTCCCGTTTTAAACTTATACTCAAGTTAAAACACCTAAAAATTTTTGTCTCAGCATAAAATCAGCAGCTTTTAGCAAAGCATTAATGATGTGTCATCGGTTCAACATATCGGCCCGGTACCGGTACCTACTGTTGACTATGGGGCTTCCCTGCATCGGTTCACGTTTGATAAACGAGTTGATGATTCTATCATTAATTCAAGAATTAATAACATTACAAAGAAAAAGAATTACATTCATGACAACATAGGTTTATAATGTGCCGAATGTACAATTATTGTAGGACTATTTGCTATAAGTATAAGGTAATCTCTAAATGATGTCAATGCATGTAACAAAAGAATGCTAAAATATAATAACCTTCAGTCGAGTCAAAGCACTCGCGACTTATCGATATTGAAACGCATGATACTACCTTGACACTGATTCAGAATATTTTCATGAAGAAGTTTAATAAAAGTGAATTTGACCAATTTGGGTCACCCATCGATACGTTTGCTAAGTACCGGGAATAATAACTTACAAAGCGTTCATCACTTGGTCAATTTATTTATAAACTCTCTTCATGGCACTATGACGTCATTTACAATGGCGCAATAATGCATCGTACGATGTGACGATTGTGACGTATGTTCCTATGATCAAGGTTCTCATACTAGGCCAACCGGTCCTCGTTCTGGCTATCAGGCAGTCCGGCCTTGTAAGTATTTACCTATACGTTATTAATCTTAGATAAATTAACATGTATTGCTTGCTACTGAATCAATGGCCCACTTTAGCGTTGTGTACAGAAGCCGATTTTTTAAGGACTTATCATCTACCTAACCTTTTCCCAACTATGTTGGGGTCGGCTTCTAATCTCACCGGATGCAGCTGAGTACCAGTATGTTAGGTGGACCGACTGATTATCTGACCTCCACAACCCAGTTAGCACTGGGTAATACGATACCCCTGGGTAAGACTGGTTGTCAGACTTACGGGTCACTGACTACCTATAACGACTGTCAAAGATCTCCAAATGACAGCTGGGAACGGCTTTCGTGCTTTCCTAAACCTAGGTAAGGACGGCTTAACCTAAAGATCGAACCGAGCGGCTACTACGGATTATTTGTAAAAAAAGGTACTAAATAAATTTCAGTTGCAATGGAATTTGATAATTGAGCGTATGACATTGAGTTTTTGTTCTGAAAACTTGTAAATTATTGAGTTTTCGTTCTATCGTTAAAAGCTTGTATGAAACTCCCTATAATTTCCTTACCTTCATCATAGGTAGTTGGCTCCACGTCCGAGTAGGCTGGTGAATGATGATATGGCGTCTGTGGTGGCAGTGGGTTGTATGGCGGAGGAGCTTCGGGCGCCGTCGCCGTAGTAATGCAAGCCGTCACTGTCCTCGACGGGTTCGAACCTGAAGCAAGATAAATGGGTTTAATATATGCAGAACAACACCTTCCGAGGTCTTTGTGTTCAGGGTATTAACAGATTAGTCTATTGTTACGGCTTTTGCGATATTAAGAAAACCTTAAGCTGCAAGAGAATTATAAAATCTAATAGCTTGACTAAGTTTACGGTTTACCACCCGCTTAGCTTACTGTAGATTGCCTGACAAAGAATGAAGGTGCATGCTATTGTAAACAGGTGCCCCTTTTCGACAGCTACTCCACTTATCGTCTATCGATTGCACAAAATGGGCCTAATTTACAACGAATTTTGTAAGTAGATTTTATCTATAAAATATGATGTCACACACGACAATTCAGTGTACGTGATCTTTTGCTGTGCAAATTATAAAGGACTATTTTTCCCCGCGGATTCGCTCGTGTGGATGTCAGCAATTATCCCAAGGGATCGTTCTACCGAAACAGGGGTCCATTTTTATTCTAACCAGGTCATGGTCTACCGGTATCTGTTCAGCCGTTAAAGCGTAATGGGTGACAGACAGATAGAAAGGGCTACTTTTACGTTACATTTATAAAAGTATGGATACTGATTGTATATCAGCGACGTTGATGTAATCCCTGTTGAGGCTAAGGAACATAAAAATAGTAAGTACATTAGCGAATGTGAGCAAACTAAACACCTGTTTTACCCTTCTCGGAGTACGAGCATGTAGATTAAAATTTGTACGGACACTTACTAGCATTCTTAAAGATCTCAGGGTTGCGCAGTAGGTACACGATGATGCCGACCACGATTACTGAGAACAGCAGTACCACGGCGACTATGAGCCACACGTAGGAGTGCGTTCCCTCCAGCGGCGAGGGGTCGGGCTTCACACACTCCGCGTTCACGTCCCCGCTGCGACGGTCCACCACCAGCCTGTGGACAAACACACGTATGTGAGGAATGTGACGAAAGCGTCATGTATATTGAGGAAAAGACAAGACAGTGGAAATTATGTGTGACGTATTACACTCAAAATACACCGAAGTAGCACGCCACGACAAAATAGCGGCGACCAGTTTCAAAGCATTATAAACTTTGCGAGTCAACGACTGCTTCCAGCGATACTATGTGTTTTACTAATGGAGATAATATTTAAAATGCTTTGAGCTGGAACTAATAGCCGCTGTCCTGCCCTGTCGTGCCGTTTCGGCGTATATTGAGCCTTATGTACTCTTCCTACCTTAGGTACCTAATCTATATGTCTTATGGTAGTAGAAGGGATAGCACTATGTATTGTTTCTAGACTATTCGTAACCTTATCTTTGATTCAATAAATACAGCTTGAGTTGTAATTCTTAAATGCCTGCTCACTCCAGATGTCGCTACTGTCACTAGTGCATTAGTCATTTTATGTAGTTAACAATGAAGTGCGACAATTATCTTTTGGTGTCCCAAAGAATAGTACGAATAGTTATACACATGTCGCAGACATTTTTTAACGTTTCATATAAACTTTTTATTAAAACGGTATTTTAAAATAGCAACATGAACAGTTTTTAACCCCATTACTGAAAGAAATAATTCCATCAAGAGTGGGTAATCAAGCCTCAGTTTCAAAATGGACGAAACCTAATTTGACCTAAATATCATTTTTCCTAACTTCCGCAATTCAAATAGCAACTTATCATAGAAACAGAATTAGTTTTTGAACAGGATTTTCCTGAAATCATCTTGCTGTCATGGGCGGGGAAATCAGTTTATTTTTAGATCGGATAAATAAGTATGAAATTAGCGTGTAAACGCGCGTCTCAAAAGATGCACGGGCTTTTCCCAAACAACGCTATAAAGTTAAAAACGGCCTGACACGCAACGCGAGTGGCGACCCTGGACATCACTATCATAATAAAATTTCCTTAGTTTTGTCAGATATTTTAGTTTGTTTAATTGAATTAATACACTATTATAAATAAACAACTTGCCCGAGTGCTTAAACGCTTTCATCTGTTTCTTTTCTCATTATAATAGACATTAAACAAACATCATGATAAACGATCATAATCCAATATTAGGCTTGTTCTCTTCTTGGGCCAATCTCTACGCTCTCCTGTACCAGTCTTATTCAAGTACTACCCGCGATGGCAACAATGTCTTCCACCCATCGCCTTTTTATGCAACCCTTGATTTGGACCCAAATAAAATTACAATTATTTTAGTAGCGTAAGGGCCGTTTGTTCACGCCAGGTACCCACCCAACATAGATAGAGCTGTAAGCATTTAGTTGTCACGGTGACATGGCTGCGCCGGCGCCGCCCCAAGGCGTCGCCCCCCCCCCCCCCCGTGAAATACGCGGTTAAACACGCAAGCAAAAGATCGTTGTAATTTCTAATACACTTAATACTATAGGGATATGAAGAATAGGCTGTGAAGTTCTTCATCTCCTATAGAAAAGGGAGGATCCTCCGACCAGACGGGTGCTGTGTCTGGTGGGCTACTGCCAGAGTTGCTGCTGCCTGCTGCAGTTGTTTTCGGGTTGCTATGCTACTATTTCTACATTCTAGAATCCTCTAGCGATAATTAAACCAAGACTTTTCTATCGTTGACTATAGTTAAACCACGTTTTTATATCTTGAGGAATGTTCAGATTAAGAATGCCCGATATCTTGCGTTTGTATCGATACTTGGATCGATCCGGATCGTAATAAATGATATGATTCTAATGATTAAATATAATTTAAATGTTATCGCACTTATTATTCTCAAAATGCCGAGAAGAATTTAGTACTCTCTGCAGCTATGTAAAGTCATAAATCTTAGCAATAATGACTCAAGTTCAGTTGCCGCATCTGTCAACAAGCGCCGCCACCATATTTTTTACATAAACATTCTAGATTCCTTAGTATTTTATTGAATAAATAAATATGTTTCAGATGAACTGATCAAGCAATTAAAGCGATTGTGAAAATGTGATACGAAACGATCCATTCATTCCGATACCGTGCTGGTATCGGAATCGATTCAAAATATCGGAATATCGTATCTTCTTGTAACAATACTGTAAAATATACAGGAATTCATACAGGATCTGATCCGTTATTATTCAAAAGGTGGCAAACTTTTTACAAAGAAACAAAGAGTTGGATAACATGGAATTGCACAATAATTTAACTTATTACATGCAACTTTTAATTCATTGTCCATATGATAACAAATATTTCATGTGTCCAATTTAAACATCAGTTTATTACCACTCAGTACGCACGTTTACACACTAGGAAGTTGGTAGTCGTCAGTTGGTTGGTCAGCACATTAGCGTGAGGCATCTAACAAGCAACAAATTATCACATACTCACCGGGAACTTCAGGCTTCTTCAAAGTTAAGACATAGCAGGGTTAACAGTTAGAAGATGATTATTTAACTACGACCCTGCATCATGGACAATATGGATGTGTTACAGAAGATTTAAGTTATTAACAAATCATCAGACACGCACGAGTCCAGTATGACAGATTTTTGTTTTACAGTCGGAACCGTAGTCAACAGCAATAGACTGCAAGATATAGATTAAAGACAATCAGTTATAACTTAAAATACATTTCACAGTACAAGTTCGATACTTACTCATTGATACAGGCGCCACATTCAGCCACGGATTTGATGCAGGTATTGATCGCCAGCGGCGGCTCCCGCTTGAGGTCTTCGCAGGAGAGGCACTCCCTACAGATGTGGGCATCCGTCTCGCAGTAGTAGCCGTCGGAGCACTGTGCATCCTCCTTGCACGACACCGGCTGCGCTTGCGCCGGCAAGCATAGCGCCGCTACACATAGAACCACCACACTGAAACAATACAAAGCAGCTATTGTAATTCTGTTTAGGAAGCATAATTGGAAAGTCAATACCTAAGGAATAGACCTTACAAAATAATGGTTACTAATAGATTTCGTTTGTAATGTAAGAAGGCTTTAAAATCCTTTTAAAAGATTGTTCCTAATTCAAATTCGGCATGATATTTATTGAACTTCAGCAGTTTTTTCTAAACGTTCAACTTATAAGTATTGATAGCGCTGACCAATTTCCTTTGCTCTCCCATTGGTTTTGGTTTCGAGGGTTTTGAGTCAGTGTTTTAAAGTATCCACAAAGTATTATTTACAGAAATTAAAATACCACAAAAGTCGGCTTTACATTTAAAAACAACATTTTATTTACAGCTGACGAATACACGTTCCATTATAGGTACCTACTCTTCGGTTCATTCATTCAAAGTTCTAGATGATTCGTATTCCGCTTAGGTAAGTAGGTACATAAAATCTAAACCGTGAGACTTAATTCCAAGAACTAATAACCATTTTAGATGTTCTCATTACTCCTGTATGTCAATAAAGTAAAATATTCATTATTTTGATGTAATATTTCAGTACTTTTACATTGTAAGCTTAAGAGTATGACGAAGTTGTGCCAAGTGTGTAATACAACAAGCTTCTGCAATGTGTCGACTGATACTTATCATTTTGTTTGTAATGCCTTTTATGGTTATGAGACAATAAAATTATGCAACTTCAGAGTATTCACCCTTAACTGCATATAATTTACACATTGGTTGTTAGTACTTGTTAGATAAATAAACTCAAATAAATAAACTCAAGAAAATAGAAAAGGACGCAGAATTGAGCCCTGTGGCACACACATTTAAATGAGGTGAGTTTCCTAAACTTATTTAAACGTTACTTTTTAATTCTAGTTTACATATAGGTTGAGTGGATATGTTTCTCGGTGATAATTTCTGACCAAGCGACAGTTGAGTTAAAAATCTCGGTAGTTCGCAACCTACACTCAAGGAAGAGCGAGAGATGCGGTTAGTACCCAACTAACACCTAAGTGCGAGTAGCACCGAGACTCGCCACTACGTCAGCCGCTTATTCACCGGACTATTTTAATTTATTCTAAACACAAAGCTTGCCTGCTACAGGCCGACCTGCCTCAAACTCTCAAATTAGAGATGATGCAATCATTATCTAAAACGTTGTGATAACTTAATGCCTAATGTTTAAGGAACAATTTCCGCAGGTCGTCGACTTTTTGAAACCGAGTAGAGTAGGGAATCTAAAATCGCACAAATGTGAGGATTTAAAACAAATAAGTGGATTATTATGTTTGTTAAACGCTAAATCCTAAATCTGTTGCGAACTTACGACAAGAGCAGCTACCATTTTATGACTCCATCAACTCCATGTGAGCGATACTAAAATAATGAAATAAAATGAAATACTGCGATACAAAATGCGTAGAGTAATGTTAACTTTATTATTACTACGCAATTAAAACTTAGTACTTAATAATATAATTAACATCACACTGACAACATATTAAATCCTTTACATGGTATGGCATCGCAATTAAAGACACGTGCTGTTGCCTCTATCGAGTTATTTAAAAAGCTATTGCCTTCATTTATGTTGGAAAATATCCCACGGGAACGAACTACCGGGAAAATAGTATACCATGTAACCTAATACAATTTATGAACTGGTTGTTTTCCAAATTTCATCTAAATTCATTCAGCAGTTTTTAAGCATAAACAGGTAACAACTAACAGAGTTATTATTAACTATAGTCATCATCATCTGCCTAGCCTTTTCCCAACTATATTGGGGTCGGCTTCCAGTCTAACCAGATGCAGCTGAATACCAGTATTTTATAGGGAGCGACTGCCTATCTGACCTCCACAACCCAGTTAGTACTTGGTTATACGACACCCCTTGGTAAGACTGGTTGTCAGACTTTTTGGGCCACTAACTACCTAACGACTGTCAAACATCTACAAATGACACCCGGGACCAACGGCTTAACGTACTTTCCGAGGCACGGAGGAAACTCGGTATGTAATGGGTGGTCACCCATCCACAAACCAACCTAGGCAAGCACGGCTTAACCTAAAGATCGATCCGAGCGGCTGTTATTATTTAGCCACGAGCTCCTTCTTATTAGTAACTATAGTGTGGATAAAAATAATTGATCGGAACCACTGTGCTTGAGCGAGTCACTGTGATCTGGAATTCTGGATAGTTAAACAATGAGAATTACAAGTGAGCTGATAAGTAGTCAACAGCCCAACAGGTCGCAGCCTGCGTGCGCCTGTTTTTGATTCTCGTTAGCTCTTATTACGCACTTATTGCTTATTTAGAGGCCTTTGATGATTTGTTTAGTTACCGGTTCCTTCTGAAAGTAAAGGATTGAACTCCAAAACAAGCAGAATGAGATCACTAGCTCTGAATTATTATTTTTCCGTGTTTTCAGTAATGAGGTTTCTTCTGAATCTCTAACTTTCAAATGGAACCGCAACTTATTTATTAATTGCGGTTGAATACATAACAAATTGACTTGATTCATCGATATCAAATAATTATTGCTTTGAGTATTAACCTTTGAGAAAGGAGATTTGCCCTTGAGAGTGAAAGTACCGTTAGACGGACGCGATTTCAAGGCCTCCGTTTTAGTTTAGCCATCGCAAATACATATCTAATCTACATAATATTTAGACAGTTATAGGTTTATTTATTTATTTAAACTTCATGGACAATAATGATACATAGGCGGACTTAATGCCACAAGGCATTCTCTACCAGTCAACCTTTGAGTTAAATAAGAAAACAACACATGGTTGTTGAATCATTTTAAGTTGTTCGGTGAACTAATATTGTTTGGCGATCGACCTTGATGCATTGAATAAGTAGGTAATAATACGAATAGGTATAAGTCCTCTGTGGGAGAGCGATTGTCTTAATATAATACGCCCCATTTTAAGGTGGTCAGAGCCGCAGAGACTACCGAAATAACAAATAGACTAGTAACTGGTAAGCGAACTAAAAGCTAAACAATGTCATCTGCCTAGCTTTTCCCAAAGCTAAATGTACTGAAAGCAAAATAACGAACGAATCAGGTCTTCGAACTTTAAACTTTCCTTCGTCTCGTGATGCCTGTAAATAGAATGAAGATAGAGAACCTATTTTTTTTCCTTGTTCGTCTTGCAATCGGTTGTAAACCTTTAGCAGATTTTGTGTGCGGTTACTGACTGTTGAGGTCTATTCTTCCAGTGCAGAATCTGCCTCTCAAAATTGTTTACTTTGCTATATTCAGTAAAGTCTATAGGTATGTGGTCTCGTGTAATTCTGAGATCTTCTTATACCAAGGAGCTTTTGATATAATTTGATATAATTAAGGTTTATTAGCGAATCGCTGGAGAATTTCTACATTTTGAGTTCCTCGCAGAGCTTAGTATAGCTCAACTCCGTACCTATGTCCAGGCCGGTTTTATATGATGTAAATGCTTTTTGTAGCTATAAGACTAAAATACTAACTTTAAATAATTAAATTAAATTACATACGTTTAATTTAATTTAAACACCTACCCAATTAATCAATTTCTAATCAACTTCAAGTAGGTACCTACCAATTGTCTTTGGCTGCGTTCGTGATTCATGTGTTATTCGACTAGTGTGACGTTAGAATCAAGTGTGTAGTACTCGGCAAAACAAAAGTGATATTTATGAATGGTGATTGTAAGCATAGGTACTAAATAAGTGTTTCAGTAAAATAAGATTATTTACGGTAAAGAAAGCAAGCTTCAAGATAATAAGTTCTAAAACTGAACACTAGACAGTACCCGCCGAATTTTAAAACTACTTTACAACGGGTTTTGTAATTAAACCAAATGATTTCAAACAAATTCAAAATATGTAGGTATATTTGACTATGCAACATGATGAATAAAACAAGATAAAAACAGTAAAAACAAAAGGTGTGTCCATTTGTCCAGCCTACCTATTCCGGACGAAATTTTTATTATTTTTATGTTGATGCGCTAGCTTTTTGCTCCCAGTTATGTGAAATAGGGAATGAGTGAGTCATGGTTCGGTTTGCGAGTGCCAAGCGCGGTGTGATACGATTGAAAAGCAAAACGAACAAAAATTAAAAATAAAACAAGTGCGAGAGCAGGATGGAGATGGCTGCCGATACACGCGGGCCCAGCGATAAAACGTATTATGTGGCTAGGACGAAGGATAATGACACTTATGGCAAATGCCAGAAGGTTAATATAATTGCAGATGACGCAATACTGTGCAATACTTATTTATTTTACCTTTACTAGACTAAAGATAAGTCTCATTTAACTTTAAGACTAAACAAATCAGAACCTGATTTTTAAAAGTTTTCTTTTTGAAATGGACCCTAATCGTTTACTTTTCTCGACGCGTTCGAGATGGAAATGCAGAAACTATTGTAGTCAAAAGACTCGTGGATAAAAAAAGCAAATACACTTCTTAGGAGGATCAACTCAAAAAAGGCTGTTATAGATTGAGACATTATTACAGACAATGAAATAGCTACAAGGCAGATCGATTTCCATAAGACAGCTGTTATCGCAACGGGTGGCGTTCTAATTTTATGGTGTAGTATAAGACAACAACAACAAACACTTCTTTCAGCTTTTTCTTTGCAATTCTATTACAATGTTTCTACATTTAGGCGAATTCGATAATCTCGGTATTTGCAAATTAAAAGCTCTTGGTTCTAGCTACTTAGCTCAAGCTTAAGATGGGAGACGGACGAAGTGATTCATGATGAAGGTTTAGGTGTATAATGCATTAAAGTTTTGTGTAAATTGGCTATAATATGATATTTACTGAAAAAAAAACATGCCGAGACTGGGACTATTTGTCATGCAATAGTTATATGAAAACAATGTATTACGGAATTATTCCTCTTATAAAGATCTACTACTACTACAGTAGAAACGTTCAATCAAAAAAATATCGGAAAATGGGAATGGATGATTTGTTTATGGTTCCAAATTCAATTTTATTTATTAGTTTTTTTTTGTCCAATCTAACAAGATTGGCACAACTGTTTTCCATTTTAGCGCGGAGTTTGAGTTGCATCCGTCATTTAGATTAAATACAGTCATTTAATACTGTTTTAGTTAGATCATAATTATCTAATGTGTATTGCGAATTTCTTATTGGACAAAAACATCGAACAAAGAGTTTGTCTTAAATTTTGCATCGCCAATGGAATTACCTACGTGTTTGGGGTCCCTGAAAACGTTACAAAAGGCTTACGGTAAATCGATTTTATCAAAAACACGTGCTTATGAGTGGTACAAAGTGTTCAAAAGCGGTCGAGATATGATGGAAGATTTGCCTCGCTCTGGTAGGCCATCAACGTCTTCAACTGAAGTTAACATCGCTAAAGTGAAGGACTGAAAATCCTCATTCAAGTTTGAGATATAGCCGCTGAACTTCCTGTGTCTCACGAGTCGATCCGTACCATTTTAAATAATCCCTTGGGTATGAAACATGTTGCCGCTCGGCAAGTCCCATAAGACCAGACTTTTCTTCAAAAACTCAATCGAATAAGAGTCGTTGAGGACATGCTAGAACGAGTCAATTTCGACACAACATTCATGAAACGCATTGTTACTGGTGACGAGACGTGGGTTTACGAGTTTGACATGCAAACTAGTTAACAAGCTTTGCAGTGGCACCTTCCAACTGAAACACGCCAAAGTCGATCAAAAGTCAAGTAGACCGTTTTCTTTGACTATCGCGGTGTTGTGCACTCGAAATTCTTGCCGGAAAGTCAAACAGTAAATAAAGAATATTGAACATTTTGAGCGTTATGCGGCGTTTAAGAGAGCAAATTCGACGAAAAAGGCCTGATTTTTGGAAAGAAAATTCTTGAATTTTGCACCACGATAATACGCTTTCTCACAAGGCCATCATAGTGAACGAAATTTTTCTTTCTCTTTCCTAAACTCAAACTACCACTTCGTGGCACCCGTTTTCATTCAGTAGAAGACATCAAGGAGAATTCGCGCCGAGAACTGAACTCAATTCCGGAAAAAACGTTTAAACATGTTTTGATGATTGGATTGTTCGTTGGAGTAAGTGTTTCGTTTCTGAAGAAGCATACTTTGAAGGCGATAAAACAACTTTGGATGAATAACTAACATTTTGTGTATTATTGATTGTTTCCTGGTGCTTTCTTGATAGTATATCGTAGTTTACAGTCTAAGGAGTTTGTTGAAGCCCAACTCGAATTTTGAATAGTTTGTACAATAACAATTTCAGATAAGATTTTTTCTTGTTTCATACCTTTTAGTGTGATTTGTCGGGTTTTAGTTTTTGAAGTTACTTTTTAGTTTTTACAAATTATCACCCCACCTGCCTAGCTTTTCCCAACTGTTGGGGTCGGTTTCCAGTCCGAGTTTTTCTTGAACCATTTACTATTTCGGTACTAATTCAAACTGGATCTCTGAAATAATCTATAACTAATATTTTATACCAGATCATATTTATTTCTATTTGATTAAGAGTGATACAACAAGGCCTAAAATGTTATTCACACACCTATTTCATAAACAGTCAGCTGCATCCAGCATCCAGTAGGGTGCAGCTGAATACCAGAATTTTACATGTAGCGACTACCTATCTGACCTCCACAACCAAAATATCATTAATCTTAATATATTAGAGATTTGTGTGCACTGTAATGATATTGTATGATGCTGTAAAGCATGAGATCGATTGGGATTGTGCGCCTAGCTCTTGGCTGCATAGATTTATTGATTCAGTTCCAAATTTTGGACTGTTTATTATTGTTTATACATGTTCACTAAGGCTACATGCGCAATGACTGGTGCCTTGCTCAGCAGAGAGAAACAAACGTTCTAGAATTTTCGCATCCCGCCGCACTGTGCTCTTGACGCCTTCGCAAACTAATAACCCGATGTTAAGTCACTAGGCTCTAGGCGCTAAGTAAGGCACTTCTTCAGAGCATACCTAACCTAACAAAACAAAAAGAAGAAAGGTTGCAAAAGAAATATATCAAGGAACAATTATAACTTTAAATATACTCCTACTACCATAGACTAACAATACTGTCAAGATCAATCCTAAGTACTATGGGTAGACAGTGCAAAGACAGCACTCGGGAAATCAGCAAGTTGGTTTAGTTTAAAAACAATGTGTAATATTTTGATGATAACATAACATCAAGATGCAATGCTACTAAGATTAGCATAGAGTCAACATGACGTTGACCAGCCATTAAACTATGTTTTTCAGAAATATTATAATTATAGGGATACAGGAAATAAATTAATATATAAATTTACTGATGATTCATGGTATGTTGCACTTGCAGTTACAGAAACAACAAAACAAATAATCTATTTAAGAAAAAATATTCATCATAAAGCAGGGAAAAATACTTGTTTGCTAGTTGAACTGAAATAAATATCCCGAAAGTAAAACATCTAACACAAATTAGATAAGGGAGATCTAGAACTCAAAATCGACAATTATGACCCAATATCAATGTTTAATTGTCTATTTAAATATGAATGACAAATTATCACCATTTTACCTTGTTCATCAAATAAATTACAAAAATCATTTTCCAATTTACCCCTACTTGTGTAAACCGAACAAGGTTGTCCCCAGCATAAAATTATTATTATCATTTTGTTTTAAAATCTATTGTTTTTTAGTCATAGTAGTGTTTATAAGGACTTTTTCTATAAAAAACAGTTTTTTTTTTTGTGAAGAAATATAGTTGTTATTGTGGAAACCAGCTTGTTGTAGTATTAGTTGCATGTAACTGTGTATTTTGATTTGCTAATAAAATTAATTGTTCAGTTAATGTATCACACTTAGTGCCAAACATATGGAATGAATTACTATTCTTCATTAAGTAGATGACTGAAAAACATTTGTATTATTGCTATATTCATCATATTTAATTTTTTTAGGATTATTTCCTTTATTTTTACTAGAGCAGGTCATTTAACATTATCTTCATTAATTTCTTACCTTTATGATTAAGATTTATAATTTAAGGGTGAATTAATAATTCTCATCATTTATTCACTATAATCCCTCAAGTATGCCTTTTATTTGAATTCCTTTTAAAGTTCTAATAATTGAACTATTAGAATTGTACTTCAACTGGTAACTTAAGCTATTTGATTAATAATTGCAAATATTATTACTGGACACTCTTGTGAGTTCTTAATTTTAATTATAGGATATTTAATTGTTATCCTAACAATGTATCAACGATGACGAGTAAATTATCAGCAAAGCTTAACTAAGCATTAATATTATTGTTAATATTTAGAAACAATTTTAACAACTTAAGCCCCCAAAAACAACATTATATTGTCCAAAGTTTTCAAAACATGGAGGATCAATAGTAAGTAATGAATGATTAATCAAATACATAGATAAGAAAACCGCATGTGAATGTGAAATGTTCTAGAAAAATATCTAAAATAGAAACATAAGTGAAGTACTTCTACAATAATTTAATTGTAAACATAACATAATTGTAATTATAGAAACACTTTAGATTTCACTTAAGTGCAAGTTTAATTTTTACCCTATTCTTAATGCACAGAATGCTAGTTCTACCTCATAAGTAATAAAAAGAAAAAAAATCTATCTAAGTACCTATAAATCTATCAATTACAGAAATACAAATAAGTTTTTAATTTTACATATTATTTATTAACTAAAATATTAAACTTACCTAAACATTTTGAATATCACCTTGTTCCTGTTCCTGTCTGATCCAGTCACAACAATCTGTGACATGCAATAAAATTAAAACTACACAAATGTAATTGAGCAAAAACACTTATGTTATTGTCGCACACGTTACTCAATTATTGGTGAAACTTGAATGTTTATACAATATATTTGTAAAATAACATTGAACACAACTATTCAGCGCAGAGCTCGAAACTTAAATGAAATGCAACGAGGCAGAGGCAGTCTTTTTAACTGAGCAATAAAATAGTCTTTGATAGAAATATTTGCAGTAGAATAAAAAAAGCTGTTCTTGGTAAGGTAAATTATTCGCAAAACGCACGAGGCAACCAGCACATATAACCGAACACTTCATACTAATAATGAATGACATTTAGAAAATATTTTCGTAAACAACCGAGCTAGCTGCTAGCGGACAAGTTTCAACTTGTATTTTGACACTCTGTCTTTGTTTGTTTGCAAGTGTCAGAAAGAAACAACCGTGTCACTAGATAGCAGGTATCGATGCCATTCGAAAGAACCGCCTTAATAATCTAAAAATTAAAATTTAATGACCAGTGTTATGATAATTATTCACTATATTTATTTAAAGTTATAAATAATATTTTAATTCGATATTTTTTGTTAAATCGAACTATAAAAATAATTTTCTGAACGAAAACGAACGAATGAAACGTCAATGTCAAACACCATTTTTTCTGACTGATGTCGGAAAAATATTTTATTAGAAAAATATGTTGGCGTATTGAACGTATTTTAAAAGGTTGGTGTACTGTTGAAAATCCACCGAGTTTTGTCTAGTTAAAATGATATGTATGATGACCATGACGAAATGAAAAACGAAAACAAGTCTGAAATTTATGGCAGTGTACTTATTTGAAATAGATTTTTTTTATTTAGTCTCACAAGTACCCTAGTCTACTCGAATTCATATATCTAAATTATAATTCATTTTATACCTAAACGTTGCTGCTAATAATATTAATTATAAAAATAGTAATAAATATACCCTAGTGGTACATAGTATTATTGGTACAGTATAATAGATGTCGCCACAATTCAATATTAAGGAGGCCATACACGTTATGATTTGCATGATGGTTTTCAAATTAAAGTTCCCCACCGCTCAAAAATCCCATTATTTTTGTACGAACTGTCACAAGAAAACCTAACCCATACGAGGTGGTGTGAAAAAAAATCAAGCTCGCTCCGCTCGCTCTTCCAGCCTACAAGGGCCCCATTATTCTCAAGTGCCCAGGACCTCCAACTGGTTAAAGACGGCCCTGGAAAACTAATTACTAAAATACAGACTGTTATATTTCGTAAAAAGTAAAAATTTTTAGTGGTCTTTTTTTTTTTTTTTTGTTTTTTGCCGGATGGGAAATCATCAAATGACCCCCCCCACTCTGGGCGGAGCGGAGGGGAGTGTCAGACTTGTACTGACTAAAACCCATCCATGTTCCTTCTTTGCCCTTTGTGTTCCAGGGCCACGGTATCTCTTTCGAACAGTCCCGCAGCCCTGGCAGGCATCGGCCCATGCGGACCCCTACTTGAATGCTGACATCTCTTTGAGGCGCGCGTGGAACACGAACGCGCCGTCGACACAGCCTGTCGTCATAAGACGGCCGGACGGCGAGCTAGCCCATAACTCGCCGTCCACAGACCAGCGCCTACGGTGGTCGGAAGCCACCACGTGACCCCCGACGCCCAGGGCGTCTCCCGCGGCGGCTGGGACGTGAGGTTCTTTCCCTCTCACGTCCTGCCACCTCCTTCACTAGCATGACTGCTTCGCAGAAGGAGGTGACGGCTTCCCATTCTCTCTCGCTCCGGACCATGGCTTGAACCAAGGCCGGACGCGAGAGATCGCCGCCGCCAATCGCCGCTATGAGGACACGGCGGTGCTCCGCCCAAGCAGGGCAGACCTCCACGGTGTGTTCCACCGTGTCCTCCGGACGATCCTCGCAGTGGAAACACCCGGGCGTTTCCTCCCGCCCGATTCGGTGCAGGAACCTCCCGAAACAACCGTGTCCGGTGAGGACCTGCGTCAGACGGTAGGTGAGGGCGCCGTGGCGCCTCTCTAGCCACTCCTCAAAGAGGGGACTTATCGCCACTATGGTGGCGTGCCCTGCACGGGGTTGCGACAGTCGCTCTCTCCATGTCGCCATGAGATCACGCCGGAGGTCTGTCCGCTGAGCGGTAATTTGTCGCGGCAGCGGAGTTTCCCCCCTATATAGTGCTTCCGCGCGCCATTCATGCAGGCGCGCGAGGACTATCGCCTCCAGATCCCATGGCGGCAATCCGGCAAGGACGCTAGCCGCCTCGCCGGAGATCGTGCGGTACCCCCGGATTAGCCTTATGGCTATCACCTTTTGGGGCGCGTTCAGGTAGTGGGCGGCTTGCCGCCTCAAAGAACGCGCCCACACCGGGGCCCCGTAAAGGGCCATGGACCGCACGACCCCCGCGTAAAGCTTCCGGCAGGAGGCGTTTGGACCCCTCAGGTTGGGCAAGAGCCGCTTGAAAGCAGCCCCTGTCCGTTCCAGTTTGGGAGCCAAACGTCGGAAGTGTTCCACGAAGTTCCACCGACTGTCGAGGACGAGTCCTAGGTATTTCAACGTCGACCCGACGTCGATGGAAACCCCTCCTGCCATCAGTAGGGATCCCGACGGTGGCGCATTCCGAGGCCCATGAAAACACATGGTCTCGGACTTGTGCAATGCCACCTCGAGTCCCAATTGCCGGATCCTCTCCACAACTATCGCAACCCCGCGTGTCGTGTTTTCGGCCGCCGCCTCGTGCGACCTCCCTTGTGCCAGTACCAGCGTGTCGTCAGCGTAACAAACTACGCCGGTAGGGAGGTCGGCGCGCAGCACCCAGTCGTAACCGATGTTCCACAAGGCTGGCCCCAGAACCGAACCCTGTGGAACACCGCACGACATCTCTCGCCGGTTCCATTCTCCGCTCCAACTGGGGTAGATGACGGCTCTATCCGTCAGGTAGTCCCCGACCACACGACGAAGGTAGGTCGGCACCCCGTGATACCGGAGTGCCTCCGCAATGCAGGTCCAGGGCATGGAGTTGAAGGCGTTGGCGATGTCAAGAGACACCGCCAAGACAACCCCGCCCCGGGACACCGCGTCCCCCGTCGTGAGGGCTCTCACGCGCATGATGGCGTCCACCGTCGAGCGCCCCTTGCGGAAACCAAACTGGTGTTCCGCAAGATCCGGCCCCATCCCTGCAAGGTGCCCGGCGAGGCGGTTGGCAATGACTCTTTCAAAGAGCTTGCCCACCTCGTCGAGCAACACGATGAGCCGGTATGCGGACGGAGAGTCCGCAGGGCGCCCAGGCTTCCGGATGAGGACCAGCTTCCCCGTCTTCCAACGAAGCGGGAACTGGCCTCTCTCCAAGCATGCGCTTAGGAGCCCTTCCAGTCGGGGCCCGAGAGCCTCAGAGGCCAGGACCCAGGCTTTGCCAGGCAAGCCATCGGATCCCGGGGCGGTATTTCTGGCTTTCAGCCTGCGTACCGCCACTCTCAGGTCTACCCCAGTCACCTCCGGAACGTCATCGTCGTCATCGGTGTGGTCCGCTTCCGGCACCGCACGCGGTGACGGAGCCATAGGCGGGGGAGGATGCTCCCCTCGCGAAGGGAACAGAACGCTCACCACGTCCTCCACGAGCTCAGGCCGGAGACTTTGCGTTAGCGGGGGGGCCCGGGTGCGGAGTTTGTCCCGCACCATCTTGTAAGGGCGCCCCCACGGATCTCCGTTCAGAGACTCCAGCATCTCCTCGCAGGCCAAATGCTTGGCCCGCCGGACAGCCTCTTGGAGGGCGGTCTTTGCCGCTCTGTACCCCTCGTACAGCTCCGCCTCAATGGCTGCCGCATCCGGAGGGCGGATGCGGAGCCTGCGATGCCTGGCGTACAGGTGCCGCGCGGCAACGCACGCCTCGCGCAGAGACGTCAGCTCTTGCGACCACCAGTACACCTGACGCCGGGCGCTTCCTGGCCGAACTCGGGGCATTGCCACGTCGCAAATCTCGGACATGGCCTCCTGGAACCAACCCGCCTCGTTGTTGATGTCGGCAGGCCTGACCGGTGATGACACCCAGGATTGCACGATCGAGGCTTCCAGGAGGAGCTCCCGGTCCAGCTGCTTCAGCGCCCATCGCGGACCACTCGGGGCCTGTAGGACCGGTGCGCTTGAGGTCTGAGTGGAGACAGTCGACGACACGCGGTGACAGAGCGGGGCTAGCGAACGAGATGTCCACCACCGACTCGCCCCGCATCCGCACGCACGTGGGGACAGAACCCCGATTTAGGACGACTAGACCTGTCTCCAGAGCCCAGTCCTCCACCATCCTACCCCGCACGTCCGTGTAACGAGAACCCCAAGCCAAGTTCTTGGCATTGAAGTCCCCGAGTACAAGCACGGGGAGGGAATGGCTTCCGATGACGACACTCAACTCCGTGAGGGAGTTGTGGAACTCGGCGAGAATTCTGCTCGGGGAGAAGTAAACTCCCACTACAACGATCTCCCCGAACCGTGCTGCTACGCACCCCTGACCCTTCCTGACACTCTCAAGGGTCGGGGTACCGGCGGCGGCCGACGCAATTATGGTCACTGAGCCGCTATGGTCCTCCACCCAGTCATCCCTGGGCGGGACAAAGTACGGCTCAGCGACCACGGCGATGTTAATCGACCACTGCGCCATGCTCTGGAGCAACAGATCCTGAGCACAGGCGCAGTGGTTGATGTTCGCCTGGAGAAGGCGCAATGGGGCCGTTACTGGCACTTCATTTCAGTCCCCTCCCGGGCCCTCTGCAAGGGCCCCGCTGCGGAAATTGCAGCAGTAGCGGCAGCGGTGGCAACAGTGGCGGCGGCTGCGGTGGTGGCGGCTGCGGTGGTGGCGACGGTGGGGGTTTTGGCGGTGGTGGCGGTGGTGGCGGAGGGCCTTCCCTTGCCCCTGGCCTTAGCGGGTGTACCGCAGGCCTTGCTCCCTGCCCGGTGATCGGCCCGCTTGCCAGCTGTCTCGCGGCTTTCGCCGGAACATACGCCGCCTTGCCCTTCTTTTGGGCCACCGCCTTGCTCTGCCTCAGGGCCGCCGCCCTCCCGACTGGAGTCGGTTTCGCCAGAGCCGGCTTTTCGGGGGCCGACGTAACCCTGCTGGAGGGCTGGCTGGACGGCCCCGGTGCGGAGGCCGCAGCAGCCGCATATGTGGCCGACTTGTTTGCCGCTAGGGGGGGGCGCAGGACAATGCCCTCCAGAACGGAGAACCGCGCCTGGAAGGCAGCCAGCTCCTGCCGAACCAGGTTCAGAACCTGGTTCTCCACCGGCACGGGCTGACTTGGTCGCTGCTGGCCCCCATTTTGGGGCGCCTCGCGAGAGCCGGACTCGCGCAGATCGGCCAGGTCTGCTCGGAGCTTCTTGTTCTCCTCTTGGAGAAGCTCCGTAGCAGCCGTCAGGCGAGCGACCTCCGCCCGCAGTTTGGCAACTTCGTCTGGTGGAGGCCCCGCATATCTGGCCTTCGCTGCCGCTATGATAGAGGCGGCCGCTGCAGGTATGGCCCTTTGTCTAGTAGAGGGCTTCTGCTTGTAGGACACAGCCCTCAGCGCCACCTCCACCTCCTTCGCAAACTCGGCCTTGCGCTCCGCATCTGAGCCGCCGTCTGCGACCGCCTCGTCACCAGAGGAGCCCGAACGATCCACCCCGTGACCGGCCACCCCCGGGTGGCGCCCTTCCTCGGCAAGCCGCGCCGACCTCTCGGTGACAGAGAGGCCTCTCCCCTTGCCGCGGATCCCGCCACGCTTGCTGGTGGGGATCTTGCGAGCCAAAGCCAGCTCCCCCTCTGACGACGACTCTCGGTCGCCTACCGGCCTAGATCGCTTGCGTAGGAACTCCCTGTTCCCCGTAGCAGCCCCGGGCCTCCCGCGCCGGGAGCTCTCTGAGCCTCCCGCGCTCACATCGCTGGATGCGGCGCCGGACTCCGACCCCGCATCCCTCTCCTTCCTTCCTTCGCCGTTATCGGCCGTATTTTGGGTTAGTGTTGTTAAGTGTGGGGAAATAAAAAGTCCATCTGGGCAGTGCCCCCTGTACCCAGATAAGCCATAGCCAGGCCCGGCAGTGGTTCGCACTAACGACTGATTTTCCATAGGAACCCGTCAGCCATACATCTCCTCACGGTGCGCCGCCGCTTGAGATTCGGGGTAACTTTTTATAGAGGTTTTCTACCTCGTGGTCCGGGCGGTTAAGCCAAGACCCTCGGTCCCAATCGAAGCCGCGAGACGTGTTCCACGACACTTCGACGGAGGGATTACGATATCGACGGGGACAGTGAAGGACTGTGTCCTGCATGTCTGCTCGGAGGCAGGGTAAGTGCACACCGAGCCCGCCCTTGCTCCTCCGCTGTGCCCTCTGCTTTTCAGAGGGTCACGCGGAACAACGCCCCCTAGGCCCACAATGGGCCCCTCCCATGTCAGAATATTAAAAAAAAAAAAATTTAGGGCCGTTTTTTTTAGTGGTCTTAAAAGTTGAATCTGGATGGAGCAAGAAACTTACCTTTGTTTGTATTAAAGTTCCTTGGAATGGACAGCTAGTTAAACTGTTGGCAACATTGTTTGACACTGGAATACAGCTTTGAAGTACGATGACATAGAATTTGGTATCACAGAATGTGTACGGTGCAACCGCACAGTGTACAATTCAGCAGTTTACGCCACATTCATTTTAACTCACAATAATTAGTTCAGTTCGTTTTGATCTATAAAGTCAGCCAGGCGTTTTCGTTAAGCCGCGTCCCCTTTAGGGCCACGCGGCTCCATGAGGCCGAGCCTCGTGAGTGTGGACGTGAACGAGGCCTGAGCCGCGCGGCCTAGCACAGCCGCGCGGCCGGCCTCGCGTAACCTGACGGTTGTCGGTCTACTTCAAAGAAAGCCGCGCGGCTCTGGATAGTGAGGACGGGCCGCGCGGCCTGTCAGTGCGCTAGTGACCGCCTCTACATCGAGTTGTGTTTTTATTCGCGCCAAGATGAATTGGACGGACGAGCAAACACTTTTTTTAATTGTATTGTACCGGTATCGCCCGGTGTTATGGAACTGTCGGAGTAGTGTTTATAATAATAAAAACAAAATAAATGATGCCCTGGTGGAGATGGCCACCATTCTTGAAGTGAGCAAAGAGCAGTCAGATACTTGAAGTTTCACAATCTTTTTAGTCATTTTTCGAGAGAGTTACAGACAGATCCAAAAACGTCATCGCAGCGGTTTTTACGAATACTGCTGAAGCTAAACGTAAGTCCTGTTCTTCGTTCAGACGCCAGCACATCAAGCTACTACAATCCGTCAAATTTCTTTAATAGATTTTCAACTTTATCGCTAAAGATTTAGGTTCAAGGGTGATTGGGAAAATTTGACAGTTTCGGGAAGCTTGATGTGCTTACGTCTGTACCCAGGGACATCTTATCTTATATATAAAATTCTCGTGTCACAATGTTCGTTCCCGTACTCCTCCGAAACGGCTTGACCGATTCTCATGAAATTTTGTGAGCATATTGAGTAGGTCTGAGAATCGGCCAACATCTATTTTTCATACCCCTTAGTGATATAGGTTATAAAATTTCACGCGGACGAAGGTCGCGGGCAACAGCTAGTAATATATATACTTAGGAGGTCTGTACATGTCAAAAGAAACTGCTGGTAATATATCTATATAGTCTGTCTGTGGCATCTGCGCAAGTTGGGCCGCGCGCCTCTTTAATGTGGACGCGTTACAAAAAAACACAAAAGCCCCGCGTGGCCCAAAACCTTTGTTCTCATATTATTACATTCGCAAAATATTATATTCGCAAAATATTATATTCTCGAATTATTATATTATCAAAATATTACACAAAGAACAATCACAGCGAAAAATGTTTTTAATTTGAGGGAAACAATAATAAATATTTGACATCATCACATAGGTTATTCATCACATATATTTGTCTCGGATGGGAATCAAACCTACAACCCCTTTTTTTAAGGTTTACCTACCTTCTGTAAAATAAATCTAACTAATGATTTTATATCACCAGTAGTAGGTAATCCTGAAGATATGCATTAATATAATATTATGTGCATTTATATTGAAGTTTTAATAGATAAACTCTTTGCTAGTAGTTCCTGTCAGATTACAATGAAAAACCTATGTTTGTACTAGTGTCAGTTTTTATTTATCAATTGTTTTTGATGTATAGTGTGACATTGTGAAAAATATTTATTGGGAATAAATTTTGCATTCTGATTAATAAATATTAAAATAAAAATGTCTGAAGATAGTCAAGCCAAGTTTATAACGAGTCAAAAAGGCAAGTCTGTTTTTTATATAACGGTTACAAATACAACTTCTTCATGAAAAATAAAAATGGTACAACCAACTGGAGATGTTGCAACCAAAGGGAGTGCAAGACTTCGATTACATTAAGTTTGGATAAGAAAGTCGTTAGACAGCCCAAACATAGTTGCAGCGTTGATTTTGAAAGAAATATAATTGATATGGCAATGGAGGAGTGCAAACAAGAAGTATGCAAAAATTTTGAACCCTTTCCAAAAATATTTGAAAAGCACTTCTTGGGAAAACAAGTTTTTCAAAATAAAGAGTATCTGATCCCATCATTTACGTCCAAAAAGGATACGCTGTACAGGAAACGAAATAATTTTTTGAATGTCGGTACATCAAAGACTACAAGTAATGTGAGATTGCCACACCACATTGTGCAAGTTTTTTTTTTATTTGATGATTATGATGGTGAAACGGATGATAGAATTATAATATTTTCGATGTTACCTGCTCAAAAGCTACGAGAATTATTCCAGACAATTGATATTGTATACGGAGATGGTACATTCAAGGTGACACCGTCGCCTTTTTACCAATTGTACACCTTACATATTGATATCGCACGAAATAGTTTTGTACCTATTGTCTATGGCTTATTACCAAATAAGAACACAAATACATACAAAAGGTTCTTTTCTGTACTTAGAAATCAATTTCGTATGAATATTAGTTCATACAAATGCGATTACGAAATTGCTGCAATTAATGCTATACGTGAGGTATATCCAGAAATAAAAGTAAAAGGCTGTTATTACCGTTTTTTAAATACTGTGTTTAGAATGAGTAAAAAATTGAATTTCAACGAAACTCACTTAGGTCGCAAAATCACACAGTTGTGCACAAGTTTGGCTCTGTTACTACCCAATCTAATTCCAGAAGCATATCTTGCTATATATGAAATCGCACCAGAGACGGAAGTTTCACAGAAATTTCTAGACTATTTTAATAACCAGTGGATACAAACCATTACCAAAGATATTTTGGTAAAAAGAACCGCACTACGAATGCAGTGGAAGGATGGCACAGAAGAATTAACTGTCGAATTCCATCTCGACCAACCATTTTCCAATTTTTAGTAGCATTAAAAGTAGAAGCTCAAATTCAAAATAAAAGATTGCTAAAAAGTGCTTTCCACTGCCCTGATAAAAAAAGATCTTTAAAATACATTGAAAATGATAGAAAAATTAATTGCATTATCACAGACTGCTTATCCAACAAAATTCAATCAATAGAATGCTTAACCATGTTAGCGGCGTTGAATAAGCTCCCATAAATTTTCCATGATGTACTTATATACTTTTGCAATTTTTATTATTGAGCGGCTGTACCAATCGTCGTGCTTGGAAACAGATGCCACTTGTGAAAACTTGTATGCACTTGATCACTCGGGATTTGTTTAGTTTCAGTTATTATTAATTATATTTTATTAATGATAAATGCAAATAATTTTGCAATACTGTATGATACTGCAATTAATTTTTATTTTAATATTGTATTACGTTCGAAAGTGTTTCCATGATGCCTAGGTATTGGAATAAAGAGATTTTGATTTAAATAAATTCATTTTTATTTTTCACTGTGTTTGATTGTACTTCTAATATTTTGAGAATATAATAATTCGAGAATATAATATTTTGCGAATATAATATTTTGCGAATGTAATAATATGAGAACAAAGGGCCCAAAAAGCCGCGCGGCTCGTAGTGGGGACGCTGCTTTACAGCCAACAATCGACGCGTCACTCATTTCATTTCCACACCATCAGTCCATTAAGCTTATTTTATCTTTAGTATCTTTCGGACAATACAATAGTCTTTCAAAGTACTTTAACATCTTTCATTCCAATCACCCATCATCTAAAAGTAATGTATGGTCTAACAAGGGATCATACAGAATGACCACTGTGCAGTTCAAGGTGGCGCTGCCTGTCAAGAAAAAGTGTATGATATGTCAAACTTGGTACATTTACTTTAGTTCTCTGTTTTCTCGCTTGCGCTTAAATTTGGTTGAAGTGTACCATAAACCATAACAGAAAGGGTATTACAAAAGTCAAAAACCTCAGACACTCCTGTTAGTATAATAAAGAGAACTCTGTGGTCACTCCTGACCTAAAATAACTTCAGTTCAGTCAACTTCACACTGAAGTTGACTGAAAGTAAATAATCAATAAAAAACAATTAACTTATCACATTGCAATACATATTATTTTCATTTGCATATAAACGAACTAAGCTGTACCGGTCCCACTTACTATAAAAGCCGCCATTTGTTAGAACCTTTCAAGTTTGATAGCATTTATGGAACTTGGCGGAGAGGAAACTGGCGCTGGCGAAATGGGACCATCAGATAGAAAATCCGAAACAGCGCGCTTAGTAGCCTCTAATAACGACACATCGCCAAGTTACTTGAATCTCGTGTCGAATATTTGTGGGCTGCTATTCCTGGCTATCATCATGTACTCTTGTTTTAAAGACGACGTCTCTCTGTTTTCGTTTCATCCCACTTTAATGACACTTGGGGTAAGTTCAGTGCAGACTAACGAATAATAGAATAAATAATTTATTTCAGGAATACAGGATTACCTTATAATAATGACATGAAATTAAAAATTATTAAGTACAGCATTTACATCAAGATATTGAGGCATTATTGTAGCTGATAGTAAACTGCGCGTTATTTTAGTATAATATAATATCTGTTTCTATTTTCCAGTGGATGATGTTTATGACTTCTGCAATGCATGCTCTAACTCCAGGTGACTTAGCCACAGGATGGATGCCCATACGATTGAAAAGTGCTCGCCATTGGGTCCTTCAGGTGATAGCTGGCACTACAGTATTAACAGGATTCATTGTAATAGTAACTAACAAGTTTCTGAATGATTTTCCACACTTTGTTAGTTTTCACAGTAAATTTGGATTGGCATCATTCATTTTTATGTTGCTCACTATGCTTGGGGGTTTGGGTGCTCTTAATAGTTTGAAATTGAAAAATTACCTTCCTCCCATTTACACAAAATTGATACATACATCTGCTGGTCTACTGACATTCTGTTTGGGGGTAACAACCATCCTGCTTGGTCTCTTCTCTAACTGGTGGAAGAACCCAGAATGGATGACAGTCGTTTGTTTCATTTTGGTCTTAGTAAGCACAATAGCTACAACATTGAGGCCTATTTTAAAGATATATATTCGTCTGAGGGAAAGACTGGACATCCAGAATTAATGAATCTAACCTAACATTGATTTTTTCCTTA
Organism: Noctua janthe; assembly: GCA_910589295.1. Taxonomy (NCBI): domain Eukaryota; kingdom Metazoa; phylum Arthropoda; class Insecta; order Lepidoptera; family Noctuidae; genus Noctua; species Noctua janthe. The sequence goes on from OU342560.1 coordinate 8,194,958, forward strand.
CCAAGATTGAAGAATTTGTAAATGACAGTGGCATGTGATATTTTGTTTCATAATGTTGTATCAGAATTTGCTTAAGTTGATGTTCCTGCAAACTTATTAATTTTAATTTGTTTTAGAAGGTGTTATTTTATTTTATGGTGCATAATAATTAACTTAATCAATACATATGATTGTTTATACATATATCAGTCTGTGTTATGAAAAATCTATTTGTATAAAACCTATTTAAGCACAGTCAGTAGAGTAAATAAAAACAATATGTGTGATTTAATAGGAATTCCATCATTAATAGTGAATATGTATATCAATTTATAGAAACCTTTTATGACATATTTTTATTTTATAAGTAATAATCTATGATGTTTTCTAATTTATACCTATCCTATTTACAATATTTAAATGTAGGTACCTATCATTATGATAATAATTGTGTACAATACTTTTTAATATTAAATTACAGGATATCATAAATTATTTAGATATCCTGTAAATATACTTTTTCTAATACTTATGTGTATTAAAAATATATTATGAATATATTCAATAATGTTATGCTTTCTATGTCTAATGGGCACAAGTTTACCTATTACTTATTTTTACTGAAAAAATATAATGTATTGAATATAAAATGAGTCCTGACAAAAATGAAAGTTTTGAAAAGAAGAAATAGGTAAGTCAAATAAAATCTTAACCTTCCATAATGTCTGGTCATTAATTTTTATGTATGTACTTAATTATTGTTGTGAAATTTATTCCATCAATAAAATTGTACAATGATATAATAAACTATCAATGGCTTTAGCTAGTAATAATTTTAGGCATAAGAACTCTTCTTCCTGTAGGATATTTTCAGTACTATTGAAATTCAATCTCTATTTATTGATTACTAAATGGAAGAATTGGAGTTGACACAGTTGAAGCACAAATGGCAAGGGCACAGGATTACCCAAAGGCAGACTTAATATGTTCTGAGAGGCCAAGAGACTGAACGTTCTGAGCTTAGGAAGCACAGTTTAATCCCAATATTTTATAAAAAATTTACTGATTTACCTTTCGATCTGATTTTATAATATTTCCTAAATACAATAAGACTACATTTATTACTGTAGATATCATAGATATATTTCTATGGTAGACGTAGTGCCAAATAATATTCTTTAGGTGTCATGTCACAAATGTATTTACTGAGATAAGATAAGATGTGTATGTAGTGATGTGTAGCGCAGTTTCTGCTTCATGTTAAAAAATATATCAAGGCATAATTGTATAAATGTAATGTATGTATGTATTCTTAACCAATAAACAGTTGGAATAGCAAGCAGCTCATGTCCTGTAATTATTTTGTAACAATAACCTAATACTATTGTAGTTGCAACTCTTAGCTACTTTTTCAGCATTTTGCGACATCCGCTGTCCAAGTGTGCCTAAGTTCAGCTAGTTTCAGCAGTCTGCTATTAACTGCTATTATAGTCCTTTTATATTTCGTTTACTTCTTGACAGCAGCAACCCAATAACAGCCTTATATAATGAGAATAAAGGTCACTGTTGTTTGATAGACTTGCCAGTGAAAATAATGCCCAACCAGAAGTAAACTATAAAAGCACCGCCAGTCTGTGGAATTTACTGTCGGCTTATCTGTCCGCGATAATAATTTTATCCCTTCAAGGTACGAGTGAATAGGTTTTTTTTAGGCAAGCGTGCTAGGCCGCAGCATAGCTTCACACCAGGCGAGATGAGACCAAGCGCAAGCCTTAGGTGTACCTAAAAATAATAAAGCGACATGATGATTGTGAGCACACTACCTAGATATGATTGTGACTTAAGAACTACATTAATATTATCACCTTTCTAATTTATTTATTTTTTAACTACCAACTTCGTACACGTCTAGACTGCGGGGTAGCCGGATACGCAAGCAGTCGCGACTAATCGGTGCCCAATCGGCATTCTCATTGAAAATTAATCAACACCAAAATTTCCGAATTACTATAGGTCCCTCAGTTTTTATATGTATTTTTTAATGTGGCAATACTTAAACACCTCTCACGCAATAGCAGGGTTACCAAATTATTTTTTTCCCTAGCGCAGGAAATAACTGAGAAAATAAATTCAAATCAAAATTGTTTTGTTATATAAGGTCCCATTAAAATAGATGGACAAACTTTTAGAAATCATTTAGATCACTAAAATAAGGACAATGGCAAAAAAAGAGAAAAACGCATTAGATACTTACAAGAACAAAAATCAACTAACGTGTCAACATGTCTTGTTATCTCATATATAAATATGCGAGTGCAAGCAGAGGCGGCGCTAGGCGTAGGCGACGTGGGCCACCGCCTACGGCCTCGCATTACGAGGGCCGCCTCGCACCTCAAAAACCCATTACCAAAATTGGGATAAATATTTTTCAATTGTTTTTTAATTTATAACATTGCTTCTTGCGCCACCAGAGGGCCTCGCTAAATGTACCTTGTTCACATAAAATTGTGCTCTTGCCCCGCCACTGAGTGCAAGTACCTATGTGATGGATGTGTTTATTCCAGAGTGCCGGCAATTATTCTTTCTTATGCTTGGATATCTTTGGTAAGACGTACTGAACGCTGCGTTAAAATTTGTCCATTTTAATGGGACCTTATGTTTATGTATAACTACGGTGTGTTCGTGTTCCACGCGCGCCTCAAAGGGATGTCAGTAGGGAATGCAAATCCGTTCTGCTTTAAAATCCGGATTTTTAAGAACTGATTTTTGGTCCAATCCGGATTAATTACACGACAAAAATAATAGGGTACTCCCTTTCTTCTCCTAAAATTGTTTGTCCGAAAATCATTATTCATAACACGTTTGCTATAAACTTCAGTAAACATAATGTTCAAAAATTCGAAATTTTGTTTTACATAATTATCTTTACTTCAAAAACTATTTTGTCATAATATCGAGTACTATAATAATTGAATCTCCTAATTTCGCATGAAATAAAGTTATATGTCCTAAGTATTGTATTATATTATATTGTGTACTATTACCGCAAAGCATGGGTAATCAGCAATTTTCCTAAAAAATATCCTAAAAGTCTTGCTAGCTGGCGTGAGGAGCGTAGGCCGAAGGCCGGCGGAGTGACGACGATGTTTGCGATAGAAAGTGGGTGTGTTATGTAAAATGCGAGCGTAGCGAGCGCGCGTTACGTAGTCATTAATATTTATGACAAACTGATTTAGGGCATATTGTATTTAGGGATTTCAATTTTATGGCATGTGATATTAGGTTCGGGTAAATTATCATTCGGTCAAATGATGATTAGGACAAAAAAGATTATGGCACTTTAGATTATGGATAAAAAGTTAGGGAACACAATAGAGAACCAAATAATAGACTTCTTTTCAAATTAATAAACATAACAAAAGTAACAAAACAATTTAACTTCACTTTAATCAACATAAATTTAACATTTTATCTTTCGTTCTTTCTTATTCGATTCGCAACATGTTTTATGTTACTAAATAATCATGCTATTAAAGAAAAACAACAAAAAAGTATGTTATTTTTGAAACATACAAGTGTGACCTCAAAAATAATAAGTGCTGCTGCGAATTCAGTAACACATATTTCCTGCTGCGGAAAAGCACGCTCTGATTCGACGATTGTAGGGGGAATGCACTGAAGGTGCTTGTAGGCGGCCTCCAAGTATTGTCCTCGTGTCAGCCTTCTCTGTGGTTTTTTTTAACAACCGTACTGCGATCGCCAAGCCGCCTGACAAGCGTGGCCGTTATGGCAAAACCCTCCCTTTGAGGGAGGCCTATGTCCAGCAGTGGACGTCTTTCGGCTGAAATAATGATGATGATGAACCTTAGGTATAATTTGCACTAATTCGCATCTGGAAATAACATTTAAGGAACGAATTTGGCAAAGGTTTTTGAAGTAACAAGTTTGGAACATATGTTTATACCAAAGCGGTTGTTATCTGTCGGTGCTAGTCTATTAATCTACGTCATGTAGAAAATGCTGAAAATGAAAATAAAGTCCTGTGACTAAAGGATATAAATTTGATTACATTTTTGTATACAACCTGGGAACATCATGAGGTATACGTACGCAGTTTAATTTATTGGCGTATTATTGGCGCCAACCTGTATAAAACTAGATCATTCGCCGACAGTCGCCATTGTGTACCGTTTTATGTCGCAAACAAGTGCTCTCTAAAAATGATCAATTGTGCAGTTTCCTGTTGTAAACTCAGACCAACAAAAAAAGGATGACCGCGAACATCAAAATCAAAACTGAAGCCACCTTTTTATCTATGTGTGTGTGTGTCGAAGGGCTGCCATTTGTTAAAGTTTTTCCCTATAATTTGGGGAATGATATATGGGTAGAATAATATTGTACGAATAAGATATTGTTGAGTATGGTATTTGAATCTGTATTAATTGGAAATATATAATATTAAATACATAACAAAAGAAAACTGGAATATTATTACTCGAAGTAAGAAATCATATTTAAATTTGTTTAATCGAATGAGGAAATTTGAAATCATATAATGGTAACTCTCGCACTTTGTCACTGCTTTCGTTCGTTGAGGTTTTGTGTTCCAAGTTACAAAATTCATAGTCAATTAACTAAAAAACGATGTTATTTCTAGTACTTTATGTAAAAAGTGATTCCATGAGACTTTTTAAGTGATTGGCTATTGTTTTACAAGATTTCACTACACAGGAAGGCATAATTTTTTTTTAATCAATTTTATCTAGACGACTCGAGACGTACGCACGACGGCCAATCAAGCTTTACATAACCAGTTTATGCGGATCTCTCGTTGTATAGGAATTCTATACAAAGCGAGGCCAAGTTATATTGGAAATATACAGCTTCATGTGCCGCCGTGTGTGTGCATAGTTTTAGTGTAGTTATGTGCGTGAGCGTTTATATTTACTTGCAGGAGCGCGGTTTTGTGGCTTCGCTTTTGAGGTTCGCGGCGCTCTGTCTTCCTTTTTTTTGTTGGTCTGAGGTTGTAAAAAATGATCTACCACTCCAAATCTGCAAAATATGGTGTTTTGTATCACATGTAAGTTTATAATAAATATGCACTAACATGATTTGATTTAAGGGGGAAACTAGGGGAAACGCCATGGTAGCCCTCAAAGTTCAAGTTTTTTTTACGTTTTTTTGCAATTTTCAGGTCAGAGTCAGGTTGTACGTTGAACAAAATATGATTCGCCACCGTAAATGTTTCTACAGAATTATACTCATAAAATATATCAATACAACCGCTTTTAATTTTATCCCATTGAATGACTTTCATTTCGCTGACTGCCTAGAACTAAAACACTGAAATCAATGCTTCTCGAAAATGTTTAAAGACATAGGTTGTCGTTTTGTAAACTTACTTAGCCTTCATATTTGTTTTATTATTTCTGTGAATATTTTTAGGGTGTCAGAATTAGATTTTCGAAAGGAGTTCGGGGGATTTTAAAATATGTGGGTGGCAACACTGTAGTCATAAACTGTCATTTCTGAGGTTTTCTGTCATTTGCACGTGTGTAGGTGTGACCGGGAATTACAATTCGTAACAATTGTGATTATTGTGAAATTAGCGAAATAAATTTTAGTGACTTGATATATCAAATACAGAACGAAACAGAAATAATAGTAAGTTCTTTACAGCCTTCTATGTTTATATATTAGCGAGTACAGTCACTAAACTTTTGGTACACATTGTTGTTATCACTTTATTTTTTATCATAGTTATAATTATAACACAAGACTACCGTAACGGAGACCAGAATTTATTGAATTGGAAAATAAAACACTTTTTCATCCAAATAATCTTTATTCACATTATTTCTTAGAGGTGGATTGGATGGTATAGTATCTATTGATACTTTGTAGCTAACATTTTTAACTATTTTGTTACAGCTTATTTATACAGTAAAGCAGGCTAGACACCATGGCCCATTCATCGGGTTCCTCCGGGAATTTAAAGAATGGTTTCATTGATTTTACCGCCGGTTCTTTAGGTAAGATGATATTTTTTATTTATCATTTAGTTTACCTATACCAAAAAGTTGTAAACTAGTTAAAGAAACATTATGTGTTGTTAGGTTGATCATGAAATAAAACCTATATAAAGCAATGAATTGCATGATACTTGTGGCCCCCGAACTTTGCCTGAGCAAGTAGCTTTAAATCTGCTACTAAATAATCTCAGTCAGATCCAGCCTGTTCCTATGTTAGCAGCATAGGGACAGCCCACAGCCCACAGCCCCAGCGACGCCCTAAGCAGAGACTCGTATCGCACGGGGGGTGCCCTTAGTGTGCTATCGCTTAGTTTACATGTTTTGTGCCCCTGGCTGGAGGCCTTACACTCAAGCCACACACAGGATAGTCCGGTTAAGCAGAAGCCAGCCATATAGATAGACCTGCGAGATGCCATGTTGAGAAAACAAAATTATACTGGAGGCTAACTGTTTTTAGAACAGATTTGGATGTTACAATACAGACATTTTTTTTTTGTTTTCTTTTATTTTCATTTTTTTTTCTGATTAGGTGGGGTAGCAGTGGTGTATGTTGGACAGCCACTAGACACAGTCAAAGTAAAGATGCAAACATTCCCACATCTTTACAAAGGAATGTATGACTGTCTGAAGGTAACCTTAAAGAATGATGGTATACTCAGAGGTTTATATGCAGGCACTACCCCAGCCATCATGGCCAATGTAGCAGAAAATTCTGTACTTTTCGCAGCTTATGGATATTGCCAAAAGTTTGTCTGTAGACTTAGTGGCGTTGAGGTAAGAATTTTTATTTTTTTTTATTTAAAATAATGTAGTGCAAATAATAATTGGTTTATTAGGAAAAAAATAATATTGTTTATCTGACATACTAGAAGTTTGTTTATTTTGATCACTTGTATATTTTTTTCAATTATCCACATTGTGCTGGCCCCAAGTAACATTAGACAACGGCAGGTAGAAGCAAATGATGGCTTTTTGTAGGGTTTTTACATCAGGAATTCCTCCATAGCAGCCACAGACTCTGGATTTGTGCCTGGTTGATGCATAGACCTGCCCCCTAATTTGTGGGACTTAAACATAACTGGCGAAATGTGGGAGTAGTGTACTATGAGATACACCTCTGCCTAATTCTTCGAGGATTACAGACGTAATATTCCAGTAGGTGTGGGCAGGAAGAGGCAAGTCATGTATATGTCTTGTACATTAATTCATATACTCAATATTCCACAATTCTTTTTCTCTAGTGAAAATGATCACATAAATTACTGTCTACAAGATAAGGACATTCAGTCACCCTTGTCATTTTTATTTCATCAAGTAAAACAAAAAAGGTTATCAGAAGTGCCCTTAAAGTTCCTATATACAAGATTCTTCAGTTTATTTATGGGTGTTTCTTGTATTTCAGAAAGTTGAGAATTTATCTGCCTTGGGTAATGCGTCGGCCGGTTTCCTGGCAGCTTTCTTCTCTTCATTCACACTGTGTCCTACTGAATTGATCAAGTGCCAGCTACAAGCCCTGCGGGAAGTCAATGTGCAGTCCTCACAAGCAGTTGTATGTTTCAGTACCAAATTATAGGAAAAATGTATAATTTTTACCCTCAAAATTCCCTTGGTTACTATGTGTCAATAATATGTTTTATGTTTCATAATGCTTTCAACGGTTACTTTTCAGCTATTTATAACTTATCTAAGTTGTATACAACTCAAAAACGAACACCATTTAAGACTCATTTATGACTTATCTTTTGTTTATGTATGAGCATGTTATCACAGCAAATCACTTCTATATCATATTTGCGATATATTTTTGTTCTGACCTTCAAAGTAATTAAATATGTTTACATGGAATTTCCTTGGCAGGTAAAAGTGTCGCCGATTCAGCTCACGCAACAGATATTTAGACAATATGGCATTCAAGGTCTGTTCCGAGGTCTGGTCCCGACCATCATGAGAGAGATGCCTGGATACTTCTTCTTTTTCGGAGGATATGAAGGTAATTAATTCTGCCATGACAAGGTACCTGAATATCTTGCAGGTCAAAATGTATCAGGAAGATATGAGATTTTCTCCATGAGATTAACATGGTAATCGCGTAAAAATAAAATCAGCTGTCCCGCACAAAACTTCAATACCTACTTGTATATACATATATATATATATATATATATATATATATATATATAAATCTCTCTCTTGGTCGCACTTCTCCGAAACGGCTCGACCGATTTTTATACAATTTTTCATGTATGTTTGGTTGGTATGAGGTGAGTAAAGTATAGGGTCTCACTATTTATAATCGAAATATTTTCAGAGAATCATCTAACGGCTATAACAAAGCCATTTCAAGGGATTTTTTATTATCTGATCATTTTTTTATAAAAAATAAATAATTTAAAGTTACTTGACCCACAAAATAAATACTGTCTCCTTATTTTTAAGCATCCATTACGCTGGTTTACTACGTCGTATTTACCTACTGTCATTGTTAGAATATAGGAGTAAAGGTTTTATAAAAAGTCTCAAAAAATTTAAGAATTATTATTTTTGTAAAAAAAAAAACACTCAGATAATTTTTTTTTTCGTTGCTATGGCGACTTTACGACTTATAGAAGTTACTCTTAAAATATTTCGTGTATGAAAAGATAGACCTTATATATTTCAGGCCGCTAGGTTGTCAAATATAAATTAACGCGAGCGAAGCCGCGGGCAAAAGCTAGTAATCTATTTATTGTAATTTTGTGTGGATATCTTTTAATTTTGTGTGCAATAAAGAATAAGTATGCTGTTCTTCATGGAAAAATGATGTCTTAAAATATTTTTTAAATGTTACAGGAACAAGAGAGTTATTAAAGAAGCCAGGTCAGACTAAGGATGACATAGGTTTTATAAGGACAATGATCGCCGGCGCAGTGGGCGGACTAGTCCTGTGGACTATCATATTCCCGTCAGACGTTATCAAGTCAAGAATACAAATATCAAATAAGAGTCAGAAGTTTCTGACTGTTGGATACGATATTGTACAGAAAGAAGGTATGTTATCTTTTAGTTTATTTGCTAAGATTTGCTTGTCTCTGATATCTCTAGTATAAATGTTTATTTTTCTTAATACACGTGGCGTAGTAATTGTCGGGTGATCTAAATTATTATCTTCGAGTATCGTTAATTTGTCTTAAGATTTTCCCATAACAGGGGGCTACCATCTCATAAGACAGTATTATTTTAGTTATATTATTTTAATCTTATCTACGTGGGAAAGAGATGGAACTACGCATGTCGTTTATGTCTTTCTAACACTGAAGTAAGACAGGTAGGCCTCCAAGACATCGCATAACTTTTACATAAGTCGCAAATTCGCACCATAATTTGTTAAAGTGCAAAGCAGGGCTTCTCTTGTCTGCTGGGGTGGCGACCAAAAAGGCGTCATCACAATGTACAACATTGAAGCGGAAACATCACTCAAAATCAGTGAAATTAAGTTTTGAATGACCTAATATTAGTCCAAGCGATGACCAAAATATTATGTCAAACATATGAAAAATATAAATTTAAATAATGCTTATGTGTTATTTGCCCGTTCATCTGCCCCCACCCTTATAAAACAATAAGGTGGCAATTGTACACATTTTAAATGAAAACATTAAAGATTAGCACAGTCGATAATACTAACTTGAGATAATATTAAACGTGCAATGATAAATAAGTATCTCGTCATTCACTTTGACCTCGCCAGCGTAAGGAGCGATAAGAAACATAATTCAATGAACGCTAATCGTCTTCTGGGGTAAACAGTGATAATATAAGACTTTTTTCATCATTCATTATTTCTCGACGAATCGGTAGGAAGCAGTTAGCCATTTATCCATGCTCCCATCCTTTTCCGTCATTTGCTAGAGCGAAAAACAGAGCGGGAGTGCTATCGCAAGCGACAGCATCACAATGCGCTCGGCAACATGCATTCAGATGAGCCGCAACCCTTAAGCACACTTTAATGGTAACAATGCTTTTATTTTCATAGGAGCAAGGACATTTTTCACTAATTCATCCATGCACGATTGATCGCATTTCACGAATTCGATTTCACACTGACATGAGCAACTCTCCTATAGTTTTTCTAAAAAAAAGTCATACTTCTTCCTAGCTCTATCCCACTTTAGGTGGGGTCGGCTCCTAATTTTCTGGCGCCAGGACAATTGTTGTCCTGGGTTGTCGGGTCGGGCAGTTCTTTCTCCAATAGGAGCTTCGTCATGCTAGTCCACCATATAGCCGGAGGTCGTTCTCTACCTCTCGTATATTGAGGTAATTGTTGCAATGTTTTCTTCAATACGTGTTCCTCGTTTCTTCTCATCACGTGACCATACCATCTCAGACAGCTCTCTGTTATTTTCTCTGGTATAGAGGCGACTACCACGGATATGCTCGTTTCGTACTTTGTCTAGTCTCGTCACGTCTCCAGACCACCTCAGCATCTTCATCTCGGCAGTGTGAAGCAAAAATAAAGTCATACTTGTGAGGTAAAAAAAAGACGAAAAGACCACGGGTAGGGCATGCACGTGGGGCAAGGTAGGGCGCTTGCCCCACCCTGGTCCAGGACTAACAACAAAATGATTAATTTGGGAATAAGAATACAAAATTACCGCGCGAAGCAATGCACTTTCGATAAGTCAGTAGTTAAAGCATTTTTGTGTGTTCTTGCTACTTTTCGAGTTTTCTTACTTATGCCCCACGCGTATGCAAATCCCGCGTACGCACATGATACTAGCGTACGTATATCAGAAAGTCGACGGGGTGATCTGCGTACAATGCTAACCTCAGGCTGTAACAGTAATGGTTCAATCAAGATTGTAACAAGAAAGAAACTCTTCACCATACTTTGTTACTCAAAAAAAAAGGACAAACAAGGCACTATCTGAACTGCTGAAGATAAAAAATATAAAATGAAAGATTTGACCCTCATATCACTCTAATGAACGACCTATAAACGTTTGCATCGAAAAATCAAAAATGTGGAATAGTCGAAGATGTTTAACATGTTTTGATGTGTACAGAATGAGGCCATCAGATTTATAGTTTGCTCGGATCAACCAACATGTATGATGTTGGGGAGTGTAATGCAATCCTGGCTTGACCTTAATCGGAACAACCTCGGATTTTATACAAATTAGCAACTTTTGTTTTAAAATAGTTAATTGTTAGTTTTTACTCTTACTGCTGATCTTATAGGGCAACGTTATAGCTCAGCGATAAAGCCCTCTAAAAGTATAAATAAAGAAAAAAGTTAGGTAATGCCATAAAACTATTTACATAATAAAGTCTATATTTCCAGGTGTGCTGGCTTTATACAACGGACTCAAACCAACGTTAGTGCGGACTATCCCGGCAACAGCAGCCCTCTTCGTAGTCTACGAGTACTCGAAGAAATGGATGCACCAGTCTTTTGACGACTAACCCAGCCGTGATAGGGGTTATAGTGCAATTACAATATTTAAGTTATTTTTGAACTGTTATAAACTGAGGACTCTAAGGGATTTTGCTCACTTAACATACTGATAAACACCGTCTTGGAACAAAAGGATCGAATTTTAAATAGTAGAATAGGCTAGTCGCATAAAATTTGAAAATTGGTTAGTATGTTACCTTTGAAAGTATTTTAACCAAAATACATATTATTTATAATGAAATCGAACTCCCATCCACATTATGTATTTTACGTTTTAAAAACCCTATTTAATTTTACCGCGAAAAACGCTTGAAATTGGTATGGTGTCTTCAATGACGCCGCACCGTGGCAAATGAACAACAAAATAAACACCATACAATCCTCTGTGTGATAGTTGTTACTTTTACTGCTGTCGATTTTAATAAATTCTGATTCCATAACGATGTGATTCATCAAATCAGCTAAAACCGGGCAAGTGCGAGTCGTACTCAAACGCACACAGGGTTCCGTAGCACCAAACTATATAATACAAATATTTTGAAGGCTCATTCATATGTTGTATTGTATTACATTCAAGAGCAAAACTAAATTTAATTTTCATAGTATGGCAATGAAAAACAAAGTTACTGCTGCAGTTTGATGAAAAAGTCCCATATCTCAAAAACTAAACATCAAATCTTATTCAAATTTTTTTCGTTGAAAGTTTTTTTTACGTTCTACAATCTCGAAATTAAAAGGGGGAGGGGAGGGGGCACATTTTTCCATTTTGGAATTGTCTTTAAATGGAATGTGCGCCACAGTGGCATGTCGTAATGCTTTCTGATTGGCGTTCACAGTCGTGTGTCTGAATGCCTAATATTACCGAATTTATTTTCTGAAAATATTATTAATCTTTTATAATAAACTAGCTGTTGCCCACGACTTCGTTTGCCAAATTGATCAAATTTCACACTAAGTTCAACCGTCGTTTTAACCCCTTAGGGGATTAATTTTCAAAAATCCCTTCTTAGTGCCCACTTACGTCATTTAAGGAACGTTTGTGCAAAATTTCATGCTTCTAGACCCACCGGTTTCAGCTGTGCGTTGATCAGTCAGTATCTTACTTTATAAATATGTATAGATAATTTGGTTTTTTGTTATCTTCACAATATCATGATCCATCATTAGAAACTACAATGAATCCGATTTATTTGTAGCAGGTACTAAGACACAAGCCTATTAAGTATGTAGGTACTAAAACGTCCTTATTTCAGCAATGTCTCAAATCATAATTTATGGATCTCTTTGTGTGTGTAACATACCTACTTAAATCATTTTTAGTAGTGTAGACTTAATAAGCAACTACCTATTCACGATTAGTTGCAGAGAATTAACTGCAAATTGAATTGAACGCAATAATTCCATAAATTATCAATCATCAATGCATTTATTACTTAGCTGATCCTATACGTACTCATCGTTGCGTTTTATGCTGTGATAACTATGTTCCATTATGACAGTATTTATCAGATATTGTGACCGTTTGGGCAATATTCAAGAGCTAGGAGGGCTCGAAGTGATATACAAGTACCATAGTTAATACTAATTAGTATGTTGAATTATACAAATAAATAAGTATTTTTGTTATTCATCCTGATTATTTTTTTATCAAGCTAGCAAGTGTGTCATATCAAGGTAGGTATTTAAATGCGTAGGCAGTAGACAGGTATAACACTAAGTAATTGCGCCATTGTGCGTTCATAACTGTGGAAAATTCAATTTCTAATCAAACCAAATATACTAAGCATAAAAAAGTATTCATTATCAATAGAGAATAGAAAGTCAATATTATCCTTCGTGGCGGAGGCTGCAGAGGACACAATCAATTAGAAAGGCGCCTTAATATAAAAATAATAATGGAGGCAGAACCTGAATAGATACAAGAGTAATGTGAAGAGCATTAAATACTACAGGACCTACATGTTGTAGTATGTACCTAATGTTATAAACCGATAGTTGTTAACATTGTTGATTATTGTTGTAACAAGGATACACTCACATTTTTATCTACAGAAACGATACACTGAGCCCGTTGAAGAAGACAGGATTATTTTTTCCACTGATTTTTATCAGATAAACAAACAAGTATACACTAGAGCATTTTTTTCGCATTCCCGTGTAATGTAACGTTCTAACGAATGGTACAAATATGGTACAATACAAGCAAATGCTCAATTTGACAGGACTTAGTATTACTTATTAGTTTCAGGTGGTACTTTTAAGTTGGAAGCGCCAGGGTAGATGATTTTAATACTGAAACTACATACATGTTACTTGCGCGATTCATATTTTCATCAACATACAACCTGACACTGACCTGCAAATTGCAAAAAACGTTACAAAATTTGAATTTCGCGGGCTAGCCTGGCGCTTCCATCTTAAACCAGTAAAAGTATGTATTTACGAATTAACACGGACCTCACTCCACAGAGAAACCCCCACAGAATCAAAGCTTCTAATTTTTTGGGCTCTTGTACTGTAGGAAGCGGGCTGGTGTGTCTGCAACTCCACGTCCAAACCCTTATTTTTCGTACGGACGTTTTATGGTTTGTATGGAGTTAACTCTTTGTCAGAAAGTCGGGTTACCTCCTCCGGATGCATGTACCTCGTCATATTCTGTCATTAAAGTTTTGAAAAGTTTTTGGGTGTTGCATAGAATTGTTAGGTATTAGGAAGAAGACCAAAGAAACGATGGATGGATTGTGTTAAGGATGTTATGGCAAGAAAGGAGGTGTCTGATGAGATGATGAGTAATAGATAAGTATGGAAGAAGAAGACATGCTGCGCCGACACCAAGTGAATGGGAATACGGCCAAGAGAATGACGATTATAGAATTTTCATTCTATAGGAAAGTCGTTTCACAGTAATATTTTAATTTAAATTTTGATATATATTTATAGTATTTGATATATATTTATAGTATTTTATATATCCTTGTAGTTAATCTTGTAGTTAATCTTATTATTATTTAAAATTATTTTCAGGTTTACACCTACCACTGCTTGTCTTTGCATCACCCAAAGGTTGACTGGTAGAAAATGCCTATGGCATTAAGTCCGCCTCTGTACTTATGTGCTTGAAGTGTTAAATAAATAAATAAATAATATTTTACTTTACAGCAGCAACCAAAGTCCAGAGGTATAGCGTATTGTGTCAATGTTTTTTTGGCGCTTGAATGATTTTGTCAGGAGCGCGCTGTTGGTACATATTTGTTAAATTGTTCATAAAAAAATTGCATTATAAACACGATGGCAGCGTGAGATCAGACTATGCCCACGCGCTAAAAGGGCCATGACGCGGTCTAATAGTTAACATCGTCTGCACTTTTTAAAGCAAACGTTTTTATAACGGACCTTTTTAAAAAGTGTACGAGTAAAACTTCAATTTAGAAGAGAATTTAACACACAGTCACAGTAGGTAACAGTCATGCCCAAACACTAGAATACTTATACCAAAAGGAAGTAATGCCATAGATCACAGAGCATCATATATCATTTCTGAATGCTTGCTTTTGATGTGTTTTGAAGTAGCCAACCAACCTCTCAACACTCACAACATTTTGTTGATTTTGATCCCATGTCATCAGACGATTATCAAGTGCATAATATTTATAAATATTCTAGGAAATCATTCAAAAAGAATAGGAGGGACCCTCATGATTTCGAAAACGTTTGCGAAAGCAGTAATTTCGAGGCGCCAGATACGTCGCCAAGAAGTGAGATTCGCAACGATGGAAGAATGGAAATTAACATCGATTCTCCCGGATGTAGTTGTGATGTAGACCCCGAGGGCGAAATCGCCAATATTCTCCATAAAAAATGTCCCGTTATTACACTGGCGCAACGGCAACTAGCAAGACTCTTGGATGAAACAGACAAACTGCTGTGCGATAACACGAGGTGTTGCAGGTTGGTTGGTACAGATTGCGATAACGACCACACATTTTCCCATAAAAATCGCGCTTGAGACGCTGCGTAACTCCTCTTCGGGCCTGTCTCGTCGAGCCACTCCCTTATGGTGGCCAGATATTGTTTAGCACTACTGCTCTTATGCGGTAGAGTGAGAGGTACCTACGGTCTCTCTCCTTCTCCGCCAGTTCCTTTGCATGCATCGCCGCCTCTCAAAAATAACGGATAATAATTAAACCGACTTCTATTTAATAGCATTTTTCTTTTCCAAAAAACTACCTTGTCCTTTACTAGGTCAGCCACCATCAATGTGCGTCTAAAAAGTACTATCTCAGCCACCAATATCATCGATGTAAGCTACTGTTTATAAATTCCAGTATGGTTGTTAGTTTATAGCATCTATATTTCTGACATTATTATTCAAGCAGTAAGCTTCTAAAAAATAACCATATATAGGTATATGGCGCCAAAAAGGTAATTCTATCGACTTCTAATTTTATAACTTAGTACTTTTAATACTTAGAACATTTAAGTATGACTAATTCATAACTCGTCCTATAATGTATTTATCATAAAATGTACCTAAAATTGTCATCAAATAATGAACTACCTACCTATAACCACTAAATATATAAGCAACAAAACAACCGTAGCAGCCAAAATTACCTATCCAACATTATAAACAACGTCCTCGCTTCGACTTCATTCATCATTCATGGACTGCACACAAACACGTATAACCTTCATAAAACCTACCTACTCAAAATTTACCCAAAGCAAAAGTAACTTGGTAATTGTTTCAGATCTGTATACGACTTCGTGTGTATTTGCAAAGAGATTCTCATGACTCAAGATAAATATCGACTGATTATAGGAGTGATAATTGGTCTTAGTTTCATACTGGGAGTTCTTTTTGGTGCTGCATCTTGCGGATCATACCTCGGTCGATTCAACAGCCCCATCCTTAGTTGTGTCGACAATTATTTTGCTTCCGACAGGTTTTCTAACATTGAGGACCCATTTCGTAGCATAGCTTAGTTAGAAACATCTCATTGATACCAATAATACCTACTTGTATTTTTTTTTTACAATGATCTTGTAATAAGAATATTTTAGATGATTATAGCATAGTTACCTGCTGTCGAATTATTTTATTGCTAAGTTCCCTTTGAGAACAACCACTCTATGTAGTGTCTACTGTAGTCAAATAGTACAAAGAGACTTACAGGGTTGAAGGCACATCAACGCACAAACGGTTACCGTGTTCCGACCCTAAATGGATTAAAATAATGACCAAAACCATAAAATGTGGGTAGAGTGTAAAAAACGTATCGATGCTTTAAAATGCGTCGATACATTAAAAAAAATCGGTTGGTGGCAAAATATTGGCATGACTATTAGAAACAACCCATACCTTAGTTTAATTTCTTGTTGCTTTTTGGTGAAGTATTTTTTATCACAGCTGTTTGGAAGCAATATTGCTTTTTTAAGTGTTATGCCGTCAATAAAAAAAAAAGGATACATTGTTTTTTTTTTATTAGAACTGTTAAAATAGCTGAGATAATGGATAAGCTGAGTGTTTCGTCAGTTAGCACTCGTACAAATAAACGAATTTGTGTGTCATTCATATTAATGGACACCACAGCCACAGCATAGAAAAAGTAGTTCCAAACTTATTTCCATGTTTATAACTCGTAACATAACACCTAACTCTCTAACATTAGTACGGTATCAGACTAATATCATAGACCAGATTTACAAAAGTCCAGATAGATGTAGCACACATCAGAGTCAAGTTGTGATCAGTCTGAAAGGAAGAATATTAAAAATCAATTAACATCACAAAGATTTCAGGAAATTTATTCTATTATACAAATAAAAGCATTTCACCGTAGATAAAACTAATTGAAACACTTCCTAAAACAGTATGGTAATTAATGTGCACATAATGTGTAACATGCTTTTAATAAATTGGTTATTTTAATTTGTTTAGTCCCTTTATTTTAGCAAAGCCCTGAATTTTTTAATGTTATAATTCTAAACAAAATTAAATAGCGATAAACTTACAATAATTACAACATATTTTTAGATACCAATTAAATCTAAACAGTGAAAGTATAATACTAAGGTTCTTGAGTTACTTCTCCTCGCACCATTCATTCTCCTTACGAACTTGATCTTCTTCAGCTGCAGTAAAATCATTTTTTATATTAAACGTCTTGCGAATTTCTTCTGGAGTTTTACCTTTTATCATATTGGCTACAGTTTTGCAAGTAACATCCAGTAAACCTTTTATGTCTAAGTAGTTGGCAGCTAAAATTAGTTCAAAAAGAGTGCCTTGGTCAACTTTTAAAAAATCTGCATCCCATGATGAGATATCATCTGTTCGTTTTTCTTTGTTCTCATCATCTTCTGGCAATGGTGGATCATCTTTGTGGTACGTGGCCCACTGAATCACTTTCTTTAGTATCGCAGAATTCACGTTGGGCAATGGAACTACCTCCTCTTCATCATCTTCCATTCCTAAATCTTCTAACATGGTCTTGATTGTTACCGAGCATTTTGCAATCTCAACATCAACTGTAAAAATTTCACTGTCCGAAGACTGCAGTTTTATGTTAGGCATCTAAAACAAATCAGAAAAAAAAATTATAAACATATCAGGGTAACGAAAATTGGGACGCCATTTTACAATGTTCCCAGCTATTTTATAAATAGTGTCTCAAACAGTTATCACAGTATGGGAAACGGTAATTGATAAGCGCAGTACCTTGGAATTTACGACAGTACTCAAATGTGGTATTAAACACTGGTCGATCAATTTTATACGCGCGAGGAATACAAGTTTGTAACCAAAATTGAAAATACAAAGGCTAGGCGAACGACTGCTATCTCATCTCGTTCATGTCACAGATTATATATTTCGCGTTCTTGATTTGACATTTACTAGAGATGGGAATAGAGAAGTTACAGAGTACCGTAATCTACCTAGCTAGACAATCACTACGTAATGAAGGATTGAGAAGCCAGTTTATTCATCAACAAAAAAAATAATTAGTAAAAGTATTAACTTTTACTTGACCATTGCTGATATTATATCAATATGTGTTTCTTCATCCAAGTAACAGCTAAACTAAAAGTCTACAAGCCGTCCTAGAACACCAAGCAATACTAGATCCCTATACTTTAGGAGCAGTAACCCACGCAGGAATGTCACAATGGGATTATTCTAAACGATGAATTTGATTACAATTGTCTGAATAGAATTTTAAAAAAAGCAGAAAAAATTGCACGGGTGAAGTTTGCACGCAGTGATGTGGTTTTTGCTTCTGCTCCGCAATGCGCAGGATTTTGCTACTCTTTGGTATTTCCATCCAAGTAGGGTTACCATTTTGAAAATTGAAAAAAATGCCAACAGAAAGTCTGCTGTTTTACTTTGAAAGGTAGTGCCTGGGCGTTTGGCATAGAAACCCTTTCCCTGAAGGCACTTGGGTGCCTTCGACCATGCTTTCATCACGCTTCCATTCAACTGCCTCCTGCTGGATCATCACGGTCTCACAGAAGGAGACTACTTGCCTCCAGTTTTCCGCCTTCAACAGCTTAGCTTTTACCACTTCTGGAACTTCTGGACGGTTGAAACTCGTAGAATGAATATTCCTACCAGATGCTAGGTGCCCGCATAGACTTCAGTACTTTTATAATACTTTCATCTCAAGGTATTTTGGGATGAAAGTATTATAAAAGTACTTGTACCTACATGTAACCATGGAGTTATTAGGTAAATTATGTAATAAAACAGTACCACTACATTAAAATAAAGGCAATACAACTTTTTCACCAAGAGGGATGTTACCAAGGGTACCATCGATACAATTATTAGTACTCATTTTCGTGATCTTTTTACATAATGTATCACATCACTACTAATGAATGGAGTGCACGAAAACATGGTTGTTTTTCAGCTTTCCTTGGAGATTAATTTGAATATGATCAGTTTGCTTCATTTCTGATTACTGTTAAATAATTATGAAGTAATTTATTAGAATTTAAAATTAAACACTTAGTTATGTATGATATATGTAAATAACCTAGCGGTTAGCGTCGGGAAGTGCTTCTAGATAGTGAAGTTGTTATTAAAAATAATCATGAATTTTACCTACATGAAATGATCTAAGTAAGTGTTAATAATAGCTGAATAGTTTTTCTGTATTAATAAGTATTTTTTTTATATTTGAGTATTTCTAAAGAATAAAAAACAGTGTCAACATTTTGACGTGTCGGTTTTTGGTTTTCGTGTTCGGCCGCCATGTTTGTCCTTTTATATTTTAGAAATTGAGAGATTGTATGGGTAATAGATTATTACTTTTTACTGCTGATGAGAATACTGGCATTAGGATTACAGTTAGATATTATTGACTATCGTCACCTATCGTGTTCATCAACATGAAAAAAATATGTGTGTAACTACAGCTTTCGCGTCCTTTGTTATTCAGGTATTCAGGATGGTTGTTGGATCAGCGACGTACCCAGGGAGGCAAGTGCTCCACAAGATGCAACCAATGGGCATGACTCCCCGTGAGCTGTCAGAATACGATGACTTGGCTACAGCACTAATAGTGGACCCATATCTTGGCATCACCACACACAAAATGAATGTTCGATATAGACCATTAAAAACAAATAAAGAAGAGTTGAAGAGTATTATTAAGGAATTCATCCAAACACAGGATTACAATAAAGCATACACTAGACTAGCAAATGGTGAATGGATGCCAAGACATTTTAGCAAAAATAAACACCAGCAAAGCAAGCTAAGAGAACATGTTAGTATTTATCTAAGTAAATTTCTTAATCTTGTGATAAATAACTGATTCAGTCTGTATTTTATTTATCTTGTGATTAAAACTTTTCTTAACCATTGTCAATAAAATATGCTAGGGACTTCCATGACATTCGGTAAAATTTTATTAGCTGTTGTTATTAGCGCATTTATGTGTATTTGTTGAAAATATGTTTTTTATTTCAAGGACTTTACTAATATTTTTACTTTTTTTTTTCAGATTTATCGTTATTTGCGAGTGTTTGATAAAAAAGCAGGCTTTGTTATTGAGCCCTGCTATAGGTACTCTTTAGAAGGTGGAGTGGGAGCCAAAATATCGACAACCAAAAAATTTTTCAAGCATGAAAGAATTGATTTTCTTGTTGGATGTATTGCTGAGATGACAGAGGAGGAGGAAAAACAATTACTTCATCCAGGAAAAAATGATTTCTCTGTAATGTATAGCTGTAGAAAAAATTGTGCCCAGTTGTGGCTCGGTCCTGCAGCATACATTAATCATGACTGTAGACCGACTTGTACTTTTGAAGCTACTGATCGTGGCAAGGCTTTTGTTCGTGTATTGAGAGACATTGAAGTTGGAGAAGAAATAACTTGTTTCTATGGAGAAGACTTTTTTGGAAATGGTAACTGTTATTGTGAGTGTGAGACATGTGAAAGACGGGGAAAAGGTGCATTTTCGGTACAAAATGCACACAATGATGAGCAAGCAACTAGATACCGATTTCGAGAAACTGATAATAGAATAAATAGAACAAAAGCAAAACAGTCACAAAAAAATGAAAATGGCAAAAACCCCGAAAAATCTCGAATATCTAGTAGGCAAAATTCTGATATAGTTTCTCCACTGAGTATGAAGGAAATGAAGCAAAAAGGTTTAACAAAATATGATGCTGAACTTTTAATAGCCCAAGGTTGTATTGCAGATGTTGTAGATGGAGCTGCCAGTAAAGAGGCACAAGGCAGTAGAGAATCTTCAGCTTCCAGTCGAGGTGAAAGGTTGCGACGGCGGACTGACAGCAATAGAGCGACAAATGGTATGACAATGGTATCTGCGGCTAACGTTAAGCGACGAGCGCCCCCTTCTCGCTGTTGCAGCACCACTAGTTCACGCAGTAGTCGCGACTCTCATACAGGCATAGTTTTACGAAGTCACAAACGCTTAGTTGATACCTGCACACAGTCTACTTGTTCAAAACCCAAACATACATCAAAACAAGGTACTGATGTTAAAATTGATAGGAATCTTACCACACCAAAAGAAGAGACAGAGTTAAGTGATTTAGATACAAATAAAATTAATGTTAAAACTGAACCAACACATGACAATCAAAATGAAAATATTGATTCTGTTGATATTACAGACACACATATAGAAAAACCAGAGAATGATTGTGATACAAAAGAATCTCTATTGCAAAGAACAGAATTTGATATTCCTACTGCTGAAGAAAAGATTGAAAATTCTGAATGTGTTTCCAAAGTTCAAGAACAAATGGTTGATAATAAATTTGTAAGTGACAATGCTTGTGTGAAAAGTGAGATTTATGATTTTAGAGAAAATGTGAATCCAAGTGAAACAAAAGATAGCAAACAGAACAAGAATCCAAAAATAGAAGTTACAAGTAGAACTGAGGAGTCCAAAAAAGAAACAGACTCAGGACCGCCATGGTTGGCAGATAATTCTAATAAAAGTAGTGAATGCCCATGCACACCTCCACGTCGAGGACTTAAACTCACATTACGAGTGAAGAGGAGCCCTGTAGTGGAGGAAGTAATGGATTGTGGTAATGCAACAGAGGCAACTGAGTATGAAGTATTACGACTAGAGGGTGTTGACCCAGAGACGGCCCGGCGCCTGAAAAAACGACGTCGGTCTAAGGAGCGTCACCGCAAGCACAGCCCCATCCGTCCTCTGCCACCAATGAAACGCTTAAGATTAATATTTGGCAATGAGAGTCGTACTATTGATTTGCCAACTGCTATTTCAGCAGACTGACAGCCACAACTACCTTATGGTTATTTTTCCACCGTTATTATTCAATTATTAGTTAATTGACACTGATTAGGATTATTTTATCTAGTATTTATTTTGGTGACGTGAAGTTCTGACATTTGAGTAATGTGTGATAAGCATCAGATTTTTCATTTGATGATTCCATGATAAACCTATTTATTAAAACAGACATTAAAGTTTTTATTGATTTCATTAGTGCAAATTCATTGCATTAAATCCCATATAATTGTGTCAGGTATTTTCACGATTGTCAAATAAGTTGATCTAGACTTAGTATCTGTTATATAAACTAATGTTATTCTGTTAATATATGTACAAAAACAGTGCGTTTTGTTTATTGAAAGCCAGATACGACTTATTTGAAGAAGGTGAAATAAGTCCTGGTGGATTAAACTGCCATTTGGTAAGAAAAAAAAATGTTGCTGGAAATACTTTTTCTATAATTGGGAGCATAGTTCTTACCATTTTAATTTATGTGTTGACATTTTGTTGACTTGCTGCAGGTAGATCTCATTGCATTGTATAATTTATTTGTTCTTGTATCAATGTCTTAATGAAATGTGTATATTGAATAATGGTATGGATATTTCGATGAGCATAGTAAAATAAATTCTCTATTTAAAGAGTAATAATTATTATTAGTAATATGTAGTGGTAAATCTTCAATTTGAACAAGGGTGTAGTCTCGAGACAGGATTCAAGCATTTCCAAAGTCAGTGAGTGAAGAGAGCTTTATTGAAAATCTGTTGGATTATGAATTGTTAAAATTCCATGTTGTAGAAATTAATTGAATTGAGCTGAATTTATGAAATAACATTTAATCCAATTTGGTTCTAATATTGATAAAATTCCATGGACAAATTGTGAATAGGTACCTAATGTTAATATGTACAGTTTCATGTTGATTTTTATTATAGGAATGGGAAAGAAATGTAGCCGCAGCAGGTGTTACGCTTGTAAAAAGCTGTTCAGCAGTTGTAGGAAAATAGTTTGTATATAACAGTAAATATTAAATGATTAAAATGTTGAAGTATTTGAAATACATTTTTGTGACAACTTTAGAGTGTGGGTACGTTTACAACTAAATAGGGGTTCAGTTGAGCAGGTACTGAAGCAGATCCGTTATTTACGAACGATTGAACAGTGGAAGGAAGACTTCATTTAAATCTTACTTTTGTCAATTCTAAGACTAGTTCTTTAGACGCGACAGACTGAATATTCATTAAATAGTTAGTTTCAAATGGAAAAGGTATTTATTTTACACATGTAATTAGAATGGAATAATATTGTAGAGCATCAATGAAAACATAATATTTAAAATAAATTATCATTAATTCTTCCATGATCACCTGGGGGCTCAATGAATAAAACTTGATAATTCCAATTAATATTTCGTAAACGAAGCATATTAACTTACTGTATTTGTTAATAATAACAACATCAATAAGTTTATAGTTTCAATGGGTCAATTTAGAATACCCACAAACAATAATAATAACACCATGTACCTACCTCTAAGAGTGGTCATTTTTACAAATCGTAGAATAATTTGTGTACTTTAATTTACAAGTATTGGCTGTATTAGAGAAATGATGCACACAACTTAACTATGTGGCTGGATTGACGGACTGCAGTTATTTGTGAATTGCTGGTTAATGACTAGCTAATGTGATATTCCTCATTGGAATAGTGTATGTAAGAAATCTGTAATTTAGATAAAAACAAGTTGCATATTGTTGACAAACATGAAATATTTTTCATTTCAATAATTATCACAATAAATTGCCTCAAGTTTCTTTCTAAAATTTTGTTTAATTTGATGCATCAATTGGAGATTTTTAATAGAGCACCCTCATTGATGAGAAAATCCATCATCTCCCTAAAAAAGAAACATTTCATGGAAGACAGGATTCTATTTTTATGGGTTTTTTATTATTTTCATTACAAGAGTTTCCATATTCACAATTTACAAATAATCGCGTAATTAATAACGAAAAATTTAGTACTTTTGAGTTAGTTTATTATCAACTTAATGCAATATTGACATTGGTATGCCCATTCTCAATATATAAGCTGTGGCTTCCTGCGGGGATGGGTGTTGTTGACATTCTGCTTTAGTGTCCATACCTGAAACAATAATATCACACATAAGACAGTGCTCAATAAAATTGGGATGTTACCATTCCACCCATAAGTGAGAACAATTTATTATTTGATTATACAATACTAAATCATAAGATGTAAATCAATTTAAAACATTTTAAAATCTCAGTCTCAGTCTCTCAATCAGTTTTAAATTTAATTAACGATAATCGCAATAGTTTTTTTAATAACTTGATAGTCTTTTATTAGGGACACCTTAGTAACAGAAGTAGCTGACTCAACTGAAGTGGTATAAATGTTTATAATCTCTAGGTATGTAGTGCCATCCAGAAGTGACTAATAGAGAAGTATGGTAGAAGAAATCTTGTACCAACTCCAAATAAATTGTGGTAAGGGCAGGAGAAATATGATGATGTAAAGGTGTGTCAAATGCAGGACATCACATAATATGTCTATGAATCGTTGTCGAAGGTATCCTTTGTCCTTTCTCACACAATGAACCTATTGGGAGTAGCTACATTTGCTGTATAAGAATTGAAGGTTGGTTAAGGAAGAGTTCATGAATAAAATAGCAACACTGAGTTGTGGAAGCGGAGGCCTATGACAGCAACAGTTAGGATTGAAGGAATATATAATGGGATTGAGGGTCATTTGCCTTTTCTCTAAAAATCTATGCAGATATACCTAAATGAATGGATACAAAATGAGTATTTCTACTTACTTCTGGAATTCCCATTCTCTGTTGTCTAGAGGGCAAACTTGCCTAGTTTTGAGCCAACGTGAGATGCAATGGAAGTGGAAAGCGTGCTGAAACAAAAAAAAAAAATATAAAGGGCCATCTGCCAACAATTAAAAACAATAGAATTAGAGGACTGGCCTTACGTTACAGACACCCCAGGCCACTGTGCACTCCTCACTGGTAGCTGATGCCTGATTGGCTTGGCATTCTATGCACAAATCCATAATATGGTTACGGCAAATCGCGCAGTTATCGACCACAATATCTGTAACATTAAGAAAATACTCATAAGTTTTTATATGAATCCGCAGTCACCAGTTCAATAATGCCAACATGGGGTGGGTCATAGGGTGTCATATATCGGCGTTTCCGCGGAAGGCTACGCGACACCACGCAGCGCAACACGACGCCGTCACTTCGTGTACAATAGTTTATATTTTCTTGTTTTTATAAAATATGTATGATAGTCTATAAGGTAAATAATTGTTATGGGTCTTTATTACCTGAAATAAATGATATATTATTATTATTATTATATTTCTTACCCCAAGCCCATAAAGCGACAGCATTCCACTGAAAACGAAATAAAATCGATCAGAAACAAATATAACAACAAAGAAAATATAGCGCATCGTTACAATGAGTTTGCGAAATGTATAGTTACCTTTTTGACTTCAAATCTCTTTTTGTCGCCTTTACCACTACTTGAAGAAGCCATTTCGACTTCTTCTTCATCTACATCCATTACAGAAGCCATATTTTTTCAGAAATACCCTATTTTTTAATTCTAAAATGAGGATTATGTTGTACACAAATTTGACAGGAATGACAATCGCAACCGAGGTTATGTACTGTTACTGGTTTTTCATTTATTTGAAGAGTGGGTATCGGGCTTTTGATATTGGCACAAGTAATTATTTAGATTTTCAGGTTGTCAACCTTCCTCAGTAGGGAATATGTTTCTATTATGTTTAGTAGGGCTTAACTTATAATAATCTTATTTGTTTGTCTTTCTGCTTTGTGCTCACAGAGAAACAACAATATGGAGTAGTAATATAATCTAACTTGATTTAAAAAAAGAGTGTCCATGGAGTTCATTCTTCTCCATGAGATCACCGATTTTGGAATGGGCAACTACAGTCCATTCACAGTTATTATGCCTGTCGCTGGACTATAGGTAACTTATTTTTGACTATGTAAAAGTGCCTGCTGAGGGACTTGCGGGTCTATTTGAAATAAATTCTTTGAGTTTGTTTGATGTACAAACGTCCAAGCTAAATAGTTTACATCGCACACATCGGTAATTGTCATTGTACGAGCCAGTAATGTTCATACAGCCACTCATTATTATTTGTTTATTTTTTTAATTTTTACCCGTGTAGGGTACACAGGTAAATATAAAATAAACGGGTTTAGAATAAGGCCCAACATTTTATACTAATGTTACATGGTTACCATAGCTGATTGGTGTAAGCGCTTGCGTCAGTTAGTGATCTAATCTCCACGACGTGAGTTCGATCCCAGCTGAGGAGTTATTTTTGCTGTTTTACTTTTTGTTCTTTATTAAATTAGTTTTGTGACCAATAAAATCACCCAAGCAAAAAGTAAAAAAGTATTAAATAAAACCAATAAAATAATTTGATTTTTTATTAGATAAACATTGGTATTGAAAATGAAAATGATCCGTCTCGTTTCTTCCAATATGTTCCTTCCTTACATTGGTTGTTTTAAGGTTTAATTTGGTGGGGGCTGTATGTTAGCAAATAAAACTTGTGTGGCTGATACAATTATTTAACACGAACTGGTTTTAAACATACATAGGCTATAGCTATCCATACTAGACGTTCGAATGAGTAAAACACTGTTGTTTACCAGTTTTTTGACAAAGATAAAGTTTTTAATATTTTTATATGCAAACCCTGCGTAGGGAACTATAGCTGTTTTGACATGGAAAGAAAAATTCTAGTGCGAGCAGGGTTTGAACCTGCGACCTTCCGATTCAGTACACCGGATGTCTTAACCAATTAGACCATCGCACCCTGCTTACAGCTCTCGAAATTTTACTTTTAATTTTTTTTTTTCTTGGTGTACTGAATCGGAAGGTCGCAGGTTCAAACCCTGCTCGCACAAGATTTTTCTTTCCATGTTAAAACAGCTAAAGATAAAGTTTTTTGTAATTAATAAAAGATGGTATACAAATTGATTCAAAGTATAATTAGAGGTGAAGTGAATCAACATGTTAGACAGTAAGAAATTATGACAACTTCTAATCGCATAACAATAACATCACTTCACCATACTTTCAATAATTTACGAGTTGTGGTTTTAAAAAAATTGATAAGAGGAAGAGATTATTAACATTTATACCTAATTATTGCTAAGCAAATATGAACATTACATGTATAAAAATAAGATTCATATTCGTCTATTAATTAAAATAAAATCCACTAATAATGAGTGGGCAAACCTTCGTTTTCTATTACTTCTTGTAACCTTTTGCTCATGCTGTTAACCATATTCGCGCATATGTTATACGCCGATCTTTAACTGACCTAAACCTTTTTTCGTCGCTAAAAATCGCCAATTTGTTCTCCCAATCAAAATTGATGTAGGTATGACCTAGCAAACTGTAGTCGGTTTTATCGCAACATAATCCAGCAGAATGTAGGTGATTTTTAACAGTTTGTAAGTACATTTTTATGCGGGTGGACATGAAGGGATCAGCCTTGTGCCTTGGCAAGATCTCGTGGTGTCGAGCCGATGAGTACGCCTTTGGTTTTGGTCTAAGATGTTCTACGTCTCCAAAATCCGCATGTCGGCGGACCCATAACTGCACGGTTTTCCTCTGTGAATAAAAACCGTATTTATGATACTTATAACAATAGCTTATATTATAATAAATAATTACTATATTTATATACTATGTATACACTATGTTTACATTTATATACAACGTGTAACAGATTAAGCGCAATACCTCAGACACCCCAATTAGAATATTAAATTATAAGTCTAAAACAACATCCGTAATTAAATAAATTTAAACGAAACCTAGTCTTTTTTTATAAAATAATTATCCTTACTAAACGCAAAACGTATGTACATCAACATCCCTGCACACACACTCATGCAATGTTAGCGGCCGACGCGACACGCAAACTCTAGCGCCCGCCAGCTGACCATAGCTGTAGGCATTAAATGTGCTTTAGTTCAATGAACGATTTTACGTACCTAAACTGTCACAGGCTGATATTATGAATAACTTTTGATAATTCATTGAGTTTACCGTGTAATGATTGATAATTTTAAGTGAAATTATCAACACGAATCTAACACTTTAGGCTTGGTAACGGGGATGCATTTAAAACAGCGACTTTTTACCCGAACTACGAAACTAACGAAGGGCGAAGCGCCCGGACTCCGTGCGGCACACGCGGGTAAAAAATGTATCTCAGATGCGTAACTTTCGCGATATCAACTACCCCCTGATAAGTCGTGTTTAGGTACAGTTTATTGTTTGTACTACAAAAATATTCAAAGAGCCGCGTGTTTAAAAGATTTGAATCATAATATTTACAGTGATAAGAATACAACCGTATTGATAGGAAGAAGTAGGTACTTATAGAACTGGACTATTTACACTTTACACTTAGGTTATTAATTTGCACTATTTCTGCGATCCACTTTCATTAAAGTTTCAAAATGACCACCGCCTTGTTCGATGCACTTATTTGCAAGCTTTCTTAAATTGTATTTCAATTTTGTAAGCACTTGAGTATCACTGTTCACCGTCACAAATACTTGTTCAATTTTTGTTATTATTTCCTCGACACTTGTAGATTGACTGACGTCCACGAGCGATTTTATGCGACCCCACAAATAAAAGTCTAATGGTGCTAAGTCAGGCGATCTGGGAGGCCACAGCACAGGTCCTCCGCGACCTATCCAACGACTGTCATACTCCGCATCCAGATGCCTCAGTCGCTGAGTTGCAGCCAGCATCGTCCTGGCGCTCACACTGCAGCCAAAACGGTCATTGAACTCCCGACAAGCTAACGCTAATGATAATATCGCGTCCTCACCATCTCCGTGTATTGTATGTTGATACCGGCAAGCCATCGCGCGCAGAAACAAAAATATCACGAAAGTAAATAAAAAACATCTACACTAGATCACTACCGACAGATTACTAGATTTTGTGCATTATTCGGCGGTAGCGGCGGCATGTGTGTAGGCATTCCGCATAAACGTCAAAGAGGTTGCCGACAAATGGTAAATAAGTTCTAATATTCTTCAAATTAAATAATTTTATTTTGTAAAAATGCCTAAAAATTGTTTGTTATTGTGTAGGGCTACTCTGATGACCAACTAAGTCGTGTATTCAAATAAGCCTTACTCATTGGAGATAAAGTTGGAATTCCTTTAAATTATCTCTTTATTTGACGCACACTACTTTTAATGTAAAATGCATTGATATTATTTACGTGTGTGTATTATGAGCTATGAGCGAACTACAAATAATGTCGTGTGTTTAAGTAGCCCTTATTGCTCAGAGTTAAGGTTTCAATTACCTTGAATTAAGGATTGTATTAATTTGTCATGATACTGTGTTTCTAATTTAAGTTATTTAAAAGATTTTTCCGTCAAAATTTAACACCTATTTTTTATGACGGAAATCGATTCAGAAGCCGATTCTGAACCAACTTCTTTCAGGAATTGCGTTTATTCTGTTACGTGTTGTATACTTATATATAGCTAATTAATATTACTTATAATAATACAATAAATAACATAAATACAAGATATTCACTGACATTAGCAAACATTATAATCTATATTTGTTTACGTTATTCAAAGGCTTTTCTTTAATCTGTCTAAGGGCTAAATCCAGTTATTTTAGACCAAGCTAATTTTAACATAATCATCATACGATTACAAATTTAAAAAAATAAAAATTATAATTCAGTTATGATAATATATTATTATAACTATGGTAGGTATTGCACTTAACTTACATTAATTATTTATTCCTAATAAACATTGAAAGGGGAGAGGAGTTAGTTAAAGTGAAGTAGGTATAATATGTATCAACGTAATACCTAACTGTTATGTTACTCACCGATATCATTAAGAGCCTTGCAATTTCACTTCTTCTTAGCGTATCGATGACAATTCAAATTGAGTCAGCCCAAAATTTGGCGATAAGTTTAGCACTTTCAGTAGCGTCCTGTGATGCACTTCACAGGAGCAAACAACAGGACAGGCAGGACACGATATAAAGTGCCCGATCGTTTGTGGGGCAGCCCACATTTACACTCACAATTTCACATGATATAGATACGTTCTGCTCATCCAAAACAACGATTTTCACTTTTTTGAACATTGATAAATGTTGCATGGTTGGTTCCATAGAAATAAATCCGCACACATGCCGAGGAGTAGTAATCAATAAACTCAGTAATGTAAATACTCGTAGATTGACAACTAAGAACGCTCATTTTTTAATAAATGAAGGTGTTTGAAAACAATGTTTTTAAATTGTCGGTAGTTATTTTCTAAACAGTCAAAATAAATGGCCTGAGAGTTCCATGTTTGTCTCAAACGTTGGAAACTTCATTACAAAACGTTCATTACGTTTCATTACGTTGGAAACTTTATTAAATATATTACTGGGCCGCTTGTACATGCATCTTTTGGCGCGTGGCCATAATCGGAACTAACATCACCATCTTCTTTTTTCAATAAAATTTCTCTATGCAACGGCCTCCTTTTTTTTTCGGATGGGAAATCATCAAATGACCCCCCCACTCTGGGCGGAGCGGAAGGGAGTGTCAGACTTGTACTGACTAAAACCCATCCATGTTCCTTCTTCGCCCTTTGTGTTCCAGGGCCACGGTATCTCTTTCGAACAGTCCCGTAGCCCAGCAACGGCCTCCTGACAAAGATATCAAGCACTGAACCCATGCCCGGCTATATCGTACATATTAGGTGTAAAAACACTCTTAACTATGCCGAAAGGCATGTGTTCTCCCCGTCATTGCGATATTTTTTTTGTTGGACCATATCTGGGAACCTTCTAGTTACAGCGATATTAAGATTCAAAGTTCTAACATATTCACTTTTTTTTTTTTAAATACGTGTTTTTAATGTTATAACTTTACTTTAAATACCTCGTACTATTCAATGCACCTATCTGCACAATGTTTTGAGTGCGTTACATTGAATCCTACCACAGAACGTGATTTTTCATTTTTTATTATAATTTTATGTACAGAATGCTTGGTGTATATGCGAATCCTGAATATAGTTTGTTCAGAATAAGTAACTGAAGCGATTCCAATAATTTTTAAACCATGTTATATTTTGTCCCAAAAATATTTAAAAAGGCTACAAGTTGAACACCGAGCGATACTAAGTACCTATCGCAATGATTTATTTACCTACTGTCAAATTTTATTATCAATAAGCTCAAGAGGACGCAGAAGCATAGAGGCTAGCGCGTGGGTGCGTTTTTTTGCGGACAACCAGGTAACAGAACAAGTTTATAACTTTGTGATTTTTCATAATACAGTTTTGAAATTTTCTACATAGATTCTTTACATAAAAATACTAGACAAGTCTTTCAGGTTTCGCATAATATACTAAAACTAAAGTTGTATATTTATTTTGTAAGCATGTTGCTATGCTGCTGGGTTAAGGGAAGGATAAATGAAACTTGTCAATCGAAGTAGGCACCAGCATATCGATCATCTCGATTGCTCGTTGCATCTTGAGTATTTTATACCTATATTTTTCAGTCTTCGGTTTCTTCAAGATGCTCGTCTCAAAATAAAACAGAACCATAATCATCTTTAATGTGTTCAGTCATTTTTATTAGTTAAGTAACTATTTAAATCTAAGCAGTGTGAGTGTGATTTTTTAATTCCAGTTCATCCGTATTAACGTTGTTGGGTTGTTTCGTTCGTTTGTACGAGTTTTTCCAGATTTCGTAGAAACACACTGTAGCTTGAAATCTGTAGCACACGAGAAGCGGGACCGAAACGTGCGTAATGAGAGTCCAAGCCCAAACTCCGTAGAATTCCATCTGTAAAACGGGAAGAACCTTCTTAGTTTTTTAGATAACTTCATGCGGTCATTAGATTCTGATACTTATTTAGTATCATCACTACCAGAAAAGTCGGCCCAAAGAGACTCACTTTATAGTGTTTATGCTAATAAAAGAACCTACTAGCGAAATACTTTGTAGGCATAGGCTATATGTACTTTGTATGGCTCTACGCCAGTGTTTTCATTTATTGTCTCCACCTTGTATTGCGCCAGTTATGGTTAAGCCTATTCCTATGAGCCAGGCACTGTATAATAGGCAAACAAAATAAAAATCTGGATCAGCTTTCTTTGAAGGTTGAAATTGTGGTCTGCTAAATAAACGATATAGGTACCTGAACAGGATGGAACTCTGCTCTTGAATTTTTAACTCTGTTTATGAGCCATAGAGCGAGGTTTCCGACTAAGAGGAACGTCACCAGTTGTCTGCCCGGTCTTTGTCGGCCCGTGCCCGCACAGCGTCGACACCAAGCGTCTAACACTAACAGTGTCTGGCACGAACTTTGAATAACAGCGCATAGCGGTGATATTACCCTGCAAATATACAACTGTTAATATAAAATGGTTTATGAGGAACTGACTTGTTTGTGTTGACTCGAAAAATAATATACCCAACTTTTACCTAGTTGCTTGTGATTCTCCGGGATATCTTTGAATTAGAAAGCCTGCTCCGATGATTTGAAACAAGTAATACAAGTAGACGCCACACTGCGTGACTAACAGCAGGGCATGTTCTAGCGGCAACGCGGACACAGCACGCTTCAGCGGTAGCGTGCGCATCCTTTGAATGCACGCCCCCGATCCGATGGTCATTATCAGGAACAGGATCGACTCCCAAATGTTTATCTAAATAAAATGAAACATAATTGATGGTATCTATTTACACAGCCTTAAGTTTAAGATCTAATTTTAAATAAAACATTATTACGCGTATACCTGCAGTAAAGCTAAATTCATATGTTCTGGTTTTTGGAACAGACCATTGAATAGCATTAGACTGACAATAGTGCCAGCCAAGACTGCTACTCCCATAAACAGGCCCTTATGTGCACTTCCACAGTCAACAGAGAAATGGTTGCTTGATTTGGCTCGAGCACAGCAGTGACGGTCTTTAGCAATTACGGTAGAACCAGGTTCCTTTATCGGTTTCTGGAAACGAAGGTTTAAATTAATTGACCTAATTAATGTTCAAGCTCTGATGCAGACTCTCGGAACCAATTAGATATGTGAGTATGAGTATGTGAGGCTTGAAAGTAGGTCGAGAATGCAACCTGACATGTTAATTTTTCAACGTAGGTAATTTTCGAATCCGTGTTGAGAAACTAAGCCCCGACAAAAAAATTAAGAAGTAATTGAAACGATACCCGTGATCGTGTCAAAAGAAAAAGGTTCTAAATTCTGATTGGAAGCAGTACCTAAATCCAAAACACTTGAGAAAAACAAAACTTACCGATCCTGGAACTGTACAGATATCGTTCCAAATAACGAGTATAATGATAGAACACAAAAGGCTGTATTCGACACCACACGGCCTCAAATACGGGTTGACGCTCCGAATCAGAGGTGTAATCATATCAGACACGTTACAGGTCCAACTGATATTCTGGGTAGTGACATTTAAATAGTTTAATGTCAGATTTGATAAATAGTTATCCCCGGTATCATCAGGCAGTTTTTCTTCTCGTGTGTAAGTTATATTTTCCACATGGTCCATTATAAGTATTTTGGAAGGGCCAGTCACGTTGGCATATCGGATGAACGCTGGGCGGTCGTAGGCCATTGCGATGATGTCATCTCTTGTCTCCTGAACGACGACGTTCAGCCATTCACAAACGTTTGTTGCTATTAAGTGCATGAGCCCGAATCTGTCAAGCACCACTCCCCGCATCGGGTCCAATATCTGGAATAAATAAGATTGTTTTAATTTTTTTTACAGAAAGTGTCCTAGATTTTAGGGATCCGTACCCTAAGTTAATCTAGTGGTCGCAAGCGTGACTCCTGAGTAAGAGGTCCTGGGTAAAATTTTCAGGTTGAAAAGTGTTAATAGGTAATCGATCAGGAATTTCTCAGTAGCAGCCTATATGACAATAAGAACGAGCCATGTTACTCTACTGTTACATGGCACTTAACAAAACTGATGCAATGTCACAGGGAAAAACAGGGGTCATTTTTATACTAATGTAAAGTTTTAAAATTAGTGAATTATTATTTACTAACGACCCGCCCCGGCTTCGCACGGGTGCAATGTACATATAAACCTTCCTCTTATTATCTATTGCTGAAAATTATCACATTCAAATCCGTTGCTTAGTTTAAAAGATCTAAGCGTACAAACTGCGGGAGCGACTTTGTTTTACACTATGTTAAGAAATTCAGTCTTTTCCTCGTAGTATTTGCAATAATAGCTAAATATTATAATAGCTCTCCTGAACCTTAGTCTATTAGTGCTTTTTTTTACTTTTCTGTACAGTACAGAGGTTTTTATGAAAGGTTTTTTATCTTACAAGCTTGAAGATTCATTGTGAATCAATGTACCAACGTGATCACCACAAAATTAAGAAAATGTTGTAGAACTTTGCTTCGTTGAGAAGCCACGATGCGGTTGAGCACCAATTAGCAAGTGATTAGTATAATGAAGACTGTAAAATGAACTTAACCTTCCTCAAGACTCAAGCCACACAACATTAATTTCCTATAGCGCACAGCCAAACTTCGCTCTTGCTCAACTATTTGTGAAGTAGTATCGATAGACAGAGTGAGATATGACTAGAATAGATTTATCTTAAACTATGTAAGTTGGTCATTTCGATAAAAAGTAACTGAGATGGCGATCGTGAAGTCCGGATTTCATACCCAAATTGATCAAAAATTGTTCCTCTGGAGTGTTTCCGTGGTAATAATAATAAATTCTCTGTGTAGCCATTGGTGGAGGATATAAATGGCATCTGTCCTGTGTTTGTTTGCATTTTTGTAATAGGATGAAATCTATACCTTTGTCGTTTGCTTGGAACTGGGTCGTCTTTAGTCACTATAATACCTATGTATATAAGAACATGGTAAATATCCCGTTTCTAGTGATAATAATGTTAGTGACCATGATAGATTAAAATCTTATATGTATGTGAGGTTCAAACTGATATCTGAGAACTTTATATTTACCTTTTAGATATGCATTCTGCCGCATGCCTGAAATACTTCAAATCGGGAAATAAGCGCACGGAATGAAAACTGTTTGCTTGTTAGCACCCAAAAAAATATAAACGACCACACAATGGAAGACTTCGTGATGTTACAGTTAGTAGTTGCTGATCTGTGAGGTACCTACTCCTACGGTCAAGGTCAACAAACTGGTGCTGATCTTATTTCTTGCTTGTCATCAGATGTTAATCTGTCATCGTCATCGTCATCATCGTCAGGAGACGTAATTTGATGAATCCGACACGTAAAGTGTGAATTAAAAGGTCCACGCATTATATTACTTACTCATTTTTTTCAACTTGACAGAAGGATATCACGTGTTTTTAGGGTTCCGTAGCCAAATGGCAAAAAACGGAACCCTTATAGATCCGTCATGTCGGTCCTTCTGTCTGTCTGTATGTCACAGCCACTTTGTTCAGAAACAATTAGGACTACACAGTCGAAATATGATGTATTGTGTGAACCGCTTTACGATTCTTAAACAAAAATAAAAGATTAAGGGGGGCTCCAATACACGGAACTGAAACTAAACAAATTTTTTTCATCAAACCTGTACATGCGGGGTGTCTATAGATAGGTCTTTAAAAATGACATAGAGGTTTTTAAGACCATTTTTTCTTAAAGTCGATTGTTTAAAAGATAAACACTTCCAAAGTAAAATGTGTCCCCGCCCCCTCTAATTTCCAAAGTAAGACGAGGAAAATTCTGAAAAAATGTAGGATTGTAGAACGTAAAAAACTTTCAACGAAAATTGGTTTGAATACGATTTGATGTTTAGTTTTTGAGATATGGGATTTTGTCATCAAACTGCAGCAGTAACTTTGTTTTTCATTAACCTACTGTGAAAAACAAATTTAGCTTTGCTATTGAATGTAATACAATACAATATACGAATGAGCATTCAAAATATTTTTTATAAATTGTTTGGTGCTACAGAACCCTGTGTGCGTGTGAGTACGACTCGCACTTGGCCGGTTTTTTAAATATTAACTTTTGTATTCAATTTCGATCTAGCCAAAATTGTAAAATCATCTAGCGCAGACTTTTCCTATTCTGTTAGTCCGATACTAATAGAGTCTAGTCACCTCTAGTCTTCCTGTCAACTAAGTCAATCATGAAGGTAAAAACAGAAGAAAGCTGGTAGGTAGGAACGGACTATGATAGTAGCAGGCTTTATATAGTTTCTGCCGGGAAAAGGGCATGATTTTATGTATGCAAGTAAGAATGGTATTGCTACTCACATCTGTGTAAGAAAATATGAAGACTGTTTGTGCAACCAAGTACAAGATCCTGAGGGCTGGCTTCATGGCCACGATGGCCATCTGGCAGTCGCCCGAAAGGTCGAAGTACCCTCCGAACTGAAGGCACGAGTAGATGATGGAGCCCACTCCGAACCCTGCCACACCCATGTGCAGGTAGAAACTGCCGTAACGAGTGCGTACCACGTTTTCTGCAAAGAATCCGAATATTAATAAAGGGAAAATGTTAAAAAAATGTCTTGGTAAGGCTATCAGCATTGAAATTAGCTTAAGAAGTCGTAAAACTAACACAAGTAGGTATATGTTGTGTTTATAAAAGTTACAATAGGACGTTCTAAAGCGTCCAGCTTCCGAGGTATAAATTATCAAGATAGAATCTATTTGCTGATGGCACAATCAGTACGACTTTGATTTTATTAGCCACGCATAAAATCAGTATCAATCAATAGCTGGCATAAATACAAACAACACACAGCACTATGTGAGAGAAAACCTTCTATAGCGTCACATTTCTGGAATATAAACCTTAGAAGCTTTAGAAGATTTTGTTCCATGCAATACTTGTTTGTATTGATGCAAGTTATATTCATAATAAAATCAATCTTTACTGTCACTTACGGGATATCTTCAAAATAATCAACAATCACGGAAGATATCCCGTAATTGACAGTATAAGTTTAGTTGTAAACAGTGAAAGCTTAAAACAGTGAATAAAATCAACGTTGTATTGATGGCGAAGATTGTAAGTTTTTAATGTCTTATATCAGTAAAACGTGACGCTTTAGAAGATTTTGTCCAATGTATTGACACCAGCTAATAATTAACACAGTTTTAATGGCCGCTGTTTTGGAAATAATATAAAATGGTGGAATTTTGGGCCTGAAATATACAAGTAAATTTGACTTAAACAATCAAAATGCGATAACAATTTAGCGCAGGACCTGATATAATTAAGTACTCACCATCTTTCTCTCTTATAGCTATTCGAAGGTGATAAAACGTATACCCCAAGAAGAGCATACTGACTATGTATAAATACATTGTGAACACCTGAAATTTTACAGAAATTAAATACTTGAAAAATGAAATCATCGATTATTTTAAAGATACGTTCTAACCGAGCGGCCTGGACTGCGAACAGTAGACTTAAACAGAATGTACTGAAATATATGCCAAGTCCGGTGTCCGCAGCTAGGCCGCTGTCCGCCCAGATCGGTTTCACCGCAAGTTTATTTAAGAACTAGCTGCTGAACCTTCGTCAATCGAAATTATTATAAAAATATTACTTCCCTATTTGAATCCGGATTCTGTTAACAATTTCAAGGGTTTTATTTTTTTGCACGGAACCCTAATTCTTTTTCCAAAATAAAAGTAAGTGAAGTAAGCCTAAGTTACTCCTTATTACATCAGCTATCTGTCAATAAAAGTCCCGTCAAAATCAGTCCAGTCGTTTCGGAGATTAGCCGGAACAAACAGAAAGACAGACCGAAAGACATACAGACGAAAATAAAAAAACAAAATGTTTTTTTATTTATTTAAGTACCGTATATATTTTCATATGCATTCAGTAAGAACCTGTTATTTGGAAATTACAAACAAACACTTTAATTTAATTTATTTGTATGTAGATAGCTCGTAGCCCGTAGGCCCGTAGAGGCGTAGACCCGAAGCCTCGTAGCACTAACTACGGGATAGCTACGACATACATACTGGGATGTTTTAGCGAATCTGATTTGTCATTTCATGAATCAACCAGGCAAATCCATGTCTAAACAAAAACTCTCTTTTCTTGGCACTATTTTACAACTGACGGATGTAAGTTAATTAAAAAAACCGGCCAAGTACGAGTGGGAGTCGCGCATGATGGGTTCCGTATCATCGTAGTAATAATAAAAATAACTATTATTAATTTTTATTATTTCATTTAATTC
The DNA here is from genome assembly GCA_910589295.1 of Noctua janthe. Classification (NCBI taxonomy): domain Eukaryota; kingdom Metazoa; phylum Arthropoda; class Insecta; order Lepidoptera; family Noctuidae; genus Noctua; species Noctua janthe. Next base: position 8,233,539 of record OU342560.1, read on the forward strand.
TTTTTAATATTTGTTGTTATAGCGGCAACAGAAATACACATTCTGTAAAAATTTCAACTGTCTAACTATTACGGATCAGGAGATACAGCCCGTTGACAGACAGACGGATGGACGGATAGTGGAGGCTTAGTAATAGGCTCCCGTTGGTTACTATTTGGGTACGGAACCCTAAAAATGAGACACTGGTTTTGTTGGAACAGTCGTGTGAGATATGGTGTTTCTCGTAAATAATATGTTAAACAGTATATTAAAGTTTAGCCTAATGAGTGTAATAACAGGTTATTAAAACTTCCATTAGTTTATATATAAAATTAACATTACAAATGTCTAAACTGTCATGTGATATGTAAATAATATATTGTTCAGCTAAATAATCTCACAAATTTGTTCTTTTTGTGTGCTCAAAACTAAAGCCTTTCATTCGTCTCTGATTCATCATTTTTGAGTTTTATTATCGCCTATTTTGAAGTTTTTCTTACTTTTTCATTTGAGATGAGTGGTTAACTTGTCGTTATGTAATAAACCTTTTATGTGTTTAGTCCTAAACCTAGACTCTATTTTTATGTTGAGATAATAATTTACTTGCAAGTCTCGAGTAGGTAGGTCGTAAAGGCTGTGTGCCAAGTAAAACCATGACACACAAAGGTTACTAAAAGTACGATCAATTTTATAAAAAGTAATGCAATGTCTGCCTCTACACTAATATTATAAAGACGAATAATTTGTATTTTTGTATGTTTGTAAGGAATAAAATCAAAAACTACGGGACCGATTTTAACCATTTTTTCACCAATAGAAAGCTAAATTATCAGGAAGTAACATCGGCTATAAATTGTATTTATATCATGCAAATTAGCAGAGCTATCACAATTTTTGCGGATAAAGTCGCGGGCTAAGTGCTAGTTTCTAATACAACATTAGTTTTAGTATATGCGAAACCTGAAACACGTGTCTAGTATGTTTATGTAAACAATCTATACACAAAATTTCAAAACTGTATCATGAAAAATCACAAAGTTATAAGCTTGTTCTGTTACCTGGTTGTCCGCACAAAAACGTCGTCACCACACGGCGCAATCGCGCGCGCGCCTCCAGCGTTGTCTTGAGCTCATTGATAATAAAAATTTGGCAGTTGGTACCTAAATGATTGCGATAGTTACTTAGTGTCGTTCGGTGTCCAACTTGTAGCCTTTTTTAAAATATGTTTGGGACAAAGTATAACGGTATGGTTTAAAAATAATTGGAGTCGATTCAGTTACTTATTCTGAACAAACTATATTCAGGTTTCGCATTTACTAAAAATAAGGTAGTATAAGAAAAGAAGCTCGTGATGCACAACATACCTTAGGACTTTTTACAGTATACCTAGATACTATATAGACGCACACTTAAATTACTAAATGTATTAGAGTTCTCAAACAACAACACTGGAACATACTTACATCAGATATAACATTAGTATAAACTTCATTTTGTATGGTGCTCGTTACTGGCAAAGCTATTCCTAAAACTATTAATAATTTAGCATAAAACGCTGACAGGACCACGGTCATCGATTCGCTGAAACAATTTATGATATATTGAATCAATTAGCTGTAAATAACCTAAAATACGAAGCTAGTGAAAATTAATATGACGCTAACAAAATTAATGAAAATCGTCGAGGTTTAGCTAGGACGCCATTACCTATTGTTTAGGTTATCCGGATTAGGTATTTTAGTGAATGGCGTACGAAATTAACTAATTAATTACATACTTGCTCTGTTTAGAAATTGAAGCTATTTTAGCGATTGATGAAGGTACTTTAGTTAACAATGATGCCTACCGTTGCATCGCAAATGCTGCATTAGTATCAAAATATGCAGAGATGCTAGCTAGGAGGCAGTAGCGAAGGATCAATTGTTTTAAGAGGTAAACCGGATTCCATATCTTTAATGTGATTTTATTATTTGTCTTAGGAATACTGCTTGTGCCCATTTTCAAAGGGAAGCTGGTAGGAATCGAGTTGTATGGAACCTTCGCCACTGCTAGGAGTCTTGATGCTAGGCAGGTTACGTTTAACGCCTACGTTTGCGAGAAAACCGCCTTTGGGTTTGTAGGAAGTCGAATGAAACCTAAGGCATGGGAACTGGGTACCAGCTGGTTGACATAAGCCAACGAAAGAGCCATTCAAATACCCCGGGATGAAGTCTTGATGTAAGACAAGTTGCAAAGTGGAAAATCACTCACTCGCCATGTGACAGTGGTTTTCTCCTGGGAACGGGTGCGGCAATGTGCTCCATGCTGGAATTGGAACTCGCAGGCATCACCACGCTCAGACGTGGTAGCGAGTGTGGCGGGTGCTCTCTGTGAACATACATAAAAACATTTACTTCAATGTTTTCTAATGTCATCATCATCATCCACAACCTGGCTTCACCCACTGCTGGTTGAAGGCTCTCTTTGATTGTAATGTAAATTACATAACACAACATAACATCACGTCTGTAATTCCCGAAGGGTTAGGCAGAGGTGTACCTAATAATCAGAGGTCGGAATTAGGTAAAGTTATTTGTGTATTTACTCTGATTTCATACAGCGAAAGAATAAAGTGCATATGCCTCAAATCCCGAGATTAATTTTAAAGAGCAGAAAAATCTCGTGATTTATTAAATAAAAAAGTTATTTACTTTTACACAATTTAAACCATCCGACATCGGACATCATGCGCACGCAGCGCAGCGGTTAATGAAAAAATGTCGCGGGTTCGATTCCCGCACGGAACAAATATTTGTGTATGTGTGAGTTTAAATCTTTGTAAACGCATCCACGTTACAGGAAAAAATCCTAGTGTGGGGCAACGTAAATAAAAAATTGTATTGGGAATTAATTAATGTAAATACTAATAAAAATTGCATGTTAATTATTTTTGTTTTATTTGTCTTATCTATCCCTGAGGTTTTTATTATTATTTATTTGTAATATTGTTGGCCACACGGGATTGTATTATAAATCCCGGGAAGATCCATATTAATATCAACATTTCGATGCAAGTACATAAATAACTCTACCTAATTCCGACCTTTGCTAATAATACACCCACATTTCGCCAGTTATGTTAAAGTCCCATGTAATGGGGCGCGAGCCTATAGTAATGTAAATTGTAACTCTTAACTTTTTATGATCATAAGAAGTCCTAACAGGAATGTATAAGATTCCTGATACCATTGCGTTTTCGTGATTTTATGTATCCAGAAACCGTTCACGAGAAAAAAGTAAAGCAGGGTCTTACTTTTTTAAGACAAAAAATTATCCTTCTAAAACCTACACACAAATGATTAAAATCGAGACTATAAAAGAGAGCTGAAAACAAATCACTATCTAATTACACGAAGCCGCTTACAAAATAAACACTGAAAACAAATTCCGTATATAATAATATTAAAACTGTTACATAAAGCGGTGTCGATTTAACGTTACACCAAGTTGTTTTGTTTGAGCCGGCGCTTATCTACTAATAGTGGGTTTTAATGAACCCCTCGCCACCCTCGCCGCGGCACCGCTTTGCCTCACCTTTCATCTTCAGGCACCGCTATGAGAGGCTCAGACGGCCTCCGCCAGTCCCTCGATGCATTTTGATTAGATTTCTCCTTATTTTTCATCACCAAATGCTTTTAAACACCTTTGAAAACCGTAAATTAAATATTCCACCTTTTAAGTTAAAGTATCACGAATTTTATGTATCTTAGATGTTGTGCGTTGTAAAGCAAATCACGAACTGTAGAACATGATACAAAACGCAGCGCCGTGTCGCAACCGTGTGTGTTAGTAATTAGTTTCTAACTGAGACAGGGCTGAACTTCTACTTATCAATACTTGTTACATTTATTTGTCTTAGAGAAGTTATTATTTTGTTGAACAATAATATTGGATCAAAAGTAGAAGAGAGAGAATGTGATACTGAACATACTTTCTAGAATTTTCCGGCTAGAAAACCTGAAATAATGTGAATCATGTTGTGAGTAAATTGCAGAGCGTTATGAAATAATAGCTTTATCAAATAGTTTTGTGAGTCTTTTAAATTGACACTTTACATGACTTGTTTACGTGTTCTTAAAACTCTATTTTGGGGTACTAACAATAAATATTCTTATTTCAGTTTATGCATTTAAGAATGAGTTAACAAACTCATTCTACGATCTCATTTAAATGACGACAAACTTTAAATTAGGGATCAAGATTACTGAACTGTCCTCATCATCATTATAGCTCAAAGATTTCCACCTCTGAACCACCCTTAAGCATCGCTAAATCGACTGGTTGCATATCGAGTTACTCAAAATGTCCACGCAGAAAGCTTGACGCAGATCTTAACATTATTGTTCAATAAGTTCTTTATTTACTTTTGTAAGAAGTATATGATTAAAACGAGCAAAATTTAAATCGTGACTTTGATCTTCCATGAAAAACTGCTGTAAAATAGACTACCGAGTTTCAAACAGTTAATTACAATATGAACCATTTATGTAACAGACACATGTTTGACCTCGTTACACGTAATTTCATAACAGCCTCCTACAGGTGCCTATAGCCAAGCGATCAATACATGGAGATGCAACAATCGGCACAGTCCATAATAATACGCCGGGCTGCCTATATAGCCTGCACACCCTTTGTAAAGCGTTCTATGCCATGCTGAACCCGGTTTACTGGTTGGGAACCTATCATTGTTATCTACTGGGTACTCTGAACCGAATAACACGTCATTGGCAATATAGGTTTTGGGATGGATTATACTGTGGCAGAGATTTTAATGAGTGTAAAAGTACACTTCACGAAACCGAAAGGCGAAACAGTTTTTGTTCTAGACCATACCTGGGAACCTTATATCTAGTTACGGAGATATTGAGGCCAACTTTTTCACAAGTTAGTTTTTAAATACAAGTTTTTAATGTTGTAACTTTACTATATATACCTCCACGACCCCCGTACTATTCAATGTATCCATTAGCACAATGTTTTGAGTGCGTAACATTGAGTTCTACCGTACACCGTGATTTTACACCCCAAAAAAAAATTCCCAGCATTAATTTTTACGTCGAGTTACTTAAACCTACCTTAGGATTTACGTTACTTTTTACGTCGAGTTATTGATGTACAGAATACTTGGTTGACGGCTTTGTGAAGGGTCCGTTTACACCCTGTATAGACAAAAGTTAGTGGAAAATAAACACGAATATCAGCGAAAGCTTTACTATTGGGTGGATGCTAGTGCATCTAGCCCTAGCCTTCGGAAGCTCAACTTGAAATCTAATTACTTACATATAGTGGTTGACTAACTGTGTTTTAAGGTTAAACTGTAAACGGTCCCTAGTGTAGTAGTTTCTGAATTCCTGTGAAACCATCAATGGTGTATGAATAAATGAATTTGAATTTGAGTATTTAAATTACATTTTTTTGTGTTTATCTTTGTATTTAGTTCGAATTGGATTAAAATGAATCATCTGCCTAACCTATTTATTTTGTTGGGGTCGGCTTTCAGTCGTAACTGGATGAAATAGAACAAAAAATAAAGAACAAAATATAACGTAGGTAATTGGCGGCGTCACCAGCTTTTTTAAATCAAAACTCCTTTAAGATTCCTGCAATATACGTTACTGTAATAATATGAATACAAACTTACATTCTATTAGTAAGTTATAAGTAAGACAAACGACAATTAGCAAGTAGTTCTGCTACATGGCGGTGGTGGGCACGTTTATGCTAATATAATAACTGTAATAGGTAGATCGCGACGGATTGTCATCGTGATACGTCACCGAAATTAAAGAGATTTGGAATAGTACAGCAGCATTTGATGGTCTGAAAGGTAAAAGAACTTTTCGCTCTCTACCAATAGCTTTCTAAGCGGATTTTTGGCAGATTCAAAATCAAAATCAAAATCAAAGCATTTATTTCAAGTAGGCCAGTTACAGGCACTTTTGAATTGTCGAAACAAAGACAACAGTAAAAAATAGCTGCAGTCCCAGTCACAAGGCACAAAAACTGTGAAAGTACTGTAGTTGCCCATTCCCTAACGTAGATCTCTATGGAGAAGAACGGGCAAGAAACTCCATGGACACTCTTTTAAATCAGAATACTTTAACAAAACCTTGGTTACATCATTCAAATATTCATCATGATTAATTTAATGGTGGCAAAAGTTGTGAGGTAACATGGTATAAGCGTAATCTGAAGTAGCTCGCAAGCAATGGGCAAGTGATGAGACTGATGATAGGTAGGTATCGATAGTTCCTGGTTCAATCTGTGTATACCTATGGACCAGCATTGACTACGACTTTTCCTTTCGGCGACAAAATAACTACATTCTAAGTGTTAACGCAGTTTATTTTTAAATCAAGATAGTGACGAGTTTTCATTCTATTTCCGTCTTCCATAAGTCATGTTTTCTACAAAACTGCACGTTAATCAACTCAAGGACTGAATCGTACATAAAATAGTCCTACAAATAAAATATTCTAGCGCTAAATATGCATCGGTTAGAGTGGGTAAGATGTTGTCCTCATGGGTAATTAGCGCGGGCGGTGTCACTTTCAGACGGCCCTCCTAACGAGCCGGCCTTATATATGCAGATGCGATGCTGCATAGCTACCACAGGCTCATCTCTAAGCGATTAATTAGTTCTCCATCTCAAAGGAACCCTACATGATCTTTTTTTCTACGACTTCTGCGGTTGTCGGGATTTAAAAGTTTGTTTTTTGAGTCTGGATTATTTTAATACTGTTTCTGATATATTTCTTCCTTATCGGAAAACGACTAGACAGTATAATTAAAGGCTAAGATGAAAAAAGGTAGGTAAAACTCTGTAACAAGATACATAGGAACAAAAAGGCAACATGTAAAAGATTGTAATAAAATGCATAGTGGTGGCTGACAGCTCTTTCTTTGTACAGGTACCTTCTATAGGGCTCTGATATTAAAAAAAAACAACATTGTAGTGTACTTGGTCTGCGCAACATTACAGATCAAGTCCAATAATAATAAAAAAATAAAATATTAAATAATTTAAGAAAATAAAAATATTATAATAAAATTAAAATTAATATTTTTTTTAAATTAATTCTGTAATTATTTACCACTAATGAATGTTAAATAATTAAATGACAATTGATAACGCATTAATGAAAATGTTTAATCAAAATATCGATTTCATGAACATCATATTCACATGTACACTAATTGGCTAATTTAGTAGGTAAGTCAGAGACTTATAAGTGGCGTATTCTTCGAAAGAGACAGCAGCGAGCTTTTAAAAACGTTTGTCTAAGTGATCTAGAATCAAAACATTTATGAGCTACTCTTCCAAAAAGCAATTAATGAGAATGAAGACTCACTGTTAAGGCGCCTTTTGTGCGTTTGAAAGTTTAATTAAAACACTGAAAATGGATACTAACCTGTTGTGCCGAAGTTTTCGTTCTAGAGTGGAGCTCGTCTGTCTGATGGGGTGGAAGTGATGTGACCCGTGCTCGTAAAATGTCCGCGAGTCCCGCCGTTCGGGCGTCCTATGAATTTTATTTCAAAAAGGAGATATGAAATTGCTATTTTGTTTTTAAATCCATTTAGTTTCGACCTGTTTGGTGAGTGTGTTCTAGTTTGACTAGTTCTAGTTGACCGGATGTACGAGCAAGGTGTCGCACTATTTTATTAATAAGTCGTCATCATCTGCCTAGCCTTTTCCCAACTATATTGGGGTCGGCTTCCAGTCTAACCGGATGCAGCTGAATACCAGTATTTTACATGGAGCGACTGCCTATCTGACCTCCACAACCCAGTTAGTACTGGGTAATACGATACCCCTTGGTAAGACTGGTTGTCAGACTTTATGGGCCCCTGACGGCCTAACGACTGTCAAAGATCTACAAATGACAGCCGGGACCAACGGCTTAACGTGCTTTCCGAGGCACGGAGGAAACTCGGTATGTAATGGGCGGTCACCCATCCACAGACCAACCTAGGCAAGCACGGCTTAACCTAAACATCGACCCGAGCGGCTGTTATTATTTAGCCACGAGCTCCTCGAGCTCTATTTTATTAATAAGTAATTTATTTATTAGTTCCATGGTAGACAAATAACACTTTTTTGAGGACAGTTTGGTATTTTCGATATTATCGTAATCCTTTAAAATGTATGTTAAAGATGTCGAAAATAAAGAGAGATTATATTAATATTTGAGTCCTTCTGCACTAGGAATTTCTAAGTTACACACTACTACTTATCTAGTGCATATCTTATGTTTATGTACATGTTTAATCCACATTTAAACATTAGGCTCCTCTAAACTGTGGAAAAATGTTAATGTACCTAAGGTAAACACCTAAAGCCTTAGTTTCAGACTTGTAGAGATAATTTTCTTACGTTTTCTTATCCATGGCGATCTTAGTGTAGGAAACTGGGTCATTTGTCTCAATATAACCGAGATCGGGAATGGATGAATTGTTTTTTCCAATAGAAGGTTTTTCCAGTAGTTGTTATTTACATGTTTTTTTACTTTATTCATTGTAATTTTTCTTTTTTTTAAATAATTGTTGAAGATGTTCATTACAGTATATATATAAATAGAATATTCTTCTTGTTAAAAACACAAAATCATCAACTGCTCAGCCTTTTCCCAACTATGTTGGGGTCGGCTTCCAGTCTAACCGGATGCAGCTAAATACCAGTATTTTACATGGAGCGACTGCCTATCTGACCTCCATAACCCAGTTAGTACTGGGTAATATGATACCCCTTGGTAAGACTGGTTGTCAGACTTTTTGGGCCACTGACTACCTTACGACTGTCAAAGATCTACAAATGAACACCCGGGGCCAACGGCTTAACCTGCTTTCCGAGGCACGGAGGAAACTCGGTATGTAATGGGTCACCCATCTACAGACCAACCTGGGCAAACACGGCTTAACCTAAAAATCGACTCGATCGTCTGTTATTATTTAGCCACGAGCTCCTCGAAAACACAAAATACTGTCAATGAAATATTGAGGGCTCAAAACTAAATGCATCTTTATTTTACTTGGCTGGTTCACAAGGGCAAAATAATTAATTTAATTTAATAGGAGTTTCTTCATTATTATCATTCACTATACCTACAATCCTTGTAGGTAAATAGATCTGGCCCGTATCACAATGAAGTAAATAATTAATTACTGAGTAGTACAAACAATGAAACCACTCTTTAAACTCACGTGAAATAACAAACATGAATTTTATACATGCTTGAAAATTAAGCCTTTGAAATGTTTTTCTGACAAATAAATCAATTAAAAACGTTTGCGTTAAGTAAATAATTTTTAAATAGTTTATTTATTTACATACCATTCGACATCTTCTTCAATGACGTCGTCCATGATTGACAAATAAACTGTAAATTGTTAACACTGAGAACAAAGGCTGGGACGTGGCTAATACATCGTAACTATCAGAGATAACCTTCTTTATCTTGACACGAGTTTAGGCGACAGACTCTCTACGAGATGACGCTGTAATACTTTTAATATGACTGGACTTAACGTGTATGTGTTAACGGTGACTCAAATTATGGTTTGTTTATTAGGTAGGGAGGTACATATTTTGGTGGTTAATATTGTCTGATAAGATTTTTTTTGAAAGGCGTAGCTTTATTTTGGTCGCCTGCAAATTACGCTAGTCGGTCACTTTTGGTCCAATATTACCGAGCTACTGAAAAACAAATGCAAACTTTGTTTATCTATAAATAGTTTATAATTTTTGAATTGCTTTTTTGTGCAAATTGTTTTCCATTGTCCGTACGGTGTCTCGGGCATACAATTTAGTTTTGTTTGAATTTAAAAAGCCGTAACTAAAACAATTAAAAATAATTACGCCATTTGAAGCAGGTCTGAGGTAAACAATTTATGCACTGTTGGCTGATATTGGTTTATGACAAAGGGCGAACGGTGTTAATTGCGTCATTGCGGACAGCGGCCATTTAAATGTGTCAACAAGTCTTTATACTAATTACGAAGTCTGTAAACCATCTATATGCTAGCAGGCACTCAGATATCGCTATCCTTTTATAAAACTGCGAAAATCAGTAAATATACGTTAACATGGTCATACCTATTTCAGTTAGATTTTTAAATTAAGAAAGCAGGTTTTCAATATTTCAAATCATAGGTCTCAGTTCGAACCGGAGACACGCACCTCTGATTTTTAGATTCATGTGCGTATTGTACAGTTATCACTTGCTTCGGTAAAGGAAAACATCGTGAGACATATCTCTCTTGCATGCTGGTTGCATGCGAGAGAGATATGTCTCGACGGCATGTAAAGCCAAGTCAGAGGCCCATGGGAGGCATAAAAAACTCAGACACCAGGTTAGGTACTAACCACACGATAAAGAAGAAGAAAGAATATTTCAAAAAACAACATTTTTCTTTTTGGAAGCAAATCTATGACGTCTACATTAATATCGTATCTGATCCTCAAGATAAAAGTATGCAAATGTATTTTTGATTTGTTATCTAAAGTGGAACTTATGAATGAAGTGTTCCATTCTAATCTAAGAACTGAAATGAACTACGTATGACAGCGATGCATGTTGTAGGTACAGTCAGCATCGAAAAGTATGTGACCAGATGCCTAAATGCGTTTTGTGATACACACATGTGACACACACCGTTTGGGGTATATTGTGTCAGAAACGAATCATTATTGATTGAAAACAAACCTCCGGAGAAAACTTGGATTAATATCTTATCTTACTAATATTATAAATGCGAAAGTTTGTGAAGAAGGATGGATGGATAGTTTGTTATTCCTTCATGCAAAAACTGCTGAACGGATTTAGATGAAATTTATCACATATATAGTTTACAACCTGATTAACTTATAGAATATGTTTTTATCCCGGTAGTATGATCCCGTGGGACAGTAATCGAACCCAACGCAGGCGAAGCCGCGGGAATAAGCTAGTAATTAATATGCCTAAGTATGAAATCGCCAACCCGCTTTGAGCAAGCGTGATCAATGCTCATGTCTTGTCTATAATTAATATGCCTAAGTATGAAATCGCCAACCCGCTTTGAGCAAGCGTGATCAATGCTCATGTCTTGTCTATAATTAATATGCCTAAGTATGAAATCGCCAACCCGCTTTGAGCAAGCGTGATCAATGCTCATGTCTTGTCTATAATTAATTTGCCTAAGTATGAAATCGCCAACCCGCTTTGAGCAAGCGTGATCAATGCTCATGTCTTGTCTATAATTAATATGCCTAAGTATGAAATCGCCAACCCGCTTTGAGCAAGCGTGATCAATGCTCATGTCTTGTCTATAATTAATATGCCTAAGTATGAAATCGCCAACCCGCTTTGAGCAAGCGTGATCAATGCTCATGTCTTGTCTATAATTAATATGCCTAAGTATGAAATCGCCAACCCGCTTTGAGCAAGCGTGATCAATGCTCATGTCTTGTCTATAATTAATATGCCTAAGTATGAAATCGCCAACCCGCTTTGAGCAAGCGTGATCAATGCTCATGTCTTGTCTATAATTAATATGCCTAAGTATGAAATCGCCAACCCGCTTTGAGCAAGCGTGATCAATGCTCATGTCTTGTCTATAATTAATATGCCTAAGTATGAAATCGCCAACCCGCTTTGAGCAAGCGTGATCAATGCTCATGTCTTGTCTATAATTAATATGCCTAAGTATGAAATCGCCAACCCGCTTTGAGCAAGCGTGATCAATGCTCATGTCTTGTCTATAATTAATTTGCCTAAGTATGAAATCGCCAACCCGCTTTGAGCAAGCGTGATCATGTGATAAGGTTTTTCATTCAAAGCATTATGGTAATCAGAATGTAGATAAAACAACGATTCAGGTACGAAATACATTTATTTATCTTAATCTTAATTCATTTATAATATTTATACAAAAGATAATAGGATTTATTACCTTTATTTATTTCAGATTATAAACAATACTAAACTATACGTTCAAATAAATAGGTTTATTCTTGAAGCAGTTCTTCCAAATCTCGAAGAGGCAGATGGTGGAGTGGAACCGGTAGAAGATGGCCAGGGGCATTGACACATGGGTGATGATGGTCCACGCCCAGGGACCGTAGAATGCTAGGTGTGCTGGACGAAACTCAGCACGACTCTGGAATATAGATGAATATTTTATTATATACGTCTGTATGACAAGACAGTCCAAAGTATTGTAAGTAGGGTATTTTTAAGGTAAAAACGGTATTCTCCTTTTGGAAAAGGATTGCACTGTGCACATACATAACCTGTTCGTTACGTTACAATTTTCAGTGTGACTGAAGTACAAATGAAAGACATTCAAATTATTCATCGATTATTTTTAAATATATGCTGTGCCATACAAAAGTGCAATAAATACAGTCGTCAAAGTCACATAATGTAGGTATGGAACTACAGATTTTTTTATCGTGTCAACAATACCTAAGTATATCAAAAAAACCGTGCAAGTGCGAGTCGGACTTGCGCATGAAGGGTTCCGAACCATCTTAGTAGGGGAGCCATTTTTAATTTAATTTTTAAATTTGTTATTACAGCGGCGACAGAAATACACATTCTGTGAAAATTATTTCAACAGTCTACCTATTACGGATCATGAGATACAGCCCGCTGACAGACAGACGGACGGACGGCCAGCGGAGGCTTAATAATAGGGTAGCATTGGTTACCCTTCGGGTACGGAACCCTAAAAGTAATAATAACAAAACTAGATATTATGGTATAATCATAGTTACCTTTTCTAGCGTGTTAATAGCCCACATGGCCATATTAGCGACGAGAAGAAAAGTGACGAGCTGTCGGCCCGGTTTATTCCTCCGCTGCTCTGACGTAGTGCTGCGACGCCACCATGCGTCGATTATGAATAGAGTTTGAAGAATTGTCTGGACAACATGAATTATTGTTAAACAACATGCCATGAATAAAATTACACGTATTCACAGTATCGCCATGTTTGCAAATTGCAACCATAATTTAAAAGGAGCAGAATTTTATAGATGAACAGTTAGTAACGGAAAGGTTAAACGTCGCCAATGCACACTTACAAGCTATGCACTGAACCAATATCGTCTTAATTTACGCTGTTTACCATTTTTCCATGGAACTCCATACTGCAACGCAAAGTTATAACTGTAACAGTAGTATTTACTGACGGTGAAGTGTTTATACGTTTGCTTTAAGCTATGAAGATGAAAAGCTATACAATACTTTTTAAAGTACAAAAAAGCTAAATATAACTGACCTGATTGAGCGATAAAAATTCAGAGAAGAACCCAGTGAGACCGACACTGTTCTTCTGGCTCTGAGTGTGATGACTTCCGATGAGACTGAACATGCAGTATACGAACATTCCCGATTGGGCCAGAATCAGTAGGAATGGGTCCAGACCTAAGATAGCTAGAAAAACGAACATATGATTTTAGTGTAAGAAATCGAGTACAAATAAAACGGATAACGGAAATGGAATTTATTCTCTTATAAAATTAAGGAATGAAAAAAATCACTGGAATTAAGAAAAGAAGGATTATAAAAATGATTATATTGGAAACGATGGATGGACTGTGTCAAGAATGATATGGCAAGAAAGGAGGTGTCTGATGAAAAGACGAGTAATAGAGAAAGAAGTATGGAAGAAAAAGACATGCTGCGCCGACCCCAAATGAATTGGGATAAGGGCAAGACAATGATGATGATGATGATAATTATTTAGGAATAAGGAAACATGTCATACCCTTCGATTTCCTTTTGTAAGCTAACACTCTCATTTGTATTAAAGCTGTTATACAAGCGAGCAAAGATAACGAATACAAAATTAACTCGCACACGTTCACCTCGAATATTGCCTCCTGCAAAAATTCAATACCACATTTCAATGAAAAAAAAATCAAAATAGTTTTATTGCAAGATATAAAGAAAATTATACATTACCGTTATAGAGTTAGGATGGTGAGCCAGTACGAAGAACATGATGAGAGAAATAATGGTGAAGACGATAATCAGTATGCCAGCGAAGAGTCCTCGGTGAGCGTGGGAACAGTCTACGGAAAAATGGTGGAGGGCAGTACGACTGCCGTGAGGAGAACTCACTCCTAACATACCAGCTGAGAAAGAATACAAGGTTAGTGAAATATAACAATTAGTCCCAATAATGTATAACAATAATGGAGAAGATTGTTATACCAAACTGTTGTAGAATTTTCTCAGGCGTCACTGAATTATTGCGAGACTTATTTTTAGGAACCTCTAATTTCTTCTCAAAATCTTCAGGAGTGCATTTGACCTGTAATTAAGTTCCAATGAATTTTAGTTTATATTTGTGAACAGCTTTGGTTCTGCTTTTACGTTATCTATCAATAGTTACCTCTTTCCACATTTCGTACAAGATGACAGCACAGATAAGGGAATACTCGATCGTGCAAGGAAATAAGAAAGGTGCAGCATTCTGGAGAAGTGCACCCATCATATTAGACCTTCTGCACGGAACACCATCAGGTTCTATAAGCGTTACGTTGACTGGCGCTAGTATCGTGTGCTCTAGATGATGTATTTCATGCTTCGTCTCTTCAACTAATACATATAACCATTCGCATAAATTCGTTGCTACCATATGCATAAAACCAAATCTCTGTATCAGTTTAAAAGTGCCGGATTCGATGTCCTTGTTAGTGAGGAACATGAACTGCATTTGTGCCAAAGTGAGGGTCATTCGTAAAGCCGGGGTAATCACCGACAGCACGGAGCGGCATTTATCTGTCATTTCGAAATATTCACCCAATTCTAAACCACTGTACACCATCGAACCAATTCCGAATGCTGAAAAATAATAAAGCTTTAAAATCGATTTTAGATTGAAAGGAAAATAAAACTGTTCATAGGAAATGACTCCAATTTACCAATTCCGCCAAGCCTCAAATAAAAGCTGCCGTAGCGAGAAATGCTCTCTTTTATTTTTGGTCTGTCTCCAGGTGTAATTTTCCCGTTTCTATCCTCTTTCAGAGTGTCCTCTATAAAAATTAATTGAATACATATAGTTAGTCGTTAAACACCATACGTTGAGTTAAATTTTCCGCTACATTTATACGAATGGCTGAAAACGTTAGTGGAATGAAAACTAAAGAAGGTAATATTCTTTGCAGACGTAATTATGCAAACAAATGTGATTTTAATGTCTCATTTTGTTAAGCAAATGTGGTTAATTACCTAAGCATGTTGGTAGATCTTATTGTCTAGGACGGTATTGTGTTCGTTGAAAAGGAATTGGAAGCTTACCGTAGTCGTGGATGATTAGGTTGACAGCCTTTTGACGCATTATGTTTACGTATTGAAACACTACGAATATTAGAGATACCAAGTACAGATATAAATAGAATCCCTGAAAAGAAAAACAATGGTCATTATTACCGACTATCGGCTGGGATTTTTCTAGGTCAGTTTCTCGGAAATATTAAAAATAGAGTGATGAGTAGTCTGTAAACAGATTCGGCTTTCATAAAGTCGTCCATTAAGAAATAATATAATTAATAGTTAACCTGATAGTACCCATCAGGCACCCCGCCGGCGATGACTTCAGTGATGGGGAAGGCCAGTCCTAGCACCACCAGTAGCTTGCAGTACAGAGCCGAAAGCGCCTTGCTCAAAGCTTCACTTTAACAAAGTAATGCTAGGTTGAGAACTAGAACTTATTGACTAGCAGCAGAAATAGATAATGTCAATTTTCTTTAAATGACTAAGACAATTTTTTGAAGAATAGTGCTATTCTAAGGCATGTGTGTTGTGTCACTAATCACTATATGTACCTATGTACGTACATTTAGCGCTAAACATAATTTTAACATTATTCTGCCTGCTGTAGATTTCAAACAACTGAGTTAAATAGATTTAGGTAAGTAGTGCTTACCCCGCATTTACATCCATAAGTTGTGATTCTGAAAAGAAACTAGTAGACATAATACGTAGAATACATCTATAATAAAGAGGTTAACTTTGTTTGTAAGTTTGTATGTAGGGATAATCTTCGGAATTACTGATGCGATTCTGATAAGTCTTTGAGAAACGGGAACCAAGATTCTCCCTGAGGTTCATATTCTACATTTAAAACTTCCCCGTTGGTTTATTTTTGTACTTACCGGGAGCGAAGGGGTGAGCAAAATCTAGTGTTTTAATTTTCGTGTAAACTTGAGGTTATAGCAAGATTTGAGGAGTCATCACAACATTAGGATGTAAACCAGCATTGATAAGTATATTTGACTGATCGTTTGTAGTTTTGTTTCTGCATCATTCACCTAGAAGATTACAACAGCCAAATATCATCCAAAACATAAAGCAAAATGAGCATCTAAAGCAGGGATTCTCAAACTTTTTTGGACCAGATAATCCTATCTGTTTTTTTTCCTATTGATACAAAATACTTACCAATTTAAAAACGTAGCGGTTGGTTAAGTGAGTAAACTTGACATCATTTTCTCATCAAAATTTAACAAAATAAAAAGGCATAAAATTCAGTAAATATCAAGTGTAATTAATAATTATTAATTTATATTACGTAAAAATACTTAAGCAGGTAATTATTTTTTGAAAAAACCATTAAAATCACAACTTGTACAGTATCTTGAAAGTTTCAAATAAGAACTTGTGTTAATTAATAAGAGTCGATTTTTAGAGCTCGTCGACCCCCAAAATCAATTTTCGTTTATGTCGACCCCTGGAAAACCGGTTTCGACCCCAAGTGGTTGATATCGACCACTTTGGGACTCCATAATCTAAAGCAACAGTAAGTTCCATTCAAAAACATTTTCGCAATCTAATTACATTCACATAGTGATGTTTGCGCTGAATGTTCACAGTGCCATTGTGCACGTGTCTATCTATTAACAAATAAAGGGTGCTTTTCAATGGTTCTGACGCGACGGAGGCTGCTCATTGTCTGCGGACTACATGACGCTATCCAACTGAATAATATTCACCTCTAAATAGGTCTCTGCTCACTTGTACATAACTAACGGCTGATGACATCATTTTACATCGTATAAGAAGATACGGGGTGTATCGTTGCCGAAATATATGTTGGCCAAACAGTTTTGACTCATAATTACTTTGACTTATAATTATTTTAGAGAATGAGTCTAAATAGAGTTCGTGAAACTTTAACGTGACGTAAAGGACAATTGAATTAACCTTTATCGTTTTCAATAATACTGTCAATAGTAACCGGATATAGCTCAGTATAGGTAGGCTGAGAAAACAAACCACACCTGAATGATGTTTTATGAGGGAAATTCTCGGAACTTTAAAAGCCGTAACTCCTTTGAACGTTATTGATTCACGATCACCGATAAAGTTTTTAACTGCGGAAGTTCTAAAAGGTGATTAGATATTATAATTCTTTATGTAAAATAGGAAATCATGATGAAATAGTGTAAGTTTGCGGTGTGGAGGCCCATGTCAAGTATTAGGATCTTGCGGTGCGATGCGCGTGTCGGGGGCATGTGCCGGTGCCAGCTCGCCCTGATTTATCGTAGTGTGTATGTTCCAGCCTTACGAATATTTACTCAAAGATTTTCTGGCGTTTTGATTTATTATTTTATGTTTGGTAGCAGGTATGGATAGAATCCAGATTGCCGTCAGAGCTGTACGAAAAAGGGGAAAAATAAACGCAAACAGAATTTATTCACATTTAAAACGTCGCAATTCTAAAGGTGTATTTTTAGGCTTTTTTTTTTTTTTTTTTTTTTCCGGATGGGAAATCATCAAATGACCCCCCCCACTCTGGGCGGAGCGGAAGGGAGTGTCAGACTTGTACTGACTAAAACCCATCCATGTTCCTTCTTTGCCCTTTGTGTTCCAGGGCCACGGTATCTCTTTCGAACAGTCCCGCAGCCCTGGTAGGCATCGGTCCTTGCGGACCCCTACTTATTTGCTGACATCTCTTTGAGGCGCACGTGGAACACGAACGCGCCGTCGACACGGCCTGTCGTCATAAGACGGCCGGACGGCGAGCTGGCCCATAACTCGCCATCCACAGGCCCGCGCCTACGGTGGCCGGGAGCCACCACGTGACCCCCGACGCCCAGGGCGTCTCCCGCGGCGACTGGGACGTGAGGTTCTTTCCCTCTCACGTCCCGCCACCTCCTTCACTAGCATGACTGCTTCGCAGAAGGAGGTGACGGCTTCCCATTCCCTCTCGCTCCGGACCATGGCTTGAACCAAGGCCTGACGCGAGAGATCGCCGCCGCCAATCGCCGCTACGAGGACACGGCGGTGCTCCGCCCAAGCGGGGCAGACCTCCACGGTGTGCTCCACCGTGTCCTCCGGACGATCCTCGCAGTGGAAACACCCGGGCGTTTCCTCCCGCCCGATTCGGTGCAGGAACCTCCCGAAACAACCGTGTCCGGTGAGGACCTGCGTCAGGCGGTAGGTGAGGGCGCCGTGGCGCCTCTCTAGCCACTCCTCAAAGAGGGGACTTATCGCCACTATGGTGGCGTGCCCTGCACGGGGTTGCGACAGTCGCTCTCTCCATGTCGCCATGAGATCACGCCGGAGGTCTGTCCGCTGAGCAGCAATTTGCCGCGGCAGCGGAGTTTCCTCCCGACGTAGTGCCTCCGCGCGCCATTCGTGCAGGCGTGCGAGGACTATCGCCTCCAGATCCCATGGCGGCAATCCGGCAAGGAGGCTAGCCGCTTCGCCGGAGATCGTGCGGTACCCCCGGATTAGCCTTATGGCTATTACTTTTTGGGGCGCGTTCAGGTAGTGGGCGGCTTGCCGCCTCAAAGAACGCGCCCACACCGGGGCCCCGTAAAGGGCCATGGACCGCACGACCCCCGCGTATAGCCTCCGGCAGGAGGCGTTTGGACCCCTCAGGTTGGGCAAGAGCCGCTTGAAGGCAGCCCCTGTCCGTTCCAGTTTGGGAGCCAAACGTCGGAAGTGCTCCACGAAGTTCCACCGGCTGTCGAGGACGAGTCCTAGGTACTTCAACGTCGACCCGACGCCGATGGAAACCCCTCCTGCCGTCAGTAGGGATCCCGACGGTGGCGCATTCCGAGGCCCATGAAAACACATGGCCTCGGACTTGTGCAGTGCCACCTCGAGACCCAATTGCCGGATCCTCTCCACGACTATCGCAACCCCGCGTGTCATGTTTTCGGCCGCCGCCTCGTGCGACCTCCCTTGTGCCAGTACCAGCGTGTCGTCAGCGTAGCAAACTACGCTGACGCCGGTAGGGAGGTCGGCGCGCAGCACCTAGTCGTAACCGATGTTCCACAGGGCCGGTCCCAGAACCGATCCCTGTGGAACACCGCACGACATCTCTCGCCGGTTCCATTCTCCGCTTCGACCAGGGTAGATGACGGCTCTATCCGTCAGGTAGTCCCCGACCACACGACGAAGGTAGGTCGGCACCCGGTGATACCGGAGTGCCTCCCTAATGCAGCTCCAGGGCATGGAGTTGAAGGCGTTGGCGATGTCAAGAGACACCGCCAAGACGACCCCGCCCCGGGACACCGCGTCCCCCGTCGTGAGGGCTCTCACGCGCATGATGGCGTCCACCGTCGAGCGCCCCTTGCGGAAACCAAACTGGTGTTCCGCAAGATCCGGCCCCATCCCCGCAAGGTGCCCGGCGAGGCGGTTGGCAATGACTCTTTCAAAGAGCTTGCCCACCTCGTCGAGCAGCACGATGGGCCGGTATGCGGACGGAGAGTCCGCAGGGCGCCCTGGTTTCCGGATGAGGACCAGCTTCCCCGTCTTCCAACGAAGCGGAAACTGGCCTCTCTCCAAGCATGCGCTTAGGAGCCCTTCCAGTCGGGGCCCGAGAGCCTCAGAGGCCAGGACCCAGGCTTTGCCAGGCAAGCCATCGGGTCCCGGGGCGGTATTTCTGGTTTTCAGCCTGCGTACCGCCTGTATTTTTAGGCTTACGCAAGGAGTTTGTACTTTGTTGACGTCACAAAATAAAGGGTATTAATAACTTACTGTCCGGATATCTCGGCCGCGGAGGGTGGCGTGTCGTGAGACGTGGACGCGACTGATGTTCGCGAGTGCGGGGACAGTTCGGACAGGAACCTGCGTTGTGTGGCCGCGCACAGTGCTAGGGCTTGAGATGGACGACGAAATGCTGCGATTATGGCTGAGGGCCGTCTGTAAAGATGACGACATTAGTATTAAAATCCAGGGTAAAATCTCCTAGTTCATTATCTGTAATAAACGCTGAGTGAAGACTGCGCTCCAGAAAAACATACGTACATAAAAAGTTAGATTTCTCTCAAAAGAGAGTTTAGACTTATCATGCCAGACCAAGAATATGTCAGTGATATGCCTTCCACCAAAGTAAAGCATCTGCTTGCTGTCTGTAGCATTTGGGTTTTCTAACTGGTTTTCTTGCAAGGGCATAGTTGGTTCATGGCAATCTTAATCTTCTGCGTGGTTTGTAAGCTATAAGCACATACCTTGTGTTCAAATTAGCAGCAAGTTTGGCTTCTATATCGGAAGACATTCTACGGCTGTTGGGTTGTGAGTGTGAGTGCTGCATCAGGGGCTCCGCAGGCGTGCCCAGCATGGCCCGGGTTCGCTCCCGCAGCTGGCCCAGGTCCGAGTATGATGACTCATCACTGTATGGTACATATACAATCAAAGGTATAAAACATGGCTACTTATGAAATCAAATTAAGAAATGCAGTTTATGATGAATGATGAATGGTTGGTTGAAATGGAACGGTTTATGTGAAAAATGGTAGAAAACGTAAAAGTACATTTAATATTTGTGAAAGATTCTACCGATTATCGCTTCAAAGGAAAAACTTTTCCCAGAAGGTTGATTTTAGTTTCATTTGTGTATTCTAAGAAAAAAGTAGCTGAAATCTAATGTTACCTGAAATATTGACGTGGGAGAAATTCTGGAAACCAAGTAATATAACGCCACTACTAAATGGAAACAGATTGTATGAAGTTTCGTGAAATTCAACAATGTCCAATCAATTTCAGCCACTATAGTGTTTTGTTATTTGTAAAACTAGGTTATTGAAAGTATTGTAATTTGATAGAATAACAAATAATTTATAATTTATTTGAAACGTATTAGCAAATTGAAAAGCACTACACGGGTTATTTGCATCCGACTAACATTGGTCTCTCATGGACATGACTGCAGCCTGATATGACATTCAACGAGCCTCTGTTGAAAGCGAAAGATGGTGGTTTGATAAAGAACTGTCACCATTATAAAAAGGTAAGCTGCGAAAAGTCTGACGGGTTTCATGAACAAGCTTAAGCCTCTACAGATATTTGAATATATGAGTTTTTTTTTTAAATAACGTTTATCAGAAAAATAGTCAGCATGGTTTGTTGGCAAACACAGCAGTCTACACTTGAGGAACGTATGGGTACAGAGGAGCAGACGGGCGGATCGCGATACAAAGCAGTCGATCAAACGTCATAAATATTTTCGAAGCTCTTTGCGACTGCACCCAAATCCCTCTTTGTGTATGCGTTTCATACTTCGCGCTCAAATACAGCGTGTTTGAAAATGTCACGGAAAAATCCTAGCCCACAAAAAATGTCGGCCGCATTCACAGCGTTTGTGTACCAAAATGATCGTTTTCATGGGAAAAAGATTATGAAGAACTTTGTTGAACGCATGGGCATTAAGCTGGTTTTAATTGTGCCAGTTTTCATTGTATCATTTTTGTTGGACTGGAAAAAAGTTTTTCTGAAACGGATTATTTAAAGGAATAATGTTGTATTAGTATTTTATTTTACTCTGTTAAACAAAACGCGATGTTCTCACACGTTTGAAATATTAGATAGCCGTTTGAATGCGAACATACTGTAACATGAATATTTAAAGAAACACCTGAACTGCACTTGTATTGAACTATTTCGACTGGAGGGTTCTGAGCGCAAAATCTCCAAAATGTGCATCCGTTCGCCGGAAATGTCTTCCTGAGCTTCGTTGTATCCACACTGAACCTATTTTGAATAACGTCCGTGTATTCAAAATATTGATATTCCAAAAGAATAATACACCTAGATTTTTATATCGTAGTGCTTGCGTGCGGGATTTGTATTGATTTTCAAACAAATCCTACTTTAGTATCCAGATGCAGCATACAGGGCCCAAGTAGCTACACAACGTTAAAATCACGAATATCAATGACATAAATACGACCTTTAATAAAACTTTTTTAATTAAGCCTTTAGAGTAATTACTAAGCTGAAGTTGGACTACAAATATTATTCCTAATAAGTACCTAGAACAAATCTGTTTAAAATAAATAGCAGAACTAAGCGGTCCCACTCGTGCAATATCTAACGCGGTCTCGGCATAAACTACATGCAAGGAGATCCAGTATTTAGATAACAGATAAAACTGAGTCACGAGACAAAGGAAAATGCGGTTTAAAAGAAACTTTAATTAAATGCTTAGCATGTACCCTTTGTTTATGACGACTAAGGCCTGTCCAGCGGCAGCGGGCCGACGCGATCTATCCATTTCCCCGCGCGTTTGAAAAAAGAATGCCTTTTCACATTCAATTGTGTACAATAGCAATGGCATACTGGCTGACACACGCCAATAGGCGCGTGCTTGTTCATGTAATAGAGTGGGTCATGTTTTTAGAATTAAGAACAGGAATTAATGTCCGCCATTTTTTTTTCAAAGTCTGCTTTTTCACCAACTGTGTAAAAATGCAGCCTTCACTCAGGTTTACTGAGTAGGCACTTAGATTATAAAAGAACCCAAGACTTTAACGCTGTCGAAGGGTAAACTATTGCATACATTTATATACATAGATAAAACTTAAAGACAGAAGAGCTATATTTTACGCCGATATCAAGAGATCTTTACAAAATCGCAATTCGATAGCAATCTTCCTGCAAAGGGGCAAACTGTTTGACTACATAGTTACGACCAGACTGCATCCTCATTGCATACGGATTAGTCAGTATTTACAATCAGCGTTCTACATATACCAAGGTTAACGCAGGAATACACAGGCCTACAGAACATATTTTTATGTCGATTAACCTATTAAAAATATGAAATTGAACAATCGTGGTAAGCTCTCTAAAATATTTTTCTGGAAGCGCCAAGGTAGCCCGCGAAATTCAAATTTTCTTACGTTTTTTTTAATTTCCAGGTCATTGTCAGGTTGTATGTTGATTAACAGTCATTTCGATTTCGCAGGCTCCTTTAAGCATTTAAAAAAGGAAACAGGGCAATTACTTAAAGTATTTTCACTGGCATTTTACATTCTGTTTTTATTTATGTAAAGCAGTTTTTTTTAAATAAAGTCAATGTTTTCTTACCTGTCGTTGTCATTTTCTTCGTGCACCGTGTCCATGTCAGTAATGGTGACGCCTGGGTGTAAGTCGGTCGGCTCGCACAGTGGACTTCTGTTGGCCGGACTCATCTACAAAATATCACGATTATCACGCGGCCTTGTTTCTTAATTACAGTTTCATGACCAAATACTGTTCACATATCATTTGCCAGGAGGTTTGAATGTTGCATGACGAGATATTTATTTAATTTGTTTGTACGTAGCAAGAATTTTTAAACGATGTGATGAAATATGTAAAATATGTATGTTTGAATAAACAACGAACCCTGGGTGCGAGACTTTATATGAAGGTAATAATTATAGATTTCTAAATTAGCATCGAGAGAAAAACAAACACCTACCTATCTATAATTACAAAATATCCGCCAGATTTTTTCTTAGTAAACGTTTCCATTGCCTTAATCTGCTAAAACACTAGCAGACTCTTCAGTAAGAACAGACTCAGTATAAACAAATCGCGTCCAGTAAATGTGCTTTTTATTTATCAATTTTTTCTCATATAAAATAAAAATCCTATATGTTCGAGACGGACTGTCCTCGGTTAAGGCAAGCTTACACTGAGGTAAGTGAAGGAGATATACGTCGTTGTTTACAGTCGTGTAGTGTAGGTATAACACTGCGTTACGTAGTTATCCGGTAATCCTCTAATATTTGTTTGCCTGTGGCGGTGAGAATGCTCCACTTGAGAGCGACACTCCTACTGTCAATGGACTGATTAAATTGATGTCAACATGTCAATATCCAAATATACGTGACTATAATAATATAGTTTCAGACTTTTTTTGTCACTTCCGTATAAAAACAGATAATAATTTATTAATTATTATAATTCAAGAAATGTAGCATAAAATAGTTTCGGTAAAATAGATATATAGTTTACCTTTAGAAGATAAGAAGATCAAGTAGGGTCGTTATCTCTTGAAATTTTCTCCACAAATAGTGCGACGTGAAAATGAGTTTTCATTCAATTTGAATATAAAAATCCTTGTGTTACTAAAAAACTCAGTAGCGCATGGCTGTATATTGAGCGATCATTGGCGTAGTTATGAGCCCCAGTATGTGTTGGCTATTCCTTATCACCTTTGTGGTAAATAGCCCGCTAAGTACGTCTTCTTTGTGATTAAATTGCACCTGACTCTATTATGTATCTGTTCTATTATCTACCCCTCGCAAAAGAGTAGTTATTACATATTATAATATAGACGACGTAAGTAAATGCGGGATTTCAAAACATGTTAGATTCAAATGGTAAAAAAATAGGGCTTTGGTATAGTTTTGAAAAAAAAATACTTAGTAGTACGGTCAATATTCAAGAACGATATGCTTATTCTGAAACGAAGCCTTGATCTCTATTTAAATCTAAATTCTGAAATTCTTGATTTTAGTTGGGGTATTGTTAGCCCGTAAATAATCAGGACACCAAAATTAAACGTACCTTATTTACTACTCTCCATAGTTTATCATGTCTGTCTAGTTGGGTTAGCATAAAGCATGTTTTTTAAAATTTTATCCAAGTAGAAAAAAATCATGGTAAAGGTATTTCAATTTCATGTAGGTGTTTTTTTTTATATTACCTATACGCTTGTGGAAGTGTCTCAAGGTGATATATATAATTTTACTTAATTACTTTCCTTCGGTATACAACGCAAAGGCTAGTTAAGAAAACCCGATTTTTATTTTAATGTAGTACAAAGTGTAAGATTAAATGGTGAGTTTGTTTGTCTTGTGTCCGCCGGGCGGTCCGCTCTAAGGTTGTTAGGTTGTTGAATAAGTTTCTGAATTAAGAGAACTGAAAGTTTTCTCATCTCGAGATTACAGCAAAGTGTTTACCGTTTGGCTGTAGGATGCGGCCGCGGCGCCGACACCCCTCCGCACGCCGCTAGTCACGAGACACGCCACGACAACTCGATATCGATATAATTTATTTTTTAATTACTTTTTACGCTATTTCTTCATGCTCAAGTACGAACTCAGTCGATTTCTGTGTCGGGCAAAGTGTTATTGGGTTTTCCTCTTTAGGAATTCCTCAGCACAAGCTCAGAGTCTGAATTTGTGATCGTTTGATACGCTTGCCCTTTTTTTTTTTTTTTTTTTGGATGGGAAATCATCAAATGACCCCCCCGCACTCTGGGCGGAGCGGAAGGGAGTGTCAGACTTGTACTGACTGCCCTTTGTGTTCCAGGGCCACGGTGTCTCTTTCGAACAGTCCCGCAGCTCTGGCAGGCATCGGCCCATGCGGACCCCTACTCGGTTGCTGACATCTCTTTGAGGCGCGCGTGGAACACGAACGCGCCGTCGACACGGCCTGTCGTCATAAGACGGCCGGACGGCGAGCTAGCCCATAACTCGCCGTCCACAGGCCCGCGCCTACGGTGGCCGGGAGCCACCACGTGACCCCCGACGCCCAGGGCGTCTCCCGCGGCGGCTGGGACGTGAGGTTCTTTCCCTCTCACGTCCCGCCACCTCCTTCACTAGCATGACTGCTTCACAGAAGGTGGTGACGGCTTCCCATTCCCTCTCGCTCCGGACCATGGCTTGAACCAGGGCCCGACGCGAGAGATCGCTGCCGCCAATCGCCGCTACAAGGACACGGCGGTGCTCCGCCCAAGCGGGGCAGACCTCTACGGTGTGCTCCACCGTGTCCTCCGGACGATCCTCGCAGTGGAAACACCCGGGCGTTTCCTCCCGCCCGATTCGGTGCAAGAACCTCCCGAAACAACCGTGTCCGGTGAGGATCTGCGTCAGGCGGTAGGTGAGGGCGCCGTGGCGCCTCTCTAGCCACTCCTCAAAGAGGGGACTTATCGCCACTATGGTAGCGTGCCCTGCACGGGGTTGCAACAGTCGCTCTCTCCATGTCGCCATGATATCACGCCGGAGGTCTGTCCGCTGAGCGGCAATTTGCCGCGGCAGCGGAGTTTCCCCCCGACGTAGTGCCTCCGCGAGCCATTCATGCAGGCGCGCGAGGACTATCGCCTCCAGATCCCGTGGCGGCAATCCGGCAAGGAGGCTAGCCGCCTCGCCGGAGATCGTGCGGTACCCCCGGATTAGCCTTATGGCTATCACCTTTTGGGGCGCGTTCAGGTAGTGGGCGGCTTGCCGCCCTAAAGAACGCGCCCACACCGGGGCCCCGTAAAGGGCCATGGACCGCACGACCCCCGCGTATAGCCTCCGGCAGGAGGCGTTTGGACCCCTCAGGTTGGGCAAGAGCCGCTTGAAGGCAGCCCCTGTCCATTCCAGTTTGGGAGCCAAACGTCGGAATATGCTTGCCCTTATTACCAAATTAGCAAAATGGGGGTGTACTATAAGTGCTTAACCATTCCGGGATCGTAAGCCTGATCACTTTTTATGTTAATTATCTACGTTTTAATGAATGTTATTCGTATGGTAATTATAATTAGCGGCCTCACTTTACTAGGGTAACAACTAAAAGCATGTTGAGATAGGTGTGTTTTCTTGAGGATTATTTTTGTACCTATGAGTAGTTCGTAATTGTGGTACCTAATCTGCTATAGATAAGTAAAAACAGGTAAACATAAGTACAATAAACTAAATGGTGATTAAAGAATTGTAATTAAGTAAGTTAACTGGGTAAATTTACTGAGATAAAACTGACATAAAAAGAGTCATTCAAGTTTGATTAGTTTGTCATATATTATCAAAAACGCATTTTGTAGACTTAAATTTTTTACTGTTACCATTATGATTAACAGAAAAAGTATGCGACATAATTAAATACCGACGCAACCACAATAAATGGTTCTCATAATAATGTTATTCGGATAAGGTGCATTATGCGAGTTATAGGCTTGCAACCGTCTATCATATTTTATCTGGATAGTCTGAGCCTATAAAAAACACTTCTTCTTATCTAATCTTTAAGGGTTATTATTGAAAATTATTTTGTTTGGTTACAGTAAGTGCCAGTACTTCTATTTTAAAATAACGAACACATTCTTTTGCGGTTTCCGACCAGGATTTTGATCCACTATAAATTACCAATCCTCGGTTTTTACTGCAAGGATTCCGAATATCGAAGTTCCCTTAAGTGTTGAATTCAAATAGTCAATATTTTTCACGTTTATCTCCCTGATTTTCGTCAAAACATCGACAACAGTCGCATCACTAGTGTTAATAATCTAGGTATTTTCATAAAATATTTGCGTGAGTGTATCGCACCTGATGCCAAACGAACGATGTCGCTGCACTTTAAACTTGCCGAGATTCACACAAACAACCACCACTAACTAATATTGAAGTGAGAAACTTACTTGAACGTGTGTCTTTAAGAATGGATTAACATTTTATGCTACGTTCGAGATGTATGGGCTTAAGTTTCTTGTGAAAGAGAAATATGAAGTAAAGATATTTTGGTCTGTGGTTGCTGACCATACGGTCCTAGGTTTGATGCCCAGGCAAGTAAGTGTTATTGCTTTTAGCATCAAGAATATATCAGTAGCAGTCACGGAGTTTGTATTTGTGCCCAGTTCATGGCAATAGGCTTATCCCCTATTTCATGGAAGTTAAGGATTACACGCGAGATGTGGGAGTACTAAGTATTTGGTACAGACTCCTCTGACTAACGCTTCGTGGATTACAGGCGTGATGTTATGTATGTCCCCTTCGTAATTAGTATTAAGTTTTAGAGACCGACACTTAAGACGGTTTTATCCTTCTTTAAAACAGTTTGAGAAGATCATATCAGTGAAAGTCTGCATTTTTATTATTAGCGGACATTACCACTGTATAATTAGTTTATAGTGACTGCCTTGCCTGCCTGGTCTATTGAGCATGAGATCTTGGGTTCGATTCCCGGGTCGGGCAAATTGTTATTACGTTTTTTTATAAGGAATTTCTCAGTAGCAGCCACGAAGTCTGGATTTGTGCACGGTTGATGGCAATATGCTCACCCCCTATTACATAGGACTTAAACATAACTGGCGGAATGTGGACATACTATTAAGTATTAGGTACTCCTCTGCCTTACCCTTCGGGGATTACAGGCGTTATGTAATTAGTTAATTGTCATTCCAAACTCGGTCAGTTTGAAACGTGACACTCGATACTGCAAATTAACGTACATTTCATTATGAGAAATTATTGTGATTATGATATTGATATGGTATTATAATATTAATTTGACATTGAATCTAATTAATCTAATTGAACAGTCTTTACGTGTATGTATCGGCTTGAATCTATATATATAAAATGGTAAACTGACTGACTGACTGACTGGGTGATAAATCAACGCACAGCCCAAACCGCTGGTCCTAGAGACATGAAATTCGGAGGGTGTGTTCTTTGTGAAGAGTAAGTATCCACTAAGAAAGGATTTTTGGGAATTACACCCCTAAAAGGATAAAATAGGGGATTGAAGTTTATATGAAAGTTCGTCAGTTTTGAAATTAGGATCTTCAAATTTTGTGTTTAGGCTGACGATTAAAAATTAATCTATACGTGTCTCAGCGTTTTTGAGAATTCTACCCCCGAAGGGTTAAAATGAGGGATGAAGGTAATAATAATAATCGGATATTTTTCGACATCCGCGCGGGCGCAGCCGCGGGCAAAAGCTAGTAATAATATACAAGCATTGTAGTTCCTAGTGTTGCCATGCGTTAACTTATACAGTTAAATTGTAGTGTGGGTGTCATAGAGCTATTTTTATAATAAGTAATGTTTCACATTATTTTTTCCTAGCAGTTTGTATGTTTAAAAACAATATTGTCTGAAAATATTTAGTTTTTAAGAATAATTTACAATATAGTTTTAATACCTAGGAACTTACCTATACTTAAGAAATATTATTAAGAAATAATGTATGGTAGATAGCTGATATCACCTTTTAAAAAAAATAATTCTTTTAATATTTTTGTTTTAATATTTCAACGTTATTGTCGGCAAAATATAGCGATCTCTTTGTATTTACTTACATCTTTTACATCTACGTTTAACAAATAAAAACTTTGACTTTGACTTTGAACTATGCTTATGTCTGTAAGTATAAGTGGCCTAAGTCTATATATGGAATGGTTTGCTAATAAATATCAGTATTATACATCAATTCGGCTACTCAATTATACCTATCCCTACATGGCGACCCTCTATGAGTTTCCTCAACTTTTGGTGGAACAGGCCAAATGCCAGTGTTAACCATATCTGCCGGAGAACTGCTCTACAATAACTTCCAATGGTTGTGGAGGTCAGATAGGCAGTCGTTCCATGTAAAATACTGGTATTCAGCTGCATCCGGTTAGACTGGAAGCCGACCCCAACATAGTTGGGAAAAGGCTAGGCAGATGAAGAGGCCAAATGCCAGTGTTAACCATATCTGCCGGAGAACTGCTCTACAATAACTTCCGCTTTTGTCCTCTAGTCATAACGTTTACAATGCACTCATGCATTACTTTCAATTCCTTCTAAGACACCTACTTTAAAAATAAAGTAAACGTGATGTGTAGTTTTAAATTACACTTACGTGCGTTATTCTTCGATAATGTAAAGTTCTACTTTAATGAAAAGATGGTTCCTAGTATTAAGATGAAGATAATATCGCTTCGTGTGTTAGTTGGATCAGGACTGCTCTAATTAGGTTGCAGTTTATGACCTAATTAGATGCATGTTTATGCAGTCTATGATTATGAAGCTATGTCATGGTAGAGTATTTTTAGAAAAAGGAAAAGTGTTTTTTCCTAGATACATGATTTATTCGAATGTATTATGTTTAAAACTTTTGTTAGTACAATATAAATGAACTGAAAGAATAAGAATGCATGTGTAGAAAATATTTATATTATATAATATATTTTGTTTGCGTAACGCAATTTGGGCAACTTATTTGTTAGAAGGTACGAGTTCAATCGGAGAAATTATTTGATAATCGATTGGACATGCTGCGTCAGTTCAGCACGTTGAAGCCATTTTCTACACTTGTCAAAGATAACAGTAGTGATTTGAATATATGAGTAATCTAAGTTGATAGTCAGTTTTCTTAAGGAAGATGCGCCAAGGTAGCCCGCGACATTCTCAAATCACGGAATTCTTTCCCGAATTTTCTTAGGTTTTTTGAAATTTACAGGTCATTATCAGGTTGTATGTTGTTTAACATATGATTCGAGACCGTAACATGCATATATTAACAGAATTATAATCACTAAAATCATCAAAGTATTGGTGAATTAAATGAACTTAGAGGGTTACTACTCTCTTAGTTCATTTAAATCATTAATCCCATTGAATTACAATTTCATGAAAAAGTCTGTAAATACATACGTGTTACAGTCGCGAATCATAATTTGTGCAACATACAACTTGACACTGACTTGCAAATTGCAAAAAAACGTTAGAAAATTTGAATTTTGCAGGCTGCCCTTGCGCTTCCACCTTAAGAAATAATTTCCCTGATTTGACATATTATGCGCAATAAGACTTGTTCTCCGTCGAATAATCAATTTCAATTAGATAGGTTTGGTATATTAAGTGGCCGATAGAACGCCATGCACATATTAACACCTGGAGTCGTGATGTGTTCCAATTTGCACCCTTCAGCTATGTCCTATGACTATATACTTACGTGCAAACTGTTTGTTAAATGTTTGCCTATGTAATGGTGCTTATGTACCTCAGCAACATGTACTTATGTTGCAAATAAATAATGTGATGTTTGTATGCTTTCTCTATATGTTATGATGGGAGTTACTTGAAGTTTCTTCATCCGTGTAGTGGCAGTATTGGAAAATTTATGAATGAAGTAAATGTTTTTTTTGTTATTCATTTATGTTCGTTTCATACACTTAAACTTAACTGCACAATATTTAGCTAGATAGTAAATGAAACTTTCACGAAGAAAACTATTTGTCAATACTTATAATTAAGTTTTCTCAGATAAATTATTATGTTCCTGTCTGGCTTGTGGTACTTCTACTCAAAAGGTATGTTTTTTACTTAAGCGTAGGCCAAGCACAAATTAGGGATATTTGCGGTGCAGTAACGTCACAGTGTGTAACGTAACGCAAGATATCAGTAAAGGTGATGGTATGCTATTGATGCATACCATCTGGAATCGAAAAGTGTAACGTTACGTTTCTAACTTTGAAAATATCGGATATCCATACAAACTTTGAGCTTTTATTCAAGCTTCTTGTAGGTATATTTTCAAAAAATATCTCTTAATTGGCACTTACACCATATTAAGAGGTTTAATAGTTCTTGAGATTTCGTTATTAGTCAGTGAGTGACTTGTATTTCAAATTTAAAAATATATCTTAAATAATCATAGGGAATGATGAACTCAATTGTCATTAAACTTTACTGTCACTTACGGGATATCTTCCGTGATTGTTTATAAGTTTAGTTTTAAACCGTGAAAGCTTAAAACAGTATTTAATTACCATTGTTTACATAACTAAATACTTACTGAATTTAAATAAAGAATTGCGTCTAGACTTTACACTGTAGGTGCAGAACAACAGTGTAGGCGGACGCCTACGCTCAGTGCGTCTTTAAATCAATATCAAGATACCTTCCTAGCATTGTTTAAATACATTTTATTTCGAGGAGTACCTAATTGTAGTACATTATACAGGCTGTAACAGAAAGGGTATAGTCATATGAAAGGATATGCTGCAGGCCATACATCTGTCCTATACTAAATTTCATGTATTTGTATTAAAATTTAGTAGAGGACAGCTGTTAATTTTTTCGCATATTTACGATATTGGTCCCAAGGAGCAAGTTGTTCAGTTTAGTGGTCTGTAGCATATCCTTTCATATGACTATACCCTTTCTGTTACACCCTGTATATAAACTGCCACTATGTTTGTTAACGCAAAGCTCCGAAACCACCGAATTGATTTTAATGAAATTTCGTGAATGTGTAATGTATAGTTACAGTTTTAAAGATAGTTTTCGACCCGATAGGTGCCGCTGTGCGAAGCAGGGGTGGGTCGCTAGTTTAATTATAAATCCGAAATCAACTCTGTTTGATAATAACCAATTAATCAGATTGTTATGATAATAAGAAGGACATAGGCAACTTTTCACCCAAGATTGCAGACGAAATCACCGGCAACAGCCAGTTCTAAATTAAAAAAAAAAGAGTTCTCTTTCGATTAAATTGTGATTCCATTGTTTCGGTTCAATGTCCCGTCACTAAGAATCATGGAATGTCAACTATTTCAGCAGTCACTTCTCATAGGTCCATATAGGTTTGTTTTGTGGCCTCCGACACGAACGAGCCACTATACATAGGTACTACATAATCATACCTGTCTTCTCGTGATTCTTGTTAAGACGAATTAGAGATTTTTGTACTGTGTCTTAGTGTTCTCTTGGAGGAGGTCTAGGTGTATCCAGCTCTGAATGTATTTTAGCTGAAATGATGATGACGACTACACCAATATTCTACCCTTAAACATATACCTACGACTCTTTCCCATGGGAGTAGGCAGAGAAATCATAACATACTCCTTCTGCCTTTACCACGTTCATACATCATATAATCACACTGATTAATTTTAGAATATGGGATTACCAATGAGTTAGCCAAACTAGGCGATGCAGGAAACATTTCAAATAGGTTTATTTCCCAGAAAAACTATTTTGCGTTAGTGTTATGAATGCATTGGTGAGTTACAAAAATACCAAAGTAAATATTGATTTTGATTTGTTGTTGCCCCAAAGGTACTTTTATATATTTTTATTGAAAATTTAAATCGCAGAGAAAACTGTTTCAGTTACCTTGGCAGAAAACTAAGCAAAGGTAGATGCTGGTTTAAAAAAAACCACTTAAAATACATAGGTAATGATGAGGAAGTAGGTTGTGGTTAGAAATGAATAACTTACCTTCGTCATTTTTCAGACTCCGATCTCCAACTAAAGATTACCAAAAACCTTCAAAGAGTTTCTTTTCCGAATTATTACAACACATTGCGACCACAATGCCCACTGTCACGGCCACTGGCTCAGCTTTAAACACGCAATAATTTTGACCACACTATCGCACTGTCGAGTATACCTATCAACTAACAGCACGACAGCCAACCGCTAATTGCGCGATCAATTTATAAAACACGACCGTCTTACGTCTTAGTATTTATTTACAATTTATATTTCTCATTTTACTGGCCATCTTCTCTAATAGTGTGTGCATATTACCGTCAATAAATGTTAGTGATGTTCGCATTTGTTAATTAATTTGTTCTACAACTATATATGTACAGCGAGTGATAGCAATTAACTGACCCACCTTTGCAAAACGAGTCGATAGAATTTTATATCTCTTTTGTATTTTGTTTATTTGTGCATAGTACATAAAAATAAAAGAATTATAAAATTCTATCGATTCGTTTTCTAAAAAATCTCAACCATTTATGCAAAGGTGGGTCAGCTGACTGTTACCACTCACTGCACATTATTAAATAAAGTTCAGTGTAGTTTTTGGTAGTATAGTATTGCACATAGGATATGATCATCATTCTCTTGCCCTTGTTCCAAAATTTATTTTTTTGGTCGACCTTGCATTTCTTCATCTTCCGTATAAGTCGTCATCTACTTTCCAGTTATATTATCTTTCAGCGATTTTCAGTTGTTTCAATTTCTTTTTAAAAGCTTAAATCGTAATCTAATTTGGTTGTACATTAACTGTTTAATAATTAGACATCAGTCCATCTCATGCAAGCAGAATATACAGACAAAACAATTTTCGATTTCCTTCAATATTAATTATACGTCGGAGATGAATATGGTTACAGCTCACGATTGCCTTGTTCGCAAAGCTAATAAGGAAACAGTACTGGAACTGTCATTTCCTCTTCAATACCTTTGTGATGCACAGACAGCCTCACATCCTCAATGTGATTGGACGTCGGTCGGGATGAGATCCAATATTGTTCAGACTAAATTATTTCCAGGATGCGAAGGCAACTGTTGTTTTCTTGCTAACGATTACCAGGAACTGCGCTACGGTACCTGCTGCCGCCTGCTGCCTGGAGGCTAAATTAACTCCAGAGGACTTACATAAATAAAGGAAATATTTGAGATTAATAACGACTAATAGGAAGTGGAAGCATATTATTTATTATTATTATTTTAACATTTGAATTTACGAGAAATCACATAATTACCTGTTTTCTGGTTTTAGTTTGTGACTGTCCCTAATTACTTAAAACCAAAGAGATAAAAGATTTTATGATCTGTCTGTCATACTGCTGGAAAAAGACCAATCAAGAAAAGTTTGCGAGTTCACTTTGAACTCGCATATCTTTTATTCCACCATAACTTCTAAACGGGTTAAATCGATTTCAATGTATGAGGTATCGTTAGAAGCGTTGAGTTATTCCAGGTAACATAAGCAAGTGAACATTTTAATTCTCATTTTATATTGCGACTTCTGGTCACGCCTACTCTGTGAATATGTCCAGATCATCATCTTCGCCGTGTTCAATCTCGAGAGCGTTATTCCTCCTCAGACATTCAGTCAATGAAAATTTTTAACCGTCGTTCCTCGTTCCGTTTTTTTTCTACACAAGTTGCAATCGCTTTAAAAGGGTTTCGTATTATTACGAAACCCTTAATATTATTTCAACAGTACATTTTTGACTTTCCCATCGTCGTGATCGCTGATTGGACCTATGGTGCGGGTTAAATTATTATAATTATCAGGTTAAATTAGGGAGGAGCTCGTGGCTAAATAATAACAGCCGCTCGGGTCGATCTTTAGGTTAAGCCGTGCTTGCCTAGGTTGGTCTGTGGATGGGTGACCGCCCATTACATACCGAGTTTCCTCCGTGCCTCGAAAAGCACGTTAAGCCGTTGGTCCCGGCTGTCATTTGTAGATCTTTGACAGTCGTTAGGCAGTCAGTGGCCCAAAAAGTCTGACAACCAGTCTTACCAAGGGGTATCGTATTACCCAGTACAGACTGGGTTGTGGAGGTCAGATAGGCAGCCGCTCCATGTAAAATACTGGTATTCAGCTGCATCCGGTTAGACTGGAAGCCGACCCCAATATAGTTGGGAAAAGGCTAGGCAGATGATGATGATGAATCAGGTTAAATTAGGAAAAGGTTGAAAACATTGACCGAATCGATGTTTTCAACCTTTTCCTAATTTCACCTGATTGATTCTTCTGTTCTTCTGGTTGGCCTGTGGATGGGTGACCACCCATTACAAGAGTTTCCTCCGTGCCTCAGAAAGCACTTAATTTTTCCCGAGCTTTTAAGGGTCTGGCAGAAATTTCCGCTAATAGGAAGTGTCTGGAAGTGTTGATTATATTTTTTTAACAATATGCTATACAAGATTATAATAAAAAGAAGCACTCCGACTATTAAAAAACTGAGTAATATTTTTACGTAACTTTAGCCCCCTATACCTAAAAATTGGCCGTCGGCCCAAGTTAAATACTAACATTACTCGATATGAGTGGGTAATTTTGTTAGTCAGAAAATAAGTAAGGGCTGGCGCCCCCGGGATCTTCCTCCAATTTCATAAGTATGCCGAATCCCAAATTCTATAAAATAAATCAATTCATAGTTAAATTTTGAGTAGCACAACAATAAAATTACACGATTTAAAAAAAATGCTACATAGAAAGTGCCTAGTTACTGTTGTACCGATCATGTACATAAACACATCCTTAATCAAAAAAGGGCATACAGTATTACCTGTTCTATGAAGAACAAGACGCGCTACAGATTTAAAACTATTCGACGAATCCATTTCGATCTAACAGCGCGGCAGCTAGTGCGAACTACTCCACAAAGGTACAACCCACTAGTTTTTCTAGGTACAAGGTTTAGCGAATGTTCAAAGAGCTTTGGTGTCGACCGCAGTGTTTGTGAGCCGGTCACGCCTCGCCGTGGCACTGGACCTCTCTGAAACGTGATTGAAAACACCACTGACGGGTCAAAATACGCATATGTTTTAGCTGGATCAGACTAGGCTTTTTTGCTAATATTGGTACTACCAATTCTGTAGAATCTAGATTAGGAATATGGTAAGGATTATAAAAATCTGAATAAAAGAAATTATTACATATAGGTACCTACTGATTAATGAAAATAGCTAACTTATTGAGTAATTAACTGTTACCTAACACAGGTTCATCAATTTAAAGCGAAAAGATATATCGCAGACTGGTGATGAATACTGATGAATCTAATTGATGGATTTGTTTGGTGAAAACCTTTTATGCACTTTCACAGAATCAATAGCATGATGTTAGTATCCGTAAAAGTTTACCCATTTATTTATGAAAACTTTATGCACAGTATCCAAAAACCACTGTAGAAATGGGGACTTAATGCCTTGGGCATTTCCTACCAGTTTACCATAAGGTGATGCAGAGACCAAATGTAACAGGTAATTTATAACATAGTAAGTCATTTATGTTGAAAGATTAGAATTAATTAGGACTAATTGCCAGCTGCATTCTTCATAGCCTTCTGAAATTCTGAACTTTTAACAAGTTTCTAGGTAGGTAGCATTACTACAACTGCTAAAAGTCATTTCACGTAGATAACTCTCAACTTATAAAAGTACAGCTCGACTCTTGTTGATCTTGTTGTAGATAAAAAATATTGAAGAAATCATTATTCATAGTATATTTTTCTTATATATCATCCTGCTCTGTCCCACTACTGGGCAAAGGCCTCTTCTATGGCTTTCCAATCCTGATTACAATTTGCCCTCTCCCACCAATCCCCGATCGTCATGCCAGGGTTTCTTGGGCCTCGATAACGACGGCCGTCTTCAGGCACCCACTGTGTGACTATCATCGTCCGGCTTCAGCCTAGAAACGTGACCCGCCCAAACCCTATTCAGCTTCTAATTTCTTAAATGCAAAAGAAGTTCTAATAACAACTACAATTTCTTTTTAAAGTCTTGGTGTGGTTTATCCAGTTAATTAAGTCTAGTAACTAATCCTTCCTAATTTCCTTGGTAAAATATTACCCCGACACAAAGATTGAAAGTAATGCACATTAAATGCCGCAAATGTCTTAATTATAATGACATTAATGAATTAATTAGGATTCTCCCTTTTTGTGGGTTTACGGGGCACAGCTTTGCGTAAATATTTTCTAAGCGACACAAAGGAAGACGCTGATGCCGCGTGAAATTATATTCCGTAAAATGAAGTTGAATTTTTTTATTCTCCTTTGACGTTCAAAGTTGGCGGAGTTAATTCAATTTATTGTCTCTCTTAAAACGAGACTCCACCGTAATGTTATTTATAGGGTTCACCTACGGCTTGTTGACATGCCCCAAAAAGCGAGTGCAGGAGCGCACCGGCGCGCCTAAGTGATTCGATACACGTTCAATATGTTTCATTAGGGAGCCCGGTGTTCGCTTATTCAATCATATCAACGGCGGCAGCGAGGCGCGCGCGCCGCACACCAGCGCAAACCTTTCTCCACTCAATTCCTACATAATCAGTTTTTCCGACTCAGTAATGGTATACACTCAATTTATACCAGCATTTGGCTAGCGAATACTTCCACAAATGTCTTTTCCGAAGAGCTTTTATTGCGATATTAGTACGTTGTATTTTACGGCATATAGTTTTTGCTCGGTATCCGATTCCGTTGTCGTATGTGCGAGACGAGACGTTGGCTAATTAGGCCCTAATAATGTTGGAAGTTAGACAATTGTTGCGGCGGATTTTTCCTTCCTCCGGTAGCGCTGAGTGCGGAACGTCCTGCGAGAAGCCGCCTCCTCTCTAGCCGGGTCTGCGTCCTGTGTCACAGGAAATGGTAATTACCGCCTAATCTCGCCTGAAGCGCAGGGCGGCCCGGCGTCCGGATATGAACTTCCGTTATGAACAATTTAGCGCGCGAAATTGGACGACGGTACGCTCTGCATTCAGCCTATCGTGTCAGGTGATGCAAGCACATGTGCGCCGACGCCCATTCACTAACGGATTTATATTTTACGAGATAGCTAACGAATAAGTTGCCTTGCTGCCGATGAATACGAATCGTGAAGCTTTCAGCGAGCCAGGGAAATTACATTTTTATTCGATTTTAAAAGTTAAATGTTGAAAATTGTGCCTCCCGAGTGAATGCAAACACGGAAGCTGATAAAATGAGAGGATGAAGAGTTTATGTGCCTGTAATAAGCTTTATGTAGTTGTTACTGTTTGGAAGTTTAGTAAATATATAGTATAGTAAACAAACAAACAATACGCTGCAATTAGTATATATTTAAAACAATATTAAAACACATTCTAGAACAGAAACACCTTTTTACTAGCTTAATGCAACTACTTAGGTAAATGCCACATAAATAAAGCGTGTTTTGCACCTTAATACAATAATTTCATCGTTTTCCTGAATTGAGAGTGTAAAGTTGAAAACTTGACTTGTCAAAAACTGAAGGTGATTTTCTTTGAAATTCATAATTTCGTATAAAAAAGAAACATCATCATCTGCCTAGCTTTTTCCCAACTATATTGGGGTCGGCTTCCAGTCTAACCGGATGCAGCTGAATACCAGTATTTTACATGGAGCGACTGCCTATCTGACCTCCACAAGCCAGTCTGTACTGGGTAATACGATACCCCTTGGTAAGACTGGTTGTCAGACTTTTTGGGCCACTGACTGCCTAACGACTGTCAAAGATCTACAAATGACAGCCGGGACCAACGGCTTAACGTGCTTTTCGAGGCACGGAGGAAACTCGGTATATAATGGGCGGTCACCCATCCACAGACCAACCTAGGCAAGCACGGCTTAACCTAAAGATCGACCCGAGCGGCTGTTATTATTTAGCCACGGAAACATGTGAGTAAGTAATTTTGAATTTATTTATACTGACTAACTACTACTAACTGCATACAAATGTACAGAAGACGTATTTTTCTAACCAACGTTTTACGATGAATTGAAGTAATCACCTGAAGATAAAGTAGACTTTAACAAGTTCTCAAAACCGGGTGATAGCCAAAATAAAGCTGTTGATGTTAGTCAAAATAAGTGCTTTCTGAAAATATCATCATCATCATAATTCTCCTGCCATTATTCCAATTTATTTAGGGTCACCTGATTTCTAAAGGTAAGCAAAGCTAAAAAAAAAAATCGGTTATACGTCCAGAATTAAATACTCCTCTATATTTTCCGCAGAATATCTAGCTAGTGAAACTTCATTTGTCGTTTGTTGAGCAAGTTTTCAAAAACCGAATCCTCTTATAATAAGTACAGAGTAATAATACAACAAGCATTACATAAAATCTAAACATAAACCCTTAATAACATCAGGATTGCCAATAGTAATATCAACGTACAATTCCGTGTCGGCACGCAAATGATGATCACGGTCCAGATGCTAATGATCCCATTCATAGTGATCTGCATTGATATGGAGCTATTATTACCGACCAACTACAAGGCTTGACCATCCCGTCATCCACCATTGGCAATGAATCTGATAGTTACCTATTGACACAGACTTATCACCTAATTGTAGCGACGATTATCGGTAATTGATTAATGTGTCTCGAGATATGGGAAGATCATGTTGGTTTTATAATTGTTCTTACAGAATAAAACTGTGGGGTGGGTTTTATAAATTGTAATTAAGTTATATCTACTCTTATACATCTTCTTCTATACATCTATACAAATAAATTAAAATGAAGTTTCTGTTTGTAATATCAAAATAACAGCGTTTTACTGAATCCATATGAATATAATAATAAAATATATTTTTTCAATTTTTTTAAAACTCGAACAAAACCCTACGAAAACTACAATATAAAAAAGTAAAATAATAATAGCTGGCGATTTCAATATTAACCTTATAAGTAATGACAGTAATAGTACAAAGTTCAAAGAACTCCTCTCAAATTATGGTATGCGGTGTCACATCAAAGATTACCAGGTTAAACACATGTATCGATAACATCATCAGTAATATTCCAAATATAGTAGGTTCCACGCACAATGTATGTTTATCTGATCATAACACAGCACAGGTTGTAAAATTTGAAAATGATTAAAAACCTATATCAAGTTACTATTTCATGACCATAAATGATCTGAGTAAAGACAATGTCAACAAATTCATTGAACATATTAGTAAATTATCCTTTTCCGAAGTCTACAACATCTCCGATACGAATAGTGCTTTTGATAACTTTCATGACATTTTAACTTTATTTTATAAATTGTGTTTCCCTCTTATAAGAATTAAGGAACAGTTCAAATATAGTACATTAAAATGGATTACAAAAGGAGTTAAAATGAGAAGTCTTACTAAAAGAACATTAAGATATAAATACTATCTTAACAAAACCAGTGATAATAAAACTAAATTTTAGGTGTACTCCAATATGTTAAGAAAATGTATTCATAATTTACAATCTTTATGCAATCTAAAGCACATTGCGTATTCTAAAATAAGGGTAAAGCTTCATGGGACATAGTAAAACGTTGTACAGGTAACGAAAGGTCTCGAGAATATATTAATAGTATAATTGACAATGATGTTACAGCAACATCCGGTTCGGATATCGCAAATAAATTTAACAATTTCTTTATTGATATTGTTGAAAGCAGCGCTACCTCACAACATCCTTCTAAAATTAGTAACCCAATATTAAAAGTAACGATAATAGTATATTTTTGAATCCTTCTGATCCCACTGAAATTTTCAGCATATTAAATACGTTAAAAAACACTAAATCATCCGGCTATGATGATATTTCTACTGACTTTCTTAAACAAATATCTCCTTATATCGCTGAACCTCTTTCGTAAATAATCAATTTATCTTTAGAACAAGGCTGCTTTCCGGATAAACTCAAAATATCTGTAATAAAACCATTACATAAAAAAAGGCTCTAAAACCGACTAAAACAATTACCATTATTGCGCTGATTCCGATTCTGTCAAAGGTCTTTGAAAGAGTTATGTGCAAGAGAATCCTCTCTTTCCTGGATAAATTAAATATGCTTGCCAATGAGCAATAAGGATTTAGGAAAAACAAATCCACATCACTTGCAGCATTTAACTTAGTCAAATCAGTTTTACATCTGCTTTGTTTTTAGATCTAAGCAAAGCCTTCGACTTCGTAAATCATCCAATTCTAATTGATAAACTAAGTAAAATCGGTATTCGAGGTCCAGCCTTTGAGTGGTTCAGATCATACCTATCAAATAGAACACAAATAACGAGAATTACTCAATTTGATGACAAAGTGAATAGTGTCATAAACTTTGATTCCCAACCTCGACACAATTACTTTGGTGTTCCGCAGAGAAGCATCTTAGGGCCACCGTTGTTCCTTGTGTATATAAATGACCTTCCTCAAGCGATAGACCAAGATTGTGTTTTGTTTGCTGATGACACAACAGTTATTATAGATAATAAAAATGGTAAATCACAGGAATCTAATATAAATAGCATTTTGAATAAAATAATTACGTGGCTTGATACAATCGCTTTAAAAATTAACCTAGAAAAAACAAAAATATTAAATTTAAAAACTCATAAAAGTAAATATCTACATCTTAAAATTTCGCACAAAGATCAAACAGTTGAACAAATTCATAAAACAAAATTTCTTGGTATTACAATTGATGAGCATTTAACCTGGAAGGATCATATTGATGAAATATGTATTAAAATAAATAGATTTGTTTTTGCCTTAAAAAAAGTTAAAGATGAAACCTCCAGACAAACTCGTTAATGGTATATCACGTCTATGTTTGTTCCATCATCAGGTAGGGTATCATTGTCTGGGGAAACTCGTCTGAAAATACTAAGGTTCTTTTAGCACAAAAAAAATGTTTACGCTCAATTTTCAATATGGACTGGACTGATTCTTGCAGACCAGTGTATAAATCACACAACCTTCTCACAGTTCCTTGTATTTATATAAATGAAATCGCAAAATTTGTCAAAACTAACTCTTCACTTTTTGAACTTAAAAACAATCTTAA
Source organism: Noctua janthe (assembly GCA_910589295.1). NCBI lineage: Eukaryota > Metazoa > Arthropoda > Insecta > Lepidoptera > Noctuidae > Noctua > Noctua janthe. The sequence continues at coordinate 8,275,838 of OU342560.1, forward strand.
TAAACGTACAGTTGCACAGTATCTATTAACAATGCCTGTACCTAGAATTGAATTATTCAGACGTAATTGTGTATATATGGCTCCACTTATCTTTAAATCTCTACCAAACTTTATCACTGATCTTCCTTACAGAAAATTCTGCAAAGTCCTGAAAAAATTCACATAGCTTTTATTCCATAGCGGAATTTCTCAAAAAATCTAATTGTCACTCATATCACTACCGAATTGCATTGTAAAGAATTACCTACATTATATGATGTTGTGTTTGTTTACTTACGCTAAGAATTTGTTGTATGTTAAAATACTTTGATTTGTAAATATTATTCGTTTTTAGTATTTAACATCAAAATTTTGTTTTATGTTAGTTAATTAAACTTAGTAAGAGTCTAACTAAGCTGTTATAAATAAATACTTTATTTAGTTAGCTACCTAAATTAATGTTTGTGTTTAATAATATTTGCATGCTATTTTATGGCGAAATGTGTAATTGCACTTCATGTCATTTTTACCATCTTTTGTACCACATTTACAGCAAATAAATAATTTTGACTTTTGACTTTTGAAATATATACGGCACTTATAACAAAAACACATTTTTTTTCAATTTTTGCCGGTTTTTCTGTCTGTTTGTTCAGGCTAATCTCCGAAACGGCTGAACCGATTTTGACAGACTTACTGACAGATAGCTGATGTTATAAGGTCTAACTTAGGCTGCTTTTATTTTAGAATAAGAATTAGGGTCATGACACGCCGTGCCGTGCCGGCAGTGAGCGCGTGCCCTTGATCGCGACGATAGGTTTCATTTTCCTCCACCACGGCCTATCGTCGCGATCACCTATGTACCTTTAAGACCTCAATGTACCATATTTCACGAAAATAAAGATTAAAGATAATTCTATTCTTATAAATACATCATTTACAAACTATGAACAACCTTAAATAAATAAAACAAATTAAATATTTACAAAAGAAAACACTAGATCAAGACTAAAACTAAGTAAATATATACAACGACGGCAACGGGATTTACTCGTTAAAATACTAATTGTAATTAATGTATTGTTGTAGTATCAACATGAATTAAATTTTAATAATTATAATGTTGCCATTCAATGATTACAGTTTTAAGCATCTATCTGCATATCATTATGCCGAATTTGGTTTATTATCATTTGTGCTCAAAATATTCAGCGTTGCCATCCATCATCAATGCTGCCAGCTTTCTGGGTACTATTCTCGTTGACGGCAATGCGGACGAATTTTTTTTCTTTCCTAAATTTCCTTTAATTATTTTCTGCTTTTATACATCTACATATTTTTATTATTATTTTAGGTTTGTTTATAGTTTGTAAATCATGTATTCAAATAAAAAAGACCTTTTTTTCTGTAAAATTTGTAATCGATATGGCTTGTGTTTGATTAATTAATAAACGTTACTTTTTTCTTAGAAAATTTTAACATAAAACTAAAGGGATAAAATAACATTTTTCTAAAAAAAAGGAAATATCTGTAATTTTTTTTCGTAGGTACTTGCACGCGTTCTAACGTTTTCTTAAATACTTATTTGTAACCGACTTCTAAAAAAGGAGAAGGTTATGTATTTCACCAGTTTGTGTGAGATAAAAGGGCTAAACTAATTTTTTTTTGCAAAAAAAAAACCGCCCAATTGTGAGCTGGGCTCGCACACTGAGGGTTCCGTATAAATTCAGTAATAATTTGTTTTATAGGTGAAATTATATTATGTACATTATTTATAGAATACAAATAGAACTAAAATAATGATAAAAAGGAGACTAAAAGTAAGTACCTACATGCATGACGACAATAGGACACTAAGGCGTCAAAGTACTCCTCCGCATCGCTGTCATCTGGAAACGTGCCGAATACTGGCAGCATTGCCACGCTGAAAGGCAGTGTGCAGTGTTAAGATTTTTAAATAAATGATTAAGAGGAAATGCGGTCGGAGAAACTTTTGAAAATTAGGTATTTGAAAATACTATCGTTGTCGCACTGCGAACGCGATTTACACATTGGTGTGATAAGGACAACTGCAGATCCGACTGAATAGCCTAAGTAAAAAGTTCGAGGATTGGCTCTCGACTGTTTCCTCCTCCAATATTCGACCAATTTAAAAGATATTTCATGAACTGAATAAGGAGGGTATATCCTGTGTCCCTATGTTTTTCTTATTTCATTAATAGTTGTCAAATTTGTACACTAGGCCTCTGTTGACAACGGTCTAAATAGGCAATTTTGAGCATTTTGTAAAGGTTCTTGTGCTTATAAAGATTATGTATCATCAAAAAGGAAAACATAGGGACATAGTAAAAGTTGATATTTATTTAACTGTAAAAAATCATTGCTTTGTAGTGATAAACCAGAAAGAAAACAAGCGAGAGCGTTTGTATGGAGAAAAGACCATCCCGCATTTCCTCTTAAACTACAGATTTCCATAGAAGTTAATAAATCAAATAATTCTAAATATAATATAAATAAAAATTTAAGAAGTTACGCTAACAAAATTTCTTAGACCAAGACATCAACTGGAAAATGTGGATAGTGTTTCGAAAAGAACTAACACATTTGTATATGCGCACAACATAAAAACGGCAAAAATATCATATCATGCATATTGCAGAGTTACATCTTCATTTTAGTTTCTTTGCTAAAACCTCAAAGCCATATTTTTCTTTTTGTTTGTCAATTTTAAATTCAAAAATTAAAAATATTCTAGGCAAAGGAGCAGGGGGGGGGGGGGGAAACTTGCCTTCACGTACACAGCACTTTTCCTTCGAACGATGATTTTTATTCAAATAATAAAAAAATAAACTTATATTTGCAGTTCAAAAACCTGTGTTCCCATACATTATATTTAGGAAAATATGTTTCCAAGTATTTTTTATAAGTCGACTATTATTCGTAAACTTGTAAAGCCTACTTAGCTGTGATAGTTTTTATTTCGTTTTATATACTACGACCGTGAATTTTTTCACACACCCAAACACAATCGTTTAGCTGGTAGAGGGGAGGGACACTTGAGTCTGACAAAAATTAGAACTTCAAACCTTAAAAACTTAAACGAATCACTTAATCGAAAAATTAAGTGAACAAACTCGCAATATTTTTCAAAGAACTATCCAACAACATACTACACTATAGGGTACGCGATAGAAAAAAATCCCCACTTTACGTGTAGGTACTGGAGATACCCTAAAAATAATACTTTACGAGATTTTATTGTACCAATTTGTCGGCATAACTAATCTGTATATTCATGCCAAGTTACAGCTTTCTAATACTAAGAGTCTTTGAACTAAGCTGCGGACAGACAGACGGACATGGCGAAACTATAAGGATTCCTTTCCTTGTTGACTACGGAACCCTAAAAAGTCGATGATATAATCAACCTGGTATGTAATGATAAATTATGAATCTTCTTTTTAAGACCTTTTCATCTATTTTTCTCCACCAGATACCTTAAAAGTTTTTCTAGCCGTAATTTCATTTGTCTTAGGTGCCATCCAGTGATTAAGGGTCGTAATATTTGACATTACACTTTAATATCAAGGTTGAAATCCTGGTCTGCAGTCTTTCCACTATTCTATTTGACATATCACCACATGAAGTCTTCAGTAGCTGACCTGTCCATGCGTCCTAATTGATAGACGGAACTTTATAAGGAAGAGCCATAACTGGTTCTAATATCAATAAGCGATTCAACCTCGTCACCACAAAGGCAATCTTACAAAATCTTATTAATCTTGCGACTGAGTATTGAAGATATTATGTTGTTGAGGCAGTAACCTAGGGAGCTGAAGAGACAGGCATATATTTTTGTATTTATATGTTTTGTTTAAAAAAATAACTAATCAAATTGCGTGGGATCGTAGCCATTTAGTATTTTTAACTTCCAATTTGTAAAAGTGGTTTTAATCTACAAGAACGTTTTTTAGATAAGATACCTCTTCAACTAATACTCTTTCATTAACAAAATCCGCGAATATCTTTATGATACTTCTTTTTTTTTAACAAATATCAAATATAAGGTCCCATTAAAATAGCTGGACAAATTTAAACACAGCGTTCTGTACGTCTAACAAAAGATATCCTAGCATAAATAACACTGATTAAAGTGATTTTATTTTGACCTAAAACTTTGTTACTGCAGTTCTCGGCTCCATAACACCCTCGCCTGCAGCTCGGGTGTTAATTCCGCCTCGAATGCAATAACAAAGTTTCCTCACTTATGTACAATTATAGTATTAAAGACTCCATTGACAATTCATAACGTCAATGTATTTCTACATTGTAGGTACCTAAATATTTGCATGCTTATAAATAGTTAGTGAAGCATGTTGCTCCAAAATGTTTTTTCACCACATGTTTAAAGGACCTGCTTATAAACAAATCAACAACAAACATCAATATGTTCATATTCCATAAATAACTATCAACTTGGTAAACAGGGATCATACTGTAATCAACTTTTCTTCATACTCATTAGTTGTCTTAAGAGCTTTTCATAAACAGGCCTAATAAAGTCTTCGATAATAAGCACTATCCTATCCATTGATGGGACCTAAGAGACTGGCATCCTCTTCCGAGCTCAGCTAAGTGGGTTTTACAGGGCTGCGTAAACATTCACTTACCTATTTGAGATACAATGTGGCTGACTCATTCAATTATAATGCACTGCTGTGTCAGACCAGCTAACATTGACTAATTAAACTAGGCATCCGTCCATTACTCCAAAACAATTAGATCCCAAATATCCAGTTACAGAACGCCATATAATGCTCGTAATTCAGTTATCGGCGTTCCGCATCAGCGCTGTGCCTACTCTACATGCGCGCCGACCAACAGAAATCAGCGCTTGCCATTTACACCAGTCAATGCAATGAAATTCTGAAAAAAATCATTTGGATATTCAGAGAGCGAGAAACGAATGGCCACCCAGTTATTGTCGGCTTTAAATACAGCCTCCAAATGGACAGCGCTCGTTCAATTTCGATACTTTTACAACACAATAGGCGGGAGTAAGGCGTGTGCACTCACCTGTCAAATTAAAAGAGCACTTGCACATTCAAAATAAACTATAGGCCACGAGTATTCAGAACGTGGAAATATGTATAACTGGGATACATAGCTATGTACGATTTCATTTCATCTGTCCTTACATTAACAAGTTGCATGAGATTTAATTGCACGTTATCCGCCGCTCTGGGCAGTCTTCTGTGTCGTGACGAGTTCTCGGTGTGTCGGTGCACTCGGCTTGCTGCGTGATGGTCTCCGCACATTTTGCAGGTTTCGTCGACAACGAACCAATTTAATCACGGTTTCGTCATCGCGAAACCCGAATTATATGCGGATTCTTCTTAGGCATTTTTTTTTCTTTCTTCAGTAAAGTTCGAACATATTTTGCTATATTTTTACATACATACAGTTTTGCTTTTCACCCTCATAAGACTTCTAAGTGAGAAGAAAATGATAATTACTTTTCTTGGGAAGCAAAACTTACCATGAATTTAATTAACAAATGGATGGGCAATTAATTAATTAGGTAGTGCCCTCGCTTAGTAAACAAACGAGTATACGACTGTCTTTGCGAACACTGCGTTAAAATGGTGGTGACTTGAAAAACTCATTCACTTTTGTTTTTTAGTTTTAACAGACAGTGAAATGCTTTTTTACGCCCTAGCTTTTTGACATAACAATCATAATTAAACATATAAATTAAGCACATACAAATTCTTCAAGGTTTCAAATTTCTTCTAAGTAAACGACACATAAAGCATTACGCAACAATAATAGATATTAATTAGTCCTTCTGTTTTTGTGCACAAAAAATTGAACATTTTGCCGTTTATCACATTACCCATAATATGTAACAACACAAAAAAGGCGCTAAGAATAAGTAGGGCAGTTACAATTAGTTGAACAAAGAGTTTGTCTCCCCTATCGTCCGTCTGTCGTACAAGATTAACAGACGTTTAAGCATTTCCTCCGCAACAGATGACCAATTGTTCGTTCTCCCATAACGGCAGCTAAAAGTTTTCCCATTTATTCAGTGCTCATACGTCAAGTCGGCGCGGCGGCGGAGCGGGGCGCGGGAGGGCGTCGCGCGGCCCGACGCGTTCCGGCGCGATAAGGCGGCGGGCCCATTGTCGCGGCGTCGGCGCACGTTTCCTCCGCTGCCGTCGAGCCTACCGCATTGTTCCCCTCGTAATGAACAAACTTATTCCCAAGCCTAATGCTGCAAAAGCGCTGCCGACTCCCAAATTCGCTCACTTTCACGTTATCTCGCAGTTGTCAAGTTGTACCTTTACACTGTACATTACACGCATCGTGACAGTGTCTCTATAATAGTCCGAATCCCAGCGGCCTACTTTTGTTTGAATAGTGTTAGAGGAGTATTGGATGTGTACTCACATTAGCACAATTTGTGAGGGGTTGTTTGACGAGACCCGAGTTCTATCAAGATTGAAATTTAGTTAAGTACTTATAAAGTGTAATTGATGTCAGGTTATGGTGGTTATGGAATAATAATTAATTATAAAATATTCTTAAATATTAATTAATTTCAGGAGACAAACTTTTATAAAAGCACAAAACGTGATCTTTTAAGAAGTAGTAACATTGTAAGCTAAACTATGAAAAGAGGATTTGCTTAGCGATCCATTACATGACTTTGTTTCAAGTAAGATAATCAACTACAAGTTCATTAATTAGCAACATCCGTTAAAGGTTAATTGATCATCTCATATTTCAGTAAACAATCTGTTCAAGAGCCAACAGAAAGCTTATTTGCAAGGATACTATTTATTTCGTGTATTTCGCGTATATTTTTATTAATGGTCGTCCAAGGTCTCCGTGGAGCCTCCTATTATTCGCCAGGCCGATAAAGATTCAGCCGCCCTTCTCCCAGCCTACGTATTATGCATTCTCCGTAGCGCCAAAATTTCTTATTCATTCGAATACATTCAAAAATATCCCATAGTAGTAGCTCCACTTTCAATGACGAAAAAATTCGAGACGAGCGGCAATCGCTCCGAAAGGAGAAAATCGTATTTCGATCGAAAAGAGGGGCAAATCTTTTATGTAATATGAGATTGTCATCGCGATTATTACAGGCAAATAGAATACGCCGGATCAGTAAGTAGGTTATCTTCTTGCTTCCTTTGGCCGGAATCAGTTTATTGGATGTTGTCGGGTACTCACTTTATTTTTGCGATTGTCACCTCTAAGTAACTAGGAAGAAATGTTGTCGACGTAAAATGAGCGCAATTTGAATTCCACGTGGGGAAACGGTTTTCAGCGGCTGGGGGAAGGCGTTAAGGTAATGATTCGGATAATTTATTACATTTATATGGCAAACTCACTTTATTTTGTGTTTTATTCAGCTAAATAAATGTGTCTGTAGAATGTAGATACTATACTTTTGAATAAGAGTATATTTCCTAAAGCAGCAACAGGTGAATGAACTATTGCGCTTTCTTTTTCCTTTTACAAGAATCAAAACTTTTATCGTTCGTGGAGTGACATCAATTTGTGAGAAAATGCTTTTCCGTCGCCGGTGACTCGAATTACTCCCAAACAAATGCCTGTCGCGGGGTTGTTATCTTTTAAGTTTACAAGAAAGTGTGTGCCATGGAGGAAAAGTTTCCACTACAGGATGATTTTGTGAAATCGTTTCGCAGTAAGAATGTTCCGATAAAGTGAGATTGACGACAGAAGCGTAACATGTAACGATATGTGAAACGTATTTGCAAGTCTTTTATGCATCGAAGCTTTAATTGCAACGTGTTGAAGGCGACAGTCGCTTGGCGTGGGCGGCGCTGCGCTAAGGCAGCGTGCAGTGCACGGGAGCAGATGTGCGGAAAAATCACAGATTATTAGCTGGCTCATACGGAAACGGCGGCAACGACATATTCATATTTAAATGTCACGTTGCAAATGCAGCCCCGGAGAGTTAGCTCATGTGTGCGCGACGACGCGGTTTCCTTAACTAGGATAAAATGTGTCGTGCTAAAGAATTACATCGTTGTTTTTGTACGACTTCTTGAGTCTCTCCCTGCACGTCGCGTGCAGCTGAAATTAATTTTACCTTTTATATGAAACAACATTTTGAAACGTTGAAAAGACCAACGTATTTTAGAGGATTAGGAGTTGTAAACGTGGAAAATTGTTACTTTTCTTGTGGAAAGGTTGTATTTTCAATTCTTATGTCCGCTGTTGTCAGATTTGGTACTTAGGTACATGAAACCTTGTTAAAGTAGAGAGAACAGAATTTTCATCAGCTCTTTAGAAAGAAACGTGAATATACCTGTACTATCGACCAGCTACGGTAGCAGGAGATACGGTCCCAGTACTTAATACAGAAAAGAAGACCTATAAAGAGTAAATTGAACGAAATTTTTATTCCCGGTAAAATAAATATTGTAAAACTAGGTGCGCGGTAGCTATTTGGTATATAGGCGCCGAGATGTAAATAAATTTACTTTCTAGAGAAAAATTGTGTTCGCAAACTTAATTTGGCGCGAGGGGCAAATGCTTGCCCGTGTTTTGCTAGACAACCTCAGCCTAGGCAATAATTATTTATTAGATGTACTTTTAACATCTGGGACAAACGTAGAGCTTGATTCTATAATTGATAAAGAACAACACCTATTTTATTATTTATTCAACAAGTATAGTTTTACTCTAACTAATAAAGATATTTCTTCAATTCTGTAATGTCCGCTTCTCAAAATGGATGTAGGAACGGGTCCCGCGGTACTAAGGAGCTACTCCTCATTGATATGGCCATTAGTCAACAGGTTCGCCGTTCCCGAAGGGATCTGTCGACATGTTGGATAGACTATAAGAAGGCCTATGACTCGGTGCCACATACATGGCTCATGAGGGTGCTAGAGTTGTATAAAGTTGATTCAACTCTGCGCATCTTCCTGATGTCATGTATGGGGCAATGGAGGACAGTCCTTCGCTATCCGGGATGTCGGCAAATCCAGAGGAATAGCGAGCCGATAAGGATAGAGCGAGGTATATTTCAGGGCGATAGTTTGAGTCCGCTTTGGTTCTGCTTAGCCTTGAATCCTCTTAGCACGCTGCTGGAGGATTCAGGTCTAGGCTATCGGTTGAGGAGAGGTGGTCAAGTTATATCTCACCTCCTTTACATGGATGACCTGAAACTCTTTGCCCCCAACGATTTGCAACTGATGGAGCTACTGAAAGTAACTGAAACTTTCAGTAGCGCCATCAGGATGGAATTTGGTGTGGACAAATGTGCGGTCATGCATGTAAAGCGAGGGGAGATTGTGGAATCTGTGGGAACCCAGCTCTCGGATTCCATAAATCTTAGATCCCTCTCAGCAACTGAAACCTATAAGTATTTGGGTATGTCGGAAGCGCTGGGCATCAATGTTGCTGACATGAAGCAATCGTTGAAGGAGCGCTTCTTTGGCCGTCTGAAAAAAGTATTTAATAGTCTTTTATCAGGCGGCAATAAGGTGCGTGCCTTCAACGGTTGGGTCATGCCGGTTCTGATGTACTCTTTCGGCATACTCAAATGGACTCAGACAGAACTAGACGCCCTGGATAGGAGGGTCCGTACATTGTTGACGACATATCGAATGCATCACCCGCGTTCTTCTGTTATGAGACTGTATATCCCGCGGAGGTGTGGGGGTCGAGGCTTTTTAAACGCTAAGACTCTTCACAATCGCGAGATATACAGTCTCAGGGAATATTTCCTTGAAACCGACGTGGGGATGCATCGAGATGTGGTCGCAGTGGACAAGGGGCTCACCCCGCTCTCCTTGGCTAAAGAGAACTGGCGCAAACCTGTAGTGCTTGACACTAACGACCGCATGGAAGTATGGCAGAGTAAGGAGCTTCACGGACGGTTTTTCCGGGCCCTGCATGGGCCCGATGTAGACCTACCAGCGTCCGTAGCCTGGCTACGTTCCGGGGACCTCTTTGGAGAAACCGAAGGTTTTGTCTGTGCAATTATGGATGAAGTTATGATGACGAATAACTACCGGAGATTTATTGTGAAGGACGGTACGGTTGACATATGTCGGGCATGCCACCGTCCAGGCGAATCAATCCGTCACATTATCTCCGGGTGTTCTCGTCTGGCTAACGGAGAGTACTTGCATAGACACAACCTTGTAGCCAGGATTATCCATCAGCAACTTGCTCTAAAATACAACCTTGTGGAATCGGAAGTACCGTACTATAAGTATGTGCCCGACCCAGTTCTCGAAAATGGCAATATCACATTGTACTGGGATCGATCCATCGTAACTGACAGGACTATTGTAGCCAATAAGCCTGATATAGTGGTGGTGGATCGATCAGAGCGGCGTGCAATGATTGTTGACATAACGGTCCCGCATGATGGGAACCTCGTGAAAGCCGAGAAAGATAAGCAAATCAAGTATCTTGACTTGGCTCACGAGGTTGTCGACATGTGGGATGTGGACTCAGCGATCATTGTGCCGATAGTTGTATCAGCCCATGGCTTAATTGCCAAGAGCCTCGACCAATACCTGAGGAGGCTCTCGTTAGGCAGCTGGATCAAGGGTTTGATTCAGAAAGCGGTACTCCTGGACACGGCTCGTATTGTCAGGAGGTTCCTCTCTCTGGAGCCCTGACCGCCGGTAGCTTGGACCCTGTTCCCGATACCGGTGGGCTACAATTTTTTATATTTTTAAATGTTTTTTATATTGTTTTTAGTTTAAGAAATATTTAAAAATATATAAGATTTGTGTAAAGATAAATAAAGGAAATATATTTCTTCGAATCAATTACATGGAACGTTATTTAAAGGCACAAAATGTACAAATAAGCATTATTAATTCACAAAACAGGGGTTTTAAAACAAACAAGAACATTTTAGAAGTTCCACAATAGACTTCAGAATCCTCAACCACAATGAAAATAATAGCTAACAGAGTGCTTCGTCGATAGACAATCAGAACGAGTTACAGAATTACAAAGAATGGAGGGATCCTCTCTTAAATTTCCGAAGTACAATACAAAGGGATAAAAATGTTGGTTGCAATTTTGCGGCGAGTCACAGACTCAATCCCGCGCCGCTCCGGGGAGCTAAACCGAATTTATGGTTTGAAAATTAAACTTAAATTGGATATTGCCGGGTTATTTTTAAGCATTTGCATTTAGCTATTCATTAAGGTTGTAATAATCTTATTCGTTAGTCGGCTTGATTGCTTAGATTGTTGTACAGTGTTGACAAAGTTTGTTTCTGAATGTCATTCACAAAAAAAACAGAAAAACCCTCACTGTATTTTTGACGAGTTATCTGTTACTTCCTACCCACATTATCGGGAACTTTTTTTGTAAGAATTCTAAACCTAATCTAAAACATTCTCAACCAGTGAATCTCTAAATCAGGTACAAGCATTTTTTTTAATAGAGCGTTGCGGTGAAGTTATGATGCGGCTTTTACAACAACAAAATACATATCATATTATGAATGCTTTGAAATCGGTCACGTACAGGCTCTTTTCCAATTCCTGGAACTTTCTGCTCCACAATTCCACACATATAATATATAAGGAGAAAAGCTTAGTAAGAATGTGCTCTAGTTTAAAGAATTTTATTGATATAGTAGTGCTGTAGTGAATAAAGAAGACGTTCATCGAGTGTACAAAGAACGTGTATCAGCGAGCGTGTGCACTCGGCCTAATTGTGGCGGTCCGCACGGTGCGCCATTGCCGTGTGTTTGTGGCACTGTGCCGTGACAGCCACCGTGGCTTTGCTGCCCACTGCTCACTGGACACATAAGTGTGTTATCAACATCATGCATTACATGTTTGCAGAAATTTGGAAACTTGTGTACGAAATGTAACGAAATATTTTACTCACAATTAGGTGGCCAAAATACTGGCCCATTTATTAAAAACGATAAAAAGTTTGTTTAACCCTCGTAACCAAAGAGCATTTCTAAGTATGTAGTTAAACAACTGTGAAAATTTTGCAAAAAGTAACGGTGAAGGAAAAAGAAGAAAAACTGTTGAGATTACTTTTGTACAGCGTGTTGACATAGCAAGCTTTTATCACCCTTTTTATGGGGGAGAGAAATCCCTGACACATATTTAAATAGGCAAACAATACCACGACGAACAAACAGAAATAGACATTGAAAAGTGTTATTTTATGTAAAGAAAATATATCTTTTGTTAGGTATTTAAACACAAGCAAATATTATTATTTTTCCTCTAAGAATAGTAAAGTCTCAAGACTGAGTCTTGAAATAAGACTGTTTATTAAAACTCATTTCAAGTTATATTTTGTGATCAATATTTCAGAAATTGTGGTACTTAAATCGCCTCACTCCTCGACCAATAGACGGCTCAATTATTTCAAGATGTGTGTCTGAAGTTTACGCACGGGTTACCGCTCGCTCCAATGTAATCACTTCTCCAAATTATAAATACCGCGTAAGCATCGGATTACAGGAATGATTTTCGTTAAACTACCGTAGAACAAATCTCAGTGTACAAACGAGTAACCGGAGCCGAGAAAATGACACGCCATATTTTAAGTATCGGAGGAAAGTCGACACGAAGGCGACACCTGGAGGAGGAGACAGGTGTTCAGCACCCCTGTTCCGCCTTCCGTCGCCCTCTTTATTGATATTACGGTCGGCGCATTAACCACTCCACGCGTTGTGTATTGGCTTTCACATGAGGGTACTACAATAAAACTAGATCGTGCGTTGAAGTAAACGTAACGGAGACCCGTCAGCACTCACCACTATCTATTGTGAATTCATTTTAAGGACCAACGTTAAAAGCACACAAAAGCAGCAGAATACCCCCTTGTTATTCCATTGGGTCTGTATATATTGAATTGCATCCAATAAAACTGTAATAATATTGCTTATTGTTTCGTTTCGATAACTCGCACTCAAGTGGAAACAGGAAGCAATTGGCAGAAATACTCGTACAACAAGGATAACAAAACACTTTATAAAGATAAAAATTGATGGAAAATGTAAAGGGACAGTCTTGAATTAGTGTAGTGCGGGATAAGAATAGTAAAAAGATTTCATGTCGATATTCAAAGTGTGGTGTGAGAGGTCGCAGCTCGCAAGGCGGCCGCCACACTCGCCACAGAGCCGGGCGAGCGTCGCCGGACCGCAATAATGAGAGAGAGCCGCTCCATTACGGATAAGAGAGCTTATATTTCTACGCTACGGTCGCCGCGACGATTGCCGTCTGTAATTGTATCCGGTTCGTCTGCGACTTACAAATACGCAGCTCTTAGCTTCGGCTTTTTGTTACCTTTGCGGTAGCTTCAATCCGGAAGCTATAATTTCGTTTACCGATTTAACTCCCATGGCTAGAAGTGGACGCTCTGTCATTGCGCGAATAATTGCTGTCTTTGACTTCAATATCAATTAGTTGTAAGCGGGAGACTACAATCTACCTGATGAGTAGTTCTATGTTATATTAAGTGGCGGTCTAGAGCGGGACTGTTTCCTTGGATTGTAAGTTGGCCGTCCACCAGGGATAAAAGTTTCCATGGAGATGGCTTCGTCTGGCCGCGCGCACCACAACATCTGACAAACTTAGGAACACTTTAATTAGCATCTCCTTTTACTAAGTTAAGTTATTCGTTTGATATGTACTTACAAGTTGGAAAGGGATTTTTTCCTTCCGAACTTAAGTTGTCAATTTTTTAAATGCTTAAAGTTCGGAGTTCAAGAGGAAGTATGCGAAACATTTAGATCTTTGATTAAATAACAAAGCAGAAAGTTTGAAAGGGACCAGCTAATCAATTTGCGAGTTACAACAAAGTAGGTATTAATGATGTTATTTTATCCTGTTGGAAGTTGATTAATTTACGTAGCGTAAAATTTTGCCCAATTTTTAATTTCCCTGTTTTAAAGGGATCTTTAGCCCTTTACACGTGATTTTAAAAGTTTGTGGTTGGTAAAGTCATGCAATACCCATTAATAAAATCATTTACTTTACGTCTATTTAGAACCTGAACATTGCATCAAAATCGCAACATAAAACCCTTTACCTTGTAAATCCACCCAATAACGTTGTTAAGCGGAAAGTTAAAAAATAAGTTGCGAGCAGATATTATTAAGTTGAGCGCCGTCTACAAGCTATTCGGGATTTCCCTGTAAAGCCGTTCTCAATAGATGGCGTCGGGTAATAAGCTCAGCGATGGGCTATTACGAGGCTGCGAGAGAAATTCGTATCGCAGGGAGCCTACGGGGTATCAGTGGCGTGGCGTGCAACTTTTATGGAGCAGCCGGTAGATTGAACCATGGAAGCCGGTCACAATCGAAATCGATTAGAAGTAGTCGTCGTAGCGACCGACTGTCCGCAAATTACAACAATTGTTCGGCGGCGCACATACTGCGCTGCACTGCCATTTTATCTAAAATTTGTGCGCTATATGCGACGTTATTATTTTCTACTGCAAAATTATGCAATCCAGCAGAATACCTTTGTAACACCTTTTTATTAGGTCCTGGTTTAACTAAGCCTTTGTATTGTGTCTGTGGTTTTTCAAGCGGTTAGAGGTTCTAAATCAACAATTCCCTTTTCTTCAGCAGGATAAACACGACTTGGCTAATGGTGCGTTGTTATTTCAAGGTTCCGGCTGCGGGTTTGGTATTTCTTACCTGATCTCTCTATTCTGCGGTCATTTTGGTTAACGCTGAGGACCTCAAAAACTTTTGAAAGTGCTAGGTTTGACAAATATATTGAGTATGCATTATGTAAAAAATAATGCTCACTTTTTGGCTGGTAAAATTAATATTCAATACCTATATGTATTTTTATAATGCAAATTGCCCGTTCGCTACCTGAACACTTTGTCACCGCAACCGCGATATATATGCTGTGGCCAGCTTTAATACTGGTTAGTGTATGTCAAATAAATTAACACTGAATTTCAGCCTAGCCAATCAAATAACACAATGAACAAAGCGTAGGCTGTCACCGCGTTATCCTGCTCTTAAATGAGCTGCCTGAGATTGCTATAATGTCGCCAAATTTAATTGAATAAGGTTCGCTTACATTTTACGACACGGCGGCGCGGCGAGCTAAAGCCGCGGCATTAATCTCCTAGGTAAAATCAATTGCCAAAAATTGTATTTACACAGCCGTTGCCCGTTCTATTTAAAGCCTTATCTTTCAGAGTTAGGTTATCTTTTCGCATGACCGGCTTGTACGGAAGGAGAATCATATCAAAGTAAATTATTTTCTCGTTTACCGTCGTTTATGAAAGTGCACATCTCTCTCGTGTAGTTTCAGGTCGGCAGTGGGTTTTAGGTGGCTTCCAGAAGGTACATTTCAGTGTGGCTGGATATGCAGTAGACTTTTTATTGAGAAATTTATAGAGCAGCGTTTAAGAGCGTCACTGTGCGGGCCGGAGCGGGTCCGCAGCGCCGCCGACACGCCGCGTACTGGTGAAGACATCTCGCTGCCCCTTTATTGCTTGCCTCAAATTAATGTCTCGACCTCAGCCAAGGATTTTCTACTTTGTGGGAACGTTTAACGGATTTTATTACGCAAATATTTTATGAGAAAAGGAAACAAGTATTTATTTTGATAAATCTTTGGGATAATCCGAACACCCAAGAACTAGATTGTGATAAAATTGTTTCGGTAAATAATTAAAATGGTATTCTCATATAATACGTAACGTATGTTGTAAAATTTTCATTGGCATATTATGATTGAAAAGTTTGGAAGGCATGTGGTTTTCGTGGCAAGCTTTATGACGTGGTTGCTGAAGGGGTAGTTTGTCAATGTATTGTTCGTATGATGGCCCGTTAGGACAGAGCCGGGGTGGGGTGCGTGTAATTTTCAGATTAGTTTGTTCAGCAAGCGAGGCTGCCGGCGAGCCGCAAATATGTGGCCAATAATAACGTCAGGCCAGCCGTGCCCAGCCCTGCCCGACGAGGCTGACGCCGCCGACCGACGCTAACGAATTCTTCTGCTAAATTGACGTATTAATTTCTGAAGCAATTAATTAGATTAGAAAAGGTGGACATACGACACGGAGTTTGTTTGGCACTTATCACTTTCGTATAGTCTTTTTACATGTATTTTTTTTTTGTAAATGTGAAAACACTCGTGTTTTTTAAGTTTATTTCTCAGATACGTTACTATAGGGAAGTCCATTTCGCTGTCGGTTTCGCGGTCGCTGACATCTGAATTGAACTATTATTCCTTGCAACTGTTGAATATATTTTAGTTATAGTTAACTTATAAGTACTAATTATATTGTATGAGAAATAATACTACTCCGTCCGTCCGAGCTACCGGTGGTCAGGGCTCTTGAGAGGGGAAAAAATAATAAATTATTATTCTTATTTGTAGATATCATCCTAAAATTGCTTTATTCTGTAAAGAGACATTTCTCCTCCCAAGATACCTGAGATACCACAACAAATCTGTTCTTAGTAGGCGGATACTATTGCCCACATTTTCAAACAAAAGACAGGCTATAAAATCTAACCGTTCGTAACGAACCTAATATAGTTCTTGAAAAATAAATAGGCGTTCACCCAGATGTTTATTATCAGTTTCACTGGCAATAAATAAAGTCGTATTATATTGTTGAGCGGACGATCTCGTAGCTCTATAAATCATTTTTATTGTGCTGTCGAAGGGTCCTTGGTAATGGCGGAGTTCGACGCTAAATTGGGTCGACTCTTACAATAAATAGATAATGCTTTACACTACAGAGCATTAACAGGCAACATGACGTAGAGGTTTTTTGGTTAAATTTTTAAGCGTAGGTTAACTAAATACCTAAGCATTATACCTATTTGCAAAAGTTCGAATTATTATTTTGTTCGTGGAAATATTTATGGAGTGTGCAAATAAATCATGTTATTATATTTAACTTTCAATAGATACAGTAGGTTACTTTTCTACTGTGCCTTTACTTACTACTACATCCATTACAACCATAATATTTGTTGCATCACGAAGTCAATTCAGGTCATCGCAACAAATGACATACGGTTAAAAATTTATGAACCAAATCAATATAAAATACGATCTATAACAAACTACTATTCGCGGTCCAGTAGCTTCGTACAATTAAAATCGGTTCACAATGTAAGAAAGAATGTTCATTTCGAGTGCGGGCGCGGCGCGCGCGCCGGTCGCCGCCCGGAAACAATGAAAGCTTTGACGTTACTTCCGGTAGCTGCGTCGCACGCTATCCGCTACGCCTCATTTCATCTTTCTCCTTCACAGTGCACATCGAAGGACTATATACAACGGAGGAAGGCCGTGCATGCAAATAGCGGTACACTGGGTATTTTGTAAAATAAGTGAACTGTGTTTCAAAACTTGTTTCACTTGTAAAGAGGAACATGAATTTTTGTAGTGATTTAGATAAATAACTGTCGATTTTAGGGTTGCGTACCTCAAAAGGAGAAAACGGAACCCTTACAGGATCACTCGCGTATCTGTCTGTCCGTCTGTCACAGCCAATTTACTCCGAAACTACTGGACCGATTGAGTTAAAATTTGGTACACATATGTAAGTCGGTGACCCAAAGACGGACGTGTAACGTAAATTAATGAATTTTAAACATGGGGGCCCTTTTTGAGGGGTTAATTAGAAAATGAAAAAAAGTGTTACATATCAAATGAAAGGCTCATTGTGAGCATCTCAAATATATTTTTGTATAATTTTAAGATAGTTTTGAAGTTATTTAGGAAAATAGGCGAAAATTGAACTTTAACTCCGAAACCACAGGGCCAAAAATTTTGAAGAAAATACAAAAAATAGTTCTTTGCATATAGATTACAGGAAAACCTATAAAAAATCTATGAACGAACGGAACCCTCTCCACGCGAGCCGAACTCGCACTTGTCCAGTTTTTTTTGTGTAGGCTTTGAATTCTGCTCATATTGCAGGAGTTTCTTCTTAGTATCTAATACCGACTATCGGTGAGCGCGGTAGTACTCATACACTTAGGAAAATTCAAAAGCCATTTTTTCCTGGAATAATGACTGCATCTTTGGGATAAGAACAATTTCATTATAATATGGGTTGCAAAATATTATGTTCGCATCAAAATATACTTACAATCAAAACAGCAGAAGAAAAGCCCTCGGAATCATACCTTGCATGTGTTGGTTTGTGGGATTTAGCATTTTTTGTTTATTTTGTCTTTTCTGTTAGTTTTTGTTTGTTTTACTGTTGGCTTTTATTTTCTATAATATTTGTACGCCTTCACGGCAAAACATAGCGCCCATATAATTAACCTAAGATTACCTTTATGTAAATACCAGTGGCGAAGGTTCCATACGACTCGATTCCTACTGGCTTCCCTTTTAAAAATGGCACAGTCAGTAGACAAAAAATATTATCACTTTAAAGATATGTACTCCGGCTTACCTATTACAAAAATTGACCCTTCTCTACTGGTAAATACCTGTTTCACAAATAAATATTCTGATTCTGATTAGTTTTTTTAACAAAACGGTATTTTAGTACCTACTTATAGGTAGTTTTCATTTTCCCAACCACAATAGGTCCGTGAAAGATTTGATGTTCATAAAACGGTTAAGGCGTCTCACGGTCGGTTAATGGCCGCTCGGTCGCTCCTGCTCGCTATATAAATGCATACTCGTTTAAAATATAAAACAAAGTATGTTTATATTGTTTATATAACGTGGTGGGAAGATGTTAACGGCGTGTAAGTTATCGTTGTGGGCTCTCGTTGTGCTACGTGCAACCATTAGACGTGTTCTTATATGAATGTATGGATTTTGTAATATTCTCTTTTCTTTCTTGGTTGAGATTGAAAAAATGTTTACGTTTTTATTTTTACAAGTTTTACATAATTATTTTAACATCCTAAGTACTTTAAAAAATAATTTAATCGTATTTGCTTCTTTATTATTAAAAATTAACTACATGACCACAATATATATCAAATAGAGTAATTCAATCATATTTCGAATCATTAAACAAGCAGATAAGCTCTTATAAATTACTATTTTAAATGAACTAGAACAGAGTGGTCCACGTCCTCATAAAAATAAACCGGAAATGTACCAATAAATAAACAATACGTTATTGTTCCGTCTCGCAAAGCGCCATCACTGGAAATTGAAAAATGACCGTTGATTGATTACTATCCAATTTAAAAAAAGAGCTCTAATATCTACCCACCCACTTCCTACTACTATCAAAAGTACCTTTTTTATTTATGTTATATTCCGGGAGAAGATAAATATTTAAGGTAGGTAAATGTTCCGAACCTTTATCATTTCTAATAGAAGTTAAAACGATTGAAAAAAAAAGCAACTTAAATAACACAATCTTTCAGGCTAGACTTTATTCATAATTATCATTTATTAGTATTTTAAAGGTTGTCTTTTCATTTTTGTAAATTGCATCCATGACACATTCGAGAAATCGCCACTTATTCCGAGTTTCATTCGATAATGGCCAATTGCATCGCATCACGAACGTGTCTCATTTGAGAGGAACTTTACAACGAGAACGTGTTGTTACTGAAATATCCATTTCGTGCAATAAGCTGCTCGATATAAAACTGGTATAAAGGGAGGTTATTTGGTTCCGGGAGCAATAAAGTGGTTCGCGAGGACAATAGGCACTGCACTTGTCGTCTGGCGACGGACGTTCAGTTTGGTTCACTAACTTCAAAATATTATACTTCCGATGTCTCTTTTATGTGGCTATTGTTAACTGATAAAATGTCTTTACCAATATGTCTTTTTATTTCCGTGTAGCCGTTCATTCAGGTGGTGTATAAGGAGTAAAGGCGTACCGTATATGATTACCGTCACATCATAACATAACGAATATAGTATATCTGTCATCCTAGCCGAGTTAATCAGACCCTCACTAACCCTCAGAGGATCAAACAAATAATTATTCCCACCCTAAGTGATTTCTAGGAATCGCTCAGTAATCTGGTATGTTTAAGTAAATTAGGGGAAGATTGAATTCTCATTAATCGTAGCACTCTACAAGTATCTGGGGTAATATGATACTGTTACAATAATCGTATACCTACCTGACTGTTACCTGGATATCTCAATAGCATGACAATATGTCGTATCACAACAGATATCTTGAACCAATCCAGGAGGCGTCCAAGACAACTGATCACGAAAGTGCAGTAAGATTGGGTCTGTTGCGACGCCACAAAGGGCAGGCTGACTAGCTCGTTAGTGCAGAGGTCGGCTCGACACAATCACGCCGACCTCTACAAGCCGACTAAGATTTCACCCAACTACCGGATAAATTCGGCTTTTCACAGCTACGACACAATTAAATGATGTCTTTAGACATAAATGATTATATTTATCAGGCGTCTCGATAGTTTGTGGTTATAATTTCAAGTCTAACTTGCAATAATATTAGTTTCAAATTATATTTAGACGTTTCAGTCAATTTGGCCAAGTTTCTAGATTGTGTGACGTTGCTACGATAATAATTTGTTGAAATAGATAATTTACAATTTGAGAGCATGCCGTGGCTGTTAGAAATTGATAACGCACGAATCGATCTCAAAATAGTTCGTTTTAAAATCACGGATCTTTAAACACAGCGCTGAAACAATTAGCCGTTCGAAATGTATTTGATTTTGCATTCAAAAACTTTACTAACAGTGGGTAACTGGACGCAAACCAAATAATCCGCACTACGTGCCATTTAACGGACACAAAAACCTCAAGTTGTAAAATAAAATCATATAAACGAATATTGCTCAGATAAAAACGGACAGGGCAGTATTTTTGATAAAGCAATTCCAATAAGCGCACGCACGATTACTTTTATAGAGAGGATTAAAGTGCACCGGTCCTGTAACGAAGTTCATTTATGAATGCGACCGGGGCCATTGCGACGGGGAAATCTTAAAAATCCTCTAAATGTTTCTCTCAGGTCGCCTTATTAAGTGATCCTAGAAGTAATTGTGGCAGACTTACAAAGTTAAGCGGGCGAGGTAAGCCTCCCGACCGTGAACGCTCATAATCGTTATTTCGTCTGCGGACTTTACAAATTGTAACCGGCCTATGTCTGTGTTATTATTAGCCCCTTAAAGTTTTAGATGCGGTTGGCTTTAATAATGTTAGTTAGCAGCTTGAAAATTAACTTTTACATTTCGTAGACCTTCGTAGCAGGTTTGCTACGTCGTAGCAAACATTTTTAAAGGAAATGTCATTTTGTATGCGATGTTTGGGTCCTCAGTGAAAAACATATTATTTATTTTACATGTTGTTAAACTTGTTTGGATAACAAATTATAATTTTTCTGGATTATAAGTTTTCCCTCTTCATTTACATAAAAAAAATCCTAAAAATAAATATGTTGAAAATACTAAATTGTTTCCCATATATTAAATGTTCGAAAAGTCGTGATAATAATAATAATCCAGGTGAATGCGATCGCATTACGATACAATTACGACTGCTAATTAATGAAGCACATATTTACGAACAACTTTCATTATGTCGATCACTTGTTTGTATCGCAGATATTTTCGTTCCGTGTTTCATTTTGCGTAGCTTATGTGTTGTAAGTATATAATTATATTTAGAAAGTTATTAAATATGGCTTGGTAAGATGTAATATGAGGGATAAGATGGCTCTTGTTCGAAGATTAAAATTAAAACAGATTTAAGACACCAACCATACTGTTCTAATTTTTAATTCTGTTATTTTTTTAACTTTTCCATTCTATTCCATTAAAAAATAAAATTGAAAATCATTTACTAAATACAAAAAAGAAAATATTACAAAGTGACTTGTTTATTCGACCGTCAAAGAAATATAGTTTAAAACTAGAAACATTCATGATAATACGTGTGCCACAAAGAAACATTTATTCCTCAACTCAATTCTCGCCTAACTATTATCAATGTACGACGTACAAGTTGCCTTTACTGTTACAATTCAGATTGACGAACAGCTCGTTGAAATGGTGCAGTTATCGAATCACAGTACATTTGAGAGCTGGCATGACACCCCATGACGTGGAACCGGCAGGCCTATTCACGCCTCCGCGTCTCGGTGTGCGACCGTGTGCTGCTCGTACGTGTTCACAATAGTCATTCTACGGCAGTCAGGCAGAATTCGATCAATCTAGCATCGAACTGCTTCCATATGCCGCCTGGGTAATGATTGTGCGACGTTCATTGTCCGCTCCTATTAAAATGACAATGTATGGGACTTGATAACGCGTGACAGTACGGAGGTGTGTCTTTGGGCGAATATAGTTGCCGTGTAGTTTTAAGATGGCAGGTGAGTTATTTAGTTCATGTAGTAAGTTAGTATATAATCAATAAGTAAAAGCGCATAATTTTATATAAACATTATTTACTAGTATTTGGTTAAATTCAACTTAAATAAAATACCAAAGAAGTAATGTAGAATTCAAAGTATCAGTTTTGTTTTCATAATGGCGATGTAATTTCTAAAGTCCCGGCTAACGTGAGAAAGTTTGATTGGTTTCAAAATCACACGAAGTCGATTCGTCAAAACTCATTAAAAAGTAAACAGGAATGTCGCAAAACCAATCAAATGTACGAATATGAATGTTCGTACGTTTTTCTACAATCCTGACAGTATTTGCTTATACTCGTGTATGCCTGGTTGCCACAAAACAGGTAAATTATATCAATATACGGAGAAGGAAATTATTTCGAGTCAAAATATTTGTTTTAGATATAACTGCCGACCAAAAATGATTTTATGTTGTGGGCTGTTCTCAGAAAACCGGTAAATAATATTATAAATATCGGAACTGTCTGCTTGTTCCTGTCATAGATATTTTAAACAAATGTGTTGTTAGTATTGCAAGGAATATTTTTTTTGTAAATACATCTGTGTAAGCTCATGTATTTTACTTGATGGAGCCTAGAAAAAATATTAAAAAGCTCCTTTATCTCGTAAGGCAGCTTTTTGCAAATGTATGAACTCGATTTCAAAAACAGTCAGTAATAGTACTGTCCTTTAACAATTTTCTACACAGCCAATTGTGGTTCTGAATGCATTTTATGATACCATAAAGCGTACATAATAAAACACTACCTAAGTATTCAGTGAGTGAAAATAAAAATGAGGGCGAGTTTGTGTACCGTGGGCCGTGGAGAGGCTGAGTTACAGCCCACTGTTTCATTACTAGATGAGTCGGCCGATGAGTGAAAAGCTGGAGCTTCCCTTTGTTATAAAGCATTTTGCAGCTGTCCTGTACTGTTAGGTGATTTTGAACTAAAATCTCGTACGCAATAAGATCATTTCTTGATTGCGTGCGCTTATTGTTAATCATAGGATAAAGCGTGGGATCTTTTTGAATATTATGATATTATTTTATAAGTTTTCCTTTTACTTTACTTAAAGTACCTCACAGAAAAGAAAAAAAAGGAAATCTTATCTAGTTAACATAATACGTTAGTAACATGTAAGAGACGGCACAGTTGGCGCAGTCACTGAGCGATTAGCTGCTGCGCTGCGTGTCGTGGGTTCGATCCCAGCAGTTTGTGTATGTAGTTTAAATGTTTGTAAACGCACCCACGACACAGGAAAAATTCCTCGTGTTTCCTTGTTTTCTCGTTCGTTTAAAAACGAATGTAATTTCAATGAAATAAAAAAAGGGAGGGTGGAAATGAACTAAGTGATCTCGATTTACAAGCGCCTTTTCGAATGTAAAGGTAATACATATTGCATTTAATTTAAACTAGCCATATTTTGTAGCTTACACATAACAGATTATTTAGGATTTTTTCAATGTTAAACCATACAAGATCCTCGTAAGTATTATTTAACGAACTTCTTTTAGGGGTTTCACATTCAGGAAGTAATTAACAAACAATTTTAAACTTTTCCCAGCTATCTCGTTAATTAGGTATAATAAAAAGGCATGTTATTTTATTAAAAAAGAAAGAAACTTCGCTAAATATTTCTGTTTTTACCGAAATTCTATGTTTAAATCTAATCTATTATTCTCTAAACGAATTTATAATGTTCAGTAAGTTTTAAACAACATTTCTAGTAATAGAAATAATAGAGATGAATAATAATTTAGGTTGTTATAACAAGTTTTGTTTCATTCATCACGAAGATTTAGGATTACTTTAACAGGTTAAGTTGGCTATGGATATTCATGAAATATTGATTGTCGATTACCTCTCGTTGTATTTAACTAAGATAATAATTTTGTACTTGTACGGCTTTACAGTTTTGTAGGGTAAAAGATTTGTTGTATTCGTAATACTACGAAATATTTTTTATTTGCCGTTTCCAAAAACGATATGGTTTAAGAAATCATAATACCACTATTCTCTCAAATAAATAATTTGATTTGGTTTGGCTTACTAAAATGTGAATCATAAAACAACCGGAATACATTTATGAAAATTCATTTTCATTTAATATTTGAAAAATAAATTTATCAAACCACAACCCTTACATAAATTATTTTGTTTACTAAAACATAGCAAATAACCTGCCAAATAGGTTGTAATCCCGATTACATTATGAAATTGATTTTAAACGGAATCAGCCGCAGATCGAGAGGAAATGCTCAATAAATTGGATCGCTTAGTAAACATAATTAACGAGAATATTGTATAATGGAACCTTGTGTATTGAACACGAGCGTTATCTTTACTTAATGGAAATATGTCTTCATAATTAAGCCGACCATTTTACGCACGAGAGTTGCTTGGTTATAAGATATCGGTTATTCACTGTGTAATGTATGAACAGAGTAAAAAAGTATGACAAAAAAGAGTTCCCATATTTTTTTTTATCATGACTGTTAAACGTTGTATTTAAATCAGATTTACAGCCTGTTAAACTATTAGTTAACTGGTTAAGCAGATAAATCAAACAATTTCTTATTTACAGCGCAGGTATTGTGAAAGAGCACCAGAGATCATTTTTTTTTTAGTCTATTTAATCATCTGACATAATTTTAGAAGGACATAGTATAAATAGACATTTTGAGAAGTTTTAAGTTATTTTTTTTTTTTTTTCTATTAATTAATACAATAGTTAACTATATCTCTTTTATACGAAATCATTGTACCGGAAAAATAAATTTAATTCATGCCATAAATAAAACTGTAGCCCAGAAGTAAAAGCTCCCCCCTATTTTGTCTGCATTTTCCGAATTTAATTCTATATTAAGAATCTCTCAACCCTTTATTTCTTGAAAATTATGTTGACGCAAAGAAAATAAGGGACAAATACTGTTTCAATATGGCTACTTATTCAGCCATGTTTCAATACAGTCCTGTAAACATAAGCTGCTAGTCTGTAATAGGTAGTCAGCCGATGTAGGTCATGTAGAACCTCGGTGAAATAAACATAGGTGTGTCGAGTGCGTAGAGATACTGTTTCTGCGAAATGTATCAATTTGGGGCGGTTATGGACAGAGATATTAGTTTTGTGTTGTTTAAGACAATAGTGCATATGCAAGTTTTTTTTAACTTTATCCAAATTATTTTGATGGAATTGCCGTAGGAGAGTTAATTTTTGAGTTTTTTTTTTTAAATATTCTCAATAGTTCAAGTTTGATTGGTTGAAGTTAAATTACTACGGAGAAATTTAATCATACACCTAGCTTTACCCTAAATGGGGTCAGTTTAATGTCTAACTGGATGTAGTCACGGAGCACAATATTTTCATAAAAGTCAGCATTTCCGCAAAAATACTCGCTGATTGGAAGAAATCCCTGAAAAACAATTCTTTTAGTCTCCTTCCGCCCCGCTTCGGTTTGTAACTTGACCAGCCCTGTTCCTGAAAACTTTACACAAACAATTCTAAGAAAAAGCAATTTCGTTTGCAGTGCGATTTACTAACAAATAATTATTTTATTTGAGGAACTAGGTCCTTTTATTTACGCAACATCAGATTATCAGTTTGTTAACGAGAAAAGCAGTTACGGCTCGGTAACCTATATTTATTAAAGTAATATTTAGCGCGAAATAATCAAGTTTAAATATTTTCCACCTTATCCAAATTGAAGTTAATAAAGCTTAGGTAAAGGTATATGAATCACACTTCTCAGGAGAAATTGCTTTTTAATCGAATGAAATGTTCACTTACCTCGAGGCGGGCGGCTCACGACGAGGCGACCGGACCGAGGCAGCGGCTCACGGCCGCGCTGCTCAACCCCGCAACCACAACTGATATTCCAGCGCGAAAACTTCCCTCGAACGCGTCATCACTCACCCCATTCCCGCGCCGGCCAATCATCTGTGGGCGACACCGGCGAAGCCTGCCGAGCGCACACGAAGGCCCCCGAACGTTGGGGTGGCGATTGGATCTTTTAATCTGAAACGTAAATGCATACAAAAAGAATACGACTGAGCTGTAAGCCACCGTGCACGGGTTGTAGGCTGAAACGAGTCGTGCAACAGGTAAAGCTTTTCAGACGCAATCTCGAGGTCTGCTTTAGCGACATGGTGTCATTTGTCAAGTGGCTCTTTTTCGATTTCTTTTAGGGGTTGAACTATATTTAAGAAAGTTATACTTGATTTCTTACCACACTAATTAAGTTTTTCTTTCTTAAATCAAATGTAAGTGTGAAGAAATGAAAAAGTAAGGTTAAAACAATTAATTTGTGTAAGGAATTTATTAACATGGTTCTTAAAAATAGTCTAACAGTTTAATAAAACTGTCAGACTATTTGTTAAAGAAATATTAATTATTTTCTATTGAAAATAATTAATATTTCTTTTATTAAAAACAAGTCACTGTTTTGTTAATATTTTCTTAGCCACTTTAGTATTCTAATTATTTGCATACACCAACGAATAGAGAGGCTAATTTTTTAATTTTTATTGTTTTTTAATTAAAGAACAAAAAAAAACAGAAACATCACAAAAACCTTAATAGGTTTGTCCGGATGTTGAAACACTTTTAACCTATCTTAATACTAATCATTGTTAATTTATGGTTAACACATAGTTTATAACAAATTGTGAGGTAGTTCGTAAATAATAACTAAGAAAGATTACCAAAACAACATTAAAACTTAAAAAAATAATAATTTATTGCTAGAAGGGAGATTTAGTAAAGACACGAGTAAGATTTTTCTTTTGCATTATTTTTAAGGCAAATCCTTTAAATGTTATTATTACACACTATAGTTCTAATTAAAATAATTAATTGATTCACCTCCCAAAATCCTATTAGCCAGCACAGCAAGACGTGCTGTGTATGTTTAATGTAAATCCTTTCAATTAGACTGTTTGTAGGGACACGTTACGCGTGCCATTAGATTACTTGTTTAATTCTTGACCACCAGAGCCGTAATCTAAGTTGTAAACTAAATCTTGGGCTCCGTCTCACATATCCCATAAGCCGGGCTTCGCTGCTATTTGAATGCTCCTCGAACGACCACGAATTAGTATGCGCACTCCATTCGGGCCAGAGCGTCCCAATGGACCGTAAGCGCCTCTATTCTATACCACTTAATAGCGGTTACATTTTTGATTTAAGATTTCTTGTTGGGTAATCAATAAATGTTTTGAGGTTGTTATTTTTGAGGTGGGTTTTGTTATTTTTACCCTTAAGGTAAGATTCCTGGGACTTGACATCACGGTCTTCAAAATTAATATCAGTTTTAAGATACGACAGATTACTAGTACGTGTAAAAAATAAAGTGAAAAACGACCAACTTTCATTGTGCTTTACAAAACTTAAAATAACAGCGATTGTTGGTAATTTTAATGTGTCCCAAACAACAGTAGTGGTATACAGAATAGCCCACCGACGCGGTTCAATTTGTAAGTGGGATCTCGGGATACGTTCATTTTGTGTAATACACAACTACGGAATCATTCCGGCGGCGCCTGAATTATGTAAATATGGATCCGAATACATATTCGTGCGAGTAAATGTCGCTACAAACTTGAAACTTAACTTGTTTAAATACTTGTTTTGAATGTTGATGTTTATTTGTGGGAATTATTTTGTCAATAATAAATTTTGGTGTCATTAGATAATGTTATCCGCTTTATAGGTTTATTTTACGTGTGGTTTTTTTTTCTTTGCTTGGTAAATATTTCAATAGTAAAGTATTTGTTTTGTTAATCAGAATAAATAAACAAGCAATTAACATTTGGGAGAATTATAATTTGCCCGTAACATCTGAAATATCAATAATTTATCTGGCTGTGTATTGACGCAGCATACAACGTAAGTTAATTCTACTGCAATGGTCAAACGTAGCGGGAGTAATACAGTGTTATTTTTGTAGATAAGCAAGTGTTCCGTAAGCGAAAAAGATAGGCAGTGAGAAAAATAATGTATGTACCAATGTTCAACTTATAGATTTTTTGATTTTTAATAATTTTGATATAATATCGAGATACATAAACATAACAAACACGCCTGTAATCCTCAAAGGGTTAGGTGTACCAAAGTACCCTTACCCACATTTCGCCAGTTATGTTTAAGTCCCACGTTATAGGGGGCGAGCCTATTGCCATCAACCAGGTGCATATCCAGACTCCATGGCTGCTATTGAGAAATTCCTGATGAAAAAACCCAATCACACTTTGCCCGAGCAGGGAAACGAACCCAAGACCTCATGCTCAGCAACCGCGCTTAGGGCCACTAGACCAAATAGGCTGTCAAAATCGATCAGTCTAGTATCGTGATACAAACATACATAAACAGGAACTACATAATCCTACCTGCTACGTTCCTTACATACTCCTTTTACTTAATCGACGTCCAAATCTGGTCATACACGAACGCTGGTGCGAGTACTACGCACTTGACTTTTTAAAGAACCTCACTTTTAAGTATACAGATCATCATCATCATCATTTCAGCCGAAAGACGTTCACTGCTGGACATAGGCCTCCCCCAAGTATCGCCACATTGACCGGTCCCGTGCGACTCCCATCCAGCGGATCCCTGCAACCTTAACCAGATCATCGGTCCACCTAGTGGGAGGACTTCCAACGCAACGTGTACAGATATACAGATACCGTAAGTAAAATATGAAACAAACAAATAAGCCTACTCTAGCATAAACAGATGTCGCGGTATAGCCCGCACAAAGTTCCGAAGTGGGCTCTCACGTATCTTGATGTAGTTTGCGTTATCTTGGGCCCCCAGCGTTGCTTTGTTTCCATTGCTTGTCTCGCGGCATCGCATCGAATGTTTAGACTCAGTGCAGATATGAGCAAGCACTTTATTTATTTATAGAAAATATTTTCTGATAGGTTTACGAAAGTTATAAAGTAAATGTATAAATAAAGACTTTCATCATCTGCCTAGCCTTTTACTAACTATGTTGGGGTCGTCTTCCAGTCTAACCGGATGCATCTGAATACCTGTATTTTACATGGATCGACTGCCTATATGACAAACCAGTAAAAAAAAACGACTTTAGTTGTAGGAAATGCAAAAACAAAACATAATTATATTCAACCGAGAGTGTTTAGTAGATGGTTAAAGGAATAGAGGAAGACTAAGAAAAAAGAAATGAATTGAAAAAAGAAATGAATTCGATGAATTGTGTGAAATTTCTAGGATACAAGTTCCTACCATACCATACGTGATGGCTTTTAGATATCTATGAAAGAACAGAATAGATACTACTCTACCTTCACAAAAGTTGAGAAAGAGAAGTTGAGAAAGTGAAGTAATAAAATCTTTATTAACTGGTGATTGTTAGTAACATCAGTGTAGCTCTGGCTCTTGTAACAGGAAAAAAAAAAAAGAAATATACATTCTCCCGGTCATCATACACACTCACACAGAACACCACCTACTTCATCCTTACATACATCCTGACCATCATTTGCCTAATAATTGTAAAAGAGGTGTGTTCTACGCGTAAGCTACATACATATCTATTATTGGAAATTTCTGGAGAACTGGGCTGATATTATTAGGTACGATTATGTTATATAAACCGGAACGCCGTGACTACACGTGCCTCGTGTCTACTTTCATGTGTAAATTTACTTAGAAGATAATTATAATTAGCTAAGAAATTAGGCCTTAAGGTAAATCAGAACGATTTTGGAAATAAGGATTTTAAACTTTAATAAAAAAACATGGTTGTTGAAATTGCGTGAGTAATGAACGCGAAGCTGACCTGCCGTGAGTCGGTACTGTAGGGCCAGGAGGCAATTTAAAAATTTGTCCCAAGGCGTCGCCTAGTTGTCTATATTATGTGGCGAGATATGCAGGGCGCCCGCCGCGTCGCCTCCGCCCGTGCTACAGTGCTACGACGCTACGAGAACTGCTACGAGATTTCGTAGCATGTATTCAGTATTGGCTTTAAAGATTTAGATGTAATTTGATAGCAAAATGCTGAAATTGAGATTGAATTTAAGTTTGAACTGTATCGTTCAAAAGTTTCATAAGTTCAGTCAAAAGTATTTTCATTTTTCAATCTGACTAATGAATGAGCTACTTTAATTTTTAATTGTGTTTATTTTACTAATGTTACAAGCAAAACCAAGTTAGTATAAAACAAAATGACATTTCTTCAAGACCCAAAGACATCCCTTCACATATTATTCTCCTGTGACAAAATACTATTTTTAACCTTTTGGACGCCTGAGCATAAACGCACGCGCGTGCCCCCCACGACAAGCCAAAATTTTACATACCATTTTGTCACATATTTGTGTCGTTTGGCGTACAGGGCACGTGCTTGTCACGTATATATGACAATGACGTTCAAAAGGTTAATAGCAGCCTGTTGTACTTTAGATCGGAACCGACCACAATACATTTTCCTCTAAATAAGCTGTTTATTTCCAACTAAGCCAGACTGTGCTCGCGTACCTTTCATAAGTTAGTAGGTCTGTGTCGTTTCCTGCGCCGGGCGCGAGGGGGGAGGGCGCGAAGTTGACTTGATTGGAAACCCTATTCCATATTTATTATGGGCCTATTTTGTCATGTTTATTGACGCGCCTGTCGGGATATAACTCCGGCTTATTAGGCGAGTTTCAAACTTACTTTATTCAATAACATAAGTGGGATGCTAAAACGTCTTTTCGTTTTAGTTTACCTGGTCAATTGGTTTGTGATTTTTTCAGTTTAGGTTATGTTGAGGATTCTACTAAAATCTGACGAAAATACAGGGTGGAATTCCGGGGAATCGACGCACAAACGATTACCACGTGTTCTGCACATCATTCTGAACTAAAAAGCAAACAGCTGTTTCTTACAAAAGTGCAATACCTATACGGTTAAAATGTATTGAAAAACAGATTTTAAAAAAAAATACCGATGAAAAATTCCTATCAAAATGATGTACTGAACACGTGGTAATCGTTTGTGCGTCGATGTCTCTTCCATCCTGTAAAATTCTTCTAGAATTTAAGAACCATTGGGCAGTGTATTTTTATTACAAAAATATGATGTCATAAGCATAAATATATGTAGTTAAATGTCGTTTCGCGATTATCTGAAATAATCCAAGAGTTACCTACTTCACGCTCGGATTGTAAAAAGGTGATCTATTCTTGGGAACAAAAACAATGTTTTTTGGTTCATAAAAGAAAGATCTAGGTGTAATAATGTCGCTTCATTATTACGATCTTAATCCCAATTTTGTTAATAATATGATAGTTATACCTGTATAATTATATTCAACATCATTATCTGCCCAGCCTTTTCCCAACCGCCGCCACCGCTGCTTACTACTACTTACCTATTTAATTATATTATTTATGATTAATAGTGTTTTAAACAAACTAATACGGTAGTAGTAAAAGGAATTACGTGAACAGTAGAAAACAGTACCAAATGTGCCGAAAACACAGTGAAGATGTTGTGTAATACTTACCAGATGTTAGGGGCTTAGAGAAAACACTTAATGTGAGGTCGAAAGTCTATCAACAAGCGAACAGCATGACTTGAAGGCGGTACGGTCTCCGTGGCTCGTTCTAATCACTTGCTAGTTAGAAGATTTCTAGTTGCGAAAAATGTTTATTTCCAAGTTTTTGAAAATGATGTTTACAGACAATAGCAACTACCTACAATCGGCTTAGTGGACAAAGATTTATTAGTCGATAAAATGTTCAGTTTCTTTTATATTATATGTACAGTAAGCAATGAATATACTATAATTTTTCATTATAAGTACTTACGGCATTTTTGCCGGACTACCTGTCGTTAAGTTTATTATTGTGAAACTGTAAAAATGTACAAAATAATATTGGAATATAAAAGAAACACATTATTCGACTTAACGAGTAACGTGTATCGGGATCAAGTGGAATTCTGTGAAAAATAATACGCTACTCTTTTATGTTCCGCGAAAAAAAAGAATAATTGGCAGTTAAAAAAAATCTTACTGCGTAAATAGAACGTGATTGTATCCATGTACCAGCTGTGATTAGATAGAAATAGCAATGTTTCTAAAAACGATATTTGTTTCACAAATGTCTTATAGTATTTTTGTTTTCTTTCCTGGGTCCTAATTCCCTATGTTAGGCTTTCTTGTAGATAAGCTTAATATCTAGCTAAAGTTCTCAATAATTAAAGGCGCACAGAAGTTGAAACCCTGACTCCTAAACTAGGAATACCTGTGACTTAGGAGTCATAATAAACAGAGTAAGAGGAGAAGCAGTAAGGAGATATTTTTTTGAAATACGAAATATATCCACTAAGTTTCGAAACCTACTGAAGTAGATTTTAAGGCTTAGTGTTTTGCAATTCGGTAATGGTTATAAGCATTATCCAAGCAAAAACTAACGCAGTGTCTCAGGTAGGTGTTTAGAAAATAGAGAAAAGACAGAGAAAGCAGAGCTGAAAGCAACATACAATTATGAGCACGAAGTTCAAAACGAAAACAAGAAATCTTCCAAAAAAGAACTTAATTTTACTGAATAGTTAAATAAATCCTATTTCCACGAACAAAAGTTGCAGGCAAGTGTAGTGGCACGTGAGAACGCGCCTCGGTGCGCCCAGAAGCGTTGTTAAAGGCATTATTATCCGGACGGTCGCGCTGCAAATAAATCGTCTGCCGTGCGCCCGCTCTTTCGATTATCTTCAAATCTTCATTACACCGACGTATGCTCTTACGCCTCTTGCACCTACGTTTTTATTTAAGGGTAGAATTAAATGCGGGTTATGACGCTTTGCCGTTAAGTGATATTTATTGGGTTGAGGTTTTTAATGTAGGTATGGCTACCTCGTTGGTGTAGTGGTCGTAAGCGATACTGTTGAGTATGAGGACGTGGGTTCCCATGTGTTATTGGGTTTTCCATCGGGATTTTCTCAGTAGCAGACCTGAATTTGCAATATGCTCTCTCCCAATTTAGTAAAAGTTAACTGTACTGCAGGTACACCTCTGCCTAACCTTTCGAGGATTATAGATGTGATGTTTTGTTATATATGATCTAATTTTGGTTGAGCTTTAAAGTAAGAATGTTGACTATTGTAAAACTATTGCTTACTGTCTGTTTTATTACTCCGTTACAAAAAAAAACATGTTTGAAATATAGTTCAATAGCTACAACAGAGGAAGTGAACAACACAATATTGCGGCCACAAACAATTAAACTAGTTCACACACCTACGATGATGGAACACAATGAAAATCAATACCTATAGGTTTGTTCCAGATTGTATTAGACCTAATTACGTTATATTCACATGTACGTACACATTACACTACCATACTCTCATAACTATGTGTTGTGATCACTTATTTAAGGCCAAATCTATTACCACCAAGACAGTTAAAAAACGCAAGGTTTACATATTTCACCGTGAATCATTTCGAGACTTTCGTCGAGAATGTGATTAAAAAAACCCAGTGCTTAAAAATTAAAAAGTTATCGAAACTTCAAAACATTAAGTCGAAAGCAACTGAGCAAAACATGCATTGATTGTTGCTCTTACATCACTTAATACGTATAAACTGAACTTAGCAAGTACATGCTTACTCGTATTACGAATTGAACATTGCAAGAAAATTCCATCCGACATGTTTCGAACTCTATGAAGCAATGAAACTTCAGTTCAATAACAAACTTTTAATGAAACACGGGTAGTTGATCTCTCTTCGCGATGTTTTTCATTAAGTATAATAATGTTAATAAAAAGCTTGTTGATTCCAATGGAATACCATAATATCGCATTTTTTTAATGTTTGTATGTTTTTTAAAGTCACTATGTTGGAGTCAATCTAAATTATAATTGTGCTAATGTGAACTTTACCATTCTGTTTGGTAAGAACAACTTTGAGAGAGATTCAGCTGGGTTAGGTAGCGTTTGGGAAGCTTCGTCGGGTCTTCTCGTTGCGTAAGCCACAGGGCTTAAAAACTAAGGTCTTCAATCAGTGCGTCCTGCCTGTTATGACACATGGGGTCGAAACGTGGACACTCACGGTACGGTTGGTCTTTCCATAAGTTAAAGGACGCCCAACGAGCTATTCTTGGAGTTCCTCTGAAAGATCGAATCCGTAACGAGGTGGTTCTCAACTCTGGTTCTCTGTCGGATAGAGAACCAATGTTGACGACATAGCTCACAGAATAAGTAAGCTGAAGTGGCAATGTGTCGGCCGTAATAGCCGTCGAACCGATGACTGTCGACCGATGGAGTAGATGTGTTCTTGAGAGGAGACCACGAATTAGCAACCGAAAGGTGGGACGCCCTGAGGCTCGGTGGAGCGACGATCTTTGCAATGTGGCTGATAGCAACTGGATGAGAGTTGCCGAGAGTGGCGTGCGATTACAGAGGCCTATGTCCAGCTAATGCCTATGTGCTATAGGCTGATGATGATGATGAATATGAACTTTCTCATTCTTATATCATGCTGTATGTCACTTTTCTTATTTTTGCTTCAGTCAATCGAAAAATCACGATTCAATTCTTATTAATAAATTTTAAATTACTACTTTTCCTGATACTTCTACACTGTGATAGGCTTTGATAGGCAAGGGGGTCCTTGTACTAATTGGTAAAATAATCATGATGTTAAAACGTAACTTAGCACAAGGTTATTTTAAATATTTTTAGCGCGATGTTTACGGAGATAGGAAGGGAGCTTTAATTATAGCAATGACATTTTAATATTTATGACGAAAAAGGGTGTGCGTTATTTTTACCTTCATAAATGTGTAAACAGCCTCCAGTGACTGAACTTGAAGAAAATTGAGAGGGTGAGAGAAATAAAATCTATTTTTCTTTCTAAATTCGATGTGTTAATTTTTAATATTCAGATAAAGTTAACGTACAAAATGTTTTGGAGGTTTTTGGCCTATTTTGCAATCGATTACATTACTCATAATTATGGATAATTAGTAATTGTTTTAAGCGTACATACACTCACGTCTTTTCCCGTGGGGGTAGACGGATAATCAGAACCCCAGATGCTACGATCCTCAAATATTCCTATTGGTTCATCCACGTTTATACATCTTGGTCATACGCGCGCCGGTTGCGAGTTTTATTGTTTAATGTACAGAATATTGTGAATGTTTACAGGTAGCCCAACAAACTTTTGTCCACCAATAAAATTAAGGGCATCGAACAGCCCTAACTGCTACATCAAACTTTAGAATAGTTAGTGATTTTACTGAAATGGCGGTAAAGACCGGTGATAGGCGTGCCCACCGGATATTGATTTACCGTGCCAATGTCCACCAGTTCCGGCTGCACCAGATTCAATGCTACATTAGCTTAGTGCGTCATGTGCTGCCTAATTAACATCCTCGCCGTTTAGTAATAGAACGCCAAAATCAAATGCAATTTTATTCACGTTGGACATTTTAATTTCGTTAGCTAAGTGAGTTTGGAAGTCTTTGACGAAGAAACTGGTCCTTATTTTAATAGTAAGTTAATTACAAAATCGAACGATCGCAATTTCATTATCATAAAACGCAAACATTTTGTTACACACACATACATTCAAAGATAGGAAGTATAAACGATTATGTGCTCGTCCGAATTTTACAAGTATTACCACAGGAAGCAGAAAATCGGAGTGACCGAGGGTGACTTTTGGATGGGGACAGTGCCAGTAAAATTCGATTTCCTTTTCGTTTGTGTAACACATTATTTACCCCACTGAAGTTTAGGGTTAAGAATGTCGTATTTAGTGATTGTTCTTTTGAAATAGATTGTAACTTCCTACCAACATACCTACGCAATTAAGGACCCGAATTCTGTACATTAAATTAAAAAGAAAAATATTTTGTGTGACGCATCGATATATCTGCCATCTAAGGCGTTCTAGTACATTAATAAAACGCTGCCGGGTTATGCGTAGGGGGTGTCGAAATGTAATCACAGCTTGCGAGTTCATGACCGTTCATGCTCTCAATACCTAATCCAATCATTCAAAGTAAAAAAGACTCCCGCTGCTGATTTAATCAATCGACGATAACATAACATGGCTAAGCTTGACCATCAGCAGGTAAATCCAAACAGTCGGAATCAGTGTAATGCTCTCTAAACGTTTGATATGGAATGAATAACATCACAGGCTCGTTACAAATGGATGAGCCGGGAGCCCGACACACGAATCGTGTTTACGTGTACTCTATTTGTTTCAAATCAGTGGATGCGGCGTTTCAATTTAGTAATGTGTTATTATTTGTGCTTGGACTATGTTTGAACGGTATAAGAGAATGTGATTAGGTGTTGATTAGGATGCTGTTATCAATCAATTGTAATTTTAAGTATCGAAAATTTTTGTGATCGTTTTGATTTGGGTAATATAAAAGCTATTCTATAGAGCGAATTTTAAATCCTAGCAGATTTAAAATACTGCACAAAGTTACTTTAAAAATGTTTTACAGATTTCATGAATTTTGGTACTTAAATATGGTTTAAATGAACAACAAAATATTTGTAAACCACATTCTAAAATGTAACATAACACAACACTAAACATTTAGTAGTTGCAGGTCGTGTGGGGCGAGTGGAGCGGGGACACGATTCTCTCACTCGACAGATCACCTGAAAGTGTACCACTTAATAACTCACATCCTCTCGCGGTTCACTGGGCAGCCGCTGGATCGTCACATATCTCTAAATATGGCCGGCGAAGCGTGACGTCGCCTGCACAGTTACAACACGGGATTAAGCCCACATGCCCACACCTAGGCTCTCGTACGACACAGTCACGTGTGTCGCCAGCCTTTACCGATTAAATACCATATTAACAGTACGCTTTTATCTTTTATTCTGCGTTATACAATATTTTTCAACTCTAGGCACAGCTTTGCCATGAAATATTGGCGCTGGCAAACGTTTAGAACTAAATTGAATGACATAAAAGCTATTGTTGTTTTCACAATACCGGTTTTATGTGTTGAATGCAATTTATTTGATTTTAACTGCGTAGTTTCACATAGGTTTTTCATTCAGTTTTTTGCGTCCTTGTTTTCTAAGGTCATCAACATTAGTGACCATAATAGTTATGAGCACTAAGTTGAAGTAGTTGCGCAATATTGTCCTAACTGGAATAAACTACGTGTATCTATTGAAGAGTATAATAATATTCATTGGGCGCGGGCAATTTTCCGGGTGAGCGGCGACGCGTCTTTGATCAGCGCCGTCTATATCCCGAGAATAGTAAAAAATTAAGGATTAACGATGGCTTTACAAGTTTCTAGTGAAAACGACATCATTTTCATATTTTATTATTCGTTATTTTCAATAATAACTACTTACTAACCCATGTTAAATCAAACTTTTTGTTGTATAAGAGCACTAAATTAGACACATAAGTTGAGCGTGGATTGTTTTGGTTTTTTTTATTTATATTTAACTTTCTTTCGTTCTTTCTGTTTTTATTGTCCCACGCTGGGAATTTGTCCTGTATCGTGAGTGCTTTTACAAACATTTAAACTATATCTGTGCAGTACTTGCTATTTTATACATGAAACTATGGTGTTCAGTTTCTTGGATAGCTTGAACGTCGTAATGTAACACAACCTATTGTTAATTTAGTTAAGTTTTTCTTTAAGTGAACTATAATTTGTTCTTTGAGAATATAAATGTCTGTAAACCGAACTAAGGTGTGTCGAAACACAGTTCAGTGTACTGAAAGCCGTGTCAGTGTACATCACTAAAAGCATTTTCCAAAATACTTGTTCCCCAAAGTAATTCAATTTTACACCCCAAATAAGTCGTCCGCAAGCACGTGTATAGGTTGATCACTCGTCGTTTGTCTATGGGCCCAAAATGGCGGGGCTGGGGCGCGGGCAAGGGTTGGCTCACACGTCTTGAAAGCTACGCTCCACCTTTTAAACATTACTTCCAGTATGTTTACAAGCAATTATGCATACCACAATGACTTGCAAAGACAGTGTAATCAGCTCGTTACCTCATTATGTGATCATATTGCGGACTAGAAAATGAGCCTAATTGTACATATTTATTACACTACTCCTTACAAAATGTCGGCTTTCTATTGACACTGAAAACTGTGTAAAGAAAAATTCAGTTACGTGATGAAAATAATCCAATGTGATACTTATTATATATTTGATTTTTCCGTCGCGTCGGTCAGCACTTTGCTTTTAGTGAAATATGGCTGTAATATATTGAATCTGTTGAGAAATGTCACAAAAATTGGTACATCATATTTATTTAGGTAACTTTGTAACTTACTAGGAAATCTTGTTTGTTACACATTTTATTTTAGCTTTGCAGTTGGTAAATGTTAGAAACTTACTTCTTTTTATTTGATTTGTTGTTTTGTATTGTTATAATAGAAAGCTCATGTTAATAATTTAATGTACACATAAGTTTGAAAAAGAGCCTTCAACAAGTTTGCCTACTTGTGATTTAGCCCCTCCTAAGGAAAAACGCAATATAAATCTCACCTGTCTGCTAACATGTGTAGAAAATTCCAGATTGGGTCTCGACGTCGAGATGCGCTGAGCAGTAGTGGCGTGGAGTACCCTCCACTGTTACACTTCTAATACCATTGATGTAGTGGACTAGGGCGAGTGGGCAACGTCGAGTTGTTGCCGCTTGTTCTACCGCAAATTGGGAACACAGAGGTTTTGGCATTTCTGGGAGCTAATTGTTTTGTAGTTATTTGTGTATTTCCGTTGATAAATGAATTGAGTTTTTTTAAATTTACAGAATTTTTAGATCCGTGTGCTTCAAGTTTTGTTACAACACTAAAATTATCTTTTAAATGTCTAGTTTCGACAGTTTAGGAAGAGATCGCGTGTGTCACTGATGGACAACAAAGCGTGTGTGCACGCGCAGGTCACGGGTGGTGGGGAGGCTTCCGGCGCGCAGTGTCGCACCCTTCCGGTGTGCGCCGGCGCCGCGCCGCGCCTCCTCGAGCGTGACCGACCATCGCTCCGCACCATAATATCCTATTGTCAACTAATAAATGAACTCTAGCTGTCTATAAAAATCATTTCATGCCTACACGATATAATACACGCACACACTCTCCAACATATGAGGCTCTTTCGGGTAACAAATACGATCAAAAGCTTTTACATATTCAATTAATAGAGACCATAATTATTTTATTTTAAGCACTTACGCACCGCCAATTGACGGAACGTAGTTGCGGTTTCGTTTCATTAGTCTTAAATGGAAATTCGTTTTATCTGTTGATTATTACAATACCCATGATATAAACCAATTAGTATGTACGCACGGGAAATGCTTTTATGATGTAATTAACGCATAAACTGTTCTGAAAAACAAAGGAGTATTAATTTTAATAGTGACATGCTATATGTAATGGCAGGCGGCCACCTGAGCAGCTGCTTTAAAATATCTTTATTCAGAATTGCAGTTAAATTGAACATTTAAATTCTGGAAGGCTTCAATCGAAATATTGGTAGATCGAAATCTGGTATAAAGTGAAAGATCATTGGAGCATTGGATACCTTTATCGTCCGTCAGTCACGTGTTCTAATTTCGTCAATACAACGCGGTGGTTATTCAGAAGAGATCGGAAACAATTAGACAACAGCGGCATTGGGCAGCCGAGCGCAAATCCGTGCGTCGCGCTGCCCTACTGATTTACTCACGAATATTTTCCAGTGCGGATCCAGCATGGAAACAACTACACGCCTAAACAAAATTTAACCTTATATCCATGCCAACTAAGCTCGTTATCGCACTTGAAACAGACGTGGGATGTTTACTCCTTTTATAAATGTATTCGCCTTATTTTAATTCAACGAATGAATATGAATATCGGTCAGCGTGTTTGTATGAGATGGCATTTAATCAATGCTCACATAAATGAACGGGAGTTACCGCAGACTCGGAATGTATTTATTGTAATATCAGATGGATATTTATTTTGCATAATAATCCGAAAGCAAATTCTGATTTTAATGGGTTAGATTTTTTCGATTACCTACAACGCAAATCTTTCTATTATCTAATAATATTAATTCCATTTTAATAAAGTATGAGAGCTTTTAGCAACAGCTATAGCTATAAATAATTGTTTATTAAAGTGTAAGCTGTTTTAAAAACTGAGATAGCGCTTCATTAATTTTTAAATTTTTAATAATCTTGGCCTTTGCCCAGAAGTGGAACAATATGGAAAACTAAAAAAAAAAAATAATAATTATTGTTTATCATAAATTATTCTGTAATGCCCATTCTTGCCCTTTTATTCTTCTACGAGTGCTGTGACGAATTCATTCAAATTAAAATTGCTTGTGATTTATATTTATGTATGTTTCAGTAAGTCGTTGAAGTACCGAATAAATAAAAATTATTAGTTTTATTTTAAACCCATATGTATGGGTTTAAAATAGGAACAACACGCGAAGCGTATGTACGCTTCGCATGTTATTTTTTTTAATCTAAAGACTAACGAGCTCACATACCGTTATAACGTAGCTTTGACATCAATTACTTAATGAAAGGTCTGACAGATATAATAAAATCTCTGCTTGACAACTATTACTACTACTTCTACTATTACTTCGATACAGCCTAACGCATACAGACCTTTCATAGTTAATTTCTTCTGATTTTAGATAGCTGTCAAAATCACATTGTTTTTATTTTTTTTTGCAATAATCAGCGAGAAATCTGCCTTAACTACAGTGTTTTTGACTTTATTCCCGTTAAAATAAGGTTTCTGTTAGTTTGCTGCCTTTCAAAGGTAAGATAAATTGTTATAGGCCTTTTAGTAATTTATTATTCGATTTTGTAAAATTCAACTACAATAACCGTATCTAAACAATATTCGTAATAAGCACTATTGAGGGGCATACCCAAATACTTCGAAATATTTTATTCCGAATTTCGATGTTCCGATTTTCAAAAGTCCGAATTTCATAATACCTAAGAATTATGAGTAGGAAAACGCATCTGTCATTAGTTTGTCACTTCTCTCTGACGAGCAATTTTGTGTTTATTTGTATATTCACTTTTACAAGGCGTTTTTATTTCGGAATTCTAATTAATCGGATGTTTCTGTTTTTCGATCTATTGACACTCGGTATTTCGAGAATAATAATTATAAACGTTAGGAATATTGAAATTGTTGTTATAATAGGAATTTTGAACCATTTGAAATTATGAAAATCGGTATTTTGAAATTCGTATTTGTGACTGACGGAATAAAGTTTTTCGTATTTATGTAGTGTACCTTATTGAGGGTAGGTTACAATACAAACCTACCATGCAGTTACAGGGAAGTTTACAAAGTCGAACTTTTTCTAAAATACAATGTTCTATGTTGAAGGCCGCATAACGGCCTCCAAATTCGAAATCATTTAGTATTGCAGTCGGAAGTCATATGGCAGTTTATGTATGCACACAGTGTTCGCATGTACCTAAACGTCGTCGCTGTAACTAGTTTGTATCTCGGCCGTCGGCTAAGTGCGCTGTGCCTGTCCGAGTACTTAACCTAATATTCGGTAATTGCGTTAGGGGCCGCAACATAATTAACGGGCTCTCTCAGTTGGTTGGCTAAGACGCTGTATTGATACGTGCTTTGTGGTTCGAGCAACCGCGTTCACCTGCAATGGGTGGTGCAATACGTTTAATGTTACGTAGGGAAGAAATAATAAGGTGTAGATACAGGGTCATTTGTTAAATGTGAAGGAGTCAATTACTCATAAAAATTAGCAACTTTTACCATTGGACTAAATGAAATAACTAATTTTTTTTTTTTTTATGAAATACGATGAAAAAAAAGAGTTACTCGACCATAAATGTAAGGAGAAGCTGTTTTTTTTTTGCGATTTCGTGGTCGGTCCCATAGTAAAAGTTGTTTGTTTTCATGAGTACTACACGCCCCTAAAGTATTGCCCACGTTTCAAAAATCACCAGTAAATGAGCCTTAAAGGACTTGATACTCGCTATAAATACTCCAAAACGAAAACTTAAATTACGTTACAATTCTGTAGCACGGTATCCCGAAACGCACCATGAAAAGTGACGCTACTGAAAAATATACATGTTTCGTGTAATTTGATTGCCTTTTTTTTCTGATGCCTGTTTTAACTAACTAACACTTGGCAACTAATTTTCTACGCTACGCGAAATTTGAAGATTCAGTGCAATACTATTTAGGCATTTATTTAAGTGGCGTTTGTGAAAATGGGTAAAAATATACAGTGTTCAACTTGATGAATAGATTTTGACGCCGTTTTTACAATAATTGAGAAGTTTTGTTTTTAGGAATGTTAATGGGTAATGACTGAAATTAGCTGTTAGTTCTTAAACAACCAGTACCACCGAGGTTCACCTTCACAATACTTATCTATTAGTCCCTTTTGTGCCACCCACATTTGCAGTGTAGGTGGCCTATTCTTAGGCGGGACTGTTTAGCCACATAAATAGGAATCTTAATGTCTTTGTGTGAAGCCATGTAATGTCAGGGAAATTAATGGTTTAGTCCTTTGTGTACCAACTAAAAACCGTGTTGTTATCTCAATAGTATCGTAATTATCAAATCAAAACAGTCAATAATTGACATTAGTGAAATTGTTGTCGGATTAACGTTTAACTGAAAAAACGACATGATTTTGGCCATGTGTAAGCAGATGGCAATATCATGTCGTTTTTATTACATTAGGTCCTTGTTTGTACTGCTACAGTAAGTCCACAAAGTGCTTAGTTGATTGGTTGTTCTTATAATAAAAAGGGAACATTACGAAAAAATAAAACTTGTCATCTCATGAACTTTGTAATTGTACATTTCATGTAAAAAGCTTAAAACTAGTTAAGAATAAACCTAGGACAACTTAATTTTCTTTAATTACATATAAACCGTGACTTTTAAGTCGTCATACAACGGTAGCCCACTTCATGTATCCAATAACTACTAAACATTCATTAAAAAAAAATAGGTATTTATGAGATTTTAATAATTATTATTTAAAAATAAAATTATTATTCAGTATTATGACGCATGACGTAGTTAAAACACCCTGTCGCGAGCGAGTATATACTGGACTCGAGCGCTGGGTAGGTATTTTCTCCCGTTTGACACTTAAAAATCATTAACAGGATGTTTCATAATTTTATTCTAATATATTATTTATTATTCTTTGTACCTATTATGGTAAGTAAAAACAAAACAAATCGCGCCTAGAGCTATTTTATGTCGGGTACATTGAGTGGACCACCTTTGTAAGACGACTAAAAAGTCACTGTGTATATGCTTATTTATTTGTAATAAAACTTTCTAAGAATATTATAATCTCGGTTCATTATAAATAGCATAGGTCTACGAATGTAAGTAAGTATGTAAGTAAGTATGAACATTCGTAGACCTATTCTACGAATGTTCATACTTCTGATTATTTACAAATTATTCTACATTATACAATTTGTTATTTTTTATGTGTAAGTTTGCTGCACATTATCTACTTATGTTCTATAAATGCAACTACGTACGTCTTTCTTCGATATCTACATCAATGAATTTTGATTTACTAACGGTAAGTAATGTAAATCACGAAACTTGATTCTAATATAAACTACTTTTTAAACATACATTCATTTTCTATCTAATTCAATAACTACTTATTTGATCTACATATTTTTAAAACGATCCTATAGTAGTTGTGTTTTAGCATGGCAATAGCGGTCATTGAACCACATACATTTATTGAATCTCTTCTTTTAAAAAACGTATACAAACCTGTTAATAGCCCCTGAATTGATATTGATTGCGATCCTGAACATTAACAGAAATAACGATAAGTACACGGTTTATGGTTTCAGTTCGTGTAATGAGATATCAGGGAAAGGGCAATGGCCGTTATTGCTATGCTAAAACAGAACTACTATAGGATAATTTCATCTAATTGAGTAAACTAATGTTCTGCCCCTGGCTTGTACGCAGAATCCCAAATATCAGCGAAGCACACACTGGAGTGGAACCGATAGAACATGATGAGAGGTAAACTAACATGGCCTAATATAGTCCACATGACTTTACCGTAGAGGTCGTATCGCTCGTCCAGTCTGTCAGGAGCCTTGTAGGAGAAGGTGTTGAAGATCCACATGGCAACGTTAGCTATGAGCAGGAACATCAGGACTTCTCGACCTGGCTTCTTCCTACGAAGCTTTTTGGTGTTGCTGCATCGGCGGAGGCCGTCCATGATCAGTGGTGTCTGGATTAAAACTTGTATGACCTGGGTAATAATTAGAATTAAAAAAAATGGCATTAAAAATGAAACACGAAGAAACCGAAATGAAAATCAAATAAATG
Organism: Noctua janthe; assembly: GCA_910589295.1. Classification (NCBI taxonomy): domain Eukaryota; kingdom Metazoa; phylum Arthropoda; class Insecta; order Lepidoptera; family Noctuidae; genus Noctua; species Noctua janthe. The sequence continues at coordinate 8,320,506 of OU342560.1, forward strand.
ACTTTTGATCGCGCTTAAGCTCGATACGCACTTTTTGAACGTCAAAGTTTCCAAGAGACAATCCCCCAAAACGCCCGCCCTTCGCTACTTCTTAGTGCTTTAGCTAGGACGAAGAAGTGGCGGAAACGGAACTCCCCAGCAACAAGAAAAGATATTAAAAAAATAAAATCCATAGGGCTTTTTATTCCAATTAGGTTAGTGATTTTCGAAATTGTACTCACCATAATAATAAAATCGACGCTTTTGATAACATTTGAATAAGTGATAGTAGCAATCAAAGAGAAGACTGTCTCCATAAAGAAGGCAGGCAGACATATGAAAAGCAGCACATCATCGAGGAGTGAGATGGGGTGCTCATTGATGTCCAGCTGACGCATCTGGTTGAAGGCGATGATGACGCCGAAGAACAGCAGTATGTGGAGGCCTAGGCTTGTGCAGGAGTTGAGGAGGTCCCCAAGCTCCACAAACTCACTGAAAATTAGACAGAAATTTTATACATTTTGTATGATTAAAACTGAGATCATATTATTATAAGTTAGATCACATTAAGGTCAGAACATTTATATACATATTTCATATGTTTAACCCCTGAACTTAGGCAAGTCGACAGCGTTAGCATTCGTCTTGCAAAAATCTTATATATTGCATATATTGTTATGCCAATAGAAAACTAACAAAACATACCAATAGATATTTACATTATGCATATGTATCCTAATTTTATTTGAACAAGAAAGGCTGCATTTTCCCACATTTGTTTTTTGTAACAGCCACTGTTTTTAACATTCTCTGAAGAAAATAAACGAAAAAGTCTTATGATTCTGTTGATCTTCGCCAATCAGATGTTAATAACTTACTCTCCGACGCTGCTAAAGACAAAGCCAATGATGAGATTGCCGGAGATGGCGACCATCACGATGAGGCCTAAGAACAGGCCGCGGTTGGAGGCGTGGCAGTCAGCGTGGATCACGATGTTACTCGTATAGTCGTTGTCTTCGTTTGCTGTTGGGAGCCTGGAAAAGGTATTTAATTCATTGTACAGCGCGTGGTAGAATAAGAGTTTTCGAAAGTGGAGTTAAAACGAGTTTACATTTTTTTTGCTGCTCACAATAAGTACTGAAATATAAAAAATTAAAATTCAGACTATAAGTACATTAACGTAATTTTTCCCGAACTTTAAATTTCTATACAACGATAAAATTCAGCACTCAAACTTTAAAAAAAGAGAGTAATATCTTTACTTAACTTTAGCACCTGATACCTAAAAATTGGCCGGCGATCTAAGCTAGTATATACATATTATATACATACATACGTTTATTGACGGTAACCGATCCCACACATTTTGTTAATCAGAAAATAAGTAAGGTCTGACGATCTTGCTGGGATCTTGCTCTATGAACGTAGTACAGTACCTGCACATATGGTAGTTGTCTTCGCTGTTGGAGTTGACATCATCAGAACGGCTATCCTCGTTGTCACAGTTGCCGATATTATTCCAGATAATAAAGTAAACAGCAACTGAAAATACAGTTATATTTTATACACAACTTTTATCTCAATGTTTGAATCAAATTATGAATCAGCTTCGGAAGCAAATGACAAAAAAAAGAAATCAATCGAAAGGCTGACTTTTAACAACTTTGCAAAGCACGATTTTCTGTCGTTTCGCATCTTTTACTTTGGCTCTTTCATTTCCAATTTACAAATCAAAGAGGATTTGTGATACGTACCAATAAGAATATTAAATTCCACGTTGAACGGATAGAGGTACGGCGAGAAATTCTCATATATTGAATTAATGGCCGCGGATCCGTTGCAGTTGGGGTTGTACAGATTGCTTATGTCGATGAATCTGGCGTCCAGAGGTTTATCTGAAAACATAAAATTGAAAATAATTATAATTGATGGTTTTATTGAGGTATAAGTAAGTAAGGAAAAAGCTTGTCAAAAAATTTATATTTTTTACAAAACTCACGGGCTCCTATGTTAGGTGCTCTTTTTAAACTTATATATTGATAAAGTAATCTCGATATTATGTCAAGGCCTAAGCACCTCGCGAAGTAGGGGGGCGGGTAGTTAGTATTAAAAAAAAGCCTTACCATGTTCAGCAATAGTTTCATTTCTAAGATATTCTGAGTAATCATCTCCGTTATGCCTAACAGAGGCGTACAGCGTCAGTGCCAAGATAGTCTCACGTACGATCGCAGACACCCAGAAGCACAGACTGCTGCCGATTAGGTGCATGAACGCGAAGTGAGCTAAGCCCTGGAAATTGCAAGTAATATTTGTAGCTTTTGTTCACACGTGATGTTCAAATTATTGTATTATTTTTCCTTGATAATTATCTTTTTAGATTTAGCATTGCGCTTCAAAAAGGTCGAAAACATTTAGCCATTATTTGCTGTTTGGCCCTAAGTCGATCAAGTAAAGGTCAACCATGGCCACCGATAGGTCGTAAAAATTGTAAAGATTACCACCGCAACACCGAGATTTCCAATGGAATATTCCATTGGTATAATTTTAGTTATTTTTTGCTTTTTGTTAGTCTATTATAATACCAAAAATAATACTCTAAAGTTCAGTTGCAAAAGAATGCTTGGACTCATTTGTTAAGAGATTTAGTCCCACGTTACCGAACCTCAAGATCAGTAATTGGGCGTTAATGTACATTGTTATTGATTTTAATCCACATGGATTGTCTATCTCTGGTAATTTTATTGATGTTAAACTGCCACTGACGTCATATTGGAGGAATTATTATTGCTATAATAAAAGTTATTAAGTTTTTTGCAACTAAAAAACAAGGTTGTAAAAATTTAATACGGGAGCCAGTGTCTGTATTATTAGTGAGTTTAGCTAGCTCTTATTTTCAATTGCGTTTTGTTTTAATATTCTTAGTAGGTATAGCTCAAATATAGGATAAAGACGTAGTAGAATCTTAATACGACCTTTCATGACTAGTAAGAATAGGTAACAGAGTAACTAACAATCAGTGTTATTGAATTATCGCATGAATACGCTGATCTGTCATATGTAACATGGACAATGCACTATGTGCAGCATGCTTATGTACAATGAAGGTTGGCCTATGTAGGTGGCTATTCTATCTGGTCTAGTTCCATAATATCCTGTCGGTTTAGCACCCTCTACAAGTCCACATTGGCTAGATTTTTGTCACATTATTGTATATTTTTTCAGATATAAGAGCTCAAACGCATAGAGACACCAATGTCTTTTCGATAGTGTAATTAAATTTTGATAATATTTTCTATAATTATCTAAAGATTAAAAAAGGAGCTCGTGGCTAAATAATAACAGCCGCTCGGATCGATCTTTGAACCCATTACATACCGAGTTTCCTCCGTGCCTCGGAAAGCACGTTAGCCGTTGGTCCGGGTGTCATTTGTTGATCTTTGACAGTCGTTAGGTAGTCAGTGGCCCAAAAAGTCTGACAACCAGTCTTACCAAGGGGTATCGTATTACCCAGTACTAACTGGGTTGTGGAGGTCAGATAGGCAGTCGCTCCATGTAAAATACTGGTATTCAGCTGCATCCGGTTAGACTGGAAGCCGACTCCAATATAGTTGGGAAAAGGCTAGGCAGATGATGATGATCTAAAGATTAAATGGCTAGTAAGTGGGTGACTGTTGAGTTCCCTACTAAAATAGAGAAGAGTGAAAGAAGAAGACATGCTGCGTCGACCCCTGGAGTTATCTTTACCTGAGCCCTCAAGATGATGACGTTAGAGTACTTGAAGATGAAGTACAGCTGCAGGAAGCAGTAGAGCGGGAACATAACATCAAGGACCACTTGGAGGTAGTTCACACATTCGTCGTTGTCCAGGTTACCGTCTGCCAGTTGGCCTATTTGTACCGCCAGCAGGAGGATCGAGTGTACCAAGTGACCTAGAGCGAAACCTGCAGGAAAGAATCGAATAAGTGGCTTAAAGATGGCAGATGGCTTTCACGCCATAATACGCAAAGAAAAACGGCTCCACTGCTGTGCAGAGTGCGGACTAGTCGCAACTATATCCTGAGAGCTGTGGCGGAGAGCTATAATTCAAATATCAGGCATTTTGTGCGGAGGTTGATTAGGTAGGAAAAATATCTTCCTACCTGGTCGTCTTTTGTTTTAATAATATATTTTTTATATCAATGTTACTAACACTAGAATATAAGCTGTTTTACTAACAAAATATGGATCACTGTTGTCTGAAATAAATGAATATTAATTTAATTTAAAGAGGAATACTATCTTCTTGAGAACAATGACGGTATGAGTTTGCATACGGCAAGTATCAATGTGACTTTTTCATTTGGGCACGTTGTTACTTTTTAAGATTATTGAAGAATGACAATGTGAGGAATTTAGGGCAGCATAATTATTCCCAAAAAGTTTGAACTCAACATGCAAATAGTGGGTTTCTTTCGCATATAATAGTTGAATTACTAATGATAGATAATAATCTATAGATACGTTATTCATGTTGTAATAATTGAAGCATTTATCCAAGCAAGCGTGGAATGTGCTAAGGCGTTTGGGTCACGGTGAGAAATCTAAATAATAATAGGTTCCTATAGCTTGCCATCTAATAGGTGTTAAGCAGGTACACAATACACATATCTATTAAATTAAATGGAAATGTTTTATTTATATGTTTAATAAAATTAGATAATAATATCATATTTTTATAGAATTCAAAATAACTAAAAAAATATCTAAAAATAAGTTCCGATGACGACGAATTGCCTTAATTCACGTCAACGTACCATGATTTTAATTATTGCTATCATTTTATCTGATCATAATTATTGTATATCAGTCAACAATAAATGTGCGGCGCTGAAAACTACTGAAATGTGCTCGAATTACACAACTTTGCGCAAAATTTTAATTTTAATTTTCATTATCAATAAGTCATAAAATGGTCCAAAAAAATTGTTTCAGCAGATGTATAAAAACGCTATGTTTATCCTGATCGTAATTGGTCACGGTGGTAAATCTCAGCAGCGACTACCTATCGATACAGAATATATTACAGTCGCAGGTGTGTGAATACACAAGTGCACTCTCCAATTCCTCACTTTCACACCCCGATGGGACGGCTGCCCGGCTGTACTAACCCAACATGACCAGAGAGAGATCAGGCGCAAGACCAACGCCATGAACGCCTTATTTTACTGTCATAAATGTCACACGACACTAATATGGGAAAAAGAAATTGTAACACGCAGGTTTGTTCTCCTCTCGATAGCAATAAATGGCATGGTAGTAAAAAAGATTAGCCAGTCAGCATGGTTCTTATCCGTGCCAACTGCATAGGGTGCGCCGGATAAGATAATATTATATAAAGTCTTTTGTTTTATCACACGTGGACACTCTTTTAACGTAAAGAATTAAATAATCTAGCTAGCGACTGCTTCATGCTTAGTTGGTCGAGTAGTTAGACCCAGTCTCCGCATTTGCTGGCCGTAGGGGTCAGTGGGTTCGATCACCGAGACTGGCAAAGCGTTGAATTTCCAAATTGGTGATTTCTCAGTGAACTGAAAACTCATGTCTACCTGTGCCCAGTTTTTGGCAAAAGATTCGCCTTTATTACAGAGGAAAAAATATAAATATAAATTTACAGTAATATCTTCCTCTACGCCTAAATTCCTTGCAATGTTAATTCAACTGAAATGAATCCTTACCAGCAGCACCCATCTTGAGGTAGAAGCTTCCAGAATGCCTGCCTTGACTGAAGCAGTATTCGTGCTTGGTGGGGATGAGCACCGGTGGGGGCATGCCTGGCATACGGTATATTGACTCAGGAGTACGGTCTCCGGGTGTTTCAGAACCCGTTTGTTCCTGAAAATATTGATAACACATTTTAGGTTGAGATCTATGGAACGAACTAAGACTATACTCAAGCTTAGGTACTACAGTAATAAACAAAAATTGATCTTAGTCATATACAGTTATTTATATTCTATAAAGCGACTGAGTGTTTCCCACGAATATGAAAATAAGTTCTTAAGAATAAGGTTAAGTATAAGTAAAGTCAGAGACAAAAAAGGATCACTTACCTCTTGTTTTCTAAAATACTCCATAACAGTTTCTTCGTGTTGAGCTTTAATTCTGTGATTTCTGATCGCAATTCCTTTGTATCTAGTTATATCCACTATTAGGAACACGATATATACCATTCCAATACTACAGAGTACTATGGAGTATACCTGGAAAAATACAGAAAAGTAAAGACAAATCTAGAAAATATTTTTATCTATAGGAAAGGATTGCCTCCGCAAGTTCTAGAAACTTTTTATTTTATGTACCTTTAAAATAATGCTGGGTACAGACTTGTGCAATATGTAATCAACAATAACGCAATAAGTAAAATATTGATACATGATCGAAAGTGGCTTACAGGTAGTTGTTCCGGTCCTGGCTATTTGTGTATGTGAAATTAATGTTTGTAAACGCACCCACAATACAGGAGAAATTCCTAGTGTGGGGCAAAGTTTAAAAAAAAAAAAAAATGTCCAGATGTTTTACGACTTGCCGGGTTCTTCAATATGATTTCTTTCACCGTTTTGAGAGCAGCGGTGATAAAATAAATTACACAGAGTGAAATGCCTTTTGTGTTAGAAGTTTGAACATACGACCACCAACTTTAAGTCGCGGCCGTTTCCTTTTGGACACCATGATCCAAATGATCTAATTTTTTGAATATCTTTAAAATAATATTCCGTAAAAAGTATTTCCGTTACACATATTAATGTGTATAAAAAGCATAGTTCATATTTCTTTAGTGGCTAAATAATAATTAATAATTTGCCGATTAATAATTTAAGTTAGACAATTCACGTCACTAAGTACATTTGCAACTCCATTGATGAGATTACATGCTGAACTCATCTGTACCCATCTTAAGGCTGCCTCAGCCCGTCGTTGGAACTGGGGCAGGGCGGGAAATCAGGTAAAGAACTGAAGATAGGCACTTGGAGATAAAAGTAGGACTTACCTCGGAAATAGAATAATCGACGAATGAATCGCCAAGGTACACCACTAGTCCTAGAGTGACTAGCAATATCGCATACATGCAGCTTAATATTAGGGTCAGGTACTTTCTGAAAAAAAAATGCGAATATTTGTATTTTCATGCTAGAAGAAGTATTTATTTATTCATGGTTATAAAACAAACTTTAACAAAACAGGACTGAGCACACATATTATTATTTCGCCTTCATTTTTTCTCTTTCCTGGTCCTTAAGCTATTTCTGATCACTAAATTACTGAATACTTTCCAATAAATAATGTAAAATGGCAGTTGGATAATGGAACTTATGATTTTTCTCTCGACAGTCATACCTGTAACCACCGGCTCAAATGAACTCCAGTGCAAAATATTCTGTATTACACTTCAGTAGGTTATAAGGTTATTGTGTGTATCCGGCCGTAGCGACCAGTGAACTATGGGAACGTACCACGCCCGGGACAAACAATATGTATGTAAATCTGTGCTAACTGTTCCAAAAACTAAATGTAAACGGCTGTGGTCGTCAAAAAAAGAACGGTATTAAAGGATTTAATAAGTAAAATAAAGGAATTTTAATAGTGTGTACACATAATAAATCAAAAATTATTATTCGAGGTATATGTGTCAGCGAAAAGACCGCCATTGTAATAATAAATTCAGCAATATTGTAAAACAGTTGTTTCAATTTTGGTGTACAATAAAGTATTTTCTATTCTATTCTACATGTGAGCGTAATCGACCACCTAACTTCTCTCGCTACTAAGTAAATATACAAGCAATCAGACACGGAAACTACATTGTTTTAGGGCATAGTATTTTTTAGTTATTTTCGTATCAGGGCCGACTGTAGAGGAATCTGAGACCGACTGAGCCACCTACTGGCCTATCACGGACTGGACATCATTGGATTACCTATTATTACTCAGTAGCTGAACTTACTTGGCGAATATCGTGTTATTTATTTGGTACACCAACAGCAGTACATACTAACTATTAATTTGAAACGATAAATAAAAGTAACATAACAGAGCTGGTATGTATGCCTATAATAGGTATACGCAGCATTCACCATAAGACAACAACAGTGTTACTCAGTAGTGGGCTTATGGAGGTAGATAAGCAGCTGCTCTATGTTAAATACTGACATTTAACTGCACCTGGTTAAACTGGAAGACGTCCCATAGTTGGGATGAGGCTAGGCAGATGATCAGAAGAACTAACTTTTAAAGGAAAAGAAAGAATAAACTTACTTGATATAAGATTTTAAACTATCATGCTCACTAACATTATTATAACTAGAAAACGGGATATTTACCATGTTTACTGTTTTCTTTGAGTTCCCGATATTTCGGCGCTGTTGCAAGCACCATGATCACGGATAAACTGAAGTTATTGCGGGTGGGTGTAAACAGTAAACATGGTAAATATACCGTTTTCTAGTTATACTTACTTGGTTTGCTTCTTATTCTCCTCAGGACTGGTGGGTGGTGGGGCGAGGGTCTCCACGGAGCGTATGGACTGAGCATCCATGGTAGCCACGGACCGCTTGCGAGGGGTCGTAGTGCCTCGGTTGTCGCTTTGAGGCAGATAAAGGCGGTAACTGCCTGTTGGTAACATAACATTTAATGAGTAAGCCTTTAAAGAAAGTATGAATGAAAAAGAGTTTTATCTTATCTTATATTTATATATATATATATGTATAAAAAATGGTAAACTGACTGACTGACTGGGTGATATATCAACACACAGCCCAAACCGCTGGTCCTAGAGACATGAAACTTGGAGGGTGTGTTCTTTGTGAAGAGTAAGTATCCACTAAGAAAGGATTTTTGGGTATTCCACCCCTAAAGGCATAAAATAGGGGATGGAAGTTTATATGAAATTTCGTCAGTTTTGAAGTTAGGATCTTCAAATTTTGTGTTTAGGCCGACGATTGAAAATTAATTTATACGAGTCTCAGCGTTTTTGACAATTCTACTCCCGAAGGGTTCAAAAGGGGTATGAAGGTAAGTAACTATGTTTGTTCGGGTGGGATATTTATCGACATCCACGCGGGCGAAACCGCGGGCAAAAGCTAGTTCTATTATATGTAACATGACCGATTATTTAGGAGTCTTCATTTCATAGGACTGCCTCGTTGGTCGAATGGTTGCAAGCGCCACTGCTGATGAGGTCCTGGGTTCGATTCGGTCGGGCTAAGTGTTATTGGGTTTTTCCATCATTTCATCAGTAGCAGCCACGGAGTCTGGATTTGCGTGGTTTGATTTACATGGGACTTAAATATAACTGGCGAAATGTGGGTGTATTATTAGATACGCCTCTGCCTAACCCTTCGGGGATTACAGGCGTGATGTTCTGTCTTCATTGCAATGTTGGAACCTGGTATCTTCTTGTAACGGTCTTACTGTAAGTGTTAATTTAATGAACTTATATAAATATACATAAATATTCATCAATAAGTTTTCTGGTGTGGTGCCTAAGCATAACTCCATACCATAGACGCGCTGATAAAAATATAGCAAATATAGTATGATAATTTAATAAACCGTTACTTTATGGTTTCCAGCTAAAAATATGTCACCCTATCTCTACGCACGGCTCTCGTAATGCACGCACTGGTGGTCGCTTTATAAAACACGTTACTAGGTATCCACTCGTTAGAATGCAATAGTCTATAAAGCTATTTTATTACCAACTAATAAAATCATATAAAATCCAATAAGATACGGTAACGTCAACAAGTAAATTGAATGAAAATATCATGCTTTACTTGGCACACAACAGTTAATTATGCAATTGTTAGTGAATTATGAACTTATGAAATTCTCTGTAAAGTATCTCTCGTGCTTGTAACTTTACTTTGTTAGGGATCTTATAACGTCATCGTGCTTTGAGTTTCATTGTTTTAAATCAACGATTAGACTTACTTAGCAGTAGCGAAGGGTCAATTTTTGTAGAGGTAAGCCGGAGTACATATCTTTAATGCGATTGTATTATTTGTGTATAGAATACTGACTGTGCCATTTTTCAAAGGGAAGCCGGTAGGTATCGAGTTGTATGGAAGCTTCACCACTGCTACTTAGATATCTAAAGAAGTCGAGAAAAGCACTACTCTACGGAAGGCAAATCTGGAATTGAACAAGATGAGGAGTCGCACAATTGCTTTTTAGTTGATTAGATATTTGTGATACATGTTATGGTAATGGTGTCACAAAAGTGTGTAAGTATTTCGTCTGACTTGGAATAGAAATTCATGGTGTAAGTTCCACGACCATTTTCATCTAAAAGTGGCGTTATTCCATACTTGTCATTCGTGGATTTATTAAAACCAGTTTCACCATTTTTCAAGTACTACAGTTAGTACTGGGTAATACGAAACCCCAACAACCAGCAACCCACTGGTTGTGGAGGTCAGAAAGGCAGTCGCCCCATGTAAAATACTGGTATTCAGCTGCATGCAGTTAGACTGGAAGCCGACCAAACATAGTTGGGAAAAGGTTATGCAGATGATGAAGTATTTACATATAATATCAAAGAAATGTGCGAATCTGAAGTAATCAGTAAAACTCATTTAAATCTTGTGGAAGTTAGCGGGTTTGCACTGATACCCTGATTGCCAACTGATAAAGTTTTTAGCACAGGGAAAAATATTTCCTAAGATTGTCAATTTTAATTTATGTTTTTCGCGTTTCTGTTAATCTTTTAAACCTGATCATAAATAATATAACGTAAGTAGATTAATACTGCTTTGAAACACAGATAGATAAAGTCCTAGATTTGATAGTCGTAGAAATATTATTTATTTGAATTTGGGTCTAATTATAACGTCATGGTTTTGGTTTTACGTATACTTACTGAGTGATTTTGCGTCTCCATTTTTGAAGTTACTATTGTATAGCATAGGACTGGCGCGATCACCTGATGAATAAACATGAAAATATAATTATTGCATACTTTATTTATCTACTCGCTACTGTCAACTTTCAAAATCAACTGAAAATCAAACTCACCAATAGGTGTAGCAGATCCCGACTCCTCTCCTCTACTAAGATTAAAAACCCTCGGCGATTGCCTTTCATTCGTGGAATCCTGTGAAAAACCAGAGGAATTTAGAAATGCAATAAAATCCGTGTCCGCCTGCAATTGCCTGCCTGCAAATTCATATCTGCATAGCGACGGCGGGCTAAAAAAGTGGCGAACATGCACATCGAAAGCCGTATAAAATCGGATTAATAACTTCATTAGCCGCTTGTTTCTCTCGATCGACACCACCCTGTATTTCACTATAATCCCATTACGGTGTTTCAGCGTTCCTCTGCAACGAATTTCGGCCCGTGCGCTGTAATCGCCGGTGAAAAAATCGCTTTGTTTGCTACGGATGCTACCAATGAACTTAACTATATTGCTAAAAGGGAATCCTTTCAGATTTGATACTTGTTACTGTTGTTGATGTTGTCGCATAGGATATGCTTTTATATTATTGTGCTATATGAATTGAGATACTGTTTAAGTAGTGTCGTATTATTTTGGGTTTTTTTTTTGTAAAAACTTCTAATCAAGAGTCACAACTATCTATTACGCGTAGTTTATTAGTTGAAGGTATGTTGAATTTGCAAGCATTTTTATCGAGTAAGTCAGTCATTTGTATCGTTTTAAGTACAAAGCACTTTAATGACTAAACATGATAGAAAAAGTACCTAACTTATCAGGCTCGATAAAATCTCTACACAATTTTCAGAAAGCACGTGGACACACGTTTGCACATTTTCAACTCTAGGCGTTCATATCGATAAGTGCGCGTCATCACTTAATTATCGCCTAATCAATCACCGCTAGGCAAAGGTTAATAATTAAACGATGCTTGACAATCGGCTAATGACTTTTTCGATTGAGCATGTTTTATAAACCTTACAGTGGCTGTAAGAGGAATAAAAAGTAAAGATCGAATTTTCATTAGGCGAGGCGTTGGGGCGGCACGGTGTGTCCGCACTCGGTATTAACAGGCAGGTGGGGGCGAGCTGGCCGGCTGGTCGTCCGGCGGTGGGGGCAGGGGGGGGGCAGGGGGCGAGGGGGGCTCGCGGCCGGCTGGACTCAAAAGGTTTACAGTTGGCTGCGCGAGAGTGACCCGCCTCACAAACACGGCCCGCGCTCGCCGCTCGACGCTATGGAAGTGTACCGCCGCTTTACAAACCTTTTATAAATTTTTATTTTTGTTGCAGAATGATCATTTTGATAGACACCTTTCATTAATACGTTCAACGGAATATATTGTAAAGCAATTTTAAAAGGGACATTCTCAACAGCATTTTTATCAGAGTTTCAATTGATAAAACACTGTTGTTTCTTGCTCGAAATGATAAAATATGTAATTGTAAGTTTTGGCAATTTAATTAACAACACTTCGATATAGTAGGAAAAGTTTACAAGATTCTAGACCATCAATAAATTATTCGATATCTATGTAAACCGTTACTATAACAATAGGCCAATGATAAGGCTGAATCTAGCACAATAATTAGGCCCAATAAAATACACAAAAAAATGGATTAGGCACACATTTCACTAGTCGTTTATTTTTATTTATTTATTTAATGGCCTATCTACAATTGTTACTCTGTTTATCCTAATACTACAAGGAATATGATACAAGTATAGTGTACAATATGATGCGATAGACACAACATGCAAAAAAACTAAACAATAACATAAAACAAATACAATAATAGTGCAGAAAAAACACTTTCAACAACAGTGAGGAGTTTTAGAAATACAAAGATGACAAAAAAGTAAAGAAAAATGTCAGTTATATAAGTTATTTGGGGGTATCTAATGACCAATAAACAATTCTAAATAATAAAATGATTAACATTATGTTACTCATTGCATAACGAGAGTATTTGTCAATCGTAAAAAAAAACTATAGAAAAAATAAACCCGATTAGAATTAATATTCCCGTAGGCATATCCACATATTGCTCTTGTAGAAATCATTACAACCCATTGGGTCCATATAGGTATACGAATTAGTTGTTTAAACTACGAGCGATACTTAAAATAAATTCACTTTGAATACGGGCTAAAACAGCCAGTTGCAAATATGTATGAAAATGTAAAATATTGTGACGTTATCTTCGAACGTAAAGGAATGTTGTTACCAGTACGTGGTGTAATCGGATAATCTCGATAAGTAATCATAATTAATTAGTAATGACTGTGTTTTGATTAAAGGTTTTGATTTTCTTGAAACATAATTTATTTTGTGTTTTGCCAGTGACAATGAAAAGAGTTTTTGTTTACTGTGGTACTGAAAATTAGTCATCTCTACTAATATTATGAAGAGGTACAATTTGTTTGTAAGTTTGTATGTAGGGTGTAAACTTCGGAACTACTAATCCGATTACAAAAATTATTTTACTAACTCAAAATTCTTCAGCTACATTATCCCCGAGTGTCATAGGCTACATTTAATTTTTTTTTTTTTTTTTTCATTTTTGATATATATTTATAGTATTTGATATATACTTATAGTATTTTATATATCCTTGTAGTTAATCTTAGTATTATTTAAAAATTATTTTCAGATATACATCTACCACTGCTTGTCTCTGCATCACCCAAAGGTTGACTGGTAGAAAATGCCTATGGCATTAAGTCCGCTTCTGTACTTTTGTGCTTGAAGTGTTAAATAAATAAAACGTTCCCGTGAGTTATTTTCGTATATAACGGGAGGGAAGCCACAATCAAAAGCTAGTATTTATTATTCATGTAAGTGTGTATTACAGTCACAAACACCAGTATTGACATAATTATATTGTCATTATTCCACTTAGCTAAATTTAATCGGATTTTTCTCTTAAGTTATTGATTTATATTCGTGTTGTAACAAACATAGTAATTCCTGAACCCATAATTATTGTTTAGCCTTTGTTCCACGAGAAAAACTTTTTTTTTGTTTAGATTAGTGTATAACTTGCAAATTACTGCTCGAGACTGTATAATATCTGTAGAAGCAACATAAATACAAAGTATAAAGTCTCTTTCTAATATTATCTAGATGATTTAACAAATGAGCCAGATACGTAACAGTTTTTCTTGGTAAAAAAGATTGACAATATGGAAATTCGCAAAAATTGTAAAGTCTCAGTCATTTCCAAAACTTGAATAGGACAGACAGTCTTTGTCTAGAAAGAAAAACTATGATCAACTCAAATTCTCAATAGCGTCTTTATTATGACAATAATTTTAATTGTGGCGGTAATTACGCTTTCAGTCCACTTGTTCTTACGTCAACACAAAATAGAATGCTAAAAACAAAGTTAACAGCGCAGAGCTGTCTATGCTGAAAACCTTGCTTCCGCTTCGTTCATCAAAATGAAGCGTTGACGTCAGTTGCAGTGATAACATAATTAAACATTTTATCATTTCATAGAAACCTTAAAATCGAAAATTTTGAACGATAAAATGATAACCAGTATTAACCAGTGTAACTTCTTCACCAGCCTTTCATTTTCCTCGTACAAACTTCCAGTATAAAAGGTGTAAATAGACCCTTAACATATCCGAAAGGCACTTGCTCTCCCCGTCTTTGTGATCATTTTTTTGTTCTAGACCATACCTGGGGACCTTCTAGTTACGGAGATATTGGGGGTTAAAGTTTATCACATTTTTTTTTTTTAAATACATTTTTGTAATGTAAGATTTTTAATTTAAACACCTCCACGACCACGTACTATTCAATCCATCCATCAGCACAGTGTTTTTAGTACGTTCCACCGAGTCTTACCGTAAAACGTGATTTTTCACCCCAAAAAAAAAGTCGTTTCCCAGCAATAATTTTTGCGTAAAGTTACTTAGTTTGATGTACAGAATGCTTGTTTGACGGCTTCGTGAAGGGTCTGTTTACACCACGTATTATATCTAGACAATAAACTCAGATAACCTTCAGTCAACTCAAGGTTCATACAATGTATTTTTAGCCACAGATATGCATAAAGGCCAATGAATCAATTGTTTACGTTCTGCGGGGCTTTTACTAATCCTAACGGCGTCGCTTCTGGAATTTTGATAAAAAAGGAGTCAACCTTCTAGAACACTTGAAACCTAATTGCCGCCGTTAAACCGCTAGTGCTAATAACTAGTTTAAGTTTTTTTTTGTAAAACAAGCATCCCGCAATACAATATAATCTACTACTTAATATTATAAAGAAGTCAAGTTTGTAAGTTAGTAGTTTTGTTTGTAACATTTTGTAAGTTTGAATGTAACATAACCTTAGGAACTGCAGATCCGATTATCATTTTATTATTAACTAGCTGTGTGTCGTATGAGTTCCAATGCACCTACCTTCTCTACCTATCAATCTATCATACCCTACCTCCTACCCTACCTCCTACCCTACTTACCTACTCTACCTACCCTACTTACCTACTCTACCTACCCTACTTACCTATCTACCTACTCTACCCTAACAACCTACCCTACCTACCTGCCTACCTACCTAATCTACTTGCTTGACATGAGCTGTGAATTGCTGAAGATGCCAAACCTAATTTATTTAAAAACTCTTTTTTTTTCGTGATCTTTTCAGATATTTTAATAAGTATTCGGCTATTCGGGGCAGAGACGAATTCAAAAAATCAGAGGTCATTGAAATCGGTCCAGCCGTTCTTGAGTTATAAATGGTATAACTAACCCGACTTTGTTTTATATACGAGTAGTATACACCGTGACTTTTTAGTTTTTTAACTACGTCATGCGTCATAATACTGAATAATATTTTTATTTTTAAATTATTAAAATCTCATAAGTACCTTTTTTTATGAATGTTTAGTATTCATTGGATACATGAAGTGGGCTGCCGTTGTAAGACCACTAAAAAGTCACGGTGTATAGATAGATATAGCAGATTTAGAAAATATTTTTGTAGATGAATGGTACGTACTTTATCGATGTGATTTTGTCTTTGTTATAACAGTTAGCCTACTTTGTTTTCAATCAATATATTATTATTATAAATCTAATCGAAATCTTATCAATAAAGAAAAACCCCAGTTCTAGATTAAAGTTTACTCATGATCATTTTTATTATTCACTTTTATTTCTTTATGCCTGCTGTTGTAACTTTATGGAAGTAGTTTTTTCTGGATTTTCCTACAATACGTTTTTATATTTTTACTCTGACCACTAGTGCGAGTACGATATTTTAATCTAGACTAATTTCGATCCAAATCTTACACGATTTTAGGGTTCCGTAAGCAAATAATAACTTCTTGCCGTGGGTCCGTCCTGTCCGTTTGTTTTACTCATACATAATCTCGAGCCCTTAACACGCAGACTGAAAATGCTGCACTTTTGTGCACATGTTTGCGAAAAATATATGCGTTTACGGAATATTAAGATTGAAATTGGTATTACACATTTAAAAGTGGTAACTTTTACCATTTCTTGAATTAAAGCCAAAGCTCATTTAAATTACCGAAAAGTAACCACCTAGTGTGGTTACTTTTCGGTATGACATTAATAACGAACTTGGCTGGCTTTTATTCGTCAGTTTTATTTTAGTTTAAAGCCATAGTTTTGCAATCGTATGACAAATACATTCATTGGTTTCATTAAAAGATTGTATTTCACACTGAGGGATAACCACTTAGTTGCATTATTGTGTCTACTAACAACCGGTATTGTTAATCACTTTTTATCATACCAGCGGAAACAAAGAAAGTGACTTATATTTTTATTAACGGTGATTTTATCATTACCAACAAGATATCGTGTTAACCCTTAGCTGGATTCGCAAGAAAAACATTTCTTTGTAAATAATACTAATAATTTGAAATCATATTTTTATTTAAAAAAAAAATAAAAATATTAAAATAGTGTCTATAAATGAATGAACCAAAATAATAATTACAGTAGAACGGAAACATTAATCATTATTTTCTGCTTTTAACAAAACAATGTATTTCATAATAACTATCAATATTGTCGTACGTTAATTGGTAAATAATTCAATCCAATCAATCCACGTTCCGTGTTAAGATTTTATCGTTTGTCATTAATTTGATTGATTCAGCTAGATATAAAATGACATATTCATTTCCTCTACAAATCAATGAGCCTTGATAAATATTTACGTGTCTAAATTGCCTCACATTGTGACTGGTCTAATCAGACTTATCGCCTCGTGCACGACCTCCGGCGATGCATCTAGCGACACAACTTGAGTAAAGTGACATGCACCTGTCTCTTGTTTCCTTCACGTGAGGCCCAATTTACATTGGTCAAGGACAGTGGTGACTAGTGACTACAAGTACAGTGACGAATGGCGTTAACCTAGACTGTTAACTCGCTACTGTCCGATAGGTTGACGCCACTCTGTCCTTACTCACAGTCATAAAGCGGCTGCGGTGATAACACGTCCATCAAGGTGGGCTATGTTCGCAGTCATCTCCTTGATGCATCAGCTCATATGACATGATCCCGGCCATGGGAAGTGATGGGTTGTCCTTACTCACTGTATTTTTCTACTTCGCTAAACACTTGACCAATGTAAATTGGGCTTGGGTATCGCTGCGTAGTAAGTCGCATCGCGGATTCGTGATGTATCGTGGCATGTTCAAATCAATTTCTTTCGTGTGCTTTTTCTGCAGTAGCTGTCACAGCACGCATGTCGCTTTAGCGTGTGGCCAAGTGCTTAAACTGTCATTGAGATCTAAAAGTTTGATATCAAGGTACGTGGAGTCTTACAATCCGATGCTGATAAGATTAATTGATTGAGACAAGTGCAAGAATAAAGCGTTTTCAGCTATAGGTGACATCTTAATGCTTTGAGATAAAGCTTAATTTATGGAGAACACATTGTTTTTATTGCAAGTTATTTTCTAACTGATCACCGCCTCGAAAATTCGACGGTTCTCTGTGTTTTATACTCTGATTAAAATACATACTTTGATGTAATTACTACGCTGAAAACGCTGAAATTATTCAGTGACGTTAGCTCTTGCTGCTCTAAACGTCAGTTTGTCTTCAATATTATAATCGTTTCAGCTAAAAGTGCTCCACAAGCTAACCTTGTCAAACAGAATGATCCACAAGCACATAGCTCGTTTCCAGTTAAATCTGCGTACAAATCTACGTTAACCCTCCGATTCAGCGGCTGTTACAGTTAATCTAGTAATCTGTTGGCCTTTAAGTGAATTTATGACGTGTGATCCCTCCCGAGTAGGCAGCCGTAGTAAATACTGGTTAGAAGTTCATATAACCACGTTCACTGCAATGGTTTAATGCAACCGGCAATTAATTGTCTGTCAGTCATCGCTGCGAATGTCTGACATTCGAATTTCAATGTATTCGTGAGTACAGCTTTTGTTGGAGAATTAAATTAAAAATTTTAAATTTCAATATTAATTAGTATTTGTTTGTGGCTGTAGCATTGTGAAATACCAGAGACTGCCAGAGTGTCAGCTAAGGTATCGTTCTCGTCAGGATTTACTTACTAAAATCTTAAAAATGTTCTCTGTCAAGTTTTTAGACTTACGTATCCTGCTTATGCGTACGAAGTTTCATTAAAATCAGTTCAGTCATTACGAAAAAAAATCACTTGTAAGTTTGTATTAAATGCCGTAAGACGTTAACACTCGTAAAGAACGATTGAACAACAATCGCAATGCAGAGTATAAATTTATTTCAAACAACGCTAAAAACTATTACGGCCCTGCTATTACTAGGTAGGATAGGTACACGTATATGGAAATTCACGTTATTCAGGAACTCAACATCTTTCAGATAAGCTATACTCATAATGGTCCATAAATATTTTTAACACAAAAATCATCAAAATCCACTTACACTTCGCTCAATATCTGGGTGGTACATAACATTCCTCTGCGGTCTCCGGCGCGCGGCACGGGCTGCGCTGGCGGTCACGAGGTTGCCCGACACCGGCCCCGGCTGCGACATGGTGCGCCGGCGACCCTGCACGTCCTCGGAGCTGGAGCCGTTACTGACCGACACATTCTGGACCTAAGGTTGGAAAGAAAAAGTATATGAAAACTTTTTCTTGTGACGTAGCATTCGGGAGACGCATGTTCGTGACGACCTCTGACTGCTAGCAGCTGGATGAGGGTTGCTGAGAATCGAGTTGAATACCTTTTGATTTGGAAGGCCTATGAACAGTGGACTGCTGTAGGCTTATGACGATGTTCTGTTTGTGATGGCTGACGGTTAACGGTGTGCCTTCGATATTCGAATTAGCTTCCATTTGCATTTTTTTCATGAAAAATCACAAACTATAATTTTCTTTTGCAGTTTCTGTACGTTGTACTGCCTGTTATTACTTCTTATGAATACTCGGAATTGAACTTCAGCCAGCTATTTAACTATGTATTTATTTCAATTAATACTACTCATGAGATTTTCGCGAGAAAATATTCTGTATTTCTGTCCCAGATTAATAAGAAGATTCCCATTAATTTGCGGAGACGAAATCTCTTTTGAGTTAAATGTAATTAAGCGTCAATCGGAAGGGTTCTTTGATGTATGGCTATCGGTTCGAGATGTTTCTTCTTGTCAAAGGAAAATCTATGTGTTTTCTTGGACAAGACGAGTAAGTAGAATTACGAATATTGTGGGTCTAACGTCGGTGCTCATTACCGCATACATAAATTGTAATTAATTTTTAAGATTACTAGAATTTTATTTTGACTTGTTTTCTGCGAAAGTATCTATAA
The DNA here is from genome assembly GCA_910589295.1 of Noctua janthe. Lineage (NCBI taxonomy): Eukaryota > Metazoa > Arthropoda > Insecta > Lepidoptera > Noctuidae > Noctua > Noctua janthe. Next base: position 8,340,253 of record OU342560.1, read on the forward strand.
TAAATGTATGAAACTTTATTGTTATGTCAATTTGAATTGGAAATTAAACAGACGTAAGAAATAATGCATTTTAAGTTGTGCCCTTATCTTTGGGATGTACTGATGGCGCTTTCATAAATCGGCACCTGAATAAAAGGCAAATTCGTGAATGTAAGATAAATAGATAAGCGTATCGTAATTCATTTTACGTTTCCATGTATCGGCGTTAAGTAACTACATCGGTTCACCAGTGCCATAAATATGACGTAATGATACATTATTTCAATTATTGATTTGAATGGGCATTAGAGACTCATTGAGGAAAAGTTCATATTTAATTATGAGCTTATCAACTTTCTTGCATTGTTTTTAAATACTCGAATCATGTAAAAAAAAACTGGCGCCACCTTCGTTGATAGCGGCTTTGTTTTATTAATCAGTAAGTATTACTCACGTGATGTCTTCTGAATTCACTGGGTTTTAGGCATGATGACAGCATGGCACTGATCATTGATAGTATTAGAGGACTCTTAATCACACTCTACGCAAGATTTCAGCACTAGTTCCATAAAACAATAGTCCAATACACTATTCAGGTTTATCGCCTCTTGATTGGATGTTGTTTCCCTAGTTTAAACAATAGGGACTCGCGTTGAGCCATTGTGTATCAATATGTAACGTCGTCCGGCAGCTGGAATCACTGCGGTACATCTCGGCTGTGAGTAAGACGCTTATGAGCTGTCTTGGACAGCTGGACAAGTGACAGGCACACCGACGTACTTTACCATAAAAGCCGTCGATTCACTCCGACAATGTAGTTAAGTAAAGATTTTCGCATTGTGATTGTAATTAGTGCTCTACTACATTTTGTTTTTAAATGCTTTGTTTAATAAAAAGGCTCAACGAGTTGAAGATGTATCTCAAAACTTGAGATCAATGCCTATTAACATTTTTTAACTGTTTGTCGAGGACAGGAAATGTGTACTTTGCAAAAATGAATCAGGCATACTGCTGGTATGACTTTGAATACGCCTGATTCATTTTTGCCATGCATTATTTTTGGCCAAAACTCAGACATGAGAGTCAGCACAAAAAAACTTGCAAAATTTTTTTTCGTGAAATCTCTACTACCAATTAACCGACTTAAAAAAAGTAAAAGTTATAAATTCGACTGTGTTTTTTACCCTATACAATAATGATTATTAAGATACAGGTAGACAGGGTTTAATTTTGGCATGAATCAGATCTTATAATGAATTAAATCTTATAATATAAAATACAATTGTTAGTAAAAGAGTCGTTTAAAAAAAAACGTGTAAAGTATAATTTTCATAGAATGGCTTCTAAAAGGAGGTAATTATCAATTCGAGACAAGGTTTTTTTTAATTTGTTTTTACGCTCCGGAATATTTATTGAGGTCGGAACAGTGTTTATTTTTTTCTTAAATTCGGAAAGTCTTTTAAAAAACCTTTATACGCACCCCAGGATCGTCTCCGTTGCCAGCCTCCGAAGCATCCACTCCTTCATCTTCACCATATTGTTGCAGCGACGTGTCCGAGTGAAACTTCTTGTCTCCCAAATTCTCCCTTTTTACAATATCATCTAAAACTTCTTTCTTCGAAGCATTAGTGTCCGTCATCTTTCTAACTTAATTTTAAAACTTACTGTCACTTTCTTAAGTTCCTTTTTTAAACAAATAAATCACTCTCTGGACGACATGTTTGTTGACACTAAGCTCGTGCGATTTAGATTGCAAATGAATTAATAAAAACACGATCGGTTTCCTATCTGTTATCAAGTAAAGACGTATCTATAATAAAGATGTAATTATCGCGGTCGCTTTACGATCGACGCACACTTCCTCTTTGGGTTGTTTCGGCGGAAAAAATGATAATTTCTATATTATTGTTTATGAGTAGTCATTAGTCCTTCATAGTTAATTTTGGGTGATTACAGATTTGTTTATGTCGAAGAGATTTTATTGAATGATAACACACGATATATTTGAACGCCTTCTAACAGGATTTAACTGTATTTTGTATTTTTTATAATCGAACGCAGGATGCGATGCAGTTGTGTCCTTTTGTTTTATTAGGTACTAGCTGTTGTTTGCGACCTTCGTCCGCGTGAAATTATTAGGTTCTAGGTATCGCCCGCGACCTTCGCCTGCGTGGAATTTTATAGCCTATAACCTTCCTCGATAAATGGGCTATCCAACACTAAAATATTTTTTCAAATCGAACTAGGAGTTCCTGAGATTAGCGCGTTCAACCAAACAAAAAAACTCTTCAGCTTTATAATATTAGCGTAGATAAAAATATTACTTCCTCTTTCAATCGGATTTTGTTAACAATTTCAAGGGTTTCAATTTTTTTCCACGGAACCCTAATCTTTTCTTCTAAAATGAAAGCCTAAGTGACTCTCTATAACATCATCTATTTGCCGCCTAGCACATCATTCCGCATAATAAAAATGCGCGCGCGGTACTTGATCATTATTTTGCTACGGAGTTGTTTTAAAAATATCTCCTAAGATATTTATTGAAATCAAATGATCTAAGGATCTCTTTGTTCAAATTTAAATACTTGTGATGAATGACGTATTTATTTGGATCAGGATTAATACCATGTTTGTAGAAACACTTTCGCAAATAAGTGAGTCAACCTTAAAATATTTTTTTTTAGAACTTTTAATGAGGAACAATTTCGTCCTACATGATTGTTGCGTAACTTTAACTGTGCGTTTACGCAGCGCAGGCAACGGAAGCTCTCAAAAGGAATAAATTTTCCCCGTTTTTGCTACATTTTTTATTGACTCTCCGCTCCTATTGGTCGTAGCGTATATAGCCTTCCTCGATAAATAGGCTTTGCAACACTTAAATAATTTTTCAATTCGAACCACAAGTTCCTGAGATCAACCAAACAAACAAACTCTTCAGATTTATAATACTAGTATAGATAGATAACTAATTTCCCTGATGTTTCTGAGACGATGACAGCATACATAAATCTTTTTTTAATTCGCGCTGGGTAGGTTAAGATGTAGGTATTTATAATATCTTAATAACTTTGGTTGAATATTTATGTAGGTATCGACTTCAAGAATTTACGAAAGAATATTTATTTATTTGGTAAACCAACAGCCGTATAAACTAAGTATTAATGTGAAACGATAAAAATAACATAACAGTGCGCATGTAAAATAAAATAACATACGCGGTATGTATACGCAGCATTCACCATAAGACAACAACATAAAGTTCTCAAATCTTAATAATAAAATAATAATTTTTTAAATGTTTTTGCATTTAATTTTTGTTAATCAAAATATTTAAAAATGTAAATAATATGTTAGGAAAACGAATAAAGGAAATAATAAAAATTGAATACAATAAATACAATACAATATGTTTATTAAAATTTATGAAAGTTATTGATCCGTAAAAGAACTACCCAAAAATACCGACAAGAAAACTGTTTAGATTTTTTGAAAAATGTTTCATGATGACTACATTCTTAATTTTCTTATTAGTTTTTAATCGTTTTTGCACTTATTAGACACGCAATTATAGGATCATATCAACACATTGATTTCACGTGATACCTTTGTGTTGATAAAAATCACAAATATTCGTCATAGGTCAATTACTTTTATGAGCGTATTTTTTTAACTAAACAAGCATTTTTATATCAAAATTTATTGTTCAGTACCTTGAGAATATGGATATTACCATGAGTAATTTAACCTACATTACTGATATTTGATTATTCATTCAAGTCACAAACTGGATAAACCGGGCCAAGTGTAAGTCGGAGTCGTGCACTGTCTAACATAGTTTTGGTGATACGGAACCTGTATCACCAATACTATGTTACACAGCACTGATAACAATATTTGTGTCAATTGTTTAATTTAGTATTTTACAATTTTTTTTTTACCTTTGTATAGATTCTTTTTATCAATTGTTTGTGAATGTGTGAACATTGTAGGCTTTGTAGAGTCCCAGTTGCTTGTTAACTTTTTATTTTGTTCTACATTTTTTGTGTAGTAAGCAACGACTTATTGTCGGGCCTACGCTGTTCCCCCATACTTAAGTACAAATGCTGTATCCATGATAATTGTAATACCAAATGATTTGAAAAGAGTAACCATGGAATTTCTTGCCGGTTCGTCTCCATAGGAAACGACCAACCCGAACCGTGCACCTTTTTGTCGACGTTTTATAAGTGCCCATCTAGGCCTATGTGAAATAAAATATTTTGATTTTGATTTTAAGTTAAATATTACTTTGTATAGAGTATACCTCTCTTATGGCAAATAATAAACTATCATAACCATGTTGGTGTATGACAAGTTATGGTCAAATAGTAGACTGACTCGCTGAGTCAAGTGGCGGAGTGCACAGACAACGACCTGGTTCCCTTTTTCCAATGGCGCCTTTGTATACGGATCCCTAAAAAATGGAATGATTTTATTTGCTTTTGCACTCGTGCGTCGTGGATACTGATTACCCCGATTTCTTGTGACTTTACCAATTAAATTAATTATTTATAATCATCGCAGGTTTTTTTAAATTAGCATCCCCCATAGCCTTCCACACTTCTCGCCGTGCGGTTTTCTCAGGCCAATCTCCCACAAACGCTTCTATGTCGTCACGCCAGCGTTTCCTAGGCGTCCCTCGGCCACGACGCCCGTCTTCAGACACCCACTGAGTGACGACTCTGACCCATCGGTCCTGATGCATTCTAAAGACATGGCCCGGCTATGACAGGTTCGGCTATAATTTTCAATAAAAAACCTATAAATACAAAACATAGTACCATTTCCTAGAACCAAGAAATGTTATTCTTTACATTTAATTATGGTTTTATTTCCATAATATGATATTAATTTTTATGTAACCATCGTTAGTTCTATTTTTAACCCCCGACGAAAAAAGAGGGGTGTTATAAGTTTGACCGCTATGTGTGTCTGTCTTTGGCACCGTTACTCTTAAACGAGTGAACCGATTTGGAAGGGGGGTGGGTTTTTTTTAGCAGTGATTTGATTAAATTGACATTCTTGTCCGCCGACCATGCTCTAACTAAACTAGGTTTGTTTTACGATGGGTAATTGCCAATCTCATTAAGGATCTCTAAAAAGAAATTCAAATTAGAGCAACCTTTGATTCCTAGATTTAATGAACCGACACTGTTTCAGGTAGTGTGCATATTTTAAGTTACTAGTATTTATAGCACAAATTAAAAGGTGAAGACATTACTCATATCATAATCTAAGTTGCATTTAATCCAAACTTATGTGTCTGACAGCGTAATAGGTACATGATACACATAATTTCATGCTATTTATGATCGCATGATTATTTAGGGAGAATTCACCTTACAGTTAAAAGTGCACTCATAAAATTAATCCATTTATTTGATTATCAACAAAAATTGATAACTTTCCTGTAGATAAATGTTTAAAGGACGTGCGATGCCGAATTTATATGCTGCATATATATTGCAGACATGTGGCATACATGTGACAATTTACTTTCAGTTATTTGAATGAATAGGTACCATAATTTTAAATTTAATGTCATAACACTCATCACTTTCTGCGATTAAGGCCCGGACTCCACCATAGCGGAGACGAGCGGAGATGTGCGAAGCGAAGAGGAGAAGATAGATGCAAAGCAGCACACCGCTCACGGTACGCCGCACACAGCACACCGCTCACGGCACGCCGCACACAGCACACCGCTCACGGCACGCCGCATACTGGCCCAAACAATTACAAGACATCTCCTGTCCTCTCTACTTAACCGTTTCCACTGAAGTGGAGGCGAGAAGTGTAAATAACGAAATTCTATTGGTGGCTTACAACACATCTCCCCTCGTCTCGTCTCCGCTTCGGTGGAGTCCGGCTCTTAGACTAATAAGGATTACTATAATTAAATTCACAAAACATACACTGCTCAAAAGAAACATTTAATACAATATCTAATTAAACATAATTTAGCAAATCAGACGTCAGAAAATCAAGAATTAAAAAAATAATATACCTAACTGGCAAACATCCTCTATGCTCATTGGTCCATGAGTCTGCTGAGGACGTCCTTCAGTTCAAAAGAGAACTGCGACACTGGGAGCGCAAGCTCAGGTGTAGACGTAGTCGAAGCACCCTTGTCTTTGAGAATGTAGTCTGATGGTACTACGAACAGCGTCTTCTTATCGCCAGCATCATCCATCTTCTTCAGGAACGGAGGCATGGACTTGTGTGGGTGTTTTGTCAGCCACTGCTGGAATGCCTTTGTTGACCTAAACATATTTAGGAAGAATAAGAACTGGCGAGACCTTTATATAACGTACTGCAAAGCGACGTGAGAGACAATAATAAAGAACTGTATTGTTATCATGATTTATCTCAAAATGACACTGATGATGAAGGCCAAAGGATCGGTTGACTTTGAATAAATTAGAGACCACAGAATTGACGCCAAGGAAGAACGTCTCGCCAATCAGCACAACTATTGCAGTCCACTGCAAGTTACAGGACCTCTCCCATGGTGCATCACGAATTATCGACACCTGGTTCTATTTTTAATGGATTCGTCTGTCCTAGTTGAGTGTCGTCGTCAGTCCATGGAGCTGGATGGCGTCCCAAGTTACTTACCCCTATTTACGGTCTCCGCTAGAGGACTGGCAAACCTCTAGGGGAGACCATCGATCCTGATATTTCTTGTAAAAACAGAATTAAAGAGTGAGTGATTTAAGCACTCACGTGAGGTGCTGTATCTCCTCCCAGACGCAAGACATGGTGCGTAGATCTTCTGGAATCTGGACACCGCGCCAGTTCTTGTATGTGTTGTTCTGAGGAGGTATGTGCTTCAACTTGTGAGGCAGGCTAGTCCCGAACGCCGTGTCATGTTTTGGACTGATCTCCGCTTTGATGTCGAATGCTATTTGCCGCCTAAGCGCCCTTATACACGAAGCCTAGAACATAACATAATAAACGCAGTAAATTAAACTCTGTTAGATATCTGTTATGAGCAGTGGTAGAAATAGACTCAATAGCTGAGCAGTGGTGCATTTGTAGAGTCATCTCCCGTTGACAAAGGAGGATCTCCGACCAGACGGTATTTTTGTCTTTGTGCGGTACTGCCCGACGGTTGTTGTTAGGTTCTTGTATACAGTGTGTTTGGTTCACGGTTACCGATACTTTAAGGGCATATTATACAGGGTGATGTTTTCAAGTGGGCGTGAAAGACTAAATCCGAAACTATGAGGAATAGAGAAAAATACTCAAAGGAGTCTCAAGCCCGATTTTGAAGAAAACTAAAACTGCATCTTAAGATAAAAAAAAAAAATTATAAACGAAAATCAATATTCCTAGCCAGGTTTCGAAAAAAAAACACATACTGTATTATTACACCATTCGCGCTAATAAGGATCCAATCCTGGGAAATTATGACATACGAAAAAGTTAAGGAAGCAGTTAATTTTTTTAGTATTGTTATGACTATTGGCGCCAACTCTCTTGTAATTACTAATATCAGACTCCTGTGAGTATTTTTCGCTAATCCTCATAGTTTCGGATTTGGTCAGCCACGGCCACTTGAAAAATTCACCCTGTATACTCATTTCTATCGACAAATACACAATTACACTCTCTTAAATTAATTGTTGTAGAGTCAGTACTTTGATTTCATTTTGTAGATTAACTGAAATACTTTTGATTAAACGTAAAAGTAGGTATATGCAACATTCAAGGGTTAATTTTACACGAGAGTAGCAAATGTAAAAAAAGTAGAAAAAGTTGCATAAAATTTCGTATTTTCTTATATTTTTAGGTACTTTTTGCATATTATTCAGGAAAAAATATTTAGGAACTCGATAGTCTCGGCGTTTAACCTTGCAATAAAGTCATTTGAACGTCTCTAGGTCTCTTAAATTGGATTCAAAGGTATATTCATGAGTATATAATATGCCTTTAAAATATCGGTAACCGTTAACCAAACACACAGTATATCCTTAACTTGCGGATAATGTTTGTGAGCTTGATTTTATATACTACATAAGAATGCGAGTGAACACTAAAATAATAATACGACATTCTAAAACTGAAAGAACGCATTTAAGTTAGTATTGGTATCCTCAAAACAAGCTACTAAGTAAAAATCACAAAGAAAGACGAGTAGGTAACTATTTCAATGCCGGCAATGTTTTTTGTTTAATATTTTTTTATTATCGATAAAAATGCATTAACTTTATTACTGATTAACAATCAATCAATCAAAACTTAAATTGAAACTCTCCGACCTCGATATAATTATTTTGTAAAAGTGAAGTGACAACATCAGCCCAGTCCACTTAAGCGACATCTGGTGAGCTAAAGATTCATTTGCCCTCATTGCAAAACTAAATTGTAATATTTATGTAGTATTAGTTTAAAAATGCGCACCCTTTGTATGCCAGTATTGACAGCAATACTCTTTAATACACAAGGTATTATCTGGGGATCCAACAGAAGCCCGCGGGACGAATGCTCGTCGAACCACACCTGAAAGTAGAACATTTTTAAATGAACACTATGGATTTTTTTGGAGAGGATTCAATATTATGTTATTCAAATAACATTAAGCAAAAATATAATAATAATAGTAGCGTTCTTACTACTATTATTATTATATTTTTGCGATTTTATTTTAGGACATACCGGGTTCCAGTACGTGCTAATATATTTTTATTTTAATCTAAGACATGTGATATTTGCAGATCCGCACTGGACCCGCGTGATGGATTACGGCTCAATCCCTCTCACAACGGAGGACTGCGCCTCCAGCAGAGGGTATTTAATTCCCTCATTTAATGTCATCAACTGCTCAGCCTTTTTCCAACTATGTTGAGATCGGCTTCCAGTCTAGCCGGATGCAGCTGAATACCAGTATTTTACATGAAGCGACTCACTTTCTGACCTCCACAACCCTCTTAGTACTGGGTGATACGATAGGTACCCCTTTGGTAAAACTGTTTGTCAGACATTCTGGCCACTGACTATCTGTAACGACTGTCAAAGATCTATAATTGACAGCCGGGACCAACGGCTTAGCGTGCTTTCCGAGGCATGAATGAAACTGGTTGGTCACCCATCCACGGACCAACCTAGGCATGCGCGGCTTAACCTGAAGATCGACCCGAGCGGCTGTTATTATTTAGCCACGAGCTGCTAGTGTGTTTTATAATAATATCTGTGAAAAAGATACATAATAGAAGATACCTGGAACAGTGCTTCAATGTCTCCAGGGCTCTTGATTTCACTCTTGAATTCCACATTACCCAGACCAACCCACCAATCGTAGAATTCGTGAGATATCTGAAAATGCACGCAAAAGAAATATGTGTGAATGAATGTGAATGAGAACTACTTAATTGTAGACAAAAGGACATATTTTAAATAAATTAAAATCTGTAAATGTGGTAATTTAAGTTAAATGTTGACATTGTTGGTTTAGTGGTCGGAAGCGCTATTTCTGAGCATGAGGTCCTGGGTTCGGTTCCCAAGGTCGAGCAAGTCTTATTTGGTTTATCTATTAAGAATTACCCCCTGTTAAAGGAAATTCAAAATAACTGACGAAATGTGGGTATATATAAATGTATCAGGTACACCTTTGCCAAACCCTTCGGGAATTACAGGCGTGATGTTATGTTAAGTTGTAATTTAAGTACGTGTACGACTGAAAGCCGTACAACGATTCGTTGGCTATGGAGAGAAAGCACTATAGCGCTTTGTCGCTATGACCCGAGCCAAATGCAGAAAATTGGCTGCAAGCTAGTTTTACACCTGTCAAATACATCATGAAGAGAAAAAAAAAGGTTTGATTACCTTTTTCGTCAAAATTTGTGCTCTTTTGCTAAATTCGTCGGAAGCTGATACTTCGAAGGTCTTTTGTTTGTATTTGGAATTCCACTTGATCATGTCCGTTTCAGATTTATTGCAGTATAGCATATCGAAGAACGGATTTTGTTGTCGTCTGACACGTTCACGCCTGAAATACAAATGAACAGAAAGCGGCACGTAAAAACCGATTACGTTACGATATGTCTGAAAAGCCTTGGTGGCTTTTTAAAATTTTTTTTAAAATTAACTCTTGGGAACATGTCAATAATTGACATGTTCCCAAGAGTTAATTTTGCAAATCAAAATTACAATTAAAACCTCTCCGTCACACTACTCAAGTAGTGTGGTAACTGTATACATGAATACAATATGTTCAAAAAACCCTGTCCGATCCAAAAGGGGCATATAGGTGTACAATGACATTAGCAAATATGTAAAATACGAAACTTAAAATATTTATGAAAGCAAAATGTTTGTAAAATCTAACAAACTTTTAAAAGGTCAAGGACAACACCATCTTCGGATAAATTACAATCATGTTCGATCGTCAATTGTTTGTTTATATCTTTCACTACCCGAGAAGCGACCGGAGTGTCGGAGTGTCGCCGCGCGGCCCCCGTCCATATTCCTCATTTTATTTAATTTTAATCGGGTAATTTTTTTTTTACTTGTTATCCAAAAAGGATTATATAAATAGAATCTCATCTCGATACTGGGTTTTTAAAAACATAATTATATTGTATATGTACCAGGCTGAGACACTACCCGCTCGTACATCCAAGTCATCACCGCTGGTTGCTATCGAATCATTCTCCGTTGTTGATAATTTTTCTTCTTCGGTTTGGGTTTGAGAAACAGAGGAAGACTTCTGCATTAACATTGATAAGTGTCTGGAGAAAGACTTGGACAGAATTTTTGACATAGACTTTGGCATAGGGATCGCTTTGCCTGACGGTTTTCTATCTTCAGGTGTTATGGTACTCTCAGTACTCCAATCTGATTCCTCTTCTACCTTTTCTTCTTCTTCATCCATTACGATATCCGTGTAAGTAGATGGTCGATGTTTTAAACCAATCTGAGAACACATAAAAATAATTACACAAATATATAAGTAATGAACCTGCATGCAAAATGACAATTTTATCTCTCTACTTCCAAAAAGGAGGGGTTAAGTTGTACCACATACGATATTCAGAAAACTTGATCACCTATTACATACCTCGTTGGTAAGCTTATAATACGGGTTACTCAATAATCAATAACTAAGTTTTTAAACTACCTGTAAGTATTTGAAATAACGATTTATTTTTAAAGTGAAAGAACCATTTAAAGGAAGCTGAAAATTTTTGAGTCTTACAAATAATTTAGTTGGAGTAAGATTTGAATTTAAAATTAAATGCTACTAAAATGATTCCAACCCCGTTTATTGATTCGCTTCTTCATTAATTTAATTTCACTTGTCAAATGAAAGTTTCTATATATTTTGTTAATTCGACTGTTTCGTTGATCTAGCGGTCGCAAGCGCCACTGCTGCCCATGGGATCTCGGGTAAGATGACCAGGTCGGTCAAAGTGTTTTTGGATTTTTTCTAATAGAAATTTCTCCAGACAAACAACTCGGCAACTCGATGTCTAGATTTGTACCCTGTTGATGGCTATAGATTTGCCCCACATTACATGGGCTTTTAAACCAAATTGGAGAAATATGGCTGTACTATAGCTTAAACTCAGACTAACACTCCGACGAATACGGACTTGTTTTTTTTTTCTGCTTTTATTTGCAATCAGCCCTAAGACTATGAGCAAATCCGTTCTGTGATGGTGGCAAGTGGAGTGGCTTCCCAATGGAAGCATCTACTCATCTGCTGCCCAGAGCTACTACCGGTCTTCTAGCTCTAGGATATGATGACGTTTTTGTCGTCTCACATACTGATCCATGGTGAGTTGTCGAGCAAGTTCGTTAGGGTGATGGATTAACCACAGGCATGATTTAATGTATAGTATATTCTTACACGGACTGTTGATTGTGCTTGTTGATCATCGGACGGGACTACGATTGAATACTGGTCTCCGGGCTCATACTCGGTAACCCCCGTGGTAAGGTCAAAAATCTTGGCAATTCGCTGGAAGATGACTGGGCCCACCAACTCGCGTACAGTTGTACAATTTGAGTCCCAGAACTGAAAAAAATAATAGTTAATGTAATGTATGTGCAAGACTTAAATCTAAACTAAATCAGGCATGAATGCTGAAATGGACCTTTTTGGCGCAGCTTTGAGGCACATAGCACATACTATGTATTTTTTTAATTTTTTTTTATTTGCCATTTATTTTTTATTTTGTATCTTTTTTTATTCTGTGTGCTTGATGAACTAACGTAAAATAAACTTTATTCTTTCTTTTAAAAAAAATGCGATTTTGCAGAAGTTGCTGTGTAGGTACGGCGAGGTTTTGTTTAAACCTTTATTCTCATGCTTGACTCGGGTTAGTCATCGCTGATAACTGCCGTCAGGAAAGACATAGGTGGGATTGGCTTGATTGTCTTTTACCAGCTTGAACTCCTGGGCAACCGCCGTTATCACACCAAAAAATCCATAAGCTCCATTGTAACTCATTGGGTGCTTTTTAAAAGACAATGGTCAAAAATGTATGGAACTTGGTCCAAGAGCCTCCACTGATGAGACTTGTGGGGAACAAAAGTACATACTTGTCATATGATTCTGGTAAAAGTTTATCAAAATCCGTCCGAGGATTCTTTTTTTATGATCATCACGGTCTGTCAGACTCTAACTGAGGAAAAACCACCCCAGTGTTCCCTTCCCACACTTGACCGAGGATCATGGGATCTAGTGCGCCTTCCACGATCCCCGGCTAGTGCCGGCCGTAGCCGTGCCGGAGTGAGGTGTACTCCCCCCGCGACGTCCAATTAGGGGAGCGCACTCAACACCACCGCCACCGCCTCGGGTCCACTTATTTGGGAGGGCGGCGGACGTACCCAAGTCCGCCGTCCCTTTGGACCCGTTTAGGGGGACTGAAAGAGGCGTTGTTCACCCTCCGCTGTCGCCCGGTACGTCTGCTGTGGGTCGGGAGAGTGGTCTCGACCTCCCTCATTCTTTCCGCAGCCTCCTTCTGTAAGATGACGGTTTCACAGAAGAAGATCACCGCATGCCACGACTCAGTGCTCCCGACCATCGAACGAACGACGGCCGGCAGCGACTGGTCAGTTCCGACTTCGATTATGAAGGCACGCCGCGGCTCCTCCCATGCGGCACACTTTGCCAGCGTATGCATCGCCGTGTCCTCCAGACAGTGGACGCAGTGATGATACCGAGCCTCCGGCTCCCTGTTTATGCGACACAGGTACTTCCCGAAGCAACCATACCCCGAGAACACCTGCGTCGCCCGAAACGACAGGGAGTCGTGCCTCCTCTGGAGCCATTCCTCGAGCACCAGTCGGATTGCCTCCATGGTAGCGAGACCGGCGGTAGGGTGCAAAAGCCTGTACCGCCACTCCGCCACCAGGACCTCGCGTTACTGAGACCGATGCAGATCGATCTCTCGCTGCATCGGTTTACCGCCCCGAGTCCGCGCCTCTTCGCGCCACCGGTACAGTGACGCAAGGACTCTCGCCTCTAGGTCCCAGGGTGGAAGTAGGAGATTGTGCGATATTCCCTGATAGACCTGACGGCCATCGCCCTCTGCGGTTTTCGCAGTATCGCGATGCTGCCGGCCGTCAGGTCAGAGGCCCACACCGGGGCCTCGTACAGGACCAGGGATCGCAAGACCCCTAGGTACAATCTCCTACAGGCGGTGCTAGGTCCCCCCAGATTGAGAAGCAGCGTTGAGAGCGCGCCCGCCATACCCGTCAACTTGGGCACCAGCAGCCGGAAGTGGGGCCCCACATAAACCAGCCCTCTCCCCGGGCGGTTTGGTAAGCGTCAGGCTCTTTTTATACAAAAGAAAAATTGAAGTTAGGTTATTTAGGTCAACATGATCATAAAAAAAGAATCCTGGGACGGATTTCGATAATTTTTTGTCAGAATGATGTGACAAGTAGGTATGTACTTTCATTCCCCACAAGTCTCATAAGTGGAGGCTCATGGACCACTTTTGCCCATTATCCTTTGCATATTGAAGTAAGGATTAAATAATGAGTCTAAATAAAATATACATTTTGTAAACGACAGGGAAAACTTTCTCTACTCGTGGCCCTTGTTGGCCTCGTAAAAGGTACATCAATAGTCAAGAAAAATCATTATAAAAGAGGCTGGGCACAAGCATAATGCTCAGCCAGCCAGTTTTCCGTTTTATAAGCAGCTTAAAATCCCTTGGTACCTAGGTACTAGTGGGCTGTAAAATCCAGTTCTGTGCTAGTCACACATCATACTCTTATCCAATAGCCAAATCGTTGGTAATGCGTTGTGTGGCAGGCTAAGTAGCTACTATCGTTCTTAATAAAATAAGTATTTGCATTATCACCTTTTCATCCTTGTAGGACATCTCCAAATCTTTGATAACATTCTTCCAGTGTACTTTAACGCTATCTAAATTTTTTTCATAACGAGAGGGTGTTATAACCCTTAAATGTCGTGGCTTGTCCCAGTTTTTGACAAGGGGGCGCTTCCCGCAGGGCATGGCGAATTATTACCTATTTTTGTCGTTAAAATCTTTAATAAAATATTGCTAAGACAACGGGAGTAGATTGGTGAATAAATGACAGGAAATGTAAGAAACAAATTAGTTAGAAATCACAGGGAAATACAAAATCTTCTTTTATTTAATACGTCAATTTTTGCTATGTGACGTTGACGGAATAGGAACTTCTTTGTTTTTATTACAAAAATGAATTTCAACATAAATTCTAATGAATCATTATTAAATAAAAAACTAGTTTAACATTTATGGAACGAATTTAAAAATATTAGTACCCCTAAAACATTTATCAGAATAACGCCATCTACATGATTATTTCAACATTACATAGATCGCTTGAATGCGACATACCAAGAGAAAATTGGCGACGGAAAACAACAACACATAGACGTTCACGTAACATGAAACTCTAACAGTTTGGAGTAGATAACACAGATGGCGCTTCATGCTCATTACATGAAAAAGATAATACCTGAGGTTAATACCGAGTAGTTAGTGTTACGAGAAAATTAACAGAAAATACCAATGATATGAAATTATGAACTAAAAGAAAAATGAATTGTCAAGAAATAAAAAAAAAATCTTATTTACTTTTTACCTAGACGTTCAGCGTCTTCAAATGTATCTGGTACCCTCTGGCCAAGAGTTTCAGGTTGTGTGAGGACTAAGAAAGCCGATATAATTGCTGTACTTGCAAACATAATGGATGGTATGCCCGACCAGTACACCATTAAAGCTGGAGTTAGTGGTGCAACAACAGACCCAATTCGCCCTAACATTGAAGAAAAGCCTAAAAATGAATGCCTATACCTGGTAGGATATAGTTCTGCTGTATACAAGTATACAGACGTCATGACTAAACCGATACAGTACTTTCCTATAAGATACAATGTTAATGACAGGGAGTACATATCTTTAGGTACAAAAGCAAAAGCTAAACAACAAATTCCACAGACCATAAAACCACAAAATAATGTTACTCTTCTACCTACTCTATCTAATACTAAGACAGCTGTCCAAAAGCCAGGTATCTCGATAGCAGCAATCGCAATATAATTTAAATACATGTTCCCTGATAAACTAACAGAATTGATTGACAAGCCGTAGTAGATGAATGTATTGGTCATCCACAAGATTGGTGTCGTGCAACATCTCCGTAGTAGAACAGGGGACTTGAGTACCCTATAAAAAAGGTTTCCTTCATTGACCTGTTTATTTTCTTGCATTTGGTTGTGTATCGCAGTCAACAGAAAATCCATGTTCTTGGCAGAGATTTGTTTTCCATTCAATCGAGAAGCATATTCTAAGCTAGCCTTCCCTTCTGCCTGCTTGTTCTTACTGAGCAACCAGCGGAAACTTTCCGATAATATCCAGTAGTAAGATATTATGAGAAATACTGGTACGTATAGCACTAGTGTGAGAGTCCTCCATGGGCGCACAGCAAGCGCAAGGAGGCCTAAAACCACCTGTCCGAGCGCGAACATGCTAGATATGATGGCGCTGGTTCTCACACGATACTGTGGTCCCACAACTTCAGCAGCTAATATATAAGCAGCGCTGAAAGCGCCGCCACCGATTGCTGTTTGCATGAATTGTAACGCTGAGTACATCGCGAAATTCACTGAAAACGCACGAATTACTCCTACTAAGGCCACATTGAAAGAAAAGAAAACTATAGATACTTTTCTGCCCAGACGATCAGATATGAACCCTGCGAGGACGAGAGCTACCATTCCTCCTGCACTGTTTAACGTACCGGGCAGGGCTCTCAGCCATTCTTGACATTCTATATTAAAATCATACACCAATGTGTTAGTTCTCTCGTGTACGTAGCTGTCGCATGGCACGATGATATCTCTGTCGAATAAGCTGCCAGGACAAAGTCCGTCGGATGAGATCACACTACTGTTCGCGTTGACGTATCGGTTACAGTTATCAAACCCGGATGCGGTGGCAGGCACGGCGTTGGATATCCAGTCCGGTGAATATTCTGGATTTGGTCCGTCACACTCTGGCACCGCACATCGAGTAGGAAGGTTGCCCGCAGTAAATATGTAATCTCCCGCCATAAACGCACAGATGAGCGCAGGGAACGACAGCAGACTAATTGTCAACAACTGAAATTTTCCGAACTGTCCCACTTCACGATACAGCACTGTGTCGAACTCTGCATTAGACTCACGTTCACTTGCTTCTTTGTCCATATTGACAGATTACTAATGCATTTGAAATATTCGTCAATATGGTAATCTCAGACTTCTTACTGTTTTATATAGGGCATGATATGATCGTTATCAAAAGAGCAAATAAACGTTATCTACTATCTAGCATTGAATCCCACATTTAGACACACAATGAAAACTATGTATTTCATTTATCTTAAGTAGGTATTATTATGCTGAAGTATTATCACACCTAATGCAGTGAAATTATTTCAGGTAATTTTTAGAAAACACGTATTGTGCATGTTAGGTGCAATCTGCTTATTTTGTACTGTAAGAAGGAAGGTATTTTTACATTTTTATTCGAATATAATGCTTGTTATTACCAGTAACAATAACATACATCATTCCAGGGCCTGCAGTCTCGACATAGAAAGCGACAAAAATCGGTCGTTAAGTCATAACGATGTCAAATTTCTTTAATAGATTTTCAACTTTATTTTGAAACTTTAAGGTTGAAAATCTATTAAAGAAATTTGACATCGTTATGACTTAACGACCGATTTTTGTCGCTATCTATGTCGAGACTGCAGCCCCAGGTATGTTAATAAGCAAATTTTCAAAATATAGAATCTGTTGAATTTAATTAATTAACTCAAATTATATCCTCGTTTACATATTTTTTTGTTGTCTTGACTTTTGAATGTTATCTTCCACATTTTTATTTAATGAGTGCGATAAAACTGTGAGATAGTGAAAATTAGTTTATTATTCATTTATTATCTACATTTTGAAAAGTTGCAAAATAATGCTTTTAGGAAAAAAATATATTCATGTTTCATAGAGCATCCGTTTATTTTCAGACATACAATCATACTATATAATTTCTGATAAGGTTACCCTAAACCTATGGTGTTGTTAGTATTAGGAAGCCGCTAATATGATTAGAATCGATCGATAGATATGACAGCTAATAAGTGTTGTAGAGCATAGTTAGATTAATAAAACAGTGATAAGCGTTGATATAATCCTCAATATCGATTATAATCATTTTAAGGCTAATTTGACCACTGAAACGGAATGCGATCAGCACATCTAAACTACTATTCTGCCTAGCCTTTTTCCCAACAATGTTGGGATCGGCGTCCAGTCTAACCGGGTGCATCTGAATACCAGTATTTTACATGAATCGACTCACTTTCTGACCTCCACAACCTTCTTAGTACTGGGTGATACGATAGGTACCCCTTTGGTAAAACTGTTTGTCAGACATTCTGGCCACTGACTACCTGTAACGACTGTCAATGATACATACAAGAGCACATCTAAGCCACTGACTGTCAATTTTCTATAGCAATTATGGTATTGACAGCTCTTGAACGCAGTTTTATGTGTTGATCACGTTCGGTTCCATTGGTGAAATTGGCCCTTATACAGATTCTACCAACTCGGATAATCTTTTGCGTATGTTCTCGATCGGTGTTGGAGTGTCGTGGGGGGACCCGGTGGGTGGGGTCATCTGGTACTCGGCTTCGAAGGTCAGCCTGGCGTCCAAGACCGCGGGGTCGAAGAGACCCAGGCTGGTCAAGTACGGTGGTCGTCGGTGCTCAGGGTGGTGGATCATCCAACGACAGTATTCTTTCACACTCCTAGCAAATAAAATGATATCTGTTAGTAAATAGGAGCACCATTTCCCTGTTTGAACCTTTTAAAACAAAACCCAAAAAAATATTGGTCAATATCTGAGAAGATTAGACCAATATCCGATGATGATCAAAAAACGCTTGGTGTCACGAACCATACTGTGTGTGGTTTTATTGTATAATCTGGCCCTCACCGTTAGTTAGAGTGCAAGCATGAATAATTTCTTGTATTTCGTAAAAGCAAAGGACGAAAGAGGACTGCCTTGCTTACTTATATTGATCCGCAGAGGTTCCCTGGCCTAACAACGTATCTACTGCGATTGGTAATCTTATAGTGATTCTTACAATATTTTTTTTTTATTTCGTGGTTTATTTTTACTAATAATTTATTGTATCTTTATTTCTTGTACAAATATTTGTTTTACATATTTAAGTACCTATTCACCACCACCATTGACATAACATATAAAACTGTTTTACTTCCGTAACCTCACTACTCCAAGGCCAGTTGAAAACCAGCGTTGGGCACTAGTTGCCATTTTTGTTGAACTGGGCCTATTTGGAGCAGTCGTCAGGCACAGTGTAATTTTTTTTTGTTTAGATTTAAGTTCTTTTTTCTTTTATTATTTTTCTTTTATATATTGTGTGCACTTGTAACATGTGCCATGTAAATGTATTTTCTTTCTTTCAATATCCTTTGAGCGTTCATAGATGTCTATCTACGGCCTAATTTACCTTAGGTTGGTAATTCCTTCCCAAACAGTTTTAAGTGTGACAAGATCTCTGGGCACATGTCTGGCCGATCGCCAGAGCTTCTTTGTGTGGTTCCTGGGAGGATGGCACTGGTCCTGCAACGGCAGACTCTGACCAAACGCCATCATCTTGACTGGACGCTTTTCCGCTCTGATGTCTTTGGTTATTTCACGGTCTAATATTGCGAAGCGGGAATTCTGAAATATTATTATTAAATGTATTTAAGAAATAAAGAAGAAAAAAAATACATTTATAGAATTACGAGTATGTACTGTTCTGGTCAAAAAAATATTTGCACGATTAAGAACTACCAGGCCAGCGTATTTTATTGCTGATTTACATTGTAGCAATATTACGATCTATTAGCAAGTTATAACTGAAGAACACGAAAATGATAGTTTTTTATTGTAACGGGTTATCTCAAATTACTCAAAGGCTGATTGATTAAAGGTTTAGGCTGATTTGCAATATTTCTAAGTATCGAGTACTTAAATAATCTAAATTAGCCTTTACTGATTACAAAACAAAGATGGAAATTGTTTGGTTATAAAAGCGCTTTACCTGTGGATTTCCCGTAGTTGTGGCTATTTTTTCTTCCACACTTGGTAGTTCTTTCGGCACAACTCTGAGACTTTGGGCTACATGAGTGTCGAACTCGATCTGAAACCGTACATAATTGACATTTCAATAGAATAGCTTGATGTCAGGACAAAGGAGGCTGGGGTAGTGCCTCAAGCTTCTTATTAGGCATACATTTATCGAGGTAATTTGTCGACAGACAAACCTACCACGTAGGTGTTAAGAGTAGTAACATTTATTAATTTGTTCATGACAACACTGATTCCTATTTTAGTTGTTCATGGCAACACTAATCCTCTTGCCTACAAAAAATTATACTGTTACGACGTGTTCTGTCTGTATGAAAATCAGCAATAAAGTTTTATTGTGAAATTCATGGAGGATTCAATTATACAACAAGCCCTCGACCTGGACAGCCTCCACTAAAATACAACATACAAGGGGTACACCCCAACAGGAGGTACATATGGACTTTTAAAGAGACTAAGATTTAAGGTTTCTGAGTTTGTTTCAGTGTTTCTTCTCAGAGTATTCTCAAACTAATCTTGTCTCAAACACATCTTGATATAAAAAAAATCAGTAATTTAGAATAAAAAAAAAACGTCTGATATATTTAATTTTTTTCTAAACTTAAACCGTGTTATTGTTAACCAACCCATTTGTGCCAGGATTGCTTGTAATATATATTAAGTCGTTAGGTAGTCAGTGGCCAAAAAGTCTGACAGCCAGTCTTACCCAGGGGTATCGTATTACCCAGTACTAACTGGGTTGTGGAGGTCAGACAGGCAGTCGCTCCATGTAAAATACTGGTATTCAACTGCATCCGGTTAGATTGGAAGCCGACCCCAATATAGTTGGGAAAAGGCTAGGCAGATGATGAGACATTAAGGTTCACTGAAAGGATAAACTGACTATGTTAGTTCATAGGTGGTAGATGGATGCCAAAACTTACTTGGAAAAGGTCCTTGATAGCTTTCGGTGTAAAAAGTTTGGACTGCTGGTCACCTCCCAGTTGTTTCATATATTGGCAAAACTCGTTAGCAATCTGTTAAAGTTTTAAACCATTTATAAGTAAGACTCCGACTTTTATAAGATTCAAACTAACAATTACATAGATGGATCTGCGATTGTCATAATTTGGATTAATTTAGGTGTTAAATAAATAATTGAATGCTACATCACAATGATGTTTATGAGAGTAGCTAAAGATTAAGTTAAATAGTATGCAATAGGAGAGGCCTATGTTCAGCAGTGGACCACTGTAGGCTGGAGATATAGAGTACCCTATCAGTGAGGTCATCAGCCTTCTTGACAAGGCTTTTCTCGTCTTCCTTCTCAGGCTGGAGGTACCGAGTGGGCCAGGTTATCTGCTCGCGCACAGGCTTGCTCAACAGCTCCAGGTGGATATTCTCCTCCTCTTCTTCTTCATCACTGAAAAAACAAAAAGAAGTGAGAAGAAGTAAATCAATGAAACTTCGACCAACGTCACATTACAATGACAACGCCTGTAATCCTTAAACGGTTAAGTAGAGGTGCAAGTAATAGTACACCCGCATATCGCTAATCATGTTTTAAGTCCCATGTAATAGGGGGCGAGCCTGTTGCCATCAACTGGGCTCAAATCCAGACTCCGTGGCTGCAAGTAAGTAATTTCTGTTGGAAAAACTTAATAATACTAATTTCAACCACGACATTGAACCCAGGACCTCCTGCTCAGCCGCCCACTAGAAAAACAAGGCTATTACACATAATAAAATATTGACGCAGTAACTTTACGACAATTAGGTTTCGAACTCGCGACCTCACAGCCTGTTACCGCTAGCTTAAATGAAAAATAGTAAAACCCATTCATTTTTGTATTCTTGAGATCTTATGCTATTTGATACCTGCGACTATATTCTACGTCGGTATCCGAATCCAACTCTCTGTTTATGTACAGACATTTTCTAGCGGATATCTGCGGCTCCTTTACTATACGTCGTGGTAGTTTCACTGAAACATAAATAAATACCAACTAAAAATTTGTGGCTTCATTCAACACCTAATAATCTAAAATACATATTAATTACTTCAAGGTACCTTTAATTGATTCAGATTCTTCTTCTTCAATCACAGTTTTGGGAATCTTCAGAGTGTCGCAAACTTTTTCATACAATTCCTTCGGCAGCACTTCTGCCAACGCTTTACTTTCGTCTTCCTGGAGAAAAAGTTTATTGAGCAACAAGGCTGTCTTTGTTTCTCTTAAACCGCTAGGGACAAACTGCGGACGCAGCTCCAGACACTGGACTCTGACAGTTATTATTCTGAAGTATCAGTCCGTATTGGTTCGACCGTGAATGACTTACCGCTGACTCTTTCAACGAATCCATTTTACGAAACACATCGTGCCAGTATCTTTTATTTTCTGCCATGTACTTAGACAACCAGTTGGTTTCGTTAACTTTTATAATTTTGCGCGGTTTTCTTTTTCCTTCTGTTCGAACGCTTTTCATGACTACCGTCGTACTGTTTGTGTGGTTGGATTGTCAATGAGAGCCGCATAGATTTAATAATAAGCTGTCGTGAAGCGCGCGGCGCGCGGCGGTCGCGACAAGCGATTTCAGTGTTCAACGCAACCGGTGAACAAATGCAGACTATTTCTCCATAGATTACTTTATGGGATAGACCAGTATTTTCCCGTTTCTCTGATAACATTTTTGTCCGAATGTTAAAATAGTGCATATCAGTCTATTTTCATGCCTATGTAACTGAATTGTAATTGTGTTATTTTTTTTTTGGGGCCACCTGTAATCCAAAAAAGAGCGTCAGCTACTGACATTTTCTTGGAAACTAATCTCGTCAACTGTAACTTTTATAATTTTTGTAGGACGTACGAGTAGTTTCGTATTTCTCGTATATTTTTCACATTATTTATGACTTCTTGTCGTGCTTCAATTAAATGGAGTTTTGACATATCTTGTACAATATTTAATTTGTAACTGTTAAATTATACGTATTACTTCCTCCTTCCTTCCTTCCTTATGAAATGTTAATCAAAATAATTGTGACTTCTGTATGTCACTATGAAGTCTGTGGCTTTTGACCCGTTTCTATAGACACCATATAAATATGTGGCTGTATTCATGCTCCGTGGTTTATTTCCAACTTGCATTCCTCTTGGGAATCCCTTTAAAACAATTTAGACATAATAATTTATGAACAATTTGTTCATATAATTAAACAAGATCAAAGACAATTGTATGCCGAGTTAAACTTTTTCATAATAATGAACTTTGTTTAGTTTATTAAACAATTCTTTCAAATCCAAAATTATTCACTCGCTGTTAACCAGTATGTTATATTTTCTATCGCCTACAAATAGGTAACGCATTTGTAACTCAACACGTGTAGCGAGAAGTTATGGTTGTTTTGAACAGAGAGAAAAATAAACAAACATATATAACGTGTCTGTGTGTATATTTCAACGTGTAAGATTTAGTAGTGCAGTGTCGTGTAGTTTGATCAATAGTCGCTACTCGCTCGCCCCCAGTCGCCCCTCGCTGCCACCAACCTACTCTTGCATGGGTTTCCCTAAATGTGCTGTATGATAATAATTCAATATGCTGTGCCACTTTTGTAATCGCGTATATCTAGAGCTTTTATTTCGTGTGCTTCATTGCTCATCATCCATAATCTGGCCAGTTTCTTAACTTTTCCAATAGATAAGAGACATGAGAGCTTCTTACATTTCGACTCAAAGTATTTGTAAAGGTAATACTCAGTTAAAATACTCAGTTGAACTGAATGCAATAATTTACCTCAGAGCATTTTATCATTCCTTATCAGAAAATGCAGCTACATCGCGCAACAGACCCAAAGTAAATTAACTTGAAAGTAGTTTATATAAAATAGAAACAGAATCAAAAGATGAATGAACTCTTTACGTGGAAGTTGGCAAGTTTATTCAGACTGTGCAGTTGTGTCAGATTTCACGGGAACTGGCGCTTAACACAATATTATGGAATGGCAAAACGTCAACTTAGCATAACACTGTTTAACTTCGTCCGGAGATAGTAAAATTGGAATAAAAGTTACAGCCGGGGCCGCGATGACTAAGACTTTAATACTTATTCTATAACAACTAGTATCCTTAATTTGTGCTAATTACAATGAAAATAGCAATTAATAATAAGCCTACATTATTTATTCAGACACAATTATAAACGAGTAAATCGCAACTTGGACGTTTCAATAAATAATTGATCGTCTCCAAGTTCTTTACAAACTGAATTGCTTTTCGCTTGTATCGATAAGTTTAAAGTGAGACGCTTTTGCTGTTATATTGAAAATATGCAAGTACTTGTAGCTGTGTCGGTAACTGAGCAGCTTGTGGACGCCGCGACGCGCCGGTCAGAGGTATTGTTATTGTGAAGTCGTACAGTTATTGATAAAGTAAATAATCTTTTCGTAAACGTAAACTGGTTTATTGTTGTTAGTTGTTTTGTCCTTTCTATCTTGATTTGAAGAGCCACTCCTGTCAGTTTGTTACGACACCGAGCAAGATTATGTTTAATTAACTGAACATCGCTTTGTTTCATGAATTGTAGAAATGTAGAGGTATTCGTTTGAAGACGTATCCTTGCAGAGTTTGGGTTTGACTCTATTCAAAATCATAGTTAATCGTAACAATATGTGTTCTTAAAATGTGACAAAAAAAGGCAGAAAAAATTCAAGCTAATTAGAAAGTTTTCAAAAGACAATTACATTATTTTTTCATTGTGGACATTTAAAGTGATAAGAGCTTGACGTATCCCATCGCTGTCTTAATGACTTCCCAAGAGCACTCAAAAATGGATCACTACTTGTAATTCGATCTAAAAACAGTACTCATTTATTCTAAGTTCCGTAATACAGTTTTCATTTAATAAAACAATAATTAAATTACACGGAGCCACGAGTAATGTTATGCTAAATGCCGCCACGCTAGGAATGCGATGAGTCGTGCACCTCGCGTCGCGTCGCCTCGCGTCGCCTCCTCTCGCATCGTCACGCTGACGACTTAATAAGTTAACTTGTTACGGGACTTGTGTAAATTTACCTTAACACCCAATATACCCGAGCACACCCGTCCCTACATTATTCTTAGCTAACGATCTAATTTATATCATTGCTGAGTATATGTTTGTGACTTAAACTGTTTAATTTTAATATTTTGTGTGTTTTCTTCCTCGGTCCACGTTATGAGATTTTTTATTGAGCATACTGTAATAACGAAATTTTTATCATTTACCAGTTTTAACAATGATAGCCAATTAATATGATCATTACAATATAAGACAAATAAGAATTTACCATTACGTATTATCATTCAAATGTTCGTACATTTGATATATAATTTATTCGACGGGGTGCAAAAATTAATGGTGTTAACTTAGTATCAAGTTAGTTGGATTTATCTCAAAATTTTACGTATACTACATCGAAACTTTCTACGTAAACAGATACCGTATAGCAAACAAGAACAAATGAATAGAGTTTAGCGAGTAACCGCACAGATACAACTAGTAATTTGTGATCCCCGTCAGCAGTTTATAGTCGCGCCTGGTTCAATTAGACCTACATATTGTTTATATTGGCACGGCGATCTATGTTAAATCTTTAGGTATTAAACGCTAAATGAAACTTCAGTCATTAACTGAAACTAAGTTATATTTTAATTCACAGTATTTACCGCATTTATATTTTTATTGTGTACGTAAAATCAAAATTTTCATCTGTGAACAGTTTCATTAACTTGGGATGTTCTTGTAGTATTCGTCGTAGTGATGCCTGGCGCCTCGTCATTATTTCTCTAATTTCTTTACTTTCAGACTTCTTTAATTGGTGGACAGATTGCGGCTTTTTTGGTTTTGCGTACTGATCTCCAATGCACGGATTTATAAAGTCACTAAAAATATCCTCCTGGCTCGAATATTGTGTCCCTGCGGTTCGACGGGTCTCCTTGGTCGGGGCAAAAGGGAACTCTTGGCTTAACATGGTCATGGGATCAATAAGATCAGGTACTGCGTCTTTTTTTGGTTGTTTACCTAGTATGGATTTGATGTTCTGATATTTCTCTTCTGTAAAATCCAAGTAAGAATCCAAACATGGAAAAGCATATTTCTTGACCCAGTCTTGACAAAGTCTTACGGGACAGTCTTTAAGTCTCTGAATGTCACTCATAAGTAAAGGTTCAAAAGAAGACTCGCTTGTAACTTCTGTTGCTTCGGTTTCAAGTGTTATTGAAGATTCAGTTGATGTAGAGGGAGTTGAAGATTTGGGTGGTTGATCGTGACATTTGCATCGCTGTGATTCAAGAAATGCTCTTACTTCATCCATTCTGCCACATTTAGCATAGATAAACTTCCTCTGAAGTCTCATATACGGCAGATCGACATCCGAAGCTAGGGTCTCTCTGCTGCCGTATTTCGGTGGGACAGGATCTGACAGATCACCCTCGATGACAAATGGCTCTTTATCACAAACATTCTCTTTTGTTTCGGGCTCTTCGAATTGCAAAACATTTTCATCATCTTGATCTACTAAAATAGAGATATTTTGCAAAGGTGTCTTTTGCATTTCATTCAACTGTAAGACAACCATTTTTTCCAGATCAAGTAAGAATATTGTCTGTTCAGGTAATAATCGTAAACTAAAACCGATAAATTTAATAAACATCTGCAATATTTTTTTTATTTTCTGTTCCCATTCCTTATTAATATCAGATATTTCTCTATTCCGGGCTTCGAATGCATCTAGAACCTCCTGACGTTCCTTGATTTTTTGAACATTTTCTGCTATTTCAGTGTTTTGAATACTTTCAAGAATAAATTTTCTAATTCTACATTTTTTTCTCTCTGTGCTCATAACATACATTGTACTGGTAATATTTTGTGCTTCTATCTGTTTGTAGAACACTTTAAGCGTATAATTTCTTTCATTTATAGCATTATTAATGAGTTTGTTGTTTCTGTGGATTTCATTATCTAAAAGTAGTTTATAATAATGTTTAATTTTTTTGACTTCACTAACGTATCTTTTTTGTAAAACATCTTCCAAAATGATCTTTTCCCTTTTTAAATTTTCTTTTATTTCTAAATTTAGATCGCTTATAATATTAGCGTGTGCGGTTATCAGCACGTTTTGGACTTCTGACCGTATGTGATCTTCAAGTTCTTGCAGATTCTGTTCAAAGAATATGTTTATTTCTTTCATCAAGGTCTTACTTTTATTTTTTAGAATTTCATCATATATGGCCTTCACTTTCTTAGCTGTTGCAGATTTTTCATGTTCCATGATATAATACCATGCAGCATCATTTTCTTTAATTTTGCCATTCATAAGTTTTATAAACTGGGCTTGTTCTCGATTCAAGATAGCATCGCCTATGTTAAGAATACCTTGGTGCGTCGTACCTCTTGTTATTTTTGATGTAAACGGTGGTGTCAAATCCAAAATTCCTATTAGTAAGTCACTTGGTGATACCCATTCATCATGTACTGCCTGTGATGTTTTCTCATCCTGTTCAGGTGTTTCGGGTATTTTATAATCGCAATGATCATCGGTCAAATAAGTCTGTGCATAAATACTGGTTACACATTCGGCTTTCTTTAATGTTCGAATAACATCGGTTTTCTTCATGTTATAAAATATGTGTAAAAAACATTAAATGCAAATGTCACATTTCTTTATTTGTTTTCGTTGTATACACAGGTTTTAATACAGGAACTAGCAAAAAAAGTTTTTTTGCCTTGAAATGACATTACTTAAAAGTAAATCGAAGTGTACAGTTTACATTTACAAGGATCTTTTGACGCTCTAATGATGTTGAAAGACCCCTCTTTTAGTAAATATTTGAGAAATTGTCATATCAAATGTAGTTAGTTCCGATTTCAGTCACTTGCCAAAATATTCTTATGGTACTGCTAATATAAGTTTACATAGACATAAAATCGTGTAAACATCGATTTCAGACCCCAAAACTCTGATACATGATTCTGAATGTGTCATGTAACCAATTTGTTACATTTGGTCCTGATTGATTCGATCAGGATGGATGAGCAGGCACATTGTGCGCGAGAGTACCCAGGAGAGGGCTTCCCAGCTCGGACGAAAGAAATCTAATCCTAAAATAATCATCAATAAAGCAGTCGAGGCCAGACCATCCCGAGATGTACCATTAGCACGATATGAGTACCGGTCCGTTGCACTGGACTGGATATCTAGGAGCTCATCCACATTTGCTGAGGAAATCTACAGCTTAATTTTAGTTGCTAACAAAGGGATATAAACCGACGCCTTATTTAGAACGGAGATCATCCATGAGGATTTCTCACGCGATAAAAACGAAATCTTTTCTTGTGAGAAAAAAAGATAAGAAACGTGACAAAGCCATTGAAACATTAAATATAAAAAAACCAAGATGCACAGTTCCTTGCAAATGTCACATCAGAAAATGTCGTCGTTAAATCAAAATAAAAATAAAAAAACAAAAAATCACTAGTTGAATAAACACTTGAACTTAGACCGACTACATAAAGTTGTTTTTTAAACGCAACGCATGTTGTCACTTTTCTAATTCAATTCCAGAAAACAAGCCTTGAAAAGTGCACATAATTTGAAATTTTGCGCACTTTTCTGCGGACGTTTTTGAGACGCTAAGTGTGTATCTTGGGTTTTTAATACATCAATAAATTTATAGCTTTATAACGTTTTAAAATGGCCGTAGGAAGCTTAACTAAGCAGGCGGTTAATGAGTTTTCAGGCACTTTCAAAATAACAGCTTGGTATTCAAATAGGCGAACGTGTCGACGGCCTACCTGTGATTAGCGGTGGTGATGTAAAGCGGCCTCCAGCCCCCGCCGCTAGATTTAATTAAATACTTCCTTGTACCACCCACCTACCTACTATTTCACTTTATCTACTGCTCGCTTTATGGCTCTCTGACGCTACATTGTAAACGTTTAGCGCTGCTCATGAATTTGAGGTTATTCCTCCGTCAATACACGAATAACCGCCGTAAATACCATTTATAGTAAAAACGGTCAATTTTACAGAGCGGATTGTACGTTCACGGAGCATGTGATAATAAATTACAGACATATCTCGACTTCATTCTCATTACGGATGCGGCAATGTCCGTCGGAGTTTTGTCATAATTCAGTCTCGGTTGAAATTATTTCCGTTGGGTCTGATGAGAAAACTAGAGGTGGAGAGCTCGAAATGTAAGTATTCGCGCAACAAGCCGTGGAATAACGACGGGGCATATTTCATTCTTAACGAAGTTAAATTTCCGGGAAGGTCCTGTAAGAGCGTGCGTAACTCTGATAAAAGGCTACACCGCCACAATACCGATTCCGTGTTTGTGTGACATTTTAGAAATGATAAATACACAATACCCTAACAGAATATTAGTGATTTACATACTCCGTGTATTAAATATTCTCTTAAAGTACTCACTTACGTAGTCGTAGATATTTATTTAAACATGGATATTGAATAGTGGATAGATGTTAGAAAAACTGTAAAGAAAAGTTAAAGGTAGCTGTCTAAAAGTCGGCAAACGTTTGACGTGCTTACAATAAAACAACGACCATAATTCAGAAAGTGGGAACAAGTTGGATTGTTTTCTACACATCATATCGGCAAATAAATCTTTCGGCCGCTTATCTGCCGTCAAACTTAATTCTCATGCATAATTCATCGCGTCGATTTCACGTGAAGAGGGAAAGTTGCTCAACTTTGAACAACAACCGGTGGGCTGACAGCCCACTGATAGTCGCCCCTGGACTTTACTTACTTATTATGTTGAGTATCTTTCTGCACAATCGACACGTTTACCCAATGCAGTTTGTTGCATATAGGTGCCCATAACTTGCTGAACAAACAAAAATGTTACTTTCTGTCTGTTGTATTAAATTACAGTTTGTTACACTTTTCAAATTGTAAGGCTCTGTGTGAATACAGTTAGATACAATTTATTTTACATCGCAGTTGTTGTGCAATTCCTTCAATCAATATTAACATTCACAGACTTGTTACAATTATTTTACAGACCCAAAAGATTCCAGACATTATATATTTTCAAAGTCAACTTTATTGGCTTATTCCATTATTTCTAGTATTTCCAGTTATGTTTTATAGTAGGCAAATAAAATACGAACATCCAGTAGTAAATACAGACAGTGTTCCTCGGGCAGCCAGAGCGCCGCCCGTCCCGCAGACATCCAGCACAATATTTCATACTTACAGAAAACAAGTTAGTGGCATAGTTGTGAGAAAACACAGCGTGTCGCTAACAGATAAAGAAGCTCCACACGACATCACCTCGCTGCCTCCGCTGCCTCCGCATGACAGACGCACAACACTTTTGATTAAACTTTTCAAGATATTTTTGTACGTCTACTTATGTAAATTGGCATAGATCGGTGTGGTTTTTGCTTATCATGGGTGACCCATGTCTTCTTTATAACTGGAATTGTTTTTATTAAACTTAATTTAATACATTTTATGGTTTACATTTTAAAATGCACTTAGCAAAAAAACATTCTTTCATGAAAACGTTGTCTTGAAAATTACGAACACAACAAAAAAAACCAGCCAAAACGGTCAAGCCAGTCATTATCAAGTGATGCTTCTTCATACACGCGCAAATTGATTTTTATTTATTTATACTTCGACTAGTTTATGGCCGCGGCTTCGCCCGCGTGAAGTTCGACAACCCACTCCCCACGGGATCATGCTTCCGGGATAAAAAGTATCCTATCTATTAATCCAGGTTATAAACTACCTTTATGCTAAATTTCATCCAAATCCGTTTACTAGTTTTTGCGTGAAAGAGTAACAAACATCCATCCATCCATCCTCACAAACTTTCGCATTTATAATATTAGTAGTATTCGATAATTTACCTACAAAATCTTGAGCTTAGGCTCTGATATAGCATAATAATTTAACGACAAGATAAGAAGTTGGATAACCTAGCATCCGGATGATATGTAGAGGGGGCTCTTAAAAAAAAGAAGTAGTAACGCTTTTCTATTACCGCAAGCAGGACGCCGCGGCGCGGCGCTGCAACGCTTCGTGTGCATAGGCTCTAACAGCACATAAATCTGAAATCTGATAGATACAACAACTTGTAGTACAGATAAAAAAGTGGAAAACAGTGATGCGTCACTAATTGTGTTTCACTGAGGAACCGGATCGCTATGTTTTGGAGTAGTCCCGACAAATTGGATATCGCGAATGAGTGATCAGGTGAAGGGCGCGCGATGTGACGCCGCGGAATCAATTCCATGTCACCATAACAACGGTATATCACGCCAAAATTCGCCATCAAATGAACATATGTTTTATGGTAATAACTACCTAATTGTGATGAAGTCCTATGTAGGCACAAACTATTTATAGATAAATAACTCGTTTCCTGCGTTGGCAAACAGTGGCTTTGGACAGTTTTTAGTTATTTGATACTTTATCTAATTAGTATTTACAGCCCATAATTTATGGCGACACGTGTCTTTGCACTGAATTCATTGAAATAAGTAAGATACCTTGTTCCTCCCACATTTAACACAAGTAAATATTTTTTATTTGTTTTGTCAGAGCGGTAGTGCAGTCTGTCAAACACTACTACATGGCTTTTCAAAATTCAGTCTGTGTCGCTGTAAAATGTGTGATGTCTTTTAAGAAATAGTCCTCACTATTTTAAATCCTCGCTTAGAGATGCCGCACAGGAAAAGAACTAAAAGAAGAGACATAAACATAACATCACGCCTGTAATACCCAAAGAGTTAGGCAGAGGTGTACCTAATAGTACACCCACATTTCGCCAGTTATGTTTAAGTCCCTTGTAATAGGGGGCGAGCCTACGGCCATCAACCGGGCTCAAATCCAGACTCCGTGGATGCTACTAAGAAATTCCTGATGAAAAAATCCAATAGCAATTTGGCCGACCCGGGAATCGAACTCGACCACATACTCAGCAGTCTCGCTTGCGACCTCTAGACCAACGAGGTAGTCCATACAAAAGAAGAGCCTTTTCACAATACGCAGCACTACAGAAAATGTTGTTGAATCTTCTTTAAAAAAACCTCCGGAAGCATCGTTTTCAGATAGCTTACAGCAGTATAATACCTAGAGATTACCATAAGGTTAAAGATACCCTTATAAAAGGCACGGGAACGGGTAGTCCCAGTAATCACTAGTTATGTGTCAGCCGGCGGACGCCACGCCGGAATATAACGTGCCGTTAATTTGTACAAATTCATACTCTGTATTTTCTTTCAAACTTAACTGCTGTAAACTGTAGTTTAGTGCCCGATTACTGTTTTTTAAAACGAAAACTCGTGTTTGTCTAATTGATTAGGCTGGATTACCACATCTAGATATTCATAGCTCAATCATGTTAATCAGTGTTTAGAACATTTAATTATCCAAAAAAAACCCAACTACACATTGCATTATGTACCTATATATATATTTTTAATATGCTTCATTTTGATGCCCTACTCGATAGGTTTGGTTGAAAAAAAAATATTAACGACTTACAATAATTTAGCGCCAAAAATCCGCCATTTCGTTTTTTTTTTAAACACCTAGCTAAGAACACTTGGGTTTTTGAGACGAATCTAATGAATCGTCGAAATCCATCCAGCCTTTTGGAACATACGGGGTTATAAAGAAATTTACAAAGAAACAAGATACGCGCGAAAAACATAAGGAAGGGTCCTTGGCAGTCGGGTAAAAAAGGTAAACATATATATTTAAAAAAAACAAAAGAAGTAAATTTGGGTTTAAAACTAAGTTTAATCGCATCAGGCGGCGTTCTATAGTTTCTGTCTAGGAAAAAAGGCGTGAGTTTATGAGTGTGTTTATATGTTCAAACAAACATCTTTACATTTGAGGCAATCTATAACAATTAGTTAGTTAAAAAGATTATTGTTCGATACACAAATCGGCTTACCATTACAAACACAGCGTTTGCTTAAGTCCCGCAGGTTTTTACAGTTCAACACTGAAATAACAATACCATGTTTGGAAAAAACTTTGCAAACAATATCCTGTACCTAAATAGTGAGCCTTGTATCTGTATGTATGAATGTTTGTATGTATGGTTGTATGTATTGATACGTGCGGCGTATTTGTTTGTTTACGTCATTTGAATTCAGTGCACCAACTCGCACGGAAGAGTTTTACTATTTGTCCTGCATCGGACTGACACACGGAATTGTAAATTTTATCGTCTGTTTCTTAACTTGGACTTTGCAGTCGCTATTTTATTTTGTGAGTAGGTGATTTGGTTGTGAATATAAGTTCAGACAGACTACTTGCTGAAACAGAGTTATTCCCCTGTAAACTTTATGTCATTTTCAGGTAGGCTTTCGTGAATGAAGAGAAGATATAGTTTATGATGAAGCACGCTTGATTGCCGTCTATGCATCGAATAAAATGAGTCTGCTAACACAGATTTCGACATGGGGTTATCTGAAAAGCCACTATTGGCGTTGTTATGACACCCAAGCTATGCAGCACTAGCTTGTTGACATTTATAAAAATCAAGTTCCAATTTGTCCCACATAAATTTCGAGCCCTACAGTTTGCAAGCCCTACAACAATGAAACAATATTAATTAACCTTATAACGACTTACTAAACCACCCTGTCTTCGTACCTGTGCTTAAACTGTCCTGAATTCATAATTAACTCTGAATTTCAGTTCTGATCCCGTGATAAAGTAACCTACACTGTATCACTTACTATCGCGCATACTTACCTATGTTACATTGTACTTCAGATACTAACCTAGCGGTTTCCGTATTTACAGTTATTTACCGTGCCGTGCTAACGTGCGCGGGGTTGTTGCAGCTATTCGGCTGCAACTCGTTACTACGTGTTTATGAATTGTTGCGGTTTTGGCTTAATATACGATTGCAAGATGAGTGTAATCAACGTTTGATTGAAATTATTGTTTTCAGACTTTTGCTTTTAATTTTGTGTCGGAGAATTTTGTCGGCAATGTAAACAAAAGTCTGATGATTCCCAACTATCACTTTTCTCCTAAATTCGCAAGACAATGACTCGAAAACAATTACGCTATGATATTTTCGTCACGACGTCCGTTCAGTGATTGGCTGCGCAGTGTTATTGCCTCCAGACACGGCACAAGAAGGTGTTGCTTATAATTTCGCCGGTGTAAGATTGCGCTGTAATGTAGGGTAAGGGCTGCTTGAATTGCTGTATTTCCTTAATAGTCTGCATTTACCCTCGCCGACAATTTGTGACAAGAGCGTGAGCTAAATTGTCGCCAAGAGGAAATAAACTAATTTACTTATATACGACATTCATAAACTAGAACGTTAGTTGAAATACAAAGTGAGCACTGAAAAGTGAATAATAGAATGAAACGGAACAATAAACATGGCAGCTCTTCTTAATTTATTTTTAAGTCTGAGCATGACAAGGGTGGAAGGGAACTAGAGTACCCATTAAGCTAGTTTACAACACTCTCCATAAACACGTGAAACATTTTCAATGTTCGTGTTTTTCTGCGATCGTAAAACTCGACTGCAGTCCCATACATCCACAGCGTTCATAAGGAAAAAAAATATTTTTAATTTCAAGGAACACGTACACCGTCTTAAATCTTGGCTCACATTAACTAAGACAGTTGTAGTCTCAGAGGTATTTTAATAATGAATTCTTTTAGCAGTCACGTAGTTAATACCGACGTTGCCATTTTAATGAAGGGTGTCATAAAACGTGTCATTGTTGGTGGTGTCGTGAAGACGGAGGAAGCAGGCAGCTCGGTGCCCGCGCCTGAGTTTAATGCCTCGCATTAACACTATCGCTCGCGCGAGCCGGATTAGCGGCGGTACACTTAATAAACTTGCATATGCATCCCATCGCTTCACGGACACCCGCACATATTAAAGATACAGCACTATGGTACCTAAGTGTTAACTGGGCGGGGTTTACCGTCTTTAAATGTCAGATTAATTTGGGTGGTAACGGTAAATTAATCTGAATGGCACTTCGGAATATTAATCAGTCCCATAGCGCACCTTGCGATTATGCTCGAAGTGGGTCTGGTTCGCTCGTAGAGGCATTTAGCTGCAGATAGATGTGTATGTAGAGATCAAACGTCCGGGGCCCAAATGCTTGCTCGGAATCCGATTCTATCTCAGTGCCCACTGTCCGCAGTTCGGTTGCATTACATTAGATTAGACACTGCTCGCATTCCTGTTGCTCTAAATTCATCTGATTGTAACAATATGTCTTTGGAAACGATCTGCTCTTGTAGCAATTCTCACAATGTTTGTTTGTAGTGCTTACTTAAGACTATTGTTACAGTGGTATCTTTGAGATTTGTATCTTTAGCTCTAGCTCTATACGTACTTAAATTTTATA
The DNA here is from genome assembly GCA_910589295.1 of Noctua janthe. Lineage (NCBI taxonomy): Eukaryota > Metazoa > Arthropoda > Insecta > Lepidoptera > Noctuidae > Noctua > Noctua janthe. The sequence goes on from OU342560.1 coordinate 8,375,328, forward strand.
AAAGGATAGATAGGTTTTTTTAATCAATATTGTCTTACTTTTTCCCAACTATGTTGGAGTCGGATTCCAGTTTAAAATATATCGTTTTTTTTTTAATATTTGTACTGAAAGTCATGTTTTAAGTGTTTGCTGTTTATCTGTATATATAAAATGGTAAACTGACTGACTGACTGACTGGGTGATATATCAACACACAGCCCAAACCACTGGTCCTAGAGACATGAAACTTGGAGGGTGTATTCTTTGTGAAGAGTAAGTATTCACTAAGAAAGGATTTTTGGAAATTCCACCCCTAAAGGGGTAAAATAGGGGATGGAAGTTTATTTGAAAGTCCGTCAGTTTTGAAGTTAGGATCTTCAAATTTTGTGTTTAGGCTGACAATTGAAAATTAATCTATACGTGTCTCAGCGTTTTTGAGAATTCTGCCCCCGAAGGGTTAAAATGGGGGATGAAGGTAAGTAATCAGATATTTTTCGACATCCACGCGGGCAAAGCCGCATCAATATTACTTTAATGTACAATTACCAATAAGCCTAACCTAATCTAAATCTATAACAAAACCAAAAAAAAAAACTGCCGTTAAATAAAGCGACAATGTAAAACAGTAAACAACATGAAACAGCTTAATACATTTAACTGAGTGTTTTTTGAAGTTAGTAGTTAGCGTCTGAAAGTGTTAATTATATTGGGGGGGGGGGAGGCTGACGTCTGCGACGTGACCATGACGTGACGCAGGTCGTTTGAAGACGGTCCGGTCACAGACAATTGAATCATAAAGGTACTTGTGACCCACAACATTAGGACGGCGCTTTATTTCGCCTAGGAAGCTCCTTTTTGTTATGCCTCTACAATGTTGTACTCGTACAGTCCGTTACTCTTTGATGGGGTGTTCTATAGGGAGCTATGTGGGTTATGGTTGTCAAGATAGTATTGTAGGTAATGCCGGAATTTGGGCTGAGCCCTTCCTTTACATGCTTCTTCTGAAGTTGGTATTACATTGTTTTGCGTCTGGTATAGTGCAGGGGTTGTCCTTTTGATGGTGCTGACTGTTGACGTGGTGAAAAATGGACAAGAGTTGTCAAGTTTTCATATGCTTACGGAAATCACACCAACCCTTAGGATCCTTTTCAAAACTTTCCTCTAAACATGTTAACTGTACCTCTACAACTCACGTATCAAACAAACGGCATATTATACCAGTAATAACAGCGAAACTATTACATTCAAAATTTAATTTTCATCCCTTCCGCCTATTATTTAAAACGAGAGATGCAATCGGCACACACGAAGTACATTCATCATAACATACGTGTTATTCTAACTCCGCTTCCTGTAATAATCCCTAGTAGCTTCCGAGTGTCGTAATCAAATCCTGTCGGGCCGAGAGTCCTAATCGAGGCAGACCACGCTCGACCTCCGTCAAATCGGGCTAAGGAACACGACCTGAGTGTCACAGCCACAGATAACTGCAGCCGACTGTGCCCGAGTGCCCCCGACCTCGCCCGAACTACCGTCCCGCGCGTATTACAATTATTACGTTACAAATTAAATTAAAAAAAAATATCGATACTTAATTGCAACTAGTTTAATTGGGGTTTTCATTAGCTGAAACATTGGAGCGCACTTAAATCAATTGATTGCGAGTAAACCGCTACAGCGCTTTGAGATTGTGAGACAAAATTATTTCCTCTAGAACAGAATGTAAAATGTATTTCGTAATAAGTTTCATCGAACAAATCGATATGAAGCTCGTAAATAATAAACTCGTTTACGTTTGGGCATACGCTTCTAAGCAATTGTCTTCTCGTTTTGCTACGAATTTATATTGTCAACGACAGGAGGTGTCGGGCCGCTTAGAGCGTTGGCCTCCCCGAAACATATTTCACTACATAAATCATAACTTTATTTCCTCTCGCTCAGATGCCGAGGAGCGAGGTGTCTTTGAAATGGCTTTAAGAGTTCCCGCACGGCTATACCGCAACAAAGGACTCCGAAATTCAATTAGGAGTAGATGGAACTGAGATACTTATATTATTTCCAAATATTCAATTTCTTGAGCTCAACTCTATGGAAGTGCATTAATATTTATTTTCTCTCAATTACACAAAAACAACTGTTAACATTTTTTAGACTAATATGCTGTTTTTAATATTTTTTTAACGCAAACCCTGCGTAGGGAACTACAGCTGTTTTGACATGAAAAGAAAAATTCTGGTGCGAGCAGGGTTTGAACCTGCGACCTTCCGATTCAGTACACCGGACGTCTTCACCAATTAGACCATCGCACCCTGTTCACAACTCTCGAAATAATCGTCGTCGTTTAATCGTCATCTCGTAATATGCTGTTATACAAAAAGCACTGACATAATCATCTTAGCTACCACTAACCGCGTATGCCCCAGACAAAAGGCGGCTTACGCTAAACGAAGAAGATTTATGTTCCGCCACTGTATGCTTGTAAACAACGCCCGCCACCTACTAATTTGCGATCATTTTAGCGGTGTTTCCTGCCAATTAGCCGCTTTAAAACATCGCGCCGCCTAACAAAGGGGACTGGCTCATGAATTTATTGTAAGGTTACTGTCTTAAGTTATTTAAGTGTTCAGAACGTTATTCACGTGCGACGCCTCGCAGAATGCAGCTTCCTGCGACAATTTATCATGAATCTTTAATTAAACTTTAGCCGCGACTGTTCACAGTCTCATTGAGCTTCACAATAAATCCGTCGTATCGATTGTACATTATTAATTATTTGTCTCGGTTCGTTATTTTGTAAGATATATTGTTAGGAACGTTTCTTGACGTCAGTATTGAGGTTGGATAGCGCCGTTTTTATTTACCTTCGCATTTTTTGCGTAGACAAAAAAATTGTGGTGGGTTTATTTTTGCGGTAAGCAGTCGGTTTTTGTACAAAACTCCATGAAATCCTTTCTGTAAAATGAATCTGTGAATTCAGAAAAACTTTAAAATCCTTTTGATAGAAATCTATAGAAATAGTTTCATGGGCTTGCCCAATACTCCAGTTTGTCACAGAATATGCAGCGTCCACCGTCCCCGGGGACTCACTAGTCAATAGACAATGTTGGTGAATGCGCGCCACTGCAGCCCTATTATAAAAGGGGTATTACAAGAATATCTAGTTGAACTAAATATCACAAAGAGTGCTGCTGAATGGTAATTTCTTGGTACTCAGATACAAAGTTGTACTTAGAATGCAATGTGTATACAGGGCTGGTAACGCATTTCTTTTTATAGTGAGTGGTAGGTTCTCGTAGTTTTTTGTGTAACCCCAAAAAAAATGTTGTTATGTTCAAACCTTTTTTATTTTTTTGAGTTTTCATCTTCGTATCGTGTCTAGATTCAGATTATTGGAAGAACTAACTCATACAAGAATTATGGGAATAATAATAGAAATACTGAGCTAATTGAGACGAACATAATGTGAAACGTTTGTGACCGTTCTGTTTCTGACCCTTTTTAGAACAGCTACCTTGAATGAGTGACAGGAATACAAGGTGTAAAGGTGTGAAGCCAAAGCCAAGAATTATGTACATCAAAATACTACACGCAATACTTTACGCAAAAGATATTGCTGGGAAACGACTTTTTTTTCTAGGGTGAAAAATCACGTTTTGTTTTTTTTTAAGTTATACATTAAAACTTTTATTTAAAAAAAATATCTGCACAACTAGGAGGTTCCCAGATATGGTCTAGAAAAAAACAAATGATCGCAATGACGGGAAGCAAACGTGGCTTTCTGCTTCGTTAAAGGGGTTTTTCACACCCTTTATAATTAATTAGTCATTGAGTATACACGTTGATTTTATCTACAGCAAAAAACTAGTATGTATCTTTAAAACTCTTTTCAGTACAACGACAATGTAATCTGTCCAGAAAAAGAAAAAAAAATGATAAAAGATAAAAGTGCACAGATCCAGTTAGTTCTGTTTGCGAAAACTGCCTTTAAAACCAAATTAAATGATGAAAGTTTCCAAGTTATTCCCAGTTCGTTTTATAATAAAATTACCTGTGTCAGTTTGCCAGTAGAATTCAATTAAGAAGTTTTTGAATATTTTATACTTGTTATAGGGATTTCTGTTTTAATTGATAGTTAATGTTATTTCTTGTGTGGGCTGGTTTCTTTGAGTAAGGACAAAGGAGTGGAAATTTGTAATCAGAGGTTTCAAAGTAAGGCAAAGAGTATTGTGCACATATTCTCGTGTGAAACTTGTGTATCAGTGCATTTGCATTACCATTGTTGTATATTCTCTGGAGGAAATGGTTTCTGAGAACACATTGGCTATATTGGGTACTTTGCAGTGCAGCAAGGGATATCTTACCTTTTCTTCACTCCGATTAGTTTCCTACCCCCGTAGCATGATCACCGTAGACAAGGATTTCTTTGACGGAAGAATCGACAAAATGACAGATTGTGTCGACACAATGACAGATTTCTTTGCACCATCTGTCATTTCGTCGATTCTTCCGTCAAAGAAATCCTTGTCTACGGTGGTCATGCTACGGGGGCTGCGATGCAATTTGACTATTAAAACGGGGTTTTTTTAAGTATAACATGAAAGTAAAGTCACATCGACATAATATGCATATTTACTTAATTAATTCCATAAATTACATATATTTACAACAATATCAACAAACTTTTACGTCTAATATACATTTCCTATGCGTAACAGATTAGCTATACATCATATAAATCTCTACACGAAGTCTATACATAATGATTACTACAAGTATTGCGTATAATTGTTTTAATATAATGTTCCCTATGACACGTAGACCCGTCAACTTACCCTTTTAGCCGAAAAATAAGACTCTATTATATGTGTAAATTACATTTAACTCTCATGTAGTTTTGTGACCTTTGTTGTATATTTTATACATTTATCTTCAAAAGGGTTATAGCCCGTTTTCGGTATGATTTTAAGTGAATACATAAATAGTGACAAATCAAGGACACGTGTTATTTAAGATACATAAAATTATAAATAGTTTTGTACAGCAGCAGACTATAGTATAATATCGAAATTGACACTAAATTAATCTAAAGAGTTAACCAATTTGGTTTACAAACTTCTATAAATACCTCAAAATTAACAATAACTTTTCAAACATTACGTAAAACCAATTTATTTGTGTTTGCAAATACGTTCAACAAAAATCAGGGGTGGTAAACATTAAAATCAGAGGAACTTTATTCACAACGCATAACAAAACATGAATTGAAGTTCGTTCAGCCAATCGTTATTCTAAACGCGATCCAAAAGGCACTAGATTTTATTATTATAATAGATTTGAATTGATACGTTTCCGAAAGTCGTTGTAATTGAAATTCATGGGTTTATAATAGTACCTAAGCTGATAAATGAAAACACTTAAGTGAATAAAAGAAGAGAGTTCCTCATATAACCCATTCTATATTCAGTGCCATGAATGTCATCACACACTGTACACACATTTAAACATCCAGTCGAGGAAGAAACATCTGCAGCGATTGGCTACACAAATATTATTTCCGATGCTGACATACAGTAGATGGGGAACAAGCCACTGCAACATTTTGGCAGTCTGTGTAAAGTCTACAGTCCTGCTTCCCATTCAAGGTACAGGCGACCACACACGCAATCATACAAACAAAGTATAAATTCACCAACATGGGGCTTTACATCTATTTGTAATTCGTTCTACGTTACGGTTATTTGACATCGTTGTTACCTTATTCTTACTCTGTAAGGTGTAAGAAAAATGTAAGATTCACGTGTTTTTTACCTATTAACAATACCATTATTTCGAAGCAAGTAACAGAAGTTTACACAATTCGTAACGATAAGCACAACCGGCCTGAGAATTTATTAACTCACCGAGTGAATTATACGACTGAAAATTGAAATCATGAAAGTTTATTATAAAGCTTATTAGCAACTAGTCGTTGCCCGCGACCTTCGTACGCGTGAAATTATTATAAAAATATTACTTCCCTATTTCAATCGTATTTTGTTACAATTTCAAGGGTTTTAATTGCTTTGCACGGAACCCTAATTATTTTTCTAAAATAAAAGTATCTTAAGTTCATTCTTATAACATCAGATATCTGTCAGTAAAAATCCCGTCAAAATCGGTATAATCGGTCCAGCCGTTTCGGAGATCAGTCGGAACAAAAAGACAGACGTGATTTTTTGTTATAAGTGCAATACGCAATCAATAAATAACTGTTATATTTAAATTACAAACAGACACATCAATTTTATTTATGTTTATAGACGTGTAGTATAGATGTCGTCCCGTTTGACGTATCTGTTTAACCTACATTCGTCTCAATATGTTTGTATGATAATTCTGACCAACAATTAAATAGCCATTCGAGTTCCATGATTCCAATTTACAGTCCTTCAGCATGATCTACCTCGTATAATCACGTAAATCCATTCATAGCTATATTAATCCTTAGAACACAACGTTGACACATCCACTATAAACTAAGATACAGTACACGGCTGTTAATATGAAACATCGAGATTGTGAAAAAGCATGGCTTTGTAGACCGTTGTCTCTGCCACTCATACCTCAATTTAGATACCCATCAGCCATTAAGATGACATCTCTTTCTTAAACTCGATACGCCATATTAACAATCGTATACCTGTAATTACATACATATATCTTCCATAATACACATAGCGCATAAAAATACCGCGAAAGTAATGCAATAACAAGCGTCAATGAACAACAATGTCACAGGATCACAATATAAATTCATCATCGGCAGATAAGGCTCTCCTCCCTCGCTGCGCAGACGCCGTGGGGCGGGGCTAAGAACAGCTTGCCGTTCGCGCATGCGCACAGCTGGTAGATGTTCTGATGGTGAGGGTCGTGCGTGTGGGCTGCTGATGGTGGCAGTGGCAACGCTGACTTTAACTTTGGCATAAATATACTGGGTGCGTCCAGGCGAATCTGTAAAGATTGGTATCAATAAGGTGCTTAAACAGGAACTGTTAAGTGGTTTTTAGTGCGTTTGAAAAGCAAGGACAATAAACCAAGCGATAAAATACCACAAGGAATTAAATGCTACAAATCTGCAGTACATACAAGTCAACGAGGCATCGCCCAGAACAATGCCCGTGTTAGGTGCCAAACAATATGTAACACACACAAAAATATCCCCATAATGACATTTGGTTGAAACGTAGCTTTTCCGAATATGTTGCAGTGAGACTCACCGAGCCGGCGACGGAGCGTAGCCGGAACGTGGTGAGGCAGCTGGCGCTGATGTCACCCGCACGGGACTCCAGCGCTATGTTCTGCGCCGCGTGCATCTCCAGCGAACGCGTCGGCGACTCCAACCTGTCGTGACCGGGGGCAGATAGGAATTACTAGCTAATTATGTTCATGTTACTTTGTAGAAATAAGGACGTAAGGAAAGTGAGGGTGAACTACAGGGTTATGTTTTAGTAAGCGATTAAGAGCCGACCTTGAAACTAATACACAAAGGTGTTTATGACCATTATTATTCCATTGATTACTACCGGAACATTTATAATAAACTGTTCAAAGCTTTATTGAAAATTCCGAAAATTAGTTATTTAATAAACAGCATGTTCCTATAAATTTCATGAAACATGTGGTAAAGGCATGCTTCCGATCGGACAACAAACTTCAGTAGGTGCGTTTGACATAACTGTATGTTCAAACTAACGAGTTCTAACTTCCTCTGCGACGAGGACAAAGCTCGTAAATTTGCTGAAGTACAAACACACAAATATACTTACACCAATGGTTTTGAAGGGGGGGCTTTGACTAGGGGTGTCTGCGCGGCGGCTTGGACGGTGACGCCGGCCGGGCTGACCACCGTGAGGGTGTCGGCGCCGACGGTCACCGAGTCTTGCCCGGCGCCCAGTAGCAACGCACCCCGCGCGTCGCGCACCTCTAGTCGAGCTACGTTCAGTTCGAAACGATCGTGACCTAAAACAGTTTGTAGTATTAATGCTTACAAACTAATGAACAAAACTACATAAGCACTAAGCTATTATTTCCTTGCTTTTAATGCTACCTGCGTTTGCAAGCAAAGGTAAAATTAGAACTCACCTAGATATAATCTACTCTGTAGCATTCCGTGCGAGTCTCGTGTAGAAACGGTAAAATTTCGAGAAGCTTCCATGTAAATTGGATATCCTCGACGTGACTTGATGGTGGACGCGAACAGAGAGTCCAACATTAGAGCTTGCCCCAATAGTTGTAAGCCGCCTGGCACTATGCGAAGTTGGCCCATTCCTTCCTACAGAGTAAATAAAACGAATGATGAGGAAACAAAATGATTCGTCGGTACTTATCACATCTACAATTAAATATTTAAAATGTCGAAGGCACTTTGTAACGTCAATAAGTTTAAATGTTTTACTAAAATTCGTATCTATATGAAATCTTACCGAATTAAAATCCAACACTTTCAGAACCCAGAGCGTCAATGCAAAATTGATGACCATCATCAGCATAAGCGCCATGACCAGGATGTACAGGCATTTCTTCCTCCAGCCGTAGATGCCCACTTTGAACTGGCTGTTGTAGCTGTTCCTGATCGAGTCGGCTTTTGTGTCCCTATTGCTATTGTTGTGCAAGATCGGCTCCGGGGTGATCTTGTCAGCGTACGGTATTCTGCAAGAAAAGTCATTAAGTAAAACAATGTGCTATTGAGCGGGAAATGTAAATATCTGTCTGTGATTGGCTGCCGGTTTTTGCGGTTTTGTGTTATTCGGAGTAAAAGATTTGCGGAAATGAAAAATATCGGACAGGCCCCATTTCCCTTTTCTTTTTCTATTTTTTTTTTAGTCATACACAAATTCGACAAAAGATAAAAACATTAAATACCATATTATTCAAAATCAAAACACATTCATAAGCAATTAAAATAACAACTTAAAATAACAAAATAAGTAAGTAAGTTTTTACTGTTTCCGCAAATATTTATGTTGTTTTCATACCACTGTTTAATTGAGGTAAGGATTCTGATACCTACTATAGTAAATTTTATAGATAAACTGCTTCAATTAATTACTGTTTTACTAATTTTTTAAATATGTTTTATACGCAAACCCTGCGTAGGGAACTACAGCTATGCTATGTGTGCTGTGTGTGTGTGTGTGTGCTGTGCTGTGTGTGTTTTTTTCTTTCCATATCAAAAACTACTGTTTTACTATTTGTATTTTCATATTACGGCTAATTTGAGACGGAAGTAGATGCTCTAGAGCTCAACTCGCAAAGATTTCGCAAGTTATTTATACCCGGGACGAGGACAAACCTGGATGTGTCTCACTATAATGTAAATTAATTATGGTGCATAACTATTATATGAAAACAAAAGGTAATATATTTCGTAACACAAACGTACAACAAACAAAGGCAGAGATAATGAACCTTTTTGCGTTAAAAGGCACAGTTGCTAATGCGAAATACTTGGTCAATGTAAAAAGAGATTATAAAACATTATTTAACATGCTTCGTCGTTAAAACTAGCTTCATTGGTTCGGCTTTACATTCCAATTTGGGGTATGTTGTCGCACAGTCGCAGAGGGAACAAGTATGGCCGGTGACACGACTTGCCGCGCGTATTGGTACCATTAAACGTCTGTTTCACATCGACAGCTAATAAAATGCAGTTTTATTTTCGAATACGTTTTATTGCTTTTTAAAACAAGGTTTTTATGGCCCAGAATTAACATTGCATACCCTCGTGTATGACGTACTTAATCCGACAGTAGTAAATTGTTAACGCGTGCTATTCGCACAATAGGTCTGTGCCGATTTATTAGTAGAAAGTTATAATTGTGTAATTTACGCTCAAATTGTATTTCTTGATGATACATTTACGCTAAGTAAATATAGCATGACAGAAGTAATTTATTGTCATGCCGTATTTTTCAGACAATCGAAACGTTTTGAGCATTTAACAAAAATTATTGCTGTTCTTAGATGAGCAGTATTTTTGTGCTAACAAACACAGAGGCCTAGGCTAATTATCTCAGACCAAAAATACTACGTAATTAATCAAAATAGATAATAGTTAAAGTTTCATAACAGAATGATAAAAAGCAAAGTGGCTGTTGTATCAGATGTCTCCTAATGGCCCGGCACTTTCTGTAGCCGCCGTCGGCGTAGATATTATATTTTCTTTCACAGCTTAAAGCAGACATAAACTTGTGTGCAGGTGAATACGGACATGAACAACGATTTCAGTTTTTGAAGCAAGATATTATACTTAGTTATCCAGCATAGAGAACACACAGTATAATGGGTGTAGAAGTACACTCAACGAAGCCAAAAGGCACTAGTTCTCCCCGTCATTGCGATCATTGTTTTGTTGAAAACCATAGCTGGTAATCTCTAGTTACGGAGATATTGGGGGTCAAAGTTCCAACTTTTTCACAAGTTTTTTTTAAACAAATTTTAAATGTTATAACATTACTTTAAATACCTCCACGACCCCCGTACTTTTTAATGCATCCATCAGGACAAAGTTTTGAGTGCGTCGCATTGTGTCTTACCGTAAAACGAGATTTTTCACCCCCAAAAAATTTCGTTTTCCAGCAATCATTTTTGAGTAGAGTTACTTAGTTTGATGTAGAGAATGCTTGGATCACCGCTCCCTGAAGGATCCGTTTACGCCTTGTATACTTGCCCGTGTAAAAACAAAGCTTTCTCATTCCGTTCACAATCACACCAGCGTAACGTTTCTACAACAGGATTGATGTTAACAAGAGAAACAGTCCAGTAAACGCTAACCAACCACAATTCCAAACAGATTTTTATACCAAACCAAACTGGCATAACACGAGCAGCATTTAAAATACCAGTTATGTAACGTAATAGTTACTGTATACCCGATATTTAGGTACTATTACACCAAAACATATTACTATGCGACGCATATAAAAGCAGCCCATTCGATATTCGTGGAACTGGCCCCCGTCAGCGAACGAGGGTCATAAATTTGCAAGGATTCGAGCATGACAGGGCAATGCACACTGAAAAATTCTAGTAAGCTTCCTCCAAGGATGTAAGGGATATATTTACAAGTGCATCACGGGAAGGAAAGGAGAGGTATTACCCTCCTGTGTCTTGACGCGACCGGCGACAATCATGTTCTACTACCTAAGTACCCATATGATAGATAGAGACATTGTTTTCAGATTTTGCACTACTTTGTTGAAAGATTTAAGCGTCTGTAAATAGCTGTTAAACAAACAGCACATTACAATACATTATAACGTATGAATTTTAAGAGAAAACGAAAAGTATTAACGTTAAGTACCATAGTCAGAAAGTTGCCATCTTAACTTAAGTATCGCAAAGAATAAACTAATATTATTATCACTCAGTTCAGCCACTAAGTGAAATCAAAATCTAGCTTCATAACGTACACAAGCTACTCACTGATATAAAGCGGATCCTGGCGAAGAGCCAAGAAACCTCTCAAAAGAAAAAGAAGACATCATATTACAATACAAAATAACAAACTAAAAATAACCGGTTCTTTTAGAAAAGTATACAAAACTACGTTCGTACAATAAGCGAAAGTCTGTCGTTGCATTTTATAACAGTGTTGGGGAGACAATGTTATTTATAATGCGGAATGTACTTAACTGAAAATGCATTCTCACTGCAAACTTCACAGAGTTGACACACAGAGTGCTCTGACCGCAAGGGATTGAGATCTTGGCAATATTCTGGTCTAGCTACTTATGTTGTTAATTTTGCTTAACGTTTCGGGACAGGTGATGACATGTTTATTTTTGGAGCAATTGTCTGCTTGCTGGCTGTAATAGAGATATTTAAAAGCGGCATTATTATACAGGATGTACACCTTTTACGAAGCCGTCAACCAAGCATTCTGTATATTAAACTAGTAGCCTTACGCTAAAATTATTGCTGGGAAACGATTTTTTTTTTGGGGTAAAAAATCACGTTTTACGGTGGGAATCGATGGAATGCACTCAAAGCATTGTGCTGATGGATGGATTACATAATACGGGGTCGTGGAGGTGTTTAAAGTCAAAATCTTACATTAAAAACATGTATTTAAAAAAAAAGTTGGATCTTTGACCCCCAATGTCTCCGTAACTAGAGAGTTCCCAGATATGGTCTAGAACAAAAAAACTATCGCAAAGACGGGGAGAACAAATGCCTTTCGGCTTCTTTAAGGGTCTATTTACACCCTTTATGTTTCAAATGTGATCTTATTTGAACAAGATATAAGAACTAGATTCAGTTCGTCAGAGTCCATCCTTAGTCATTATCATCATTCGCCTGCCCTATCCCAATTCATTTGGGGTCGGTGCAGCATGTCTTCTTTTTCCATACTTCTCTATTACTCATCATCTCAGTAATCTATAGGAATTATCGTCTAAAGTTGCATATTCAGACGTTGTATTACGTTAAAACTTTCTGAAATACGGTCAGCACAATCCCCGGATTACATTGAATACCCTAGAATAAAATTATATGTAGATACCTACACAAATACTTCATCTTGATTCAACTATAATATTCAGCGACGTTTCAATTGAAACATCACATGGATTCTTTGAAGCGAGTGCTTCGTTCAGGATTTAGACTAAGCCTGACACAATAAGAGGGGACTCATGAAGCTCCAAAATGTACATTCATTCACTCGTCTGTCAAACTGAGGTGCCTGTGCGTTCAAAAGTATCTAAAGCCTGCTTCAGTCTCCGTTATCTCAATAGATACCAGGTGATATAGAAATTTATCTACGATATAGGTAAGTACGAGATAGTTCGGCCCTTACCTACCTATCTCAAGAAATGAAATAAATAATTGCAGTACTTAATTTTCTTTTTACTCGACTACGGCGAAGCCAAAAGGAAGGGTTATAATTTTAATAGTATATGTATGTATAAAAACGACCGTCCGTCCGTCCGTCCGTCCGCTGGCCGTCCGGCTGTCCGTCCGTCCGTGTCCGTGTGTGTATGTGTAAACAGGGGAAATATCCCGTTTTTAGTGTTAATGATAATGTTAGTGACTATGACAGTTTAAAAACTCATGTATATATATGTATGTATTTATACGTATGTTCCTGCGTAGCGCCTAAACTATTCATCCGATTTTGATGAATGAGGCGTCAAACGATGCGTTGTTAACCGGGTAGACTATAATTTAACCGACTTCAACAATAGGAGGAGTCGATTTTACCTTGTAAACCCCGAATTTAATTAGAGCGTGATTTTTCAGTAATCGGGTTTTTTAGTTGTATACAAATTCTTGTTTGTTGATTTTATATTACTCCTAGAAACAATCCTCCCCGCAAGGCAATAAATTAGATGCTTTGTACTAATCAGTTAATTTTTCGTATAAAAATAACAAACAAACAAATTTGATTTTTTTTTTAACATAGTACTCATCCAAAACAAAGATAAACTAATTCCTAAAGTGATGCAATATTTGTAAAGCCGCACATTTTTCGGCGAGACTTGGGAAAATAAAAAAGGTGAAATCTGTGCGAGAAGGTTCGTGCACTTTATCTCTCGGTCCACTCGCCCAACACGTTTGGAGGGTTTACGCGGCATTAGAAACCAATTACACGAATAATACCTACCAGTTGCCCCCTCTTTATACTTTTTGCTTTAGATCAACGTTGAAAACATGATTATATATTGTTACAGGTGCCTTTTACACAGAGATAAGACCTACTAATATATATATAATATACTATAAATAATTTCGCGCTTACTTCATACCATGAGAGGTAAATAATGTTAATACTGATTAATGCAGTGTTCCGCTTACGATTAGTTAACGTTACGATGTGTCGGGGATGTTATATTATTGCATTAAATACATAATAGAGATAAAAGGTAGAAATGGGGTGGAATCTAATAAATTCTCTGTGCGGAAGCGTAAACGATGTACGCAGAGACGGGCACGTAGCATCGCCTCGTAGCGCTCCGTAGCTCGTAGCCTCGTAGCCTCGTAGCTCGTAGCCGTGCTCGTAGCCAGAGGGGTGGGCACCGCAAATGAGCCATATTAATCATCCCCCATCACGGCAGCTCGACTTTTGAGCTTCCTCTGTTGCCAGATTCTCCTTAATAAGGCAACCTTTTCCTCTAGCCAAAAATAAATTGAGATAATGAAATGGTACTTAAAAGTAAACAGACGTTGCAACGAAATGTGGTAATCAATGTGTTTTTCTAGATGCTTAGTTTGTCGCAGTGGGTTCTGAAATAAATGGTAGGAAATGAATTATAAACTTGTAGAATTTTGAAATTACACGCCGACAAATTATCATGTCTATCACGATTATGATCAATCCCTTCCACCACTACATAGGTCTAAATAAAACATGACGCGTTAAAACTAAAATCTTTTCGTTTTGAATAGAAACTAAATATGCAATAGGTTATTGCGGTTCGTGATTTGAACTTCGCATAGTCTGGATTTAGATCGTGACTGTACATACACGGTGAATATTGATGGTTTTATATTCATAGAACCCATTTTCGGATCATATTCGGATTATTATATTTTATTTTCTATTTTTATTACATTTTGACATTTATTTGAATATTAATTATATGCACATTGACATTATTTACTTTTTCGAGTGCGTAATATTTTTTTTTTTTAGATTTAATTTACATTACTTACTTTTTCAATATTATTACTTTTTCAGTATTATTATTTTGTTTTTTCTTTATTTTTTCATTTGACATTAATAACTTGTTCAAGTGACACATTATTATAATTTTTGTTTATTACTGTGAATATGAGAATTGTGTGGGTCATATTTTTATTGTGATTTAGTTCTGTTAGTTCCACGATGGTCTGGCAGTTTGAGTACTTTATGCGGCCTACACAAATGTCTTTTCTTTGGTATTGTTCGTCGTGTCGTTGAGCTCCTTTTGTTATTGGTCGAGCTTCACGATCACTGATAAATGCTTGCACTGACTGCACAGGTCCACTCAAATCTATGTGGTTATTTCTTCAAAAGACCATCTTGGACATTAATCTGCAAGGTCCTCATATGAATTGACCAATGTCTAGACTTTAAAGGAGACAGTGACCTCTAGAGTTTGTTTTGTCTGTTTCTTCTCAGAGTAGTCAGGTACGAAACACCGGCCCCATCTAGTTTTAAAACATAAAATGAACTGACGCGCAGCTTTGCAGTTGTCATAAAAAATACCTTAAAGGACATTTATAAAAATCGGCTCAACCTTAGGCCGAAATTTGACAGCTGCGTCTTGTTATTAAATTTAACTTACTACAACACTTTATTCTTTTTGGTCTCAGCAAAGATAAACTGTCTACTATATTTCAGAGGTAAGCAACTCTAATTCAGAAGAATGCAAACCAAAATCTGAAGTCGCTCACTTCCTAAGCCTGTTTAGCCTTGTCGTTTTAATTACTTCAGGTCTTAGGCTGCATAAAGGCGTTGTGGCCCGTACACAGCACCCGCAGGCCCCATGTTAAGCAACCCTGACATAAAAGCACATCATTTCATATTCGGTGCTCAATTTTGAATGCAGTAATAACGGCAAAAACCCCTCGGTCTGTGGAGTGCGAGATATATCGTATTATTTAAAGAGATTGATGTGAAGAAATATAAATTCGTCGACGAACAAGAGCTGTTGCCCTTAAATATTCAGATAGCTGAATGTCTGGGACGCATAAACAGTTTTACCTACGAGTTTGTTAGGATTATTTTCGACGGATTCAAAAACTAAGAGACAAAAAACTAATGACGATGGAACATGAAAAAATTAAGTTTTTCAAAGAATTGAAGGCGAGGACAAGAACGAACTTTTCAGGAGTCCTCTACTGAGTGCGACAAAGTTTATGTGCGAACGAAGTGGCAGGCAACAGCTTCTATTGATATACAGTTGAGTGTTCAGCACAATGTTTAGTTCTACAACTACAATAAACAGTACACCGCGTTGTTTGCGCGTTATGACAGATACAGTGGCCAGTATAAAATTACTGGTATTTTACGGAAGCGCTAGGTGGGATAGTTTAGCAGCGTGTGCTAATTGAGCGTTTCAGCACGCGCGGGCGGCCGGAATGCGCGGCCGCCGCACATTCGTTAGCAATATTCCGCTAACGAACCAAACTAATGGCTATTAAGTTGAATAACGTAGCACTTTGCGCCACGAATACCGTACACACTCCGACTGACAGATGTTTCTAGAATCATACACAGCGGCCTTTTCAAAATACTACATTTTTCACAACTTTTTGCGTCACATTCGTATTGGTAAAATATACCATTCAGTGGCGCCGAATATTTCAGAGCGTACCTTTGTCGCCCCTGAAACACGTGGAGCAATGCAAAGGAATATATGCATCTTGTATAACACGACGCAGAATTTATGGCAGCTTGCTGTTACACGAATGGATTCAAAGTAATCGCGACTTTCAGTAAAAATCCTAGTGCTTTCACACTTTTCATTTTACTTTCTATGTTTTGAGCCTTTTGTATTTGAGCTGATATAAACAGTATCTATAACGGGTGACTGGTAATTAGTGACCGATACTTAAACACGTGATTATACTCATGATAACAAACAACTTTCTCAAAGCAATTTTTTTTTCGTTCAGTTTTATCCCAATAGCCGTATGAAATTCGCGCGCGCGCCTGTTACCTATCAGCTGTTAGCCGCGTGACACCGTTCTGTCTCATTACTTTCAGAACGGCGTTACGCGGCAAAATTTCTGCTGAATTTCATACGGCTGTTGTGTTATTAGGATAAAAGTGAACGAGTATATAAAAAAAAGTTTCTTTGGGAAAGTTGTTTGTTATCATGAGTACAATCACGTGTTTAACACGTTAAGTGCGAAGCGAGGCCTAAATCACCCCTGATGCAACTTCCCTGTGGTGCGGCAAGCAAAAAAGTGAATTTCTCTGTCGTGCGAATGGCATAGCTTTGGTTTGGTCCAGTGTAGGAAAGAGATAAATATATATTTGAGATCACTAATGGTTCCGGACTCGGTGGTGTACCTACCTTGGTACCGGATGTCTTAGGCCTCGTGCCGCACTGAATTAATATAATTTTAATGCAGTGCGGAACGAGGCTAAAACGTCCCATATCCCCCCTGACCTCGTACCGCACTCAACGCGAGCTTCCCGCGACCAGTGTTGTGCATCACGTCGATTGGAGAGCACGTCCTTTTACAGCGCCGAACATGTCTAAACGATGTCGGAAGAAGTTAATTTTAAAAAACCCAGAAACAGAGCCAAAACAGGTAAGTTTTTAATGAAAAAATCTTCAGTAAGTACCTAGTTTTTTCTTATCTTGGTAGCTATGTACCTAAAGTAAGCGTAAGATATTATTACTTAAGTATATTATACCTAAAGATATTATTGGTAATAACGATTATTGACGTACTTAATACTTTGCAACATATCTAGAATTACCTATTATTCTAAATCGTGATAATAATGTTATTATTATTAGGACTTAACACTGATGGAAAAAAGTTACCAAAAAGACTCTTTGTGGAGAAACTTATAGAATCTTTAATAAAAAAGGAAATCGATGAGACCCCAGGTAATGTAATGCTTAGATATATTTCTTGACAGTCAACGTGTTGAAGCTTTCATAAACTAAGCTTGACATTTGGTCATTATTAAGTTATTTATTATTGTTTCCTTTTAATTATTCTGAATTTAAGCTACCTTACCTACCTACTCTTTCAACATTTTAAGTATAAAACAAACACATTCATTTGATGCAGTTATACCTACATTATCATTGTTATTCTCATCTACGATCTAACCTAAGTAACAATGTCAGTTTTATTACGTTATCTTTACATTTTTGTTATTTTTCAGCACCTGAAAGCGCACGCCATTGCCTCGAAAAGGGTGAAAAAAGGAGAAGATGTGTTGGTTGTTACCAAAAACTACGCACATTTTTACCATCTCGTGAAGCTGATAAAAAATCCAAAAAGATTTTGACTCAGTGCACTCAGTGCAAAAAATCTTATTGTCTACCCTGTTTCAATGAAAAACACTCATAAATAAGTACAACATATATATTGAGATTTTTATAAAAAAAGTATATTGATACTGATTTTTTAATGTTAATTCAAGTTCTAATAATTGTATTTTTAAAGCCCGAGGCAGAATAAATAGGACAGTTTCTTTTCTACTTCTGGTTGCCTTTTTTTTCTATTCTGTGAACCGCATTAAGATTTTCATATACAAATAGAAAGATAAACCTTATGCATAAACCGTAATCCATTATTTTCCAATAATAAGTCTGTAATAGGTGCCTCTTAATGGTATAGAATGGAACGCTTCGTGCGCGAGTCCGACTCGCACTTGGCCGGTTTTTTTTTCTTTATGGCGCCTTCAAGCACAATTTAGATTATTTAAAAAAAAATGTATCCTTTGATAGCTTTGTGTTGTTTTGCCAGGTTTTGCCCTTAAAACGATCTAATGAGATATAATTGATCAAAATCGGTCAAGTCGTTGCGTAGTTAAGACAGTTTAAAAACGTCGATATTATTTTTCCCATCACTAATCGCAGCGAAAATTTGCCCTATTTCAGTGCGTTACGAGGTGTATAAGATCCCATATTTTGTTTTGCTAATAATTCCTAAACTAGCCATCAGATCCCGGGGCGACGGTGGATTAGGGTTCATCAATTCACTGTCTATATCAATAAGGACCAAAATTCTCATTTATCTTTGATTTCGCGCCAGAAAATGGATTTTAGTCTGTAAAAGGAGGTGGGGTCTAATAGACCGCGTGTCGCCCTAACGTCTGGTCACGGTACGGGCCGATTATACCTCGTGCCGCAGGAACGGAAAGTATGCAAAAATTGGTGCCGCAGCTAACGTGTTTATCCCAATAGCCGTATGAAATTCGCGCGCGCGCCTGTTACCTATCAGCTGTTAGCCGCGTGACACCGTTCTGTCTCATTACTTTCAGAACGGCGTTACGCGGCAAAATTTCTGCTGAATTTCATACGGCTGTTGTGTTATTAGGATAAAAGTGAACGAGTATATAAAAAAAAGTTTCTTTGGGAAAGTTGTTTGTTATCATGAGTACAATCACGTGTTTAAGTATCGGTCACTAATTACCAGTCACCCTATATTGACTGCTATCAACGGAAGAACCCCAAAGGATTATGATCTAATTATGTATGGCAAATGGTCTCAATTAGTCAGAAAAACGCTAGCGGGTTGTGCAGAATAGTAATCGAATATCACAGTTTGACTCCCATTTAAAGACAAGTATAAGAGAAGCTCGTGGCTAAATAATAACAGCCGCGCGGATCGATCTTTAGGTTAAGCCGTGCTTGCCTAGGTTGGTCTGTGGATGGGTGACCACCCATTACATACCGAGCTTGCTCCGTGCCTCGGAAAGCACGTTAAGCCGTTGGTGCCGGCTGTGATTTGTAGATCTTTGACAGTCGTTACTAGTCAGTGGCTCAAAAAGTCTGACAACCAGTCTTACCAAGGGGTACCGTATTACCTTGTACTTACTGGGTTGTGGAGGTCAGATAGGCAGTCGCTCCATGTAAAATACGAGTATTCAGCTGCATCCGGTTAGGCTGGAAGCCGACCCTAACATAGTTGGGAAAAGGCTAGGCAGATGATTTAAAGACAAGTATAAGTTTACTAACTAAAAAAACCCGACTAAATATCGCGCTCTGAAAAGTATAAAACAAAGACTATCAACTTAATATGTAATTAGTTTAAAAATCTAAGTGTGCAATCATCATCTGCTTAGTGTTTTCCCAACTATGTTGCGGTCGGCTTCAACAGCTGAATACCAGTATTGTACATGAAACGACTGCCTATTTGACCTTCACAACCCGTTAGTACTGGGGATACGAGACCCCTTGGTAAGACTGGTTGTAAGAATTTCGGGCCACTGACTACCTATAAAGACTGTCAAAGATCTACAAATGACAACCAGGAACAACGGCTTAACGTGCTTTCCGAGGCACGGAGGAAACTGGGTATGTAATCGCTAGTCACCCATCCGCAGACAAACCAAGGCTTGCGCGGCTTAACCTGACGATCGACCCGCGCGGCTGTTATAATTTAGCCATGAGCTCCTCAACTCAGTTATATATAAATGAATGAAATGTGCTTACTAAGCCCTTTCGTTTGATACCCAACACGTGTCGCTTCAATCATTTTTTCTTCAATTTATGACTGTATGCCATCTAGCTAGAGGACGCCATACTGAATTAAGTGTAAAAACAGATAACTTATAACAAGCGGACGATCAAGACTCTTCTAACAACACCTCATTTCGTCGAATCATGATAAGGAGTTTACAAGTTATGCGAGAACAGATGAACTTACATACATACATACATACATACGGGCTGAAACCATAACCCACCGCCGTAGTCGTATAAAAAGAATCAAATTAAATTTTATAAGGAAATTCCTATTCCTATACTCCACCACACGCCAGTTTAATCAATGCACTAACACACGGTATAAACCGTTAATACCACCGACTATAAATACGACGTAAAACTGTGCAACCAAACCTCCTTCAATTTTTTCCTTTCGGTATAGAAAAAGGTGGTAATACCAGTGAAAGAAGTCAGTCAATGTTTTCCCTCAACATTTCCAGCCTACGTCTCGCGTAGGCCGCGGCTTGGAAATAAGAAAATCCGCAGCACTCAGCCTGTCACCCCACAGTAGGCTGTGTAAGCTCAGACGATGGGAGAGCTATAAATTAAGTTTTCAATTTGCCAATGACGCATCGCTAAGACCGTGAACCGAGCACCCTTTGATAATATATTTTGGATGGCCGCTTTCGTTTTGCTCATGTAATTTTATACTATGGTTTAAAGTATTTCAACGTTTTTAAAATACTGTAGCCAAACACGTCAATACTATCACAAAATGCCAGTTTGCTCAGACATAATAACAGACGCGAGTGTAGTATATCAAAACAGCTATTACGTATTTAAATGATCAAATTATGTTTAGTTGTGTACATTTCATAACTACAGAGGCTGTTTAGTGTGGAGGGCCGACGCCGACGGTTGGTTGCATGCAGCAAAATGCAGCGTAGCGCTCCATTATGTGGGTCATAAATCAAGTGCATTGAAATCTCCTTCCTCCTTCGTGTCGGTGAGCCATCGCCGAGCGACGGATATTTGAACCAATGCACCGCCGAACCGACAGCGCTACGCCGCTACACCTCGTAGCGCTCGTAGCAACTCGTAGCCGTTCGTAGCTGTTTGTAGCTACGATGAAACTACGCGCCCTATCTACGCTGCATCTTAAAGTTTGCGCGCCGAATATTGACTGGACTGTAAAAGTTTCGTGTTCAGCAGTCGTGTTGATATCTGAATGTTTGTTTTATTTAGTTACGTTTTCTTGGAGTTTATTTCAACAAAACAAAAATGTGTTTATCATCTACATGATACGAAGCGTAGGTAAATCCTAAAACTAACCCAAAATTAATTAACACTCAACTAATCCGTTTACAAACTAACAAGCCCACTCAACATTAGTACATCACTCTCAACAAACCAACTCGGCTCACATCAGAAACACTAACAGCGAGCACAAACTCCATAGATTTATATAAGTGCATATTGTTTTATTTAGACAAGAATGTCGGCGACTACAACAAAGTTATGTTAGGTCGGCACAATGGCGGGTGGTGGCCACCCGGTCGCCCAGCGGCCGGAGCACACCCATTCACTCGTTCACTCACTGCTACTCAATGGCTTTTGCATGTTGCATTCTGTGCCGTTCTCGTCGTAACTCGGGAACGCTCTAATATTTCTATCGGCGCCAAATTGTGGCCTATTGACTGTTAATCTGCATACATTATGGGTAATAAAGGTTAAATATTTTACATTTGTCGCGTTGCTGGCTTAGGGTTATAAGACTGATTCACTTTGTTTTCTAAGTTATTATTTTAGTTTCTGAAATAGAATATTATTAAGTAAGTCTTTCTATCTATCGGTCATGTGTGAGGAAATAGTAGGTGAGGTTGAATTCTGAATTCAATCTAATCACAGCGCTGTAATTCACTTAAGCTCGGTACAGAAAATACAATCCCAAAAATTGTATTTCATAAAAAAACTAATTTAATAAATTAATGATGTAATGCTGCCAGCCTTCTGGACACTTGATTTGGATGAACTTTTTGACGCCCTTTCATTCTTTTCTGCTTTTGAAAAATGTACATATTTTTATTTTTATTCTGTATAGTAAATAATGTATACAACGTGACTTTAAATCGTCTTGCAAAGGTGGTCCACTCAATGTATCCGACATAAAATACCCCTAGGCGCGATTTTTTTTTACCAATAATTAAGATATATAAGATAGATAGGTACAAATAAAAATAAATAATGCATTATAAATATGAAACATCCTGTTAAAAATGTATATGTGTCAAACGGTGGAACATACGTTCCCAGCGCACGAGTTGAGTAGATTATCGCTCGCAACAGGGTGTTTTTACTACGTCATGCTTCTTAATAACGAATAATATTTTTATTTTTAAATTGTTCAAATTTCATAAATACCAATTTTTTTATGAACGTTTAGTAGTCATTGGATACATGAAGTGGGCTGCCGTTGTAAGACGACTAAAAAGTTGGTGTATATTTCATAAAATTATGACAAAGTTAAATAAAAAAACATTACATAATAATCAACACTGCAGAAATGAGCCCTATTACTATCTAGATCCGTACGCAAAACGCGCTTGGACGTGGAGTTGTAGACATCAGCCCGTTATACAATACGATATGATCTTCTTAGCGTGTCGATGGCAAATTTTTATTATATATGTTTGGCCCAAAATTCAGCTACGCAAATTCCGCTCGCTGATGCAGTCATAAGATCATCAAGTAAGCAGGTGTAAGGGCATGCAGCGCAAGATGGAAGATAGGCCATTGTCTGTGGAGACACGCCGCATACACATTTGAGATCTGAGCGATAACGATATGATACTATCTATTTATTTATTATTATTTTTATTCTTAATTTGACCACCCACATTTTTTGACCACCAGAGCATTCATCCCCACCATATTTTTACAACAACAACCAACCAGCATTTTCCAAACTCATCGAATAGGCGCCGCGTGTCATGTGCGGGGTAATACCTTCTCCGTCAGACGTGTCGCTTGGCTCAGCGAGACGTCAAAGGGAAATTGAAAATTAATTTATGCTCCTAAACCTCATACCTAGTCGGAGGCTGTAAATCACCGGCTTGGAACTCTTCATGTCCAAAGCGATGTCGCTTGTTGTGTATGAAAGGTAAACGTGTGGTAGTTAATTATGATTTGTATGGCAAATTGGTAAATTGAGTCCTATTTAAGCGAAGGAAAATTGTCTAATAGTTAAATAATTCATTGATAAGATAATATTTTATTTAGCCAAAGTAAGCTGTGTTTTAGTTGTGTTCAAAGATAGAATGATTCTGATTTTCTAATGTAGGTCAGCCAAAGTGCTCTCAAATAACTAGGCAAACCTCTCCTCCAGTAAAACAACCTCTAACTTTGCTCAATTTTCATAGATTTTTTACACTTGACTACAATTTATTAACAAAACATAAAAAAAACGAAGTTATAACTTAATTTTCTAAAGGCATTTTTTTTTCGGTCCAAAAATGTTAAAATAAAATAACATATTGCTCGGTGGTAGCGATCATATATTTTAAGCGGCTGTGCATTTTACGTGAGAGCGCTTTGAAGCTCAATTTATTAAATATACTAGCCTACTAAATAATAATTTACATGGATCCCTGGTAAAAAGAAAATATCCTTTAAATACGTTACAAACTATGTACATTACTCAATTTAATGGGTGTTTAAACGAATATAATTCTAATATTAGAGATTCCTGAAACAGTTTAGACTAATTATTGATTTCTAATATTAATTTCATTTCATGACCAATTAGTTCCTTAATTTAAATCTGATACATAAATTTGCATTTAAATAGATATGCATTTAAGAATATCAGATGTGAATAAAACAAGCTGTAGTATATACAGTTATCGTATAGATATTTCTTCAATAACTCGTTACACGCGCACGAGCGCAGCGTTTGTGTGTTCGAAAACAAACAATCGAAAACACAAACGCTGTCACTACACTCCCTCAAAACATTTGACGAACGCAAACAAACACAGTGCCACGCGCGTCCTCACATAGTCCTCTGCGTACATGTAATGCGAGGCTGAACGCACTCGCGGGACGACTCCGAAAAGAGTCGTAAATACTCCCGGCGCCGCTCACTTATAAATTAGGATCATAAAGCAGTTGCCGAACTTTGTTGGCGGCACGACGACCATAAAACAACGCTTACCCGCTGGGATCGACGCTGCTCATGCATCGCCACTGATCTTTCAATTCTACGGATTATACATACTTTTGGTTACAGGCAGATTCATTTTTAACTGTCTGAGTTAAGCGTTGTGATAGAAAGTTTGAAAGTTATGCTGATTGGAACAAAAAGACAGCTGCATGATTTTGTTCGAAAATAACAACCATTTAATCTTTTTACATTCATTCAACACTACGCGTGTATTAAACAAACGCTATTCGTATATTTCCTTCACCAAACTTAATCCTCGAAAGATGTATGATTAATCTGAAGGATATATCCTAGTTGTAAGGATCCTATGCGTTTATCAAAAAGGGGGTATGAGTCTAATGGGTTAATGTGTCTGCACAGTTGTAACTTTTTAAGTAAAGAATATTCCAAGATTCATTTCCAGAAAAACCTCCTTGTTTTGACAACACTACGAACTACAACTTTTCAGAACTCTTTCTACAGTTCGAGACGTCAGAATAATATAATGTTCGCACCCTATTGCCTGCATCGGAACACTCCGCATGTGGAATACGCAACCCTGTCTGGGTAGTGGGTCAATGGGTTATTGTGGCAGCGGCGGGACAGCTACGTGTTACCACTAACTGCACAACTTTAAGTCAATGATTTTATAAATTAGGGTATCAAAATGAAATTATATTTCTTTTATCGTAATATCCGTATTGTATACCGACTGAGAACGTAAAGTCGTAATAATTGTTAAAAAGATATTTAATAAAAACTAAATGATATCTTTTAAAAGAGTAAAGGTAGAAAACAAATAAGGGACGGTAGGGACCGAAGTTGATTTTGTCAAGAATAATTTTTCATAGACTTATTTTGCCAAATAAACTTGGGCCATTTATTAAAAGATTGTTACAAGACAATAAAGAAGCGCTGCTGAATAGTATATTTTTTGCTTCTACTCATTAATTTGAACAAATTGAAGTAACCATAAATCACTTTTCTTCTAGGTCTTAATAATAAGTTTTAATTTTAATTGTGGCCATCTTGTTGAGTTAATATTATGAATGCTAAATCACCAACATATTGTCAAGAACTCGTAACTTTGTCGTTAATAAAAGAACTCATCGGAGAGTGCGAAACTCACACCGTTGTATTGATTAACATAATTAGTACATCCATTGTGAAATACTGCACCGAGCCAATACGTAACATCATTACACACTGAATGAAATGAATCATTAAGTCTGTCAGCATTCCATCAATTAGCATTTCATGGATTGTAAAATTGAATTATATTCATATTAACAGGTGACCACAATTTTATAATTAGTTTACCCATAACTTCGCTTTCAACTCGTATTAGCTGCTAATTGATAAATTAAACACGCTAACATTTTGGAATATATTACTGAATTTATGATTTCAATATTCAGTGCAATGATTAATAGCTTTTGCAAAGATAGGTTATAAATAGTGATTTAGACATAAAGTCAATGCAGACTGCAAGACAAGAACTTAATGCGATGACAGTTGTCCTCGACAGGACACTTAATCTAATGTGGTTCTTGGACCCTGTTTCGCAAAATGGTGGCGTATTAATAATATAATTTTCTTTGCTAGTTGGCTTCGGCCTTGCCTGTCAACGACCTAGCACCCACTTTCCTGAGATGTACAAAAAATACGTCGATATAATTAAGATTATAAGTCTACACTGCAACGTAGACTATGTTAAATTAACACATAACACCCTTAGCCGTAACCCGTCCCAGACCCACTATTGTAAGTAAACTTATCATTTTATTCGGCGGCGGCAGATGTGGAAGTTTAACTCATCATTTCGAGATCGCGAAATCGCTTGGAAGTAATTCGCGAAGGCGAGCTCTCCGCAGACGCTTTACTTACAAGCACTTGAACTTTCTTGGGAGCAAGTTGGCCGGCTTTCCACTCATACACTCCGTAACGACAACTTACTCACTTTTGCTCACTTGAGGCTTAGCCCCCGCAGATATCAAGGGTGCGCTTTACAATTTGTTTGTGGTTGTGAAATTGTTTTGTGGATTGATTAAATTATTTTGTATTAATTACGCTGGTAAGTGATTTGTGGGGAATTAGTGACTATTTAAATTTTGTTAATCATTGGGTTGATCGTGATATTTTACCCGTATGTATACTTACAAAAGTTACGTGAATAAAACTCGTTTGCTGATGCGTTTTTCGAGATAAAAAAACAAGTCAGTTTAACGCATTTTTCAATCATAGAATCGACGACATTAACATAAACAAAAATTATATTTCTGTTCACGCGTGCACCTGTACGTCCACAGATCCGCTGCCTCTAAGAGTAACGTGAGTATAAATAATTCAGTCGATGCGAAGCCTGCTCCCTGCTCCCCAGGGCTTTGCTCCGAATACCAACATCTGATCTGTGATTGCGCACGATAAATCTATTCCTCTCAGCACACCGATTGTTGTTTATCCCTCGTAAATATTCTGTTGCAAATAAATATATTCACATCTCATTTAGAGAGCATAACATTTGTTTTGGTGAGTGAGAATTTTGGTTAAAATTTTCACGTATAAAAGTCAAAAGAGAATGGAAGGCGACAATAATGTCTAGGTATGGAATGTTCGCCCCGTGGCTGGGCGGGCAAACAAGCCAAAGCCGTGAGGGTACGTGACACGCAATACAAATCCCAGCGCGGTGCATGCTAAACTCGCACGGTTCACACCAATTCAATTGTTATTTTGACAATTATGCGATCGGTATGTGCGAAATATTTGTATTGTGTTTTGTTTTTGAACAGCTGCGCTTTGTGCAGTGTCGTTTAAAAAACACGGAATCTTCGACCATCATGGGAGTTTCGACCTCGCCTAATTTTTTTTTTTTTTATCCTGCTCTGTCCCACTGTTGGGCAAAGGCCTCCCCCATTTCTTTCCAACTCTCTCGGTGTTTGCCTTCTCTGGCCAATCAGTCAGAAACGAGCCCAAATCGTCAC
This sequence comes from Noctua janthe, assembly GCA_910589295.1. Classification (NCBI taxonomy): domain Eukaryota; kingdom Metazoa; phylum Arthropoda; class Insecta; order Lepidoptera; family Noctuidae; genus Noctua; species Noctua janthe. Next base: position 8,402,633 of record OU342560.1, read on the forward strand.
GCCAGCGTTTCTTGGGTCTGCCTCGGTGACGACAATCGTCTCCAGGCAACCACTATGTGACGAATCTGGCCCATCCCTATCCTGGAAGTGTGACCCGCCCAATCATATTTTAACTGTCTTGGAGCGTATTGTGGTGTTCCGCATTCGATCGGTGATTTTGATGATTAAAATGCTACGCTAAAATAAATGAAAATAAATAAAATTCAGATTTCAGTTTGAGCCATCAAAGTTACTATTCAATGCATCAATCAGTGCATTGAATAGTAACTTTGATGGCTTATATTTCATAAATGTGGCGCTTTAGAAGATTTTGTCTCATTCAATAAAAAATGTCGAGTTTAGGCAAGCAAAATAATTCAAACCTCTTTGGTACACAGGTAGACAGGAAATGATCTAAGTCAGGACGAGGTGATACAAAACATTTTATCCCGCTAGTATATTACCGAGAAATAATTTTCAACCCTCAAACGAGCAAAATCGCAGGCAAAAGCTAAATAAAATTGTTTTGAAAATGAACCATTATCAGTGAATTACTTTAAATGTATCACAGTCCTCGGAAACCAGTACAACCAGTCAGACAGTACAGACAGAGAGAGTGAGTGGTTTCAGTCAGTACTCTCAAATCGAAAATTTAGCTCAAAATAAATTAATAATTTGCCAAACTAAGGAAAATAATGCACTGCAATTTGCAATCTTTTGTGAAGTCCGATTCGAGTAATCAAATAAACCGCTACTGAAATGATTTCGTGATTCCAAATATTTTAATTGACAAACAGAAATGCCGGGAAAATAGCGCTTAAATTGTGCTTGCATTTGCGGGATGTTAATTCAATGAATAAACATCACGTCAGAACAACATCAAAATCCACTTCCTACTAGCTATGGCGATGCCTCACTTGCCATGCATTCAATTAAGCTCACTTTTTATGCAAACCGAATGCACGTTCACAGGTGAATCTGTAAGTCAATCACGCTATTATTACCTCCACAATCATTACCTCGTAAAAGTGTGATTATGGAATATTATTCCCATTACCACGATTGTCCCCCCAAGAAAATTCATTATATACTAAGACTCATAACATCTAAAGCACAGTTTGCGTGACTTTCCATAATTATCACGAAAATGATCACGTTTACTTGGATGCTACATTCAGATTTCATAAAACAAATTGTTGGTTTTACTAAAACTTTCCTTCAATTGTATTAGTTGAAAATTGATCGCTAATGTTGTTCGAAATTTTTGATCGTTAACCTAATTTAGTTGATCGACCGCGTCGCCGTACGCACATGACCAAGTGCGGGTGGTATCGTGGGTAATTGACACGCCGCTATAAGAGGCTTCGCTGACTCCGTGCCTACAAGCGTTTGTTTCAACGGAACATAAAATTTACATGTACATAAGTTATTTGCGCCGGAGGTGCGTCAGCTCGTAAATCTCGCGACAAGGGGATTTCTGTTTGTGAAGTTTCTTTTTTTATTTCCACTTTATCTGTGTAACGCAAAGGACTGTGAATACTCAGGCGCAACTCTGAACCCGCTCAACTTCAATAAATCAATTTGTGCACTTACCCGTACTTATAATGTTCTCAGAGAGTTTGGCACGTGTCGAGACCGACTCTGAATATGTTACACTTTCATCGCATAAAGTATGTGAGCGTAATCCTATATTTTTATATCACAGGATACTTATGGAACTCTTGTTTTAACTTCTTTTCCTACTTTTAAATAACACTGTACGTGTGTGACAACTTATTTTTATACTTCTGTATAAATGAGCATAAAATTATTCACAGCCTACCTACTTCGTGAAATGTTAAACTGTCGCTGTCATTCTCCTATACCCAATTTAAGCCATTTAAGAATCACTTAAATGCTGCAGAGCCTTTTCAACCGAAGTAAAATAAGCAGTCGAAACGGTTTGTCCGGTTCGTCGTGTTCATTTTGCATCACAAAGTTAGATGTGTTTGTCGTTCTATTTTAAACGCGATAACGCCAACTTTCCAGTCCTCGAAATGTGAATACCTTGTTGCGAAAATGTGACTAACGGAAACTGTGTACAAGTAACTCCGCTGTCCTTCGGTGGCTCACACCGCGCGCACTCCCGCCAGCCTGCCACCCTACAGCACTCACGATATACTCGTGCGCGCGGCGCCGCCTGCCGGCCACCGGCACCGCAACCCATTCAAATCTCTTTATTATTACAACAAACAACGTTATTCACTTCTTACACCACGTTTTTTCACTATATACGTTATACGCGTCACAAACACAAAGGAAAGTTGCCTACATACATGTTAACGCCTGCAGTATTTGAATTTCCTTGCACAACAGTATATCACAACTAATCCTTTCTGAGGTTGACATTTAGATTTATGGCAGACAAAATAATTTTCAAGTGGTTGAGTTTATTAAGTAAGATTTTCTGTAAAATAGAACTAATTTAATGTGACCCTTTTCGTACGAAACTGTCACAAGTGATACTGTGATGCTAGTCGTTGAGTGATACTCTTTAGAGTTACTTGGTTTGGAAAATTCCGAGCGTTTTCATTTTTATTTTCTGGCAAAAGGATTAATTTAATTATAACATAATATCACACCTGTAATCTCCGAAGTGTAAGGCAGAGGTTTATCTAATAGTACATTTTGCTAGTTATGTTTAAGTCCCATGCAATAGGGGGCGTGCCTATTACCATCAACCGGGTACAAATCCAGACTACGTGGCTGATATTGATAAATATAACTCAATAGAATAAATACGCACATATTTAGGTTATACATAAGTCAAGCTAGCTATTTGTACTAAACTGGATTCTCTAATTTCCTGTGTAGCGACGGAACGCAACTCATTGCTGGCCGTTATAATTAACTACTTGGTAATTACATTATTAATGTATTTTGTAGCGAAGGTTTTGAAACAATAAACGGTTTTAATTCCAATTAAATACACCTCCTTAATCTGACAACAAATTACTGAAGGAAAGAACGTCTTAGCAGAAATTAATCAAAATCTTACTGCTTGACATTTTAAGACAGAAAAGTGTATCACTCAAAATCCTCTGAAATACACAATTTCTACTGGTATGAATTATGAAAATTGATACCATAGGTTAAGCCGTGCTTGCCTAGGTTGTTCTGTGGATGGGTGACCACCCATTACATACCGAGTTTCCTCCGTGCCTCGGAAAGAACGTTAAGCCGTTGGTCCCGGGTGTCATTTGTAGATCTTTGACAGTCGTTAGGTAGTCAGTGGCCCAAAAAGTCTGACAACTAGTCTTACCAAGGGGTATCGTATTACCCAGTACTAACTGGGTTGTGGAGGTCAGATAGGCAGTCGCTCCATGTAAAATACTGGTATTCAGCTGCATCCGGTTAGACTGGAAGCCAACCCCAACATAGTTGGGAAAAGGCTAGGCAGATGATGATACCATCATTTAAACGAACTTACAATTCAATACTGGTCGACTAATCATTGGGTGTTACTAGTGAACGTCATAAAAGAGCTACCAGTGAATTTAAATGTTTCTGCAAATTTAAAAGTTCACTCGGTCCCGTTTCCTTACAGACCGCGGTTACCAACTTTATACACTTAATTTAAATGAAAATTTCTTTTGTTACGACTTTAACATATGATCCGTTTAAAATGTAAAGGTAGGCGTGGAAGAAAGAGGTATTAGCATTCATTTAAAACTTTAAGTTTTTCATATCATTTGCTAACTTGATATTACAATTATTATAACCAACCCTGAAGTCTTAAGGAAAATGACAATAAACATAATTTGCACATTTCCCCAAAGTTATACCTCCGTGTTCTGAATAAAAATGATTTTGAAAGTGAAACATAAACATTACACAATATTATTTTTAAAGAGTCAAGCTAAATTAGCAGGAACAAAAGCAGGAAGGGCGAAAGTTAACTTACAGTTGAAATTAATGAAGATTACAAAATTCACGGCCATTGAGTTCCCCGCCTCGTCGAACCTTTGACTCTAAGTTGCTTGTTAGACTAAATTGAGAGAAATAATAGGACTCATTTGTTTGGTTTAAAGGTTTCCAGTCCCACCCGACGGCGGAAGTTATTATTTTACCGCAATCCGAACGCCCAATAAAGTAATATTGTCCTGTTAATTGTGGACAATTTATGTCAGTAAAAATGAATACCTACCTAGTCATCATCAGCATCATCTGCCTAGCCTTTTCCCAACTATGCTGGGGTCGGCTTCCAGCCTAACCGGATGCAGCTGAATATCAGTATTTTACATGGAGCGCCTATCTGACCCAACTATTACTGGGATTATTACTGGGTAATATCATAACCCTCGGTAAGACTGGTTGTCAGACTTTCGGGCCACTGACTACCTGTAACGACTGTCAAAGATCTACTAATGATAGCCTCGGAAAGCACGTTAAGCCATTGGGGCTTAACGTGCTTTTCGAGGCACGGAGAAAACTCGGTATGTAATAGGTGGTGACCCATCCACGGACCAACCTAGGCAAGCACGGCTTAACCCAAACATCGACCCGAGAGGCTGTTATTATTTAGAAACGAGCTCCTCTCCCCAGCTCTTTCTCCTTTTAAGTACTTAAATACTAGGTAGATATCTAGTATTTTAGAATTTTTACAAGCTAATGTGTGTGCAACACTTTTTAATTGCATAAATCACAATAAAGTCAAGTCAAGACATCTACCTACTACAGACAAATGATGAAGGCTTACTTAAAGGGTCTTGTAGGTACCCTAAGGGTACAGGACCCCAATTAACTAACAGGTTGTCAAACTCATGTCATTGTCAACTCCTGTGATTGGTTGACCGAAACGACAACAGCCTTCAATTGACGTAAGATTTGACAGCAGATTAAATTCGATAGGCCTTTAGAATTAGAGGCAGCTGTTTATTATATTTGTCTCAATATAATCACAGTACTTACTACTTAACACTTTATTCAGAAGGAAAGATGCTTGGTGTAAATATGTTAATTTTATTATACGGGATAATTTCCTGCATATAGTTTTATTAATTTATTTAAGAAGTTGAGAAGTTCAAGTTACCGCGTTGCACAATAAATACCAGATACCTAGTTTTTTTAAAACAGATTTCAAATGTTCATTTAGAATATAAATTATACATTTTCGAGCCACTCTGGTTGCGCTTATATGATATTGATTACTTAAAACATGATTGGTTTATTATTTATAGCGTAAACATAAGACCACTGAATATAATCATAATCTCCAATATTATCAATTAGTTTATAACGAAATGAAACTAATTAAGTGATCATAGAAACATTTGTCCAGTAGAAGTTCAACTCATCTTAATATAAATGCATAATTTATTTAAGTAAATACGTCGACCAGATTAAATTAGATGGGTATAGAAAGTGATACTGAGAGTTTCTCTGTTACATTTTGTAGATTCTATATAAGATTGGCACGTTAATCAATTTTCTTGAAAAATATTTCTATTTTAATGGATGCTAAGCATAACCATCATGTACAAGAAGGACTCAAATGAATTAAGTACACAAAATCAGTTGAACACAAAATTCCACAAAGTCAGGTTTAAATAAAAATCTTTTTATAAAAAAAACCCATTTGTTTTGTTAATCGACTAATTTTCATAATTAAATGTAAAAAGTTATGCAGAACCCACACTATTTTTAATGATAGTCTGTTTATTTTATTACGGCCGATTCATTTTATTATCTAGTCTTTCCATACCATAAATTTAAATAAAAGACAGAGAACTTGTTTTATAATTTATTGAAGGCATACTGGCCTAAAATAAATCAAAATAATTAAAAATATAACAGTTTTAATTTAAAAAAATCGCTAGTGGCTGCGCTACTACAATTTTCGGAGAAAAGTGCTGGTATTTTCCATAACGTCGATTAAAAACTCTTTTGTTTTATTTTAATAATAATAGTTTAAAATCTTCGTGGTTGACCACGAAGATTTTAAAGTAGTGTTTAAGGTAGTGTTTAATTATAAATTTATCGAATAAAATGATTAAGATATTATTTAAGATTCAACATTCATGATTGGTTAGTTTTTCGGGAATAATTTTGCTTTACCTTTGTATCACTCCGAGTAAAATCTTTATTTATCTGCACACATAAATAAAATTAAGGTGTCTGTTTGTAATTATTACAAAAAAAAATTAATAAAACATGTAACAAAAAATCATTTATTTTATTTTTTGTCTGTTTCTGTTTGTTGTGGCTAGTCTCCGAAACGGCTGGACCGATTCTGTCATGACTTTTACAGGCAGATAGCTGATGTTATAGGGAAATTTTATTTTAGAAAAAGTATTAGAGTTCTGTGCAAAAAAAATGAAAACTTTTGAAATTGTGACCAAAATCCGATACAAATCGGGAAGTGACGTTTTTATAATAATTTGACGCAGACAAAGGTCGCGGGTGACAGCTAGAAAAACATAAGATGCAGTAATTTAACAATACCGAACGATCGATATGTTATATTGGTCCTTAGAAATCGCGATACGATACAAATTAATTGTAAGCTGTATCTTAAAAAAATTAGTTCTGACTTTTTTGGTGCGAAAAATAAATCAATTGATCAAATCAAATCGTAATAGCATTGAGAGCAGCGTCCCTTATTTTAACAATTTACGGATCGTGTTAGTAAAAGTGTCTCGTTTACAAGAACTATCTATTTTTTTTTTTCATTTTGGTATTTTACTTGTGTTTCGCCAGAGGTCTTGAACTGGTCAACTTAATTTATTACACTTACAGGAAATACTCCGAAGATGATTCTGAATTCTGTTACTTATAACAGTTACTTATTTACTTCCGTTGAATAAATTTTAGTACACAATCAACACCCACTAATAAGGCCAAATCTGATATTTCTTTAAAGCTTTAAACTTTGATAGCTGATGTAAACCAAACTCTTGTACAATACTTGTTTATTATATCAATCTTCTTGTTCTTTATCGTGTGATTAGTGCCTAACCTGGTGTCAGAGTTTTTATGCCGCCCATGGGCCTCTGACTTGGCTTTACATGCCGTCGAGAAATATCTCTCAGGTATGCTGGTTTCCTCACAATATTTTCCTTCACCGAAGCAAGTGCAGCATTATATAAATATAAACAAGTATTGTACGAGACAAAATCTGGCTGATGCCAGCTGTTGTTTTCAACAGATTTTTGAGTGACAGAAAATTTGAGAAGAAAAAAGTGACGGACAGTAAGCAGGGCTAAAATATTTAAACCTTTTTTTTATTATAGTAGGTGTTGATTGTATAACTGTAAATGATGTATGTTTCAGTCTCTTGGGCACATTACCAGCTGACAGCGTTGAGGAGGAGTTTTTTGATGCCCTTTTATAGTTTGTTGTTAGTTTAGTTTATTTATTTTAGGTTATTTAATAGTTTTTAATTAATTTAGTTAGTTTACTCTACTTAATTAAATTTCTGCTCGTTTAGTTTGCTATTTACCACTATTTAAAGTACGAGTATCTACTATAAACTTTAATATTGAAGACATAAAAATCTTACACACTTTTTAGAAAAGAGTTCAATACTTTCAGTTTTTTTAACATTTTATCAATCGCTTGGCCAATAGTTTTATTTTATACCATTTGGCTGCAATTGAGATAATTTGCCATCCTTTTCATTGAAGAGTGCTATTCTAAACTATCCAATCTTCCCTTAAGTATAAGATCATGTCGACCTAAAGCGTATATATTTTTATATCAATAAGATTTAGGCAGAGCGGTAAATTTATAGTTGGAGGTTTTACGTAACACACATAATAATAAATAGTGTCTAATACTCAAATCGAATCTCCCTCCTTTTGAAGGCTGCTCAAAATATGTGTTTTGAGCCTTTTTGAGTGAATAGGAACCTACCAATTCACAAATTCTAACCTCTTTTTAGCAGGGACTAAAAATACGACAACTTTCACTTCGGACCACATCGTTATTTCATGCTTCTATTTTCGTGACACACAAACGAACACCTTCTACGTATTATGTATTATTTCACTGGCGTTCTAAAACCACAACCTAACATTTATACTCAAACTTTTTTATTCTCCGCATAACTATAACGGGGGAACTTCTTAAAGATTTAGATAGAACTTTCACTCGTAAAAATCTCAGCGTCCCATAAAATAATGCTAAAAGATTTAGCTCATGTTTTAACAAGGCAGACAATCCTGGGACAGGTAAAAACAAAGTTCAAAGGAAAACGTGAAAAGATGATACTCACTTTCGTCCTTTATGGTCGGTGTAAACTATGTGGTTTCTTGCGGCGGGAGTCTGCCGACTCCGGCCCAGCGAGTGCGCCTCCATCATCCGCGGCCCATGCTCCGCCGGCTACAGTGGCTACACAGTGGCTGCCATGCAGAAACAAATCTGTGCTTTTAGCCTAGCCACACACAGCCGCGAAGCCAACTGTCTGAGTGTTCAGTTAGTGACCGCTTCGGTGAATTACTCCCCGGCCACGTTTAACAAGTTCGGATGGCCGGCTTGTTAGAGCTCGCTGCTCTCCACCGACATTGTATACACAGTTTCGACTTCTTAGCTGTGAAAGTTTCACCCGCTCTGTTGATTTTGTTTGTTAACATTGTCCTGTTCAAGAACTGTTCTAGATTTATCTCCTTTGTGTTTGTTCACTTTGTAAAATCAAGCGCAGCATGGACATTTCGTTTTGTTTCGGTTTTCATCTGTTATGAACTTATTGTTCAAACTTGGCTTTAAGTTTTATTATATTAAATTGTTCATCTGTAACGAAAGTCCTGCTGTTAAGCTACGTCTTCTTATACCCCAATTTCAAAAGTTACTTATTGAAGTTATATACTAGATTTTAATGAGTTGTGCAAATATTTATTACAAATAACCCTTGTAACAAGTAGTACTGACTACTGATCGTCACTTAATAATGTATGATTAGAGGTACATATACCATATCTCAAGAGACTTGTTCAAAGTCTTGTGGCAACTTACATAACCATTTACTCAAATGTACATTGGAGGACAATATACCTGTATACAAGGGAGTACATAAAACTGTTTACATAAGCACTTATTTATCTTCTACGAGTAGGCGGAGCTTGGGATCGAGGCGGGCTTATTTGGAATCGACAAGGAGGTGGAGTGGAGGCATCTACTTGTTTATCAATGCCTTCTGAGCTTAGATATATAGAGCCTTTTGTAAGAAATACAAAAGAGATATGATGTTCCGAAGGACTAAGAATAGAATTTAAAATTTAGGCCAAAACTGTGACCTATAAATTATACGTCACACTATAAATATATATAATTAAACAGCTACTCACTAATAGGAATGGATATTTTCAGAATCAAATATTTCCTAAAGGTTAAAATGTTTTCTCGTTTCATAAATTATATTTCGCAAGACAGTGTACAAATGGGCTTTAATTAACTGGGGAATGTCGGCGAAACAGCAAATATGCCAGGATCGGCCGGCCGCCCCGCGCCCGCCGCCCGGCCACGCTAACTACGATTTACATTCCCTCTTATTTATTTACAAGATACAGCAACACAATTTAATTTAATTTACAGACTGGGGTAATTTTATTTCGCAAACTGACTAAGGAATTGCCGAACATTAATCAATATGGAAATAGAATACGTATTGTTTAAGACTGCTTGCAGAAATTTTATTTTTCTAGAGCTTAAATTCAAATTAAAAGCTAACTTTACTTGAAATAATACGAGGGTTGAATATCCATAAAATTGTACTTCAGTGCAGCGCATGTATACTCTCTACAATTAGTCCCCAACAATATTTTAATCGGCCGTAGCCGTGGAAGGGTAGTTATTAAGTTCACTGTTACGTTGATTTTAGAAAAGTTTATTTAATAACAGTGTGTACATTTTATAACTACAGATACCAAGTAACATGAATGCATGCGTGAACAATCACTGAAAGCTACTTTAGAACTGAGCTAACTCTACATTCTCCCGCGTGCGAACTAAGTTACGCTCGCGGCGCGGATCCCGGCAGAGCGACCAGTGCACTCACCTCCAAGGCTCACAGCCGACTGAGCGCTGTACTCTTTACTCTAAAACATTATCCTTCCAACCGAAATTCAAACCATCAAATACTCACCATATCGCCCACAACTTAAAGTTCATTTTCGCTTTCCTTCCATCCCTGAAAGCCTTTTCAACGATGGAGTGAGAATTCGGGAGAATACGTCAGGAAAATCTAATTCTTCGTACGCGAACATAATGACGGCTTTAGAACTGAAGATGACGGGAGCCTCAAAATTTTCGTGAGATGACGAGCGTGCGAAGTAGAAACCTCTATGTTTAAGATCTGAGGGTTCATATTGCAGGTAATGTGCCGCCAGAGAGGCGGTCGTAAGGCTTCGAGGGGTGGCGCGTAAAACAGGCGCATGCGTAAATCTCTTGAATTATTTCTCAAACTCTGAACTAAGTTGGACTGATTAGTGTTTGAGTCACAAGTAAAAAATATTATCGACAGATTGATATTCAATTATGTATAAGATTTGCGAAGAGAGCATTGGAATACCATTTTGAAATTGTTATTTTAGGTACCCATTGTGGTATTTTTAGGTGCTGGAAAAAAAAACATTCTGGTAATATTTTAAAGCATCGTAAAATTCGTGCATACATTCATTAATAATTACAATTAATATTACAGTCATCGTACTTGCGAAGCATATAACTGATCTGGACACTGGACAGTATTTCCCAAGAATTTGTTCGTTATAAATAAAAATATTCAATACCAGATGGCTTCTGAATACGCTGTGGGTTCGTAGTATTTTTATAATTGATATTTTAACATGGGTGTAGCTGTTTCAATTTCTCCATTTATTTAATACTCGTGATTAAAACTTAAACTTCTTTTAAATGATGATGATTCCAGCTAACATTATTGCAGGCATAAATCTATACTAGTATTATAAGGCTGAAGAGTTATTTGTTTGGTTGAACGCGCTAATCTCAGGAACTACCGGTTAGAATTGAAAAAATCTTTTAGCGTTAGATAGCCCATTTATCGAGGAAGACTATAAAATACGCAAGGCTATACACGCTACGACCAATAGGAGCGGAGCATTAATGAAGAATGGTTCAAAAACGGGGAAAATAGTATTTTTATAATAATTTCACGCGGATGAAGTTCGCGGGCAACAGCTAATTCAATATATTCTGTTTGTTTTTCTAATTCTGCCATTCAATCATTTCCTATACACCGTGACTTTTTAGTCGTCTTAAAATGGCAGCCCACTTCATATATTTAATGACTACTAAACATTCATTAAAAAAAAATTGTATTTATGACATTTTATTAATTTAAAAATATTTTTCAGAATTATGACGCATTACGCAGTTAAACACCCTGTTGCGAGCGATTATCTACTCGACTTGAGCGCTGGGTAGGTATGTTCTCCCGTTTGTCACGTAAATATAATTAACAGGATGTTTCATAATTTTATTGTAATGTATAATTTATTTTTCTTTGTACCTATTAAGGTAGATAAAAAAAAAATCGCGCCTAGAACAATTTTATATCGGGTAAATTGAGTGGATCACCTTTGTAAGACGACTAAAAATTCACGGTGTATAATATGTTTTACAACTGTGTTTCTTTCTGCACTACTTCTTGCGTTTGGTAGAAATAAAGCTCCTTGGAAAGGTTTTTATATGGAAATACTGTCAGTGTGTGCTACAACCATACTTCGGTCTTTGAATTGCAGGCACACTTTGTTTTGTATCTAGTGTACAGGTCAGTTTTTTTTCTTGCCTACATGGTGTCCCACAGCTGGACAAAGGCCTCCCCTTTCTCTTTCTATACAGGTCAGATAATCGAAGTTAACAATCTTTTGTTGTAATCATATTGTGAAACAAGAACATCTGCTGTCAAACTGTTTTACAGTTTGGCAGACTTTTTGCTTGTTATTGTTAATAATGATTTTGAATAAAGGCCTAAAAAAAAACAAGTCTAGTGCGAATCTGACTCGCTCATAAAGGGTTCCGTAGAACCAAACAATATAATAACAATATTTTTAACGCTCATTCATATGTGTGTGTGTGTAAATGAGTACATTTTATCTTTATAATACAATAATAGGCCCACTAACCTTTTTAATTGACCTTTGAAAATTTTGTTATATCATTCACTGACTTTGTTCGTTTTTTATAGTATGTTAATGAAAATGAGTAGGGTAGTTTGATGAAAAAGACCCATATCTCAAAAACTAAATATCAAATCTTATTCAAACCAATTTGCGTTGAAAGTTATTTTTATATTCTACAAAACCACATTATTTCAGAATTTTCGTTCTTTTACTTTAAAAATTAAAGGGGTGGTAAAACATTTTTACGGCTTTAGAAGCGAGTATCTAATAAACCATTGACTTAAAAAAAAAAGGTATTTTATGAAACTACGTCATTTTTCAGAAGCTGTCCACACAGGTACATACATATACACGTGAAAATTTAATTTTTCAACCCCACATGATGATGCCATCTAGCCGATTTCGGCCACAGCGATTGCATTCGATGGCTTTCTAGGGAGGTTGTCGAGAGCTTTGGTGTGCTGCTCTATAATGTGCTCTCAAGTGGCTAGCATACCCAACTTTGGCCGAAAAACTCCGAGCACAAAGCGGACATGTCAGAACACCATTGAAGAAATCGAAACTTTAAGTCTAGCTGCGACCTTCTTCTCTCTTCGAAGGCGTTGACCTGCCGATGCACACGACGTCTCCACTCGGGCCGATTTTGCGCCTGCTTTTCCCACACTAAGGGGTCAATTTCGCATCTTTTGAAGTGTCTATTCTGAACACCCTTGTAACGTAAAAACTGACTACCACGTTTCTGTTTTCCTTCCTGGAGTTCAGAATAGAAAATGCGCTTCGCCAGTCTCTCTTCGTGCATTCTAGAGACATGCCCGCACCACCTTAGCTGACGTCTAATCAAGTAGGCCTCTATGCCAAGGACCAACCCCACAAGTGTGGTGGTGGCACTACTCATTTTTTTTTCATAATTTTGCCTCACTTTTGTTTAGCGGTTCATAGAAGGTACCTACTATCCAAATTTCAACTGTGTGGTGTCAACAGTCTCGGCGTAAAATGACTATGTCATACTTACGGACAGACAGACAAGACGAATCTATAAGACGGGTTCTGTTTTGCAACATTTGGCAACGGAATCTCAAAAAGTGGCCCCAACCTAATACGTGCATGTAACACCAGGTCAACAATATCCTGTCGGTCACTTCCATTGAGTCTGAATGTCCCGCCCAGTTGATATATCTGGATATACAGGCTAGCCCGTATTGTCCAACTGCAGGGAAAAGGCCATCTACTCCCTTTTTCCATACACTTCCATACTCTTATAATGTGTAGGCCAGTCCTTTTGGAAGGAGTCGAGCGCATCCAGCTATCTTCAGCTTGGTTTCCAGCTGCCTCGCTTAGTGTAAAAATTCTTGATTGTTCTTTTAGCCGACAGCTGCGACATGCGACAGATAGTTGGGCCCATTCAACTTATTAAATGGATCTAAATTACAAACTTCGAACCTGGCAAACAAACATCAGGTATTGAGCTCCATAATTATTTGAGTATTTTTGGAATGAACATGTCGATTATTCACCGTTTTTTCTTTTTTGAAACCCTTGGAGAGCTTACCAGGTGCTTTCGCTCAGTCAGGCAGATTTCTACCGTCGCACCCAGAGACAACAAACTCTTCTCATCGAAAACATGTTAGCACCAATATGTAAAAGCAAATTAAAATCACCTGAGTTCAATAACTAACCTTTATAAGCAGCATTAACAAAACACAGGAAACGTTCGCCAAAATAACGTCACAAAACATACAATCAATGTCAATCATGGTCCTGCACAACATTAATAAGAGATAATGAACAAGCGCGACATCGACACGACTATTAATAAAATGTAAGAGGTAAAATATTAGCGGGGCGTCCGCGGCCGGAGTGGCGGCGGTGCTCTGTGTAACTCTCAATATGAGCTTTGTTACCGCTTTGTGCCGCCATTTCTTGTGTCACTGCATTGAATATATCGGGTGCTTTCCTTTGTGCACGGAATATTGCTCGTCTTTTGTCGAAATGAACGTTACCTTCCCAAGAGTTGTTTCAGCAAAGAATTTCGCGATTGCAAAGTAATATTTCCCCTTAAGAATTTCAATGTGTTTCTTTCATGTCAGAGATGACTTTACTTCAGATTATATTGTGTTCGGAAATGTTGTTTCAAGTTCGATTTTCGATATCAACGGTTCTTTGACGAGTTGTTTGGAATATTTGTGTGGAACTATCAATCTTTTTTCTTTTTTCTTTGATATTTGCTCTGAAAGTTTCCTAAATCCGAGCCATCCTTTAAATTAGTTTGTAATAGAGATAGCGAGAATACTAGATAAATATAATTATTATTATAGAGTAAATCCTTTGTCCGAGTAATTGCATTGGCTTTGCCATTTCAAGTCCAATCGCCATCTGACCACCAATTAGAGTGGGATTAGCGACGGTGGGAGATCGCCGTGTAATATACTCTTGAGATTGCTTGTTAATTATTTCAAAGTTCTTTCTAACAAACTTATGTTATTTCATTGTTTATTTAATTAAGTTATAAATTTTAGTACATCTTGTGATTACAAAATACAGATTCCATTACATGAAACTAAAGAGTTTTTAAGTCGAATATTAAAATATTGGTTAGCAGTAACGGTTTCTCTCATAAGTTTTTTATTTACTTGCCACATAAGAGTATGATGCAGATCACAAGTAGATCAGCTATTGTAGAGGTTTTCAACCTACTCCTAGATTTGTTTTTCTCTAAAATGTAGATTTACAATACTAATAAAATAATCATGAATTTAAACTTATACTGCCACTTACGGGATATCTTCCGTGATTGTTCATTATTTTGAGCTCCCGATATTTCGGCGCTGTTGCAAGCGCCATGATCGCGGGTTGACTGGAGAATGCAGGTGGATGGAAAATAAAAAGTAATATCATAATATAGAATAAAGAAACGAATGATATAATCAAATATAATAATTAATTTCTTAATAAATAAATGATATAATTAAAATAAAAGATGGTAAGTTGATAAAAGCGCTCTTCCTCTCTCCTTCCTAATTAATTTAATTTTGCTGTGCACGACAGGGTCGATAATTGTTTCTTCATAATTGTATTTTACCACCTGTATATGTACATTATGGATTGAAATAAATAATTTGAATTTGAATTTAAATTAAGATCAGGCAAATCTATCTACCCTCTTTCTTAATATCGGGAGCTCAAAATAATGAACAATCACGGAAGATATCCCGTAAGTGACAGTATAAGTTTAGTTATAAACCGTGAAACCTTAAAACAGTATCATGAATTTGTCTACGAAATAATCTGATATTGTAACCAATAAATAGCAAAGTATGGTATGGTTACCTAAGTGGTTCTACATTGTAGTAAACTTCTCTAACAGTTTGTATATATACTCTCATAGGTTTAATTTTAAGGAAATTAAACTAGCCTAATCTGACCAATTACTATAAACACTAAACAATACTAAATCCAGTATAATTTGTTCTTAAAGTAATTATAGAAGCCGCGTATGGCGTGATAAAAGCCGGATCGGAACCGTATGCCGGCCACGTTGCCCGTTACATTAGGGTGGCGACACACAACGTGCACCGCGGCCGGTTCGGCCAACCTTACACAAAATACACACGGTGTACAAACTTACACCACAAATGCATAAATACTGTGTTCGTAACTAGACACTTGTTAAGTTACAATATTATCGAACCGTGACACTCATTACAAAAGAGAATATCTAACAAGAAAAGTACCACCCATTAGTATTTGTATGCAACCAGTATTATTTTTAAAGGAAAAAAAAATACTACCAGAGGATCTCCAAACTGTATTATTTAAAAAAATAAAAAAAGATTTCTTTAAAATAATGTTTACTTCAGTAGCTGTCGCAAAAGGCATAAATATGGTAGAAAGCCACATTCATATCTATTTAAAACTAAAGGCTAGCAAATTAAAATGTTATTTTCAAAAAACGACGACACGATTTTTTTGTATCAGGTCAAAACTGTAGCAAAGCAGTTAGTTCCTTCACAGAAATCTTTTCACTAATTTAAACCTTTTAACTAGGCCACCGAATCAAACAAACCGACACACTCACAAACTACAGTGTCACAATAATGTATCGATAGTGGTCCCACGTTCGGTTAGCTGGCCGGAGTGTTTGCTCGTCCGTACGTCCGCGCGGCTCCCCGCTCAACCAACTGCTAATTAAGGCTGGATTACCGCCGGACCCGACCGCTACTTACTGTTTACAACTAGATTTGAAGACAAAGGAAATAATGTGCCGAACAATACCTTTCATTTACAGCAAATAGTTTCCTTCCAGTCGCTAATGCATGGTGTGTTACTGTTACACTTAACGCTTGCTGTATAATTTAGTGAGTTGAGAATTCAGACCGAGTTGGTAGTTTTTTACTAGTTAATTACTTTTTATTGTTTAATTTAAAATAATTTAAATTTATTTATTTGCATCAGACACGACGATCCATAATTTTGTTAGTAAGTACACTTAAAAATAATGTTTGTTGGAGATCAAATAATCAGACACATATACACACCACACAATACCATTATAACTAAGTTTTACACAAAATAAAATTTAAATGAATACAATCATTTTTCGTCTAATAAAATATACAGTGTAAAATGTCCGTAATCAAATTTAAAAATAAAAAAAAACGTAATTTCATTACCTTTATTGTCTTGGTGTTTAATTTTCAATGTCAGTAGGTCAATCAAATGCAACGTCACGTGTCGTTGAAAAAGTTTCGGGCTTTGATTATTTTATGAAAAAGTTTAGTTTTTATAAAAGTTTAAATGAACCATAACATTAACAACTCACTGAAAAAACTTTATAAAATGTTATTAAACAAATGGAACATTAGTCCTTTGAGCATTGAAACATAAATAAGAGTGAAACAAGGCGATAATATCAATATCGAACGTTAATACAGTACGCCACAGTGAATGTAGTTGTTTATTCTCGCAACGTCTGCGTACTACCCGCAAATAACAGAAAGAGCAAGTCCTCAGGGCATCGCTTTAGCTTTTCAATTTCCCTTTCGGAATTATTCGTGCTAATCGAATACGACCGCCGGGGTCTGCGACGCGGTCGCAATGATTCATTCATGAGACTAATGTCGCATTCCCACTCAGATATCAGGTATTATTGTGGTCAATAGCACTTACGTCGCCATCGCTTGTCCGGCCTGCTCTTCAGAGATGTGAAGTAGCTTTAACTTTCAGTGGCTGATATTTTTGAGAGATTTATTTGTCAAGTTTGGACCACGTTTCGTGGCAGTTGAGTATTATAAAACATGAAAACAGTTTTGAATAACAAACATTCACACACACGCCTGTCACGCCACCTGTGTACCCAATAGTACACCCACATTTCGCCAGTTTGAGTCCCATGTAATAGGGGCGAGCTTATTGCCATCAACCGGGCAAAAATCCAAACTCCGTGGCTGCTACTGAGAAATTCCTGATAGAAAACAGCTCGTTTTGTATAAGTACTGTAGAATTTTAATAAGACTAATTGCTTAGCATTTTTCCCTTTAGTTATCAAAATATTATTTATTATTGGCTAATAAACGTATACGTGGTCAGGTAGACCACGGAACTTTTGCAATACACACCGCCTCTAAACAACACAATAAAACAATCATTCACACTAGTCCGCAGCGTGTATCAAAATATAACAGTGATAACAAAACTATCCGATACGCAAACAATGTCCATAGAAAGTTTGAACGCATTGTTCGATATGAGGGTATGAAGGCGTTGCATCGTCGCGTCGCAAATGATGAGGCGCGAGGTATTGTCGCAGCATTAATGAGCGGAGCGCGCCCGGCGCCCGCGCCGCCCGCCCGACCCGCTCCCGGCACCCGGCCCGCACCCGGCGCCCGGCCGGCCCGGACGGCCGCGCGGAAGAGGAAAATTAAACTCCTGGGCCCCCGGCTCGTGTTCATTACTCCACACCCGATTACTCCACCGCTGTTTGTGAATGCAGCTCTAAAGTACCACTGAAAGAGCTGTATGGAAACATTGGAATTAGAAACTGTGATAATTAGTGCTAGAATAATATACTTGCCAGTTTTAATGCGCTAGTGCTACTATAACTTGTACATAAATATGTGGCGCAGTGTTTTGTTGTTTGTAAAACGGAGACTGTTCGGGACTGTTCGGGGAGGGTGGTATAGTCTCTATTTGTTTTTCATTTTATTCTTCATTCAGAGCAATGGTAGAAACATAAAGTCCGTGGGGTATTGCTTTAAGATTTCAATTTCCTTTCCGGAATTACTTGTACTCTAATCGAACACGCGTCAGGGGACCCGGGTGGTGGCGGGGGGTGGCGGCGCATCGCAACCGCAAATTACTCCAGCACTCTGCGTACGAATGTTTAAAATGTATTATTAAGATATTTACAATGTCGCGCTTGCTGCACGAGGGTTAATGTCTAATGACCTTTAATTATTTATTCTTTCCAACTAATCGATTGAGTTGAGTTTTTTGGGTTGTAGGATAGGTTATTATTAATTACTATGATGGTTAATTACTATGATAGTGATTTTTTTGTATATCTTTAGATGACGAATTGATTAAATAAATTTTTATCCTGATGTGGCCCATTATATACGTTGATCAAATTATAATAAAATTAAAGTTCAAATGAAACGTCGAGTGAACTATTGCAATTTAAATATAAACCGAAATAATAGATTTAAAATAAGTAGTTATGCATGGTAACGTCAGTAAGTTATGTCGGGCGGAGGCGCGCGACAGCCGGCTGCTGATTGTAAAGCGCTCACAGACGGAGCCTATTCGATTTCACGGCTCGCCGCGTCCGATATTTATTGTCATCGGTGCAGTTGTACGACACGGCGCCTACTGAACCGCGCTGAAAAATCTCCATTCCCCGAAATCGGACGAAAACATTCCGCTGATACCCGAACCATCAACTTCGACAAAAAAAAATTCGTACTGTGTAAAACGACAAAAACGTGACGTCGACGCGGTTTTAGCAATCGTTCCTTGAATATGTTTGCAAGCAGCTACACGACACCTTGTCTCGTTAGTAAAAAGTGATGTTACGTACGATTTATCACCTGCACACGACACGGAAGGCCCCCGGAGCCGAGCTTCCTTTAAAACCTGTCAGCGCTGAGAACTGAAATGAAAACAAACGCGTGGATTTACACACTTGAAATATTATAGTGGCGATGGCGAATGTACGCCCGTGTCCGAGCGATTCACGTCGGCTTTCATTTAATTATATTATATTTTCATGACTTATTCGACGTTCAATTAGGTATAAAGCTGTATAATCTCTTCACCATGATGGCCCACAACTAAACATCCGACCGGTGGGGCATGGGCGCTGGGGCCAGTGGGAAGTCGTCTGTAGTTTCACTTTCAAATAAATCCAACACTTTTCTACTTTAGTTTTTGTGTTTCTTGCATATCAAATACTACACTCTTCTCCTCCTTTAGAACTAGCAAATACGATCCCAAGTTACAGCTGACAAAATGATGATATCTCGGGAACCCTATCAAGTTCGGCAAACAGTTTGCGAACTTATTACTCGGTCGATAGCCACCGCTCGGAGAGGTTTAACTACTGACCTCCAGTCATGTTTGGCGGAACAATTAAACTGGTCACCCAGTACATTAAAAACCTTCCAATGGCCGAACAAAACTGAATAGACTATAAAGTCATTTTCAGCTAAAAGCGTAAATTGTACGGTGGTAACTCAATAGCAGAGAGATAGTTAATTGGTACAATGCCAACTCGGTGGATATCTTTGTTTTAATTCAATTGTCTCGGAGCTAATGCACTCGGTAGAGCAATCTTAACCGTGTCCCGCCTGATTATGGTAACTTTTCAGGTTACATTACAACTGTACTTCCAATTATTTAGTAAGAAATGATGTCAACTTTCTGTTTCCCGTTATCTTATTTTTAATGCTTTGAAAATGTTAGAGATAATAATATTTTCATGTGGATGTTGTTGCTAGTGTTTTTTCTACATAACTTTTATAACTAGCTCAGGGAAATATTATCGATTTCAAAAAAAAATGAAACCACGTAATTATTGATTAGGATTAACTAGTTTTCCACAACTTTTTTAATTTCCATTAAACAGGTAGGTAAATCAAAACAGTGACCACAAAAATCACAAGCAGCAACCACTCACGAACAAATTCAGAGTTCAACCCTTGCTATTGAGCAGACAGCGACATCAGTGTGTGCTTAGCTAGCACAAACGTCGACAGTTGCGATGCGTGGCACTGAATACGTTCTCCACATCTCCTTATTGACAATCCGAGAGGAATATGTTTAGGCCCGTGATTACCGCCAGGGTTAGGTTAATCATTCCCTTTATATCCGCCGCTGTCAAATACATCGCTGCATTGCACTGATTTGTGTAAGCTCATTGGACATTCATTGATTATTGACTTGTACTCAATTATTCGACCGCTGTTTAATGTTCGCGTTTCTTGTTAGTTTTGGTAGAGTGGTGTAGATGGCGGCGGTGGTTAGATGGCTTCTAGTAGCTTTGTTATTGTCTTGGAACATGAGATAGATAGCTAATTACAAAGCAGGCATTCAATGTACAAGTTTAAGTCATTGTACCAACCATGACGTTAATAAAATAAGGTAGAATGTGAAACCTTTGCGTGCAGACTTTGAAAATTCTTATTTTCAAAATCAGTCAGTTCAGTGCAACGCCTAGTTCAGTTCAGTTTTTTTTTTTTTTAAATAAAGCTCACATCAATTAACTGCCGGAAAAGCACACAAAGACGTATGTATTGATATGAATTAATCAATAAAAGTTCGAAAACAAAAACAAAGAACACCTGATTGACGACAGACAATAGCCGGCGGCGCGTTTGGACGTCGCGTTGGGACAACGCATAGCATGCACGGGCCATCCCTATTGTGAACAATCCGCGAATATGTGTTTGGATTCAGAACATGTTTTTTTTTTAATAACACCTTCATGCCTTGCCTGCTTTATTTTTTCCGATTACAATTAATTGAACTTAATTTCTCGATTTTGCGTGATTATTTTTATTTTGTCAATGGAATACCACACATAATTTATTATTCTCTCTCAATAACAATCAAACAATTCTACCTGATTATACTTCATCCTGACAAAATTGCAATCCACTTAAAGCTATAAACAGTCATAAAACATCATGTGCTATAAAATAACGCTTTACATAACATAATCCTGAAAATTTATGACTACCTTCGAGACAATAATAAGAGTCGTCGACTCACTTACATCGTGATTAAATTATCATTGCAAAGTCAGACTGCTGCAGTTAAAGTTATTTCTCGCTCATCGCTTTCACTGGATTAGTCCGAACCGTTTTATTATGGTATTATTCAAAGCTGTCTTAATATATTAAATAAAACATGAAACTCGAGGGTGAATTACGATTCTGTTTGCCAAAATATTCTTGACACTTATCTTGTTTTGCATCCCCAACGACAACCACATTCATGTGTTTCAAAGTCCGCAGATTATATTAATTACACTACATTACAAAGGTACCTTTAAATTTCATAAGTTGTAGTGTTAAATTGCGCCAGTAAACTGGTAAATTGCTTCAGTAATAAGACCAAAATGAAATATTATGTCATTTCAATTTGAAATGTAACGAAGCCCTACGTATCCTTAGTGGTGCTCAAAATAAATTATTTTAATATTTTAGCTGGCGCAAAATAATGTTGTTAGCTGTTTTCCGGCGAGATTACGAACTAATAACATTACAAAACAAGCTCTTTGCGGGTAAATTATGCATGCACTCTCGGATCATTACCGAGGCTCGCTTGGCCTCAGCTCAAAATCTTACGATTGCTTCGTGAACCAAATCTTTCACAGCATTTTAATGTGTAGGTACTGCTAAACCTGCGCTAATCTACACTAATGTTTCTGACGCCGATTAACGATGATGAACTAGCACATCCGGATGCACAGGTATGCATGTAGTATCGGTTCGGTTGGTCTATATCTATTGGTCAACAATATCGTACTGAGTCTAATTAATATTAAAACTACGTTAGATTACCTACTAACAGAAAGTACACATGCTTTATGTTATGCTTATAAACTTACTATACTGAAAATGGACTAGACAAATTAATTAATCAAATAGATACACAACATATTACCTTGGTTCACCCCACATTACCCAATCAATGTGTGTCGCAACAACACGAAAAGTAATTGTACTAGGTCGAGGGCAACGCTCGGGGCTCCGGTAACATATCAGAAGAGATGCCCCTCCGGGAGTGCGGGATTAGCGCGATCTTTTCCGAATTGAGGGTAAACATCCGAGAGATCCGGTCCCTAGAGCCCACGCTAAGGTGAGCCGGTTTGTTACTTGAAAATCGCATTACACCTCACTCGCTAACTATCAGAATGTACTTTGCCTCGTTCGACGTGCTTTATGATTTTATTAGGTAATTGTCAGATATGTGAGAACTATATAAAAAGTAACTGTTAGAAATAAGCTCTTTGGATCCCTAAGAAGGTTTGCATTCGATTTTACAATTAGGCTGGCTTTACGGAGATGGCACCATTTTCAGTAAAACCGAACAGAATAATATACCTTGTATAATATTCCAACCACCTCTTAATAAAACAAACAATCTGTGCTTATTTTACTTAAACGATGCTTAAACAAATGGACGCGAATTCGGCATACATCGAAGTTTAAAACAAATAATTTGCATTGAGATCGCTTACCATTCTACTCAGAACTGCTAAGATAAAAGCCAGAGAAATCCTCGTGAGCGCTCAAATTCTTGGAGCGCAGTGGCGAACCGTCTTTGCCCGACGGGCGGTAATAAAAACGGCTTAAATAGGATTTTAACCGCGAGTTCCTCGCCTTAATTAAATTGGATTTGCGAGTGAAAGAAATATACGTGAAAAATTCGTGTCGATTATGTCAGGGGAACGAGTTTTGAAATCCCTTTTAGTAAGCGGATTATGTTCCTCTCCCAGAGATTATATTTGTATTACATTTGTTTCAATGCGAGCACTGTTGATAAGAACGTCTTTATTTAAAACGATCTGGAGCCGAGAGCAGCTTTGAGCGCGACGAGACGCGTATGACAGGAAGTAACAGCCGGAGCGCCGCATGCCCCGACGCGCGCGGAACAGGGACACCTACCGGCGCCTTCTTTAAAGCACAGGTACTCGCCGACACGTCTGTTAAATATCATTCCATTAAATACCATGGAGATTACAATAAAGTCATAAAATATCATGATACGAGCTAATATTCTACATTATATGCACTTAATCGCTTTTTCATGGTATTGTACGTGGTAGTAGAAATATTAAAACTCTGAAATAACGCCAGTAACAGCTGCAGTAACGGGGTTTTAATTATCACTTACAACGCCTTTCAGCCGCGGAAAATTACTGCCATAAACCATTTAGAAACAGAATAGCTAAACGATTTAGGATGCCAGTTATAAGAACATGGCCGGCAGTTGTCTGTTTGACGCCTTGTGGCCGAATTTACAAGCGTCGTTAACAAAGTTACATTGATGTCTAAGTGGCTAATATTTATTGGCTTTTTTGCTTGACTTGTGGCTAATTAAATCAGTGGCGGTTCAGTATTGAATAACATTATCCCTCAATTAACATTCGAGGGTCGATTTTTAAAGCGGCTACAAAGGCGGGCCGGTGTAGGCAATAAAACGGCTCGTCCCTTATCCGTCATTCAGCCCTTGGAGATTTCTTCTGGGGGAATAATTTACGTTGATCGCCCGGAAGGGGAGCGTAACTGCCTCACTGAAACTTTAAGCTTTCACTCAGAATGGTTGCGATTCGCGGTGTCTCAACTTTAACTAATAAATTGGTTACGAAAGAATAAGTAGCGATGTAAAATCGATCTTCAATTACTTCGTTAATTTATAATGCGTAACAAGTAATTCCCATCGCATTACGAATGAGATCCACCAGTGCGTTGTAATTCCGTTAAAACATTTAAAACAAACTTTCTACGTGCAGAATTGAGGTGCAGTGTACACAGCAGCTCCCCTACATGGTTTAGTATTTACCTAGTGTTCAAAAGTTCTTTAAATTTGTTTTCAACACCATGTGTTCACGGCTTTTTTAAATTCCCTGCAAAGGGCGGCACCGGCGATGATGACGTCACGTGTCGATGAGTGTGAATAAAGCCTTTGACGCCTTTCGCCGCATGCATTTCAAGCCAGCCGCTTCAATTCCAGTTTACACGCAACCCTTGCCAAGAATCACTTTGCAATAAAAATGCAAAGTTATTTGAACTAATAAATTACAAAGGGGCATTTTTTCATGAAACATACGTAGTGTGCAATTTACAATTTCAAGTCTTGCGTAGATGATTATTCTAATAAGTTTGCATGATAATAAGTTGGTAAAAACCATCAAAATATTAGTTAAATACGAGATTTGACTCAATTCAATTATTCTCTGACTCATTATTTGTTTACATTGCTGCTATTGTTTCCGCCATGAAGCGAGAAGTGAAAGTAGCCGAAAGTTACTAACGAGGGAGAGTATTTAACATTCCGTGAGGCTCGCGAGGCCCGGAGGGACGTCTTGTTAAGAAAAACGCTGCCCTCTGCGACACATCACTCGTAAAACATTGCCTTTGGACCTTCTGGCTGCCACTTCACGTTCAAGGAGTAATATTAAATTGCAAAAAAATCAAATGATTTTTTTATTTAATGAAATACTAGCTGTTGCCTGCGACCTTCGTTCGCGTTAAATTATTATAAAAATATAATTTCCCTATTTGAATCGGATTTTCTTAACAATTTCATGTATTTCTATTTTTTTACACGGCTCCCTAAACCTAAGTTACTGATTATAACATCAGCTATCTGCTAGTGAAAGTCCCGTCAAAATCAGACCAGAAGTTTCGGAGCTTATTTGGTACAAACATACAAAAGAATCTTTCCTCTATATAATATTAGTATACAAGTAGTAAAATGTGAATAAAAGTTATAAAGAAAAGCTTTAATAAATATTCTACCATTTTGAATTGCTGAACCGTTCAATAAATACTATTAAACGTTTTGCTATACTCGTATACAGTTAGCACAAAGTATCTAAATACACAAAACGTCTCTGAAATTAAACACGACTTAACCCATCTGATATCTGATACTACATAACTACTGAGTCCATCTACCTATCAGTAAGTACCTACAGAGTCTCTTTGCTTGTACCACTTGGTCCGGTCCCGTACTAATAGCTAAAAGACCTTCTCCCCACACTAATAAATCCAACAACATACTCTTTCACCAACACGTTCTCCTGCTACAAAAGACTTCAGCCTTTATCAAACCATAGGTACTGAGGATGGTGTTATCGTTCGCCCATAAAAGGGTGTGAACACAGAGCTACACTAATTCCTCTTTACGAGCATCGATGGGTCGATACTATATACCCATTCGTATGTATATAAAACATTTTTTGCCTCTGTTGTGGGCATAAAGACTATGTACAGTTGCTCTTTTTTTATATCGAAAAGAACAAGTTTACTTTTCCACTTTTGAGCTTCTTTTTCGTTTCAGTAGTTGAGCGAGCTTATTCCGCAGAAGTAAGTTGTTACATAATTCGATACGAAATAGCAAACAAAATTATATTGCTCACGTTTGTAATTGTTAGTTTTCGAGAAAGTTGCAATTTAGTTTACTTTTTATATCTTATGTTGGGGTCAAGCAGGTTTAGTTGCACTAACTCGACTTTTAAAAGAAGATTTTTTGGAATAAAGCACCAGATTTTCATTGGATAAACCACACATACTTCAGTAGTATAACGTACGTTAGCTCTCAAAACGGAGAGCTTTTATCATGTCACCATAAAGGAGAGTGCAGTGGTCGATGCAGGTTTGGCGTTAATTCTTGTTTACGGCGAATCGCTTTTAGTGGCCCTGTTCAAAGCGCCGACCGACGCCCCGCTTCGTGGCGCGTGAGCCGATAGATTGAATTCACGCGTCTGCTTGGCCGCCCCGCTACATGACAAGATCGCTCACCAAAAACAATAATTGATGACATGTGCATGTGATCCCCAGATAGTGTGTTATGTGGATATTGTGGCCAGCAACGTGTGTGAACACAAAATGGGTATCGTATTTAAAACTTCCATTCCTTTCTTTGTGATTTCTATTCTTATCAAACAAAATAAAAGAACAAAAATAGAATGATCCATTTTAATACTTCATTTCTGAAATAATATTTTAAAAGCTTGGTAGATAGAAAAACAACAGCTGAAAATATTTTCGCTCCTAATCCGTAATTTAATATTAATTTATAGTCGAAAATCACCGTCTCGCCGTCATCGAGTCGGAAAATAACGGAAGTCTTTAAAAGAATAAGCCGGTGTTTTGAAGAGGTCGGAGAAACAATTAATCATTCCACTCTTTTATGGAGCTAAAGGTTGGAGGACACGATTGTTCTGTAATACTAGGGTTGTTCTTTTGTTACCATAAACCGAATATATCACAATCAAACACTCGTAGACAGTATAATAGTTTCCTAAAGACCACTTGGCAACCCTCGGCGCGTCAATGCCTATTATTAAATGCTGAAAATGAAAGTGACGGAATATAGCGGCCGTGTTTAGATAATACCTCCAAATAATGGACGCCGCGATGCGCATTAATATTGAGGTAAATCTTATTAGGACCGCCTAAACGCCGCGATAATATCATATTGTTTTGGAACTCACCATCCGCGTTTCCTCTCTTATGCTTGGAAGGGTTCCATCCTCAGGGACGACCGAAGCCTCTGAATATTCATAGTATTATCACAAACCGACTTACAGAACTGAGCAGCGTCGTAAATACATAATACCTTTCATTTCGAGATAAGAATCATTTACGTAGCGTTCGCGTTGTAGTGCGCCGTCGATTTGTGTGGAACAAAGCAATATTTCATGTGAGTGTAATAGGAGCACGTCGTTCGGTTTTTAAAGGTTTGGCGGGTGTTATTGGAAGTAGGTCTGCGCTGTAATTGTTGTGTTGATTTCCCCCGGGGCGCGGCTCTCCGATGTAGAAGCTACCTGTAGTGCCCACCACCGGCTCACGTGCCCACTGCCCACCGGTTCCCTCTGTAAACAATTATGCCACAAAATTATTGTTACAATTCAACCTATACCCTATCCAATATAAGTAGTGAAACAACTCCTGAAATTTGTACAATAAAAGCTTTCAGGTCATTAAAAAGTTTCGAAACATGCCAATGAACCATTTATATTTAAGAGTTATTTTCGATCCAAAATATGCTGTTACTCGTAAAAAGTGTCCATATTGAATGATTCTCTACATTATTCCGCGTCAAAGTATCACAAACTGTTGTTAATTCCGCCTAATATCGCCGACAACCTCTAAGCGCTGTCACACCGGGGTCCGATATAAACATGATGGATATCCCCATATAAAATGAATAAGCTTTATGTACGAAGCCCATGTAAGTACGCCCTTGTTTACATTCCACAGCACACCGCTTATAACGAATGATTCCAATATTTCATTCATAAATACTTTACTAAATACGTAGGAACCGCCATTTTACCTGCAGGTTTCTGAAAATACAAATTGGATAAAAAGGATATTAATATTTAAATAAATATTCAGCCTTAAGCCTTTTGGTGTTTAATTGTTTTCGAGGTTATTATGTACAACAGTTTGATTAATTGAAACAAACGATAATTTTATTAATTTAACACTCACACAAAAACAGTTGCACTTTATCGAAACCAATGTCTATTTGACAGATTTATTTCCCTACCCTGCAAACGTTAAAGGGAACACCACCAATGCAAATAATAATTGTAATTATTTTTGTTCGTGTATTTGAGATGCATCAGAATGGGGAGAACGAAATAGGCAACTGCAGGGAGCTTTAGATTTCTCAAACACCATCCATAGGCGAAGGAATGTTTGCTCCATTCGTACGAGCCCACAAACACACAAAATACATTCGATGTAAAGTGTATTCCAGTCACTTTGGTGTTCTAGTTACTAAACGCCTCCCATTATCTTACAGTCCAATAATGAGCATTACTGAATTATAGACCTATTTCAAAACGAAGTTAGTTTACAGAACTGTTTTTCCGCAATATATCCTGGCTGTTTTTGTGTCAATGTAAATCAACTATTAGTAAACGACTCCGTCCATAATGGGGCTGCAATAAGTTACCATTTGTGCGGTGTGTGATCTCCAAATTATTAGTGTACGCGACTTCTAAAACAGCCAACATTTTGTGTCGATGTCACTTGGCGCCTTGCCAGCCCCGTAACGCGAACAAAATATCAAAGTGATAATAAACAATATGTTAGCGCCTCGCTGTACAAAAGGCAATCATTCTTTAACAAAAGATCTATGTTAAACTCGAGAAAAGATTAAAAAGGAAACGTTTGTCGGTTCGCTATCAACACTATCAATCATGCGTATAATAGCCCACGTCCCCTAACACACGTTCTTAAATAATTTGTCAAAACTCGCTCCCTGCCCATACTGCCGACGGTTTCTACTACCTACTTATTCCCGTTTTTCTTGACACTTGTATGGGCCATTTTTCACTTAAATGACACAAACAAAATCACAGAATGTTACCGTCATTACGACGCCGTTATAAACACTAAGTATACGAATAAAACGGTAAATTCCGGATAAAATCAACAATTAACGTTTCGGAGCAATAGCTACACGACATTGATCGATGAAAATACCCTAGCGTATCTATCAACACCTAGTAAATTGAGAAAGGAGTAAAAACGTTAAGTGGAACTTGTGAAATTAATTACTTCGGGTGTTAAACGCTTCGCATGTTTTTGTTTACTAGTACAAGGAATTCAATGCCGAGCTCAAACAAACACGGACAAACGCTGAATTCAATGGAACGGCCCGTGTGTACCCTGAATAGGCAGGTGGTATAATATTTTTTCCAATTTAGAATCGGTCTGGATTCTAACTCATAGATCAAGCGCGCGCTAGCACGAAACCATTACACTTTGTTGACATCAACGAATGCCCTTTTACATATTCACCCCGAGCACACAAAGATTGAGCCGTGAAATTGAAAATGGTTTCTATGAACAAAAATTTATTCCACGCACGTCCTCCACATATCGTCACAACACGAGTGCAGCTTGTTATATCTATGTCAGTGTTACGTCATTATAGATGGCTTCGTGTTGATCGATCTATTTCCGATAATATTTTAAGCTAATTACTCGTTAAGGCACTTTCACAGAACTACATTTCACCTACATACGTGCTAAGAGCAATTGCTCGCGGAATACATTGCCTTGACGTATGTACACTGAAAAGAGTAAAAAATCCTTAACTCACTTTGAAAGCGTTGGTAGCGCCTTATCTTGAAAATCAGGAAACTTTTTGAAACGTTAACTGTATAGGTAAACCAAAGCCGTAGTACCTTTGCTTTGCTTGCATTTTCTCCGTGTGTTTAATTTCACAGCTGTTTGCTGATTGGCTGAAATATTGGAATCACAACAAAAGCCGTGAATAATGCACAGATAGCTGCTGATTGAACGGAATGACTGAAGTTTATAAAAGCTATTTAATTACGACGCGTCATGTTTTTGTGGTTCATAAATATTTCCATAAAATTTATTAACTTGCTTGCATGTAGTAAGCAACAAAAAGTGAGCAATTTATTATTAAAAAACTAATTTCTCACTCTCGGCGCCCTATGAATGAGCCATCATACAATCTAGTCGGTAGCCGCTGCAAAGCCGGCATTTGGCAAAATTTTATAAGCGTTGCCACTTCATAATAATGAAGTGCCTACTATATTTAAAATTGTAGTTTGTTTGAGTATTCAACACCTTTGATGAATCTTTCGCATTACGTTTTGGGAGCTCTATATGAAAAGGTGGCGATTCTACAGCTTATTTCGTTTATTTGAATGAAGAGGTTTTATTAAAATAAACATTAAATTAGACCATAACGCGTTTAAAATAGTTTTATTCAGTACACAGGATTTGCCACAAGAAAAAAAATAATTAGAAACGCATCTTCTTTGCGTGGTACACTTTGACTTTGTACTTCTTTACTCTATGTGTATGGTTTAGTTTCTAATAAATCTAAGTTAATATAATTACTTAACCAGGTTAATGAAGAATTACTTACCCAACAAATAAAAACGTAGTTGGTCGAACAATCCCAAAAAATGTTAGCATTGTACCCGATCTGCTTGTTATCTCCGTCGGTAGTGATGTGGGGCAGCGCGGCGCGGCGCGGGCGCCAAGCTGTTTACCCTGTAAGTATTGCGAAAAGATCGAACTTAATCCCAGCGGGCCCGCCATCTTGCGCTGGGTGTGATAGATACTGAAAATTGCATAAAATCCATCAACACTACTACTTTGTGTCGAAGCTTAGCTTTTCGACGGTTACAAAACGAACGCGAGGGAAATAGATTTAGTAGTTAACATAATTTTCTTCCCTTAAACAGGTTTGAAGTTTTTCTTTCGGATTTCTGTTGAGCGAGACGTAGGTAAGGTTTAGTTTGGTTTGCGTTACAATATTATTTCGAATGGCAGTGCTTTTAAATTTGACACAACTTTACATATTCCATAAGCAATTTTACAAATTTAAAAAAAAAAATTTTTTTTTCTTTCCATTTCAAATAATTCTACAAATGTACTTATTTTCCTACGAAAACTTTGTTTTACGGTTACTTTATTCAATTGCTAACAATTTTCTAAAACGTACACTGTTTGAAACAAAGCTTTATTACTAGTTTAAACATAAATCTAATAACACTGTACTACATTTTATTTGTTCCGAGAGGAGGATCAATAACATCATATTTCAGGAGTCACACTCTGAGAATAACATATTTTTCTAACCGCTTGAGCGGCAAAATAGAATCAGTATGTCAGCATTTTGCCGGAGGTCGAGGACTGGCGGCCATATGTGACCGTGTTGTGGCTTCACTTGCCTATATGTTTTGTGTCGTATGATATGGCTACATGTAAATAATTATACTTACTTACTTATTTGTTTCCCAAATATTACAACTGTCAATATCTGGATGAATATGTAAATAGGTACAAGTACATAGGCGTCTTCATTTTATATAGAAATTTAAATTTATACGTCTTTGCATTTATACGTATGGTGGAGAACTCAATTAACATCATTAGATATGTATGGTGTCATTTTATTATTATTTAGTTACTTCTTATTAAGGTTTCACGGTATTATAAAACTATATCAAAATCTGAATTATATTACACAAATACCGAATCTATACATGAAATAATTTATTTCAAAATTCTATTTACAAAACAGCAACGTCGAATAAGCTACCCAACAGAGAGACAACAACAGTATAATATGAACATAAACGTCCAGTGCTTCCAGACCATGAATTTGAACTGCAAATACAAGGCTAGGATTCAGTTAATAAAAGATGATATATTCACATAATACATCACGAATGCAACTTGCATTAGCAATAATTCCCTGGCCACCAAAGTGAACCATTATAACTAAAACAACAGCAAAAGCAAAGTTAGAGGGAACACATTCAGGATTAAGCTTCACTTGGAAATTGGGATTTCACTTACGTACGTATACAATTGCGCAGGTGAGGTCCGTGTCTCTTCATTATTATACACAACGAGGATATTTGCTAAAAATTATTTGGGTACTAAATGAGGGAAAATGCTATTTACAAAAAATAAACACTATACTCTTTATACTCTGTTTTTTTTTTTGGAAATCGCATTTATTTCTATTATAATTTGTACAAGAAGCACTAGATGGCTTGTCAGAGTCGATAACATATAATAATTTTATAATTATAATCATGAGTTTAATGAATAATTTTTTTTATAATGAAAACATTCTCTACTTCTACCTATGGTTACGTATTTATTTATTTTTTTCACCGTAGTTTTACAATTGAGAGTAATAAAAGAAAATTAACAATAATATAAAGGTGTTTCGTAGGCGATTCACAGTAACAAACGGAATTCCCTAGAGAACTACTCAATTTTCTTTTAAAATTCTGAAGTATGTACTATTTACATAAAGTAATATTAGATAGGTATATCAATGAAAAATAACAATTTGTGTCAATATTTTTTACCTTTTATACAATTTACGTTAAGTACAAATTCTAACTTTTTAGCATTATTTAGCACAAACAAACTTGACTATAAATTCTATCACATGTTCTATCCGCAGACTATAAATTCTATCTGTTCTTCTACAAGAGAAAACTACCTACAAACCAGTACAATTAAGTTAGGATGATTGATACCCTAACTTCACTCTGCTGATACACATTATTGACACAGGGCGTGATGGATAGCGAACAGAAACTGCCTTTAAAACTTCATAAATAATATCCTTTCGGGTCAACGCTAATAAATGACCGATATTAACAACGTACCACATATAAAGCTGTAAATAACATGTTTTTTGTCAAAGTATCGCCGCGATAAAAAGTACAGAAATTGGGAAATATGTATATTGTATAAGCATAAAAATTAAGTGAGCCAAAGTTATTTAAATTGCCAACAAAAAAGTAGAGATGTTGTATCAGTTTGTTATATTTTGTGTTTAGAGTAAGAATTTAGCTAACTCAAACAAAAATACAACTTAATCATATGCTAATATGATGCGATACGCTTACCGCAAATCCACGAAATACACACGAAATGTAGTGACAAAGATTTAGCTACAAAATAGGAATCAATTATTTCTCATTGCCCAAAAACATACGTAATAAATACAAAGCGGAATGTGTGTAACAGCGCCGCCCGCACGAGCACGACACCGCGACGCGACGCCTCCTAACAATTCATTCCCACAATCCCTTACATCTGAATTCTTAATGAAACAAAAATTGCAAATGTCATACCATATCTCCACCAAACCCATGAATACTAAAGACGCTATTGTGGATCGTTCACGTGCGCGAAATTGAGTCTGCTGCTCGTAACACAAATGACACTGATATGTCATGCGACTTCACCAAAAAAATCATTACCGTATGAGACTTCGGGCGTACCTACACCGTGTACGATGCGACAATAAATCATAAAATCTGATTTAAAAGAATGATACACGTCGTCAGAAAACAATTGGAAAAACGTGACCGGAGCGTCGATCCCGCGGCGCGCGGCGGCGGCGGGGCGATCGCAACACGTCGCGCCGCCCAATGCATACTAAGTAATGACGCCAGTTTCAATTTTACCTCCCCTTCTCTTCATAACATATTTTAAAGAAAAAATACCCATCTTATTGCGGAGAACTAGGAATTCTACTTATTTCAGAACACGAAATTTGGACATAAACACCTCGGAGTACGAGTAAGCGTCCCTACGTTAAACACGTAGACTCGGGACGCGAGCCGTCTACCAGAGACTTGTTATAAATAAGTTATTACCGCCGCCTGATATCTGGCTTGACTGTTGGTTAACCCGTGTCTTGGATCTGCTGCCTCTAACTCAACACGATTTCACCGCCCTCTTACTTTACGTGATCTGCCACTGTTCCGAATACATTCATGTTTGCCGGATTAAACTCCAATGAATATCAAATACTGATATCATAGCGACTATTCGAACGTTGAACACAGAGAACTGTGATAGCTAATAACCTTTAATTTAACAATAAAACACAAAGTAGAACTAATAAGCATAAATCGAAGTATTCAATTAAAGTAGCTTCAAACCATGACGTTGGCGGTACTTAGTATTCAAACGTATGCAAATTACAGACGTGCTATGCAATAAATGCCGACACACGGATCACAATTCGACAATTGGCATTTATGTCGCAATCGCATTGTATAGGTAATGGTGGTAGCGGGGTACGCCCCTAATTACAAAATTACTTTTGTATAAACTATTTATTGCAATGTTACAGCACGGTTACAATAACCGTCAGGTATAAATTGGCATTTTCATTTTAAATTACGTCACACGCGGCTGTTATTACTAATTTGAATTAATTATTTGACAGCCGCGTATAAATCAGCATTCTACAAATGTTTCCAGTCAACTTTGTTTCGAATGAGAATTTAATAACACCTTTTAGAGACATCCTTTCAGTTCCCCAACTCGCCAATTGAGAAATAGATGGCCGCAAAGGCATGAATTATGTCGTCCTTAGGTTTTTGTTAAATAAAAAAAAAACGATGTAGCACAGTAAAGGAGTCCGGCGAAATTGGACCCAATGAATCTAAAAATTAACTAAGCTCCATGCAAGTGTAAATATAAACTAATTATAACTACAATTTTATGAGATATTTATTTAAAAATATGGAATTTTTAGGACACGGGAATCAAAAGTTATAAATATTTTAATTTACTCAAAATTAAGTAATCGTGCAATTACAAAACGCAACTTTTTTTCCGATTACGTACCAATTCAATGACATGTGTTTTTGCTCAAGGGTTTTCTTACTATAAATGGCTCTTTCTCTTCGTTTTTATACATTCTATAAAGTACAATATTTATAAAAAACATGTAAACTTGATATTAAAACGCCAATTAACAAGGCAAAGTCATGTAATAAAAATGAAACTATGGGGATTTCGTAGTATATCTTATAAAGGAACGTTATCAATGGTGATCGATTGAGTCCCGTCACTACTGTCACTGTAAGATCTGTCATGATCTATTCCAGTGTTTTTCACCTTTTTCATGACACAACCCCTTCTATGCACAATATGCACATAGGAAGCAAGTCCTCTTATACATATATCGCAGTAGATAGAAAGCTACAGGGGCGAAGTGGTGTATTAGGCTATTTTTGCCACTGTCCTGTTGGGACACGGACAGCGGGTTGTTGCTTTCATGTCATGAGCATGTTATGCTATATGGACTGTGCCAGACACCAGAGCTATATCGCTGCACCAGCTTCCTTTTCAGATAATCTTTTAATAAGATAATATTTTTTTCTATAACATTGTTGAAAAATATAAAATAAAAACCATGTAAAAATACCAATAAACGAGATTTATTACGTCACAATACACATTATTTATTCAACAAACCCTGCTTTTCAATAGCTGTACTCGTAGATAGCTAGTGAGCTCTGGCTGTTATAATTTATGTAAAAGTATATCTTCTTTCAGCGTAATAAGAATCGTTTTACTTGACCATAATTCGCTTATAGATCAAAGTCGTAACAACATAGTTCTAATAGTGATTGAATTAATTACTAGGTTAGTAATCAGTATAGTCTCTAGCCGCAGTCTACCAGTTTTATGATTCATCAATTAGGTACAGGCAATGAAGTAAAAATTCTGGTTTTGGCTTAAGACGAGCAGCAACACACGTACCGTCAAAACTAAAACTGTGAGGGAAATACAGTAATCTTAGAGACCAGAAGCGAAATAGAAAGTTATGTTTTTATAATTTGTCTTTAATCAACAACTAGCACATAAGTAAATAATAAGTACCGTACATCAGAATAATATAACACGATCCGAACCCAAATTATTACCTCCCCTGGCACCTGTCAGTTGCCTAGTACCAAAAACCAAAGAGAACCAAAAAGCACAGAGCATCATTCAAAGAGGCCGTGTACAACGCGGCATGCCTTTCAAATTCTACTCGGACCGGGTAGGTTGGAAAGGGAATTATCTAAGAGTAGTTTATTCGAATCTTCCTTTATGATTCATCCTAAACATTATTATTTTTTTATTCATTTTAAATAAATAAGCAGACATTCACAGTTAAAAACCTTAATCGTAAGATTTTTAGGTTATCTTATATAAAGACGTATATCTCTTTTCTCCCAACTTGTTCGTCTCACTTTCCATTTACTTTTCTGTTAGTCTTTAGCCGTTTTACAACTGTGTATAAGTTACCATAATGAATGCTACCTCTAAGAGTGGGTCCCAAAATACATGGAACTTCGCCAGTGTTCTTTAGTTTATTCAAAAAAAATAAGATGTGTAAGATTTTAATGACATAAAAGACAGACAGATAAATATTTAAAACACCAAATTAAGTAAGTCATTTTTATTCGGAAATAAGCAGTGATAGCTTAGTGGTGTGACCGTCGAACTGCCAAGTCTCAAGTTCGAACCCAAGACTAACTTGCTTCGGTGAAGGAAAACATCTTGAGGAAACCAGCATGCCTGAGAAATATTTCTCGCCGAAATTTAAAGCCAAGTCAGAGATAGCATAAAAATTCTGACACCAGCCCCCGTAGCATGACCACTGTAGAAAAGGATTTCTTTGACGGAAGAATCTACAAAATGACAGATTGTGTCGACAAAATGACAGATTTCTTTGCACAATCTGTCATTTTTCGATTCTTCCGTCAAAGAAATCCTTGTCTACGGTGGTCATGCTACGGGGGCAGGTTAGGTACACGATAAAGAAAGAAATAAGTCAATTTTTAAACTGTGCGCAAAATATTGATTGGGGGCTTTTATTCATCTTCTGAGTTATTTATCATTAACACATTCCCTTAACTAACTCGATCAGACCCTGTGTATCCGGCCGCTTCTAATACAGCCCACTCTAGGAGTAAAACAGTGGAAACGTTCGGTGTGTTCACATTGATAGAGCGGATCTTGCAAATCTCGCCGTGCCGTAGGCCGGCCGCACGCTCAGCCTGTCTTATAGGCTTGCTACACAACCAGCGGGGTTGCGCTTTGTAATTTAAAGGATATGGCGTGTCAAAAGTATGCAGTTATTTTTGGTTTGTTATTATTCTTTTATTTATTTCTATACAAATTTATTCTATTTTTAAATATTCCTTACAAAAAACAATATAAAAAAACATTTCAAAATATAAAAAATTGTAGCCTACCGGTATCGGGATCAGGGTCCAAGCTACCGGCAGTCAGAGCTCCAGAGAGAGGAACCTCCTAACAATACGAGCCGTGTCCAGGAGTACGCTTTCTGAATCAAGCCCTTAATCCAGCTGCCTACTGCCTGCTGTCCTCAGGTATTGGTCGAGGCTCTTCGCAATTAAGCCATGGGCTGATACAACTATCGGCACAATGATCGCTGAGTGCACATCCCACATGTCGACAACCTCGCGAGCCAAGTCAAGATACTTGAGTGTTATTATTATTAGTATGGAGTTAAAAGCGTTAGTAGAGCGGTCGTAAGTGTGATTGCTGAGTATGAGGTTCTTGGTTCGATTCCCGGGTCGGGCAAAGTGATATTGGGTTTTTCCATCAGGAATTTTCTCAGTAGCAGCCACGGACTCTGGATTTTACCCGGTTGTTAGCAATAGGCTCGCCCTCTATTACATGGGACTTCAATATAACTGGCGAAATGTGGGTGTACCACTGCACCTTTGCCTAAACCTCGTATTTATTCTTCTAGCTCGAGCTTAACTGTGCTTCAAGTAGCTCTAAACTGAGAAAATACCTAATCTAATTTTTTCTACTTAAATAACAGGATCATCATAATGGTAGTGGTTTTTATTCGTAGCATTTCATAGCTAGTCTCTCTCAAGTCTTTTATCCAAGAGTGCTTATTTCTATGATTGTATCCAGACTGTAGTGCGCCTCGAGGCATTTATCCAGAACGATATTCGCGACCGAGACGTTAAATATAAATACGGCTTAAAGCCGCCTGGTGGATATTTGGGCGGTGTGGGCCGGCTACGGCGTAGCGGCGTAGCGGCGTATCGGCGTAGCACTCTGGCTACATGTGCTACGACACACGACCATTTGGATGCTACACATGAATGCAATCATGTTACATTTGTCCATATTAGACCGCTTACTTTAATCTCCTTCGATTTACTTTGGAATTACCTTTTTCACGTAGATTATATGTAAATACGTCGCAGATTACGAAAATTTATTTTTTAATAATCAACGTCCAGTGAATAAAAAATAACTATTTTGTCATGAGAGCATATCTCCAAACTGGTTACCTACTTAAATAGTCTCATACAAGAAGGGTCAAACAAAGGGTAAAATAAAACCCGCATGCCTACTCAGTTCTCGATTACAAAGTTAGTTATTACGGTTATAAAACTACGATTACATCTTAGTTTGCAAAGGAAAAAATCGGGTCATTTTGCCAAGATATTGCCAAGTGATATGAAAAATTTGATACAGTAACCGTTCAGAAAGTAATCTGACAAGATTATAAAAAGTCAAGTCGGTTACCAAAAAAGGTTTTATTCCGATTTATATTGTACTAAATCTAACCGTAGATCGTGAGGGTGTCTAGTTTTATTACTACACTATGTAGAAAAGCTCATTTTGTTATATAAATGGAACACCGACCCTGCCCCTAGTGTCTAGAGATTCTGGACAGCGAGTTACAGCTTAATGTCATATGTAGAATTATTTTGGCAGGTATTATTTATTAAAAGTGTGTGCACAAGTATATACTGTACAAAGGCGGACTTAATGCCTTGGACATTTTCTACCAGTCTACCTTAGGGTGATGCAGAGACTATTCACAGTAGGGGCAATAACAGATAACAAAGTAGAAAATATTTATAACAAAAATGTAAGAATAGATAAATATAATCATCTGCTTTTCCCAACTATGTTGGGGTCGGCATCCAGTGTAACCGGATGCAGCTGAATACCAGTATTTTACATGGAGCGACTGCCTGTAATGGTCAATTTTCGTCTATTTTCTTAAATAACTTCAAAACTATTTCTTTTATTATTATAAAAATAAATATTCGAGATGCTCACAATGAGCCCTTTCATTTGGTATGTAACACGATACAGCTTGCTAAACTTTTTTTTTCATTTTCTAAATTACCCCCCAAAAGTGACCCCCCGTTTAAAATTCATAATTTTACGACACACGTCCGTCTTTGGGTGACCGACTCACATATGTATACCACAATTCAACTCAATCGGTCCAATAGTTCCGGAATAAATTGGCTGTGACAGACAGACAGACACGCGAGTGATCCTATAAGGGGTTCCGTTTTTTCCTTTTGAGGTACGGAACCCTAAAAAATAGTACAACTTAATTCTGAGACGAATCAGCTGACTTGTGTGTATGTATCAGTTACATTCAAATTATTAACATACATAAACTCACGCCTTTAGCCCACGGGGATCGGCAGAAATTACAGAACGCCACCGACTACCGTCACACATACTACTTGCTTCGTCCACGTCCAGACACGCTAAAATGATTAACAGGCTCCTAAAGGTAATAGGAATAAGGCTGCTAAAGGTTTCAATGCCAGGAAAGAAACACAATTTTGTTAGACTCTCACTTCACAAAATTTTAATAATACAGAAACCAGCCTGCCTGAGAGGTATTTCTTGACGGCAGCTAAAGCCAAGTCAGAGGCCCATGGGCAGCATAAAAACTGACACCAAGTTAGGTACTAACCACACGATAATAAAGAAGAAGAATAATAAGGTGTCTCATATCAAAAATATCCAATCAAACATCTTTCCAATACGTCTCCAAGAACACAATTACGAAAACGTAAGGCGCTTACCAAATTAAACTCCCTAAGAAATGAAACGGAAACCGTCAAAAAGACAACTTTCGAAACAAGTGCATAATCAGCTTTGGCTCGATTAATACCGCGATGCCCGGGGCGCACCAGTCTGTCTGCTTGCCCGATATTGCCAACACAAAGAACTAAATTATTTCCTCCATTTCTTTAAGATCTCTTTGTTTTAGATACAACAAGGTTTCTTCAGACGTCCTATTTTAAATAATACGTTCAACGAAGTTAAGTTCTTTTGTTTTGAAAATAGTTACATTATTATTTTTTTTTAGGTTTGGGGTGGGTCAAATTATACAGGCATCTGAAAAAAAGCAGATTGTTGAGTAAGTATTTTGCAGCTGTCTGCGTTAACCCTCGCGTCCCTCGTCAAAGCAATGACAAATTTATTTGCACACATTTCTATTTGACACTCACTGTTACATATTTTTTAATTATTCGCAATACTCTACAATCTATCTGAATAAGCAAAATTACAATGTTTTAACACTAAACCAAACGTCCACTGTGATCTCGAATTTAA
The DNA here is from genome assembly GCA_910589295.1 of Noctua janthe. Taxonomy (NCBI): domain Eukaryota; kingdom Metazoa; phylum Arthropoda; class Insecta; order Lepidoptera; family Noctuidae; genus Noctua; species Noctua janthe. The sequence continues at coordinate 8,442,711 of OU342560.1, forward strand.
AACACAAAAGAGCATCGTCGCCGCGCTTCGATTCATTCGCAACAACTTTTACTTTGTGCATCTCACCGTTCATCGTAAAACGGGTATCGATTTGCCAGTCGGTAAAGAGTGCCATAAACTCAAATTTAACATACAATAACAGTTGAAAATAGTCGGTCGTGTTCAACGAGTGGTAGTACTGACTGCTGGTTGGTTCCGTGCCAAACTATGCATGCAAGGGTAATGTAATTGTTTGCGCGACGTCTAATGCACTGCTAACGACAGAGGTATCGCGTCTGTGCTCCGCTCGAACTCGAACGAACATATTCGCATAAATATTGTCGCCAAATAAAATATGCTATTTTTATGAAAGCAGTAGTGATGTGCTCGGACTGTTTCTAACCTGCTTGAACGAAAACGTAGCTCGAGTCAAACCACGAATCAATATCGCAGTGGTAAACAATTAGAAGGAAAAAGCAAACATTCGGACCCACCTAATCCATAACTCATAAAAATGTACGAGCAAATCAAACATTGACCTCTTGTACAAACAAACACAACTGCACCAATATACCTGCTGGGCTGAACACTGGTACCGCGAACCAGGTATAATGCGCATTGTTCCATGTTTATATCTAGTTACACTGCGTAACAACTAATTTTTAATAACATCTTTTGTACCATAAAATTAAATAGCTTTCTTAATGAAATTACTAATATTCGTCGAAGGTTTAAGAAAATATCTAATAAAGACTGCATAAAACCAGAACATCTCTTCCGAGTATAATTTATTTAATTTAGATAGAGAGAGTACAAGTAGGTATGAGCACAGGCGCGACTGACAGCGCGGCATTTTCATTAGGTTCGTTGCAGTAAGTAAAAACTTAATAAAGTTTTACTAAAGAATTTCTAATTAGAAATTTTAGCTCTTCACGACATAGCAATATTTCAGGCCCGTGAAGGTATTTCCAATAAAGGACTTTGCCAAGTCATAATTCTTCAAAGTTACGTGTAATGAGATGTGGATATTACGGCATTCTTATGAGATTTAGATGCTTCCACACAAAGAGCCCGCGGGGCCGAGAACTTGAACAAGCTTGCAATAAAATACACTGCTGTAAGTCACACACATACGTTCATATACAAAAATGTGTTAAATATAGTCAAAGTTGTACCTAGTTCGAGTGAAAAGAGGTATGGCGCGGCAAATGGCGCATAAATTTTGCTTCAAGAATAAGCGGAGAGCATTAAGAAAATATAGATTACATGTACAGAACGTAAAAATGGCTTTGCATTGGTTAACGTAGCATACAATTTATGACTGTTCGTACACAAGTAGAAATCGATTACAATTTCTAATATCCTAAGTAGCTTACTGTACATTATTGTACCAATATTTGATTAGTAATTTTCAATACTATTATTTCCAATAGATACTTTAATAAAGTACAAGAGACAAAGTATACAAAGGCATTCCCGTAGTCCAACAAAACATTTCGATAGCGGTACCATCAAGGTAAGAGGATCACAGTCGCCGTAATACCCACAGCGTTCACTATAGGACCCTTGAATTTCTTATACACTTCTAGACAATAAGTATTATCACGGAGCAGTTCAAATAACTGTTGCAATCGTATCAATTTATAAATGGACTATCGGAGTCGGTAATCCGTGGGGGCTGTAAGATACGATACAGGGAATTGAATTTCAGAAGTGTACGTTTAGAGGCGAAACGTCAATAGGTAAGTAATGTAGCTATTGCTGGCTTTGGTGAATTTACATAATATTGTGGCGCATAGTGAGCGATCAAAGCTGCAGAGGACGACGCGGACGGCGTTCAAGTATGCAATCGCGTCACGAAAGTCGACATTCGGAAAGTGGTCACGTAAAATTTTACGTTTGAGCTCGGCATCAGCGCGCGACGCCGCTTCGAACCTAATCCAATCAGAGCCAATGGCGCTGGACACGGGTGTCAATTTCGCACATCGCGCCGCCAACACCACTTCTCCTGTCATACGCTGCCATACTAATGTACGTGTATCTGTATTTCATGTGCGGCAAAAACTTTGTTTCATATTTATGTGTGGTGATAAACAAGTGAAGATTTAGTTAGGTAGGCTGTCTCTTGTTTGATTTATGTGGTCTCGGTGAGTAGAACACGTAGTGTCTGTAAATAAAACAGGGCAAGTATTTTAATAGTGTGTATTATTTACGGGCCCTAATAACAGGCGCGGCGGAGTGCAGGCGGTGGACTAGCCACTGGAACTACTCGTCGCAAGGCTGCCGCCTGCTAGGTACACGTCTGGAATATTTAACGGTTATTTACTGACAACTTTACATAAATTAGTCTACAAGTAACAAGTATGGTGGTCCGCAAAAAACTTTCTTCATGGAACTTGTTTTCGAGGAAACTTCTTGCTGCTTAATTAGATAGTAGGCGTTTACGATAAGAATGCAGTTACCTAAAGCCACCTGGGTTTGTACTGCAACTATAGCCTGACACAACGAACCATATACAGATTTCTGGTGCTCTTTAATTGGTTATTTTAATCCATTATCTGTGGAGATACATAATTAAAGTTCTTCAACGACGGTAGTTAAATTTATTCACTAGCAGTAACATTCCAGTAAACTAATTTGAAACTTCGCTGAAACGTTCTAAATAAGATTCAACAAACCCACGGGAAAATTATCTTTATCAAAAATCTGGTAAAATGAGCAACGAAGCGGAAGCAAGTGGCAGTTAAACGATTTGTCGGCGTATTAATAAAACGATTAAAGGAAGCTCTCGGTGGTAATCTGAGAGCGACGCGGCGCGCGGCAGATGGCCACAATTCCCAAACTTTGATGACGACGCCCGGCATCCGCAGACAGAACCAACGATTTGTAGACTTTTGTTTGGCGACTACTTGGGTACATTTAAAAGGAACAAGTTACGAGGACGCCTCTTAATTTTCCTTACTCAAACTTAAAGCGACACTCGCCAACTAAATGCACACCTGCCATAATAAAGCTACCGTTTCTAATTTGTCTCCAGGCGGCACCTAATGATAGGCTGATGTTCGGCGACGTCAATCGGTGTCCGTCGTTTGATGACTCGTCAAAATTGCTTCCTGTGTTGTTAAGTGCAGGAAATTGTGACTCCTCCATCGGCACACCTACCGAACGCTAACTGCTTTTACTCTTTCCTACACGGGCCTATAATCAACTGTGTAAATGTATATTTATCGAGGGGAAGCAACCGAAATGTTCACGATACAAATATAACTTACATTAATGAATATTTATAATCGTCAACCGCTAAATAGAAGATTCCAAAACCCCTTAATAAAACGTAACCGCTTAATTTTTATCTTAACATGTAAAACTGTCCCTTCAGTATGTGGAAGGATAAATCCACGCCAAAACGGTAAATGGTGCTTGAGGCAATATCTCGGCAACAGCAGCTGTGAAGTAATGGCGCCGACACTTTACGCGATGCGATTACGACCACCTAAACATTCATTACAAGTAATGTCCGTCATTTATCTGTCCTAATCACTGTGTGAGCGCTCGCCCCGTGCCTGTGCCCATGCGATTATTTTAAAAATAGCTAACATAAACAAACTAACTAAATGCCAACTCACCCCTGCTATACTAAGCAAGGATAATAATGAACGCAAATAAAACTAATACATTTACAAAGGCCGGAGTGTTGAACCGCGTGGAGGGCTGTGAGCCTAGCAGGTGAACCCCGCTAAATGTTTCACGGTTTAATCAAGCCCCTGCTATCAGGCAAGACAAATAGTTAGCTCATCTGCATCTATACGAGTCGGAGCCGCCGCAGCCAACAAAGCATCGATATTTTACTTTAACTTCCTTACGAGGATAATAAATGTATCGACTCGTAGCTTTCACGTAATCAGTTCATCAGTAAGCAATAAATTAAATAGAGCTCTTTGTAAAAATTATAAGTATCGAAAGCGGGTTTAAGCAAAGCAGAGGTCGGTCGGCGAGTGCTCAATCGCGCTAATGGCAAGAACCGCAAGCGCAGTCCCCGGGGACATACTAACTAAATATGTAATGGTTATTCGAAGCGGTCTCGCTACACTTAGGCCCCACTTCAAATTGACCAGATAAAGTTACGTGCATGCTTCAAATACAATTCACATAGGTACTTAGTTTGCTTTCTATTTCATTTCTTATTCATATTCCTAAATTAGTGCGGGCACAGGAAAAGCCTTTGTCATTTGTGTGTCTCGTCAATACGGTCACACAGAGCGTAACTAATCTGAACGCGCCCCGCCCACAAGTTCAAAAGAATTTCGAGAAAGTGCGAGTGCAGTAAAACAACTTTTGAGCCTTATTTTCTCGTTCCGAAATTGCAGTGGGTTTAAGCGAGATTTCATTTGTATGGAAGCCGGTATAATCTGGAATAATACCGCAGTAGCGGCGCGGGCCTTCAAAGACGCCACTCGTCCGCGCGCCGGTTGCCGCCTGTAATGAGTTTTTTTAAATGCGCAACACATTCATACACCATGTCGAGTTTCACTGGTTTTAATGTAGTGCAAGTGCAGTTTACACAGCCGTATGATTTTAGAATAAAGTCCTTTAATAAACGGATAAGTTCCCGTCGGCATTCACTCTAGTTTTATAATAATTAAGTCTTATTTTATTAATAACGTTTATCTTTCAGAAATGAACCATAACAGTCGTCCGCTCGTCTGGTGTGCGGAATGAAATCCAGCTGAAGCCGTCTTGATTACTGCGACCCGGGCGCCGCTCGACGGTTCAGAATTGGACGGATTATGAGGAATTTAAAAGGCGATGACAATTTGAATATGAACAAGAAAAGTATCCTCTAAAATTAGATTAATTTTTCCCTTTTTGTGACACAAAGGTCTTGCATTCTCAACTAAAAAGACACTTTAAAGCGTCTACCATATTTGTCCACAGAAAGCAGAATGATTAGAGTCTCTTTGTTGTGTTGACGAATGACAATAAAATAAATTACTTTCATGTGTACCTTCATAATGCTTCGTCATCTCTTACCCAAGTTATTCATATTTTACCATAAATGAACAAAAAAGTTTCTACATCAGGAATATAACGAAGCGTCCTTTCATCGAACAATGAAGAAAGATGTGTGCAAAAAATGTGTCATTTGTCTGACGAAAATCGTAGGGTTCAAGGTATAATTGAGGTAAGAAGTAACGTAAGGGGTCCGAGGTCGCGGCGGCTGCAGGCGGCGTGCGACAGGCTGAGCAAGCGGAAGGAAAGCGCTGCTAATTACTAGCGCCGCGTCGCCCGGAGCCACAGCTCGCATCCTATTGCGAGGGAGACACGCTGAAAGCAGAGGAAGTCTACCTACTACATGCTACTCCTAACGCACCGCATATACATTGTATGCTCCATAATTATCGCAAGAACAGATTGTATATTTTCTGACTGCACGCAGTAAGGGTAAATGTGAGTCAGTCCCAGTCCCTCTGTATTGTAGAAAGACGTACGTGATTCCAGCTATACTAAATTGATGTTAAATCGCTTTTTGTTTGCGCATTCAATCCCAGAGCAATTTCTCAGTTAGGGAAACAATCTAATACAGTCGTCTTTTATGTTCCAGGGGAAATAATTTAAAAATCATTTGCTCTTTACGATTTGTATATGTTTAAAATGTATTTTTCAGTGTTGGTTGTTCTGTGCTCATGTAAAATAAATTATTATTCCATGATTTTAAAATAAAGAACCTCTGGTGTTGGAACATTTCATGCTCGTACGAATTAAAAGCTACTTTTTCGACCTTATTAATTTTGATTTCGTAGCTAAGTGCTACGAATGTCTACGAAGGTACGTAGCATAGGTTACTTAGGCCCCCAAATAGTGTGCCTTGATAGAGCCTACGAAGGCGAGACGCGGGCGCGAGGCGCGAGGGAAGCCATTCATAATATTGTAATAACGGCTTCCAGCAGCAGTTATTCCGTGCTTAAACGTTTTACTGCGGTCATTATCTACCCGCTGAAAGGATATGCAGGCGATAAATTGTAGAGTGTAACCTACACCTACACGCGTATCTACGGTTACTTACTATCTTAAATCTAATCGCCATCGCGCGTTCAGAAGGATAAATGGTGTAATTGACAATTCTTAGATACGAACCTTAAAATATAGACGGGTTCAAACACTGATTTAAGCTTTCACGGTTTACAACTAAACTTATACTGACTAATATCGGGAGCTCAAAATAATGAACAATCACGGAAGATATCCCGTAAGTGACAGTATAATTATAAACGGGTTACTTTTCTAAGTGCACGAACATGTTCCCTAGACTGCAAAGACATGTAAGTAGGCTTTCATACAACCAATTTCTTTAGCACAATAAATCAGCCAGTATCACAACACAGATACTGCTATTGGCGAGCTATTTTTAAATCGTATCATATTTCCCGTATCGTTGTACTAAAATAGATATCTCAATGGCACATAAAGGGAACGCGCCTTTCCTTTAGCAATAAAGACAGCATTTAATCGAAGCTTATCTGGCCGGAAGCATTCATTAGATGATTGCACCATTACTAGTGGACTCTTTTGCGACTGACTCCGCCTTAGGGGTTTTATTTATTTAGCAGATATGAAAATTACTCTGTGTGAAGTTTATTGTGGTACATAACTACCTAAGTAGTAATAACGGGGCAAGTGCTTTTCTCAAAGACTTCTTAAATGAATTAATACAATTTAAAAATTGTGTCAAAAACAATTAATAGTGGACAAAGCTGATGAGGTGGAATTTTTTGATGCCATATTTTAGTTTGTTGTTAGTTATAGGACATGTTGTTGTTTTTTTATTGTTTGTTTATCTGTATAGTTAGGTAATATATTATGTCTTGTATTTATTTTACAGGTTAGTAATGAAATAATAAACCTTGATTGGAGTGAATAAACTTTTGATTTATGTGATACACGCTGTCCTAGTTCAGGAGTTGAGACCACATTGATGTAATGTTTATAGAAGTTGCAGAAAATAAATTTGTTATTATTATCAATTTTAATTTATTATTTATTTGGGTGGTTGTGTTATAGAAAACTACACAGTAAACAAAGTGAATATTAACGCTAACATTCTCAATAAAATCAATAAAGAAACTACGAACTTATCAAATTACAGTAAGAAGCTAATGAAGCAGACATATTAACTAAAGAGGTTTTCTCACTCCTCGTGCCGGTATCGGACCTAAACCAACACGGCGAAGCACCGGTGTAGATGTTCCTGTAAATAGATGGTGAACAAATATTCCTGTGGAGACGGCGGGGAATCCGGGCCCCATTGTACGCGGACTCGGAAAATATTGTTCAACACACCCCATCGATGTCTCGCTGTTTTTATTCCGACTAATATCTGTCTTTATTATTGAACACTAGCTTATGCCCGCGGCTTCGCCCGCGTGGAGTTCGATAATTGTCCCATGCGATCATACTACCGGGACAAAAAGTATCCTATGTGTTAATCCAGGTTATAAGCTATCTGTATGCTAAATGTCTCCAAATCCGTTTAGAAGTTTTTGCGTGAAAGAGTAACAAACATCCATCCATCCATCCATCTTCACAAACTTTCACATTTATAATGCTAGTAGGAAGTAGGATTTATGGGTGTTACGAGGGTGATGTGTTCATATTTTTTTGAAATTTTGTTTGTAGATACTGACATTACACTGACATGACAGTACTAAGTTTATACAAACATAATATCAAGTTCAAAGTTAGTTTGACCAAACCGGTAAACCTCCATACAAATACTAACAAAGTATCTCTCAGTGCTCGATATAAGCAGCCAGTCCGCTTGTCGGTTTCACCATATCTATAACCAAGTCAAAGTGATTACTTGAGAAAAAGTTATAACTTAAGATACGATTTTTATTCTGTAATTTAGTAATTGCTTGAAGTTAGAACTGTCCAAAGTTACAATTCTTAGCTTTGCTTTCTTTGACGGTTCTGAATTCGTTTAAATTCTTGTCTATTGCATAAAAATAGATGCATAAGTAATTACTTGCACTCAAGTTATTGCTTTAACTTGACTACAGATAGGTTTGACTTATTCCTAAGAATACGTGACGTAAGTATCTATGAATTTCAATTGAACCTACGACTTTGAGCACATTAGATAGACGCTATACCGATATTTAGGGCAATATAAACCTGTATCAGACTTAAAACGAGTGCAGAGCTTTTCTTCATTGCATTATCTGTCCTATCAACGGATGCATAGAATACTGTCTATAATTATCTATTCAGCAAAAAATCTATAGCTCCGGCAAAAATAGCATCCACGTAAAATCGCAGCAATATGAGGTAAGCAGTTCAAAAGTGGTGCATAGCAGAGCGAGCGGAGCGGGCGGAGCGGACCGCCACCGCGCGCCGGCAGGTGGCTTAAATTACCGCATTTGTTACACGTTTACACGAAACTGTATCAATATTTCATGCGGATTTACACGAGCTATCGCGATGCTTTACATTTTGCTATCCTTAAAATATCTACGCAGCTTTTGATTGTGAGCAATAAACACCCTCCGGTTTAATTTATCGCAGTCGGAACTTCACGATTTGCCAACTAGAAGTAATACGCTCTTATAGTCAACTATTATTTCAATAAGACAGCGCGCGAATCCCTACAATGACAACTCACTCAAATGTAAACGCGAACTATTTCCATAAGAAAGGCATTGCGAAAGTTTTTCAATTTTCAAGTGACGCAGGTATGATGGAGAACTTTGGCTTCGGACGCAACGCCGCCGAACCGCCGCCGCACCGCAACCGCACCGCCACCGCGCCGCGCGCCGCCGTTCGTTCTATACTGAAAGGTGATATTGTTTTACATGAATTCCACCCAAGTTGCACAAAATTCTTAATGCTTTAGAATGAGAAATTAAATTTTCACTTTTATTAAAGTCCTTGCTTTTTTTATAGGATTACAAGAATATAGTAGTCCCAGACCAGTTTCAAGCACTTACACTTACACACGAAGTGACCTTATTGGGCTAGCACTACCGTCTTACCTAAAGATTTCTAGCCACGTCTGTAAATAGTCGGAACAATGGACGCTTATTGTGAGCCGCTTTAGGACGACGAAATAATAGGCCTCCCTACAAGTCACAATTTCTAACAATGAGAAGTATTTATGTAAAAACAAGTTTCCCCATTTGATGACCGAAATACTAATAAACAGTTCAAATAAATATGTATTCTATTCAGTTAGTTATCTTACGTGTTCTATGTAGCTAGATTCTGTTGTCATACTTCTTCAATTCAGCAGAAAAGAAAACACCAAAACGTGATTTAAGTTCTGAAATAGGGTAGAATTACACGACGCTCCGTCTTTTAAATATTTTTTCTTCGTTCTAACAATGTCGTGGAGCGCACTTTTATTTAAATTGATAATAGCTTGTAGGTCCGGGGCCGGGGTCCGGGGAGCGCCGACATTATGCAGCATCACGCGGGGATCACGGGGATTGTTTCCTAAAACAGGATCGAGTGGGAGCCCCGCCTGAATTAAGCGGGACTGAAACAAATCGCACTTGCTGCTCTCTTTTTTGAAACATCTCACTCACAAACACAAAAAATAGGACAGATTTTTATATCATCTACTGTGATTGTCCATAAATCTATGATTTTCTCCGTTTAAAACTCAATCACAACACAGACCCTCGACGCCACATCAGGTACGTATTCTTTATCAAAAAAACAATCTGAGGACTTCACTAACATTGCCCTTTCCACTTATACTTATCTAAAAATGCCGGCGTGGGTGTCCCTCGGGGCTGACATTTATCAGCTCAATAAAACTTCCATGAAAACATTCAGTGACATCCAATATGATTTCATCGCTGTTTCCAAAAATCCCCAAAAAAAGGACATGAAATATTCCGGATTATTATTCGCTCGCTACTTTGTTATGGACACGTAAACTTTTATGTTGAACCTAAGCAGTATTTGAATTCTCTTTTATATTGGAAGGCAGACAGTGGTGTGTGACGGTCGTGATCGTAAAAAATAAATATACATACAATTTTGACTATCAAAATGTGTTTACGAATTCTTTATTTCAAGTGTTTGCTTTGTCCAGTTGGTTAATAAATACAAAATACTATACACCACTCAGAAATAAGGATTGTCCGACTGTATTCTGTATTTTGGGACGGAATTAATAATTCACACTTAGCTAAATATACGGTACAAACGCAAACCGATGAATCCTGCCGTGATCCAAAATTCAATAGTCATATCTCAAGAACGTTAGACCGGCGGCGGCGGCGCGGCACGAGGAAGGTATCACAGAGGTAATTACTGTTGTCAGGGTCGTGTCCGCTTTAATTATTTACAAGTTTATATGAACGTGTCAGTTAATGACACGTTAACGTTAACTAGACTTGGTAATAGAGAGGAGCCCAGCTGTATCCAGAGCGTTGTCGAGTTATGTCCCGCGCGAGACAGGCGCCCGATTAAAAATGCAACACTTCAAAACGAGCTGGATTCGGCAGCGCCGCCGCTCCGTCGCTCGCGCAGCCAGTGTTGTTATGACGCTGGAGCAGACAGCTCGCTCACACAGCCACACGGCCATACGTATACTTGTGCTTGGTGCAGTGTTGTGTCACGTGACGGCTCCAAATGTAGAGGTTATAATTATACCGTCCAAAGTAAGTCTAATCTGAAAAGTGCATTAAAAATACAGTGTTAATAAGTGCAGACACTTGAACTTTTAACCGAAAATGTGACACAAAAGCCGATATGCTTAGTTTACAAATTCAAGCGTTGACGTGGGATAAAGCTCGCCATTTATTTTTAAACCATCGGCGGCAGATCGATCGGCGAGCTGGTACCTACTGACATTCATAAAACAGAAACGCGGCCAGCGAGAGACAGGAACGCTGCAAACGTCGGTATTTTATTTACGTGGAGAGCACAGCGATACCCGTTCCGCTTCTATTTTCGCACTATATCGTTTATTATGAGGGCCGACGGCTTGGCGGTATGGGCGCACTGAGGGCGACCGGCGCGAGTCGAGCGCAGGCCACTCCACTGCCTGATATTATATTCTGGAGCACGCCGCCTCACCTCGCTTCGCGCCAGATATTTCGAGTGTTGCTTCCACCACCTATGAATTTACCTAGTCTCAGTCACAGCACACGCCCGGTGCAGCCGGCCGCATCGCTCAATTAATATAAACGATACTGTTTCCATAGAGAATATCTGGAAATATTGCAGTATAGCATCTTAACTGTAGAGTTATATTTGGAAAGTTATGGTTTTAATGGCCCAACAGCAAATGAAATAGTGAAAAGTTAACGTTAAAATAAAGTTCATTGGCTGTGTGCTTCGTGTGTTTAATTAAGTGCGTAAAACACAGCTATCATACAATTTGCATACTCCATGCCAGGCGTTAACCGCAGCGGTCGACGAGACACTGGTATGTCTGACTACGCGGAATCCGCTTTTATTTATATTATAATCCAAACTATTAATGAAACTACTTCGTATAAAAATCCAGTAATTTGTTAGCTTCCATGAGTTTTCGTAATGTGTCTATGTTTGTTTATACGTGTAATGATTTTATTCTAGCAATGCTTTTGTTTTCAATGTATTCAATAAGAAATGACTGACCATAAGAGAAAAAAAAAAGATACTTCAACATCATGTACCAACTGTTAGTAATGACTTTATGAAGTATTGTTTCCAAGCTAACTTACGGTCTTTGGAATATACACTATTGATCGTCTTATTTAAAGAACGAGATCAATGTCCGTGATACCAGTGTGTGGTAAAACTGAAATATAAAGGAATGTTCATTCTCGGCTAGAGTGGCCTATTGTACGGTGACAAGCTTCCTCTACAAAGCCTGTATACCGGCGCTGACATAGGTGCAATAACATACTATACTAAAATAACTAGAGTTCATAAAAGTTTTTTACGACGGTGTAATAAGTATTAGAAATACCTGCACCAGCAATTCTCGAAAACATCCAAATATTCAATTATATTATCTACTAATGACATGGTTTGTCTTGTGGTAAAATATGCCACCTCAATAAATATAAATATGCAATATAAAAATATATCACATGAATTCGAAAGAAACATCCAAAAGTTTTGACAACAAAATACCCAAACTTACAGTTATCACAATCCAAAGACCAAGCCTGGTGATGATTCAAGCCATGGTCCGGAGCGAGAGGGAATGGGAAGCCGTCACCTCCTTCTGCGAAGCAGTCATGCTAGTGAAGGAGGTGGCAGGACGTGAGAGGGAAAGAACCTCACGTCCCAGCCGCCGCGGGAGACGCCCTGGGCGTCGGGGGTCACGTGGTGGCTTCCGACCACCGTAGGCGCTGGCCTGTGGACGGCGAGTTATGGGCTAGCTCGCCGTCCGGCCGTCTTATGACGACGGGCCGTGTCGACGGCGCGTTCGTGTTCCACGCGCGCCTCAAAGAGATGTCAGCAATCAAGTAGGAGTCCGCATGGGCCAACGCCTGCCGGGGCTGCGGGACTGTTCGAAAGAGATACCGTGGCCCTGGAACATAACGGGCAAAGAAGGAACATGGATGGGTTTTAGTCAGTACAAGTCTGACACTCCCCTCCGCTCCGCCCAGAGTGGGGGGGGTCATTTGATGATTTCCCATCCGGAAAAAAAAAAAAAAAAAAAAAGCCTGGTGATGAAGATTCCCAATAAATATTAGTTTAGGTACCTATGCAATTTAATAACACTAAAGTCAACTAATAAGTAACTTGGATGTTTGCAATATGAATCAATTACTGCTACACTGTTACTAATGATATTAAAATCTATCAAAGGCATTCCTCTATAAACTTCCAAAGGAACAGGAAAATACTCTTTAATGAATATAATGCAAGTAATAAGCGCACCAGTGTATTTTAAACTTGTGCAACAATAAAAATTGGAAATGCAATTTTAATGCGCACTCGTCTAAAATTTAGACTTGCAACAAGAGTGCATTTCATAGTTTTGATCAATCATAATTATTCGTTGAACGCATTTGTTTGTCAACTATAAATGTAAATAGGTCAGACGGCCCGGGATTGCGCGCATAATCAATTCATCCAGCTTTGTTTACTACTAGGTTTATGAATTCATTGTTTCTTTATTTGGGATTAGTAGATAGTGTACACTGAACCAGCAAGCAATTTTGAGCAAGTTGATACTGAAGAACAATTGAGGATACGAATCAATACTTTGATTTGCCGACTTAGGGCAGACTGAATGAAAGATGTCTTTAGATCAGAGACGATTGATTCTCATTCTATAACCAAAACCAAAACAACTGCTGCTGAACAAAAACCCCTGACAGATGAATAATGAACAACTGAGGAAAACTAAGGACATTTTCAACAGCAACCATAAACCACAGCGGCAACGGCAGAGACCACCGCAGCGGTAACCACAGCGGCAGCCGCAGCCCAGACCGGTTTCTATGTAACTCTATGAAATGCTTTCGTGGATGAAGACAACAATAACCTCACGGTGCGGTCGAGTGGCGACTGCAGACCACAAAATAAAAGTGCTATCACTAACAGAGCGACAACATGCTTTTTTTAGCAAAATAATGACTATCGCGAAATTCGGAGGAGAAATGCCCTCGAAATTATGACTTCGCGTTCGGAATGAACGCCGTAGCCGCACTTTGTGTCGGTAAGATCTGTCGTTGGAACTGGGCGCCGGGTACCGCTGCGGGCTGTAAGTGCTGCTGCGGTCGACTTCGGGATAGCAACTTTTATCGAACAAGTATAGCTGCTTTTGCTGCGCGTGTTAGTTACTGGCAGTTGCAGTTATCATATCCACTTCCTAATATAACATGAATAAATTAATTATAAATGTAAAAGTTTGTGAGGATGAACGGAAAAACTACGGAACGGTTTTGGATTAAATTTGGGACTCAAATAATTTATAACCTAGATTAACATATATAATACTTTTTATCCCCGTAGTACAATCCTGTGGGACAATTTCCGAACTCGACGCGGGTGAAGACACGTACATAATCTAGTATTCAAAAAATGCAAATAGAACAAAAATCTGTATTTAGCTCCATAAACGGCACAGAACTACATTCCTCCGTATTGACTATACGGCTAGACAGGTGACCTCGAACAGTTCAGGCATAGCTAATAAATATTATATCGCGCACAGAATCCATTAGATGCAAGTACCGGAACCGGAACCGGACTTTGGAAAGACTGCCAGCTTATATTTCCGAACTCAATTCGAAAACTAAATCTTTTTAGTGAATTACTGACTGACTGTGTGACTGAAGTATATTAATTTGAGATGTGATTGTAAATCATTCGAACGACTATTTAGGTCGGCTTGTGTAAACAGTGTGTCTACTTCGTAATATGTTTATGAGTAATTGGTCTTGATCTTCGCTATGTATAGAACACCTATCACATCCGTTCGTTCTATAATCCCACCCTTAAATAAAAACTAATCTCTCGACGCCGATGAATACCGAACGTAAGCGAATCGTTTGATTATTAAAATAAAAGACAAAAAAATACGAAAACTGCAATAATTAAAAATGTGTGAGCGAGAAACCAATATACAATAAAGGTGTCAACTGTATCTTTATTTTTGTTCAGACGGAAATAATTTCAGTTATTATTTTCCCATCATTCACTTAACAATAAATACTGCAACTATTAAGTAATATTTGTTTATTAAAATGAAGTATGAGCGCATATTATAAGACAAGTATTCAATTAAATTATGTTATCGTAATCTGGTTTCAGCCTAAATACGAGTTTCAACGACACCTGCTAAGAAAAAGTTACTTTTGGTTTGAATAAATCATAATATTGCTACAATTACCAAAAAATAAGGTTTTAGTAACATAGAGGTCTCTGGTCTATTTTACCATTAAACATACCTAAATTGCTAACAACTTGCAGGTCCTTAGACTGATGAAGATGAGGCTTAATAAGATCAACATTTCATTTACCTACTTTGTATCACAATGTGTGAAACGACTTTAATATAACCAGAGAGCATGGAACTCAACAAAAATAAACAATACCTACCTACCCGTCTGGAACTTTAATTGACTCCATTTTGTTGCACTCTGTTTTATACATGTGAATAAATAGACGTTACATTCAACGAACATTAGCTAAATATTATTTACATTTATAATTTAAAATAACTAACTTAACAATAAACTAAAAAAATGGCGTCATAAAACTCCTAATCAACGCTGTCAACTAGTAAAGTACCCAAGAGACTGGCGGCGTTGCCACGTTGTACGGCAACGCTAAGCCTTTGACCAAGGTAAGAGCCAGTCCTTGGGTCACGGGAAGTGTCAACTAAGCGTTTTCAATGTGAATTAAATATGTCTTGTTATTCTGCTGTCTGTATGTCAAAGCTCATTAGAGTTTATTTTTTACGCCAGATATATTACTTACTCATATTTGAACGTACTTAAAACAGATCAGAGATAACAAAGAACAAAAAGAAGAACAATCCAAAAACAAAATTTTGTTGAAGTACATTTAATTACATAAATCATGCAAAACAACAATCACAAATAAACGAAACCAATTCTCTGAATTTATTTAGTTTCCTTTTTTTTTATTACAAAATTGGCCTGCTCTGGACCTCGACCACGCCTGATGGAAAGCGATAGATGAGGTCTACGATGGGACGAGCGTGCCCAGAAGATGCCTGTTCTGTTAGTGATTCTTTGAGGTTTTTTTTTACAAGACTTTCAGCAACATACATAAGATATGCCTGACCATATCTTACAGTACTACTTACAAGAGTTACAAGTCAGTAAATTAGCAGAGTAGATTTCTGTGAACAGTTAATAACAACATTCGGCCTACTTAATGGATGTTTTTCGAAAAGCTCCAGTGTTATATTCATTAGTGGCTGCTCCCGTGCTCGCTGTGCGCCGTTCATTAGTCCCGTGCGCTTTATCTGCAACTTTTGTCTCGCTCCTACCTTGTTTTTCATTCAATTACAAGCCAACTAATTGAAAAATCACGCTGAAGAGAATGTATTGCAAATGGGATGTGCAACGATATTCACCAATGTATACATGTCTACGTATGTGACGTTAGATGTATGTATTGCTTGTTATACATGTAGTCTCTGCACCTGGAGATTAGTGCGGGTTAATTGTCTGTTTATTATTGATGAAACTTTATTTGGAGACAATCATTATTCATCACTAACTTAATTAAGTTGGTTATTAGCGAACAAAAATAATTACATCGAGAATAACAAATCACCTGGAAGGCTTTATACAAAGTTTATTTTTTTCTTTATACGTAAATGTGAAAATCCAGCATTTCTTTGTTTTCTAAGACGGGATACAGGTGGATGCACCGGACCCCTGGGTAACACTTGCACAAGTCCTGCACCTGACGTATCTGTCTTACACTTACCTACATGTCTCGCGGTGTTGTTTCTACTACTAAAATGGCTATAAAAGACATTTATATGTTTTGAGCAATAACTACTGGAGTATTCCAAGATATTTTAGGGTTATTCAGGGCATTTGAGTATCGCTTATGATACGATAAAAGAGAGTCTTTGAAAATATTTTTACATTTAAAAATGTCTTTGGCCAGTAAGAGCATTCTTATATTTGGTTTCTCATTGGGCTTAGTAGATTTTATTTCTTGAATACCTCTTACTTATAATTAATGAAATACGTGCGTCTTTTGTTACAGCCAGTGAATTGTAGTAAAATAGTCAGAAATTACAAACTATGAGCGTGGAAGACAGTAGCACGAATGCCATCCGCGGATGGGGTTGCACACCCACTGGTGAACCTCCCCGAGCCGCCGTCACCTCCGAGGACATCTCTAGTAAGGGATGCCTGCCCACTGCCTTCACCAGAGGCTGGAGAAGAACCACTCTGTACTGCATACTGGTGTTCCTGATGATACTCGTGTTTCTTAATATTGGACTTACCTTATGGATCGTAGGAGCTATGAAGCTTAGTATGGTAAGACGTAAAACATTTTTCTTAATTTTGTGTATAAATGTCTTAAATAATTTGACACGATCAACACCAAATTATTAAACAGTTTAATCGTGTTATATCCTAGTATTACTTCATTCGATTTCCAAATTCAGTCTTTTTTACATATATTGCCTGACAAACGAAATTTCAACGATATTTCAAACTAAATCTTTTTGCAAACTTTACAGAACAGTGTGGGACCTATACGGATAGTAAAGGGCGGCATCCACGTGGACGGGCAGACGTGGGTGGTGAACAATCTGGTGGCGTCCACCATCACCTCGCAGGTGGGACAGCCCATCACCATCCACTCGCACCGCAACTTCACCGTGCAAGTCGCTGAACCAGATCACTTGGACTACTCCAAGCTTTTTATTAGTTAGTATTATATCCTTATTTTTAGTCTAACATGTCATAACAGGCTTCTATCATAAAATTCCTTTGACATCAGATACCCTAAATGCATAAGGATGATATCAGGCAGATTTCTGTTTCATAGCAGCTACCGTTGCTACGAGACTCGATTGTCGTAGCGCTCGTAGCAGTTAAAGGGTCACATTCGTAGCCAAAGCTACGAGCCATGAACAATTTCTTGCCATATAAAATAATAAAAATATAAAATATTCATTCATGAAAGTAAAAATATTAATGAATTTTAAAATGCATGATTTTTGTTCCAAATTACCACCGTTTCCCTAAATTCTAACAAACTTTTAAAACCTGACAACACCGTCTTCGGCATAAGTATGTTCGATCGTCAATTGTTTTTTTATGACGTCACTACCCTAGAAGCGAAGGCTCGCGCCCGTGTGTTGCCATATAAGTTTCCTCATTTTAGAACATTTTATTTAATTTTCATAGCGGTATTTTGTTTACTTGTTCTCCAAAAAGGATTACATAAAAATAATCAAATCTCGATACCTAATAATACCCTCACGGACCGGACTGGGTTTTTTAACATATTGTAACGCATGGTGGTGACTTCGTTCAATGTATAGTCACATTTATTGTGGTGATAAGCTCGCGTCACCGATTCACTCAAACATTTTTCTCGACTATTTCCAGAGCGCGACCACCTTGAGTTCAGCGGTCGCGCGCTCCACGTGCGCGATGCACATGGGAGTCCCGTGTTCTCGGCCTCGCGTGACGAAGTGCGAGTGTTCGCGGACGTCCTAGCGGTGGATGCACCCGGCGGCATCAACGTGCGCAGTGCCGTGCAAGTGCCGATAGTAAGCGCGCCTGCTGCGTTTGACTTACAGTGAGTACCACGCACTATGTTTATTTATGTTCTACATTTAGGCTATTCACGGAAACGGGCATGCGACGTGATTTGCGTCAGGAGTGACGTGAGTGCGGCACTTATTTCCTGCACGTATCGACTCGTGTATGCTCTAAACAACTTCTTTCGCTTGTCCGCTGATGCTGACACCACACATCACGCGTGTTACTCGTGGCAGGACTGGCTCATGGCTCTCTGTTAGGTTCAGATCGAAAGTGCAATCAATTTGTATTATTTAAATAAAACAACACATAATATAAAATCACGACAGAAATCTCCGCAGAGTTAGGCAGAGGTTCCTTATAATATACTATAATTATTCTTCTTTTGAAAATTAACGAATAATTCAATCATGTTGATTCATAACTTGGGTCTTTAACTTTTGACAGAAATCACTTTTTTTGTTTTAAAGCACTAGAAATCAGTCCTAACAGGGTTTTTATTTTAAGCATTTTTATCGTTTTAGGTTGGAATCTCTCACAAGGCGGTTAGATTTGAGGGCACCAGAAAACATATTTCTAGAAAGCAGAGCCGGAAAAATAGAAATTACAGCCCACGGCAACATCAAACTAGACTCTGTTGTTGGAGCAGTAAGTTAAACAACTTTAGTGTAGTTTTTACTAACTTATAAAATATTTATTTGTTATTAATTTTCAACTGTATGATTGCAGATCAGGCTCAACGCTCAAAACATAATAATCAATCATTTAAAAGAAGCTGTCAGAACAGACCAGCCTAATAAAAACTTGAGAAGTACTAAAGTTTATCAACTATGTGCGTGTGCGTCGGGCAAGTTATTCCTGGCCGCGCCCGAAGCTCCGTGCGTTGCCCACGACGACGACACCGATCTGTGCCGATGATGACCGAAGATGCACGAGTGTATAGTGATGCACCTCAGCGTAGCCAATACAGACCTTAGTGCCAAATAGCTAAAGTGATGACAGTAGGTTAAATCGAAAATTTTATCCCATAAAATAAAAATGTTATACTATTTTACTATTGTTAGTTTAATGAAATCTACACCGTATTAAAAATAACAACCGTTTTATTGCAACTTATAAATAGCAAATAATATAAAATTATATAGATTTTTACATTTTGCACATTGGAATTTTATAAAACAAATATAATGAAAGTCTTAAAGCATTTACGTGATGTATTTGAATAGGAATAGTTTTAAAATGTCTAGTTTTAGTTGCACGTTTAGTCAATTATGAACTTGAATGTATGCCTTTTTACCAGCTCTTATGATTAGCCGCCTTATGCATAAAATTATTGTATAGATATTAAAGAGTCATGGTCATAGAAGTAAAATAATTAATTAGCATAACGTCACTATGGTAGTGCAGCAATAGTGATGGGGTTCATTTGCATTATGCTTTGTGAAAACACGCGCTCTCTGGTCAGCAGGAAATGTTTCAAATAAGCCAACATATCTTGGCCTTGTCTTGAGATCTTTATTGTACTCGTATAATTAATACCTTATCTAACAACCATCATGTTATACTACAGTCCAAATCACAATGTATAGCAAAAAAATGTTGATCGCATTAGCAATTTACCATATCACGATAATGTTGCTAACAGATCATACTATTTTTCAACTACGACACATTTCAAAAAATGCTCTCGTGGTATTTATTATCAATGCAATTCGTTCTAGCTAATAACGTCAACACCAAAATAGTAAAGGATCCCACAGACAAACAGATTCTTCTTCCCGAATGTGATAACATCTCATGTGTTACGAACAAGCATTTACACTAGTCGTTTTCTCGCGGCGGAACAAGGGCGCGCGGTAATGGCGATCGAAACGCATCATGTAAATGGGCCTAAAAAGAAATTGCTCTAGCCATTGAATCAAATTGACAATTTGTAGACCACGGTGCATTTTATTTAAGTATGCATTTTAAATCGTTAATAAATATGTATTATTTAATGTTTGTTTGCTTTTTATTCTGGCGACAAGAACAATAGAGTTTCCTTGTGAAAATCTTTCATTTTCAAATGAAGAGAACAGTTTTCCTTGTTAATTTGTGCTATAGACACAGCCCACAACGATTTTATACCTACAACAATGTTATATAACAGGTAATTGCATAACTGGTCGAGCTGCTAGACCATCGAGCATTTGAAATATCATAAATGAGCTAATTCCTAAATATCTGTTCGGTTAAAATCCCGAGAGAGTGATTAGTGTGGTGAGCATCGCAGCGGCCGCGGCGAGTCGCGACCGGACCGTGTTGTACCGCGCCGCATCGCATCGCATGGCACCGCATCGCTCCGTGTGCTCGGTAATTAGAGCTAGCCACCGACCACCCTAATTGAAACCGCAACGACAACGTTTTGTTTCTGTCGCTTTTTTCCCCGCGCTGTTAACGAGGGACAACATTAGGATTGCATCTTTAGAATTTTGCTTACTTGCTACACGTCCTCGATTCAATACGGTGGGGTTGCACTTGTTTGAGTAATTAGCTAATTTTAACTAACTCTTGTGCGGTTTTTACGTTTGTTCTAGCTGCCGAAATTGCGAAAAATTTGTTTATTTAATAAATTAATTTATTTCAAAGTTGAATGTAGGTACAGTAACTTTATGTGAAGCAGGATAGTGGGATGCAAAGTTATTGTACAGTGTTGAAAATAATTGCGGTAAAGTATTTGTTAAACTGACATGCGATACCCTAAAATAAGCCATAACATAACTAAGTGTTAGCTACATAGTTAAACTATCACCTACTACTTAGCATTGTTCCATAAATGCCTGGAATTCCATCAGTTCACCACAAATTACAACGATACCCAATCAAGAGCGGTGCTTCCCGTGATCCGATAAGTGTGAACATCCAGATATATTAGATAATTGAAGCCACTCAGCGGTAATGTATCTATGCGTCCTATTTATATGTAAATCGTATCCCGTGCAAATAATAACGCAGTGGCCATAGCAAAGAGAAGAAGAGCCGAATGAACACACTCGTTGAGACTGAATTTTATTTGTTTACTTTATCCTCCGCGACATAAAGGAGCTGTGAACTGTTACGTTTATTTCTCGACACTTTTTTTAGTTACGACTCAATAAACAAAGACAATCGAGTGCAAATATTTGTACACATTTTGATTTCTGTTTGTTTATCCAATCTTTTGAGCAATAAAATGTAACGGAACAATCGCGAGCATCAAAGAAAGTAGATTTTCTATGAGACAACTTTAAAGAAATTGAATCGTATTTCGGTCATGTAGTGGTGTTAGCATAACCCCAACGACTCGACTATTACGTTTGTCGTGGAATGTTACAAGTTTCCGTTTTCCCCGTTGTTTCATTTGTCGCTAAGGGCACAAGTTTCTTTACGACTCTCCGGATACCTTTTAAATGCGCTCCCTACAGCATCACGGCCTGCCGTTTTATCAGATCACCTCCCATTACACACGACATGCACATATGTTTCGCAGTTTTTTGTTTTCGTGTTTCTTTTTATTGGGATTATAAATAAAGATAATATCTATTTGGGATGTTTGGGATGCTTGTATCTTTTTCATTTTTAGGGATTCAAGTAACCCTTCGAGAATTTTAACGCTTTCGTCATTCATAGTAATCGGATTCTGAAATCGAACAGAAGAATGTTTTCGATATAAAAAATCCACATCACAACACTTAAAAAATAATGGCTTCAAATATAACTTGATGTTTTAAGTTATAACTTTTACAAGTATTTTCTTCTGATTACTTATTTTCTTTAAGAAATTCACTTTTAATGCAAACAAATACTTTCTGTTCTTATTTTGAAACCAAGACAAACATGTGGGCTGCCTATATTCCGGGAAACTTATCATTCCTGAGGGGGAGATGAACATTCAACTTTTACCTTCAAAGCTAAGAAGCAAACAAATGCATTTTATTCTACGGTTTTGATCTCTATCATAGAAGTTCAAACCGCTACGGCTAATTCTTCGACGCTCGGAAACGAATCGAACGGAGGTTTGCGTTAAAGGTTAAGTTCATTTCATTTTTGACCTCAGATGAGGCAACTTCAGTACACCACGAAGATCATTTTTTAGAAATAAGTAAAGGAGGCTGTCAAGTAGCGGAGTGAAGCAGAAAGTGTCCAGCTCGGAGTTCATCGACTTGTCCACATTATGTAGATGAGGGCGCAGGTGCTCGTTATGTGGCCAGGCGTACACAGTATAAAAACTTCGCCGAACAAAACGACCCTTACACTCACTATTTGTGGACGGCGCAGCGCCCTCTGCCGGCTTCTGGCGAAACTATAAGTGTTTGTGATGTGCCTCCGAATATGTTTGTGTGATTGCTTTTTAGTTTTGTTTCTATTTCAAAGACATTTGAAGGTAGGGTCTGTGGCTTATTTTAGTATTTTTCAAGGAGATCTCCTTCTTCTTTATCGTGTGGTTAGTTCCTAACCTGGTGTCAGAGTTTAAATGCCGACCATGCGCCTCTGACTTGGCTTAATATGCCGTCAAGAAATATCTCTCAGGCATGCTGGTATCAAAGAGATTAAAATGATATAATTTAATGTCTTTGGTATTTTTCTTATTTAACGGATATTGCACGCATATGACTATAGTTTCTATATTTTAATATGTAGTTAAACTTTAAAATAATATAGCATTGTTAACATAACAAAAACTAGAGCAGAGACAACAAGCGTACAGTCGAAGAAAAATAAGTTCTAATACTTTCTAGTTTCACGAAATATAATCAAACACACACTGTAAAGTAACATAGTGTTTACAATACAAGAAACAGTAGATAAATATCAAATTTGTGATAAATAGGAACATTTCGGAGTTGGTACGCGGATGACAAATACGGCTGTTAAAGCCACCTGGCCGCGATACCTGTCTGCAACCAGTATTTACGTAATACCCGATGCTAACTGTACTCGTACTATGTAAAACGGAAAAATCATATTTCGGAGTAAATAATGGCACTTTGGCAAACACAGAGTGATTTTAGAATGCAAAATAAGATGTGTAAATTATATTTATGGGCTGGCCACATTAAACATATACTAGGTATACCTGTCATAATAATATAGCAACACAATATAAACGTGAAACATTTTTCAGGTAAGTATAAAAGTATAATGAGGACGCACAAAATGTAATTTTAATTTTATTCTTGGCACTTTTTCCGCGGCTGCTGGCGCTTAATCATAATCACGGTGCGCGTGATAATCTCACGAGTTCACGTCTCGAGCCTACGGTGGAGAGGAAACGACACACGGATTATTTTTTCTCGTTATCTCCATGTTAGCTCCTTTGTGAATCGTTTTTACTTACATATTGAGCTGTAGGTAGGTGTTAAAGATAATCATTTCGAGAATCTTACCAAGTTCTCTTAATAATGGGGTTGTCAATTCATAATATCTACACATGTTGATGTGTTCTTCACCATGCACACCAATGACTTTATTCACAATGTTAATTAGTTTGTTTGATATCAACTAGACAACCTAGAAAAACTTGTTTGACTGAACATGCAAAAAATATAGAGATACCTCAGTCAGTACTTTTTTGGCAGTCCGTTTTTTTTAATCATAATTTCAGAAAGTTAGTTCGTTGATAGTAAATTGTCTCAAAAATGACATCACGCCGGTCTGTGATCCCCAAAGTTTTACGAAAAGGTGTAAGTACCTAATAGTACACCCACATTTCGACAGTTACATTACTTACCGATAAAAAAAACTAAAACTTACCATAGATAAAATCATTCTCTCTCAAAATTATGAAAACACTGAAAATATACTAAAAAGAATAAAATAAAATCACTCATGCCTATTCACACACGCAAGACACACCACACACACACATATATACGTATGTCCATACACACACACTCATACGCGCATGCACACAGAGATTTACTAGATTATAATTAATAAATGAATATTGTAATACTTACTTTTGCACCGCACCACATTTGTAATATGGCTACTCGAACACGGTGGTGACGAAAGTAACTGAATCTTCCTAGTTTAAGCCCAGTTGCACATATATCTTGCCACTTACTTAATTCTAATTTAAGTTACAATTATTGTAAAATAGGTTTAAGTAAATCCAGACTTTGTGGCTGTTATTGAGGAATTCCTGATGAAAAAACTCAAAAACACTTTGTTTGACTTGGGAATCGGACCTGGGACCTCTTGCTCAGCAGTCACGCTTCCATCCACTAGACCAACGAGGTAGTCACAGAACATTTCGAGAATAATCTGCATAGTAACCAAAAAATTCAAATAAATTAATGTTCAAGTAAACAAATTACAAAGCATCATTAATATTATGTCAATCACAGCATTTTCCTGCTCACTCCCACACAAATACCTATCAGTCTTACTTAGCTGAGTAACTTAGTTAATTTTGTTTTTTGAAAGAATTACCAGACCACTCGCTCGCTCAGGTGACTGAGGCGGACGTAAACTTGGAACATATTAAAATGTAATTACTTTAATATGAAATAGGTCTGAAGACAACGTACTTTGTATTTCTAAGATTTTTTGTATTGAATTACAATTATTGCACTCTTACCGATCAACGATTTACCATCTTTCGCTTATGCAAATGTATTGTGAAGACAAGGCGCGCGGCGCGAGGCGCTTCCTCTCCGAGACTCCGGCATTATATGGCAATCCCACTTTGTCAAGGCACCGACTTGGCTGTTATTGCGGAATGTTTCACCTGCAACACACTAACGGAACGTACTGTAATAACATTTACACAGGGGAAATTCAAACGTCGAACTATTTGCGCATTTGCCCCAAAATGGAATTTCTTTGTTACTGTAACGATAAATATTATATGAACGATGTGACAAAGAAGCCAAAAGGCAACGTTTGTGCTGCCATCAAATATTGAAAGGTGTAGACGTTATTATTCGAGAGAAAATGTATTCGCTGTCGTAGAAATAAATGGCACCTTCAATGAAACTAAAAAGCAGCCGCTAAGAGTAAGAGGGTACTGGTAAATGTTTTAAATTAATCAAGGCAAGACTACAATCGGCAGATTTGCATTTATACGAGCTACTCGCGCTCGCGCTCGGTCAAACCGCATCGATATCTAAACGGTTTGTCTTCAAATACTGACAGAAGTCATACGTTCTTTGTATTTCGATGAATACATTTTTATCATTGATACTGTTATGATTATTGAAATAAAGAAAAATATAATTTCGTCGAACAAATTACTTTTTCTAATGGGTCCTTTGGTGATTTCAGTTCAAAAGGTTAAACCTTTCTTACGATTTAACTTGCGAGAATACGGAGCTAAGTAGGTAACGTTTCAAAGCAAGTTTTTTACTCAGACTGGATTGTTTGTTTGTAATTAGCAGCAGTGAAGACATTTCTCTTAATTACTAATTAGGTATGACACAATGGCATGCAAGCTACATAGGCACACGTATGTACTAGCTAGTGCTTCATGTAGCGATTAGATAATCTCTTAATAGCCTGCGAGCTGACATGTTTTGATTACTGCTATGTGCATAGTCATACCTATAATGTACGCGACCTTAATTAACCACATTGATTAACTTATGAGGGAACCGATTCCATAGGTTTTCAACATGGATTGAAAGCTTATAAAAATGTTCGCATCGTTAGTTAAATGTTAGATTCAAACGGAGCCATGAAGTTTTATGCGTCGTGTGTAATATCGTTACGCTCGTGTTACGTCGAACACTTATTGAAACTGTTCTTAAGTGTTGTCCTTTTATGTAGCTACTCCATAAATGTTTGATAGGGCCATCTCGGGAAATCTCTGTCTCCATTCGTAGAGGGTCTGCAGTCAAATAAAACTGGAATCCCAAATATTATTCGGCGACATTTTCCCGTTCCTTCGATGTGAACTTTTATTTTTATGCTCTTACGTATTCTTATCAGAGAAGAGACACACTCCGGGAGAGCTTCTGACATACTGACTTAAATCCTTTACCCAAGAATGTAAGTTTGTCTTGGATTACAGTTTCTTCGTCTTTCTTTAATATTATTGTGGCAATTTTAGGATTTAACGTCGAAAGGGTCGTTGATTCGATTACTTACAGCTTTATTACTGCTATCTTTGTGAATGATTGCTCTTTTTTGTGCTTCTTTTTAATGCATTTATTCAATGACATTATTTATTTTTATGAAGTTTCTCTTATATTTTTTAACATTGCTTGCTTGCATGGAATACTTTATCAAACAGTAGGTTTAACAATTCTCAACACGACTAAACAGCTTCTATTGGAGTTTCAGCCATTATAGTAATTAACGACACGTGTAAATTAACACGGTTTACTTTAATGAGACATTTTCTCTGAACGTCTTGAACCGTAACCTATACGAATGGAAAACCAAAACCATTAAAAAGTTTAAAGAATTAAATGTAATTACATACCTTCGATCGTGTAACTCGAGTGATGAATGGGCCACTTGTGAACCTCTCGGCAGTAAAAGGTGATCCGATAACTCAAAAAATACCTTAAAATTACCTTATTGGTAATATTCTTCACAAAGGTCATGTGCGTAGTCTTCTCAAACGGCGTGCCTGTATGACCAGGGGTATGAACATGAACGAACCAAAAGGAGTACATAAGGATAGTAGCAAGTGGCGTTCTGATGTTATTGCCCACCCCGCTGCAAAAAGTTGTGAGTTTATTTATGTGTACAGTGATATTGTTTTTTAACAAATGTGATTTGTGTGCGACTTTTAGTTACTAATTAAGACTAAATAAAAAACTGAAACTACAGAGACACAACACAATATGTGTATCTAGAAGCATTCAGTATCTTAGTGTAGTGTCCATAAAGCAAGTGAAGTGTGCGAGTGACCTGCGAGTTCAGGCTCCACTAGATCATGAGGGCGACAGGCGGCACAAATTTAATTTAGTTCTTGCTCACTGTCGGATAAGCTGGCTTGTCTCACGAGTTCACGGCACGAGTTTACAAGACACAAAAACTCAGAGAAGACAGCTAACTTTATTGAAGTGATTAATTAGCTACACTGATATTTTAGTGTATGAAACTTGCGGTTAAGTAGATGCATAGAGGCATATAATATCATAGTTACGCTTAGAGGAATAGTTGCGCTATAAAAACTACGTGGTGCGACGAGGCTCGCAGTGGCGTCAATTTGCACCGTATTCTTCAGCCAGTACGTTTATTACGTGTGGAGTATGAAATGAGAGCCGGTCCTGTGGTTTCAGCTCGTCACATATTTCAGCGGCGTCACCTACCTCGTATTAGTATGCCACGCCACAATAACCGAAGTCGAATCACAAAAGATTTCCGGAGCACGACTTGCACAAGGGATGAAAGCCAACATTGTGTAATCAGAAGGGCCGCAATCTCACCTCACCCCCCGCTCCGTGTCGAACACAGCTTCATCAACAAGGGCTCTTTCTACTCATTGTGACATTTCGGTTCTCAATAGCGAAGCCTTTGCCGCGACCAAACACAAACATATGAATTAGATTGTTTTTACACAAAAATGAAATGTAATCACCGCATCTGAGGCCTTTGTCAATTCCTATTGCGGATACTGCTAAGATAAATTTGTTCCTCGCCTGCAAGCTAACGAAAACATCACTTTCCAGAAAATATGAGAATTCCAAAACGTGTCATGCCTATCAAAAATAACGAGCAAGATCGAATGTAGGTGTCGCGACGATAAGACTGACACATGTAACGACGACTCATGTAAATTACGATATTTTTATTGCGGCCAACAGCTTGACATCCTATCAAAACCATACGATTTGCCAAATCAATTTCCAGACAGTGAGTGTTATGTTTTCAAGTGAATGTTTGTGCAAATGGCTCGGCGTGTGTGCGGTGTTGGGTCGCGGTACTCGCGGCACATCGGCACAATATCGCGGCGACGTTTCTGCCAGTCCGCACACGCCGCACCCCTCCGACGCGCTTCGCAATAGTTTCACGTTTGAATTTCTTGAACAAACGTTATTACTGCTCCAATAGCGGAATGTTCCGCTGAAACAATTCACAATAGCGGGAACTTCAATGTCAAAGGCAGAGGAGATTGGCTGGAGAAATTCGATGCAAGAATTTAAAAGAATATAGGTAGACAGCTGAAATCTTCAATTTTTAGATTGAATGCATAATGTTTATTTACATACGTATAAAAAACAATATTTTTGTTTTTAACACACGGTGGAATCGGAACCAAATCAAGCGATAGAGAATCAGTTGGAAGGAAAATAAAATGAAAGTTTTAGTACCTACTTCCAGAACCTAAAATGTTCGTACGTGCCTCGAACACTCAACATG
The DNA here is from genome assembly GCA_910589295.1 of Noctua janthe. NCBI lineage: Eukaryota > Metazoa > Arthropoda > Insecta > Lepidoptera > Noctuidae > Noctua > Noctua janthe. The sequence goes on from OU342560.1 coordinate 8,471,252, forward strand.
AAAACTTAATACCGCATGCATTCCCCGAGTCGTAGGCTTTATCTAGTAAAAGCACAAACATAAACGTTCCCATATTGTGATAGATACGTCTGTTGTCATAATACGAGGGTCAGGGCGGCGCAGACACGGCCCGTCACTCACGAGCCGGGCGCCGAGGGCTGAGGGCCGAGAGCCGAGTGCCGAGGGCCGAGGGTCAGCGTCGCCGTATTCCCACACCTCGTTATTGTTTCATATAAACCACGCCATGATTTTATCTCCCCGTTAATTGGGTTAAAGGTCGCGATTTTGGTTAAATGCGTATGAAATGTGTGAGGAATTTTTCTGGTTTTACGAAAATATGGGAAGGAAGAGAAATATGGAAATAAAAATCGTTACTTATTTCAATTACGTAATTGTCAATGGTATCGTATTATCACTCCCATAAATCTTCAAATATTTTGGCCTATTTCCCTACTACAGGCAAGAAAGGAATGTAATAGGGAGCGAGCCTATTGCCATCAACCGGACACAAATTCAGACCCCGTGGCTGCTACTGAGAAATTTCTGATGAAAAAACCCAATCACAATTTGCACGACCGGGGAATCGAACACAGGACCTCATGCTCAGCAGTCGCGATTGCGACCACTACACCAACGAGGCAATAGATTAATTTTAAAAATGAAATTATGTTTAAAACAGGTTCATCGGATCCATAACTAAATAATACTGGCCTATTTCGCAGAAAATAAAATGACAAAAGCCATATTCCAGAATAAAAAAGGAAATAAAAACAAAAACTAAATGGTGTCTAAAATTTTTTTGATATTGCCAGTTATTGTCACTAATTGATTTAAATCGAACTAAAAAGGTTGCGTTATGCAAGTAAATTAAACAAAAAAACTAAAAAAATATATGAACACCTGTTTCATACATGTCTCTAGTGAAATACTTGCGTTTCTTATTAAACTTTCATCAACTTATACATTTTTAATTCAAATGATTATTAAAAATTTTTTTTTATACAAATTGACAATCTGAATTATGAGAGAATGTTTTGAATATAATATTATTATAAAGAGTCGTAAATAGGCACAGCTTATTTCCCTATACCTTTTTTTAAATAAAGCAGCTCTACGAAAAACCGATGAAAAAAGTTACAGATGTAACTAGTACCTATTTATTGAGGTGACAAAATAAAACTCACTTAGTTCATTAAACACTTTACAATCAACAATACAATTAAGAAAAAAGTTAAATAAAGCAAATTATAAAAAGGGCAGGTTTTATATGAAGTACAGCTGAAGGAACGGGGCTCGTACCTCGTTGCATTTAGCCGCCGGCGGTAATTAAGAATTCAAAATGCCTCTTTGTGATAGAGTTAAGTCGTTAACCCGCAGCAAGATTTTACTCACTTTATTAAATTAACTAAGTTACGTATTACCAAAGTACCTAACGAGGGATAAGTTCGGTTAGCCAAGTAACGTTTGAAATATCTTTGTCACGGCTACCTACATTTTGTGGTCCAATTAATAAAGCTACCTTTAATTGGTTTCCTTAATTGCAGTTAGAGGTGTTATTGCGAATAAGCCATTTTGGTATCTTAAAATTGATAAAAGAAGCTATGCTATAATGTATTATGTGTTGTCTCAGAAAGATTTGAATAAATATTTTCTAATTTTCTAATACTAAATTCTCTTATAACTCATCATTCTCCTGGCCTTATCCCAACTTATTTGGAGCCGGCGCAGCATGTCTTCTTCTTCTATACTTCTCTATTACTCATCATCTCAGCAGGCACCTCCTTTCTCGCCATATCATCCTTCACACAGTCCATTCATAGTGTCTTTGGTCTTCCTGTACTCTTATTGCCATCTACATTCATTCTCAACATTTTCCTCATTCTTCATTCTCAAATTCTGTTATAATTAACAATATAAAATATAGAAGCTTCAATAAACCTCTCCTTAAAAAGCAGACAATGCAATCTACACCCGCTTCGAACAATCATCGTCTTCTAACGACAAGGAGAACCTTAAAAATCAAATACTCATATCCATAATATGGTATCACCGATAAACTCATGGATGAGGGTAGATAAAAACAGCCGTAAGCACGTAGCTAATGCGAAAGGGGCTCATTACATTGTGTTGACACCGACAAATGCCCCTTTACATATTCTCACTGAGATCCCGAAGATTGAGCCATGAAATTGAAAACGATCCCTCTGAAGGAATTTATTCCGAGCACGAACTGCTCTCCCACTCTGGCGAGGAGATTTGCTCGTTTATTTTTATGAAATTATTAAAGATACACTTCATTTTTCTTTGTAATGATCGATACGGAATTGGAAAGAGATGTGTGAAACTCAATTGTGTTTGACAAAAATATACAATCAGAAAAGCTGCTCATCAATCACACATATGTATGTTAGTACACTTACTCAGTGAGACTATGAACGGATAATTTAATCCAATGAATACAATGATGCATATTATAACTTTATAAACAACTTTCTTGAATTTCTTACTTATAGATCACGTTATAAATTAGAGCTTGGAAATTGACAATGATAGAAATAATAGGTATTAATTATTATTGAAAACTTTTTATATATTAGGTACAAAAAAAGTATTTTTCCTTGACATGAATTTCATTTTCATATAATAATGATCCAGAAGAAAACTTTATTATAAAAAATTCAAGAAAGTGCTCACTAGCCACTAGGTACTATTTTAAGCTTTTAACTTGCATTAAAGTTTTAAGAAGAATTATGAATCGGAATTGAAAGGAAGTAAAAGTTGCACCGAGTTGAAGAACTATTCGAAGCTGAAAATATCAAACTTTAAGTATGTCGCAGTTAAATAAAGCTTCTAGTGAAAAAACAAACAGTTTGATAATTTTGAAAGCCATGGTTATTAAAACAGGGAAGTATGAAGAGATGTATTATTGCGGTACAAACACGTTCGTCCGACGCTCGGGCTCGGTGTGAACGCGGGTGAACACAACTTTTGTACTTTTTCACGCGGCCGCACCACAGCTTGCCAACCACACGTTCTCTATTACTCGAAACTCGCGCTCTCCATTATCTCCACGACCGAATTTGTTTTAAATTTCCTCGCCACTTAAAAAAAAACACGCACTCGCGTGTATTTAGCTCGTTGGCTGCTGAAGTTTTGTAGGCAGCGCACAATGTTTTCATTTCAGCTGCACAGTTTTCAGCAGACACAACGGTTGACTATTTATTTTTTTTAATTTCAAACTTGTATCAAGTACGTTATATCCGGAAGCCATTACTTTCCGGCCTTTAGCGTCGTAACTGACGCGTAATGACCTCGTCGTATAAAGAAGCAAAAATATCGCGAGCGCAATTCGTCATGTCATTATGCAAGGAAAGGGCGAACTTTACGAGTATAATAACGCGAGATGTCTGACTCGGTGCGCCTCATGAATGGTGAAACGTTCTTTATTGTGCCGTGTTTTATGTGAACGATTAACCTTTTAATGTTAGCCGGCCGCTCGATATGAAATCCCCTATTGAACCTGCCCACTCGTATCTCTATTCTCTGCTGAAAATTCATTATATGTGAACAGGTCACTATTCGGCCATAAAAAAAGTATCTACCATGCGTGACTTATATAGATGCAAACGCTTTTAATAACGATGGAGCCAAAAAGGCGCCATAATATATACTTCAGAACGCCACGTGCTACAATCTTGATTTAGGTAGGTACTTACTTTTTTAACCGACTTAAACTACACACAAAAATACTGGATATTATTATAATATTATAATTGTACTTACATTATATAATATTCAAAATATTATCGTAATAAGTTTATAACGAGCCCTTTTTATGTCGCATTACTCGTATAACTACTGAAATATTAAATTGCAATTTACGCGTCGGGAAGCATTTTATAAAAGCATATTATTTTCAGTTTACACGCGGCTAACATTGTGATTATACGGCGTACTTAAACAAATTTTCATGATATTACACTCGTATAAATCCTAAATTGTCCTGCAAATTCCTGGGAGAGGGCAGAGCACGGCAACTTAATTTGTTTTTGATGAATACTGCCTGATCACGTTGTTCTTGTCAAGTCATGCGGTTAATGAAGTTTCTTAACCCTTTTACAACGACCACGCTACGGACATTGTACCTATACTATAGCCTTACAAAACCTTAACGTAAAGTAATTTAAGAAGAAAACCTCCAGGTGGTTACGAATTTAATAAAATTATTGAGAATTGGCAGCGCAAGTTCCACGTAAAAGTTCTCATCAAAGTGCTTTTGAGATGTCACAATACCAGCAATCACGTTTTCAAGTTTTCTCACAACGTACACGTAGGTAAGTGGGTATCTAGACTAGACGCCGATGAATCAATAGTTTTGAAGAGGTTCTTTACTTTATTTTCGATTTATTCGTTTTTGATTTTATTTTTTTGAGACTGAGATGGAAAGTAAAAGAAGAAAATTACAAAATTTTTGATTTTCAAAGGACAGACATTATCGTTTGGAACATTTGTAACTTTCCATTGTGCATTGTTTAATTCTTGTGTTATTAATATGTTAGTCTCACATAATGAAGAAAGGAGCATCAAAATATATCGGCCCTTGTTGTACCATCGGAGAGAGAAAACTTCATTAAGCCGAACATGTTCAATTACCGGCCTGGGCATAGGTTGCAACACGTTATTGGCTGGACAGCACTGATACTGTGCTGCGTTCACGTGCACACGCCGATGTCGGCTCGATAGCCAATGTTCAAAATAATTACCTCCTCGAGAACTACACTACAACATAAAAACTTTGATGGAGTGTTCAGTGCACTGGTTTAACGATATCCTCACGAAACAAGTGACAACTAAACATTTTATTTGCTTCGCTGGAACGAACGTCGTGCGATTCGTAAAGTTAGCAAGCTCGTAATGCCTCCTTTAATTGTTCTGTCTAGTGCTTTGATAGGCATCTCCTCGTACTTACCGAAGTTAGATAAGTAGTTAATTTGGAATAACTTTAGAGATACATACATATATGTACATACATATATAGCCTATATTGCGACACTTAGCCAAAATTTTAGCAGATGTTACTGTTTAAAAACAAAATTACCTGCTAACCTAATCTTATCGCAAAATGCAGATTTACCTTTTCCTCTCCACTGTCTTCTGAATAGGATCCCGTCACCAATTTGGTGAGGTTATACCGGTGCCATTGTAGTTCTATAAATAATAAGGTTTTTTTTCAGTATTCATGTCAACGATGTTATACAACATTATTTTTAGTATATGCGAAACCTGAATATAGTTTGTTCAGAATAAGTAACTGAATCGATTCCAATAATTTTTAACCCATGTTATATTTTGTCAAAAAAATATTTAAGAAAAGTTACAAGTTAGATACCGAGCGAGATTAAGTACCTATTGCAATCATTTAGGTACCTACTGCTAAATTATTATTATCAATGAGCTCAAGACGACGCTGGAGGCGCGTGCGCGGGAGCGCTGCGTGGTGACCACGTTTTTGAGCGGACAACTAGGTAACAGAACAAGCTTATAACTTTGTGATTTTTCATGATACAGTTTTGAAATCTTGTATATAGATTCTTTACATAAAAGGTGACAGGTGTTTCAGGTTTCGCATATATACTAAAACTAATGTTGTCTAGGACTATAACCTCATTGATTCATGTTATTAAAAACAACATGTTTTTGTTTTAACTTCAGTTTCAAACATTGTATTATCTCTGGAGCTTAGCTTTTCCACAAATAATATCCATGAAAATATACTGGGAAATACCATTTTAGGATATGCTTAAGGCGTACTAGCAAAAGATAAAAAAGACGTAAGTTAAGTCGCCTACCATTAGACAGATACGACCGACTGTGTAATAAGTATGGCGTCCCAAAATATATCCGACACGTTGTTTAATTTTCCGCTCCCTCGCACGCAATATTTATATCATCGGTACAGCACTGGCCAGCACTGGCCTGTGGCCGGCACTGGCCACGCACACAACTTGTTTATTCATAATCCTGAATTAAACGTTTTAATGACTCTCGTTAATGCTCGCTTGATTACTTTGTCTCCTGCAATATTAATAATGTGAAGGGAACACCTTTTGGTGCCAATATATGGAAGAGCTTTCATCCAAACTAATTAGTAATAATCATGTATATGACGTTGGAATCATTATTATTAAATGATCGTGCAAAAAATAAAATTGCTTCATTTTCTAGATCAACCAAACAACAAAAAATAAATGAAAGCGCGTGAATCGAATAAATTACTAAACACCAAGCAAGATTTGCTCGACTTGCAATGGTCACGGGTCTAAATAATTAAAAACACTTCCTTATTTATTATTATATCTACTTTGAGTCCTTTTATCCGTTGCTTCCGAGGTTTGACCTTCTCAGGTTAAAAGGAAATCATGTAGGAAAGATATCAGGCATCAGCTGTGCATCACACAGAGCGATTTGTAAGAGTCAACGGAGTAATGTTAGATCTTATTCATTGGAGGATGTTTTGCGCATCGCAAACATTCACCACACTCCACAGCATCTTGAGACTACGTCTACTGCACGTATAGTCTAGCAAGTCTACTGTTCAGTTTTTACAAGTAAGGAGTAGGCAGATCGACACTTTAAAGCTTCAAACTTTGACAGAAAGATTGTTTAAAAAGAGCTACGACAAGGCGGCTGCAACCATAATAGCTTTCCCCGTAAACACGAAAAGACCGAGACATTTCCAAATCCAATTTCTCACATACTCAATAATTACTCCTAGTTAAATAGTTTGTCCACAGTTTAAGAGACCTACTCGGCAGTTACGTCACTGTAATAAGTTAGAGCTAAAGAACTCCAGTTTCCGCCCATGCATTAGAAATTAAACCGAAAGCACTAACTGCGTTTTTCAATTACTGCCACGTCGAAGAGTTAGAAATTACAGTTCCAGTTCTTAAACTTAATTAATACAGGGCAATATTTATTGCAAATAATGAACGTAGGTAGTTAGTTAATGTATTAACGAATTGAATCATCTTCTAACCAAAGATTTAAGAGATTCAACAGATACATTATTACAGAAATTCGACCAAGGCAATAAGTGTGTATTTTAAACAGCACCTTAGCCTAATGAAACAAAATACGCGTGCGGCTACGCTACCGCTACCGTACCGCAACGGTGTCGCTGCGAAGTCGCCAACTGTGCCATTACGGTGTCGCTTGGTATTTATTGTATGTAAATCGCTCCCGCTACTACCCGCGGTCTCTTGTGTCACCTACCCACCAAGAGCCCCATCGGATAAATAATTCTACTCGCGCTTATCCACTTCAACTAGTACTAAATTACGTTAGTAGTGGGTGTCTCACCGCTCGCCCTCACCCTCGCCGGTGCAACGTACGATACGACTAGACTGTACGACACAGCGACCTGAGCACTTTTTGCTTAAGTCGAGGCAGTTAGTTGACCTATCTGCAAAATAGTATTAAAGTGCACTCTGAATGTATGTGAATGTGCTGAAAGCTAACAGTGCAGCGTCTGTATTATTTTGTAGCACAATGACTGGTTTTTGTTGCAACTTGCAAATTATTCTGAAGTTCTTCATACCAAAAATGTGATTTTAGTTTGTGGGTATTCTCCCCAATTAACTAAAGCCTGGTCTAGTATGCAATACTTTCCAAGACTCTATAGGATTTATGGTGATAGACAATGTCTATGATCATCACATATTGCCTGAAAAAGGGTTTTCTCGTAAATTGGTAGACATAGGCACTTGCAACGATATAGTATAAGAAAATCTTTCCCGGCTACTTTAAGTGGGTAGGTAGGTACTCAACTACAGAGCCACTCGATGCTTCCGATCACAGAACTCTTTAAAATATGTGTACCTGCCCGAGCCAAGGTATTTCAATAAAGCCAAGATGATTTTAGTCATTTATCTCATTGCGGCGGGGGTTAAAGGAGATATATGTTACTAAACCCGATTACCCCCTTGGAGTTTCCCTTGTGTTCAAAGTGAATGTATTGGAGCGGAATGTTCCACGTCAGAGGTAAAAGCAAGTATTCATGTTTAATTTCATCCCGTACGAGGGCACGTAAAAAATCTTTTATCTGGACCCGAATTCTTAGCAAGAATTGTTTCATAAGTATCTGCGTTGATCTTTTGCAATGGCTTATTGGTTAAATTCTTTGATATAATTTATATGTCAGATCCTGATGAGTATGTACTTAAAATTAAACTGTTTTGCAGAGCCCTGGAAGTATGGTGTCGATGGGAGCGATAGTGATTGTTGAGACGTGGTCGCGACACCTACTGGCTTAGGAACTGCTCTGTGTTTCCTTTTAAGTTCAGAATATTAGTTAGTACAGTAGTGTTAGTAATTGACTCTGTAACATTGAACTGTGTACAAGTTAAAGGAGCTATTTCTCTAGTTTACCCGTATCCCATTCTATTCGCGCCTATGCCTATGCGCCCACAACTATTTGTCACTTATGTCCTGGCCAAGGTCCTATGTACCAGGATGCGACAAATAAATAATAGAAATTTTTGTCAAGAACGACCTACATTTCAGATCAAATTTCTCTATGATAGGGCCAGCTAGGCTAGGCAATAATACCAAGGCCTAGTAAGATCAAGCCACATTTTGAGTTCATCTCCCATTTTGTAGATATACCTACCTAAGATAGGAATTAAATCCATGAGCTAACATGAAAACAAATTAACAAAATCTAAAAATACAAATGGACAGCTGTTAATACAGAAATCTACAATCACACGATTTTATTGCAAAGCAACAAGCATTCGTAATCCCTTAGGTGCGTGCCGCGCTGTAGGGAATTAACAACTTAGATTGGAACGCTGGCGCTAATAAGACCAACTCTTTTATCCCACGAGCCTTTCAGCTGTTTAGTTATACATTGCACGCCATTCTTGCATGTGACGTCACGATTTTGTGTACGCGAATCGCAATATTCTGGTCATACCTAAATACATTACAAATATATAGTTGTTGAATATCATGAAGCTCTCTATAAAATAATTTTTAACAAAGAACGTTATCTTTAAGCACTTATTAGTAGTTATCATAACCTAGAGCAATCAGTGCCTCTGACGTCTATCATATACAGGTACAGAAAGAGCCCCTTGGTGCGTGCTGTTTGCCGATTGCAGTGTCTCGGTCTGTCAAGATAGACCTGAGATCCAGAACAGATTGGAGATTTTAAAATCAAAATCAAAATAATTTATTTCTTTGCAAACATGGGTAAATGTTCTTAAATAATAAGGTTCTCCACATTTTGCCGTCACATGGGCATGCAAATAGTTTGTTTACAAATATAAATTTAAAATAAGTGGCATGTCATTGGAATTGTATACAATAAAATATAAAAAAATAATTAAAAAATGTCAATATGGTAATAAATAATAAAAATATTATCAATAATGTCAAACGGAATAATATTATGCCAACTTGAATAACAATATGTCAATTAAAGTAAAAGTAGGTACATATTATAAATCTGTCAATAACAGAAGGTATATCAATCAGTCAGTGAATCATCATTTAGAAAGTCGTCAACTAAGTAATAGCTTTTCATAATTAAAATTTCCTTTAGCGCCCTTTTAAATTTTAATACACTCATATTTTTATATATAATAGATAATATATAATAAACAACAAATAAACTTTTTTGCATTAGTGCGTATTGAGTCCGTATTGGATTTTTCTGACCTCTGATAATTTTTGAAATAGATTTGGATAACGTTTCACAAACAAAGCCGTTTCTATTATAAACAAAGAGGGCAAAGTTACAATTTTTAATGATTTAAAATATGGCACACAGCTACCAGTTGTCTTAAGACCGCACATTGACCAGATAAATCGCTTTACCAGCTCCCTATCAGTGGACTGACCCCAGAAAATAATGCCATACCGCAATATAGAGGCAACCAGTCCATGGTACGCTGCTAAAAGACCCTGACTGTTAACTTTCTTTGAGAGTTGAAATAGATGTTCTATTTCAACGCGTGGATTTGCAACGTGCGGATTTGCTGAGTTTTTTACATAATTCTTCAACATGAGGCTTCCAGTTGATTATCAATTATAATGCCTAAGAACTTAGCTTTATTAGCTTCTTCAATATCACAGCCATTGTAGGAAATGTTAATCTTTGGGTTTGGTCATCGTTCATAAAAATGCATGACTTTTGTTTTAGTCAGGTTTATAACCAAATTATTATTATTTAGCCAATTTATGATGTCATTTAAGCAAGCATTGATGTCATTTTTATAATTATTTGGATCAGTACATTTTATTATAGCAGTACTATCATCTGCAAAAAGAACCATTTGGTTGGTTGTTGCTTTCGGGAGATCATTTATGTATGTCAAGAAAAGCGGCGGACCCAGTACGCTACCCTGTGGGACGCCATATTTTACGTGTCTTGGTTTTGACACATATATGGTTTCTAATTTGTTTTTTGGACATATCCTAGAAACTTCTGTGCATTGAACCCTATTACTAAGGTATGATTCTATTAACTTTAAGATTTTCCCTCATAAACCATAGCTATGTAATTTGTGCAACAGAATCTTATGGTCCACATAGTCAAAAGCCTTTGTCATGTCAGTGTAAATTGCACAGACTGGATTTCTCCTTTCTACAGATGACATGAGATTAGCTAACAAGTCAAATAGTGCCATATTAATCGAAGTGTTCTTACGGAAACCCTTTTGTTCTTTGCAAAATAGTTTGTACTTTTCGAAATAGGCATATAAAGAGTTATAGATAACTTTCGCAATAATTTTTGAAATAATCGGAATTTTTGCAATCGGTTTGTAATTTTTTAAATCAGTTTTGTCATCTTTCTATAAAGAGGTTTAACAATAACTTTTTTGAGCTTGTCCGGAAAAATGGAATCAGCTATACCACTGGTTAATTATATGAGCTAATGGAGATGCTATTAGTTCTTTGGTAAATTTTTATACTTTTGTGGAAATTCCATCGTATCCGACAGTATTCGTGCTTTTAGGTTGCAAATTATTTTTATTATGTCGTCAACGGTAACGGGTTGCATAAATAGTAAATTTAAGATTTTATTATTTAAATGTGTATTATTCGATGTGACGTCAGCTTTAATATTATTCTCAATTGTGTCAATAAAGTAATTGTTAAACTCGTTTGAAATGTGTTGCAATGTCCACACTATAGGTTCCTGCGGCAGCTTAAATTAAATTAAATAGATTAAATTAAAATAAAATAAATTAGATTAGATAAAATTTTGATTTATTGATTAATTGCCTGGTGGCTTTTGGGCTGTGTTTATGAAATGATTGTTTTGTGCGTTTTGTGTTAAGTTTATAATTTTTCTATAACGTTTGGTGTAGTTTTTATGGACTAATTTATTTTTTGAGTCTGAGTTTAGTCGATATGCCCAAAGTATACCCCTTTTTTTTTTTTTTTTTCCGGTTGGGAAATCATCAAATGACCCCCCCCCCACTCTGGGCGGAGCGGAAGGGAGTGTCAGACTTGTACTGACTAAAACCCATCCATGTTCCTTCTTTGCCCTTTGTGTTCCAGGGCCACGGTATCTCTTTCGAACAGTCCCGCAGCCCTGGCAGGCATCGGTCCTTGCGGACCCCAACTTATTTGCTGACATCTCTTTGAGGCGCACGTGGAACACGAACGCGCCGTCGACACGGCCTGTCGTCATAAGACGGCCGGACGGCGAGCTGGCCCATAACTCGCCGTCCACAGGCCCGCGCCTACGGTGGCCGGGAGCCACCACGTGACCCCCGACGCCCAGGGCGTCTCCCGCGGCGACTGGGACGTGAGGTTCTTTCCCTCTCACGTCCCGCCACCTCCTTCACTAGCATGACTGCTTCGCAGAAGGAGGTGACGGCTTCCCATTCCATCTCGCTCCGGACCATGGCTTGAACCAAGGCCGGACGCGAGAGATCGCCGCCACCAAAGTATACCCCTTTGCTTATTTATACACATTTTTATTCCGTGAGAAATCCATTTCGTTTTCTTGCTAGTTGGAATGATTATAATTTTCTCAGGAAAATATATTATAAAAGTGAGACATCATCCATGAAAATGTCAAAAGCTTCGTTCGCGTCCTTAGCATTATGTAGGTACTTGCATAAATGAAAGCGAGCTGAGATTTCTTTTGAAAGTAATTAAATTTTCCATGCATATGTCCTGTTTTTTTGTTTTCCAATATTTTAATTTGCAAGTTTTGTTTATAGGGACTTTCAGTATTTGGGAAGTATGATCGGAAAGAACCAGATCTACAACTTCAGCTTTACATTCGTTCCGATAGTCGTGAGCAAAGTTGTTTCTTATCAATACATTGATATTAAAATCTCCACACAAGACAAACTTCTTATTTGAAGATAGTCACACTTTATTTAAGATATAATCTAACTTATCGTAAAATACTTCGTAATTATATTTTGGGATTCTATGGACACAAATAATAAAAATTTTATAAGCTATTATTTCTACAGCGCAACATTCAAAGATGCCTGAAACTGAATGCTTTGCTATATCCGATATTTCTCTAAACTGTAATCCTATTCTTACGAGAATACCTGTTCCTCCTCTCTTTGTATTCCTTGAAAAGAAAGGCGCTGGACAAAAATTGGGAATTTGCAATAAATTCTCATACCCTGTTTGTATGAAGTGTTCTGTAACACAAACAACATCTATACCTGTCCCCTTGTTGATTAATTCTACCCATTTTACAGTCAGTGTATCGATTATATGGATTTATTGATCAAACCAGCTATGTTCTGGTGTAAGATGTTAAGGTAGTTAACGAAAAAACTGAGAATTTGACTGTTGTGAATTATTAAAAAAATCGTGTTGACTATGATTTTGAGGGTTGCAGTCCTCCCCCGAGTGCGTAGCATTCAGGTTGCATAGCCTAAGAATCAGGTCTTGTAAATCTGAAACCACTGTTATTTAAAGTTCCATAACGTTTGCTGTAAGTATCATAGTCATAAGATAGATTAGAATTTGAATCAAGTAAATATGCATAGTTACATGTGTTTATGTCCAAGTAAATAAGGTTATTGAATGTTTCTACCCGGCTGTTGTACATTAAGTTAGCATCTATCATATATTTAAACGTTGGTAGGCAAATTATAAAATTAGTATGACTCAATTTCATTAACTTTTCTCTTACTAACATGACTAATTCTAAATAGTTGTGTGTTTTCCGTGACTCATATTGTGGCGGAAGTTGGAGGCTTGAAAATAAATATAACCAAATCTGAATATATTGACTTCTGTCTGTAATTGTAGAGCTAAATTGCACGCTTTCCCACGACGAAATCGACTTTTGGAATCTTTGTTGAAGAACAGAATTAACACTGGATGGATGAAATGGCAGCCTAGGACTGGTCACAGGACCATCTGAGGCTCACGCATGGTCCTTAAACTCAATTAGAAGATTTATAAAACAATGGTTAGACTTGCTGTTTTGCGTGGATATGTTAGACGACAAAAAGGATGAACGATAAGACAATGTGTGGTATTACACGAATGGAGAGAATAATAAGAAATGAGTTTCATGAAAAAGTCATTCAATGGGGTTAAATTAATTTAGAGTTTTTTATTAATGATTATAATTCTGTAAATACATACGTGTAACGGATGTGAATCATATTTTCACCAACATACAACCTGACATTGACCTGCAAATTGCAAAAAATATAAAATAAAATTGAATTTCGCGGGCTACCCAGGCGCTTCCACTTTAATGATATTCATAGACTAACCAATCGACTATAAATGGGAAGTCGATATCTCAATTAACTATGACCATAAACTAACCTAAAAATTTGTGGTCATGGACAATGATTGTAATTGTCAAACTAAGTGAATAAGTGTCAAATTGTCAAAGTCAAATAACCACTGAATGAAAGTGATCACTGACTGAAGGACTAAGCCTGAAAAGTCTTATTGGAAATAAAATACCTGTACTGCAGTAATAAACTGACAAAAATGTATTTCCAATCTTTTGCAGTTATATCAATACTTAGTTTATTCAAATATGCGGTAACATTTTTGACTATATTCATTCATTCTACTGTTATCTACACCGTTTTGTTTTTAGTATAACACTAATTGTATTTATTGTTTCTATTACAGGCTTGCATTGATTATGATGGTTGGTTGAATATTATGATAGAGCACTCACTTAATTGTGGATCTGAAAAGTATTGCTTGAGGGGCAACATAGCACTGAAGAGTATTCGTTCAGGAGCAGCGGTTATTGATCAAATACAGTTTAATAAACAACATATAGATCAATTGCAGGTAATCTAATAATTAATCTATACCCTAACAGTCTCACACAGACTATGCCCGGCTTGGGATGCATTTGCAAATAATACATGTAACCTAGCTGTAGGTTATATTATTAAGCTAGTCATGTTGTTTCAACTAGTATTGAACCTGCTTACTGAACTACCTGGGTAATAAACATTTTTTTTTTCACTCAATCATAATCAGGAAATAATCAATTCTATTTTAAAAACCTTTCAGAGTCTTGCTGATATTGATAGTTTCTACACCATCAGGACACTAGTAACATCTGCTGACAATAGCAGAGGCACAGAATTCTATTCATCCGTCAAAGCAAAAGCCTTCCTTGTCAATGGTCTGTCAGATGTGATCAATGCTTGGGTATTGCCCAATGGAGCAGTGACTGCAGTCAGCTTCCAAGTTACTAATTCTTCACAGCCACAGCTTAAGAAAAGCAGCAGTAATAACATCAACTCCAACTTCTATCTTCGTTATGTTGAACAAGCTCCAGTGTAAGTATAACTAATTAATTTTGTATTAACCTTTGGTAAAGAAAGTGGATCTGCAAATTAAACTAAAATTATCTAAAAAACAACATGTGAAGTTATTTTGTTGTGGATCTGCGTTCCCGCAGAATAATGTGATTGTGGAACCACATTCATATTGTTAATATAATTGTAGTTGACTTCTCTAATTGTAAATTCATTACCATATTGATTTTTTTTTCTGACAGACCTGACACAGCAACTTACATCCAAAAACTTGAGCGTGAGAGAGAGGCAAGGGAAAAGGGAGATGTGAAGGATAACAAATCATTCTTAGCCAAATATGTAAGTTACATTATTTGTTATTTTATACAGACCTTTTTATGATACCGGAGTGTATCTGAGACTCAGTTTCTGTAAAATTCTATACAAATTAGCAAACCTGTTGTCAAGCACCTGTGAACTGCTGTGATTGGGTAAACTTATCTTCTTAGCATGTTGATGACAATCTAAATTGTGTCTACCCAGAACTGAGCTACTAGTTTGGTGCTTTCAGTTGCATCCATCAGTTCCTGTAGTGAACAAACAAAACTGAATATCATGACACGCAGGTCATGATATTCAGTGCCCCATCGAAAACTTATTATCAACAGCCAATTGGATCACTTAACTTTCAAAAACAATGTTTTTCTTTCCAGAAACTGCTTTCAATATGATGCGTTTCTTTATGTAATTATGTACTAATGTTGTTTTTTTTCTTTCAGTGGATGTACATTGTACCTATTGCAATTTTCGTCATGATATCTGGAGCAAGCAACTCAGAGCCAGCTGCTCAAGGTGGCAGATAATTGAAAGTAGTACCATACTCTAACACTATCACTAAATAGACAATGTAATTTATTCCAATATTTATCTGTTTATTATAATTATGAAAGTAAGCTTACTTTATTTTGTGAGTTTGGGGAAATAGGTACATGTGATTTGTGAAACTTAACAAGTCATACTTTTACACTTTATAATAAAAATGAGTACTGAAATCACTTTACCCCTAAAGAATGTTTTCCCAAAAAATTATAGACTAAAGTGATACTAACACAAATCAGTCCCTGTTAAATGATAACATCCTTTAGAGGAAGTGATTTAGGTTGTAGTCTTTGTGTATGTAATGTAAACAACATTTAACTTCTATCATATATTGTGAATTAAATCTAGGTTTCAAGTAACATGATGTTATTCAGCATTAAGTAGGAAAATGCTCTTTTCAATTTATTGTTACCAGTTTTCCTTAATTTATTATCAAACTTATTACTAACTGTATGGTAGAAGTGTGACAGTGTTTGATTTAAAATTAAAGCATAACTTGTAAGTAATAAAAATTGAATAAGTTATATTAGTTTTTTTATTAATTTTATGGAAACAGCACCAGGTGATTTAAAAATAATACAAATAATTAATACAAAATTAGTTATTTATTAAAATACCAAATATAATGTAACTGTAACAACTGTGGGACTTAAACTTAAGTTTCAAGCAACTATAATAATCATGTGATAACAAATGCTTAAGCACCAATTTTTTCAATCTCTTCTGCATCTTCAATGTCAAGTAATTGGATCTTTTTACCAAAATGACCTTCTATTTCTTTACAAATATTCATGGTTTGTGAAGAATCAATTAAATTAATAGCAATACCAGCTTTACCAAAACGGCCTGTACGCCCAATTCTGTGCAAGTAAGTTTCACAATCAGCTTTCTTGTCCATGTCCATTGGCATATCAAAGTTAACAACTAGTGTCACTTGTTCAACATCTATTCCTCTGGACAGCACATTAGTGGTGATCAGTACCTTTTCCAAGCCTGCTCTGAAACGGTCTAGTACTGCTATTCTTTGTTCAACAGTGAGCTCTCCAGATAACACAGCTACAGAATGTCCATCTTTAGACATTTTTTCAGACAACCAGCTTGCTGTTTTCCTTGTATGACAAAAGATTATTGCTTGGCCAATTGTTATTACACCATAAATGTTACAAATGGCTCTATACTTCTCTTCTGGGTTCTTGCATTTAACATAATATTGCTTTATATTATCCAATGACTCCTCTTCACGTAACAGTCTTATAATTATAGGATTAGGTACAATGATTTCAGCAAATTCCATCACAGCAGCATCATAAGTAGCAGAAAAGAACATCATCTGACAAGTTGAAGGTAAGCATTTGTGAATGCGAATGCACTGATCTTGATGACCTTGTCTGTCAATCATAACATCGGCCTCATCCAGCACAAATACTCTGATTTTAGTCATATCAAACATGCCAAACTTCACCCCCCAATCAAGCATTTTCCCAGGTGTTCCAATTATAATGTGGTCAGATATCTTAGTCCCTCTAGGAACCTCTTCACCTCTTACAGCATACTTCAGCTTGATCTCAGGACAGAACTTGGCCATTTTTGCAGCCACTTCTCCTGTCTGAATAGCAAGTTCATAAGTTGGACTCAAACACAGCACTTGAGGGTAATTTTTACTGGAATCTACCCTGCTTAACATGGCCAACACAAAAGCTGCTGTCTTACCAGTACCTGACTGAGATTGAGCAATCATGTTTTGTGGAGGGTCAGCCAAGAGGGTTGGTAATGCAGTCTCTTGAATTTTTGAAGGAGCATTAAAGCCCATGGCATATACTCCCTTTAGTAGATTTGGTTTCAAGTGTAAAGCTTCAAATGTCTTCACAGAATACAGGGGAGAGTTTGGATCTTTTCTCTGAATTTCAATGTCCAACTTAGACTCAACTAAGCCTTGCCTTATAATTTTCATTAACAGAGAGGTGTCCGCCGGGTTTGCTGCATCAGGAGATTCATCAGACTCTGTAGACTGGTTGAGAGGTTTTTTATTTAAACCAAGTCCAGCTACTTTATTTGTTACTTCCAACTCCTCTGCTTTCTGTCCCCATTGATTAGCCATCTTGCTATCTGAAATCACAAATGAAAAAAACGTACAATAAATTTGTATTCTCGTTGCAACATGTTTGGCAGTACATAAAACTTGAACAAGAACAGTATTATAACCTGCAATATGTAACCGTTCGTTTTCTATTACTTTTAAACAATTAATTACTTTTAGAAATTAGGAAAGACGATGTAAATTCCATCTTTCAAGTCACGTAAACTAAACTTAGCGGTAAGGATGTCTTTGTTTTACTTTATAGTTGGAGACTATCTATTCACAATCAAACGGTATAACTTTAGAAAAGTTAATCCGTAACTATTGTTTATTAATAGAATAAGATCAGTTAGAATGGGTTCTCACCTTGTTAGTTATTTCGGAGAGAATTAATCAACGGCCACAGAAATCAAGCACACCGATGCGGACAACTACCGCGGAATTACATTTATGTGTCACACAACAAATGTCAGTGTCACAACATTGTCAAAACTGTCGAAATTTCTAGTGTTGCCACTGCCATTTTCCTTCATTCACTGATTCAACAATGGCCTCTTTATTAGGCCAATACAAAAATTGAGAGAAATGCAAGGTATACTTCAACCCCAGTTATCTGTGCAGACAGGAAAACTCAGAACTAAAATAAATGTACCAAGTTTGACATATCGATGAAAATTTTCTTGACAAGACGAACGCCAACGCAACGCAACTAGCAACTATGCGTCAAATTAGGGGGTGCCCCCATATCCTGGACCAAAGAGTATAATAATAATATGTCCTGGACTATATGCCTGCAACGAAGCGGGAAAATGAATATAATGATTTTATAATAAGTAGGAACTAAAAAATATATTGAAGGCTTAAAAACAGCCTCTACGAAAAAAATGTGTAAGCTTGTTCTGTACTACACAAGTATGCTACTCGAGTACTCAACTACTTACACTTTTTTTATTTACATACCTATCTAAATTTTTCGAGGCAAGATGTAAAAAATTTCGCGCTCGTTTTTGCAACCTACTTTTTCTTGCATCTTAACTTCGTCTTATGTCGCCCAAGCAACTCCTGTATGAAGAAGGGTCCAAACAATTCTAACGTGTCCCAAGTGGTGGTCCACGGTGTTAAAATTTCCGAGTTCGCTTCGCTCGCTCTTGGAGCCTTAATTCTTTTATTCTTAAAATTGTCTCTCTAGATAGATTAAGTTAATAACATCTCTAATTAAAAAAAAAAAAAAACTAAAGAAAAGCTAACTTGTCTGGAGTGGAGAGCTACTTTCTTTACGTTACTCGACTTTACACTATACCTTGAAAAAAAATGTAACTTCAAGTTCTGTACAAGAAAAATAGAAAATCTAACTAACCCGAGGTGCTAGCATTTTTATTTTAATTTTTTAATTAGGGACATAAAACAATTACATGCTACAGAAAATACAAAAAATCATTACAAGCTAAAGATCACAAACATGTAACCCACACCAATATTCGCGTCGAACAAAAGAATAATGATTAACAGACTATTGTAGATTTTATATAACACAGAGCCTTTTGTGACAGCTGTATTTAATGTATTAAAATAATTTAAATTAATTTATTACCATTTCCATATTTTTTTAAGTGGTTATTGCCTTTTAGATCCTTAGAAGAAGTTCACTGACAGAGACATTGCTTTTAAAGCTCAGAAGAAATGCTTGCGATCGTTTACCAAATTACAAGCGATTGATAGTTGTAAACCATTGTTTAGGGAACTTTGTTTGCTCACTCTACCGTCTATGTACATATATGAAATGGGAGTGTTTGTTCGCTGTAACCTGCATTTATTTAAAAAACTACGCTCTCGCCGTTATCAGGATACCATTCATGTTACCTCTCATAAAACTGCATTTTTAAGCAAAAGTGTGCTAGGTATGGCCCCAAAAATATATAACAGTATACCAGAAGCTATCAGAAATAAAGAGTGTCTGGCGTCCTTTAAGAGGTCTTTGTTTAAATTCCTTATAGATAGATGTTACTACTCCATCACTGAATTTACTACTGATAAACAGAGGTACTATGACGATTCCGACTTGCCAATGAAACATTTATGATTTTATTTATTGATTAAGTATAAATGTGTTTATTTATCTAAAATTGTAATGACATGTTTACCTAACTGACATATTTTAAATTGACTGTTTTTTTCTTGTTTTTAATGTAATCTATTGACATGCCACCTTATTTGTTAATTTTGTACGCCATAAATTGGCAAAACATAGTGCACATATTCTAGACAATATACTATCTGTTATCTGTAACCATACCTATGTTTAACAAAATAAATGATTGATTGATTGAAGTTCAGCTGCATCCGTAGATCCGTAGAAAATTAACACTTACAAATCGGTTTTTTTTTGTACCCTTCATGTATCAAACTATCCCGATTCCCTTTTTTAATAGATCTATAATTAGAAAAAAATGCAGTTAGGAAAAAAACTCTAAATATGTACGTACATTACAATGACTTGTAGCAGCAGTACACTATCGATACATTGATATTCTACCAGTGGTCATCAGTCTTCACTGGTCACAGGTTAGTAATAATAAGTAGTATTTTCATTTTAAAACAGTTCTTGCGACTTTATTTAAAAAAAAAAAGGAAAAGTATTAACAACAACAAAAATATTATCAACAAAGTATTATGGTCTTTATAACAATCACTGCAAAGAGGCGCGCTTGTGGCTAGCCTTCCCGTCCTTAATAATTATTAGTGCTTATGAGTAGTTGGCGGGAATTTTGTCTTTGCTCCAGTCGATTTCCACAGTCTTGCCAGTGCGAGCGCTCTCTTCAGCTGCGGTCGCAATTTTACTGACGGCGAGGGTCTGGTAGTCGGTCACTTCCATTGGGACTCCACCTGTTAAAATAAATAAATAAATACCTAAATTATGCACCAAAAACTAAAATAACTGCAACAAGCATTTATTATACAAATGATCTGTCAATATCACTGACGACATCATCATCTGCCTAGCCTTTTCCCAACCAAGTTGGGGTCAGCTTCTCGTCTAACCGGATGCAGCTGAATACCAGTATTTTACATGGAGCGACTGCCTATCTGACCTCTAAAACCCAGTACTGGGTAATACGATAACCCTTACCACTGACGACATGAAATGGCGAAAAACAATGCGAATCATTGTGTACCAATTTGGACCGAAAGAAAAAGTTACAGTATTGTAAGTTGTAGCATTTATATTCAAGTTTGAATCGTTTTATTGCTGAATCTACAGACGCCAAGACATCAAGCTACCCGAAACTGTAAAATTTTCCCAATCAACCTTGAACCTAACGCTTTAGCGATAAAGTTGAAAATCTATTGAAGAAATTAGACAGATTGTAAAAGCTCGATGTGCTGGCGTGTGTACCAACTTAAGTTTCGGATACTTACGGGTTACGACGTCCAAGAAGTGCTCCAATTCATTTTGATAACCTTGCTTGAAACGGGAGGGGAATGAGTAGTAGATGGGGCTTTGTCTGATGCCTTCATGACCAAGGATCACCTCGGTGGAGTGGTAAGGCCTCTCGTTTTCGACCTTGATCATGCCTAGAAAAATAAAGACCATATTGTTGAAGTAGCATAGATGAAAGACATTCAGATTAGAGAGTAGCTAAGGTCTTAAAAGTTGCCTCCTACTGAAAGCATCTGTAAGGAGTCAACAGGTATTCCTGTTGACTCCTGAACGTGATGGTTATTTATGTTAATATTATTCAGACAATATTACATTATAATTATTAATTACATACAATGTTAATCTTACCTTTGTTTCCAAAAACTTCCAATCTCTGGTCGTATCCGTAGGCCGAGTACCGGCTGTTGTCTCCCAGTACGACGGTTCCAGAGGGGAAAGTGAGAAGGAAGGCGATGGTGTCGAAGTCGTCAATAGCCTTGACTTCAGGGATGAGAGCAGTAGCAGAGGCCTGGACGCGGCAGGGCAGCTCACCCAGCACCCAGCAAGCCATGTCGAAGTCGTGCACCAGGCAGTCGTGGAAGACACCACCTAAAAAAAATACATGTCAATTCACCACTAGAAATTGGCTAGCCGAAAAAGGTTTTCTCAAACTATTAGGTTCTTTATCATTTGAAATCAGATCATGAAACTATTTAGTAATTACACATGTCATGAAAGATTTTACAGCAAACGCAATCGTGAACGAGAAAGTTTCCTTGCCAACGGTTTATGCAACGACGTTCCCATTCTGGGACACATGCCTCTTCTCGGCGAGGGAAAGGGGGACAGCCGTGCCGAGTACGGGTTAATAGACCAAAGCAACTAGGCAACTGTAGTTATTTAGATACTCGCACAGGGTACTTGTAAACAAAACTGAAATGTTATTAATTATCATTGAAAAAACTTCGTAGGTTATCATTAATTTTTAAAAATATATAGAATAATCACCCCAAGCAAAAGACTATCATAACACGATAATAACATTGTTATGTTTTACTTAATTAAATATTATCAGTAATAGTCAGGGGGCCAGTTCGAACGTAATAAAATAAAAATAATCGTTTCGGAGTTATCATTATTTACAAGTGATGGTACCTATTGATTAGAATATGTTGAGTAAATAAAACATTACGATTATTTAATAACTACATTCAAAATATTCCACAGGAATTATCATGGTTATGCTACAGCTACCTAACGTATTATATCTCACTTGCATAATATGATAATTTCAAAATGTCTCACCAGATGTTTTCAGGTAGTCGATGGAAGGCAGTGGAGAGTCCCTGGCGGTGACTTTCAGGATCTGCACATGTCCGACCTCTCCGTTCCTCACTCTGTTTTTCAACGCTCTGTAAGACGGGTCGAAGCGGCGGTTGAATGCGGAGAAGAGAACGCGGCCCTTAGCCTTAGCGGCCTCGTAGCATTTCCTAGTCTCCTCAATGTTTTCCGCGATGGGCTTCTCACAGAACACATCTTTGTTGTTGGCAATAGAGTTCACGACGATGTCGTGGTGAGTCCAGGTCGGGGAGCCAATAAACACCACGTTGACTCTGTAATTGAGAAAAATGTGTTATCGTTACACCGAAATGATATAAATGCAAAACTCACTTCAGTTCTTGTAGATTTGCCCATACTCACTCTTTGTCGTTATAGACGCGCTGTGCTTCTTTAGAAGACAGCAGAGCAACATCATTGCTGAAGTTCCAGTATTTCTTCAGGTCAGCAAACCTGTCCGTGCGGTCGTCGACAACGTACTTCAGGGTGATGCGAGGGTTGTTGATGATGCTGCTCAAGTGGATGGAGCCAGCGCGGCCAAGCCCAAAGATAGCAGCCACCACCGGCTTGTTTGGTGGCTTGACAGCATGGTTTGTGGTAACGTTGTTTACGTAACTGTGAGAAAAAAAAGTAAAGCGTACCGTGTGTGTTTTGATCAGGATCCTGATTTAGAGATAGCACTTCTGGCGAGATTAAGCAGACTGCCAGTACAAGCCTAAGCAAACACGCGCAAAGTGAGTGGTGGGGTTGTGTAGTGTCAGTCCACTGAAGCTGAAATGACTTAATTTTTCCTTTAAATTCATGCCATTTCAGCTTTAGTTTGCCCAGCTCTGCACGCCTTTTCCACTCCCTTCTCCAGGGTAGGAATTGGAAAGAATTAAATACGCACGGAATATTTTGAATGTAGTTATGTTTAAGAGTAGACTAGGTAATTTTTTAACAGATAGAACACTACAATGTAACTGAATTTCTAACAGAGAAAAATATATTTGCTGATAATTAAAATTATAATAATTATAATTGATCTGGTTTTTGAGATGGAAGTAAATGTTTTATGATGAATGTAAATGTTCGCATGCCGAAAGGCTGTTTTATGGCTGAGCTTTATCGTACCATAACAACTATTGTGTAGTAGCTACCCAAATTTGCAAAATAAAAATCTATTCTATCCAAGGGAGATGGTTTCTGGACTCCCTTTCTGGTTCCCAGAGAAAAGTTACAATTTAAAATCAAGAATTTTCAGGTATTTTTAACTTACTCTGTGTGGAAGTAGTCCTCCTTCGGATAGGTCTGAGGTAGTTTGTAAGGAGAAGGTCCGCCGAACTTTGTAGTTGCCATTGTGATTTAAAACTGAAAAATTAAATATTATTTTGAAAATAAGTGTGGGGTCTAAAAAGGTATGTTAAGTCGTCCTCTTATGTGTGTGTATCTCAAAGTTAACAGAGCATTAACATGCCATAGAAAAACTTGGAAATTCGGTACTAAAGTCTCAATATTTAGTGTTATGGCAAAATATAAATCATGTATTTATGCGGCTTCAAGATTTTATTTCTACAATAAAATAAAAACATTTTTTTTTTATAACTTTCCGTCGTAACTTTACCCATGGCTAGAAAATGAATAATAAACTATTTTTTAACTCACCAGTATGAAATGAAGGAGGAACCGTTTGCCACAACCGCGCTGGTTAGTGTGACATGCGATGTACCGAGAACTTCTTTTTATACCTACTTGCATTCGCGATAATAATTTAGCTATCGCCAGGTCACCATACCATGGCGCCGAGGGGAGCAAATCTCTTTCAAAATACGTAATGCTTTGTTATTTTGCACTATAAGTACGAGGATAAGATATAGCATCCTGATAACTTTTGAACCGCCCAAACGTAGGTTTTAAATACCAATACATATTATCTAACAAAATAATTTACACCTTTAGATAACGATAAAAAAATGATTATGACAGATCACCCCACCCCATAGCGATATTGTTCTAATAAACAAAAACATAAGCATTTAATCACCAATAAAATTTTATTTATTTACAACTTTGAACGGTGTAGGTGGGGTACTTAGATAACTGATATACCTACTTAGTAAATTATGTAATTGCCTTAAAACTGAAAGAATAAAGAGAGCTCGTTTCGCTCGCTAATGCATCCTGCCCTTTTGAATTACCTTTATTCATCTCTGTATGAAAACTTCCCGTGGCTATCCACGCGAAGTTTTACTGTAGATTCTTCTTACGGATCGACGACGGGACGGGATTTTTCTTTCATCTAATTCCTGTCAACTGCTTTGATTGGCTGACTGAAGAAACAAATTCTAATCAAATCACTTAAGTTTATTTTTGCCATGTAGCGGCTCTACAAAAACTACTACAGCGTCATCTATGAAACAAATAAAGAACTATCATCCAAATTCTGACTCGCTCTATTAAAATTATCCACGACATTGTGCGTAACTTAGAGGTTTTAGGGTTTGTTTCATTGTAATCGGTGCTCTCTATCAAAAAGACTATACAACAACTATCCGTCTAACCGTCTGGTCGGAGGAACCTTCCTTTCCTATGGGGGATGAAGAACTTTAAACTCTGTTCTTCATAGTCCTCCACACCTTTGATTCGGTAGCCTTAGCTATACTTAGTATTTGTATAAAATGTTTTCGTCGACTAATAAAACTAGGTACTGACCCGTACAAAGCCACTTGACCTATTCATATATTTATCAAGATAAATTGAAGGACGTTACATCACACCATAGCACTGAATAATATGCACTAGGGTTGTGAAAACTGAAAAAGAAGACATGAAATCCGATGAGAATTCAGACTTCGAAATTTTACGTAGTTTAGGGAAACTCTCGAGTTTTCGACGATGTCTTCCCGAACTATCGTGATTATCGTAAACGTGACAATTAAAGCATAATTGTAAAAGCAATCTTCCAGATTGATTTTTTCTTCTACAGTTAATCAAACTTACACACGCAAACACAAGAAGGGCTTTACTTATCTAACATTAGAAGTGTAAGTAGGTATAGGAAAACACTAATTTTACTAATAGCTCAGAGTTGACAAGAAAACACTGAAAATTTACATGCTTATTTAATTAAATGTAGGTGGATGCTAGCAAATTATATATTTGATAACGGTGACAATAACAGTAGGCAGCTGATATGTCTGACATAATATTATTTAATCAATCTCTGACTTGTCTGAACCGTGTTTACGTAAATGATTTTGTAAACAACACTGATTAAATTACTTAGGTGCCTACTGAAATACTAAAAAGATTATTGAAACTACTAGAAATGATAATATGATGATATAAACGATGGTCGTTATTAGTGACTACCGTGTCTACCGTATGACTACTAGCACTACCTGCGGGTGCGCCCAGATTAAGTAAACTTTACAAAACTCTTGCTGTTTAACACGTCTACCTTATCCAACATTGCTGATCTCTGTATTGAATCATGTTTTATAACATATTTTGTGATTAGTGCGCACGCACCCATACAATCCACAGTACCGGTACCTAAATGTTAACATGAAGTAACAAGTCAACAACAAGACAAGTGTGAGTGGGTGAGTGGGTGTGTGTGTGTAGTTACAAGTGTAAGTCTTGTGTTCTGATCACCTAATCATCTGTGTACCTAAGAAGAAGTTTTTAAACCTATAGTAAATTTTGATAAAAGTGGGGAAACTTTGTCATTGCATTCGAGGCGGAATTAATGCTACGGAGCCAAGAACAGCAGTAACAAATCCCCACGCGTATTAAACGACGTTTTTCAATATACTTTCGATAAAATACAATATTAGAAGTAAATATTTGTTTTAAATAATCATGTTTTTCTATGATATTCTATTTAAAAACACTATTTAAATACTCAAAAAATATTTACGACGTAAAGATGCATATTTCTTTGACGAGATTTAAAAAAATCACCGCCGACTAGTCAGCGTAGTAGCCATTGAACCTAGTATAAGTATATATAAGGTCTATCTTTACATACACGAAATATTTTAAGAGTAACTTCTATAAGTCGTAAAGTCGCCACAGCAACTAAAAAAAAAATTATCCGAGTGTTTTTCCTTTTACAAAATTATTATAATTCTAAAATTTTTTGCGACTTTTTGCACAAAACCTTTACTCCCATATTCTAACAATGACAGTAGGTAAATACGACGTAGTAATCTACTGTAATGGATGCTTAAAAATAAGGAGCCAGTATTTATTTTGTGGGTCAAGTAATTTTAAATTATTAATTTTTTATAAAAAAATATACTTGGATAAAAAAAAAACCCTTGAAATGGCTTTGTTATAGCCGTTAGATGATTCTCTGAAAATATTTCGTGTATGAATAGTTAAACCTTATATATCTGTGATTTTTTTTATTTCCGCACGTCTGCGGAAAAATATTAAAAACCCACGAGTGTGAAATACATTGCTTGTTGAACCTAATCGTAGTGCGTCGTGCGATAAGAACCAGTATTCGAGAAATAATAGTATAATAATAGTATTGAAAAAGATCTTTTTTCATGAGAAATTGATACTTGTTGTTATCAAGCTGATTTTGAATGAATAAAAAGAACCTAATATGTCGGACTGCAATTTTTTTTAAAGTGACTCGTCTCACTCTTGCATTCTATTAGTGCCACCAAGGGAAAACCAGGGGGGGCGGTGTGGTCATGGGCGTCATGACCTGACCGGATTTAGATATGGGAATTTTTTCGTGAAACTACCTTTGTTTTTTTATTATTATACTTACTATGACAAACAAATTTAGTTTTTGCTGACCGAGTGTAAATTGACATTATGAATGATTGTTAAAAATATTGTTAGTATATTGGCGAGCGCTACGGAACCCTTAATATGCGAGTCCGACTCGCACTTGGCTGGTTTTGTTTATAAGCTTTCTAATCTATCTATTCTTTATTTTATTCAATTTATTTTATTATATTATATTGTTTTCTGGGGTACCTAGGTATGTTTAGTCAATAATAACAATTTTCTTATGCATGCGCCGTTTACCTGTTTTTGCACGTTATCTTTATCATAATACCAGTGTAGACAATTGTTGGTAACCCATTAAAATAAATAACATTATTTGAAAATTTATTATGCTTACCCTAAGATGTATACCTCAGTCAGTAATAAATAGTGTGTGATGCTATTCTAGCTAATTAAACCCGAGGTAGGTGTGTAGTTAGTACAATACCTCCTAGAACATAATTAAGTATGTATAGATATAATTTAGTTTTTATTTAATAATGTACCACACTTGATTAAAAATGGTTAGATTTTCGGACAAAGCCCATTATTGAAATATACAAGGTTTTCATTTAATAATAATACATTTTGCAGATTGAGCTAGAATGTTGTCCAATATAATTGCTAGTCTCCAGTTAGAGGTATTCCCAAATCAAGTCGAAATTATGGTTACCCTGCTCGAACGTTGTATGAGAAAACATATTTTTTAAGATTACACGCCTTGTAAACTGTTCTGAGGGTAAAACGATATGTCATTCTAATGAGGTTAAAATGCCGAATAAACGGATGTTCATACCGAAATCCTAGCAATTATAGATAATGAGATATCAGCGTACAAAGTAACGTTTCGATCGCGCGGCCACGTACTTTTTGTTTTCGACTTTTTTCTTCTCTTTAACAAAACTTTAGTAGTATATAATGCTTTCGTTAGTTTTGACAAATTAAGACCTTTCTTTTTGTAACAGTTTTAATGTATGAAGTCTTAGGTTTAAAGAAATAATCAACAATAAAGAAACAACAAGTGGAGGATTGCGCGGCCATAACTTCCAAGGTGAATATTTCGTAAAATATTATTTCAGAGCTTATAATTCTTTTTTCGACAATTTTTGGCAAATTTAGTCTTCAATTGACAAAAAGAATTAGATCTCTAACCCAAGTAGTTGCTGAGATATCCATGGCCGCGCAATCTCCACGTTACGTTCGCGCGGCCAACTTAAAACCCTTATAACTTCTTTATTTCTACTTTGTCAAATTTTTGGTTTGTACCCTTCGATTTTGACAAATTACGACAAATTTTTTGGCGAAATTTTTTTCTGTTTTGATTATTTGGCGGAGCAATCGTAACGCACACCGTAGTTACGCTGTGTAAGACTAAAGTATAATAGGTAATCATTTTCAAATTTATTGCAATAAAAAAAACGATAAGCATGTATGGCACATCGGTAAAGAATAAGGTATTATTATCTTCCTAATGTTTTATCTCTTCAGCCCATTGGTTTCGTTGTCGCAAGCAAAGAGTAGAATACTCATACCAAACGGTCTTTACTCAATAGTCGCGCTTGCGTGACTAGTCAGCGTGAAGTCGTGGGTTCGATTTCCAGGTTTAAATGTAAACAAAGAGATTTTTTTATATCAGCCTGCTCTGTCCCACTGCTGGGCAAAGGCCTCCCCAATGGCTTTCCAATCCTGTTTACAATTTGCCCTCTCCGACCAATCCGTTAAGAATAAGTCCAGATCGTTACGCCAGCGTTTCTTGGGCCTGCCTCGGTTACGACTCTTATACAGTGTATTATCTATGGTTACAACGGCCGTCGTCAGGCACCCACTGTGTGACTATCTTGGCCCATCTGTCCGGCTTCATTCTAGAAACGTGACCCGCCCAGTCCCATTTCAACCTCGCAGACTTATCAGACTTAACAAAGAGACGTGTTTGAAAATAAAAAACTGCCCAGTTCTCGTCGATATGTCATTGATATGAAGAAGATAAATAAAGCTTGGTTCACAAAAGTATTGTCTAATAAAATATGAGTACCTTTATTGTTGTATACCTACATACATTACATGATATTTTAAATTGAAAAAGAGCCCGACAGATTTGTTTAAAAAAGTTAGGTAGATGTATTGTTGAGGTTCGCAATTTTGTATTGTTTAAATTTATTCTAATGTACAATGTACCTATATTATACTGTTGGCGTAGGTATCTATTTTTTATTAAATAATTAGTTAATGAGTCTATGCGAACATTGTCTACAGTGCTACAGGGCAGGGATATTGTCGCGCTTGAATAAGATGACATTGACAGACGGTTGTTGCTATACCTACCTACATTCGTATAAGTCTAAAAAAATGTTAAAAAATTAATGTTTCGTGAAATCGTATTGAAGAAACAAGATGATGGCAGACGTGTCACGTGTCAAAAGATTCTTGTACTCACGACGAGTCGACCAATCAAGCTATGCATTACCAAAATAAACTGATCTTTCACTGTACGGGAAGCTCATACAAAGCTAGGTCAGGTTATACTGCTGTATATGTATAGCTTGATGTATCGCCGTGTGTACAATAATTAAACATACAGTAAAAATTTTGGCGTGAATACCCAATCAATATGGTACTATTTTTACCCACCACCACCGGAGCCTCTGTATAAAAGTATACAGTAATGCGTTAAATAATAATAATAATAATAATTTATTTATTGGCATAAACACGCAAATACACGGTTGTAAATCACTGGTGCCTGTGGTAGGTAGTGAAACACCTGTGTTACAGGTCACCAGGTTAAAAAAAAAAAAATGTTGGCTTCCATTGCTTCCAAGCGCTAAATTGTTTCTTATTTCGTCTAAGATGCAAAAATTATGATAGTCAGAACATTACAGTCAACGGTGAGCAGCACGGACACACGATTAATAATTCACAGAGTCTGAGATCCATAGGTAAAAAGGGGAAGAATGCACATATCCATGATTTTTCGCTTGAGTTCAAAAGGAAGTTTTCCTTTCATAAGCTATTTCATGGCAAACAAACATTAATGGGTTAAAATTATCAAACAAAACAAGGATAATAACCATCCAATAGGGTTTCAATTTTTTTTCTTGCTTTCGCTTATTATATTAATCAATGATTTGTCAATCATATAAATTAACAATTTTTCAACTAAACCCACTACACACAGACACACGCTCACTCACACACACACACTCACTATGCCACTGTCACACCACACACACCTATCCCTCAACCACTCTCTCATTCACTATTTTTCTTTCTTTTTTTTCCCAATTTTTTTTTTTTCGTCTTTCGTCTGATATAATGATGGTGATGAACTAATAAATGAATTTTCTTAGCTTTTCTTTTGCTACAGAATGGGTCCCATAATTAAACTAAAAATATAAATTGTTGTACTTAGCACCTATTAGTGCCATGGTTTCTTCTACTGAATCAAACTAACACCAACCGATAAAAAATAATCTTAGCAAACGTCACAACTGACAACATCAAATGCTGCTTTGACAAATGACAATTTGCCTGTGCCCGTGATTGAGGCAAATACATAACCTTATTTTAGTAATTAATAAATTTAACTTAGACTGAATTAAGATTCATTCAATTAGTTTTAAATAACTCTGCCTCAATATGTTACGTAACTGCCGAAAAGTACTTTTTAAGAATAACGTTTGTCCTGTTATTATTCATAAAAAGAATTTCCTATCCAATGAATACAAATGTACAGAAGCTTGGATTAACATGAACTCCTCACCTGTGTTTAAAAAAATAAGTATACATGATTTTTATAATATACTTGACCAAAATTATGCTTCAAAAGGCGTTATAAGTGCAATAGACGTCGATATGTTTGCAAACGCAATTAAGGATCCCAGCCATCTCGAGGAACTAAAGGACCTACTTCATAAACTCAGGACAACAGCAGAAACAGGCAACATGTTAGAATCAACACAGCAAGCTACGGTGCGTAATTTCCTTGAATTTGGTGATGTTAAAGAGCTGGTCGAAATATTAAAAGATCCTTTAAACTTTGGTTTGTTCCTTGATGACTACACTGCAAATATACTCCTGGACAAATTAATAACATTATCGGACTTTGAACTTGCGGCAAGGGTGGCTTCTTTGATAATGCTACAAGAAGAATTTAATAATGAAATAACATGCACCTTGTGCCAGTATGCTTGTTATAAGTACATCTCTAATTACACAGTCACACCATCAGAAGAAGCAAC
Organism: Noctua janthe; assembly: GCA_910589295.1. Classification (NCBI taxonomy): domain Eukaryota; kingdom Metazoa; phylum Arthropoda; class Insecta; order Lepidoptera; family Noctuidae; genus Noctua; species Noctua janthe. The sequence continues at coordinate 8,502,746 of OU342560.1, forward strand.
ACCTCCTTCTCCTGCAGAGAAAAACAAGAAAGTTGAAGAAATTAAGATAAGGGTTAAATACCTGAGAAATCCTTTCTTTGATGATCATTTTGACATCAAGGATACTCTTACTTTATCTGGCAAAACATTAGCTTGGATTTCAGAAAGAGCCCCCAGCAATTTAAACAATAACCTTCAGATTATTGGATGGCTTGTCTTCAAAAAGTATGATAAACTGTCAGCCTTCTGTGCAAAAGTTAGCAATGATAAAACATTTAAAATATTTAAGGAGGTTTTAGAAGTTTTACAAAAAGAGAATGCTAATGCAGAAGCTGAAACAAAAGCAACTTTAGAAAACTGTTTAAAAGAGTTGGGAAAATCTGAACAAAACTCAGAAGATATGTCCCTTGAAGAGTCATTGAAAGTTGCCATTGAGAATGCTATCAACAAATCACACAAAAATGATGTTTCACAGCAAAAACAGGTCAGTTATATGTAATACAGTAATAAAAAGTTATTCAGATATAAGCTATTTAGAAACTTTTAATTTTCGTTTGTATTGTTTTCAGCTATTCCAATCATGGGCGAAATTAAGAGATGAGAAACTTGAAGAACAAGCCCAAAGATTAGACCGGGCACGCCGCATTCAACTATTACAACAAAAACAAAATGAAATGAAGGACCAGGAACAGAAATTATGGTTCTTTGAAAATGAAGATCAAGTTGATCTTCAAATAGAAGAAAAAGAAAAACTTGTGGACAAATCAGTCTCAAAGAAAAAAGCAGCAAAAACTTCTGATGAAAATTATATTCCACCTGAGATTCGGCCAAAACGAAAATAGACTTGTAGGATGCTAGAATAAACAAATAGAATACTTGCATGGTTATTTTATTGAACATTTATACAAACTATTAATTTAGTTGATGCATAAAATTAAATTCTTAGTGAATTAAATTTTATGCATCAATTACATTAATACTGAACCATAAATAATTGTAATAAATATAATTACAAGAATATATTAGATATTATTTTTTTACTTATTTCTTACGTACACAATATACAGCAGTGCAGAGGGCTAGCTTGGTAGGTCTAGTACCTACATACAAGTGAATAAAAAATAGTATTCATTACATAATTATAACCTTACTTAGATTGGATAATATACCAATTTTAAACCTATGTAAGAATAATGTAAAACTCATTTTAACCCTCTTCCTGTATCTTAGTGAGATCAAGTTGTATTTTCCTCAAGGTATCTTCAGTTCTCTTAGCTGTCTCAGTCTTTATGTTTTCTTCCAAATCAACAATGTCCCTTGCTAAAGTACCAGTATCATTGACAAGGGAAACAATAGTATTGCACTCCGAATGTAGCAGGGCCAACAATTTGTATGCCTTCTTTGCTTGGTCATCTTTCTTTGCATCCTAGAATGTAGAAGAGAATTAGAATAGCTTTATTTTTCAATAAATTATAAGATTCTCATTTGACTATACTAACCCTGAACAGAGTTTCATCAGCTATAGAAAAGCACCTATCCAGTTGACCTTCCAAAGTGTTTATTTCTTTTTGTAACTGTCTTGTGTCATCTAATACCTTCTTAATCTCCATGTTTTGCTTGTCAACGTTGCTTATTATTTCCAAAATGCGTTTTGTGTATATTGACCTGTTAAAAAGGCATTGCATGAAGAAACTTGATTTCAGTAGATTTTAAGAATACTCGTTACAAACCTTTTATTTCCACCTCTTAACTTTCCATAACTCTCCTTCAATTGGTTTCCTAATATTTCTTTCTTATCATGTTCTTCTTTCAGGGCCTTTGCAGACTCTTTCAAGCTGCTCAAAATCTTCCTACACCTGCTTCTGTCAGTCTGTTAATATTATAATCATTATTCTATTTGAATGATAAAATATGTGAAGGCTTAATATTTTAAATATACATACTTCCATCAAGGTTATACTATTTGTAATTTTGTCAATTTCAACCATTATGGACAAGTTTCTTGATGTTAATTCTTCACTCTGCCTGTGCAGACTATTGATGTTTGCTTGTACTTTTTCTATTAAACCATCTGATACACCATCAGCATCAACATCTGTTATTCCAATACTGTTCAGAATGTTGTGTACATTTTTCAAGTCAGCATCAGCCTTTTCAAATGATTTTTGAGCCTATAATAACAATAATATGCATTATTTATAGCCCTGTTTGTGTACTTCCGAAATTCTACCACAAATCGGCACCTTGCTTGTTCAACCCTCAATGACTATGATCAAAAATTGTTATAATAAATAATGTTATTTTGTTAAATTGTCACCCATTAACAAAACTACTGAAATGATTTACTGAACCTGAGAAAATTCAACTTCCATGACATTCTTTTCACTCTCTAGTGTATCCAACTTCTGCCTTAAAACAATAGCCATTTCTTTTAATTCCTTGAGGCTTTTATTTGGGTCTTGCTTTATTTCCACCCCTTCAACAATCATCTGTTGTTCAGTATAGGGCTCTGGTTGTTGAACTGGTAACACTGATACACTTGATTTGCTCAGTTCCTTTATTTTAAGCAACTTTTCTATAACTTGTTCATCACTTAGACTTCTCTGGCTTGCTACAGAAGTCACATCTGAAAATAAAAGATCTTGTTCAATGAGTGATCAATAACTCACCCCACTTCCAAAGAAGTTTAACCCCCATATCAGTCACAATGTGTGTGTAATATCATACTATAGTTTCACCTGTGGTACAAAAATCACCAATTTTATTTGAATTAGGTTTGCAGCATGGTGGAATCCAAATAGTCTTGAGTTCTTCTCCAATTTTATGACTGATATCTTGCTTGAGCAACGACTTTTTGTTAGCAGATGTTAAGCTTGTAGATGCCTGTTTACCTTCATTTGGCAATCTCTCTATTAAAAACATAAACACTTGTCTCAGCTCACATTCATTATGATATAAGAATGTTTGATAACCTACATCATTTTTGTATCCTAAATCCTGTAATAAAATAATTGATACAAAGTTAAAAAGAATAATTATTGGAATATCCAAATTGTGAATAATGGAATAACAAATGAACTTTTGCCTACCTTACAAATAGATGCAATCTGAGAAGCCACTTCAATTCTTTGGGATATACCAGATGGCAAGTTTCTTGTTACCTTAACAGATGGATTTATGGTGCTTAGACATGTTGATGCTGATTCAATAATGGTATGGACAGGTAGTTCGTTAATGCTTCTGACATCATCGTTAATGTTTCTGAAAAGTATCGAAAGTAAACAGAAGGCTTCTACAAAAATGTTCAGTACATACATAAATAATATAAGTTTACATACACATTCAATTGACGAAGAAAATGTAAAATAATGGAATCCACTTCTTCCATGCTTACACACCACTCAACTAACAAAACCAAAAATCAATGCAATTTCCGTTCTGCTAGTTCAAATGTACATAACACTATCAAATTGGCTGTTATTGCTATTAAGAACTTTAAGAGTTTCAGCAACTTTTAGTGTTATTTAGTATTGTAGGCAAATTACAACTGAGAACGAGTTGACGAAAGGTATAATGATCTATGGAGTTGACAACTTGACAATATTGACATCGGTTGACTTGACGTTAACTTGACATTGACATTGATCAATGCGTTTTGTTTTGCGCCTTTTCGTTTCGTGACCGCGCTGCGATCTGTACAACAAGAAGTAACACGTCATAACAACGTAAAAAGTATCATTTGATTGATTTTGGGTATTCAAATCAGAGATAACAAGAATAACTGTAAAAGGACAACTTTAAGTGCTGTTCGATCTATGTTTGTTTTTTAACAAATATTGGCCTTCAAAATGTGCTTGGCAGCCCTCGCAAACTGAGTATATTCTGTGTGCTGTCTGACATTGATTAGCTGTCATTTGATTTTGACACAAAAAAATAATATTGTCGCACTGGGCGAATTATTGGTTATATAATTGAGCGTAGAGTACGGAATAATTAAGCAAAAATGGGAAAGCATTTCGGAGAACTTGCTAAAATCCGAGGATTGATTACGTACAAGTTATCACCACATGAACAACGCGCGTACGCTGGAGCTGTTGCCAATGGAATACCCAACATTTTCCGTAGATTCCGCGAAAGCGTGTTGAAGTGGGCTCCCCGTAAGTAAAAACGTCTATATTTATAAGAAATACTATGTTAATACAATTTATATGCACTCCGCATAGGCCAACTAGTACTTCACATATCTACTTATGCAATATGTATGGGATGTATTGATCTGCTTGAGAATTTCCTTGAACATTCATTTTCTTGACACTACAAATAAACTCTCTTGTTTCAGTCAATTTTTTGGTCTTTCCATTACTGTGTCACAAGACAGTGATGTTACTGAACTTATGGTTGTTATGTAGGAATAGGAACACTTTCTGCTGGTTATCCTGGCTACAGTGAATCAGTGTGGTGCATGTAAATAGGGATCAAACCACTCAATACTAAAAAATCTAATGTGTAGCATAGTTATTTTCATTTTATTTGTTGGATTGTGGGGGTCAGATAGGCAGTGGCCCCATGTCAAATGCTAGTATTCAGCTACATCTAGATAGACTGGAAGCTGACCCCAACACAGGTCAGAAAAGGCTAGGCAGATGGGAAGTTAGTTCCATTTTATCACTTTCTTATCATCATCGATTCAGCTGAAGACACAGGACACAGGCCTTCCCCAAATGTCGCCTATTAACTATGTCTCAATACTGTTTTCTGTAACATTCTGTATAATATATTGCATTCTATATTGTTTCAGCTTTCATCATTGGTTACCTTGTTTATGAAGGTGTTGAACGGGAACACACTCGTCTTGGACGCAAGAATCCTGCTGATTTTGAAAATGATCAATAAATAAGTGTAACAATTAAGTAATCAGTTCTATTTATGTTTTAGATGTTTAATTAAATCTACTCTACCAGAAGATTATTATTATTTTATTAACACCTTGAATTTACTGTTCTTGATTCAACTGGAACCAAAAACTTGAATAAAGAAATTATGACATTACCTATGGTGATAAATAGCCTCATGGTCCTAGTGGGTGAAGAGGGGAGGCTTCTATAATCAAACAATACTTTTGTGATCTCACAAGAATCTACCAATTTTTTTTATGACTCATAAGAAGAAAAAAATATGTATAGGATTCCGTACCTCAATCGGCAAAAACAGAGAACTTGCAGAATCACTTTGTTGTCCATCTGTCAAGACCCTTTTTATGAGGAACATTGGAGGTATCAAGCTGAATAATTTCAGCATATTTATATTTATTATTATTTATTCAGATATATTAATATATCTAATACTCATGTCTGCTACCCCTTGGAACATTGAAATTTGTGACTCAGGCGATCAAAAGATATGAGCGTATGGCCCAGCACATCAAGCTACCCGAAACTACCAAATTTTTTTCTAATCTTGAACCTAATGTTTTAGCGATAAAGTTGAAAATCTATTAAGGAAATTTGACAAATTGTAGTAGCTTGATGTGCTGGCGGCTGTACGATAACGAATGTATTTATTTCACTAGTACTTTCCTATAAAAAACACAAACCAAATACACAAAATTATAATTTTATTTTCTTCTACTTAGAGAAAAAAATAAAATCTAATATTTTTTTTGTTCAATCATTCATGGATGACGAATGAAATACCTCCCATTAGTTGTGCTACGTCACTAGCACTTTTTGTTTGTTGTCGTAGGACAATTTTATTACAGAACATACACGCTAATTTTTCAATGTGTTTGAGTTTATTTATTGCGTGTTTGTTTTTGCTTCGGGTGCGTCTGTAATGTAATGTGCGTCTGTAATGTAATGTGCGTCTGTAATGTAATGTGCGTCTGTAATCATGTATCTGTGTGTGATTGTCAAACTCTAGTAGTTCGCTGTACTTATTTGGTTTACCTCGTCTCCCGCAAAAAGTAGCAGAAAATTTTGTTCGGCGATTCGCTCCTAGTTAACTCAAGATTTTTCCTCTATGTAGCCAAAGGAAACCTATTAAGGTGTAAGCGCCAGGGTAGCCCGCGAAATTCAAATTTTCTTAGGGTTTCTTGCAATTTGCAGGTCATTTTCAAGCTATATGTGAAACAAAATATGATTCGCGACCGTAACACGCATGTACTTACAAAATTATAATCATTAAAATCATCAATACAACACTCTAAGTTCATTTACTCCCATTTAATGACTATTTCATGAAAAAGTCATTCCATGGGATTATATGAACTTAGAGGGACTTTGATGAGTTTAATGACTATAACTCTGTAAAGCCATATTTTTTACGGTCACGAATCATATCTTAATCAACATACAACCTCACACTGACCTGTAAATTGCAAAAAACGTAAGAAAATTTAAATTTCGCGGGCTGCCCTGGTGCTTCAAGCTTAAATTCGAGCTACGCTCTATCTTGAATCATACTTGTCAAATTAAAGTGAATTGAATGGAAAGGCTTTTTGTATTCTTATTGTCGACAAAGTTTATCTTTGTATCAATGTGAAGTGTAGTGAAAAAAGAAGTTTTTCAATTTTTTTTATAAGTAATAATATAGTTCATAAAAGTTATAAGTTTAGTGTTAACTGTCATGGTCACTACAGTTATCATTAACATTAGAAAGGAGATATTTACCATGTTTGTGCTGTTTGTTTTGAGTTCCCGATATTTCGGTGCTGTATGCAAGCACCATATACATTATCACCAGTAAACAAGGTAAATATCCCGTTTCTAGTGTTAATTCATAAAAGTTGTTGCTTATTGCTTTTCTTGTTTAAAGTACTCATTGCCTGACTCCCCCTCCCCCGGCTATGGCCCTGTATCTACCTCGGCAGATTAAGGTGGAAGCGCCAGAGTAGCCCGTGAAATTCATTTTTTTTATGTTTTTGAATTTTCAGGTCAGTGTCAAGTTGTGTGTTGATGAAAACTGAGTCGCGCAAGTAACACGTATGTAGTTACACAATTATAATTATAATCATTAAAATCATCAATCCAACCCTCTAAGTTCATTTAACCCCATTGAATGACTTTTTCATGAAACATTTATTGAATTGGGTTAAATGAACTTAGAGGGTTGTATTAATGAATTTAATTCTGTATCTACGTACGTGTTACTTACACGACTCATTTTTCATTGAATTTCGCGGTCTACCCGGGCTCTTACACCTTAAATGGTTGCAGTACAAAAGTTGACACTGTCTCAAAATATACTATCTTACTAACCTAGAATAAGGGCAGTTTTGTTTATACGAGGCCGGGACTAGCATTAGAATTGGAAGCATCGATATGTCAAACTTGCTACATTTATTTTAGTTCTGTATTTTCTCGCCAGCACAGATAAGTTGTTGAAGCGTAATTACTACTTACATGCATAGATGACATGACATCGAATGTCAATGCAAATGTCAACAGTTCAATGGCATGGCATTTTAGATTGCCGACGTCAACAAAAAATTGGACACAAAATATTCAGGCGTCCGATGAAGAACCGCATTTGAGATTTAGAATTTCATAACTCATATACTGAATTTTAGTGTGTGTGTATTTTATTATTGAAGCTTCATCAAAAATCGGTAAAACAGTTCTTATAATAAATTAATTTCTAATATTTTTATATGTGTATAGTGGTGAAGGAAATACCGGTGATTAATATTTAAATTTTATTTACCCAGATCCTATTTACAAACTCAAAATATCTACCTGAAATGATTCGTTAGTATCTGGCCAACAATATTTTTTTATGATGTTGTAAGTAGTAAGTTTATCACTAGCTTCAGTTTATCACTGTATTTTTTAAAATAATTCATCACATAACTACTCCCACTTTTTAATCAGTTCCTTTGATTTGACCTTACCACAAATACCATATTCATTTTATTCCACGTATTCACGATTATACCGTGATATCAAATAACTTCTGAAATAAAAAATCAGTGTTTAGTGATATCAATAGTAAAATCAAATTAGTATTGATAAAATCACTTAAGCTTATCGTAAATTCAATGTGGACTGCAAAGTGATACAGACAATTTCCTTATTAGGTTCCTATGAAGTCAACTGACATAACAAATGTGGGTTCAGTAAATACAGAGCCTGTTGTCAGTGAAGTAGCTCAGATAGCTGAGCCAGCTGAAGGTCCGGAAGAGCTGACAACTGCTGACACTCAGTTACACACTACAGAAGACATGGACGGGGATGCTAAAAAAGCACAATCATATGCACACAACAGAAGAGTAAATAATTATGGTAAAAACTGTAGTCTTCATTTTACGCTTCTCACGCCAATGCAGAACAGAGGCGTCTCCCCTGTGTATGTTTGTTAATAACATTTCTTAGATTACATAATGTTAAGAAGGTGTATATTTTATTGTGTTTCCAGGTTACATTAAATATGTAAGCTTGGTGGTATTAACAGTGCAAAATGCAGTATTAGGTCTTAGTATGCGGTATGCCCGCATAAGAGATGTGGAAATGTTCTCATCAGCAGCTGGTAAGAATAGTATATAATATACTTTTAATCTTAATTTATGAACTAATTTTACAAAAATAATTTATAATCAGTAAACGAACTGTGCTAAAAGAGTTTTATGATAGTCTTGCTACAATTACTTAAACTAATTATTTGTACCATTGTATTTTCAGCTGTTTTAATGGCAGAAGTATTTAAACTTATCATATGTGTGTGCCTTGTTATGCAAGAGTCTGGCGGTGTTATAAAAGGGGCAAGGTCTATGTACAATATAGTCATATTAAATGTCCGAGACACTTTAAGAGTTTGTGTGCCATCATTTCTTTATATTGTGCAGAACAATTTGCTTTATGTCTCTGCATCTAATTTAGATGCTGCTACTTATCAGGTAATTCCTTACTAAAACAGACTTATTAATCTTCTATAATTTTTTAATTTAATTTTAAATGGATGCATTGAATATATGAAAAAATCAACCTCATGTAATGCAAGTAGAGATCTGGTGAAGGATAAAGCTATGAATGCATTAAACTGATAACCACTAAATATTCAATTAATTAAAATAATTAACTCCATACTGACTATTAATTCCAGGTGACATATCAATTAAAAATACTGACAACGGCATTTTTTGCTGTGCTTGTACTGAAAAGACATCTCAAGAAGTGGCAGTGGTTGGCATTAGCTATCTTAGCAGGAGGAGTGGCTCTGGTACAATTATCTTCAACGGAAAAAGCAAATGTTGCTAAGCCACATTTACCAGAACAGTCCAAAATATTAGGATTTGGTGCAGCTCTAGCAGCTTGTTTCTTATCTGGTTTTGCTGGAATATACTTTGAAAAAGTACTTAAAGAATCAGACATATCTGTAAGTTCCCCAGTTTTAACTACATTTTTAATTAAATTTAGAAATTGACTGTTACCAAGGTGAGACAGGATTTTGAACATTTGATTTGATTGATGCATAACAAAACATCTTATTTTCTACTAACAGACAATGGCAATTAAAAAAACAAACTTGCTTGTAAGCCAAATTTTACCAGTATACACCTGAATCAACCAATGAATAAGATAGAGATTTTTTTTTAATCAATATGTATTCAATACCTCGGTCTGAGTTATTAAATTTACATAACAAGTAAACTAAACAGTTCACATGAAACAAAAGACCTAACTCAGGGCCGAGCTGTCTTTGTAAGTAATAAAAAGCAATATGATGCACATCTTGACGTAAACATGTTGACTTGTTTCAGGTATGGATGAGGAATGTCCAATTAAGTTTACTATCATTGCCATTTGGAACCATCACTTATCTTATAAATGAAGGAACTCAAAATAATTTGCTAAAAGGCTTTGATGGTTTTGTTTGGTATCTAGTCCTATTGCAAGCAGCGGGCGGCCTCATAGTTGCTGTGGTCGTCAAATACGCAGATAATATACTCAAGGGTTTCGCAACTTCTGTTGCAATCATCATATCCTGTATAGCATCCATATACATATTCGATTTCAACTTAACTGTTCAGTTTGCAATTGGTACAATGTTCGTAATTGTTTCGATTTTCCTGTATGGATATGTACCTAAGAAACCTGAGCCTCGGACATCTTTAAGTGTATGATCATTTCTATGATATAGGTTAAGTTTTTTTTTAAGTTTTCTTTTGATTTCATTTTATTACCTATTTATTTTTAAATGCTTTCCTATTTCCTTAAATTTTTCAAATGACTATTTTTTTAAAGTATTATCAGGGTATTATAAAGTGAACGTCAGAAGTTCTCAAAATGTTATTAGTAGTACAACATAAAAAGAAGGAAGCTAGTAATTAACTAACTTTTATCAAGCTAATTACCCATTGTGGACGATTAGGTTAGGTTTATGTCTTTTTGAATATTTCTTTAGTAGGTACACACGGCGGCACATCAAGCTGTACATTTCCAGTATAACATGGCCTCGCTTTGGATAAATTTCTCGTACATTGAGAAATCCGCATAAACTGGTTTTGTATAGCTTGATTGGCCGTCGTGCGTACATAAAAACCTGAAACTTAATGTTGTATCAGGTAGGTACACCTTTTCATGAACTATTCATTTAGGCCATGATCAGTACTGGATATCCCTTGCTGAAATTTGACAGTGAATACCTACTTTTGTTTATCGAAAAACATAGGTAGGTATTAATATAGGTATTAAGTTTATAGATATAATCAAGTAATGATCAATTTGAGGTATAATAATTAGCTGGTTAACTAATTTTACAGCAAAACTCTAGACAAATTTTCAGTTTACAACCAATGTTTCATATATAAATTACTCCGCAAATGCTTTATTTTATAAACACTCACTTTACAAGTATTTGGCAAATACTTCTCTTAAATGTTTCGTGTCACAAAGTTACGTTTAACCTAATTTTTTATAAAAAATCAAGATTATTTTTAATATTGTCTTAGTTCGCTCGCCCACTAGACCCCGCCATCCCCTTCGAATCTAACCTGTCCTAGTCAGGGTGCCCCAAGTCTCGAGCTAACTTCGCTCGCTCTTGCATCCTAGGTTTTTGTTGTTTTGTTAATTAAAATTACTCTTTTGGCTATTTGAGTTTTTAGGAAATTGCGTAATAATGCAATATGTGAAACGTTTTTATTTCAAACGTTGAACCCAAGTCGGTCGAAGCAAAAACAATTTCTTCAGATGGGGGTTCATGGACGGCACAGATCTCAAGTATGTATGGTGTCTCCACAGACAATGGCCCAACTTCAACCTGAAACCCTGCGCACTTGACGATCTTACGACTGTATCAGCGAGCGGAGTTTGAATTTTGGGCCAAATATATGTTTTAATGAAAATTTCCCATCGACATGCTAAGAAGAACATTTTAAACGTTGTTTTCCGAGATGACATGAATAAAAAATGATGTGTTTTCAAATAAAAAGTTTATACATAGAATAAATATTTCTTAAGTGAATTATTTGCCAAGCTTGTTGTAAAATGATGAAATTAGTGACCAATCGTATTTTTCCAATCGTTACTTGTAAATTAATTTTCGGTGTAATGACAGGTCACTTAATTAGCTGCATAGCTGATAATTGATTTTTATCAAGACTTAATATGACATGTTATGCTAGTTACTTAAGTTTATCAAATTTCTTACGGTATTCAAAATCAAATTTTGATATGGTAAGTAAGTAAATAATTAGTAATGAAATAATAACTACGAGCAGAATCTATGCTATTTTATATTTCTAATTAAACATGTTAATAAATGATGTACAACTTAATATGAATTTATAATCTTTCTCTTCCTCATTTGTTCCAGCCAATTATCAAGTTGTTGTTGAGGTGTTTGTGGATTTCTCTTATAATAGTCTACAGGTGGTTTTCCCTCTTCCAATCTTACGAAATAATGACTAAACTGGTATCTTACTTCTCCCATTCGTCCTCTGGCATGTCTTCTAATTCCTTTTATCACCATTCCTTGACCAGAGAAGGATTCAGCTGAAACAGGAATTGAGTGTATGATTAGTACAATTTTTTTTTATATGTATGGTCCAAGGGAACACACAAAGTTGTAACATTGTAGCAAAGGGTGTGAGTTAACTGTAGTAGTTAGAGATGCTTTTACAATAATTCACTTTGTATGGTAATCTCGCAATTGCTTACTGCTTTTGACAACAATTCTTAGTTAATATAAACTTGAGTGAAATGAAATAGTGATTCATGATGTGCTAGTGACTTTAAACCTTAGGTAAAAAGAAAGAGCAATTATGAGGTTGACTGTACCCTAGGGTGTAAATAATAATTGCATACTTTGTCTTGTACTTACCAACCCACAAATTGCTCCTAAATTCAACATTGTGTTCTTTCACAGCAAGGTCTTGAGCTTCCATTATGGCTTCTTTAACAAATATTGCTCCTTTTTTGTTCACAAAGCTGAGTTGTTTCACAGCCTCATCTACAGTCATTCCTCTGACGAAACTGGCAATGTACCACAGCTTTTCAGGACTGTATTTTATATTGGTCTTCTGATGACATACAAACTGAAATTACATAGTATAAAAGTGTTTGTGATTTTTGATAAACTAATAAATGTCATTAAGTATTTATAGATGATATTTTTCATGTCTCATAATCATTTTCCTGCCCTCTTCCCATATTACTAGGGGTTGGTGTGTTTATTTTCTTCCATTCCCCTGTCAACTGTCACATTATCATTTAAGTACTTCTTTTTCTTTCATTTTATTCCTCACATCACCACACACCATCTATCTTTTCTTAATTCTTCTGTATTCCCCGAAGGGTTAGGCAATACATTTTGCCAGTTATATTTTTAAATCCTATGTAATAGGAACAACTCACTCTTATATATAATTTAACACATTTATTGCAATTTCAGAAAGAAGAAGTTGGTGAAATCATTAAGGAGGATCTTCAATACTGACTAGAAGCCTAAATATTTAAATTTAAACATTTTTATGATTTAATATATTTACCATGTTGATTACCGAATCAAAATTTATTAAGACTTATTTCTGTAATTTATAATATGAGTGTTGTTTTATTGGGATATCTTTAGGTGTCATGTAGTAGTATACTTTGCATGGCAAGTAAGAATTTTTTAAATTAAATAGTTTAGAACACTTGTGGACCTAAACCATAGACTGACATAGCGATAAACCAGTTCCTTATGATATTTTGGTCTACAGTAAAGATGTTGAGAATCGACTATGGTAACTTACAGCTGGTCTTGGTTCTTCATCTGGAGACTGGACTGGGTATATTTTTTTATTATGCCTTAAAAAAGTTTTTGGTATATTATCTGTTTTCGACCATGCTAAGGCTGTCGGGCTGGTGTGTATGTTCTTCAAATTACTTGCTTTTATATTCGTTAGACATAGGTTCTTGAATAATTGATTCATTATAGAAATGGGCCCAATCGAATTATGCCAGGAATTCTACATTAATTGGTGCTTTTCAGCTTAGACGTAACCTAAAATAAAATGATCTTGTCAAACAACTTTTATTTTCACGCAGACACGCACTCACAAAACAAAATCAAGAGTTCAGACTGACTGACAGTGACAGTCCGACAATGTTGCCTTAGCATTGCAATAAATTCACTATGCGATATTTCCCCAATTGAGTTTATAAAAAAAATTCAGCCTTTTCAACACAAATTATCAATTAAAAAAGTATGCTACACAATAAATGAATACATGCATAACAAACAAATCTATTTAACACAAACAGAATCCATACATTGTTAGTCGTTTAACGTACATAAATATTCATCTTTGTGAGGTTAGTGCCTAACAGTAATCGGCCGAAACCGAAACTTAACCGTCGAAGACCATCAAATATAAAAGTAAAAACTTACCACATCGGTTGAAAAAAAAATTGACTTCATACTATTTGCGTCAGCCGATGATATGATATATTCAGATATATTTTTTAACCTTGGGAATGTTGTCCAATTTTTTCTGTCTGAATCTCCATAACCTTTAGCAGTTTTTCCTCGCTTTTCGATTGAATTTCTATGGAAAAATGTCTGCGTACAGACTTAGTATACGAACGATAAATAGCCATAATGACATTGAGTAACATTACAACAGTGCTGCTGTCCGTTATTATCTGGGCGAGCTTTCAGTTTCGAATCACATCAAATTCAATTGCAGATTAATAAAAAGCCGTTTATTTAAATGGCAACAAAAATAATTAAAAAGTTAAAGTTGACATCGACACGCGACATTAGTTGCTGTCCGATCTCTTCTGTCTGTGAATTTAACACAATTTAGTCTCTCTCACAAACACGGTAAAGCCCACGATACAGCAAAGAAAAGAATTTAATTTATTTAATGCTTGTTTTGTCACTGTATCGTATGAGACTTGAAAATGAGAGGACTGTCAGCAATTTGTACAAAATCATAGCCACACGCAATGTTTTATTTTTTATACGACACAACACGAACTAGAATCGAAGTATAAATAACTTAAACAATGTGTGATGTCTACATAGCGGTTGTATGTTCTTCGAACATGAACCGTAGTATGGAGGCTCACGCATTTCTAGCGAAGAAAGGCTTTAAAGTTAAGTCTTATGGCACAGGAGAAAAGGTTAAGTTACCAGGTGCTTCTGCTGACCGACCGAATTGTTATGAATTTGGGGTTCCCTATGATGACATCTATAATGATTTATTGGAAAAGGATAAAGTATATTATACACAAAATGGTATACTACATATGTTAGACAGAAACAGAAGAATTAAACCCAGTCCAGAGAAGTTCCAAATATCAACTGAGCGATTTGATGTCATAATAACATGTGAAGAAAGAGTATATGATCAAGTCATAGAATGGTTTGGTTCAAAGAGATCTGTTTACAATCAACCTGTACATGTTGTGAACATGGATATTCAAGATAACCACGAAGAAGCTACCATTGGTGCATTTTTAATAAGTGACATGGTCACAAAGATGGCTCAAAGTGATGATTTAGATAATGATATTGATGAACTATTGCATGAGTTTGAAGGCAAGTGTCACCGGCCAATTCTAAATTGTATTATGTTTTATTAGCTGTGACCAGATTAGCCAAACTGAGAAGGAAAACTGATGCTTCCAATATCTAAATATTTGACAATGAATCAATGATTTTTATAACCATATTCATTATACAAGCTACAAAATGACTATTGAATAGGTCCTTTCACAGATATTCTACCTATGACAGCAACCTGAGCAGTGACTCACCAACAACCTTATAGCAGTGAGAATAAAGATCTCTTTGATTTGGACAATCACTAGAAGGACTAGAAGCATGCCTTCTCACAAATTCGACAGAATTTATAATAAAATAATTTTAAAATATTATTTGTATGGCCAGAGCATGGATCATTTGTAACTTATATGTTTAAGGGTTACACTACTGTTTTTTTTTCATGTATTTTGTTTGCAAGATTTTTTTAAGGTCAATATTGTTTTAAATTAGTAGAAAACAAGTTGATGCTAATTTAAATACTTAAGTGACCAATTACCATATTTTTGAAAACAATTTTGACCTTAAAGAGGCAGTAATTTTCTTGTTAACTATATTTATATACATTTAGAATAGTGAACTGAATATAATTTTAAGTTCCACTGATGAAGACTAACAATGTCCATAATATTCATTAATGAATTTATTCTGTGTATAAAGACGGTGTTTTGATTTTTATAAAAAGAAAAAATATTTTTAAATTTGGTTTTATTTATCAGACACATAAAATATGCAGACATTTCGTCGATTAAATGAAAAAACGACATTAATCAAAAATTTGGGGAAAGAGCATTATTAGTGAAAACGAGTCTACAATCGACTGTATTTTAATATAATACTACTGAAATATACTACAATGCACCTTTTTTAACCTCCGACGCAAAAAGAGGGGTGTTATAATTTTGACCACAATGTGTGTGTCTGTCTGTCTCTGGCACCGTAGCTCTTAAACGAGTGGACTGATTTGGATGCAGTTTTTTTTATTTGAAAGCTAGTTTCTTGGCGATGGTTCTTAGAAACGTTTTATCAAAATCGGTGTAGCCATTTACTAGTTATGGGGGATGAAAGTGGGTATGAAAAATCGAATATTTTCAAATATACCCAAGTGGGGTATCAAATGAAAATGCATGATGTGTATATTACAATTAGACATGTTTTATCAAAATCGGTGCGGCCATTTACTAGATTTCGGGGATGAAAAATCGACTATTTTCAAATATACCCAAGTGGGGAATCAAATGAAAGCGAATGACGTGTATATTACAATTAGACTTGTATTATCAAAATCAGTTCAGCCATTTTAGACAGGGGATGAAAGTGGTGATGAATAATCGAATATTTTCAAATATACCCAAGTGGGGTATCAAATGAAAGGGCAAGTGTATATCACAATTAGACATGTTTTATCAAAATCGGCTCAGCCATTTTATTGACTTTTCAAATGTTTATTAGCTTTTCTTTGTTGCGATGGGGGTTTTATAAATTTTAAATTTAATTTTTATCTAATTCATCTTGTCTTTCTTTGATATCATCATGTCTTTTTTTTGGTTCTAAATATGTCGGTGTCTCACGATGTTTTCTTTCAACGTTTTCAGAGCAGGAGAGATACAATAAATGATTATTTCTTTTGTAGGTAGTAAGGTACGTAAGTTTCATTAAAATACATATGCATGGGCGTACCCACGGTGGGGCAGGGTGCTCCCCTGCTTTCTGACCTGAAGTTAAGAATTTTTAGGCAAAATTAATATAATGGACAAAATTAAACATTTTTCACATTAAAATAAAAACTGGTTAATGTCAACAATGACAAAAAACCGTCTTGTCGGCCTCTGTATGTTGAGTGTGCAAATAAAGAGGAAAGAGGGTTCAGTGGAAGCACAACTATATTTGAAAACGAAATTTTAGCTAGAACCCTCGCAAGTTATTATTGAAATAAGATGTAGTGCAGTTAATAAAACGTGTCAGTAATAAATAAGTTGTAAATCGGCTACATATCGAGCCAATTCACTACCGGGTCTGAAAAATTTACACCAAAATTTGGAACACCAATCTTACCATCTCTGCCATGCTGGCCTATAGGTATTCAAAGTTGACGTTCTCCAACCTTGTTTGAGCAAAGACTTGTTCTGCAGACCAGTCGCCTAAGGATTCAGACCACCCCCACGTTTCCATACTTCTCAGACCAGCTCCTTCACTCGAGGTGGTGGCTGCCCGGTCCTCGTATCCACTAGCACCTTCGATAATCGGTGAATCGTGAACGGAGGCGCGGTCGCTCTGGTCTTCAAGTCTGCTCTCCAGAATGCTCGGAAAAACCTCGGTGCATCTATGAGGAAAACACCTCGAGCCTGATTGAGGTACATCAGGACCCGGGGTAACAAACTCGGAGGTGGAAAGACCCAAGCCAGATGAAAATCCCATTTGAATGAGAACGCGTTGTGTCTCCATGCCCGCTGGTTTCGTTGATCTAGAGTGACATAGCAAGGCACTACGTTAGCCGTGCTGGAAGCAAAAAGATCTCTCTGGGAAACACCCCACTTTGCAAAGACAATGCTGGTGAATTCAGTAACGTTGAATGACGCAATAGACAGTCTGCGACATTGTTGTACCTGCCTGGTATGTGACCATTCAACTCTGCCCCCCAACCTGAATCTGCTGCATCCGAGGTCCAAAAGTTTTTCACTGGTGGTGGATGAAGCCTGGACTTTTATAGACACTGAACTTTCCACCAATTCAATTCCTCCAGCACTTCCGCAGGCAAGAGGTAAGTCGGCTGACATGGCATTTTCAGGACCAGGTTGCAATAAGCCAGTAGTTGGCGAAAATTTAAAGACCCATTGGAATTATCAGCCGAGCAAAATTCAGAACCCCTATGATACTCTGTATTTCTCGAAGAGACGCCTTCCGCCGGCAAAGCAACTTCGACAAAACTATTTGCATGCTCTGAATTTTGTTTTCTAGTATAAAAAAATGATTTTGCCACGGATCCCACATCAAAATATTGTAGTTACTTACATTATGTTTCCTGCTATTTAATTTCTAGACATAGACATTTCCTTGTGGTGGCAGAACTGAGGATTGTGGCGAGATGAGTATTTTTGAAATTTGGCATAGTCTTACGACTATTTCTTGACTATTTTTTGGAGTTGAAACCAAGTCGATACTCCCAGCGGTTTGCTTGTACTGAGGTGAGGATTGTGTGGAGAAGTTCACCCCATAATCCTCACCAACGTGTAGCTATAAGTTCGGAATCATAATGCGACTATTATTTTAATCTTGGTGACTATTTTTTCCATACTTAAAATTGATTTTCATGAAGTTTTCAAAGATGAGGATTGTGTGGTGAAGGACACAATTTTCTGGAGAAGTTTGCTTTCGTGGTGATGGGGTTTGTGTGGTGGAGTGGCTCATCGCGGATAGTTTCACCACCAGCTTGACGCATAAAAATCCGAATTCTTGTTGTGGCTCCTAAACACAGGTTCAATTTCTAGTTCTTCAACCAATTCCTATCGTGTCCAGTCGTTTCGGAGATTAGCCGGAATAAACAGACAGACAGACAAAAATTTAATAAAATGTTTTTTTTTTTGTTATAAGTACCGTATAAACTTTCATATGCATTCAGTAAAGAGCTGTTATTTTGAAATTACAAACAGACACTATTTGTATGTTTAGTGTGTAAATAAATAGACCCCTAACGAAGCCAAGAGGCACTCGTTCTCTCCGTCAGTGCGATATTTTTCTGTTCCAGACCGTACTTGGGAACCTTTTACCTAGTTACGGAGTTATTGGAGGTCAAAGTTACAACTTTTTCCCAAGTTTTTTATAAATACTAGTTTCTAAGATTATAACTGTAAGTTTTACCGTAAAACGTGATTTTTAACACCAAAAAAAAGTCTCAATCTCTCAATCGATTTTCTTCGTACTTGACTGGTGATTCTGGTATAGTGTCTACGTACTCTACGTTACATTCTGTTCACGAATTGTTGGTGGATGGTTGTTAATTGGTGACAAGCGCGACTGCTGGGCATGAGATCCTGAGTGGGATTACCAGATCGTGCAGTTTTATTGGTATTTCTCATCAGGAATTTCTCAGTAGCAGGCACGGAGTCTGGATTTGGGTCGGCTGGTGGCAATAAGCTCGCCCCCTGTTACATGGGACTGTAAGCTATTGGATTCACTTCTGCCTAACAGTTCAGGGATTACAGGCGTGATGTTGGCTTATGTTGATGGCTGGCGGTGGGACAGGTAGCTATTTTATGTGGACCCGGGTTGGAATTCCAAGACAGATTCGTCGATTTTAGGTAATTGGATTCGCTTTTGGTTGGAAAAGTAACCTATTTGAATATCAATTTCACGAAACACGTAGGATTGATCATCTATTGTCTATTGATAGTGATGGCAGAGAATCTTCACCTGGGTGTGCATTATAAATATGACTTAAGATCTTGCGAAGTTAGCTAGTTTCCGTTAATATATATAGCCAGCAGAGACTGAAATGCGGTGAGGAATATGAGCGTGCTTACTTTTGTAGTAAACGCCTAAATTAAATTGTTTACGCGCTCCTACACTTTAGATAGATAGTACATATTAAATATGTGAAATGAATTGAGTAGGTAGGATGTTCATATCTAGCTAGCAGTGACAGGCCCACCCACGGGAGAATCATTGGGGCACGGGCGCAGGGTTAATCCTAAAACAAAGAACTGTATGATACCCGTACCATTTTTATAACATTGTTTATTTTGTGACAACCAGCACTGCTGAGCGATCTTTCAGTTTACGCTTGAAGACATTTTCGGACCAGTATGAAAGATAACTCTCTGAATTAAAAGACCCTAAAAAAATCAAATTCGAAAGTAACTCTGTCGGTCTGTAACATACCCTTCCACGCCTCAACGGATTTTGATATAGCACACTGATGGACCAAAACCGGGGTCAAGCCTGAAGGATACTTTTATCGCGGTGGTAGCTATACCTTTCAACCGAATTATTTCTGACCTCCCCGCGAACTAATCGCGTCCATTAACCTTTCACACATGTCACATGTGACAAGCAAGCGCGTGCCCTGTACGCCAACCACACAAATATGTAACAAAAAATGCTGTGCACTGTACACGAAATAAACGATTAAATAGTTTTGGAATCCAAATATTCTTTTTGTAGGTATTTGCGGTAAAATTGTGGCTTGGCGTGGAGGGCACGCGCGTGCGTTTATGTTCTGGCGTTCAAAAGTTTTAGAAAGTAGGGATAAACAAAAAACTAAATTAAAAAGGACTAAAATTTTGGCGTTCCTAACTTCCGCCATTTTATTTTATTTTCAAAATAGCGACCACGCATTAAATATGTATTAATCAATAGCTGGCATCATTACAAACATTTTTTGTATGAGACCGAGATATGTCATCAAAGTTACAATCTTCACCATCAGTACGCCTTTGATTCTATTATCCACTCATAAAACCGATTTGAATAGCTGGCATCAATAGAAACAAGTATTGTATGATGCAAAATCTTCTAGAGCCACATTTACGAAATACAATATTTAGATATTATTATTTTCTTTTTAGAGGTATTTTGTGACGATAGTTTTTTTTTTATTTCATGCTTTTTAAAGTTATATTGCTGGTAGACACGTTAACATCAAATCAACTCGATCAAAGAAAGCTGTTTAATTAATATAGTCCTTATGGCAGATCGGTTTTAGACTTTTAGCAGAATTGCAAAGACAGAAGCAGTACTTCAATAAACTTAATTTTTTTTTTTTTACATTTAGAGTAACCTGTAGATTATGACTTTTACCGCCCTGCTTGTATTAGCATGTGCTCTTCAAAACGCATCGTATGAGCAAAACTCAAGGTAGATACCGTACACCGTTGAGGAGTTCTTCTGGTTGCAGGATACCCAAGGGTATCCTGCAAGATCCTGGTGATGCCTGCGCATCAGGTCAAGGGTCATCATACTTTTGTAATATCATTGGCAAGTGACAGGATTTCAAATCGATCACACCTGAGGAAGTTGTTTGTATCTCTTTATCAACTAGAAAAGAGGTGAGTAAGTGATGATCTTCAAACGGCTGAGTAGATTTCCTTGAAGCATATCTAAGAATACTCCCGATTAAGATACCTTTCAAACGAAAAAAACTTGATGAAAATCGGTTCATCCGTTCAGGAGCTATGACGCCACAGAAAAGGCACACAGATACACACTTCATTCTTTTAATAGTCCTCTTTTTTCGTCGGGGGTTAAAAAAAAAAAAATACGGTAAGTAGTTTCACATGTTTGACATTTTATTTTAATATAAGTTTTATAATATAAATACATTTACACAGAAAAATATCAATTAGGTATGTTTAGGAATGTAATAGTAAATAGCTCTGATAATAATAAATAGCATCGCTAAGCAATACAAATAATAATAATATTATGTTGACTTTTCTACTTGATATTAATTGTACTTGGATTTTATAATTATTTTCTAAGAACATCGATGGTTTAAAATCGTATCTACAATAATAGCGGCCGAACTAGGTTCATTCAATTATTTCTTTTAAGATCCTGTCTTTCGTATCGTTGTATCGGTTCAATCTTATTTCAGCATATCTGAAAAAAGTAAATAAACAATCTTAGAATTAGAAAGAACTTAAAGAATGATGGGGCTTGCGTGTTTTATAAAACAAATTGATTGAAC
This sequence comes from Noctua janthe, assembly GCA_910589295.1. Taxonomy (NCBI): domain Eukaryota; kingdom Metazoa; phylum Arthropoda; class Insecta; order Lepidoptera; family Noctuidae; genus Noctua; species Noctua janthe. The sequence continues at coordinate 8,524,434 of OU342560.1, forward strand.
TCACCTGCCGAAATCGAAATCTATATCAGAGTGTTCATACTGTACAAGTGACCATATTCCCCACATGAAATGGGACAGCAATGATAATTCTTGAACTTCTTTATACACTTGGTAAATAAGCATATCGGAGGGGTGATGTTTACCCAAATATATAGCTAGGTACACTTTGATCCACACCATCTGGAACTCTTCGCAGGGATACCTGTCGTAGTCAATGTCATCTATTGAAAGACCTATAAAAAGGAGATTAATAAATTACTTTCTAGTTAGGTAGGTATTCTAGTGTTATTAGAATAGGTTGCCAATTAGCTCTCGTATTTGCAATCACAATAGGGGTTTGTAAGGGTTGTGGTGGTACAGGGTTCTGTAAAGTATGATTTTAGGACTTTAAAAGTCAACCTTCAGTCCAGCCATGCGAACCTCTATAGGACATGGTACAAAGTGCTTTTAATAAGCCCCGCCGAACTAAAAGAAAGAAAGAAAGAAAAAATATTTATTTGTCGCAGGGACATGACATGCATCATACAAAATTACAAAAAATAAACAATAAACTATAAATTCAACAGGACGGAACAAAAAAAGAAGAAAGTTAACAGCTTGCACGTCGTGACTGCGACAAGCAGGTTACCACTCAGCATGATGCTGTACTATGGGGGGCCCACAACACACACACGCGCACAGCGCTGATTTTCAGTGGTCACCCGTGAAAAAAACGTACGGAAGCCAAGACAGCATAAATATGTTTTACATCAATATGAGAATAAAATAAACAGTACTTGGGTTACAATATAAAACAAACGACAAGATGACAATTTTGTGAGATAAACTCTAGTGAGATTGGCATCGTTCCGTCGCACAACTATGGCGTCACATCTGCGGGACTTCTGTCGTGGTACCTAAACAATAAAGAGTGGGTTCTGGGTAGAACCACTTACCCATTATTTGGGTTGTTAATTTGTTATGATAAACGACTCGATATGTCCGATTGTCACAATTAATAAATTATTATTGTGGGTCTACGAGCAACATACGCGCGGAAGTTGATTTTTTATTGAATAAACAACGGATTTAAAAATAAATGATCAACTTCCCACATACTGGTTTGGGGTACAGAGACTCTCTAACTATCAAAGTGTCAATAACCTTGACTGCAATACTTCATTGAGTTCAGGACCATTTTAGGATGATTGGGCCCAGCCTAGAGAGAATTTTAGATATGTACATAATATGAGCGAACTTGCAAATTTTAGAATCCTAACCTGTCCTAAAATGTATGCTTCGCTCGTTATTGCAGACTATTTTCCCTTGAATCTTAACTTTGTTTGAAAGTCGCCCAAGTAACTCTTGTAAGAAGAATACAAACTAACCTGTAAAAGACACGGTGTCTAATTTTAGAGCTTGCTTTTTCTCTTGAATCTTGACTTTGTAAGTCGACCAAGTAACTCCTGTATGATTATGAAAGGCCGAAACAATTCTAACCTGTCCAAAGTAGGGTGTAAAAATTTTCGAGGTCGTTTTCTCGCTCTTGGAGCCTTATTTCATTTTGTTCTTAAAAATTGTCTCACTAAATCCATTAAGTAACATCTATTTCTGAATAAAGGACTAAAAAAAGGCTGACTTGTCTGGAGTGGAGCTTAAATTTTCTTTTGGTTCCTACACTTTTCAAATAACTCGACATAATTAGTAACTTCTACTTTTTTAAGCAGTTTATAATAAAAAAAAGAATATAAAATCTAACCAATCCAAGGTGCTAATAATTTTGAGGTTGCATTTTAGATTCTTAGAAGAACTGCATCCGTAAATACTAAACTAAACCTTACAAATCTATATTTCTTCGCGCCCTTCTGACCCCCCGACTCAAAAGCTGGCGACGCCCTTGGATTTTGATCGATGAATACTCACCAACAAATTCGTTGAAATGATTGGCTATATCGTACGCTTGATAGCAGTACGCAGCATATTCGTAATCAATTAAGGATATTTTCTCTTCTTCTTTGTTGTATATTACGTTTCCGAGAAGCAAATCATTGTGAGCAAACACAATAGGGCTTTTTGTTTTTATTAGGTGCGACTTTAGACGCTCATACTCTATCCTTAGTCTTGTTATTGAGCCGAAACTATTTGCGAATCTACAAAAAAAGAAAAATATTTTTTTTAGTACAATTTTCTTTCCAGAATACAATCCTAATACAGAAATGCCGTCAGCTTTTCAAGTCAACGCAATTAAAAGATGATAAAGTTCATTATGCTATTAAGTACTTTTCGAAACCTATATACGCTGGAATTACATAGGCCGTGTCGGCACAACTTTGAGACGAATCCCTGATCCCTCTGGAGTAAAGGATGTTATTCCAGACGGATGTAATCCAGCGTCCCAACGGGATGACCTTGGCGAGAGCTTGGTTTCCATCCGCGGATTGGGTTTTGGTTTACACGGATCACAACCAAGCGCCAACACGGTCAAGCTTCAGGACAATCGCGCTCGCGCAGAATTAAGTTGTACAAATGTGCCCAAATTTCAAAAGGCTTCTAATTGCTTTAGCAGTTTTGTGCGCAATTCAAGACGGAAAACAAAGAAAGAAAAGAAAGTGAAAGAAACGCTGGTTTTCTTTTGACGAGCAATATCCCATAGGCTAGGCAAATCTCTATAGACATCGATCAATTCACTTGTAATTTCCTTGGATGACATTTTGCACCCGCTGCCTGCCGCAGCACAACTGCCTTTGGTAAGATGTAATCCGCCGGCTAAACGGATGTAATCCACGCGCTCCAACTGCGGATGGGTGAGCGCGCTCGTCCTCCAAAACCGTTGAAGGTTAAATAAAAATTTGGATTACATCTGCCGTCTAGATGGATGGCAACAAGCAAGGTCACATCTGTTGGGACGCTGGATTACATCCGTCTGGAACATGCTTAAAGTGCCCATAGGACTCTTATTGGCTTTGCGAGAATGAGTATCTATTCGTTTGATAAACGTGATCCAAATATATAATATCTAATTAAATTAAGTATTAATTTAGTATTGTAATCATTAGCACCACAAGATCGAAGGAGTGATATTTTAATCACTTTATCAAGATCGCAGTTCACTTGCTATCCGTCGTTACGTTATTTATTTTAAGTACTCGTACATATTCAAAGCTAAGGCCATTAGGTAGTTACACAAAAAAAAACATTGCCAATTAGGTACTTATAAAATAAAAAGTGATTTATTGAAATAATCCTTTATTTCAATACCTTAGCACCTACATTTGGAGCGTAGGTTATTCGACTTCGAACAGAATAATGAGATACCTAGGTGTGGTCAGCAACGAAAGTCTATACTCTAATGTCTTCTATTTTAACCGAATTAAAAAAGGGGTCATGAAGTATGCATTCAACGAGTGTTAATAGTGTTTAAGTAGTTTACGTACCTGGCTTGCTTAGCTTCTGATGTAAACGGATCGGGAAGTAAACTTAAAAACTGTTCAATCTTATCCCATACAAATGGTTCTTTCGGCACCTGTAACAGCGAAAGACAATTTTATGATGAATATTTGAATCCTCATTGTAACTAATTTATTTTACGGATACATCGACACGTATTTTTGTTAAGTCCTGCTGGCAAAAAGCTGGACATATTCAGAAACGTCCGAATCGTACTTTTCCATGCTTCTATCCTTTTCTGTCGCTCAGAACCGAAATTTGCTAAAGCGAGAAAAAGCATCGGCAATGGGATCGGCAGGACGCTTGTTTCTCGTTCTATGAGGCTAAACCCTTAAGGTCTACAGCGTGTACCAGAAAGGTGGGGTGTGGTCATATTTCAGGGTGTGATTCAGACATCAAACAAAAACGCTGTGGATTTTGGAGCAAAATTTATGTTATTTAGATGCCTATTTATTCAAAATATAATGTAGTTATATCTGGTAAGACGTTTCTCTCACGCATTCATACATACCTACCTACTGCGGTTATGATAACATAATTGTACCAATAAAATATCTTCGTGGTCTCTTTAGATAAGACAATCAAACGTAAGAAACTATTTTAAAGTTACGTAACATTGGTAGGTGCCATCTACTAAGAGAGATATAAACATAACTTTATCACTTAAGAGCGAACAGAGCCTGCGAGGTAGGTATTTGAAGAAACAAATTGCCGTCACGCTGTGTCAAGCCTGCCGCCGCAAAGTGCGATAGCTGTGGCGATAGGTACAGCTACATCTCAGACAGATTATATTTAAAAAAAAATGACGAGATCGACGTTTCGTATTATACTTTTATCTCCTCGAAAACAGAACCGATTATACTTTTATCTCCTCGAAAACTGAACCGATTCAATTATTTTTGACATTAAAATTTTAAGAAAGCGTTTATTTTAAGTTAAACCTTTTCGAATTTGTCTGGTAGTCCCCTAACCACGGCCGCTAAAAAGGAGCATTTTTTGTCTTTTTTGGAGGGGCATATTTTCTTACCTTGATTTTATGAAAGAAAAAATGTTTACTCTAGATGCATTATTCAGGAAGAAGAAGGAGAACACATTTGTTTGGAGAATCGCAGCCCCAGTTCCCGCTTAAACATAGTGGCTACAAATAAAGAATATACCTACGTTAGTGAAGATAAGATAATATTGATTGAACAACAGTATTCAGTTCTTTCTCGTCGATGACAGATATAATTATGGCGGTTTCTTACTCTTAACCCACAGAAAAGACGGGGTTCTGTATTTTTCCTATTAGTAGGTACCTACGTAAATTGCCATTGCAGCATTGGTAATCAGTCGAATAAATATCAACAGTATCTGCTTAAGTGTTGCATTATAATATTACAAAGCCTTGACGACAATAAAACTAACAATTGCACATACCTATGCATAGTATGCATCTTCGCTTAACAATTTGTCTACGGAAGACTACACGCGAAATCTTCGCGTGTAGTCTTCCATAGACAAATATGTTCTATACAGGACGGAGACACATTGTAGTAGCGCAGTTACTGGTCTGCACGTTTTGCTATCATACATTTATTGGTTCATACAATTACTTATCGTGCTATCATACAATTATTTGTAGGTTAGGTACAGTCAGCAAATCAAGTTGAATCTGTACTCTCTAAAGAGGCTTGACTTTTTTTTTTTAACTTTGCGGCCTTATATAAAACCTATATTAATCGATAGCCGGTATCAATACAGACCAGTTTTGTATGAGACAAAATGTACTTAATGTCACGTTTCCGAGATATGAGCCATCAAAGTTAAAGTCTAGTTGTGCTGAGGATGCCATCCGTTGACGAATAAGTCCTTTTTTTTAATAACCGATGTAAAATTTCTATTTGGGGGCTCAGAATGTTGTATCTACTGAATACGTGGTAACCGTTTTCGCGTCGGTGTCCCTTACACCGACGCGAAAACGGTTACCACTCTGTATATGTCTAAACATAACATCACGCATTTTTTCTGGTGGGTCGGGCACCGGTGTACCTATAGTACGTCAATTTAGATAGGATGATTATACAGAAGTAACAGCATATTATTCAACTTCCGTTGCTGACCGTACCAAACACGTGTAAGTAGCCATTAGGATTTACTGCCCCACAGTTTACAATATACATATTACCTTGGTTATTTACGAATGTGAAGGTGGAACTGCAACATAATTGCATCCATAAATAGACAAAGAGTCATGACATGGTCTTTTCTCGCCCATATATTATTTCCTAGCTTTAAGGGGGAAGCGTCACGGTAGCCCGCGAAATTAAAATTTTCTTACGTTTTTTGCAACTAGCAGGTTAGTGTCAGGTTGGGGAGTGATATGAAAATTCGAATGACGTTATTGCGACGCACGCTATTTCGAAAAAAAATAAGAGAGGTACGCCAGTTCGAAAACACATTAAGTCGAAAACCGCTATATCGAATGACGTTGTCGCGAACACGCTGATTCGAAAAACTGTTTGAATGGAACGCTAGTACCAAAGTCTTGGCATTGAAATCCACTGTTGCGAATAGCATATTACATCTGAATTTGTACCTACGCTAGGATGAGAAAACTGACACTGAGCTAATTAAATAATTAATATTAGTTCTTATTATGATTCAGATTTGAATATGCTATTCGCAACAGTGGATTTCAATGCCAAATGCCAATGACTTTGGTACTAGCGTTCCATTCAAACAGTTTTTCGAATCAGCGTGTTCGCGACAACGTCTTTCTATATAGCGGTTTTCGACTTAATGTGTTTTGGAACTGGCGTACCACTCTTTATTTTTTTTCGAAATAGCGTGCGTCGCAACGCAATAACGTCATTCGAATCTTCATATCACTCCCGTCAGGTTGTATATTGATTAAAATATGATTCGCGGCCGTAACAAATATGGCTTTTCAGAGTTATAATCATTAAAATCACCAATACAAGTATACCATTGAATGACTATTTCATGAAAAACTCATTCAATGGGATTAAATGAACTTACCTATGGGTAATGTCAGTAGGGAACCCCAGTAGACATTTTTGGCTTTCCACAGTCTCCGCCACATATGAATATTTGGCCAAAAGTTCTGAAGAAATCCGTAAAACTATCTTCCTTTAGGATGTGCTTAGGGGGACAATATTAGGTTTAGTGAACTCTGTTTATCGTGAATCATTTTTCACCATAGTAGCCTGTATTTGGTCATTTTAATATTCCTCCAAAACGTCATGTTTGATCTATTACTTGTTGGTAAAATTAAATGAGATTCGAGGCTTCGAGCGGCGCGACGTAGAGGAGAGCACAAAGTGGGGCGGAAATGAAATCCACGGTTTTATCACATCGCAGGATTCATGGGATAAGGGAGGCAGACCTTGTTTACATTTTCAGCAAGAAATTAAATTTTAAGTACCCTACTTTTCATAACAATCAACACAGTACATATTCCTTAGCTAGTCTTGTTTTCACAACACTTTTCTTTGATTATGATTAAAGATATCTTAATATTATGTATCTCACTTGTGTATTCACAGCCTGTGTCTAGTTATGACTATCATTAAGATAACATTTATTTGCTGCTTGAGCAAAGCAAGTGTAATTTCAAGATTTAAGATAAATATTGAAAGACTGTAGGTACAATAATATAGTCACATATTGTTCCACAATATTTAAAATACAGGGTGTAAGGGACAGCCCTCCACAAACTGATGGGGTGAATTCAGTATATCATACTAAGATGACCAGTACAAGAAATTATTTCAAGAATGTTAGGGGAATCCAATAAATTTGAATTGTTTTATTTCCTCATACGCAATGTATCGTTACCGTGGCAAAACACACGTAGCGAATGGCAAGCGCGACGACGATTTCGATGAACTCTGTAGCTAGGTAGCAAGTGAATAGCTGATTTCACGCGACGTTCATTAGATTATGTCAACATCCATTGCTGGATTTTCGATTTTATCCGTACATTAATGGACAGCTGCGTACAGGGAATGTAATTTTACATTGAAATAAAGGAATAGAAACTGAAAAAAAAAAAAAAAACTTGAAAATATTCCAGTGGAATATGATTCAAAATAAGGAGCTGAATGCCAGTTTGTGGAGGGCTGTCCCTTACACCCTGTATATGAGATGAATAAAACTTTCATTATTTAAACATGCCTGCGGTGTTGCCAGTTGATCCACACATTGCAGTTATTTTCCTGTAAGACCATTCAGTAGTTGGGTTTTTGATTTTTGTTAATTTTCTTTGAGTCAATCCTACCCCAGACTATTTAGCTTTTATGCACTGTGAATAATGATGAATTATTGTAATAAATATATAGTTATGTGGCCATGAAAGTATTATAATATGCAGATACATACATCTTTTCCTAGTTTAACTCTGTGCATCTTTGCCATTTGCGTTGCCACTAGTGGCCATATGTTGTCATTGGTTACTGTTTCAATATCCAGGGTATTCCCAGGGTAGTATTGATATGCCAGGCCATTTTCAAATATTCCATAAATTTGAGGCGCCAATCCAAGAACATTCAGTGTTTTAATGTTTCTGAAACACAAATAAAGATGACATTAATGACCATGTTGTGCAGTATGCACATTTCACCATAAATTTTTTGGCTGATTGTGCCTGTATGCCTGTATTGTATTTATTATTTGATTTGCATCCCCACAATTTGCTATTTCTAAGGAGATAAGGTCCTGTTTACCTCAAACTGATGAAAAAAAGATTAGAAAATTCCCAGGAGCATGTCAAGGGTTGGCAGGAAGTTACTCTAATAGGCCGAACCCTAAATGGTATTGAAGCCTAGAAGATCGGTATTTAATGACAGCTGAGATATCACTTTTAGGACTTCTCTTGTCTCTAAATTTTGGTGGTATAAAATGGTATATTATTATAAAAGCAATATTTATTTTATTTTCACTCAATAATAATTGAAATAATGGTGAAATATAAACCTGATTTCTGCAGTACGATCAATAAATAGGTCAGTCTTGTTTCCATAGATGCGAACAAGCATAATGACATTATCACCACCCGAATCCAAATATTGACAAGATACTAGCTTATTTGTTATTCCATTTGTTAAAGTCTGAAAAAATAAATACTGTTACTTATAAATAGAAAAACTTTGAATTACCAGTAGTCTGTTATAACTCGAGATCGGATATTTGGATGCATATTTGCCTAGAGTACTTCTTATCCCGGTAAAGTAAAAGTATGAAAGCGGCTTCTTAAAATGCCAATTTTTCTTGGGATCACTGTATTTAATAAATAATACAGTGTGTATAAAATGTAGTACTCATAAGCATAATGAATATTTAAAACCAGGCAAAAAATTTGATGAAAATAATATTTTTTAATTTGCTGCTGAATATTTGAATAGGACAAAATGGTAAATATGACAATTCATTTGAAATATAACGAAAAAACAATTGTAAATAAACTGGGACTTATTCAGTACTGACGCGCGCTCTATACTTGTAACACTCAAACTTTTGGTAAATATACATCTGAATATCCAATCCCTAGTTGAAACAATAAAGCTAGTAAAAGAAATGATAAAATGGAGATTTTCCAGGTGATACAAATTATATAGGTACCTGCTTTATGCTTATTTCATGCATGTAAAATTATATTCCAAGCATTGACATATTTATTACTGCTTTGTAGTTTTTAAATAAATGATTATATGGCAGCGCTAACATACCTTTAATTTAATATTTTCTTGATTCCAATTAGGTCTTATACTTTTAAGTAATTTTAAAACTCCTGCATAGGGATCATTTTCATCAATTTTCACTGGAACGTAATTGTCTCCAGCAACTAGACAAATCGCAGCCATCACAAATTCAAATACTACCAACAACTTAATACACAAATAGCTGTCGCCAAGACCTCAGCGACAATGGCAGTCTATACTAGCTACTAGCTAGACACTCGTCCAGCGAATAGATAGTAAAATGATTATTTTCTGTGTGAGATAGTTTTAAAACTTTGATCTAACTTGACAACACGTCTTGTGACTTGACGTTGACATAAGTAAGATATTGATGCTCTGTGGTTGACATTGACAGTGTGGTATAATTAAATAACTTATATACTAACTGGAATGATTATAACTAAATTTTGATATCTAAAAGCCGCTTGAAAATGAACTTTATCTCAAACACATAGAGTTCGTCGTACTTTAATTTATTCAAAGGGGGAAAGATAACTTTAGAGTGAGAAAGCGACCATAGTGGATTGTGTAAACAAAACATTTTTTTTTTTATAGTCATCGGAAATCATGTTGATAGCTAAACTAGCACATGAAAGAAATTTTAATGGGATTAATTTAATATTCAATTAACAAATATTAATTAATAAATGTATAGAATAGAGTCTACACTATACTTAAGCCGCGTCCCCACCAGGGCCGCGCGGCTCAGTGAGGCCGAGCCGCGCGGCCGAGCCTCGTGAGTGTGGACGTGGGTGAGGCCTGATCAGTGCGGCCGGCCTCGCGCAACCCGACGGTTGTCGGTCTACTTCAAAGAAAGCCGCGCGGCCTATCAGTGCGCTAGTGACCGCCTCTACATCGAGTTGTGTTTTTATTCGAGCCAAGATGGATTGGACGGACGAGCAAACACTTTTTTTAATCGAATTGTACCGGGAGCGCCCGGGGGCTTATGGGGCTGTTGGAGTAGTTTTTATAAAAATAAGAACAAAAGAAATGATGCCCTGGTGGAGACGGCCACCATTCTTGAAGTAAGCAAAGAGCAGTCAGATAGTTGAAGTAGTGGGGACGCTGCTTTACACTCAAGGCACCCACAGGATAGTCCGCTTAAGCAAACAACCTTCTAGGTTGAACTGCGAGATGCCATACACACATGTGAAAATAGTTTTGTTCCTTTTTAATAAAGCAGCTATCCTATGTAGATATGCTTATGAAAAGAGAGACAACTACAGTTTGTCAAGTACTTATTTTGACAACGGTTTCGAGTGAACTCATAAGCTCAACAATGCATGACCGCGTCGCCCTTTTTTGCGCCCAGTGCGCTAAAAGTTAAAAAGTTAAAGTATTTTTTTTTTTGTTGCCATTCACACACATATCACATTTTTTTTCCTCTTTGGCAATGGAGCCAACATCGACTATTCTGCAAGTGTCGTGTAATGACGACTGCGCGAGTTGGGTTGTCTGATTTTGAACTTTTGCAAAGCCGCACTCGCTTATGAAGTATTTTCCACCAACTTTTCGATCTACAATCATCCAATAAACAAAAATTTCGCTTTCACAATACAACAAATCACTCGCCTTGTTCAAAATTCTAAAAATAGGTGCATCATATTTTTACTTAACACTCATGATACACAGATCCATCAACTCAACAATTCTCCTAGCAAAATTAAGCATTCACTCTCATGAATGTAGCCACAATGTAGCTAAATAATAACAGCAATTAGAATTTTAAATTATTTTCTACTAACCTTAATGTTTTGAATTGGAAGTTGTTCTGTTGTTCTGTAAATTGTTCCAAGTTTTTGTCTACGAATCAAGTAACTTGGAAGTGGCACCATTTCGCAAATTGTAGTTATGAGCTACAACCCGGTCGAGCTAAGTCTGCACCTCACTGTAAAGGATGACTCACGCTAGACCATGTCGGGTCCGAGCCGAGTGTCGGCCGTAGCACGGTCAACTAATATTACATATATTTTGTATGAACACACTCACGTTATACCGAGCGGCAACCGAGTGACGCCCGAGCAACGGACAACGCTCGGAAACAACTCGGTCCCGCTTCGGCTCGGCCACGGCCCGTTGCATGAAAATAGCGCCGCCGAGCTGCGCCCGAGCAGTCGGTAGTGATGCTATACAGTGCTCTGACGTTTTGTTCGTCGTCGGAAAATGAACAACGAACGTTTGATTGAGGCTGTGAGGAAGTATCCAGCATTATATGATATGAGCGATGGGAAATATATGGACTCCAATTATAAGTCTTCATTATGGGTCAAAATAAGCGAAGAAATCAAACAAACTGGTAAGCAGATACATTGTATTGTACTTTATTAATCAACCTTAGTAACTTATCTATTAGCCATGCGCGACAAGTTGAGACTTGCGCTCAATGCCCGCTGCATAGACCGCTCAAAGCACTGTCTCAACTTGTCGCGCACAGATTATGAATTTTTAATGCGTTTATTTACGTTTTGAGTATTACATTATTTCGTTATTACGTTCAGAGACAAAATAATTTTTAAAGATTTCTCTAACCTCAAAACCATTATTAGAAGGCCTCCCAACATGAGCGAGCAATGGTCTTAACGAATTGTCTGTTGTAGCTGTTGAATCTTGCCTTAAATATCCAATGTCGTTTCTTTGTCGTAAAAAATTATGGAGTACACAAGTACTTAAAATAATGTAATCCACATTTTCTGGTTTAGATTTGATTCTTCTAGAATAAATTTTGAATTTTTGTGTCAATATGCCAAAGGCATTTTCAACTAGTCGTCTAGCCAGCGTCAATGTCTGATTGAAATATGCATTAGCACTATTTGTAGCGGCCTGATCACGTGGATATGGTCGCATTAAATAAGTTTTTAAAGGAAAGGCTTCATCGCCAACTATGACATACGGTGAAGTTATTGTGGTATTGGGCAAATGTTTTCCGATGGGTATATTTAGTGAATTGTTTGCAAATATACCACCGTCGCTATTGCGGCCGTAGGACCCAACATCGATGAAAATAAAATTGTAATGAGCATCCACCAATGCCAACAATACAATGGAATACGTTTTCTTGTAATTGAAGTATACAGATCCACTGTTAGCTGGTGCTTCAATAGTAACGTGTTTTCCATCCAACGCCCCTATACAGTTTGGAAATTGCCATAGGCTTTGGAATTCATGAGCAATACTTTTCCATGTCTCTTCATTTGGCTGTGGCATTACTTCATTTATTAATCTGTTGACTATAGCTCGACATGTTTCCTTATGATTTGAACTACAGTTGAGTGACCAACCCGATAATTCAATGAAATCGTTTTAAACGAATCCCCGGTTGTCAAAAACCTGAAACACAAAAATATTGCATTATTATTATTTGTTACAGATGTGAATTGCAAAAAAAGATGGTCAAGTATTAGAGATCAATTCAAAACGTCACTAAACAATAGAAAAACAAAAAGTGGGCAAAGTTCTACCGTTATAAAGAAATATAAGTATGAGGAGATTCTACAATTTTTGCTACCCTACATTCAAGATCGTAAAACGAGATCCAACATCGATGACGACGACGCAGACACAAATGAATCGGAGATACTCGTACAACAAGAGCAAGAGTCACAGGAGACAGGGACATACAATAATCAATCCATACAAGAGATAAGAAACGAAGGAGACACAGACAGCGAACGAGGGGTTATAGGAGACAGGGCCACAGAAGTACAAAGGATTGATCAATTTACAACACAACAGAGTGGTCAAAGTAGTAACCGTAGCAGTGCTAAAGTCAGTAAACGTCGTACAGTTCCACACAAACAATCCTCATCCGATACCTTGATGAAGTACATTCTTGAAAATAACGCAAAGAACCAAAATGAATATAATAAATCACACCCTATAGATGATTTTTTCAATGGTCTGTCGAGTACAGTGAAAACATTTTCTCCATATTACCAACATGTCGCAAAGGGACGACTGTTTGCAGTTGTACAGGAACTGGAATTCGAACAGATGTATAATGAATCGACACCGTCGTCATCGGCCTCATCACCGATTGTGATTAATGAATCAACACCTTCGTCATCGGCCTCAACACCAATTATGTTACAATACACAGAAATTCCACCATCGGCATCGACCGTTTTGGATTCATCTCGTCAATCACAAGACTCAACTGGTACAGAGCAGCCATCGATATCTCCTACAGTCCAAGCTCCTGTTCCATTAGACGAAAATCTGCCATCAATATCTACAGAAAATTCTGCTGGAACTTATTTATCTCATTTTATATCTGATTAAAATTATTGTGATGGTAATAGTTCAACAAATATATGTGTAATTAATTTACACATATATTTGTTGATTAATGAATTTTTCTTTGTAATAATATTATTGTAAATGATTTCTCTGCGTCTGACCGACTGTGCTACTGCCAGAAACCCAACCGTCTCTCCTTTTTAATGGGTAATGTATTTCGAGTGTATGTATGTATGCCTGTTTCTTTGTGGCCTCCTGTAGCCTAAACGGCTTGATGGATTTTGATGTATGAGGTATCGTCTTGATCACGGGATTATAATAGGATACATTTTATCCTGAAATTCCTACAGGAAAATAAAATAAAAAATAATTAAACCACAACCTAACTAAAAAGACCAAAATAAAAATCAATTATTAAAAAAAAAACAAAAAACCCGACTGCGTACCCAAAGTAAACAAATATAGCAGTCAACTTCTGTTAATAGCAACTTTAACAGTCGGGGACCATTATTTTGTAAAGTTGAATAGGTCTACATTTTAAATAAACTTGTTTTTTTCTTTTCAGTTGTTTCGGTACGCCGTCGGGTTTTTTGTTTTTTTTTTAATAATTGATTTTTTTTAATGATATTGATACCTTGGATAATCACACACGGGCTTCTGACCCTAAACTAGGGAAAGCTTGTATAAAATTACTTATATATATATAGATACTATATAGACTTATAAAAAGTTTATAAAGATACATACCTGAGAGTAAGAGCTAATCGATGTTTGGATGAAATAGGAATCTGAAACTTTGTATTGCCTTTGGTCAAATCATCTTTAATTTTCATGTGTAAGATGTCAAAAGATTCCTTAGTCATTTTAAAGTAGTCCCAATATATGTCTTCATAACTACGTAGATCTTTACAAAGATTCACATATTCTCCTTTCTCTTGTCGCTCTCTCCAAAGTGGATGCACACTCCATTTCCTTGTAGTTGAAGATTCTTCAGATTCTTCGTCGTCCAGAGCGATCGCAATAGCCGCTAATTCCAGATCGTTAAAATTGAACATGATTGTAGTTTAGTTACAACACTGATTTTTCTCGGACGAGTATACTGTATCACAGCGCAACGATGATTGCCCGGTCGAGGCCCGACTTAGTAATTTCAGACACGGAACCGGCTCGGTGACCGTGCTACGGCCGACACTCGGCTCGGACCCGACACGGTCTAGCGTGAGTCATCCTTCGGGCCTAAGCCAAGTGATTATCAGTTGGAATAGATGAAGTGCGGTCGCGCGCAGAAGGTTTTATGGAAGATGGTAGCGTATTTGATTTTTGATGAAGATTTTCTGATACACATTGCAGAAACTTTGTCAAGAGTCTGAATGTGTTTGATATTACTGCCTTTTGTAGCAGATATGGCAGGTATTTGGAGGGATTGGTGACGTTGTCACGATAATTACTCCTGTTGACGACTAAACTATTGGTACTATTGTAACTTTTTGCAGATGCCAAATTTGGGTAATTTCATCTTTCGATGTATTTGGTTAGCTTTTCTACTATTGTGGTCTTAATTATGTGTATTTGGTACAGCAATATCGATTAAATATGCAGTTTTGTTTATCTTTTTTATAAGTGTAATGAGTAATGTCTGGTCTGTTGAAGTGAATCGTTCTGTCGGTAAAAATGCCGCGATCAAAATACAGTTTTGTTGAGGGATTTCCTAATATAGTCTCTGGGTTGTACTTGTAACATGGTACAGCGGAAACTATGAGTTTGTACTGGTGAGCTAATTTTCGGTGTATGAGGTTGGCTACTTGATCGTGTCTGGGTTATTCCGTCTGGTCTCCTCTTCCTATCGACATCATTCCATGCCATTGGGTTCTAAAACAACTAGCACCCCGGCTGACAATTAATGCTGCCATGCGATGCTATCCGAGCGGCGCGGAGCGGCGGCATGGCGTGCCGCCGCGCTCCTGTTGCAGGATAGGACCACCACAGAACCACACATTTGTTGGGATGGGGCGTTTTGGCTTGACTTTTTCTGGGTTTGTGGAAGCACTATTTTTCTTAAGATAGGTACGCTGCCAGATCCCAAATCCGATCGAGTGTCGGTTTTGCGACACATCCACGTTTGTGTGTATTAAGTTTGAGCTTAGTGGTAAGCTTCTGAAGTCAGCTTGAGGCTCATTTCATATCCTATTATCAATAGCTGGAGACGGTACTTTTTCGTAAGGACTGTGTAATATTTTCATTGGCATAAAATAATTGGTTTAAAATAAAAAGTATTGACACAATAAAAAGTGAAAAAGCCTTCATTGAGATTTTTGGTGTTTGTGTTACTATTTTGGTTAAATTTATTAAATATGGGGAGACATTTCGGTGATTTAGCTGTTATTCGTGGAATAATATATTATAGACTGTCGCCGCACGAACTAAAACCATTTGCCACGGCATTTGCTCACGGGATCCCTAATTTAGCTTATAGGGCCGTATCAACTATGTATACCTGGCTACCAGGTACGTTAATCATATTACGATCTTAAATTATATTATTTTTTGTGAGGATGAATATATTTGAATGATAATTTGAACTTTTACACGCAAAACTACGGAACGAGTTTTTATTAATTTTAACGGTAATAAGTAATATAGAATTACAACAGAATAACACGTAAGTACCTACTTAGGCCATGATTTATAAACATACTAGCTGTTCTCGGCATGCGTTGCAATGCACCTTTTCCTACTATCTACCTACTACCTAAATACTACTTACCTACTACCTACCACCTACCTACCTACTACCCACCTAAGAACCTTCTCCTGACAATAACAAACCAGTCCAGAAATCGGTCCAGCCGTTCACGCGACGCGTGATGGCGTGACCAAGGGAAAAAGGGATTAATTTTTATTGTATATAATATTATTTTTAGTACATGCGAAACCTGAATATAGTTTGTTCAGAATAAGTAACTGAATCGATTCCAATACTTTTTTAACCATGGTATATTTTTGTCCCAAAAATATTTAAAAGTTACAAGTTGGACACCGAGCGACATGAAGTACCTATGGCAATCATTTAGGTACCTACTGCCAAATTATTATTATCAATGAGCTCAAAACGAAGCTGGAAGCGCGTGCGCGGGCGCGCTGCGTGGTAACCGCTTTTTTGTGCGGACAACCAAGTAACAGAACAAGCTTATAACTTTGTGATTTTTCATGATACAGTTTTGAAATTTTGTACATAGATTCTTTACACAAAAATACTAGACACGTGTTTCAGGTTTCGCATTTACTAAAACTAATGTTGTATAGATTGTACCTATACCTATATCATGGAATTTTTCAAGTAGGCGTGGATGACCAAATCCGAGACTATGACGAATAGCGAAAAATACTGAAAGGACTTTTACTGTGGCCTAGTTTAGCCGCAGAGTCAATAAAATTGAAATTAGAATATAATGTTGTGAAGATGGACTGCGCTGCGGGTGTCATAAACAGAGGTCGGAATTAGGTAGAGTTATTTGTGTACTTACACTGATTTCATACAGCGAAAGAATAGTGGATATGCCTCAAATCCCGAGATTAATTTTAAAGAGCAGAATAATCCCGTGATTTATTAAATAAAAAAGTTATTTACTCACACAATTTAAACCATCCGACATCGGACATCATGCGCACGCAGCGCAGCAGTTAATGAAACAATGTCGCGGGTTCGATTCCCACACGGAACAAATATTTGCATGATCTACAAGTAGTTGTTCCGGGTCTGGGTATTTGTGTATATCTGAGTTTAAATCTTTGTTAACGCATCCACGTTACAGGAAAAAATCCTAGCGTGGGGCAACGTAAATAAAAAATTGTATTGTGAATTAATGTAAATACTAATAAAAATTGTATGTTAATTATCTTTGTTTTATTTGTCTTATCTATCTCCGAGGTTTTTATTATTATTTATTTGTAATATTGTTGGCCACACGGGTTTGTATTATAAATCCCCGGAAATCCCGAAAAGATCCGTATTAATATCAATTGTTAGAGGCCCACCTCCCTCGAAAATTATTTACAACACTTCGAATACCCACAGTGCGATAAATCATTTTACAGAGTGGTAGGTTTTCAGTAACCACATTGTTAGGTACTTACTTATTTCTTGAAGTTTAGGTAAATATACTTACTCTACCTTTTCCGACTGATTATATTATCATGCAACATTGTGTAGTCAAAAACTCGATCCAACTTAACCGCTTTTCATTATTATTTTTACAGTGTTCGTTGGTGGCGCTGTTTTGTACTTTTCCGTGGAAAGTTCCTACCACAATTCCAAAATTAAGGACAAAAGAATATACGATAAGGAAGTTCCGCCTGAGCCAATTTGTTAAGAAGCTTGAATACAAAAACGACTGTTTTCATCGTTAATAAATAATATTCTTATAACTTTTAATTTATACTATTTTTTAATTATCTTAGAAGTTTTACCACTTTGACGGCGGCGACGGCCGTCATTTGATCCCAACCATTTTCGATTTAGACACCTGACAAGCGGGCTTAGGACACTAGACCATTGAGATAGAACAGACACTTATTTTTATATGACGCTTTCGTGGGTTTATTCTGAGCCGAAAACCCTGTCTGATGCGGCGTGAAATAGAATGCCTTAGGCTTAGAATGTGTTGCGGCGAGAGTTAAAACGGCAGATGTAGCACCGAATTAAATTATACCAATTAACAAACAAATGTGTCTAAAAAATACTGTTTTGTTGTTTTTTGTGTTTGTTTTTTGTATGTCAATAGCTTCTTCAACCAGTCTAGGTATATAGTGGCGTTCTGTCAAGATGACCCGAGGGTTATGTAACTCAATCCAGTGGTTCGATCCTGATTCCAGGAGATGTTAAGCTATGGCCGATTTTTGGGTGTCATTGTTCTACACCGCTCTGATATGTTCCGATATTCGACAAGCTACCGTACGTTTCGTCTGACCGATATACGACTTGCCGCAACTTCAGTCTACTTTATAAACACCGGGCTTTTCCAGCGGAAAGTTGTCCTTCAAGAGTGATGATAGTCTTTACGGCGTATTTCCGAAGAATGTTGACAACCTTATCTGAAACTCCCCTTACGTACGGCTAAAATGCTGGCTGCCTCTCAACCTCGCACTTCCGGTGTTTACAACCAGTTTTAGTTTAGGTTGTGCGGGTTTCCCTGTATATCCGTCTCTCTGTAAAAGCCCGGGGTTTATAAAGTAGACTGTAGTTGCGGAGATTACCAAATATATTAACTTCAACCGGGAGTATGGGTTTCAACTGTCGACAGCCTGGAATCCAGTGGTACAGTTGTGTAAAAACCGAAAAAGTGCCGAAAAAAGTTCGCAAGCGGACACAGTGAGTTTCGTGTGTCGGAAACAGAATCGAGTTGTGAGTGACAGTGGTAGCGGTACTGAGTGCAAAAAACTAACAAGAAAGAGGGTGGACCGATTTGTCTGCTCATAAACACCTACCCGCAATAAGTTCTGTTTATCCGAGACCATGGCGCTTGCAACAGCGCCGAAATATCTCGGGAACTCAAAACAATCAGTAAACATGGTAGATATCCCGTTTCTAGTGTTAATGATAAAATTTGTGAAAACAAGATATTATCGCAAAACACTGTCCTAACACTTTGTATATCTTCGTTCAAAATGGGCCCTCAATTCTCATACACGTAAAAGTTTATTTTACGCAAATAAAATGAAACTATTAACTTACAGCTACTGTTTGAAATCCTATATGATTCTAAATAAATTGTGAAAATTTGTGAAATCACGAACATGTCACCACTCTTGAAAGTTATGACCTTGGTAATAATTCGGGCCCTCGTGTCTCATCTCAGTCCTCCATTACTTTTGTTTTCGTTATGGAAATATAAGACAAATACAAAATTGTCTTTTTGTGAAAAAAGTTGTGCAACAAAATCAAAACCAGAACAGACAGTTGGACAGTGGGGCAGTGTTTTGCATCTTGTTTTCACAAATTTTGTCTGGCATTAGCTTAGATTTTGGCATAAAAATGTGCAAAGACCCAATGTGCTACGTCCGGCAATACCAACGACGCAGCTTTATGTGTCCCAGCAACATTACACCACGAAGGATGAAGAGATCATGGAGTATGTCCGAGCGAAGACCAGCTGGACCTTGAGGGTTGAGAAGTCGCGCCACAACACGTATTTCAAGTCGTTTGTGGTACGAGTTCCGACTCATTATATTGAGACCTTCCTCAAGGAAGAGTTTTGGCCGAAGGGTGTCATGTATCGGCGTTTCCGCGGAAGGCTACGCGACACCACGCAGCGCAATTTTCTGGTTTTTATAAATATGTATGATAGTCTTTATGGTATATATGTTATGGGTCTTTGTTACCTGAATTAAATTATATATTATTATGAAGATTTTTTCTGTAGTGTCCATAGTTTACCAGGTGGGCCCTTAGTCCTCTATGAGAGACTTGAGGGCCCAACTTTACGGTCCATAACACGTTTATTTTACTTGCACACAATTTGATTCCAACTTTCACAATTCTATGGGAATGTTCACTAATTCC
This sequence comes from Noctua janthe, assembly GCA_910589295.1. Taxonomy (NCBI): domain Eukaryota; kingdom Metazoa; phylum Arthropoda; class Insecta; order Lepidoptera; family Noctuidae; genus Noctua; species Noctua janthe. The sequence goes on from OU342560.1 coordinate 8,544,396, forward strand.
TAAGCACATTTTCAGAGTTTTAACAAAGTGGCCCTCACACCACACGCACATCAAAAATTGTACCTAAAAAGTACCTCAAGTAAAAAGAAACACACACTTGATCAGGGGGATAGTTTCTGAGAAAAAACAACCGTGTCTCGTTTAATTGTGTTTTTTATTATACCTTTATTTATTTTCATACAAATCTTATACATTTTCAAATATTTCTTAAACTAAAAACAATGTAAAAAACATTTAAAAATATAAAAAAATTGTAGCCCACCGGTATCGAGAACAGGGTCCAAGCTACCGGTGGTCAGGGCTCCAGAGAGAGGAACCTCCTAACAATACGAGCCGTGTCCAGGCCATCGAGGCTCTTGGCAATTAAGCCATGGGCTGATACAACTATCGGCACAATGATCGCTGAGTCGACATCCCACATGTCGACAACCTCGTGAGCCAAGTCAAGATACTTTATTTGCTTATCTTTCTCGGCTTTCAGGTTCTCATCATGCGGGACCGTCATGTCAACAATCATTGCGCGCCGCTCTGACCGATCCACCACCACTATATCAGGCTTATTGGCTACAATAGTCCTGTCAGTGATGATGGATCGATCCCAGTACAATGTGATACTGCCATTTTCGAGAACTGGGTCGGGCACATACTTATAGTACGGCACAGCCGATTCTACAAGGTTATATTTTAGAGCAAGTTGCTGATGGATAATCCTAGCTACAAGGTTGTGTCTATGCAAGTACTCTCCGTTAGCCAGACGAGAACACCCGGAGATAATCTGACGGATTGATTCGCCTGGACGGTGGCATGCCCGACATATGTCAACCGTACCGTCCTTCACTAATTGTGTTTATTATTATTATGAATTATTGATCTAGGTACATATTTATATATATTTTAGGGATAATTATTAAATTATAAATCATGAGTGTTAATAACGCGTCAAAGTTATTAGGTACGATAAGTGAATTCAGGGTTTTGGTTATAAAATTATTAAGAACATCACAACATTTCCATTCATTGTATAAGAAAATCGAGCCCGATAGTGGCCAATATTGTGGATGTCTATAACATCGTCGCCGGACGGTAAAAAATCAATTAATCCAAGAACTTCGTATTATTTAATATTATTTCCATAGGTATGTCAACATCATGATAATTATCGTGTTAAACTCAAGACACGGTTGTTTTATTTCTCAGGAACTATTCATCTGATCAAGTGTGTTTTTTTTTCCTGATGTACTTTTTAGGTACAATTTTTTGGTGTAATTATATTTTAACCTTTTAACCGCCTACGTCGGATTAATCCGACAAATATTTTCGGGCCCATTTCGCCAGAGTCGTATATTTACGACCAAAATATCACTGCTCGTTTAATCAGCTTTTTTATTTAATTACGCTGTATTCTATCAAAAATATGTTTATATTAGGTAAATAGTTAACTAAGTAATCATTTACAGTTTAATACACTTTAGTCTCTTAATTAGAAGTCCTAAAAATAATGTCCAAAGTTAGATGAATTACTAACATAATTTTTAGAAAATTGTATTGATGTGCAACGCCCATGACGACAAAATCCGACATGAGGGACGGGACATATGCCAAGATTTACCGATACAAAAATAAACATAAATCAAAATATTTCTCGTTATACTGACTAATTAACTTTAAAACAAATACAGCAATTGTTAATAAAACATTTTTTTACAAATGTTTGTGAGTATTTCATTTAATTCCTTTAAAATTAAGTAAATTTACATATGAAATGTCAGCGATTGAATTGATGGTTCCCATCCCTAGCCTACATGTTCCGAAACTTACTTTGTTAGTACGTCCTGCGCTACGGTCGGATAAAGACGACCGCTTCTTACGTCATAAACGAGTGCCGACTTCTGGAATTTTCCATCAGTGTTGTGCTTGTGCATGAAGTTTTACGTTCGTATGTCGATAAATGTACATGATAGAAATGTATCATGACGACTACTGAAGAGTTAATACGAATTCTAGAAGGCGATGAAAATGAAGAATTTTTAGCAGACGAAGAGTTTGACATTGATGTAGAGGTAATTATTTTTTTTATTACATATCTAGATAAATGTATTTTAATTTATTGTGTAGTATGGTGGTGATGTTTGAAAGGAAATTTTAAACTTAGAGTGAGTGAGATGGCGAGAGCGCGCCGTGCGATGAGAATGCGCGCGCGGCCACTCTGGAACGGTGATTCTGATTGGTTGGAGCGCGAGTCACGTGTGGGCGCGCTGACTCGCTCGTAGATACCTACATAGGTAGAGTTTATTTTGTGCGTGCCGCCGCGCTGCCACACACCGCACTGAATCGCACTGCTAATTTTGCTTTTGTAGGCTATTCAAATTTCCTACCTTGGAGACCGATGTATTTTTATTACTCTACAATTATTTTTTTGTATTATTTCAGATTCAAGGAAACAATGTCACAACCACTAATTGGACAACGCAAATTGCTACCCCAATGTTAGAAGAATTCGACGACTTTGTTTGTGGACTGTCGCCTGCTGTCAAATTAGATGATACCTCCACTGAATTCGAATTTTTCGAACATTTTTGTAGCAAAGACTTGTTACAGAAAATAGCCAATTGTACGAATAAATATCATCAACACTTCGTAAGACATACTGATCTCAGAATATATTCAAGACTGCAACAATGGCGCGACGTGACTATTGACGACCTGTACATTTTCCTAGCAGTAACAATGCTTTTCACTAGAAACAAAAGAATAACAATTGAAGAACACTGGTCTACAGACCCGTTATTACATAGTACGGTGTTCAGTAATATTATGTTTCGAAATAGATATTGCTCAATTCTTGCAATGTTATCTTTTTGTGAAGCACCTGCAGGGACAAGTAGTGTACCGAGATTGCACAAAATAAAAATGATGATTGACCACGCTCGTGAAACTTTCAAAACAACATTTATCCCGGGTAAAAAAATGTGCATTGATGAAAGTATTGTGCCTTTTAAAGGTCGTCTAATTATAAAACAATATTTACCTAAAAAACGTAATAGATTTGGCATTAAGTTATTTGTTTTATGTGATGTCGAAACCGGTTATATCGTGGATTTTATAGTGTACTGTGGATCGGAAACAGAAATAGAGACCGTACCAAATTTAGGCTTAACTGGATCAGTTGTGACTGAACTTTTGAAAGACTACTATTTTTGCAACCGAGAGTTGTATGTAGATAACTGGTATTCCAGTCCTCAGCTTTTTATATATTTAAAAGAAAGGGCAACTTATGCATGTGGTACCGTAAGATCAAATAGGAAAGGGATGCCGAAATTCCAAAAACTGAAACGTGGACAAATAGCCGCTTACTCGTCTCCTCCCCTCTTAGCCCTAAAATGGCAAGATAAGAAACCGGTCGTAATGTTGTCTACAATGCACGATGACAAAATAATACCATCAGACAATGTAGACTACTCAACTGGGCTACCCAAAATGAAACCACAGTGTGTGGTAGACTACACAAAAAATATGGGGTCGGTTGACACTTCTGATATGATGACTAGCACATTGGGCTGTATAAGAAAATCAAAAAAATGGCATAAAAAGCTTGGGTTTCACATATTTGACATGTTTTTACTTAATGCATTCTATTTGATTAAAGTGATTAAAAATAAACAAAATTATAGTTTAGCTGATTTCCAATTAAACGTTATCAGACAAATAATAGAAAAATACAAACAATGTTCTTTAACTCAACAGTCAACTTCGCGCGGCGTCCTTGACCCTAACCGTTTTTTACATAATAGTGCCTTAGAGCACTTTCCTGTTAGAATACTAACCGGCAAAAGTCAGCGATGCAAAATGTGCGCAGCAAAAAGAAAACGGTCTGAGACTCGTTTTATGTGCCAAAAATGCAAAGTTTATCTGTGCATAGATCCATGTGCTGTTGAGTACCACAATTCTACAAAACAATCGGTATCGTAATCCCACATCACTATTTTTGCGTTTAGTCTATTATGTCTATGGTCAGCTAGACGTTGTCGATACTCGACAATATCCATTATTCCGTATTCGACAGTGACGACTGTTAGTGGCACGACGTTTGTAAAATCAAGTGAACATTTCACAATTTTTTAATATCAAGATGGGGTCCAAAAGTAAGTGGTCTTCGAAACGTATTGCATGTAAATGGTGATATCATTACAAAAACTCATGTTTGATTTGTTTTATAGGGAAATTTGAAGAGAGCCAGTCAATTTTGGCTCCCTTTGACTATAGCCAAGATGAAGTAGACATAGACTGTAGCCAAGATGTTAACTTTCCATCAACGCTGACCAACGACGAGTATATGGTTTATTTAAATGAGGGTCAGTCGCATTTAAGAAGTTCTGATAGTACGCCAGATTTATATAGATCTACGGCGACACAAACTTTAGTCAAAACAACAAATGCAAGTACACAATACGAGCAAATTGATAATCCAATCAAAGAAAGTGCCAAAATTTTAGCGGACAGTTATTTTGTTGGCGATGAAACTCGTAAAAATAAGTTTATCGAATGTTACACAAATGTGGTCTCGTCAATAATTCGCCTCGTCGATAGCGAGCATAAATAATTTTTCGACGGATCATACTATTAACCTTTTAACCGCCTACGTCGGATTAATCCGACAAATATTTTCGGGCCCATTTCGCCAGAGTCGTATATTTACGACCAAAATATCACTGCTCGTTTAATCAGCTTTTTTATTTAATTACGCTGTATTCTATCAAAAATATGTTTATATTAGGTAAATAGTTAACTAAGTAATCATTTACAGTTTAATACACTTTAGTCTCTTAATTAGAAGTCCTAAAAATAATGTCCAAAGTTAGATGAATTACTAACATAATTTTTAGAAAATTGTATTGATGTGCAACGCCCATGACGACAAAATCCGACATGAGGGACGGGACATATGCCAAGATTTACCGATACAAAAATAAACATAAATCAAAATATTTCTCGTTATACTGACTAATTAACTTTAAAACAAATACAGCAATTGTTAATAAAACATTTTTTTACAAATGTTTGTGAGTATTTCATTTAATTCCTTTAAAATTAAGTAAATTTACATATGAAATGTCAGCGATTGAATTGATGGTTCCCATCCCTAGCCTACATGTTCCGAAACTTACTTTGTTAGTACGTCCTGCGCTACGGTCGGATAAAGACGACCGCTTCTTACGTCATAAACGAGTGCCGACTTCTGGAATTTTCCATCAGTGTTGTGCTTGTGCATGAAGTTTTACGTTCGTATGTCGATAAATGTACATGATAGAAATGTATCATGACGACTACTGAAGAGTTAATACGAATTCTAGAAGGCGATGAAAATGAAGAATTTTTAGCAGACGAAGAGTTTGACATTGATGTAGAGGTAATTATTTTTTTTATTACATATCTAGATAAATGTATTTTAATTTATTGTGTAGTATGGTGGTGATGTTTGAAAGGAAATTTTAAACTTAGAGTGAGTGAGATGGCGAGAGCGCGCCGTGCGATGAGAATGCGCGCGCGGCCACTCTGGAACGGTGATTCTGATTGGTTGGAGCGCGAGTCACGTGTGGGCGCGCTGACTCGCTCGTAGATACCTACATAGGTAGAGTTTATTTTGTGCGTGCCGCCGCGCTGCCACACACCGCACTGAATCGCACTGCTAATTTTGCTTTTGTAGGCTATTCAAATTTCCTACCTTGGAGACCGATGTATTTTTATTACTCTACAATTATTTTTTTGTATTATTTCAGATTCAAGGAAACAATGTCACAACCACTAATTGGACAACGCAAATTGCTACCCCAATGTTAGAAGAATTCGACGACTTTGTTTGTGGACTGTCGCCTGCTGTCAAATTAGATGATACCTCCACTGAATTCGAATTTTTCGAACATTTTTGTAGCAAAGACTTGTTACAGAAAATAGCCAATTGTACGAATAAATATCATCAACACTTCGTAAGACATACTGATCTCAGAATATATTCAAGACTGCAACAATGGCGCGACGTGACTATTGACGACCTGTACATTTTCCTAGCAGTAACAATGCTTTTCACTAGAAACAAAAGAATAACAATTGAAGAACACTGGTCTACAGACCCGTTATTACATAGTACGGTGTTCAGTAATATTATGTTTCGAAATAGATATTGCTCAATTCTTGCAATGTTATCTTTTTGTGAAGCACCTGCAGGGACAAGTAGTGTACCGAGATTGCACAAAATAAAAATGATGATTGACCACGCTCGTGAAACTTTCAAAACAACATTTATCCCGGGTAAAAAAATGTGCATTGATGAAAGTATTGTGCCTTTTAAAGGTCGTCTAATTATAAAACAATATTTACCTAAAAAACGTAATAGATTTGGCATTAAGTTATTTGTTTTATGTGATGTCGAAACCGGTTATATCGTGGATTTTATAGTGTACTGTGGATCGGAAACAGAAATAGAGACCGTACCAAATTTAGGCTTAACTGGATCAGTTGTGACTGAACTTTTGAAAGACTACTATTTTTGCAACCGAGAGTTGTATGTAGATAACTGGTATTCCAGTCCTCAGCTTTTTATATATTTAAAAGAAAGGGCAACTTATGCATGTGGTACCGTAAGATCAAATAGGAAAGGGATGCCGAAATTCCAAAAACTGAAACGTGGACAAATAGCCGCTTACTCGTCTCCTCCCCTCTTAGCCCTAAAATGGCAAGATAAGAAACCGGTCGTAATGTTGTCTACAATGCACGATGACAAAATAATACCATCAGACAATGTAGACTACTCAACTGGGCTACCCAAAATGAAACCACAGTGTGTGGTAGACTACACAAAAAATATGGGGTCGGTTGACACTTCTGATATGATGACTAGCACATTGGGCTGTATAAGAAAATCAAAAAAATGGCATAAAAAGCTTGGGTTTCACATATTTGACATGTTTTTACTTAATGCATTCTATTTGATTAAAGTGATTAAAAATAAACAAAATTATAGTTTAGCTGATTTCCAATTAAACGTTATCAGACAAATAATAGAAAAATACAAACAATGTTCTTTAACTCAACAGTCAACTTCGCGCGGCGTCCTTGACCCTAACCGTTTTTTACATAATAGTGCCTTAGAGCACTTTCCTGTTAGAATACTAACCGGCAAAAGTCAGCGATGCAAAATGTGCGCAGCAAAAAGAAAACGGTCTGAGACTCGTTTTATGTGCCAAAAATGCAAAGTTTATCTGTGCATAGATCCATGTGCTGTTGAGTACCACAATTCTACAAAACAATCGGTATCGTAATCCCACATCACTATTTTTGCGTTTAGTCTATTATGTCTATGGTCAGCTAGACGTTGTCGATACTCGACAATATCCATTATTCCGTATTCGACAGTGACGACTGTTAGTGGCACGACGTTTGTAAAATCAAGTGAACATTTCACAATTTTTTAATATCAAGATGGGGTCCAAAAGTAAGTGGTCTTCGAAACGTATTGCATGTAAATGGTGATATCATTACAAAAACTCATGTTTGATTTGTTTTATAGGGAAATTTGAAGAGAGCCAGTCAATTTTGGCTCCCTTTGACTATAGCCAAGATGAAGTAGACATAGACTGTAGCCAAGATGTTAACTTTCCATCAACGCTGACCAACGACGAGTATATGGTTTATTTAAATGAGGGTCAGTCGCATTTAAGAAGTTCTGATAGTACGCCAGATTTATATAGATCTACGGCGACACAAACTTTAGTCAAAACAACAAATGCAAGTACACAATACGAGCAAATTGATAATCCAATCAAAGAAAGTGCCAAAATTTTAGCGGACAGTTATTTTGTTGGCGATGAAACTCGTAAAAATAAGTTTATCGAATGTTACACAAATGTGGTCTCGTCAATAATTCGCCTCGTCGATAGCGAGCATAAATAATTTTTCGACGGATCATACTATTAATGAAAAATATTACCTCTGATTGTTAGACTGATTTTAGTAATAAGAAATTATATCTGTGATTATTTGACTGATTTTATTGAAATTAGTGTTATACAAATTTTATTGTGATTGTGATATATCGTTACATCTAAGTCAATAGGTAAACTGATAATGACATTGTCAAGTAAAATTTTTATTTTTATGTTTGTTGTTAATTAGTGTGATACAAATTATTGTGATTGTGATAAATATCGTTACAGATAGTTCAATTCATCTGTGCACGAAGCGCCATGTGTGCGTGCGCTTATTTATACAGCTTTCATTTGTGTGGCAGCGTAAGCGGCAGTCGTCGTCCGAGCAAAACGTGTCCTTATCACTTTACCCACACATAGCGCCGCGCGCACAGATGAGTTGAACTATCTACAGGGTTATTGGTAAATCATTAACAACCTCTAAATAGTAAACTATGGGACCAAACCTAAAATCGTGAAAAAAAAAAATCAGCTGTTCCCTACATTTATGTTCGTATAACTCGCCAAACTCTTCTCTGGACTGATTTTATTGTGAATAGTTTAAGTAATAATTAATAAATCGTTCAAATTTTTAAACACTTTTTGTTTTACTGGCTTGCGAAAAATGTCGTATAATTTCGTAAGGTACCTAAGTAGTATTCAAGTAGGTAGGTACCTATATCTCCACCAAGCTAAGTTTACACCTCGCTGGAATGCGGCGTGTACCCGTGTACCTACGTATAATATAATGTTAAAAACAACAAATACAAAGTAAAATCTAACAAACATTTGTTTACTTTTTTAAAGTCATAACGAATCCTTTTTTACAGCCCGTACCTAAGCCTCAGTGTGACGTAAACGACGCGAGGTGCAAACTTAGCTTGGTGAGATGTAGTTGTTAGTTAACCACGCTCGCAAATGCAAATGTCGTTATTAAAACGAAATATCGACATCGCAAAGTTAAGTATTGCACATCTCTCTATCTTTTAGGTATTTAATTTTCGATTCACTGTGCCGGGCGCTAGGGACACGCCAACTGTTCTGAAGTCGGGCGGTTAAAAGGTTAATGAAAAATATTACCTCTGATTGTTAGACTGATTTTAGTAATAAGAAATTATATCTGTGATTATTTGACTGATTTTATTGAAATTAGTGTTATACAAATTTTATTGTGATTGTGATATATCGTTACATCTAAGTCAATAGGTAAACTGATAATGACATTGTCAAGTAAAATTTTTATTTTTATGTTTGTTGTTAATTAGTGTGATACAAATTATTGTGATTGTGATAAATATCGTTACAGATAGTTCAATTCATCTGTGCACGAAGCGCCATGTGTGCGTGCGCTTATTTATACAGCTTTCATTTGTGTGGCAGCGTAAGCGGCAGTCGTCGTCCGAGCAAAACGTGTCCTTATCACTTTACCCACACATAGCGCCGCGCGCACAGATGAGTTGAACTATCTACAGGGTTATTGGTAAATCATTAACAACCTCTAAATAGTAAACTATGGGACCAAACCTAAAATCGTGAAAAAAAAAAATCAGCTGTTCCCTACATTTATGTTCGTATAACTCGCCAAACTCTTCTCTGGACTGATTTTATTGTGAATAGTTTAAGTAATAATTAATAAATCGTTCAAATTTTTAAACACTTTTTGTTTTACTGGCTTGCGAAAAATGTCGTATAATTTCGTAAGGTACCTAAGTAGTATTCAAGTAGGTAGGTACCTATATCTCCACCAAGCTAAGTTTACACCTCGCTGGAATGCGGCGTGTACCCGTGTACCTACGTATAATATAATGTTAAAAACAACAAATACAAAGTAAAATCTAACAAACATTTGTTTACTTTTTTAAAGTCATAACGAATCCTTTTTTACAGCCCGTACCTAAGCCTCAGTGTGACGTAAACGACGCGAGGTGCAAACTTAGCTTGGTGAGATGTAGTTGTTAGTTAACCACGCTCGCAAATGCAAATGTCGTTATTAAAACGAAATATCGACATCGCAAAGTTAAGTATTGCACATCTCTCTATCTTTTAGGTATTTAATTTTCGATTCACTGTGCCGGGCGCTAGGGACACGCCAACTGTTCTGAAGTCGGGCGGTTAAAAGGTTAATAGTCATGGTTAAGTAATACAATATTGTAGAACACCCGCCATCTTGATGTCACTATGACGTGTGTACCTATAATTCGAAAAATTTTGGTCTGAAGGAGGTACACAGTACAGCAGCAGTATTAGGTAATTTTTTTGGTAATTGATATCATTTGATTCACTATGGTACACCCGCCATTTTGACCCTTACTTGCGTGTTTTGTGTTTTTGGCACCTTTTATTCTTAGGGATAGTTGTCCTGTTTGATGGTCGGAAACATACCACCAAGAGGTATGGCGCTGTGACACCCTCAACCCTGTACAAACCATCATTAAAAACTCATCAAATCAATGTGTTTTGAGGTATAGTTTATAGGAATAAAAAAAAAACAAAATATGTTAAATTTATCCATTTACTAAGCTTTAATGCACAAATAACAGTAATGGTTGAACCATTTATTTTCAAATGTACAACATAGGCCAGAATAAGCTATAATAGCTGATGACCATGACATGTGATGGAAATTTGTGAAATCATCTTGCATTACACAAGTACATAAAAAAAAAAAACAGATTTACTTTGTGGTAAATTGTTGGCAAGTGTGGAATGATTAAAACTGTACTGAGCCGGTTCGCACAACAGTACTTAACACAAAGAACGCTTAAAGATTTAATAAATCTACATTCCTCTGAAGTCTGAATTGTTTGAAGTTGACAGAGATAATGTTAAATCGACGCGCAGTTTTTTTTATTAATTTATACGCATGCGAGGTGAAATATTTTAGCGCTAATTGAATTACGTAAACTGTGGTGCAAGCAAGCCTTAATTCAGTGATGGTTAAATTAAAATTTCAACAAATTGTTGTAAAAAAAAACCATTGTACTATTTCAATTTAACCACTTCTGTTTGTCGTGTGCAGCTATAGGAAAATGGATTTACCGAATTATCACTTTATAAAATTAATAATGTTAATGATTGTATGGTCAATAATAGTAATGGTGTAGAACAATTACGACCTCTTTACAGGCAATTTGTGTCTTTCCTAACGTATAGTTTACCTGAGGCTGTATAGATTACAAAGACATAATTTGCCGATGGTGATAAGACTATCCATTGTATTTTTTTAATGTTCTGTGGACAAGTGAAGTTTATTCTGTAACAAATAATGTGTCGATAAGTAAAAACTGATATACAGTTATAATTTCAAAAACGAATTGTTTACGCAAAACTTAAAACATTTTGATTTGGAAACTTGAGGTTGACAAATTCTAAATTGGGTGTAAATCTCTAGCAATAACTTGAAGATCAAGATGACATTGAGTGTCGAAATTTAGTGTAACAACTAGCTTGTGGAGAAGCAATCTTCAATCACTCTCATTTGTACCAGTAAGGTTGTTATTTTTATTGTGTGACAAAATTGAAAGTATGCTGGAAAATAATTAAAAATTCATGGACCATGGATTCTATTTATAGAAACCAATACGGAAACCGTAACCAGAGACCAAGTAGGCAAAAAACTACACATGCGTAATTTCTTCGTATACCAAATATCGAGATCTTTGTGAATATGAATCCTCTCTTAATGTAAAAGTATTCAAGCAATTGCTAACCAAACTCTACTACAGAGACTTTTGCATTGTTATGCGTAGAAAGGAATTGGATAGAATATCCATTGGTAATACGAAGAACTAAATGTATCTTCAAAAAAACTGCGCTACATCACGCAAATTTGCAGACACACCTTTAGACATTTATGTGTAGTATTAAATTAATTCATGTCAGTTTTTTCAATATCATGTTATTTTATATAAACAAATAACACAAATAAAAACTTAAATTAGTCTATTGCAAAAAGGAGCACACAGATGAAATTAATTTCTAGCACTTACTTATGTAATCAATAGCATAAAACACTGATCTCAATTTCATCTTTACATTTGATGTGCCCATTAGTTATAATTTATTGGCTATATAATTAATAACTAAGTTCAATTTTATCACATCACATGAAATAAAATTGCAGTTACAGCATAAAAATGCATTAAGTAGGTCTACACAATGTAACCAAAATATAAATTACGTTAATACTATTTATTACTCGGGTTATACGCCTAGAATTTGAAATGCGCCATTATTCAATTTATTCGCCTGAAGAAAACGAAAAGTAAAAATGTAGCATAGTAGAAAATAACATCAAAATTACCGCCATTCCATCATTTGAATAAAAATAAATATTCACTATAATTTAACCGTGTACCTTCAGGGTGGACAACGCGGCTTTTAACGTAATGCTAAATAATAACACTGCATGCGACTAAAATGCCGTATAAAAATACAGTCATATATATTTGTATGATTTAATTGTTTCTCATACATTGCTAACGTGTGGCGTCGTAAATGGAGTGTAATTATTTAGTATTATGATGTAGTTATTATATGTGCAGGTAGTATTATAGAGTGGTTTACATTCATTCAACATCCATTTGTTCTTGTGTTTGTTGCGCATCAGTGGGCGCGGTGCCGGCGTCGGGTTGTCCGTCGCCCGCTGTGGGGTTTGCCGGCGGTGGGGTCTTCTCTTTAGGTTTAGGTTTGTTTAACACTGGATTCACAGTGTTCTCAAATGTCTGGAAAATAATAAGATCAGGTTGACACAAATATCGCAAGGCAGCTGGTTAAGATTCGAAGAGTCACTGAAGGGTCAGAAGTTTCAAAATCAGTAAAGGATTTAGGAATAAATATAGAAACTGTGTACCTGTCGTTCCTGGCGGATCTGATGCGTGGTGTGTGGCGGTGGTTGGTGACGCGGCGTGTGCGCGAGAGCCTGGCGAGCGCTCTCCAGCCAGTTCAGTGCATTCTTCGCAGCTTCAGATACTTTCTGCATGTCAGCGTCAACCAAGTGAGAATACTTAACATCTCCAGCTCTGAAAATAATGAAAATGTGATGAAATTCTGACATCTAAATAACATTGCACTACGTCTGTAGTTCCTAAGGGTTAGGCAGAGGTTACTCTTAAGTACATACTTACAGTACTTTGGCCAGTTATGTTTAGCCCCTTGTCTATCTTAAGGACTTTTAGCTTTTCGGTAAGCCCAGGGAAAAACGGAGAACACGTCAATATTTAGTATATGCGAAACATGAGTATAGTTTGTTCAGAATAAGTAACTAAATCAATTCCAATAATTTTTAAACCATATTATTTTTTTTTCCAAAAATATTTAAAAAAGGCTACTGCCAAATTATTATTATCAATGAGCTCAAGACGACGCTGAAGGCGCGAACGCGGGCGCGCCGCGTGGTGACCAAGTTTTTGTGCGGACAACCAGGTAACAGAACAAGTTTATAACTTTGTGATTTTTCATGATACAGTTTTGAAATTTTGTACATAATTCTTTACATAAAAATATGATAAAGCGATAAATATGATATAGAGATAATGCGAAAACTTCCTAAAAATAATAAAAAGTAACATACTTGTATAAGTCAACAGCCTTGTTGGCTAACTGGATTGCTCTTGCGAAGTCGTCTAGCGCTCCTGGACGCAGCTCAAACTCCAAACGCCGTTGCTTGATAGGTTCGCCTTCTGTTCTCAACTCTGACAGTTTATCACTGTACACCTGGAGCAAAATAGTCAGTTAAATACATGATCTTGTTACATCAACTTTTTTGATATTTTAAATCAGCATTTTTAACAAGATGGATGATTTCTTAGGTAGTATCCTTAACAGGATGTCAAATCACCTTTAAATTGAATGTTGACGTATTTTAGTGGTAGCCATACTAGGATTCCCAAACGCTAGCAGAGTTTGAGCCATATACCATACTACACAATATAAAGAAACGATTTTATTACTTCAAAGATGTTCTTACCTGTCTGTGTTGATCCTCGCCTTCGTCATACAGCCACTGTTCCAGAGCGTCGAGCTGGTTAACAAGCCGGTTGCGATTATCTTCCGCTATGAAGTCATGCAGAGTTTCGCCTTCCGAAAGTTTACCACGCAATTCGTAAACATACTCCTCCAAAGCATTACGAGCATCTGCCCGCTCTTTTTCCTGTCTATCTTGAGCTTGCATTTTACCCTGAAAACAAGTAAACAATATAAGAAATGTGATATAGGTTAGGTTTCTGTATTAAAAATTACCAAACTTAGTTACATCATTAATTACCTCTTGTTCCAAGTATCCGTTCAGATCATGTTTACCAAGTCCATGTGTCTGAGCATCAATTGGCAGTTCAATGGTCTTGACAAGAACCTTCTTGGTCTTATCCTTGGATTTATCCTTTTTATCATCAGGATTTTCCTGCAAATAAGCGCACAAGTTCAAATCTAATACATTTAAAATCATTCCCCACTACCAACACTGCTTGGCTCCTTGCTTTTTTAAATGTTCTTACTTAATACTAAGCTCAAGTGTATTTCCAAGCAGTGAGGTGACCCATTTGCATTAATTTCATTATTAGATACCTTAACATATTTAATTATAATATAATAATAAAAAAAAACTCAAACTTTATAAGTCCTTCACACTCCAGGGTTTCTGCAGAACGAAAAAGCGGGAAAAACGAAATAATCAACTTCAAGTTTGACAAAAACATGCGTGGACACAGAGATAAAGTTTAAAAGAACAAAAACAAGAAGAAATTGCATGAGGCAGTGTTAACCTCTCATGACACAAGAAATTTGTGCAAATGGACCTCAATATGAGGGTGGGGACGAAACAATATTTTGTGATGTCTGCTGCCAGAAGTTTGGAAAACAGAGGACTTAGATGATTGAATTGAATAGCGTTAGAATTTTAAAAAGAGCGTTATGAAGAGAAGGCGGGCAACAAACAACACGGGACTGGACACACGCGCTGCCGACACGTACCCCGCTGAACCACTGTCCTACTTTCTGTGTCCACGACTGTTTTTGTTGAGGCTCCCCCTTCATTTCGTCGTCTCTCACCTCTTGGTTTTCGGGACCATTTTGTTGCTGATCTTGGGCCGCGCCATTCGTATCCATAGCAGCATCTTGTCCCTGAGAGTTTTCAGTTGTATTCTCCATATCTACATTGTCATTTTGAGCAGCATCTTGTTTCTTTTCAACAAGGGAGGCAGAGGCAACAGTTATAATGCCATGAATGTTCACTCTAACTTTGAGTTTTACTTTCTGAGACTCTCCCTCAGCCGTTGGCTGGACATCCCTGATATGCCACTGACCTGTAATTGGTGATAGAATTTGTCAAGCATTTATTTTTAACAAATCAATTATATTTACATTTTTTTTTTTAGTTTACTTTACTTACCAATGAAAGTGTCTGGGAAAGGTACTTGATCAGAGTAGTAAGCACTAACAGAGAACGGGTCTTTTCTGTAGAAAGTCAGCATCTTGGAAAATGGAGCAGCATGGAAGGCAGAGAACACCTGGAATTAAAAAGATATTGTTTCATCAATCATCAGCATTATTTAGGTTACTTGCTCTGTTGTTTTGTACACCCATATTTTAAATATGTAGCTATAAGAATCTATTAGACAAACAGCATGTTTTGTTGTCATAGCGACGGCCATATCCATTAATATTCAACACCCTCGTGACAACATGGTAAAAATCAATATAAAATGGATTCATATTTAATGTTGTCTGCTGCAGATAGAATTGTCCATTAAGATTATTTATACTTATTGCAATTTCATAGTTAATGGATTATAACTTATAAAGAAACTTTAGCAATGATATTTATTTTCTAGGGTGAACTGAAACCCCCACAATCGCATATTTATGGTAAATAATTTGTGCAACATTATAAGCAACACATAAACTAGTCAGTAGTAAGGGCACCAACCTCCATGTCTCCATCCTCTCCCTTAGTGGCGTCCCAGGCGAGGCGCACGGCGTAGGGCTGTACGTCGGTGATGCTAAACTCACGCACACGCACCGCCGGGCTCAGCATAGCGCACTGCAGCGCACACCCGCGAGACACGGCTTCGTCCTGACATATAACATTCACTTTTACATAGTGTCCAGAACAGAAAATTAAGCCTCAAATTGAGTGGTTTATGCTGGAGTCTTCTATAAAAGTCAGCATATGACTCTTACTAGAGCTTGAAATGTACTTCGAAGTTTAAGTTGTTGTCAGATGTCACCGATAGTTTAATATGGGAATAAATAAATAAATGTTACCTGATTCAAAGTGGTTGAACCATGCTTGTTAAAGACTTGTTCAATCAAGTTTTTAACTGCTGGAATTCTGGTAGATCCTCCAACAATCTCCACAGAATGAATGTCTTCAGGTCTCAGTTCTGAAAATATGATAAATGTTATGTAAATGCAATGAATTTGTTTTACTGTGCAAGAATATGATTGATCAACAAAATTTTGACCACAACTCCTTACAATATTAGTTTGAAGATCCATTACTTACTAGCATTGTGAAGAATAGCCCTCATAGTTCTCTCAATGCGTGTGAAGGTCTCAGCACAGATCTGCTCCATCTGGGAACGCTGCATCTCGCTCGAAACGTCGCGCTCCTCCATGAAGCATTCAATATTAATGGGCAGCCGAGTGCTGTTAGCTGACATCTGCTTCTTCAGTTTCTCTACTTCTTGAAGAAGTCGGAGGAAAGCCCTAATAATATAGATTTTATTATTTTTCGTTTTTCAGCAGTAATTTTCTTTTAATAGTGTAATATTAACTTAAAATTGTAAATAACTTCAACTAATGGCAAGTGCACAACCAGGATGTGCTATATTTCCAGCTCATTTAAAATGTAAACGTAGTTTGCTTGCAAATCTAGAATTTATATTGATAATTACTATTAATTGTGATGTAATCATCGTTGATTACCTTTGGTTTTTCCTAGCATCCAACTTTAATCTACTGAAGATGTCTTGGCAGAAATACTCAGCCAGTGCCATGTCAATGTCTCTTCCACCACACTGAGCATCAGTTGAAGTTGCCAGAACACGCAGTTTGCCCTTGTTGAAGGCACATGCAGACACCTGATGAACAAATATTTATAAAGGTAAGAATGCACACCTTTCATTACATTACTTATATTCAACAGAAATTATAATAAATTACCTGAAGTGAGCTATGTCCAAAATCAACAAAAACAACGTTCTTAGGTTTTTCCTCAGGTGCTGGTAAGTCTTGCTTATAGATACCATATGCCAAAGCAGTGGCAGTTGTTTCATTCATAAGGCGTAATACATTCAGTCCTGAAAATAAATAATTTATTTTTATTCATATCTTCTGTAATTTGTTAAAACTTTAATAACTCTGAACTGTTAAACACTTGTAGACCACAGAAATAGTTTGCGGTTTAATATTTAGATTGGTTTACTGATAACATGTTCATTTTTTTAAACTGAATTACAATTTGGCTGCTATTACAATAACAGTTGTTAATGATATATTGTTCTGTGAAAAGTTTTAATCAGTTTTAGTCTATGCTGTAGAAATTGAATAACTACTGGAGAGAAAGTCTCACATACCTGCAATACTGGCAGCATCCAATAGAGCATTTCTCTCAGAGTTTGTGAAGTAACTAGGCACAGAGATGACACAGTCATTAATTGGCGTCTGTAATGCTATAGTTGCACTATCTTTCAATTTCGTAAATAGCATAGCCGTAATCTGAAAAAGACACAAAAATATAACCATTCATTTAAATTTGTTCTTGTGACACATAATACATTAGTTATTTGTAGCAAAATCATAGATAAATAATATGACAAAACAACAATAACACACTGCCCTTTGTCAAGGATAGTCAACTTATCATAATTGATAATAAATCTTATTTAATTCTGTAGGACTACTAAACTATTAGTAACATTACCTGTTCTGGAGTGAAGATATTATCTTCACCCAGGTAGTTGACACGGATTCCAATTCCATCATCAGCTCTTTGTTCAACCTTGAATGGGAAATGTTTCAGCTCTTTCTGAACATAAGGGTCAGAGAATTTTCTACCTAACAGTCTCTTGAAACCAAACACAGTATTCTTCATATTTGTAACCATCTGGTTCTTTGCAGCCACACCCAATATTCGATTTTTCGATGAAAACGCCACACATGATCTGTAAATACAAAAATATATGTTACAATTTTGTTAGGAAACCTTATCATAACTGCCAATTCAATTGTTTTTGCTTAGAAGAAACATGTTAAACCAACATGTTTTTTTGTAAACATGTGTACACAAATCTTATCATAAATGATAATCTTATAAGACACACTATATTTACATTGGCAATGATTATGTGTTTTATAATTTTAAATTAAAAATTGATTGTTTGTTATATTTTAAGTATTATAATTTGACAGCATTAACATTCCACTTAAAAACAGAAAAAGAGCAGTTTCTGTGTAATAAATCATCTAATTGACATTTACTTTCAGTGCCACAACTTACAATCAGTAGGTAGACAATTCCTTTGTATGTAAAGTTCTAAATAAGGACATTTTTCTTTATTTCTTTGCTTCAATGCAAACTTACTCTTTTTATACAAGTTTGGAAAGATTAATAGTAGCTGATTAAGGATGAAAAAAAGAAATAGACAACAGACTAAAGTTATGGATTAGAGTCATTGAACTCAAGTAGATAATTTTATAGGCTAAGGGGATAGGGGGAACCAATTACCTAGGTTTATGTCTACATTTCAAATAAAATAATAATTCTTTCATTTCATGTCTATTGAGATGTAGAGTTGTTCATAGACATAGGGCATATTTCCTGTAATTTTTATTAGTTTATGATTTATTGAAAAGTAAGGAATAAGGTCACAATGACATCATGAGAACTTCAAATTTGATTACTTTTATATGAAACACACAGGAAAATAATGTTTGTTCACATCTGGTCCAATTAGGTCAATCTGTCATTTTAATAAGAGTGATTGAGACTTTCATAGTATGTTCAATACAGGGTATAAAAATGATTTCTTTATTAGAAACCTCTTCTGTTAACTCATTATAATAAATTGGCCCTATAGTTAAGTTATATCACAAATATCTAAAGTGTATACTTTAGATACTTGATCTGATTAAATATTGAACTGTATTTGTCTAAAACAATCATGGTCTAAATCATAAGAATATATATATTTACATACATTGAAATAGTCAAATTCCAAGTGTGACTAACCTACAATGAAACATCAAAATTCTGCAAGGACATTGAAAACATGGAAATTGTATGAAGTTCACAGATATGAAAAGATATGACATTCCTTGGTCCATATTTGCTTAGAATTACTGCAATGGAAAGATAACCCATGTTCTTAATGCATCAAGAAAAGAATTCACAAGGTTTGAACATGACAAGCAGATAATCAAATCAGATGTTAGGAGGTTCTAATGATTTGTCAATGGGCGAACCATGATGACAGAAAAATTACATTATTTTACTGTAAACTAACAAGAATAACAATGTTTTGTACTTACGGGGTACCGCGGAGACTGTAATCGTTGGCTATTGTCTCAATACCACCTGCTTTAGCCACAGCGACATAACATGATTCATTACCGAAATCAATACCAATGACGGACATAGCGGCCATCGTTAACTAAAATTTGACTCAATTTATTACAAGAATAGTTAGATCTTGCTTATCTTCCGAATCACACGAACAGAGAAACACGTTGCTGAACTCGACAATCGATCAATCGTATCGTACAAACGCCGGTTTATTGCCGCATAGTAGTTCCTTCATTCGTGCTCGTTACCCGAATTTTCTAGAAGTGTGGCCAGTAGTGCTGCCCACAATGAAATTAAAAAAATAGTCGATTTTGTAAATTTGTTACCCTACACTCAGGTTGTAATTATGAGGCGCTCGCTGTAATGTTCTATACATACGCAGCAACTAGCTAACAGAAACTAACTTACTGTGTGCCGCTACGATTTTGAAATATGAAGTTCAAGTTCATAAACTAATTTTGACACTTAATCATTTAATTGTAAACATTATAGAGGTACTCTTTTTCGTTTTTATTTTATAGTAACATAACTAGCTATTATTGCACTAGAATAGTAGGTGTTATAATTTAAAATTTCTTATAACTAAGGTATTCCTGGGTCGTGTAAAAACCATCCATCCATTGACCAACCAGGCATGCATTTTTTTCGGAATAAAGTAGGTCTTCCAGTTTACTAAGTAATTTGTTAAATAATTTAAATGGCGTAACACATCACATGCGGTTTTTGATTTGACTCGACTACAACAAATAGGCGAGTTTGGCAGGTACAGGAAGGTGACATCCGTTTATCAACAAATTTTGCTACTCTATGGATTTTGCAGAAAGACTAATGTTGTCAGCTAATAAATAAAAAATATAAGATTGACATCAAGATATGTATATACAATACTAGCATCATGCTTATGGGCCAGACTGTCGCATTTGTTATATGAGGTTGGAATATAGGTCCTGAATAGAAGAATAGAATAATTTATTTGTGTAAAAACATGGTACATTAAGGTCTTATAAATAGGTTTGTGAACTTACATGTTTCGCCATAAAATGGCATACAAATTTTTGAACATCTTAAACATAGAATTTTATTACAACAACAATTATTAGTGTAAATATTTATATTTTTATATGTCTAGTTAATAAAATCCTGGTGTCGTCTTAGGGGCGGGCGGTATTAGTTATGACTATGGCCACGCGCCAAAACAACCATGCAGCACTGTAGCTTATACCCGCCCGCTACCGTGTTAGTCTGAATAATTACGGTGCGTTATTATTGTTTTGATAAAGTTTATGGCAAGCGATATAATACAATTTGAATTTCTCGAACTACCCTAGCGCTTGCACTCGTTCGTAGCAACTTTTTCTAGTTCATATATTTATTTATTTTATCATTTATAAAAAAAAACACGTAAACATCTTCTGTGTGTGCGTATATATGATGTGTTATATATGATGTTCTGTGTATGACACTGATGTATGAACGTGAACGAGGCAAAAGGACTGCGTAAGGATCGTAGCAGGTGGCGAATTGTAGTTTCTGCCTACCTCCGTGGGAAAAAAGCATGAGTTTATGTATGTATGAAACTTCCGTGCGTGATGCATGGCGTGACATAATATTGACACCTTGATTGGCACTGACAGCAGACTTCCTTCATTCACTCACAATGGCTTGCTTGTCATATGTCATTATCTGACTGTCTGTAAGTCAACTTTCAAACACAGATCTAAATGTAACAGTTAAATAGAAGTGCTCACAGAACTACAGTTACTCTAGCCTGAGTACGCTGCTTATTTCGTATTTTTTATTATACTCGTATCAGTATCGATCATAGGTACTTTGTAAGTTTAGTCTTCGAATTAATTTTAATGTACCTGTACATTAAAATTAATTCGAAGACTAAAGTTTTATTAAAAAATTTCATGATACGATAGTATTTTACCGATAATTTAAAAGTCATAGGTTATCAGAATGCAAAGCGTGACCATTCCATTCCAAGCAACTTTTATAACTTGACGCCGCGAGGTCACCTTCAGGAACAGCTATGACGTTTAACTTCAATCGTATTCACGCTCTACTTGTTAGCGCCGAGTGATTGTAACAATTAACACTTTCAGGTTTAACCAAAGTCAATCAGTATGAGTGGTGAACCCCAAGCGAAACGTACCAAAATGAGCGTCCTTGAGCAACTAAAACAATACTGCACGGTGGTGGCCGATACCGGCGATTTTGAAGGTTAGAAATAATCTGATGTTATTTTCTTTAGGTGAAAATTCTACTTGCCGGTTTTTTTTTATTGTCCTTGACATGTGCTTAATCAAGGCAGTGAGATAGGATGTGACCATTATGCCTTAACCACAGTTCATCTGCCGTCCAAGGTGTTCCTTTTTTAAATGTCTGTGTACAGTGGATTTGTAAATAGACAAATCTCTAACTGTGTTACATTTTTTTGTTGCTTATTGATTACTTAAATTTATTTCGGTGAAGGTCATACTGAATAGAATGTTAAATTTTAACTAGCTTCTTAGCACTTGTAAATTCACTTAAAAAGTAACCATAATTTGAAAGAAAATATTTTGTAATGGGCCATTAAAATTTTTAACACTAATTCTTAATGTTTCAGCTATGAAAGAGTACAAGCCTACAGATGCTACTACTAACCCAAGCTTGATTCTCTCTGCGGCTGCCATGGAGCAGTACCAGCATATACTTGACAAAGCCATCAAATATGGTAAAGAGTCTGGCAGGTATGTGTTTTTATGTAATATAGTAATTTACCATCACTTTAAAATAAATCTTGTTCGATCATTAGATTGTTTCTGTTCTTTTTAATGTTTTTTTTTTTTGTATTACTTCAGTACTGTGGAGGAGCAAGTAGCTGAGACCCTAGACATGCTGAGTGTTTTGTTTGGTTGTGAGATACTCAAGATCATTCCTGGCAGAGTCTCTGTAGAAGTTGATGCCAGGTGATTATAGCATTTATTTCCTAAACTTTTAGGTTTATTATAGCTGTGGAGATTGAAAAAACCAACAGATATTACTTACCTGTTTTTTTACTGTAAATTGAGTTTTACTAGAACTGCATATTGTAAATTGATTTTACCAAAATTTCTAATGTAAATTGAGTTTTACAGTAAGAAATTCAAGAGAGATATTTTTCTGGTTTATAGTTATTCAGAATTTTAGAAAGCAATTTTCACCTCATTTGTAAATTAAACTCTACTTGTGTTGTCAACTAAATAAAACAATAAATTCTAACATAAAACACACTCTAGTAATAAGTTTCCCTGATAATATCTAATCAGGCTTGTTAGCTAAATAACATTGAACCATGCAGTAAACAATTTACATCACTCATTAATTGCATACTTACTTGAAATAATATACTTATGTGTTTAATACTATCCAACAATTACATTGGCTTCTCGAATTTCAGATTGTCATTTGATAAGGATGCAAGTATTTCAAAGGCTATCAAGTTGATCAACATGTTTGCTGAGTATGGCATCAAGAAGGAGCGTATTCTTATCAAGTTGGCTTCAACTTGGGAAGGCATCCAAGCTGCAAGGTACATGGTATTATGTTCACCTAAGAATAGTCAAACTCAGCTGATGAAAATTTACTAAAATCTATTTTCAAATTAAAGTTCTATTTGAGCTGATTCTGTCTCTAACCAAGCGTATAACTTCACTCCCTCTTTGTAGTCTCTAGCATATAGAAAACCTTTAATAAATAAATTTATTTGTGGATACCAACCCTATAAATAAGTACTCTATTATAAAACTTATTTTTAAATCAATTTATTTACAGGGAATTGGAGAAGAAACATGGAATCCATTGCAACCTGACCTTGCTGTTCTCTTTATATCAAGCTATTGCTTGTGCTGAAGCTAACGTCACCCTTATTTCACCATTTGTTGGAAGAATTTTGGACTGGTAAGTTATAGATAGATACATTTTTATTGGCATAATGTCATGCCTTTATTCCTCAAAAGGGTATGCAATATTCTTATTGTGCTGGCTATAAGGACCCGTCGATTGAATAGGAAACATTATTATTGTATTTTACCAAGCTATCCCATATACTACCAGGTATTAATCTGATCTGTTATATTCCAGGTATGTTGAGCACACAAAGAAGACGTACGAAGGTAAGGACGACCCCGGCGTTGTCTCAGTCACTCGCGTGTACAACTACTACAAGAAGTTTGGCTACAAGACGCAGGTGATGGGCGCGTCGTTCCGCAACACCGGCGAGATCCGCGAACTAGCGGGTTGCGACCTTCTCACTATCAGCCCAAAACTTCTCCAGGAGTTGGCTGCCAGTGAACAACCACTGAAGAGAGTGAGTTGACATATTTTACAGTAACTATCAAGATTTAGCATCGATTATTATCGCGATTTCGTGGTACAATGACAAGGCATTTTTTTTGGTTGATTCAATCTATGATATCATTCTGTTTTTCATCCTATCATGATGAACACTTACTGATTTTTGCTTGATGTAAAGTTTGGATATTAATTCATTCTTATAGAGCTCAGAATGATATTTCTGATTTGGTATGCACAATTATATTAACTGATAATGAAAAGGCAATGAACAATCAATCAAAGTTATTACTTTTGCGTAGTTTTCCACTGCATTCAACATTACATTGGTGCAACCTGTTCAAGGTTACCTGTGTGTTGCTATTCGAACATTTGAATTTATGACTCTTTAATTTCTGAATTTATTTATATAACAAAGTATATTATATCACATATCCTTAATGTTTACAGGTGCTAGACCCGAAATTTGCTGCTCAGTGTGATATAGAAAAGATTTCCCTAAGTGAGGCGCAGTTCCGTTGGCATTTCAATGAAGATCAGATGGCCACTGATAAGCTGTCGGACGGTATTAGGAAGTTTGCTGCCGACACCAGGAAACTGGAGACCCTCATCAAGGCTCTGCTAGCTAAGAAGTAAACGAATTTATCGCATTCGATAATATTACTGGGTTTAAAGGCACAATTAGGCTTAAGCTCAAATTTAATCATAAGAAGTGATTTACTGAAACTGTTTTTGATATATTTTTATGTTTTTCCTTTGTTGTGATATACATACACTTACCTGTTGTTTTTTTTTGTATTGTTAATCAGATACCTATTGTATTGTGAAATGGGGACCACAAAAATGTTACATTCCTATACATATTGTTGTATAAAAAGTTTATTGGAGGGTTAAAAGAAAATTAAATGATTTTCCTATTAATGTCTGTTTATTTTTGCAACCTGTCTGAAACTTGACTGGGGACACTGATAATAATAATAGATTTAGGTTATGTTACATTTGTTTCCTTTTAAATTACGTATGTATATAATTGCCCGACGTAAATAATTCAATCTCCGAATCTGGCACATTAAGTCCACAAAGTGCTAACAATATCCCACAGGTAGGTACTTTGCTTTAAAATAACCGTAATCCTCGTAGGTATTACGATACTAATTTGAACCAATACGTTATCAACCTTCAGAATATTCCATTTAAATTGATACCTTCGCGAGGACTCATTAAAGCGGTCGGTCTATAAATACACTTTTTATCAATGAATGTGTCGAATAGAAATACTGACAACCTTGTGAAACTGGACCGTCCCGACCCGCAACCGTCCGAGCGTCCTCGACGCTGCGCGAGCACATGACCCAGCGCTACCCACGCCCGACGCGACTCCAGTGTTTCCAGCAATTTAATGATCTTTTTTTTCTTCCTCTGTTAGCAGTGCAACAACAAACATATCCCAGTCTATCGTACCGTACGTCACGTCTCTGTGAACTACTAGTGCTAACTGCAACCAAAATCCGATGCGTACTTTTGTTCTTGGCGTTAATAGCGGCCAGAGGATGAGCTACGCTAACGAGATGAACGAATAGCATCGTCGGATCGCTGACGTAGCTTAGGTATCTCTGTAGTTCACGACGATGCTCGCCTGGCTCGTTCGCTAGCTGGCCGTGTGGCCTGCATTTTATTCTGAGATAAGGGATAGACACACATCATCTCTGTCGTGACAATAATGTTACAGCTTGGGTGAGCTGCATTCAGCAAATTGGAAGACATTCTGATATCTATTCTGACCTCCAAAATCAGTGTGTTCTGCCCACCATGTCGTACGCTGCTGAGATGTGGACGTACACACAGAAGGGTGTATACAGACTCAGAGTTGCACAAAGAGCCATGAAGCGTTCCAAACGTCGAAATCCGGAACGTACCTGAGAAGGTCTGCGATATTGGAAATCGCGTTATGGAAGTCAAAGAGGGTTGAGTAGGTTAAATAACATGGCGCGGTGATTGCAGATTGCGCGCAAGCAAAGAGGGGTCTATATCCAGCATGCAGTGGGTGAAGTCCGGCTGTGGATGATGATAGATGAAAGGTAATCAAAACAAGCCGCCTGTGTTTATCATCCATTGACTTGGTAACCCTAAATTGCTGCGTACTAGAATTGAAAGACTGTATAATATATCTGACAACGGTGTAACTAACTTCCGTAAAATGCATAATTATCATGAATATCGTTGCTAAGTAATACCTAACAGCCGCACGGGTCGATTTTCAAGGTGGAGCTCGCTTGCCAAGGTTGGCCTGTGCATGGGTGACCATCGATTACTGTATACCAAGTAAGCTCGTTAAGACGTTGGTTCCGGATGTCATTTGTAGATGTTTGACATTCGTTACAAGTAGTACCTACTGGGTTGTGGAAGTGAAGCTCAGGTAGGCATTAGCTCCATGTAAAATACTGGTATTCAGCTGCATCCGGTTAGAGAGGAAGCCGACCCTAACATAGTTGGGAATAGGCTAGGCATATGAGCCCAATATACTCATATACCTACCTATATAAATTTACCTTTTCATAATATTATTATAAATGCAAATGTTACCAAAGGCGCCAAAAACGTAGTCAAATTCTTGCTTGATTCGAAAATTTTCCAGCAATACGCTAAGATGATATGTTAACTACAGGTACGTAGTTGTAACTTTATTCGGCTTCGTACCTGCAATACTCTCTAGACTTGTCTTCAAGCGGATGCTGAAAAACAGCCATGTTGGCGAACTCAACGTAATATCCGTGTACCAACCAATTTCCTCTTCTCAATCTAATTCTAAATAAAATACGTGGTTGGCGAAATTGAGTAGTTGTGCCATATGTGCACCGATATGAGACATAGAGAGGAATACAACCTTGCGAAACTGCGAGCTGTACAGCTGTGAAATAAACATTATTAGTGACTGTACACTGTCGCAGAGACACTCCGAGGCAGGGCGAGTGCGAGAGTGTATATATTTACGCTGTCTAGCTTCGGTGTTCCTCGACGCCTGCTCTCCATCCCGTGTCGGTTTTTTTGCGGGACATCTCGGGAGATACATAGAGAGAGCTCTCGGTCCTGAGTGTACATTCGCCGTAAGACGCACAATCTAATGTTTGATTTTGCACAGATACAAGTGGTTATTACAAAAAAAGCTTCAATATAGTCGGTGACTTTTGTTTGTTTGATTGAGTTTTTTTTGCCACCGACTTCTGTATCTAAAGCTATTTTTCCACTTTTTTGTGTTTTTGAAGTCGGTTCAATTTTTTTTTAAATTGTTTTTTTGTTTTTCCATTTTTGATTGTAATATCCTATTCAATATATGGCAATAGGCTTAGCCCCAATAAAGTAACTTAACATACCTAACTGTCGAAATGTGGGTGTACTGTACACATCTGCGTACCCCCTCAGAGCATACAGGCGTGATGTTATGTTATGATGTTGTGTAAACCTTAAACATCCAAGCGATTGCAGAAATCACGACTGATTTGCTGTCTATAATTGAAGAGTTTCATTGTTTAACTCCGAAGATCAGCATCAGATCTTCACCAAATTGAAATGGGACTACCGCGAAATAATATTCTTTAAAAAAAAAAGAATCATCGAAATTATCAATCAATTGGCGAAGATATCGCTGAACATACACACAAAAAAAAAATCAGACGAATTGAAAACCTCCTTCTTCTGGAAATCGGTTAAAATGTGTCCGCATCATCAGCACCTTACAAGATGGTGGGCAGAAAACTCTGATTTTAGAGTTGGGTTTCAGGCACTGAATTTTGCCACGTTTCAGAATGACCTCCAATTTGCTGAATACAGCTTACCCAAGCTGTATTCTTCTCGATATCTCAGTTTGTTGATGCTCTATTCCAAAGAAATTAATATGGCCAAGATAGACATACTGGTCAACTATCTCCATTCTTTCATTTCCTTGTCAAAAGGATTTGAATAGCTGTAGACGTTTCCCATAATCTTCGTCTTGGCCATATTCATCCTAAGTCCTGATTTGAAATAAGTATCCTAAAGGTTTTAAAGCATCTACTGGATCATCGAAGTTTTCAGCAAAAAGCACGGGGTCATCTGTAAATCTTAAGTGAGACAGGTAAGCACCATTGATTTACGTATATGTATTATTATTTAATTAGTCTAAAAGCGGAAGTCTACTTATTATGCAAACATGCACCGTGTCTTCTGTTAGAAGTGTGAGTATTTTCATAGTTATGTGGACATGTAGGTCCTTTATTTTTTTTTTGCTTTTCTTTTTTTGTTCTGTCTTCTTTTTGCCCATGTCCAGCAGTGGACGTCTTTCGGCTGAATGATGATGATGAAGGTTCTTTTATACACTACTATTTAATCGTAGGTTCGCATATCGTTGCCTACTAACGAGTTCTAGGCTCAGGTGTTCTTACTGCCTAACAGAATTTTAGATTATGTTAAGCATAGCAAAGCTTTCAAGACTTATTTTAACTGGATGGTTTTGGCGTAAATCGTAAAGTACATATACTTTACAATTTTGTGTAGCATGCGTTAGGTAACTGCTGCATGTTTCCTGAAAGATCTCCTAACTGCTAACAAGATGAATACTGGGATTTGGTTTTCTGATTAGAAAGATGGATTTAACCACCCGCTATGTTTAACCTTTGCGTAGGCTCATCGGAACAGAACAAGTTAGATCAGGCTAGCCTTTGTCGACAAAATTAATAGGTAGGTATTTTTTAGATCTCATCTGGTCAAAAAGTCAAATATTCACTGCCAAACATTTCTGTTAATTCTAAAATAGATGCAAACAAAAAATGATCTGATAAAATATTTTTGAGAAAATGGGCAGTAGCTTCAATTTAAGCTACGCGATGCTACGAATTGTGCTACGGAAGCTACGAACATCAATGTATGTGATATTTTGCTTGTTTTTGTTTTGATTTAATTTAATTGAATGGATAGGATAGAGTACAGTCACGAAGGATTTTTTTTTATGGTAAACAGCGTTTGTGTTTTTAAGTGTTCGCGTTTTTAACGCGTCCTAAACCATGTATATAGAATTTTGAGATTTAATTGCTTTACTTAGCAATATTTTTGATTAGATGTATAATTTTCCGATGTACCTATGTGCGTATATTATATATTTGATAGGGGTTTTCCCATGATGAGGTGGAAAACATAATGTTGGATGCGTGAGATGCTGTGTTTTTATCTTAGACAGTCAATGTGATATTGTAGGAAATGAGTGTTAACTATATACCTGAAAAGAAAATTAAGAAAATTTCCATAATATGATGTAGTAGTGAAGAAAATTTTCACAACGGGGTAAAGAAGGGCGCGGGGGCGGGGGAGGCGGAGGCTTGATATTGACCTAGATGTTCATTCAGAGTTCGGTCGATGCGAAACTTGACATCTGCGCGTTCCTGCGTTTTGTATTTTTCGATTTAATGTACACTTAACTCGCTTGCTTTTTGATTAATTTCTTATAAACCACTTCGTTTTAGGGTACACCTTGTTTGTAAAGTGATTCAGTGGTTTTTTGTAGTTTGATTGTAACGTGTGTGATGTTCAGTGCGATACTCGGTGTTCCTTGTGTCATTGACGCGGTGGTAGCGGCCGATAAAATGCCTGAGCAGCGATATTTGTTGAAATAGTTTCGGTTTTATTATAATAATTCAAGATGCCAAAGTCTAAAACAGCAACGTTCCAGATTCCGGCAGTGACAATGGATATTCCAGAAATGGATACAAAATTTGCTGATGTGAGTATCGACTAGCGTGAACTAAATTTTCCTAACAGGAATCTCTGTCTAAAATTTATATATATTTAGCGTGATTTTATTAACTTTCTTTAATTATTTCCAAAATAAAGAGGTCTTTTCGATATGTAGGTCACATGGTACATGAAAAAGGTACATATGTTTATACCTTTCATATACTTATGTCTCGTAATAATGACGATGTTGAGCCGAGTCGACAAATTGTGCTTAGCACCAGCTGATTCGCGCTGTTACGAGTATATGACTTAAAAGGTTTCACCTTAATGTTAAATGCGAATCTCTTTTATAGAGGTTGGTATCTAGAGGACCATGCATTAAACTGAGCTAACTATTATATGTACGTATAGTTCTACTATCGACCTTTGATTTTATTGGTTTTAATTTTCTCCCGTCTATACACTTTCCACGACTTTTTTATTTGTCATGTGGTTCCTCATATTTTCCTATCGCATGTCTGAAGATTTCTTTACTAGACCGAAAATATTTGAAGGTATAAAGAAATCTGCGAAAATAGTTGGAACTAAGGTAGTTATAGTCTCCACGGTGTTTGTTTCTCTACCTGCTAGCGATTAAACGGATGTATAAATACGAATGAAAAATCATGAATGGTCATGTATGAAATCGTTTTGTTTGTGAGAAAAGTAAGCCATGTGGTTTCCAGCGGGAAATGGGCCAGTACTTCTCGTATCGGAACATACTATACTCTCTACTATACATATATATAAAAGACAGTTAATTAGAACCATTAGCATACACTTAGCGCTAATACCACTATATCGCTCACGAAGGACATCGGTATTGATGCAAAATATAGTGCTTTGTACTTTCATCCATAAAAAACTACACGGAACTAATTACATTTCCACATTAGCAATGCGGATGACTTAGGAACTAATTAGATTACTATATTTTCAAAAGAAATTATGACCTGAAAAAGCGGTCTTTGCTAGAATTAGAAATTTGAAAATATTCTATATAGTCTTTATCTTTTCCAGAGCAAAGATGAGTTGAATCCAGACTCAGCTGCAGAAGATGCGGAGCCCGCACGTGGCAACTGGACTGGACGGTTCGACTTCCTACTGTCACTGTTGGGCTACAGCGTGGGCCTGGGCAACGTTTGGCGGTTCCCATACTTATGCTACAACAATGGAGGAGGTAATATACTCGTACAACGTGGACAATGCTTAGAGGGAGTAAGTACGCATCAATATGAGAAACTTTAACTATGGGACTGTATTTAAAATCGCGAAAAAAACGGCTGTTCCCTACCTTTTTCCGTGTTGAGCAGCAGATTTTTTTTTGGTGATTTCATGGTTGGTCCCATAATGAAAGTTTTTCATTTTCATTAGAATTGCCCACGTTTAACAAATTGCCCATTATACCACTTTGGCCAGGGTAGAATATCGCAGCGTGTTTAAATGATGCGTTACATTTCTCAGAAAAAAATCGTGGGATGAACGTACGTAATGAGATCGCGTTGACCCCTTGGTATTTACGAGACGCAATGCCGGTAACACAGAGGTTTAAGAGCCCGCTTCTTAATCATCGAATTGCGGGTTCAGAACATCGCATTGCATGGCTGTATAAATGTCACAGCAGATATATTATATTGCTCAATTAGGTAAATTAAAGCACAATCGCTGACTGATGTTGAAGGAAAACTTTTATGAACTGAAATGAGCAAACTATTGTTTTTTTATGTATTATTGATAAGAAGTTGCAGTTGAGCTTTTGTCACAGTTTACGAAAAATCAACACTGTGGTACCGCAACCAGTTCTGTATTTCAGTTTTGAAGCTGCCGTGGTTGGCTTCTACTCAACCTAGGATTTGGCAGCAACTTATATTAAATAACTGTTCACCCACCAACTTTAAAAAGTAGGCCCTTTTCTTATCTCCATGATAGTCTCCGGTCTTAACATCTGATTTGAATATCGTCAATTCACCATTAACCAAACCATTATAAATAAGATAAGCTAACAAGGAGCGAATAAGTGCAAAGTTTTTCCATTCTTATGAGAAAGGTCATTAAAATTTGTTAGATAGACAATGACATGACATGTTTCTATATTCTGTCTACATAATGGCCAATCTTGAACGTATTTTTGATCTGCGGCTCTGTCATTATAACTCAATATTGTAAAGCAATAACAATTACCTTTCCCTACAGGTGCGTTTCTCATACCTTTTACCGTGATGCTAATAATCGCGGGCTTGCCACTGATGTTCATGGAGCTATCGTTCGGCCAGTACGCCGCTCTGGGTCCTGTGGCCGTGTACAAGAAGTTCTCGCCACTCTTCCAAGGACTGGGTTATGGCATGGTGATAGTCTCCAGTATCGTGATGTTGTACTACAATCTCATCATAGCTTGGACGATTTACTACATGGCTGTGTCGTTCATGAGCATTTTCTATCAATTACCTTGGCAGAATTGTGATGCAGAATGGAGCACTGAACGTGAGTATTATTTCATTGAAAAAACATAGAGATGAACAACAATACAAACAATATATAATTTGTTTGTATTTTTCATCATCTCTATGTTTTTTCAGTCATCATCCTAATGACATTCTCTGAACAAAAGTGGATGTTGACGTTATGCACAAACGTCTGTCCTTTTATTTCAGATTGCTATTCTTACGAGGAGGCAGACAGCTGTGATGCGATCAACGGAACTTACTATCTGAGAAAATGTTTCAATCAGACGTACGCACAGTTGCACGACATCAACGCTTTAGCTGACGTGGCGCTGCGACGACCCCCAGCAGAAGAATATTTCACGTGAGTACTTCCCATTGTATTCATGGACAAACCACCACTTGAGACACTTGCTTGTTGATCACAAAGTTTAAGGGACACTTGTCCTGATTTCCGGATAAAAAAGAAAAAGTAACGAAGTACATAGTTGGTTTGATATTATACCACAGTAGAATAGAATTCGTTGTTCGGCTGTTTACAAAACCTTATAATTTGCTTGCAGAAATCAAGTGCTGGGACTGTCATCGGGTATTGAAGAAACGGGCCAAATTCGCTGGGGCATGGCCCTGTGCTTGCTGGCCGCTTGGCTCATCGTGTTTCTTTGCTTGTGTAAGGGCGTTCAGTCTTCGGGAAAGGTAAGATTGAGACTTCTAAGATTCTCTATAGCAGCTATTTGTTGTGTCATAAACAGTTTTAAAGGAGTTTCAAAAACACAATAAATATTTTTGAAAACAAAACAGGTGGTATAGTGACAATATGTGTAAAGTCGTAACCAATGAATGGAAACTAATGTTCGTTTTGAATATGTATTATTATTGGAACTATTGTTGTTTCATTCATAACTGTTGATCCATCAGTTTATAACATACTGATGGATGAACAACCGTACGTAAACATAGTAACAATAATGTATCGTGTTAATAAAACTGTCATTGTTTTAATAAGGAAACAATGTCATTTTTCCCAAAACATTGCCTACATAATATTCGCTAGATCAAATATTTTTTAAATTGATTTTCTATTCTGACTACGATAAAATCTGCCTTAGAGTAAGAGACTTTAGCGACTTGTCTACAAAGCGTTTACGACACGGAACGAGAGACCTATAAGGAATGCACGGGATTTCTGAGTCGTCTACGACAAGCCTACGAGATGTCTACGACACTTCCACGAGACACCTACGACATGCTACGAGGGGCTTAATCGTCGTCCACGAGACACTACGAGGGATCTACGAGACGTCTACGACACTTCTGTAAAACGCAACGAACGGCCTACAAGGCGTCTACAAGACTTATATCAGTCTCTAAGAAACTCTTCGAGACCCTTATTATTGGGAACTTTCTCCTATATTTGGAAGCATTTCATAGAAAATAACAATATTATAGTCATTATAATATCTTGTCTTCTCATTTTAGGTAGTGTACTTCACCGCCCTTTTCCCGTATGTGGTGTTGGTTATTCTATTTTTCCGAGGGGTAACTTTACCTGGCGCATCGACCGGAATCCTTTTCTACTTGACACCAGACTTCAGTCAGCTTCTTAATGCTCAGGTATTTATTCTTAGAGATCAATAAAGCTGTACTTAATTTAAGTATCAGATTGAATACTTAATTGGGAATAAGGCATGAGAATGATGTTGAACTAAACTTGCAGGTTTGGGGAGACGCCGCTGTGCAAATATTTTTTGCGTTGAGTCCCGCATGGGGTGGTCTAATAACACTGTCGTCTTACAACAAGTTCACCAACAATTGCTATATGTAAGTGGTCTGCTAAATTGTTGATTTATAAGTAAAACGATAATTATGTGCATTAACTTTTATGCATCTTTTTCATTTGCAGAGATTCATTGATCGTTGCCGTATCCAACATCTTGACGTCCTTTTTCGCGGGTCTGGTAATATTTTCTGTGATAGGTTTCTTGGCACACGAATTGAACGTCGAAGTGGATCGAGTAGTCGACCAAGGTGCAGGTCTTGCCTTTATCGTGTATCCTGAAGTAGTCACCAGACTACCTGTGTCACCGCTCTGGTCTATTCTATTCTTTGTCATGTTGTTAACGCTCGGACTCGACTCTCAGGTATGGTTAACTTTTTATTTTCTGCAATTCAGGTAATTAGTTTTGTACTAACTCTATACTGAAAATCTCTTTTTACAAATCTTTTATTTTTAGTTTGCACTCATGGAAACAGTTACAACTGCCATCTTGGACAAATTTCCCAATTTCCGTCAGAAGAAAGTTTGGGTTGTATTGACTGTCGCTGTATTTGGCTATCTGGGCGGTCTTATCTTCACAACCAACGTAAGATTTCGGCTCACAAAGGTTATTTTAAAATATTTCTTAGTTTCAAGTACTTTAATTCACATAACATTATTTTCCAGAGTGGCATGTACTGGTTGCAATTAATGGACAAATATGCCGCGAATTGGTCTGTCCTGATCATAGCAATCGGGGAGTGCATTCTAATAGCGTGGATCTATGGCGCTGAGAAGTTCTGTGGAGACATTCAGCAAATGATAGGTCCTCAGTCCAAACTATGGGTATTCTTCTGGAGTGCTATGTGGCGACTTATTACACCTGCTGCGTTAGTGGTACGTATTATTAAAAAAAAGTTTGAAAATCATTGAAAATGTTTTTACATACCTTTAGGATCAGCAAAATGTTTCGTTGTTTTGATTTCTTGGTGGTATTCATCAACAGTTCATCCTGGTGTTCAACTGGATCGAGTACAAGCCGGCCTCGTACGGGGCCTATGTGTACCCGATGTGGGCGGACGCCGTCGGGTGGATCCTCGGCGTGCTGCCGGTTGTCGTAGTCGTACTGATGGCTATCGATCAGATCTGCAGCGGACCCGATGACCTCACCATTATGGAGGTAGTTACCTGAAATTTTCTTAAGTATAAAGTGGTTATTCAGAGGTCTTGTAATTTTCTCAATTTCTCGTAGTCGACGACTTACATGACTGAGGAAATTTTTTCTTGAAGACACATTACTGTTGCCCTGAATGAAAATTAAAGTACATTTCCAAATGTTGCAGAAAGCTCGAGCGCTGTCTCGTCCGACGGAAGACTGGGGACCGTCGGCGTCGGCGGTGATGCGGCATGAGACCGAGCTGTCGCCGCCGGTGCTGCTGCTTCACGGCCGCCCCGTGCTGCGCGAGCGCGGTGCTTGACCCCCGCATACGCATCCGCTCATTGCTATGCGGAAGGTAATAATGTCGATTAATAATACTTACTGTTACTCAGTTCATCAGTACTATTATCTGACTGGTTGACATGGAGTAGCTATGAATGTGGACTTCTAAACGAATTATCTAGGACCATATAAGGTGCTGTGTTGTTAAAAGTCACGGATGAATTACTTCGACCAATACAAAAACCAGTTTTTGGTTCAGAAATACAATATTTTATGGTATTGATGGTTTAGTCACCTTAATTGACAAATTAGTTGTTTTAAAGGTACTAAGAACTTTAAATGTTTCACAGACTTCACAAGATGGTGGAGATTCAACTTCTATTACTAGTGGAGTAGAAAACGAAATAAAAAAACCTGCGGGAATATTAAAAACCAAAAGAAGTTCTATAAAGCGTAAAGTTCAGAATTTCAGCCTCGAATCTGACGATGCAGTAATAGAACCTCTCTTACAGAAAGATAAAGAAAAGATAGCCACCACAAAACAAAGTGCCAAATTTAACCTGATGCCAAAATCTAAGACTGAAGCTACCACTGGAAGAGAAACGGATAAAGACAAATTAATATCAGATGACAAATTGCAGAAGGCAGCGCTGTCTAATGCTTCTGATGTCACGGATAGAATTTTACCTACTTCAAACGTGAAAGAAAATTCAACTTCCAAATTATCAAGTGCAAATGCTCCTTCACACAATCATATGAATACTAATGTTTTCAGCAATCATGACGGGTTAAAAACTTTCGTCGCTCCCAAAAGTCAAATTCTCGTCGAAATTGATGGAACCAAGCACGTTGGATATAGTCCCAGTCCACTAATATTCACAACAGCGAAAATACACACTGATGGTGAAACAAAACACATGGAACCAGTTCAAATGACTCCTGGGCCAATATTATCAACCATAGAAGTTAGTGTTATGAAAAATGGAATTAATACAGGCGGTACTTCTGGAAATGTTACTTCCAATATCAGTGCAGTGTATATTCCTCAGAGTAATAAAAACATCACAGAACAGGATCCGAAACTATCTCTCAATACTGCAAGCAACACAACGACGCCCCAAAACAAAATAGCGGATTCAAAAACTCAGATATTAACAGAAAAAACTGATGGCAAAAGCACCTTAGATAAAAATTCCGTGGTAACTACGTCTAAAGATACAAAATTAACTCAGCCCATTTTTTCCCCAACCAACGTTAAAGACAATTCCATAGAAAGCAAATCCATAAGTAACAGAACTACAGCTCCACATGACGCCAAATCCGGATCTGCTTTAATTGCTACCACAAAAGTGGCTAAAAGTCCTATTACAGAACC
The DNA here is from genome assembly GCA_910589295.1 of Noctua janthe. Classification (NCBI taxonomy): domain Eukaryota; kingdom Metazoa; phylum Arthropoda; class Insecta; order Lepidoptera; family Noctuidae; genus Noctua; species Noctua janthe. The sequence continues at coordinate 8,580,995 of OU342560.1, forward strand.
GGAAAAGGTGAGAACAGACGCCTTTTCGAATCAAGAAAATAAAGTTGAGTTAAGCAAGACTGTTAAGCCAGAGAGCCTGGATTTGCAAAAACCTAAACCATCCGAAAATTTTAAAAGTTCAGATAAAATCAGTAAGGATAAAGCTAAAGACACAACTAATACTTCCTTTAGTAGCAGACAATTGCATCGTCAAAGCATAGTATTAGATAAAGACGATCCTATATCAAAGTTAAAATCAAATATTGTTTCACCTCCTTTGATGAAAGATTCTAAAGGCTTTACTTTAGATGATAAAACCAAGTTGCCAAAATCCAGTGCTAATAGTGTTTCAATTACTAGTTTAATTTCAGTGTCACCAAATACCAGTGCGATTGACAATAAAACATATGCTTCTACAACTACCGCTGCAACATTAAATAAGAAACCTACTTCCGTAACTAATAACGCCGCTGCTGTTAATCAAACAGCTGCCTCAGTTACTAATTCTGCCGTTACAAACAATTCATCTGTCGCTGGAAATATAAATGTGTCTGCAAACAAATCATCTTTGCCGACAATTTCGTCTGCCAGTAAAACGCTTGATTCATCACCAACCATATCAAATATTCAGAATATGTCTGGAGCGCCTCCGAAGGTAGCTGATTCTATAACTACAGCTGCTACTATACAACATGCATCTGCTCCTAACACTGCGGCTGTCAATAAATCATCAACCCTCAAGAGTGCTTCTATGGTTGGCAACAAGAGAACTGCTCCAACAACTAATATTGTGGCTCCTAATAAAGTGTCATCTCCAACTACAACTACTACTTCAGGTAGTAACAAGATATCTTCTCCATCAAGTAGTAATGCAGCGGACAATAAAATATCTTCCACTTTAACTACAGTTGATAATAAGATATCCACTCCATCTACTACTGAATCTACAACTGGCAGCCAATTAACCAATCCAATTACTTCAACTATAGAGGCAAATAAAGTATCTGCAACATCAGCAACTTCTACCGCTGGTAGCAAATTATCGAAAAATGTAACTTCAACTGTAGCGACAAATAAAATATCTGCCGAATCAATTACGACTACAGCTGACAACAAATTTTTCGATTCAAAAACTACAGCTGCAGCTGATAATAAGATACCCACTCCATCTACTACTACTACAATTGGCAGCAAATTATCCAATCCAAATACTTCGACTGTAGCGGAAAATAAAATATCTGCAACATCAACAACTTCTACTGCTGGCAGCAAATTATCCAAACCAGCAACTTCAACTGTAGCAACAAATAAAACATCTGCAACATCAACTACGACTGCAGGTGACAAAAAAAAATCTGATTCCAAAACTACAGCTACAGCAACAAACAAAGTGCCTGCAATATCTTCGACTACTACAGGTGGTAGCAAATTGTCCAATCCAATAACTACACCTGCGGCATCAAACAAAACATCTGCTGCATCAACTGATTCTGCAACTGGCAACAAAGTATCTTCTTCATCAATAGCTACAACTGCATCAACAAATAAGATTGCTGGTCCCATAATTACTACAACTGCCATAAAAAGTTCTACAACTGCCACTACGGGACTCGTCAAAACATCTGCATCAAATTCTTACTCATCAGGAAAACCTGTAACAAGTTCATCCAGTACTTTACCCACATTTTCAAATACATCCCTAACGAAGCCTTCCGTTGCTACTTCTTCTTCAGCTTCAAAGCCTATAAATACAGAAAAATCTTCTAGCAATGCCTCAAATTACGAGAATATTAAATCAGGAACTGCAAATGAAACCAAATCAGGAATTACAACTAAATCAAAAGTAACAAGTACATTAAATACCAAGCCTACGAGTTCAACAACGACTACGAAACCTGGTAAAGTTGCTACAGTGGCCACAACTCCTTCTCAACATACTACAGTAGCCAAATCACCAACAGTGACGACAGCGAAGTCTGCACCAACTAAAACAATACCACAACTAGCTACAACCAAATCAACAGAAATTACTCCAAAGAGTTCAACAAGCAACGAAAAGCCCTCAGCAGCCAAAAGTAACATCACATCAATAAGTTCAACTACAACGAGTGGAATGTCAAATGTCACTTCAACTGCTTCTTCAATTCCATCTACTTTAGCTTCCTCCGTATCGTCGTCGGCGTCGGCTGAAGCTAATAAGCAAAAGGACTCAAAGTCTAAAGTAATAAGTAACGGCAGCAAAAATTTTAAAGCTTAACAGTTATTATGGTTTGGGTTTTTAGGAGATAAACAAGTCGCTCAATCCATAGTTGTAATGATAATAATTAATTTATATAACAAACTATTTCAAAACTTATCACAAGACAAAATGTACAATCTAGTCATCAAGTTGCATCCTAGGTTGCACACGTCACTTTTTCTTATGAGATAGAAGATTCCTTACTCCTCGCTCAGCGTAGTGGAATAGTAATGTCTTAAATAGCTGTAAATACCTATGATAGAACATTTCGTGAACTGAATGGTCAATGTGTCTAATCTTCTGTATGTATGAAATCATACTTAATAATACTATATTAGGGTACATAGTTTAAAGGTGCGTGTTGGAGTAGTAATACTAGAAATGTTCACCTGTGTAACACATGTTATTTGCTCATAGTAAATAATTGAAAGGAATTGAAAAAGTATATAAAAATCTGTTAATAGTATTTTGAATAGTAAAGTAATTACTTTAATCCTGAATGTTTTAACCAGAATAATTATTCGAAGAAGCTTGTGCTAAAATCATGCAGCAATAATTATAACCGACTAATGATCACAAGATGGAATGTTAAACTTTGGCGGACATACGGATGGTAGGCTAGTGGTGCTAAGAAAGACATATTTTTCATAGACAATATTATTATTATATTTTCGATACCATTTAGAGATGATTCCCTAGTTTCATCTCACAGTGTCAATTTATATCATTATTAAATTGATATGTATCAATAATTGAAATCCAGAAATGAAGTAAATAAAATTATAAGTATGTACCTATTTATAGGGGTTCTGTAAATTTATTTATCAATGACGAGAGAAAATTATAAAATCACAGGGTAGAAACTGATAATACATGAATTATTTAATAATAGCAATCTAAAAATCATTGATGAATGATATTTTTTTTAGTAAATTAATTCGGGGCGAATAATGTTAGTTTAAATATTTATTAATTACAATAAAGTAACACTCCATTTTAAATTAAAAATTGCCACGAATTTAATTCAAGATCAGGCAGTGTTATTGAGAAAATGGTCAGGTGGTGGTAGTTTTTGAGTTGTGCCCGAAAAATGGGAGTAATTTCAGTACCGTGTCCTTTTAAAATTAATTTTATAAAGTGTAGGTGTAAGTGAAGCACCTCTGCCTTGTCTTTGAGAATGTAGGTAGATCGTCGGTCGCTCCGGTATAAATTGAGCATAGTCATGGTGAAAAACAATAGAAACAGGGGCAATATTGCTATTCGGCAATATTGCTACTCGGCAATATTGCTACTCGGCAATATTGCTATTCGGCAATATTGTCTCTGCACAAGCATGGGCAAAAAAGTATAATCAGAAAGTCTGGAATCAAGTAATTAAGATTTTAGAATAGATATGATTAACCTTTTTTTATGCAATGTATTTTTAATGTCCTTAATAAAATAGACATTTTACAGAACAAATCCAGTAGGTATTAGTGGGGGAGACAAAAAAAAAAACTTTAAACTTTAGTGGATGTACTTCAAGTTTGTATATGATATTCAAATCTGAATTATGTTGATTAAAATACACATTACCCAATTAGTGAGAACTAAAACAATAGTCAAGAAACACCAAAGTTCCAGCACAATTTAATATAAAGTAGATCGTCCAATTAACAATGGATTCCGTCTGTATTTGCACAAACATTTTCTGTTCCTGTGCGCCAGTATTACATAAGCCTCCTATAAGATTCGTATGCAGTGCAATGATTGCAAATCTAATTACAGAATATTCTGTTATTATTGTAAGATGACACACGCGCAATGACAGACAAGCGAGTTATATTTTTTCATTTTAAACCATCGGATTCTTAAAGCTAATCTGTTGCCATATTGTGATTTGTAAATAACAACAACACAAACCAATAAAATTGAATAGCGTTTTAGACATAGCTTATCAAAAAGGCTGATTTCCGGGGCAGTCCTTAGTCAATCAGAATCTTTCGATGCGCCTGCGTCGTTTACGAGACAGATCTAGTAGTAGTTTACATACTCAGTAATGAGTATACTGAGTATTACTTTTACAATGCCCATATGATCGCTTTTAATTAGGTATCATAACGAGTGAGGTTTCACATTGAGCTCAAGCCAGTATTATCATTTATTAAAATCCAACCGAATCATTCATTCATACACTTATTGTTTTACAATAACCTTAAATCTGTGTTTTTAAGTTATGAAAAGCCTTACTAATAAATTGAATAAATACATGGCCAATAAAGACAAAAAAAGAAATGACACGGACAGATTGAATTAAACTCGTATCTATCAATCTTTTAATTATGGGCTAAAATGTATCGAAAGTTAATAAAAAGACATATTATTTAAAAATGTATTCTAAAAATTTGTTTGATCGCCTGATGAACTGAAATAAATGACTGATTCCGTCAGATCTGATTTTCTGGTTGCAACCATTTTTGTAAATAGACGCAATAAAAAAAAACAGTATAAAATTGCAGCAAAACGCTCAATAATTATTAGACCTTTGTATTTGTTTTCATAAATCTTATACTCTCTTTATTATGACACATTCAAATAAGTATTTTATAAAGGAAATGGTGCCTATAGAAATATAACGTGTTCTGGCGAACACCTCAGTAAATCAAGATGAGCTAAAACTACATAAAGATTCAGTGATTCAAGTCAGTGTGTTATGTTATGATAAAGAGAGTAAATACTCTTGGGTGTTTAAAACAATTGATTTTGGAATAAACATTGAATGCCGGGACACTCTAATTTTAGAAAAAGTAATCTAGTTGCGCTAAATAACAGAAAATCTAAAAAATCGATTAAAAATTGAAACCAAACTGTTTTCAGTATTTCCTTGACGCAGGTACTTGCAATAATTCAGTCAGAATTGTATAGGATTCTCATGTTGTAAGTGTACTTGGTACATGATAAGGATTTTTTGTGCCATGTTATAATTTGTTTAAACTCAAAATCGCACTGAAATATTCGAAAGCAAGGTGGGAAAGTTCACACTTTACATAGTTTACATATTTGTTATCTTGAACTAAAGTCGATACCGATTTTGAGATTGTGTTATATTCCGAGTGAACCCAATAATTATGAGACTTTAGATAAAGTAGTTATATATTAGAACCAACATACATTAAAACCCAAAAAAAAAAAATACACGCAATCACAAGTTTAATAAACTGCCATATAAATATGTAGTTACCGAGCGCATGTTCATTATTTTTGGAGTTAGTAGAATGAATCTGTCATGTGCGAGTTCGTTTATATCCCTAACACGATTAATTTATTAAAATGCTTGCTATGTTTACTAAAAGACATATCTCTTTCTTCTTGTAATAGTTGTTACGGCGCATACAATTTTTTTTTTAGGGAAATGCGTGTAATATCTACCTAATAAATGTTGTACTTACCACCTTTCTGCACGAAATCGTTACGTTGCACCTAATCTTACAAACTTAATAAATATCTACCATCTCATGTAAGTAGAATATTTTGTTAAGTAGTTAGTGATTAGATGAGTTAGGAAGACGTTCAATACAATTTTACCCTTAACCTGTAAACTTGCAAGTAGTCACATTTTATTTATATCTACTTCTCTGTATGTTACATATTTATTGAAGATCGATATTATATTCGATAAATAATAATTTATTAGACAACAGTGAGTAATGGTTCGTTATTAGATGCTTTGAAGTAAGGGTTCTTTGCACTGTTCACGAGTATTTAAATTCAATGATTAAAGAACGATTGCGTAAGTAGGTACCTTAACTTAAACTGTAGATATCAAGTTGGTAGATTAGAATTGTCGTTTAGATACTTTACTCAAATTGTAGATTTATAGTGTCTAAGAGAATAATATTATAATTAAATTAAGTTGTTATAATTTTTTAGATAACTTTATTTTGATAACTATCATGTTTTATCCCGTAGGCACCGAATTTATAAATGAACCTACCTGAAGTTTGTATGATTATTGGAAATGTAGTTCACCTATTTGTTTTTGAATAGGTACCTACCCGTTTAGTTGTCCAGACATACATAGGGTTGTTGTACTAGGTTGACATAATCGTGTAGAGGCGGACGGCCCACCGCGTGCCGTAGGGCAGCACGGGGGGGTGGCGGATGGCGGGAAGCACGGTGACGGACGACACGGATACTACTCACCGATACAGGGCAATATGGATATTGGTATTTCCAAAATACGTATGTTTCTACGTGACAATTAAACGCCTAAATTGATTAGCATATTGTTGTTGAACTTGATGTATTTTAGAGAATTATTGATCAAATCGATGTTATATAGATGTTTATTGTAAATATTAGCTTTAATTGAAGCCAAATGAGTATATGGAATGGTCTAGAGTGCAATGTTAAGAAGGCTGTATTTTTGGGTGATATTTTAGAAGGAAGGCATCATATCTTTCATAACATTATATAAAATAACACGATATACCTAATAATAACAGATATGGGGTGGAGATCGACGGACGGACATTGAACAGTAATGATGTGATAAATGCTAATGGATTTTAGTTTTAGTGTTGTTGTGCTATTAATAAAATATGTTCAAATGTGGTTATTTGCTGTTTTATTTAGAAATATCTACATACATATTACCTGCCTCCAACTTTCAACATAGAACGTTAATTACATCGAAAACATCAGTACTGGCTTTTACGCGACTTATGCGATGCGCCGTCGTCGCTACGCCGCGCCTACGTCGCTACGCTGCGCCTCCGACGCTACGCCGCGCCTACGTCGCTACGCTGCGCCTCCGTCACTACGCCGCGCCTACGTCGCTACGCCGCGCGCCGCTCCTACGCCGAATATACTCCACTACGCCGCGAATCTAGGCCACTACGCCGCTCCTACGCAGCATCTAATCCGTGTGAATGTCCACAAATGTCTATAGATAATGGATTTACCTATCAAAGCTTGTATTCTGAGGATATAGGTACTTCAGAATATATAAACTACTTTCCTACTTTTACTACACCTACATCAAATCACGTCTCTGCGCAACTGAGCAGAATTTAAATAAGGATCGGAACTTGCTGTATCGGATATTAGGACTACTAGATATACAATCAACAAAATAAATGAAGCGTGTAGTAAAGTAACTAGTCACATAAATAAAACCCTCATTTACCCATATACTGATTAAATTAATTAGTTAAAAAAATTGGTACGCCCAGGCAAGTTCAACGAAACAAGTTTTACCTAAATAAATACCAAAATACTTGGGAAAAGGCTAGGCAGATGCCTAGTCTTTACCCAATTATTTTGGGGTCAGTTTCTAGTCTAACCGGATGCAGCTGAATACCAGTATTTTACATGGAGCGACTGCCTATCTGACTTCCACAACCCAGTTAGTACTGTGTAATGCAATACCCTTTGCTAAGACTGGTTGTCAGACTTTTTGGCCACTGGTTACCTGTAAAGGCTGTCAAAGATCTACAAATGACAGCCGGGACCAACGACTTAACGTGAATTCCGAGGCACGGATAAAAGTAGGTATATATATGTAATGGGTTGCCACCCATCCACGGACCAACATAACGATCGACCCGAGCGGCTGTTACTATTTAGCACGAGCAAACCTCAAATGATTTCAACTCGAAAATGATTGTCTCGAATTCATTGTCAGTAGTAATACATCGGGAACACGCAGTTAGGCTCTACGACACGCGTAACATGAGTTATTAGCTTCGATATGAGCAGTAACGCGAAGGCTTTTATCGTGGTGACGTCGAACTTTCTTTAACTGCTTTTATTTTTTGCTGACATTCGTGTCGGTGAGCCGTCGTGAGCGCACGTCGGTCGCTCCGGAGCCCGTTCCCTCCCTCCTCTGCGCAAGTCCGCAGTACACAACTCGTCGCCAGCGCGGCTGCCTCGCCAGCCAGTGACGTTACCGCCACAAACCAACCGTGAATACATTTTAAACCGTAAAATCTTCTCAGCAAGTTTCGTGTGTAATATTTTGTTAAACAGTGACTCAGTGAAGTAAATCCATTCAATTCTGTACACTCAAGTGAAATGAAACTGAACGATGCGATAATGTTTCGTTGTTTTAATTTCATCCGAGGTGAAACACTGATAAATTAAACTTCGTTCCGAACAGGTGAGTTTCCAATCCGTTTTTTTTTTCATATACTTAGTTAAATATTTTTACCGTTATGTTAGATGGGGGTACTTTATCGTTATTTTTATTTATAAATGAAGTTCTTGAGTGCCTAGATGAGATAAACAAAATGTTGATAAAGCTGTCAATTTACTTACTGTTTCTGGCATAACATTCTCAATCATCGTGTTATCCACTGTGTGTCCTTGGTTATCCCGTGCTCTCATATCAAACTACTTGATCAATCGTCGAGATTAACAATTTGAAACAAAAGGTTTTTGTATTAACTATACCTATATCACGTAGAATATATATTATTGTGTTCGTCAAGTCAAAAAATTGTTTGTGCATCAAAAAGTCCCAGTTAAGTTGGCCAGGTGTAACGAGTTTTTCAAGATAATTTTAATTGATAACTGGTTCTATATCCTGGCTGGGTATCCTCTCCTACTTACTAAACAAGCTAATAAACTTACCGTTATTAGATAACAATAATATAAATCACTTCTTTTCACCTCTAAGAAATGGAATCTTATTGAATGTTTAGGAATCCAGTATATTTATTTGAATATAAATGTGTTATATGTGCATAAAGATCGCGGTATCTGTGATTTAATGATAGATGTATGTAGATGAGTAACTAAGCTGTTGTAATAAAAAAATCAATTAGTGCCTATTCGATAAAAGAATGCTTATCGATAGTTAGGTAGGTACAGTGAGTGAGCAAGTACCTAAAGCTATTTGTAATTTCAGTGTTCACTGTATCTGTGCGCCTGGCTTGAAATGTAAGAAACTTGTTTGAGTTGGTATTGCACCGGGCCTATTCCACAGCCTGCATTCCTGGAAATAACAAAAGATTTTACCTTTGATAATGTAAAGCAGAGTAAAACACAAACATAAATATTTTATAAACAGAATGGTACAGTATCATAAATAGTGGTCGGCAATGAGGTGTGTTAACAATTATAAATATTCATTTAGAAAAGAATCCGACCATCTTGTATGGAGCGTGTGAACTGAAACCTCGGCGCAGCGTCGTCTAGTCCGTCAGCTCACTTTCCATCCATTCATGGCGTCTCCAACTTTTTCCAACGATTTCTTTCACCCTTCTCTGTTCAGGTGGATTTCCAGCTTTCTTCTTTGTTTGCGTCGTTCACTCAGCATGTGCGATACAAGATATAATAGTCGATGCATTGGAAAAAGTTGACTTTCCATTGCATTGATCTACCTACCGATTTCCATAGAATAAAATACTGCATGGTCTGGTTGCATTATGTTATCACCACTGATGAGCATATGACGTCTTATATAATGTATGTATAAATGAGTTATAAATAGAAAAAATGTCCACTTGTCCATTAATCCATTGTAAGCATGAAACTACTTCAACATCCGTTAAAGGTGTTCAATGTACAAAGAATCTAAGTCATCACAACAACAGGTTGTCGAAGAGGTCATACACAATACCTCTCTACTAGTACCTGTTTATTATAGATATATTTATTATATCATAGGTAGGGTGACTAGTACTATGTAATATGCAGGTAATATAAATGCCATGCATATCATTATATTACAAATCTTCAAGAAGTATAAGTACCGACCAGAGGACTTAAATCAAGACACTCCGTTAGATTTTCCATTTATAGACTGAAGATGATCCCAAGATTTGAGGTGGCACCAAGATGAATCGTATTGTGTAATATTGCACGTTGCGGTCTGTGCTATATAGTGGCATCTATGATCTTTCCTACATGGGTTACGTAGTCGTAACTTACAACGTCAGACTCATTATTAGGCTGGATTTCAACACAGTTTAGGAAACGAACCGGTCTATCTAGTGCTCCTGGATTGATCAGTAGCCGCTTGTGTATCTATGAGGAGTATCGGCCGGAATAATCGGTCAGGCATGCGGCCCAGAGGTCGGAGGCGGTTAATTGGCGAAGAGTCGCCACGGCCGGTTTGTCCGCCGGGCGTTGTTTTACGGCATTCCTAGTCTTGTAAGCGAGCTGCGCTACACTCCAACACCATTGCTAATTCTGTTAAGTGGCACATCCTTTTCTTTGTTTGAAAATATTCTGTTTAGGAATATTGACCGCGTCGGTCACCTTCGTAGACCAACAAGCCGTTGTTTATGTTCGTGTGCTTTTATTGACACGAGGGTGTAATTTAATACAGTTGCGTGTAAGCTGTATATAGTGAGGCTTCCCGGTTTAGCCGGAAATTAAGAATCCCCTCGCCCGTGAGCATGCACCGACTCCCCAAAAGTTACGGTGGTGTTTCCTAGCAATATTGATCCGTTATTTTTTTATTCAGGGAGGTTATGAATGTGATACAAGTTACATCAATATTCAACTGCGAAGTTTTGATTGTAATCTATTGATTTATAGAGATAAGTATTATCTAGAGTTTTATGTTTGCGATCGGGCGGAGCCGTGGTCACGTTTAACTCGTTTGCTCTCAAGGATAAACCCGTAATAAAGGCAGATTATCCGTGATCTTATAATGCTTACGTGGATTCGGTCGGCCGTTGATCTCGAGCTGTTGGAAAAAAACGTGGAACAGTTGTCGGCCGGGGCGGCGGGGATTCACGGTTGAGCGCCCTCGGCACCGCGCCACCTGCGCTACTCCGCCACCCGCACCATGGCTTGCCTAGCCGGAGCCCGCAGCCGATATTGCGCACACACCACACTTACTCTATTTCACTGTTACAACAATGTTATCTACGAAATTAAACAAACGCACATACGAAGTCACGAACACCATTGTTGACATATTGCATAATGCGACTTTTTCAATTAGGGCTGAGGAATATGTTCGCTATACGTAGTTGTTTACTTTCAATGATTTAATGACACAGCATTATCTTTATTCATTAGAAGCTGTTGAATAATCAATAAAGGTTTAAGTGCATTGTCGCTGCGTCTCATTCATGAGCGATAAACAATAAACATTTTCGGCTGAATGACATCAATTAATAGCACTCTTTCTGAATAGGTCAGTTAAAGAGTTCCGTATAGAAGGTAACGTGGATAAAACATTTTGTAGCAAGTGTACCTTTATGCAATTCTATTAAACTTTCACTTGCACGATTCTGTCATATTGTTGAATAGTTCGCTCTGTCAGTTGGTGTTGAGGGAGACGGTGCTATACTTTTGCTACCATACGCTTACTTAATTAGGCACCAGAAACGATTTAGATCTTACTCGTTTGCGTAATGTTTCTCGTTAGGTCAGTTCGTTTCGGTCAACAAAACCTTTTGATTGCTGTTTGAACAGATATTACTAACTTGCCAGCTTGTAAATTTGCACAAAGTTGTTTTTACTAATGACTTTCGCTCGAGACTATCCGCATGTAAGTAGGCTGAGTTTTTCCTTCTAACTTTCGGATCTTTTTCGAAGAGTCGTTTACTTTGATTCTATAATTTATCACGCAGTTGGTGGAATAAGAAAATAGATGACGATGTGCTAGCATCTTAGAACTGGGCTAGTTCATTTGAGAAATTCTATAAGCAGAAATCGATCAATTTGAAGGCTGTTCCTCAAAGCTGTTTGATAAGAATAAGCCCGACAAGCAGGATCTTGGCACAATTTACGAACGGATGTTGAACTCTACTTAGAACGTCAAGACTCGCTAATAAGCCACAATATAACGGAGAAAACTAGGTATAATATGTGTGCTAGCCGAACAATTTGCTTTTTATGCATAGGACAAGTTAATTAAGGTTAATATCACTTGTGTCGCAGTGTCAATGAGTGTGGCGAACATTTGCAGCGGAGCAAGTTGCCGGAGGCTGCGCGGGCGCAGGTCATTGTACCGCTTGCCCGAGGAGGCTGCACTCGCCCCTTACCCCCCTCCCACCATGACACCCGCGAACCCGCATCCTTTATATAACTCATACAAATAACAAGGACAAAGACTATTCCCTCAGAGCAATAACAGAACCGCTAGCTTTTAAAAACCTCTGATAGTATCAAGATAGAAACATGACATCACGGTTATCATTTGTAAAACATTTTTAAGAACGTGTTCGGCATAATGTTCAATATTATGGGAAAAAACCCGTCCTAAGATAGAACAAGATGATGTTGTAACTTTCCATGACGACAACAACATATTTACGGGAATAGAGAACTGTGCAAGTTCACTATGTTTACCTCTGTACATCTCAGTCATCCTGCGTTTTCATCAACTGCTTGAAGACCAACGAAATACCAAGACACAAAAACCAGCCGCACCAAAAGCTTGGCAACCTGCAAATCCAACTGTCAAAAGATTATGAAGCATCTTATAGAACACTATTGTGAACTTACGTTCCAATTACTGCACTGTCAATTTGACCTTTCAACTGATTCCAATTGAACCCATGGAAAAAGTTAAACCGACCTCATTGGGTACATAATTTATCAGAGCAGCATTTTTTTTAAATACCTGTTTATGCTTGGTTATGACTTGGTCGCACAAAATAGTATACAATTTGACCTTTGCTATGCTGTATTGTTGTATGATAATGTCAAGGGAAATACCGGAGATCGTTTCTTAATGCCCTTAGCTGAGGATGCGATTTGTGAAATCAGTTTTTGCTCAATTTGTATGGTAAGACGTTAAACTGTTTGTAATTTTGTGTGATTAATTGAAGACTAGCCATGGTCAAACTCAGGCAGTTCTTAAAGTGCAGGATTGTTACGTAACTGACATTTAGATACGGATTATTTCATACATACATAAGCTCACGCCTTTTTCCAATTGGGGTAGGCAAAAACTATAGAACGCCATTTGCTCCGATCTTCATTTACGGATTAATATTAACTAGGTATAAAATAAATAAATTACGTGTTGCTAGGAAATAACTCTTCGTGGAGGAGCTAAGGCAATATTCTGAATTTCTGAACATAAGCCGCTGATCTAAAGCTCACAGTTAGCTTATCCTAATGCCGTCTTACTGCTTGCAATGCTGTTGTTACAAGTAAATTCCCAAAGTGATTTAGGCTGAAATAATGTGAATCTACATTCAAATAGAAGAAAAAATAAAAAATCAGTCTTTGTCCAGCTGTCTTTGAACTGAAATGTTGATGATGATAGTTTCTATTTTGAACGTTATTTAACTTTGTTTTGGACAAACTCGTTTCTTTTTAGCACGCTTACTGACCATTAGAAAAATTAATTATTTAACAGAGTCTTAGAAGTTAAAATATGTAATTATGCCAAACGATGTTAACTTCTGTTTTTGGAATAAATAACTAAGTATTCAAGACACATAAGGTGTACGTTTCACATATTTGGTCAAAAAATGGCAATGATCAGAAACTTGACCATGCTCGCATTTCAATCTAGAGCCATTTATGGAGAATTATTCTAACTTATAAATATTCATGTAACCAGGTATATTGATAAGCTGTAGGTAAATAAAAAGGTCTTGGTAAGGGCAAGTCGGGTGCTAAGCTGTTCATAAAAGTTCTCGTAGTTAGCTAGATGAAGGTAATGGAGTAACTCAGTGACTACCTGGCCTCGTTGGTTTGGTGGTCGCAAGCGCGAAAGCTAAGCATGAGGTCCTGGGTTCGATTCGCTGGTCGGGCAAAGTGTAACAGCCATGGAGTACGGATTTTGCCCGGTTGATGGCAATAAGCTCGCCCTCTATTACATGTGACTTAAACATTTCTGGCGAAATGTGGGTGTACTATTAGGTATAACCCTACCCTAACCCTAACCCCTAACCACCCTACCCAACAAAAACCCTGCCTAACCCTACTGACCCCCAGACCTGATGTTATGTGTTATGAATTTCTCAGTAATATTTTATTTACTATTTTTACGCGTGTTTTTCAGATTATTACGCGTGTTTATTTTTAAAAGCTTGGAAAACATTATGCATATTTTAAAAGTAACGTTACACAAATTCGAGTTACGTTCTATATCAAAACAATTAGAAACGCTTTTCATATTTTTACTTTTAAAATGCCTTATCGCTTATTTATGACTGTATAAATAGTTAGACCAATCAATATTCAAAATACATAACTTTATTTCATGCTCGCTGTAGCCCGCGACCTTCGTCCACGTGAAATTATTATAAATAGTACATTTTGATATAAGTGGGGAAACTTTGTTATTGCATTCGAGGCGGAATTCGCACCCGAGTAGCAGGCGAGGTTGTTATGGAGGCGAGAACTGCAGTAACAAATGCCCACGTGTATCAAACGACGTTTTTCAATACAGTTTCGAAGAAATAAAATAATAGAACGAAAAGTATTTTTGTCATAAATCTTTAGGAAACTATGATTTAATTAGCTTTTTTTTCCGCGCTTTGCTTTCGCCAGGTTGAAGGAGAAGTTCTGAAAGGTTTGAAGCCTCTAAACAGACTAATTATGAAAAATATTGAATATATTTTCTGAATTTAGAACGCAAATAAATGTGATTGAAATAAATGTTGTTGATAAAAGTAAACGTTTTTTTAATAATCATGTTTATTTATGATAGGTATTCTATTTATAAACACAATTTAAATATTAAAAACATATTTACGCCTAAAAGACGCATATCTCTTTGCCGAGATAAAAAAAAAAACATTCACCGCCGACTGTAGGAATTGAATCAATTTGGACTTAGTTTAAGTATAGTAATAGTAATTGGCGAGATGGGCAGATGACATTGTTGCTATTGCGGGAATACCCTGGATGAGGCTGGCACAAGAGCGTGGAGCTTGGCACAAGCAAAAAGAGGCCTATAATCAGGAATGGGTGAAATCAGGCTGTGGATGATGATGATAGTCATCATCATTCTCCTGTCCTTATCCCAATTCATTTGGGGTTGACACAGCATGTCTTCTTCTTCCATACTTCTCTATTACTCGTCATATCATCAGACACCTCCTTTCTTGCCCATATCATCAGTATTCCAGGCGTTGCGTTTTCTCTCAAGCATTGTGTCAGTCTCGTTTAAACATCATCATTGTTTTCCTTAGTATACACAAATCTTCTTTTCCTTAGGCAGGAAACGAAAAGATATAAAAGACAAATATCATTCAAATCAATACCAAATCTGAGTAACAGGAATTCGAGAGCAGAATTTGTGAAAATTAAACTCGTTTGGCTTTGCGTTCGGATTGGCATACCACTTCAATATTAAAACTAATTAATAACAATTCCGCATAATGTCGGAGCATTAGGCAGTAACATAATGGTCAGTTATGTTTATTTATCTGAATATTATGAGCGGACAGTATTCTCCAACGGTACACTGACATACATAAAGTGTTAGAATTATTTATATGCCCAATGCTGGCTGGCTTACTTTAAGTTTTGGAATTCGCGCGAATGATATTGTTACTTTCTTATGATGGTGGTCCTTAAAAACTCTCACTTTACATAAGATAGAAAATTAATAATAATATAAGCAAGAAGTTTTAGCTTCATCATAAAGCGAAAACTGCTAAATCATTTCATATTAAAGTTTTTAACGGGTCATAGGAACACATATAGCAAAAAAATAACTTAGAACAACTTTGACAGGTACATAATTAAGTTATTCTGTAGCCTTTGTATCAATTTAAACAGTCGTGGTTACTTTGAATAGGACTGCGGTAGTAATGTAGGTGCGATACGATGCTGTCGTGATTTGTCGTGTCTTTGCGACGAAACTTTGATCACGAGTTCGTAAATGACTAATTGTTGGTCCCTAAGGTTAACAACGAATCGTTATGCTAACCAATCATAAGGTTCTGGAGATATTTTAACGGTTTTTCCTACAACATTGATATAGATATCATCATCATCATCATCATCCATCATCATGGTTTATTCTGTAAGATGAAAGTTAGGCGTAACTACATCAATTTAAAGTTTTATGTTTCATGAGACTTCAAATTTATAGCTTAATCGAAATTAGATTTCTAGACCTGACACTATTTATGCCAGCAGGTCCACCAGCTATGTTGGTTAATGATAAAAGCGTGCATTAGTGGCAGCAGGTTGACGGCCAATCGTATTAACGTCACCTGGATCTAAAATAAGGCGATTCGTTAATGTTGGTCCACCCACTTCGAATTAACGATTGGGACAAAATAACACACAGAATAATTAGGAAGAGGAACTTCGGAAGAGAAGAAACTTCGTGAGTAGGAAATGATACTGTTACTGTTTGCCTGCGACATGGCTAAGCAAAGGCTTAGGTGTTTATCCCCATGACTTCCAGTTCTTTCGAACCCGGCCTAATGTTGGGTATAGTGGCAATTTTGGTCAGCTCAGAAAACCATCTTCATGTTTCTTTTTTCTAATAATTCCCAGGACAACAATGTACGCGACATCAACAGCGTCGACGACGACGTCGGGGTCGGGTCGCGCGGCAGCTGCGCCGTGCGACCGACGCGTGCGCGCCGTTCGCCTGGTGCGCCCGCGCAGAGCTGCGCCCGCCTTCGGTTTCGCGCTCAGAGGCGGCAGGGAGTACACCACGGGCTTTTTCATATCCAAAGTCGACTTCAATTCTGAGGCACACGTTCAGGGATTGAAGGTTAGTTGGATTTGTGATTTCTATTCTACTTGGCTTGATCGCAACTGTGACTGCTGACTTGAGTGACCTTGGACTCTTGTTCGATTCTCAGTTCGAGCAAAGAGTTTTGGGATTATCCATCAAGGATTTCGCAGTAGCAGCCCGGAGCCCAGATTTATGCTCGGTTAATGGACGGGTCCGGTGTTATTACCAATACCGGTTACAATAACTGATGAAATTTGAATGGTTATACTAAAAATCTCTGATTTCGGACAGTTTACAAATACTGGTGATAACTGAGACGATTATATTATGATGTTTTAATCTTATACTGGGGGAATTATATACCAATTGTAATTTAAGACACAACGAGATAAATTATTAATGATGACAGTTCTGGATCATAACATCGATCTGGAAAAGCAATACTATCTACAAGAACATGATTATTCCATGTTCCTGAGAGTAATCGAAATATTTTATAGCGTCGTGAATTGGATTCACATTGGATGTGTGCAACTGCGTCGGTTTATAGTTCAGCTCGACGTGAAAAGTGGCGTAACCTATGGGAGCTATTCTCAGGGCGCACGTTCGGTATTTATTGTTATTATAGTACAGTTGTAAAACATTCAAATTATTATGTAAACTGCAATTAGTCTGAAGAATTATAGAAACTCTTGCAATTTCGCAAAACTTGATTCTATTTAATAATATGAGTTAGTCTAACCGAAGAACCATCACTCAGAGGTGGTGAGGCGATTTGGTTATGCAACATCAATAATTATTTAGTTATGGCATTTGTTCGGAGTACCACCATAATAAAGCTTGTTATCCGCCAGATAACCGAATACCCGTGGTTACGTGGAATGCCACAATGATCGATACATGGAAACATTGTGTCAGAGAGTTCTTGTACCATTATAAGTTCTTTGTCTATTAGGCAATATATTATTTCATTGTTTCGTGTGTTCCTTTCGTTCTTACATGAGCAAAGGGAAGATTTAATCTCTATTGACAGTTTTTGTCGCTGTTACCTATTACACGTTCTCACGGTCCCTGGTGTCCCAGCGGCTGGGCGCGTGCGAACAACTCTGCTCACAATTAAGGCAGTAAGCTGCTTGCTTCTGTGCAATTACCCACATCCGAGGCTGAACTACTGTCGCAACACGCATTCTATTCTTTCGGAGCGCTCACGTAACCACTGTTGGTATCTTTGGCCACAATTTAATCTCATGCGTGAGTCCATTTGCCATGATGATCACCTCGTTGTCTCGAACATGTGGGTCAACCACTTCATTGCTTTGTTGTCGTGAGGCGCACTTGATTCGTTGGTCAACAGGTGATGCAGCAAATTACATGGCGCTGTATTGTGTCGACTTGAAGACATGATTATGCTTGATGGATTTGAAAAGCGCTCGTGACAGTTTATTTTATATATACTGTGGTGCTTTTTGAACACCTGATTTGTTTCGGATTTCGAGATAAGGAACATGAATTTATTGGGCTCTATAGATCTTTGGTTAAATATCGATTAACGTTTATTAACAAGCAATTACGAAGGTTGGTAGCCACAATATCATTATTAATGTTTTGGTTTAGGCAATCTATGTAGATACCTAATACAAGGTGGGCTACGGAAATCAGATAGACAACAGCTGCAGCGTTGAGTGAATAATTCAGTTTCGAATTTACGAAGATAACATTGAGAAATGAATACAGTGGATAATTCCCATAATAGAACCTTTACAATTCAGCTCCAATATACACGGTACATAGTTTGCAAATATAGCTAGGTACACATACATAATCAATCTCCGCAATTTAACTATAGTCCGGAACTAGTAGGTTAATTATATAATATTTCAAAGGACCATTATTTTTTCTAACCTAGGACTAGAATAGTACATTTATGATATAAGTGGGGAAACTATGTAACAAATACCCAAGTGTATCAAACGACGTTTATCAATACATTTTCGAAGAAAGAAAATAATAGAACGAAAAACATCTTTGTCATGAATTATTAGAAAACTACTACTATGATTTAATTTGCGTTTTTTTTCCGCACTTTGCTTTCACCAGACTGAAGAAAAAGCAGAGGTATGAAGCCATTAAACAGCCTAAATATGTAAAATAAAAATTAAAATATTTTTAAATTTAGAACTCAAGCAAATTATAATTTGTTCATAAAAGTATTTTTTTTTAATAATCATGTTTATTTATGATAGGTATTCTATTTATAAACACAATTTAAATATTCAAAAAATATTTACGCCGTAAAGACGCATAATCTCTTTGCCGAGATTTAAATAAAAACAATCATCACCGTCATAGGAATTGAACTAATTTGGACTTAATATAGATAAATGATGGTTGTAAACAGACCCGTAACTAAGCCGAAAGGCACTTGTTCTATTTTTTTGTCCTAGACCATCCTTGGGAGCCTTCCAGTTACGGAGATATTAGAGGTCAAAATTCCAACTTTTTCACAAGTTCTTTTTTCAATACTTGTTTTTAATGTAAGATTTTTACTTTAAACACCTCCACGACCCGGTACTATTCAATCCATCCATCAGCACAATGTTTTGAGTGCGTTACATTGAGTCCTACCGTAAAACGTGATTTTCTACCCAAAAAAAAAGTCGTTTCCCAACAATAAATTTTGCGTAAAGTTACTTAGTTTGATGTACATAATGCTCATATACATAATGTTTACACCCTGTATATGCATAGTTATCTGTGGGCTATTTCCGCACACGTTGTGATCACTTGTGAAAAAAAAATCCACGTGTGTGAAATACATTTCATGTTGAACCTAATTGAGTGCGATAAGAGCCAGTTTTCGAGGTATAAGGTAAAAAAAACCTAGGTGTCTGCGTATGCTAAAAAAATCGGAAGTTTTCAATAGCGTAGTTTCGTTACTTTTCGGCTCACATTTTCAGCGAAAGCCAGAAAAAAATAATTCAGTCGAACTTATTCTTAATAAGTAGAATTACTATGGAAAATAGGAGAAAATTTGCATAACAGGATCCAAAACATTACATTGCAATATGTTACGCAATGCTCATCATAACACTATACACTTTATTACCTACAATTTGATACAAAACTAGCATAAATTATACATATATTCTCTCAAGTAATTACTAATTAGGTAACGCAGTTGACATTAATTTAGCCGGTTGTCATATCTAGGTAAAATCCTAATGACTTTAAAAAACTAAATCTAAGCCTAGCTCATGGACCGAACATAACTTAGAACAGACCACAAACAATACTTTCTACTTAAAATTAACATGAGTAAAGAATCTTTTGAGGTTTGGCCGGCGTCACGTCATAATTAAACAGACAAGAATGCACATATTATTTGCAGGCGTTACAAAACTTTTCACACGATTACTTCCTTAACAAAGAAGTTACGAAAAATTCACGTACATCCGCTATTATTAAAATAACACAATGAGGTGTTTTGAGAAATTACGGAGATTCTTTGTGAAATGAACAGAAATACTGCAGCTTCGATAAACTGTATCTGAAGTCATTGACTCGTGCTAAAGACTGATACAACACGAGAATCAGTAGACTCACGGCAAGTCAACACAAAGTGTCAATAAAAGCTGATGGTGCACGCTCACTCAGACTATCTAATTGATACTTTTCAATGTTACGGCAATGACTTTTCTTTTAAGAACTTCCTATCACCTTAATAACTGTGATGTTAATAACCGCAATTATTTTCTTACAACTTAGCACACAGATTGCTACCGTGCAGAGTACGACAGGATATGAAACTCAACAAATTACAATATATTATATTGAAACATATCCAATACTATACTCAGTGGCACGGTAAGTGCAGGAAGGTGGCGGTAAATCGGTGCAATTATATGACAATTTGTAAATAGTCCATGTTCCCATGAGGCGGGTCGTGTACACTGTATATACGTGTCCAGTGCGTGAGTCACTCAATTACTCTGTACGGCGACTTTCTACCGCTTTCCGTTCGCGTGCGCCTCTTCGGCTTAATGCTTCTTGTATAACGTTTGCTAAAATAGAAAAGCGCTAATGCTGTCCTTCACAGAAGACCACACGGTCAGTGTGATATCTACTATTAGTCAATAGTGTTTAAACATCTGATTGTGAGCGTTCATGATTCGGTTATGTCATAAGTAAGTGGGTATGTACCTTACGAGTATATTCCTAGGTATTCTAATTATGTGTTTTGTAAAATAGAACCATAGATATTTTAAAAGCAACACGGGTATCTAAGGTATATTATTACAAACAGCATGTTCGCAGCTTGCAAATTGCGAAACAATATAGTTTTTCATGATAAAGGTGGAGAAATATTGTATCAACAAGGCCACGCTGTAAAAAGTAAATAGAGTAACTATTGTATTGAAAATACATTGACGGTGTGACTCACTTGATTACCGGTACTTTTTGAAATGTGTACACTTCAGACTGTTGGACGGTTCAGAAACGTGTGACGTCATATATTATGTGGATACCCATTGTCTATGCGCACTTGTTACATGTGTACCTGTCAAGCAGCACTCTTCTAATTAAATTGATGGTACACTTTGCTGCTCAAGTTGATTACAATGGTATTTTCAAGCCTGTAATTATTTTTTTAATGATTAGGTGCCAGCCCACAATGCCACTTGCGTAAATCGAAATGTTCAAGGTAACCAATGGAACGTAAAGTTGTAAAAATGTTATTTTTTGCAAAAACATGCACGTGTGTTGTTTGTTGCGCACCCATACACACAGCAACATCAATCACATCCATTCCAAAAAGAAAGTGAATTCATTGGGAGGGCCGGGCGTCGTTGAGTCTGGCGTTCTTTTGCGTCACTGGTAAAAAAGACGACTTGTATGTAACGAAAGTCCGATCGAAAGTTGTCCGATATGTGGGGCACTGAGCGACCTGTCCGGCTTCTTTTGCTGCGCTCGAACTACGTGATGAAACTGACGAAAGTTCTACCCTATGCTGTGCTGCTGACTAACGAAGTGTCAGTCACAGTGAAATGCAATGATATTCGCAACAGCTGCTACAGTGAATGTACGAAAGAGTCGATCAGACTCGGCAAAAAGAAGACACGAGCTTTGATTACTATGATAAATGATTGTTTCAACGTCCGTGGATATTAATAAATTAAGTTTGTTTTGGCGATATTTCATGTGATTAAATTTTTTGACGACGATTAATGACTTAAAGTTCAAAGAGCTAAAACTTACTGATTATGTAAAACTACTCATGAAATTCCGTTTCGCTATTCTCTTGAAAAAAAATAACTATTCAAAAAACCTACTCGGTTCACTAACTTGACGAAAGGTTTTCTTAAAAATAAATCACCCGTGGTCCCTTAGAACAAGTGGCGGCCGAGAAAAGTAGGCCACGGCTTCTGTCCCTGAGTTATAAACCGAACTTTACATAACAACTTACGCCAAATTGCACGCTTAGAAACTCGGAACTACGATTATTACAACTCTCTATTTAATTTTACTATATGAATTAAATGAAGCATTTTTGATGTGGGGACGCGGACGCCGCACGGCGTGAAAATGCTTGGCAGTCAATATAAAAGTATAAAATGGATAACAATACAAAGTAAACTTTTCTTCATAAACGCGTCACAAATAAGGCGTTGTTCTTTTTGTTGTAAACAAGTTGCGAGCTGTTCATGAACAGGTGTTTATGTTTAGTAAAACTTGTACATAAAGTATCTAATGAATGAAAATGCACACACCATCAACCCTTATTTGTATGTTAGGTTTGTAAGTATGTTGTCCAATATCTATTGAAGTTTATTGATTGTCAAATCGCATTGGAAAAAAACAGAATTTATTGTAACAGGTGTTAATTATTATTATAATTATTAATTATGAACCAATTGGACAACCGACACTGAGTATAAGATACCGCGGTTCTTTTATTTGTGCTGGCAACATTGCGTCAAGCCGCCACCCGCTGCAGTCCGCGACCGTTCTTTGCCGCCATGGCGCAACAGCACTTCAAAGCAATAACTACATGTGCCTAGTCCATTGTTGTTTCAACACCTGAGAAATTCTTTACGTACCTGCCACAATTTTCTCGGTGTTCATGTAAATTATGTTTTCACGACTACTGTCTTCTTGTTACACCTGCTTTTGGGTCAAATGCGCTGAGAAATGGTAACGAAGTTCCGTCTCGAACAAATATCATCCTGTAGACGATTTCTAAAGAGTAGGTGCCTATATATACCTAACCACACAAACACAGACTCTGAGCTGCTACAGAAACGTGTAAAATTACCACATAACATAACATCACGCCTGTAATCTCTGAAAGGTCAGGCGGAGTGGTACCTGATAGTGGTGCCGAAATGTCGGCCATTTCGGCAGTTATATTTAAGTCCGTGCCTATTGCCACCAACTGAGCACAAACCCAAGCTTCACCACCGAAAAATACTTTAAGGAAAAACTTATAACACTTTGCCCAACCTGGGAATCGAACTCACGACCTCGTGCTCAGCAGTGGCGCTTGAGACCACTAAACCAATGAGGCCATGTTTTAGAGAATGTAAAATTAAGTTTGGAAAATATGCCGCTGGCTCTGGTGTCTTATAAGCTGAATCTTCATCAATAATAGCGTTTTGCTCATATCCATCGATCTTTCCAAAAGCACTTTTTTCCGAACTATCTCTAAAGAACGTGTATATCCCCGTGGTTGCAGGTGGGAGACCAGTTGGTGAGCGTGAACGGGCACCGCGTGGACGACGCGGTGCACACCGAGCTGGTGCACTACCTCGCCGCGCAGCCACGACTCAAGATCAAAGTCAGACGTGAGTACCATATTATCTGCTCATTAATCTACACACGAATTAGTCGTAGTAATAGACTGTCTAGTGACGTAGTGAAACGTGTTAAGTGATTCTGATAAGTTTGGAAGTAGAGGGTAAGTTGTTATCCTCTTCTGCAAATCTCGCAGACAAAATTTGGTTTGCTGTAAGAAAACCCAATTCTGGGTTAATCTCGCCATTGTACATAAGCTATATTATTGCAATTTGTATGTATATTTGTCATTTTGTGTGCAACAAAGAATAAGAATAAACCCTGAAATTAAAAATCTATAGATATTTTGGAAGGAGTATAATAGACCGAGGCCAAAAAATTAACGTTTCTAATAATTCGTCGATCGAACAGCAATATCTAACATTAGATAATAAATAGAATATAATTTAAAATCCAATTTTTTTAAAACTCCGCTAGCAATACCAAATGATTCAATCATTGCATAAGTAACCGAGATAAGATAAGAAATTATATCAGTAGGACATGCAGCATCCGACTACCAATTTCTACGTAACATCAATCCACCTGTCATGCGGGCGATTATTTTATAAAATATTGTATTATTTGCTGTCGGAAATATCTATGTAATATAGGAAGATGAAGAAACATGATATAATAGTCCACTGATGATCAATGTATTCATTATTCATGCAAACGTACTCATTAATGAATGCTTAAGGATCTTCAAAGTTTTGTGACATAACACTGTAGGCTCTTTTGATTGAAAGTTTTACTTGATTAACGAATAAATTAATATATTAGAGGTGGTTTCTATAGCTAGAATAATAATAGAAGTGTTTACGCAACTAAACGCACACCACCGCGAGACCGCTAGCCGTCTCGTCACTCCGTAGGCGTATCGTCTGACAATGTTACAGTGAATAAAATTATGATAATTAATCAAAACGTATGAGGCGCAACCGGTAATAGAAGCCGCGGAGATTTTATAACTCTCGTGAAAGCTCGTGGGCGGGTGCCTATGAACATAGACTATTAGATAGAGTTGCGTAAAACGAATTATGACAGATGAAATGAGGCCCGCTGCCCAGCGATTGTTGAGAGTTCCGAAACATTTCATAAATGACCAGTTAGGCTATAGACTTACAACATATTTGTAGCAATGATAAAACTGCCAACCGAAAATATATCTGTAGTTAACTATCGATTCTATCATTTAATTTTGTATTTAAGCCGTGAGAGTTTCCGTATCTTGCAATGTAGACTATAAATATTGAGAACCTATACTTGAGCGAGATGACTCACACATACACTTTGTTACAGATGTCGGGATGCTACCAGTCAAAGAGTAAGTAGACAAAGTTAACCGTGAAATTTGGTTGTGTGCACAGGTGTACAGTTGTTTGATCACGTTGTCGCATTTCAGCAAGGCGCATGAGCCACTGTCATGGCAGTTCGTGTCAGAGCGGGCGTCACTGAGCTCCGACGTGTCATCGTCGCCGACGCTGTGTCACGACAACGAGAGACTGACGGACATGAGGCTGTCCATACTCGTGCCTCCCAGAGCCAAGCTTGGCTGCGGGTCAGTATATTATTATTTCAATGTTAAACATTCTGATAGTTTGTCGTCGGATGCTTATAAAACGAATGATCTAACTACTAGACATGTTTTGAGAATGGATGGCTTTAAAACTGGATTGTATGAAAAAGGCTGAATGATAATATACAACAAAGGGTACAAATGAGGTGACAACTGAAAAGGCTGCTCATAAAGGGTGGAAAGTACATCGACGCACAAACGGTTACCACGTATTCAGTATATCATTTCAAACGCCCCCCAAATAGAAATTTTAGATCGGTAATTTAAAAAAATAAGTGGGTAGGTAATATAGTGGTACTTTTGTAGGAAACAGCTGTTTTGTTTGCAGAACCTGCTAAAAGAAATAGATGGGAATAAGGGCAGGAGGATGTTGATTATAATGACCAACTGTTGGAATTTGTAAAAAAAACAAAGTCTTTTATTAGTGTTCAAAAGCATTTACGCGGTAGAGTAAAAAAAAACAAAAACAACAATTATATTTGGTACTTGTAACAAGGTCAGGTGAAACTCCATCAATGCACAGTATTCATGTATTTATAACAAACGATTTGTTTCAGAATCTGCAAAGGTCCGGAGTGGAAGCCGGGCATCTTTGTTCAGTTCGTGCGGGAAGGAGGCATCGCGCGCGAGGCAGGGCTGCGGCCCGGCGATCAGATCTTATCGTGTAACAGCTTGGATTTCTCCAACGTTACCTTCAATGAGGTAAATATCCTTCCGCAGTATTTAGGTCAAACGAATACTTTCGTAACCTTTAACCATACTATTAACTTAGGGCCGTTTAAAGGAAATAAGCATGCAAATAGAGATCTATAAGTGGAATGCTACCTACACCAAATGATGATGTTGCCAGAACAAAAAATCCTTAAATCCTCTAAGGTATCAAAACATTCCTCTGCATCTTCGTTAGCGGTAGGAGCATCAAACACATTGCCTTTAGATATGCTAAGTTGAAGTTCTCGATTTTGGATCAATTCTTTTTTTCCCAAGCTGTATATTTATTTGCCATCATTTATAAAACTAAATTGAGGAAAGAAAACATGTGTTTTGTGGTTGATATAATAATACGATAAAAATATGACTGATTCGATTAAATGCTGTACGGTGTATGTTTCGAAGTCGTAAAAAAACTCATTACAAACGTGACTGTAAGAAAACATTACTTACCTATACATACATAAAACCGCAATTTAATTTCTCGTTACTATAGTGAATGTTCTTACCTGAAGACATGTAATACAACAGAAATCCGTTTGTGTGACGTTGTCAAGAAAACTATATTTTTAATCATACGTACCCAAAAGTTACATGAAATGAATGAACCTTATGACTTCCAAACTAATTAAAAAGAAAAACTTAACTATCACTTACCTACGCCCTGTAGTGATTGATTGATTTGCATGTACCTAGCTTATTATTTAATATTTCTTCACCAGCAATGGTAGTTCGTGTGGAACAAAGTTTAATGTAAGATCTCAATGTACCATATACAGAGAAATAAATAAATAAATACAATACGGGATATCTTCCGTGATTTAATCAATTTCAATTATTGTTAGTCATCCCGCGGTCATGGCGCTTGCAATAACGTCTAAATATCGGGAGCTCACAATAATTGAAAATCACGGAAGATATCCCGTAAGTGACAGTGTAAGTTTAGTTATAAACCGTGAAAGCTTCAAACTGTATTGTAAAAGAAGCTATATTCATAAGTAGTACTAACAAACACTTCTGCACTCGAATCTCCTTCTAATTTTGTTAAATTTCCTCATGCTCGAGTGTTTATTACACATCATGGATCATCATCATCATCATTCCCCTGTCCTCATCCCAATTTATTTGAGGATTACATATCTCTTTTTATATGGTTGTGCAATTACCTATTCCCCAATATTGAACAAGATCAATATGCGTGCACTTATTATGCAAATAAAGATACTTATCCACTTACTTACTAGTGCATGTGTTTTACGCCCAGTTTGCTGATTTTTTTCTTTTCATATCGACGGTACATCTATATTATACTGATTGCCCAGTAGGTGACCAACTCACCAACTGGCCAAGTTTTTTGCGGCGTCAGAGATGTTGTTCGAATCCAGGGTACAGTTGAACGGGCGTTTCGGAAACTCCAACAAATGGGAATATAATGTTCCTATGTTTGGTGAATCGATAAATAGTAAGCCGACGAAGAAGAATTTTTACACCATTTTTATTCTAATTTTCACAGGGCCCTACAGACAGATAGTGGCTGAAATCCGAAAGTTGATAACGAGCACACTAACTTATAGTAATCTCTTTCATTGTCTACAGGCAATAACAGCAATGAAAGCGACAGGACGCCTCGAGTTGGTGATCCGCGAGGGCGCAGGTACAGACCTGGTGTCTCCGGAGAGCTCAGGGTACAACAGCTCAGCATCATCAGCTGCCGGGGAGCTGGGCCCCGCGCCGCTCGCGCCGCACGTGCCGCTGGCGCCGCCCGCCGCGCTGCGCCGGCGCCTCGCCAGCGTCGCCGAGGAGGCTGCTGACCGCGCTGATAGGTGAGAGATTGAGGGTTGCTGATCATTAGACATTTTTTTTTATTCTCAGACACTAAGCCCTGTTTGTGTCGCATGTCTTTGTTAATTAATCAGTTCGACAATATCATTTTCAAAGCATTTTTATTCGGGTGAATTATTTGTTGCAGATTAACGATGAACAGGCTGAAGAGAAGAACATGGGATAGCTTAGATTTCGAATGGAAAAATAATGATATCCATAATTTTGATGCACCGTCAGACATCGAACCCGACTACGACTGCCCTAGCATACCAAACAACCCTCACTCATATGAAAATAAAAGTAATTTACGTGGCAAGAACAAGAAGGAGTATATCACTAGCCCATCGAATAGAACCATAATCAATTTGACTGAAGATGGTGCTACGATTCAGTGTAGCTACGATAATCAATCGCCTAGGAAAAATGCGTTTACAGCAAATCATACGAATCGAGACAACGACAAAAAAACGATAGTAGTGGAAGTTCATCACACTAGTACAACGACGTGTGGGAAAAATGCATGTAACTATCCAGCTCCGCCTTTAAAAAACGATTTCAATTCGGATTCTGTAAGTCTGTCAAGTTCAACTACGTTATCAAGTGCCATTGCCGAGGAAATACAGCGACGTAAGATGGTAAGTAAACAAGGAAAATGAAGAAGATAACTTTGGAAATATGCGTATTATGGGGATTATCTATTTACACTTTCTTTTCGGTGTCTTCGAGATTAGATTGAAAATTGAGCCCTGATAATGTCAGAGAATATTTCTATTAGATTAGAATTTGTGTACCTAAATATTTTTAGTTTTACGTAACATCTAAACGTCATCATCTAGTCGGTATAGCTATTATAGACTTTAACATTGATGATTTTTTTAAATCACAATCATCAAATCGACATGTCCTTGGCAAACGATTCTGGTTTTAAACGCAGTATGGACTACGCCCGCATTTCTTTTAATCAAATATTCTTTAGCACCAAACTTTGTGTCGTTTTATAAAATGCCGTAGAAATATACCTACATAAATAGATAGAGATAGTAAGGATTACTATAATATTAAGGCGCCTAATTGCTTCTTTGTATTTGGCCAAATTACTAATTAACGTTTAATTTCTGCAGAACAAGAAAAAACCTAACCCAGAGCCTAACATACCGCCACCTCCACCTAAAAAACCGCCTCCACCAAAGCCGACAGATGACAAGAAGAAACAGCACAATGCTCTGATGGATGAATTCAAAAAAGTTCACAGGAAAATGTTTTCCAGCATAGACAACAATGAAAAAACTCCAGACACACAAAACAACGAGGTAGACTCATTGGTAAGTCTTGTGCATTTATTTCTATTTTTCTGTATGATGTAGATGATTAGCTAAGCGCAACCTATGAAGCCATTTGCTTATCGGACACTAGCAATTATGACGAAAAAATCGTTAATTAATAAGATAACAATCAATTTAACAATTCAAAGAATTCCTACGCCGGGATTTCTGTTGTTATGATTGATATCGTCGGGTGTTTCGATTACATCATGTATTTCCCTAATGCTATTAAAATATGCACTATCTTTCACATCATCTCATACTATTTTAAAATTATTCTTATCAATTTTTCCTTGATTGTTTTTGATAATGTCTCGGTAGGTTACCTATACGAGCACATATTGCACGTTTTTTTCTTATATGGGTTAAATAATTAAAATCTAAAGTGATATTCAAATTGCTTTTCCTCATTCAAATCTTCCTTCCTTATTGTGCCACAAAAGTAAAGAAAAAATCTGTTTGTTAATGTCGTCATCATACAATTCTTATGGATCAGGCAAAAGTGCTTTGTATTAGGAATAGGGGATTCCGTATCCTCCATTCCTAATACAAAGCAATTTTTACCTAGACTTTAGAAACTCGTGATTTTCTTATAGGAAATGGAAATATCTAAAACCACACAAGTTAAATAATCATACACACTGTGATTGACAAGTGGTGAATGAAAATGAAGTGCCATGTTAGTATAGCATAATTATTATGATTGGATCTTTAATATCTCCCGATGATGATTGAAGATTAAGCCTATATCGTTTTCTATTAATAATATTATCATAAGAGTATATATTATATGCGGCGACACTGGGGGAGGCCTATGTCCAGCAGTAGAGGTCTTTCGGCTGAAATGATGATGATTATGAAGAGTATATTCATAAAAAAAATAAAACACTAAATATGGTTACGTACATACTCGTACCTATCTATCGGTGCATATTTTGTTTTTAATATTATCATGCTCGAGATGACTGTCGTACTTCTGAAACGGATATCTTATTCGATCGAATCGCGTTGACGTATCATTTTCTCGAAACCTTATTTGTAAATATCAATAGAAATAGAATATAATGATGTCTCTTCTATGTGTGTCTACACCATAAAATCCAACAGGTTGTCGTAGAAACCGGGTCTGCCACAGCTCCATAAGTAGAATCTAATATCGGTCGGCAGTCAGTAAAGTAGTAAATTGAAGGCAGATATAAACTCTGTAAATTATAAACCCGTCTGTGAAGACTATCCTCATACGAGTTGGTGTTATTTTATTCTCTTTTCGATAGTTGAGGATAAGTTGGTTTAACGATCTCGCTCACGATCCTATGCATGTGAATATGCTTGACATTCACATGGCCTGCATGTGTTTGATGTTAGTGTAGGTTTTATGATAATGTTTATTGTATAGTGATGGCTATTCAATTGCTATTTGTTCTTACATGACTGGTAACATGCATGGGTAAACTATCGGTTATTATCGTTTTGCAATTGACATTTTTTAATAGAATAAGAAGAGGCTTATCCTGACCAACCGATGATATGAGTAATTCGCGCTACTAAATAAACACCTTGCGTACCTTGCGTTAGGTCCAAACACAATAAATTAAAAGTTATAATTGTTCCTCATTTTTGTTTCACGTACGTTTTACCAAAAAATAATATCGAAACCACACAAACGTTTACGCGGCGTGTACACGACGTCTATGAAAACTACAACGAAACGCGAAACGCTACGCAATGCTACGAAACGCTTCGCAATGTTGCGTAACGGTACGCAGTACTATTAAATGCTACGCAGCGCCTACACTTTAGTCTACACCGCAGCTACGTGTGTTTATTGGCTACGCTACACAAACGAAAACATAGCTACTCCAAATCCTAAAGAGATGCTAAACTAAAGTTATTTTGATTAGTCAAGCAAGAAGTAAATTTATTTCTCGTCTCTAATTAAGGCATATTTTGCTCTGTTATGTTAAAAGTTTTCTCACTAAGTTACCCGCGCAACTTATTCTTTGTAGAGTTATCTAGGTTATGTAACTTTAAGTTTCGAGACAATTGCCTTACGAAATTAATTGGGTCACTTCGACACGAATCATTTATTACTACATGCTTACATAAACTTCAAGCAGTTAGTTATTGGAGCGTTAGATAGTTTTTTTTTTGTAAATTGCAAACGATAACAACAATAATTAAGTATCATAACAAGATTTACAACCGCTATTATAACCGTAATTAGGTAAAGGGATCTAAAAATTCAGCAAGCTTATTTACTTAGATCCCTATCTTTACTTCTCAACTGGCTATCCACGAAACACCGGAATATCTGTTTTTCCATTTAAAACCTTTTTGTAAACAACGTTTCTGACCACAGCTAAGACATTTTTAAGGTCTACGAAATAGGTCTATTCACACCACCATGCCTTCCTGAGGAAGTGAATTCGACGATTTTTGTGGCTTAAGTTCTGTAACAGTTGAGTAGAAGATACCCTTATAAACAAAATCTAGTGCAGAAGCTGAATTCTATAATACATTTTTATTATTTAACCGATCAACTTTGAAAGTGCATCTTCACACTTTTACTCTTGTAGAACTTTTTTTTTATAGGAAACCTCTTTCACTTACTTTAAGCATCAGATAACTACAAAACGTGAAAGTATTTCCTTAAGTGGGAAGCCGGAGAAGTTGACTGTCTGAACTACCTAAGTTTAAACAGCACCGTGCTCTGTATTTGTTACCGTTATTCAATTAAGTAATAAATATTCTTAAGAGATGGTTTATAGCAGGCTGGATAGCTCGGAGTTAGTTTCAGCTACGTTACGTTTCGATCTTGATAACACGACAATAGCTTTTGTTGTAAGACTCGGGTGATCTGGAGATATTTCGTGCTTAT
This sequence comes from Noctua janthe, assembly GCA_910589295.1. NCBI lineage: Eukaryota > Metazoa > Arthropoda > Insecta > Lepidoptera > Noctuidae > Noctua > Noctua janthe. Next base: position 8,612,963 of record OU342560.1, read on the forward strand.
CTAATTACCTACACGGACAATAGTTAGGTGCAGCTGTGATGAAAATCAACGTTATTTTTATACACTTTCTTATAAAAGGTCTATTGTTAGCCAAATAATCATTCATTTACACGCGATGGACATGGATAGAACAGTTGAAATCAATAATAGCTAACGATCGCCCATCATCGTCTTGAGTATCACTAAGCAAAGCAAGGATTAACAAAACAAAATTTAATTACAACAAAATATTCAAATTAGTCACGGCTCCAGCCATCGTTTAAGTCGCTGATTTGGTCTAATGATCGCCTCTAAGTCGAGGCAAAATTGCTGCACTTATTATGAGCTAGACAAATAGCTCGCGTTGCTGGCTGATACGGAGTTTTTATGGTTTGCGGTGCACGGTCGTGGGCACGGCAGCGTCCGGCGCGGCGGCCGGTGCGTGGTGTTTCGCTAGGTTCTGCTGTGCACTGATAACGGCAGTGAGTAAGCGCTCGGCGAGGGCACACGCCAGCGCCGCTCGTGTGATTGCTGCTCGCGCTCGGCCGCACAGTCGCGCTGCACTTCGCCGGCCGCACACCGCGCGTCTCTCTGCCGTCACTCGCCATAAATTTTCCTGCGATTTTCCACGCTACGGGGAAAATATATACGACCTTGACGTGCTCTTAAACCATTATTTTCGTGATTTTCACGCTACGTTCAAATACTTATTATAATTTCGGTAAAATGAATTCCTGTGTTAGTCTTCAGTGATCTTTTGAGCCAAGTGATGTGGTGACTTGTGTAAAAACTGTGTTTTTGTAAACTATAACTGGAAAGATGAAGAACATACGGAAATCGAAACCTTTAGTCGTCATACAGTGCTATGAAGTAAGTTGAATATGGATGGATAAAATGTTTTTATTCTTATTGGAGCGAAACAAAATAAGTACTTTACCTACCTAAGTACCTACAGAGTTGGATACTTGGTTGTGCTGTTTATATTTTCGAATTTTTAAATATTGATTGTTCGTGGCACAATAACATATCAGAATAATATTTATATTGCAGCTGTGTGAGTTGTTATTGTCCCGTCTTATTCACCTTCTCATTTTTCCGAAACAAAGCTTACGTCATGGCTGTCCAAAATATCAACAAGCTGAAAAAAAACGTAGGTACTAACAAAAAATATAGGAATATTTACCTGCAGTGACGAGTACAACACTCATGTTTTTAGGAGTTATCGCTCTGAGTTGACTGATTGCTGGGCACCGATAACAAAACATTTTGATTACTGATGATATTATCTCTTCCCCTAATTTCATCCATGTACCTACTCGTACTTGAATCTTCATCCATGTACCTACTCGTACTTGAATCTACAGTAAAACGAAACATTTTTATGATAGTTCAAACTTTCATTTAATTGAGCATGAACATTGAACATCTCACCAACGAAGAGGAAACGGTAACTCTTGTTTTTTACTTCGACTACAAAAAGATTCTGACGAAGTAAATAAAACAGAAAATAAGATTTCTTGGGATTACCGATTAGTCTGATGATCCAACTGAGAGCTAATTATATAGGCGGGTTTTTAACAACGGATGCAAAGTTAAAACATAAGATACACATACTTTGGTATATTTTCATAACATTAGAAGCAATTATCCACAAACTTTATTATCATTAGATGATCTCATCGTGCGTGCATGGCATGGATGAGGCTTTTATGCAAAACAACCGAATGATTTACTAGATACCAAATATTAAATTAGCGTCATGTATGACCCCAAGCATACGGATATCTAGTATTATTTATGGATAAGTTGTATGTCATAATATATTATCCAAATAACTGCAATAACGTCTAAATCTGAAGATAATATACTTATTACTATAATGTGCTTCTGAACGCGGTGAGTTATTGTACGCAGTCTGCTTTAAGTGCTAGTTTGAGAATCAAACAAGGTCGTAAGACTATGCATCTATTCCTCCACAAGTTAACACGTAACGCTTGTAAATATATGCAAATAATTATTGTATTCATGTGACATAATTATGTATGTCGAGCTAAGATATTTGTAACAGTTTAACAGATCATTAGAGCACTCGGAAATCCATATTCAAATTTTATGAATCGGAAATTCTGTACTTATGTTTATTTACTTCTTGAGAAGTTGACGCCTCATTTACTGAACCGCTTTTGAAATCAAATAATGATTTCTTATTAGTACAGGAATTTACCTGGATGTCTACAAAGATATGTTAAGCTACGATGAGAGTGCAACCACGGGTATAGGAGCTACTGGAGCTAGCACGTGACACTTTCAATTAGAACGTGCCAAATTCGTTAGGAGGTAAATGTGTTGTACATTTCCCCTTGGGAATTTGGTATTTTACTTAATTTTGAGGAAAAACGTTACAACAATCAGATTAACTTATCGCGTTAATGGAACAGCTCACACACAAGAATACCTTCATAGAGCCACTTTACGCAGCTCTATCATTATGGTGAATTTGCCGAGAGCGATATAGAAGCAAGCAAGTGGTTACCTTGTGTCGGACACAGCTCAAGCCCTGTAACTCAAAACCTCAAACGGAACCAGAACTATCTTTTCCTCTGACTAAGTAGGTTTGTCACTTTAGATTGTTGGATAGGGCCGATATCTGGCCATATAGGATATGTATAAGTCACCATCAGTGACTTGCAACAAAAAATTCACAAAAAAAAAAATAAACGATACAATTCGCACCTTATCTAGAAATACAAAAATGATAAGTGGGATTAACGCTGCTTAACTCTTAAGGGAGTGCCGACAACGTGATTCATTATTTATATTTAATTAAACTAATATTATTGTGTCGATGGACTTGCAACCTTCACGCTAGGCTCAACACGTTATCGTTCGCATGATTTTGATTCAATGCTGATTAATATTACGTATCTTTGGCATCACCACTTGGGGTTAAGCCAGGTGATGTTTGGCACGACAATAAACAATAGAGATTGTTCTATGAAAAATCTATCTCAAAAGAAAACAATTCGGTAAACAAATGCCTTTGTTTACCGAACTGTTTTCTTTTGATATAGATTTTTGAGACAATTGACAATTGTTTGCCAACAATTGTCTCAAATTTCTGGATTCCATTTTATTTCTACCATAGCTGAGGTGTAGAAATACAACTTTAAGATGACTCCAACCAGAGTAGAAATATTACCTATTATGGATGATACTTAAAATGTGTCTTGAGAACTCCTCTGTAATGAACCTAATTATGGAAAGACAATTAAAACCGTGGAGCCTGCGCGCGCGCCTACAACCTATGTAGGTATGTTTATGTAATACGTAGGTGTGCTGTTGACTACTATATACCTACGATCTGCTATGTGCTCGTGCATGTTATGTGTAGAGCTTATCGTGTGTGCCGCTGTAGGTAATGCGAGTGTGGTGTAATTGCCTAAAACATAGCCTTCGTTTTTGTTCACGTTCATCGCCGGTAGTATTTTTTCTGCTTACCTCCACCTCAACATTACCTACTTCCTTCGGCTAATGTTGTGTTTGGTCAAAGGTCAATGCCAATGGCGATTAGATTAGTTATTTGCAGTTTTTTTCCTATTTCGCGAAATAGGAAAGATACTGCAAATAACAAATTAGTTAGGTAGGTATTATGCGTGCAAGGAATTTATTAGTTTCTTTAGAATTGCCTACGTCACTTATTGGTTGTAGGCTAGTTTCGTTCTGTACATTTTTGTATAGGTACCTATCCTAATGGAAATTTATATTTTGAAATGTAGGTTTGTTGAAGTAATTGACTTCCTTTCTATCAGTAGGCACAATTTTCTGCCTTCTGGCGTTGACCGTTGCTAGTCAATTTTATAATTGCTAGTATTACACTACCGTTAGATTGTCTCGATATTTTTATTTCCGACTTCCGAGATAGTCGGTTTAGAAAACCCCTAGACTTACTAAGAGCTTTTGAAAAAAAATAACTTATCACCTAATAATTTGTCCACAGGACCGGCAACAGACATTGCCTCTGAGAAAGGCAGAGCAACCGGTAGAAGTACCCAACAGCAACCACAACAACCATGCTCCACTGAAGAGGGAAGCCACGGACAACCCTCCTCCCCCACCACCAGTGAGTATTCCTATGTGTATAATTATTGTTTATGGGTGCCGGTATATTAACAGTAAAGCGCTGAGCAGACACAGCTAACACAGTAAGGCATTGGACAGACAATGGACGATTTGTCCACCCGACAGACACGAACAATTTGCAACACCAACAACCAATGGACGTGAATTTTTCATGTTGTTTTTCATTCATTATGAACAAACAACGCAGCAACCAATGGACAGGACTCATTTCAGTCATTTCTGTCCGGCAGACAAATAGTCCATTGTTAGGTCAACGCCGAACATGGTAAATCTGACCTTAAGCATTTTCATTGACTCTTACATTACAGATCTCAATAGACATAATCAAAGTATCATCAGTTTGTTGCCAACAAAAAAAAAACATCATAAGCAATGAGCCCACAGCTCAACTGGAAACTAAAGCACAAAGATCTCTTACTTTTTCTGTAGGTGCTGTTTGTGAAACGTACCGTGAAAAGTGTGTGAAAAACCTTTTTATTTTTATTCATAATAAATATGTTTTACATTATGACACTAATGTATTGTTTATAATATCAAAACCAGTTTTATTCAAGGCACCTGTAACAGACTGTCGAGTAGATGTTTACCTACCTTTGATACGTGATTTGAGGTTGAGGTCATACCAACACAATTAATAACTTCTATGATTTAGCTTTTATTTACATCCACTATTTGAGCTCAATGAGATGTGGTTAAATCAGATACACAAATGCACAAGCTATCTATTGAATCCTTTGTGCAATGCTTTAATTAGGTATAGACGAACTAAAGATTTGATTTTTCTGGACTTAACCCTAATCAAAAAGTGCTCTCAACCTTAGCGATTGCTAACGTCTCTTATTTATTCCCACGACGCATGCAATTTACAAAACCTTTGAAAAGCAGACTTATTCATACTCTTAAATTTCCGTTTGCTTTTCAGATGCCAGCTGCAAATGGCCATGTGATGCCCGCTGCCAATGGCCATCAGATAGCCACTGCCAATGGTGTTCAGAAGCCAGCCACAAATGGCAATCAGATGCCCACAGCAAATGGCCTTAAAATGCCTGCCACAAATGGTCAGCAAATGACGGCAACAAATGGCCATCAGCATGGAAACCATAAGGTCATGGACAACCAAAAGCCCATTCCGAAAATAACCACCGCTGAACTTCTGAAGAATCCAAATTTTAGGAAAAATGGAACTTTGACAAGAACTCCAACTCCTGATTACATTAAGAAAACTGAACCTCCCCCACAAATAAAAAATCTTAAAGACGAAAAGGCTGATATGGAGTCACTAGAATCTTATAAGTTAAAGAATCCTTCGAATGTACTACCAAAGCCACCGTCAAATTATTTTGTGAAAGCTCCGAACGGTACAGCGACGATGAAGAAGCACGGTCGTGCTGTATCAGTCACCATTGGTGAATATGCTTACGGAGGTGGAAGCAGGCGGGAACCAACGAAACTCGACTTCCTTAACGGAGATAAAACCGATGGCCTTCGTGAAGCTGACGAGGATGTCTCCATATCCAATAGGCTACAATCAGAACTGGCTCTAACACTATCTAGATCGAATTTACGTAAGAAGACTGAAGCTCTGGTAAGTACCGTTATATCATTTAGATTATCATGTCATGTTTTATCTAGAATAATCATAAAATTGAAAGTCAAACGTTATGTAAATTTCATGTATTTCGATTCTATAATACAATATTTATTTATGTAAATGCAAATACTGGCCCAAAATATTGGTGGATGATGTAATATTAATTATATATAACATGTACCGACATCTGCTAATAAATCAAAATATGAGTGTATTTTTTAAGTTATAGCTTCTCAATTAATACTCGCGTAGGTCCGGAGTTTACTTTATTAATTCTGATTACTTAGCTACAAATTTGATGTGATAGCCTCAGAAACTTATGTAGCTAGCTACAGAACAGTTTTCGCGGTTGTTTTTTGTTATTTGTAACATACGCCATGTTTTGAAAAAAAATATTGTTATTTATTCTCACGGGAATGTTTTGACATAGTCTACAATTGTTAGTGTTATGTATTTCATTTCGACGGTGACAAATTTGAATTTACATGGTTTACATATCAGTTTACCTAGATTAATTTTCTATATACCGAAAGTCAAACAACCAACATCAACTTCATCTGAAAATAACATAACAAAACATCATGCCAGTAATTAGGCAGGGTTAGGCAGAGGTGTACCAAATTAAAGTACACCCACATTTCGCCAGTTATATTTAAGTTCTATTTAATAGGGGCGAGCCTATTGCCATCAACCGGGTTAAAATCGAGCCTCCGTAGCTGCTACTGAGAAAATTCCTGATGGAAAAACCCAATAACACTGCCCGGTCTGGGGAGGCACCCAGGACCGCATGCTTAGCAGTCGCACTTGCGATCACTCGACCAACAAGGCAGTTTTATCTGAAAAAACATGGAAAAAAACCTTCTTTTTTGCTGATTATCTCTAACCATTTTATAATGGAGCTTTTTTATCTGGCATATTGAAATCATCGTTATGAAAATTTATTTCAGGATCATGGAAATGCCAATAGAAGTTTTAATAATAACGAAGACAGTGACTCTTCTCTTGATAAAATCTTTCACGCTAGATATGGACATAATCTTTTACCGTTACCACCCTGTATAACGATACCAAAAGTCTCCGTTTCAAAAATTAAGTCTTAAATGAAGTTACAAATGCAGTGAGACGGTTTAATTAATTTCTTAAGTAATCAACAGTTAATTCAAAACGCACTATAATACAAATTATTTTAGTTACATGGACACGCGTGTTTTTCACTAACATTTTTCTCTAGGTGATGGTTTTTTACGATCCTCTACACTTTTTCTAATTGAATTTAAATGCATCATTGTTACCTAAATAATTATTTAAATCAATAACCTATATTTTTGTTTACAGGCGGACGCCACGCGATGAGGAATCAAGCCAATTTTTAATATCATATCATATTTTACGATTTAAAAATTAGACGTTTAGTGAAAATAAAACATTTTGGTTAGAATTTAATTAGTCGACCAAAGTTAGTTAAGTAGGTATTTAATTTATGAATCGGAAAACTGTAGATTGTAGTGTAGTGCTACGTCTGATTGTATGGACTATGAAAACTATGATTAATGTGTATAATTTTACCCTAGGTGTTAATAATGTAACGATGTAATGTACCTAGTTAAAGTTTATAGTCCCAAAATCATGTGTAATTATTATGGGGTTTATTATATTGTATATCTGTGGAATGCCTAAGTCATAATAAATGCTGGTTTAGATCGAAATGGTTTTTTTATTTAAGTTCCTACTAGTTTCATTCTTTTATAGAGCTAACTTGTCCGGAGACGGTCGCATGAAAACATAAAATTACTAAAAAAATTGCCCGCTTTCACTAACACCAGGCGACAACTAAATGAAGGCCTAAATAATAGCTCTGTTATATTTTCAAAGCTCGATATTTCTCGGAAGACAAGACGAGAGACAAAATAAATAATCTATTATTTAATGAGAAATCGATTTTTGAATCGACTATGACTAAGTCCACCATCCATCTGCCTAGCCTTTTCCCAACCAGTGGGTCAGTCCAGTCTCACCGGATGCAGAATACCCGTACTTTACAAGGAGCGACTGCCTATCTGACCTCCACAACCCAGTTAGTCCTGAGTAATACCTACAATACCCCTTGGTAAGACTGGTTGTTAAACTTTCGGGCCATTGATGACTACCTGTAACGACTGTCAAAGATCAGATCAGACAGCCGGAACCAACGGCTTAACGTGCTTCCAACAAGTTTCCACCGTGCCTCGGAGGCACGGTGGAAACTCGAGATGTCACCCATCCACGGACCGACCTAAGCAAACACGGCTTTACCTAACGATCGACCCGAGCGGCTGTTATTATTTGGCCACGAGCTCCTCCGACAATGACTGAGTATAGTACTTATAATCGGTCGTCATTTTCCCACACAGTGCAAGGGCGTCTAGCACTAGGTACATGAAGACCCACTATATCACAATAACAGACGTTTAGCTATGGTTCTACAGTATTTTGAGAAATGTAAAAAAATAATTAATTATTAGTAATTTTCATAACCTCTTAGGTAACTAGGTACTTAACTACTTACCTAGTTACCTAAGAGGTTATGAAAAACTATGAAATCTTCCGGCAAACTCCCAAATAAATCGATGTGGGTATAAAAAAAGAAGTCTTCTTTCGCACATTCATAGAACTTTTGTAGTCAGATTTGGTAATAGGAAGTATCTAAAAGACTTAAGTTGAAACCCCGCAGACCCGCTTAGACTCGACCCGAAGAATAATACCAGATGTTTTACTACCAATTCAGTCCCATTTGTACAGTGAGTCAAAATGATATTTTAATTCTAAATAACTTATTAAACCAGAATATTTAATATTTTGTTATGATACATAATTTATCCTGGTAGTAGTTTAAAAAATTTGGCTTTATAAAGATAGCCTCTACCTCGCTTAACCGGTTTTCTGGATAATTTAGTAGTTTACTTGTTAACATTATAATTATAATCACGTATAAAGTCTGATTCAATATTTAGCACCGTGCCACTAGCTATGGGGCGTACCAATCGAAAATGGCGCCTAGGGCACGCATCATAGTTGCACCCCCTTCGTAACTTATCTTAATAAAAAAAAACAGATACCCCAAATAAAACAATCATAAATCATTTATTTTCTTTTTTTATTATAAAAGTCCGTAAAACCTTTACAATTGCATCTACAACTGCACCTTGCTGGCCTTCTGCGACGCAAACATATCGATGATGTTTTCGAAATTAGTTGTATTCGTCTCTTCTCGCTCTACACTGAGCAAATTTAGCATCGCTTAGCCCTCAAATATGAAAGTAATTATTTCAGCTTATTAAAACATCGCTCACAACTTGCGATGGATACCTACTACAATTATAAGCAGAATTTGAATATAAATGCGCAGATTTGGAAATATGCTTTCAACCCCATACTGCACAATAAATTCTAGTAACTCTTTAGATTTCTTCAGGTTAACCTTTTTTCTTGTAGATTCGTACATTCGAAAATCCAATATTTCTTCGTATAACTGTCCTCCGTTAACATCGCAACTTAAGAAAGCTCTAAACACTTTGCCACCAGTATGAAATAGTTTATTGTAAGTAGTGTATTTTGATTTTTAAATTTAATAATTGCCGATTTTTGCGCCCCCCTTCGAAAGGCGCCCGGGGCACGTGCCCTAATTGCCCCACCCTAGATACGCCTCTGGCCTATACGATTGCAATGATAATTAACAATAAGTATTACTACAAAGTACAAAGCGTATACTATTACTACTATAAAAAGGATAAGTACTTATCGACGTTTTTACGCCGATCATAATATATAATATCCAGGTATTATTCTTCGGGTCGACTCTAAGCGGGTCGAGTAGGCGCGGACCCCAGACAAGAAGTTTTGTGACGGTAACGTCAAAAAAAAGGTGAATTATAATCCTGCAGTATGTCGTGGAACATATTATACTAGGCTCTTCTTCAGCTGATTGCCCTCAATTCTCCTCATAGATACATCAATACCAACGGATGCACATCCGCAGGAATCTACAAAATACACATTAATCACTAATTAACTTAATTATGCAAACTACACTCCACGCAGATGTAAATGATACAACTGTCCGAACATCACACTGTTTACCCCGAAGGGTTTGGCAGAAGTGTAGGTATCACGAAACTAGGAATCAAAAATCAAACTATTACAACCACTTTTCGTTTTTAACGAAGACTAGACCAACGAGACAGTCACATTATTCTAGACGAAAAGATGCCATCTTACTTTAAAAGGAAATTGGGTTATACAGGTTGAATTTTCAAAGTGCGCGTGGATGGCTCAATCCAAAACTATGAGGAATAGCGAAAAATACTCAAAGGAGTTTCGAGCCCGCTTTTGACGAAAAATAAAACTGCATCATTACATTTTTGAAAAATCAATATTCCTGGCCAGGAATCAAACTAATTGATTTCGGGGAAAAAAAAATACACACTGTATTATTACACCATTCGATAGTGTTGCTAATTAGGATCAAATTCTGGGTAATGACATACGGCAAACTAGATAAAAAATAAACTAATAGTTTCGGAATTCGCCCCCCCCCCTCCCCCCTCAGCTAGGTGGACCGATCACCTTCATAGGGTGACTGGCTCAGATTGGATGCGGAAGGCCCCTGGCACAAGATGTTGTTGCGCAGCTTGCTTACCCTTTGTGCAGCAGGCGATAGGTTGAGTCGAAGTTCAGCTCTTAATTTCTATTGAGACCGGCTCATGGAAAACGTGGAGGAAAAGCTATCAAAGAGTTCGTTTATAACTTAAAAACGAAAAGATTTTTGCCTGTAACTGATGTTAGATATGCCACTGCGTGCTGTCAATCACCTCTCAGAAGAAACTTGTCATGCTCAGCAGAAATTCCTTTTGGTATAAGTATTTTACTCTTTGAACAGAACAATGAATCCCTAATATATCAAAACACTATCCGTCTAACATTTATTACAGAACTTTGTCTTTATTGCTATAAATTAGCCAATAATAAAATTTGCCATGCTGTTTGGAACGATCAAAAAACTAATTTCCAGTGAATATAAAGAATTTGATGACACAATTTTAGTCGAAAGTCCATTTATAGAGACTACTAGAGATGGCACAGAAACGTTGGGTGTTGTGCAACTTGGTACGTACCTAAAACTTGGAGCAGGCTAGTTTAAAGTATAGCTGCTAGATAGCAGCTGCGACTGAGACATTATTATATTCCGTAGTAGACCGTCGATGAATTATTATGGTCCTGTCCGATACCCAACATGACTGCGGCGCCCCCTGTCCAGGACATAACCTTCTTGCTGGCGTGTCCCTACTAGTGCCCATACAACTGCACTTTTGAGGATCTATTGAACACCACTAAAGCTCCCATTAACGTAGCCACCTACTGGGCCCAACTACATAAAAACAACCATAAAATCGTCGTCTTCTTCGTACTTTGCTACAACACGTTTAAAGTGCAACTGCAAAGAATTCTGAGAAGGTAGCTATAATGACGTCGTGGGTCACGTGTTGGCTCCCGGCCACCGTAGGTGCGGCCTTGTCGACGGTGAGTAATGGGCTCCCTCGCCGTCCGGCCGTCTTATGACCACAGGCCGTTTTGACGGTGCGTTAGTGTTTCATGCGCGCCTAGGAGATGTCAGCAAACATGAAGGGGCCCGATGCCTGCCGGGGCTGCGGGACTGTTCGAAAGCGATACCGCGGCCCTGGAACACAAAGGGCAAAGAAGGAACATGGATGCGTTTTAGTCAGTACAAGTCTGACACTCTCTTCCAGTCCGCCCAGAGCGGGAGATTTGATAATTTCCCACCCTAAAAAAAAAAAGATAGCTATAACTATGCAACATTATTTTAGGTTTGAGTTCAAGAGCTTTTATAATTGCTGCTGAACATGATATCACTGGAAAAAACACCAGGACAAGTGACGGTAATCCACTATCTCGTGCATCAAGTGTCATAGAAGTACTTTCACTGTATCCATGGAAGTCTATCAGGCTGACTGTGTTTAAAACTAGTGAAAAGCAGATACTAAAGGCTTCGTTCATTAACAATACTGTAAGGTATTTTGAATTGAGAAACATTCCAAAGAGGAAGGTAAGGACAATTATTATTCTACTACTCAACCAAAATTTCTACCCTTGTACAAATAAAGTTTCCTAGGCTTCGATCATTGCCACTTGTTATAATAAGCTTTACTGGTTTCTAGCGCAATGCTAGCAGGATCCATAAGTAACTTAAGTGCCTTTAACTGTTTTACCATTACTTATTATCACCTGACGCCATTAAGCAATTCCAATAGAGCTCATAGCATAAGCATAGCACAATCAGCCTATTAATGTTCCCACTGCTGGGACGCAGGCCTCCTCTCTATGAGAGGGAATGGGCTATAATCCACCACGCGGGCCTAGTGCGGGTTGGTAGATGCCACATGTCTTCGAATTTTTGGTTCTAGGACATGCCGGTTTCCTCACGATGTTTTCCTTCACCGTCGCGCCCGTGCCGCGAGTCCGCGTCCTAAAGAAAATGTAGATGCGGCGCGCCTTATGCGTCCGCGCTTTGACGCCGCCTCGACCCCGCGCCGCCTCTACCTCGACCCCGCGCCGCCTCCAACTCGACCCCGCGCCGCCTCCACCGTGCCCGTGCCGCCAACCTAGTATACTCGTATGAGCGCACTGCCATTCATTCCTCAAGAAAATGTAGATGCGCCGCGCCATATGTGCGCCCGCGCTTTGACGCCGCCTCGATTTTAGTTCATTTGGGCGACGCGCCTAAGGCTCAGCGCAGACAGAACGGAGCGCAGCGGCGAGGATTTTATTAACGCACTTGAAAATAAACTTAAAACTCTCTTACTTTAAAATTATTACAATAAAGTGCATAAATGCTTGAACCTGACAAAAAATGCTCGCGCGTCCTCGAAGATATGCGGGATCCGTTAAGAAAATGCCCGAGACCGCGCGGGGATTATTCCTCTCTGTCTGCGCTGACCCTAAAAAATGATGATCATTAGCGTGGTAGGTATGGCTTTACAGTTTGACTTCTGATTCTTAGATATTGTGGAGTCTTTGGCAAAGTACTATAAAAGAACTACACTGCTCAAATAAAAAATGGCCTTTCTCACTGTCAACTCAAATAAATACTAGAAAACAAGAAACTCGCTTCACAGAATGCATCGAATTGCGTTTTATAAAACACAATGAGGAGGTATAATAATTTTTTTTTTGAGTAACTTGCTACATAAAAAAAGTATTATTGTAAAATATTATTCGTCTTTCATTCAGGAGACAAGGTTAAAGTGGACAGACAAAAATTTATATTTGGGATCTAAGAGAGAAGCAGAAGACAAAGTTCGCCCTGTACCAGTGCCTGGACTTGGGCCTTCTGAGGAGATAAATCTTTATTATTTAAAACCACGATATTTCGGTAGTTGGGAGCAATCAGAACATTGGGTCCAGTGTGGAGATAGCTCATTAAATACACTGATTATTAAAAATAATAAATATCACTTGTAGATAAACAGGCTTTATATTAATATATTTTATTAAACATTTTTTACATAACCAGTATTTTTATTTTGGGGCAATCAATGTTCACACGCTGGGATGTGTCTTAACAGGCGTTGCACAGAAGGGACTCCGGACACCGAATGGTCTTTTAACCACTATGCTCGACAAGTTTTTGACACATGACACACCAGCTGAATCGGCGGGGTGATGCGAATTGTCATGAATTTCAAGAATTTTCGTGAACTTTCAATATTCGGTTTTATTATGAAAAATATGTCGCGACAGCTGTTTCATACCATAAGTTTATGGTTAATATCTCCAATAACGTGATGATGTCGGTAAAACGGCGTCAGTCAATTGCCAAATATGTGTAAATTACATGCAACTACACCCTTCCAAAAAATAGGTAACTTAGATGCACTGGAAATAATGTACTTAGACAACTTTCTCGTTTGCTAAACAAAATCGAAAGGGCAAAATAAAAACAGTAACATTCTATCTGCGTTCTTATTTTTACCATTATTCATACATAATTCCATGAAAAAACACGATCAGTCTTGACAAATATTACTAAAAACTCTAGTGCTGATCGTTATCCAAAGTTTTATCATTCGATTATAAAGTTGCATAAAGCCTAATCGATACTCGCAATGAAATCAAGGTTGGAAAAAAAGAGTTGAAATGAAATAAAAACTCTTTGGTATAATTTCAAATAATTATTTAATTTTAAAATTAATCTTTATAAGCTATCTTTTTAAATAATTTCATTTAGTAATTATTCGATGCTTTTGGTTGATTTCAAGAGAAGAAGATAACTAATAAGAAACACTGAAATGTATAATCCCAAAAAAAAACTTGATTTTAAGTAAACATTCTGATGATTTACCTTTCTTTTAAAAACTTGTAGATGGTCTCCTAACTTTCCGTTGAACTAGCAGCGTGAGATTTGGCATGAAATTAAGTTTCACAATTCAAGCAAATAAAAAATCTGGAAATGGATTGATTTTCAATTGTAGGTAGATAAGTACGCACGGTTGCGTTTTTTTTGTTTCAAAATTTAAATTAGGAATGCGCTTGTTTCACATTTATACTTAAGTGTTTTAATTTACTATTATCATTTATTGCGAATTTTGTTTTGTAATATCTGAAGGTTGGATATAGAATCATGGTAAGCATTGGTAAAAAAAAAATGGTTTGATCCGCCAAAGATAAATTATATTTATTCCTAAAATTGTGTATCGATTGGTAGCGTTTTGTCAGTTATGTGTTAGATTAGGACAAACTTTTTTTTTGTTTAGTCTATTCTTTCCCACTGCTGAGCAAAGACCTCCTCCAATCCTTTCCAACTCTGCTAGTGATTTGGCTTCTCTGGCCAATCAGCCAAGAATGAGTCCAAATCGTCAGGCAAGCGTTTCTTGGACCTGCCTCGGTGACAACAACCGACAAACTTAATGTCTTTTATTTCGCAATCGGCAATTCATAAGACGTATCCTGAAGAAATATTAGTTTATTCTTCGAAAGCGGTTCACTGTCAACTCTAAAAACTCTTCTTACAACTGCAAAGTTCAGGTTATCCATCATAGGCCGTGGGCCATGTCACTTGAGTTAAGCCATGAATAGCTATGCGACAGAACCCTCAGGGCAAGAGTTAAGAGAGACTAGCATTAGTAGAGTTTTCTTAAAAATAGTTTGGTTGCTACTAAACCAAGCTTATTAAGTATCAAAAAATATTGATTATTAAAGGTATTAGTCGGAGAAGGCAAAAGATAAAGAAAATTGGAATGCCATAGGGCGGCCTTTGACCCGCAGTGAGAAAGAACAGGCTGATAAAATAAGTATTTGTAAATGGTGAATACCACAATAACGAATCTAACCTTACATAATAACTTTACCATACTAAATTCATCTTGCGAACCAAATAAATTTTTATTAAGCCTTCCAAGATCCTGGGCTTTTTATATCCAACCGACCAAACAAAAGAAAATTAAAATTATTTAAAAATAATAATCTTATTTTCGAATTTTTAGTTTTGTTGTATTCTGTATACAAAGTTTCGTGTCCGCGCTATTAACCGTTGAGGAGTTCTCTCGTGTGGAAGACGACCCTGGCTGCAGGACTAAGTAATGTTTATCATAAAAATGTATTGTCACCAGAACAAAAGGTGTGTGCAAAAATTCAGCTCAATCGGTATAAGGAAACTGGTTTGAAATTCAGTTGCAAGATTTGACCAATACTTACTAACAAGAGAAGTTAAATAAAAGCATATTTTAATAATATAAAAAATCACAATAAATTATCTAGTAAAATACAATATCAATTATTTGAACAGCGAATGCATTCATAATTAAAATTTTGATGTCAAAAAAAAAACGGCGCGAATTTAGCCATAGATCAGTCTGTGCTGTTTGTTGTGTCGGTTTTAAAACCTACAATTTACGAAAAACTATTAAAATTACCAATATAAAGCTTAAAAAAATGTTATTGTATTTATTTATTCTATTTTACGCTTAAAACAAAATTATTTTAATTTCCATCTATCGATTTTTTCAATTCCATAATTTAATTTCTCGATTATCGAAATTTACAAAAAACGAATCGATTGAAACAATCGCTTCCACACATCACAATAATTAAAAAAAAAAAAATGGTCGTCAATTTCGAATACAAATTTGAGGGTAGAGATGGGTTGTAACAGGTAAAACACGATATCTGTTATCACTGTTACTGTTACATAAAAATAACAGATCCAAATATCTGTTATTAAATAACAGCCTGTTATTTTTGTACAGACGATAAACCTCAATTGAATATCTTCTTTATTTCTTCCATTAAAAGTCGAAAATCGTATAAAAAATAAGTATAGAAATTAGAAGTGTTTATATTGTTGTCGTCCGGTTATTGCTATAAAACTAGTGTTATAGCAATAACCGGACAGCCACTTTTCTAGAAAAGTGTTGGCACTCAGCCTAATTTGAATAAATGATTTTTGATTTTTGAGATCTCAACCCCAACATAATGTAAAAGATTAGATAGATAGGAGATACTGATTGTTCATTAAAAAATTCCTAACTGAACACTTTCCTTCATACTTTATTACAGGCTTAAGACTGTCAGTTTACTATAAATTTATGAATATTACGATGTAACAGTGAGGTCTGTTCATAACAGGCTGTTATTAAAGTAACAGATAAAATAAGTTGGTAGGAACAATTGTTATTTGTTAAATGTAAATATCTGTCAGTTCTATCTGTTACGATAAATATGCCTCACTCCTATTTGAGGGGTCGTACTCGTAATGAATATTACGAGTTATTGGTCCCGTATTAGTAAATTACGCTAAGATCTGGGCATTCTCATGTTGTTTATAATATTTGGAATGATATTTGTCATATTTGCTATCGAATCTATACGCGTCTGTGTGGTGTAATGTGAAAAATAAAAATGTAAACACGCACGATTGGCGCGAAACTTCGACTTTAGATATCAAAATTCATCATTACCACTGCTTATTTAAATTGAAATATGGATTAATTCGTCACATAATTTTATAATGAGTTTTTTTTTTTTTTTTTTGAAAAAAAAGTCAATTTTCAACATAGTGGAGCTTGGATGTCCGAAAACCACAATTTTTATGATTTTTAGCCTCGGCCAGCACTGACGTCAAAATGGCGATGACCGTATATTATGCACTTGGGTTTTTCAAGGGTAAATTATGAAACTTGCGCGCTAAATACAGAAGTTTTAATGGCGAAGACATATGAACTTTTTATCCAACTCTCTTAATTAACGTACACTCATAGTATTTGATAATCAGAATATTAAATATTTACATAAATAATAAGGATGACGTATGACTTAAACGCTAGACCCCTTCGGGGGCCGGTACCAATCCAGCGGAGGTTTGAGTGTCAGACCCCCAAAGGGGCCCGTACCGAACTTTATGGTTAAGAGGAAACGGTACCTCCTCCCATGTGCGGATGGTGACCACCGGGTGGTTTTAGTAGGTAGAAATCCCACACTACCCGGTCTTATCCCCAAAGCCTTTTGAAGGTTTCGCCCGTGAATAAAAAAAAATACGCCAAGTGCATGTCGGGCCACGCACAATGTAGGGTTCCGTAGTTGACCATAAAAATATGCGGATTTGCTTCCGAACGATGATTTTTATTGTAATAATAAAAAACAAACTTACATTTGCAGTTGAAATACCTGTGCCTCTATACATTATGTTCTGGAAAATATGTTATCCAAGTACATTTTATAAGTTGGTCGACTATTACTCGTAAACTTGTAAAGCCTACTTAGCTGTGATAGTTTTCCTTTTAACTTCGTTATATATACTACAACCGTGACTTTTTTCACCCACCCAAACACAACCGTTTAGCTGGTAGACTACCACACTATGGGTACGCGAGATAAAAAAATCCCCATTTTACATGTAGGTACAGGAGATTTTTCGTTTCGGCGTAACTAATCTGTATATTCATGCCAATTTACAGCTTTCTAGTACTAAGAGTCTCTGAGCTAAGCTGCGGACAGACCACCAGAGGCAACTGAATACCCTTATTTTTTATGGAGCGACTGCCTATCTGACCTCTACAACCCAGTTAGTACTAGGTAATACGATACCCCTTGGTAAGACTGGTTGTCAGAGTTTTTGACAACCAGTCTTACCTGTATCGACTGTCAAAGATCTACAAATGACAGCCAGGATCAACGGCTTAGCGTGCTTGCCGAGGCACGGAAGAAACTTGATATGTAATGGGTGGTCACCCATCCACAGACCAACCTATTATTAGGCTGATATTATTTAGCCACGAGCTCCTTTCCTTGTTGACTCCGGAACCCTAAAAAGGTACTCACGCTGCACTTGAGTCCCTGGTAATTTAGAAATATCATGCAAGGATTTTGACAACGCTGGCCACAAAACACGCGTGTTTTCCTAGCAATACTAAAGCTGAGAGCTATCGAATAGGCTGTATAACAATTGTGCTTTGCTTTACGGTCGTTGGAATTAAAAGTACAAAACATAACCTGGAAAGTGAAATGTCAGTTTCAGTAAACAATGTGTTAATGTCAAGATGTCAAGATCATTTATTGATGCTCTGTAATCAAGCACGAACACAGTGAGATTTGATTAAGTTAAACTATTCTAATTATGTCTTTTCTGGTAAGAATTGTTCGAAATTTGTCATTTCCAAAATGTCGAAATAACGTTGTGTCATTAAATTTGGGGGTGAAAAATGGGGTACAAAAATGTAGCAGAAGCTTTCATCATAACTCATACCTGAGTGCTAGAATGTACCAGGAACAAGAAAATAAATATGCTTATAATATTTTGGAAGACAAAGGCTATGCTATTAGCTTAAATAGTAACATCCAGCTACAGACTTTAAGTGACGAACAATTTAAAGAAGCACTCAAAGTGAACTGGTCCAAGAAACCTCATTCTGAAGTTTTAGAGATTTTTCCTAAATTTGGATTATATTGTTCAGAACACAACTTGTGTATATCTAATAACATATTTGACACATACATAGACCATCTTACTGACTGTTTAAAACATGCCACTGACGAAGAGTTGAAATCCATATTTTATGCCCTAAATCAGTGGCCAGAAACGGAATCAATTAGAACTCGGAACTACATAGAGGTTTGGGCTGCTCTGGATGATGAGTGTTTCAACAGAACAAAGAATTGGACACATAGTGAACTACTATCATTTATAGCACTTTTCTACATGATAAATGTAACAAGATATAGTGAATTTTCTACTAAAAGCCTCCAAAAATTAGCCAGTAAAGCGAAGCAATTAACACCAGGACAAATTGTACAAACACTGTTTTTTATTGGAATATGGAGAAGATCACCATTTGACATGCACAATTTAGAAATTGAGGTAAATAAAAGATACTCAGCGTTCACTGTTGATGATTTGGCCATTATGTGTATGGGGTTCTTCAAAAGTAAAACACCTGTAAGAGATATGGACTTAGTAATGAATATAATTAATACAGTGATTGCAAACTCAAAAAACATTCATGAAGTGTCACTGGCTGCTTTATTGAAAATTATTCGATACTCAACAAAATCAACCCTTGACAACAGAATATACAGACTACTGGAAACATTGCAGCATGAAGTGCCTCGGCTGTCAGTCATGTGTAATGTACATGTCGCTCTAGTGGGAACTTCAACATTAAACTTACACGAAGAGTGTTTACATAAAATAGCTGAAACTGTCAGTCAATCCATGTCACAAACGAGAGTTAAAGATCTTGAAAGATTAGTTTTAACTTATGGAACATTTAATTTAATACCTCAAACAAAAGAATGCTTCTTTACCAAAGTTATGAATGAATTAAGAAAGCCTGAAAGGCAAAAAGAAATTGCCACTCATGGCAGATCATTTGCATGCTGCATAGCTTATTTAACTCTTTTGGGCATCTACCCTGTGGATCTTATCAACATAGCATTAAGTTCAACATTTTTAGAGCAGACATATGGGCAGTATTGTTATAATTATGGGAGAGAAATTCTGTTGC
This sequence comes from Noctua janthe, assembly GCA_910589295.1. Lineage (NCBI taxonomy): Eukaryota > Metazoa > Arthropoda > Insecta > Lepidoptera > Noctuidae > Noctua > Noctua janthe. The sequence continues at coordinate 8,632,724 of OU342560.1, forward strand.
TGAATAATGTAGCAGAAATATTTTGCAGTGATGCTAAAGTAAATCGTCTTCAAGACAAATACCTTCAAATTATGGCAAAAAAATATACAGATTATATCCCCAGTGAAGAGTTTGTTAAACAGTATAATGTTACTGAAAGGATGGTCTTGGACATTATGATAGTACTGAAAGGAACTCGTGGGGGTAATGAGTATGTAGTTGGCGAACACATTTTACCTCATCATCAAAGAGGAGGTACACAAAGAAGTACTTTGAATATTAGATAATAAATACTTGTAACATTGCTACGACTGTGACCAATAATACCTTAATTGCTTTCAGATTTAGTAATTTGTAATGATGTTAGTGGAAACCCCATAGCAGTCAAAAATGTATTTACTGCTAAAAACTTTGGACTGGTCCGAAGACCTCCTGATAATAATGTCTGGATAATATTTGTGATAGCTGGCAGAAATGCAATAATACATGATTCTGATAATGCAACTGGCTTCTTTACAAGTAAAGTTAGAGAACTTGAAACACTGGGTTATCATGCAGCACTGGTAAGCATAATTATTATAAGTACTAATGGCTAATCATTTAATGGTGAGCATGGTTTTGCTTTTTTGACGTGAATTCAGATGAACATCTATTTACAGTGAACTGTGTGTGTAAACAAAAATGTGATAAAGACAATTTGACTGTACTTTGCAAACTTTGTATCATGAAATGTAAAATAGATCTACGTCTAAAAATAGACAAGAAATTCCCTTTTATGTGAATTCACGGAACAGTAATGGCAGTGTCGCCCAAAGAAACACGGCCAGCCGATTTTTATAATACTACAGAGTTCTTATAATAGCTAGGCAATAAATTTCTATATTCTAAACACTCCGTTTTTCATCATAAAGCTGTTGTAAATTATAGCATGGTTTTATAACATGAAAAAACTTTGTACTACTAAACTTTAAAAAAATAATTGTACTTAACTGTTATTTCCTATTTTTTCAGGTTCCCTGGAGTAAGTACTCCAAATTAAAAACAACAGAAGAAAAAGCGGAATACTTAGACAGCTTAATTATACATTCTTTAAAGAAAATCAAATAAATCTGTGTAGGTACAAAAATAATATAATCTGCAATTTTATTTTAATCAACCCATCCACATTTATCAGTTTTTGATGAAAACATCCACACAACCACCTCCTATTTTAGAAGTCGGTTAAAAATAGACTGGCTATCTTATTGCATGATTAACTAGAAAATAATGCAAAAAAATGGAATACTATTTCTGCTAGTCCACCTTCAATAATGATTTGGCTTTTTCTACGATAGTTATCGAAGTAGCTAATAGTTTCGGAGTTCTAGGCTAATTTGTGCCCGGTTTTATTGCTATTACATGGGACTTCACCATAACTGGCGAAATGTGGGCATACTATTAGGTACTTTAGCTCTGCCTGACCCTCCCTCGGGATTAGACGTGATGATTATGTAATGTAATTTAGGTTCATCAGGATTAGTAAAATATTTGACCACAATGGTCTGTGTTCGGATGCTGTAAGAGCAAGCAACTAAAAAAGAAAAGTAGCCAGATCTTCGTGCAGATTTGCAGTGCAAACTTGATTTGCCCCGCCCACAAAAGAGACAGGTAGCAACAACATCCATTTGTCAGGAAACTTTTGGCTCTAAGATACCTTACAGATACACCTATGGACTTGTGTAAAGAAATTTTCAACTTTATCGCTAAAGTGTTAGGTCCAAAGTCGTGTGCGTTACGATTGCTTCGTTGCTAAGTTTTTTTCTGTTTTGAAGTTATCAAAACAGAAAAAAACTTCCTAAAAATAAAAAAATTGTCAAAATCGAAGGGTACAAACCAAAAATTTGTCAAAGTAGAAATAAAGAAGTTATAAGGGTTTTAAGTTGGCCGCGCGAACATAACGTAGAGGATTGCGCGCTCATGGATATCTCGGCAACTACTTGGGTTAGAGATCTAATTCTTTTTGTCAATTGAAGACTGAATTTGTCAAAAATTGTCGAAAAAAGAATTATAAGCTCTGGATCAATATTTTACGAAATATTCACCTTGGAAGTTATGGCCGCGCAATCCTCCACCTGTTGTTTCTTTATTGTTGATTATTTCTTTAAACCTAAGACTTCATACATTAAAACTGTTACAAGAAAAAAGGTCTTAATTTGTCAAAACTAACGAAAGCATTAAATACTACTAAAGTTTAGAAACAGACGAAATAAGTCCAAAACAAAAAGTACGTGGCCGCGTGATCGAAACGTTACTTTGTACGCTGATATCTCATTATCTATAATTGCTAGGATTTCGGTGTGAACTTCCATTTATTCGGCATTTTAACCTCATTAGAATCACATACCGTTTTACCCCCAGAACAGTTTACAACGCGTGTAATCTTAAAAATACCTAATGTTTTCTCATACAACATTAGAGCAGGGTAACCATAATTACGATTTCATTTGGGATTACTTCATACATAAAAACTGTTACAAGTAGAAAGGTCTTAAACCTTTCTACTTGTAACAGTTTTAATGTATGAAGTCTTAGGTTTACCTACTACGACGACTGTTGCACCAATGCTTAGGCCAAAATAAATGACTATGATTATAATAATATGGGTTTAATTTTCTGCAGCCAAGTAATTCCTTAATTTATTCACATACGTTAGTCTATGAGTAAATTACGGGGTTAATAAACATAAATTACCTAATTTTAAAATAAAAACCTGCCTGGAAGGAAGCAAGAATGATGGTAGACGTATACATCTACACAATTTATTATACAATACATATATCAGGAAAGTTGTATGTTTGTGGTTACAGATGGCGCCACCAATCACTTTCCTACTGAACCCGTTGAGTAAAGCCTCTATACCTATATATAAAAGTACTCTGTGGTCTGTACCTATTACAATTGTTCTGTCTATGGACGTCTTTAAGGTGGATTCAGACATGACAGTCGTTCAGCTATGGCTGGTATGTATGTTATATACGTTGGTAGCTCAAGCACAGTACAGGGATATCCTTTTCCTCCATACATAAATGCTCTAAAGCTGGCTAGGCCATGCTCAGAATTTCTTTAAAGCATCAGGAATGGAATTATCCGAAAAAGAACCGGAGTTACCGACATAGCGTGTGATGAAGGTCTGACGGCCGATAGAGCAAACGAGTCCAGTGTAGAGACGGCGTATCAGCATGCGCAACGTTGGACACTGAACTACATAGACTGATGACCTTAATAAGGTGGCTGGGTCTGATTCCTAGAGACACATTATTCAAAATCTTATTATCTACAAAAAATATTATTACTCTCCGAAGTTTTATGAGCTGGCAACATTGCTTGAAAAGTCCGCCCGATTTGCGATCAAGCAATTAATTTTACTCTATGGTAACGCATCAGCAGCTTGCAGGCAGACAGACAGACCTAACGGGTGGATTATTTTCGCGCCCGGTTTTTGTCGTAACGTAGGAGATAAAAGAAAAATTTGTACATTACGCTATGTAAAATCCATTAAATTGAGTAATCTGAATTATTCAAAAGTGATAACTATTCTGTGTGAAAATGTCTCAAACAGAGGAACCTATGGACGTTGCAGAAGTTGGTGAAAATTCAGTAGGTTTCACTCCGCACTCTCTTTTTATTATGATTCATTGTGAGAAATAGTTTTAAAACAGATTTTTTTTTGTAACAGAATGGATCCTCGAGCGATACTACGTCCTCGCGTGGCAAGGAAGGTGACTTCGAAAGTAAAATTGAAACTGATCGTTCGAAGAGATTCGAGTTTCTGTTGAAGCAAACAGAAATTTTCTCTCATTTCATGTCAAATACTAAATCTGGTGGCAGCCCACCCAAACCGAAGGCCGGTAGACCTAAGAAGATCAAACAAGACGTTGAGAGTAGAGATGTTGAGAGTAGAGACGTTGAGAGTAGAGACGTTGAGAGTAGAGACGTTGATAGCAGAGATGTTGACGCGGGTGGAGGATCAGCAGGAGAGTAAGTAATAATAAAACTAACCTTCACCTTGCTATTAAAAACAAACAACAAACATGTGCTTTGACAATAATGTTAACAAAATAGGTAAAATGTTTGTTTTTTTCTTTGAAGTCAGTAAAAAGCATTGTCTACTTTCGGTGAACAGTTTTATACACATAAATAACACACTAAAATTCGATTGTTAATGTTTTTGATATTTTATTACTTTTCTGTAGCCACCGCCACCGAAAGACTGAACAAGAAGAAGATGAAGAGCTCCTTGCTGAGACTAACACTAAAGTAAAATCAATATTCCGTTTTGAAGCCTCTCCACACTACATCAAAAATGGAGAAATGCGTGACTATCAAGTAAGAGGTCTTAACTGGATGATCTCACTTTATGAAAATGGTATCAATGGCATCTTGGCTGATGAAATGGGTCTTGGAAAAACTTTACAGACTATTTCTTTGCTTGGTTACATGAAGAACTTCAAGTAAGTGTATACTCCAGTATTATTTTACTTACCGGTACTATTTTAATCCATTTAATCAATCAAAATCAAAGCATTTATTTCAAGTAGGCCAGTTACATGCACTTTTAAATTGTCGAAACAAAGACAACAGTAAAAAATAGCTACAGTCCCAGTCACAAGGCACAAAAACTGTGAAAGTACTGTAGTTGCCCATTCCCTAACATAGATCTCTATGGAGAAGAACGGGCAAGAAACTCCATGGACACTCTTTTAAATCAGAATACTTTAACAAAACCTTGGTTACATCATTCATTTTGAGATGATACATTATGTGAGAACGATGCAGCAAGATGTGTATGTTAAAAGTGTCCATAGTAAAAACAATTAAAAAATAAAATAATTAATTCAAATAAGCCGTGGCAAATAAGAGATGACCAGTCACAACTGACAGCGCCCGTTCACGAACATGACGCATGTATCAGCACCATTCAACTCAACCATTTTGAAGGGAACTAAATGATCCGACACACGTGCCACCATCAGCGAGACATTTGAGTGAGCATGACATACTCCTAACCGCCAGGGCACATTCAAGTCAAGAAAAGATGCAGGTTTCCAGCGAATGACAGCTTTCTAGTACATAGTACTCACACAATATGGGCTAGGCGGCTATATAATACAAAAGAGATTGAATTTATACAATGCAAAGATAGTTATACAATCTTCAGCAGCTCCAACAATACTATGTAATATGCTTTCTTACATAGTGTGCGTTAAATGCATGTTTTAAATTTCGTTTCATTCAGTTCAAGAATACTTTGTGGAATTTTATTATAGCATCTCAAACAGTACCCCATGAAAGATAATTCCAATAGAGCTAAACTGGTATTTTAAAATTACTTGAATAGTGGAGAAGTCTTTCTATGCTTCATTTATGTTGTACTCTCATTAAATCCTCAATGTAACAGGAATGTTCCTGGGCCACATATTGTCATTGTCCCAAAATCAACCCTGACAAATTGGATGAATGAGTTCAAAAAATGGTGTCCCTCTCTGAAAGCTGTTTGTCTAATTGGTGACCAAGAAACAAGGGTAAGTGCTACAACCAACTTTGGCAAATACTGTTTGTGTCTGTTCAAACAAGGAAATAAAAACTGTAATATTATTGTCTTTGTTTTGAAACACCACCTGAAGCTCTGGCTACTAAAAATATTTTGTTATTAATTGCAATGTTTTTTATTAGAGCACATTCATTCGCGAAGTCCTCATGCCTGGTAACTGGGATGTCTGCATCACGTCTTACGAAATGATAATTCGTGAAAGATCAGTTTTCAAAAAGTTCAACTGGAGATACATGGTGATTGATGAGGCTCATAGAATCAAGAATGAAAAGTCAAAGCTTTCTGAACTGCTAAGAGAGTTCAAAAGTATGAACAGGCTGTTGCTTACTGGTACTCCACTTCAGAACAATCTCCATGAGCTGTGGGCATTGCTCAATTTCCTCTTACCAGATGTGTTTAATAGTTCTGATGTAAGTACTAGACTATTGAGTTAAATGGTTATAAATACTTGCCATATTGCAGTGTAGAAATGATTAATATACAAAAACCTTTCAGGACTTTGATTCCTGGTTCAACACTAATGCGGCTCTTGGTGACAATCAACTAGTGTCTCGGTTGCATGCTGTTCTGAGGCCATTTTTGCTGCGTCGTCTTAAATCCGAGGTGGAGAGGAAACTTAAACCAAAAAAGGAGGTCAAAGTTTATGTGGGTTTGAGCAAAATGCAAAGAGAATGGTACACAAAGGTTCTAATGAAAGACATTGATGTAGGTAAGTAAAAAAAATCGTCATATTTTTTAAATTATGAAATGTTTCAGTAGTGATAATGAGAAAGATCAATAAAATTATTCTGATTGTAGTGAATGGTGCTGGAAAGGTTGAAAAAATGCGACTGCAGAACATTCTCATGCAGCTTCGTAAATGCTGCAACCACCCTTACCTGTTTGACGGGGCAGAGCCTGGCCCGCCATATACCACAGACTTGCATCTCGTGTACAACTGTGGGAAACTCGCCATACTTGACAAATTGCTGCCCAAACTACGTGAACAGGACTCCAGGGTGCTGATATTCTCACAAATGACCAGGATGCTGGACATCTTAGAGGATTACTGTCTTTGGCGGCAATATAAGGTATGCATCGGCCCAATCTTCATGACAAACTACAAAAAGGGTCATAAATGTTGCAGATTATTATTAAAAAAATGTATATATTTTCAGTATTGCCGTTTAGATGGTCAAACTCCCCACGAAGATAGAAATAGGCAAATAGAAGAGTACAACGCCGAGGGGAGTGAGAAATTCGTGTTTATGCTGTCGACGCGCGCCGGCGGTCTCGGCATCAACTTGACGTCGGCAGATGTCGTCATCATTTATGATTCTGATTGGAATCCACAAATGGACTTGCAAGCTATGGACAGAGCACATCGTATTGGACAGAAAAAACAAGTAAATAGTCATCTTAAATATTTGTATCTAAGCAGGTCAAGTAATCAACGATTCTGGATTTTATTAACTGTTCCACTGGTTTTTAGGTGCGAGTTTTCCGGCTTATCACAGAAAATACTGTGGAAGAAAAAATTGTAGAACGCGCCGAAGTAAAGCTAAGGTTAGACAAACTTGTGATACAGTCAGGCCGCCTGGTCGACATTAAGAGTCAGCTCAACAAAGACGAAATGCTCAACATGATCAGACATGGCGCCAACCATGTGTTCTCGTCTAAAGATTCGGAAATCACGGAAGAAGATATTGACGTCATATTAGCTAAGGGAGAACACAAGGTAAAAACACAAAGTTCAGTTACTGTGATCAATTTCTAATAAACACTAAAACTTGGATATACCAGGGATTTGTCTTTTATAGACTGAAGAACTGAAGCAGAAGCTGGAGAGTCTCGGAGAGTCATCACTACGGGCTTTCTCGATGGACACCCCCGGCGCCACGACAGACTCTGTCTACCAGTTTGAAGGTTTCCTCCTAAAAAGTAGATAGTAAAAAATCATATTTGTCTAAATTAAAATACTAATTAACTTTGTTTCGTTCAGGGGAGGATTACAGAGAGAAGCAGAAAATTTTACCCATTGGTAATTGGATAGAACCGCCTAAACGTGAACGTAAAGCTAACTATGCAGTGGACGCTTACTTCCGAGAGGCACTCCGTGTTTCCGAACCGAAGGCGCCAAAGGTACAGGTAAATAAGTGTAAAGAGCTAAATGCGGAGGTCAGCGCAGCAGTCTACTTTTTGGTGGTGGTTCTATGGCAATATAATTATCATCTATTTCATGTACTTGTATTATGTAAATTGATTAGCTCTTTATACTGGCATAAATGTAGTACATACCGGTATTTCTGCTGTAAATTATTTATTTAGCCTAATTTCTTATTTAGATTATAACTAGAATATCACTTTCAATTCACATACTATTCATTTATAAATATTTTCACAAACATACAATATACTATATAATGCTTTTAGTTAGTTTGGAGCCAACTTTAAAATGATCATTTTATAATATTCACTTTTCTCATTTCTAGGCTCCGCGTCCTCCAAAGCAGCCGATTGTACAAGACTTCCAGTTCTTCCCGCCGCGACTTTTCGAACTTTTGGATCAAGAAATATACCACTATCGCAAAACACTAGGGTAAGATCTTAAAACAGAATTCACAAGATATACTAGAACATGAGGATACTTACAATTTTATATTTTATTAGGTACAAAGTTCCCCGTAATCCTGAATTGGGTCCAGATGCTGCCAAGATTCAAAGAGAAGAACAGCGAAAGATAGATGACGCTGAAGCTCTCACTGAGGAAGAGATTCAGGAGAAAGAGCAGTTGCTAACTCAAGGTATGGTTGCTAAACTGTGAAAGTGTAGTTAGTAGTTTAGCTATGTTATATGAACACAAATTATTCATCTTCAGGTTTTACTAACTGGACGAAAAGGGACTTCAACCAATTTATCAAAGCCAACGAAAAATATGGCAGAGATGATATTGAGAATATTGCTAAAGACGTTGAAGGCAAAACTCCAGAGGAAGTGAGTAAAATAAAGTGATTTTACATTCAGAATGGTGATTGTAAAATTGGAATTAATAACGCAACATCTATTTTTAAGGTCATGGAGTATTCAGCAGTATTTTGGGAGCGTTGTCATGAACTGCAGGACATCGACAGAATAATGGGACAGATTGAAAGGGGAGAAGCCAAAATACAGAGGCGAGCGTCGATCAAAAAAGCGCTGGATGCTAAGATGGCGCGATATAGAGCTCCGTTCCACCAACTGAGGATATCATATGGAACAAATAAAGGAAAAAATTACGTTGAGGAAGAGGACAGGTATATTTTCTTGAGTTGATATCACATACTTATTTATGTGAGCTTAAAGCAGTGTTCTATGAAAACTCTTTTTTCTAGATTCCTAGTGTGCATGCTGCATAAATTGGGCTTCGATAAAGAGAACGTGTACGAGGAACTTCGAGCATCTGTACACGCCGCACCGCAGTTCAGGTTTGATTGGTTCCTCAAATCGAGAACAGCCGTTGAGTTACAACGCAGGTCAGTAATTTCAACAGATGAAACATCTTATTTAAAAAAAAATGCATAAATAAGCCACACAATTGAAATCATGGACTCTATTTCCAGATGTAACACCCTCATCACTTTAATTGAGAGAGAAAATCAAGAACTTGAAGAGAAGGAACGAGCTGAAAAGAAGAAGAAGAGTGGCGCCGCCAATCAAAATACACCTGGCGGGAACGCGACCGGCAAAGGTGCTAATACAAGCAAACGCAAAGCTGATAACACACCAGACACCGCCCAAAAGCATAAAAAGAAAAAGAAGTGAACCTCATACGGTTAACACGCGACTTGATTATCATAATTTCTTATGTAACGATTATTAACATTGCAATGGTAAATAAACGTATCGTCGTGATTATTTTATGTTTTTATTTATAACTAGCGACCCGCCCTTGCTTCGCGCAGCGCCACCTATCGGATCCAGAACTATATCTAATGTTGCCTATATTTTAAGCAGTAGAGCGGTGAAAACTGCGTTCAAATCCATGCAGGAGTTTTTGCGTGATGCGCGTACAAACAGAAAGACAGACAAAAACTGATGTTTTGGCTTTGCTCTAATAAAGACCCCCTATACATTTTATTGCTGTAGACATTTGCCATAATCTTCCAAAGTCCTAATTTGAAAGAAGCATAGAGATTTTTCAATACACTTAGTCGAAAACTGGTTCTTATCACACTACGATTAGGTTCAACATGTAATGTATTTCACACGTGTGGTTTTTTAATATTTTTCCGCACACGTGCGGATAAGTGAGTGAGTTAGTGTGTCATAGTTTCCTAATAATTCATGATAAAAATACTTTCCGTTGTAATATTTTATTTCTTCGAAATTGCTTTGTTACTGCAGTTCTCGGCTCCATAACACCCTCGTCTGAAGCTCGGGTGTTAATTCCGCAAATTAAATATAAACCTAGGATTTTTTTGTGCAATTTTACAATTTTGACAAATTCAAATCTAGGTTTTACAAAAAACTTCAGACCTCTGCGATGCTTTTTCAGCGAGATATCAGCGATAACGTGTTTTTCACCGTTTCAATGGCGCGGCCATGGGGTTTTAGTCTTAAAGCTCCTGAAATATAAACCTAGGATTTTTTTTTTATATTTTTACAATTTTTTTACAAAACCAATCTGTTCTTTACTTAAATTTCAGGTCTCTGCAACGCTTCGCTTTAAAGATCTCCGTGGCCGCTCGGTTCTCCGCGTTTTAATGACGCGGCCACGTTCTAATGACGCGGCCACGTTCAAACCCTTATAACTTTTTAACCATAACTTTGACAAATTTATGGTTTTGGGAATCAACTTTTACAAAATCATGGCATAGTTTTTTTTTTTAAATACGCCGTGGCCGCGCCTTCAAAACGCACACGCCTTGTCTCACTCCCCGCTTGATCGGTACGGACTTGGATAGGCTATGCATGCGAACCTGCAGAGTGGCCATGGTGTATAGTGCCCGCAGCACATCCACAACACACACCCACAGAACACAGCCCAATGCATAAACACACTTAAACTTGTGGTTATTGATATTTCTCTAGATGCCACAAAAAAAAATTGCTTTAAATGGATGTACAATGTCCTTAGGGTTGCGCCTCATGTAATCGCATGGAATCGCATTTTTTCCATGCTCCTGAGAGAAACGGAGTGGGAATGCTATAGCAGCGTCGACGATGCAATCGGTAGCACACTGTTTCTCGCTCTAACAAATGACGGTTCTGAGCGATAGAAAAAGAGGAAAGTTGCATAATTATGGAAAAGTTCGATTCCGTGCTGCAACCCTTAATATCCCTGGTAGCCGAATAGATATTCCACAAAAACAGTAAATATTTTTTCCTGTAACTTGGGGGCATCGACGCACTCTTGTGAAAATAAAAAACACTGGTAAAGAACAAACTTATTTATTTATGAAGATTTTTGGAACACTAGTTGCTGTTTATTTAAGACTAATTAGGATAGATGTGCCGTTGTCGGCAATATTGCCATGATTGGGAAGTTTTCCAGTAGTAGTGCTATCAATATTGCTGCGATCGGAAATTTTAAGGGATATTGCGAAGATTGTAAAAAAAAAGTGTTTTAAAACACTTTATCATTTCTTTGCGGAAATAAACACCATAGTGTTTCCACATTCATGACCAAACCTAGCAATGTTGCCAGCAACTATGCTATTGGAAGGAATATTTTATTTTTAAAAATAAAACAAAATTAGTTAGGGACTTGGATTGATTATCCACGTACCTAATTTTGTTTTCTTTTTCGCAGGGTGGCTGGTAGCAGATGTAAGCTAAGAGTTGCCGATAATATCTAAATATGCATACCTATATTTTTACATCAATTTAAGATTTATCTTGTACGAAGCCCATCCACTCACTTTCACAGTTCTGCTGACGCTGACGTAAGAAATAATAATCATGTTTAGAAATTACCTACAGATAAACGGTCGGTCGGTATTTAAACTTATGTTTTAACAATATTGGCAGTTGGCCGGCAATAAAGGACACTGCTCCGAATTTGCCGGCGGCACATCACTAATTCGAGGTACCTACTTAGCATTGCAGCATTGTTGTCTAGAATTAAATAGGTAACCGAATAATAAATATACATCTACTTATACATAATAGTACAACAAGAAACTAAATAATAATACTTGTATGTTTTTGCAAATACACTGGTTTATAGTGGCACAAACTCCTAAGTTATATTCGAAATACATACTAAATGCAGCCTACAACCTACTATTTGGATTCAAAACTAAGAAATCTGCCTTATAAACACTTTCGAAGCTTCCTATTTACCACATAGATGTCTGACCTACCATACCTATCTTCTACACTAGTTCAAATGCTTCTAAATCTAGTTTAATTGCAAGCAATTATAATAATGAAATATGTCAAAGAAGATAATTATAATAATCATGAGCCCAACCCTATGGGCCTTGATGCCTGACAATAAAATATTTTTATTTATAATGTCCAATATGTAAGATTTCAAATTGAAGTTCCTGAGTATCTTAAACCTGAAAAGTTTCTACTTTCAAAATTAAAGTAACCCTATGACTCTAGTAGATGGAGATCCCGTGACCGCCCGACCTACGCCATTTCATAAAAACTAACTTTTTTTGTTGGAGTAGGTACAAAGAAAAGAAAATGTAAAGAAAAAATATTTGACTTCTTTCTTCATTTTAACCTTTTTTTGGTGGAACCTCGAGGCCAAATACTTTTTCTTTTAATTGTCAGTTCTAAATTTGATGATGACATCAACAAACTGCCTCACACTCGAGGCCTCAAACCCGCTCACCATTACTAATTCTTCATCATAAAATTCTGGGTTTATTTTCCAAATCGTAAAACTGCTCTTTGAAGCTTGGCACACGAATGGAAAAAAATGAAAAAGCAATCATCTCTCCAAATACAGATTTCATTTCAAATTTAGAATTGACAATTAAAAGAAAAAATATTTGGCCTCGAGGTTCCACAAAAAAAAAAGGTTAAAATGAAGAGGTAACTCTGCAATTGGTAATATGAAAAGTCGGTCCTGGCAGTTGTCACTTCATCAGGTAACGAAGGTATGCTAAATAATGCAAAGTTACGTCATTCTATAAACCTGATTTTTTTATATTACATAAGGGCTAGTATGTCAATTCATCTCCTCCACTGCCAGACACTGTGTGGTGGAAAACCCCCGCCAGACACATTTAAAGTTTGTTAAATTGTGAGCGAACTTACGTCATTTTAATTGATGTAGGTCTAGCGTTCATGGGATCTTGGTTCATAGTCATGTATATATTTTTTTTCTTTTCTTTCTCTCAATTTGATTAACACGTTCACTGCACGCGGCGAATTAAATCTCGTACGACATCAGCATTCGGTGCGTGGTGAAATTACTATGTTAGTTTCACCTAGGGTAATTTTAGTAAATGCAACTCGATAATTTTTATCCTTCTTCATGAACATCTATTATTTATTTATCGATATTTTGGAATGAGGACACGCGGTTAAAATCACCCGTATTTTAATTTATTTGTGTGCACGACGAGGTAAGAAACACCTTGTTTATGTGAGTTTTGAATCAATCTTCGGGCTAGATGAGATATATTATATACAATCAATAGACTATTTATTAGTATATAAGGTCTATCTTTTCATACACGAAATATTTTAAGAGTAACTATAATTCAAAAATTTTTTGAGACGTTTTGCATAAAACCTTTACTCCCATATTCTAACAATGACAGGAGGTAAATACGACGTAGTAAACTACCGTAATGGATGTTTAAAAATAAGGAGCCAGTGTTTATTTTGGGGGGTAAGTAATTTTAAATGATTTTTTTTTTTTTTTTTTTAAATCTCTTGAAATGGCTTTGTTATAGCCGTTAGATGATTCCCTGAAAATATTTCGTTTATGAATAGTTAGACCCTATATTAGCCACCCGCCCCGGCTTGGCACGGGTGCAATATATACATATAAACCTTCCTCTTGAATTACTCTATCTACTGCTGAAAACTGCATTAAAATCTATTAAGTTTAAAAGATCTAAGCGTACAGACAGCAGGAGCGACTTTTTTTTATATTACGAAAAGAGTGAAAAAAAAACAGCAGTTTTCATTGAAATATACGAGTTTAAAGTGATGGCAAAGTACGAGATGCTTTTGATAGTAGTACCGCACTGAAAAAAAGTCAAGTACAAGGTGATCATTGCCTCGTAATGCACCAATTTTTATGTACCCTAAATTAGTGCTTTAAGTGAATGTGTTAAAACATTGATGAGTAAGCATTTTAAGTTCTAGATTAGGGCTTAAAGCAATTATTGGTAAAATTATCTAGATTTGTTTTATGGAGAGTTCAGAATCGCTTTATAAACTAATTTAAGATACTATCACAATTAATTTTTAATAAGAAAAATGTTAGGACATCTTATTTCTGATACTGCCATATTATACACATACATTACAAGTAATTCTTAGCAGACGCTATTGTTAAAAATTGACAATTTTCAATTTTAGCGTGAGATACTTTGCCCAGTCTTACCAGTGCAGTTAGATACTACACATACATATCACAGTTTTTGCTCAATACTTCTACTATCTTCTGCACACCATCATCAGGTACTAACAATGCTCTTCTTAAGTCTCTCCAAAACTGGGACAATAAGATGGCAGTGTTTACTCTCCACACACCCTCCTTAGGGTGAATTGCCATTCTCCATACCATCCTGGAAACTGTTTGTGTTACTATTGAATGGTGCTCCAAGCCCATACAGATGACCACTAGTGCTTTCAATGTTGCCATCAAAGAATATCTGTAAACAGAAACTCTTGTTTATTGATTTGTTGTAAACAAGCATTCTGGCTTTAACTTAAAAGCTTCAGCATGCAACATACATAACTCATCTAGTAAACAAATAGAAACATACTTCTTTAATTTTGAAAAATGCCATTCCTGTCAGATGTGAGTCAGAGCCAGCTTGGTGCTGGGGTCCTACTCGACGCAGTTCCAACTGGTCAGCTACTTCTTGCAGACCACCTTTTAAGTTCTTGCATAACTTCATCAAGTACTGTAAACAAGTATAAGTTGAATAAATAATGAACCATGAAAAACATATTTTTGGATAAAAAGTAAAAAAACACCCCAATAAAAAATTAAATGAAATGTACTAAAATGAGGAAACTGTAAATCATGCTTTTTAAAATTCATTAAAATGTTTACTTTCATGAATATAATAAGTTTCTTATATACCTATTGCCCCTTTCGGATCAAACAGGGTTGTTTTGAACATATTCAAATAAAATTTCTATATTATGTTGGAATATTGTATAATTAGTACTTACTTTCACATCATACACAGTAGGGAAATACAATCTAAGACTTTCAAAGAAGTCATTCTCTTCTTGTGGCAGATTCTGATCAGTAAGGATTTTAAGCAAATATCCAAAATCATAACCGGAATGAAAGCTCAACCAGTTGATATTATCCATTAAAACAATACCTAAAACGAGAGAGTAAGTGTAAAATACATACTAAATTGCATTATAAAGAAGAATCATGTATTTTACATGAAAGACAATTTTAAATAAAGGACCTGAAGACATCAGGAGTTCAGCAAATTCTAAAGGTTCTATTCCATGCTCTTCGTGTTCCCTGAATTGAAGACCAGAATTTTGTAGTAAATCAATTGAGTCTTGTGCATACATATCTTCTCTGAAAACAAAAATCAAGTTCAACTTATTCACCCTTCTATAGAAGTTATAAAATACAACAATATTATTGTCACACTTACTGTAAGTTGAACTTGAAATTAAATTGCCAAGTAGTGCATCCAGGTGGAGTTTTACCGTTTTCATCCATGAATGTCAAACCTAACTGGATAATTCTCAAAAGGTCCACATTACATCTGGAAACATGATAGCCATTAGAATTAATTTAATTAGCAATAATTATACAAAAAAGAGAATCAAGCAAAGTGGCATGCATTAGAAGAGGCCTATGTCCAGCAGTGGGCTGCTGTAGGCTGATAATGACACAAAAAAGGATCAATAAAACAAACAATTTTAATTTAATCTATTGTGAACATGTACCTCAACAGCTGATATTGATAATCAGCAGTAGACCTAAATTCACCAATTGGTCTCGCTACAACTCCTGGGAATTCAGTATCCATGGCTACCCAGTGATATTTCTGCACAACCTAGTGATGATAAAAGGTAGGATGAATGTAAAAAAACGAGTATTATTTTAATTTGTTTATGATACTAATAAAGCCAAGGTATACAATGTAAATCAACCAAGTCGTTTACCTATTTATTAAATTTTTATCTTACCTGTCTAATAACATGAAATTCTTCATGGAGATTGTGATTCCAAACATTTTTAATAGAACAATCATCTTTTATGGAACTGGCCAAAATGGATCCAAAACTAGGTGCAGGCATTTCGAAATTTATGAATTATTCTTGAAACAAAGAAATTGAATAATAAATACTAGGTACTGAAAGTACTTCGTGATTGAAATAATTTCAATGTCTGTTTATTTACAGATAACAAGTATAATAATATATTATTATTCACTATGTTCTATTTATTTAGGAAAAGGAATGCCCACAGATATAGATGGACTGCATATGCTGCCCACCGGGATAACAAAAACAATCAGAGAAATGATTGTCTTTGGTAGCCCAATCGTAGGGCTTCAATAATTGCGAAAATGCTCCAACCAATAAGGAAAAAGCTATGGAGGCAGCAAGAAGAAAAGGAACAATGTAAGCTGCTACTTTTTGCTGGAGGCGAGCTAAACACATTCAGCACACAGCACACAATAAAATATATTTATATGGTATAATAATTAGTAATACACGTTAATTTGTTAATGTTTTTGTTTATTGCCATCATTCTTCCTCCTACCCTTATCCTTTATTTGGGGTTGGCGCAGTATATCTTCTTCTATACTTTTATGCTATAGATTAGAATGACTTAAGGCAATAAAGAAATACACAAATTAACGTGTATAACTATTTATACAATAAAATTGATATATCACTGCATGTACTATCGGGGTCACAGGGGGCAGGTGATTTTTAAAAGTTTGGACTTTTTCTGCCTGATGCCACAGAATTAGTAAGTACCTACGTAATAAATTGTAGTGTACAGTAGAATCACTCTCAAACTATTTTTTTTAAGGCTAAATTTGAGCCTCTGAATATCCTCGCATGTCCTACCTGCCGCTTCCAACATACACATATTCTTTACACCAACGCGCGCGGGTCGTACTTTGAACTCTGCGAAAAAACTTTTATCAGGATCTATTGGATCTTCGCATGATCGACCGGTACGTGTAGACTGAGGCTGAAAAAATAGGCCCAAGGCCTCAATAGCGAATTATGGCATACATACACAAATTTACATTTAACACATCTGAATTTGTTCGAGGCAAGATGTAAAAGGAGAAAGTCCAGCTATGGTAACTCTAGAGCTTATTCCTTTTTGATTATAACAGCCAAAATTAATATACAATGAATGCTTTTTTTTTGTCTATGAAGAAGCACTTTCCTTTTTATATTATTATTGGTAAATCTTTGAGCACGCCCAAAAATATACATCTATTTACTTCTTTGTGTATTGTTTTCTGTACATACCTTCTGTTTTAAATTTAAAAAAACACACGCTAATAAGTAGTTAGTAGCCGATCGGCATCAGGAAGTCTAAGCTGCCGGTGGTGGTCAGGGCTCCAGAGAGAGGAACCATGCGTGCCTTGTCTAGGAGTACTGCTTTCTGAATCAAGTCCTAAGGTGTTGGCCGAGGGTCTTTGCTATTAATCCATTAATAGCCATAACGACTAACGGAACAATTACTGCAGAGTCCACCTCCCACAAGTCGACCACCTCGTGTGCCAAGTCAAGAAACATTATTTTTTAATCTCGAGGTTTCGTCATGAGGGACAGTGATGTCAACAATTATTGCACGGCGCTCTCGGCGATCTATCACTACAATATCATGATTATTTGCTATAATGATCCTGTCCGTGATGATAGGTCGATCCCAATACAATGTAGCATGACCGTTCTCGAGAGCTGGGTCGGGTACATATTTGTCGTAAGGTACTTCATAATCCACAAGGTTGTAATGCAAGGCAAGTTACTGGTGGATAATCATAGCTTGTGTCTGTAACCACTAGATTGTGTCTGTACAAGTACTCGCCGTTAGCAAGGCGAGAACAACCGGAAACAATGTGTGTTAAATGGCGGAAGTTAGGCCTCTTTTTTCACACAATTTTAGAGCATTTTATTAGTGCTCTGGCGATCAAAAGGCTAAGGAAAATTTAACAGCGAGCACCTGCGCTAGTTTTATCGGACGCCCTCCGTACTAAGTACTCCGACAAGTCCTTCGTCTTTGCAGGCTTTTAAGAGGTTGGAAAAAAATCGATAAATGAAAATTTGTGTCTAATAAATGAAATAAACTTTAAAAAATTAAATTAATTATATTTTAAACATTACAAAATATAAACTAATTACGAAATCTTAAAATGTATTATGAAAATAAATCGATAAAACCTTACGAGGAAATAATAGTCTTAAATCTATAATATATATAGTATAAGAAATATGAATAAATCTAGGTAAAAAAAAAAGTATCTTGTCATAATGTATTGTGATATCAACCTAGATTATACAATTTCTATTTATGAAAAATTATATTTTATGAAAATGTGGAATTTTTTACTAACATTCATAATTTTAATTCATCTGTGATTTGTATTTCATAATGTGTGATTAAAACGGATAGTGGACTACAGAGGTTTATTCAAAGACTACTATTTTATTATACGAATATATGAAGAAGTTTAAGTGTCACTTAAATAATGACCAATTGTTGCAGATGTATTTTATGTACAAAGCATTGATGATTTACTGAAACATTGCTTTCACTCTGAGATATGGAATACTCGATGTTTTGGCGAAAGGCTTATAACATGCCCGCTTTCAGATCAAGAGGAGTTTCCATTTTCGCCGTTGTCCTGGAAATTGTTGACATTCACAGAGAACGGCGCACCCAATCCATATAAATGTCCACTCGAACTTTCGATGTTGTCATCAAAGAATATCTGGGAATCGAAATGTGGGTAACATTAAGTTTTGTTAGGTAGCTACTAGACTCCTCCTACTATGAATTATTTATAATAAGTCCTATTAGTTATAGTTGGAAATATGTAGGTTTGCTTATAACAACTTCAACAATTTGGTTATTTAGTTACCTCCTTGATTTTAAAGAAGGCCATTCCTGTTAGGTGAGAGTCTGAGCCAGCTTGGTGCTGCGGCCCCACGCGACGAAGCTCCAGTTGGTCTGCCACCTCCTGCAGCCCACCCTTCAAGTTCTTGCATAATTTCATCAAGTACTGTAATACCAAAACATAAAACAAATTGAAACGAGAATTGCTTGTTCAAAAAATGTCATCAAAATATTATACTGGTTGAAGTGTTGCTAGGGTTACATTAATTATATATTTCGTTTTAATCAAATACGAAACTTACCTTCACGTCATATACTGTTGGGAAGTACAGCCGAAGGCTCTCAAAGAAATCATTTTCTTCTTGTGGTAAGTTTTGGTCAGTTAGTAGTTTCAGAAGGTAGCCAAAGTCGTAGCCAGAATGAAAACTAAGCCATTTGATATTATCCATTAGAACCAGTCCTATAAACAGAGGATAACCAACATGAAGATATGAAGATGACAGAAAATTAATCACTGTAAGTATCACTACATAGTATAAAACAAAGTCGCTACCCGCCGTCTGTCTGTCCCTATGTATGCTTAGATGTTTAAAACTACGCAACGGATTTTGATGCGGTTTTCAGTAATAGATAGGGTGATTCAAGAGGAAGGTTTATATATAAAGGGTGTAAATAGACCCTTAACATATCGAAAGGCACTTGTTCTCCCCGTCTTTGCGATAATTTCTTTTTCTAGACCATACCTGGGAACCTTCTAGTTACGGAGATATTGGGGGCCAAAAAGTTCGAAGTTTTTCACAAGTTTAAAAAAAAAAACATGTTTTTAATGTAAGATTTTTACTTTACACACCTCTACGACCCCCGTACTATTCAATCCATCCAACAGCACAATGAGTTGAGTGCTTTCCATCGAGTCCTCCCTTAAAACGTGATTTTTCACCCAAAAAAAAAGCCCATTCCCAGCAATATTGTTTGCGTAAAGTTACTTAGTTTGATGCACAGAATGCTTGGTTGACGGCTATGTGAAGGCTCTGTTTACAGCCTGTATATTGCACCCCTGCGAAGCCGGGGCGGGTTGCTAGTTACTAATAAGAGTTAAAAAGATACATGTTGTTAAGAGAACATACCAGATGTCATCAACAACTCTGCAAACTCGAGGGGCTCTATGCCATCTTCTTCATGTTTTCTGAATTGTAGACCAGAATTTTGCAGCAAATCTATGGAGTCTTGAGCATACATGTCCTCCCTGAAACAGAAAGCTATAGTTTTAACATAACATGTTAATCAATAGGTTTTAAACTGTTCGTGTACATCAATTTCTATGAATTTTCTTTCAAAATGGTCTATTTCTGTATCTATATCGACTTTATAATTATTAATAAAAATTTAATGCTTAATAGTAACTTATTTAGTAGTAATCATAACTTACTGAAGATTGAATCTAAAGTTGAACTGCCATGTGGTGTAACCAGGAGGAGTTTTTCCATTTTCATCCATGAAAGTGAGACCCAACTGAATTATCCTCAGGAGATCAACATTGCACCTGAAATTATACAATCAAATGAGCATTATACATCAGACAAAAGTAACCATAGAAGAACTAGTTTATTTATTCACATTTTTTAATATTAAATTATCAAAAATAAAAAATAGTAACCCACCAGCATTGGGAACAGGGTCCAAGCTACTGGTGGTCAGGGTTCTTGAGGGAGGAACCTCCTAACAATACGTGCCGTGTCCAGAAGTAGGTACTTCTTTCTGAATCAAGCCAGCTGCCAAGCGAGAGCCTCTTCAGATGTTGGTCGAGGCTACTGGCTATTAAGCCATTGGCCGACACGACTATCAGCACAATGACTGCTGTACTCACGTTCCACATGTCGACAACCTTGCGAGCCAGATTTAGATACTTGTGAATTGCTTATCTTTTGCTGCTTTCACGAGGTTCTCGTCATGTGAACAGCTATATGAACAATCATTGCGCGACGCTGCAATCGATCCCAATACTACGGGATACTACCATCATCGTGAACTCGATTGGGCGCATACAGTATGGCACTTCTGATTCCACAAGGTTGTCCTTCAAAGCAAGTTGCTGGTGGATAATCCTGGCAACGAGGTTGTGTCTATGCAAGAACTCTCCGTTAGCCAGACAATAACAACCAGAAATAATGTGTCGGATCGATTCTCCCGGACGGTGGCGGTGGCTCGACATAATATGTCAACCATGTTATCCTTCACAATGTATTTCAGATAGATATTCATCATCATAACTTCGTCTGTTATTGCACAGGCAAAACCTTCGGTTTTCCGGAAAAGGTCACCGAAGTGCAGCCAGTATACAGACGATAAGAAGCCTACATCTGATCCATATACCTCCCTGCACTTGGCTCGTTAGCCACGGAGAGCGGGGTAAGGCCCTTGTCCACTGAGACCACATCACCCTGCATCCCCACATCGGCTTCTGGGAAGTATTCCCTGAGACTGCATACCTCACGGTTGTACAGGGTCTTAGCATTTAAGAAGCCACAATCTCAGCACTTCTGTGGGATAATACAGTCTAATCACCGACAACCGTGGGCGACAGCAATCATAATTATTATTAACTTATACTGCCACCACTTGTATTAACTTTAAATTATTGGTTCGTTTGTTTTCTGATGAAACTTTTTTCTGGATAGGTTTCTTTTGGCAGTTTTTTTTTTATATAACTTGGGTAGGACAAATATCATTAGAATATTCACCATAACTCTCAGTGTCAAAGCAACCCTCTCTGTTTATTACTTGTATCTTGAGCTAATATGGACTTAAAAGCTGTTTAAAGGTATCAAGGTCCTCCTCATCATTGCTTGATACTCCTCAGCAATATTTTATTTATTCAGAATCGTGTATAATTCAATAATGCAACGAATATTACCTTAGTAGTTGATACTGATAGTCCGCAGTGGACCTGAATTCTCCAATTGGGCGGGCAACAACACCCGGGAACTCAGTGTCCATTGCTACCCAGTGGTACTTTTGTACAACCTAAAATATTTTAAAGTAAAAGTAGAAAGAAGTAGATCTCATTACTTATGGAATGGATATTTCCCTATTTTATTTCGAAACAAGCTGTGTCCAGTTGGGAATGTTGGGCTGTACCATTGGTAAAAATTACAAACTGAACTGCCACCCCCTAGGAGTAAAATTTCAAAAATTCTTTCTAGTGTTCACTTTTGTTTTACAAGAAACTCTTGTGCAAAATTTATATGCTTCTTTTAGACTGTGTGTTGTTAGTCAATGATTTTTTATATCTTTTTTATATACAG
The DNA here is from genome assembly GCA_910589295.1 of Noctua janthe. Taxonomy (NCBI): domain Eukaryota; kingdom Metazoa; phylum Arthropoda; class Insecta; order Lepidoptera; family Noctuidae; genus Noctua; species Noctua janthe. The sequence goes on from OU342560.1 coordinate 8,654,826, forward strand.
GGTATGTGTGGGCAGAAGCCATTTTATGCGTTGTCTTGCTTGTTTTTGCAAGTTTGCATGGGAACTTACTAACTACGGATAGTGACTCCTAATTCTCATTAAAAGGTGTAACCAAAAAACATTTCATGTGCAATTCCATTACTTGTGAAGTCATTTTTTAATTAACGATGAATAAAAAAATTACCCACACATAAACAGCAACAGTGCCAATATAACAAAACATACTGTGATTAGTTGAAGTGTGCACTGATTGCATTTACTCTAATTAGAGAATAGATTAAGCATTAGAAAAGTACATGAACAACATCAAAGAGATATTGATTCTTTGCGAATAGTGAGGTGGCAGAGTTACCCTGGTTGTCCTCAGGTTAAAGGGAGGGGAGTAAATGTAAAAAAGAAAACTCACTAGTCTTATGGTGCGAAATTCTTCATGCAGGTTGTGATTCCATACATCCTTTATTCCGCAGTCTCCTGTTCCCGGAAGCTGGGCCAAACCAAAACTAGCGGCTGGCATCTGAGAGAAAATTATTTTCTAATATTACTTTGAATGGAACATTTAGAAGATTAATATGACCTTCATGAATTCTAACATGGATGCCTTGTGCCTTAGAATGTTGAACTGTTTAGAGTATCTAAAATAATTGATGTTGTAACAGTCAACATTAAGAATGACAACTATATTCAAAATTGTTGACAACAAAGAAGAAAATCAAGAGATTTCAATATAATTAGTAAAGCATGACACTTCATTGTAGGCTCTATTACCTTGTGATCTAACTGTTTCATAACATTGCTGTGTTCAAGTGTAAAGTAGATCAACACTTCTAAAGCAGTTTTCTCAGGTCGCAACTAACATTTTCCATTCAAAATTAATAACACCGTTTCTATGTAATTTCCTTATCATATCAGTTCCAGTAATGATTTAGTTGTACAATTATAAACAAACATAACTAACCTTGTATCGGCTATCTGCTTCCAGATGGGCAGATTCTTCACTTTTTTTCGACGCCGTGGTTTCTGATTGGTTGCGAACTTTAGAAAATTGAGCGCCAGCGCTTTTGCACAAAATTGTTTGTTGTTGTTTAGTTACACTTGAATTCTAAAAACATTTCAGCGACTGCTGCCGCCAAATGGGTTGACAAGCAAAGGAATATAAATGATAACTTGAATATTTTGTAATTCAATGACCGCAAGAGACCTCAAGTAACTTGTGCCTACGTTATTCGTCGATAATGTTTATTACTGAATAGTCAAGTCTACGAATCTATGGAAACAAAAAATTTTAGAAGTTATCACGCAACAAGAACAGCTTGCATTTGGTAAACTGGCAAAGCAAATCAATATTAAGCCACCACTTTTTTTTGTATTATTTTACAATGGGAATCAGGCCTTTTGCCATTTTGTGCGACATCGGTATTGATTACCCCTGCGCAGTGCGTAGTGCGCATCAAACCAAAGAGTAAAGTAATGTGCTCACAATGCGCACGCCGGAACATAACAGTGTTGTTATACGCAAACACAAAAACTACCACAAGGAATGTGGTTAAGTTGAAAATAAAAGAATTTATAAACTACCGGAAATAAATGAATAAATTTTATAGATGTTGGTATTCTTTAGCACACAGGCAATACACACTTGCAATAGTACCTGCTTTGGTTTTAGAGCATTTAAATATAGATATAATTATAGCAATAAATCGCCGAAACAACTTTTCTGACAATTTTTGCGGGAGGCGAGGTAAATACAGTACACATACAGCACACTACGGGAATTTAACAATCACGCACAGAGACGTATCCATCCTATTGCTATAAACCCACACGAAGAAAGAAATAACTACAGAATGCAGAAATATACACACGGTCCCGCGGCAACGGCTGTGCGAGTGCAACATAATTGTTGGTGGCAGTGTGCCCGTAACTGGCAGACCTGGAACAAACACACCACAATACGTTTTAAATAAGTAATAGGGTCAATGACATCGATCGACGAAGTGTTGAATCAAGTTACATCTTAGAAACGAGTGGTTTATTAAGCAATTGTTTTATGTTTAAGCCACCGCATATTTATTTTGTGATTTTGTAATAGTAACCCTCGCTTTGTTTTGGAGCGCAGGCCTAGCCTAGTTGCCTAGTTTGAGGTCAATCTAAACACTTTTTTGTTTTTTTTTGTTGCAAATAAAAAATTATTATCAAACATATCTTTTTTGTAGATATACACATTTTGATATACATTTTTCAAGCGATGGAAGCTTTTGTTCTTTCAATGATACTTTTGGTGATTTTTTGCAACAAAAATTTAATAATACGTCTAAGCGTTCCGAGCCACTATGGTGAGCTGTACGACGCCTTTAACAACAGCAACGTTCACGCCATCCTGATCTCTGAAACTTGGCTCAAACCACATCTCCTGTCCACTACCTACCCTCTTACTGGTTTCATTCTTATACGGAATGACAGGATTGGTAAGGGAGGGGGTGCTGTGGCGATATACCTCCGTAGTGACTTTCCATATAAAATACTTGCTTCTTCTTCATCACACTATTCTGCTTCTGCCGAGTTTATTTTCCTCGAAGTCTGGGTCAAGGGAGCCAAAACTGTTATTGGTGTCGTTTACTGTCCTCCCACTATTGATTACTTCACTGAATTTGAATCAGTACTTGAATCTCTGGGTTCAGAGTATGCACAACACATCATCATGGGTGACTTCAACACTAATCTACTTGCCCGTAACGCCCCTCGATCCCGTAAACTCCTCCATCTTATCGAGTCAGTTAGTCTGCACGTGTTGCCGCTCCAACCTACCCACCATAACACTGCTGGTGATGACACCTGGCTCGATCTGATCCTCACCTCAAATCCTTCCCTCGTACCCTCCCATGGTCAACATGACGCTCCTGGCTTTTTTCATCACGACATGATTTTCCTTTCAAATATCCTGAAACCTCCCAAACCCAAACTTCTTCTGTTAAAAGGTTCTAAAGGTTCTGTACAGGCGTTGTTTTGCTCGGATGAATGTTGAGGAGCTCAAGGAGGATGCATCCTTGATTTATTGGGAGCCTATGTTGGAAGCCCCTTTGGTTGACGATAAGGTTGCAATATTTAATGATTTTGTGGTCAACCTCTACAATACCCATGCTTCCATCAAGAAAGTTAAACTGAAACGTCCTCCTGCTCCATGGATGACAAGAGGGATTCGGATGGCTATGCGACGTAGGGACCGAGCATTCCGTAAATTTAATAGGGATCGCACTGACGAGTACTGGTCACTATATAAAGTTGCAAGGAATAGGTGCAATCGGATGATACGCAACGGTAAACGCCGCCACATTCTGGATAATATAATTTCTTCCTCTTCTGCCGATACTTGGAAGTTTCTTAAAACTCTGGGTATCGGCAAACCGCGACCTTTAGACCTTCCAAACTCTATCGACCTGGACGAGCTTAACCGTCATTTTTCTTCTGCTACCACCATGGATCGCTTAACCAAGCAACAAACTTTATCCATAATTTCTGGTCTAACGCGTCCACATATTAACCACTTTTGCTTCGTTCCAGTTGAGCCGGGAGAGATTAAAAAGATAATTCTCTCAATCAAATCCAAAGCAGTGGGTTGTGATAATATCACCCGTGGTATGATTACTACTCTTCTGGATGATCTCCTACCTGCGATTACCCATATTGTGAATTTTTCCCTGTTTTCCGGAGTATTTCCTTCCCTGTGGCGCAAAGCCTTTGTTTGTCCACTACCCAAGGTCCCTAGTCCCTCTCTTCCTACCCATTTCCGTCCCATTTCGATCCTTCCCTTCTATCCAAAGTACTAGAGGCCTTTGTGCACAAACTATTCTCTAATTTTGTCCATCGGAACTCGCTTATCAGCCCTCTTCAGTCTCGGTTTAGGCCCGGGCACAGCACTGTTTCCGCCCTGCTTAAAGTGACTGGCGATATAAGGGCAGGACTGGAAGACACCAAGGTGACTGTACTTGTGCTGGTCGATTTCTCGAATGCCTTCAATACCGTTAGTCACGACATCCTGTTAGCCATTTTATCCCATGTTATGGTCTCTCCCGGAGCGCTGAAATGGTTCTCCTCTTACCTTCAGGAGCGTCAGCAGTCAGTTCATGTCGAGGATTCCTCATCATGTTGGTGTGATTTGGAAACTGGCGTTCCTCAAGGCGGTATTATTTCTCCTTTTCTATTTTCTATCTTTATTAATCTCCTAACTTCTGAGCTTCAGTGTGCGTATCATCTGTATGCCGATGACTTGCAGTTGTACTCTCAGGAGAGGGTTGACGAAATAGCTGATCTGATCGCCAGTTTAAATAGGGACCTGATGTCAATAAAAACCTGGTCCAATAAATTTGGTGTGGCAGTTAACCCTAATAAATGTCAGGCGATCATCATTGGGAGTTCTCGCAGTCTCAGTAAGTTGGATGGTACAATCTTGCCACCAGTTCTTTTTGACGGTACAGTCGTTCCTTTTAGCGATGATGTAAAGGATCTAGGCTTGCATATTGAAAGAACTATGAAATGGCATACTCAAGTCGCTCGTGTCAGCCAGAAGGTTACTGGTACGTTGCGAGCTCTATACCGTTTGAAAAACTTTTTACCCTCTAATACAAAAACAATGCTTGTACAGTCCTTAATTTTTCCTATTATCGATTATGGTGATGTGTGCTACTTTGACCTGAATGCTGATCTGCTCGACAAACTTGACCGTCTTCTAAATTACTGCATTCGATTCGTGTTCAATCTACGTAAATATGATCATGTCTCAGAGCACCGGTCTCTTCTTAAGTGGTTGCCCATACGACAGCGTAGGGAGCAAGGGGCACTAACTACCTTGTTTTCTTGCTCCCCACTTTCAATACATCTGTGCCAATCATAATAGGAGTCTGCGCTCTTCGCATAACCGAATTCTTCAATGTCCCTCTCACCGCACTGACTTCATTCACCGATCATTCTTCGTTCAGTCTATTTCTCTGTGGAATGCGCTTCCCCAGGAAATCAGGACGGCAACCAATCATTTATCGTTTAAAATTAAAGTTTGCGAGTACATTCAGAAAAAGCTGGCAGTTTCGTTACATCGTTAATGTTTTCTTCATTGTTTGTCTTTTTATTTTAGTACATCAGAGTAAATTTCTATTTACATATATATATATATATATTGATATATTTATAGTATTTTGATATATTGTTATAGCATTTTATATAGCCATGTAGTTTATCTTTGTAATAAATATTTTTTTTGCAGATAGATACACCTACCACTGTTTGTCTCTGCATCACCCAAAGGTTAACGGGTAGAAAATGCCTTAATATATAAAAATATGAACTTTAATTGGACTAATTATAACATACATGTCAACTAAACATGTGCTTGTGCATCTGTATTGAGGGGTCATCTTGAGAAACGAAATAAGACTTATTTCGTTTCTCAAGGATTTAAAAAATAGGCCCTCAATCCGGATGCACATCAACAAAACCTTGGCATTAAGTCCGCCTCTGTACTTTGTGCTGGAAGTGTTAAATAAAAAAATAAATATACAGACTCAGGAAATATTTCCTAGAAACCGACGTGGGGATGCATCGAGATGTGTTCGCGGTGGACAAGGGCCTCACCCCGCTCTCGAGGCTAAAGAGAACAGGCGCAAACCTGTAGTGCTTTTTTTTTTTTTTTTTTTGGATGGGAAATTATCAAATGACCCCCTCCACTCTGGGCGGAGCGGAAGGGACTGTCAGACTTGTACTGACTAAAACCCATCCATGTTCCTTCTTTGCCCTTTGTGTTCCAGGGCCACGGTATCTCTTTCGAACAGTCCCGCAGCTCTGGCAGGCATCGGCCCATGCGGACCCCTACTCCGTTGCTGACATCTCTTTGAGGCGCGCGTGGAACACGAACGCGCCGTCGACACGGCCTGTCGTCATAAGACGGCCGGACGGCGAGCTAGCCCATAACTCGCCGTCCAAAGGCCCGCGCCTACGGTGGCCGGGAGCCACCACGTGACCCCCGACGCCCAGGGCGTCTCCCGCGGCGGCTGGGACGTGAGGTTCTTTCCCTCTCACGTCCCGCCACCTCCTTCACTAGCATGACTGCTTCACAGAAGGTGGTGACGGCTTCCCATTCCCTCTCGCTCCGGACCATGGCTTGAACCAGGGCAGGACGCGAGAGATCGCCGCCGCCAATCGCCGCTACAAACCTGTAGTGCTTGATACTAGAACAACTAGAACAACCGCAGGCAGGTATGACAGAGTAAGGAAGTTCACGGACGCTTTTTCCGGGCCCTGCATCCTAACAGCATCCGTAACCTGGCTACGTTCCGGGGACCTCTTTGGAGAAACCGAAGGTTTTGTCTGTGCAATTATGGATGAAGTTATGATGACGAATAACTACCGGAGATTTATTGTGAAGGACGGTACGGTTGACAAATGTCGGTCATGCCACCGTCCAGGCGAATCAATCCGTCACATTTGCTCCGGATGTTCTCGTCTGGTTAACGGAGAGTACTTGCATAGACACAACCTTGTAGCCAGGATTATCCATCAGCAACTTGCTCTAAAATACAACCTCATGGAATGGGAAGTGCCGTACTATAGGTATGTGCCCGACCCAGTTCTCGAAAATGGCAGTATCACATTGAACAGGGATCAATCCATCATCACTGACAGGACTATTGTAGCCAATAAGCCTGATATAGTGGAGGTGGATCGATCAGAGCGGCGCGCAATGATTGTTGACATAACGGTCCGGCATGATGAAAACCTCGTGAAAGCCGAGAAAGATAAGCAAATCAAGTATCCTGACTTGGTTCGCGAGGTTGTCGACAAGTGGGATGTGGACTCAGCGATCATTGTGCCGATAGTCGTATCAGCCCATGGCTTAATTGCCAAGATCCTCGATCAATACCTGAGGAGGCTCTCGTTAGGCAGCTGGATCAAGGGCTTGATTCAGAAAGCGGTACTCCTGGACACGGCTTGTATTGTCAAGAGATTGTCTTTTGAGCCCTGACAGCCGGTAGTTTGGACCCTGATCCCGATACCGGTGGGCTACAATTTTTTTATATTTTTAAATATTTTTTTTTCCTTTTTTTTTAAAGAAATATTTAAAAATGAAAATGTAAGTTTTAAGAAAGTGAATTAAGAGACGTTATTTTGACTTTCATTTGAGTAGCGTGGAACTTTCGAAAATGGAATAGATCGACAATCATTCCAAAACAAACATTATTCTAATGAGAAAAGATTGATTTTACGTGGCATAGAGGAGACATCACGCCTTGACAGCGTCATTCCATCTTCCGTCCGGCATACGAGTCGGTTTTACTGCCTAGGCGCGCAAATAGCTGTTTCACATCAATAATTTTTTGTGTAAATTCAAATTTGGCTGCAAACCGTACTTTTCATGTGTCAGTTGACAGCAAGAGGTAATTGACGTTCCTATTCTTATTTAAAACGCATTGTAGTTTGACCTGAGATTGGGTTTGGCCTCTTATTTATTTTTGTAAACCACTGAAAAAATTATAATAGGTGGAAGCGAAATTCAAATTTTCTTACGTGTTTTGCAATTTGCAGTGTCAGGTTGAGTCTTGATTAAAATATGTCTCGCGGCCGCAACAAATATGGCTTTACTGAGTTATAATCATTAAAATTATCAATTCTTTTTAACAATAATTCATCATTTAACCTTGAATGACTTTTTCATCATATATCGTATTTTTTTGTGCCTTAATTCCATAAAAGATCCCAGCATCCCGTTCGTGATAGTTAACTTTAAACCCTGCAAACAGAAATAGGAGCCCCGCAGCGGTGGTTAATAAGCTCGTTTCAGTTTATTATCCGAGTCCTTGAATTTTTCACACTGATCGTATTGAACAACTACAACTCCTTGTGTTTTCAAGTCGCCGTTTTAAACATTTGTATTCGCCGACTGTTTGTCGCCCACTTAGTATTTCAGTATTTTTGTAATTTGAATTTATTTTCGCTCGTTTAAATACTACTCTTTTTAGGGTTCCGCACCCGAAGTGTAACCAACGGGGCCTGCTACGGGGTGTTACTAAGCCTCCGCTGTCCTTCCGTCCGTCCGTCTGTCTGTCAGCGGGCTGTATCTCATGATTGGTTATAGGTAGACAGTTGAATTTTTTACAGAATGTGCTATTGATCTGTCGCCGCTATATAGATGCGCACAAATAATAAAAGAAAAAATAATTAAAAGGACTCCCCTACTACGATGGTGCGTAACGGAACCCTTCATGCGCGAGTCCGACTCGCACTTAGCCAGTTTTTTTTTAATATTGCAGTATTGGTTGCAATCATACTAATATGGTGATTCTAGCTGGAAGAAACTCAGTTGTTCGTGAGCTATGAGTTGGTTGGTCCAGAGTTCCATCCCTGGTCGTATCTCGGTCGGGTCGACGAAAACGCTGGGTGCATAAGATGTGTCCATCGCTATAAGCGCGGCTCTCCCATCTTTTTCAGAGCAATCATGTGTAGGTGGTCGCAGCCACTTCCTCCTTGGGCAAATTAAATAGGTAACCGTTAAAGCAAAGACAAATGCAATCAATATTTAGAAAAGATCATTCAATTAATTTTCAATTAGGTCGCGAAACCTTAAAACTGTAAAACAAGATTACAAGCATAAATAATATCGAGCTCAAACTTTCCTTGTAACTTTCAATTCGAAATTATTTAAGTTGTCTTTGGGAAGGGTAACCGTCGACGAATTAAACTGCTAACTTCACACTCCCTCAGATCAATTTGTGGAAAGGGTTTCAACGTATCGCAGCTTGATTTTATTAATTATCTTTTAATTTTGAAATATTAATTTCGCTAAACGACTTCTGCGTCAGTTAAGTAGGTAAGGCTAAAGTATGAAACTTATAATACCTATTATTATCACTATTATGTCCATTAGGTATTAATATTACGACGGTTTTCAAGAAGGAAAGAGGAAACCACCACCATGCGCGTCTGTATAGGTACTCTACGACATTCTACTAATATTATAAATGCGAAAGTTTGTGAGGATGGGTAGATGGATGTTTGTTACTCTTTCACGCAAACTACTTACCCGATTTAGGTGAAATTTGGACATAGGATACTTTTTATCCCGGTAGTACGATCCCGTAGGACATTACCGAACTCCACGCGGGCGAAACGACGGGCATAAGTTAGTTATCTATAAAACAAGCCTTGTTTTCTCCACTGAATCAGGGTTTCGTTTCAGGGGTTTTTGATCTGCATTGCTTCGATAACAATCATTTTGTATTTTTTACCTATAAAAACTATCTTCAACTGACAATAGAGGACATGAAAACCCTGTAATACACATTCGTGTTTTTCTTCATGAATCAGCTTTTAATATAAAAGCTTGCTTGCTGACTGCTAGGTATTTAGCAAGCTTATAATGTCCATTAATTTGACAGAATTGGTCTTCCGAGAAGAATTATAGTCCGTATTTTCAGTTCAGTTGATCTAGCAGACGATTATCTATGGTTAAAGAAATTTATTTCTCAGTAAGAAATAACAAGGATTTCACTGACATGAAAAATTTTTTGAAACTTAAAATAATTTAGTATTACACGAATACACGAACTTTGACATCCAAACTAAGCAATTAATGTTTATCTTTTTATCAATTCACTATTTCTAAATTTAAAAAAAACCATCCTCGGCATTCTAATTATGTAAGAGGTTACACTAATTTGTGTCTCTATGAGAAGTCTAGATAATAGCACTGCAGTAAACATAAACGCTCTATTGCACAGATAATTTTGTGATTAAGAGGTTGGTTGGCGACTAGGCAATAAAGTTTTACAAGACTTATAAAGATCGTGTAAGCGTTGATACAATTATGCATGATACCCGAATAAATACGTATCCTAAGCTTAAGTTTGGTATCTAGATTGACTGAAAATACTGGAAGTGTATAAGCCGTGGTCAGACGAGACAGTCGTTCGCGAGCTCTCGCGCCGTCCGGTCGTTTCAGCGCAGTTTCATAGCGCGCCGACTACTGGCGCTCGGTAACTTTGTCATCGCGACACCCGCAACTTTTCATGAAAATGTGATTTTATTTTGTGGACATTTTTATTGCTGTTACGGTGACTTATTTTTTGTTTAAAAGTTTTGCTACGAGTTTTAGTTATAGGTAAGTTCTAGATATATTTACTTTTGACTGTCGTAACAATATTATATAGGTATAGTTATACCCACCTATTTGCTTTAAGAATCTTATAATAATACTTAGTATTAAAAAAAAGTTATCACTGAAAATAGGAACTTATCAAGCAGGTAGGTCATATATATTTTACTGAAACAGATTTTCAGTGAGAAGCTCTACCCACAGATGCATTCCATGGATTGATACATTAATAATATGTAGTTATAAGTTCGTGAAAATTAAAATAATTTTTCAGCTACCTAGTATTCACCTACCTAGATGACTGCTTTACATATTTAATAAAGTTTAATTACGCATTAATATTAGATTCGTATATTTTTTTAAAATACCGGTGTAAACCAATGTCATAATAGTCTCTTTCCACAACAATAATAGGTACATTGTCACTTTTATCAGTAATGTTTACATAAGCTAATATATGTAGATAAAATAAGCTTTTACAAACGTCAATCTGTGAACATTGCTGATTAATACGAGGGAAATGGTATTTCACATGGTGATATTAACCACTTTAGAAATACTTAGGTATTTCGCAGAAAATGTTGCAGCATAAGTATTATATTGCGGTTGTCAGCTCCTTACCTAGGATCTGACAACCGCAATATAGGATAGGAAGGACTTACTGGGAAAACTATCAATGCCTTATTCTGCACACAAGGAAAAACGCCGCATTGTGCCTTGAAAAAATAATAGGTAGTCTGGATGTGGTGACTCGCCATCTAGTGGTTCGTGGAACTCGAGGATCTAGTGGTTGCAAACTCTACTGCTAAGCATGAGTTGTCTTTGTTTCGACAATTCAAAAGTGCCTGTAACTGGCCTACTTGAAAATAAATGTTTTGATTTTGATTGATTTGAGCCTGGGTTCGATTCCCAGATTAGGTAGTGTTATTGAATTTTCACTTAATATAGAAATTTTCAGTAGAAGCCAGGAGTCTGTATACGTGATATGTTGATGGCAATAGGCTTCCCCCTAAATATACCGCGTATGCTTACGATGCTCAACGCTCTCGTGGAGACCAACCCTGGATTGGACTTGTTTGTTGATGAATGGAAGACGATAATGTTAGCATGTTTGTGGTACTGTTAGGAGACAGAGTAAAAGGATTACTGTACTAAATGTAATAAATAAATAAACATAGGACCAATACATAATTGTCAAAATGTGGGTGTAGTTAATGAGACACCCTCTACCTAACCTTTCGGGAATTACAGGCGTGATGTTATGTTTGTCGTTATGTAGATGAGTCCTTGCAACTGACTACTAGTACGACTGCACTTATACTATTTATTCCGTTGGACTAAATCTGAACCATTTTTTCTTCACTTGACGTCACGGATATTTCGATTGTGTTTATTTTGGCTATTCTATAGATAAATATATTTTGCAAATTCGTGATCCGAGGAAAATTGTACTTAATTGGGTAGCCACTTATATCTGAGCTGGAATGGTAATGATTTTATTTTAGGGACGACTTATTTGTTGTTGTGAAAAATCACGTTTTACGGTAGAACTCAATGTAACACTCAAAACAGGTCAAAAAAGGTTTATGGAGACATTTTCAGTAAAGTTATAAAATTTAAAACTTGTATTTGTTTAAATGTGTGGTAATGCTGGAAGTTTGACCTCTAATGTCTCAATGTAACACTCAAAACAGGTCAAAAAAGGTTTATGGAGACATTTTCAGTAAAGTTATAAAATTTAAAACTTGTATTTGTTTAAATGTGTGGTAATGCTGGAAGTTTGACCTCTAATGTCTCCGTAACTAGAACGTATGGTCCGGGACAAAAAAATCACAATGACGGGAAGAACAAGAGTCTCTCAGCTTCGTCAAGTGTGTTTTTAAACCCTTTATAATCTAACTAAATATTGCGAATCAAACGTCAGAAAAATAACTAACCAATTTAGGTGGTTTGAGATAAATCTCCACAGGCATGTGAAGCTGTTGCTATTACTATTCTATTAGTGCGGCACGCAACATCATAGTCCCCACTTTATTATTCGTATAATGAGATTTCCTAGCAGGTCCTTATCGTACACTAACCAAATGTTCGCCTTATGGTTCTGTAGTTATTTTTTTTCTATGTAGGAAATAGTCTATTGAATTTTGTTGTAGGTACGGACGATATTTGTGGGGTTCGAACTCAGAACAGGCTCTCCAGACCACACCTCATGAAATGCTGAAATATTCTTGTTCTGTGTTAAAGAAAACCCCTTAAATTATTATTCACTCCAAAATTGTGAATAGATACTGCCAGTTTTCAAATACCCGGTAGGTAACAATTGTAATATAAACAAAAAAAGTGAACGAAAAATTAACTTTAGTATAAAAAAAATAAAATAATAATAATCTTTATTAACAGGTGATTGTTAGTATCGTCATGTGTTGGTAACATCATGTTGCCATGTATTGCCACATCTAGTACAACAACTCACTTTTAGTTTAGATCCGTGTTTACTTGGTTGGTGTATGTAGTATGCACGTAGATTCTGTACGCTCATAAACATTTTATTTAAATTTAGTTTCTCAGTAAGTGAATTATTGTTAATTCTTGATGAGGAATAATGTTTTTATTCCGGGTACATCGTCGTAGAAACTTCGGAGTTTCCTGACTATTCTTCTCCATACGAAGTCCTGTTTGACGTTCAATGGCCTAATTGAAATAAATGGTTTCACTTTGACATAATTAATTTTCCTTCCTTCCCATATATTAATTTATGTTATTATTGCGTGGGTAATTATTGTGTATTTGTCTAATACAATTTATTTTAAAATTTACGTAAAACCGCAAGTGAAAGAGGTGCCTACTTCGTAAATATCTGAAAGATGTTTATAGTTTGGGGTCCCTGAAAAATGTTTTTAGGTATTCCGGCGGTTTCTAGCTTACACAAAATCAAAGCTATACATATAGCAGCTATATATATATACACAGAAAAAACGTTTGCCGGTAGCCGTTAGCCGTTAAATATCAGTTGATCACAGTTTATGAGTAGTGAAGTTCATTAGTAAAGTTCAGTAATTTTAAAGTTCAGTATATGTAGGTTAGGCATTTAAAGAAACAATTGACATTTGGCCCCGGTTGAGGCTAAGATTAACTAACTGGCCCGACCCTCACTATTCTTTTCATGTTTATATTCGACCTCAAAAAATAGAAAAATATTTGGAAAACATTGTTCTTCCAGGTTTTCTTTTATAAAAGTTGAAAGTAAGATTACCTTACCATAAAAAACCTGATCACGGATTTCATTATCAAGCGCACGAACGGTTTTGAAAACTAAAGTCGATTTTTACGCAAAGTAACGTCTGTTTGACTTTCGTAATGCGCAACCTTAGGGTAAACAGATTTTAGCAATACGATGTCATCAATGACAGTTTGTATGCATGGATGCTGAGGTCCACCAGTCAAACCACTTCGGTAATCCTACGAGAAATAACAAGTGAGCTGCAATTTTTAACTGCAAAAGATGGAAAATATGTTTTTTTTTACAGCAAAGTGTTAAAATTCTCTAAGCCAAGGGTTTAATATAATCCTAATAATCCCTTTATTAGGATTTATTATATTACCAATACAATCAAAATGATGGTTATGATTATGTCTGACATAATTTACGTACCCTAACCATAGTTACAATTATTACAGTATTCCACGTTTAGATATCTTCATATCACGATCTGCCTATGTGTGGAACAGGCTTGATTTAGGTTTCGACCTATCAACCGAAGCTCGAACATAAATACAACATGCTAACAGTAAAATGTAAAAAGAACAATCTATGAATTATAAAATATGCATGAGCTTTTGACTATCAAAAGCTCATGCATATTTCAGTGAATCGTTTACAAAGTGATTGATAGATCGATATTTTTTGTTTTCGATTTCCAAAACCCAAAAGTCAGCGGGGCCTTGTTAAAATAAAAAATAAATAAATAAAGCGCATTGGGCTCGACCGTAAGAATCTGAATTTCAGCATTTCACTTCAGTATTACAGTGGAACTATCAATACGGATGGTACGCATCAGCATATCATTAAACGTACGGCTGATTGGCTTACACAGTTCAGTATGCAATTTCCAGACTCAATTTGGAACTTTATAACTAACTTATGTTTTCATTAAACGAAATGCTCTAGGTAGTTTACTGTAACTACTTAGGTTACCCGGTTCAGAATCTCGTTAGCACATTGATGAGGCTGTCTTCCGGCACTCGATTATAGTTAGCTCGCAAACCTGACACTGATACTAACAGAACCACCGAGTGTTCAATTAATGGTCCTCGAGTTTCTACTTCACGATGACCTTGAACAAAGAACGATTACCTACTGGCTTAAAATTAGATAATTTAATTGTCTCCTTCCTTTTTGCTGTGTCAAAGTTAAAGAAATACTTATGGAACAAAGGTAGGTTTGCAAATCTAATAGTACCTATATTACATTTACAAATGCTTCAGTGTATTCATCATCATCCCTCCTGGGTCTTATCTTAATTTATTTGGGGCATCTTTTTTCCACATCTCATCTCTATTTACATCATAGGAGTAATGGTTTGGTATTTTATTAGAAACAATAAAAAACAAACAAAGTAATATTATGTCAGTGGTAAGCGAGTAGCGACATCTACGTGATCTTTGTTAATCTAGCGTTGAAGCGATTCGTCATTGAACTCTTGGGCAATCGATCATAAAGGCGCGATCGATCCCAGAACTCCATCATTTTGCCATGTTGATAAATCGAGAAGGCGCCAGAGATGCTACGAATAACTAAGATAAAACTCCGACGTAAAAATCTACAAAAAAGTGGAATCAGCTTTCAAAGTTCACCAAAGCCTGCAAAGTGGTAAGCAAGTTTTGGTAGTAAACATGAAGGTCTTAATGGAATGACAGCAAAGGTTTGTTCTCGGCAAAGTAAAAACGCATTTGTAGAATAGTTCCGAAGAAGATGAAAGGGAAAGAAAAACAGCTCATAAGTGCGGTTTGAACGGAACTAGGAGTAAAAGGGTATAAAGTTCTCAACAAGACGTGAACGGTTTATAGGTTTCAAGACGAGGCGAGCTTAAATAAGCCCTTGGGGATCATTCGTAGATATAGCAATATTGGATTCTTACTACTGAAGTTGACGGACAATGTTTTACAGACTAAAGGTATTTATTATTAAATCAGGTGTTAAAAATGTTTGTTGACACACTCATAAATACATTTGTCAACAAGTCGTTCGTCGACGGTAGCAATAGGTAGAAGCGCTATATTTAATAAAAAGAAAGAGAAAACGCAGAATAACCGAATATTTCGGTCATTGTAGCAAATCAATATGACATGTTGTTGTTTAGTCTCTCAGCGCGATTCGTGAATGAATATTTACAGAATTTACACAGACAGATAATTTTATACCATGACCAAACGAGAACGATTATAGAAACAGTCGAGACTTTCAAAGAAAACATTCTTATGAACGATGCTTCCCTATCAAATCCACAAAGAATAATATTTGGACACTATAATTTATTATGATAATCTTAAGATAACATCTGCAAATAGAAGTTCACACTTTATTAGAATAATGTTATTAGCACGAATTCCTACAGTTCAGCGTAACATTCAAAATATGTATTACATCGATGAAAATATTCGTGTCCGTAGTTATGTAGTCTAAGAACATACCTATTGGGAATGTCACTAACATGAAAGATTTTAGACGATTTTCGATCCACTCTCAAAATGTATAATCGTAGACCTTGTTGAAGATAATTTGACATTTTGATATTTTTACAGTCGCTTTTTGATCAGCTTAGCCTCATAAAGTTGTTCCACTCGGCGAAATCTATTAAATTGGCGAAACACTCTCACAGGAGTGACCGATCCGGTCTTATTACAGTAATATTGTCCAAATGTGGCAGTAATAAAATATAAATAACGTTATGGGTTTCAGTAACTGCGGAATTATTATCGTTATACCAACACGGTATAATTGGCACACCCACAACGGTAATTTATTGTATTAATCGATGCGCAGGACATAAAATGTGTACATCCAGAAAATAATGGAAATCGTTTGAACCCTCGGCGGTAAATCAAGTCCTCCAATATGGAAGGGCTGGTAGAAATCTGTATTTAGCAAATGTGAAATTAATCCTTTGAAATATAAATAGCGTGTCTTTTGAAGACGATTGAGCTGGCTGGCAAGTTGGATAATGTGTTTAAATATTCAAATAAAGAACTGACAAGACAAAGCGTGCGTCCGTTTAGCAATTAGAGAAGGGACACTGAGGGGGCCGTCAAATCCAGAGGAATTTCTTTGCCGTTCCTTTTGAAAGTAGCTACGGGCTGGTGATTTCAATGTGTTCAATAATGTTCAATGTGTACAGAAGTATGCCACATATGCTTGTTGAAGAGTGTATATTTTCTGTCTGATTTACCTTTGTATTTAAAATGTTGTTTAAGACTCTTCAAAATATTTTACTTTAGCGCTTGTGTAACACTTTAATTGTCCATGTACATCGATTGTTTTATGGTGTGTCATGCTTTACATTTTTGCAACTATTCTCTAGAGTAATTAAAGTAATTAGTGACTCGGTTTCTACGTAATTCAATTTTGTAAAGTATCATAAGAATTTATTACTTTTAACAATTCAAATCCCATTGTTATTGACCTAGAAGCTTTTAGAAAACTTGCTTAATTAATTACGAAATGCTTTTGAATAGATGACAAATCATGTACTTAGGCACTCTCCATTAATCTTGAATAAATATTTTGACGGGCGAAGATCACTAAAGAGAGTACTTAAGTCCTTTCTTTTGAATTGAAAAAATCAAAAACGTTGCACAATAGGTACACCTATTTCAATTACTGTAGAGTCTATAACTTTATTTACCTATATATATATATTACTATCTGGCGAGGATCCTAACTTTTAGATTTATGTTTCTCAGTACAATTTGAGGAACAATGTTGTGTTATTTACAATTCCTTCCTCCTCCCTTGAAATTCTTTGCACAGTAAAGTTTTTGGTTGTTGCATCAAATTTCAGGCTCATTCAGAGGCAAGGAATTTATAATTTTAAACTTTCATGTGGATAGAAGCAAAGATAAGAATGCACATTTTTATTCTAATGCTTCGAAGAGAGGGCTTAGAAGACTACTAGTTTTGTAACGTTTATTTGAAATACGAATAATTTATAAAGTGTGCACATCAGTGCATAAAGTCTGTAAAAATATAGTACCTATCATTTATAATAGCACCAGCTATTTATAAATACAATGATTTAGTAATTCTTCGTAAAAAATCTGTTATTTCTTCTGTGGATATTTTAAACTATTATAATGTTTAAGATGTTCATTAAAGCTCATAGTTTCGGTGGAAACGGTTCGTTATTATTATACTTATCTGGTCATCATCTGCTAAGCCTTTTCTCTACTATGTTGGGGTCGCCTTCCAGTCTAACCGGGTGCAGCTGAATACCAGTATTATAATGCCTATCTGACCTCCACAACCCAGTTAGTATACTGGGTAATACTATCGTAGTACCCCTTCGTAAGACTAGTTGTCATACTTTCGGGCAACTGATTACCTGTAACGACTTGCAAAGATCTATAAATTATAGGCCGGACCAAAGGCTTAACGTGCTTTCCAAGGTACGGAGGAGGCTCGGTTTGTAATGGGTGGTCACCCATCTACGGAAAAACCTAGGCAACACAGTATAGGTATTCAATACATAGATACACCCAAGAAATGTGCATTTGATTATTTTCTTCTAATATTTCCTACTAATTAGGTATACATATAATTATGTATTATGTAATATTATTTTGTTTACTAGATATTTCAGATTTATTTTGAGAACGCGCATTGCTATAGAGTTTGATACTAAAGGAAAAATTTCCTTTGGAAAATATTATAATAACGTACTTACCTATTTATGAAGGTCGCAATTTGAAGCAAGACGCCACATTCACTGCGCGCAAACTTACTGCTCTGGATTCGACGTGACATTTCGTATACGAGTTACAAACCTGTATCAAATGTCATATGAGTTAGAACCACTCTTAGAACGTACGCGTACGGCATATAAAATACTGCACTTGATACAGCCAGCCGTAGCCTTAAAAAATACTTACCTATCTACAAATAAAAAGAATAGTCGCCAATGACTGCACTTTATTCCTACATGCAATTATTTTTTTTAATTTCTCAAAATGTGCGAGATGCGGAAAAATTACATTCGTTCAAACGGGAAATTTGTTAAAAGACAATTGGGAAATAAACGGAGGAACTGAAACTTGGATATAAGAATATTATTGAGAAATAGTAGGAGAGCGTTTCCTTTGAGATATGACCGAGCCCGTTAGAAGCTTTTTATTGTTGGCCTGATGCCAGAAATCCTAGTAATGCTTTACAATACAGTGCCCGTGTCAATACTCCTGTGATTTAATTATCAATGTTTTGACTTGTCTCAATTATATTATTCTTGTTCGGTACACTCACGATTGCAGCGCGCTGATTTTAGGTGGAGTTTTCTTTCAGTCTTTCATTTTGGGCTATCTATTTTTTAGTCTTACGTCGAAGTAAGTATTATAACAAACAAACCTTGCTTTACTCAGCGTACTAAATCCATATCATGTTGGAACTAATCTGGATAAAAGGACTGGTTGTTTGTTTTGATACCGGTGCGTCGTTTGTTTGTCAACCCGTTCGATAACGCGGCGCTCTTGTTAACATGTTTAGTGTGGACGACATGTTGCCTTGTTAGTGTCGGCCATTAGTGACATGCAGGGTTTGGACGTGAACTGATTTCTATGGGTTGTGTTCGCAATAGAAGGTTCAATGTATTGTGTGGAGACCAAATCTTTGACGACGCTATTATTGTAATAATATGTCGGATCTTGTTGAACTGACAAACTATTCATTTATTCCAATATTTTAAGTCAATTACAGAGTTTTAATATTTCGCGTTATTTTTGGTTAGAGGCGTATTTACAAAGGTAGGTATCTAAAAAAGATTTAAATCCTTAAAAATTTTGCTTACTACATTACAATCCGAAGAGTATTAAAAGTAGAAACATTTACTTAATTTGCTTTGACACTACAGTAGGTCCTCAGTATTAGATAATCCTACATTTTCTGATTTAAATATCCTAAAATGGAGGTTAACGCTGCAACTTTCTCCAATATTTTCTTTTACAAAATCATTTAGGCCTTCAGCATCAAGGCAGGCGTTACAAAGCTAATTACTTAAGAAAGCTACGGTTGTCAGTACCATTCCAAAACCTATTGAAAGAACTTTGTCTGAAGAATTAGTTTCGTCTTTAGTAAACTTAGATTGAAAATAAATTATTCGCTGTTGAAATTAGCTTTGAAGTAACAATGTTTATTCTGCAACTCAATAAAATAGGCGAATATTCAATTGTTTTCTCTGCTTCGATATACGAATGTTCATTGTTTTATCTGTGCTAGGCAGCTGTCTTTAAAATTGGATTAACTCGTCATGGCCAGTAATAAATAAGTCGGTGTAAACAATGCTGCGGCTGTACGGCTTTATAAAATTTTACAATTTTGTTTGTAGACATAAAATGGTTTTAATGTTGCCGTTAACTGTTGGGATAGATACTGAAAACACAAGGCGTAAGCGATGGTACACTGGGTTTTCAGTTTTATAGGTGTCATAACGAGGAGAAATGCATAAAATGGAGTGTGTTCGACATGTTAGTTGTGCAGTAACATTCCTGGGAAGTTAGAGCTAATCAATAGTGTTACGTGACTTAACGTGGCTCGTCCGTCGATGTGCTTCGATGACGACCAAGTTGGAAATTGTTACATGCAGTATTTAAGACAAACAAGAGCACTGTTTTGCGGAAATTATACGTGTTAAGTCTGCAAGCATTAATTTTATTTGTTACTGTTATTTGTCACATATTATATATATATGGGGAATGTGGGAAGACAACCGACTAGGTGGACAGACGATCTCATTAAAATGGCCGGAAGAAACTGGACAGCCATGACACAAAACCGCTAAAAGTGGAGAGATTTGAAAGAGACCTACACTCAGCATTGGGTGGGCTAAGGTTGAAGAAGAGAGGGAGATAAATATATGTTATGAACTTTTCATTTAATTTACTACTTGAACATCGAATGCATTCGTTGTGGCTACGATTGACATAAATATAATAAGACTTTTCTGTAGTGACGGTCGCTCCAACGCTAGCCAAGGGTTAGTAACTCGCGTGGGTTGATAAACAGCTGATCTTTCTGAACAGACTGTATACATTTCTTTCATTATCATATTGCTGAAGATTTACATAACATAGGTCGATGCTTATATTTTTAGAAGGGGAAGATAGAAGTGCACTTACTGCTAAACCATTTTCTAATAAGAAATTAGATAGCACTACTTCCATGGGGTCACCTATTTCACCCTACCTCTAAAACCAGCACAACAGTTTGCTTGGCTTTACAATTGAAACTAGGTACAACGCATTGAACTCGAGCTTAAATTTTACATTCAGGGAATAAGTTTTTCTGGAAAATTTTAATTGACAAGGACAAAGTAATATCATTTTCGTCCTTATCTTAGTGGTCGCAAGTGGTGCCAGGTTGGGCAAACTGTAATTAGGTTTTTTATTGGGAATTCCCCAGTAGAAGCCCGGTGCCTGAATCGGTGCTCGGTTGGTAATAAGCTCGTCCCGCATTGATTATGTGGTGTGCTTGCCAGCGCCTTAAAATAGAATTTATTTCCCTAAAAATTTCGAATTTATGTAACAGAGGCGTTGCCCGCGCAAAATTGTTAAAAAATTAATGCAATGGCAGTTCGCTCCATCGTCAACTGGGGTGGCGTAGGTGACTCCCACGAGTTAGGCTCATCTTGCTTCATTGACGATTTGCTTTTCTCATCCTAGCGTCTCCTAAATTCCATACTTATAATACCTACATAACGCAGTCAGTATACCTATCCTATGCTTACGATGAACCAAACGGAAGCGGAACAGTTTTACCACTCAGAAACTATGTTATGTCAGGTAAATGCCTGCAAACGACGACATCGGGAAGGGGACGGTCACTTCTGTGGAGTTTGCTTTACGAGTGTAGGAACTGGAGTTAGACCACTGTCAACTTGATACTTCAAGGACTTAGGTACTGTGTGGTAGAATAAGTTGTTTAAACTGTGGAACAGTCCATTTTATTATATTGAATCTTGAACAATCTGAACATATTCCTCGAGAGAGTTAAATAAATTCTTCGAACAGTAAAAAGGTTCTATAAGCCTGGCTTTAGCGTAGGACACACTTACAGGGCTTACAAGAGTCTCGTATCGTTCAGACTGAAACAAAAGGTCGTACAAAATTAACCAGATGTAAAAGCAGTTATAAGAAATAGCATCGCGTTCATTTTACCTTTGGATAAAGTATGAATGTCAAAAGTTTAATCTCATCACTCGATAATTTGAAGCATTTAATTGCGTTAATGTTTCAGTAAATGTTTGTATTGAAATCGAGTGACTGTGTAATGGTGTGTCTGCCTCGTTTATTTTGACTTGAATTAGTGCAAAAACAAACAAGTTTTTATTAAGTTCCGCAATTCGTGTTTGTGCGACAATTATTTCTGGTAAACAGGGAACAGCAACATAACTAGGTTACGTAATGCCCAACTAGATATAGAACATCGTTAATTAAATAATTACCTTAATTGGATACAAATGTGTTAAACCTATAGTCGTTTATGCAAAGAGTATCTTAAGTTGTATTAACAAGGCAGTTTAAGAGAAACCTTACGTTGTCCGCGATAGATTCAAGATTATTGTAACGTGCGGCTGCAATATTGTTAAATTAAAATTCTCTTTGGCTTCTTGTTATACTTCGGTTGTTTTAACAAAAACAAATTCAGTTTCTCACACAAAGTTTTCAGTGTTTTCCTTCATGCCATAATTTTTATAGCAAATGAAAACATGATATCAGAGGATATAAAATATTACGTACCTACATGACAGATCTGGAGCTGGAGCAAATTGCATCTTTTCTGTAGGAGATCTGTATTGCTGTGACTCGGATTTCCTCAGATAAAATGTAATAACGTCTGCATCTTTTAGAACGCTGCCCTGCCCACACGTTTGACGCGATGTCTCGCTGTATATCTGAAGAGTCTGCGGGTTTTGATTGTTGCTCATCGCGATGATATTTTTAGTGAGTTTCCGGAGAAAGAATTAAGTATACGACATCATGCGAGTATATCTAGTGGTGACGGAGACACTAGCTTTCGTAACGTATCTTTATAATTCCATTCGCCCAAGCAATGCTATTAATTAACTACAGTTTGCGCCAAAGGATAATAAACTTTATTGAAATGTTGCCAAAGAGTATTGGTATTGATAAGTAACGTAATTTGTATTTGTAGGTTCAAAAAATATGTTCGTTTTGCATTGGCATGCAGTTTGCACACACATCTTCGAAGCTCAAAAAGTTGTAGCAGTTATTGTTGCTATTCAGAACTCGGACGAATATTGTCGTATTCGTGGGATCGTTTATTTTGGGTGGTAGAGAGACGAGAGCGTTGACTCAGTAAGATTACGATTTAAATATAGGCGGGGGCGAGTTGCCAAATCATTGGGGAAATGTTCCGATCCAGCATCGTGGCACAAGAATTTCATATGCAATTGTTTCATTAGGGGGCATGAACTCAATCTTGATATCACATAGATGACACACATTCCTTGACGTCAATGGATTCTGGATTCTTGAACGTAAATATTAAAGTTAATGAGATAGAAATATGGCTCGGAGTAGCCTGAGCCATATTTCTATCTCATTCATTCGCCTAAGCTTATAAAACATTATTGTCATACGATGTTTTCATTACTGAAGCCGATGGAAATTAAAACAATGTTAAGGTAGGACAAGACTTTATAGATAGCTACAGAATTTTCTTTCTAGGTGAATATTCTCGGTACAGTCGCGTATAAAGTCTAAAGTCCGCGTAAGCTACTCCTTGATAGAAAGCTCCATGTTCTAGGTATAGATAGGTTCATATCCAATCATGTTAGATTACTCCCGGGATGATCAATGCAAACTTTACCATCCCTTCATTTGCCCACGCTTCTCTTCTCTGAAACGCGAGCTTCTTTTTTTGATGATAAGGATTTTTACTTTTAGATTTAGGTGTCCATTTTATCGTATTCTTGGAGAAAATTACCGGAAGATTGTCGCCATGAGTATAAATTGTTTGGAGTACGACTCGATTCAGTAGTTTTCATTTGGTTAACTCATTTATACAAACAAAACTTGGTTGGTTAACTTGTCTAAACATGCAAATTAGACACCTAATTGTGAAATGTAATTCCGAGTGCTTCAAAAACATTGGGTAATATTAAGCAGATTAAGTAATCTTATTATTGTAGTAATGTTCCATAATTGTGGCGTTCCTCGGTCCTGTGGGTTCTGCTTTGTTTCAAGTAACTGGAAGATAATTGAGTAAAAATTATTAACACAAGAACTATAGGTACTTATCTACTGATTGTATAGGCGAGCAATATGCTAATTACATTTTTATGACACTCTTTCTTATTTAGTCCCTAACTTGGCCTCTGACTTGGCTTTACATGCCGTTGAGAAATATTTTTTAGGCATACTATTTTCCTCATGATGTTTTCTTTCACCGAAGCAAGTGATAATTGTACAATACGCACATGAATCCGAAAAATCCGAAGTGCGTATCTTGGGCTCGAATTTGAGACCTATGACTTGCTAGTCCGACGGTCACACCACTAGGCCATCACTACTTAACTATGCTAGGCTTTGACCCTGGTTTAGGAAACATTAAAAGGACTACAGAGTGTGAGCCTCAATACAAATTAACTTCTTAACCGCCTTCGAAAAAGGAGGAGGTTCTGGGTTCGTGTGTAAGTATTTTTTTTCATGAAAAATGTAGTTAAGACGTCAAATGTAAGTTTACTTCACATTGCGTGCGTGCTAGGACAAGGTAATGAAATCTATTTTCTGTGCACTAGAATTATGCAGTTCTTAATGTTTTTTCTACATGTTTAGATAAACTTGACTGATAACGATTATAGAACATAATAATAAACATGCAACATGTTTCTTAAGTATTTTTAGCAAGCTATAACTAAGATTTTATAACTACAATTTTACAAGTTGTATTTCAATGGTACATATTCTGTATACGGCTCGAAGAACTCTATCAAAACCTTATTTCGATTTGTTTTTTAAGTAATGGCACCAATAAAATATATTGGCTAGTGATGATGGGATTCTCGCGTTCATCGTGGTCATAGTTATCTTTCAAACGAAATTCTCGATTTAAATGTAATGTAGTAAGAGCTGCTACAAAATCTCGCAGCGATAAAAAAGGCACTGCCATATCTACTCAGCTTTTTTCTTTGTTTAAAAAGTTGGCTCTGCAATAAGGTTTTATTTTAAAAGGCATTTACTTTCATCGAATGATTTATTCTTTAGTTTTTTTTTCATAGATTAATATTTCATTCTAGTTTATAGAGGATTATTTTTTATTTTTTATCCTGCTCATAAATCATTCAAACAAATTGAGTACAAAAGGTTTAGCTCGGATGTAGATTTTACTTTTAATTAATTTATTTTTCTATACCTACCTATACAGGGTGTAAACAGACCCTTCACATTCAAGCATTCAGTACATCAAACCAAGTAATTTTACGCAAAAATTATTGCTGGGAATCGACTTTTTTTTTTGGGATGAAAAATCACGTTTTACGGTAGGACTCGATGGAAAGCACTAAGCATTGTGCTGATGAATGGATTGAATAGTACGGGGGTCGTGGAGGTGTGTAAAGTAAAAATCTTACATTAAAAACGTGTATTTAAAAAAAAAAACTTGAGAAAAAGTTGGAACATTGACCCCCAATATCTCCGTAACTAGAAGGTTCCCAGGTATGGTCTAGAACAAAAAAATTATCGCAAAGACGGGGAGAATAAGTGCCTTTAGGCTATGTTTAAAGCTATTTACACCCTTCTTAGGTGGTACGAATTTTAGGTACTTCTCACACATACTGCTTAGGTAGGTCATGTTTGTGTGAGAAGTACTACCTAAATAACATAAAACCGTTGGCAGGAACCCCGGAAAACAGATTATATGACGACTGGGGAACAACTTTTTAAGGATCACATTAAAACTTCATCCGTTGGGAATAGGATTCCTACACATATGGCCCATTACAAACATTTTATTTGATAGTAAAACTTCTTTGTTCACTGGAAATATCACTTCCATTAAAATTATTAGCTCACTTATACTTAACGTCTAAATATTTTAGAAGGCCCATGACCCATTTTAGTTTGAACAATAAAAGAGGCGTGTTGGTATAAAATATGTCTATTTTAGCCCTACCTCCATACAGGTTTCTCAACTAGTATAGGATACAGGAAATGTATGTATTTCATAGTTTTTTTTTATATCCTTGTCTGGTGGGAAAATATCCAGTACCTAACACTGGTTTTTGGAAAAATATTTTTATATTTATTTTTATGTGATAGTTATCAGTCAGAAAACGAATTGTGGTCGATAACAAGCATCATTATAATATCAAAACACTGCGGTTTAGGCAAGTTCTATTTACGAATATTTTGGGTACATGTTGTACTAACCACTTCCTGTAGACCGTGATTGTAGCAATGTTTGAAATACTACCCACTAAATTCTTTATTAATATTATTTTTTAATAATATACTATTATTTAAAACAATGGTGAATATTATTTCTACTTTATGGAGTTGATTTGGAGCCGAGAACTGCAGTGACAATTGCCCACGTGTATCAAACGGCGTTTTACATACACTTAAGAAGAAATAATTTTATTAACATTATATAACGTAAATAATAACGTTTATTTATGATATTCTATTTATAAACACAATAAAATAAATGGCTCTAAAGGCATACCTCTTAGCTGAAATTAAAAAAAAAAACAATCACCGCTGACTGGATTTGACCACTTTCGACTCAGTTATCTGTGGAAATAGAACACCAATAGAAATAAATGAAAAGAAATCATTAGTGTGAAATACACTGCATTCTGAACTTAATAGAAATGTTAGTACGATAAGAGCCAGTTATCGAGGAAGTATATTGAAAATATATTTTTAGCAGTTTGGTACGAACGTAAGAAGATCAATTCCCAAATAGTATTTATGGATATTTTTCTAGAACAATAAAAAAAATAATAAAGTCTCTTTACTAAAGGTAAGTGTAGCTGTTATAGAGACCCCTATTTAAGGACACAACATTTAAAATTATTTCCAATGGTTAACGAAGGATATGGCGAAAGCCTTTGCCCAGCATTGGGACGTACAAGGCTACAAAAAAGAAAAGAATTGTCAAGGATTTAGAGGCTGACAGTATTTCACACCCTTGACATTATACTTATTCCTTTAGTAAAATCATCTTTAGTGACAATAGAATACACTATTTCTATTTCAACTTGATTTAATGAGGACGGTAGCGGAGGGCAGTGGGCAGAATAACCTCGTGACATTGGATATCCGATAAAGGAAACTGTCTTTGTTATTTCTAATGAGCGTTCAGCCATACTCGCAACTACAACTATTTTAATTAATAGTCCTTGAAAGCAAACTACTGGAGAAAATGCTTAGATAAATTAAGTTATCATCTTCAAATATTGTTAGAAGAGAAAATTCTGTTATGTCTTTATCCCTATCACTACATAGTATAAAACAAAGTCTCTTCCCGCTGTCTGTCTGTCCCTATGTAAGCTTGGATCTTTAAAACTACGCAACGGAGTTTGATGCGGTTTTTTTAATAGATAGAGTGATTCAAGAGGAAAGTTTATATGTATATATTGCACCCGTGCGAAGCCGGGGCGGGTCGCTAGTTCCATATAAAAAATACTTATTAAGGTCACCTATCCAGATTAAATGATAATCATAGTAGGTTGCTAAGCTCGTTACTATTCGGTGGGCGTTCGTAGGCCGTCGCTTATGTATATACCTATCTTACGTTAGGTGATTATGGAAAATTATACCACTCATCGACTAAGTTCTATAATTGGAATGCCTACGTCCAGCAATGGGATTTTCTCGATAATCATGATGACACCGAGCTTTGTACAATCAGCACTTGGACAGCAAAATTCGAAAAGCTTAATGATACTTTGTTTGCAAAATCTAGTTCAAAAAGTATTTTTGTAATCGAATCCATTCGGCCCTTGACAAGGTTGTGCCCACAAAGAAATAGAAAAATTGCCAAAGTTTAGAATTGATGTCGCCACCCGAGGGTGAGTAAGGACATAAATTAACAAACTTTAGCACAGCACAGGTGATTTATAAACATTTAGCTTGCAGGCCAAGTTTCTAAGTTATGTACACAATATAAAACATAAACCGTTGACTCATTAGTTGAGAAACCATACATACAGATGTCATACTTAAGAATAACCCCAAATTGTGAAAATTGAATAGCTCTCGTTTTAATCAAATCGAATCAAAATCATTTATTATAATCCATTTAAGATAATATGCATTCATTTAAAATAAAAATTAACAATTATAAAAATTAAAACTTCAATCACAATCAGCATATACAAAAATAATCAATTATTCACTTTGTGATTAATATTTAGAAAAGTTAAGGTCTACTTCTAAGTTGTATCTGTTGTTTGATCTAAATGATTATTTTTTTTGCTATTTAACATACAGGGGAAATGTTTTACTTTTAAATTAGTTTATTTGGTCACTGTTAATAATGATTTCTATTGTAATTCTTTTAATTTTATAATTTAGTGTAAAATTTCGACACAATGTAAAAAACACAATGAAATAAATGAAATGAAATAATCGTTTGAAACCAAGCTATATTTCACATCAGTCGTTCATCAAGACATAGCATCTTTCAATAAGTATGAGATGTAGCAGTAACAGTTCTTTGATCAGTTCATACTTCAAACAGCCGCTTCAGAAGTTTTGTAACTTGCTTGTTCAGTAATCAACAGAACGAGCCACACATTCCAAACGCTAATTTTAGATATCATTTTATAGTGTACTTAAAAGTAGACACGCTTCAGAGAAAGAAAATAGAAATGAGCTAGTATATTGCGTGCAACAAACCACACATATGTACATAAATTCTTACAGTATACTATTATTGTAGCCTTAACGTACTATGTCTTACACGGCTTCAAGTATACTTTTGGGATTCAGGTTGGGCTAAGGATGACCGCCATAACTTACCGGCTGGATAACTGCATTAATAAATAATGTTATAGATAGTTGAACAGATGTTACTGGATATTTAATGAGGACGCTATAGTCTATACCAGTCTATAGCTCCCACACTAAGACGGTACATGGTACACTACTGCAAATATCCAGCTGTTAGCCCGCTCTTGCATATTCAGTTGATGCAAAGCGGTAAATTCGCTGAATTGAAAAACACAGGACCGACTGTAATGGATTTATAAAATTGATTTCGGGTCACGTGGTATTTACAACATGATGCTGAGAGGGAATTGTACGACATATTCTGTAATTAGTTTCGTGAAAACTATTTTGAAGATAAATGTTTGAAATTAAGAGATGAATAAAAACAAGACCACGACTGACGCTTTGTGATAATACTCTTGTGCCACGAAATTCGTGTTGTGGCATTTTCAAGAACGTTCAGACCGCTTTTCAGCGACAAACTTAAATTTTCCGCAAAGCGAAATTTCAGTTGTGGGTTTCTTGAAATTTTGGTAGGTACCTATTTTTTAGCGTTTGTCGATGAAGAAGCTTGCTACAGTCTTCAGGATTACGTTTCGAAATGGCTTGGCCTGTATCTTTCACTGATCATATATGGATACAAATATTTACTGAAAGTCATAAAAGCTCTCTTAATCACTATTCTGTGAAACTTTGCTCCACAAAATGTAGATTTGTCACTTGGGTTGTACCAAGTGTGCTATATTTTGGCAAATTAAATAATTTGATGATGAAAATCCAGTATCCCAAGTACAAATTTTTTTGAAAGCTGCATTGTGGTCATCAATTTAAATTAGAGTCAGGTGTTCGGCCTTGATTTGGAAAACAAACCCCCAAATAAATGACTGTAAGTCGAACAAAGCAGCTCGTTTTTAAATAACTTTGAGGAAAATGTGAATAAATGGAAGCACATACTCGGTTCGATTTCACTCAGTGAGTGAAGTCGGTGTTTACCTGCATGATAAATTCTTTGGGTCCAAATCTCGATGCTGAATTCCCACAGGTTTAAGTTCGGCTAAGATTGCTCAAATGTATTCTGTGTGTACGCTGGTAGCTGGTACTTCGACCTTTGTAATCCTTAGATGCTTTATGTATGTGAGGTAGAATAATAAATGGGCTACATCAATAAAATGTTTTGGAACAGAATTCAACTTTTGTTGGTTAACTTATTTTTATTTCGGAGAGTCATCTGGTTTTCTGTCTGTCTAATTATGAAAATCGTGCCTTCTGTGAAGTTCAAAAGTCCGCGCTGTTGTTTTATTTCATTCCTTTATCCTCACAGAGTGATGAATATGTAAATTGGCGTCTAGTGGAGTAGCGGCATTTCCTCGATAGGTATGATAAAATATTCTGTGAAATTTAATTTACAGGGGTTCCGTATTCTAATTGGAGGATTATAAACTGATTTCACAAAGTAGGTGCTAATTTGGTTAAATGGATGCTTTTAGCGTTTTAGTGTCGCGGGGAAAATCTACGTAGATATTAATTAATGGTTTCTGTTACTTACGCTTAACTAACTTAAGTTTATGGTCTGTCACACGTTGATGTGGTATGACTTTGAACAGTGAATATTATAGAGCGATGTTTCGGGGTCTGAGGTGACTGCTGAGATGACGAGTAATAGAAAAGTATGGAAGAAGAAGACACGCTGCGCCGACCCCAAATAAATTGGGCTAAGGGTGGGAGAACGATGATGATGATGATGATGTTTAGGCGTCTGCCAAAACCTTATGTTGACATAAGCTAGTTATGAAGGTCGCGTAGTTTGTCCTATCCCTACAGCCTACTCTCACTTACGCAGATATTGGTTTTAACCCCCGAATCAACATGTAAATTATCTAATTACTAAATGTACTACTGAGTGTAATAGTGAGTGTTCTCCCAGATAAGCTCTTTGCAATTTACATAGTTAATGGAACTGTGTTATCTTCGCAATCTCTATCAGAGATATAAAATAAATCACGCTGCAGCTCGACATTACGGATTTAAAAGTTGGTTAACACGTTTTTTGCAAAATGGTTGGACACCATCCAATGAAACTAAAATCGTTTTGAATATTGGCGACTTTTAATTGTTAACTAGCGCTGAACGCATCTTTGAATTGTAAACTGTTCTGCTGCCGATTCTTTACGCTTTCGCAGTTTGTACGTTATGATAAAAATGCCTGCATCAGTAGAAGGTATTATCTTGATAATAGCTTCTGCTGATGCAGGCATTTTCATCCAGTAATAGTATCATCGCAAAGTCATAGCTGCCAATAAATGGAACTAACAACGAATATTTTTTCCAACTAAAGGGAGTAACAATACCCTTAACGAAGTCGAAAGGCACTTGTTCTCCCCGTCAGTTCGATATTTTTTTTGTTCTCTAGACTATACCTGGGAACCTTCTAGTTACGGAGATATTGGGCGTCAAAATTCCAACTTTTTCACATGTTTTTTTTTTAAATACATGTTTTTAATGTAAGATTTTTACTTATAACACCTCCACCACCCCCGTACTATTCAATCCATCCATCAGCACAATCATTTGAGACCATTACATTGAGTCCTACGGTAGGACTCAATGTAACGCTCTCAAAAGTGATTTTTCATTCCAAAAAAAAAGTCGTTTCCCAGCAATAAGTTTTGCGTAAAGTTACTTAGTTTAATCTACATAATGCTTGGTTGACGGCTTCGTGAAGGGTCCGTTGACACCCTATATGTTACTCTACACTTCTACAGTCTACACGATCTTTGATGAAAACCAAATGTCAATTAAGGGTATTACATAGTCCAAAAAATTCCAATACGAAACGCTCTATTTTGGGTTAATTATCTCAAAAATTAACATGAAATTAAAAATATAGGTAATTAGGTATGCTTTTAGTAAATTGTACCTTTCATAAAGGAAAATTGGTAGTTTCACATTTCAAATCTGATGATTGATGTCAAAAAAACAATTTTCTTAGAAATTAAACATGTAATTATTTATTTACATTCTTAAACCAAAGAGGATGTGATATATTTTCCCGAAAAATATGACTAGGTACGTTTGATGGAGTCCAGTCCAGGGATTTTTCTAGAGTAATACTTTTAATAGTATTTATTTATTATTAGGCTTCTCTACAATGAGTACACTGTAACATTATAATTTGTACATTGTACATTGTACAACTTAAGTCCAAGCGCCTCATCACTTACAGAAAAGCACAGCATGCACAAATAAATACACCATTAAATATACAACATTATTTTTAGTATATGCGAAACCTGAATATAGTTTGTTCAGAATAAGTAACTGAATCGATTCCAATAATTTTTAACCCATGTCAAAAAAATATTTAAAAAAGTTACAAGTTGGATACCGAGCGACATTAAGTACCTATCGCAATCATTTAGGTACCTACTGCCAAATTATTATTATCAATGAGCTCAAGACGACGCTGGAGGCGCGTGCGCAGGCGAGCTCCGTGGTGACCACGTTTTTGAGCGGACAACCAAGTAACAGAACAAGCTTATAACTTTGTGATTTTTCATGATACAGTTTTGAAATTTTGTAATTTTTTTTACTAGACACATGTTTCAGGTTTCGCATATACTAAAACTAATGTTGTATATAGTATAGCGAGACACAAACGCATTTGATTGCAAATCGATCATAAATCCATTCAATAGACAAGAGAATGGTTGCTCCTGCACATACCTATTCAGTAATTTTGTTTTATGATCTTCAACATAATAAGTTTTAATGAAAATAGGGTCTTTGTTTGCTCCTTCTATTGTTCCGTCATCTACGAGTATAAAATGATGGCCTTCTTCACAGCATTTACATTTTCCGCAATTTCTTTATTCTACCCATCCTTACCGATATACTTACCAGATGATAATGTTTACCATTAAATTGTTGAGTCATGAAAATATTTGGCTCTCATTAGTTAGTGGTTGTAAATATGTGCTTATCTTTCATCTTATTTCATCCTGTTATGTACAAGGCGACTGCTCGAAAAATACTTCGTTATCCCAGCGTTT
This sequence comes from Noctua janthe, assembly GCA_910589295.1. Taxonomy (NCBI): domain Eukaryota; kingdom Metazoa; phylum Arthropoda; class Insecta; order Lepidoptera; family Noctuidae; genus Noctua; species Noctua janthe. The sequence goes on from OU342560.1 coordinate 8,687,232, forward strand.
CCTGCTGGCGCCTCCACCAGTCCTCATTTCCTGTTTAGTTAAAAAATATACCACGAAATAACAATTTTCCGCGCAATTATGTTAGCCGAGCAATCCAAAAAAATGATTTATGTTCAGCACTGGTACTTATGCAAACAAGTAATTAATGCCTCCATTAATTAATTCTAAGCAAAATGAAGCTGTGTTATAAATCTCATAATTGGCTTGAACCGACGTATTGAGGGGTGATTAATTGCCATTTTGGCTGCTTTTAGTTCTCGCTCATTTTCTCTAATAGAGCTTGTCGGGCGCTTAAATACTATGACGTTGATCTTACTTTATCCTCGCTAGAATAACACGAAATTGTCATTTCAAACTATTATAATGGCCAGTGCTATTTAGATTTTGAGCACCTAAATAGATAAGCCTGAGAATACTAGATAGTCGTTCGTAGTTTAACTTTCTAGCTTCAAGTTTAGCAAACATCGTGCATAGGTCGAAGTTTGATGCGAAGTTTATTTGATTTTCTAACTCGCCTTTGTTATGTCTGATATGCGAGTATGTATGAACTACAGCAACGAATGCGGATAACTGTTGAATTTTTATATAGGTTCTGTTTAGCCTAGGTTCGTGTAGGTAACTAAATAGGAACCTACCTACTGCGTAGTAACTGCATTCAGTTGTATTACTTTTATTTATTCAAATAGAGTTTTAATAAGTAAACTGTTCGTACACATGTTTCAAAAATAGAACACAAGAAAAAAAATACAAGTTTTTATCTTGTGGATTGTGGAAATTCACTTACTATTAGACTTTTTCTATACCTAAAGAAGACGAAGACATGCTGTGCTGACCGCTTATATATTGGAATAAGGGCATGATTATAATGAGACTGTTTTTTCTATACGACTAAAACGTTATTAGCAATCGAAATTCAAATAACGATAAATCCAATAGTTAATTGTGAAATTGAAACAGACAGTTAAGCGAGCACTCTGAACAGTAAAATATCATAAAATATACATCATTGATAAATATAGCGCGATGATCAAATTGTATGGAACCACTATTTGTTCATGGGAACGGCAATGACAGAAGGATGGACGCTACTATATTTTATGTCAGCACATTGACAAGCAGACAGATGACGCACCCGAAAATATTATTTTTGTCTCGTTTAGTTGCTATTTGGGATAACAGACATGTAGTTATTTCTATTTGTATTTTTGTTATTTCATCGCGACCAAGAACTCATTACTTTTAATTAGATGGGAACATAACCCTTCATTCTTAGACATTGAGTAGTTTTAACGCTACGTTGGGCACGTCAATTGAAAAGTAAAGTAGAAACATTCTAAAGGAAAGACGATAACATAAAAAGTACTCATTCCCGTTTGTATCGGTTTTTTCTCGCTATGGATGAAAATCTGTGAAAATGTGATCAGGAAATATTCTGGCACATTGTAATAACATGTTCAAGGGTAGCCGTGGGTGACATTTCCGATTGATCAGTTTCATGCCCGTAATTTAAAAACAAGCTGATATACGAGTAACGTGGTTCTAAATATACCTGACAGCGGTCGTATGTATAGTCCCGTGCATTAACGACTATGAATACCCCACACCCGAGTCTGATGAAGCGATAGTGCATTTTCATGTCTGTGATAATTTCATTTGCCTCTGAAATACACCGAAGCGTACCTTCTGCCGCGTTTTCATAATAATATCACACGATTTGAATTTAGATTGGACATCAGTGGAAACTTGGCCATTGCGAATATCTTGTTTTATATGTACAGTAGACGCTCAAAAGTGCACTACCATGCTAAAGATTATATTGCTATGAACTGTGCGAGCGCGATACAGCAGTGTGTGTGCGTGTGCGTGTATGAGTGATGTCTCAACATTCCACACATATCACACACTAATGAACTGTCGTCACACTACGCGAAATAGCATTATATTTCTGTTGCATTTAGAATACACTTCATAGTGATGACCTGTTCTTACCATTGCATTGTTAAAATTCGCGTAGTATCAACATGTGTTGGTAGCTGTTTGGGCTGAGCATGGGTTCACGATCAATGAAGTCCAAGTTCGAATCCATGTTATTACAATGTGTGGCTGTTTTTTGTTTCTTTGAAACCTTAATAATATTTGTATTTTAAGCAGAAAGTCGTTAGGTATTTATGTTTATTTATAATGTAGTCATGCTTATTATTTATTTTTTATAAGGAGTTAAATATTAGATAGTTATTGTATTATTATTTAACCTCATTAATTGATTTTTATTTTATCTTTTCGGTGTTGGAAGGTGGAAATAAAAAAATCATGCTGAATGATAACAAAAATGTTTATTCGTTTTATTTATTTATAAAATTAACAAACTTTTACGAGAATTGTGACGTCACATTCCTACCTAGGCAAAAAAAAGTTCTCTTATCACCGTTCATAAGATTTTTTGTTGTATACCCACTTAGTCAATTCATAATAAGAATAACATAACACGGAAAGGATATTCTAATAACACAAAAATAATTGTTGATACCCGCTTATTATAGGTATTCAGCAGAGTTCATTGAATACTAATATAATAATATGAGTTAGACTTTATGAACGTGTTTTTTTTAACGTCACATTGAATGTATTGAGGTTATAGCTTAAGTGTTCATTTTCTTGACGAAAAGAATATTGAAACTAAACCCCAATTTAAGATCATTAAATTTAAAATTTATTTCTTAATTTTTTATTTTTTTTATTTACGGTTAGGTTAATATTACTAAATATTTAGTTACCCGGTCTACTTATTAAATTAAGTATTATTATTTTTTCGCCATAAATTAAGTCTTCCTTTTGTCAAGACTTGAAAGTCTTCTCCTCAGAAAATACAGTCACCTCCCAGTTAAAATCTAAATAATCTCGAGCAAAACGTAGTCTTTCCTCCCTGTGGTTTTGTGTCAAAAATGGTTTTTAGCTGGCTTCCGATGATGTAAACCTTCAGCATGGACTGCATGGCGAACAGTCTGTAATGTAGTATCCAATTGCTCTGCAAACATTATAGTTGGAATGAAACCATTTGTTTCATATTCTTCCACCATAAAACGTCGCTGAGTCGGGTTAATAAGCGGCGGCCTTTCACTTCTTAGATGACTCTTCAGACTACCTTCTTCCTCAAACCTCTTTACCCAACGGCTAACAGAATTTCTAAAAAAAAAAACAAAATATGATTACTCACTTGCAACTAGCAATTTATTTAATAATAAGAAAATCACACACCACAACTATCATCATAATAATTATAATTTTTAAAAATAACTTACACATTTTAAGCCAGTTTCAGTTGAAATTTGAGAAATATTAAGCCCATTTTTACGCAAAGTGACAATATTTGCCCTGTCATCAATACTAATATTAGCTTGCATCTTGAATAAAGACAATCAAACAATACGCTAATCGTAATAATAACACAAACGCTCGAAACAAAGTTCACCAACTAACAACGTCATAACTAACTACTTTGTTCAATCCAGAAGTTTATTTTGTTTCACATTCACCCTCATCTTTTTTGTTAATAATAAGTTCCAACTAATATTTTGAAAAACATATCTCATCGGGTCTAACGTATCATTTATAATTAAAACACAAAAAGTGTAACTGTGTCACTTGGATTCGAACGCAGGCTCCACCGTGTGAGACATTTTATCTATAGCGTTAACCGCTAAGCCAGATAGACACATAATTGTTAGTTTGAAATTAAATATCACTAACTTAATACTCCGTCGCGACATGACAGGCTTGTCACTAAGGCAAATATCATTATATCGCACTCTTTCTGACTAGATAATTATGAAAGAGTGCGAAATACGAGATCGTGTATGTGTGCAAAATGTTTGTTATGGAAAAAGGTCGCAAGTGCGACTTGTTTTGATGCGATCGTTTTGTGAAACTGCTATTGCACTTATGGTCTCTACTGTACATTTCAGATTCAGAAGTTAGTAAAGCTTGATTGATGGTTTAGACATACTCGTAATGCCTAATAGCTAGCTTTATATAAAGTTCTTGGTTGTAAAATTGGGACATTACTGCTGTCGAATAAGTTAAACAATAAAATGGACTTGTGTATTTAATTGAGACCAGATGGAGACAGGCTATATATATAAGCGATAACAATGATGGATAAGCCAAAAATGCAATTACCCGGCCTAACTAAGGAAACACAAAAAATCAAAGTTTATTTGAAATATTTTTATTCCTCTACTTAGCCCCCTTTTAACTGGATGTACATTTTCAAAAACTGAGCTTTATTGCTCTGTATATTTGCCTGATACTCAACTGAAACATCTTCACTACACCATTTTGTTCTATTTTGAGGAATTGCGGCAGCCGTTTTGTGCACAGCTTTCTCATGTCCAAACTCTAGGTCAAGATACGATGTCCAGCATTTTCTGAAATCCCTACCTTATCTGCTAGTTCGCACACTTTCAATCGACGCCCATCCAATAACATTTTTGATCTCCTCGTTTAAACTCGGCCACCCAATATTTTATTATTGGAAATGAAGTAGCAGACTCCTTCGGAGTAGAATCTAACTTGGCTTTGATATTATAATGAAAGTTTTGTATCACTTAACGGTGACCAGTTATCTCCATGTTTGAAAATTTGTTGACAGTGTTCACTATTTGATGGGCGTGAAACAAATAATAAATAATATGATGATTGGTGGCGTGAAACTCAAAATTTTAATTTTATAAGGTTGGTACTCTCTACCAGACACCACAGAACCTTCATTTATACGTCAGGCGGAGTACTTCTGGGGCTACCGTAGTTTTAGATATCTATCGAAAACTTTCTGCCCGTCCAGTTAAGAGTTGTGATAGAAATACGAAACGTTATAAAAACGATTGCTACTTGTTTAAGCCATCGAGTATTATTTTGTTTTACTTAAAGCTTTTCCATATGGTGCGGATTTTCAGTTTATGGACCTATATAATAAGAATATCAGGGAAGCAGGTAGGTGTACCTGAAAAAACAGAACAGTAGGAATACTGAAAAAGAATTGACAGTTTGACTTGTTTTATGGCTCCCTATAAAAGTGTTCTAAAGGGAATCGTTAAAACAGGGCTGTGTTTATGGGTTGTTGCACCTTTATGATTGGAAACCATTATAGTTAGGTATGTGGGATGGCGTGAATATTCAGTGTTGTCTTAATAATAATATTGATAAATTAATGGGAACGCGAGTCTATTCGTTATTTTTGTCTAATGACAACAACACTGCATTAGATGTCGCAGCCACATAACTGTACAATTTTGCCTAGAATACCCATAGCACCACGCATAAACGTGAGTAAATCTATTTGTACAACTATGAAAGCGTATATGAGCCCTGTGTCCCTCTGTCACGTTTACTGACCCGACCTAACGCAACCGCAACACAAGGGGCTATCAATTATACCAATTGAGTTAAAGCTACGTTCCCACAAACTGTACGTTTAGATTGGAAGGTAACAACTATTGATACTTCATGAACAGTTTAAATCTTCTACAGAATGTATTAAATTGAATGTACCTGCTGCCAGTACACCTGATTTATCAAATGTATGTGTTAGACAGAAACGTCCACGCATTGACGGCTCACCTGATCCAGAATTTCAATGCTCAAAAAGTGAACTGATCGACTGTATTCGTCAAGAAATACGGAGTGTCCTGTCATTGGAAATTTCAGCCAACATCAAAAAAAGTTTCACTAATGAACTGGGTGACATAAAATCATTGTTCCACGAACTTAAGCAGTCAGTCGACTTTATAAGTGAAGAGTTTGATCGGATGAAGGCTGACCTTGAGACCTGTAGGAACGACAATAGAATCCTTCACAAAGAGAACGATTCTCTCAGGCACACAGTTTCTGAACTTTCATCAAGAGTAAACCTGATTGAACAGCATGCACGTCAACAGAATTTAGAAATAAATGGCATACCGGAAAGCAAAGCAGAAAATCTGGTTAAGACTGTTCAGCAAATTGGAAATGTAGTCTCTTGTTCCGTCAAAGAAGATGACATCCTGTCTGTAGTACGGGTAAGGAAACTGGATCCAGAAAGTAATAACCCCAGAGCTGTAGTTGTCAAGCTGCGTAGCATGCTGCTGAGGGATACCATTCTAACCTCAGTGATGAATTATAACAAAACGCACCCCGACAAAAAACTTAACTCGCAACACCTTGGGTACGGCAACTTAGTTAAGCCTGTCTTCGTATCGGAACACCTGTCACCACTAAACAAAAAAATTCATGCGGCTGCCAGAAAAGTCGCGAGAGAAAAAGGATACAAATATGTTTGGGTTCGTGATGGCAAAATATTGATAAGGAAGGAAGATGGTCAACAAGCCAAGCAAATAAAAAGCCTGGAGGCTGTCTCTTTACTATAAAGGGATCGAAGGCGCACAAAGACCGTGATCTTGCTGTCAGAATTCACCATCTATTATCAGAACTTCAGAGGTCTTAAGACCAAATTGCTTAATCTCGGGCTAGCCGCACAACTTAATAACTATGATGTAATAATTGGAACAGAGACATGGCTTGATGACTGCGTAAATGATGGCGAATTATTCGACTCCCGATATATAATTTATCGTAGAGACAGAGCTTCTACTTCTCTTGGCAGCAAAAAAGGCGGAGGTGTACTGATCGCTGTTTCTAGGGCTATGGACTCAACACGCGTAACAAAATGGGAATCAGATGCTGAAGATCTGTGGGTCAAGCTCAAAACCGACAGCAGAAAGGGCGACCTATACATCTGTGCGGCCTATTTGCCTCCACCTGTGCAACATGGCCCACTTAATTTGATCCTGGACAACGTGGATGCAGCGATTGAATCAACGGGAGGAGATGTAATAATTGCTGGGGACTTCAATCTCGGGTTCATCGACTGGAACATGGACAATACTCTCTCCAGCTCACCGTGTACAACTGCTAGGAACTTTGCGAACAGGTTAGGCTACTCACTAGTTGATTTTATGTCGTCAAATAGCATTAAGCAAATTAACACTGTTAGGAACTGTTACAACAGAACTTTAGACCTTATTTTATGTAACTTCCACGGTGGATCTGTCAGTGAATGTAAAAATCCAATGTCGCTGGTCGATGTTCATCACCCTCCTCTTGACATCACCATCAAGAATATTTCACCCGCAATATTAAAAAGTAAGAGTTCTCTCAAATATAACTTCTGGAAAGCCAACTATGCACTCGTAAATGAGAGGTTGAGGGGCATCGATTGGGCGAGTTTGTTTTCGGATCTGGCGGATGTGGACTTAATGGTAGACACGTTGTACGCACAACTGAATCGAATAGTAGATGAATGTGTTCCTAGACATAATAGACGCAATAACAAATTTCCTATCTGGTTTTCAAAATGTTTGATCAGACTCCTCAACGAAAAGGAAAAATTGAGAATTCGTTTTAAGAAATACAAAAATCCCAGGGACAAATATGAATACCGTATATTGGAGGAACGTTCTAAAAACATGATCAAAAAGTGCTACAGCACATACATCAATAATACTGAAGATAACATCAGACTGAATCCGAGGGCATTTTGGTCATTCGTAAAGGCCAAAAAAGCCAAGTCTAATGACATTCCATCTGAGATGTATTCTAGCGGGAAGGTGGCAACTTCTGGGGAAGAAGTGAGTAAACTGTTTGCCTCACACTTTTCTGCCACTTTTGCATCTCCAGCTGGTACAGTCGCGGTACAAACAAAGTCAAAAGAGTATCCTCAGCTTGCGCTAGGAAGTCATTATCTCACAGAGCGAGACGTACTCAAAGAACTAAAAAAACTAAATATCTGCAAAGGTCCAGGGCCTGACGGCCTACCGCCGCATTTCTTAAAGCAATGTGCCAAATATTTATCATTACCGCTCAAACTTATCTTTAATAAGTCCCTTATGTCTTCTAAGTTTCCCACGCAGTGGAAAATCGCACACGTTGTTCCAATATTTAAAAAAGGGGAGCCTAATAATGTTAAAAATTATCGGCCTATATCTCTTCTTTCAATTTTCTCGAAACTGTTCGAATCATTAGTTTGTCCTGTATTAACTTCGCTCATTAAAACTCAATTGGCTACGCAACAGCACGGTTTCTGTACCAATAAATCCACTACCACCAACTTAGTTCACTACATTAATGATATAAGCAGATCCGTAGACTCCGGTGTGCAAGTGGACTCAATCTACACTGACTTCAGTAGCGCGTTCGACAAAGTAAATCATGTGCTTCTACTTCAAAAACTTGCGATCTATGGTATGCATGGTCATTTGCTGCGCTGGTTTGAGTCATATCTCACGGAACGACAACAGAGAGTTATTATAAAGGGTTATCAGTCGCCACTTTATTACTCAACATCTGGGGTGCCACAGGGATCGCATCTTGGTCCTATTCTTTTCCTGGTATTTGTGAACGACATCATACACTCCATTAAAAATTCAAAATGCTCTATGTTTGCGGATGATCTAAAACTATACAAGGAAATTGAATCAAGCACCGACATTGCATTGCTTCAGAAGGACTTGGACGCAATTCATGAGTGGTATCATAGTAACATGATGACTCTCAATGCCGTAAAGTGTTATCATATAACATTTACACGGAAAAAGTTGATTCAGCCTTCAGCATATCACCTAAACGGCATAACTCTTCAGAAAGTCGATACCATTCGTGATTTGGGAGTCCAACTTGATAGTCAACTATCCTTTATAAATCACATTGACACTATTGTCGCCAAAGCAAGCAAAATGTCGGGATTTGTAAAAAGAACTTGCAAGGAATTCCGGTCAACCGGCACCCTTAAGGTTCTCTATAGCTCTCTGGTGAGGAGTATACTGGAATATGCATCTCCTGTATGGAATCCCGCGTATCGTGTCCACATCGACAGAATAGAGTGCATCCAAAAAAAGTTTACGAGATACCTCCGCTACAGATCACAGACTTGTGATCGCGAAGCTGATTATCCTCAAAGGCTCTGTCATTTCAAGATGAGCTCTTTGGAGCAACGAAGAAGTTGCTCAGATTTAATTTTCTTTTATAAGACCCTTCACAATTTGGCGAATGTACCGGAGTTGGTCTCGGAGATCGGTCTTAATGTGTCCCGCCGTACCTCATACAGATCCAATTTCAAAACAGAAACTTTTCAAATGCCTAAAAATAGAACTAATCTTGGTCGTTCAGCTCCTCTATACCGATTTTTGTCTAGCTACAATAAGCTGAGCACGCGTACAAACAACTTGGACATATTTTCGAACAGTCTAAATGAATTCAGAAGATACGTCCTCAGTTCTTGATCGATTTGTTGGTTTATTTCTTTTACAAAATGTTAATTTGTGTATTTGCGTGACTCCATTTAATGTATTTAATATTGTACAATTTAATTTAATTTAATTTTTTACTCAAATTTTAATCTATCCTATACTTTTAAAATGTTATTATAAATAATGTAATAATTACGCCCTAATTTATTTGTTATTTTTAAAGTTTTAATTAATAATTGTTATTCTATTCTAATTTAAATGCTGTTTTTTAAAATTTTGGAATTGTACTGTATTTTAATTTTTAATTTAAAAACTACTTTACGTTTTAAATCCAATGTAAACTTTATAATTTTAATTTTGTTATTTTCATATATTTTCATTTCAATTTTTATTTCTTATTTTATTATACAAGTGCTGTGCACACCTATAAGTGACGAATTCACCGCAAAGCTGTTGAATTAGAAAATATTTAATGTAATTATTTAGTGAATAAGTCGTTGGTGTGTCAATAAATAAATAAATAAATAAATAAATAAATAAATAAATTAAGCCTCGCGATGAAGATACTGAAATGATTTAAAGTTGAACGTACAGATGCTAAATGCTTACAAAATACCAACTAAATAACCACACTGATAGATTCGGTTTATGAAAATACAACCCGTAATGACTTTATATGCTGTAAAATATTGTTACATGATCCAGACCTGTACGCGCGATATCGGCAAATACTTACATGAATGCAAACCGATGCATGCCAAAAATAATAGTGGATATGCTGAGTAAACAGGAAAATTTAGTTTATTCGAACTTTAGGGAAGAAGTTCGTAAAGAATTGGATTATCCTATCAACATAAAGATCTCTACCGCAGCCCAGTCGAGTACTTCCTACGTACTTTTCCTCTAATCGAAGTCACGGCGGGTCACTTTATATAAAAATAGTCGATATATATTTTTATTGCCGCAGATAAATATCAGAATGTTTCATAACGCAGATATCGCCATCTTCTGTTCTCCAAAGAGACATGTACTGAAGATAAATGATGATTGTGATAAATATTTCATAAAAGCGCCGGTGTATTGTAACGTACACCCACGTCTTTGTGTACAAATTCAGCGTTCAGTGCGATGAAGCTCCTGAAAAACTCGGGAAAATTTGCGTGATATGAACATGTTTTGTGTGTGTAAGTGCTGCCTTTGCATTTGTTGTTGGGAATCAACTGCCAAAATTGTGGAGATAAAACTATTATTTGAATATACGCGTTGCATTCATTTCTCTCTGTGACTCTAAATTAGTGACAATAGAATCAATTGACTCATGTTCATCTATCTGCCTAAGACTTGTTGGTATATTACGAATACATTATGGTACAAAAAAGCAATTATTTGTAGTTACATTCTTTTAGTTAAAATATTGTAATGCGTTTGGAGCCCAAGTGCGTTCGACTGATCAATATTTCACCACCTTCTGATAATGGCTAACGTACCTTTTAACATTAACAGTGTTCAATAATTTATGAATCAGAGGTATTTTCATTCAACGGTATATGAATACTAAGTAACACTGGCAATTATTGCGAAATGAGTCATTACTGTTCTTGAATGGGATTATTTTAGTAACACTAATATTAGTACTAGTAAAACATTACCTCGTACCTTTGTTTGGAAACTAGCCTAAGTAGTTGCGTAACCAACTGGGGCTGCTTTACATGGGTTCCTGTGACTGATGTTAACGACGCTTTAACATTTAAGTAGTAACTGTAATGTTTCATATGGGCTGTGAGCATTGGCCACTTACGTGTCAATCACTCAAGTACTCATTTTCCTCGAGTGCCGAACCCTTTACTACGGTTTTTTCCTCAAAATATCAATGGCATGTTTAAATACTTGCTGAAAACAACATAGTCTGGGAAGTTATATGAATAATCCATCAGGTACTTATGTACGAATGTACTTCTATTATTTTCTGAACAAACACCGTTTTCAAGAGTCAAATAGTTCATAAGTGGCTAACACCCGTCGATATCGCCTAAGCATAAATAAAGCTAATGGAAAGGAAAATGGTGTTCCTATTTATAAATAGGAACAGGTAGAGGGTAGCCAGCGGAAACAATTCATTATTGTGTTTTTATTCGCCGGTGATCGTTTGTAAGCGACGGTATTTTATCTGCTTGTAATGACATATTTATTGCATGAAAAAAGTAATCTTTATGGATTACCGTGTGACAAATTAGCATCTGATGACCAGCACGATATCCGTAGCAACTGATTCCATTCCTTTACTTGGACATTTGTCTCTCCCGATGGAGTACTTCTAACCAGCGAGTTGAAAGTATGTTTATCTAGCTTAACTTTGTTGAAATGTCTTGCCTGTCGCAATTAATCTTGGTTAACAAGATTTGTCTTTCAGTTTCATGTTCTGCATTTTCTTTGGTTAAAGTTCAATGATGATGATGATGATAATGGTCCATGGCTTTGTTCATAAGCCACATCACATCGCCAGGTCTTCTAATCAGTAGCTGGGATCAAACCAGCTCACGTAGTATTCTTGGATATCGTACTTTTATTTTATTGGCCGTTTAAAGCGTTGAGTGCCTATTTGATGTGTTCTAACATACCAGAAAAAGTCAAAATGGTTCACTTCGAAGTCTGGTCACCTCTGAGGGCCGAATGTTATCACTTTTATTGCCTGTAACTACCCTTTTATTAGGTTATCCCTTATATTTACTGTACTTAACTGTCTCTCTTTTTTGTTTTGTATCTTTGTACTTTTGTCCTATTCAATCACCACTGTACTGGGATCAGCCTCGTTTAAAGTGGACTTCGTTAGTGTTCGAACTGTTCTGCTAGTTAGTGCTTAGTACTTGAAGCTGCCTGTTTGTCGGTTTGCCGTTGATTTTATTTTCAATTGCACTACGATGTTATGAGGAGGGTTGTTGTTGGAGAAGCTCGTGGCTAAATAATAACAGTTGCTCGGGGTCGATCTTTAGGTTAAGCTGTACTTACCTAGGTTGGTCTGTGGATGGGTGACCACCCATAACATACCGAGTTTCCTCCGTGTCTCGGAAAGCACGTTAAGCCGTTAGTCCCCGGTGTCATTTGTAGATCTTTGACATTCGTTAGGTAGTCAGTGGCCAGGGGGCTGAAATGGAGTGCCAGTAACGGCCCCATTACGCCTTCTCCAGGCGAACATCAACCACTGCGCCTGCGCTCAGGATCTGTTGCTCCAGAGCGTGGCGCAGTGGTCGATTAACATCGCCGTGGTCGCTGAGCCGTACTTTGTCCCGCCCAGGGATGACTGGGTTGAGGACCTTAGCGGCTCAGTGACCATAATTACGTCGGTCGCCGCCGGTACCCCGACCCTTGAGAGTGTCAGGAAGGGCCAGGGGTGCGTAGCAGCACGGTTCGGGGAGATCGTTGTAGTGGGAGTCTACTTCTCCCCGAGCCGAACTCTCGCCGAGTTCCACAACTCCCTCACGGAGTTGAGTGTCGTCATCGGAAGCCATTCCCTCCCCGTGCTTGTGCTCGGGGACTTCAATGCCAAGAACTTGGCTTGGGGTTCTCGTTACACGGACGTGCGGGGTAGAATGGTGGAGGACTGGGCTCTGGAGACAGGCCTGGTCGTCCTAAATCGGGGTTCTGTCCCCACGTGCGTGCGGATGCGGGGCGAGTCGGTGGTGGACATCTCGTTCGCCAGCCCCGCTCTGTCACCGCGTGTCGTTGACTGGCGCGTCATGGAGGGGGTGGAGACCTATTCCGACCACCGGTACATCCGGTTCGACGTCTCCACCCAGTCCTCAAGCGTGCCGGTCCTACAGGCCCCGAGTGGTCCGCGATGGGCGCTGAAGCAGCTGGACCGGGAGCTCCTCCTGGAAGCCTCGATCGTGCAGGCCTGGGTGTCATCACCAGTCAGGCCTGCCGACATCAACAACGAGGCGAGTTGGTTCCAGGAGGCCATGTCCGGGATTTGCGACGTGGCAATGCCCCGAGTTCGGCCAGGAAGCGCCCAGCGTCAGGTGTACTGGTGGTCGCGAGAGCTGACGTCTCTGCGCAAGGCGTGCGTTGCCGCGCGGCGCCTGTACGCCAGGCATCGCAGGCTCCGCATCCGCCCTCCGGATGCGGCAGCCATTGAGGCGGAGCTGTACGAGGGGTACAGAGCGGCGAAAACCGCCCTCCAAGAGGCTGTCCGGCGGGCCAAGAATTTGGCCCGTGAGGAAATGCTGGAGTCTCTGAACGGAGATCCGTGGGGGCGCCCTTACAAGATGGTGCGGGACAAACTCCGCACCCGGGCCCCCCCGCTAACGCAGAGTCTCCGGCCTGAGCTCGTGGAGGACGTGGTGAGCGCTCTGTTCCCTTCGCGAGGGGAGCATCCTCCCCCGCCTATGGCTCCGCCGCCGCGTGCGGTGCCGGAAGCGGACCACACCGATGACGATGACGACGTTCCGGAGGTGACTGGGGTAGACCTGAGAGTGGCGGTACGCAGGCTGAAAGCCAGAAACACCGCCCCGGGACCCGATGGCTTGCCTGGCAAAGCCTGGGTCCTGGCCTCCGAGGCTCTCGGGCCCCGACTGGAAGGGCTCCTAAGCGCATGCTTGGAGAGAGGCCAGTTTCCGCTTCTTTGGAAGACGGGGAAGCTGGTCCTCATCCGGAAACCAGGGCGCCCTGCGGACTCTCCGTCCGCATACCGGCCCATCGTGTTGCTCGACGAGGTGGGCAAGCTCTTCGAAAGAGTCATTGCCAACCGCCTTGCCGGGCACCTTGCGGGGATGGGGCCGGATCTTGCGGAACACCAGTTTGGTTTCCGCAAGGGGCGCTCCACGGTGGACGCCATCATGCGCGTGAGAGCCCTCACGACGGGGGACGCGGTGTCCCGGGGCGGGGTCGTCTTGGCGGTGTCTCTTGACATCGCCAACGCCTTCAACTCCATGCCCTGGAGCTGCATTAGGGAGGCACTCCGGTATCACCGGGTGCCAACCTACCTTCGTCGTGTGGTCGGGGACTACTTGACGGATAGGGCCGTCATCTACCCCGGTCAGAGCGGAGAATGGAACCGGCGAGAGATGTCGTGCGGTGTTCCACAGGGATCGGTTCTAGGACCGGCCCTGTGGAACATCGGTTACGACTGGGTGCTGCGCGCCGACCTCCCTACCGGCGTCAGCGTAGTTTGCTACGCTGACGACACGCTGGTACTGGCACAAGGGAGGTCGCACGAGGCGGCGGCCGAAAACATGACACGCGGGGTTGCGATAGTCGTGGATAGGATCCGGCAATTGGGTCTCGAGGTGGCATTGCACAAGTCCGAGGCCATGTGTTTTCATGGGCCTCGGAATGCGCCACCGTCGGGATCCCTACTGACGGCAGGAGGGGTTTCCATCGGCGTCGGGTCGACGTTGAAGTACCTAGGACTCGTCCTCGACAGCCGGTGGAACTTCGTGGAGCACTTCCGACGTTTGGCTCCCAAACTGGAACGGACAGGGGCTGCCTTCAAGCGGCTCTTGCCCAACCTGAGTGGTCCAAACGCCTCCTGCCGGAGGCTATACGCGGGGGTCGTGCGGTCCATGGCCCTTTACGGGGCCCCGGTGTGGGCGCGTTCTTTAAGGCGGCAAGCCGCCCACTACCTGAACGCGCCCCAAAAGGTGATAGCCATAAGGCTAATCCGGGGGTACCGCACGATCTCCGGCGAGGCGGCTAGCCTCCTTGCCGGATTGCCGCCATGGGATCTGGAGGCGATAGTCCTCGCGCGCCTGCATGAATGGCGCGCGGAGGCACTACGTCGGGGGGAAACTCCGCTGCCGCGGCAAATTGCCGCTCAGCGGACAGACATCCGGCGTGATATCATGGCGACATGGAGAGAGCGACTGTTGCAACCCCGTGCAGGGCACGCTACCATAGTGGCGATAAGTCCCCTCTTTGAGGAGTGGCTAGAGAGGCGCCACGGCGCCCTCACCTACCGCCTGACGCAGATCCTCACCGGACACGGTTGTTTCGGGAGGTTCTTGCACCGAATCGGGCGGGAGGAAACGCCCGGGTGTTTCCACTGCGAGGATCGTCCGGAGGACACGGTGGAGCACACCGTAGAGGTCTGCCCCGCTTGGGCGGAGCACCGCCGTGTCCTTGTAGCGGCGATTGGCGGCGGCGATCTCTCGCGTCCGGCCCTGGTTCAAGCCATGGTCCGGAGCGAGAGGGAATGGGAAGCCGTCACCACCTTCTGTGAAGCAGTCATGCTAGTGAAGGAGGTGGCGGGACGTGAGAGGGAAAGAACCTCACGTCCCAGCCGCCGCGGGAGACGCCCTGGGCGTCGGGGGTCACGTGGTGGCTCCCGGCCACCGTAGGCGCGGGCCTGTGGACGGCGAGTTATGGGCTAGCTCGCCGTCCGGCCGTCTTATGACGACAGGCCGTGTCGACGGCGCGTTCGTGTTCCACGCGCGCCTCAAAGACATGTCAGCAACCGAGTAGGGGTCCGCATGGGCCGATGCCTGCCAGAGCTGCGGGACTGTTCGAAAGAGACACCGTGGCCCTGGAACACAAAGGGCAAAGAAGGAACATGGATGGGTTTTAGTCAGTACAAGTCTGACACTCCCTTCCGCTCCGCCCAGAGTGGGGGGGGTCATTTGATGATTTCCCATCCAAAAAAAAAAAAAAAAAAAAAAAAAAAAAAAAAAAAAAAAAAAAAAAAAAAAAAAAAAAGGTAGTCAGTGGCCCAAAAACTCTGACAACCAGTCTTACCAAGGGGTATCGTAATACCGTACTAACTGGGTTGTGGAGGTTAGACAAGCAATCGTTTCATGTAAAATACTGGTATTTAGCTGCATCTAGTTAGACTGGAAGCCGACTCCAACAAAGTTGGGAAAAGGCTAGGCAGATGACGACCGAGATGTTATGAATAAAAATATTTTATTATTACAGTAATTATTTATCTTAGCAATGAAAATAATACGACTTGGCGTCGTGACGCTTCGTATCGTATTACTTCAGACGCATTACGTATTAGCTTCATTAATGGATTTCTTTGGGGAGTATCCAAATAAACTACGAATTTGAAAAGAAGTAAATAAAATAATATTCCTATATTGTACAACTTTTCACGTAAAAACAATTTAAGCCAAAAAGAGTTTGCGTTAGAAATGGAGTTTGCAAGCATAAAATCGTGAATGTGACATTTGCTCCACCGAGTACTGAACTGTTCTTCAACACATAATTTACCTGACCTTACCCCGGCTTTTAGTGTCAGGGTTCGCTTTTACATAAGGACATAGCGACAGCAGGGGTTATGGCGATCGTTTCCTTGACGTCACCCAAATTCACTACTTTATTCCAGACAGCGAGTTACTGGCGTGCCGAGGTATTTTGTGAGGACGCCCGAATCCCCGGATGGAGTGTGTAGTTAGTATACCTTCAGTAAGTTAACTCCACTTTGTGGGAAGTAACTTGTGCATTACTGTGACATGCCAACACAACGGTCGCGGAGGATATTTTAGTCCCGTTTACGAGTAGTAATTTCGCTTTATGGAGCACAATTATACGGGGACTTGGTTAGCTGTTATTTAAATAAAGAGGTGACGGTCTCCCGGGTGTTCTTGCCAATGAGTTACATTTTCCTCGGACACAAACAAACACGAGTCATGAAGTTCTTGGAAACACATGTGAAATACTGAGAATTAGATAAAATCTACAGGAGTTGTATTTCGTTGTTTCTAGTATTTATGAAATAAGTTTATGAACACAAACGCATGGGACTCTAAGTCTATATACAAACAGTCAGCAGTCCATAATTTTTACGAGATAACTTACATATTAAAATCTGTAAAAAGTCCCATAAAAGTGCAGTCTTTAGCCTTATTAATAGTTTATTAATTTCCTATATGATGCACTTCAAAAACACTCATCTTCTTTCTTTATCGTGTAGTTAGTCCTAACCTGGTGTCAGAGGAACCCTCTTTATTTTATTGTTTTCCTGCAACGGTGCAATGGTCGCTGTTATAGGTAATAATATTATAAGTTTCGTCGTTGTGAAGGTCGCCCTGTTTCATTAGCTAACTTGATTTTGCGACTCCGAACTCACGAAGAGCAAATTACATCTATGATCGGTCGGGACCGCACGAACTTTGAAGATCTATGGATGGCTGATCTAATAAAACGTCTTTGTTCGATCTTCAGTCTCTCGAATTTGTGAGCAAAATATCCAGTTTTGTTAATTTCACACATCAGAGACTTTTTGTACATGAATACTTTTCGGTTTATTTTATGAAAAAATTTAAATTAGATAAAGTAGGTACCTATTTTAAACGGAGTATCAAATTCCGGAAGTTGCGTATCCTGGCGAAAGCCGAGATTAATATTGCCAGGCAGAAGAGAGACCAAAATCCGACAGCGAATAATCAACTTTTTCATAAAAAATGTAGAATCGTGGTGGAGATTTATTGTTATAGCTGCCCAAAATGCTCTCTCTCGCCCTATTCAGCTACACGCCGTACATCGTATAATCTTTTGTATCACGCGCTGTGAAAAAGGACTTCTCATTTATGATACTAACTACCCTACTCGATCTTTGGCTTAAGTTAAAAAGTCCGTGAGAAATGTGCTATCTTTGTGTACCCCTCGATTCTGTGAAAAAGTCAATGGCCGTGGGTATTGTGTAGCAAGTAATTTTGATTGCGAATCACGTCACAATCGTTTGGTACGTTTTATGTAGGGAGCAAGGGTGGCTCTATTTGCTTTTCGGTGCGTGAGATGGTTTAATGAGAATTGACTAAATTATGTCAGTCCCTGTAGACGTGACAGACAAACTGACATATGAAGCCTATTTTTGCTCTCGCGCATTAATCACAGCGTGTCTTTATTTTTGCTGCCACAAATTAGGGTGACGAATTCGTGAACATTAATTAGCGTTGTAATTATCGCTTTATTATATGTTCCTTTTTAATATTGTTGTTTATAATAAGTAGCTGAACATATTTTTAATTAGCTGTCTTGAGCTCCTAATAAGGGTCCTTACAGAGGGGGCCTGTGTTTCACTTCATTATCTTCAATAATCTAATAATGTATCCATTTTAGGATATCAACGGCAGGGTTGAGGAGTGTGGTGTGGGTTGACCCGCTTCAATTTAATTTGTTGACGCGATATGAGCGTTGAAAACCCTATTAACTTTATGTTCACGGCTTTTATATATTTCTTGCTGTCCCGGGCTTGTAAGAAGATCAAGAATTCGAGACTCATATCACACATTTATCGTAGTTTCAAAATCAAAGTTATCGGGTAGAGATTTCTAGAGAAATATATTGTTTTTTAGATTCGAGGGTGACCGTGCCCTTCCATTCTATCTCCGACTGTAGGAATAGAGATTCTATTAATAAAATGAACAATAGGTTAATCTGAATCGATAATTTATCTTACACAGTTTTTTCAGTACCTAGCCTACAACAAAACCACAAAGAAAAAATAAGAGAAACAAAACAATAACTGCAAATGAATTAAAATAAACCTACCTAATGTAGGTATCGTGTTGTCCAATATAACAATTTCAGTGCTATCATAAGGGTGTTTATACAAATAAGTGCTGAAATTGTGGCCGTTCTGCTGCAATACCGACCGCGAAGAACATTATTGCAATTTAGTGCAATAAAGCCAGCAAAGCCTATTTTCATTCCAACAGCCATGTACAAAGAAAAGCACCGACTTTCTTGTTCCAATAAAATAGTGCCTGTATTTTGTTACATGTGTTTTTTATTAAAAGAAACTACTACTGGTTTGATGTTGTATGTAGGCGAATTTATTGTGTCTGGAATACAACAAACTATTTGATTTGTTTGATTTTTCTTCTGTCATCTTCGTTTCTTTTGTCATACTATTCGAGTATTAGTACAAAAATGTAACAAAAGGACGAGAAATATGTGTGTATTCGGGGCAAAGCATCACATAAGATAAAACTCGAGGGAAATAAAAGTAAATCGGGCTCATGACCGACATTGAAACCGGCTGTCTCAGATAAAGCCAATACGTAGAGCAACCTTTTTTGTGATTGGCCTATTTTTGGTCATTTTATGAGCTACGTTGACGTTAAACCTATAAAGCAGCCATTATTTGATTAGCACATCGCCACACAGAATGGTGATGGGATAATCAATTTTTATAGTTGATGAAACTAAGAAATATAGAACCATGCTTACGTTGATAGTTATTATCAGTTTCGTGAAAATGAATGTCGCAATTTTCTACAGACCCCAATATTTTGCATCGTAGCATTCATATTTCATTTGCGGTACACTTACCGCAGTGCCATTATGATTGTGGTTTACCTGTAATGAAAACGGCGACTTATGACTATAATAATGATCGAATTGTTACAGGTAATTTTGTTGTCTTTTTATTTATTCTCTCGGTGTACTTGACCTTTAAAAAGAAAAATTCTTAACATAAGATAGGCCTTTGCCTGATAGAGGGAAGTTTTGTCATTAATAAACGGCTTAGCATTTTACTTAAGGTCTCTTAAGAGCCTCAAGAATTTATACCAACTTAATTATCAAGTTATGTAGTTGTGATATAGAAAGCTACTGCTACTAAGGTTGGTATTCTGCGGACCATTAATCAAGTGACACCCATTGTACTTATGACTGACCTATGCCATTCTAAAGTCTCTTCCAGTCGTTCACAATAAACTAAATGAATTTCCCAAGACTCAGGGGCGTCAATAAATTCTCGAGATGTTTTGTTTTCCCGGAGCTTAGTATTTTGAACGTTTCCGACTTTTATTTCAGAAGTTCCTTTGTTTTGCTATTTTAACGTCGCACTAGCGGATGACAAATTGGGTAGGAGATGAGAGATCTAATTTTACAACTTGTACACAGTGCACGTAGCTCTAAGCTTTAGGTAGGAAGGCTGATACCTAAAAACTACCTTTTGCCACAAATAGCGCAATAACTCAGTCTGCATGACACCTGGAGGATTCAATCTCATAACAGTATACATGACACGAATACTGGCAGCTAGTGGTGTGCCTAGGGGCCAACAATACGGTAAGCCAATAAGACAAGCAGACAGTTCAGAAACCCTTACATCATGAAGAGTAGTCAATTATAAGGGCAAGCCAAGCAGGGCAGGCAGGGCAGGGCTTGTATGAAAGTACCGCCACTTATGGCAGCAATAGTCGTCTCACTGAGCATAGCCTAACCTCAGTAAATCAACCTATGAATGCCCCTTAGCTTTCAACAAAGCTAGCATGGTATGAAATAGGTTAAGTTAATTTTAGGTGGAATTAAAATAGCTTAACATTTAGGTATTTTAATATATACCAGGCGCCTAAAAGAATGGTGAAATCATAAATGTTACTGGATAACATTTTAAGTAAGATAAAGAACCGTTTACAGAGAATACTAAACTAACTTGTTCCGTTTCAAAGTGAGAATGTAGAAACTTTAAGTGAGCTTTTAAAAGGACAATTTATTACGAGCAACGTGTTGGGCCTTAATTAGTTATATTTTATTAACATAGGTGTTTAATTACAGCGTTTACATAAATAATTACAGCCTCGTACGTCGGTTGTCCATAAAACAGAACAAAATGGTTCACATTAATTTGTCAGAGTGCTAATTAAGTATGATCATTTATTTTTGGCGTTAACCTAACGTTTACTAATGCTACTAATATTTTTTATTACATCCGTCCTTAACCCAGAAAACTAGAGCCTCGGGATCGTCCATAATTTTCGAAGGAATTTAAATAATGTTTCCTATTGTTTCAGATTTGCCAGTCATATATAGTCATAGTCATAGTCATCGAGACTGGGCCATGGTAACGTGTGTCATCCGCGCCTGTGCACAACACACCGGTCACCATTCCTAAGTCGCGCCAGAAAACACCAAGATGTTCGCGCCAGCGGAAAGATAAAAAAAGTTACAGAAAGGACAAGAGTCCCACGATGTTTTCCCTCGCTGAGGGATGTGGCTGCGTCAGTTTCCGAGGGGGCCGAAGACCTCGCTCCCAGGGGGACGACTCGTCGTCATGTCGCAGCTCCGAGATAGAACAAGAGGTTCCCAAGAGACTCGGAAGGAGAATGCTCAATGGGGAATGCACCATCAAGGCACTAGCCCCATTCCTCAGGTTTTGGAGGAGGGATGACGTCAGCATGACTAAGGCGGAGAGAAGTAAGTAAATACATGTTATAAAAATCTAATTCTAAGCAGTAAAGTTGCCATGCAACCATATATTGTATTCAAATAATAAATTATAGAAAGTTCAGGCATAGGGCCCTCGTATAATGGCACTAAACTGAAAGAAGATACCTGCCAACGAATAACAATCCGATATGAATTTCGAGATTCACATATTGTTTAACATTATTCATATTTAAATTTATATCTTTGTGAGACGAACATATTCACGCCGCGACTTTGCAAAGAGTTGAAAAATAAGGCTATTTTCGCTTAGATCCTTTTTCACCCGCACGTTTAGCTTTACGGTCATTGAATAAGTAAGATCTCGGTACAGAATAAAGGCCCTGATGTTTTTAAAACTTTCCTTTGGTATGTTTTTACGATCCATGAAATATTTGAGTGTACATAAAATAAATCAAAGCCGAAACCAATACGATAAAGGAAGAATTTCCAAAGAGTACTTGTAACTTTCTAATCCACATGTTCACTTGACCTGCTCACAACTTTGTGTCAAGCGCATTAGAAGACTGGAATCTTTTTACTTTTCTGATAGTAGCTGAAAATACGAAAGGCATTCCTTTAAATTATTTGGAGGTTAGAAAATAGAAATGGTTTGGAAAACAATGTAAGGTATATGTTTGTTTTCCTAACAGCATTGTTTATTTACGAGATTTGTTTAGAACACGTAATGGTTGTTCTCAAGGTTGACTGACGTAAATTGGATCTCAGTCTTACCTATTAATAAACAACAAAGGGCTCAGGCGACAAGTTAAGGTTTCAGTTGTGTGTATAACCGCAGTATATTTATAGGTCGTCTATATTGTAGCCAAACATAAGAGAACGGGTTATTGAGTCGCTGGTCGCGGTCACGTTATGCTTTGCCCCATTTTGCTATATTGAGAGCACGTTCCTTTGTTGGAGTCTCACTTATTCGTGTCAAAACAGCTATATAAAACTTTTCACCTAAAATGGTCTTCTTCATCATCATTGGGGAATGATGATGAAGAAGACATGCTACGCCGACCCCAAACAAACTGGGATAAGGGCAGGGATAAGATAAGATAAGATACTTTATTATCCCAATTTATTTGGGGTCGGCGCAGCATGTCTTCTTCTTCCATACTTCTCTATTACCTACTCGTCATCTCAGCCGTCACCTCCTTTCTAGCCATATCATCCTTCACACTGTCCATCAATCGTTTCTTTGGCCTTCCTCTATTCTTATAGCCAGCCACAGTACATTAAAATGGTCTCTTTCATCATGTTATATCTTCGATAAAACATCCCAGAAAACTTGTTTTCGAGAAAATGTCTCCACCATCTCACAAACTTTGTCAGCATGAGTAGTCTTTTGAAGTGCAGCGTTTAATGGCAGTATAATATAGTTCTGCCTCTCTCTTCGGTTTAATATTCTTGGCAAGATTATCTGGCGCCGAAGTTGTGTAGTATCGCAACCCAATAATGATTCCTATAACTATATTGATGATGGCGAATTGCTTTTACGAACTTATTGTATTACGTAAGGTTGGAAGGGTGGAGCCACGACAAAATGTTAAATCGCCACCCGGCTCTCCATGAGTGGAGCACTTTTTGTATATTAGCGATATTGCTTTAACCAAAGGCTTAGCAGAAATCATAAGCCTGTGAATTTTTACCCTAGAAAATACAAAGGACTTATAGTGTTGAGCAGGCATTTTGATATTGTTACGATAGAAGCCGACTGAGATTGATATTGATTGGGTTAGAAGAGTTCCGAATAACTTTATATTATGATAAAGATAGTCTGTACTCACCACATCATCAGTAACGTCTTATAGCTATTATAAGTGTCTTCGTACTGGGTCAGAGCGTAGGCAGACGTTTGCGCTGTGGACGCGCGGCGTACACGCCAACGATTATATTCAGTCGATACAGATATTAATCATGGATGAATAACTCCCGTAAATAAAAAATCTCAGCTTGCTTCCGAACGCTTGTTATGTGTTTTGTCGACGTAATTCAAAGGGGCATCGATAATTTGTTTTCTGGATTTTTTTTATAACCATCTTTGATTTAAGCTTAGTATCTCAGTAACTTAGGAAGGTTTAAATTTATTCTTCCACTCTTGCTCATGCATACCTTTATGTATTTATTGATGCAAATTGTTGCTGCACCTTATTAAAAACATCAATTAGTGGGTGCAACTTCATAATTTTCCGGCTGACACTATCGTGTGCTGCCAGTTAATGACACCACATACTCATACTTTACATACACGTTGTATATTGACCTACATTTTAACGTTTGTGTTTGTCCTGTCAACCGATAGCCGGTTATGGAGTGCTGTACGATTAAAGTTTAGAAAGGTACTTTCACGGTTTGCTAACATTAGTTCGCTAATTACCTTTATCTAGAAGGTTATGTGATGTATTATATATGTTATGTAGGTTATTATTTATTTTATTCTGACAAAAATTCTGCCAAGCTAGCGATAAGAGCAGTAAGTATGTTTTGCATAGTTTTGAGTAATTGGCACGCAAAGTTTTTGTTTCAATTTTGTTTTTCCTGACTTCTTTTTTTAAGTTATATTAATTGTGATGATTGAAACTTGTAGCCCAAATAAAGCGCTTTTATATTCTTTGCTCAATAACATTGTATATACATTAGAATAATTTTAAACGACAAAAATCCTTTGATATCTAGTATTAGTTGAAGGGTTGAACCAAATAAAAAAAAAAAAAAAAACTGAAATATCGATTAGAGTAATAGCAGTAAGTAGTAAGTTACTGCTGTTATTATAAGCAACTCAGCGCTTTTATATTCTTTGCTCAATAACATTGTATATACATTAGAATAATTTTAAACGACAAAAATCCTTTGATATCTAGTATTAGTTGAAGGGTTGAACCAAATAAAAAAAAAAAAAAAAAACTGAAATATCGCTTAGAGTAATAGCAGTAAGTAGTAAGTTACTGCTGTTATTATAAGCAACTCATACTACACACAACAAAAGTGTCTAGGGATATTTTAATTATTCACTTCATCATCTGCCTAGCCTTTTCCCAACTATGTTGGGGTCGGCTTCCAGTCTAACCGGATGCAGCTGAATACCAGTATTTTACATGGAGCGACTGCCTATCTGACCTTTAAAATGCAGTTAGTACTGGGTAATACGATACC
This sequence comes from Noctua janthe, assembly GCA_910589295.1. Taxonomy (NCBI): domain Eukaryota; kingdom Metazoa; phylum Arthropoda; class Insecta; order Lepidoptera; family Noctuidae; genus Noctua; species Noctua janthe. The sequence goes on from OU342560.1 coordinate 8,711,819, forward strand.
CCTTGGTAAGACTGGTTGTCAGACTTTTTGGGCCACTGACTACCTAACGACTGTCAAAGATCTACAAAATAATGACACCCGGACCAACGGCTTAAGGTGCTTTCCGAGATTTTAGTTATTCACTTATTCAGTATTATATAAACAAAACTATAAGGAATTTCTTAAAGTATCCTTATATCAAAGTGCGCAGAATTTTATACTCTTACAGAAAATTTAATAAAAAACTGAACTTTATGATTTTATAAGGGTTTACTTAGATTAAAAAAAATATTTTTTTTATTAATTAGACTTACTGTTTTTGGTGATTAAAGTAGGAAACAAAATTAAATGAAACAATAAATTTTGTATAAAATAAAAAAATAATAAACTGTAAGAGCACCTCGGATGTTTCTAACACATCTGCAAATATCATTCATGCTCAAAACGAAGTTGAGTTCGCGTTGTGGTATAAGGAACCTACCAGGTCCAACGAAAATGCATGAAAGTGGACTGTTCGGCAGCAGATTCTCGGGAAAGTTCATAAAGACCTTCGTAGTACGTTGTGTTGTGTCAGTTACTGCTGATATCCTATGTGAAAGTAAAACTTAAATGATAGAGCATTACTTGCAAACCCGGGGTAACTATACTTACTGTTAGTATTTCTCATTTATTGGACTTACTGCCTTTATCCTTAACGAAATTTACTAGTTACCGATAAGCTATTAAAACAACTGTCAGCACATCTGGTAGAGCTCATTGCACTGATTTAGGATAAACATTTAACTCATTTTGTCAAAAATTGCACTTACTGCTGATATCGCTAGCGCGGCAGATCTATGGGCAGTATTTGTGTAAAAAACCCCGTCCTTTATACAGATCCGTAGGCTACTTCAGCATAACTAAAGTGGTTCAGTTGTAGTTGAAACAATTTATTGTCTACCGCCGTCTAAAGGTGCTCGTGGTGAAGTTAGCATCCTCTATAAGCATAACAGCTTCATTACATGAGTACTCTTTTTTTTTTTTTTTTTTTTTTTTCTTTTTTGGATGGGAAATCATCAAATGACCCCCCCCACTCTGGGCGGAGCGGAAGGGAGTGTCAGACTTGTACTGACTAAAACCCATCCATGTTCCTTCTTTGCCCTTTGTGTTCCAGGGCCACGGTGTCTCTTTCGAACAGTCCCGCAGCTCTGGCAGGCATCGGCCCATGCGGACCCCTACTCGGTTGCTGACATCTCTTTGAGGCGCGCGTGGAACACGAACGCGCCGTCGACACGGCCTGTCGTCATAAGACGGCCGGACGGCGAGCTAGCCCATAACTCGCCGTCCACAGGCCCGCGCCTACGGTGGCCGGGAGCCACCACGTGACCCCCGACGCCCAGGGCGTCTCCCGCGGCGGCTGGGACGTGAGGTTCTTTCCCTCTCACGTCCCGCCACCTCCTTCACTAGCATGACTGCTTCACAGAAGGTGGTGACGGCTTCCCATTCCCTCTCGCTCCGGACCATGGCTTGAACCAGGGTCGGACGCGAGAGATCGCCGCCGCCAATCGCCGCTACAAGGACACGGCGGTGCTCCGCCCAAGCGGGGCAGACCTCTACGGTGTGCTCCACCGTGTCCTCCAGACGATCCTCGCAGTGGAAACACCCGGGCGTTTTCTCCCGCCCGATTCGGTGCAGGAACCTCCCGAAACAACCGTGTCCGGTGAGGATCTGCGTCAGGCGGTAGGTGAGGGCGCCGTGGCGCCTCTCTAACCACTCCTCAAAGAGGGGACTTATCGCCACAATGGTAGCGTGCCCTGCACGGGGTTGCATTAGTCGCTCTCTCCATGTCGCCATGAGATCACGCCGGAGGTCTGTCCGCTGAGCGGCAATTTGCCGCGGCAGCGGAGTCTCCCCCCGACGTAGTGCCTCCGCGCGCCATTCATGCAGGCGCGCGAGGACTATCGCCTCCAGATCCCATGGCGGCAATCCGGCAAGGAGGCTAGCCGCCTCGCCGGAGATCGTGCGGTACCCCCGGATTAGCCTTATGGCTATCACCTTTTGGGACGCGTTCAGGTAGTGGGCGGCTTGCCGCCTCAAAGAACGCGCCCACACCGGGGCCCCGTAAAGGGCCATGGACCGCACGACCCCCGCGTATAGCCTCCGGCAGGAGGCGTTTGGACCCCTCAGGTTGGGTTTGGACCCCTCAGGTTGGGTTTGGACCCCTCAGGTTGGGTTTGGACCCCTCAGGTTGGGTACATGAGTACTCTTCAAGTTAGCTAACTGCAACTGAGCCACAACCACAACTTGATCGAACCATCATGGAATTACGTACGTGACCTTTTAGGGCTTTTAGCCTACTGATGTTTATATTTTTCATCAGCGTTATTTTGTATTCTAAATATCTTTACTTTTCTCGACCTTGAGCGCCCTCAGTGGTCAAATTGTTTACTCTTATATCGAATTTCTGATCATCCTTCCATCCAAGTTAATATTTGTTTACGGAACTTTGTTAATTTTAGATATTAGATATTGGTGGATATCCCGGGAACTGTTAATTATACACGCGTAAATTACTACCTACCAAGTGAGAAATATTTACCAAAGTTGCTGTTTTGTTTTGTACGAAAACAATGCTAGACACAATATGGCCACTGACTAGACGGTTTCTTAAAATAACACATTTTATCATCATTGTAAAGCTGTTTGTGACTTTTGTGGAATAAATCACAAGAGTTGAAAGAAGTAAAATCCTACTGTTTCTTTGATCTTAACTATATTGCCAATAAATTCAATCTCAGCCTGTAGATTTTAGTAAACTTTAGAAGTCTAGATGATTACAAACAGTTTATACAATTATTTTGGCTCAGACGAAATGCACATCTTTTGTGTTTTATTTTTACACAACTGTCAACATGATTGGCAGTCATGTAAATTACTTTTAGATTTAAATTTTTGAAATACAATTTATCGACCAGACTTAAATCTTGAAATTCATTGGCCTTGATTGTTATTGTGCTATATATCATATGAACTTATTAATGCAGTACCCACGTAGATATCAATAATTGATTTTTAAAAGGGTGATAAGTCGTCTAAAAGCAGGCAATATATTAGCTGTGATGATATTATGTGAGAAATTCGGCCATTTCTTATTACCAATAAAAAAAAATAATAATTTATTAACCTTCGAACTTAGAAATGCCAATTAAGGATAATGAACCATTAAAGTAAATTCCACAGCGTGAGTGCGCCCAACCACAATAACTAGAATTGAAAATGAGTTTATAAGACCTTTAAAAAAAAACTCACAAACTTTTCTTTGATGAATAACGTTATCATTGTGTGTGGGAACGGTAACATGTAACTCGATAGTTAACATAGAAAGATAAACAACAAAGAGCACTGTATCTTTACTGTAGTAGTCTCTGTATTGTTAAATGTTAATGAATGAATTAATTACCCTGTTTTTATTTTCATTTTCTTCGTAACAAAATTTATATCCCGTTTCTTAATCAATTGTACACCTAGACTTAAGTTAGCAACTAAGCGGTAATCTGGCGTCTTTGTTGTCAATGTTGTGTTTACCTGTAATTGGCATATATAACCGTAACCGCATTAATATTACCGTATGATTTAGTATATACACCGTGACTTTTTGGTCGTCTTACAACGGCAGTCCACTTCATGAATCCAATGACTACTATCCATTCATTAAAAACTAGGTATTTATGAGATTTTAATAATTTAAAAATAAAAATAGTATTCAGTATTATGACGCATGACGTAGTTAAAACACCCTGTTGCGAGCGATGATCTACTGGACTCGAGCGCTTGGTAGGTATGTTCTCCCGTTTGACACGTAAACGTCATTAACAGGATGTTTCATAATTTTATGCTAATGTATTATTTATTTTTCTTTGTACCTACTATGGTAGGTAAAAAAAAAAAAAACGCGCCTAGAGCTATTTATGTTAGGGAACATTGAGTGGTCCACCTTTGTAAGACGACTAAAAGGTCACGGTGTGTATGGGCTGTGGGTAAACCTTAAATAAATAAATAAATAAAGAGCACCGTGATTCTGAAGTAACAAAATTAAAGTTGCATAATTATCCATTTTATGAAATCCTGGAAAATTGGACTAAGTCTAATTAATCTAATTTCTATAGTAATTTATGCGCTTAAACTTTTTTTATGTCGTCTTAAGTAGAATATGTGGTAGAGGTAGAACAATTAATTATTTTAAGATATAACTTAGCTGGTTAAATATTTTTTAGGTTGCAGCAGCCTGACCTGAAATGGCGTTGACGGCTCGATCTTATTTTTGTTTAAATCAATAGCCTGACCTTTTAACTGTTCTAGGAACGAGCGTGCATTTCAGACTTCATTAAAGGTGAAGTTTGTAGGGTAAATGTAAAATTAATGTTAGTTGTATTTCCTTTTATGTTTTGTTGGTAAATATGTTACCTAATGGGTGTAAAAATACTCTTAATGAAGCCGAAAGGCACTTGTTCTCCCAGTCATTGGGATCACTTTTTTCTTCTAGACCATACCTACCTGGGTACCTTCTTTGTAGTTACAACTACAACTTAACTTGAAATATCTCCACAACGCCCATACTGTACAATGCTTTCATCAGCACAGTGTTTTGAGTTCGGTACATTGAATCTTATCGTAAAACGTGATCTTTCATGCCAAAAAAAAGTTAAAAAAGTAAAGTTGCCCAGCAATAATAATTTTAGAGTAGAGTTACTTAGTTTGATGTACAGAATGTGTTGACGGCTTCGTGAAGGGTCCGTTTACAGCATATATTTTACCTATGAAAGGGACATATTCTTAAGTCTAGAAAATTCTACTGAATTATGATAGAAAATCAAAGAAACAGTAACATATCTGAACATACTCGTATGTATTCATAACTCATCTCAACAAGTTTTTCCGACAGGTTAACTGTTATCAATTCGTTCATTTCTTAGTCCCTAGTGTAGGGTAGGTAAAAGCAGTACTTTGGGCCCCATCTCTAAGTGAACATTCGTAGCTTAGGGAGTAATGTAGCACTTTGGTACAACGAGCACTTACCCGACGGTAACATAACTTCATGCGGGCTCCTAATACGTGTATCTAAGTATAATTGAACGAATGTAAGCGTTTTTCCCCTTTTAAACGGTTCTTTCTAAAGGCGAATTTCCTGAACGCAGTCAGCACATCAGAACCACGTTCAACAGCTGGCTGTGTTAAATGTAATTGGTATAAAATGTGTACTGTTTGTGGGTTTGGTACTCTTTTGTAAATCTCACTATAGCAATGAGGTTAATAATTGTAGGACATCCAAATGCTGGGTTCAGATCGCCTTTATACATAAGCTTCAATATTGCAACAATTTATATGTGACTAGCTTCTGTCTGCAACTTCGTCTACGTGGTCCGGGAAAAAGTAAAGGTATCTAGTGTGTCAATCCAGGTTATAAACTGTGTCCCAACCATCCAAATCTATTCAGCCATCATTATAATTTAAGAAGAGTAAAACTTTTGAATAGTACAGCTCTTAACCACCTACCTGCCTCCTTGGTCTAGTAGTCGCAAGCGCGCGTGCTGATCAAGAGGTCCTGGGTTCGATTCGACCAATGTGTTATTGGGTTTTTCCATCAGGAATTTCTCGGTAGCAGCCACGGAGTCTGGATCTGTGCCCGGTTGATGGCAATAGGCTAATCCCTATTACATTGGGACATTAACATAGCTGGTGAAATGTTGGTGTACTACTGATACACCTCTGCTTAACCCTTACAGGCGTGATGTGCTAATCGCTTTCATTTTCTTTGATGAAATGCACTCTAAGATAAAACTCTTGAGATCTGCGATTTACACTTGGCCCGCGGTTCAATATAACTTATTTACAACGATGTCCTACATAAGTCTAGGATGTAATAACACCAACGATACGACCGAAGCCGCCGATAAAAATGCGATGGAAATTGGGTTTGTGAATTTGCAATTCAGAATATCGTGTAATAATATGTACGGGACTGCGGGTATGTTGGCCAAGGTGACGGTTGACACCATTGTGGGCGGCGTCGGGTGGCTGGAGTAGTGTGGAAGCAATATGTGGAATATTCCCGAGTACACATGTTGTTGTAAACTGATTATTAAGCCGACTAAACACGAATTGGATTTGGGATGAGGGTTTATTTACATAGTATTTTAATGTGTTATTAAGTTTGTTGTTGCGGAGATTATAACTATCTGTTTGTTTAAATAAGTCTTTGTTTATGGTATCACGTAATACCATTTTGCCATTGATATTTTAAATAAAGAAAATTGAAACGGGTATCAGCTCGGAATTAGAAAATTATATTAGCAACCTTCGTTTTGTATTACAAATACCTACTTATTTCTACGGACAGAATAAAGCGCAAATGTACAAAATACGGGAACGTTGAAAAACTAATTAAAACTGGTATTTTAAATAAGCCATCAGATAAACGTAATGGCTCCACCATTAGGTTTATCTGATGGCTTATGTAACAAACAACAGATAACTTTAAAACAACACGAACATCATGAACCGTAGACAAATCGATTAGTAATTAGCAAATCAATATAGTTCAATATCCAAATAAGATATGGCATTTTTTTTTTTTTTCGGATGGGAAATCATCAAATGATTCCCCCCCTACTCTGGGCGGAGCGGAAGGGAGTGTCAGACTTCTACTGACTAAAACCCATCCATGTTCCTTCTTTGTCCTTTGTGTTCCAGGGCCACGGTATCTCTTTCGAACAGTCCCGCAGCCCTGGCATAAGATTTGTCATCAAATGAGACCTTATCACAGAACAAAAGCCTAGATAACTAAATGGCTTAGTAAGTTAGTAGTTCGTGCCAGTTACAACCAGCTGTTGCCCGCGATCTTCGACCGCGTGAAGTTATTATAAAAATATTACTTCCTTATTTAAATCGGATTTTGTTAACAATTTAAAGGGTTTTATTTTTTTTGCACTCAACCCTAAATCAATTTCAAAAATAAAAGTAGCCTAAGTTAGCCAGTCAAAGTCCCGTCAAAATCGGTTCTGCCGTTCTGGAGATTAGCTGGAATAAACAGACAGACAAAAATTAATCAAAATGTTTTTTTTTTTTGTTATTAGTACCGTTTTTACTTTCATATGCATTCAGTAAAAAGCTGTTATTTTGATATAACAAACAGACACTTCTTTTTTTATGCATACTTAGTTTTGAAACTGTTCATGGAGTTAATTAGGTTTTGTTATGAGCCAAACTCTGATAACTTGATATCAACGTGGCTACATAATAACAGCCGCACGGGTCTATCTTCAAGTTTAAGCAGCAATTGCAGATGGTGGTGCGTGAATGAGATGAGTAACGAGGTCGGCCCTACGTGTCTCAGAAAGCATGTTAAGCCGTTGGTCCAGGCTGTCATTTGATCGATCGAGAGATCTGTGACAGTTGTTACGGGTAGATAATTAGAAGCCCGAAAGTCTGACAACTAATCTTACCAAGAGGTATTGTGTTACCTAGCAACTTCGTTGTGAAGGTCAGATAGGCAGGCAGTTGCTCCACGCTACTCAGCCGGTTAGGCTTAACTGTGTAATCAGCCTATAATGTTCCCACTGATGGGACACACGAACTCCTCTCAAGAGAGGGAATGGGCTATGATCCACCACGCGGGCACAGTGCGGGTTGGTAGATATCCTCACGATGTTTCCTTCACTGTTTTAGAGCAGTGGTGATAAAATAAATTACACAAAGTAATGCGCCTACCTGGGTTCGAACCCATGACTCGCTATGCGTAAGTCGGCCGCCACCACTGGGCCAATGCTGCTCTCGGGCCTCCGTTGCTCTCTCCAACTTATCTGACCGCAACTTAATTGAGAAGAGGCTAGGCAGACAATGAAGCAAAGCTATGAGCACTGCAAGCGATCAGAATAAAAACTTTCTTAAAAACTCCATACTGCAATGCATACTAGCAAGCACCGCAATGCCCTCGCCAAGGATTCGATTTAGCTAGTAAATATTAGGTGAGGTGATGCCGATTCATTGCAGTGCTTACAAGTGTGCTATGAGCTTTATACACACATGGATTCAGATATCTATTTATCTCAGCATCACCCAAAGGTTGACTGGTAGAAAAAGCCTATGGCATTAAGTCCGCCTCTGTACTTTGTGCTTAAAGTGTTAATAAAATAATTAAATATATGGCAATCGCGTATTCACATACATAACAAGCTGCATACATTTTGAACAAGCTGAACTTGCATATCTAACTTGAAATTGAATTTGTTTGCTATAATTCAATTATCGGGTATCAATAATGCCAATAGGGATGTCTGTGTAAATATTATGTCAACGGTAACCGAGCAATCAGGCACGAATCAGTCAATTTGTTCGTCTTTTAGGCTCAGTTTTAATCATTGGAGGCTCTGCAAAAATATATTCGTATAAAGTATTATGTAGGTATTATAGTAATATTAAAATGTAGGAATAACCTTAACCCTGTTATGTTTGATGGATTAAATCCTAAACTATGTAGACAGGTTTAGAAGGCGAACCTCTCAGAGTTTCAGTTATATTTTTTATTTACCCTAATGGGGCGTGCTTCTAGATCAGCATTTACATAATAAACAATATTGGCACATGTAAATATAACGTGTGATTATTACCATGTAATTAATTCTGTTAAAAAATAATATTGTTGATTTTTAATACACCTTGCTGCAGGTAAAAGAATATACCTATCAGCTGGTAAAGTTCCCACGCACGCCGCAGGAATCAATTTGAGAAGGAGGTTTCCGTAACAACCAATGATTTGTTGTATAGCGGTGTGTTGTGCTGAATACCTTTCCGAGAAATCAAGAATATTATGTTTCTTTTGTATGTAAAACATATAAACAAGTCTAGCTACATTTAGATATTTCTGTTTATTTATGAATAGTTTTCTTTATTTACCCTTCAATCATGTCTCGGACTACTTATTATATCGGTTTTATTCGTTATTATTGGATATTTATTTTATTCTTTGAATTCAAACCCGCGTCTTCGAATTCTGATTAGTTTTGGCAACATTTTTTGTGGTAGCAAATAAAATCGGCAATTTATCTCACGATCATGAAAAAGTTCTGAAAAAAAACTGAAGCTGTTTTTCCAATCATAATGACGATTCCATTGTTTTCACGTTTTCTCCAAAGTATTTTAGTGGCAATCTAAAAAGCTATTCTTTGGCGTTCAGTTAAATTACATTCTGAGTCCTGAAATTGAGCTTATCTCGCGGCGATAAAATCCGAAGGGCATTTTAAAGTCGAAAGAAAGATGCGAAGATAGGGGTTGCTTCCTTGACGGTGTGAAATACTGACCATGCGATATTGTTTCAGCAATGAAGGCTGCTATCTTGATCCAGCAGTGGTACCGGCGCTACCTGGCTCGGATGGAGGTGCGTCGGCGCTACACCTGGACGATATTCCAGAACATCGAATACGCAGGAGAACAGGACCAAGTAAAGGTAAGGGGCGGTTCATACGGCGTCATCCTGCCCGACATTTACGCGGTAAAAAGTTGGGGTCACACGTCAGTTACCCAATGTTCGTACGGTTAAAAACGAATGCAATATGGAGCTATCATGTGATCCCAAAATAATACTGTAAAATAACGTACGTAGATGAACAGCGTGTGAAGGGTTTTCAAAGCAAACTATGAACTAAATTTAGTATTCAGGGCAGTGGGAAATCCCTTCTGAGATACAAATAGATTACTTTCCTTTCCTGAGAGGGTTCTCACTGTCAAGATTGTTTGATTGTACATAATGTAATACCTCTATGTATAAATTGTTATGAAATGACTCATACTTTCTTCCTCCTAAGTAGTGGATCTTGAGGTTTTGGCGAAGATTGTTTTGAACTCTACACATTAAATAAATGGTATCGGGTATACCAACCTGTCTATTGACCCTTCATAAATAAAATAAATAAAAGAAAGTAAATAAATAAATTAATTTAAAAAAAAAAAAAAGAAAAGAATTATTTGCGTAAATAAGGTACAAAAGGTTGGTAAAATGTACAGAAACACAACACAAACAACACATCAACAACACAACACAACACAAATACAACACCAACACAACACCAACACACAACACAACAACACTACACTGATGTGCAACTTTGAATGCAACTAAAAATCTTTTCAGAAAATCTTGAAATTGAACCCATCTCCCGATAGGCTGCAGTAGTGACGACTGGTAGGGATAGTATAAAGTGAAATTCAGTCAATCAATCAAAACATTTTATTGCACATAGGCCTACATGGACACTTATAAAACGTCGAAAAAAGGAGCACGGTTCGGGTTGGTCGTTTCCTATGGAGAAGAACCGGCAAGAGACTCCATGATAACTTTACCAGTGTCCTTTATAAGTAGGATTAATTCAAAGAATTGGCATGTCAAAGGAAACTTTAACAGTACCTACTTAGAAAGCTTATTCAACAGTACTTAGCGTGCAAGCATTTATTAGTAATGGGAGCACAAAATTTATTAGTTTTGAACAATTCCCGGAGTGTTACTAGTTACTGTTTCGCATTTTGTTGCAAAAAACTTCAATTTATCGTGGTTGTAATGGTATGAAACATTAATGAAATTACAAAAGCATATTGTGTCCAATGTATTAATCTATCGAATTACATAGGGGCTTATAAAAATCTTTCACATAACACTTGTATTTTGAACAGTATTTAGTTCATCTAAAAAGTTGGCAACGTCGCAAATAGCTGTCAAATATTTACCTGTTTTAATTAATTTGGCAATGTTACTGTATGGAAATAAGAAATATGGCTAACTAGTGAATTAAAATATTAATAATGAATTGCAATTATAACACTTTTGATTTTGTAATATTCGGTGTTACGATATTAATTATTGCATTTCATAATCAATATTTTAGTTCACTATATTATATTATATTATTACACTATACAATATTTTAGTTCGCCATATTTCTTATTTCCATACAATAATATTGCCAAATTAATCAAAACAGCGAAATATTTGACAGCTATTTGCGACGTTGCCCACTTTCTGTTTATACGCTACTTTACCATTTTGTTCATGAATATTTACTTGTACCTTTCTTGGTGAGGTTTTTAATAAATAAAGTTGGAACCTATCTTCCTACAGCAAGACGAAACGTGACTAAATGTGATAGTCTGCGAAACGTTCCTGCCTGCTTTTCACAACAGCTGTAGCGGGTACAACGTAATTACTAATCTAGGTAGCACCAGTATTTCATGAGCAGACGCCCGACTCCTTCATTTTGTAACAATTCTAGAAATGGTTCTAGTATTGTTCTTCAGAATGGTCTGAACAACTGAATTACAGCTCGTCTTAATTTGTTCTGACTGCAGACTGTTTATACTGAAAATGATGTCTTAAGAAATTAAAATTAAGTAGGTGCAAACAATATCGGAAAGCTCCGCAAGATAACGGATGCCTCGTACTGTCTCCTTGATTTATAATTAAATAGATAAAGGAATAAATTACACTTTGAGACGATTAACGTTGCCGTTTAATTTGAATTTATCGTTGTGGGTCGTCCAAGTTTCTAAATTGAAAATGTAAATGTTGTTCTTTTAAATGTAAACCGTATTTATGTCGTTAACACTTTACGTGGATAATCTCCAGTCAACGCTATGGAAACTGCACAGAACTTGATTATATTCCGTTCATATAAATTTATCGCCAATGTCATATAAAATGAAGTCTGAGACGAGCGAGGCAATCTAGCCCGAGGCGAAGAGGCGTCGGTTCCATTGAGTCAGTGTGCTCACTGAACATTTCACAGCGATCATTCGTTTTCAGTGAACAATGCCACGCACGGACAAACCGCATTACCATATTATTATATTTTCTTTATTTATTTAAACTTCATGTACAATAGTGGTACATAGGCGGACTTAATGCCACAAGGCATTCTCTACCAGTCAACCTTTGGGTTAAATAAGAAAACATTGTGATAGGGTACAAGATAAATATATAAAAAATAACTTCTTGCTATTTTGTCGCTTTTCTTTTCTCACTATCGGCTTGTGAAGTAATTTGAGCAATTTCACATATAATTTGGCGCCTTTATGGGTACATGCCGTAGATACCCGGCAAAAGGGGAACCCGTATTACATTGAAAACAATTTTAAGCTGCATTTGGTAATTGAATAAAGTACGTGTGGGAGCGGGTTTGTAATCAGTTAAAGGACAGGGTTAAGTGCTTTACCTGCTTAAGCCTGACGTCGTTCCATAACCTCAATTTTCAATAATATGATGTCATTATTTAAATTTTATGGATGCTGTAACTAAGGATAGAATTATTCCATCGGGGCTAATAGTCTCTTACGTGAAGGTTGTATTATCATGAGACAGTGGCTCGGTTGGGTGCGACGAGTGGTGCAGCGGCGGCACCCACATGATCATGAAATGAACTATTCACGCGAGTGCACAATAACCTACGCATGGCCATTGAATAAACTGGCAAGCCGTTCATATAGGTAAACATTTTTTTAAACCTTACATTTTTGCTTTGTGTTTTCGTTGAATTCGCTTCAATACTGATACTGTTTATTTATTTATTAGGCTTCTCAACAATGAGTACACTGTTACATTATAATTTGTACATTGCAAACTTAAGTCTAAGCGCCTCATCACTTACAGAAAAGCACAGCATGCACTACATTATGCGCGGATAATTACACAATTAAATAATTAAAATAACTAAAACAAGAATAAAAAAAAAACTATTGAAACTTAATTGATTACATTGAATTAAATTAAATTAAAAAACATAGATTAAAATAAATTAGAATAGATTAGCCTGTTAGCCTGCGTTATCCCACTGCTGGGCAAAGGCCTCTCCCCATGACTTCCAGTTGTTTCGATCCAGGGCTAATGTGGACCACTGGTAGTTGGTTCGCTTCAATAATGAAATCTAGTTCCTATTCGGAATCAAAACATTGTAAGTAGTTATTACAGGTCCTATTCATCAAAGAGCAAAAAGGAGGGACAAACCACAATCTTGGTTAGATTAATTGCTGAATCTCTAAATTAATTGAATTTCCTTCAAAAAGTTAGTTTTCCATCTTGCCAGTTGTCAGAAACTATTAAAATATATTTTCAGCGGGCTTTGGCTTTGAAGTACTTTCGTTCAAAAACCTATTCTGAGCATCTTTTTTAAAAGCTCACTTTAATGACGTACGACCTGCAATTCACTGCCGATGTGATTAACGACGTCGTGTTTTAATGACTGCATTATAATCGTGACTTGTTGTCTATGGGTATGGGTGAAGCTAGGCATTAAAGTAAACGACGTACCAGCTTGCAGGTCATGTCACAGTTAGCTTGCGGTCTTACGTAAGTAATGGGCACAAGTAAGAACCAACATTCATTTGTTAAATTACGTTTAGAAGCGCTTAATTTACTTTGCTCGTCTGCGTGCAGCGGAACCGCTTTTCCGGGCTTCTTGAACAAATAGTCTAAACTTTGTTTACTTTGGAGGTTAGAGAATGTTTACTCCGTATGTAAGCTATCACATTTATTTAATTAAATTGGGATGTGGACGCAATTCCAAATACGAATGGAAAATCCTTGTGGTGTAGGGAACTTGCGGACAAAACCCAAATGCGAGCCGCAATTTGAAATATGTGGGTCGAAAGTACTACCTACGTATATTGTATTCAGTCTAATTATAGTTCAAAATTGCGGTTTTCACAGAAACATTGGGAGATTCGTAATTTTATTAGACAAATAAATATCGCTGAAAGGCAAAGTTGTATAATAATGGGTTTAAAAATACCTAAACAAAGCCGAAAGGCCTTATTCTCCCTGTCATTTCGATCATATGTTTGTTCTGGAGGCTGGCTATTGGAGGTTAAAGTTATTTTTTCACAAGTTTTTTAATGTATAACTTTAAATACCTCCGTGATCCCTGTACTTTTCAATGCATCCATCTACACAATGTTTTGATTGCGTTACATTCAGTTCTACAGTAAAACGTGATTTTTCACCTCAAAAAAAAAGTCGTTTCCCAGAAATATTTTTTGCGTAGCGTTACTTAGTTTGATGTACAAAATGGTTGGTTAACGGCTTTATTTATTTTATTTTTTATTTATTTATTTGCATCAGACACAACAATCCATAATTTAGTTAGTAAGTACACTTAAAAATAATGTTAGTTTTAGATTACATAATCAAAGACACACCACACAATAATGTTTATAACTAAGTAGTACACAAAATAAAATTACAATCATTTTTCGTCAAATAACAATATACAATGTAAAAAGTAATAATCAAATCTCTTGCGCATGCTGGCATAAAAACAGTCAATGCGGGCGCTTGGAAACATACCCGATGCACTGCAGAAGCGAGGCAGCCACAGCAGCGCCCTCAGCGCGTTATTGTATTGAACGCGGAGAGCGCTGTAGGATTTCTGCAAATATGACACCCACAGACTACTCGTATAAAAAGATGTGCAATATGCTCGAAACAAGGTGATCTTCACATCCTTGGAGCTACGAGCAAACCTGCGGGCAATCATATTCGCCCTCACCGACAGCGCCCTCCTTTCTCGCTCAATATCCGCGTCGTCCTTCAGGTCGGACGTCACAATATGGCCCAGATACTTAAAAGTATGTACCCGCTCCAAGGGCACCCCACATAGCCTTACTGGTGGAACCTCCGTCGGACACTTAGAACCCGCATTGAAAACTATAAGCTCGCTCTTTTTAATATTATATTTTAAGCCATGCGTATGAGCGTATGTTTCACAAATGCTTATTAGCTCTCTGAGTCCCCCTATTGACGCACTCAGCAGCACCATATCATCAGCGTAGCTGATGTTGTTAAAGCACACATCATCAACATGCCATCCAACATGGCGGCTACTGAGCTCGGCAACAAGTCCATCAATATACAGATTATAGAGCGTTGGTGAGCTCAATCCACCCTGCCTCACCCCGCACTCCAACCTGTACGAGTCCGACAGAGCCCCCGACCACTTAACATTGTTGACCTGGTTCCCGTACCAGTGCTGGAAGATTTTAACAACTTCAGGCGCAACTTGCCTATCGAGCAACTTCCTCCACAGCACTTTGTACGAAACCAGGTCAAATGCCCTAGACAGATCGAGGAAGCAGGCGTAAACAGGCGTGCTCCGATCCGTGTAATATCTGACAGCATGCTTAAAACTCAGTATAGCACTATCTGTGGACAGTTTGGGCCTGAACCCAAACTGGTTATCGTGTAAAGTTATTGTATTGTTTAACTGAGCATTAAGCATGCTGTCAAATACCTTCGCAATGACTGTCGCTAATGAGATCGGTCTGTAATTGTTTTTATCTGCAACATCACCCGTTTTATTCTTAACAACTGGTACTACGACCGTCCTCATCAGCTCGTCCGGCAAGTATGAATGGCGAAGGCAGAACGTGAACAGCATGGCCAAAACACGTGGCAGGTGGGGACCTGCATGCTGTAGATGCTCGATGCTGAGTCCGTCATGTCCTGGAGACTTACCCCTGGTCATACACCCTATGGTCTTAGCTATGTCCGCAGCTGAGAACTTAACTCTTGGTTCCAGGACATTGCACTGTGACTCTGCATCGACCACCTCAGAGGGAGGAATACTGCTTGGCTCGACACAAAACTGGGATTTAAAAACATTGGCAATATCCCTTTCAGCAGACACGCCATCGACGCTCACTGGCAAACCAGGCCCAGGGTTGTGCTTTTTTGTAGACTTCCAGAAGTTTCGAAAGTCTTTTTTAGTGTGCAACTCGGCTAGGATGTCCATCTGGATTTGGTCTTGGTGATTTTGGCACCACCTTAGTTTGGACTTAAAGGTCTTTCGAGTGTCACACATATCCTCATAAATTACGCCTGACGTAGGTTTTCCACAATTAAGCCACTCATTAAACCTAAGCCTAGCGTACGAGTGAGCCTCGCTAACGTGCTTATTCCAACCCACCACGCGCTTCGACCTCCTACCCGTGACTCGTGTCTCCCTGCTAACAATGGCGGCCTCCCTTAGAGCGGATATCACATCTCGATACAGGCAATCAATTATAAGATTGTGGTCCGAATCACTACACATGCGATCACAACAACTGGACAATACGCGAGAAAAGTCAATATTACGCAATCGCCGATGACATTCTTGCCTGTAGGTCCAGATGGCATCTTGGCTTTTTTCTCCCCACACAACTAAGTTGTCGTAGGACATATTCTGCTTTGCTTTCGGCCTAATTATATTAAGATCGCATTCGATCAACAATGGGTAGTGATCCGACCACATAACATCATACTTAACGCTAACACTACGAACAGTTTTCAGAGACGATTCTGTACAGAGACAATGATAAAGCCATCGCCTAGCCCCATTACAGTCACTGACATACGTGTACGTGTTCGACGTCAACCCCAGCCTATCTACATCAACGCATGAAAAGTGATTATCACTACAGTAGTGAAACAAGTCGGTAAAAAACAGTCCATGCGGATGAGCGTTAAAGTCACCAAGACAATAAACCGCCTCCACATCACTACTGTCCACGATCGCGCATTTATGAAGGGTCCGTTTACACCTTGCATTTCCCATTGATACAATTATCTTACGAAAGTGAAAAACCTTCCGTACACGTAGACATCATACATTACGCATACCATTGACATTTGATAAAGTAGGTCCCTAGTCTACCTCCAAAGTCTAAAAGGACTCACAGGGTTACTTTTGTAATTTAATTGTGTTAGAACATTTTTTATTTCAATGTTATTAATTCCCGGGTCGTCCCTTTTGAATGTTGTTAATTAATTAAATGTAACGCTATATGCCACGCGTGGGTGTAGCGCATTTATTTGATACATTTTGTTCCAGCTATACAACTTCTTCAACGCCTTGCTGAGTCATATGAAGGACACCAGTGGGCGGCCCTCCTCCGAGCGAACTTCGAGGACTGCTTCCGTTTGTAAGTCACTTTACCTTGGCATTTTCACGAGCTGAGTAGATTATATCGTAACGATGACTCGCGTGTACTCGCGGCCCGCTTTCCAGGGGTAGTAAGTACGTTACAGTAATTACGATGCTTACATAAACGCGCTTAGTAGCATAATAAACATTTATGATGTTACAGCAACGCAAATAATATCAGGGAAGTTTGTTTTGAGTTGGAATATCGCTGAGGTTTCAAACATTTGGGCTAATGAAGACACTTGAGCATCGAGTTTCCGTGGTCAGCAGATATAACATACAAAGTTATAAACTGCGAGCGACACGGTTATCGTATACGCGCTAGTTTCTCGAGTTTTTGAAACGTCTGTAACTTTTTGCTGACAAACTTACTAACAATCCGATGTTTTTTAGCAAGTCTGTTATTATTTCATATTGTTTGAAACTCCACACGTTATCAAAAGCACTTTGGAAACAAACGATACTGTGATCATTAACTGCGATTTCACCAGTTTCGTTGACAAAATGAATTTGTTAGAACTTGCAGAAAATAACGAAGTTTAGCCATAAAAGCAATACAAACTACGGTCTGTGGTTAGTTTTTAAACACATTCTTCTTCCGCGTTGAGGTAATTTCATTAGGCGGAATGTACGGCGCGTCCGTTTTTCCATTTCTTGCGTTCCCGTTTTGTTTTTCCTTGTTCAACGGGCTTAGAGCACGCAATGCTGTGGTGTCTCAACACATGTCGCGAGCTACATAACTCAGCTAACTGCAGTGACCTCTGCCACCAATGCAAAACAAAACTAGGTCTCGGCTATTCTCGGAGCGCTCTGACATAAAATCTTTGTGATCTTGTGATTAATTCATTGGTTAAGTCAAAACTAGATATTGCCGCAATATTCATTCGATTTAATGAAAACCTTGAATTAAAACTTATAGCGGATACTCTAGTGTTTTATAGAAATCAAGTAATGTTTCCCTAAAGGCAATCCACATGCCGCCCTCACAAAAGCATACGAATTGCGGTGTGTAGCCGCGTGCTGACTGACGATATGGAGCTAGCTCACGTATTGTGTGCACGAAAGCACTTGCACCGACGCATTCACTGTCTCCCTATGAAAGCAATCTTCAACTACGAACCTGAAGCTAATATGTGTATTAGAATGCATTCCATACAATACCCACATAGACTTTGCTTTCTGGATAAAACCTGTGTTCAAAATGCAAATTGCAAATACTCGTTGTTTATGCACGTTTCATAGCTTTAGTCACTATTGAATATTAGCTTTCATGTTTAGCCAAATGAGAAATACCAATATCTACGGTGATGCTCCCGTCTACACAGTAATACATTGTTAAAAATAACTCAGTCACTGTAGTATATTGTGCACTGTACGTAAATGCTTTCACAAAATTGGAGTCGTGTTTGTAATATTTAATAACTTTGTAAGCCTGCTCAGTGAGCGGCTTAAGAAAATAAAATAATAAGATGGATCTTTGTATAACAATAAGAGGGTAAGAGGCTAAAATTATTTTGGTAAAGAAAATTTTTCATTCATCTCAATTTTGTAGTGGAGCAAGTATTTTCCGAGGAGTCGGACGAGGGCGGGGGTGTGGATGAGACGGCTCCCCCGAAACCTTCCCGCGGCCCCGACATCGAGTTCCCGCTGCAGAGGAAGGATATCGACCTACTCATTGAAGCATTTAGGAAGAAGAAGGTAATGTCAGAAAAGGGGAAATATATTCCAAACAATCTGCCTACTTACTATATTAGGAAATTCTGGGATATCAAAAGATTATTTCTCAGTTCGAAGTAAACAACAATGATTTCCCCATTTAAAAATACCTCATCCATCATTGTCAAGGACACAGTTACGACCAGTTTAAGGAAAAGCCAGAACATCAAACTTAATTCCGGGTCCGATCTCAGCACGAGACGATCCACGATGTTATCGGCTGGTAGGCGAGGCGGCTGTCCTACAATAATCCCTTGCTACCCTTTTACGACAGACGTAAGTAGAGATGGGTTGATTGGACCGATCGGGCTGATCCCATTCGTAAACAAGTACGATAGATAGGTACTGCAATTAGGATTGTTGCTGAACAATTTATTTCTGATCAGTTTTTCGTAAATAGGGTTGAATGAACGGCTTGTCAGCTTTCGATATCCAACTGATGGCCAACTTAGGGTTTATAGTTTATATCTTGAGATGTTTTTGTACTTTTTTACGATTTAAACAGTTTTGGAAATAAATCAATAATAAAACGAAAAAATACGAGTGACTAGAAAACATTTATAAACTTGTTGTTGTCATCAAAATACTTCATGTTATATTCATAAATAAGAATTTTTCTCACGAATTTATGACTTCAAACATGCCAAAGGAAATGTCAATTTGATGAAGATTCTTATTTTCGCTTCCGCTGCGTCCATGAGACGCCAATCAAAATTTATATTATTTCAAGTACTTTCGTGCTTTTTACTCAATTCCGTGGCGAACTCCTCATACAGTTAACTAGTGCTTTATTTTATACAAACAACAATAGTGCTACAAGAATCTTCTCAAGCTTGAATTACATTGGGAGGAGCCTTTGTTGTAAACATTTTGCACCAAAATTACCTTGTCCTTGTCCTTGTAATTATAATAATATACCTACGTATAGATATACGTAGGTATATTATTATAATTGGTACTTCTTATACTGATTCACCATATAAAAACAAATTTATTTTCTTAGCACCGCCTTCATCCGAAACACGTCGGGCAGATATTAAAGGAGGCCACTCAAGTGCTGAAGAGAATGCCCAATATCCACGTGGCGACCACTTCTATCTCCAGTCAGATTACTGTGTGCGGTGACTTGCACGGGAAACTAGACGACTTGCTGGTTATATTTCATAAGGTATGTCTTGGTACACACTCTCCCTCAAGTGTTAAACGGTACTTCTGACATAACAACGTCCCTCAGGTGACAGAGCTAAACCACAGATGTAGATATACCTAGATGACGCAAGTATCACAATGCTGCTGAAAACCAAGCGTGTCAAGCACTATTTAGTTACTATACAAACAAGTTACTACACAAAACAAACTACGTTTTTTTCTTTCAATGCCTAGAATTAAGTTGTTGAGTTGTAAAGTTGTTTGTTTTAAACAATTTAGCTTGCTGCGAAAGTAGCCACGTTAAGCATAACATGCTTAAGCTGGGCACGCGAAGTCTGGTCTCTGGTCGCTGATCTCTTGCGTTATCTAGGTATATCAATGAGCTAAACGTATGCTGGGATGCAGGCGATATCAACGCACTTCTAGTAAGCGCAGAAGGCTAAGTGACAATCGATTTTAAAGTGTTTCACATTCTTAAAAGACTTTAAAACAGGATTGACAGAAGTTTTTCAGCAGCTCATGTCAGTCTAGTGCATTTTTGACTTGTAGCCTACCTCAATCATCGTTGTCCCTAACAGAAGGTTCCATTGTCTAGGCCCTGATTACAGAAACAAATTACGGTCAACAACAACATAGCACTGTTAGCCTTAACCTTCAATGTTGTTTGAGAATTCGGCCGTTATCTTCCACAGGGTAATTTCCTTGTTTTATGACAACGATCTTGGGTGCTTTATGTCGCCAAAAAGAACATCAAAAACTTACAACATAATAACGACTTGGGTAATCAAAAACTTTTAGCACACGCCACTCAAAGTATGTGTTCGTTAAGTTTGCTCGTGTAATAATTTTGTTTTAAACATGGGTTTGGGAACGTATAACTAACTCTATTTCGCTTAATGGTTGAAAAATACCCTGTTATTAGTGGCACCAAGGGTTATTGTACTCTTGATAGTCATTACTTTGTAGCTTAACGACACAAAAGCCCATAAAGCTAGTAAATATTGACCATTCCATGAATGGCTTCCCCGTACGATATCTATCAATAGGAAATGTACCGGTTTGTGTTGATAGTCAACAAAAACGCAATGGATTCCCAATGTTTCACTATTGACAGTATCTGGAAAGCTGTCCTTTCGAACTGCGCTGTTTGCTTATACTTCAGTAACAAAATAAATTATGGTTTTCTTCACTTCATTATGAAGTTTAAAGAATTTAAAGAAAGACGATAATTGAATAAAAAGTTACAAGGTCTGCTTCCTCTACTTTTTAATAATCATATTTAAAAATCGTATCATAATTGTAAGAATCGCATCAATGGATTTAAGACGAGGAATATGAATAATTATTATAGTTAAAAAAAAAAACGAAAAACCACACTTTCTCGTATTCTTCTCAGCAAACCCTTTCATTTGATACTCGTATCATGGAAATGCATAAAAAATAACTAGTCTGCCATAGTCGTTCATACTGGATTAAGAATGACGTCACTTGACTTACCGTGCATTGTCATCCAAACTAAACATGTATTCAAAATTTCACCTCAATCGAATCAAATCAAATTTAACTTCAAAGATTTTTTTACATAGTTAGCTATTTAGTTACAAGCTAAAAAAAGCGTGTTAAAAACAAGTCGGTTTTTTTCCGTTTAACCGAGGATGTTTGCAAAACATAAATTTAAAATAGAACAAGGGTCCAGTTCTGATTGCACCACTTACAGTAATGATTTTAATCGAATGCTTGCTTGAACGAACGTGCGAGCGCAAACTCAATTAACCGCTAAACGTTGTCTAGAGCACCCGTGTGGTTTCAATTTATTGTTTATAATGTAAAGATTTATCTTAGTTTTATCGGTATTGCGGACAGGTGTGGGTAGTCTGATTTACAAATGATTTGCAAACAATTTTTAATCAAACTTTTCTGTAATATTAACGGGGTATACTTGAACTACTGCATATATATATAGCCTTTATAAAACAACTGCCAGTCTATCTACAATCTATACTGATATTATACATGCGAAAGTTTGGTTGGATGAATGGATGTTTGTTACTCCATCACGCCAGAACGGCTGAACGAATCTGGATGAACTTTGGCACAAAGATAGTATAGTCTAGATTTTTGTATCACACTTCCACGTGAACGAAGTCGCGGACAACAGCTAGTAGATACTAGTTCCAAAAACTCAATTACCTGCTCCTTTCCAAAATAGTGTGGGAACAGAACCAGCTGACTCACTGTTTTTACTCTCGTTCCGAGATCAGCAACAAACTGTATTTTATGTTTATAGTTTACGACATAAAAAGTTACAAGTTGGGCAACCCTTCTAAAAATGCTGAAAAAAATAACGGAGCTCAAGCGGCAACAAATTATGTACCTAATTTTTGCTTACGCTGTGGAAAAATTGTACGTGGGGTTGCTACGTCACGACGGATATTAGTAGGGTTTCCTTCAAGTTCTTTTTCACGGATGGTCATTAGAGGTGTGACGTCAGGAGGGCGACCTGGGCCTCGGCAAACAAGGCAGGGAGCGGCGCACGCGTCATCTAATTGGTGCCACCATGCCGCCGCGCTCCGTGCCACCGCGCCGCGCCGCGGTTTGATTGATAGACCGCCTGTTACGCCGGACGACCTCGTTAATTTGCAGATATTGTTTTCCTATTGTTATTTCCGACTTACAAGCTTATAACCTAATCGTCCACTTAACTATAGTACTATTATGAAAAGTTTCCCCCCCTTTATCTATCGTATTGTTGCTGGGATTTTAGTTAAAATGTTCCTATCAGTTCCATATATTCATTGTCATGATTTAGCAACCTTTATTTCTGTCATAACAGCTACCGCATTTTACTATCTAAACTGAAAAAAGTAAAATGAAATCGAGAATATATTTTCATATTAACCTCCATACAATATCCGTCCGACATACAAACAGCTCGGGTCCAGTGGGAATGGTAAGGGTTGCCTAAATTGAGTTTATACAAACAGGCGGTTTGTAAAAACACGAGGGTCGTATCACAACAACCGGTGCTAGTCATAATCCTGGCTAATCGCGTCATAAAAAACGGCTGACAAGTGAGTTATGATTTAGGACCTTTTAATGTCAGAGGTGACATTTTTATGTAGGTGTTGCAAAGTCATAATAATCACCAGTTAGGGAAAATGAAATCAGATGAGTGTTACGACCGTGGCAAAATAAAATAGAGATAAATTGGCTAAAGGATAATGATTATGTAACCGGCTCATATCGATTAGCAGCCGACGTATTGCGTAAGCGACCTTCGTGGCGGCCACTGCTGCAGATGTAAGGATTCACAAAATATGTCAGCCTAGTGCTCTCGATTCGTGATCAGTTTTTCGTAATTTTCTTCCTTCATTGGCTTAACTTTATTACGATTTTCTCGCCTCGGTAAACTAGTTAGTTGGCCGTATATTTTGATAGAATCGCAAGGATCGATAATTTATCAATCCCGCTTAATTCGTTGCCCGAGGGGTATTAAAAGTCAATTCTGCGAATAAAAATTAAATTGTCGATTTATTTTGACAAACATTTCAGCGTTTTAATGTGGGCCGTTAGATGTGAAAAAGCGTTGAGTATTAAAAATGTATCTTGACGATCGTTGAGTTTGTCCCTTTTGTGTGCAGGGTTTATGTGCTAAAGGTTTTGTGGTTGCCCCCCAAGTGAGTAATGGTCGTTTTTTGAATGCGTTCACTGTAAATACCTTAATAATTGAAATCTGAGTATTTCTTGCCTGAAACATGCAGAAGATAAATGGACTCTGACTTTGTTTTTTGCTGTTTTTATTACAAAAAGACACCCATTTATTCTTGAGCAATACAGTATCTACTATAATGTTTTTCAACTTTATTCACAAGTGACCTTAGAAATGACTTATCTTTGAAATAACCGAATGTCTACGTGCCAACAACTAGACGTAGCTTGTATGGCGACATGGAATGGGCGGAGTCACAGCTTGGACAATGTGTATCTACAAGGGTGCTTCTCGTATGTCAGCAATATCGCTCATGTTCAGTGTTGACCTCACTTCCAATGTCACACTGCATATAAAACCCCCATTAAACTCGACACTTCAACAGAATGGACTGCCGTCTCCTGAGAACCCATACATATTCAACGGCGACTTTGTGGATCGAGGCAAGAAGGGGTTAGAGGTGTTCCTGCTGCTACTGTCTTGCATGCTGGCTTTCCCTGGAGGAGTGTTCTTGAACCGCGGCAACCATGAAGATCTCATTATGAATTCTAGGTTAGTCACACAAACGTATGGGCATTGCTCTTTATGTGGAATACTATTACGCCGTGTGGTTTTTTATGGCGGCTTTTTCTTAGAGCAAAGATACTTGATGATCGTTCGTGTGATATGTAACTTTTACGATTTATATGCAAATAAAGTGAGATTTGTGGGAAGATTCCAAAGTAACATGTTTGAATAAGTCGTTGTGCCAGGACTGATAGCGTTCTAGAATAATTTTTAATTTAATTGTTTTCCAAAGAAGACTGGTGTGTTGCGAAAGTTTTAATAACGCACTTACTAAATAATTTTGACACTTTACATTGAAAGTCAATTCAGTGTAGGTGTAATTTGTTAAGTTGAACGTAATAACTCTTTTGGAATGGCGAATCTGCGAACTCCCACGTTTGAGCTTGTTATAAATGTTGCAATGAGACTTTGTAGCGTCAAATTTAAATGACGTGACGACGTAAAGGAATATTTAGGGACGAGCTATTATTTAATTTTATTACTTGGCGATTCGTAAACAATATCTATTATTTGTATTTAAGCTCTTAAAATAATGATTTTGATTGAAGACCAATTTTACCAAAATAAATATCAACTGATGTTTGTCAAGAGTTTCAAAGTTAAAAGCGAAATCTGATCTTATAACCACTACTTGTATTGATGAACCCTTTAATTTTAACAAGACTTTAATATTACCTGCACATTGACATGATATAAAGCTCACCAAATAACATATGTTTTTTGTTCAGGTACGGTTTCATAAAAGAAGTCCAGCAAAAATATCGAGTAAGTAAAGCAAGCAGTAGTCCCTCCACAAACATATCCCTTCTAAAACGGTGAAAATATTAGCTTCATTTTATTATATACGGCTATTGGATACAAATCGGTGATCGTAAATCCGATAAAAGGTGAACCGAACCGAAAACTAATTTGGAGTATCGAAAATCCAGATCAGTAACATTTTATCCTCCTGAAATGGATGGTACTGAGCTCTGATTCCCTGACAATGGAGACAATAAAAGCCCCTAAATCTACACAGTTTGTCAAGGATTGAATATGTTCGACGTTGCCATAAAAATACAAAATAACCCCTCCAATGATTTTCCGATTGCAGAGTAAACAGTCCCCATAAAGTAAAAATGACATCGTCTTTCGAGGGGAAGCTAAACAATATTCACGAAAATATATTGTGAAGAAACACTTTAAGCAAAACTCTTCGCAACCTTGTATTTGTTCTCACGGAAAAAGATTTTTACAGCATCCGCAGCTCAAAGAGTGTCCTGAACTTGTTTGTCTTAGAAATCACGTTTAGGAAGATTTATTCCCTTTGTGTCTAAAGTGTACCTCCGTAGTTATCACCAGTCGCCTTTTATCCGAATACAAAGTTATAATACTAGCGACTGAGCTCAGCTTTGTGTGCAGTTATTACATCATTTCCTCGAAGGTTAAAGTCGTATCTAGGATTGTAGTAGCCGTTGTTAGTAAAAGCTTTTCTGTCCTCACACACATAACAGATACGAGGTATACGTAAACTCAAGTATGTTGCGTGTCTGGTAAAAAAGTTTTCTTTTACCTCGATCAAAGCTCTAAGCAAATTATTAAAATATCGAAAGCAGTATTACATTTTATGAAAGTTTTTGATATACGGTTTCAAAGAGACAGGGCCTTGGAATTACTATGTATAGAGAGAATATTCTAGAAACGATCAACAAAATGTAGTATGCATTTTTTATACGCTCAGGGATGTTTAAATAGTTAGCGTGTCGCCGCGACTCCGAGCTTTGCAAAGCGTTGGAAAACTTCGGAAAATGTAAAAAAGTTTATCAAACCGGGAAAGCAATGCTGAAGCGTTTTTTGAGTACACATTTTTGGCTGCAACAGTCTTTTTCCGTGAATCAACGGAAATGTAGAATGTTTTAGCTATGTTATAGACTGAATTTCGGAAACTGGGCTGGGTGTATAATAGGGAAAGTTTATCATAACACGTGGAACTCCTGTACCAAATTCACTCCACCTTGTTAGTCAGAAAAATGTCTAACATTATTTTTTGTTTCCACCAGCATAATGCTGAGCGGATACTGAAGCTGATCGAAGGCGTGTACCGCTGGCTCCCCTTGGGCACCATCATCAACAACCGAGTGTTTGTGGTCCACGGCGGCATATCGGACACAACAGATCTCGACATGATACGGAGTCTCGAACGAGATAAGGTATGGCTTAGGTTAACTTAAGTGTTCTTTGAGCTAATTGAGCGACGGGCCGTTCTAATGTTTATTAGTACAACACTTTTATTGTTGTTAACGAATTGAGCGCTTGACACAGTGGTAAGAATCCTAGATCTACTCTGAAGACAAATCAAATCACTTAGAATAAAACTTTTAAAGTGAACCGTCACTATACAAAACTTCCAAACGTCCTTCAGAAACTTTTTCTAAGTTTGTAAACTGGCAGTAAACAAAATAGTAAATGTTTGTTATTTGTTTTCAGTACGTTTCTCTACTGCGGCCTCCAGTGACCGAGGGATCGGCGGCGGGCGGCGAGGCTATAGACAAAGTAGAGTGGAAACAGGTTAGTCGTTAGCAATCAATCATTCATGATTCAATCTAAAGGTTATCGATCGTTTCATTGCCGGCTTCTTGGCATCACGAGTTTTTATCTACCGACGAAGACGCGTCAAGTCGTTGCCAATTTCTTTGATCTATGAATGTGATGAATGAAGCAGCAACCAGAATTTTTGAATGCCTTATATACATGATCATTACCATATTCAATGCGATCAATATCGTTTTCATAAACAATGTTCTATTCAGAAGCAATTTCTGTAGAATGAATTGTTCAGGCTAATCCGTGCACCTGGCTCGGGGACCGCCTGAACATTTTCCAGCTGAACCGTCGCGGACTGATCCACTATCCAGCAACTAATCAAAACTTTTGCATTCAACTATCTTTAGAACGTCGAACCACGTTCTATTTGGGATTATGAGTTATTGTAATATGTACGTACTTCGTGCTGTTAAATATGAAAGGCAGGTATGAATGTTCCCCATTTAAAATTTACAATGTTTGGTAGAAAAAGCTCAGCGCTTTCAAGCCTGAAAGAGCGGTACTCATCAAATTAGAAATGGTTTCGTTTCATATTTAGCGAGGGTAAGGGCGAAGGTCGTTCTTTCAGGTGTTAAACAGTACGGAATGAGTTTCTATTCACGATTAATTTTTCGTATAATTAATCTTTTATTAGTAAAGTAAATAAAAGTTTCGTTGCTGAATGTGTCATTTCCCCCCTACTCACTCGTTCGAACTTTTGTTTGTACTAACCTTTCTTAGAAGTCGTAATTATGAATCAGTCGGAGTCAATTGGTTTCGTGTTATTGCATGTCATGTTGTTGTTGGCTTTCTCGGAAATGTTATTTTGTACCTACTCAAGTTCATTTCATATAGGGCAAGTAGAAATTGAGAAATTAATAAAACAAAAGGTGAATGTGAAGGTCTTCCGCTTATGCATTTTGTGCGCTGTTACATTATAGGTGCTTTGATAAAAAAGTCTATCTATCTATCTGACTTTCAAATGTAAGGAAGGAACATTTCTTGGTAAACATGTTCTCCAACATTGTATCGTTAACTCTTGCCTTTCCCAATCATTTGTGTCCGTGAAATAATTGTAGATCTTAATATTGTTATCCTGACCATATTCAATCGAAAACTTATCTCTAAAATGTACATTAGTGATTGAATGAACACGTTTTGGCAAATCAATTGGAGCAGTTCCGCCAGAAAATGTAGCATTTGT
Source organism: Noctua janthe (assembly GCA_910589295.1). Taxonomy (NCBI): domain Eukaryota; kingdom Metazoa; phylum Arthropoda; class Insecta; order Lepidoptera; family Noctuidae; genus Noctua; species Noctua janthe. The sequence continues at coordinate 8,739,684 of OU342560.1, forward strand.
TAGTGTCCAAAGTGCGAAATGTTAACAATCTGCATAATATTATCATTCTATTAGTCTATTAATAGTGGTTGCCTGCGTGTTACTATCGATATGTTTTAGATCAATTTTCACAATCCTTTCATGAAAACTTGGCGGAAGTGTTTTACTGTGTGGTGGTATTTTTTACGCATAGCACCAACTTGTTATATATTCTAGCAGGATTATTCATGAAGAACACATGTATTAGGGTTATTAAGATTGTAGCAGTAAAATGGCTTAATTCTGGCTTTGCCGGTCTACCACACCGTAAAATTTAACATAAATAAAATATGATATTACATCTGGTCTTTAATCCGAGGTTTTGTGGGGTTCCATTCAGACGCTGCGCAGTTAAATATATCTTCCTTTTATAAGGGTTAATTTTTGGTTTTATCGTCCGTCGCACACGAGGATAATATTCGTTTATCTCGTATAAAGCTCGTTGAGTGGCTTTGTCTCCCTTATTAGGTATATCAATGATCTTATCTTATTTCTTTCGCTTGAAAGCAATTTCAGCCACCACCATCCTAGTCGTAATACAATTTCCTCGGGTCGGACCCCCGCGGATTGTCGCGAGATAAACTTGGGTACGTTGGCGACCGCTTTATGAAGTTCTGTCCCAAAAGGATGGTTCTTCTTACAATTCTTCGCCCGCTCCACACATTTTATACGAGCCAACGTTTACGTACAATATCTCTTGCATGATATTTTACATAAGATATTATTCAAACACAACTAACAAGCCGTGGCTTGTTATTCATGAATAAGCGGAGACGACAATATTTCAAGATACAATGAATTAACATTTCCTGACTGACTTTCACAGTGTTCTGCACTCCCACGTGTCCCAGAACAATGAATATTATATCTAAGAATGACACACAGATTTTGTAACAACCCGGTATTTAGTAATACGTAGCTACGGTTCTTTTATCCCAGGGTACGTTTAGAAGGAATTGAATATGTCAAGCTGTAATCCATTGTACCGTTGTATGTCGCACTGCGAACAGTAGTAAAAGTCGAGCAGCAAGTAACTGAAATAGATTTTTATCCTGCCAATTACTGATGAAAAATAGAGAGGGGTATGACGGATTCATTCATTTTTATTTAATCATGGTTTTGCTTTGAGAAATAAATATATAATATTTTTAATTTTTATTTGTGAGCGCAACTAATGGTTGCGCTTCGAGGAAAAATTTAGTTGCACTTACTTGTTTGCGGTTAAAAATAGTTGCGCTTTGAGAAATACCCCCAATTACTGAACGAGATGGAATAATTTGATTTGAAACTTGTTGTGGATCTTTTAGTTTAAGTAAATCATTATAACTGAGTACGAATTAAAGTGTTGTTAAAAGCTCTTCTTTTATTTATTTGCGATGATATTTATATTTGTCTGAAAGGAAAATTATATTATTAAGATGAAAGACTTTATCATCCTAATTCGCATAAAGAGATTCGTGTTTGGAACTGGATTTATTGAGGTAGAACAAAGTTGGGACTGCAGAGAAGGAGCTTTGTGTTCGGATGATATATGCTGAAGTAATCCCTTTAATGCTACAAACTTTGTAGTCCAGACTCGACGGGTTTGGCTGGAGGTAAACAGCAGTTCTGCATTAGATTGAGCGATCGTGGTATTGTATGCATGAACTATAAGTCAATTATAACAGATGGCTGTTAACTCCGATTTCCAACATAATAACTCTTTGACAGTAGATTTATAAATTTATCTTTTATTGATTTTTATTTGTGTATGCTCGATGTACTTATATCTACATTGGTACAAGTACCTAAAGATATTTATCAATTAAGTAAATTGCCTTTTTTAGATTTATTTTTGCAATATCGGTATGATTGATGTTTCCAGTTCATCATTGAATTTTAATAAACCGGTGTTGTTGAACGCAACTGAAACCTGTAAAGCGTGTCCATTTACTGGATCAATCGTAATAAATAGCTCTGTTCAATAATTACAGGCGACGTGAATGCGTGAATCAATTTACGTCCTCCCCAGTCGTTTGAGCGGGTTGTAATTATTTTCATTTTCTCGTATATTTTACTGCGATAGTGATACGATGCGATGCTTTTTATGCAGTACAGTGGCGTCAAGTGATAGATACGCTCGTTTCGCTTTAAAGCGTAGTTAATGAAATGGAAAGCAATAAAGTAATAGAGCGCGGAGTCGTTTGATGTCCGCTTATCGCATATGGGGTGCATCCGAATAGCTTCCTCGAGTTATACCTACAAATATCGACGGTGGGAAGTTCAAATGTAAGTTAGATTTAATATAATGTGCCTTTTGACATTTATAAAATTATGTATTTAAAACTTTGATATAAACACGTTTAATGCTCTATTTAAATATTTCTTAACACCAGCGAAGCCACTTAATTTGTTTATTTTAAAATGTTTCATGATTTAAAGTTTGATAACTTCGATCATAAGTCGTTTTGTTTTTATTTATTTGCCTTGTTTATTCATTTACAAATCTAGTCAGCTGTTTCTAAAGAAACTTTTTATGGCTAATAACGCTGCTCTATTTAGCAAAACTTAACTACATCACACTACGCAGGCACCTTTTTTAAGATGCATTCCTAATAAGGTTTAAGCGACTAATTGGAACATTCCAAGTAAAGCTAAAGGTGTGCACAGCTCTAGGAATATACCAATTATTACTTCCATGTGAATACGTGTTTGTAGGTTACAGTTAATTTATATATTAACTGCGCTTTCCACGTAACAATTTCAATTTTCTGTTTTTAAACACGACTCAGTTATTTTCTTAACAATTGATTTGTTTTGTGCCATTGTGTTATTTGCCTTTTCACTTTCAATCCAAATAATGGGGAAAGTTTTAACGTAATAGGAGTAGTTTTTGACGAAATAGTTTTGTTTACTACTCTCTTTGTGGTGGATTTTTATTTTCAGCCAGTATATAGGAAGGTTTAGGTTTGTGTTTAAAAATAGAATGACAATGGTAAGAATAGATTTAATTCACAATTTTCTGTAATAAATTTGTGCTGTTCTATCTTAATGTAATGGCCCGTGTTAAGTTTTTGTGTACATAAATAAATAAATTACTAACATAAAATATTTATCCTATGGCTATTTATTTATGCTAAACTGTATATTTTTATAGGTGAAAGAATTTTGGACATCGAATTAGGAGTTTCGGAGAATATCGTCACATCCAAACTTATGTTATAAAATTTTACCTTTTTGCAATATTAGTGTAGATTGGGGAACCTTTTCACACGTGGGTAGGTAGATAGGTACTTTTCGGCCCGTGTAAATTTTCTTTTTCACATTGCCAATATTCACCTCCATTGCGTCACCGATTGGACTTTTACTTAGTAAATTACTACCTTCTTACCCTTTTTTAAATTAAAAAGGCTTGACACACTTTTGTTGCTCTGATTATTATTAACCAACCACTGGTTTCCGCAACCCTTACAATCTTACACAACACTTCTGAAAGTCGTTTGTATGGTTTTCTTTTCATAACATTTCAATAGACTTTAAAAAAAGGGGGAATTCACGTTTTATTTTACAAACGTGAATTAACTTAAAAGAAGGTTGTTATTTTAATTATGTAAGTAACTACGTTACCTACTGAAAAACCTTAATTGATTTTTTTGGGAAAAACATAACCAAGGCATAGTTAGGAATTTATTTAGTTTTGTAGTTTCCGTGCAATGTTGTGAGTGTCGTTTTAAAATATGATGTTCATTATTCGAGTACATTTTCGTATTTAAGCAGATCAAACTCCAGCGCTTTTATAAGCATCTTCTGACATAAAATCCACTTTATGAAGTGGTTGATTTAAAATCTTCGGTATAATATCCGGGAACGACTAACATAAAACGTGCAGCCGGCAGGATCATTAAAGAGACCGGCAAGTCATTAAACTTTCCTCCATGAGCTAGATTTAAACAATCACAGCGATGCATACTTTAGGGTTAAATTGGGTTTCCCCTAGTTCCACTCCCCACGTTCTAGGTATTTAGGTCACCAGTCTGGAATTGATTAAAGCCTGTAGTTGACAAAATAACCGTAACAAGGGGACGGACGGTAGCCTACCTCCGCACTTTGTCAGCTTTATAGAGGTACAAACCGGTTCAATTTAGAGAGCGCGATATACCTACACCTAAAACTATTTCCTTCAGTTACGAGAACTTCATTGTTCGAGAAGCCCAAGAAAATTGAACGCGTTCAAACTATACAATACTTACGTGTTTCCAACTTGAATATTTACTAAGATATTTCATCGATGTGCTCGGAGCATTAATCTTCGTTTCGTTAATGGTCGTCGCGAATTTCAATATTATTGTCTCCAATAGTTCGTAGTTCACGACAGAATGTTCAATGAATCATTGCTGTAGACGGTGAAAATTTATTGAGGAGAACATCTTAAAAATAATGATGCGTTTTAATTTTTTTGGATTAAGTAACAACATTTTTTTTTTATTATCAAATAAAATATTGTCAGTGGCAATAAGCACAAATAGTGCAACGCCAAAAGGAAAAAAAAAACACAAAATTTTTTGTTATGAAATATGAAATATCATAACAAAATACGAGTAACATAGGTATTAAACTTATACTGTCACTTATGGGATATATTCCGTGATTATTAATTATTTTGAGCTCCTGATAGATAAGCAGGAAGACTCTCCCGCGATCATGGCGCTTGCAACAGCGTCGATATATCGGGGCTCAAAATAATTAACAATCACGGAAGATATCCCGTAAGTGACAGTTTAAGTTTAGTTTTAAACTGTGAAAGCTTAAAACAGTGTTTAAAATTATATACATGAATAAATATATACCTTTAGGTACGCAGATTTTTAATAGTCCAGATCAATCTTATTTCGTTTACCGGTAAAAACTTCTGATCTCATAATAGGTAGGTAAATATCAAGACTTTGAAACGACAGGCCGACCTTTGAATTTGTTTCGATGTTGCTTCTCAAAGGCCTCATTTGATTAGTAAACTAACTTACTAAGCATACTTCACCGAAGTATGCTTTGGCATTTTCTAATTTCCTAATTTTAATAGGGAATGATATATTTTATTTGTTTAAAAATTTAAAAATTCTAAAAGTATTTCAGTTTTTTTTTAAATATCAAATTGCTTGGCATTAATAACATTCTTTAATATAAAACTAGCGACCCGCAACGGCTTCGCACGGGTGCAATATATATATATATATATAAATAAATAAATAAATAAATAAATAAATAAATAAATAAATAAATAAATAAATAAATAAATGTTTATTTCAAAACTTAAGAATACGTTTACATTTGGTCTTCAGGGAATATATATATATTTAAACCTTCCTCTTGAATCACTCTATCTATTAAAAAAACCGCATCAAAATCTATTGCGTAGTTTTAAAGATCTAAGCATACATAGAGACAGACAGACAGCGGGAAGCGGGTTTGTTTTATACTATGTTGTGATTAGATGTATAAGTAATTTGATGTTAGGAATATTTTAGTAGTAATGAAAACTCAAAAGTTTATTATGTTTGTAACGTAAATATTATGGTGTGAATGTTTATTAAATATGTGGGAAAATTGTGTTTAACGAGTTTACTCATAAACTGTATTTCCTTTTATGTTGTATACCTAATTAATTTGATGTTTCTATCTGTTTTATTAATTTTCTTTTATATATGTACTATTAGTTCTGCTGACCCAAAAGATGCATCTTAAACGTTATCGACCGAAACGATACGACCTTTGTCATCGTTATAAATTCAATTTACAATTTCTCAGAAACAGAAAACGGAAATACCTGATTAAATCTAATTGAAGATGAATATTTTGAATAAAAACATTTTGAAACATTTATTCACTAAGTAAAATATAATACAACGTTGAACAGTTAACCACGGATACTTATGTAGCCTTGTGTACAAAAGACCTTTTCAACCAGTTTTAACTTCACATTCATGTACAGAAATTAATTGATATCACGCTGTATTTCGCTATCAAGAGTCCAATCAAAAAGATAGGATTTATTGATATAAATGTCAACTTTAAATGCATTGACATAGGGTTAATGATTGTCCATTGTATTTGTTTACGTGTACAAATACTATCAGCTAGATCCACACCCTCATCAAATATTTATAGACAAACAATAACAAAATTATACTGTCAGTTAGGTAATACAGTTTTAAACCCTAATTGGCAGTTATTAGAAGTACTATTAGGCTGAATCAATATCATTAGTTAAATAAATGTGTTTGTCCAATCGTGGACGCAAGTAAAGCAGTGATTGAAGCCAGTTAATTAATAACCTTAAGCTTAATAAACGTACTGGCACTACACGAGGGACATTGATTGTCGGTCGTTCAATTCGATGTCTCGCTAGTGACAGGCTGACGGTTAAGCGCCCTATTTATTTACTATATACAACATATGTTGGTACATAAAACTATTAACTAAAAGGTTGCCAATAAAGGTTTAGACTTAATTAACTATAAAGACTTCACAGAAAATAATAGGGCTGAAAATAGCTTCGATGAAATTGCCTTGTGTGCGAAAACACTAATTACTTCAAGAAAGAGCTGTGTTGGACACAAATTAAGAGAATTTTCAATACAATTCAAGCCTGTTGTTAGCCCAATGGGTCTAGGTGAGAAAGCATGAATTTGAACAATAATGATCATCTAACTAAGTACGAAAATAATTCAGAATGAAAATTGATTGTAGGTATTCCATTTATTCCGTGGGTGACAGGCCGACAGTTTAATTTTATCTTAATTATTATTAATGAATGGCAGTCGAACAACCCGCAGGACGGCACTGCTGATAAATTCACATTTTATAAATGTCGATGGTTTCACATTTTATATTTAATGTTATTACATCTAAAATGTGGATTTAGGTACCATTGCTTTCTGATGACTAATTAGAAAAGATAATAAAGGGTCCATCATCTGCCTAGCCTTTTCCCAACTATATTGGGGTCGGCTTCCAGTCTAACCGGATGCAGGTAGATATCAGTATTTTACATGGAGCGACTGCCTATCTGACCTCCACAACCCAGTTAGTACTGGGTAATACGATACCCCTTGGTAAGACTGGTTGTCAGACTTTTTTTGGGCCACTGACTACCTAACGGCTGTGAAAGATCTACAAATGACAGCCGGGACCAACGGCTTAACGTGCTTTCCGAGGCATGGAGGAAACTCGGTATGTAATGGGTGGTCACCCATCCACAGACCAACCTAGGCAAGCACGGCTTAACCTAAAGATCGACCTGAGCGGCTGTTATTATTTAGCCACGAGCTCCTCCAATAAAGGGTGAGTTATAAAATTAATCGTGATGAGTCAAACGGACAGACGTGCAATAAATCACTTTATTTCCCTTATTATTAACTAATTACAATTTCATAGAAATAAATCCAGTCAGGCTTAATACTCTCCACCAAATAATAAATTGATTCGCTTCGATTTGCCTAATCGTGTAACACCCGGTGAATGAAACTGTGGTCGAAGTTAGTTAATTAATACTTATACCTTTATTCGATCTGACACGAACGACATTGATTGTCGTTCATTCATTCCCCCGGTGACAGATCGATGAGCGATTACTTTTCTTTATAATGGTACATTTATTGGACGATATTATGATGATTTCTCGAGTAGTATTTTTACAATGACCTGGTGAAGGTTGCAGGGATCCGCTGGATGCGAGTCGCACGGGACCGGTCAATATGGATATTTGGGGGAGGCCTATGCCCAGCAGTGGACGTCTTTCGGCTGAAATGATGATGATGATGATGATGGTTACAACCACGAGAATATATTCCAAAAGGATTTACTCGTGAGTTCGAGATAGGTCTTTAAAAATGATGTTGGAGGTTCTTAAAATCATTTTTTCTCAAATTCAATTGTTTAAAAGATATACACTACAAAAGTGGTAAAATGTGTGTAACCATCCATCTAATTTAAAAGAAGAAAATTCTAAAAAAAATGTAGGATTGTAGAAAGGAAAAAAAACGTTCAACGAAAATTAGTTTGAATAAGATCTGATGTTTAGTTTTTGAGATATGGGACTTTTTCATCAAACTGCAGCAGTAACTTTGTTTTTCATTAACTTTAGTTTTGCCGTTTTGTTTGGTGCTATAGAACCCCGTGTGCATGTGAGTACGACTCGCACTCGACTGTCTGTCTATCTGTTTGTTCCGGAAAATCTCCGAAACGGCTTGACCCATTTTGACGAGACTTTTATTGGCAGATAGCTGATGTCACAAGGAGTAACTTGGGCTAGGTCTAACGGCAGCAGCTATTTCAAAATAAACATTGTGTGTTTTACAACTTCGTCAAGAAAAAAAACTTCAGGGTTAACTTAATTGAAAAGTTAGTAAAACTCACGAACAACAACTAAAATACTGGCTGAAGCTAGTTAATTAATGAACCGCAAACTTGCCGTACTTTGTGACGTGAAGGACATTGGACGTCGTTCATTGAATCAGCCGGTGTCAGCCCGACTCTTATTTACACCACATTGATTATCGCGACACCGCAATGCTATTTAACGATCGATACATTAAAATGTATGTGAGTGAGTTTGATTGAAAGCGAATGCTTGTAGCGAGCGCTTTTTAGGTTTGAGTGATTTAATTTATTTGAGACGTTCTATTTATAGATATGTATATTTTTGTTTTTTGTTTAGGATTAAAACATCATTGTGTAAAGCAAAAGCCTAACTTTCGCTTATCGTATCCCATTTATATTTAATCATCAAAAGCTACCAGCAAATTCTTAACCCAAGAAGGAAGCAAGAATTTGCTGAAGTATGTGCCTTGCCTCCACGTCTCGTGGGATTTTTTTATATTTATTGTGCTATTGTTATAGGTGTTTGACATCCTATGGTCAGACCCGCAATGCACCGTTGGTTGCGTGGCGAATGCTCTCCGTGGCGCAGGGACATACTTCGGTCCAGATGTGACTGCCAACTTTCTGCAGAAGAACAAACTGAGTTTCCTCATCAGAAGCCATGAGTGCAAACCTGGTGGATACGAGCTACTGCACAATGGAAACGTAAGTCTGCATCGTTTCCGTTCATTGTTTTCTTCCCCTTTTTCTAGGCAATGACCTCATGTTTCCCCCTTATAGCGCACAGTTCGCTGATAAATAACTTCAATATAAAAACGAAGGAAAAGGTACTCATAATTTCTTAATCGTCAAATTTTTTAATTAATTACGAAAATTGAGTTTATAAACTGTCAAAATTGGTTTCATTATCTCAAAAAGAGTTTTCTTTTTTAACGTTATTGTGTTGGAGACCTTTTGGATCATTAAAAACCAATTTGATTTTCCTCAAACTTTGTGGTATCGGTATGGACATCTTGAATAGGCAAATATAAATTATTTTTGAAAGTGAGGGGTTGATTATTGTTATAAAAATGCTGATCAAAATTGTGATGCTGAGCGCTTGGTTTGCAACGAGTTTTCTTCTTATTAGTAGGTACCGTACTAAACGAAATTGGCAGAACTCACATTTGCATATTTAAGTACGGGCTTCATTTCATTCTTTGCCGCACGATGCTTGGCAATTTCATCAGCAAGTCAGCTCGTTATACTTGGTTTATAGTGGAATACGTCTAGTGTAAATGTTCAATTAGTTTATATTGCGTGTTTCTTTATGTAACAACATAATCATGTTGTGCTAGCTTGCACGTGTAGAAAATTGGAAAACGTAATTGATTTGTTTTAAAAATTGATGTTACTACGTTGATATTACGTTTGATTAGGTTTTGTACATTGAAAAGTTCAAGGTTATATATAAACACAATAAAACAAGTGTTGGCTTCCTGTATGGGTCATAGTAATAACATTTACCTATTATGTGTTGACATGTTAATTAGTTAATTAGTAATTGAATGAGGACGCCTTTTACCAGGGGACATGTAACATTATTCCTCGTTTATTAACATTAACTTGCTACTAATATACCATGAGTTCAGGGTCATGAAAGTAACATAAATTGTATTCCCTTGCGGCAGGTGATAACGATATTCTCTGCATCAAACTACTACGAGTTAGGGTCCAACAAAGGGGCTTACCTGAAGCTATGTGGAAACTCCTTGGAGAGACAGTTCGTCCAGTACACGGCTGCAGTCTCCCGAACAAGGCGCCTGACCTTTAGACAACGAGTTGGTCTGGTCGAGTCCTCGGCCATGAGAGAACTACACAATCAGATCATGACGGTACGAAGATCTTTGGAAGCAACTTTCCGCAGCCTGGACTTGGATCAAAGTGGTTTGTTCTTTGAATGATCTTGCTATCTAAGGGTACTTGCTTTGCTACTTATTTTTTGTCGCATGAAAGATCTAAGGATAAAGATCTTCATTCGAAAATTCTGTTGCGCCTATTCGTTTCAGCAAAAAGGTCCTCAAAGTGTATGAAAAAGCATGCATCTACAAATATATATTGTGTTGTTATATGTATTTGTGTACTTTGTAGAACTTTATTGACTAACACGAATGTTTGTAGGCTATATATCGATCAGTGATTGGTGCCAAGCGATGGAAGAAACCACGCATTTGGGGCTTCCCTGGAGAATGCTGAAGGATAAGCTGGTGCGGACCGACCCTGACACGCGGCGTGTTCGTTACATGGACACATTTGACCTCACCACCAGCGTAAGTGTCACTAGTTACCAAGTACTTAATTAGAGGGAATGGTTTTGTGAATAATATTTACTTTTTGTAATATTATATTCCTTGCAACGATGTAGCTTGTAAACAACAAACCCATATTTATGTCCCATTAACATTTTGTTTATGTAGCAAGGGAAATATTCCGCGAATTTAGGCCTTATATAAAAACAAAAAGCTTTATCCGTTTGTGTAAGATGATATAGGATAATATAGTCTACCAAACAAAGCCATCGGCTTTTACGAACATGGGTGTCACATTAACAATCCTAATGTAACGAATCTAATGTTACCTTATCGAATTTCCCTTTCAGAAAATTGGCCGTAAAACTGACTCGAATGTCGTCGAAACTCTGTATAAAAATAAAAGTAGTTTGGAAGCAATTTTCAAAATATTGGACAAAGATAATTCAGGTAAACAATGATTACTTATTAATTTGTTCTGCGAATATTTGATCAGAACTAATTGAAATTTTGATTACAGGTTTTATTACTCTTGAAGAATTCTCGGAAGCGTGTCAGCTAATTGGTAAGTACATGCCGAATCCCATGACGCAGGAGCAATTGGTCGATATCTGTCGCTTGATGGACATCAACAAAGACGGACTAGTAGATCTGAACGAGTTTCTGGAGAGCTTCCGTCTCGCTGAAAGGAGTTTGCAGTATGAAGAGAACGAGATATCTGATATACAAGCCACCTGACAGGAATTAGACCGCCGCCCGAGCAGGACGGCGGTCGATAAAGATGAGACAGGTGTTCAAATAGAGATTCTTAAACTGGAGGATGATGATAAGAGTAAAACTGTTAAGAGTGATAAGAATGGACAAGCGCACCTGATGGGCGAGAGCGTGGGCGTGGGCCATGCAGCGCAGCACATGGACGACATCGAGCTGATCGACTGTGACGAGCCGCCGCGTCGCACTGGCCCCGGCCGGCCCGGCCTGCTCGAGAGCGATATCTAACTTTCATGCTACATTACACCTCCTGCCGGAGTCTACAAGGATTATTGGGATTTTCATATTGTCATGTTCCACAGCGACATTTCTTCACTCGTCTTCTAGCTGTGCTGTATTTTCATTAATATTTGTGTATAGATTTGTTTTGGTTTACGTCTAATGTTTGATGTATATTCGAATATATTTGGAATGTATGACTAAACTCTTTTATAGCTAATCTGATTAGGATAATTTGTGATTTTGATCGTGTTAGTTACAATTGATATTTTATTGAAAGAGCTCGTATCGACCTAAGTTATTCTAGTATTTATTTTAAAAATGTTACCAAATCCATTATGGGAAAACTTTGTATTTGTTAAATATCGAAATTATAAATTGGTGCCAATATAACCAAAGTGTTTTGTACTTGAGCCGAACTGATCGGGAATAATTACACGAACAAAAATATATTTAAGTGCATTATGAAAGTTCATGATGCGATCAATTAACGAATGGGAACAATGACACCGATGACTCTACAACATTTTATTGGTGTATCGCTGTAGCCACAATTACTGATTATTATCTTATTATACGTAGTGTAGTAAAGTGCTATTTTCTAATTATCGCCTGCATCAATATTTTAGATTGGAATAACTTTGATCTTATTAAAATAAAGTTCCTTATTATGATAAATTTTCTTCTAATATAGGGCTACGATTAGATATTGTAATATCTATATTTTGTTATTCAAAAAATTGCAATTAATATAATAATCTGTCTTGGCGTGTTTCTAGTCATTAGTAGAGCGTTTTCGTATACATATCTTTATACTCAATTATTAAGCATTCCAATCTATCTTTACCAGAAACGACGCATTACATTTTTGAATATCTGATATGCTAGGTATACCTTACGTAGTCGGACTATATGTGTTCGGGGCAGTAGTCTGAGTGTCGCGGTCTTCATTGGTCTGCGCTAGGCAAGCTACGTATTTAATAATCGAATCTAAACTTTATATTATAATCACAATATATTTTATTACGTATTGTAACTCGTGACGTTGACTTATAGAAATATTATGTAAAAGCTCCAAATTAAAGGTGCCTACTGACTCGTAACATTTTTGATATATATTCTGTGTGACAGCGGAATCTGTTCCCAACGATGCTATTTTCATAGCTGTGTCAGAAGTCGGTTTATTATTATAATGTTAACTTCGTGCTCCCAATTTTGTCAAGTAAACAAGTCAGTATGCACTTTAATGAAAATACATGAAATAAATATAAGTATATCGCTATTGGAATTTACGAAATATCTAAAAACTTATTTTATATCTTATAATAAATAAAAATGTTATTTACGAAAATATTATAGCTAATATTCTGTATTTTTAATAATTGTCCATTAAATTGTGATATTGCTATCGGTTGTTTAATTTGTATATACATCTGCATGCCTTCATAAAAAATGTTTGGGGACAGCATTGCAGTATGTAGGTGCCTGCAATGGAACTGCATGTGAAATTCGCCTACGTACATTATTATGTTATTGCGTTATCAGTTGATAAGCACACAAACATTTTGGCAATTAACTACATACTTTATTGAAGTTCTAAGTAGGTCATAATTATGAGGCAGTCTTATTAAAAATTAAATGTGAGTTAGTAGGTACATTTCTAAATTAAAAGTTTTAGTAAATCTAGCTAGAATGAGCATATTTAGTCTAGACTCGAGATCAGATATCATCTTACGTTTCCGTGAGAGGTGCATGCCAAAGCGTCTTCAAGAGGTTTCCGAAACTTCGTATTAATATTTACATCCCTTACAGCCCATAAAATAATATTGGAATACGCATCTCCGTATCGGAAAAATCTAATTTTCTTCACACTTACGGAGATATTACGTTCCCAATAACAACAGAGATAAGATCAGTAGGAGCGTAGGAATAGGCTGGAATGAAATGAATAGATGATAACCGAGATGAAAACTCTTAAAAAAAAAAGGGAAACTGATCTGTCTGTAGCGAAAACGTTTGTGGAATGGCTTTCCATCATGGGCGATCACGGTCCACTTTTTGCTTTTTGTGCTGTAAAGAGTATTACCTACTTTTATTTTAATTTTGACACTGACCAAGATAATAATAAATAAAGTTGACCAATCCGTAAAGTCCTTATTAGTTAAGTCCGAATTCCTCGTAGTTAAGGGGTTAAAATGTGGACCAAGTTTCAATCAAAATCTTTTGCCACAATTTCCAACTTAACTCAATTTAATTAAGTGTTAGTAATTCGTGGTCAGAAAAGGATTACTTTCGTCTAGCTGTCGCTGTCGACTGAGCGACGAGGTCCTGGGTTCGATTCCTAGGTCGGGCAAAGTGTTGTTGAATTTTTCCGTTATTACTGTACATCCACGGAGTTTGGAATTGTGCCTGATGGCAATAAGCTCGCTCCCTATAACATGGGACTTAAACATAACTAGTGGCAAAATGTGGTTGTCAGTACTATTAGGTGCATCTCTGCCTGGTTAGACGCACAAAACTTCATGCCATGTTATGTTATGTTAAAAATGAACACTTAATTTCTTGGTCATAAATCAGAAATAAAGACAGTCAAGAGTAGGAATTCCGGCATTTGTAAGGAGTTGTATTTCTGCACTTGCTTCCAGTTACGTGGTGAAACCATTTATGTCGGTATAGCTTGCTAATGATAGTCGAGAAGATGGAGACGAAAACAACATTATATCCGCAAACTGAAAGCAATACTTTTACGATGTTTGTATAAGTATCTCGATACCACTAGGTTGTGAAGGTCAGATTAGCAGTCGCTCCATGCAAAATACTGGTATTCAGCTGCATCCGGATAAACTGGAAGCCGACCTTAAGGACCCCGACATAGTTGGGAAAAGCTTGGCAGATGGTGATGATCTCGATACCACTGGATACCACTGGAACTGGATGACTGAAAAAAAAAACCGCAGGTTGGTTTTTCAGTAAGTTAAGGAAAATTACTTTAACATTAAACGGCTGGCTGCCGATCAATGTGTAAGGATGATAACGTTGAACATCTCTCGTCTTATCAGTTTATCGTGGCAGGACCCAAAAGATGCAATCACAATGTGGCCAACTTGGACAGTCAAATGCCGAAACTCAATACGATCAAAACGGGGTTTGATCAGTAAATGAACTTGACCTAAAGTTCAAGGTAACTATCAATATTTTGTAATAAGGCGTAGTCAACGAAACCCCGCAGCGGGGTTCCTAGTTCTGTTCGCAAAGTTTAAAGTTACCTAACACGAAGGAGATGGCAGGGTTCACTCACTTCGCTCGCTCACTAGACCCCGCCGTCCCCTTCAGACCCTGTCCGAGTCGAGTTGCCCCAAGTCCCAAGCTCGCTTTGCTCCATCTTGCATTTATAAGTTTTTCTTGTTCTTATCTACTCCATATGCCAAATTGTCAACCCTATTTACGCAATTTTGAGGAGGTTTTTTTACAGTAGCCATTTTAAGAATTTAGCCCCCAAACAAATTTAGATGAATTTGCTATAGTCGCTCCTAGGGTAGACTAGGCAAAGTCCGAAACCGATTATTTTACTTTTGACGTTTGATTGCCCGTTTGATTAGCACGTCTCGAGTGTATACACCGCATCGGCTTAGGTCGGTCTCGTATGCCCCGCTTCTTGCTGGTATCGGACGTTATTAGCTCCTGCCTTGTCATCCACAATATTGTCGTACAGTGTACGGTGCGCTAAGGGCTTCGGTAGGGTTCAGTTAGATCTGTTTTGTATTAGATAGCCTAGTTGTGTAACCCACTAATGTATTTATTATTAAATTAAAATTGTTATTTCTTTTAAAGTGAGTTTGATTTTATCTCCTCACACTGAACCCTCCCACAATTGGCACTTCTAGGTTTGTTTAAACACATCAGTCAGAGGCAGGAATTGGAATCAAAAAGGCAAAAACCAGTCATTTCGGGAAGAGGTTTAATTATGATAAGCAGTGTTTTATGATTTATAATTTTAGCAGCCGACAAAGTATTTCAACAAATCTTTATATATTATTAATAAAATTTTTGCAAAAACAAAGCACAATTAAAATGAAAGAAAAGTCCGAAACTTTCATCAAAATTCCGGTATTTCCGGAAAACTATAAAAATATCTAGAAATCTGTTTGGCCTGAAATCGGTAGCAAATATACCAAATACAATACGGTCACCTGTGTGCAGCACTCGACATTAGTTTATTAAAATTATGTACGTAGGTCAGCTTCCTTAACTCATTAAAATGCGATACAGAAAAAGAATAGACACAGTAACATCTCTTAACTGGAGAAGATTATTCTTTTATCTCATATTCCTCACTGAATAAAAACTAACATAAGTCTGAGCTTCTTTATAACGAGCGCTAAACCAGCACACGGACGATAAGCCGAGAAAAGTCTTCGGATAAAAACAAAAGTCGTTTTAATTAGTTCCATCAGAATAACAACATTTTCTTCGAGAATTTATTCTCTTCGACGTAAAGTAGTTAAGTAAAAAATAAACTCAGAAAATTCTAAGTACCTATTTATTTATTTAAACTTCATGTACGAGAGTGGTACATAGGCGGACTTAATGCCACAAGGCATCCTACCACCTATCGACCTGCACCTATCGTTCTGTTCATTCCATATTTACTAAAAACGGGTGTGTGAAAGCCGTGAAAGGTCAGGAAAACCATCAACGGAAACATCTAACACATGAATTAAAAATCACACGCCAAGAATAGCCATTTTTAATAATACTTTTTACCGTGAATTTGAAAGACAAATTATATGGCGCCTACGGCTAAATTTATTTTGAGGCATTTAGTGGACGGCTATAAAGGGGATTACGTCTGCTTGTCAGTAAAATGTGGGGCTATATTTATTTATATAAAACGAATGGCTTGAGTAATACTTTGTAAGCTTGCGCAGAAGGGTCCGCTACAATTATTCGTGATTGGGCATTAAATAGATACTTAACTTGTTGTTTATCGTGATAAACTCTTGATCAAGTGGCTCTTTATGAGAATATTTATATAATGACTGGATACTACCTTTCCCTTTCATAAAGTAACAATAATGACTTAATATTTTAAGACAGGGACCTCACCGTCACTAATTTCACTAATTTTGCTCGTAGACACGTATATTTTTTACCCGACTGCGGCGAAGATCAAAAGAAGGGTTATGTGTTTGACCTGTATGTTTGTATGTTCGTTTCTTTGTTTCCTTGTAACTCCTAAACGGATGACCAGATTTGAATACATTATACGTCGTTAGATTCGTCTTGGTGACGCGAGTGTCAGTGGCTACAAACTAATACTACTGACTGAAATGGCTGATTTCATATTGCGAAGTGGCAATTTTTTTTTTCAATACTATCGAGTGGGAATTTCAAATGAAGGTGATTACAATACATCATTGGTGATTATATTTAACTTGTATGTTTAAAAGTGATTAAATGAAATCAAAAAAATTATCATCATCATCTTTTAAATTAAATCATCTGCGAAATTTTTCACGTATGTTGATACTAAAAAGCTGGAAATAACGAAAGTAGAAGCAGGCGGGGCCCATTAGAATATAAAATTATGAAAATGGAATGGGCCTGCTTTCTAATTTCAAATGAGCTTGTTTTATGTTTTTTTTTTTCTCATTAGCTCTGAGGAGCTCGTGGCTAAATAATAATAGCCGCTCGGGTCGATCTTTAGGTTAAGCTGTGCTTGCCTAGGTTGGTCTGTGGATGGGTGATCACCCATTACTTACCGAGTTTCCTCCGTGCCTCGGAAAGCACGTTAAGCTGTTGGTCCCGGGTGTCATTTGTAGATCTTTGACAGTCGTTAGGTAGTCGGAGGCCCGAAAAGTCTGACAACCAGTCTTTCCAAGGGGTATCGTATTACCCAGTATTAACTGGGTTGTGGAGGTCAGATAGGCAGTCGCTCCATGTAAAATACTGGTATTCAGCTGTATCCGGTTAGACTGGAAGCCGACCCCAACATAGTTGGGAAAAGGCTAGGCAGATGATGATGTGTTTTTTTTTCTCAGTCGGGTGTTTTACAACCACTTTTTTTAACCTTTATTTAGGTACTGTAGTCTTCTTTGATATAACCGTTCAAACTCCATAAAATAAAGTGATATAAGTGCTCATTCTTAATCCTATCCATTCTCGTCACTGCACACATTCCACTTATCATTCTCTGTTCAGCTATGCATAATATTCATCCCTATTGTCGCCCAACATTCTGAATTTAGACGGCAGGATGAGCTCTGCAAACTATAGTACCTATACCTAAGTACAATACAACATTTAGAGGGTAACCCAGTTAGAGTAAGTGTACTGCATTTTGAATAATGCTAAGGTGCTTAACTATCTAGACTTAGAGACAAGTTGAGACCTCAAGTCCTCAAGCATGGTCACAGGTGTCCTCAGACGTCTAAATGGTATATCAGGAGCCGTGTCAAACTTGTTAGAGTACAGTAAACCAATTTTAGTAGTTCAGATTTATTCAACGAAACTGGTAGACGTGATGTTACTTCTGTGAAAAAACACGAAATCGTTGGTGTTAAAGTTGAAATTGGGAATAATTGAAAAGGACAGATATTTGCATAGTAACAAACAGCTTATGTCAAATTATCAATTATAATCAAGTTATTATAAAGGGTGTAACAAGACCCTTAACAAAGCCGAAAGGCACTTATTCTCCCCGTCATTGCCATTATTTTTTTGTTCTAGACCATACCTGGGAACCTTCTAGTTACGGAGATATTGGGGGTCAAAGTTCCAACTTTTTTTGTACAAGTTTTTTTTTTTAAAACCTGTTTTTAATGCAAGATTTTTACTTTAAAAACCTCTACGACCCCCGTACTATTCAATCCATTAATCAGCACAATGTTTTTGATATTATGATTTTTCACCGCAAAAAAAAAAGTCGTTTCCCTGCAATAATTTTTGCGTAAAGTTACTTAGTTTGATGTACATAATGCTTGGTTGACGGCTTCGTTAAGGGTCTAGTTACACCCTGTATACATGGATACCATTACATTACTATTACATCAGTTTTATCAAATTTGACTAATAAAGGTTCCCAAGCGTAGATAACGAGATGTTTGAGATAATATACATGATAGATGTGCTCTGATAAGTTCAACCTAAAGCACTTACGTCTGATGACACGTCGAGACAACATAGCGCAGTTTTCCTACAATTGTATTAAAACAGAATGATTAATTGATAGAGGTTTTCGTCTATTTCCCGCATTTCCCTGGCTCATTTTGAGCGTATTAACTGTAACTGGTATATTCATGGGAGTTTCTTCATTTGAACTGAACATTAGTGGAGGGACAGTGTCAACATTATCATCAACCGCATTGGCACCAAATTAGTTTTTATTAGTTTATCGTAATGGAGGTAAGTAATTTCACGTTTGTATAACCAGAGAGCCTGGACAATCGCTGATAAAGCGTTTCACATTTCTACAGTGACTTTCAACAGGATTTGACATTAGCTTTACTGTGGGTTCTATCTTTGTCATCATCGTTACCGCTGATAGAATTACATTTTGTCTTAACCTGCAGTTGGTAATTTTACATTAGCATTCTTCGTAGGTCTCTTCCAAATCTCTCCACTTTTGGCAGTTTTGTGTCATGGCTATCCAATTTCTTCCAGCCACTTTAATTAGATTGTCTGTCCATCTAGTTGGTTGTCTTCCCACATTCTGCCGTCCTGTCCGTGGTCTTTACTCCAGCACTTTATTTCCCAATCTTTCATCCAGTCTACGGCATATACTCATATATAAATGGGCCGCCCACTTCCATTTTCGTTTTGTTATCGCTTTTGCAATGTCCGTAAGTCTCGTTCGTCTCCGTATTTCGGTGTTTTTCACGGTTGTTCTATAGCTCTCTGAGATACTTTCATGTGGTGGATAGTATATTTGGTGATAGTCCAATATATATGTATAATATATAATAATATAGTGACTGGTGTAACGTCCTTTCACCCTATATCCGTTCTTGACCTTTTTTCGT
The DNA here is from genome assembly GCA_910589295.1 of Noctua janthe. Lineage (NCBI taxonomy): Eukaryota > Metazoa > Arthropoda > Insecta > Lepidoptera > Noctuidae > Noctua > Noctua janthe. The sequence goes on from OU342560.1 coordinate 8,759,356, forward strand.
ACCCACATTTCTCCAATTACAGTTAAGGCCGCCCACGGAAACTGTGTTTTAAATTTTAATATGGAGCGAGCTTATTGTCATGCAACGGGCACGATTCCAAGCCACGAGCTGCCATATATATTCGTTATATTATATTCGTCGTTTAAATTCGTCCGAACATTATTAGGTTTGTTCGTAACGAACAAACCTAATAATGTTCGGTTCGACCTCTGAAAACAAACTCAGGACGGAGAGGCTGAATTCGTTTTGTCTGCCTCAAAGGACAAGTTAGTTATTACCTTTTAGTTTTGTTTCCTGTTGATATTGTCTATGCAAAGCATAACCACCGTGACAAAATGTTAACTTTAGCTCTAGCTAAAGTAAGAAAGGGTAAGTTTTATTAAATATATACGGTGACATTACACCGTTCATAATTAATTATTAAATATTTAAGAAAACTCAACCAAAAATGTAGACACAAATTATTTAAAAGTATTCCTCTAAGTCTATTCACAGTTTTGTGACTAGAGTAAATCAATGGCGTAGCAAGAGCATACTGACCTACATGACACAATTAATTAGACCGTAATTTACGAAGTCCCTCATTAGTTTGGTTTCCCAATCTACCCTAGCCTTACAATGTCGTAAATAAAAAGGAAAAGGCTTTACTTGTTTATTGCTTACAACGTAACCAATTTTCTGTCTTCTTTCTAGCGGATTTTGATGGAGTAATAGTATCAATTTGTTCGCAAGACAATTAAAAAAAAATGCTCTTGTAGGTATACTGCCTATTTAAAACATACTTTTAAAAGGTTACCCCAGTTACAGGCCACAGTTAAGTTGAGCGAAGTTTAGATGGCAGTTACTTTTTAATATAATTTATTAAAATCGTCTGTTACCTACAAAGTCCACTTAAACTTGTTGGAAAGTGGCTACTATGCAGATTATGACTAAACTTTCGTAATGGCAAACTTAAGCCAATGAAACACGGTGGCTAACCCCATCTACCTAAAACATTCAATTAAAGTTTTAAAGAGACATCTGTGGAGCAAAAATAACTTTATTTAGAAAGCTCGTTCAGTACTCGATCAAACTACCATCTATTGCCAGAAGTTTGAAATGCTCGGAATCTACTTCAACAAACAACAGCGACGTGTAATAATAGATGGCGCTGTTTATAAGCGTGTCTCCATAGAAATGGAATGGTTTGGGTAGATGGCGCTAGTATGGTTTGAACATGGTCAGTGTGTTGCCGTCCTTTTTTTCTACATTCAAACTTGGCTTACTGTATGTCTAATTGAACATGATTGATGCAATAAAGATACACCGTTGTTAGCGTATTAGAGATCTGTCCAAAGCTTTTGATTGCCTCAGTCACAATATGCTTGAGATTATAAAGATATTAGATGAAATTCGTTTATGTATACTAGATCAATTGTTATTTAAGCTCTCAAAACATAGCAAAATTTATGTATATATAGTACATTACATCTTTAAGATTAAAGTAGTAATGAGTATTCCACAAGGCTTGCTGCTGGGCCCTGTATTATTTTCTAGAGCACCCTTTCTTAAGACCATAATCAATGGAATACAACAGTTACTTTGTCGTACTAGAATGAATAAAACTTAAAGATTTACTGCTTGGGTAACCAAATGGTAAGCTATGTTTTTTTCCGCCAATATTATTCTACATCACAAATATTTAAAGGTTGTCATGTTTCCAATTCCAAGTTTTTTATTGGCAAGGGTCTTCCTTAATTTACAACCCAACTATTACTCAAACGCACAAAAGCGGAACCAATAAGCTCCTAACCTAGACATAAATTAACTATTAAGTAAATTACAGTCAAAAACCGTTTACTTAAACGGCTATACTGAGACATAATTACCTGCTAAATATTTGGACCCATCTTTAGTGGTCAACCACTTATAACGCTACCCTATATTCGCGCCAATCCCCAAAAAAATATTATCCAAACTGGACAAAGATTCTAGGTAGGTGCTTACTGAATGCCTCTCGTGGAATAATAGTTTTGTAGCCATTAGGATAATTTATAGCCGTTTAATATCCAACGAACTCGCAGAGATTTGATTATCGATGTAATATTTTTTTCGTTGGACGCTGCAGATCGCGTGTCGCGTGCTCCGAAGTTTTTTTCGGTTTGTGTTTCGGGGGTGTAACGCACAAAAAATATTATAACTGGCCAGCGACTACCGGAATATAATTTTTGACAATTTTATAAATTATACAGGCGTATCGCTTAATAATGGGTAGCTACGGGCATGTTTTTATTGTTCCTAAGACAGTCAGTGGCATTTGGGTTCCTTTTATGTTGGAAAGAATATTGTACACTTGTAATAGGTTGGACATATGATAACATAGGATAGATACAGAGTTAATCATAATCAGCCTATACTATTCCCACTGCTGGGATACAGACCTCCTCTCTATGAGAGGGAATGGGCTATAAATTCACCACGCGGGCCCAGTGCGGGTAGGTAGATGTCACATATCTACGAATTTTTTGTTTCTAGGACATGCCGGTTTTGTCACCGTTTTGAGAGCAGTGGTGATGAAATAATTTACACAAAGTAATGCGTTTGCCTTAGGTTCAAACTCACGACCTACAAGTTGTAAATCGGCCGTTACCACTTGGCCACCACAGCTCTGAGTAAGTAGAATTATTCATTCCAATGTGTGAATCTAATGAAATAACTAACCCAAAAGTGGACTAGATCCATTTCACTGATGACTTTACTTTCGTCTCTTATTCTTAGTGAGTGTCATAATACCGGCGAATCAGCGCGGGCGAAGCATTGCGGCGACGAAATTGCGCGGTCGCGCGCGCCTTCGATCCACCGCGAAACTTGAACCCCGGTGCAGCAGCCCGCACTTTACAAACACTACATGACGTCATGATTCTGTATTGCTAACGTTACATGCGCTTCGAGTGTCAGAAAATGTGTGTTTCAAACGAGATTTAAAAATCTGTTTCCTTTACCGATCAAAGGCTTCTTTTAAATCAAGTCCTATATGACATAATCTTGGTCAATAAAACGCTTCAAGTGACAGAAAATAAGTATTAACGGGATTTACGAAATGAATTTGTTAACAATAAAAAGTTTCTTTTGAATTAAGTCCCATAACATCTTGGCCAATTTTGGACAGCAAATGAAAACTTTCTAAGGATTTGTCGTTTGAAATAGGTACTTTCTAATGAGGTTTTTTTGTTTTAGGTATTTGTGCATTTGTCGCAAAGTCATCAGCTTTATATTCACAGAAAATCTAACTGCTGGTAACAAGACAAGATTGCCTTGGGTTTTTGCTACACGAATCCAAGTAATCTAAACACAAAGCGCAATGATATTGATAAAGCTTGTAGTCAAGCACCTAATAATCCTAGGGCCTGATGTATGTAGTACGCTATCAAGTTATTTCTAGAAGAAACTATACCTGCATAACACTTTGATCCAATTTTCTCACAATCAAAACAGTTGGAATTCGTATGCCGTGATCACGTTACGTCGGCCAGCGCGCCCAGTAGCGATGCCTGCCCGAGCCGAGCATTTTTTGTCTCATCTCTGACAGATCGAATTAAAATAAATGTTCCGATAAAGCGTCCTATAATATCATCCTGTATTTGGTTACGTGGACGAGTGACGTGCAGTGGGAACATACGAACGCCGTAGGTGGGACCAGAGACTATTTTTAAAGTTGCTCTATGTTTTTTTTATGATTAAGATTGGGAGTTTATCAAAATCGTTTAATCGTTTTGATTGTTCGGATCGGGTTGTATTGTATTGTTCACTGGTAATTGCTACTGCTGTGTTTTTGTCTCACATATTAAATCCAGAGTTAATTTTCTACTTAACAAATACATTTTACAAACAATTTCCACCTTTTTCCAACACTTGTTTACCAACTCTTTATGCTGGCGCTGTTGTATGACTAGTGAGTGCGAAGTGCTATTACAAGGCAAAGTTTGTAAGATGTTCATGGTGACAAGAAGGTTAAACAATCAGGTTCAGTAGTCTAATCCAGCTGTTGTTATTAACTAAGGTACTGTTTATTTCCCATTACTTTCAACAGACGATGCACGATTATTGCGTGGAAGAGCAAAATGTCCGTGCAAAAGAGGGTACAAAAACATAAAGACGCAGGAAAAACTAGAAAGTATTTCACACTGCCATAATTATATTAAATGCTTCACCGATAAAGTGTTACAACAATGTGTAAACAAAATTTCAAAAAACAGGTAGTACATTAGATAACAACAGTCAACAACAAACTCAGTGAGGCGTAAAAGCTACTGAATTCAACGGAAAAAGGTTTGCCTTTTTTTCTGGTAAACCGTTACAAATTGCCAGATGGTCTATTTTCTTGTTTCAACACATCCATAATAATTATGGTCGACACGTATGATATATGCTTCAACGAGAATTGGGAATTCAGTAGCACCGAGAAAAGTAAACACCTAGCTGTGTTGTGGAGAACACCATCTTTGTATTGTATGACGCGCTGTGTGTATATTTCTATTGTGTGATTCGATTTATGTGTTTGCAATTTTTCAGGGTGACGACTATAGATAAATCGCGTACCTATTATAAATTTGGTTGAGCTGGTGCTTTTTTTTTTTTTTTTTTTTTTTTTTTGGATGGGAAATCATCAAATACCCACTCTGGGCGGAGCGGAAGGGAGTGTCAGACTTGTACTGACTAAAACCCATCCATGTTCCTTCTTTGCCCTTTGTGTTCCAGGGCCACGGTGTCTCTTTCGAACAATCCCGCAGCTCTGGCAGGCATCGGCCCATGCGGACCCCTACTCGGTTGCTGACATCTCTTTGAGGCGCGCGTGGAACACGAACGCGCCGTCGACACGGCCTGTCGTCATAAGACGGCCGGACGGCGAGCTAGCCCATAACTCGACGTCTTGAGCTGGTGCTTGGACATTATTTGAGTTAAATTGACCAAATTGTTTTCATAGCAGAAGAAAGTTCTCCTTGAATTTTTAGCGTGAACTATTTCAATCTCTAAAATCAATAGCTAATCTTGTATCTTAATTTTTTTGCAAAATTAAAATGCCTACTTTATGATTCATGAAAGAGTCATGAATCATAAAGTAGGCATTTTAATGTTGCCGGTGTTGTCCGAAATACGTTTAGAGACGGATTCTTGTAATGTCGCTTATCAGCAGAATCCGAAGTAAACAAAAAATAATCAAATTCATTTCAAAAGTTCATCGTACAGTATGAACATCTACTTGCCCAAAAATTGAAAATACTAAAACAAAAGCAATTTCATCTTAATCGTACGAAATACTTGAGCGGAGGCAGAGCGATATCCACCTTATCGAGTTACCTAGGCTACTGGGCATCTCCGAGCAGACGAGGCGAAATGATCGAACCATAACCTTGAATAAAACAAACAAGTCTTTACTGATTCAACCCTAAAGTTGAATATCAAACGAGGGCATGGTATGGACTTGAAACAAAGAACGAAAACACAATAATAGTCGCTTCGGTGATTTTATGGAAACGTGATATCGTGTTGGCCTCTTACAAAAAGAATAAAGCGAATCTCGAACGAAATTGTTTTAATCGTCGGAAGCCACGGTGTACACCTTATTACTTAGTAATTATGTATATTAAAACGATTATGCAATGTTTTGTATTGTATAATCATGTGGTAGGTAGGTACCTAAAGTTAAAAAGTTTGGAGGTTTAACAAAAAACTAAATCTACAAATTACTTTTTTGCTGAATGGTTAAAGGCATCATGTGTGTACGGAGTTGGGTACAAAAAACATGATTGCCCAAACAATACATTGTCCATGGCTCGTTGTAACGAGTTTATTCATCTCGATCGTGACCGTTGACGTAAAAATAATGACGTGATGCGATGGGACACCGTACGATTTGTTTGAACTAACTTGCGCATGAAATATCGGTCGTAGTCAGCTACCGATGGTTCGCTGGCTTACCTACCGCCGCCGCGGCCACAGAAAAAAACTCATAGCTCTGTCTTAAGGCATCCGAATTCCTTTGAACCAAATACGTGTGTGTAATCGCACGTAACAATTTATTTAATTCAGCGCAAGTTAAAACGCTGAGCCAGAAACAAAAAGCCGATTGTGTAGTTCGATATGCTTATTCTTTCGTTGTGATTTGTGGTAGCGAGATTCTTTGTTTATTCACCGTGCGCAAAGTTTAGCATTTGCGTCGGCGGCGCCTGCCTACCTGAGGTTTCCGTGAAGCGCGGATCGCGTGTCGAATACAACGGTGAACATTCACGAAGTGGACTTTTAATGGAGCCTGATAACCTGACCAACGTTACATATTTCGTTCATTACCTACTGGAAAATCATAGCCTCACTAGAATCCTTTAAAAATTGGTTCTGATTAAAGGCCGAAACCTGCGATTAGCGTTTTGTAAAAAGCACAGCTTGCAGGGTGTTTAAAACTTTCTTTTAAATTTCAAAGCACATGACAAACGTCGCATCGGAAGGAACAGGTGACAATGAAACAAAGCCCTAATAGATTTGCAAAGTTGACATCAAAAGGGTGAAAAGCGTAAGGTATCTTTTTACGAAGTTTCGGAAACCACAATAAAACCGCATGCCTTTTAAACGGTGTCGCGTGGCTGTTACTAAAAACTTTTACCAAATTATGCTCCGCCATTCAAAGCATTTTGGCACATGGCTTGCCTGCTTAATAGCCTGGAAAAATACCCTCATAAGTTTTATGGCTAACGAATTAATTAAAGAAGTTTTGGGATTATTTTCTCCCTAATTATTTCTAGGGTATTTTATTGTATCAATAAACGGATCTTGACAAATGCAACAAGGGTTTAGCTAACACTGCCCAGGAGACAAAACATCTATAAATTAACTTGTCTATTTATAATAGCAGTAAACTTGTCGTCTTTTAACCGATAATGAGGTCTCATTAACTGTTTTCGAGGATATTTATAACGTAGCAATGAACTACATAGTTTACAAGTTTTGGTTACCACATGGCGTTTTATGGGGGCCAAAATGAAGTCATTTAACGAACTTAGTCTAACGCAGTCCACGGTTGGACTGGACTGCTATAGGCTGACTTTCTAAGCCTCTCCCAAGCTACGCCACAACACCTGATTCTCAGTCTTCTGCGTACAGTCTGTCCTAGGCTCCTAACCGCTTTCTTAAGGCCTTCAGTTTATATTTCGCAGCTGAAGGGGTAATTGGCGGACACGAGCGACCCAGGGTCATTATAACCGCGCAAGCTATATCGAATTCTCCTGTTCCTTCCCGATAGTTTCATTTCGATTTTGACCAATTGACCATCATTTTTACAATAGGTATGTCTATTGTGAAAATGATGGTCAATTGGTTTATTGCAATCAACTGCCGATCGGCTACTTCTACAAAGTTGCGTAACAAAATCTGGATGTCCACTTTCATCATCCAGTCTTTTCTGTCAGTCAGTGCAGTACTGCAGTGCACTTAAATTCAACCAAATAATTACTAAAAAAAACAGCAAAAACACACAGTGGATTGTCATTATCGTATTACTTTATCTTTCCGCGTCTAAAAGTCTGTAGCAACCTCCTTAATGCATATCTTTGCAATCTTTATGATATTTCCCGTAGTCACAATTGGTAGTTGCTCTCATTTATTATTAAAATACAGTCTGTTTTTGTTGCATATCAAATATTATACCCACATAAATATTCGGTTTCTCCGTTCACGATGAATTGAATAGTAGGAGAAAAAAACTTGATATAAGTTAAATCATGTCGCAGGCACGTATTAAGAGCTACATTATTGCTACAAACCTGAATCAGTGGGTGAGCAGGCGATGCATCAATTGAGCGCCGCAAGGGGCCGCCACCGTCCCGTCACTCTGCCTTCACAGCGAACAATGTTTACCACGCCGAATATCGATGTCCATACGTTTCTTTATACAAAATCATCGATTGTCGACATTTTTAATGTTGGTAATATTTTATTATGAGCTCTTTTGAAAATAAACTTTCTTTTATTCGAAATGTGAATTCTCGTAATCATTAAGTCGACTATGTGTATTCAGCCGGCGATTCCCCAGCAGTTTGTGAAGATACGGAAAGTTGTGTTAATTTATTTAATTAAATTAAATCGATAATGACACGTTTAGCATTATATTATGGAGCACATCTCTTGAAATGTTAAGGCGATATAATAAAGGTATGGTCAGTGATGCAGTTCGGAGAAGCTGCGGCGCGGACGTCGCATTCCCGCGCTCCTTCACGGCGCATGCGCGAAACGCCGCCGACACAACTCGATCGTAGATAAAAACCACTTATGACATGAACCATGCCTTTATTCCAACAAATTGATTTCGAACATAGAAGTCATATCGACGATTCCGATCTCTGTAGCGATGTAACAAACGCAATGTTATCGTTTATGAATTGACACGTTACTTCCAAATGCACCTCACTGCGAGCACATGATTGATCGCACGGTTTTATTCGATTATTATTATACGTAACCGGCACATCGAATTGTCGAAAATTAGTACGTATTTAATTTATAGGTAACAATCACAGAAGAAAGTCGGAATTGGAAATAATTTCTAACAGAACACGTCCAATTATTATGGTATCCGAGTCCGTGATCAAGATAACTGATTATTAATCGTCTCTAATTACTGCTGGTGTTAGTTCGACCTTTATCTGGACACCATTTACCTATGGTTAACAAAAAAAAATTAACAAAAAGTGTAAAGAAAGGTTGATTTGTTGTGGGATGTGTTCCGGCGGTGACCGCTTCACCTGTTCATTGTTTGGCTGGCGGCTGTTGAACAAAAGGGTCAAAATATCACAGTTTTCGGGATATAATCGCCGTGAATGCAATAAATTTTATCGTAATAACTGCACTTGCGAAGGTTTAGATTATCGCTGTAATGTATGGGCGAGGAATTTATTACTGCATGTGTGATTTATGGGAAGGATATCCTTGTTTTAGTTAACATGTGGACGGGTACGTATTAGCACATTGATGGATTTAATTAGTGGCTCATGTTTGGTTAAAAAGGATAAAGAGTAAATTGACGATATAAAAATTATTAAGGAAGCCGTCGGTTATGATTTCAAGACGATTGACGATTTGCCTCTATATCAGCGGTTTCAGTAGCTCAACAATTTTCAGTTCTAAACTCATAACTATTTTACGAGCTTAAAATATTTTCACTAACATTTAGATTTGGGGTTTATTATTATTTATTCATTTTATGCTTTACTTTTTTTTCGGTTTTTTCGTCATGGGTGTCATTTTTATGGTTTTCGGGGTCACTGATAACGAAAATGAGGTTGTTGTTGTTGCTGTCATATGTAGATCTTTGACAGTCGTTAGGCAGTCAGTGGCCCAAAAAGTCTGACAACCAGTCTTACCAAGGGGTATCGTATTACTCAGTACTAACTGGGTTGTGGAGGTCAGATAGGCAGTCGCTTCATGTAAAATACTGGTATTCAGCTGTATCCGGTTAGACTGGAAGCCGACCCCAATATAGGTGGGAAAAGGTTAGGTAGATGATGATGATGATGTAGATTTGGGGTCTCAAGTCCATAATAATTGTACTAGAAAGTTAAGGCAAGAAGTTCTTAGCACCTGAAAGGTCACAGCAAAAACTATGTTACCTCCTTAACTGTGTCCTCAAAAATGAACGTCCAGATCCGAACGATTACCACAATCACTTCAATTGTTAATCACCACACATCCTACATATTACTCTCATCTTCCTCGTTCACTAATCTGCGTACGTTGTGATGTACGTACGTCGTACGTGTCGCATAGTGATGTGCCACACGGCCTCGCCCCGCACAGCGGATGCAAACGTCGGAGCTGGGAGTCGCGCGCATAAATCCCGGGATCGCCGCCGGCGCGGGATTCGGGAGCCATCAATCATTATGGAGGAGCAACGTCGCTGGGGGTTCCGTAGAGCACTTTGTGAAACAGATCAAACTGCGGTTAAACGTCTTCTTTAAACGTCGGTTTGATGCATGTTTGAGAGGTTTTTTAGGAGAGGTCTCAATAGACCCAAATACGTGTATCTAATTGCTATCAACGTGGTATGTTAGGAACAGCAGCATTTAAGAGTGTATTAAGAATGTTTTAGTTTCTCTAAGGCAATGTTTTTGGGAGCCCGCTATTGATGTAACTTCAGTGTCTTTAAAGACCTACTTTATGATGATAAAGTAGGTCTTTGAAGATGAGGATGAGTGACCAGCAACTGATAGTGGCAGACACTTTAAACGATGAACAACACGTAGATCCGATGACCGTTGGGGTAGACGTGTTCTTGAGTGGAAACCTCGAATCGGCAAACGTAAGGTGGTACGCTCTCAGGCTCGGTGGAGTGACGATCTTCGCAGGGTGGCTGGTAGCAGCTGGATGAGAATTGCTAAGAATCGAGTTGAGTGGCGATTGAGCAGGCCTATGTCCAGCAGTTCTTTTTTTTTCTTTTCTTTTTTTATAAAAATCGTTGCTCCACACTAGGAATTTCTGCTGTATCGTGGGTGCGTTTACAAACATTTAAATTCACATACACAAACAGTCAGACCCGGAACAACTACCTGTAGATCATACAAATATTTGTTCCGTGCGGGGATCGGACCCGCGACACGCAGCGCGGCAGCCAATCGCTCAGCCACTGCGCCAACCGTGCATCGCCATTATCATCAGCCTACAGTAGTCCACTGCTGTAGGCTGATGCTGTTGCTGAGTTCTGACACGAAACAATACTTTTATTCATATTCTCTGCTTAAAGTTAAAATATGATTAACGTCAGCTTAACCATATACTTTTCGACGATTAAAAGCTTTTCAACTTGAATCAGTATAAATTAATAAACCCCTCAATTACTAATTTACGCCGATATATGCAAACTTGACAGTTATCTTGCTGCCTCTGTACATAAACTACTCTGCGGAGTCCTCTAACGACTCGTTATTAAAAGGTAAGCGGTAGTTAAGGACGCCCGACACAATGTTTGATACATGATAACTAGAGGCAAAGTCATATTAAATCGCAATCGTTGTTCGCACTAACCGGGCAATTCACTTAATTTCACTTATACGCTTATTGGCGTAATACCGCCTTATTAAGGATTATAAACATCATTCAATTCTCGTGGTGTGATAAATGATCGATATGCAAATCGGAGGATAAGTAGCTGGGTCGGATAAAGTATTCGCGTCGAGGGTAACAATTTGCATGGACCTATGGGAGGTTTATGTTTATGTTTAAGTTTTGTTTAATTTCAGGTTTGGTGGTTTAGAATAAAGGCCTAGGACTTCTAGGCACTTGGCTGTACCTAATAATTGTTAAAAGAATTAAGACAGATCATATGTATCGTTTGTTAAATTGGGGTTAAAGTAAGTATTCGTCAACTTATAAGTTAAAAATTCTCATTTAATTGGTTCTGAATTTGTAATTATGAAGGACCCCGTAATTCATACTTGAAAATACGGAGCAAAGCAAGAGAGTGTGGATTATAAAACACATAGAACTTTATCTATGTATCGCTTTCAGTCAGAGTTTTTGACGCCTGTTTGGCCACATTCAGTTTGAATTCCAAATAAAGAGCTTATCTGTCATTTGTGAGGAACAAAGTCAGCGCCAAGGTGCAAGTCATTACGGTCAAGCGAATTACAGTAAGAGTGCGATTTGTAAGCTTGAGTCCAACAAAGGAACGTTTCGCGCGATTTTGATTGATCTCGGGATAATACTCACCCACAGGATATAAACTAGGATCCTATTTCCCAATCAAAACTATCTTCCAAAACTAGCGGGTTAAAGTTGATTTTCGTTTGAAGGAAGGCTCCGTAATTAATTACCATTGTTCGAGAGATTCTGTTCTTTATTAGCACGTGCATAAGGTTTTGTTTAAGATAATGGATTAGAAGGCGAGGCTCGATGGGTGCGAAATCATCGCTCGAATGAAACGCTTGCCGCGAGCTGTCGATTAGGGGGTTTTGCATTTTCTTGTATAGACCTAGAAATTTTATAAATTGGAATTTGGTTTTTAGAATTATGCAGAAAAATGGAAATTGGACAATGATGTACCTTGCATTAGGGCATACTTAATGTGATTCACGAAAATACTGAAGAAAGAAATCGAAACGACATATTCATAGAACGTTGACTGAAATAGTGAGAGAGATTACAAGTGTGTGTTACTTTACCATCAATGAAAAACAAACTTTGAATTAATGTTTTCGATGTTTTAATGTATCCATATTTAAAAAATTAACATGGAATCAACAGTTTCACATGAACAACATAATTCGCCAAATAATATTTCTGTCGACTTCACGAGTTGAGAACTTCCTGCTTGAGGCACTTCTGAGACCCGTCTCTCACACTGTTTTGGAACCTCTACCGCTTCCATGGTCCCCTTGATTCAAAGGGCCCATAGCTGTGAAGGAGTCCAGCTGATGATGTCTAATGTGTTTGTTATTTTGTCCTACAGGCACTTATTAGAGGCTCTTTGGCGGCGAGTTTATCACCCGCGGCGGCCCTAACGCTCTCTCATTGTGGTTTATTATCCTCTGAACATTTTCAACCTGATTATAAGGATTATCAAGGTGCTGTGCAGTTCCGATGGCATTAGGTTGTGCCTTTTGCAAATTGTGGTCGTTGTCACAGGTGATAACAGGGTTTTACGATGAAATTATTCTATTTGAAATAGAGATTACATTTGTGTATGGGCTGCTGTAGTTATTGTTCGTACATCTGAACATCTCACTCAATTTATGAAAGCCTAAGCGGCCTCGTAAGTAAAGTTATTGAAAATACAAAAATGTATATGAAATATTGGACTCCGTAATCTTTGAAGCACATCGATATATTAAACCACCACCAACACACGTTTTATATAATATCTCATTGTCCAGCCTCCAATATTTAACCTAGATAAGAAGTTCACGTTGTGTTTGACTAGAGTACAGCTAAGCTAGGAGTATTACTCGCTCAGAAATTGTAGCAATGGTTGGGTAACCCCAGCATTACAGCGGGCGCGGTAACAGACCACCACTTGGCTTTTGAACTCGATGAGTGAGCCTTCAACACAGCCTTTAGTGTTGGCAAATTGTCGATAAATAAGTTTGTGGGTAACGGTTTTATACGCTACGATATAAATGCTGGTATTGGTTGAATTCATGTTCTGTGGTACCTAACTAGGCAGGCACTGCGATTTAACTGGAAATGCCTTGCCTTCTTCTGAATTAATACTCTTAAATATCTAAGTAGAACTGTGAAAACTATGGCGGACTCTTTTGCATCTTAGTTTTTTTCTTTTTTTAAAAAACGTTGCCCCACACTAGGAATTTCTCCTGTATCGTGGGTGCGTTTACAAACATTTAAGCTCACATACACAAACAGCCAGACCCGGAAAAACTACCTGTAGGCCATATAAATATTTGTTCCGTGCGGGAATCGAACCCGCGACACGAAGCGCAGCAGTCAATCGCTCAGCCACTGCGCCAACCGTGCCGTCGAAGAACACTAATATTCAATAACTTGACGAAGACTTGTACGTGGCAAATATCGGGTGGTCTTTCACAAGCATACCCACACCTCCAACAAATTCTACTTAAAATTACCACAGCTTAACTTCGCAAAAAAACTCACAGCGGCAAGCAACCCACGAGTCAAATTGAGGTTCCGTTGTCACCTCAAAAAGGTATGGTCAGCAAAAACTAGGACGGTAATCAGCAGGCCATCAGTAAGCTGTCAATTTATACTCTCGAGCTATGCATGGAAGTGACCAAAGTATTGTATCGGCGAAAAAATTGAGGCCAAGATTCTGATGCATACTTGCGTGTATTAACAGATTAAAAAGCTCGAAATAATTTACTTCATAATAACCCAGCTTTGTGTGTTGTGTGGTATTGGTAGGTACTCCATTGTTGGCAACTAATTGTGCTGTTTGTCACCCATAAAAGGCTTGTATGATTGCTTTTAGCATTATGTAGTATCAGTCACTTCATAAAAGAATTGAAGGTCTAATCCTCTGTGAGCTGAACTCCCTTTTGCACGCCTTTTGAAATTGATCGCCTTTTGATATTTGTGTGTCATCAACTCACTAGACTGATTTGGATTGTTTGATGTTAATTACACTGATTGATGTCATCGCAGAGTAAGATACAGAAGGCTTTACATTCGATACTGAGTATTAAATTTTTTGTAAATTATACGTAAACCACATATTATCGATATAACCAGGAAGTGTCGACAGCACTTAGGGCCGTGTTATCGGTAATCGATACGATTAATAAAGTTGTGAAGCGATCGGCGCTAGATGGCGGTGGTGGGGCAGGTCGCGATCACCTCTATTATCCTGTCGATACCGCAACTCGTGCGCACGAACATCGCTGAATTACAACTCTATTTACTGTCAAACTTAATTCCTCGCTCGTGTCGTTGGCTTTCATTGCCGCTTTTGATATTTTTCTTCGTTATTATCATGTTTCTTAGTAACGGCTTAATGTTCTCTCGTGTATCTAATAGTGAGACCTCTGAGCAAATGTGGGAATAAGGTCTCATTGACTAAGGAGAAGCTAACTTTTCTGAGTTGTTGAACCCTAATAGTTTGATTACTTGGCAGAAGAAAGATCAAACGTCTACGTGTCTGACTAGATGTATGAACGTGAACAAAGCAAAAGGAGTAGAAGGAGATTAGACGAGACGCGTAAGGATCATATCACTTGGCGTTCCGTAAGTTCTACCTACCCCTATCGAAAAAAGCGCGAGTTCATGTATGTAATATGTAAGATTAAAGATTGGTACGATATTGAATTCCAGAATTTTATTGGTCTACGGACTTCTGATGCCTGACTTTGATATTGTACAAATATTTAACAAAAACATTTTGATTTGTATTTGTTTTTTTTTGTAAATTGAGGTGCAAATACACCTCTTACAAGTTAAACCTCCTCAAAATAGACTAAGAAATATCACTGGCAGTTAACAAATCAATATGAATAGTTAAGAAATAGATCTTGTTAGTGGCTAGCAGATAAAGTTAGAGCATACTAAAGTCCGAGTGATTAGTTAGGTGTTATAATTTAGGATTAGCGTCAGTGGGATGGTTTGTATGGACCGCTTGTTAGCTTCACTTGTTATTGCGCGCGCGTTAATCTACGGACACGTTATGATGGAGATAGTATGGACACGTATGGAGAAGACTTTTTATGTTTTGAGAATGCGTGGTAAATGTGTACTTTATTTTCTCTATAGGGACGAATCCAAATTCAAGTGTTGCTGATTCCGTTTATCAGTTTTATTTGGATTTGGCATTTAGACCTACCATTTAGAGCTAATATCTAACGCAGTTTTAATGATTCTGATGATCCATTCCTGTTTTTAGAATGTTGTCTGTTTTTTTGTTTAGGTACATTAGGGGTGTATTTAAATAAGTAAAAAATGTCACAATTTTGTCAGCATTTTCTGCTTATTTGGGCCTGTGTCTGAGTTAAATAAAAATTAAGTCGCTTTAAAAAATATAGCCTACTCCACAGTAACTAAGCCCGTTGCAGACACTAACATATCGATGACCATTTATTTACATTAGAACCATTTCTTTATCAGTTTATCACTGATTGTCTCGAGGTCCTATTGAAGTGCAGCATAACTTGTGTTGATTTATAGCCAATGACTAAATGTAAATATGATTGAGCTTTTGTTACACCTCTCCACAAGCGTCTGCGCATGATTTTGTTTGGCCACAAGAGCCAATTGCACGATCCTATTTAGTGCCGAGATACTTTGACAGGACAAAAAACTTTATTGATGATCACAAAACTTGTAGGGCAATGAAAACGTCATTTGTTGATGATAATGAATGGCTAAGTGTATTTCTTTTTGGGATGACTCACTGATTCGTAGAAGACGTTCGTGTAGACGATGCATAATTAAACTTAATGAAGCATTTATTAGATAGTGAATCTTCTATAGTTTTTATACGTCGGATAATATTATTTTTTAAAATTAATATAATGTTACCTTTCGTCACAGCATCGTCATGATAATATTCAGCTTTCCACGGTGACATGATTACGAGAATCCAAGAAAAGAATTTAGAGAGATCAAACCCTTTGAGCGCGGACACACCGTATAAATATGAATTAGTAGGTCGACTTCATTCAAAGGTCGTACCACCGCTGCGCCTTTGTGTAGGCTCCCTATTAACTGCTTCAGAAGTTCATAGTATTTTTTATCCCGACTCAGCGGTGACATCTATTGTTAGTTTGACTTAAAGTGGGTTTCTTTGAGTTATTATGAACACTTCGACCGTCCTTAGGCGTTGATCGTATTATACTGGAGTATTTTGACACATTGCTTTACATTGTTTATGAGTTTTTGAGGCCATAAATTATTTTTTTGAGCTTCGTGGTTATATTTGACGAGGATTGAATGGGATGATTTGGGATTAACTTGAAGTTATGATTTACGAGACACATTTATTGTAGTGTGGCTTTGTTGCTTGCTTGATTTTTATTTATGTAATCATTTTGTTAGTGAGAATCTTACTAAGTTTTACGCAAGTAAAGCGATTTTTTTGGTATTTATTATCAATAAGTAAATGACCATTATTCTAACCATTACTTAATTGAGCATAATTAGGATGCCTTATTTATCTTATCATTTATGTTTATCGATTCATTAAGATTTTGTGTGTTCTTGTAAAAGCAGGATCATAGTTGCTGTCTGTCAGCTCTTCATCAGATTTCGTTCAGTACTCCTCTGGAGTACTACTTCTGATTACCTACAGTATCTTGTGAGCTATTCATCTTGAGAAAAAACTATGTTCATACACACACCAGTTTTGTGTCATCGTCAGGCCTTCTTCGTTCTTGATTACCGCGCTTGAATAAGCTGGTGTTGGATCAGGGTTAGATCTTGAAAAACATACAAAAACTTCTGTGAAAAGACCGTGCTATGGTCAATATAACCCAAAATGGTGATGTCAAATGTGCAGTGTTAGTGTTTTGGAGAAAGCCGTGGTTGATCTCCAACCATGTCTCAACACAGCAACGCTGCGGTCGTCGTGGCTATGAGAGATGCTGAGACCGAGGCTGATGACGCTGATGACGTCAAACAGAAGCAATCGAAATCAAAAACAAGTGAGATAAGCAGAGGCAAGCACAGGCAGCCAGACATCAGCAAAGATATGCAAAGCACAGGCAGTCGCTGCAAGCAGTTTGCACTCAACAACGATTTCCAGGAAACCGAGTGAGCACCGTGTATATAAATACCTACCTAATACTTACGCCTTTTAAAAACCAAAGTAGTGCTAACAATCTAGTTTGTGGTGTTCAGAAGAATTTTCTGATGGCGTCAAACAGAAGCAATAAAAAAAAGTGGAGTTAAGTAGAGGCAAGCACAGGCAGCCAGACATCAGCAGAGATATGCAAAGCACAGGCAGTTACTGCAAGCAGTTTGCACCAAACAACGATTTCCAGGAAACCGAGTCAGCTCCGTGTATATAAATACCTACCTAATACTTACGCCCTCTTAACACCAAAGCAATTTAAAACGTAGTGTTTTTTCTGGCACTAGCCAGAAAAACACTACGTCACAAACAATTTCAAGCACTTACTTAAGTGCAATAACCACTTACTTAAGTGCTTGAAATTGTCAGCGACAGAATGGTAATGGTGCGAGTGGGCTTTAATTAAATTGATAATATTTGTTAATATTTCTTGAGCTTTTTTTTCCATTTGTTAGGTCTTGAAATCGTGTACCAACTTGTTTGTTAAACTTTCAAGACACTTACATTTACTAACTAGGTAACAGATTCTACTTATACTAGATATATTTCTTTCTTTACTTTTATTTTAAAACAGTCGTCGTTTGAATAATATGTCTTAGCAGTTCTGAAACATCAGATCTGGTAGCATTTCTTTGATTGTGTATGCATCACGTTTGCGACACAGTGTTTAAATGTCCGAGTTTTTTAACAGTGGCGAAATGTTCTAGCTTTTGTTTTACCGGTAAAACGTTAAAAGCCTGATCTTTGACCCATTATTGTCGATTGTGTGTGTGTTGTTGGAGTTTTATGGATTGCTAGGAGATCGATTGGAATTTGTCTGATAATCTAAGTAAAGATTCGTGAGAAATGAAGAGTAGTCGTAACTCTTTATAGATTATGAGTTTCCAAGAGTCATCGGAAACAAAGATTTCACCTTCTTCTTTAAAGAAGATACCTGCTTGTGACGTTAAGGGTTTGGTTATTTTATGATTGTCTAGGGCTCCTGTAGTTGCCCTGCAACAAGAGGAAGATTTTTGTTAAGGAATCTGTTTTTTTATATAATCTCTAAATAAGGGTATATATTTTATATAGAAATATGCATAAAACTACTTAAATTATAGAGCAAATTGTATAATTATAAATATATTTAGGATCACTAAAGTTTTTTGAGTAAAGGATAAGGTGGCATTTTGGGCTGCTGTATCACGACAGACGCTGAAAATATGTAGAGTAATTTAAATAAAACGAAAATCTAACTTATTATTACGTACTACATTTTTTTTTCTTATGAATTATTATTTACAATGTATGGTCGTAGGCGATTGGCATGCAATAGTTGGTTTTTGACGGCCTTCTTAACTAAATAGTTTTCGTTGAATCCTACACGTATTATGTCGTAAGGACCATCCCATTTAGCATCAGATTATTAGGAATGCTAACGGGTTTTCGTAGTTATTGTGAATGATTAGGTTTCGAAATTTGTGAGGAATTAGTAGATTCAGTAGATGTGGGAGTTAGTAACGAATTGGTAGATTTGGTAAGATCTTCAATGTCTGTTTGTGTGCAGACGTCACGATAGTGTCTCCGATAGACTGGGTATGTTTGTGTGTAAGAATCGCGTTTACTTTTTCACGCAGGAATAGCAGTTGTTTGTCCCCGATGGACTGGATTTAACATGCCATCATTTATATTATGACAGGGTGAATTTACCGTTGTAGTTGTAAGCTGTCTTAATCGGTTTCTAAGTTTTGGATCGCAGAGCTGGAGTTGGAGGTTCCTTTCATTTTTTTCATGACCCGGGTTTATACAATAGTTACAAAATTTGGAATTGCGTTGGACTTGAGAAGTACTTGGTTGTTGCCGCTGAACTTGGTTTAAGAAAGGTGATGGTCCACGTGATTGGACTACGGGACTTTAATACTGTTTTTGTATAATCGTTGTCTAGCAGAATTCATATTACGAATTTTTTCTTCTTGAATCGCAAAATTACCTGCTATGGACAGTTGATCAAAGGAATGGACGCGGAACATCGATCCTATATCCGAATTCATTCCGTTTGTAAAGACATTTAGAGCTGTTTCTTCCGTTGTTGCTTTACGACCGTCATATGTTTGATCCCTAACTTCCGTAGCTAATTTTGCGAGTATTTTACTTCGGCAGAGATCTACTCTGAGATAATAGTCAGTAACAGATTCGTTAGGTTTTTGAAACATAGACTGTAGTTCTAAGTGGAGATGTGCTAACGTTTTGGTCTGGGAAAATTTTTGTATCAGATAGGCTTTAAAGTCCTTCCAATGCGAAAATTGTTTAGAATGGACGTCAAAAACTCCAGGTCCTACTATATTGTTTAGCGCAAACGTTAACAAAATACTCTCTTGGTGAGTTGGTGCTATTTGAAATGCTAAATTACATGACCGAATGAATCGATATACTTGGAAAGACTGAGCTGTATCGAAATCTTGAATTAATTTTAATAGCGTGGCTAGACCGATCTCTAAGCTAGGGTCAACGGTAAACTTTACATCTGTTTGAGACATTTTGATATTTTCAGTAATAATAATTGGATGTAAAGCATTATTTTTCGTAAATAATATTGCATTTATAATAGTTGATATTTTGTTATTGACTTCTGATGTAATTAATGTTAACAAGGCTAAATATTCGTCGATATCTTGCTTAATATTAATATCAAATAGAATTCCATCGGTGCTTTTGGTATAATTCGATAAAATTTCTAAATTCTTATTAAATATCTTTTCGTTGTTGTTAAGATCGGTGATGGTATTATTACAGTTCGAGATTGTTGTTTTTACAATATTACTTTGAGTTTGTTTGTTTTTGTTGTTTGTTTTTACAATATTAGTTTGAGTTGAGATTGATCTGGAATTTGTTCTTGAATTTCTTCCATCTCAATGTCATTGTTACCATTATTGGTATTTCTATTTAAATTAACCGTAATGCAATTATTTATTCTTCCACAACAATTTCTAGAATCTTCTAGTGCTAACTATCTAGTTTGTGGTGTACAGAAGAATATTCTTTTAAACAAGTAACTTCCAATCCTACAAAGTATATAAAAAGCTATGAACTTAAGAATAGATAAAAATATGAATACAAAGTAAGTATTAATTTTAACTCTATGGAATATATTATCATTATTCATTTCATCCAATGAATCGCCTTACATCCACACAATGGGGGGCCTCTCCAAAAGTTCTGCGAACCACATTGATGGCGCTCTGCTTCTCTGCTGGTGAATATGCCTGTCCAGTATGGGACCGTTCTGCCCACGCACACCAGTGGATACAGCCTTAAATGACACATGCTGCATAATTACTGGTTGTCTTAAACCGACCCCGGTACGAATGCTGTACCCACTGTGTGGCATCCCAAGTTCGTAGGACTATAGCCAGCCGTATCGAGAGGACTAAGCTACAAGCTGACTCACGCCACCCAATGCACAGTTACGTCTCAGTGCCCCAGAGGCTGAAAAGTCGTAATAGTTTTCTTGGGTGTGTAGGCCCAGCTAGCCCAGTCAATTTCAACGCCTCCACAGCAAGATGCAATCTCTGGCGGGAGCGGTTTAAACCCCCTTACAACTTCAGATCCATCAGAAAACCTTCCACCTGGACACGAGTTGCCGTGGTCGACTTGGAAATCTCTAAACAGACTTCGAACCCAAGTCGGCCAGAGCAAAGACAATCTCTGCAGATGGGGGTTCATACACGGCTCAGATCTCAAGTGCCTATGCGGCGTCTCCCCACAAACAATGGCCCACCTTCCATATTGCCCCGCATCTCCTGCGCTCTTGCTGATTTATTTACTGCATCAGTGAGCGGGATACGCGTAGCTGAGTTTTGGGCTAAACATATTTAAAATTTTTGCCATCGAAACGCTAAGAAGAAGATCCAATGAATCGTTTATTTTGTCAATCTTATGACTCGCTATATTCAAGTCATTGGGATTATTACGCAGTAAATGCCTTAAACTTGTTTTTTTTTTAAATAAATTTAATTTATTCCTCAATTTTAATTATTAAAACCAAGGAGTTCGGAATTGGAGTGATATAGTAGAATTCAGAAATAGAAGTGTAGTATTTTTTTCTGATCTAAGCTTATACATATAGTTAATAAACTTGGGATTCTTAAACATAGTGATTGCTTGATAGATAAAAAATGAATCAAAATAACAATGATTATTTATCGCGGTTATTAGCCCCTCTATAAAACTGTTACCCTTTGGTTGGCTCGCACCATCGGAATTTATTCGATTTTTTGATTAGACATAGAATTCTTATTCGAATAACGGTTATTACGGTTCGGTTAAGAGTCAGTTTTACTGGGTGTTTTTTATTCCTTAGATGGTAGCATTCATCTTTAGTATGACCCTTTTCCTTGCAATAATTGCAAAATTTTGGGTTTTGATTTGGTCCCGAAAACGACCGAACTCTGCAATTTACGACTGTATGACCTGGTTTGTTACATTTATAGCAATGTTTGGTATTAGTGATGTTTAAATTTTGAAATTTAGATATTTCGTTTTTATTTCCAGTGTTTTTTTGGTTGAAGTGCTTATAAAATTAGATTTAAATCTTTACTTAATCCGGTAATAAATACACTTAAAGCTTGTGTTTTAAGTAACTCAACGCATGCTTAGCGGGCTTCTTGTGTTTGATTCGTTGAGCCTAAAGAATTTATTAATTTTACGTAGCAATTCTCGATTTTATTTGCATATGCTAAAAAAATACTTTCATTATGATTTTGTTTGCAACTGCTTAATTCAAATTGCCATTGATCAATCGTTCGTTTTTCGCTGTATCTAAATAAAATATAGCTTTAAGTAATCCTAGATTTGAAATTCGCAATTCCTAATCATTGTCCTAGCGTTATCCGTGATTTTTGTAATAATTATATTATGGAATAATATTTTTTTTAAATTCGCATTAATTAAATTAATAACTGTGTCGCAATTGTCTAAAAATTCATGGATACCTTTCTGTATCAAATTTAGTTAACATTCTTTTAGCCATTTCTATTGAGATATAATTATTATGTGTAGTTGTCGATGTAGATTCACACTCACTTTTCACGATTAAACACTTTAGATGACTGGCAGATGATTCCGTACAGGAAATATCCCTTAAAGGCGGTGTACTCACATTTTATTACAATTTTATAACAAAATTACTTGAAGATTTCCTATTGACATTGTAATTGACGTGATGAATAGGAGACTGGGCGGCATAAGCGGTTGAATTCTAATCTTCGGACCGCTGAGGGTAGGTTTCGTCCAATTCCGTAGATCTCGTTCTCGTCGTGATGCTCAGATGCTCAGGACCGTTGTTTGTAGAAGAATCGAAGGTTAAAGACTCCGACGAAGTTATCGTACAATCGGAGGTATAGGACTCCGACGAAGAGCTCGTACGATCAAAGAGAGATTATCGCAATCAATCCCATTTCTGACACTTAGTGAAAATAATATCCTTAATGCTATTCTAATGATATACGCGAACATCATAAGTCTTATGAGAACAGAAAACAATAATTTCCTTGAGGAATGTAGACAATATCATATGTTAATATCCATTATTACCTATTTATTTCTGATTATTTTCGAATTTCTATTGGACAATTTCATTTTCCATTTCAATTTGAATTTACAAGTACTGTTTTTATTGAGTCAAGAAAGTTCCTTTTTGTTAATGGAAATGAGAGTAAAAATCTGAGCTTCCATGTTTGTGATGAACTTAAAGCACTATAACTATGACTGTGTGATTGTGAAAGTGACGATTTGTTCGATTTCTTGGTAGACTACTAATTTTGTGTTAAAAGACAAACGGAAGAAATAAGTACGTTGCCAAGATTAGCTAAGATCGATTCCCAAACGAAGTACGCCACATAATAAATATGAGAATAGACATTAGTTCATCGGTTCAGGAGGGTGTTTAAAATTCTTCAGTTCTCTTCCATTTCTAATATATTTTCATTCCATTTCCAATTTATTTAATTTTTTTTTTTCGGATTTCTATTAGACAATTTAATTTCCAATTTTAATTTGAATTTACAAGTACTGCTTTTATTGAGTCAAGTAAGTCCCTTTACGTTAATGGAAATGAGTTTAAGAAACAATGATTCCATGTTTATGAACTTAAAGCATTCTAATAAATATGACTGTGATTGTGGGAGGAGCTCGTGGCTAAATAATAACAGCCGCTCGGGTCAATCTTTGGTTAAGCCGTGCTTGCCTAGGTTGGTCTGTGAATGGGTGACCACCCATTACATACCGAGTTTCCTCTGTGCCTCGGAAAGCACGTTAAGCCGTTGGTCCCGGGTGTCATTTGTAGATCTTTGACAGTCGTTAGTTAGTCAGTGGCCCAAAAAGTCTGACAGCCTGTCTTACCAAGGGGTATCGTATTACCCAGTACTAACTGGGTTGTGGAGGTCAGATAGGCAGTCGCTCCATGTAAAATACTGGTATTCAGCTGCATCCGGTTAGACTGGAAGCCGACCCCAACATAGTCGGGAAAAGGCTAGGCAGATGATGAAGACTGTGATTGTGAAACTGATGATTTTTCCGATCTCTTGGTAGGTTCCACTATTAATTTTGTGTTAAAAAACAAACGGAAATAATGTACGTTGGCAAGCATTTACAATTCTGACTTACCAAGACAGCTATTACCACACAGACGACTGTTGTACTAAAATTAAAGAAATAAATATATCTAATGTAGAATTAAATCGTAAAATATAATTAATGTTTTGTACATCATCTATGTATTACATTTTTTTAAAACATTGTAAGTAGGTAAAAGTTACCAATTATTAGTTAGTTAATTATTTAAAGCTACCAAGGTAGTTGACTTGATGTTGACTGAATTTATTTATTTCATATTTGTATTTTGAACATAATTATGAAGAACATTAATTATCGTTTCCATTATGGAACATGACGTTGGTGTGAATGATGTTGGTTTTGTAATGGTGGCATTTGCACTTGTTGTTTTATCCTGTTTTTAATAATATTATGATATCAAATTGTTAATAAAATCACAAAAAGTGCAAATTAATTTTCAATTATGTTTTAATGTAATGTAAAAGACACTGGGTTACTTATAATTATTTGACTTATAACATGTTTTTAAGTAGATTTGAGAAAAATAATGTAGTTATATTATAATGTATTATTAAAAAAAAAATATTATTATATTGTTTTAGTTTAATTTATTCGATATACATTGAGTTTTTGTCTTGTAAATAAAAATGATATTTGCCTACATACCGTATTTGATTTCTCATCCTGCTATCCTCTTTCTTGTAAATATCTATTCCTCCTCCTCAAGTCGTACTCCTCATTACTGAGGGTCATGATCCTCCCTTGCAAACATCTTTTCCCTGACGATGTTTCGCCATCTCTGTCTAAATATCTATTAAGATATATATTTTTGGCCATAAAACCTATAACGAGTGGTTAACTGATCACACTACTAAGTACTACTTCACAATTCTCTTTCCACAATAAAAAATCTTGAAGTGTACGTATCTGTTGATTTACTTTGACAATTGACTACCTGTCGTTTTTAATTCAGCAGCAAACGACAGCATCTATTTATAATTAGATAAAAGTAACAGAAATCTTTTTAACGTTGGTATACTACCAACGTTAACTAGATTGCCACAAAAACTGAGTCACACCTTAAGGTCGGTGTAGACAGGTGACAAAAGCGCGGCGGGCCTTTGAAGACGTCTCGCGTAACAAGTGTGGTAAGTGGTAACCAATTGAAGAGCGGGGGACAATAGACGCGCACAGTAGCGGGCTTCCGTGTCACTGGCTGTAGCAGGGCTTGGAACACACACAGAATACAACTACACGAGTGAAGAAATTGTAACTCAACATATATGTAGGTCTAACACAGGTTTTGTCCCCATTACATCCACATTTCGAATGTAAACATTCAAAAAAACCATATTTTTTTTAAAATAGGGTCGATTTTCAGGATAGTTTATCTTGAACTTTACTGATATCACTGAAGGAAAACATCGTGTAGAAACTGGCACTTATAAATGAGATAAGTAGAAAAACACCAATCCGTGTGCAAGCGTGGTGATCAAAGTTCGTGTATTCTCTGTATGAGAAGAGGTCCATGTCGAGCAGTATTATTTATTAGCGAATGATATGGCAGTAGGTAGAAAAGTGAGTAGTTGTAGGAGACACTTATAATTGTTGGCTTTCACTGTCACTGCGGGTGGGCGTGTGGTCGAACAGGTGTCATCAATCACTACAAGAATGTTTTGGCGCTCTCGTGTCGTTGACGGAGCGGCGCTGTTGGTAAACAACTGTGCAATTGTTTTGTGAAACGAGTTGATGAAAACACTTAACGTAACTAGAACTAGTAACTAGTGACTAAAAACAGTAACTAGAAGCTAACTGAGCTGCTTACTCTGGCTTTCAGGAGTTACTGTGGTTTGGGAATAGTGTGACGGGCTTGTCCCTAAAAAAAAAAAACTAGAAGCTAGTAACTAGATTAGCTTAGGCCGGTTCTAATGCATTCTTTCGGCATACTCAAATGAACTCCGCACAGGTATGCAGTCTCAGTACTTTCTCGAAACCGACGTGGGGATGAACCGTCATGTGGTTCCACAGCGATCAGCGATCAGCGCTCTTGTCCAAGTACAGCGGGGTGAGGCTCTTGCTTCACCCCGCTGTACTTGGACAAGAGCGCATGTAGACCTCTAGGCGTCCTTGGTTACGTCACCGAAGGTTTTGTTTGTGCGATTATGGATGCAGTTATGATAACGGACCATTATCGTCTCGTCTTGCTAGCGGGGAGTACTTACCATACTACAAGTAAGTGCCTGACTCAGTTCCCAAGAACGGTCATGCAAGATTGTATTGGGATTGACCTATCGCCACGAACAGAACTATTCTGCAAATAAAACTGATATTGTGGTGATAGATCGCCGAGAACAGTAATTGTTGACATCACTGTCCCTCATGACGAAAATCTCGTTAAAGCTAAGAATAATAAAACAATCAAGTACCTTGATTTAACACTCGATATTATCGACATGTAAGACGTGGAATTTGCAATCATTGTTCGATAGTTGTTACGGTTATTGTACTTATAGCAGAAAGCCTCGACCAACACTTTAGGAGGTTCTCATTTCGCGGCCTTATTCAGAAAGCAGTACTCCTGGACAGTCCTGAACACGGCACGAATAGTGAGGAGGTTCCTCTCTATGGAGCCCTGACCACCGGCAGCCTGGACCTCGTTCCTGATGCCGATGGGCCATCTATTTTTAATATTTTAAATGCGTTATATATTTTTGTTGTTAAAAATATTAAAAAATAAGCTAAAAGAAAAAATGGATAAAGGATCTTAGTTTTAAACCATCTTTATAGATATTGGTCTATGGTCAGCGCTGTTATTGCGACATAATAGCTTGTGGCGAGGCGCTCATAGGCCACGGTAAACAATTAGCATAATTTTAAATCCTTTGACTTTGAACGCTACCGCCTGCCGCCTGTTTTAACTTGAGGTGTTACTTATAGACAAATCGAAGTGAGTATAGGAAATAATGTACTCCAGAGATCTAAATGTCTAGTCACCTACCTAGCTAGCCAAAAGATTATGGCTATTGGAGAATGGTGCAAATTCCCATGATTTGGATGCTCAATTCTCATTCTTCTTTGTAAGCAGGTATTTGTCCTATCTAAATTTCTGTTCCGTATATCGTCATTTCCTGGCTGGTATGGTAACGTATTTAGATCGTGTACGACCATTACGTTACGTAGCAACCTGGACAGTTCTGTCGTTTGCCTCATTTAAGTCCTGGAGCACACACGTAGTTGTGAACGACGGTCGGGAGACAAGGTGCAACATATAAAACAACTCTATTTATAGATATAAACTTAATCTTAGTGTAGACTAAGTTGAAGTTGATAACGCAAAGTGTGGGAGACTTACCGCATAGCTAATGTGATTCTGTGTTTTTTATATTAAATGGGTCTACTATTGTCCTCAATTTAGTCCTGAGTATAGAAGATGATTTCGACGATGGAATTAGCTAACCCAAAAGAACCTATTATCTCGCGACTTAACTACATTTGGGGTCATATGAACTTTTCCTAACTCATCAGAAACCCAGTGACTATCTAAGATACAATGAAACCCACTTAACAATTATATATTCAGTACGAACACAATAATGCTCATTCAAGCCTTATATACTGCGTTATATACTCGACCCTAATGCTCAGTCATTGGCGAGCTTCACCGAGCATTCCCCTTCGGAGCAATTAACAGTTTTATTGCTTCCCCCATTGGCTGCTTGCGCAGCTTTTGCCGCTATATGTTTAGCTAACAATGCTGGTAATGACTTTGTATGTATCCGTATATAGCTGGTAGTTACTTTTATATGGTGATAAGAAGATGATAAAGTTCTTATGTGTTAAAATATGAGGCAAAGTTCATGTGCAAAGTTAAAGTAATGGGTAAGTTTTTGAGATATTTAGAAAGCTTCTTACTGTTTTTTTTCTAAGTCACAATTCAAACAAACTAAAATTCTTATTTTAAGTTAAATATCGGAATCGATTGATAAGAGTTTTGATTAATTTAACATAAATAACTAAGAACTAACACAGCACTACTTACAGTTTACTTCTTATAACGAGCATTTAATACTAATAAACCCCACTTTGTATTTACACCTTTGTCTACACAAGAAACAAAAATATTGAATGTCGAATTTTTGAACATGATCTTGACACGAAACTGAAAGACAATTGATGAATTGGAACTTTTAATGTTATCAAATCACACACTTATTAGAAAACCTTCGCAATGTAACACAAAATATAATTATAAGTCTTTGTAGATAATACTATTATGATAAAAAACTACAGTCGTCAAGACAATGTACGAAAATCTTATAACTAATTAAATTCTAATTACAAAAACCGTCCATTTTAATATCTCCAACGGAACGAAACATATTTTCACATGTTAAAACAATGGCTACCGACAGTTGCTCCGTATTTGCTTATCTGCCACATCAATAAATGCCTTTCTTTGAGCCGTTCAAGAACTTTATATACAATTTTAATTTTTATATCCGCCCAAAACACTGAGACCTTTCATTTCATAGTTTTATGATTAACAAAGAGGTCATGTCATGTTTGTGAAAAGTTCCTAAATTAAAGTATGTGGAATGTAAGTGAGCCTGGTATTAGATATGGGTGGTGATGGTCACGGGGTGATCGCCATGTGTTTCCGTTGATGGCGTTTTAATTGCAGCGGGGCAAACACTCCGCCCTTGCGCGGTCTGCGTGGCATTAACAATTTGTGCCTTTTCCTTGTGATTATTCACTTATACTTAGAAATATGTTTAATTAGACGATTCGTATTTGATTAGGTTGATGCATGTGTTATAAACATTGATATTCGGGTTTAGCAGCCAATAATAAGTTTCTTTAGTTTCTAGCACATTTTTCACAAGCAGGAAGTTGCAGATATGAAAAAGCTTCGTCTTTGAAATCGAATCAATGTTATTTTAGGTCAAGGGACAAGATCTCCGGTCACGAGGAGGGACCTGCGGGCGGCGATCTTAGAGCTGTGTCGTCGCCCGACCAGTCAGGCCCAAAGAGGTGGCCCACAGTGGCTCCTGCGCGCCTTTATGGAGAACGTGCGGTTGCCGGAGAGGTCGCACTTGGTGATGGGGCCCGCTGACAATGGTGGGCTGATACCAGTCGGGAGAACAATCCCAAAAACTAGGAAACAATAAAGATCGCCTCTGGAATATCATTTGAAATGTCTTGAAACCCGCT
Organism: Noctua janthe; assembly: GCA_910589295.1. Classification (NCBI taxonomy): domain Eukaryota; kingdom Metazoa; phylum Arthropoda; class Insecta; order Lepidoptera; family Noctuidae; genus Noctua; species Noctua janthe. Next base: position 8,788,430 of record OU342560.1, read on the forward strand.
ACGTAGCAATATAAAAAGGAGTAGAAGGAATCTTCAGACGACGAAGTGGTCATCATAAGAATTAATATAAACATAATATCACGCCTGTAATCCACGAAAGTTTATATAGGCAGAGGTACCAATAGTACACCCACATTTCGCCAGTTATGTTTATGTCCCATGTAATAGGAGGCGAGCCTATTGCCATCAATCGGACACAAATCCAAACCCCGTGGCTGCTACTGATAAAACTTTGCCAGACCCGGGAATCGAACCAAGGACCTCAAGCTCAGCAGTCGCGCTTGCGAACACTAGACCAACGAGGGAGTATAAGAATTATGAGTAAATATTGTTTCAGAACTTTAAAAATAATACTAAATCATTGACAGAATTTATCCATCAGTCCGTCAATCGACTACACCTTAACCCTTCAAATATTACCACACCTGTCTATGCATATTGTTTTGGTCAGATTCTTTTTAGTTCAGAGCCCCCCGAATTATGTGCCTTGAGTCTTAATGCTTTAAAATTCTAACATTCGGCCATCAAGGCTGCAAGGTGCGCGTTTGAATATGATTAGCAGCTTGTCAAAAGTGAGTTAAGGGTTTAATGTATTCTAATTTAATCAGCAAGGGGTTGAACTTATAAATTTTGAAATAATTAATGTAGTTGGAATTGGTTTATAATAATTTGGTATCAATTAGCTAGGAAATATACTTTCTGTTCGTTGGATGGTCGGGTGTTTTCAATTGCACAGAGAGTTTTTAGAGAAGCGTATCATCTTTTTTATAATTGGGAACAGGCTGAGATAATTTGAATCTCCTATATCATAAATCAGTTATTTATAAGTTAATTAAAGTGGATGTGGACGTCTTTCGGCTGAAAGTGGACGTCTTTCGGCTGAAATGATGATGATGAAGTTAATTAAACTTCATCATCTGTCATCTTTAGCAGCTTTAGCAGCTGAATATCAGTATTTTACATGAAGCGACTGCCTATCTGCCCTCCACAACCCAGTTAGCCTACATTTTTCAATTAGGTAATAAGTGAATGCTTTCTGAGATTAACTTTCTCTGTGACATCAAAGAAATCGGTGAAGGAAAAACATCGTGCACCGGACTTAATATTAATAATCATCATCTGCCTAGCGTTTTCCCAAATATGCTGGGATCTGCTTCCAGTCTAACCGAGCTGAATACCAGTATTTTACATGGAGCCACTGCCTATCTGGCCTCTACAATCCAGTAACATGATACTCGTTGGTAAGAGTAGCTGTCAGACTTTCAGGACACTAATGGCTTATTGTTATCTAATAGATAGTCACCCATCCATGGAGCAACCTTGGTAACACGTGCGGCTGTTATTATTTAGCCACAAGCTCCTCTCTAACAGATAAAACTTAAAAACTTTAAATAGCGGTCAATAATCTGTAGTTTAACCATCTGGACCACTTTGTTGGTATTGCCAGTTCATGACATTTTGTTTCCCTTATTTCTTTTTTGTTTCCAGTGAGGGTTGCCAATATTAAAATAGTCAGGTAGATATATACTAGACACTTTACAAATGAATATAAATAGATGATGGACTTTATTTAATACACTATCTTTTAAATAACAAGCGATTAAAAAACTTTTAATCATTTAGAAAGATCACGAATACTACTTGAAATATACACTCGGAGTCCGAACTAATTGTATCAATGATAACAAAGCCAAACAATTTACATTATCTATTAGCATATACTTAAGTGTTTCGGATCGATGAAAAGAATGAGTACTGATATGTGATAGAGATAGTGATAAGCCACCCTAACAGTACAGTGTACAACTGTCCGATTCGTGGGGGTGCTAAATCGTCCCGACAACTCATTAACATATCAGTTTTACATTGTTTTGCATAATTACTTGTCTTGTAGCTAAATGAACGTTTGTTTGATTTCTGCTGTAAAACGTTTAATTATGACGATAATTTTCAAGCGTGAATGCCTTATAAAGTTTAGCGAGAAAGTTCTCTATAGTGTTATAGAGGTTTCATGATAGATGGACGAACTATTTCCTTTCGAAATTTCCCAATCTTCATTTCATTGTAGATATACACCGTGACTTTTTAGTCGTCTTACAACGGCAGCCCACTTCATATATGATGCGATTTTTTTTTTATGAATGTTTAGTATTCATTGGATACATCCAATGAATACTAAACATTCATAAAAAAAAAATAGGTATTTATGAGATTTTAATAATTTAAAAATAAAAATATTATTCAGTATTATGACTCATGACGTAGTTAAAACACCCTGTTGCGAGCGATGATCTACTGGACTCGAGTGCTGGGTAGGTAATGTTCTCCCGGTTGACACGTAAACATCATTAACAGGATGTTTCATAATTTAATTTTTATTATTATTTTTCTTTGTACCTATTTATTTATTTATGTACATACAAAATACTTAACAAGACATTACATTAAGATAGAAGAGCACAAAGGTACAAGGCACCTATTATGGAAGATAAAAAAAAAATCGCGTCTAGAGCTATTTTATGTCGGGTACATTGAGTGGACGACCTTTGTAAGACGACTAAAAAGTCACGGTGTATAAGTATTAAAGCTTTCCATGCTGTTTTACTTACTAACAACGTGTTGTTTCGTAGAGGTCGGTAATTGGACGAACGTGTAGCTTAACCATCAATTATATTGTCCCATCAATTCATTTACATAAGCAAGTAACTACTACGAGTGTGATTACGTGAACGTGCTACCACCATAGTATCACATGCCACAGTGAAATTCCCGACATTACAATGACAGTTTACTATGAAAACAGTAACACCATTGAATTGTCTGGTATTGTCACCTCACAAATTGTTAAACGTAAACATGTGCGAGTTTTGTGTGCAATGTTCGTGTTTCCTCATCAAGATAGGGAGCGCAGTCAATTGTTGGAAGTGCACTTCGTTGTTACCGAGGTAAACACACACTCCGAACGGTAATTTTCCTATGACGCGCGTGTTGTACGACGCGATCTGTTTTGTTCAGCACGCGAACAGATACCGCCAGCTATTAATGTCGTACTCACACATTTTATCTGAACACGCTCAATTAACAGACCAGGATGGACTCTTCATTACTTTTGAATGACAATGACCTTTTCTCCACAAATGTAGTTTGATGGGCACTCTTTCTGCAAATATATTTTTTACAACAGGTTTATAATGCCACGGTCTGACAGCAGATAATATTATTGTCGATCCGAAGATAAACTCTTTTATACCAACATCTTAAATGAACAGCTTACATGAATAATGCCGATAAATACATGTCTGGAGCACACGTAACATATTGACGATAAGCCTCTATAAAATGAAAGGAGTAGCAAGCATGCTCGAGATATTTATCATGCAAAACCGTATAACGCGTCTCACCCTTCCCCGTAAGTATTGAAAAGTCAGTAAATTAATAGCTATAAAGCTCCATCATATGCAAATAGTGGCATCCCCTCGGCTTAGCGTATCTAGCACATCACGGCTCCCATCGTACGTCTTGTTTAAAATTCGTTCCACCGCGACTCTGATATGCAAATGGCGAGCGACATTCGAATACAAAAAGCTCGAGCGCGGTGGTAGCGAGTAAATCAATCGATCAACGCCGGATATACTCGTAGGAATACGTCTTCATTGTGTTCATTAGCGTCGTCGAGCACCGCGAGCCGGCCCGGCGGCCGCACCTGCCTCCACAATGTCCCGCATTCCGCAAAAAGCCCACGAAATTAAACACCCCTGCCGTTTAGTAAAATGATCTTGTTGTTACAGAAATAATGTATTTAAGTGTTCTGTTTGATCGAGTGATGTATGAGCACATGTTGTGTATTGCCAGTTGTGGATTGTGGACACTTCACAAATTGCTTACGTCATGTCATCAGTTTAATACAATTGACACTCATTTGTATGCAGATTAATCCACATAATATTCATGTGAAATACATTGTAAATGAAAAAACATCGCACAATAAGTATCCATTTATTGTGTTTGTAGAAATGAAGACACTTGTTATTTTGTGTATGTTGAATTATTCTGATGTTTCTTTTTATAAAATAATGTTCTTATAACAGATACTGCCATTATCCAAAAAAAAAAAATAGCTACACAGTTGATCGCGTTAATCTATCAGTCGAACGATCAACATTTAGTTATCTGTCCATCGAACCAACCACTGTGATTTTTACCAAAATGAAAGTAGAAAGTATCAAAATACGGTTAATTTAATGATATAACACTAGTTATATCATTAGATAATTATCAGAAAAGGACACGCATTCACCGAAGTTTTTTCTACACTTTCAATACAAGTTGAGGTGCTTTAGAGCCGTACAAAAAACACAATGCTTTTCGATTGAAAGCCGTTACGAGCTATTATGCTATTAAACACCCTAATTACAGATCAAACGCTGTGACCACAAAGGCTTCATCTCGCATCGCATTTTCGACTCTTGTGTCGTAAAATTCATGGTGGACGAGCTGACTGTATTTAAGCGGTTTTTTAAATTACTTCTAAGTCCCGTTTTCTGGTGCAATTGGTTTGGTCTACAGTTTACTGTGTGCTATGAGTTGAATTCTTGGTGTATCCCGACAGAAGTCTCTTGGTCTTCTTCTTCTCGAGACGATTGTACCCTTCAGAGCAGTTGGACCCAGTACGTGGCCACGTCGATAGCAACGTCAGTAACAGTATTTGTTAAGATAAAAAAGTTGCTTCTGGTTTGAAATTGCACATGCATCGTCATTGGTGATGACGATGGATGTGCAATTTGCCACTACTGGACATAGGCCTTCCCTAGTGTTGCCAGATCGAACGGTTTTGGAAAGCCCGGAGTTTAAATGCAAGGGTGGCATAATATGTTCCATTCTTCACTCTCCACTGCGATAGATGTGTTCACGCCATATTTACGCGACCATCGACTGCTGTTAATCGAGGTGTCTATAATTTTAAATCAAATCCAAGGAGAATGTCATGAACTATAACGACTCGAATTTACAAAAAAATTTATGATAGAAATTAACCAAGTCCGGATAAGAATAAACACTGAACATCAGAAACTTTTTATATGGTGGGTAAGGCGATACCGCCTTGCCAACGGTACATATAAAGGTACACGATACAAAGTGCACTAAGAAAAAGATTTTCCTCGAAATTATGAGTAAGAATCAACAAGTAAATCCGTATACGGCATCTAAATCTATTCTTTCGCAGAAAAGAAAAAAATAATAAAAGAGTAAAAATAAAAGAGAGATTAAATAAAAGGAATAATATCCCAAATAATAGTGGATAAACTGTCCCGGAAAGAAGTTCCAAACCGCATATTAAAACCAACACAGACGACTATTGTGTTAAAATGTTTCAGTGTACAACAAAAAGTGAGCGGAACAAAGAACAAATATTCCTTACATTATACATTGTGATGTTTTCATTTCACATTATTAAGCGTTTTCATATCATAAACCACAAGCCGCAGATACTTTTGAATAATTTTGTTGTGATTTTTGCACTTGCTTGTTATTTTTCTGTTCCCACGTAGCTGGCAAGCTGTTCACAGACCTTGGGTTTTATTCTGGATGCTAATTATTTTGAGTCAGTACCTACTTTAAGAGTGAGTGTGTGATTCTTTATTCGCGCATAGACAAAATAATGTCTGGCTTCCGGGGTTCATTATTTGCGTTGCATTGATTCTGTTGATAGTTGAAGTCACCGTTGATAAAAAAAAATGTGGATATCTATCTACCTTAGCTGTGTTGTTCTTCTCGTATGTTCGTGTCTTATTTAAAAGCTTTTTGTCATTGTCAACTGTACGATTAACTGCATGAACACGTATATTTTTTTCGAACTCTGTTTTAGCTTATAGCAGACCTTTGGAATCGGCATAGCTTTTGAACTTATAAAACGCCATCAAGATGAGGAACATCTTTCAAAAACCTGGATGACAAAGATTACTTTAAAATAAAAGAAGACACCTATATGATTCTAATTTGAACAACTCCAAAACACCTACACAAATGACACTTTATTGATATGAAAGCTTTGATCTTTACTTTATTTCATAATAAACGGAACCATTACTTTTCTCTTCGAACATTTTAGAATCGAAAGACTATTTTGTTTCAGTAAATTTCTTATAAACGTTGTCCAAAACGGTAAGGGTCGTAAAATCCAAGCAAACGACACCAAACTGCGGTTGTTTAGAAAATAAACCTTATTAAGGCGCGTTATCGCACCATAGCTACGTGTAGCGTATTTACGACCATATATAAGCCTTAAATCGGAGCACAAGCGGGTAAGCCATAAACGTAGTCAACCGTCCATTTTCCCGCTATCGGGACTACAGGCGGCCAACACGCAGACCTCGCTGACCACGGCCAAGACAAGAGTCATAACGACCGCTGTTAGTTTAAAAACAATTAAACTTAGCCACCTTAAAATATGGTTGATTTTCCTGTGACGATTTAGGTGGTGTGTATAAATGTTTGTCTGTCAGGTGGTCTATTAGCATAACGACCCGCGCGCCCCTTAACGCCGCATGCTTGGTCACGCTGCCCCCTGACGTTGGTCGCAATTTCCACAGCGGGACTTTTCGTGAAAAGTGGCGCGACGCTACCTACGTTTTATTTTAATGAACATTATAAAATAATGGCGTAGAAATGGGAAATTAAACGACTATTTATAAAGGTGTGAGAGAATGTGAATAAGGTCGGAGTTTTCTTTTTGTTTAGCTTTGGTTGTAAGGGGCGTAATAATTCCTTATAGTTACGTAGATACACCATACCTACTTAAATAATTATTAGGTTTGAAAATGATTAAAATAAACCTCTTCAGGTAATTATTATTTATATGTAAACAATTTGTAGATAGTTCTAATGTCTTTGTACTTTATTCTTTTGTTCCAAGAATTGTTACATCATTCCTTATCAGAAAAGAAAAAAATATCGACATCAACTTAACAAAGATATCATCAAAATATTACTTATACATTCATGCTTGGCATATCACCCCAAAAATACATACATCAAGCCGTGTCGCGGGTAAAACTTGCTTTTCACGTAAATCCAATTTGTGCGGTTCGTCCGAAAGGGCGAGTCGTGGCTGGCTGTAATTATTCACGTGTTATGACATCTCATTTGCATATAATCGGTGAGCCAGTCCCCGATGCGTGAGGCAGTGAGGTAAGAAAGGCAGCGGAGGCAAGCGGGAACCGTAGGCCATTCACACGAACGCAAACGGCTATCTTGATCGACGCCGGCCTATGAAAAAGCGGCCACTAATTAAAAAATAAAACTGTAGCTAAGATCGTTCGTAAGTACACGGAAGCCGCCGGAAAGAGATTTGCTTTCACGTACTTCTATTAGTTACGAAAGTCAAACGAATGTTGGTAATTATATAGAAAACTTATGGCATATGTAGCGTTCGATATGCATCAAAGTGGTTCGACTAATTCGTCGGCAATTAGTTTTATTTTGGGAATATTTAATTTGATGATTACTTAATTGGTTTTGTGTGAGAACATTTATTGTTATTTTAATTCAATCAATATAAAGCTACGTTGGTGATCATAACGCAAATTTTTAGATACTTGTCGCTAGTCGGATTTCTAGCTTCAGATTTATTTCGAGAATGAAAGATATGACATGCACGGAGGAAATTCACCACCCATTTCATAGCGAGTTTCCTCTGTGCCTCGGAAAGTAAGTAAATAAGCCGTAGGTCCCGGCTTTCTATTGTAGATCTTCGACAGTCGTTACAGGTAGTCAGTGACCTGAAAGTCTGACAACTAGTCTTACCAAGGGGTATCGTATTACGCAGTACTAAATGGGTTGAGGGAGTCAGATAGGCAGTCGCTCCATGTAAAATACTGGTATTCAGCTGCGTCCGGTTAGACTGGAAGCTGACTCTAACATAGTTGGGTAAAGGCTACTCAGATGATGAATGAAAGACGTCACATGCTGCTCTGAAGGTCTGGACAAAGAGAAATTCTATCAGCAATAACTATGATGAAAAGTCAATAGTTCATTGAATTAATTAAGCTACCAAAAACCTTTTATCAATACGAAAGCGATTGCCATTGTCTAGGACCCCATGTAACGAATAATACAAGGCAGGCTACGTAGTATAATGTCTTTAAAGGGAACTAAAAGTACGAGCAGTTAGAACCTACCTCCACATCGCGAGCTACTAATGACTGAAGCAACAAATCATTTTTATCACACTTTTTGCTCGCCCTCATTGCACGCACTTATGCAAGGTACGAGTACGATACGCGTCCGATAGCAGACTGAAATATTTTTGTTACAAGAAAGTAGGCTGGGGATGACTGTATTTGAGTTTTGAAATGGGCTATTGACAAATGGCTTCTTAAATGAATGGCTTAAAAAGGTACACCTACGAGGGTGTGTTGTGTTTAGTTACACTTCTGCCTAACCCTTCAGGGATTACAGGCGTGATGTTATGTTATGTTAATAGCTTAAATCTTTTTTTAACACTCATTTCTATTGGCGATCCCTATCAACATCGACTAGCTTTTGCTGAAAACTTCCGTAAAGATGCTCTTAAAACAGTTCAACAACACTACAATGAAAACGAACGAGATTTAAACAAAAGTCATTTCTCATTTATAAGCACTGTTTAAAAACAGCTTCCACAAAAATCACTACACCGCATTTCGTCAGTCTGAATCTGCCCGGAACACCAACAAAAACTCACCTCGCTCACTTATCAGCGAATCTGATCTGAAATCGAACAGACGGACTGCGCTAACAGTTCACAATGTAAATGATGAGACGAGAGGCAATTTCCCGAGGCAGCACAATGGCCAGCAATTGGAAAGCGTGGTGTGATGTGTGTGTGAGCGGAGTAGCTGCGTATTTGCATGACCTGCATCGTTTAGCAGTATCTATGCATATCGCCAACCTATTGTGCCCGCCCGGACCGCGAAGCGAGCAAAATCGCCTCCTTTATTTGCGAAATGGTGTACACTTGTACAGATACACACAATGTTGTTGTTGCAGCTAAAGTGGATCTGGGTTGGGTTCGGCCGGACCTGCGACACCTGAGCTGCGCATTGCTGAAATTCCTGAATATGTAGGTGGTCATTAAGTGGAACTGGTGCAATTTGTCAATGGAATGCATTTATGCTAATTTCTGGTAGTAAACTTAACAATTATAATGTAATCTTTAAGACTCATTATACTGAAATGAAAGGGACTTATTAATTAATTGAGTAAAGTGGACATGTGGGTGACATTTGGGGATATGCGTACATTTTAAACAAAGTTATATGTATTTCCAGAGAAATAATCACGGCTTTGCGTGACTGTACCAGTCCCTTCGGAGTAAAAAAAAGTAAGTACAAAAACAGCGGTTTCTTCCCAACTGTACTTCGTAGTCTGAACATTACCTTAGTACTTGGTTTCAGGTTAAACTAACATCTCATGTCGGTGGAGAGCGTATGTGAAATGACGATTAAGAACAGTTGTAAGTAGCTTTTGTTTGATCGCGGTGCAGATAACCGCGGCCATTGTGGCTGGTATACTGCCTCCTTTCAAACGGTATGTAGCTGAACCTCTGAACTCATTGCTTAGGTTTGATCAGTTTATTATTTCAAATAATGATTCTCAGTTTCTTTGTCTTGGAGTGCGATAAGTTTTGGTAAAGAAAAAAATGCAGTGCGAGATATTATATTATATAATAAATCGATCAAAACAGTCAAGAGTGTGCACAAAATTTTCTAGTGCTATCCTGGAATTGTTTCAAGATTTCACAAAAGAACGCCCTGAAAAGAAGCTCTTTTAATTTTTTGTGTTGCTTGAGGCATGATATGTATTAAAAACAGCTAATCTTTTCCAAAATTTTTAATGCTAGCTTATTCTAAATGGATCATGAAATTCAGTGTTTCCAAAACGAAAACTACAGCAAATTACTAAACTAACAGTAGAAAGGCAAGTTTGTAATTAAGAGATTGCAAACAGTTGATGGAGGCATATTCGTATGCATACGTAAGTGTAGCATGTAGTTGTAGGTTCTTGCACACAAAGAACAATGAGTTTCTCCGCAGCCATCAACCACAGATTTCACAAAATGTTCGACGTTGCGTCTATCATAAATTTTGGAGCTTAATTTAACTTGCTACCACCTATTGTCAGTTTTCGGTTCTCACCGTCACTTAATTACCTAACATTTCGTAATTAGCGGCTCATACTTGAATTGAAAGGATAATGAGAGGCTAACCGTCGTCTTTTCTCAATAATAGATAATATCCGATAAAGTAGCGTTTTAACTATTTACAATTGATATTTCGACAATGTAGAACGGTCGTTACGTTTTAGTATTTCACTGGCCCATTCTCATGGACAGCCAACAACCTGTAATTAGACGGAGGCATACGGCAATTGATTTCCGTTATTAAACTTGGTAATTTGGATATCGGTTTGGTCGGTGCGGTTCTCGGCATAATGGGTTTAGGACTGAGTACATAGGTTCGTTATTTACATAGCAGCCTGGGCGTCAGTTGTGGACGTTTTTTCTGTTAATGTATGTAAATGGGAAGCAATTAGGCGAGTTAAAACACGGGGTAGGCAGTCTAGGCAAGTGCGCCTCGCGCCCCTTCCGACTGCCGCCATATGTTAGGGGCGTACGGAGGATATATAGCGTGTTACTAAACTTTCATTTATTTTCGAGTCACATACAATAAAATGTTTTAATTGCATTTTAAACTGTAGTTAGAAACTTGAAGGTCTCTGTTTATTTGCCTAATTAGCTTTTGAAGTATTGCAGCATTTAAGTCGGTCGCTGTAAAAAGGAATAAAAAAAGACCTAAGAAGGCGTTGATGGAGAAAGAACATGTAACCTCCAAAGCCTCGTTTATGAATTTTCTTGCATTTTTGAACACTCACGAACTGTTTGTTCACCTGAAAACAAGTATTGGTCTTTTAAATCACTTTATAGTAAATTGGCAATTACTTCTAATGAATACGGACTCTCATATTCCAAAACAGGGTCAGACGTCTAAAAGCAGGAGTAATTCCAGTGTGGGGAAAGAGCTGTACAGGTCGTCTAGCGCCATCTCTTTCCCACACTGGAATTACTCCTGCTTTAATAAGTCATGGTAGGCCACCAGGTAACGAGCATGTGATGTTCGCACTGCTGGGACTCAGGGCTTCTCCCTGTGATAGCAATTGGGTCGTAGACTACCACGAAGCTAGGGCGGCTCATGTACATCTCCAGGCTTTTGGTATGTAAGACAAACTAAAAGCCAGTTTTCTCACGATATTTTCATAACATAAAATTATATTTTTTTTCCTATTGATTCGAAGGTACCAAAATGACTTTTTTCAATTAATATCTTTCTGAGATTATGTTTGACTGTGATATCAGAGAATCAGAGAAATCGGTGAAGGAAAAACAATATGTCAAACAAGTATCCCAACTATGTGGAGGTCGGTTTCCAGTCGACGACCTTTTTTTGACTTAGATTTCCAATACACGATGAGCAGACATCTTGATTAGCAGGGTGCGTGCATAACCCGTTGGTAGGCATTCATTAGGTGGTTGGTACTCGGGATCGCGAAATACCAAGATCCCGGAAGCAATATGCGGACTAATATCGCTTGACAGTGAGCGGGATCCTGCCCGAGGATTGCGGGACTAAGCATAGACAAAACCGCTGTTTTTCCTACTATTTTACAAGCAGACAGAGCGTTTTTCGCTGCTAGTTACCTAGTTTGCGACTCCAGCAACCGTTTATTCGATGAAACTATTCAAACTTAGACTTTTTATTAAATGACGAATGCTCTAACAACATTCAATTAAGACAAGGAAGTCGAAAAATGTGTCCAAAAAAGTGTCCAAAAAACTTCTGGGATATCAAGGAAAACAATGATACATGAAGGGGAGTTTTTCCATAACATTGAAAAGAAAACTAATCTACATTTTTGTGCATCCTGTCAGATGCCTGTCCAAAACCTACGGTGCACTAAGTTGGTTGCTTACTGAACAACTAACGTCCAAACTCAAGATTTTTAATAGGTGTTAAGAGAACAGATCGCGTCACACCACCCTGCGCTCCATAACTCAAGTAGCTGATGTTGGTGCTGGCCACGTCGCATGAATGTGAACCTGGGGAGATGAGCAAATCGATCGCACACTGAACGCCTGAGGGAGGAAATCGCCGCCGTCGAGGTGGACCGCGGCGAAGGTGGTGTGACGATCTGAACACATTCGCGGGGACAAATGTGCAGAAACTGCAGAAAACAGACCTGCACGAAAGCTCTCTAGGTTTGGAAGTATAAAGGGGCCTTTGTAAAACAGTGGAACATGATAAAGGCTATCAAAAACAACGATGTTCAATTTCTATAAGGGTTGTTATTGGGAATAGAGTACAGGAACACCAAAGAAACGATGGATGGACTGTGTGAAGGATGATATGCACGAAAGGAGGTCTCTAATGTGATGAGGAGTAATAGAGAAGTATTGAAGATCGATCCCAAATAAATAGGGATAAGGGCAGGAGAATGATGAGAATGATGAATAATGTCTTTGATAAGTTTAATTAAATAAAGTTAATAGTTCGTACTATTAAAATTTGAATTTGCTACACTTTTATGATTTACCTACCTATCAAGTCTTGCAGCACCCTGTGGAACCCCGCATAACTGAAGCTAGCGAGATTGAGAATGATCAGCCCCACAAATGCCAAGATTAAATTATCATAGTGTATGCATTACCTAATGGTGATCAATACATGCCTTATCTGTATGGATGAACTACACTTGCACTACTAACACTTGCAATTGTTTCGCTACTTTGGATCCATCCGGACCGCAACTATTCGATAGCTGCGATTCAAATAACGTTTCGAAATAATGGCTTCGATTCGATTCTCTAAATATTGAATTGACGTTACGTATCGTACTCTGGGATGTACGATACTTGCATTTGTATGCAAGTACCGTATTGTACTTTTTATTCGCTACTTTGGATCCATCTGGACCGCAACTATGCGATAGCTGCGATTCAAATAACGTTTCGAAATAATGGCTTCGATTCGATTCTCTAAATATTGAATTGACGTTACGTATCGTACTCTGGGATGTACGATACTTGCATTTGTATGCAAGTACCGTATTGTACTTTTTATTCGCTACTTTGGATCCATCTGGACCGCAACTATGCGATAGCTGCGATTCAAATAACGTTTCGAAATAATGGCTTCGATTCGATTCTCTAAATATTGAATTGACGTTACGTATCGTACTCTGGGATGTACGATACTTGCATTTGTATGCAAGTACCGTATTGTACTTTTTATTTCCATAAGAGTCTAGTAATAATTCTACTAATTCGAGGAACTCTTTTGTGATCCTTTTGTATCCTCCTTTAATATTCATTTGAATTGACTGATTATGCAATTTAGGACATTACATCCACCAAATGGATGGCCTCTCCAAAAGTTCTGCGAACCACAGGGATGGCACTCTGCTTCTCTGCTGTTGAATACGCCTGTCCAGCATGGGCCCGCTCTGCGCACGCACACCTAGTGTATACAGCTCTAAATGAGACGTGCCGAATAATTACTGGTTGTCTTAAACGGACCCCGTTACGAATGCTGTATCCACTGTCCAGCATCGCGCCTCCTAAGGTTCGCAGAACTATAGCTAGCCGTATCGAGAGGACGAAACTACAAGCTGACTCACGCCACCCAATGCACAGCCACGTCTCAGTGCCTACGAGGCTGAAAAGCCGTAAAAGTTTTCTTGGCTGCGTGGGTCCAACTAGTTCAGCCAATTTCATTGCGTCTACAGCAAGGTGTAATCTCTGGCGGGAGCGGTTTAAACCCCCTGACAACTTCAACGATCCATCAGAAAACCTTCCACCTGGGCACGCGTTGTCGTGGCCGACTTGGAAATCTTTAAACAGACATCGAACCCAAGTCGGCCGGACCAAAGACAATATCTGCAGATGGGGGTTCATGGACGGCTCAGACCTCAAGTGCGTATGCGGCATCTCCCACAGACAATGGCCCACCTTCCATCTTGTACCGCATGTCCTACCACCTGCACACTTGATGATCTTCTTACTGCATCAGTGAGTGGGGTTCGCATGGCTGAGTTTTGGGCTAAACATAACATTTGAACTTTTTGCTATCGACACGCTAAGATGAAGAAGGACATTGTTGCTCGATATGATAGGTACCGGTACTTTTGTATTGATCCAAGCATTTATCGCATTCGTGTGAATCGATCCAAAATATCAGAGTGTCACATCCTGATGTACTGATGAGCTCGTGGCTAAATAATAACAGCCGCTCGGATCAATCTTCAGGTTAAGCCGCTCTTGTCTAAGTTGGTCTGTGGATGGGTGACCACCCATTACTTACTAAGTTCCCTCCGTGCCTCCGAAAGCACGTTAATCCGTTGGTCCCGGCTGTCATTTGTAGATCTTTGACAGTCGTTACAGGTAGTCAGTGGCCCGAAAGTCTGACAATGAGTTTAACAAGAGGTATTGTATGACCAAGTACTAACTGGGCTGTTGAGGTCAGATAGGCATTCGCTCCATGTAAAATACTGGTATTCAGCTGCATCCGATTACACTGGAAGCCGGTACCAACATGTCAGGGAAAAGCCTAGGCAGATGATGATGCTTGATCCTGTTGTACCGATTGGTACTGAAGAGTATCGAATGGAATCGTGCATAACTGCTTTTCTGTACGGAAAGAGGCAACCTGCAGTATTTCTGGTCGTTATTCAAGAGGTTCAAGAGTGCTACGAGTGGCTCTCATGAACCTTTTGGGAAGAAAAAAAAAGAAAATGGTAATAATTATAAATTAATTTAATTACATATTTTTATATAATTTTTGTTAATAAAAATATTTAAAAATGTAAATAATATGTTAGAAAAATGAATTAAAAGCCGACCCCAGACAAATGAATAATGACGGCACGGTTGGCGCAGTGTCTGAGCGATTGACTGCTGCGCTTCGTGTCGCGGGTTCGATTCCCGCACGGAACAAATATTTGTATGGCCTACAGGTAGTTGTTCCGGGTCTGGCTGTTTGTGTATGTGAGTTTAAAAGTTTGTAAACGCACCCACGATACAGGAGAAATTCCTAGTGTGGGGCAACGTTTTATTTAAAGAAAGAATAATATTATTCAACTCTTGTGAAGACAGATAATGCAGCAGCAATGTATTGAAATCATACCCAAATTATTTGGATCATAATGTTTGAAGATGTCACATTAAAATATAAAGCTAAAAATTTTATAAGCTAGACTAGTTTTTAATGCAGTGGAATTTTCGGTTCGGCGTTTAGTTACCAGTTTCAGAATTTGTTATCAGCCTGTATGTGAACCCCCAATTAAAGTGATACAACAAATATTGAACTTTTTCGTTTCGGTTCCATTTGGGACACAATATTTATAAGCTCTACTGAATGTAGACCTTTTAGTGTCGAAATTATTATAAAATTGGGTAGGTAATCGAGTGATTTCTGTGAAAATGCTTATGTATTGCTAAAAATCCGTTAATTATTAGCAATCGTTCAAACTTTAAAGCAATTCCAATTTTTTAAATACATGAATTATATTATTTAAAATAGATAATTCGTTTTGATAATGAGAGATAATAATATAAAAAAAAAAATCTGAACTATTAAGAAGAACTTAACAATTTGTTTCTTGTAAAAAATGTTTACTTTTAATAAACATTTTACTTATTTCTTAGTCAAACATTCCCTTGTCCAATTAGGTGTATGTTAATATTAACTTCTTGTCAAAATCAGTAATAATAATTAATACCAATTAATTAAACTGACACATCACTAACCTCAAACTAATCCTAACATTAGGTATACGTAAACGTAAACAGTAGGTATATTTTTTGTTTTCATTAGCAGCTTTTGTTTTAGCTGTGAATAGAGTATTGTCGGCTCGGCGAGGGGTGGGGCTTGTCGCTCCGCCCCGCATGCAAGCGCGCCCATTGGGCAGGGCGACGCGCGGCGTTGCCTTGACAAGCATCGCTGACATCGAAAACGAACTCGGGTTTATTTGCACCGAATTTTTATTGAGTTGAAGAAATTGTTTTTTTTTCTGTTTTCGGGCGTTTGATGTTTGAGGGAAATTAGTTTTTTTTAAGTTTTAGAAACTTTTGAATAGGTAAATAAAACCATATGTTTTTTTTTTAATTTTTCATGAAAGTTTACGGGACCAATAATTAATTTTCCAAAAACATATTATATATTGTTAATATTCTGCTAGTCGGGTTTTTAAAATTTTAATTGGGTGTATAAAAAGTTCAATAACCCGTAAATGAATAATAAGTAAGTAGCAGGATAATTACGCTCCAACTACTTATTGGTTAGATCTCAGCGGGCTTTTAGAACGAATTTCCGGAGACCCCGATATATTTATTTTAAGCTTGAATGTAAAATGTTATTGTTTTTTTTATATCCTTATCTGCCTGTAAATAATTTGAATAGAGTTGAAGATTTGCTAAATAATGCCTACAAATCCAGTAACCTATTTGAATGTTATAAAACTTTTAAAATCATTACATTACTTTTTGTAAAAAGCCGAGTCTGTACCAAAACTCTTTAGTCACAGTGTGTTCCACCACCTCGTGACAGAATCCGGTTAACTTTACCGGCACTTAATTTCATGAAAATTACAACTTTTTAAAATTTTATCTGTAAATTAATACAGACAGGCTTTTAATTTGTACTCATTTTGTTAATTTAGTAACACCCAGCCAGGCTCATTGCATTGATAACTCGAAAATTATGTAAACGACATATGTATGTCGAAAAAAATTCAAACTAATACTACTTGATATAAATATATATTTTTTTGTTGTGAAGCGCTGACGCGGCCTGGGCTCTACCTTTCTAAAACGTTGACGAATCAAAGTAATCGAGCAGAAAGGGAGTGAAATGGAGAACCTTACCCGTTGTTCTTACAGGTAGCTTCTTATGGCACATCCAGATCATGTGTCACCCACCTGGGTGGTCCAAAATAGATAGCACAAACATTTTGTACACATTATAATGATAATACGTCCGTCTGTGGAGACGCCGCGGCATTGTCGCCGCGAACCACGACGAATGACAAGCCATGTTTAGTAACTAACAACCATTTTACACTGACCTATAAGGGACACTGTATTGGGTAACTTTACAAGGGAAGTGTTGCACAGGTAGGGATCAAGGCTCACTGGTTGTGAGGCTGCGCACGCGATGTGTAGAATCCTGATTCTGTATGTGTTGTGGGTGATGATTCGTTAGTCCATTGTGGACGGCCCTATTGTTCAGTCGGGTGCTAATGCGAAAGGCATATAAAGAAAGAGCTGCCTGTATTATAAATGCTAACTTTTTGCTGCTGTTTTCTGAACGTTGGTGGGGAAAATAAATGGTTTATGTAATATGATGAGACATTCAGATTTGATTCCTAACAGAAATATTAAAAAAAAAAAATGTTTGTGGTTGTACTTAAATCTAAACGAAAACATAAATTCTAATTGGTTATTGTTAAATATTTTACTACCGGTTACCGGGTATGGTCGCCTCTAAATACTTACTTGAAGAGAGTTTTACTTTTTCAGTACTTTACTATCATCATCATCTGCAAAAAAAGGCTAGCCTTTTCCTAACTATGTTGGGGTCGGCTTCTAGTCTAACCGGATGCAGCTGAATACCAGTATTTTACATGAAGCGATTGCCAATCTGACCTCCACAACCCAGTTAGTAGGTTCGTAGTTAGTGTTTTCAGTTAGTGTTTTACTTTACTGTTTGATATTCGTTGACTATACTTTTTCAGTTAGTGTTTTACTTTACTGTTTGATATTCGTTGACTATACTTTTTCATCTTATATAGGCTTGTTTTCTAATAAGAGTGATTTCCAAAGGTTAGGTTAGTAATCGAAAAATAAAGAACAATTAAAGCACTGGAACAAGCGGGTCCACTGCTGCAATATTTTCAATTCGAATCTAATAGAAGTCTTATGTAAAATGGCATAATAATTTAGAAATTGAAACCTTTAAACCCCTATAGTTAGAATTGTAAGGTCCAATGCCGTTAAATTTTTCGTTCATTCTTTGTTTAATTTAAATTAAAAAAAACAAGTCTAATTACTCCAAAATCCACCTAATTATGTAAGACTTGAATCGTTGTACCAACACCGTTACGCCGATAAAAAATCACGGAACAACTCACATTATCGGGCCACGTATTTTGATTACACCCATATTTATGGGAGCTAGTCCAATTACAAAATAATCACATAACGACCACATACAGGATAACGCTTAAGTGACTGGTTAATCGTAACTGGCGTGTAACAAGCACCAACAGTTCGATATTCACCTTCGGCCAGATAAAAGTGGCCGGGTCCACATAAATAAATTTATTCATTAGGTGACACCCACACCATATCGACGCACTAAATCCTCCTTGTCGGCCTCTGTCTGGCTGTACGTAAGGTAAAAAGAAAAATTTGTCATCATTATATCACTTACATTTTATAGATTTGTTTGGGAGCGCGCTCTGGAATCGGAGAATTGATTTTGTTGGTTTAATGGCGTGAAATATTGTTTGTAGATAGATTAATGGAGCTGCAATATGGATTACTTGGTTGGTTTTTACATGTTAAAGAAATAGCTTATTGCTATTTCAAAAGATTCCCCTCCTAAAAAAAATGTCTCTATAAACGCCGCATTTTCCCGGTTTTCAAAGTTACAAAGAAACCTCTTCTATTTATCTTATATCTTATATTAGTAATTTCTCCCATTCTTCTTCAAGGAGAAAAAAACATAAACGACAATTTTATTCTTTTTACGAAAATTAAAATAGAAAACAAAAAATTTCGACTGTGTGCTAGCCTCAGTAATACTGGCCAGCATCATTTTGATTCCTCATATTAAAAAAATAATGGAATTAGTGCTATGGCGATGAAAATGTGTTAACCAATAAAATAAACATTGTGATCTGTAACTTTATCTAACCTATTTTAAAGATCAATTGATGTTCACTTCGTGAAAATGTATAAAAACTAAACGTTTGACCTTTGACCCTTAATATATTTTGAGCATACGTAGGATCGTTGGGGACGTTTGATTTTTTATGTGTAATGGCGTACCTAAGTCCTGTGCCAATTTTCCTTTATGAAAATTATTGCAAACCTAATGCATTTTTATGTCTATTTTGACCGGACTAAATAACATTGTAGTGCGTATTGGCCGTACGGTGACGAAATGTAAGTAAGCAGATGTTTTTGACAACTTTGTAGAAAAAATAATATATTAACACTATGGAAGTACGTAAAGAATCTTTTTTTGATGAGAGATGGGGTAAAGATTTTCCATAATGTTTTTTTCAATCCAAATGTTCTGTTACGCAGGAACTTTGTTTGATTTACGGTACAGTCATTTTTATTGTGTACTTAAAACAACGCCTGGATTTAGTCATTTATAATAAGTGTATATGTAGGCATCTAATGCCTTTAATGTATATAAGTCTTATTAGATTGTGTAGGTGTCTTTTATTTAATAAAATTGTTGTTATAAATTTGGATTCCTATATCGATAAAAAGGCATACAATAACGTAAAAATTAAAGAAAAGGATATAAAATAATTAAATCACACTTAATAACATTAACATACATATAAAATATCATTTTTACATGCCTCAACTAGATTTTGAGAGTGGCAAATAAATGGGTACGAAAAGCGGTTAGATTTTAATTAAATACTGAATTAAATATCCACGTCTTAATTCAAATAGAAAATTATCCAAACAGCAATAGATAGAACATAGAACTCCTACAAATTGCCGTGTGCGCCGGCGCTGCATTCAGTAACGAATTTTCTGTGGTTGTTCAGCTAAATGATAAAATATTACGATGGTTTTAGGTACCTATGTAATGACTAAATTGAAAAAAGTAATATTTAAATTTTATCAAGGCGGTGTTAAAAATAATATTTTTTTAGTTTTTGTTTTTTTTTTCATTCATTAGAGATAATTTGAAAATTTAAAAATATTATGTTCAGTTTTTTTTTTCATTCATTGAAAATTTTCTTTTACTATTTACTAAATTGTTGTTGTAGATGGACTGTAAAACCATACATAGGTATACCTTGCGAATAAATCAATAATTAATTCGCTAGAAAGAATACTTTCTTTAGGCATGAGTTAGTATCTAGTAAATACAAATTAAAGTTATCTGTAGACATTAATTTTGTGTGACAGATTGTAATTCTGTTGTCTTTATTTTTAAACTCTTTTAATCAATATTTAAATACCTCATGTGTTATTATTTTAATGGTTTTCTTGATAATCTCAGCAATTACAAAAGTCGCAAACCAATAATTAAGACAAAACATCAAGTATTTTCAAAGAAGTTTTCAATAAAGAAACCCTTTCAAAATCCCCGTACAAAACGTATTTATCTGTGTACAGGAAACCACAACTTCGGACGAGATTGATACAAGTTATTGAGTAAAGAAAACTTCCAATTAAATTGTAAAGAACGGATATATTTATATACAGGTACGTCGAACAGACGCGTCAGTTGCTCTGCGGCCAACGATACACTAAACCCCTGTAATTATATAGTAGGTATAAAAAACAACCCAGTGATACACTCCATATGCTGTAATCTAGCGATTCTTCACGAAATGTTACTGTAAACCTGCCTACTATATTTTTACCACAATTGAATCAAAGTTAAATTAATATTCTTTATAATAAAATATTCTGAACAGATTGTAGTATCTACACGTGGCTACATTGATTGACGCCAAAGGGTAATTAAGGGACATTTCGTGTTTAACGTATTCTACCAGAATCTATTTCACCATCGGCATGCTCCCACAATTCCAATGAATAAATAATTGGTACACATAAGCTCTTTTGAACGATAAAGTTTAGAATATTGGACTACTCTTCAACTTAATTAGAATGGAACTCACTCAGTACAGTAACTATTAAAACGGATGCTAAGCATAGTCAACTAGAACTAACTTTAATTAAGAAGCTAATCGGCACTATACCGTTGTCTCTGCCGGCACACACTAAAGTATATAAGATAGAGCGAGAGAGGTATACATTAACACCTTCTATATGAAGAAATGGTAAAAGATCACCTGTGCTCACTACCGTAATTCTACCGAGCGGTATAGCACCTGTCCCTTTCATACGATTCATGCTTAAGCTGAACCGAACGAGTGCGAGTAGGAGTAGTTTCATTTGTGTGTCATGCCAAAAAGTCGTATGAGGCACTTCGGCGATAAAACAATATAGTCATTGTGTATATGGTTATAAGGGACATATTGTTTTAGTACTGATAAGTTTACGCTTTAAAATCCAAGA
Source organism: Noctua janthe (assembly GCA_910589295.1). Taxonomy (NCBI): domain Eukaryota; kingdom Metazoa; phylum Arthropoda; class Insecta; order Lepidoptera; family Noctuidae; genus Noctua; species Noctua janthe. The sequence goes on from OU342560.1 coordinate 8,809,803, forward strand.
ACGGGACGGAAGGTTGCGTTACAATCGAGCTGTGTTGTAATTTTGACGCGTTCGGAAATCGAATTAAGAGCGTTAGAGTGAGAGGTGCGCGGAGGTTTGCTCGGTGGAGGTAGTTTTTTGTTATTGTTTGGCGGCGGAGATTTTTTCCGAGGCGTGCAAATGGGAGTAGGCGCACGAGTGGGCGCGCCGGCACGACAAGCGCGCTCTTCAGTGTTCTGGCTGAGCTTCAAGCGAGCGCGTGCGAGCCGGGCCGCGTCCTATAGGTGCTCATAGCTTATCACAAACTGGCTTCTTAGAGCCAATCGAACTGTTGACTAACGTGGACTATTTGAAGTGAACTATTTGGTTGGTGCCGCATGCTAGCGTTGCAGAGAGCTCGTGACCTGAAGGTGGCTCGACCATGTTGATATCGGCGGGCAGTGGCCCCACGCCCGAGTTCTCCCCCATCTCGTGCTGCGCCCCCTGGAAAATGGAGCCGGCGCCCCCAGCCCCCGCTGCCATCACACAGTCGCTCAACATATCACCCAATGGTAAGCTCTTGTGCACCTTCCTTTTTATGCCGTGAAAATTTTCAGCCTGTTTTTAAAAGCTTTAAAGCTTTTCTAATAAAAAGTCGGTCTTATACAGAAATAATCCATAAAAGTGAAAACAAATGTATATTTTAGAAATGATGAGAGCATAATATATTTTTTAAATTATAACAATTTAAAACAGTCCTCAAACATCTATTTCAGGTGAGTAAAACAAAAGCCCTACCTTTGAAAATGTTCCCTGAATAAAAAATACAGATGACACATTCCAGCCATTTCAGACTGTCTAAATAGTTTTAGGCCTTGTATATTTTCCATTTCAAACTATGAGCTTGTTATCATAACATTTTATTACAAAATAGCATAACCTCATCTTCAACCTTAGATAAAAACTGTGGTTAATATTTTGGGAAAGCTTTTTCAGCTACGTTCTCTTCTGAATCCACCCTGAACATATCATGAGAAAAAACTCAACATCATAGTCTGTTATTTGTCTGTATTTTTAAAGCTTATTTCTAAAACTTTAATTTAATAACCATGACACATCTAATCAGTACATTTTAATGAATGTAAACAATTCAACAAGTCTATTTATGATAACAATAGGCTCAGTTTTTGTTCGTGCCGTTTAAAATTAAACGTTAATAATCTTTGCACTAAATACTTATAATAAGACCGAAGTATATCATAAGAAATCACGTATTAAAGCAGGTTTCTTCTGATCTATTATTAATCAAATGAATATTTAATAGACAATACTTATAAAACCTCTTGACCATAAACAATATTTAGATTTTTACCAATTGCCTGAAAAGATTCGAGAAGAGGAGTTAACAATAACATTCCGAGATTTCTAACTAGACTTTCTAAAACGATGGAAGTAGAACTGTTTACAGATTTAATAGTTTTTTTTTGTCTTGCTAAACAATGTTTTGAAGAATGAAGAATCTCTTTAGAACATTCTACATTGTCATCGCTCATCAACAGACTTGTTTAAAAAATATGAGGAACAAAGAAATACAAGGAAAAAATATGAAATTCAGGCTACAGACTGAAATATATATTTTTTCCTTGTAACCTTAAGTTTCCTAATACTTTAGCTTTTAGCTATAATAAACAAAAATAGAAAGTATATAAAGTATAACCAATTGGATGGCACCAATCGTCTGATTAGTGACACCAAATTAAAAATAACAACGCGACAAATTGATGAAATAACATAAATCAACTTTTTGTAACTATTCAACTATTTATTCTGAGTTTACCTTTGCTTTCTTTAATGGAACAATGAAAATAATGAACGATTATAATTATATCATAACTTTTCCACTTTAGAATCGATTACCCGGCGGCGACGGAGACTTTTGCAAACCTACCTTTGTAGCCTTTCATAATCTTTACTTAAATAGACAACACTACAAAAATTACGAAAGTGTTTACCGAAATAACATAGTATTATTAATGATAATAATTATAAACTTTATTCTTATTTAATTTTGCACACCTTTTAATAGAACCCTGGCAAAATAAGTGTAAAGCACCTTTTCAGGTATTTAGATACCTATATTTAACATAAAAAGTCCGCACTCGGGGTTTGTCAGCGAGCAATGGAGCGCAGTATCCTTGGAGTTAAACTTACTGATCGTATAAGGAACTCGATACTGCGTTCCGAAACACAAATTGCCGATGTAAGTCACACGACTGCCAAGCTTAAATGAAACTGGGCTGGCCACATCTGCCGCATGCCGAAGGAGCTATGGGCTAAAGTAATAACAGAATGGGTCCCAAACAGCAGCAAACGGCAACGCGGCAGGCCCAAAAGGAGATGGCGGGACGAACTCGACTCGACTCTTTTCAGAAAGATTGGCGAGCAACAGCACTGGATAGGGATAAGTGGAAAGAGGGAAGGGAGGCCTCTGCCCTGCAGTGGGACACAAATGGCTGATAATAATAATATTTAACATCTATTTTTTACTAATTGGTTCAAGCAAAATTTGCGCTTCTTTACTGTGATCACTTTAAAAGTGGTGTCATAAAAAAGTTCACCAATACCATTTAATCAAACAATAAATAAAAACAGCTAAATCTGTTTTTTATTGCTGTGAATACCAATATTTTTAAAAACTGGCAAAACCAAGACTGAGAAGATAGTAGAGCACTTATTTCTTTTAATAGTGGAATCTTTCAGCAAACTTTCGTAAGAGTCCCCAGACGGTACACAATGATTTCTACAATGTATTGCCATCATCATCTGCTCAGCCTTTTCCCTATGATGGCGTCGGCTTCCAGTCGAACCGGCTGCAGCTGAATACCAGTATTTTACATGGAGCAACGGTCTATCTGCACACCACAACCCAAGTATTGGGATAATAAGATATTCTTTAGTAAGACTGTTTGTAAGACTTACAGGCTTATTAATTTCCCGTAGCAACTGTCTAAAATCTACTTATAACCAACGGCTTAACGTATTGTTATTAATCTAATTCTTATACAATGTATCAAAATCTATACAAAACTAGTCAAAGCAATACACACCAAACAAATTTTGTTATAAGCGGAGAATGTTTCGTAGGCTTGAATACATCCACAATATAAAGCCCTGAATGAGGCAAGCGCTATATGTGGGAAAGAACTAATACAAATTCCAACAAAATTGCTGAACAACTAAGAAAATAAACACAGACGTAATAGCCTGTCTGGCAGAAAATCTCTAAATTACCAAACGGCATACACCTAAAATTAGTTTTTGCAGCCAGCATCAAGTTAGTAGTAAATTGCGAAAATAATTCAATTTAGGATTTAGATCATAAAAGAAAAAATTGCTTGTACCTATAACGGCATAAATCAATGTGATAAAAACATCTATAAACAAAATAGATAAGAAATAAAAATTTGTTCACCAGGCCGTTTTATAATTCATCTATTTCCCATACGCCTTCGCCTTCTTTGATAGCATGAATAAAGAAAAGAGCGGCTCATTGCAGGTTATCAGTACACCCAAGTACAAGTCCAATGGTGCCCTAGGAACAAACATAATATCGCGTCTGTAATTCTCGAATTGTTAGGCAGGTGTACCTAATACTACACTCACAAAAATCAAAATCAAAGCATTTATTTCAAGTAGGCCAGTTACAGGCACTTTTGAATTGTCGAAACAAAAACAACAATGAAATATAGCTATAGTCCCAGTCACAAGGCACAAAAACTGTGAAAGTATTGTAGTTGTCCATTCCCTAAAGTAGATCTCTATGAAGAAGAACGGGCAAGAAACTCCATGGACACTCTTCGCCAGTTATGTTTACGTCCCTGTAATAGAGCGCGAGCCTATTGCCATCAACCAGGTACAAATTCGGATGCCGTTGCTGCTACTGACAAATTCCTAATAGAAATACTCCATACTTGAATTGAACCGAATACCTCATGTTCAGCAGTCGCGCTGGACCAACAAAGCAGGAAGTTATAGGCAGTTAAGATTATAACAAACTTTTATTCAAAATAGAAGTTACTAATTTGTCAGCAACAAGGGAGGGGTTGCAAGGGCCGATGCCTGCCGGGGCTGCGGGTTTGTTCGAAACAGATACCGCGGCCCTGGAACACAAAGGGCAAAGAAGGAACACGGATGGGTTTTAATCAGTAGAAGTCTGACACTGTACAGGGTGTAAACAGAGCCTTCACATAGCCGTCAACCAAGCATTCTGTACATCAAACTAAGTAACTTTACGCAAAAATCATTGGTGGGAATCGACTTTTTTTTTTGGGGTGAAAAATCACGTTTTAAGGTAGGAGTCGAAGGATAGCACTCAAAGCATTGTGCTGATGGATGGATTGAATAGTACAGTGGTCGTGGAGGTGTGTAAAGTAAATATCTTAAATTAAAAACATGTATTTAAAAAAAAACTTGTGAAAAAGTTGGAACTTTGACCCCCAATATCTCCGTAACTAGAAGGTTCCCAGGTATGGTCTAGAACAAAAAAATTATCGCAAAGACGGGGAGAACAAGTGCCTTTCGGATCTGTTAAGGGTCTATTTACACCCTTTATTCCGCTCCGCCCAGAGTGGAGGGTGTCATTTGATGATTTCAAGTCCGAAAAAAGAGTTACTAATTTGTTAATTGTTCGTCTACACAGATCAATGATTGATACAACCAATGTCGTCGTTAAGTACAAAAAGTACCATATGATTGTCAAATCCAGCAGGTTATTAAACATATCATGGTTAGGCTTACGTTTTTATAGTTATGATCTAGTAGGTTATGGCTTACAGTTACAGTTAATATAACGCCTTGCATAACAGTTAGAGATGATAAGATGCCCCTGTAAATTAGTATTTTAATTGCATTTATCTGATCTTGCCAAGCCTTTTGAGTAGCGCGTACATTTATCTATTGGGCGCAAACAATCTACTTGTTTTAATGAGGTGGATAAGAAAAGTATCATGTCATTTAGAATCACCTACCTGAGCATGAGATCCTGGGTTCGTTTCCCGGGTCCGGCAAAGAGATATTTGGTTTTTCGTCAGGAATTTCTCAGTAGCAGCCAGGGAATCTGGATTTGTGCCCGGTAGATGTTAATAGGCTTGCCCCCTATTACATGGGACTTAAACATAACTGGCTAAATGTGGGTGTACATCTCAACCTAACCCTTCAGGGATTACAGGCGTGATATTATGTTATATCTAATGCACGACAGAGATCCTTTATGAATGAACGTTTGACTTCTAAGCTAGGCAAGAAGCCTGTGTCTAAGGAGCCAGATTACTCTTGATGTAAAAGAAACAAGGTTCTCACAACGTTTGTTCTAGATCAGTAGCGCTAATTAATTTACAGTAATTGTTGGCAACAAACTGAAGCGTAGGAAACATTTGATTGTATGTAATTAAACTTTATAATAAACGGAAACATTACATTTCTCTTAGTTGACCATAAGACCGGGTTGATAAGATAAGCCCTATTATAATCTGTATAAACATGGTATCTGTTGACACATAATTTTATGGCAATACTAAAACAAAATGGCGTTTGAATGCTCAAAAATTATGAATGTTCATACAGGATGTAAAAGGACCCATCACACAGCCGCCAACTGAGCATTCTGTACATCAAACTAGGTAACACTGCGCACACATTATTCCGGGGAAACAATTTTTATTTTGGTGAGAAAAATTATGGTTTACGGTAGCGCTCAATGTAACGCACTCAAACAACAGTGAGCTAGATACATTGAAGAGTACACGAGTCATTGAGGTATTTAAACTAAAGTCAGAACATTTAAATCTTGCATTTGTGAAAAATCGTAAAAAATGTTAGAATTTTGAACTTCAATATCTCCGTAACTAGACGTTTCCAAGGTATAGTCCAGTACAAAAAAAATATCGCAATGATGGGAAGAACAAGTGCCTTTCGGAGAATTCTTACACCTGTTACAACCCGGTGTTATAGTGCTATTAATGAGTTAGCAAGTTGCTGAACTGAAACTCATAAAATTATTAAAATCAAGGAGATATTTTGCTTGGAATTTTGGCATTGTAGGTAGACATTTTCAGTACAGTGGACTCCTGAAAAATTAACAGGCAATGTATGTTTGCATTTTGAGTCATTTAGCTGTAATCAATAACATAATACTTTACTCCTATTATGTTCATAGACGTGACACATAACGGCGTATTTATCTCTCTCGAAGAGCAATTTGAAAAATAAGTGCGTAAATGCTTACATCACGAAGCTGATCATTCATACATAATTACGTAATTAACTTAAGATAAGTGGTATGTACTAGGTACACGATTTTTGTCACGTCACTGGCCGCGTGTATGTGAACTGTGGTGGGCTGCTGGCCACGTCGCCTGTCATTTGTCATCGCTGGAGCCAGCTGCCCCGATGAGTGAGCGAAAAGTGCCTCGCATCGCACAACATTGTCGGCATTGTACTGCCGATCGAACTAATTAATCGATAGATCGGCCGCTAGATTGCCCAGTAGCGTTTCCGGTGAAGGTTGCTCAATATTCACCAGCTGATTTGTATGCGATACAGCATTCGAAACGTTTTGATTGACGATAGCAAATAATTGGACAAACAGAATTGGTTACCGGTTAATACATCGGAAAAAACTTTATTAAAAAAAAAAGTGATAGAATGTGCATGTAATTTAGATAGATACGTACCTAATTAGATAGAATAGCCTCTTAAGTACTCATCAACGTCGAAGCTAGTTGGCTTAACTTTATTTGATTCAGTCTTAATTACATACTTCACCTTTAGTAATGTTGACAAAATGTAAATAGATGAAATAAATTCAATGATGGATGATTCAATTGGCAAGACGTTAATATATGTATGTAATTGAAAAATATAAAGTATTTTCACGTCAATTACTTGACTCATAAACGTCGAATAAATTTTCATTCAGCACAATACATCGCATGCAATGTTTTTTTCACGTCAACGTTTATATCGAGACGCGTTTGATCAGGTGCTTTAATAAATCTAATTAACATTTAAATGGTGATCACGCATAATAATCAGGTGGCTTTGTAAACTGAGACGATGCTCCTTAATTAGTAGACAATAGCAACAATGTGTTAATGAGCCATTAAGTCGGTTAAAACATTGAATATATGAGTTAATGAATAAACAGTGGAGCACTTGTTCACACTGAGCGAGTGGCGTATGACGCAAGCGCGGGGTCCGCAGTGCAGCATGTGCCGCTTGTGCCGTGTGCCGTGTGCCGATGCCGTGCCGAAATGCATCGAGATGCCGATGCTGACACAACTGTGTGCGCGCCCTACCGCCTGCCATTGAAATACACCGCCACCTGCAAACAGTATAATCGTGGAATATTTAAATGTAAGTTGAATTCCAGTTTGAATCCAATAACTTTACAAAAAAAAATAATCCCTTAACTATCCTATGTCTTAAAAATCAGTCACACACTTCAGTCGGCTTTTGTTAAAAATCATTACAATTAATATTTGTTTATAGATAACGGATTTTTTCGCCAAAATAACTCAAGCTCTTACAAATCTGTATCTAGAATCAATTATCTTAAAATTATTCAGTACATAAATAAGTCTAGCAACTTTAGAATTTATTAATATAATAATATGCATGAAATTAGTATAAATTCTGGATTTCATCAGCTCCATGTCGAACTATAATAGCCGCACATTGTTGATACAAATCAATCGCATAGTGGTTCTAGACATAAATTACGCTACGAATTTATTACAATTTCAATGAGATTTTAATAAGACGGTTGACATAAAAGAACAGCTAAGTAGTAGTCGTAGTGTAGGTAAAGTTGAGCTGTTCCCACGTTTTCCTATTGTGAAAAATATAATAGCATAGTAGGTTTTTTTTATTACAAAATATTTATGAATTCTAAAGTATTTCAAGAAATTATTTGTTATACGAATGTAATCAATTTAAAACATCGAAATTTCTCGGATTTTCTGTTAAATCAGATACGGTTCATGTTACAAAATCAATCAATGTTACACCTATTAGATGAAAAGATTCATTTTAAAATTGTAAACTCACTTGATTGTGAGCTAAGCCTGAAAAAACGTAAAAAAACGTGTCCAAATAATTGCAATAGTTAATGAATTAAAGTACCTGTAATTTGATGAATTCAGACGGTCTGTCACGTAGCATCCTAAGTCAGAATTCTCATTTTCTGTTCACAAAAAAGCTATTATTAAATTAGAAAAAGAAGTTTAAAAAAAGAACGAGTACTGTTTGGAACAGGCCGAGTAAATGAGAACAAAACATTGCGATGAACGGAACAATGTGAATTGTTTGGGGTGATTTGTCGATTTTTTGGTAACAGAAAATAAAAGAATACTAGTTTTACAATACTAGATTTTCTCTAAAGAAAAGAGTAGCGAGTTTTGTGTGCAGTTTCAAAAAAGACTTTCAACACACCTTTTTTTTTACATGATTTCCTATTCCAAATGGAAAATAGCTTTACGTATTTTAGTGTTAGATTTTAGTTTCTTTTTCTCTTTGTATGCAATATTTTAGTAGATAAATTATTTTCCCTTTTTGTGATTTAACGTAAATATCATTCGTTTTTGTTGTTATTGGTCGTGTTTTTGAAGAGTTTATTTATTTCCGAGTAGGTACCATGCTTAGCGCTTGCGCCCTATCCTACTGAAACTTTCTGAATATTTTCAACAAATATGTGTAAACAATTCAACTAGAATATGTGAACAAAACCCAAGTATAAGCGTTCATTTATTATCTATATTAAAGCTTACTTCCGCTGCGGATGCCGTCTGAACCGACTATTAAATCTTCGCGAATCGAGCACATTGAATATGCAACGAAGTCGAAACACACAGGATAGCCACGTTACGTTTGTCAAGCATACCATCCAACATAATTTATTAACACAAACAAAAACTACTGGCTGTTTTTGCACAAGTTTTTATGCCGTGTATTTTTATATTCTTTCAAAAATAACTTACTGGTGTTGAGATATTGGTACATTCCAAAAGTCGAGCTTGCCTAAACTCAACTATTAGGCCCTCTTGCTAAACATATTTAAAACATCCAACAAACAAAAAAATCCAAAAGCAATTTGCCCGACCCGGCAATCGAATCTCATACTCAGCAGTCGCGCTTGCGACCATTCAACCAACGAGGCAGTCATTCATTTTATTTATTATTATTATAAGCCTATATTGTCCCACTGCAGGGCAAAGGCCTCCCGTCCCTCCTTCAACATTTCGCGGTCTAGTGCGATTGTAGGTCAATCCTTTGCGAAAGAGTCCAGCTCATCCCGCCATCTCCTTCTGGGCCTGCCATGTTGTCGTTTCCTGCTATTTTTTATCCACTGAGTGGTAATTTTTGCCCATTGCTCCTCCGACGACGACATGACCAGCCCAGTTCCACTTCAACCTAGCAGCTGTAACGCCAGCATCAGCTATTTGAGTTTTGGAGCGAAGTATGGAGTTTCTGATGCGGTCCTAAGTCATATTCAACATAATCAATTTCGTTCATAAAAGTAGTCTATAACGTACGACACTATATGTGTCTGTCACAGCAGTGTCGTACATAATGCTGGGTACACATTGGTAAAACGTAACATGAAATGTAACAAACGCTGTAACAACTTCGCTTGTTGTTGGGCTACATTTGAAGTTGCATTGCATAAGTCTGGACGGCTCATTCGTGTTGCATTACACGTTGCGTTACGCTAACAGTCCAACCTATTTGGTATAATTTTTAGAACTCTTTTTATTGTTGACGCAATCGTTTGCTGTTTCTATCGCTGGAGTCAAACTAGCTCCTCTCTTTCACGAATTTCAGTGATTATGAAATAATCATTATATCCCATAAGAAGAAGATACATCAATGTATAATTGGCTATAAACATGTGAAGTTGATAATTATACTTGCCCATTAGTATGTATCCATCTACAGATCAATTTATGAGCAGGAATGTGGGATCTCCTTAAATATATTTCATACCCCTTTAAGGGAAAACATTGTGCTTAAGATTAACATTCTTATTGTTATTTAAGACAATTTTCACTTTTGTTTTGTTCTATTGTACTTAATAGCAAAAGTTGTGCTAACCATGCATACAATCAATTAAATTTAAACATTATGGGTTGCGTGAAATGTTCTTTTTTTAGGCACTAATAGCTACAAAATCAGTTTAGGCGTCACTAAAAGTAACAGATAACTGCGTCCCAGTCTTTAAATCCCATAAACTTTTAACTTTTCCATGTCTCTATCTATAATACTAGAATTAGCCATATTTTTTAAAACTTAAAAATATTTATTTCCTTCTTTGCACGAGACTAGGAAAAGAACTGCGAGCATGAGATCTCAGTACCAAAACTTATTGTATACAGGTGCATATAAGACAGCACTGTTAAAAAAGTGTTATTTGTATGACGCCTATTGTGTATAATAAAATTCCCAACAACACTTAAGAGCAACCATTTAGAATATTAAAAAAGCGACTTACCACACTACTTGGTTGGAGCTCAGTATAGGCATGCACATGTTCTTAGCAGTGGCGTAGGCCCTTCGTAGACCCGCGTAGAGGTAGCGGCTACGCTCCGTAGACCCACGTAGACGCTGCGGTTACACCACGCATCGGTACCACCGAGTCACTGACGGTTGACCACTTTTCAACCTTATTACTTTGGGCATAAGGGTGAAGACTGGCAGACCGTAAGATACTTCTTAGTACACAACGCACCCAACCAATGTTCAACGCAAAGATGAAAACTTGCAGAGAAAAGGATTTTTCAAAGTTACTACACCTCTTTGCCGAACTCTTCGGTGTATGAAGACAAAACATGATTAAACTAGCTAGATAATAGTAAATTGGACAGGAATTTGTGTGGTATACTAAAACTAAAATCCCGACTATTGAAAAATCACGCCCTAATTAAAATCGGGGTTTACAAGGTAAAATCGACTCCTCCTATTGTTGAAGTCGGTTAAAATGTAGCCTATGTTACCCGGGCCATAATAACGAATCGATTAACATCTTATTCATCAAAATCGTATGAATAATTTAGGCGTTACGAAGGAACCTACGTAAATATAAACATACATACAAAGACTGCTAAAATCATAACCCTTTCTTTTGGCTTCGCCGTAGTCGGGTAAAAAGTAAAGCACGCTAACCCAAGCAAGTTGGATAAACAAAATCGCCCTGTGTCTCTAACTGGCAACCAAACCGCGGTACACACGGTTGTCTCTCCCAAATGATACAATTCTTACTATACTGTCATTGGTTCTCGAAGCGCCCGCGCACGAAAGTCGTTTCACGTTGTTTGTGTTAAAATGGCAACTTTTATTGTACGTCCTGCAGTGTAACCTTTAACAAACCTTTGTCGTTCCAGGTAAATATAAACGTAAATTGCATATCTATTGAATTTCTAATGGGTAATTTTCAAAAGTGTCTTACAAATCGTCTAAGACTTCGCTCTGTAGATGTCGTTCTCATTAGTTACTAGTTCTACATAATATATGTAAAGCTCGAACGTAAATAAGTTGCTATAATGTTTAATAGAATCGCCAGGTTGATAGCCATGAGTTCGGTATTCGACGAACACGATAGCCGATTGATATAGTCACCGCACCCACCGGCCACCGTGCAATAATTTAATACCAATAGGTACATTATAAACTAAAAGGCATAAAAAAAACTAAAACTCGTTTCTATGAGAACTGATTCAATATCTCAATTCACACTTAAACAATTGTTGTTACCTACTTTAATAAACAGTACGACTTTATTGATTCGCTATACTCAAATCGAAAACAGTCTGGTAATGCATTTATTTTGATTGCTTTCATTCCGAATGCAATTATTATTAATACCTCACTTCATATCCGTGATATTTACCGTATTTTGTTCTTTCGAGATCATTTTACGGACAATTTAACTCAAATCACTGAAATCGCCATTTTCAGACAGAAGCGAGTAACAACGGTCTTTAACCCAACTCTTATCCATAATTCATGCGTATTTTAAACAATTTCAAAAGAATTGTTGTTGCATGTAATTCTTTGCAATCATAAAGGGGCAATATCGAGTACACTTTCGATCTCGTATTGAAATTTACACGAAAGGTGGTAATTTTCCGCCGCGTGATGACATTAATAGCGGCGAGACGCGCGGGTAGAACAATATTTTTTTGCATAAAACTGTTTAACATTCGGACGAAGTCGGCGCTCGTCGCACTCCCCTCGCCACCCCTCGCTGCCTCGCATCACTTTACATGTTTATACGACGCCTGCGCAGGTGTACCGACCAAACTTACTTGTACATGTTTGTTTATACAATTAAACTATTGCCGCACAAAATATTGCCTACATGTATGTAAATTGTAATTTTCATACCAGTTAAAATTCATGGATAGCGCTTTATTAATTCCATGTTCGTTAATTAGAAATGCGTTTTATGATCATTATCTAATTCTAACTGTTCTAAGTGCATTCACCTAACCATAAGCACTGTAACTACAGAGGTGTCTTATTCGCAATGCTCATCACAGGTGACACCCGACAGTCGCATTTCCATACGTAATTGAAATCTAAGTTTAACCACGCACATCTAATAAGATAAGCAAATCACAATTTGCATTAGTGGCGGAGATAATTAAATAAACAAACTGTCTAGTTGGATCGTTAAACATTAACAAATAGATAAAATGGGGCCGTAAAAGCCTAAAAAACTGATGGCCAATAAATAATAGCGGCGACCATGCGCCGGAGTCAACGCCAGTCAATACATTCTAATCAGTGATTTATTGCCACTAATCCTCAGCTCAGCACAAATAAGCTATCTTGTCGATTTAATGTTGTATCAGCTCAGGCGTGAAACTCCCGCGCACCACTAAGTGGTCCTTCCAGTTTCCACTCGAAATATTTTAATAAGGCCTCACTGCTCACGCACCCTAATAAAAACACACACACGCACTCACCAACACGAACGATCTCCTTTAAAACTTCTACTCGTTTGAGTCCAATTTATTTATAATAGTAGCGACACTAAGAATCTACATTTTTGCTCTAAACGGTGTTAATTTATTGACCGTGGGCAGATAATATCACTTTTTTTCTCCCATTATTAAAGCGATTACATGAGAAATTATACGTCGTAGTCGAGTCCCGAGCGCTCCATCGGAATGGCGTGCTATCTAAAGTGCTTCTTACTTCTCCACGACAAGTGTCAGTTTCCCTTGGAAGCTTTACGAAAGCTTGATAATACTTTCGTTGACGAAATCGCCTTATTGACTCGCTAATAAAAAGTGTTAAGTTATGGACAAGTTATGCCACTTGCATTAATTTCGATGCTTAACCTGATAAACAAATTATGGTATATTAAGTTAATAGCTTAATTTATAATTGAATGTGTTACGATGTGTTCATAAGAAAGCATTGTTACGATCGGCCTTTAGCATATCTGGTTGCTGTTAACGACAAATTGCGTGGATAAAAGTATGTATGTGTACGTGTTGAGAGATCGAAACTGTAATGTTTGAGAAACATTTTAATTTTGTATTTATGCCATCGACGGATCCAGTTTGTCTGCCTATAAAATTTTATTTTTACACCATTCTGATGTCTGATTTAAAAAATTGTATTTCTTAATCTTATTAAAAAGTTATTTATTTTATTGCTAGATTCACACCATATTTTATAAGATGTGAGGAAGGGTTTATGGACGTAGGTCTGTTATCATGGCGAGTTGATTACGCGTGGTGGAGTTTTCTACGACAATTCACACAGGCTGTATGGTTAGCGTGCCGCGGCTAGTAATAAAAATGGTTACTGAGCCTTTGACACGGTATTGTAATGACACGGGGACGGGACGTAATGAGCGCGCACGGAACCACCGCTTACGTGGAATCAGGGCCGAGTGTTTCGCCAGAGGCACTCCCATCATGATCATATGAAAAAACGAACGCTATATCAACGAGGATCATAAAGTCTGCCGAATGACTGTTGTTATTTGTTTTGATGGCTTAATTTTGTTACTTTTCCTGACGGGTTTTATAGAAATCGTAAAAGCAGCTAATGATTTTAATTGATACGTCTTCAGATTTACATATTTTATTATTTATTCGAAAGCCGATACCGAGCTGATAAAAATGCGGTTTATAGGAATATGAATAAATTAATGCAAGGAATATTTTAGTAATTTCACACTTCCACGGTGAAGCTTATCATCCTGTGTAAGTCGTAAAAGACGGCTGCGGAGAGGTGTCCATACGGCTGTAGCTCCTACTGATAAACAGGCTATGTCTGGCATGCTGCCTTGGTACAGTGAAACTGATAACTTTTTTAAATATTTTATGTGGATAACTTAAGAAACGTAAATAAAGACAACGCCAGTTTTCGTTTGCTAGCCATGCGCACCTTGAACAAAGATCGTTTAGAGAGAAAAAAAACATAAAACGGAGTGTCCGTTTTTTTTTTTCTCTCTCACGAAGCCGTCAACCAACCATTCTGTTTGAAAAAATTGTTGCTGAGACAAGATTTTTTTGTTAGGGTTATAAATCACATTTTACGGTAGGACTCAATATAACGCAATCAAAACATTGTTCTGATGGATGCATTGAATAGTATGGGTTATAACTTTAAAATTTGTTTTTTTTTAAACTTCGAAAAAGTTGGAACTGTGACCCCCAATATCTCCGTAACTAGAAAGTTCCCCGGTATGAAAATAATCAAAAAAAAAAAATGGAATGACGAGAGCAACCTTTGGCTTTCGGCTCCGTTAAGTATACTTTTACAGCCATTATAGAAGAAATAACCACATTATATTATTCATACTTAACCTGGAAGCCTATAAGTACCGACACACACTTAGCCACGCAGAAATAAACTTGATTCTTTACAATATTATTGGCATTGACATTTAAGTCTTCATAGTGCATTGACAGCGTCCGTTTGTGCAAGCTTCGATATTGTAATGTTCAAGAATAAAGGCAGAGTTGCGCAGTCTTTACGCTCTTACAATGTATTCCTACAGCATTTATACATATTTACTACTTTATTATTGTAACCCCTGGAGTTACTGAAATTAAACAGAATAATCTAACTGCTGATCCTTAAGTCGGTTTTAAAAGTATGGTACCAAGGTCCAAAGTCAAAGGATATTATCCTGAACCAGAATGTTTCGTACTTTGTTGCAATTTACCGGTAACGTGCCAAATGGAATTTTAGACAAAGAAGATGGGCAACAGAGACAACGTTGTAGAAAAACAAGCTTTTAAACTCAATCTTGTATTTATAAACTTCTGGGTAGGTACCCGCTGCTGGTATTTTTTATCTACAATCAAAAATACCAGCAGCAGGTGCCATTAGAGCTGCAGAAAGTATCATGATCAGCCTAAACTGTTGTCACCGCTGGGGCACAGCACCCCCCTCTCTGTGAGGGGGGACGAGCCGTTATTCAACAGATTGATGAATGTCACATGGCTTATGAATTTTTGGTTAAAGGACATGCTATTTTGTTCACTATGTTGGTTTGTTCCAGTAACAATATTTACTCATATTAATACATTTTGTTTCCAGTACCTGTATCCCCTTCATCATCTGGTGGCGGCGCGGGCGGCGGGGCGGGCACCCCCCTGTACCCCGGCGCGGCGTCCCACCCCCTCTCGTCCCTGCTGTCGCAACAGAGGCTGCTGGAGCTCTCCCGCTTCGGGCTAAGGCACTATGACATCGCACACCATGTGCTGTCACAGCAAGGTGCTGTAACCAAATTGCTTGGTAAGCTTGTAAGCTTTATCTTTAAGTTGATGAGGGTATTGTGTACTACACGGGACATTGACGCCTAAATTATTACCATGGATTTAGCATATGATTGCATACAACGTTGAAATTTTTCGTCTATTATTAAAGAAACATCAACTGGTTCATAATATAAGCGCAATATCACGCGGTCAAAAAGTATAGAAAAGCTCTGACGCAGTTTCAACGCTGCGCGCTGGTGCGTTTAGGATCATGTGAATTCATGGTGAGTTGGTGCGTCGATGTGTCTTACACACTGTATAACCATGTTCTATAAACAGTTCTGAAGCAGACAAGCTTCGAGATAAAATAAATAAAATTGTCACAATTAATTAAAGACAATCGTGTTAATTAATTAAAGCGTCGACAAAATGTAAACTTACTCGAACATGGCCGGTCAAGGCAGTGTTGCTGACTGTTACTAAATGGAAGTTTGACACAGCTGCTTATTTATTTGAACTTTATGTACAATAGTGGTACATAGGCGGACTTAATGCCACAAGTCATAATCTTCTTGAAAGCGAAAAGTTTATTTACTTTTAAGGGAGGAATATATCGGTTATCTTTATATTGAATGGCGGAAGACCAAATTATAACGATAATTGAAATTGGCTGTGAAATGGAGTACTTACTCTGATGATATTCATTTAAACTATTTCAAAATGTAATTGCGTGATTTACGTTGTCGAGAAGATTTTATATTCACACATAAGTATGAAGACTGGCGTACTAGATCGCGAAAAGTGGAAAGTGGGAATAGACGCCTTTGCCCTGCAGTGGGAATAATAAAAAAGTACGCAGAAATGTGTTTTGAATGACACGCAGATGACACTCAGACGCACTCAGATGTGTTACGTAAGTGGGGGCGGTTAGTTAAACTCAACAAAGTTATAAATTATCAAAGAATATGTACGAGGAGATGTGTATTCCTACCAGAAAACGTATTGCTCAAAACATTTAAATAAGCAACTCAGATTTTACTAAGATAACCTTAACATACGTTGCAGAAGGACTTTCATATTCATCAACTTTGGCAGCAATTGATGATCTAACCATGTTGTTAATTAGATAAATATCAGTGTCTTCTGCTGTCTATGCTTGTCCATGGAATTAATCACTTAATCAACTTGATTAGTACGAGTGATTAGCAGAAACACATCGTGTATTAGGTGCTAATTAAAAAACTGCAAATGCACCTGTAAATACTAATGTACATTCTCTTGTAGCTTTTATTGTATTTATCACTACACTAGTGGTAATCAAAGTACCCTACGATACTCATTTTGTAGAGGTAATACGTTTTCAAGCAGATACATTTAATTTATTCCCAATATAACATGTTACGTACGTTTCCCGGTCGGGCAGTGTTTTATTGGGTTTTTCCGTTAGGCATTTCTCAACAGCAGCTACGGAGTCTGGATTTGTGCCCGGTTGATGGCAATAGGATTTTGGCGCGAATTTTTTTCCAATCTGTCCAAATCTGTCGACATCCAAAGAAAATTCTTGATGCGCTCGTAAAGCTATGATGGCATGATTTGCCAAATCCATAACCCACGTGAGGAAACGGTTCATCATTAGGTACCAACAAAAATGATGCCAATCGTATGAGCAAAGCAATTTGAAAATGTCAACGCAAAGCTTGAATGGAGAATTTTCGTGTTAATAATGCGTGTATAGTTCAGGCTTTTATGTTCTTTTGATGATTCGGTGGAGGCGGCTAAAGCTATATTCGGCACATTTTATAGCTTTAAAATATCTTCATTTTGCATTTATTAGTGTTTTAGACCCTGTGGATTATTTCGTCATTTTAGTGTGTTTTGAGTGTTATTGTTGTCATATCACCTCAAGATAGCTTTTTGACAAAAAAAAAAAAAACTGAATTTGCCATCATGCGATTATCAAAATCAATTATCATTAAATTAACACTAGAAACGGGATATTTACCATTTTTACTGATTGATTTGAGTTCCCGGATATTTCGGCGCTGTTGCAAGCACCATGATCACGGATAAACATCCGCGATCATCCGTGGTATCCGGGAACTCAAATCAATCAGTAAACATGGCAAATATCACGTTGATAGTGTTAATGACAATGTAAACAACATAGTTTAAAATCTTATATCTGAAATCAATTGTCATCAACATCATTCTCATGCCCTTATCCCAATTTATATGGGGTCCGCGCAGCATGTCTTCTTCTTCCATACTCTTCTATTAGCTCTCAGACATCTCATAAGTGACACCGTTTCTAGCCGTGGTACCTTTTCACATAGGCCATTCATGGCTTCTTTGGTCTTCTCCTACGCTTAGGTATAGCCATCCACATTCACACAGCGAGAGGGAATGGGAAGCCGACACCTCCTTCTGCGAAGCAGTCATGCTAGTGAAGGAGGTGGCGGGACGTGAGAGGGAAAGAACCTCACGTCCCAGTCGCCGCGGGAGACGCCCTGGGCGTTGGGGGTCACGTGGTGGCTCCCGGCCACCGTAGGCGCGGGCCTGTGGACGGCGAGTTATGGGTCAGTTCGCCGTCCGGCCGTCTTATGACGACAGGCCGTGTCGACGGCGCGTTCGTGTTCCACGTGCGCCTCAAAGAGATGTCAGCAAATAAGTAGGGGTCCGCAAGGGCCGATGCCTGCCAGGGCTGCGGAACTGTTCGAAAGAGATACCGTGGCCCTGGAACACAAAGGGCAAAGAAGGAACATGGATGGGTTTTAGTCAGTACAAGTCTGACACTCCCTTCCGCTTCGTCCAGAGTGGGGGGGTCATTTGATGATTTCCCATCCGGAAAAAAAAAATAAAAAAAATCCACATTCACACTTTGCAATCAATTTCGCTTCTAAAATTAGTTCAACACCTAAAGTCCTTAATAACGCTACTTAGCTAGAAAATAAAGCAATCTACATCAAAGCGAACAGCGCCATTACCTTTCTCAATGGCTCTTTTATCAGGACAGGTGTAGCATGAATATTTGATGGCTGCAGTGTGCGATACTTCCATATGCTGTACAAACGGCCAATAAGTGGGTGTCATAAGAAATAAAAAAGCTAATTTACATCGAACTGTGTGTTTGTTATTACCAGTCTTATAATCAAACCGTAATACGTTGGGTGTTGCAGAATTATAGGGTCATTTTTAAACGTAGCTTAATTAAAAGGAATAAAAGACTTTTGTTTACAGCGTTTTTTCTGTTGTGAGAATTAGAGGGAAAGCTGCTTATTATCGCGCTGTAGGTGGAAGGAAAAATGTCGGTGATTATCATATACCTAGGTTGATATCGGAAGATAGAAAAGTATATTTACATTTCATAATTTTGTTGTTGTTAGTGTCGACTGTGGGTAATTATTTTTCAAATCCGTTATTTTGGCTTAGTTGAAAACGTCTGCCTCGCTGGTCTAGTGGTGGCTATTGTGACTGCTGAGCATGAGGTCCTGGGTTCGATTCCCGGGTCGGGCACATTTTTATTGAGATTTTCCATCGCTTATTGCTCAGTAGCAGCAACGGAGGCTGGATTTGTGCCCGGTTGATGGTAATAGGCTCGTCCTCTATTACATGGGGCTTAAATGTAACTCGCGAAATGTGGGTGTACTATTAGGTATACCTCTGCCTAACCCTCCGGGAGTTACAGGCATATGTTATGTTGAAAGGGTTTGGTGGCGACACTTGAACTCTAGACTCTCACTTCTCCTCTCAATTATACTCTGGTGTCATTACCTATTGCTTATTAGCCTTATTAGGCTAGATTGTAATATAATAAACTAACATAAAAAAAAACCTATTCCTTTTATGTGATTTGATCATGTAAAAACTACTGAACGGATTTGCATAAATTTGGCGCACAGATAGTTTAAAACTTGAATTAATACAAATTATTATTTTAATCCCGGTAGTACTACGATCCCGTGGGACAATTACCGAACAACACGCGCGCAAAGCCACGGGCATGAGCTAGTAGTCTTTAATCGAAGAATACAAGGAAATTATTCCCTCAATTTCGAAGTAACGTAAGTCAGAATGTCAATTACACATTCACATCGATTTAGTTGACCGAACAACCTGAATAGTCCTGGCATACAGTTAGAGGGCATACTTATTTCTTATTATTGTCCTTTAAATTACCGCTCACAAACTGAACCTTGTGACTTTGTGATACAGTTGACGATTACTGAAGTTTTGTTAGAAAAGTCGAATATACTTGAAGGAAGATAATTGATAAAGCGAACTTATGCCTACTGGGTTTGCTCCACTGTAATTAGTGTTCGTATATGTTATTTATAGTTTGTCGTAGTGGTGCTCTTCAGAGGTATACATTGATTTATATGTGCGCTCCTTACAGAAAGGCCCCGGGCCTTATTGCCCGCAACTAAGTTATTTCCGATAATTACTTTACTCGCCCGCATAGAATGGTCAATAATATTGCCGGTTAGTTACTCTACAGGTGACCTAAAATGCTAAGTGTTAGCTTGCTATGTTAGCTTTTTCACTTCATGAGAATTGGATTGAACATGTTCTGTTAGAAGGATAATTACATGCTTCGTTGTATTGGATTTCAGCAAGTAATTATAGCCGCTACATGACTAATGAGAGCCACAAATTGATCATGTCCATAGCTTCTTTTGTGAAAGTATACCGCCTCATTTCAAATAAATCCTAAAATAGTAAATCGGTTTAAAAAAGACAAAATAAATTACTCCTTTTTCAAATAGCCAGTTATTAACACTATAAATGATATCGGATCATCCAATGACAAGTTAGCAATTATCGAAAGCGACGAGGCCGCGGTCCGAGTTTAACTCGCATCTAATAACACGGTTAGGGCAAAAATCTCAATCGCTATTAATCATCGATAAGGATAAGGCATCGGCAGAGTCCGCCGCGACGAAAGCTGCTATTGACGAAAGCTTAGATCCTAATCGATTCATAAAACTTGCAGCGTGTTAATTATAAGCCACCGGGGTGCGGATGAATGCGCCCGCGCTGCCGCCGCGCCGCCTCGCCGCGAGCATGCGCTCCCGAGATCTCGATTGTCGATGTGAGAAATATCGTATCATCGACGATTTTTCATATCGACAACCCTATATTTGACTGTTTCCTTTACAATTATCACAGCTGCCTTTCAATGCAATCTCCATCTCGAGCAACAGCGAGTCTCGCGAAACTTTTTATAAGCACTACAATCATCTTCAATAATTTTGTAAACATAAAAACACAACAGGAAACATGAAATTAATGTCCGGTTTGTCATACTAGTAATTATTGCATTCGTTGATAAACGTGAACAATGTAGATTGAGCTAATTATTGCGCTATAATAGCAAGGTGAGTTGGAACCGAAGCGTGAGTTGACTATGACATTGTAGACACTTGGCTGTACTCAGATAATTTGCTGAATTAGTTCTGTGCGCGGTGTGTAATTAGGACACGTGAGACACTTTGTGTTTGCTCAGGACTCGTGAACGGGCGATTTCAAAACCACTCGACCGTTTACAGCGCGCACTGTATTATTTTACGCCGTTTGAACATTCATATTTCTTACCAAAAGTGTCTGTTTTTGTATTTTTATTTTCTTTTGAGCGTTTTTCTGCCAGTTTGGATTAGTGTTATTATACTATTTTTTGCAATGATTCAGCGGTTAGATGTTATGCTAGATATTGTCGCGTTCTGGGAATCAATTATCTGCAAATAAATAAACGTAGTTACACGAGAAGGCTGAGTGGAGTTAGCTACGTTATAATTTTCCAACTTAAACGCTTTACAAGGGAGGTGACGTGCGTCAAGACTTGGATATAAACGGGTCGTTAAAACGATATTACACAAGACGATAGTCAAATGTGCAAGAATACCATAAACGCAGAGACGCTATTGAGGCGAGCGTATATTATGAGAACAGAGGAGTGTAGTGTCAATCAATTTTCGCCGCTGGTGATTTCATAACGTCACGTGTCGGGTTCCCACGGAAGCCCGGCTACAACCCGCCCAGGGCCGTCATGTCCAACCACTTAAGTATTTAACATAGGTACATAGCCTTAGCTTAAAAGTTATTATCTAGCCTAAACAATTTCTAAGCTGACGGCATGGAAATGGGCACGCATAAATAACGTTTCATGGCCGAGTTTGAGTATTAAATTGTTGGTTGCGATGCGAGTGGAGTGACGAATAAATTGCCCATACACTGTCTAGGTTGCTCCCTCTTACAGATTAACTTGAGCACATGGGTTTATGCGATGCCACAAATTGCGGGCCTGAGTTATGTGCGAATCTTCTAATTGTCCATAAACTACGCCACGCCGTGACATTAGTAGTGCTATTTGGATTTCTAATTTGAAGTGAAGCAATGTAGCAGCGGATGTGTTTGTTTTAAATAATGTAGGAAGTCAAAAACTACAAAAGTCATAGACTGAGTAATTTCATATTAAACCGGTCATTTTATTTCGTCGTACGTAAATTAGTTGGTAGCTAATGATACCTACTCAAGATGATTGTCCGCGGATCGCCGCGGCCCGTAATGAAGCCGTATTTAGGCTTTGGTCCTATAATCAAAATTGAATTATCCCACTTGACATTCTTGCTTCAGAAATTATGCTTTTTCTTTTTCCGCTCCAATTCTCTGGGACAATTTGAATTTTTAATGGTCTTTATTGTCAATAGAATGTTAGTTTTTGTAGATTGTCATACGGATCTATGATTTACCCTCGGGTAATCACGTAGTAGGTGACATTATTGAGTCTATCCGTTTCTAACACACACTAATAAAATTGAAATTAATTTAGTTAGTGAGTCAATCCCAACCTGAAAAACGTTACAAATAAGTATGATTAATTTACTAGTTTTAGTTTAGTTTGTCATTTCGCGAATGGATATGGTCAGATTATCTTTTCATTGTTACAGTTGACTTAGTACCTACGTGTACGTACTCTGGGTAAACTAATACCTTCTCATGATACCTACCTTTTGTTTAATGTCATAGACCTTAGCGATTCCACTTCAGTAACTTCGGCTCTTGAACTGCTTTTTGTTACAAAAATATGATCTAATTGCTTCCGAGGGAGCAAGCGCGAACTGATTCAAGTTTCACATAAAAAAGTCGATCAATCACCGAATCAAGGCGTCGTTAACACGCGTTGCATTATGTTCAATAAATCAGGCCATCCAGGCCCACTTCGCCGCTAAAGATTTTGATCTATTAACTGGATGACAACGCACTACTGAGCCGCGGTTAACTTTAGCGCCAGCCAATATAAAGAGCCACTTCTGAATACTTTTAATACAAATTTAATTAACTGGATTCAGACCTTTTCTGTGTCGTTTAAAAAGATCTTTGTAGACGCACCGTGTAATGACTTAAAGCGTCCGTAAACGACTCCTGTGTGGAAATTTATTAACAGTCGTTTTGAGTGTGCATTGTGCCTTTGTGGCTCTCACTTCCTTAAGCGAACCGCTGATGATTAATTGCTCATCTTTGTTTTGCAACATGAGTCCCTTTTAAAAGGAATATAACAAAAACTGGAAGGGATTATTCGACACCTTGTTCGTGCATTGTGAATGTGCTTATGTAGTTTCTCTCGCGTTTATGGTGAAGTGTTAAACTTTCAATTGATACGTGCCGATCATAGTTATGACGCTCATTATCATAACGAACACGACGTTTAGTATTTATGAAGTCATTGAAAGATGGTCAGGTTAATTTATTGTTTTATTTTTATTTATAACAACATAACAACACGCTTTATTAATAAGCGCTTCTTCATTTTAAGCGTTTTCTAGTTGACGTAATAATTTGATAGACGCAAGTAAATAAATGTTTATATTCATTAGGTGTTAAGCACTTCACAATAGATATCAATTTACTTTGTGTAATTTCCTTCATTCTCCTTATTTTTTTGGATCTTTACGAGTATTATTTCCAAAGGTTAGCATTAGCCATAAACTTATGTAAGTAAAAACTTAAATATTTCCATTCGAGCAATATAAATAAAAGAAAATGTTTATCGAGTCTAGTTTCCCGGCAGATCGTGCGTACGCGCCGGGAGCGCGCTTGCGTTTCACGCAAATAACACACATTTAGCAACAGTTTCAGTGGCTCACACGCTCCGCCTCTGCCTAGGCAATGCCGAGTAATTGCTCCCGGTCATGCGATTACATTTCTAGCCGATTTAATTATTGCGAAATGATCAGTGTGCCGGCCTCCCGCAATTTAGCTATCAATCAAGAGCAGAACGGTTATTGGCGTTCTGCGGCGGCCGAGAGGCAATATGGGTTTTCAATAGTTACAGCAAAACTGAAGTGAAAGGTACTGTTGGATTTCATGCACGTACGGCGTAATGTTTGACGTTCCGGTGTCGCGTCGCCTGCGCCAATGGACGTATCCGCTGGCCAAGCAATTATAAATATCTCGCATTTTAAACGGTTTGCTTTTTGGTGACATTTTCCGTAAAGTTTTTTTCATAACTTGTAGATTCACGTGTAACTTGTGTGCAGACGTTTCTGTCAATGCAACTGACGTTTTGCTATAAAATAGTATTTAATAAAAACCGAAAAAGCTTTAGTCAACAACACGAAAATGTACCTAGTCATGATAGAAAATATTAGTTCAACATTGACCGTATGCTTTATAAATAAATTAGAAAATTCTTTGACAAAATAACCAAGAAAAAATCATTTGTATTAAACCAAACTAAACGAATGAAAAATATGTGACACGAATAAATATTTTGTCATTTTATATGGTTGCTGTTTTTGTACTTTACTGTATGAAATTCATCACACGCTATATTTTGAAGTTTGTTTCAATTAATAAATGGAATTAATTTAAGTATGTGAGCGCCTTCATGTTACTAAATACGTATAGTAACTAAGTAGGTATATACCCACTATATGATTCACTTAGGTATTTTCAGCTATGTGTATGTAAAGGGTTTAATTTACCATTACGGTTTTAATAAACTTATGAATATTATCGCAATGTTCTAAATCTATGTAGAAATAATTACACAAAACGTGGCGTTCGCTTTTTTACAGTTTTGTATCACGCCACGCTTGCTTAATTACCTATACTTACCAACTTTCTATGGCCAATACCTACTCCGTATGAAAACACACAATTTTCTACATAAATTCATAACGTGGTCGCAATATTAAAATGGGTTTCACCTATTAAGGCGATGTGTCGCGGACCTCATGTAAACGCGAAATTGAGTTTTTGTTCGGCAGCGCCATTTTGGTCGGTAAGCTTTAGTCTTATCAAGACATAAAGAGACTTATGAATTCATCTTGAATGGCGTTGACAAAAATGTGAATATAAATAATGTGTTGAATAATTCAGCGTGTTATCGGTATGGAGGAGCGGTGTGCGCGTAAAAAGCGAACGGTCCGCGCGCTCCAGCCGGAATGCCGCTCCGCCGTTTTTACGTAATTGTCCTGATGCACGCACTCATCCATTATCTAACTGACTTAGGCACCACAGAATACGTTAGTTTTTACCAGCCTCTCTAATCATAAGCCACTCCATAAGTCTAAACTTGCAAGAATTTCCTGGCTCATAAATACTTGAAGTTTCAGGAATTATATGCATTTTAGTTTTTTGTTTCTTGATAGATATGTCATAAACTTATACTGTCACTTACGGGATATCTTCCGTGATTGTTCATTCTTTTGAGCTTCCGATATAGATAGATATTATTATTATTTCCTTTATTTATTTTATACATATAATTTACATTTTTAAATATTTCTATACAAAGTAATACATATACAAAAAAAACATTTAAAATATAAAAAATAGTGGTCTGCCGGTACCGGGAGCAGGGTCTAAGCT
Organism: Noctua janthe; assembly: GCA_910589295.1. Classification (NCBI taxonomy): domain Eukaryota; kingdom Metazoa; phylum Arthropoda; class Insecta; order Lepidoptera; family Noctuidae; genus Noctua; species Noctua janthe. Next base: position 8,835,413 of record OU342560.1, read on the forward strand.
ACCGGTGGTTAAGGCTCCAGAGACAGGAACCTCCTCACAATGCGAGCCGTATCGAGGAGTACTGCCTTCTGAATCAGGCTCTTGATCCAACCGTCTAAGGAGAGCCTCTTATTATTATTTTTTTTTAAATTTTTATTTTGTTATTATTTTGTGATTTAAATATTTCATAATCCAATAATTTTATTGTAATAGGCCTAGCTGGCTAGCTCTGTATATCATAACATTCCAATGTTTGTTTTCCACAACATCATTAAGTGTATCCCACGTGTTTAAACCCAATAAAAACAGCTTGGGATAAACAATAATTAAAAATTCACGTCTCGTCACATGCAGGTTTCATTTAGCCGATGTCAATGATTCTGTAATTATTAATACTAATTTAAAGCTTTCATTGTTATTCTTACCGCCGTGCTCGATTATCAATTTTTTGTGGGGACGCACGTCCACTGTCCTTTTAAATGTGTGGATGTGCAGTTTTTAGGTCTATTTTGAGGTTTATTACTGGCTGGATAAGGGCTAAAAAGTAAAACTACGGATTGTGTTGCAAGAATTGATCGCGACAAGTAACTTGCGTTTACTCACGTTTAGCACTCAATGAAATTGCATCAATCGGTATCGTGTCGCTATTACTGGTATTTTTATTTGAGTCTCTAATTTGATTTTGATTTTTCTTTTATTTCCTTTAGCGAGTAGCAGGTGACAGTTTGTTCAATTCGTTTTTATCAACAAGTTGTGTTGGTACTTACCGGAATTGTGATTGGAATCACAACGGAACGCACATTTTTGTTCAGTAATTAGAAGAAATTTACCAGAACATGAAAAAGCTGTTAATAAAATAATGTTCAGTGTTAAATTTTATGCGCTTTTGGTAACTTCTATAAAATCCTACCTATCGCGTGTAGCGTTAGCGTTTTTAATTTTTTTATAGCTTTAGGTAATATTTTTCAAATTATTTTATTGGCCTACATTTTTTTTTTTTTTTTTTTTTTTTTTTTTTTTAAAAAACGTTGCCCCACACTAGGAATTTCTCCTGTATCGTGGGTGCGTTTACAAACATTTAAGCTCACATACACAAACAGCCAGACCCGGAACAACTACCTGTAGGCCATACAAATATTTGTTCCGTGCGGGAATCGAACCCGCGACACGAAGCGCAGCAGTCAATCGCTCAGCCACTGCGCCAGCCGTGCCGTCGCAAACATATTTCTACAACTCTATTATACCGTACTAATTTTGTTTGCTCCAGGCACTCTCCGGCCGCCAGGTCTGATTGGAGGCAGCAAGCCAAAAGTAGCGACTCCAGCAGTGGTCTCCAAGATCGAACAGTACAAAAGAGAAAACCCCACCATCTTTGCCTGGGAGATCCGGGAACGACTTATATCTGAAGGTAAACCATTTATGTATGTTGGTTTTGGTTTATACACTTAAATTATGAGGAGTGAAAGGAAAAATGAGACATTATTACCAAATAATTATGCCAAAAATTAATAAATAAGCGTTTTCTTATAAGCACTTTGATGAAAATTCGGAGAAAAGGCTTTGCTCAGATATGTAACAGTCGTTACGGGTTAGAAGTCCGAAATTCCAACAACCAGTCTTACCAAGGGGTACTGTGGTATTTAGTGGTGCTCTGAGTTGTGGAGGTCGGATAGGCCTCTACTTTAATAAATAAATTAAATAATTCAACGGGATGGTTGACGGGTGTCGGGCATATCACCGTCCGGGTGAATCCATCAGACATATTATTTCTGGTTGTTCTCGTCTGGCTAACGGCTAGTACTTGCACAGGCACAACCAAGTAGCCAGGATTATTCACCAGCAACTTGCCTTGAAATATAAACTTGTGGAATCTGAGGTACCGTACTACAAGTATGTGCCCGACCCAGTTCTCGAGAAAGACCATGTCACGTTGTACTGGGATCGGTCTATCATTACTTTCAGGACTATTGTCGCCAATAAACCTGACATAGTAGTGATAGACCGATAAGCGCGCCGCGTAATGATAGTCGATGTTACCATTCCGCATGACGAGAACCTCGTGAAAGCTGAGAAAGAGAAACAAATTAAATATCTCGACTTAGCACACGAGGTTGACATGTGGAATGTGAACTCGGCTATCATTGTGCCGATCGTCGTGACGGCCAATGGCCTTCTAGCCAAGAGCCTCGACGACCATCTTTCGAGGCTCTCCTTAGGCGGTTGGATCAAGGGCCCGATTCAGAAGGCAGTACTCCTCGATACGGCTCGCATTGTGAGGAGGTTCCTGTCTCTGGAGCCCTAGCCACCGGTAGCTTGGACCCTGCTCCCGATACCGGCGGACCACTATTTTTTATATTTTTAAATATTTTTTTTTATTTTGTTTTATATTAGAATATTTAAAAATGTATTTAATATGTATAAAAATAAATAAAGGAAATAAAAATATAATAATACTATAAGTAATAATTTAGGTTTAATACACCATACATACATTCAGTTGCATTTAGTTAGACTGGAAGCAGACCTCAAAATAGTTAAGTAAAAGTCTAGGCAGACGAAATCAGGTGAAATCGATATGATGTGTTAATTGATACCTATACCATATATAAGTCACAGCTCTAAAATAATTAACATTTCTGCGTTTTTTAAATACACCAATTACCTACGGGATATGGCAACATTATTGCTTATATTAGAACTGCGGACCGTAAAATGTCTCAACTCATGCACATTCACACAATTTTTCAATGAATTATATGTCATCGTAGTTTAATCTTTTCAATTGCTTTAGGCTTACCGATACAACCAGGAATTGTCAAATACGTGAGTTAAATTCATCAGTTAATAGGAACTTAGGTAAACTGTTCTAAACTAATATTTCGTACCTGTTTTTTTCAACAGCAAATCCCCGGAAAATGTGTCTACTTTTCCGAAAACCTCACTCAACGGTACTTGTCTCTTATAAATTATTGTCTCAAAATAATTGTCTATTCTTATAATCTTTAAATAAGGTTCTACGGGTTTCGATTCCCTGATTTTTTTAAACATTCTTGTCTGTTCTACACAGTGTGTCTACATTTCTAATCCTACTTTCCTCTCGGAGGTCTGCTGGAAGCGATTTCGCATGAAATAAGCAGTACCTTTGTGCTCTTCTATCTTAATGTTATGTCTTGTTGAGTATTTTGTGTGTACATAAATAAATACATCTCAGATCATGGACAACAAACAAACGATTACGGCCATCAGCCGTAGTCTATAGCCGTTTCTGTTTATATGCGTGTGTTGTGAATGCTGTGGGCTATCACGAGTGGACCGATGTAACTGTGCCCAGTACTGCTCAGTGCTCAGGCAATGTGCCTTCGCTAACGTGACGTACACGTAGTTCGCCATCTTGTACTGTTAGAATAATAGTTCTGCATTTTTTGTCTCGGGTTTTGTATGGAACATGTATTGAAGGACTTTTAATGACGCCTTTTAACCAGTCTTACCAAGGGGTATCATATAATCCAATACTAACTGGGTGGTGGAGGTCAAATAGGCTGTCGCTCCATGTTAAATACTGGTAATCAGCATAATCGAGTTAGACTGGAAGCCGACCCCAACATAGTTGGGAAAAGGCTAGGCAGATGATGATGATGTCGCCTTTTAGTGTTAACTTTTAATCCAAGAAGATACCTAAAGACTTTTCTTCTGAGATATTTTTTTTTATAGAATACTTAGTTGTATTTAATGTTAATGTTTTAAATCATCACAGATAGGTATTAGGTATTATCATTATACACCTAGTAATTGAGTTGTGTAGGTCAGATCAGCAGTCATTTCATGTAAAATACGGTAGCTATTTATCGACATCTGGTTAGACTGGCAGCCGACCCCAACACAGTACGGAAAAGGCTAGACAGATGATGATGATATACAGGATGAAACAAGATCCTTGACGAAGCCGTCAACCAAGCATTATGTACATCAGACTAGTTAAACGTTATTTTTCACCCCAAAAAAATAAGTCGTTTCTCAGCAATAATTTTTGAGTAAAGTTAGTACTTTACTCAAAAAATATTACTGGGAAACGGGAAAATAAGTCGACTTATTTTTTTGGAGTGTAAAATAACGTTTTATTGTAGGACGCAATGTAACGCACCCAAAACATCGCGCTAATGGACGGATTGAATAGTACGGGGGTCGTGGAGATGTTTAAAGTAAAAAAAAACTTGTGAAAATCTTGGAACTTTGTCCCCGAATATGTATCTAAATGCTTAAGTTGTTATTAAATGTTGTGTAAGCTAAAGCTTTTTTGTTTCTAAAGAACAGGCTTGAAGTTCATGAATTTTCAGTCATTTCACGAAAATAGAAATAATATTATTAAAAAATAAAATGTACCTTTTTGTGGGAGTTGTTTCATGATGTGCATAGCTGAAAACTCTAGAAATATCGTACTATCTACTTATCTTAATGTGTTCCAATATTTTTTTAGCCGTTCATGCAAACTGATTAAATGCAGCTTTTAACTGGTACAATTTGATTGAGCTTCACAAAAGAAGTTGTAGTGAGCTGGTATGCCTACGTATTACTCACCTGTTTGTCTATTGTCATGCTGCATCAGTGTGGATGCAGGAAAAAATATATTTATATTAATGATAGAAACCGTTTAAGCTTTGTTTAAACTATAATGTGTTTGTATTCAGTCAGTTTTTAATGGCAATCGTGTTTTATTAGTTAAATATAATATAAAGTTAAAGTTCACATTGAGTCGATAAAAGGAGAATGACCAAAAGTGGTACCAAAAATTGTCTCGCGCATCAAAACCAAAATTTTATAGTAATTAGTTTCATATTTTTTACGGCATTACGCGTCGGGGATTTGATTTTTAAACTGGAAATATACTTTTGAGTTTAAAAGTATGGATATTGTTTTACTCCCTTTATATGACGTTCCGTTTCAACTGAATATAAATGACGTTCCGTCTCAATTGAACAAACCCTTGTCTGTCGACTTCAATGTTGAGCGGACTCTAAAAGTCCTGTCAAAAAATGCTCTATATGTCGAGAAGTCCGCATTCGGCCGCTTTTGTTTTTGACGGTTATTTTATGTGAAAAACTATACCTGCCTTGCTTCAAATTACTCCAACGTGTAGGGCATACAATAAAAATGAAAAGATTATAATTATTTTGTCTATGGTGAATTGGCCGTTCACAGACGGTGTTATTGCTCACGGTATTGTCATTTTAAAGGTCTAAAATAAAATCTCCGAGTTTCAGTCACGCATACTGTGGATGTTGCTATAACTCGTAATTCTTTCTAATATTAGTGGATTACGCTGTTTTTAGAGTAATAATGTAATGTATGTGTGTGTGTAAATACGTCGTTGGTAGCGTCGAAAAAATAGACCTACTTTTTAGGTTATTTTCGATTTTATTAAATAACTCGGAAACGGGTTTTTTTTTTCAAAAAGAATTTTTGTAGGAGTTAATATGATCAGTGTAGTCTATAAAAAACAAAGTTTGATTTTGATGCACCATGGTACGGGATTCCGTACATCCATGAGCATTCTCCTTTAACTTAACCTTCTATCAACACACAACAACAATACTACAACAACACAACAACCAACATAAATAAATCAACTGGATATTACTAACTGGAACTAAAGACAAATAAACTAGACCACCTAAAGAAATCCGTCAATCAAAATTCAAGTGCGTTCTATTCGAAGGATCTCTAGTTATAATAATATAAAACGAACGTCGCGTAATACCGGTGAGCGACTCAAGTTACAGGCATTGCGTGCGCGCACACACGATACGGAACCGTCTGATCATCGAATTATTACCGAGTTACCTTATTAAAATAATTTATGGCAATTTACAGATTGTTATTAAGTCAATGAGGATCGTTCTTGAGACGTGTTTTGATAAATCGCGGCGGGATGACGTGCGAAATGTGTAGCTCGTGTAATTGAGATGGATTTGTCTAGGAACTAATTTATAGAAACCTGTAAATAATTAGACAGAGGAATCTTCTTGATCACCTTGCCTGTACTGGTCGGAAGGGACACCGACGCACATACATTAAAAAAAAAAAAAACTGTTGTTCCCTATAAAAGAACCTGCACGGTAAAAATGTATAGATCAGCTGATTTTTTTTAAATTACGGATGAAAAAGTTCTATACTATGTGGAGCGTGCCCCCCCCCCACTCCCCACATAAAGGTTCAGAATGATGTACTGAATACGTGGTAACCGATTGTTAGTCGGTGTACTGTTGGTGGTTTCGCTAGATAGGAAATGCAGAGGACAGGGAGCTCTGGCGCCGATTGGTAGAGCCCTATGTCCAGTAGACTGCGATAGGCTGAATTGATGAACAGTACCATACCTCCAAAACTGTCCAACTAAATTGATAATCAGATTCATTTATTCTGATAGTGTTTGAAACTGTTCAGATACCTATCATCTATCATGCTCCGTCGAATTTCACGAGTTATATTTAATAAGCATTCATATTGCCAAACAATCTAAAGTTACAATACATTAAATTAGCATTTTTATTTGATACCTAATAAAAAACGACACCACCGAAAAAATAAGGTCACGTAAGTCACACACTGCGAACCGCTCTGTTTACCCAGAAACTAAACACTTATCTAATTATAGGATTAAAGTATTTGAGTAATGAACTTTAGATGAGTGTCAAACAGTTTCGGTAGGGCAATAGAAAAAGCCATTCAAGTGCAAGCCCGAATATGGTCTGTTAGTTTTGTAAATGGCCGCCGCGGCCGTGGCTGACAGCGGATATTATGTAATTTGAGAACATCTATTGGATTTTGTGTCTATGTGCGAGCAATATAATGGTTTAGGTGTCATTATATTATGTAAGTTGTTTTTTAAACTAGGTTTTGGATATATAAAAGATGGCTGTAAAGCTGCTGATATTGCCACATATGTGTAAGGAATGCTGCATCCTGATCTTAGTATTACAATTAAAATACTTACCCATTAATTAGAGACTGAGTGATGAGTAGTAATTTATACTATAATAACACATTAAAAGATTGCACGTAATTACGTGACATATTATTGCTGCAGAAATATCAATTATTTCTGTCATTATGAATGCAGTCGTGCACTATTAATTTAATAAATCATCATCTACAGTAAGGAATCACAAGATCTAAAATATAAATAACTCCTTACTTTAGCCGACTAATCTCGAAGTTTAGTATACGTTAACCATAGCATATATTAAATCGAAAATTATGTCAATCTGTTTTCCTTTGATCTCGAGATCAAATGAAACAATTTTGACAAAATTTCTACGCAATAAAGAATAATAAATAAAAATGCCGCGTAGTGCCGCGGGCCCGAAGCCAACTGCACAATAAATGTGTCACTATAGCCGAGGGCTTTGATTATAAAGATGTCGTTGTTACACATATGCAACTATATTTATATATAATGGTATTATGTTAAAATAAAAAGCACCAATTTCCGCTGGCGAAATTTAACATTTCCACAATTTTAAGTTATTATTCGGTTTCCACTCATTATTTGTTATGTCCTAACAGTAAAATTCAAATTTTTACTTTTACCAGCTGATACAGCTTTCAAATAACTGCGGCCTGAGTCTGCTCGCAAATTCCCACTTTGTTAGCCAAAGTACAAACATAACGATTAGGACAGACATTTACTGAAATGTCTTCTCCTATAACGTTACCACGACACACGAACATGCGCACACATATCTTAGAGTACGATGGGCGTCTTTAGCTCAGAGGCCAATGAGCCAATTGCGATAATTGCACCAACGACACCTCTCGTGCCCATGCGTGACGTTAAACATCGCCTGCTGAAGCAAAAAACGGCTTAAGCGTCAACAATCCGCTCAATCTATTTGTGTCCAACTGCTTAGCAACTTAAAGTTCAAAATCGCAAGCCTAATTAAACATCATTAAAGCGTTCGTCGTCAAAGGACGTTCTTCGCCTTGATATTTTCTCTAGTGCAGTTCAGTTCGGTAGGGTGCGTGCGATCGCACTGGAACTGGTTTTGCTTACAAGACCACTTCTGGTTTACGATATCAGTGGGGACCGGATTAGGAGACGATAACATTCTTGATGGGAAACCCTGTGCTAAACTAAGTTATTAAATTGGTTCGCAGCCATTAAATCCACAGGGGGCGCCGTAACTTCAGAGCACATTGGGTTAACGTCTATATAAAACACGTTTTATTTACATGACTTTATAATACTTGGAAAACATTTCTTGTAGGTCAGGCTAAATAATATTTGTCAAGTAAAAATGAACACCACAAAAACCTTTTTCCTGATTTAGAGTCGTTTATGTAGAGTAGAGAACTTGAATACTTGTGTAGGAAGGAAGTGGGTACAATTTTCTTCAGATAAAGGTCTCAACAAGCGCAAAATGAAGTAATATAATTTTGATTATGTGAACGAGTTCTTATGAACGAGGGGTCGAACAATTGCTCAGTGAACGCTTTTATTTTTTTTAATGTTTTTTTGTTCTTATCTCTGCGGCCGGCTGACATTATCGTCATTTGTTGAAATGTGTTTAAAATAATTGCTCGAGCGCAGTGAGCGCTCATGCCTCCGTTGTATGCGAAAATTGCACGCGATCCCACGTCAGTCGGTTGTTTTGCGTAAATGCTCACATATTTGTCGTAAATGTTGCTGTATTTAAATAAATTCTGCTGTATTTTGACTCAAAACATTTAAAATGTACCGCTAACTTTTGCGGTAACGATTTAATACAAATTGAATGGCTTTATTGCATTGGGAATGCTTTGTTCAATTTGTTTGGTCTGGGGTTGTAGTTATGATTGATTCCATTAGATCTGTGGATGGTTTCGGTGTATCAAAGTGTGTTGACCGGTGCGGACCACCTGCTGACCAGGGAGCCCCGAATAACTATTACTGTTACAGAAGTATTAAGCCGTAGAGGCGACGTCGTAACCGGATTTTGTTGTAATTTTTCTTATACTGGCAAAAAACTGTGCTTATCCATGTTGGTTTTCGCAGTCTTAATACCACTTGCTGTTTGGGTTTTAGTTTTAGGTATCATATCAAATTGCCTTTGATATGATGACATTGTTTGCGTTTGACATTGACCTACCCCATAAGTAAAAAGCAAGACAATAAAATTATTTAATGACTTCTAACCTGGATGTAGAGTTCATGCAAGGCGCTCACGTAAAACGTAAAAAAAGTGAATTGTTTTTCACGTGGCCTAACATAATTATGTTACTTCTACATCTTTCTAAAATTACGTAGTTGATAACTGCACTGCTATTGGCAAAATTTTATCCCAATTCAGTTCTTCATAGTTTTAATCAACAATAAATCTCCAATTCATTCTCTATTATTTTTCAGAGAGCCAAAATTTCTAACTCTGTGGTTCGGTTAGAAATATGTCTAAGTAATAGAAATTTAATCAAATTATAACAAAATGATCACGCTCAACAGTCGAGCCTTTTGTCATAAGCGCGTGCCCGAGCAACGCGTACCTTTCCACTTGGCTAAATTGATTAAAGTCACATCTGCATTGTCGGCACGTATCTATACTCAATTTAATTTCTTCAACGATAAAATTCACTTCGGAAAATATAATGGTCCGCTGTTGATAACTATCCATCAAAATATTCTCCTTATTAAAGATTTTGATTGCAAAAAAATCTATCTTTCATATCATATTTATAAAAATATGAAACGTCCCGAACGATCCAATTTATTTTAACTTAATATTTATACAAACGGTGACTACAAAAGGAATGTGTCAAAAACGCAACCACTCGAGAGCGGTGCGCATCTGAACGTCTGTCGATCGTTTCCCGACGTCAGTTATTAAAACAGAGCAGCTCATCGAAGTCAGCTAAATTTTAATAAGGTATCCACTACCGTCTTTGTTAGCCGTGACGAGGCAGTTTTGGACAATGGCTTGCGCAACTTATCGACTAAATCGATATCGGTTTACGAGGCGTTACGGGCGGCTCTAGCTACTGACCATATTTTGATTAATTGCATTCTTAGCCCACAAACTGTATGGGTTACGTGGAGGCCCAAATTATTGGCTGGCGCCGATTAATTAGCGAAACGGATGACGAGTAACTTTACGGTTGGGGTGTTAAAATGTTTTGGTCGGCCATAAAAACACTTTTATAATTTACTATCCCCTGTTAATGTTGTTTTTATGATTCGCGTTTAGCGATCATATTAAAAATTTACATTTCCTATCACCGTTCTTGTTTGTTTCCAATTTCTCCGAATCATTATGTTACTTTACCACGGTACAAGTTACTATCAGATAGTCGACGCGTTTTTTGTAAGTCTTTTGACATTTACTAACAAGGTCCCACCTCGTTTGCCGTTATTGTACGGTCGAAATAAATCAAATCGATCTCTACACAGCTTCCAATAAACCGATACATTTATTGATTTGTTACAGCATTAAATTGGTTCCCAGCAGTGCATCACATCACAGTGTTGCCCGACGTCGGGAGGGTCACGGTCAGGATTTCGGATTTCGATTTTGGAGAACCTTTAATCGTCGCTCGTTGTACATGGCGCTACAAAAACATGTTTTGATCGGTTTTTGCTTAGCTATTGTCGTGTTATTGAATTACCTAATGGGCTTTGTGACTTTTGAAAGCGACTAAAGTTGCACAAGAATGGTATCTGTACATAAATAAATCGTACCGATTATCGTTTATTGTAATGCTATTGGCGGCAATCGAATTGTGAGTTGTCATATTGCTTTTAATTGTTGCTGGACAGGTTGTTATTCAAATGATATGGGAGCTAGATATTGCAGGGCGATTATTCATTGCGAGTTGGCACATCTTTTGTGACTTTTGCCATTGAGAGCTAATTGAAACGAGAGGCCGCGTGTGCGTAGGGTAGGCGTTTAGCGCAACGGTTGCGCGAGGCCCCCTGGAGGTACAGACACCTTTTTACTCAGTCGACGCGGCGGGTGCCGCTTGATTGCATCCGATCTCATCGTTTTATGTTCCCCATAAAGCCAACAATAATTCATTTAGACGACGTGACGCCACTCATTCGTTAACTGGTTCTAGACGTTCGATGAGGACGTGATTTTTATTTTGGAGCGACAGCAGTGAAGGAAGCGTCTAATCGTCTTCAAATTAGAATTTGAGCTTTGATGGAAACCTTTTCTACTAAGAAACGGGCAGTTCAAAAGAATCTTATAATTAACTGCTTAATAAACGGCAAAACAGGCTCCTAGAAGTCTGATTGGACTTGCAACATATTTTAATATAAAGAGCAAACAATTAATAAGATTTACCATGATCTTTAAGATTATGATTAAATCACACAAAATTCTCAAAATGTTAATTGGTAGAATTTGCATGCTGTGGCAGATTGATCTACATCATCATCATCATCTGCCTAGCCTTTTCCCAGCTATGTTAGGGTCGGCTTCCAGACTAACCGGATGCAGCTGAATACCAGTATTTTACATGGAGCAACTGCCTATCTCACCTCCACAACCCAGTTAGTACTAGGTAATACGATACCCCTTGGTAAGACTGGTTGTCAGACTTTTTGGGTCAGTGACTACCTGTAACGACTGTCAAAGATCTACAAATGATAGCCGGGACCAACGGCAACGGCAGATTGATCTACAATTTATGATTTTATGTGATAGAAAAGCTGAATTCGAACTCAACTTTTCTATTTTAATTGCGTTTTAAATAAAGTAGGTACTGAGAAACACACGGTGGACGTTGCCCATTACATTTAATTACTGTTTAATACCAGCTACGACCATGTGATAGCCCTGATTTCACTTGGGTAAGCTTTAAAGAAGAAAATGCTTCTTTCCACTTGATAATTGTAGAGTAATCTAACTTTCTAACTATGTATGTAGGTATATCCTTATAAACTTATACTGTCACTCACGGGATAACTTCCGTGATTGTTCATAATTTAAGATATAGATCCCGAAAGATCCGATATCCCGTAAGTTACAGTATAAGTTAAGTTGTAAACCGTGAAAGCTTAAAACACTGTTTATATCGTTGTAGTTGCCTAATAAAGCAATAATACCTATATAGTATTCTACCCTCAGATAAAGCTTCCACAAGATAACAACACCCCAAGGTATAGTTTGATTATTGATAGTGTCTCGCAGATTAAGATCAAACAGTTACCCTATTTAATACAACCACAATGGTTTATCAAAGTCTACTTAGAATTTATTCATCATTCTTGAGTAATGTTTATCCGAACAGAACACTAAATAATATTGGAATTCGTGTCTAATACTACAAGTTACACAAACGATTTCGCCAAATAACCGTCAAGCTAATTAATTAAAGTCGTTTGAAATATTGTCTAAGGCTAATTAGCGTGGTTTGATAGAATCCGACATCCGTCGCGTCACCAGCCGAACGTATCAAAGAACCGGTATAAGTAAAACAAACAAACAAATTCATTCCAAACCATTAGGCACGAGATGCGACTGTTAATGTCTCAATTTAGAAACGGGCGTAAATCTTCAAAGGCGTGACAATTACTGTTACTTCCCGGCATTACAAACAAAAAGGTTTTCCGTCAATTATCGATAAATTAACCCGATTAAACAGTCTATAGCCAGACGGCGCCGGACTGCCTTATCTTTGGACATGCCACGCTTTTAGACAGGTACCAACTAACAACACTCCGACGCAGAAACATTAAGATTTTTTAAACCAATTTGCTTTTTATTAGGATGCCATGGGAAATTTAATCGCTTGCTTGATATTATTTAACACTGAATATTTCAATTTGTACTTTCATTCAAGAAGCGCGCAACAATAAAAAAACTGATAAAATAATTACTGTTTCGTATCAACACCTATTATTCTGCACTAATTGCAGTAGGTAGGCAGCAACTAGTAGTGCAAGCGCTTTCGTAAAGCGCGCACGTATAAATGCTGTTAATTCGATAATTAATCGCTTTCCGACGTATAATGATAGAACAAGAAAAAACTACATCGCTTTTAATTGTGCCCTCACCGACAGCCCCTGCGTACTGATGTATAAGATGCTCTTTATGTTGTAGACATCTAACCTTTTAATAGAAGCGGACCCTATTGTGACTAATCATGATTAAACGACTTTAGACAAATTGCATGACCGTGACTAAGCATGTAGGATCCGGGCCCGATCCCAAATCATTAAAAGAACAATTATAGATATCGCATTCCCACCTGCAACCTGTTGGTGGATAATGATCTGGCTCTAAACAAATAGTAGAACTAAGACCACTGATCGGCGCTCGTTGTCAGTGAAGTCTTCAATAAAAACGTGATTGATATTAGCAAACTTGTTTCTACTCATTACAATCGATACCTATTCGTTAAATGCAATCAAGTGCTGAAAAGTGAATGATTTCGCACCATGCAGACTGTCGAAATAACATGTTGTCAGATCATTGACAGTAACGCGTTTAAAGATACGTTTTTTGTAACAAAATTATCGACTTATCCAAATTGAAAACACGCCCGCTTAGAACGTTGTCGATCGAAACTATCGATAGGCTACGTGCTTGTTACTAGACAAAAACCAATTTAACTGTTCTGTTAAAGATCATTGAAGTTTTTTGTCATTTAAAAGAATAGAAAACGAAGTAGATTAAGTACCGGCGACGCGTCGCTGAGCTCCCACAAAACGTTAAGAGATTTTCAATGGTTTGTTTTATTTCTGAAAAACGGCTGCTCCCATTATAATTAGAGATCTTGACTGGTAAGTGATGACTAGTCACCATTATACTGTTCTCAGCCACATCAAGCTTTTGACGTCCAGCGGCACAGAAGGCGTTCTATCGAGCCTTCGTCTCAACGCACCGATTACGAGCCAAACAAATTGTGTAGAGGGCACCTTTTTATGCATTTCGACGTGCTAACAATGAACCAAGCCGCGCAACTGATCATTACCATTATACTATATAAGGCTTTGTGTTTTGAGTAAATTATAACAGGTACGTTTTGTGTTTTATTTGATACGTCAAGCGCTGGCTGCGCCGAAGCGCACCGGACGCCTCACAATAGCGCTTCATTATCAACGGTGACCGCCTTTAAATCCATCTTTATAAATCGCGATAGTCTCAACTCGTTATTATTATAATTATCATTCATGTCTGTGAGGTCTATCAAATCATTTCCTTATAACAAACAATTGACATGGTGGCATATTTTCAAACGCGATGGTGCAATTTTATATGACGAGTCGTGTCTAGAAAATGTCTCTTTATCGGCTCACGTGAGCAACAATCATAGGTTCAATTATTGTTCCTGGATATAATTGTACTAAGTTAGAAGTAAGTACTGAAATGACAGGCTTGCAATAAATGGATCTATTCTATGTAAATGCAGGTAAATTGCCTTTGAACATTGGTAGTACGTTAAAGTGTGAGTAATACTGACATAGTCTGAACAAGCAGTAGTTGTTCTCATTGGCTATGAAAATTGTTTGGGATTACAGGCGTTATTAGCTCTATTAAGTGGTTATTGTCGATTGCATGATACCTAGGTATAGGCACTAGTCTTACCTATCAATAATCGCCTCCTAGAATCATTAAGCTACGAATGTATGTAGGTACAACTGATCGTTTGGAACGCTTCCCTATTCTTGTCATTTAGGCCTCGTACTGTTCACAAGTCATCGCTACCTGTAATTTACAAGACTTTGATACGGAATGGTTTAGTTAATTAAAGGTAGGTAAGGTTAATAAATAGAGACATTTAGTCACTTTTGTGTCTCGGGGTTCTGAATTATTAAGTTTACAGGCGTTTGGAGTTTGTAGATCCCGATTACCGTTCTTATCAATTCGAAGTGGGTGCGTAGACACACATGTTTTAGAAGTGCCTGACAAAACACTATGATGAGTCAATTTTAAATCAGAAACTTGCTACGTTATGAATGTACCTAAAAAACTCAAGCAATGGCGAAATAAACTTTAATATAAACAGCTACCTACCACCAGAACATATAGAATAACCGACAAATTGCATGAATAACATAAAAGAGCAATCAAAAGCGAGTTATTTAAAACAGTTGAGTGGCTGCGCTCGGTAGCTCAACAACGAATCTTACGACAATTACACTCGGACAGGCTATGATTAAATTATGGCACTTACTCGGAGTGTTTCCTGAAAATTACATGGGATGGCTCTCCAAGGCTGCACCGGCACGCGATCTCGGCACACGCAGTTAGCTCGCGCACACATTTAGTTTACGTTACGACACGTTCAGGGACGAGGTGGCGTTGTGCCTTAATGACTACCGCGGTGATCAGACGCTCAGTTGAGAATCCATCTTGAGCCTTTACTTGTCTTTCGAGCTTCATGCTTGAGATGAGCTTTGGGTCTTTGGCGATGCTGCAGTATGAGTCGTATAGGAGTAAGTATAGCTTGAATGGGTTTTCTTGACATGTAGAATTACAAACTAAAGATAGTAAAATTAAGATATTTTGATTTTGAAAACCCAATTGTAGCTTTCTAATATTCGGTGGTCATTTATATACACTAACAATTTTCCGCAATAAGGTGGAATACACCGACGCGAAAACGGTTACCACGTATTCATTCTGAGAAATTTTTCATCCATCAAAGTGCAATACCTACAAGGTCCAAATGTATGGAACAGCAATTTTTTTTTTAAAATAACGGATGAAAAATTTCTATGTGGCTGGGAGCTCCAAATGATTTTCTGAATACGTGGTAACCGTTTCCACGTAAGTTTCCCTTCCACCCCGTATATCCAGAAAGAAAACTCTAATATGATACTAATTATGACACGATGTTTTACGCAGTTAGTCGCAATAGTAGAATAGTGTTTGGGAAAATAGACAAAGCCTGTGTTTTATCGGAAGTACCTAATACATAGTCGCACACACCCCTCAATTGACAAGGCTATACTTACGATTTGTAAGACACGGTGGGCTAGTACTGTGTACCTCGTATGTCAATCATATTGTGATTATCAACCATCCGCCTACGAAGCTTAGGTAGGTAATCATTATGCGCGTAACACGTTAAATTGCAGAAGTGGCCACCTATGTGTAATTTACTAGTTAAACATTGATACCTAAGTCATTATATGTGTAGATAATAGCAAGGAAGTAGTAATGTGGTCATGTCATCAAAAACTTGTGATGATTTCTGTCTTTCTAGCTGCATGACCAGGTTTTTTTCCAATCTTTTGCAACTCTAACTCGTGCAGAATATAATTGTGTAACATAAGCTGATTGTGCCACTTAATGCTATAAGTGCAGGGCATTTTAAAACGCGACCAATGACGCATCGGTTTTAACGCGACCAGTAATTTTATGCACATTTGTACTGCGCTCTAAGAGACATCGGGTTTCAAAACTGCACACATAATTGCTATATTCGTGCTCAAAGCGAAATGTTTCTAGCAAGGTGTATATTATCACTAAATACAGCTCACTGAATATAACCATCGCAGTAACTTAAGTTGAAAAACAACATTCACTGGCGCACGTTGTTGTAATTTTAACGTTTTCTTTTCAATTTTTGTGACTTTGACGAGGTGTCTTTGTCGGAATGTCAACTACAGAATTCCGATGATGATGCCAAAGGATTGATCCTTATTTTTGCATCGAGAGGATATACTGTAAAGAGATGATATAAAATCGGTAATTAAACTGCTACGTAGCAGCGTAGCCATTAAGCGTAGCGTCGTAGCAACCAAATGGTCGTCAAACAAACTTTTCTAGCAAAAATATTAATAATTTATACTTCTATGCTAATATTAAAAAGAGGTAAAACTTCAAACACTGACTAAACTTATACTGTCACTTACGGAATATCTTCCGTGATTGTTCATTGGGTAATCTCCGGAACTCATGATCCTATTATAAAAATTCTTTCACTGTCAAAAAACTACATTATTCGTGGGGGGTTATAGGTAAATTATATTTATATCGTGCATATTAACCGAGTCCGCAAACATTGAGATATGTTTGCGGACAAAGTCACGGGCGAAGTCCTAGTATTTCTATAAAGAAACCAAATATATTTCTAACAATTGCTTATCCCTTGTCTACAGGCGTCTGTACGAACGCGACAGCTCCCAGCGTATCTTCAATCAACAGAATACTTCGCAACAGGGCAGCTGAACGGGCGGCTGCGGAGTTCGCGCGAGCTGCTGGTTACGGCCTGTATGCCGCACCTCCACCCTATGGAGCCTTCCCCTGGGGCGGCGGCGGCGGAGTTTGGCCGGGCTCTATGTCCCTACCCCCCGGAGTACCAGGCCCTCCGTCAGGAGTGCCACACCCTGACGTCAACCAAGGGTTCCTTACCTCTGGACGAGGACTCATCGGTAAGAATCTTGGAGTCCGTTATTAAATTATGAAATTGTGACTCTATTGTACAAAGTTATGTCGAATCTTCAAATAAATACCGTGACATTTTTTTCCTGGAATTCCTACTCATTCGTGACTCTTTTTACCGAAATAGACGTTGACGGCGACGACTCCGGCTCCCTAGACGGAGAACAACCGAAGTTCAGACGGAACCGCACGACTTTCAGCCAAGACCAGCTCGAAGAACTAGAGAAGGAATTCGAGAAATCCCACTACCCATGCGTGTCCACACGAGAGCGACTGGCGTCCAAAACGTCGTTATCAGAAGCGCGAGTTCAGGTAACGAACTCTAATTTAATTGACCTCTTGCATAAACACATAAATTTATATCGTTCGAGACAACCAAAGATGTCAAATCAAAGTTGCCAATTTTTGACAATTTGCATTAATTTGAATTTGTTAACACTGTGAAGACAGAATACTAATCATTTTTATTTACCGTTACTGACAGGTTTGGTTTTCCAACAGACGAGCCAAGTGGAGACGCCACCAGCGCATGAACCTCCTGAAGCGCGGTGGCGGCTCGCCCCCGCACCGCCTCCCCCACTCCCCTTCCCGCTCCCGCTCGCGCTCGCGCTCCCTATCCCCCGCGCGCGTATCCTACCACACCCCGCAAATGGGCGGCGAGAATAGCGCGTTCAAGGCTCTCTCGCACCAGGACACCAACGCCCTGAAGGCCTTCGCGCACCAACAGTTCGACGCCAACGCACTGAAAGCGCTGTCGCAGCAAACCAACTTCGATGGAAGCGCTTTTAAGCCTCATCCTGCATTAGAAAACAGCGCATTTAAAACGCTTGTACCACATTCAGCGGCTGCAGCACTTCTGGCGGCGCAGTCCATTCAGTTAGCCCGGGGATATGAATCCCACTCGGATTCGGACGAGGAGATCAACGTGCACGATGAGAGTGACAACGAGGACCGGCGGACGCGGGCGTCGCGCTCAGCGTCGCCGTGCCGGCAGCGCGCCACGTCCAACGACCTACCACTACAGCTAACGAAACACGATCGTTGATAACTTGATACAGTCATTATCATTAATTTATTTACATTTTACCTACATAAAGTATTACAATTATCATTCCTATCGAATGTCCATGTTCCGAATAATTATGTAAATTAAGATTCTAGAGTGCTAATACTCCAGTTAGTTTGTAAATTAATGTAAATACCTATGTAGATATTGGAGTTGTTAATTAGTGTAAAGAAGGCGAGAACGATTAATTTTAATGATGCACAAACTGTCCCGTTTAGTAGGTACATACGCGAATAGTTGGTGATGTTGAATTGTTTTGATCTGGGGTACACATGGCAAGTAATTCACTCGATTTCAATGGATATTGTAATGGTAAAGGTGTATAGCTGTAAATAAAGTTAAATTTTCGCGACTGAAGCTCCGTGGACCCTGGCGCAACACGTACTAATAATAGACATTGATACTAACTGGTTCATATTTAGTTGTTGTGAGACTTCGAGGGAGTATACCAAAGTATTATTATCAATGGTAAAAAATATGGTTTCAGGAGAAAAAAGTTCCTAACGCTTTTCATAATTATCTACCGAATACAAAATTTAGACGTATTTACACAAATTTTAGACGATTACAAACATTTGAAAAGTATTTGTTAGACAATGAATTAGGTCACTAAAAGTTATAATTTCGGCACTATTTTATAGAATTCGTTAATTAATATGGACACTTTGCATTCCAACGATAGGCCAAGTTGTCCGTAGGTAGTTATTGTTGTAAATATTGTTACAATCAAGCGTTGTATACTATTTATTGCTTAAAAGAATAATTATTATTGTAAAATATAGGAGACAATTTACATACGTACCTAAATATTACAAAAATACGAAAATAAAATAATTAATTACAATGTTTTGTTTTTTTTTTTTTATCTCTAATAACACACTATGAAAACAATTAACCCCTCAAGAACCCTGGTCGAGGTCATCAATGAAGAGAAGAATTAAGCTTCGGAGGGAGATGTTCGTAAGTACGAGTATTATGTACCGCTAGCTATCTGGTGTGGAGAATTCTACAGGGTGTAAACATAATGAGAGAAATACCTCTTGAAGAAAAAAAAGTAGACTCTTCATACTTGTTGCGTCAGCCGATGCGATATTTTGTATGGGAAGTCCAATTTTTTTTTACCCTTTTTCCTAATGGAAAGTTGTCCAGGTTGATAGTCTGAATCACCACCTAAGACGTTCTGCGTTTATTCTGTTACACGTGAATACCGCTCAGATCTAGGCCTATAGACTATATTTAAAGGAGGCCCGCGGGTTCAAAACCTGATCAGACCAAATGCGATGCATGTCCTAATGGACCAAGCAAAAAAACCTGACCCCAAAATATAAAACCTAAAAGCTATGATAGGTTTAAAATATAACAAAAAAAGATGCTTTAGCTAGATGGACCGACCACCTTAAAAAGGTGGCTGGGACAGATTGCATGTGGAAGCCGAGGATAGGATGTTTTGACGCAGTTTGGCAGAGGCCTAAGACCAGCTGTACATCTAACCTTAACAAAGGAAGGTCACGTAAGGCCGCAATATTGTTAAGGGTGTCACGGTACATGAAAATATATATGATAAGTTAAAGGAACCTACAAAGACCTACAAGCCTAATAGTCCCTATGACCCTAAGCCCTATAAGCCCTACAGCTCTAACCTATCATATACCTAGTATGTGATAAATAAATATATAAATAAGTTCAGGATGTCTGCACCAGCAGTGAGTCAAAAGAGATGCTAGGGTAAACGTAGAATAAGAAGGGAGAAGAATATTACACCGCTGTGTAAATCTAAACAAAAATATTTACAAAATTTTCATTGAACGGAAGAGAAGTTTCGAAAAACTTAAGAAGTCTGACCTCTAAATTAAAATAGAACGAGTTTACACGACTAATACGATGATAATTAAAAAAGTAAGATTGTATCTGAAACGAAACATGAAAAAAAAAAGATCTGAAATTCTGATGAAAGAAAGAAATGCTCTATTGCCAGTAAGCTTTCTTCAGAAAACAATCAGGTACAAGCGAAAGGTAATTTATTAGAAGTAGGTCAAAGATAAACACTCATAATAATATCCTTTGTTATTTTTTACAAAGGGCTCAAAAACACTTAACTTTTAACTAAAAACTTGGTATCAATTCCGGCAATCCGCCGGCGATTAAATCCCAGGACTATAGAGTTGAGATTCTCCTTTTGCCCGTGTTACAACGACAATTATCCCTTTTTCCCGTATTGTTATTAAACCGATTCACTCCTTCCCGGATATCGACGATCATATCGGTGAAAGCTGATCGGAGACAGCAGAAAAACCTGGCTGCAGTAACAATGGATGTCCGTCATAAGGTAGGTACTACGTTTGTGCATAAGTACCTACCAACAATTCCTTTTTACAGTAATCACAGTAGGCCAGTAATTTCAAATGTTTTGGAGTGTCAACATTAAGAACAAACTCGAATCAAATAGTAAACAAGGTAAATATCTTGTTTTTAGTGTTAATGATTATGTTGGTGACCATGTCAGTTGAAAAACTACAACATTAAGATTTGCAAAAGCCCATGTTGACAAGAAACTGAACACCCGTAGTTTTAGTAGGTATCTAAGAACTAAAGTAAGGTGCTGTCAATCGAGCGGGCTGGACTCCGGACCCGTTTAACTTTTACAGGTAAATTTACTGAAATCTCTGTCAAAATCCGTTGTCCACAGCCAGTCTGCAGTTCGGTCCTCTCAGTTTACCCGAACTTTGAAAGAAAAACTAATGTGTTTGATAAAAGCTCAAACTCCTTCAGTAAATATGCGTCACCAGTGGAATGTCGGGATACGATGACGTCAACAACACTTGCGGTGTTAGATATAGAAAGCATATTAAGAAGTAAAGTAAGTACTTATAGGAAACTACGGAAAGTATATGCAGCAAGCACAGCTTCAAATGTTTAGAGACATGACGTAATTAGGCATAAAATATCCACTTGACCCAATCATAAGCTAGACAGTAGACGCAAATGGAGAAATAATATCTTATATTTATATTGTATACGTATAGTTTGCGAGTAAATGTGCATATTATGTAGATGTAGTATCATTAACAAATTGGCGATGGCGCAGAAAGTTTATAGCCTAGCGAGTGAACGCAAGCAGCCTTATTCTGGAAGTTATCTTAGAGTATTAGATGCGTTAATCGTGATCAAATTTGACCAACAACCCACAGGGTTTAGAAATGGAATTAAAATTTATTTTAACATTTTTTTTTTTTATAAAACTTTGCCCCACACTAGGTATTTCTCCTGTATCGTGGGTGCGTTTACAAACATTTAAATTCACATACACAAACAGCCAGACCCGGAACAACTATCTGTAGGCCATACAAATATTTGTTCCGTGCGGGAATCGAACCCGCGACACGAAGCGCAGCAGTCAATCGCTCAGCCACTGAGCCAACCGTGCCGTCAAATAAAAAACAAAAAAATCGAATTGAATGACAAGACTTCAAAAATGTCTACTGCCTTTAAGTAAACGTAATTCCAGTTACAGTGTATACAGACTTAGCAATTGTAAAGATAGACCAACGATAATATTTGTTTGTATGCTAACAAAGAATTTAAAAAACCTCGAAAGACTTAAAAACTTTTTAAAAATAAATCAATACAACAAATCACCATCAAAGAGTTGTCAAACAAATCAAAATAGTATATTTATGTGCGTCGTAAAAATCACGTGTACACAGAATAAAGTCGTTACGTTTATTCGGAATAGTGAGGTGCTTCGATAAAGTTGTAGCGCGTGATAGCCGCGGAGTGTGGATGCATGTACGCGCGCCGCTCCAATAACAATAAATTTTGTGCGTCGTTTGAAGCGCCGAGCGGACATGGCGCGTCACTACCAACTATGCTCTAAGTCCGGTGAGATTTATCGGGAAGAATAGTGGGAGATTGAATTATATATATTTTTTTTTTCTTTTTATATTTTCGCGCACAGAACAAAACAAAATGATTGAATAAATATTTTTTTTAAAAATATATAAAATGTAAACATAGATAAAAATAAAAATAAGACATACATTAAACTATGCTAGTTGAGACGACATACATTAATTAGGCAACACAGCAACGAAATTAAATCATAATTAGAGATAGATTTCAGGTAGGTTCTCATTTAAAGTACATCGTAGAAACTTAAATGATTTAGTATGTGCGTGTAACGTCTGAAGTCTGTTATTCGGACCAAAATATATTACGTGAGCAGGGTCAAAAGCGAACCGCTTTCTGCTTGGAGATGTTCTCTACCAGCTTGTAAAGCTAGAGATAACTCAATGTGAAATATATTTTTTATATTTACAAGTTCACAAGCAAAGCTTAGACTCAATAAAAAAATATTAAGTCCGCTTATGTATCACTACGGTACATGAGGTTAAATTAAGTAAAAACTAAGACTAAGCAAAAAAATATTTAAAAATCCTGAACAAATAAAACTCCACGCCAGTGTAAACTGCACTTCATAAATACGCGTCCCGTGTGCCTTGCGCTGTCACACGGGGTACAGATTAAGAGCTCGGTGTGAACCGCCCCACTATCTCCACAATACTTTAACACGTAAAAAGTGCTAATACTGCGATATGAGCCGGATTATTACAACGCATATTTATTGTATTTTATTCTGTTTCATTATTCTATCCATTTAGTTGGTCTGTTTTAATACTGGGAGCTGGGTTATGATCGTGATAGAGTACTTTTTTTTTTACTGAAACGGATCATTGTTGAAGCTATTTTTTTATTTATTTTTTTAAATCGTTTCTCCACCCTAGGAATTCCTCCTGTATCGTGGGTGCGTTTACAAACATTTAAATTCACATACACAAACAGCCAGACCCGGAACAACTACCTGTAGGCCATACAAATATTTGATCCGTGCAGGATTCGAACCCGCGACACGAAGCGCAGCAGTCAAACGCTCAGCCAATGCGCCAACCGTGCCGTCGAGCACCGTGCGTCGTCAGATTATCTGAGCAACAGTTGCGTTTATTTGCTTAAAATTGGTTGATATTTAATTCTTCCTCAAGGCACGTCTAAGTATTTCACGACTATTCTCATGGCTACTGTAAATACTTACTTACTCTGAAAAAGTATGAAAAATGTTTCTTTTATTTTTAACCTACTTTGCGATAACAAAGAGACGGGTTATATTTTTATATAATCTATCAATATTTTTATTATAACTTTTTTCGGGAAGTTACTCCTAATTCTATTTTTTAAATTAACCAGAGTAAATATTATTGATTATAGATACTACGAAAGCCAAACCTCAAAAATCTCGAGAAATTTTGCATAACAATCAGCATCGCTGTCGCCATGACAGCTGTCTAAAAGGTGAGAGATCAGTAAGAAATTACAAAATGTTATGATGAACTCCAGCAAGACGTCGTACAAAACACGTTATCGTTACACGTATTACAGTCTGTCTGTCAGTCTGCTACACCACTATCATCATTATCTCCTTATTAGAGTTATAATACCTAATTAATTTGTAGTGATTTGTATGTATCTGTTTGTAAGTGATGGATTTGAATAAATTAATAACATTATTTTAATCATAAATTATCAAAATAATTTGATAGCTTTACGATGATAAGCAGTTATTTATTTTACAACCATTAGCCTATGCTTTAAGGTTACTGACACGTTTTATCTATATGGTAAAAATGAGATTGGTTTTATCCCATTAAGAAATTTTTAATCCGGTATATTTTAACGGATTGCATTATCATTATTTTTTTATCGCAAGCAATTCAACTTTTCTGAAAAAATAAACTCATTCAATATGATCGCGTTAACTTACAAATACCTACAACGTTTATCCATGTTAATTTTTTTTCACACATTTCTTAACAAAACACCGGGGGATATGACATCATTCGCACATAAAATTCCCATATTATTTTTATGCAAATTGACTGAGCAATCATATCATAAATTCTTAAATATACCCACTCGGGACGGAGGTACCTTGGAGGCAATAATGTCCTCCCATAAGGAGCGTCGAGGATTTTGGGTTGACATACAAAATTAGCTTTGCACTCAACTGCAGAAGCATATCGGTGCATCTCGCAGAATAAAATCTTTTAAGGAATTTTATCGAAAATCGGCACTGAATGAATGGCGATTAATTTAAATTTTAAGGAAAATTAACTTCTTACTGAATGAATGACTAAATAAAGCTTTTCCGCAATTAAAGAGTGAACTATGTTTAATTGACTCGATTATATTTATATTACCATTTCATAATTCATAATTGTGTCTGTATTCTGTGTAAAGGATTGTGTCGAAGATTGTGTCATAGGAGTAAGATAATAATCATATTACCACCATGATTTTAACCGGTTTTGTAGTTAAACCAATAAAAATAACTTAAATTGAAACTAATCGATATATAAAATTGAAAGCAAACAAAACGGCGGACACATAAAATGTAGGCAATTTCAAATTAAAAGATTAAAGGGAAATAGATATAAATAGCCGAGTGACAAGCCACTCATTCGGGGCACAACATAAATTAATTTTAATTAGTCATACGAAATCTCGATGATCGATACAGTAGACATATAATGATCATCGATTAAAAATGAGATTAACATATAAACGAGTGTTACTAACGATTATGTTTATCGATTCGCGTAGGACGATCGGTATGTACTATTTACTTGTTCACACGTGTTATGACTAAAAACACGGTATTTTATTTAAAAAACCGGCACAAAATTATCAATTTCCCAACACTATTGAATGAAAAAAATATACAGCGTGATGGTTTCCCATAAAATCATGAGCAGATTCGAAATGTAAGCACATTAAGTTATCGGGCAAATTATCTCGTAGTGTGCTACAATATTTATTTGTTTCTCACTAAGGACGGCCCGGCTGCCCGGCTGCCCGGCTGCCAGAGTGTTCTCTCCCAATTAGGTGGTTATTGACGTTTTACTGTTATCAAGTTAATCTTGAAGTGAGAAGCCGTATTTATAGTGCTATTGGAATTTGTGCAAACGAAATACTTTCACTGTGTACGGATTTTTTTAATACTTTAACAGGTCTCTAAATCTTACGTATAAATTATTTTCAGCAGTGTTTAGATTAGGGGTTGAAGTATGAAATTGACGATTTGTATGGACAATTTCGTGAAAAGTGATATTTCCATACTAACATTTATTTTAATTTTTTTGGTAACGTCTGAACCGATTATGATGCAATTGAAAACTATAGTTAGACTGAAAAAAGCTGCGCTGTACTTCGTATCTTAAATTCTCAAAACACAGCCTATGACAAAAATATACCTACTTGGAGTAGTGAAACCGACAGCACATTGAAATAGGTGTTTTGATTCACTACCCTTAACCCTATGAGGTAATATGCAACTACTAGTACGGTTTTTAAACTCTAAAAGGTACGTAATTTAACAATGAATCCAATAAAAATAGAATTAGGAAAAATAACTATACGTCAAAGTTAGAAACAGAACAAAATGTGAGAAAAATACGGCAATTTCATAGTTAAAGACCTATTATATAAACCTGCCGCAACAACTATTGTAAAGGCTACAAATGTAGTTTGTAAGTGAATAAATTACATTCTAAAACGTCATGGTTCAGTTTTATTATTAATTACATTGATTTATTAGACATAATACGAGTGAAGCAATAAACTTGTAAGTTTAGAACAACACTGGTCATCCCACACTATAGATAAGGCTGTGCTACGACACAGCCCAAAGTCGACATTTATCCCAAAAAGGGAAGCTGTTAATAGAGTCATTCAACGTTACCGGCCGAATTATCTACAAAGAGAGAAGTCAGGCCGGTGTCGGTCGGAAATATAAATTTATTTGGTGGTTGTCGTCGCGACACGGGCGCCCGCACCTCTATCTCGCCGCGTAATCTTGAACATTGGCGTTAAAGAATTTAAATTATACGCTGATACAAATGAACGGGCGAACCCGCCTTATTTATTGCCTTAATCCAAATTATATTGACTAGGTTTCTTCGATTCGAATACGTCGTCACGTGATCCACTTTATGTATAAAAAGTCGAATTATTAGATTATTATAAGCTCGGATTATCACCTGTGTACGTTGGGAAATTTTACCCCTATTACCATTAGTGTCAATATTACAAGTGTTATGATGTTTATGAATGATATTATATTGGAAGTCGTTGCTCTGTCGTTTATCAAGCGAGGCGTCGTATCTGCCTATAAATTCCAATTACTAATATTTCTGCTCGGGCATACTAATTAAGTGCAGCAAGCAATTCGCGCGTGCGCATCGATCGAGCCCCGCCTGGAGACACCATTAGTCTTGCTACTATACTTCTTCATTGCCGCAGACATGAACATGTGTAAGATATGAATAATATTAGGAATTAAACAAATTGTTTTGATAAATTATGTATTTCACTTATTTTTGTTAGGCGCCTGCGCTTCGTCTATACAGAGCGTTAACCCTTAATTTGGCATGGATCAGAGTTGTTTTATTTTATGAAATAAGATGTATTTCTGAAGTCCTAGGGTTAAATACAACTTAGGAAAAATAGCCAAAAAATATTTTATTTACAGGTTTTCAGGAAATCAATGCTCATCACGGTGAACACTGCGAAATACATAGAGAATAACAAGTAATTTGTAATGTTCACTGTGGTAAACATTTTCAAATTAGTGTAATTTAAACAGGTAAAATAAAAACACTATATATATCAATAAATCAAATTATTTACTATGAAAATGTAAAAAACAATTGCGACGATTTTTTTCCGTAACAAAGCAAAGTCTCATATTCAATTTTATACAATATATTATGTATTTTTTTTGGCAAAACTTGCATCGCCCCTTGTCTTCTTTTGTGCTGGGATAATGTAATGTTTTATCGAATCTGATGGGGCTTGTAGGCCTGGCTGGATCTTGGGTTTATAATTTTACTTTCCTGCATTTGTTCATGCAGACCTGTCTGATATGTTACAACAACATATCAGACAGGTCTTCACCCCCGTACGTTTATTGTACTCGTGAACAATTTGCGGACAATCAACTTCTATTTTTTGTTTCTGCTCTTTACAATATCTTTTTATTTTTTGTACTGGTTCAAATTCAACAAATGAGCTTATAACAGTTTCAGGTTTACTATCTTTCCAGCGTACAATAACTAATTTGTTTGAGTCACAAACAACTTGTGAAAACGTACCCCTCTGTTTTTTCTTTATCGACTTTTCATCCGGTAAAAACTTTTCAGCTTCTCTAATCCTGTTGCTACGTATCGTACCAAGACCAAAAACACCACAATTTTCTTTCAATATGTAAAAAAGCTCTGGCGATGAGAGGAAATTATCTCAAAATACAGTAGCTGGTTTCTTTTGTATAGTCTGAGTCAAGGCTATAACTATTAATTTGTACTCCAAACCCAAGTGTAGATTCTTGCTCTGTAAACTTATGTGAACGAAAGATATCTTCTGCAAATAAAATGAAATCATAAATCATTCCACTTACACCAGCACGTACATAGAAGCATATTATTGGTAAATAAAAGTTATACCTAATTTGGCAATGTTCATCACAATGAACATATAATTTCAATTGACAATACTTGTTCGAGTATTTGGCAGTGTTCACTGTGATGAACAAACAAGTTTGCCACCAAAAAAAAGTTACCAAAAACACAAAACATTACGTCAATCCATTTCAAACCAAAGTATAAACATTGTTTTGTAAATAAAAACCACAAAAAAGTTAGTTTAGTTATGTAAAACATGTAAAATAAAAATATTTACCTTGCGAAGAATCGAGTGCCTGCGCCTCGCTGACATCTTGTCTCAATAATGACATATGAACGATGTTGACACTAGTAGAATTAAATTTTATACCGATAAATATACTTTAAACTTGCTATAACTAAAATAAAAACCGAAAAATATTAGATAATAGTCTCTCAAAATATTTATTTTTTATGAATGTTTATCACAGTGAACATAATCAAATTAAGGGTTAAAAGTAACAGCACCTTTAGTAAATTACATATTTAAGTAAGTGTAGATATGTAAGAAATGATATTGAAGTTTGCGCGCCAAACGGACATCTATACTAATATTATAAAGCTGAAGAGTTTGTTTGTTTGTTTGAACGCGCTAATCTCAGCAACTTCTGGTTCGAATTGAAATATTCTTTTAGTGTTAGATAGTCTGTTTATCGAGGAAGGCTATAGGCTATGTAACATCACGCTACGACCAATAGGAGCCGAGCAAAAATAAACAAGTCAGAAGCGGCGGGTGAAACCGCGGGCACAGCTAGTACAATATAACAGAACAAAACAAAAATAATTAATTTATCATACAAAATGCTAATCTAAATGTTCTTAGGTCTGTGATTTTGCGTAAATTTATAACATGACAACTTCATCCCGAGCTTAAATACTAATATGAACGGTGCGATCAACTAATTTAGACTATACATCTTTATTTAGCCCTTTGAAATGTTCTACTTTTTCCTTATATAGATTATGGATTTAATGTTGACTAGCTTATGCCCGCGGCTTCGCCAGCATGAAGTTCGGTAACTGTCCCACGGGATCATACTACCGGGATAAATATTTTTTTTTTATAAAAATATTTTTTTAGTAAAAATACAAAAATATAAAAATATTTTTTTAGTAAAAATACAAAATTATAAAAATATGTTTTTTTTTAAATATTTTTTAATGTTATTCCGGGTTATAAACTATCCATGTGCCGAATTTCATCCAAATCCGTTCACTAGTTTTCGCGTAAAAGAGTAACAAACATCCATCCTCATAAACTTTCTCATTTATAATAATATATTAAGTAACACAAAGAAGATGTTCTTTTCAAATCTTACAGGTGATCAAACGTGTTGCCATTGTCATCTTCCTAGCCTTTAACTTCCAGCTTGACCGAGTACAGCTACAGCCACAACCCCGTTGCTGGGTAATACGAAACCCTTCATCATCTGCCTAGCCTTTTCCCAACTATGTTGGGGTCGGCTTCCAGTCTAACCGGCTGCAGCTGAATTCCAGTATTTTACATGGAGCGACGGCCTATCTGACCTCCACAACCCTGTTAGTTCTGGGTAATACGATTGGCACCCTTAAGTAAGACTGGTTGTCAGACTTTCGGGCCACTGACTACCTGTAACGACTGTCAAAGAACTACAAATGACAGCCAGGACGAACAGTTTAACGTACTTTCCGAGGCACGGAGGAAACTCGGTATGTAATGGGCGGTTACCCATCTGCGGCCTAACCTAGGCAAGCGCGGCTTAACCTTAAGATCGGCCCGAGGGGCTTTTACTATTTAGCCAAGAAACCCTTATAAACCTAAATTATATTAAACAATGGTTTCTGCAACGACAAAACTTATGAAACGATAATGATGTGTTAATTACTATTAGACAATTATTGCAGTATGATTTATTTGCTTAAGTACATTAGGAAACGTGTCAAAAGTAGCCGCCAACCAACTTAGTACAATAAAGTGACACATTTTAGTTTTAATAGTGTAATATTGTCAAACCTAATTCTGTATGTAAAAATAGTAATCGAAATTATTCTTAATTTTCAATCATTTGATTTAAACAAGACATAATTGGCTCATTCATAAGACTTTTCCGATACTGTGGACTGTACCTTAGATATAACTTTTATATAAGACGAATTCGCAAGTGCAATATTTTAACGTTAGGTATACTTGTGCGACTTCTGGATTTTATTTGTTCCGAGAATCAGTAAGTGTATCAGCAGGCCTAGCCAAGTTACAAACGTTTCTTATCGATTCTCTTTCTACAATCGTTGACGCCTCGGCGTAAGCGATTTGAGAAAACGCTAAGTTGGTAGCCAACTTGACACGACTCTGTCGATCGCTCGTTCTCCAATGTTTGTAGAAAAAACTCATACTTTAGTCTATTAATGGTGAGCGTTCCTACCCACGTCAAACTAAAGTCAAAGTCACAGTTGTTTACTTTGTGCGCGAGCTGAAATTTTGTTTTGAAGTGTTAAGAAAGGAATAATTCTTTTAAGTGATAAAAAGTAAGCGAAATAAGGAACAAGTTCTTCTTATAAATGGTTTATTATAATATCACAGTGCGGAATGTAATTTTAGACATTACTTTGACTCCAAATGATATGATGTGATCCTGCATTTAAATGAAAGATCCCATAAGTGAAGTGATAACTTTTATATGATGGAATCTAGATCTTGAGGAAGTTCGCAGCTTTATTGGAATTCATAGAAAGGTACAAAAAATATAAGTTATTTCTTACATATCTACCTGTGTTATTCGAAACTCTATCATACTCGGGCACTTGAAAGTTTGAAACATAAACAATGACGTGATACACGACACAGCTGAATCATATAGACGCCTATTGTTATCGTTAACTCTTGGGTGTCGGCAATCGCTCAGTGGTCGTTCAAAAACTTCGACATCGTTTCGTTAGCGCTTGTCAAAACTGTAACTTGGCTACGATTTATATGGGATCTAGTGATCAACATTGTAGAAACGATTATATTTTATTCTATCATTTTGAACGCTCAGATAAGTTGTAAACTTGTCTACGAGTTTTCTGTTCGTTTGTTTTGACCACGTGACTTAACGTTGAGATGACGTCATTCCCATACATTTGTTAGTTTTCTATTAGCGTTAACGATTGTAGATTGTCAACTTGGCTAAGCCTACCGGGCTGACTGGATTTCGGAGCTGCCTCGTTTTCGGACATACAATTGTAGATGGGTATCAGGACACTTGCGCGAAAGACATTTGCGCAAAGGACACTTGCGCGAATCCACTTGCACGAAAAGACATATGCGCGCCTGGACTTTTGCGTGATTGGACTTATGCGAGACTTAATGGCCACGGAGGTTTACTCTGTAAACATAACATCACGCCTGTTATTACTTGAAGGTGGACTGAGTTGAAGAAAATAGTTAGGATCGCTGTTTTTATTCGTAATTTGAATGGGTGCTTTTATCAGTGTTTGTCAAAATGAAAATCCAAGACGAAAAGGACGAAAAGACCAAAAAATTTCTTCGGCACCAGGAAAATTATCGGTTTTTCCTTCGTTTTCGTGATTTTCGGGGTCGCTGATAACGAAAATAAGGTCGTAAGATATCATGTACAAGAAACCAGAATGGTACGATATATAAAGTCTAAGTGTTTTTAATGTGGAATAGACCCTTTTATTATATTAACATCAAAAAGAAGAAATAATAAAGACAAATAAGCATTTATGTATCTAATTATAAAAAAATATGCCGCATTCAAGAAGTCAGTTTGATTCGCAGCTTACGTTTCTCTTCCAAGATCTTTTTCAAATCATTTATTTCTTTTGAAGAAGATCCATCCAATATAATATTGGACTTATTGCTGTGTTTTCGTGTCACTGTCCTCTCGGTCATGTAGTTCTTGATAGACACTTTTGTTTCCTCCAGGTCTTCTTTAGCGGCTTTATTTTCATCTTTGATCCTTTGCTTTTTTGCTTCCAGTTCTTCTTTTAAACTCATTTTCATGGCCTGTATTCTTTCTTGTAACTCAGCCAAAGACATTTCACTAAGCAATCCCAATCCAGCTGTTTCTGTCAGATCTACTAATTTAGGAACTTTGGCTTTCTTAGCAATCATTGCTAATATTTTTATTTCTTTGATCATATTGATCTTGCGTTCCAATTCGTCTCGTTTTATTAGAAGAGCTTCTGCTAACATCATTTCAGATTCTTTCTTTACTTCCTCTGCGGTTTGCTTTTTCTTCGACACCAAATCGCTTCTAGCTTGAAGTAAGTTAAATTCCGCCATACAAAGTTTTTCAATTTGTTTCTGATTTTTTTCCGATTCAAGCTTTCTCCATCTTTCTATTTCCTCATTCCAGGATTCTTTTTCTTTTAAAAATTCTTCGTATTTCTTTTTATTTTCGTCTATAATTTTTTTTTTCGCAAGTACTGCTTCTTCATGCGATATTTGACCCAACAAGTGTTTTTTTTCTATATCCACTAACCTTTCTCTTTCGTTTTCTTGTCTTGCATATCGGTTCAGTTCATCAACTTTATATGTGGGTTTACAAAAATTTAGTGCGTCTTGAAACCATCGAACTTCTTCTTCTCCCTCTAACTGTATTCTCATATTAATTCTTTTTACAGTTGTAGCGTTTTCTTTAACTGGTGTCGGATCTTTTTTCATTGTTAATCTTGGTTTTGGCTTGATCTTCAAAAATTTCGTTTCGATTTCTTCTCTAATACTAGCGATTCTTTTGAAATATTTTTCAGATTTTGTTTGAGCATAGTGAAAATCTTTACTTTTAACATCGTTCAATAGATTTTCTGAGTTTTGTTTATTTTTTTCTCTAACTTGTTTCAATTTTTTATTAATCGCCGATTTTGTTAGCATTTTTGTCTTTCGATACCTAGAATTTGCAGGAGTTACGGGAAAAATAACCGACGGCTTGGCGAGCGTAGATTCTTTAACTTTTCGGTTTAATACATTCGGTTGTACCGGAACAGTTAGTGGTTTAACCTTCCTGCTCTCAAGCTTCTTCACGTGTTCAGCGTAGCTATGTGCCATATCGCTAATGTAGGGTTGCCATTCGAAAAGTGGCTTTATAATTTTTTCGGTGATGAAATTGGTGTCGTAACTAGCTTGCGCTATTTGTGAAATGAATGGCAGTATTTCGTTGTTACTCAAAAACTTTGTGAACGTATCAAGCAGAGGCTTACTTAAATTGAAGAGACATTTATAGAGGTTCGGCATATCCTTTGGTTTACACTGAAAAGTGACAGCGTGTAATGCGATCATGAAATAATCTTGGTCCTCAACTGTGATTTCTTCAGATAAATGGGATGCTACTTCCTTCAGAAACTGCTTATGTCTATGAAATCCCAGAAAACATTCAGCAATCCATGAAAGTTTCGTGTCATGGATATTTTCTGGACACTTTTCTATGTACTTTTTCATGTATTCGTAGGGTGACAACTCACTGGCACTCCCGTAATCAATGAGAATCATCCTTAACATTTTTACGTTACTGGATGTGTGGTAGTAAACCATTTTTCAATGGTGTCTTTTTTCTCGGAATTTCAGAAACATGTCACAAAATACAAGACGACGAATAATTTAGATGACAGATATTAAAGTTGATGATAATGTAACGTCGAATAATTACGGCCAGCTATGTTAGTTATTGTACCTATTTTTGTGTGAAACTCATTGATTCTAAACTACATACAAAGTTTAGGTTTTCAATGGATTTTCTAACAATTTGATCACCTTTGTATACTTATTGTTTTATCTAAGGATAGATTAGAATAAAAAAAATACAATTTTTGGAAACATTCATTCCCTGCATGGATCTTTTGGCGATAAAGTATCATTGTCAGAAATTCTGTAATTGTGTGGAAATTATGAAAAACAATAAGCGTCGATAGTTCCGAATACAGTGGCGTAGCCAAGTAGCAGCGTCGGTATGGTGATTGTCAACATTTTATGAAAAATGTCGATTTAATTTTACATACATCGGAATAAATCGACATTATATACTTGGAGTTGCTTTTTTTTGTTTACTTTACCCAGCATGGCGTACTCAAATCTAATAGCTGGATGATTTCAATTGATGCATAGTTTAAATCTTAGTCGCTGCAGTTTCTAAAAAGCAACGGAAGAAAAATAAAGAACGGCGAAAAACATCGAACTCAATAACACCATACAAAAAAGGGAAGTAGGTAAATCAATCGTCAGTCAAACGTTCAGTTCATCATACATTCCTGTCATCCAAGCTTGCCGACGGGAGTATTTAATTAGGTAGCCGGTCTGTTTTCGCCGGGTGCGTCATTAATCAGTCAGTTTCGACGCGAAGCTATTATTCGACAGCTCGACACCTTAGGCAGCTCGGATACGCGCGAAGTGCAAGTCATATACTCCCTCTTAAAATTTAATAATCGTGTTAAACACGACCATAAAAGCCATATTCGATTAGAGGTATTTTAAATAGGTTCCTGTCTTGTTATCTCGGACCATTGTCGGAGTAACGACGTATCGGTTTTTGTTCTGTCTCTTTATAATTACTCTCCCTTCATAATGCCGTGAGTAGAAGTTAGTATGTTAATAGAAGTTCGGGATTTCTTGTGTAGGTTCTGTTAAGTAGTTATTATAATAAATGCTCGTAAAAGAACTTTTATACGTAATAGTGTATTGTTATTTCTTTCATGTGTGTGAATGCGATGATTGATAGAAAAGAACGAAAAAAAACTCAGAAAAACATCGATTGGCTAATTAAATTGTTATATTTTAATGCGAGTTCAAAGACTTGAGAATTACAGAAATATCCTATCTGTTGTTCTTGAGTGGGGACCGCGAATTGGCAAACATAAGGTGGGACGCCCTCAGGCTCGGTGGAGTGACGATCTTCGCAGCGTGGCTGGTAGCAACTTTATGAGACTTGCTGAAAATCGAGTTGAATGGCGTGCGATTGAGGAGGCCTATGTCCAGCAGTGGACTGCTATAGGCTGATGATGATCCTAACTGCAGCTTGCTCAGTGCGCGCGGATCTGAAACTTCTGTCCTTCAAATCTTCCTGCCCTTGTCTTATGTTACTTGGTGTCGGTGCATCATGATTTTGTGTGATTTGACTTAATTGCAGAATTGTTCATACTTAGTTAATTTTATAACTGAGCTATTCTTAAGTTGTGGTTTACTATGCCGTGGTGATCATTACAAAACTCATAAGCATTAAGTTTTTTTCATCAACTCCACAGCGATACCACTACACTAGGTTCAACTAACTCCAGTCACTCCGATCATATGAAAGCGGTGGCTTATTGACTCTGTCAAAATTAATTCAACTTTGAACACAAATCAATTTCAACATAATATTAGCTGTCAGAGCATGTCAAATTACTACCTTTAATTAACGATACGGCTCGCCTTTCTCACGTCATATAAATGTCTAATGATTCTCGATCGTACGTACTCTGTATTGTTATTTTTGAGCCTTTGTGCTTTATTTCATTTCTAAGTACGCTTAGAATTTGGAGTGGTGAAGTGATATTGAAAGGTCTTATGAGGTCGGTAGTTAATTAATTAATTGATGATTTTTTGTGGTTTTGGTGTCTGTGATTATTGATTAGGAAGGTACATATGAATGCGAAAGAAAAACAAATAATATTATCTGGAACCAGGCGTGATTAAGTTCGATTAATAGGTAAGTATGCACACCTAATCGTGCAGACACCAAAAAACTGAACAATTTTCTAAGTGCCAACCTTTAGTTTCAACTTAAAAATAATAATAATACCAGCCTATTACTGTCCCACGGGGCAAAGGCCTCTTTTATACAGGGCGGGTACGAGCATTGCTCACAACACTTGCTCAGCTATCGTCTTATCTCATATTATTCTGTAGTATGTATAAGGGTACTAAATCCTAAGCCTAGGACTTTGATTGAGCAACAGACGGCATAAATCACAATTTAATAAAAAAATATGTAAGTATTCAAAGTTTTATTAGACCAACGCAAAATAAAGTGAAACTTTGCTTTCACAATATTATTATGATTCGTTAAGGAAGTACGTAATCGCTCCAATATATTAAGAATCCATAAATACTGCAGTTAAAACGAAAGGAAACAATTAGCAAGGTGAGATGGAAGGTGTAATGGCCGCGATTTTTCCTCTCGTGTTGTGAAGACACCTTGTTTTCGCAGGTGGCAGAGGACAATACCTACGACCTAGCTTGTCAGTCACACTTATAACTTGTAACCGTCATTAAATATTGAATAATAAGTACGTAGTGGTACAGAAAGATGTAGAGTAACTATGAGAAAATGATTTTTCTATAAATAAGAAATAATATGGCTATGTAAATACTCATATACCCTTGTAGTAGTAGGAAGCAGCAGTCAGGTGCTGAAATCCTCTAAAAGAAAGTGACTCCGATAGAATTTCAGACCTTGGATGCAAAAACAGCAACATCCAAAATGTATTACCTTATTTTGGTATGTGTAGTCTTTATTGGGGAATGCTGTATTACAATATCTGACTCTTACATCATTACTTATCTATGTTTGTAACTTATTATAACTAAAAATTGCTACATGCAACGTAAACAAAAAAAAAACGTCTACTGCCTTTTCAGTAAAAGTGGATGTTGCTAACTTTGCTTTCTGCTATATGGTAAAAAGATTAGCTTCGCATTTTTTATTAATTATTAATAAAAAATGTGAAGCTAATCTTTTTACCATATAGCAATACAGGAGAAGAAGACAGAAATATAATGTAGATACTGAATATCTCACTATTACTGTAAGTCATAAGATTTTTTTTATGTCAATCACTTAATTTATAAGGCAACAATTCAGGGCTTTTATAATTCGTTTTCCACGAAACATTCATAAGCTACTTATGGTTGATTTAACCTGCCAAAAAAAAACTTCAACAAAAAAGTGTAGTAGGCAAAAATAGTGTTTAAATCAAAGCTAAGATAAACGTTAAGTGGGCAGGGCGCTCGGTCGACGGTCGTCACGAAAGGTCACGGATCAGTGAAGTTATTTATCGACGTCTGCGTCACGACTCGTGAACACAGTTAAAAATCAACGTAGGTATTACGTGAATTATCCTTTATAATAAGCGCTTACAAATCACCATTGATTGTCAAATATTTAGTGACATAATCTAGTACAGTCATGGTTTTTTTGTCGAAGTGTGGCCATAGTTGGAACTATAGTCGCGATCTTTTTTTCAAACTATTTAAACAGACAATTTCATAATGTTTACCAGCAGTGAACCTGCTAACAATGGAACTCAAGAACCTATGCTGCACTATACCTCGCTTGATGTGATACCAGTTCCGAATGTGGTGACAAATCTATAAGTTGTAACATGGATTATGTAGCGAGTTTCGTTAACCGGAACCTTAAATTTTTCATTAACTATTGAGTTAAGACACGGTTCAATTTAGGTATTGATGTGTTATGAAATTGTGTTAATGCAACGTTCATCATCTGCCTAGCCTTTTCCCAACTATATTGGGGTCGGCTTCCAGTCTAATCGGATGCAGCTGAATACCAGTATTTTACATGGAGCGACTGCCTATCTGACCTCCACAACAAAGTTAGTACTGGGTAATACGATACCCCTTGGTAAGACTGGTTGTCAGACTTTTTGGGCCACTGACTACCTAACGACTGTCAAAGATCAACAAATGACAGCCGGGACCAACAGTTTAACGTGGTTTCCGAGGCACGGAGGAAACTCGGTATGTAATGGGCGGTCATCCATCCACAGACCAACCTAGGCAAGCACGGCTTAACCTAAAGATCGACCCGAGCGGCTGTTATTATTTAGCCACGAGCTCCTTAATGCAACGTTGTTGTTCACAATTTATTTTTTATTTTTTTTTCCCAGCTCGGCTGAAAATTACTACAAAGCGCGCTTATAGTGTTACAGACATCAAAATTTAGAGTATTTCTATGCCAATGCATGGCATATTCTGGTGACATCATGGATGATCGCTTCTGTGCCATTTTGTAGAACCACTCATTCTTCAATGCTCTGCAAAAGGACATAGATGAGTCTCATAAATGTCAATTTATGTCAGTCAGTTAGGTATAACATGTTTGATGCCAACATCATTTTTCACGATACGATGGTGGTTATAAGTGCATTTTGATTATGAGTATCGTATCTTACTGGTAAAACAATAAATACATTCTATTACGTCGTACATACGTAAGTTATGTTTGTGTAAATATTACAACTAGCTTAGGCGATTTATTAAATACTAATCTAACGTGAGTCTTCGATTAAGGACTTATTTAGTAACTAACACTAATCAAATTGCAATCTATGCTATTCTTGCAAATAATGTACATACATTTCCTTACCAACACCTTCATAATATCTAGAAGCATATCACCATCAATAACAATACCATAAACATAATAGCCAATAATTGAAACGAACAGAAGTTATCGATTATTATATTCGAGTCGAAACAAAATTATTGGAAGCTTATTACGGAGGGCCACCTAAGGAGAAGCACCATCAATCTCCTTAGCCAGTTACAAAGGAACTTCAAAGAATTATAGCTCTTTATGTATGGTCGCTACTATGTAGGAGGATTATTACTTCAATTTAATGACCCTGGCCCGTGATTAGACATCGCCTATAGGTACTTACTCTCCGTAAATTTATTACATAAATCTTGATGCGGGTAATAAGGTGAATGTCTTAAGCTCTAATGCCGGTAACGTTCATTAAAAGGGCAGTTAAAATGTTAACTAACCGTCGTCAGTGTTGCCAGCTTGATGTTTAAGATAAAGTAATGAATTTCTTCTCGGTGCTCATTAGAAGTTTGAACGCGTAGGAAATGATTTTTACCTTCGCCGAGAGAAATAATATTCTTAGTTTTTATTAAATCAAATAATCAACATAAACAATTGTCTTTTAATTTCTATATTCGATTGATTACACGTCGATTTTTAATTTTAATGTCTAAATGATTAGTGAAAATTAGTATGCAACAGACCTTGATTAAGTTTAATTAAGTTTTGGGTCATAATTTTTCCCGACGAATTGGAAAATGATAGTGTTCGTAAGGTTGATTTCTGTACGTATTTTAATTACTCTTTAATCAAGACTCGTAATTAATGACAACTAGATTTACCTTGACGGTATATCGAAGTTCATTCACGACTTGTGAGTGTCTGACTGACAGTCTCTTGTTCATGTCATGTGCGTAAGTAGGTGTATTATTTTATTTTAATAAACAAGTTTATTTGAGTTGTATAAGTGCGCCTTTTGAAATGCTGAAAGTGGCTAATAATTAAAAAAAAGTATATGAAGTTTGACATTTTAATCGAAGTCATTCATTGTTTAATTGATTTTTTTTTTTGAAAGTTAATAACGTTTTAATAATTTATTAACTTAGCCCAAAAGGAAACGTCAAAATAACAGACCCAACAAAAAAAAACCAATAAGGAAAACTTAATTAAATTATAAACCAAATCGAATCCAGAATTGTTATAACACAAACAATGTTAAAAATGTTGATGCAATCCCCGTCAGAGATAAACTTTGATGACCAACGATGTTATTTATTTGTTTAGTAATTTATATGAGGTTAGTTACTGTTTTATTGGAAGTATTAAATCAAGCCCCAATAAGGCAGCCATTCATGTTTATTTTTACGAAGTTTCTGCTCGGTATGCCCAATAAATTATTAGCTTGGTCACTTTTATCACGGGCCCATGGTAACGTTGATCGGACGTTAATAGTGTGTGGATAGACCCGTTCGTATTATGTATTACTTTTTTTTTCTACAAGTTCAAGCAGCGATATGGTAGGTGTTTAACCCTCGTTGATTACGTTGTCTCTTTTAAATGCTTTTAGTGGTAGCTTTAAGTATTCAAAATGGTTCTTATATCACGATTGAGTTAACGTAGAAATTTTACAGGGGCACTTAAAAAAATAATCTGAACATAATATCTAACTGTAGAAACAAAAGCATTTTTTTAATCAGTAGCGTCTGGTGATAACATAACCAGGGCTAATGCTTTACCTACACTACATTGCCAAATCTAAGGCATAAATAATGCGACCATGAAAACAACCCACGATTACGAAATCAGTGAGTCAGTCAGTCAATCATCACAGCTTTCCAAGCAAACTAGAACAGCATCTCAAAATCTAACTGATTGTACAGACGCCAGCATATCAAGCTACCCGAAACTGTCAAACTTTCCCAATCAACCTTGAACCTAATGCTTTAGCGGTAAAGTTGAAAATCAATTAAAGAAATTTGACAGAATGTAGTGGCATGATGTGCTGGCGTCTGTACAATCGGAACGGTACTGGTAATATCCACACTAATCTCACGTGGCCTGCAAAGTGGCCCAACTCGTTCGACTTTATTGATTGACAAGCGCACAGTTGGATTAAATTCTCGCAACACTACACACACATTAGCTTTACACCGGCCCTTCAGATATATCTGCATCAAATTATTCTTCTCGCGATTATCAATCGGAACGCGCAAATAAATGCGACAACGTCATTAGGAAAATTGGCGTTAATGATTCCGCTAGTCGTGTTACTTGTAGCGTTAATGTCAGCGCGACATTTTGTTCAACAAACTTGTAGTGCGTAAATATTCTTGATGTTGGGATGCTATGCCATTAAGTACTATGGTGCATGATTTGAAAAAACACACTGGAAGGTCGCTAGATTCACAGATAACCGTATTTACTTTTTGATCAAGTTTTTTTCAACTAAAAACTTAATTAACTAGTGGCAAGACTAATAAGATGAATTTGAATGAGAATGTTCGCTTCCTAGTGGGAGCATAAATCACAGAGTAAGTTTTTATTGAACCCCAAAAATGTCTGATCATGACGAACCATTCATGTGTAATTGGGATCAGCGGCTTCACATAAAATATGAGATGCTGGCTTCAGAGGGTTTTATAGAGAACATAAACACTTTATTGTGTTTTATCCACGTTGGTTCAAACTTACACTGTTCGCCTCTTCGCTACTCACGGCACCGCATTGGATGTTGTGTATTTTGTTCTTCTTTGATCAAGCATTATTATGATATTTATTACAAAGATGAAAGTTTTTGGGATACTTGAGATACATAAAAAATACCAAGATTTTCCCTCTAACTTATGTGCCTGTCAAACAACGTATTTTCACAAAATAATAGGAGTATCTACAAATATTTACAGAGGAAGTCGTAGCCGTTTGAAAGGACACATATTTACATCATACAGACTCATAAAATGCGCTATTATATAAAAATATACCGAGACAGTTTCAAGTTTACGGAAATTAAATTTCACATGAGCGAAGTTTTAAACCAAGCAGTTGAAATCTTAGTCATTAAATAAATGTAGAGCAATTCATATTAACGCAATATTCCTTTGAAGTATACCGTTAATAAATTAAGTGAACGACATAGGTATGTCACGAAAATAGGTAGTAAAAACAGTCTGAATGCTAGACTAGATGCGAAAGAAAAATAGTTTTAGAAATAGTTAGACGCCGGATAATTTATACTACACATAAATACAACATTAGAATTCGTCGCGTCAACAATTAAGGCAACAAGAAGGGGTATTCCTCAAAGCGCAACTATTTTTAAGGGCAACCAACTAAGCGCATATTAATTATTTCTCGAACCATGATAAAAATAGAGAGATTTTTTTTTGAATCATCTTTGCGCTTCGAGGAATAATTTAGTTGCGCTTAGTTGGTTGCGCTTAAAAATAGTTGCGCTTTGAGGAATACCCCAACAAGAATAAGCACAACAGTTATAAGAAAGAAAGTTCAGGATTTGCAAGTTTTTACAAAACGGTTAAAAGACAGTATTTTCATTCAAATGAGGAGACGACACTGGAAAGTTGTCACGCTCCTGTTGTTATATAAAGCATAACTGCAATTCAAGTTGAAGACAAAGGTGTGCGACACAGAGGCACACCAAAATTGCCATTCAAAATTTTCCGAGCGAGTTCCACTTCAGGTGAAGTTCATTTAAGCATAAAATTACATTGTCTCTTAGACATTGTCTGGTGCCAATGAACTGCACTTTGACATAAAATCGTAGTGGAAGCTATAAATTCATTTCATTACCTTAATAAAGGATGACTAAGGAATTCGATAGGAGCCATCAGTCTCGGGACATCTCTCATAGGTCACAGGCATTAAGTGCCTTTTGTTTCTTTAAAGTAATTGCACGGGCTATTTACTTTGATGACTGGGATTTAATGCGACGTAGGTAATCAATGTTCTTGATACTTACAACGTGTAGAGAGCTGAAAAGATTAGACAGAATTTATGGATCTGGAGAGCAGCGGTCGCCCAGTGGTGGCGGTCCCGACTTACGAGCAGTAAGTCGTTGATTCTAACCCAGCCAGGCGCATTACTTTGTGTAATTTATTTCATCACCACTGCTCTCAAAACGATGAAGGAAAACATCGTGAGGAAACCGGCATGTCCTAGAACCAAAAATTCGAAGACATGTGATATCTACCAACCCGCACTGGGAACGCGTGGTGGATTATAGCTCATTCCCTCTCATAGACTGGAGGCATGTGTCCCAGCAGTGGGATAATTATAGGCTGATTATGCTTATGCTTATAAATCTGGTAACCCAAAAATTGGTTATAAATAATTGCCGTCTGGTTAAGCTACGTTTTAACACTTAAAACTATAATGTAGGTCTTTCATTTACCAGTTTTAATGCTCAAAACCACAACTGGAAGGTTAAAAAAAAAACGCAGAC
This sequence comes from Noctua janthe, assembly GCA_910589295.1. Lineage (NCBI taxonomy): Eukaryota > Metazoa > Arthropoda > Insecta > Lepidoptera > Noctuidae > Noctua > Noctua janthe. Next base: position 8,878,105 of record OU342560.1, read on the forward strand.
TTTTGCGCATCAGTAGCAATTTCACAAATTATGTTTTCGCGGCGCAGCGCGTTAGCTTATTGGAAATAAATTAGTTGTTAACAATTGCTAATAAGGTGGAAATGTTATGTGGACCATCAACAAAAACTGCTTTACATAATCCTTTATTATGTTCTCCTGTTGCTTGTCAATCAGAAGCGGTTAAATCCACATTTTGTGGTTGAAATAATAACCCTCGTTAGGTTCAACGAAGAGTTGGGAGATATGTAAATTCGTGAAAGGTTCGACCACAAAAAATCCTTGCTCATGCGTGTAACAGGTGTGCTCCTGATTTCTAATAGCAGCATTCGTATAATTGCTGAATGAAATCTGCCTTTAAATATACTTTTTTTCCCATAACTCTTACTATCGGGCGACCGCAAACTTTCGATTTTTTAAAGGACACTCCTCGATATGATTACATACATTACTAGTTTTTTTCTTCGATAATATATTGTCGTAAGTATAACTCTCGGCAGATGTTTTCGATTTACCTTTTTTGTTTACGTACTTGCTGTGTTTTGTTCGCCTTTCAATTTACTATTATTTATATTGTTTTCTCGTCATATTATAAATAGGTACAACTGTTTTTATATGAATACAATGCAACAATGTTGTTATTATGATCAGCCTTTGAAATAATGTGACCTGTTATAATGACGACACTTGAAAGTCATGAATATAATCAATCCAACGTAGCTTCTGTACCTACTTTAAATTAGATTAATAGTATTTTATAGAGAATATATAATATTATAATTTTCTTAAAAAACCTCCTAAATTATTATTTCGATAAATTTATTCGTACAAAGCACACTGAATTAGAGACTACTGCAGCAAAGCTGCAAAACAATTATCGCCAAGCAAGTTTGCATATCACGAGAATACTAGAATTATTTCGCACTTGCTCCGCACTTAATCAAAACAAACTTATGCGTATCCAGCTATCGGTTCCATAGAATATCGCATAAACTGGTTCCCGTAGGAAATGGTTTATAATAAAGAAATGTGATATCAAATGTTTGACGGTAGCTTCTGAAATGCGCGCGAGTGGGTGCTATCTACACAGCGTGGATTTACGAGGCGTCCCGCCACTTTGCGCCTGCACAAGGCAAAATAAATATTGTTCCTTATATACTTTTATCGGTTATATTATTTTGAATAACTTTCTTCGCAATGGACGCTCGGTTGTAAAAGTTTTGAGGAGAGATATTGTTGCGTATTCGTGTGTTATTAACTTTTAGACCGTTTTGGATTACTGATAATAATTAACTGCACGTTACTTATTATCAGTAAACGTGGGCTTTTTACGTGCTAAGTCCTTTTTTCATTTATCAATCGTTAACTTTTAAATATCTAACTGTCTAAGATTCGTTAACTTTTTCAACTGAGTTTGGCTGAATCATCATTTCAGCCGAAAGACGTCCACTGCCGGACATAGGCCTCCCCTAAGTGTCGCCACATTGACCGGTCCCGTGCGTCTCGCATCCAGCGGATCCCTGCAACCTTTACCAGGTCATCGGTCCACCTAGTGGGAGGCCTTCCAACGCAACGTCTTCCAGTTCGCGGTCACCACTCCAGAACTTTCCCGATTTCCTAATTTTTGATTTGATCACGCAAGGAAACTCTGAGCATAGCCCTCTCCGTTGCCCTTTGGGTGACTTTAAGCCTTCTGATGAGGCCCATTGTGAGCGACCACGTTTCGGTCCCATATGTAATCACTTGGCTGAATACAGTAACTAATTGATAATAATTATCTATTGTGTCCACCCTACTACACACTACAAAAATTACAAATCAGAACAAGTTTGATAATTTAATTAATTTTTTCAATAATCCAGAAAGTCTAGAATTTTACAGTTTAAGTCTTCTAGAATTTTACAGTAATCTTACTTCTTACTACTATTATAAATGCGAAAGTTTGAATGGATGGATGTTTGTAACTCAATCACGCCACAACGGCTGATCGGATCTGGATGAAATTTGGCACAGAGATAGATTATGTAGTCTGAAATAGCACATATACTACTTTTTTTTCTCACACGTACACATCAAAATTTCCATGCGACCAAAGTCGCGGTGAAATTTACAACAGCTATTTGAGAATATAAGTCATAAGTTTAACTGAACGTACTTTTTTTCTTCAAAACTACAATAAAATGCTGCACCAATTTAATACCAGAATACTGATGCTGTCTCCTACTGTACCGTATTAGAGATTAGAGAGAAAGTATGGCTTCGTCCTAATGGTGGGAGGAGATAATGGTCATTCATTAATGTTTATTGTGATATTAGTAATAGGCACTATATTGTTAGTCAACATGAGCCTAGATTTAAGATAAGGCGAAAGTTATGATGGAAAGATAGAACAGGTTCCTTATTCCGTTTTGGTAGTTGGTATATAAGTAAATATTTACTGTAGAACTGTAAAGTTAATGAAACGGCATTAGAATAAGGCTATTTTAATGTGCTTTGTGTAGAAATTGTTTCAAAATGGCTGAGTGCTGCCGTCTTCACTTTGGTATCTCATGAGTCTCTATGAGTTACCCAAGTCCTTCGCATCTTGGACACTCAGCTTGCTAACTGAGTCATATTTCATGCAGAAACGAGGAGAACTTCAAGAAAAATCGTGTTCCCACACTCTATAATCCCTATAGGTACCTATCGCCTTGGCGACCCGCGCCTAGCGACGATTGAATTATCGTGCATTGAAGTAAGGAATTCACAGTGTCTGTTTGCCGACCAGGGGCTGCAGTCTCGACATAGATAGCGACAAAAATCGGTCGTTAAGTCATAACGATGTCAAATTTCTTTAATAGATTTTCAACTTTATTTCGAAACCTTAAGGTTGAAAATCTATTAAAGAAATTTGACACTGCAGCCCCTGGCGAACAAAAGACACACTTGCATCAGAGTTGTGATGAGTGGTGATATCATCAGTGTAAAAGGATTTAAAGGATGAAGATGGAAGTGATGAGGAGAGTCTTTTGCCCAGCAATAGGATGACACAGGCTAACAGATTCATCAGTATAAAAGTCAAAATGGGAGGGTGAAAAAATAATCGTTATCAATTCCTAACATCTCCTGCGCGTACAGTTACAGGTACCTTAACTACCCTAAACAATTGCAGATGATAGAATATAGATAATACAGTCTTTTTTACTCAAAATAAATGACAGATTGATTACAGCCCATTGTAAAGTGCGTGGACTAGTAGCGAACGGCTGAACGCGGTCATTCTGTGGGCTTTCCACGCAATGAACGGACCGACAGACGTGCCCCGCCGATATTTTATATCTATTCGAGTGAAATGATTTATAGGAACCGGTGCAATTGCGATACCTGCGTATGAATTGTCGCCTTACTTCCTTTAGACTTGTCAACTTGTTATGATTTCATTTCTTGGGAACGAACTTTGTTGTGTAAAGGAGTTTATTAATGTGTGTGCGTAACACTAAGGATGCGATTCTGGAAAGTAGTTGTCCTTGTCAGTCCTTTCTTTTGCATACATTACCAAATTATTTTTACAAGACTCTTGACAAATGAAAATTTCGATTAAGGTAAAATTTTATTCAAGACCTACATTGCCCTAATTATCAGCAACACGTAGTTACAAAAAAATATAGAAACCACCTACTTTGTAAATCTACCAAAGAATTCAGTCAAAAATCTTAATAAAACCGCAGAAATTCTAATAAAACCAAACCAAAAACCGTAAAACAGCGATCCAGATCAGAATTAGACGCATGGTGACTGTGACCTCTCTGCTGTCCCCGTGCGGTGTGCGGTCGCAGTGACGAGCTGCGATTGATCGATGATTATGTCTTCATCCCGCCCGACTCCCAGATCTATGTCCTGGACTTGAGGAGCAACGCGTTTGATGGAGCGAGGGAGTTTTGATACTTGGTATTGCTGGTAATATATTGTATAAGGTTCCTGTGGGTTCGTAGAAAGGATGGACAGACATTGGTAAGCTGTAGTATTTTAATTTATGGAACAATTTTTCTGTTTCTCGTGAGGATTTATTAAATATTTCCGAACAAACTAATTATATCATGAATCAATAACGTTTGTAGAGAATGACTGGATGAAATTGGATTAATAACTACTGTCAAAAATTTGGCCGACGAAGTAAGATTTTTGCGTACATCGAAAGTGTATTTTTAACTGCCCCAATTAGAAGTACTCATATTCTACCTGTCGACAAAACCCTTTCACACTTCACACCCACCTGTTTTTATACATCTTATTAAGAAGTATCAGTTTACCTCCACCCACAGCGCACCATAGAGCAGCAACGATCAAAACGTAGAGATCATGACGTAATCCGCTCTACCTGTATCATTCACCGTGTCGTTACAGGTTGCTCCGCTACACAAAAAAATGCTCCTTTCAAATGTAAATCAGCACAAACCGACAAAGCAAATTGTCACAAATAAACACTGTTACGTTTAACGTTTTTTGTGAAAGTTTATAAAAACCCGGTCGCATCGGTAAAGGGTCAGGCAGGGCAATCAATCTAAGATAAAAATTTCTTTTATTGATTTTTTGCTGGGACGTCGCTTTAGTTATTCTTTGTGATTCTTGAAATGATTGTTATCCGTGCGACTTGATCAAATACAAATGTTCCATGTCAATACTGAGATGTTCAAGATTTGTTTTAATTGTAACTCAGGAAATCTATGTAGGTTTGGTTATTTTTTTCATCTCCCGGTGTTTTTGGGATTTATTGGGTATTTGTTAGATCATTTGGAAGAGTAGTTAAATTATATGCAGAGGACAAGATGAAATTCTTCTTTTGTTTTGGGGACTAACCCGTCACACTATTCCGAAACCAGTGCAACTCCTGAAAGAATCAACAGTGGCGACCACCAGAAAAGCGCCGACACAATGAAGCTCGTCGAAGCCCCAGAGCAACAATTTAACTTTCTTGGGCCTCGCGACGAAGTTCACCATAAAAGAATAGCGGAGGAGTAGAAAAAACAGATAAAACTTCATATAACATAAACTTATCAATGTAAATAATACAGTAGTAATTAGTTCTTTAAATCGGTAGGTACTGTGCTGCTAAAATGTGTATAAATTCGTTTTCCCACGCCAAAACTGAGGCCTAGCAATATTTATGAGGTAAAGTTAGTTGTTCCCGTTTGATGGCAATGGGGTCCCCCTATAACCGAAATGTGGGTGTACTATTAGTAACCTATGTTATGTTAGTTAGTTCTTTTCAGTAGAACTTTTACCTAGTATAGCAGTAGACTTGCCTTCAGATACAGTCATTGAAAAGCCTGGTTCTGAAGTCAGTCAATAATAAAAAATGGTAAGACATCATCTAAAATTATAGTGTAACAAAAAGTACATCAAAAACCATGTCACTCCTGCTTCCACCTGACTCTTACTTTAACCCAGAATACATTTTTTATCAAACAAACTCCCGACGTCTAATCTAATTCATAACAAAAAGACAAAAGATTTGAATACGTTAGTCCAAATATTGATTTAACCCTATCGGCGACGGAAGCAGGTGCCCTGCGCACGCGCTCCGCTTTGGAATCAATAAGCGTTTCCCAACTATGAAATTAAATGATAATCACGAGTTTTTTCATATTTATATAAGCAGTTAATCAGTACATTTTGACTGTGAGGACAGGGCTCGTCAACATTTTCTTGAAGCACAAGAATCAATTTAAAAAAAAATTATGTCTTCCTATATTTAAGGGTTATGGGGTGTATCTTGACTGTCACGCCTAACAGCCAAGCAGACGACAATATTAGCCTTAGCATAAAACGAGCTTAAACTGATAATGAAATAACAATATAACGTGAAATTTATAGAGTATTTAATGGTAAAACATAATCTGCATTTACCTTTAAAACAATTTATTACAGTAATAAAATGCTGAGGCTTATAAGTAATAAAAGGGTAGGTAAGTTATAAAGACAAAAGGTTAAATTGTGTTAAGCGAAAGATCATGTCTTTATATCGATGGTAAATCGTTGTAATTCACAGTGATCATACAATATACCGGTACCTGTTGACTGGACGTCAGAAACCAAATCAAATGCAAAAAAACATTCCCTTTTTTGACGCTTTAAAAAGCCTTCTATTATAAAGTCTTTGAAGCACTATTCCCGGCGGCGCGGCGGCGCCAACTTCAACAACAACCTCCCCGATTACCATTTTTTTACAAAAAATTTTTTACTAAAAGTAATTTTCCTAATGCAAGCAAATCACTACCCAACCGTACAACAGTACACGGCAACCACAGTACCAAAAAGAAACATTGTCACAGATTCTAGGTAGGTACGTCTAGTTTTCAATATTACCTTAAGGTTGGCAACTCCAGCAACATCGCCGCCATTACTCATTTTAACGGTTAGCAACACTCCTGCACCCCGTCACTAGGCCCGAGAGGGTTGCCGTGACGCGTCATGCTCCGATGTTACGGCCTGATATCAAGCCTTTACGGGCAGATGCAAGCACCTCATAAATGGAGCGTATCAAAACATTAGTGGACCATCGTTAGAACATCGTAGGGTGGATCTGACGAATGTCGGTAATTATAGTTTGTGGCTGCGATGAATTTTTAGTTCACTTTCTTCAAAAATTTTTTTAGGTGTTGAATTTTATTTTGTTTATGCTTTAAAACTTGTGCGACGGCCTTATTGATATCTAGTACATCTTTTTTTTTTGCAAAATCACAATTACATTGCTTATTTTAACGTTCCTAGGACCCAGGCATTAATTCCAGAATAACATCAAAAAGAGTTTTCTCACATTATAAGATTTTTTTTTTCTAAGTTTTGCGATCTTCCAGAGCACTCTCTTAAAAACAAAAAATCGCTATCGTTCGCGTCAAATCTTGAAAAATGGAGTAATTTGTCAGAGCTGAGCACTTTGCATATGAAATCGCGTAGGGGGCGATTGACGACTTATGAACATACGCCGTAAAGACACACGTACATAATCGTGTGGAGGAGCTTATCAAAACATCCATTTTCGCTGAGAAAGAGAATCTTTTTCTTATAAGTCTGTACAAAATGCGAAAAGTTTTGCCACCGCCAAAAATGACAATAATGAACTGCTTTACTCTTTGAAATTTATAAAAATGGCAGTGACCCGACTACCATACAACTTAACATTAGGAGAATTTACAATGGGTGGGTTTCGTTTGTTTCATCAGCTCTTTCTACTACTTTTACTACTAATTTCTTTGCATACGCGCTATCATAGGAGGAGCTCGTGGCTAAATAATAACAGCCGCTCGGATCGATCTTTAGGTTAAGCCGTGCTTGCCTAGGTTGGTCTGTGGATGGGTGACCACCCATTACATACCGAGTTTCCTCCGTGCTTCGGAAAGCACGTTAAGCCGTTGGTCCCGGGTGTCATTTGTAGATCTTTGACTGTCGTTAGGTAGACAACCAGTCTTACCAAAGGGTATCGTATTACCCAGTACTAACTGGGTTGTGGGGGTCAGATAGGCAGTCGCTCCATGTAAAATACTGGTATTCAGCTGCATCCGGTTAGACTGGAAGCCGACCCAAACATAGTTGGGAAAAGGCTAGGCAGATGATGATGACGCGCTATCATACTTGTCAGGTTGATCTGAAGTAGGTTACTAGTACTTACTGGCAATAGTTTTATTATATTGGTCCACCAACAATTGTCCACATTCTATTTTCGGGGCAAGTGTTATTGGATTTTTCTTTCGGAAATTTCTCAGTAGTAGCCTGGAGTATGGATTTATGCCCCGTTGATGCCTGACAACTCTGCCTAACCCTTCGGGGTTTACAGGCGTGTTCTTATGCTATGTTTATGTTACAACAGGCGGGGCTAGGTAAGAGGGAATGGACCGTAATCCGGGGTTGGTGGATGTCTCGTGTCTTCGAATTTTTGGTTGTAGGACATGACATGTCGTCGGATTCTTTATGATATTCCTTTCACCGTTTTGAGAGTTCACGTACTAAGTTACAACGAACTTAGTGCGTGAACTAAGCGTGATTTAAGTAATAGACATTGAAGCCAATTGGACTTATGGTCTATTTTCTTAATCTATTACAATCGGTTTCCTTTTGACAAGATACCAGATGGAATTGAATAAGTGTTTATGCCATAAGAAGATACTATAAATAAAGATAAAAAATTCGTTATCCACGTCTTATGGTGCCCAAATACATTTTCTGTAACGGTTCCTCGATTAACTCCTGGTTGTGGCTAAATATTCGAAAACCCGCATTTTTTCTAAATTAAGAAAAACTAGAGTAATAATTTAAAAAAAAAATCATTTTAGCGCTAAACGTGACGCGAAACAAAAACTATCTTAGTAGTGCCACCTGTTCTAAAATATTTCAACTACAGCTGCAGTGATTAACTGTATGTGTGCCCTTAGTTAACCATGGCGAAGAGAGATGGCGCTTTATGCAGTGCCATCTAGTACCGTTAAATGGAGTTACTGACGTGCATGGCTGCCCGGCGCGGCACGGTTTTTAAAAGCTCAAGCCGCGACAAGCCGGTTTCTGTTTACAGTAACAGATGGCGTTTATAAAGGTTTTAGTCTTGATGACTTTTAAAACAAAAATGTGTTCAAAATAGAGGGGAAAATTAAAATCGTCAATCAAAGTAAAGTCGGAAACTAATAAATTGAAAAGGATCTAAATTAGTAAATAAAACTTCAGGGATTTTTTTCAAGAGAACCATTAATTCCTACGTTCCGTGGTGATTAGAATGTGTTTTGTGGACCACTAGACAGCAAAATAATGTAAAGCTAAGAGCGACGTGGGTACAGGGGCTGCCTTCAAGCGGCTCTTGCCCAACCTGAGGGGTCCAAACGCCTCCTGCCGGAGGCTATACGCGGGGGTCGTGCGGTCCATGGCTCTTTACGGGGCCCCGGTGTGGGCGCGTTCTTTGAGGCGGCAAGCCGCCCACTACCTGAACGCGCCCCAAAAGGTAATAGCCATAAGGCTAATCCGGGGGTACCGCACGATCTCCGGCGAAGCGGCTAGCCTCCTTGCCGGATTGCCGCCATGGGATCTGGAGGCGATAGTCCTCGCACGCCTGCACGAATGGCGCGCGGAGGCACTACGTCGGGAGGAAACTCCGCTGCCGCGGCAAATTGCCGCTCAGCGAACAGACCTCCGGCGTGATCTCATGGCGACATGGAGAGAGCGACTGTCGCAACCCCGTGCAGGGCACGCCACCATAGTGGCGATAAGTCCCCTCTTTGAGGAGTGGCTAGAGAGGCGCCACGGCGCCCTCACCTACCGCCTGACGCAGGTCCTCACCGGACACGGTTGTTTCGGGAGGTTCCTGCACCGAATCGGGCGGGAGGAAACGCCCGGGTGTTTCCACTGCGAGGATCGTCCGGAGGACACAGTGGAGCACACCGTGGAGGTTTGCCCCGCTTGGGCGGAGCACCGCCGTGTCCTCGTAGCGGCGATTGGCGGCGGCGATCTCTCGCGTCCGGCCTTGGTTCAAGCCATGGTCCGGAGCGAGAGGGAATGGGAAGCCGTCACCTCCTTCTGCGAAGCAGTCATGCTAGTGAAGGAGGTGGCGGGACGTGAGAGGGAAAGAACCTCACGTCCCAGTCGCCGCGGGAGACGCCCTGGGCGTTGGGGGTCACGTGGTGGCTCCCGGCCACCGTAGGCGCGGGCCTGTGGACGGCGAGTTATGGGCTAGCTCGCCGTCCGGCCGTCTTATGACGACAGGCCGTGTCGACGGCGCGTTCGTGTTCCACGTGCGCCTCAAAGAGATGTCAGCAAATAAGTAGGGGTCCGCAAGGACCGATGCCTGCCAGGGCTGCGGGACTGTTCGAAAGAGATACCGTGGCCCTGGAATACAAAGGGCAAAGAAGGAACATGGATGGGTTTTAGTCAGTACAAGTCTGACACTCCCTTCCGCTCCGCCCAGAGTGGGGGGGGTCATTTGATGATTTCCCATCCTAAAAAAAAAAAAAAAAAAAAAAAAAGAGCGACGTGGGTTAGTCAGGAATGTTTTGCAATTTCCAGTTTGCATTTAGGCGCTTGAACATTTAGAAACATAACTCCAAAGTGTTAGTAGATACTTATAATTAATGTTATTAGGTAATAAGGTACACATACCTGTCTGGGTTCGAACCCGGAACAGAGGATAAGTAAAGGCGGCGGTCGTCGCTGGCCTCCGCAACCATCCAGAACTATGACAAAATGTTTTTCTATTTACCATTTTTCTGTTGAAAAATCAGACTTAGGTAGACTACATGCCCAACACAACACAGGACACGTTATTGTGAACTTTGACAGTAATTTTCAAAGCTTTGACTTTTTAGAAGGCATTTAGCTTACTCACTTTGTGCACTAAACGACAATATAAACATACAGAGTATCTCTTCAAAAGACAGGGCCTAGAAAAAGTGAAATTCTGTCGGCGGTAAAGATGAGGAAAAAGTAAAAATGCATTGGATTGAATAGTCCTCCTGAACGTTTTCGTTTTTATTAAAGTGCAAAAGATAAGTTTGTGCACAAACACAAGTGCACTCTCTCTTCCCCCACTCTCATAGTCCGGTGAGGCGGGAATCCGACACGACTAGAGAGACATACGGCTTATCGTGCTCTCCGTGGCACGAGGGCATCATACCGCCAAATTCCAAACTCCGGGCTTCTTCAAAGAAATTCCTTATGAAAATACTCAATAACACTTTGCTCGACCGGGGAATTGAACTTAGGACCCCACGTTCAGCAGTCGCGCTTGCGACCGAAAGACCAACGCTACTGAACAACTTCGGCAAAAGGAATCTTATGACGCAAGGTCATGATCTATCCCTGATTGCCTGTGCCTAATTTATTGTTATACGTTTAGCTGTTATGATTTTAAAAGGTGACAGAAAGACAGGCCGTTACTTTAATATTTACAATATTGGTTTAAGGAAGTGAAGTTACCTCTAGATTTACACCTATCATCTTCAGTGAAGAAATATTCTAAGTTATTGTGGTGAAAGGTAGGCGTGAGATCGCACTCTACGGCTCTAGGGTCTTCAGGGATTACGGGTAAGGGGTAATTTTATTTATTTTTAGCGTTTTTTCTTACAGCAACGTTAAATTTATTTGTTTCAGCATTTACGTAACTCTTGGGATAAAACCTAACGTAGTAAAATAACATTACAGCCTCTTCTTTAAAATACAATCACATAAAACTCTAGAGGTCATTACGCTGACTACACCTGCTTAATATAAAAACAGTTCGGTATCATTGGCAATGTAAATTCGCACATTATATTTGAATACTTGATCTGCAATCGCATCCCGAGGGATGGCTTCCAATATCTGTAGAACGCTTTGCGTTGCGTTCAAATTCTCTTTAAAATGTCGAACGGGCCGTGACTGGTGCAGGTCGATTAAACGATGTCTTGAATACCTAATAGGAGAGGAGAGGCGGCATGCTCGTTCTCAATTCACTCGCCGGCGCATAAATTAGCGGTGCGGCCACACAACCGCAGCTATTCCGCAAAAACTCCAATCGTAGGGGAAAGTTTGGCGATTAAGCCGTGAGGCGTGCCGTGGCCAGGTCTGTTCGTGACAGTTAGTGCCGCCACTTGTTATAATCCGTTAAACTTTCGACCCTCGTCAAGGTACGCTGAGAATTAATGGAAATGCTTTCTTTCCCAGATTTATGATATTCTTTTTTGAATCCCCGATCCACCTTTCAGTTTGACCCTCCCGCGATAAAAGTGATAAAAATAAAAGCCTACGTCGCGCCGGCGTTATGTAATTACGTAGCGCATACAACGCTCATCTTAATAGAATTAATTTGCATCCTCTTTAATGCGAAACCCTCTTAACTAGTTTGCATAAAATCTCGTTTGTTTATGTAATTTTTAATCAGGTCAATTAACGCCCTGCACTTAGTCAATTTTGTTTGGACATTTTACGCGAACATTGCTTGTAGTCTGGTGAAATTATATTTTGGTCTGTTAAGAATCATCATCTGTCTAGCCTTTTCCCAACTATGTTGGGGTCGGCTTCCAGTCTAACCGGATGCAGCTGAAAACCAGTATTTTACATGGAGCGACTGCCTATCTGACCTCCACAACCCAGTTAGTACTGCGTAATACGGTACCCCTTGGTAAGACTGGTTGTCTGGTCTGTAAAGAATACCGGAATAATATTATGATCAACCAGTATACGGCTAAAACGAATCAAGGGTTTTTGGAAATTTCTTCAAAGTGTTCATGTATATATGTGTCATTATTTTTTTTTTTCCACAGGAGGACTACATATATAGATCGTGAGAATTGATAGTAGACATAATAAGATCACTTGATGCCATGCCAGGCGTTAAGCGAATGTAATTGAAAAACATTTTTCTTTAACATTTTTATTTACTCCTCAACAGGAAGACATATATATGTCCCTTATATTTCAAACAATGTCTTGTTATCAAATTATTAAAAGTAAATTATCTTTATAGACTACGCCAGCGGCGTTACTGACAAAAGCCGCGACTCTGCCTACATTTATCTAATTTTCATCGATACAAGCACCTCTTCTAAGAAATTCCTGAAATTATCAACGAAATACCTGAAATAAATATCTGTCTATTTGAGACGCTTGTAATTTTCGGTATTCAGCCGAAGGGGATGGAAATTGATACTTTTTAAATAATGTTAGTTATATTTTATATTTAATAAAGTGTGATTTTGATGTCGTAAAAATATTGATCCTGAGGATGTCTTCGTCTTAGAATTTTTCTTCAAATTTTTGTAATTTTAGATATAAGAAAAAGAACATAAATATTTTAAAGAACTGCGTTATTGAATCTCTTTATTTAATCTTTAATTCATTTAACTTGTAGCTCATACTTCCTAATATTAATATATCTGGTTGGAACACGCCAAGTCGTGGACCACAAACTCATCTAGTTAATTGGTCCTTGTTACCGCACAAAGTAGCAGCTAGTTGGTTATTCGGATTGCAACGTCCACCCAATTAAAATTGGTCAAATTCCTAGAACCTCGACTCACAAAATTAGACCAAACTAGTCGCCAACACAAGCTGATTAAGTTACATCACGTGTACGAACATTCATACTGAAACTCGTGTTTTATAAACACAAAACCTTTGATTCAGTAGCTAAAACTTTACCTGAAATAGAAAATAATCAACGTGTATACGTAAAATCGAATTTACAATGTAGACATTATGATAATCACAGGTACGAGCGAAATCACAATAGGATCGGATATATATAAGAAAGGAGAATTCCCAAAGACGATAACATGGCGGGAAAAACGCTACCGTAAACCGTGCGCAATAAAGACTGGCAACAATTTATTTATATGACGCTTCAGGGAGAAGTTATCCGCGGATCCGGGGTACGAACGAGGTGGAATCAAGTTGATGCGTGCCGAAACACGAATGAGAAAATGGATGCCCCTGTACGGTATAGTAATCACAGCTAATCTTCTTATGTGGCCGATTGACTCGCTTGCGAAGCAAATATTGACTTCATTAGATTTCCAAACTAAATTATGATATCAATCAATTTGGGTCAAGTTTTCTTGAGAACCTTCGGTTAATTCCAATCAAGGCTTATCGTAACATTCATCCACCCCTTCAAACTCCAATCGTAGGTCGACTCCTGTATCCATATGTTTTTCACTTTAAGACTAATTATGTTAAGTGGAACGAAACTTTGAACGAGTAAGTTGTTAGCTACTAAATCTAGTTACTTAATCTTCCAAAAACTTAACAATAAAATTTATTTAGATAATAGCTTCTCCACATTAAATACTTAAGAACGCGCTTAAACAATTAAGATTGTTTTAAAACATATTATGTGAATGCAAAATGTTTTTAGCTGGTGAAAAATTAATAGTGTTTAAATTCTTTTTCAAAGACTTAAAAGTTGAAGAATCTTGAGGATTATTGATGTAAGCTCGATTGCACAAAATCCCTTTGAAACTTTATTCATTCTTCGTCGTGATATTATTAACTTTACTATGATCAAATTCGACTAATAATGCTGTTACAAGTTCAAACGCTAATAATGAACTTTTAAATTCTTTTTCATGAACTAAAGTGCTGCAAATGAAATATGTTTGTACTAACATGTTTGATAGCATAACGCACTATTCACTAATTGCATTGTCGTGTAGTTGATTTTTTTAAATCCGTTATTTTAAATTTTTGGTTTTATGTTTACTTTTATGAGCTATGAGTTAGTTTTATACGTTGTGCTTTTGAAGCAAAAAATACGTAAGGTATCTTTAGAGAAACCCAAGAGCATAAGTAATATAATAAAGTTACTACATCACCTCATTTTCTCAATCTTTGATTAAAACTGACGCAAGTGTACAAGAAACATTAAGTGCATTTAACAAAAACAGGTCCTTAAAATAGAAATCCAGGTTAATACAAAAAATAATTCAGGCACGCGTCCAAAAATTATACATTATTCTCTAAAATACCATTCATTATAAAAAGATACAACGCAATAAAACCGGTCCTCCACTGCACATGCACGCTATATGAATGGTCTAATAAAAGTCGCGTGCACACAAGCTGATGATGCGTGGCGTAGCGGCGGATTAAACAGTCAAACTGGAAATACCACGGCTTTGCCTCCATGCCTCCATGACTAGACATCAACGTACTGTCAGCGTTCAGAGAAGCCCTAGCACGACTGTGCGGTGTAAACGTAAAGGCACATAGTGCAAGATAGTGAGGAGGACCGAACATAATACTGATAGTCCTCCTGACCGTTTTCATTCACGGCGGGCTGTCTCAGCGGAGATTAGCCATTGGCGATGGAGGCATTATAGTGCATAAATGTGTGCGCAGACGCCGATGCAGTCTATGTTTCTTTACACTCATAGTCCGATGGGATGGCAATCTAATACGACCTGAGAGAGATCAGGTGCAGGACCAACCGCTTATCGAACTTTCCGAGACACCGGGCCCAACCCACAGACCCAACCCAACTTTCAAAGTCCAGAGTTCTGAGAAATTTCTAATGGAAAAACTCAATAGCACTTTTTGCCCGACCCGGGAATCCAATCCAGGACCCCAGCTCAGCAGTAGCAATAATAACCCGGGCTGTTAAAACGATAGATTTTGTAATGATCATTTTTTCTGTACAGAATCGAATCTTGGCTTGTTATGGATTGTTTTAAAATTTAATATCGCTTGTATTGATGCCACGTTTACACCGCTCACTCGTGCTAGTTCCTCGGATTTGCGAGGATCGGGGATATTAAACAAGCCGGCCGGCTCCGCTCAATGCGCGTCAAATACGTAGCAGATGCGTGGATAGCACGTGAATAAACATCAAGCTTGACCAATAAGTAATTTTGCGTTCTGAAATGTTCCTCTGCCTGAACCTGCTCTAATCACGTTTATAAGGGCATATTATTTTGAACTGGACGTTGATTTTGGGTTCTGCAATTAAAAGTGATACTGAATTCTATGAAATTTTGTATTTCATGGAAGTCAGTTTCCTGTACTGTTGAAAATTTATTGGTTACTAGGTTTCGCCCGCGTGGAGTCGGTAATGTCCCACGGGATCGTACTACTGGAATAAAAAGTATCTTATGTGTTAATCCAGGTTTTAAGCTGTCTGTGTGCCAAATTTCATCCAAATCTGGTCAGAAGTTTTTGAGCGACAGTGTAACCAAACACCCATTCATCCTCACAAACTTTCGCATTTATAATATTATATACAGGGTGTAACAAAAAGGGTATAGTCATATGAAAGGATATGCTGCAGACCATCAAACTGAACAACTTTGTCCTTGGGTCCAATATCGTAAATGCGAATAAATTATCAGCTGTCCCATACATTTGGGTACTCATTACTATCGTCCCGTGCAATAGCGGGTAGGCAGAGCACAGTGGGAGACAGAATGGCGTCTCGCGGCAAACAGCTGATAGGTCACAGGCGCGCGCGCGCACGCATTTCATACGGCTGTTGTGTTATTGGGATAAAAGTGAACGAGTATAAAAAAAAAAGTTTCTTTGGGAAAGTTGTTTGTTATCATGACTACAATCACGTGTTTAAGTATCGGTCACTAATTACCAGTCACCCTATGTAGAATGTTCTATTGGAAAGGATACATTTTGCATGGTTAAATGTAAACATATTAAATTATAATTTGCAGGTTGCTACTCCGTTATCGCCTCTCACAAAGCTTTGCTATTTCGGGAGATGATACTTTATTCGATAAACTGCTGATGATGAGAGTATCAGTAAAAAATAATCAGCTCGGAAAATGTAGTAATATTCACCAACGCCTCTCAAGATATCAAATGTTGAACTATTATTACTATGTATATTTTATACTATTTTTATTAATAAACTAACATTTCTATACATCGAAGTTACCTAGACAAACACGAATCAAATTACTATTACAAGGAAGGCAACCTACAGACATAATACAGCTACAACTAATGATATTATAAATAGAAAGACGTAGATATCGCACTAACGCTCAAATTGTTGCAGACAAATTCAGACAATTGTCGTAATTTAAGTACTTTAAGCGCAATAGCTATCTCTTTCTGTATCATACGTTCTGTATTATCTATCGCAGACGTAACAACGCAACGATATTTGTATGCCACTCGGTATTGTAACTTTCTTTATAATATCATTGGCTATAACCCACACTTAAAGCTGTGGAAAAAATACTGAATACCTACCTGTTCCTACTATGAAATTATAATTACATATTTAGATCTACGTCCTTAATACTAACGTACAATAAACATAGAAAGTGGAAAATGTCAACTTCTTAATTTCTTCAAAATATCAAATTAATCAACAAGAACACAAACGTTACTAAATATAGAAATTAACAAGGTCGAAGCGAGTTGGATTACTAAGATATTGTAGTAAAAACAATCTTCAAACAGAAGACAACTAAGTACTTCCCACACTTTCTAGGAAAAATATTCGAGGCAGGAATAGTGATAGTGAATAAACGAGCCATGAAATTAAAAATGTTCGATAGTTGGTTGTAACCGCATCCGGTGCGACAGACAGCAAGCAAATAGGAACTATTTGTTCCGAAACGTATCAGGTAGGGCACACGCACGACCGCGAAATTCTCGTACCAACTAGACGAACGGGAATACACGGAAATCCAATTTTGGGTTTCAGACTTGATGTTAGTGGGAAGGCCTCGTATGTATCTGCCATTACAGAAATCAGATGAGGTTACGGTTACATTTTACGAAACGTGGTTAGCCTATTGGCGCCCAATTGGGACAGTTGAGAAATCTGTGTTGAACTACGTAGTATTATATTATCTGTGGTTGAACACAACATTTATATAACAAATCTTATATCAATGGTTCGATAGTTGCTTTTTATGCATTCTTATTTTGTTAGTATGCCATTTCAATTTGTTTCCTCTATTTTTTGGTTTAACTTTTTACAGCCAGATTTTCTTTTCATTGGCGCTGTTGTTTTCAGTCTTCAGTTATGATAAGAGCATAAAAATCTCGATAAAAACTATAAGCTCTTGTATTTTCTAGATTATCTTCAGATTGTTACGAAAGATCGGCTTGCCTACGCAATAAAAATAGCTATCTTGTAATAATATTATTATCAAAAGTAAGAAATAAGAAACCTCATTCCTTGGTTATGATTGTGTTTTCTCAGCGGGATTATGAAGCGATATCCTTTTACCGTTAACGCGGAAAACTCATTAGCTCATTGACTCGGTGCGGTCAATTCTGCTTACTATATGGGAGCAATCAAATATTGTACTATACTATGGGGTATAGATAATGTTTCCTAGTTTTTTTTTCCGAAAGTATGCACATCACTAAGGACGAATTTTAGAAATAAAAGTGAACGAGATCAGCGTATCTATACGGTGTTCAAAACCTTCATAGCAATGGCGCTGACACCTCTTGAATGCACTTAAAACAAAAATAACTTCTATTAGACTTAAACATACTCGAGAGCAGTTATGGCCCAGTGGTGGCGGCCTCGACTGACGAGCAGTAAGTCGTGGGTTCGAACCCAGGCAGGCGCATTACTTTGTGTAATTTATTTCATCATCACTACTCTCGAAACGGTGAAGGAAACGATAATGAGGAAACTAGCATTTCCTAGAACCAAAAATTCTAAAACATGCGACATCGACTAACCCTCACTGGGCCCGCGTGGTGGATTATAGCCTATAGAGAGGAGGCCTGTGTCCCAGCAGTGGGAACATTATAGGCTGATTATGCTATGATTATGCTATAATTGTCGAAATGTGGGTACATCCTCTGATATCAGACGTGATGTTATGTTTATTCGCAACAAACATGTCATTATTTCTTACTTTTAATATTTTGTAGTAGATTTAGTAATTTAAGCAAAGATGCCTTTGCTTAAATTACTAAATCAATCGTAAGTTCACACTAGACCCACATAATACTGTTCCATTACAAAGTTCACAGATAGAAAAACAATACTACAGATAAGGAAACTTATAGAAATCTCAAGTACACGTTATGAATAATACACAACCCTACAGCCACCCCGTTTACCTCACTCACGTACAACAAAAACAGTAAACGAAATCAAAAAGAAGGTTAAAAATTGTCCGACTCAATTGTATGTAGTAGGTGTCAGGTCGCAGGCACGCGAGCCGAGTCCCGGAGTCTCTGCGGAGTTGTGAGTCCCGGGTCCCGGGTCCCGCGGTCACGTATAAATTACTCTGAGGGGAATGGCTCCTCTTTGTTGTCCCGGCAAACTTACTTTCTTCTAAGGTTTAAATCCTGACTTGAATTACGGGGGTCGCAGTTTAAAGAACTCTTTAGTGCGCATCCGTTAACGCCATTAGGGTAAATCTGTGGAGAAAGTCAATAAAACTTTAGGGAATTAACTTTAGTTTGCATAATTTATATTGAGCGTTTATTAAGAGCTTTGTTAAAGGTAAAGACTGGTGATGAACACTTTGTAACAGTTCCGTGTTACGTTGTGTGTGGAAATAATTCGTCGTCTTCTTGCTACTTTCTCGTTTTTAGCTTCCAGATGACTTCCTGATATTAAAAACAGTAAAAAAATTGAAAGAAAATATAATATAAATGTGTTGTTATTGAAATTTTGTGCCAAATAAATGAGTCATAAGTTAATTGATAATGAATAATAACAAATAATAAATTTTCCAACTTTTTTATTTATGTCAATTTTATTGACATAAATAAAATGCAACGTTCTGCAGAAAATAAGGTACATGTACAGAGTATCTGATTTATATCGTAAAGAATTGGTGAAAACAAAGGTGTCCAACAAACACATATCCCGCACCAAACACGCTGTCTGGGAGCTCGAAAAAACATTAGCGTTGTAATTTGACACTAATTAACCATGGCCGTTATGAAAGCGATACATCAACAGTGTTGCCTCACCGCGCCTACCCACCTATTACCTACCATCATAACTTGAGCTCTAACGCCCCTCCAACAATACTTAAATCAGTTATAATGAGGGTAGATTGTGGGTCGGTCAGGGGTCTTGTGGAAGTGGTTGTGTGTCGCAGCGCATTCATCAGAGCAGTTAATTTGCGAGCAGATGAGTCACGACATCATCGCTCATCTTGTGTACCTATGATACACTCATACGTCGGGAACATTTGGCGCGATTTTGTGCGACGATGACTTAGTGGCTGTTCCGTCTGGTGAAGTGTGCTTGGTCGTGTGACATTGTAATGAATATTGGCTTAGACTGTATGGCTACTTGAAGCTGGCTATAAAAACATTTTACAGTATAAGGTAACCGTAAGGTTCGTACCATAAGGTTACCAATGCTATTGTAATCATTGAAGGTTCCGGATAAGTGCATCATGAAGGGTATCGCCGATATATTGAGACTTATAGTAGTGACCCGAACTAACGGCTTTGAAAAGTTTCGTGTTCTCACGACTTTCAGCATGATTGATATTAGAATGTTTTCGATAGCATTTTGTTTTATATTTGTTCTGTGCGGGAATCGAACCCGTGACAAGCAGCGCAGCAGCCAATCGCTGAGCCACTGCGCCAACCGTGCCGTCAATATAGCTATAATGTCAATCCATAATAAATATTGACTTTTTCGTCATGGTTTTTGTTGATAGAACGTCTCAGCTGGACCAAAACAATATGTTTGTATTAAGGAAAAATGTTGATAGAATTTCTGAGCTAAATCAGAACCAAGCCTGCTGACTCGATGCAATTCTAGAACGCGTTGAATTTCACCAACACTACACCATTATGGTTTCACCGTATGAAGTACTATCAAAGGTTCAGTTTACATGGGCTGACCACCGTTTGATAGCAGGAAACGTGAAGCTCCTATGCTACATTAGTTTCAAAACGCACAATGGTGGTCACTGGTGGCCAAATTGTCGATACAACCAGCATATCCACAATAGAAATTACTAACAGACAACTGATCATGTAAATTGGCCATGTTGACCAATTACGAGTATGGTTTTTAATTGATGACCTCATTAAAATGAGTTGCTCGGCTAGGCTAGATCTGAAATGAATAATTGTTAATGTCGTAAATGTAGTCAGTGTTGGACACAATTATTAAGTAGGATTTTTAGACGGAAATTAGATGAGAAGTAATTCTAACACCGCGTAAGTTAAAAATGGTAACTTTACAGGAGAGTGAACAAACTGCATAATTATACCTAGGTACAATACCATTTATTTGTGTTCACGTTGCTTGTTTCTGATTGGCTGAAACAACGCGTCTTCCGATTCTCTAGCAAACAGCATGAAAATGTCTAAATTGACTTACACAGTGTTAAAACTTTAACAACGCTACGTATTATGCCATCACCGATGATGATGATTTGATTGCCAATCGCTATGAAAGCCCATGATAGCTGTCCACTCCATAATCGACTTTCCACAAGCTCAGTTTACTTAGGTTTATAAAAAGCCACAAAAGTTTTACAAAACATGGGCTACATTTAGCAAGCAGTGCCTTATAATAATAGAGTCATATTTAAGTCTTAACCAAGTTCTTAGATCTCTTATCTTCACAAGCTGTTCCAACCTAAAAGAGTTGCGGCCGTGGGTCAGCCGTATTACATAACCTAATGTTATTTGCATTGTCCATATGAAAAATTCAAAAGAATTAAGCAGCTGCGTCGGCTGGCATCGTAAACATTTCATAGTGTTTTTACGACAGTACCCAGCGGGCCTCGGTCTTGTAAACGGACATGCCTTTAGTTCGTGTACGAAACAACGTTTGTCTACATTTGTTTGTTGCTTTGGAACATGTATTTTTGTATGAAACAATAGTTTCGTGACAAGAATCGTGTAAGTTTTGTAATTTGTGGGGTAATAACTGCGATTAGGGCTTGGTGGTGTCGTTAGCGGGTAGCGGTACGCGTATAGTAGCGTAATGAGAATCTTATCCATTTCAACTAAAACAAATTAAGGTTTTTTGTTGAAGGACAATGTAATTCTTCTTAATTCCCCTGGTGCTTTTCCAGGAACAATATTCGGAGTTGATGGCCAACCCTCAGGAATTCCTGAGGGTTGGCCATCGTCTGTCGCGACTTGCGAGGTGGAACAGCTCAGCACTCGTATTTTGAATTTCCGGTCCATTCGCGAATGTTTCTCAACCAAAGACTTTTTGCTCCGGCCAACACCGCGTTTCCCATCGTCACAAAATGATACTGATAAATCTTGAAAACTTATTTTTGGGCAATTTAAATTTTTATTATTTAAAAATTGACTGCTTTTTTTCCAAAGTTTTGCATAAGAACAGAAGTAAGGAGTGTTATTCAGAATTCGCCAAACAATCACTTTCTGGAATTTCAATTTCAAATCGGTACACAATTCTTTCAAAAATTCTAAATGGATTTCGATGGAATTCTTATTCGTGAAACTGTTTATAAAATATGAGGTATAAATTATCGTGCTGCGATGGGGATGAGATACAATGGGGGTGAACAAAAAGACTCCCGTCCCGATTCCGTCCACGCGAGTGGAGACGCGGGCAAAACCTGGAAGCGGAATATAGTTGAAATAACTCGGCATTGTTTTATTTTCGTGCAAGATTTTAAAAGTTTTGTTTTTCGTTTAGTTACTCATTTGTATGGAATTTTGAATAGTAACATCCGTGAGTTGGTTTTTCTGAAATGAAATGACATATTAATATAATTAAAAATTGACATAGTAATAATTCGTAATTGTAATTAGAATATTTTAGAATTAAAATTAGAATATTTGTACGCCGCTGACGGCAAGACATAGCGATAATTTTAAGAGCACTAACATCTGCATATATGTATTTTTTTCACCTATGATCTACAAATAAAGTGATTTGAATTTGAATTTGAATTTGAAATGAATAAAATTTGTTCTTTTTTTGGCTGAAAGCTACCAAATTTTGTCTGATCGTGATATGGTTTTTTAGATTTCAAGATAATTTTAGTAAGCTTTTCATCAATATTCAGAGATAACTTTAGGTAGAAAATATTGTTTCATAATTTCTGAATAGTTTGGCAAATTACAATAATGTTAACTTAATTTTTCATCTCTTCTCTCGTGTCGGCAAGCTTATTAAATGAAAAACCACACCTTAATTTGTATATATTAAATATGATCTTTTAATTTTGTCTTATTTTACAAACGATACTCACAAAACATTGACATCGACAAAATGACAGACCTAATTAACTTATCATTTGCCTAACCTTTTCCCAACTATTCGGTCGACTTCCAGTCTAATACCAGTATTTTACATGGAGCGACTACCTATCTGACCTCCACAACCCAGTTAATACTGAGTAATACGATGCCCCTTAGTAAGACTTTTTAGGCCACTGACTACCTAACGACTGTCAAAGATGTACAAATGACAGCCGGGACCAACGACTTAACATGCTTTCCGGAAACTCGGTATGTAATGGGCGGTCACCCATCCACAGACCATGCTAGGCAAGCAAGGCTTAACCTAAAGATCGACCCTAGCAGCTGTTATTCACAAAACATTGACATCGACAAAATGACAGACCTAATTAACTTAATTATGTATAAACATTAATTTGATCATTTATGTTAATGTACTGGATCGATATGCAAAGTTAACAAATAGCGGTGCCTACACAGTGTTTATTAAAGACAAACAATGAGCTTGTAACTTGTAAACACGAAGAGCGAGCCCTTGCGGCGATTTGTAATAAGGGTGCGACCTCATGTGGTTCACGACTAACGGCAGTGACCTGAGCGATTTGCTTACGGTAGGTGACATATACATCTGATGGGGTGATTGTGGAGAATGCAATCGTGTCCCTGCACTTCAGCCAGAAGTGACGAGGAGGAACACCTTGTGGTTATCAGTCAGCAGGAGTCTCACAGACCTCCTTCGCCGGCCACAGGGCGGAGGACATCCATTGAAGATTTCCACACGTAAAAAAAGGTGATATATATTTCAATATATTTTTTTAGTCGACTTATAGTTATGCAAAAGAAACGCTAAAGAGATCGCCATACTTTTAAATCGCTATAATTGAGACCGAAGCGTATAAGGTGCACCACCGACAGAGGTGGTAACGAAGGTCTTTCTCATTAAATCTACTGTTTAATTTTGTAATTATTTAAAAGGCTCAAGCTTACTGTAGTGCAGTATCATAGTATTACATAACAAGGCGTCCTAACGATGATTTCAGTGTCGATTTGATCATGGATTCTTTTTCAAAATGACTTCAGGATAATAGGTTCTAATTATGATTCAACGTTTGCATCAAGCAAATTAAGTTAAAATGAACATTGCTGGGTTTGGTAAGCTCTTATTTATTCTCCTTCCCTATAAAAATCGACCGTCAGTCTTATTGACCTTTCTTTCCAAAGAACGACACGCAAAGCGATACGTCTCCTACTACAGCGAATGCAAAGAGAACCAATGAAAGAATTTGTTCAGAGCGCACAACAAGTCACCGCAACTTGTACGAAGCAAGTCGTAGCGTCCAAAGCTGTGAACGGGGCCTAAGATCAATCGGGCCACAGCCTAACTTATATTTAATGCCGAATTACAGTCGAGAGTGACGTAACCTCGAATATTATGCTAAGTGTACACGGAACGTAAGCGTATGATTGTTTTAGTGAAGTTACGGTTTGAACACTCTGTGGCTTCCAGCAATATATATAGAGGTTTGAGTTTAATTTTAGTGAGTTATTTGCTGTACGCTAACATGTCGTAGTTTGAAAGGTTACAAAGTGTGTAGTCGTTACTTCATGAAATGTAAAAGGTACTTACGATCTGCCCATTATATCTAAGTAAAGCATGTTCCATGTAACTATATTAATTCAGAGGCATTTTGTGTCAACGACTGAGAAAATATAATATTTGGCCTGCTGCTTTCCTCTGCATCTACCTAAATAGAGAGAAAACTAGTACTCCTTGTAAATCCAGATCTTTCGTCTAAAAGTGATAAATATCTACCTTTTCTGCCATCTGTATGATAGTATATGCTATCTGTATGATGGATGCAGAATTTAAAATGTCATTTTAATTTAATTTGTAGTTTATAACAACTAAAAATAAATGGGTAGACATTTTATAACCCTTGCTTATTTCACGGTCTATTTTTCACGGTTAGTTTATAAGGCTGAGTATTGAACTCCGCTTGGAGTCCTCATTAATTTTCACTAGTATGTCCCGCGGCACGGCCTTCGTGCGGCCCTAACATAAATTCCGAGATAACTTGAACAAACAAGTGGAAGTCCAAATAAGTAGAGCCCTTTAGAATGCGCCCCAAGTGACGAACTCGTTTGTGAACTCAAATAAATAATTAAATTCTCTTTTCGTGTAGTGGAAAACTTCAGGGATATTGTTTTTTTTTGGGAAAAACGCTGAAAATGTAGAATTAGCTTCGTAGACATATAGGTTTTTTATATGTTTAGAAATAATAATTTTGTTTATATGTATTTTCTCGTCTTTGTACTTCATAACAATGCCTCAAAATGTTGGCCAATAGTTAACAACATAAACTATTCAATGGCACAACCATGAAGTTCCAATGCACAAAGTCAGTTCAGGAGCACAAGTGTTGAACCGAAACACTATTTACGTAAATAAACTCGTTCCGAAGGCGGTCTACGTCGTCGAGCTTCGTTTAAACTTTTAATCGCTTTGGAGCCGTGATAAACAAATTTTAATTAAGTTTTAATATCACCACGTAATTGCCGAGCCGAACGGATATCACAATTATTTACGTTTATGAATATTTTAGTTGAGTTGTTATTTAATGTTTGAGATTTTGAATAACAATTTGTTTGAGTTGATTTGCTCTAGATTACAGCGAGACGAGTCGGCTCTATTATACCTATTACAAGGTAGTGATACTCTTCTTATTCTTGTTTATTTCTGTTGAATAAATATTTAACAAGTTTGTTTACACAAAAACAAGAAAGTATATTTATTTGTTTAAAAGAATTGCATACATTTTTTGCTGTTATCGACTTCGATATCTAAATAAATACAGGTAGTCAGTGGCCCAAGAAGTCAAGTGAGAACCAGTCTTACCAAGGGTTGTCGGATTACCCAATCGCTCCATGTAAAATACTGGTATTCAGCCTCATCCGGTTAGACTGGAAGCCGACTCCAATTTAGTTGGAAAAGGCTAGGCAGATGATGATGATCTAAATGAATAATAAATGTTAAAAGGAAATGATTATTGGGACAACGGATTTTGGAGGCACTGAACCTTTTCTATTTGAATATAGGAAAGTAATTTAGTGAGCATCTCAAGTCCTTTAGTACCTAAAGTGTGAGCAAATCATGATGTTGTTTAAATGGTTCGAGATACCTCCACACATATTATATAGCATAGTATAAGTATTGCACATAATATGTAATTAGTAGCATAATATTACGTTTATTTAAAAAAGGTTATGGCATTGTTTATGTTTTTATTTTGAAGTGCGTAAAAAACAAAACAAAAACGTTTGTAAATTAGTGTTCGCAAGGATTTAGTAACAAAACAGGCGGAAAGCCACAAAAATTACCAGGATTTTTGTAATTTTTGTACTTTCTCCCCTCCATTTGTCCCTTGGCATATTTTTTATTTATCAACTTAGGTGCTTTCTTTGTTTCCACCGAGCTTATTGTTAATTTCATTGTGTAACGGTCTCACTGAAGAAGTTTCTACGCTTAACATTGGCTTCCGTGCGAAATTGTTTATGGCTCGTAAAAATTGTGCTTTGTTATTTCATTTGCGTTGTTTCGGTGAACAATTTATTTGATAACCTTTTTTTATTTTATAAATTCTGTATGGAACTGTGTGTAATCAAGTTTTTAGTTTGATTGTGTTATGATTTATGTGTGCTCTTTCTATGCATAGAATTAGTTTTATCCACAATGTACAACATTCCAAAAAATATGGTCTATTTCTATTTTCGCTGGTACCTATTGAATTGTTTGCAAAGATTTCTAGATAACAGAACTAAATAAGTACTAGCTACAGTAAAACCTCTTTTTGTTCACTTGACAAGTGAAATCGAGATAATGCCACCATTTTTCATCTCGGTAGGAGTGTGGACGATGCGACGTTATTCTGAACGAATTGTACCTCGGGGTATGAATTTAATCTCAGAATTCAGCGTGTCAGATTCACAAGAAAAGTCTCTTCGGCGATATTTTGAGTTTTATACGAACATCTTATATAGCCTTGTTTTCGTATGAACATTTATTGAAGCAATAAAGAATATGAGGGTTTTATTGTTGTTTGTTTAGCTTGTTAGGACGTTTTTTTTTTGTTTCTTTTAATGTTAAAGAAATACCTACTTCACCTACTTGTAATAAGGGTGTATCTGAGATAGCAGGTAGTTATTTACCTACTTAATTAAAGCTATCTTGACTTCACACTAAAAATGTGTGCTGCATGTTCTACGAATTACGATGTCGCTTGTGTGTCCAATGCAATCAAAATGTCGATAAAAGCTGTGTGTGCAACGGTTTTTCTTTTTCTTAGTTATGGTCATTTATTCCTCTTGTATGTACAGGCATACCATAAATTGTACCCCTGGGCCAATAGCTTCCTGGACACACAGGGAATCAAACACCATAATAGATAGAAAATTATAGACATTTACCAGCTCTCTTTATTCAGTTAATTTAAAATGTACTAGACTACTTAATGAATTTTTTTTATTTCTCACAATATTAAGAACAATTTTAAATAGTAAATAAAGTCAGAATTTTTCAGTCCCTGACCATATTTAAATCCAGTCGTCATTTCTCTGCCTCAGGAACATCCCTGCATCCCATAGGACTACGCTACCCTGCCCTGCCTTCGCCTTGCTTACACAAGTCAAGTAAAATAACAGCAAAAATATTAAAAATGCCGGCGCAGCGAGATTCTGATGCAATAAATCATAAGTGCATTATAAGGCAACGTCTCCGACGCTTCGTTAAGAAAAACAAACCTGCCTGTTGCTGGGGGCCTACCATCACCGCGTATAGCAGTATTATGGTGTAGGAAAATTGCTATAAGGGGAGGTCTGGTGGTATGCCCCTTGGTAATCTTGTATCAACGTGCTAAAGTAGAGTGTTTATTTTACACTATTGCTTAAGTGCAGCTAAGTTAGCTTACTGTACAAAAAAAACAGGTTTTGAGACCATTTTTTTCATTGAATTTGGTGGTGTTTTTTTTTGTTTTCTTTTAATTTATTGTTAATTTAATTTAATGAATTATACATATATGTATGTACTGATGATTTTGAATAATTTTAAATAAACCGAGTCAAAGAACGCCAGTAACTTTTATCGTTATGAGTCCCAATTAGAGCCAAAACAGTAACCATAACCGCGGTTGGCACTGATATGCCGGATTAAAAGTTGATGCTGTGGCAGATAAACCGCATATACTAATGAAAGGTTGCCAAGCCATTACATGAACCAGTACATTACATCAACACAGCAGTTCACAGCTCAAAATACCTAGCCCAGTCATAAAACCATGCCAAAACAAAGTACTCATTTATAAATCAATAATTCATTATCATCATCAGCCTACATCATTTACTAGCGTTCGTCGTTCATTGAGGTGCAAAGTGCTAGTCGAAGCTTATTTAAAACTACAGAAATTATCGACACAAAGAAGAAGAAGACGCAGACATAGCATAGGTCCTCTCTAATCAGTCACCATTCAACTTGAAGCTCGGCAACTGTCATTCACTTGCTACCAACCACCCTGAGAAAATCTTCGCTTGTTCCAGCCTGAAGGCGTCCTACCTTACGTTTATCGATTCGCAGTCTTCAGTCCCTCCATGCTGGTATTCAGCTGCATTTGGTTAGACTGCAAGCCGACCCCAACAAAGTTGGGAAAAGGCTATCTTCAATCAAAGACACGCACTTAGCAGGCATCTCAGTTCTTCTGCAAATATGGTCAGCCCCTGGATCGATAATTAAGACTACCTAATCTATCAGAAGCTTTAATTAGCAGGCGCTCACCAAATTACAGACGTTTTTCTGTCAATTCAGCTTCTGCATCACAAAGTCGATCCTCAAACTTTTTATAGCGAACCCCACAAAATCAAAAAGTTCCAACAAACTGTTACTATTTCTACTATATCCGCTCGCAACGTGCGGACAGCCAGATTATAACTTGCAGTTACACTAATGAATGCGAGCGGGATTACCTCCACGGTCCAGGGCCAATTACATAAAAGTTGGGTGACATTTTGAATCCTGCGCGATACATTATATCCTACTGCTCGGCCTTTGAATGCTTTTAATATTGATAGCCAAATTAATTGTCACTTTTCCGTTTCAGTAGCTGCATGGTGAAAAAGGTGTACGCTTAATTGAGTAAAGAAAGAGGTAAGGTGGCAAAAAATATGATGGTGAAGACGCATTGGCGAACCTGACATATTGTGTTTATATATTTATCGTGTAACGGACACTGCTGTTTTATGAATTAAAAAAGTAAAATGAAAACAAAGAAGTGATCGATTTGATCACTACGATTAAAATTGTTCGTAACGGTTTATAAGAACAGTGCTGAACTGCTGATATAAACTGTATAAGAAACCAACGTTCACTTAGATTTGAGTGATTAAACTGGTATAGAATCTGATGCGGCTAGGGACATTCTTTTCGTGCCATGAAACAATGGAACCGTTTTTTCTTTGTGATTGTTTCGTTCAGGAAACCCGGATGATGGCACCATGCCTTTTTAACGGTCGTGGGCCAAGCAGCCATTACTTATACCTAATTTGTGTAAATCATTTTATCACCACTGTTTTCAAAACGGTGAAAGGAAACAATGTAAGGAAACCAACTTTAAAAAAAAAAAAAGTTTCACTGGACCCGGGTCGCAGAATTTCACCCATCGTTACTGCCTCCTAGAGAGGAGCCCTAAGTTACAGCAGTGGCAACAACATACATTAAATTATGCGTATACTATTTAAAAAAAGCTAAAGTTAAGCTTTTTTTTTAAATACTTTGCCCCACTCTAGGACTTTTTCCTGTATCGTGGGTGCGTTTACAAACATTTAAATTCACTTACACGAACAGCCAGACCCGTAACAACTACCTGTAAGCCATACAATTATTTGATCCGTGCAGGACTCGAACCCGCGACACGAAGCGCAGCAGTCAATCGCTCAGTCACTGCGCCGAAAGGGTTTGCTAAGAAAAAAACGAGAAATAAAATGACGTCACTCTAAAGGTGTTTTTTAGTTTTTTTAACTACAATATTGTACCTGCTTCTCTTCTTAGCTCACAATCATCAACACTGGCACAAAACACGCTCTGAAAAACAAAAACACACTCAACATGACAGCCCTAGTTCACACTAGATACTTCTATGTACGCTTACCGTTCCCAGCAGATATCGTTATGTCTGTTGGGCCACTAAAAGCTTTTTCCGTCGACATGTTATATTGTACACATGACCTCGCTGTCCTGTGTACTTAGGTACAGTCGTTCTATACTGTTAAATATAGTTTTGGAATACTCGTGTTATAAGCACAATAATTTTCTTGAAAAAATTTACGCTTCCGAGGGAATGCTTACTGTTTGAGATGGCACAGATGGTACTGAACTTCCATGAATACCAGTTCTCCCTATAAAGTGTATGTACATATATGTCACTGTACATTTTTTTTCTATCAGGCTATACTGTTCCACTGCTGGGCCCTCCCCCAATTCCTTCCATGAGTTCTTTTCCCGTGCTCCCTTACCATCCCTCGTGGTACGCGTACAAATATGTAATTAAAAAAGTTAAAAACTTAAAAAAAAAAATAAAGGGCAATGAACCTTATCTTCTCTTTACCTGTATCAAATTTATAAAATAAAATATTTTTACCTACCTTTGTAAGCAGGGTGCGATGGTCTAATTGGTTAAGACGTCCGGTGTATAGAATCGGAAGGTCGCAGGTTTAAACCCTGCTCGCACTCGAATTTTTCTTTCCATATCAAAAAACCGTTGTAGTTCCCTACGCAGGGTTTGCGTATAAAACACATTTAAAATAAAATATTTTTGTCTTAAAAGGTAAGCAAAAGTGAAATACACTGCATTTTTCAGAATGCTGTGTATTTTTGTGTGTTTCAGTATATTTCATGTGTATTTCACACTCGTCGTTAATACCAATGCGATAAGAGCCAGTTTTCAATCTATTGAAAAAGATTTTACTTAAAGCTACGATTTGTGAATAGATCAGAGATACAATCGGAAAGGGACCGTAGAATAAGATAACGGCAAAGCTATAAAATATTCAATCAAATTCTGAATCAGATAATAATTTATTCCTAGGCCAAATTATTTCTAAAAGAAAACCGTACAAAGTGTCATTAAGTAATATTTTTCCTAGCAATGGTAAAGATAAACCTGTAATTGGTCAAGCAAAGATAAAAATAATCCTCAGTTTACATTCTAACTGTAGAACTGACTTGGAACGTAACTGATAACGGGCAATTGGCTAAGTTTTGCAAATTGCTACCCTAAAACTATGGACGAATACCTTGATATATGTATAGGCATATTTATCTCAGCCCCCCTACAGTTATGCTTTTGTAAGTACAAACACACCTTGCCAGAAAATCCCTCTGGGCTCTCATAACATAAGCTGTACAACCCCTGCAGATAAAAACCAACACTCAAATCTTTTACAAACTTCAGATCCACAGTATTTTACCGCAGCAATTAACTCCAAAACATATCCTTAAAAATAAAACCGCCACAATTATTCTTATCCCAGTTACTTCCCCGTGTCCCACACGGCCACATTTCACGCTGTGCCAGCTCTGACCACGCTTCACATACACCTGAGACAATGGCCGCCATCTGGAAGTGACGTAAGCCGAAGCTTTCTTGTGACGTCACCTCGCATTGCATTACCTGAGCTAGTTAGCCGTGGCTAGCTTTAATTAATTTCTTGGTGAGAGATGATTTTGGAGGAATGTTGGTAGTTGTTGTAATAACAATTTTGTAAAAAAAACTCTAAGCAGATGAAGCTAGTAATGCCGAATGGCAACGATACTTATAAAGAGAAATGGGGGAAATGGGTCAGGTAATGCTGGGCACTAAATGTTTGTAAAGCGATTACTTCGTGATCAAAGTTAGATTTCATCAATATCAATAAACAATCCAGACGTTATGATGAAGGACCATGACCCATCTAACCTCAAACCAGAATCACCTGAAACCCCTATGACCCCATGTTTAGCGTATGTTCAATGAGAGCTTAGCGATGTCTAATCAGCACTTGATCGCCGAAGACAACAAGATTAGTTCCGATTCCGAGTGACCACTAAGTGTAGCCCTAAGTAGAGAGAACTGTACAGCTAAGTACTTATTATGTAATCTGTAGTATGTCCATCAATAGTAACTACGAGTATGTTAGTTTGAAATTGATTGACACACTAGTCATTGGCATAGGTCATTACCCCCGGGACTTTGTTCTCGTACATATGTAACAATCTGGAAATTATACCTGCACTAGGCAGCCATACCATAGCAAATGTATCATATCGATTGTACATTCTGTGTAGCTTATAATCAAAGTAGCTGTTCTTTAAAAATACTGGTAAACAAAAGCAGACTTCATACTGTGTTGTGTTAGGCACAGCATAAATGATAGGATATTTATCCGAATATAAATAAAGAAGGTATAGATTATAATTGAACCCTTTAATACTGTCTGTCTATCCTTTCAATTCAAAAGAAAATCGATAGCAGACAAGTTAAAATTTAAAAGTACGGCGATCCAAATACTAAGTTCTATTTTATCTACATCAAATCCCGTCTACGTGCCTTCGTATAATCATCCGGATAAAAGAGGCGTGCTCACCTTATCCCGACCAAGTTTATCTACGAGCATTTCATAACACAATCATATTCATTTGTATAGTCTCAAAACTATGTGAACAACAGCTGGCCGAATGGAAAAAGCGAGTCCGAAATGTCACCGGAACTGGAATAAGGTTGAAAGCACAATTTCGAATGATTTAACACTTTTTTACTATGACATATTGCGCGGGTAAATTTATTTGTGCGTGTGTTACCTACGTCAATAAAACATACATTTTTGCATTCCTCGGTTTAATGTAAACATAAAACTGAGGAATGCAAAGCTGTATGTTTTCTAAGAACCATGAAGCGCTTCTTCTTTTGGCGCGTTTGGAGTTTGAATGACAAGGTTGGTTAACATTTGTGTAATTGTCCGTGGATTCTGTATTGAAAATGGCGTTGTTAGTACTTATTAATTCCATGGTTCTGATTTTATGAGAATAAAAGTATGGTGCATATGGGAGCGGACTTATGAAAAATGTAGTGATTTTCCAAAATATATTTTCGAATGAAGGTCACCTCCAGATATCCTTGTAACTTCTGTGGCTGAAGCCCAATGTTTTAGATAGGTGTTAATAAAGTGGTAACTTTACTTCTGTAGTTATTATTTTATACATTTCAAACAGACAAACAAAAACAAAATCGCGGCTGTTTTCTAGATTTTAGGTCTAAAATTATGAAAGGTTAGGATTTCATAATTATTTATAGTAGACCAAATATTATATAGATTGAGACGGATAATTCCAAAATGTATATAAAGTTCTACCAGACAAACTATGCGACATAATGCGTAGTTGAAATCAAGTTTATAATCACTTCAACCACTTTTCCATACTTCTTATAGCATCCGTTTATGTCTAGCTTTTATATATGTAAGGGTATTTCAGAGATTCCCCCATGTGTTCCGTTCCGTGTGTGATCGGAACGGATCGGTTACGGGCCGGGGGAAATTGGCGCGTTATGTCTCAATGGGGTCTAACGGGGTCTCACGACGTCAACTGTTGCTCTCATCGATTATTATGTATCATGCTGGTGAGATATTGCTAACGTTCAAGTGCTTGTGAGCGTAATAATAATATTGTATTTTGTTCGGGTTGTTTTGCTTTCTCATTAATTTGTTTTTTTGTAGCATTACAACATAACATTTTCTACGTTAGAATTGGTCTTCGACATGAATGACTGCATTATTTGTCAGTTTTTCCTAAACTGAAATCAGAGGTTAACTGCAATCTTGTTAAAATATAAATCGACCCAACAGACAAAACTAAGTGTTCAGTTCAGTGATATTCATTACCCTGATTCATTAAACTTATTATCGTTACCATTAGGTTTAAATTCCTTCAAACAATGATTTGCGTTCATTCTTCACCCTTTGTAAGGTTCTGCATGCTTTTATTCAGGGCTGCCAATTATTCTTGGATTGATTGAATTTATATTGTATTTTTTGTAACAAATTTGGCATAGAAGAATAGAAAACACAATAATATACTTTCAAAAAAATTACACATTCACACTATACTATGTTATTCAACCAGTCTTACCAAGGGATATCGTATTACCTCGTACTAATTGGGTTCTAGAGTTCAGATAGACATTCGCTCCATGTGAAATACTGGTATTCAACTGCATCCGGTTAGACAGGAAGACCGACCCGACCTCTAGTTGCTATGGAAATGGCTATGCAGATGATGATAACTATATCATAATTATTATGATACAGAGGTAAAGTTTGTATGTTTAGATGTAGGGGGTAATCTCCGGAACTACTGACCCGATTCGAAAAATTCTTTCACTAATGAGATACTTAATACCCCTGAGTTTCATAGGTTATATAAAACGTTCTTAAATAAGAAGAAGGTAAAAGCTAGTGTACAATAAATGTTGTTGATGATGTTCAATAATATAGGTTGGTCTAATATCTTAGTAACCTACATAAACTCAGGTTAACGTGGTTGAACTAAGTTTTGAACTTCATTGAAAAACAAACCTTGCTTTAAAGATTTCAGAAGTTATGTTAAAGATGTTATTCTTAAGTATTGAAATATCCTCGGTAGGTGGTTCTAAAAATTAACCTTTCAGGAATGTTGAGTAACTAAATATTGTTTTAAAAAATTCTGCTCCATAGAGATTTAAAATATCATAGAGAGAAGAATCGTCATAAAAAGCAATTAAAGTACTTATTTATATTTTGTAAGCTCTGTCAGAGCTGCGCCACTTCCACGGTTTTGACGGTGGTAGACTGGGTCACTTCAGCTGCGTGTTTTTGGGCTAAGAGTCCAGAATATGAGATCCTTGATATGCAAGGATTGCCCCATCTATCGTTTGTTTATTTTAATCTCTAAAATATATGGTTAAATAAGTTTTAATTTTTACAAGAATAAACACAAAGATTTTTCAATTCAACTAGTTCCTCTGCAATTTCAACGTCCTGACACCCCTGATCGTTTGTGTACTTACATTCTTGTCTTATAGTGAGTATTAATTCATTAATGTTAATGAGTTTGGGCGAGTGCCCGCTCTCACCCTTGTCAAATTATCGCACAATGGATGAATCCTCATAAAGACATTCCACACTTTTGTTTGTTTGTTTGTTTTCCCATGGTCATGTTTGTAATTGTTTGTGAAAAGTGATTATTCCTAATGAGATTAAATCAAAAAGATGGACAATTTTTTACGCTATTGTGGCATTTTTATAATTTTGTTTACCATGATATTACTATGTCGGATTAGTCAGGATTTATTCTGTTAGGCTCATACACCATGTGGGCAGACGATGGGTTTCGTGCTATGAAAACACACTAGGTGCGATACACTGTTTCTAGCAAAACCAACGAAATATTTGGGAATACAACTTAACACGGGGCACAATTAATAGGGTACATTTCCAAGACGTCTCAACTCTCGTCTGTCTCTGCCACGATCAGACATTGAATGTCGCCCTCGCCTCGAGCTGAACATCAGGGCTCTGTAGAAACACGCTGTGCTGTGGGTAGACTGGTAAGTAGGTCTCGTTATGCCACCAGTGCCCCACTGGCGCGTTTGCCGATTCATTTTATGTCCGTACTAACGACCGGATCCGACAACTATATTATTCTACTTAACAATTACTAATTTGAATGGTCCACGTGTGACTTGGCCAAAATTATGTCTGGACTTTAAAAAAGACTATGATACCTCTGAGTTGGTTACGGCTGTTTCTTCTTAGAGTAGTCAGGTACGAAACGCTGGCCTCACCTAGTTTAAACTAAAAAAAACTTGTCGTATGAAAGTGTTTGTAAAATAAACATCACATCATCTGCCTAGCCTTTTTCCCAACTATATTGGGGTCGGCTTCCAGTCTAACCGGATGCAGCTGAATACCAGTATTTTACATGGAGCGACTGCCTGTCTGACCTCCACAACTAAAATAAACATCACATCATCATCATTAATTTCTGGCTTTTTCAGTACTCCAACCTGGGTTAGTCCCATAGAAGTTTTTGATCAGTATTAGAAACAGGATCGATTGGCATCCATAAAATGTTTTCTGTAAAATGGCGATTTTCTTGCTGTACATTTGTTTGAAAATCTGTGAATGAGGACCAAAATTTCACAAAAAAATATCGATAGTCTCCTAAGACCATTTTCGTGTAGTTGCAACGGTTAAGGTAGTTCCCCATTCTGACCCGCTGAAAGTTTCAACCCTGTATATTACTGGACGTATAAGGGTTACAGAGATGTTAATTGTCTTCTTGATTCTAATCGTGAAACCAAGAAGTTCCTACAATAACTTGTCTTAAAGTTCAGCCCGTCATAAAACAGTTTATTTTCGGCTAATGCACATTAGTATTGAATGAACACATTACATTTTCAAAAGATCGTTCAACCCATTGTTCGAGAAAACCGATCATGTGCTCAAACCCTTAGTATCGATTCAGATTCGCGAGGGTAACCCTTCAATGAGTTACGCACTACACGGAGGAGTTGAGTCGTGAACGAGAACGACTATGTTATTTACATGTTGGTATGAATGTAATGAAAATATTCGTCGTGTCAGCCGTGAGAGCATTTTTTCTTTTCTTCTTAGGGGGTGTCCATGGCAATTTTGAGTCGTGAGTCGTCCCAGAACTTTGCTAGATACTTATTAGTTTAGCGGTGTCACTAGAATTCATCAATTACTGTGAAGTACCGGCAACAAGGTACGCAGGATACAATTTGTGGAACAGTACTTTAATTATTTTACTGCAGATTGGAATCGCCTATAAATCTGTAAGTCTGTATCTAAAATGAACCTAACCTAAGAAAAAATTTGTATTGCTTTATCAAGTGGATACGTCCTTATTCTTTAACTAACACAAACGCAAACGAACAAACAAACGTGAACGAACGTGGACAAGGCCAAAGGCGTATGTTAGGAACGTAGCAGGTGGCGACCTGTGGTTTCTACCCTACCCCCATAGGAAAAGATGAGAGTTTATATATACGTATGTAATACAAACGCTTATGGTCATAAACCAACAGACAAGAGAACTGTCTAGGCCCGAATTACACAGAAACGGCGTAATGTGAAGCCGCGGCGCAGGCATGATGCCGCATCAAAACGTTTTCATACAAAATTTACGTAGGCGACGTGTCGTGAATTACACTCAAGCGGTGCGGCACAGGTACTCCGTTCTTTCGTTTCCTATAAATTCCACGCCTGCGCTGCGTCTTCACCTTACGCCGTTTCTGTATAATTCGCGCCTAATATAAGCCAAAGGTCACTCAAACAAACTTCTAAATTTCATTTTCAAGAACAACAATGACTTGCCAGCAATAATCCCGAAATACCCAAACACTAACACCAGAACAAATACCACATAATTATTTACAATTCAGCGTGAAACATGCGAGTTCTGTAAAGATACGTCCGACATTAACTATTGAAGGTGAAAACACACATTCTGGACTAATGTCCATTGTAAAGGCAACAAACTACCCCCAATCAAACTAACGCCCGACCGCAATTTGTTTGAAGGCGAGAAATATTGTGTTCCTTAGTGTTGGCGGACTTGTGGGGTTACACGTTACACGCGCTAATGTTGCCCACCTGGAGATAAAGCGAGCTGGATATTTGTGCATCCGAAATAGAAAGGGAATAGTTAGTGCTCTAGCTAGAAGATATAGCAATAT
Organism: Noctua janthe; assembly: GCA_910589295.1. NCBI lineage: Eukaryota > Metazoa > Arthropoda > Insecta > Lepidoptera > Noctuidae > Noctua > Noctua janthe. The sequence continues at coordinate 8,915,541 of OU342560.1, forward strand.
AAAATTTCGAAACGGTTAGACTCTACCGTGACCCATGGGCTGGTTTTTACTTTGGCCAGAGACTAAGCATTGTCCTACTTCGTGGTAATGACGTCAATTTCTTGGGCTTATTACTGTTTGAGAGCGTTGAGAAGTTTAAGTAATTGAATTGCTTTCAATGTCAAATAATTAAAGAAATAGTTGTTATAAAAATCAGCCAACTTTTGTGTATTGTGTATCGGCTGCTCAAAGCCTTCTATTAATTTCTCCAACGATCTATTCTGGGTCATCCATACAACTTTCCTTTCAATATAAATCCACAAAGCCTGAAAAAGGAAAATATAAAAACGGGAAGATTTAAAATATGAATCGTCTGAAACAATTTTAAAATAACGGACAGTTCTATGAATAGAGCGACCTTACCTTTAAACTATTTACATAAAACGTCGGCTGTGCTTACAAAGTTATTATTCTGCTTACAATTTATTCAATTTCTAGGCCAAGAAAGTTGTTGTTAACCTAGATAAATGGATAGTTGATATTTTTATACTTCATAGTTACAAGTATAACTATACAAATAGAATACAAAGAAAAAAAGAAAAAAAATTAAATTGAATTTATTAATTGAAATTTATAAATGTGTTTTGCATTTCAGAAAGTAAGCTTTGAACTGGTTAGAAAGATCCTAGAAGAGTACTTTAATATCAACCAAAGATAAAACTATTCACTATCTCGTGGGTGGCAAGTGCGACTGCTGATCATGACCCTGGGTTCGATTCCAGGGTCGGCAAAGTGTTATTGAGTTTTTCCATCAGGAGTTTTCTCAGTAGCAACCACGGAGTATAAATTTGTGCTAGCATGGGACTTGAACATAACTGACCAAATGTGGGTGTACTATAATTGAGTACACCTCTGCCTAACTCTTTGGGTATTATAGTCGTGATTTTATATTGGGTAATAAAAGATCATCACAAACCCTTTTTCCAAACATTCTTCATCAAGTCTGACTTATAATTAAAGGATACCTACAGCTATAACGGATAATGAATAAACAGCAATCAAAATATAATCTTTGGCGGCGGGAACTTACCAGGGTTGCCTCTCTCCAAGTCTCGGAAAGTTCAATCGTACTTTAAACGAGTTAATCCCCTTTTATTAAATGTTGATGCTCTCTGCGGCCGAGTCGAGATCTCGTTCCTTTGTAACTAGTTAAAATTCGACTTGGTATTGCTAGCTTTTTGGCAATTGTGGGCGATGAGATTAATATTAACTGTACAAAAAATATTAAACTTATTTTCAAGTTTCATTTTTGTTATAAAAGAGGCTTTTTACTGTTATTTGGAGAAAACCACTCGAGTCACATTATACATTAAGAAGATACGCTGAGAGTAATGTAAAGACACTAAGGGCCGATTTTTCAATCATTAGATAACTTTTACCTTGAAGCGTGTCAGAGAAAACTGTCAAAATGACAAACTTATTCGTCGTATAAAAGTTAACTGGTGATTGAAAAACCGGCCCTTAATCAAGTGCCATCACAGACACTCCTATCATATAGTCGGGGCTGCAGCCTAAATTGGTTACGCCACATATCTCATACAAACATGCATATGTTTCAGGTAAGAACATAGGTAGATATAAAAATTATCTAATCTTGTAAAAGCCATCTTCCTCTAAGCTTTTCGTCTGAAAAAAAAATATCAGTGAAACTCCACATATGAATTTACACGGGTATGATAAGTACTGTCTAGGCGCACATGCATGTAGTACCTTCGTAAGCCTGTAAAAGAAAAATTTAATCTATCGGGTCCACAACCGCTCGTATACCGTTTAGTATTGCTGTCTATATCATCAGCGAAGCGTGTTTTTTGCGAATGTGGGCGATCGGATTAATTTTCACGAAATCGTTTTACGGATTTCCCCACTTGCTGTTACTCTTTATTTTACCCCACGGTATCATCTCTAGGAAATTGTTTCCATGGATCCTTTTGGGCTTTGAGCAAACAAAAAGCTTGTTGGCTGCCGTGTTTATAGTTATTTGTTTTAGGAGCTGATGAAATTGTTTCAAATTGGATTAGTAGGTATACGTTTCTTTTATGAATGTGGTCCCATGTTTTCATGGAACATTTTTAGTGTACAATAGGCTGATATACAGGGTCGAAATCAGCTGAAAAAATCTGCTGTTTCCTACAAAAGTGCAATACTTACCTACACGGTCAAAATATATAGAGGAACAGCTGTTAATATTTTTGAAAAAAAAAAAACGATGAAAGATGATTTCTGTTCGGAATGATGTACTGAATACGTGGTAACCGTTTGTGTCGGTCGATGTCCCTTCCACCCTGTATGAGAATCACAGGATTATTTTTTATGTTGAACTGTAAAAGCATATAAAATAAGTGTAGACATTAGAGCCAGGTAAACATGAACCTATTCAAGTTTTGAGTACCTGCAATTACGTGCTGGAATGTTTGTTGGTTACGTCGACTACTCAATTTGCTGTTACCGCTTCAAAATTTGGTTTCCATTCTAAAACTTGTAATAGAGCGGTACATAAATAAATAATTGATCGAGCTACCAAACTTATTCGAGTACTAAACCAATTTGTTTAACTGCGTGGGTATGTTTTGTTCACAAAAGTAAATAACAAACCGCGTTGTTTACGGTATCACGTATAAATATCAAATATACTGAACAAATGAGAGGGTATTACCTTTTGAGAGATAGCGCCGGCGCCGGCGGCGGGCGAAATCATTTCCGTTGCGTCAATCACGTGTCGCTCCCGTCCTGTCCGTCTACATACGTCCACTAATGAGTTCGCGAGCCAGTCCACATCGCATCTAGATTGAGAACTCGCCGCTTAATTATTTTTTGTCTGGTACTTAGGAGTAGCGCAAATCGATATAGAATTGAGTGTTGTGGTAAATAAAGTTTGAACTAGCGTTATGAAGTTTTGAAAGTTCTTGAGTGTGTACTTAGTCTAAGTTTCTTGTAATAATTGGAAAATCTAACCTTCTGGGAACTGGTTTTCTCATCATGTTACCAAAAAATTAATATTAAGAACAACATGGCATGATAAAATCAAAAATAATAAATAGATACAAATTGTAGCTGAACGTTACATCACGTCACTATATCTTTATTGGGCCAAGTTTTATAGGCATCGAAGGCTGTCGCCGCTGACCGCAAGTAGGGGCCCAAGTCGGAAACATTAGGGTGCCATCAGCGTCCATATTTTCCGGCGGGCGCTGAATTTTCACGGAGCGGAGGCCGGTCGGCATCTCGACACGCCTTTGCACTCAGACACTGGCGTCGGATGAAGTGGAATTGTGTACCCTAGTGCCTCTCTTCGGCAATATTTTTACACACTTTTACAGTTTAAGATGTGGATTTTGTCCGGCAGTTACTTTGGATCTTGTATAGGCGTCTTATGTTACGAGAGGTTTAAATCTTCGCGTTTCTGATTATGGTTTTAATCTTAGCTTTGTAAAACTATTTTAAGAAAAAAGGGATGTTAGTACCTAAAAATAACTTCTTCCATTTTATACACCAATATAATCCGCAAACCGTGTCATCAATCTAGTAGACCGCGTAATTTACTTACAACATAGACTGGAAAAGAAAACTTTGCTCACGGCCATAAAAAATAAACATCTTATCTCATAAGTTCGGGCAGCTCTCTGTGAAATGACACCTTTGGGTATCTTTGTCGCCCAACAAACGCCGCGTGAAATTGAAACAGTCCGGTCCACACTCCAGAAAATTTCACGACGTCAAATTCCTCCCTTTTGATTCTTTTTAATCCTGGTAAAACAGTGTAACGCTTTGGGAACGAAATGTTCACTTTGTGTATGGATACCTCTTGTTTTATTTTATATTTTAGTTAAAAGTGCCTACACATTGTTAAAAGCACCTTTATTTAAACGTCATTATTTGAAAAAATACAAATTTAACGAATAAAATCCTTGATATGCTCTTTTGGATAAATTAAGACCGTAACAGTAAATCGTTGGCAAATCAACAGTATACAAAAAAAAGCAGCACAAATGTATAGAAGCATGCTAAATCAACAAGCAGACAATTTTCTTCCACAGGAAGCCTTTAGCTTGCATAACAGCTTAATAAACACAAATAAAACCCTGAACTTAACAAGTAAACCATACCTGCAACTAAAAACAACCTTCAAGTAACACTGCACTCTAAACCCGCTCAATAAAGTGCATAAAGCAGCGCCCACAACACTAAACAAATTACGAGTTCGCATGTAATGAATACGTCTACGATCTATCAGAATTAGAAGACCCTTTCGCTGTCAGTCGTATGATCGATGTGCGGAAATGAACACCATCTTTTTCTAAGAGTGTGTGATATAGCGCGGAATCATACACACTTCATCACCACGTACAGACGTATGCACAAGTTTTATTAGAATGTTTACAAGTAGTTTTAAATGTGTTAATTAGGAATGGTATTAGGTGTCATTCGTCGGGAGAATATTATTGAAAGAAAAATGTGAATTAAAATACAGTAAGTGTGTTACAAAACACAGTACCAAATCTTCAGATAATTCTCCTGCTTCTGTGGATAAAATAACATGCCATATATCATCGAAATGCGGTTGTATAAGACAGTAGTTAATGCCCACAAAGAGCAAACTGTCCCACATGTGATAAGTGGCAAAAAAAATCCTACAAATGCATCCGCCACCGACGCTCAGAATAATTTATTACGAAAAGGATTTTAAAAACACACATCGCCCGAATCCTCGGATAAAGCTGTTTTAAGAATATGTGGGAATTCTTTCAGGTGATCCTGGGGAAAATATATATCATTTCTACAAGCTGGGAATAAGAATTCATTTGAATTTATTTTAGCGATGAGAATATTTGATATTGAGGTAAAATTAACATTTACAAGATATGTTCATTATTTGTATTTCAGGAGTTGCTGTTGTCGCCCATGGATCTGTAAGAAAGTAGTAACACGGATTTATATATTCAAAACTACAGGCACAAGTTGAAAAAAAAATTGTAAATGGCGCACTTCAAATTCGAGACATTTTTACCAGTCAACCTTAAGGTGTTGCAGTGACAGTTAATAGTAACAAGTTCTATTAAACGAGATAATATTGAACAATACCTAAATACCATTTTGACCATTGTCATAACATCACAAAGTGATGCCATCGTAATATTAGTGAGGACAAAGAAAACGATATCATTCCTATTCCAACGAGAGCAACAAAATATTGTTTACTCGTCTCTCATCTTTCCACCCGTAGTACAATCGGCCCCATTCAAGTTCCATTGCAATAGCTATTGTATTTGCTGAAGGCTCTACTGCTCATGTCGATTGCCAATCGAACGGTTGGTGAACGCCATTTGCCAGGAATGAAAGGCTGCTTGATTATTTGCTAATCTTGCTCCGACTGTACCATACGGGTTCACAAATGCTTCGCTAAACTCATGCAAAACCATTTTCATTTAGCTGGGAGTTAGTACTTATATATAATTTAAAAGTGCAGACGACGTCCTATGAGAATACACCGTGACTACTGGCAGAGTAATTGCCGTCCCGTCGTGTAGGATATCTACGTCGGATTAATTAGCTGGCTTCCAGCACGAAACTTTTAATCTTTATAATGTGTGCATACCTGTGCACGTTTGTATGCATGCAACGGAATATACAACGACATTTTTCAATCCACTATTCGAATGGAAAACCGAAACATATCGGATATTTGGTCATCGGACTGCCACCGCGAATGCCGCATGTAATCGAATCCGCTACTGAAGCGATCACTGTCTCTGTTTGTATAGAATAACTAAATTATTTGTATTGCTCGACGGTTTGCTGTCATATCGTAGAAATGGCATTGTTTAATATTTATAGTAGTAACAGACTTCGTAGAATTAGTTAGTCTGATGCTTGGAATAGATCACACTGAGATAAAGTTATTAATGTCTTGTAACTAATTTGTTGTTTCCAATAAATTAAGACGTTGTGAATATTATGTTTCCATTAACCAATTGACATTTCTACAATTGGAATATTACTTTAACAAACAGCTGTAGCTATTTTGGTGGTAATAAGTATTTACGGAAAGCGGTAAATATAATATTCATTGACATCATTCATTTCCCTGGCTAGATTTACTCGAAGTGGTTTCGCAATACGGCTAATGATTCCCATACGGACAATGATTAGGGGAGCTGTATCATTGCAAGAGAAGGGTAACTGTATCAGTTATAGACTGTTACATTACTTGATATAGGGCTTATTTTACTTCTTCTTATCATATCGACGGCAAAATAAATTAATTCAGCCCAAAATTTTGGCGACTTTTTTGGCAGTTTCAGCAGCGTCCATTCGATTCTGTAATCTGCAAACATCAGTACGGGCAAGACACGTTGTCGTTTAGTTTACTGTGCATGGGTCAGTCAATGTTCAAAACCCTAACAACCCATATTATGTTCTACTTTTATGTTTATCATGATTTTTAACTAGCTCTTATTTGATCAAAGTAATAGACCTACTGCTAGCTGACTGAATTTAGTCAAAGATCAGTCACAGAGCTTAGCCTGAACTCATGACTAGTTTTTCAAGCCAAACAGTGATTAATTAATTTATTTATTTAACAATTTATGTACACACTAAATACAGGAAAGAAGAATGGAACAGAAAATAGTATAAAGGTTTTAAATTGTTTTTTACAATAATACTTTCTTTTTTTACTACTTTGGACAAATAAGGAACTTGGCTGTAGGACTCGTACACATAATGTAACTATTGAACGTAGTGCCCACAGCGTCCGGTGTCCGCAATCTGTCCGTACCGGTATGTATGAACCTTTATACGGTTAAAAACACCAGTCAAAGTGATAAATTTCCAACTACGAGTGGTCTATGAATACTAAAACCCCCAATAAAAGCTACGAACACAAATATATTCAAAGTGGAACAACTCTAAGAAGCATATTCACCTTTACGTGGAGTTTCTAAAAGATCCACTAGTATTTCTTTTCTCACAGTCGAGCAGGAGAGATAAAGTAAGTAATTTATACAAAGGAAGAGCACTAGTTTGGAAGACGCAACAACTAGCGCCCTCTACGTCTCCCCCCGGAGGCTTCTCGCACATAAATCGTGGATACTGCCCTCTGCGGTGCTCGGCTAACTACCACCATTTATTTGCAGCATCTCTGATTACACACCTACGGACGAAATGTAAGCTTTAGGTACCGGTCTACGGGAATACACTCTTATGGGAATGAAAATAGTATATCAAATTGAAAATATTTATGATTTACCAAAATATCTGTCGCGGAGAAGATCTGGATGAGATTCGAACCAACCAGGAGAGCAAGACAGAAAAGAAATTATGTAGATGTAGATTGGTAGATGAAAAAGCTGCCAATGTTTGAAAAAAAAAGTATCAAAACAATGATCATAAATTTCCTTCAATTTCAATTTAATCTGTTTCCATTGAAACCACGAGGCGTTGAAAATAGATCAGTCAAGAAGATGTTCTAATAAATCAACTTATCTAGCCACAAAAACAAGGGATATATGTAACTGCCTCGTAGAATTGGTCCAGTGGTGGCAAGTCGTACTGCTGAGCAACCCCTAGAGTTGGATTCCCAGGTCGGGCAAAGTGTTATTGGGTTTTTCCATCAGAAATTTGTCACTGACAATAGGCTTGCCCCCTAGCCCCTCTATTACTAGGGACTTAAACATAACTGGCGAAATGTGGTCGTACTATTAGGTACACCTCTACCTCCCTTCGGGGACTACAGGCGTCATGTAATATTCATTCATCACTTATCCAACAGAATATTAGTAGGTTGGTTTTCTGGTTTCTGACATTCCTCTGTTTCCATTTATTTTGCAATTGAAAAAATATTTTCCCCTTTTAAAGGTTTTTGTTACATCAGATTTTTAAATAAATAGTTTGCAAGTTACGAGAGCATTTGATTACGCTCAATGCTACCGCTGGGCTTTGCAGCGGATTATGATATTTGGATCGCAAAAAAACGTGGATTCTGGGAAACGTTATTAATCATCGACAAACTGAATGAGTTTTTATTTTTTGTTTCTAGGATTTAAGTCGGAACATGGAGGATTTTCGTAAAGTTAGAAAAACAGGTTTTTGTTTTAAAGCACTAAAGCTTTTAAAGCATATAAATCATTTTGTAAGTTTGAATTTGTAAAATTGCGTTATGTCATAATAAAAAAAAAGATCAGCCGCATTTGCTTAAGAAAAAACATTCTAAAGCAAATGCAGCTGCGATTTTTTCGCAGCGAAACGAAAAATATGAATCGACCATTTTCTTAATTGTCACTTTTACTCAACCCGAAAAAATCCAGTATTCCTCTCACATAACCAAACGAAAACCCACTCAAAAATGCACCAATGAAAATAGTGATTAATTAATCAAAATGCGTCTTTGTTTGTCCTCCAACTGAAGTTAACCTTTCAGAATGGAGCGTTCAAATAGAGAGCGGTCGGGGGTTGACTCAGCTCTTGATTCCCCGTGTAGCAAATGCAGGCCGCTCTCTCGACGTTTGTCCCTAGCCCCGCATGCGGGGAAAAATTAGATCCTCATTGATGTTTGTTAATGAAATGGGTGACGCTATCGTCATTGAAAACTTGCCATTATTAATCAAGAAGAGCTAAGAGTTCTTTGCTTGGATATTGACGCCAAAGAGAAAAACTATTTAGGGAATCAATATATAATTTCCACTGACTGGGCGATCTAAACCTATTTCTTTTAGTAACGTTGTATGCTCCACTGCTGGGCAAAGATCTCCCCCATTTCCTTCCAGGTACTCTTCTTCTGCATGTTCCTCTACATCTAAAATATAGAAGTAAAATGTTATATTTAAGGTTTCATCAAACGGACAAATTGTGGACAGCAGACACTGACAGATACTTCTCTACAATATCTTTTTTTTTTTTTTTTTTGGATGGGAAATCATCAAATGACCCCCCCCCACTCTGGGCGGAGCGGAAGGGAGTGTCAGACTTGTACTGACTAAAACCCATCCATGTTCCTTCTTTGCCCTTTGTGTTCCAGGGCCACGGTGTCTCTTTCGAACAGTCCCGCAGCTCTACAATATCTTACAGTGTCCCATGCCTGGAGCCGCGTTCTTAAGTCATCCAAACCAATTCGCTCGAATCTTTATAAGGCGATTCTCTGACAACATCGCGCAGTCGGGCGAAGATTTGGTGTGCCGGTGCGCCGTGCGGAGAGGGGGTGAGCGCCGCTCGTCCGCGCGGTCTGGCGGTGTGCGTGTGTTTGGCGTCAACGGATTTCATACAAGCCAATGCAAGCGACGTGAGATCTGCTTTACCGCCCGATCGCGCGGATGAGCGGTGTCGTGTGTAAACTACCTAAGCCCTATCCTCTCGCTTGCTTTCGATTGCAAAAAAACCGTCGAACTTTGCTCATGAAATAACATTAGTTGCCAGAAGCAAGTGAGTAGTTATTCGTTTCATTGTTTTCGGTTTATGTGTTGTTATTATATCGAATAAAACTATTCAACAGTTACAAGAAACGAACTCACAAAAAATATTAAATAAGATCTACCTTTTGTTTCAACATATAGATATTATTGTTACCCCACTCATCCTTCAAGAATATCAACATAATCTTGATCTCTTCACGACACATTAATATTTATTTGGTGCTGAATTTATCGTTACAAAATTCAATTTAGTCGACGACAGTCGAACGTCCTTTATCTATGCACAGAAGGTCCTTTTATTTGATGGGCTCTCTGGGAGACCCGTGCCCCTGTGAACTACGGGAAATGGTAAAAGTATGGACATCCTTTGTTACAGGAATGTCTCTATTTTCTTTGAGTAACGCGTTTCTTAATTATAATGCAGGTATAGTACACAGAGCAGATACACGTATATATTAATCTACTTGCCTCATGTTTTATGTATCAAAATTTACGCAAAAGACTGTCTATATGACGTTTCGCCTGAAATCCCCGAAGGATTAAACAGAGAGAGATCACACATTTCGCCAGATATGTTTAAGTCCCATTGGAGGGAAAGCCATTTGCCATCAACTGGACACAAATACAGACTCCGTGACTGCTACTGAGAAATTCCTGATGGAAAAACCCAATAACAAACCCAGGAGCAGCAGCGAACAACAGCTCACGCTCAGCAGTCGCGCTTACGACCACTAGACCAAGCAAGGAAATTGTCTGTTTCTGACAAAAAATAATTTTATGAAGTATCAATCTTCTTACCTAATCAGATTATTTATCTATAAACCTGAACAGTTCCTTAAGGATAGACTATGAATATTATATTTTTTACTAGTACTCAAGCGAAATTATACAAATACCTATCTTAAAACGATATTATTAGGTTTCCCGTGGGCTGTTGTTGTTTACTAAAGACTAAATAATCAAGTATTATTCCAAGAATTTGTTTGTTTTTGCATTTGTTTAATACTTATTCCAAATAAAAAAACAAAATTAATCTTTTAGAATTAGGTCATTATTGTAAATAACTTTATCTTCCCGAAAGCAATCCCTAATTTCAAAATGTGAAGTAATTAAATACATAATATAAAGCAACTGTATCTAAGATCGTATCTCTCATAAACCAACGTTGAATATTCATCACATTTAGATAGTAGAGGCCGATAGACCCACATCAGAAAAACATCAAAAATGCATCAAGCGGAAATATCCGTCGACATTGTAGGAACAATATTGCGTCTCACGCGCCGCCTGCCAGGGTAAGCCTGAGATCTAAACTTAGTATGGTAATATCACCCCAGGTCACAATGGAAAAACCTCGTTAGTAATCTAGAATGTTAGATATATCTATGATATTATTTCATGTCATGTTTATACTGCGATCATTTTATTTTAACCCCGCCAATTAACTTTGTTTCACCACGAATATTTCAGAAGCACGCCACAAACTGCATTCACATTCCCCATGTAAACATTCATGAAATTGCCCGCAATAAAATATCGTCCTAACTCTCGGCTCTCATTTACATGGTAACATTCATAACACAATGAGGGAAAATAAAATTAATTTTATGAAAAACATAACTTTGGCGAATTCGTTAAGGGCGAACAAATTGCCGGGCCCGGGCCGCGACGTGACAACGAGCGTTCAGTCACAGTTAATGAGAGGTCACCGCAGACGCGACGTGGAGCCCCTCACCTACCCCTAGCCCCCCCCCCCCCCCCCTCAGCAGCCTTGTTTGCTACCATATTGTTTGAAATGGCGACCCGTCTGCCCCTCTGAAATATTATCGGCACTTCGCCAACTTTTTAATTATGATCCCTAACGCAAGGTGTGATTTTGTCGTTTTTTTAACCACCCCTAACGTTACCCCTGAAAAAACAACACCAAGTAGCATTTCTAGCAACAAACAAAACCATTCCCGATCCATTTTACAATGAACAACTTTCACAGTATTGTATAACAACAAAATGTTATATTTTTAATCATACAGAATCCGTTTTATTTTCTCTTTTGAATGTGTATTCATGTTTCTGCTCTCAATATTGTTTCGCGGGGCAGCATACACAATATCATCCTGCTACCCGACGGCGGTGTACCTACTATTCGAAGCATTTTCTACGAAACACGTGTGCACGCCCCAATGATTATTACTTCTCATACAGATTCGTATAAGTTGGGTGTACTCGTGGTCTGAACAAATTCCATGCCGTGAGTAAACGTACTTGTTCATAAAACGTTGCAGTTTTCCAATATGTAATATGAAAGCTCTACATATCAATATTGTAGGGAGCATTAAATGTATTGGTTTGAATATCTAAGCAAGGTTACATCTTACCTTCAAACTTGTGTACAGGCCGCAGCATTTACGTAATTCCCACCTCGCATAGGTCAGATAAGCAAAACACTTGAGTAATAGTCTCAAGCAGGTACCTATCTGTAAATCTTGCACACAATGTGGCGAGAGGGTTTATAAACTAATATTAACAAGCACGTATCACAAACCGCAAGATCATGAAAATTTAGCCCGATCCCTCTCGGCATGGCATGGATAACTTCCATGTTTGGCCTCCATACATTATTTATTACATTAGGTTATACCTTGTTTACATTGGTTGCCTTTTGGCAAACTACCCGACCCACCGCAGCTAATACGGACAAATTAATTTCCATTCAGTGTTTACCTATTGATGTGCTTGTGTAATTTGTGTCAATGCTCCTTTGTGCATTTATAACGAATTGTATGCCTGAATGCTTATGCTCAGCTAATATTGATGTCAAGTATGCTTGAGGCCTCGTTTGACGACCAAGAGTTGTGTTGTATGTAAGTAAGTACTATTATTCCCATAACTTTACACGTCTACTTTCAAAATCTTTAACAAAAAAGATGCTCGCCGAATAGATAACCTATTCTTTTTTTAGAAGTTGGTTAAAAATAATTAGATCTAGCTATAGTTTTAATTTATTTCACGCACTTAAGTGTTATAAGTAAGATGTAGATAACACTGCAATCGCTGCAAGCTGTTAAAAACTTCTCTTTCGTCGCTTAGAGGAAAAACGTGGACGCGCTTAGCGAGGAACGCCCATTGCACTTTTATAGCTCTTTACACGCGATTAAACCAACACACATTTAGAGATAAAGCTTTTCGATGTAAACTCTCTCCCCACATAAATGTATAGGAAAAATCAGCTTCCAGTCTCCAGTAATTAAAAATCATTCGTTTGTTTTTGAAAGAAACATTAGGGTGAATCCTGATGCTAAATTTTCCAGTATTAAAAGTTTTGCAATTTCGGTCAGATTTTGTTTTTTTTTTAAAGGTATATACTATATACTACACACTACTATATACTATATATGTTTGTCATAATTGTCATGATGAATTTACGGGTATTATTTTATAAACTAACAAACAAAGAGTAGATCAAAAATAAAGCTAATAGTTATATAAATTCTTCGTAGATAGGCCTTACTACCTGAGTTTATAGTACCTAGTCGATAATAGGCAGAAAAAAATTGTCCCTAAATAAAAACGTGATGTGACTGATATAATTAATTTAAACTAGTATTTAGGTCACCACCAAAATACTTATTTCAATTATTGAATTTCAAATAAACTTAATCTCAGGTGCCTGTAATTACCTGTCACGAAGCTGCGCCGACGCAGAGCTTATCGACAAGGAGCAAAAAGTTTGGTATTCCTACCTGTATAAGCATGTTTTGTATGAATTCCATGGCCTTACCATGCATAACCTTCATGCTACATGCCAACTATTCAACCTTGGTATATGCTAAAATATTTTGCAGATTCTAAATCAAAACAACAGTATTTCACGTTGTTAGGTATGACAAAAGCAAAGATATAAATATGAAAATTTAGTCAGTAAATCATTTCAGTAACGAACACGGCTAGTTCTAAATAAACCAATACGTATAATTTAGGGGGTCGTATGAAGTGATTAAAGTAACATTTCCAACTAGTTGTTGGTGTTGGGGAAAATTATAATGCTGTTATCGGTCAAAACAGCGGACTCCGCAAATTACTACCAAATTGGTGACATAACTTCGTGAAACTAGTTCAAGTTCAAAAGGCCAATTATATTCGCGTAAACTTCAATAGTTCAGATCATTACGAGGTGAAATTACATTTGGAACTTAGTTGGTTTAATATAAACTCAATTGCTTTACTTTTTCATCATGATTCAAGGCTCCATTCCTCCTTTTTTTTTCCTTTTTATTATTTTTGTGCAAAGTGAGTGACTTGTGCACTGTTTCATTTGAAAGATCACCCAATAGACAGGTTTCAATGAAAAATAAAACGTGAAAAGTCATCAGAAAGAGAAAAATTAAAAACCAGGATACATTTATTTTAATTTATTAGAGTGTTGTTTTCCATCGACACGCAGTCACCGTTCTTTTCACAAAAACAAAAGGTATTTAATTTATCATATTTCTTCCTGGCAACAGGGAATATTTCACATGCTAAATACAATACCGGGTAATGTTCACTTTCATATGTATTTACAAAACAAAGCTGAACTAAAGCAACGAACAAGGCAGCATTAAATTTATGGAGGAGTGAGGAGGTAAAACTCGTAAAAGTGCCTCATATGTCAATACCTTTTGAAATACGGTAATGGAAATACGAAATAAAACAGAAAGCAAAGTATGATTAGTGAGTGCCATATGTCCCATTGGCGCACTTTACGGCGCGCGCTCCTGCAATATCCATTTCAATACGATATATATTTAAATTTTCAACTCTATGGATATTTCGTGTAAAAGTTAGTTTTATGGGTTCACTGGTTAAATACTCCGTCATCTGGGTATTGTTGTTTAAGCGTTTATTTTAGTGACGGATATATTTTCATAACCATCTAGGTACTACCGTGCTCACTGACGGTCGACAACTTCTCAACCTTATAGCTCAGGGCATAAGGGTAAAAACTGGTTGACCATCAGTGAACTCTGTAGTACCTTTTACTATCTTGAAAAAAAATATATAATCAGGTAATAGACAAATCTTGTTACAGCAATTAGATCACCTTGATTCGCAGTTAAACTACAATAGGAACTGAAAATAATAAAAGCAATCTCTTTCTACAAAGTTAATTTTCATGTAGACAATTTAATTGGTCATTACACTCAGAACAAATCCATTCAATTCCACAAGAAAACCAAACAACCGTATTATTAAATTGTTATTGTCCTAGGAATGAATATGGATTAGCAGATTTCTCAGCAGAGCGTGCAGCGTTCAGTCAGTGTGTTCGTTGGAAACAAACGAGGCTCCAAGTGCGGCGCGGCCACAATTGTAATCGAATAGGAAATAGGAAATGTCTAGTTACTATTATCTGCTACTACAATCTGTTTGGTCACGCTGGAATGAAGACATTTTGCAATTTTATGCTTTGTTTACTCAGTATGTTGAACGTAAAGACAGGTAGAACCAGTCTGTATTCAAAACATGAAGGAAATAGGCAAATCAATGAGCCTACCCGACTCCACCATTCGATACAAGTAGTTTAAATTATCTACAATTTTGACTATTTGGAAGACAATGCCTAAAATTAGGACGAAAGGTTATTCTGACAAGAGTCCGACATGGATACTTTATCCAGACAGACGAAAACAGACGGGTGTTTAAGCGACCGCAGGACGCCCATAAAATTCAAAAGCCTTGCGGAACACAGCTATCTGTCGAGTAAGCTTTGCAAACAAGAAATATAGAATCGTTTATTAAACTGCCCATTAAAACCAGATTTATACATACTTGTTATTACATAATTCAATTAGTTGGACTTTAATGAAAAGTATGTAACATAATTGTTGTATTTTCTTAATGTTAGTGCAGTGGAAACATTACAAGGGGAAGTTGAGGGAGCGTATGATCACGGACGTAACCGCGGCGGTGCCCGTTCGGTGCTCAGGTGAGATTAAAAGTCCGGAGCAGTTGTTTGCGGTGGCGTGGGGTCGGCTCTCAATGCACATGCACTCGCTACACTGACGCCAGTGCTCGCTATGATTAATGTGCACACCATTCACCTACAAATAAATGTAGCCCACACCAGGGATATATTGCACCGTAATTTTCAGGTTTCATATTCATTTGTCCGTTTTGTGCTAGATCAAAGCTTGCGAACGCTTTTGCGTCGGGCGCGGGATTGCAATGTGTTATATTGTATGGATCTTAGCGTTTAGTAATGGTATGAGTTGTCTGTAAGTCTGAATATCGAATTTAGCTTTACAATCGTGGTATTATTATAACAACCGACATTTTCAATTTAAATCTGTTCATTACTTATTTAATTTCTGACAAATGAAAAAATCGCACGGGCCGGTCAATGTGGCGACACTTGGGGATGGTCTATGTCCAGCAGTGGACGTCTTTCGGCTGAAATGATGAAATGAAAAAATTAATAACTTAGAACTTAAGTAACGCCTTGCAGAATGTATCCTCCTCATGTGGCTGTAAGTTTCTTAAATGGCAACCACGTACTTGAAAGCGGAATGTTGGAAGGCCTGCCCAAAATTGGACCGATGACCTGGTGAAGGCTGTGGGAATCGACTAGTTGCTAGAAACACAGGACGTGGCGATGTGGCGACGCTTGATTATGTCTAGCAGGACACGTTTTTCTGCTGATATGAATATGATACTCATGGCAAGAAGAAAAGCACACAGTAAAGTCCAATTAAATAAAATAACTCGCTGGGTAACTCTTTGCTGATAAATGCAACACGTATTGTAGTTCCAATCAAGATCCTCATAGTTAACTCAATAAGTAATACGTAGTTAGCACAAGCGATCGGCGAAGGTTCTCAAGGTGGCGTAGAGATTTATCGCGTAGGCTTCGACCACAAACGGGCGCACGCGGCAAGACTGAGCTACCGCGCCTGGCTGACTGATGCCTTACATTTGTTTAAGCTGATTTACTTTACAAGCACACGTTTGCATGACACTGATTTGTTTTGTTTAATTTTTAATGTCTTTTGATGACGTCATGACTGCATTGGTTTATTCTTTCTAAAGAATCAAGGCACGGTTCTTATGACTATCAAGTTGTATGGTCAGCCACAGATGTACCTATGGTAACCATTATACAGGATACGCAATTAACATCGTGATTGACGGAGTGTAGAGGTCACTCGCAGAGACGTGCCCGCTCCACGTGCCTCCCTCAGTAATCGGCCAGTTATATTGGTGAATCTCGTTGATGATAGTACGTCTCATCTGTTCTTACTCCAAAGTTTGATGATAGCTATAATAAACACGCCCTTTAATAAACACGCAACTGAAGGTTAACCCCACCATAATTAAATATATAATAATATCGGTATAAAATTCGGCAGTTCGCGTTCACCTCAGACAAAGTTTTCATTAGGAGCGAGCGTAAGTTTGCGGCGAGTGTGCGAGTGGGAACGTTTGGCACGATGCTGATAACACAACAAACAACTTGTTACAAACGTGTTTAGTTTTAGTTATTGCTTCGAGTTCGACGCTTTAACTCATTGCTCTAATAATGAAGAGGGTAGGCAGTAATTAAGCTCGGTTTTGTATGAGCAGTTTGAGCGGTGATGATGTTGTTTGAGGTGTGTTTAAGTTGAAGGTGTTTAGTCATTTATGGAATTGTCACGACATATATAAGATTATGCAAAGGGAAAGTAGTTAATGGAGCCTACACACCAAAACCCATACCAACTGAACGCGTACTAAAGTTACCGAGATGTTGAGGCTTAGATGTATAGGCTCCATAACTGCAACAATTACCTACTTTGTCATTACATAATCTTGTCAATATTGTCAGCTAAAAAATATCCAAGCTTGGTTTTTACAGAAAAAGCATCTACTCATAATGTATGCTACAGAAAGCTAGCAGCGCAAAAGGGGATACGTTAGTAATGACTAGTGTTTACTTTTAATCCGTCACAGAGCCAGTGCAGTGATGAATTTTTACACAAGGCCTCGTCAAAGTGATACAAGATTAAATTACGTGCGGGCGCGTGGACTGCTATTCGGATTCAGGCCAGTCTAACAAATTTTGTTGTTTTTTTTCTCGTACCTACATTCGTTTGCCGGATGTCAAACAGATCTGTAAACCGAAATCAAATTGGGGAATTTGTCCGGATTGGAATTTGTGGAAAACGTCAGCTATATTGGCGTTTTAGGTGTGGTATAAATTCATTTTTTATGAGTATCAAATTGCCAATTTGAGTGTTAAAGGCTTGAGCCTTGTTTGCTTTTGCTACAGGTACAAATAAGCGATGTTTTTCCCGCATTTTTTAAATTCCAATTGATTTTGGAAAACATGGCCGCACGCTGAAAATAAATCGAAAAAAAAAGAGACACAGGCAATACAAGAAATAATATAATAGAAAGTACCTAGGAAGGCTTTTAAAACGTTTGAAAAGCGTTCCAAGGTATTTTAAAATGCAAAAATCAGAAGGCCCCCACAAACGTACACACTCAAAACACCCCCAAACATCATCCCCACGATAATACGAAGGTGAAAACTGGCACATTAGACGTGTATTTTACTGGCCGTCTTTTGTACTGTGTCCGTTACACCATGTTAGGTAAAGGTTCAGGAAAAGGAAGCGGTTTATCTGTGCTCCGGAACTCAGGAAGACGAACGCGGGCTCCGTCGGGCTGCGTTGAATTCCTTTAGGCTTTACATTTGTACCGAATTGCGATTGTGTTGTACGCGTATGGCGTGTCACTGGTAAGAGTGTAGGGGAATTTGTTTGAGTGGTTCTGTTTTTGTGGAAAAAGAAATTCGAAAGGTGAGATTGGTATTTTTATTTTGTTTGAATAACATGTAACTCCAGCTAGGTATTATTTATGAGGTCTTAGTAATGCCACTTTGTAGAGTGTAGACATTGGATGTATTATTTATTATTTGTGTTCAGAACGCTTTGCACCACTGTTTTAAGACTATAACAGTTTAACAAAACTGGACTCTCGTCCTTTCATTACCTACTTCTCATCATTGAAAGCTAATGTATACTTCGTATATTGATCAAAACCTACTCGATATAATTTCATTAGACGCTCTGAAAAACTACTGTCCGTAGAAATGCAGGTATCGGTTTTATTCTGGTATTTTCGATGTTACATTTTCTACCCAATTCAACTTTTATCTGGTTGCCGAAATTATTCCAACCAAAAACCCCGGCACAATTTCTTTACTGACTTCCATAAACATAAACTATTACACAAAGGGTATGTAACGCAGCATTTTTGAATCCCCGGATTATTTCAATAACATTTTCTTTCTGAACGCTTGCCAGTGCACCGTTTTATTTTCTTATCTTAAGGAAATGTTTCCCTGGCTTTGTCTCCTCTGCAACAAAGCGCGCGCATCAGCCGTTGGTCGACCTTCAGGGAGCGATTTTAAACGAAATACTAGGTTCCACCCCTGTTTAACCACTTTTAAAGAATCCACCCTACTAAGGGAGAATATATAGTTATTTCTCTACGTTGTACGTGTATATTAGCTTCAGCCTGTATCGTAAATTCTGGTAAAAAGTGTCACGACTTGTGGAAGTTAAGAAACTTGGGATACTTACTGCGGCTTTTCACTTTGTCGACAATAAACTCTTCGAAATTGAATAACATACATCAAGTAGAAATAGTAATTGAATTTCAGTTCGAGAAAACTTCGCACTGGTCGGGAAAATAAATAAAAAATGCGCATTGAGTGTCGTTATTTTTAATACCAAAACATTCAAAGAATATATTTATTTTATCTTATTTTCATGATGCTGGGATATCTGAAAACGTTCACAGGGTTTCATGGCAGGTATTTAGGATATAAAAGAAGAAACCGACTGCTTAAAATGTCAATATCATAAAAGTAGAGTACTGTAAGAACATAGAATAAGCAAGCGCTTGCAGCATAATACTTTGGATTACATGGTAGTTTGCTAGAACCACTATGGTTAGGTTTGTTTCTGATTACAACTAAAGGGTGTAAATAGACCCTTAACGAAGCCGAAAGGCACTTGGTCTCCCTGTCTTTGCGATCATTTTTTTGTTCTAGACCATGCCCGGGTACCTTCTAGTTACGGAGATATCGGGGGTCAAAGTTCCAACTTTTTCACAAGTTTTTTTTAAATACTTGTTTTTAATGTAAGATTTTTACTTTACACACCTCCACGACCCCCGTACTGTTCAATCCATCCAACAGCACAATGAGTTGAGTGCGTTCCGTCGAGTCCTATCGTAAAACGTGATATTTCACCCAAAAAAAAAGTTGCAAAAGCAATAATTTTTGCATAAAGTTACTCAGTTTGATGTACACAATGCTTGGTTGACGGTTTCGTGAAGGGTCTGTTTACACCCTGTATATGTAACCCTGTATATGTAACCCTTTATGTACTGTACTCTGCTCTGGGGGGTTACCATGACATATTAAAGCAGGAGTAATTCCAGTGTGGGAAAGAGACAGAGCTATACAGGTCGTCTAGCGCCATCTCTTTCCCACACTTGAATTACTTCTGCTTTAAGACGTCATGGTAGGCCACCTGAAATGTTAATGTGACCTAAATTTTATGCTGATGATAGAAAATATAATTACTAACCAAGTATTTATATTGCTTCATACTTTAATTAAAGCGGTGTGTTTTTTGTTTATTTTTTATGTATGTAAACATAAAATACTTAGCGGGACATTACATTAAGATAGAAGAGCATAAAGGTACTGATTATTTCATGAGAAATCTCTTCCAGCAGACCTGCGAGAGGAAAGTTGGATTAGAAATGTAAATTTTGAATTTTTTGTGCTCACACCTTAAATTATTATTATAATTCGATACGTGAGGATTTGTAGTTGACTTTCTGGTGACTAAGGTTTCCTTTTTTTTTGTTTTTATTAGCAGTAAGTCCCCCATGTACTAAAATAAATAAATAAGTATCCCGAAAAACCGTCAACAGCAATACCATGTTGTTTACAAACCGAACCCTAGAACAGTGAATTGGCGCAACTCTTACAAGCTGTACGTAAACGTCTACCCACAAGAAATACGAGAAAAGCTAATGACGCTATTTCCTTTAACCCCTACCGCACTGCAGCTACATTCCAAATATAATTTTCAAAGGTGTTCGGTGTCGATAGGTAACACATAAATTTAAACGGCGATAGTAATAGGCTAGTGTTGCTACAGCTTTGATTTAAGACTGGAGCGAGCTGAAAATGCAGACGATATCCAATTGCGGATTTGCGTTCCAACTATTTATTTTTTGCAAGGAAATGCTGAGCTTTTTACGTGAGATCGTGTTAATTGATTACAGAAGTAAACGAGGGTTAAAAAGTTTAGTCGCCTTCATTATGGGGAAGTGAAAATTTAACGCCGTTTGCGAACTAAGCAGAGCGAAAACAGAGGTTTACCATCATTAATGTAGTACTTAAGGGTTCTATAAAACCTGCGGTAGAAACTTATGTAAGAGCTCTCCAAGATAATTTATTTGCCGAAACTTTTACAGCACATTTCCTATGAGTATACGTTTTACGTTGTATCCTGGAGAAAGGTCTAGTCCCTACAGCGTCTAGCCCCTAATACAGTGAGCTCTTGGATGGCCGTAAGTGGTGTTTTGCACAGCAAACAAATACTCCGTGAAATTAACTGCGCCCGCCGCGCCCCGAACGTTTCGGACGCCTCGATTTCGCTTACCCAGGATATAGAGCGGCTAGATAAGACATAACAAAATCAAGAACGATTTAATATATTTTACGCAATTCCATAAAATATTCTGGTTAAAAACTGACTCTTTGTACGTAATTTATGCTTTCACAGAACATCGCAAAATCACTCTGCGTCTAGCTGGGATTGTTTTCAATAGATAATAGGAGGAAATCCTCTTAATGGTGTTATTAAAAGGCTATTGCATTTATTTTGGGATGCTTTTTAATTTATATCACGTTAATCATTGTAGGTACTTCCTAATTCTTCATTTATCGTTATCACATAACCTTTGCCAAAGATGTTTTCCCTACAACTGCGTATAAGACAAGCTGACCACATAACACTTCCAGCACTTTCGTGAGATCCATTCGAGGGCGTCTACTTATCTTGCTACTGTCGGCCGACACTTTTACAGAATCTCGACTAGTTTTATGTTGTTCTCTGTAGATTTGTCTTAAAGTAAATACATATATTCCAAGGACCGAGAAGCTTTCAACAGTTAACCGGCTGCAGTTCTTTATTGAAAAGCAGTGATAGCCTAGTGATGTGACCATTGGAATGCCAACAAGTCATAAGTCACGAGTTCAATCCCAAGACCTCTGATTTTTCGGTTTCATGTGCGTAATGTATTATTGTCACTTGCTTCGGTGAAGGAAAACATCATGAGGGAACCAAACCAGCATGCCTGATAGATATTTTTCAACGGCATGTAAAGCCAAGTCAGTGGCCCATAGCGGCATAAAAACTCTAACACCAGGTTAAGCACCTACCACACGAAAAAGAAGAAAAAAGTTCTCGGTTGGACACAGGTATCTCTGTAAAATGATAACAAGACACACCATAATAGCTATCTCTTCTAAATTCTTGACTTACATTACCTAATATCGAAATCCACGCATAAATAATATAAGTAGAGAAGAAAGAAAGAGTAAGGTTAACAAAATTATACCTAACACAAACTCAAATATAAATAAACAAACCGTTTCAATTTATTCAAATAAACCACACAAGGCTTTGATTTTGCCTATCGAATAAATGGATTCAAAGATTTGATTTTCATAGCGAGTGACAGATTAACCATTTCGATAAACTTTTTCTGCATGGACTGGCGCGGCAAGAATACGACCGATGCAATAAATTAAACCTCTCAGGGACTGACCCGTCTACGGGTTTAATTAACTTTTCACCAGGCATTTTTAAATGAAAAAAAAAATTAAAGGCAATTTAGTTGCAGAATCACACTGCTTGTAAAGTTTTGAACATACGACTCGAATGTAATCTAGGTAGCTGAAAAAAAACATGGATTTCAGTTTTTTCGGTGATTGTAAAAATCTATACATCTGTAGAATTCAAAATGTTTGTTGTTAGCTAAATTGTTTTTTCATAATAGTTTATTTTTTGTGGACCTTTAACTTAAGTGACAAAATTTTAGTTTATATTTATCAAAACAAACATTATCCAATTAACCAAACAAGCACACAATCAAATGAAAAATTCTAAAAAATATCGCGAGACACGTCCGAAAAATTGTGACATAAATATATAATGCCTGTAATATTGCACCTGACTGCTAAATTTGACATGGGTCTTCTTGCATGTATCACCTTGACAGGGCAAGTAAATTTCTGTCGCATGCCTGAATAAATAATCACGTCGTTTATGTCACAAGGAACCATTGAACACACGGATAGGCTCATGAATATTCAAGTTATATTATCATGTTTAACATTATACGCTCATGTCGGGCATATGTTTTCTTTATTATATTTTATACAGGGAAGGTTGTTTTTAAACGTTGTCTTACTTGGAGTTTTTTTTTTCTAATAGGTTCAAGTAAACAGGACAAATTCCATGTGCCACACATGTTGTTGTTGTTAAATAAACAAAGAAAGAAAAGTAAAATATTTATTAGTCTCACACAGGAAAAAACCAAAATTATAAAATTAACAATAGATTAGTAACTCTGTGCCTGAAAGAACAACCTGCACAATGTACTCCTAAAAAAAAACAGCATCAACAACAACAACATCAGCAACAACAACATCATCAACAACATCAACAATATCAACAACAACAACATCAACAACAACAACAACATCAACATCTGTTGAGTGCTGTCGAACCCATTACATGTTTACCAAAAACTCAACAACTGTGCTATTAAATGAATCTGTCCCCAAAACACATTTAAGGCCACAAAAAAAAAATCTACGACATCTAAAACGGTCACAGGTAAAAAATATAACTAGACAATAAAAATGTTCATTAATCTAAAAAGAGGTGATTATTTTTAAAGTTTACCAAGAAGACTCCAATTCCTAACATGAACATTCGCCTAAGAAATTAAAAAGCTTTTATTTGTTAGTAAACAAAGTGGTATAGTGGCAAACAGAGACGTTTTGGCTAAGGCATAGTAATATATTAAGTGCTAGCACGCGACCTCGCAATAAGTCTGCCTCGCCTACTTCGCCGCTAGATAACAATTATAAATCTTACTAATACTTCTCACTGTCCACACCGAGCTATTGTTTCGTAGTTCTGATTTTATAAAAAACAACCTTAAAACTTGATGGTAGAGTATATTGCAATGCATCTTGCATTACGTTACATGTGGTATTAAACTTTTAACTAGAATTTGAGGAGACTATTACGAAAGTTTGCCATATTGAGTCCTGCATTTTGTTTTCTAATTTACTAACTCATCTAACTCGTACGAGAGGATAGATAACTAAATTCTTAAGATTTTCCTCAACCACATCAACGCGACCAAAGACAACCCTGCATTATTTTGAATGTTTGTGTCGATACCAAAATGATAAAAGTTTTAAAATGGTTTTTGTTGAATCAGATTCGATCAGTATGTAAACAGGATTAGGTAAACATCTTATTGGAGGTTTGCCCAATTCTAAGTGCAGTACGAATTAAGAATTCTGATCAAGTAATCCAAATATTTGCTTCCAAAAAAGTTGGAATGCAATCTAAAAGTTCAGCCCCCACAATCTTTATTCTACCAAAAGAGACTTGATTTATTTCAATCATTCAGTACAAATATAAAGAAAAACCAATACATTTTATTCATAGTTTATGTTCAAGATGTTTTACATCCCTCGACTACTCAACCCCTTCAATGCCGCGCGTAGCAAAGTAATAAAAAACTATGTTATGTTCCAAAATATTCGGCTCCGTTGTCGTGGACAGGACATCATAAAAGCATCAAGAAGCCATCAGAGGTAGTAACAGGTTGTCCCCGCATACAACATTCTTTACATTTTTACCCATTTGTGTAAGATAAATGGTGTGTTTCGGGAGTGTGACATTACCGAAATGCCGAGGGATGTTATTTTAGCAAAAAAATCGGATAGATTTGCAGCATACATAAAAAAGACATACCAAACAAGGGACAAACAGATTTTAATGGACCTTTATTATAAAACCTCAGCTCGATGGACCGACGAAATAAAAAAGGTAGCTGGATCACACTGTATGCGGAAGTCAGAGAACAGGGTGTTGTGTAGGCATCTCTCCCAAGGTGCGCCATATCTATAGATAGACTGAGCTGATTATTAAAAAAAAACCGGCCAAGTGCGAGTTTAATTCGCGCACCGAGGGTTCCGTACAAACTTGTAGATAATGAAAATTATTGCTCTAACTAAAAAACAATCTAGGTTAAAGAACAAACTTAACTTTGCCGTTCGGTCCCTAGACAGGGTTATTGCATCAACCGCAAATAATAAGTTTGTAATACTAAATTATAAGTTTGTTTTTTTCACTGCTCCATTGAGTAGCAGACCTGAACTTAAAATATACGTTACGTTACACCGCGCGTTCGTGCCCTAGCATGAAAAGTTAACTAAGGCCCTAGCCTCAGTTAACTTTCAAATTAACCATAAAATTATCAAGATTTAAGTTTCACACTTTACTCCACATTTATCGATATGCACTACACGGTCGGTTGACTCTCAATGTCGGACTCGGAAAGCGAATACTTTAAACAACGAAAGAAAGTCAGACATACAATAATGCCTATACGAAAGACTCCTCAAAGAGTCCTCAAACTAAATGGTTGGCAAAGTGCGTTATGAGATGTCAATTGATAACTAAAAAAACTATTGTAAGGATAAGTTCAACAAACCAAAATTCTCTACCGCTTCGCATATCACAATATTTTTAAGTGTAGTAATAGATAGAAGACTTATCAAATTTTATTCACACCCAGCAATTAATTCACGTCCTTTCCCAGCAATCAAAACAAAACTTTCATAATAAACTCTCACAAAACATTAATTTTATAGAGAAGTGCGAACTGTCTAGTCTCGGTGACTCGGTGCACCGGAAGTGTTGCCGCGATGACTCGGCAGGGCGACCGGCACGACGCGACAACAGAATAAACAGACCACAGAAGGTCAACAGAAAACGCACACACATATGTCTCGCTTCACGTACAGTATGTGCAAACATATCACAATGACCGACACCGTAGCTATTTTTATGTATAGCATCTCACAAGTCAACCTAGGAGGTTGTCGTCTGCTTAATCGACCAACCCTGTCGTTGCCTCTGCCTTGAGAGTAAGGTCAGAGCTCTATGGGCACCCTCTGTGGGATACGGACCTATGCTTAGGGCGTTGTTGAGGGAGGACAGCAAGGGACAGACTGGATCGGATCAAGCGACTATGACATTCGTTTAAGATTGTTTTATATCACTACCGCGCCGTTAGTGTGTGCGTGTCTGTTGTCACTGGTATGAAGCCGTCCTTCTGTATCTATTTATTACGTGGCGCGACGCTCTTCACGATGTTTATATCAGTTTAAAAGGCGACTACACCGATCGGAGCGTTTCCTTTTGCGACAGCATAAAAGAATTTTCAAGAAATAACGGGTGTATTTGAATAGCGGTATAACATGTTCCCGAATGTTTCTCTCCTGCTTAAAACAGCAATAGTATTGCCTTTTGAATTTTACTGTGAATGTTTTTAAGTTTCAATATTCTGATTGTCGTTTGTTGAGTTTGTTTGTTCACTTTGTTGCACTTGTCGATAGTGATGCTTTTGAATATTCAAATTTCAAATTCAAATTCAAATTCAAATCATTTATTGTTTGTCACATGTAGATAAAGATGTCATAGTCATAATAATTATAGGAGCAATGTAACATACCTATAAGGTGTACAATATTTTTGGCGCTTTGTTGTTGACTTACGTTAATATAATATACATTTACACTTTATCCCCACTTTATCACTCTTTGCATTAGTATAAAATTGTACCATAATAAAGTATTGTAAAAAAATATTTTGGATTAGTCAAATTATACATGTCAAATTATACATAAAATAAAAAGTCATAATAACATACATTCATTAGTCAAGTTGAAACATTGAAAATATTATAGGTACATGTCAAATTATAAATAAAATATAAGTCATACAACAGTCGTCATGGTAAAGAAAAAACAAAATATTTAAACTAACCCAAATTTTTGTCGTTAAAAAACTCGTTTATAGAGTAGTACGCTTTACTTAACAGGAATTCCTTTAGCTTATGTTTAAAAATATTGATCGCTGAAATACATTTAACATCGTTTGGTAATGTGTTATAAATTTTTACTCCCATTCCAAATATACTTGATTTAAATTTAACCGTTCTACATCTAATTCCCGATAGTTCGTTTTTGTGCCGTGCACTTCTAAGTGTTTCATATTTACTTATATCACTTTTTATCATTACTGCCGCTTCATAAAATCAAGTTTGAGTAGACAATTTTATTTTCTTATATTGTTTGCAAAATGAACGCGAATAATGCACAAATCTGAAGTAAACAAGAGTTCATCGCATTTAGATACTTTTCTTCACAAAGTTGAAAGTAAATAATAGCGAATTGGATTAGAGGTATGTTTTTTTATTCATATCCGACGCAACAAAAGCAAAAAATAATTTAGTGACAAAAACCACAGAACAACTTTATTAACACACAAAAGCAGAATAATTGAAATTACAATTCAAAGATATCTTTAACAAAGTTTAAAACGATTCATTGGTTTTCAGTGAGACACCTATTTGAGTGTTAGTACGAGTAATTTACAATAACAATAAATGTAATCAGTTTTATGTACAACAGAACAAACGACGAAGCATTCTTTCTCAATAAAATTGTTTTACATTGAATAAAGCTTTTCGTATCGTTGTAAATCTTTTAAGAATTGCTGTTTTTTGTTCTACGCTGTCTACGAGGATTATTGTACTTGCAATAAAATGTACACAAAGCGAAACTGGGCTACAATCTTTACAAGATTTATTTAAGTACTTTAACATGCTTCGCTATTCTTATTTTAAGGCATATTTAGAAATAACAAATGAATAATTTGAGTAACAATTTACAATACAATAAACTTTCTAATGTATTGAATTTATAAGAAAAAACATTATTTTACTGTTACTTTATTGTTTTTACAGTACAAATTTTCATAAGAAGGGAAGTATTTGTAAATTCTATAGTAAGTTTACTCTATCTATATATAGTATGTAAAGGTTTGAAACAGATCATTGAACTGAAAAACTTTTTATAGGGAACCGACATCATAACGGCGAAAAAAAATCTGTGTTCTCGTACAAGACATACATAAGTTACTTATTTTTACTAACATTGTGAATTAATTTTGTGAACATGAATAATTATGAATGTACTTATATGGATTTTATGGTATCTGAATTAAATGATTTTATTTATTAAATACCTACTCGAACCACGGTGTTGGTCTTATAGAAAATTTAGTTCAATTTGATAGTCTGAATCACATCCTTAAATAAAAACACGCCTTTCTGACACACGCTGTATACGCTTTAAATATACTAGCCATTCTTCTTACTTAATTTTTTAATAAACAAACACTAAACTTTAATCAAGCAACCCCACAGGTAAAAAACACGGTTTACTTATTAATTTTAATGATATAACCAAAATATCGCTGAGCACGCCACTTGGTTGAAGTACGCTTCTTATAAAGGTCGCACGAGTGCAAGCACAAAGTTCACCTGAAGATAATCACTCGAAGGACCCCACTTCAAATGGCACACAAGATAAACGAGAATTCCCTCATTTTTTTTAACAAGTACGGTGGGAAACATTACAGACGTCTTTTGTGTTTAGATTGCCTGGATAAATGTGCTGAGTTTAACTATGGTTTTTGAGAGTTAAATGATAATAGATTTATGTTGAACAGTGGGCTTTGTCATAATAATACTTAAGCAAAAGAAAAAAAAAGCAATTTGTAACATCATAAACGAAAGACCTCCCGTGTGGTCTCTCGGACCATGAAACTGAACAACTTTTGCTCTACGAGTTCCAGAAATCCGACGCTATCAACTGATCAACATGCACGGTAAAACTAAAAACGAGTTATGAATTTAAAAAATCGTAGAACAAAAGTTGTTCTGTTTCATGGTCTTGAGACACCACACGACAGGTCTTGTGTTTATTATGTTATACCTTGTATATTCCATCGGCGTTCTATGGGTTTTTGCTGAGTCCAGTAAGACAAAGACTTGAGTTAATGATTAGTTCAAACTTACCGACGTTTTAAAGTTTCCGATAGTGTATAACATGTGTGTGTACGTGGAAGATGCAAAAGTAGTATCTAAGGTTCGTAGCAGGTTCTTTAGTTTTTGCTTACCCCCACGAAAAAAAGACGTGACTGTATGTACGTATGTATGAATTGATGAAATCCAAAAGAAATAATAAACACAAACTGAATACAAAAATAAAATAAAAACTAAACCGTTATTATTTTATCCTCAGTAATTCTTATCCGAAGCTCGTGGAAGCGTGTGGAATTAGAAATTAAATGTTTAGACGTGTAGCAACACCATTTATCAGGAAGAAAATATAGATCTAGGATATTCTCCAAGGATCTGTTCGAAGTTGCGAGAAATATACCGTGCAGTATCCTACGTAGGTTAAACCGGCTATAAATAAAGGTGCAAACATTGTAACGTGTTCGGAATTTTAAGCAATCTTCCTTGGCTTAGCTGTTAGAAGTTTTCAAATAATACAACAATATTGTGTACATGTTTAAGATTGTTAAAAGTTGCTGGCTGAAATTTTAATGATGAAAATCTGCTTGTTTAATTTAAAAGTGAAGCTTTCTACCAAGTTATGTTTCGTCACTTTGACAAGTAGACAAAAATAAGTAACCTACCATTTTTTTTTTATTTGTTTTAAACAAAAACAAATAAAAGCTGTGTTTGCCACTACATATAATTATTATGACGTTACTAAGTGTTGCAGAATAACACACTATGTTCATAATTAAAAACTTTTAATTTGCATTTTTTTTAAATTGCCAAATCATGAACATTAGACGGAAACAAATTAAATCTGTGTTTATCACTGCATATTATGACGTCACTGAGTGTTGCAGAATAACTACACTCTGTTCATAAAAAACTTTTAATTTGAATTTTTTTTTTAAACGCCGTATCATGACCAATTAACAAACAAATAAAATCTGTCTTTGCCACTACATATTATGACGTCACTAAGTGTTGCAGAATGGACAGAGTGTGTGTCCACAGGATCTCCAAAAAGTCACCAACAACTTTCTTTTGCAAACCGTACTCCGCGCGGTGAAGTGGAAACATCAGTCAGGCCAATATTGAATTATTTATAAACAGACAGTATTGAATGGAGTTAAGGAGTATTCTGACACCAGCTATTGACTGTATGCTTACGATGAGTTATGACTTCTGAATGATGGAGCCTTTTGTGTTCCCAGCCTTTGTTACTCTTTATAAATGATTCTTTACGTTTCTCAAATGGCTTTCTTATTTAATATCTGTACTTTGGTATAACTGGTCTGATATTGCTTTAGATTTATTGTTGTTTGGTTTTTATATTTGGTGTAGCCTTTCTATGCTTTTGGAGCATTGATACAGAAAACATTAAGAATTCGGAACGCAAGAATAATTGTTCGCAGTATCAACTATTTGTAATGATCGAAGCACTACATACTCAATTACTCACTTGATGTAATTAATTCGTTGAAACATTCGAAATCTCCAAAACCACTGACTGCGTAGCCGTCTACGCCATAGTCAATGTGCTACGCAATCTACGCTGTGGTAGCAAAAAAAAAAAAAAACATAGTGTGGGGCAACGTTTTTTTTAAAAAAAGAAAGAGAAAAGAAACAGTACGTACTACTACGCCGTAGACAATTATTGCCTATTGTATCTTCAGAATTATATTGCATTAATTTATTTCATGCCGTCTACGTCGTAGCGGCGGCGCTACGCAATCTACGCTGTCGTTTAAAATATACGTTTTAACTACAAAGCCTAATATTTAACAAGATATATTTAAGACTAATTTAAAAAAAATATTGTTAGCTAATCTTTAAACTTGTACGCAAAACAGCATATCTATTAAACCAGCTTACGAATTCAAATACCGCTTGAAAAGATCCCTATTCACTTGAAACAATTCATCTTTTAAGTGCAAAAAATCCGTTCCTTGTTCAAGAACGAAAGCAATCTAGCAAAAGCGTGCGAATGAGAGCAGGTGGTGATTCACACTTCTTTTTTTTTCTTTCGGCCTTTAAGGTATATATTCAGACTCATTCATGTATGGGGAGCATTCTTAAGTACACCATTTTCTGCGTTGGCCTTAGGTTTATTTTTTGCCAGCTCGATTGGGGATTAACAAAAACATTTCAACAGTTTCAGTAATTCGACGATGTTTCGTAACTTTTTATACTAAATAGGCTTACGTTTGGCCTCAGCTCGCCTGATGTAAAGCGGTGATGTGGCCTATTTTATAACGAATCGAAAGAAATGAGCATTTCGGATTGAGACAGGATGACATCCAATAGTTGAAGCAGTAACAGCGTATAAAACCATGCACCCACGTAGACTGTCCCCGCCCTCTATGCATGCTTCACGTGCAGTTACTTGCGGTTTACGCACAATACATTTAAAATAATATCACCACAACTGTACTCACCTATAATGCAGTTCCGCTTCACTTGTATAAATTTCGGATAAGCCTTGTCATATTGAACATCGTTTTGCTTATCTCGCGATTTACGAACTATACCTGAACGGCCGCGTTCTAACCAAAGTGCATGCGACCGTTACGTTTATTTTTTTGGCGATCCCGAACGCGGGTCAAGCTCAGGTATTCCAAACAACTGAGTGACATAAATGTGAAAATCGTGTATTCGCGCGGCCGATCGCTTTGGTTAGCACGCAGGGTATGAATGTCAACCCTTCCACAATATGAATGTGTAACAGTTAAAAATGTTAAAATGTATTATAAATGTTTAAACAACAAGATCACACACGTCTAACATGGTTACATTGACGGAACTCCAGGGGATTTAAAGTGCACTTTATTTTAGACGTAGGTATTTACATAACTCTTTTATAAGCCACTTTATTTATTACTAGTAAGCTCTTTGGTCTCTCTCATATGGCCTTATATACTTTGAGTTTATGTGTGTGTATTTAATTATGCGTAAATTGTAAATGCAATAACATTCAAATCGTAATATTGGAGAATTGTAACATATTAGAGGACAAACTACTTAAACAGAAAATAACTTGACTTCGATTGGGCATGACCTATATTTTCGAAAATATTTGAAGACTTTAAATTGTTTCTCCACGTAAAAACCAGATTGAATTATCGATGCAAGTTTAACTTCAGGATATTTGCATAGATACTTGTAAACAAATCTATCGCGAACCCACGCTCTATGATGGGACCGACCACAAAATTCAATTACGTGGCAGACAAAATAAAAACGTCCCAGGCAGAGGCGTATCGTTGATTTGTTTTCAGTTTGTTGCTTCTCTTTCTACCAACACAACACACGGATTCGTCACCAACAAAACTAGACCCCTACCAGCCTTAAGTCTTAACAAAAACTGTCTAAATTAGTAATGAATCAGAGGCCATGTTGTCTGGTCATATGAAAGGCCGAACCTCGACATGAGACATGACACTTTTGTCCAGATTTCATGAAGTTTAATTAAACATCTCCCGCGAGATGATGTTTCGTGATACAAGTTGATTGGTAGCATTTGATTGACTAGGGGAAATTAGGTAACTTATTAATGTTTATGTCATTTTTAACATATTTATCATGTTTTGAACATCACCAGACCTCGCGGCAATGTGTCTGGTAGCCATAGTAATTACGTCGTCGTACGTTAAGTCTTAAGTGTCAAGTTCGAACCCAAGACACGCACCTCGGATTTTTCGGATTCATGTGCGTTTTGTATAATTATCACATGCATCGGTGAAGGAAAACATCGTGAGGATTTCAGCATGCTTGAGAGATATTTCTCGACGGTATGTAAAGCCAAGCCAGAGGCCCATGGGCGGCATAAAAACTTCGACACCAAGTTAGGCACTAACCACACGATAAAAAAGAAGTAATTAGAAATGAATGTTTTCTCAATAAAACAGATTCGATGCAAACTTTGAAAAGACAAAATAATTAATGAATCAAAACACTCTTTGTAAAAATGTTGTAAGTAGGTAGAAAATGAGGTTTCAGCTTTTAGACGACAACGAGACGAATTATTAAATTTCGTTTTTTTAACAAAACATTACGCCTGGAAGACTATAGGCAGAGGTGTACTTATTCATTTTATTAATATTAATTCCAACTCAAAATAAAACATCTTTAAGGTAACCAAAACTATGTTACTTGTACAAAAATGCTTTCTCTTAAACGTATCGTGAATTTTGTAGTGGTACACCGTTCGTACGCCGCGCCGTTGGGCTATTGTGAAATATGTCATGAAAATAATGGCTGACAAGTTTAGAGGGGATATGTTCTCTCCTTCGGATACGGCTGGGAGATCAGCGGTAGAATTGATATCAGTAGTGGGATTTAGCGTCCGTGGAAAATAAAGTGTGGACAGTATTAATTTAGATCGAGAGATTCTTTTAGAGTAATAAAAGAGTGCTTTTGAATTTCGTTTCAGTTTTGGTATTATGCTTGTTTTTGATTATTTAACGATAAATATTGGCTGAATATTCATATTAATTAGTTCTGTGTCGAGATTTTTTGTTTAGATTTTCTTGTAATTACGTAATACTAAACTTAACATTACACATTGAAGCTATGTAGCTATTTAGTACCTCTAAAAGCGCCTTATTTTGTTACACAACTTTCAACACTCCCAACCTATTTTCCCAGTAGAAAATTCAACTTAATTTTTCGTCGCAAGGTATCCTAACTTAATCCCACCTACAGTGCTTCAGGAGACAATGAATTAATTCTATTTTACACAAGAGTGCTTTAAAATAAGGAGCCTTTCTTGCAGTGGGAGAAATACCCCGTGAAATTAACTTCAGGTTTCAGTTCACACTGGACACCTCGCAGGTACGGGAGACAAATGGCCGGAGGGGCACACGGTATAGCTATGTTACTTTCCTGAATAGAATCTGAAAAGATAGTTTATATTTTTTATCGGGAAATTGTTGAGAAAGTTTTTTGTTGTGATCATTCCCAAAGAACCACAGATAGGCGGAAATTACTGATTTAAAAAAAGAAAAGCTTGTAAATTATGTCTTCTTAAGCGACACATCTTTTAGTGTTTATCTATAATATATAATATAGCTTATAAAGCTGAATAGTTTGTTTGCTTATATAATATATTAATAGCTTTATAAAGCTGAATAGTTTGTTTGTTTGGTTGAACGCGCTAATCTCAAGAACTACTGGTTCAATTTGAAAAATTATTTTAGTCTTGGATAGCCTATTTATCGAGGAAGGTTATAGGGTATACAATTTAACGCGGACGAATGTCGCAGGCAACAGCTAGTAGGTTTATTAATTTAATTCTAACCGGGTATTGAATGCAAAATCCGCACTAACGCATCTAACAACTCTATTAACGGCTATACATTTTATTAGGCGTTATTATCAGCCATGATTTATGAACACGCCCGAAGCACGTAATTTTAACGCGATAAAACCGATGATACATTAGCAAGATTGCGCTAAACCTGACCTGGGAGCCATGGGACCGGTATTAGTGCCCAGATCTTCTAGCCTAAGTGACACGGTTCACGTGAATACTTTACGTTGTCGTGGGGCGTTCATAAAAAAGACAATTTCCCTTATTGCCGTAATCTGTGGCACATGTGCCGTACAACGTTATGTCCCGTGCACGGTTATGTCTGCACCCGCCCTCATAAACGACAAAGTAAACCATAATTTATTGCGCATATTTAGGGTCAAACACATGACTCATAAATTGCTTTAGTATATTATTTGCGATAACTAGCCAGTAACTAATGGTAGCATATTACGGTGTGGTCGTGGTTGCTGTGTTTTAAACTCTAGAATATATCGTCGTATAAATAACGGAGCTTATTCATATTTTGGGTCATGATAATTTAATACTCTAAAGTAAAAATGAACTTTACGTAGCTCTGAAGAAACAATTTTATTTGCAAGATACTAAACGTCAAGTAACTCAGAAAACGGTCAAGAAAAATACGGTATTTATTTTCTTTCAGTATTTTCGTTTCTAAGAAATAAAATACAAGATGTTAAAATGCGACGTTCCGCGTCACGAAATGAATAAAGTACTGAAAACCAAGATACCACGTTTATTGATTCAAGTTTGCACTAACGACCAAGTTGCTACATGAAAAATGTAGGTATCGCTTTGAAAATACTGACTGAACTTTTGAAAGTCTGAAACATAGCTCTTCTTTTATTCATGTTCTGACATGTGGCGCTCTCCGTTGTGTACAGGCTTTCTTCCCTAACAAAATAAACAACATTTACTTGGAGTTAGGTCCTTTGAGAGGCTGCCCTGTACTTATGTTTTATGTATGAGCTCTTATGCACTTACGTGTGTATGTTAGTATTGGATACCATTTGAATGAAATACTAAACGAAGATCTTACACTGATTTTGAGATACTATATACAATAGAAAAATATATAACAAATCACATAGGCACATGTACCAAAACACTATATTCTCATACAGATTCTTAGAACATTTTAAGATCACCCCCACCACCGCTACGTGTAGGCAGTTCCCTTTACCACGAAAAACTATCCGTCTCTGTCTCGCAAGGAAAAATTTCACGCGTTTTCTGATGTACCGCATGGTTTTCATACTTTCACTGCATTGCCATATTGAGCTCTACTGCACAGTTCAAACGCTCCAATATTCCGTAACTAAAGTATCACCACTGCATACCTTTTATACTCTCGCTAAAGAGCCTTCCGTTCGCACACGACTTGAAAGGTCATACAGACCTATTTAGCACTGCAAAATAAATTCTCTGCCGGTGCAATAAGGTTGATGTTCTTGTACATCATTTTTGAGTTTGTAATCTTTTGCATCTGAAGTTTCAGTGCAAAACTTGTAACGTAGACAAGTGGGTATGTATAGGCTGTATCGAAACAAGCTTTCAGTTGCGGCGCGAACATGCTCGCGTGAAGTCGGACTCAAAGCTAGGTCCTTGCGCGAAATGGCGGGAACTTTCCGATAACTTTCGTATCGTAACACGCAGTAGTACATATCTTTGTATATCTAGATAAACTATTGCAATAAGGAGTGTTAACAGCTTATTTGCTAAAGTTTTGTTATAATTAAAAATAGTGTTGGAAGATTTACTGAAAATCCATTGAATCCTGTTGACACAACTATTTTGCAAGTACGTAAACATTTTTTTGAATAAGTTATAAATTTAACTACTTCCATTTTTTTTATTCATAACAATATTTATTCTCTATAAACATGTAGACTTAGTATTTATGTATTTAGTTAATTTGCTTAGATGACGTACTTTCCTGCTCTTTATGAAAACAAACAATATTCTCTTTTCTGTTAGTAAGAAAAGTATTTTGTCATCTCGTCAGTTATTCCTGTCATGTTTTTGTAAGTTGTAATGATCTGATGGCTTCCACTATCCAGTTCTTTTATCAATTAATCTAATGGATGGTCTTTTAAAGTTGCTGAAAACTTTCTAAATAACTGTTAAAACGTGGACAGATTAGGAATTAAAATATCGTAATAAAAAAAACTACTACAAATACTACAAGTATACCTTAAAAACATTTTAGATTCGAATACCTGTAAGCTTTTAAGTAAACTATTACAAACTTACTAGGCTTACCTAACCGTAAACTAAGAATAAGCACAACCATATTAATTTGCAATAGAAGAACGTGGATACTTGAGAACAACCGCAATAATTAAAATTAAATGCCGGGTAATTAATAATTAATAATGCCTGCTCTTAAACCTAAATACAATTAAACCGTTGTAATACAGCTCCCTGTATTACAACGGTTTAATTGTATTTAGGTTTAAGAGCAGGCATAACCGGATCATTATTATAGGATAATTATACACCCTGTTCAAAATAACGATTTTAAAATATTACTTGTTAATACAGGCAGGTATATTTTTTTCTGATAACTTTTCGTTGTTTTGGTAAATCCATCCAGTGTTTTTAATGTACTTATTTGTTATTATTTAGAAAAGGAAAACTAGTAAAAACTATTAATGCCTACTAAAATCTAAGTTATTTCGTGTTATGACTATGCAGCATCACTTCACATGATTTCAGCTATAAAAGGAAATAATTTGACTTCGACTACAACCGTTTATCAATCGACATTGTTGTGTCATCATCATTCTATTGCCCTTATCCCAATTTATTTTGGGGTCGGCGCAGCATGTCTTCTTCTTCCGTAGTTCTCTATTACTCTTCATCTAATCAGACACCTCCTTTCTTGCCATATAATCGTTGTTTTTTTTTTCAAATTATTTATCCTATGATTGGCAAGGTTTTATATGGTTTTTTTTCTACATGTAATTAGTGACCAACTGCATCTAGCAGCTACATAATTAGTAAAAATGTCATCTTTTGGCCAATATTTCTTTATTAATGAAGACCAATAATTAATCCAGCAATAAAAATAAATAATGCAATAGCATCATAAATAACAGGGTTTTAAAACTCCTCCAAGAATTATTACTCTGCCTTACCCTTCGGGGAAATATGGGCGTGATGTAAAGTTATATGCTCTCCAACGGTAACCGTAAGGTAATTTCAGTTTAAACTACATCTTAAAGTTATTAAAATGTAGATTGTAAATACAAAAGTATCTATAAAGAGCCCCGTGCACCACCTCTGTCAACATTTTTATATGAATGTAGTAAGTAGATGTTATAGTTTAGGTAATTTATTTACATTCAAGTAAGTAGATTCCTAATTATGTCGATCAATCATACCAATCAACTCAAGGGATTCATTAAGAATATTTATAAACATGGGCTATATAGATTCAAATAAAGGTTTATATCAGTTTTGTTTAATTAACCACTGCTAATAAGTTTAGTATTTATTTGTTTGGTGTGTACCAGACAAACCAAACAAATCTGCAGTAGGCAACTAATCCAGGCCGTTAATCAAGCGAAATCACAAAACGAGGCAGTCATAAATTTAAACAAAATAGTGCCTGCAAAATTCCCCGTGGAAATAATATTCGGACAAATGAAAATTCCGACCGATGCATTCGGGATCGCGAACGGCGCTCGGAGGTTTTAATTCCCTTGACTGTTGCGAATCGGCGCATGTTTTTTCATTAAAACGCATTCAATGCGACGACGATGGCTTTGAAAAAGCGGACCTTTTCAAAAAATATTTTCCTGACATTCCACTGTGCTGTGCGCTCGTTTCATTCACGACCTTTTTGTAAAGAATTAAAAAATCGACGCTTTAATGTCTACCTTGTGACAGGTACGTAGGTACGCGTAATCCAATAATGCACTGGAGTCGCCAATGACATTTACTTTTTCGCTCATTATGTTCTTTATCAGTATTACCGGGAGAAGCTTTTTGATATGCGATGCTTTTGTCTGTATTTAACCTTGCGTTGTGTTTATTTAAATGGAAAATAACACAAGTATTTTACGCATAAATGTATTTACGCCTTTTAATGAACATGTGGGAGATACCGAAATGCGTCATTCGTGTTCACGACAATAATCACCACACGTTTGACATAGTTACGCGTTGGTGATCGCAGCAATTTGGTATTTTGTTGCCCCTTACAATTATTATAACGTCTTGTCATCTTTTCCCTATCTATGCCATTGGCTTACAATTTCCTGTCGATTGTACCTATTGCCCTATGGATATTATATGGATTTCACTATAGAAACATTATACAAGTTGTCTCATCATTAGCACCACTAATTCTGCCATTCTGCTATTTTTGCCATCGATTTTTTTGACATGTCCTCCTCTTTACTTGGCCACAATTTTGTCCGGCTATAGGATGAGAAATATCTTTAATTTAATGCAAGCTGGCATAGAGTTTTCAGTCATTTAATTACAGACAAAACAATTCCAATCCAAAATCTTCGTTCCATTTATAGAAATGTAACAGTAACATAAATACACGTTACAAAAGTTTATCAACTGTTAATTACAGTCCTTTCTTAGCTGTCATTCGGACCTCGCTGAAGTGGCCGTGTTGTGGTCTCAATGACACCCTCACCTCTCCATTACTGCGCCTTGGAGCAGGGTTAACGACTCGTTCGCGTGATGCCACACAACTTTATGCTTATTTATACGATGAGGCGAACAAACTCGACGCTCGACATTCAACCGTTACAACATGGCCGGCGACATATCAAATCTCCATTATCAGCGGCCGCCGGAACAAACGATGGCCTTGCCGAATTTTTCAAAAGTTCCCCTTTCGGTTTCATATTTTTTGGTAGAATGTCAGAAGTTTTGAAAGTTATAAGAAAGTCGATTAGCAAACTTTTTTGATTTTATAGTTTTTTTTTAAACATTACTTTAAGTAAGATAAGACAATCAACGTCCTGAAGTTCGCATTTAACTCCTTTCAAAATTAAATAATAATTTATTTCAAACAACAGTCCATATGGGTTAGTGAATAAGTACTTAAGAACTACGTTAATGGCAAGAAATTTGGTGATTCAGTAACATTCATTAAAATCATTCATCTAATAATAATTGCATTATTATTTCCTTTTTTTATATCTTTACAAATCAATTACATGTTTAAATATTCCTTAGAACAAAAAAACAATAAAAACAATAAAAAAAAGGAATTAAAAAAAAATTATTGTAGCCCACCGGTATTGGGATCAGGGTCCAAGCTACTACACAAGCTAGGGCAGGGCTCCAGAGAGAGGAACCTCCTAACAATACGAGCCGTGTGCAAGAGTACCGCTTTCTGAATCAAGCCTTTGATCCAGCTGCCTAACGAGAGCCTAATCAGGTATTGGTGGAGGCTCTTGGCAATTGCATAATTACATATGTTTTTTTGTTTTAGTCAGCACCCTAATGTGATGACTTAGACGCCTTTGCTTCATGAAAAAACTTGAGGATAAACATTACATCAAGGGTCTCTCAAATACAAGTTCCTATTCCATATCATGAATCTACAAGCGGATGGCTCATTGTAACAAAGCCTGTAAGCAAGGGGACATTTACGAGCGAATAATCATGCTCGTAAATGTTCCTCCTGCTGAGAACAGTCGCCTGAAGTTCACGCTGTCAGTGCTAGACAAAATGTAAATAAAATTTAAATTGAAAAATACTAAATTCAAAATGATATTTTGTGTTTCAAATTGAAGATTAAGTTCCTTTGATATAAATGCGGCGGGTAAAGTTACCACCGGTATAAGTACGAAATATATTAATAAATCATCAATAACTATAAGTAATGCTAGCCTCTTACTACAAAGTAATTACTTAATACAAAGGAATCCTAACTAATATTATAAATGCGAAAGTAAGTTTGTTTGTTACCTTTTCACGCCTAAACCACTGAACCGATCATCCTGAAATTTTGCGTATACGTTGTCAGGTGTACAGAAACGGATACAGGGTACCTTTCATTACAAAAAAAAGTGCTGTTCCCGAGGAAAACGACAATAACGTTCTTATGGTTGGCGCCACGTGTCATTCGAATCATGATTATTACTAAGCAGAGTACAACCCGAATTGATTGTCAAATTGTAAATCAACGCGAGCGAAGTCGCGTGCAAAAGCTACTTTTCTAATATAGAGAAGTACAGGTTTCCTTACGATGTTATCCTTCACCGATGTCAGTGAAAGACAGATACACCTACTTACTTACCACACGTGTTTGTTTTAAGTTTGGCATAACTTTAATCAACGTAATTAATAAGTTGTTAAAAGTAATGGCAATGGTGGCTTATGTGTTAAGCTATGTACTTAGTTTATTAATTTGTGATTATTCAATAAATTATAGGTAGTTACTGATGCTATTTATTTTTATTACATTCTCACACAACCACAGCTTATTAACGAGCCATATTTCACAATAAATAACAAGTTGGTGACACATTAACGATTGTATTAAAGAATAGTGTTTCGAGTTTCTTGTAAATTATACAGGCTGTACATTATTCAGGAAAATACGACACGTGATATGTAAACAAATTAAAGGTGTAAATAACAAAATTAAAGTGCCAAAAAAAATATTAATATAACATAAAACAAATGCAAAAAAAAACAAACAAAAAAGGAATTGAATTTGAATATATTTTTGTAGCAGTGTACCTTTACATTTTATCTTCACTTCATTTCAGTGTGTATTATTTTCTACCCGACTGACCCATAAGAAGTGTTATGTTTTTCGGTGTGTGTGTATGTATGTATGTGGGTATGTAATATGAATGTCCATTCCATTGTAACCTCGTAACTCCTAAACGGTTGAACCGATTTGGATAAATTATGCGTCGTTAGATTCATCTTAGTGGCGCGAGTGTTACTGATTACATAAAAAATAACAATTAAAAATGGCCGATTATGGGC
Organism: Noctua janthe; assembly: GCA_910589295.1. NCBI lineage: Eukaryota > Metazoa > Arthropoda > Insecta > Lepidoptera > Noctuidae > Noctua > Noctua janthe. The sequence goes on from OU342560.1 coordinate 8,956,563, forward strand.
GCCATACTGTGCAGTTCGAATTTTATTTTATTTTACAAACCTGTCAAGTAGTACATGAAGGGTTTTAAAAGGTGATCACATAAATAAATATTACGTATACATAATGTTTAAAAATGAACAAACAGTAAAATAAGATAAAGTTAATCGTCTGCGAAATCTTTCACATTACTAAATTAAAAAGCTGGAAATAAAAATTAAAAACCAAAAACCCCAACTAGTTCCTTCCAACTTTAATTTAATTTAAAATGTGCTTGTTTTTCAGTCAGGCTTATAGTTATTTTATTAATAGAATCCCACTAACATTTGTTACTCAGAGTATTACATGAATCTAAACTAAATACTACTACTACTTACACTTCTTTTAGTGAAAGGGCAGCTACTATAGACCAACCGTTTTAATGAGTCCTCCGCCTTGCCCCATCAAAGACACATTAAGCGTCTATAAAGTCCTAACAATATCCCACATAATATTTGCTTCAAAATAACAATAATACATGAAGCTATTACGATGCTAATTGAACCAATACGTGATCAACCTTCAGAATATTCCATTAAAATTGATACCTTCGCGAGGACTCATAAAAGCGGTCGGTCTATAGTTAAACATGTATCTTTTGGAGAGTGGCATAGTTAGAACTAATGCTGCCATCTTGTTTTTTCAATACAATTTCCACTTGTAATTGATAATTTCTTAAATGTTTACCAACAGCGCCCTTCTGACACTATCGTTCAAGCGCCAATAGAAAAGTGCTGAAGTATAGTAAATAGTTATTTATGAATTATGTCAGGCTATAGTTGAAAAAAAAAACAAATAAAATTTTAGTCGCCCGTGTAAAAAATAACATCACATTCTATGGCGCTAGGCAACAATAGCTTTCAATTAGAATGTAAGGATTTTCGAAAATCATATGAGTAGTTTCAGAGATTACCTCCTACATTCAAACTCACAAACTTTATCGAATGAACTTACATTACTTTTTAATGAATGTAATTGAATCACCAAATGTCTTACCAGTAACATAGTTCTTAAGTACTAATTCACTAACCTATATGGACCTTGTTGTTCGAAATAAATTATTATTTGGTTTGATTTTGATTTGATTTACCTCTGTAAAATAATAAGATACGAGTAGTATAGCTAATTTTGCTTCACATTTTAGAAACTCACTGGCCAGATTTTCTAACAGCAGAAGAGAGACCTAGTAACAGGCACAGGTCGTTCTCGTTTCGCACAATTTCCAAATGTTTGCCTACTGAGGCAAATGGGACGTTGCGGTGCGCGTAGGTACACGATAGACGAGCAATCGGCTACTGCCACTGTGCTACTTACCAGTGTTGTCGAAACTGGACTCGTAATTACTATATTTCGGGCATCGCTAATTAGTAGTAGAAAACTAGTATCGGAAAGTTTTTAGTAAAATATACTGCAACGTTGAGTTGTTTTACATGACTCATAATAAATCTATACAATCAATGAATATTCTTTTACCGGTCATTGTAAAAACCAAACTCTATTAGTACACACGCACTAATAAATAATTCCTAATTATAAATTTGAATAAAGAGCTAGTCAAGCTCTTACGGTGATTCCATCACTGTAATGTGCCATTCGAAATTCAAAAACTTAAACAGAGTTTGACAAGTGCTAAACTTAAATACTCAATTTAGAAGCCGGTAGTATGTGGTAATACGTATAGACCTACAATATAGAAAGCTTAGGTACAAAATAATAAGTAATTATTCCTTTTGCGATTGCAGAATAATTTAAATTAATAAGCAAAATGTGATTACATTTTGATTATTAATTTAAGTTATTCTCAATGTTATTTTTTTTTTTTTTTTTTTTTTTATTTATTTGATCACATTTTGCTAATAATAATTCGTCTAAGTTATTTTTCTTGCGCTAGCAGAACATTGTAATATTTTTATTAACTTTGTGTACTGTCTGAGTCCCCAAGATACAGGCTTTGCCTAGTTTGGGACCCTCTGTTGAACCTGCCAGTATTCTGTTGATATGAATAATAAATAAATTTGAATTTGAAAAAATCTACGTAAAACTACGCAGATTTTTGTATCCGCATTCAACTAGACGGCTCACCTATAGTAACGTTACGGTGAGAACGTAACTTAAAGAAACAGAAAATCAACAATTGGAGACCAGTAATAATTTTCTTTTGTTTCAGGTGCAACTATGAAGTCGAGTAAAAAAGAACTTTCAAAGTTTTCCCACTGAGGGCTATTCAACGTTTTATTTCTACCATGAAAAAGTTAAAGAAGGAAGAACACTCCAGCGGTGAAATGTAAACAAATTCCAATGCCGGGTCTGAAAGAGAACGTGTCATAGACAATGCACAGCCTCCTTGGAGCGGCTGTAGTGTCGGCAATACTGCAGATACTGCTCTCCTACACCGGTAAATATGAATAGTATTACATTTCGAATAACAAACATTCTGTACCTACTAGATAAATAAATTCTAAAGTGCCATGCGGTCAATGACTTACAAGTCTAGATTCTCGTTAGGTCAGTAAAACAGGGATCCATTCCTGTAGATAATTACGTGTTAAATGTTTTCGTCACTATAACAAGTACCACCAAAAAAGAAAATAACCGTTAGGTTAACAAAAACAAAGTGCAGGTTCGTAATTAGTGTTTTTATCGTAGCTTCGTTTCTACCCTTGTGGTTAAGCAGCAAGTAAAATATTTCACCATAAAATAAAAGAAAACAGACTTTATGAGTCTGAAAATAAAATATCTTTTCGTACTTCCGGCTTTATGAATGTTACAAGAGAGCTACGGTTAATATTATTGTATGGTAATCTCGTTTCAAATTGAAACTCTAACTTTAGAACAAACTTGAGGATTACTTCTCTAGCGCGCGGGTATCGCTATTGTGAGTTCTGAACATATCCTGAGTAATGTGTAGAAGTGGGTTTTATGAGAATTAATTGACGTCATATCTTGTAGTTAGTTGACAGTAGTTGTCGAGATAATGTTATTCTTTCCGCGGGTGAGCATTAGCCGAGCCCGGCGGCGGTCGTAGTCATCGCAGAGACAGGCCGGACCGGGCCGGAAGCAGCTGTGTCGTTCGCGTGCTGTTTGCCAATTTATCACTAAGCTGATTATATATAGGATCGTCCTTGTGACGTGCTTTATGACCTTGTTTGCTCTCCTCCCATTGTATCGCACTCCCTTATTTACACACCTTTTAAGGCAAGACAAAAATTGGCGAAGAATTTCTTGCGTCAACATCCGTTGTCGCCTTTTGTTCTAACACGTGTGTGTTTTTGTTATTACTGTTTACGTTTTCTTGGTGATGTTGTCAGAAATGTTTTTTTGAAATTGTATCGTTATTGGGAAGCTCATATTTTAGGGCGAAGGCAACCACGTAACTACTTAAACATTCAAATACTTTAAAAACTTGGTACCCTTTTCAACCACAGGATTGTATCTAAAATTTAAATAATTTAATATAATTCATAATAAAAGTTAAACAAATAAGAATAAGCGGAAGCTTATCCTGAAGTCTTGAATACAATTAATTTCGAAGTTAATAACACTTGAGCAGCTATCCGACACTGCCAAACTTTGTCTCACACAGTCAAACAGTCGTAAAGTCCTAAACTTAACGAGAAGTGCTAGAAACTCCACATGTATCTTCTAAACATGATATATGGTATGCGGACATAGATCATAAACTCATAAAGCCCGGAAATATGTACCTAGGTTGTATACAAATGTTTGACATGCATAGTTCTGGGTTGTGATGCGATGAGAGGACGCCGTTGTTTGAAATATAGTAGCCCCACCATCCTCTTGATAATATTTTTACCTATAATTGTAGTTGGAGCAGGAATAATATTTGTTCCATGTTTGTCGACAAAGTTCCCTACAGTAATTTCAGTGCTTTACTTCCTAATGGCATACGAGCCGTGTGCCGGATGGCAAACCATGTTCATAGCAAAGATATATTAGAAAGAATGAGTTATAAAAGAAACTCAGTGAATGAATGAATTTAACGATTTTAATAAGTTTAAGAATCATCTCCCAGACCAAACTATCCTTTTTCCCTTGCCTTATTTCTTACACAAAGATATGAAAATAAAATCGTTTAAAAATGAAATGCATAAAAGTAAACAAAAGTACAAAAGGCGAGCCACAAATTGTGTTTTCAGTGCTAGGTCTGAGCGCAGGTGCCACAGCCCGCCTTAAGCTTCGGCGGACCGCAGCGAAATCCGCATGTGACTTTAATTTAACTTTGCTTCACTGAATATTGTCCTTACATTGAAATTTGAATTATGAGTTCGAGCTAACGTGACGCTTAATGCAACTCTGACTAAGTTTCTGTTTAAACTCGAACTAGTTGCAATTATTTAATGTATGTGGATTAAAGTTATTTGGAATCTGCTAAGGAGTTATGGTTGCAACGTGTTTTGATGAATTTCAATGCCATTAATTTTACCCTGCTCGGAAATTCAAGAAGATGCCTATGATTTGTTTAATCTTCGAATATTTGTTCTCATCCTTATATATTACAGCAATCATTTAATTTTAAATAATCAACAAAAGACAACTGGACACCAACGAATGTCGCAGTGTATTTGAATCAAAGTTTACAAATTTCTAAACAAGCCTTTACGAAAAGACACTGAAAAATATCATAAACTAAAGTTATGAAATGTTCAAACGCAATAGTAAGGAATTTGCATAGGTAGACGTTCTACCGCATACGGTGCAACCCGCGATACCGCTTGAATACGTAACACGGTTCATACCGCGAATACTGTTGCAAACGCAACTCACTATAAGTCAAACCTGTATTATCTGGTGGCAATCGAAACATAGATGTTCATACCAATTAGTGTCAATCAGTTCCATAATGTTCACTGATCAAAGGTTTTCTCTGAACTCTGAACTGAATTATCATGATTCACAGCTGCTAGGTACAGGCCTCTCTTTATTGTGATGAAATGAAAATGAAAAAGCGTTTATTCGTGGTGACCTCCTTAGCATTAGAAAAAATGTTACTTCTGCCAAACTGTAAAGCAGTTTGTTGGCAGATGTAGCTCCCATATAAAATATTACCTATATTTTTATGTAACTACTCGTAGGTAGTTTTCCATCAATAACAGGAATAAACATTACCAACACATAATAACAACAACACATTACAACAACAGTAACACTACATTTAACTTTACACAAAAATCGAAACGCCACTACGCAATTCAAAATGCCAGCAGGGGGGCTACCATGACGTCTCAAAGCCTCAAAGTCTGCAATAAATCAGTTGTCTGAGTATACACATTAGCTATTGTAATGTATTAAATTACATCTAATTCGAAGTGAGAGCCTATTGATCCGTCACACAGGGTGTCCTCGTATGGACGCCAGTCTCCCACAAAGGAACATATACTATGCATTTTGTTAAAATGTTATTCTTACAATTATATTTATTATAACTATGTGAACCTTTGTAAAGAGAGAAAACAGGAGCAAGACCAGTGTGGGAAAGAGACAGATGATATCTCCACGTCCCTGTGGAAGCTTCTTCCAGGGGTTTCCCCCGATGCAGCGATGGCAAAAATGTCGAATACCCATTTCGCCGCCGGTCGAACAACACTTTTTTCCCAAATCTTGCAGGTCACTCGGTCACAGCTTTATGTCCTGCCCTAGATAAATTGCACAGTGCACTAATTAAAAGGAAAACTATGACAATCAGTAAAGCAGTAATAAACTAGTTGTAGGAAACTTGAACTAAAGAGAAATTAAATTAAGATATTAAACTTGAGGCACGTATGACGTTCGGATTCGCGTGGACAGAAGTTTTGTCGCATTGTGATTAAGAGGAATTCTGAATTACCAAACTATAAATTCTCTAGAGAGCCAACCTAAACAATAATTCGAGTTATGACGAAGAAGAGACCATACACATTTTTTTAAAAGGTTTTCATTTTAGTGAAAGACATTTTTTTATATTCTTACAATAGACAATTCGAACTAATTCGTAATCTTCTTGTCTCCTTAGTCTAGTGGTCACAAGCGTGACTGAGGTCCTGGTTTCTATTCCCAGGTCGGGCAAAGCGTTATTGAGTTTTTCCATTAGGAATTTCTCAGTAGTAATCACGGAGTCTGGATTTGTGCCCGCTTGATGATTTAAAACATAACTGGTGAAATGTAGGTGTTCTATTAGGTACACCTCAGCCTAACCCCACGGGGCGTGCTTTTATGTATAAAAGAAGCAAGAAAAGAATAAGTAGCTCTCTCTCTATTAGAAGTCGAGTCATGGTAATTATTATTAAAATTATCGTTTTTAATTTTGGTATTTGTTAAAATATGTATTAGTTTATTTTATTTGTATATAAGTTAGTATCATTATAAGTGCCTAAATAAATTTTCGATAGCAAGAAGTTAGTTTTTATATATTTATTTTGTACCCTATCACAATGTTTTCTTATTTAACCCAAAGGTTGACTGGTAGAGAATGCCTTGTGGCATTAATTCCGCCTATGTACCACTATTGTACATGAAGTTTAAATAAATAAAAGGCATTTTTATATTTTTACGATAGACCAGACAATGGGAACAAATTCGTAATCTACTTGCAATGGCCAAAACGCAAATGGGATAAGAAAAAAAAACTTTGTCTGAGAGTCTCTTTATAATATTATCTTAAAATGTGACACAGATCTCATGTTCAACTCCTCCTCATGTAAAACTAACTCTGAATTCATTGAACAAAGTGCATTATGGTCTACCCCCGCGAACTACAGTGTGAGCCTCTGCTTTACATCACTACACCCACGGGAAAACGTGCTGTACTATTCCTGGCCGACGACTGAATGGTTAAATATAGACTGAATTTTAATCATTACACAAATGGATTCGCAAGCTGCAAACCCATGGTTCCTGAACTCAAGTTCTTACTCATCTGATGTCTATTCACTAGTACTGCGTATCTGGCCTCCAGAATTCAGTTACTTGGTAACACTCGAATCTCTTAGAAATACCGATTTTCAGACTTCCGAAGCTTATTTCCGAATACCCGTAATGACTGCTAAAAGTCTACGAATGGCAGCCGGGATCAACAGATTAGTGTGCTTTCTGACACACGGTATGTTAGGGATTCTACCGAAGTCGATCCGTATCGACCTCGGTAGCTTAGCCTTGAAGAACGACCCACAAGGCTGTTATTACTTAGCCACAAGCCATCATCATTTCTAGGGTTCCGTCTCCAAAGGGTAACCAACAGGACCCTAATACTAAGCCTCAGCTGTTCGTCCGTCCGTCCGTATATCTGCGGGCTGTATCTGATGATCCGTAATAGATAGACAGTAGAAATTTTCACGGATTGTGTATTTCTCTTGCCACTATAACGACAAATAATAAAAATAAATTACCCCCCCCCCCCCCCACTACGATGGTACGGAACCCTTCATGCGCTTCATGCGTTTTAATTTAAATTTTCCCTTAAAAAAACCCCTTACCAGTAAACAAACGAGAATGGCATTATTTAAAGCTCAACAGATCACATCGCAATTTCACACCCGTTCCCCAAAGCTATTAATTGAGTAGCGGATTGGATCGGACCAGACGCCCCGGGAATGGACATGTCGGCCCGATGTGGAAGGGCCCTAAAAGACCCACCGGCCCGGACGTGGTAATGTCAAATGAAAAGTCCATGTGTGTTTGTTTGAACAAATATTTGACATAATTGTCTATAAATCATATTTTATGTCCTTGACTTCCTTGAATTTTGACTCCCATAATTAATCTCTTGTACAGTAGAGACCACAAGTGCAGTAGCAGTTTCACAAAACGATCGCATCAAAACAAGTCGCACTTACGACCTTTTCCATAACAAACATTTTGCACACATACACGATCTCGTATATCGCACTCTTTCATAATTATCTAGTTAGAAAGAGTGCGATATAATGATCATTTGCCTTAGTGACAAGCCTGTCATGTCGCGACGGAGTATTAAGTTAGTGATATTTAATTTCAAACTAACAATTATGTGTCTATCTGGCTTAGCGGTTAACGCTATAGATAAATTGTCTCGCACGGTGTAGCCTGCGTTCGAACCCAACTGACATTACACTTTTTGTGTTTTAATTATAAATGATACGTTAGACCCGATGAGATATGTTTTTCTAAATATTAGTTGGAACTTATTATTAACAAAACAGATGAGGGTGAATGTGAAACAAAATAAACTTCTGGATTGAACAAAGTAGTTAGTTATGACGTTGTTAGTTGGTGAACTTTGTCACGAGCGTTTGTGTTATTAATACGATTAGCGTATTGTTTGATTGTCTTTATTCAAGATGCAAGCTTATATTAGTATTGATGACAGGGCAAATATTGTCACTTTGCGTAAAAATGGGCTTAATATTTCTCAAATTTCAACTGAAACTGGCTTAAAATGTGTAAGTTATTTTTAAAAATTATGATGATAGTTGTGGTGTGTGATTTTCTTATTATTAAATAAATTGCTAGTTGCAAGTGTGTAATCATATTTTGTTTTTTTTTTTTAGAAATTCTGTTAGCCGTTGGGTAAAGAGATTTGAGGAAGAAGGTAGTCTGAAGAGTCGTCTAAGAAGTGAAAGGCCGCCGCTTATTAACCCGACTCAGCGACGTTTTATGGTGGAAGAATATGAAACAAATGGTTTCATTCCAACTATAACGTTTGCAGAGCAATTGGATACTACATTACAGACTGTTCGCCATGCAGTCCATGCTGAAAGTTTACATCATCGGAAACCAGCTAAAAACCATTTTTGACACAAAAACACAGGGAGGAAAGACTACGTTTTGCTCGAGATTATTTAGATTTTAACTGGGAGGTGACTGTATTTTCTGACGAGAAGACTTTCAAATCTTGCCAAAAGGAAGATTTAATTTATGGCGAAAAAATAATAATACTTAATTTAATAAGTAGACCGGGTAACTAAATATTTAGTAATATTAACATAACCGTAAATAAAAAAAAAAAAAATTAAGAAAAAAATTTAAAATTTAATGATCTTAAATTGGGGTTTAGTTTCAATATTCTTTTCGCCAAGAAAATGAACACTTAAGCTATAACCTCAATACATTCAATGTGACGTTACATAAAAAAAACACGTTCATAAAGTCTAACTCATATATTAGTATTCAATTAACTCTGCTGAATACTGATATACCTATAATAAGCGGGTATCAACAATTATTTTTGTGTTATTAGAATATCCTTTCCGTGTTATGTTATTCTTATTATGAATTGACGAAGTGGGTATACAACAAAAAATCTTATGAACGGTGATAAGAGAACTTTTTTTTGCCTAGATAGGAATGTGACGTCACAATTCTCATAAAAGTTTGTTAATTTTATAAATAAATAAAACGAATAAACATTTTTGTTATCATTCAGCATGATTTTTTTATTTCCACCTTCCAACACCGAAAACATAAAATAAAAATCAATTAATGAGGTTAACTAATAATACAATAACTATCTAATATTTAACTTCTTAAAAAAAAAAAATAATAAGCATGACATTATAAATAAACATAAATACCTAAGGACTTTTGCTTAAAATACAAATATTATTAAGGTTTCAAAGAAACAAAAAACAGCCACACATTGTAATAACATGGATTCGAACTTGGACTTCATTGATCGTGAACCCATGCTCAGCCCAAACAGCTACCAACCCATGTTAATACTACGCGAATTTTAACAATGCAATGGTAAGAACAGGTCATCACTATGATGTTTATTCTAAATGCAACAGAAATATAATGCTATTTCGCGTAGTGTGACGGCAGTTCATTAGTGTGTGTTGTGTGGAATGTTGAGACATCACTTATACACGCACACGCACACACACTGCTGTATCGCGCTCGCACAGTTCATAGCAATGTAATCATTAGCATGGTAGTGCACTTTTGAGCGTCTACTGTACAACTATTGTTGTTATTGTTGTACCAACCCGCACTGGGCCCGCGTGGTGGATTATACCCCATTCCCTCTCATAGAGAGGAGGCCTGTGTCCCAGCAGTGGGAACATTATAGGCTGATTATGTTATGTGTGTACAACTATTGTTCAATTTAATGTAATTCTAATGATTAATAATTTAATTTAAATGTTATGATGACCTATAATTTTACAAACCATAATTTGTACGACGGAAACGGCAGAATATTATGATCGTAATACGTAATGCACAATAACAGCTTTGTATGTACCTATTCTGACTAACATTTTTTTTTTAATAAAAACGTTGCCCCAAACTAGGAATATCTCCTGTATCGTGGGTGCGTTTACAAAAATTTAAACTCACATACACAAACAGCCAGACCCGGAACAACTACCTGTAGATCATACAAATATTTGTTCCGTGCGGGAATTGAACCCACGACACGCAGCGCAGCAGTAAATCGCTCAGCCACTGCGCCAAGCGTGCCGTCGAAATGCTTCTATTCTATGTGTTTGAAGGGGGTAAATCTTCCGTTTGTAAGTTCCCCGGACTTTCATAAAGCTATTTTATATTGCTAAAGTGATTTTTGCGTTTCATGATTTTACAATTAAAATAACTTCGTACCTACTAAAATACCTTACCAGTTACTAAAATAGCGTGAAGGCTGAACACCAGCTAAGTATAGCCTCGATCAAATTAGATTAAAGTATAATGATACGTATCCCCTTATCGATAAAGTAATTTGTTCGACTTATTATTTTAGAATATTCAATGAAGTCTGATTATCAAATTAGTATCTTTTGTGTGACGTAGTACCATGGTACTAGATTGTTACCGTTCAAATAAACTTTATCATTAACACTGAAAACGGGATAATTACTATTTGTTTTGAGCTCCCGATATTTCGGTGTTGTTGCAAGCACCATGATCACGAATAAACTGATCCGATCTGATCCGGGTTCAGTGTGAATAATGTTAGAGAGAAGTTTAAGACTTATTTATAAGTTTTTTAAACTGACATGCAATTTAAAAAACTTATACAAAAATAAATACAAATTCTGGAAACAATCTAAAGCTTAGATTATGAGCTGAGCAGTGTTTTAATGAAAACATGAGGAATAGGTTACCAACCTACGCATTCTCGTTCTTTCATTATCTTGCAGATAAAACAAAGATGAATGTAAATATGATACTTTTAACTAGAAAACGCAAATAAATGAGCTTTAGCATAATAGTTGCATAATCAGCCTATTAATGTTCCCACTGCTGGGACGCTGGCCTCCTCTCTATGAGAGGGAATGAGCTATAATCCACCAAGCGGGCCCAGTGCGGGTTGGTAGATGTCACATGTCTTCGAATTTTTGGTTCTAGGACATGCCGGTTTCCTCACGATGTTTTCCTTGACCGTTTTGAGAGCAGTGGTGATGAAACAACTTACACAAAGTAATGCGCCTGGCTGGGTTCGAACCCACGACTTACTGCTCGTAAGTCGGAGTCTCCACCACTGGGCCACCGCTGCTCTCAAAAATGAGCTATATTTAAAGTTAAAAATACTTCGTCTTAAATTATTTTCAAACTACAAATAGATCACTATCGATGGCAATTGGCTCGCCTCCTATAACATGGGACTTAAAACATAACTGGCGAAATGTGAGAGTACTTATTAAGTACACCTCTGCCTATCCCTTCGGGGATTACAAGCGTGATGTTTTATGTCGTACATGTGAATAGATTTAAAATTGTAATAAGAATATGTACCAGTATCAAAATGGCAAAGGAATTACAGGGCGTCAAAAAATTCGTCTACATCACTGACAATAGGAAACGTGCTCAGTGCCTACAAAATAAACAATCTGAAACTAACTATGTATGAAGAATATCTAGAAGCTACACGTACCTATGTATGATATCATTAGTGTTATATAATGTCCACCCGTACTTTCGCATGAATTCCTCTGTTGTAACAATACAGTAGTTTATACAGCGTAACTTGGTGTGTACTACTGTGGGGTCTTTATATCTAAAATAACTAGCAACTCGCCCCTACTTCACAGGGCGCCACCTATCGAGTCTAAAACTATGCTATTTTTCAAGCTGGAGCCAAACATCGGACTCATATAATTTCATTGAAATCTTTTGGGTGGTCTTCGAGATTAGCGTGTACAAACACTTGATCTTTAAATGTTAGCATTTAAATAATAAAATGATTTCGAATGTAGAACATGAGAAAACTCATCAGCTCAATCTATACTAACTATAATGTTATGTCGGTTCGCATATTATGCGGTATGTAAAAGCACTCAGCGCACGATTAAAATTATACGCGCGAACGAAGCTTTTGTTACGCGGACGTCGGCAGTAGTTTGCGATACGACGCGATCGCAGTCTTGCACATCAACGCAAAGAACAACCAATGCACCGTGAAATTGCCTATTTTCCACGTGATTTTATTTATTTATTTCATACATCGATGACATTTCCATTCGTTCTGTTACGGTTCAATGCATCGGAAAATCGTTACGGAAATCTGGATGCATCCGAATCATCCATGTTTGTTCCCAGCCGTACTTCAACAGCCCACGGAGCGCGCTCCTTAATTTTAATTCTCGAACGTTCTCGAACTTACGGTAGCCATTTAAAATGTACGAATAGTACAATGTGTCTACAAGTAGCGCATCCTGTTTAAATTTGTTAAGCCTGCAGTGCATTGAACGGTACCACGTAGACAGTAGAGTCCCGTTTGGGATGCAAACGTAGACACATATATATCATTTGCCTCACTCGAAACGGAAACTGATTCATTTCCGATGCATGGTTGAAGCTCTTTGTGGAGTTCGTCGGCTGCAAATTGCTCACGTTTTCAACATTTGATTGCGACATCAATACCTTTGAAATGTTGTTGATTGTAAATTACTGTGCTTACGTTGAAGCGGAAACTATAAAGTGTGTAAGAGTAACGATAAATCTTCGTCTGACTGTAGTGTAAACAAGCTTAAACATACAATAGTAAGTAGCTAAGTATTTCCCGCGGGGTTACGTTGGAAGGTGTGCCGACTTCCAGACTCTGTCGAGCCTTAAAACTAAGCAGACGCTGACTGGCATCTCCCGCGCGAGCACTTTCCTACTTCACGTAGCAATCGCGTCTGCAAAATGCAACAATGCATAAGAATTCAATCTCACATTTGTTTCGATATACTTACTCGTGTACCGTCGACAAAACTGTATTATTTTCTGTATTCACGCGAGACATTTGAATCGGGCAGAATTAATTTTTCATGTAGTTTATGAATATAATTACGTAGGTGAATGTCACGTCAATTTCTAATTTTATTAACTTTTAGATTGGTATGTGCAACTGTGCTCAAGTTTATCTTAGATCACTCCTAAGATGTAATATGAGGCTCTGATGTAATTATTTCAAAGGTGGGTAATTCATAGATTGAGCAGGAAGAGCGCGTAGCCTCAGGTGTTGTTTTCGACACTAAAGTTGCTCTAAGCCGCACTGAGCTGTACTTAGTGTCCATGCAGGCTTGCGAGCTCACTTGATATTATCTCTGTTACCGAAGTTACAAAGCAATCATTATAGTTTGTTGAATATAACGAAACGGGACGCTTGAGCAGTACTAATAACTTGTTTCATTATGAAAGCTTCGAACTCACTATCCAGAAGTAGTAATAAAAGCATAAAAACTCATGCTATTTCCAATTTCTATATTCGCAAAAGCAAAATATCGTATGCAATATATTATTTCAAATAAACGGGGGCGTACTCCGTGAGGCTGAAGTTTGTTGAGTAGCATTAAAAGATTAAAAGTCGACAGTTCGCTCAAGCTGTATCGAATCGAAACTGGAAACGATCTCTCGACTCGACTGTAACATATATTTGCGATGCAGGCGGCGCGTCCGTGGCGAACTTCGCCTGGTGAATGCAAAAATTTAAATTAAAAACATAAATCAGCCGTGTATCGAGTAACTTTCGAGATTGGTGTATATTTCGAATGCACGTTTCACTACACGTATTATGATATTTTAACTGCGCTGATTTTTAATTAAACTGAGCGTTCAATAAATATGAAGTTGATAATTATAACAGGTTTGTGACAAAGGCAGCAGAAGAGTGCACACTTGAGTGAGGACGACGTAGGTACTAGGAAAAGATTCTCTCGCAAATAATTACGGCAAAAGAATCTCTACTGAGTATTTTTGAATTAATTGCTTTGAAATTATTATGAGTATCATAATCTCATAATCTTAATTAAGAGAACTTTAGCCAGCTCAAATTAGAAATTTTAATCTTTTGTAAATCCTTCTCCCGTTAGCTGGTGGTGTTTATGAAGTCGGATTTTTTAGGGTTTGGTGTTAAAAATATTTTAATGTTGTGTTGTTTATATTTTGTCATATCTTGTTAAGTCTGGCGGCACCTATGAAGCGACCCAGCTTAAACTAGCCATTTAGTAGATTAGTGGCGGTAGGTGCTTTGTAGCAATACTAAGTTTAACTCTTGCCTTATATTATGTACGTATGAATAGTTACGCTAACACTCTAGTATCTTGGTAAGAATAAATAAATTACTGAAGGTCTTAACAAAGATATATTCTTCTAACGATAGTAATGACGAAAAAAAATATTAAAAAGAATTGAAGATTGTTGTAGAGATATGAAAGGCTTTGAAAGCAATTGTCACTTGTCTAAAACCTCTGCACGCGTAACTTGACCACCGCTGAAACGGGGTTTGTCGACGGCAATATTGACAAAATGACAGCTCAACGAAAGAAACCTGTCATTTTGTCAATTCTTCTGTCGACAAACCCCGTTTCTACGGTGGTCATGCTAGGCGTGCTGGACCAGTTGAACTCTCTAACAAGTAACAGACAAAATAACCGCATTGAAACAAGTGACAAAGTTCAAGGAGCAAGCACCTTCCAGTCGGTACATAGGTACTTAAAAACAAACAATAGCGGGCGTCAAACATCGCACCACGTCAAGGAAAAACCGTTTTGTTTCAAAAGAATAACGCTTTTCCGCTCCATTGGCTCACTCATTTCATTTCCATTGATTCACTTGAGGAAAACAGGAAAGAAGGAAGATAAAAATTGAATGTTACATAAAACAAATGATTTAGCAGATTTTTACTGTAAATTGTGAAGAAAATCTTTAACTAACACTTTTTAAATAAATAGTCAAAATTTTATAAAATTATATTTTGTAGGAATGGTTCACAGTTAACATTTAAAGCTACAATTCTAATTAATACGTTTTAAGACTTGAAGGAAGGTGGTATTTGTTATTCTGACGTTAAAGACGTACTTTTCAAGTATAATTGAATTTGATAAAGGTATTAAAAATAGTATTTAAACTTGTTCAAAATTACAAACGAAAAGGTACAAGATGCGACAGAAAATCTTGAAAGTCGATTACGATTAAACCGCAGCCAGGCAATATCGAGACCAATACTTTCCTACCTCAGTTTCCAATCTCCCACGTAGGTAAGATAAATCATTCTAACATTTACTTCCCGAGGTCGACAAACTGGGAATAAAATCACTCAAGTTATAACAAGGAGTGGTGTTCATTTTGTGAATAGTGCAGACTTAATTAGACTCGGTGTGATTGCAGCCGTAGACGGCGTCAGCTGGGAGGAATGGTGGACCTACGACGGGATTTCAGGTGAGACCCATTTATTGTTCATGTCATTGTTAAATTTTATCGCGTATTTTAATATTTATGAATCGTTTGCGAGCACTATTTGTATGCGGGTCTAGAAATGTATAAAACGGTGGTGCATTTTTAGTGTTAGTTGCTCTCGTGTTTTGTTTTTGTTAAAGAAGACTTCTGTGGTTGGCTTTTGTGTTGTGTTTTCTTTTATTAAGACGTCTATTTGCTGTTGTTCTGTATCGAGGTATACACAGACATCTATGAGCTACAGAAATAATTGTGTCGTGAGGCTGCCAAACCCAGGAGCGATACTACCTACAGGTATCACTGTTATTTTTTGCAAAAACCGAGTTTCTAGTTACCGAGTTTCTAGTTATCGCGTTTATCAGTTTCATGAATTTACCTGTACCGTTAATAAATTTTAAAATCAGCTGAGACTTTCCAAAACATTGGATCTCACACACATTAACTTAGTATACACAAACATATTTAAGGATGGACTCGTCCCATAACATATAATTTAAATACATTTTATTAAAATAATCGATCAGCTGTTCGTGATTATACATACGTGCTCCCAATTGTATAATTTATCTTATTTCATGATCATTTTACATTATAAATAAAAGGTCAAGTAAGCTCGTAGGAATACATTTATTGAGAAATATAATAATCACTTTTTCTATGGTTATCACTGATTATTGAATAACAGGATTATTTCTAGAACAGACAGCCTCCCACTACCGGCTTCAAGTTACTTGGATTTCGTTTAGTCTATTTATGACCTGTTCTTCAGAAAAAGATTATTGTATGGCATTTAATTTAATCCAGCTATAATACAAACTTACTTAATTCTTTGAATGTGACTACATCATTTATATTTCTCGCAATATTTCATAACGTACGTAATGTAAAACCGTGGCTAAATAATGACAGCCGCTCGGGTCCATCTTCAGGTTAAGCCGCGATTGTCTTGGTTTTTCTGTGGATGGGTGACCACCCATTACAAACCGAGCTTCCTTCGCGCTTCGCAAAGCACGTGAAGCTGTTGGTCCCGGTTGGCAGCACTGACTACCTGTAACGACAGTCAGTGGCCCGAAAGTCTGACAACCAGTCTTGCCAAGGGGTATCGTATTACCCAGTACTAACTGGGTTATGGAGGTCAGATAGGCAGTCGCTCCATGTAAAATACTGGTATTCGGCTGCATCCAATTATACTGGAAGCCGACCCCATCATAGTTGGGAAAAGGCTAGGCAGATGATGATGACTTAAATATGTAGTTGAACTAAGTACGGCGCATTCTGAGCTCACTTTTATATTACATACAGTACAGTACTTGAAACAATTTTACCGCAATATCTCAACATAAGAACGCACACAGAGTACCAAATCTCAATTCATTGACCTACCGCAAAACATTTGTCCTGTGCGCCGTATCAATTTCTCTGTGCCGATAACATTTTTGCTGGTTTACGTGACACGCAATTTATACGGGCGATTTATCTTGTATTCATATTACGTCATTCGCAAAATTGTGAGGTGTGTTATCGTGTGTTCGGAACTGATATTTTCATGATAACTTCCGTGCATTTTATGAACATCTAAATTTTTTTCCGTGAGTGGTTGGGTCTCAAAATTGGGATGGATATTTCAGTTTGTTGAGTGGCATTTGTGCTGGCGTTTATTTCTATCCCAGCTAAAAGGTTTATTTAGAAATATTAACAGCCTCATTTCCCAGCTATAAATATAATCGGATATTCTAGATGTTTGTTAACCAATTCCGCAAAAATCTCTGATTTCGAGTTAGATTATCCTTCTTTGATCTCATAGGCAGCCCACGAGTTTTGTACCCACCAAGCAGTAATAATAAAAAAATTACTCCCACTCACTATCTAGAACCTAATGGCTATATTATTTAGGTATCCGTAGAAAATAATAATATACGCCATTATGCGAGCATCATATAACAGAGAATTACATGTCTATCCAAAATCAAGCAACAGTGTCTGAAAGCTGACAAGCTAATTAGTCTTTTTCATACCTAATTCCTTTCACACAGAGCACAAAATTCAGTTTCCCCTTTACATCCATCCGTTTCGCTTATAGACAAACTAATCAAGTCACGGTACAGTTCATGCATTAAAAATGTATCGGGACATGTCGGGCCCTGTCCAAAGTTAGCAACTCAAGTTGCGTGCTGCCACAACACTCCCAGCCTCATCTAATATTCAGTGACATTGGTAATCACCACAAACATTGATTTTCGTAAACATATGATTGAATGAGGATCTTACATTGTTATCAAGGAAAATACTGGTTTTGTTTCCTATGGTATGAAGTAATTGATTAATGACCCACTTGCACCTCAAATCAAGAAACATCTATAACGCAAAAAAAAAACCTTGTGTTTCTGACAATCCTTTGAAGATAATCATAAATAAATAGACGATAGATAATTTATTGGTAGTGCAAGCGGGCTTAAAACACGATACTTGAACTAACTAATAAACTCAAAATAACTGGCGAAATGTGGAGTAAAAGGTAAACTTCTCGGCGATTGGCGGCGATTGGCGGCGGCGATCGCTCGCGTCCGGCCTTGGTTCAAGCCATGGTCCGGAGCGAGAGGGAATGGGAAGCCGTCACCTCCTTCTGCGAAGCAGTCATGCTAGTGAAGGAGGTGGCGGGACGTGAGAGGGAAAGAACCTCACGTCCCAGTCGCCGCGGGAGACGCCCTGGGCGTCGGGGGTCACGTGGTGGCTCCCGGCCACCGTAGGCGCGGGCCTGTGGACGGCGAGTTATGGGCCAGCTCGCCGTCCAGCCGTCTTATGACGACAGGCCGTGTCGACGGCGCGTTCGTGTTCCACGTGCGCCTCAAAGAGATGTCAGCAAATAAGTAGGGGTCCGCAAGGGCCGATGCCTGCCAGGGCTGCGGGACTGTTCGAAAGAGATACCGTGGCCCTGGAACACAAAGGGCAAAGAAGGAACATGGATGGGTTTTAGTCAGTACAAGTCTGACACTCCCTTCCGCTCCGCCCAGAGAGGCGGGGGGGTCATTTGATGATTTCCCATCCGGAAAAAAAAAAAAAAAAAAAAAAAGGTAAACTTCTGCTCAACTTAGAGGTATAATCTTAAGTTACTCATTCATTATCATCATCTTCTCGTCAGTGTAGCATCTCTTTTTTCCCCTACAGTATAGATTTATGCACACAAATTCCAAAAACTACTCAATGTGCATATAATTGGTGATACCCAATATGGGTGTATTTTTAGAAAAACAAAATTTTTGTCAGTCCCTGAATCCTAACGAAATTTAGATGTAAATTCATGGGATACGGAATTTTTTTTAATAAGTAACGACAATATGTAGCCCTTTAGTAGTTTCCTGGGGGACATAGATGCCCATTGCCCGATATCTGATTTTGATAATCTCATTATCCACCTATGGGACAATCTGTGGACGACCTTTGCTAGAAACAAATAAAGTAAGTATATTTTTTATGGCAAAAATAAAGTATTGTTAGATATTTTCGAGATGTTGATCTTGGAGCACGTTGTTAGTTGCAAAAGTGACGAGAGGCTTGGCCCTGGGTTTGATCCTCAGTTCAGAAAACTGTCATGGCAATATAAGAAGACACTCATTTTTCATTTCTGTATTACCTTCGTTATTGAGAATGGGAATAATAGTAGCTCGTAGCGAAATAATGACAGCCGCTCGGGTCGATCTTTAGGGTAAGCCGTGCTTGATTAGGTTGGTCCGTGGATGGATGACCACCCATAAACATACTGATTTTCTCCGTGCTTCGGAAAGCACGTTAAGCCGTTGCCATTTGTAACTCTTTGACAGTTGTTACTGGCTCTTTGACAGTCGTTACTCGCTTGTGGTCAGACTTTCGGGCTATTGACTACAGTAGCCCGAAAGTCAGACCACAAGTCTTACCAAGGGGTATCGTATTACACAGTACTAACAGGATTGTAGAGGTCAGTTAGGCAGTTGCTCCTTGTAAAATGCTGGCATCCAGCTGCATCCAGTTAGACTGGAAGTCGACACCAACATAGTTGGGAAAAGGCTAGGCAGATGATGATTGAGAATGGGAATCGCAGTCCAAACACGTTCAGCATTCGCGCTCAAGACCGTTACACCAATGAGGCTGTTTGTTACCACAATTTAACACCTAATAGGAATTGGTAAAGCTAAATAATAACACGAATTATTTTCGCGTAGCAGTTGTAAAATAATTTTAAATGAAAATATCGAAATACAAACCACAGTAATAGCGATACGAGTTAATTAAATAAGTATACAAAAGCCAATTACAGGATCATTGCCTTCATTATTATAATTGTACCGTCAAATACCGAACTTTGATTATGATGTAATCTACTCGACTTTACATAATAATACATTGATGGTCCATCACTACACAGTATAAAACAAAGACGTTTCCCGCTGTCTGTCTGTCCCTATGTATGCTTAGATCTTTAAAACTACGCAATGAATTTTGATACGGTTTTTTTTTAATAGATAGAGTGATCAAGAGGAAGGTTTATAATATGTATATACTGCACCCGTGCGAAGCCGGGGCGGGTCGCTAGTTTCCTATACAATAAGACAGACTGTCCGACTTTCTGACTATCCGTAACGATTGTCAAAGATTTACAAATGACGCAAAAAAAAAAATATCGAAGATTTGATCGGATAGGCAACGTTTATCTGCCAACAAAAACAACTGCCTGCCCCAGTAAAACCTGAATTGAATTGGTGGTGATATTTCACTGTGCGAGTCAAATAAGTGTATAGTCATCGTTTGAGAGTGATGTTACATTGTAAATCTAATATTGATAGTATCTAGTAAAACATACATCTACACGTGCACGTATTCAATTGTTTCCGTGGTTTTGAAAGTTTAGCGTGGCATGACATAAACGTTTTGTATGTCATCAGAAAAGAGCCAGGCCGAAAGATAGATCTCGTAATTAAGAGTAATTAATACGGATCTAAGGTACTAACATCGTTGTTAATAGGGACATAATAATTTGAATGAGTAAAAAATGAAATTCGTTTTTACACACAAGCATAGTATATCCTCACGACTTTCCCATAGGGTAACTGAACGCTTACCTACCAACAGTTTTTACATAAACTGAAAGAAAAATCCTTTTGAGCAAAGTTTATCTGAGACATTGCATGCCGCATACAGTGCCAAAAACAATAAAAAAATGCATGCATTAACGGAAAGTTCACTTAACGCGTGGCCATAAAGTGGGCGTGACCGCAACCGCTGCGCCGCCGGCTTACTCATGCAATTTTCAAGGTCATAAATAATAAAACCGTGAATACGATCCAAAGCACTTTGGCTACTTTCACGCCACTCCCCGCCAATATTGAAATACCTTGGGAAAATAAATGTATGCGGTTTTTTGGTTCGTTACTCCATGTAAAATAGGTTTGTTCGGTTAATAATTCTGGGTATGAACATGAGCGGTTAACTGGGTGTTAATTACCTACAATAATTTCCCTATCAACAGTGAAACCTATTAGTGAAAATATTGTGAACGACTTCGGTTTATTTGGAGGCTATGGGACTAAAATTCAATAAGTATTACTTATCTACGATTAAAAAATATTCTTGTGTGAGAACGTGAAGATTCGTAAATGATTGAGGAGATCGTTCAACTTTTTATTGTCAAAAACAACTTACGTAAAATACTAGAAAATTAAAATATTCCATGTCTAATTTCCAAATCTTCGGTGCAGTTGCTAACGATGTTCTCCGATTTCCGTGAAAACGTCGAGCGCAGGTGGACAAGCAGCTTAAAGCCGAAGTAAGGCTCGAGCCTCGGCTTAGAACGGCACCGGGCCCGGCACGGATACGAACCTGCATTGTTGATTATTTAGGAACATTGCTAAAAGCTGTGGTGGCTAGATTGAGAAGGAAAATGGACACAATAGGTAGGTTCTATAGGGACCATCGTCGTGCTACGCTATTAATGATTATTGAAGGGCGTTTTTGTACGTATTTTTGTGCGTACTTTTCATATCTAGACCGGTCCCTGTCAGCTGTACAAGCTGACCCTCAAATCTTACGTATACTTAATACGAATTTAGTTTATCTTTAAAATAAGCCAGTGTTTAAATAATTAATTAACCGTGGAGGTAAAAACTTCTTTAGGACAAAATCCTCAAAAAAATCATCTGCCTAGCCTTTTCCCAACTATGTTGGGGTCAGCTTACAGTCTAACCGGATGCAGCTGAATACCAGTATTTTACATGGAGGGACTGCCTATCTGACCTTTACAACCCAGTTATTACTGGGTAATACTATACCCCTTGGTAAGACTGGTTGGCAGACTTTTTGGGCCACTGACTACCTAACGACTGTCAAAGATCTACAAATGACACCCGGGACCAACGGCTTAACGTGCTTATTATTAAATAATAAACAAAAAAAGAAAAACCTAATGATGCTTTCGATATTTGTGTTTAATTTTGAAAAACCTAATGATGCTTTCGATATTTGTGTTTCATTTTGAAAAACCTAATGATGCTTTCGATATTTGTGTTTCATTTTGGAAAACTTATGATGATGTCGATATTTGTGTTTGATTTTCGAAGTCAAAAATTTAAAAATCATCCAATTTAGGTTTAGAGTCATCACTTTATGAACGTCAAAACGACATAAGATAGTCACCCAAAAATGTCCATTCTTCACCACTTCCATTGCTGTTGCTAGGGAGAACTAGTGGCCGAACGAACTCCTCAACGAGTCATCTGTCTGTCCTTAGATACGAGTATATACTTACGTAGGTGAATAATTAATTTTACTACTGTCTTATTCAAAACGAATCAACTCATAATTCGATTATGTGGTGAAATCGGAAAGCTTTTCCCTCATTTTTCACGTTGCAGTTAAAAAATAGACAGGCTCTTCGTCTAAGAATTGTACCCAATAGGAACTGCCATCACATTGAATGAACATAATATTATGCATGAGAAAATTGAAATATCTTCTGTAATGCGTATGATATTCACATCATGCACCGAACATTTATAATAAAGCCTTTGTCATTGCGATAATTAACACGGTAAGTTCCATCTGATACCAACTGTCGGTGGACATTCATAAAATACATATTATTTAAACTACCTACATAGGTTAAAACTGTATTTATAAATCTGTTGCATGCTTGCCACATTTACATTTACATCTCTCAATTATAACTATTATGCGAATTAACTTAGTTTTGAAGTAGGAGCACCATTAGCGGCTATGAAATTTGCTAATGCCGCTTTTGTTGTTGCGTTAAAAACACAAAAATTTTGTTCCAGTTGCACCATAAATCGCTAAACACATTTAAGGCTAAATGATTGACAGAAAAACATAAAGCTGATGTTTTCTGACATAAGATTGTCTTTGTGTTTCTGACAGTCGCTTGAAAATGACAAAATCGGAGTGATATTTTAAAATTTTGTGATTGTAGTACCTTAGAATCACACCTAAAAATCCTTAATACACCAAACCGATTAAACAAATGAAGACCAAGAACTCATTTTATAACGACAAAATTCATTTTTTTTCGTTCGTCGTGGAACAAACTCAATCCAATTGAGTCTGCGCTAGTTTCAAGTTGATCTGACTCAACGCTTATTGAACTGGGTCTTGATTCCATTACTTAAAAGCTGCGTGCTGACTGGGAGCACTCGCGTGTAATGGACGAATCGACAGCGAACGTTTTATACAGTTTTGACGGTAAGCCTGCTGTATAATGTTCACTTATGGAATTGATTTAACAGGTTGTTGTGATAAAATTGACTTTTAAGTTATTAATTCATACAAAACAAGCAATAAGTTACACAAGCATGACGTAATAATTAATGTTAGATGCGGTATAAGTAGTTCAGCTCAGCGACAGAATTTCCAATACCATAACGCGCTCCAAAACTGGAATTGCTGATGAGGGGACCGATGCCTGCCAGGGCTGCGGGACTGTTCGAAAGAGATACCGTGGTTCTGGAACACAAAGGGCAAAGAAGGAACATGGATGGGTTTTAGTCAGTACAAGTCTGACACTCCCTTCCGCTCCGCCCAGAGTGGGGGCCCCATTTGATGATTTCCCATCCGAAAATAAAAAATGCTGCGGGGTTGAAGTGGGATTGGGCGGGCGATGTCTATAGAATGCATCAGGATCGATAAGCCAGAGCCATCACGCAGTGGCCAGAAGACGGACGTCGTTGCGAGGGAGGCCTAGACCTAGACCTA
The DNA here is from genome assembly GCA_910589295.1 of Noctua janthe. Classification (NCBI taxonomy): domain Eukaryota; kingdom Metazoa; phylum Arthropoda; class Insecta; order Lepidoptera; family Noctuidae; genus Noctua; species Noctua janthe. The sequence continues at coordinate 8,980,441 of OU342560.1, forward strand.
ACGCTGGCGTGACAACCTAGAGGCTTTTATGTGAGATTGGCTAGAAAAACCACAAGGAGAGAAAAGTGGAAGGCTATGGGGGAGGCCTTTGCCCAGCAGTGGGACTATAAAAGCTAGGTAAAAAAGAAAAAGAAGTTTAACATACTTTCAAGAAGCAAGAACAACTATTTCAGGTTTTTTGTCAAGCTAAATAGGAATCTTTTACGTTAAGTTCTTACGTTGCAAAAATTTAATCTCGTTTAGTGAATATAGTGCTCGCTTACGATCCGTTACGAATATAGCTTAAAAGTTAAGTGCTTACAAATATTATTCGTAAGTGTATTTATTTATGAACGCTCGTACGAACGCAGGACTGCGCTGCAAACAAAATCACGCTAAACTTATACTAGCAGTTCCTATAGGTACCAGGTAAAAATACTGCGCGAACGTTTTTTTTTATTATTTTATGAAATCGCTGCCCTCATATGCGAAGTTTTCCCAGCCTAGTTGACTTGGCTATGATGCAACATGAAATAAAACTACGTGGTACATACTCAGGTCCAGCATTCTGGGGGTTGATCAACCCAGAATGGTCGCTCTGCAACAAGGGCCGGCGACAGTCCCCGGTCAACCTGGAACCAGACAAATTGCTGTTCGACCCCAACCTACGGTTTTTACACATAGATAAACATAGGGTAAGTGTTGATAGTTAACTTATGATTTTGTTTAGTCAGCCGCTTAGGATCTTGTTAACTTTGTCAGGGGGTTATCTTCGGGTTTAAAAATAAAATTTTTAACATTTTCCTAGAAAAGATGGTAGATTATCAGTCCCCGACAAACGAAATAGAATACGAATACGAATAGAATTGACTTGATTTTTTTAACACCAGCATCAATATGATTTATTAATCTTTAATCTATAATAATTTTGTATTATTTATCAGATAAACGGCCTAATAAGCAACACTGGTCACTCGGTGATCTTCACAGTGGAGAATGAGACGCGCCACCATATCAATATAACTGGAGGTCCACTCTCCTACAAGTACCAGTTCCACGAGATACATATACACTACGGCCTACACGATCAGTTCGGATCAGAGCATGCCATCAATGGATACACCTTCCCTGCAGAGGTGAGTTTTCTCAGCAATTTTTTTACCGGAGCTGCTGAGCAGAGGCGTCAGCTTTTGATTTCAAACTCTGAATATTTTGCGATTTTCTGTCCTGAAAAATGTAGATATCTTTGCAACGGTTGACTTCGGTGTCAATGCCCTCAGATCCGTAACCCAGTGACGAAATGTAACAAGAATAATTTTCGTCTAATATAATGAAAAAGAACTTAAACATAACTGGCGAAACAGGTGAACTTCATAGGTACACCTCTGCCTAACCCTTTGGGGATCACAAGGCGTGATGTTATGTTATGTTAGAATCAAAAAGAAGTAAAAAGGAAAAGGTTTGTTACTCTTCCTTTGCGTCACATTATTTCTAAAATCTGGTCCAAGCCTGAAGTAATACATAAATAATTCCCCTGGCTTAAGGTACACAGTGACGCAGATTCATATCCTCATAAAGTCAGAGATTCGCAACACTCATGATACATTATGTAAGCAACCGAGGATAAAACCTAAGTGAAGCGTCGAATAAACATGTAACGTAGATAAACGTTAAAATGTTATCAGGGATTTCTTCGGAAAGGTCTCAAAAGAAAGCGTAACAGATGTTTTCACACGCATCCTCGCGCCTTCGTCGTTGAGACGTTCAAATCCCAAATGTAATCCCGACGAACGACTTGACTGCGAACCAACTCAACCATGCCTCCTGTTTATTTATGTGACAAATTCTTACGTAGCCATGTTAAATCTAAAATCATGTGCTCAATCTCGTGGAAGTGGCTTTTAACTGCTAAATCTTCTCGAACAGAAATTAATAGAAATTATAAATATTTCTTTCTGTAAAAGTTTTCGTACCCGGAAAACGACTTAAGCGTGAAATTTTAATAGTTTTTTTTTCTAAGGTCGGAAAAAATGTTGTTTTTGTTGTAATGAGTAGTTATTATGATACATAGTTATTTTTCAATGCTTGTTTTTGCATATTATTATTATTTCATGAAAGTGAAATGAACTCTGTCCATATGACCTTTGCGAAAAGATCTGTTGACGTCACACAAAACTTTATAAAATTAACAGTCAATTTAAATTAACCTACTTCAATAAACCTTTGTAGAAGTAACTTAGGACAAAAACCAAGTAACTGTTATAATTTCATTTGTTTCAGATTCAGATATTCGGTTTTAATTCACAACTGTATTCAAACTTCTCCGAGGCTCTGCACAAAGCTCAAGGAATTGTTTCAATATCGCTATTGTTACAGGTAATTACATTTATTAAGTCATTCAAATGTTGAGAACAACTGGTAAGTATTGTATTTTTCGAAAACGTCAAGGGTCAAGAAAAGTTTAGAGGTCACAATAAATCATCACCTCATTAGTCCGCTACTTGGACATACTAAGTGAAGATAAAATACATACCTGTTCTTTGCTGCGATCATATTTAAACAGTTCTTTTCAAGAATTTATTTTTCCACGCAATTTAAATGTGCCATTTTTTGTCGGTTACAATCTTTACATAGTATAAAACAAAGTCGCTTCCGCTGTCTGTACGCTAAGATCTTTAAAACTCCGCAACGGAGAGAGAAGATATATCAAGAGGAAGGTATAAAATCCATATATGTGTATCTACATTGTACCCGTGTGAAGCCGGGGCTGAACGCTAGTTTAAAATAAATATTGAAATTGTATCTAAGATCTGACTAAACTCGATTGAATATAAGCACGAAAAGCGTCTGTTTTTCCCAGTATAGTCGTAGTACGCAACAAAGAATACATTGCACCATTTACTGTCCTCTCGTCACCCCCACGAAGAGTAGAGAGAGTTCACGTAAGCGTGAGAAAGTGCATGTGACGAGGGACTTAGGCAAAAGTTTGCAGTCACAGCAATCGCACTTTAGCGCTTTTGCATGTTTGTAATGATCGTGTTTAGTTGAACGTGGGACTTCGTAATTATTTATATTATAAGCAACAAGCTGCTGCGGTGACGTGCGTATTATAAGCCGGTATAAATTAACACCTTATCCAAGAACATTTTGTGTAACTTAATTGGAGGTGACATATATTCACTCTTACTTAATTGTCCTGAAATTGCCGAGGATAAACTGTATTGTCAAGGCTTTGTGAGAACCAATGTACTCCTGTATAAGTTACAGGAGTACAAGGTATGGATAAGCTCTCTCCCAAGTTACGCTGCATCACACAGTTCTCCACGTCCATATTCAGTCTGCCCCAATCACCTTTTTAAGGACAAAAATAATAAGAAGGACAAGCGAAAACGTGGTGTCCGAGGCTGTTGACAATTTCACCGCAGTGACAGCGATGAGGAGCACAACATAGGGCTCCTGGGCGTAGACAAGCAGCAAGACGGAAAGTCAAAATAACAATCTTATTCAAAGTTTCATGATGTTTCTAAAAGGTTAAATATTAAAGATTCGCCATTTTTTAGGTACTTAATGATTTTCCAATTACAAATAACGCAGAGAGGTGTTTATTTAGGTACTTAACCGTAATTATATCCACCGAAGTGTTACCGGCCGCACCTCTTCATGGCGTCGAACTGAGCGCAGTTAATTAAGGAAATTGGATTTTTCTGTGCGCCATTGGATTAGCCAGTAAAGCTATTAGTTCAAATTAAGTAACTGTCTGAGCTGTGGTACGGCCGTCAGCTCGTCACCACTCGGGGTCAGCGTGGACGCCCAGCGCTTTCAATTAATTGGTACTATTTAATATTATCTGCTTCATCAATATTTGGACAAAGGTCAGCATTAGCGAAGAATCAAGGTTATTTTTATTTCAAGTGACTAAAAGGAAAACCTTTACTGAGGACAACTAGCAATCGCTTTGCGTGTTTCTAAAACGACTTACAACCTGACTGATGTGAGTTTTTCGGTACGACGTCCCATACATTTTGTATTTTTAACCGACTTCAAAAAAAGAGTCGGTTCTATATTCGTGTAAGAGTTGATAAAATGTCACTTTGTCTAGGTCCCTCTGATCGTTTTAGTTAAACGGAATGGTAATTTTCCTGTTCTATTTGTATACAGTTATTTTTTAAGTTAATTTCTTAGAGCGAGTCAAAGCGTGCAATAATTTAGGTGCTGGTATTTATGCTACATTATTATGGTGTAGGTTTTTGAAACCAAACTTAAATGTTGTCTAAGACCCCATTTTGTTTTCTCACACCGTCATCTTTAAGAGAGGTTATTTTCGATCGTTTTATGGTTTTCCTTAATGAAGGCCAGCGCCTGTGTTAGCACATCCCATCCGATGTTGTCCCAAGGGGGAACATGTTTGCCGACACGTTCATATTTCGCTTGTGGTCGCAGTTAACTGAAACTTTGCTAAAGCAAGCTATTTCCCCACACGACAAACAATTAGCGCTGTGTCTCTGCTGGCTTTTCTTTTTATTACAGAAGTTCTCGGTCTTGGATAACACTCGGTTTAAGTCGTAAATGCGAGATTTCTTTGGAGCTAGTATAAGGATTTCTTTTAAAGCATGTTGCATTTATATTATGCTCTTTAAAAATGGTCATTAAGGGCAATTTGGCATCGACTAATTGCAATATTACTTATTTTTGATTAAACGATCAATATTGTTTCAGCTTGGTGATTTATCAAATCCGGAACTAAGGGTTCTAACAGAAGAATTAGAAAATATTAAATACGGTGGTAAGTATGAAAAACAAAATGTTGATCACGAAAATCGCGCGAAATGTTGATCTTGTGATCACGCGCTTTTTGTCCATCTTGGAATTAAATACAAGAAAAGATAGAATAAAATACAAGTTGCAACCCTAAAATAGGAAAGTGGAGGCAACTTGAAAACGTATTTATTGTGGAGTGCTCAGCCGATAAACTAGTTTCTCTATTACCTATCTTTTAAAGCACTTGCGCGAGATAAAATTCTTTTATTCCATTTTAATACTAAGCACTACTACTATTTAAAATACGTTCCAAGAAAGTAGATTAACACTGAGGCAGGGCTATATCAAAGTACAGGTCCGAAGGTGGCTGCAACTGCAAACTAATGCGGTAAATTCACTCAATCGCTATGACAAACTACAGCGGTACGACTGGTTTCAATAAAATTCTAAGAAACCGACAATAGGCGGCCAAGTCACCATCTATGCGGCAATAGGCGGTCATGTCGACATCTATTCGCAGTTGCAGTCGCCTTCGTAACTGTACGTTTACACTGGAACATCCTGGAAGCACATCCTGGTCGCTTCTTCAACAAAATGCTAGCCCAGCTTTGCTAGGTACCTCAGCTGGCATCCAATTGGTCGCGCAACCAATAATTATTATTTTCTTTGGCAGTGGGACCTTAGTTGTCACTGCATTTTGTCCCAGATTAATATAGCTCTAAGTTGTACAGTAATAGAGAAAATTAAACATTTGGTTTCTATCGTACCTCATTTAAATTTGAATCGGTTAAAATGGGGTAGCCTATTGATGGAGCATGACGCTAATGTTTGTTGTTTTTTCACCTGCGAAGGTGCCGAGATGCCAGTCAACAAGTTATCAGTACGAGGCCTCCTGCCTGATACGGACTACTACATGACGTATGACGGCTCAACCACGGCGCCCGCCTGCTACGAGACCGTCACTTGGATCATCGTCAACAAGCCCATCTACATCACCAAACAACAGGTAAACATCGTCAATCAAATTAGTGTGTGGAGTCCACAGCTGGGCATGTGCATCTCTCCTCTCTTACTGCTAGACACAACTTTAACTGGAAGTCCCAAAACCTGATGTTGTGGTCCGCCACAAAACGAGCGTTAGAAAATGGAGTTCGAATACCAATCAGTAACAGCCGCTTTTTAGATCTTTGGTCTATCAGGCTGACATAAGTCAGTAGGTTATCACTTTAGATACAAGCCTTTTGGTCGCTTATGTCATCGGATACATTTTTGACTTTATAATGTTCTTCTTAACGTGTCAATGGCAATCTTAATTGTGTCAGCCCAGAACTGAGCTACTGGTTTGGCGCTTTCGGTAGCGTCCTTCAGTTCCTGTAGTGAACAAACAACAGGATACGCAGGACACGATATTAAGTGCCCCATCGTTTGTAGAACAGCACCACATTTTCACTCCAGGGCAGAGTCATTAATGAATCTCCACCTGAGCAGGTTTTCACTTTATAATCACCGTTCTTGCTAATAGAATATCACTTTGTGTCTAGACCCTCAGAAATAGTTCCTGTCCTAACTTTTCATTTGCTGATATGAGACAAAACCAGCTCGTTATTTTCATGATTAGGTACATACCTAAAACAAACATTACCATTAGGTATATTACAAAAAAACAAGCTAACTTATCGAAACATTACGCTTAGATACAGCAGCAATAGGCAGCAATAGCAATTCTTGCAAATTGTTGATCTTTAGATTGGTAGAAACTTGAGCAACAGCTGCATCTCAACCGGCACAAGTTGTACAAGTCAGCAACAAACTTGGCGAAAAGTCATAACGGTTTGAGCTTTCATATCCTCAGCAATTCTACGTCGATAATATCAACCAATTACTGAGCTGTTACAGTAAAATTGTGACCTCGAACTTGACAATCATATTGGAACAAAACAAATTCCTAATTAGTATGTAGAGCTGCTAATATTAAAACTGCTTTGATTTACTTACGATTCCTGCACCGTAATCTCAATGACAAAAAGTATGTCTTCGAAATTAAGTTTATTATCAATGGCGACTGCCTTCAAACATCACTCGAAAGCCCATTAAAAACTCTTTCAACAAATCATCGAAAGTGCATTAGGAAAGAATGCTCAACGTCGACACTCAGCACAGCTCAGTACTGAACAGTAGTGGGTCAGAGCTAACAATCAATATGTGCGGTAACTGCATCCGTTCAAGTTCGCCGTTTGCATTATACGCCTCCCTGCCCTCCTTGTTCCACTACAGATGTAGGAGTTATGGAACCGCTTGCTTGAGAATTTAAGTTTTATCGTATTAGAAATTGAAATCTGATGGAATATGGAATCTGTTTGGGTAGGTAGTTTGTGTTCAGTTCGGACATTAGCCTTCGTTCGCACAGGCGATGTTTACCACGACGATTATTTTATCGCACACTGGAATTTTGACTTTTGGTATTTAGCCGAGCTTTGATAATCCAACATGCCATCCCAGTGCGTTAGAAAACCTCCATGTTGGGTTTACATCTCTTGGCGCTAAGCAGTACGTTGAAAATACAGTCCGCGATAAAAAAATCGCCTCTACGGCCGAAAGCTTACTCACTCGGACATATTTGGTTTTTAGAGCGTATTATCGTGGATTATTCCACTGTTAACTTACTCAAGAACGGTTTTCACGAGGGAAAGTATGATCCTAGTCTAAATTAATAATGTATTAAAACAACCTTAATTGTTTCTTATCTTATAACCAAAATGTTGATAAAGATAAAAAACTTTTTGAAGGGCGTTAAAGAATCAACTTTCCCCTTTCCGAGAAAACACAAGTTTGCAGACACTGTACGCACGACGACCAATCAAGCTATGCCATACCAAATTAAGCTGATCTCTTAATGTACGGGAAGCTCATACTAAACAAGGTCAGGTTATACTGGATTAGAATAGCTTGTTGTGTAACCGTGTGTTGTTGCGACTAAAACTAACATAGTTCTCCTCATGAATTATACCTACATTCAACATATTTCACGGGGCCACTTAGCTCAACTATAGCCGCAGTCGCCCCGCGCTCGGCCACCGCATCCAGTCGAAGACAAGTATCAGTGTATTCAAGCGTGGTTGGGGCAGCGTAATAACATTTTCATTTGTAGCCGCGCTACAATAAACAACTCACGTCCCTCGCCTTTAGACAAAGACTCCGCCGTGAATTATGTACGTGTTAAAAGTAAACTGAAAGTGCCGCGTTGTGTGGCTGTTATTATAAATCATTGTTTATGTTTTCCGTTTGTGTTGGTCTGAAAATTAAGTGCTAGTGGAAACTGCTTGCAATCTCGCGGGGAGTTGAGCGAACGCCATGTGGTCGCTGCTTGAAGCGCAATTTACAACGCCACTAACGTGCTTAGTTTTATGCTAATAAAAATTCCCACACCTTTATGGTGGCAGGGCTCATAAAACTGAAATAAAAGTAATAATACGTGTGAGCTTAACTGTAGAAAATACTAGAAAATAAACTCTTGACGCGGTGATGCATATAATGAGCGTTACAGAGCTATTTACCAAATTGCTCAAAAAGGGGAAACCACGAGAGAACATTACTACACGTGTATACCCGTTCCATGTGGCTACCACTTTTCTGTATTTTAACACAATTTTTTCTACAACGCTAATAAAAATTAAGTTCCAGTTACCTAATAAAACGCTTAAAAATAATAACAGGCCAATCGAATACAATAAAGGCCATGTAAAGCTCCACCAAAGCAAACATAGCCTTCGCACCAAACACCACAATACAAACCAAATTACAGTTGGTAAAATCAAAGTTTAGGCGGAGTCTATAATCAGAATCAAATTGTTTAATACAGCGTAAACAACGATGCGAATCAGATAGCCGTGGTCGCGTGTTCAGCGCCAGTTAATCCGACCGTGGCAACAACAGACCTAGGTATACATACTCCATGGTAGTCACCCAACGTTATAAAAGGAAGAAATTTCAATATACTTGAAATAGCACTCCACCTAAACACTTGTTTATGTTATAATAGAAACTAAACATCGTGTGCATTGAATTTTCGAAATTACTTGTGCAAGTCTTCTAGCTCTATTGTGACCATTTTCATAGTCCTCTTTTATTAGGAACATTTTCTGGTAGCCCGAAATCGTCTTCTAAAATTAGATAGTGTAGGTAGTGATTTTTAACGTTACGCTTCCACCTCTGAAAAATATTACTCCCTGGAGCAGTTTTCTCTCCAACGCGACCGCAACAAAATAACCAGCGCATCTCCGGTAAAATATTTGGCAAAGGCTTCATAAATTCCAAATAGGGTTAGTCATTTTACTTTCAAGAACTTCAGTGTCAACATAATTGAATTTCATGACTGTAGTTGCACGGCTTGAGGCGGCTGATGCAAGGCGACGCCAGGCACCCCAAGGCTCCCCTCGGCAACAACTTTCGGCCGCCCCAGCCTCTCCACCACCGAGCCGTGAGGACCAACATTGACTTCGATCTCAGCAAGGTAAATTACACCTTAACGGAAATTAAATTAAGCACAAACTCCTCTGGAGACACGCTTAATAATTCATATTGTATGCTAAGCTGGGTTCCTAAGCGATATACTCGTACTTAGTTGTTGCAGTGTGTATGTTCCTGTAAAATGGTTCGCTGTAATATTAGTGTAGAACTAATGAATCGTGTTTGACTAGTCGGCGCTTGAGTTGACATCGTTTGTGTTAATAGTTTTTTTGGATTTTCAGTATCCTGGGAAGACTTGTCCAAGTATGCATCGAGATATGCATTACAAAGGTAATTATAGTCTTTATAACTTTTCTCTATCATCATTTTAACGATTTTTCCTCAACACTCGCAAGAATTTTTAATCAACAAAAATGTTAGCAAGCTATCCTATTTTCCATCGAAGCCTACGGCCATTACAGACATAAAGTATCTGCACAATCACCGAGCAACTGGTGTTAGTAACAGTAACCTATGTAGCGATTACGATAATTTCACAGTTATCGCGATTGCAAATTACGTAATTGGCACAGTTACATTTCGTGTTCAAATATGAGGGCGGCTTTTGTGATACCGATAGCGGGTAGCGATGCCTTTGTTAACTGAGGCAACAGAGACAACAGAGACAACTGAGTTGGGAAACCTATCCAAAGAATTGGTTTTCGAGCGGTCGAAATGTGATGTTTCTCTTACCATTATTGCCAGTTGCTGTGGTAATTTTTACAAAAATAATATTATGTTTATCCTCCGTAATACAACATAATTTTAAATACGGATTAAGATAAGCAAACACCTCCTAAATTAACAGACTGTTTTCTCAAAGCTTTTTTTTTTTAAGAATAGTACCAATTTTTTCATTATCCAGCACCTACACAGACACGGCTAACATATTTGTATAAAATGCTTTTGTGCGAGCCTTACCCGCTCCGCTCATGCAGCCCGCCCTCAGTCCGACCCCAGCTTTCACACGTTATCAAAGTTTTCATTTCTGTTGCAGCTAAAAGCTGGACACAATATTGAAGCTAATTCCACTCCGGTAGGCATTCATATAGCAGCTACGTAGATATATTCTTTAACTAGCTCATAAGTTTGTATATAACTCTTGTACAGTCTTATTTACATCCCGCTTATGATAAATGGAGCTACAAAATATATTTTAAGTGTAATATATTCATATCTTAACTTAGCGCTGATGTTAGTTCTAGAATAATGTGATGAGTGAGTTTCGTTGGGTAAAGGTTACCTATAATATTTTATTACGGCCTCTGATTAAGTAGAGTATTGATAGATATTTTCGGATAGATTGTTCAAACCATGCCATCGGTTTTAGTAAATTGTATACTTAACGTAGGAAAATTTATCCATAGTTGTAATTAGGTATGTCGAATTTATATAAAATTATTTATTGAAATTATTACATATCATTTGAAAAGTCCGAAGTTTTTGATACTTATGTTGCAAATATTGAGTACATTATCTACTAAATTAAACTGTTGTAAATTGCTACTTTTATAAATGTTTGTATAATTTTTTAGTCTTCTAGTTAATGAGTATTGAAATCAATTATCGAATGAATTTAGATAATATAATCATATCAAATTATATGTACTAGTTGTAAGGTCTTATTTGATGGTACTAGGTACTTTAATGTAACAATATCTATCGCCGTAAGACGTCTATAGCTTTAATAAACCATATTATAGTGTTTATATTTCATTGCGTATTGTAAGATGAAAACTATTCCATGATTATGAAATGTATATCGCCTGGCTTTCTTGTAAGATCTATTAGAAATATTATTTGATTAAACGATATTCACTTACATTTATTTTGTTATTTATTCAACCAACTGTTAGTAATACCTGAATTGGAAACAACCGCAACTTTTATTGCCGATAAAAAAATTACAGAGGCACCGTAATCGGGTTGAGCCCCTGTAATTTTTTGTGGTCGATTTTAAATCTGCAAATGTGCGCATTCCCATATATCCCGATACCCGATGGCAATCCCAATAAGCTACCGGCTGATAAAAAGCTTGCTGTGCACGATGGTGGTAAATGCATTATGAGGGGTTTTTTTATACCAGTTTGTGTGTACCAAATAAAACGGTCTCATAAGTAAAGGCAACATTAAAAGGTACAAACAACCAAGTTCAACTGAAGTCTAAGGTTTTTTCCTAATATAAACAATATCAAGTTTTTCAAAATAAGCGGGAGGTATGTCCCGATGCAATGGAGTAAAACCGTCTGCTTTACTGTTTCCTCCAGTCTTGTGTTTGAATAAAAAGCTCATTTGAATTCTATGAGAATCGAAATTGCTCTCCTTTTCGCTGTAGTAACTTAATTTAATCGAGTTCCATCACAATGTCTTTTACCTTTAGATTAGGTACTCGCTATAATGCTGATAAAAGTGGAAAATAAAATTTATAATACTTTTTCTTTTGTTATCTCCAGACGTTCTTTTTCCCAAGTTGGTAGTCACGTATATTTTATTGTATAAGAGTCAAATATAAATTATTTTTCCACGCGATAACGTGAAGATTAAGATTGTAAAATAAATTACTTGATTTTCCGCATAGAGGTGGAGTTTATTGGAAAAGTTGCCGTCGGCGGGTGTTGATAGACCCACGCAGATTGCGTTCATTAAAATTTTGTAATTATCGAGTTTAGTGTAGGTGTTTTAATACGCTTATATAGGATTTAGGAATCAAATATGTTCATCGATCCCAGTTTTTGATTGTAATAAAAATAAAAACGTATGGAAATGGTTTGCATAGTTTATCTTTTTGATATCATGCTGCTTAACAATTTACAACTAAATAACTCTTATTGACTTGTAGAACTCGACGCATTTGGGAAGTATAGTGAACGAAGTTGAGTGGTGCAAGCTGTTTATTTCTTTTGTTCCTCTCAGTCTAACCCGACGGAGTCGCGAATTAAGATCCCTCAGACGTGCATATCGACATTAGGTAAGTCGATATGATGAAAATATATTTATACCTAGGTACATATATGTTTGTATCCATATGAGACTAACTACCTGCTCTACTTGTCAATAAATATGAGCATGAAAACATTTGCAAGTTTGTTAAATTTTATTAATATAAATAATATTTCGACTGCCTCGTTGGTCTAGTGCAGCTGCTGAGCATGAAGTCCTGGGTTCGATTTCCGGGTCGGGCAAACCGCTATTGGGTTTTTCGATCAGGAATTTATCAGTAGTAGCCCCGGAGTCTGGATTTGTGCTCGGTTGATGGCAATAGGCTCGCCTCTTATTACATGGGACTGGAACATAACTGGCGAAATGTAGGTGTACTATTAGGTACACCTCTGCCTAACCCTTTGGGATTACAGTCGTGATGTTGGTTATGTAAATAAAATTTTGACTTACATATCATGCCCTTACCCAGCTGTGGAACATATCTACAACGCCACATGCAAACTGAATTAAGCATCATTCGTCACGTACAATCCCTGCAGCACGCAAGCAGAGTTATCCGCGAGAATACAACTGCCCGACTACAACCGACGGACAGTAGGTAGCCCATCAGACACAACATCTCTCTGTCAGGTTCCAGAATCTTCTCTTTTCAATAATTACTGGATAAGGAATTTGAGATCCTTTTCCTCATATCTTTCTAAAAAGAAAAACATTTATAGAAAAGCTTTAGTTTTATAAATAGGTTTCAATTTACTGACAGTAAATTGGGCAATGCACCTTCAATAAAATAATTACATCGCAAAAGCTAGTATTTTGTTTGACTTTTCGTTTTCCCCATTCATACCATATCTCTCTACTCTTTTGGAGCCTATTTCAGTGTACGGTAGCCATCTGTCGCGTGCTTGTTTCGTACAGTTTCTGTCGACGAATTTCTTGATGTCGTCTGTTTTGTTACTTTCGCTACAGATGGATAGGCCTACGTTTGTTATTTGTATACCGATCTTTGCGTAATAAACAAAGAAAGCTAGCTCCTAAAAATATCTTACAAAATGAACTTTTTAATGAGTTAGAAATCACAACAGTTGTAAGACATTTTCAAAGGAAAAACATTATTAATATTCATAAATGTATTAAAGCTAGTTTCAGACTAGAAAACCGTTTCTTAAAGGTAAGTAATACTAAAAAAATACTTTCAATTTACCCAATCTGTCTAACATAAATCACAAGATGGTATTGTTTACACAGTTTGCTAAACACTCGTGGAGTGCCGCGCCTCGAGAGCTCGCTTCACACGAGTGTGAGCTCAAATGTACTCGAAACTCGAGTTTATTTGCTCTTTATTGAGCGACTGACTAGATTTGACGCCGCGTCTCGCGTGTGCATTGAGCTTTATGTAACAAATTGAGTAACATATGTACGATAGTACGGAGTATATCGGAAGAATAGTGTCGTATTTGAACGAAAATTGGTTTTATTGTTGAAGTGGTAGGGTGGTGCTGTAAAAATGGAAATGTTGTAACTTTATAATCTGGCAACAGCAGTCTGGTTCAAAATGGAAATTATGTAGCTCCTCGAATACTATTTTTAACACTTAGGTAACTTAGGCAATAAATATGCTTTTTTTTTCTCGAGGTTCGGTAAAGTGTGTTACAAAAAATTGTAGTAGAGCCGACCGCATAGAATGCGCTGAACGACGAGCGCTGATGAATATAAAAATACCGGTGTTTGACAACCCTTCACAAAATCCAGGGTCAGATGTCTGAACCCTACGAAGTAAATAAGGGGACTTATTAGGACTGATACTTAAACATTATACCCATCATTATTGGAATAACTTCTACCGTGGAGCTAAGCCTGAAATCATGAAAAAAATACTGATTTTCATGTTCGCCTAATTTGAAACAATGTATTGAACAGCAAATTTTAGTTTTTGTTGTTCCAGATTTGGTCTCATAGTAAAAGTTGTTCAAAAAGTCTGACAACCAGTCTTACCAAGGAGTATCGTATTATCCAGGGAGGCCCAGGGGGTCTGGGTTGTGGAGGTCAGATAGGCAGTCGCTCCATGTAAAATACTGATATTCAGTTGCATCCGGTTAGACTGGAAGCCGACCCCAACATAGTTGGGAAAAGGCTAGGCAGATGATGATGGTGAGTAAAAGTTGTTCATAATAATGAGCACACTAACTTGATCAATAATTACCAGTCACCCTACATACATATTTATTTCTAACACATCTCCAAACATCAACTCCATGTCTAGACAAACGGCTCAAAAACTTATCTTCGGAAACGCAGAGGAAGTTTCGACGTGTAATGTCGAGCAGATCTAGTTTAAAAGTTGCATTACAACAGTGGCGCACACACATCGTTGAAGCCAATTCGTGTTTTATGCAAATGTGTGTTTTGTGCCGTGGCGGTCGCCGGGCGGCTCGCGACCGCGTGCCTTGTGCTGGCTTGTTGGCAGAACACAGATTTGAGAAATTATAGATAGACAGTCATTTTGGGCCTATTGGGCTTAGAACAGGTTTTATGGTGCTGGAGTAATTATTCAGTTAAATTCAGTTAGACTAAAAGCTGACCGCAACATAGTTAGGCAAACGCTAGGCAGATGATGAGTAATTATTAAGCTTTATCATTTTATGATAAGTCAGCTAGCATAATCTGCCTAGCATTTTCCCAACTATGCTGAGATCGGCTTCCAGATGAAAGATGCAGAATACTAGTATTTTACATGGAGGGACTGTCTATCAGACCTCCAGTAAAACACTAGTACTGAACAATATTCTTATGAATTATAAAATCTGAAATTACATTATACCTTTGCGAATGGACAATTCTTCTTCTTCTTTGTGTGTCGATGAACTCGAATTGTGTAATTGTGTGTGTGTTGTGTATTATGTTGTGTTGTGCGGGTGGCCAGTATGTAACCACCCGCACAGCTTTACCCTTCCAAGATTTAATGGACAATTAGAATCATGTCTATAACTTTGCAAATTTTAACATTCAAAGATTAAAAAAAAAGTGATATTAATTAAAATAAATCATTTGACTTTGATTTGATTATGGAAATCGTGGGCGTAACAGAATTACACCGCTATGATAGTAACTTTTTCAGAGCTTAAATGATATTAAGATCACTTACTCAATGTATGCTAGCCCGACAAAATGAATAGATGAATATAATGGTAGCTATGCTAATTTCTTTTGTCAAGAGAAGGGTTGAGCTAAAAGTGCAACAAGTGGGGATCGAACTTACGACGTCTCGTTCACTTGATAATAACATAGGTGTATAGGTAGGTACTACGGGAAGTCCATAATTTATTACCAAGAAGTGTGAAAGTGTACGACTCATTGAATATTTAGATTTATTTGTCCCTCCCCGTGTAAATCATAACCCGAAGTATATCAAACTAGTATCCACCCGGGACTTCGTTTCCAAAGATTTTGTGTACTTTACGATAGTCAACTTTCCAAGGGCTTGTGGATGACGTGGTCATATGAATAGGATATGGTGTATTATGAGTTATTTTACCATAAGATTTTAAACTAACAATATACTACTAACGGTCACTAACATTATTATAACTAGAAAACGGGATAAAAAAAAAAAACAAAATAAACATGGTAAATATCTCGTTTTCTAGTTATAATAATCATCATCTGCCTAGCCTTTTCCCAATTATGTTGGGGTCGGCTTCCAGGCTAACCGGATGCAGCTGAATACCAGTATTTTACATGGAGCGACTGCCTATCTGACCTCCACAACCCAGTTAGTACTGGGTAATACGATACCCCTTGGTAAGACGGGTTGTCAGACTTTTTGGGCCACTGACTACCTATAACGACTGTCAAAGATCTACAAATGACACCCGGGACCAACGGCTTAACGTGCTTTCCGAGGCACGGAAATAAGTCTAGTTATAATAATATTTTACCAAAGTCTCTTATTTCCAAATATTTTATGTGAATAAAAATGTATGTGAAATTAAAGATTTTGGAGAAATTTTTAATAACAATATTCAGGCCACGAACAATTTAAAGCATAAAGTATACATCACCAGGCCATCAGCTTGGCCGCTTGCCCATATAAAACCTACATAAGTATAATAAAAAAAAAATAGAAAATTTACTTAAAATGGCAAACAGCCAAGAATGTTTTCGAAAAGTTATTTCAGAAAAAGAAATCCGCTTTCATATCGGAACTAACTCTTTATTTGTGTGGGTGATCCCTCGCGGGTACAAGTTAAAAACAGCTTTCACCGGCCGCCGCGTTTGAATAAGTTTCGCTGAAGTTTTATTGAAGTTGTAACCTTCGGCCCGGTTTGATATATGTACTCCCCCCCGCATCTGTACAGAACGGGTCCCGCCGTGCCAAAGTTAGTGCACTCGTAAATTATTCAACCCCTCTGTATACATGTGCTTGTCGTAACCGAATGGTGTTCAAGTCACAATGTCATATTGTGTTTTTTTTATTTATAGATAAAAAACTTTTTGTATCGTACAGTTTTGATGCCAGGCGGTGGTTTGGGGTTGACATTAGCCTACCAAAGCCTCGTCATTGCTAAGAAAGGATACTATTAAACAAGTCATGTTTGAATCGAAGGGTTAACCTTTGAATACATGCGCCTGAGTAATAGGAGAGCGCAATAAGATGTAAGTACACACATATGTTCATGCTGTTAATTATCAGACTAAAATATATTCTTCAAACGATATCATAAGCATATAAGCATAATCAGCCTATTAATGTTCCCACTGCTGGGACGCAGGCCTCCTCTCTATGAGAGGGAATGGGCTATAATCCACCATGCGGGCCCAGTGCGGGTTGGTAGATGTCACATGTCTTCGAATTTTTGGTTCTAGGACATGCCGGTTTTCTCACGATGTTTCCCTTCACCGTTAGAGCAGTGGTGATGAAATAACATACACAAAGTAATGCGTCTGGCTGGGTTCGAACCCACGACTTACTGCTCGTAAGTCAGGGTCTCCACCACTGGGCCACCGCTGCTCTCCAGCAAACGATATTTTGGCCGAAAACAGCCAATTAACAATTTGTTTACAAGCAGTTATTTGAACAAACAGCATCAAAGTGTGTTACAGCTTATAACGGCAATTGCCAAACGACTTACACATAGCAGCAAATTGCACTAAGTCTAACGACATTGCTTACTTAGTGCTACGAACTGGCTACGGTGCTACGGAGCTACGAAAGTCTACGCTCCGGTCTACGGCGCGGCAGACGGCAGGCTACGACGTATTAAAATAAAAGCAAACCGGAGTCACTTTAATTCTCAGAAGCGACCCGCCCAGGTGATTCCAACGCTGCAGATTTACTTACGTCGCTCAGTTAACTTTTATTACAATGACTGGAACCTAAACTGTGTACTTACCTGATGTTTTTTTTTTTTTTTTTTTAAATAAAGACGAAAGAAACCTGTCGTCTAGATTAGATAAACTCCTTGCGTGACACAATAGAACGTATGTTTTACAAGAAAATAAGAAGAGATTTAGCTCATGGTAGATCCGGCCGTGGGAACAGAACACATGCAGCGTTCGCTTTGGCAATATTAGTACGACGCCACATAATTTTATCCAGTCTCGGTCATAAATATAGCACCTAACCCCATTATTGTTGCAAGAAAGCGAACGGTAGAGGCACGGTACGGGTTTCGTGAAACCGCTACTTATTCGTCTATGGCTGCCTTATGAAATGTTACAGTTGTGTCATGAACCGCGAGCAGCTGGCGGGGCGAAATATTGAAGAACAAAAAGCTACATACTAGTAAAGGAAATAAAAATTGGATGGGTACATAAACATAACGTAACATCACGCTTGAAGGTTGAAAAGTTAGGTAGAGGTTTACCACTCACATTCCGCCATTTCCAGTTCTGCCATGTTCTTCATCTTTTTTCGCTACATTTTTGGTTACCTACGACTATGTCTTTTTTAATGGAGAAACACTGTCTTCCAAGTCACAGGTGATAACTTAGTTTGGGAGCCAGGGGACTTATCTGTGGGACATAGTGTCTGTTTGTTTTATCTTAAGATGTCAGTAACAACGTTGACACTGTATTTAAAAAAATAATTTTATTATAGCATAGCATAGCAGCAGCCTATAATGTTCCCACTGCTGCGACACAGGCCTCCTCTCTATGAGAGCGAATGGGTTATAATCCACCACGCGGGCCCAGTGCGGATAGGTAGATGTCACATGTCTTCTAATTTTAGGTTCTAGGACATGCCGGTTTCCTCACGATGTTTTCCTTCACTGTTTTGAGAGCAGTGGTGATGAAATAAATTACACAAAGTAATGCGCCTGCCTGGGTTCAACCCACGACTTACTACTCGTAAGTCGGGACCGCCGCCACTGGGCGACCGCTGCTCTCGATAATTTTATTATAATTATTTTATTGCTTATGTTCAAGTCCGATATAATTGCGGGCTAGCACCTACCAACCTACCTTCCACCTACCGCTACCTTCAACTCTGCACTAGTTACGACTACGGGCTGCTTGATGATTCCTGATGTAAAACCAGTAATGTTTGCGACCACTACACCAATTAGCCAGAACAAATTAATACAACTTCAGTCGTACATGCTTACATAGTTCTTCAAATAATAAAATAAGCAAAGTACATCATCTGCCTAGCCTTTTCCCAACTATGTTAGGGTCAGCTTCCTGTCTAACCGAATTCAGATGAATACTAGTATTTTACATGGAGCGACTGCCTATCTGACTTACACAACCCAGTTAGCACTGGGTAATACGATACCCCTTGGTAAGACTGGTTGTCAGAATTTCCGTCCACTACCTGTAACGTCTGTCAAAGATCTACAATTGTCAGCAAAGACCAACGGCTTAACATGCGTTCCGAGGCACGGAGGAAACTCGCTATGTAATGGAAGGTCACCCATTCACGGACCAACCTAAGCGCGGCTTAACCTGAAGATCGACCCGAGCGGTTGCATCTTAAATAAGCAAAGTACATCAGCACTAAAAACAAAACATAACGATAGATAATAAAAATTACTCTCCATTCTATAAATATCAGCACTCCATTCAACAAAAACAAAAAAGAAACAAATGATTCATCCAAAAATCACGTCCTACCCGTAAAGTTATAATAAAATTGTTTAATTATTCAAAGCGATTGAAAGAATCAAGAGTAATTAAAACGTAATTAAGGACAGCAATGGTTTCAGGTGTCCATTCTAATCTCATGTTCGGAGGGGAGGCAAGGGGATCCCCGGAAGGTTTATTCTGACAGCGAGACGAGTAATTTTACAACGAAATTATTATAATAATATTGTTGTTGATTTAACATTTTAATAATTGTCGGTTTGTTTTGAAGTCATCGTTTATTTTGTGATAAAGTAATGAGTAAGTATATCGTTGGAATATCTCAGTAGCAGCCACGGAGTCTGGATTTGTGCCCGGTTGATGTTAATAGGCTCGCTCCTTATTACTTGGACTTGGGACTAAAACATAACTGGCGAAATGTGGGTGTTCTATTAGGTACCTCTGCCTAGTCCTTCGGGATTACAGGCGTGATGTTATGTTATGTAAATACATCATGTGTAAAAATGACACATGCGGTTGTATTAGGTACTTATTTTCACTACAAAGATAATCTGAAGAAACCTTCAAAGGTTAATTTTCCAAAACAGCTTTAAATATAAAGCTAAATAATACATACCTACATAAACTCACGCCGTTTTCCCAATTATAATAAAAACTATACTAAAAATTAACTATTCTACCACATAAATATCACTAGAACAGTCCAAGACGCCTATTAGACGAATTAAACCACCCATTCCCCAAATTACATAACACGGAGGGTCATCCAATAATCTAACCCCAGATAATGATCCTGTTAACACAGTCGCCGATGTCCTACAACCCTACAAGTAACATCTCCGTAACAGATCGGACACCGCTCGACACTCCTACAAGTTACACGCTGGACAAGATCGGACACCGTGTCCGGATCTCCAGAATAGGGATGCCCCACGTGTGCTCTTTCCCACGATCCTCCACAAGCATGCGACGTTTATTAAGCACTTCACGTTTTTGTTACCTGTGGAGAGATTTATTACTTTTAATTATTTTTCATTGTCCGCCACCGTTATTCGTCTTAGAGGCATCGCATTAAATTATTATGCTCGGATATGATTTACTGCTGAGCGTCGTGTAATTTATGTAATACAGGTTGATAGCGTGTGGTTTGTCTTACCGCATGAAGAACCGATAGGCTGTGTTGTGTTTTGTTTACGTACAACTTTTTCTTAATCTACCTACATTTTGTTATGAAAATATTTCGTCTTAGTTTTTTTAATATGACTGAATCGTGAAATTTTAATATTATATCATCAAAGTGTCAAGAATTTGAATTCGATGATATTTTTCAAAAATGAGGTATTTCGTAGACCTTGATACCTGCGTAACCACCATTTGTTGCTTTGGAAGATCATAAAACCTGCTGTCGGATCTATGACAGGCACCATCACTGACATTTTAACGTAAAACAAACATTAAAAACCAAATATGACTATGACCCCATAGTCATATTTGATTATACAGGATATCCTACTTCCTACTATTAATATTATAGAAAGTTTGTGAGGATGCATGGATGGATGAATGGATGTTTGTTACTCTTTCACGCAAAAACAAATAAACGGATTTGGATGAAATTTAGCACACAGATAGCTTATAACCTGGATTAACAGATAGGATACTTATCTTTATCCCGGTTGTATGATCCCGTGGGACATTTATCGAACTCCACGCGGGCGAAGGCGCGGGTATAAGCTAGTAACTATATACATAATTATATCTTTTTACTTCTTATCAACGCAACTTCTAAACATCGCTCCCGTCCGCACAAAATTATGAAATTAATATCATAAACAAGTTGTACAGTACACAAAATAGCAGAGTGAACTGTAGTCCTGTAGACTCTTCATCGGTATTCACGTCGGTCATACTAGGTTCATTAAAATGCGTCGAACAATAAACGGTGGCCCGCGGGACCTTTTGTGAGTGCGCGAGTTTTAACCGCGTTTCAATCTGTTCGTTATTATTTCCTCATTGTTTATGGCTACTGTACTGTGAGGTGCTCTTTTCAGCCAAAAGACCAGAATACCATTTAGCTGTTGTCCGACTTGTATATGTATTGTTGTGTGGTATATACGTAGCTTTGGTTGCAGTCGGATGAATAAGTTATTTAATGAGTTTGTAAGCTACTCTACGTTGATTTTAGTCAGCCTTTTTACCCGATTACGGCGAAGCCAAAAGGAACAATTATGATTTTAGCAGTCAATCAATCAATCAATCAATAGTCTTTACTTGTTCAGTCTATGTATGTATGTTTGTAGTTACGTGTGTTCCTCAGTAGCGCCTAAATTATTCATACGATTTTGATGAATAAGGTGTCGATCGATTCGTTATTATGGCCCGGGTAACATGGGCTACATTTTAACCGACTTCAACAACAGCAGGAGTCGATTTTATCTTGTAAACCCCGAATTTAATTAGAGCGTGATTTACTACCACTACTATTAAATCCTTTCATCAGCACAATGTTTTAAGTGCGTTACATTGAGTCCTACCGTAAAACGTGATTTTTCACCCCAAAAAAAAGGATCATTTCCCAGCAAACATTTTTGCGTAGTTACTTAGTTTGATGTACAGAATGCTTGGTTGACGACTTCGTGAAGGGTCTGTTTACACCCTGTATACAGGTTTTATGAAACATTAGAAATCTTAGATGATACTTAAATTAAACCTAAACTTTACTTAGTCTAATTTACACGCATGTCATTTCTAAGCCAAAATCTTCATGGAAACTGTATACCCACTAATTTAAGGGTTACATATGACCTTATTCTTGCAGTGTACGGGTTAATTTATGTGGGGTTACTTCGGCCACGTGGTCGCGACAAACGCCCAGGCTCTGTTCGCCATATCTACGGCCGCCCGCCCTCCACCGTCCGCCCGCCCAGCGGATTTCCATATGCGCCTCGCCGTAAACGCTCATAAATTAACTACAACTATTATAATGTTACTCGGTTATTTATTATGTTGCTTTTGATTAACGTTTCAATTAGTTTAATATACGCTTTCGGGGAAAGCGGAAAAAGATGAAAAAAGTTCTGTTGTTGGAACGTTTTTATTAGATTGTTCTAGGCAATATTAAGCTGGATAAACATTTTTTTCTTATATAAAATAAACTTGAAATATTTTAACATACTTACATATAATTTCACAAGTAAGTAGCCCAGTAAAAATTGACGCTAAAAAAGGCTAAAATGGCAAAGCATGATGTAGATCTGCATTTTTGATATATTGCATAGATCATTTAGGGTGATGTGAATCCAAATTAACAATTTCGAAAAACTTGTGCTAACTGCGCACCATGCGATAAACTGCGAACATATAAAAAAATGCAGAACTACATCATGCTTTACGGTTTTAATGTTAATTTCCACTGGGCTAAAGTCTATCCTGATCTGATCATGTTTGCAAGGCTAACATGGCCAGAGATCGCCCAAGATAGATAGGTATGGAACGAGAAAGCGGAGGCATTTGCCCAGCAACGGGATACCATATAGCAGTGGCGAAGGATCCATAGAACTCGATTCCTACTGGCTTCCCTTTGAAAAATGGCGCAGTCAGTATTCTATAGACAAATAATATAATCACGTTAAAGATATGTACTCCGGCTTACCCCTTACAAAGATTTACCCTTCGCTACTGCCATATAGCAGCACTAGGAAGCTCTTCTATTTGGCACGTGAGCTGTGCAAGGATAAGCAGTACAAGTTCTGCTGGATTGCTCACGGAAAAGTCCTCATACGGAAAATAGAAGGCCAATCAGCGATACTTATTAAAAACGAAGCCCAAATAGAAAAACTAAGGCAAGAATGACTAGATTCTTCTTGGGTGGTATTAATAAGCTCCTATTTACTCCGCACTTGCATGCTCTATTTGTTTATCATTATAAAAATTGTATACTACACTACTCAGATTACAATAAAACATTCTACTCACGCTACACTACAAATTACAAGCACCTATACTCACACACTAATACCCGTCAATCAGACTCACCATTCATACAATCACAACTCAATTTTCATGCATTCTAATACTTGCCGGTCAATTAAAATTATCGATTTCCCAAGCGAGTTCCGCTCACTTCGTCATACCTATGTCTTAGCGGGGACTATAGTGGTTACTCTCATAATGATCCCCCAAAATAGTAGAATCAAACAATATCACTCTAACAGTGGATAAAGTAAAAGATATTATTAACAATATTGACCAACTCTCAGTCTCTGCTACGATAAACTGTATGACCGAAGAATGCTCAAATTATGTCACAAACCCGTCTCAACAACTAAAAATAATTACACAGAACATTCGCTCTATTCACGCAAACATTAACTCATTCTTAACACTTCTTTGTAGAACAAATGTTGACTGTGAAATACTCGTTCTGACCGAGTGCTGGCTAAATCGTTATAATGGTCTCATTCCTTCCATTGATCATTACACCTATTACTATACTAAAAATGTCCTCAATCAAAATGATGGTGTAGTGCTTTATGTTAAAAACATAAAAAGCTACACAGTTGAAGAACCCGTTTTACAGGACGCCAGTTGTCTAATACTAAAAATTGGCACCGACAAGGCAATAATCTGCATTTACCGTTCTCCGTCCATCAGAGATATAAGCAAATACCTTCAATCCCTAGACTCCCTCCTAGCGGATCTAATTTCGTATAAAACCATAGTTATTGTAGGGGACCTTAACATTGACATCGCCTGTTCTCCATCTTCTTACCAAACCTCAGACTATCTAAATCTCATTGCCTCTCATGGCATGTTACCAGCTCACACTCTCCCCACTCGTGAAACCGCCTGTCTTGATCACGTCATGCTCAAAACCAACCTCTCAGCTGTCACCATAGTCCTACACTCTTCTGTCACTGACCACGACCCTGTACTCCTGTGTCTCAAGCTAAAAAACCGCATCAAACCACGTTCACTCACCGCCTCAAAGACGAACTTTAGCACTCTAGACCACGCGATGAACACTACAGACTTCCAACCGATTTACCAGCTTAGTGATGCTAATGAAGCCACAGACCGCTTAATTACTACCCTTATTACACTCTTAAATAACTACACATCTATTATAAAGCTCCCAAGCAATCAACGGTTGATCAAACCGTGGATGACTATCGGTATGCTCCGCTGTATCCGTAATAGAGACGCTATGCACTATAAACTCAAACAAACTCCAAACAACAGCGTTTTATCTATTACCTACAAAAGGTATAGAAATTTTTGCTCCAAAATATTAAAAAAGCTAAAAAGAGACTATGACAGGACAGAACTGAGAGAGGCCGCTAATGATAGTAAGAAAATTTGGAAAATAATAAAGAGAGTAACTCATACTGAAAAACCAAATACACCCAATACTGACTTATTAGCTCATTCTACCTCACCCCAACTCTCGGTAGATAGAGTGAATGAGTTCTTTGCTAGTGTAGGACGGAATCTTGCTCAAAACTTTTCATCTGCCCCCAGTAGTGAAACATTGACTACAGAAATGACCTCCTCACCTTCGACCTTACAATCATTCGTCATGTTAAACACTGATGAGGCTGAGGTGGATGAAATAATCAAATCACTCAAAACAGATTCTGCCACTGGTTGGGACAACATTTCGACTAACTTTCTAAAGCGCTACATACTAATACTTGTTCCTCTGCTTACACACATTTTTAATATTTCCCTTAATACTGGCACTTTCCCACGGCACTTCAAGAAGGCCATCATCCACCCAATACATAAAACTGGGGACACACATTGTGTAAATAATTACCGCCCTATTGCAGTCCTGTCGTCCATTTCCAAAATTCTTGAACGTATTGTGAATAAAAGGCTAGTGAAGTATCTGGAAGATAAAAAACTTTTCTCTCCTAATCAATTCGGATTTAGGCGCGGCAAATCAACCAGCAATGCCGTCACGGAATTAGTCGATTGCGTCGTCAAGAATATTGACAAGAAGAAAAAAGTATTGTCAATATTTTTGGACCTGAAAAAGGCATTCGACACAGTTTCGATTCCTAACTTGCTTTTAAAGCTGGAGGAACTGGGGATCCGAGGTAAACCTTTTGAACTTATGAAGGATTATCTTCAAAATCGAACTCAGTGCGTAAAAATACAGGAGCACCACAGTAGAGATGCCCCTGTCACTTTTGGTGTCCCCCAAGGCAGCGTGCTTGGCCCAACTCTGTTCCTAATTTACGTTAACCAGCTATGTAACATAAAACTGGGAGACGGAAAAATAATAGCGTTCGCCGACGACACCGTCCTTACTTTTTCCGGCGATTCTTGGCACGACACCTTTAACACAGCACAAAAAGGACTCTATACTGTTCTGCAGTGGCTTAAGACACATGCCCTCACTCTAAACACTGACAAAACCAAAATCCTTACCTTCTCTATGCGAAACTCCACACAACCTTCTGACACGCTAACTTTAACAGCACACTCGTGTTTACTGCCGGGTATGGTTGCTTGTACCTGCCCTAAACTAGAGCGATGTAGGACTATAAAATATCTCGGAGTGACAGTTGACAATGGCCTGAGTTTTGCAGCTCATATAGAGACTCTAACAAAAAGAGTCAGAAAACTTATTTTTGTCTTCAAAACACTTCGCCACGTTGCAGAACCACAAATTATGAGATGTACTTACTTCGCTCTCTGTCAGTCTCTCCTAAATTATTGTGTATGCGCCTGGGGTGGTGCTCCCAAAACTTTACTCCTAAAGCTGGAAAGAGCTCAGAGAGCCGTGCTAAAAGTCAGTACCTTTCGACCTATCCTTTTTCCAACTGAGGAATTATATAAGAATTGTAAAGTCCTCACAGTCAGGCAATTATTTGTGCTTAACACTGTACTACTTCAGCACCATATCACTCCCTACGAGATAATCACCACAAGACGCAAAGACAAAATAGGCCAATCCTACCGTTCGCATTACTCTTTTACAAGAAGGTTTCCCTGTTTTCAAGGCCCCCATCTGTATAACAAAATTAATAAAATATTAAACTTCCACTCACTTCCAAATGTATCTCTTAAAAAGAAACTATCTACTTGGCTCCAGACTCTCAACTATAACAACACAGAGCTCTTATTGTCGACTTAATGAACTTGGTAAAATCAACACAGCGCACTATCACATATAAGCAAATACAAACCTACACACAGACACTCACACATACCCTCTCACACACACCCACCCACTCACACACACACACACACACACACACACACTCACTCACACACACTCACTCACTCACCCCCACACTCTACATCTATCCTTTTATCACTTTTTATTTTATCTTTGTTTCCTTTTTGCTAAATGATTTATTTGTCTGTCCATCTACCTGCTGCAAAAATGAAAATAAGTTCTCGTAAATTAAACAAACTTTCTTAACAAGGCACCCATAATAGGGTTGGGCCTAGCACCTTTAATACAAGTTGTCTTGTCAACTTAGCAAGGGTGCTAGAGCTTCCAAACATATTAGTGTATAACGTCTCCATCTGTTTGTTTGTAACCTATTTTTGTTCAAATGTACACCTTTTTATTGCAAATAAATTATTATTATTATTATTATTATTATTATATAGGCTAATAAAAAAAAAACCTGTCCTCACAATGTATTTTGAAATAAATAAAGAATTAAATGCATTCTCTTCTCAATTTATCAAATTCAGTTACGCCAATAGAAAAGGCACTTCAAAAGCCGGAATGTAAATATAGGTAAACTAGTCGATTTCCCAGCGCTCTGCTAGCTGGCAACATATGGGTTAAGATATTCGAGTGAGCTCAGACACGGCCATTCAAAAGGCGCTCTAAACGGAAGGATACGAGCCGTAAAATAGGATTTCATGCATGCGTACCTTTGTGTGAACAAATATGTACGGTTGACAACGCACGACCTTTGCCGATAACCCGGGTGAGTAAAAAAAATGATTTCTTATTTTTTCCGTTTTTGAAATAGTTGAATGTTTTGTACCTGTGTGAATTACGAGGGAAGTTAAGTTGTGAATGGTTTTTAAAAGTTTTGTAACCAACTTTTAAGAGAGACTTTTTAGCATTCATTTCGCATAGTACCAGTTACCGATACCGTTTTCCGATATAGTGTACAGTGTACACCTAACCTGTCTTTCAAACATCATAGTGATGTATATATCGCATTATGTTGGTTAGTCTGTTGTCTAACAGATTTATGACTATTGTTCCATGAAAAGTACCTACTCACAAATCATGTATTTATTATTTGGGTGTATTTTTTTTAAACGTTTCCTCGCACTTTGAATTCCTCCTGTATCGTGGGTGCATTTACAAACATTTATACTCACATACACAAACAACCAGACCCGGAACAACTACCTGTAGGCCATACAAATATTTGTTCCGTGCGGGAATCGAATCCTCGACACGCAGCGTAGCAGCCAATCGCTCAGCCCCTGCGCCAACCGTGTCGTCATTATATCGTTGTTAATTATATCGTCTACATTGTAATCAGTGCCTTATCTAGTACCTACTTATGGAGAACTATACAAGTAAGTCTTTTACTTATCAATTTGATCTGTAACATAGAACATGTATAACTTTACTACTTTATTTACTTTTCATGCGTTTTGTTACAAACTGATAACAATGCTGTAGGTACTACTTGAACAGACTCTTTGATGGTTATGTCCTAAGTAGGTATCTTTTGTTTGAGAGTCGAATTAAATAAACTTTTAAGACTATTAAAAACTAACTAACTAAGGAGCTAGACACATTTTGATAATCTTCTTATCTTTAAAAGGTTGTTAACAAGGCTCAAAAAAGATTTAAAAAAACTTTTACAATACTTATTATTTTGTTAAAGATACAGAATCATGTAAGAGAGCATAAATATTTTTAAACTGACATGGTCGCTTATATTATCATTAACACTGAAAACAGGATATTTACCATGTTTACTATTTGTTTTGAGTTCCCGATATTTCGGCGCTGTTGCAAGCACCAAAAAAAAAAACAAATACTAAACATGGTAAATATCCCGATAATTGATAAGCGAGCATAAACTATAAAATAACTTAAATATTCACACGGACACAAGGATAATAGTTCTAATATTACAAAATGATCATAACATTTATTCAAACAAGCGTAGTTCAACAAAACCACAATTTGAAATCTAAACCAACCACGTCCAGCACAGTAAAACATAACTTTATGCTAACAAAAACAGCGAATTACACGCGGATAAATAACACTTTTATGTAAGCTTCAGTGACCCTCACAGATTCATACGAAGAGCACTATTCTCAGAGCAATCAGCCACTCATACGTGTGTCTGCTCGTCCCAAGTGCCCCATTGCACACTCGTTTTGAATATTGCATTTAGCGCTACTATCTCTACGACTTTTAGAATCGCTCCCTGCTTATGCTTATAGCTGACCTTTTTGTGACATACAGTTTTATGCTTTTTGAATACGTGGGCTGTCGTGGTAATTGAAATGGATCTATCTTTTATGTGAAATGAAAGCTAACTTCATTTGTATACATTTTTATTCAGTTCGTGTATTTTTTGTAACTTGTTTAGTCTTTGTCAGTCAGTCCTGCTAAGCTCGCTTTTTTAAAACTTTGAGGACTCTCGGTCGAGTGACGTTCTGTACCCGTCTGTTGATTTTCAATGGGGACCTACTTCTACCAGACCCTATATTTGGTTTAGTCTGATGTTCTAACACTACGTTATAGTTACCTACTCGTAACTAACAAACTAAGTAGTTAGTAATCCTTTTTTTGGGTTCCATGTGAAATCATCATCATCATCATTTCAGCCGAAAGACGGCCACTGCTGGACATAGGCCTCCCCCAAGTACCGCACATTGACCGGTCCCGTGCGAGTCGCATCCAGCGGATCCCTGCAACCTTCACCATGTGAAATAGTTGAACTTAAATGGACAGTCTTACAAACTAAACACTTTATCAAGAACCATATTATATTACACTGTTACTACGACAAAAGCTAACCGATCAATAAACATTATTTTGTCCCCGTAACCGCCATCCGAAATTTACCTCTTTATAATATCAGCCGTAATATTATGCTGGTAAAGTGCATTAACATGAACGAACTTAATGAATAGAGTATCAGAGAGAGTAAACTAAATAAATAATAACACTAGCCGGTCAATGTGACGACACTTGGGGGAAGCCTATGTCTAGCAATGGACGTCTTTCGGCTGAAATGATGAGGATGGATAGCCGGTTACTGTCCCACTGCTGCGCAAAGATCTCTTCTCATATAGAGACCTGCCACAATCCTCAAGGCGGATTGGCAATTTTAGAATTCTCAGAGTAACTGAACTAAATAAAAAGACTGGACAGTGTTGAGTATCCAATACCTAAACTTCCAGGAATACAGAATACGAATTAATACAACAGACAAAAGGGTCAAAAGATATTGTCAGGGGCATTGACATTTCATCTCGCTATAGACATTGTTTGCATTTCGACTCAACAGTAGTAATCTAAGTTACTGGTTGGATTGTGGAGAAACTTGGACGGAACTATAGAGCAAAGCGTATCCATTTAACTAATGCACTGTCCGACTATTGGTCTTGGTGCAAACGAGGCACTTTGTTCTCTGAGTAACATATTAGCTACGTTACTTGCTCGCGTACTTAGTCTTTCCAGTGTTTACAATGTCTGCTATTTCGTAACTTGGGCCGAAGACTTAGACGAACACTGTGAATGTGTAAATAATAACCGACTCTGTTGGGAAGAACCTACAGTTAAAATTCAAATGATATTAGAATTTTGGAAATTAAATCTCGAATTTTCAGCGTGAATTGTGTCACACACAGATTAAGTGACCTCACAAAGCTTCTTCCTGCTAAAGAAATACTCCCACATCTTCTTAAATTCACAACATAAAACCAGTTTCATCAAACACTCATATCACATTTTTTTTTCAAACCTAACATTGTCAATGAAAACAATAATTAAATTTCACGGCAAAGCAATTTAGGGTGGGTAGTTTGAATGCGGCACTGGCAACGTTATTAGTTCCAATTAACGTGGTAACCTCAGCACATATATGGGCAATTAAATGGAGTGATACCTTACTTCCATTAGTACCTACCCCGCCTGTGTTGTTTACATCAATTAACAACCATGTTAATTTTAATGCTCGCATCTGTTGCCCGCTTTGTGTGGCCTGCCTTCACAGACTCGTCGACTTACGATAACACCATTAATTGTGTCGCACAATTCATCTCGTTGTTTGTCATTTACAATTCATTTGCGTAAATCATAATTAATTTTTGCTACTTGATTAAGTGAGCAGTTTGCCGATGCTCGTTAATGAGGCGGTTCAGTTGTATTGACACACTCGCCGAGGCTATTTTGGTTGGATGCGCAATTAATTAATGATATTGGAAAGTTCTCGGTAGAACAGAGGAGAAATTGTCACCATCCGTTAATGCTAACGTTAGGATTTATTTGGAAATTACGTAGGAAACCATTTTCAGGATTGGATGGCCAAAGGTTGAAGAAGAATAACGTAGGAAACTAGGAACTCTGATATAATTTGTTCCAGTTTTTATTCCCTCCCTGGTCTTCGTCAGAATTCCGCAACTCCTTAAACAATTCATCGACTCAGCCTATCATTGTTAGACAGTTCCTCTCTCTTACAGCGGCGCCACAACACCCTGTATTCAGCCTTTTGCATCCAGCCACCTTTCTAAGGTCTTCGGTCCATCTAGCTGTTCGGCAACCAACGCTAGCTGGTGTGCAGTTTCCACTCCAAGACTCGTGTACTCCTTCGACAGTCGAGTCTTCGACAGACATGACTAGCCACTGCGACTTCTCACTCGCAATAGTTGCAATTAAATATTTTGACGGAAATATTGCAGTTATTGTTTTGCGAAAGGCATAACACTATCCTCAAAGCGCATAAGGTCTAAAATACAAGCTGGAAAACTGGACTATAAAAACTGGATTTCAACAATATGTCTATCTATACAATACCTAGCTTAAAAAACATAAATAAAACCGTTCGTCAATATATCTTGAGGCTGTATAAATGTGCGGTATGGACGTTACGCTGGAATGCAATGCCACAGGTCGTCGTTTTTACGCTCCCCTTTAATGTTATTTCCTCGTTTATGACACTATAAAGACGATACCGGCCACTACGCGTAATGAAATCTTGTGTTCAATACCTTCCAGACACGGCTAACAAAGGAATCTTTCAACAAACATTGGATTAAGAAATTATATTGCTTTAAAGTTCTTCCAGTAGGAGTCCAAGGACAGATCTTTCAAACAACTGGTGATATTATCGTTTTAATGATGATAATTGAGATGGTTCAGTAGACTTTAAAGGTTCTAAGAAACCAATCATGTCGTCAATTTTATAGTCAAGCAAAACTGCATTCAAATATTATACCGGCAGTAATTTGCTAGGTAGAAAGGGATTTGATTATTTTGGCCTGCCTTTTATCTGCTTTTGGGGTTCGACTTCCAGTCTTACCGGATGCTAATAAATACCAGTAGAGCAACAGCATATCTGACATCCTTGTTGATTCATATAATTGTTCTTAGAAGAACAATAACTGGTTTGTCCCAGTCATTGTTCTTCTAAGAACAATTATATTATTGACATGTGCCAATAACATCCAATACAAGCCAATAACATCGCCAAGTATTTGCCAGTGCTCGATGCACTGCGTACAGACACGTAGGTACATTATCACACACGTCATCTTTGCACTGCGCCCGCATACCTGCTAATCTAACATTCAGGATACGATAGTTCTACCTAAGTCACACCAAATGATAGAACAGAAGGCCTATATAAAATTTGCCGCTATGATATCTTGCTACCCAGTACTAACTGGGTTGTGGAATTTCGATAGGCAGTGGTTCCATGTAATATAATGGTATTAAGCTGCATCCGGTTAGAAGAAGCCGACCTCAACATAGTTGGGAAAAGGTTAGACAGATACTGAGGATCTTTTGTTAAACACAGCAACTTCCTAAATCTAAGTAGTAGAAAAGGGTTGAAGATGATTATTTTTTTCACACCGCGAGAGAGCATGATAGCTGTATAGTGCATAGAGTTATTTTTTACGCAATGTTTGTACAAGTATCAGTACAGGTATCAAAAAAATCATTACTGTATTGCTTTTCTCTTCAATGGTTTTCTAATTTGTTTTGGCTTCATAATTCATCCTTATCATTCGTTCAATCGATTCGTTCGTTTAGTTTAATTTTTTCATATTTTTTCGTTGAAGTTAAACGATAAAAAACTATCCGAATAAAGCCGACTACTAAACTCCTAGGGAGTTGTAAGTTACAAAATGTCTTAAACATATAAATTATAGTTAAGTGTAGATATATTTTCCAAATATCCAATCGTATTTTATTTTCTTTCATACTAAAACCCAGATCATAATTTATTGTGTTTTTCAAAGTCTGTTTAAAGTAATCCTTCTGTAAATTTCTATGTATGTAAGTAGCGCCTCTCGCCTATTATTTACCCATTAGTTACTTAGGGGTATTACCTAACACTCGAACCGCTGTATTACGTATTGATATTCAATTAATGGTAAAGCTTGAAAGTCAAACGTTGGTGGGTTGAAATTCCGCGACGGTTATTACAATTTGGTTTTTGGTCAAATATCAATTTGAGGTAACAAGCAATGTGACTTTAGAGACACATTTTGAAGGTTTCATGTACACACACACACAAACGCCTTTTCAAAACAAAATATTGTAATGCTGCTTAGTAGTAGAAATAAGCAGGTCGAGTAGGTACCGGACTGAGAAAAAATAAGACAATTTGTTTATGTAACCTTTCAAGCTATTTTCGAGGCTCTACGAATCAGTATCCTTATTACAGGAATATACCTAATCATTTAATCTTATATTTCAAATTCAAATAATCGTGCGTCTAACCTTCAAAACGCTAAAACAAAGTAATGTAAATCGTAAAAGGTCAAAGAATAGAGCGGTTTCAGATTAGCGTATTTTCGGCGCGTATAAACTCGTTTGTTGAGGCGCATGTAGACGCGTGAACGCGCGCATTTTGCCTCACACGCAAGTCGTATAGGCGTTGACGCGCTTATAAGCTCGTATAAGCGCGAGCCGAGAGAGATACTGACAGAACCACCGGTTCGAGCGAACACGGGAAAGAGCACGTACGCGCGTTCGATTTTTTTAAACGCAAAATGTGTCACGTGGCTACGCGCGTAATCCGATACGAGCTTATACGCGGCAACAATACGCTAGTCTGAAACCGCTCATAAAGTACTAAGAATACTCGTTTAATAACTTGTCAAGTTAGTACTTATTAAAACTGTGTATAACATCATTTGATGTAAATTAATACAATCATAATGGTTGTCAAAGTATCGTACGACGCCCTGGAGGCTGTGGTAATGTAACAAGATTACGAATTTGTTATCCCACTGGGACGTAACCCAGTGCCGGCTCACCCCGGTTCATCCATAGAGGTTCTTAATAATATTTCTTCGTGCTATCCCCCACTTGAGGATAGGAAGCAGCTCTTGGATTTGTTAAGTTATTTCGCGCTTGTCTACACGTTGGTACTTCGCGTTTTCCCTTTTTCTGTTTCGTAATTAAACGGGAGAAATGTTGTTATGTTCGCGCTTGTTGTCCTCGAGGGGTTGAGCAGAAGTTCGGGCTTGTCAGCCTAACTTTTTAATGCTAAGTAGTCTGAGATTGTGGTAGCTGGTTGGTTTTTTTTTCCAGTATTTTATTGACTAACATCGAATCTCCTTCGGCTAAATTTAATTAACTAGGACCAGAAGCTATACGTAATAGTTACAACAACCATTTCCTTCTGCATAGCCCGCAATACAGTTTTGGCATACTTAATGAGAACTACGGTATAAGGGTTTTAACATTGTTGCTTTATGTGTAATACCTAGAAGGCCTGCACAGTAATAGGGATACAAGCATATTCGCTCTTATTTGTGTTATAAGTAACGGTTTATGTCTGAAATACAAAATAGTTATATAAACATAACATAATCAGCCTATAATGTTCCCACTGCTGGGACACAGGCCTCCTCTCTATGAGAGGGAATGGGCTGTAATCCACCACGCGGGAAAATAAAAATATTGTAATATATCAATAAAAAATGTGAAAGTGACTACTTCGTGTTTTAGTGGTCGCTAGCTCTACTGCGGTCGTGGGTTCGATTCCCATGTCGTGCAATATTGTGTTTTACCATCAAATATTTTAGTAAAAGTCCGATAGCGATAGGCTAACCCCCAGTAACATGGGACTAAGACATAATAGGTGAAATGTGAGTGCATTATAGATATATAAACCTCTGACTAACCCCACAGGAAATACTGGTATAATAACATGTTAATCAAAACTGTAAAAAAAATATTAAGAATAAAAGTTTGAATAAAAGTCTTGACACAAACTCCACACAGTTCAAATAAATAAATAAACATAAACTGTGACATAACTGCAAGCAAGCAAGTCTCGAATGCGTCCCCAACATATAGAGCAGCACTTTTAGAATCGGAACGTCGTCGTTTGAGAGAATTCACAGTGTATCGGTATAAAGTCGGAGGTGACACGCTGAACACGTATCTCCGCTAATCCTTTATCCGCTTCGGAGGGAAGTGTTGCTTTATGCTGTTTATTTTATTACTAAAAATGGGAAGGAATTTTGTAAGATGAAAAATTGTTTAAGGCCCAGAATAATTTTATGGTGTGAAGATTTAATGGCACTCGTTTTAATATTACCGCAGCATTCCCTTTATGATTAATCTATAGCATAGTTGAGGACTACTCGACGTCTTGACACTAGATTATTTATAAGTTTCCAATAAAGACCTATTCAGAAATGAAGCTTTTCGTGAACATTGTTTGGTGACATTGTATAATTTCGTAACCTGTTTCATGAATGCAGTTTGTGCGAGATTTTTTGGATAATAAATAGGAACCTGGTCTAACACAACGACACCGGACACAGCACAGGCGTTAAAAGTTTATAACTGTGTATTTGTACTTTTTAAAAATTACAATCATCACGAGCCTAGCCACCTCGCGGAGAATCTTGACACCGCGATTCAGAAAACTCCGCTCACTTAACAACGCCATCTATCGGTTTAAAACTAAACAATGTTTCCAACAGTGTCCTGTATTACTGAACTTCGAAGTTTAAAATACCGATGTACCGTAGATTTAAATTTTACAAGTTAGTACGACTTACGTGAGTCAGAAGGTACTCTATGACGAATTACTTAATTGGGAATGTTCATCGATGTACGGAACTCCGAAAGATGTCTATATATGTTACGGCTAAAGATGGGTGTGAAAATAAACTTAAGATTAGCCGGCTAAACTTAGGTTAGGTTATTTTAAGTTTAGCCGGCTAATCTTAAGTTTATGTAAACAGCCCTCTTTAGTCATCTTCATTTAGCCATGTTTATTTTTTGTAATTTTGTATGATGCATGTCATGTCCCTACGACAAATAAATATTTTTTCTTTCTTTTTTTTTCTTTCTTCTTTAGTCGTAACATATGTATCCTTATTTAAAACCAGCATCGAACGAATCTAGCCAGCAACATCTAAGATCGCAGCATCAACATTCACAGCAAAAACTTACCATCTAGCTACCCTTAAGGGGGTACCAGTGAAGTTTGCCGCGCCAGCGTTTTCGCAACGTCGTCGCAACTATTGTACGATTTCTAACTCGACTTCCCCTAGTGTATGTGTACGTTTTTCACTTGTTATGTACGAATGATAACAACGTGGCACGAATACAAATGTGCGATCGAGTTAAGAAACGAATGTATGTGAAGAGCAAAATAAATGTTGTTTTTAGATTATTATACTGTGTTAAGTTTTATTGAATTTAGGCAAATACATTCATACAAGTAAAGGTGTGGACTAGCCAGTAGGGACAGATTGCGGACGGCTGCGGACTGCGGTCAGGGTCCAAAATACATGGCCAAGTCCGTATCGGTTTAACGGAAGCTCAACAGCCGCTTATGTTACCAGCGGAAAGGAGCTCAATCTTCTTATATTTCATTATGAAAATAAAATAACATAAATTTCATCAAATAATTATAATAAATAAGTACTAAAAGCTATCACACTATATCTGGTAAATATTTTATCTTTAACTTTAATTTATTTAATAAATACTTTTGAATACTGTTCAGCCACACTGCAAACTGATCAAAGTCGATGAAAGTAACGCGATATTTACATGTATTTTACAATAGCTATTTTAGTGGAAATGATAAAAAGAATTTATACAGGGTGTAAACAGACCCTTCACATAGCCGTCAACCAAGCATTCTGTACATCAAACTAAGTAACTTTACGTAATAAATATTACTGGGAATCGACTATTTATATGGCGTTAAAAAATCACGTTTTACGGTAGGACTCGATGGAAAGCACTCAAAGCATTGTTCTGATGGATGGATTGAATAGTACGGGGGTCGTGGAGGTGTGTAAAGTAAAAATATTACAATAAAAACATGTATTTAAAAAATAACTTGTGAGAAAGTTGAAACTTTGACCCCCAATATCTCCGTAACTAGAAGGTTCCCAATTATGGTCTAGAACAAAAAAAATATCGCAAAGACGGGGAGAACAAGAGCC
Organism: Noctua janthe; assembly: GCA_910589295.1. Taxonomy (NCBI): domain Eukaryota; kingdom Metazoa; phylum Arthropoda; class Insecta; order Lepidoptera; family Noctuidae; genus Noctua; species Noctua janthe. The sequence continues at coordinate 9,017,377 of OU342560.1, forward strand.
TTTCGGTTATGTTAAGGGTCTATTTACACCCTTTATATAAATACAAGCTATCACCAAACCATATATAATATCTTGCATTTTATCTTTCACTTTAATTTATCTTATAAATACTTTTGAATACTGTTCAGCCACACTGCAAACTGATCAAAGTCGATGAAAGTAACGCGATATTCATATTTATTTTGCAATAGTTATTTTAGTGCAAATGATATTTTTTTTAGTAACGTTCCCCCACACTAAGAATTTCTCCTGTATCGTTTACAAGCATTTAAACTCACATACACAAACAGTCGACACGACATTGTACGATACATTACATAATGTTTTATAACAAAAGTATATCCTGACTTACAAGATACAGTAAAAATTAAGTATAAATACGTTGGCAGTATGTACCCGCGCAAAGTTTTGGGCGGTTAACTTTTCTGCCCTCTTACCCAAGCCGGGATTAAATTTTAAACTTCCACTGACTATCCTCATGAAGTTGAAATGAGTTGAATTTATAGACTGTACTTACGAATTTAACTTGTGCTTGGTGTGACATTTATTTAAAAATACCGCAACGGCCGGCCAGCCCATATAATCGGACTTCTAAGCGGGGTTGGGTAATCAACCCCTAACGTAAACATAAGGGGTGTTTTTCTATCTGTTTATATGAAGTAAAAAGTTTTCATTATGTCTGTTTAGAAAAAAATAAACTCAAAGAAGCCTTTGTTGGGGTGAAAGTGACACCTTTTGTGATCTTTTTTAACTAGTCACTTTAAATTCGATTCGAATGCTAGAAAAATAACAAACTCATACAGCAGTACGATTTGGCTGGCTTTTTTACCAATTTTATACACAAATAATTTACTACATTGAAAAAGTCAATATATGTAGACGTAGGTCGAGTGCTCTTTCTATTATGCGTTTGACTGAATTGTGAAGGTTATATTTAGGTTTAGTAAATAAATAAGTAATTTAACAACAAACATGTTTTATCCTCGACTAAAAACAAACAGTCATGTTCATCAAACTAGTGCAAAACAAAAATAATAGAAGTAGTATGTACTTCTATAATTTTTATAGCATAAGTTTGATTGAATAAGTATAACAAAATAAATACTAAAAACAGAATATTACTGTTACTGTTAGCTTGTGCCATCCCACTGCTAGGTAAAGACCTTCAAATCTGTCGATCCAGGGCCAATGTGGACCACTGGTCGTTGGTTTTATCCAGCTCGTCACGACATCTCCTGCGAGGTCTACTGCCTCGCCTTCTGGCTGTGTCGCTAAAGTACACAAATATACAATATTATGGTAAATAACAAAATAAGTAATATCAATAACGAAAATAAAATACATACAGATAAACAAACAGAAACAAGTGTAGCTAGCAACTGGCAATCTTCCCTCTATTATGTAATCGATTGGAGATGTTATTGCACAAGTTCGCGACTTTATTGATAGAGTTGCCAAAGTAATTCCGATAGACACTGCTGTATTCAATAATATTCTTACGGAAGATAAATATTGTATTTGTGGCCTGTTTTTCGCTATGGATTGAGAATACTTCAAACATTCGTCGATGTTATGTAATTCATGGAAGGGATCATCATTCTCTTGGCCTTATCCCAATTTATTTGGAGTCGGCGCAGCATGTCTTCTTCTTCCATACTTTTATCAATGAATTGACTAATTAGAGAAGATTCTCTATAACAGCTAAAGTTATAAGACTCCAAACTGTCATGAATGAAAATTAAATAAGTTCATCTTTTTTAAAATAGGTATGTGGTCGCAAGCACTACTATTAGTCCTGTGTTTGATTCCGAGGTCAGGCAAAATGGTATTGGGTTTTTTCATTAGAAATTTCTCAGTACTGCCCGTAGTTTGAATTAGCGCCCGGTTGATGGCAATAGGCTTGCCCCCTATTACATGGGACTTAAACATAACTGGCCCAAAGTAGGTTTACTACGGTACAGCTCTAAACTTTCGTGTATTATAAGCGTGATGTTAGGTTATGTGAATTTATTTTATTTAATACTTATAAGGTTGCAGGGATCCGCTGGATGCGAGACGCACGGGACTGGTCAATATGGCGACACTTGGGGGAGGCCAATGTCCGGCAGTGGACGTCTTTCGGCTGAAATGATGATGATTATACTTATACGGGGTGGAAGGGACACCGACGCGAAAACGGTTACCACGTATTCAGTACCTCATTCTGAGCCCTCCACATAGAAATTAATCATCGGTTATTTAAAAAAAAAATCAGCTGTTCCATACATGTTGACCGTGTAGGTATTGCACTTTTGTAGGAAAGAGCTAAGGCTCAGAATGAGGTACTGAATACGTGGTAAACGTTTTCGCGTCGGTGTCCCTTTCACTCCGTATATGTATGGTCGATACCCCCGAGTTTACACCCTCATACAAGTTGTGAGACTTACTTGTTTTCAAACATATTTATAACCCTTACCTTGAAATTTCTTGACAAGTTTTGTACACAACTAGTAAACCATAAACGAAAGTATTTCGTACTAGACCAAGTTCATGTAAACAATATATTTAAACGTTAGTGTGAACGAGGGGTAGGAATGTCACAGATAAAGTAGTTACAATAAGTGACGTGTGTACAGCCTGTAAATATCCGAAGACGGAACTTTATCTCAAGTAGCTCGATCTCACCGAGACTCAAGTCGACCCCTCACACTTCGAAGAAATTCCTGTCATACCAGTAAGAAATCTAAACTCCGCTCACGAAAAATGTTAAACCTTAATAAAGTTTTTACTGGGATATATTATGTCTACACAGAATATTATTACGCGATACAATATTGGCAGTCCTCTCTCGACTATAGTGAGGAGCATTAGCAAACAGCTTAGACTCTCGACACATAGCTCGGCAAACATAATTAATAAAGAGCCGTCTCGTTATTACAACGAAGATAAACTTTCGGCAAAGGAGCTCAAAGCAAAATTAGCAAAAAGTATTGGAAAAAGTCGCAAAGGGACAAAGAGATTTGTCCCCAACAGTACTATATAGGTACTATCGACGACAAATCACTACTGCCTAATCGTCTTGAACAAAATGGCTTCGGTGCATTTCAACGGTCGCTCTAAAGAATTTCTCTTTTTAATATGAGCATCGATTCCAATTACAAAAGATCAAAGAATCGCCGCGCGCGGCCCACTTCGTCTTTGTTCAAACGAAAGATGAATTATTCAGAGACCTGGAAACGTTTCAATTGGCCAGCTATAAAAAAGGAAACGGTTCGTTGCCTCTTCCACTAAATTAAAATTTTTCTTTATTTTCGTTTTTAATAAATGTTTTCGGACCATTTTAATTTGGAATAGCGAAGTATTTAATTAGATATAATCGTGTTTATTGTGATTTGTATTTTACTGGGCAGTGATGTGAAAAATTCAGCCAACTGAAAAATGTGCCTAATGTGGAGTGATGAACTATTCAAAACGCTTAATAGCCAGTGATTTACAATTTAAAATTAGTAATTGTTGGTGTCACTTTGAATCTAGGCTTGATTAAATCCTGCACCACAGGAACCTGCCATTACTTAAGCTGTTACTGTCTTAGCAGTAAAACTTTAATTAACATTTGTTATAGCTTAGTTTATAACACTACCGTTAAAATCTTGTAATTTTTAACCAGCCTGGATTTATGAGGGTGACACCTGGCGGGGCTTATGATTGAGAGGGCGGACAGGCTGTACGGGATATTATTAAAACGTAATAATTTATGCTCGCAATTTGTACGTAACTTGAATTCGTTCCTTGTGTCATTCATCACTGCGGGCCCCGGGATTAATTTTAACAATCATCTGTGAAAACGTTTTTGCCGATTACACACGTCGTTTGAAGCCGTTTTAATAAATTATGAAAGTCCTGAAAACGTCAAGAATTGGGATAAAAAATATCAAACCAATGTGTGTAACCAAAGTATGTAAATAAATTTCAATTTCACAAGACATGTTCCGCAACAGGAATAATTTAACAATATGCTGCAAAACTTTATTTCTTCAGGGATTTGAAGGTCACATCAAAACTTGCAAATTGCAGAGAAACAACTGACCTTGAAAATATGTATAAGTTAGTACCTATCCTAGTGCAAATGGCTAGGATGAGAAGAAAAACTAATAAAAAAATAATAAAACATAAATTCTTCTGCAATAAGTTGACTTTGAAGACCAAGTTTGGAATTCATAAATACAGCCAGTACACACCAGTAAATATGCTACTGGCTTCTAAACGTACCAAATTTAACGTGAAAACTTTATTAAGATTCGGCTGTAGATATAGATAACTTTTCCGTCAGTGACGGGGCGTCCGCTTCCCGTCGCCTTCCGCCGGGGAAGCCCCCTCGTTAATTTTATTTTTGTTACGCTTCACTTAATCCATTACCGGTTTAGAAATGGCCTGAAATTCGCAAATCTAACTATGAATGTAGTTACATTTGCCTTGAAGAGGCAAACCAATTTCTTTCGTCTTTAATTTTATTGAGTTTTCTTTTGCGCCGATGGCCGTCTGCTTCTTGATCACTTGGCAGTCATAACCTAGCACCGACTAGTGTACAATAAAACCTAATTATTATTCAAATCAAGCCCCCTTTTGTTCATTCATGGGCTGCAATAAAAATTAAATTATACCAAATTTTATTATCTTCCTCTTCGGGCCCATAACTCAGCGAAAATATTCATGAGGAAACTTTTTAACTAGAGATTTGTAATTGTTCTGCAGTTTTTTGTGGGCGTAATTTCACATTGTTGAATAAAATTAGAAATATAGACGTGTACGGAGCTGCAATAGCTCCGTAAAACTGAATTCTAATGTTGAATAATGTTGTAAGAGTACTTTTGAACGGACACACAGAAAGCGAGGCAGTATTTTGCATCTTCCTGTTTTTCAATTACTGACGGAACAAATAACTGTGTCACTTCTAAGGAAAAAAATATAATATAACAATAATAGAGTTTGACTAGAAGGCTTGAGATGATATAAATCACCAAATAAATATAAAACTTGAAATATTTTGCAGAATTAACCTTTTTTGCGTAGGTTTAGGAATCCTCATGGACGATACGAGGGCCAGACTTATACTTACTAAAACCACACAATGTCCATCAACTACCTTTGTAAGCTGGAGCACTGGCTTAGTTCATGACGCTTCCACGGTCAGGTATTTTCCCGCATGAGTTACATGTGGACCCCGTCACCCTCTGCGTCTTTCAGCCGTACTTTCTCTTGGAAAAAGAAGGTGCACGGTACACTACGCACCTCCGTTTTGAATTTCAGAGTTAACCTGCACCTGCTCTATAAATTAAGGAGTTAGTTACCGACCTCGAAGGCACAAAACTAGGGGTTGAAAGTGTGGTGGATGAGGTATACCTGTCCTTTGTATGAAAATTCTGTCTCACCCCCTGGGGGTCGAGTGTGAACAATAATTAAGGGTTGAGAGGAAACAAATAAACAAATCATTTTTTAAGGGTCAACGGGCCGAGAGTGTACTAAACTAAAGTATGCGTGTAATTACCACTGACATGATAAAATAAACAACTGACAATCAAAACGCTACCTAATCACTTGATCCGCAGCTAATTATTCTAAATAACTGTAATAGCTAGTAATCGGGATGACAACGTAACACGACACCACTTTCAAACCGCAACCCGTTGTGTACCGAAACCCACAGTAATTTGGATAATTAATTCGTTTACAAATTAATGACTAGATATCCTTTGGTTTACACATCATTTACGACTATTATTGTGGTGTTATGAAAATAGAGATTTTTCAAAATGATTTTAAAAGTTTGGAAACTACGCATTTAAATCAAAGAATAGCATGGTTATGCTACCAGGAAAATAACGTTTAAAAATTCGTTATTTAAAATTGCGTTTAAAACGAATTATAACGTTCCAAATGGTACGTTTATTGCTTTATGGTCATCGGTTTAATCGAACCCTTACTTTGATGAACATTTCAATAATAGTCGTCAAATATTCGTATTCTTCTCGTACGTTATACTTTCTTCGATGAGAAAGCACATATAGGTGGTCCCTACTGCTCATGGATCCCGGCAAAGTTAACACACGTCATACAAGCCTCAGGTTACGTTTGACAACTCCATAATTGTTTTGACATTACGCTTTGATTCAATTAGTACATTCTCAATAGTTACAATTATAGTTCAATTAAATTATGATAATTATGTGAAGGCAATTTACGCTGAATATTGGTTTTGGTGCCTCGAGGGGCGTTCGATTTTTCAGACGAAATACACGTACGTATAAGCACGTTTCTAAGTTATGACTAAAAAAAATAATGAAATTTTTCATGTAAAAAATTAAGAACTTCCGTTTAATCCATAAAGGAAATTTATTCATAAAAATCCCTACCTTCGCTACACAAGGTCAATGCTACCGAAAAATCGCAAAATATGTTTTTGTTGTATCGTGTTCACACATCTCGTCGAGCCTGCAAAGTTTTACTAACTAATTAAATGTAACACTTGCACCAAACGACATGTTTGTAGATTTAGCCCGCACTCTGGTCTACCAGTGAATAAATAAATTTCAGATTCATAAAAATCAAATTATTTAATTAGATTTTTATGAATCTGAAATTTATTCAACCTCCCACCTCCAACATTTTCATTTATGCATGATTATGATGCATTTTTGAGCCCATAAATTGCCTTATGATACGACAAGGCATGAATAATAACTGTTCTGCATACTGCCGCAAAGGAGCCGCTACGCACACGTAGCTCGTAACTTGCACCTACGAGTGCGCGTAGTCGCACGACTACGGAATTTTTACAATATTATGGTGCAGTCAAACCGAGCGAACTGAACTCCGACAGCGAACATTGACAGATAATGTACCTACAGGAGTATGAAGGACAGGGTTTAAAGGATTTCAGCCCCCATAAAAAGGTAGGATCCTGCGACCAGACGGGTGTTGTGTCTGGTACGCTACTGCCCGACAGTTGTCGGGTTTATTCTATATAGTCTTGAGTCGCGGAGCACTTTAATATCACCATTTAGGAATTAGATTGGATTGGCATAGATGGCGCTGCAGTACTTTTTGTAGTGCCGCAGAAGATATGCAACCTCCTGAAATATCTGTCTAAGTGCGGTGTCTTAGCCCGGACTGGGTCCGGTCCGCTCAGTTTGACCATAAATTTAGAAATGGTTTATGGTGTGGTGAACTATAAGATACCAGTTTATGTTGCACTTTGTGTTTTTTTTTAAAACGGTTCCCCACACTAGGAATTTCTCCTGTCTCGTGGGTGCGTTTACAAACATTTAAGCTCTCATACATACAAACACAAACAGTCAGACCCGGAACAACTATCTACAACAACACACACAACTATCTGCTATCTACTTTATAGTTGTGTCACCTAATCTCCAAAATAATCAGTAGCGTATTACTTAGTTCAATTAGGCCTTTTTTCACGATACGCTTAAGCACAAATCAGTGGTAACAATTGACAATGACAGTGTCTTTATGTCGTACCAGTAAGGGTGGTTTTGTTTTCTGATGTGCGGTTGACTGAACTCTGAATTATAAAAGATATAATCTGATTACAGTTTAATGAGATTATTTCTATTTTTATAAATATATTCATCGGTAATTTAAAAAAATCTGCTGTTTCCTACAAAAGTGCAATACTTTCAAAATGTATGGAACGGCTGTTTTTTTTACGTCGGTATCCTCATACCCTGTATATACCGCTTATTACAAAAGACTACTAAACAACACATAAAAAGAAAACAGCTAGATTAAGACATAGCGCTAACACTTTTAATTCGCTTCAAAAGGCTAAGTAAAGTCAAGGATCGGTTAACACCCCAAAATGGCGAAAATTTTCCAATCAACCCCTGTAAATTGGAAAACTTTTATATGCGTTCAAAAGTCCAGGTGTATTTCTATCGTTGGCAAGTCGAAGGCAAGTTTTTGTTCCAATGGTGGTGTCGAAAAAAACGCTTTAATTAGCCTCGATTGAAAATTGATGCCGTAAAAGTGAAACTCATTTATTGAGTGCAAATTAGCTTTCGTTTTTGTTGAGATTTTCGTGGAAACAATGATAAGTAAGTTAGGGAATTTATTTTTTTATTGTTTGATTGAGGCTCGCAATTGAAAACTTCTCTCCTCCAGCCGACGTTGAGAAAGCTTACCTGATAGTTCAGATTTTGTACCACTTTTAAAGAAATAGTGCCTCGTTATGTGATCGTGCAAAGTGTTATTGGATTTTTCCATCAGGAATTTCTCAGTGGCAGAGCTATTGAATGGTACTTCAGCATAACTGCCGAAATGTGGGTGTATTATTGGTACACTTCTGCCTAACCCTTCTGGGATTACAGGCGTGATGTTGCCAATTGTTGATTGTATAAAAGATATAGATTATAAAGTTATTTGTAGATTGCTCTCTTTCATTAGTTCTCTTATTTCTGTTATTTCATTAGTTGAACTATTTGCAGAATAATCTTAACACAACTTCATACAACATCTAACAACATTGTAATTCACAAACTTTCTGAACTTCAAACTTACGAGCGTTTACAAAATTAACCTGAGCCGAACTAGATTCTTCGCCAAAAATTCCTCAACTAAGACACGAACTCCGAACCCCGCGATTGCCACTCCGTCATCTCAACACTTGAGCTATAGTTTAACTGATCGGCACAACAACGATGTTATTAGTGTCGCAAATTGGTTTTTGGCTCGGTTCGGCCGCGACCGCACCCAGCTCGCGGTCATTAGCCATTTTGGCAGCTACATGAGCATCTGACTTATGACTTTATGAGATTCCAACGCTTTCTAAATTGCTTTCCACGTACGGTATTATTTGATGTCATATTAAAAGGCGCTTGAGAATTTATATCATGTTATATAATTTTTTATTAAAATAAAAAGTTTGTCTTACTACAATGTAGGTAATATTTTCTTTAATTTTATCCTTCCACTTGCATGTCATATCTTCACGATTTAATGAGTATGTCCTTTTTATGTGATCCAAAATGTTTAAAAAAGGATAATAACTGCCCCTGGCTGGAAGCCTAATACTCAAGGTTTGCGGTTAAGCAGCAACGAGCCTCACTGGTTGATTAGCGAGAAGTCATTAAAAAAAAAACTAAAAAGAAGGAAACGATGGGACGAATATAAATGTCTGTCTCTAATAAAAAAAATCCCAATCGACTTTTTTAGTCTACCATACCCTACATTATGTCTAGTCTGTGATATCCATCTATGGGTAATCGTTTCTTGATTGGCATGCTGCATTAATAATGGCGGGTCGTAGTCGATCGAATGCGTTTACCCAGGACGGATCACTTCAGATGGTCATTCACAGTGGGAATACATTATTATACCTAGATGGTGTTTGATTTCCTAATTAAATGATTTGGTTTACACATTAACTTTATATTAAACTAGCGATCTGCCCTGGCTTCGCACAGGTGCAATTTTGTAGTGAACAAAATTAGATATGAGAGCGGTCAGAAAAAAAACAAAATTTTCTTTAAAACCCTGTCGTGACAATTAACAACACAACAATAAAATAAAGTCCTCAAATGATGCTCCGTCATACGTGTGGCAATTGATTTTTACCCGACTACACCGAAGCCAAAAGGAAGGGTTATGATTTTAGCAGTCTATGTATGTATGTATTTACATATGTTCCTCCGTAGCGCCTAAACTATTCATCCGATTTTGATAAATAAGGTGTCAATCGATTTATTATTTAGCCCGGGTAACATAGGCTGTATTTTAACTGACTTCAATAATAGGAGGAGTCTATTTTACCTTGTAAACCCCGAATTTAATTAGACCGTGATTTTTCAGTAGTCGCGTTTTTTAGTTGTAGTGTACTACACAAATTCTTGTTATTAATTCACATATAATATAGATAAGATATATCAAATAAGGTTTATTAATTAATTGAAACCGCAACTTATATTTTATTAGACGATTTATAATTTTGAAAGAAGTAGAGAAACATTTCTGCCTCATCTCGACACACTTTTGCTAGTTAAAATATGTTATCTAAAAACATACCAGCTACATTATTTTATTAGTGGTTACAAGAACTCAAAACCGCGAACGTTTCTTAAAATCTGAAAGTCGAAAACATCCTGGGAATTCAGTAAAAATAAAACTACCACACCATATCAAAAAAGCAAATTGCTACCCGACCAAAAGTGCAAACTACCGCCGAAATGTCTAGAAATACAGTAACACAATAAATACTAACGAAGCAACTCAACGTCAGCGGTTTGCTGCGACGAGTATTTTTAGAGCTAATCAACATTCCTGGCACATATACCGCCATGTCTCATTAGCACACCTTTGTCTTTAATTAACAATGTACTGTTAATTATTACACCAGCAATAATTATAAGGGCCGGCGACTATACATTGATGCGTCGGATGGCATGTGCTGGTTCTATTCATACCCTCATTTGGTATTGCATACTGAATGCTCTATTGTTATCCAAATTAAATTGTATTGACGTGTTCTTGTGTTAGACGTGTTGAGATCTAAGGAGAACTGGGTAGACTAGGGGGTCTAAAATGGCCTGTTTAGGAGGATCATAATAGGATAATAATATGAATTAAGTTGGGTACATTTCGTAAAATGGTCACAAAGTCATAATATTAAATGCGACCATTTTAAAAAAATTCTCGTGTTTTATATTATTATTCTATTATATAAGATTCTGCTAAAGCGGCCATTTTAACGTCCTGAAAGTTTCCAGTCGTCACAAGTATATTTCTGAACTTCGAAAAACCGTGTTTATTTCGTCGTATGAATCTTTGAAAAATCAGTAAAAAGCGCTTTTAGACTCCAAAGAGCGATAGAAGAGATAGATCTGCAACATCTTAATTCACGTCAAGCATTGTGTATGTGTATAATATTATATGTGACATCAACCAACTCTTCCTTAGAGGTAGGTCTGTACCCCATCAGTGGGAACTATATAGTCTGATTATCAACGATATTATAAAGAAAGATACGCTACGTTCATACTGAGCGGCGTTCAAATATCGTTGCGTTGTTACGACTGCGATAGATAATACGGAACGTATGATGCAGAGAGAGCTATTGCGCTTCATCATCTGCCTAGCCTTTTCCCAACTATATTGGGGTCGGCTTCCAGTCTAACCGGATGCAGCTGAATACCAGTATTTTACATGGAGCGACTGCCTATCTGACCTCCACAACCCAGTTAGTACTGGGTAATACGACACCCCTTGGTAAGACTGGTTGTCAGGTTTTTTTGGGCCACTGACTGCCTAACGACTGTCAAAGATCTACAAATGACAGCCGGGACCAACGGCTTAACGTGCTTTCCGAGGCACGGAGGAAACTCGGTATGCAATGGGCGGTCACCCATCCACAGACCAACCTAGGCAAGCACAGCTTAACCTAAAGATCGACCCGAGCGGCTGTTATTATTTAGCCACGAGCTCCTCCGAGAGAGAGAGAGCTATTGCGCTTGAAGTACTTAAATTACGACAATTGTCTGAATTTATTTGCAACAATTTGCGCGCGCTAGTGCAATATCTACCTCTTTTTATTTATAATATTATTGCTGATTATGTTGTCTTAATACAATAACAATACAACTATTACTTACTACCTGGGGTAGCCCAAGCTGAGGCTTAGTATAAGTAGAATATTTGTTCGACACAACATCTACGTACTGATTACTGTTTATGCTGACATTTTCGTTTTATAAGCAGGTGAGTTACTCAACGTCACATAAAGCATCGTTCAAGTCTCTGAGTAGTCCTTAAGCTTGCGGCTTTCACAACTTTTTCATTTATTTTTCTTTAAAAAATGTCGCCAAGAGGTTCCTTGGTAATGCTCATTAGTAGAAAATAATGAGTTGCCTATACACAAGTAAGTAGCGATTTTGTGAGTGTTTTGAAAGAAAAGTTAATTTTTGTAAATCAAAAGTCCGTGTACCTTTATAATATTATCCTAATTAATGCCTTATTTATGTAGAGTACATCCTTAATTTAATTTCTGATCTCACTAGTTTCCTGTTGTAAATTGGTCTGTATTTTCAAGTGGGTTTACATAGGATTTGTTGTTGTTTTGTTTTCCTGTTGACTGCTATATTGTGTGTCTTCCTGATAGGAGCCCTACGGTACCAGAGAACCATATTTTGGTGAAACTGAGATTTACCTCTCATTTCATTGTGACAAATACGCACTAGAAAGAAAGAAAGAAAAAATAATTATTTGTCGCAGGAACATGACGTGCATCAAACAAAATGACAAAAAAGTAACAATAAACATACAACGCATAACAAATATTTTTAAATTCAACAGGACGGAACAAAAAAAACAGCTTGCACGTCGTGACTGCGACAACTACGTTATCACTCAGCATGATGCACTACACCGTACCATACCATGGCCGTGCTATGAACGTATCAGTTACAAATAAGATTCTTTGTATTGAAAAGTATGAGACTATGCCCACCAGACCGTTCCGACCGTGCTATGCACGTACCGTCCACCGGACCGTCCGGGCACCGGCACCGGCAAAATATTCGCGCCGACAATTGTTGACGCTTCATACATGGCGTGCGATTGTGACGGAACGGTCTAGTAGACGTAGTCTCATACTATTGAATCCAAAGAATATAGGGTTTAACCGCGCATGATAACCGTTCTAAACCCGTTATAAACGGGTATACGCTGTTAATTTGGACAATTAACGTTCTAGTAGTAGTATAGTAGTCCGTGTCATGTTTTTTCCCGTGCCTGATACGTTCATAGCACGGTCATGATATAGTACGGTGTAATAGGACTCCAGCAAATGCAATGTTTCACTGGAAAATCACCAAAACCACAAACAACCTGTATAAATATTGGTTAATTTATTTCCATCATCAATTAGGTACGTCACGCGTCAGTTCAAAAATTTAATTTAAATGTCTGTAACTGCGTGAATTGAATAGCTCAACTGTGTCGAGGTGTTTACACTTCATTTTATTTATTCAATTAATATGGCTTCATTTAAAAATACAGTTTAGTTGTTTACCCAAACCAAGAATTAAAAATTTGAATGACTGGAAGATGTATAAACGTAACATAACGTATCAAAACATCACGCCCGTAATCCCCGAAAGGTTAGGTAGAGATGTCCCTAATAGTACACCCATATTTCGCCAGTTATATTTAAGTCCCATTGTAATAGATGTTGATGTCAATAAGCTCACCCAGCTTATTGACATCAACGGGGCACAAATTCAGTATTCGTGGCTGCTACTCAGAAATTCCTAATGGAAAAACCCATCAACACTTTGACCTGGGAATCGAACCCCTGATCTCAACATCAGCAGTCGCGCTTGCGACCACAAGACTAATGAGATAGGTATAAACGAGGAGGAAACAACAAAAAGAGTATGTAAAGATTGTAACGCCACTTGCGTTCTGTAGTTTCAGAATAACTATTTTTTTTTATAAAAACTTTGCCCCACACTAGAAATTTCTCCTGTAGCGTGGGTGCGTTTACAAACATTTAAACTCACACACACAAACAGCCAGCCCAGGAACAACTATCTGTAGGCCATACAAATATTTGTTCCGTGCGGGGATCGAACCCGCGACACGCAACGCAGCAGTCAATCGCTCAGCCACTGCGCCAACCGTGCCGTCAATGACAAATGACAATTCAATATTACATCAATGGTAAATGAGCCTGATTATGAATGGACCAGACGCCAGTCACGTGCAAGTGGAACCTGGCAATCATCCAGAAAAAATCAAAACCATATCTACCCAAAACTGCACCAGAAATCCTTCGCAGGAAGACATTTAAATAAGAATGGTCAATTAAAATCCCCTCAGCACAGAATTCATTGCTACTCCAAGTCCACATCACTCGAAGAGTAGAATATTTAGAGCAGTAATATTATAAATTCTGAATATAAGTACTCTTACTGAATTCTGAGTGTGTACTTCAGAAAATTACGGGGAGGCGGTCTTATCCACTTGAGCTGCCACTCCCAAAGGTTTGAACTCAAATTATTATCTGCATAGCTCTTGTACAAAATCGTGCTACAACCCATAAGCCACTGATTTCCTCTTTTGATATTTTAACGTAATAGGAAATGATAAAAGATGTTTTTTATTTGGCATTTCGGGGTACAGATTTTATCAGAAGGAAAATATTTTTTCCGTGGAATAATGAATGAAGCAATCTTTAATTCCTAGTTTTAAATAGAAATTATATCTAAAATCAAATAGCTTTGAAAAACTCAGATTAAATACTAAGAATACATGCTATTGTCCTATAAAAGTTGTCAATTCTTACCTGATTTTGTAACAGAAATACATTGTAAACTATGTATTTCAGTTACAAAATCAAGTAAGAATCGAAGCAACTTTCAAACAGACATCTTTATAACAATCTCAGGCCAGCTGAACCTCTTATTTTAACTAAACATAAAAAGTAAGATTTCAGTGTTAAAATTCATTAAGATCATTAAACTTAAATAAACATTAAAAGAAGTGAAAACTTAGCGAAACCGGGAGCACCACGACATGGCGATAATTATTCAAATCGCCTCTCTTTATATTTTTATTCGGATGTTTTAATAAAAATTTAATTTCGCGTAATTTAATTCTTATCTTCAGCGGCAAGACCATATCTCTGAAGAAAATTCGTAAATTATTCATGAAGAAAGTTTTAACGGGGACATGATTTTAAAACCGACATTTGTAAGCTCCGCGGCAATAACTCTGTAGGATTTAAAACGATTGCCGGAACTAACTCGCGGTATTAGTGATGTTACGTACTTTTATGACTTTTATGTATGAAACGAGAATAAGTTTGAATTGTTACGGCCCTCGATATTTTTTCTTGACGTCTCTGGCTTTTTTGGAACTCATTTTTTAGATCTTCCTAGCAGTGTCGAAAATGTTTACGAATTATAAAACCCGTACCTATTAACAAGTCAGAGAGCTTACTTGATTAAAAGTAATTACTTAAGATACGAATTTTATTCTGTAGTTTAGTAATTGCTTGAAGTTAGAACTGTCAAAAGTTAGAATTCTTAGCTTCGCTTTCTTTGACGGACCTTACTTCGTTCAAATTCTTGTCTAATAAAGCATAAACATGGTAGCATAAGTAATTACTTAAACTCAAGATACTGGTGTAAGTTTGAATACGTCTATAGTAGTCGTGTTTTAGCATGGCAATAGCGGTCATTGAACCACATACATTTACTGAATCTCTCCTTTTAAAAAACGTATACAAACCTGTTAATAGCCCCTGAATTGACATTGATTGTGATCCTGAACATTAACAGAAGAAACGATAAGTACACGGATTATGGTTTCAGTTCGTGAAAAGAGACGTCAGGGAAAGGGCAATGACCGCTATTGCTATGCTAAATTTTAATTACTATAGCTACGTTTTGGGTAGCAAGAGGTAATGAACACAAAGACAGACAACGGTTTCTACCCCACCTTTTTACATCTAGTTCATTAGGTACACACCCGCAACAAACATACCTATTTTTAGAACCAAAGCAAAAAAAAACCTTTGAGACTCATAACAAAAATAAGTTCACCACAACACAACAAAGCTGTAATGACGTAATTACTCGAGCTGACGTCATACTTATTCTCTAAAACTCAAACAAATTTTTGTACCAAGCTGAATATCACACGTTAGCGTTGTTCAAGACGAACTTACGAACAAGAAATCAAGTCGAGTTGCTTAAGTTGAGCTCGTGCTTTGTTATTACAAATTTACAAAGCGAAATAAGAAAGCAAACAAGTAAATGGAGAGTTGGAGTCATCGTTTACTTATACACGAACGTTTTAGTGTAAACAGTTAGCTCGGAATACGCTTACAACGGGCGTCGAGTTGAAAAGTTAGTTTCCAGTACAAATAGCTGGCAGCGAGCCGGCTCCTACCTATGTTGTTGCTTCTTTATAATGACGCCTCATTATTAGTTTAAATCCATATTTTCAAATATTCAAATGTTAAGTTGTTGTTGAACTGAATTCCGAGTTACGATGGAAATGGAAATAGTAAATAACTTTAAGGGCATTATCGAACTTGACTGAAAGCCGCTCTTTTTTAAGTCTGCCATGCTGCAAGGTAAGACTATCAAGACTACCTGTAAGATTGTCGATCAAATCCAATTCAATCCTGTCTGTGATCTTACTGAAAACTCTACACACCCAGCAAGATACAAATTCAAGAATAACAAACTGAACGTCAAAAATCCTAATCGTAACTAAATGCGAAAGTAAGTTTGTTTGTTACCTTTTCACGCCTAAACCACTGAACCGATCATCCTGAAATTTTGTATATAAGTTGTCAGGTGTACAGAAACGGACATACTTTCATACCGAAAAAAAGTACTGTTCCCGAGTAAAACAACAATACCGTTCTTATTGTTGGCGCCACGTGCCTTTCGAATCATGATTGAATTATATTACTACAAATAGAGTATAACCCGAATTGATTGTCAAATTCTAAACTAACGCGAGCAAAGCCCCGGGCAAAAGCTAGTAATTAATAAACCTTCCTCTACATACAACACATACATAAACAACAAGACACAAGAAAAACTAATTTATAATTCATACGAGATGAAAACACGACACGAGGCCTAATCGCTGGAGCCAGAAATCACGCACAATTCATAGGTGCGCTGATTTATATGCAAATGTACTTATGATACAAGCGATCCCTATTGGAGCGAGCTGGCGGCGTCAATTGAAGACTAATTTTCGCGCCAATCAAATTTCTGTTAATTATGACACTGACATTAGGTGTGTCTCAAAGTTTGTGCATTTATAAACAGGAGATGAATTTACAATGGTACCTTGAATTTTAGAATTTCATCAATTTGCACGCCATAATAATTATGTGGCAAACATGTCTGAACGATTTTTTTATTTATGTTATCCTACATGCACTTTTTATTATTGTATGTGTACACATGTTTAAGCAAATAAATATATCTTATATTGATCTAAGCAACGTGCCTCATGTCACCAACTTGAAACAGTGAGTCAGTTTGAAGAAGTTTTTCCAGAATATTTCACTTAACGAAATGATAGGACTAATTTTGTAAAGTAATAACACTCATAAGCAAATAAAGCATACGCACATACTGTTTGATAAAAACCGTACCAAGTTTGCCAAAGTGACATGAAAAGAAAAAGAAAAAGAAGGTAGGGAAAAGAATGAAATTGATTGATCAGAAAAATTTCCAAGTATAACATGCTTATTGCCAACATACCTACCTAATAATTTAAAATAAGAAGACTTCGTAACTTTAAAACAACACATAGAAAATAAATTTATAATTTATGTCAGATAAACAACAAATTAATTGTTTAAGATACTTCGCAGAAAGTTCGGTTTTCTCGTGAACTTTCTCGTTACATAAACAGTGTCGAATACCGTCAGTGTTATGATTCACTTTTGCTCTATTTACATAACAACAGGAGTCCTTGATCCGTTCAATTGACTTTATTATTACGTTACAATTTTATTTTTTAACATTGTAAAACAAACACGGAAACCTTCAATAAATATTTGGGTATGGAAGCAGAAATCTGCTAGTTTTTAGGGTTCCGTAGTCAACAAGGAGAGGAAACCTTATAATTTCGCCATGTCCGTCTGTCTGTACGCAACTGAGCTTGAGGATTCTTAGTACTAGAAAGCTCTAATTTGGCATGAATATACAAATTAGTTATGCCGACAAAGTGGTAAAATAAAATCTCGAAAAGTATTTGTTTTTTAGGGTATCTCCTGTACGTAAAGTGTGGATTCTTTTTTCTCGCGTACCCCATAGTGTGGGGATATATCGTTGGATAGGATTAAGGGATTCTATAACGAAAATATTAAAAGGAAAAGTATCACAGGTAAGTAGGCTTTACAAGTTTACGAGTAACAGCCGACCAATTTATAAAATGTACTTGGATAACATATTTTCGTAAACATAATGTATGGGAGCACAGGTTTTTCAACTTCAAATGTAAGTTTATTTTTATTATTACAATAAAAATCATCGTTCGGAGGCAAATCCGCATATTTTGATTTGATGATTGCAACTGTTAAGGAACCCTACATTATGCGTGGCCCGACACGCACTTGGCCGGCTTTATCTTTTGATTTTTGCTAAGCATTCTGTACAGATGATCTGATTTGGTTTTGCCCTCGTTGACACGCAAACTTTGAGTTTAAATAAAAAAAATACTGCAATTCCAACCTAATTTTAAGTCCCGACTCGACTCCCAAAATAAATACATGACGCTTTAGTCACCGACAACAACGCTTGCACAGTAAACGTACAACTACCAACAGTTGTACAAACGGCCGATTGGATTTGAAACAAAGCTAACGAACCGTTGAATCATGTAAACAGGGGCCAAGACGACCGTCTTGTTTATCCAAAGAGCCTTTGCTTCATTAGGATCCAATTTACTGTCAACAAATTAATCCCCTTTCAGTGCTATTGTAAAACCGATACCGTTTAGCTGTTATCTGACGATAAACAATCGAACAAGAGGCATTTAATTTCAGGTAATTTGTGATATAAGCCGGCTTCTGTCGGTCGTCTAAGTGCGAACTATTATAGCGAATGTTGTATGAGATGCCTTGATTATACCCTAATTGCGTATGGTGTTGTACGACTAATGATGACATTCAATTGGTTGAATAATTCTATTCAGGGTTGTCTTTTCAATGGGGATTTAATTTGGAGAACGGTATATTGATACACATACAGTATATCAAAAGATCACGAATAAAGCAAGTACCACCTGGTACACGAATAATATAAAGCAAATTTAACTCCAGTTAATATTCGGTAAAGCGCTAAGATAAACACAAAATTAAAGAACACAGAATCCAATAACAATACAACCGACTTCAAATACGATAAGCAAATTAAATAAACAGAACAGAACAAGTCCATTCTCTTATATTCAATAGTCAGCTAATAAAGGAAATCATTGAATAAGTCGAGCAGTTCAAGAAAGCAAACGGCTAAAGCGGAACACAATGCATCACAACTCGGAACTTTTCTATTGTTGACTTAAAATTAATTGCTTTTCACTGAATTTATAAATAGAAGTTGAGAAGGAATGCTTCCTCGACAAAGTGTGCAATCGGCAAAATGGAATTTCAAAACTAGTGAGATAATTACTAAGACATCTTTGTAAAGAAATGGTCTTGTTTAATGTTGTTCTGTTTGTAAAGTGCAATCGTTGCTGTTTAAACTTGTGATCTGATAAAAAAATAAACATAGATTTATTTGCTTGTTTTCATTCTTTGTTAAGTATAAATGTTAAAGCAGTTAAACAGACAGAGGCCGCTACCTTTTTCCTGATTTAATTAATCTTG
The DNA here is from genome assembly GCA_910589295.1 of Noctua janthe. Classification (NCBI taxonomy): domain Eukaryota; kingdom Metazoa; phylum Arthropoda; class Insecta; order Lepidoptera; family Noctuidae; genus Noctua; species Noctua janthe. Next base: position 9,036,770 of record OU342560.1, read on the forward strand.
ATGTGTTTATCTCCATGATTCAGTAAGACTGTTAGTATTTTTTCAGACGACTTTCCCGTGAATAACTTTATGTACGCATACGAATTGCTAAATTCCATTACCGTTTTGAGTTTTGGTGAAACCTGGTTATCGTTATTTAATAATTACTATTTTAATTTATAATATATTATAACTTTGTTTTTTAAATTAACCGTTACGTAAAGGAATTTTTGTCAGTGTCCGGAACTCTGAATCGAAGTTTTTTTTTTATTTCCCGTAAAAAATAATTTATAGTTCAATATGCATTTTTCTTCACAATAACTCTTTTAACCAATACTCTCATCACAAGACGCAATTACAGGTCTGTATTTGCAAATTAATTTAAAGTACGTGAGCGTTGAAACAGCCTTGTTTGCAGTACCTGCAATAAATTGCAATTAGGAAAGCTGTGTCTTGTTATCGAGTTAGCTGCCTTCAAGCCTCTCGTCGCTTCACGAACACTCAAGCATAGCTGTGAACGAATTAATAGCTAACATTGTTATTACATCGAACGTTTCTATACGTAGAACAAATATTACGTTAAAAGCTAAGCATATTCAGGCATCACACTCGTTTTTTATTTAGGTATTGAGGGCATTATGTGCAGTAATAAGGTCATCTTATTTTTATATGAAGTATAAAACTGTTGCAGTTATTCTCATAATTCTCTTTTTTTTAGTTTTAAGTTGTGAAAAAATGTTATGAAAGAGGAGTAAGTTTAATCCGGCTCCTCTTTCATAACATTTTTTCGTGGAATCGGGATTATAATTTTATCTTCGCGGAACCTTCAAGTAATAAAAGCTTTTATTAATTCTGTCAACTCAAAGTCAAACATGTCTGTTGGACAAAAATCAAATTTCTTGGAAGGATTCAAGGTACTTAATTTATAGGTTCAAGTTTATGGTTGGTATTACAAGATTCCTCTTGCAAGTTATTCACACAAGCAAAGGTCGGGATGAATAAAATCATGATAGATCTCCTCAGCATCTATTAGTTAGCCCCGAAAACAACGACCGCATCGGTCAGCCCCAACACGACAGCCCTCTTATAAATCATAAAATGGTCGGCGATATTAAATTATTTTGTATTCAACGTTTCTGCAATCAAAGTTGCCTTCCTCAAGAATGGAAAAGTCACAGATAAAATAAACGCCGAATCTTTCCTCGTAAATCTGTCAGCAAAACAATTCGTACCCTTTCACGAGCAATAAAATGCTACCAAGAAGAGAGAAAAGAAAAAAAGTATCATAAATATAAGATTCATTTATATTCGTTCAGCCCGACCCTTGAGGGGGAACTGAGACCGCCACAGTATCGAAAAAACAATGTGATCAACATTTATGTCAATAGTATAAAAGAGACTACATATTCTTACTGAATCGAGGAGCTGTCAAAAGATAGTGTTGCGGGATTTGCGCAAAACCCAAATAGGTTTGTGTTATGACGTCACTGAACATTAACAAAACTGACGTGTTGAAGACGGATTTTATGTTTTACTTTGTCAATGAGTTTCTAATTTCCTATACATTTGCCAGAATATACAGAGTGTAAACAGACCCTTCACATAGCCGTCAAACAAGCATTCTGTACATCAAACTAAGTAACTTTACGCAAAAATTATTGCTGTAGGACTCGATGTACAGCACTCAAAACATTGAATAGTACGAGGGTCATGGAAGTGTGTAAAAAAAAAATCTTACATTAGAAACATGTATTTAAAAAAAAAACTTGTGTAAAAGTTGGAACTTGGACCCCCAATATCTCCGTAACTAGAAGGTTCCCAGATATGGTCTAGAACAAAAAAATGATCGCAAAGACGGAGAGAACACGTGCCTTTCGGCTATGTTAAGGGTCTATTTACACCCTTTATGTAGCAATAAAAATACTGGTAAACAACAGTTATATTATTTAGGGGCCAACATTAATTAAAATCTTCTGTCGAACCTTTCAAATCGAAACCGACGTAAAGCGAAGTAATTTTAAATTAAAATCCTACAAAAACCCCAATCCCTTTTTGACCACCGATCAATTGAATGTTTTCGGTTCTTTACGCCATTGATTTTTCATGTCCTTTGATCTATTCTAATTTATCCGAGCACTTTGCGTCCGGACTATGTGATCTTTATGAGAATACCTCTATTGTATCGTTGTGATCTTTTACATGAGTAAATTCTATTTTGATGGTTATTGGATTGAAAGTGACAATTATTGCTATCAAAGTCTAAGTTTTTATTTGCTAAACATAGGTGTAAAAGTTGTAAATATAAAGTTAAGAGATCTCTATGATTTACCGTCAACGGCGTACAAATATTAAAACAAAATTAAAAGAATTAAATTTTTGTTAAAAGGTGATCTATCTATAGGCAGCTTACATTATTTCTTAATAATATTTCTTATTTCTAAGTAACTTTTTAGGTCGGGTTATGTCAAGTTACCTGTTTGATAAAAATCGTCATATCATCGACCTAGCCTTTTCCTAACTTTATGTGGATGTGCGCCGCCTAACTAGTATTTTACATGAAGCAACGTCTTAGATTTCCTCCACTTTCCTGTTACGTTTTTTTTTTAATAAAACGTTGCCCTGCACTAGGAATTCCTCCTGTATCGTGGGTGCGTTTACAAACATTTAAGCTCACATACACAAACAGCCAGACCCGGGACAACTACCTGTAGGCCATACAAATATTTGTTCCGTGCGGGGATCGAACCCGCGACACGAAGCGCAGCAGTCAATCGCGCAGCCACTGCGCCAAGCGTCCCGTCGGCGACGACAACTTGGTAATACGGAGGCCACGAGGTAAAATTGGTTTCTGCATACCAATCATCTAAAACAGTTCCTTCACTGACTTACACACATCTTCACTAAAGACAACAATCCTTGTTGAAAAATCACAGTTTTATTAATCTCGTTCTTTTGATACGCTCTCAAAACGAATAATAGATAGTCCAAGTTCCCACATGAAGCATTCCTATGAATCCGCTGTCTGTAAGGAACGCAAAATAAAATGAATATTAATAGTTTTCAGCAATGTTTGTGTTTCGAGAAATTGACGCAAAATGTATGTTCTAAGAATAATTTTCATTCTGCGTAATATAGTGCTTACACAAACATTTTAATCCTTTGAAGATAGATGGAATCTCAGAACATTAAAATACGGAGAATTTCTTTTTACCATCGTCGTGTTTAGCCTTAAAAAAATCACAAATTGGAGGAAAAATTATATAAAATAAATCCAAATATAAAAATCTGTAAAATAAACTCTATAGTTTATCAAAGGAACAAAATTACATCTTAAATGTAGGCAGACACAACAGTATGTAAATATGTATTATATTTGGGTATATAATATTATATAAATAACTCTCAATTATACACAAAACAAAGGCTTCGAAAACACATTCGTAGTCTGACACACCTCAAACTTTCATCAAGATAAATCTTTTTACGCGCATAAGTCGTCGTCTATTAAATATCTACTAGATGCTACATGTTGCCCCGAGTATCTAAATAACAACAATACGCGTCTACTACACGCTAAGTATGACAGTACGCACAAAACGATAGCATCATTACATTGCAAGGGATTTGTTAAACATTTCCTAATTCAATGGCTTATCCCGATCCAATCCCGGAACGTCGTGAAGGTACTTCTTAAAACTCCACAGTAAGAGTACGTAAATCCACAACAAACATGCAAGAAACACGCACACTCACACGCAAGTAATTCGTACGTATAAAATTACGTCCGCTTGCGCGCTCCGCCCGATGCGACAACATAACAGATGAGAGGACAAATCCGCCGTTAATTACCCATTCGTGTGTAATCTTTTAATTAACTAAGTGTAAACTTATTCGCGTCGCTGACAGCACACCCTTTATGTTTCTTACCTCGTGTACAATATTGGCTTTTGTATGTTTACTGATCTGCTTATGATTTTGAAGGGCGGTTATTTTTGTACTAAAACGTGCGTACACGAAGGAATGTCGAGTATGTGAACCTTTCTTCGCGACTGGAATTTCTTGTCAAACTATCTCAGGGTGTGAAATAACTTTTCGGTTGGAATGAGGCAGCTTGGTGTCTGAGAGATCCTTACTAACCCGACAACTTCTTTGGGCTTGAGTTTCAGAGACTTATTCAACCTCTTGTAGTTTTATTTGCAGTTTCAGTCTTTCCATTCGGTCCCATCCATGTGCGTTTTTGTGATGAAAAACATCTAGAAGATAAGTATAATATTTCAATTGCGTGATCTCATATCAAAAAGACATCATAAAATTCCATCCAGCGATCTTTATTTTCCATTTCCTCAACAACAATCCCGACAAATACAATTGACTATTACAACATCCGTCTTGTGTGAATAGCGAATGTCGTTGCTTTATTGGCTTGCTCGTTCAATATAATGCTCTTTGGTAGGCACGGTGGCTCGGTAGTGAGACACAAAGAGAATCTCCATGTCACCGACCAGCGTCAGGTGGCGCTAGCAGATTCATGATAGGCCTTGCTCATTGTCCACCGTGTAAGTGCATAATTGTCATCGGAATCTGAGGTATACACACACGGTGTTACGGTTGTAAGTACCTATGTATTTGATTGAAATTGTTCTATTTGTCAGAATTATTACGTTTAGTTGGTACAGAGATACTGAGTATTTTAGTGTGATGTGTTTGTGTGTGTGTGTGTACTCGTGGGTTCTTTTATGCATGTCTCCGCTTCTAGTTTTATACGGTCACGCGGCGTTGTCTTTTCTTTTCTTATTCTTACCAATATGCTTATTTTTTTTAAAAAGTCCCTAATTCTTAAAAAAAAAAGAAAAACCTTTTAAAGAACCTAATAAAAAATCAGTTTCACGTGCAGTAGTCGATACTGTATCAAAGCTGACGTGTATTCGATATCTGAGCGGGGTCATTACCAACAGGCAATTTATAGCCGGGTCACGCGCGCCCCCATCGCCTCGCCTCGCTGCCTCGCTCGCTGTCTAGACACACCCTCTTAATTTCATCAAAATAAATATCAACCAGTAATTATAAACGATCTGATAACGAACCTTGCAGTTTCTGATGAGTTAAGTTGTCGAAAGTTTTAATAGATTTCTTAAATAGGCATTCTAAGATGACTTATGATATCGTTTCTTAGTTTTGAGCCTTTCTCCATGATTATGGTAAAACCAGTTAGACCAGAAAGAAACAAAATAGATGTTAAAATTCGATTTTGCCTAAACGCTATGACAGCCTAAACCAATACGATTGTTCTAAATTTATGAAAACGCTGTCGTATATGGTGGCTGTTGCCGTTTTCATAGAAACCAGTCGTGTTGCTGATGTCTGTCTGTCATAGCGATTTGGCTTTGCGGTTGCGGTCGTCTTTGTAATTGTAGCTTAAAGGTGAACGCACACCTAGAGGCGCCGCAGGAGCCGTACGCGCCGTATTCACCAATCCGCATCGTACGCGTCGCATTATTTTAACAGTATTACTGTTAAGAGCAAACATGTTGCACTCGCCGCACGCGCCTTACGCGAGGTATTTGATGACGCCATCCGTGCACGCTGTTGAAAATCTCTTAAGCATTTTATTGAAGTGCGGGTCATTCGGAAATGTGGCGGCGCCTGCGGCGAATCTAGGTATATGTCCACCTTAAGGCAACTCACACGAAACCGCCCATACGCGCGGTCGGGCGGTATCGTGTGTAAGGCCGATACGACTTGTGATCCGCTTCACTACCCGACGCGCGGACGAGTGGTGTCGTGTGACAATAACCTAACCAATAACAATCCACTTATAAAAGTCCGTATAAATTAATTAAAATATCAAGCTTTAAATATATCTCCAATATAATAAGCCATTCTGTCGAGACAACGTACATTTTGATTAAACTCCAGATAAAGAAGTTCCGAACACAGTATTCAATAACAAAAAAGTTTTAAATCGATTTTTATTCTACAAGTGTTCCTTATTGAAATGATTTTTTATTTAAATTAGAAAAACTAAAGAATCTCCGTCTCCTCGGCTGAATAAAATAAAAAAGTGAGGGAAATGCATAAACGCGTTCAAGCTCAATTGGCCTGCCGAGGAGAGGAAATCGTGCCTTCGATGTTCTTTTAAATTTTATTGCTATAACTATTTATTTAACTTCAGACGTTTCGTAATAGGTACACAGTTTTTTTTATTTTTGTTTGCAGAAAATTTTACTGCAAATTGACGTGTTTCTTTGGTGACTTGTTTATTGAATTGCACATTATAATCATAACCAGTCATTAATGTTCACATATTTCTCGTCCAGCTTCAGGCCGTGTCCTAATTTAAGTTATCTCAGCGCGAATGCGCGTTAGTCGTTTACTTTTGTTCTGCAAACAAATCAGTAACAAATGAAAGCGACGAGCGCGTACGCGCGCGACTTTTGCTTGTATTAAAATACGAGGTCTTTAAGAAAGTCCTTCTTAAAAACAAATAAAAGTTTACTAGAAAAATAAACTAATAAATTCAGGTCTATCTTCTAACCTGTCTTATTTAAAATTCACAAATAAATCACGAAAACAAGACTAATTTTCAGCACAAGTTTGGTTTAAATACCTTGAATAGCTCAGAGGCAGTATTCCTACAGCAGTTAGGAGACAATAAACTCCCGACGTGAAGTCAACGTCTATCACTGCTGGCAAAGGGAACCCGCACATCACGCACCAAGAGACCTGCAAATTAGGAATCTAGACACGGAAATAGGAATTTCGAATTCATAATTGGCGGGTTGAATTATGAATAGGAAAATAAAGACAGAAACAGAACACTTGTATAAGTCATATAGTCTACAACGTTGGTGAAATGTTTACTAGATTACTGATGAAACATAGAAATTGAATATTTCCGCAGAAATACATAGCCGTGACCAGAATCAGAATATTTATTTGTGAAACATAGGTATATACATAAAGGTCTTTTTTTTTTCTTTTTTTTTTTCCGGATGGGAAATCATCAAATGACCCCCCCCGCTCTGGGCGGAGCGGAAGGGAGTGTCAGACTTGTACTGACTAAAACCCATCCATGTTCCTTCTTTGCCTTTGTGTTCCAGGGCCACGGTATCTCTTTCGAACAGTCCCGCAGCCCTGGCAGGCATCGGCCATTGCGGACCCCTACTTATTTGCTGACATCTCTTTGAGGCACGCGTGGAACACGAACGCGCCGTCGGCACGGCCTGTCGACATAAGACGGCCGGACGGCGAGCTAGCCCATAACTCGCCGACCACAGGCCCGCGCCTACGGTGGCCGGGAGCCACCACGTGACCCCCGACGCCCAGGGCGTCTCCCGCGGCGGCTGGGACGTGAGGTTCTTTCCCTCTCACGTCCCGCCACCTCCTTCTACATAAAGTTCTTAGGTTAATTAAATGGGTGCTATGTTTTGCGTGAAGGCGTACAAAAACAACCAAAACCAAAATATTTTCTTAAACTTAAGTACAGGGTGTAAACGGACCCTTATCGAAGCCATCAACCAAGCATTATTCTCATCAAACTAAGTAACCCTACGCAAAAATTATTGCTGGGAAACGACTTTTTTTTATGTGAAAAATCACGTTTTATGGTAAAGCTCAATGTAACACACTCAAAACATTGTGCTGATGGAGGCTTTGAATAGTAAACGGGTCATGGGGATAATTAAAGTAAAGATATTACCTTAAATACTAGTATTTTAAAAAAACCTTGTGAAAAACTTGGAACTTTGACCTCCAATATCTCCGTAACTAGAAGGTTCCTAGGTATGGTCCAGTACAAAAAAATGATCGCATTGACGGGGAAATCAAGGGCATTTCATAGTTCAGGGCGTTTCAGTTCAGTTAAGGGTATTTATTTAAAAACGTAAACAAGCTTGTTACACCACATGCAGTAAGTTTTCTAAGTACCAACATAAGATGAGGTAGTCTTACACATATTCTGTAGATCTTAAAGTGCAATAAAACACAACACAAGACGCTGCAGGCACGAACTTGGTTCGTTTACAGAGCTAATTAGAGCAGGTACAAATCAGCTGGGACTCCAACGTGGTATGTACACACACTGGGTCATTGTATTATTTCTGAACATTGAGAACTGCATTACAATTCAAAATTTTGCAACGGTTTTTGACGGCCATATTTTTTGATTAGGTATATTTAATAGTATTTCAAGAAATAATAAAACATCATGCCGAGTACCACATTGGTCGAGTGTCCTCAAGCGCGACAATTGAGCATGTGGTTCTAGGTTTCAATTCCCAGGTCGGGCAAAGTGTTATTGGGTTTTCCTATCAGGAAGCCTTGAAGTCTGAATTTGTGCCCAATTGTTGGTACTAGGCTCGTTCCCTATTACATAACATAACTGGCGAATTATGGTGTAAGTACACTTCTGCCTAACCCTTCGGCGATGATACCTGCGATGTTGTTATTATATAATTTTGAACTAAAAAACTACAATGGAATTAGAAAACGTGAATTTCGCAACGACCCCTAACTTCGGATTGCGTGTCTTCGATCAATTACGTCAGATTACACACAAACAAATTAACGAACTGGCAACTATAAAATTGATGGAAAAAAAGATATTATATGACTCATGGAACTTAGGTCTAGAAGTAACAAACACGATTTCTTTGTTGAAGGTCTAAAGGATGATTTCCACCAAACGACTCGCATCACATCGGTTCGGAAAGGATACGAACGGATGCGGCGACAGCCGATCCTGTCCGCAGGATGTCGACGCATACGATCGGCTCCGTACCGTCGTTAGCGAATGTATTCTTTTCTGCGCCCAGTCAAATAGTTTAATTCCTACCGTGTTGACGTCCGTATTGATCCGATCGGATACGACGACAGCGAACGGAGCCGATCGCGCGTCGCAGTATACTTTTGGCTACGATCGCGTGGCTTGGTAATATAGACTTTAAAAACTGTGTACACGATTTAATATCGTTTAAAGATTCTAAAATCCGTTCCGATCCGATGCGATGCGAGCCGTTTGGTGGAAATCATCCTTTAATGGCAATCCCGAACATTCCTGGGTCAGAAAATCTATAAGAACTGAATTTTCCAAGAGAAAAAACATTAATATATGAAATATTTACTTAATAACCGCTTCAGAAATAGTTAGGCATGCGCCATAATGTATGATGTTAATAGACAAACAAACACACATAGTAGATATAAATCTATTCGCACACATTTTTCACGCCAGTAAGGTACTCAGTGTTAAAAGCTGTTCTGAACTTGCAACCTTCCGCCTTCAAGCAAAAAGCAACAGAGTTTTAAAAACAGGAAGCCAACACTTTAAAGAAGTTAAGTGGAAAGTTAGCAGTCTCGGCTTTATTTATGAACTGTTTAGTAGTAGCTATGGTCACTACGCTGTATAACAACCAACAACTAGCTGTGCCCTTACAGGGTCCATATTTATGTACCTAGCTTTAAGCCCTTTGTAACATATTTTTTACAATATGGAATGCAAAATAAATGAATAATGAACTAGGGCTTTCAAATATCGGATTTTTTAAATACCGGTATTGGAAGTCAATACCGTGATCACGGTATTGGGGCGTCAACACCGGTATTGAAAAAGGCCCATATTAAATCCGTGGTCACGGTATTACGGGATCCCGGAATACCGGTATTGAAAGCCCTCCCAGCAACACTTTTTTATTATTGAGGTAGGGAACCTAATTAGTATATTGGTTAAACGAGTAGACTAGACGACTGCCTGTTGGTCTAGTGGTCGCAAGGGCGACTGCTGAGCATGAGGTCCTGGGTTCTATTCCCGGGTCGGACAAAGAGTTATTGGGTTTTTCTATCAAACATTTCTCAATAGTAGCTATGGTGTCTGTTTGTGCCCGCTTGATGGTAATAGGCTCGCCCCCTATTACATGGGACTTAAACATAACTGGTGAAATACGGGTGTACTATTTTAGGTGCACCTCTGTCTAACCGCTGATTACAGGCGTGATGTTATATTATGTAATTAGTCCAATAGATGGTTCATTAGTAAAGTACTAAACAACAGAACAACAGACAAACAAATAATAAACAACACAACACAACAGGTAACAGATAATTGAGAGGTATTTAGTCTGCGGTAGAAAATGCAAAACAACAAAAAAACTAATCACAAAAACTAAATACGGCGTATCGGGATTCGGATGGGCATCCGCATCCCGATACGCCATATTGCTGCATCTCTTGAAGGCCATAATCAACATTGAAGATCACCAGGAAAATACTGTGACTTTGAAGCACGACTAGTCTGGGAAATACTATTCAATTATCCTGGATCCCACTACAAGAGAGCTTATGCATGTCCAAAGCAACTCCACCAAAAATGAAGCAAAAAGCATTACAAATTCAACCCATGTCGCGAAACCTATAAGAGAAACAATTTTCTTCATGATAAATTGAATATAATAATTTTATAGGCTCTTTAAACTCGGTGTGAACTGCTGTTAAAAGTAGGGCGAACACGTTTTATCGGAAAACGCAGAACCGATGATAATGGTCGCTCATAAAGAACTGGCGAGCGATAGATTTCGCAAGTTACCAACTTTTCGGGCACCTACAGCCATTAGAGGGGCTCTAATGCGGTTGCCCCCTCAACTGCCCCAAGACCACATTGCCGATGTCATTACGATTTTGTACCCACGTATATACGATGTATACCGTTTTTCTGGCGTCTAATGTGTTTCGTTTTTCGGTGTAATTTGTTTGTGACGTCGTGTAAAGTGGATTCAAGAACATTTTAGGATTTAGATCTTTTTGTTAAGTTAGTGCTGTACCCCGCCGCCGCCACTGTGTGCTGCGTGCTGTGTGCCTTGTCTCGTAGAAGATTTCGGGACGAACTGGACAAAACCAACGACCAGTGGACCATATTAGCCCTGGATAAAAACAACTGGAAGTCAGGAGACGCATGACGCTGGCTAACAGTATCAGTAGTGCTGCTTATTGTTGTGCTATTGTTTCAATTATAAAACCATCTTATCAAACTGTTTGATCTCGCATCAGTGTTGACACTAACACTTTCCCAAAAACAAAAATAACCTTCGATAAAAACGAAATCTAGATAGCCATCCCAATTCGAGAATAGTACCAACAAAATGTAACAACCTCATCTGATCCATTCAAATTTCCGTTTTCTAGAGACGCAAAGAACATCCGTCCGCTTTGATTCTGTGAACGTATTAGCATTGAATTTGAATAGAACAAACAAAGGGTTTGCTCGAGACAGTGTGCTTTCGTAGGCGATTGTAAATTCAACGTATCGTAAAAATCCCAGTTTCCCTCACTACCCTGCCAAGAATGAAAACATATTCGTTAGCATTTTATTTTTATAACAGTACAATCTGGCGCAAAAACTTGCTACGTTTCTCCCATTTTTTGAGCTTACTGGTCACGAAATGAATGTTTAGATCTGTTCAAAAATTTGTCATGGTATTATGGCGTAAAGAAGCTGATTTATGAAATAAAAACCTGGTACTGCTGCAGCTTGACAAACAGGTTTGACAAAAGTTTAACAAGGGCTTTGTAATCACGAAACGACATTATTTAGATATAAGCTGGAGGTATACCTATTTCGGTTTCATTAGTAATTGGAATATTTCTAAGTTTGTATAAATGAAACGATAACAGTTTTTCTGACTGTTCATAGTCTAGTGAGCACAGAAGCGCTTTCATTTCCTGGTAGGTACTTGACACCTCTTTTAGCCAGCACAAACGAAACTTTCAAGAGAGTTCGGTGACAATATTGGCAGCCATTGTCCAATAATAGGAAAGATAATGCAAATGAATACTTAATCCAACGTCGCTTTACGTTTAACTCTACCTTTACATTTTGCACACTTGCAAGCAGCTTTCTTCAAAGCAATCTTGTAATCAAAAACAAATATCCACAAATCTTGTAGTGGTATCTGTACATTTTACTAGCCGTGTAGCATAGCCGGGGATCTGCCTCCCATATTGATAAATCCTTACAATCGTTTCGGCTTTGCGAATTGCACGCCGGTGCACGGTGCAACTTGTGCCTCGTATTACATTCTCTTTCGTGCCTTCTATTGCCAATGTTGTGAAAGCAAATGTAAGGATTCACGCGCTTTGCATAAGTCCTTGAATATTCTTGCCTTTTAGATTGTTGTTGCTGTTTTAAAAACATAACACGTTTGTAGATCCTAGGCTTTATCTGGTATATGCTATTTTTGGTAGTGATTTAAATTTAGAATGACATCATCAAATTGTCTACTTGCCCTTGACCCAAACCCAGTGATTTCTTGACATCTTTTTTTATGATTTGTGAACTTGTCAAGGTTCGGAAGTTGATAATATCAAAAAAAGGAGGACCTAAATAAAATAACTAAGTCATGGGACTACACAATATTTTTTAGGTATTTTAAGGCAAATTCAGGGAAGATTAATAAAATATACAGATGAAACTTTTTGTGACAATTTGTTACATTTTAAAGGTCTAAAGTTCTAAACTGAAAACCGAAGTTTCCCAGAAACCGAGCATAGGGTTAACAATTGGCTCATGTACACAAAAGCAACAATGGATTCGCTGCCTTTACCATAGATAGTAACAGCCATAAGCAAAATGCGTCTACCATTTTTGAGGATATATAAAAATTGGTACACCAGTACGAGAACAGCGTTATAGAAAAACTTTCGCATCGGACGACCTGTCTGTCACAGGCTCACTGGCGATTTTTCGGAAACCGTTTAATATACTCGTATACAGAGTTTAGTGTTGTTTTTCAGATAAAGGATACACAGTGTTTTTGATGAAACTTCGTACGAAGTTACGAACTCAACTTGAACAATGCAAGGAGAAATATTATTTCAAATATGTTTTTCGTTGCTTAAATCATTACACGGAACAAGCTTGGAATATAATAGAAAAGCGGACTCCCAACATTCAAACAGAATACAGTTATTGGAGGAAGGCATTTCAACGAAAATTCTCAATTCCATTCCCAACAGAAAATCAATGTTGTCTGGAATAAACAATAGGTATCCCATTTACAGTGACTCAACCCTGTATGTTCATTTTCAGTAAAATTACGGGTAATTTGACTTGATGATGTAGTACATTGCATTTCGCGTAATTTTATTTGTATTACATAACACGTAACATTACGCCTGTAATCTCCGAAGGGCTAGGCAGAGGTGTACCTATTACCTAATAGTTCACCTACTTTTCGCCAGTTATGTTTAAGTGTCAGGTAATAGAGGGCGAGCCTATTGCCATCAACCGGGCAGAATTATTTTTACTGTTATAAAAATCTTTGAAATAATAAAAAAAAAATTGCAAAACAAACCGACTTCAAAGAAAACACTAAAATAACTTTACACAACACACTTTGAACAAAATCATCGAAAGGAGTGTTTTCTTCGAATTCGGTTTCGGTTTTTTAATTTATCCTTTTTAGTTGTACTTTATCATTTTTCGTAATTCGTCAGCACCACTGGAAAGTCACAGGAAAGCAAAATACGCAATTTCGTTTACTTGGATGATATATTTTTTCTAGCTATTTTGAGACGATTTAAAAAAGATTTTTCATATCGGTTCATACATGACGGAGTTATGAGGTAACAAACATAAAAATAAATAAAAAAACAACCAAATTGGGGACCTCCTAGTTTTTTAAGTCGGTTAAAAAGAGTCAGCTCCCGAAAGATTCCTCCGCATCATCGTATTTTGATAGAAAATAAATAAACTAAAAAAAACCATCCTATCCGTACCCATCAATTTAAATAATCAGTTTTGTCCCAAAAACATTTACAACTTCAAACCTTCCTGTAAGTAAATAAAAACAGAATTTCTAAAAGAAACGTAAGGTAAGAAATCCTTGGCGAGCCTTTTTACGTGATTATACCTCTGGTGACGGTTTCATAGTTCGGGAGTCAATGGCGAGCTTAACAAAAGTATCACGTGCTAACAAAACGGGCATTCGGTCACACGCCTTCTCACCTTCCAAGTGCCTCCTGGGATCACCGACGATCTTCTGCAGACGCTTAGTATTAAAAAGCTTACCTTTTTTTTCTTTTTTAAGGCAGGTGGAATTAGAAAAAAGACTTGCGATAGTTGGGATTTTACTCCCTAAAGGGGTGTAAAGAAATTGCGTTGCAGTTAGTTTAGTACATTCACATAAGTGATGCATTTCTTAAAAACAAAACTCCTGATAAATAAAATATGGATAACGTGATCGTATTAGCGATTTTCACAGCTTGGGAATCAAGTCACTCTCTATAACCGTGTCAATTAATAAAATAAGCATAAATTATGCGATGACAATGGTAAAGATACATCACAATTCATTGAACCGTATCATAGAAGGATATAACAAGGGACGAAAGAAGTAAATTTTATTTTTCAATTAAAAACATGTTGTGTACATTACCAGCTGACAGCGTTGAGGAGGACTTTTCTTATGCCCCTTAATAGGTTTTTGTTAGTTTATTTAATAGATTTTAATTAATAATGTATACTTACACTTAGTTTACTCATATTATTGTACTAGCGAACCGGAAGACGTTGCGTTGTAAGGCCTCCCACTAGGTGGACCGATGACCTGGTAAAGGTTGCAGGGATGTGCTAGATGCGAGACGCACGGGACCGGTCAATGTGGCGACACTTGGGGGAGGCCTATATCCAGCAGTGGACATCTTTCGGCTGAAATAATGATGATGAAGATGATGATTATACTAGCTGTTGCCCGCGACCACGTGAAATTTTATAGCCTATAACCTTCCTCGGTAAATGGGCTATCCAACACTAAAATAATTTTTCAAATCGAACCAGTAGTTCCTGAAATTAGCGCGTTCAACCAAACAAACAAACTCTTCAGCTTTATAATATTATATAAGTATATATTATGTAGGTATTAAGAAACCTATTTTAAGGTTCAAATGCTTCCAAACATCATCATTACTCAATCACATAGCACTTAATTTTCAACAGATTTCTCCCCTAATACATATCTGCCAGTTAAACAGCCAAATGGCAAGACTTGGACAGTTTACACACATTAAGAGGCTTTGTCTCCACAAAATGGGATACGTGAGTCCAATTTCTCACTCGAGCAGGTTGCGTCTCAAGTTTGGTCCTGAGAAGTTATTGGCCCAACTAATACTAAGTACGTAATAGTTGGCGGTTACCGTTTATAATATTAATGAGGTACCCTTAAGTTCAGGTATGAGGGATTGAATGGTTAGTAGTTGTGTGTTACGGTGTGTTTGTTTAAACACCATATTTTTTATCCTTTTGTACAAAATAAATTAAATTATATTATAAATTATTATATAAACTATAATTGGACCATTTACTAAAAACCGGGATGTTTTTTTTTATGTTAATTTGTTTTTTTTTCTACACTTTATATTAGTTTTTCCATGTGTGTGATGTCGGTCTTGCAGCGTTTCGTCGAGTGAAGCAAGTTACACGTTTATAACACTACTTGATGAACTTTTTACGCAGATTGGTCACGGTCATGTCGTTGATCTTGGACTTATCACTAATACGTGACTGATAACAGTTTGATTTTAAATATAATTTGAGGCTAAATAATAACAGCCGAACGAATAGATCTTTAGTTAAGCCGAGCTTGCCTAGGTTGGTCCGTGGATGGGTGACCACCCATTACATGCCGACTTTCCTCCGTGCCTCGGAAATCACGTTAAGCCGTTGGTCCTGGCTGTCATTTGTAGATCTTTGACAGTCGTTACAGGTCGGGTCCAAAAAGTCTGACAACCAGTCTTACCAAGGGGTATCGTATTACCTAGTACTAACTGGGTTGTGGAGGTCAGATAGGCCGTCGCTCCATGTAAAATACTGGTATTCAGCTGCATTGGTTAGACTGCAAGCCGACCCTGACATAGTCGGGAAAAGGCTAGGCAGATGATAATGTATACAGATGTTAGGTTGATTTATCGATGTTGTTCAATTTTCACATTTTTGGTCTTAATTCCATGTATAATAACTTAGAATAATAGAAAGTATATTTAGAGTGATTTCCACCAATGAAACTAAAGTGATGAGCATATCTAAATGGCCAGACTGACTGGCTGTCAGGGTCCATATTCTATAGCAATGAAACACTGCAACTTTTGAACGCAGTTTAAATGACTAATCGCTTTCAGCTCCATTGGTAAAATTCACTCTTGGTATATTAAATTATATTTAGGCTGGAAAGCGTTGTACCCGTTAGAGGTCTACTCTAAATGGCAGGCATTAACAGAGTTAAAACGTTAAGGCATTCCAACACTTAACATTCTGGGGTCCACAGTCCATCTAGACTCTCCCAAAAAACTAATGTCCCGTAACTTTTTAAACTCCTACACCAAAATGCGATAATTAACGTAAGTACGGCAAGCAATCTGTCAAAACATGCTCCCAGAGATTAGCGGCATAGCTCGGATAGATGAAACCCAGCGGCCGACCGCGCTTGTCACTCGGGGTATCAAATTTACATTGCACGCATATTTGCGGCATCTGCAGTGAACCCACTTCGTGAGCAATGTCTGACATCTGGGAACTTGCTGTATGCTTGTATCCGCAGTATTTGTGCTTAACATTGTTATTTTGGTAATTGTGGTGGTGAGTGTTCGTGGTTTTAAATGTCATTAGGCTTGGGATGTGTTTGAAGAGATCATTATCTGAGTCAAACTGATGTTGGGTATTTTTGTCTAGTGTAACATACTTTCATATCCGCGAAGGATATTTCAGACACATCCACAATTTGCCTATTAGGTCTTCAGGGCTAGGCATGAATCAGGACTCATTCTCTCTTTAATACCACTACTGTTGGGCGAAAATCTAAATGTGGATAATTCTCTAGTACACGAAATATCAATTTGTTAAGGTCACCATTCCAGGATTGAATCAATTACAACCCAAGACACGGCCGATAACGGCGAAGGAAGGGAGGAGAGGGATGCGGGGTCGGAGTCCGGCGCCGCATCCTGCGATGTGAGCGCGGGAGGCTCAGAGAGCTCCCGGCGCGGGAGGCCCGGGGCTGCTGCGGGGAACAGGGAGTTTCTTCGCAAGCGGTCCAGGCCGGTAGGCGACCGAGAGTCGTCATCAGAGGGGGAGCTGGCTTCGGCTCGCAAGATCCCCACCAGCAAGCGTGGCGGGATCCACGGCAAGGGGAGAGGCCTCTCTGCCACCGAGAGGTCGGCACGGCTTGCCGCGGAGGCGCGCCACCCGGGGGTGGCTGCTGGTCACGGGGTGGCCCGTTCGGGCTCCTCTGGTGGCGAGGCGGGCGCGGACGGCGGCTCCGAAGCGGAGCGTAAGGCCGGGCTTGCGAAGGAGGTGGAGGCGGCGCTGAGGGCTGTCTCCAACAAGCAAAAGCCCTCCACCAGGCAAAGGGCTATACCCTCAGCGGTCGCCTCTATCGTGGCAGCAGCGGAGGCCAGATATGCGGCGCCCCCGCCAGACGGCATGGTCAAACTGCGGGCGGAGGTCGCTCGACTGACGGCCGCCACGGAGTTTCTCCAAGAAGAGAACAGGAGGCTCCGAGCAGACTTGGCCAGTCTGCGTGAGTCCGGCTCTCGCGAGGCGCCCCAAAATGGCCAGCAGCGACCAAGCCAGGCCGTGCCGGTGGAGAACCAGGTCCTGAACCTGGTTCGGCAGGAGCTGGCTGCCTTTCAGGCGCGGTTCTCCGTCCTGGAGGGCATTGTTCTGCGCCCCCCCTTGGCGGCAAACAAGGCGCCCTCGGGCCCGAGGGCGGCCACATATGCGGCTGCAGCGGCTTCCGCACCGGGGCCGTCCAGCCGGCCCTCTGGCAGGGTTACGTCGGCTCCCGGAAAGCTGGCTCCGGCTAAATCGGCCCCGGTTGGGGGGGCAGCGGCCCTGAGGCAGGGCAAGGCGGCGGTCCACAAGAAGGGCAAGGCGGCGAATGTGCCAGCGCTAGCCGCGAGACAGCCGCCACCGCCGCCCCCCCCGCCCCCTAAGCCATCCGTGGCCGAGACTGGGTGGCAGGTGGCCGGAGAGAGAGCGAGGGAGCGAAGGGCGGCCAAAAAGGCCAGGAAGCGGGAGCGGAAGCGCCAAGGAAAGAAGCGGAATGGCGCTGCTAGGCTCAGCGCCCCGAAGACCGCAGCTGTAGTGATAACACTACAGCCGGAGGCGGAAAAGAGGGGCGTGACCTATCGCGACGTGCTCGCTAAGGCGAAGACGATGGTGGATCTCGGGGAGCTCGGGATCGCCGGGGGCCTCCGGCTTAGAGTCACCGCAACAGGGGCTCGGGTTCTGGAGATCCCCGGCGAAACCCGTGGCTCGTCCGCTGACGCTCTGGCTGAAAAGCTTAGAGCGTCCCTAAATGCGGACGAGGCCCGAGTGTCCAGGCCCGTCAAATGCGCAGACCTGCGCATCCTGGGTCTGGACGACTCGGTGACCGAGGAGGAGGTGGTGGCCGCCGTCACCAGGACCGGTGGGTGCCCTGCCGAGCAGGTCAAGGCAGGCACCTTACGTCCGGACCTGTCGGGCATGCGAACCGTAACGGTAAGCTGCCCTGTGATGGCGGCGAAAATCATTGTGGAGGGCCGAAGGCTCTTGGTGGGCTGGGTTTCAGCGCAGGTGAAGCTGCTGGAACCCAGACCTCTAAGGTGCTTCCGCTGCCATGTGGGGCACCACGTGTCGGTCCGGTGCACCTCGGAGGTGGACCGCAGCGGCCTGTGCTTCCGCTGCGGCCGGCCTGGTCACATGGCCGCGGCTTGCTCCGCCGCGCCGCGCTGCGCCGCATGTGCGGCAGCTGGCAAGCCGGCCGATCACCGGGCAGGGAGCAAGTCCTGCGGTACTCCCGCCAAGGCCAGGGGTAAGGGAAGGCCCTCCGCCACCACCGCCAAAACCCCCACCGTCGCCACCACCGCAGCCGCCGC
Organism: Noctua janthe; assembly: GCA_910589295.1. Taxonomy (NCBI): domain Eukaryota; kingdom Metazoa; phylum Arthropoda; class Insecta; order Lepidoptera; family Noctuidae; genus Noctua; species Noctua janthe. The sequence continues at coordinate 9,055,649 of OU342560.1, forward strand.
CACTGTCGCCGCCGCTGCCGCTACTGCTGCAACTTCCGCAGCGGGGCCCTCGCAGGGGGCCCGGGAGGGGGCTGAAATGGAGTGCCAGTAACGGCCCCATTACGCCTTCTCCAAGCGAACATCAACCACTGCGCCTGCGCTCAGGATCTGTTGCTCCAGAGCATGGCGCAGTGGTCGATTAACATCGCCGTGGTCGCTGAGCCGTACTTTGTCCCGCCCAGGGATGACTGGGTGGAGGACCTTAGCGGCTCAGTGACCTTAATTGCGTCGGTCGCCGCCGGTACCCCGACCCTTGAGAGTGTCAGGAAGGGTCAGGGGTGCGTAGCAGCACGGTTCGGGGAGATCGTTGTAGTGGGAGTCTACTTCTCCCCGAGCCGAACTCTCGCCGAGTTCCACAACTCCCTCACGGAGTTGAGTGTCGTCATCGGAAGCCATTCCCTCCCCGTGCTTGTGCTCGGGGACTTCAATGCCAAGAACTTGGCTTGGGGTTCTCGTTACACGGACGTGCGGGGTAGAATGGTGGAGGACTGGGCTCTGGAGACAGGCCTGGTCGTCCTAAATCGGGGTTCTGTCCCCACGTGCGTGCGGATGCGGGGCGAGTCGGTGGTGGACATCTCGTTCGGCAGCCCCGCTCTGTCGCCGCGTGTCGTTGACTGGCGCGTCATGGAGGGGTTGGAGACCTTTTTTTTTTTTTTTTTTTTTTTCTCGATGTGGAAATCCTCAATGGATGTCCTCCGCCCAGGGGAGAGCGGAGGGGTCTGTCAGACTCGTACTGACTAAAACCACACCGGTGTTCCCTCGCACACTTGCGTCGGGGGCAACGGGATCTGATGCGACTTCCGCTGCCCCAGACTAGTGCCGGCCCGCCTGACCTGCGGGCCTCGTCCCGGGGGGGAGTGAGGTGTAAGACTCCCCCCGTTACGTCTGAGAGAGGCGCGCGTGGAACACTACGCGCCGCCGTCTCGGGTCCAGTATAATCGGGGGCGACGGATGTCCCCGAATCCGTCGCCCCTGGACCTATTTAGGGGGGCCGGAAGAGGGCGTTGTCCGCCCTCTGCCGACGCCCGGTGCGTCTGCTGCGGGAGGGGCGAGAGCTCGTCATCTCCCTCTCCCTTTCCGCAGCCTCCTTCTGCGACATGACGGTTTCGCAGAAGGACATCACCGCGTCCCAGGACTCTGCGCTGCCGACCATCGAGCGAATGACGGTCGGCAACGACAGGTCTCCTCCTACCTCCGTAACGAGCGCACGGCGCGGCTCATCCCACGCGGCGCACTCGGCCAGCGTATGCCGCGCCGTGTCCTCTAGACAATGGACGCAGTGATGGCACCGGGCGTCCGGCTCCCTGCTTATGCGACACAGGTACTTCCCGAAGCAGCCGTGCCCCGAGAGCACCTGCGTCGCCCGGAACGTCAGGGAGCCGTGCTTCCTCCCGAGCCAGTCGTCGAGTACTGGCCGGATCGCCTCGACTGTGTCGAGGCCGGCGGTAGGGAGCTCTAGCCTCCCCCGCCATTCCGCCACCATGACCTGTCGGAGCTGAGACCGGTACAACGTGATCTGTCGCTGCACCAGCCTCTCGCCCCGATCATTGGCCTCCTCACGCCACTGGTGCAGTGTGGCGAGGGTCTTCGCCTCCAGGTCCCACGGCGGGGATCCGGCCAGTACACAAGCCGCCTCGTAGGAGATCGTGCGATAACCCCGAATGACCCTGACGGCCATCGCTCTCTGCGGTCTTCGCAGAACCGCGATAGTGCGGGCCGTCAGGTCTGTCGCCCAAATCGGGGCCCCGTAAAGGGCCATCGATCGCACGATCCCCACGTACAACCGCCTACAGGCGGTACTCGGGCCCCCCAGATTGGGAAGCAGCGTTGACAGCGCGCCCGCCGCGCCCATCAACTTGGGCACCAGCCGCTGAAAGTGGGGGCCGAAGTCCCAACGGCTGTCGAGCACCAATCCTAAGTACTTCATGGTTGACTCGACAGCGATCCGGACCCCACCGACCACAATGTGTGATCCCAACGGCGGCGCCCGTCAGGGGTTGGAGACCTATTCCGACCACCGGTACATCCGGTTCGACGTCTCCGCCCAGTCCTCAAGCGTGCCGGTCCTACAGGCCCCGAGTGGTCCGCGATGGACGCTGAAGCAGCTGGACCGGGAGCTCCTCCTGGAAGCCTCGATCGTGCAGGCCTGGGTGTCATCACCAGTCAGGCCTGCCGACATCAACAACGAGGCGGGTTGGTTCCAGGAGGCCATGTCCGAGATTTGCGACGTGGCAATGCCCCGAGTTCGGCCAGGAAGCGCCCAGCGTCAGGTGTACTGGTGGTCGCGAGAGCTGACGTCTCTGCGCAAGGCGTGCGTTGCCGCGCGGCGCCTGTACGCCAGGCATCGCAGGCTCCGCATCCGCCCTCCGAATGCGGCAGCCATTGAGGCGGAGCTGTACGAGGGGTACAGAGCGGCGAAGACCGCCCTCCAAGAGGCTGTCCGGCGGGCCAAGAATTTGGCCCGCGAGGAGATGCTGGAGTCTCTGAACGGAGATCCGTGGGGGCGCCCTTACAAGATGGTGCGGGACAAACTCCGCACCCGGGCCCCCCCGCTAACGCAGAGTCTCCGGCCTGAGCTCGTGGAGGACGTGGTGAGCGCTCTGTTCCCTTCACGAGGGGAGCATCCTCCCCCGCCTATGGCTCCGCCGCCGCGTGCGGTGCCGGAAGCGGACCACACCGATGACGATGACGACGTTCCGGAGGTGACTGGGGTAGACCTGAGAGTGGCGGTACGCAGGCTGAAAGCCAGAAACACCGCCCCGGGACCCGATGGCTTGCCTGGCAAAGCCTGGGTCCTGGCCTCTGAGGCTCTCGGGCCCCGACTGGAAGGGCTCCTAAGCGCATGCTTGGAGAGAGGCCAGTTTCCGCTTCGTTGGAAGACGGGGAAGCTGGTCCTCATCCGGAAACCAGGGCGCCCTGCGGACTCTCCGTCCGCATACCGGCCCATCGTGTTGCTCGACGAGGTGGGCAAGCTCTTCGAAAGAGTGATTGCCAACCGCCTTGCCGGGCACCTTGCGGGGATGGGGCCGGATCTTGCGGAACACCAGTTTGGTTTCCGCAAGGGGCGCTCCACGGTGGACGCCATCATGCGCGTGAGAGCCCTCACGACGGGGGACGCGGTGTCCCGGGGCAGGGTCGTCTTGGCGGTGTCTCTTGACATCGCCAACGCCTTCAACTCCATGCCCTGGAGCTGCATTAGGGAGGCACTCCGGTATCACCGGGTGCCAACCTACCTTCGTCGTGTGGTCGGGGACTACTTGACGGATAGGGCCGTCATCTACCCCGGTCAGAGCGGAGAATGGAACCGGCGAGAGATGTCGTGCGGTGTTCCACAGGGATCGGTTCTAGGACCGGCCCTGTGGAACATCGGTTACGACTGGGTGCTGCGCGCCGACCTCCCTACCGGCGTCAGCGTAGTTTGCTACGCTGACGACACGCTGGTACTGGCACAAGGGAGGTCGCACGAGGCGGCGGCCGAAAACATGACACGCGGGGTTGCGATAGTCGTGGATAGGATCCGGCAGTTGGGTCTCGAGGTGGCATTGCACAAGTCCGAGGCCATGTGTTTTCATGGGCCTCGGAATGCGCCACCGTCGGGATCCCTACTGACGGCAGGAGGGGTTTCCATCGGCGTCGGGTCGACGTTGAAGTACCTAGGACTCGTCCTCGACAGCCGGTGGAAATTCGTGGAGCACTTCCGACGTTTGGCTCCCAAACTGGAACGGACAGGGGCTGCCTTCAAGCGGCTCTTGCCCAACCTGAGGGGTCCAAACGCCTCCTGCCGGAGGCTATACGCGGGGGTCGTGCGGTCCATGGCCCTTTACGGGGCCCCGGTGTGGGCGCGTTCTTTGAGGCGGCAAGCCGCCCACTACCTGAACGCGCCCCAAAAGGTGATAGCCATAAGGCTAATCCGGGGGTACCGCACGATCTCCGGCGAGGCGGCTAGCCTCCTTGCCGGATTGCCGCCATGGGATCTGGAGGCGATAGTCCTCGCGCGCCTGCATGAATGGCGCGCGGAGGCACTACGTCGGGGGGAGACTCCGCTGCCGCGGCAAATTGCCGCTCAGCGGACAGACCTCCGGCGTGATCTCATGGCGACATGGAGAGAGCGACTAATGCAACCCCGTGCAGGGCACGCTACCATTGTGGCGATAAGTCCCCTCTTTGAGGAGTGGTTAGAGAGGCGCCACGGCGCCCTCACCTACCGCCTGACGCAGATCCTCACCGGACACGGTTGTTTCGGGAGGTTCCTGCACCGAATCGGGCGGGAGGAAACGCCCGGGTGTTTCCACTGCGAGGATCGTCCGGAGGACACGGTGGAGCACACCGTAGAGGTCTGCCCCGCTTGGGCGGAGCACCGCCGTGTCCTTGTAGCGGCGATTGGCGGCGGCGATCTCTCGCGTCCGACCCTGGTTCAAGCCATGGTCCGGAGCGAGAGGGAATGGGAAGCCGTCACCACCTTCTGTGAAGCAGTCATGCTAGTGAAGGAGGTGGCGGGACGTGTGAGGGAAAGAACCTCACGTCCCAGCCGCCGCGGGAGACGCCCTGGGCGTCGGGGGTCACGTGGTGGCTCCCGGCCACCGTAGGCGCGGGCCTGTGGACGGCGAGTTATGGGCTAGCTCGCCGTCCGGCCGTCTTATGACGACAGGCCGTGTCGACGGCGCGTTCGTGTTCCACGCGCGCCTCAAAGAGATGTCAGCAACCGAGTAGGGGTCCGCATGGGCCGATGCCTGCCAGAGCTGCGGGACTGTTCGAAAGAGACACCGTGGCCCTGGAACACAAAGGGCAAAGAAGGAACATGGATGGGTTTTAGTCAGTACAAGTCTGACACTCCCTTCCGCTCCGCCCAGAGTGGGGGGGGTCATTTGATGATTTCCCATCCAAAAAAAAAAAAAAAAAAAAAAAAAAAAAGGTCACCATAAACTTATACATGACTCGATACAGGAAGTTTTTCCATACTCAATTAACTCTAAAGACTCATAATCACTCTCTCCTACTTTTGACATTGACCTCAAAAACGGATCTGGTTACAATTTTCCACGAAATACTACCTAACTTTGCGAAATCAAAATACAGCTAACACAAACTAATTACTTAATTAAGGAATGTTTATTCAATTAGTCGGCCGTAAATCTAAATGTGGATAATTCTCTAGTACACGAAATATCAATTTGTTAACGTCACCATAAACTTATCCATGATTCGATACAGGAAAATTTTCCATACTCAATTAACTCTAAAGACTCATAATCACTCTCTCCTACTTTTGACATTGACCTCAAAAACGGATCTGGTTACAATTTTCCACGAAATACTACCTAACCTTGCGAAATCAAAATACAGCTAACACAAACTAATTACTTAATTAAGGAATGTTTATTCAATTAGGGCCGTAACGTATGTATGTACAACAATAACGTACTTACATAATAAACACGCGCTTACACGCGACTCTCACAAGGGAAGGCCATGTTAATGGAGATGCTGATTTGCATAAACACATTTGCTGCGATTTTGACACCCTCACTATGGCTGACATTTGAAATCTTGACATGAATATTGCTCGGCATTCCCAACGAATTACCATTACGTTTTGACATATACGTAACGTAACGACTGCCTTGTTCTAACGTTTAAATATTAATAAGTTACATCGCGTTTCAGAATTCACACGGAGCGTTGCGAAAACATCTCTAGACGTCTGTTATTTCTTACGTATCTTTCTGTTTGCCGGCTGAAATGTTACCTTAAACATTTTCTTAAAAATAGTTTACTCTTTGTTCTTAAATAATAGATCGTCCTTATATTTCTAGGTTAAACACTGTCATTATATTCATAACCTGAAATAATTCAGGCCATAAATTCGAATAACGTGCCGCTACTATAATTTGAAGTAAGAATGCGTCACGGCGTCTAATTGAACTGTAAATAAATAACAAATTAAAAGCACCTACAAACGAAAGTAATATTCCGTTGGGCGACTTCATTAGAAAAGTTTGTTACCCTCAAAGCCTAGTCCCCACCGGTATTAATAAAGTTTTGTTACCAAGTCGTCCGTTGGAAAAGAAACGTGTTAATTATCTGTTCCGAGTGCGGGCCTAGCCATCTGTCACGTGGCGGCAACCCTACGGGACTAGAGGTGCGACATGTTATTGGAAGTTCCAATCTGTGAGCTTCTAATTATTGTGTTAACCGTAATTTGTTTCTATATTTAGTTAGAGCGGCCGTAATTGGTGATGATGATAGTTGTCATGTTAACAGGACTGATATAATCGTCTACCTTGTATGGTCCTTGATGGTCAAGTATAGGATTATAATAAGCTGTAGTAACAAAAATTGTAAGAGGATATCTACACAATTGCACGAGTGATTTATTCTTTAATTACTGTATGTAAGAGCTCCGATACGTATTTTTCATTACACAAATACAACATTATTTTTAGTATATGCGAAACCTGAATATAGTTTGTTCAGAATAAGTAACGGAATCGATTCCAATCATTTTTAAACCATGTTATATTTTGTCCCAAATATATTTGAAAAAAGTTACAAATTGGACACCGAGCGAGATTATGTACCTATCGCAATAATTTAGGTACCTACTGCCAAATTATTATTATCAATGAGCTCAAGACGACGCTGGAGGCGCGCGCGCGGGCGCTCTGCGTGGTAAACACTTTTTTGCGCGGACAACCAGGTAACAGAACAAGCTTACAACTTTGTGATTTTTCATGATACAGTTTTGAAATTTTGTACATAGATTCTTTACATAAAAATACTAGACACGTGTTTCAGGTTTCGCATATACTAAAACTAAGGTTGTATAAAGTTGGTTGTGGAAAATGTTCTTTTATTCTAAAATCCGAAGCCACAGCCGAAGTTCGTAAACAAAAAGCGTGTATAATAGCTACCTACACACTTGGGGGAAATTAAAGTTTCATTTCCAAGTCACGTGGCCCGTAGGCTTTACCACACATGACGCGCAAGAATCACGTGTGAGTAAGGTAATCGGCAACTTAAGTTTTGTTATTCGTAATACTTTTTTATTAATTATGGTATTGATCATTTCAAATGGAGGAGCTCGTGGCTAATAAATAACAACCGCTTGGTTCGACCTTTAGGTTAAACCGTGCTTGCCTAGGTTGGTCTGTGGATGGATGACCACCCATTACATACCGAGTTTCCTCCGTGCCTCGGAAAGCACGTTAATCCGTTGGTAAAATTCTGGTATTCAGCTGCATCCGATTAGACTGGAAGCCGATCCCAACATAGTTGGAAAAAGGCTAGGCATAGCATAAGCATAATAGAAGATGATGATCATTTCAAATGCCAGATATAGATGCAGATAAAAAATTGTAAGTATTACATCTTAATACTTACTTATATTTTTTATCTAAAACTATTTATTCAGCTTCTGAAAACACGAGCAACCAAACGTGGCAACTTCTGCGTACCACCTTAGCAGTTACATACCTACATATCCATTACCGATTCATTTAAATGAACCAGACTTTAATCGTAACTATCATCATCATCCACAGCCTGACCTCACCCACTGCTACATAAAGGCCTCTCTTTGCTTGTGCTAATCTCCACGGTATTGTGCCTCATCCAGTTTTTTCCCAAGAGAGTAACAATGTCGTTTGCCTATCATGCCGCATTTTAAACGTCAGTAACGTAAAATTAAACATAATAAATTAACCGATCATTACGTGCTGTTGAAAATTTAAGTAAGAGGGGGTGTTAAATGACAACAGAACCGGCATACGAAGGTAATAAATTTCATTGTAAATGCCTCTGAGCCAAAAATGAAGCAATTTGTTTTCGAAATAAGAGGAGATGAAAAACATTATTTAGCTGAAAGTTTATTAAGTTAGTAAGGCAAGTCACCAACACCAGGTATATAGCGGCGCTTTTTTTTTTTCCGGATGGGAAATCATCAAATGACCCCCCCCACTCTGGGCGGAGCGGAGGGGAGTGTCAGACTTGTACTGACTAAAACCCATCCATGTTCCTTCTTTGCCCTTTGTGTTCCAGGGCCACGGTATGTCTTTCGAACAGTCCCGCAGCCCTGGCAGGCATCGGCCCATGCGGACCCCTACTTGAATGCTGACATCTCTTTGAGGCGCGCGTGGAACACGAACGCGCCGTCGACACAGCCTGTCGTCATAAGACGGCCGGACGGCGAGCTAGCCCATAACTCGCCGTCCACAGGTCAGCGCCTACGGTGGTCGGAAGCCACCACGTGACCCCCGACGCCAGGGCGTCTCCCGCGGCGGCTGGGACGTGAGGTTCTTTCCCTCTCACGTCCTGCCACCTCCTTCACTAGCATGACTGCTTCGCAGAAGGAGGTGACGGCTTCCCATTCTCTCTCGCTCCGGACCATGGCTTGAACCAAGGCCGGACGCGAGAGATCGCCGCCGCCAATCGCCGCTATGAGGACACGGCGGTGCTCCGCCCAAGCGGGGCAGACCTCCACGGTGTGTTCCACCGTGTCCTCCGGACGATCCTCGCAGTGGAAACACCCGGGCGTTTCCTCCCGCCCGATTCGGTGCAGGAACCTCCCGAAACAACCGTGTCCGGTGAGGACCTGCGTCAGACGGTAGGTGAGGGCGCCGTGGCGCCTCTCTAGCCACTCCTCAAAGAGGGGACTTATCGCCACTATGGTGGCGTGCCCTGCACGGGGTTGCGACAGTCGCTCTCTCCATGTCGCCATGAGATCACGCCGGAGGTCTGTCCGCTGAGCGGTAATTTGTCACGGCAATATAGCGGCGCTTACTTTACGCCTTTAGGATGTGGAACAGTGTCAAACTTACTTTTAAAGGGGTATACAAACACACATCTGACTAAGAGTTAGACTCATATGTCGGTGTTCGTTTTTTATCAACACGTTTTCTAGAAAAAACAAATACTTATAAAGAAAACTATCCTTTCCTTACTAATATTATAAATGCGAAAGTAAGTTTGTTTGTTACTTTTTCACGCCTAAACCACTGAACCGATCATCCTGAAATTTTGCTTTTTCAACCTTTCATCCCGAATTAAAGTACTGTTCCAGAGGAAAACAACAATAACGTTCTTATAATAATAGATGGCGCCACGTGCCTTTGGAATCATGATTGAATTATATTATTACAAGCAGAGTACAACCGAATTGATTGTCAAATACTAAATTAATGTGAGCGAGGCCGCGGGCAAAAGTTAGTTTACAATGAAACTTTACCTAGCTTTTAATTATAATAATTTTCACATTTGTGTTTCACATGATTTTATTCCATCGAACTGCCCGTCAGACATTTTTCACATTCCTTCCTGAATTGTAGTCACAAACATCGGCATTTGCTATTATCTAGAAAACAAAATGGACAATCAAACAGAAAATATGCAACATTACATAGAAACGGTCATACCTTTTGATCGCGTTGATTTACAAGTTTCATTTTTTCACAGCTGTATTTGATATAAATTTCACTTGATACCTTTACGCGTTCTTGAGAAAAAGGGTCTTGACAGACAGACAGACGAATGACAAAGTGATCCTATAAGGGTTACTATTTCCGTATTGAGGTACAGAACCCTAAAAACAGGAAGGTTAATATTAGAAACCTGCAGTGACAGCTTTAAAGAGCAGAAACTATAAGTCCAATATTTCCTATGACAAGCTACTGGACAGGTAGCGTAGCATCGTTCCTGAGACAAATACCGACCGGTGTGGCATTGCAAACAACGGGAAATTACACCCCTGTTGTTTCTATTACAACAGACGTCACACCAATTGATTTTGCACAGTCAACTGAACCCGTGGACCATTTGTAGAGACAGGTTTAAGTTTTGTTATTTATCGTTGTCTTTTAGCTGGGAATGAAATGTGTAATGATTTATGTTGTTATTTAATAAAATGAGCCTGGATGATGGGGATATAATGAAGGTGCCGTCGATTGATTGCTGTTTTGAGTTTTGACAGTGTATTTGTCTGAGCTTTTCGTAACTATATACCTGGCTGTTTTTGACGTGGCAGGAAAAAACCACTAAGTTTAGCTAGGTAGCTGGTTACTTTTAATTAACTACTTATTAATTTTAATTTCTTTTAAATACATAACATCATCATCATAAGATGTATCACATCACGCCTGTAATCCCTGAAGGGTTAGGCAGAGGTGTACCTAATAGTAAAACAACATTTCCCCAGTCATCAACCGTGTGCAAATCCAGACTCCGTGACTGCTACTAAGAAATTCCTGTTGGAAAAACCCAATAACACTTTGCCCGACCTGGGAATCGAACCCAGGACCTCATGCTCAATAGTCGCGCTTGCGACCACTAGACCAACGTTCTTTTCTTTCCTGCCTAGGTAAGAAGAGAATAACGTAGATTTTCACGAGTCTATTCTGAAACCCACTACAAGTCTTCACCTCATTTAATGAGAACTACAAAAACCCTCACCACTACAAACATTATCAACAGTACAAACTACATCGACTTAAAAACAGAACACAAACTACGCAAAAACAGAACACTATACTACCAACATAACGCAAGAATTAGCTGGTTCTACCTGTAATTTTTTGTACCAACCTTCCAGAAAAGAAATTGTAGTAATTTAGTTAAGCGTAATGGTGGCTCAGGTGAGCTGAACATTCGGCCCAGCCGGTGCACTGATGACTGTAATCAAAGAAAACACGCTAATTAAGTTTCCTACCCCCGAAATATTTCTTATGGCACCCTTGCGCAATACCTTTGCCTTTTTACGAGAAAAACTGAATTAGTAAAGTCGATGAGTGTGATTTAGTGAAGGTCTTGATTTATTTTAGTTATTCGGTAACAGATTTTATAAAATTGACGTTAGTAATGTATTTTAGAAGCAGAGTCTATTTCAGTTGGAAATTGAAAATCTATACAATGTAATATTTATTCAAAGTAGCAATTCCATTTTGGGCCAAGCAAGATTGATTGCAAAACTAATGAAACTGAACATCTTTTATTTCAACACAACTTCTTCACATTGGTGATGTGCAGATACTTACTTCGACTTTTAATGGGTCTCGAGGCCGGTAGGCGAACTCTGAAAAGACAGCCGCAATGCTGAAGGTTCCGATTTTCCGGAGCATGTGCTAGTCGAAATAAATCTAAAGCCTTGGCATAAACGTAAGTCCTTAAAACAATGAGACTTCGGGGAAGAACCCTCACATCATCATCTGCGTAGCCTTTTCCCAACTATGTTGGGGTCGGCTTTCAGTCTAACCGGATGCAGCTGAATACCAGTATTTTACATGGAACGACTGCCTCCACAACCCAGTTAGTACTGGGTAATACGATACCCCTTGGTAAGACTGGCTGTCAGACTTTTTGGGCCACTGACTACCTAACCACTATCAAAGATCTACAAATGACCGGGACCAACGGAAGAACCCTCACATAAGTCACCAAAAAATATTCCGGAAACGTTTAAAGGTAACCAAAAAAAAATATTTGAAAAACCCGCCTAAACTTTTAGCTACTGTTAAAATAGAAAATATTCCAGAACATTCGGGTTTAAAACGTTATGCACCAGTATATTGAGATGCGGGTGGCTGTCCCGGTCTACGGCGGTGTTTGCTCTCAAATCAGTCGTTTAAACAAAACTGTTTCTTTTTTCTCTCGCCTCTGCCAATTCAATTCCCGTAGCACCTGAAAGGACGGTCTGTACGTTTACATTACATTAGAGTGATTTTAAATAATTGCCTTTAAATAGATTTTGTATTCAGGTAGACACTTCTACAGAACATAGATAGTGGGATAGATCAGTGGAAATCTGCTGCTGGGATCCATTACCAGCGGAATACCAGCGCTGTGAAGCATTTTGGCCTCGTACAGGACCAATTCCGTTTGTTTTTTTGTTTTTTTCTTATTTTTTACTTACTTTTTATATAAGTTTGTTGGACTGTTTTTTTGTGTTTTATCCTCTGCAGACTAATAAATACTTTTTCTTTCTTTCTTTCTTTTTCTATTTACTTAGAATGGCGCACCATTTTTTTTTTGTTAGCCTGAACTGTCCCACTTCTGGCCAAAAGCCTCTTCCATTCCTTCCTCATCTCTCGATGTTGTGCCTCTTCTCGGCAATTAATGAATAAATATTCATAACAGTAAATACCTGCATACTAAATTCTCAGAGGGATGGACACATGCTTACTCCTGCGCAGAATCTTACGATGTCAATAAGAGAGGAATGATTTATTTATTTATTTTTTTATTTTTTTTTCTTTTTTTTTAAAGACGTTGCCCCACACTAGGAATTTCTCCTGTATCGTGGGTGCGTTTACAAACATTTAAACTCACATACACAAACAGCCAGACCCGGAACAACTACCTGTAGATCATACAAATATTTGTTCCGTGCGGGGATCGAACCCGCGACACGCAGCGCAGCAGCCAATCGCTCAGCCACTGCGCCAACCGTGCTGTCAAATTTGCTTAAGATTTCCCATTTTAAGCAAAGATCAATGTAACAAGTTAATAAACGAAAATATAAATACAGCAAATGGAAAAAGTTGGTTTTACCAGCAGAAAAAAGATTTTCTTACAAGAAAAAACACGTCGTAAACATAAAATAAGCCTCAAATACCGGAATAATCACACAAAAACCTCACCATATATTTTATCCACGTTTACAAGCAAAGAAATTCTCTCGCGCCTCTTATTCGCATTTTTTCGTAAAAGTAATCGTGTCAATCCGTTGTAATCCATGAAAGATGGCTCGAGATTATTAAGGCTTCATTTGCAAACTCTCGTACGCAAGATTAACTTGTACGAAATCTTCGCACTTAATACTCGTTCATGTTGGCATGGCATGGATTTTATCGATAATAATATTACATGTCTGGATTTTAAATATGTTGACGTAAGAACAATGTTCTTACAGGTTTATCGGATTTGTGTAAGCCGCCCCTAAAAGATGAGGAATCATGGAGCAACTGAAATCGAAATATTAATAAAGAACGAATAGACTCGTAAATGTTTACCGTAATACCTAATTGCAGGTATTATTGTTAATTAATTTGAAGATACTTATTATAGAACTCTAGACTATCTGAAACATCAACAAAAAAAATTGAGAAAACAAAATCCAACACAACAACCATTTTAACCTAGATAGACACATTTCTTCCAATAATGGTACAGCCATAAACAAAGAGGTAACACGAAAAGACTTCCATATTAGAAAACGAACACAGAAAATAATTCCGGTACTACATAAATTAGGGCATATCTACACGATAAGCATGTATGGGTGTGTAGCGTGCACATGATTGCATGTTGACGTGGCTTCGAAAGAGCTTGCTATCAAAGCGCAGCTACGAGCGAACGGGTTTAAAAATCCGGTCCCTTTACCATGTCCACGGAAATAGGCAGGCGCAGATACACTTTGCTATGAATTCTCTTTGTGAAAATAGAGTAAATACAGGATTTAGAAACAGTTCGAACTTGGATACGGTACCCGTTAGGGTAGAATAAAGATATTACGCATTGATGATAGTGAAGCTGAAAAGAATCATACATTGACAAAATATTTCACGTAAAAAGGTATGAAATTAAAAACATTTCACATCGTACCCAAAAACTGAATAAGGTACGGAAAGTTACTTGTGGTTCCGAGTATTTCGGGACATCGCCAAGCGACACTGCTCGTGATCAGGGCCTGGTCATCCAACATGGTAATGCTGCCAGCTTTCTGGGCACTTTCTCCGTTGACAGCGATGCGGACGAACTTTTTGACCCCTTTTCATTCTTTTCTGCTTTTGACACGTGTACATATTTTTACTATTATTTTAGGATTTTTAGGTCCGTATAGTTAGTAAATAATGTTTATATTGCAATAATAAACTAAACTTGTACTAGTAGTTCAGTCGACAGTCAGTATTTTATAGTGAAGTGGATGTCGTTATACTTCCCTTAGATATTACTCTTTAGTCGCCTCCTATAGCCCCCATGGGAAATTATACGCTAGTTTGTTCGTAACGAAGAGTTCGCCAAGACAAATTAATGCCCATCCGATTTTGACAATAAATCTAAACTAAACGCAGTGTCCTAATTTTAAGGCAATTATCAAAACCATTCGCGAGACCCTGACACTCTTTAGATTTCACAACAACAATAAATACGGTAAATGAACCAACATTGTGGAAAATAAACGCTTTCAAAGCAACCCCACACTAGCGAAAATTGCCAAATAAAAAAAATCCTATCAATCGCGGAACTAATTTCGTCTTGATAATCGTGATAAAGCAACAAAATAGCAATTTGCCCCACCATAAAAATAATTGAGTTCAAACTGCGTTCAGGCAATAAAAAGCGTGAAAGCAGGCCCAATAACCTTTAGCAGGGGAATCGTGGGAAAACAGGCAGCTGGCAAATAGTGAGGAATAGAGAGGAGGGCTATTAGGTGCTCACACCACGTGAGGCAATGTAACGACCTGCGCCGTTTCGGATGCTCCATTACTAGGATTTAAAAAAGAATGATTGCTTCTCTTTTCATGGTAATAATGAAATTCTTTTCGCCGTTAAGGTGGATTGAGAATATTGAAAATGATGTTTATTGAAACCGGTGACCACCGCTTATTGAAAGTATTTGACTGTGAGGAAGCTTTACGAGCAGTGTAATTGACGAAAACATTAAATTAAAATATTTTGTAAATCTATCGCTTACGTTACGAAACGATAAGGTCCTTAAATCAAGTCACGTAGTTTTTCCTTCGATTGTCATGAAGTTATACCACCATCTGGTGGTATAACTACCATCTTTAGATAGAACTAGACGAAATAACTACTGACTGTTACACGGAAATTTCTTGAAAGACTTTAAGGTCTTTTAGTCCACACCAACGAGTCCGTAGCTTGTTCTTCGTCGCACCATAAATAAGTGTTGACCAAGTAATGATTATAACGTCAAAGATTAGCCAAGTAATGATTTTAACGTCAAAAATCAGTTGTCCAAAAAAGCAGCTTATTTTGAAAGAATGTTTAGTTTGTGTGTTTCTCATCATTACGATAGCAATAAGAACTATCTAACTATCTTTGTGAAACTACTTCACTTACAATCGAAGTTCTTTTGAACACACCCTGTATTTATCTTCATATGTTCAATGCAATTACTGCATCAGCTGCAGACAAATCAAAGATGATACTAACGTCCATCAAATTCAAGTGCGTCTGACGTTCAACATAATATCTTAAACTATGCATAGTTCATACAAACAAAGACGTTTCACAGATAACTTGACAGCCATCATTCCTACTGTAAATACGTTTAATATCTAAGATGCGCATTCAATCAAGATAATTGAATAGTCACATATTTGCGTATCAATTGAAATTAATCGACCTTTTAGGATCGGTGGCATAACAATCTTTGCACGGTGGTTGGTATATGGTACATGAGGAGCTATTGAGCTCATAGTCAGCCTTTTATTTTCCCATAGCTGGGACACAGGCGTCTTCTCTGAGAGAGGGGATGGGCCAGCTTACCACGCGGGTTGGTGGGTGTCTCATGTCTTCGAATTTTCAGTTCCAGGACAAGCATTTTTCTCCACCGTTTCAAGAGCAATGGTGATGGAAGCAAACTATTAAGCTTTTTAGTGTGCGATAGTAGAGATCCTCATAGCTCCGTAATAAGGCGATTTTCCACGCTTCGTAGCGCAGCGCGGGGCAGCAGATTTTAACACTGTACGCCGACGCGTGTCGACGCGTTGTCAGTGTGTCCTAGGCGTGTTTTCTATACAAATTCAGATACTTTCTTACAATGTTAAAATCTGCGGCCCGCTACACGACGGAGCGCGGTGCAGTGCATGAACCGCCTAACTGATCCGATTTACGTGATTCTTTATTTCATTTGGTACAAAAAGCTTGCGCGGTTCCATTTAAATTGCTTCGGTAGTTAATGAGTTATCTTCTATAATACATATTTTTTCTTCTACGTGGATGATCTGATAATAAGTTTTAGTAAAAATGGATACTCGACTTGATGTATATCTTACATCAAGTCGAGTATCCATTTTTACTAAGAACTGCACAGACATAAGATACATAGTATATTTCTAGATCATCGTCTTCCTTCTTTCAAAATGTTGTAAATAAATAATATTATAACTTTTAATGGTAGCCGAAGCAGACACAGCGGTATAGAGTTTCACTTAAAAGTCTACCCACCCTCATTGGAAGAGAAACTTAATCATACAAGGCTTGGTATAAAACAACAACCTTGCTAAATAATAAAAATGATATGTAGGTACCACTATATATTTATCGTAAGCCAAAATACCCAAAGAGCGATGGGTCACCCTCACCAGTGGAATTTTTGAAAATCCAGTGGAATTTTTGAAAATTAATTATTGAATTACCAGCCCTTTGTGTTACATGCCAAAAAAACTTGAATAAATATAGTAGGTAGGTGTATGATGCAATATTAAATTTTAACCACATAATAGCAGCTTGAACAACCAACACTGAATTTCCACTGTAGATGTTTTCGTAGATAAGGTCCATATTTTTAAGCGAGCTGACTTTACAAAGCTTATTTGGACTATAAAATCCGAAGTAGAGACAAATGCAACGTTCCCACTAGAAAATGAAGACTAGTGTTAAGGGCATCTTTACAACACGCTTGGGAGACGGCTAACCATGAGTTATGACGGCCTTTTCTCCACGCTTATGAGGAAATACGACAGTTTCAGCGCCGAGACGGCGAGGGTCGACTGTATGATTGCCTAAAGTTAAGCTAGGTGACCGTAGTCTATAAACATGCCTATTTTTGCGTTCCGTGCCGAAATTGGAAAATAATACGCGCGCTATCAATTGTCATTTGTTTCTCTTTTAGGGAAAGTCTTTTCTTTTTCTTAGTAAAAGAAACTATGTCCACGGTTACTTCGACCGCGTGGAAACGATATAGCAAAGGGTTTTGTGAATAGTTATTTGGTCAGCCACAGCATCTAAACCTATCTATACCGTTTGTTTACATTAAAATTCTCAGTTTTGTATCCGGCAATAAACAACATTAAATAAAGCACCGCAGTAATTCATACCCTCTAATAAAACACATTAAAGTTGAGTGAAAGCCAACGACATGAGAAGCACCCCTTGCTAGACACTCATTATGCGTCGTGTGTCGTCCGCACTTAACAACACTACGCCAACACTCCAGCGTTCAGATTTAAACCATCCCGGATAAATTACGAATCAATGGCCATTGGTTTCCAACCTATGCTCGCGGATCAGTGGTCTGTAAGAGTTAAAATTTGATCCCAGAAAGGTTTTATTGATACTTTTAACTTATCTAGAAAATGGAACTATGGAAGCTCAAAAATAACATTGATGCAAACTGAATTACAAAATGATCCCCGGCTAGAAAAAGGTTGGGCACCACTGGCTTATACCGATCATATAGGCCAGTGGCAATACTAGAAACTGTAGAAAGCAATTAGAGCAACGCGTTGCTTCGGCTGCAATATCAAGGCGTATAGGCCGGCCATGATCTAATATTCATCGTCGACAGACGTGCCTGTCTACATGGCAAAGCATAATACGTAATTAGATACAGCAAATGCTCCCAGGGTCCGTGCCCGTCCGCCAGCATGCATTATGCACGAATCTAAATTGAATGTGCAGTTAGTTGCGTGGATTAAAGCCCGACATACGCCGCATGACCATTGCACTTTAGTTAATGCCCTTTTTATAATGTTACGCGTTGTTAAATTTTAATGGCTAACACTGTTGGATCCTGCGTTTAATTAAAACATTCACTTGGAACGGTTTATAGTTGTCATTTGGACCTAAATATGTGAAGGCCTGGGCTGTAAATAGACTAACTACATAGTTCCACACGTGTTTACTAAAGCTATGTTTTATAGTAGTGAAACAGCTTCACTCTGGCACCAAGTGCCGCCAAGAATGCTAGTTAAGGCAGTCACACCCTCAGCTTGTTCTTTGTTGTCTATGCGAGCGGGTAATAAAGCTGCTAAGTAATTATCATAACAAATAATTATGTTTATTTTGACCATCCCGATACGTCATTATAACATAAAAGAACGGTTCAAACAAAGAGTTAACTCCCTAAACAAGGTAGCCAAACATATTATAAAGCTCGTCCTATACAGAGGTTTATTTTGGGATCGACTTAACGAACGTATAAAAATTCAATAACATGTAAATTGGTGTGTCTGTACGGAAACTTTTCAAAGGAAGTTCTTGACAAAAGCAAGTTGATTGAGTAGCTTAGGAGCACGAAAAGTCAATATAAATGTGTAAAAGTATTGAAACGGCCAATAAGCTGCTTGAATTGAGTTATTCAGGAAGAAAATCTTTTGTTATTTATTATTGCTTGAAACTGCCATCTTGACTACCTTCGAAGAACACATACATGACAACACTCTTCAGATGTAAATGGAGAGTACCGAAGTTGTTGAAGAAGAAACTTACTTATAAAAACTGTTCAAATTGTACCTACCTGTTTATAAAATAATAATAATTATACTTTTGTAAAACTGCTTCTTTGAAGTATTATTTGAATTTATTTTACAGAAGTGGAGCACCGTGAACGGGACGACGAAAGCGAATTTGGTCAATAAAATCGTCAAAAGACAGCTTTACAGATTTACCTTGATGACGTCATTTTCCTGTTTTTAATTTCGACTTCTGAAAATTGATTCTTTTGTTTGTGCCTCATTGTTATCAAAATAAGTTGAATATTGAAACTGTCAATGTTACGGCCACTGAATATTATTAAGAAACAATTTTTCGACCCAACAACATCTATTTTTGTTATTTCTTAGAAGTTCTCTTATTTTTTTGAAGATGTAATAGTATATCTTACTGAGAAAGGAACTTTAAAGATCATAAAAAAAACTAAGCAATTTTTCCTAAACATTACAAATACTTAGAAAACCACGTTCAGTGGTAAACATCTAAAGCTATAAAGGTACCGCAAATGATCTTTTCGACATGAAAAATGGTGTTCAAATGAAGGTTTTTCCGACGAAAATATCATTTTGTGATATCACGACTTTGATTCCGCTTGCGTATTGCGCTAGCTTGATCGTATCGGAACGATGATGTTTTTTATCGATGAAAGAAAAAAATCAGGGAACACACACGAGTCGTGCATTTCGCTATAGAAATGAATCTGAAAACCTAGTCGGAATCAAAAAAGCAACCTGTATTATTACATACCAAAGAACAGATTACCCAGTGCTCTAATAAAAGCGATATTTGAAAACACGATAGACGCGTTCATTTTTTCAGCTAATCTGAACCGGCCGTCGCGCCAGCTTTAATTAAGACACGGCAGAACAAAATAACTGCGACGATCGTGTATTCGACAATAATTTATATTGGGACACAGCCCTACTCTTCCTTCTACAAAAATATTTGACCAAATACGACAAACACAGACAATACCGACCCGTGACCGCGCCGGGAGCACGCGAAGGCACGCGACTACCCGAAGGCCCGCTAAATATCCGCAATCTTACCACACAGCCTCCGTCGCGTCGGCGTGCAGTATTTTCTCATAGACGCCAACAAGATTGAACCGAAGTAAAGCTATCATAACTCACGGTTAACCGTAGCCAGAGGTAATCTGGGACCGTGGACGCCGTGATAATCCCCAGCCGTCCATTCTATAGGTGAAGCTTGTAATTTTTATACGTTTACCAAACAACTATTTACGGCGTCTTAGCAGGATTACGGATTCAGGGATGGTCACGATACTTACTTACATATGGGGAGACCCTGGTCTTCTGATCTTGTAGATTTTTATATTATAGCACGTAATCATGCTAATGCAATAATAGGGAATTTTACGATCATTCGAGACTCATCTAACATCGTCACCGACGGGCTGAAAATGTCCAAATACGTTCTTACTGGGTTCACCACCCACGAACGCTGTTATTGTATGCCATGCTATCATCAGCTTTTGTAAATTTATCTCAATTTCAAATATTTGGGCTGCGGGACTGTTCGAAAGAGATACCGTGGCCCTGGAACACAGAGGGCAAAGAAGGAACATGGATGGGTTTTAGTCAGTACAAGTCTGACACTCCCTTCCGCTCCGCCCAGAGTGGGGGGGGGGGGTCATTTGATGATTTCCCACCCGAAAAAAAAAAAAAGAAATAGGGAGGTCTTTGCCCTGCAGTGGGACACATAATCATAATAAATAAATAATAAATAATTTGCTCTTTGCTGCAATTCTATAATACTTATAAAACCAATACACTCATGTCATTCTCAACAAAGAGCAAAAGCAGTAAACAGATTAGATTAGCAAATGCAGCAAAAAATATTGAATTTGTACAAAAAATGTCGACACAAAAATTCATACACAATTTGGATGATAAAAGCATTCGTATGAACGTTTTTTTGTCTATTCTAAGTGATTGCACGGCGCCGCAGGATCCGTCGATAGTCCGCGTGGCTTGCAATAATAATGAAAGCAAAGCAACATGTTCTGAATTTATTTTCCAATTCAAAGTTCATTCAGAATTAAGTTCCGTGGAAGAGAAGCGCCCGCGCCCTGCAGCTAAATGGAATTGCGTTGCTGCATCTAGACTGTGAACTTCCTGCGGGAGTATCCGATTAAGTGAATAATATGTTTGTATGTGTGTGTGTCTTGTCATTGCAGGTAAGCAGACACCTGTCTTCGTTCTAGCTAGAGGAACCATTTAAGCATATGAATTTAGTACAAATGTTTTTGATTGGTTTCAGTTTGACTCTTGTGCATGTTTTCAAAATAACAGACTAATTTGAGACTTATTCAAAGAGCTAATCACGTGATGCGGTGGTAACCACGCCACAAAACCTGATTCTCATATCAGAAGAATATTCCTGCGTCTTTACTAGGAAGATACGGGTACCCTTCTAGGATCCTTCCTTTAATCCTAGAAGACGCGTTATCTCATACCTGATGGCTTTCCCCGTATTCTCCACATACTCACTTCTCCCAGTTTTCACTTTATCTTCGAAAATGCAAACTAGGAAACCACTCGTAGACCCTTACGTACCACAATATATTACATGATACCTACAACTTTATGTAAGAGCACCAAGCTTGTATGAGCAGAGATGCTGTAAAACGAGCCCCATTAATTAAGTACACGACCACGTATGCAGGCAGCGGATAAAGCCGAATTTATAGGAAAATACCAAATGATCGCCTCATTGACCTAGTGCTAACAAGCACTGCTTTGCACTGTTTACTGCAATGCTTCGATGTAGTTCAGTTTATTTGTGAACACTGCTGAGTTCTTCTTCGGAAATACCAGCAATTGTGGTATTATTAATTGATATACTCGCTTTTGATCAAGTCAAGAATCTCACCTGATGGTAAGTGATGATGTGGTCTCATTTTATGTGGGGTATACCCCGCAAAACCCATTCCCTAAAGTGTTTTTTAGATTTTTTTCCGGAAAGTGAAACATGATTTGCGTTATTATCGTAACTGCTATTTCTGAATTTACGAGATAACCCCAGAACCGACCGATTTCTCACTAAACTCAATACAGATAAAGAAACAAATACATCCAATTCCAGATACAGCGATCAATGAAGATACGTATTACGTAGCTGTCCCCGATTCGTTTTAGTGAGAACTTAGCACGATCGTCGTTAATTATCGTCGAATAACACTCGACAGGCAACTTTAAAACGTTGTAGCGATCGTTCGTCGCAACACTTTTATCTGGAGTGACGCTTAATGGCGCAACAATTTCGCTGGAATCTCGCGACGCGACGCCTTTGTTTAAATATGCAGCATGTCACCACCGGTGACGTCACTCCGCTATACTCAAAATATTATAACGTTCGCCCGTTAGCATAATAAAACGAGCAACGCTACGGCGCCGCATTAAGCTGCACTAACGAGGTGTGCGAGGGAATCAAATGTCATTCACTTTGTTTTATAGTTTACACTCAGATAGCTTGTTTCCGAAGGCTGGCGGATTTACGGTGTGACATTTGAAAATTGAGACCGGCTTGTTGGACGTCGGGGTTGGGATTAGAGAAAAAATGCTTCATTATGTGGATGATAACCTCAAATGAAAGGTTTTTCATTTTTTGTAGGCACCCAATGCGATAATCACGTATTATTAAAAAAAATGCAATCATCCGCTTACCAAGCTAAATGCGGGATGTTGAAGAAAACAGACGCCAAACAATCTATGATAAAAGAGGCGAGTGTGAGCTGTACAAACACACAATGTAACAAAAATAAAAGTATGTTTGTAATAAATTCCCCTTCGTCAGTTCGAAAGTGAAGCCATCATTGAGAAAAAATCGGCAGAAGATGTATTTGACCCGGCGGATGTGTTTGACAGTGGGGCCACATCGCGACCTGAACGATTTACATATTACGTGACACTTTTACGGAACTCGCCATTGACTTCTGCCTGATAGACTGAGACATGAACGCGATATTGTTTTTCCAATGTAACCCCCCCATTCCGCCCCATTCAGCCCTTCAAGACAACTGTTTTTTTATTGATACTGAAAATTCTATGAATGTCTTACACCCTTATGCTCGTGAAATCGAATAATACACTTTACCTGCTCCATTTTGCGAAATAAATTTTGTTACTTTAGACAAAGATTATTGATTAAATTACGCGAAAACATGTTGCGCTCCACGCCAGCGGTGAGATTAAATTATTTAACATAAAACGCCGGCAAGACTTTGATACTAAGAGATTTACACCTTTGAGACTGCGTTACGTGCTTATGTCATTACAAACAACATTATTTGGTTTTAGCTATTAACTGTGGGCCTTTGATGTCTCAACCACTGTGTATTTAGTATAGACAAATTGTTTGATGTGCTCGTACCGACTAAATAGTCAAAAATATGCACGTAGGTATTTGCTCTAACATGTTCAGCCTTGTGAATTTGAAATATGTATTTGAGTTCAACATAAACATTACCTCAAAACGCATAAGTTGTGCAAATATATTTAGAGCTTCAATCGAGTTACATTCGATTTAAAACTTAATCTTATTAAAAGTTGCGAAGCGAACCTAGCCAAAGCCAGTGTATTACAACAAACTACGGCTATGCATTCCGACTGCATTTGCTTAAAACTTGTAAATATTAAGCGAAAATTCTAGCCAATTAGGCCAGCGGCTGTGCTGCAACTGAGGAAACTTTCTGTAGTCCCACTTGTTCGGGAATACAATCGAGGCCTTATTGGCTTTTGATTTATAAAGGCATAACTTTTAATAATATTACTACTAACTTGCTACTCCATTATTTGAACAAGTAATATCTCTGTAATTGGAGTGGCTACGCAATTAGTGATGCTATTTAAATCTCTCGAAACATGAGCTTCAAATTATTTTAGTATCGTCTGAAAACTGTTTGTCTAATTAGAGATAGTTTATGACTCTTACTTTACACCCAGTTTCAAGTTTGTATTTCGTTAGCTATGTATTTTCGCATCTTGATAACTTCGCGTAACATTATGAGGTAAAATTAAATACAACAAAAGCGATTGTGGCTTTAACAAGAAAATTCAACACACCCACGTACACAGTCACGCCCACAACACAAACAAAAACCCTACTGACTGCAATATAAGTACAATTGATTGCTCCTATTCGATATATTTTAACTATGGCCAAAAAACATGACGGTAGGCAACCAATTTAGAACGTGACACCGTACCGATACGTGGACAGATGACTCGTCCATTTGTTGCAGCGATGTCCGGACACATCGGCTTCGTTTAATTGAGCTATTTGTGTTAGTCCGCCGTGACAACGCCGCAACGTAACTTTATATCGTGACTTTGTTTACCTTTGATGTATTAATTTTTGACGTGCGATGGGCCGATGACGCGCCCCTGCGGTATCCTTGGTTCTGAGTAAATTGAATTTAGACTTAGTTCTAGTAATGGATTGTAAATATTTTGTGAGCGGGTTTGTAGTGTTCATTAAAACATTACGTAATTGCCATGGGTCATTCATTACTAAACGTTTATTGAGGAAATGGAACACATTGCCCCTATACAAAGATCAGTAGCGGTGTTCTTGCAGGGATTTTCCCTATCATCATTTACGCGGAAATACCTTCCGCTGGTTTTATGAGTACTTACACGTGCATAATAAAACAGTCGCCTCTAAATACTGGGAATCACTGACGTAGCAAATTAACTGAAAATAATAACTCTTTGTTCTCATATCATGATTCAGTTTATAATTGTATCAAACGAGTTCGCCGACGCCAACTTATATCGCTAAACGAGTTGCACCTTCATTTATTTCGCCAAGCGAGAGCCAACTATTAGAAGTTGGAACAGCCGAAGGAAGACGTCGGGGCTCTTCGCCTGCTGTCGGAAACTTCCCGTTCATTTATTCCGAGCGCTCAGAGCTTCGATAGTTTTCCGCCTGATTTGGGATTGTTGCAAATTTAACACAGAGTCAAAGCAAGCTCTTCTGATCGCAAAGGCACTAAATTAGCTGTCAGTTCCCAAACTGTCAGATGAGTTAGAATTATTTAGAATGTTGTTACTCGCGGTACATCGGTAGTAATACTTCCGCAAGTTAGTATTTGAGAGTTTCCAGAAGTGGTTAGTCTGACTTAATCGCTTTGAATATTATTATGTTATTATAGTAAGGACTTCACATAGCTTCATCAAGCCTGTAATCCCCGAAGTGAAAGGCAGAGGTGTACTTAATAAAACACCCACATTTCGCCAGTTATGTTTTAACTCTAAAGTAATAGGCGGCGAGCTAATTGCTATCAATCGGGCAGAAATCAAGACTCCGTGACTGCTACTGAGAAATTCCTGATGGCAAAACCCAATAACACTTTGTCCGACCCGGGAATCGAACCCTGGACCTCATTCTCAGCAGTCGCGCTAGCAACCACTCGACCAACGTGGGATTATTTAAACATTTCTTTTTATTGTATTAACCTACCTATCTCACTCATTCTCATTCTTTTTAACCAGATTGTCACTCGGTATTAATCACGGAACAAACAGAAGGAAAGGAAACAAAAGCATACTCATCTTCCGAGCGAATTACGACTCATCACGTGACGGATTTGCAAACCAATAAGGTGGCACTCGATGCTGATATACGCTGCTTTTATGTTTTATTGGTAACAGTAAGTATGTCTTGGATGAAGTTTGACAACAGGCTATAAAGTAGCTCAAACAAGGAAAAATACATGCAAAATTGAAAGGTCATTGGAACAAGCCAAAGGCTTTTCTACTTAGTTTTAAGTAGTATTTCAATAGAAGAATATGTAGGCACAGTCGATTACTTTCTTTTTGCAAGAAAACGCAGAAAATAAAATAATAACCATTAATTCTTTACCACGCGATGCGATTCTTAACGAAGCCGTCAACCAATCATTCTGTACATCAAAATAAGTAACTCTACGCAAAAATGATTGCTGGGAAACGAGTTTTTGTTTTGTTCAAACACAACAAAACATTGTGAGGATGCATTAAATAGTAGAAAGGTCTTGTATTAAAAAAAACGAAATTAATAATAGAGAAAATAATATCTGAATGGGCGACTATTATACCAAGTAAGTAACTATTTATGAGAAATTATTAAGTGGGCGAATAAAAATTTAATGGGCGACTAATGACTGTATTACTGAACATCGAAGTTTAGAATACCGATGAACCGGCAAGAGCGAGCGAAGCGAGCTCGGGACTTGTGGCACCCCGAGTCGGACCGGTTAGGTACGAAGGGGATGGCGGGGTTTAAGTCTCCAGCATCTCCTTTGTGTTAGGTTACTTTAAACCCTGCAAACAGAAATAGGAGCTTTAACACCTTTAAACATGTATTTATTTTTGCTCGTTTAAATGATACCCCATTTGTATTTTCAAGTCGCCGTTTGTAACATTTGTATTCGTCCACTATTTGTGGCTCACTTAGTATTTCAGTCGCCCATATTCAGTATTGTGACACCTTTAATTTAAATTTATTTTTGGTCTTTTAAATACTACCCTTAAAAAATAACTTGCGAAATAGATGGAACTTTGACCTCCAATATCTCTAGTAACTAGAAGGTTCTCAGGTATGATCCATAACAAATAAATAATCTCAATATCGGTGAGAACAAATGCTTTTCAGGCTTTCGCCTTCGTTAAAGGTCACCCATTATTAACCGACTTCCAAAAGGAGGAGGTCATTAATTCGTCTGAGAGTATTTTTATTGTGTATGTTCAGCGATAATTCTAAAACACGTTGGCCGATTTCGAAGATTCATTTGTTAATTCAATTGATTTTTTTGCCACCGACTTCCGGTGTTTTTGCACTTTTTGAAGTCGACTTCTCGACTTGTCGACTTTTTGTTTTTTCTTTTTTAGTTGTGGTACATAGTAACTAGTAGCATCATCAACATAGATGAAGTATATTAAACACGTATTTAAAAATGCTTGCCCAAAATCCTGACAGAAACCTCAGTACACGTTCATCTGTCTATCTGCTAACTGAATCTTTAGGATCAGTTTCCACCAAGCGAAATAATCTTCGCGGTATCTGTATACTGTACTGGAGTATCTAGTCATTGTCCTGTGTAGTCGGTTCGTAATTTTTCCGTACAAGTTTAATTTAAAATCATCATCTGTCTAGCCTTTTCCCAACTATGATGGGGTCGACTTCCAGTCTAACCGGATGCAGCTAAATACCAGTATTTTACATGGAGCGACTGCCTATGTGACCTCCACAACCGAGGTCTTACTGGTTAATACGATACCCCTTGTTAAGACTGGTTGTCAGACTTTCGGGCCACTGACTACCTGTAACGACTGTCAAAGATCTACAAATGACAGCCAGGACCAACGGCTTAACGTGCATTCCGAGGCTCGGAGGAAACTGGGTATGTAATGGTGGTCACCCATCCACGGACTATCATAGACAAGCGCAGCTTAACTTAAAGATCGACCCGAGCGGCTGTTTTATCGATGTGTTTTTATTTAGCCACGAGCTCAAGTTTAATTTAAAATATTTTCTAATAATTATTTCGTCCAAAAAGCACACACATTGCATTAAATTATAATCTGATTGTCTATCTGTAGCTAGTCGCAGTCGGTGTAGTACTCAGTATAAATGCGGAGGCTATTACAGTGTCAAGGGTAGGCGACAGTGAGGTTTAGAACGGGGTTTTGGTCGCCCGTGTTAGAGGAGACAGGGGAAAAGCGGTCACTGACTCGAACTAACTTAATTTTTGGCTGGGACTTAGTTTAATATAGGTAAAATTGAGGTATAAGAACTGCTTGTAAAGATACCTATTTATTAATTTAATTATAATTCTCACTAATACTAGATATGGTAGTCGTTCTATGGTTTCTGCTTACTCCCATGAAAAAAGGTGAGAGATAAGATTTTAATCTATCACGGTCACTAACATTATCATTAATACTAGAAACGGGATATTTACCATGTTTACTGATTGATTTGAGTTCCCGATATTTCGGCGCTGTTGCAAGCACCATGATCACGGATCAATCACTAAACATGGTAAATATACCGTTTCTAGTGTTTACGTGTGTAATACTGGAAATCTTAAAATAATAATAATTGATTGTAAAGATGAGTTTCTGACCTTTAAATTTTCACAAATATTCAACTTACATAACTGTTTCAAAGGTTTATTTAATTAGAAGAAACTTTTCAGCATAAAGAATAAACAGCCTAACTAAATGTCGAATTTAAATCAAGTTAACAATCACAAAGTTTTAATAAATAACAATTTGCTTGGTTCGCATAGCTACAAAGAAGAATCTAGAATTCAAGAAGAACTAAGGACTTTTTGTATACTCGTAAATATTTCTTCCAAGCAAAATACTTTAAAACTACACCTAGCATTACCAATAAAATTAACAAACATTTTGCCATTATAGATAATGAGATCAAGAGACACCTAATTAAGACAACATTTGCACACAATTACTTAGAACGTGATTTGGACTTCTGATCAAAGAACCCTAATTTTCCCACTGCTGGGACAAAGGTCTCCTCGATGTGAAAGAGAGTGAGCAGTATCCACACAAAAATATCAGTATCCACATATAAATGTCACTTATCTCAGAATTACAGGTTCTATGATAATAATAATATGTCTTATAACTTGAAAAGATGAAGAAAAACAACGTGATTGAGAACCAGTATCGGTTTCCTCACGTTTTTTACCTACGTCGTTTCGTGAGCAAAACATTGATTAAAACAAATTACACAATCTTAAATGCCTTGTTGGATTTCTATTCCATAACTTATAACCCGTAGTAGACCTCATACAAACCCAAAAGCTAGGCTTGCCTATAACTCGTCATAATTCTTAAGGTTTCAATAACTCTTTATATAGAAAGACAGTCGGCTTGACATAACTTGCAGTAATTTTGACCCCTAGGTACAAAAGTAAGGGCTAATACCACTAGGGCACCATTAGCTCTTCCCGTTTTTAGCCAGGATTGTCCCACGGCACTGCTTGAGATCCAAGATTCGATTCCCAGGTCGGACAAAGTGTTATTGGGGTGTTCCATCAGGAATTTCGCAGTAGCAACCAAAGAACGGACGGTCACAGAGTCTGGATTTGTGCCCATTTGATGGCAGTAGGCTCGCCCCCTATTACATGGGACTTAAACATAACTGGTGAAATGTGGGTGTTATAATTTGTTTCAGCTACTCATCTTCATAAAGCATTAATTCTTACCTAAAAAGTACAGTCCTTGTGTTCCATTTAGTGCGACTCCACCGTACGCAGGACAGGTGTCTCGGTGTCTGCCACAATAAATAGCTATTTACCAGCGAATGCGGCCTGCGGCTCGGGCTTCGGAAGGTGTTCTCAATTTGTCGCCGGAATGAGATTGTCGCCGCTTTCAGTATTAGGTAAGTGGCTTTTACATTTCACTTTATACTAGCAACATTGATTTTGATTCTGTAGACTAATGGTAGATGGTGTAGTGGTATTTGTGGAGTATAGACAACTTTGAAACAGTTTTTTTTTGTTGACTTCCTTGCAGGGACATCTTATTTAAAGTACGGGTTAGCAAGTTTTGGAAAAAGTTGCAGCAATTCTTTTATTCTTTAACTAAGATATGGTGGTTGCGTTAGTTTTATTTAGTAGCTCTTTATAAGCCCTCAATAACGTCTGACATTTAATTAAAATACTTGTTTTTTAATGTCTTTGAGAACTGATATTTTTAC
Organism: Noctua janthe; assembly: GCA_910589295.1. Classification (NCBI taxonomy): domain Eukaryota; kingdom Metazoa; phylum Arthropoda; class Insecta; order Lepidoptera; family Noctuidae; genus Noctua; species Noctua janthe. The sequence continues at coordinate 9,084,872 of OU342560.1, forward strand.
GAATTATGAGTTATGGAATAATACTTCAATTTTAAAATTTGCGGTTTTAAATAGTTTTAAAAATAGTGGCTCCGCCTTGTGGTCAGGTACTAGAATTAGGGTTGAACGTAATTTTTCATACGCAAAAATATCGTTTGTATAGTTATCTACATTTTGTGTTTTTCTCCCGCATTTCACAACTTTTTGAAAGGCGCTCTGTAAAAAATAGCAATAAACATGTGTTCGATACAAATAAATAAAATTGAAATGTCTGTTTGTAATTTCAAAATAACAGCTTTATACTGAATACGGTACCTACTTTTAAGTAATACCTAGTTTATTTTTATTTTTGTCTGTCATTCTGTTTGTTGAGGCTAATCTCCGAAACAGCTGAACTGATTTTGACGGGACTTTTACGCACGCGTAGCATGGCCACCGTATAAACATGTTTTGTCGACGGAAGAATCGACGAAATGACAGATTTCTTTTGTTAATGTTGTGCTGATGTTTTAAAAAGATACTAAATTGAAATTGTTAACAAAATACGATTCAAATATGGATATTTTATAATCATTTCACGCGGATGAAGGTCGCGGGCAGATAATTTCACACATGTTTACCAACAGGGCCTTCCTGATACTCTCATGCAAGCGCCGAAAGAACCACAACACATATTAAACGTTACTTTGACAACCCTAAGAGCAATGACTCTTTATTAAATCCATGTTCTGTGGTATCTTACCTGTTTTTTGCGATCTTGCTAATGACGTACCCGACGACTACTAGTAGATCCTGTATTGATCATAACAGCTGCTTCAGAAACCGGTTTCAAGGTTTATCAACACACTCATTTCCTACGAAATAGATTGGAGATGGACGTTTAAGAAGTGTGAAGAATAAACATTTTTATTTTAATAATATTAAACTAAGTTTAATCAAAATGTCGAAGTGTTTGGTCTTTGTTTTATGTGCTGTTTCACTTATAACATTAGTTTTTTGTGCACCTGGATCCGAAAACATTAGAGGTTGGTATAATTTTGTCTTATTTGACCTAAACTCGAGGTGTATGAACTATGCTAATGTTTTACTATGGTTTTTAATGAGTATTTGGTTAACATGTGTATTTAAAACCTATTAACTGAACGTTACGATTGAATGTCATTAAAATTTATTGTAAAATTATGCGCAAAAGTTGTTAAGTAGGCAAATATGCACCTTGTCCTGTAATAAAACTGTTATTGAAGACAACTAAGAGTAAAGACTACATCATATACATAATATACTCAGCATTGTAATGCGCAAACATTAGAATATTAAGAACTAGCTCTTGCTCGCGTCTTCGCTCCCGGTATGTACGGAATTTACTCACAGGAACGTTTAAAATTTAGCCTGTAACACTCGGGGATAATGTAGATTCCCGTTAGTGGCAGAATTTTCGGAATCGGGTCAGTAGTTCCGAATATTACACCCTACATACGAACTTACAGAAAATAATTTTACCTCTTTATAATATTAGTATAGATGGTGTGAATTAGGCTTCGTAAAAAAATAATATTGTTTTTAAAACTTGCGGATTTCATTCGTACTAAGGTGTAAAAAAATACGAGAAACTTACTAATTTTACGAATTAAAAACTGGTTTGTATCGTATGTTCACACAAGCTTGATAATCTTAGTATGCCTTGGGACGTATCTATATCGCTTTATTATATAGCGATACTGGCAGACTACTTACTAAAATATTCCCGGTTAACAGGCTCAATTAAATTCTCGTTGAAATCATTATTCTGACGAATCTCTTAACCTTTTGAACGCCATTGTCACATATACGTGACAAGCAAGCGCGTGCCCTGTATGCCAACGAACACAAATATGTGACAAAATGGTCGGTGAAATTGTGGCTTGGCGTGGAGGGCACGCGCTTGTGTTTATGCTCTGGCGTTCTAAAGGGTAAAGGTCATCGACGTTTGTTTATTTTTTGCAAAGAATTATTTTAATCATAAAATATCTTGCAACTAAAGTTGTTAATGTGAATGAGTAAGTTTTTATCTCTTGTTATTAATAGCAATAGGTACAGCTTGGTTGAGGGGCATGTTTTAAGGAATGCGACTTGATCAGAATCTCATTTTGCAAACGTTCCATCGTACATAAGTGGTTTTCATAACGAATGTAAATATCATGTAGGTATGTCATTGGATTATCCCACAATTATCAACCGGTTTCGGTATCTATAAATGTTGTTACTAACTACTTAATTACCTTAACAGCGAGTGGCAATAAACGATTAAGAATTGCATGTGATACTCTTTGACACGCTTATCTTTTTTTATCAGAAAAGCAGTCAACGCGTCAAGATGTGACTGGCCAGTTAAACGGTGCAAGAGCGAAACGACAGAGTTCGGGAACAGTTAAGGTTGTATACCTCGACGCTGCGTCACTAGATCCAACAAAACTAAAAGACCTGCAAAGCAAAGAGTCACCTCGTTTAGCACCTGTGAATGACGTCATCAATCCTGGACAAAGTTATCAACAGATACCGGATTCTAACTTGGAATTGGTATCACAAAATTCCAACTACGCCGTGTACAAGTTGAAGAGTGGTGATGCTCCTTTGAATGGTTTGCCTGATGAAAAAAAGGTTCAGGCTTCTGACAATCAGTATTATAGCTATGATAGCGAGCAGTATTCTGGATACTCAGGTGGAAGAGATACTCCAGATGACAGGGAACAAACCCAACGTCCGTTTCCACTCCATCATCCACCTCCACCGCCTCCTGACCACTATCCACCCCCACCTCCTGACCACTATCCACCCCCGCCGCCTGATCACTATCCACCCCCGCCGCCTGACCACTATCCACCACCACCTCATGACCATCGCCCACCACCACCGCATCACCATCATCCCCCACCCCCGCCTCCCCCAGACGATTACAGATCAGATTATTATGATAGGTATTATGACAGACCTCCTCCACCCCCTCATAGAAGAGAATATGATGACAGGCAAACCCGTCAGTCACCTTATGATAGAACACCAACACCGCCGCTTAAGGGTGGGCCGGCACGCCCCCATCGTGCCCCACCACCGGACTATGGCAGGCTATCACCACCCCACCATCATGGACCACCTCCGGACTATGGCAGGCCACCACCACCCCACCATCATGGACCACCTCCGGACCATGGCAGGCCACCCCCACACCATGGAGGACCACCAGATCGTTATGATGATAGACCACCTCATCACCACGGTGGACCGCCAGACCGTTATGATGATAGACCCCCTCCTCACCACCATGGTGGACCACCCGATCGTAGACCTCCTCCACCCCGCGATGGACCGGATCGTTTTGATAATAGACCTCATTACCATCGACCTCCACCACCCCCTCCTCATGATCACAGACCACCACCAGGTCAGGACCCTTACGACCAAGGCAACAACAACAATGAACACTCCCAGAATTACAATAATTCGGGAAAAGTGATTGATGAAAATCAGCCTTCTTCAACTACTGAAGCTGAGACAGATGACGACCAGTACCAGCTTGACATTAGACTTTCTAATGATGATCAAAATGGAGCAGAAACCATGAAAAGGGATGTACCTTCGAGAAAGACTCCTCCTCGTCTATTCTCACATTTATCACCGTTTATATTTCAGGCTTCTGCGGTTCAGCCGGAAGATTGATTATTTCTATAAGTACTAGATTTCATTCGTTTTTTATACTCATAGTAATAGAAATTACAGTAACAAAAATGACAAACAAAAGTACCTCATGTATTATCACCATGTTCCTTAAATAATTTAAATAAAAGTATTAAATGGTTATATTTGTTTTATTACTATCTGTCTATTTAATTTATCCAAGGTTAATCAACTCAGAATAACACATACCAATGTCAAAGATTTCAGGCTGTGTCCTAATAGAAAGCGATGGTCGCGTGTAAACGCGATTGACGCGATCGACGGGAGCGAACTAAACTATGAACTATGTACAGTCACGAGCAATGCCGAGTAAACAAATATTCTCGAGAAATTACGGTTTCTACTTTGAGATACTTATTATATGGCCTAATTCGTAATAGTATGGCTTCCAAAATACTAGGTTCGTGAAAACGTAAAAGGAATTTTGTTTAGTGTAAACATTTTATTGGTTGTGTCTGTGCAAACGCGACTTGACTGATCGCGCGAGTACGTCATAGTCATAAAAACGATTGCATATTCCCGCGATGATCGCTTCCATTATGACAACACCTAAATATGAATGTAATAATAAGTTTGTAGTTAATTCAAATAAACCTATGTTTCATATAAAAGAACATGACTAAGCTAAAGCACCTGCCTAGAACTCGTTTTTTATCAAAACTGCTCATCAAGAGTAATGAGTTTTTACCTGACTGCAAAAAAAGGTTATAGGTTGTAATGTGAATAATATTTTTTGTGGGTTTATCTCATCATTACAAAAGTTCATGGAGAGCTAAGACACCTTTAATCACTCTTATCTGTGTTATTATCTACGCATTTAAATAAACTAACTTGTATTTATGTTATTTATAGACAAACGATCACCAATGGGGAATGGCAATGGAAATGGCAATGGAAAAGGAAATGGCAATGGAAAAGGAAATGGCAATGGAAAAGGAAATGGCAATAATGGAAATGGCAATAATGGAAATGGCAATAACGGAAATGGTAGAGGTCCGCCTGCAAACAGAGGCCCTCCAGGCAACAGAGGGCCCCCAGCAAACCGAGGACCACCAGACAACAGGGGACCTCCAGACAACCGAGGCCCTCCAAACAATAGAGGGCCACCAAACAAAGGGCAACCACAAAACGGACAAAATAATTACGAAGGCAATGGCTCTGAATACAATGATAATACTAACAACCCAGGAAATGTATCAAACCAGCAGCAACTGCAAGACTATTTCGGAGATGGTAATGGGAATACAAGTAAGCAACCACCAACACGCCCCGTTCCCCATATATTTCAAGCAGTAGCTGTAACTCCAGAAGAGTAATTTTAACTCACCATTTTCCCATGTTCTGTACGATCACAGTGAATACAGTCATTTCAAAGTTAGTTTACATGTAATTTTGCATCACCGTCGAAACCACAGTGAACTTAATTTCCGTTTCAATAAGGTTGATGTTTGCTTGTTGCCACTGACACATCTGTCAAAACTACAGTGCTTTTAATAAGGTTTTTTGGTAAGGTTGCAACTGGCACAGATAAAATAACTGTGAAAGGACTGCAAACACTATAATTATGTATAACGATATTGACCAACTAATGAAATCTATAATACTTATTAAGGAATTTTGAACAGTTATTTTAATCATAGATACATTTAATAATTTGATAAGGAAATCAATATAGTCATTTTAGACTGGTAAAATAAAAAATAAACATTATTCTTAGGCTGTGTCCTAACCAAAGCCGTCACCGCACGAAAACGCACTCGTCACGTTTATTTTGTTTGACCAACCGACGCGTCAACAGAGTACCATAATAACACAACGGTCGCGTATTCACGTGACCGATCTTTAGGTTAGGACACGCGGTTATACTTTAGGTAGACTAACTAGTGTCTAGACAAACCTTTCTCAATTGTAAGACTGAGACCGAAGTCCTTGCCTGGTTACATGTTTTTGGAATTTTTATTTTTTTGTATAGGTTTAAAATTAATGCTAGGTATTGTTAACAGAATTTCAAAATTTATTTATTAATAAATTAATTTAATTGTTAATGTCATGACGTCGTCAGCCTCGTTAGTATAGTAGTCGCAAGCGTGAGCATATGGTCCTGGGTTTGATTAACTAGATTGGGCTAGGTGTTATTGGGTTTTTCCACCAGAAATATTTCAGTAGCAGCCACGGCATCTGGATTTAAGCCCAGTTGATAGCAATAGGCTCACCCTTTATTACATGGTACTTAAACTTAACTGGCGAAATGTTGGTGTGCTTTTATTTACACTGCTTAAACCTTCGGAGATTACAGGCGTGATGTTATGTTGACGTCATTAAAATGTCTTCCTTTCAACTTTGTGCCTTATCTACTATGTAGTATGTCTAAACAATAGCTTATCACAGTAACCGATAAAACACAAAGAGTCATGATAAGTATATCCAATATAAGTGCAACATGAGCTGAAGAAAATCACCAACAGAACTTCGGCTTATTTGAAAATAAATTCTAAATCTAATAGAAATGGGATCCATTTTCCATTAGGTCAAGACGAGAAGTTAAATAAGGGTTTGCAACACTTCAATTATGTAATATGTTTAATTTTAATTATTTCACTATTTATGTAAAAACTGAGTTAATAAATGTATTAAAACTGTCTAAGTATTTTATTTCACGTTAAACATATCTATTAAAAAACAAAAGAATAAGCAATTATTCTCAATAATGGATCGTAAATATATGATTGTTTTAATCATATTACTTACAATTTTATACACTAATAAGATGCAGCCATTTACTAACCGTACAAAAAAGACGAGAAATAAAAATATAGATATACAATGATACGTTACCTAAACACGTAGTTATTAAGTAATATAGTTAAATGGTGGGTTTGCATCTTCCGTCAGGGGTGCGCATGAAGCCAGTGACACATCCCCCCGAAAAGTTTTCTCGGCCATCTTTCTCTGTTGCATTCTCTACAGTGGTCGAGGTGGGTGCAAGAGTGCTTGTAATGGGCGTAGGCGCACGAGTTGGCTCGACTGGTTTCCTAGCAGCCGCGGCAGCAGTAAAGTCGACTTCCTCTGACTCCTCTTCAGCAAAGTGGATATTCGTGGACTCCTGCTCCTGTTGCTTCTTCACATTTGGATTGAATAGGATGTTCACATCTTGATTCACCTTAGTAATTGATCCTTGTATACGCCCAAAAAGATCCTTCAGTTCCCCATTAGCACCGTCATATTGCAGCGTTAAAATAACACAAACTAAAATGACAATAGTTAATTTCATTTTGTGAAATTATAATGTTCGTGTCGCGTCTTGCCAGATAATTTTCTCTTGACTGAAGTCTCGAGAATGGCTTCGGCTTATAAGATAACTCAATTGACCTTTTAAAAATTATCTTACAACATATTCCGAGAACTGATTAAATACCTATGAGTTAATACGTTCAAATATCCTCTTTAAATACTTGATATTTTTCTGTAGGCGATGGTTTTTCATTTTAAAATTTTCAACCATGAGCACCATCTGTAACAAATAGTTGAAGTTAAATTGCTGTCGTTGTTTTAGTACTTCACGTACATTTCTAAATAAATTATCTATTCTCAACCAAATAGGTTACATTTGTAATTGTAATGACAATTAAATGCATTTTTTCTAATTCAGAGTAATTTCGAAATACTTGTTATTATTTTTATATCCAAGCAACATAATTATAAATGGGTATGGATAATAAATGTCGTAGATCACGCTACACGTCATGACTGAGGTACATATTATTTACATGTTAACTAACAACGACTAGATACTTGGTAATTATGTGACTAATGCTGATGATAAAGTCTTCAAAATAATAAAAGTCAGTACCTCTACAGTCTCTGCCTGCAGGTCCCCAGCTGATCTCGTCTCATCCCCAAGGGGCATTCCAATTCCGGTACTCGTATTATTTGACTATGCTGCGTCAATTCCTCAACTGGTGTCGTAGTCGCCATTCGGAGTTTATCGTGAAAATTAAAAACAACTCTCGCTTCTGCCCGATAACACATGCTGTGAACCACCACTATTAGAAACAACACACATTTCGCGTCCATTTTATTGTAGTGCATTGAGCATACTACGTCGCAACTATACTTATATAGTTTGTGCGACTGTTCACCATGGTTGTCTGCACACTCCGTTCACGTCCACGGCTAGGCCAACTTCACATTTTGGCCTCTCGATATTACGTGGCACCTCTATCATTTTTTCTTGAGGGTTGTCTTCTGATTTTTTACCAGATAAATCTTCTCGTACACTACTTGTTTTAGGAATTTCCTCTGTTTTTTCTTGTTTCATAAACGTATTTTTGAGGTCTTTAATCGGATTCCCGAAAATGTCTAATATGAACTGTCCAGAGAAAGATGTGCTGGCGGCACAAACTAGGAAGCTGATTAATAAACTAAACATAATAAAACGTGTCGACACAGAAGTCATTTTACAATACTAAAACATATCGCTGCCCGCTGTACGTTTATCAGCCAACAATTACCAGGCCGCTACACAAATACGATAACATTCGCTAACATGATGTTAATTTATCGCTATTGAACTATTTGTTTATTTTATTTATTTCCGAACGCATTGCTTAATTATAAAATCAATAATATTTAAGAACGTAGCAACACATCACTGTTGGGTTTTTATCTAAAACACAATCACTTAAGAGAATCTTCTGTAAATTAACTCAACACAGTCAACATTGACACTTTTATTTTTAGGGTCAAATAAAAAAACTATGTCACACGCACGTTCCACAAGCAACAAATATATACTGATCTTGTTCAAATCATCAGTTCATCAAAATATGGTCCAATCAACAACTCTATAACAGTTCTTCATATTTTTCTGCTCTTCTCTTAAGATTTATAATAATTCAATGTGGAAAATGTGACGAAGCAGTCAGCGTATTAACAATTAATTTTTCCTTGACTGGAATGTTCATTACATCGCTATTGTTATTAAGTACTCAATTACTCACTGTATGTACTTTAAAACTGTAAATAAGGGTGTATTTTCATGAGTTCTTCATTTAACTTATTCTTGTCACAATCCGGATGCATTTCACAGTACATATTGAGCCACATTACCATTCGTTTAGATTTATCAACACGTGGCACCAAAGAATCGAGGTCAAGTAGTCTTGGTTTTGTTTTGATTATGACGTATTTACTGTAGTCTTCGCTCTCATCTAATAATACTTTGTAATCTGGGCTTTCCTTCGGCACGAGTACAATGTACGCAAGTTCAGGTTTATCTTCACTATTCTTCAAGTAATCTATGAGAGGACGATCGGCAGGCTCCTTTATGGTATCAACTTCATAAAAGTTAGTTAGATCCTCTACCGCTTTCTGCAAAACGAATCCTTGGCTTGAAAATGCAAAGCAGGACAAAAACACAATAATATAAACTAGGCTATCCATCACCGTATTTTAGTAACGTCTGTCTGGACTTAGTTACCGAGAAAGAATACGAAGAGAGACGCAGTGTATAATGAATATAGTTCGCACCGCCAGATCTTCACATCTGTAAATGGACCATTTGATCCTATTACGCCAATTGACTTCTATCATTGCGTCTATTGCCAATTGACTAACAAAAATGCATGCCTACAGTATGTTATGATTGGTATAAATTGTGGTCGAGGACAAATGCAAGCTACTACTTTCGTAAGTGTTCCTAAATAATCTAGAAACTTTACAATCATGACATCCGTCATCTTGAAGTTGAACAATTAATTATCATCATCTGCCCAGACTTTTCCCAACTATATTGGGGTCGGCTTCCAGTCTAACCGAATGCAGCTGAATACCAGTATTTTATATGGAGCAACTACCTATCTGACCTCCACAACCCAGCTCGTACTAATTAATACAATACCGCTTGATAAGCCTGGTTGTCAGACTTTGGGGCCACTGACTACCTGTAACGTAACGCGTACCTGTCCAAGATTTTGATATGACAGCCGGGAACAACAGCTTAACGTGCTTTCTGAGGCACGGAGGAAACACGGTTTGTAACTGGTGGTCACCCATCCACGGACCAACATAGGCAAGCGCGGCTTAACCTAAAGATCGACCCGAGTGGCTGTTTTTATTTTGTCACAAGCTCCACAATCTTGAACAAATTATGTTGACCTATAAAGTAGCGTTTATTAACTCAACAGGTGTAGTGGTGGTCCAGTAGTAATGGGTCTGGCTTACGAGTTAGAAGTCTTGGGTTCGAACCCAGGCAGGTGCTGTACTTTGTGTAATTTATATTATCACCAATGCTCTCAAACTCAAAACACCGTGAAGAAACCGGCAAGGTTTTGAAGAAAAATTTCAAAGACACGTGACAACTACCAATCCGCGGGCCGCGTTGTTGATTGCGGCCCGCTCTCTCTCTCACAGCGGGGATACCTGTGTCGTAGCTGTCGGAACATTAAAGGGTGAGTCCGGAATTATGTCTAATTGATGGCAATAGGCGCACCCTCTATTACATGTGAATTAAACATATCTAGCGAACTGCCTACCCCTTCTGGAGTCTACAAGCGTGATGTTATGTTATGTCTTGCAGCAGGAGCAATTGGATTTTGTATTTCCCGGATGATGAATTCCTTTATATTATGTGCCCGACAGGGTCCATATTGATCTTTACCTTGTTACACTATCTATGTAATACTTATGGAATGCAATAAAAACTTGAGTATTGAGTTCTTAAATCATGAAACAATCATTAGATACGTAATACTTACAAGGAAAGCATTGTACGTTATCTACTTTCTTCGATAACAACACAACATTCACACGTCATGCACTTTTACACTTGATCTGCGAAAAGCACCCTTACAGCTACGAAATAAAGGCGTCCAATCAAATTGAGCCATGGCTGACTGTAGCTAGGTACCAGGCAATAAGCCGTTGCGAAACTACGTGCTTCAAAACTCCTAACTAAAATAAAATAAACAGAAGCGCATTATTTCAGTAAGTAATAACTACCTAATTGATGATTACGCTGGTTGTATAAAGGGCTCTCATAGTTCATCATGCTGAACTCCTCGTTAGCCGTTCCCGCAATACAAATCCGCCTCAGCGATTTCATTCGTTTCGTTTCGGAACAAGATAGACCTATTTTTTGCTGGAAAACTGACCATTTGAATTAAATTTGAGCCTTTGGCCCGAATGAAGCTACTTTGTTATTGCCAACAAAGAGCGAGTGCTCATTAATGCTTTAATGAACTCTTTTCTTTGCTGAGCTGGTAGCAAAATAATTATTTTTGTAGAGGTTCTTTGCTTAATAACTACTATTTAACCTCGCTTTTCTTTATCCTTTCATTTTTCGAGTCATTGGGTCCGATATAAAAGAACTGGCTGTGTTCATTAGCCATCCGTATCTGAATATTTCATTAAAGATTTATTGATTTTTGAAATTACCTTTGTGAATCTGGTCTGAATTCTTTAAATCCTTTTTAACCGACTTCTAAAAAAGGAGGTACTTTATTCCACCAGCTTCTTGTTTTTTTTTTCATGTATGTTCACCGATTTCTCCGTGATTACAGTCAATGAAACCATCAAATTACACCGACTATCGGAGGTAAAGTTTTTTTCCACTTTTTAGATTTTTTTATAGAAGAGGTTTTAGTATGCAGGGTACAGTCAACCTTTTGCCAAAATATTGGGGGACATCTATCCTACAATACATACCATGTATTTGTAAACAAAGGCCCGTTTATATACCAGCTACAATATCGGACACAGTATAAAAGGATATGTCATGTCCTTTGACGGCAAAACTGACGCTAGAGAGTGAAAAATGCCACACAACGGCCTCACGTACAGGCATTTCGTGATTAAAATACCTACCCCTGGCTATGATATTTTAATTAAACACCACATGTTAGCATTTACTCCAAAATACAAGTGAAGCAAAATAGTTTAACAATGACACACCACACTGCGATGTCAATCATTTCTAACATGAATGACATCGATGATGTTATAAAATAAACGAGCTTTATGTTTATTACCAGCTCATTGGAAATTGTAACCACAAGAATTTTGTTTTCTGTGTTATAACATCAATTAATGAATAAAACAATCCGAGGTAGATACAAATTGTAAACACGATACTTTGTGAGAATGGATGTTTGTTACGCTTTCATCCAAAAACTACTGAACAGATTTGGATGAAATTTGACACACAGATAGTTTATAAACTGGATTAACTCATAGGATACTTTTTATTACGATAGGACGACCTCGTGTAACAGTTACCAAACTCTACACGGGCGAAGTCGCGGTCATAAGCTAGTAGGTAACATTAAAAACTGTGCGTTTAGGTAGGTATAACTTACGATGACTGATGACACGTACTCAATCAATGGACGGACAAAACAATGTCATTGTAATTGTTATTCACTCAGTTCTCTTGTGGCTTTTTCATTGACTGTCACTGGCTCTGATTCAAAGTAACCAAGGTTGTGTAAAAGTATTCTGATTTAAAAGAGTGTCCATGGAGTTTCTTGGCCGTTCTTCTCTATAGAGATCTACGTTAGGGAATGGACAACTACAGTACTTTCACAGTTTTTATGCCTTGTGAATGGGACTGTAGCTACATTTCATTGTTGTCTTTGTTTCGACAATTCGAAAGTGCCTGTAACTGGCCTTAGTTTTTTTTATATAGCAATTTAAAGGTTTATTTTTTTTCTTCCAAAAGCTTTGTGAGTTATTAAAAAGAAAACTAGATGTTACTAGCGAGTAGTATTGAATTTGATAGAACCATATAACAGTACATATAAAAAATTAAATGTAACTTAAGGATTATACTAATGACATTGTTTTAAATTTAAGCTTTAATGCTAAATTAGAAAAATCAAGTAAAAAAACCGGTGTGGCCAAGAGTGAGTTCTTGGGCCTGAAGAGATACTCGTAGCAAATGACCTCTCCATTCGGCTAATTCAATTTGGCAAACGATGCACCAAACACCCTGTATAACGTAGCTATGGCAAATATCAGTAGAAACAGTCTTCTTCTCTCATATTATGACGACAACTGCGATAATGTTTATTGAGCTAAAAAATACTAGTAAGCAGTTTTTTTGTAGGGGTTAGTTGCAAGTACACCTCTTGTTATGTACAACACAGCATTCTTCACCTTTCATGAAAATTATGTGAAACAAAAAAATTTAAAAAATGCAATGCAATGCGATGCGATGTGATGTGTGCAATGTAATTTTTTATACCTACAAAATTTGTACGCCGTTATTGGCAAAACATGGACGCACACAACATTCATTAATGATTAGTGAGTTTATGTAAACGCATGTTTGACAAATAAAGTATCTTTTATCTTTATCTTTTTATCTTTTATCTTAACAAACCCCTTCACTGACACGACTGCCTTATTGGTCGAGTGGTTGTAAGTGCGACTGCTGAGCATGAGTTCCTGGGTCCGATTAGGGTCAGGTAAAGTTTTATTGGGTTATACCATCAGGAATTTCTCAATAGCAGCCACGGAGTCTGGAATTGTGTCCGGTTGATGACAATAGGCTCGCCCCCTATTACATGGGACTTAAACTTAACTTGCGAAATATGGGTGTACTAATAAGTACACCTGTGCCTAACCCTTTGGGGATTACAGGCGTAGTGTTACGTTATGTGACAAAGATCTTATAAGTTTTTACCCTATAGGTTAAAGACCGACGGCTTTAATGAGTCCTCGCGAAGGTATTAATTTAAATGCAATGCTCTGAAGGTTGATCACGTATTGGTTCAATTGTATCGTAATACCTACGTGGGTTATGGTTATTTTAAAGCAAATAACCTGTGGGATATTATTAGGATTTTGGGGACGCTTAATGTGCCTTTGATGGGGCAAGGCGTAGGACTCATTAAGGCGGTCGGTCTACATTAACTTAGAGATTGAAGACTGTCCTATTCTTTACTGGTTGTCCGAAGCCAGATTGACAACCAAACTTTGCAAGGGGCATATAGAAAACTGGGTTGTGGTGATCAATCAAGTTAGTCGCTCCAAGTAAACTAAGCACTGGTGTTTAGCTGCATTCGGCGACATTGGACGCTCACCATAGATGGTCATAATTGGCGAAGGGTAAGGGCAGATGATGATGAGTTTTAGTTTCTTCATCGCTAAAAAGGCCTCAATTAAAAAACGTCTTAAAAATATAACAATCATTTATTCAACATTTCTATACAAATATAAAAAAATAAGTATTTTGCTAAATAAAATCACAGGTTTATAAATAAAGGTGTCGATTTGTTTCATTCCGAGTCCTGTCATCTAAGTTCTAGTTCAAGATACGTTGAAGTAACCGTGGTTCAGCCATCATGAATTTAGTGTTTGGTTCCGCCGCAGTTGCGGTTAAAATGCCTTCCTTTTTTAGGCTGGAACAAACATAGCAATGTTTAATGCAATGTTTTCAGGGATAATTATTCTTTTTCGAATAAATTATATAATGACTTTTGAACTTTAGCCAGATCAGTGGTACTAAAAAACAGGTGCCCGAAAGTAAGACAACAATTATTTTTTTTTATAAAACAACGCCCCACACTCGGAATTTCTCCGGTATCGTGGGTGCGTTCAGAAACATTTAAACTCACATACACAAACAGCCAGACACGGAACAACTGCCATACAAATATATGTTCCGTGCGGGGATCGAACCCGCGACACGCAGCGTAGCAGCCAATCGCTTAGCTACTGCGCCATCCGTGTCGCCGTGTCGTCTTGCATGTTCGTCAAGCAACGGTTGTCAAACTTTCAGATTTGTTCCAGTTCTCAGACATTTCGACTTCGACCTCCAGATTTTCTGAAGGAAAAACTGCCAAGTGATGTTTTGATGGTTATAAAGCAAGTTTACAATTTTATTTAGATTGACGGTCGAAATATTCTTATACATGCATATTTAAAAATGTAAGAGTCAAATTGGGAAATTTCTCCTGTTTTTTTCATTGGCAATAATTTACCTATTAACATTCATATTAATTTGTAAGAAAAATTGTTTATTGAAATTAGCAACTTGTATAATTGCACGCCATTATTATGGCGCCATACTATACAACAGTATTTTTAGTATATGCGAAACCTGAATATAGTTTGTTTAGAATAAGAAACTGAATCGATTCCAATAATTTTTAAACCATGTTATATTTTGTCCCAAAAATATTTAAAAAACGCTACGTGTTGGATACCGAGCGACACTAAGTACCTATCGCAATCATTTAGGTACCTACTGCCAAATTATTATTATCAATGAGCTCAAGACGACGCTGGAGGAGAGCGCGTGGGAGCGCCGCGTTTTGACCACGTTTTTGTGCAGACTGCTAGGTAACACAACAAGCTTATAACTTTGTGATTTTTAATGATACAGTTTTGAAATTTTGTACATAGATTCTTTGCATAAAAATACTAGACACGTTTCAGGTTTCACAATAAAACTAATGTTGTATACCACTTTTAGCACTTTAACTATTTAATAAACTATTCTGAAAAATTTTTTTACGAATGTTCTCTCAGGAGTTTGAACCGGACGTCGGAGCGAGACTTTCACAGTACAAACCTCATAGTCGCAAATCTTGTTAGATTCGTCCTCTTCGGAAGATGATGAGGAAGAGGATGAAGACGATGATGAGGAAGACGAAGACGAAGAAGACGACGAGGAAGAATCTTTGTGGTGTCTACCCTGAAATGTAGAAAAAAATGTCATTCACACATCATAATTATTTTTATGACAGGTTCTTTCATTCTGACAGACAAACAGTCGTCAGGGGTAGTCAGCCCGAAAGTCTGACAACTAGTATTACCAAGTAACTTGGTTGTCGAGTACCTACTCGCTTCATATAAAATACTAGTATAAGTATTCAGCGTTTAGGGAGAGACTATGTGGAATCGGCTTAAATTGTCCAGAAAGATTTTTTTTCTACGCAATAAAAGTCTGATGCGGTATCGAGCTGCGTCGACCGACCAAAATAATGCGAATAAGACCTTTTTCGTATTTAATTTAAGTCAGAAAATAGCACGCACAGTCCGAAGTAAGTTAAAAAATTTATCAAATAGGTAGAATTCGTTTACGGCCACTGAGTACAGCCACTACGTCGATAAATAGGCACCCATAAAATAAATTGAGTTTAATCGTATAAAATGTTTCATTCCCATTTCAAAAATGCAAATTATTTACAATGGTGGTTTATGTTTTCAACAGAATTCAATATGTTCAGAGGATTTACGAAGTTCACTTCGAAATGTAGGCGGTCATCATACGTTATTTAAATTAAATGATTAACCTCACTTTAAAGTTTTGTGGAATTTATTAATTAACTTTTATATTCCAAGTGTCTATTATAATAAAATTGTATGCACATTTCATACAACCTACTAATTATTTCTTTTTAAATCTGGTATTTAAGGGATAAAGCTACCAATAAACACGGTTTCAAAAACAGGACAGATATTAGGACTTTCTGTGAATTAGGTACTGCCTTGGTATGTTTAAGTTCGTATAAGTAATGAAATATTTGACAATAGTAGGTAGGTACAGTTTAAATATCAGTGATTATCAAAACTTAATATCTAGAAAAGTTACAATATCTTAGGAGGTACCGGTATCCTAAGAAACTTAACTGAAGTTTTGATAATCGCTGATATTTAAACTAAACCTACCAACTATTCTTAAATATTTCATAACTTATACGAACTTAAACATAGCAAGGTAGTACCTAAATCCGAGAAAGCCCCCTTAGTAACTGTTAAAGTGTAAATAAAATAAAGTGCGGTCAAAGTTCGGGGAACAGTTTCATCATTATTGCTCATTACAGTCGCAATTGAGGCTCGCTCCAAGAAACTCGTAACGGTAACATTCTGCTAACAAATTGAAGTATTTCACAGTTTCCCTGGTTCCCTGTATTCTCTGACTACGTAGGATTTACATTAATGCATGTAAAGCCTGGGTTTATGGCGTGCTAGCTGTTTTAATTCACGCCATTTTTTATGTTGCTCTTTTTTCCTAATTGTTTGTAGTGCGAATTATAATTTCTCTAAAGGGAGATAGCTCTTCTCTCATATATCTACAAATACATGTAACTGTTTTATTTGAAAGTACAAAAATTTAAGTTACGCTAATGCGTAAGTTCGCGATGATTTGGACTAGTTCTTGACTGATTGGCCAGAGAAGGCAAAACACCGAGAGAGTTGGAATGGTCTAGGGGAGGCTTTGCCCAGCAGTGGGAATGAATAGGCTTAAAAAAGGCGTAACATAACATAAGCAATGGTTGAACCATTCCACTACATAGTGTTTCAGATTTTTCGACTAAAGCAATTTAATATGTTCATTATATTTAGCCAGTCTCTTATAGTGTGCATAAAGTGACCATCAATACCAACCATTTATTAAAATAGACTTTGAATCACGAGTGACATCAGTTAACTAGTTTATAGTCGGTTCTGAATAACCATCAGGGTAACCACCTGATTCCTAGAAGCCTTTTCTTGTTTACAATACGGTGAAGTCTAGGTACATAATCACATAATATTATGTTTACAAATGCAAAGCAATAATAATTTTTAAGTGTTTTGCTAAATTTGGTTTTTAAAAATGTACTAAATAAGAGAAATGATGAATAAAGGAATAATAATGTGGTGAATTTAAACCACATAATTATTATTGATCTTGCAACTCCTGGAACAATCAATTGATTATTATTTCATCGGGTACGTATTACAATACCGAAATTTAAAAGACCGTATTTTAAAATACCTATGGACGAAATTCCGAAAAATTAAACGCCGAATGATTGTTTGGTCGAAAGTTTTAAATCCCGAAAGTTTATTTGCCCGAAAGCTTAAAATCCCGAAGATCAAAATCCCGAAATTACATCCTAAACCCTACAATCTCTAAGACAATGACATGCAATACGTACCCGATCAGTTTACTCCGACCAAATAGGTTAGGTTACGTTAGAACTGTAACCAACTATGCGCGAGCCGAGCGAGCGTAGCGAGCGGTGCCGCGGGAGCTTTGGTCGCAGTAATAAAATTAGGGCACTTCAACATACCTAATTTTTTTTTTAATATACCCAGTTTCGACGTAGCGCTCGCCGGCCGCTGCCGCGGCACCACTCGCTTCGCTTGCACGGTTCACGCGTAGTTGGTCACAGTTCTAACCTAACCTATTTGGTCGAAGTAAACCGAAACTGTGTTGTAGTGCCATCTATGAGTAATTGCGGGAACTACGTCGCAGCTCTTTGGGATTTCATCCATCGGTATTTCGTCCATTCGGGATTTCGTCCATTCGGGGTTTCATCCTTTCGGGCATTTGGACATCGGTATTTTATGTTTCGATATAACAATTATCGGCATTTAAAACTTTCGGTATTTTCAATTTCGTTGTTTTGGACGTCGATATTTCAGTCATAGTTATTATGAAATTTCGGGATTTTAATACGTACCCATTTCATCAGCTAGACACTAAAACCAAAACCAATCGTATTCGAGAATCCTTATAATGCCTTCAGCAGAATTTAGTGATTGCCCAGCATTCTTATCAGTCAAGTTCATCGTTAACTCAGCTCAAGACCTTTCGGAGTTACCATGGTATTTACCAAAAGTCACTCGGTTGTTATATGAATTTTGAAGGAATTTTAACCTATGCGGCGCAACTATAAAGTCCTTTTTCCTTAAGCTAAAACAAACGATGAACTACGTGTGAACGATATGGTTTGGGCCCAAGCACTTAATTTGTGACTCACTAGAAATTACACCATCTATCTGTTTTAGGTAGTATTTTATGCCCGTTATAACCTCTCTTGTGTATAATCAGTGTACCTGATTATATATTACCTGGACAAAAAACATTTTTTTTATTTTTAAATCCCTTATCTTTAAAGACTTACGTTGTCACCGCAGCAGTTACCGCAGCAGCCACCACAGCAGCCACCACCGCAGTCATTGCCTTCTTCGGAGGATGAAGATGACGATGAAGAAGACGACGAGGAAGACGACGATGATGAACTGGAGTCACCACCACATTTGTTTCTGGATTTCTGTAATTTTATGAAGTCACTGGTAAGTCAAAATCAAAATCAGAGCATTTATTTCAAATAGACCAGTTACAGGCACTTTTGAACTGTCAAAAAGAAAAGGATGAAGCTACAGTCCCAAACATCATATTAACTGTGAGAGTAGGTACTGTATTTGCCCATTACAAAGCGTAGATCATAGACTGAGTGTCCATCCCAGTCCCGGTTCGGCGCCACTTCTTGCCAATTCTTTAGGAAGACATCCAAGTCGTCCCGCCATGTGTGCCCAGTTGTGGGGCAGTACAGGCCAGAATAATAAGTAACTAAGAAACTATTGCAATAACAGTAAGTGTCTGTCAAAATACAAAGATGTGGAACTTGGCTTGTCTGATGCTTTAGCTTTACAACGTGTACAAACTCCGTTTTGAAAGTGGACTTAATTTACTTGAATGGGAAAAAAACGGTAGTAAAGGCAGAATTCAGACGCAAATGTATAAACCCGTTCAAAATTCGATTTGGTACGATAAAATATTTATGCAAACACACAACCAGATGGTTCATTGGTTACAATAACAATCGGTACAATTAGTGATTGCAGGCGCCAATATCATATCCTTCACCCGTGATCTGGTCTAAATTACACCTAATTATAGTCGTTAATTCGTCATAATTGGCTAGACTAAAATAATGACACAATTAGCTCATATTTTTTGAGGATAAACAGATGTGAAGGTCGGAAGACCAATTTGGAACTGTGTCGTCAACGGAAGGGAATTACACGGTTAAGTTATAATTTTTTTAGTTGATCAGATAGGCTTGAAGGTCTAATTTTGAATGATGTCGTCAGCAGAATCGGATTATGACATAGTATGTTTATAAGGTCACTGTCTTAAGTGCTTTTGTTTTATTACTTTGTTTAAGTTTTAACATTTGGTACGAGTACCCAACACAGTCATTTTTAAGGAAGTCTGAGTCTTTTGGCCACAAAACCTTGCTCTAAAAGTCTTGCTTGTCTTGTCTTGTCTTGCTTTGTCTTGTCTTGCTAGTCTTGTCTTGTCTTGTTTTGCTTGTCTTGTCTTGTTTTGTCATGTCTTGTCTTGCTTGTCTTGTTTTTCAGATGGGTAAACAGATGAATTACATCACTTTGTTGACCTAATACAAAGACCTACTTGTAGTACTCAAACAACTTAAATAGCACATATGTAAGTCGTTAAAGGAAAATGCAGGTAAAATATTATTGTCATACTTACTTGGTCACACCGTGTATGACTGTAACAATAAGAAAATTTAGGTTTAGTGTACATCGAGTAAATTGAAAATAGCGGCTAAGTAGTTTCCATGAGCTACTGGCTTCTCTTCCACTATATTAATGACTAAATATGGCCATGTTAGAATTTCAACTCTTAATGCCGAGCCGGGCGTTGAAAGTCTAATACCTACTGCGTTTTTAATTAGGCATGCAATTAGGGTTTGCCTAGTGTTAATGAAAACGGTGTATAGTCTTGAACAGATTGATGCTGAGTAGGTAAAGGTTGAACCTAAAATACATGCTTTGGTGACTTTTAAATAGTTCTTTGGTGTTAGGTTATGTCTTAAACCATAGGCCTCGTTCCAACATCGTCTAATACTACCTCGATCATCATCATCTGCCTAGCCTTTTCCCAACTATGTTGGGGTCGGCTTCCAGTCTAACCGGATGCAGCTGAATACCAGTATTTTACATGGAGCGACTGCCTATCTGACCTCCACAACTACCTGGGTTGTGGGTACTGGGTAATACGATGCCACTTGGTAAGACTACTGGTTGTCAGACTTTTTGGGCCACTGACTACCTAACGACTGTCAAAGATCTACAAATGACACCCGGGACCAACATCTTAACGTGCTTTCCGAGGTACTGAGGAAACTCGGTATGTAATGGGTAGTCACTCCTCCACAGACAACGTAGGCAAGCACGGCTTAACCTAAAGATCGACCCGAGTGGCTATTATTATTTAACCACGAGCTCCTCGATCATACTACCTCGATCATATTATTACCTAACTCTCTCAAAGTATTAAGCGCAAAGATAATCTCCATTTTATGGGGTGCAATTCCAATTCCAATTCCAATCTTAAACTGGGGAACAACACGTAAAAACCCAATTATACTTTGCTCGAAGTGGGAATTAGACCTAGCCTTAAGAATCAGGGGTGTTGCAGAAGTCTTCAGACGGTTTCAGAATAGCAAAGTAAAAGATTTGTAAGGAAAAGATAGGTAGGCTGCCACGTTGATCTAGTGGTCGAAACTGTGACTGCTGAGTATGAGATCCAGGGCTTGATCCCCCGGATTGGCCAAAGCGTTATGATTTTTTTCTATTTGCACTTTTAAGCCAGCCTATGCTCTGGGTTGCGCCATTAACTTGCACCCGAATTGCATATCACACTTTTCTATCATAATCCGAAGTATTTTAAGGTAAATTCGTAAGCCATCGCTTCATTAATCGCTGTAAATTAACATGAATATTATTGAATTGTCAAAATGAGTAGCATTGGGAATACGAGTCGGGAACGCAATTTAACTCTCTAACTGTGGGTGGTGTAGTAAACCTGTCTGAGTCCTTCGGGGAATACACGCAAGATGCTATGTTATAATAATAAAATATTAAGACTTACCAAGAAACAGATTTCGCTTCGGTCATTGCCACTATGGCAAGTGTAGCCAACAGTAATAATATAACTTTGTTCATTTTGATGATTTACCTGAAATTAGGAAACGATTTGTTAATTTGTGTCAAACAATAAATCGCAGCTTTTTTTGCTAATATACTCTTCTATAACTTTTTTTTAGGAGTTGAACGTCAATTAGATTTTTTGATTTTTCACGACACAAATTCAAATTCATTTATTTTGTGAACATAAGCAAAAAAATAGTAGTAAAATAGATAAAAACACTGTTGAGTGCAACGTTAAACTATTATTAAAAAAAATAACATTGGCCAGACATAAAAAGCACAAAGACTCATCCTCATCGGCATGATTTGCACCTGAAGCCAGGTGATTAAAAGATGTCTGTTCTAAAAACTAAACTTCCGCCTACTCCCATACAGTGGTAACAGTGGCTGGCGGCAACACTCCTCAGTCTCCTTGTACTAATTACGACATTAGTATGTATGTCACCCTACCACTAACCAATGCTAAGTGCCATGCATTCCGACTTGGCTCTCTAATAAAACTGACTTCATGCACCATTAATTAACCTAACTAACGTGAATCTTAGAGCTTGTTTTACCGTCTCCGGAAAAGCGCCATGCACCAGATCATCATCTGCGTAGCCTTTTCCCAACTATGTTAGGGTTGGCTTTAAGTCTAACTGGATGCAGCTGAATACCAGTATTTTACATGGAGCGCCTGCCTATCTGACCTCCACAACCAGTTAGGACTAAGTAATACGATACCCCTTGGTAAGACTGGTTGTCAGACTTTTTGGGCCACTGACTACTAGTAACGACTGTCAAAGATCTACAAATGACAGCCAGGACCAACGGCTTAACGTGCTTTCCGAGGCACGGAGGAAACTCGGTATGTAATATGGGTGGTCACGAAAGCCCTATCCACCAGATAAAATTTTTAATAATTTACATTAAATTATCTTATAGATAAATTAATTGGGGGAGTAAAGCAGACACTAAACTTCCTTTTAAAAAAAATAAAAGTAATACTAACAGTATCGGAATTCCTGAAGAACTTTGAAACAGGTAACTTGATTTTTCACGAGAATTCACTTTAGCTCATGTATGTAGTCAGTGTCAGCGATTTGCATCGACTGAATTTTAGTATTTTATCACCAATATTATCAAATTTGGGTCAAATTTACATAACATTTAGCTTGAGTCAGTAAGGTCAGTACGATAGCACTGATATTGCAAAGAGATGCTCGTCCTCAGAAACCGATGTTACTATTAATTTAAATAATATACTTATGTTATGTCAAAGTTTCTGCGCATTATATATGTACGTACGTGCTGCGTTATCACTATTATTTTGTTGATGTTTTCCTTCATTCGCAGATAAGGTCAAAAAATTAGAAACCTTATTTGCGATAACGCCTCTATTTTTATTTCTTGTTGTCATTTTGTGCGTGGCATCACGTACCTAACATCTTAAGCGAGTGGTTGTTGATGAGTGCAAACTTAATAGTTAGTTTCTGTTGTTGTGCTTGCATAAGTCTTACATTTTTTAGATAGACGGACAGTTCGTTTCGAAAGGCTCCTAGAAGCGTTGCGAGTTCAAGACAGATAGACTTGTGATAATAAATATTTACATAATGGGTACTTCATTATCTTAGTTGTTTCGAAGAATGCTCTTATCAAAATAATAACACAATAATTCCTTGAATCCGTTAATTTTACAACAAAAGCTTAGATAAATGTATCTGCACTAAGCAAAAATTGAAGTTTATTTTAGCTGGTGTATACCGGTATGTTCCATGATATGCTGCCAACATTTCGCCATATCTGCAGTATATTTATTCTATGTCAGTATTGTACACGCTCAATTCACTCAGCTTTATCAGGATTATTCGATAAACACTCCACAGTCAGCGAGAAAACAAGCTCCTTACACAAATAGGGGATTTTAATATCCTTAAGTAGTGATAATACTGGCCTCTCGTATAAAAGACTTGCAAAGTAATCCACAGAGGGCGCAGCTATCGCGTGAATCTGCTTGAGTCATCTCATCCTTTTCAAATAAATAGGGTCCGAAAGATGTCTGAAAAGCAACGTTTTATTTTTTATCCATAATTCAATTGCAAACAGTTCTTTTAGGGTTATGTTGATGTCTTTCCTATGTTGTTTTTGCGATAAACGTGATGATGTTTTGTTGTTCTAAGTTGTAAACAGATTACCATAATGATTTTAGAGTCATAATTATTTTGATAATAATGAATACTTATTAGCAAAAAACTTATTATTTTTATATTAATTACAACGACCTAAAAGACCTACCTATCACAGTTGTTTGTTCGATCAAGGACACTAAAGTCGACTCACAATTTGCATACGTAAAAATATAAAATGAATAAAAAATGTTCGTAATTTTTCCAACAAGATAAATCATTTCCAACCCTTTCCAACCGCACAGACACGGAAACAGTCATTTGGAAAATTCTGCAGTACAGGAAGCCATACGTCACATTAGGCACGGCGCACACTCGCACACAGAGCAAAGCGTCCCGGGAACGTGTCGTGTGAACGTGGTGTGCTCTGCTCCGCTCGGCGCAGTTTATCAAACTCATTATCAAACGCCCCCAATGTACGCAAATAAATCGCTTTTATTGCCCAACTCCTACTTATTGAATTTACCTTTCAATACTAAACGTTACCTACTCTCAAGTAAAATTATGAACCGGTTTAAAACTTCTCGATGAAGTGGAGTTCGAAAATAGCATTATAAATTCACCGGTTTACAATCACAGCGCTACTTGGCGAAGGCAAAAAACCTTGGCGGGAAACTCGTTCTAACTTTTCCTATTTTTCTGCGTTAATTTCACCTGAACCCATTACACTTTGCAACAATTCTTAGTGAGAACGATTCTATTAGGCTGTTCAAATTGCATTTTAAATGACTTTCGGAGACTTTGGAGAGGACATCTTGGAGCCCTTTCATGTCAGCTGATAACTTGTTATTGGTTGGGATAATAAACATCTATTTTAATGTGCGTCCAGAAAATAATCTTAATTCAACTACTTATGTTACTGATTAGCACGAAGGAGCTCTGAAGGAAAAAGTTGCTAAATGACGTGAATTAGTTACAATTACTGTAATGTTGGCAAGCAACGTATGTATGTTTAATGTTGTTACGTAAGTTCAAATGTCATGTACCTTCTTTAACTTAACCTAGTAACAAACCAAAGTCGATCTCTCCGCACAAAGAATCCGAAGAGCCACTTGAAAGTATTTATGTTATGCAAATTCAAGGGCAGGAGTTAACGGCAGGTAATCATACCGTCCCCATAAGGATGAGACGTGGAAAGTACCTAAAGCGTAAAAGTAGTATCCAAGTTGAGCAATGAAATGTTAAGGATGAATAAGTTAATTGGCCCCCGGGGCGTATCGGCGGGCCCTCCTGTGGCACAGAGGAATGCATTTAAATTGGATTTTAAGAGTAGAAATCACCGGCGTTCTCTCCGCCTCTCCCAGCCTTGTTAGAGCCAATCTCAAAGTTTACGTAAACGAATAAACCTCCGCCGTGAAACCGAATTTATCGGTATCCATTCAAACTATATTTATCTATGAGCGTTCGCCCATTTAGATGAATGCTAAGCGTTGCAGGTTTGAAGTGCCTATTAAATATTAACGATGCCTTCATTTTGCAATCGAATGAAAAAAATTGTGAGGACTGAGAGATTAAGTTAATTAAAAAACGTAGATTAATAACACGTGTAACCTCTGGCGCCCCTGTTGTTCGCATGTTGGCACCTAAACGATAATAAAGAAATCATGTATCTTTTACAATTAACAATGTAGATAAAAAAAGATATCAAATTTTCTTCACAGTAGAATTTATCCCATGAATTTCCACGATTCGCAACAAGCATAACCATGCGGGGAATCCCCGCAAAAGACAAACAGTCTGCGTTGGGTTGTTGACTCATTTAATATAATACTTTTTGTGGCCTTTATTTTACCCTTCAAAATATTTTTTAAATGACCTGCAAAAAGTTAGTCTAAAATTTGTAAGTCAAATTAAAAAATATACAATTGAGAATCGTTTCATATTTACTACACACATGAGCGATAATGACATAATTTCAGCAAGGTTTAATTACTTCTGCTGCAAATATTGAAATAATTAAGTGTTGAGAAATTAAACGCGAGAGCTCTCGTAATATAGCGTTATGTGCTAAGGACTTACAAGGGTTTATTTGTACGTAATCGTTACAGGCTCACTGGAATGAAGGATTAGGTAAGTAGTAGTATTTTGCAGCTTTGTGACTTGCTGAAAAATAATAATTGAAATCATTGCAGCTGGGTGCCATGTGTTTATACTAGGTAGTTATTTAGCTGGTAACCATATTTACATGGGTTATATGCTACGTGGCTTTGAACTCAAGCAGGGACTTTGTTCAACTCATTTCATCACCACACCATCATTTATTAGCAGTGATAGCCTAGTGGTTTGACCGTCGGACTGCTAAGTCATAGATCTCAAGTTCGAACCCAAGACACGCCTCTGATTTTTCGGATTCATGTGGGTGTTGTATAATTATCACTTGCTTCGGTGAAGGAAAAGTTCTTGAGGTAACCAGCATGCCTGAAAGATATTTCTCGGCAGCATTTAAAGCCAAGTTAGAGGCCTATGGGCGGCATAAAAACTCTGACAGCGGGTTAGGCTCTAACAACACGATAAAGAAGAAGATCACCACAGCTCTCAAATCGGTGAAAACAAAATGTGAAATATCGTCGTAAGAGAATCGGTTGTTCTAGAACAAAATTCAAAAATTTGAAGCCATGTGGCATCCACA
Organism: Noctua janthe; assembly: GCA_910589295.1. Lineage (NCBI taxonomy): Eukaryota > Metazoa > Arthropoda > Insecta > Lepidoptera > Noctuidae > Noctua > Noctua janthe. The sequence continues at coordinate 9,111,098 of OU342560.1, forward strand.
AACCCACACTGGGACCGCGAGGTGGATTATGATCCTCTCCTTCACAGAGAGAAGGACGGCATCCCAGCAGAGGGACTCATATAAGCTGATTATACTTTATGACATGCTATATACGTTATTATTTAGTTTAAAAAAAGTATTTTTTCTTTTTTGTGTCACGTTTGTGTTTTCGTATGAAAAACAGTTTCTATTTCTTCATCAACTATACTCGTTAACGTCGTAACATTTTGAAGAGGACCTAAGTCGAATTAATGAATGTATCCCCAATGTACATAATTAACATTTGCGAGACATTACTCAAGTGACCTCGCCTTCTATAAATCTCGGCAAGGATCTGTCTTCTCGCTCGGGAACCTTCTGTATTTTTATTTTATGTAAGCTCTAAACACAGGTTTTTTGTTAGTGTTTTATTTGGAAATGGACTGGCGTGCCACACTTTAAGATTCAGAATATTTTCTTAAGGTCATTTAGGACGAAATTAATTTTATTTTGACTACCATTATGTATATACCGTATCAGCTCGTGGCTAAATAATAACAGCCGCTCGGATCGATCTTTAGGTTAAGCCGTGCTTGCCTAGGTTGGTCTGTGGATGGGTAACCACCCATTACATACCGAGTTTCCTCCGTGCCTCGGAAAGCACGTTAAGCCGTTGGTCCCGGGTGTCATTTGTAGATCTTTGACAGTCGTTAGGTAGTCAGTGGCCCAAGAAGTCTGACAACCAGTCTTACCAAAGGGTATCGTATTACCCAGTACTAACTGGGTTGTGGAGGTCAGATAGGCAGTCGCTCCATGTAAAATACTGGTATTCAGCTGCATCCGGTTAGACTGGAAGCCGACCCCAATATAGTTGGGAAAAGGCTAGGCAGATGATGATATGTATATACCGTATCATATCATGACCGTGCTATGAACTTATCAGGCACAGAAAGTAACATGACACGGACTACTATGCCCACTAGAACGTATCAACAGCGTATCATACCCGTTTATAACGGGCATAGAATCATCATTAAACGCGGTTATAACGGGGCAGAACTGTTTAGTAGGCATAGTCTCATCTTTTTCAATACAAAGAATATTTTTTAGGGTGATACGTTCAATGTTCACAGCGCGGTCATGGTATAGTACGGTGTAATTGGCAGCAACCTTTATAGGAGACAAAATTTAACCTCCGTGTCTTGATGGAAAGAAATAATATTGATGACTTAGTCCAGTATATCTTTTATGATATAGATAACTTAATATCAATATTTTAAAATACCAGGCTTTGTAGATTGTTGAAGCCTTATGACGTATGTACATTACACCTACGACCAGTTTTGCATCAAAAAATATTCTATATAGCTAGACAGACATCAGACTGATCGTGTAATTGAATGACGGTTCGGGCGATATGTTCAGAATACCAGATTATTGAAATATTATGATAATAAATGTTCACCAGATTAATTTGAATTGACATCTGCACGTTTTTACGTTCTAATTTAATTAGGAGATACAAAAATAGATGCATTAGGAGACCAATGCACGATTAAACTATAAATAAATAATGCCCTGGAAAAAACGCACTTTTTCAGCATACTACCAATTAATTATATTAGACAGAGACTATATTCACAATTCAGAAAATTAGAAACGTTTTCACAAACTCCGGAGAGGCACTATCCACAGAAATAATAAAAGAAAACAGTTTTACCTATCTACTGGATAAGTTAACAAGATCTTTTTGGAAGTGATAAAAGAAGCCATCAGATACCAGAACCAATCTGCAATCATTTCGCACGAAGCCATACAATTATAGCGACTCCTAATAAATGACCAGTCGGCGAAGAAAAATCATCGTGCAATAATAATCGAACATGGTTTATTTGATGCTTAGTAAGTTAATTAACCGATCACATAGAACCTCCGTTCATCTCGTAACACATTACGGTAATGGCCCACTATCAGCCTTACGTTCGCGGCACCTTGTAATGACACAGGACTATCTCCCACCTTACTAGATATCAATATGTTTAATTAGCAATTATTTTTCTGATTTACGTAATATCGGGGATATTTTTCGAATAGTGTGAGAAGTTATGGAAGTGGAAAATTAATCAGACGATTACAGAACTAATACAAGGTGTAAACGGACGCAGCTTTCTTTATATCAAATTAAGTAACTGTATGCAAAAAATATTGCTGCGAAACGACTTTTTTTAGGGGTAAAAAATCACGCTTGACGGTAGGACTCAATGCAACGCACTCTAAACATTGTGCTAATGGATGCAATAAATAATACGGGGGTCAAGGAGGTATTTAAAGTAAAGTTATAATATTAAAAATTTGTTTTTTTTTTAATTTGTGGAAAAGTTGGGAGTTTGTCCCCCATATCTTCGTAACTAGACGGTTCCCATGAATGGTCCAGAACAAAAAAAATGGCGGGGAGAAAAAGTGCCTTTCAGCTTCATGAAGGGTATTTATACACCCATTATTTTCTATTGCAGGCCTCTATCAAAACATACGTTGGCACTGACCGCAAATAAAACCAAAACTGAACTAGAGAGACATTAATTTTCCTAAGCTAAAAATAAATTTCGATAAAATTGCATATTTTAAAGACGATGTTTTGTTGAAAATAGCCGTTATAAACAAAACGGAAAACAGTGAAACACATTTGTATCACTTTTGGAAAACAATGACAACCATCAACAGTATTGTGGAGCTTTCTATATTTATTCTCGTCTCCTGCTTCAATACCTGAGCCACATGTACACAACTCTAAAACTACCTACCATGCCATCACTATTGATCACAGACCGACGTCCTCACGATCCAAGCTACATCTGCTTAGCTTATTACAGCGACGGTGAGGAGCGGTCTCGGGAGAAATCCAATGGTATTGTTGAATTTTCGCAAATGGCCTGTGCCGTTCACGCCGCACGCCGAGGCCTGACAGCTGGGGGAGCTGGGACACTATTACTTGTCTCATGAATAAGTACTTCATACTGTATGTACGAGACGTCTACTGACTTCTTGTCATATGCAACTGTGGCTGTTTGCGCGTTTGAATGACGATTGTGCTTGAAAATCTCTCTTTAAATCGAGTTAAATTCACCCTTAAATATTAACAAATAAGGTGTCGTATTTGTTAAGAAATAAACACTAACTAAATACCCAACCTCCATCACAGTGACAGGTTATTCGTGTAACAGCAAAACATACATACATAATTTGTAACCCATTATTCTGCATCAATCTCAAAGCATAATAAGAAATTCAACCCCAACATATGGGTCTGACCTTTCATGATACGATATTCCGATTTGTGTTCAACCCCCTGAATTTTTGTTACTCATCCACTAACCTGACCGGGCCTGTCCACTTAACTTGAATAATGATGTGCGAGGAAAAAGGATCGGTGAGCCGAACCGGCAAAATGCGAACCGCCGAGCAACCCGCCGCCCGCCACGCCGCCGTCGAACCCCACGATTGAAAAACTAATGTAGAACTTTCCTTATAATCTCCTTTAAATCTTGAGCTATTCATTATTTATGTAGAACTCTTTCTCTGTGAAAAGAAGAATAACAAATCTAAAAATGTTTGTTTATACTTTACGGTCGTGTTTTCTAAGCATACCTAATTAAAAATAAAATCTCGTGTGACATAAAATCTGGATGAGGCCTAATAATAAAATGTAAGCAGAAGGCGGCGATGTAGTTGCGGTGCGTAACCCCGTGGAAAGAAAACGGCTTTCTTTACGAGCTATTCCGCTGAGCCAATATTTCTCCGCGACAGTGCTCGGCATCATAAAATAAAACGAAAAATTCCAGAGCACTGCCTCCAGCCGCCATGAAATCATAAGAGGCGAGATTTTATGCCCTATCGGCCAACACACTTCGTCAGGTGATTAACATCATAAATAATACTTAGATATGAGCTTTATTGTTCTCTTTCGTGGAATGTGAAGATATAATTATTTTCACTAGTCGGTTTAATGAAATTATTCAAAAGTAAGTGGTTTCCTGAGAACGTATACTTTGCAAATATGCTACATTTGCAATACGGCAGTACCATCACGAATTATCATCTTGTGTTAGAAATCATACTATAGGAAAATATGAGAAATTCTACTTTTTTCAGAACGAATTTCTTCCCAAAGCCCAAATCGACAACTCAAATTATAAATAAGAGCAAACAAAAACAAATATTTACATTCATACGCCTCGAGCTCGCTGCGACTACGCGAATGGGCGTGTGGAGTGCACTTATTATGTTCTGCGCTCGAGTCGTACGACAAGCGCTTGACAAAATACTCTGCCAATTGTGTCGGAGTACCGCCCTCAATTGTTCCACATGAAAAATGGCCTATTCGGATTGTTCCCGAACAAATGCGTGCCGTGCGGGTCATTACGCTTTGTTTTAGGTATAAGTACGACAAAAAATTCGCTGTGAAAAAGCTGAAATTTTGGCTTCCGCCCTCTTGAGTTGTGAGCAAGCAGTGTTTAAACTAAGGCCAATTGTTTCGCCTTGAAAAATTATTTCCCGCAAAAGAACAAACATACCTATTCTTTTATTTAAAGCACAATGGAGCTTTATAATACGTGTTCCATTCTGTAGTAGTTCTCTATTGTCAGAAGATGCCTACAGTTTGTGAAATTGGTAGAAAAATATTTAAGATGAAAGTTGAAGATGGAAATCATAACAGAGATTTTACTGCTCAACGAGCGATTGGAGCGAGTATGCCAAAGATTGTTTCAGAGCTCGAGCGGGATTGAGGCGATAATAACAATGTCATCACTTCCTCAATCTAACTTCTTCAATATTTCCTGTCGAACCGATCCGCTATAAATTTTTATCCGTCTGGAATATTTTTATTCGGATCCGTTTCGTCCTCTCGGTACTCTTTTAAGTATAAAAATAGAATTTTATGAGAGACATGTTTAGACGAAACATCCTTTGGTATGAGCTATCAAATAAAGATGGGTGTAAAAGATAAACCTACTGTAACTAATTTTTCAATGGAATGAAAGATTTTTATAAAATAAATAAAAAGGGTGTCATTCGTCCCTTTGCTATCCTTAATTTAGACCTTCTCGGAATTTTATATCAAACTTTATACCTAGTATGAAAGAATGTGCTTTTTCTGAAAATACCAAAAATCTGTACATCGCAATTGTTTTCCAAACCAGTACGACTGCATTAGAAAACATGGTCATTTTTCTGGCATTTTTTTTTTGTAATTTCTACATACTCAGATAGTTATTATAATATATCACTAGATACTCACTATTTCATGATTTGATTGACTTCAACTATACATGGACTATCACACATCCAAAAAACGACAAACAACGTTTTGTGCCGTTTAGAAATCAAACACACTACCCGCAGCACGAATACCAACCCCCCAATGACTGCACCAGTAGCGCCAACAAAACAATTATATGGTCTTATAATCACATTAATTGCCCTAAAACGGTCTCGATAACTCAAAGTAACGAACAATTTCTAGTAATTACTTCTTGGAATCTCGACATGTTTACATACGTGTTTACATGTCAATTTACGGTCTTCGTAATTAAACTAATCGTAACAATGAACGGCGTGGTTTACAATGGATTAATTTACGTAAATAAATTAAACATTTTAGAGGGATACGTAACTCTCATTACGGTAATTATGTGGAGTTACAAAACAAAAGAGAGAGCGGCGGAGAGCAGCGGTGGCCCAGTGGCGGAGACCTCGACTTACGAGCAGTAAGTCGTGGGTTCGAACCCAGCCAGGCGTATTACTTTGTGTAAGTTATTTCATCACCACTGCTCTCAAAACGGTGAAGGAAAACATCGTGAGGAAACCGGCATGTCCTAGAACCAAAAATTCGAAGACATGTGACATCTACCAACCCGCACTGGGCCCGCGTGGTAGATTATAGCCCATTCCCTCTCATAGAGAGGAGGCCTGCGTCTCAGCAGTGGGAACATTAATAGGCTGATTATGCTTATGCTATGCTACAGAACAAAAAAAAACCACTCAGCTGTTTCTTTCAATTAGATTTCTCAACAATTTCATAGAGCGCACTTATATCACAAATTGCTAAACACTGCTTGTTGGTCTAGTGGTCGCAAGCGCGACTGCTAAGCAAGAGGTCCTGGGTTCGATCCGGGATAACACTAACAATAACACTTTCCCCGGGTCGGGCAAAGTGTTATTGGGTTTTTCCATCAGGAATTTCTCGGTAGAAGCCACTGAGTCTGGATTTGTGCCCGATTGATTGCAATGGGCTTGCCCCCTATTACTTGGGAATTAAAACATAACTGGCAAAATGTGATAGACCTTTGCCTCTCTTGAACTCTTGGGGGATTACAGGCGTGATGTTATCCAAAAAGACTTTTCATGCAATCCATTGTGCTTAAAAGACTTTTGATGAGCAATAGAAAATAAATAACCGTCATCTCCAAAAAACCGTCAAACATAATAGCCATCAATGCGACGTAAAAAATAGGGATACGATTTAAGACCCATAAACGCAAGATACATCTTAGCTGTCAGAATGATTTTTCTAAATACCAAAACTGAAAAAGGAGACAATTATTAACTTATAGAGCGTTTTAAAGCGATATGATATAAACCACTACCCTCTCGCAGGATTTAAGGATGATGATTCCTGCTTCTCCTGCGATCATGAATTTATTTGCTCAACAGGAATGAGAAAATATTGCTTGTACCCATCGTCATAGCAATATTGTCTCTATCTACAACATTGTACGTAAACATAAAGTAATAAACTGTCTTCAGAATATTGATTGCAATGATCATTGAATAGGCACTTGATCTTACACTTCAAAAAGTTTTTGTCACTTAATTTATTCGTAGCTCGGCGTAGCTCAGCGTAGCACGACATAGTCCGGCGAAGCTCACCTAAGCTCGGTGTAGCACGGCGTAGCTTAACGTAGCATGGCGTAGCTTAGCGTAGCCCGGCGTAGCTCAGCGTAGCACGACATAGTCCGGCGAAGCTCGCCTAAGCTCGGTGAAGCACGGCGGAGCTTAACGTAGCATGGCGTAGCTTAGCGTAGCCCGGCGTAGCTCAGCGTAGCATTGCGTAGTCCGGTGTAGCTCTTCGTAGCACGGCGTATCACGGTGTAGCTCGGCGTAGCATGGCGTAGCTGGGAGTAGCACGGCGTAGTACGGCGTAGCTGGGATTATAACGGCGTAGCACGGCGTAGCTCTACGTAGCACGTCGTAGCTCTACGTAGCACGTCGTAGCAGGGCGTAGCATGGCGTAGTCCGGCGTAGCCTGGCGAACCTCGGCGTATCACGGCGTAGCACGGCGTAGCGCGGCGTAGCCCGGTCAAGTTTTCAAAGAAATACCAAAACTAACACAACTCAAAACCCTTTATCATTCTTAATACCCGCTGCTGCTTATGAAACCAGCTAAACGAGACGGTTAAGGCCATAGAAATTTTGATTTGTATTGCATAATAATTCAAAGAAAAAGACAACGGTCTTGGATTCAAGTTTATTATATCATGATGTTCAAGTCACATACAAAAGTTTTGCTAAGAAATTATATGGAAAAGCCTACTTATATGTATAAACATATAAGTGGGCTTTTACATATAATTACTTAGCAAAACTTTCCGCGTATACGAGCGCCGAAATAGCAAATAATAGGTACGTTCCAGGGATGATTTTTTTATCATGCTATTCGTAAAAGTTTTAAGAACTTCCATTTGTATAGACCCCATTGCTTAGAACCAAATGTCTTTACTAATATCTTAGGCATAGACAACAATAACAAGATCCAACACCCACAAATACTCCACTCACGAACACACTCACACGTCTCCTTTAAAACATTATCACCTCAAGTTATCGGCGGAATGAATGGTCATTAATTAATTAGGTTGAACCCTTTGCGATGCGTCCCCAAAGCGTCGTTACTTAATTAGCATTACTCATGGGCTGGTCCCCGCTCCACTAGATACCGATAAGATAAATTGTTACCTTACCTTTTTACCTGCGTGTTAGTATGTTGAGGTAAACTTTAGTCCTGACCAACACAGTAAATAGAAATAATCTTAATCGTAAACATTCGGGGACAGTACTGGAAGGACATAATCATATTTTATTCACTTTTGATATACCACCAAATTCAGCGATGAAAAAAACACTGCTCTCAAGATGTTAAAGGAAAACAACTACATCAAGAAAGAAAAAACCAAAATTGCTTTGTAAATAAGTATGTCCTGAACATGGTCTTGAACCCAAAATTACATAACACTTGTAACATCTACCAAACCGCACTGGGCCCGCGTAAAAAATATTGCCCACTCGCTTTCACTGATAGGCAGCAAGTATCCCAGCAGTGGGAATATTATAGACAGATCATCCCAAGCTAATTGTAGCCACAGTCTGAATATTTGCTAGCAATTATCAGTATGACCATCCTGAAAAAAAAAAGGTCTTTTTATCATACAAGAAAAGTAAAAAGGATAGCATTTAGCCACCGAAACGTTCAAAGAACTACTCCTAATATTCACGTATCTATTTACAGTAGACACTGTGATAGTTGTTAAAGTGGAACCACCCCTACGCCGAGTATTTATTTTTAAACTTCAGTAGACCGTAACAGGTAACGTATGACCTTGCGTTATACTGCTATTTTGCTCCACAGGAAAGAACGCGGCGCTAGCATTATTCAAAGCCAGACTTTACTAATGCATTTTATGGTCGAGGGTAATATTTACGAGGCCCAGGTGGACGCAAAAAACGTACGTAAGCACCTCATCGGGGCCGATTTTAATATTAGTTTAACGCCATATTACTACGAAGCTCATCCCTAGCTTAAAAATACAGTTTAACTTATGAATATAAAAGAATACGAGAAAGAAATAAGTTAAGGTCTGAAAAAAGCCATTCTGCAACAAATAAGTAGTTATTTATTTTTATCACCGCGTCCTAATTGCTTGTTATCTTTCTTTTAGCACCCAGGACTTAAGAAGCCATTCTATAATCCCTGTATTAAGAGTTATACGTGGCGAGGGATTTGAAACGTGTTTTCCCCTATTTTCGGAGGCCAAGCCGTCGCGTCCCGCTATCCTTAGGGATTTAATTCCGAAAAACCTCCATAAATATTTCTTACAGTATTTGTATCTTCCTTGGAGTATCGTTAGCACAATGTTTCCCTTTTTCCTCTAAACCGGGTTAGCATCTGCTCCCACAAACTAGATTGTCTACACACCAACACAGTACACACACAGCGCGAACCAAGTCTACAGTTACTGTTGCGTAACAAACAACTAAAACTATTATTAACAGTACCATCCCTCAAAAAGACGAACATTTTATATCAATTAGTAGGCTGTTGGGAAAAATATGAAAACAATTTATCTCTGTGAGAATACTAGTCATTTGTTTTGATTACATCGCACTGTAATCAACATTTTGTAGAGATCTACGATACAGTTATATAGATAACTGACTGTCATATAAATGAAGTGACGATGATGGAAAGCGTAACATAACATCACAACATGTAATCTCCAAAGGGTTAGGCAGAGGTGTACACCCACATTTCGCCAGTTATGGTTACGTCCCATGCAATAGGGGGCGGGCCTGTTGCCGTCAACCGGGCACAAATCCAGTCACCGTGGCTGCTACTGAGCAATTCCTGATGGAACCCAAACACAATTGGCCCGACCTGGCAATGGAACTCGGGACCTCACGCTCAGCAGTCGCGGTTGCGACCACAGGACCAATGAAATTATTGTAAAATCCTTGTCTATTTTGAGCTTTAGTGCAGATTGCTAGAGAACGTGTACAATTGCACTTATGGCACCTGGCAAGTGCCGAACGTGACAAACAAAAACGCTTTAATACATTTGCTCCAACGTCATTACAGTTTATCGGTACTTTGGCGCGAACCCGAAATAAATAGCCGCTATCAAACAGCGATTACACAAACTGTTCACAAGCTCATAAAAAGACAAACATTACGAAATCTCTGATGTCAAAGAAAAATAAATCGGCAATAAAGTTTAACTGCTCAACAATAATGTTATAATGGTTGTAACAAAACCGATATTTTATAATATTGACCGAACAAATTGAGACCTACAGTGGCGAAGGTTTCATACAACTCGATTCCTACTGGCTTCCCTTTGAAAAATGGCGCAGTCAGTATTCTATAGACTAATAATATAATCTCATTAAAGATATGTACTCCGTTTTATCTCTTACAAAAATTGGCCCTTCGCTACTGGAGACCTATATACTCTTTTTCACTTCAAAATTGTTCAGATACTATGCTTTATCTTCTACATATATTTCCGTTTCAGTAGTGCAGTAAATTTCACTTATGTAACCTGTGTCTTGACCTAAGTTAGACTACTTCGTCACTTCCCGTGGGCATCGTAAGAGGCGACTTAGAAAATATATCAGAAAGATGGACAGTACTTTGCATTTCTGTGCACGATCTTACAATTTCTTACTGCCTGTGTTAGGTCTGTACAAAAAGGCTTTAGTACTCATTAACAGCAGTGGTAGACCCCTGCTGTTAAATACCAATTGAATAATAAAATAAAAAATACTTGATAACTTTTTACTTAACCACGACGAAACTGCATATTCAAATCAAAATCAAATCAAATCAAAATCATTTATTTCAATCCATTAAGAATCATATGATGCATACATTTGTGACAAAATGTGTGTGTGTGTTTTGTTTGTGTGTGTATTACGGTATCTATACCACCTAAAAATTACGCATCAGACCTGTGTTGTACAAATCTTACACCAACCGAAAAAAGTTATCCGCGTCATTGACCAAAACCCGACAACAACCGTTGGGCAATAGCCCACCAAACCCAACACCGGTGTGGTCGGCAGGTCCTAACTTTTCTTTGAGAATAAAAAAAATATGCGGCTAGTATATCCTCTACGCCGTAGTAAACCAATACACGTTTGATACTTTTTAAATACACTCTCTCCCTCTCTCTCTCTCTCTCTCTCTCTCTCTCTCTCTCTCTCTCTCTCTCTCTCTCTCTCTCTCTCTCTCTCTGATACTTTTTTTTTTTCTGAGGATATTCAGCTTGTATAATGCTCTCTTGGACAATACAGCTTTTTTTTTATAGTGGATAAATGCCCAGGCAAAAACTAGTGTTGCAATAAATATTGACAAAGTTAGTCGAACTCCTAATAATATTGACTATGGATTAGCTCAATTACATTATTATTGTATCAGTAATAATACGGTTTGTGTGCTGTAAGTTAATCACAGTTCAGTGTCCAATAATGAATTGTTAACGGAGTTTATGCTGTTCAGCAGGGGTGATCGTTGCAGATGATTGTTTAAGATGTCTTAGGTTTACAATTTAGAAACTTGAGAGATTTGTTAATTATTAACTAGCTTTTGCCCGTGGCTTCGCTCGCGTTAATTTAGAAATCGACAATCAATTCGAGTTGTACTCTGCTTGTAATAATATAATTCAATCATGATTCGAAAGTCACGTGGCGGCATCTATTATCATAAGAACGTTATTGTTGTTTTCCTCGGAAATAATACTTTTTTCGGGATAAAAGGTAACCTATGTCCGTTTCTGTAGACCTGACAACGTATATGCTAAATTACAGGATGATCGGTTCAGTGGTTTAGGCGTGAATAGGTAACAAACAAACTTACTTTTGCATTTATAATATTAGTTAGGAAAATAGAATTAGGATTTTTCTGCCCATAATAATAAAAAATCCCTTCATTTTTACCTCCAAGTGACGGGGTTTGTGTCCAAATTGAGGGAGATTTTATTATTTTCCAGGTGCCACTGCCAAGGTACTACCAAGTACACTGACGGTCTGCCACTTTTCACCCTTAAGCCCTAAGTAATAAGGTCGAAAAGTGGTCGACCGTCAGTGACTCGGTAGTACACAAGAAAATGATAATAAGATTGAAAAAACAACAAAATCATTCGATCTCAAAGCTGAAAATATCTACGAGTTTATCGATTTTATGGTCCTTAACGTTCGCATTATGCCATTTACCTACTTTCGCAATAGATTTTGTTCGGAAAAGGTAGTATAAATTTTATTGCTGATATTTTGAAGGTATCGAAACTCGAGCTTAATTGCAATTCACGCCATTCACGTTTATGTGCTTGGCAAAAACATCTGGCCTCTTGATTGCTTACGTTTTTATGTGCACTTAGGAACTCAAACATCACTCCCGGGGAAAATGTATCCAGATACCTAAATAATGCAATCACAAAGCTCACATTTATTGCCATATCGTAATTTTTATTTAAATTGCGAGGGAAACATTTTAAAGCAAGAGATCTACGTGAAATTATCTTAGTTTTGAAGTTACTATCACATAATCTTTTGATTGTAAAGAGCTACAGGTCTGGTTTGCCAGATTACAATCTTCGTGGAGTTCACGCCACCTTGACTGGCTCCATTAGCAAATTAGCTGTATTTCTGATTACATTTATGTCCCCGTAGCTTTTCATCACGTCTATTGGTTTGAGAGGTAATTTTTTTGACTTTATAGGTACTTCGAAATTCATCAATTCAATTAAAAACCTAAAAGTACCCTACATACCTATACAAGCATCGTATTATTTCATTGGTATTTGTCTATATAACATGTTATGTTAAAAGTTAGTATCTCTAATAATGGTCTCGTGAAAGCGAAACCGTGTATCTCGATCCTTTGGGGATTTTAAGTAACCACATCGTGAGGGTCAACTGAAAGGTTTGACCATTCAACAAGCATTCGCAATTGGAACAATGGATATGTACACAGACCAACTCTAAATAGCCGATCCTTGTTGTTTTTTTAGGAGCATTTTTCTTTAAGTCCAAAGAAAAAATACTATTTGGTTTCTTACTGAAAATCTAACAAATAACGAAAAAAGAAAATTGAGAGAAACTCAATATTTTTTGCGCTAGTTATTTTCAGGTGAGCCATTCACTTCTACAGCGAACATTCAAATATCATTTCGCATTACAGTTTCAACGAACTAGCGAATGAAATATGAATTTTAGAGAGTCGTACCAAAAAGTTAGTGCGCCTATAAATTCATTTTTATGACACCCACTAAATAAGTTATCCATACATATACGCCGTTAGTAATAAATACAATGCAGACAGATGGTCACAGGCTACGCATGCACGTACAGACCATTTTATTAAATAAAAAAATATTTCTTTATTTTAGCTATACTTCTGAAATAACATTTACGTAATGAGACCTTTTACAGAAGTCAAAACAAACATAACACTTTACTTTTTAAACCGTCTAAAACCAACAACAAACTCTACGTAATAAACTAAATCAAAGTCAAACAAGAGCCAGCATTACGCAAATAGTTGCCCAAAACTAAAATAATAAGATGTTGAAGCGTAACAACAGCCGGACACGGGATAAGGGCATTTGAATAGCCCCTAGATGGCGTTAGTTATTCAGCTCGCGACTCGCAGGCCGCCGCGCTCGCTCGTAAATCAAACTCGCCATTCGCTTATGCATTATACAGTTTTATTTGTGCGAGTCCGCTGAATAGGTAATAAACTATGGCAGGTGAAATGCCCTGCGTGTTCGAATGCGCCGAGAATTTGAAACGTAGGCAAATATACGTCTGTTTACTACGCTGTGGAACAACATATAGTGTGGTGATTGGATTACGTGTTTTGGTGGTGTGGTGACGTTCTGGTCTGGTTTTTTAATGGGTTGCGTATAATTCTGTGATTGCATTTGATTTGCAAATGGATCAAAACTATAGAAACGCTATAGATAATGGAAAGACTTTTTCTGAAAGCTTAATAGTAAAGTGCTTGAAAAAAAGTAAATGTAAATTACGATACCTGACAACCTCATAATGATAATGTTAAAATATGATCAATATTTTCAACAACCTTTCGACCTAAAAACTTCAAGTCTAAAACCTATTAGCCTACTAATTAAAAGCACCATCTCATTTGCTAAACAGCGCAGGTTATTAGGCATTTTCGAAGGTCCCCCCATCTCTCGACGCGACGGAGCAGAAAATTCACTGCGGTCCTCATTCCACACGGCCCTGCATACTAGAACGTACGTCTGAGGCCAGCCTGCGCTAATCCTCTTACTAATTTCATTATTTTAGTATCAACTTTTTAGCTCATTTTTTTATTCATTCAATTTAAAAGGATTGTAGCTTGAAATTTTGCAGGGTTTTCTGTAAAGCTGTTCGTGTGTGAGTTTGTGAATGAGGCATTTTGTAGTTAGATTTAGAAAGACGTTTTTCAAGTTAGTTTTTTTTTATTGTGTATGAAAATCTGTGTGGGACTAAGACATCGATAATTTTTCAGAACTGGTTTTTTTTAAAGGTTTTTTTTTGTTAGCCTGATCTGTCTCACTTCTGGACAAAGGTCTCCCCCATTCCTTCTACTCCTCTATGTGTTGTGCTTCTTCTCTGTCGATATTCAATGAAAAGAAGGCTTAACTTTGTTGGGATTTTGGTTGAGGAACTCTTGTGTGATAGTCCAATATTTTTTTACATGACTTAACATCAACAGAAAATAAAACAAATATATGTCCCTCATTTTGATCAGGACAATCGGACACAGCAAAATAAGCATACTTTATAGGTTGTATTGATTTTATTATTATTGCACAACAGATACAATCCGGACGCTGCTCACCATTCATGTTAATGAAATAGCAAATAAAATGATCGTAATTACGGCAACGTTTTTACTGCATTGTTGGGAGCCCGTCGCCGAATCACCTGGCATTACTGTTGCGACAATATTTCCAACGAATTGGCTATTTATTCAAGCACCAGACATTATAACTTTTGTAATTACAATATCAACATTTACGTTGCATTACCCTCGTTCGTCATACCACCGCTTAAGGATCCTGTTTGACTTAACATTTTGTAGGAATTTGTTATGATTTTGAAACCACATTTTCGGTTTAGATAAACAGATGTTGATTTAACTTTTAAAAATCACAATAGAATTCTTTTTTTTTCCACGTGTTAGCTACGACCTTACAGTTTTCAATTCTTCTTCTATCATTACTAGGAACTAACAAACAATGCTGCAGAAAAATAATTGAAAAGAGCAGGAGACTGGGGAAAATTGTAGGAAACTGAGAAATGTTCTAAATTACCAATCATTAACCAACATGGCAACATTATGAATAAAGTATTACCTTGTTAGTATAACCAAGTACCTATACAAGGTGGAAGGTAAAAAGACGTGTGAAAAGAAAAAAATGCTTAATAATCTATCATTGTGCCAAATTTTATCCAGATCCGTTCAGCCGTTCTGACGTGTTTGAGTAACAAATATCCATCCAAACTATCGCATTTATAATTACTACTATAAATTAGCTAATAACATTGTTAGGTTGAGGGAGCTGGATATGAAAGCCACAGACTAAAGATTTCCCGATCTGTTTGCAAGGCGCCCCGCATTCGCTAGTCGCGTCACTTTGTCTGGAGCTCGCCTTATAATATGATATTCAATGCGAGTGACAGGTAGAAACAGGCTATCAAAAGGAATTTAATTGGATTTCACTTTGGCTGCCTATGTGCTTCACATACATTAGATTACAGACTTTGAAAATAAAGGGAAAGCTTTGTTGTTACTAATTATTTTAGCAACTAGCACGGAGTAAATAAACTAGGTAGTTACTCTATTATAATAATTTTAAAGTGAACAAGCTAAAGCTTTTCACAAACTAGAATATTTCATGAAGTTGGCTCCAAATCAAGCTTTTTGTAATATTGTGACATTAATTTTTAAAATATAGGTATTTGTCCATTTTTTTATACCTACCTATGTGTTAGAACAGAAAAAAGAAAACAAATTAACATGGACAAAGCGTGTACACATTTCATAAAACA
The DNA here is from genome assembly GCA_910589295.1 of Noctua janthe. Taxonomy (NCBI): domain Eukaryota; kingdom Metazoa; phylum Arthropoda; class Insecta; order Lepidoptera; family Noctuidae; genus Noctua; species Noctua janthe. Next base: position 9,126,971 of record OU342560.1, read on the forward strand.
GGCTTGGGCCGAACCGTATATTGAGTGAGGTTTATATTGAAAGTTTGTACGGAGCCACGCGAGCCCTAAGGACACACATTCTACTTTGTTCTTACACACAACTTTAAGAAGTTGCTTAACAGATGTTCCGCCTGACTTTTGTCCCCAAGTAAGTCATGTATCCTTGTAACATACGTTTTATGTGCGACGAAAATAATGCCTGCTGTCGATGTTTGTGATATACGGCGACAATGTTCGTAGGCCTTCGGGAATTGTGGGCCTTTTTTTTAATGTGCTTGGAAAATTGTGATTATTTTCAGGCATACCGGTGTGGAACAGAAAAAGTCTTCTAGCTCTACGGCTGTTCTGACAGAAGGAAAACATTTCAAATTAATACGACCTTCTTCCCCAGGGTTTTATACAAAGCATTGATTGCCCTCTACACAAGTATGTACAAACTTCCAAGTTTGCCACACTAAAATCAAAACGAAGTAAGATACCTCCAAGACAACAATTAGCATCCCAATTGATTACAATTGCATCCTGCCCATCTTGCATGTCTGACAGGCGAAGAATATTTTCGAAACTGCAGCAACTTATTGTGTTGCAGGCGAGACCAAAGTGGGACCTCAAAATAGTGGCTAAACGTGACTTGCCGATATTGCATCATTTGTACCACATCCCACCGCATGTGCACGTACTCCTGATCTTGAACGTCGCACTGTATCGCTCCTAGCATATCCTACAGACTACAATACTATGTCATTCTTACTCAACCATTAACCTATGTTCAAATGCATCGAATTAATCATTCTGGTATTGAGTATCTGATTGGATGTCAATATAGGCTAATTAATAATATTATTCATATCTAATAGTGGGCGTTTTCGACAGCGACCTAACTAATGATCCTGAATCGATAGGGCTGTTCATTCAAGCAAGTAGATATGGCTGGTATGAGTATGTTTTTGTAAATTATTATGTGTCTCCAATGTGCGAAACAGCCATGGCAATTTTGTTCCGTTATGAACTATTAGGTAGCTAATCTCACTTATCCGCAAGACCAGATTCGGTAAGCAATTAACTTTCCTACGGTAGATTTCAAGGTGATTTATAAACCCGCAGCCTTAGAAAAACATAATTGAATCTAGTGTAAAATTTTCGGAAAGCAAAGACCTCTTCGAAAAACTCTCTCGTGTAATGGAAATCGTGCCCTTCGGCCCCCAGGGCATCGCGGATTCTCTGCACAAAAGGCCCAACAAAAAGGTCCTGCCGTCACATGAACATTGTAAAACTCGGCCTCGTATTCACGTCTCTACTTACAAACCAATAGCGTCTTAAAAACTTCACATGTAAGATTCAATTTTGTTCTACCAAGATTGTTTTGTAACAGTTTTTTCCAATCCGATAATGCGACCTTAGCGTCGGGATCATGGTTTACTACAAATTGTATTAGAGTAGTAGATTTAACTATTTACGCGGTGTACGGTCCGGCCGAGCGGTCGCGTGACTCCTCCGTACCTTGTGGAATGCTGATTCTTTTGTTATCATACATGGCATAAATTTTTTAGAGCATCGCGTCCCTGAGAGGCTAAAATAGCATTGGCGACGTGAAGAGTTGTTTTAGTGTTGTGTTTTACAGAAAGGATTCACATTTCAAGATTCAAGTTTCCGAAATTCCAATCTCTTTTGACCATCAAGCAGACGATCCTCCTTGAAATGTATATCAGTATCAAGGCTATCGCAATACATAAACACGGAACTACTACGTCAGAGTAGGATACTCAGCGTAACTTCATCTCGAGTGCATCTCTCACGATCACGGGAGCTTTTGCCTCTAAGGAATCGATTATCCGTAGACGTCTCGCATTCCTCAGATATCGTCTTCATCTCAGCTCCGATATGACGACGTGCATTATAATATCTATGTATAATGTTGTGATGCAATCTTGTTCTATTTAGTTTTCGCTGATAAGTTATTTATATAACATGTTGGCTTTAACTTGAAGGTAACTTTATATATGTAACTTGTGTAATAGGAGCATAACGTATGGAATGTTAACTTGAGCACAGAATATATTTACTTACCAGAGAAGGATGACAATAAACAAGAATATCATAGAATTAATAGTAAATCAAGGAGATGGCTTTTAAGCGTGAACAAAGTAATGGAGCTAGTGGTCTACCTGTGGAGAAAAATATAATTAACAGAGTTTCATTATGGTATGTGATGGTTATGCTTGGATGGAAGGCTAACAGGGTATCATGGAACTAATTCGTAATACAGGCTATTAACAAACCTAAACTAGTAATGTACAAAACGTGACACTTTTAGAAATCTGTAGTTAGTACCGCCTTTAGAATTTAACCGACGGATCGGTGATCTGATATCGTTGAATTATTATTGTATTCTAAAATTAATAGCTTTTTTTCATGCACAACGTGAAACTGTTGCGTATTAATTTTTCCATATCAACATTTACTGGGCAAACATCGAGTAAAAAATCAAAACGTTTCCAGTTTACTGTATTTAAAAACTATTAATAATATTGCAGTTTTATTTAAATTAACAGCCAACACAAATATTTCTTGAACAAGTTATGCCAGGATAAGCTTAGGTACGGTCGCGGTCAGAAGTCCAGTAGTAATCTCACAAAGCTATAGCATCAAAACTAGTCGCACTTACGACCTTCTTCAATAAAGACACTTCACACACATACCCACCCGTATGACGTGTTATTGTTTGCGTTGAAACATCACATCACACACACAAAGATATGCGTAGAACCGTGGACTTATGGCCTTTGACTGTACCTAAAGTAAGCGTAGTACCCTGAAATAAAAAAAATGTATTTAATTGTTTATCTCTCATTTGTAACTTAGCCATTGTTATCTTTGTGACTAGACCGCAATAAATTGTGGCCACATGAATTAGTACTCTGCAACGTGTAGTAACTGAATATTCGAACATTTTCCGAGCCATTCCTTATTGTCAATAGAAGGACTTACTTGACAATTACTAAGCTCAATAACTTCGAAATGAAAAAAGAAATAAGCTCTTGCTTTCCGCGGATGAGAATCTTAGCGTCCAAGTAAACATAAAGCCATGAAAACACAACAACAAGCATTATCTCGCCAAAATCCTTGTATCGAGTTCTGGAATCGTTCGCATTGTTGTCCTTTGTGTTCGCGTTCGCATTCGTTTTCCATCGTACACCATTATTCACATTAAGTGGACAGATCTCGGGTCAGATCCAGGCATAAGAAAAGCACAAAAAGTGCCCGCTTTATCCGAGCATGATAAATCTACTTCAAATCCGAGAATAGCGTCTTTTATGAACGAAATTGAAATAAACCGACCGTGCGGATAACGGCTAAGTAAGAAGATCGAGATCCTTTTAGAATATATTGGTGAATCATTTTCATTCATCAAGCCTACTTAGAATACCGTCTATCTACGTATTTGTGTAGGAGGGCCTTTGAAAGTAGTTTTGCTATTCATTTTTCGTAGAAATGTTTTCCTAATCAGCAAGCACACTATATCTGGACCAGTTCTTCAAAAAATATTTTCTAGGTTGGTATATCTATCTACTAAGGAAATTATTACAAGAATTCGTCCAGACTTAGTTTTTACTTTAGTCTTTACTACAAGACATATTTCTTTTTAAAACACCTTTGTAAGATAGTCCTTCTTCTTCTTTCTTTGATAGAAGTAATGATAGCTGTCTTACTGTTGGCCCGTTTGAGCTAATATGAAGGTGAAATTAATCAGACATTATTGGTGCCATTAGGCCTTACGTGGTTTTTAGGGATCCGTAGCCGCATGGCAAAAAATGAAACCTTTATAGATTCGTCATGTCTGTCTGTCCCTCCGTATGTCACAGCCACTTTATTCCGAAACTAATAGGACTACACAGTTGAAAATTGGTAGGTAGATGTATTCTGTGAACCGCTTTACGACTTTTATTTAAAAAAAAAAAGAAAGATTAATGGGGCTACCCATACATCGAACTGAAATTAAAAATATACATAGCATAATAATATGAATGAGTCTTCAAAATAATTTTATTATATTGTTTGATGCTACTCGTACAGAACTCTGGTGGCATGTGAGTACCAGTGAATCGCACTTATCCGGTTTTTAACTCTAACGTATCTGATGTAGCTTAGTCTAGGGGTACCCTGATCATATTTACACACAATCACTAAATAATACATGCAAAACCTGGAAAAGGTAAGGTAGCTACGTTCAGCAACTATTAGAAGTTTTAAGCATTTTTTCAGTTTTTTTATTTATTTAGTAATGTCTGCTGATGTTTTATGTCTGAAACAAACTGCCATTAAAATTGTGTCTTCATCAATTTCAAAACTTGCATCATCTAAGGCGATCCCTTATTTTTATTTCACACTAAAACATTTATTTTCGTTTTCTCTTATTCCACATAATAGATCGTTCGGAAGATATGTCCCTATTTTTAGTGGTGGAGATGAAATCGAGCGTGAAATGGTTACCACACGGAGCGGTTGTCTCGTGAACAAACGAATGCCGGATCGCCGTTTGCCGCCGGGGCGTCTGCCGGAAAATTGGCTGGCACACCACTACGCTCCGGCTTAATAATAACAATGTATTGAATGTCTGCCCTGTCCGTGATGGCCGACCATCTGATACAATAGCAGCTCTCTTGCTAGATAGGTACCGCTAGTATTAAAATGATTTTACCCCGAGATTATGCAGAAACTATTCTAGCTGCAGGTCTACCAAATATGTTAGCATCTAAGTCCCTAGTATTCATAAGTTAGATACTAGTTACCCACTACCTACTTTACTGAGAAATACGTTTAAGTTCGCCGTTAGATACTTATTTATTTATTTGAGTTTATTTATTTTGAACTACTTGATTACAATCTAGAATATATAGGGCTGGTTGTATACATAGGGCATAAACATACCTTAATACTGTCAATAAATTGTCTTTATCTAAAAGTTTATAATTTTCATTTTGGTTTTATTGACTTTTCCGATGTCTTGTCAATTTAATGATCAATTTTGATGTGCTCTTGGCTCCTTTTTTATTTATTTGACTTTTTTACTACCCAAATCTCAAATGGTGTGAAAAATACTAACCAACGAATCAATTGTTTTCCATTTTCCCTTTACAAACTTCTAGGTAAGACACTTCTGAAGACTTTCTGAATAGGCGTTTATCTGAAATCTATCCAGAAATGAGTGATGAGGAAATCGAAGCTGACCAGATGCGAAATGCTTTAGGTGCAATCGCAAATGAAATACAAAAGTACGTACCAACAAAACTATTAAGATACAATACTTAAAAGTGTAAGCCAAAGACTCAGGCCTACAGTTTCGAACCTTCCCACCACCACAACACCTCGCACCTAGCTTAGGCAGCCCAAGATTCCGTCCTATCCTTTAAAGTGAACCAAGGTTAAAACCATCAGCTTAATTTCCTGCAGATATTCTAATATCGGCTGCTGTTTGCAGGTTTCACGAGGAATCCGTCACTACAAGTGAATGCAATAATGCAGAAAGATTGAATAAACGAATAAATTACAAGTTCGCTTTAAAGGTGCAATGCATCAAAATAAAACAGGTAGAATCAAGTCTCAAAATGGCATGCGGTAAGTATAATTCTAACTAGCAAGTTTAATTGGAATAACTGAAAACTTGAAAATAATTAATACTTATTGACAATGACCGTCATTGTACCCATGATTACGAAAAACTTTCATGATGTAACCTACTCTGAAATCGTGTAAAAAATCAGCAGCTCCATACTCTTAGGTAAATAAGTATGTTCGCATAACACATTTTGAAATAACAGCTCCCAAAACAAGGTAATGGTAGGTGTGGTAGTGGAATCGAATGTAGATAGATTTACTGCTATATCTATAAGAATCTTTCAATGTGCACCAGAATAAGCAGCAATCTTAACTTAAAACTTACTCTGTTTTCAGCTGAGGCAAAAACAATATCATTAGCAAAGGCATCTGAAATAGCATCACTTAGCAATCATTTAGATAATGCTAGAAAACAATATTTTAATTTAGAAAAACAACAGAGTGAAAAAAAGCAATCAATAAACAGGTTAACTAAAGAAAACTACGTTCTTCGTGATCAACTCGAATTTTTCAAGAACACTATTCAACTGGGTTATCAGCAGTTACAGATGCTCCGAAATGAACGCATAGAAAATGTTTCTACTCTCGAACAACTGAAAGACATAATTGTTTGCTGCGGACAGTACCACGCAGATCATTATAATGAACATGAGAAGTGCATTCAACTGCAAAAAAAGAACAATTTTCTAAACACCAAAATGATTATTATGCAAAATAACTTGGAAGTAGCTACAGATGAACTTCGAAACATCCGTAATTACATAAAACCTTACAAGGAGAAAAGAGTGGCTTTAACGAAATCACGAAAAAGTATCGATGTCGTACGTTCAGAGTACAATGTCGGCTCACATCAAAGAAACTTTACTAAACTAACTATGACTAAATTTGAATTGACCAGATGTTCATCACTAACAAATGTTAGGGAAATAGACTTCACGACTCATTTAAAAAAGGTGAAGAGTCTTCTAAACGATCACGATAACTTGGTAAAAGATTTAAAAAGCCTATCGAGAGTAATAAATGTTAACAAAAATTACTAAGACTTTATTTATTACATCCGTGTCTAATGCTTTATTATGGATGGAAAGTTCGAAAAATGGGTTGAAAAGAAACATTCCTTTAATTAAAAGTACTTAAGTAAAACCAGATACCTACATAAGATTTCTTTATTCATCGGGTGGCAGACCAACTTACTGTATATCTACCTACCTTATATTATTATTTAAGAAGTAAGTAATAAAAAAATGCTACACCTACATACTGGGCGGAAGCTTTCAGCGGGGCAGTAAGGTAAACAATTATGGAAAGTCCCATCCATAATTGTTTGAGAAATTTTGAACTGTACATTTTTTTGAAAATCTGTGAATTCACACATTCACTGATTTTCAAAAAAATGTACAGTTAGCAAGAAAATTGCCATTTTACACAAAACATTTTATTAATACCAATCAATCCTGTTTCTAATAAATGATAGCGTGACGGTTGACATAGGAGATTGGAAGAAAAAAACGTGTTGCGCCGACCCCAAGTGACATGGCAGGAAAATGATGATGAATCCTGTTTCTAATACTGATCAAAAACATCTATGGGACCAATCCAGGTTGGAGTATGTACTAAAAAAGTCAGAAATCGCAAAAATGTTTTCTTTCTCGGAATTTGATAAAAAAAACCGTTGAAAATACGACTACTATAAACTTCGTTCGTTGTGCTACTCCAGACATTTATATTTTTTTTTTTCTTACATCCAAAAATGGAATCGCGACAGCTAGTCAAGTTATATTTTATATTTTTTTAAGTCTGGTAAAAAAAGGGTATCACAGCTTTTTTTTACTGGCTACTCTTATTCGAGTTGTCAGTGTCACTCTACTGAGACTGCGTCACTGTCACGAATTACCGTCACTGTGATCTGCGTCTGTCACTCATCAATTTCAACTTTGACATTTTTGTTGTCTTCGGCTTGCACGTGTTTGTTGTAGTGCGGTGTTTAGGTATAGCTGTTTATGTTCATTTGCTGCTATAATATACGTACATTTTAATACGTTCATCTAATAATAACACCGCTGTATGTTGCTTAAAGTCTATGCAACAGCGATATTGAAACACAGTGCTGCAAGTGTAAAGTATTGCACAAGTGGGAAAATGTCCTTAGAAGAAGCTAAACAATTCGCCGCTCACCGAGCTGTTGACGAGTATGTAACAAAAGATTGCATTTTCGGCGTTGGAAGTGGATCTACTGTTGTGTATGCAGTCCAACGACTCGCAGAACGCGTCGAAACGGAGAATTTGAAGGTGACCTGCGTGCCTACATCATTTCAAGCAAAACAGCTGATCATCAAGCATAACCTTAAATTGGGCGAGCTCGATACGAATCCGGTGATTGACGTCACTATCGATGGGGCTGACGAAGTGGACGCCCACATGACGCTGATAAAGGGCGGTGGCGGTTGCTTATTACAAGAGAAAATAGTTGCCTCTTGTTCCAAGAAGCTCATAGTTATAGCTGACTACACAAAAGATTCGGTAAAACTGGGAGACAGGTATAAAAAAGGTATACCAATTGAGGTAGTGCCAATGGCATATGTTCCTATTCAGAAAAAGATAGCATCTATGTACGGAGGAGAAGTTAAGTTACGCAAAGCAGTTGCTAAAGCTGGTCCTGTGGTGACTGACAATGGTAACTTCATCCTGGACTGGGCTTTCATTGACCAGGACTTGGACTGGGACAAAGTGAATAATGTTATAACGATGATTCCAGGTGTTGTTGAAACTGGTTTATTTGTAAATATGTGTGAAAAAGCATATTTTGGACAGCCTGAAGGCAATGTAATAGAGAGAATTGGTGTATAACTGAATAGATTCCCAATTCCATATCTGTAAGCTCAGCCTGCTATTGTTATATGTATGTATAATGTCTTAGTTGTAAGGATCAATACAATTCAATGCTTTTAAAGTCATGTTTCTAAAATGAATAAGCTAATCATAACCTTATAGTTAATAAACAACAAATACAAATTAAGACTTTCGTCATGTACTTATGTAAGCAGTTGATATACAGGGTGGAAGGGACATCATTACCACATATTCAGAACGTCATTCCCAGACAGAAAGAGGTTCTGTTACACTCTTGTAATCTGCATTTTTTTTTTTAAATTACTTACTGTTGAAAAATTTCTTTGTGCCCTACAGATTTTTGTACAGAATGATGTTCTTCAAACATGTTAATCATTTGTTCGCCGATGTCCATTCCACCCCATATATAGGGTGTAACAGAAATACCCAAGGAGAAAGTTGTTTAGTTTGATGGTCTGCAGCATATCCTTTCAGATGACTATACCCATTCTGTTACACCCTGTAATATATAATTATGTATAAAAATTACAAACTTCCTATTTACGAATGTTGATATGAACATTGTTGTTGATATGAAGATTTATTTTCATATCAACATTCGTAAATTGGAAGTTTGTCTGTGGAAAAATAAGATTATTTCATATAATGATGTAATAGGGGTATTTTATCAGCACAAATGCTTTTTATCAGTAAGAAACATTGAACTAATGTTCATTTCAGAATCAAATTCCTTCATGGGTGGTTAAACCTTGATAAGAATTGGCTTCACTGATAGATATATAAGTAAGGCAATAGTTTTAAATAGCAGTATGTATTACATATGTATTGGATTGCTATTTGATTAGTATTTTTAGATGTTTCTAACCAGTGATTTACTAAACCAATGATTTTATAGACTGTTCCTCCTAAAAGTTGTATGTTTAGAATGTTTATAATGTAAAAGGCATGAACAACTGGAACTCCAGTCACTAAGCTTTTGTTATAGTGTCTTCTTATATCATATTCCAGATGTTCTCTTGTCCGTATATATCTAAGACAAGACGGTAACAATAAAACAAAACAGCTTTCTTACTTTTTTGATTTAATCAAATAATAAACACTTCTAGGTAATAATTAACTTTGGCAAGTACAAAGTTGAAGTTCTTTGACAAATCAAACCAATCAATATAAGAGGTAGAACATTAATAATAAAGAAAACATGTGATTAGGCCCTAAGCTTACTTAAAATTATTTTAAAACTTATCTTAAAGAACTAAGAAAATCTTGTGAAGTTATTAGCTTAGAATGTAAAAAGTGTTTGTGTGAACCAACCAGATATTGACTCAGATCTTTTATTCTTGTATTGATATTTAATATTGATGACCATAAAAGAGCATGTTTTAACTTATGTATTATGGAATGTAAAAAAGACACTATTTTAATAAAAAACAAATGCATTTTAAGTTGTTTGTTCATTGCCTTTAAAATCTCTAGCAGATACTTAAACAAAACATTACACAATGTGACGAAAATAATTACTCTCAAAACACTCAAATTGTGCTATTTCCTAAAGACAGGTAATATACCAGTCAACTGGAATTATGAGTAACCAGCTTCGTTCATAAAATCTATGTGAACTGAACACCGACACCTACAACAATACATTATCCAAAACTATTCCAAATAAAAATATGTAACAACTGGCTAATTTATGTTTTAGGCTAACCATTAGCAATGCTACATCAGTTAAAAACTAAAAAATACCATTTGAAACAGTATAAAGCCTTTGCGAGCATCTACACTGGGACGTTTGCAGCAAGTTAAGATAACTTGCCCACTTCGAACATAATATTGTTCTAAGTTGATCGAATCTATTGGCAAGTTACAAAACATTGCTTGGCTGACTAAGTACTATGCATGCCACATAAGTAAAATGTTACTCCACTGTACTATGTAAGTGAATTGCGTGCAAACACATCTGTTTTTGAACGCAACTCACTTACATAGTGCAACTATGTCAGAAACATAATGAAGCTTCAGTTAGGTGTAAGTTTCATGAATCTTCTATTCTCTATTTAGACAACAATAAATTGACAAACCTGTGAGAGATAGAAAGAACATTCAAAGTGTTAATACAGGAACTACAAGTATATTTATGCCTATCTACATCATAACATTTAGATATATTTTTTATAATAATAGTAATTGTGGGCTGAGAGCTGAAATAATACTGAGAAACTCAAAATTAAAACCTGATACCCTGTGAAAATTTCAGGAAAGAAATTAATTGGGCTTTTATAATTCATCTTCCCTTTGTGTAAACTTTAAAATAATTGCATTGTTTGTTTCACTAAAATGTTCAGTTGCAGTCGAAAATAGTTGGAAAGTATGAACTACACTGAATAATATAAACTTCTGTAAATATCTAATAGAGACTAGTTTTTTTCATGATGCGCAGGAACTCCTCTTGATTTATCTCCCCATCGCCATCTCTGTCAGCTTCGTCTATCATTTCATGAAGCTCTTCATCTGTTAGGTTTTCACCAAGTTCCTTTGCCACCCTCTTCAGATTTTTAAACGATATCTTGCCTGAAAATATTAAACAATAATTTAACAAAATGCTTCAACTTTGAATTTCTATTAAGTCTTGGTATTCTTTTTTTTTAGTTTTGACTTGACACAGGATTCAACTAGACATGTCTGAACAGGTTGGAACTTGAATAAGTGGGTTGTTCTAAAATTTACATCTTAACAAATTCAACTATAAGGCTAGGGAATTATGAAATTGTCTGGGAAGTTTAGTTGAAATACACACAATATGATTAACTAGAATTTGCTTGGGAAACCAAACTTGGTTGATTGTCAGTGGCAGTTTTCTTAACCAATCTCCATTAACATCTAGGCAAAAAACAAAATGCTACAAAATATTTGCACCCACCAGTCTCATCATCATCAAATAGCTTAAATGCTTTCATAATCTCTTCTTTAGTATCCTTTTCAGCCATCTTGACAGTCATCAACTCTTGAAAGTCTCCATAGGATACTTTACCATCTCCTTTGTCAATTTCTGCAATCATCTTTTTAATTTCTTCTTTCTTTGGTTCAAAGCCTAGAGCTCGGATAGCTACCTTCAGTTCTTTTGTATCTATTTTGCCTGTACTTTCTGTGTCAAAGAGATCAAATGCTTCTTTTATATCTCTCCTCTGCTCGTCAGTCAACTCAAACTTGGGGCCTGACTTCTTGCGGACTCCTCCTGTGTTGTTTGAGCCGACAGACTTCTTTTGAACGTTAGCTACCGCAGTTGCCTGTAAAATTTAAGTAAAAATATTGTTTAATGCATCAGGTACTTCCTGAGAAACATAGAGCCCTGCTATCTTTTATTCTGAAACATTTCTTCAGGACCTCTCGTAAATAATAGACGTAAAACAGATGTGTACAAGAAAGTCTTCATCATTATAAACAACGAGCGACAGGTATCTAATAAATCAATATGTGCAACATTCGCTTACCATTATGATAATTGGGAAAATAATATATCCTGAGAAGTGTTACGTATAAAGCTATGATTACAAGGTACGTATCATATCTGTAGTTCACGAGAAACGGGAATCTATTCAGTTTATCGATCCAACTTCTGTTTTTATTTCCAAATCAAATAATCATAACATTGAATTTTATTGTGAATCGTACAGCTTTTCTGTTGACATTGACATGACAGTTGCGATTGTCATGACAATTTTATTGACAGATAGGGCTGGGGGCTGGGGCCATAGATTATGGGCTGAATTTAATACCGGACTCTACGTGCGTGACGAGTGACGAACACTCCATACGCGAAAATCCGGGCTAAAAATATTGTATACCCTATCTTTTCAAACTTCTAAAATTTTTTTGTCTATTGACAACAAATCTTAGTTGTTGTTGAATTGAAGCCAGGATACTGATATATGGGTTGAGGGCTTCAACCTAGTATCCTGACTTCAAGCCTGGTTTCAAGGCGGCCTGCCTGTAGCAGAGAGGTAAATTCTTAAAACCGAGTTTTACAGCACTGAAATACACATTGGTGCGGATCACTACTCACTGGCATTGGGTTTGGGGTAGATCTCGACAGCAAACAAAGAAGGCAAACTCGTTGTTCGACAACCGCAGCGTCGATCTGAAAACATTTCTGACTACCTTTCTCTCACTAGAAAGTAGTATCTACAAGGGATTGAATTACCATTAATTAAGACTTCTTCAGTCCCTCAGTGCCCCTCGGCACTGGACAGGGACTGAAGAAGTAATTGTGATCAGTCTTGTTGATAAATTGGCTTTGCGCTAGAGATTTCGGTTCTGAGCCAATCTAGGCATCCAGGCTATCAAATAAAACAAATCAATTTTATAAAAAAAACGTCATGTTTTACAATTTATTGCGATTCGATGCGAATAAATTTTATTCAAATAATAACACGGGAAATCAGTAAACACTTATTTTTATAAATACATTTTTGATCTTTAGGCGGTACACCACTTTTAGGGTGCAGAAGGCATGGTTCCTATGGACTTCATGAGGTGGTAGCAGTGGGGCAGTCTGCTCCTGTGACCGATCTTCTGGAGGGTGGCCGCGGCCTGCGCGAGCATGCCGGCGCGCTCGCCCGGCGCGGCGAGTACCGCGGCCGGTAAGTGCTTGCACGCCATGTACAGAGCTACTGCGCGCTCCCCGTCGCCGCCACCGCCCTCTAACGCACGTTCTGTCAAGTAGTTACAAGTTATGAATCTTCTGCAATTTGTGAAGAGAATGTTTCGAAAATTTATAGAACAAAGTGTCCATTAACAGAAAAAGCTGTAGGTTAATCAATTACCAGTTTTTCAAATGAGACAGGTCGGCGGAGCTGCTAGAGATCGCATTTTCTATCAACAGTTTCAAAACAAACCAAGCGTGTCACCATTTATTCATACGCAATGCAAATGTTATGCAGCATTTACTGTCTGTATGTTATTAATACCAATTTTGGATAGATTATAAATCATGATTCCGCAGTTTGGTGAGAATGCTGTCCTAATTACCTTTTCCACAGATAATGGACGAGCGATTCAGCCTCGGTCTTAGGCTACCATCCAACAGTTGTTGAGTGCGACGCGGCGCCGCGCCCGCCATCATACGACACACCGCAGATTGCAAGAACACGCGGGAAGTTACCCACTGGAAAAATTTCAATACAATTTAGCAGTGATTTGTGTGTATATACATAGTATGGATGGAAACGAAGATTAGGTAGGGGTTTCGCAGAATGGACAATAGTTTCGTGTACAGTCACAAGTACCAATATGTAAACACTTTCCTAAATTTAAAAGCAATTTTCGCGAAGAATAACGATTGTAACTTGGAGATAGGATCGTTTTCATAAAAATATGAGTTCCAAAATACTATGTTCGTAACAACATGAAATTTTAAGTGTTTACATATTGGTGCTCGTGACTGTACCATGCATTTTCCTGATTAAAACTACAACCTCACTAAGTCCCTTTCTGTCTTCTCTTCATGTCGACAGTACATGTATACTATTATACACGTTAATAGTTGGCCACATTTATTGCGGCGTCAGATACGTAGTTCAGATCGTCAAGGGTACCGGTGAACGGGCATTTGGTCCCTTTTAGTAATTTATCTATACGCATACTACAATGCGAAAGTTAATAGTAGTGGTGACAGAAGTAACTCAAATGAATTAGTAATTATAAACACAAAAACGATGCTCAAGAAATATACCAACATTCGAAAACAATGAGATATGTTATATTATGTTGATATTGTTTTTTAATATCATGTTTAATTATGTCTAGGCTTCTAGATTAATTAAGTTCTTGTTTAGTTCACAGAAAAGCTAGTCGAGAAAGAACACGAATGTCGTTGTGAATAGGGTTTTTAAGGGCGGATGTGTTCGTGAAATATATTTTACCTCATTGGCTCCATTGCTAACCTCAAATCCGTAGTCAGGGCTTAACGTCCCCTCCGAATTCTTGTTGTGACAAATAAAGCACATCAATAATCTGATTGTTAATATTAACATTAAAGATTTGGCAAATAATAACAAAATGTTCTTTAGTTTGTGTAGTCTCAGTAACACCAAGGCGTTGCCGGCCTGACTTGGGGAACTGGGTTGGATCGAATGATCGATTTTCCGCCCTTAAGCAAAAACACGCTATGGACGTGGAGTTGCTGACACCAGCCCGTTATACAATAAAAATGACCCCAAAAATAATTAGAATAACTCTACGAACATGTCTCTTCGATAACCGAATGTCTGTCACGTAGGAACTGCATCGCTTATGCTGCTTGTGAAATTGTATATTGGACTAGTGAGCGCAACTCCACGTCGAAAGCGTGCATTTTTCGTAATTGCCCTATTTTATTTATGTTCAACTCAAGCTTTTGCCCGCGGCCTTGCTTGACTTGTGTTAGGAAATTATTTCACGGGAAAGTCGTAAATATTTACTCTTGGATAATGTAGCTTCTCATTGGTAGAGAAATTTTCTGAATTATGTTAGTTCCGAAGATTACTCCATACACCCAACTGAGAAACATTACCCCTTTATAATATTAGTATGGAGCGTGTACCAGAAAGCCGTACCGAGCATGTAACATATCATATTTAATGATATGGCCGGTAGGCACCAAACTGATTTACACGCGTAGCATGACTACCATAGAAACGGGTTTTGTCGACGGAAGAAACGACAAAATGACAGATCAACAAAAGAAATCTGTCATTTTGTCGATTCTTCCGTCGACAAAACCCGTTTCTACGGTGGTCATGCTACGCGTGCTGGTCTGCAGCGTCTAACCAAATAAAAATACCCACCGGCAAGTTCTGCGAGATCCTCCTCAAGGAATGCAGGTCTCGCTGAAAAGCTCGCAGCTGCGCGTGCGGCGCGGGCCCACAGAAGGCGTCCACGTCGCGGTCCGCGCTCGCCTCCCACACGCCCGCGCGGATCTCCAGCAGCCAATCACAGCATAAGACTTGCATAAGCTGTCAAAAATGACAAATGTGTCAGGAAATATGAAATAGTTTCTTGAAATTGGTCACTTTTTAGCATGAGTACCTCAGTAGAGGCCTATTCAAACCTAAGCGGTATTCGCTACCGTCTGCGGTTGAGAAAACCGAGTGGGTATGCGGTAATATTACTGTTCACACCAAAGCGGATTTCGCTACCGTCTGCGGAAATTGATAGTAAATATCTGAGCGAAACCCGCGCGGTATGCACTTCTACCCACAGCGGCAGCGAATACCACTCAGGTCGCTTTAGCCGCGGAACTTGATACTAAATACCTGAGCGAAACCCGCACAGTATGTACCTCTATCCACAGCGGCAGTGAATACTACTTAGGTTTGAATAGGCCTTTAGACTACTTAAAATTAGCACAAGGGTTAGCTCGAAGTACAGTTAGATTTCGGTCAGTCCACGCCGGGTAGTTATTTTCAATTCCTGATCGCCACATTGATCAACTGCAGTCCAGAAGCATCTGTGAATGTGCTTGAATTTGAGTTCAAGTAGGTACAAGCTTGAATACTAATTTTCGATTTTGAGTCAGTCGGTTCGTTGACAAGCACAATGCTATCAAAACATAATGTACTGCTGAGTAATTTATTTTGAAAATATATGACGTCACAAAGAATTATTGTGCAGTGTCATTCCTTCGAAAGTGGCCAAATGTTTTATTTTAGGTGTATTCCCTTGTAAGCCTCTGTGAGAACCCAAGTAAGTTACGGGGTTACTGAACTTGTACTGGAAATTAAGGTCCTAAAACAGGGATGGCGAACCAATGGCACGCATGCCATTGATGGCACGCGACACAATATTTTCGGCACGTAACCGATCAAAACGGTTTGCATTTTCATCAAATTAACAAAGTTTATTATGAAGCCTCGTTTAGAAACCTTTTAGCAGATGACTCCCGTTCAGCATGAATTCGAAATTTCAAGTATACTTAAAAGTAACCTCTTACAACCCTAATATAAATTATTTGTCATTTAATTTGCAACGACAGAAGTCCACTAATGTTACTTTAATTTGAATTACACATATAACTGAAACATTTATTACTTTACAGTGCAAAAGAGATTTTAATTGATAGTATTTAGTTTTATTTTTATCCCAATAATGCCTAGGTCAAAATTATTTGACGCCACGTCTATGATCTCATTAAAGATTTCTTTAAAAATGACACGTTGTTCCATAAAGGTTCGCTACCCCTGTCCTAAGATATGTGAAAATAGCACTACTAATGCGAAATAATCGGGACGTTTAACTGCCACATACTTTTATCAAACAATTTAAGTACAGATACAATATTAAGCCCAAAATACAAACCAGGTACCTATCTACTACAAAATTAAATAATATAAATAAGCAATAAAGTAAAAAAATAAACCATGCAAGGACACCTTCGATGCGATGGATGCAACTAATGCGAGATTTGCCTTGTAGTAATATTGCACAACTCATGTAAACCAGTGCAATGCAACTACAATGCACTCCCGTAATAGTTATTTCTTCAAGCGCCGTCTTAATATGACTCAAACAATAACAACTGAAAATGAGTATAAAAATAACGAGCAAAAAATAAGTTATAAATGAAAAAAATATTCAAAAAATAAATTTGTCAAACCTCTTTTGTTGGAACTTACCAACATAAGCTGCGTGGGTTTTCTGCAACAGTAATATGCCAAGGAATCAGCTAACCTGGTTCCGGCAATATCACAGACCTGAAAGTTGAAATAGATCAAAGTTTGTTAAAATTACTATCATATAAACTCCTTGACTAACATTTGAACAGCCTATGTATCATGTCATTCACGAGTCAAGTAGTTTTCAGAACAATGAAACTGCTTTGATATTAAAACACACCTATTGTTATTAGATAAAACAAACAAACCATGGTATTCAAAATATTTAATTTTGCTGATCACAATTACGTGTGGGTGATTTATTTTAAAAAGCAAACCCAGCAACTAAAAACGATATGATTATCGAAAAGGTTTTTAGCACTCCACCAAAATTCTTGAAATAGGAGAGCTATTAAAACCTCACTACAAATCAATGGAATAATTGACAAAGAGCGTTAACGTCTTACGGCATTTTATACAAACATTCAAGTGATTTTTTTTTCAAAATGACTGAACCGATTTTAATAAAACTTCGTACGCATAAGCAGGATACATATGTCTAAAAACTTAACAGACAACATTTTCGAAAAATAGTGTTACAGCTAAATTAGATCCACCGATTTTAGATTTTCCATAGAAACAGAAATTTTCAATAATCTTTTTTTTTAAAAGACATTTCGAAAAGTTCTCTGTCAAGTTTTTATTCGTATGTATCCTGCTTATGCGTACAAAGTCTCTTTAAAATCGGTTCAGTCATTTAAAAAAAGAATTACTTGAAAGTTTGTATGAAATGGCGTAAGACGTTAACGCTCTTAAGCAACCCCATCTGTGTGAGAGTAAAAGTTAAAACGTATGATGTTAGGGCTTTCATTAGAATAATTTATATTTCGGGAGAAGCGAAACTGATTTATGAATTGGTTGCTGCATCACTATCTCCCTCGCTTCCGTTATAATATATTTGTATTAATAATATTATAATTACGTGTAATAATTAGTTAGATCAGGGTGTGATGAGGCTGACGTACCTTACCTTTGTAAGGTAAAAGCCTCTAATTAAATCATCATCTGCCTAGCCTTTTCCCAACTATATTGGGGCCGGCTTCCAGTCTAACCGGATGCAGCCTCTAAATAAATAAAGATTAAAAAAAAAACCGTCTGTGTACTGGATTTAAATCCCTACATGAATTTTCACCAATGAAATGACACGCACTTATGAATTTTCACCAATGAGAGGCTGCACGCACTATCAAAATATTCGCCTTGCCAATAAACACTTGGTATAATATAAATGTGCACACACCTTGAGTACCGTCTCTGCAGTCCTGTCGAACGAACGTTCATCCCGACACTGAGCGAGGCTCAATAAGCCGCGCCGGCTTTTGTACGCCATATGCAATGCCCTACGAATAATAGTACAATAGCTATATTTTCATCAGCTCGTGTTTATGCTACGAAAGACAATAGTTATTAATACAACAACTATAAACTATACACTTTTGTTTTATAAACATCAGTGCGACTAGAATTTCTAAGTTTTCGCATGTATGAGAATCTTCTCATTGTTAATTAGACTGCTGTTCATTAATAGTTTATTTTAATTGACATTTTATGTATCTACATTTAGTACCTCGAGGAACATAATTTATCATTCTGATGGCCAGAAAAAAATGTGATATGCTTGATTCAATTTCTTTTTGTAATTTTTTTACTAAAGCTGGTGGCAATCAAAATCTGATTCTGATCTGATCTGATATTAATGAAGGTAACTATGAATTAGAGGACTTGTGATGGGTTTCGGTAACCGAGACCATCTGGTTTTCGAAATCTATCATTTGCTCATTTAAATTGTATTCATGAAAAATAACTTCTGTTACTTTATACATACCCTGGTAAGGGATCTTCACAGTTTGCGAGCGGCTCGGGCAGCATGTTCAAGCGGTCGCCAATCTCCACTGCTTTGCCGGTGTCAGCCAGCAGCCACGTGGCGGCCACGCCTACGATGTTGGCCCACCACTCCATCACGGGGTCCCAGCATCCTGCAAGGTTACTATTGTATTTATATACGTACAAAAAAAAATATAAAATAACAATATTTTTTTTATTTGGAAAAAGTAGTATTCTGTCTAAAAAATAATTAATATTTAGTCCTGTGATGTGATGTGAAGCGCTTGTTTGGGGTTAATAATCTATATTGAATGGTGCTATCTTTTTGGTGACCCGAATCGATTCAGAGTTATTTTTTACCAAATTTGTCAGTTTAGGATTTTATGGATTCGCTTTTTTTATCGCTATACAATCTGTTTCAAATAAAAAACCATAATCATTTTTGCTGCTTTTTTGGTTTAACTTGACTAATTTATTTTGGCATTTACTATATCCGGGTAAGAATACAGGACGTTGGGCTTGGGACTTACCAGTATGATGTGGAGCGTCCGTGGACACGTCATCAGTGATCAGCTTGATCAATTCCAGTACATCACGCGTGTTACTTCTCTCGTCGGCACACAGCAGCATTTGCAGGCTCTTCTGAAGAAGCTCCAGATGATAAGCCTGGGACAAATGGAGCCAAAGTTAATACTGTTCGCTAACCTCACAGAACAACCTCAAATACGTTAAATACATTACATTCGATCAGAACAAGTAATGTTCTGATCGAAGAATAAGGTAAGTACTCAGCTCAGCTTTAATTTGACTAATTTTAGAAGTAGATCAAATTCAATATTCTGGAACGCATAATGAATGCATTTTGTTGCAATTCCATTATATCATCATCATTTGCATCTCATTTTCACGAGAGCAGACCCCGACTTACGAGCAGTAAGTCGTGGGTTCGAACCCAGCCAGGCGCATTACTTTGTGTAAGTTATTTCATCACCACTGCTCTCAAAACGGTGAAAGACAACATCATGAGGAAACCGGCATGTCCTAGAACCAAAAATTCGAAGACATGACATCTACCAACCCGCACTGGGCCCGCGTGGTGGATTTATAGCCCATTCCGTCTCATAGAGAGGAGGCCTGCGTCCCAGCAGTGGGAACATTAATAGGCTGATTATGCTATGCTATGCATTTGCCTAGACTTTTCCTAACTATATTGGGGTCGACTTCCAGTGTAACCAGGCAATTCGATTATCTGCAATTTATTGCTATTATTCCCAGCTACGCACGAATACTTTTTCAACTGCTTTTACTACAACGAAAATATACTGTAGCGATATTTAACTTCGGATAAATCCTGGAAGATGTAGGTGGTTGTGCATGATGGTTAGAAAATAGCATGGTTAATCAATACGATGAAAGTGTTTACACAGAGTTCGAACAAGAATTATTGATTTGTGATAACCGACTGGGTGTGTCACAGCTCCACTAGCCTGTTTCCCGGTTTATACAAAAAAAAGATAAGGGCCCGAGTGGTCGATGAGTCAACATCTACTAAGAGGAGCCCATGGAGCGATAAAACACTTGTCGAATATAGGTTTGGGTTGCATGTTGTATTCATCGCACCTTCTGCATGTGCATATTTCGCAATAGGAGGGCTGTGCTGATTTCTGCATCCATTCCTGAATATTGTTACGGCGGAATTTTGCATACCATTTTAAGATAAGGACCTCAGTCCATCATCATCATCATCTGCCTAGCCGTTGCTCAACTATGTTGGGGTCGGCTTCCAGTCTAACTGGATGCAACTGAGTATCAGTATTTTAGACGGAGCGACTGTTGATCTGACCTCCACAACCCAGTTTGTACTGAGTAATACTATAACCTAACGTGCTTTCCGAGGCACGGAAGAAACTCGGTATGTAATGGGTGGTTGCTCGGTGTGGTGGGTGGTGGGTCCGTGGACTAACCTAGGTAAGCGCGGCTTAACCTAGAGATCGACTTGAGCGACTGTTATTATTTAGCCACGAGCTCCACACCCTCAGTCTCAACAACAACCACCTTATTAAGCAGAACCCTGTGCACTTGGCAGCGCCTATATTTGATGTGCCATAGTTCATAATATCCTTTGTTTATGTAATCAAGGCATGGATAAAGTTATTATGTCATAATATTGATAGCTAGAAGGGGAACTGTGCAGGCCGCCATGAGCTGATTCATTAACACCTAGTGTAACAATAAGATTGTTTAATTCATTAGGTAATACAGCGGATGCTCTAGACGGTAAAGGGTCAAAAGAATAAACATCGTTTTCGTCGAGATAAGTAAGTTTAATATACTTCTATTCAAACTTTATGAAGGCTCGGAAGTTAGCTGCGAGTGACACCAGCTATTAAACTAGTTTGTATTGGTCCACTGCTTGGAAAAGGCCTTCCTCTCCCGTTTCGACACAAGTCTTCTTCTTTCAATAACCTACCCTCATAGCATAAGCCAGCGGATCAGCGGGGTCAGGCAGTCGACAGAAGAGCGCCGCAGTAGTCGGGTTACGTTCATACGTCCAGCGGCGCGTGCGCAGGAAGCGCATCCCGCGCGCACTGCCCACCCAGCGCAGGCGCACCGGCCACTCGGACAGAGAGTCCGTACACGTCACGCGGCAGAGGCTGAGGTAGTATCTGGAGAAAAACATGGATGGTTAATTTTGATCGTCTATGTAGACCGTTTCTAAGCATGATATTAATGTTCAGTTCTGCTCAGGTGGAGATTCATATGAAACATGCTAAGGTGAAAATGCATAGATCAGTCCGCCCTGCAGTGTAAATGTTCCACAAACAAGGGAGCACTAATATCATGTCCTTTAGATTGCTTGTTAAAGGAATGGATGAACGCTACTGAAGGTGCTAAATTCTGGGCTAACATAATTACGATTAAGATGAACATCGACACGTTAGTAAGAATGTTCAGTTGAATCAGAGTCGACTACTCCGAAAAAACCTTTTTTCAAGAAACCAACCGAAGAGTTTAATCTGCTTTGAAACTACTCTAGTTCTAAAATATTTGTGTAAGAAACAACAGAAATTAAAATATCAGAATCAACTCCTCAATTCCTTGAAAAAAAAACCTTGTCTGTTTTCAATATTTATTCTACAATAAATATTTAATACAGTAAGTACTCTTTATTACACACCACATTAAAGAAAAAACAATTTCAGACTTATTTCATGCATTCCAAAAATGTGCTTTCAATCAATATTTCTTACCCACACAACCAATTCCCGAACTTCGGCATATAGTCCTTAAAGACCAGTGCAGCAGTAACATAGGTATCGGCCAACAGATGCCTATTGCCGGTCACTTCAGCCAGATTGACTGCTTGCAAGGCCAGGAGGACGCGTTCACTTCGACCACTGTGGCTTGACAAGATCTCCAGTTGTGCGAGGCGATGGGATACCGTTGATACTTCGCCGGCCCAGTGTTGAGTGGCTCTTCTCGAAGGACTGCGGAATTAAAAGGTGTTTATCTATTTTGATATCTTTTAGCCTGGTTCTTTGTAATTAAAACTGGCCCGATCTCCCTTTCGCCAGAGTGAAGAATACAGTTTGTACTTGTAGCGGATGGGCAGCGACCTATGCATGATAGATAAAACAGATAAATGAGATCATTTGCGCAAATCAAGCGTATTGTATCGATGTCTAAACAATGTGGAAACCCATCCGGTCGACGGAGTTTCGCTAGCTAATTTAATTTAACCCTGTATATTGGTTTAAGTTGTGCTTATTCAATTAATTACAGACGTATCTTTAAACCTAAGCATTATGGTTACATAATTATGCACTATTATTACAAGAGTATTCACAATAAGGGTATAAGCCACCTATAACGACACTAATTTGTCAACTCAATGACTCTATTGACTGACTTCAAAACAACAAAAAATCTAATTTTATAGTTAATTTAAAACTAATCTGGTTTTAAGGACTTAAAGTGTTTTTTGGAATTATTGGTTAATGCTGTCTACCAATTAGGCACAGCAGTAACAAAAAGCAGGGTCCTACCTATCACTCCACAAATCGCCAGCCCGGCGGGCGAGGAAGGATCCAAAGGGTAGTCTCTGCAGCATCTGTCGCAACACAGCGGCGATGAGAGCCGAATACTTCGCGTGCCCCTGACCGCCCGCCTGTACGCTCTTCCCCGATACTGCTAGACTTCGATGTAGTTCTAACCGCGCGTTTGTTAAGTCACCCTGAAAAGTTATTCATAATTAATCATTATAATAGTACTCCTGAATGAATTTCGGCTATAACGGCTAATCTCAGTGGAAACAAGTCATCAACGCAGGTGTGTGCACTAGACACAGCACACGCACTCTATTAAGCCGATGGGACAATAATCACACTCATAAAGTTAAACACGAGGTTACTAGTACAGCATTCAGGACTAAAAGAATGACGATCGCTTTCTAAAGGACACGGGGTAATGTATTATTTTTCCTTTGCTTAGCTTTAATACGTAGTAAATCGAAATGAAACTTTTTGCTACAAGCTGCACTCAACTAAAAAATACGGTAAATAAAATAAAAGGTTTACCTTTTTCAGAAAGTTATCAGCCTGTCGTTTATGTTTGTAAAAAAGTCCAGCTTCTTTAGATTGTGATTTCGGTACAGAGTCTCCATAGACAAGTAACTTGATGAGACAACCTCCCAATATGAAAAAGTTTATCAGATATATAAAGAAAGTACTGAACAGCCACGTTCCCCATGATATTCCAGTTGAACCTAGAACAGTAAATCAGTCATTAGAAAATAAATGGTACAAAAAGTACTTATTTTTAATGAAGTTTAACGGATCATCCATGTCATCATCATCAGACCATCAGGGGTGCGAGCCGTATCTGCTGTCTTTATAGGAACCAAGACTCGTCTTCTTCTTCTTGTCGTATCGATGTTACTTACATGTTACACGATGTAGCGTGAACTACTTCATACATAAAGTTCATGAACTTTTTGATCCGTGTCTCGTCTGCGCCTAGTACGCACCACGGCTCGCGCCTGCCACGGTCAAGCATAAATCATCCTTAAACTTACAACATGCTATAGGTAGGTATTTATTTTCGCAATACTTACTAAAATCATCATCAGCCAATATTTTCCTATGGTCCACTCTTGCAGAGAAATCTGTGACAGTTGACTCCAACATGAAGTTTCCAAAGAATGTACTGAATGGGTTGAAAGTTATCAAACCAACCATGAAGGCACATAACGCTAGGCGGGAGTGATCGCCCATACCCATGACGATCTTGTTCGAGTATTTATCTTCAACCTGAAAGCACTTGTAACTTGAGTTTTACTATAACAGGGTTTGTTTTTTTCAAAAGTTTGGTAATGCAATGATGGCCTGTTCCAGGGTCTGGCTGCTTGTTAGAAATATTAATTTAAGTTGACCTGAGAAAGTGAAGGATAGACTCCTTAATAATTTTGTAAAATCTAATCTCTATCAGCAGTTATCTTTCTTAGCTGTAATATAGTAAACCATGAGATTTGGCTCAAATGCCAATCAAATCAATCACCATCATTCTTTTATTGTCAAATAATTTGATTACATTTCCTGCTATTACATCAAATCTGATTTTGCAGAATTTGGGAATTAGGTCCCAGATATTCTTAGGTGGCAGGGTCTAAAGAGTTCCTAAGACTTTAGAATTCCCACAATGGTCTACCTAATATCTTCATATTCTTTAATATGCTTCGATTTCTGGTAACTCAATAAACTGATATTGTAGTAATACCAACCTTATACTCAGGTGATGAAGGTGAATCACTATCAAACCCATGTGGTGAACTGGACGGTGAAGAGATGTCGCTGTGTGGAGGAGTGTATGTAACATCAAACTGTGGTTCCTTCACTCCAGACTTCTGGAAGGCCAACTTCAGAGCCATGTTCTCTTGTTTTAAACGAGTATTCTGATTCTGTAGGTACTTGATGTAGTCTATTGTTTTTCTGAGTATAGCTGATTTGTTCAACTGGAGATAAAGGTTACAAAAATGCATCAAATCAACATGTTAGCATATTGCCATATGACTAGAAAAGGTATGTAAAAAATACTCTATTTTTTTTAAACCAGATTTATAGCATTTCTGCATAATGAATGAAACAAAAAATATTCTTCCACCATAAATACTACAGAAAAAAAAACTAAATTACAAAGAAAATCTAATAAGTTTCTAGTAAGTAAATAAAGCATGTTAAATTATCTGAAAACAACTAGATAATAAGTTAGCCTGTTTATTAAGAAGTATAAGCTGAAGTTTATCACTTAACATGAAGAAACCACATGTTGTGTATTTATTGCATCATGCCATCAAAATTGCTGATGCAACATTATTATTATGATGTAACAAAAAAATAATGATACATACTTTCGCTTCTTCTCCAACCAGCATATTCTTAAGTTCCACTATCCTATCATTAATACTAGTTCTGTACCGCCTTTCAATAGCATTGTGCGCACTGCGTTTCACTTCTTTAACCTTCGGAAATCCCATATTTGGAGCCTGACTTAAAGTTATCTTTTCACCTTCAAGGACTACGGGTATTCCTGTTAAGAGAGTAGGTCCATTGTTGCTTGTAAAAAATGTGTGTATTGGCCGGTTCTCTGTATTCGGTTTAGTATTTGTGATGATACCTTGTGTAGTCCCTGGAAAATAAAGCATGACTTTTTTTAGATAATTACAAACACATACACACACATCACAAGTCACACACACACCCGTTGTCACATTACTTTTTAAATAACTAAGGCAAAAAATTAACAAATATTTCACAGAATTTTATGAATCATTATAGAATTTACCTTGTACAGGGGCACTGGTATACATAAAAGTTTGAGTTTCCGTATTTATGATATTTGACTGTAACACAACTGGAGAGAAACTAGCATCAGATGTTTTCAGAATAAGAGGTGTCACTCCTTTAGCATTGTTTTGTAACAGCAAAGGTTGACTTGGAGGCTTTGCTTTTGCAGGCTGATTCATTTGTGTGGGTGCATCCAATTGCATCAATGAGGCCCCCCTGCCATCAGGAAATTTTTGCACATTTGGTGCCAAGTTCACATACAATGGACTCTGTACTACCTGCTGCACAAGCATGGGGGCTTGTGCAGGTATTCTCTTGTGCCCATGCTGCGTAACGTCAGGCAATGGAGCACCATCATTGAGTTTCAAATTATAACTTTCTTCTCTAGCATAAACTCCTTGTACAGGACTACTCTTAGCTTGTGGAGTGGTAATTGGCTGTGTCTTTGCTCTGTGCGTGTATTGTGACACCATAGGGTTTCCGGTGGGGTTGTAGCATGGGGACACTTGGGGCTGAGATGTTACTTCAGACTTAACTTTCGTGTCAACACTGAGAAGTGGGTGATCATCGACGCGAGACAGCTCATCTTCGAGTGTTTTCATAAAATCTCCATCACAACCACTGAGAAAGTCTGAAATTATCCAATTATTACATAAATTACTCATACTTTTACGACGTAATTGAACTGTATCTTTCTAAACAAACTAACCAAGTCTTACCTTCTATTTCTGCAATGTCGTGAACATTAAAAACGTCTGAATTTATAAATGGATCGTCTTGTTCCATTTTGAAATCCATTTTTTACTGAATAAACCCTTAAAACGTTGTTTTTCACATTAAAAATACACTTGTTTACGTTTTTTTGGCATTTGGTAACTATTACTCATTTGACATTTGTCTGATGATTTCTTTCCACCAATCAAAAGAAAGAAAATAGGTGGTGTGATATGACGTCATGTGGGTGCGTTCGGAAACTTATCTTTGGGTAGTAAAAGCTCCGAAAAATAAATGGGCTTACTCAAAATATGAAATATACGTACTGCTACAAATACTAATCTTGCGACAACTGAAAGGGCAAAGAAACGGCCGAATAAAATACTGAAAATTCCGAAAATCAATACAACATTTGATATGTTATTTTAATAGCAGCAAAAATCTGCAAGGCAAGCTCCAGAACCCATACTGGAAAATAAAACTAACCAATATTACATTATTATGACCTAGAATATGTTCTAGTCGTATATCTATAAGCTTGCTGATTGGTATATTCAAAATATCACTTGCTAGTTCTAGAAGTTATACGGCTTGGGTCCCACCAAAAAAGTGGAATGCTTAAAGAAGCAGTTCTTTACGCATGCCATTGCCATCACAGTTTTGTTGTTACATACTTATTTTGTAAACAACATACATCTCTTTTTTGTTAATGTGCAGTTTCTCTTGGCAGGCAGTCCATACTTTGAGGATTGTGGTTTCTGGAGTCGCTGTTTGAAGTCTGGTTTTTGAACTTTTTGGGTGCTTAGATTTATTTTTCGATTCGATAATATTCTTTTTTTTTATCGCCACTTGCAGTTTTTCTGATGGTGGGATGCCATTGAGGACCGATCGCCTAGATATTTGTTGTTTTCGCCTAGATTCAATTACTTCGGCACGTTTGCCACAGGTATATTGAAGCAAGTCCTCGGAAATTGAGCGGAACTCACTGTCTGACGCTAGATTTTTTTAAGGCTTTCCTTGGCGTCTGGGTGTTTTGCTACTTTTTTTAGGGCTTCCTGAAATTTCAGTCGTTGTACCAAAAGTCCATGAGTTATGGTACCGAATGCGGAGTCACATTTCCCCAGCAGATCTTTTAGTTGACTGGGATGGGAGTGATAGTACATTGTTGCATTTATACGACAGCAATGGAATTCTTGTGAATTCTGATTTATTTTTCTGGGAGTCAGAATAGCGAATCTTTTCCATGTTGGTTCCCCAAGTCTTTGGCATTTTAGCCCTTGTTGCTCAAGAGTTAGTTTTGGTGTGGGTATGGCAGGTTCACTCTCTTTTTTAGAAGGCGAGAAACAGTACCAATTTTTTAATTTAGAATTAACAGTTGATACATGCGGCTTCTAACTAGGTTGGAACACGAAGCTAGACTCATCACGCCCTCCATACGGTCTAGCCTAAATTCTCTGGCATTTCTTTTGGGTAAGCAGGAAAATGAAGATGAGTAGTAACCATGTTTGGGGGAGTATCTCTCCGGAGATGTAGCATAAAAACGATCTCTTGCCGACTGGTGTGAGTTCTTCTCAGAAGAAGACGATGTTATTGCTTCTAAAATCTTTAGCTTGAGGATGACTGTTTCGACTTCTGAAATGAAATCGAGAATCGATCCTGACTCTATTTTGATGTGATTCCACGTCTGTCGTTAAGATGTCTGGAATTAATGATTGATTTTATTATTCTATGTATATTTACTGTGTTGTTGATTATATTCTTATTTTTGTAAGTTGTTGATTATGACTATGCGGTAATAAAATTATACATTTTTAGTGATGTGGTTTTTACTTATCATAATTATAATGTAGAGTTATGATTACAACACTAATATTCCCATTCGCTTGGGTGGTCTCGGCGTCCGAAAAATTTCAAGTATAAGTTTACCAGCCTTCCTCTCCTCGGTCTGCGGTACCGAAATATTAACCAGGGATATTCTGTCTTCCTCACTGGTTGATTTTGAGGTACCGTATTCGACCGGTGCGTTGGACGCTTGGAAAATGGCTTGTCCCAATACGGATTTGCCCGACAACCTGTCCTCCCAGAGACAGTGGGACGTGCCGCTCTGCAGTATTGTACGGAATACCCTCTTAAATACGTCATTCAATACTGTGGAGCGTGCCCGTCTGCTGGCCGTGGGGGAATGGGAGTCGGGGTTATGGCTTCTGGCACTTCCGTCATCCACCATTGGCACTATGATGGATGACGCATCGTTCCGGGTCGCTACGAGTCTACGCTTAGGCGCACCTTGTGTTGCGCCGCATAGGTGTCACTGCGGTGAAGCTGTTGACAGCCTCGGACACCATGGCCTGTCCTGCTACAGGAGCACAGGTCGCATTGCACGGCACGCCAGCATTAACGACATTATTCGTCGAGCCCTTGCCAGCGCCGGCGTACCAGCGGTTTTAGAACCAAACGGCTTGGTACGTGACGATGGCAAGAGACCAGACGGCATGACGTTAGTGCCTTGGAAGGTGGGTAGGCCTTTGGTGTGGGACGCAACCTGTGTCGACACACTTGCACCATCCCACCTTTCAAGCACGGTAGGCTGTGCAGGCGCTGCTGCTGCGACTGCTGAGATCCTCAAGCGGCGCAAATACTGTAACCTTATTGGGAACTACAGTTTTGAGCCGTTTGGGGTCGAAACGCTCGGGTCATGGGGCCCGAGTGCGCGTCTCCTTTTTAAGGAAATCTCTCGCCGACTGCTCGACACTTCGCGTGACCAGAGGGCTGGCTCTTTCTTTGGCCAAAGAATTAGCATTGCTATTCAGCGTGGCAATGCTGCCAGTCTTCTAGGCACGTTTCCAGATGACAGCGATGCGGAGGAGTACTTTGATCTCGTCCCGTTTTGTTTGAGGATAGTGTATGGTGGGATCAGTTATCCCTCTCCTCCCGCGTCCGCTCATGCATGGTCGGGGCGTGCGTACGCGCAAACGCCACAATCCACCCATCTTTTCTTTGGCCTTCCGTCAACATTGATGTCCATTACTCTATTAGGCTGATGCGTTAAAATCATATCAATAAAAAACAAAATAGGGTTCAAGAGAGTAGTGAGCAGCGTGAATATTTTTACCCCACCTCGAATTTAATACATTTTCGTTTATCCTTTTTATAATGGGCTTATTCTACATTCTGAAAAACCATGTACCTGTATTAAAAAAAAATGTTTTTTTATTACCTCTACCGTCTCTGTACATCTATGAGGTATGTTTGTGAATCTGTTTTTACAAATAAGCCTGGATACTTCATCCAGGCTTATTTGTAAAAACAGATGATTAAACTCAGCCCGGACTCCACCAAATCAGAGACGTGTGGAGATTTGCGAAGCAGAGAAGAGAGAAGATGCGTAAAAGCTAGACTGCTAGAAAGTATTCACCGAAACTGTACAGAGATGTGCAAAGCGGAGAAGAGAGGAGATGTGCAAAGCGGCACGCCACTTATAGCACACCGCTCACCGAACGCAGCGCGCCGCTCACTTCTCTTGTCGTCTCCGCTGGACTAAACAATTACGAGACATCTCCACTCCTCTCTGTTCAATCGTTTCCACTAAAGTACAGATAATATAATACTAATATGTATAATACTACGTACAGATACCCAATCCCATACAAAGAAATGATACCTCCTTAAAACTGGCAATCGGACCGGCTATTTATTTTCCTCCATTTTTTCAACAGATGGTAGCACCAACGTCTCACTGATTACCAGAGGCAGTAGTTTTACTACGCCATCTAGGAGTAGGCCTAGTTTCTAAGTGGCATCGATACTACTAGATGGCGCTGCTTTTATATAGATTCTCTACATCGCACCGTGCGTTCAAGGACAAAATAATAGGTAATAACAATACAACAAAAAATATCTCGAGTTGGCGAAACGGTTTCATTTGTGTTAGTGAGCTAACAAACATCTCTTTGCAGCGAATGCGTCTTCATTTGTTTTTGAATATTTCAATACTTTTAGAGCGTTTACTACTTACGGCATTTCGTATAAACTTTCAAGTACTTTTTTTTCGAAATGATTGAACCGATTTTAATGAAACTTTATACGCTTAAGCAAGATACATAGTTCTAAAAAGTTATCAGAGAACATTTTCGAAAAATAGTATTACAGCTAAATTAGGACGATTTTAGATTTTCCATAGAAACAGAAATTTCCAATTATCTCTTTTTTAAAAAGATATTTCGAAAATGTTCTCTAAGAACTTTTTCGACTTATGTATCCTGCTTATGCGTATGAAGTTTCATTTATGTCGGTTCAGAAATTTCGAAAAAAAAAGGACTTGAAAGTTTGTATGAAATGCCGTAAGTCATAAACGTTCTTAGAGCCAAACCACACGGCACGGTGCGGCGCCGTACCGCAAGCTATTTCGCCGCACTGACAAACACACGGGAAGTGCGGTATCGCAGCGGCGATGAAAAAACTATTGGCTTGCCCTACGTACTACAGTCTGTAATAACAATGGATCGCAAACAACTGTGCGGTGCCACGCCAGCGCCGCTCTGTTTATATCCATTCCCGCCTCGTCTCGATTCAGGCATGCGCGCGGTGCGGTGCCGGAGAGCACCGTACAGCGCCGTGTGGCTACAACACATTTTTGTATGTAGAAAACCGGAGCGGCAACGCTCGGGCGCCGCGCCGGAGCTGCACCGCGCCCTGTGGTTTAGCTGGAGAAAACGCCAGGGCAGCCCGCGAATTTTTTTTTTTCCCATTTTGATGCGCGACCGTAACACGTATGTATTTACAGTATTATAATAATTAAAATCGTCAATACAATCCCATTGAATAACTATTTCATGAAAAAGTCATTCAATGGTATTAAATGAACTTAGAGCGTTGTATTGATGATTTTAATTATTACAATTCTGTAACTACATACATGTTACAGCCGCAAATCATATTTTAATCAACATACAACCTGACACCGACCTGCAAATTGCAAAAAACGTTAGAAAATTTACTTACGTTAGATACTCCGAACCGCCATAAAGTTTGCAGATCGTCACTTGCAGCTCATTATAGGTACTCAAATCAATCAAATCTAGGTATACAATTGCTTTTAATTTAATGTAGTTACTGCGGCAAGGAAATGATATGAAAAGGTAGGTACTAGGAGTAGAAAGATGAAAGATGGAAGTAGGTACTAAGTACCAACTTACATAAATAACAAAAAACAAACGGAATAATCTTATAAAAATATTTTAATACTTCAATCAAATACCTACCTTATCAAAACTACGAACGCACGCGTTACATTACTGTTAGGTTTTAACAAAAGAAACGCGATGTAATTTGGAGTAAAAACTAAAATTATCCTTTTCAAGGCATTGGTCCGTTGTCATCTAGTGTATGCCAGTATAGCATGGAATCCTATGTATGCTGTACGTTCGCAGCGCCTCGAGAACATCCAGCGAGCGTTTACGAGACATAATTGCATACATGTCCACAGGAATATCCCACCGATGTCCATACGAAGAACGTTTGACTTTCTTTAAACTTGAGTCGCTTCGAAACCGTCGCACTGTCCATGACTTAGTTTTTCTCCATAAGGTCGTCAATAGTCAAATTGAATGCGAACAGTTGCTAGAACGTGTAATGTTGCCAGTCCCAAACAATCGTCCTAGACAGCCAATTTCTAGACTTTTTCAACGTCCAACCAACTCACCAGTATCAAGAATGTGCATTCAATACTACGAACTCAACTGTAAATTACCTGACTTGGATGTGTTCTTTGGTTCCCTACTGAAGTTCAAAAGCCTGTTGCGCTCTCATATGAACCTACATTTAAATGGCTATAATTAGTTTCTTATCAGTTTCATTTGGATTTTTTTTATTTTGTTTTGTGTTTATTAGTGAAATCAGTTTTTTGATCTCTTCTTTAGTTTAAGGCAAAGATGTTTTGTTTTCTATTTTATGTTACATTTTATTTCTTTAACTTTACGATAAAATAGCTGTGTACACCTGTAATTGGTACCTACATAAGAACCCTAACCTGTATATTTCTATTGTTAAATGTAAAATGTATGTACTGTTGGTGTACCTATTTCAAATAAATAAATAACTAAAAATTTTTGAAGCATTACTTTTGAAGTGATGTTTTCCTAAATTTATTATGTTACTAGCGACACGCCCCGGCTTCGCACAGGTGCAGTATATATGTATATATAAACCTTCCTCTTGAATCACTCTATCTATTAATGAAAACCACATCAAAATCCGTTGCGTAATTTTAAAGATCTAAGCATACACAGTGACAGACAGACAGCGGAAAGTGACTTTGTTTTATACTATGTAGTAATTAGTTTTACTACATTTTTTTTTTCAGTTTGTTATATTTCATTTTTTCTTTTTTGATCAACCTGGAAGAAATTTGAAGGCTCAATTTTTAATTTCTTGCACTTTGGACTGTTCGTTGATTTCCTTTTCTTTTATGTGTCAAAACATAAAAGTGCACTAGATGCAGTTGGTTCTTCAACATTTGGACAGTTACAAGTCAGTTGTGTCTTATACACTTTGGTTGTGAGTCAAAATTTTCGGTACAGGTGAAGTTTCTTGAGCTAAAAAAACAGATATAAAGGTAATGTAAACTCTATGTTACAAACTATTGACGAAATGTAAGAACAGTTCTTGTCATTCTTAAAAACTTACACACAGAATTCCCATAAATGAGGGTACAATAAAATTGTGATTATTTAAAAAAATACCTTGTGATGTTGATGGACATGGTGAATGCAGTGTCATGACCGAGCATTGCACATCGTTGTGGTTTTGAGGCATTGCCATTTTTGATAATTTTTTCCTTTTGCCAGTTTTAGTCTGAATGAACTTATCACCGCAGTTCCTGATGATTAAGGTAAGCTACCGTCATGTTTCCTAAAATCACAAACAATATGTTATTGACTAATATATGGCCACATTTTAGATGTATATTGTTGAGCTATTAGTTTTCAGTTAGTTCTCAACATTTATAAAAACAATTTGAGTAACCATTGGCTATAGACGTTAGTAGTAAGTACATTTCTTTATTTTATGGAGTCTACACAATACTTATTAATTTTACATTATAATTATTTGATCATACTATGTACTCCTAAGTTAATTAGTTTGTGTAATGAGTAGTTAAAACTGAAAATAAGAGTATGTGCGAGTTCAGGAGACGTTTAACACCAGTTAAATTTGATGTATTTCGTCATTAATATGATTTTTATTTTTAGTATCTCAAAAGTGACTACATAATATTTTAGCCGTAAATACACTTACCACAATTGCTCAACCAAACTTCCAAACGACTTGCATGTCCAGTTGGAATCCGACACATTGAGAAATCTTTCGATGACTGTTCGCTTAAATATGAGCACTTGATAGGAGCCATATTGAGTGTACTTTCTAAAATCAAAATCCGTAGTTTTTATTAGCATAAGTCATCGTATGTGCAAAATTCGTTGTTGTACAGTATCCAGGGTCCAGGTCTAGACATGGGAGGTGTCTTTTCTAAAATCCATAGTTCGAACCGAGGTCGGTTAGAAGAAAACAAAAACGCATTCAAAGCAGATGGCTACTGGGAGTCAGACATGACCAAAACAGAATTGACATTGACATTGACATCCAGAGTAACTACCTACTTTGAAAACGTTTCGTGCAATGCTAGTTCAGGTTTCAGTTAAATGAAAATATATAATTATGTACCATAAACATGTTAGAAAGATTTCTTACATTTCTGTAAACAGTAATAGATTAAAAAAAAATTACTGAATTTCCTTTAAATGAATTAACTAAACGTATTTAGCAACGATTGTGGTTACATTGTATGTGACGAATTGAGTAAAACGCCATCTATTGCAAAGAGCTATAGACAAAATGGATAACAGATAGCTCCTTTAACTAACTTTATCATTCTATGGGTTCGAATGAATTAGAAAAGTCTTCAGTTATATTTTTGTCGAAATTACGTGATTTGTGAGTATAAATAGATAAACAAGGAAGTTTTGATTTTTACTAATATTACTTCAGCCAAAATCTGCCGTTTAACTCATTTTAGTGGTTGTTAATTTCATAACTGTTACCTATGCTGCCATCTATGATCTTTTTTCAAGACTAATTATAATTTGTTCGAGTTGGGACCCCATGACTAAAGCTAAGAGAAGACGAGAAGTGTTAATAGCGAAATTCTATGGGTGGTTAACAACAAATTTCCTCTCCTCTCGTCTCTTCTCCGCTTCGGTAGAGCCCGACTCTCTTATAGTTAGCGAAACATGTTGTTCCAAAATATATTTTTACTACCTGTTTATATCATGTTTTCATAAGCAAATAAATATATTTTTATTCTTCTTACTACATTTTTAGCGGTTGAATAAAGTTAACTTATAAATAAAATACCAAAATGCCTAAAAATTACTCATAATAATCACCAAAATATCAAAAAGCGCCATCTGCTTTTACATTTCGGAACGCCTATGACGCGTAACAACAGTGCAGCGTAGCCGTGGTAGCTCTAGCTCGCCCGCTCGGCAACTGTTAACGGTCGTGGCCACGAGATGGCGATAATGTAGATTGATCATGATCATCCCTAACTTCGCAAAGACCTATCCCTAACACGGCAGAATTTTGAATAGCATTATTTAATTCATAAATTTTTGAAGTATTTCCTTATTAGTTTTGAATATATGTTAATGGAAATATTACCAGTATGATGGTAATATTTTATATGGTAGGTCATTCCTTGTGAAGGTCGCTCCTTACTTCAACCACCAGTTTGCCGGTAAAGGGTTATCTCTTAATTAAGCTTGATTACTTAAATAAAAAAACCTATGAAAACGAATGCTTATGAGATTATAATATAAGTGGATCTACTGAAATTAAATGCTAGGTATCTTTCTGCATTATATTTCTAGTTTTGCGCTAGAATACTGTAGGACGATGATCCGTTTGGATTAGGTCATTTTCGCGCTTGTCTAGACAGACGATCTTAGTATTTTCTTATCATTAACTTAACTTTATCTGAAACTCTTGGGTGCAGAATGTGCTTTAACAATCTCAGTCAAATGTTGTTCATGTTTTTGCAATGAAGTAGTGAAAGTATTAGAAGTAGTTAGGTTCTTTCGTTTACTTCAAAGAAGTTCAAGGATTTTTGGTTCGATATGTCGTGAATAATTAATTGATAGGGACAAGTTTAAGTATGTACCAGCCGCGTAGAATGCTTCGCAAATGTAACGGGTAAGAGTATCTAGTAAGAGATTTTTGTAGACAAAGTTTAGATTATGTCTTAAATGAACTCCTTGGTCACATCAAATTCTATCAATATTTTATGTTTATTTTTAATAAATCATTACCAGATCTTATTAATATTTGAAAATCATGACATTCGGCCATCTGACAAAGTGTAGCCTCCTGGCACACACAACAATCATATAATGAAAATGATCTAACAAGTCATGACATTCTTAACTTCTGGAAGCAGTTATCGTACTCGTATATTCAATTTGGCGGTAGGGTTGGTAAGTATGTAGGTGTGCTCTGTTTAAGGAAAAATAATATAATCATTGATATTAAACGTTTAATTTATATTTGTAACATTATATTATCTGTAAATATAGAGTTCTTATTATAATAATATATAGTTACGAGATAAACAAACTCGATCTAATATAACTTAAGTGTATAGATACATACATTACAACTACATATTAAAGTACATACGATATTTTAAAATTCCAACTAAATTGATGAACTATAGTGCAATAACATCATGCTTAATAACATATATTTATAGGCACAAAAGTGGATTTATAATAATTAATTTTAACATTCGATTTAACAAAAAATGTGAGGTATTTAATTGTAATGGCAGGGAGACACCTGTAGGCATCAGTAGAAGCCCTGGAACCCTAGTTCTACGCCTGATGATAACCACAAAACACAAGAGTGCATAAGGTACACCTACTGGAATGTCCTAACATAGATAATGTTTTAATTACAACAAACAAAGGCACAAAATAGTGAAACCTACCAAAGTGTAGCTTCTACACACACCATACGTGATTTAAATTAATTTTAATTACACATTTGCTTTTGCAAAATTAAGGTAGATACATTCGTAGATATCTATGGCATTTTCAAACTAGACTAAAGTAACAAATCAGTCTTCTAATCAATTACCAAATAATAAGTAATGTATTTTTATTAACTTAGGGATTATATAAAAATTATATGTTTACTCTTAGGACTTTAATATACATTCGTATTTAAGAAATTAAGGTTTTAAAGATGTGATAGTTATACGAACAGGGGGGTTACTATAACGTCTTAAAGCAGGAATAATACCAGTGTGAGAAAGAAACAGAGCTATACAGGTCGTCTAGGGCCATCTCTTTCCCACACTGGAATTACTCCTGATATAAGACATCATGGTAGGTCACCAGGAATCACTGAGAAGTAAAAATGTGCAGATTTGTATATTTAGATTTTTTTCTAATCAAAACAAGAGTTTATACAACGAGCGAAACCCACGGTAGTACACCCATAGATCGAAAATAAACTAGACATTTTACGTATAACAGCGCATCGCGACGATTTTTTTCTATGTTACCACAAACCTAATAATAACATTGAGCATTCTTAATTAAGTGTTGATGAAATGTCTTAACTCTATATGAACCACCGTGCTCGGTGCTAGTGCAGAACATTTTATATTGAGGATATGGTGAGCACAACTAGATATTTAACAACGAACATTTATGGCAATCGACGAACAAATTAATAAATTAATCTAACCCGTAACGTAAGGAAACAATAAGAATAGATCGGTATGTATGGAGATACGTCGCTATCCGCGGTGACATGTGCGTCGCACGCAAGGTTTCTTCATCATGCATGTTGTCAATAAAGTAAGGATATCTTATTAACTGTTCACGTGGAGGTATGGCATGGTGCGACGCGGTGGACTAGAGTAGCTGTAGCGAGCGTGAGGTAGTAGCGGCATTTCAGTCTATAAACATCACAGTCGCGGACAACAAATTGCACAATAACTTGTCTGGGCTAACCCGCCCGAGGCGCGGCGGCGTGGCCAGCACTGCCTGCTTGCCCTAAGCTTCGACTCTACGAAGTTACCAGTTCAACTAAGACAACATTACATGCTAGTTAAAGCTAACTTATTTTTCTATTCATTAACAAAGACGTAAATGTTATAAAACAAAAAAAAACGAAAGAAGAAAATAAACAAAAATAAAATCACAATAAGGCGTCGTCTAGCATCAAACGGAAATTTGATTTCGTTTTCAAGCTTCGACGACACTTTGAAATAAATAGAGAAGAAGAGGTAGAAGAAGAGTGGCCGCGGGGCCCATTGCAATCGCCCGGCCGGGGCGCCCGGTCATCGGCGGCGTGCGCACGCGGCACGGCCTACCAGTTAGCCTACCAATAAGTGCCTTACTCCTAACTTTGTACGCCTAAGTCAGTCTTTTCGAATGTCCATTCCACGATGTCTTATCGTTCAATCTCTTTCGCTACCACAATCTAACGCGAAGTTGCGTGGTGGAACAATAACTCCAGGCGGCTGCTCTAAGTCACGACGACGAGGTACTGACAAGTCTTCGACATGGTCATCGTCCTGCAAGGGTGAGCGCGGTGATTGTGGCGGCGACCGCGGTGGCGTGCGAGGAGCCAGAGCTGCGTGTGCGGCGGCGGCCAGCGCCATCGCGTGCAACGCCTCTCGCCCGCCGTCTCTTGTCGCTCCCTCTAACGCTTGCTGGAGGAATGATGGATCGATAAGCGGCGTTGATGGATTTCCATCTTCACCTCCACCTCCTGTTCCACTTAAACCATATGGGAATGCAGCTCCATTCGACTCTCTCTTGACCCCCCGACTCATTGGACGGCTGGTCGTTATTCCGAGTTTCTTCACTTTATCGTACAATGTACGTGAAGGAACGCCGTATTTACGCGATGCTTGTAGTGCGCTCATTCCATTACGCACACATTCGATAGCTGATAAAATATCGGATCTCGTGTATTGTTTATATCGCTTCCATTCGGGTTTCTGTTGTGGTGGGACGTACGGCGCTAATCCGGCTCTCACGTCTTGTTGGAAATTGGTTGGTGGAGGAGATGGATGGAAAGTGCGTTGGCTTTCATCGTCGAAGGATCTTTCAGTGTACGGAGAGTGAGCATCTTCTGACCTGTCTGATCTGTTGTAGTGGGGTGAAGAAGCTCTTGAGGAGAGTCTACGAGGGCGGTAGTCGAAAGGACGATGCGGGCTTGCCGCGCGTTCTGATTCATGTGCTGATCCGTTGGAGTGGAGGCGAGGTGGTGCGTGCTGGCTAACTGGGTGGCACACGAGGGACATAGGTTGCGAAGAGTCCACAGGAGAGGTCTGGGCTAAAACGTTCCTTAGAATAGGAGTGTCGCGAGTGGCCAACATGCTGGACAGTTTCTTTCGCTTGAGAGGATTCATATCAGAGGAGTCGTAGGCCGCGGAGAGGACGGGCGCGGCGGGTGGTGGCGGCCAGCGCGAAGGGGGCGCGGGGGCGGGCGGGGACACGCTGGAGGGCGCAGCGGGGACAACGCGCGGGGGCGACGCCGCTGGCGCGCGCTCCGTGCTACCCGGCCGCCGCCGCAGCTCAGTCATGTCGAACAGACCCTTTACCTCCAGCTGCTCAGCCACCTTCATAATGTGTGGGATGTGAGCCTGCGTCACGTTCACCTCGCCCGTGTACATGTACTCGAGGAGGGCACGCATCTCGAAATCCTTAACACCAGGGAAGAGGATGCTGCAGTGGTCCATTGGGACATCAGCTAATATTGACTGAAAGTACGGTGAGTTAGCAGCTAGGACGACTCGGTGCGCCTTGAAAGTGACCTGGTCGTCGACCACTAGCGTGCAGTCGACATAGGTCTCCACCTTGATCAATGCTTCTAGGATCTCCACTAAGTTTGTTTTGTGGTGATTCCATTTCAAACAAAAAGTTTGAGGTCCTTCGACGCTCCCCATTTTTCTGAATTGTGATTCTGTAAGAGAAAGAAGAATCTATGTAGCTACCATATTATTGAACATTATCATTGTAAATGGTCAATCGCATGTTGCTAATAACGGTGGAACTACGAAAACCGCTCTTATTGATACGAAATAAAGCCTTTACTGCGACGAAATTGTTACTTGACGAGCGGTTAATAGTAATTGTATTGTAATGTTGCTCTTAATAGCATGTTAAATATTTATAATAATGTAAAAAAACTTGATTTTTCCCTACAGTTATAACCGTCAATGAAAAGTAATGTCAACAAATAAAACTAATGGGCGGAATCGGAGAATTTATTCCAATAGTTTTCATTTGTTTTAACTTTTCAGGTTTATATTTATTGCACTTAAAATTGACTGCTATACCTTATAAGTACTACCACACTTTTAAAATCACAGATAAAAAACGCATAGCTAGAAGTTTTTTTTGAACTACTATACCTCTTTAACCTGCATACAATTTTACTAGACTAGAGAAAATATAACAAAAATATCATAAAATAATAAATACATAAAAAAACTTTGCTTAAATAATGTGTACAAACAATTTTTAACAACTTTTAAATAATGCGAAACATAGTGTACCTGGCATAATATCGTAGTTGGTGGAGGCGGGATACATCGTGGAGAAATTTTCCAAGTCACGCACTAGTCTGTCAAAAGTGATAATCCCTGCGTACACTAAGTTCGTGCGTAGTGAGCACGATGCGCATCGCTCTGCGACCAGCACTGACTGACGACGTATGCCGCGG
Organism: Noctua janthe; assembly: GCA_910589295.1. NCBI lineage: Eukaryota > Metazoa > Arthropoda > Insecta > Lepidoptera > Noctuidae > Noctua > Noctua janthe. The sequence continues at coordinate 9,167,304 of OU342560.1, forward strand.
CCCAGCGCGACTGCCCGACTGCACCGCCCTTCCCCATTTACATATTACGCTCTATAGCCCTTCCACACTGCTAAATTGACTTTTTACCTTTTATTCGGCAGGTATAATCGAAGTTAGGGGACCGATGAAAGCAGTAACGCCGGATTCCCTCCTGTTGTGTTCTCTATAAATTTTGCACCGCACCGGCTTTCCTATTTTCATCTTTATATCCACAGAACTATGCATAAAATGCGATAGCAAAATTATGGCACTTATTTAATTTATACAAACCTTGAATACAAAACAGGTCCTGCGTTATCAGCCGGCTACGAAAGCGTAGCACTGCTACGAAAGTAAAATTAAAACAATAAGTGAAAATTACCTCAAAGAAAATTAATCCAGCGTCTACACGTGATCAGGATCGTTGTTGTAAATGTTTATATCAGGAAAACTCATATGAGAATGTCTGCACTTGCACTTAACAAAGTTCGTAGCACGTTCGGGGTTGTTTTGCGCGAGTAATGTCGGCTACGCCCTGCGTGGGGGCGGCGTGCTCTCACGAGCGTCTGGCAGTGACTGTGTTGGTGGAAGGCGGCCGGTCGCGGCTGCTTGTGTGCCTGTCCGCCTCCGCCCCGCACCTCTTGTGTGCGCTTTTTACGCACGCAGCGCAGCGTGCCGGAGTGCAGTGCAATTGCGTGCGGAGGGCGCGGGGCGCGGGGCCGGCCCGCCGACGAATTGCAGCACGCTGAGGAGGGCTCGCGAGCGTGTGTGCGTGAGTGCGCGCGCGCATGGACACAGCACCTCTCGTAGTGTGCACCGCGAACGCTGCTGCTCGGCGTCAACACGATAAAATAAAGCCGAAATCAGCTTATAAAAAATTAATGCCGCGCCTCACTGCGCCTTTGTATGTTAACGTTGAACTTCGCGTCTTGCCTTCGGAATCAGGAACTCTGTCAGTGGTCGTCTTATAAACATTTATAATAAAGTTCCTATGAACGCTCATTTCATGTTTCAGGCATTTAAACATACGTTCAGGTAAGTTTAATTTCTTAGGCGCCGTACGAGTATACACATTTTACGTACATCAATTAATAGATAGGTACTCTAGCAGACCCAGTTCCTTGGCCTAGTGAAATCCATAGCTTCCTAGAAAAACATTTGTCCAATGCATATTTCATTGTATCCGTTTATTTTAAACATGTAGGTATGTGAGTGAGGTCTGATGTTAATGAAAACAAAGTAATGGATGTCTCTCATGAGCTTTTTATAAAGACCTTAGAACTTATAAAACCAATAAAGACCGTCTGTAGTCATGAAAATCGTTGAAAACATTATAACAACCAATGAATTCCGGTGCGCAATGCTTCACATTTCGATACAAACATGACCGTCCTAAAAATTCCCCAAAAGTGAGTGAACAACGCCACCAAACGAGGTCATTGACACATTGCTCGCGTAGGGAACGCCAAAATAGCGCGAAATGCACTCAAAAATAGACCAAGCTGTGTGTGCAATATTTTTTGTTAAGCGATGCTTGTCTTGTCTTCCGCCAAACTATGGGGGACGCGTCTTCGTAAATACGTCACTCCTATTATTTTGTGATGCTTTTGAACCTAATTTTAGAGAGTATACTTTGTTTGTATTGCGTAGATAGAGCGACAGAAAAATATGAAGGTAGTACTTTACTTTCTTTACCTCATTTAGGTACTGCTAAAGACCGCGTTTCTACATGAAAAGCTGTAAACAAGTTACTAACGAGAGTTCACTATCTTGATATCTACGACATGCTAACTTTTAAACAAAAAAAAAAAATACATTTCACAATATGGCGGTCATTAAAATTTTCTACTCGTTCTTGCTGAAAGTAATATGAAATGTAACTAATATATTATGATGTGAGCATAATAAAATCACAAGTACGAAAACTCAATGCTATAATCTATAACAAGTAATAATAAATGATATTGTCCACATTCATAAAAGCTAAATTCACAACACATTAACTGAATAAAACGTCAATCTTCATGATCGGGGTTAAACATCCCACATCAAGATGATACGGGATGCGAGAACATCCCTGACAATGCAATGAAAAACATATTAGGGACTTTGGGATAATTAATGGCATTAGATGTCATATTGATGACAAAGCGGAGGGAACGGAATGGCTTGCAGTTTTTTTTCTTCTTTTAGGAACATAGGACCTAAAGTCTTATCTAAAGTACAGGCACACAACAGACATGGTTAAAATAAAACTAGATCCTGTTTAAACGATGCACTCAGAGTGAATTTTGTACTCGGCTTTAATTATTTTTCTGTCTTTGGTAGTAGTTAGGACTATTAAAAGTTTATGGGTCTATGTTTTTTCCAAAATGTATCTACCAAATGAAAACAATGAACAAGGAAACAAAAATTCGACTGAAAAGAAAATTTTATGGTAGAACCATGGTTGTTTTCATTAGATAAGTTTTATTGATTTCATCTGCTCAAACAGAAATGTCACTAAAACAATTTCACCAACGAAATATTCAACCATTCTTGAATTATTCTGGGGCTATGAATTTCTCACGAATTCATGCAAAACCCAAATTCCTTGTAATAAACAATGGCAGTGAATGTCAGAGCAATTCTCTCATATCAATAGCGGAGTGTTGAGTGCACTTGAAGCCTTGAGTGAACCATTTGCATATATCGATACTGGCCTCGACTCCAAGCGCCAATTATTATTAATTCGATTACGTACGAATGTGGGAATGTTTGGTGTAAGAGAAATATTAGGAGTGGTATAACACTTGGTACACACCAAGATTTTGCTAGTTCGACCACTGAATAGATAAAGCAGTACTGATGGCTCGACTTTTTTCAGTAAGTGTTGGAGCTACGGATAGAGTATTTAGTAAAATTTTATGTAATTGAGAGACATTTGTTTCCTGACAGTCAGTATTTATTTCTGCTTACGACACCAGAAGCACTTTGTGAAGAACAAAGTCGAGAAGAACACAAATCATCCTAACACAAGCATAGTTTCTACAGACTAGAACCTGGCCAACTGTGACTATTTATCAACTCTACATAAATACCCCTTTGTGTAAGTTTGCGATAGCCATTAGCTAATTAAGATATCTATATCTTCAAACAAAACACACACTAACGCAACGAAATGGATAAACAGGTGGTTGAATGGACCGATAGACAAACAAACAGATTACAAACATATCGTAACTGCAAAAAAAGGGAAACTTAAAGGTCCGGAAATAAAACCAAAAATTATTATCATTCTTGTACAGAATTAGCAACAATTTATTTATTTTTAACATATTTTTGCGGACAAAGGTTTGCACCAATTATATGAACAAAAAAACATGTTGTAACGTCAGCGGTCAACCACACAACCGTTAAAATTTCACGATAATTTGGCTATTGCTCCGGAAACACGAATGCAAATGTGCCATTGTCAATACTTAACAGTTATGACCTTTGATTCTGGCGGCGACGTCAGTAATTAGTTTAGCGATTCGCGGAAGATGCCTCATTCCCGACGAGGCTATTAAACTTTACAAAAGGTCCAAATAAGCAATTCACACCAATAAGCCGATGAACTTACATAAATTTTAGCGACAATTGATATACAATGTATTTAGTGAGGGATAAAAGTGCATTATGCTAATACCAGCATAAACAGAAACGCATCGCGACCTATCCCACGAACGCACGCGCAACAAAAACTGCGAGACAGGGGATAGAAAAAAGCTAATAAAAAAGCAATAATGCGATCCCGCATGGTGGCTCGTTGAGATACGAAATTGACGAGACTGATGAACCGTAAGGGATAATATTGATGTACGATAACTGAAACGTCACATGAGAGTTCCAATTAAAACAATATTCCTACTAATATGAAATGATAAATCAGCAAATAAAATTTTATTACAACATTTGACAACTATCGGAATTTTCCAGTGTCTTTTGCGATACGCACATTCGCAGTTCACAAAAAATCACGTAACGAAGGGAGTTAATGATATAAATACTTCATAAAATTATTACAATAAACATATACATTGTCTGGTACACAGTAAATGCGTTAAGTTTGCATAATGAGAGAAGGGTTGATAGCATAAAGAGATAATTGTAATTTTACGCGTCCTCGTCATTTGTCACCAGCATCCTGCCACGCGCTCTGGCCCTGAATTTATTATTTTATTATTATCTGGGGTGCTTCTACCCTTATCTACAATTAACTATTAAGAGATATTAAATAATAGACTGTATAGAATCCTTGATTTTGCACACTTCATTATTTTTTTGTGGCTATTATTATCTCGTTATGTGAAGTTTATTTAATTTAGAATAAGTAATGTTACGTATTTACCTATCTGAATAAATTGTTAGTCTTTATTATTTTAACAAGAACACGATTATTTTGTTCTTTATTTTTCTGTTGTTGTATAGCTACTACTAGAATATAGATTTTAAATTCTTATGATTATTTTATTACCTAATTATTTACTAATTTATCAAGAATAATGTAAGGAGTGTCATATCTCGAGCCTAGCTCTATAGACATGCGGTATAAAACACAGTAAATAAGCCATATAGAGCTTCACCGCAATTTACAATGATATCAAGGGACATGATGGCATGCCTAATATATTCAGTTTTGGGTCCGTGATCGTCGTCCACGCCCGGCGACCCCGGATGCGGTTCATTGTAGCGAAACTCCCCGGACCCGAGGTGAAACAATACACTCTTTCCTTCTATTGTCTATTGCCTGCCCGCACAAGCACTCCTATTCATATTTTTATGTTTAATTGTATACATGTACATTAATGCCAAATTATATCCAAAAATAATGTTAATTTTCTCAGAAAGAAAAATACTTTACATGGTTTTTGTTTTGAACTTCTGAAAATACCACCCTTACTTCGTTATTTCTATTTTAAATTAGAAAGATATAATCATATTAAGCACCCCAAAATATAATAAACATAATTCAACTCGTAGTAACGAAAATGTCATTTTTTCATTTAGAAATAACATCGGTTCGCTCAAAAACGGGTCAAGTGGATATAGAAAAAAAGTATTAAATTGAAAAAATGGGCGGTTCTGCTAAGTATCGTTGTCAAAATATCGGCGAGCACCTGCCTAGAGCAGACAGAGCGGCGCGTAACGAACTTATGAATCTATTACATTCATTTAATAATACTATTTGAAAAAGTACTATTTGAATATTTTAGTTTAAACCTTTTTTCATGTTCAAAATAAAATTAATTACTTAACTTTAAAACATTTTTACAATGGCTGTTGATGCGGCTTTTACCGTCAATTAGACGCCCAACTCAAAGCTTTACCTATCTCGCATTTTACGACACTTAAGCTTCATTTATCCGGCACCACGTGATAAGCATCTTATAAAGTATATCCAGAGATAATTCGCTTCTCTCGCGGCCATGTTGCCTTCGACCGCGGCTCGATAAAATAAAACAACCGCGAGCCGACGCTTTTGGACTTTTTTTATACAGGATCATTTTTCTTGCCGACTCGGCCAAGGGATTATCTATGATATATATGCTATCAAAAAATGGTCCTTCGGTACATGGTCATAAGGTCGCACGATTTCTGGAGGCTGTGGAGTGGACGTCCTTGGGCGGACTCGATCTGCTAGGCGAGAGATCGTCCCATCGCGCTGCGCTGGTCGTTGCACCGAAACTATACTTTTAAAATGCATTGGAAAGTAGAAAACTTATTCGTGTGATATTTTCGAGAAACTTCTGCCCAATTACCAGTTTGTGCGGAGCGTAGCGTTTGTAAGTATTGAGTTAATTAATGTACGACGGAAGAGTTTAGAAGCGAATAATGCTTGTAGCAGCACTTTACGAAGTATGCATGCTAAAGTGATTAAATTACTTGTGAGATGTCGCTTGCTTTTAACTCACCGATTTTTTCTCATTAAACTCAAAGAACCGAGGCTATATAATATACTTACATAAATATGCAAGGGACTGTTTTGTAACTGTGGAGCAGTTTGTTATAGTTCGCGCCCATCGCTAATGAGTCAAAATGAGTTGCCCTCGAATTTACGACTTGACGATGTCGCTAAATGTTGAAAAAGCCGCCTCATGTCGTAACAACGAACCAAACTGCCATCATATGGGTTGTTATCTACGGTTTTAGAAAACAACTTTCGCAATTCACTTTGTTAAAATACTTTGAAAACGCAGAAAATGTTACGTTTGCTGTTAACTACCAAAACTGCAGGTAAATTGGGATGTTACATAATCAAGTCGTTGATATACATCTGAAAATACGTGGAGTTTTTAGTAGGCATTGAGCCTACATAGACAGATAGGACAGTTATTATGCTATCATTGACACTAGAAACGGGATATTTACCATGTTTACTGATTGTTTTGAGTTCCCGGTACAATCAGTAAACATGGTAAATATACGGGATATTTCTAGTGTTGTATGATAATTAAAAAAAATAGTTATTGTGCTTTTCTAGTAAAGTTGTAAAGTACCCATTAGTGTGTCAATTTTCTAAGGGAAAATCTGAAATACACTGTCGATAATAGCCTGCAATAATTAGGGTAGGTAGGGTGAAATATGCGTATATAAATATATATCCCAGTCTTACCGAGGGGTATCGTATTACCCAGCACTAACTGGGTTGTGGAGGTCAGATAGGCAGTCACTCCATGTAAAATACTGGTATTAAGCTGCATCCGGTTAGACTGGAAGCCGACCCCAATATAGTTGGGAAAAGGCTAGGCAGATGATGATGATGAGGGTGAAATATGCGAAGTTCAAGATACTTATTATTCCTAAATTGAAAGCCTTTCCAAATCTTAAAAGACCAATGAAAACTATTAACTAGCACCTACATAGCATTTCCAGGCGATTGAAACCCATAATTCCTAGTTCTACCACGCAAAATATTAACACAAACAAAAGGGGTGAAATAAAATAAACAAACGACAGTTACGGATAGGGTTGTGAATGTTGATGACAAAGGTAGTGTGTTTTAGCAAAATCAATAGCATGTTATGAGCTTCCGTTATTTCCGTCATGTATAATAACTGCATGGACGTGGCCGGTGCGAATAGATGGTCGGTGCGATATGTGGTCGTGGGGACTAATTACGGGTATCATTTGCAATAAACTCGTCCACCCTATACACTGTACACGTGAACGGAGTTGCTGCGGTACGCGAATAGAGCTAGCATTGTGTGGATGAGTAATTACTGGGTTTCATGTAGGAATTGTATCGGGTTTTTCTGTCTGATGAATGAGTATTGACGGTTTGTTTTTCTGTTGATGTTGTCTATAGAAACTTTACTATCTATTTCTTTTCTTTTTTTATATATGATTTTGTTTTATTGTTAACCAGCGACCCGCTCCGGCTCGCACGGGTGCCATATATACATATAAACTTTCCTCTTGAATCACTCTATCTATTAAAAAAACCGCATCAAAATCTGTTGCGTGGTTTTAAAGATATATGCATACACAGGGACAGACGGGAACGGGAAGCAACTTTGTTTTATACTATGTAGTGATTTACACATTTTTTTGTTTTGTCCTGTGCGAGAAAAATAAATACTCTTTCTTTCTTTCTTTTTCTTTGTCTAAGTAGGTACAACAATCTTAAATATCGCTCGTAATTTATTGTTTTGTTTGAAATTGTCGCACTTCCATGTTACTTATCTGATTAAAGATTATAATCAACTTTGTTTAAAGTACTCGTAATTCATCATAATACTATAAAATCACCAAGGACCTTAATATGGAATTTTTTTTTTTGAGAAGTCTCTTCATAAATTCTTATGAACATCATTTTTATTCTCCATTAGGCTTAGAATAACAAACAAAACCTGCAATTTGTATCCGAATACCGATCAAGCGTCAATAACGTATGTCAATAATAAACCCTACAATGTTTACGGGTTTTATGCTCGCTTTATTCGCAACACCCCTCGCCGGTTGCCATGGGGTTGTGGTCAAAATTGTATTTTTATTATAATTACTCCGTTTTATTGAGAGCCCGTAGAGGGTAAACATTGTACAGTTCCAGTTTGGCTACGAAATTGTTGATATCATATAATTAGTTCGGAATAATTTTATAGCAGGTGTCCATTTGTATTTCAATACGTGGATCGATGAATGTTTTTAATTTTATAACGTATCTCTAAGATTTTATTACAAAAATTAGGCACTAGCTAATATTATTAAACATATAAACCATTTTCATTTCTTTAAGTCAAAACTTAACCAAACAAATGAGGGAAAAAAGTTCGTAAAACAAACAAATTGTAGTTTAGGTATCTCCATGTAAAACGATTGCGCAGCAAAAATACAAAACACGAAAAACAAAAAATAAATATCATTTAAGCGTAAGATAAAACTGACAGTTTTACTATTCAAATAATAGCAAAAAAAGCGAATACGTCCGCCTGTCCATACTCAATTGGACCCGCATCAAAAGGCTTAGTGTAAACCCCTTTTTCTCATTTTTATATCACGAAAAGATTGCCCATGACTATTTTGTTGGCAAATATGACTTGATCCTATTGTCCGTAAGAAAACTATTCGTGTCGAATTTAAATGTGAATGCTAGCACTATGAAATTACTGCTCAATACGAAACAAAAAAAGAAATAAAACGTTTGGTTTACTCTATTCGTGTAAATTGTGCACCTTTGTGTGGGAGCTTTGTATCTAGTCTATGACAAATATCTTTCGGATCTAAAGATTCCACTGCAAATATTAATCAATTACTATTGACAGTTGCTTCGCCAAATATCACAACTTATTTATAATTAGGGCCAGTCTTTTCCTTCAGTAACTATTCACCAGTAGCGAATAGTCAATTTTTTAGAGGTAAGCCGGAGTACATATCTTTAATTAATGTGCTTTTATTATTTGTCTATGGAATAGTGTTGTGCCCGTTTTCAAAGGGAAGCCGGTAGGAATCGAGTTGTATGGAACCTTCGCCACTGCTATTCACCATAAAAGTCCTCGATCATTTATTTAAACGTCATCACGTGGGGCTTATTAATCACATTCGTACGTCGTTCTTGTACCAATTTCATCATCGATATTGCAATTTGTCATTCCGTTATCTTCTATTATCGCAATGCATTAGGTTCTGAGTACAGATAGCGTTATCTTTAACTAGAATTCGCCCAGCTTGTTGATTACAGAACTGACGCGACGCAGCATGTAATGCAGATTTCTATGCTTGAAACTTTATTTAATTTATGAAAATATTTTGGATTATAATTATGTTATAATATGTCTTTATGGACACGCTCAATGGTCCACTTTAAGGACTAAGTGCGGAAACCAAATGCCCTTAACATAGAACATGTCTTTATGGATCGAGAATGTTTGATTGAGTGTCGTAAGGAAAAGGCTTTGGGTCGGAATGAGGAGATTTTTTTGGGTCCAAAGTTAAGTAGTTATATAGAGTCCTCGCTAAGAAAGAAAAAAGGGAACGTGGTGAGCTTGTGCATTTTTTCGTATATGAATCGATTTGAACCTGTGGCGAATCATAGTTATTGGTATTTATTATCTATGGTTCCCACTACAGAGTTAATTCGATTGTAGCTGACAACACTGGTCTCGACTCTATGGCTAGACCAGAGATGACAGTAGAAGATACCTACCTACACTGAGATCGAAAGGGTTTCTTACTTGTAAAACTCTTTGCTTGTAAATTACTATCACTTACTGCTACGTTCGTTTTTATATGTCTAACATATCAAGGTGCGTAGTGTATGCAAACATATAGAAGAAATATATTGACTATACAATCTGGACCCCTTTCTTCATTTGAAGAAACGGCGCCTAAAAGCCTATTGCAGCATAGTACCATTATTTTACAAAATACCTTATGTATCTAATACAGTGTATTTTGAGATATGCGTGTCGCCTGTGTACGTGCTTATTACTGTAATTGCGTAGCTATTGGCATGAAACATCTAATTATATCTAATTCTGGAAAATCCATACTTACCTACTATTTATAGCAATTCATGGAGTATGAGAAAAGCGTTGCGAATCTTCGTTCATAAACAATTTTGATGTGTTAGAAATCAATCGTAAAGATTTAACCATTTACTAAAATGCATCACGTTTCGCAATACAATCAATTGGTAGTAAAATTATATTGAATGGAAACATTGTTACCTAGTAGAAGTATTTCTTGATAGCTCTATTAATTTCCTCGTCTATAATAATTTATTTATTGTGTTAGAAATGCATGTTCAGTGTCCAGTATCTATTATGCTATTAGTCAACGTGCAACTATGCTTCATATCATCAGTTTCACATGTGCGTTACGCATCGATTTCACAATCATCCTCACGTATTGTGAACTCTTTAAAAAATTGGTAATTTGTTTGCGAAAGTGGCATTTTTATGCAACGCACATAATGTGGTATAGGAACGTGTGACGTGCCGAAGTGCGTATCGCGCAAAACGCAGGCGCACGCACGATTCCTACGCGCAGATACAGTGCGTATGCCCGATAACGCAAGCCAGCAGCGATAACACACTGTCCGTGTTCACTGCATATAAATTTGCTCACACAAATAAATACTCCGCTGGACTTTTACCCGCTTATCTTCGTAGATTCTATTTAAAATTAATCAGCCAACCTACGAATTTAATATCGCTAGCCAGTGTTACCAACTGAAGTAACTCAAATATTCCCAACAGACTGACTATGTATTCATAGATACATTCGAGTCTGCTATTCACACATGCGAAAATCCACTCGTACAGACAAGTGCTTACATACACAAGGACCAAGCTGTCTAGAGATTCGCACAGCGTATGAATCAAGGGGTATCCCCGACCTACAAAAAAAATGCAAGCTCGCTTTTATAATACGCAGTCCACTTTTGTGGTGCAGCCACCGTAATGATGACATAACAATGACGAATGTCAGGCGCGTGCGCTTGCAAAAAAAGTTTACTTTGTTGTAGGCGGGCGTGAAATTACGTCAATTTCGCACAATTGTACCAGGAGATTATGAAGGTACAAGAAGTGTTTTTGTTGTTGGGAATAATGGTCAACCTTGCGCAGATTTGTTGCCATTTTGTACTACTTCGTTTCTCGTAGATGTTTTTTTTCATCAGCATTCATTTATACCATTGGAAAGTCACTACGAATGCAAACAAAAGCATCGATTAGTAAAATTAATTTACGTTTATTAATTTAATCTTCGGTAAACAAACCGTAATTTTGATCGAATCTTAAATTTTCGTCGTCTTGTTGATTAAACATTATGTAATATGATCTTTTAGTTGCATGGAGTAACTAATGGTCATTACTAATCTCTTTGCTTTTTTTTCCTTGAAGAATGATAAATAACTGCTACACACTATGTACACACTGGGTGTGTACAGGCGAGTGGGATTTTAAAGCAAATCTCAGTGGAAATTCGCGTAATTTCACTAGGAGAACATAAATTAACGAAACTATTGCGGAAACGCGTCGTCACACATTTACATAAACCGTAATATGATAACTATTTATCTACAATAATTACGCACAAGGATTTCTAAGCACATATCAAAATTTATATAATCCATGAAATCGATAACGTATCAATTAATAGAATTTTTATTTCTTTAGCACCTATTAGATATTTTGAAAATGTTGCCAATTACATAAATATAAAATATTTTGTATCTATTGTACAGAACGCTTTGTGGTATCAATTCTCATTCAATAACAGTCCGCTGGTAGAGTCACTACAATTTCTGACAAACATGGAATTCGAACTATGAAGTAAAGTAATTTTCTTCATAAACCACAAAATGTATGAACAAATTTCTACCAGGGTACTAGGACGTGGCAGGAGATGGCTACTTCGAGGTGTCTTACAGAGATAAACGTGTTATGTATACATAATGAATCCGACGCTTATATAGTAAGAATTATAGCCATCAGCCGTGACGAGTGATGACGATGACTCATTTTGGCAACTGGTTGGCGAGGAGGCGTTGCCAATTTGCTATCTCACACATACACGAATTCGCACACACTAACAAAGGCAGTGATAACAAATTCTGTTACCCTAGTACTTAGTATGCCTACTGCTAATCGTAACGCTATTGGTTGATAAAATAAATATTCATACAATTTAATTTCATAGTATTTTTGTTATGTAAAGTATCGTTTTGACGGAACTGAAATATCTGTGATAAAATCACAAGGTCTAACTTGTGTAACCAATACTTTTGTTCCGTTTTTTACTGAAAAGGGCTTTATGAAACATTTTGAATGAAATTAAATAAGTTGAAAATACGTAAATATTTTTTTATCTATTCCGTTGCGATATTTTTAACCCAAACAGATTGTTAAACAACGTTGTCGAGGCTACTCAGATTTTGAGGCCAAGGTTTAACTGCTAATATGTAGATATTTTATTTTAGATAAATATATATCTGTATTTTAAAAGGTTGAAAAACTGGTACCATTCATTTTAATACTTAAGATAAAGTAAACTGTGCATAAAATTAATGGTAGTTTAGCATAATGACGATGTTTTTTTAGTTTGAATTATTGAGGTGGTAGTGAGCGTGTGTCACGTCCTCCCATGTATGTTTTTAGTTCATTAATTCGTAAATCAACCCCTTGAATGTGGTATATATTGATAGTTTGAGTGAAGGGACGGTCGTGGGTCGTGGGCCGTCGGCGTCGCTCCGCGGCCTCGTGACCAAAATACGCGCTTTGAATAATTGATCATAGGACCACTACCACCTTGCCCCCCTACTCCCCTAGTCCGCCGGACTTTTAGTTTTTATCGGTTCATTATAATACACCGCGAATTATTAATGATCATACGCGCAGCTACGATGAGGAATCTTGAGTTAATTAAATTATTTAACGATGTCAATGCCTTTGCTTACGTTTTACGTAAATACGAATATAAGAAACACTTAGACGAGGTAGCTTTATACTTCGTACACTTATAAATTGACTAGTCTTCCTAAGTCAAAGAAATAGACTTTGACTCCTGAAGACTAACCAGTTTCCAGCTATTTTCACTTTTAAAAATCTAGAACCAACTCAACAAGAAGACTTTTTCATTTCAGCGAACTAAACCTTCAACCGTTATAAAAAAACAGAACATTTCAATACATACCTACAAAACAGAAAGCAGTAAATTGACAACAGTCACCTACCAAATAATTGAGGATACATTTGTCTATCAGTAATTACATAGAAAGATTCGGCTGTCGTTGGTTCAGCCACTATTTGTCTTCCACACGCAAATGTAGCGGGGAATTAGTGTGAATAATTGATACGTGTCATTTGGCAACCACCACCCTGACCCACCACCTCGTGTCACCAAACTTAACATACCCACGCTTCTCCAAGTACTTGTGAAGTTGTGCGTTGAACATTTGTTTAATAAGTTTTGTAGGAGAGGGGAAATGTTTTTCGGAAGTATATTTTCTGTGGCATCAGCCTAGGTAGATTTATCATGTGTTTAGGATCTGAATGGTGATGAAGGGTGGAATTGCCTTTCCTGAATATCCGATTTGGATTAAATAGCTTACTTATCTGCGGACTGCTTAGTAACAACAAAACTGCAAGTATAATTAAGTAGCAAAATTATTGTTTGACATAACACACGCTTTATGACGTGGTCCCCTGCAGATGTGAGAAGTACTTAAGTGTCCAATTAAACTAAAATACGGTCCGTTTGGTATAGAAGCGAGGTCGATGGAGATGTGGTGTTGTCCACGCACTTCGGTGGTGGTGTGGTGGTGATGCCCCACATCGATATTTCGTACATTATTGAACAGTCGCGTGTGGCCTCCCGAATTTCCAATGTTTGGCGATTGATGTGTAGATTGACTTTTGTCATTTGCCTCGGCCATGTCAAACAGTAAAATGTTTTTCTATGCCTTCTCCACAAATTGTTGGATCGAATCGTAATGGACAGCCGAGTGATTGAAGTATATAAATATTTTTTGTTCCCCCTCTCCCCGCTCTATCTGATTGGCACGGCGATGGATGAAAGCTGTCCGTTGTTTTCTATGTTCACGTGATCGATTAGTCGGTGTTTTGTGGGTGTTACGAATTTGTTCGCGATCGATGATAACGAAATAATGAGGGGTAGTAACAAACAATGCCTGAGCGATACCTCCAAGTATGTCATGCGTGTGCTTTTTCCAAAAAATAAGCAATTACGCACACATTTTTTGAAAAAGTGACGGTTCATCCAACACTGAATAGATTCAGTACCTAAAGGATCTTTTGCTCATAGCACGTCAGTTACCTACATCGTTTATAGTGTTAACTGGCCATTGTGTTGTGGTGTTGAGAACCGCTATGCCAAAAGCTCATTGATAAGAGCTACGTAACGTTGTGCAAAAGTGGTGGGTGGTCGGCGAAAAGTTTAGGATAGTCATAAAAGCGGCATCTTGTAAGCAATGATATAAAATTGCGGTACCTTTGTGAGCAAGCGCCAGTACGGATTCTTTCAAAAAGAAAGTTTTATTTCGACGAAACAGTTACGTGGTCCTTTGTAGACCCGCTTTGTAAATTAGCAATCAAAAGGATTTTTAAGTGTAATATATTTTTGAACAGAACTTTTGTTTGTATAACTGACTTGCATGGAAATGATGAAAAGTCCAGTTAGGTATCGAATGGGTCTTAAGAAGTTCTGGTGTTTGCAGTTCCTCTTTGTATATAAGAATATACTTACATCGATCACTCATGGTATTTTTCAAAAGAATAAGAACGTTTCTCAGCTTATGTAAGATATCTTAATAGCTCAACCATGCATAAGTGCAGCATTGTTGTGAAGGCTTTGACTCATACACTTACTATAACACACTTAAAACATTTCAACTAAGCTACAGTACTTTCCATGATAAATATTACTCGCGTGAAACATTTGAGTTATCTGGCGGGTATAACTTTACGAGCCTTCCATTAGATTCATGTAAAGGAGAAATGCTTTCACAAAATACCGTTACGGTCCTCACAGCTTCAAATAAAAGAGAAACCCTAACCCACAACAATTAACCCTTTTGCGCACGTTTTCTGCGGAGAATAGCGCAAGCGTAGCGCAATTTTATAGGTTTACAACTCAACTCAAATGTCGCAGAACTGTCCGCAAAGACGCCGACACAAAATGATAATAACTAAATAAAGGGGTAATAAAAACAAACGGAAAGGGTTTACAACAATGCGG
This sequence comes from Noctua janthe, assembly GCA_910589295.1. Lineage (NCBI taxonomy): Eukaryota > Metazoa > Arthropoda > Insecta > Lepidoptera > Noctuidae > Noctua > Noctua janthe. The sequence continues at coordinate 9,182,505 of OU342560.1, forward strand.
AAAAATTACGCAATGGCTAGTTTTATGACACCAAAAAAAAAACTTCGCAGGTACGAATAGAGTCTTTTGTTGGCCCAACTCTGGGTTGACGTGGGGTTAAAAAAAGTGCTCCGAACTGCGAATGTGCCATTCATCAGCACAATGAAAGTGTATGCAAATAGATGCAAATCTTTTTACGATACTTGTTTTAGTATGACAATGAGGGTATTGTGCGATCGGGTGGCGCTACCGAATTCGATTATGAAAATTGTAAACGCATTGTTGATTCCGGAAAGTGGCTTCTTAGAACTGTCTATTCGTAATTGTAGCGTTTAAGACTAGTCATCTGCTGTAGTTTCTTTGCTATGCTCCTATTAAATGGGTTCTCACCGTCATCAGACAGGTCATCATGGGTCACTAAGGATTCTTGTATCTGTTCCAATGATCCAGTGCCTTCTACTTCTACTTCCAATGTCCTCCTTTATTTAACGTCGATTTCTGCATTTAACTTCTAGTTTCTTTAATTTTATAATTGCTTGCCTAGCTAGAGAAAGTTACCGTCTTTATTTAAAACTCCTTTCACGAAAACATCGTCTAAAACCCATATCAACAGCACGATGTTTGCCCCTTTTGAACTTGATCTTTTTATCAAGTGTGGCTTCGAGCCCAAAATTATATCAGCGCGTCGTTGTCGCATTCCGCGTTTACACACACACATGCGCACACCCTACTTATAGTAACAGCAGCCACGCACACTACTGCTCTGTAGTCGATATCATGTATGTCGAATTAGTTGTCGATCTAGGGAAAAGTTTGGCCGTATTTTTTCTAAATTGTATGAGGACAACATTTCGGGCGTTAGTGATTTAATTGCATGGGGTTCCTCAGTAGTGGCTGTTTTTTGATGATTATGTGGCAGGAAAATATGCTCATTTCTCATTATTTATCCTTATGTAGCCAACATAGTACTATCATATTATCTAAGCAAAACTTCTGAACTGTGGCCAATTTCTTGTTAAACTGAGAATTCAAGCTTATTATCGATCTCCACCTGATCTAAAATACGCATATTAACTACAGTAGTACATATTAAATACCAGGATAAGTTATTCAACTAATCTAGAAGCCTGCTATTAAAATTATGCTTTCTGATAAATCGCAATCATTACTTACAGGCAATTTTTATTCATAAACTTCAGAAATAAAGCGATGAATTCTTCAATAATTAATTTAACGAATACTAAACCGCCAATACCATTCACAGACGTTCAAAGATGGTGTGAGACAGCATTTAATCTATCAACAAGAACTAACACATGCAAGAAACTGCTACAAGACGATGCAGGCATACATGCACACTGCGTAGACGCTCGTAGCACTTACTACGAGTGCGTAGCTCAGATTTTCTCACAGATGCGGTGCTTCCCGCGAGTTTTTCAAAGAGAACTCGATTGGATTGTGTGTTTTGATTTAATTGGTGAGTTGTTAGTGGGTTTTGTGCTCGTGGTAGAGTGTCGTGCATCTATACGCACACAAGGGGATTGGCTAGACACGAATATTGCTCGCTATGCTAATGCAGCGGAGATTGGGCAGGTCGATGGCCGCTCCCGGACGCCGGAGTCATTCGGCAGAACCCGTCGGCCACCCTCGCTCGCCCTCACAATCATTTAATCGTCTCCTTGATATCTCTGCCTAGAAATTCTTGGGAGTTTTCTGTGAATTTGGCTTTAGATGAAATATTTCGTCTTGTGGTGATAATATTGTTTTAGTTTTTGCTTTGTTTTCTTTTTTTGTAGGACCATAAGGCAGAGCTATGGCAGATTCATCTTTAATACGTAAAGACAAGAAATACCGTTTTTCTAATTATCCGTAGAGATAGAGTTTAAAAATTCCAGAAAATAATTAAAAAGGTAAAATTAAGGGGAACTTTTACAACTACTTTTAATACTCTACACCTAATATTTTACTGTTTTTTCACAAAAGTTACGATCAAAGGCTTCGGTATCAATTCAATTGGTATTTTTCGTGTGTTTTCGTATTTTATATTTTCAGTCGATTCGCCAGACAAAGTTGTTTAAATCCCAAATGGAAAATAATGACAAAGTTAAAATAGTGTCCGGGCGTCAGTGGCCAGTGACCTTGAGTGGTGCGCGGGCGCAATAGATTAGTCAGGCACACAAGACACACACACGCACACCCCACCCTATTGCTACACGAGTGTGTGTGTGCGAGTACTTGCATCAAGTTGGGGTGACGCTTGCATGTTTTTGAAATCCAGATGATTATAGCATGAGAACTTAGATGATAAAAAGCAGATGCCTGCCTGCTTAGGTAAAGGGGACCTACCCCAACATGTTTTGGAAAAGGCTAGGCCAGGGGCACAACCTAGATGATGAGGACGAGGTCGTTGACGTGAAACCATCGAGTAAATAATAGTGTTTGTTTACGCGTGAAATATTAATTAGTTAACTCCACTTTTCTACTATAAACAACCTTTGAAACCCAAACCTTTAATAACATTTTTAAAAATTATACAACAAGAATCAAAACTATACAGTAATTTACCGCATATTATCTTCAGAAAAAAAAGCTGGTTGCGTGGGCGTTTTGACAGGAGAAAAGACAGCCGACGACGCGCCGCATAATGGATGCATAATAATGGTGTGTGCCACATCTCGTGAAAGTGCATCGCCGGCGCGCTGGCCCGATGCAGTGGCTGCAGCCTTGAGCGGAGCCTTTCCCTCGTCCATCAAACGGCGGGCCTCGCCTCTTAACATAACACCGTACATTAGGCTATCGAGCGACATTTATCGCGCAACCGAGACTTCATTAGGCGGCTGGCGATGAGGCGACATAGAAACTACTTAGAGAAACAATTTTAAACCGTATTGGTCTCAGAAGAGTTCTGATTATCATGATGCAAATTCATTCCATAAAAGTTTTAGTTAAATCTTATTTCAGGAGATAATCCGGTGTTTTCTTTCCAAACACAGCCACAAACAGACAAAGCTTGGTATAAAACATGACCAGCTTTGATTCTGAAAGGGTTCGTTGTTTACAAAGTAACAAGTAACAGAACTCCCCTTGCGGTGGTGCGATAGGCGTGCCATGCATGGCTATAAGGCGAGTGCATCCTGGAGTGCGCGGGGGCGGGGGCGTGGGCGCGGGGAGACACACAAGCGGTTATTTCGGTATGCACATTGCATGCGGCGCGGGCGACGCCGGCATAAGCGCAGCAGCGCACTTGCCACTCGAAATAGTCAGGTCAGGGACCGCGAGTATCGCCTCGATCCTGCCCCAAGGTCAAGTCTCTGCAGCACCGACACCTCCCAGCCCTCCCCCCCCCCTCCCTCCACCCCCACGGCGCGTCTATGCACATTAATGTAAACGCCTCACGAGTCACGCCTGGCTATGTTCTGTACACCGAAATTCGGTTACCGGGTCCATTTTAACGCTTCATTTCATTAATAGACACGTAGCACTGATATAAATTTTAAATTATTATAGCCCTAACCAACTACATCGCCTATGATGCATTTTAGGTATTGCAAACATAAAAGATAAACAAATAAATACGTTTATGAATTTGTTATCACAACGAATGTTGCTAAACGTGACGCGATGATATTTTAATCGATTCTTAATTGCGAAAAGTCAATTAAACGACGCGAGATAAAACCGCGAAGTGCGCAGCGCTCGTTAGGTAGGGGATGAATGTCAATTCTGATAACAGAGAAATCACAAAATTGCCAAACTTCATATTATATGTACGGCCATAAAAACACCGCCGTTCTAGAACGAGCCCTTTATGTATCCTATCGTCAGAATTCATTTGAAACAGCGTGTTTTAAGACAAAATAGTATTTTTACAATCAAGCGACTAGTAGGTTCTTAACATTTACCAAAACCAAAGCCATTAGTGATAACTAATTGATTGATCTCTAATCACTCAACTAATTAGTGACTATCAAATCCTTTTGCAAAATGAATGTCACGTGTTTTAACTTACTTACAGTTTGTTGAATTAAAGTGTTTTCATTACCATAACAATACAAAATAACAATATTCAATTATTTATTTCTTTAATGTTTTTTTATGTTTTGTTTTATTAGTTATATGAATAACTGGCAAAGCGACGTTTTCGACATACGTAAATTAAAATTAAAAACAGAAAACAATGAAAGAACCTTGTCAAATTTTCGTTTGATTGTCGTGTCGTTTTTATTAAAAGGGACCCCGGATTTTACTTACTCATTTCACCAATAAGACCAACTGACAGACCAACTCGTATCTCTCCATATTCCAAACTTTCAGTTTCCAAGGATCAAAAACTCAAGAAATTAATCAAACAATGGACTGCAGTAACTCCATGTTATATACCGGAATACCTAAAGAATACATCGACGACATGCTGGTGCGGCTACATAAACAATAACAGGATTCACCCTCATGTCAGCGTCATTGTTATGGCTTCAGCTTCCCTCAGGTTTAGTCATCGACACCATAATGTAGGGGAACCCTCAGCCAAATGTCCTTAATTACGGTATAACACACCTGAAAGCTTATATTGGCTTCGCCATAGATAGGGATTTGCAAGGGAAAATTTGTCAGGGTAGTTGAAACTGGACCTTAATAACTCCACGATGCAATCATGGGTTTGGCTGATATGATTGGAAACAGTTTTATAAGCAAATGTCACATCGTAGAATCACTTAATTGCGATTAGGAAAAATCACACTATAACATTAGCAACTCTATTAAACTCATCGCTTGCTTTGTTATAATGACAAATAACATTACCTCTATCAAACATGACATCACAATTCCCAAATTAATTAAATTCAAAACAAAGCCATCAAAAACGCACCGTTTCCATTATCATATCAATTGTTCATCTTTGATCTAGTCTTGGCAACTGCAAAGGAGCATTTTTGTTTAAAAAAATGTCGATGTTTCTAGACGCAAAGGAGAGATCAAGGCGTCCGTTCGTTGGCGAGGACATTGCACTTCGTACCTTCCCCCCCCCCCCCCGGGCCCTTTGGTCCTTCCCCCACTGGCCCTGCCGAAACTCGCTAACCAGTGTTACCAGCCGGATTAGTGTGTTTAGTCACCGTTGCATTCGGGATGTTTGGTTTATGTACAAAAATGATCAGCCCTGTTGCTGGGAATAAAAGTCAGTCGTTATGCTTATGAGTCAGTGACATCGTTGATGATAGACTTTAATCGGCTACAAGATAAGACAAGTATTTAGTTAGAACTTGATGAAATTCATTTTGTATTGGTTTTGGTAACTATAAACGTCGAAATACACTGATGTAAAGTGATGGCTAGCTAGAATGACATGATCTTTGTAATTCACATGATTTTCTCACAGAACTTAATATGGGACAAAAAGCTGTGTTAAATCGAAAGCTAGGTGGCCGAACAGACCTGCTATGTACTAATTGTAAAACTGCCACAAATTGTGACTTCGCCAAATATTGCGAAGAGACAATTACCGAAATTTTATTTGTCTACAGTTTTGTCTTTTCGCTCCGAAACGTAAATTAATTATTAATTCTGATCAATATTTGCAGATACCGACAACATAATGAATCATCATTATTTTCAATCTATGTATATTTTCTCAGTACTACTCTGTACTACTGTACTGGATTCACAGATAACTATCTTACTGGTCAGTTCTCAATCAGCCAAGTATCCATTGAATGGACGATAGGATTGCATCAACATCGTCGCATTGGCTGCAACAGGCGCAGACGCATCGCTTCCCGTTACTTGCTATGTAACGAGTACATAAATGGTATGTATTTACTACTTGTACTGGTAGCAAAGTAATTGGTGGGTTTCTGTGATATGGTCAGATATTACTTCGTTTGGTCATGAAAATACCAAGTGTGTCACTGATAATTATTTACTTAAAGTTCTACTTTATCATTTGATTGAGTTAGGTACGGAAGAGTAAAGGTGTAACCGAGGACAGAACAAATAAAGAACTATCTACCAGGACTCACTTCAAAATGAGTTATGCCCGACTCGTCACCAAATTTTTTTTCATACAATTTACAAGAAGTCCCGATCGTCATAATGTCTTTCTAAAAAGTAGATACTGACCCTTGTACGAGTATGTGGTACCACAAAGTAAGGGTCAGATGTTTTCAACAACATTTAAAGATTTCCATTTTTACTTTTTTTCTATTTATATCCGTAAGAACCTGTAATTGGCTTTGTGTTACTTATGCAACTGTTATTCTTCTGTGTGTGCTCCTGTACTTAAATAAATAAATAAAATATTAAGTAAATAAAGCCCTCTTTTGCTGACGCTACGTCTGCAAGAGATGCAACGACGACGGCGAGGGGTGCGGGGCGCAGGCGGAGGTTCGGCCTGCCTCAACACGCCGCGCGTTCTACGATGCGCTTGCGCGCCGCGTGACGTTGGCATTTCCTGGATCAAAAAGTATGTACATACTTGCATTTATATTACTTAGTATACATTAACTGGAGTTCTTGCATTCTTTGTTGTAGAACAAATAGCTAGCTGGTTTCATTAAAAGAGGTATTTCATTTTCAATTTCGGCGAATTTGAAGTCGAATCAAGTCAAAGTAATTTTTACAAGATTTAACTTCCATGGAAAGCACATTTGTAATCATAGCCATATATATCATTATTATTATTTATTTATTTATCAAGACAAGTTTTCACGGTTTGTCTGTGGGAACAGAACATACAGTATAGAACAATGTTTACAAGTGCGGACACTTAATGTTCATTTGTTTTACTTTTTAATAAATGCTTAAATACTAATTACTCATCATCTGCCTAGCCTTTTCCCAACTATATTGGGGTCGGCTTCTTATACACTAATTACAAATTTACTAGTATTAATTTTCAATTGTTTTACTTTTTAGTAAATGCTTTTATACTTATTACTAATTTACTAATATTAATTATCACTTGTTTTACTTTTTAATAAATCCTTATGTACTAATTACTAATATACTAATTAACTAATATTTACTTTACTAATACAGGTATGATTAGGTAATACACGAGCAAGCAGATACTGAAGTCATGAAACCCAAACGTCAAAGTACACGAATAACGATACTCAAACAAAAACAGTAAAAAAATAGGTAAGTACTATAGCTACTGTCCAAATAATGCTAAATATAGGCCAAAGACAAAAAAATCCAGATAAAAATAGAAAACTGAGATGTCCTATTTCGGTGGAAGTGGACCGTTCTCGAAACGAGCCAGAAGTTAAAATGTTTACCGAGCCTTGTCCAGCTGATTGAAATAACCTGCTTCATTCGAGTACTGTTTTAACTAGTTATTAAGACCATAGTGTTATAAGGTCCTATCGGGCTAACCGTTGGTCAGTCAGGCTATATTTTAACGGTTTTTAAAATAGCCGTGTGGATGAAAAGAAGTGGGAATGTTCACTAGGCAGTCGATCTGGGAATGGCAGTAAAAAAGATATAAAATATATATTAGGTAGGTTAGGTAGCTGTTTGTCATTCCGATCAGGTTGAAGTCAACTGGTTGGTAGTGGCAATCAAAGGTCCAAAAACGTCGATCAAAATTAGAGACGAATGTGTCCGAACCGACACATTCGTCTATTCTATATTCTATTCTAAGGAATTACCTATCACTCTGTTTTCTATTGTTGAACAGGTTAAATGCACTACTGATAAGCCTTTCAATTAAAACATCATAAATCGCAGATATTTTGGGGTGTTGGTAAGATCGACAGCCTCGTTGGTCGCAATCGCGACTGCTGAGCACGAAGTCCTGGGTTCGATTCCCGGGTTGGGCAAAGTGATGTTATTAGGTTTTTCCATCAAGAATTTCTTAGTCAGTAGCAATGGAAGTGAAGAAATGGCAATAGGCTTGCCCCACATGGGACTTAAACATAACTGGCGACATGTGGGTGTACAGATACACTTCTGCCTAACCCTTCGGATTTTAAAGGCTGATGTTATGTTTATGGTAAGATCGATACTGATAGTGTAAACCCAAGTTTTTAGGAAAAACGGTGTTGCAAAAGTCACTGCTCTTATTGCCATTTTAACCGAAGGTGTGTATATAGTAAGCCTTGATTTGAATTTAAATATTCAAAAGACCCAAACCCCGAACTTGATTGGTTATGTGCAACAGAACAATTGCAAGTAGTGTCTAGAAAGCTGATCAAATACAAAATATTGTAAATATGTAATAAGTAATTGGATCAGTGTGTTATAAACATTTACAATAGATTATTTATTAGCTGGTAAACATGCCTTTCTTTGTCTGCAAAATGAATATTATAATCTTTTGATTGTTGGACCTGTAAACTTGACTAATAATTTATAATAATTTATCTATTTGGCACATTCATTCTTCAATTCATTTGGTAAGTTTGCTTTTCTTGAAGAAATTAACCATGGGAGAGCGAACGTATTCTGATTCCTATCTTTTCAGTAACCATTTTTAGGGAAACCCAACAGAAATAGGAATTTTGTAACGTATTCTAGTTCTGTATCTCTGACAAAAACCACACAACAAAATACCACGACCACTGCAATATTAAACCACTTTTCTGTTACCCAAAATTTACCGTTACCGATGGGGTTCAACAAACACAGAATTTTGTAAAGAATGAAATGCCTTACAGACGACATTAAAAACTATTGTTGGAAAGGGTTAACAATGAGCAGCAAAGTACCAAAAACCTTAAAAAATTCTCTGTTGCCGGATAATTCGAAAGATTTAACACATCGAATACTAAATGAGGTCACAAAATTATATTATTTAAAATTATCATTAGCTAACAATTTGTACATTTGATAATGACAGCTGGACCTACGACAACTATGTCCCATTTATTTATTTGTGGAGCAGTAACAGTGATAGCACTATCACTCAATGCAAATTGTCACTGTGCAAGCCAAATCGCTAATTGTTACTGATAAATGGAACCAGTGTTACCATAAAACAATTTGTGTTTAATTTTTATCAAGACTTTACTGTACTTTTCTAATTAATTAGGTGTTCACATAACCCGTTTTTTTGCGCACAACCAGGTAACAGAACAAGCTTATAACTTTGTGATTTTTCATGATACAGTTTTGAAATTTTGTACACATATTCTTTAAATAAAAATATTTGACACGTGTTTCAGGTTTCGCATATGCTAAAACTAATGTTATATATTAGTTATTGTTATTTAAATATTGTGTCATTGTAATTGTATTTGTGTGTAATTAATTCCATCAAATTACTAATATTAGTAATTAGATGAGAGAGAAGTTAAGAAGTTAACTAATTAGTTAACGGTTTTTGATTCGATTATGGAATTAATTATTCATTATACAAAATAATTAATTACTAAGACTAATTATGTTTGCTATGCATTTAAAAGTATCTATCCTAGAAACTGCTGCGTTCTTCAATAAAATATAAGCCACTGGCCCCCAACGGATGGGGCTTTGTAAAATCAAAAAGAAAAGAGTTCAATTAAATTTAGCATCTCCCCTGTAATTACAGAGCAAGTTTCCTTAATTACAGTCCCCCAATAAAAGGATAGGTGCTTCCTACTTCCCACGTACGGGGGTGGGCAGAGCGCATGCGCGACATGTGAACGATGCGGCTTATTATTAAATAAATATAACACAGAATTTACCTGCGTAGAGTTAAGAATCTTACTAAGATCGTGCAAACGAATAGGCATTTATTGAAAACTTTAGTTATTAATAATTTAGAAAGGTTATTGAAGAATAATATTTAAAAACCAGAAAGCAAAATCTAGGCTTAGCTCTCTTTGTTTTTGTATTATTGTTGCCCCTTTGTTGGTTTTACGGCGAGATCTTTAAACGTTATTTTGGCTAATCGGTATGCCTGTCACGGTTGCGCAACCCTGATGCTACCAGTGCAAGATAGGGACGGGAACATGTCTTAGGTCAAACCACAAACTTGACAACGTTTAAAGATCTCGGCCTTACTGTTAAGGATAGTTTATATTTTAATACCTGTTGAAAGTAAAAACCAGCTGAAACTCTTCCTATAGAACACTAGTTTCATTTCCTCACAAGTTATAGAAACATAATATAATTACAGTTATTTCTGCATTAATTTCAAGCTACTCTACGGATTTTTACTCTATGTTCATACGTATGTGCGTAAGATGATATAAAATAAGAAGACTCCACAGTTCCGGCTGCACATTAAGACCTGCGACAGACGGTCTTCTTCATCCGACGATTAATTGATCACGTGTTACGTTAAGTAAGTATTTATAGACGCGTCTTTGAAATATTATTATTTGTACTGAGGTGTTAAATATTTATATATTGGGAAAGGTAAAGGTTTTTTTTTCTAGTCTTAAGTAATTAATATTTTTTCCTACTTATTAAGTTTTGAAGGTAACTTTGGCTCTAGGTCGAGCGCGCGGTATAAACGGAACGTAAATGCGTGCGTCGATTTCAAAATTGAAAATACTCGTTTCATCTATAATATTTTCATGATTTTAATAATTTATTCATATCTATGGATGATACTGATTGTGCTTGTTGCAAACAATTTAACTCTCATGCTATAGGATGGAGTGTCTTAAGACGAAAGTCTATGACCAGTGTGTGTTGCCAGTAATTACATACGGGACCGAAACGTGGTCGCTCACAATGGGCCTCATCAGAAGGCTTAAAGTCACCCAAATGGCAATGGAGAGGGCTATGTTCGGAGTTTCCTTGCGTGAGCAAATCAGAAATGAGGACATCCGCAAGAGAACCAAGGTTACCGACGTAGCCCGAAGAATAGCCAAACTTAAATGGCAATGGGCAGGGCATATTGCTCGCCGAACGGATGGCCGATGGGGCCGATAAGTTCTGGAGTGGCGACCGCGAACCGGAAGACGTTGTATTTTCGATTAAAAAATCGACGTATTTACTTTACGTTTATACCGCGTGCTCGTGTTAAGAACTCTGGTTACTGTGAACCTCTCCCTTCATACCTAGGGAGAACCCTTTCACAAACTGGAGTTCATCCTTCAGTTCTTTTGATCCAGGGTTAACGTGGACTACTGGCCCATGGATTTGTTTGAAAGAACTTATATTTAAAAACTAATAACTAAAACAAAATGTTGTCAAAAATAAAAAATAAAAAGTGTGTTTGACCTACTGAACCGTACCATATTTTTTTCAAGATAGTTGTGTGCCTTACCTATATTATTGACCGGCATTAACTACATTCGTAGAATACGTTTTCCATAATTGGTAAGACAACATAGAATATCACAATTTCTGTAGATATTCGTTTGCATAGTTATTAGATGGGTAGAAGTAGGTAACACGGAAGGAAGGGGTAAAATGACGTGAGGAGTTATTAACTGACCACCTATATTACTGAAGTGTCTTTAATTGCTAACTTAAATACACGTGGAGGGTAAATCTGTAATTTGTCATCATACATTTAAGTACATGCTGTTGGTTTATTTCAAATGGAAAAGAAATAGGCATATTATGTTAAAATTAACTTACTCAGTTTTTTCATTTTACTCCCATGCTCATGCATTTTTAATTAAAAAAAAAAACTTAATTTCAGACCTTGATCCATACGATGATAGTAATCCACACTTAAAAGCTATTTATTTATTTATTTAACCCTTCAAGCACAAAAGTACAGAGGCGGACTTAATGCCATAGGCATTTTCTTTAGCTATGTTAGTAACAAACGGAATAAAAGATTTTAATTCATATATCTGCTACATTTTAAACGATTTTTTTTCGAGTGCGTTAAACTCTATTTGCAAAAACGTACTAAATAAATACAATGAAAAACACTTAGAATTAAAACTTCAGGTATTCGTTTATACAGGGCAGTACACTTTACTTTACCTATGCTAATGAATTTTTACGATTTAATGTTCATTGTCGTCGCCAAAACGGTCAATTCTTTACCTACGAAAGTGGGTTTTCGTAAGTGAAAGAGAAAAAATAATTCATGTTTCACGATCATGCGATGAAACATTTTAATGGTTGAAATGCGAAAATAAACTGTTTATTGGTATTTAATAGGAACCTTGCAAATGAACTAATAATAAGTAATTAATTGATATTATTTGTTCTGACAATGTCGCTCCTGCAACCTGTGAGAAAATCCACAAATGGCTTAGAAGCAACCGTTCACGTCTTAGTTTTATCGACTTATTGCCGACAATGTCATCGTTCTAAACATAAACGAAGGACCTTTAAAAAGTATTAATAAAATAAACAAATACACATCAAAGTGGCGAATATGATGTTCGAAAAATCGTGACATGTCCTAGAACCTAACTTCGAAGACATTTGACATCTACCAACCCACACTGGGCCAGCGTGGTCCTTCTCTCTCATGTGCGAGGCTTGTGGTCCAGCTATGGGATTATCCAAAGGATGATTCTGCTATGCTTCGACTAATATCGTTCTAAACTAAAAAAGTAATTATAAAATAAACAAATGAACATCACAGTGGCCAATGACATTTAGAAGCCGGACTGCCATACCTAAAGTGTCAAGTCGATCAATGAACCTCATTGTTGTGGCTTGCGAAACTCTATTATCATGCTCAGTAAACGCTTATAAATTGCGAATTTCATTAATTAAAACGTTGTTACAATTCCACTTATTCAAATAACTTGTGATTTGAATAAGTGGCCTACCTTTATGCTGCGTGTTTCGCGCGCACTTTCATAATAAACACTGCCTTGTTTATAAATAGATTAATTAATTTGCCAATTAACTTAGTAGACGGAATAAGTGGTACGTATATGCTAACCCTTAATGATACAATTAATACCAAGGTTACAGTTCCATTATAAATTCCTTTTTGAATCCATGTTGAGTACTAAAATACTGCTGAACATGCTTCAATCTTACACAAATGCATTTTTTTATCATATAACAAGGTGCATGTATTCTGCGAAGGTTAAGGCAGAAGTTTACCTACTTATAATACACCTATATACGCCAGTAAAATTTCCGCTATCGCAGTTCAACAGATTTTCATATAACCTTCATACCTGAAACCGTTTTTATTTTCAATGCCTTATAAAAGGAACGATTTTTTTAAGCCGGTCCTTTAAAAATGTGCACCTTTTTATGCACTTCTAAAACTCCAAATTTGTAAATAATGGCGTCTCCATAAAGCAGAGGGCTGGTCAAGTCGTTGGCGGGTCAGAGGTGACCAACGTACGGGCCGGACCCTGCACGGTGCACCCTTTCGCAATTGCATTCTCAGATGGCCAACAGAAGGATTTACGGACCGTTTTTTGTAATTTTAATAACAAAGAAATCTTTTCATTGGGTTTTCCATTGATCGCTGCACTTTTATGTAACAAAATATTGTGAGAATGTGTAAAAATCGGTGAATGTAGTAATTTAATGTGACCTTCACCGATTACTGTTACTTACTTCAAAAGATCATATCAACCAAAAATTATCATATCCAAAAAGTTTGAGAGTAACTGAAAGCTAGGGTAATTAGCAAACTGTTGCTGAATTTCCAATCAACCCGACAATTCGCATAAAATATAGCAAACTCCTTATTTCTAATGAACACATAAACCCTGTTAAGTTCAATGTCAGTGTTAGCAAGTAAGGTAGGTAGGTACCCCGCTGTGTAAAGCAAGCAGTGGATCCCATGAGGTCACCGGTCAGCGGTCAGGGGTGACCAACGGCCGTCCAAGGGGTTGCGAATAAAACTGTTTGACCATGACCAAATACATCTTGTTAGAAGTTTTTTTTTGTGTGATTTTTTGCTTTTGTATTTTGGTAAGTCGAGATTTAAACTGAAATTGTGGACTAGGTATACGAACTATCGGCAGGTCCCCAATCCAAAGGTTCTTATGTTCAAAAATTTGAAAAACGAAAAACTATTTATGCATAAAATTAATTGTAGCGTCCTTAGTAACTGGATGGAAAGCATTCATCATAACAAAAAGCGAAAGTGTTGCTGACATTTGAATCAACGCATTCGATGTGTCCGCACAATACCTTTGCTGACTTGCACAACAGATTCGCCGACTAAACAAGTCTCTTATTGTTTATGTTACATTATTTTCTGAAGCTATTAGTCATCTGTGCGAAGTTCAATGTCAGTGCACGGATTAAGTTCAAGTTCTCAGTCCCATGAGGTCAGCGGTCAGAGGTGACCAACGGATCGCGAATGTCCGAGCTCACAAACCCTTTTCACCATGCAATATTCACCCCACCTGTTCCCAGACACCATTGTCGTAAACACAATAGCATTTTTCGAAGTTTTGCAACCCATTATCACTTCGCAAATATTTTCTGTGTTATCAGTGCTAGGTACGCTGTTTAGCAAAACAATGTGAATCCTAATGGCGGTATGCGAGATAAAAACGTTTTTTTACTTTTTTAGCGATCCCGGAATTTGTAATAAAGTAACAAAAGACGTTTACGGTTACCTTATTGCTAAGAATTTCAACGTGCGAATAGGTAGAAATTACCTATTTTTCAAAAATATCCCACAAAATTGTTACGTGAATTTCTTTGTGGAAATAAATAATAATTGAACAACAAGGGAGGGAACGAAGCTCGTTGATTATAAGAGAACCGGGTTCGTCTGTCCGTTTATCACCTCTGACCTGCGCTTGACCGGTCTGTCCGTAAGACGCGCCGCCAATCTTTAAGATTAGCAAGTTCACACTAACCGTGATGTGTTTATTATTCTTTTAAGTAAAAAAACAAAATTATTATTGCGAAACGGGATTTAGATATGAAATTGCGTTGTTTGTCACGTCTTCTTATATTTATTTTCAGCACTGATAAGAGTTATCTTTATACGCTTGTGATGAATAGGAAGCGAAAATTTCGTGACCGTCAAAACATTACATTAATCACATTTTAGCACTTGTTGTTTTTTAACTATTCGTGAAGGAAATAGACTTTAGCACTAAGAACGTCTACCGATAAGAATATCTGAGTAAATATTTTTTGTTTGCAATGATATATCTGAGATTGTTATTTTAATACGATAACAAATTGATTGTTTTATCTCTGTTGATTATAAGTTAGAAACAAGAATAAACACAGCAAAATTCGCGAATTTTCCACGAACATTGGTCATTGTTTGTGTAATTTTGATCAACAGATTTTTTCTACATTGCATTTGAACAAAATCGCTTTGGTTTTGTTTACGAGTATATTTATAACGGGCATGAAATCGGGAAACATACTATTATTACAATAAAAAAATCAAGTTATAAAATTTGTGACGTATTCTTTGGTTTGGGGGCTTGGGGCCATCCAAATACATTTTTACGTCTATTCCTATTTTGTTTAACCAAAGAACAACGTTTCGTTAGCATACCACAATACCTTTTTCAATCATTCAATGATAAACGTCACATCAAATTTCACAGTTTTGCACAACATGCTCTGTGCAGTGGACAGCGGTCAGTCCGATTTACGGTTCTTTTATTTACTCTAAGCTTATTAAACCCCATCCATTGTGCGTACTTTGAGGGTAATTAATAGTTGTGTATTGTGCAAAATATTCTTTGTTCATCGTTGTTCTTGCTTTATGTTCGGCCCTTGCGCATAGTTTTGTTTAGTCGATCATTAGCTCAGTGGGCAGTTTCGCACTGAACGGGCAGCGGTCAAAGTTTTTTTTCTCACAGGTATAAGCTACCACGACCGTTATGTGTATGATTAATTATATGCGATTATTTGCATTTTTTGACTTTGACGAGTTATTGAAACTATACATAAGTATGTAACAGTAAGTAATTCATACTGATATGTGTATTCTTAGTCTATTGGTTTTTAATTTATGGAATTAAAAGCACGTTGCACATGAATAAAAAGTGCTGTTTTTGATAAAAATAAATAATTTACCTATAATAAAATACGAAGTAAAACATTTGATTTTATTTTCTGTGCTTACAACAGTAGTCGAACTGCATTGAAGCCATGCAACTGACCACTGCACATACGCTACGCACTCGGTCCGTGATGACCTCTGAACTAAACGTTCTTCACCCATCCGTTGAGCAATTGTGCAAAGACTGGTTCCCAATCTTCACATAAAACGCGTGTGAATCGATTGATCATAAAACGTTCGTGTAATAAACTAATAGCATAATAGAATCGCAGTCCAAAACCGGACGGACGGACGCTGCGACATTAACATATTTTAGTTTGAAAACCTGTAAACTGTGATTCAAGATAAACCGCGCTCTTTGTAACGGTAAATAGACACAGACGCGAAAATAATAACAAACATCTCCTCAACATATAGTATATTATGTTCGCCTGATACCACAACTACATACATAGTTGTACATAACACACAAACGTAGATAACGCAAAAACAATTCAAATGTAGAGACACTTGTGTCTGTGTGGGTGTGTAGGTATTTGCGCAGGACGCAGGCGATTTGCCATGCTCGTGTATGTAGTGGTTCGCGAATCACATCAGACGAGAGGAAGGAGGATCGCCCTCCCGCGCCGCCAGCCAATGGGAGGACTTCCCGCCGCGACTGAGCTCCGTATCGACTTGTACCGATATCGCGAATATATTAGCACATGTACTAAACTTCCTTTTATATACCACACACACTATCTTGTACATTGTAAAAAGTATTTATATACAGTATAACGATACCCCATTGGTTGATTAAAGGTTCAATGAATACATAACGTTTATGTATTAACCGAATTAAATACCTACGTTGTCAGTGACGCAACTGTGAATGAGACCTCTTCCGTATTATGCGGCCTTGGTACCGCGACGCGAACGCAAAGTTTTCTACGCGGCTGTTCGGAACAATAGTTTGCGTCAAAACGTCAAACATCTCTCAATTCCCGACCGGAAACACAAAAACAAAAGGCGAGGGGTGAATTCTATTAAGAATTGGGAGGATTACTTCTAATGAGATTCTCAAACGCAGTTGGGATTGGACTATGTTTAGCAAAGCAATATGCAACCCTTCTCTGAGTAAAATATCTCAATTTAAACGTTTAAAAACACGTGTTCGACCGAGCACTGATCCCTGGAGACGTGAACGGGATAACACATTGCTTGTTGTAGCAGTTAATTATGTGGGCTTAAAAATATTAAGCGCTTTTATACCTACATCAAATAAGATGTTGCATACCAATAGTATTAATGAATTAATCGCCTTACATTACATTAAAACAAACACATGAAAAATAAATCAAATTAAAACAATTGCCATTGAGAAAACTAACAGGTTTCTCTGAAAAAAAAAACGATTTTTATTATTCAGTAGCTTTGATTGTGAATGGCAAATGTTATTTCAGGCCTTGTTAATTCTTAAAAAAAAACACACGTCCTTATTAGATCTAATCAAGTTTACCATTACCAACTAAAAATGGCATCACCAACAAATGTTGAAACAATTACGGCATACCTACAAGCCATACCGCAACCCCTTTATAATTTATGGCAAAAAACCTCAGGGGATGTCGCAGGATTAGCCCTCTATGTCGCGAAGCAAAAACTCATTGCACATGGGCGTATTTCAATTAGCTGTCAGTTTGTCAACTACACCGCTATTCTTTTTCAGACGACGTTGCAAGTTACCCCTTCCCTTAGATTAGTTTTAAAAATAGTCTCAAGTATCTTAAGAGCTTTGAGATACTTTGCACGAGTGTCGATTTGAGCTTTGGAGGTACATTGTTCTTGGAATGTGTGACTGAAAATGTTTTAGAGTGCAGTATAGTTTGTTTTGGAATTATATTGTTAACGAAGTTCCTAAGTATAGAAGGTACCAGGTGGCAGTGGACAGGGCACATTGCTCGCAGAACCGATAGCCGATGGGGCCGAAAAGTTCTGTCGTGGCGACCGCGAACTGGAAGACGATGCGTTGGAAGGCGTCCCACTAGGTGGACCGATGACTTGGACAGGGTTGCAGGGATCCGCTGCATGCGAGACACACGGGACCGGTCAATGTGGCGACACTTGGGGGAGGCAGAGTCCAGCAGTGGACGTCTTTCGGCCGAAATGATGATGATAGAAGTTACCTACCTACTAATGATTATACCTCTCTACCCTATTATATTATTTTACAGCTTTTCAGCAATACTCCACTGAAAACTACAAAGTATAGGGACAATTTTAGTACTGCCGAGAAGAAGCAAATTAGATTACAATTCAAACAAAGGAATATGGTCCACACAATAGCACAAAACTATCCCCTAGGGCCTAGAAAATATAAACCATTTTTTATATTCTTGTCTTTTCATACCCTGTAATTAATAACCCAAGATATAAGACTTCATTATGATAGGTTAGCATTTTTTAAGTACAGTTTAGTCACAGCTTTCTATAACGATTTCACATCCTTGAAAACAAATCTCTGTTGATTTTTTGCCGATCGCGGATATTCCATTTAACCCTTTAATGCAGAGGAAGTGTAGGTAAGTAGGTCAGATAGTACATTGCACATGTTGTGAAAGCGGGGTAAAAAATACCCCTTTATTGCGCTTTGTTTCCACACGTGAAAAAAAACTTTGATTATTGCCTGCAATTTGTACCCTCGATGCCGTATAGTAGGGTTGATTGGTGTTGGTCGTTGAATGACTACGATTTTAATGTATGATAAAATTGGAAGAAACTATTTTGGTGTCCACACCTACACATATCTGTGTAAATGCTGGCGGAGTACCTTCTATTGACTGTAACAAACACGTTCTATTTTCAGGGATTTTTCATTATATGATTTCAATTAGCGTACATATCTAAGGACAAGCTGCATTTTGCTTGGTTTAACCTATAAAAAATTCTTGAGTTAGAAAGTTAGGTAGTCATCCTAAGCTAGTAAGCTACCAATACTAAATATCACCAGTGTACCTAACAAACCAGCGTTTTATCAAATTTTTTGCTCTCTCTCGCATACGTTCAACCCTTCCCGCGATCTTGGCAGCCATTCTTTGCCTACAAAATATTTTTTTGTTCGTTCCTTTTTAAATGGCACATGCAGTGAGAGCCAGTTTTTTAGACACGTTAACCAATTTCACTAAAACGCAATATCATCAGCCTACCTGGACTGTCTCGGTGACTATTCTTTTAATAGATCATCCTTAATCGATTTAAGCTTGACAAAGGTGGACGTGCTCTTCGAGATCATACAAGGTTCTTACTGTTTTCTTATAGGATTTTTTGGAAGAGTTGACAATCTTAAATAACGCAACACTTTTGGTTGTCTCGACTTTGTGTTTAAAATATTGCCAGAATCGCGGTAACATGAGAAACCTTTCACTAAACACAAAGTTTAAAAAACCCTTAAACTCCACGAAACCTTAGCCTCCGTCAACATTTTTTTTCTTGGCAGCTAACAGTAAACCCAAATCCAGCGATATCTTCACCAAAACAAACGGTCTTGCAAAATGTCAGATGCGTTGGATTCCGAAATCGGGGCAAAAAATGGCAGGTAAAAAGTCATATACCGGTATAATTGTCACAAATTAAAGCAAAAAATATCGAACAAAAGGTATCAAAATTCTGCAAGCCACACGAGCAGGTAGGCGAACTTTTATAAAATAAGGTTTTTTTGTGAGGAAATTGTGCAAAAGCGTGGGATGGGTCGCGGACCTAACTGTACTCGGCAAGACATCGCCGACCCGATCCGGAACATAAATCTTCTGTCTGATTATACAATGAAGAATGATACTGAGCTATATTTTGTGTTTTTTTTTATAAAATGCACATTTGTCTTCTCATGATGCGAGCCTTTTCTTTCAGGTGTAAGTGAACAGCAGGTCTAAAACGACTATAACATGTTTAAAAGGACCAACTGAAAAGAAAAGTGTGGAAAACTGTGACAATACAAACATTTTTCGAAAAGTTTTAGTTTTGATTCCATTTTATTCTATTAAAATCTTTTAAAAAACCCAAACAAAATATTAATTGGCAACACAATATTCATCGTCACGAATCATTGCCTCTAAAAACTTGCCAAGTTTACTTTTATCATAAAAGTAAACAATTCGGTCGCGACGAAAAGTGCCCCTAGATATTTTTTTGTTAAAAATAATTTTGTGCAAAAACTTCTAACAAAAACCAAAATCTGCTCTCGCGGGGTTCGTAACGTGATAAGTTTATTTTGAAATAGAGATCAAAGTATATCGGCTTAGCAAAATTCGTGTTTTTAACAAAGTTAACTAGAACCATATTTAGGTAAAAAACTAACTCAGTCAAAATTACAGATGTAGTCTTTCTAAATATATAAGCGGTGTAAAATAAGTTTGCAAGTATTTTTCAGTTCTCCTTTCATTAGATTACTTTGATTGATTTCATGACATTAAATAGAAGAAGAGTTATAAAGGTTATCAGTTAGAAATATTGAACGACTTATTAAATTGCGTCAGAGTTAATAATTTTATAATTATTATGAAAGCTTTTGCAAGGTCCATCCCAAGCAAAACACATAAACTTATCAAGAATCGCAATGAACACCATGTGCAAGTAATATGCTCTTATTCAAACAACGTTCGTTAGCGGAGCCGCTGGAGAGGGCAAACTAGAACATTTGCGTGGAGTCGATGAACCCTCCTGAACAAAAACTCCCCCGAGTTTCAGTGCGCGGGCGCAGACGCGGCTGTGTTCTCACGCCGAAACTGAACTCTGACACCGGTAAAAAGTTGCCAAACGTATACATTTAACGTATACAGTTTTAGTTTAATCCTGAAAGTAAAGTCCGTATTACAGAACGTCACTCACAACTTAAGCATAACTTTAAACAAGATTCCAGCTATTTGATTGGTTGAAACAAATTTTAAGTAATACTTGAGTCTTGATTGAGGTCCTGTAATATAGACCTAAAACTGCATTAGTCACATTTATAAAAATATGCATGCAGAAATAATGATATGCAGAAAATGTAACCCTAGTTTTTACTCTTTTAAAATGAGCCGGTTTTCAAGTTATTTCCTTTTAAAAATGAGTACAATTTATGTAGTTTGGATAGACAAAGTAAACAAAGGGGCTTTGCTATCATGTTCATATTTTACTAGTAGATAAATGTCAAACATAGTCCTGATATGTCCTGAAATTGATTCTCTGGGGTTTAACCTTGAAAACAATATATTAAAACGTAAATTATTCTGCTTTTTAACACAATCAATAATTCAATATTCTTTCACATTGTAACGTCGTGTTCATAAGTATCTAGTACCTAGAAATAATCATTGACATTGGTCGCTAAATTCGCTTGCCAGACGGCCCTGTCGCGGCTAGAAATAAGATTGTTTAAAAACAATTTCTAATACATATCTTATGATTTGGAAGCCATTGATGATAAACCCCATACTCAACATATAATATTACAATTCGAGGGGCTGAAAAGTCGCGTAACTGCGGCCTCCTGCATACAACTATACTACTGAGCGTGTCTTTTTAGACATAAAGCGTAGCACACATAGGTGCTTACCACTTACAAACAGGGGAAAATAGGCCCTAGGTGATAATAATTAGATTGTAACATAACTATAGACCGACCGCTTTAATGAGTCCTCCACCTTGCCCCAGAAAAGGCACTTTCAGCGTCCACAAAGTCCAAACAATATCCCACAGGTTATTTGCTTTAAAATAACCATAATCCACGTAGGTATTACGATACTAATTGAACCAATACGTAATCAACCTTCAGAATATTCCATTTTAATTGATACCTTCGCGAGGACTTATTAAAGCGGTCGGTCTATATCTGCTATGTTTTTTACTGTTTATTCATCGAATTACTAACTCATCTCCTGGCTCTAAAGAGTGGTACTGCACTTTACCCATCACCAATCTTCACCAGTGTAATGTTAACTATCGTAAATGATGGTTTAGTTTCTAGCTACTGAGCTCTGAGCAGATTGATTGATCTATGAGGTCAATTGATGTTGACGCGATAAATTCTGAGTGCTTTTTAAACCGGAGTCTTCTCCTAACTGAGACAAAGAAAGTATAATATTTTTCTATGTTAGTTAAGTGCGACAATTCGATTATAATTTTACTAAATGCGAAAGTTTGTGAAGATGGATGGATGTTTGTTACTCTTTCACGCAAAAACTACTGAACGGATTTGTATTAAATTTAGCACACAGATAGTTTATAACCAGGATTAACACATAGGATAATTCTTATCCCGGTAGTATGATCCCGTGGAACAATTATCGAAACTCACGCGGGCAAAGTATTTTATATTTTATAATAGTTAGCATGTGGCATCACAGGAAGTAGTTTGACTGCGAATGCCATATTTCCTGCGCCCTGCCGCGAACTCTCATTATTCTTTCAGCAAATATGTTGTGACTACCCTTTACTTGCCTGGGGCGGACGTCGCAAATGATCTCCCTTGCCCTCATAATGATTGTATCATTATCGATCATTAACGGGTAGACAGTCGCCACATGGCGGGTAGTTTGACGCCACAAGGTGGATTAAGAAATTTTACTGGTTTTATTTAATTTAATATTAATGATTAATGGTACAGGTACGATGTTAGGTAAAGGATTATGGAAGTCGGACTTAAGAACAGTTTTATAATGTTTGGTTGCTATTTGAAGCTTATTTGAAAATAATAGTTCGGTCATTTTTTTACAGGGCTTTCCCTATCCATACAAGAAAAAAATCCCGATAAATATCAAACCTCCTCCATTCCCAACTTTAAGTCTTTACATAAGATTTTTTAAATTTCAGATATCTTTTTATTTTTTTTTGTAACAAATTATCTAATAATACTGTTTTTCACAAAATCAAGTATCTTGACTCGACTCGCGAGGCCGTCGACAAGCTCATCGATCATTGTGCTGATAGTCGTTTCAGCCAATGCATGGCTTAATTGCCAAGAGCCTTGACCAATACCTGAGGCTCTCGTTAGGCAGCTGGATCAAGGGCTTGATTCAGAAAGCGGTACTCCTGGACACGGCGCGTATTGTTAGGCGGTTCCTGTCTCTGGAGTCCTGACCACCGGTTGCTTGGATCCTGTTCCCGATACCGGTGGGCTACTATTTTTTTTATATTTTGAATGTTTATGATACAATTTTTATTGATAAAAATATTTAAAAATGTAATTAGTATGTAAGAAAAAGGAATAAACGATAAATAATGTTTTGCACAAAATCTCATTCCGCATAAAAAAACCTAGACATTGTCTAATCTTTAACCCGTTAGGTGCTTCCATAGAATTGCGCGCTGTAATAAAAGTTGTGCACCTTGCAAATACATTGTACGGTATCGCAATACCATTCATTCGTGCACAAACCATAACGGTATTAATCTATTGAACCATCTATAGCTGTCATCACTTCCCCAATCCAACAAAATTGTGGGAACAAATTATCGCAAACACTTCTGTCATGCGCAAAAAAGTGTTGCGCAAAGTACTATCGGCAAAAAAGCGATACTCCCACGCTATGAAAGGGTTGAACATGCACCTGACCTATATTAAATTGTTTAAAAAAAATCTGTGTTTTCTTTATCGTATTTTTTGCTCATTATTCACATTGAAGATATCAGGAGAATGCGTTTGATTTAGTATTGTCACCATGTTTTTTGGAAATTTTGAAATGATTTTTATTTCTCATATTTAGCGAAACGCAGCTATTTAGCATGTTACATTTTTAGAAAATGAATAAAACTGCGCGATTAATGGTTTTTGTCCCTATTTCAAAACAAACTATTTTGCATAGTCAAACCTCTCTCTAAAACACATAAAGTGTTCTGTATTTCCTATTTATGTTACACAATTAAAATAAACATGGGCACAGGTTGCATAGATAACAGATCAACATAAAGTGTATTTACATAACAAATAACAACAAACCGATTTGTCCGTCACTAGTTTACATTATGCTCACCCCACTTGCGCAGGAGTTGCGCACAATGCGCGCATTGTTGGCGCTCCGCAGGTAGATGCTAAAGGGTTATCCGCTTATGCAAAAAATACACTAAAACTATCCGATTAACACCACTACAAAACACGACTTAGAAGTCTTAGATCCCTTGTGATGATTGTGTTAATAGTCTTAACTTTCCTTTATATCCTAAAAGTGTGCAATGAAAAATGAAATTGTGTTTAAATCTAAAATGTCTAAACTTTAAAGTTCAAACCCACGACGTAATCGTCTCTGACCAATATTCAAATCCATAATCAACTTTCGCTAAAACAACAATGACGCAATTGCAGATATCCAAAAAAAAACTTTTATTTCGCTACCTTTTGACGCTCGATTATCATCGACTTTCACTCTAAAGCGAATAATAAATAAATTGCCGTATATGAAACGGTGTGCGTGTCTGTATTTTGGTTCACGCCTCAACAACATGGGGTTTCGTGAATTTGGCGGCCTTTAACGAAGGTGCTTCATTAAGAATTCATTGACGAGTACGCGTGAGCCGACGAGGGAGGGTGAAAAGGCCGACAGGCGATGTGTTGCAAAATGAATAAATACTGGCGAGAAATAGGGGCAGTTCGCTAAGGTAACGACCGGGGTAACTCAATAATGCAGCCAAATGTTCTGTTTCACACTGAAAACCCCGCGTTTCTGGTAAAGGCTACGAGTGTAGCGGTCTAATAAGACTGGTCCTGAAAACACAACGCGAAACAAAGCATCGGTAATGAGAAATGCTGACACGATAATGCCATGGCAAACAGTTGCAATCGACAGTTCGCAACCGCCCCTTTCTCGACAAGGCTTCATTAAACTATTATGTATGCTTTAAGTCTCATTTTGTTGAACTCGATAACTTCATTGTTTGTTTTATGTTTTGAAATGCGTCGTCTATTATTTCGTATCTACATACGTATTATAAGTAAAAAACTGCATTAGACAGATATGTGTGCGCAAATGTATAAAAAACTCGACGTTGAAGCACCATGTGCAGTCGCAGGTGCCCTCCGTTCCCACACAACCCTTTCAGCGACCGACCTCTCGGTTCGCACCGCCCCCGCTCCGCTGCAGCCCCTCAAAAACTGCTTAAAAACTAGGAATACAAACAAAAAAATACAAAAACTACCAAGTTCCTCGAACATAAGGTTCAGTTTCATTTGTATAAAGCTTTGGTTCATAGACCCTTTCAATACGTTGCAGTCATTAGTTCCAAATTCTACCTGTTCCGATTTATAGAGGCTGTCGTGTCATTAGATTTATTGTGGATATAATGCAATCCTCTCCATATTTTTTGCTTTTGATTCGGACTAAGTATGTGCAGTTCTGTGTATAAAAAAATATTTTAAATGGTTGTTAAATAAATTAAGTATTCTTTGCTGCGAGTAAAAACTTCATATCATTTTCTTATTGGAATGCGCCTTATCATTGTGTTTCCTACTGGCCGGACATAAAAGAGACTTTTTAATCCCGAATATGTGACGAAAAACTTAATATAACATTTTACTACAAAATAATTAAATTCATTGTATCGAAAAAAGCGAAGAAATAGGGTGACACAAGGTAAAGAAGCAAGAACAGCAATTAAGCATTAAATTTTTTGCCAACCTCAGATTCACTGCATCCAGATTGCGGCCAAAACAAAAAACAATCAGAGAGATAAAACACAAAGAAACTCCTTTATACCGTTATCTATGACTGTTTTTGTAAATGGGATGTGTTTTGTAGCCAATTAAAGGTAGAAAGGACCCGGCTGTTGGTCCGCAATAAATCGCAACCCTGTACACGAAATGTTTCCGGCGCGACGAGTGGCCAGGCTGTTCCGTTTTAAAAGTGATCATTTGCATGGGAAATATGTGCTTTTGGGACTTTTTGGTGCGTATGTAATACGTATTTTGTTATTGCGTATGTACTTTAATTTATGTATAAAGCTTGTAGGGCATTCACCAAAAGAATTCCCAAACAACAAACAACAAAGCAGCAAAGCAACAAAGGTCTTCGCATTGATAAATGTCTGAAACATCATCATCATCTGCCTAGCCTTTTCCCAACTATGTTGGGGTCGGCTTCCAGTCTAACCGGATGCAGCTGAATACCAGTATTTTGCATGGAGCGACTGCCTATCTGACCTCCACAACCCAGTTAGTACTGGGTAATTCGATACCCCTTGGTAAGACTGGTTGTCAGACTTTTTGGGCCACTGACTACCTAACGACTGTCAAAGATCTACAAATGACACCCGGGACCAGCGGCTTAACGTGCTTTCCGAGGCACGGGGATACGGTGATAAATGTCTGAAACATAAAACGCAATAAACGTATCTCCTGACTGTAATGAAGTTACATGCATAGTTTCTGTAGAAATGTGCATCAAGTTGTCCTATAGTTTCATGAAAGCACTAACATCAACGCAGCCTATCGCAGTCTGATGCTGGACAGACATCTCTCCCAAGTTGCACTACAACACCCATCTCCTCCGCCTTCCGCCTCCACTCTGACCCAACTTTGCACGGGTTTCAAATAACTTTTAATTGAAAAACAAATGTCTAAAGCTAATCAAACCAACTAATAAATATTTCAGTACATTTAGATAATCTTGAATTCCAAAAATTTAACAGCCGCTTGTATCTTTATGACCCCATAGATAGTTCTAATTTACAAAATGCACATATTATTCTTTGGGGAAAAAAATATAAAACGTGTTATCAAAAGCCCCTAGACATTTATAAAGAGTAGTGAATTAATTCGGTTTGCGTGAGGCAACGCGTCCCCATTGGTCGGCGCGCACAAGCTGCGCACGATTGCAGATCATGACGATATTCAGCCATCACATCTGCCTAGCTAGCCTGACCCGTAATTACTTATTGATATTTATTGCCCTCATACGGTAAGGGTAAGTTTGCATGCCGATCGAAGTTGGTAACTCTTTGTTTGCACCTCATCGAAATCAGCTTAGCTTCGATCGAATTATGGAATTCCCATAGGCCCTGCACAAACTTTAGGAGTAAACTAGCTTTTTTTTTTTTTTTTTTTTTTTTCTTTTTTTTTTTTTTTCCGGATGGGAAATCATCAAATGACCCCCCCCACTCTGGGCGGAGCGGAGGGGAGTGTCAGACTTGTACTGACTCAAACCCATCCATGTTCCTTCTTTGCCCTTTGTGTTCCAGGGCCACGGTATCTCTTTCGAACAGTCCCGCAGCCCTGGCAGGCATCGGCCCATGCGGACCCCTACTTGATTGCTGACATCTCTTTGAGGTACGAGGACGGCGAGCTAGCCCATAACTCGCCGTCCACAGGCCAGCGCCTACGGTGGTCGGAAGCCACCACGTGACCCCCGACGCCCAGGGCGTCTCCCGCGGCGGCTGGGACGTGAGGTTCTTTCCCTCTCACGTCCTGCCACCTCCTTCACTAGCATGACTGCTTCGCAGAAGGAGGTGACGGCTTCCCATTCTCTCTCGCTCCGGACCATGGCTTGAACCAAGGCCGGACGCGAGAGATCGCCGCCGCCAATCGCCGCTATGAGGACACGGCGGTGCTCCGCCCAAGCGGGGCAGACCTCCACGGTGTGTTCCACCGTGTCCTCCGGACGATCCTCGCAGTGGAAACACCCGGGTGTTTCCTCCCGCCCGATTCGGTGCAGGAACCTCCCGAAACAACCGTGTCCGGTGAGGACCTGCGTCAGACGGTAGGTGAGGGCGCCGTGGCGCCTCTCTAGCCACTCCTCAAAGAGGGGACTTATCGCCACTATGGTGGCGTGCCCTGCACGGGGTTGCGACAGTCGCTCTCTCCATGTCGCCATGAGATCACGCCGGAGGTCTGTCCGCTGAGCGGTAATTTGTCGCGGCAGCGGAGTTTCCCCCCTATATAGTGCTTCCTCGCGCCATTCATGCAGGCGCGCGAGGACTATCGCCTCCAGATCCCATGGCGGCAATCCGGCAAGGAGGCTAGCCGCCTCGCCAGAGATCGTGCGGTACCCCCGGATTAGCCTTATGGCTATCACCTTTTGGGGCGCGTTCAGGTAGTGGGCGGCTTGCCGCCTCAAAGAACGCGCCCACACCGGGGCCCCGTAAAGGGCCATGGACCGCACGACCCCCGCGTAAAGCTTCCGGCAGGAGGCGTTTGGACCCCTCAGGTTGGGCAAGAGCCGCTTGAAAGCAGCCCCTGTCCGTTCCAGTTTGGGAGCCAAACGTCGGAAGTGCTCCACGAAGTTCCACCGACTGTCGAGGACGAGTCCTAGGTATTTCAACGTCGACCCGACGCCGATGGAAACCCCTCATGCCATCAGTAGGGATCCCGACGGTGGCGCATTCCGAGGCCCATGAAAACACATGGCCTCGGACTTGTGCAATGCCACCTCGAGTCCCAATTGCCGGATCCTCTCCACAACTATCGCAACCCCGCGTGTCATGTTTTCGGCCGCCGCCTCGTGCGACCTCCCTTGTGCCAGTACCAGCGTGTCGTCAGCGTAGCAAACTACACTGACGCCGGTAGGGAGGTCGGCGCGCAGCACCCAGTCGTAACCGATGTTCCACAAGGCCGGCCCCAGAACCGAACCCTGTGGAACACCGCACGACATCTCTCGCCGGTTCCATTCTCCGCTCCGACTGGGGTAGATGACGGCTCTATCCGTCAGGTAGTCCCCGACCACACGACGAAGGTAGGTCGGCACCCCGTGATACCGGAGTGCCTCCGCAATGCAGGTCCAGGGCATGGAGTTGAAGGCGTTGGCGATGTCAAGAGACACCGCCAAGACAACCCCGCCCCGGGACACCGCGTCCCCCGTCGTGAGGGCTCTCACGCGCATGATGGCGTCCACCGTCGAGCGCCCCTTGCGGAAACCAAACTGGTGTTCCGCAAGATCCGGCCCCATCCCTGCAAGGTGCCCGGCGAGGCGGTTGGCAATGACTCTTTCAAAGAGCTTGCCCACCTCGTCGAGCAACACGATGGGCCGGTATGCGGACGGAGAGTCCGCAGGGCGCCCTGGCTTCCGGATTAGGACCAGCTTCCCCGTCTTCCAACGAAGCGGGAACTGGCCTCTCTCCAAGCATGCGCTTAGGAGCCCTTCCAGTCGGGGCCCGAGAGCCTCAAAGGCCAGGACCCAGGCTTTGCCAGGCAAGCCATCGGGTCCCGGGGCGGTATTTCTGGTTTTCAGCCTGCGTACCGCCACTCTCAGGTCTACCCCAGTCACCTCCGGAACGTCATCGTCGTCATCGGTGTGGTCCGCTTCCGGCACCGCACGCGGTGACGGAGCCATAGGCGGGGGAGGATGCTCCCCTCGCGAAGGGAACAGAACGCTCACCACGTCCTCCACGAGCTCAGGCCGGAGACTCTGCGTTAGCGGGGGGGCCCGGGTGCGGAGTTTGTCCCGCACCATCTTGTAAGGGCGCCCCCACGGATCTCCGTTCAGAGACTCCAGCATCTCCTCGCGGGCCAAATGCTTGGCCCGCCGGACAGCCTCTTGGAGGGCGGTCTTTGCCGCTCTGTACCCCTCGTACAGCTCCGCCTCAATGGCTGCCGCATCCGGAGGGCGGATGCGGAGCCTGCGATGCCTGGCGTACAGGTGCCGCGCGGCAACGCACGCCTCGCGCAGAGACGTCAGCTCTTGCGACCACCAGTACACCTGACGCCGGGCGCTTCCTGGCCGAACTCGGGGCATTGCCACGTCGCAAATCTCGGACATGGTCTCCTGGAACCAACCCGCCTCGTTGTTGATGTCGGCAGGCCTGACCGGTGATGACACCCAGGATTGCACGATTGAGGCTTCCAGGAGGAGCTCCCGGTCCAGCTGAGTAAACTAGCTTTTGCTCGCGGCTTCGCCTGCGTGGATGTCGAAAAATATCCGATTACTTACCTTCATACCCCTTTTTAACCCTTCGGGGGTAAAATTATCAAAAACGCTGTAACACGTATAAATTAATTTTCAATCGTCAGCCTAAACACAAATTTTGAAGATCCTAACTTCAGAACTGACGGACTTCATATAAACTTCCATCCCATATTTTACCCTACTATGGGTGTAATTCCCAAAAATCCTTTCTTAGTGGACTTACTCTTCACAAAGAACACACCCTCCAAGTTTCATGTCTCTAGGACCAGTGGTTTGGTTTACCATTTTACATATACAAAGATAGATGTGAGCCTCATACGCTGAAGGATGTGTTTTGAAAATAAATACATATAATTGGTGATGAATCACTAGTAACTACTGTGTTTTAAACAAAGAAGACGTATTTGCAGTTGGTGTTTCCATCAATGAATACAGACGAATATGAAAAGCACGCGAGTTCTATTTATAAGAGTGACCAAAGCAGAGAAAAGCAGATTTGTTGCAATTGGGTCACCAGGATTCTCGTAGGCGATAAGTGGAGTAGGTACTGAACTGTCCCTAATGAAATAGAATCAGACCCGAACGTATCGTTTACGTCGGTCTAACAAAAAGTGGGAACACATCATCATTGTCGTCATAAGGAAAAACATTATAATTATCTGGTAAAATGCATACATAACAAGTAAATTGTTCGAAATGTTAGAGGAATTTCACACAAACGTCCAAAATTTGTATGAAATTCCGACTAGACTCACAACAATAATGTCATTGCAGTTGGTATAAAACTACGCACACGCCTCACTCGCGTATCTCCCTAGAATAGATATAAAGCGAACCCTGAAACGAAGGCCGAGATAATTTCAAAGCAGAAAGATAATTCACAGCAACTAGTACGTACTGCATGACAGAAAAAACCAAAGAGCATCAACAAATATTTGACAATACTACGAGTATATGCAGTGGAGTGTTTCCGTAACCGATATTTCTCATTAAAGCAGTTTGTTTGACGTACGATAAAAAGCTGTGGTCGATGATGGCCGGTGGCCGAGGGAAGGGTTAGCTATCTCAACCCTCCACCGCTGAGGAGGCAAACAAGCAGATGTTCGCAGCTACAATTACATAATCAACAGTTATCGTATTCAAATGGACTCGCATTGATTTCGACCACAAATCATACAAATATTAATGCAGACCCTAATGTTTTATACATTTCTACCTTCAACGAACTGTCTAGAACCGATAACACTGAGTTTCCGAACAAACAAAGATTTTGTTAATTGTTTAAACGAGTAGCATATCAATCTTTTGATTGTTGGTTATCGTAGCATCTCATCGTTCCGATTGAAATGTGTTACCCAATAATTGAAATTGAAAGTCGTAAAGAAAGCAAGAGATTCATATTATAGTAAAGTCACTGGAGCACCGTGTAACGATTGTTACATTCGTGCGGCAACTAGCCAGTCAGTTTTGGGGGTCCCTACTGCGGCGTCGCATGCGCAACGACGTGAATCACGGTTACTATTACATCGCTGTATTTGTAGGAGAAAGTTCTACAAGATGCTTTGAGAAGTGTCGACGTATGATTGGTTACTGGTTTTTTTTGTGTAGTTTTGGTGTATGGTAATAAAAGTGGTGATCACGATGCGCTCTGTACGTAACGGTGCAGTAGTGTCTGAGTCACAGGGAACTGACCTACGGGCATGCAGCCGAGTGCATTGACGCCGCAGCCGACGCACTTATCACTGGCATGCCTCTTAAAAGATAATGTTTAGGACATGCCCTTTACGACTGATGAATAACACATGTTTCATGTATTCATGTCTGACTACCCTGAATTACATTTGAAGGTCAAAAACACTGTATTTATCAAATTATAGCATTGAACAAAATGTTTACAATGTCTTCACGAATTTTAATAACAGCTGCAGTCAAGGATTGAGTGGGTAGAGTACAATTTTACGGAATTATTGACGTAGAGGCCTTTTTTCCTCAAGTTATCTCGGATTAATGACCCAAATAGGTTCCTTTCACATGGCAACAACCAAGGGAAATAACACTGCCATTTACAGCACAAAATTCAATCATATAATGTGATGATTCACATTTATACAAGTTTTATGTAGTTAGTAACAAATTTAATTTTACAAAACCCTTCGAACTTAAATATTGGAAAGAACGAAAAAATCAACCAACTAAATAGCATCGTATTCGTAGCAGCAAAATGCGTAGAATTTGCGTAGCGAAATATTTTGCGTAGCGAAAATTCGCGTAGAAGGTCGCGTAGCAGATATGTCGTAGCTGATTAATTTGCGTAGCAGGGAAATTTTGCATAGATGCTACGAGCCGGCAAAACAGTCACAAACTGTGAAACTAAGCTTGTTATTTTGTTAAAGATTGATTCTCATAGTATAAAATACCTACAGCAACGGAATATTTATCATGAAATACAAAATATTAATCGTGAAATCGTCAACTTGACCGTAATTCGTGTGATCTAGCCAAGGCCCCGGCGGATGATAAGGCGTGTGTTTCACAATAGCAGAATTATTTGCGGCGGAGGGCCAACCGTCGCCTTGAGATGCGCGCACAAACAACTGTAGCGAACGACTCCGCTGAAATCTTATACACTGACGCGCACAAGTGGTTGGGCGGACTCAAAGATATTATAGTATTGTCGCGAATTTATAAGGAACTGTCACGAAAATGTTGAGCATTTTATGACTTTTGCTGTGAGTAGTGCTGCTTTTATCATCAGTATTGATTGTATTCTAATTGAACATTAATTTAGACAAAGTTGAGATTTCGATGTGTCTCCAAAAGTAAGTTCTTTAGCTGTTATTTTTGCCTGGCACTTAATTTTGTATGAATTAGCTTCCGAAACTGTATGAAATGTAAGTTTATCAACTAAATTAAACGCCAAAGGAGGAGTACGTGACAAGCGAACTTACAAAGGGCTTTCATTGGCGATTGTACGAGGTGCGCACACGCAGTGTAGGTATGTGTAAGTAGGTCAATGGCGGCGCGTGACGCTGACGCGGCCCTTTGCGAGCCGCAGGGCTTGCCTTGAACCGTCCCACTAATACCCGGCAGCTTCACAGTATTAATTTGCGCTCGGTTTTCTGCTAAAAATAAAAAAAAATATGCGTCTAGGCCACTGTAGAGACAACATCCGCCATTTTTAATTTGTTGATCGTCGCTGCCTTGATTGTACGTCTATTGTTAGTTATTTTTGTCTGAGTTTATTGAAGTCATAATGAACGTACAGAGAAAATGATACTCTTCTAAAAATACGTTACTATAATTTCTATGAGCATGTTATTTACTAATATATCCGTATTTTTCCCGTAGCTAGCCCATTTTTGGATTTATCTAGCTATAACATTGGTTGAACAAAGAGGGCAGGGGCCTACCATGTCATCAAAACTAATAAAGTGAATTGAGTCATGATCCTGTGCTATATTTGGGGTACGGAGACTTGCAACCTGATACTTTAAAACTATATATATATAAGTGGCCGTAGGATCCCTTCATAATAACTTGCATGAAATTTTGAGGTCGTAAGTCTCAAGTTTTCAAGGTTTTTTTTGGAGTAGTAGAATTTTATTTGTAGCAAATTGTAAATAGGATTGGAAAGCCATGGGGGAGGCCTTTGCCCAGCAGTGGGTTAGAACAGGCTGATATAAAAAAAAAAAAGAATTTTATGAATGGTAACTTAGAAACGGGTTTTTAGGGTACTGTACTAAACTACTTACTGGAAATAACATGATGTTATAGTATAAGTACCAGTGGCGTAGGTTCCATACAACTCGATTCCTACCGGATTCCCTTTGAGAAATGGCACAGTCAGTATTCTATAGACAAATAATATAATCAGATTAAAGATAATGATGTGGTCCGGCTTACCTCTTACAAAAATTGACCCTTCGCCACTGATAGGTACCCAATATTCTATGCTGTAAGAAAGTGAACAAGTGTTTTGTATGGATAAATAATCTCAATATTTGAGATTAAAACATTTTACAAAAATATATATATCTTTTTTGTAGGTACGGGTTGTGAATTAAGAAAACCAAGTAATTTAATAACATTAAAAAAATATACGTATGCAACTTAACATTAAATTATTACGAGTTTAATAAGTAGGTAGGTAACTGTGACTGTTAAATTATGGCGAGATTCGCTCATTTGTGCACTAACTGTAAATTAATTAGATATTCTACCGTTGGTGTAGGCACACTAGACGGCACATGAAACAGTACATTTCCAGTATAACTTGGCCTGGCTTTGTATAGATTTTCTATACAATGAGAGATCCGCATAAAGTGGTTTTGTATAGCTTGATTGGCCGTCGTGCGTACTTGGTAAGGTGATACCGTTTTCGAGTGTTCTTTCGCAACGTCAACTAAATTTGTGAATCGTTTTCGATTCACGTCATCAACAAATAGCCGAGGTCGTGTTGTATAGGTACTTACTTGAAAACTGTGTATGTTAAATACAAGCATAATTAATTAAATCAATATTTCTTTTTATTTTATTCTTTTCTGTTTTGGGTGTAAAAAAATTAAGCCTTACAAGGGTCAACTTGGCTCTAATGCTCTTTGCACAATACATGAATGGTTCCTAAAATGCTCCTGAAATCCAAATGTCCTTGATTTTTCAACAGATTTTATTCGTAGCAAAACAACGTCTATTTTCACGTTTGTCGCCTACGTTTTTTGCTGTTTCCGTGCGTGTTTCACGAAAATCTGTTAAGCAAATATCTTTGGCAATTTTCGCAAACATTCATTTTTTTGGCGTCTGACCTCATGCATACCTTAATATTAATTCGCAAGACAATTTGAATACGCGTGTTCAGATATTCTGAAAGGGTAAGGACGTGTTTGAACTGCTATATTTTCCTGTAGCTATTCACCGAGGTTGAGACCAGGAAATCGTGGTTGAACGACGAATAGTCACGGATTGAGCGTCCGAGTTGAAGGTTTGTTAGTATGATTGCAGTATAATAAAGTACAGCATTGAGTTAGAGTAGCGGCATACCGGTAGTAAAGTTACGAGTGAAGCAAACACGCGCAAAGACGATTTGCATAAGGGCCGTTGTCAA
The DNA here is from genome assembly GCA_910589295.1 of Noctua janthe. Lineage (NCBI taxonomy): Eukaryota > Metazoa > Arthropoda > Insecta > Lepidoptera > Noctuidae > Noctua > Noctua janthe. The sequence goes on from OU342560.1 coordinate 9,217,288, forward strand.
TGTTAACACCGGTGGGCAATGGACAGAAGGTTTTACCGACCTTCCGCCGCCGAAGCGAGGCCCTTTGATTCGCCATGACGCCACTTAGCGCTCCGATAAATTATTGTGGAAATACCTTTACATTTTTACAAAAATAACACCTTAAATATGATTTAAATAAATTTTGCAATTGAAATTTCTAACGGGAAGCAGGAATGTAAGAATAGAAGGATATGCTTTTGATTAAATAATATTTTTACAACTTTAAACATAGCGTTTGACTGCAGCATCTGAAATGTATGGTTTTCGTACAAAATCTTGCGCTGAAACTCTCGCTAAAAATATAGCTCTACTTTTTAGAGTACAAGGAGAGCAACGAAGATATTAATGAATAAATAAAGTCGAAATGCCAAACGTACATACATTTTATATCGGACGATGCCATAAGATATGAATATGTTCGACATAGATGATCAAGGCAACAGTAATACTTATCATTAACAGATTACAGTCTACATTCAATGTCTCCGAAGCATGATTCTGGAAACTTCGATGATCATACACTTCGCTAGTAGGTATTTTGCCGACAAATAAGCGACACAGTTAAAAAGTAATTTAATTGGAATAGGTAAGAGAGGAACACATAAGGGACATTTGCGGAACAGCCATCCATGTACTTACGGATCGAAAATTGTACTTTCTTATGACCTTCATTCGTTTTTGTTTCACTATTTGGTATCTGCAAACCATTTATCAATTTTGGGCTAACTTATTTTAACAAAGCGGAATTAGAAACTATTTATGATAAAGAACTACAAAAATGTGCACTAAAAATGTGAAAATACTTGTAATAACCCACACGTACACCGCGAAACATATAGTTTATCAACCTACTCATAACTTCAATGAATCTCAGCGTTCAATTGTTCGCAATCATCTTACGATTGGGAACTTAAATAACCAGGTCATGTCCACCATATCCTGGCTGGAAGACTGTTCCATATATTCGCGACTGCAAGGTTGTATTACACAACGCGACACGTTTACACGTGCCTACTTCGGGCTCGACGACCTCTGCCGAACACTTCCGATTCGCATGCACAACGACTTACGATATTTTAAAAGCCGAAGGTGATCATCATACGGAACCTTAGATCACGAGGCTATGCGGTATAAAGATTAATCACATCATAATTATTATATAGGTACCTCATTATTGTTATTTTTCATATTGTTTTGTCCATTGTTGTGCGTATTTGAATTTAAAATGAAGAGGTTTTCCTACTTGTGTAATAATATGTCCTTCGTTTGTTTTTTTTTTCAGTGGAGTTTACTGACCTTATTTGTAATCTAATTGAATTAAATTAAAGGTAGGTCATTACATAACTCTTTGGTTGTTTATTTGTAATTTAGGGCCTACTTAGAGGGACATTTCCGAATGGTAAGAACTCACATGAACTCTCAACCTTCAACACAATCGATCGATCAGTTAAAAATAAAAATAACTTGCCTATTTCATTGATTAAGGCAGAATATTCTAGTATCTACCGGTAACTACGTTTTACTTGTCGTTCTGAATTCACAACTTCGAGGAACTGGTGTTCAAATGGGTCAATAAAACCACAATAAATGTAATATGAACTGAGATGAAATTCTCTTATGTGTTTAGAACGTTCGAAACACATTAACAGCAAACTGGCAAACTTGATTTTACATAAAATGCGAGATAAACGCGAGTCGTTAAATATAAATTATTATAACGAGGTGTTGTCGCCATCTGCGCCTGAGTCGCCATCTAACGGCTGTAGGCATAATGTATCTGCTTTATTAGCGCGCATGCAAATTCGAGTTCTGCCGGTGACCTGAATTCGGCGACACCGCTATGGCTCGCTGTGGCGTAGCGCGTAGCACTCCGTAGCAGAACGTCGTACCCGCCACCTACCAGACTATTACACTGATAACGTACTAGGTGACCTAAGGGCTTGCTACGCTGGATTGCCCAACACAACGTGCGTCCACTTTATCAGCCAAAGTGTCCAGCTGTTGCCTAGCTAGTTTTTCGTTATCATTCGTAGACCTAGACTAGAATTTAAATGGCGTCGGTGTACGTGTTTATTTCCAATAACAAATATTTATCAAAATAGAATTAGCGCTTTGTAATTTTGTATAGAATTTCTGACAAAAGTTGGAATTAAAAATTGAATCATTTAAAATTAACCCACAATGTCAAGTACTTCGTTTAAAATTGTAGTAGGTATCCGTTGTCTACCAGAATAAATCCTATCTAATAAAATCAAGACTCGTGGCGAAAAATGTGACAAAATCAGTCGAAACCGTAACAAATTGAACCTGTTGCCAAGCCCTTGCAAAGTTAATAGAACGTGATGCAACAAACCTCCATATAGGGTCTTAAGAACCTTAAAATACTTATACAACAGTCATCTGCCATTGATATTTCCAATAACGATATCTCAACGAATCGCTGAATATTTATCAGTCATTAATTTCTGGACAAACTACGAAAACGTTTCTCGCATTCCATTAGCGACCGAGTTTTGCCCTCCGCGGTCCACTATATCGGGGTCTGCCAATGTCAAGCTGCCCAGTCGCGCATTCTAAAAACTTGCTGTACAGTAACGGGACAATCCACAAATATGTGGACGTGAAACCTGGCTCTGCACTATGTGATCCAGTTTACTTCAAACGTGTCGACACACGAAATCAGCAATGGAAAATACCTAAATGGGACCAGTCTAGGGCTAGTGCGTATTTGGAAAGCGTTTTACATAAGTATGTAGAGAAAACTCGTTGAATATTGCGCACTTTATCGATATAGGTCATGTTATATTTAATCTTGTTTTTATGAATTACCGCCTGCGACTGAAATGGACAATTTATTCGCCCATGCATATCGCATTGACATTCAAGACGAAGTACTTGCATGAAGTGTCTTTCAGCCTAGGTTTTACGAAACTTATTAAGTTAAAACAAATCTATCTAAAGGCTGTTTTGCTGTTAAATACGAATTACGTAAACCTAATCTGAAACAGGGACAAAATCCTTCATCGCATCAATTAAGGAAAACTCAAAGCAAACAACTATTTATCATCAAATTAATCAGCATTGCGGTCAACTGCTATACAGTTGAAGCCCTTCAACAACACATGGGAACGAGCGTGTGCGCACACAACACACAGGGAAAACAAGCGCAGAATCGACACAAACAATATCTATGTACGTGTGTAGGTTAACACACACACACACGTGAGCTGAAGACTTTGTTTTGCTGTTGAGATTCGCGCGTGCAGTTGCGCAAGCGGCGGTGGAGGCCATTGACTCGCGGCGGCCATGTTGGCGGCGCGGGCGCGGTAGTGGAGCGCGAATCCAGCGACTTCTGTTCCGCGGCATGTCGCAATCGTGTGTTTACGCCTCACCGACGCCGAAGCCGATCGTCGCCATTTGCTAGATAACACGCTGAGCTGCTAAATAACTACTTAGGTACTCTCTTTGACCGAAATTGTCGGTAGAGTTAAATTCTCTCTTTGTCATTAAATTGAAACATAAACTACTTTTGCGTACCTACCTACCTACCTAACCATTTATAGAATAGACTATATGACTCCTGGTTTTTTTTAGGTTTCGGTAAGCACCTAGACCTACTACCTACACAATTGAAATTAATTCTACTGATGATAAAAGAAAAATGCATACGTAGAGGACCTTTATTTTTAACTGATTTTAGACTAAAATACAAGTTAATAGTTCATACCTAAGTAGGTTACCTACAACTACTAATAACCATGTCAATAAAACCGTATGTGTGGTTTTAATACCTAAACTCATACTATGCGTACTTGTTATCATTACCTTTAATCAAATCGTAAAGTTGGTAAAAGGGTTTTTATAGACCATTAATTATCATGAAAGTGGTTTTTAATGTGCATCTAAGAATTTTACAAAATAATTATTCGATAGGGCCTTTTATTGTAATATAACCCGATCTATTTTCAAACCAATAAAACACCTACAAATCAGACTTTCAGGTGACTTAGTGATTATTTGTAATGTTTTTTTTTAATCTAGACCTCAATTTTCATTTAAAACCTCCGCCTTGTCTTTTCTAATGGCAGAATAATCTGTTACCTCGCCCTGAAAAACACGAAAACTTCAAAATTAACAAGATTTCCACCGCCGCTTACAGCGAGCCAAACATGTAATTTAATAATTCGTGTCGCATCGATTAAGCCGGTTTTCAAGGCGATTTGTACTTCGTCGATGGACAATCAACGATGGGCTTCAGAATCGAAGGAAAATTCGACACAAATTGATGGTCATTTTATCGATCCAAACATTTCAAAAACGTAATTTGTTCGGGCGAAATAGAAACTTATTTTGCCCGTTGTACGTTGCGCAACTATATTCGCGAACAGATAACAGTAGGTATGTATAGCCCCTCCGTCCTCCGTCCTCGCAGAATCCGGTCTCATATACGTCCCTCTCGCTCACTCACACGCTATCAGCCTATCTTTGTCTCGCCATCACTATGACATAGATACCATTCGAGTTGCGAAACAGCGCGGATTATATAGCAGGTGGATTGTGCCGCAAACGAGTTTAACTAACTGCTTTCACATGCCTCTGAATATATAAGCACACATAGAACGCCATTTGTATATAACAAACAACATAATATATATTAAATGCAAATCTGACAATCAACTCTACCTAGTGATAGAAGCACATTTAAATGACGTCTTTTATGCGCCATAAAAATCATAATATATTTGTTATTCGGATTTAACATAAACTGAGCTGCAGTAAATATAACGAATTATAATTTTAAATTGTCAATAACCAGAGTATCACATAGTGAGTTTCTTGTGTGAATCCGAACTGCTGGCCCTACCAGAGTACCAGGCGCACAGAATTCCATGCGGTATCGATAACAAACGGTAAAAATAAAGCTATAAACTACACCTATCGATAATCGTATCATGGTATCGTAGTACATAAGCATCGTCCGCCACATTGTCTTATCACGTACATGCTGAAAGCCTACGAGCATGGGATTTGCAACGCAATTTGCGAATAGTGACATCGGAGGCGGAGTTTGCGACATCCAATGCAAGGGCCAACAGGACGCATGCGCCATGCCGGTTTAAAATAGTGCTAAGCCGATGCGTGCGTTTTGATTCCCATTTATTCGAGGCGACACGCCACCGATAGCCGCCGATAAGATAAGCATAATCGATATTTTCGCGCGATTTGCCGCCCGCCTGCACGAAAGGTCAAACACGTTGCGAAATAATGTAAAGAACGCCGTTGTTATGAACACACGAAACAATAACACGAATGCTGATAACATCATAACATCACGCCTGTAATCCCCAAAGGGTTAGCAAAGATGTACCTAATAATACACCCACATTTCGCCAGTTATGTTTGAGTCCAATTTTATATGGGGAGAGCCTAGATTGCCATCAACCGAGCACAAATTCAGACTCAGAACATCCTGAATGGAAAAGCTCACTAATATTTTTCCCAACCTGGCAAACCTGACACTGCCTGACAGTATGAAGTTATAAAGCCAAATCCTCAAATAAATATATTTGTTTGTTGAGACAGGAAAATATTGTGACGATTGGGCGATTTCCTTTTGACCTACATACATGTAAAACTAACCTTTAATAACTAACCTTTATGAAGCATTCGTTTATTGCTAAAAAAACCAACCTCCGTCATACCCAACCAGTACCAATTAAATACATAATTATACGAGGAAATGAGGCAGAATTAGAAACCATTCCTGAATTATCGGTATTTTAGGAATTTTCAACAACAATTAATGAATTTCGTCATCCTTATAAGGATTTCTGCTTCCAGAAGCGGTCCGATCATTCGTCACCACAACACCACCAATCAACTTTAATGAAGCTCAATAAAATCTTACGTACTATATGCGAAAGTTTGTTACTCAATCACGCCAGAAAGGCTGAACCGATCTGGATGAAATTTGGAACAGAGATAATTATTGCAGTGGTCATACTAACACTGATGTCTGTGTTGTTTATAGTGCTTTAATGATCAAGTACAGATACAATTATGCATACACACTCTGAATAGTAATTTTCTTCTGTTTTACTACGGTCTCGATGTAATTTTATTTCGTACATTCATATTATTGAAGTCCTCTATCAAATAGGTCTCTAAGTTGCAAACGATAGGTATTCCATGAGAAAATCGCTATTTATTATTGACAAGAGTACCTACATAAGAAGGTAATTGTGCTCGTAACTTTAAAAGCGCAACAACTGTCAGCAGTGCAATTACGAAAGTCAATTTACGTTTCAAATTACTTTGTCAGCACAATAACAGCCATCAAGTTCGACCCTACAATCCACATTATTATATTATCAATAATAAATCGGATGAAAACCTTGTCTATTTACTAAACAATTACGGGGATGTACCTACCCTAGTACCCTAGGTAATTGTAAACCGCGACCACAGTCTATATGTGTAATAGAAGAACGCGAATCATGAATAACCAACGACTGCTGGGGACGACTGGTTCCATGAAGCCTAGGAAGGTAATGCAAACCATTTCACTTGTCTAACCCGCTGACATTGACAAGCTGCATTATAGATGAGGAAATCACGGTAAATAGCGTGCAATGCTTTCCTAGACTGCACTATTTCAGTTCATTGGACATGGTTAATGTGAACGTACTAAATGGCTGATGGTTAAACGTTTTAGTTCGGTTCTACTTATGTTAAAGGGTTATTTTATGAATGTTTTGTGTTTTTACAGCTTTCTGATTGACTACAGATTACCTAGCTTTTCACATATGGGTATGGTTAGTAGGTAAACCACCAAATGTCTACCGCATCTAAAATGCAAAGTTTTTTTGTTTACCAATGCATTCTTCTTCTTCATCGAGTAGTTAGTGCCTAACCTGGCATCAGAGTTTTTATGCCGCCCTTGGGCCTCTGACCAGCATGCCACATGTCGTCGAGAAATATCTCTCATGTATACTGGTTTCCTCACGATGTTTTCCTTCACCGAAGCAAGTGATAAATTATACAATATCCACATGAAACCGAAAAACCAGAGGTGCGTGTCTTGGATTCGAACTCACGGAGACCTATAACTTGCCAGTCCGACGGTCACACCATTAGGCTATCACTGCTGCTGGTGATCGCAGCTTGCATTTATTCAATATCAATATTATTTCGTTTCATGCGTTCGTCCAAATTGCTGTAATTTGTTAATGTAAGAAGACACAATCACGATTAGGAAACATAAGTAAAATAAACAACTATGGCTATGCAATTTTCTGAATAGCCCTTGAATTAGTGTATTTCCCAAACATGAGCCATCGTCGCATCCCAATCATTAGCGCTACCGAATAGTTAACCATTTGCGGCCGAAGTCGGGCCGTGATTAATGACCGTTGTTACTTAAAGCGGGATTTGCGATATTTTTTGTTTACTCACAAACATATAATTGAGTGATTTATGAACTGGAAACCATTACATTTGACACGGCTTGTTGCCGAGGTGTCGAAAGAATCTGTCCTTTACAGATGCTTCGGTTTTGCTATCATTACATTTACTAAAACAACATCCCAGCATGGAGCCATACTTTTTTTTTGTTGTTGAGTATTTTTAAATGGATTTCTTGTCTGAGATTTTTCGCAAACACATTAAACATTGAATGAATTGTAGAGAAAACAGAATTTCAGCCATGGATGATCCCATACCTAAAACGTTATTTCAGTTAAGCTAGTATTGTGTAAATTCTACCACCACATACATTTTCATAAGCATAGTAGGTACCTACTATCGGTACCTACCTAAATAATACAGCAACGGCCTGAAAAAAATACAATTGCGGTACTTAAAGATAGTGCCTTCTTAAAAATGTATCGTTATTGTCCATTCCATTTGGATAATGTAAATTGTATGGACGCATGTTCAGGGTTGAACTGACGCCATGCCAATATGGAAATAACAACAAAACAGAAATGTACTTAAAAAAACTTAGGTACAGTCGACTAGTTAGATACCTACTAAAAAATAATTCTTACTTCTAAATGTCCAGGTAGTTAGTTACCAGGCAGGTACTACAAAACTTCCTAAATCTGGCAGATAGAAATTTACTAGACAAAGATATAGTATTTGTGGAAACTGCCACATAAACTCCTCAATCAATTAGCCAGTAGCCAGTAAAAGTACAATAGAGAGTTATTTGGTAAATTCATACCTACGAGCTACGTACATATATGAAATAGGGTTATGCTGATTACATACCACGTGTAAATAAATGGTTAACTATTAAATTAAGCGCTTCATATCTATCATTGTATTGCTTAGCCAGGGTTTGCTGACCCCGACATCCGTGCGTGACAACTGCTTAGTCAAAAATTCAGAATTATTTCAATTAAAATTTGATTACTAATCTTTTCGGAGGAAGTAAAAGCTGTATAATATTGAGACTGAAACGTCTACTGCAAAATAAGCGACAGTATTTTTTGATAATAGCGAAAGTTGCAATTGCAACCAATCTAAAGATAGTCACGAATGAAATTTCTTTGTATTTATCAGGACAACTTAGGATTTTCATTATAATTTATAAAATGGTTATCAAGATAAGTTTTATTTCAGAGATGCAAAATTATAGAAAATATTACAGAACGCCACGAAAAGGTGACAAATAAGGCTTATAAATAATCTCGGCCAATCTTGCGTGACGTGGTCGAAAAGTTTGTACACACAAAAAATACGAGGAACGCACATTTCCTCCACGGCATAAATGCATACCTTAAATGAAAATATAACAAAATAAATGCCTGAAAATATTCGTAATTGGCGATTTTATTCTAGGCCTGACTTGTCTGACATGAGCAGAGGGCAATAAAACGTGACGCTGTCATCGATAATGATGATGTGATGCACACGAAAACTCAGATTTGTATTGGATTGACTCGCTACTGCTACAAAGCCAATATCGATTCCGTTGAAAGTCATTTTTTTTTTCGTTACCTATTTTTGATTGCCGCTTGTGTTCGCCTAGCCCTCAGAGCTTTTTCGGTCTCTGACAGGAGTCGGTTAGCGCAATGACGTGGACAAAATAATGTAAAATTTGACTATTAACAATCCTAAAATACTCTCAAACCTATCCTAACACACTCATATTGTTCTCATAATATACCGAATATTAAATCAGCATCACAAGGTGTACAAACATCGTAAAAAATAACTACTCCTTTACCTTTTGGTAATGGCATGGCTTAGCTCCATATGTTACCGATAAAATTCAAAATAATTAACGACAATAACCAGTTACCCTTATAGGATTTATTCAAACAAAACATGCTCACTTTCAGGTAGTTTCAGGGCTTTTTAGTTGTTGAAATATATTATGTGTTGACTAAGTTGTGCTCTAAGAGTTTACTGCCAGTTTTTGGTTTGATTTTTTTTTATCATAAAGCTAGTCAAACTCTAGTAAAGGTTATTTCTTCATTATAATGTCGCACTCGAAATTCAAAAATATAGTTGAAATGGCGTAAGAAGATTTGGACAAAGTCCTAAACTTCAGTTACTTAAATCAATTCAGAAATCAGCAATTATTATAGAATTTGTAATGAAATGTTAACCGAACAACTCAGACTATCGTAGTCTAAAGCTGGACAAAGGCATAATAATGTAAAGGGATTTTATCCTGTATAGATTACAGGAGTTTTTGCATTGTTGTGTATGAACTATGGTATATCCTTGCACATCCAGAAACAATGTTTGGTATAAAAAATACAAGGGAAAAGTTTCTGAAGGACCAAGCAATAAATCTGCTTCGTTTGAGTTATTTCTCCAATTAGAATGTTTTCCTAATAGGCAATTTTCTTTCTAGCTAATACGCAGTGGATGACGTTATCAATGTGATCTACCTGTTGACCGCATTCGGACCGCAGCGCAGCCACTATTTACTTTTTAATTTTATTCGTAAATCACACACGAGTTGGCGGGAAATCTGGCTGTCGTAGCATCCAATACGGAGAGCGAGTTTTTATCGCGTTTTTTCAACGTCTGTGTACAAGCAGGTTGACAGAGACGAACTGGGAACGTATCCACACATCCCCATATTTCTGCCATTTAATTATAGTCTCAAAATCGCAACTGTTATTCAGGATACTGAACTTATGAAAATACCACTGAAATATTGAACTATAAAAGTCAACATTCGAATTTTTAATTGGCATACTTTAATCGCACGGCAAATCGCGCTGGACAAAGCAGCTTTAGTATAAAAACATGTAAAATTTTTGTCGCTAACGTTAATTAAACCGTAGGTATTATAATTTCAGCGGTATCACGATCACGAATCCGCCCCGCGGTTCTGTTGAGTTATTTAATAGTGTTTTTTGTGCGGTGGCGGGCTATTGCGCTCTGCCACCCTCGGGCTTCGCGCAAAAAACCCTCTGCTTCACAAATACTTAGAATGTTGTTTTGTAGGAGTGCGGGGCGCGGGAGGAGGGGCTCGAGGGGCGCGCGAGATCGCTATCGCACGCACCCAATGCACGCACTATCCTAAAGCTAGCCACTTAATTGTTATGTATGACGCGAAGCCTAAATAAAAATTCGCCCTCATAGTTTCGGACGGAGTACTCTATAGAAAACGTTGACGGAAACCGAAAGTTGAAATAAAAAGTTAAATAGTCATGAGCAGACTGTTGGTATCAGATGCAGTATCAATCACTTTCATAATCAATCACGAGTAGATACTTCCCGGGATTATACAATCTCAGTTGCAAGTACTTCTTAAGATTTACTACGCTCGCTTTTCACTTGTTTTCACACAAGACACTTCACATAATTTCGTTTGGGATCTCGACAAATTGATTCTGCCAATGGCTATTATGGACGTCTCATAATCCAATAAGAAATTGGTGGCTATATTTTAAGCCCTTTTATCTCGTTATGTCACCGTCTAATCGAGAGGTTACGTTACATCAGCACACATGCTGTCATTCGACATTCACATAGGAAAGGAGCCGAATATCATAAATTCACATAAAATACTCACACATGTGAATAGGCAGCAGACAGCACGACAGGTGGGTGCATAGCAACCTGTTCTCCACTCCCCGAAAATGACGGCAAAAACTCTCACTAACCCTTTGGATCTCAAATTAGAGATGTCTTTACGACTCGGCCATATTGCTATGTATGGTATCATATTTGAGCCATCTTTTGTTTTGAGTAACTGCAAGAAAAGAGCTACAAGCAGTTCAATAACGTCGAGATCCAGTTTTGACTGGGCTACCAATTGAACTATGCAGAAATCGAAGGTGTTTTCCCAGTCTATTGTACTTTTTCTCTCTCAATGAAAACCTAGGTTACCGAACTCGATTTCTACATCGATGCATAATAATTAATGCAAATGTCTTGATCGTAATCAGTTAACCTTTAATCTGAATTTCGAAATGGAAATACAAATTGCGCATTGCAAAAGTTTGAAATCGTATGGCATTGTATGCGTATTAGACGGATGAATTGTACCGACCGACTTTATACACCGGATGTAAGAAGACCATCGTTCTACGGAAGTGTCACCCCTGGCCACTAATGCCCCTTCGGCATTAAGGTGGATATATTAACATAAAACCTAAACTTTTTGTACGAGTTCGTTACCCATTTGCAACATTTTTTTCCTACATTTGTATCCTTGACGTTCTTCGTGTTGTTAGGGGTAGCTGCACAAAAATGCGTATTGGTGCGTGCGTGTCGCGAGAAGCCAACGGGGGGAGCTCATTAAGGTAAAAAGCCGAGTGCAAACGGCGACTAATGGCGAATTACACGAAGGGGAGCAATAGCCGACGACGTTTGACGACCAGCGTGCGTAGTGTTAGCTGTTTCCCTGCGCTTTTTGGGCGAAAACATAATTTGATTCGATTGTGGTGAAAACTTATACTTTTGTGTAATTTTTGGATTCAGTACTGTATCAAACAGCAGTAATTGTTGCTACTATATTATTATAAGTAGATTGAGATTTGAAGTTCAACAAGTGCGGTAGGTAGGGTCTTTATGGATCCTGTTAGGGCTTAGAAATTAAGACTTTCCAAAGAATAGACTTGAACAGATCCAAACAAAATTTCAATACTTTAGTAAATTGCACTTTTTGTTCACCTGCAAAAAATTACCAGGCCACCTTCCTACTCTTTATACTAATAACCGGTTTGAAGAACTGTGTGCTGTTACTGCGTATGTTCTATGAAATTCTAGGCTAGAGTCGTTCATTTGCATTCTCTAACCTATAATTACGAAGCTATAATTAGCTGGCCCTCAATACCTAATCGAAAATGCATGGTGCGCGCGAAGTGTCCGCTAGACAGCAACAGCCAGGGTGCAGCGACTAGACAGGAGTGGCGGGGGAAATGAGCGCGCGGGGCGGAGGGCTATCAGCATTTCGGCGCGTCCGCGCTCCTCGCCCCCCTCTCGCGCCCGCACCGCGCCGAATTCGCCCTGCACTACCCGCCACGTTCCCCTCCAACACAACCTAACCTTGAAAATAGTTTTTACCGGCTCGAGGGTATTCACCCTGAACCCAAATTCCGGGGCCTGTTGCACACTAGCCCCATTCTCGCTATTCGACCCATTCTCCAATAGGAATCGCGTTGCTTTCTCACAAATCGCCTAGTGTGGAGTGCTTGCAGTGAGTTTACGCGGACCGGCAGGCAAAGGATATTTGACTATGTAGTTTTTTAGGCAAGTCGTGAGCTCGTTGCTTGTTGGCGGGATTTGTTTGTGACTCGTTGTACCTTTTATTCGGGTAAGGAATTTTGATGCGATCAAAATAGCCATCATATTTTGTTATGACAACGTTGGTAAAGAAAATTTCGAGTTCGAATGTCGCATTCAAGACGATTCGTTTTGTGTGACTGTGAATGCAATTATTTGGAATACTCACCTACCTAGTAGCATTTTGCCAGTTAGGGACACCTACGTACCAACTAAACGAATTAAACGAAGATCTGTGTGTCGGCCTTCATGGCATTACTATAATTTGTTGCATATTTTCAATTTGTCCCAAGGTCGAGCCAAATTGCCAAAATCGCTTTCATCGGTTGCTGCCTCCATTATCTTCCCCATTTAATCACGGATACAAATTTTATAAACCTGATTTAAAAAATCTCAAAAGCCTCAAATTTTACCATAAAATGACCCTCAATCCTTTAATCAAGGCCTGATAGGCGTGGACAATATAAAATTCATCCTCGGCGAAAGAAATAAGAAAACCTGGGTCACTATTTACCTGCAACTTGCACGTTTGGAGTAAAAAAAGACGATCGGCTTACATAGTGAGGGAAGGGTAGCTGGCTTGCGCCTCGCGGCTCGCGGGATAGCGGCAAAAAAGGCATAAAACAACCGCGCGGCCGGCAACCGCCTACGCGAAGCAAAGCGGAGGCGAGCCCGGTGCCGCCCTCCCGCGCTTCATTATAAAATGCAAGCCGTATGCATCTTATATTGGAAGTTGTACGTATGTGCTGCTTTCACTGTGATGTCTAAAGCTGAGGTAAAAAGAATTTGGGTAGGAAAATTAGATAAGCTGATAACCGCTATATACTCGGTAATATTTATCAAGCGATACGTATGTTACGAACCTTTTCAGCCACTAAAAGTAAAAAGTAAAGTTTAATATTAATACAAACAAAACACTAAACTTATCCTGCTACGCTACGTAGCTATACCTATATTTGAGCTAGGGACGCTAAGATCAATAGAAGTCTACGAGTTCTGCGTAGAGTAGTACCTCTGCCTACCTACGTAGGCTCGTAGATATCAAGAGTCCAGTGTCGTAAGCTGAATCTGAACTATGGATTGTACAAGCTGATGTTATTATTACTTTGAATACATAATCGAGTACCAAAGCTATTGAATTATTCCGATTCTACTATCGTGCACGTGTATTTGGCGCATTCACTTCTCCCCACGCATTGTCGAACACTCCTTGAACATACGGTGTGCATTTGCCTAAAATATAAACAAACAGAATTTAATGCGGGTTGTATACTCATCCGATGATAATGATATCCAATATATTATATTGACATATTCTAGTTATCGATGAATGCAAATCGCATAGTTTATGTTTAGTCATTTTGACTGAAATAGGGTCACAAAATCTAGTGGCAACTTACTCTTGGTCAATTCGATTATTCACCGCTAAGTAGGTACGCACTTGAAAAATCACTCAATCAATCAACAAAATCCATGAATCGAGCTGCCACCAGCCGACCTCAAAAGTGAATGGTCAAAGGCGAGCTCTTTTATCAAAACATAGGATAGTCATGAGGCGGCAATTAAGCAGCAACCCTCGCTGCACAATGCACATTTTGATTGGTGGGCAGCTGCCCGTAGCGGCAAAAAACTGCTTTCTAAATTACTACTATCAACCGCGCTCGCATCTAGTGTACACCCGCCTTGCTTAAGATCATAATCGGCGTCCAAAACCATACTTCCGTATCAAATATACGTTGGCAAGGCGAAGAATTAACGAACTTTGTTACAACCGTTTTCGGTGAATTCAAATGGAAGCGAATTAGAATCTAAACAGAAAATGTAATCATTCTCACTTCCTTGAGCCACAGTCTCAAGACCCTGCGCTTGCTCATTATTATTTGACTGTTTTATTTTTATGCATAAATATTTATCACTTCCTGCATGTTGAATGGCAATGTTGGAGGTAATTTACTCAAATGTTTTTACAAGCATCGCGAGTACATAGAAACCTTCATAATTTATCCACCCTTAGGTCAAGAAATCACCTCGTTTCCATTGTAAATACATCGTACTTCACCTAATATCAGTCTATGGTCTATCTACTAAGTAGGTACAATTTTGTTTTAGATAAAAGCTGCGAGTGACTCGCCGGCTTCGTTGCAGCGAAGCTCGAGATAAGGAACTGTTTACACTGCTTGAGTCAATGTCCTCCTCCCGTGCACACACAAGGAAAACCTTGGAGTAGACAGAATAGTCTTCCGCGTTAGCGAACGTTTGAGGGCGTTGATCTATCATTGCCATTGATCGAACATTAATCGCTGTGTGCTGCTTTTATAAATACGCAATTACTATTACAATTACAAATGGTAGGGCTATATAACTACCTGACATTAGGTCGCCACAAACAATGCGAGTATCGGCGATTATGTTGATAAGGGCGAAACGACTTAGACAGGACCATTTAGGTTATAATGTTAATGGATCCTACATATTAGGTAATAAACGTATTGATTTATTCTAGCTGTGAATTTCAAATGAGCATTGCTTTCGCAGAGTAATTACAGGTACGGGAAAGTGTACCTACCACCTAATTGATTAAACCTTAGAGTCTAGGAAATACGTCGGAAAAAAATCAGGTCTTCTATTTAAAGGTAATTTATGAAAGAAAATTCCTTTACCTAGAACATATTCCAGCAAAATTAGTATTCCATGTCTACTCCATCGTAGAGCATCGTCTATGTTCCCATGCGCCCCTAGCGACTGACTCGTAAATAAATTGAGCCTGCATTAGTGGCAATTGTTCGCTATTGCCGCCGCCGACGCTGAATGCACCTTCCTTGCCAGTCGACAGTCACCATGTAAACGTCACTACAACTTATGGCCGAATAAAACTAGAGCACGTCATCGTTTAGCTGTCATATCATACTGTTGGATAGTCGTACGTAGTCTAAGATATTTTGTAATGCTAGATTTCAGGAAAATAAAGACAACATCGTACTGCTAGTATATATCGTATGTACTAAAACATATTTGATTGATTGATAAAACATGACTGATTATCACAATCATGCTGTAAGAGCTCCTGGCACTAAAACCCGTGGACGCGTCATACCTACTAACTTTCCGTTTAAAACTTTAAACTTGCTAAAACAGAAAAACCGCTGAATTATACAAAATAGCTGTACTTTTATAATGCACACCGTATTAATTAACAAAGCAGATGCAGGAGATTGGTATTAATTATAAAAGCAGTAATAGAACAATATTGTGTATATTAGCGTGCTGTTAGTAGATAAGGGCTTCGTCTGGTACACTCAAGACCTGTAGTTCTAAAGGTGCAGACCACACTATCTCACGAACTAAATCAATTCGCTACTCGTAATTCACCAGCATTTTCGGATTTGACGACATTTTGAAGACGTCTGACTTTGGTCTTGGTGGACACGAATCATTGCGTCAATAAGTTTACTACTTTGTTAATGTTAAAAACAGAAAATTGTGTTAGAACTACTCTAGCATGATACAAGGGTCCCAAAAAAATCTGCATCAAAATCCGATCTGACCCTACAAAATGTCGAAATCATTGTTTATTATAACGTTTCTAATCTTTTCAAAAGCCCCCACTGGGCCCAATGAACTTAGACAAAATGATAGGCCGTTGCAAAAAAAGGAATTCTTCGGAAAGAAATGGCAGATACACTGCCATTAACTTTTTTAGATATAAAAAAACATTTCAGATATAACGGGACCGACTAAATTATTGCGTATAATCTTCTGCCTTTGTTTTTTACTTTGCACTTTTTAGAAAAAAAAATGGTTCCCACACTATTTTATGATTTGACTTTGAAATCGTTTTTGCCTAGTGCCTATTGTGCCTAATTATGTACTTATTATCTTTGTGCTACCTTAGCCTGGACACCAGGTGGTAAAGCTGAAGAGGATGTCGACAAAGCGAAGTAAAGGTTTAGGTAGCGACTAGCGACAATGCAGGATATCTACCATCATGATATGAAAAAATAAGGGCATATAAGTGTGAATAAAAATCTGTCTTATCTGGGCGTATAGCAAGATCCGATATGACGATTTCTCCAAAGCGGCAGCAGTCAAAGCCGATGCATATCACCAAAAGCAAAATCTTTTTTGATATCCCTGAGGTAGTAGTTATACGCAAATTAAAATAAATATTGTGAATAGAATCCCGCGATCCCACGGCGTTGCACAAAGAATGCACAAGTCACAGCACCTGTGTCCCTGTGGATCAAAAGGACACACAAAATATAAAAAGATAACAAGTGCCATTCGAATAAAAAATAGTCAAAAGTCAAATTTGTACAAATCCGAATCGAAAGAAATAAAATTTGATAGAGCACTTAATAACGAGAATATTGACAGGTCTATTACGCTGTGATAGTATGAAGGGTAAGGAATATCATGCGAAGCTGGTAAACCCACTTTATATTTAGAATTCAAAAATATTTCAGTAGCTAAGCAAAGCACGTAACCACCCTAAGCATCCAGCAAAATCAATCAATAATTAATACCTCGTAAACTTTATGTGACTTTTTGAAATTTAAACTGGCCATAGACTGAACTTAAAAGACTGATTCATACCTAGCTACGAGTAATTCTTGTCTACAGTTTCATAAATATCATCGTGCTATATCTACAAAAAATATTGGTTTGATAAATCTACGCACAGAAACACGAATTTAAATTTCGAAAGGCCCGTCCTTTTAAAACCGGGACGTGTCCCTTTTATGTTAGGCGAATAAAGTTTATTAGGAAAGTGGGATAAAGGTTTGATACAAAAAATCTACATTGTAAAAGGTCGTCGTGTCGCTTCACAAAAACCATTGCGTTATCGTAGGCCTCAGCTCATTTATGTTTTTTTTACGTTTTGATAGAAGTCTGCGGGCAGGTAGATGAGTAGACTCGCAAACATTGGATAATATCTATAGGTAGGGCTAAAGTAGAAGTAATTGAATGAAAACACCTCTGATAAACCATTTTTTTCCGTATCAAAATGAAAAATTACTTCTCTCTCTCTATTTACTTACCTACTACTCTGGGCAAATTAAGTACGTATTTAGGCGGTGCATAAAACCAATATTAACTAGAATATCTTCGATATCTTTGAACTTCGGTCATATTAAAGGTAGGTCAAGTTATTTCTTAATGATTTTGCGCAAATAAAATAGGATAGGCACCTAGATACGATTTTTATAGTAGGAAGGTTTTAAGTATCTATTTGTTTTCCATAATAGCGTTTCCAAAATTAATATCTATTATATCCCAGTCGGAATGCATTGTGGAAGCAGAGTTGGTAATATTTATTAGAGTAATCTAGTACGTGATGGGTAAGGTCCAGTGCACAGCAGGTACGGTACCTAATAATAGCAGCTTTTCAGCTTCAGCAATAAATCAACATCCAATCCTCTGTTTTCCTATTATACTGGCTACCCTACGAGCTACGAGCTATCCTACCTACGAGGCTCAAGATTCAAGCATTATTTAAATTATTAGTTCTAACTTGGGTTTTTACTGTCTGCAAATATTTTTTGAATCTTGAGTGAGTTTCTGTACCTACTATTCATTTATATTATTACCTAGCTTAGAGCGCCATCTGCAGAGCGTCAAATGAAACACAAAAGATAAACGTAGTGAGTGAGTGTGGGTGTAAAAATACCCTTAACGGAGCCGAAAGGCACTTGTTGTCCCCGTCATTGCCATATTTTTTTTTGTTATAGACCATACCTGGGAACTTACTAGCTACGGAGTTATTGGAGGTCAAAGTTTCAACTTTTATTCAGATGTATGTAAATGCTTGGTTAATGTGATTATTGTGCTCTGCTAAGCATTTGATTATTTCATGTGATGAACTTAACTTTACCATTTCCGAGTTTCTACCATTGAATTTACCGGGTGAATTACTAATTCTGCAACAATAGCGTAAAAGCAGTGATGATTGATTATTTCATGTAAGATTCAATGCTTTAAACTTTTTAATGATTTTTCATTGGTAAAACGAAGTAATAAACATATTTTGGTTTTTTTTTTTTTTTTTGACGGCACGGTTGGCGCAGTGGCTGAGCGATTGACTGCTGCGCTTTGTGTCGCGGGTTCGATTCCTGCACGGAACAAATATTTGTATGGCCTACAGGTAGTTGTTCCGGGTCTGGCTGTTTGTGTATGTGAGCTTAAATGTTTGTAAACGCACCCACGATACAGGAGAAATTCATAGTGTGGGGCAACGTTTTTAAAAAAAAACAAACAAACAAAACAAATAAATAAAATAATTTGGTGGTAGTAATATTGTTGCAGAATAGTGCTATTAAGCAGAAATCTGTCAGTGTCAAATGTCAATGTCGTCTAGGAAATCTGTCAAATCATTTTCCAACCAAACCAAATATTCACTTTACGGCTGTGCGTGCGCGATTCTAAAGAGATTTTAATTAAAATACAATAGCTCACAGTAAAGATATTATACTTCAAAAAAAAACTGTTTATTATTGAAGGAATTCTTTGTGAAGCGCTCCTGAGTTCTTCGTAAAATGGAGGATCAAAACCCAGAATACATTGCAAAGGTATATTTTGTAACAATATTTTCTATTACGTGATTGTTATTTACTTTTAAAGTACCATGTTGACTAGAATTTTTTTAACAGAACTTCCCAGAATTGAAAAATGATAGATTGCTTCGCGCTGCACTTGGGAAAGAGGTCGACAAAGTTCCGGTTTGGGTGATGCGGCAAGCCGGCAGATATCTTCCTGAATTCCAAGCAGTTAGAGCAAAGCACGACTTCTTCACAGTCTGCAGGACACCTGAATTGGCGTGCGAAGTAACCCTGCAGCCACTGAGAAGATATCCACACTTGGATGCATCAATTATATTCAGTGATATTCTTGTTATACCACAAGCAATTGGCATGACTGTGGAAATGCACCCTGGTGTGGTAAGCATTACATTTAAATTGAAATAAATTGTGCACAATTAATGTTTTGGTTAAAAAAATGTTTTTTTATTAAACAAAATTTTTAGGGCCCGGTATTTCCAACTCCACTCCAAGATCCAGCTGAAATTGATAAGTTGCAGGAAGAAGGAGCAGTTTCAAGACTGGCATATGTTGGCAAAGCTATCACCTTAACGAGGCATAGAATTGAAGGCAAAGTGCCTTTGATTGGTTTCACTGGAGCACCGGTAACTTTAAAATATATAGTTGATTCTAAATAAATGTTGTTAAGTCATCATTATGCTAACAAACTTATCTGTTGTGTTTATATAATAATAGAAGACTAGCAATGACTCTAATAAAAAAAAAATTATGTTCACTAATAGGTACTGGTAGTCCTCAGTCATCCCACTGCTGGGCAAAGGCCTCCATGACTGGATAAAAAAATATAAAATGAAATTATTCATTTCAACTCAAACTCACATTTATTTCAATTATACCATTACAGGCACTTTTGAATGTCAATTTGTATTTCTAATTTCAGTTCACATTAATGGGATACATGATCGAAGGTGGCGGTAGTAAAACCATGTCAAAAACAAAGGAATGGTTAGAAAAATATCCAAAAGATGTTCACAAGCTGCTGGCGCTGCTAACCAGAATCATTATAGACTATTTACTGATGCAGGTAAAATGGCATTTTATATATTTTTAGGTCCCCTTGTATCAAACTATGAACATCATAATCCATGTGAAATTGCAAAAAAAAATAGTCATAGTATTCAGTATTCAAATCAAACATGTTAATGGATGAAGAGAAGACCAAAGAGAAGATGGATGGATTGTGTGAGAAATGAAATGCAAGAAAAAGGAGTAAATGATAGTGCAACTGTTGATTCTTGAAAAGAGGTCTTACAAACCCATGAGAATTAAAATTTCTATTAAAATTTCAAAAATAAGTTAACTTGATTACCTGTAATGCTTTTCATAAAATTACCTCTATGATAAGAAGGTTACATAATCTTAGTTTATTACTTTTACTATTGTTCTTTTTTGTAATATTTCTACTCAAAACGTCAAGGCCAATATTTGATTTATACTTCTCTGTAAAAAAAATACTTGTTTGTTCAGATGTTCATTTTGCAATAACTATATTTCCAGGTGGAAAGTGGAGCTCAACTACTGCAAGTATTTGAGTCAAGTGCTGACCATCTCAACAGGGAACAGTTTATTGAGTTCTCAGCGCCATATCTAAAAGATATTAGGAGTGGTGTCAAAAAAGGCATTACTGAGAAGAATTTGGAGCAAGTTCCTATGGTAAGCAGGCTTAAACAGTATGTATTACAAAGACAGGCTTTGTGATGAATTAAACAGGATAAGGAGAACTCACTGATTGGCCTCTCCTTTTACTCATTATACATTGGGATAAGAAATAGTGTGTGGGATAAGAATTCTGTAGTGGTAAACATCCTTATGTTTACCACTACTGAATACTAATACTAATGGCTACTAGCTGGCTTGCTTGCTAAGGAGACATTAGCCAGACAGCAAGGTGGTAGCAGCCGATTGCCTGGCAAACCAAAAGTACTTTTATCTCTGTGTAGTACTAAGTCTTTGCAAGACAAATGTAATGGTATCTAAAAATAAAATTGAGTTATTTATTAGTTCCTAAAAGGCAAAATACAGAAATATGCATATATTTTATAGTGCCTTTGTAGTAGTTTTTTTACAGTACTTTTTGTGGTGCCGCTACTAACTTATTTATTTTTACAGACTGTATTTGCTAAAGGTGGAGGACCGGTTCTAGACATCCAGACTGAATTAGGATATGAAACAATTGGATTAGACTGGACTGTAGATCCAGAAGAAGCCAGAAAGATTGTGGGCAATGACATAACATTACAGGGGAACCTTGACCCACAAGACTTGTATAAGACTCCTGTAAGTATTATTGTATGTCTTCAATACCCGTCTCCCGAAGGGTCAGACAGAGGTGTAAAATTACAACTAGTAAACGGCTAGCTAGCCTATTATTACTATATAATGGGCCGGGCAAATTGTTAATGATTGGGCCGCTATTGAGGACGTCTGCGAAAACATGTGCCTCTTAGAATTGCTCACACTGTTTTTAATACCGACGAGCAAGCATGCACCCGCGCCCGCGTGAGTTTTAGCAGGACTCTCAGAGATATTCCTTATGGATAAAAGCCCCATCATTTGTTATCCAAATTCTTGGATTTGATTCCCAATCCTGGAATTCACTCTCGGCCGCGACTTACGGCTTCGTTTCCTAATGATAATGCGTTTATTACTTTCAGGAGGAAATAACAAAGATGACAATAGAGATGGCGCAAAAGTTTGGCAAAAAGAGGTATATAGCCAACTTGGGTCATGGAATAACACCACAAACGCCTTTGGAAAGTATGAAAGCTTTCACAGAGGCAGTACATGAAGCTTTGTAAATATATTGTTGCATTTGTATATACATATTACATGGTGTCTGTTGGATTGCATGAAATTGCATTTATATTATAAGTTTATGTTTGTTGCTCAATAAATGGAATGCGGGATAGGGATTATATCGAAGTGAAACCGTGTTTTAATTACATAACTATTTAATAAAAAATGAATATCTAAATGATTACATAGAATAAGTAGTTTTGGAGTTCTGACTGGTAGCTGGGATATCTTCGTCGTGGGTTCCTACAGATTTCTTGACGTACTGAAACAATGAAATTTATTTTTATCAATAATGTGTGCCGTTAGGATGTGGCGACAGATACTCGGCCACATATTACCTATTTAATTAATTACACATTTTATTAATTCTACACTTGCTAACAACAATATATCGCATGATATATATATATATAGCCAGGAGAGGTATGACAATGTTTCTTTAAAGTTCTGGAGCAAACGCAATAATATAAAGTCAAAAGAAACCCACCTGAGGATTAACTTGTATTTGTTCATCCATCTCTTGGATGTACTGGTGCAGTTTTGTGCAAGCCGCCATTTGTTGTTCTAGTACACACAAAGTTTCAGGAGATGCATATTTCTCAGGACTGTCCAGGAACACCACCATGCCATCTTTTTGATTTATCATCGCATATATTTCACCTTCTTCAATCTATAACAGACATAAAATCTTTTGTTTTGTATAATTCTGATGAAACAGTTTAGTGTATACAACAGTATACAGTTTGGTGTAAGTATTACATACCTACATATTGTAAACATCAACAACTTCCTGGCTGCTGTCTAATTTATGTTATGCGTAGTAAGAATAAAAAAGGGATAATTATGTAAGATTGTAGAAACCGTAGAACTCCATTTGTGGTTGCTGCCCACCTCCCACATTGGAAAAAGGCGTTATGTGTGATGTGTATGTATGTTTCGTACTAAGGTTTCGCCTACAGTTTATTATCAGGTAAAACATTTTATGACTTACCATATTGAGTATGTAGCTTTCAGCTTGAGAAGGACCACCTAGCTGTACTCGAGCAGCTACATCGCTTAACGACAACGTTAAGAAAGTCTTGGTCAGCCTTTGAATGTTCTTCTTGTACATAGAACTTAAAACCTGTAAGAATACAACACAACACTAAGAGGAAAAGTTAAGATATATAGTGAAATCAATAGGTAGTTCATTTTGTTTCTTTGACCCAAAATTATGGGAGGGACACATCTGTAACTGCACCAATAGTGGAGACGTTCAGTCTCGAAGCGTACGCCGGTGTATTCCGGCAGTGGGCATTTACTGTGGTGCTTTGGGCCTAGCACGAAAGCGAAAAGCAAACGTAAAATCGAGCGGTTTTTTAATTGGAAATTCATGTTTGGATGAGTATAAACTTATGTCACATCGATTTAACCCTTTGAACACCAGAGCATCGCACGCACGTGCTCTCCACGCCAAGCCACAATTTCACCTACCATTTTGTCACATATTTGTGTTCGTTGGCGTACAGGGCACGCGCTTGCTTGTCACATATATGCGACAATGGCGTTCAAAAGGTTAAACCAAATTGGAATATCGGACATTAATTGTATTTTTGATTTAAAAATCGATAGAATTTACGTTATGTTTGCTTCGTACGTCCATGCAAGCGCCTCTAGTTGCAGTTTTCGTGCGTTACTATTAAAGCCTTCCGTAAGTTTTTATGCTTATTGTAGATACACGAAGCATTTGCTTCGAGAACATATTGGATACCCAGTTTTAACAGTCACTTTGATTAGTTTGAACACGTATTCTTCTTCTTAGCCTGTCGTGTAATTATGAATTTATGATAGGTAACATGTTATGTATATGATAGGTATAACACAAATACAAAATTCTTAGTAGTCGCTTACTTGATTCACTAGTCCCATATTCTTATCCCTGATGAAGGTCTCGCGATGTTTGTTGGCCGCGTGTGTGGAGGTAGCGAGCTCATGGTAAGCCACCGACAAAGGTTTCAGGAAGCGGCACACTACTTGTGAAGTGTATTTGGGCATAGGTTGTAACTGCTAGAAAAATTGTATATCAAGTTACATTAAGTCAGCCCCAAAAAGATGTAATGATATATTCAAAACCATTATTAAGTTAAAATTTCGTTTTTTCTTTTAAAAATTGTTATTTCAGAACGCCTGTTATAATTACCAATAAAAAACCTAACAAGAACAACCTATTGTGGTTAAAACTATTTTGATCTAGGTAGTTTGATTAACAGTTTGAACTATGACATATACAGGGACAACCCATTTTATTGTAAACAGCCTTTGTTCAAACATTGTATTTATGTTAGGCAGTTAGGCTCAAGGACAGAAAACGCTCATTGAGCGAGGAAGGGGTTTTCAGGAGGCACTGATGACAATTTTGAGGTCTTAATCAGGGTCATATTTGTAATATTATGTAACACATGATCCAAATATCTCTTGGAGAAACATACCTTTCCATGTAGGATAAATGACACCAGTATGAATTTCTTGTAAGCTTCTAACATGATGTGGGACACCACCATAGCCGGAACTGTTACTACAACTTCAAAGAAGTATAAGGCTCTGTCATAGTTCTTCATAGCCGTGTAGATCATGCCTCCATAGTAGTAGTAGAGCAGGAAATGCTTTGAGTCATTGTTGCCTCCGAGCTGGAACATGAATTTTATTTTGTGTTTTATAAGCGCTGAATGTGAAAATAAGACTTCGAAATAAAGGAAAACAAAAGTTTCCCTGGTAAATTATGAATAAGATAGTACAGTCACACGCACTAGTATGAAAACACATTGTAGAAACTTTTAAAAGAGATTTTCTTCCATTGTATTAAATGTAATTTTATAGCTGTTTTGACATGGAAAGAAAAATTCTAGTGCGACCAGTGTTTGAACCTGCAACCTTCCGATTCAGTACACCAGACGTCTTAACCATTTTGACCATCGCACCCTGCTCAGCTGCATCCGGTTAGACTGGAAGCTGACCCCAGCATAGTTAGGAAAAGGCTTGGCAGACGAACATGGTGTTAGAACATACTATACTTTAAAAAAAAAGGATATATTGAAGTTGCAGCTATTATTTCACAAAAGTTTGCTAGGTGTATCCATTATTGCTAGTGACTCTACACAAATGGGAGACTACCATCTACTGTCGTCACAAATATTCTTTTAATCAAGTACAAAACATGAATAGATTATTTTACCTCAGATCCAATTCCCGTGACATCGGTATCCAAGAACTCTAGGGCAGGTTTCATACATCTTGAGAGCAAGCAAAGTTGGCACAGGTCGGCATGAATAGATGTCAGTTGAGAATCAAAGAGCTGTATTTTCCTGATAGCTTTCTTCAGTATCTCAATACCTCTGATAGGTTGTTTAACATCAACTAAGTAGTTTGTTAAGAGGTGGCACAGCTCAGCATCTGTGGAATATATATTTTTTATGTAAAGGTTAATAACTGACCAGATAAATAGTACTGGGTTAGATTCCCAAATTCGATTTTTGTATGTATTAGTGTTTTTCACCAGGAATTTCACAGTTGCAGCCTAGTCTGTATTCTGTGCCCAGTTGATGGCAATGTCACCCTATATTACATGGGACTAAAGCATAAATATGAGTGCACTAGAGTCAGGCAAAATGTTATGTTATTTTATATTGATATCTGTTAAATTAAATATGGAAAAGGTATTTTATGTGATTTTAAAGGTTTTTAAACAAAATATTGATAACTTACATAATTCTGGTGAGAATCTGACTTGTTCTCCATTGCAGTTTGTTATAAAGTCGTGAATCTGTTTGAACATTGTAGATTTGTCTACATCGGCACCCTAATTATAAAAAGATCATACAATTTTAGATAAAAAACAACAAAGGCACTTTGCAGTTAAATTTCAGGTGGGTACAGTAAGAATAGGACTTCTCAGTGAGTTCTTAATTTCAAAATTTAATATCAGTCTTATTCGTAACAATATGTATGATACCAGCTATGTTCTCTGCTCTGCTCATTTGGGAAAATCTTCTAGAACATTCAACAGCTTAGTTATAATCTGACCATCTTATAATAACAAATAATAAAAATCTGCTGCACATACTTGTACAGAATTTGCACATCTAACAAGTAAATAGCAGCTCCTAGCTTTTGCCCCGCGGCGGTGTTGAAAAATATCCAATTACTTACCTTGCATCTTCTTTTTAACCCTTTAGGGGTAGAATTATCAAAAACGCTGAGACATGTATTAATTAATTTTTAATCGTCAGCCTAAATACAAAATTTGAAGATCCTAAATTCAAAACTGACTAACTTTCATATAAACGTCCATTCCCTATTTTACCCCTTTAGGGGAGGAATTCCCAAAAATCTTTTCTTAGTGGATACTTACTGTTCACAAAGAATTCACCCTCCAAGTTTCATGTCTCTAGGACCAGCGGTTTGGGCTGTGTGTTGATATATCACCCAGTCAGTCAGTCTGTTTTCCATTTTATATATATATATAGAAGATTGTAAATAAATGTAGATCAACTAAATAATTAAGTAAACAAGTTTTACACATACCTGTGGCAAAGAAAATTTAGCAACAAGGACTGCTAGGACGCCTAAGGAATGTTGCTGAATATCAAGAGTTTCCAATACTGTAGGGAGATGGGCACTGTTCCTTTGTAACACCTCGTCCGATTTGCCAATGACTTCGCATAACTCACGAAACGACCCTGCATTATACATCAGTGTTAAAACCATTCAATAAAGGAATTGGAAACATAACCAGAAGAATATTATTTACCTGAAGCCGACATGGTCCTGACATTGTCCACAAACTGTTCCAGTGGTGAAGCCATTTTCTTTATAGCACAATATTAAGAACTGAAAATCGATGAAAACAGCTTTAGCTTAAATTAATAATTACGCTCGCGTATTTCAAACACAGAATCAAACGTTTCAAAAAATGCACCGCCACAAATGTGCAAAATATTTTATTCACAACGAATGTCAATTTCAGTTTCTGACGTTTGGTGAATGGTAGAGCGGTTTGTCACATCCAGTATTATATTGATTCACTGTGGTCACATCGACTATTTATAAAATACGAAGCCAATACACAAACTAAGTCAGTAAAAGATCCCAAAAAGAAACTTCTTCAGGCGGTTTTTTTGGTCAAATATAACTAATTTGCAACAATATTATCATAGTAAGATATAACAAAACGATTTACCTGTTTAGTAAGCTTTCCCCTATTGTAACGACACCTGAAGCTGACAGTAGTTTGACAATGATATGACAATATGACATTGACAAGTTGTTACTTTGAAGATCGATGATGTGCTTTCAATTTATTTTGTGCTAAATTAGGAATTCTATTTTTAGTTATTTATAAAGAAATCAAGTCTTAATATAATGGCTATTTTACATAGAGCTCTATTTACTTGGTTTATTTTCTTAGTTTTTTTAATATTACTATGCCTGAGACTAGAATCCAGGACCCACTGGAATTGGTTTATTGTTTTCATACCAATGTGGGTTTACGATAGCATTTTACTAATTTATGTGTTGTTTCACATGATATCTCACTGTAGAAACGGCATAGAAAGGTTTAGAGGAACTATTAACAAAAATGTGTGGTACATAGCTGCAATAGGTTTAAAAATGGCAGCTCAAATTATCATATGCATCAAATTGGAATACACCAGAGTTAGTCTACCAATATACGTCGTCATGACTCCTATTTGGATGTTACTGCCAGTTCTATGCGTCGAAGTTTTCATGCATTTAATAAAGCATTCTAGTGGGAGCAGCAGATACTAATATGTACCTGCAAAGTATGAAATCATCAGTTTTCTGCTATTTTGGACTATAATAATCTCAACTGAAGGTGAAACATGTGACAAGGAGTGGTGTAGATAATTTTAAACTTGGCACACATTCATTGAGACCGAGTATGTTTGCACATGTCAAATCATTTGTGCCTGCGTTGAAATATTTGGTGATATAATAACTCTATTGGAGGTTTAACTGGAAAAGGACAATTTCAAGATGTTTTCCATGGGTGGTAGTGTTCCTGAGATAAAACAATTAACAGTGAAGGAAGTGCCAGCTGGAAGCACAGCAGTACTGAATTGTCACAGCAATGATGTAGACCATAACTTTATGTTCTGGCTCTTCAATGGTACAGATGTGATTGGCCCTGGTAATGTTTATAACGAACAGAAGTACAAGTATGAAGTACTCTCTGGGAAACTTCATATTCATGTAAGTATAATAAGTGCAGTAGTAATTCCTCAAGGTTAACAAATGTCATTAGTTACATTTAGGTTGTTATGCTATTATTTTGGTGACATCTTATTTTGTTTATACTTTTGATATTTAATTTTGTAATATTATTTGTTTTAGGATGTGACTTCCAGGGAGTCTGGGTACTACCATTGTGTTTCCAAGAAACTCAATGGTGTGGGCTATACTGTCGGGCAGGTTGACATGATAGTTACTGGCTCAACATTTACACCAATAGATGCAGTGAAGATAACAGCTATTGTGTTATCTATTATTGTAATAATTGGCTGTGCTGTGTTGTATTACAAAATGAGAAAAGACTGGAAAAGATATGAAGGCAGGGGAGTGATACCAGGTACAAAATGCATGTCCTGTTTGTTTAAATATTGATCTCCATATTTTCTATGTAATTTGTACTTCAATCCTATTTATGTTATTTTCAGTGGATGAAGTAGAGGATGATGAGGGAGATGGAGATGAGATATACAACCGCACCACCACCCCAGCACAAGTACAAGCTCAAACACGGCAACTTAGTCAACCAGCACCTGGCCCAAGTAGGAACCTATCATCTGAACATCTTCTATATGGAATAGACAATCAGGGCTTAGACACAGACTTCAATTCAGTGTTTGAGAATATACAAATAAAGTCACCACAAGCAAGTCTGATTTAAATGTAGCAAAATCAATTTTGTTAACTTCTAATATTTGTGATAAAATAATCATATTCTAGTTTAGACAATTCAGCATTATTGTTAATTTCTCTCAGAAAGTTCTCATTTGTAAATATGTAAGATGTAATCTAGTAGTAAGATTAGACTCCATAATAAAATGTTTTTATTTTAGTTAACCTGCATTTTAATCAGCCTATTATTTAATAATGTGCTAAAATCACTATAATTATACAGAAAAGACATACAACACAGAAGAATACCCCTAAAATCATTTCAGAAAGTAACATCGGCTGCAGCACCTGTGCTTGTATTAGGTTTTTCAGATGTGGACTGGTCATTATTAGTACTTTGAGATTGAGTTGTAGTGTCCAATGTCTCATCCTCTTCATCGTCTCCATCAATTTCCATTTCAAACACTCTCACTTTCCTATGACTTTTCGAAAGCACAACTGCTACTTTACGCCCCCCGGAAACAGCAACTCGAAAACCATCCATTTTATCCAACACCTTGAAAACACCAGGTTCTATCAAAGGCGATATATTCTTCTTAATAACTTTTTCATTGAACAAAAACAGCTTTGGTTTTAAAGCATATTCAAGAGCATTTATCTGAAAGATTGCTACTGGAACTTGTATAAATATAGAATTTTCTTCAATGCGAGGATGTTGTGCCACCACAGATAAATATTCAAAAGAATAGAACTGTAAATCCAAAATAGAAATGTTTTCATCATTTGGTTCTTTATCTCCTAGTATAATGCTTGAGAAAGTATATTTCATTGCAGTGATTGACCATGCCTTTTCTTTCATTTTTATGGACATATAATGAATCCCATCATTTATATGCATAGCATCAATAAATGCCATCATAAAGCTATTTTCAGATTCAAAGTAAGCTTGACAAATTCTCAAGCTTTCACTAAGCTTTCCATTTGATTTGTCTTCATAACATTTGATGTTGAATATTGCAGAAAAATATTTTCCTGTTTCTTTTTTCGAAACATCAAAGACTTGGCTTATGGCAGATTTTAAATGGTTTTGTTGTTGCACAAGTGAGAATTTTTTGAACTCAGCTAAGGAGAATATAGTGTCATTGTCCTTAAGCAAGCAGGAGTTATCTTTCAGAAATTTATGCCATGGATTGTCTTCATCATCAGGCAATATTGTCAACTCTTGGTTGTCTAAATATTGTCCTAACCTTTCTAAGTTGAACTTCACAGGTTTGTCTGGTAAACTTTCACCATGATATTGGTGAGAGTGGTGAACTTGTGCATTGTCAAAGTTGTATAGGAATTCAGCAATGTGGCCAAGTTCCTGTTGAGTAATCTTCACTATTTCGGTTGGTGTTTGTTCACCTACTAATCTGACAATAACAACAAAGAGCCACCTGAAGAAAGCCTTATAATTGCGCATGGACGTGTCAATGACCTGCTGTAGTTCTAGACACTTATTCAGGAATGCACAGCAAGCTCTTATTGCAGCTGTCACTGTATTTTCTTCAATGCCCATTACCTGAAAAAATCAAAGCACATTTTAGCTTTGTTTTAACAGAGGAATATGAACTTATGATGCACCTCTGCATACACTTTTGGGGAATACAGTTGTGATGTTATGATGGATGCAGAGGATGAAAATAGGTGTTGCAAGTCTTACCTTGTATCTATCTGGTATCCTTGTCAAACCCCTTAGTTCAGAGAGATAATAAGTAAGACTTTGTCCCACAATATTCAATTGCTTCAGTACCAATTTCTGTATAGTTGAATAACTCAACTCAATTGAGTTACTTAGTTTCTTCAAATCATTCACTGTTAGCTTCTGTAGTAGACATAGTTCTAACTCATCTGATGGTGTTCCTGTAAGAATACTAAGATTACTTCTCATGGCACACTTTAAAAGTATTGATCTTGGTATTGCAAGATTTCTAATGGTAAAATACAAACCCAACATGAGTAGTTCTAATAAATCAGCTGAAACTCCACCCACAGGAACTGATGCAGCAAAGTCTGCCATTTTTGTGTCCATCTCCAATAAAATATGCTCCCAGGCTTCAGTAATTGAAATCATAGTTTTATCCAGGTAAGAAGTCAACCTTACAATTTCACTGTGCTTTCTAGCTACAATAAACATCTCTTCAGCAAATGCTGATAGAACACTAGTGTTTATGAGTGATGTATTAAGATTATTGGTAATTCTATCAGTGTAGAGAACTTGCATGAAACTGAAGTCATCTGACATACAGATATCAAGTATGTTGTACTCTCCAAGATCATCTTTAACCATTTCCGCAAGATGTATAGTCCCATAGGGATATCTCCCAAAGATATTCATGTAAATATAGCCTGTTCCATAGCCCACCATTAACATATGTAACTGATTTGGAACCTTAAGTTCTTTGAAATCTTTGTTGTTCTCATCAGTGCCTTGATTCTTGTATTCGCCAGTTGAAGGTAAGTTTTGTAAAAATGTGGAAGAATCATCCTGAAGAGGAATATTTTTGTTTCATGTTATTAGTTATATTGATTTTTGTCCTGGCAGAAATGTGTAGGCAGGGCTTAAAGTTACAGAAAAACAAGTATTTAACCTTTTGAATGCCAGAGCATAAACGCAAGCACGTGCCCTCCACGCCAAGCCACAATTTCACCTACCAATATCATTGTCACATATTTGTGTTGTTGGTTGTATAGGGCATGTGTTTGCTTGTCACTATGTATATATGACAATGGCGTTCAAAAGGTTAATAGAAAAATACATACAGATTTAACTTTAGAAATGCAAAAGCAAATAGTAACATGCTTACATAAATGCTTGGTTCCAAAACACTCTCCAACATCTCTGCTCTGACTGCCCAGGTAATACATGTGATACCATAATGTTTAGAGATATCAAAGTCTTCAGGCTCTTGCTCCAACTCATATTTGTCAAGAATTTCTTTATCTTCAATATCCACAATGTACACAGCTCCTGAACTGTACCCAATTGCTAAAGCCTGCAAATATTAGAGAATGCTTATGTATTAAACCATACATCTTTTATAAATGCTGTGATCTGCACTATTTTTACTGCTAGCCCTGCTGATTGGCTAATTGTTTAATACAGTTTGACCTTGCTTGACTTGAGAACAAAGATTATGATGGGTTCAAGTGAAATTCATGGTTAGCATTTGGATCCTGGTTTCTGCCCGGATCTATGTGATTTCAATCAATCACCCATATTTATTTATTACCTTTCCATCAGGCCTCCATGCCATTCCTCGAACAGTAACATGTTCCTTTGGAGGAGGGAAGTTCCAAACTTTCTGCCAATGGAGTCTATGAATTTGGACTTCACCTAAAAATAACAAAAGTGCACTCATTCTAACTTTTGTTTGATATATTATGGTAGTATTCTTCTTCTTAGCATATCAATGACAATTCAAATTGAGTCAGCCCAAAAGTTGCCAACAAGTTTGGCACAGTAGTCCACATGACGTCAGGCGAAGCACCCCACTTTGATGATACTAGTTGCAGTAAAAGACTGTAAAGATGGTTGTATTGATATTATGATACTAATACTCCTCTACATTAGTAATTTATCATCCTCCTGCCTATTGTGGGTCAGGATGTACTATTCTATTTACAATACAAATAAATGAAATACATAATTTAAAAATATGTCTGCGATAGTAGGAAGACTTCAAAAAATGACCCAAAAGATATTGTTGATTATGAGGACAAACTTTCACTAAAGGACATTGCATAAGCAAGGAAAATTTGTATTATTGTATGGTGTGTATCATACCTTTGAAATTACTCAGCGCTAGGAGATCAAGCCGGTTACTCCAGACCATCAAATCCACTTTGTAAGCAACATGCCTTTCTCCAACCTGGCGCATTCCACAATGATACATTTTGTTATGAGTTTAGGTATAGATTTGCATAAAATTGGTGACTTTTATTTATAAAATTAACACAAAAAGTAGATTTTATCGTTAAACATTAACTTATCTTGCCGCTCCATTGTAAACAGTGTTTTTGGCAACTTTGACAGTGACACTTGCTTGACTACAGCAGTCATTCCACTTTTTTTTATTTTATTGGTTTCCCACTTGGGAATTTATAAAGCTTTTAACGGTAACTTCTATTGTAACGTGTTTAAAAATAAGTAGCTAATAAGAGCACTATATCTAGCTTCCAAATGAAAAACGATTGCAATTTATTATACCACGTTCGTATTGTATCAATGGTGACGACAGTGGATGTGTGTAGTTCATGGTCTGTTTCTGGCTTTTAATTCTTATAATAAATAAACGAGCTCTAGTTTGACACTTGCTGTTATCAGAATTTGACATTGACAATTTTGGTAAATTTCAAGCAAAAAAAGATAAGTGGTTTTTCTTCAATAATTTTAATATTTTTTTCTTTAATAATTTTTTCAAAGAATATATTCCATTTTTTTTAACGTAATCACAAGCTTAAGTGTAATAATGGCTGTAACTTCGAAAAGTACAATGCAAGATGTTTATGTTGATTGTTTAACACAACAACTAGAGGAGTTTGAATTACTCAAATCTATGTATCCTAATCAAGGAGAAATTGTCTTAAGCGATAAAGATATTATTCAAGAACTCAGCAACTTTTTAGAACACAGATCAGAATACATTCCTTCACATTTAGATTTCAAGCTAAATCTTTTTATAGATGGACTGAAGTTGGAAGTTTTTATTAATTTGCCTAGCTCTTATCCAGAAGAAGAGCCCGATATATATGTTAGATGTAATAAGATGAATCGACAAAATGAATCAACTTTGAATTCTGAGCTTTTAGAGTATATAAAAGAAAATCATATCGGAGAAGTGTGCCTTTATACTGCAATTTCATGGCTGCAAGAAAATGTTGATAAATTTGCAACCATTACACAGGCAAGCATTCCTCCAGACTCAAATTCAACTCAGGAAACAGAAAATGAATTTGCAAGACTTTGGATTTATTCTCACCATATTTACAACAAAAGAAAAAGGGAAGAAATTGTTAAAAAAGCCAGAGA
The DNA here is from genome assembly GCA_910589295.1 of Noctua janthe. NCBI lineage: Eukaryota > Metazoa > Arthropoda > Insecta > Lepidoptera > Noctuidae > Noctua > Noctua janthe. The sequence goes on from OU342560.1 coordinate 9,251,425, forward strand.
ATTAAAACTAACTGGGTTCTCTTTGCCGGGGAAGCCTGGCATAGTCTGTATTGAAGGTCATCACAGCGACTGTAAAGAATGGTGGAAGGATATTAAATCAATGACTTGGAAGAAAATAATGATTAGGAAAACAGAAATATTTGACCCAAGTGAAGAAAAGAGTTTCAAAAAGTTTTCAAATTTTGAAGAACTTTGTTTAAAAAATCCTGTACATAATAAACATTCTAACATGAGTGAACTATCAAAGTTAATGAATGAACTTGGCTTAAGCCAAATATTTAATGAATTATTTGGGTTGTGCAATGATGAATAAAATTCAAATTAATATAATAAAACCCTGTAAATTAAATACTCTTCTTTTGAGGCCATAACTATTTTTATACCATTGTTTTTTTTTTTTTAATTATAAGTAAATGTATATTTTTAATGTTATTATGAAGTTATGCTATTAAACCTTTTGTCATAACTATAATTATTTTTATTGATCTATTACAAAGTTACACAAGGTGGCTGCTCCTTACCTTACCTGGTCCTCCACAGTCATATCTCCTGTCCAGAATGATGATTATTGACCTGACCTATTACTACAGGAGGTATTTCAACTACTTCATGGATTAAGGAATGTGTCTTTAATATGGCAGAATATAGTTTATAAAGTTTTTACGTGATTATATTAACGGGGCGACATAAAGTTGTGTTGTATGTATGTACATACATGGAATGTTATATATCCTTTTTCTTTCCATGTCAAAACATCCTAGAGATAAAACGAAAGTGCCAGATGATCAATAAGTTGCTAAACGCAACCATCAATAGGAAGTCCGGAAGCTCTATCCTTAATTCCAACCATTAGCCTGTCGAAGTTGACACTAAGCCAATCCGGCAAACCTCCAAACATGATGATTACCTACTCCTATACATTATCTGTTATTTTCTTTTTAACCGACTTAAAAAAAAAGAGGTTCTCAAGTCGGTTGTATTTTTTTTTTTTTAAATGTTTGTTGCCTCATAACTCCTTCATTTAGGAACAGATTTGAAAAAATATTTTTAATGTGAAAGGATATACTTTTGATCCCATCAAAATCAGTTCTGTAGTTTGTTTTTTTTTTTGTTGGCCTATGTTGACTATGTTGACGACATCATCATCTTCTTGCCCTTGTCGCATGTTATTTGGGGTCGGCGCAACACGTTTTTTTCTTCCATTCTCCCGTCAGTCGTCACGCTATCATTTACTCCTTTTTCCTTCATATCATTCCTTATACAATCCATCAATATTTATATACAGTAGGTACTCTTTTAGTCACATGCGATTCATCCCTCCTCATCACAAGCCCTACCAAGACAGTCTTGCAGCCCTTTCATCTTTTCTGGTGGTGGCGCAACTTTCAAAGTTCCTCTGATAAACTCATTCCTTACTTTATCCATTCTTGTCACACACCCCACACATTCACCTAAACATTCTCATAGAATCTCCGCTACATGCAATCTTTTATCTAATAAGTTGACGACATGATGGTTTCCTAATAACTTCTAGCTATAATGTAAAAAATTATTTCGTGACAAGAATTTGTGTGGTCCAGTGGTATGCTATAACTAAAAAGCGTCAAATAAAAAACTTTTTTGAAAAAACTAAAAGATTTCGAAAATAACACAAAAAAAGTCTAAAATAACTTTACTTCCGGAAGTCAGTGACTTTGTTTGTTTCATTCTCTTTTTTGCCACCTACTTGTGAAAGTAAAATTATTTTAGACTTATTTAGTGTTTTTTTCGAAGTCAATTTTTTTTTGCAAAAAGTTTTTATTCTAGCAAGGTTAACCATTTCGTCAATCTGTCAACGTCAACAAAAGCAAACGTCAAAGCCTGTAACGTTGATCAATTCACGATTATTTCTGCTGGCATGGCAATCAAATGTTTACAAGTAAAATTAAGATATATCTGCTCGCGAAATAGGCGCAGTTGTAAAGAAATAAATGTGCATTTATGAGCAAGTTCGCTGAAATAAATAAGTTGTAGTTTTAGCGTTATACATGTGAATTACAGTGAAATAAAGACTGCCGGCTTGTTTACAATGATTTCTCAGATAGTTGTTATTGTAACGACTGTTAAATTACTATTTATTCCACTATAGTAAGTTAAAAAAACCTTCAATACTATGTAATATTAATTTTCTAAAAGACATGTGTATAATCAGCTTATTTAATTTCGTTATCATGTAATCGTTCCCTGATTATCAAATGATTTTAACAGTGTACATCCTGTATTTATCATGACAATCACTAGCTAAATAAGATCTAAATTTACCGTGGTATCATTCCTTATTGATGTGTATAACCCTTATTTTGTTAATGAGCTGCAAACACCATTTTCAACTACATGTTTCTACTTTTTCAGTCACTCAACAGACTTCGAAGTACACCGAAACTGGCTGGCAATAACACACAATTTAACATTAGACAAGTGGTACTATGACAGTACATCAGAATGGACCTTGGATTATCCTCCATTCTTTGCGTGGCTGGAATTTGTGTTGTCATTTGTAGCAAAATACTTTGATCCGGAAATGTTGTACTTAACTAATTTAAATTATAAATCTGACATGACTATCCTGTTTCAACGGTTATCAGTTATTGTATTGGATTTTGTTTATATTTACAGCGTGAAGAGGTTGGTATACACAAAATGTTGATAATCTGCTTGGAAACATAGGTTACAATAGATCTTTGTTAATTTTTAGGCAGGCATCAAGCTGTTTAATTTTTTCCCCTATTCTTCTAATTAATTAGTTCATGGAATGGCAGGACAAGCTGGACAGAACCACTAACGAGTGGTCCACATTAGCCCTAGATCAAAAGATTTGGAAGTCATGGGGAGAGGCCTGTTCTCAGCAGTGGGATGACACAGGCTAACAGTAACAGTTCAGTTAGTTAGTAACTCCCTAACATGAGACTTGGCAAGACTGCCATGTACTGCCAAACCCTTTGGGGACTCCAGACAACATTATGTTATTTGTCTAAATTAAGTTGTGCAGCTTTTCAATAATAAAACTTCCTAATATGTTCTGTTTTGTTATAGACTCTCAGGCTTTGTTGGTGACGGAAAGCTACTGGTGTTCATATTACTGGTGACTTGTCCAGGTCTGCTGATGGTGGATCACATACACTTCCAGTACAATGGATTCCTGTTCGGTATACTTCTGTATTCTGCATCACATATCATAGAAGTAAGTTGTCACTTTACACATCTTTGGTAAAAATAATTTTTATTTTGTGAATGAATAGAATGATATATGATAGAATGATGATGCTAATATTATGAAATACCTTCAATAGAAATTCAACTATGCACAATAATATGAAGTATTCTATTCCAAAAACAACTTAATGGCAACTTAAAAGTGCTTAAAAATAATTCTAAAATACAGAAAATACAGTTTTTAATCAAAGCTAAAAGTAAACTTGACTGAATATGGTCCCTTCACAGTTTTTTTTTACCTCCGCCAGCACTCAGCAGTAACATAACAGCAGCCTTATTGTAAAGGGAATAAAGATCATTTTGTACTTTAAATATCATAAAGTATTGATTTATTCTCAATTTTTTTTTTTTGTTTCAGAATAATTACTTAACAGCAGCGTTTTGGTTTGCCGTGCTGTTGAATTTGAAGCATATATTTTTATACATAGCTCCTGTGTACATTGTGTACCTACTGAGGGCATATTGCTTCACTATATCTTCAGTGGATGGTGTCCATACTCCATGGTACTCATTCTCTGTCACAAATCTGTTCAAACTGGCATTTACAGTACTTTCAGTGTTTGGGCTCTCTTTTGGACCTTTCATACAACATCTTCCTCAGGTATGGATATTTAGTTATTAATAAATAACTTTATTTTGAAACATTTTCCAGCATTCGTTTGCATATAGAGGGGCACCACAGGGGCCATACCACAATGATTTTTCACGCCGTTGACGCACGCGGTATCGGTAGTTCTAAACTTGAAAAAGCTGCACTAGTTGCAGTGCATTTTTGGTTCATGAAGAAAACGTCGTATGCTTTAGTGATAGATATTTAATAGTTGTAGAACATTTAAGACCCAATAACACAATCATTTAAATTGTTTAATATTGTTCTCAGGTGTTGTCAAGGCTATTTCCCTTCAAAAGAGGATTATGTCATGCTTACTGGGCACCTAACTTTTGGGCAATATACACCTTTATAGATAAGGTGTTGCAACATCTGGGTGAGTAATAGTTTTAATTCTCTATTGGAATTTACTTTTAAAAGGTTTCACTGCCAAACAAATGTCAGCCTTGCTCTTGTTGGAAGACGAAGGCAAAATATATGAAGTGGTAGTGGAAGTTTATATGAACTTCCGAACTTCCACTTGTTCCACTTGTTCGCGAGAGCGCTAAAACAGACCCTGTGGTACCTCTGTCAGGTTTAGCGCTCTCGTTAATCTTGTTATTATAATTTATTTTCGACTTTATTTTAAGGGATGCATTGTTGATGTTTGTTTTACAGGTTTTTCACTCACTAAAATATTAATATTTTCTATTTTAGCAATCATTTTTGGCTTACTGCGGATACCGAAGCCCGAGGCGTCAATGACTGGCGGGTTGGTGCAACAATATGACCATGTAGTGTTGCCCACAATCACTCCAACGGTCACAATAGTGCTGAGTGTAGTTACAATGTTGCCAGCACTCGTCAAACTGTGGCATTTGTGTGCTGACAGGAGATACAGGGTGTTGAGTTTTATGAGGTATGTTTCCAAATGATTTATCCCAGAGAATTGTATGTCGAGAACGTTGTGTCGCCTTGCATGTGGATGCGGCGTACGAGTTTATTAAAAACTATCAATTCACGCAAGTCTTTGTGGCCGTGAGCATGCGCGGCTTGAGTAGCTATGCTGCAAATAGTGGGCAGTATTTTGTTGTAGTTAACAGCAGACTTTTTCTATCAATCATTGGGCACAAAATCGAAAAGGGGTCAAAGTTAAACAGCGCTTGCCGAGAACGGTCTGTGGATGGACGACCATCCCTTACATACTGAGATCCCTGCGTGTGTCGAAAGCACGATAAATTGTTTTTTCCTAGACCTGAAATGAAAAACAACAGTGTTCCCTAGGGGTAACATATTACTCAGTTACTTGGTTATGGTGGTCAGATAGGCAGTTGCTCAGTGCAACTACTGGTACTTGCTTATACTGGTATTCAGCTGCACCCCATTTGTCAAGAAGCTAACTTTGTTGGGAATACGCTAGGCAGATGAAGATTGTACATAAGATGTACAAAAATGTAGGTAAACCGTTATTCAATGATATTTTTATGTTGTAACAGGTGCATGGTGATATGCGCGACGTGCTCGTTTCTATTTGGCTGGCACGTCCATGAGAAGGCCATTCTCTTGATATTGATACCATTGAGGTAAGTAAACATAAATACTCTTTTTACTACCATTCGCAAATAGAATTTATGACCATGAATTTTGAATAAGTTTGTTTTATAGAAACTGTAAATCGCAAGATTGATCTAAGCAAAGATGTACACGGATCTTTTGGCGCGCGCAAAATAATTAATCATAACTTTACAGAACAACTAAACGCAATCACAAGGATTTACCAACAATGCCCTCTTGTTCTGTTTAAAAGCAAATGATTCATGTGCTACAGAGTTCACTGACAGTCGACCAGTTCTCAACGTTATTACTTATAAAGGTGAAAAGTGGCTGACCGTTAGTGAACTCAGTAGTACAGTCCTTTCACAGTTATTTTATCTTTGACTTTCTGCCACTGTCAAAGTTAGTGATCTTTAGTATCGTTGAAATAAGGTTGCTGCTTGGTTGCTGCTGAGAGGTAAAATAAATATGAAATGCCTGTAGCTGTACCTAGCCTCTTATAGCAGCTATGAAAATATAAGTTAACATTTATTTTAATTTCAGCTTCCTGTCCGTGCTGGGCGACGTCGATGGCAAGCAATTTTTAATCTTAACAACAGTAGGGAATTACTCACTGTTCCCGCTGCTTTTCCCAAAGAATTTATTTGCTATTAAGTTTTTCATTTTATTAACTCACGTAGCTTTAGCTTTTGTTAACATTCGTACTTTATATGAACCTGCGAAAATCAAAGGAGGTAGAAGAGTAAGAGTTCTTCGTTTACCGATGTTGAGACAGATAGAGTCTCTATATCTCTATGGTCTGATATTTCTATGTGTCTATGAGAACGGAGTCCACGTTATCTGGGGCTTAGACAAGACCTTACCCTTCTTACCGCTGATGCTCACTTCTGTATATTGTTCTATAGGAGTGATATACGTCTGGCTTCGGTACTATTTGTATTTCTTAACATTCAATGTAAGTCAAGTTCCTACTTTATGTTCAGTTAACTTAGCAGAGAAATATAAGAAGACGAGCTAAATATGTAGATATATGATGTACAAGATATGTATTGTCTTTACCGCAGCATGTGGAACGTGAATGAAACACGAAAATCTCTCTCTTATTTTTTTTATAAACCATAGACGATTGCATTTTGTAACAGTCCGTCGAAATTAGCGCCACGTCTACGGAAATCCTTTCGTGAAAATCCTCAAACTTGAACAAATATTTGTATTTGTTGTTTGTTTGTTTTTCGTTTGTATATGTATGTACAACGCACTTTGCACGCGCTGTGGTGATAGTACAGTCTACGTTATCATTCCAACACTAGTCCACGGAGAAGTTAGTAACAAATTATTACAGTAGTACCAAACTAATTATGCGCCTCGGCAATATTTCTAGAGTAGGTACTAACCAATCACGTTCGGTGATTTAAGGTATGACATACGATAAGTACTTATTTTTCTAAAAATAAACGATCATTATCAAGTTGCATAATTGATTTCTTACTACTGTAAGCTTGTTCGTAGTCGGAACTGAAAAGATTTAAGCTAAGTCAAAGATTGCTTGTAAATGAATTAATATAATAGGCATGTAAATATTGCTGTCTTAAGACAAAAAGAGGCATAATAAACGTTTTATAAATGCAACGTTGTTTTTAATTACTTTTGGTCCCTGAGCTGGTCAACTGATAAATTAAACCATTTTTTTGTTGGTACTCAGTTTCTGTAAAGTAGCTAAAAAGGATAATTTGTGGGTTTCTAATTATATATTACTATCATACATAGTAAAAATTTGTCATTCGTGTCTGCTGTGTGACAGAGTTGTTCTTCTAACCAGGTAACGCATTTTGATGTAGTTTTCATCAAGGTAGTCGTACACGTTAGGGCGTACGCACGACAACCAATCAAGCTATACAAAAGCAGTAAAAGCGGATCTCTCATTGTACGGGAAATCTGTACAAAACAAGGCCGTGTTATACTGGAAATGCATAGCTTGATGTGTCGCCGTGTGTACCTGACATTTTTTCTGTGTTTTGTTTCAATTTAAAGTTCTCCGCCTCTAAAAATATCCCTATAAGTAACTATTGATTTATGCTGAAAAGCTAGATGCAAAAGCGAGCGGAGCGACCTCGAAAATTTGAGTATCCTGCGGTCATGCCTGGGAATGGGATAAGTTTCTTTTGACAGCCTCTAGCTTTGACAGGTACAGGAACTTGGGGCCCCTTGGATCGCGGGGCCCTGGGCAGGTGCCCAGTGGGCCCAGTGGAAAAAATGGCCCGTGTTTGAATACCTTAATTCACTAGAATTGATTCCGGAAAGTTAATAATACTTGAGCTTGGCGGGTCGCGAGTAGAGTACCTAGTATATTCACAAAACAGGAACCCTAAAAATGTAACCCTTTTTTGGGTAATCGTGTAAATAATATCTTCCAAAAATAAACCTAAACCGAACAATACCCCATATTGTTTTACATAAGCCATTCTACGTCTGTAATTACAAAGAAGCATACATTTGTAGGTACTGTGTAAGAACAACGTGGTGTCTTGTATTTGTCTAATACAAGACAAACTCGAAGAGGACACGTACGCGTGTTTACACAGAATAAAGTGAAGGCGTACGTCGATCGCGGCATGAATATTCATGGCGGCCTAAACAGCCGTCCCGCACCTTATTACACGCAAATTTTGAGGTGCGAAGTGACACTTATGTGTTGGCATTGATGCTAATATCTTCTGAATGTTGTTAACTAATTAATATTTACCTATTTATTTTAAAAACAACATGATCCACAAGACAAATATACATAATTGTAGATGTTAGTAAACAATTTAACTTATAAAGTTACTTAGTAGGTACTACTATGTATGTTCTACTAGACAGGTGGTCTTATGCCTCACTATGGGACTTTCATCATGTCTATCAGCAATAATCAAGAGGCTGTTGCTACTGCCCCACAATCTGGCGAGAAGAGATGCATATATCTTTTTGCGCACGACAGCCGAGAAGCTATCCACTCTGGCTTGTGCAAACATTGCAAATGCACCGAATATCTCAAATCATTTATACATCTTTTGCTCAGAATAGTTACAGCACTGATGACAATATTTGTGTCATTTGTTTAATTTAGTATTTTACAATATTTTGTTACTTTTGAATAGATTCTTTTTATGTTCGTGTGGTGTGGGGGCCACTTTGTTAAAAATCTTTGAAAATGTGCTTAGGGTTTAGTGAACATTCCCAAAGAATTGTGAAAGTCGGAATCATATTTTGTGAAAGTCAAATAAGCGAGTTATGGACTGTAAAGTTGGGCCCTCAGTTCTCACATAGATAATTGAGGGCCACCTGTACCTGATAAACTATGGACACTAAAGAAAAAGTCTTTATGACAAAATCTAAGCTAACGCCAAACAAAAAAAACTTCTGAAAACAAGATATTATCGCAACACACTGTCCTACTTTGTATTCGTTCAAAATGGGCCCTCAATTCTCATACACGTAAAAGTTTATTACGCAAATAAAATTAATCAGCTCAAACGGTTGGGGATAACTGTTTTAAAATTTAGTTGCAAGATTTGACCTAAACAAACAAACATACATACATACACAAACATTACAAGTTAAAGAAACGCTTGTAAAAAAAAGCGCCAAAAAGTGACATTAAAAAGGTAAAAACAACAATCTAACGAGCTCTAACGTAAACGCTAGCTCAAACGGTTGGGGATAACTGTTTTAAAATTTAGTTGCAAGATTTGACCTAAACAAACAAACATACATACATACACAAACATTACAAGTTAAAGAAACGCTTGTAAAAAAAAGCGCCAAAAAGTGACATTAAAAAGGTAAAAACAACAATCTAACGAGCTCTAACGTAAACGCTAACGTACCCAAATAATTCATGGTTTAATAATCGTCCAGGAAACGTGAATATTTTTCCCGTTCACACATGAGCAGATAGGTAAAGTTATTCGTAATAGGTTCAATCGCTCGATTCATTGGATTGGAAGTTTGAAAATAAAACGGAAATGGAGCGGAAGGAGTTGTTCATTCAGATTGTGATTCAGCAATTTGTTACTTAACTTGCTGTTAGTTATTGCAATGAGCAATAATTAACAGCAAGTTAAGTAAACAATAACGAGCTTTCAATAGCTACCAATCAGATACCTACCCAGTACCCAGTGCCGTACCTTAGGATTTTGCCGCCCGGGGCCGACCCCTCTGTTTCCATATAACAATAGTCAAGAAATATTTTTACCTACCGTTCCGAAATTTAACAAACAGCGAGCGAAGCGGGCTCTACAAATTTTAATACCTGGGTTGGATTACCTTGCTCTAATAAGGTAAATAATATCGTTGTCCTTGTTTTTACTTACGACCTGATTTTGTGTGTGATAACTGCATCTGAGCACTGGATACTCAGTATACTATACCTAATTATCTACACTAAAATTTTCTGGCGTGGAGTTCATACGATGAAACTACAGTCAGGGAAATTAATTTTGCTTATCAATATACACTTCGTCATCCAAAAACGATACGTTTTGATTTAATATAGGTAGTGGTGCAAAAATCTTTTGCTGCTTGTGTGATATTGTCAAGATGGCGCTCTTGGTCAACAATTGTGTACTTGCCTGTAGAGAAGTTGTAAATACTGAAATAGTACATTTTGATATAAGTGGGGAAACTTTTTTTATTGTATTCGAGGCGGAATTAACACCCGAGCTGCAAGCGAGGGTGTTATGGAGCCGAGAACTAAAAACTAAACGAAAACAAAACAAAAATGGTGTGCGCGGAGAGCTCCTCTTTGAAATCCTGCCCTACTGAAAAAATATTATGTAAAAGCTATAACAATAAATAAAAGTTGGAGGCAGTTCATATAATTTTTTACAGCAGTCGGGTTTTTTACACGACTACCTAAAAAAGGAGTGTTAGTTATTTAATTTATTAAATTTTTACATTTTTTTTTTTTATTTGCTTAATTAAAAAATAATTTGCAAAGTAGACATTGGAAGCAAGTGCCTAGCAGTTCTTCTAGACCTCAAAAAAGTTTTCGACACAGTCTCGGTTCCCATAATTTTACGCATGTTAGAAGACATTGGCGTCAGAGGTGTCCCACTTAAGCTGTTCAGGAATACCTGAGCGAGAGAAGATATTATGTGGTAAACATAGGATTGTTCATTAGTTCTGAACTGTCACATACGGTGTAGGATAAGGTTTGTGTAATTTCTCCATAGAAGATGCTCATATTATTCTCTTACGCCGACGATACAGCAATAGTCTTTTCGGGAGAATCATGGGACAGCATTGGCCGCACTGCCGAACGTGGCTTGTCTACGACATCTGCCTGGCTCGATCGTAATCTTTTAACATTGAATGTCTCAAAGACTAATTGCATCTGTTTCTACATCTACAATCTTTCCCATCCATCACAAGACCTCCAGATTAAAATCCATAGATGCTCAGGCTCCTCCAACAGCGCCAGTACTTGTCTAAAAATAAAAAGGCCAATAAAACTAAATACCTTGGTGTCATGCTCGACCAACGACAATCGTGGCATTTGCACATAGATCAAATAATGGGTAGAGTCAGGAAAGTAATATGGACCTTCAAGTTACTTCTTCACGTGACTACTAAAGATCTAATCAGGCAAATCTACATCTCCCTGGGTCAATCAATAATAATGTACTGAATCTGGAGCGATGCAACAAAAACTAAAATTTTGGAACTGGAGAGGGCGCAGAGAGCGCTACTGAAGGTCATGTTCTTCAAACCACTGAGATTCTCCAATGTAAGCCATTACTGAACCTCGAATCTTTTGTCAGTCAGAAAACTATATATTCTTCAGATTGCTTTAAAAAAATAAATCCCTTCACTTCGTGCCTTCCAGGGCACAATCTAGGAGGAAGAATAATGTCGCTCCAGTCAAACCACACCTTTGCCACGAGACAATATACATAACAATCACGCTTATGTAATATTCAAAATAAAGAACAAAACAATTATTCTATAACATACCACGATTACAAAAAAAACACTCACTCAATGGCTGACAAATAAAAGTTACGAAGAAATCGAGTCAATCCTACATACGATCATATAATTCGTGAGATACATGGCCACAAACACACACACAAATACACACCCCATGCGCACACTAAAGTAAATTATTTTGTCAATTTGATGCTGATTTGAGTTTTAATGTTAATATTATTTTGTTTTTTATCTAATTTTGATATTGCTTTTGATTTTGATTGAATATATTGTTAAATTACTCACTTATGTATTGTTAATGTAAACCGGAAGAGCGGGAGTACCGAATATAATAAATTTTTTGCTTAAAAGGTACTTCTTATCATTATATTGTAATTTACATAAGTCTTGGAAATAAAAAGTTTTTGATAGGTTAATATAACCACTAAGTGATAGTAGTGTTCATCATCATCATCATTCTCTTGGCCTTAGCCCAATTCATTTGGGGTCGGCGCAGCATGTCTTCTTCATCCATACTTCTCTATTACTAGTCAATTCTTCATCTCATCAGACACCTCCTTTCTTGCTATATCATCCTTTACACAGTCCATCCATCGTTCATAGTAAAGTTGGTATATTTGGTACATTCGTTTAACTACCAATTGTTGTCACGCATGACAATAAATTGGAATGGACACCTTAATTTTAACAAAAATGTGTTGAAAGAATGAATAGAGGATAATAATTTAATATTAACATGTAAGAAAGGTATACAATAAATAGGAACTAAACATTAAAGTATAATTACCTAGAACAAAATATTTAAAAATAAAAAAAAAACCTTAGGTACCTAGGCACGAGTAGTAGACACGAGTCGTAAGCACCTATCTACTTACCTACTTCCTTCAAATGTTTAAACTTATGAAATTTTCTACGTAGCCCTGGGTGGTCGAGTTAATTTCATCAACCTAGTTTGCCAGAGAATGCGCTGTGTCTGGCTCACTGGTATAATGTTTGCTGACTTCTGAGGGAAATCTGATGGCAAGCTAGAGCTGCAAAAAAACACAATTATAAAAATATGACCAATGCTCGGATTTTCTTTTTATTTTATTGGATAGCAATCAAGCCGACGGCCGTCTGTGAACATCTGCAATTTTAGTGGCAACACAGTGCGGTGCTTTCTCTGAGACAAAGTTATATAAGTTTTTGAGTTTGGAATCAAACCGGAACATGGCACGATGCTTGACGGCAGAAATTGACTTCCATAGACAGCTCCTTCAGACAAATGTGACATAAGATTCAGGGGATTCCACAAGGATTTGCAAGAAATCCATTTACGATTTTAGAATGATTAAATTGAAGTGAGTATGGACAGGCAACTCTGATTGGTCACTTCTTCCTCTATGGTATCAAGTCAGCTATCAAGTTTTCGTGCTGAATATGCTTGCTGAAAAGCCCTCTGGGCTCCCTAGCGTATTGATGGCAAAAAGTTCAAATATTTTTGGTCCAATATGCGGCTACGAGAACTAATAATAAATGTAAGATTTGCTCAGAAGACCGATTACAAATGGGCCCTCGAACGGCGACCTTACTTTGTGGAACGAAGAGGCTCTCAAGGTAGCGACCTCTAAGGAATCAGGTGTTACTGTGCAGAAATCTATGACATCAAATGTTATGCAAAATATTTAGTGTTAATTCTGCAAATATATCCAAGCTTGGATGCAAGATTCAGCACCTCCCGCCCGCAAATTAGCACTAAGTATTTTACGTTAGGTATATACATGTTACCCTGAAGTTGTATATACAGTTAGATTATAATCTATCTCGTGAAATTGTGAACCGTAACATACTGCTTACAATTTAACGCATTATTTTTCGGTAGATTGTAAACTATCTGAGAGAAACCGTCAAATTGTGAAATGGCATGCGACGGAACGCACCTCGCGCGCTGACATATATTTAACAAAAAAAAAAAACTAAGTAGGTAGGTACGCACACTTCAGGGCCTTTCTTTGGTAACTCAATTTCAGGGTACAACTTTTGACACTGCAAAGATTTCATCATGCTTTTCGCGGAAGGGCTGCCGCCTTGTTGGGACCTCTGGACCTTGGAGGACCTGTGTGCAAATTAAAGGTAGATAGGTATTTATTTTGTAAACTGGTTATAGGTATTAGGTAGAAAATTTATTTTCTAACTATATCTCTCATTCGCATGGGCTAAACTTAGATATTGGGCTAATAGAGCGCCATAGTGAGTGTAAAGAGGAGCTCGTGGCTAAATAATAACAACCGCTCGGGTCGATCTTTAGGTTAAGCCGCGCTTGCCTAGGCTGGTCCGTGGATGGGTGACCCATTACATGCCGAGATTTCTCCGTGCCTCGGAAAGCACGTTAAGCCGTTGGTCCCGGCTGTCATTTGTAGATTTTGACAGTCGTTACAGGTAGTCAGTGATCTGAAAGTCTGACAACCAGTCTTACCAAGGGTTATGGTATTACCGAGTAATAACTGGGTTGTGGAAGTCAGATAAGCAGTCGCTCCATGTAAAATACTGGCATTCAGCTGCATCCAGTAAGACTGGAAGCCGACTCCAACATAGTTGGGAAAAGGCTAGGTAGATGATGAGTGATATTGTCTTAAGTTGTAAAGTCTTGACGTAGATTAGGGTGCACTAACGACAATTAGTTGGAATCGAAGGTGCTGAATGTATTTTTTGTATTTCAAATACACGACTTCAAAGTATTTTGTACTTGATATACAAAATATGAAAAAATATTTTAATACTTTGTATTTTAACCAGAACAAAGCATTTCTTTTGCCCAGTCGTGACTATATAGTTACCTACCATATACATTGATATACTAACATAGATGCTTTCGATTTGTCACCTAATGTAGCCGGAATATGGATCGGACGTAGCATTATGTCGAATGAAGCCCTTTTCATACCAATGATACCAACGGACATTTGCGCCCTCTTTAACTCCTCTTCTGGACCAGCCACGATAAGGTACAAATATTGAAGTCGTCCAGATATTCTTAAAAAAAAAAAAAAAAAATTTTTTATTCATAGATTTTACTATGGGGAGACCTATAGTAAAATCTATGAAATCGTCTGTGAAAGACGCGGCGCGTTATGCGGCGCGGCCCGCTTTCAATTCAAACATTATGGCGATATATGAGAGCTTTTACTGAGAACCGATTTTACGCGCGTTTGCTTGAAATGCAGTTGCCCGTAGATGAAACCGCCGCGGCCAACGCGGCGTCACACGCGCAAATACGAACATATGGCAGATGACACCGCCGCGTCGCACGCGGAGTTCAACGCAGCGGTGCACGCCCCGCGTCTTTGTAAACAACGTCTTACATTACTACATGTTTGTGTTTGGGCGTGTGATAACGCGGGCTGCTGCACGCGTCGCCTCTCCGTAAAAGAGCACTTAGAGTGCGCAGAACGATTATCCAATCAGGAAACTGCCCTTGGTGTCTATCTTCAGTTGACAGTGTTTTACTGACGTTCTAAGCAGGGGCGTAGCTACCGCCGTATAAGCCATATCAATGATACGGGGTTCCCAAGTAACGAGGGCCCCCTAATGAGGAAAAAAAACAATCTTCTCACAACCTCAAATATTCTTCTTGATAAAAGATTAAATGAAAATATAACTTATCACGGTCCAAAAAGCTCCAATTTTTCGAGCTGGCTTCGCTCGCTCTTTGATGATTGATTCAGCAATCGCGGTCCAGAAAGAACCAATTTTTCGAGCTCGCTTTGCTCGCTTTTCGATGAAACTTAAACCCCTTTAAGGATGCTATAATTTTCTAGCTCTTCATTGAAGTCTTAACCTATGTTAGTCATGATTGCAGTCTCACTAAGCTCGCTCAAACATTCTCTTAGTAAAATAAATGACACCTAAAGCGATGCAATTCAGGATGCTATTTTCTTAGTTTTGCAAAAATCATTAATTTTTGTATAATAATAATGATTTTCTCCTCGTTTTGGGCTTCGCCGCACTGGGGTTCAAAGGGCCCCCAAAAAAAATAAAAATTTGATACAGGGCCCTATTAGGACTAGCTACGCCACTGGTTCTAAGACATGAGCTGGGTGGGTTAAATGTGCTATTGTGTATTCGAATTGGAAGGGACACCGATGCAAAAACGAGTATAATTCACATATAGGTAGATAAATAGGTATGTACCTATTATGCCTATACCTTTACCCAATCCTTAGGGGAAAACTAGTGTGATGTTGTGTTAATATTAAGTTCCAAATTGTAAATTAATGTAGGTCGGTACCTATCATGAGAGTCAAGTACCTGTATACTTATTAAAAAGAAATATTGTTTCCCTTACTCTTCTTCATATTTGATAACTCCTAATCCCATCAGACGAAAATCTATCGGTCGATGGCAGACCAGTTCGTTCATGAGCGGGGAGCGAGTGTTGAGCTTTCTCCCGTGAACCAGGCAAGTGCCCAGCAGCACCTCGCGCTCCTCTGGTGCCATTTCCTCCAGGTATTTTGTCTTGTACGTGTGCTCGGCTACGTTAAATATTTCCGACTTAAACACACGTTGACATTCCAATTCTGAAACGAGTAAGCAGTTAGCTAAAAGAAACTTGATAAATAAATCTGGCAATTACATTACTGGAAGAGTTACTTACCAATTTGACGATAGTTTTTTCGTCCCAGAGCCAAGTAAACGATTTGAATGGTCATAATCATGAATGTTTCGAATAATCGTGCATCTTTATCCGATAAAGACCGTCTTTTTTTGTGATAGCCCATATGATGGAATTTTTTCAAATCTCCACCGCCTATGGAATAATGTAAAAAGATAAGAAACTCCTTAAAGTAGTCATTGAAACGTGGAGTTGTTAAGAAGCCCCTTACCAACAAGCAATAAACAATATTCCTTAGCCACTAAAAGTCGTAGGTCAGACAAGTTTTCTCTGAACTCTTGTTCCAAAACATCGCACTCATTGGTTCTTATTTTTCTTTCGCATTCTAACATGCGAAGACCCATTTCTTCTGCTACCTAAGAATGTAACAACATATTAATTATATCTTACCTAGATTTTGTTAACACTACAACCCTTAAAACTTAAAAGGGGTCAATATGTCTGAATTGTGAAACGTTAAAATACGTGAAGAGAAATCATCTGCTCCATACATTTTGAAGATTATAAGAATATGCTTGTGGCTATATGGAACAGTTGGTTTTTTTTCACGATTTCTGGTTCCCCGGAATATGCAAGGTTTCCGCAAGAATCTCCGCGCGGGTCAACCGCGCGGAGATTCCGTGGGATGCAGATAACAGGATACCTTATGGATGTAGTCACCGGAGTCTAAATCTGCCCGGTTTGTGCCTAGCAATGTGGGATGATGTGGAATGATGTGGGATTATACGCAATTTAAAGGAGATGGTCAAAAATTGTATGTAAAATTGTAGCCTGTTCACCAGAATGTACATATACAACATTAGTTTTGGTATATGCGAAACCTGAAACACGTGTCTAGTATATTTATGTAAAGAATCTATGTACAAAATTTCAAAACTGTATCATGAAAAACCACAAAGTTGTATTCAGGTTTCGCATATACTAAAAATAATGTTGTATAAAATCTCTTCGTAAAGGGTCCGTTTACACCTTGTGTGTCAGTTTCATAAAGTTTTAGTCATCCTTATCGCTGAATGAATTTCATTTTGTCTAGGCCCTCAACTCATACAAAACTTCGCAGCTGTTGTAAGAAATGTCATTTAATTGTAAAGGTCTTCTATAACAAAAATAAAAAAAGGTGCAAATTGCTCAGCAGTCTTGGACAAAAGGTATAATGATTTAAGAAAGTTATTTTTGTCACTACGGCTAAAGTATTTTATATCTGTATATTTTAGTGTAATATATGTAAATATATCTGTCCCAGGTATTTAATAAACACAGTATTTTGGCTAAAAACACTGGCAGACAATTATTTTTGAAACTGAGACAATCTTTCCAATCTATTCGTTTGTAACAATAAGATCACCGGTGAAAAAGTAGCGGACCACACCGATGACAATGACGACGTTCCGGAGGTGACTGGGGTAGACCTGAGAGTGGCGGTACGCAGGCTGAAAACCAGAAACGCCGCCCCGGGACCCGATGGCTTGCCTGGCAAAGCCTGGGTCCTGGCCTCTGAGGCTCTCGGGCCCCGACTGGAAGGGCTCCTAAGCGCATGCTTGGAGAGAGGCCAGTTTCCGCTTCGTTGGAAGACGGGGAAGCTGGTCCTCATCCGGAAACCAGGGCGCCCTGCGGACTCTCCGTCCGCATACCGGCCCATCGTGTTGCTCGACGAGGTGGGCAAGCTCTTCGAAAGAGTCATTGCCAACCGCCTCGCCGGGCACCTTGCGGGGATGGGGCCGGATCTTGCGGAACACCAGTTTGGTTTCCGCAAGGGGCGCTCCACGGTGGACGCCATCATGCGCGTGAGAGCCCTCACGACGGGGGACGCGGTGTCCCGGGGTGGGGTCGTCTTGGCGGTGTCTCTTGACATCGCCAACGCCTTCAACTCCATGCCCTGGAGCTGCATTAGGGAGGCACTCCGGTATCACCGGGTGCCAACCTACCTTCGTCGTGTAGTCGGGGACTACTTGACGGATAGGGCCGTCATCTACCCCGGTCGGAGCGGAGAATGGAACCGGCGAGAGATGTCGTGCGGTGTTCCACAGGGATCGGTTCTGGGACCGGCCCTGTGGAACATCGGTTACGACTGGGTGCTGCGCGCCGACCTCCCTACCGGCGTCAGCGTAGTTTGCTACGCTGACGACACGCTGGTACTGGCACAAGGGAGGTCGCACGAGGCGGCGGCCGAAAACATGACACGCGGGGTTGCGATAGTCGTGGAGAGGATCCGGCAATTGGGTCTCGAGGTGGCATTGCACAAGTCCGAGGCCATGTGTTTTCATGGGCCTCGGAATGCGCCACCGTCGGGATCCCTACTGACGGCAGAAGGGGTTTCCATCGGCGTCGGGTCGACGTTGAAGTACCTAGGACTCGTCCTCGACAGCCGGTGGAACTTCGTGGAGCACTTCCGACGTTTGACTCCCAAACTGGAACGGACAGGGGCTGCCTTCAAGCGGCTCTTGCCCAACCTGAGGGGTCCAAACGCCAGGAGGCGTTTGGACCCCTCCAAACGCCAGCAGGCACGCCGGCAGGAGCCGGAGGCTATACGCGGGGGTCGTGCGGTCCATGGCCCTTTACGGGGCCCCGGTGTGGGCGCGTTCTTTGAGGCGGCAAGCCGCCCACTACCTGAACGCGCCCCAAAAGGTGATAGCCATAAGGCTAATCCGGGGGTACCGCACGATCTCCGGCGAGGCGGCTAGCCTCCTTGCCGGATTGCCGCCATGGGATCTGGAGGCGATAGTCCTCGCGCGCCTGCATGAATGGCGCGCGGAGGGACTACGTCGGGGGGAAACTCCGCTGCCGCGGCAAATTGCCGCTCAGCGGACAGACCTCCGGCGTGATCTCATGGCGACATGGAGAGAGCGACTGTTGCAACCCCGTGCAGGGCACGCTACCATAGTGGCGATAAGTCCCCTCTTTGAGGAGTGGCTAGAGAGGCGCCACGGCGCCCTCACCTACCGCCTGACGCAGATCCTCACCGGACACGGTTGTTTCGGGAGGTTCTTGCACCGAATCGGGCGGGAGGAAACGCCCGGATGTTTCCACTGCGAGGATCGTCCGGAGGACACGGTGGAGCACACCGTGGAGGTCTGCCCCGCTTGGGCGGAGCACCGCCGTGTCCTTGTAGCGGCGATTGGCGGCGGCGATCTCTCGCGTCCGGCCCTGGTTCAAGCCATGGTCCGGAGCGAGAGGGAATGGGAAGCCGTCACCACCTTCTGTGAAGCAGTCATGCTAGTGAAGGAGGTGGCGGGACGTGAGAGGGAAAGAACCTCACGTCCCAGCCGCCGCGGGAGACGCCCTGGGCGTCGGGGGTCACGTGGTGGCTCCCGGCCACCGTAGGCGCGGGCCTGTGGACGGCGAGTTATGGGCTAGCTCGCCGTCCGGCCGTCTTATGACGACAGGCCGTGTCGACGGCGCGTTCGTGTTCCACGCGCGCCTCAAAGAGATTTTTTTTTCAGCAACCGAGTAGGGGTCCGCATGGGCCGATGCCTGCCAGAGCTGCGGGACTGTTCGAAAGAGACACCGTGGCCCTGGAACACAAAGGGCAAAGAAGGAGCATGGCTGGGTTTTAGTCAGTACAAGTCTGACGCTCCCTTCCGCTCCGCCCAGAGTGGGGGGGGTCATTTGATGATTTCCCATCCAAAAAAAAAAAACCGGTGAAAAAGTAGGTAAATAACCATTTTGTTCAAAGAGATTTAAGTGTTGAAATGTCTGGCACAAAACAAAACATATTCAAATTATAACAATATTATAAATAATACGATTTATGAATAAGAAAACATAAAAAAAAATAATGATGTATCATTTTAAGTTACAAATATTTCACATTTTAGGCCCTCTATGAGTAGTTTTGTATACTTTGGGGCACATTTGGCACCTCCATCATCATCATAATCATCGCCATTGTACGAGCCTGTGCCCCAGGATGTACATATACATACAAAAAACATAGATCCACAAAAGATAGAAAAAAGTTGTATGCTCCAACACATACCAACCCATCCGAGTGCGATCGGATTTTGGGCTGCCACAATACGAGTTGCGTCCGAGCATACTCTGATCGTGTCAACGCGATTTAAAAGAAGAAGAACAATTTACGGTAAGTTACAAATATTTTACATTTTAGGCCCGGTTTGAGCTTTCTTTTTCCCTGTTCTGTTATTTGTTAATATTGTATGGCAACATTGAGGGTACTTTCGAATTTTCGGGTGAAATAATAAATAAAAATCCTTTTAATTATGAGTTCTTTTCAAAATCTGCTACAGTATGTTAATCAATTTCCAAATTACTTAACTTTTTTTATTATAATTATATGTAAGGCTTTTATTTTGGTACACTTTTGGGGCACGTTTTGTCCATCTCCTTTGTCATGTAAAATTGTTTTATGAAACCAATTTACAGAAATGAACATCATTTATGATTAGTGGATACCTGTGTGTAGTAAGCACAGCAAAATATAAGTGCTCTATGAAATCTCTCTATGGTTGGCAAGTGCAGCAAATCAATTAGCATTGGACTCAATATTTCGGTTGGTGCGGTATAAATTGCTATGTCTTTAATATCCTGAAAATTTTATTTAGAAATTTTAAAAATATCTGTGACAACTTAATATAAAAAAAAAACTAACAGGGACAGAACTCAGTTGGATAATGGACACATACCGCCATAAGGTTTGTGGCCCAAGATCTGATTTGAAAATATGAATAAAGACAGGATACCTGCTTAATCAAGAACAATGCCCTAAAGAGTCAAGTTTTCCAAATATATTATATATTGGAGAGAAGGTTTGCATAATTATAGTGCTCTTGACCTCCAAATATCTCGGCATATTTACATATATGATACCTACATTAAGGCATCAGTAACTCGCAGAGCAATTTTTGTCTGTTCAAATGTGTAGTCCAGCGTTACCACCTTAATTAGACCTTTTCGGGCTAGATGTAGCACCTTTTACAATGGCTGAACTCACTAATCACTGCTTTAGCCCGACAAGCGCAGTCTATCCCTAACTGATAAATAGATAAGAGTGCTATACAACTACAGGAACAGAATAGATAGCACGATCAAAAAAGGAAATAATCATTGATAAAAAAATAATTAAAAGTATGAGGTATATACGGATTGAAACAGTATTGTGACAACCCCTAAATGACCACAAAGGTTAAGGTGTCTACAGTACTGTGAGACGACCGAGTGATAGAAATAACTTTATTTAGTATTAATAGCTAACCTAACCTAACCCAACACTACAAAATTAAAAAAAAAAAAAATGATAATAAATAGATAATAATACCTGCAAGGTAACGTAATCTTCTTTTCCATGTACTGGTTTTCTTTGAAAACGTCGCTTAAATCGACACTGTAAAAATAAACAGGAAACGTAGGTATAGGATAAGGAAAGTAATTTTTATTATTAAATTTAATATTTAAATGTTAGGTAAGGTTCTGTTCTAACCTGTTCAAGTAAATCAATATCGTCTCTAAATTCGACAGCACCAGTTGGTGCTTTGGTTTGTATTTGAATAGATTCTATTCGTGTAGGAGGCAAATCACTGAAAGGTATTGGTAAATTTATGAAAACGCATGGTATAATAATATTATTATACCATGTGAAAACGTAGGTATAATGAATTCAGGGTGTTCGTAGTTTTATCACAGACATGCGATTAAGGTATCATTCATCATTAATCTTTATTCAGTAGCGGACGTGTTTAAGGCGACAAAAGGAATACTAGCGACATCTATGACGCAAATGAACTAAAATCAAAATCTTACATCTATTAGAGTGTAATGTTAAGTGGGTGGCTGGTGGCTACTGGCAAACAACTGTTGGGTAGTAGCCCACCAGACACCCGTATGGTTAGAGGAACCACCCATTTCAATGGCGGATAAGGAACTTTACAGCCTGACCCTCATTACTCTGCACTTCTACACACTTCCCGATTCTACGCGTCCCTCAGGACCTTGAAATATATTTTTTGAAAACCATATTTACCTCACAAACATCAGTGCTTGTGTATTTTCATCCCACACCCAGTGTCCATTCTCATAAAGCCCCCCAAACACATCTTCATCATCATCATCATCATCAGCCATTTTTATTTAAAAAATACTTTGTTACGGAGTTTTGGCAGACATGCAACACGTATTGATACCATAGACTACTATATGCATTATCGTTATTAGTCAATGTCAAACGTAATTTCAAATTTTGAAATAGGAAATGGATTCCAAAAAGTTTATTTAGTTATCTACTATGTACGTACTTGTCTAACGTTTACAAACGTCGTCTGCAGAATAGTACTCTTCCTTTGGCGAGAAGGGTCTCTGTTTTGTACTCAAATAAAGACTACGCTTTACAAAGCGTTGTTTTGCTAAACGCATTTGCCGCCAATTATCCAATTACTTTCTTTTATATAAATATGTTGTTTGTAAGATTTTTCCAGGCTTGTTATATGTCAAATTGTCGATCAGACTGAAAGCTTAGCGTGCCCTGGCTCAAATAAAACTTAGTACCAAGTATAAATAACGTGAAGCAGCGGGGTGCATCTAATAAAGTCGTTCTTAAAGAGACGAGAGGGTAGTTAGTATCGAAAATCTCAGTTATAACTAAGAGCATAAATATGTTTTATTACAGAGTTGTAATTGTGACTATCTTTTAAATATCGACTGTGTACTTTTTATTTAGTTTTTAACTTTAGATTTGTTTCAAAGTTGATATTGAACTCAAAATCAAAATATTTTATTTCACATAGGCCTAGATGGGCACTTATAAAACGTCGACAAAAAGGTGCACGGTTCGGGTTGGTCGTTTAATATGGAGGAGAACCGGCAAGAAACTCCATGGTTACTCTTTTCACTACTACTCCGTAATCCCGATCTCCGATAATCTTAATTATTGTTCCACCTTCAACAAGGTTTATATCATCTCATTTCAGTCGAACACGTAACTATATATACCTGTCAGTATATTTGGGTATTATACATCCCTTGATTCAATACAAACAATATCTGAGGAGCACACTGCGTATAAAATTAAGTTGAATTAAGTTCTTCGCATCATAGCGTTTTACAAGCGTAACTCAAATCGGAAACTTTTAAAACAGATGTACACAACACTAGCATCCAATGTCTTTCCCATCCGCTTTGCGAGCTCACGTAGCGCAGTTTACGTCCGTGGAACACCGGTTTATGACCGTGGAGTAGATTGAACATCGCTCCCGGCGAAGGATTATACCCGCTCGAAACGTGCTTCCCGACGAATGGGTATACTTCATTCCTGTATCAACACCGAGTAGCTTTTGATTTCATCGAATGCAATCGACTCGCTCTTTATTAAATTTCCCTGGCTTTTAACCTAGATATTCTGATGCAATCATATCTAGTTCATCAGCGGAAAAGCTGAAGGTATGGTAGAACATTTTATTAGGAATGGCGCGGTGTGTGGTGGTAGTTGCTTCTGGAACGTCGTATTTTTTTGCCGAAGTTAGATCACCAGAATCGATCCCTAGGTTTTCATTTTATGTAGTGCCTTGTTTTAACTTCAGCTGTGGTACTGAAGTTGTACCTTATTAAAATATAAATGTTTTCCAACATCAACTTTCCAGGCATGACTTTCTAGTCATGCCTGGAAAGTTGGAATGCATGATTGCCTTTTTTGCCAACTTTCCAGGCATGACTTTCTAGTCATGCCTGGAAAGTTGGAATGCATGAACCATTGTATAATTTCATCAGGATTTTTTTCTGTAGCAGCTCTCTCTTGATTTTTACATGGGACTTAAACTTAACTGGCTCAACATAAATGTGCCTACCTTACCGATCAGGGAATTCAGTCGTCACGCTGTGTATCAAAATGTTTCAGGACCTACATCATAGTTTGTTTTGACGTCATAATAAATGAATGAAACAACAGTTGAGTTTCTATTTCACTGGGATTGAAACGAGCGAAATGAAATTGGAAAGAATGTTCATCGAGTTAGAAATATGTTCGGTTTACCAGTTACAGTTGCAGTTTTGTTTGCTCCCAAAATAAATGTTAGTGGAGCGACATGCCACCTGGATATGAATTTGGAAAGTACTGGTTCATTACTTCATAGATGTGAGTTTTACGTACATAATTATGTATATGATATTTTAAAGCGTAATGATGAATATGAATTGATGGACGAAGAGGGAGATACATGGTTTGTGTGAGCAATGATTTAAAAATAGAGTAAATGATAACATGACATTGGCCAAGTAGGTAACATGGGAGGGAAAAAGATGAGATCTTACATGAAATAGGTATCTACCGTAAATGTGGACAGCAGAGGATAACTTCATCTGTATGCTGTGTAACTGAGATTGCTCATTGTCTGATACCATACCATGATTACCTACACTGAATAGGGAACCCTGAATAAGAGACAGTGGGTAACCACGGAAAGCGATACCAGTGTGGTACCCAGCAGCTTAGAATATTTATGATAATTACCCGTGTTGAAATGGTGTCGTGTGAAGTGGCCTCATGATTGAATGGACTCCGGAAAGACATCTGAAAGTAGATGATGGCAAACGGAAGAAAAATTACCTTTTAATTCACTTCTTCATGAAAACTGTATTGTTTTCTTTTTTTACATAATTTAGAGAAACCGCAAATAATTAACTACAGTGGCCGGCCCTCACATTTTGCTAACTTAAGTTATGCTTGTATTAATTACTTTGTTTCAAGCCTCTAAAAGCTTTGGGAGGCAGGCAGTAAAACTCAATGGGCCGCAGGTGCCCGCTGTTATTAAAGTGAATGTTTCATATCAAAGAGTTTTTTTATTATTTTTACGAACACCTAACAGACCACACTATCATCTCTGTATAACACAACATCACGCCTGTAAACGTCGAAGGGTTAGGCAGAGGTGTACCTATTAGTACACTCACATTTCGCCAGTTATGTTTTAAGTCCCATGTAACAGCAGCGAGCCTATTGCTATCAACCGGGCACAAATTCAAACTGCAGCTGCTGTTGTCAGATTCCTGATGGAAAAACCCAATAAAACTTCTCCTCTCTTTTCTTCATTTTTCTCTCTTCTTTTCTATCTTTTTATTTATTTATTTATTTAACTATTTATGCACACACAGAAGACAACTCAGGAAAATAACATTATAATATATGAATACAAAGGTACTGCTTATTTCAATAGAAATTTCTGCCAGCAGACCCGCAAAAAGGAGAAATGAAAAAGAAATGTAGACGATAGTGTGTAAAAGGGAAGAGAATAATGTGTATAATATGTGCCTTAACTTATAATACCATATAAATATACATATAAGTAAATATTAATATATACTTATATATTTATATAAGTATATATTAATATTTACTTATTTATATATACATAATGCTAAGATATAAAAACTAATAAAAATATATATGTATAATATAAATCATAATTGAGAGGAAAGGTAATGCTCTTTCACTCTGGTTTTGAACAGATTGTTCTTCTGGTTTTGGTTTTGCTTTTTAGCTATGTACCTACAGTTATTTTAATAATCGAGAATGTTATGTTGTACCTACTCGATTACAGTTTCAGCCGAACACTCAACGTTTAAGGAAGTGGAGCGGAAACGATACATGCTCCTAGGTACAGAATTTACTTTGAATGTTTTAATGCTTCCCTGTTAGTAACCGCGCTAATCCCCAACCGTGTGCTAAACTAAGTAGATACTCATTTGATCACATGGCAGAGCGCACACGATCAAAGCAGCGCATCGCAGCCTTCTGTGCGATCGTGTGTGACAGCCAATTCAATGAATTAACACAAGCACAAGTGACATACATGCTCAAAATTTTATATTTATTCAAGTAAAAATGTATGGCAACTAAGGTTATTCACTCACAACTTTTAGACATGTTTGGTACACTTTACATGTCTGGAACTCACTCTGTTTTTCCGAACTTTCCATCCAAATGCGAGTGGAAGTTCTAAGTGATTTTATTGTCCATTCTGCAAAGAAAAAGAGCACGGTTCGATAAGTAAACTAGCACTATGCACTTATTTAGTTTTTCGCTACTTCCGTACCTAGGTTCGGTGAGCTGTTTTTCTATTTTACAACTAGCTTCTGCTCGCGGCTTCGCCTCCGAAATAAATGTTTTTCAGAAACAAACATTATAACCGCTCTCACTCTGAATATACGAACCTAATCTGTTTTAGGGTAACATAAAAAGTAGAGAATATAAAGTTTCACAAAAAAATCAACCTCCCTTTTTATCCTCTTAGAGGTGGAATTTCGAAAAACCCTATTTAAGAGGATACCTACCCTTCAAACACCCCCCAAGTTTCATTTCTCTAGGACCAGCGGTTTGGGCCAATATGCCCACAGTTAGAGAGATAAATAATCAGTTCGCTTAATGAATTTAAAACTTAAGCACTTATTCGGCCGTGCCTAGTGTTGTTTGGCCAGATATTCAAGCTCTGTTGACTGTACCCCATAAATTTACAAGTGTTCATAACAGTGCGCTTACAGCTTTTAATACACACTCGAGAGGTTGGTCCGTTTACAACACACACACAATAGCTTTTATCTCGAATTGGAAATGACTGAGAGCATTTTATAAGTTTTAAGGTCCGGAGTTGGATGCACTAGTAACATTAACATAACTTTATATTCAGTGAAGTCGAGAGCAAACTTACTAGTGACGTCGTAAATTCTGCCAAACTTACAAACACGTTGGATGGAGATTCCGATTTGCAAGTTATAGCTGTCCATGAATTATAATCATGAATAAGAAGTTGAAGTATGGAAGATCATAAGTCGCGGGCCGATGAATCTTCAAATTTTTGTGGAAATGTTAAATACTTAACTTTGAATTGGGTTTTCAAATCCAGAGCAATGGCATATTTGTGTTTATTACCGAGTAGGTATGCACCAGCCTTCATTTTATAAGTGGGTAAAATAATAAATCTAAACTTAATAATTATCTCTTAGGATCAAAGAAAAAAACAAAGACCTAATTAGGGGAGAGTGTGGTAACTACGAACACCTAAGCGGAAATGCGAATTAAACAAAACCAGTATAAGATACGAATCATATTTATTGCTTACCATTTAGTTTAACAAATCAGTCACAAAATCTCATTAACAATTTTAATAAATTCAAATAATAAAATGAATATTTAGGACAAAAACAAAACCCCTGGTGTTCGGAATTACCCGAAGTGCGTGGGGTAATTTCGAACGTATCATGGGGTAATCACGGAAAAGAAAAATTAATGTTAAATAAGTGTATATAAATGTGAATACATACGATAAGTAATATTCCAATTAAAAACACCAATAAAGACACTTTCGCACCTATAATGATTATAGTAAAATGACGTTTCGGGGTGATGGTGAATTTTTGAGATTCCCCCTCGATTTGTTCGCGATTGCCCCGTGGGCTCAAATTTAAGAAACAAAATTCTGAGATTTCTGAGATACCTATTTTTATCACAACGCAAAATATATTGCTTGTAAAATACTCTTTGATTATGATGTATTTCAATATAAAATACAATGGAATTGTATTACACACGTAATAAGTTTTATAATAAAGTTTTTCAAGCAAAAAATTACATAAAATTATAACAAAAACTTACGATCGACTTACCGTTTTCAAGGAGCGCGGCCTCACTACACAACTGTGTGTTTGGCACTGAGCGCGAGCCCCCCTTGCTCCTTCTTGAAAGAAATTATCGACTATCCTTGTCTAACATGCTGTAACGACTTCGTTCAGGGTTACCCCGCGTTCGCGATTATCCCACTCTCCCCTACGTACGGTTCCATTAAGCATTACGACATGATTTCCTTTTGGTATTAGTATTTAACTCTTTGGAAATGAGACTACGACAACACCAAAGAGTAAAATACTTAAACCAAAGACAACACTTATGACAATGACATTAATACTTTTGCTACGGCGGCTAAGCCTTTGTAATATTTCGATATTGTTTAATTGCAATATAATTTAATGTCTTTGTTTAATTGGTACTTATTTAAATTTTCTTATTATAATCTTTTTAATTAGTAATTAATTTTAAAAGATGGCGGATGATGATGATGAAGGGAGTTTCGGAGGAGCCTTTGATGATGGACACTGGATTTGGGACGAAATTACACAAGCATTACTGTTTGTGAGGTATGGAGTCTTGCTACTTATTTACGTGTAGCATACGAATTAATTACTTCAGAAAGTTTACCGATGAGCTTTGCTATGAATGGGGTCGTGAGTGGAGACTGGGAATCAAATAGTATAGGCAGAATGCCCTCAGACTAGGTTGTGCACGATCGGTGCAGGCAGTTGGTAACAACTGGATAAATGTAAAGACGCCTAGCGGGACCCTTGATCCTTTAGGCAGCCCGAATAATTATGTTTCTGATTTTATGGCTCAAAGATAAATAAGTTAAGATAAATCCAAGCAAAGCTACCGCTACAACTAGAAGAGGTAGGGGATGAAAGTTTTTATGGAAATTAAAAAGATTGCGAGTTGTTATTTGAACTTCTTTTTATAAGTTATGGAGCTGAATGCACCCTGTCAGTTTAATAATAGTCTTTATTAGCAAAATGCAAGTTTGACACATTAAAGTACACATAAAAAAGGGTAAAGTACAGTCAATACAAAGTTTGGGCCCTGACTCCTGAACTAAGAAGATCCTGTATCTTAGGAGGCAGTGTTTTCACATAAATAGTGGACGAGCAAATTAAGAGCGTACTAGCAGACTCAGATAGTCAACTACAAGACATAGACTAAAAGGTAAGCAATATATCTAAATTAGTAACTATTTTAATTAGATAACAATGTTTGTAGTGAGTGTATGTGTGAAGTGTATGGTGTGGGGAGTCGTGTCATGAGTATATGTTTTGTGTGTAGGTGTTGTGTTGTGTTGTGTTGTGTTGTGTTGTGTTGTGTTGTGTTGTGATGAGTTGTGATGTGATGTGATGTGATGTGATGTGATGTGATGTGATGTGATGTGATGTGATGTAGTGTGATGGGGTGTGGTGTGGTGTGTGGGATGTGTTGAGTAATCATGCCTCTGTGTTTGTGGATGGAATTAGTAGGGGCAGCCCTCTGAGCTGTGATGTGATAGATTTAAGCGGTTCAGCAAATCCAGGCAAGTAGACTTTCAGTTGCCTCGTAGTCTTGATCTTTTATCCACTCCTCAATTGTAACTTTAACCCTGTAAGTATCCAATTCAATTATGTTTATTTTTTTATTTATATGTGTGTATAGGTGTGAGCCTAGAACATAAAGCGCCGGCCACACCGCCAGCTGGCGAACGGGCGAGCGACGCGAACGACGCCCTTTTCATACTACGTTCGTATCTTTCGATAGATCGCGGTGTGAACCAAAGTATGAAAAGAGGTGAAACGATGCGTCTTTCGCCCGCTCGCCCGCCCGCCAGCTGGCGGTGTGGCCTGCGCTTAATGCTGGCGTCTAGCGAAAGCGGTCTTAGTTTGCGGAGGGCTGTCCCTTACACCCTGTATTTACTAGTGTATTTATTAATTTAATAGCTGATCTTTACAGTGACCTGGCTCCCCAGCTGGTGGAAACTATACAAGTTGCAACCAAAGCGCCTACAGGCGCCATAGAGTTTAGAGACGACGTTGATTTAATTGAACAGGTGACAGCTGTTATATTTTTATCTATATTACTAATAGCAAGTGTATCTTACTTGGTTAGTACTATGTTTCTATCTACGCCAGTTTCCAGTACCTATACAACATAATCAATATGCCTATTTAGGGTGACTGGTAATTAGTGACCGATACAAACACGTGATTGTACTCATGAACAAACAACTTTCCCAAAGAAACTTTTTTTACACTCGTTCATTTTTATCCCAATAACACAACAGCCGTATGAAATTCGTGCGAGCGCGCGCCTTTGACCTATCAGCTGTTAGCCGCGTGTCTCATTACTATCTGATTACAATTTACAAAAGTCTTTGAATTTTCTCTTTTTCATATTACTGTTTAGCGGCATACCATACCATTGCTTCTTCTTCAACCTGGCGAAAGCAAAGGGCGGAAAAAAAGCAAATTAAATCTTAGTTCTTAATAATTCCTTACGAAAATACTTTCCGTTTATTTTATTTCTTCGAAAGTGTATTGAAGGACGTCGTTTGATACGCGTGGGGATTTGTGTTACTGCAGTTGTCGGCTCCATAACACCCTCGCAAGTTAGAAGTTTCCCCACTTATATCAAAATGTACTATTTTAGATCCGTTATCGACGTCGCTATCAAAGAAAGTTGCTACCAGGACAACCGGACATAATTACTCTGCAGGTTAATACGTGTGTTACTATCTATTTATATTTATAATAAAGGGAAATAATAAAGCAACCGAAAAAAACAACTTCCAAAGATCTTGGTTGACTGTAATACTACTTGGTTAAAATGAATTACCGAAAAATGAATATAAAATTAACCGTCAAAAATTGTTGTATTTAACAAACAAATATGAGCATATTAAAATTACAATTCTACGAAAAATAATTTAAAAAAATCCCAAAAAAAAATATATCGTACTTCCGAAAAAAATACTAAGTTTGCGAAAAAAATACTAAGTTTCCCAAAACATGTTCTGCTAAAGTAATCGTTTTCTTAAGCTCTATAACTTAGATGCATCCTAATTTATAGAGCTTAAGAAAACGATTATTTGTTAAGAGCGAGCGAAGCGAGCTCGGGACTTGGGGCAACCCGACTCCGGACAAGTTAGTTTCGAAGGGGATGGCTGGATTTTAGTTCGCTCGCTTTGGTCGCTCTTTAGACCCCGCCCATGCCCTTCGTGTTTGGTACACACGGCGGCACATAAAGCTGTACATTTCCAGTATAACTTGGCTATGCTTTGTATAGATTTCCTATACAATGAGAGATCCGCATAAACTGGTTTTGTATAGCTTGATTGGCCGTCGTGCGTACTATGAACCCTGCAAACAGAAATAGGAGCCCCGAGTAGCGGGGCTACGTCGACTATGCCTTTTTACATTTTGATATTTATCTTGACGTTGATTTTATTCCTGTTTTATTTATTTTATTGGTTGAATCGCAATTTAAGCTAGAGGAAAAAATATTACGTCAACAAATGCTGTATTGATTTTCGGCATTTTTAGTATTTTATTCGGTCGTTTCTTTACCCTTTCAGTTATCGCAAGATTAGTATTTAAAGCAGTAAATTTCATATTTTGAATATGCTCATTTTTTTTTCGGAGCTTTTGTTACTACTCTACTATGAATACATATTGTAAGGAGGACAACACACGCAGGAAATACCCGACCCGTTGCTGTACAGTCAGCCTTGAAAAGATGTAAACACGGACTATGAACCATTTGTTTTTGTGTTTTTTTTTTTACGTTTGTGCTTTTGTATGTATGTTTTGTGTTATATTTCTTATTTTGTGTGCAATCACTACATAGTATAAAACAAAGTCGCTTCCCGCTGTCTGTCTGTCCCTATGTATGCTTAGATCTAAACTACGCAACGGATTTTGATGCGTTTAATTTAATTAAAAATGCGGTATCATAGACTACTTATTTAATTAAAAATACGGTATCATAGACTATCTGTTTACTCTTACGCGCAGACAGACATAATTTATTAATTGTCATCACAACGATCATATCTTAAGGTAGTCAGTCACTGCATGGGAGCATTACCGTGCTTCAGTTTCAGATTTGACGCGAGCGAGAGAACGTTACATCAGTGAACTTGTATTGTTAACATTATTTCCGGAAAACCGATCATTACAACTGATAATGTGGATACGACTGAATCGATGTTAAGCTTTTGAACGTTTACAGTTCAAGTGAATGCTCCTTGATCAGTCAATCGAGCTGGTGCGGTATTGTAACGGAATGTTCAAAAATTAATTTCTTTCATTGTTCATAACACGCGAATGCTTCCGGTGAGTGGCCACCTTTAAAGGGCTAAGCGTCATTCGTTAGATTATATGTATTTAAAGTTCAACAAAAAACAAATGACACGTCTCTGACGTCATGCATGAAATGAAAAGGACAGAATCAAAGTTCTTGTTCTTCTATCAAACGAAGTTCGAGACATGTCAATCGTAGCAAGTCGTATGACATTGTCAGTCTGTGTACCTAGTTTTGGCCATACGGTGTTTGTATTATTATGTATCCGGCCTATGTAGGAGTTTTTTTTGTTTACTATGCTTTGTAGCTTTACATTGTAGATACAATTATAGAATAACGGTTGTAGACAATGAAATGGTTCCTAGTCCGTGTTTACATCTTTTTGGGGCTGACTGTACGATACGTTAATATTGTAGTGAAATAAAAGTCCTAGCCGAATATCGACCATGGCGGTCAATCTTAGAGAAGATAAGCCATCTATGCTGAAGATATTACAGTGCACAATTGAGCGCACAGACACAGCACTCTCGACGGTGCACTCCTTCTTCTCTCACTCTCATAGACCGAAATAATATTGGTTTAAAATTTCAGGACGTGAAAGATTTAGCATTGTATACTGCACCTATCAGTATTTTGAGCCCAATGCTTGTTAACCTGCTTCATATGCCAACTACGGAGAGGTTCCTCAGAGCACTTATTCTTTGCTGCGGTTATTATTTACAGGTAATAGTTTTATGAAGGAATATATATGTCTATTTTGTACTACACTTTTTTATTGATCTACAATATCAAAATGGTCTGAAGACAGTCTTCTGGGAGTTTGTGAGACTTTACTTTTTTCACATCTCTTACTTATACGTCATCATCTGCCTAGCCTTTTCCCAACTATGTTGGGGTCGGCTTCCAGTCTAACCGGATGCAGCTGAATACTAGTATTTTACATGGAGCGACTGCCTATCTGACCTCCACAACCCAGTTAATACTAGGTAATACGATAGCCCTTGGAAAGACTGGTTGTCAGACTTTTCGGGCCACTGACTACCTAACGACTGCCAAAGATCTACAAATGATACACGGGACCAACGGCTTAACGTGCTTTCCGAGGCACGGAGGAAACTCGGTAAGTAATGGGTGGTCCCCCATCCACAGACCAACCTAGGCAAGCACGGCTTAACCTAAAGATCGACCCGAGCGGCTGTTATTATTTAGCCACGAGCTCCTCTTGATCTCTTACTTATACGTGCCCACTACATATTCTTCGAGAGAAAACTCGTTCAGAAACCTGGGGCTATTCTTATACTGTTGTCAAATATTCGCAATAGTGCGAGGTTTGCACCGCCAATCGGCCTACCTTCTAAATTGGGCCCATAAGTGTGACGGCAATGGCCGTAGCAGCAGAAATGTAGACAACTTCTACATAGATACTACATACCATACATAACAACAAAAACATGGTAAATTTCCCATTCCTAGTGTTAATGATAATGTTACCGACCGTGATAGTTTAAAAACTTATATCTACATAGATAGGCTCCATCTACACTAATATCATAGAGAGGTAAAGTTTGTATGTTTGGAATTTAGGGGATAATCTTAGGAACTACTGATCCTATTTTTAATATTTTTATACGCAAACCCTGCTTAGGGAACTATAGCTGTTTTGACATGGAAAGAAAAATTCTAGTGCGAGCAGGGTTTGAACCTGCGATCTTCCGATTCAGTACACCGGAACTACTGAATCGGAAGATCGCAGGTTCAAACCCTGCTCGCACTAGAATTTTTCTTTCCATGTCAAAACAGCTACTGATCCTATTCCGAAAATTCTTTTACTAATGGGAAGCTACATTGTCCCCAAGTGTCATAAGCTATTTTACAACGCGGGTATAATTTTCTAACCATAACGCGAGCGAAGTTGTGGGCAAAAGCTAGTAAGTTATAATTCTTTAATAAAATCACCCAGATTGCAGATGAAATGGCAGAACGCATGATGGAGCTCCAAACAAAAGTGAGAACTCCTATGTGTGATCGAATCGAAAATATATACCGTGATAACTTAGCTGACCTAAGGGTCTTGGTTGCGAAGGAATATTGTACAATGCTTATTGGTACGTATATTACTGAAAAGACGTTTAAAAAATTACCTTTTCAAAGATTTCCTTAAATTAGAATTAATTTATGCCGTAGGGGGAGCGGAGACGAAGAAATTTCATCACATGGGTCCCCAGAAGAAACGTCGATCGTTGTCGGACAAAGACGCACGATTGTTCGAAACGTTACTACGAATGAGCATACAGATTGTTTGGCTGGCGTTAGGACGCAAAAGTTTTAATCGAATTGGTGATTTTGAATATTGTGTTCATATTTAGACCATCAATCTGAACAACTTTCTCCAAGGCATTATCGTCGTAATCGCGAAAACAGAAATTAGCTGCCCTGTACAAAATTTGAATACCTATTTCGCCCAAGACAGCTGAGTTTTTCAGTTTAGTGGTCCGTACCATCATCATCATCATCATCTGTCTAGCCTTTTCCCAACTATATTGGGGTCGGCTTCCAGTCTAACCGGATGCAGCTGAATACCAGTATTTTACATGGAGCGACTGTCTATCTGGCCTCCACAACCCAGTTAGTACTGGGTAATACGATACCCCTTGGTAAGACTGGTTGTCAGACTTTTTGGGCCACTGACTGCCTAACGACTGTCAAAGATCTACAAATGACAGCCGGGACCAACGGCTTCACGTGCTTAGTGGTCCGTACCTCACCCTTAAATATAACCACACTTTTTTATTACATGCTGTATTATTTGATTAAGTTTTTAATGAAATTGAACTAATTGTAGCTGATTTTTCATACTCGGAACTTTTCAGAACTAGAAATTCATCGATTATTTAAGTCTGAAATATTCAACAACGTGGAGCACACCTTGAGAACAGGATATATAGCGCAAATGGTACCGGAAGAGTGCAATGTGCTGCTTGGGCTTTGTGTCCGTCACGACAAAAAGCTTAACACTCGCTCACCGCTTATGAATGATGTGTTTTGTGACCGGTCAATGGATTACCGTTTAGTGGGACTTGGAGTTGTCCGGTATCCAGAGTGAGCATTTATTATTTATCTATATAACATAACGCCTGTAATCTCAGAAGGGTTAGGCCTAGGGGTGCTTAATACCAGTACACCCACATTTCGCTAGCTGCTTATGAGGGTGACCCTATTGCCATCAAACGGGTACAAATCTAGACTCTGTGGCTGCTGATGAAAAAACCCAATAACACTTTTCCTAATCTGGATCATTTACCTATCTTGTGCTTATTGTCAGTTACTTTTACTAATAGATCGTTGGGTATTCCTAAGGTTGACACCACGACTGATGTTTTTTCGTCTCTTGGTCGCTGAAGCGGAAGATAATTTGCAGGTTGCACAGAGGACACTGGGCATCATTGGAATGCCGCGTTTAGGATTTGATACGATGCTTAGGCCTGTCTTGCAAGTAGACACTTCTAAATCTAAAGGTTCTTTTGGGTTAGTATTTATAACAATATTACGAATTTGTTTTTTACTTAGCTTTTCTACAACATATTATACCGGAAGTCACCTCCACGTACAAAAAAACAGATTCGAAGATAGGTATCCTATGATGTAACATTGGGTAATAGTG
This sequence comes from Noctua janthe, assembly GCA_910589295.1. NCBI lineage: Eukaryota > Metazoa > Arthropoda > Insecta > Lepidoptera > Noctuidae > Noctua > Noctua janthe. The sequence continues at coordinate 9,286,973 of OU342560.1, forward strand.
TAGCTTTTAGTCAGTAATATATTTGTTTGCAATTGGAACTATATTTCCAGTTATTATACTTAAACCAATCAATTTTAACTGTTTATTAAATATTAGTTTAAGCAGTTGAATTTAGTAGAAGCAAAAATTGAGATTACACAACGTGTTTTTTTTTGATATCCCATAACTCTAGGGTTTATATTCTACTAGCTGACCCGCGCAACTTCGTCTGCGTCATATAAGAGATAGAGAGGGTTAGAGAGAGTGGGAAGTCACCTATAATAAAATTCTAAAGAAGCACATCACACACACATCATTCCGCATAATGAAAATGCGCACGCGGTACTTGATCATTATTTTGCTGCGGAGTTATTTTAAAACTGTAATACCTCCTAAGACGTTCATTGAAATCAAATGCGGCAAGGGCAATTTTATTCAAAATTATAAAAAATAAATAATAAAATTAAAATTATAAATAATATTTAATTTCGTTTTTTTGGATAAGGATAATTTTAATGTTTACAAAAACACCTTCGAAAATAATGCATTATTTTGGAACAAATTTAATTACCATAAAAAGACAGACATTAATGCTATCACGGACTGTTTTTTAGAACTATTTAAGAGGAACAATTCCGCCATACTACTTATGACCGGATCCGACAAGTATACAATGTGCTCTTAAAGTATCGGTAACCAAACACACTGTATATCTATAATTTACCACACAGCAAATGCAAACTTGCCCTCCATGAATTCCTCCTGAATAAAACATACGACGAGGCTGAATAGTACTTAGTAACACTTACCTGAAACTAGTCCTATTTCTTTTTTATTCAAATGCACACACACGTTCAAACACACATACTCTTACACAAGCGCACTCGCACTCACTCACTTAAGGCGAGGTTACCCCGAGCGCCGTATGCATCAATCGCTTACCCCAGCCCCCGCACGGAGAGGCGATACGTAACAAATTACGCGGCGCGAAAACGCGGGCGCTTAGCGCACTGGTCATGAGTTCACGAACTCGGATAGGTACTAAGTTGCGTTACAGGGTAGAGCGATGCAGTAAAACAACTTGAATTGATATGTATAAGTTCACTTTGTTTTATTTTTATAGAAAGTATTGGTTATAGATAGATTAGGAACCTACGTATTCTATAACGTGAACCTAATTACTAACAATTAAAATAAATAGATATAATTAAAAATAAGAAGGTATACTTATTTATTTATTATTATTTATAGAATACGTAGGATCCTAATCTATCTATAACGTGAACCTAATTACTAACAATTAAAATAAATAGATATAATTAAAAATAAGAAGGTATACTTATTTATTTTTGTGAATAAGGTGAATTTAAAATCTGACTGACATGAATACGGGTATGATTCAAAACTACACGCCACGCGCCATTCGTTTTTTAAAAAATTTATGCTTTACTTTTTTTTCGGTTTTGTTGTCATGGGTTTCGTTTTCGTGGTTTTTGGGGTCGCTGATAACTAAAATTAGGCCAAAATGAAAATCCATGATGCTGCCGACGAAAATTTTCTGTTTTTTCGTCATGGGTGTCATTTTTATGGTTTTCGGGGTCGCTGATAACGAAAATTAGGTCAAAATTAAAATTCAAGATGGCGCCAATTAAAATTTTCAGCTTTATCGTCATGGGTGTCATTTTCATGCTTTACGGGGTCGCTGATAACGAAAATGAGGTCAAAATGAAAATTCGATAACACCAAAAATTATTTTTTTGTTTTTACGTCATGGGTATCATTTTCATGGTTTTCGGGGTCACTGATAACGCAAAATAAGTTCAAAATAAACAGAAACAAAAAAATTTTTTTTTTCATCAACTCCGAAAACCATGAAAATGACACCCATGACGAAAAAACCCGAAAATTTTCGTCGGCGCCATCTTGGATTTTCATTTCGTCCTCATTTTCGTTATCAGCGACCCTAAAAACAACGAAACCGACACCCATGACGAAAAAAACAGAAAATTTTCGTCGGCGCCATGTTGGATTTTCAATTTGTCCTCATTTTTGTTATCAGCGACCCCGAAAAGCACGAAAATAACACTCATGACGACAAAACTGAATTTTTTTATTGGCGCCATCTTGAATTTTAATTTTGTCCTCATTTTCGTTATTAACGACCCCAATAAGCACGAAAATGACACCCATGACGACAAAACCAAAAATTTTTGTCGGCGCCATCTTGGATTTTCATTTTGACCTAATTTTCGTTATCAGCGACCCCGAAAACCTTGAAAATGACACCCATGACGAAAAAACCGAAAAAAGTAAAGCATAAAATGCAGAGGAAGTTAAATAAAAAAAATTAAAGTGATTTTATCTTTAATATGTAAATAAGTCAACAAAATAAAAAAACTATTAGGTACACACGGCGGCACATGAAGCTGTCATTTCCAGTATAAATTGGCCTCGCTTTGTATAGATTTCCTATACAATGAGAGATCGGCATAAACTGGTTTTGTACAGCTTGATCGGTCGTCGTGCGTACAAAATACGATATCGACGATTACTCATTCTATCTCGTTCTCCCCTACATACTTTCTTTTTCTGCCCATGTCGAACTCGATAATCTTCGGCTTACCGGGCTCCCTACAAAACTTTTTTAGAACTCCTTACAAAAGAAAAATATTGGAATAAATGTTTTGATTTTAGTAGGCCAGTTACAGGCAGTTTTGAATTGTTGAAAAAAAGATAATAAAATGAAGCTACAGTCCCATTCAAAAGGCATAATAACTGTAAAAGTACTGTAGTTGCCCATTCCAAAGTTACCGAAATTTATAAATAATATTGCGAAATCATAAACAGCGACTTTTGCTACGACACAATAAAGTTCAATTCGGGCCGCGCAGCGCTAATTATCTACAGTTATATTCTCCTAGAAGCTACCTCTCTTTCTAATGCGTAACTCTTATCTTATACCTTCTGACTACGTTCCCTATTAGGTACCTACTGTACTTTTGTGAACAAATGACATTTCAAATAAACCTAGGCTCGGTGTTTACTAAGTATTATTTTTTACAAACTATTTTTGGCTCAGTTCGTAACAGAACTTAGCGGGGGTGGGGTGGCGGGTTCGAAAAATTGGCACACGTCCGACCTCCAACGCGTTCCGCTCGGGACTGAAGCACGCGATGCGAGTATGAAATGATGAAAACAGCAAATTTTGGAAACGGTGGTATAGGTTTTTTTAATATTTCAAATTATGATCGCCGTGTACTGTCACATTTTTTACGACCTTTATAATGGTATAAGTTTTATTGTTAAAAACCTAATATAACTCAAATGAAGTAATATTAAAAACCATCATTTAGACTTGTCTTTGCGATTTAATTGGATGCAACAAAGTGCAAGTAATCGTGTATCGCTGTACCGAAATATCTAGATCGAAGTGTGAAATATGTAATATATTTTTTTCAGAATTTAAATCCGTGCTATATAGGAATAAAGCACAATACAAAACGACGTTTATCTGGATAACCTCACCTTAAGCAGCTTGATATATTTTCCTTAGTTTACAAAAAATAAGCATCTGAACGCACGCATATATATTTGACAACCAATGTGTGTCATTTCTTTTTAATTACTGACATTATTCGACATTTTTTAAATCTAAAATACGCCATTATCCGAATATTGTGGATAAATCTTGTCGATTCGAAACCTTTATTTAAATACGTTCTTTAATTTGAGGGGAGAGTTTACCGAATATAAGGGATTCACCACTCCTCGTTTTAATTTGTTTTCATCATCATCATTTCAGCCGAAATACGTCCAGTGCTGGACTTAGGCCTCCGCCAAGTGTCGCCATATTGACCGGTCCCGTGCGTCTCGCATCCAGCGGATTCCTGCAACCTTTACCAGGTCATCGGTCCACCTAGTGGGAGGCCTTCCAACGAAACGTCTTCCGGTTCGCGGTCGCCACCCTAGAACTTTTCGGCCCCATCGGCTTCCATTCTGCGATCAATGTGCCCTGCCCACTGCCACTTAAGTACGAATTATTAATTAATATTAAATGCACTTAAGTTTGGCTATTCTTCGGGCTACGTCCGTAACCTTGGTTCTCTTGCGTCCTTATTTATGATTTGATCACGCAAGTAAACTCCGAGCATAGCCCTCTCCATTGCCCTTTGGGTGGCTTTAAGCCTTCTGATGAGGCCCATTGTGAGCGACCACGTTTCGGTCCCCTAGGTAATCTATACTAAATATCCGTAATAAACTGGCAACGCACACTGGTCATAGACTTTCGTCTTGAGACACTGCGGTATGTTGAACGAGAAGATACCACGCAACTTCCTTCAGCCGAGTCGGATTCGACGATTGACCTCTTTCTCGAAGTTAGACCTACCTAACTGGATCGTTTGTCCCAGGTTGTAGTCGATTATGTCTAATTTGTTTTATTTAATTTAAATTTTAGATTTTGATTTTTAGATTTGCGTTTTGTTTTATATTCAATTATAAGCGCATACATTATTATTGTAATGCTCAAATACGGCGTCGAAACTATCTCTTCTAAATACAGATTGCTCAGCAATCTAGCTAGGAGAGCAGCGATTCACCCAGCAATTGGTTGTACCTACAACATGCAATTATTAATGCATACTTGGTAACTCCCTCATGTACCACAAAACTTTTAAGTACCTACGTTAATAAAAAATATTAGTATAATATATTATTAATAACTTTAGTCAAAATAATTGTATCAAAATTAAAATTTAAAAAACTTCCCTCGCAACAAAGAAAGCTAACAAATATTTGAAAAGTCAATAAAATGGCTGAGCCGGTTTTTGATAAAACATGTCTAACCTCACTTGAAAATATTCGATTATTCATCACCACTTTCACCCTCATGTCTAAAATGGCTGAACTGATTTTGATAATACGACTCTAATTGTAATATACACATCATCCGCTTTCATTTGATACCCCCCTTGGGTATATTTGAAATAATTCGATTTTTCATACCCACTTTCATCCCCCATAACTAGTAAATGGCTGCACTGATTTTGATAAAACCTCTAGACAATCTAAGAACTATCGCCAAGAGACTAGCTTTCAAATAAAAAAAAGTTGCATCCAAATCGATTCACTTGCTTAAGAGCTACGGTGTCAGAGACAGACACACACATTGCGGTCAAACTTATAACACCCCTCTTTATGCGTCGTTAAAAACATTGTAAACCGGCGCGAATATTTCGACGGGCTGTCAATGTTACTGGACTGGGCCCATAAAGCTAAGAAAATGCGACGTTGTCATATTTCATTAACAATCGTGACTTTGTCGAATTATTTTGTTTGGAAATGAAAACAAAAACATGATAACTGAAAAATAATTCGCCAGTTGATTCATTGATATGGTCTCATTCATACCCTAGAGTTATGGGATATAAAAAAGACACCTTGTGATAAAATAAAAAAACTTAGCTATAGTTGATTTCTTTTATTATTCTTATAATTAATTCTTTATTTTAGTAAAACGCAGGGATCAAGCGTCAGTTCTCACGGCTCGAGAAGTTCTGTAAGAAAACTGAAGAAGCCTTTATACCCACGTATTGAAATTCCTGAAATCGATTCGAAAAAGTAAGTGCTGCCCTTCACGTCTTTACACTAAAACAGTTGACGATCAGACTATCACTGCATACATTAAATTTTAATATTGATTCAATTGTGGAATCAATAATTAAAGGCTAGAGGTTTAATCCTAAATTCCTAACTAATATTATAAATGTGAAAGTAAGTTTATTTGTTTATTAGCTATTCGCGCCTAAACTACTGAACCGGTCATCCTGAAATAGTCTAAGAACCCACGACTCTAAACCTAGCTCGATAAGACTACCAGATGATATATAAGGTCTATCTTTACATACACGAAATATTTTAAGAGTAACTTCTATAAGTCGTAAAGTCACCAAAAAACGAAAAAAAAAAATATTATGAGGGTTTTTTTTTTAAGAAATTATTATAATTATAAAATTTCTTGTGACATTTTGCATAAAATCTTTACTCCTTATTCTAACAATGAAGAAGAATACGACGTAGTAAACTAGCGTAATGGATGTTGAAAAATAATTAACATAAATCCTGGCAAAGCTATTAAAAAAAAAAAAAAACGATTTCTAGTATGATTAGACTCCTAAGTTTCGTTTGTTCCTCGGAACAAGGGAAGGTTAGGACTATACGATAATGCAGTGCTGTAAGTCCCCCTGATTGGCCTTATCAGTGTCAATAGCATGTTAAGCGACGCCTCGTACTTAGGTATTTAGTATGATCGATCTCCTCAAAAAACCAAAGCTTATCGTCATCATTCATTCATAATTTTTTTTTAGCTTCTCTTCCTGTTTGTGGAGCCCCCTTTTCTTTTTTTTCGGATGGGAAATCATCGAATGACCCTCCCTCCCTCCCCGCCGCTCTGGGTAGAGTTGAACGGAGTGTCAGACTTCTACTGACTAAAACCCATCTATGTTCCTTCTTTGCCCTTTGTGTTCCAGGGCCGCGGTATCTCTTTCGAACAGTCCCGCAGCCCTGGCTAGCATCGGCCCTTGCGGAACCCTTTCTTGTTGCTGACATCTCTATGAGGGGCGTGGAACACTACCGCGCCGTCGACACAGCCTGTCGTGAAAAGACGGCGGGACGGCGACCTAGCCCATTACTTACGTCCACAGGCCCATAGGGAAGCCCTCTTTAATCTTTTATTTTTGTATAAAAATCGTAAAGCGGTTCACAGCATAGCACAGACATAGTCTACCAACCAAGTTTCAACTGTGTAGTCCTAATAGTTTCGGAATAAAATGGCTGTGACATACCGACGAACAGACAGACAGACAGACAAACATGACGAATCTCTAAGTGTTCCGTTTTTGCCATTCGGCTACGGAACCCTAAAAAGTACTAATAACAATATTACTCTTAATTAAAAATTCTTATTCTTATGAGCTAAACTATTCTTTCTTTCGCCTTGAGCATTTAATATTAATTAATAATTCGTACGTAAGTGGCAGTGGGCAGGGCACATTGCTCGCAGAACGGATGACCGATGGGGCCGGAAAGTTCTGAAGTGGCGACCGCGAACTGGAAGACGTTGCGTTGGAAGGCCTCCCACTAGGAGGACCGATGACCTGGTGAAGGTTGCAGGGATCCGCTGGATGCGAGACGCACGGGGCCGGTCAATGTGGCGACACTTGGGGGAGGCCTATGTCCAGCAGTGGACGTCTTTCGGCTGAAATAATGATGATGATGATGAATAATTCGTACTATTCTTTTCAAGTAATTCTTATTCTTATAAACTACTTCTTTCTTCTTAGTAACTATTCTTACGCTACTTTTCGTCATCCGAATCGAATGTAACGAAGTCGAATTCATCTTCACCGTTTTCTTCGGTTTCAACTTGCGACCGTGTCATGCAAGTCATGCTTTCAATTTTCACGTGTACACATCGAAAGGAACCGGGTGAAAACTGAATTGAAACGCCAAATCCAGCTGCGCGGAGGGCGACCTTCAATCGCTGTAGCAACCACTTTCTTCTCTGTTTGGAAAATGCAGCAGTGGTTTTTCTTACAGAGATAAACCTCCCTTGTTCCGAGAAACAAACGAAACTTGAGAGTCTTTATCATACTAGAAATCGTTTTATTTTCAATAGTGTTGCCAGGTTTTTTGCATTGTAGCGTCGCCATTTCGTGTTCCTCCTTTAATGACTAACTATATATTTACCATCTGGTAGTCTTATCGAACTAGGTTTAGTGTCGTGGGCTCTCCTACTAAAAGAATCAGGGCGAAATCTTAACATTAAATTGTACAGAAAAAAAGTGTTCATTTAGAGGGTTCAAAATATTTTACAATGTTGAGAATACATTACCAGGACTAGATTGATGCTTATCTTATTTTTAAAACCTCGCATAATTAAGATATTTCAACATGAAATCAGTTTTCCGTTTCATCTGGTTGCTATTTTGTATTTATGACAAAACTGACAGAAAAGGTGATGCGTTGTCACTGACTACATAGAAGAATGTGGCGCATAAAATAGCCGCCATATTCATTCATCATCATTCAAGAAAACCACAAAAAAAATTTAGCGCGCAAACGTTTGACAGCAGATCTACCAGAAAATTCGGCGCAAAACATGGCGACGCGGTCACGCATTGTTCAGCTTATGACGTCACACAAAAGTGCTGTCAAAATAAGCACTTGACAAACTGTAGTTGTTAACCGACTTCCAAAAAGAAGAGGTTATCAAGTCGAATGATTTTTTTTATTTTTTTTTGTGTATGTTCAGCGATATCTTCGCCAATTGTGAACCGATTTTGATGATTCTTTTTTTTTTGTTATCCTATGCAGCTACAAAAAGAAACAAAACTGTTTTTCACACGTGTGTGTCGATATTATAGATATGTCTAAAACTATTCTTTCTATAGTAAAATATCCGCCTCAATAGGTATATATCTATGCTCTGGTCTGGCGGGGCTTACACTGACAGCCATCGTTTCGTTTTGAAATAATGAGCTTCTCGAAAATCTATTCACTTCTAACGTTATTTTTTATTGTGAGGTTATAACAATATTGTAAATGCCTGAAGGTACTCTTTAGGCACCCAAGAGTACAAGAATTAGAATTTAAACTTCTCTAAACATCATTATTTTTTTTGTACAAATTCTGCCCTGATCCTTTTGCATATACGTTGTCAGGTGTACAGAAACGGTCATAGGGTTCCCTAATCCCGAAAAAAAAAGTACTGTTTCCGAGGAAAACAACAATAACGTTCTTATGATAATAGATGGCGCCACGTGTCTTTCGAATCATGATTGAATTACATTATTACAAGCAGAGTACAACCCAAAATTGTCAAATTCTAAATTAATGTGAGCGAAGCCGAAGTACTTAGAACTTTCTTATTGTTAGTGTAGTAGCAACATAACACATTATGGAAGTTCTGAGTAAAACTACCAATATAGGATTTTTTCATCCACTATTATAACCAGTAATAGAGCCAATTAAATATCTGTCAAAGTCAACGAAACGTCATGCGTTTGATTTTTTTTCTTAGGATATTCTTCCCGCCTTCTTTCCCTGATGAGATTGAGAAATGTAACCCGGTGAGTAACGTCCAACTGAAGCGCTGGCTAAATAGACTCACGAAACTACTTGGCCCCACCGCTCATCACTAGACTTATCTGCAAGATTATTTAGATAATAGTTTTATTTTATATTTGGACATGTGTGTTTTAATTATTATTTGAATCCTTAAGTTCCGAAGTATCGAGAAATCTTTCGATTTTTTTTACGTCCTTCTAGAGCCCTTGAATAAGATTGAATAAATCAAACTATTAAGACTGAAGTTTGCTTTAAAATCTAATAGCGCCTTGTATGCTAATGACAATAATACGTATAATATTTCCCAAATCATACACACAATTAGGTACACTCATATTTTGCCTGTTATTGTTATCCGGATTTCCAGTACGCAACAAACACCCTATATAACATGACTGCCAGACATGGGTTCGGCTCCTGGACTCAGTAACAGTTGCGTTAACGACCACTAAACCAACGAGGCATTCCTATCATTTATCCATTTGATAAGTTCCTGAATATTTCTTCAAGGACTCCTAATTTCTCGTATCTTGCATTATGTATTACAAATCAATTTGCCTTTGACACGATAATTGCGTCTTGAACAGCCGGCACGCTATTACAGCATTTGACGGATTTCTGAAAGTTCGACATTTAGAATTTATCGTTAATATTCGGTTGTTGTTAGAAAAATAATTACTATACGGTCGTGAAGGCTGTCTCAGGCGTCTGTCTCTCCGCCGACGGTTAGCGGAAAGTGAGTGGAGTAAGCAACTAGGAACGAGTTGATTGTTTCGTGTCTCTATACTCGGAACTGATACCGCCATCTTATTATTGCACATACTCAATTTCTCTAATGGTAACCTACAGCGTGTGGCAGCCTAAAGTGTAGTAGTAAGTGTAGTGTAGTGTAACATTGACAGGAGTGGGCTCCTGTCAATGTTATTTAAGGGCAAAGTGGCGAAGGTTCCATAGAACTCGATTCCTACCAGCTTCCCTTTGAAAAATGGCACAGTCAGTATTCTATAGACAAATAATAATAGGTCTTTACCTATGTAATTGGAGATTTAATAACCAGCATTTTCAGATTTAATTATCTGTGGATTGGCGCGCAATTCGAAATTCAAATAAATTTTATTCGAAAGCCGTGTTCTTTTTATTTCAAATTCAGTCATTTGTTTTTAGACAGTTTTTTGTTTTTGTGAAATTGTGGTAGTTTTTGGCGCCAGGGATAAACTGAAAATTCGTACAATTTTCGAATATGAATTCCTACGTGGACATACCGCTGCGCAAACAACACGAAACATTAACGACGTGTATGGGCCTAACACTGCTTGTATAAACACGGTCCATTATTATTTCAATCGTTTTAAATCTGGAAATTTTGAGTTGAAGAATGAGCCTCGCGGTCGGCCGGTAACTATTGTCGACAATGACGAATTGAAGGCGGTAGTGGAAACGGATCCAACTCAATCTACGGTTGAGCTTGCTGCGGGCCTTGGAGTTAGTGTCTAAACGACATTGAAGCACTTGCGTCAAATCGGAAAGATAAAAAAGCAAGATAAACTAAAATAATATTTCATACAAATCTCCAATTTCATAGGTAAAGACCTAATATAATCACGTTAAAGATATGTACTCCGGCTTACCTCTTACAAAAATTGACCCTTCGCTACTGCAAGGACTACACTTTAACTAACTTATCTGTGCAGGCAGGAAATCACAGCACTAAAATAAATGTACCAAGTTTGCAAGCAACACCTCTTTAGAATGCTCACTTAAAGTGGTCATACTATATGCTGCACTATACTGATGTTTCTTGTTCACTATATAGAACTAAAGAAAGCCTGAAAATACGACAAAAAAAAAAAAAATAAATCATCAAGTGTGTCTTACATCCTTCTAATTGGAAGGATCTCGTCAAGATTTTAGCACACAATAAATATAAGCTGGCGATGATACGCGAGGGTGAGGGGAGGGCTAAGGGTGCACTTTGAAAGTGTTTGTTGGACCGTAAGCGAGATTCACTCGGCCGTCGGTGAACCGCTCATGGGTTCCTAACGAATTCATACACCACCGATGTAGTGGAAACTCGGGCAAGGGCGAGATCATATTATTAGATACAAACAAGAGCTCCATGAAATTGGATTAGGTATGTTAATAATTTGCGGCCTGTAACAAGGTCAGTAATTTCTAATTGAAATGTACGTTGATAGGGCTGTTTTAATCTTGGGATGAAAGTTTATCCACCTGAATAAGTAGTACCTAGAACCTGGTTTTGTATGAATTTTAATAAGTATTAGCTGACCTGAAAGGCGACAGATGTTCTGACCACGTAAAATTTTCGATTTTCCGCGTTACTTCAGAAATTTTTGTTTCCCTAAAAACCAGTTTGGATTACTAATATAAAAAAGTGCCAAATTAGACCAGCTGTTTTCAAAATCTCGTGATCCGCTTACCAATGAAAATCATTTCTTTTTCACAGATTATGGAGGCATATAATATATTTCACATGTGTAAAATAAGATAGTTCGATTAACGTTGGCTTAACGTATACAGGGTGGAAACTTTCAACGGCAGTAAGGGGAACTACCTCAACCTTTGCATATACACGAATATGGTCTTAGGAATGGTCTCACGAAAAATTATGGATAGTTTAGCCATAATTTTTCGTGAAATTTTGAATTTGGCATAAAAAAAATGTTTTGTGTAAAATGGACATTTTCTTGCTTACTGTACATTTTTAAAAATCTGTGATGTGGGGATCAAAATTTCATGAAAAATTATGGATAGTCTGCTAAGACCATTTTTGTGTAGCTGCAACGGTTAAGGTAGTTTCGCTTATTGCCCCGTTGAAAATTTCCACCCTGTACACTATTAACAAGTAACATGGTGGATATCTGTAGTAGTAAAGTACTGCAGCTGCCAAAGAGCCAAAACTTTTCACGACATCTATCAAAGGCAGATGCGGCTGTTGTGTCAATGGGCTATTCTGACGTATAATTCACATAAGGCAGTATTTAAGCCGGCACCAGGGGTACTAAACATTTACGATACGTCGTTCGTCCTCTATCCCGGACAAGTCCAATCAAAGTTGCAAGTCCGAGGACTTAGAGCAACGATATTATGTATGACCCTGGATTACCAGATGGGGTGTTTGTGTGTAGGATGCAACTTCTGCTATTCATTTTGGTCATAAATGCAGATAGACGTTTCACAAAGTTTTTCTCATAATCAACATGGAATTATAGTTAAGAGTCTTCGACATCTATTTTGGGATTTGAATTAAGTGTAACTGCAACCTGTGTTGTTTATTAGCAGAACTATAACAACTACAAAAGTCATTTGCGGGGATTTCTTATCGACAAAATTAAAAGCCATTTCAAACAATTATTCATCCCTTATTTCATCTCTTATTCTCTTTTTAGTGGATGGATTTTCAAAGATCCTTCCTTGGTGGTTTGTTTATAGAGACGCGGCACTTTGCGCGGCGCGTTGCGCGTTTTTTCCGTTTACGGAGAGGCGGCACGTGTAGCAGCCTGTGTTATCATTATCACACGGCCAAACACAAACTTATGGCAATGTAAGATGTTGTTTACGAAGACGCGGGGCGTGCACCGCCTCGTTGAACGCCGCTTGCGACGCGGCGGTGTCATCTGCCATAATATGTTCGTATTTGCGCGTGTGACACCGCGTGCACCGCCGCGTTTACCGTGGCGGTGGCGGTGACATTTGCAGGCAACGCTGCATTTCAAGCAAACGCGAGTAAAATCGCTTCTTCGTAAACGCCAACATACATCGCCATATGTTTGAATTGAAATCGGGCCGCGCCGCACAACTCGCCGCGCCGCGCCGCGTCTCCGTAAATGAGCTCTCAGTGCTCAATTTCGTTTTAAACGTACTCTTGAGCAAAATTGTTTGCTTCTCTCCATTGGTTTAGGCTGTGCCTAGAATAGGTAGAATAAAATGAAGTAGAACATAGTAGCCTAAACATATCGTCAGCCAGAACTTGAAAAAATCGAACAGCCACATTTCCAGTTTCAGAAGACATGTTTTTATTAAAAATTACGCGAGTTGGTTCTAACTAGGACAGTGGACATAGGTGAACTTAAATATACACGAGAAAAATTGATCCTGCAGTCGAGAACGTGCCGGGGTAACTCGAGCGAACCAGTTAACTTTGGAAACGGTTAAGTTTAGAGGTTAACAAAAAAAGAACGTAAGAAACTGAATAAAATTCTGTAACCCAATTTTTATTTTGATAGTAAGAATAACAAAATGTTTCGAACGATTTCACGATTGTGTATCTAGCATCGTTATGTAAAAAGAATCATGCATGAAATATTGTATTATTTTTATTTTTCGGATTTTACTGAAAACACAAATCAAGTAGCACGTAATCAATGTGAGTTAACCAACCGCAAGTAGTTATAACCTATTGTTTGTTTTTACGTAACATAATGTTGCTAAAGCAAATAATCATTTTATAGAGCAAACACAGCATAGCTAACACGATAATGGCGATTCAAACAACATTATTTGACAATAAAAAACATCACGCCAATTTGTTACGTAAAAAATCCAGAGCAGACGATATGAAAATATTCATGTGCGACGAATGGCCTTGCATTTGTGTCAATAGGTCCATTGACGTTTTAGGAGCACAAAGAGACTTACTATTGGTCCCATTTAAGAGCCATTAGCTGATAGGCATCTCACGCGGCAAACGCGCACGTAAACACTCCTATAAAACCAAATAAAATACACAATATTCTTCTCTAAACGTTAAAACTATAGTGTTAGTGAAAATGGCAGTGGTTCCTATGTCTGTTGAAAAGGAATACGAAAAGTTAAACGTGAAAAAAGAGGATATTCAGAAATTGATGACATGGTTGAGTGAGCAGGCGCATCTGCCACATCAATACATCACTGGTAAAGTACTTAATTTATGGTTATTATTCTATTGCAGTCAATAAAATTTCTATAAATAAAGTTAACCTACTTTGTTTTTACGATACAATTGTTTGAAATAGTTTAACCCAGCTTAGCCTAACAACACGATTTAATAACAGCATAAACATATCAATTAAAGTATAATTGTTTGGATTTCCCGGAATATAACTATAAACTACGGCTAATACAGAGGTATAATTTTCAGAATTGGACGTGATATTAGCATATCATAGTTGTGCATGCGACATTGACTTAACCAAGCGGGCCATCGATGTCAACTACACGCTAAAGACATTGTTCCCGTTCTACCAAAATAGAAAAATTGATGATTGTCTGGAGTTGGCACTTCAGACTTGGTACGTATGTACCTATTGCGTGATATACAGTAATTGGTGAATTCAGATCACTTAAGAGGCTGATCAACAGCTGACTAACTTCTTAACAAATATTTATTTCAAGAAATGTTCGGTATATGAAGTTAAAAATGCTTTCGAATTCAAATGAGATTATACGAATAAACTTTGTTGTTATGTAAAACTGTTGTCGTGTCTAACATTTTTTATTATATGATGTTTTTTGGTTCTTTACAGGTTAATTTTTCCGCTACCGACACTAACAAAACAGGGTTTCAGACCAATATATTGTGAACTCTTAGATGCAGATCCAAAAAAGTTTGTCTACAGCGATGTTATCAAGTAAGATAGATTATTTCAGTTAGGTATCATTAATACCATAATCAGACTAAGTGTTCCCACTGCTGGAACACAAGCTTCCTCTCTGTATATCGGAGTGGGCCATAGTCCACCACCCGGGCCCAGTGCGGGTTGGTTCATGTCACACTTCTTCAAAGGTTCTAGGACATTCTAGGTTTTCTCACGACTTTTCCCAGCTTTCAGCCTAACGTTAATTCGAAAAATAAATCAATCCGAAAATAATATCAAAAAGACAGACACACATTTTATTTGTCTTACTTTTTCAGGGTTTTTTTAATGGTAATAGATCTGTGGCAGTACGAGCAGGGGACAGTGCCAGGTGTCGCTCTTATAGTGAATCTAGACAGAGTGTCACTTGGTCATATATCAAGGGTCAACCTGAGTGTGGCACAACAGTTTTTCTATTTCTTGCAGGTACGTTTCTTATAAAGTAATTTTACTTGCGATGTAAATACGAAGGTGAACTCGGATACCTATAGGACTATCTCATTAAGTGTGTTGCCATAATTCTGATACAGTTAGTATGCGTCATCCCACTGCTGGGCAAAGGCCTCTCCCCATGACTTAAAGTTGCTACGATCCAGAGCTAATGTGCCATAATAATGGTCTAGAATTCTTTTCCATTGTCTTTGACAAAGATACGATCTGACCTACTTTTGACGTACCTGTATATCCACTATCTTTTCATAATTGTTTTTGTTTTTAAGATGCCAGGAACTTATATTAATTTTGAAATGCCTGCAACAGATTTACTGCCAGTTAATCTTTTGCAAAAACAATAACTTTATTAGTGAGTTAAAGTTTTCAAAAGGAAGAGAGAGAGAGACTAGAGTTTCTCTTTTTAGTTAGAAACTTGTTAAATCTGACTATCGTTTTCAGGAAGGTATGTTTGTGTGCCTCAAAGAATTCTACTTCATCAATGCTCCAACATTTGTTGATAAATTACTTTCTATGGTTAAACCGTTTATGAAGGATGAACTGCTCGATGTATTGAAGATTTATCAAGCAGACTCCAATACCTTGGAGGAGAATATATCTTCAGAGGATTTGTTCAAACACGATAAAAATGATCTAAAAGGTATGAAAATCAAATATTTTATAGTATCAGAATAACGTAAAACTGCACCGAAACCTAATACATATTAAAAATTGATTATAACCGTAGCTTAATTATTTCAGATGAAATGTGCAACAAACTAAAAGCCAACCACAAGTTCTTTGAAGAAGAAGCACAGAAAAGAGTTGACGAATCAAAGAGGCCGGGCGGTCCCAAAACTTTGTGCAATTTCTTCCCTAGCATGGAAGATACGTTCAAGAAACTAGAGATAGATTAAAATAATACCATTACACATATCTCAGGTCTGGCTGATGGTGGGGAACTTAGAGAAGACTTGAAAAACAATAATATACAAACTGATTTAAGGACAAAATAGAAAGATACAAAAATAGCACGACGAGCCCAACATAAAGATATGAATCACTTATATTAATTATCTTCCGATTAACCACTTACGGATTGCAAAGAGTAGTGTAATGATTGTAGTACAAATATATATAGATATAATGCAGCATGTGTATTGACACTGTCACGTGACAACACGTGCAGGTCGCTGCGCGGGTAGCAAGTGACACAAAGGAAATTGCTTCTTTGCATAGCGGTGTGCTTGCCACTTTTGCAAAACGACCAAAAATCCGAACACACGTAGGTAACACATATATTATACTCTAATGATCTATATAGGTATTTTGAAATAGTTATTCACTTATATGTTTTATTTTTAATATAGTAAGGCTTCTTTCATATAAAAGCTTTTTATTTGATCCCAATAAAAAAAGAACTGAAACACCCCCCCCCCCCCCCCCCTCTATTAAAAGTTTAATTTTAAGTTATAAAATATTTAGTCGACTCGTGTAAAAGTTAGTTTTAATTTCCTCTCGCAGTGTATCGGAGTTTTAAATCTTAGTTCTGATGCTCTTCATAAGTTTGTGAATTCTTGGAAAGTGTACAATCTTTAGTTGCGGAGCTGGTATCGGCTAACCAACGCTTTTGTCTGGAAAATTGAGGTTACAGAGCGCACAATGTATCAACGTTTTCGTCGCATTCGCATTCTATTGATACAATCATTTCGTTCGCAATGGCGTAATGGTCGAAAATAAAATACCTAAAACCGGACTGCAATCGGTGCACCATTGTCCCTAAATAGTGCACAAAAGAAATTCGATTTTAGCGAAAAGCTTCCATTCTCTTGTAGATAAAAGAATAACGATTGCGGTTAATCCCAAATAACTGCTTGAAAACAGATGACTTTGTTTTTGTGTCAGCCCTTTCATAATAGTGCTGACAATCATTCAGCAATATCATAATTATGTGGGTGTAGCAGTATGTAAATATTTTTAGTAGATAATAAAAGAGCCGAAAGTCGTAAAGACAGGTCACACAGGGACAGCTACGCCAAGCTGTTGCTCCTAATAAAGGTGCTTTGACAACCTTAACACATGCGGATATAATATTAATTGCGTCTCTTATCCGGCTTTCATACAGAATGGCACGTGTCGAGGTCTCGAGGAGATTTATATTAATACTTTTCTAATTCCTTCATGATGAAAGTAAAATTAAAGCTGGCAAAAGTAATTTAATCTACAGGTGTAGATTTTAACTCAAGATAAGAGCTGTCTCTTCCGAGCCCCCTTAACCTTGACCGACAATGGAATGTCGGTCAAAGTTAAGCTTTTTCAGAATTCCATTCCAGCAGAGGCGCTAAAGTAAATTGCTGTCCAGAAAAAGTCTAATATTTTCGACCTAAATATTTACCGACGCGGTCTAGTCTTTTTTATTGTTTTCGGAAAAGAAAATTTCTTTCTTGTTAAGACGTTGTTGTTGTTGTGTATCTTGTATTTAAGATGAAATTCTAAACAGCAATCTACCTAATTTACTGTGGCTAAATTCAATGTAGACTAATAAATTACTGTCAGACCCAATTTGCGTATAAGTAATGCATGTTACCCTACGCTTGTGAACTAACGTATACTCGTACATGTGTGTCATGACCTAGTCCAGTACATCATCAAGTGGGCCATAACGCGAGGCTGTCATGAAGTTAGTTGCGTACCTGTCTCATTAAGTATCCCGTCTGGAATGAACCCTTGCGTGATTCAATTATTAATGAGAAGCCACGGTCACTTAGTTACATTAGCTCATTAATGTGGCAGGAACAGCCACCGTCTTCTTACATATAACATTATGCGACCTTGGAGATTGTCCGACATACTTCGGACCTACATAAATTACTTGCATCTCCTACGAACGGTGAATTATTATTTAAAGCGTCTTCGGGCATTGTATTGTTTTGTAAAATACTGGATTCAAAAGGCTTATTTTCTTGCTCGTAAACGTTGTTTAACTGCGAATAGTCTCTCGTATTGTGGAGTATGTAAATAGTAAAAGCAAATTTAACACGAATAAAACGAAAGATTTCAATACTAAAATCGACGGATGGAATAAAGTGCATGTGCTGTTACATAGTAAATAATTCTGGCGAGAGCTACGCCATCCGCACTTGCAATAAAACGAACAATGCAATTTAGCTAGTGCTGCATTCATGCGATGGTTTCACTGTAAAAGCTGGTTGTTCCAACCGTGCATGGCTCTCGATTACCGACACGGGTAAATATAAAACAAAATACCGGGAATCACAATACGTGCTGAGACATTCGACTACGTTTAGTTGGTGTAAAATGCAGGTGTTAAGAGTTAAAGGATTTCGATGGATGGTATGATGGATACCTACATTCATTGCAATGTCGTACTGATCGCTTAGAAATAGTTCTAGCTAGTTGCTATTACTGATCAAAATCGTAATGATGAAGAACATACAATAACATACTTTGTAGCATTCCCTTGCGTTCCACAATCAGTGCTTTTCTACATATTTATTGTAAAACAACAGTAAAGAACGCCATAAAACGACACAACACGGTTACAGAGCGCGCTTCCTCATAAAATGCAGCGACGTCCTATTTGTGGGAATAGCATATAAAAATTTCAAAGCGCCTGTATGCGCGTGCAGTGTCCGCGGCGGCATCAGTCGCCGCTTGCATAAAACATGCAAATTGGACCACTTCACTGGTGTGGTGTGCCTAAGTTCACTCGCTTTTGCACTTTTATGTAAAATTGTTGCCTATTAGTCATGTAAATATCGTTAACTGCAACTCTGACGCACCTCTACTATATAGCGTTATTCTAAAAATTATCTTTTATTCTTATGCAAACGGGCCAACGCTAAGCCTTTGTTATCCAATCTCATTTGTTTTAATTATCTTATTTGAAAGCATACGTAATTTAGAAAATGAGCACCTAAGCAATCCTTTGTTTTGTATATGGTCATGGTGCCTAGTTTTTCAATAGAGTTTTAATTGGCATTGTGGTGCAAAAATGATTTTAATTATAATTGGGAATGCAAGAACACAATAGACCGTTAAATGATGACGGATTGTCGGCGCGATTGTTTAGCGTATGCGACTGAATAGCGAACGTTCGGTGCAGTAATGAGCTTCTGAAGTACTTAATGAATGCCCACTTTACGGTTCTTCCATTCTAAGCAGATACATGACGTACCCTTCGTCCTCTTTGTAGAGTAATAGATGCTAACAACGATGTCAACATTCAGAAATACAGCTGCGTTAAGTTTGACTGCAAAACTAACTACCTAGGTTTTTGAATTGGCGTAGTAAAAGCTCTATGGTTTTTTTAACGGGTGGTACAGGTTTGCCCATATAGGGAAATTGTAGACTAAATGGTAATAAAAAGTCCTAATACTTTTTCTCATTTCGAGAAAAAATTAAACGGTGACCTCTGCGTCGCCTTGGGAGTAGATAAAGTTTGTCCTGTCGAAGGTGGCTGGGTGGAGATTAACCGCGGCGAGGTCTTGCGTCGACTTCATCAATTATGTCTCTCCCCCCGACTCCCCCCGATCCCTGCTGGCTCGTCCAGAACCGATGGCACGCCTCCTCGCATCTGCCTCGTGATGAGACCGTTTGCAGTTTGTGAATGATTGATCTCGGCACAATAAATAGTCACGTATCTTAAGACAAATGTTGCCTATCAGGAAAAACTGCTTACTTTGCTTTCTTCCGGCTTTTTGTGGCAAGATATGTCAAAAGATAATGAGCATACTTTCATAATGGTTTATGGGTGTCGGCTGTTTCTTTATAAGGTTCTTTGTCCTTCAATAGACTTCACGACATTCACGTCTAACTGCACAGATGAATAGCACCAATATAAACAGCTTTATAATCTAAACTAACCTTTATTCACAGATAAAGCTAAACCAGTGCATACAGTAGTGGATAATGTGCGCTATTTAACAACATCGTATATCTAACAGGAGCGTATGCAACCGGCAGCAGTGATCATTGTTCTATTGTTTATGGTTGCACAATTATGTCGGTATTGGCGTTCAACCGCCGCTGAAAACAAATTGAATGTATTAAACTCGTAGTACAACTTTATACACAGTTTATACAGCCCGTTTTACGATATACGCGTGTTGTTTTGCTTTATGTTCGTATTATGTTGTACGTAGACGTGACAAAATAACAAACGTGTAAGGACAACGACTTGTAAGTTCGCTAGTCGCCAGTACTGTCGATAGTTGCTATTTATGGTAGCATTTTAGCATACAGAAACTATTATTTTTGCATGGTAATGGGTTTGTGAAGATTTGGTGGGAGTAAAGTTTTTTTTTGACAAATGTCATTCAGATTTTGATTGCTTCATCGTAGGTCAAAGTGATGCTATGGAATTGTGTGTTCGTTTGTGGTGTTTTGCTTTTTACTGACTGGCGTTCAGCTTTTGAACCGGGGTCACGGTGACTGATGTCAAGATGCAGTAACAATTTAAAGCATTTCCCAACTTAAAACTAAAGCGGCCGATGGCATTATTTGGCTCTATTGAAAAAAAGTGCAAGATCGTAATGACTGATTTTCAGGTACAACGTACGGTTGTATTTTATTAAAATTCAATTGATTATTTCGTGTCTGGTTGAGAATCACAGCAAATGGAATTGTCGAATTATTATGAATTTATCTAAATTTAAAAGTACGAAAACAGTGTAGCCAAGTACACAATATTTAGATAATAATTAGGAAAATCTATAATTTATGTATTACTATTGTTCTGTGTTATTGTGGATCTGCTGTCGAGATACTGAGTTTGAGCAGTCGTAATATCGAGATTTCAGTATACTCCATTTTGTGCCAGAGAGGCGACAACGTAGTTTATAAAATTGGAACTATTGATTCAGGAAGGAGGGCATTGAGGAGGGAGCTGAAGGTTTTAACAAAAATGGCATTTAAAATATTGTAATTGGAGTGGCCGATGGGCCGGTGTGGGGCACTTGGTGGGAGCGCCTCGAGAGCGACCTTTCTCCTCTAATGGATACCGAAAACCTTCTTCACTTTTACGCGAAAAATCTTTTTGGAAAATAAATGAATCCATACCGTATGTAAATCGGACGCCTTCGAAAGTTTTTATTGAAAAACTTGAAGAACTGATGAAAATGGGGCCGCGACGTTTAAGATATCTCCGTTCATCTTATGAATGTACCCGCTGAATCCCAAATGTTCTTACTTTTGCATAAGTTACTTTTATATTGGCGGGCTACTGTGCTCTGCTAAGTGTGAGTGGTAAATAATGTGCGGTCGGTGCGTGCAGTAGTTCGGTGAGACTAATAAAACATTAATCGAGTTATGTTAAAGGGTTCTGGTATAATTAAGTTATTTAAGATTAATTAAAGGCGACTCGGGCAGCACTCTCAGGCGGGCCGAGGGCTCACAGCCTCCGCAGAGAGCCTGAGTAATTGATAAAGCTAACCCTACCACCCTTAATCACGGTCAGCTCAAAGTTAAACTCGATAAATAGTTATTTATTAAGTTGTCTGCTAACTTATTACTAAGTCTGCGCTTGAATTATGGTATTTAAGTTTATGAGAAAAGTGTGCAGCACTGATCTTCGACCATATTTAAAGATATTTTGGTCTAAAATTATATCGTGTTTATCTTCTGGTTTGTCTTTTTGAAAACTTAATATTCGTGATTTACAACGTATTATGGTTTCAAATGGAGTTATAGAGAACAATTAATTTGAACGATCTAGTAGGTTAAGAATTAAACTTTATCTGATACATAAATAACTGTCTAATTATATAATTTATGCGATTTTCGGATCTCTGAAGATTTCGTGATGACTTGTTTACAGTTCTCTATTATTTATGCCACGCGACGTCGTGTCGTGACTCATACGCTCCACTAGGCTACTTATTAATAAACATACAAAAAATAAACTGCCGACTTCCTTTCGCGTGCCTACAGACATAAAAGTTCTTCGTGCGTATCCTAACAAAAACATAAATTAGGTAAATTTATATAAGGGGTCATCCCTCCGTTACAATATGTTCGTAACGACACCGAGGGTCAATGCGCAGTCAAATCTCCCCCGCAAGAATTCGAGCGGCTCCGGATCGGCGAAATTATCAAAACTTTTTAACTTACAACTTTTCCTTAAACGAGTGGAGCGGGCTTTTTCATTCGTTTGGAGCTTTCGCGGGCCTGGCTGTTCCGTGATAGTGCCATCCTTCTTGCTCACGGAGCGACCCGGCACCGGCAGAGGCGGCGGCGAGCCTCGGTCGGCTGTTGTCTCGCGTGCCGGTTCCCGCCGCGCGCCGGGCCGGTCTCCGTCGCCACGCGAAACATTTTCAGTTCTCGTCGGTGCGATGCCGGTGGCACACGTCACGCCAGTCGCCCGCCGACGACGCTGCGTTACCACGATCGTGGCGTACTTCTTTACCAACTAATAAATCAACCGAACCGAACGAAGTAAACCCTCACGAACAGATTATAACTCGATATGAGATAACAGGCTCGCGGCACGACTGCGGTGATTAATCACAGAAGTCCGTTCAACTCGAATGATCTGAACGGAAGCATAATCTCTCAGATTTCGGTTTAGGTGCGCGTAATGTAAACAGATAAACATTGTTGAAGTTTTCCGGAATCGTTAGTTGACTTGAGGATTTCAATAGTCCTGGGTGCATTGTATGGACTGATGCGAGGGATGATGTTGAATTGGGAGAGTAAGGTGTAGCAGTGTGTGCGGGTTGGTGTGGACCATGGGGGGTGGTGGACAATGGACAACGGGGGTGCTGTGTGCGGCGCTGGCGTGCGTGCTGGCGGACTCCTGGACGGCGTACCAGGAGCAGCCGTGCTGCCGGCCCGTGTCGCATCACCGTGTGAGGCACCACAGAGGTGAGTCACCAGTCATAATCTCATACACCTCCAACTTTTCGGAACAAACAGTTGAAATAGTTTTTGTACAGGTAAGTTAGACACAAAGCAGTTCATCGGCCGAGTCTATTAGTCACAGCATTATGTAGGACGGACAGATACGGCATCATTACAACTTTAAATATTTACCTAAGTGTGATGTTTGGACAATTCTGTAGATAACTGTTGTAACTCTTAAATATATGAGTATTTTATGCTGCATACACTTTCTCATTAAACTATCAACTTAACACACTGTTTATAATAAAAAACAAGTACCGCTATAAACTTTTGGTGAACTCTGGTAGACGGGTCAAATACGCTAACGGACTTTAGTAAGAACACGTTCGAAATAATCCTATTAACTGAATAAAATAAACAAAAAGCCGGCAGCCTACAATTTATGTCGCATTTGAATTGAAGAGATAATCGGTAATAACGTCATCAGGAAATGCGAGCCGGTAACATAAAAGTTGTCTCGTGTTCTGTGCACGAAAGAGTCGCACGCAAACTTATGTTTATGCGCTGGGGATCCACCGGCAACCGTGGGCCTTCGGCCGCCGGCACCGAGACGCACAAAAGAACACTCAAATACAACATTTACCCTCTTCGACACTCGTAAAAACACCATAAATGAATAAAAAGATACGAAAAACTGTAAACAAACCTATTCCAAGGAAATCCAGCTGGAATTCTTTATATATCAGTTTTTTTTATCTGTATCGAAATTCTTGGAATAAATAAGAATAAAATGAGGAATTCAGTCAAATTATCTTTTACGGGGACATTGCAATGGAGTTCTTATCTAAATATAGAAATAATGATGCTTTGGTTTGTTATTGAGGTATTTATGACACCTTTTCTCGCTTATTGTGGCTGCAATGTCTAGAAGTTTCTTCAAACTTTTAAAGTAAGTGCCTACTTTAACTTTCAACAGCTATGAATTTAACCAAAGTTGTAATACAACAAAGTGTAAAATAAGAAACATTGTTGCTGGTCTAAAGTTAGTTTCAGTAGTTTAAACAGTGGAACTGCGTCAGTTATTTCAATTTAATCAATGCACGTCAATGTTAATTCAAATACACAAAGTTATAATAGGTTTAATTCAACATTTGTGGAGGCGCTGTTTCATGATCAGTAAATATTTAATTTCATGTGGGCACCGTCGTTTCCGAATTCTT
The DNA here is from genome assembly GCA_910589295.1 of Noctua janthe. Classification (NCBI taxonomy): domain Eukaryota; kingdom Metazoa; phylum Arthropoda; class Insecta; order Lepidoptera; family Noctuidae; genus Noctua; species Noctua janthe. Next base: position 9,311,223 of record OU342560.1, read on the forward strand.
TTCGGACATTGAGCGGAGGACTTATTGGTGTCATTAGCATGGAGCAGGCATTCCTCAGTGACGCGTCAACGAAAAGAACGCACTATATTAAAAAGCTTGATCTCATCTAAATAGTATTTAGTCTATTTTCATGCCTTAAAAAATAAATATATTCTTCTGTGCTATTCAAACTGATGCTATCAAAAATAAAAAGAGCAATCAGTGCATTGCACAATTTCATTCAAAAAGAGAAGACTTCTGTTACGATCAATGAATTTGGTTTGAAAGGCGTTACAATGTATTTTTAAATTTTTTGTAGGTAACGATCTTTGGGACTGGCCACTGAGATATCAATCTTAACTACCTCTTGTTTATTTCTTTGGAGATAATTAAAGAATACACAGATACACCTCAACGGTCAACGGATTAAGAAAAGTAAAAAAAACATCCTAATCGAAAAGACTAGATAGATACTAACTTTAGTCAGCTAGTTTACTAAAATAATACTGCAAAAAATGTAATCATGTTGAGAATAATTTGAATGTCTGTAAATTATATTACATACATTTAAATTCACAGTGTTAATTGGCAATAAACTCGTATTCATTGAGAATGATTAAGATAATTTTCCAATTATAATCCGTTCAAGCGATTATCATAATAATCCGAGGTTGTTGGTTAAATACATGCATATTTTTAAGCGAAGTTAATTACATTCTGACTTAATGTTTTATTTAATATTTAAGTTACCGGGTCGTACATTTTAGTGATTAAAGTTTCAGTACAAGAAACGAAATTATAAAGCGAATAAGGTCTTACAAATCGCAATGCGGCTGAAAGTCTCTAAGCATATATCTTTACAAAGGGCTGGTATTGTAATATGTGTTGTAACTTATTGTAAGGCGCTTGCTTCTCACAGTTAACGAAGGGGCCCCTTTATGTGGATTGCGGAGCAAAAAATATGCACGATGGGTGCCAGGGGCCGCGGCGCGAAGGTGAGGGGCGGAGGATTATGTGAACCGGTCTTGCGTGCGCCCGCGCAGGTAATCGACTCGCGCTGCTCTTGACTAGGGCTGCTCACTGATGTAAAGTAGTGATGTCTACATTTAAGGGTCTTTGTTTAAGATGCTAATGGAGAAGTTCTTCTTTTTAGTTGTTTACATTGTTGGGTTTTTGTTGTTCACTTCAGTAGAGGGAATTGGGGAAATACTTAATGAAAATATTATTTCCAAAAAAAGGTTTGATGCCACCGTAAATGTGAAGTTGATGATAAAAACATTCTAACGAGTCTTGAAAACCCGGAAAATATCGTAGTCAAAACATGAAAAACGTCGCATCGTGACCTTTTTAATTTGGCTCACCACTTAACAGCTGGCAACCCTGCTCTTGGCTAAATTAAGTAATAAACGAGCCAACATAATCGAAGCATAATCTATGCCCAACATTTTTATTATAACGTGCTACATCATTCCAATAGAATGTATCTTAATGGTCGTAACTATTAGGCTAGGCAGGCACGCATGTCTGAACTCGCCGTTTTTTTTCTTTTATTTATGGCTTAATTTACATGTTACGAAGATTATTATGTAGTGGTTAGCGATGAAGATAGTGTAGCGAAATTTGTTAGAAGTAAAATGTAGTGCACACTGACACCTAACTTAATTTATCGTTTATCGGGAAAGTTAAGCGTGGAGCGCATGCTTAGAGTACCTGCTGCTAAAATTTTAACGGTAAAGTATTGTTACACAATTTTGTAGCACAATTTTCCCTTGTTTTTGGTTAGCGAGCTGAGTAATAATTTGGAAGCTATCTACTTGTAACGATGTTTGGAAAAACTAAGTGTAGTAATATCATAATGATTGACTTGTTTTAATGTTGGATTTATTTAGTGTCCAGTAGCTTAATAATCGTCTATCTTCAAGTTGAAAAGCAACCCTCAAATTACATAGACTTCCGCATTTTGTTTTATGATTCTGAAACTAAAGTTCAGTAACATTTGTGTTGTTTTTCCTTACACCGAACTTTCGCCCCTTTCCTTTTATTTTAGAGGCATAAACAGGTACTTGTAAGCCACAATTACTTTACGCAGCATTACACGTCGTTCAAAGGGCAATTTTAGCTAAACAGAGCGCGGTAACAACAATAAATGTTCGCGTTAGTCGGTCGCCCTCGCGGCTCGCCTGGCGTGTGGTCTCATCGCCGAGAGCCGGCAATCGTTCTGACAGCGAGCGATGTTATCGCTATTTAATATAAACCTATTTACTGGCCCGCATTCGGCCGTACCGCTATACCGCTCTGTAACACCCACAGGTATCGCTTACCGAATTATCTTTGGATAGCGGATCATACTCGTTGCTTAGAGGCTAGAGCGTACATATGTTGTTCTCACGGTGCCGTTGTTAACAAACATGTTGTGTGGTAAGTGACGTGAATTTAATGTACAGGTTAAAAGCGTTTGGAGTGTTTGAGGAAATTGCTTCTCTATTAATGCTAACTTCAGGACACTTAACTTGATAAATTTTGGTGTGATCACCAAAAATCTTTTTCAGCTTTGGTCAACCCATGGCTTACATATAAAGGGTGTAAAAAGACCCTTGACGAGGCCGAAAGGCACTTGTTCTCACCGTCATTGATATCATTTTTTTGTTCTGGACCATACCTACCTATCTAGTTACGGAGATATTTGAGGTCAAAGTTCCAATTTTTTCACATTTTTTTTTAAATACTAGAGTTTAAGGTTATAAAATGACTTTAAATGCCTCAATGACCTGTTTACTATTCAAAGCATCCGTCAGCACAATGTTTGTTGAGTTTTACAGAAAAAGTGAGTTTTAGCCCAAAAAAAAAAATCGCGTAGGGTTACTTAGTTTGATGTAAAGAATGCTTGGTTGACGTCTTTGTGAAGGGTCCGTTTACACCCTGTAGATACTAGCGTATAGCTTATTATTTTGTTACTATGAAATCATGAAGCTTAATCAAAACCCTATCATGACACTGCAGAGAGAGATTATTTCTTCTATTCTACAGTACTTGCTTGCGTCTACATAAATCCCTTTATACTTTCCAACAAAACTGTGAAACAAAATATTTTGAGATTGTTTTGTGTCATAAACAGAAGTTTGTTGGTTTTGTTATCGTAAAACGGACGAACAAGTACTTCAACTAAAAATAGGGATTAATGTATTCCGGAAGTGTGAAGGTTTAGCTTTGAACTCGTAAACTGTTTGCGGTACCCAGAACACGCCTGAATACAAAACATCTGTCAATAGCAAGATTATTATTTGGATTTATTTTTTACAAACACCGCTTATTATTTTGTTGTAGAGTTAATCTTTTATTTGTCTGGCTGGTTATAAAGGAAAAATTGCGTCTAATATCTTGTTAATTTTTTAGGGTTCCGTTCCTCAGTCGGTAAAAACGAAACCCTTATTAGATCACTTTGTTATCCGTGTGTCTGTCCGTCTGCCAAGACCCTTTTTCTCAAGAACGCGTGAAGGTATCAAGCTGATATTAATATCAAATACTCAGGTCTGCTACCCCTTAGATCAGTGAATTAATCAAACTTGTAAGTAAAGATAATTATGACTGTTTATGTCGCATATTTCGCAATTTCATAAGGAAATCAAAACCTATATGGTACTTCTCGTTGACCTAGAATCATGAAATTTGGCAAGAAGCAAATTACAGCACACGTTAAGGAAAAAATTTGAAAACCGTAAATTTGTAGTTTAATAAAAAAATACCTACAAATTTATTCGGAACCATCGGTGCGCGATTCTAACTCGCACTTGGCCGGTTTTTTTCGCACTTTAACACCATCTGCAAGTATAACAATACTAACTCCTCGACAATTGACATTTTCCAACTAAGACATTTTCTGAAAAGCTTGAAATACTAAGAAAAAAAGCTCATACCGTTTCCCACTACATGAAAGCTAATATAATATGCTTGAGAACACACAAAACTTCCGGATAATAAATACAAGTTTCTGAAAACCTTTTCGGTATCACTGATTTTTTTTTTTTTTTTTTTTTTTTTTCCGGATGGGAAATCATCAAATGACCCCCCCCACTCTGGGCGGAGCGGAGGGGAGTGTCAGACTTGTACTGACTAAAACCCATCCATGTTCCTTCTCTGCCCTTTGTGTTCCAGGGCCACGGTATCTCTTTCGAACAGTCCCGCAGCCCTGGCAGGCATCGGCCCATGCGGACCCCTACTTGATTGCTGACATCTCTTTGAGGCGCGCGTGGAACACGAACGCGCCGTCGACACAGCCTGTCGTCATAAGACGGCCGGACGGCGAGCTAGCCCATAACTCGCCGTCCACAGGCCAGCGCCTACGGTGGTCGGAAGCCACCACGTGACCCCCGACGCCCAGGGCGTCTCCCGCGGCGGCTGGGACGTGAGGTTCTTTCCCTCTCACGTCCTGCCATCTCCTTCACTAGCATGACTGCTTCGCAGAAGGAGGTGACGGCTTCCCATTCTCTCTCGCTCCGGACCATGGCTTGAACCAAGGCCGGACGCGAGAGATTGTCGCCGCCAATCGCCGCTATGAGGACACGGCGGTGCTCCGCCCAAGCGGGGCAGACCTCCACGGTGTGTTCCACCGTGTCCTCCGGACGATCCTCGCAGTGGAAACACCCGGGCGTTTCCTCCCGCCCGATTCGGTGCAGGAACCTCCCGAAACAACCGTGTCCGGTGAGGACCTGCGTCAGACGGTAGGTGAGGGCGCCGTGGCGCCTCTCTAGCCACTCCTCAAAGAGGGGACTTATCGCCACTATGGTGGCGTGCCCTGCACGGGGTTGCGACAGTCGCTCTCTCCATGTCGCCATGAGATCAAGCCGGAGGTCTGTCCGCTGAGCGGTAATTTGTCGCGGCAGCGGAGTTTCCCCCCTATATAGTGCTTCCGCGCGCCATTCATGCAGGCGCGCGAGGACTATCGCCTCCAGATCCCATGGCGGCAATCCGGCAAGGAGGCTAGCCGCCTCGCCAGAGATCGTGCGGTACCCCTGGATTAGCCTTATGGCTATCACCTTTTGGGGCGCGTTCAGGTGGTGGGCGGCTTGCCGCCTCAAAGAACGCGCCCACACCGGGGCCCCGTAAAGGGCCATGGACCGCACGACCCCCGCGTAAAGCTTCCGGCAGGAGGCGTTTGGACCCCTCAGGTTGGGCAAGAGCCGCTTGAAAGCAGCCCCCGTCCGTTCCAGTTTGGGAGCCAAACGTCGGAAGTGCTCCACGAAGTTCCACCGACTGTCGAGGACGAGTCCTAGGTATTTCAACGTCGACCCGACGCCGATGGGAACCCCTCCTGCCATCAGTAGGGATCCCGACGGTGGCGCATTTCGAGGCCCATGAAAACACATGGCCTCGGACTTGTGCAATGCCACCTCGAGTCCCAATTGCCGGATCCTCTCCACAACTATCGCAACCCCGCGTGTCATGTTTTCGGCCGCCGCCTCGTGCGACCTCCCTTGCGCCAGTACCAGCGTGTCGTCAGCGTAGCAAACTACACTGACGCCGGTAGGGAGGTCGGCGCGCAGCACCCAGTCGTAACCGATGTTCCACAAGGCCGGCCCCAGAACCGAACCCTGTGGAACACCGCACGACATCTCTCGCCGGTTCCATTCTCCGCTCCGACTGGGGTAGATGACGGCTCTATCCGTCAGGTAGTCCCCGACCACGCGACGAAGGTAGGTCGGCACCCCGTGATACCGGAGTGCCTCCGCAATGCAGGTCCAGGGCATGGAGTTGAAGGCGTTGGCGATGTCAAGAGACACCGCCAAGACAACCCCGCCCCGGGACACCGCGTCCCTCGTCGTGAGGGCTCTCACGCGCATGATGGCGTCCACCGTCGAGCGCCCCTTGCGGAAACCAAACTGGTGTTCCGCAAGATCCGGCCCCATCCCTGCAAGGTGCCCGGCGAGGCGGTTGGCAATGACTCTTTCAAAGAGCTTGCCCACCTCGTCGAGCAACACGATGGGCCGGTATGCGGACGGAGAGTCCGCAGGGCGCCCTGGCTTCCGGATTAGGACCAGCTTCCCCGTCTTCCAACGAAGCGGGAACTGGCCTCTCTCCAAGCATGCGCTTAGGAGCCCTTCCAGTCGGGGCCCGAGAGCCTCAAAGGCCAGGACCCAGGCTTTGCCAGGCAAGCCATCGGGTCCCGGGGCGGTATTTCTGGCTTTCAGCCTGCGTACCGCCACTCTCAGGTCTACCCCAGTCACCTCCGGAATCGGTATCACTGATGACTTAAAGTAAGTAAATAATGAGCACCAGAATCTAGGCTACTACGTAAGTACTAGTCACAACCCAGTTCCAGCATTTCCTCATAAAAACGTCGACAATTGAGCTGAATTGAAAACCCGACGTTTTCCAGCAAACCTGTAATGATCCCGTTGCCGCCGGGCGTTATAATCACTCTAATTAAGTTATCTAGACAACACGGCTTTACCTAGGTTTTAACGAGTTCCACGAAACAGGCGATATTAATCGCTGTTCACTTTAAAACTTGTTCCACTTTTGGAAGAAGATAAAGAGTAGAGTTGAAGTACTTGTGAGTACTTGTAAGATTTCTATGCAGCTCTGTTCGTACATCTATTTACCTAATCAGTTCATATTAAGAGCGTTTACGAGTTACGGCTTTTCATACAAACTTTCGAGTCCTTTTTTTCGAAATGATTAGACTGATTTTAATGAAACTTCATATACATAAGCAGGATACATAAGTCTAAAAAGTTATCAGACCACGTTTTCGAAAGGTCTTTTAAAAAAAAGATAATTAGAAATTTCTGTTTCTAAGGAAAATCTAAAATCGGTCTAATTTAGCGGTTATACTATTTTTCGAAAATTTGTAATTTGTAGGTGTACTATTAGGTACACCTCTGCCTAACCCTTCGGGGATTACAGTCGTGATGTTTTATGTTTATTTTCATTTTGTTACGTCGGACATGGAAGGGTTTATATTTACTGTGCATGATCATCAAGAGAGCTTTACGAATTTAACTACAAAGGTCCCTTTTTACGAGTCCACCGAATTTGATGATAGTTTTTATATTTTCATATTTTCTGAAAAATCCTAACAATCTCTAGAAATATCCCTTCAACATTAAAGCTCAACACAAGTTAGAATAAACAGGCCACTTTGAAAACCGTTCGTGAAACTCGTATAGTAGTGTACAAGATGGCTTTGTTATCTTTATACTATCGTATATCTGTAATGTTTCAAGTAAAGTCTTGCCAATATCGTACGGAGTCGTGTAGGGATTTCCTAGCAGTATTAAGCGAGGTTTATTGGGCGTGTAGCGTCTCTGGCAAGCAGGCAGGCGGCGGGCCTGTGTAAATCGAACTGACAGACCTGTCTCAGATTGACTGACGTAGCTTTAACTGCGCTGTTCAAGGTATGTTATCGTAGGTATACAACTCTAATTTGAAATTGCTATTCATTGGATTTTCCTGTGAAGGTTTTCTTTTTATTTGTGATTCAGATGAATTGGGTTTTGATTGGTTGCTAAGCGGAAGTGAAGTTGTGGTTACAGAACGATCTCTGCTAAGTAAGAAGGAAGTTCAAGTACAACGTTTCTTTATTTGCTTGAACTGTCTCGGGCTTATGTCAAGTTATGAATATTTGTTAACACATAACATATCATCAAGCCTGTAATCCCCGAAGGTTTGGGTAAAGGTGTACCTAACACACACATTTTGCCATTTATGCTTAAGCCCCATTTAAAAGGGGGCGAGCCTATTGTCATCAACCGGGCGCAAATCCAGACTCCGTGGCTGCTACTGAGAAATTCCCGATGAAAAATTCAATAACACTTTGCCCGACCCGGTAATCGAACCCAGGACCTCATGCTCAGCAGTCGTGCGACCACTAGACCAACGAGGTATACCAAAATTTATTGATGAATATTTGTTATTCTTTTCCAAATCAGAATACAAGAGACAATTTATCACTACTATACTGTTAATAGTATTTTTCCTAATCTGCCACATAGCTTCGTATATAAATTGCACTGAGAACAGGTGCACTCTGCCTGTATGGATAATCTATAGCTTTTTAGGATTTATGGCTGCCCGTATAAAATAAGAGTACATTCTGGTCCCGTTCGCTTTTGTGCATTTAAAAAGGAAGATTACTACGTCCGTGTAAATTGCAGCAGAAGTAGCATTGAGTAGAAAATGAGGGAAATAGCTTTGAATATGAAAACTTATTTATCAAATCCTTTTGATATTACACCAGGTGCATAAAACTATGAATAAGCTCGTAAAGAAAGTAGGTTTAGATTTAGGTCGGCACTGGGTCAAGTAGCTTTCGCAAAAGATAATCTCGAACTTACTGATTGTATTGTTATGTTATTTTGACTGCAAAGTAACGCATTGAGCCTGTTTCAAGTGGAGTGAGGTATTAAATGCTGTCATGTGGCGGAGATCTCAGTCAGGAGAAAAAAAGATTGTCGCCATCTTAGCGCGTATTTACTATCCCGGAAGCAATATATGACAGAATTGACAATCTGTCATAAAAACCGGATCGACGTGAGTGAATCCGAGCGCGACTTACGCTGCTTACCTACTTATCTACTTTATATTCATTTATAAAATAAAGTAAGTGTTACTAAACAAACAATACTATCTAATAACACTAAACACGAAACTAGCTAAGGCATCTAATATTTAATGGATTATAAAAAGCACCCAATTCTTTTAAAATGGCAGTTTAAATATAGTAGCAAATGTGGCAATGCCATCACTTCGGAGTTATGCGTTTATACGTTGTATTTAAAGTTTAGAACTCATCTAAATTGTATGGCGGCGGCGGCGGGCAGGTGGCGTTTCCCGCGCAAGGCGTAAAACTTGACGGACGGACAGATTGCCATCTTGGGGCCGATACACTGACAATATCAATTTTATGCTTCGTTAAAGCCGGTTTTAGTATTATCTCTAATAGAATTATGTATGAGCTTTTAGCGCTATGTGATCCCCAGCTAAGAATACACATTAAGTCGACACCTACGCTAAGGTCCCTTTCTGTGAAAGCCGACTTATGGATAAAACAGCGTCCAGTCAGATTTTGATAACATAATAGTGCTTTTTTTTTCTTTCAATAAAGTTGTTATAAAATGGACTCTCGCAACATTGTCGATTCATAAGATTTTCCTCGCACTATGTGGTTTAAGGCCCTGATAGACGCGGCGTAGCACAGGGTAAGCGCAGCAGCCGCCGGCGTAGACGCATGTTAGTCGCGGCGTAGCGCATCGTAGTCTCGACATAGCGCGTACTAGGTGCTGTGTAGATGCATCGTAGTCTCGACGTAGCGCGTAGTCTGTGCGGCGTAGACGCATCGTAGGCGCGGCGTAGACAATATCTATATCAATAATTTAACGAAAGAAGAGAAATAAAATATGGAGATGGACAAACTGCGGAACTTCCTGTTAAATGCCCGAATTGACCGTTTTGTGTTATTATGTATCATTTATGCGCCACTATTGTAAGTAAATGTCGGTGACAGACATTGTGATTACGCGGTGCCGCTATGTGAACAATACGCCCTGACGTTTTGTTGGTATCGCAGCATCTCAGCCTAGGCTGATTACAGCCCAATGCGTCAACACCCTAAGATGGTACATACTGTTAACCCCTAGTGCTAGCCCCGTAGATAACAACCACCTACGATCTAGTACGGTGTAACTTTAAACACCTAATCTACTTTATCGTAGTTTTGAATTAATTCTATAAAAAATATGATGTCACAATAATGGATGATGCTTATCTATCGATTTTGATACCGAAACCAAATCGAGTTAATCTAAAACGCCTACGTGCTATAAAACCGCTCGTAATTAGGTATCAACATACCGAAATAAAATCCATATCGATTCTCTTACATTGTCACAAAGATGTTTATCAACGTTACAAATTACGAGTCGAATGTATTTACTTTCACTTTATTATTGGCCCTAATGGATGCGATAGCGTTTATTTACAAGGACGGGTGAGTATTGAGTGTGGTATTCAAATATTGGTCTGTTGTCTAACCGATAAGGGAGGTAACGTGACACTTTACCGGTATTCGAGGGACAGTGCGACTCCGAGAGCGGTCGACGTCGAGGTCTCGGCACAATCCCGGCCCGGTCTCGACACCACAACAGGATCGCTTTTATTACTAAGATATTCAATAGACACTATCTGTTACTGTCAATACTAACATTCTCAATGGCTGAGTCGGGAGTTATCTAAATCGCTTTACATGTAAGTAGTGTTCGTGTTTTGTGGTAAGCTGAGGCTGCTTATCTTCGCGTTATGGTTTGGTTGCTACACTTCGGTTGTTCGATGGTTGATGGGCATGTAAGTGGTGAAATGTAGGGTCTTTTACAACCAGATTGTATCAAAAACTTTAATTTCGGAACTGGATTTAGATAAAAAATATAAGAGGAGAGTGTAGTCTGTGCCCATGAGAAACAAAATAAAAGTAAATGTCTTTTACGCTTTCATTGTATGTATATTTGTGAGAGAAAAAAGTGCTATAATATTATATTGTTTTTATTCTCTTAGCGCTCTGGATATGTTCTTGTCGCGCCTCCGCGCCTGTACCTCATGTCAGGTAGCGATACTTATCGCACATTCCCCAGCTATTATACTCGAAGGTACTCGTTCAAGTTAAGTATGAGCTTGTATGCCCCAACGCTTGATAAAGCGAGACTAAATAGATGAACAACCGAGGGATATGGTGCTACTTAGATGAAGCTGATGTGTTTGGTAAAAAAAGAAATGCAGTGACGGGACCATTTGTTTTAACGTGTCTCTTCGCCGTGTCTTCCAATCTTCCTTTTTATTTGGAACTGGTGATGAATTGACACTTTCCTATAAACAGAAACGTGGTATCACAGTCTGTCTATTTTGTTAACAATTTGTTTTCATCCGACGCCTCATTATTCATAGTCTAACGCCAATAAATATTGTGTACACAAAGTCTCGTCATTATTTTTGAATATTCATTTACAGTCGTTGAACTTTTATTCATTGACAAGAATTTGTTGTACGTTAGTGAAATTGCTGTTAAAATGTATACGGCTTGGGCTGTTCAATGGATTGGTCGTTACAATAATTATAATTTAACAGCTTCGGTGACCCCAATAACATGGAATATTTGGATTTTATTCAAACGATAATTTCTCTACATTAGAAACGTAGAGTGATCATTCAAAAGATCTAGATAATAAATATGATTGCAATGAATAACAAATGGATAGGCGTTTAACTTATTTATCGTTCAATTAAGTAAGTGATGTTACAAATTCCCGGAGTGTCGGCGGCGGATGAAAATTAAATGGCTGAGTTTCCGTGCCACAAATATAGACATCAGTTCCGCCGCTCGACGCACGCGTTCTGTATTCCCGCTGCGTGTACGCGCACTACGCACCGTACGCACTACGCGCATACATTAAACATAGCAACACAACGAATTAAATTTCGGTATGCGTAAAAGCAACACGAACAATAAATTGGCAATTATTTCCAATTTTTTGTGCAATTCATACCCGCCGGCCGGGTTGTGTTTATGGGAACGCTTAGTTGAGTGGAATGATTGTGTAAAACTGTTGGACGGGCTCCAACGAGCGGCAAGCGGGTGCGCCGCCGCCGCGAGAAACAAACGCTACAAATAAAGTCAAATAAGTGAGCCAAGCCGAACGGGTGCCCCGCGCCCGTTGCAATTGCAGTATCGAGTGTTTTATTGGACCGTGATGAAATATCGATATGAATCATAGACGCGTGCCCGATACAGTCCTCACAAAACAGGAACAACTCTAATAGCGACTATTGTACTTGAGTTTACATGTAAGCAAAACTATTCTAATTGATGGTAACTCATTTGGTTTTTTCTCTGTAAATGAATGTGACAACACAAGTTCGAGGAACAGTCACCGAGTTATTTCTGTTGCGCCGTCCTTTATTCTGAGAACTGGTTTGTGTATGTAAGTAGGTATGTATCAATGTGCCATTCCGCATCGGGTCTTGTTGCCTGTTCGCGGTGCGATAGGGGCAATCTGACGGAAATGATAGAGACGACGGTGGCTTGACGATATCTTGTTACCTGAGAAATATCTGTTATGTTTGATACGAGGGATTTGCTCAAGAATTCCAATTAGTAACTAAAGATACTGAGACTTTAGTTATTTTGCTTTCACCGATAAAAGCTGAGTACTGTTCCCCTTTCATATCTAAAAAGGGATAAATTGAAATGTTCTGACATTCCTCCAATGAAGAATGATATGCGGTTCAAATAAAAGTACTTAGTGGTGCCATTAAGTGGTATATTGTGTTTGTGTCATATGTCTATTGAGGATGAATTGTCTGGAATCCTGAACTGAATAGTTATATAATTGGCATCAATTGTCTGGCTCGTTTTATGGTTATTAATAGCTTTATCACGTGTCTGCAACCGCTAGTTATCTTGGATGCTGTTCATTTGTTAATTTGTTCTCACGCCTTGAATAACTAGTTTTTATACTTGTTTGTCTTGAAACTGAATCTTTCTGTGACGTTATAGAATACACATATTCTAAAAACCTGCTGAAATAATCAATTTAACTGAAAAACATGCGTCATAAATATAGCCTATACTAGACTCCTACCTAGGCTAGAGCTTCAGAAGGCGCGCGTGTAGTGTTGGGCTGGCATGCTGGCACGGCTCCAGTCGTTTCAATTTGATCCCGCGGGCCGCCCCGCACTGTAAACATCCCTAAATGATAAACGCATAATTTAACGCCCCAACGAAACACGAAAAATTGTGCATCCATTTATTTTCTCGATCATAGGAGCGTGAAGACGTTCATATTTGAAATTTATGATTTCACGCTCCGACATAATAGTAACAATATGTTATTCTGTATTAATATAATACTTTGATATATTTTTAACTTGCCCCTTACTACAGTTCACGTTTTATGTTGTTAGAAATGGATTATTAACGCTGTTTGGAACGTCAAGCCTTGATTACTGAGCCAATAAAACCAGATAGCAGCAGTTATATTACCCGCCTTTATGAAGTTTTTTATAAGCAGTTAAGAAGTTTATTAATCCAAAGAGAGATGTAAAGATTTTTAAGATTATTAAAGGGAGTTGAATGCAGTGAGGAATATTTTATTACTCACAGTGTAACGGTTAATTGAAGGTTGGTATAATGAGAGGCGCTTGCCCTTAAATTGGTAAGGCAATATACTGGAGACCGATGTACTTACTTCAATTAAAACCAAGTTCAAAATTCATCGCGTTCTATTTCAAAGCTAAGAAATGCAAACTCAGACTTTAAAAGTAAAACAGAGAAGCAGTTGAAACAATGAAGCATTATATCAAATACAGCTCCACAAAAACTTGCGGAAAATATTCCCAAACTATCAGGCTTCAGGAATATTCAATGAGTATTGTGTAAGAGCCGTTTGCCGCGCGGCGAGGTAGTGCCGTGGCACGTAGGTATAGCGGGCACGCCGCGGGGACGCAGCGTGGTCGCAGCGGCCCGCCGATACCATCACAGCCTTCGTCGCAACCCCACATAAATCTAGCTTTGATACATTTTGGTAAGGAGCCAAGAGCGGTGCATCGGCCGACCCGCGATCCACTCGACCTGTGCATCGCGAAATAACATTTGCTTTTATTTGAACCGCACCTCACTTTTTATTACATTGTCCGAACCAGGAACAAAATTTTCCTTTTTTTCCTCCACATAAAAGGAACAGAAACTGTTACATAGTGAATTGTGTATTCATCTGGAACGACCTAAACTAGACTGGAATTTAAAGGCCTACTTAACAATAAGGCGGCGACATTCAGCTAAATGTTCACTATTTTACGAAGAACTTTTATTAAAGCTCTTATATTAAAATAAATTACCTTCATGAAAGACATCCAGTACAGTTGAATGGAAATAGAAAAAAGTAGGCACATGTGTACAATCTGATAATATAATAAGTTTAGCCAGGTTCTTCGTTTCATTGTTCAGTTTCAAACAGGTTTTGTCTTCTTGACACACGTACACTTACGTATGTATTTTTACTTTGACCCACTCAATTAAGTTTCACAATGAAACTTTTGTATTGTGGCTGACAACAAAATTATGGTGTGTAATCGCTTGTTGGAACTCCAGTCTGCTGAGTGCAGTAATACTGCTGTTTCACCGCAGCGATGAGCGCTGACTCACCCGCGCTGTTCATTCGATATTCATATTAAACAAATCCGATTGTAACAAAGATTTATCTTGCGCAATAAAGGCATTGTGTTTCCGAAGCTCGACGCTTTCGTACTCAAATAAATACATTGAAAGTTATTTTATGAAGTTGCTACGGCCATGCAGGTGTAATGAATCACGTGCAAGCATTGACTGATATTATCTGTGTCGGCCCCTGCTGGGCCGCCCATGTTTCTACGCGAATATCTGTGAACTTAATTATTATACGAAGTGGGTCATTTATACACGAATATATTTATTATCATGTCCTTAAATTGTCTGATATGAAAGTAGCGCCGTATTTTTATAAGTTTTTAAAGTTCTTTATTATTTTAAGTCAAATTGTCTGGGTCATGTAGATTCAAATGCCTTGCTAGTAGTTAGGTTCGTTACTGTCGTATGAACTGTACCGTAGGTGCTAACTTCATACCATGAGAGCTTGCGGTACCTACCTAATAAGCTCTAATTATTAACTTTCCAAACTGCTCTCTGAACCTGGTTTATAACCCTCACCCGAAAATTAAGTAGAAAGCATCCAAGGTCGCCTACCTGCCCAAATGAGTGCGCAGACAAAATGTTTGACGTACCGCATCCATCTCCCTAGCGATATAACTGTTGTTCATAATTAGGCGCTAAATTCTCTCTGGCCGGGTAAAGGTCAGCAATTAGAGAGCTTACTTTTCTTGGATGGACGATAAGTTAGTTAAGTAATAGGGTTCATTTTCAAGTCGGCGAGGTTCGCTCGTTAATCACCGAGTTGCGCGTTGGCCGTGCTTCCGTCGCCGACCGACGCCGGAACACAAGCTTATTTTTGATTGTTTTTGATAAAACAAACAAAGACAAATGAATAAGCCAAATCGTTAATCATAACCGGTTTAAACTGAACTTCCTTTCGCAGTACTTACATTTTTCTCGGCGAATATGTGGCTGTTTCTCTTGTCACAGTTAATTTATGAAGAAACATTTGTTTTATCACAAAAAGCGATCAAAGCGTACGGCAATAAATCAGTACTGCTTAGTGTTCGCCGTACCTACTTTTATTTTGTATCGTTACCAATTCGCACGATTGACACTCAGATGTCTTAATAGCTTTATCGCAGGCGTATGAAATGAAAATTGAATGAAACCGTTTTGTAATTTATTAAGTGCATAATATCGCGAGTGAGCTTGTGAGAATGACTCGGGGCGGGCGGCTCGGCGGAGCGGTGTGAGCGAGTTATGAAAAAGCGATCACCAGCGGCGGGAGCTTTGCTCGCTCCGCACCCGTTGCCAAATTAATGTGTCATGAACTGTATCGCCCTATGATATTGATGTTGAAAAATGATGCCATTTGACGTTTGATTGCAATCGTAAATCTCAAGCGAGCTGTTCGAGTATTGCGCCGCTCTATTCGTAATTGACGGTTTAGTAAATTTTCCGCGAAGGCCACTTTCAAACTGCCTACTGACCTTTTCCCTTCGTGAAACTACGTAAGGGAGATGTTAATATACTATCAAAAAGTAGATATGTAACTTTCAAGGTCTATTACGCTTCGCTAAGATAAATGGGGAGGATAAAAGTTGCGTTATAACGATGTAGATAAAATATACTTGGGTAGCGCTGAATCAGTTGATATAGATACTAATTCGCTTATTATTTGTATAAGCCATAACGTGGCTAATGATTAATAGTGGCATTATTCGGCAAATGTGGAGCCGAGGCCGAGATAGGAATGATTATCGTGAGGCTCACGCTCCGCTGATCACAGCACAAAATTAATTTACGTATAAGGCGGGTTGCTGCGCTTTGCTTTGCTATATCAACGGTGTATCTGTATCTTTACGCTCGTTTTCACATGCGGGGTGAGCAGATCTGTGAGGGGTACCGGCATTAATTGCGGTGGCCTCCCCAACATGATTTATGTACCAGCAGTCGCATAGTCTAAACCACGGCAATTATATTACAATTCAACAAAACTACAAAATACGATAAAACTACGAACGCCGTTATCAAAAATCATCAAGTAGGTGGAAACCTATACAATGAGTAGATATTTTCGTCAAGTACGAATACTCTATATAATTAAAAAACATAGAAATAAATTCAAAAGGCATCCATTCCCTGTTTGATTTATGTCCAAATATGTTAGAATTGTATACAGAGTTGTATTTGGAGCCCTACCGTCAGATAGTGATCCGGTAACTTGAATTCATAGGCCGGCCTAGTGGCTGTCAGCCTGTCGAACTCGGCTTCAGTGTAGTTGATCTGTAAAATTGATTTCCATTCGTGCTGACGAACAAAGGCATCGCGACAGCCTCGGGCCGGCGGTACCTCGTTGCCTCGCTGCACTGTCGCACAGATACCGCCATCTGCAACTGTAAATGCATTTGTTTTATTTGTGTGGTGTTGGTTTATAAAAGGTGTGCCATTACTCAAGCACATTTAAGTGCATAAGTAGAAGGTAGGTTAACGATTTTACGTTCCGTCTCATCACGATCGCATGATACTAAAATATTGCATTGTCATTAAAACTACTTACTTCCACTTACATGACTGAAAAGTTGTGTGGTACCTAATCGGTTATCGTGGTATGCACATGTGATGCGGAAGAATTAGGAAAATGTAGTGCAGACAATGTTGAGTATCAATGTAGATGTCTATAAGAGTAGAGGAAGATAAAAGAAACGATGGATGGACTGTGTGAAGGATGGTACGGCTAGAAAGGTGGTGACTGCTGAGATGACGAGTAATAAAGAAGTATGGAAGAAGAAGACATGGTGCCGACCCCAAGTAATTTGGGATAAGGGCAGCGGAATGATGAATAAAACTACTTACACGAATTGTTCTTTCGACTTAATCGGATTACAGGAAATGGATGAAAAATCCATCACAATATGTGACAAATAAACTAAAAAAAACAAACTTAACTAGCTACGTAAATATATGTGTAACCACATAATTATGTAGATATAGGAGGAACTCCCTAAAATAGACGTGTAAATAAACAAAAGGCTTAGTAAGCTTAAATGTTTTTAGAAGTTAGTAATGTCAGAAAAGTGAAACAACAGAAATAACTCCAAGAGTTTCAGTTCTCACATAAACTTTGATATGTTATGATTATTTCGGGACGTCCATTTTAGAATAAGAAAAATGTAAGCCGTTTATATTTAGAATGCAGTTTACATTTCTGTTGATCGTTTATATTCAGTTTTATCTCAAAACAGTGTAGTTACATTAAACATTTTTTTAAATTTCTGTCAAGTAGTCATTTATAAGAATGAGAAATCGTAAATTTACCTATTTATTAAAAAAAATAGTTGTTGTTGCTTATAGAAGAGTATATCGAGAGGTTATAAAAAAAAATTGGTCGACTTTCCAATATTTTAGATAACAATTCCTTTCCAATATCAATTTTATTTTTCGATGTTTGTCAATGTGCGAATCGATTGGCCGTCGGAACGTAGAATAGAGCAGGACGCAATTTTAGAACAATGAGGGGGGAAATTGGTTTCCAGGATGAGTAGGTAGCGGGTAGTTGTGGCGGGTAAACTGGCGGTATCCTCAGAGTTTCTGATGGCGGTCGTACAACAAAACCTAATCTATCCACTGTGGCTTTGTGAATATTTGTCAGCGCCGAATAGTTTGGAATTGGGACGTATGATTACGTTACTTTGCAGACTTCATTTTATAGATATACTTTGCAGACCTATTGGATTTGGATTACGACTACAGTTCTAATACCTAGATCTTTCTATTTATTTTTGAAAGCTTCGCCTGCGTGTTGTTCGGTAATTGCCCCATGGGATCGTACTACCGGGATAAAAAGTATCCAATGTGTTAATTCAGGTTATAAACTATCTCTGTGCCAAATTTCATCTAAATCCGGTCAGTAGTTTTTGCGTGAAAGAGTAACAAACATCCAGACATCCATACATCCTCACAAACTTTCGCATTTTTAATATTAGTGTAGCAACTGGCAAGAGGATAGACTATATAAGCATATGTACTATAAGCCCCCAAATTCAAATGCTCGTATGATAGCAACAAACAACCGACATTCTTGTTGAAGTTCTAACTGAAGTAATGATGTCTCCAAATATTTTAAAGTTATTTCAGGCTATTCTATACATTAAGGTTTTCCAAGTTCCATGTCTTATTAGTTATTATTTCATGACATGATTTCTGATTCTTAAATAAGGTGTGAAGAGTTTCAACCTATTTATAAAACATCCATATCGCTAGCCAATCGCCAGCGAAAACCACAATATCCCATTTCCCTCAATTGGATTTTATAAATTGTGCGATAAACAAGCTGGCTCTGTTCAATGTTTTTGATTAAACTTCGGATAAAAATGAACCCCAGAAAAGTCATCCGTCAGTAGTTAATATTAAATATGTGGTTAATAAATTATTGGTTCATGGTATTGGCAGTAGAGTCCATCAATACGTCTGCCATGCATCATAATTGTGGAAATGAATGATTTTCGTCCTTCCTGTTTTTCCCATAAGTGACATATTATATTACTGCCGTGAATTGGTGACTATAATTTTGTCAGGATGGTTTCTATATGCGGCATTCAGCGGTAGACTCACTACACTGTCGCCTTAACACAATTTAAGGATCCTAGTCCTTGCATGTATAGTAAACTGTACTGATTTGTGACACAAGTATTCATATGTGGGTGTATTAATGGGTACATATCTGCTTAACCCCTCAGGGATTATAGGCGTAAAGTTATGTTATGTAATTCATTTTTTTAAATTAGCCTATTCTGTCCCACGGTCACATGATGAGGACACAAACAGAAAAGTAGACCAAAAAAGTTACTGAATTATACGTACACAAGGGTACCCAAGGGACGGAAAAAGACGCAGAGGAAGGCAGATAAAAAGATGGGAGGATGGTCTGCTTAAGGGATGGAGGAATATAGCGAGGGATCGACAAATGTGGAGGGAACTTGAGGAGGCCTATGTTGCAAGACAGCCTGACCTGGTAGTTGATAAGATGAATAAATAAATGAAATAAATATGTATAATCTAAGGTTAGTTAAGTTATAATTTAAGTTTAGATGTAGAAAACAAATAAGTGTAGTTTATATTTTATTTCTCAAAATTACTATATTGTGTATACGAAGGTCAGAGTAAATAAAGGCAATTTTTTTATTAATTAATTCCTCCCCATTCCTTTCCAACTCTCCCGGTGTTTTGACTCCTCTGGCCAATCAGTCAGGAACGAGTCCAAATCGTCACGCCAGCGTTTCTTGGGCCTGCCTCGATGACGACGACCGCCTTCATAATTCAATTAAAAATAAAACATTTTTTTAAACCTTCTAGAATAAAGTAAATAAGTCTAAATACCGTTCATTCGATTAAATAGTGTAAGTACCAGTGTTTTAGCCTCATTAAGTGTCAGATACCGATTAACTATAAATGAAGCATCATTCCCCGTGTCAAGGCTCTTTACTTAGAAACTATAATTTATGCCACGAATATGAACGATGTACATAGATACGATATCATAACGGTTATGTAGTCAATACGATGCTCTGCCTATGCCTATAGCCTACCATTCAATGTTGTCTGTACCCAATGAAATATCATTATAGAGTAATTTGTTTGATGGCGTAGGCGTGATATATAGTTATACCCCATGATGGCTTATAGCTATCATTATGTTTTCTAATTGCAATACTCAACGGGATAATGACTTATTTAAGAATTACCATAATGGGCTACGCTTTGATTGTATTATGAATTTATATGTAGCGTATAATTCTAACATTAATATACCTTAGGTGGGACGTACATTTTGAGGTATTTCAATAAGCACACTGGCAAAGCATGTTGTTGGTAATATTTCAAGTAAAAGTGTCGCTGTATTTTTTATTTATTACATTTGCGAGGTAAATGTGTTATTTTGTGTATTTAGTAGAAATGAAAACCCAGACGAAGGTGCAAAATGTCGTAAGTAGGTAGACCGAGCGCGTGGTTAATCGTAGGGTTTCGGTTACATAAGCCGCATTTGTCCCGCAGTCACATTATACGACAGCTGCGGTGTTCTTAGAGGGATTACTCTTAACGGAAACAATATTATCTTAACAACCCGTAAAAGTCTACTGCTAACTAAGGAAGGACCCTCGCTACGATGCTACAATTTTGACTGAACGGGTATATCTTTGATAGTAATTGTTATCAGCTCACATAAAACTTATACTGTCCACCCTAAACGTACTAAGCCTACGACATAGTGATCGCTAAACCGCCATCGTTTGGAGTTCAGCGCTACGGTTCATTGCACCAACGACAAGCAAACACCGATGTTTAGTAAGGACTAGTTTCAATCTAAATGTTATTATAAAGGCACGTGCGACATAATATTGATACCCAAACATTCAGTTGACATGTTTGATACATTACAAAACTTTAACGTTGTCTCGAAATCGTATCACAGCAATAAATTATGACATTTACCTGTGTATACTTTGTACCTGCAAGTAAAACTCGTGACTTGTTTATTAGATGTGACCGCGTAGATGCTCGTATTCGTGAGGAACTGCTATCGTAAATCTGCCTGGACCGGAATGGGTTACAGCATCGAAACCATAAATTGGCCATCCATAGTTTACGATTCGGTGTGAAAGGAACCCGACGGGTTTCGCCCTCCATACAGATGGGACATACACTTAAACTTTGATACTAAAATATTTGGCATCTTTATACAGCCTAAAAGGTAACATCAAGCAGAAAATTGCTCATCTCACCTTGGAATTTTAATGTTACAAGACGGCGAAACTCTCGTCCGCGAACTTTTAATCTGAACTTAAGCTTCATCAATATAAATTGACGTTAAACTTGTCATCCAGGTCACGTCGACACCAATTTTAGAAGAGTGACAGTTCTTCTAAATTTAGATGACGACGTTATTGTGATCGTTGAAGTCGTTGGGGACGGCCGGGTGGCGCCTGTGTTCACTTCAAGTGCTAATTGAAATGTACCCGAGAGTTATGTATATTTCATGGCATTAAACAGGCTCGCGGGCTCACAATTCCGACGCGACGCCGCCTCTTCATTAAGAATACATTAGTTCATTAAAGCTTTTACACTAAATTTCTGTCCAGACCGTTTCGCTTCTTAACCACGAAACTTTCGAATCAAAACACTGCTACTATGTTGCTATTGAAACACCTGAACCGAGTTTCGTATTATATGCTGGCAATTTATTTTACAGAGTATTAACCTTCGAAATCCTTTTAAAGCTTGCAATAAATTTTCAAATCCTCTTGCAATGTAAAATACTTTATTTATCCAAAACAAACTCTTGTGTTTTGTGCTAAAGGCCCTTACGATTAGACCCTTTGTGAATCTGATAGCAACGGATTTCATTAACAAAACAATAAGAGCGAATGCTCACACAGAAACAGTAAACGCTAACAGCCAAAGTGATCCTTTGGTGAATCGGAAACAGCCTCGAAATAATTCCAATGCGACGGAATCAATCAAAGCTAGGTGTGCGTCGAACGCTCATTGATATGCAAGGGATCCATTTATTACTTCGCATTCAATTTGCAAATATTTTCTTAGGAAGAGTGAGAGTATTAACTGAAATATTTATGATGAAATAGATCCATCCATTTTATTCGTTGCCAAGCACAAAGGGGTTAGGGTGCCTACATTTTTTAATAAAGCCGTACATTCTGTTGGACTAGTAACAGTATTCGTGCCAACAGCCAGCAGAACATATTTAACATTTCGCTTTTGGTGTTTGCAGTGATACGAGGGTTGTTTATTTATTTGTAAGGATTAAACGTGAACCGAGCCCGCCTAGCGAGCGCGGTGGTAGTGGTTCCTACTTAAACTTTGCTAAACGGCCAGCTCCGCTGAAAGCCTTCTAAACTCCCACAGCGCTTCCCATTCTGTGTGTTGAAATAATATTGGCAAGGATTACTACACAACTCATGACTACTGTTTGCTTGTTCGGGAACCGTCGGCACAGATGTGACAGTTCCGAAAGTACAGTAATTATGATGCAGACAACATATAAATTAGGTCTGAAAAACGTGACTGAGGTACGAAAAGTTCTAATATGGTTTCGTTTAAATAGTCTAGACACAGGCTAAAATTTACAAAGAATAACATTAGATATTGATTCAAATCACATAGTTTACATTTACGAAAATCATAACTGGCATTAACAGTGACTTGTTTGGGAACTTGTCTGAAGTTTCTCGAATGATCCTGGACAAGTTGTGCCATTCGTGCAAGCGGGACTGCGCCCGATGCGAAACTAACTGCCCACTGTCCAGATTAGAGACAACAGTACTCTGAAACTGCGGGAAACTTTTATTTATCGGTACTTCTGAAATTAGAAGCTCTTGTTGCTTGCGGGTACAGCTTCTTAAAATTCTGAATAAACAATTGGTGCATTTTCTTCCAAAAAACCCTTCATGTTTTTTTACTTATCTAAGTTACTTTAATTTGTGTTTAGTACTTGTCTTAACTTTTCTTTTTTTATGGTTCCGGCCATGGTTATTCATAACCAGTAACCATTACAAGCAGTTTTACAACCGAAATAATTCCCATCTCGTTATGGAACCGTCTACTTGATTGATTATTTATTTTTATTACTACAGACATGAACAAGATGTGGGACAGAAATTGATTCAAAGAAATAGATACGAACATCAATAAAATTTAATACGATGTCGATCAAAGCGTCAGTTCCTGATAACTGTCAGGTGATTTATTTAAAAGATGAAAAATGATCCTGTAGGTAATCAGGACACGCGTGCGTATGTAGTGGGTGTAATAAATCATTGAAATGACTTCATACCGTAGCGTATGAAATAGTAATACTGTTGCATGCATTTTAATGATAGTGCGCCCACATGTGGCTTTGTCGCCCGATATTTTGTTTACTTGATTGGACTCTGAATGTTGACAAAACTGGTGAGCTGTTAATTTATAGATAGGGACTATAAGTTTGTTTTTGAGTACGCTAATATATGTATAGACTCGTGGAACATGATAACAAGTATCCTTTGCACCAAGTGAATTGTTTTTGTTCCTTTGTTATTCTCTATTAGGTATCTGCCTTCCTCAGTTTGGTAGGATTAAGATTTATACCAAGGAAACTGCATCCTTCAATCATCGATTTCATCCTGTATTCATAAAAAAAAACTTTCAAGTTAAATGCTCGTTCTTTCTGAATGTTTACAGGCCAGTTAGCTCAAACCAGACACATTATATCTGAAACTGTTTACTGCAAGGCGTATTCGGTACAGACCGCGGCCTCCGCTACATTTATTCAAGCCGGTTCAGTAAAAGGAGTTTGTATAAAAGTTCCACATTGATTTATGCACAGTATTTACAAGTGAATAGTAAAAGCACCTGTGGGTTACATTATTGTTTTCAATTGTAATGTTAATTAGCTAACTGGTTGAGAAACAAAACTCACGTCGCTTGAGCAGAGCTTTGTTGGTTGCTTTCAAGAAATATTTTCTTCTTTACATAAGTTCAATAAAGCATTGCGGGCTGTCTGCGTATTTGCTTAGCTTCACTTCAACATAACGGGTTTTCATATGGCTTACAGAATTAAGTACTTTGTTTATTGTGGAAAGTTTTAGTGGGTTTACAGCGCCTACAAAAACTTCAAGACATGAACAGACTGGGTACAGCAAATAACAACGTTTTACGACATTATGAAGAAAGATTTTCTTACGACAATATTGTAAACTTGTCAACTTTGTAGGTAGGTATGTGAAAACCTGTCATCCTATTTTCATGATAAGGTTGTAGACGGATCGTGGTGGTGATATTAATTTTAAAACAGCAGTTGAAAACTTCAGTTGACTAGGCTGGTCTTGTATATATAGGGTGGTGGAGAAATCGAACGCCAGGTTCTTTAAAAAAAATACTGTTCCATACATTTTGACCGTGAAGGTGTTGTAGTTTTGTAGGAAACAGCCGTTTTTTTCAATACCCGATGAAAAATTTTGACGCTGGGGGATTCATGTGCTGAATTCATGGTAACCGTTTGTGCATCGATGTCCTTTCTACCTTGTACCTATAGTTACGGTTACTAACCTATTTTCGTTATTTTTAATAAGTCTACTGCTCCTTACAAGCCCATTTCACAAGAAAATATACATACACAATTCTTGACAAATCCGCATTCGCACTAAACTTGATAAAATTCATTAATATCTATTTATTGTCACATGTCACATGTCTCGGTACACATATTTATTTTTTTAAATAACATTATTTAGGCATTATGTGGTGACGAATGTCAATGAATGACATCATCAATGAATGGATAGTTTTCCCAACCTATCACCAAATCCATACATCTCTTTGTCTGTCTAACTGTCCCCTAGACACAAACAGCCAGACCCGGAAATATTTGTTCTGTGCGGGAATCGAACCCGCGACACGAAACGCAGCAGTCAATCGCTCAGCCACTGCGCCAACCGTGCCGTAGATTAGCGTAGAGGTGACTAATACATAAAAAACACTGTTAAAAAGCGAACATCAATTAACCATGCCAGTAAGATCAGCAGTATTAATTTCAAGAAGCAACGGTAAAATACTATTCCATGTAAAAATAGGATTATTTTCTCAAAGCTCTCTGCTTTTCTCCGAGACACTACCCACCGGACGCCTGACTAGGCAGGCAACAGATCGGATTACCACGAATCATAAACGAGAACTCACGAGAATATCTAGCTACACAACATACAGTGACCACCTCGTTTACATAATAACTACCAAATCAAGTTTATTACGTTATTGTTTGAATGCTATTCATGTTACCTCATTTACAAAATTAATGTAATTTGTTTAGTGATCATTTATCGGTAAGCGTATATCTTGTATTTTGGTTGAAATATGAGACGCGCACATAATTTGAACCGGCTTTTAAATTTTAAAATGAAAGCAGAAATATTGTTTGTATTTACGAACTGGCTACGATTAACAGCGGTCATCAAACAAGTAACAAGAATGCATACTGAGGAGGTCGTCAATGCGAAAAGTACATAAAGCTAATTGCAACAGCTTAAGCAAACGCCCGAGGTGTGGGACATTGTCCGCGGTCGTAATCACCGCGTACCGTTGACGGCCCTTCCTTACTTTCATTAAAGATACATTACTCCTTTTATTCTTGTTTAGATTGCAAATTCTCTCCCAGTCCTTTGTCTCATTTAGCATTTATTTACGGCGTATTCAATTTAAATACCGCTCCTTTCGCGTTTTATCGCTGTAGAAATTGCCTGAGTTGGACCTCGCTGTTTTATTTATTTGTCAGTTTTGTTCTTGTTGTTGGTAGGCTCCGATTCTGTTTAACTTCGAAGGTTGTCTTTACATTAGCTACATTATTTATTATTGTAAGTAATACTAAATCTTCTTTAAATCTCCAGTTCCATAATTCATTTGACATTACAATGAGCCGATCGGTATGATTAACATTGTAGCTATTGTAAGTGTTGCGATCGAGAGAAATTGAAAACAAAATCTTTCGAAAGTAAAGAAACGTTAATGAAATGAGAACTAATAATAAAAAAGATTAACTACCAAATCAAGTTTATTACGTTAATGTTTGAATGCGAAAAAAAAATGGAAGCTGAAAGTTTTGTCTATGCGATTATAGACGAAGTTATGTTGACGAACAACTACCGGAAACATATTATGAAGGACGGGACGGTTGACGTGTGTCGGGCATGCCACCGTCCGGGCGAGTCCATCGGCCATATTATTTCTGGTTGTTCTCGTCTGGCTAACGGAGAGGACTTGCACAGGCGCAACCAAGTAGCCAGGATTATTCACCAGCAACTTGCCTTGATATACCGTACTTGTGGAATTTGATGTACTGTACTACAAGTACGTGCCTGAACCAGTTCTCGAGAAAAACCATGTCACGCTGTAATGAGATCAGTCTATCATTACTGACAAGACTATGTCGCCAATAAGCCTGACATAGTGGTGATAGACCAATCAGCGCACCGCGTAGTGATAGTCGATGTTACCATCCCGCATGACGAGAACCTAGCGAAAGCTGAGAAAGAGAGACATGGGAATGTGAGCTCGGTTATCATTGTGCCGATTGTCGTAACGGCCAATGGCCAAGAGCCTCGACGACCATCTTTCGAGGCTCTCCTTAGGCGGTTGGATTAAAGGTCTGATTCAGAAGGCCCCTGGATACGACTCGCATTGTGAGGAGGACCCCTAACCACCGGTAGATTGGATCCTGCTCCCGACACCGGCGAAAACCCATTTTTTATATTTTTAAATGTTTTTTTCTTGAATATGTATTTAATTAAAAAATATGTAAAAATATAAAGAATGTGTATTTAAATGAATAAACTAGAAGAATATTACATCGTTGGGGGGGGTGAAGAAAATCTGAACTAATTTATACCAAAATGTCGACATTTCCATGAGGGTCATTAGGGTTTTTTATAAATACAGCGTTATGTCGGGGCAAGTTTGCAGAGGCGTAATTAAAACTTAAAACTTGTATTATGGGGAAAGCGCGGCGGGAATGTGAACTGTGCCAAGTGTCGGATTTCGTACGTGCCGCGAGTCCGCAATGCAAGCGAGCCACCGAGGCAGCGAGGCAGCGAGTGCAAGGCGAAGCTTCCTCCGCAAGCCACGCTTTACTCACTTCCCGGCTTCCATTCATCTTACAGAGAAGAATTTCCCGAAATGTGGGTGAAGGTTTAACGGGTAGATATTCTTCATTTCAACATTTGATTTTTCAGAAAATGTTTTAAAGTAGGTAATGGATGTTGGGCAATATTTCGTTACTCATTTTTAAGTATATCTTTTCTCGAATATAATATAAAGGGTGTAAATAGACCCTTAACATATCTGAAAGGTATTTGTTCTCCCCGTCTTTGCGATCATTTTTTTGTTATAGACCATACCTGGGAACCTTCTAGTTACGGAGATATTGGGGGTCAAAATTCCAAGTTTTTCAAAAGATTTTTTTTTTAAAATACGTGTTTTTAATATAAAATTTTTACTTTACACAACTCCACGAACCCCGTACTATTCAATCCATCCATCAGCACAAAGCTTTGAGTGCTTTCCATCTAGTCCTACCGTAAAACCTGATTTTTCATCCTAAAAAAAAGTCGATTCCCACCAATAATTTTTGCGTAAAGTTACTTAGTTTGATGTACAGAATGCTTGGTTGACAGTTATGTGAAGGGTCTGTTTACACCCTGTATGGTAGTAGGTAGGTCGTTCCTCAGATACTCGTCTTCAGTAAACTCACTTGAATATAATTGTATATCGGTGAATTGAATCTCGCCTTCAGGTGAAAGCCATGTAATATCTAGTGACAAAGGATATCGCTTACGTAGTACGTACCTAACCTACATTACCTAGAGTGCTAGATAGGTATACACAGATTTAGATCTTAATCTTGGCGGTCGGTATATGGCCATACACTTACTAATTATTACTCGGTAAATAAACTACAAAGCAAAATTCGACCTTGAGTGTTATTTCATAGGTTTTCTTATTGCTCTTCAGTTCCTAATTTTGTTGGCACAATTTCTAGCTTTATTTTCTTCATAGTCGACCTTTTGAAACAAGGACAAATCAAATGGAAATCCTCAAACGAAACATATTTAATTTCCTAAAAAAATTAAGGAAATTGAATAAAAAGCAATGTAGGTTATTGTTAAAAAAAACTCTGAAATTTTTCTACAAAGTAAATAGTGTAATTTTGTTGAATATACCTACTCAATTTTCTATTGGGTCAACTAGACAATATTTTCGCTACAGGTAAATAACACCTATACAAAGTCTCAAGGTGTTAAAAGGTTAAATGGTCTTTCAAATCACTTTGAAATTAAATGAAAATTAAACTTAAAATGAAAGTGGTATCGGTCATTACCAAGACTTTCTAATAGTAGCTACTAATTTAACCTACCTACTCATTTTCCAATTTTCAGCCTAAACACTATCGACTGCCGTAGTTTATGATCTTTAAAAACCACATTGAATGTTAGGTGTTCATTTGCGGATAGAGGACTGCAGGGCTAATTAGAAAGGCGCACGTGGCGTGTGCGGGACGTCGGCGGGCCCACGACGACGCCGAGACGCCTCCGAGAGCTATTTGCCCTCTCTTATTGCCCTTTTCAGCCCATAGTCGGCACCTACAATGTTCTAGTACTCCGTTTTGAACTTTGAACCGGTTCGCCTTTTGTGCAGTCAGTAATGGGACGCACAAACAGCTTACGGTATGTAGATAGGCAGTGTATGCTAGTTTGTTTTGTTGTTTAGCCAAATATGTGTTCGGAAACAATATTTATTTGGGATTTGTAAAGTTCTTTTGTCGTGCAAGCAAAGGCAAATTCAGTTGTGACGAATATTTTATATTTTATCTTCATGGCACACCTTCAAACATATTTTTTAATCTTGTAAATAAGTTAAGTTTCTAAGTGGCTATAGTTTAAAGTTGGTTTAGAATGCGCTGAACCACTTTAGCGCCATCAATTTTGAAGAAATTAAGGGCAAATTCAAAATTATTTTGGTTATTATAGATTGTCAGTGTTATTCGTTATGACCTTGGTAATTATAATAATTATTCCCATAACCAATCAAAGGGTCTTTAGGAAATGGAATGCAATGTCACGTACATTAACTTCTGAAATCCCGAAATAGCAATACGATCGTCTTTATTCTACTTAAAATTAATTTCCGTGACTAAAGTTGTTGAAAGTTCGCGCAGTGTACAGACAACTTATTCTAAGTTTAACAATATGCTCGTAGACAGGCGTGGGAGCCTCAAATCCTGACCTTAATGTTTCACTTATACCAAGAACCTTGTTCTTTACGGATAATACTGAAATACAGCTACGAACTTTCAAGTCAAACTCGAAATTATTCAACAAAGTGCTCATGTAAATGAAATATTAAATTCATTTCTTACATAAAGGTGAAAATTTGAAATCCGCCGCGTTTTGAATTAGAACGTATTATGTTAACTTTATGCTAAAGTATCTAATTGTATTATGGGTTCAAAAGTTGTGACATTTTAATTAAAATTACAACTCGTTTTGTGTCCGTCCATCGTACGTGTCCTGTGTACGTGACATCCATTGTAACTAACTTGTGTGACCTACTGCAAGCAAATAATGTAATTTGTTAATATCACAAATAACTTGGAGAATTATTATATAACTTTAATAAAGAATGGTTTTAATATACCTAACACATTTTTTAAAGTCTACTTAGTACATCGTCGGGGATGTAACTAATTAGCACGCGTCATTGAATGTATCCGGAGTTGATGGCCAACCTTCAGTAATTGGAGAAGCACCAGAAGAAGAAGAAATATTTAATGGATTGTGAATTATAATTAGTATTTATTTAGTCTTTAACCAGTTATTACCCAGTAATTACTGGTTAATTGTGGAGGTCAGATAGGCAGTCGCTCCATGTAAAATACTGGTATTCAGCTGCATCTGGTTAGACTGGAAGCCGACCCCAACATAGTTGGGAAAAGGCTAGGCAGATGATAATTTATTTAGTGACACACGAACGTAAAACCAGGTAAAATATGAACGTCGCTTAGGTAGGTATACAATACTTTAGTAACTATTAAGTCCACGGAGGATAATAATAGTTGACAGTTCACTAAAGTCACCACAGTCGTGGTCTGTAATATCAATCAATTTCCGTCAGTGGCGACGTAACAGATCTACCGTCTCCGTCCCTCGAGAGGCCAGTTTGGCTCATCCAGAAAAGGAAAGTCACGAATTCATGACGGGACCATTCTAACTCCCAACAAAATAAGTATATTTTGCTGATTCGAGACGAAATTTGCAAGTCTGCCAAGAATATTCGTACCAAATCGTTTTCCTATAATTGGAGTACATGTGAATTTGTATTCAGTGGCGCATCCACGGCGGATGGAATTTCGCCATTTCGTGGGAACCTCGTCCTCCATCATGCGTGCTTATTGAAGTAATTTGTGTAGCCCTGCGTGTATCAGACTGTGTTACTTGAATTTTATTGTGGGTATACGAATATTTGCTGTATGGCCTGAGATATGAAATTGGCCAACCGCTCTCCTAAATGTTCAGCGCCTGTAAAATTATTGATAAGACGAAGCGTAGTTTGCAGAAGACGAGCAAAGTGGAGAAGATTCAGTTAATAGGGTTCCTTGAGATTAGGTTCCGAGGACGCTAGGTAAAAGTTTTAATGATCGTAGTTATAACCTTTAGCGCGTTAACTAGAGTAGCAATTAGTGCCAAATCGTGACAAAAATATCATGTTCAACGCGCTAGGTTAAAGATCAAATAAAGTAGAACTGCACACTACCTACCGATGCGCTTTTCCTAACAAGAAACTTAATTATTAACTAAAACAAAATGTTAATCTGGGCTAATGTGTTGGATTTAAAACCCTCTAAAATCACAAACACTATTACCTACTATTGAGTAGGTAATAGTGTTTGTGATTTTAGGGGGTGGGGGGCGGTAATTATCATCTCATTTTACGGAAGACATACTTGCTATCCAAAACGAAAATAGAGAGTAGATATTGCTACGATATAGCTAATAAAAATAAATATTTTTTACTAATTCCAAGACAGTCGAAACAATACTTGACTAAAATCAACAATCGCTACGAAAAGCGTAGACCTTCTGCTACGCTCGTAGCAGTAGCTGATTGGCGAGTTACTAATAGAAATAAT
The DNA here is from genome assembly GCA_910589295.1 of Noctua janthe. Lineage (NCBI taxonomy): Eukaryota > Metazoa > Arthropoda > Insecta > Lepidoptera > Noctuidae > Noctua > Noctua janthe. Next base: position 9,342,107 of record OU342560.1, read on the forward strand.
ATTTGAAACAATTAATAATAGAAACAAAGCTTTTTTACCTACCCCAATACAATGGATAATGGCGACTAACTAAATTCAATGATCGCTACGAAAAGCGTAGACCGTAGACCTTCTGCTACACACGTAGCAGTCCCTGATTGTAGGCTGCATATCGTACGTGTGCGCTTTTGAATGAGCTGAATTAAATTACATATGTACTTACATGTATGAATGTGTATGAGACGCGTGCTACGCATCCGCTTGGCGGTCCATTGTTCCCGCTTTGCCTCAACACTTCTGTTATTTAGACGTACGTCGGAAATGAAAAAGATACTGTAGACAAGTGAACTGTACTAAACGTATTTATTTTGCGTTTCGTGTCTGTTGGGAAAATTATTACTTTTTTAATGAAACTCATGAAGATACTCGTAACATCTTGACAATATTCCCCAAAAGGGGTAGGCAGTTGTTTGTAATGAAACTAAGTTTTGCCATAGGATCAAGCCTAATTATTTTATTACCAGTCCACTATCGGACATAGGTTTTTTCAATCGCACGCCACTGTACTCTCAGCATCTCAGAACGCAGAATCTCAGCAACTTCTATCCAGTTACTACCTCTACCTTGTAAAGATCGTCGCTCCACTGCTAATTATTGTCATTTAGCATACACAAATGCGATTTCCTGCTTATTAAAAACTTCACAAACATGAATAAACCGAAACATTTGGTACAAACCAGGCACTGAACCCAACACTACTACGACCACACCGCAGAGCGCAATGAAGCAGTCCAGGCAGACAACAAGAATAAATAAAATTAAAATAAGGCAAGATGTCTTACAACCACTTAATGAATTCTTATCGACCTTTAATCCCAGTGTTATCACCCTTCTTCCCCCAGAAGCCCAGGGGAACACAACTAGGCAGGGGACTTCGTAATGATCATTAGGGATTGGTATACGAGTAGTTATGAGTCAGCGTGATTTTTCATGTCCCTTTTATATTTACTAACATATTTCGTAAATGTCTATTGTCACGAGGAGGACCTCTATGTACACCATCTAACAGTCTGTCAAACAGTTGAATCATTTGATTGATTTTTACACTCTTCTGCAAGACTGCTGGTCTTCAGACTTTCAGGTTTCTGATCAACCATTACGACTGCCTAAGATCTACGTACGACAGCCGAGACTAAATACTCAACGTGCTTTCTCAGAGATGCAGGAGTTTCGATATGTACTGGTTGCTCAACCATCCTTGGACTGACCTAGGCAAGCGTTGCCTATCGTCGAAGATCCAGTCACTAGCCCTCTACATCTTATTTAGTCTGTACTTAAAAGATAATTTTCTTATAATATAAATTTGGGCTGTTTGTGTATGTGAGTTTAAATGTTTGTTAACGCGATCACGATACAGGAGAAATTCCTGAAGGTTTTTTTTTAAAACGTTGCCCACGTTTTAAAAAAAAGCCTTATAAATACTGTTACCTAAAACATGCATGATCTACCTACGCAGCGTCATAATTCTTCCTTATTCAGTCCCGTTCTCCCTGTGTCCTCAGTATTTGTTTGCACGTAACCACCGAGAGCGTGACGCGGCCGGCACAAGGGACCGAAGCTATCAGTGACACGCTTCGCCAACCACGCGTCGTCGCCCGCATCCGCACATGCCATATTTAATTCCCCTCCGAACTACAATTGGACGTTTTGATAATTTTGGCATTTAGGTGTAGCTTTGTTGAGTCACTGGAAACCTTTGTTTGTATTGGGCAACACATCTTGAGCAATTGCGATTTTGAAAACTATTAAGGTGTGTCCACATAACCAGAAATATATATATACATAGTTCCACGGCATAGTTCGCACACAACCAAAATAATACGTTTGGTGCAGATATTTCAACCAGCACCGAAATAAGTTTGCAAACGAAAGATTCTGACTCAACCACACAGCTGGCTTTTGAATACTCGTAAACGAATGTTATCGGTGGGGACACATGTGTACACACCTACAATTTTTTGGAATTCCCGTGTGCAGTTTCTAAATAAAATGAGGTTGTGAATTTTTCAGCCTCTATAAGTCAATCCATCATTCAACCGTATCTAGAAGGACAGTTTTTCATAGAAGGTATCTGAACCATCGGCCATTGTTTCATGTAAACTACAGAAACAATGGAATGTAGCGAATCTCTTGTAAAAACGGCAAAACTAAGCAAAAACTTTCAGCAACAAAAATATATCGCGTTTCCCACGATATACGTAAAAAAATGTTTCATACTAAATATACAGCAAAAAAATCTTTGCAAGGTAAATATTTTTTCATTTCAGTTTTGTATTCAGGCCTTTGCTATAGTCAAAAACTTTAAAGCCTTTACAACAGTTTAAAAAAAGTCTTTGTTTTAAATTGCATTTTGATAGAATAAAAGTGTCGACACGACACTAGCGAAATAAAATGATGAATGAATTTTACGACATTTTAAGTGCTATTTTTCACGTGTGTGCAATGATATTACTGCGGATGAGGGCAAAATATCCCACGTCCTTCATGCTGTAATTTTAATTGACTTTTCCGGAATAAGAGCGTTAAAACAACGAATAAGCAAATCAGTCATCTGTAAATTAAATAAACAGACAGTAATATGAGTGCGTATATTAATTACGCCAATCAACGCCATTAATGAGGCAATAACACTCACCTCCGTCCTCATTATCTTTAGCGGATTAATTCGAAGCTTTCCCGAGTTGACGAAAATTGCTTTGTACAAAATTCAGACGGCAGCCGACGACGGCGACGCGGGCTGACAGGAGCCCGAAGCTCATTTCACGGCGGTCGCACTCATATTTTACACTATCCAAAAGAGGCATTCTAAATAGCGAGAAAAATCTTGTTTGCCTTCATATGTAAACATTCTTAGTAGCGAGTACAATTTTGCTAGAAAAGGGTCACATAGGTGAATATATGAAGCTTTTAGTGGTATCAAACGGCGAACTAGTTCGGTTATAATGTATGCTCGCTGGTAAACATGTTGGAATTCGTAGCAGAGGCTGCAAAGAATTACTTGGTACTGCCACCCGAACTTGGAGGCATAAACTGGGTGTTACATAGATAATGCTGTGTTTGAATTAATGGAGACCACAGGGCGTAAGTGTTATACGAGATTGAATTAATTAAGTAATTTATTTAGTTACATAACGTAATCGCTCCTGATCCCAAGGGATTAGGCAGGTGTTCTGTCTCACATATCGCCGGTTACGATATTTAATCTCCATGTGATAAGGGGAAACTCAATTGCTAATTTACTATTCATGGGCACAATCTTAATCCTGTTAATAGAGGTTTTTATTTTTTAATCTGTGAACCTATATTATTCATCTCCACCTGTCAAAGATCAAAAGAAACATTCTCAAGATGATACCATCGTGAAAATATTTTCTTCAAGAAGTTTGATGGGTAGTTTATACTGCCTCTCTATAATCGGATGAGAGCCAGGTATACAATATGCTCCCCATAAAGTTATTCTGTCAAAGAGCTCGGATGGAGGACTTCGACATAACGACAGACTTAAAGTCTTGAAAATCTTGCATCAGGGGCCACGCTGTATATATGAGTGCACTAAACCGCCTTATCTCCCCTTCTTGTTTAGATAGACGCCGGCTTCTTCCGTAGAATGCATCTTTAAGAAGTTCATAGATAAGATTTTATGTCGAAAATAATGTAGATCAGCTCAAATGCGGAGGGTGCTCTGTTGTATTATATTGCAGAGGCTCCATTAACTGCAAGTTCAAGAGTCGTTTCATTGCATATGTAGAAATGGGGATGACAATGTAACAATAACAAAAGTTTAGTATTTGGGGCGCGAGGTGCGTTGCCAAAGCGGGCAGGATTGTCGAGGTCATGACACGGCGTAGTTGAATCCGCTGTCACCTTAGTGGTGCGGGTCCACTCCGCACTCACTGACCTACATCCGCTTTGGCACCGTTCACAATCGCCGCTTCAACTTAATTGTCCCGACACTTTGGCCTTCCTAACGACTGTGCCGCAATCGGCCGATTTAAGGGGCGTTCTGAACACTGCGCCTGCAGCCGCTCGGCCCGCTCGACCCGGCGCGCAGCGACATCCATCCGACACCAAGTCAAAGGCCGCTACGGAGATGACGTTATGCAAATCATACCTTTGTCGCAATTCAACGTTTGTTAGCAAAACACTTGTTTCTTCCACAATAATAAAATAATACTGCAGTGGCATGTGTATCTACATAATGCATGGTGCTGTCGAATAAAGTAAAAATACGAGACATTGTGTGAGTGCCACGTTACGGGAATATACAATGAAAAGAGGGAGGATTACAATTTGCCTTTGTGATGGCGTCGTCGAATTACATTAATCTGGCGTACTTGTGCCGAGGCGGCGCCGCAACCAACTTGATTAAAAATTCTATTAGTTGAAAGGCACAGACATCTTCTTAATAGATAAAGTGCACGCCGCTAGTTGTGGTGACTTGCGGTTACGATCCTTGTTATGGGGCACCCGACATACTTGTGCTAACCTTAATTAGATTTTTCTATGCCATTATCTAGCTAGCTAGTTAGTACTGCTCGGTGTACCTACTGTAAGCAGTGGGAATGAGAAGAACGTGGGATGTTTGTAATGTGGAATGAGTTTAATGAATACTCTCTGTATTCCAACTTTTTGTTGTCCCCTAACTTTTCACGCCTATTGTTAGCTCTCCCTGGGTAAAGAAACTGGTCGTGCGTAGTATTTCGATTTCGTTTGGGTGTAAATTCCATTTGTGACCCAATTATTACTTTCGGGACTTAAGGGAAAGCTTACACATTCATGTTAATTTGAATAAACTTTATTGACCAGAAAAGTACAAATATTGTTATTGTTGCGTTATTATATCTACCCTGCTGATACGTAAGGGATAAAAGAAGATATTCTATAAGTTACACACTACATAATTTCTAGCCTTATAAAACGGAATGACAAGTTTCCAAATAATCCCACGGCTCATCTGATGAATAATAGTTTGCTTACTGCCACTCACCTGCAACGTAAGAGGCCAAGTAGAAATGTGGCGGCAGAAATAAAGCCGTGGAACCGTGGTTCTTAGTACGCCTAAAACAACAATCCTTTGTTGTGCAAAATAATCTATCTGAGACATAAACATTTATAACTGAATTAAGCGAACCATCGTCACCTTACCGTGGTAATTGTAACAGCGAAATCCGTGTAAAAACAACACGGCTTGGGCTTGGGCGCCTCCCGGCCTTAATGAGCGCCCCGGGCGTCCGCTCGACACTTCTGGCGCCATATATCTGTATTTTTTGCCTCTCCCCTTTATGTAAAATACTCAATTGAAACATTGTATCGAATGCGCAGTAATGTTTTCTCATTACATTGTTTTTGCTGAAATTAATTTGAATGCTGAGTACTTTTGCTCAGGATTTTTTTACTTTGTTACAGTTTACGATGATTTATTATAACTGTTACTATTTGCAGAAGATTTTTCAAATTTATATTAATATACATTTTAAGGTACAATATCTTTTTAAGCCAGAGCTACTTTAAAACCTTACGTTCCATCAACATACCCTTAGGATTTTACCCGTCTCCAAATGTAACTGAGATTTAGACCGTAGCTATAAATGTGCCAATTTTCATACCAATCCTTTGAGGATTGCCGCCTCCAGTTTCGGAGATACATACGAAGTTGTATATACCTCATGTTATTAGCATGACTGTTTGAGATAAATATTATTTCTCACAAGTCGTAATATTTAGGTAAGGTTTTAAGTCACATTAAACTACAACAATTTCAAGTTAGATTTTCAGAAATGTATCTATTTCTCAAAATCTAACTTGGAATTGTAAGACGAAAATAAATCACAGTATTTTAGCAAAACACGTCAGTGCGGTTTCTCTAGAGTATTTTCTTTTAGATATCAATGTGGAGTACAGAGCCAAACGCGGCTACAGAGCGGCGACTCGGACAGCGTAGATTTACGGACACTGCCGTTATCTTGGACCGCATCTCCGACCGGACGAACGCGCAACTCAAACACGCAAAAAGAATGCAACACATCCCTAACCATTGAAATCCCAAGCAGCGGAATAAGTACAGAAGTGAGAACCGCACTAGTCCCCACCGCAAACATCACCTACCTGAGTTCTGCGCCCGGCGCCAACATTACCGTCGAGTTTAAAACTTTAAACAATGATAGGGGACACTATACCAGACGCTTAGTAAAACGTTTACTAGAGAATTGTTCTTTTTAAGTACACAGACAACTCTCTCTGCAAGTCGCCGACATTCGTGTGAGCTCTTTGTAAATACGTAGACTTTATTTGAACTGCTGGTGCCTGATTTACTTTCGGGTTTCGTGTACTGGGACGTTAACCGGGAGTTATAGGACTGTTTTATTACCTATGTAAATTTCTGCTGCGTACGTATGTATATATACCATTGCTTTTTAAGAGAAAAATGTTTAAAAAAATTCTTAATAAAACACTCCTTTTCCAACTGGGTTCTCTAATATTTGCCATGCATTCTTCTTTACTAGTTCTTTTGAAGCTCCCAGCGTTATCTAGTATCGTAAATTATATTGAACATGCTTACAAGGCAACGGTTTTCTCAAAAAGCTTTGGTGCTTCTGAAACTTTATAGAATATTATTTTAAAACTTATCGTTCCAATATTTTTCTTTTCCGGCAACAAATTTTAAAAATAGAAGAGCATTACTGGCACTTAAAATATAGCCAAACAACGAGTAGTGACGCTGCGAGCAAAAGCTATTTAGTTTAATGCCAGCACGCATGCATAATGCAGCGCTTAAAGCGCTAATTCTCTCATTTTCGAATACATGCTAGGATATTAATACACTGACGTGAATGTAGGGCCGGTGTAGACCGATCACAACTGCGTCGAAATAAAAAAGGAAACATATTCTGTACCACATCTGCTGCGCTCTGCAACAACATATTTAGTTCGCAAACAATTTCTTTTCTTATTTTAAATCGTTTCGGTGGTGTGTGCTAATATGCGGAGTCATGTTAAGTTGTTAACAACTTAATAAGAAAATTATACGTGAAGAAATAAATTGTTTCTTGGTAAATTCAGCCTGCATAATCACTGCAAGTAGATAAAGTTAATTCTTTAAAATATAGCTTAGACCACAGACTTACGAACTGTGTGTCTTTTCAAAGTTGTAAAGAGAAGTAACATTAAAAATAAATATTATTATAATCAACCACAGTAAACGCTCTTTGACTGCCCCCGTTTTGCTTTTAAGTGTCCATCAAACGCCCACTGTAAAACTAAAACTCACTGGTTTAGTAAATAAAAACACTGCATCAGCTGAGTAAACGCTCAGCTCGTGAGAGAATATTATATTTTCTAAATAAACACACCTTTATTACTGTTCCCCTAAGGGCTTGGTTAGAAATAGCACAGTCTATCCCTTCCAGCGTGGGAGCTGAGTAAGGTAGACTGGTAGGTATTCAGGAATATGGAAGCTGACTAGCTGTATTCATTTGGGTATAAAACTCAAGTTAATGTCACTGGACATCAAATGGACACATTTCAGATACCTAGGTATCGCTTGATGTTTTTCGGTGTTTATTGTTGGAAACTATCTTAATCTGTGTGACTTAGAATGGACGTGTTTCGATGTCTTTGTATTCGCTAAAGGAAATTTGTATATAATAGAAATTAAAGAAGCACTACATAATCACGAGTTTATTTTTCAATGGTGATTAGGTCCATCATCATCATCAGATGATCAGATCATCAGATGGGGTTTACGCGTCCCCTTTCTTCTGCCACACTTTCCGGTTATGTGTGTCCCTCATTCCGATATTTCCCGGGATTTTAAGATATCGTCTACCCAATGAGGGTTTTTACGGCTCTGGTTGCTTTGGCCTAACCTTGGCCACCACTCGGTCAAAGTTCTGCTCCATCAGCCATCTCTGCGTCTAGCCAGATATCCTGCCCAACTCCACTTGAGGCGTATCGCCTGGTCCCCGACTTCGTAGACTTCCGTCCGGCGGCGGATTTTGTGGTTACGAGTTCGATCTTTAAGGGTCATATATTAAATTCAAATGATTTTTTTAAGATTTTATCATTTTAGATGATTGTGACTATTAATAATTGAAATAACAATTGTTGAACCTAGTATTCAACTATAAGTCGATATTTACAGAATTACAGAAACAACATTTCAACGTAAAAACAACAGCACGAATTCAGTAGCAACACGAGTTAACCAGCGCCGGCACGTTTCAGCAAAGAGTCGTCCGCTCGTTTACTTGTTGCGGTATTTAACCCTCCGATGCGATGGTATCAGCATAATGCGGTCGTCATTGCTGCCGTCGCGATACCTCACCTCGTTATTATGGATTTACATTTTAACCGCACTTACCCGTATTGCATATTTGCTGTAAATTAATTTATTAACATTATGTCACTTTGTATGGTTATTTTAGGGATCAAGTGTGGGACAGTTTGATGTTTGTCAATTACTTGATTAAAGTTTTATATTTTGTCATCATTACTGGCTCTACAAATATTTACGATAAACTTATTTTATAAAAACAACCCTGCGTTATGATAAAATAAATTTAACGTTCAACTCGCTATTGTAATAAGGAAATTGGTTTTTCTTCCAGGAAAAATACGTTTATGAAATAAATCCCTTGTATACTCGATACTGTATAAGGAAACTCTGTGAAGGTTAAGGGTGTTAAGCTCAGCACACACTGTTCCCGATAAAACTTAATTATAAGAAGATCATGTGTTCATAGTGCAGTGGTATGGCATACGGTTCATTAGAGGAGCAAACAATGAGTTCATTAGTGCTGTAATTGGCGCGGTGTCCGGTGGTGTCAACATATCCATGCTTATCACGTGATTCGGTGAGCAAATCATCACAATGTGGTAATTAGCCCTCATTTGTTCACGGTGGAATTTATAAGCGGCCACCAAAGCCTTAACGGTGTACCTAATCGCGTCTTGCTTAAGTCCAGTGCAAACGCTACCCAATCGTCGCTTTAACGCAGCAGTTTCGATACAATCACGACTACGCAATGCAGCGGCTACGGCACTACGTCACGCCTACGCGCTACGTTTAGTGCGTAGTAGACGCTCTTACGTCTCGTTTACGACTTCAGGCGATGCAACTTACGATGCGATTTACGCCTACCGCGCGTATTTCACTTGTTTACTTCGTGTGATTACCGCCGCGTCGCAAGTCGAAGTGACGCATGGCATGCTCTAAGCATTTTACAACCTTTATTTAACTTACAATTTTTGTTTGTTCAGATCAAATCTTGCAACTAAATTTTAAAACACTTATCCTCAACCGATTGGGCTGAAATTTTGCATACACGTTTAGTTTGAATGACAACGCATGGTTAGCTAAGTGACGTCATTCTAATTCCAATATGGCCGACTCCCAATGATGGCGGAGTAGTTATTTTCTATGCACCCCCGTGATATGGTTAGTTGGTTTTAATTTTTTTTTTACTATAAGTTTGTTTCATTTTTTTTCTCCGCAAACACTGTCGCAAAATGCGAATCGCTTGATTGTACAACTCGTGGCCGAGCGGTTACGTAGACTACATACGCCTCCTTTATAATCAACTAGCAGGACGAATAAGTAATTGAGGGAGGATCGGACTAAGCCTTTTGATAGAGGAAATAGCCGTCCGCACTTACTTAACTTTGATTCGATGACCATCGGCCCTGCGCAAATTGAGTGTGAAATTAGGATAGTACGCATCTGTGTTTTGTATTCTATGTTTTCCGTTTCGGCTTCGACAGTTTTATGAATAAACTTATCCATTATTCAGTACAGTATTTGCACGACCTCTATCTATGAATCGTAAGTGCTCAGGACTGTTGATTTCTACAGTGTTATCAGTTAATCACAACGAGCCGTTCAATAACCTGATAACAAGGCTTTTACATTATCAGCTGATAAACTTCTGTTACTGAACATGGCAAGTTTAATCATCACTGATCACTTTTAACGAGTGATAAGGGATTTTGCCAACAGCTTTAAATATTGATGGCTTATCCAAATGTTTATTAGCAAACAGGAGGCCGATGAAAATTCCCTTCATTACCTTCTACGATGTTTAAACTCAACACGGCATTTAGAACTGTGCAGTAGCGAAGGGTTAATTTTTGTAAGAGGTAAGCCGGAGTATAGTCTTTAATGTGATTATATTATTTGTCTATATAATACTGACTGTGCCATTTTTGAAAGGGAAGCCGGTAGGAATCGAGTTGTATGGAACCTTCGCCACTGCTGTGCAGAGGTTCTAAATTCTAGAAACAAACTGCTCCTGAACGAGTACTTGTTAGTGAGCCTTCGGCTTAGTGTCCAACGATCGTTAACCAGAGCCTAAATTGATGCTTTGATCTGTAGCACCATTGGTTTCACAGAACATTAATCAGGTCCTTCCAGGCATAGAGACCGAGATGTACCGATGTGAATAGTTTACCACTTTGACATAATGGCCTGTCCTATGTCAAAGTGTACAGCTTATATAAAGCAAATTTCGTCCTAAGCTTTTGATAGAAATTCTATGGTGTTACTAACAAAGCATTTCTGGAAACGCACTATAGTATGTATTATGAAAAAAGTCTTTTAAAAAAGCTGCAATCGCTTTCACAAGATCACAAATTCGCTTTTGAATAGTGCGTAAGTGTTAGGTGTTTCATTATAATTTATTCTTTTAACTCAATTCTTTATTCACTTCCATATTACAGATAGTATCCTGTACATAACTATGTAGCTTAAAGTTTAATTATAGTTAAGTAGAGGTCGTTATGAACGTGACGATAGTGCGGCGTGGCGGCGGGGTGTCACGTGAGCTTGCGTGCGCGCCGGCACGACCACCTGCCAATAATCACGGCCTTCTTGCCCTCACATAATTACTTACCTTCTCAAATTGCATACGGAATACATGGTTTTGTGTTTAAGGGATGTTATTTAAATGTTAGAACTGTATTATCAAATGCTTTTAGTTATGGATCTCGATTTAAAATTTTTAAATCTATTTTGAATCAAGATTTCAAGTTCATTAACCAAACGTTGTTTTCGGAGAACATCACTCTTATAATCCCCGAAGAGTTAGACAGAGGTATACTACACCTAATAGTACATCCACATTTCACCAGTTATGGTTAAGTCCCAATTGGGACGAGCCTATTGCCATCAACCGGGCACAAACCCAGACTCCATGGCTGCTGCTGAGAAATTCCTGATGGGAAAACCCGAACAAATTTGAACACAGTTTTAGGAGTAATATTACTAATTTAACTGTCGAAATTAATCGCCTGTTTCAGACGAAAGGCTTCTCATCATTTTGTGTATGTGATATGTAAACAGACACCCTTGGTTCCGATTTTATTATTTCATAACTGAGACAACAAACATAACACGACCCACTAGGGATACTTTTATTCATTTATAAGTACCACTAAAGTTTTTGTGTCTTTTTAATTGTCTCAAAGTAAATGGTGACCAGTTAACAAACACAATTTTAATTCTCGATAAAACACATTTTTATGATATTTTTATTACTATACACAATATACACTGCACAATTTGTCAGTATGAGATACTGTTATTATATTTCCATAGCCAATTCTTATTCTAATGATAGAATACCTTACAATCCAATGCGTAAACCAGCCAAGAATCGACTTTAAAAGTTATACTTTTCTGCTATTTGTACATTACAATTTATGAAGAAAGTAATACAAATTAGCATTTCTCACCTATTGTAATTTATTTAAAATTAAGTTTCCTTACTAATATTTTAAATGCCAAAGCAAGTTTGTTTGTTTGTTACCTTTTCACGCCTAAACCACTCAACCAATCATCCTGAAATTTTGCTTTTACTTTGTCAGGTGTACAGAAACGGACATAGGGTACCTTTGATCCCGAAAAAAAGTACTGTTCCTGAGGAAAACAATAATAATGTTTTAATGATAATAGGTGGCGCCAGGTGTCTATCAAATCATGATTGAATTATATTATTATAGAAACTTTAGTAGTGTGTTAAGAGTTTCATTCTCAAATTCTAAATTAACGCGAGCAAAGCCGCGGGAAAAAGCTTGTCAATAATAAGACTGAATGGAACTGAAAAGGTGATTTTTGTTAGACTACGGATTTAAGAGTGCTCATGCCCTTTTAAATTCGTACTGCAATAAAATACAGCATAATCAACCTTTTAGTTGAACAAAGTCTTCAAGTCAATTCCAGTTTTACATAAGTAGCTTAACAAGAGAAATACCGCAGTGTACTAAATATACTTTTCTTTGTTTCAGATCATATAAGAGAATTCTCATGCGGCAGTCTCTTCTACCGCACTCTGTATTTGAATGAGGAGAGAGATACACTTTACGTTGGTGCTATGTAAGTACTATGCTACACTACAATGCAATTTTATAACATAACTTCAGAACATGGCTGTAATATACATAAATGAGAAATGTAAGCGTCGAGCTCGGGGTGTGAAGTTTTGCTTTATTTTACTAAATAATATACATATTTAAACAATATCCCTGGGATATATAAATGACGTAAAAGGAGTGAAACATTGAGTTTCACTCCTTTTACGTCATTTATATTGTCTTTGTCTGTTGGCTATTCATACCAAATTAGAAAAATCGGGAAAGCCATCCTACCGGAGCTAAATTAGGAAGAATTTTTGTAGAGAATTATGAGATTTAAATCTAAAATCAACCTACTTTTGTAACAAATTAATTGGAAGCCAACAATCCCCTCTATATATAATTACTCGTAGTTACCAAAAATACCTTGCATATTATGTTGTTTCACTACTAATTATGCCTAAAAATACTCGGAACTTTTTATCAGAAAGCACAATATAAATACGAGGTTACAATTGTGCCTGATTAGTGCTGTTACCACAACCACTCGCCGTCACTGTAATGATTTACAAGGGAAATGGGCTTGAGACATGAAACCGTATTATCCACCAATTTCTGTCAACTTTTATTTGTTCTTGCTGGGTCATTTTTCTTGTCACTACGTGTACCTACACTATTTCGTTTCTGTGTTCGTAAAATGTTTGATATTAATTATATCGATGCGAGTTTGTAATCTATACTTGTACGAATACATTATAAAAAGGTCTTTGTTTGTATGTAGGGGTAATCTTCGGAACTACTGATCCGATTCCGAAAATTCTTTCACATACGGTAAGCTACATTATCCCCAAGCGTCATAGGCTACAATTTCCGTACATAACGGAAGCGAAGCCGCGTTCAAAAGCTAGTAGAATACATAAAACCTTTTAGGTAAAGTCAAGTTAAAGCAATTGGTTGTAATAATGAGATCTTTTCTTATAGACGTTTCTTGTTTCAGGACTTTTTGGCATTTCGAAAGCGAGCGAGATAGAATCGAAGCGTTTGTGAATGGGGGGCTAGACTTTTAACCGTTTACTAATTCACGTTACGGCCACAAACGTTCTCTAGTTGCTCTATAGTCATTTATGTTTGTTTGTCTGTCTGTCTGTTTGCTTACGTTTTGACAGCTATACGTCACGTGTCCGAAAGTTTGCAATTGTTTCTCATTTCCCGCGGGAATGCTTTTTAATTCATCCGAATATGGCCGCGAGTTAAGTAATGCACATTTATGATATTTTTTTATGTAATTCCCCCGTCCAATGCATATTTTCTTTTCAGAGGTACGCGTGAAATGTTTGCCTACTTCATCAAGTAGAGTGTATAAGCATTATGGTATTTAAAATATCGGAATGCTAACTTTACGGAATTTTTGCAAACTTTATGCTCAGCGTACCTAGTTAATATGCACTTTACAGCAAACAATGAATGTTTTATTATTAATTTATAGCACAATTTAATGGCCACCTTGAAATATTCATGAAGTAAAGTGTTTTGTTTTCTTCAGTGGCTTGAATAATGTAAAAGCATCCTTATGTGTTAAAACTTTGAAAGAGTAGTTCAGCAATGTATTGAGTATTTAGTAAATAAGTATAACAGCTACTTAACAATTTGACCAGGCCCTATTTTTATTCGCACATATTTCGTTTTATCGATACTTTTATACTGATTTGATTGAGAAAAAGTAATAACATTATTTTATGCCCAACGTTAACACGTAATGATGGACTTTACAAACTCGTAACCGCTTCACGCAAGTACTAATACAAGAACATCTATAAATCTTGACTCTCAACTACGATACATTCTCACATTCTCACACTAACTTTAACAAATACGATGTGAAGTTCCATTTATTTTGTTAACAAACCACAAATAGTAGTTGCTATAAATTAAGACGTATGTAAGAAACATAACAAGTTACAACTTACATTTGTAATAAACTTTAATCAAAGGGTTAATTAATGACTTTGTACAGGAAGACGTGGATTATTAAAATGGTACTAAAACTAGCCGTCCATTTTAGTAACAAAGCATTAATGTTAAACGGCTAACAATTCTGCATAATTTATACGATTCGTTGAGCAGATAGTGGACGCAAAAAAAAGAGAAAAAAGGAGGTTGTCTGTGCATATGCTACCCGCCCACTAGGACCGAGCTCATTCAATTCCAACGTGGATTGTGTTACTTTTGTTATTTGAATACGTAATGCAGCTAAGAAACTATTATTATCTTGTGCTTCTACTACTGCATTACGGTTATTACCATAAACAATTTCATTTAAGTGGCCATCTTTGTTACAGGGATCGTGTATTCAGATTAAATATGACTGATATTAGTCAATCACATTGCGAGGTAAGTGTCATAAAAAACAATTATTATTTTGTAATTTTGAAAGAAAGAAAGAAAGAAAAAGTATTTATTCACACACAGGACAAAACAAAAAAAATGGTTGAATTAACAATAAAACAAAAATTATATAAAATTAAATATGTTATATACATAATTATAAAACATAATTTTTGAATATTATTATTACTTTTTTCCAGCTTAACTTTTTTTTAACCGATTAATAATCCACAAGATTTGCTAGACTCTCTTCTTAACCTAAACACTAATAGGTATATTTCAGTATTTGGATATTGGCATTCGAGTTTGTCTAGTTAATTTTTAATTTGCCAGTAATCCAGAATTTTACAGTAACACAAACACTCACAAAATATCACCCTAAAATTAAGTTCTAAAGTTTTTTTAAAGTAAAATAAACCACTTGCTTACGGTTGCTGAATACTAAAGAACACTTTTACGGCACTACACTGGATTTTTAATGCATCTTGCTTTCATATAAGCTTTTTCCACATTTTCACACGTAATACGTCATATACTCTTTTGACGTTAAACCCTTGTATTCTGTTGTAAAAGAGGACGTGTGCATTTTATTCGCTACTTACGTCAAGTAGGAGTATCAAGTATCTATGTACGTGTAAATAAAAATAAAGCGTTATTCCTTGTTTATAAAAAGACGGGGTTCTAGACTATTTTCAGGGCGTTGATTCAGAGCAGGCGGGTATTCCAAATGTGCTTAATATGTGGAACTGGATTATTTCTGTATTCCACGTCAACTACTGTATCTACGCGCGACGGGGCGGATAAATTCTACTTTTCATTGTTTTCGTGTCTGTCGAGGCATTTATATAAGGTTATAATTTTATTGCGGTGTTAAAATTGTATTTGTGTTGCTAAAGTACCGAGCTTAGTATTGCAATTAGCACTTTAATGCCAAATAAGTAAAACACATAACACATTTCTAAAATTCTAAATAACGTCTTAGACACACACCACAACATGTGCTAACTGAACACGATTACTGAATTAGCAGACACATGTTCCCAGCATCACACGAATTATGTGAAGCATGTGTCTGACTGTCTGCCACAGTTTATCTTAGACACGTACATGTTTCACGGTGAAGGAAAGCATTATGAGGGAGCCGGCGGTATGTCCTAGAACCAAAAATTCAACATCTGACATTCACCAATTCACATTAGGCCCACGTGGTGGACCACTCTATCTCATAGAAAGGAGCACTGTGTCCCAGCGGTGGGACTGATATTGCTTATGTGTGACTAGACTGCCTCGTTGGTTTAGTGCCTGCAACGTTACTGCTGAGCATAAGCTCCTGGGTGCGAATTCCAGGTCGGACAAAGTGTTATTGGGATTATCCAACAGAAATTTCTCAATAACAGAAACGGTATCTGAATTAGTTCCAGAATAATGTCAAAAGGCTTACCCCTATAACATGGGACTTAAACACAACTGGCGGTATGTAGATGTACTATTATAGGTACACCTCTGCCTAACCCTTCAGGGATTACAGGCGTAATTTTATGCTACGTGTACGTTTTGCAGAGGGATGCTTTGTTATTGGAGGCTAGCAACGTGGCCAGGTGTGTGAGCAAGGGCAAGTCGGAGCCCTTCGAGTGCAGGAACCACATCCGTGTGCTCCAGCCTTTGGGAGACGGGGAGAGGCTGTATGTGTGCGGGACCAATGCTCATAGTCCGAAGGATTGGGTGGTTTATGTAAGTAAATTAAAAAAGAATATTTTTTGTAAAATAAATGTTTGAATTTTTAGCAAAAATTCAAGCAACGCCACAAAAAATTATCATACATGTATTTTTCATTATATATTATTTTAGAAAATGAAATAAATTAAAAAGATTATATTATTCTAGAATATATGCCTGATGTTTTTAAAAGTTCTTTGTTTTAAAGCGTTATACAAGTATAAACTATGTTTTAAGTAGTTTTAACCTTTTTTTTAGAATTATTCGATCAATTTTATGAACAGTTGAGTGGATCGAAAAGGGTTTCGAATCTCAACCTTAATTTATAAAGACGAGACGAGATAATCTTAATTACTCCAGTAATTAAACTTTCTATCCGTGATTAAAAGAATCCTTCAGTAATTTAGTCTTTAAATGTAAAGGCTATCAGTAACATTCTCTTAACGATAACCCGTAAAACGGTTAATAGCTTCGATCATCATTAAGTAGTTCGATCAGTCGGGTAGTTAGTAGTTACTAGACCCAACTAGTTACTCCGAAATGTAAGATTGATCTATCTATTCTCTCTCTCTCATTTATCTTTACTAGAAGGAGAATTCTAAGTTACCACGTTTAATCCGTCATTACGGCTTGATCCATGTTGTTATGTAAAAGCCTCAGTTTACCACACGCTTTTGGGGGGTTTAGAAACTGAATTTTGAATGTGTGGTAACATAATGGATTTCCTTGTTTTATATTTTGAGAGCTATTATGGGACTTGTCGATTTTGAACACATTAGAGATGCTACCTGAAAATGGTACTATAATTTTGTAAAATCCTAGTACCAACATTTTTTCTTTACTTTTTTATTATGTCTCATTGTAAATTGTAACCCATGGAAAGTTGCGAGGTAACCCCATCACAAGTATCCTTATAAATTATCGGGGCTGCCTCAATTTTGTGCTGTAGAACAATTGTATGAGAGACTATACAATTTTTTATTTTTTTTAAAACCAACTTTCTTAATGTCTTATTTATTATCACTTAGCTGAACCTCACACACTTGCCCCGTCACGAGTACGTGCCGGGCGTAGGGCTGGGGGTGGCGAAGTGTCCTTACGACCCGGCAGACAACAGCACCGCCGTCTGGGTGACGGATGGCAACCCTGGAAGCCTTCCCACACTTTACGCGGGAACCAACGCAGAGTTCACGAAGGCAGATCCTGTTATATTCCGCAACGATTTGTACGATTTCCGAACGGGACAGAAGAAGTATAACTTCAAAAGGACGCTGAAGTATGATTCGAAGTGGCTTGACAGTAAGTTTCATTAGTTTTTGTATCTTCAATGCAATCATAACAGTACACAACTTTTTGTAACTCAAAGTCAAGTATACGGCAATGATATGGAAGCGCGGAGTCTCCTAATACAGGCTCTGGTTTGCTTAAAAGGAGGCTCCAAACACGTATAAATGTATTGATTATGCGAACTGTGACAATAAACTATTTTGTATTTTTGTATAACCTAAATCGTAGCACAGAAGCTACTTGTGTTAATATTTATGTGAGTGCTAAATTTCGATGTCCAAAGCGGATTCGATTTTCGGTTGGTCTCAAAGTTACTATTGAACTGTCAATGTAAATCAAATATTCTAAATAGTTGTCCATTGTCTACTAGGGCTATCACATTATTTAGCGAAATTATGACCGCAGCTAGCAATTTGAAATTCTCTTCGAAGTTTTCCAACCAATAAGAATGATTAATAAGTCATAAACAAGACCGGAATATTTAACTGAATATTTGCGATCTCTCATTTTATCATTTACAGTCTAGTTAAACCTAATGTTAATGTAGTAGTTAGTAGGTACAGCTGTCTTAAATTCGTAGCCAGCTCTCTGTCCTTGAACAGTATAGCAGAACCATCCGTTGCTTACTGGGCGTGACGTGACGGCCTGAATTATTCCTTAGTGAGCTAATTAATACTAATTTTAAAATATGAATTATTTTAATAACATAACTTGAGTTTTTACCCCCGAATGAAATTCACAAACCTATGCAAAATTTCAGCTTTATTGAATAAAGTAAACCTAGGGACGTTCATTATATTAATCGGGATATTGGGTCTTTGTCCCTTATTCCGTACTTTCTTTTACGAGACTACTAAAACCTATAGGTGCTTACTCTTTATCGTAGGAACATAAAAGGAAATAAAGAAGAACCCTGTACAATGTCTGACCTGTCAGCTAAACGACCCGAAATAAAAGCCTACATTTTTATTAGTTATTGGAAATGTTAAAGAAAAGTATTTTATTCGAGCGCGTTTCAAGATTTTCACAATACCTACACACATTTGCTAATGAAATCGACATCAAAAAACGATAAAACTGTGTCGTTTTTAAAGAAAATAAATATTTCGAATAACTACGATGTTTTTATTTTGTCGCAGAAACTAATTTCGTGGGCTCTTTCGATGTTGGAGAGTACGTGCTATTCTTCTTTCGAGAAACTGCTGTGGAGTTTATGAACTGCGGGAAAGCGGTCTACTCGAGAGTGGCGAGAGTCTGTAAACACGATACCGGTGGAAAACATATATTAAGCCAAAACTGGGCCACTTATTTGAAAGCGAGGCTCAATTGTAGTATACCGGGCGAATTCCCCTTCTATTTTGATGAAATTCGTAAGTATGACCTCATATTGTGCAGTTTTATGAATCTTTTAATTCTCAAATTTTAATAGTCGTTTTGTAATTCAGCCTTAATAGAATTTAACATTCCAGGCTTTTATTTCATTGCAATGTTGTAAAGTCGGATTTTATTTAGGACGCAAGTTTGTAGTCACACTTAAGTACCAACATTAAATTCTCTGAAAGACTGGCGAATACCTATTTTGCTGCACCTTTATGGTTGTTTAGTTTCGCTGTAAGTTAAACGGTGCTCGTATTTACAAAGGTTGAATGCATGTAGGGTGTATGCTGGTGTAATAGTAACTTTTATTTTGAAACTAACATTAAAATGCGTGGTCCAGAGAGCGTGTATCAAATGCCGGGCGACACAACGCGGTTCTACGCGGCATTCACGACGGGGGCTAGCGATGGACTGGTTGGCTCCGCTATCTGTACCTTCTCCATGGACGACATACAGGAGGCATTCGCTGGGAGATTCAAGGAACAGGTACTATCTCAATTGTCTTATTGTTCTGTTAAATTGAGTGTGTTCTAGGAAACTAATGAAATTCCCATTCAGTAATTAAGCTGAATGTTACGATTTTGCTGAAATAATTTAGTCAAAGAAAAAGTAAGTACACGTACAGATGAGAAGAAGAACTAAGAAATTTCTATGTAACTCGTTGACAGATCAATCGAGAACCTAAAATCCATTTTCCCATGATAAGCCCGCGGGACTACCCCATTTGTCCCACAGACCATGTGACATATCACATGTCGTCCAAGGATGGCCGTATCTTTTTCGCGTTTAATTGAATGATCGAAGATATAAATACTATGTTTCGTAGAAACCTGCAAGTTAACGTTATAATAATAATATAGGTGATTAAAATGAATAACAGCTGTAATTTCTTGCTAGTTCTGCGCACTGGAATTAAGCTTATGAGTGCGCTAGTTATGAATAATTATACTGTATTTTACTCTTAACTTCTGCCTTTTCATATGCGTTCTTTTCAATGAGTTTGTATGGTGATATTGCTGTCTGGCTTCGCTTAAAAAAAGCACCATTTTGTGATTGAGTTATTAGTTGGTTGTAGAATTATGTTAGGTTTAACCTGCTCTAAAAACAAAGGTTTTGATATTAAATCTACCTTCCCCGCTTTCGTTGTAAAAGGTTCATGATTACGAAATAGAAAACCTCCTTCTGGGTCAGTCGGTTAAATATGGACTGTGTAATGTTGAGTGTTTTACGCAGGCTTCATCAAGTTCAGCATGGTTGCCGGTGCTGAGGGCACGTGTACCCGTCCCCAGGCCCGGCACATGCGTCAACAACACCGAAGCCCTTCCCGACAATGTTCTCAACTTTATCAGGTAAGTTCTACCATTTATATAATAACTAAATGTGTTTTATAGCTTAAATTAGTAGTAGATTAACCTATGCAACCACCTCATTTATTTCTGTAATATAGATTTATGTGGTACTTTATCTACCTGCGCTTTTAGTCTCATATCTTCGCGAACTATACTAAAAATAAATAGCAGTAATTTACAAGTCTGCATGACTAACTAGGTGTATTAAAGTCTTGTGCACACTTTCAAGATATTGGTAATGTTGAAGTTTAATCTTGCTCTCAGGAGACTAATCTGAGCAAGGTTAGAGGGCGGTAGTTCGACGCGTATCCTTTAATTGGGTCACACACTAATTGTTGGCACGCTGCGACGCTGCGAAATTCCTACTCTATTCTAATTTGGGGAACTTAAATAGCTTTTGGATATTTGGTAATTGACAAAACTTCTGGATATTGGGCCTCAGGGACTGTTCATTGAGGTAGGTGCATTAAAATAGCTTTCAGGAGCTGTCATGATTTTATAGTGAAATAATTAGTATGTACATGTTTGGCGCACCTTGTGCAGTCAGACCTGCTACCACCTTCCTGATTGTCTGATATTTTTAACTTTGCACGAGTTTTTCTTTAATTTGGGGTTTTTTTTATATATTAAAGTTGTTCTCGCCCTATAATTATTATATTTAAATTTGAGCTTTTTTTTTTAATCAAGAAACATTAAATTTCAGACGTGGTAATTACCTCGTCTACGCCTATTCTAGGATTGGGCTAAGACCGCAGCTTCTGATAGATTAATTGCCTAGGCCGTGCGCTAATGGACAGGAAATCCTAGTGTTGATATGAGTAAAGTTATTTATGTATTTTGTCGGGATTCCCATCTGTCTAGTGTTTGCAGCCGCAGCTCCGTTACATGGTTTTGCATTAAGTCCATTTAATAGGAAGAAACTCGTTCTCAATCGTAAGCTTAAGAACTTTCTAAGCTTAACATTTGTCACCATTAGCTGGCGAAATACTACCCACTGCTGTTTATGCTTAACAGGGATACAGGCTTGAAGATTTATGTTGTTCATTCATAGGTCTCACCCACTGATGGACTCAGCTGTGCGTCACGAGGGCGATGCTCCTGCCTTCTACAAAAGGGACCTGGTCCTAACCACCATCGTAGTCGACAGACAGTTCGTCGACATGCTGGGAGATGACATCACTTACACAGTCTTCTATACTGGAACCAGTAAGTCTTGAATGGCATCGTGAAATATGACTAGAATTCTAAATAAAAATCTAATGAAGATAGGAGTCGCCAACATTGTTGAGAGCTTACTTAACTCAATCACTTTTTTTTATCGATTTGATTTATTAAGAGCTTTCTGCGGCCATGCAAATTCAACTTGAAGTTTGATTTGTTAGTAAAACTAGATTTCGATATGGTTCCTTTTAAAATCAATTTGACACTTTAGAATGTAAACTTGTTGTAAACATTCAAAAACGTGTATTGGAAATCTAAGGCAGGTGTGCCGCCGGCTGACATTATGACGCTATTTTCGTTCTATTAGAATGCAACTAGCCACATTTGCTAATGACTGATATGTGACGCAGGCGCAGGCGAGGTGTACAAGATTGTGCAGTGGGCGGGGGGCGGGGGAGGTGGCTCTCGCGTTGCGGACGTGTGGCGCGCGGCTGGAGACGAACCCGTGCGAGCGCTCGCGATCTCGCGCCGGCTCCATGCGTTGTACCTGGCCACTGATAATCGCATTCGACAACTGCCTTTAAGAGCTTGCGCTCACCGGTGAGTAATGCTTATCTATCTTATCTGAGAGCTTCGAGATTATGACGAGTTCTGCGGGCTATGAATGCCCTGCGTGTGCGGGCGCGTTGTTTGCTCGCATTTTGGCTTCTTACTGATAACCGTCCTTAGCAGTTGTGTACGGCGGGGTCCGTGTATCATTTCATCAATGATAATAATATTAATTATTGTGCTCGACCTTCCTGGAAAATGTGTTGTGGGCGTGAATATTCTCTTGACGTTGCACGTATGTAGCTTCCTACAGAAAGCGCTTCGGACAGCTGCAAACAAGGTTGTGCACACCGGTAATTACATAAATCTTATCAGAAGTGTGTTTGGGGTCGTTAGTGAACATGTGGTGGGCGGAGCCACTCTTGCGCCGCTTGCATTCTAGTTCGCCTTCTTGTAATCGCATGCGACATCTGCCGCTGCGTGCGTGCACATGCGCGCAAAGATAATGACAGAAATCTTATTGTCGAAGTGTATACGATACATAGGTACTTCATAGTTTTATTGGTGCTATTTAAAGAGTATCTGCTGAACGCTGTGCCTGTGACAACTTG
The DNA here is from genome assembly GCA_910589295.1 of Noctua janthe. Taxonomy (NCBI): domain Eukaryota; kingdom Metazoa; phylum Arthropoda; class Insecta; order Lepidoptera; family Noctuidae; genus Noctua; species Noctua janthe. Next base: position 9,364,926 of record OU342560.1, read on the forward strand.
ATACTTCAAAAATAACACAGTCCTTTTATATCACAGTTATATCTATACCACACCTTCACACCTATTGGGTTGGCTAACATGTAAAAAAAAATGTTCTACAGGGTACCCTCGGGCCTCGGACCCCTAGGCCTTACCTCAGGTTAGCCAACATTATAGCGAGGCCTAAACTAACCGTGAAAAGGCGATAGGTTATACTTTGCCTTGTTTATCATTGATGGAGCGTTAGCTACGTTTTTAATTGGTTTGGGGTAAAAATACAATTATTCTGCTTTGTGGAGTAAGGTAGTTTGAAATAATGAACGCTTTTCTGAAATAAAATAGAAAATGTTTAAAGTAAAGTGCTGGGCGGTTTTTTTATTTTCATTCTGAATGTTTTATGAAACAACATAAACGCTCTAGGAAAAACTAACAAGAAAAAACGTTTTAAAGTAATAAATTCATATTTCTTTGTACAGCTATGACAGCTGTGTCCGCTGTGTCCTGGACCCCTACTGCGGTTGGGACAAAGAGGTGGGGGCCTGCCGTCCATACAGCCCAGGGTTACTCCACGATGCCACCAACTCTACGCCTTCAATATGCGAGGCCAGTGCGCCTCTGAAGACTGTCAGAGCAGGATATGGGCAAAGTGTCCATTTGGCTGCATATGGGAAAACCCCAGAAGCGTTGAAAGACCAGCACGTGATCTGGTATCATCATTCAAGAGAGAAGGGACGGTACAAAATTAGTTATAAGTAAGATTAGCGCTCCTTTTCATTTACTCGTACATATTTCAATCTTTGTGGTCTAGGATGATTTGTTAATGTTTTCGTTTTTCTATAGTTGGGAGCGAGTTCTGCAGACATCAGAACGTGGGTTAGTGCTACTGTCGGTGACAGAATCAGATCGAGGGCGGTACGAATGTTATTTCGGACCCACACTGATCGCGTCTTATAATGTGGACATCGATATTCATAGGTAACCCAAGCTTCTCTTATTTTTATTTTGATAATAAATAACTAGGCCGTGTTTTTTTTAACCGACGAAAAAAGGGAGGAGGTTCTCAATTTTACGCGGATATTTTTTTTAGTCGGATCTATCGAACTTTCACATTTAGATATTAGTCTAGCCTCAAACAAATATCGGACTAACTACTTTTAGTCGTCGGACTTTTCAGAATTAACTTAATTCTGAACTTAGATTCTGTGAAAATAACATCATGTGTCGTAGTTGAAGGCCTGGTATCAAGGTAACATTGTACGTTCTCAAAGAGATGTCAGCAAATAAGTAGGGGTCCGCATGGGCCGATGCCTGCCAGGGCTGCGGGACTGTTCGAAAGAGATACCGTGGCCCTGGAACACAAAGGGCAAAGAAGGAACATGGATGGGTTTTAGTCAGTACAAGTCTGACACTCCCTTCCGCTCCGCCCAGAGTGGGGGGGGGGGGGTCATTTGATGATTACCCATCCGAAAAAAAAAAAATAAAAAGTAACATTGTACAACATGGCTGTCTTTACAGATGTACGCAACCAAGTAAGTCGCAGGAATACAAGCAAGTGTATTCAGACTGGTGCCACGAGTTCGAGAAATACAAGAGCGCCATGAAGGCTTGGGAGTCGCGGCAAATGGTAAGACAATCGACACCTGTTAACTTTACTAGTTTGTTTATGAAGCATTAAGATGGTATATAAAATAATGCAGTAATGCTTAGGGCGGTTTTCACCAATAAACCTGAACGTTCTGCATACCTAAACTGTCTTCAAAAGCTGCCAGTGACATCATTTTTATAGAATAATAATTTAACACCGATAGATCTTGAACGCAGTTTAAGTGTAGTGAACGCGACGATTTTATTGATAACATTCGCCCCTAGCCTGCTAAATAAAATGGTATATTTATTGCAAAATACCGTTTTATCTGGCAATATTCGGGTCAGATCTAGTACTCGTAGTTCTTTCTAAACGGATCATTGGTCATTCTATAAAGGTACTCGTACACCAAACGTTCCTCCTGCCATTTTTAACATATCCAGACTAATGGAACATGTCCATGTTATATCGAACGCTCGCATCCCGACCTCGTTAATCTTGTTTTCAGGCTCTTACAGGGTTCAGCACACAGCTTTGTATGGCTCGTTGCACTTCAGACCTTACGTGACTGACTATTAACTTCCCATTTAAATTGTTCAAATCCTTTCATACACTCGAATATTTTGTACAAACAATGGGAATCGATACGGCGCGACGATTTATAATTACTCCTCAAAATCAATTAGGTTAAAGTACTTATGTAGGTAAAGGTGTCATTGACGAAATCGTTTCGTTATTTTTATGTCAAGGTCATCGTTTGGTCAAACATTACTGAAACCTATCTATAGTCTATTAATCGAATTTTGCTAACTTAGACTTATAAAGTTTTTGAGTTGGTACCTAAGACAGCCACAGAGAGACTTTTGAAAGAGCAGTTCAACTTGAATCGAGGTACTAAGAGAATTTAGTCGATGAACGTTTATAAACTCGATAAGTACTTACGTAACTTAGAAAATACTTCTTTACTTGAGTTAAAATTTCTTTTCGATTCAGTATAGTTCACTTTGTGTACGAAAGAAACTTAAAGCTCCTTTACAATTCTTCAATATGTGTTACTATTGAAAATATTTAATCACAGTTCAGAATCCAGTTGTTGCTAACAACTGTTATCAAATCACCAATCAAATGGCACGTGTTTTATTTCCAAAACTCTAGTGCTTTATTACGGCCAATTTACTAGTTTTAACTTAACAACTCTCGGACTGAATAGTTAATAATATTATGGTGCGTAATTACTTACATTCGTGCCGGCTCTGTACAAAACATGTAATAGCTTTAACATGAGTTTACGGGTACCTTTGTAGATTTTGAATACCTTACTTGACCTCAATCCTGTACTGCAAAGTAGGCGGAAAAAGTAATAAGCAAAATTATCTAGATTCGCAAAAAGTTTCTTATCGTGTTAGGAAGACGAACTGCGTCGCTCCTTATGTTTTTGAGGGTGATGTAATCCTTATGTTTTGTAAGAAATAAGAGATTTGAATTATTCAACGTTTACTTATCTCTACCTAAGAGTAAATAAAATAATTTCGTTACTAAATCTGTCTCAACAACAGTAAAGAACTCGGTAACAGATTGCAATATTCCAATTTCAAGTTCCACAGTTCAGCATCTACAATTTCCTTATTGGCAACGATTTGTATCCAATCTCTCACTCAAGACGTTCTCTTTCCAGTAAAATTTATTGATAGATATTGTGTATTTCAGCAGTGCTCCAAAAGCCAGAATGCATCGAGCCAGCAAAACAGTATGTCCAACGAGATCGTGGCTTCGCTGCGGTGATAGGGCACAGCTCGCTAGTGATTAATGAACGATTACACACACCGAGCCACGCTAACGTAAACTAGCCGATATTTTGCAGACGCAAGCCTCATGCCCTTACTACGGTACCGTTCTCACAAAAAGTTTTTAAAGTAACTTGATGAATGTAAGAGATGTGTTTCGAGTTTTATATTGTCACATTGTCCGTAAACCGTAACCCATTTATTAGCAAAAAGTAAAGACTCATATTGTGAAACGATTTTCTGAATTTTCCTGTAAAAATTATCTTAGTGTAAGATTTAAACTTTCTCACATAAATAAGAACTGTCAGCAGAGTAAGTAACATTTTTTCAGCATGAGATGACAGACGAGATTCCGTAGTGAGGGAGCCGAACTAAAAGGGGAACGGTAATGTAGTGAGGGGATGATCTGTTAAAATAGATTTGTTGTCCGTTCCGAAGACTGCGCACTGATGGATGACTGACTTCTGTTTAACTTTCGCTCACAACTTTTCTTTGTTAGCAAAATAAAGTATCGTATAGTTTATATTAGTTATAAGTAATCGAGAATAAAATAAAATATTAACGAAAGCGACTGAGTATAATATAGTGAGGACAATGGGTCTCGTCGAAAAAGTTTAGCGCTTCAATGAACGAGTAGTTATACCGTTCGCCTTCGCTATGGAAATCTACTGTAAATATGTCGAAAAATTCAGATTATAAGGGTGTGATTCCACCTGTATAAAATGCTGTGATATCAGTTCTCATTGGATCATTGTGCTGGCGCATAAAATTGTACGTTGTGATAAAATTATTTGCAAACAAAAGTATTAGACGATATAAAATCTTAGTTTAATACTATAAGCACAAAATTAGATGCACCAATATTCAACAAAGATATTTACACGTCAGTTTATTTAACAGCAATGAAAAATGTGACAGTTCCTTGTGTTAACTAAGTTCATAAATAACGTTCAAGTTTGGTGCAGTCGATGCGAAAGCCCGTACTTGAAAAATGAAGTACCTAAACTTATTTATAGGAGGTCGTGTTCCCTAACTTAGGGAGTGTTTAAAATAAAGAGCAATACAAACGCCAACTTAGATGTAAGATATTATAATGATGACAGGCTTATTTGTACCGTGTCAAGCGTTGATGCGTAGATTCGTAGTGTATCATTTGTTTGTACGAGTTGTGTTGGAGTAGCGGCTGACTGTTGCGTGTTAGACAACTGTTCCACATCGTAGTTGTGCGGTTTATGTTTCAAAAAGTTGTTATTGATTTGTTGCCATAAAATGTAATTTTAGGCCCGACTTCGGACTTCGAAACCGAATTTAATAGTTGGTCGTATTTTTGGTTGAGTTTATAATAATCTCGCTAGAATAGTGCCTTGTGAAGCATGCTTACATTGTAATGAAAACTTATTAAAATTTATTGAGTAGATCATATTTTTGTGTACCGTGTAAAGAGAAATTAATGATGATAGTTGTTAAGTGATTCATTCGTAAAATAAAGCAATAACGTTCCACTGAAATAATAGTCACCAGTATTATATTATAATGATCTGCAGAGATTAGATAGTGATTGTATTCGAGAAAAAACTAGTTTAAGATAATGAAGACGTACGATTTATGTTATGTTACGGCTGTACTGAGCCTTGCTTAGTTTGTCCTCTGACCTGTTATTTATTGTTGTGCTAGCCAATGACGATTGGGTTTTGTTTGAGCGATGAAAAAAGGATATATCGGTTAGTTAGCCAGATAATATGACATTAAAATAATTATATTCTTGTACTCTATTTAATGCTGCCTTGTATAAAATATTTACCATACGTGTTGCATGTTGTTACTGCAGTTCAAATTATACAATGTGGCATAAGAGATCTTTGCATTTTTATTTATTACATTACATTATTCGTTAAAAAATTAACAGTAATTCCCATTACTCAAATGTTAATGTAAAAAATATTGTAAATAATTACAAATGTAGAAGAAACGCTATGAAATATGGTTATTGTAAAATATATAATTAAGTTAGATTGTAAGCAATTGTTTTATAAAAAGAAACAAGAAAATAAATTATTTTAGATCTAAACACTGTGTTTATGTTGGGTTGTTTAAGTCTGTTGTCCATTTAAATTTACAAGCCCTTAACACAAAGGTAAAATCCTCTGATTTCCTTTTTTGAACCTAAAGAACCGTAAGGAATTATGGATCCTTCGACTGAGTGTCTTAGTCCCTTCCGGAAGTCATAGCGTTACCATTTTTTATTCTCCATCACTAGTGCTACTTCATCTGAACCAAGTAAAATATTAGCTTTATACCTACGCCAAACCTTCACTGCACTGGATAAACTCTAACAACAGTACCTAATCATCTTGTGCAATATTCAGTTGAATCGCTCGGAAACTTGACAGAAAAAATAAATATAAATTCAGAAAACACTTGATAAATAAATCAAAAGTTATTTCCCAACGCCTTTAGAAACTAGTAACTGCATTAATTAATGCAACAGCATATCTGATTCAATGCTCTTAAATCAGGTTAAATACATTTACCAAGCTAAGATTGCACGAAAGATCGTATTGCAAATTAACCTAATTAACGCTTACAAGTGCACCGGCTGGTAGGACTGGCGAAAAGTTCCACCGTCTTTTATTTCTGTCTACGCGGGAAGTACCCACTAATTCATTAAATACCCAGACAGAGATCCTCAAAAATCTCGGACATGGTAGGATATTAAAAACTTGATCAAATTGTCAACAATCAAACCACAGACAATTCATAAGACCGAGCAAAGTGCTGCGACTTATTCGGAAAGTGGACACTGCCAACAAGCTGGAATAATTCTAGGAACAAAAAAAAAATACGTTGAACATTCTCCATTCAATTTCATAAATCAGTTTCGGCGCGTCTGAGCCCCTTTTAATGCGTGTCAACAGCCGGGACATTGATGACAGAAAGGCTTACAGCGGCGGCACCAAGTGTGTTCAATACTTCATAATACCATTTAAATTACAAACGAGAACTTTAAAGATAAAATTAATTTTAATTAATATGCATAATGTCAAAACTTAAATGTACTTTCCTAATTATGGCTCTATGAAAAAATTTGCGCGGTTATAACTGGAATTCTCAATAATAAGCTATTCTTATATCTTTTTACGGGCAATGAAACCGTAATTTGGGTATCGTAAACGGCGCCTGTCTTAGATTGGCGAACATCATAGAATTTAATTACTGAGGGAGACTGGAATAATTGGCGACTCGCCTGTAATGGCCGCGCTTTACGGCCAAATTAATAGATTTCCGCAGCGGGACCCGCTGAACCTCCACTGAACTCATTTTGATATTAATTGCTGACCTAAAATCAGCCCACTAATATACTTTAATAATTGAAATGGTCAATTAATTATAAATTGTCCCGCTGATACTGATCCGGTGGTTATTGAATCGAAGGATAGCGATGTCCGAGCGTTGATAAGATTAATTATTATTGCTCTCGATATTTTTTACCAGGCATAGAACAAATCTAGGTCGGACTCTCCCATAGCTGTCTCGGCCTATAAATAATTGTATTGATGGGACGATTGGCGCCGGTATGCCGCGACTTTGTCGAACATATGTACACGTGTAGGCACAAATCTGTGGATATCGGAAAGTTAATTAATTACACGAGCCACGCTTGGGTAAACAGAACAATTATGACAACTGACTGACTTGAATTTATGAAAGGGAGCGTATACCTTTACGTCTAATGTCAATATTGACAGATTTAATAATACCAGGCTAGAATTAATAATTTCGTGTCAGTGATTTATTCATTTATATCGGTAATCAACGAACCTGTCAGGCATTTTGTAGTAGGCACGTTAGGTTAGGCTAAATAATAACAGCCGCTCGGGTTGATCTTCAGGTTAAGCCGCGCTTGCCTAGGTTGGTCCGTGGATAGGCAGTCGCTCCATGTGAAATACTGGTATTCAGCTGCATCGGGTTATACTGGAAACCGACCCTAACATAGATGGGAAATGGCTAGGCAGATAATGACTAAGGTTACAACGGTGTTGTTTTGTCTGTAAGTTTATGCAACCAACCATACAAACAAATACAACTTATTGAGCAATCAGTTAAAGTTCAAAGTCTATCACAGCTATTTATTTAAGCTAGTAGTTTTATATATTAAATTGGCCTACTCTTGACCTCAATCATGTCCTGCGGACAGAGAAGAGGTCGACGATGGAACGAACTAACCCCAAAAGAAATCTATTATGGCAAAAAATAGACGAATAGTAGAAAGGAATTATACGAATGTACCACGAAAAGCAATTTAAAATCTGCAATACATGTGTAAAAACTATTTAAACAACCCCGACTAACAACAGCTTGAACTTCTTAAATTAAAACAAGGCAAGGCGTGTCGAACTCATTTCAAAGTTTTCATTTTAATGTAGTATAATTTATTCTCATTCCGTATGTTCTGGTTTGATGCAGTATGCAAACCATAGATATATACTAATATATATTATGAAAACTAAACGCTACGCCTACTACTTGAACTGTGTTGCCAGTTAAAAAACTTAAAGAAAGCACTCTTTTTGATTTATCGTTTTTGTTTTAATTTAATATTTTAAATGTTTAAACACAGGGACTTTGGCATTGCGCCAAAAGGTGATAGGATGAGAAAGCTTTAAAATTCTTTTCCTGCTTTCTTTTTGTTCTCCGTCATGTTTTGTCACCTGTGGCTTAAGGGGTCCTTTAGCTACCTCATACTATCTCATCCTTTCAGTATTTTTTCACTTTTTCTTATAGAATTTTTAAATTTATTGCCATTATTTATTCTTCTTGAATGCCCCACTGCAGGGCAAAGGACTTCCTTCCGTTCTTCTGTTTTCTCTGAAAACGACCCTTCGGTTCAGCTCATTGAGCCGTATTGACCAGAAACGGGCACCGAGGTACCGTGTTGACATTTTCTATGCAGAGTCGCAATAGTGTTTAGATATTTTCGCCTGATTAAATCTTCTTGCTAAACATTCAATCCACTTCATCATGCTAAGAGCTTCCTAGTCGATTATAATAGGAACTTCAATTAGGTTTTGCCAAATGGCACACTACTGGAAATGGAACTGATTTTCAGTATGCAGCTTATAAGACTATCTCCACAAAGTTAGTGCACCATCTACTAAAGTCAAGAACTGGCACGATTTAATAATCAGCGGACAAAAACAGTTCATTTCCCCAAGTTTCAAGCATCGGCAGTGTGAAGTTGTAACTAGCTTTTCGAGGAAACCAGTGTTTATAGTTAATTCGTACTAGTGTAGTAATCAGGAACTTTCCTTATTTACAACCTTTATGTTTAGCCGACATGATACGGTTCCTATTATCTACTAACTGGTTAAGTTTGGTTAGTTATTTTATTAACTTCACTGAAATTGCTCAGAGATATATCTGTCTACATTTCTTCTTTTTTTATCGTAACATAACAACACACCTCGAAGGGTTAGGCAGGAGTGTACGTGTAGTACATCTATTTTTCCCTAGTTCTATGATTCAGCCCTAGAGGCGAGCCTATTGCCGTCAACGGGATAATAATTTAGACTTCAGGCTGCTTCTGAGAGAGATGGAGAAACCTAATACCACTTTGCACGACCAAGCTCTGCAGTTTCGACCACTACACTAACAAAGCAGTCTCTTTATATATGTGATCAGCAACCTATACCTACTTATGTTAAACAAAAACATACAGTTATTACATTACTGGTATTTCAACTTTACATGTTGATTCATAAATAAACAATAATATATTCATAATATCGCTGAACAGAACTCGCTACTGGGTGCCCCGTTCTCGGTAATCGACATTCGAGTAGTTTCCCATAACTTGCTTTTGTGATTAATCCGTTAATAATATCAATCATTCTGCTATAATCTGTATCATAAGCTTCGACTAACTGTAGGCGAATTATTCTTATAGATATCGGTAATCCGTCTATTTACCATTTAACCTACTAAAAGCCACATTTACTAACAACAGACTGAACAAAAAAAAATACACATACAATAAAAAAAAAATACACATACACTAAAAAAAAAATACTTAAAATATACTTACTGCCTAGTCGGTCTAGTGGTATGCAAGCGCGACTGCGGAGCATCAGGTCCTGGGTTCGATTCCCGGGTCGAGCAAAGTGTTATTGCGATTTTCCATCAGGAATTTCTGAGTAACAGTCACGGAGTCTGGATTTGTGCCCAATTAATGGCAATAGGCTCTCCCCCTATTACATGGGACTTAAACATAAGTGTCGAAATGTGGTTGTACTATTAGGTACACCTCCTGCCTAACCCTTCGGGGATTACAGACGTAATGTTATGTTATATACTAACGTTTTACGTAAAAACGCGAACAAAACTGTAGTCTACTTGCAAGAGCCCACTGGGTGGTCTAGGTACAAGTGTTACGTGTCACACTTGACAGATAACTGTCAAGTGTGACACAAGTCAATTAGCATTAAAGTATCCCTAAAATATGAGATCACAGTCATTTCTTCTATGTTTTTTTCTGACCGCCTCTCTATATTATCTTCAATCTCAGTACTTACTTACTGAGTTTCTTACTTACTTAAAGGTTTCCTTTGCTTTACTTCAACTTTCTCCTTCTTGCTCGAACCAGTTCCGTCTATAGGAGTGAAACTTAACTCTTTTTGAAAGATGTCTTCGAGTGCTTTAGTCATAGTTTTACTGTAATGGTAACGGTTCGCGTAGTTCCTAATCTGAAAAAGCTATATTTGTTTTTACAAACTGAGAAAGAACCCAGAAGGCGAGTATTCAATAATCTACTGACATAACACAACATCACACCTGTAATTCCGAAAGGGTTTAGGCAGAGGTGTACCTAATTATAGTACACCCACATTTCACCAGTTATGTATAAGTCCCATGTAATATTGGGAGAGCCTGGAGAGAACCAGGCGTAAATTTGGACTCCGTATTAAATAATCTAGATAAATTAAGCCGGCTGTTCAAATCACAACTTTCCTCTAATACTTAATATAAACTGAAAAAACTTGTTCGCATTAAGCTAGCATTAGGTTAGTTTCAGTATCGATAACATGTGTACTAAAACATTGCTTTCTTATTTCTCTCAGTGCCCAACGAACCGCATAAATTACCGCTTTCCTGCGACTCGTTGAATGTTGCTTTATTTTTTTGTGTTAAGACCACCAACTTAATTTATCGCAGTGTAGAATGTACAGTCGAGTATTTCATACCATCGTGACCTTAAATACTATTTTCTCTACTTATTCAATTCAATTCATTTTTATTTCAGATAAATTACATTATAATCATCCATACATGTTTTTAAAACAATATAGTTACTATTATTATTGCGCGATAGAATACTATTTTAAGGAATCAGCATATTCTGTTGCATCGTAATATCAATGCAGAGTGACATTCAGCCATCTTCTTTACATCTCAGACCGAATTTTGAAATTATTTTTGGTTTTTTGACAAAACGACATTGGTGTATGTCTTTTTGATCATTGTTAACAAAATATTCTATCCATAGGTTTCTGTCCAATATAGTTGTTTCGAATCCACGACATACCTGACTCGTGGATTCGAAACAAATGACAAAGTAAAAATTGACGAAGGTCTAATAGACTTGACTGTACCTACTAAGAAAAGAATCAGTTTGAAAGTATCGTCACAGTATCAAAATAAACCCTTACAAAGCCGTCTTAGGAGTTACGACTCGAAGGCTGTGTCATCATAATAAAATGCAAATTGACACAGATTTAATCCGGACTTATACCGCGGCGCCTAATAACTGTTAATAATCCGGGAGCGGCGACGCGCAGCCTCGGCCGTGTCACGATATCACATACTAATACGTAACACCAGTGTTTACTCGATTGTATTCCAACTCCTATTGATTACACCGTATAGCTGCGATTTTAGATAATAACTTCATTATAATTTCTTTAACGATATTTTAGTTATCTATTAGGTAGTTTTAATAACCACGAAGAAAAGTTTTCATAAGAAACTTTATGGCAAAATAAGTGCCTATTGTAGTCTGCCAAACATAGGACTCAGTTCGGGAACTTGTTTTCTCTCAAACTAAGTTAAGAGCCAGGAAGAAAATGTTGACTTTCTGAAAACTCGGCATTATTATATGCTCTGGTAAAATATTGTTGCCATGAGCTAGATTATAACGTTATAAGTTAACAAACTGCGCTTAATGTTCGATTAAGTTAGTTTGAAGCCGTCAATAAGCGTAAAGCGTAAACAGGTACTTACTAAGTAGTTCTAACTTAATGTTCTTCCACGAATTCGATATTGCTTGCTTTGATGTAAGTTAATTATACTAAGAAGGCGCATATTACCAATAATATTCCATCTAACGTGCCAGTTACAGTTGGTTTAGCCAGAGTAATCAGATAACATCCAGCAAGGTCTACCAAACAAGGAAACATTCGGTCGACAAGCTCCGAACCGTCCCGGGTAGGCCCGATCGTTAGCAAGGGCTAAAATAATGAAATGTAAATTAATACGTCATCTTGGATTAGCAGAGGATCCAGTTCTTTAATCCTATTAGCCCGACTTGTCGTTAACGATAGGCCTCTATTACAATATGCCGACAATTATTCAAATCACTACGATTTTTAATTGGGTCACTTTTGATAAAGTGAGAGAGGACCGAGTAAAACCGAATAATCGAGCAGATGCTTGAAAGCGAGATGTTAAAATGTACAAACAGATATTTATGTCGGTGCGAAGTTGAGCGCTTTCATTTCTAATGGATATGTAAGGCCTACTAATTAAACTTTTTTAATCTGAGCAGCGGCAGCAAGGTGTCGACGCCTCGAGGCCACTCCGCCTCATCGAGATAGCTCTTTCTCAATTTAAGGATCTCGGCCAAGCCCTCTGATAAGCCCCAGATTTAGCGCTGAGCGAATTTGTTCGGGTAATTTACTTTCCAAGTTGCGAAGACAATAAAAGTTGGCGTCGGCTTTACTTTTGAGTAGCTTTATTTTGTTTTGTGTAATGAAGACTTATTTTACAAGCGATAAGTTTCTTTTTTGTTGAAAGACTCCATGTAAGTTTAGTGTAGTCTGTGTAGATAGTTTGGGGAACAATAATCAGATTTGGCAGAGGCTATACGTTACCGACTCGCTCTGTAGATATGTATTCACAGACTGCAGGTAAGTGGGCAATCTCCGTTTGTGTTACCTTGATTTATAGATCTAATTAAATACCTTTACGCAGACCATGAATTGTCTCAGAATCCCCGGTATTTCGTTTCCGTTCACCAATGTAATAAACGTCTACGTGTGTAGTAGATATTAATTCAGACATGGTTATCATTCTAGTTCTATTATAAGTACTGCTGTAGGTAATACCTAGAATAGAAAGAATACTTTTCATAGAAACGTATTATAAAAAAGCTCATTATTTCTGCAAAAGCAAGTTTAATAAAAAGTTTAAAATAAAACAAGATCAATCTGCGAGTTTGCATTTAAATTACAAAACATTTCGTCGAATTGGACCGAGTCGGAATGGGCAGCTGACCGAAAGATGTTTTCGTGTTTCTGCTCAAACGTCAACCGACAGATTGTCGGGTATCGCAGCATCTTCGGATAGTAAGATTAAGGATGCGTGTCACGAGCCCTGGACGGCTGAACCTGTCAACGACGACCTCATCCATCAACCCTTTCTCAGTGCGGGTAAAAAGTAGTAAAAACTTCGTTTATATACAGTCACCTAAACTAAAGCAGTTCATTTCAGCGACTTGATCTATATACATAAACACATTACCATAGACCACAGAGAAGTAAAAAAAACAGGTATGAATATGGAACCAAACGAAACGAAAACTTAAAATTATCATTACGAACATAAAAGCTGTAACTGTTCGAGCTTTATGTTCGTGCTCACAGTACCGAACATTTAATCTAAACTAGGTTTTAGGATAAATCAACCGCTATAAAGAGTATAAAGGTCACTACGCTTTGACTTCATTCTTTGCAATAAAACAAAAAGTTTGTAACATTTTAACTTACAGAATTATCGTCATACCCCAAAAATCTCCATGTACGAGTAGTTACCCTAATTAGCCTCTGTTTAACTTTAATAAGGGAAATCTAAGGGTAACCCGTACTTAAAGTTGATGTTTTTTATCGCCGCACTTAATTTCAGCTAGGCTTTAGTGTGGTACAATGTTTAGGGCGGGACGAAGGGCGGTCCCCTGCTGACTTGACACATCTCTTTCGGACCAAGTATACATTGCGTATTGGTGATATTCGACTCCACCAAGATTAGCTTGGAAACGTCAACAACACAATTTCAGAAGAGCAAAGCGTGCGTCATCAAATAAGTATGTAATGTAAATTGTACAACCTTTTTCATATATTCACAACAGCTTACTAACGAACCTGTTTAATCAACAATACATATGAGATTCTGATTTAAGATAACACGTACAACCCAAATCACAGAGCATTACCTATTAGATGCCTAAATAACTGTTTATATGTATGTGTATGTAGGTATCTACATTTACGTCGTACGCGTCCCTAAAGACGCCGGTGGCGGCAGTTAATTGTCACTTTAGACATGACCTACTAAGCAGCTGTACACCTTTACATGACCTACTAGAATCAGCAATATCTGGAGGCAATCACAGGTATATTTGTAGATAGATACGTCAGTAATGACTAACCCCGCATTGCTATCCAAGTAAATACGTTTATTGAAAAAACAACTACGGCGTACAAAAGTCCCCGTTTACCTCATGACATTATTGTTTCAGCATACTTCAGCAGTTAGGCAACTTTTATATGGTAATGAATACGCTTATGCGAGCGGAGTAGGGGTGTCACAGTCACGTGATGTGCCGTGCACTCGCCCGTGGATAACTGCCAATAACAGTATGTTTTACCCTGCCATTAAGTTACGCTATGTTGTATGTCTACGGGCTCCGAGTCTGCGTCAAACCTGCAGCCGCATTTAAACCAACCCCTTTTACAGTAATTACTAGATACCGACCAACTTTGACTCACGAACACACGACATTTGTGATTTCGTTCGTTGGAACCAATTTAACACGCTAATGCTATTTCTCCTCGCAAATACACGAATCTACCGGTCCATTAGTTTTATACTCGTATTTGTAATAGAGCTGAAAACTTAACGTATCGATCGGCAATAAAATATAGGGTTGGTCGTAAAGAAGCCAATACTTTGACTAGCAGAGGCTGTGAGGCGAATGTTTGTGTGTATCTGGGAGCGTTTCCCGCTATAAATCACCTCATGAGTGTGGGAAAATAGTTAAAGCGGAAGATGCGGTCTGCAAGTGGGCATCGGCGATACGCTCCGTGCCCACAACGCGCACATTTACATACTCGCACACAAAAATGCTACTCGTATATTTACACCATATATTTTCCAAAACATGACCGAATTTTCCAAGCACTTATATGGCCATATAAAATAAATAGGATCTATTTTTCAAGCGTCCACGTTGCAGGTAATCGAAAAGAGAGCCCAAGTTTTCGTGGGCACGAACTTTCTGAGTGTCGTCTCATGGCTAAGGGTTCAAAATGAATTATTATACTGTCTCATGAAAAAAAATCACTTCCCCAAGTAATGAAAACTCGAGCTGATGCGCTCGAGTGCTGGTACTCCAGTCCGGCGGATATTACGGCAATATATTTCAATTACACATAAGAAAAAGAACAAGTCGTTTGAAGTAGCTGAAAGGCCAGATTACAGTCGTGGAGGAAATAATAAGGAAGACCCCGCTAACGAGCCAGGGACGGCAACTTTTAAAAAGAAAACGTGTGGGGGAGGCAAGACGCTTGTTGAGAGTGATTAAATTTTATAAGTATTATTATTTTCAGGTACTCTGCGCGAGTACCTGAAAAAGGTAAAAATAACTTTGCATTTTTTATGTTTGAAGCTAGATTAATGTGGATCATTTTTGTTTTCATTGTTGTGCAAACTTCCTGGTTTATGTTACCATGGTTTTAGTTGGAATTTTTACTATCTGTTAAAGCTTTTTGTTGGTAGACCATGCGTTTACAGGAAAACGAATAACTTTTTAGCTAGGCTGTGTATGTATTTTTGGTGTGCAGGGAAGTTGGGCGCGGACGTAGGGCGAAGATTTGTGCGATTCAATGGAATTTAATTACTCGCTAGCGGCCCAGCCATAACGACGCAAAAATATTTATGTTTATTGTCGGGGCTAATGCCGGAATGAGACCGCACACGACCGCACCGCGAGATGCACTTAATGTACCTTTAATTACTGTAAGCACTATCATGATGACAGCTCATCAAATAAAATAATGATGGATTTGTAAGAAAACACAGCTAATAGCGTGTGTTGTGTCTAGACTTAGGAAAGTTCTGTGACCAGTAAGCAGTTATTGACTGAGTCTTTACTTAGTATTCATGTCTTTTCTGTCATATTGCACAAGCATTACCTACATTACACTGTCTTGAACTTTTAACTCTATAAGCTATCATTCATTCCGATTGATTCACTGAACATTTTAAAACTAGAAACTGTTCCACTGTTCGTTAATAAAACATGTTTCAAACGCAGGGGTTTAACGACTAGCAGTTAAACCCATTTTAAACCTAAACCGCATAGAATGAATGTACATTTGTTAGAATTTTCAGTGAAGAAAATACACGATATACAAAACATTTAACACGCCACAATAAGCCATAAGTCTTTAAAATCGAACAAACGTCGCACAGGTCATATTTATTTCCGGACTCGACAATTACGGTCATTGGAACTTGAGCGTGATGTTTCCACTACATTTCTCGTAATAGCACGCTTTTATAACCGAAGCGTAATGAAACTCGTTTAAATATCACAAAAGTGGTTGGATTACGGCAGCCAAGCGCTTTATACTGCTTAATTACAGTCCTCAACAGAAATAATTGGGAACTTGGGGGATTATAGCTGGACTTTACAGGAATTAAAGATTTTGTGAGAATGACGAATTGAATCCGATTGGCTGGCTCCAGTAACCGATTACAATTGCCGTTTGTCAAGTGATTGGCGAGTTCTTTCGAAGTAATTAATGAATTTCTTCCTTTTTATTAAAGAATGTCTGGTTATTTGGCAAAAAGCGTGATTGTACCTTGTTGCCATTAGTATTGAGTGGATCATTGATTCCCTTAAATTAATCCCTTAATGGCCTCTTACGGCGTTTATAGATAATGATAGGCTGGTTCTGTGCACTGCTTGTACTTATCGTGACTACAATCGTAAATGAGAGATCTAAGATAAATATGCTGAGAAAATTTTTAAAGGCGCTTTATTTCGTCCAATATGTATTGTTGAAACTTAAAATACGCTTTCTTATGTACTTACCTCCTTTTAGGATTATATTAGAGGAAACAGACCACGTTTTACCAGTCTTAAATTGTGCGTTCTCATTGTTGAAGAAAAATAAAACAACAAAAGGTACATAGTTATAGAAATCTGAGTTTAATGACAAAGCATCGAGTCTGCGAAATCCGCAGCAAGAAATATTACAAAGTTCTAAAATAACAATAGATCTCGTTGTCAAAATAGCTTGAGTTTAGCTAGATTTAGTTCGATCGCGAGCTGGAACAATAGATTGAGTGAAATCCCAGTAAGCTGGCTGAATCCATCGGACGAACGACACGACAGGACATCATTTCGTATTGTTCGTTAACTGAATGGGAACAAATGAGTTCATGATTTAGCATGCGATGTGTATCACATCTGAATATCGGATCGCGCCGGGCTTCGTTTGCGCTATGAATCAATAACTCTGTTAAGCTGTGTTTTCATTAGGGATTATTCAGCATTACGAACGTCGACGGTGCGAAATCAGTATTTAGCTGTTTTATAGCGGCTCATTAGTGTGCTTATATTGAGATAATCTTTATCTAATCCCGCTCGTTGTAATAATATTATGTGTTTGGAGAAACTATTTCATGCATTTCGTGGCTAATTAATAACAGGCGCTCGGGTCGATTTTAAGATTAAGCCGCGCTTCCTTAGGTTGGTCCATGGATGGATGTCCGCCCATTACATACCGAGTTTCCTCCGTGCCTCGGAAAGCACCTTAAGCCGTTGGCCCCGGCTGTCATTTGTAGATCTTTGACAGTCGTTACAGATAGTCAGTGGCCCGAAAGTCTGACAACCAGTCTAATCAAAGGATACAGTACTAACAGGGTTGTGAAGGTCAGATAGGCAGTCGCTCCATGTAAAATACTGGTGTTCAGCTGCATCCGGTTAGACTGTAAGTCGACCCCAACATAGTTGGGAAAAGGCTAGATTTTCAAGCAAACTGAAATTTAGACGTAGACAAAAACAGCTAAACAGCTTGTCTACTGACACCAAATAATCATGCTGATTTTTATTATTTTCCCAGTATTCCAAGCTCGCTTTTCTTATTTTCATTTTCATCAGGCACGAACAAGCCTTCTCAGTGATATTTAATTGCGTATATTATTGCGTATCACCCCGTATTGCGTTTCCGCACGTTCGGTTCTAATTGCGTCGTTAAAGATAAAACTAGGACGCAATAACGTACCTAATCTCAATAACGCGTTCCCTTCACATCTTGTATGCGCTGAAAACGTAGCTATGGTTTTGATTGGCTGCGTTTCACAACAGAATAACGTTGAAATTGAAATCTATAACGTTTATATAACGGAACACACGTTCGCAGGTATTCACAAAAAAGTTTATAACCTACTGCAACGTTGTTGGCACCTCTAGTTTCATCGTTAAAGCCAGTTTCAGCGAAAGTTTAAAAATGTATTGAACTAGCTTTTGCCTGCGGCTTCACTCGCGTTAATTTAGAATTTGACAATCAATTTGGGTTGTACTCTGCTTGTAATAATATAATTCACTCATGATTCGGAAGACACGTGGCGCCATCTATTACCATAAGAACGTTATTGTTGTTTTCCTCGGGAACAGTACTTTTTTTCGGGATGCAAGGTACCCTATATCCGTTTCTGTACGCCTGGCAACGTATATGCAAAATTTCAGGATGATCGGTTCAGTGGTATAGGCGTGAAAAGGTAACAAACAAACAAACTTACTTTCGCATTTATAATATTAAGTAAGGATAGTAAGGATAAGGATGACTATGCCACGCCGTGGACATATTCCTGCCTAGTTAGCGTTTTCCACTAGACACAACTGCCACATGTTTCCTGCTACACGTCAATAATTGATATGAGCCGCATAAAACAGTTACGAAGTTTTCACGTCCCTTCTTGATGTTACCACCTTTTGTTTTATAAACTTTGCGTGTAGGAAATGAGTTTTATGCTCAATAAATCTGTTATGCTTATGTAGTCCTTAGTCAACCAGTTATAAACGCCAATTTTGAATGAGCTATGGATCATAATGTGCATGTACTTAACTTAGCTGCATTGGCTGCTAATATTCAGTTCAGTCTTGATCATTTTTACGGGTTTTATTAGGTTAGAACGTTCACAGGTAATTTTAAGTTTTATATTTTCTGAATAATTATAAGGACATTTTTCGGAGTCAACGTAAAATAAGAGGTTATTTCCTGGGGCAGTTACTGGAAGATGTAAATATAATAAGATTTTTAATCTCATTCTGTGCAAAAGTTGGGGACAGTAAAAATTTCTCGGAGTAAAAATAAAATATGGACGCAAGTCCACGTTTCAAGGTGACCTAATTACGCGTCTCGAATCAACTGACACCGTGTAATCCAATGAGTCTTCGTTAACCGTGGCCTATATACATTATAGATACACTTTCATATGTTATAACAAATAAGAAGAAAACGGATTTTCCCAGATATGAGACCTAGCTAGATCGATTTTTCGCCCATATAAACCCATATATTGCAATTTTATATCGAAATCGTTAGAGCTGTTACGGAGAACGTGATTACAAATATATACAAGGTGGAATTTTTCAACCTCAGCTGGAGGGAAAGTACTCTAAATACTGGAGATAGCAAATTTTACTCAAAGAAATCATTCCTTTATTTATAAAAAGAAACAAATCTGCATTAAAAGATTTTCGAGAATTCGCTTGCCACACTCGAGAATCGAACTGGCTAAAATCCGGAACAATAACATCCTGTGCTTTTATGCCATCTATCGATAGGGTCAATCATAAGATTCAATTCTCTCTAACAAACATGATAAATTAAATTAAAGGAAAACCATGAATCTAAACTTATAAATTCAATGGGATAAGATAAAGCACTTTTACTCAAAGGTCCACCCGATAACTTATGTTAGTACCTAATTAACAGTTATCTTTGACGTCATTTATTTATTAAAATGGCAAAGGCCTATAATAAAGATTACAATTTGCACAAACATACACGTTACTTTTCCTTCCGTTATTTTTTCTTTATTGTTGGTTTTCCTTTTATTTAATTTATCATGTTTGTTAGAGAGGTTAGATCCATATGATTGACCCTATCGATTGATGTCATAAAGTACGGTTCGATTCCCGAGTGAGGCAAGCGAATTTTCGAAAATCTTTGAACGCAGATTTGTTTGTTTAAAAAAACAATGGAAAGTTTCCTTTGAGTAAAATTTGCTATCTCCAGTATTTAAAGTACTTTCCCTCCAGGTGAGGTTAAAAAATTCCACCCTGTACTTACAAATATTGTTCATTTAATAGTACAGAAGAAGGTAGGTAAGCAGGTTCTTGATCTCTTAGGTTATAGTTCTGACATTAACGAAAGCAATATAATTATATAGGTACGATATTAAAATTATTTGTAGCGTTAAAATATTATTATACAGCAGAGTACTTTAGTTATAAAAAAATATTGCTTATAAACTTAATGGTAATATAAAAAAGTGTATTAGCAAAGAGAAATTGTTCGTGCGGCTAGTGGCCAGCGCAAACTGATTAATTCTCGGCCGCTATGCGAACTCCAGAAATATTAGCTCCACGGATATGAGATTGCTAATTCCACTAATGCAGCGGACAAATATCGCAAGTTCCCCTGACTCCACAGACTCCACACTAGCATTTCAACCATTTTGCCAAATCTATTTTGCCAAGCAGTCGGGGAAAGCCAGACAAACTCAAAATTAAAAAGCAATTCGATTATTACATTTGAATTGACTGATTACATAAAGCGATCATGGAAAGAACCCAGTCGGCCGACAATGGCTATATCGATAAGGTTACGATAACAACACACAGTACAATGCGTTTCATATCGACCTGGTAAGCAAGGAATTTAATTTAAAAACTTCCACATCACAGGCATGTAATACTGATTTTTCGTACGCATGAGAATTTCGTATACTTTCAGTTTTCATAACCAACTAAAAGGGACATAAAATTGGGCAGGTAAACGTATTGTTACAGTACAGTATAATACGCATCATGCTAACTTGCGTGTCGCATTCGAACAGTCAAAAATTTGATTATGATGTAATAATGGGAATAAAACATGTGATTATTGCCCATAATAAAAGACAAAGTTTTGTTACCGACGACATTGAACTAAGAACAATGGTTGTGGGGAATCGAAAGGTCCTGTAATAAAAGGGTGTCCATGCAAAAGTTTTTTACATTTTAAAGTTAAAAAAACATCAGTCATACATAGGCACCCTCACGCACAAGTGCAGTCTATTCATTTGCCGGATGGATTAATTTCCGCCGTGAGATCGTTCCGAAGGGAAATGCGATTGGAACAAAGTGTACGCGACGGGTACAGGGAGGGGTGCCGATATATATGGTTTATGTCTATTTTCCTTTGAAAGGGTTAAATCTGTGGCTATTATATCACACCAGACAAACATTAAAAACGATAAAATTAAAAAAAAAAACAGGTTTGTGCCAGTGCCTTCGCAATATTTTATTTCAATGGGCCGCATATTATTCCCAGGGCCTTATTATTTTCCCATATGATCGGTGTGTTTTGGGTACTGTTCTGGGGCAGCATCATAACAAGTTCCTCGCCTTATTTTCCACGTCGGGCCTGTTGCCCACCGAGATTTAACTTTATTGCAATGCCGGCACACTGCCAAAGCAGTACTGGATGATTATTATGAGAGTTTTCTTTTTCTTCGAGCAAAGAAAGACATGTTTATTTTGCAAATTATCATTTTATTAACTTGGAGATTCTGTTCTTGTTTATTCTATTAAGATTATTCCTATTTTATGCGTGTATTGTATCCGGGACACAATTTCTATTCATTTTCCGAGTCACTTCGATTTTCTAAATTTATGTGCGCAAGTTTATGATGCATTTTACGATGGCCTCTCGGTCAAACACGCGACTGCTAAGGTTTATGGTACTCACGAAGAGTTTATAACATGGCTAAAATAAAGGTTATTACTGACAAAAATTCGACATAAACCGTCTAATGATGAGCAGGATTCACAATTAAGTTTGTGTTTTATTTCCACGCCATGTACTGATACATATTTCCATCCAGTTCGTCATCAAGGGGAGCATTAAACAAACCACTTTGTGTTATGGTAATTACTTGTGTAGAGTTTCTTTAATGGACTAAGTTACAAAAGTATTTACGCAAGGAACGTCTATTTGAATGGTGTAAACATAATTTGTGGACAAAGTTGTAGATGTAATGTTTTGCGTGACGATGTTGCCAACACAAGCGACCGGATTTAATTAAAACTGTCACATGTTGTTAATTTTTGTAAGGATTCAGAAAATTACACTTTGTCGCCATTACGATTAAAAGTTTGAAACAAGCATTCAGTACGTGAGGTTTTCTTGAGTTTCAGTAATGTAATGTAAATAGGGTTATGTATATTTTATGACTTAAGAAGTGATTTTGAGCTTAGGTACAAATGTTCTTTCACTGGGTATAACAATCAGTTTTCTTCGTTAGGAAACTCAAAACTCTTTAGGAAATCAATATGCGTTGTGAACCCTAACACTTGTACGTATCTTTTTCACATTTCCATCTCATCAGATGATTAATTCAGGCCAAAAAGATTGAACCTAGTCCCTAAATTGCCTTACGTTCAAATTGAAGCGCTGTTCAATTTTAATAGTTATCATCCGTAACGTTCAGTCCCGGGAGCTGCGTTGGACACGGTGTCTTTGCTAAAATCCGGCCATACGCCGCTGATAGATGACATTTAGTGCAGACAGAGTTGTTCCCCCGAGTACCTTTCGCTCCAAGCCGTTGAACAAGTGCCAATGAGGACCAATCTCCGGGAAAATTTGCAAAAATACGCTGAAATCGACTAGAAATGGGTCCGTGCTTCAGATACCCGGATCACCTATCTAAAGGAACACTTATGACTCTAATTAAAAACTTTTCCTTATATTATTTTAATATAATTTAAATAAATAATTCAGAACACTACAAACATTTCAGCTGGTTTCTTATTCTATAGATATTTGTGCGTCATACCGATCCAAACAAACGTTAATATTATTTTGTATGGACAAGCTACTCCACCGGGACCACCATTTTGTTTTCAATAACTGTGTTTTGAATATTGTTGTCATATTATTAGAAGATAACTACTTCAGGTACTTGGTATTCTTCAATCTAAAATGAAAAAAAAATAGTTTTAGCTTTTATGATCCAACTTCGTAGGTTTATCTAAAAATTGAGTATGTATAAGCTTTTACAGGCTGATTTCCCATCTTTTTCCAAAGATGGGAAATCAATTACCTACTTGTATCCCAGTGTGTAACAGTTTTTTTAAGGCATACTGGTGTACTTAGTTCAAGAAATAATAAGTTTTCTTCAACTAAGTACACTAGTATGCATTTATCTGTGTTCGAAATTCAAATATATTTAAATTTTCTATTTTTCATACTAGGCTGTTTAGCGGCATCATACCTTTGCTTGTTCTTCAACCTGGCGAACGCAAAGCGCGGAAAAATTTCCTAATAATTCCTGACAAAAAAAAAACCGTTCTAATATTTTATTTCTTCGAATGTATATTGAGAGAAGTCGTTTGATACGCGTGGGGATTTGTTACTGCAGTTCTCGGCTCCATACACCCTCGCCTGTCACTCGGGTGTTAATTCCGCCTCGGATGCAATAACAAAGTTTTCCCACTTATATTATAATGTAATGTATAACACTATCATACCGTTGTCATATCTTTGTACATTCTTCTGTTTAATTCAGTAACTATTTGCCTTGTTGGTTTGGGAATGACATTTGATCTGAGCGCTTCGTCCTTTTCTATAAAATTATATTGATATGAATTCTGTTTCGTCAATATTTTGGAATTGGAATTAACGCTACTCGTAAGTGTGATGCTCTCAGTGGTAGTCGGGTCCAAATGGGACAGTTTGTATTTGTCTTCGTAATATGATACCAGCTTCATCATTAGGACATCTTGGAGAACAGCTTTTTGCGTGTTGAAAGTATTCTAAAATTTAAAAAATAATACAAGTGTTTATAATTATAAAAAAGAATAATAAAAATTGAAAATAGTGATTAAAAATGCTAAATAGAAAAATATATTTAAAACAAATTATAGGGACAATGACGGAAATGTGTTCAAGTAAAGACTAAATTCAGTACAATCACTGCTAACACAATGCACATAAATTAGCTGTGATGCATGAAGAGGTGCTGGGTTTAAACAATCAATAATACTTTCAACAATTAAAAATATTAACTCATTGATCTCAACCGATCATAGTTTCGTTTTGATTGAAAGAATACGATATTTAGGTACATGCACTAAACCTCACCTTATTTCTTCGAAAATTCTTGATGACCGGCGGTGTCGTGAAGCCGGAACGTATTTCATTTTGAGTTACGTCTATTTTCTTAGTTATGTACACCTTTGATCCCAAATCTCTTAGGAAGTTGCCGAAATCAATGTCGAAACTCGATGAGTTATCGTTTTGGATCTGCTGCTGCGTTAAATAAATGTATTAGCCTTGAGGTGGAGGTAATGCCTAATTATAACATAATAAAACTGTGCGGGTACCTGCGGTGTGCGTGAAGCGACACTCAATTTTAATATGAAAACTAGAACAACACTTATCCACTGTCCACGGAAAGTCCTGCTCATGAAAATAATCGAACTGAACAACATGAAGCATCGAAACTAGAACGACCTTACACTATAATCGTTTACAATTGAAAAACTGGTATTTCCTGCTGTGGGTTTACGATCGGTGCTAATCTTACTTTTTACAACCGTTTATTTTCAATTTTTGTTGCAAAAATTTATGGCTGCGGGTATTGAAATTTGCATTATCGAAAGAAGTTAGAATTCTATTAAAAAACAAACATTCGGAATGAACCACCACGTATGTATCGTGTGACTAAATGCAAGTCGAGTCAAGGCGAAATCTGAGCGTAGGTTTAATGGTTCGCCTTGATCCTGAGCGAGTCGGGAGCGCGCAGTTACACTGCTAGATTTATTAGTTCAATTACCCAGGCCCTGTTCGGAGCCGCTTCGCTTGCTTGAGCGCAGACGCCAACAACTAAATTTTGCTCAGGTTGCAACACATTCTATGTTCACCTTTTTTTCCTCTTTACAACGATGTTAATGTACAAACCTAAATTAGGAACGCTTTGTTGTTGCTGAACAAACTTGGCTTTTTTGCAAGAATTAAGCCATTGTGCCAATCTTGTCGGAGATTGTCAATGTTTTGATATCTCCGGGTATGTATGAGGTGGGACGTTTTCCGTTGTGTTGTTTAAACATAACATATGGTCGTAAGCACGACTGCTTAGCATGAGATCCTGGGTTCAATTCCCAAATCGGGCAAAGAGATAATGGGTTTTTTCATCAAGAATTTCTCAGTAGCAGCCACAGAGTTCGGATTTGTGCCCGGTTGATGACAATAGTCTCGCCCCTTATCACATGGGACTTAAACATTACTGGCGAAATGAGGTATACCTCTGCCTAACCCTTCGGGGATTACAGGCATGACTTTATGTGCCGATGCTACCGATCCAGTTACCAGTTGCATTGTTAAGCCAAAAAAAAAACCGGCAAAGTGCGAGTTGGACTCGCGCACCGAGGGTTCCGTACAAACTACGTGCAGGTATTTTGTTATTAAACTACATATTTACGGTTTTCAGATTTTGCCTTTACATGTGCTGTAAGACATTGCTTCTTGCCAAATTTCATAGTTCTAGGTCAACGGAAAGTACCCTATAAATTTTGATTCCCTTGAGAGTGTCGAAATATACGTCTTTTGCGGCATAAACGGCCCTATATTTTTTTTACGTTAACTTGGATGTTTGATTTTTTCACAGCTTCAAGAGACTGTAGACTTGAGCTTATGGTTTTAATTTCAACTCGATACCTCTACGCGTTCCCGAGATAAAGAGTCTTGATAGACAGACGGACAGACAGAAGTACAACAAAGTGATCCCATAAGGGTTCCCTTTTTTTCCTTTTGAGGTACGGAACCCTAAAAAGAGCATTTTTAGGGGGGTTTTTAGGGGGAAGTCAGAAAAAAAAATAAAATTAATTATTACACAACAAGCTTAGGTTCACGAGGGATTTTCCTGGGACCTCTGTCTCCTTGTACTTCACCTGTAGATCAAAAAGCAAATTTCTTACTCTACGCCAAATAATTTAGGTTTCATAATCATTTACATAAGCATATTACACAAGTACGATGTTACAGAAAATTAATTATGCAACGGGCATAGCGTTAATAGTAGTGAAGTATAAAATCTTGCAGCCATAAGAGCTATATCGTTACGTGATTTGCTTTTTACTGTTAGTAGTAATTAACGAACAATGTTGTAAAACTGGTGTAGACCGGCGGAGCGACGAGCGGAGCAGGCTGCGACCACAAACACCCCCTGTCGATACAACTTGGCCAACTTTCAAATTTGTGGGTTGGCGCTTTTAGAGCTTGCTTATATGCACTTAGCTTTACATACGAATTAGTTAAGAGATTGCTAAAGTCCGGATATATTATGTCCAGGAAACTGTTTCGTTTAATGTAAACAATAAG
This sequence comes from Noctua janthe, assembly GCA_910589295.1. NCBI lineage: Eukaryota > Metazoa > Arthropoda > Insecta > Lepidoptera > Noctuidae > Noctua > Noctua janthe. Next base: position 9,391,202 of record OU342560.1, read on the forward strand.
GTATGCTTAAACTGTATCATTCATACTGGACTACTTGTAAAAAGTCTTGACCAAGGAATGCATTAAAATGCACCTACTTCGAACGCAAATGCGGTATTCTAGTTGTTCGTCCTAATAGAGATAAAGAAGACAGACAGCAATAAGTACCCAGGACCTTGGTGCTGTACCTATTTAATATTATGGAATTTATGAGACATTTGTCCAGCATGACGACCATTGCCCACTGTGTATTGGTAATTACGTAGATAAATTATACATTTTTAACATTCCCGAAAGGCGATTAATTCAATTGTTGACGGCAATTAAGTATTATTTTATTTATAACTAGTATACACGACTATGATCGCGTGTAAAAAGTGAATATAAAGCGATTACATTGTTCTATTAATTTTCTGACATGCTCATGGTTTTCTTTCGCATATTTAGAGTAATATAAGGCTACTTTGACCATGTAAATAAATACTAGGTTAGTGGGCAGCATTTTTTTTTAAATCTTATGCCTTATTTCTTAATTAGGTCATTACTCCTGCAAAACTTACAGAATTTTACATGAAATTTCGTTGCAAGAGAAAAAGAAGAACAAGAACAATCAACTTCGTTCCAACTTTAATTTTTTTCACTATATTTAATAGTTGCCTGAAGTAATTTTCTTTTAGAAAACCTTTAATGAAAACTTTAAAAATTCAAAGGCAGGTTCACACTGTTTTATTATGAGAGAAAATTAATCTGGTAGATTTTCTGAGGGCACTGTGGGTCAGACGGCCAGCTACACCATCCAAGGCTTGATAAAAATGTGAATTTCTTTAGAGAAAGGACTAGCGAAGGCTCTGTCATTAGCCAACCAAATAGGACCATTAAAAACACAGGTTAATGAAAATCTAATTCAGTTTCACGCCTAACAACGAAACACCTAACAAGTTGGGCGCAGATTAGCAACCACGTACATGCAGCAAATAGCTTCCAGCAAAGTTAATAGAGCTATCCTATCCCACTGTCATTGTTGTCAGTGTCCGTCGGCAAAGTTTTACAGCCAACAAGCACCAACTTCGCATCTGCAATTAAAACAGCAATATTACGTGGACTAAAACTGTTCGCTAAAACATCAGCCAAGTCTGTTTAGTGGCACTTTTCACGACTAAAGTTACGAAATACCACTAAACTTACAAGTTTATTCGTTTCGTAATGCGAGATAAAATATCTTATTCTCGTATCTCTTGTTGGGCGTGAGAATTCAATTTGTTTCCAGCTTTAACTTATATGACGTGCACGTCGAAATTGAAGAGGTACAGCTACATCAGGAAAGTCTGCCTTAATGCCAGCATTGATTGCTCAATAAAGCCTGAGAGAAGTTGCATCATAAGATTAAGTAACTGAGAGCCTGGAATTTATTGAAGCTGCGAAATATACATACAGTAATTTATTTGCTCATACGTAAGTAGAAATAAGTTTAGCTGGCAATAATCGTATTTTCTACTTTAGCGGACAAAATATGTATAAAGGTGGTCACTAAACAATTCAGGTCAGCGACTCGTTATATTGATGGAACGGGTCCGAATGTGAGATAGTGTTCGCGGGCTGTGCCGCCCGCCGGCCGATAGCCGCGCGCTCATGAATATTGTAGCAGCACGCGCGTCCGCTGGATCCTCCAGATTCCGAGCCTGTATCAGGAGCTTTATATACCTACACCTTTACATTGTTTCCCATGCAATCCCTAAATGTAAGTATGGACGGCTCGGACCTCTGTACTTCACCGCTTTTTGTTTACGTAAAAAAGTTACATCTATGAATATTTTCGACGTCGTTTCGGGATAGTAAGGACTTAGTTTATCTTTTTCGCTCAGGAATGGTAATATATTGCGGCGAGAACTTTTTGCGGTTTAGATATTTTGGCTGACTATGAAATAGCGGACGACCCTTTCGGGAATGACGATACAAATACGTAGTAAAAGTTAAAGTTGAAAGGTTACAGTTGAGTACGTGATGAGTTGGATATATTATTCAGTTTGGGTGTGCAGTGCTCGGCGGCGCGGGCGCGGCGGCTCGCGTGCGGGCGCTGGGCGCCGGGCGCAGGCACTAAGTGGTGTGGCGCGACGATAATACGTCAAACCGCCGACTGCGGTTCACCCACCCCGTCCGGCTAAAATTTAATAGTACTCCTCTGTACCTAGCCTACGAGGTTACGCTGTTATCTCTACGGGAGGTGAGGTTAGGTTGTGGCAAGTCGTTGCGATGATATCTAGACGAGGTGTAAATTGTAATCAACTGCTTGGGCGTACATTCAACCGCAAGAAGTCAAGTTTCTCTTCTTAAGCGTTAGTTTTACAAAGTTTGTTTTTAGAAACGTGGAGGTAAATAAACCAGCCTTTACAACGACGTTAATTTTTTGTCAACATGTTCGAAAGTTAACTATCGAGCTCGTAAATAATTTTCATCCCCAACGTGCCACATGGTCGCAATACGCTATTGAATTGAGTGGCATTTTTACTTTAATTCTATAACGCACTTTAAACTAACGCACGTTTGCAGTAGTTATGTGACTATGGGTTACAATACCCGGCTGTAACCCGGCTGGCATCGACGGCCAAAAATTTAATCTACCTTTCAAATCCGGCACTCAGATAAATTTTAACAGCGAACGCGTTTAGTCCGATATGTCGGTTGAAAGGTTTACCGACGCTATTTGACCGACAGCTCTATTTGTCGGGAGTGTAGACTGCAGGTCATTCGTATGGCACGTGACAGATATAGTATGCAGCTCGAGCGATTACCTACTCTATATGTTCACATAAATACTTCAACCGACGACCTGTGTGGTGCAGTCATTGTGTTGTGATAAATAGAGTTTGTAACTCTCTTTAGTTATTGGCTCTATTTTGTGAAATCATATTATATCGACTATTAACCCCCTTCAGGTATAACAGATGAGGACATGTCTTCCCTCAGGAATTCGGGATCCGCAAACCTGAGTGTATCAACTCGTGCTGAAAAGCTGTAATGATTAACCTTTGAATTCGAACCCTTTAGCGAACGATTAATGAACGCTGTTTGCCTTAATTAATCTGTTCTCAGTTGTGGCTCACCCTTAACAAGATGAATTATATTGTGAAGATTGCATTCCGGCGATATATTGAATTTCGTGTAATGAGTCATTTGATCCGTGCGTGCGTCAGCTATGATTGAGTGTTATGAACGGTGAGACGGGGCGACTGAGAGACACGGCAGGTAGGTTTAGATCTTTGTTAATGAACGAAAATTAAAGTTAGTTCTCAAAAAGTTTTTTGTCTGAAGTAAGTCTAGACAGAACTGGTAAGACACATTCTTTTATTTCTTTATCCAAAGGTAAAAATCATTCCCGTAGCAGAGTTGATTGCTGACAACAGATTTAAACAATTCAAAGTAAAAAGTAATCGCTAAACTGCTTCGAATAAGCAATTTAAGCCTAATTAAGAACTTGTAATGAACATTTAAAAGCTTCTAGGAATTCGTCCATTTACAATACGACGAATTCAATTTAGGCCCCGAGAAACAAAGTTGGTGGTACAAACAAAGTGATTTGAAAACCGATTCATCGTGAATAAACTCCGGTGAGTTTCTAGGTCGTACGGAGTACCAAGTAAAATGTTTACTGGGTCAAAAAGTAAAACATACACATCTACATAACATCACGCCTGTTATCCCCGAAGGGTTAGGCAGAGGTGTTCCTAAAAGTACGCATATATTTCGCCAGTTATGTTTAAGTCCCATGTAATAGGGGGCGAAGGTATTTCCATCAAAAGGGCACAAATCCAGACTCCGTGACTGCACCTAAGAAATTCCTGATGGATAAACCCAATATCACTTTACCCGACCCGGGAATCGAACCGAGGACCTCATGCTCAACAGTCGCGATTGCGACTACTAGACCAACGAGGCAGTATCATAATAAAAACACAAAACAATTTTTGATTTAAGATTTTTAGTAACTAACTGTAACTTTAATTTAATGCAATTAACTGTTTTGTTTATGTTAACGTTTAAACATTAGGTACCCACTGCAACAATTACAAGCGTATTGTGTAAGTACAAGTACCTATGAAAGTTTCAGTGCAAGTCCAAGCTGAAGTTCAAGTTGAAACTTTACTTAGCAGTAACGTCTACTGATTGCTTTCTCTCGCAAGTCGCAAAACTCTAATTAAAGTAATAGGCCGCTAAGTTGTTCGTTTGCAATAAGTTTCTGATCTGTTCAACTATTTATTATTTGGAGTTTACTTTCGACTTTCCAGCGAGACGTTTCTTTATCTAGTTTAGGTGATCATTTCGGTAGATTTATTAAGATTGTTTTTATTTTGCAATCACTCCGGTGAAAATTGGATGGACTCCCTGGAATATTCCAAAAGAAATATCTCATTTAAAATGCTTCTGCTTTATTATTACTGTTTATTTGTTTTTTTTTTTAATACTATTTTACTGTTTTAGTCGTTAATTAGTCAGTGGCCCAAAAAGTCTGACAACCAGTCTTACCAAGGGGTATCGTATTACCCATTACTAACTGGGTTGTGGAGGTCAGATAGGCAGTCGCTCCATGTAAAATACTGGTATTCAGCTGCATCCGGTTAGACTGGAAGCCGACCCCAACATAGTTGGGAAAAGGCTAGGCAGATGATGATGACTATTTTACTGTTTTATTCGATCCATTTTATTATTTATTGTTTTATATGAGTATTTTTCCTGAAATAAAACACAATTTATTTTATTTATTGGATTTCATTTTTATTTAAAATCTCAATTAAACAGATTTTTTTTTAAAGAGAAAGTGCTATTCCGTGGTTTTGCACAATATGTCCTGAAATAAATGCCACATATTTTTAGTTGGCAACATAGAAAGTGGGAAGTAATAATTTGAAGTGACATTATCTTTCTATTTCGCTTCGTAGTGGCTTCGGTACCGCTACAATATATATATGTTCACGCCTTTTATGGATACTTGTGACTTGTGTCGTTGGCTTAATGCTTATGCTAGTTGAGGGTCAGCAGCGATTGTTGATCTTCAAGTCAGGTTCATGGTTGGACAAATAATGATTTGAAAGATTTTAGAACCTAGTATATAGTATCAAGTGTATGGCCGCGAAAATTAATAACCGGCCAGGTGCGAATCGTACTCACACGCACACAGGATTCCGTAGCACCAAACAAAACAGCAAAACTAAATTTGTTTTTCATAGTATGTCAATGATGAACAAAGTTACTGCTGCAGTTTGATGAAAAAGTTCCATATATCAAAAACTAAACATCAAATCTTATTCAAAACAATTTTCGTTGAAAGTTTTTTTTATGTTTTGCAATCCTACATTTTTTTCATAATTTTTCTCATCTTTTTTTAGAAATCAGAGGGAGGGGGACACACATTTTACAACTTTGGAAGTGTCTATCTTTCAAACGATTAATTTTGAGAAAAAATGGTTTTAGGAACCTCATTTTTAAATACCTATCTATAGACATCCCGCAGGTAAAGGTTTGATGAAAAAAAAAATATATTTTCAGTTCCGTTTTTTTTTAATTAAAATCGTAAATCGGTTCACAGAATACATCTACCTACCAACTTTCAACTGTGTAGTCCTATCGTTTTGGAATAAAGTGGCTGTGACGTACAGACGGACAGACAGACAGACATAACGAATCTATGAGGGTTCTGTTTTTTGCCATTCGGCTACGGAAACCTAAAAAGGCGTGCTTAGGCCTGCCGTGAAAATCCTGATAGGTATTTTATTTTTCGCCAAGTTTTGTACTGGAACCTGTTTGTATATGTATAGTAAACGTAATAGTAAGGGACAGGTTAGCTATATTGAAAAAAAAAACAAATAACATCATTATTAATTTTATTTTTCACATTAACATGATTGGGACAACTCCACTCATTTACCTCTACTGAAATATTACACCTACATTTTTGTTAGAACATATAGGTACCTTATATTACTACACTGACCTTTTAGTTTCAGAAAATGGACACCTAAAGGTCACTGTATATAATATGGTTTCCGAAAACTGACCGGCTAACTGGAATTAAGCATCAGTTATGTTCGTTGTATATTTGATACAATATATAACTCCATTTACTTTTATTCCTACATCGAAGATTAGGACTTCTCCAAAGACAAAGAAAATAAAAACTAGAAAAAAGGATTACGCACAACTTGGTATCCTATCTCTGTACAAAAGCTATTTCAAAGAACAAAGGAAATCTAACTAGAATTGGTGTATTGTTACTGAGGTCCCTAATATTGGGAGACAAGAGGCAAAATATCGCAAGCACAATGTCACATATGTCATCCATTGTCTAAGATATTAGAGTTACAATCAATCACGGGTGTGTCCGTGACATGTACGTAATTAGGAGCGAACCTACGGGGGAGGCTGTGCCCTGCGCCTATTCTAATAGAGGACTTTGTCACAGCTCCCATGTCGATGCGAGATTGTTTAGTGTATCGTAGCTCGTAACATCCGCAGTGTCAAGAATATAATGTGTCTATTATATTCAGTGTTTTCAGACTACAGTGATAAACTTTCATCTTAAAAATGGGTAGCGTTTTTCCAAACCATCATCATCATCTGCCTAGCCTTTTCCCGACTATGTTAGGGTCGGCTTCCAGTCTAACCGGATGCAGCTATATCATTATTTAAAAAAACAACTGAAAACCCATTATGCTTTTTAATAAATCCAGGCTGTTGGAAAATATTGGAACGTTAAATGTAAATGAATTTAGGAGTCTCATATCATTTTCTGAGAAATGTGGAAAGTAGTTTTGAATCTGTCTATACCTTGTGTTTGTCTGTCTATGGATACTCGAATAAAGAGAAATTCTATTCTATTCTATACAATCAGCCACACAGCACTTCGTGTCTGTAAGATTAGATAGTTTGAGAAACTATCTTATAATAATGTCTTTTTTTTAATAGCTAATGATAGATGCGTCTCTAGGTAGTCTGGGTTCACAATACAATAACGTTACTATTAATCAGAATAAGGTTGACGTCAGTTGTCGTGGCAGCGGATGTTGCGACGTTCCAAGGGTCGCGTCGTATCGTCTACGTCGACGTCAACGCACGCCGCCCTCCGCGAGACGTTACACGATCAGACGTCGACGTCGCGACGTTTAATTAAACACTAAGTGGCTTCCCGCATTTCAGACAAATCCAAAACTTTAATTTTGTACGAAGATAATATGTTACGGAGCTACTGCGGTTCAGATACAGTTCCCTTTGCTAAGAGAAATAGGTTTCAGAGAATACAAGAATTGGAGAGACACCGGCTTACGCTTTGTTGCTGCGGTTCCTCCGCTATTTCTAAAATTAAAATGATTCTGGTTTTCAATTAATTGTTGCTTTTATGCTTCCAGAATTTTAATTAGCCAGACAATTTTATGTTACTGAGCTTGCGCGTCACAGACCGGCTATAAACATATGCACTACACCCTTTGTTTTACTACGGGGATAGTCTCGCCAAACCGAGAAACTCAATAAACTTCATTGCATTAAGTTCTTTGACTTCTGAAATTAACTTTTGGGTTGATTAATAACTTCGTGGCTTCTAATTTGTCAGACGCATCTTAAACCGAACTTTTCCACGGTGATGATAAGTAGGTAATATTTTGAAGGCTATGTATAATCGATACAAGAAAGAGAGTGAAAGGAGGTAGATATTTTTCTCAGATGTCGTTAAAATTCAAGATTTCATGTCTCTGCTCGGGTGACTTATTCCTTGCTTTTGCTTTGCTTTTCAGACTAATGCAAACTTTAATTTCCTGTAGACATTAAACGTTGGAGCGCTGAATTACAAGTATTTACTGAATAGATCCGTTACAAGTGTTCTATTTTAAGGATAGTTCCACGACCTTTACTAGCTATCTAAATGATCTCAAGGACTTAAAGAAAGAAACAAAATGACATATTTACAAATGTCTAGACTCCAACTAATTAAAGAATAGGTATAGGAAGAAAGTGAGTATTCCGAAAAAGCGATTTTAATATTGTTGCTTTCTATCTTAATAATTCGTAAAAGTGCTCCGTTAAGATAATAGGGTTCGCAGATCGTGAATCTTCTTAATTACCAACAATGTTGAAATTAAGCTTTTAATGAGTTTTAATTAACAAGTTTAGGGTCGTTGCGTGAAAATACTTAACGATTGCCGCGAGATAATTTAGACAATATCTAACGGTAAACGACTAGCGAAATAACAATTACAAAATAAAAGGAAATTGGAGCTTGAATAATACTTTACCTTGGTCCCTTTCTCTAATCTAACACCAACAGCCAATTTCAATATTAAGTAGAATTATGTCAGTACACACGTACGGTTATCGGTTGACACATAAGTAAACAATTTACTTAGGTGTCAACCGATAAACTGTGAGTGTAGATGTCAATACTTATTTAACATAACTATGGTCTGTGATGTCAATAGATCAACTTAGACACACAGAATATTTATACAATTCACATTTTGGCAAAGGAAAATACCTACATAACTTAACTATTGTTACGCAGCAGTAAATTCAATAGCTCTATTGACAATAACACATAATGTTAAACATCTCGATGACACCAGGGCAGAGATATAAGCAATTTATGCGGAGATAGAGCCAACAGTCCTGGGCGAGGGTGCAAGTGGGTCACACTCAGGAGTTGGCTGCCAGCCTGCCTCGGAGGTGCTGCAGGTGTGATCTAGAATGACCCGATTACAAGCTTTGCAATTTTTTCAGAGAACATTGTTTTTTTCGTTTGTATTTTATTTTAAGTTATTGTTCATAAGATACCGTCTGAAGGAAGTCTATAGCTAACAATAGACTGCTCATAAAAAGTATACACAGCAATTCAAGATTAAGGCTTGTTGCGAAATTCACAAAAGCCGTTGAATTCTACTGTTGTAAATATATATATTTCTTGTGCCTGGCTACTTGTCCATTGCATACCTACCCACGAGATTTTTCTGATATTTTCAGTCTGACGCAAAATAATGAACTACTGAAGTGCTACTTCATGCTCATTTTTCATTCTGTTTCCTGCATTAAGAGAAACAAAGCTACAACATGGATTCTCGCATTTAAGTTTTCTTCCAATTAAAAGTTTTTGATTAAATAACTACGTTCCGCACGCCGATGTATGGATTAATTAACTCAACTTATGATTCCAATAAACAACTACAAATGAATTGATTTAATTTAGTAACTGAATACGTGTGCTGATTGTGTGATGTATCATACAATAAACGTCTACTTGATTAGCCTAATTACAAGCGAATCGGGAAAATTGCGTAATCAATCAATTTGTTTTGATTTCCCTAATGAGTTTCGGAAAACTAAATAAACAAGGGAAGTATACAGTAAAAGTGAAGGTAAATTATACCGAGCATGTCTCTAGGACGCGACGGGTTGAATGTGGACAAATTAGTAGCAATTTGCGTCGCATCGTTCCCGTTGCGGACCAAATGTGAATATCAAATGAGTGTTTAAGCCACCCATTTGGATCACTCTCGGCCGATGCCAATCATTTCAAAATTGATGCTTGCGGCTTTCACTCGACGACTGTTAATTATTGCCAGTGCTATTATTCCAGCTGTGGTTTATTACCTGTTCCTCATATTTTATGCTCTTTATTCTGATGTTATCGTTTTTAATAAATATGTAGCCATTTGTTATACGTCTGTAGCCCGAGAGGCGGTTGTGTGGGAGCAAGGTAATCTGGATAATACGTAATTGATTTTTTATACTGACTCGCCGTTTTGACATCGAGAAAATAACTTTTAATATTCTTAGCGTACTTATGAATATTCTACTCTTTATTCTTTGTTAATCTACGAATAATATAAAGCTATTTAATTCCCAAGATCTTTAGAATAGCTCGTAATTGCAGCACAGAATGCAGAATCAGAAAATAAAATGTTAACTTTACATTGCGACTTCATAATCTTGAGCGCGACTTTCATAAAACTTGTTTAAAAGCTCTGCTCAGAATTTACCTGCTTTAGGTATTAAATAAGACAGTAAATAGAAAAAGTTAAGAAGTTGCGATACCCAGCTAAAGTCCCCCACAACGTCTTGATTATGTCTCGACCAGATTGAATGCCGGAACAAAGGGGTCTTATTGTTATTCACCCCTGTAGTGTAGCAGTGACAAACTATTTAGACGACGTCGCAGCCCTTAAACGGCACAGTTGATTGTTTTCTGCCAAAGGTTAACTACCTGTGTAAAGCTGGAGGAGGCGTTACTCACAATCTATTGCTGTATACGGAGAGAAGACTCTCCAGGCAGTATTCGTTGTTAGTAGTTTGGCAGAGAGTCCGTTTGTGATTGTGATATCTCTGATTTTCGACTTTGGGGAGTGTTTGGAATTGAGCCTTTCAACTAAGTGATTTTATTGAAAACACTGTTTGTGCTGCATTCCGCCATTTAGGTTTTCACGATCGTAATGAAGGTAATAGGTACTTCTGCGAAATCTAGTAATCTCTGTAAAGACCATTGCCAATCAGATAAGGAACCGAATCAACCATAAAAGGATATGCCTAACAGCCGAGTTCTTAACCGTAAGTGCTCTTTTGAAGAAAAAAGACATCCGCCTCCGGCTCACGGTGCTGAGCCTGTAGAAAAGCCGCCAGAGCAGTCACCAACTGTCATGGCTCACCTGGAAGACTTGAAACTGTCTTCGAAGCTAGGTGGGCCGTTGAGGTACACCTTGGTCCGGTGATGATATACCGATAAAGCTGAGTCCGAATGTGGAGTCTCATTCCAAACCATGGCCCACCTCCTAACCAGCACTTTGTGCAACTCCACCTGCACTTTAAGGGGCCTGTTCGAAGCCACTACCAACGCCGTCAATGTGGCTGAGTTCTGGTCGAAACAAAACTTAAATAACTATGGGAATCATCGACAAAATAAAAAGGAAAACACCTTACAGTAGCGAAGGTTTCTTACAAGTCGATACCTACAGGCTTCCCTTTGAAAACTGGAACAGTCAGTATTCTAAAGACAACTAATAAAATCACATTAAAGATACCTACTCCAGCTTACCTCTTACAAAAATTGACCCTTCGCTACTGATGCCACTTCATCTTCTCGTTAGAAAATTTAAGCTAGCAACAGCGTAAATATTTCTGCTCTATTCTAAAATGTGCCATTGTTCTATGACAATGAAGTTATAGGCGACGTCCGGCACCATATTTCAGTGCGCTATGCAATCTTCAAACGTAATACTTTATTATAACATTAAAACAGAACTTTCAGGGCACCTGCTCGCGGCTACTTACTCTACTTGTCTTGTTAACAATTACTTCACACTTTTAAGATTTTAATATCATGCAATTACGCCTGTGATCCCCGAAGGGTTAGGCAGAGGTGTGCTAAATAGTATACCCATATTTTGCATTTTGCGTATAAGATTTTAATGGTAGTAAAATTGAAGTGAACGAATGAACGTGAAGAAACGTGAAACCTATTGTCGTATAGTATGACGGATTTCAACTTACCTACGTCTAGTCGTGCAAATATGTTTATTTCTGGTTCAGGGCTGTTTTTTCCACTGAAGATTCAAGCAGCCTGTTGCTAGCCAATTTCCCTGAAATATTTAGACAACGTTTGTGTATAAATGTCTCGTCAATTACCCTATCGATTGTACTCTGTAGATACATACTATAAGAATTCTACGTACATATTTCACGGGCTTAATGAAGAAGTTTTAGTGTACGTACTTTAATAACGCAGCAGAAATATTGAGTAATTAAGTCCCAGACATGTAATAATGTAGAGCCTACGCTCGTTAGTAAATACTGGTACCTATTTATCTTAGCTCATTTTATCTGAGCTGAGCAAAGGCATAAAAGGAGTACAAAACTGGCTGTAGGTAGGTATGTCGGTTTTTCCGTCTTATTTCTTGTGAAATAATACGTCAGATATTTGAATTAAATATGATAGTTATAAATAAGTTTGTCTCCGAATAAAGGCGGAAAATCAACGAGAAAACCAAATATTTATTTTCCCCACTAGGTACCCAATATAGTTAAATTTTGCCCATTTATTGTTGCCAAGAAATTGTTTCTACCTTTATTTTTACCCATTCTCATCGGTACGTTTTTATTTATTAAATTTCTCGTATCGCTGGTCAAAATCCTCTATAATCTATTCACGTATATATTGTACCTGTGTAACTCGAAAAGGTCGCGATGTGTATCGAATTTCTGTTATATTTCACCTTTCAAACACCTCCTTTAGATTTGTTGTTTCAGATCGACGGAGCTGGAGGCATCCCAATACATAGACAAGCTGTAAACTTGATTAGGGGATTGAAAGAAACAACAAACAACGAAAGACAAATCAAGGGAGAAGAACCCGTTTGCGCTGGTACTTACTCAAATACAGCGAATAAATTCTTTGTTGAAAGGGGATACGAATACGATACGACTTATTTTGATAAATAGAACGAGCGTGTCATCCGGATAGCGGCATATTTTACAATAAGGGTGCGTATGAGTAAAACAAATTACTTAAATTGCGTGTCAGGTGTCGTGAGGTGAGACAAACATGAGGGTAGTCGGCACGGCGCGGCGCCGGCACGACGTCTGTACGACAGACTCAGTAATTGCACCACACCGGTTTATGTGCCCGCAATAACTAATCTTTCTTTTCTCCAGCGCCATTTTTTAGCGGGTGACATTTTATTTTGCGGCTCGAAATATTACATCACGAACGCAGGGATGGTCTTGTTGAATTGTAAGAATGCTCTCCGTAGATGTTCTATCACGTTGATTGCATGTAACGAAGTTTTCCTTTCTTACCTACACATTTATTTTAAAGTAAAGTTCATATTTATTATTCCGTACACTACCGGGTGTAAACAGACCCTTCACATATCCGTCAACCAAGCATTCTGTACATTAAACTAAGTAACTTTACGTAAAAATTATTGCTGGGAATCAACTTTTTTTTTGGGGTGAAAAATCACATTTTACGGTAGGACTCGATGAAAAGCACTTTACATTAAAAACATGTATTTAAAAAAAAACTTGAGAAAAAGTTGAAACTTTGACCCCCAATTATCTCCGTAACTAGAAGGTTCCCAGGTATGGTCTAGAACAAAAAAATGATCGTAGTGACGGGGAGAACAAGTGCCTTTCGTTTATGTTAAGGGTCTATTTACACCCTCTATAATCACGAATTTCAACGCACGGGTGAACACGTTTATTATGAAGATTGAATCTGGTTCTTCTAAATATGGGGGAGATGTCATCATCATACATTTACCAATACACCAGTAGGTAAAAGCGTGGAACAATATGATCTACTCATACCCTGCAGCGGAAATAACAAGTCTCTTTAGAAGAAACTAATGCCGCCACTGGCCGATATTTTGAGATAAACACACTAAGCAATCTACAAATCGTATAAGCGTAGAGATTACGTTCATAAACAATAACAATTTTAAAATGGAAGCATCTGAAGAAGCTACCATTAAATTGATCGCCCGTAAGAACGAGTAGTAAAATAAAACGGGTAAAAATCTCGATCGGTTGCGTAAAGTTGAAAGGAGGATAGGAAAGCGGTGGCTCCGACGACCCTCGGCGTCCTCGAACTTTGACAGTTTATATGAGCCGTGTAATGGCGCCTTAAACTAAATAAAGCTTTGCATTTGGCTCGTGTATCGCAACCCCCCGCTACGCTTGCTTTGTCTCGACTAGATTAGAACTTGCTCCAGCAACGGATCTTCTGTAGGTAAGTTATATCCATTTTAATAAATTCCGCCGCTCGCGCTCTTTCGATTTGCTATTTAAAGTGCTGAGACCGACTTGCTTTTATGGCGTTTCATGATATGCTATAAAAATAATGAGCACACGCTTCAAATGAATACAAAGTTAATTGTAATAGCATTTATTACCACAAAAAGAATTAAGTGTAATTAATCATGACTGTGTAATGAATCAAATCATCTATAACAATGACAATAATGCAGCACTATCAACTCATGTTTGCCATGTAATCAGACCGCAACAATATGGCAGGTATACGTAAGTAACTGATTACTCAGGCACGGACCTACCTAGATACTTATATTCAGTGACCTCAGCTGCCGTGTGGACTATATGTATGTAGTAGCTGCGTATGTGTGGACGACTAGACTAAGTACGGAGATAGGATGACTGATGTAGCTGTCATCGCCGCAGGCAGCTTGGACTCAGTCCAGTCACGAATGCAAATTCATACCAGAAATTGACTCACCATGCTTTCCAGGCATATTAGTGCGAATTTCGACGGATTAGAACTCGCTACGGGCTACATGGCGGGGCATTTGTGTATGATGTTAGATGCTAGTGGGTTTTAGTACGCAGTATGAATGAATACTAGTTGTGTGGCTAATTGGACGACCCCAACATTAGAGTGGAGCACAACCAATAGACCATTGAACTAATTGAACTAAACCAATACTCTGTGCTAGTACTTAGTTTACTCTTCGTGCAGTTACTGCTAAGCGAGAAAGCGCACATCTAGTTACCTAAATGTCTTAATTTCATGTGAAGTCTTTTACTCTTTGTTGTAGCGCACTTACTCACTATTTCGTCACAGGAACAAATAGATAAATAGTCATCTTTCTCAGACAACTCTAGAGAGGTTTGAGGTGGCCTATTATGCTTTCCGTAAAGCACGTGTTACAAAATCATAGGCTCTGCCAACACGCAATGTAGGACTAAAATTTTAAAATCACAGTGATTTTATCATCTCATGCAAACTTAGTTTCAATTCAGAAAAGAGGTAAATTATCAAGTGGGTTCAGTCTAGTACTTTATACCAATAGAACGGCAACTACTACCACAGATAGAGCCCATGTAGATATGCATCATATCACTTAATGTCTAACAGAGCTAATATTTGGCTATCAACTGCAATTGGCAAGACCACAACGGGCTCTGCAATGCCGCTATCTGTTTTCGATAAACAAGTGATCGAAATCAAATGGGAAACCCGATGTAGGGAACTATGCGGTTTATAACTTGATTATAAATGTAGGCTGCAACCACAGAAATTATGACACTAGATAAGATTAGTAGTAAATAAAATCTATACGGGTGCGTCTCATATCATATAAAATTATTTGGTATGTTTTCATTTCAATATCGTTCACAAGATAAAATAAACGTGACTGTTGATATAATTTCTTTACATATAACATTTATATACTCTAAAACTTTAATATATAACGTTAACCATTAACGCGCCAGATCCCCCCTATTGTTGGTCAATAATTTTGGTTAGGTAGGTTAGAACAGTGGCCATTCACGCGCGAAGGCGAGCGAGCGAAGCGAGCGTGCTCCGGCAGCGGCCGCCGAGCGCCAGATCCCCTCTATTGTTGGTCAATCATCTGGGTTAGGTTAGGAAATAAAAGTGACCATTAACGCCAGATCCCCTCTATTGGTGAATCATTTGGGTTGGGTTAGGTTAGAACAGTGACATGTTAGACTAAATAGGTTTTATGTCTTTTGAGTGGATTATATTCAATGTATGTTATGCTTATAAAAATTAGTTATTTTAAAATTATATCAGTTGTTTATTATATCAAATAAAATTATAGATTCAGTTGTTATATCTTATAAATATTAGAGATTCTGTAATTATATCATAGATTACTTACCCAATCTATACAGCATGTATCATAATACCGTACCGTAATTGGTGCATGTTGTGTTAGCCTGTAAGAAATTGTTGCACTTATAAACGTACTATTAAGAAACTTTAATGTTAAATGTTTTGTGTAAACAATTGTTGGTTAACCTAAATAAATAAATAAATAATTCAAAACGATATGGACATATTATTGGGCTGTACCATACAAAATTGTAATACAGGTATTACAATTTTGTAGGAGCATTTGGAGCCAAATGTGACAGCAGATTTATTTTCCACGACTACGATATTCGTCCATGGTAAAATTTATTCAGTTTCATAGTCCATACCAAATTCATAAATATGACAACACATTTGTGACACACGTTGTCTGATAGCGAAGGGTAGGCCCCAAATTTTTCCCCTATGGTTGAGAAAAGTGGTAAGGAAGGAGAAGGCAGGAGCCAGGACGAGACAGGATGACTAATAAAAGCAAATATAGATCGCTGTTCTCTCTGCCAAACGTGAATAGTTATAATAGCATTTTCCTTTTGTGCTTTTGTGTCATTGAAAACCCCTTTTCAGGGAGCACTTTCGAGCTGGTATAAAACGCTAAGTAAAAATTAAATAGCCATTCTATTTTATCCTTTCCACCAAGGACCATCCAGAAGAAAACACTGGAAAAATGTATTTAGTTATAAATCTTTAATGAAAATCGAAGTTGCCCCAAATAAATAATAATGGAACTGTTGAACTGGCTGAAGTATCAAAATAAAGCCAACAGCCAATAAGCACTGCTACTTTGCTAAACTGTAATAATTTGACCGTAAAATGCAGCGGTTATCTCTTTCACCCCCGAATCAATTTGCAAAAGATTAGGCGAGCCAAAGTTGTCTTTTGTTTTCCTTGTTATCAAAGCCAGTTTGGAAAAGTTTTTCATTTGATGCCAATATCAACTTAATTCTTTATCTTCTTTGTCTATATTTATGAAATATGATCTCCTTCGCAAACTGTAACTCTGAATACGAACGGTTAAACTAATTAACTAAATGGAAATCCTATCAAAAGTGTAAACAGTACTGTGTAAACATAAATACGTATGTAAAAAGGAGCAAAACAAAGCAATTTCGATCTCTCACCGCCGGAACTCGATGCTGGCAAACACAAGATTATGACGTGTAAGAAAACATGGCTGTTATACCGTGTTTATATCAGATTCTTTTCTATTTGTTTTGTTACACAAACAACATCTAATATTGTTCTAGATAAATCTGCGAATGGAAATAAGGATATTATAAAAAGTAATTTAAAAAATCCGTCTACTGTTTTAAGAAAATCTAATGGAATCTGCTCTTTGAAAGTAAAGAAAGAAAATGTATTATCTTTGCGTAAGAATGACTATCCTGCCTCTGTCACCCTTGGGTGCCATAAAATGCGGCTAAAGGTTGGTCGCGTAGGCAGATGACCGCTACCCTTAGGGCTGCGAAGGTCAACCCAAAAGGCAGCTTAGCCACTAGCCAACATTATGTCAGAGCTTTGCCATATCAATAATGAAAACGGGTCTGTTTTATTAAGACGGAAGAAATGGTAGGAATATTTGGTTCACTGCCTTCTTGGTCTAGTGGTAGTGGTGGGGGTAAAGACCACAGCTGAGCCTGAGGTCCTGGGTTCGATTTCCGGGTCGGGTAAAGTATAATTGGGTTTATCCAAAGGAATTTCACAGTACTAGCTTGAAATCTGGATTTGTGCCCGGTGTACTAAAATAACCACCTCTGCCTAACACTTCGGGGATTATTACAGGCGTGATGTTATGTTAAGATATTGTAAAACAATGTCGAATAGGAATGGTGAATCTCAATAGAAAAATAAAGTGAACAGAAATGCTTGAATAACTAAAGCGATAACCAATAAACATCGGCGAGGCACGGCCACAGCGTCTCTAGTGGAGAACAAATAAGGCCGGTGCTCACTGCACCTTGGTCCCGCAGCGCGGATGTCGCCGTCCCGCACTTGGGCTTAATGGTGCGTGTAGACCGCCCGATCTGCATGTGAGAAATGCAAATAATATTGATTTGCACTATAAATACTCTAACACAATGGCTTCTTTATTCAAGTATGCTTAATTTACCTCTTTGTATCCTGGGATTTCACTCTTTGTGGTGTTGGTTTATCAAAACACGAATGTTTTTAGTATTTAGGTACGTATATACAAACAAGAGAGCAACATTTTGCAACACGATAACATTTTGAAACTTTCTAAAATTTTGCGGACTTTTTGTTATCTGTAGTTGTCCACTAACACTTAAACGTTGCGCCATAAAAAGTAACTTCGGTGTGCATGCATCATTAGATAAACAATAAACAAAACGAGAAAAATCGCAACTGGTGCAATCTAAACCCAATCCCTGGTGGTAAATATAGGGATAGTCGTAAACTGAAAACCTCAAACCAGTACCACACCTTAAAGCATTAAAATCCTGCTCACATCACGACATAGAAACAGCAACAAAGCAACCGTTATCTCCCATTATACCAGATCCGTGAACTGTGTACCCAATCCGTAGACGCCAATTACCTATCCCATAATCAAGGAGATTCGCGAAAGGGTTCGGACGGGGCTCAATCAAACTTTGGCAATCATCACGCCTATCTAATCTCCAGGGTAACAATGTAACCGGGATTGGATACTCAGCGGACCACATTAACTACCTCCTTATTTAAATGTAATGATAACAAGCCTAACAGGACAAACCGTAGTTTGCGAGCCTTTTATTGCGGCCACGTAATTATTGTATGAACATTCTGTTTGTTACAGCGACCGTCTAGAACTTTGTGAAAGGTAAAATTAATTCTATATTCAACTGGTGATCTCTAGGGGTTGTGTTGTTGTAGTTATTTGCTCTTCAGGAGCACCTGTTCGCTGTTATTTAGTTAGAGTTGTGTCTATAAGCCGGTTTTATGTGACCAAAAAGATAAGTCGTTCCTTGTTAACCGAGCACCCGCGCTGATCTCCAATCAGAGTGAACTTGGACCAAGTAACGCGAGTTCAATTTCAAATCCATTTATAAATCGTGTGATGTATGATTCCCATTGAATATGAAGTAGGCACAGACTTTCTATATAGCTACATTATACTAGACAGTTTTTTAATTTCCGGTGGCCTGGAAGCATCCGCTACGAAAAAGTGTTAATTGAATGTGAACGCGTGTTTGCGGAGATAGAAACGGATCTAAAAAACGACGTTTCTGTTGTTTCGTGAATAATAAATCAACAAACGTTCGAAAACTCATGTATTCTACACGGATTCGCAAAATAAACCATGACTCGATATCCGTAGGTGATGTGCAAACAAAATGTAAGCGCCATAGAGACGTAGATTTGAGTCGTCTCTCGATTTATTACGTCGCAACTATGCGTACCTTGAACTAGGTGCTTTGAAGTTATAAAGCCAGCTATCCATTAGCGAGTAAGCTCACGATAATATTGCTCTTTGAAGGTATCCGTCGCATTGACGTGAACTAACACAACAAGTCCCGAGTTTGAACACGACCATTAAAACAGTGGCCACAACCACGGAACTGCTTAACTAGGGTATGAACCAATAGATTAATAAAACCCAACATCCATTAGTTTCTGTTATTATTAACACAGGATTATTAATATCTTTATCACATAATTCTATCTAAAATTAATTACACAGCAAAGATAACTATAGCTCCCTTAATGAGAACGAACCGTTAACGGTAACTGTTATAGAAATACGAATAGTTGGCAAAACAGGATGGCAAAAGAAATGGGTTGGTTGAATAATTCATGGGAGGAATAAATAAAATAGATCCCACAATCAAGCTGGCTACGAAATGTTTAATTGAATTGTGATGTCGTTTACAAAGAACGGGTCAGTTAGCGTAAAAAGTAGTCTGGAACGGCTGAGTCGGATAATCTAGTCTAATGAAAATCTAGTAATAGCTAATGGATTGCTTTTAGCCAGAGGATGTGTTAGACTGGGCTCCGAATCCGAGCAGACGCTCAAGTTTGAGAACCTCAAATGCGTTGCTATTTACGCGACTATGGCAAAGCCAAAAGGAAGGGTTGTGATTTTAGCAGTCCATTTTATGAGTATTTTTATAACTGGCTGTATAAAAATTAAATGATTCATTCATCGATACGAAGATCTACTCGTAACGTCACAGATGTAGTAAAATTCGACCCGCTTTCATAGATCTGTACCGATCTTTATGTAAAGTTCTACAATTTTATTACCAAACTCAGAAAAGAAACCAATTTATTCCTGAATGCTTTACTTCAATTTCATGTTCCTGTTTACGATTAACATAAATTAATTATGCTCTGAAATAAGTAACTATCTGACTAATACAGTCTGTCTTTCTGGAAATCGTGAAAGTTGAGTAGTAATACTACTTTGACGGCGCGGTTGGCGCAGTGGCTGACCGATTGACTGCTGCGATGCGTGTCGCGGGTTCGATTCCCGCACGGAACAAATATTTGTATGGCCTACAAGTAGTTGTTCCGGGTCTGGCTGTTTGTGTATGTGAGTTTAAATGTTTGTAAACGCACCCACGGTACAGGAGAAATTCCTAGTGTGGGGCAAAGTTTAAAAAAAAAAAACTGAAAAATATGTGTTTTTTTTATGTCGTTAGATCGCGTTGAAAATCCTGAAAGACGATTATACCACAACGTACATTAGTAATCTCCTGCGCAGCCCTTACTACGGATCCCGATGTATTCTGCACTCTCATCACTGTTGCCAGTAAGTGCAATTTTTCTAATTCCATTAAACAGATGGATGTTTGTATCTAGCGGGTGTCTTGCCGGGTGCGAATATTTATATCCTCAGAATTTGTAACTAATGGAGCCTGTCCGAGACGAGACAGCAGAAAGATGACAACAATGCCCCCCAAGGGCAAGCCACTACTTCTTACAAAAACGACATTAATATTCTACACCGACCGGTGGTGGAGCTGCTTTTAACTTTATGGGACATCACGCGAATTGAAGAAGGCAGCCAGACGAAGAAATTAACTTTTTAAATTAACCTTTTCACTCGCTCGGCTGGATAGAGCAGTGGAGGGGAGAAAATAAAATGCCACCTATGTGTCTTTATTTTGGTAACAGCACAGAGATTAATAAAAACTTAGAGAATTAAGACAAATGATACTCATTTAGCTTTTTGCATAATTTAAACAAAGGTTTGCTAATATTGCTGAAGTAAACTAAAATTCTTGATATTACAGGTATTATTACAAAAGTTCTATCGAAAGAATCTACAATTCTAAATCAGAATCATTAAGTCTAAAACCTACCACTTATATATACACAATATTATTATCGGCAAGCAATTTCAGATTTCATGAAAACCATAAACGCCGTAATCCACGCTAAGTCGGAGCACCAAAAAAATCTCGACGCGTGATTTTCCCGAAGCGATTTCCCAGGAATCGTAGCTCCCAATAAAAGACAACATAAAAAGCGAAACCCCTAAATATTTCCCGCCAATTGATAGGTACATACAGCAGTAAAGTGGGAAAGCCAACAGCAGATTTATTGGGCGCCAGTCGAGTGCGTGTTTTAATAAAAAAAATCACAAAGGTAATTCGCACGACAAGTTATTACTGAGCTAGAAATATATATGGTTCTCTCATATTCTCTTATGAATAAATGGGAACAATTTTTAGTCTAGCACGGCAAGTTAGCGATGATTTATGTTGTCATATGCTTTAAAGTTTCGCTTCAGGAGTTTTTAATATTTTAAGAGGATTAATTTAAATAGCGATATAGTTGGAGTCTTGTGTGTGGCCTAATTAAACTTCACTGGCTACGTCTTTGTGGATAATTTCGGACAAACGTAAGTTGAAGATTAATGTTAAATAGGCCGTTATTTTCCCGTGAAAACAAAAATAAATATGACCAGACCCTAAAACAGAGCGTAAAATAAACTTTTTAAATTTTTCGTAAAATTCTAAATACCGGACGAGTTGAGGTCAACAGTGTGTCGATGTGGCGCGTCCGGGCAGCGTCCGGTCGTCCGGACTTGTTCAGTAAGTCAAAACTGTCAGGATCACGCGCGCTCGGCTCGGCTGGGCGGAGCCCCACGCCCAACGCCGTATTTCACAACAACCAAAGTACCGCATCAACTTTGCTAACTTTCATACCAAGCTTGTTTATTATTTTTATTGATACGATACAAAAATACAAGTTGAAGATGAAATAAGCAAATCAATTATTTGCTTATTTCATCTTCGTGACAAATTGAATTACCAACTGTTGAAATAAAACGTTTGTCGTAAACATTTTTTAACCCAAAGTAGTAATTTAAGTTTCAATGTTGCTCTAAAAAGCTTATTCACTGTCCAGAAAAATACAAGATTAAAATTTTATATTCCTAAAAGCGCGCCGAGATATTTTCAAATTGCCTGTCCTAGAAATGAAAGTGCATTAGTTTAGTTTCCTCACAGTGTAAATTTTTTGCTAAATCGGTACGGGAGAATTTGAGCGTACATTTTACATACAGAAAAAAATTCAGACTCTTTATAGCGTTAAGAAAGAAATTATGAATAAAATATGCTTTTCCTCTGTCCGTATACCATTTTCCTTTTTGTAAGATTAGCTACTATTAAATATTCAGAAACAATTCCATTTCATTATACAGTGGAGTAGAGAAAACCTCTGGTAAATATGCTTACCAATGTTGTAAAATGTTAATTTTCTATTAGGACAAAGTTAGCCGCATCGACACTGCGACCCCGGCCACCTCACCGACACATCTTCATTAGCCAGCCCGTAATGTCACTCCAGGGAAATAATATTACGTTATAAACCGCCTTCGCTAAATAATACGCTTTAATAAACATCTATGTAACTCACACATAGGTCTTTTACCGATCGGTGAAAAAACCACTGTAACAGCTGACACGTTTTATTACGAAAGAAAAAAGGACAAAGTCTTTTAAACAATAGAGAATTTCAGACACCTCATTTGCTACTTCAAGTTCTGGATTTTTTACTTGAAAATAGAACAGCAAAACATACAGAACCAAAACGCTTTCTATAAAAATCGGTGTAAAATGGCCGCACGTTTGGAGCATGATGTAGCGTAGATGGAGGCACTCTTGAAAGCAGAATGTTTTAACATTTTGGCCGGATCCTCTGTTGGCAGGGGATCCAGATAATGTCACCATAACAGATTATGTCTTGGCACCGAACAACCACTATGAACGCTCAAGACATCGCAAAGAGGTTATATGTGCGTATAGTTTGCTTTCTTCCTACATTGAAATAATTCGGCTATTTTCCCCATAAAATTGTGATGAATCACAGCGGAAATCTATTCAAAGGAACTTGGTGAGGCTTTCTATTTTTTCTATTCTGAATTTAAGACTTGTTCTGTTTTTTTTTTTAATTCCTATTACATAACTTTCAGAATATGAATTATTTGGCAAGCCTCGACATTAACATCAACACAATAGTCGCATAACTTACTCAATCTCTACTGAAACATTCCACAAGATCACTGAAGCCGCAGCAACTGATTCTCAGTCACAACTAGTAAACAGAACATGTAGATATCACGATACAATCAACTAAAATTATGCATTCCATCTAGTTAAACATCGTTATCTGCACACCTAGCAAGACTAGCAGCCATCTACCTACTAATGTGCTACAGATGTTGCCCTACATACATACGACATTCCAAATAGTTATGGCTACACCTGCGAATACCATCTATAGGTAATTGAAGTAATAAATCCCGGGAGAGTGGGCAAATCACGAATTATTGCCTCCACTTCCCGAGGAGACGACAATTAAATCAAGCTGTAAAGGCACGTCAAATTGTTCTAACGCCATCCGAAGTAGGTCACACCTGACCACTGCCCGGAATAGTCCAGATTCAGTGGCTAATATACTCATAAAGAATGTGTAGCTCGGCGATATTCAGGAAAAATTGTTCCAGTAAATGTTCAATTTACGTTGCTGAAAAAATCAAAGAAAATTGCAACCGTGTATAGTTTTGCAAAGATATTATTTGTAGTAAAAGCGCCTAACTCTTGGCACTAATGCGATTTAAAGTACTTATTTTGTTTAAAAAAAACATGTAAAAGGGAACTTTAAGCAGTAAATTGAGCAGTAAACTTTAATATACAGAGTGTAAACAGACCCTTCACATAGCCGTCAACCAAGCATTCTGTACATCAAACTAAGTAACTTTACGCAAAAATTATTGCTGGGAATCGACTTTTTTTTTTTTGTGTGAAAAATCACGTTTTACGGTAGGACTCGATGGAAAGCACTCAAAGCATTGTGCTGATGGCTGGATTGAATAGTACGGGGGTATGTATTTAAAAAAAAACTTTTCAAAAAGTTGGAACTTGGACCCCCAATATTTCCGTAACTAGAAGGTTCCCAGGTATGGTCTAGAACAAAAAAATGATCGCAAAGACAGGGATAACAAGTGCCTTTCGGCTATGTTTAAGGTCTATTTACACCCTTTATCAAACCCCTTTGTCAAACTGTAATGACTAGAAAATAGAACAGGATAAACAGTCATCCATAATACAGCGTATATTCAGGCACCTCTGAAAAGCAGCAAAAACTTACTAAACCAAAACAAATAGTTAAAAAAACCTTATCTCAAAACACAGTTCCATTTCGTGTTCCACGAAAGAGATAGCTCGAAGATATAATGTATGCCAGTCGAGCATAATCCGGTTAAGTGCAAAAGACGCGGATGCTTCCAGGTGTGCGCCAGCCGGGCAGACCGCGTATAATTGAGCTCATAAATCCGTGCAGGCGACTTATGTAGCCGGCCGCGCCGAGACGCGACAATTAAATCATGGAACACCACTAATTACTTGGCATTTTATTAGGCCATAATGGTCAAATATATTTTCGGTAATTAATTGTAAAGAATTGCAAGGTGTGATGGGTTTTGGATGAATATTTATGACGGTTTTGAGAGCCATGGCCATCAATTTTATGTTTAAGGTTTGTGATATTTTTCATGAAATATTTATTACTGTTGTAAATCATCAATATTTTAAAAAAAAATGGCTTTAACAATCAACAAGAAAAGAAATTCGGAAGGCACAAGACTGCCACATCAACACATTGGAAGCTCCTCGTTTCGCAATACGCGAGAAAAAGCAATGAATATTAAAATTACAAATAAATGATGGTAACCGTACGTAATGTCACGGGAGTGCAATAAAATGACTTTATTTTCGGGTGCTGCGTCATTATGGGTTCGCCGCGTCGTAACCCTTGATGTCGCTCGTAACAGTTTATAGTAACGCCTTAAATTAGAAAGCGGTAGGTATGCATAAATTGTAGACCCACAAAAGAAACCCGCTGAATACCAGTCAAGATTAAAATGTAATTGCTTCTGTACCTTATCTGTGAACCGGCGATAAAGCCTGAAGCTTTTAATAACGTGTTACAGGTATGTACCGTCGAAGATTGAGGAGGAAAAACCGGTATCCCCTAATAAGAAATCCTTAGACAGCCTTTTGGCTTCTGAATCTTTTTCGAGGCGAAAAACAAAGCTTTATTGGCTCTTTTTGGTACACCTTCGTCACTGTCAATTAATGATGCTAAGTTTATCTTAACACCAATAAGTAATGAACTTAAGGACTTAAAAATGTAAATTGTCCAATTAACTGCGCGATGCAGATTTTGGAAAACAAAATATGGGATAATAGTAATGAATGTACCT
This sequence comes from Noctua janthe, assembly GCA_910589295.1. NCBI lineage: Eukaryota > Metazoa > Arthropoda > Insecta > Lepidoptera > Noctuidae > Noctua > Noctua janthe. Next base: position 9,416,557 of record OU342560.1, read on the forward strand.
GCGTGCTCATTAAATGGTTTATTTCAATAGCTTAATTGTATTATCGCTTAAACTAATTGGTATTTTGTATCGTTCGGGGTTTGTTAATTATAATAATTCTGATTTTGCTCGAATCACGTAGGTGACCAGTTGTTTAACTATTGAACATTAATGTTTATTTGGTAATACATTAGGCTTAATTTATGTTAGTGCTTTTTCTTTATGTTGGGCGACCTAAATGGAGAAACATGACTTTAATTTGATAGTGCCAGTAGTAAAGCTGAAGTTCATCCTGATGGAGAACACGAAATTACTCTTGTATAAAGAGGAATAGGCCATATTCATCCTAATTTCCCCAAATTAGATAGAAACACTTACCTGCAAATAGGCAATGTTATTTTAGGCACGCATCCCGGATAATATAATAAATATCATATCGCCAATCCACACTCCCACATTCAAAAGTATGTAAGTACCTAATTAAGCACCGCTTTATGAAACCTAATTACACAGTGGTGTTATCATAATGGCATTTACACGTTCAACCAAATTTAACAGGCCACCTTACCTGGTCCACGGAGGACACAGGAAACTATACCTTGGGGAAACTTACCGACCATTCCTGTTCGCATTTAGATATCGTTTGAGTGTAATGTGGCTGTATTAATGTGAACTGTCGTGTAAACAGCGTTACAAAACTCGGATACCGTTTGAGATTACTAATTTAGGTCAGAAAACTTTAAGGGTCAACGTACACGTCTGTACGGACTTCGCTTCCACTCAAGCCATTTAGGATTCCTGCTATGTAACTCCATACTACAACGCTCACTTATCGCAAGGGTACACCGCGAAATTCAAATTATCTTAGGTTTTTTGCAATTTTCAGGTCAGTGTCAGGCTGTATGTTTAACAAAATATGATTCGCGACCGTAACACGTCGGTATGTAATTACAGAGTTATAATCATTAAAATCATCAATACAACCCTCCAAGTTTATTTAATACCATTCAATGACTACGGTATTTCATGAAAACGTCATACAATTTGTAACGGACGCTAACCATGTTTTAATCAACATACAATCCGATAATGACCTACTAATTGCAAAAAAACGTAAGAAATTTCGATTTTCTTGGGTTACCCTGGCGCATTCACTTTAAGGTCTGCGCACAAACGTTCCAACATAGTAGGTGCAGGATCAGCGTCGCCTCAACTGGATCCCGTTCAAGGATCTTTGTATGAAACACCATACTGCAACACACACTTAAGGACGATATACAGGTTTAAGCATACTAGCTTATGCCCGCGGCTTCGCCCGCGTGGAGTTCCATACTTGTGCCACGGGATCATACTACCGGGATAAAAAGTATCCTATGTGTTAATCCAGGTTATAAGCTATCTGTGTGCTAAATTTCATCCAAATCCGTTCACCGGTTTCTGCGTGAAAGAGTAATAAAAATCCATCCATCCATCCTCACAAACTTTCGCATTTATATTATTAGTATAAGAAATAAGATTAGTGTATTTTATCTATTGAACTGATAATAAACTGATTTTAATTTTAATAATGATCATATGCAGGTGATCAGAAGTAACTTAACTCGAGCATTCCTACTGCACCGCACTCTAAGCATCATAAAGCACTCTTGTAAGGATCGCTTCGGCTCGGGGTCAGCTAGTAAACGACAGCGAGCCGCTACTATTCAAAATTCAGCCGAACCTCCGAACAGGAACCACATTTAGGTTTGCTACTACGGAGAGACAGCATTCCTATTTCTGAGAAATACCAGAAGAGTAATATTTAATATTACAATCCTTACGATATCTACCTGAATCCATAAACGTTTGAACTGAGAGTATCTTAAGTACTCGTATCAACGTGTCGGATAAAGACAAGTCAGTGCAAAGTCAACTGTCCTAACTCGCAAACTTCACCTGTTGCCAAAGTTACCAACTATTCCAACTCAAGCGAGATAACATTAAGTAATATTATTACAGTTGTTGCTATTTTTCTGCCACATTCTGTAATAGAATTACTTGCATGATTTATGGCACGTAACTTCCTTTGTGCCGATTGGCCGCTCATGAATCTCTGGGGACGGAATGATATGTTAGTATTGACGCCCTCGGGGATAGTAAACGATAGTTTAGGGTCCTAATCTGCACTAGCAGAGTTAAATTGTGCTTAAGAAAATAAAATAAACACATTTTCTAACATTTCAGATCCATTCAAAGATATTTTACAATCCATAAAATTTTTAATTTCCGGACTAAAGTACCATTACACAACCAAAAACTATGTCTGGCAAAAACAACGCGTTTCGAAATGGTCGGCAGTCGGTTAATGTTTAAGATAGAGAGGCTCCGAGGAGCGCGTCCGGTTTCCGGAGCCGTCCCTCCGACGATTCAATTTAGTCCGGCCCGCGACAAACTCCATTGATTGTTTCGATATTCCGGTCACAAACGGCGGAAACTCTAACAATTTTTCTAGTTCTGGAAGGACAGATTTTTATTATGTTTAGTTGTTACACGCGTGGCCATGTTCTTAGTCTCTTGCGTGCACCTATTGAGTATAGACAATAAGTAAACTCAATCATGCTCGTGGAGGAATCATGTTTTCTTTTACAGGATATATATTATGTTGATTGTATCATTGTCTGTGACTAATGCACGAATTAATCAAATTTAACACATCTAAATATGTAGGACGTGTTTAAATGTGGAAGTATGTCGACTGAGCAAAAAAGGCTCGGTGTATCAAAAAAATTTACTACTATTACTATTACGATTACTAAATGAAACGGAACAAACCGGCAGATATTCGTAAAATAAGTATGATAAAACGAAACTATTTTAGTACACTCTAGCTTTATGTCCTTTTTAGTTTTATAGTGTTGTCTGTTTCTGGAAAAACACGCTTTTCAGGTTACCTAGTGTTGTTTGTCATGCACGCGTGAATCACAATAAATGCAAAAAGTTTGTGATTGAATTGTTCAGCACGAGTTCTGCTTACCAATGACCTGGCTATAGATACCATAATATAGTTTATTTTATATCCGGAGAGAAACAAGTTGTCCCCCACATACGCTCGCTTTCCGCCGGCGCCGCACAGGCACAATACGCAGAGCCTTCAGTGATTTAGTTTTATTGTCATGCACCCTCCATTCGCTGCGATATGCATCCAGATTATTCACGAGAAGGTGATGTTGTTGTTCTAATATCGGTCTTCTAAACCCCACGTCAACTTAGAATATCTACATAATATGCAAAACGTCCCAAATTGGGGTCATTGCTGTATGAAATCTATTTAGTCGTAAAGGTGACGTTTGATAAACTTGTAACGATGTCCCTGGCACTCATCCGTGACGAGGGATGATAAAAGGGTCATGGCACAACCTTCACGTGAGTACAAGCGGTTTACCTCGCATTGTAATGTGCCCTCCGCGCTGGCCAACTCCTTTGAATAGTAATTTCATAGACGCCACCCCTATTATTAAGGGTAGTATAAACCCGACTGCTAGTCGCCGTCTCAGCGAGTTAAACAGACGAAGATAACCTTTAAATTAGATGCTTTGTGCATTGCAGTCGTTTCATGAGCGACTGTGCTGTTTTGTCAGCGATCCTTTTATCTCTGCTGCGATATCTGTGTTAATAATATTTGAATTGCTGATGCATAGAGTCTGAGTTCTATCAAAAAGTGAAAGCTTCACAAACGCCGTTTAAAAATTTTCATATAAAAGCGGGAGATGTATCGGGACCGTCATAAAAACTGTTCCGCCGAAATCATAAAACGATCTTCTCCGTCGATGAATCGAGGCTGTTAACCCATATCGCGCGAAACGGCCACCACTCCATCCGGGGACGATCTTTGGGCGAGACGTGACCGAACGGGCCAATAAAATCTTTCCGAAACGCTAGCTGGTCCTATGTTGTAAAAATTGTCGGACGTGACAAAGACGAACCGTTGATCCTCCGTCGACCTGCCCCATCGGCGTCGCCGCAAACTGGAATGCTGATACGGAAACGAGTTTCCGTGTTTTTCTTTATTTTCGGTCGCTGCAAACAAGCTTTGTGTGAACTGCCTAGGTAAACGGAATATAGAAAACAAGATAGACAATCTCGTGGTGTATCATGCACAATCTTTCAAAATCTTTGTAGATATACACTCATACTCTGGTATACATTACAAAAGAAAAATACGAATTTATTTCTCCAATCGTATTTCAAGGAAAACCTTTGATTCGAGCTGAGCCACGAAGCGTCGGATAAAATAAAGCTGGAAGTTGGTTGGTAATAATTGTGGAGCTACGCATGGCGGGGCTTGGTTCGAAGAGACATTCCGATGGCGGATAACAATAAAACTAAATCATCGGGAAGTTATCTATCTCCGTAGCCGACGGGCCCGGGAAGCGAACATGTGCACCAAATGTATTACACGGGATAAGATGTTAAATGGTGCAGCGTCAATGACTCCTACTGTTCCTAATTTTGTTTCCTCTTTTGTTTGTTTCAGTGTTTACTTAGAGTCACTAATGTGGCTCTAAGTAAACACTGAAGCACTTACTTGCAAGTGTGCCTACTCGCCTGAGCGTTTCACAAAACTTTTGGGCTACTATACATTATAGTAATTAGAAGAACAATGTCTTCAAATTGATGCAGTTTCTGTATTATTAATCGACTCGAGCACTTGAATAACAGCTAGGATGCAAAAAAGAGATTATTATAACCTAGAAATTAATAATGATGAGAAATCTGTCTAAATTCAATATCAGCCTAACTTGAGAAGAAATTTTATTAAACCAAAGTTTGAAAATCCCCAAATTCGACGGAAAGCCCTTATCTAGATTCAGGGTTCGATTACGTAACAGGCCTTCGGATATTTTATCTGTAGGGCTAATGAGGCTCGAATATGATCGATTGTCTACCTACCAATAGCTAGCTACCTGTCTACCTGATCCTTAGGGTGGCAAATTTGTGCTGAGCGATAAAAATAATATAAAAAATGTCGTGTATATGATATTTACACAGGACGACATTTTGCAAATTACTGATCCCATTAACTTTCCATTAGGGATAATTGGGGCTGGATTTGAAGACGTATTTAATTAAAATACCATGTTTTTTTTTCAAAATAAGTCTCTCGAGGATATTCTTTAAGTTTGGTGTACGTCGGGGATGGATTAAGCCAACATAAAAATTTAATTTTTTAAAATTACCTATAGTACAAATATATTTTCAAGTCAGGTAGCATAGCTTCAATTTACACTATATTATGAATCCCAGGTGATCTACGGCCAACGTCAGTCAAATCAAACATGATCCAATACTTTAGGTTATTAACCTATCGTCTGTGACAAGACAGTCACGTTTTACAACTCAATCATCTCTCATGGCTTGCCTGATCTTTTGAGCTAGTCATAGATACAGAGATTTTATTCAGGGCACGTAAAACGGCAAAACAGTAAAGGGTAGATACTAATTCAAAAAGAAACGGACAATGGACTAAAATTAAGCAAAAAAGTTAACTTCAAAATTCTTTATACAAAACTTTCATTCCGCGTAACAAAAGAAATTGGATTCTACCGCGGCTCCGGCTAGGCAGATATAAATGAGTTGGTCAGCTTTAATTATCGCCGAAATTAATAGTTAGCAGATAACAGTGCTAGTTACGTTTTCTTTCTCTAATAAATAACGTGCGCCGGGCGGTTCTCGTCGATAACTTAATTCAATCTGGGCTCCCCTCGTCATCTTGCTCACAATATGCTTCCACAAAGAATTGTTAGGTGATGAAACGCGACTTTTCCCTTCCACCTACACACAAACATGTCTATTCTGCCGATGAATTATTTCATTGGAATATTTTCATATCGCGTATTTTTCTTTCTTGTTTTTTTCGCTGGTAATTTTTCTCATGTATTGTTTTCCTAAATGGGTTTACATGCTTACTTGCATTTTTATGAGTATTAGACGGAAGGTTGTGAAAAGGTTTTTTTTTTATCAGAAAACAATATTATTTTACCGGGCTTGCTCCAGTCAACAAGCCTTGTAAAACATAAGAGCCCATTGAAAAGGACTTAATTAAAATTGCAGATGAACAATTCACTCCAGGGACGGCCCGGAATCTTTAGTCACACTTTCAGTTAAATGTATAAATTTGCATACAAAGACGTACAAAATAAGTTTTAATAAAACTTTTGAACGATTGAAAAAGCCACATGTCAGCGAGCAGACAGAAATAAAAGAACTTGTTCTACTGCCAATATGAAATATGAAGCTAACTGCGTTCAGACTTGGACGCTAGGCGGCTCTTACTCATCTTTGAGCTACATTGAACTGCAAAACTTTAAAATGCTAATAACAATTCCAGTGCATTCGGTTATGTTTAATCCTAGATTTGGTTGAGAAATAATTCGTGGATAAAAAAATAAAAACTGGTTTAAAAGCTAATCAGTCCTGTTGAATAATAGCATGCTGGTTTGTAACCATGGCGCAGGCTGTGGTTTAATTTTTTAATTTAATTTTGTTCTGCTGACAGTAACATCGTGTTTTGGTGGTCATCGTTCAAGCCAGGGTCACAGGGGACGGGACAATAACTGTGACTCATGTATTTTGGTTCCACCTCGTCATCTCGTTAATTACTGATCGTGTGGCCCACCAATGTGTTAGAACGTTCAATGAGCCTTTATGTATTGAAACTGACAATTTAATCGAACGAACGTAGGCGTTTGAATTGAGTTTTTTTTGGATTTTTTTTTCAGGACATTTTCGCTTTAATCGCTAACATTAATAGTGTCGCCGTAATAAAACTACGAGCGTTTCATAAATTCCGCGCACTTGAGTTCCAAAATAAAATTTCATTCTAAATCTTTATTTCTACATCAAGACCCTAAAATAAATTTCCAAAAACCTGTTAAACACAATATAAACTATTGTCCCATTTATTTAAAACCTACACCTCTAATATGTCATCCAATAAATCTTTGGATCCATTAAAATGGGAAACGTACTTGAAACAAAATAATTTACCGTAGAATCGGAGTGCGGGATTTTCTGAAATCAAATGGCCGTGTCGAAGAAGCCTTCGCGTTTCTTATTCAATTTGAAGCGAAGACGGCAAGGCCCGGGGCAACTACTAGGCCGAAACAAGTCTGGGTGTAATCCCTCAAATCCAAATTAGATTTTCTTTCACTGCCTCTCACTATTGACAGGTTTCCGGCATCGGGCCTTGTGCTCCGTGTCTCGACGCTCGGCTTAACTTTTATCCTTACCATACCTCCGTAAGACTGCGAGTTGCGACTAATTGGAAAAAGCAGACGACAAAATTAAGTTGATAGTGTCGGATTGGCTGCATTGTCGGCGTTGTTTTCAAGCTGGTTAGGGTTTAGAAACCATTATTGACTGTCGTTTATGCATTTTTTTCACAGGTAGGTACAGGTTACGGTTCTTATGTAAGTACCAATTACAGGTGTACACAACCAATTGTCTTCAACAATTAGCTTATTGTTAACGCTACGTTGTAAAATTTTAGTCTAAAGACTAACGAGAGGAAAACCGAGCTAATTAATTAGATATAATGAACAATTAATTAACTAAACAAACAAGTCCCTAACATAATAAATTCAAACATTAATCCAGAAACATGCCAACAAGCAAAAATACTAGCACAAAATTAAATTCATACGTGTATATAATTGGCTATAAATTTTCATTGAACAAATTTTAAGGGGTACACGAAAATGAAAAGGCGTCGTTACAAGAAGAAACAATAAAATAAAACGCGACGGTAATGAATAGGCTGTACTAATATTGGGCCAGATTTAACAGGGTGTAAGTCGATAGCGGGACAGGCGATGTGGCGTGCCGCGGGCCCGTGAGCCCCGCACGCACCGATATAGACATCACTTACAATGCCCTACACTTGTACTATATAAATATTTGATACAATTAATACGCACGCGTAAGCCTAATTGCTCGTTATAAGCCGCTTGTTTTGTAAGTATATGTGGAGCTGTGTGTCCTTAAAGGAGGTTTATTTCTTGCAAGAATCTTAAGACTGTAGATAGTGTGTGTTTTTTGATCGAACAAAAACTGAAAACTTTGTAGATGAATTGGTCATAAAGCACACAAGAAAGTGCCTGTATCATCATGAATATCCAACTGATGTTCTTATTTAAAAGCAAATAGAATAAAGAGCGTATCTAAACAAATCCCGTAAAACGCTACGTAAATGTTCGTATTTTCGCCAAGTTAATACATGTTTCAGTTCGGAAAACAATTTTCGTAAATAAATTCTCCTTTTTACGATCCGATATAACGAGTTCATTCTCCTGAAGTAAGGGTCGCCTGACATGCATCCCTCAAAGAATTAAATTGAATATGAGAGGAAATTACACGGGTTCATATCAACGCCGTCTCTTGTTCCAATCGAATTTCCCTCTGAAAACAATGCCGAAACGGAAATTAAACCGATGTATGAAAATAACTGAAATCTTCAAATGGACGCAGATTTATGTTTTTAGGTTTTGAATGTGTACCGTACGGATTTAATCAGTTTTGGAATTGTTATTCGATGAATATTGAACAGTTATCGTTCATTGAGCCGTATTACCTGAAAAATGTAGCAATATTAATTTGCTGAAAGCCATTAGCGATGTTTATCAAATAACTACGTGTCTGACAGCAGTCATAATTTAATATCTAATAAATAATTTTATATTTTACTAATAAAATGTATGGACGGAATAAATGAATATTTGTGCGAGTAAGTTTCAGTGTGTTTGCAGAAGATCGGGTGTTGTTCGAGAGCTAAGTGATTGTAAGTGGAGGCGAGTTCTGGCGCCTCGCCGGAAGTCGTTCCCACGTGACGGACGCCGGAAGTGACGGCGCGTGCCGGATCGCGTTCCTTCGTTATGTCGCCTTACCATCACTCTGTAGAGCCTTTTATCCGAGCCGTATTCAATAGATGCCATACTTGTGTCTGGGAAACAGAGGTAAATTGAGGTATTACATTTGTATTTGATGCGTGTTTCTATCGAGAAGATTACGGTATGTATATAGAAATATATTCCGAAGACTTGCTTCGGAAAATTTTCTCGTGAAGAAATAATATGATGACAATATTGATGTTCTCTCGTTAGTCTGTAACAACACTTGATAAGAAATACAATTAATATTAATACCCTAACTCAAAATGAATGCGCATTATCATCTAGTGCGCTGAAGCAATTTCTTAGATAGCCGTTTCAATTACACTAAGATGTAGAGACATCAGGGATTTCATAAAATATGTGACTGTCAGAGTGGCAAAAATATGTTATTTTTCACGGAGAATATATTTCAGTGTCAAGCTTAAACGTTTTTATCATTAACATGATTATTCAGTACGTTGAGATAACGCGAGACGCTAAAACTAACAACACAACGCATCTTGCTAGAAAAAATGGCCGGTATTATTTTATCTGCAGTTTACACAACGAGGCACTTCCAATAATTTATTTAGCAGGTGTATCGCGAAAGAAAACAGCTCTTGTAATCAAAAGAAATTGTCTTTAAAATAATAAGGCTGCAAAAAAAAAGTGAGAAAATTAAGTAGTTGGCACTGACAAAATGTTGAGTAATACGGGTTAAAGTGCGTCGTTGTTTTTGTAATGCCTTTTCTTATGACTGGCCCTAACGATTATTCGTCCCATTGTGAGCGGCAGGACGTTGCCAAGACCCCGCGGAGAAAGAGCTAAACTTACAAAACTTCCCGACTTGTTCAAATAGCCGGCTTTTGTTCGAGAGAGACTTATTGTTCGGGACAGATTGCGGAGGATCAGCACTGTGCGACGTATTCGGGTTTTTCCTGGTAGTAATAACATTGAATGTTTTTTTTATATAATTTATTTGTTTTTTTTTTGGGAATTTTTAGATTTTAACAAATTATTCAAATTATGAGTTAACTTAAGACCAAATCAAGAAATTAAGAGCTGTTTGCTAATATAAATATAATCCAACAGAAGTTATTTATTTATGAGAACCATACAATTTCTTCGTATTTTAACTCTAGTTTAGGTATTTATTTAATAAACACAATGAGTAAATTCTATTTAAAACTATAGGGTATTATTTTTCCCAGCTACTAACCATAATTCAGATAGTTGTAAAACACAGCAAAATACGCGTTCTTTTTTATATTTTTTCCTGCATCCGAACACAGCGCACTGTGCGCCGCGGTCCCGGCGTCTCGCCGTCGCCGTCACGGGCCGGTTACCGGCAAACCGACCCGGAGCGCCCCCCAGCTAAATCTTTGCACACTTTACAATCCTGCTGCCCTTTTATTGGCACCGTCTTTATAGCCCCGTAATTAATTAATGAACTTTCAAAATTATCATTGTTCACTAGTTCATTTTAGGGAGGGCCAAACGCAATCAGGGTTATGTCAGAAATGGGAAACATAAAACTGCGGTCACCAGCCACCATTAAATATGACCTTACCGCCTACAGTGTTATTACCACAAACGAATCATTATTATTTAAACAGAATATGACCATAACATAAAGTATCATATTTTAATTTTAAGTGGCACTAAGTTGGCTCATATATTTTTAAAACGTAACACTGTTTTCTATTTTACCTTAACAGCCACAATGATAAATAGATCATTTTATGTTACCTCGTATGTCAGTTTATTATAAAATGAAATAAGTCCCCGTCAGCTCTTCCTATCGGTATCAGAGAAATTTACATTTTAACAGCGGGCCCACAGTCACAATGGCGTACGCGATGCGCTCGACGATATTTATTTTTGCTTATAAAGAAAAGCGTATTATCCCATATAACTCTGAAACGTGTAGCAATATATTCAGTAATAACGAAATAATATGTTTTGCGAGATAGAATTCATATTTCATAAGCACTCATACGCATAAGATATTACAGAGAGAGTGGTGCTTTTTCCTTTATTTCATAGTGAAGATAAAGGGTAGCAGCCGATACGGGGGAGCTAACTGACTCCGCGTCAGCCTCCTTCAGATTCATTCCCTAACATTTGCGTCACATAATATTTCACGGCGGGAACGACAAAATTTTATAAGCATGAAGACAACCGAATTTTATTCGGACATATGGAGGCAGTTTATTTTATTCCAACGAAGCCATATGCACTTACGTGCCTAGAAATACGTTATTGTAATGCTCCAATGTTGTAGCGATATCATTTTATCACACTGGCATTACGCTCGCCGCGCGACGGAAAGAACTTAATAAGTTATCAAGTTCGCGAGGCTGTTACGTTTTACTTTATAATTTTATGTGTTGAAACACATTTAATATTTGATAGTAGCGTCAAGTTTAGAGACGCCATCAGTACAACAGTAAAGTGAGCGTATTAAACGATATTACTAATTCAATAGTTGGTTCCAACGTCTGTAAGTGTTATGGCGCCTATAAAAAGCTCATTTGGGCGGCGGTTTAATGATCACATCTCCGACACGTTGTGTACCGCAGTCCGCAAGTATCACAACACGGAGCCGTAGCTGCTGTATTATTAAGAATCTCAAATTAAATATCATATTTTACCTTAATGCCGTAATTCGGTGCACGCCTCTTATAACAAAAACATTCTTCTAAATCCGGCGAGATTGTATTAACATAACCGCTTTGTTAAATGGAGTCAAGATAATTTGTGGACGAAGTTCGGCCTGTAATACCTCGCAAATTGCCGGATAAGACTGTGTGAGACAACTGTTAGTTTTAATTAAACTGCTGGTTGCGCTCGCGGGGAGTCCTCGGAATGAGAAAATTATTCTAATCTTATAAGCCTGTCGGTGGGCCAGAGCTTGGCTCGGAATTAATATCATGTGGGTCGGCCCGTTGACGCGCCCCGCTCCCAACACATTCGCAACACAGCGGTAACGGTGCGAGGCGAGAGGTGCGCGATCCGAACATGAAAACCTACGACAAACGTAACTCTTAAGGCGATTTGTGGAGAACGTCTGTTCAATTTAATGAAAAGTATAAAGCCACGACGAAATCACCGGAATGAGATAATCTGCGGTATCAATTTGAGGGGAAACGTGGTAGTAGGGTGTCTTGGGAGACGTATTTCATTAGACGTCGCGGCCGGGGCGAGCAGCTAGCACCTGTGCTCAGTGCTTCCAGCAGCCGGCACTCCCTGCTCGCTGGTCACGTTAAACTTTTGAAATAAAGTTAATCCGAACTTTTAATTCCATGTCTGGAAGTAACGGAAAAAAAATATTAGTAATAAAAAATCTTTTTATATTAAAATGCATTTCGAGCTGCATTAATAGTAGATAAGAACCTCGAGGGTGATTGTCTTCCAACCATGCTATGCAGAATTATTGCTAGCGTAGTTTAGTGAGTCGGACCGCTTGTCAAACTTTGGTAATTTAACTTCAAAACAGGTTCCTGTCGGTGTACCAGAGCCGAACATTTGTTCCGCCGCTTTTGGGATGTAGCCTGCTCTATGACAATAACATCAAAGACACTTCGATTGAAAATATTGAGTACAGTTTGAGCGCTTTCGCTTCAAATAAGTTTAATGTAGCGCTTGATCACTACAAACGAAGCTGTAAAGTTTGTATCATTACGTTCTTTTATAGACGTTGCTCTCGTAGCAGATGTTAAAACAAAATTAAATGAACACACATTGGTATCGGATAGCTACACACCGTAAAATGTGTTGAGTTTAAACATAGTATGTAAAGTAGCTTAACAGTACTTACTTATTAAACTTTGTCTTGGCGGTATCTACAAGTCGCGTAGATTTATCTCTCACAAGTGCTGTAATAATCATTATCGAGCGGTCCTTATACAGGTTTTATGTATCTATTGTAGAACTTGCATGTCTTTTGTAGGTCATGTTAGTAAAAACATTTGCGGATTTTATTTTTGAAATATATGTTCTTAAAGCTAAGTAATTTATATTTTTCTGTCATATAAAGAAGAATTATTTTATATGTGTAACAATAAAATTAATAGAAAATAAATTCCACGCTTGTAATAGACCTAATAAACAAAAACACTAAAGCACTAAGTTCTAATTTAATTTCTCTCTGTTACCAACGAAACGGTAATACCGAGTAGATTTGTGACTGCACAGAAATTCACAGTATTACAGTAACATATCACAATTTTATTATGTTAGGTATGCGTATGAGAATATCTGGAAGCTGACTCGAATATAGTGTGAAAAAGATTTGAAGACAATTCTTAATCTTATTCTTTATTGCACACAAAATAACAAATTTACATACAAATTGCAATAATATAGCTTATGTACAATGGCGAGCTTAACCCAGAATTGGGTTTTCTTAGAGCAAACCTAATTTTGAGTACGAGATTTGCAGAAGAGGATATACTACACACACACACTATTCTACACACTTTTGCTACGCACAGTTAAGAGCTAGCTATGCACGTGCGGTGCGGTTGCTACGCCTACGCTACGAGTTCGCTACGCACAGTAGGAACCTGGTTATGCTCGAGCGGTGACGTTGCTAAACACACGCTACGAGTTCGCTACGCACAGCAGGGAGCTGGCTGTGCACGCACGGTGAGCCATATACATGACACAATCGCACATGACATGCGAGCTGTTTTCTACGCGCACGTGGTGAGCATGCTACGTACACTCGAAAAGCCTGCTACGTATATGCTACGACTTTGCTACGACAAGGCGTCAAGTTTGCGACACTACGATTCTGCTACGCTCACGTCAGTGTGGTTTTGCGTATTAAGTAAGACCCATAATGTAATCGTTGCATTATTTTATGGTTTTTTTAACGTACTAGCATATACCGAGCTACCTATAGTTGTGTTGTTAGTTTGCAGACTAGTTTCAACATACTCATAAACTACATTAATTTGCAGTTAGATGAATTGTAAATTCATAGTTTTACGCGGAAACGGTACATTAACCGATTTCCATTAACTAGAAAAGCTAATAATTCCATCAATACAAGTTCAATAAGTTGAGTGTTTATTTGAACTAAACTATTGTTTATTGTACAAGATACGACTAACTGGAGCCTTTTTGTTTGGTTGCCCTGTGATGGAGTTCGGTAAAGTTTTTCAAGTTAGTACCTACAGAAAGGGCTTTTGTTGTGACGCTTCGGGTGCAGACAGTAAAAGCAGCGACATGGACGAACCTTTTGTCATAACCCACAGACTGTGAATTGATAATGGTTGTATAGTATTTGTTGTTTTGTGCTGCTGACCTCAGTGTGTGCACGCATTGTGTTGCGGGACCCCAGGTAGATAAATTAAGTGTGTACTTAATTCAATTACATTTTGCTTTACAATGAAAACAATTATTTTTCGCTATTAGTACAAAAGATATAAAACTACAAAAATACCCCAGGAGAGATGTTCAAATTCTAGTAAGAATTATTTCAATGAACCAACTAACTCCTGAACGTAATTGTGACTAACTGTGGCTTTGTAATCAGGCCAACTGGCTGCAACACAACATTTGCGTAATAAACTGTTCCAATATCGTATCGCGAGCCGCGTCATCAATCCTGGTACAGACGCCGCAGTTACCTGTCGCTTTTAAATCATATGAAACAATTTGTACAAACAAAGACGCGGTCGCATAAATTTGTTTTACGCAGCTCTGCAACGTTCGCCGAGCGACTAATTAGAACATAAATCTGTCTTAATACAAATCCGTACTTTTTACGACGGAATTCCGTGTCCGTATGAAAGTCTAGTGGTATGCTCCCGGTAATGTTTTCACACGTCTACCTCTCACATTTTTATTCTGAACTTAACATTGTACGACACACTCGTTCTAATTACAAAAGAGTTTAAATACTAGCGCGGCTACTGGAACGAAAATGTCGCACCTTGTAAACAGTTACTTACAGTGTGTAGTATAATTCAATTGCAGTGAAGCTGTTTGCTAGGGAGTTATAAATTATGTTTTCTTGATAATTTTCTAATTTTGCGCTTTGAATTTTGTGTGTTAGATTTAGATATTTAATAATTAATATACGTCACGCTAAGATGTGCTCGGAAAAATGATGGAAGGTTTTATTTTTCAATGTTATTAAATTACATTATTAAAATAATAAATTCTTTAAAGACTCTAAAAGTTTATAAGATTATTTTCTTATATGATTTTGTAAATAAATAATGATCCAGCTCAAGAAGTTATTTTAGGGTAAGTTCTCCGTTAATGCCCTTGATGTATCTTCGAAGGTTCCAGCAAACGTGAGAAAAAATAAATTCTGAAATTGTTCGGCTACCTACATTCGGATTTTATTATTTAACTTCCCTATAACACACAAGTTTTCGATGGAATATTTTCAGAGAGAAAGTGGAGTGAGACGCTTTTTTTTTCATCAAGCTAAAACGTTGTAAGTGGTAAGTATATTTGTCAATAGGTAAGCTGAGCATTTTAATACGATGTACGTTTTATATTCAGGGCACATGAACACGAGCGTGCGTTATTGCAGCGGGGTGGGATTTATGACGGTGCTCATTTTAAAAATAAAGCTATTCCTTCTAAAATATTGTCATATCTGCTTTAAATTTTTCACTTTATACGCCCCGTAGGCCACATTACAAAATGTCGACCGGGTAATATGAGTGAACGCGTGAATTTTTGATTTTAATTTTATTGTCGCTTCCATTTCTGAATTGTACGCCCCGATGCTTTAAATACATATTTTATTTTATGGCTGTCCAATTTGCATTCCTTTATTTCATGCTCCTCTGTTTTGAGAATATACCGAATAGCGTCAGCATCATTTTCTGATAGGCAAAACTTGTTCATGAATATCTAACCGAAAATCAATTACTTGAACCCTTTAATTAATACATAATCCATTTTGTTTAGACTTTTATCAAGCATCTCAATAGAATTATTTAATTTTCTGATAACATTGTAAATGTAAATCGCTTCATCACTTTACAAAATATCTATGAAAAACACAAAGTTCAATTAAAAATAAGTAGCTTAGTAAACATGGCCTCAGTTTTAATCTAAAAAGAACGCTCATAGGCTACTAATCTTTTTAAATTAGATACGAATTTTCATTTACTTTCGAACAGTTTCTTTTCTGATAGCTACTTAAACAAATTAAACGCGTACATCATATTTATGTTGCAATATAGAGCGAGTTGAGATATCTACATATTTATTATTCACAGGTGTTGTTTATTGTACAGTCAGCAATATAATTGAATAATCCCTGCGTATTTGTTAGTAGCTGTAGCCAGTAGTTGATTAACTTGTAATGGGTAGGTGGCGGTATTATTAATAAGACCAAGCAGTAATTAATGTAAGATAATAACCGGCACCTAGTTATTATTATTATCGCAAGAAACATAAAAGGGGAGCACGTTCTGTCGTAAAACATCTAATGTTTTAATTCCTGTTTACTTATTTTGTTTATTACACTCTCTCCATAAAGGCTGTGCAGGTGTAAGTATTCTCACGAAGCAATTAACGTCCAAGTTGAAGGGTTGCTCTTGAACCTCAAAAGGAAACAAAGAAAAACAGTAATGTGGTCTTAGCCATTATTTTGTTGTTTCCAAATGTTTTTTCGCTCAAGGTATGAAAATAAACGTGTAACCTCATTACGACTTGGTCGTAACTTTTGGCACTGTTTTTCACCTAAATATTTTCGTTATTTTTTCTTGTAGGTTTTTTAACAGTAGTGTGCGCTAGCCGAATTAATGCCGCGTGTCATGAATTTCTGTAGGAGGTCATAGAGCGACCGCGAACTTAGCGCATGCAGTTGTGGGAGTGGGCTATAACTTTACACGCAACATTAAGTTGGGACGCAGTCGCGACACGAGCTCTAATGGGAACTAGGCATTGTTCCACTGGATAAGACTGTTCTTTTTAATCTGTGTCTGTGTTCATACTTTACACAAATAAAACAAATGTTCCTTTTGAAAAAGGTACATTTTTTTTATTATCTATGAATTTTTTTTACTGAAGCTTATACTAACGTTTCTTATCATACTGTCAGGATTAGTTCAGACACGTTCTAAATAATGTTATTAGAGAGAACATGGCCTCCCAACTAGTGTCAGTTATTGAGTTTGGTGTACTCATCGACAGCAATCTCAGCACTGTATGTTCTTACAATATTATCCGTTAATTTAATTACTCTATTAATTGATTTACTATTAATATGATACAGCTTCTTACCAAGGACCTTCTATCACTGAGGGCAATATACCACCTAATATGTTAAAACGTGAAAATGTAAATATTTTCAACTGAAGATGTTTTATACGAGTACCTATGTATTTTCAACAGCGTTGTTTAACATAACCTTCACATATACATTTTGTAATACAAAGGGATTATTTGTGTGTTAGGTACTTATATGTTATCGTGTGTATCTACGAAAATTTTATAACCCTATTTTCGTAGACTTGGAACATAAAGTTTCTTATGAAGATTATTTGAGACATACGATTACACACATTTACTCATGTCTTAGTTCGTTACAGGTACGAGAGCGATCGTCTTCACTGGTAATGTTGCCGTAATTTATTCACAGGCGGGACACGATCCGACCCTAACAAGATACATTAAGAAAATTAACGTTTGACTCAGTTCTCTCTTTTGACACGGAATTCCTTGATTGGCCTGCTTACGTTACAGAAATTTGATTATCGTGTGTGCTATAAAAATAGAGGGAATTAATTCCGTGTTTCGAGAGCTCTGTTTTGGGGGGTTTCGAAAATGTGCAATTAGTAAAAAAATATCTATCTCTTATAATGGGTGTAAAAAGACCATTAACGAAGCCGAAAGGCTCAAGGTTCTACCCGTCATTGTGAGTTTGTTTTTGTTCTGGACAATACCCGGGAACGTTTTAGTTACGGAGATTTATTAGAGATCAAAGTTCCAACTTTGTCACAAGTTTCTTTTTTGTTTTATAACGTTTTTAATTTATAACTTTTCTTTAAATACACAATGACAATGTTTTGTGTCCGTTACATTGAGTCTTACAGCACAACCGAGATTTCTCACCCAAAAAAAAATGTCGTTTCCCAGCAATCATTTTTGCGTAGGGTTACTTAGTTTGATGTACAGAATGCTTGGTTGACGGCTCCATGAAAGGTCTATATACACCTCGTATATCAGGAACACCTTTCTGCTGTGTGATTCTATAACGACAGCAATTTTCACCCTTCATAATTAGAACTAATGCATCTATTACAAAGCTAAGGGTGAGACCTCTTACAAGTTGAATCCTCTTTTCAGAATCGAGAGGAGGGTTATTACATTGGCTCAAAAAATTAAGAATCGTTGACGTGATGAAGGAAAACGCATACCTAGTTAATGTGGATGCTCACACAGTTTCTCCTTTACAAATGTTGCATCGTCGTGAATCGGAATGATTGCATTCATTAGATAGTAACTTCGCATAATACCGTGAATCGCGCTTTAAATTAATTTCGAGAACAAGGTATTAAAGGTAATTTTAAAATAGGCGTTACGTTAAGATTAGTGAGTGTAACGAAACAGTCTGAGTCCCGCCGGGCTATCGTTTAAACTAAGTGCCTATAATTCGCAGGAGTTTGCCCTGTGCCGCCGGCGGCCGTGGGGAATCGCGCTCCGACGCTCTGAATTATTTCTAACACATAAAGGTACATAATAGTAATCCCTCACCTTATTCTAATTTTTCGTAACATCAACTTTGCCCGGGGTCTGTCTGCATAAGAGATACTTTAAGTGATAAGCCCGGATTATATTCTTCGTCTTTACCTACTCAAAGTCGTGGAGTATCCGAGTCTGAAACGTTCTCTGAAGCTTCACATTGAAGTTATTATTTGTAAAGTATACACTGAAACACAAATACAAAACTTACCTTTAATGTCCTCCCAAGAATCAGGTTTGCTTTAGGCTGTTGACGTTGTTCTGTGGTTACGTTTATAGTTACTCTTTCATTACATAACAGCGTAAGCCTTAAACTGAAACAGAATCTTAGTAACTTGTGAAAACTTTCATTATTAAATGTGTCCCGAACTTACTCCTGGTTTTGTTGAACCCTAACATGGCAAACATTACACATTCTTCTTTCTTATAAAATATCAAAGGCCAATTATTCATATAAAGAGATTCTTTACTGAGCGCTTTCCCGGCCAAGTGACAAAGTCACGGCCCACTTCGCTTTTTCGGAAGGCGCCCGTTATTTGTGTGTTATTTAAAAAAAATGTGTATTCCTTTGAGACCTTCTTCAAAATATTATGAATTAGAGCTGCAATATCCTTAAGAACTCTCAATTACCAACCTATCCACTCTCAAGCTAAACCCATCAGTGACCGTACCTAAATGCGTTCGCCTCTTGTCAAAGCGTGTGTGTACGTTAACACGTACGTTCGATGTATGCGTTTATCGGCAGGCTAGGGGTAAGTCCGGCAGTCCTGCAGGGGTGGCGAGCAGTCGGCCGGTTTTATTGGCGTTACTAATGAGTTGCTAATTCAATTTCATGGACGCAGGGCCTGTGACGCGTCGGCGGCGTGCACGGACCCGCTCAGCCGGTTGGCCGCCGCACGGCCCCCGCTTTAACAAGTCGAACAGCGCTTTGTGTGTTAGTGTTTAAGTGTGCTAGTGTTTTGTTTGAAGAAGAACTTTTATTCGTTTGTAGTTGAACATTAGCTGACTAACGTTTTTTTATGCTAAAAACATTCAACCAGAAATGCGTGAGCGAATACTTTAATTGTCATCAATTTCATCTTAAAATATGATTCCTAGTCTAACAAAGAAAAAAAGGAGGTTGCTGTCTACGGCACTATCAATGCCTACCATGTTTCAAGCAAGTTACTACCACCATGGGCGGGCGGCTTTAGGGCGGGCGGCACGGACAACTTCCTGGAGTTCCCGGCACACCACGCGAGACGAGATTTGATTGATTTTTGGCGCTGCTTAATTTATGGTAAAAAGGGCCTCGCAAAAGTTAGCCGTCCCGATGGTCTCAGTGGCAAAGTCGAAATTGAATGTGGCCGAATATAATCGCGGCGAATTTTAATATTATTGAATAAATATGGCTGAATTCTAATAGCCTCACCAGGCCTTTGTTTGAACTTTGATCGTTTTCATTTTGGAAATAAAATTATACATAAGCTTTTTGACAATGACACGTTAGTATTTTGTTGGTAAAGTAGTAAAGAACAAATGAAAAATTCAAAAGTTTTTAACTAAGTTCACGAAAAATACGTCTTTCAAATTACATTCCCAGTCTACATGTCTTGTCAAAACTTAGTCAAATGGCTCCGTACGTCAGCTTCTCATCCATTTACTTAATGCGGTCAATAAAACCATTGTGTTATTTGGTTTATGACGACCCGCTCGTTCGCTACCAAAGAAAGTTCGGGAAAATGAAGGAAACTTTTGATTCCCCCGCACCAAATCATTGTGGCGAAAATAAATAACCTTTTTGTCTAATAGGTAATGTTAGGAAAAGCTTTGTGGCGAAACTCTTTTGTTATAACAATAACCATAAAATCGTTTATTTATTTTCATAGTATTTTCGGAGGGATTGTGTCCCATTCTAGTTGAGGAAAGGCTGGACCTGTGTTGTGTATTCAACGAAATACTTCCTTGAATGAAACAACAACCTTTCTTTGGCACCTTTGTAGGTCAATTCACCCTTCGAGGCCCTGAGTTATCTTCGACAACGCAAATGTTGGAGAACGTTTGACAGTGTCCGAATAGTAACAATCTGTTTAGTACATGTCTACTGGCCTGAAATAATAAAATCGGCCGGCACTCAACATGTTACCTTTATAAAATCAGCATAAAAAAGCTGAAATACGTGCCTGGTATGTAACAAACAGCAATAAAAACGGTAACAAGTTGTGACATTTGTCCCAATTTGTTTTACTCAGTTATGTCTTGTTGTAAGTGTTTATAACAAATAACAAGTATCGAGAAGTCAATACTACGCAACTGTCAGTTCCGTTCCACAACAAAGTTACGCCTGAAAGAAATAACACACTTTAAAGTTAGTGAATTCAATCGCTGGAAGACGGTAACTTCGTACAATTGTTTTCTTTCTCAAAGTGTTGCACTTAGACGAATTTGTAGAGATACTGTGTATCGACTCGCTCCTGCCTCTGTTGCAAAAACTACCTCAAATGGATTGCTGTAGTAATTCTTGTACGAAATACTACCTTCGATGGCTTAGAGTTTAGTTTACGAGTATAGTTTACTAACAATACTTGGCTGTGTTGCTTTCAGGCAAGTTTGGATTACACAAAACACAGTTCGAGACGCAAGATCTTGAAATGTTTTGGTTACTGTGGTTGTATGACTCAGATAACATTGTTAAGAACCAAGTTTGAATAAAAGACAGGTAGAAATTCGAGTAAGACTTGCTACGTATTCAGTTTTACAGCCATTGTCAGCTTGCTACATAAATTCTTTATCTTTCAAGAATTTCAGTTTAAAATCCTAAATATTGCAACATCCTAGATAGCACATAATAACTTACGATATGCCGCTGCATAAACACCATTTCTCGGCGCTTACTCCACTTGCGAGATAGTTTGAAGCCTGTCTATCGCTTACAAGCACCATTTAAGTTAACCATTAGGTACCCTCGGTTCACGTTAGTCGAACAAGTTGCAAGGATGATAAACAACAAGCTGCTAGTACGTTTTACCTTTAAGTTTCTGTTTCAACTCTGAGCTGCTATTGGCAGTTGTGTAAACCACAATTTACTGAAGGATTTAGGTTTGTGAAAGCATTGTCGTTTTTCTTTAAAGTTGGTTTTAGATGGCACGAGTTGAATCTGTAGTTGCTACTCTACTCTCATGAAATAAGCCTCATCTGTATATTTCCCCCATCTATTTCAATTCTATTCTCATACAAAAGGACAATAAAACCGTTATAGTCACTTATTCCGCACTAGCCGACGTACGAGTATAATACAAGAATTCGTCGAATGCAAAACAGGAGAGCAAACAATTGTATGCGCAGGCACCATGTTTCAGTGCCAAGAAATAATCTCTTACGTGACATTAACATACATCACGTGCAGAACAGCTGCCAAAACTGTCTGCCAGAGGTCTCGCTCCGCACTACTTACTAACTAAAACAATATTACTTAGCCGAGTTATTCTGGCGCATCGCTGGAGTTCCCGCACCCAACTCCTGACTTCTGTGCGACAAGACCGCGACCCGGTACGTGCGCCACCTAACCTTTGTAACCTCAACTAGTTAATTGTACCGATTGCTATAAACCAAGAATTAGGTTGGTGCTTTCTACGAGAATATATTGTAGAGAGGCCACCGTTACGAATGTTACAATAAGCCTTGGTCTGAAAAGGAAATTGTTAACCTAATTGGGCACTAAGCTTACACTTTGAACATAAAAATATACCAAATTAACGTTCAGGCTATAATAAGAATGAAATACGAAAGTATACGCGTAATAGCACGTTTACAATAAAATATTGAAGTCGCTGATTAATTTTCAGCCAGCAACAAGATAAAACAGTACACTTCAGTTTTATAAACTCTATTCTGCCCAATGCAATAACCAGCCTTACCTAAAATTCATTATGTACTTAGTAGCAGTTTGCATGCAACAGTTCGTTCGCTGTTGCATTAAAACGTTGGCATGTGCACGGTCCCTAAGGCAGACAACAGTGGAGCCAGAGCCATTGACCCATTTATGTAAAGGTATACATTTCGGTGGGATTCCGTGGTATCAACAGGGATTAATCCCGCGCAAATCTGTATTTTAGTGGCACGATCTGTGTTCACCCGAACTGGGCCAATTAGAGCTTACTCGCACTAATCAGAATATCGATGGTGCTATATTTCCTTGGCTGTTGCGTATTCGGCTCCTGTGTTGTGTGTCTCAGTTAAACATGGCGCTTAGGTAATTCACGTGTCGCTCGTAATCGTTCTGTGAATGTTGAATACATAATACTTATGTTGGTAAGGAGGATTTTAGTTCTCATGATATTACAATGCTGATTGATAAATAAATATTATCTCTGTTTTCAGTTATCTTATCGAAACATATATAGGTCACATCTGCTACGTCTCAAATTCTGTTATTGATTTAAAGTATATTTCTTAAACAATTTCAGATGGATGGATTGTGTAAGGAATGATATGAAAGAGAAAGGAGTAAATGATGCCGTGACGTCTGGACATGGGAGAATGGAAGAAAAAAACATGTTGCGCAGCCCCCAATCGAATGGGACAAGGCCAGGAAGATGATGATGATGGTGATGGTCACGTTTGGCCCTAAATGTTTAGGGCCAAACGTGACGCTTAGGATCTAACGGAGATATTTTCGAAAGCCAATTTTTGATACCCGACTTCTGTAAACACCTCGACACAAATATTTACGCCTCCCAAAATAAAACAAGTCGTAAAATTAATGGCTTAGAAAAATTACGGAACACAGCCGTAACAGCGAACTGAAACGTTATCGAATTTACAGAACTTCGCTGTGCAGTCACGAGAACAGAATTTCAAGGAGCAACAAGATTTACTCAGTTCCAAACTAAACAAAAACGCAATATATATACTTACCTGAATAATATTGTATTTGTAGTTCCATTAACTTACATTCCTACTATCATTTCCCCCACAAAACAACACAAGTCCGCCATACAAACAGATGAATAGAAAAAAAAGCAAAAGCAAAAGCAAAAAGAAAAATAAGGTAGTTCGTTATTTACCAACTAAATAGGCAACGTAATTATCCCCCGAATCCCGAGCCAATTCCAGTGTTTAAGAAAGATAAACGAGAACGAAAGGAAACTGTTCTAACAAAACTTGTAACTCACCCCAAGTGGGGGTGAATTACTTAACTGCTACCTGATGAATGGGGTTATTGGATTTAACTTTAATTTAGATAGTTATCATCCTATTAAGGCCTAATCTTTGCGTTCGTTTTGGCTTATGACGTAAGCTGATTATTAAGCGGTATCTACATTTTGGGCATCGGTGCGGGGGGCGATCGGAAATCGTTTAGTTTCAACAATAGCGCGGTGTTTTAGAATGTTGGGATAATTAAAAGGATTAGAGGTTTTGTTTATCTAGATTAATAGAACGAAAACGAACCGCCTCTCGTTATCGCACAGCAAATGACCGTTGAAGGCAGCTTATCGTAGTTTTCTTCTCTACCGGAAAGAAATAAAGAGGTTCATCAGTCTATTTAGGCCTTCAACAGTTTTCAAAATGCAATAATTACCTAACTGAGGCTTGACACCGACTTTTTGAGACTAATGCACGTGGATAAATTCCCATTGAAAGAATAATTTTGCCCTTCACATCATAGAATTTTCAGTAAAATGTTTTTCAGTCTTCAGACCATAGGGAAATGTTGCTAAATATACCTTTATACCATGTATGACTTTACTCACCCTTTTGGGAGAGACAACGAGCGTAAATACACATCCATTCAATTAACAACAATGATATATGAGGCCGAACTTTTTAATATTTAATTATCGCAGTCATGAAATATATTTTTCTGTCCGAAGTGGGGAGAGGCTTATAACTTCATTCCGGGCCGCAATTACATTGCAGTTTATTTTTTGCCGAGCGGCCTGTGTGGCATTCGCGAACATTTCAACAACTGCAAACATTCGTCATTAGTTAACATTATTCATTCGGATGCCTTGTTTTTCTACGTCTGCCTTTTAATGAAATGCCATTGAACTTATTTAGGCAACTGTTGTTTGAAGGAACCCTGCTCTATTCAAATGCAAAGTGGACGTTGTCTTCAACTGATTGTCTCTTCAAGAAAATTGGAAGCAAAACATTTGTCAAACAAAACATAAATTAAAAACCATGCAATTTGTAGGTTCCTCTATCACATCTAATTTTCAAGCAAACTCGGCCACTTTCAGCAAATATTAGTGTCGGCAATATTCATGGTGTCGAGACGTTATGGGGCGAATAGAAATGCCATTGTAGACACAAACAGGCGTCAGTTAGGGACGGAACCACTCTAAGTTCCTATGTTGCGTACGTGATTACTCTCTAAATATTCCACTTTATTGTGCAATCCTCTCCTTGTCATGTGAAGAAGCGAAGCTAGGAGGTGCCTGAATAATTTAGTCGGTCGGCGGCGGATGTACCATTTATCCAAATTGTCGTCTCCGACGTGAAGCAGGGGCGGGAGTTAAAAATGAACGAGCTGTCAGTTTCGCGTCGCGCTCACACCGATTTGCTCCAGAAAAATTTGTAACAGCAGGGAAGGGTAGGTAGGTACTATTTATGTTTGCCGTTTTCAGAGTCAATTTGTTAGCAATCCTGTTTATGTGCTCGTCTAAGATCTCTGTCAGAGGTGTTCAGTTTAGGAGAACTGTGCTCCATCACTAGTCAACTTAAGGACCGCTGCGTGAAATGATAAGTACCTATAAAACTACTAACTACCTAACTACCACTAAAGATCAGTGACTTATTTTACATTGGCCTCTCAGGGCTCTTGCCCATCATAACCCCGCGATCCATGGTGCCCCTAGTTCCTGCCAGTACCTTTGGCGGCCTTTACTACGGTAAAGGCCGCCAAATGAAAAACTAAGTTAGCCCGGCGTGGTTCTAGCATCTTACATTTCACAAACAAACCCTATTTTTCTCAAGTGCACACGGCCCCCAATAAGTCAAAGACTTCCCTGTTAATTATAACTACTACCTAGGTATATTAAAAGCCTCCTTGTAATGCAGGGATACGTGAGCTTTATTAGTTTCTGTGGAAACGAAATGGCTCATAATTATAGCAATATTTGAATTGGTTTTTCCATAAACTACAATCGCATGTTCAGAAACTATTCGAATGCGGCAAAATTATTATTTCGGTGTCTATTTCTACACAAGTTGAAATAGAACGGTGTAAAGTCACAACTTTAATAGTCTCGTAAATGCCAACAAGTTTTATTCAACAGATGCAATCAAGATTGGGTAGCTAGGTAGGTAAGTATAGATACCTAGTATATAATTAAAACGGGAAATTTTGGCCAAATCCTTTTATACCTACTTATAACGAGTTTTCTGTTGTCACAAAATATATCAAAATAAACTATATTGTCGCTTCCACGTACCTAAGTAGGTACTTTAATACGCATAGTACCTATATAGTTCTTTTTAACGCCTGTAATACAAAAAGGTTTAGGTTCAGTACAGAGGATAACACTATTGCACCGACATAAAATTGAAGGAGCAGGTAAATCAAATAATAAAGGAAAATTCCATTACTGTCCCAGGTCAGATAGCCGAAGATTTCTCGCGAAAAAGAATTTCATTTCGTTTGTAAGGAAGTTTAAAAGTAGTAAATAGAAAGTAGATATTCAATCAGTGCTGGTATTCGATAGGAATATTGAAACATGATTTCGTTTGTAAAGAATTACTGTAAGTAATTAAGTAATCATACCTACTACCAACCGACCTAAAGTAGGTAATTTTGAATGAAAACTGAATTCAATTTGCTAGCATTTTATAAGAGTAGGTACCTATGTAGATACCGAATTATTACAGGTACTGCTCTCTAGAATGTTACGTCACGTTACGTACTGAATGTTATGCTGTTTTACGATGTAACAATAGCTTGCAAATCTTGCAATATTTTCCAACTACAGTCTTTTCACAGTAAATTATGTCCTAAGGCAGTATAACTTGTACTATAATTTGTATTCTGTGGTATAGTTTCATCTTTTGTTTTTGACTGACTTGACAATCCAAAAGTTAGCCAGTAAATGGTTTAACTGAAATAAATGTTTTGAGTTTGAGCAATAATAGGAAAAGTTAGTTATAGTAGACGTTGCATTGATTTTCTTTAAAATTACCGGTAGGTAAGTTATTCAAAGCTACTTGTATGGTGCTTGGATATTACCGTTCGAGCATCGCATGTCAACTTCGTAACAAATTGGTTTCAGCTGAACACACAGCTAAGTAGGCCGTAATATTAGTTAAACGGATTTAAATCTATAATGCAATCCATTTTCATAACTTCTGTGAAACATTTTAAAAATTGCGCTTTTCATTTTGAAATGGTTTTTTTTCACCAATCGGGTGGAAATATACAGGGCGTAAGGGCAGCCCCCCACAAACTGACAGGGTGCATTCAGCTCCTTATTTTGAATCATATTCCATATTCCTTTATTTCAATTTAAAATTACATTCACTGTACACAGCACTCCATTTATGTAAATAATACTAATAATCAAAAATCCAACAATGGATGTTGAACGTGTTAAATGTTGTAACGAACGACGTGTGAAATCAGCTGTTCACTTCCTGCCTTTTTTTTTTTCCGGATGGGAAATCATCAAATGACCCCCCCCACTCTGGGCGGAGCGGAGGGGAGTGTCAGACTTGTACTGACTAAAACCCATCCATGTTCCTTCTTTGCCCTTTGTGTTCCAGGGCCACGGTATCTCTTTCGAACAGTCCCGCAGCCCTGGCAGGCATCGGCCCATGCGGACCCCTACTTGATTGTTGACATCTCTTTGAGGCGCGCGTGGAACACGAACGCGCCGTCGACACGGCCTGTCGTCATAAGACGGCCGGACGGCGAGCTAATCCATAACTCGCCGTCCACATGCCATCGCCTACGGTGGTCAGAAGCCACCACGTGACCCCCGACGCCAGGGCTTTCCCTCTCACGTCCTGCCACCTCCTTCACTAGCATGACTGCTTCGCAGAAGGAGGTGACGGCTTCCCATTCCCTCTCGCTCCGGACCATGGCTTGAACCAAGGCCGGACGCGAGAGATCGCCGCCGTTAATCGCCGCTTCACTTCCTGCCTAGCTACAGAGTTAGTAGAATCAGGTTCGTAATAAAAATGGAATAGCTAGCGAGCGACGAACATTATAGTTACATACTCGTACTACAATGTGTATAAATAGATCACTTGTTTGACGAACTCGTGGTTAGATGAAAGCCGCACGAGTCAATTGACCAGATATAAGTAGCTCTTGCCAAGGTCGGTCCATGGGTGAGTGGCTATTTCATACCGTGACCCCCTTGCTTCAAAAAGCACTTTGACCTAGCTGTCATTAGAAGATCCTTGACAGTCGAAAAGTGACAGTCAGTCTTACCAAGAAGTAACTTGTAACTCAGTTTGTAAACTGGGTTGTGGGGCAGTCGCTCCATGTAAGCCGAACGCCGAGCCTCCGCCGAATATTGTTAAGAAAAGTGCTGCTGTTGTCTGCTTTTTTTGTCGCTCAGAACCGTTATTTGCTAAAGCGAGAAAAAGTGTGTGCTGCCGAGCGCATCGTCGATGCTGCCGCGTACGATGGCACTCCCGCTCTGGCTCGACGCCCTCAAGCCATGTGGAGTGACTGTAGCATAACGATCTTCAATCTAGCTGAGAGCAGACGTAGATCGTGGCGTAATCGGAGAGGAGAGACCTATGTCCTGCTATGGCATTCAACAGGTTGATGATGATGATCCTCTTTTATTGTTACGCACTAATGACATGTTTTCAAGTTATACAAAATGGTAGTTTACACTTGATGAAAATGTTCTAGTTTTAAAATATAATGAAAAAAAAATCTGTTTGTTATAATTTTATTAAATTATTAGTTAATACATTAATACCAGGGCATTAACGGCCACTTTAACTAAAAGCTATAAGTAAATGAAACTAGCGCAGCTTAATGTTTCTAGGAAAACCAGAAGGAAGGCATTATAAACTCAAAATCAAATGTGACCGTGTCATTCATATAATTCCACTTTGTAACTCAAATACAAAATACTTATTTAGAACATACAAAGAATGTAAATACAGTATGTTTTCAATTTTTAACCGACTTCCAAAAAGAGGAGGTTATCAAGTCGACTGAATTTTTTTTTTTTTTTTAGTTTTTAAATAGAACTTTTTATAGTCACAACCTGAAGAGATTTTGTTATAAAAATGCACTCTTCTGTGACTAACAAGGCTAAATATGTAAAGCTAAATTTAAAGTTATTTGATAAGTTGGTGCAGACATAAAAGCATTCTCTCACTGCACTGAAGTGCAACCTTAATACAATGAAAATAAACAGAAGTGGCCAATCACGTAAAGAAACTGGAAACTGAACTACATTTTGATAATCTCCAGTAAAGCTATCTGATAGTTTTGTACAAAATCTATGCAAAATATACGCATCTGAGATACATTTCATTTGAAACTAATCAGTGTTCCCTGGATGGTAGGTCACCCACTTCTACTTATGTTCGTGGTTGAGTATCTACTGGGTGATTGGTAAACGAGGAACGTACTTTATGAGAGTGAAGTACTCGTAAATATGAAAAACTGGGCATAACTCTGAAATATTATAAAAAACTGCTGTTCCCTACATTTTTTCGAGTTATACGACCATAAACGTATGCAACAGCTAATATTCGCAATTTCATGATTGATCTCATAGTAAAAGTTGTTCAGCTTCATAAGTACCGAGTAGCGCTTAAAGTATGTCCCTCGTCTAAGCTAACACCTCGTAGGAAGTTCTAGCAAGGACGACGGTCGGGTCCGCGACGACGCGGCGCCGCCTTCAGAATGTTGTCGACGCGCAGGATCATTTCCGCGGCCTCGGCAGCAGAAACCAGCACCTGACGCTTCACTACGTACGATTCAGTGATGCCAAGTTTCTTCATGTCACCTACGCGGCCGTTCTGCATATCTGTAGACGAAATTGGTTATTAATGTTTCTTAAATTGTTTTAATTGATTCCACGTTTCATAATCTCATCACCTGCATAGCCTTTTTCCAACTATATTGGGGTCGGCTTCCAGTCTAACCGGATACAGCTGAATACCAGAATTTTACATGGAGCGACTGCCTATCTGACCTCCACAACTCAGTTAGTACTGGGTAATACGATAGCCCTTGGTAAGACTGGTTGTCAGACTTTTGGGCCACTGACTACCTAACGACTGTCAAAGATCTACAGCAGGGACCAACGGCTTAACGTGCTTTCCGAGGCACGGAGGAAACTCGGTATGTAATGGGCGGTCACCCATCCACAGACCAACCTAGGCAAGCAAGGCTTAACCTAAAGATCGACCCGAGCGGCTGTTATTATTTAGCCACGAGCTCCTTCTTCTATTCATAATCTACAGTAGAGTAAAATCACTGTGGTGCATGGAAACTATTTTATTTATTACAACATAAAATATCAATCTTTTGTTACTTATCGCCTAATTATACGCTCGCATGCAATCACATTGACAAATAATTTTCGTAGTGTCCTGGATAGATGCAAAAAGCCAAAAAAAAATACACTTGTTTTCTGAAAAATAAAGTTGTATTTTCTTTACCAATGTTTCTATTACAGCAAAAGAAATACGACATCAGTAATAACTAAAGCTTTAATCAATTTAAACAAAGCAATCCACCAAGCGGTGAACTTTTTTGTATGCCAAGAGTCCTCTATCCTGCAGTGGTACAGATGCCAGCACATCAAGCTACTACAATCTGTCAAATTTCTCTAATAGATTTTCAACTTTATCGCTAAAGTATTATGTTCGAGGTTGATTGGAAAAAATTGACAGTTTCAGGTAGCTTGATGTGCCTCTGTACATTAACAAGCTGGTATTATTATTGAACTCACCAAGTCCCATAGTGATCTCTCCTTGTGCGTGATGCGCGCGCAGCCGTGAGATGAGGTCGGCAGAGTCGTAGCCCGCGTTGTCGGCCACCGCGGACGGCAGGCGGCGCAGGGCCACGGCGAAGGCTTCGGCCGCGGCGGACTCCTTGCCGGCCGTGCGGGCGGCTACCCGCGATACGGCTTCGGCCATCAGCATCTCACTGGCACCTAGATAAAGGGGGTGATTATTTTATTCCATAAAACAGAAAAATCATAATTCATGGAACCCTCCAAACCAGCAAACTTCTGTATTTTTTTTACTTTTGTGTTATTTCTAAACCATTAAATGTTTAGGCTAGAAATGTTAGTAGACGGACATTCTTCAGTATAATTTTTTTCTTGCTTATTCATTTCACTTCAAATCAAGAAATAACACAATTCATTTTTTTTAAATTCGCACTCTTTTTTTTTGTGATCTTATCCTAAAACGAATGACGTCAGGTTAACACTCACAGATGTCCATTCCAACAAAGTCAGAACTCATAGCCTCTCACAAAAGAAATGCTGTATGATTGAATACAAGAATACTGCTCACCTCCACCATAAATAATTTTCGGTTCCTTGACGGTAGCGGCGAGTACGCAGAGCGCGTCGTGCAAGGAGCGCTCCGCCTCGTCGATGACTTGTTGTGTGGCGCCGCGGATGACCACTGTGCAGGCGGAGCCCAGCTCCACGCCAGAGAAGCGGATGAGGCACTCGTCACCGATCAGCACCTGGAATATGTCAATCATTATATTATCTAACTCATATTTTCACACTGCGTTCCAAAACGGGCATAGTGGACGTTGGCAAGAAGGCTGCTAGGCTGAAATGGGATTGGGCGGCTCACGTCAACCGCATGCACGATGACCGCTGGGCAAAAGTCTGCACACAATGGGTGTCAGAAGGACAGCGCCGCCGCCCGCCGAGGCCGGCCGAGAAAGCGGTGGCAAGACGGCCAAGATGCGTCGTAGCGGCGCGAGAAGAGTCCGTAAAAGGAATGGCCTTTGCCCAGCAGCGGGGAGAACACACTTCTTCTCTAATTGATGACCCAAATTATATCCGACCAGTACGTGACCTAGACAATTCTGTCAATTGCCTCACTTAATAATCCTTACTTTACGAAGGAAACATAATAATGTTT
Source organism: Noctua janthe (assembly GCA_910589295.1). Taxonomy (NCBI): domain Eukaryota; kingdom Metazoa; phylum Arthropoda; class Insecta; order Lepidoptera; family Noctuidae; genus Noctua; species Noctua janthe. The sequence goes on from OU342560.1 coordinate 9,448,230, forward strand.
CCTTCACAAAAGCAAACTTGTGGAAATCTTTCAGGTGAACACATTTCTGGTTATTTTTATTTATTTTGCTTACTCGTCCAATACAAAAAGTATTGAGAAGAAGTGTGTTCTCTAATTGATGACCCAAATTATATCCGACCAGTACGTGACCTAGACAATTCTGTCAATTGCCTCACTTAATAATCCATACTTAATAATGTTTCCTTCACAAAAGCAAACTTGTGGAAATATTTCAGATGAACACATTTCTGGTTATTTTTATTTATTTTGCTTACTCGTCCAATACAAAAAGTATAAAGACGAAAATTAATAATAGACCCCTCACCCACTGCGATTTTTCCAGCGATGCAAACTCAAAAAGGCCGCGATACAGTCGCAATGCTGCTAGCTGTATTTCTTCGCCCATTGCTACTATCGCTCGATGCTGTCGCGTGATATCATCGTCTCTTGTCGCCCGTTGGCAATGCAACTAACGCGCTTTTAATAAGCATCGTTACAAAAAGTCACCAAGGGCGAATGCCCTTAGTAATGATAAATGCCCACTCTTCTTATGTGAATAATAGTTTTTTTTTTATATATATATATATATATTAGGTCTGTACGCCATTGAGAGAGATTTACTACTCTTTTTTTCTAACAATTAGCATTCATTAGTTCTGTTCTGCTAAAAAATACTGTCATAAACTGGCATTTCGAAGCCAACATACGAAATTGAACTTTTATCTAAAATTCGCCTTATTAGGGTTGAGCCTCATCTAACAGCATGGAATCGCACTTTCCATCCCCCAGAACAGTCATTTGCTAGAGAAAGAAACAGAGCTGACAGTGCTAGCGCACGCGGCAGCCCCGACGATGCAGCAGCACGCTCTATTTCTAGCAAATGATAGAGCATGGAAAAACGCGATTATGCGTATATGTTTATCATTTATGCGTTGCAATGCACCTTTTTCTTACCCTACCTACCTACCTCCTGTGTGAGGAGGTAGGTAGTAGGTAGGTACTTTACGACCTATTTACACCTAAAAAAAATCCTAAAAATCGGCTAAGCCTTTCCGAGGAGTCCCACAAACACCGTTACACGAGATTTTTATAGATTAACATAATTGTTTTACAAGTGAAAAGCCAAAACCAAAATTGACCTTAGTCTGAGTAAGAACACAAAAATTACCTGTTCAATAACTTTGCAGTGTCCCAGTTTCACTTTTTCAGGCGAGTCGAAAGTGGATACGATTTCTCCTCCAGTCACGAGGGCAAGTCGCTCAATACCGTCGAAATCGGCGTGTTCGATCGCCATGACGTCGGCATCAGCGAATAGCTGCTCGGGGTAGTTGTAGATGAGTTGCCTGGAAGAAAATTTGGAAATTCAAATACAGAGGGATTTTACATACTGTAGTGCATACAGTGTTTTAATCTATTTTCTATTATTGTGTGGTGTCCAGCAAAAACTACAAATTCTGCTTAATTTGACAAATTAAAACAATGATGGAGGCATTTTATTTGACCTTTGCATGACTACATTTATGACAGTCTTTAAAAAGGAAGATTCATTCTAGAGATCCGTAGAATCATTTTGATTTTGACTTATCATCATTTCTCATAACTTTTACAAATTAATTACCTGTTGATAAAGACATTGCATTTGTGAGCTAAGATCTTGTTGACTTTGTCCTTCATCTTCTCTTTCTCAGCAACTTCCAACTCTGCAATTTTGGCCATAGAGTCCACTTTGATGGTAGATCCAAAAACTTTGATCTTGTCTGTGTCCATAGGTGTGTTGGCAATCAGGATGCTGGCATTCTCAATGCGCTTAGGTTGGTGTACTCCAACCTGAGAAGTAAACATTTTTATTATTAGCTCTATACTAGTTTCTGGACCAAATGGAATGTTTTGGATTAAATAACAAACAGAGATAATAAAAGTAGTATTCATTGACAAACATTGAAATGACATTACAAAATGCTTTGTAAAGGCTAGTATTTAACTGTAAATCAAAAATCTTCCTTTTTATATAAAAAAAAAACCCAATCCTAATCAAAAGTACTGATTGCACAGCAAAATAGTTACCTCGAAATATTATTATACAACCTAAAACCTTTGTGCTCTTCTATATCAATGTAATATCCTGTTATATATTTTGTGTGTAAATAAATAAATAAATTATTTTAGCAACAATTTGAGTTCCATTCATCTCTTTTGAACCTAACCTGTCCGAGTGGGGTTCCCATAAGACCCGAGTTCGCTTATGCATCATATGTTGTCTTTGCCGCAATACCTTTTTAATGATGAAAACATGTTGCAAATATAGTTATTTTGTTATATGTGTGAATATTATGTTTGTACACTCGGGTAAATTTAATGTGCAATCAGTATGGTTGATAAGAAAATACTATGTTCGTCTATTGGACAACTTTTTTGTTGTGCATTAGAGCAAATAATATAGTATTGATGCATATTTTCGGACTATTTTTAGTACTAGTTTTGTTAAAGATTTGGTTTGTTTACATTACAATAATTATTTTGATATAAAAATATTTAATTGATGTAAATAAATTGACAGGTGATAAGTTTTTTGATGAGCATTTAAAAATAAGTCATATGTAATTATGTACCTTCTTGTTCAAGAGGAAACCTTCATCAAGGAATGATTCTTCTAACAAACCCCCAGAGATCTTGATAATCTGGATGGCCTTCAAGTTGCCAGAGCCTTTAAGACGGATCACTGCATCCACAGCCAACTTTGTGAAGTGTCTGTGATTATAAATTAAAAACATGTTTTATGATCTGCCAAGCACTAACTTTTTATTGAGTTTTCAATAACTGGCTGTACTTACTCTTTGTGGTTAGCAAGAATTTTAGAGCTCAATGTTGTGCGGGCAATGTTTTCAAGGTCCTCACGTAGGGCAGCTTCATTAAGATTCTTTTCATGGTCAAAGCTAGAATCATACAATGCTTGTTTAGCTGCATCAACTGCTATACGCCATCCTGCAATGATTGTCTGTGGGTGCAGCTTCTGTTCAATAAGCTTCTCAGCTTCACGAAGCAGTTCAGCAGCTGAAGAGGATAAACATAAATTGTTTATTAGAACAAATAATATTACACAATAATCTATATTTTGTTTTCCATTTTTGTTATTTAATATTGAACATAAGCTAAAAGTGATGTACGGTAAAATATATCATTACAAATTTTATGCTGTTTATGAATTATTTCCTTTGTATAAAAGTGTTTCCTACCCAATACAGTAACGGATGTGGTTCCATCTCCAACTTCCTCATCTTGCACTTTTGACATGTCTACCAAAATTTTTGCTGCTGGGTTATCAACACCGATGGATTTCAAAATAGTAGCGCCGTCATTTGTAACCTCAACCTACAAAATAACCAATTTATTAAAAGTTCAAAGATACACTTATCAAGCGTTTTTCAAATTCAGTAAAAAAAAACAAATGTTCAATGAGTAAGAAACATGTACCTGGCCAGCATTTCTGCCACAGGATACCAGAATTTTGTCCATTCCCTTCGGTCCCAAAGTACTTTTCACCAAATCTCCTATGGCGATGGCACCAATGAAGCTGGACATACGCGCCACTTCGGCTTTTTCTTCTTCGGCTTCATTTTTCAAAATTCTGATGGGATTCAGTGACACCTGCACAATAATTTCATGTGATCAAGACGCACGTGCAAAAAGAACAACGGGTCGAACACTTCTAGATTATTCAATTCTCTTTTGTGTTTTCGGTAACTGAAATACTGTAAACTGTTGGTACTATCGAAAATAACACATTATTGCTTACCATTTTAGCTTTTCTTTATGCTGTTTCTATGAAATACTAAATTAAAATGCCGGTGACAAGAATTCTCCTCACAGAAACTAGAATTGACAGGTATAAGAATAAAAAGCACGTCAACTGATGTTGTCACACCAAATTAAAAGTACATTCCAGTTATTTTAACTGGCAAGTTTAGTGTCATGTTTTTGTCATAGAGGAATAAACTAATTTCCTTTATATTATACTAGGGTGTGCCTAAATCTGGAGTGCAGTCACACAGATATCAGCTACAGTTATACTAGAAACGCAGTAACAGGAACGGTGGACGCGATTTAACTTGAATCCACACTTGTTAGATGTTGGCCGTAGAGTATATCATTCCACTTCAGCTTAGCACACTTATTATCTACATCAGCGAATCCTGTTTTGGAGCGTATCTTAGTTTTGTGAATTCGGACGCTTAGCTTACCTACCCAGTACGCTCCATCGCAAAATAATTTGAGACTCGGCATTGACTAAGTTTGAGCACTGACAGCACTTCAGGGATAAGGGTAAGGTCCGTTTTACCCTTCATCAACTACTTCGCGGATCAGTAGCTCAGGAAATAAACATACCTCGAAAACGAAAACGAACTCATCGGCGTAGAAGATTTCTTAGAGTATTGTTCTATGAATGATGCTATGAAACCTCAGCCCTACTTTATGTGCCATCAGGTCATTGACCGATTGGACTGTACTCTTTCACCGATTTAACATTTAGGTAGACCACCTTTCGAGGCTTACTGTGAGAGTACAGGAAATATAAAAAAATAATTTTTATTTGCATCTAACTTCCTTCCAACTTGGTGAATGGTGAGCTCAGTTTGACTATCAACTGAACTACGCTATTTCAATTTTATTTTACTATCTGCTGGCAACATTTTAGTCACGGCCACCATAATAAACCTAAAACCAAACCATCATGCAAGCCACTCTAGGAAAACAGAATTCCATAGAGAAGTAGAAAACTTGCTATACAGCATAGAACGGACCAATCACAAGAATGTCAAAAAATCTTTTACGTTATCTGATTGGCGAGACTGTACAACCTGATTTGTAAACGTAATCATAATATGACGTCATTAATGTGTCACGCTGATTGTTCTTCTGTCTGTCATTCGAGAATTTAATTCGCCGTGCCTTCGCCATATTTACGTTAATGAACTGAATTACAGACTCAGTTTTATAGAATAATTTTGTCCAGTTATTGAATTGTGAAACTCTACTGTGTAATTTGTTCAAAGTTCAAAACAATCTCACAAAATGGAAGACCAAGGAGGAAGCTCAGGGCCTAGAGTAAGCGATAAGCGTTTGGCTCAGACTCAAGCCAAAGTCGATGAAGTGGTTGGCATTATGCGCGTTAATGTCGAGAAAGTTCTGGAGAGGGATCAAAAGTTGTCCGAACTAGACAATCGTGCAGATGCTTTACAGCATGGAGCAGCGCAGTTTGAACAGCAGGCTGGCAAACTGAAACGAAAGTATTGGTGGCAGAATCTAAAGATGATGTTGATAATGGGTGCTATTGGGGCAGTCCTACTTATCATAATCATTGTGTGGGCAACGTCCGGCGGCGGGAACTCAAGCGCGCCCCCACCCGCACAGCCTCCAATCACCGAGGCTCCCCCCCCCACAGGGCGATAGTCATCAAGCAAACTTGTAAACCTTTGATATGGCTACTTATTTATGCTGCTCTGTACTAAAAAACTGCGATTTTTAAGGCAAAATGCGACTGAACAGTATGTAAGAAATCTATATTTTGTATTTGAAATGATTAACCAACGCACACATATTTATATTATAAGATATACACAATGGTAAATGTTTAGATATTTTTCTATAAATTGTATTAAAATAGTACCTAACTGTTGATATACTGTTTTAAGTGAATTGAATTCACTCATAAAAGACTTGTTTACAAATTGTTATACTTCTAAAGGAAAATTAAATAGAAAACATTAATTACTATACATCAGTTTATATGTGTAATATATAAAGTGGCCAACTATTGTACAGAATCACTTTGTGATTGGTAGTATTAAATATAAAAGATTATTATAATATTGCAAAGCCTACTTTAAGAGCTGATTTGGGTTGAAAGTTAACATAAAGAACTGATATTTAACGACACAAATTAAATGTGTAATGAAACTTAAATGTCATTGTACTTGTTGCTTAAAGAGGGAGTCCCTATATAATCACTGTTGCTAAGTTAGTTAAAATATGTTATTCAAAGCCAGTTCTTGTAGCACTTTGTATAAACTATTAAAAGAACTTATTTCATATTATGGTGCTTTTCGGTTTAATCGTTTATTTAATTACATATTCCAGATGATTGTGGACTATGCATAATGTGAAAAAAGTTCTAAGGCACAAAACCAGTTAGTTTTTAATTTATTCTAATATGTAATTAGCACATTCTGTCGGTTGGTATTGATCATAATATTATATTATTTAGTTATGTCTTATCACTGTTTATAATGCATTTTCAAAGATTACTAATTTTAATGGCAGTTGGGACCAACTTTGCGCTTATACTGCATGGCATCCAAGGTCCAGTTACTAATTGGGTCTTGACAGTAAACCAGTTTGATGTTGTATGCAAAGTGTATGTAATATCATAATCTTAGTTGTTTTGTATTCTGTAAGAAATAATAAATATATGTATTTCTTCAATATTGTATGATTTGCCAGTTGTTAGACAAATACAGTACTTAGTGTGTCTTATCAAAGGCATATACCTACTTAAAACTTATCAGTTTTGTAGATGAAGATAAGGAGCCTGTGATTCACACAGTTCTTTCATGACTTCAGCTGTTTTGAAATTGCAAAATATTAAGTCAATAAACAAAGACTATCAATGATCGAAAAGTATAAAACAAAGGAAAGTAGAACCCCTTTTATGGACAAAATTATGCCTAAGAGCTTTAAGAACTTATTATTATTATATTGTTGTTATTTTAAACAACAACAAATCAAAATAATAATGGAGTATTGAATTGGTGCCATTAAGTAGTAGGTACAAATATAAATTTCACGTTTTACTCTACTTGCGACAATAATTACAAATTTGGATTTATTCTTCTTCTGAGGCACATGACAATACATTATTTCTAGTTTGTGTAGGTATATTTCCAGTAACCAGAAGGGGGTCAACCATGCATGAATGAAAGGGAAGAGGCATACAGTACCTACCTGCCTATTGAAGTCGTCCTTTAATCACGTGTGGTTCGAAAAAGGGGTACAGGTCAGAATAAAACCAATATTAATAACGATTGTATATCGTGAATATCACGTGTTTTTTTTTGTGAGAAAAAAATGTAATTTACTGTGTGACACGTACCTAAAATATTTTTTACCAATAATTAATTGAATTGTATGACTAAGTAAAATGCTTTTTTTAAGGGGTTTTATTATTTATTTAAACTTCATGTACAATAGTGGTAGGTACTTAGGCGGACTTAATGCCAAGGCATTCTCTACCAGTCAACCTTTGGGTTAAATAAGAAAACATTGTGATAGGGTACAAAATAAATATAAAAAATAAATAAAAAGATAATATAAGTAAAAAGCTTTGTGTCTAAAATATCCGTAACAGATTCTAAAACTATTTCATTGTGTAGGTAGGGTAGGTGCCCACCTCATAGTTTAAGGCGATAAGTCCTTACGTTTACAGTTCTTGAAAATACCTTAAAACATGAACATAATATCTCATTTTACATGAATAAATTTCGCAACCAGCGTACCTACGTTTACAGGGTGGGTAAAAAATCGTGGATCCCACGAAACAGGACGATAGTTGGGGTTATTTGCAGTAAAAAATATCTCTGTGGCACAGTCCTAACTGGAGCGTTTTTAAGAAAAAAAAAAAAATACCTATTTTAAAACAAAATTGTGTTTAGTTGCTTCTAGGAAATGGATCATCACTACAAAAGTGCTTTTATGACAGTGTGTACCTACCATAATTTATGAGTATTGACACTTTTTTCAATATCTTTTAAGTCTCACAAAAAATATTTGTAACTTCAGAACCTTACTGTAAAAAAAATGTTCTACCAAAAATTTACCCTAATAACACCAACTATTGGCCTGTTTCGTTTGATCCACGATTTTTACCCACTCGTATAACTAGATGCATGTTCATTGAACGTGGACGAGGTAAAAGGAGTATGTAAGAATCGTAGCAGGTGGAGTTCCGTGCTTTCTGCCTTCACCCAAAGGAAAAAGGCGTGAGTTTATGTATGTATTTCAATACAGTTGAGCTAATTTTAGCAAATTTGGCCTACGATAAGATAATAACACGAATAAAACAGCAGTTGGATCAATGTAGGCGGCATTAAACTTATTTATACTAAGCTTGACACCTACATTATGATAACGCGATGTCCTTATATGGAATTCTGTCCGGCCTCTGAACAGCATGCTTGCAAATTGGATTACTTACTCATACCTATATTTTTTTTTTAAGTAAATCATTAAATAAACATACATAACTGGCCTTAAAAGGAAGGTATTGACTGAGCATGCGGAGACACATTTTTTATGTCAATAATGGTAAGTACCTACCTACCTGTAATATACCGAATCAAGAACTAGGAAGTCAACTGGTATACGCCTACTTTGAGTTGGAACCAAATAATATGTACCTGGCTGCTGGTCCTGCTTAGATCAACTGGGTAATGGTTACAGGATCACCTCCCTCTCTGCCTACCCCGTCGGAAAATAAAGGCATGATGTGATGTTATGATAAATATATGTAGTGTTAACTACATAAGTATGAACGTACGTAACTAACATTAATTGAAGACTGCTCCACAAACCAGCAGGAAAACGAGTTTTTACTTGAAACCGGCATTACATTGTGAATTATTTTAAAATCAGAAACGTGACCATTTCGTGTACTTACGTTGATTATTTATATGTTCGTAAGTTCTATGTTTTTATTTACCTAGACGTTTTCCTTCGAAATGGATTGCAAAATTGCAATAAGCTAGGTGGTAAGGTAAGTAAATAAGCTTTTCATTTCAATCTGCACGATTGGCGAATATAATAGTGGCTTATATGTGTTAGCGTTTCAGAACTTACCATACGGGTCGCAGGATCACTTCCCATGCGAAACAAACCGTTTGAAAGAAACTTATTTTTGCAGATTACGGTATATGTAGATATTACCTAGATAGTCAAATGAATACGAATTGAGTACTTAATCTAAGTAGGTACTTATTCTTTATCGGGTCCAATTAAGGAATATCATTGTAGTAGTAACTTTATACATCAGAGTTTGCGTCAAATCCGGTAGTTCTGTTTTTTTCAGACTTGTTTATGATGTTGGCCCAATGAATAATGCAAGTTGGTGAGCTCAAGCGCCGAACGCAACTTTGTCAAAAATCGAAAATTTCTGTGTTTTCAGATTTCGGCGATTATTACCCTAAATAACTAGTTTTTAACAGTACCTTTTTAGAACGTTTTTAAAGTAGACTATATTTGCTACAATATGAGACTAGAGTTGTCAATGTAGACCCAACAGTTTCCGAGATAAAGCTTTTTAAAATTCTACATTTTTTCGAACTTCGCAATTTTTTGCAATATTTTAGACGTAATGTGTATTAGTGATTGCAAGGACTGTACCTGATGGTATGTCCGCAAGGAGTGAAATCGAGCAGGCAGAGTCTCGCGTAGGAGGTAACCTGGCCAGATTGAAGCTGGTTTTCGTCGCAGCCCTAGCGAATAGTTGGTACCGCAGCTCGTCAAGGTTGTGGGTTTTGGGGTTGCCTCTGTATAGAGCAATTATGCCTTGCTCTCCTGCTGCTGCTATCTTGTCAGGCGCAGAGTTGGTGTAGCTAGTACACTCCGTCGGAGGTTATTGGAACTACATCCCGCTAGATTTGTAGTTGTTCGAATGACGTCTAAAAATTGGCCAAAAATAGCAAAGTGCGAAAAAATTATGAATTTTGAAAAGCTTTATCTCGGAAACTGTTGAATCTACAGAGACAAATCTAGTCTCATATTGTATCAAATTTATTCTACTTTAAAAAAGTCCTGGGAAGGTACTATAAAAAACTAGTACTTTAGGGCTATAATTCCTAAGTTCTGAAAAACGTCCGAAATTTTTGCGGTTTTTTCGATTTTTGACAAAGTTGCGTTCGGCGCTTGAGGTCACAAACTTGAATTATTCATTGGGCCAAGATCATTAACAATTCTGTAAAAAATCAGAACTACCGGATTGAACGCATACTACTCCGTACTTTCAGGCGACAAAGTTACTGGTCTATTGTTTTTGATAGCTGAAATGTTAGTAAATTGAATGGAGAGATATGTGACGCGTTTACATAAAATTTTATGCAAAGTAGGTACCTGCTACCTACACAGCAGTCTAGATACCAATAAAGATTTCATGTAAATGGACTAGAAAGGTACTTAATTACCTTACATTATTATATTTAAAAAAAATATCGATGATTATAATATGTAGCTGCAATAAACATTCGACATTATATATTGACTCCGTGGATTCCGGATCAGTGGCATCATGGTTAATCTTATTTCTCATTTCTGTCTGGCTTTTCGTAGCACTGAATGCAGTGATGTTAATTTCTAAAAATAACCAGTAAGTACTGCCAGTACGTCAAGGCACACAACAAATGATTTATGCGAGCGTGTAAATATGTACGCAATCAATTTATCCTCGCACGTCTAATAACATAGTAACTGGGCCGTGATTAATAGGCAAATAGGCATTGTGCATTTATGTACATAGAACAACAATGGAAAAAGTTCCAGTTTGCATAGGTATACCAACTAACCTAAACATCAACAATTTCTAACCAATGTCTCACCTTCTATTTCTTTTTAACCGACTTCCAAAAGGAGGAGTTATTTTGTGTGTATGTTCAGCGATATTTTCGCCAATTGTCAACCGATTTTGATGATTCTTTTTTTGTTTGAAAGAATATTATTCCAAAGTGGTCCTGTTTAATTTGGTGAATATCTGCTGCTGATCTTCGGAGATATACAATGGAACTCTTCAATAATATGCAGCAAATCTGTCGTGATTGCTACAATCGCTTGGATGTTTATTGTTTACACAATATCTTAACAGGCATAACGCCTGTGCTCTGAGGGTGTACGCAGATGTGTACAGTACCTACAACCTGATTTCGACAATTAGGTAGGTATGTTAAGTTTCATTTTATTGGGGACAGGCCTATTACCATGAAATGTATTGTTGACAATGTACTTTAAATGCATAGCAAATATTTGTTTAAGATATTACAACTAAAAATGGAAAAATAAAAAAACTTTTCTTCAAAAAATAAAACCGACTTCAAAAACACAAAAAAGTGAAAAATAACTTTAGCTTCTGAAGTCGGTGACTTTTATTTGTTTCATTTAGTTTCTTTGTCACCGACTTCAGATTTTAATATGGTAGATATCTATCTGCATAGGTACCTATGTACATAACATAACACGTCTGTCTGTATTCCCCGTAGGGTGAGGTGTAGTTTTACCAGTTACCTCTAAGTCCTCTGTCATAGACCCTATTGCCAGCAACCGGCCGTAAGTCCAGTCCAGAGTCCGAACTGCTACTGAGATTTTCCTAATGGAAATAAATGCAAATTTCGAATAGGTACCTAAATGTTTTGATTTAAATAAATACAAAAACACTGCTCGACCTAGGAGTCGTAATGATACTGAAGACCACATTCTCAGCAGTAGTGCTTGTGGTTACTAGACCAACGAGGATTTCAGACAGCTTGAACCGTTTTAAACAAGAACCTAGCTATACGTTAGGTGCACCACAAATATGTGCAATAATTACCTATAACTAACAGCTTCTATGGACCAATGGAACGTACAGGACGACTACGAACTGCACTTTACCAATTTTGTTTTTTGGTCTTTTATGTAGGTACCTACCTACCTACGCCTACAGGTAAATTATAGACTGAAACACAAATCCTCGAACATTTTCCTATAGTAGGTAGGCACCTAACTACCTAAGTGTTTTCAGGTTGGCGTATATTTATTGGAATTACCATACAAAACGGGAAATGCTTCCATTGTCACACTCTTGGTACTTACAATAACATTATGGTCGTTTAAGTTTCCTGGGTGACTTAACCATTCGTTAGGTGGGATGAGAGTCCTTCGGATTAACTAACCACTTCCTAGAATGCTTAATATTCTGTTGCCTGTATTTCCCTAACACTAGAAGACATAATAAACACAGTACAATCATATTTAAGAAGGTATTCCTTAGTGTTAGTGAACGAAAGAAACGTGCAAAAGTTCCTTGCTGTCCGATCAAACTCTACAAAATAATATTGAAAATGAAATAATTATAGTTTTGCCTTACACGAGTACCTAATGTATCTATCAGCCCTTAAGGTTTAACTCACGCAAATCAATTTTAAACTAAGGTAGGTACCGGGTACGGATCGGACTGTCAAAACACTTTCTGTTCCTTGTGAACTTACTTACTGGCCATTAACGTATGTAAATGATGATGTATAACATTGAGAAGTATGGAAGAAGACGACCCCAAATAAATTTGGGGAAAGGTAGAAGAATGATGATAACGAATGAAATAGCATCAAATGGCTGCACGCAGACACATACAGATAATGTAACAGCATGGGGAACAATTTAATTTACTTGTGATGCGGTGATGCCCCACATAAGTGAGCAATGAACCAACCATGATGTCACTCAATTACAGACAGACGAAACTTATTACCTACATGCAAGCTGAGTTATACATGCACACCGTACCGTATAAGTGTAACTACAGGATCTTTCAGGTATCCAGTATGCATCAGCTTGATTACGGTTTGAATTACGTCTTGAGAACACTTTTGACCAGATATTTCTTAGGTGTAGGTATACTTACCTAAGTTCTAATAAAATGACACTAAACTATGGATTGAGATGCTGCTTAGAACTAGGTCTAGGCATTGTATTTGCAAAACCGTTCAGGTTAATGGGTAGGTATTGCGATGATGGCTGATAGAGACAACTAGCGTAAGTCCAGTGTGGCATTTACTCATAAGGACATAGCGTAACTAAGCACTTGTTTGTATTGCAGCCCGTAGCGTGTAGCGCGTAGCACATAATAAGTAGATCATGGTCTGTAGCGGGTACCACGTAGACTATGTTACGTAGCGTGTAGTGCGTAGCGTCTAAGGCGTAGACAGCAGCGGTATGTAGCGTGTAGCAAAAAAGCAGTGACGTGTAGAGTGTAGTGTGTAGACCGCGACTCGTAGCGTGTAGCGCGTAGTCCGTGGCGCGTAACTTGTAGAACGTAGACTGCGACACGTAGCGGGTAGTCCGTGGACCGTAAGGTGTAGAGCGTAGACCGCGACTTGTAGCGTGTAGCACGAAGTCCGTGGAGCGTAGCGTATAGAGCGTATTCCGTGGCGCGTAGCGCGTAGTCAGATGCTGTTAAATGTAGGTACCAAATATTTTCGCCCACGTGGCATGTAAGCGCCTTCTCACAGGAATGGAAACTAACGCTTAGTAATTTGACTAAAAAAACTAAAAAAACTTTTACTGGTCACAGTAGGTACCCTTCTAAGGGATATGAAATTTTACTAAAAAAACCTAACCTAACCTAACCTAACCTAACCGGAATAGGACTAGCGTAGGAAAATACGTGATCGTTAAAAATATAAATATGTATGTAAGTAGGTACTGTATTTGAATACATTCTCTACATTTTGTGTTTGTCTGGAACGCATTTATTTACGATACATATCTATCTACATCATAGTTCATTCATTGTGTAAAAATGCAGTACCTACTTACTTTGTTGGATTTATAACCGGTTATTCTGCAATGCTCCTTCGTAATTATAATTAATTGCGTTAATTGGCGAGCAGTAAAAACACTAGCATTATGTGTGATCTTGGTACCTACCACACGAGCCACAAAAATAATAATTTTCTTGGTTAAAGTCAATTTTAAAAGTCATGACGATGTTCTTAATGACCTAACAAGGAAAAGTATGGAATTCCAAATATACCTAAGTCAGTTTATAAAGGAAAAAAAAACTACATATTTTTCGAATGGTAACGTTTAACGTGGCGGTAATTAATTTCTATTAATACTGGGATCGCTGACCCACACCATAGATAAAGAAAAGCCTACCTTCATCACACACATGTTGCTTAATTAAGCTTAAACCGTTAACGTCATCATACGACGTACGTAAATCGATCTACAATAAAAAAAACCGTACTTGTGTGATGTTGATGTTGCAATAATTTCAAAATAAACGAACGTCATGAGAAATCAAAGTCTGCGTTCAGTTATGAAGCCGGTGACGTCATCTCTTTTCAAACTGCCTGCAGCAATCAGGGTAGCTTACGTCATGGCGCTCCTAATGTTTCCGATCGCAGGTACCTTACCTACCTGGTGTAGAACAACACTGAGGGCGTAACTTTGAGAGCTCCAGTTTTTACTAAAAGGACTGGTAAGTACTGTGTCTTCGGGTTTAGTGAATGTCATAATTGTGTGGGTATAATTTTATGAGTGTCGTTTCGCGAACAGTTATTGAACTGCTCCACTGCAGGAGGTAAATAAAACCGTTCCACTACGATAATCGGTTATTTGGATTCGGCTGAATATGAAATATCCTTAGTACCTACTACATATGGTTTTAGATTGTAGGTGTATTATCCTTCCTTAATTTTGGTTTTATCCAGTCACAGTCACTAGGACTAAAAATATAGGTAGGTACCTACAGAATATTGGTAGGTTTTCTGTGGTTTAATAAGGTGTTTCTTGACTTAAATACTTAGATGGTTTTTTTCCAATGCCGTAACAAATAAGTGCAATTAAATTTTGTTGGGCTGATTCTGTTATTGAACTTAAAATAGAACCTTCGTAATAATTTGGCAATGCATCTCAATTAAGAATTAAGAGAAAAGTTGATTACATTCTTGCCTATTAACCTGCTTGCCATGATAGTCAATGTGAAATCACACGAACAAATATCGGGTGTCATCGAAACTTTATAGGCTTGTGAGGAAAAATGCGGAAGGCGGCGATCTGAGCAGGGTTCCGCTTTCCGCTCTGCTTGTCACCAGCCGGGCAGCCGGGTAGCGCGAGTGTCACAAAATTGACCTAGCCTTGATCTTACCTAGACTATTCGTCACACTTTGTTATACAATACTGAAAGGAAAGAACCTTGGTGGTGTAGAGGAATACGCGGAATAACATTAACTGGTGTTTTATCTATTTTACCGCTGCTTAGAAAATTAACTCTAATTGTATTAAACTAGATCTTTTTTTAAGAGATGTTCAGACGATCTTGTCCCGATCACGGGGGAAAAAAGGATGATGCTGACACAGGAACATGGAGATTAGCGCAAGCAAAAGCCTGTACTAAACAGTGGGTGAACGTCCAGGCTATTTATGATGAGAACTTTTTTTTAAATACTTACGAAGCATTCTGACGCCATCAGGAAATGCCATTTTTATTTTTGAGACGGAAATGGCATTTGGCTAGCTTGCAAATGTTATGAAATGTTTATAATGCGCGATATTAGCTTCAATCTTGTTTTGTAATGTTTACATGTTGCTAATGCTTTGGAAGCTGAAATACGCCTTGGACGAGATTTATCGTGATATAAATCAATTTTTTCTTTTTAAATCATATAACCCACCTGCCATCATACAGAACGGTTTATCGCGTGGGTGTATTTTTTTGGTGCACATGCACTTTACACACATACATACATAAACGGACGTCTTCTTGACTTCTTCCCTGCTACGATCCTTACAGAATTCTTTCTTCTTCGTGCACGTTCATACATCTGGGTCATAGACGCACGTGCGCTAGGAATTCATTGTAATTGTTATAAAAAGTACTTACAGCCTGTATAGGTAGGCAATCACAATGGTTCTCATTGTTTGAGTAGCTCGATCTTGATTAAATAACTGGTGGTAATTCCTGGGAAAAATACCTTCCTTCTTACGTACTTAAGTAAGTACCTATTACATGCTATTACCGAGTAAGCACAAATCCTAAGAATGCAATTTGCTCTTATAAAGTTTCTTTTAAAATTAAAAGCATGTGGATGCAACGTAGCATCGCACCTAAGATCCTTATAAAGCCAGTTATTAGCACTGTAGCTATAGGTAGGTAGGTTCTATACCAGCATTACGTCACGATCTTGCCCCGCGTTCTATTCCTAATCGGTGTGGTCATTCACCCGAGCTTATTAAAATTTAATCAATGTTCTTGCCACCTTTTGAGGAGCTTATCTGGAGAACTGTCGGTACTTTTTTTAGCATAGTTTAACAAAAAATAATGGATGATACCATTTCTTATTGTGTTCCTGCTTCTGCTATGGCGGGATGTGAACGACCTCTAGGTTTATCGCTTTCATCAACATTCCGGCCCAGACAGTACTGTGCAGTACTAGAATAGCAGTAGTTGGCACGTTATTAGGATTTGTCAGTAACATGATGGGTACATTCCGAGAGAGAGGTAAGATAGAAAATTCGATCGAGGTGTCTGCATTTGCGAACATTATTGTCTGCATTTGAAACAATTAGATGTTTATAAGAATTATTACCTTATACATATTGAAACAGCTCTCTTGAAACAATCCATTACCCAATGGAATAAACTAGCGATCTTCATACCAATAGTTAGGTACTTATTTCATTAATGCCCAGTCCGTAGAAGATAAATCCTTTTTTTTTTAAGTCTTGCTTGTATTTTAAATGATGGCAAACTTAACTATACAGATTTCTATTGTATCTGACAATAAAAGATAAATCGTAAGAGTCAACGGAGCGGAAGGAGTCATTGTTGTAGCTACTCAAATCGATCAACCTGTTATGTTATTCACCTTTGACTATGCACATAGAGACGTCGAAATTAGAATCGAGATCCAAACCCAACAACATCACAGGCACCCCGCGGCTCCAAATAAAAACATCTATAAGAAAAAAACTATGTTTGCCTAACTAAAAGCAGCTCTACGGTTAATTAGGCATTAACTCTCATAAATATTAATTCATCTTCAAGTCAGAAAGAAAACTGTTTTAAAAAATGACGTGAAACATACACTAATTCACAGCTTCTTTGTTTACCGTCGTAAATATAAACATGCATCATTGTTTTTGACGACGACGATTCCTGGATGCCAATGTTTCATTGATATAAATAAAGTTATTATTATAATTAATTCATTATTGCCGTCTACGCTGCAAATAGAACTATCAGTCAGATGAGTCTATCTGATGTAGGTCTTAAACTAGTCTTACTAAGTTATCGATAGGGAAATTTTGTTTCAATAAATAATCTTCTGAAATGTTACGGACGCTGTCATACGGTCCTCATCTTAACACAATAAATAGAGCATGCTATGCTAATGAATGGAGCACGACTACATTATATCACGTCTAGCCCAGACTTGTATATTGAGCTCTATTACCGACAGTGTCTTAATACTCAAATGTCAAATTCAATTAGAATGACGCGCCATAGCACTGCCAGGCGCCATAAGGAACTTTAACAGCATTTTAACAAAGTTTTTGGTATGTGAGAGTCATCACCACCATTTACAGCACAGCCCCTCACATTTTGCATAGAGCAAAACTCTAGACATTGTGTTTTCTGTAATCGGGGGTTCCCTGTGGTCCTGTACAAGGAGATATCGTTCGTATGATACCAATGTTCAATATGGCTACGAGTCAACAGAACAACTGCGATGATTTTCTGAATTTGTTGCACCATTCATTGCAGTGACTCTAGGAAGAGGACAACCATGTTTTGTTACCTAGTGGTTGTTGACAATAATGAATAAGACATGATCCGAAGGTAATATATAGGATAAACTCGCACTCCTGCATGAACTGCAGCGGAGACTGCAAACATGCAACTTCTATCGACGCGTCGCTTCATAAAAACACAATATCTTATGTCATCAACATCACACTGCTCAGACGGACAGGCACTCCTGCTGACCTATGTTGCTTGAGGTCCGTGCAAAGTGTTTTCCTCTTCCACCGTGTTTTGGTCTTCTCTCACTCCTCTTTGAACAAAACATGAATCTTTAGACTGATAAACTGATAATTAATCGGTTTTGGGTGTGACACTCTCATCATCTCATGGTTGGTCGGAATCTGGCTGTTATATTATACGAGTACCTACGTATACCTTTGTTATTAAAATACCAATAGAATTTTGTAAGATTTCTCCTGAAAGTTTACCGGAGCACTAGTGACATCTTTGAAATATACGTTTGGTTTTCCATAATTTATTAGTGGCTTGAACATGAACATTGTTTTACTATAATTTATGACACCCATCTAGCAAAAGACAACATTCCAGAAGTTTTTTAATATTTCAAAGATTTTGAAACAACATTGTTTCCAAAAATAACGTTGACGAATTTAAACCATCAGGCGAGAGAGTAGTTTCCTGTGGTAAAAGATTTGTCGGCGGTTATAAATGGAGCATTAAGTGTGGGGTGGAAGCTTTTTCGAGGGATGACTAGTGTTTACATTGTTAAGCAGTCGGGGGCTTACGGCACATGTGGAATCATGTCTATAAATACCGCTCAGAACCGTTTGAGTATCTTGTCGACAGTACTCGACAGTAAGTGATGGTGTGGATTATGTACAATGCCGTTTTTGGTAAAAATTTGCCAAACGCTACAGACAACTTTCAGATAGTTGCTTTTAAAGTTTATTTCGTTAGAGTAGGTCAACCTCAGAAACGTTTTTAATTCTGAAGCTAATTAAAATTTACTAAGCTAGGGGTCTGTTTTTCAGCTTTAGCGAGAATATCCATTTAATGCAATCTGGGCGGAAAATTTAGCATTCCGGTAGTTATTCATTTTCTCCAATTTACAATTTTGTGAACACCCTTGTCTGGTATTGAATTCATAAGTGCAATCCAACCTTGGACCAATTCTTGGAATTGGATTAGTCCAATTCAATAGGTATGTACTAACTGAATTCCTGGTAAATATCTCGCAATGATTGATATTAACGTAGGAGTTAAAGCATGAGTAATGTTTCCTATTTGTGATGAATACAACGAATATTACATTTTCGCCTACTGGTTAACGTGGACATAATTGGATGTTTTTGTCTTAACACTCTCAAGACACGACAAAGTTCTGACTCATATTAGGCATCAAGGTCCACTGGCTGCTTTCATACGGCTGTCGCCCTAAACGGACTTTTATTTATTTGACCATTGTTTTAAGGTTCCCAATCCTTGTCAATGGGAAATTAAATATTGAAATTTTTTAACAAGACAATGCCAGGTCGTGTGTATGTGTTGCTCGTTGATATGAAACAATAAAGAAATTCCGAATAAATCAAACAGGGAGAGTCTTGAAGATGTTAGGTAATTTCCGCCGTTACGTCAAATTCACATCATAAGGCCAAGGTGACCAGCTAGTTTTTCAAGATTTTTTTACCGCAGAACTACCGTTTTTGCAGTATCTACCTAGCTTGTTACTATTGAAGAGGCGGAATGACGAAAATTCCACGATGAATAAGATAATCGTATATAGTAGTAGTTATGGTAGTGATTGCCTTAAACAGAAGACACGGATTTACATGAATCATCAATCACATTACGTAGTGGTTCGGACGATGATGGCGGAGCTAGCGCCTATGCATCATGGCGAAGATGCTCGGGTGCGAGCCAAGGCATGGCCAGACGTGGAATGAGCGAGAAGCATAGTGTGGGCCGAATGACGCC
This sequence comes from Noctua janthe, assembly GCA_910589295.1. Taxonomy (NCBI): domain Eukaryota; kingdom Metazoa; phylum Arthropoda; class Insecta; order Lepidoptera; family Noctuidae; genus Noctua; species Noctua janthe. The sequence goes on from OU342560.1 coordinate 9,467,767, forward strand.
GAGCGAGTCTCGAGTCTCGACGCGGCGTTCGAACGTGAGGCTATTTAAAACTGTGCGCAGGCCCCCTGGCGCCGAGTCGAGCGACGACTAATGATCAGTGCTGCCTTGTCTGCCGTTGAGTGTGTAGCGACGCTGTGATCCGTGTTTACATAAGAACGTTTCAGTGTTTGTTTAGTTTCAACTATTTCACAAAACACACAACGCTAAAATGGCTGACAGTGGTCTGAAAAGGAATATTCCCATCAAGCTTGGTGACTTTTCTGTCATCGACACTGAATTCTCCAGCATTAGGGAGAGGTTTGACGCCGAAATGAGAAAGATGGAAGAAGAAATGAGCAAATTCAGATCGGAACTCATGAACAGAGAAAGCAACAACTTCTTCAAAAGTACAACTAGGTATTTATTTATTTTTATTTTCTATGTATATTATATATAATTATAGTTTAATTTAACATTATATTAACTTTAGTCGGTAATATTCGTTTTGTTTATTATAAGACAGTTTATATCCAGTCGAGTCCTTAATTCTTCCTTTCAAGTTGAACATGACAATAAACGCATGGAATTTTAAATTGGACATTTGTCAAGAGGGTGAATAAACCGAGTTGTCTCATGACTATAATATTATTCCGTCCGTAACAGTTACTTTGCCGGGCTTGTTTCCTAAACGGGAATCTTGAATTAAGGAGTTTGGTAGTTTCGCAAGACAGTCGCCCACCTCGGCCGGATCGGCTGCTTCAAGAAAGTTTGTTGAAAAGGTATTATTCGGGATCAGTCCGCGGAACGGCAGCAACTGCAGACAACTCAGTCGCCTCCATTTAAAGCGTGCAGCGATACGTAAGCCCGACGCGGGATGATGTCATAAATAGAAATAGCGCCGGTTGCGCGCCTCTAAACCAGAGAATTTTGTAGCTAAAACACAGTAAACGCGTAAAATTGTAAACACAATGTATGCGCAAAACGAGGGCTTATATAAGCGAACCCTGCGCTATGAATGAGCCAAGGACTACGCCGCTCATAGAGGAACGTTGCAAAAAAATCTTACATAGAAAATTGCCATCGTCTCGTACAGAGCTGCAGTTTTTTTGTTAACTGTACAATCATCTTGAATATCAAGGTTGGAGTCGACATATGTCACGTGTTTAATTTTCCACAAGACTTCATTATTTAAATTCAAAGGTTATCGGAGATGCATAAAATTAACCAATTAAGTAAATGCAAGAAGTTGATATCACACCTTGGATTATAGGGAAAACGCACACCGCCGAGAAAACCGGTTTACGATTGTTTTATCAACACGGGCATTGAAGTTATATAGTTTTGTTGGCGCAAATGCACTGAAATTATGTTTACGGCATGAATACATGACCCACTTGGAGCGAGTTGGTTCTGTTTCAGCCGCAAGTCTAGTGATGCAATACCAGCCTTCACTCGGTCTCAGTAGCATTCAACATCTCGCAGCGCTGCGTAGGATGCGTGCCCGTCAACCTTATTCATATTAACACATGTGGGCAGTCAAATATGTATGGAGGCAATACGATTTGTATACGACATAACGAGCAAAATAAACAACGATAGGACTTGCTAACACCACGTCACTAATATTTTTAGGATCTTGCTCAATTTCGTTCAAGTGTGGGCTTACTGGTCCGCCCATGTTCCATTGGTTCCGTGTGGGTTGCGTTACAGTAAGAACTGTTTGGACATATTTGGCGGTAGCAGCTGTTAACAAATACCTACGTACTTAGCAGAATGATTAAAGTTAAGGCGACAATTTTTCACTTTGTCTGGTGGCTACCGAGACATTGACGTCACTTGCTGTTTGCAATGCCCATATTTTACGCTGCTATAATGTATGCCCATATTTAATTGTATGCTTTATCGTATGTATTACTTATAAAAATATGTAATATTATACCTGCTTTCTTATAATATTTAATAATTTTAAGTACTAAGATAAATAATAATAATTTTAATTGAGTATTTCATTTTCAATAATATTCATATCGCATTCCGTTTAGGTGTTTAATGTTTATGATTATTATGATGTTTCTCTTGTCCATATTTTACAGTTGTATAACGGTCTGTTTCGTCTCGATGACTATAATAATCATTGATGACGTAAACTTTATTGGTTTAATATTATACTCTCATAAACATTTTCTCTGGTTGATTTGATACCCCTCGTTTACATCTGGTTTATTGACTAGGGCTGCCACTTTCGAGTGAATAACATTAATCTGGGAGATAAATATTTGTAAAGAACTGATTAAGGATTTTTTATTAAGCAGGTCAGTACAGAGGGTCAATGAAAAACACCTAATAAAAATGGCTCCTGTATCGATTACTCTGAAGTTGTTAATGTACTTATAAATTATAGTCATGACTTCGCTGTACCAAGGTACGGTTCCTCCCAGTACTTAGAAGTAGCAATCCTACGCTCAATTAACTTAACAGCCGTTTATTCCCGTCCGCCCCAACTTGTATAAACGACCTTAAACTACCAGATCATACTAAATAATATTGTAAATACTTAGCAGTGATGGATTTCATATTATTACTTACATTGTTAAATATTGGAAAGAAAATGTGTCGTTATGAGAAAACTTATTCTAAATTTCCCCAAAGGAAAGTAAACTTTATTATGGCCTTTTATACGCTCAGAGTGATTTCAGGCTTGGGCATAGACAATAACTTGAATGAAAAAGTTTTTCATGGCCAAGATATTGTCCATCACTACCTTACAAAAATATAAAACTGTTTCGAGCTTAAAACTAACAACATACGTTGCTTTTTGCATGTCTTACAATTTCGAATCTGTTTCCTCCGGAGGAGTAACCAAGTCATCGGAGAGGTAAAAATTCTACCATAAATCTATCTACTTATTATTGTGTATGTAATAATGTATTTTATTAGTATGTAACAGTAGTTTATTTTATACTGTGGTTATAGTACGTAGGTACGCATTAATAAATGGTTGTTGATATATTAATCATGTACTTATGCTTGCAGTAGTTTAGCACCTGTAAAGGGCTCATTATACAACATGAACTTACTTAGTACTTGTGTATTTATCACGTGTATCGCATGTATCAATCTTGACATTAAGACAAAGTATAACTAACGTTGGAACGTATTGATTTATGTCTACTTTAGTATTCGAAGGTTGTTGATGAAAAACAAATTTTCAGGGCCGGACGAGAAACTGTAATTTATTTGGGTTTTCCTTTTATCAAATGACAGATTATGTAGTTACCTATGTATTCACAAGACAAAGTGATTGAAACGTAACCGCAGACTTGGTTAGAGTATAAAAGTATTGAATAGGTACCCCGACTTAATGGATTAATAGTGAAATCACGATTCACGACGCATTTTATCATTAGCAATCGTATACTAAACGCTTTGAGGCAAATTGTGCCCGTAATTCAATGGTAATTAAAGGTTCTATATCCCGGTAGAATTTACATCGTGTATGTGGGTTGCTTACAAAGCGTAGGCAGGTGGGTAGGTACTGGGAAATGGTGTAAGTGTAAATAAAGCCGTGATTGTTTAATTTGAGCCTTACACCAACAAGCCCGCCTTTGTTTAGCTGCAATATTTGCAGCTCGCTGGGACGCAGAGAGTTACGACCGAGACAAGTACTCAGCCAAGGCTAGACTGAATAGAAAGTTAGATTTGCATTCAAGTGAACTAAAACTAGACGGAATAAGTTACGACCCGACCGGGAAACTTTAGGATTGTAAACCGTTTAATACGAAAATAATGTTTTAGACTTGTTTCCTGTACTGAGTCAAAGGAATCTGACTTATTTCACACTTTACAGATTCTTTAGATACTTGCTAATTAATTCTGTTAACCGTATTTGAACGGTGTAGGAATTTGTTTTGTGTGTCGAATGAAACCTAATCCATTTAGCATTGAAGTTATGCGATTAGCTGCCGGTCGGTATGTGGTCGACCGTACACGTACAGGTTGGTACCTTGCGGTACGGTGGGCAAAACAAATAGTTAACCTACTTTGTTCGCATGTGCTTAACAATAAAATTATAAGTAGTGATTGAAATAAGAATGAATTCAGCTGATTTAATCGTATTTTCCTTACAATTTTCCGGACACCACGTGGTCCTAAGTTTATTTAACATTAGATCAACAAACAATTTTTTTGGCCACAATACATACTTGTCTTTTGTACCTACCTACCTACCGCCCACTTGCACAATTGATCACAAATTACCTACGTCGATACAAGTGCCCCTCTAATATCGATGAGCTCATTTTGTTGACAGTGACCTTGTATCTGCGGTGATGACTTGCGAATGACATCAGCTGTTTTGTTGAAAAACGTAAAATGTTATGTTATGCACTGGCTGAATTGTTCACGGGTCATAGATTATTACTTGCTCCCAGTGATTGACTCAGATAGTTACCTACCTAGCCTACACTCTACAGCATGATACCGTACATACCTATATGGATTCGAAGTGTGGCTACGAATTACAAGAAATTTTTAAGTGTTCACAAACTGGAACAGAAATGGCAAAGAAATGCTGTATTCGCACCTAATTTACTTAACCAACATCCGTTCATGAATACTTAAGATATTTTTGTAAACCTCTTTTAAGGCAATGTACCTACCACAACCTATCAACACTACATACACATGTAAACCGTTTTGGAATGCATGCTAAATAATAACAGCCGCTCGGCCCGATCTTTAGCTTAAGCCGTGCTTGCCTGAGTAGGTCTATGGATGGGTGACCGCCCATTACATACCGAGTTTCCTCCGTGCCTCGGAAAGCATTTTAAGCCGTTGGTTTCAGCTGTCATTTGTAGATCTTTGACAGTTGTTACAGGTAGTCAGTGGCCCGAAAGTCTGACAACCAGTCTTACCAAGGGGTATCGTATTACCCAGTACTAACTGGGTTGTGGAGATTAGATAGGCAGTCGCTTCATGTAAAATACTGGTATTCAACTGCATCCGGTTAGACTGCAAGCCGACCCCAACATAGTTGAGAAAAGGCTAGGCCAATGATGATGATGTTTACTATGTCAGTAGGCATTATTTTGTAGATAAGGTACTACAAAAAAATAACAACTACCATTAGTTCCTTTTTATCACATTTCATTAAGCTAGTTAACAGTTTATTATTATTGCATGCAATCCACGTGGTCGATAGTGGATTGTAAAAGAATAGCGTGTAGTATTTCGCATGCCCGTAGGTAATCACTTTTGCTAGACTGAATTTAATAGCGAGGTATTTTTATGTTATCAGAATGAAATTCATTTTCAAATTGCTTCGCTAGTTTTATCAGTTATATGTCTGGGTAGTTTTAGAATCGATACAATACCGTCAACGACCTCAGGGCTATGTAGTATAGTTGTAAAACTGACTGTTGTTGTAACTAGTTCATATCGTAGTTAGTATTCTTTGCATGTAAGTGTTACGATGTTCTATTTAGATATTTTCCATTCCATATGTAGTTGAGTTGATTTGCATAAACATAAGCCACATGGCAATTCAAATCCCGTGTAGCCATTAGAATGTTATAGCCATGTTTGAACAATTCACAACTACACACATTTTTGGGTCTTTCACTAGTCTCTTGAACTTTAGATGTTCTTTGTTGAGACTGTCGAGGCTACGAGTGTCAACGTTAATCAAATTATGTGCTTACAACAGACTAGTAGAGCACCCACTTCGCATACACCTACATGATTGTCAATAAACGTTTCTACTTCGCTAAGGTTATCTCTCAATGTCACCACTTAAATCATACCTATTATTAATTATTACCTAAGTACTACTAACTTTGCAAATACTTGTACACTACGACTCGAATAAAATGCACGGATTTAGAAGTTTTGGTGGTATATTGGGGATATAGGAGTCAACATTCAAACCACCAAACAGATAGTTTCCTGTAAGATTTGAAATAGATATTTACCAGTCGGTGTTGAAACCGCAGTAAAATACATTTAGAATTTAGAACGAAACCCAAATCTTCCGTGTTTGGTGGTTACGTAATGGACTCCCCGGCGTGTGTGTGGAAGCATTAAGTAATTCGATCGTTGTGATGTTCGCAGCAGCACTACACAGTCCCAGCACAGTGACAGCAGACAGTTGGCCGAGCCCAGCCATTGGGACAGCCTCAACTCGCCCCTGATCCAGGACGAGGGCGACGGCAAGTCACTGAAGCTCCGTTTCGATGTTAGCCAGTACACCCCTGAAGAAATCGTCGTTAAGACTGTAGACAACAAATTATTGGTGAGTATCCATACTCCTCGAGTCTAAATAAGACAAGAATTTCCAGTAGGCTTACCTAACCTACTTCATTTAAATGTACATATCTATTGTGTGCTTCCCGTTTAAACGTGCTCAGTAAATTGTCTTATTCATGCTCTTCCATCAGTTCAAAATTTAAATTTAAGTGCCTACTTAGGTCTTATTTGTATCAAAAGGGTAAATATAATCGGATTTTGATTTATTTATAATGGTTTCATTTGCAGTGCTCGCTCCGCACCATTAAAGGCTAAAGCTTGATTCCATTAGGCGCAGGCGGAGTTCAGTTAGGAATAAACGCAGTCTAATAATGCCAATAGATTTACATTCTAAAATGGATCTATTAAACTTCCTACTCGGGCATTGAACCGAATTAATTTTAAATAAAATACAATATTGCAATACTTTAGAAGAACATCCACATCTGATATATGAAGATATACAATGTATTCATTAGGTTGTTAAGAATTATATTGCAAAGTAAATTCACAGCCAACTCTCGTTAAATTTATGGCAACTAAATGGTTACCAGTTCGCGCAATTTGCTCAACTACCTACACAGTACAGCTAGATACCTACTGGTGTAGGTTTACACAAATATTTGGCAATGGGGCGGTTTATATCCACACAATGTTCGGTTGCCGTTTGCGTCATCACTGAATTCCTGACTTATTTTAGGCAGATTGATCACAGCTCCACTGACACGTTTAATGACCGGTTTCACCAGAAGCTATAACAGAGAAACATCCAGTCCAGTAAACATAGCCACTGTTCCGTGAAAGAGAAATGTAGGTTTTATAATACTGATAAAATTCAGTCGTAGAGATTTATGTGGACAGCACATTAAATATGACGTTGTACAATATTATCATCATGCTACCTATGTAGCCACCATGTAGGCACCTCATTAGTAGGACGCTAATATGCATATAGGGTGTCTCAATAGACAAGACATCAACGCTCCTTCACTCTTATTTTCTGTCACGGTCTAATGAAGATAAATTATCTGCGAAATAATGAAGCGTTTATTTACGTATTGAGTGTGAAAAAATGCCCGAAACTTCTCAGAGTAGGCACCATGCCAACATGAAAGTATCGCTGTTGTGCACACAAAACATTTCATTTTTTTGTATCGGGGTCAACGGTGTCGTAGGGCGTAGCCAAAACACAAATTCTCGAGTTACAATAAATAACAGGAGTTGTTTGGTCGTATTTCAGGTCCACGCCAAGCACGAGGAGAAGTCCGACACAAAGTCGGTGTACAGAGAGTACAATAGGGAATTCCTGCTGCCCAAGGGCACCAACCCCGAGGCCATCAAGTCGTCGCTGTCGCGGGACGGCGTCCTCACCGTGGAAGCACCGCTGCCGCAGCTCGCCATCACCGACAGGAACATCCCCATCCAGAAGCACTGAGTGCACTCGCTAGCCGTCCGACATGACAGCAGCTATTCCATAATACTGTTAATAATTTATTTTAATTTACGTTTTATAAATTTAAGAGGAGCAATTGGCGATATTTATTTAGAATCTTTTAGAGAATCTCAAAATTTATTAACACCTTAATGATTTTATTGGTCAATTAGTATTCTCGAAAATTCCAACCAACGATATTGAGCACAGTTTGCATGTTGAATGTTGCTTTAGCGACATTAAGCTTTCTCGATGAATGATAGGAGATGTATTCAGGCAATTGTTACTTTTGTTTTTATATTGGGTATTACGATGAAGTTTAATTTGTGTCCTATACGATTAAGTAGCTCTAGGATCACTAAAAATTGGAAAGATATGGCCTAGAAGAAATATTTCACTGAGCTTAAACGTGTTCACGAATAATGAATTGATACAACTTGTACTTTGATATTATAAACGGCTACTTGGCAAATAGGCTATGACAACGATTGATAAAGTGTCTTATACTTATATGTGCAGAAGTCCATTTTGCTTAACACTACCTGCAATGAGCAGCTATAACAAGCACGTTATACTACACCAATTTAACAGCTTTTAACATAATACACATTTATATTTTAGTACAAACAGTTGTTACGAATGTTTTAGATGTCAATAAAATATAAAAAGCTTCCTTTTTATTTTATTTTAACCTAAAAGACGAATATTACTTTGTTAACCAAATGCTCCAGAATTATACTGGATATATTAAACACAAAATGATACATAGGTAGGTATCTAGAGACATTAAAATATATTCAAACTATACATAGCTATCTAGAGACAATGATAATCCAACACAAATCGATACAGAAGTAGTAGGGGACGAGGTAAATACACATAATAACTCAATTCATCATTCCTTTAAATGCACTGTATAAGGAAACAGTCATTGTTATAATAACAAATCGAGTATTTATCTAATGCCTACATACCTAAGATTATGAGTCACGCACGTCAGGCTTAGGATAGAAATGGAATATTAAGTTACCAACCAGGGTCACATTTAGCCGATTTTGACTTAAATCCCTTGATATTCGAATATTATTATTTGTGAGACAAGTCAAATCTAGGTCTTAGCAAAATATCTGTAACAACATCAGTGTTGTATTTAAGGGGTAAGCATAGGTACTTAGTTAGATACACCAATATTTCCCAAGTTATGTTTAAGTTCTACCATTATTTTATCTTGCCTATTGTCAAAGAAAGTGAAGAGAAAATCAACTCCATCTGGGAAACTTTTTTTCCGACATATTCTTATTGACCAGTCAATGTTTCTGTAAATACCTACTTTGTAAACAAACAAAAAAATACGTGTCCAATTGAGAATCTCCTCCTTTTTTTTCGTCGGTTAAAAATTCAAAGCACACTAATAACTAACTTTACTACGAGACGCAAAGAAATTCACATACAGAATTACAGACATATTCAGATCACGTAACCATGTGACTAGACTTACAATACAGATTACAGACACACATTGGAAAGTCATTATGAAACCACATGGCTTAACACATGCGAAATAAAGGAAACGGACATCGTTATTAGTAACAGTCGGCGTAGATCCTATGTTCATGTTCGGGCAGACCGGACGATGACTAAGGTGAGCAGTCAGCCAGTCATTGCGCAACTATTCGTGTCACAAACGAATGAAAAGGTCATTGTTTAATGTAACGCGCCTGACAACTGTACACACAATTACAAGAATACCCGAACACTTGAAAAACATTTTTCTGGGTATTATTCGTTACTGTATTGGTGACTACAGAAATGACGCGGTTCTCTTGTTCCCCTCATATGGCGTTTCAGGGCAGTGTTTGTAACTTATCTTGTCTTTGTTGGTTTGTGAGACGGAAAAGTAGACAAAAACTATTGATTGTAACTGTTAGAAATTTGCTGCTAATAGAGGCCTATTAGCAGCAAATTTCTAATAAGACAAGCACATTACTGGCGAATGATGAGTGCTCTGTACACGTCTTAGTGGAAAACAGGCGTGATGTTTTTATGACTCATTCCTCAAGATGACCTAAATAAACATACCAATCCCCACAATTAGTTTTAGTTAATGGCATTGTCACACTGTTATTCTGTCGACTGTGGACACAACGGCATAGTGTGAAAACATGTATGTGACCGTTTTAACTGCCCGTCGAGGAGCGATATAGGGAGAGAATAATCTGTTAAGTAGCTTAGTAGGAATGCACTACAGCATGAATTAATTAAATTGCTCAGTAAAGTTAAAGCGACCCATTTCTATTTTCATGCATTATTGGGGGGGGGGGGGGGGGGGCTTTATTTGTCCTCGGTTAAATACCTGTGTTGCAAGAACTCCTTAAATTAATCTAGCCGAGCTACGCTAGTATACATGGGGATTAACAAGTGGACTAGTATGATTTGGCCATCAGCCTTCTGCCTGAAACTTAGAGAAAAGCACAATAATACTGAAAAACTAAATTCTAATGTTAGCTAATTCGCTAGCTGGTAGGTATTATAAGAGGATCTACACGACTTAATCGAGAACTACCAAGCCAAAACCTGGATGAAATCCGACCAAGATAAAATTATTGATAGCTTTTCTTTTAAAAGGTTCACAGTGGTCTAAAATCAACAAAAATAATAATAATTTTGCTACACCAAAACAAGAACTTTTCTATGATACATAATGTTAGTTTATCAACACTTACCAACAAAACAGTCAGATGTATCCACAGAATTACGGAACAATGATAATGTGAGATGGGTAGTAAAACAGTGAGACTCGTCAAAGATATCTCCTTAGACAGCGCCAAAGCGCATGCGTCATCGTCTAACAAACTCATTGGCATGTTCTTCGGCCAGATGCTATTGGCGCCACTTGTACCGATTAGCAACCCATAAACCATGAGTGCTACCACTGATATCATCAGTGGCTTCTGCTATTCCCAGAACAAGATACCAATCAAATGGTTAATGGAAATATATTCCTACTAAGTATTTAAAGTAGAAGGTCTATAATACAAGATGTAATTTTTTTTTTTCTACGCGTCTATTTATTCATTACCATTAGTCATGGTTTTCCCGTTATGAGTAAACTGAATCCCAAGGCTAATTAATAACATTTCTGCAAAATACTACAAGGTCTACTGCGAGGTCTATAGAGAGTAAATAAAATTCATAAGGACAAAATAATTAACAGATTTTAATTCTGACTAAAATTATGTTCGTGTAACGCCAACAAGGCCCCGGTAATTACTAAGAAATGTTCTTATTACCGGGATAAAGTCCGCGTCTTATTACCGATATTATCAGCTTGGTCAAGTCGGCCGACTATTGCAATCTGCTGGTAAGTACTGTATCAACAAAGATTACTAATAAAAACAGAAAGGTACAAGTAATTGATGTTGACGCCAGGAGCTAAAGTGTTTTAAGAAATGCAACGAAATTAATCAAGTGTTTTATTGGCTAAGCGACTGTGTGAACATGTCGACGCATTTTTGTGCGCTTACGCAGATAATATTTCGGGAAATGATTGCGTTGAGGTCAAGTGCAAAGTCAGTACGTTATGCGCGTCGGTTGCTATGCTTCATGGACGAAAATATTTTGTGATTTATGGTTTTGGTGAAAATATTGATGAGAAATAGTGAAGACTGTTGAGACAGAATTGAACTCTAGCAAACTTTAGATATTTAGAGTTTTGCAACTGCCTATCCCAATAACACAAACACACCGTAACGATACGATACTTACCTATGTATAACGATATATGACAAAACAAAGTTTCATGCAACGCATGAGTGCACCAATGAACACACCCACGTCGCATCCTAAGCATGAATAATGGATATAAATGACGTGCAATTAATTATAAACGAGCTCTAATTACTCCGGCCAAGTCCCAAATGCAACTGACTGCAGGTGACAAGGCCGTCAACAGACTGGCAAGTGACACTCATAATTTTCGATGTACCTACGCGTCTAATCTGCCATGATGTCTGTCGAAATCAGTGAATTATAGGAGGGATAAATGTGATATACAATTCTAAAGTGGGCCGACTATGCCGTTGAGAGTAACGCTCATTTTGTCTTGTAATGAAATACGTGAGTTAAGATTTAGTATTGTTGCTCTAGATACGATACGTGTTAAAAGAATTAAAACATCAGTCAAAATATGAGTTAAAAATAAAATTTTCAAACGTGTGTGGTCTCACTGTTATTGTGACTCAATACCGTCTAAAATTCTTTCTTGATTAAAGCTCGACGTCAAAGATAAAAAAAACAAACGGTAATTAAAATGGTTGAAACATGAGATAACAGTGTTATTTGCGGCCCATACGAATGTCTGTTATTTTGAAAGACATCGAAAATAACTGTACTTTTAACAATTTGTCCTTAAAAATTAATTAGACATTCGAAATAAACCTGTCACAAGTGAAATTAATGATGCTGTGATTTTTCACAAATTTGAAAAAAAAAAAAAAATACAAATTTTTGGCAAAACTGCAATGTCAATTGTTTGTTCGGCGCATTAAATACCGAAGAATACATAGCAGTTTATCCATTCATGACCGGTGGATGCGGTCACGCAATTATAGTCAGGGTGACCCTTATAAAATAAAAAAAATAAATTTACTTTCGGAAGTCGGTGGTTTTTTAATTTTACCGTTGTTAGTGGTTGAATCCCACACAAATTCTTGTCATGATCAGCTTTACATTAAAACTAGAAGTTATTAAGGCATCACCGTGTCATCAACATATTCCAAAAAGAAAAATACCTAACTCATAAACGTTGCGGTCGCATTATCGGTTGAAAAATGTTCTCCCATCACACGTTAAGGCAATGCTTGTACAGTCCCTAATCTTTCCCATAATTGACTATGGTGATGTGTGCTACTACGACCTGAATGCAGATCTGCTCAACAAACTTGACCGACTTCTTAATAACTGCATTCGATTCGTCTTCAATCTCCGCAAGTATGATCATGTATCTACGCATAGATCGCTTTTAAGATGGCTGCCCATCCGGCAGCGCAGAGAATTGAGGGCTTTGACAACCCTGTTTTCTCTTCTTCACAAAACCACTTCTCCTTCTTATCTGACGTCTAATTGTCAATATTTATGCTCTGCGCACAGCAAGAATCTTCGTTCTGCTAATAATTGTCTTTTACGATGTCCTTCTCACCGCTCTGGTTTTATAAAATCTTCTTTCTTTGTCCAGGCGGTTTTCCTCTGGAATGCGCTCCCTCAGAGTATCAGGACGGTGACCAGTCAGTTCACTTTCAAAGTGAAAGCTCGGGAATATATACACAAGAAGTTAGCAGATTCGTCTCTGAACTAAGTTGTTGTAGTTTTTCTTGTTTATCTCTCTTAACTTTATAAAGTTTAATATATGTATGTATATAAGTATTTATTCTTATATGTTTTAGTTATAAATATTTTCTAGTCTTTTTTTTCTGTTATTGCACCTACTGTATATTGTCTCTGCATCACCCTAAGGTAGACTGGTAGAAAATGCCTATGGCATTAAGTCCGCCTTTGTACAGTTTTTTTACTTGTGCATAAAGTTTTAATAAATAAATAAATAAACTACTCGAGCAAAGTTACAAAAATATACAGGGTGGAAGGTATACCGACCCTAAAACGGTTACCACGCCACGTATTCAGTACCTAAATCATACCACCCAGATATAAATTTTTTGTTGGTTATTAAAAGCTGCTGTTTCCTACAAAACTACAATACTACACGATCATCATCAAATGTATGGAACAGCAGATTTAAAAGAAATTACCGATGAAAAATTTCTATGTCGGTTCAGAATGATGTACTGAATACGTGGTAACCGTTTTAGCGTCGGTCTCTCTTTCACCTTGTATATGGGACCACCGCGCGGTCTTCCTCTACAAAATCAAAAAAGAATCACCTAAATCGGTCCAGTAATCACGGAGATCGGTGTACATAATTGAAAAAAAAGATGCTGGCCAAATACATATCCTCCTTCTTTCTGTACCCGACTGCGGCGAAGCCCAAAGGAGGGTTATTTAAGTCGGTTAAAAATAAAGATATATAGGCACATTTTATACTGTGTTGAGTTTGCAATGAAAAGTTTTCTTTTAATATTTTTTTATGGATAATGCTAATGAATCAAATCCACTGCCACCTTGCCGCAACATCTTTGACATGATGTCAATCTTGATAGTTACTCGACGTAACCTGTCTAGTTGAGGAATGTCCATCATGCACGGGGACGGAGTTGGGGGACAACCCAACAATTAAGGATGTCTTTTAACTCTATAGGCATCAGGTAGCATCCAATCAAAAAATTATATAATATAAGAGAGAAAATCAAGTTTTAGAATTAACTATGATATCTATAAGGACCGTTATAATAATTATTTAAAAATTATGTAAAAACTGGACGAAACTGTCGTAGTTTCAATGTATTTCTGTTTGTTTGAAACACTCCTTGGCTGAAATGCTGGAAGCAGCATGACCACCAGCACGAAATCATGATTTAAAAAAATGTGCTTGATGCCCACAAATCTGTGAAAAAAATATTTTGTCCTTTTTTGCGCATAATTTTTCGCTGAAAATATTGTTTTGATCGCTTTAAAAGTCACCTATTTAGCGTGTTTGCCTTGATAAAATTGATTACGTCGTAAAAATGAAGTTTTATGTGCACTTTTAAAAAACAAAGACGGAATTCATATGGCTATAAAGATGTCGCCACCAGGTTTATTAAGTACAATATACTAAAAACACTTGTTTGAGCATAAACAGTTCTAAACGAAAATATTTTGTTTGTTATCTGAAAACAATCCTTTGGTATCAGAAGTATTATTGTAAGAATAACATTACTTTGTTATACACAACTATACGAGATATGTTACTTAAAAGATTTTAAAGTTTATATCTTGAAAATAATTAAGTATAAGTGCGATGGATCGTATACACCGTGACTTTTTAGTCGTCTTACAACGGCAGCCCACTTCATGTATCCAATGAATAATAAACATTCATAAAAAAAATAGGTATTTATGAGATTTTAATAATTTAAAATAAAAATATTATTCTGTATTATGACGCATGACGTAGTTAAAACACCCTGTTGCGAGCGATGCTCTACTGGACTCGAGTGCTGGGTAGGTATTGTTCTCCCGTTTGACACGTAAACATCATCAACAGGATGTTTCATAATTTTATTCTAATTTTTTATTATTATTTTTCTTTGTACTAGGGAAGATAAAAAAAAAATCGCGCCTAAAGCTATTTTATGTCGGGTACATTGAGTGGACAACCTTTGTAAGACGACTAAAAAGTCACGGTGTATACATGTCTTAACATATATTTACTACTGAAGAAGTCGCATACATGCTGTTAACGAAATACTTCAAAACTGTGTCTACCTATAGTATGGCAATATTAGGCATTCTCGGGTTGCACCTTCAATTCTTGTTACTTATGCCTTGCCTTTGTCAATTGATGACATCGGATTCGACCATTATTTTAATTGTGTGCAGAGCAGCTGCATAAACAAATAAAAATACAGAATTTCCGTTTCTCAGTCATGAGATTACAGAAGATATCTCAGCCCAGCCGAATTCAAATCCTTACACATACTAAATAAGAGTAATGAGAATCACACATTACTTTTTCACTAAATAAAAGAAAAACTGTTTGGCTTGGTAGGCCAGTAAACCTAGGGAGACGACGAATGCTGCTTCGGCGATATATCCGGCGACGATGTCCTGCAAGGACTTCTCTCTGAAGATGTCCGCAGGCCGGGGGTTGCCGTCAGCCACCTGAAATACATTAAAAAAAATAAGAATAAGAAAAAGATTCTACAAAATTTAACATTCTGCGATTAGTAATCACATTTAACGCACAGATCAGCACTTTTTGCATCTTTTTCCCTTTGTCATTTAGAATTGCAACTCATTAAAGTGAGAGGTGTAATCGCACGTTAAAGTGCTTCCAATACTTGATGCTTGCGATCGGTTATCTCGCTCCACCAAATGACGGCTTTGCGTGAGAGAATGAGATACTCGAAAATGATGATCCATCCGTGTAGATGTGATTTCACCCTAATAATACAGAATAATAAGCAGTAACTCATGGTAAGTTTAGATGTTTCTTTGAAAATATGTATGCAGTGTTTTCAATCATTGATAAGGTAGCATTGAGATAGACCGGTGTGTTGCGACTGAGGCGTACATGAACTGGATGGAGTGTCAGTCGTCCGGAGGTGAGATGGGAAGGTAACAGGACATCTCGACCCCATGTCTTCGTTAGGGCCGCTGACTCCCCGGGCAAGAATATTGTGGCGCGCACTTAACGAAATCATTATCAAGTGTTAATTTTCTGCTAAACCAATGTGAACGTTAAGAATTTCATCTTTCCTTTAGCGTCAGCCCCAGACCTCGGCTCCGCCCGGGGCCGGCATCCCATCGCAGCCCTAACGCCGGCACAGCGTGGAGAGTGGGACACACAAATACAGGCCTGTCCTTAGCTGCGGGCGAAGTCTGACGGTGGATGATGATGACGAACACAACAAACAATCTTCCTGCCTCACCTTATTCAGTATAATTTTCACTCTCTCCGCCGAGATTCTAATACTATCGATATTTTTAAGCATTTTCTTTGCCGCAATATTCAAATACACGCTTATGTGCGAGTCTGGTGGTTCAAATTTAATTTGTTCCTGGATTTTCTTGTATTCACGCAGAGTATACTGTAAGGTGGCTTCTAGTACGTATATTTGATGGAGGTGGGATCCCAATGCCGTTAAATAGTTTAGCATACTGGAAAAGAAACATTTTTATATTATTAGAAAAAATATTGAACATAGGCTATGCTATATTCAACAGTAGTTGGGATAGCGCAGTACATTTGAAGTTCTCGGCAACATTTTGTCGATAAACTACCCAAGATTTTTAAAATCGCAGAAAGGCAAATGGTTATTAACAGCGCCACTGTTACCGTGCTGCTGAATGCATCACCGTTACCTCGGTTTTATGTTAAGCTGTTGTCTATGATGAATTAAGATAAGCAGCTAATCACAATTCACACATGACATGCATCAAGCGAATAATTGATTAACAGGTTGTCATATCGCCTGTATTTCCCAGTTTTTAAAAATTCACTATTTGCCGTTGATTATGCAAGTTCTATTTAATAGGAGTCATCTGCCTAGCCTTTTCGTAACTATGTTGGGGTCGGCTTCCAGTCTAACCGGATGCAGCTGAATACCAGTATTTTACATGGAGCGACTGCCTATCGGGCCTCCACAACCTAGTTAATACTGGGTAATACGATACCCCTTGGATAGACTGGTTGTCAGACTTTTCGGGCCACTGACTATCTAACGACTGTCAAAGATCTACAAATGACACCCGGGACCAACGGCTTATCGTGCTATCCGAGGCACAGACCAACCTAGGCAAGCACGGCTTAACCTAAAGATCGACCCTAGCGGCTGTTATTATTTAGCCACGAGTTCTATTTAAGAGTGCCATTCTTTAATAATATAATATTATGGTCACAGTTACCTAAAATTGTCTGGCGTTTGAGTAGTCATAAAGACAGCTTTAATTTGCCAGTTCCTTTTATGAAAACTTCGGAGTCCACTCTTTAGTCTTTGTCGTTCGTATGGTAGATCCATGCCCAAATCTTTCATATCCTTTTCTTCTAGCAACAGGAACGTCCTCAAATCCATGCCAGTGTTCACAATGGTGGTGGTGAAATTTTCAAGATGCATACCATATAATAGATGCGGGATTTCACTCCTGTAATCCGGCCTGTGAATAGCATTCGAAGAATATAAACGAGGCTCCTTATGGAAAAAAGTGAATGTCTCAGTTGAAATATTGCTTTTATAATTTTAAACAGGCTCTTTCCCAACTACATTAAATGGTGGCAGTAAGGAACGCATCACACTTAAATACACCTTGAGTGTTACCATATGTGCTAATTTATTTCAACTTTTTAAATACTAGAAGGGAGTTTTTCCATATTTTCGGGTAACATTTATAAAAAATAATCAGTCCAGCCATTCAAAACTTTCTGCCTACCAACGAACTTAATTTTTAGGATTCCGTACCTCAAAAGGAAATAATGGAACCCTTATAGGATAACACGCGTGTCTTCAAAGATAGATTAATGAAATACCTTTTTCCTTTCTTAATTCCTGAGTAAAAATCATGCCAAGGCGGATCCGGAAAAAAAAGATCGTCCTGTTCCTCCGGAATTTCAAGATGTCTTTTTAATATGTCAACAATGTTACTGTATTCATGTAACTCTGCAAGGTTTAAAGCTGTGCGGTTATATTTGTCAACTTCGGTCAATCTCACACCTCTGGCTATGAGAATTTCTAATATTTCTGGTTGATTGTGGTGGGCTGCCCAGAACAGTGCCTGTAATTTAGTTTGATGAAAATGATTATCATGATTATTCCAAGTCAATACTACCTGAGAAAATCGAAAGTCGCCTTTACTGCAAGGAAAAATAGATGGTCGCCATGTTAAATTGTTGTGATGATAATATGTTGATGGTGCAGTAACTTTTGCTGATCACTAACATTTTATAAATTAGTTCATAGAATTAAATCTCACAGCATATGTTGTTTATACAGTCTCAGGGGCATCAAAACTATTACAATTCAAGAATAGCAAATATGGAACTTTCCAGAGAAGTATCCATCCCAGTAGTAGTTGTATCTAATCACTCTAGGAGTCTAGGTGATAAGTCCTTCTGTTGTAGCTTTGTTTACATTTCTGTTTTTACTGTTGAATAAAAATTTAACATTACTTACTGTCCATCCTTGAAGATCTCTTATTTCAATATTTACACCCATGTCTAGCAGTTTCTGCACAACGGCGACTCTGCCACATCCAATAGCTTTCATTAGAGGAGTCTGTCCATAATTGTCAATACAATTCACTCCACACTTCTTTTCTATCAAGTCTGACACAATGTTGTATATGGCTTCGCTGCTAGCACTGCTGTTTGAGCATGCACTCATTATGGGTGTCATGGCATCTGTAATAATGTGTTAATTGATTAATTACACTGACACAAAAATCAAATGCTGTCTCTATGCCATGATTGATTTTAGAAATCAATTATATTGTAATTACTGTAAGTTGACTGTTGACACTTGAAATAGCTAGTGCAAGCCAAAATATGCAAGTCAAAAAGTTGTACATTTTTATGAGACATCCATCAGCCTTTGATTAGCAGTAGGATCAGTTCAGTATCCATAACCATCCACAGCCTGACTTTACCCACTGCATAGGTAAAGCCAAAGGCCTCCTTTTGAGTCTGAGCCGATCTCCATTTCATACCTAACCCCATCCAGCACATGACACCTGAGATATATTATTGAGTCCAACCAATATATTTTAAAACTTACCAGCACGATAGTTGGGATCAGCTCCCTGGTCCAACAGGTATTTGACAATATGATCCTGTGCATGGAAACAAGCATGCATTAGTGCAGTCCAGCCACTGTCTAGAGGGTCATTCACATTGTTATTTAATCCTGAAATAAAGCAAAGATTTTATCTTTAGTTATATACCAGGTTTAATTAAATTCCAAACATTTATCGCACATTTTTTTCAATTGTTTCGTTTTTTACAGTAAATGTTATTCAATTTTATTGCAACGTTAACTTATTCCAATGGTTTACTAGACCATTGGAATAAGTGGATTCATTTTGTAATTGTCACATCAGGATCAGCTTATATAAACAGCTTCCCAATTATCATTATAAGGTATAATTCATAGAAATCATGCTTTTTACTTTACAGAATGATTGGTTGACTAGAAAAAGAGGATTATCATAAGAGGGGCACAGCAATACAGAAAGAATTCTAAAACATTTAATAATTTTGTAAGTTTTTGCCACACCCATGGTTAAAAGATGTTTTAATTATTCTCTGCGGACCAACCACCACCACTAGTGAAAACCGCCTTAGCTCACATACAATGGTCCACATGAAGGACTAAGTGCGGAAACCAATCCAGTTAACATAGAACATAGAAAATTTGTGAAAATTATCTGGGAATTGCAAGAATTGGTTCCACTCACGTGTAGTTACAATTTCTTCAAGATCCCTTAAACTCCCATTGATGATGGCATCCTGTATGTCAATTTCAAGCTTCTTTTTTTCATTTTGCTGATATTTGTAGTAATTTCTAGGCTGAAATATTAAAATGTTTAATTTAGGTAGGTTCTATTTTCTATCTAATAGAAACATTACTGTTTAACCATCACAAATAGGTGTCCACCATGTCATGTCTTTTAGTTATGACATGGGTCTTCCTAGTATAATTTAGATTGCTAGCTCTATTTGTAACTATCTGTCTTAGGAGTTTTTAAGGATCTTAGCAGCTGGTATTTTGAATTTTCTGCCTACACCCACTCGCCAGCGTGAGAAACTCATGGCTAAATATTAACAGCTGCTAGGATTGATCTTCAGGTTCAGTCACTCTTGACTAGGTTGGTCTGTGGATTGGTGACTGCCCATTGCCAACCCCGACAGAGTTGGGAAAAGACTAGGCAGATTATGGTTGTTATATGACAACCAAAAACACAGACATTTTTAGTTGCCGTTTTTGTCATAGTTGGGTTTTGGATTTCAAATTTAGTTGGGCTGTCTTAGGTATAATCAATGATTTTAAAAAAGAAAGGCTGTACAATACCATATGAATGATTAGCTCATGTCTACGGATATCAGATATAATGCATAGGTGTAAGAACCTATCAATGAAATCTATAGACCAACTGACCAACTCCTTTAATGAGTCCTCCGCCTTGCTCCATCAAAGGCACATTAAGCATCCACAAACTCCTAACAATATCCCACAGGTTATTTGCTTTAAAATAACCATAATCCAAGTAGGTATTATGATACTAAGTGAACCAATATGTGATCAACCTTCAGAATATTCCATTTAAATTGGTACCTTTACGAGGACTCATTAAAGCGGTCGGTCTATAGAACATTTAGCACTTTAACGGACTTATTGTTTAGAGATTTCTTGCATTCATTGTTGGAATATACCATCTGGATAATAAAATCGTACGGATTCAATAGTGGAATATGATATCAAGACGTATAGTAACCCTGAAGCTGATAATAAACCTGAGATCGATCCACATCTAGGTCTTACAATGTTTCAAATCTTGGTCCATATATGGGCTTAAAAAAACTCTTTCATAAGAGCTTACTGGATACGCGGGTGTATTACGTTACTGATTACAACATAAAGATTGAGATCTAGAACCAAATATTAAATAAATAGTTACCGGCTTTTCGTAGAAGCCGTAGTCCTCGTCGGTATCCGAATCTGACTCTCCACCCGGTCTACCGGGTAAATATTGTGCCATTACGATTTATTACTCTCAAGTATTCATAAAATAAATGATGCTTTCTCGTTTTTAATAATTTTTCATTTAAATAATTAGCTGGTTGAGGTTAGGTTTCCAATTCAATTCAAAACAAAACATTTTTTGTTACACCGTAGTATGACATTGACACTTCACACTGGACGAAATAATGTTGCCAAAAAAATATATGATACTAGTGCGTTCAAATAATTGAAGATATGTCGCATTTCAAAATATTAACTTTCACAGTTGCTGTTTAGGCTACTCATGATTTTGAGTATTCTTATAATTACTAAAATCTGAGGACTATAATCAAGGACAACAAAGGGGAAATAGTCCGATCCCTTATGGTATAATGACGTAAAGGTGACATTATATTTATATATAACATTTATATTATGCACAACAAGGCTTCGATCTGAGGCTTCGATTTAGTGTATAAATGGTTGTATGCTAACTTGACACTTGCCATATTCGCTTATGATTCCCTGAGAGTTTAGACCCATGGACTTAGTTCTAAGCCCATGCTTAGACCACAGGATCAACCAAACTTCAACTTGAAAGCCCACTCACGTAATTCTATCAACCATTATTGTCCTGTAATGCTGAAACCTGAATCTATCAAATATCTTGGCATAATTATAGGCCAACTTAGCTTCAAACAACACATTAACACTTTAGTAAAAAGAATCCGCAAATTATTTTTTTTTTTTTAAATCTACGACGTATATCTGGGTACTTCAGTTAATAAAACAGTTTAGTTCGCAATAGTTTATGATCAATAAAGAGACTCATCGATCTCGATTACCACTATTTTTTTTCCAAAAAATCGCGTTTCTTGGTAATTTTCTCTTTATCTCATCGAAATGAACTATAGGTAATAATAACTAATAACACAGAAAAGCTATTAACATCTATATCATAAATACATTTACAGAAATACAGTGAACATTCTCATTCCATGCAAACACCTACACACGTATTCATATACTATACTTTAAATAAATCACACTCATGGACCATTTTTCTTTATATTTATAATTTCGTTTTTTAGTTGTTTTTGTAATGTTAGTCATTACTGACTCTTTCAAAATTTAACGCATTAGATGAAAAAATGACAGATTGTGTCGACACAATGACAGATTTCTTTGCAATATCTGTCATTTTGTCGATTCTTACGTCAAAGAAATCCTTGTCTACGGTGGTCTTGCTACGGGGGCTGGCACCAAAATTATAGAAAAAAGTTCTCTTCGTCTCTTTTAAATGTGGCTTTGGACGACTGAACTTGGGCACAAGCTACTCTTCCCAATCGCATGAGAGGACTCGGCGTCTGCAAAATTTCCAGTATTAGTTTACCGGCCTTCATATCCTCGGTCCACGGCACTAAGAAATTAATCTCGAATGTCCTTTTTTTTTCGGATGGGAAATCATCAAATGACCTCCCCACTCTGGGCGGAGCGGAAGGGAGTGTCAGACTTGTACTGACTAAAACCCATCCATGTTCTTTCTTTGCCCTTTGTGTTCCAGGGCTACGGTATCTCTTTCGAACAGCCCCGCAGCCCTGGCAGGCATCGGCCCATGTGGACCCCTACTTATTTGCTGACATCTCTTTGAGGCGCACGTGGAACACGAACGCGCCGTCGACACGGCCTGTCGTCATAAGACGGCCGGACGGCGAGCTAGCCCATCTCGAATGTCCTGGCTTCCACACTGGTTGATTTTGAAGTGCCGTGCTTCTCCGAGGCTATCGATTATCGAGTACTCGATTGCTCGAATATTGAAGAACCCGACCATCTATTTTCCCAGAGACGGTAGGACGAGCCGCTCTTCAGAGTAGTTCAGAACAATCTACTGAACACATCTGCTACTACTGCTGAGCGTGTGCGCCTACTGGCTGTGGGTGAGTGGGAGTCGGGTCTTTGGCTTCATGCACTGCCGTCGTCGAGCATAGGCACATTGTTCGACGACTTGACCTTCCGCCTCGCTGCTGCTTTACGCCTTGGTGCTGCCTGCTGTTCTCCTCATCGCTGTCACTGTGGTGAAGCTGTCAACAACCTCGGTCACCACGGCCTGTCATGCAGCCGAAATGCGGGCCGTTTTGCACGGCACGCGAACATAAACGACATCATCCGACGAGCTCTTGTCACCGTCGGCGTTCCAGCTGTTTTAGAACCCCATGGCTTGGCACGCGACGATAGCAAGAAACCGGACGGCATGTCGTTGTTTCATGGAAGATGGGTAGGCCTTTAGTGTGGGACGCAACATGCGTCGATACTCTTGTGCCATCACATCTTCCAAGTTCGTCGTGCTGTGCTGGCGCTGCCGCTGCGGCTGCAGAGAACCTCAAGCGGCGTAAATATAGAAACCTTTGTGGTGTAATTTCGAGCCGTTTGGGGTTGAAACTCTGGGGTCTTGGGGTCCGAGAGCTCATAGCCTGTTAAGCCTGAAATTTCGAAACGCTTAGTTGACGCTTCCCACCGCCTAGCTGACCCAAGGGCTGGCTTTTACTTTGGCCAGAGGTTAAGTGTTGCCATACAACGTGGCAACGCCACCAGTCTCTTGGGAACATTACCAGCTGACAGCGTTGAGGAGGAGTTTTTGATGCCCTTTTATAGTTTGTTGTTAGTTTATTTAATTTAGGTTATTTAATAATTTTTAATTAATAATGTATTTAGTTAGTTTATTCAAATGAATTAAAGATATTTTAGTCATTATTGGCAACAAGTTTTATTGTTTTAAGCATTTTGACGTTATAAGTTAATGAGGCTGGTGTTGGTTGTTGTTGTTGGTGATGTTGTACCGTAACTTATAAAATCCAAACTTTTTTGTCTTGAAATTATTAATATTTTATATTTAACCTAGTTATTTTTGTCATGAAAAACTTTTTTACTTTTTACCTTTCTTTATAATTAAATTAATAATAAAATAGCTAATTACCCACATATTAAAGCTATTGTAAAAGAAAGCCTGGACTACGTTTCCACAGCCAGGATAGCCTGCGAAATTATATTTTGAATTTGCAGGTCAGTGTGAGGATGTATGTTTATTAAAAATATTATTCGCGACTGTAACGAATATGGCTTTACTGAGTTATAATAATTAAAAATCATCAATACAACCGTCCAAGTTCATTTAATCCCATTTAATGACTTTTCATGAAATAGTTATTTAATGCATGGTACAATAATATACTTCGATTATACCATTATTCAATGGGGTTAATGATTTGGCGAAGTAGCGCCCTCTAGAAATAGTTTTGCCTAATAATTCCTATACTCCCGATTTTTTTTCTAATGAATTTTTCATGACCGTGTTGCAACAAAACAAAAAAAAACCCCACTATAAGAGGAACCTGGTGCTTCAACTTTGATTGGTCATCGCTCATTGTTTACGTTATGCGACATATTTTTTTTTGGTTTTTGTTTGGCTCTAGATATAGAAATAGGTAACTCAAACTGAATCAAACCTCTTTGCTACGAACCCCATTTTTTATTGAAAGGACTGGACAATATTTGTCGGGTCAGCTAGTAAACAATAAACTAAAGTTCACGTAGGTACTAGACGGTACGGAACCTCCTACCTACTTGTACCAAATGTACCTAAACCCTTCACACAGAAGGAATCCTCTATTCACTTGGGTAGCGCCAGGCTACCTTAGCGCATCCTCCTTAATTTAATCTTGCCAAGATAGATCAAAACAATTAGTAATTTTATAATTTTACAACTTGTTTGTACTAGCAATTAAAAAAGCTTTGTGTTTGAATGAGTGGATGCCTACTTAGGTATGTTTGAAAACAAAAGCAATGAGTCTCAGTCAATTTGAAGAAAGCCGAGTAAAAAGTCTGAAGTACAATTCACGAGGTTGGGAGTTATTCTCCGCGTCGAAAGGTAAGGATAATAGGCAACAGTTCCAATTAGACGACGAGGGCGTTTGTTAACATTTAATTAACGTCAGGGAGCTATTGTGTCGGCGGCAGCGCAGACACCAGAGCCGAGCTTCGTTGCTATGTCTTGATGAGCTGCAGTCACAATGTTTCCAATTACAACCGTTTTTTCAGAACGCCACATCGCCTTAGTAAGCCGTTGGAACAATGGGTGGCTCGATTTTTATGCCGAGACATTAAGCGTTAACTAGAGGAGTTTTATAAACAAACTTTTTGTAGGGAGGGAGGTCAACCTGTATAGGTAGGTACGTAAGTAAGTAGTACAAGTTATCAATGAACACGTAACGTCAAGTTTAGTATGTTTTCATCTTGGATGCTGAAAACATGAAAGTACTAAACATAGACAAAAAGAGGGTACCTAGCTAAGTAAAGACGGTCTTAATTAGCCGTTACCAAAGCTTCAGAGATTGTTCATAAATCAGTATTTTTTTCAAAGTCATAATACAATACATTATAATATCACATAACGCGGGTTGATAAAAATCTAGCACGAAAAAATCTAAAACTGCTACGACCCAGAATAGTCACAAATATAATTGGACGGTAATTTTTTACTGGTCGTCGAAGAAATGTTTGTGAATGTAATAGGGATTTTTCTCAGCGACGTAGAAGGTAAAAGATTTGATTTATCGTAGTCGGTTGGTGAGGCGCGCTGACCACCCGGCCGGGCCGGCCGCTGCAGGGCCGCTCGCCGCCCGCCCGGACGCGTTATTAAACTTTTCCCCATATTAAACATTCCGGAGACGAATACATTTTATTGTTGCCTCGGACCGACGTCAGAGGCCCCTACAAAGCGAAACTCAAAGACGGCAATTGCGAAATAAATTGAAAGCAATTTGATATTGCGTTGTAAGTAATAGCCGTCAGAACCCACAAGTCTGTAAGAGACATTTTGTATGCAATTTAGAAAAATTTCAACGGGTCATTTGCTTGTAGCTTTTCGGTTGGATACTGGACTGGAGATTAATGGTTTGCTCGTAATAGATGGACATATGACTTGTAGTTCTTAGGTATTATAAGGAAATACTCTGTCTTCAAGATCTGAAGATGTACACCTAAGCAAACAATAATGTAATTATTATAAACTCAGTGAATGTGTACGTACACTGACTTATATATAGGTATAGATAAACCATCCAATTAGACGCCGGCTTTGTTAACTTTTAATTAACGGAGTTGTGTATAGAATACTGTAAAGGTAAATGACTACCAAGACAGGGCTTCTATCTTATACCTACCTACTACTCTTTTGACGCTATTAGTTAGAATGCTGTTGTAGCCATAATTCATTTGTCATACAATAAATCTTAAATAATTTGTTCCTTGGAATAAATAATTGCAATAGGTAGATGTTGGACTTACCTTGGTTTTGTTAATTTATTACGGAGACCAATCAAAAAATGATCGAGCGATCGATCGAAATATTATGTTGGATTTCTAGATTATAAACCCTCACCAGTTTCTTAAGGTGGCTGTGCACTCTCGCGACAAGACACTGAGACACTCCGAGACAGGGCCAGTGCGAGAGTGTTCAGCCAAACGAGGAACACCGACGCTAGACGAGCTCTCCTATTACAGTCTCGCACTCGCCCTGCCTCGGAGGGTCTCGGCGAGAGTGTACAGTCACTATAAAACCATCTCTAGGTGAGACAAGAAACAATAGAATCGAACCTGAAATGTTTTCTTGCCCTTTGATTAACTTCCCCCCACCGTCACTCACCATGGCGTCCACCTAAGCTGAAGCCTAGCATATGACAACAAAGTGGGTATTAAACTTTTTACCACCAACAAAACAAAATAATGTTAGTGCTTGAGCCTATATACCTAATTTACTTTTTACTCTGCCAATGTAAAAGTATCAATTCTGTCTACATTTAATTGTTTTTCGTCTCAGTCCATCTTGTAGACGTCTTCATCAGACGGGCGGTCTAATCCGAAATCTCATTTCCGACGAATAATTGTAGGAAATAGAGCGAGCCTCTTCATCGTGCTGAAAAAACCCTTGAGGGGATGAGATACACGTTATCTTAGCCCCTTTCACGAATATTTTTTAATAACGAAAAGTGTTGCCAATATCAATATTGAGGAGACCATTGGGATATTGCGAATTTTGTTACAGCAATAATGATGTAGGTAAGTAGGTAAGCCTGAAAAAGGACATTTCATTTAAGGTAATGTTTAACACTCACTTTGCTCTCGAGGTACCATGTTGTCTTGTCAACAAAACCTAAAGTCTAGATTGCAAACTATCTTGTAATAGAGCGATGTACGTTATTTGTTGGTGATAGCTTAAACAGGCCAGGACGCTCGTTCTGTGGGCTGTGCTATCTAGCTCTTCCCAACTACTTCTAATGCCAACGTATTTGACACAACATGTTCACAATTCAATAGGAAGTCGTGTCAAAACATTAATTGGTTATCCAAATATCCATTGTTACACTAACAAGCAAATTAATCAAGCTTATAACGGAATCAAGATTCAAGATCCGTGTTGTATTGCACGTCAACGATAAACAAAGGCGAGCTTGCAGGGAATTATATAGAGCCTTGTAAATTTATACATGAGTGTAGTAGCTAGCTAGTGTATAAGTAACCGAGGTCCACCTCGCTAAGTGATTGGATCGGTCCATTATCTTGTATCTGCTGATTTCTTCAGAGCACTCCAACTCTTTTGATTCACTCTAAGCAATGAATGTAAATGTGTGGTATTTATCTGTTTTATCTATAGGAAGAGTATAAAGGCTATCGTATGTAGGATATAGTCAGCAGTTATAATGAAATTGTTCTCTTATCTATTGCTTAAGGGTATGGGTATATTGAAGGCGATGGTATGCTCTCGTTGCCTCGGATTCTAATATCTTGTTCCTATATTATTTATTTGATACTAGCCTACTTTCTGTAGAATTTTTTAATTATTTGCTGAAGGAGTCAAAATATTCTTGTTTTCAGTGTAAGTCTACACACTCACCTCAGACATTTTACCTTCATGCAGGTTTCTAGCGCGTCTTTTCATGAACACTTTAATTAATTAGGACTCTAAACCAATCAATTAATCGCCAACCAATATAGCCAATGAACATGTCCACAATCACATATCACGTTCTTAGTTCAATAGTTAATTTATGTGCATACATATTTATTGCTTACGTAAGTACCTAGAAATATTGTAAGAGAAGCGAGAGAGTTACGAGGTAGACTTATGGCTTCCATTCACTGGAGGAGAGATAATGCTTGCAGGCAATCACATAAGTGGATCAAATAGCTGTAGTCCATTTGGATAATGAACTAGCGACTGTGTAGCCTCGCTGAGTTCTTTTTATTGTGCACTCCTTCATATAACTAATATTAACTATTTATTCTTTATCTTGAGATAGGGTTCAATGTTTGTAAATGATTGATTAAGCAGATTAGTTGATGTCGTTTTGCAAAGCTATTGATGACAGAACCTAAATCATGCGCCAATTCAGCTAATGGTTCTGAAATTATGACTCTGTTTGTCCAGAAAAATATCTTTAAGTACAGTAAATTATTAAAAAATCATAAGTTTATTTCCATCTTCAATTAATGAATGTTTTAAGTGAAATATATCAGAAGAAAACATTTATCAGCACACAAAACATGATACTATATTTAAATGTTATTTATAATTTCTCATTTAAGTAATACTGACATTTAATATTATTAAATCTGTTTGCAACAATATACGTTTAAGAGCCTTGCCAATTATGGCATTTTATGATGTCATGAACGACATAATTAAAACCACCAAAAATATTTTATTGTCCTTAAATAAGTAGGTAAGTGAAAAATGTAAGGTTCCCATTTACTGTACTTTCAACATCCGTAAATACATGTTTACGTTCATATTAAAAATACATTCGGGTTTTAAAGCAATTAACCATAAAAAACTGCATTAAAAAGAGCCAATTTAAAATGAATAAACGAGAACAAGAAAATGTTGTCGTTACTTTCAAAAAGATTTTTATAACACGCGATTGCAATTTCATAATGTACGTACCTATACCGTATCATAATACCACGTCGTGTTTTCAAGGGGAGTCCAAATTCAATTTACTTTCAATTAGGTACATTATATACACATAATGTGCATGAATACTTACTTCCTACTACACTGTCACATTTTTTTTTTAAGTTCTTACCTTAAAAATAACGTAACAACGAAATGACTAAAATAAATAAAGTTGGGCATCTAGGTAACGTACATATACACAAACATACATTATAATAGCCAGCCGTAGAGTACTCAAAGTGGTATCTGATCAATCCATTATCGCCGCTACCCTGTCCAGGAGCTGTTAGGCCCAAGTTGGCGACACACATTTTCCATTTCCCCCCTGTCCCTACACGGCCCAGTTCCGCGTCTTCCATAATTCAATCCATACTGAATCCATTGTGTGAATTTGTGTGACGATACTACTCGATAACGCCTATGTGTTGCGTGTTATGTAAGTATTTACTAAGGGGCTTGTTATTTGTTCAATACATCTAGGTGGATGAACCTAATTCTGAAATACTTTTTATTTTGAACAGATAAAAAAAGTTTATAACGACCTATGTCAATAAACAAAATGTTTTAAAGAACTCTTTTTTTCACAAGAGCCGTGAGACCCATCTACAATTCTAGGTATTTCGTTTAATTAATTAACTTCATGTGCCTTAGCTTTAAAAAAAACTTAGGCGTGAGAGTTAATTAACTCTGCCATTTAATATCAAAAAGAGTTTTTTATAAATATCGTCAAGTTAATGTTTGAGTTAAGAATTAACTACCGTTGTGTTAATTACCTAATTATTTTTTTTTCTTGATACGCGGTAGGTAGATATCAATATTCATGTTTATAATTTTTCCCTTCTGGATAGACGCTATACTTAAAAGAAAATATAAATAAAATTATTAAATAAAAATACATCGTCTACTAACACATAAATAAAATGATTACTTCGTAGACAGGTCGCTACGGTTTTACCTAGCGGTAAAACCGTAGCGACCTGGGCAACGTAGGCATTGTCTGCCACGTGACCGCAACGTAGGCATTGTCTGCCATTAAAATATTCTACGGAGATCTAACGTAAAAAAATAGTAAAAGTGCTAGTCGGACTCTCGCACAAAGGGTTCCGTAGCACGAAATAATAAAATAACGATATTTTAATGCTCATTCAGAAGCCAATTTAAACTCAACAGAAAAACTAAATTTGTTTTTCATAGTAGCATAGCAGTTATTAAAGGGTAGTAATAAAAACTCCGAAAAAAAAACAAATGAGCATACTCAAAATAAGAAATTTACTGCTTTATATACTAATTTTCCGAAAGCTGTAAGGACAAAGAAACGACCGAATAAACTACTGAAAGTTCCGAAAATCAATACAGCATTTGCTGACGAAACTTAGTATTTTTTTCGGAAATTTACTTTATTATTTTTCGTTGAATTGTAATTTAAATAAGCTCATTTTTGTTTGTTAAATACAACATTACTGTCGGTGAATTTTTTATTAATTTTTCAACCAAGAACTTTCAGTCAATCATTTTCAGTCAACCATAGATCATTTGAATTTAATTTGTTTTTCGGCAGCTTTTTTATTTCCCGTTATTAAACTAGTTAGTAGGACTTTTATGAACAGGAGTTCAGCAATGCAGTACTTATAGCAAAAACAAGTTCTAAAGTGATTGTTAATAAATAACAAGTTTACATTTACCTAATTCATGACAATTACAATTTACAAACATGATTGTCGTGACTTGATTATTACAGATTTATTTATATTACATAACCAAACCATTTACTAAATTAATATTTCGTTAGTCCTATGCAAATATTAGTACTAAGAATATTCAACAACGTCCAGTAATCTATTTTAAGATCGAATGTCCACTCGCTACATAGATATGCACTTTGCTTTGAGTGCTGTTTCACGGTGACATTTCTGCGCGCGGTCTACATTCAAAACGGAAACGGTAATATATAGACCTGGCATGATATGTTATAATCAAATAAGTCCTGAAATAGAATGAAAATTAAGAATTTTAGATGATAGAATTCAGTACAGGTGCTGGAACTTTGAACGTACCTAATAACATTTGATTGTTAGTACACTCTGAGTTTCTAAGTACAAGAGTCATTGTGTCGAGTTTAATTTGAAGACAGTTTATTATGAGAGCACATTTCCAGACCGAGTACCACATCCATCGCGTTGTTTACTGCAGTAGCGTGGACGCTCGGTGCACTAACGCACTAGCAGTGTTTCCTTGATCCAGTCTATTTCGGCGGGATCCATTACCTCGAGAGTAGCGGCAAGAAGCAATCTCATTGAATGACCGTCTTTACCCCCAGTGTGGGTACGTGGGGCCCACCCACACTCCCACTGATCCACGCCAATCGGTAAATATGCGTGTTAAATATGTATGCGCTGTAAGAAGCTCGTAAGTGTATTAGATTTTGCTTGCTTTTTCATTCTGTCAAGTTACTAAGTACACACACACTAGTCAATAAACATATCCGCTCAATTTGCTTACGCATTCAGCGCACGCACCGATTTATTTCCTCGCGAATACTTGGGATACTTAAAAGTATTAGTAGCCATTTCTAATGTATCATTTCCCTTTAAGAATTTCGAAAGGTTGATTCCCATAACGGATTGGGTAAAAGATGTTTGTTTATTTCGCGAAAAATTAAAGAGAGCCTTTTCATATAGCGAGATTGCTGAAGATATGAAATCCATTAGCCGCTATTGAGAGTAGGTACCCATTTGTTAAGCTATTTATCTATACCAACACACTTATTTGAATCTATAAGTCGTTGCCTGCGCAAGACTAAGTAATAACTTCTATCTGGCAAAAGCGAAAACTTGGAATGCACTTCGCACGAAGTGACTAGACTTTTCCATTAGGGGCAATTATCAGGCACAACAGAGGATCCCGTGCTTTTACCAGTGAAGCAACCCCATCCCAGCGACGGAACCTGTTAGAGATAACGTCATAAAGTCGCCGATGCAGAGCCGGACTAACGTCTTTGCTGTTGCGACGCCCTCACCTCGGGATAATGGACCGCACTCCCTGTGTACCACCCCCCTGCCCCCCTACCCCGCGCTCCAGGCGCGAATTTGCAATATTTATGACTAAAGATCTCGAATGAATGGCGAGTTTCGATAAATATTTGGTACAAATTTACAGTTCATGCTTTTCTATTTTCCTATTGATTTGGAGGGATTTTATGTAACTCGGTTCTTAATTTGGTGTTATGCCCCGTGTCGGTGTATTAAATTACAGTTTCGTGCCGATATTCGCACCTATTCGCTGTTATTTGATTTCCCACGAGAACCTTAAATTTTCCGAGCCTATTACCAGCAGTTTAATTTTTCTGAACGGTTTGAGGTACCTAACTAATAAAGTTACACAAAAAAAGCATTCATCACAAACAATGACTCGGATTATTAAAAACGAAAGCCTCAAAAACGGTGCAAGTAGGTAATTAGTTTCTAAACACGTTAGCAACAAGCACTCGTATCTAATATTGATCAGTACAACATGATATTTAACTCAGCTCTTACGTAAACAATAATTACCGCTAACATTATCCATTAGCTTTTAGAGATGTCCATGTATAGTGCTGTTAAATAATCGGCTAGCGGCTCATGACAGCGTAAGGCTGCTAATGAAGTAATGGCGTATCAAACATCCCGTACTCCCCCGGCCCTCGACCGCTCTCTGTTAATGGAGCAATGATGGTCCGTCACTCTACATTTGACTAGGCGGCTCTCTCAGCTCCGCTCGGCACTTACCTAATGCTAGTGGACTTACACACTATACTAACGTGTCGTTGTGATGTGTATGTACATGGTATTGTATGGTTCTACTTACCTATAGGTATCAGTTAGTTAAGATACATGATGATCATTTCACTATGTTTGATTCTGGCTGTGGAGAACTAGAGGGAAATACGTTTGATTTTTGCTGTTAGGTAGGAACCTACTATTGTGTTTAACTTTATAAATTCATATGTTTATATTTTATAATCAGAGATTTGTATAAACTTAACTACTTTCTTTAAAAACTTCATGTTTCTAGATGGTTTACTTTATCTCTGATTCAACTTTTACAAACAAACAAATAACGCGCCCACATTTTCTTATACATACACGCCATTTACTTTCGTACATCGGCAAGAATCTCAAATAGTAAAATCTTTTTAGGCTTATGTCCAGCGTTGAGTGGGTCCACAAATGTCGCTAAAAGGCTGGACGTCATTGTTTATCCGGGCAACATTAGGCGGGTAACCGGACACGCGCGCCCTGAGTGCGCTACAAGTATCCGCTTTCAACTCATTACGGCTCGGACGTGGTGCGTGGGCCGCCAACCCCTCCCGCCTCACACCCCCTCGCCCATCTTTGTCCTTCAATCCCTCTTACAATCTTCGATCCAATTTCGAATACCCATACATCCGTCTAATGTTGGATTCCGCGTTTGATTAGATGACATTGGATGGACCAAGGTTTGGGTGTGAAAGGCACTGTAAATAAATTTGATTTATCTGATGCTTCGACACCACCTGCTTTTGTGCACATGTTGGTGAGTGGGTGTTGCCTTTGCTCATTGCCTTTAGGTATCTTTTATTCATGTTTGTTTATCGTTAAATGACAAAATATCTTCAAGATTGAATACAGAGACTATAGTCCCAACATTGTCTCCTTTAATAGGTTGTAAGTTAAGTAAATGATATTTGCGCAAAGTTTCAGTGAAACAAAAAAGTTAATCAAGCAGATTTATTCCAAATTAACAATAAAGAAGATTGCGACCTCATGTCAGATGTAATCGCAAAATAAAGTGACACAAGTATCTTAATCAAGTGTCCATTCCCGGGAGTTAGAGCCGCCGGAGCTGTCCGTTATGGGCGATTCCGTATAAAACTGGGCTGGCGCGGGCTGTCCGTCCCGTGCAATAACAGTTTCGACAAATTGAGTCCGCTGACATTGAAGCTGGGTACGACATTGTAAGCGGCCATTAATAAACTTACATGTCAGCTCAATTAACTGCATGCAAATCTTTACAGCATCTGCGGAGAAACTTCTTGATTGGCATCAGTTTTACATTCTGAAAGTCTTTCACTCTATTCTCCTCAATTTTAATAAGTGGACGTGTTTAATCAGAGTACAATGTAAATGAATACCTCATCAATTACCAAAAGTAAATAGAATTAACCAAATAGTTTTGTGAAAGTTATTTTATGAGAAAAATCATGTAGCGAGTTGCGGTCGCTGCGAGCTTACCGACCGCAATAACATAACCGTTTGGACAAATTGTGGCTCGCTCGGGCCCGGATTAGCGGCTTTATGGCACAATTCGCGTATACAATACCATCTCCAGCTTCCTGATAATTGATATCAATGCGCAGCGTCCAGCAGAGAAAGGAATTAAGCGCTCATTTATCTGTGTTTCTTTTTATTACATCGCCGCTTGACTCGGCAAGGCTAATTGAAGGAGGAATTGGACAGATTGCTCGAATGACTAATCAAATTAAAGGACACAAACTGCTTACTTTTATTGCTGTTTTTGTGGGAGAATTAGTCGGTATTCTTTAGCTAGTTAATTTTAATGATATTGTATCTTTAGAACAACGTAGCATGACAATTCGATGTATATTTCATACATATATTTATGTGAGACTAACCAACAAAACCTTGTTTTAATTTTATCAAAATTAATTTGTGTATGTATTTAAACCACTGAATCTAAACATCCAATATCAAAAATGATTAAACCGCAATCAAACTTAGCCAATTTATATTTTTGTAAACTTTCGCTGTTTTGTAATCAGCTAATTTCATTTAAATCTCAAATCAGATAATACCTACAGCCAAACAGCGAGCGTAAATTAGTTTTTTCTTAACACAAGCCATTCTGAATAGTAAACAAAATGAATGGGCCACCCTAAGCAAAGTTTAATCCGTTTTTATTACGAAGAAAAGAAGTAATTACTCTACCCTTAACGCTATAGAGGGTTGGAGCCCGAGGTAAAAATTTCCATAGATTTATCATAAGCAAATTAAGTTTATAATTAAAAACAGGAGTTTTGTATAGAAGTAATTTGAATATGTAAATAATATTCAGCATGTTGCTTATTACAAAAATCTGACGCCGTCTTCTAGACAATGGCAGGCTAGTCGAGATGAAAAGTACTGCGGCTTGTCCACGACTACGACCATTAAACATTGTTAAGACTGATAACATTATTTGATATTGTCCTTAGAAATGTATACGATTTACTATAGGAAATATATCGCAGGACGTGTGGTCCTGTGGAGATTGGTGTTTAGAGGTGGAGGGCACGCGCGCCCCCGCAATTATCCTCCTCTCAGCGCCCTAATTATTCCATTAGCTGAGTAAATAACGATAAATCAACTGATTAATAGTTAGCTCAATCAATAATATATCCAGCCAACTAGTGATTGCTATCGAAGTGCTGATCAATGTCCAAACTTTAGCAATTTTTAATATAGGTACATGGCGAAATTGGGACCTTAGAATGTTCTCATGATCAGAAATAAAATGTTATTTTGTTTATGTAAGCAATTCGGGCGTCACCACATTCACGAGTTTTTCAATTAGATTGTAAAAAGAATTCAATTGACGTTATAGGGCTGTCCGTAGCTAATATTCGCAGGGAAAACTAGTTTCGCCTTAGTAATTTCTGCATGTGACATTTGGTGTCGCATTCTAACAAGTGGTTACGAAACCTGGAAGCGCATAGAGACGTTCAGTAGGCCCATTCATCCTCGGTGAACATTCTCATCCCGAGTGACGGTTTTATCACTTCATCAAGATACCAGCGAAATCAATTTAAAGCCCGTAAGGCCGAACGGACTCACCTAAGAGTCCCTAAAAGTCCCGAAGGCGGGCGTCCCTGCCGCCCGTCTCGTTCGCTCGTGCCCGTTTATAAACGGTTTTATTGCTTTCGGAGCAACCGAACATTATTAAACTTTTCCAATTTCGATTTATCACGTAGCTGTCGGAATTTAATACCGCCCTACCTTCGGCGGAGGCGATCGCCCGCCGCGTGATTACAATACACGTCGTTAATAATACGAGTTGAGTGCGGCGCGACTCAGCCGACTGCGACTCTGCCGACTGGTGTGACGTGACACGACCGCGACTACGCCGCCAGTCGCCACCCTCCGGACTGTCGACACCAGCGCACCCCTACAACATCTAGAGGAGGACTGAAACTGTTCACTTCCTCACAAGTTTTCAAATATCGTTCAAGGATTCAGTCTGTTGCCATTGATACTGAAGATGAGACGTTGATTTTATGTCACAAACATTTTCATGGATTATCCTGCCCTGAAAAGTCTTTCTGCAACTTCCTACATTGCATCAACAATGCTGTTAGTAAATAAACTATTTTTAAGGTTTCGAGTTTGTATCGTCAGGCACATTTCGTGCACCATTTTTCAGGGTCGGTTTTAGGCGCTACTGAAGCATGTGACTTACATGCTTCAGTAGTATCTGTATTAAAGTACTTGCTCATCTTTTTGCGAAAAATAAGTAGGAAACATGCAAAAACCACATCAAAAAGTAATATGAAAGCCACAAGATAATTTAATATGTAAACCGTACCTGCTTTACATATCTGCAAATATCATAACAAAATAAAGTCTCTTATATCGGCCTGGGTTAAAATTATGAAGCTAAAACTGTAGGTTATTGAAAACGTGACTTACATTTACATGGGTTAGCATCTACGAGATTTCGTACAGAGATAGATATACAAGGTGTATGTTTCTGTATTAAAATATGAATGAGCTGATGATTCTATATTTATTTCTGAACTTGAAAAGGTTACCATTATTCACGTATCACATTTTAGGCTGCTAATTGTGATTGACATTTTTATTCAGATTTTGTTCGTCGATTTAAGGGACCAATTTTCCAGAATAACAGAGAACCAAACTCAGCTATTAGATGCTTGTTTTGACCCTCTCTTGATTGGCCAATTCATAGTAAAAGGCCACTGCACCTGATAAATTGTGCTGTCCTTTCACTAACAAAAGTGCAAGGAAATAAAAAAGTGCGAAATAAATAAAATAATATAAAATAGGGAGTGTGGTGGCGAGAGGAAGCATCGGCGATCGCGGCCGGCCGCGGTGCAATCTACTCACATTCATAGGGCCAATCAAGCACCGACCCACTGCCATCCGCGCCCCTTAGCTACACCCCGGAGAGGCGCGGATTCTGACTAGAGTTTATTTTATTTTAATAATATTTATTTTATTTCCAACACTTTTATGATCTTACACATTCGTAGCATACAGTTTTAGTAAAACGAAACTATAGAAAAGCTTTATTAAAAATTGAATTTATTAATACAGAGCATTATCAGTCCCTTGATCGAAAAACGTCCGAAAATCACAAGATTAAACAAGTGCTTTATAATTTTAATGTTAGACAGTTTGGGCGGATGATCCGCCCAAGCGAACGATCCGCCCAATCGAAATCTGCCACAGTGACTGCTGAATTGCTGCAGCTAACTGATTCAAACTATCAATACATATTTATTTACCATTTTATTCACCTAAAAGTCGTTAGTCGTAGACTATTTCCAACGGCGAAAATGACGAACTTTGAGACAAAAAGGTTTTGTGGGGCATAGATCTTAATTTAAGATTTTTATAAACTTTTTTTTAATAAAATAAATAAATAAATAATAAAGAATATTGGCAAACGCCCATATAGTCCAGTAATACATCAGAGCTTGCGTCAAATCCGGTAGTTCTGATTTTTTGCAGACTTGTTTATGATGTTGGCCCAATGAATAATCCAAGTTTGTGTCGAGAGCCGAACGCAACTTTGTCAAAAATCGGCCCCGCTGCAGTGCCTGCAGACTGATTAACATTTCAACCCTGCCCTCCTGCAGCTGCACGCGTTCCCACAGCCCTTCTTGCAGCCGCAAAAAATCATCCGAAAGGGCTGTTGTGGGGCTGCGTCTCTGGCCATCATTTTGGAGTTGAGGTCTTGTGGTGTGGATATCCACCCCCCAGGGAGAGAGGGTTCAGTGTGAACCCAACCACGCCTGTACCTGTAACCTAGAGATTGTACATGAGCAGATGAATAGAAAATGATGAATGAGATGTAATGTGTATTAGTGAATGCAAGGACTTTGTACCTTAAGTTGAACGTGGATTGTTTGTTTCTTTTTTTTTCTGTTTTTTGTTGTCCCACGCTGGGAATTTCTCCTGTATTGTGAGTGCGTTTGCAAACATTTAAACTATGTCTGTAGCAAGTACTGTATACTTGCTATTTTATGCATGAAACTATGGTGTTCAGTTTCTTGGATAGCTTGAACGTCGTAATGTAACACAACCTATTGTTAATTTAGTTAAGTTTCTCTTTAAGTGAACTGTAATTTGTTCTTTGAGAAAATAAAATGTCTTTAAACCGAAGGACTTCGTACCTGATGGTATGTACGCAAAGAGTGAAATCAAGCAGAGTCTCGAGGTAACCTGGCCAGATTGAAGCTGGTTTTCGTCACAGCCCTGGCGAATAGTTGGTACCGCAGCTCGTCAAGGTTGTGGGTTTTGGGGTTGCCTCTGTATAGAGCAATTAAACTCAAACTCAAACTCAAATTTTTATTGCATTCCATAAGTATTACATAGATGGTGTAACAAGGTAAAAGATCATTATGGACCCTGTCGGGCACAGCAACATTAGGAGAGAGGAAGAGGGCTAAGCAGCAATTCAATAATATCATATAAATTATTAGAAATTATAAATTTAATTGGTTGTATAATTATGAATATATACATAATACATTGTTAGGTTTGTTCATATAGGTATAGTATATTAGTTATTTTAAAAAATGTATTGCATAACAATAATGTAGGTAATTATTATGAAATTATTAAAAGTATTTAATTATTATTAAATTATGTTTCCTTTATTTATCTTTACACAAATCTTATACATTTTTAAATATTTCTTAAACTAAAAACAATATAAAAACATTTAAAAATATAAAAAATTGTAGCCCACCGGTATCGGGAACAGGGTCCAAGCTACCGGCGGTCAGGGCTCCAGAGAGAGGAACCTCCTGACAATACGGGCCGTGTCCAGGAGTACCGCTTTCTGAACCAAACCCTTGATCCAGCTGCCTAACGAGAGCCTCCTCAGGTATTGGTCGAGGCTCTTGGCAATTAAGCCATGGGCTGATACAACTATCGGCACAATGATCGCTGAGTCCACATCCCACATGTCGACAACCTCGTGAGCCAAGTCAAGATACTTGATTTGCTTATCTTTCTCGGCTTTCACGAGGTTCCCATCATGCGGGACCGTTATGTCAACAATCATTGCACGCCGCTCTGATCGATCCACCACCACTATATCAGGCTTATTGGCTACAATAGTCCTGTCAGTTACGATGGATCGATCCCAGTACAATGTGATACTGCCATTTTCGAGAACTGGGTCGGGCACATACTTATAGTACGGTACTTCCGATTCCACAAGGTTGTATTTTAGAGCAAGTTGCTGATGGATAATCCTGGCTACAAGGTTGTGTCTATGCAAGTACTCTCCGTTAGCCAGACGAGAACACCCGGAGATAATGTGACGGATTGATTCGCCTGGACGGTGGCATGCCCGACATATGTCAACCGTACCGTCCTTCACAATAAATCTCCGGTAGTTATTCGTCATCATAACTTCATCCATAATTGCACAGACAAAACCTTCGGTTTCTCCAAAGAGGTCCCCGGTACGTAGCTAGGCTACGGACGCTGGTAGGTCTACATCGGGCCCATGCAGGGCCCGGAAAAAGCGTCCGTGAAGCTCCTTACTCTGCTATACTTCCATGCGGTCGTAAGTGTCAAGCACTACAGGTTTGCGCCAGTTCTCTTTAGCCAAGGAGAGCGGGGTGAGCCCCTTGTCCACTGCGACCACATCTCGATGCATCCCCACGTCGGTTTCAAGGAAATATTCCCTGAGACTGCATATCTCGCGATTGTGAAGAGTCTTAGCGTTTAAAAAGCCTCGACCCCCACACCTCCGCGGGATATACAGTCTCATAACAGAAGAACGCGGGTGAAGCATTCGATATGCCGTCAACAATGTACGGACCCTCCTATCCAGAGCGTCTAGTTCTGTCTGAGTCCATTTGAGTATGCCGAAAGAGTACATCAGAACCGGCATGACCCAACCGTTGAAGGCACGCACCTTATTGCCGCCTGATAAAAGACTATTAAATACTTTTTTCAGACGGCCAAAGAAGCGCTCCTTCAACGATTGCTTCATGTTAGCAACATTGATGCCCAGCGCTTCCGACATACCCAAATACTTATAGGTTTCAGTTGCTGAGAGGGATCTAAGATTTATGGAATCCGAGAGCTGGGTTCCCACAGATTCCACAATCTCCCCTCGCTTTACATGCATGACCGCACATTTGTCCACACCAAATTCCATCCTGATGGCGCTACTGAAAGTTTCAGTTACTTTCAGTAGCTCCATCAGTTGCAAATCGTTGGGGGCAAAGAGTTTCAGGTCATCCATGTAAAGGAGGTGAGATATAACTTGACCACCTCTCCTCAACCGATAGCCTAGACCTGAATCCTCCAGCAGCGTGCTAAGAGGATTCAAGGCTAAGCAGAACCAAAGCGGACTCAAACTATCGCCCTGAAATATACCTCGCTCTATCCTTATCGGCTCGCTATTCCTCTGGATTTGCCGACATCCCGGATAGCGAAGGACTGTCCTCCATTGCCCCATACATGACATCAGGAAGATGCCCAGAGTTGAATCAACTTTATACAACTCTAGCACCCTCATGAGCCATGTATGTGGCACCGAGTCATAGGCCTTCTTATAGTCTATCCAACATGTCGACAGATCCCTTCGGGAACGGCGAACCTGTTGACTAATGGCCATATCAATGAGGAGTAGCTCCTTAGTACCGCGGGACCCGTTCCTACATCCATTTTGAGAAGCGGACATTACAGAATTGTCATCAATGTGTTTGTTAATTTTAGCTCTCAAAATGGATGTAAGAACTTTATAGACTGTCGGAAGACAGGTAATCGGTCTATAATTTTTGGGCTCCGCAGTACTACCCGATTTATGGAGCAGGTGGGTTATCCCTGTTGTCAGGAACTCTGGCAGCGACCCTGACTCTAAGGCTGACTGGAACAGGATCGCCAGGCGAGCGTGCGACCTTGTAAACCATTTAATCCAGAAGTTGTGCAGCCCATCCGGCCCTGGAGATTTCCAGTTAGGCAACGGACGGACTGCACGAACTACGTCTTGGGGGCTGATAGTGATTGCCCCCATTTCTGGTACTAGATCGCACGCTCGCTCGACCTCCCGAGTCCATTCACCCTCGGTATGGCTAACAGGCACCGACCAGATGCTGCGCCAGAATGAACACATGGCAACATCATCCGGCAGGCGCGTGTCAGCCACACCTTGGTCCGGTCGCTCCCAAGCCCTATAAACCCACCTTTCATCTCTTTGGAATGTGCGATTCTGAGTGTATCGGTCCACCCGCCGCTTATACCTACGAATACGGTTTGCCCATGCATAAACTTTCTGCTTCAGGAAGTCGATGCGCTCTGTGACACGGGACATGTAGTCTCGAGCACTGATATCAGTCCCCGAGAACGCCCGCCTCACAAAACGCATCACTCTAGGGCGAGTATTGCCCTCCCTGAAGCAGATCAGTTTGCCGTTGAGTGCTCTGGCCTCACCAATACGTCGTTCAATCCTGTACTGCCATGACGGTACGGCTGGTTTAGGTCGTGTAGCTCTGTCATCAGAAAATTTGACATGAGCTACACGACATGCCGCTACAGCCGCACAATACAGGACTGAGTGAGCATCGGTGAGGTCTTCGCAGTTATCAAAATAGTTTGACAACTGCGAATCCAGAACAGCCACCAGCACCCTATTTTTGTTATGCATGGGCAAACGTGGTACGCGTGGTCTAAGATCGGGTTGCATGAACCGATATTCTCGAATCGCACCCTCCAAAGCACACCTCATTTCCTCTTTGCACTGGGTACTTACATTAGTAACCATGTCATTACTCACGTTGTTATCGTGAGTTGGTATTATGGTAGACTGTGGTGGAACCACAGTCTGCGGCGGCGTGGCAATGACATGGCTACTCTGCATTTCAGTCCGCAAGCGATCAAGTACGGTGTCATCCAACATACCATTACGCTGGATGACTCGCACCTGATCCGACAGTCGTTGTGCCGACACGTTGACAGCTGGCTCAAGCACCTGAAACAGAGAGAGCATCCGAACACGGTACGCGGTCAGGTTGTTACCCCCCTCTGTAGCCCCATAGTATGCGCGCATGACATTTGCATTAATGGATTGCGTCCATCGCATGCGCGGCACACTCCCGCCGGGAGCTGGGACCCTATCAGAGGCCGGTGGGCCTCGAGGTCCTAAACCGTCCGGCGGCCGGCGTCCTCCTCGTCGACGAACAGGTGGTGGCGTCGTCGGCGGAGAGAAATACTCGTCGCTCGAGCTCGACGCAACTGCCACGGCCGGTGTCACAGCACTCACGACGGGTCTGGATTCCGGCTGCGGCGAGGCGGAGCTGAGCGACGGGTCCGGAGGTGATAGGCGTGCGCGTCTTGCTGCTGATCTCGTCAACATTCTCTTGATTTCATTTTTTTTTTATGTTATGTTATTATTTGTGTATTCATATTTTCATATTTATATTTGGTTTCCATATTATTCCATATTATATTATAAATTTATTTCGTAATGTTTGTTGTATTACATGAGAGCGAATGATTTTAGTTTGTAATCGATTTGTCATCCAGAAACTCCTTTACTGAGTAGTATGCCTTGGATTCCAGAAATTGTTTCAATTTATTAATAAATATATTTGTTTTGTCCACTTCTCGAATGTCATTTGGCAATTTATTATACATTTTAATGGACATAATTAATGCGCTAGTTGAGTGCATTTTAATTCGGGATTGATTACGACTCGCTCTCATGCTGCTGCTATCTAGTCAGGTGTAGAGTTGGTGTAGCTAGCGCACGCCGTCGGCGGTAATTGGAACTACATCCCGCTAGAGTTGTTCGAGTGACTTTTGAAATATTGCAAAAAATTGCGAAGTTTGAAAAAATTATGAATTTTGAAAAGCATTATCTCGGAAACTGTTAGGTGTACAGAGACAATTCTAGTCTCATATTGTGGCAAATTTAGTCTACTTTAAAATCGTTCAAAAATATATTATCAAAAACTAGTCCTTTAGGGTTATAATCGCCAAAATCTGAAAAAAAAACCGAAATTTTCGCGGTTTTTTAGATTTTTGACAAAGTTGCGTTCGGCGTTCGAGGTCACAAACTTGGATCATTCATTGGGCCAACATCATAAACAAGTCTGCAAAAAATTAGAACTACCGGATTTGACGCAAATTACCCCGTACTTTCAGGCGACAAGGTTACTGGACTAATAGTAAGACAGGCCGACTAACAGTGATTTAGGCAGTGTGGTTGTCTGTCAGCGTATTTAATTTTTTATCAAAAGTTTATATTTCTAAGTTTTCTATTAAAAGTTGACATAATGTCGAATCGGAGGTACCACTTCCATACTACAACTAAACGAAAGGACACCCTTACTTGACACCACGTCATAAACTGATGACAAAGCACAAGTAACTGAAGCTCGCTGAGCTACAGCAATCAGTGTGTTTTGATTTAAAGGCTAACAAGTAACAAGCAAAGTTGAAGGCGTCGTTAGATCCGGCCGATGTTAATGAGGCTGTCGCTCTTATTAAAACTCCTTAGACTCATTCTGTCTAGTTAACTGTTCTCAAGAATCATAAAGCTCCATAAACGTAAGTGATATTATAAATTGAGGAGTTGAGGTTCATAATTTTATACGTGGATATGTTATGGCTAAAAGCTGAAGTAAGGTTACACCTAGTTCTAGCCAGCTATACCTAGGTGCGGTTTAAATTTGGAGATTAGATGCAACCAATTTGGATGTAGCGCTCACCAGCCGCTACCGCGGCACCGCTCGCTGCGCTCGCTCGGCTCGCGCGCGTTTGGTCACAATTCTAACCTACCCTAATCCATTTGTCCGATGTTTCCTAGCAATAAAAAGGTTACACCTAAGTATAACAAACTGTTACCGGCCGCACCAAGGTATAGCCGGCTAGAACTAGGTGTAATAAATGACAGGGGCTTTTTCAGTGTGTTGTGCTTGTCTGTACGCCTTCAGATGAAATGTTCTTTCAAGTAGCCAAGGATACTTGAAAGAACATGTCATCTGCGTTTTCGTTTTTCTTAAAACATATGGAGTCAGTAGCAGTTTTAGTATATTCAGTGTTAATTATTGTAAACTTGTTTTTCTGAGTCTGTATTGGTAATAAACGTTGAAAACTGCGTCAAGGTTTCAGGAAAATGAGAAAGTAGTAGTTTGGCGCGGTTGACTGAAAGAGATGATTACCTGCCATGTACTTCAGCAGTCTTTATGAAAACCAGTTGTCCTTGCATAAACCTCAAACATTACCTACTTACCTATTGTAGTACTTAGAGTCGATTTCACCAATGAAATATAACAAGATCAGCACATCCAAACTGCGTGCAAGAGCTGTGAGTGTCACAATAGGGAAGACTGTTAAAAGCTAATGGTAGATGGCACGACCATAGCTAGGTCTCAATCTGACCAACGAGGTCAAGCTATTTTGAAACATAAAATGACATTACCAGATTTTCAAACCATGCTTGAAACCAGCTATGCTAGCGCCATT
The DNA here is from genome assembly GCA_910589295.1 of Noctua janthe. NCBI lineage: Eukaryota > Metazoa > Arthropoda > Insecta > Lepidoptera > Noctuidae > Noctua > Noctua janthe. The sequence continues at coordinate 9,512,587 of OU342560.1, forward strand.
AGTTTCACAGTTGCCATCCCCATGGCTATGGTATATTGACACTAATGGGTCTTGTTGACACGGTTTAGGATGTACTGATCGCATTTTTTGTTGCTGAAATTCGTCCTAGTTTCCAAGTAAACTAACCAAGAAACGTTTCAGTTCCCGCCGTCGGAATACGTCCCTGCGTACAGAGCTCACGTACGACCGCTCGTAAGTTCAATGGAGGTGTTGATTAAAAATATTTCCCATGTGCGGCGTATAAGGCCCAATTGGGCAAGCAATCAACCGCCCGCGCCCTGCCCGCTCCCTGCCCGCCCCTCGGCCGCTAATCATGCGCGCTACTTGCTCGCTTATTGCAAGCTTTTCCTTCGTACATGTGTACTTTTTATGTCTTCATACACGTTACAGGTGCTGTGAAGACAAAGGAGGATGAAATTGATTACGTAGAGAGGATTAAGGTTCAGGGTTAGAGATCCGGCGCTGAACTTTGTTGCTGTTGTAGCGTAAATGTATGAGCAGGTTAAAGGATTGACTTTTAATTAGATTGTAACAGTAATTTGATTTGTTCAACACAAATGTTACTGGGGTGTGTATGCCGTGTGAAGTAACTAGGGAAATTATTTTTTCCATTAGATTTACATCTCTGGGTTAACATACTGCATATCAACTGTATAGTTATCATTAATGCATAGTTTACTCATTTATACATAGTATAGTACTTAAATTCTCGTGAATTCTTGATGAATGCTATAAAAAGTTAAATACATTTCCTTTCAGAGTTTTTACGCAAGCCCTCAAAGCCAAGCAAAACAGCATCAGATCAAACAACAATAACGTTATTAGGGCTCGAAATACTTTAAAACAAAAATGTATCTAAAGAATGGCTATGTTCAAAGCAGCCGAATGTTTGCCATTGCCAGAACCGTTCGGCTTCGACAAAGCGCGTCTGGCCTGCCAGCCTGCCTGGCAAAAACAACCACTTTCCATTCTTGGAGTGCGTTTAATTGGTGCGCTATCTCGAGTGCGTTTGTCTGCCAGCCCATTACAAGTATATAGACAGAATAATAAATAGGCACCTGATTTATATTAGACAGTCTTTTAAATTCTTTTTAATTAGATCTCCGTTCCTTTCGAACCAAGGATCAGGAAATAAAAAAAATATGGTGTCGTGCATCTGTTGTTTTAATATAAGGCATAGACTCAGCAATTAGGAACTAGTTTTACTGTTATAGAATGTTGATATCGTGTCAAATAGTAACCAGGAAAATAAATTCAAGTTACTTTCAAAGAATCGACGCACATCACTCTGAGACATGAGAAAGTTCTTACTTTATTGCTGTTAAAGATCAATTCATCATGTTAAATGTATCTTTATTCCACCATGTAAGCGCTTTTTCTTATCGATATATAGGAATAGAGGCAACAAAAGTGTGAAGAAACGATTGATTTAATTACTTCTAAATGAATTTTTATGGAGGCATTCCTCTGCGCGAGCAATCTAGAGCTGCAATTCCTGATGCCATATTCAGACAGCCTAACTACCAACAATCGTTTCTTACAAGAATGATGACAGCAACGTCTGAGACTAAGCAGGATGGCTTTCTTCGTTTTTTTCCCATTGATCTAAATTCATGAGAGCGCGCGCGCACGTTCGCGGCCGTCGCTTGCGCACGAATGTCGCGCGCGGTGCAGATTCCGAGCTTTTTGCGCGCCATACTGTCTAACAAGATTGAAATTATTGGCTTCTAAAACTTAACTATGATGAGACAGAGAAACTCCTTCATCCAGTTAAATAACAAATGTAACAAACACATACACACGCACACATACACCTATACACATACACATACATACACACACACAACACTCATACACACAAATAACCACTCCCCCACTACCAAGCTTAATTTACTACTAGTTTCAGCGATTCTACTCTTTAAATTTTGTTTTCCGTATTATTAATGAAATTATTATTAATGAAATGTATTGTTGTTGTCTCGGCAACTTCATTTAACATGTTTGCATGTAATATCACGAACTGCTTTCACTGTGTCATTTAAGGGCAGCTGGTACTTATAGCTCAGGGTTTCCTTTTTTAAGTACCAGCAGTACATCATCTGTTCATTCTTGCACATAAATTTGTACTGAACTTGTATGTCACCTATTTTGTGGAACAATAAATACATTATTATTATTATTATTATTATTATTAATAACTGCTTGCCTTTGAACAGGGGATTTGATTACTTCAAAGAATGAAACAAGATCAAGAATAAAAGATGAATTGCGTTAATTGCTAGTTTGTTTTGTAAGTCTTGTTTTAATGTCTACACGAAGAAGGACACTAGAAAGCTTTCTTGTTTGCTTCTTCAAAATCATGAATCACTTTGCAAATTTTAACAAAAAAGAGAGAAGATTAGAATTATTACGTATCGAGTGTACCTATTACTTATCGATTAGTCTCCTATTATGTTTTCTCTAAAACCTGAACAATCTATTTACTTGGATTTATAAATAAAAATTTAGTTGATGAGAAAAGTAAAAGCAATTTAAGTTTTCGAATCTTAACTAGTTAATGTAATATATAGTGCACGTGCAGGTGGTTTTAAAAATATTGTAAAGGTAATATTGATAAAATTAACAGCCAACAACATCAGAAGGTCTAAACCAACTGCATAATTTGTGGTAGCGATTTAGGTTCAATAGGACCAATCATACAATTTATGGCCCGTTCTGATGCATCGGTGCCTGTCATGTGGAGCAGCGTTACTTGTCCAGCATCCCACTAGCAATCACGTGGACAGGAAAATTCCACGTTAACGATGAGAGTTATCTATAAGTTTAGGGATATAAGAATAAAATTACTATACACATGTGCAATTTAATTTTTGCACATACTATCTTCACTGATTCATCCAAGTCGATTTTAAGATTCAGTTCCAAAACAAATACTTACTCGTAAAGTGACTCCACAGTTTCCCTGTGGAGGAGCCAGCAGCCGTTATTCAATAGGTAGGTAGGTATACCTGTTGCGGGCACAGTTGTCGCAGCCCTACGTGATTAGGAACCGTTTATTTTATTGAAGCACCCACTTATTGTTGATGCCGACGGTTTTTGCCTCACCATTCCCATCTCGAGTGCGTTCGCGCAGTGCCACGCTTTATCACGAGCATTCAGCGCACTAACGTCGGATTTAATTAGAAACTCCTGCGTTTCGACTCTGATGCAGTTTTTTTGAAACTAAAATGTTGAGCTCCACATATTTCGTTAACTATTTGGAGAGGTTTATTGTTCCTCTTTTGATTTAATTTAGAACAGCACCCCTGTTGAATATTGAGAGGCAAGCCTCCTATTATACTCAAAGAGGAATTTACTAATGAACATTTGCGAAATAACGTTACTATGTAGTCAGATTAATATACTAAAGCAGGATGTCATCAAGTTGCGAGAGAGTCAACATACAGACTTGTGTTAACAGGGAAATTACAACTGGCATTAATATGCGGTCCATGTACATAAACTTAAAAGCGGCCATGGCATGTTGTGTGTCTACTTTGCAATGTTATTAAACAGAATATATGTTCATCTTATTCTAGCTGCATTATGAGCTTGTGTGGATTCCAGGGGGTTCTCATAAGGCTGCCTACACGCCGTGGCACCAATAAGCGCAGCAACGGTCAGCGACGCCACGCCATGCTAATTAAATCGGATTAGGTATTAAAGTTAATAGAACAACCGCGTGCAAATGTGATTTTCATGTATTGTGGGTGTTTATGTGCAATATAATAAGCGTCATTAAAATTCTTACCGTGATTATAGTAGGATTATTATGTCGATTAACACTTTGGTTTGGAACCATAATAAAGATTGGGTGAATCTTAATTTAATTCAAAGATGCAAAATAGATTCAGAAATTCGTAATGGCAATTTTTAAAAGGCTATTTTTGAGATGAATTTTTGTTGTTTTATATTGCTCAAATTATTTAAGGCTTGAACGTGTGATCAACAAGTTGTGAACAGAGTTGTATGTACTTAGACGTGAATAAATTATAAATTGGCCATTTGGGTAATATGTACCTACTGGATAGCGCAGGCTCACCAAAACTGAAAGCCGGTCAATTTGTATGCATGCAGTTAAACGAAGGTTGCGTCCATTTTATTCGCCACCCACGTAGATGTCAAGTGAAAATATATTTTCGGAATAAAAATTCAACAGAATTGCCAAACGGCTTCGCTGAGATAACAGCTAGTATATATTTAATACACCCGAGTACGGCGATTCTAAAATGAGTCCAATCATATCATTAAAAATACATATAAAGCAAGGATATTTATTTTTACGACTAATAAATTTTGGCATAAAATAAAAAGATATGGAGGACATTTTCTGAGCTCGTTCTTTCGTTTTATCGATTTCACTTCTGGATCCATAATATGAGTGATTTAATTAACAATAAAAGTAAAATAATGGTATGTTTGATGATAAAAAAGTAATGCAATACTGAATAATTCATAATTGCGCATTAGGTATTCATGTTTGAGGAACGTTAAGTGAGTGGGGTCAAATCTTGGCTGAGCGAGGAGTGTCGGTCAACGCGCTCACTCATTTCCTTTATAGCGCTCACTCTCTCACGGAAGTGCTCTGCGCCGATAGAATAGACTGGATCTAACGGGAACATTTTTTTCTGAACGATGAAAACATTACACTTTCGTGGGTTGCATATTATATTGGCTGAAAGTAGAAACTGTGCAAGTTAAATTTGGCTAAACGTCGTGGGTGTGGTTCGCACGTTTGAAACAAACTTTTTTTTTGGATTAGAAATGTCTTTACGCGTACTGCTAGGTTTATTTTTCAAGAAAAGGTTTTTATTTACGTAAAACAGTGATCGTTGAAACTTTTTCACTTTGTGACTTCGGTAAATAAAAAATATACTCGCCGAAGACGTATCCACACCATTCCAAATTATCGCAGCAATACTTTTAATGGATCTTGTGAGTTTTTGCCTTTATTTATACGTTACGATGTGCGCATAATGGATCAGCAGACGAACACTTAGTAGATATGCGATACTTGTATATTATTGGCATTCTACACGATTCTCGATATAAAAACACTCGTAATCGATACAATGTTTCAGAGCTCACGCATGTTGCAGTCACTAAAGTGTTTTAGTAATTCCAATTGGAATGGCCAGCTCGTCATGATACGGTAAGGCTATTTCTAAGTATTCCATCGCACACAATACATGGCGGCTGTAAAAACAATTAAACTTGCACAATGAAAGCGCTACACATAGTGCTAAGCGCCAGCCCATTGTGTTGCTCGAGTATTAATCGAATAAGTCGGCCGGCTTAGGGTGAAGTGTGCAAATGCTGTGCCACTCAGTACGTTCAGTTCTCAACGGTTTATGACTACTATTTTCTGATTTATCGAATGAAAATATAGATTTTTAATGTTCATAAACTGTGTGCTTTTTTAGCTTACACAAACTGCTTGGACTATTTTCGTTGAAGGAAAACCGGATGACATAGTGAGTTGTTGATGTGCGGTGGATCCCCTGGGATCATTCTACTGTAGATAATGCAGGTACTTATTTAATTGTCTCATTAGTCTTTACGAATGAATAATCAAGTCTTTTAATAGGTTTATATTATCTTTAATGATGTAAGTAGGTACTTACCAAATCTTACAGCTAAATCGAGTATTTTGCCAAAAATCCATGTACGAGATGAGAATAAACACATTTCCTTGGTAGTGTAGGGTGTAGTGTCGGGTGTACACTACACAGCGCGCCGTTAGTCGGATAGGTCGGCCCAAGTGAGTTAATTAACTGGGAGCGTGTAAGGCGACGCTCACGGCCGCTCTAATTGCGCGATTATTCCTCCGCGACGCCTAACTGCTGGATGAAATTTAATTAAAGTTTGTTGTTCAAATAGATTTAATTAAAGTAATGTTGTAGCGAGCGGCGCGTCGACGCCGTCCCCGCCGCGCGGCTCAATCCGCGTGAGTGCTGCGCAACTTTTCTAATTCATTACTTCTGAAAGCGTTCCCGTGATGCCGAGCACTCTTAATAATTTGTATTGTGTAGTTATAGTCGCTCGCTCTCCGCTCTCAGCTAGCGAGCGGCGACTCGCGGCGCTCCCCGCTCGCCGGACGACACTTTGATATCTCGAGCGTCTCACGAGTAGCCGCCCAATTACACTAATGGATACGTTCGATCTCGTCATTACCCAAATTAAATCAAACACCGCGATCTGAGCATTAAGTGACGCTGAAACAGAACACCCAATCGATTGAATTATTCATACATTTTAAAATTAAACAACTAGTCGATATTTATCCATTAGCGAGGCGGTAGTGCCGTTGAAATTACATCGAAATGGTCTCTCGAATACAAATGTATCGTTAAAAGCCACATTAAGATAAAAGCTGTACGCCATAACTCTTATTAATTATTAATAGTATTGTCAATTAAGATGGAATAGCGTTAGGAAGACCTGAAAATAGGGAATGTTTATCTATCCAAAAATAACAATCGTTGCGACGATTCGCGGCCGTAAGCGAGGAACGATGTTCGCGTCAATTACGGCTAATGGAAAACTTAAATTATGATAAAAGCTAAAGAGCTCGCGGCGGATGCTGCGTGTCCGTCCGCATCTCTTCGACCCGTTAATGATGAGCCTGTCTCTTCCTTCTTAACAGCCTTATTCAGTCACATTATTATAATACAAGTAAAGTAACCGATACACACGAAGCGAGTTTACAATATTCTTCTTTAAAAGGAGGCATGATGAAGATAACATTATTGAAATTATTTAAATCACGACACGTTTCCCGCTAAATTAAACATGTGGCGTTAGACGTATTAATTTACTTCAGAACTTAAACTTCTTCCTCTGGTAGATATTTGCTGGGCGAGCTGCCAGGCTTGGCATCGTTTAATAAATAATGGTCGCGGTCATTTGCAAACGCGTGACCAGTTTGGTTAGCCATTTTTCTTTCTGTTACATTCCATATACACATCCCGCCTGGCTACATTTAGGATTTTAATGGAGAAAATTCGCCAAAATCGGGTGAAAATTGCCCGTTACATAATAATCTACTATTACCATTATTTTGACGCACTTTGGAAAGGAGTTTCTTTACAACCAACTTTAAAAAAGTGTACTCCGAACAGCAAAATCATAAAAAAATTGATACCGAGCGTATCCATTGCATTTTCTGTGCGACGAGTGCAAATGCAGGTCTAAGGTGGCATTGTGACCCGCAATAGCTCGAGCAGCTTTTAGTTGATTGTAACTCCCCATCAATTACCTTTATCTGGAATGTTGATGGATTTAAGGCTAACAGCTATTGAGGCAAGATAACTATTATAAAATAAAAAAATAATAAAATAAAATTCTTACCTGCTTATTATGTACTAATATTTAAATTTTGATGCACTTATTTTTCATCAATCTAACAGAACATTGATCTTCGAACATCATCATCCACAACCAGACTTCTGGGTATATGTAGGTCTCTATTTGCTTGTACTAATCTCCACGCTCCTGTGCCAACTTCGGACAGTTATAATAAAAAGTAAACCAAAGTGAACGAATCTACTGCATTCGCAAAGTGCAGGTCGAGTCCACAGGCGTCGCTGTCCCTTCCGGGCGACCCACAAAACCTCTGTTGAGCAGCTTTCTGTTGATTGTAACTTACCTTCATCTTGAATGTTGATAGATAACGCCAGATATTGAAAAATTCAGAAAATGAGTGAAAGTGTAATGTTTTCTACGAATTATCATAACTAGAAGACGGGATATTTACCATGTTTATTGTTTATCCGTGATCATGGTGCTTGCAACAGCGCCGAAATATCGGGAACTCAAAGAAAACAATAAACATGGTAAATATCCCGTCTTCTAGTTATAATAATTTTAGTGACCATGAAAGTTTTCTACGAACTTTTGAATTTTGGTGCACTTAATTTTCTTTCACTACTTATTATTTGATATATTAACAACATTGGTTGATTTTGTTAGTTGAAACTAGAACTTGTTTTCCATAATCTTCAGAACCGAAAATTTATTTTTGAACTAAGTAAAACACTGCATTCGCACAGTGCAGGTCCAGTCCACAGGCGGCGCTGTCCCGTCCCGGTGACCAACAAAAGCTCCGTCGGGCAGCTTTCAGCCGATTACCCGCGACGCGGAGCCTAATTTGATTGCCACCCGCCATCAATTACCTCACGACCGCCGCAGCTTTTTATTTACCGACCCGCTTTCGTGTCATCTCCTACGACTTTTTGATTATATATCAAACACATAGATTTATTAGTTTTTTGCTATTGTTTTCCGTAAACTTTGTTGTCGTGTATCATTGTGAGTGATGGGTGTTCTTTGAGTATTTGTCGAAGTACTACGGGTACAATATATTGGATTATTTAGGGTGCTTAGGTTGAGATTTAACAATGGGTTGGTTGCTGATTAAAAATACTATCTTTTTACATATAATAGAAATATACATATAATATATGTCTTTTATATTTTTTTTTAATGGTAACTAAGAACCGCCTACTAGGTACCATTCAAAATTATAAAGGTTAATTAGCAGCTCGTAAGTCGTGCCTTATCTCTTCTGCTTTTAAGACGTTGTTGTTTGCAACATGAGTGTTGTTCTCACTGGTATTTAAATGTATGTGTGAGTGGTAATGGCAGCTAACCATATGAAGACAAACGACACTTTCTAACTTAATTGACACTTCTAAAAGCCATAAACCTCTATGCTGTTGCAACGATTTGTTAAAATATTCAATAAAACTTGTTTTGGCGGCAGACGTGATGTTGTCACTCAGTTCGGAGCACGCGAAGCAATCGTTGTATGGCGAGCGTGATGTAAATAAAGAGTGGATTGAGTTGCGTTGTCTGCCAGTCAATTTCCTTGATGAACTCACAATTACGGAAATTGGAAGCGCCGCCGCCGTCCGATGCCGCCGCCCGCACCCCCCGCTCTCCCGACACGTCGCTACCAAACTTTCATGTCAGATTTACTCACATTATTAAAATTATATTTAATCCCTCGTGACTCAATCCACAAAAAACCCTCATAACATGCAACATGCATACCTAAAAATTAATTAAACGCCACAGCCCCAACGGTCGGTTGACTCGATGTCAATTAAATTCTTACGACAAGGAGTCCATTTCAAAAGCTTTACTAATGAGAAGCATATGGGTTCACGTCTCGGAACCAGTATTTGTCGTGTACTTTTTGCCGCGGCATAGTCGCGGGGAGTCGCGCAGGCAGCACCTATCCTTATTGAAATCTTTACTGGCCTCATTGTTCTATTCTCAATTTGGGCGTCCTTGCAAGTTTACGCATCTCTTTCACGAGTAAATTGCTCTGCTCCGTCGGAGGAGTCATAAAGAAAATTGCTATACAGTTGATAAATAATTTATCTGAAAGCCCGCCCCAGTCACCGAAACGCGCCCGGGGTAGCACTGCGTCTACTTCTACCTAATATTACTTTCCTTTTGTACATTTTTGCAACAGGGCCGTTCGCACGTTCCCTTGCTTTTATGGGCAATAAGTGGAACGCAATTATATTTATGGAGGAAGAATGGTTAGAAAACTAATTTTACCGAGTATTATTTCATGTTACCTATGTTTATCTCCCAAATGAGTCGATGTTTATTAACTTTGCATCCATTAACATTATTGGACGCCTAATTTGAGCTGTAGCCGAAATTTTCCTTTTTGTGACTTTTTTGTAGGTACAGCAAATTCAATTAGACTCTACTGAACCGTAATATTAATCAAGCTTAAGGATTTTTCCATTGTAATTGGAATGAACGCGATGACGTAGCTGCTAATTGGGAAAGTTAGGTATTCAGTTTCTGGAGCAGTGGTGACTGGTGCCTAATTAGTGTGCGCAGCGGCCTCTCATTACGAGCTCGGTTTTAATTACCCGCACGAACAAACTTAATATGGCGTTTGATTCACGGTATCGTCTGCTCTCTGAGAGTGTTTCCATGTTGTCTGTAAACGGATTTTACACGAGTTAACTAACGGGCACCAAAACATTCTGACGGTGAATGCGGAACAAAAACTCACCTTTGTTTGGATAAAGACAGCCTTATTTTTTTTTTATGAAAGCTCATGGTATAGAATAGTTTGAGACAGTACACTATAATTCAGAGCCCATAGAAATAATGCCTTTAATAAGAACATTGTCAACAACGCCTACCCAAACCTTATTATTAGGCCCCCAACTAGTTAACACGAACGCAATAGGTGGAACATAATAAAGGTCTATTACACGGAATTGTTAATCCCCATCCCGCGTGCTGGCGGTTGTTTATTCAGCTGTATTAATTAACAGTCAGGTGGATTACAGGGCAGACGAAACGTGGCCTAATTAGAGAGATGCCTGTCTCGCTCGGCGGCGGCGGACATGCCCCGCTACCGGATACAACGCGAACGCAACGCCAGTCCGTGTGAAACGACCTTTATATTATTAAATTATCTAATCTGTTGGTCGGATAGCTACATGGTGTTTGTTAATTGGTAGACTTGGCTGTTTTATTAGAGTTATATTACTTACTTCTGTATTTTAAATAATTGTTTATATTCAATCAAATTGTACATATTTACTTCTTCTTCCAGTTTCTTTAAGTGTAATGACTACAAAGTTTAGCTAAATTATCGGTTACTCAAGTAAAACAGCAAGTTGTTCTTAATAATTCGGAAACGATCAATCTCGAAAGATAAACTTTATAATTTAGGCGTAGATTGATAGTTTCCGATAGTTATTATTTTAACAGTTTACCTATTAGTATGAATAAATGAATCTAAAATATCAGCTAGATTCCAATGAATATGCAAATTGCTTTAATTTGTGAATGCTAAAATTATGAATTATATAGGGCTAATGAAAACGAAAGTTAGTCAACGCCATATAATTTAGTTTAGTTAAATATATAGGCAGGTAAATGTAAATAAGAATTTTGCCTACAGGTTTTTTTTAAAGAATATTCTATTATCTGTTTCTTTATATAACTTAACGTTTAAGTCCATGACTGCATTGTTCTTTGAGGCGTCGTGACCCCACTAATTATAAAAGTTTCAACAGTTTCAAAGATTAATTAAAACACTTAACAGACGACCTGATTGTTGATTTAGTAATTAATCGTCTCTATTATTTTCAAGCTCTGTCTGTTTGTGTCATCTCATTTAAAGCACTAATTTATTTAAATAAATGGAAAATGTGTCTGCGGTACAAAACAGCGTCCCAGCTTATGATTTCAAAATATTGTTCGCTATGTAAATGAGATTTGGAATCAGAATAATATAATTATGTATTTAGTATCGAGAGTTGATTAATTCTTGAATATCAGATACGTTTGTGTTGACTATTCCCTTAGCTAACAAACCCCCTGTTTATTTAGTGTGAAGTAGGTCTCTTCCACGGCACTATGTGGACGTATCTGTAGCCGTCTGCATTAATAGTCAATAAACAGCAGCCTCCGGTGTCGAGTCTATAACATGTCAGCTGACGTCGGCGCAGCGAAATCAATTAGGTTCGTTTGCGAACTGCTCCAATAAATACTGCTATCGTTAATTAGAATCAATCGTGGGATTGCGTTGGGGACTATTCTGAAATCAGTTTGCGTCGCGTGGGCGGACGGCTCTACTCTGACAGCAATTGGCTTATTAAGAAGCTAACAAAACGCAATAGCCTCCAGCTTGCTGGGATTAATTTATTTTGCTTGTATCTCTTTGTATTTGTAAGTGATCGATCTTCTTTCGCGAGCTTTAATCAGCTATATTTGTTATTGATTGTTCAGACTTTCTATGGGATTATAATACAAACGTGGGCGTTGCTGGTACTTACGGTAACACTTTACTGTGTAATCACAAGTCTGATTAACTTTCTTCTCCTGTTGCTTGTTCGTGTGCTTTGATTTATAACAATGAAACCACATTGTCAATTGTTAATCTTCATCGATTTATTGTCGTAATTACAAAAGCGATGCGACTATAAGCTATATTTTTTATGGCTCTTAAGTTATTGAATTATAAGTACTTCGCGCGTTTTCTTGCCGAGAAATCAAGACTGAGAAGAAAAGATGGATCATTGATACAATTATAAATAATGTATTAAGTTTTGATAGAGTGCTATTACATGCCCTTGATGCAATTATTTCTTATCAACAGCTTTTATTTCCGCGGAGATAAACTGCTAACACAATGTACATGTAAGTGACTTTGTTTCCTAAACAGAGCGTAGATTTTGAACAGGAATATCAATTACATAAATCAATGCAATCAGTTCATTCATGATCATTTAAGAAAACCCACAAAAAGTGAGATTATACTAACAAATATCATGTAATTACTACCTTACCCGCGGTCGACGCCGCGGTGGTGCAAACGCCGATTAATCTTTCCATTTGCATCGATTTGAATACTGATTGGAATTATACGAGTAGTACAGTCGAGTGCAATCGGCCAGTCACGCCCGAGGCGTGTTTACAACACGTTCGCCACGACAGCTTTACAACTTCGACGTCCCGGTTTAATATTTAATTTACTAATTAATACGAGTGTTATAAAAATACCAATAAATATTCTTCTTAAATAAATTAGATGTTAGAGTTTTGTTGCCGTAATTAAAATAATCATTCTGATGCAATTGCATCAGAATAATTATTTTAATTTACAACAAATATTTCATGACTTAAGTTTTGTGGCACACCTTGATGAAATGGAAACGAGTATAATTTAAATAATTTGAATATATATTTTTTAAATATAAACATAAACATAGGCACCTCATTTTTAACGGAGTGAATTTAAAGAATTTCAACATTAGGTAGGTGTATAAAATCATTTTTATTTACACTGAATTACCCTACATTATTTCAAAATACACCGATTGTTATATTGCGTTTAGATGAATATTTCATCGCACACACTCAAAACAACGTATTCGTACGTTATTAAAGTACGTACAATGTTTTATAACCTTGGTGCTGTTATAACAGGAACACGGCACATCGAGCGAGCGAGCAATCCCGACAAGTAAACGAGATGAGACGGGACGGTAAAGCCTTCAGCGTTATCTGTAATTAGGATCGAGTGCCGGAAGTGTTCGCCGAGACAGTGCCAGCATCCGGCCCGTTGACGAACGGAGCTGATACCTAATTAGTCATATATACGACGAGATGCAGATAACGAATACATTATTAATTAGATTGATTGGGAATTATGATTGGGAAATGAGATGTGCGGCATTTTGGATCATATAGACAGGTCAGTTTCCTGATTTGGCACTCAAAAATAAGAATATGTTTGCGTATATAGAGGCACACCTTCAGCTTGCTAGTAAAGTTTTAATATCACTACGGAAGTTATAATCAATTTAGAATATTTTAATTAATTACTGGTATATGATAGTATCGTTACGCACTTGACGGTTACGAAGCGAGCGAGTCGCTTCAAGCGTAGCCCGAGGATATGTTGTGAGGCGCTTGGGGACAACTCACATGATCAAGTGGTATATTTTTTATTTATATCCCAATAAATTAACGAGGAAGACATTTTTCACAATTTCTACTATCAGTATTAATTAAATCTAACGAGACCAAAAGAAAAACTCGCTGGGTTACGTAATAAGGCAAGTTTTTTCTTCTCCATGACGTGTCAGGTTGTACAATGATTGGTGTGCGTAAATCTGAGACAGATGCTCGTGCACATGTCATTATTAAGAGCAGCCGAGCCGATCCGAGCTTAATCCGGACTTGACCGACAACTTTGTAAATTAAATTGGCTCCGCGCTACGTCGACTCCGTGAATTGCACTTCTTATGGCCCCCGTAATCACCAGCTCTGTATAAATGCTCCATTAAAAGTGGCGTCAATTACATTAATTCCTTATATGTATCAAGTTAAATATATAATGTAACTGGAAACGTTCTCTAATTAAATGTCATGTGCATAGCATTTTCCGTATAAACAATCTTGTAGAATGCGAGCAACAGTTACGAGAAGCTATAGACGATAGAAGAGAGACAGAAAAACTAAACCAATGGTCGTCGACATGGAAATGTAATAGAATGTAATGATGTGTAACGCTTGCAGGAATTGCCTTTTTTGTGTCAAGAATTAATTTGTGTTTGAACCTTGATAATATGATTTTAATTTGCTCTTTTTATATTCAATTAGGAATAAAGAAGAAATAATGCAATGCACAGTAGTTACGCTTTTGTTCTACGTGGGCTCAATTCGTTAGTCTGAAAAGTAACTTTGTTCTATGTACCATCCAGAGCTTGTACGGCAATACATATACTTGAGCTGTAATTAATGGTAATCGGTAACAATATAAAATCTAATGGCATCGTTATTAACTGCGAGGAATAACGGTTAAAATAATAATTGCGATTGCACATAACTGATAAAATTATCAAATAACGTTTACCGATATAATTTGCCTTAATTAAGCTAGCATAAAATTCTATTTTCCTGTGAGCATAAAAACAAGGCTCACAACCATGACCGTCCACGAGTAATGTTTCTAAGAAAATGCGTCTCTACTACAAGCAAGAAGTTCATTAAGTAAAACATGAATCTTGATGAAAATTGCTTAATGGTAAGTTGTAAGATTGGCGCCAACGGCGGAACTGTGTGGAGGCCCCGCTCCGGCCCGCCCCCGGCCCGCTCCCAGGCCGCGTCCGTCTCGTCCGCTCAAAGAGCCCCAAGTGGCAAAACGTGCCCAGTAATAAGGAGCAAGTTATTCATTAGTGTTTTGAGAAAAAGTTATTAGTGCCGACAAGTCATGCGAGGCGGCGGTGCGCATGCGTTTGCATTTTTCTCCGCAATTTTCTGGATCAAAATGCAGATGCAAAGAATTTGCATTTAGTTCACGAGCCCCTCGTTACTGACCAATACAGAATATAACGAGCTGGTCAAATTAATTCGTATAAAATTAAATGAACCTGTATGTTAACTCGTTACTAGTAAGGAATGTGTATTGTTTGTTTCTGGTTGTAATTTATACATTGTAAATTAAAAGAGAATGTCGTCTTAAGCTTTAGCGGAAAAAATATGAATAAGCACTTGCAAGTGTTTTTGTAAAAGATAAAGAAGCAAATTATTAACGAAGAACTTGATCATTTCATTAATTGTCAACATGGTTGTGCAGCGTTAATTAACGAGAGAAATTGCTCGTTCTGTAATGAGAGTTTTATGGCCAGCGGGGTACTGGCGCAAGGCAGCGATGCAGCTATGGCGGGAAGCTGCAAGACTCATAGCGCAATTTGCCGTCCGTGTTGAGCTAGCTCCTAATTAATTAATACCTACATCCTACATACAAATAATTACACAGGTTTTTTGTTCTTATTAAGGAAATTATTTAAACTTTTTCCTAGGGTTTCGTTGTTGACTTTTATAAAATGGTTTTGCATCTAAAATTTGTAGATTTTGAATCGGGTTTTAAATTAAATGAAAAGCTGGAACAGATAGATTAGAAAAAGGATTCGTAGTATCGCCAAATTATTGAACTTTGGTACTGCACACCTAAAATAAAATCTTAAATATCCAAAACAAGATTGAATGAACTAAGTAGTTACCCCGCGGCATCCCTTGTTGTCCCTTAAGAAAAAAAAAAGTACTTCAACGTGTCTTCAAAAACGGCTACGGAACATGCGTAGCAGAAACGCCGCTCTCACTTACTTTTCTTGTTTTAATTACGAAGGAATTCATAATAGTATACACAGCTAATAAAATGTTAATATGACATGTTAAGTGTTTCATAATTATTTCATATTAAATAAATATCGATTGAAATACAGAAAATGAACTTTTGAAATAAAATAAAATCATAAAGCGAGTTTTACTAGGCGTTAAATGAAAACAATAATTTTGTTGAATATATAGAGGAGATATTCCCGTAGTTATTTAATAGCCTACAGCTAGAACAGCAACAGTGTCGAATGAAGCAATAACCATTAACTAAAGTGGAAAACAATGATTATAATTTATACAGCTGTAGTTATAATAAATTAAAACAAAAATTAGCACAGAAACACGAACCGTCTTACGTAAGCAATGAGATATATATCATATTCGATTAGCGAACTGACAAAATAAATGGCCACTTCACACCTGTAGCTGTGTTTAGCCCGCGGGTTCTCTCGCCGCGGAACCGGTCACAATCTCACAGGCACACGGCGACACGAGAGCCTCCGAAGCCACCCGATCCTATTATTTGGCTAACGAAGCCAAGGGTATCCCTTGATTATTAAAACGAACTTGGAGCCACCCACGGCGGCGCCTCCCGAGTGTTAATTGGGCCCCCGTAGACAATACTAATAAGGCCCGTCCGCGCCTCTATCTGTCTAATTAAACGCGAAACTTGAGAGTAGCACCCTCGGCGACGAGGGCCTGTTTGCCGAGCCTCCTGAATACACTGTAATAATACCGGCTAAGCGTGTTTGAGTGGCTCTTTTTCGGATCTCTGTAAACCCCCGTTTAATTAGCAGTATTATGCGTCTGAGTGTCGACTACCGGCTTGTTTAATTAAGCTAAGTCAGTAACAACAATCCATTCTTGTTACTAATGTTTTATTTGCTGTTCATAAGAATTGTTTATTGTGTTTTTATGTAATGTTCAAAGTTACCGTTTATTGCAAAACCGCATTAATTTTGTTAAAATGTTTTAACTTCTAAGAAAAGCTGTAAATGAATTAAGGGGAAGCATAATTATTTTAGTGGAAGATAAATAAAGCCGAGTGCTGATATGAACTATATCTACATGAAAAGGTAAGAGTGCGTGAGCGCATTATAATTTATATTTTACAACAAGCGAAAAGCTATAAAGCGAGTAAAGAGGATCTTTTTAATGCAAAGTTTTGAACATTTATTAACAATGGCGTCTTTACGGCAATCATTATCTTGTTGAATTTAATAAAAATACTTAATTTTGATAAAATATAATTTTTAGCTCTGTTTTTTTCTTAATTACAGGGCTTACTACATCTAGTTTAACAAATTCCACCATGGATATTCACTTCTAGAACATAGGTCACCGTGTATAGTTTCGAAATTTACTTACTTGGTTTGGCTGATCAATGTGTATGCAGATTGAGACCCTTTTATCTAAAGTAAAAATATCGTGCACTAATTGGGTCGCAGACGACTGACGACTTCGGATAACATAGGCCCAGCCTAAGTTGGAACGAAAATATAGGAATAAAAATAAAAAGTCACTGCTCAAGTATTTCGTAGTAGTAATAGGTTTTTTTAACAGCCTATATTGGGTCCCACTGCTGGGCAAAGGCCTCTTTTTTCTCCCTCCAAACCTCTCTGTTTTGTGCAATTTTTGGTGTGTGTGTGTGCAACATGATCAGGCCACATATAACAACACATACATATAACAACAAAATACTGAAAGCCGAAAATCTTTGTATAAATTCTTTTATTCTATTATTATCTCGTCTTCTATGTATTAGTTTACCAGAAGTCCAATTCTTTAGTAGCCGGCTGATCATCATTCAGTAAAACCTGAACCAGACTTGGCCAGCTGCTACTTTTTATATTCATCCTTCTGACTAGATAGGCGGTATCTAGCCTAATGCTGTACACTTCTAGTAAAATAGTGTAGTTATTCAGTTAATATACATGTATGTGGGTAAAATGTGGTTGTGATAGCGAAAGTATGCATGGAACTAGTAAGTTAATAACATAAGTTGGGGGCGTGTATAAATTCTGGCCGACACTGACACCAGCCCGCGTGTAATTACACCAGATAGTGGTGTTATGCGCTTAAAACTACGCAATAATAACTACAGGCACCGCCTAAGTTTTCCAATAAACGCGAATGGGAAATTTAATAGAATTCCTTTTACTGGATTGCTAGAAAATGGAGTTGTACAGACTACTTTACTCAGAGACAATATAGGTAGCGGAGAGTTGAACCGGCTCGTTTATTTGAAAATAAATTACAAAAAAAAACTTCTTTCTTTTTCATAATAATAAGCAAAAGTTAATTTACATTTCTTGTGATTCTCAAAAGGGAAAGGAACATTTCATATAACTTAAACTCCTACCAGTAGAGTACTGTATGTAGTAGAAATAGAAACTCACAAACACCTAAAGATATTCTTAACACTAAGCACCACTTAGTCCTGAAAACATTATACTTACTGGCTGAACTCATGAAATCTTGCTAATGGATCAGGCGAGGCAATGGTTTAAAAATATCCATCTAATCTTTACGTCGATTTAGCTAAAACATTTCAGATCTGTGTCCGTCTACCAGATACTAACAGGAAATGGGATGTGCTACCCTGTTATGACTAGGGTTACCCTACATTTGCTAATAACGTTGCATTGTCGTTCGACGAAAGAGCGTTTTGATTAACACAAACTGACACGTATATTGTTTATTTATTAACATGTTCCACGTTAAACATGTTGATTTCGAGAATGGTTAATCGATTTTGCATGTTTGGATGTTAATCTGTACATACATGCAGCAGGTTTAATTACGTTTCAACATTGAAAACAAGACTTTAAGAGCGGTAAATTAAATAAAAGTGCCTACTTGCGGGTTTAAAATTGTTTTTAACAACAGGTTTTTCTTCCAATTGGTAAACTTAATTTCAAAACCACATTCGCTGTCAATAAAAAATAAAGATAAATAAAGTCGTAAGTTACTAGGAAATAACAGAACTTTTAACACCAGATACACGTTAATGTAGACATACTATCAAACTATTCGAGGAAACTGAGCTTAAGTGCTCCAAAAAGACCATTACTTAGTGGAAGCTTTGTTGTGTGAATCTTTGGCTGTGTTGACGGCTCTGAATGGGGAGGTGGATGGTATTTATTCAGCATTAGAAAGCATCCACTCTCCGTTGATGCGTCACTGACATATCCGTTAATGCTTTTTCCATTTCCCCGTCAACCCCTCCCCACACCCTCTCACGTTTCGTATAATAGTTTGACCGAAAGCTACATATGATTTCAGCATGACATGTTGAAATTGAGTTCCTAAATAGAACTGAACTTTATTCATATTTTCATTTTTTCGCCACTTAACACCTGATAGTGGTCGGGCCTTAATAACGAAAATGAAAAGTAGTTGTTGTGTAGCAAAGCAATCAAAACTGTAATTCGCAAAAAGAGACAAAGGGAATCAAGGGGCGAGGGGTGTACCTCCCCAGTTGCATAGCCCTCCAGTGGTTGCTCGCTGCCCTTTTGATTGCGCATTATTCGCGTGTTTATACAGTTAGATCGCTTTCTAGATTGTTGCTATTGTGATAGCGTTTTTTGTTGGCGCGGTTTTGAAGGGGGTTTTAATTAAAAATGTTTGCATAGAGAGCCTCGGTGGTTTCTTTCGTTTGTGGTTGTTTTTGTACAATTACACGTATTATACTATTGCGTTGTTTTATCGTTTACAAATAAAGCAGATCATATTTCCGAGATGTTTCACAAACGAGTTCTAAGGAAACGATTATGTGTAAGTTAAATTCCAATTAAATGTATCGAAAAGTTTTAAGGTTGTCTGGTCCTTATTGTAATGGACAGTTTTTACGTATTAATTTTAAAATATGTTTTGTGAAAGTTCCAAATTGTAACGTCTTGTTGCGAATTATTGTATAAAAGTTGCTTAATCCAAAAATTGAGGAGGCCCGCCTATCTCGTCCAGCCCACCCACGACGTCGTCCATTCATCTCCCCAGCGCATTTATACATTACTCTCGGCTCAAGTATCCGATTATATAACACGCAAAATTTCAATTACAACTTGTAATTAGTTTTTCGAGAGTTTTTCTTTCAGGAAGGGGGATGTGGAGGCGCGTGCGAACGGGACGGCTGCATGTCTGCATCTCTGTCTCGCGCGGTGCACTGCAACGCTTTGAGTAATGTCCATGCCACTTATTTGATTATTTTTATGCAATCTGCGCAGGAAAATGAAGGATTTATTTCCCACATGCGTTCGCTGTTAATTAATTTTACAAAGTCTGAAATGTTTTGCGCCCTGTTCATTAACTGTTTTAGCTTTATCATATTGTGTGATTCGTTCAAAAGTTAAATTAATTAGATACAACTTTGTAGAACAATGAACTTCAAATGAATAATTATATAGAATCTTTAACACTGTACAAATCTGCTATTAGAAACGATTGAAACACCTGAAAATCCTCTTCACGCTTAGTTTACGACAAAGTTCAAGATAACTCAAAATGTTTGTCAAATAAAGCCGGTAAAGATTCTTACTTAACCCCAAAGTGCAGCATAAGTAACGAAAACAAAGTGAAGTTGTTTTCACGAAGCAAGTTGCACAACAGAAAGCGTTGACGTCGCGTCGTACCGAAATGACCCTTTTCGTGGATTGGCAGCCTCGTCGCTGGCCGCTAATGCACGGAAGCCGGGCCACGCGAATTAATGGCAAGAATAATGGCGATCCCATTATGGATTGCCGCCAACATACTTTAGCCATGAAAAGAACCGAAAGTTACATTTGCGATACTCTGAATACTGAGCGCTCTTGGACGCCCCCCTCCCCTCCCCGCGCCTCCCCCGGGGTGGCACAAAGATTGAAGTGGAGTGGTATTAATAAACCCAGATATTGTTTGGATTATGGTACAAATTAAATAAATGTTCCTTATTGCTTGATGTACTTAAACAATGCTTAGCATTTGGGTTACTCAGTATCTTTTTATTATAGTTGTTATAATAAGGAAACAAAGTAATAAGGAACTGAGTTCACTGCAGCCTATTGTCGTTTATTGGTATGACAATTTATCGCTACGCAGCTACTTATTATTAGATCGCTATTTGTTCGATAGTTTTAGTTTCGTCTCTATCTACATCATTGTTCTTTTGTCATCGTCTTTCATGTGAAAGTTTTAGAACGGAAAAGTCTTTTAAAACTGCTTTCAAGGAAATTAAAGCATTAATGGTCGTTATATTTAAGAGCTATCGTAGTGCGATGTGAATAGAGTGACAAGAGGCGAGGACGCGACGTGAACGAGACGACAGCTACTCGAAATATCGGACTTTTTTCCGCTAACATTAGTGTGCTGTATAATGTTCACGGCTCGAAGCAGTTTCGTAGCCGCGTCGTAGCCGCGTCGTAGTGCCGCCGTAGGCGACATCACCCCACGCGTCGTCCCGTCGTCGTCCCGCACCTTGAGGGCCGCACCGCGCGCCACGGTGCCACTAATTGGCAATTTGTTCGATCCTTAGATCTGACATAATGATGCGAGTTCGTTTATTTAAATGATTCGACGGAAACTTCTTGCGCCTCACAATACACTTGTACCTAGTTGTTTCTTAAATAAATCAAGGGTTAATGGCCCATTCACGACTCGCGTACGAAGGTTGAAAGTCTAAAGTTGTTGCTTGTTAATTTAATTTTTTATAATTGATTTTACTTCAAAGTGGTTTTGAGGCCGGGACGTTTTAATAAATAGTCGGGCGGATATTGAGTGATCATAAAAAGAGTAAAATAAACATGATTCTCAATTTACTTCACAAGTGTACCAATTAATAGTTGCTGGAACATTCTCCTTGCACATATTTATTATTGATCGATCGTACACATCACACCGTGTAAAAGCAATGCATCCATAAATAGAATCAATTTATCAAGTGTCGACTCGTGTATCTTATATGTTTTAGATCTCAATGTGTTAAGTGCACGTTCGCGGTATTTTTTGCCGTATGATAAGTGACATTTAGAGCTAAAAACACGTTCCTTTTGTAATTTTAAATATCTAAGTGTACTTACTTTAGTTAAATGGGCAAATAATCCATTACCTCTGTAAGTAATGTAGTAAACATAGGGGCAGCATTTATTAAACATGACAGGTTCCACCTTCATGCTCTTAATTAGACTGACATTTTCAGAATGAAATCTAATCTTTTATGGATTACCTATTTATTTTGTTGGAAAATGTCATTCCTATTAGTTGTATAATAAATCGCCTCGTCGAAACAGAATCCGTCTGTTAGCTTGCATGTTTATTGTGTTTTAAATTAACGGAGTCTTTAATGAGTTCGCTAATGTTAAGTTAATTATGTGAGGGCAAGCAACGTTGACTGCATGAACTTTATAATAATCCATCGGTCGGCTTAATGACCAGCCGTGGCGCGGCGTTTTCGTTAATTAAACGCAAACAAAGACGGCTGACTTCACTTAGTTATGATCAAACACATTAGCGGGGATTTGCTCGCACTTATAGCTATTTCCTCGAACCAGATCTTGCTTGAATTCATTGCTTTTGTAATGTATTTACTCAGATGGGACCTAGTTTCAATCCATTATGTAGAGTTCTCAAAGCTTTTTCTCGTAACATACCTACTTGTAGTGACCCAAATCTTGTGCGGCATGTGTAAATACGGAAGCTAAGTCAGTCCCCGTTCAATCAGCACGGTACGGGAACAGTTAGTACGTCGCCGTCGACGTCGGCGTCACAGGGTGCACCGCTCCGGAAAAGTCGATTACGATGGTCATTAGTCTGCAGTGCGCGGACTAATTAATACAACGTTTTGAGTAAAGCTTCGGGATAAGATTCCTTACGGCGTCGACGAGAAAAATCCAAAATTTAATTAAAAAAGTTTAAGTGAGTTTTCACGGGCGAGCGTTCGCCCGCGGCTCTCAATAATTTAGGCAAATTCTATTCTTTCTGCAACCAAATACTTTTGGGATTGCCTATGAACTGTAATTAACCTTTTGATCCCAACCGATACGCGGCTTTGTGACATTTATCGTAATTGAAACGAATTTCCTAAATGAAAAACGTCTGGAGACCGAATAAGGATATTATCATGATGCCGGCTTACACAGCGATAACATTGGCATTAAAGCTGTAAAAACCTTTGCGAACAGCGTGCATAAAGACACTAAAAATATTCTTCAATAAAGCATACGTGTAATAAAGTATGATAATCCTCTTAATGTTGAGATAAGCGTGTGTGACAACAACACGAGCTCGGCGTCAGTCATTACTGCGCCGGCGCAGAGGTGACGTCCGTGAGTACTCGGAACCCGCACACATTTTTGTGAGCTCATTAAAATTACATTACAGCTCTTATTTAAACAGCAAACAACTAAACGACGCTCGTTAATGCGTCTCGTCGTTGAGAATTTTATGGACAATCCCACCCCGAGCAAACACTAAAACATTAAGCTTGTTATACACTCGATTAATTGTTAGGGAGAAAGTCTGTATGAAATTAGTGAATGCCAAAAGATTTTACTGCAATATAATGGGATTTTAACCTACAACATTTTATAAAGTTTGTAGATATTCTTGTTATTTCGGGGACAGGCACAACTTATTAACCGACTTCCAAAAGGAGGAGGTTATCAATTCGTCCGGTTTTTTTTGAGTATCTACGTTGTTTTTGTGCCAATCAGTGAGCGTGAAGATTACCGGCAAGTTGTACAGTCGAGCGATTGTACAATATACTCGCAGAACATGGATAAAAAAGTATTCACAACACAATACACGGGCGTGCTTAATAGATAGGCTACTCCAAAATAAGTCCAACGTTTTTTGTGAATATTTCACTGGTGTAATGGGCTTTTATGAAGTTTTAAATACAATTATGTATTTTGTATGAATCAATTCTTTGCATTCAGCTCCACTCGCTATATTCAATACTAATAATCAACCCTTAGGATTAACCTTTACAAATGTCAGTTTATATTTTTCTCTTTTGTCGAATGTACCTCTACCTGTACGGATTACCTTATGTTTTGCAGATATATATGGATTATAATTATGGATGTTCCTGCTCCAGAAAAGCACTAGGACAAACTAGAGACAGCTAGAGAGCGATGGTAGGCGTAGAGCTTCCATTAACTTCGGACAGATAGAAATTTTATACAGAATCCTATCGTCGAAATTGAAATAACAATATACAACTGATATTGATCGGTCTTGATGTATGAAGTTGATTATGTTCCAATGTAATTGAGTTATTTTGGTCAACTTATTTCGGTTTGTCAAGGGAAGAATATGAATGTCACGACACTATAATAATATCACGCCATCGATCTGTTTTTTTGTAGTTCTGTAAACCGTTTTCACCACAAATGGTAATGTACTTATAGGGGTTTAACATTTAAATTGCATAACTTAAGTATGTTAGGGAAGTCATCATATTTTGGATTGACATTAATAAGCATTTCTTGGACAGAAATGTATCCGCCATTGCCCGCCACTCAATAAAAACTTTACTAAACTAATTAGTGTACAAGCGGCCAAGCTAAATAGCATTGATGTCTAGAATATATATAGTACGACTATAATAATCGGTTCAATTTAAGTTCCTACAAAGAAAATTAAAGTGGCGTGTCCACACGTTTCCACGAAAAACGTTTATAGTCGCTTTTTGCTTGACAGCATAATGTATTTTTAAACGAATTTAAAAAGACGTTTGTTTCGGTGTAAAAACCTCTGGCCAATTAGCACAGTGTAGCACCCCCGGAGTACCTGTGGAGTGTGGAGTGACTGGAGTGGCCAAACACCTCGACACTGCGCATGAGAATTGTTTAAAGTGCTTTTCACGAACGGGGCTGTAATATTTGATCGGCAATCAACTTAAAAGCTTTTGTAATATAATAATGTACACTGACTTTTTGTAAGGAACGCGTGTGGGGCGTTCATGTAATATTTGTAGTGATTATTGACTCATTGTAATTGAGAAATTTTTCGCCGAAGTTCGAATTTCTGTTGTTTTCTCCTGCTGCACCTTTATCAAGCTGCACTTACGTCAGAGGATTTTATGTCAGTAATATTCTGCTATATTCAGCTTTCTTTAATCCCTAGCATGTAAGCCCAGCAACGAAAGAGTATAGGCAGACCTGTAATGGGGGTTAAATTAAAAGTACGAAACGTCCAGGGTGGTTAGATTTATGTATAACTAGACTATACAGGAGTTTAATAAAACGGCAAGATGAATCATTAAATAAATATATTTATTTACACGTTAACGGCAAAATGAAATAATATCCTGTCGATGTTTATGAAGTGGAAAATATTATTAAATCGGTTGTATTTAGTAAGTATTTAGTATTAAAAATTCACGGAACATTTTACATAAGCCGATAGTAGGTACTAAGTAACGACAGTTCAATTTTTTTACATACATACATATTTATCGTAGAAATCTTTATTTTACATTAGGTATTCTATCTTAGAAAATTTTAGCATTTATCTACATAAAGGTTCCAACTTCTTTTATTATTAAACAAAATAAAGAATTAGCATAATCATCTGTATTTCAAGATCGTTACAATTTAATGCGCGAACAACATTCACTGAAGCTCTGTGGCGGAAAGAAAAACAGACCACCTTACTGATAAACGTCGCAAGCTGAGTTACTGCCTGCCCTATAGCACAGACTTGACTCGCGCACACAGGCGACTCTTATTATAAACAATCACCTACTTAAGTACCTACACGCGTTTATTAGTAAGATGGGTGTTTACAAAAATGTTAAACAGTTAAACGTTTATATTATACAGGGGTACCTAACTAACCATTGCACCACTTCAGAGTACCAAATATATCACTATTAATCTACAATCTTAGCTCATTTGTGTAGACTTTTATTTAGAAAACCTTCTACGGGAACTTATCTTTGGTAAAAAAAAATAACATTAACATACGTAACCAATCAAAAGTAAATAAAAGTAAGAAATTACGATCAATAAAACTTCATACCTTGTATGATAACAATATTTATGTTTAGTACATGTACACACATACAATCCATAACAATGAGATCGATTTTATCAATTAATATTTTAGTGTCTGGACCTGAATCGTTGTATCACGATAAAGAGTATGATCGATAAACAATCTGTTCGTTTTCAACCGAGGGTGAACCTACCCGGTACATCGAACGGAATATATTACCGATAATACTACTCTCTAAGTAAAATTCAAAATAATGTATTCAAATAAAGACCTAAGGCTGTGGGCACTTAATGAGCATTTTATCCATTGTCTTATTTATTGGTACGGGGCGTGTCTAAATTGGCCAAGCGCAAGGGGTGGTACAGAAGGTACAATAAAGTAGAAGCGAGAGCGCGCGCCCTACCCACGCGACGCTGCTATCTTAACATGTAAACAAGTGCTCAAATCGTATACATAATGGAAATATCGTGTTCTAACAACGTTATCGCGACTCATCCCGGACACTTTGTAAAGTGGCCACATATCCACGGCTCGACTCGCGGCCGCGTGCCGCCCGCGCGCCTAATGTACTCTCGCGCAACGCTTGCAGCCTCGGACTAATAAATTCCCGACATCTTCGTGTAGATCTGCACTCAGTCGACATGAGATACCTGGCCACCTCACACAGTTATTAATATATCACCTTAATATCAAGAACAATTCGAGATTTCATAACAGATTTCAGGTTCGCAGGACTTCATTATGAACTAAATATAAAAATAAAGCATTACACACTACTCTATATTCTATGTAAGGTTTTTGTAGGGTGATGGCTAGTTTGTATGTGGGTGAAGAAACGGATCATCACGCTAGTGTCTATAACTGTGTCCTTAGAAAGACGTTTGTGGATGCCGAGCGTGCTCGCCCAACGTCGGGAGCTAGCAGGCGGCCTGCGCGCCTCGCCAACACTCAATGAGGTTTTACCTGGATAAAAATAGAAACAAATTAACATTTTGGACGATAACGCGCACATAAGTTTAGATAACATAATATAAAAATTAAAAAGTTGTGGATCACCATATCCAGGCCCCGGCGAGATTCAAACTCGCGATCTCCTGTTTTACTAGACAGGCGTTTTACATAATGCTCTCATGGACTACCCCGGAAATACAACTTAAAAACATAGAGCTGTTAAGATCTGTAAAGTTGTGTTGGCATCTTATCCTGTCCTTTTACTCTATGTCGAGATAACAAGACGAGCTGAATAAAAGTTTAAGTATCAAGCGGAAGCGAGTGAAGCGTTAGGTTTTTTAACGATTTACTTTGTAGAGTTATGGACTTGCGTAAGCTACACAAGGCATACTCATCTTTGTAAAAAAAAAACGAATTGTGAACTGGCCAGTAATAAAACAAATAAAAAGTAAAAAAACACACACACCGAGGCGAGATGTCGGCGCTGCACCGTCGGTCATCGCGCAGCATCGCACACGTCAGGGTCGGGCGGGCTGCCGTAACCGCTGGACGCGTCATCAGCGCCTGCGCAGCCCCCGCCGTCCTTGTCAACCATGACGCCGCCAGCGGCCACCCCACCGCCACAGCCCGCCACCCCGGCCACGTAACCACCACTTGTTGGGGACTGCACAAAACATTCAACATGTCAGTCAAGAAACTTTTTTGCAAACGTAAACTTAAACATATGACGATTTCAGGACCCTACATTCCAACTGTGGTTTTACAAGTTCTCCCAGAAATTGCCCCTGAAAAGTGGCATAGCCGTGGTTCCAAAGTGGCACATAAGATTAGATGCCATAAGTGTGTGTAAGGGTCTTATAATCTATTTTATAATTCACTTACGCGCCCAACACAAGACCGTGCACGCAATCAAAAAGTCGATTAGAAATGTCGCCCGGCTGAATGGGTTCCTCCACTCGCGCGACTCATAAAATGAAATAGATTCCCCCACATTCGCATTCCGACAAGCGTTCGTACGAGAAAGATTAATGATCACAAAAGAAACATAATAAAGTGGAGATAGAATCTCCCACTAACAGTGTCCTTGTGGGAGTTATTTACTCCGCCGAGTCGACTTTTTCACGTGCCCTTTATTCCGAATGGAGACGTTTGAAAAAATATATTCCATTCGGCTATAGCAAAATGCAAACACAATTATGCTCACTACAACAAAGGGCGGGAGGGTAGGACGAAAGCATAAAATCTCATCATTTTGTAATAATGTGCAAAGCTGTTGCGTACATAATAACCGAATCCGTATGAAATCGATAATCGTATAATAATGTAAATGGTGTGTAGTCGCACCTTGCGAAGGTTTATAATAGCGCTGGTTAGCGGCTATTAAGTTAATAATAATTTAGTAGTTAAGTGCGAGTGTTGGCCGCCACCCGCGGTTCAGGTTGTGGTCCCACACTCCGCATTGGTCCACGTCAGCGTTACAGGCGCGATATGCAACGTAGCGCACTCCGGCTGAGCCACGTATGCTACGCTGCCCGCCGCCGGTGGGAACCGACAATACGTGCGATTTAGATAATTACACAGTATGTACATGGCCGTTTCTATTTGAGACACGAGAAATACTACTGTTGGAATATACGAACACCTACTGTACTAACAAAACATCTAAATGGAGCTATTGACACCAATGAACGGGGTCAATCAATAAGTAGTGGTTGTTGTAGATAAATCCGTTGATTATGAAACCAGTCTAGACGTCGCTGAAATAGTCGTTCCATAAATATTCACCTGTAGTCCGCTTACTTGGCGGCGGATGTGGGCCAGTCCGCTGGGGTTGGCGGCCATGCTAGCGAACACCAGCCGCTCTTCATAGTCGTACTCGCACAGAATCTTGTTGTCACACAGGTAGAATCTGTCGCCAACGCAGAACCTGAAACAATCGATCTTTTAAAGACTCAGTCTATCGATTTGACGCTGACACTCGTCCCTTATATCAAGCGATATAAATTTAAAGCTGAGTGACAGTTTTTTTTATTTCCCTTCTACATTTCTTTCAAAATACCCATTGAATCAACAACTGGTAAATGTCTCTATCGCTCACCTGTGATTGCACTGTTGACAAGCGAAGCATTCTAAGTGGTAGACGAAGCTTTTTGCTCGCATCACCATCTCGAAGGCGGGAATGACTTTATTGCAGGCCACACAGTTGCCTGTGGCACCGAATAACCTGTTAAAAATAACAAGACTATTAACATAAAATACTTACGACTTATATATACTGAAAGCACTTAACATTAAAAGATCTTTTAAGTGGTATAATGTGGTGTAGGTCAGTTACCTAAGGTAGTCTCTTTTGCAGAGCATAAGGTCTGCCTTGTAGTACAGCTTTGAGCCGACTTCTCCTAGACGGCAGTCGCAGCAACCGCACTTAAGGCAGTCCTCGTGCCAGAACCTCTCCATCGCCTTGAGGAGGAACCTCTCTGTGATGACCTTCCCGCACTGCGCGCACAGCCGCGCGCCGCCCGTACTGCCGGTGACCGTGCTGTTGACGGTGAGCCCGTACTTGTTGTCATCCTGTTGACCTGTTAACAAACCATAAAACTTCTTAACCATTTGACGTGCAACACGGAAAGTCAATTACGAGTGGTACACTTAGGTATGCATATTAGACAGTCAAGGAAAAAGTAATGGTTTGATTTAATTATTCGTTGCTGGTACATGCCAGTAATTGTTCGTAATACGCGTCGTTATGACATTAAGCTAGACTCGATTGTTTTCTACTGTGTAATTGCGTCAATTAATTCGAGCAAAGGCGCGCCGCGTGACATGCAGTCGTTGCTCGCTGACGTCATTAAGATGCGCATACGCATTTTTCTCACACCATAAAAAAACTGCAACATTGAAACATGCGGACTCATTATGTGCATTAACAACACCCAATAAAACTTTATGAAGCATTCACGCTATAAAAGGCTAAGCCACAATTCTTACTTCCTTTTAAACAAATAAAGTGTTACGTGAACATATTTATAACGACTGTATTGCATTTTTAAAATCAATATCGAGTGTGTTGGTATACATAAATAAAGCTTTGGACATTTAGAAAACAATCTGTTCCAATTTATCGGCATATGGTCCACATAATAATAGTGCGTACGTCAAACCAATCAAGGATCCAATTGAAGGGGTAACTAGGTGGACATAACTCATCGCAATCGATCACTTGCGCATCGCCGCCGCCGCCGCCGATACGTCTCATTTATTGGAGCCGACGTCGCGACAATAAACTTAATTGGGCTATATTAATGACGGCTCTTTACTAATAAAATAATAAAGATGACGTGTGGCCTCCGGGCGTCGCTATTCACAATTAGCGGTGCGGTATGACGCCGCAAGGGGTAAGGTCGTAGAACAACGAGGCGCCCAGAGGGAGATCGGGGTGTAGTGTAATTACGATACATATACATTGACCTAGCTTAGTACTACTCTTTAAAATAACAGGTTGTTAAGAAATGTCCGAAAAACGTTCTCAAATGTCAGATTTTCTATAAAATTACATGATGGCAAAAGGACCTAATAATGTAATTTCTGCTAACTCAACTCCGACGCGCTCTCGCGAAACGTAAAAGCTAATCAATTCAATGTGGTTACCCTTAATATTCTCAGAACGAGTATGTGCAACCGCGGTAAGTTTCCCTCACGGTAAAAACATTTAGGTGCGATGTAATGTCGGTTTTTCCCCCGTTTACCTGGAGCGATTCAAAAATCTCGGTATTTTTCTCCGGAATGCTGCGTGGAGGCGACAGCCGGGCGTACGGTTACTGGCGTGTTTTGACCATTTCAGGTTGTATGCATGTTGTTAGTGCCGTAATTACGTGCCGCACATCGTTCTAACAGCCACATCGATTTTATACATTACTTTGTATATGGACAGGTCTGCTTCACATTAATGTTTTGCCTCGGTAAGTAATTATATCTTAATTATTGTGGGTTTTTTAAAAGCTTTATACGAGGTGGAAAGGACACCGACGCTAAAACGGTTACAGTACTTCTGATTCTGAACCCTCCCACATAGACATTTTTCATCGATAATTTTAAAAAAAATCAGCTGTTCCATACATTTTGACCTCACATAATGATGGTTCAGAATGATGTACTGGTAACCGTTTTAGCGTCGGTTTATGTGAAATAAGCTTCAATCTGCAATACAAACCTTCAATCAGTTTAGGCCTGTGTGTGTGTAGTCTACCTAATACACTCCCTGTCCACTCGGTCACTATCAAGAAACAATAAAGGCACGTTAATAACATGGACTGTACATAAATATCCGCTCGTGGGAAGGCGTTTCGTATTATTTTCGTTTTATTACCTTCGGCTCGCGAATTTGATAGAGACTTGGCTGCCGCACTAGCCCGCCAGTATAATTTCGCCGACACAGCCGGTTGGCCGCCGCCAACGTATTAAGGCGCCGAAATGAAAAGAAACCCGGAAATGGATGAAAAGTAATTTATTTTAGCGCGAGTAGGGTGACAATCGGGTTGCACAAGTTGATACCGACATTATTGGTGCTAGGATTCCGGAGTACTAAGTAAATGGAGCGTTGGTACGGTTCTTCTTTACCTCATTTCGGTCAAGTGCTGTGTATTAGCAGGTATTGACAGATAAAGCTATTAAGTCAAATATCTCATACATAATTCTTAATTAAAGTTATAACTTTACATCTGTTTTAGCGGAGCCTATCGCCCGAACATCTCCACATTTGGCGAATTCTGTTAGGTTCTCCTAACAGAATTCGCCAAATGAGAGGAGCTCTCCGGCAGCCAAGAGAACAGTATTCTTCCTGTTCTCTTGGCTGCCGGAAAGCCCCTCTGACATACTCCCCTGCCTCCGGTAACACAATATTAATTTTCTAATTTCACCGCGAAATTACATCTAAACATGGGATCTAATTGGAATCCGTAATGGACTTTCGTTCAGAAAATCCTTTCTTAGCGATGAAACTCATTTCCGTTTGTTTTGGAAGCCCGAGTAGAATGCGAGAGTTAGTTATTACCTGTGTGTACTTCACATGAATTCTAGTTATTATAGGTGTCACTATACGTATGTATTGCAAACTAAATTGCAAACAAAGAAAACAGGAACATAACTTCAAACTTGCGTTCTTTATTGGCCGGATCGAGCTCCATTATTGTAGAATAAAACTCGCTTCAATTTACAGTTTGCTATATCGGGAGACTAAATGAATCCTTGAATCGATAATGTAATGATACTTTCTTCAAAACCTTGTTTATAAAGTTGGAATTTAATCAAAAGCAAATTAAAACTTTTCAGTCTGCAGACAAGCTGGTTTAGGTCGACCACACACATGCAAGTCCACAAAAATATGATTTACCACCACATTTTCGAAATACTTGTTCTTCAGTAATGCTCCATAAACCACATAAATTCCTCGGATTTAATTAATGCCAGGTTATTATTGTAATTAGTAAGAATCACGAGCACTCCGCGAACATTCCGTGTAATTTACAATCGTTCATTACGTTTTGCAATTAGTTTGCCATCCCTATATGCTGACGTTACATGCCTACATTGACTATGAATCAATCTTGGAACAAGATTTCTACAAGGTTTTGTGGTAAATTATCGGAATACATATCTACATAGATTTAAACCAATAAAGTCATACAATATGTTGGAAATTTTATAGCTAGTTGCAATAGTGTGATAGGCACCCACCATAAGTTTCCTTCTTAAATATTTGCCAGGAAATTATTCATCGCAATAGACACGCAATCAACATTTTGCAATATATTTCGTGGACTTATTAGCATGTTGACATTGTAGAAGAGTGCGCTCGCTTTGTTAACTACTCGCTACTACAATAAGATGCCAAATTGCATCGTTACAACTACGTAAGATGTGTTCCGTATTCGCTGATACATTTGAACATTATTATGCAAGCAATTGCTTTAAGGCTTGATGTTCTTTTGGCTATGTGACCTCGTGAGGTTTAAAAGAAAAATTTCAAGAAATATACTAAAATATATAGGCAGTGTAAGCGACAGAGACACTCTTCAGTGTTCTGGGAAACCGTAATTACGAATAAACAAACTGAGCGTGTGTTTCCTAATGAGTGCACGAGTCTCGATCACTTCCGTTCAGCAGATGGACCTTGGCAACGTTCCGGAAAACGAAAGGATGACGAAGAACACTACAAAGACTGAAATGAATTAAGTACCATAATCTATTCGACGGATAAACTAAACATACATATTTAATTAAATTTCCATCCAGCGCAAACGCAATTGCTACAGCAGAAACCGCTTATTCAATTTAATTACGAAAACAACTATATAATCATATGGTATAATCTAAAGTACGATACTAATGGATTTGTATAATGATTGCGGTTGCAGCTATTCTAAATGGTCGTACAGTTTATTTAGTTTTAGTCGCTGGTCACTCATTAAACAATGGAGTTGATTGCGTTGTTGCGATATCCATTATGCGGGCTGTAATTAGATTTAACCAAATGCGGGTTTTGCATTAATAGCGATTAAAACGTAAAAAATAACAAGCAGGATGTTCGCCCTGAATAACGTTACACACGTTGCTGAATGCAATGATAGCATCTATTGCGTTAGACAAATTTGTCCCTTAGAAACGCATTTTTTTTACAGTTTATTTAAAAAGAGGAACTTGCTCATTCATTTGTTACTTATTTCTTTTCAGAATAAGTTGTTTGTTACATTTCTCTGCTTGGTCTATAAGCAAAAAGTATCATTTACGTACCGCGTTTTGGTTTGGGACTCAAGTGCAGAATTTCTGATCTGATTTCTAGAAGCACGAATGAGTTCGTCGTAAAAGTCCGGTCGGATTGAGATTCAATCCAGATTAGATAATTTTCCAGACATGAGCATGACTTTTTCCACTCGTATCAAGGTAGCAAAGCAAATAATACCTTTCAGTCATATTTAAATGTTTTTCAGCTTCAGGATCCATCAATCGATCACATCATGTTGGTAAACGTACCAAATGAGAAAAGCTTTTAGTGCAAATTCGAATGACTTTGAAGATTTCCTTCCATCATCATCATCTTTCATCATCATTTCAGCCGAAAGACGTCCACTGCTGGACATAAGCCTCCCCCAAGAGTCACCACATTGACCAGTCCCGTGCGACTCGCATCTCGTCGGTCCATCTAGTGGGAGGTTTTTCAACGCAACGTCTTCCGGTTCGAATTTCCTTACATGCAATTCTGCATGGAAGGAGTTGGCTTAATATTTTGTTTTGTAATTTGTGAATACAAATTATTAATATTATTTTAGAACAAGCAATATATTGAACGTCCTGGACCTTATTATAATCTTAATCGTAATCGAACTCGTTATGGTAATTAGTATTGAATAATGTTGCTAGTAAATCTCACAAGTTGCCTGTAAAGCGGCAAATAACGAGGTGCAAAGGTGAAGGTGCAGACGCCTTATTAAAATTCCAACTGACCTATGGCAGCGGAACGCACCCTGCAACAAGCCCCACCCTCCCCTATTGCCGCCGTCGTTAACATTTCCGTTATTAAAAAAGTACGAGACTTTGTCATCACAGAAGTTAGTTTTTTTTTAATTAAAATTATGAAATTGATATTGCTTTTACGCCGGTGCTCGCTTCCCAGCTCAACCTTGTGAAAGTTTAAATTAATTTTTGAATTAAGCCTAATGGCAGTGGTAAACGATTTCTAAGGAAAGAGTTTTCAGCAATTAAAATTTCAATTATTTGATGGCAGAAACCCGTATCTTAATTGCTTTTCATTACTGATATAAAAACAGACCGGCTTAGCAATTTGTGAAGATTAATCAGCTTCCACTTGAACAGGAAATTGTTGTCTAAACAAATAGATATATTTATGGAAATTAATGATTATGAGCGTGTATAATATAGCTCCATTATTGATGTATGCAGCGGACCACAAACAGTGCGTACTTGTTATCTAACACAAAAACTGAACACAGTTACGCATCAAGAACTGTGTTTTCTTTTATAATCATTTCCCCTTCTTGTTAACACAGTCCACAGATCTCCAATCTCCATATTAAATTAAGTAGTATATGTATGTCAGTTTCTATCTTGTGCGGTTGATCATTAGATGTAGACAGCCTCTCATATAGATAACGATTAGTTGTCTCAAATGTAAAGAACGAGTTTTCCAACCATTTGCATTGTGAGGAGGTATTTAATTATTACATTATAACACACAGTTATAATAACTCCTTGTTTATATTCAGCACTCATTCTCGGCTTTTGCTACCACTTTTAGTGTTGTTACTATTTGAGTGACAAGGTATCGATAAAATGGTATCGAAAATATATTAGAATTACATTGCTTTTGTATTACAGACATTGTATTATCTCCGTTACCGGTCACTCATAATAACTTATTACATTATTTACGTATATTAGGTATAACAAGTAATAATTTACAGCGTTTATCGATAAGATGATAGGACATACATCTAAACAAAAATAATGTTCATTGCATTTTACAGTAATAGGTAAATGAAGTTGTTAATTAGTTTGAAAGGATGATTTATAATATGATGATTTGTACTTGCGTTTCGTTTATGTTCAAACTTTCACGTTTAAGTATAAATAACTACAAGGACTTACTTTAAATCTTAGGGAACCCAGGCACCTAGAGCAAAATGTAAAAAAAAGTTTAGACCGATCAAAAAAGTAAATAGTGCACATCACTAGATGATACATCGTATCCCAAAACGACAATCAAACGTATACAAAGTCGAGACAATCTACGTCATAAATTATTTTCTCAGAGAAAGGCTCCGGGCGAAACTTAAGCCTGACATAAGTGGGCAATAAACTTCAGCCAATTTGGAGATTCGCATCTGGAGGCTCTTATTAAAGCCCGAAAGTTAGTCCTTTTCATCCATCACTCGTAATACGTGTGTGAGTTATTGTATGAAAAATTGAAGAATAAATTGAGTCGCTGCAGCAGCGGCGAGACATAAATCCCAACTGAGCCCTCAATATTGTTTTAAAGGGGAAGTGGCCATAAATTTTATCAGGGCCGCCCAGAGCAGCCGCGGGCGCCGGGCCGCTGCGGCCACGCTACGCCACGCTGCCACGCCGCCGCGCCGCCTCGCACCCGCACTGTCTCCGCAATTTTCCGCCGGTGCCCGCACTGCATTTGATACTCATGTGAATCTGTTTTGTTATTTCTGAAGAAATTGAAATCTTCCTCATGGATAACTACGTTATCGTGAAATATGGGGTAATAACCACGTGTGCGAAATTGTCCAATGCGGCAGTCTCCGGCACTGGCGGTAGTAAATCGATGGGCCGTGACATGTTTACACTATTTAATATAAGGTACATTTAATCCCGGGGATTGAAAATAACTTGAAGTGTCATGAACTCTTGGCTGTTATTGAGCCATTTACAAGTGTACTTTTCTATGAATTCCTCTCAAACTAAAGAAAATACTACAGTTTGAAATGGCCACCTTTTTCTTCTATCTTTCTCACTGACTGGCTTCTTGACAATGCAAAAGTACCTGTACATGATTTGGGCTAGAACTCACATCACCACACAATATGCTAACTACGTTTAATTTAAATTATGCTTTCAAAATATTTACCAACCCCGAGTAAATAATTTGTCATAAGAGCTATAATATATTATAGCTCTTATGACAAATTATTATATCTCTATACATCGGAATATAATTTCAATGTGTGTTCAGTTTCAGTCTGTGCGACTTCCTGTAAACTAAACTCTATATTGTTCCATCTGGCTGTCGGAAACGGGATCTCGTTTAATGCTGTCATATCAAAAAATCTTTACCGTTTTATATCAGCCATCAGCCGTTCAAGAACACACAGACTACAATCAGCAATACTGTTGAAAAACATACTCCGTACAAGTTTGTGGGGCACAATAAAAAATCGCTTATTTTTATCAATACGATCTGGGTGTTGGACATTTCGCATAAATGTGATATTGCAATATCGTTCGTCCCCTTTTTAATATCGCGACGGACGGTACTGGGCGGTTTATGGCACAACCCTTCCCGCGTTTTATTCGCGACCTGTTTGTCCTAATATTATGAAAAAATTGACGTCGGCAAAACGAAAACGTCTCTGCTTATATTTTTTGTTCCTTGATTTACTTTTTGCGCACTATCTGTGTTTATTTAACATAAGTATAACTCCAGTCTGCCTAAAATATTCATAACGTGTTTTCAATGTATAAAAGACCTATAACAGCTTGTAAACACTGGTCTTCAAATAAAAAAAAAACATTGGTATTGTATGCAAATAAATATAGACTTAAAGACTTGCATTGTGTTAACAAATTGGTGCGTCACATAAACACGACAGGTTATCATGCTTGCATCGGTCGCAAATCGCATTAAAATACGGTTTAATTATAGAAGACAGCCCAGCTCTTGACCTTTTGAGTGCACGCTTACCTTTAAGGCGAAGGAGGAAAAATGATCAAAAACAACGTTATAGTAAATTGCATATTTAAAATAAATATTTTACGTACTTACAGTCAAACAAACTATTAGGTATGTACACAAACAGTTGACTTGCAACTACTTATAAAACAATACTGTTTAGTTATATTTTGCATGTGTCTTTCAAGTACGCTACACTCTTAATAAATATCACACAGTTAAAATGAACATGGAAATTAGTGGAAAGATACATCCAATTGCTAGTTTGTCTGTACATTTTGGCATCAAACACACAGATTTTAGCACCACGTTTTTTTATTTGTAGCGTGTAAAATATCTAAATTAAGGCGTGTACTCACTGTTGGCACTGTCGGGCTTATGCATGGCCGGAGGATCTCGAATCATGGCGCGGTCGTCACTTGAGCATCACACAACGATACTTGTGTCCTGAAACAATAGGAAATAACTGTCAAATGTCATAACAACCGATATTCAATGTGTCGTGACTGTTATAGATCAGACCTTGTTAAATGAAACCCGAGGACCATTAGTGTGGCACAAATCAGCTGATGCAGAATTAACGATTATGTTAAATAACGTTTAATTATACTACTTTGAGGAGCTCGTGGCTAAATAATAACAGCCGCTCGGATCGATCTTTAGGTTAAGCCGTGCTTGCCTAGGTTGGTCTGTGGATCGGTGATCACCCATTACATACCGAGTTTCCTCCGTGCCTCGGAAAGCACGTTAAGCCGTTGGTCCCGGGTGTCATTTGCAGATCTTTGACAGTCGTTAGGTAGTCAGTAGCCCAAAAAGTCTGACAACCAGTCTTACCAAGGGGTATCGTATTACCCAGTACTAACTGGGTTGTGGAGGTCAGATAGGCAGTCGCTCCATGCAAAATACTGGTATTCAGCTGCATCCGGTAAGACTGGAAGCCGACCCCAACATAGTTGGGAAAAGGCTAGGCAGATGATATACAACTGCTCTACTTTATGATCTACATATGTGTCTCTAAGTTTTTTTCTTTTAAGATAACTCAGGTGCTTTGTACCGTAACTCTTAGAGCACCTCACCCGCTACTTCGGTCCAAGCACACTGAGATAATAATAATAATTAACAGCATGATTTATGTTTCAAGTACATATTATATAAGTATAATCCAAATTGGGCAGACCCAAGATAATACAAGACTTCAACATTTGAATTTCTCTCCAACTCCAAAATCAAATTCTCCTAGTCAGTTTGCTGCACTTATGTCCAAATCGTACGTATGCATCCACATCGATGTTGTATGCAAAAGATGTCCTTATTTACAAAGAATTCCACCCAGAGCTGGAAGGAAGGTAATACGCCGAGAGCGAACCCCAGCAGCACGCGTCTAGCTACGAAACCTCATTAGAATAAACGATATCCTCTCCTTACGTCCACTCCGCGAGACCTTATTACTCCGACAAACTGCCGTCAAACGGTACCAACCAAGCAACAAGGGCCCCACATGAAATGTACTCTATGAACTACACACTAGGGTCCCCTTTCCAATAACCGAACACAACTGGAGCTTCACATAATAATTTTCTGTCTTAGAAATACGCTGTAGAGTCCAATTTCAAATGTAACATGAATAACAAACGCACTATCTGGTGGTATTATTCTGAAGGTTGAGACGTCCAAGCAAAGCTGTAAATTGAAACTTGGGGAGGCACTAATATCTCTTGCGGCTTATGTCGTGTGCATATTGGATGTCATCAATTTTCTAACGCCATAAATGGTAGTATTGTGCAAAATTTTGTAAAATAACTTGAATTGACATAATTGGTCACAATCTTCATCGAAGTAAATAAAAATAATGAATTCATCAATCAGCTTCTTATGTCAAAACCCTCATTGGGTAGAGGAATTGGTTAAAAAGAAAACATTTTAAAGCTAAATTATAAATCTTCTACAGTATAAGACAAACTTACGAGGGCTGATGAGTATTTCATGTTCGGAGACTACAAAGCGGACACCGAAAGAGAATCATCTCGTAAATAAACTAAATGTACTAGGAACGCGCTTACAAACGTCGGAAGACACTTCTTTATCATCTGGGCCACTGGTCGCAATGAAGCGATCCATCTTTGGAATACTTTGAAACGATTTATAGGCTTCCGGCGGCGCCGGCGCAACTCACGAGTATCTTTGGTGTATTTAATAGACAATACTGATCTATCGAATATACATAGACTAGTACCGCCGAGTACAGAATGCAACACAGGATTTTATATGATATGGAATTAAACTCTACTATGGATACCC
Source organism: Noctua janthe (assembly GCA_910589295.1). Lineage (NCBI taxonomy): Eukaryota > Metazoa > Arthropoda > Insecta > Lepidoptera > Noctuidae > Noctua > Noctua janthe. The sequence continues at coordinate 9,551,993 of OU342560.1, forward strand.
TGCCAGTTTTTTTTCTTTTAAATAATCTGCCAAATAATTAAATATGAGAAAGTCAAGGTGTCAGCGGGGTCACTCGGCGCATACGTCTGGGTGTCTACCAAAGTCCCATTAATTATGATGACACCAGTTATTTGGTGAATGCCTGGCATTCGGCGTGTCTACGCCGCCGACGCGCCGCTGGCGCATTGGCTATTCATGCACAGTTGCACACCATTCATTGATACCTGCCCAGTATCAAAGTTACAAACAAGTATACAATGCGCATCATTGAGTTTCTATCTTTACCCTAAAAGGCTTATTTATCTGTTTATCAGTTCACAATTTTAAATACATGAATCAAAACAAGACAACTATCAGCTCTATCAACATAGCGCTAGGTCTGAAATAAACTGCAACTAGTTTTATTTATAAACCTATTCAGAAACAAGTTATTTATTATAAAACTCATCAATACCGGAGCGCTAAGACGCAGTGTAATCAAATATTAAAACATTGAAAATCATCTGTCAAATATAACATCATGTACAAATATAAAATAAAACAGAATATGCTATCAAACTTGAGTGGAATGAAAAAATTTTATAACCGCATCGAAATTCCCATCAGCACCTGTTACAAAGGCGGCTATCAAATTACCCGCGACATATCCGCGGAGCGCGCCCCGGCGAGCACGCCTCCATCCATAAATACGGTATTCGTTATGCATTTCTCATATTCATGAATCCGTTTTATTGGCCCCAATAAAATATGAACATCTCAGAATGGATATGAGAGAGCGGGCAAATCTAATATGGATTGCTGTGCGCCGGATTCGGTCCGATCGGCGGGTGGGGACGGACAGCTGCGCCGCTCTCGGGCCACACCAATCAGTAACGTGCCGTTTATCTTTTTAACAATACCTCGAGTTTCACCACCCACGTAAAGCCCTTCTTTATTACATCGCAAACAATCGCATCTTGTCGACTTACGTGACAACAATCACGCAGAGTGTAGCATCCCCTGCGGTAATCTGTCGCTACTTGTAGTGTGAGACTGACAAACGATCCCCGCGGCAGCATCCACCACATAATGCGAATTTAAAGGACTTTGCCCCACTAAACCACCTGAAGAAAAGGGCAGTACTCCGTCGACGTGTCAAAAATTCAACAGAGTGCCGGGATAAGTGGAATGGATGACGGGCGTCGCAGTACGGATAAAATATTCTACGTCAAATCGTACGTCACTGGCTCTCGACTTGTTCTCGCCGAGAGTACTTCGCGGAAGTCGATTATTTATTCGCTTTTACGTCAGCTATAATACGGCTCTTTTGTGCCCTTTCCGATTTATATGCGCCCATCGAAGTGTTTTATAATTCGAGAGAAAGCTACACCACGCCGCCCGCGCCGCGCCGTATACTGGCTAATTTTATTCGGTCGTTTGTCTGACAAGCGTTAAGCGGATGGTAAAAAATTATACGCTACAAATTGTGTTAATTACCGAGGCTTTTGAACAGTAACTTTAATAACATTATCACAAAACATTTGTAATATCAGACAAAAGTGTCTATCAATTAAATCAATCAAAGTAGTAAGCAAGCTTGAGGGGTGTAGGGAAAAAGCCCATTTGTGCACTCAATTGAGAGAAGGTGAATAGTAGTTGCCTATCAGCAGTAGGTCCATTATGATTATGTTATCAACACGATCAATTAAGCAGCATTACGTTAAAATTCACCCTAGCCATCAATTACGAGGTAGCCGGCCGGCGCGTCGTCAAACACTGCGTGAGGCGAAACATGGACCTGCCCGCCGTTTTACGTACAGAAGTGAATAGTCTTAACTAATTGCACAAAATACTGTTTCCTTGAAAAGCGTATGTCAGGAATCGAAATCATTTTGATACATTAGCGTCAAGGTAATCTGTTAGACACTCCCTTCTGACTCCGCTGATCGAATTCATTATTCACCGGAGGAGAGCAATTAAAGCTCCACTAATCAATCTCAAACTTCAGGCTGAGCTGAACTCTAATCAAGAAAACTCCTATTCTGTGAAAGCTTTTCGAACAAAATTTAACTTAATTAAAAATGTAAATTAAATTCCTAGTCGCTTCCACAAGCATGACGTCGCCGGGCTCCGCGCGCCGCCCGCGCCGCGCCGCGCCGCCCCGCGCACAACGCTCGGGGCTTTTGATTGCAGCTAAAAGGTTTGGGATTAGTGCGCGAAAGAGCTTTCAGTGCATTTGTAGAGCTTTTAAGTGGGAAGCTTTCGCTTAAGACACTTACATACAATGTAAATTTTATGTAGATAGCTACCTTGTGAGTGTATCTTAGTAACTTTTAAAATAGTCCTTCCGTTTAATGCTCTAGCTAGTACAAAGTGAAATTCGATGAAAATGTTGAATAGACAAAGTGGTGTTATCGCTAATTTTGTTTGTTTCAGAAGTGTGTATCTGCAGACAAACAGCGCTAAGCGAAGGGGTTGTGGGTTGTCTGTGGGGGGGGGGGGGGTCGGAGGGAGCGGCTCTGACCAAGGAAGTTCGGTGTCCGGAAATAAACCGCCCGTAAAATTGTCAATTCCGAGGGAGCGCCGGCGCCTGGGCCCGACAATTTTGAAGCGTGCGGTTCAACCGGCCCGCTGAGCTCCGGCCCGATTCAATGTTTAAAAGGCATCTCATGTCAGCACTTTATTTTGATTTCACCACAACTTTATTATTTAAGTAGGTTACAAACAGACAGGAAATAACATCCATCTCCAGTAGAAAGCTCCGAATTAAAAAGATGCAATAGTAAATAAAATGTGGAGTAGGTACGACTGTTGCAGCTCTCGCTCTACACGTCAGCAAAATGCGCATTGCCATCTGGGTGTGCGCCAAAACAATCACTGTTATTCAGTACTTAGCTCTGCGATACAGTAAATTACACAACATTGTTTCACAGTCATTAATTCAGCGATTTCGCGATTAAAATTTAATTACATCCAACTGTCGGTATACAGAGCCATCAGATAAAGCGTAGATTGAAAAATGGTTAAAAGCGTTAGAAGCGATGTAAAAGAAAATTGGGCGAGATATATCATGAGTAGCACACGCAGATAACACACGCATAACCCATCCAATCACAAGGAGCAGCGAGCAGAAAGCTTATTATCGAGACGCGGCGTTGCGTCACCCGGGTAATGAGCAGAGCGGGACGCGCTCCTGGCGGGTCGGACCCGCACGGCCCGGCGCGGACCCGGCGCGACCCGCACGGGCCGGACTGCACACGTGCACCCAGCCGACGTACAACCCTCGCGCTTTTTGAACTGAGATCATCGCGACGCTCATCCGTGAAATTGATTCTCGAGAAAAGGAAAGACTAAAAGATAAATAAAAAGGAAATAGGAAAACACAAGCTAAGATTTGGCGTGAAATTGTTTTTCAGCAGCCGGCCGCCCGCGCCGCCCGCGCCGCGTCTACGGCGGCGGCCCGGCTCGGGAATTTCCCAATTACTGGGTGTGAATGTATCTACTTGATTACGTAATGGATACTTTAAACACCCAACTTGGAACGTTCAAGTATTATAGTGTTGTACCAACTTGTTAATTGTACAATGCTCTTCACGTCTACTCTAAAACTAATCTGAAATGTGACCACCTAAACAAACACGCTTGGTTTGATGAAGATATTTGTTCTTCATTTGAGTTGACTCTACTTATTAGAAGTAATAACATGACCTAATATCGAGCTTTTGATAGAGCAGTCTGTTAGCGCTATACGTATAAGTCGAGGCTATAACTATCTAACGGATCGGTCGAATTGGGATCTTAAAACACTGTGACATCTCATCCACTACGTGATCCATTTGCCGAAGTAAGAAGCAATCTCATTCAATACCCGGCCGCCCGCGCGCCCGCGCCCCCACTCCGCCCCGTGCTAGGGTTGCTGCTAACAATGCGATACTTTGTGCGCGCCCGCGCCCGCGCCCCTATCACGGAACGCAATAAAACTTTACATTCCTCTTTAACTACTTTCCTGTAGTTATCAGCGTGTGATACGAAATGGGGCATAAATACAGAATTGTTTGTTGTTTGAATTTGTTCTAGCTAACTTAATAGGGTACCTGAAAGTAATTCGATCGACATGTAGGCTACAGATTGTTTTATATCAACATATAATTGGCGAACAATCCATCTGCAATGCAAATTACAAAGTTCATATTGTCCTGTTTTAGATGATGTTTCGGTAAACAAACGGGTCAAAGAGAACTCGCAACGAAAACTTTTTCAATAACCTTTCAGAATATTCGGAATAAACAATATCATTTTCCGAAACGGCGAGCGTCGTCAACCCTAAGAGAAGCGAGTATCGCTTTCCCCGATTGTATTAGATTCAGCTGCCCTTTTCATCTACATGTCGTTCTCTCTTTACCTCTCAAGAGGGTCGCGCGACTAGTGGATGTGCCGCGGACAGACGAGCGTTTCTTACAAACCATCCCTTCGGTTTTTCTTTGCAGGGTTTTTAATTTTTAGGAACCTTGTCTAACTTGAACTTTGTTTTAATTTAAAAATATAAATAATTCTGCTTAGTATGTCCGTTCGGTATTTCCTTAATTCAGATAAAAAAATAAACATATTATGTTCGCTCACCAATTTGATAGTAAATCATTTGCGTGTAAATTCGATCAGAATTGCGTTTGTACGGCATAGCTGTCGCCTGTAGGCCCGTGATGGAATTTAGATCACTATCGGGAGGTCACCATCGGCGCACAAAAACTATTTTCATCTAAAAACTCATCTATATTTTGTCGAAAAACTATGAATATGATTATCCACACCATTCCAAAGGCTATCATCCAATAAACCTGGTAGGTACCAAAGGTATCAAATCTTTTTCGTCCGTAGTGAAATTGAATATTTATCCGGGTAGTATCTCTATTCCGGAACAATTTTTATGTAGGGGGAATACAATCTCAAGATATTTGGGAGGGCCACTCCACGAGGATATTGGCAAATACCTTGCCTACATTACCTTTATTGCCTCGCGACGTTGCGTGCCCGATTTGATCGTATCTACGATTATTTGCGTATTATTCAATGTTTCTAAATGTTATTCGACTTGAACTCTAATTCGTTATTCATGAAGCCGATAACAAAGAGTAAGGTTTTAATGCAATATTCATCATTCTTTGTAATGCACTGCTGTTTACGTTTCTTGTCCCTTATTTACATCGTCTATGCCTAATTAAAAATACTGGCATGAAAAGAATACGTTTTCAAGACATTTGTTTTGACTTTTCATTTGACCTATAAGCTAATGTATTTTTATTCGCATTATTACGTCGCTCGTGACATTTTGTGCTGTGTTGTATCGTTAAAAGTTTACAATCATTATTGTTGATTAGGTATTTAATTAAAAACGCAAAAGGTTCGTTTAATTGCGTTATTTATAAGGCGTACTTTTCCATTTTATATAATGTTGCATGTTACAATAATAACGCGATGTTTTCTAAACCGCGACGTATTCACGACCCGCAATTCGTACAAGTAGGTCCATAGAGTAGAGGTGTATCAAATCGAACCTCCTTTTATCCCAGGACGCGGGCGAGGCACGAAACCGCCGGTTGAAATGTAATTTGCGCAAATTAAGCCAGACAGTCCGCATAATTTAGCACATAAAACTCGCCGCCATAAGCCGGACTCTTATAATTGAGTGGACCGGACGTAATGGTGTGTTTCACGCCATCAATTCACCCATGACACACAACTTGTGTAAATGTCGCCAATGATTTGTGTTTCATTTGATATTTCAGTCGCATAGTGTCTGTGAACCCAACATTCAATCTATAATATTATAATACAACATGTTTTAAGACGGGAATGTATCCATCAATATTGAATTGGGGCAACTCATCTAAGGGGTGTTCAATTACACTGTCAGTATGTGTAGAGACTAATTCCTGACTAATAAATATTAATGAATCCTGACAACCTATCGCCCCGACTCACTATAATAGGAACTTTGTAAAAATCTTAAAAAAAAACATTTGTCAAGTTATAAATAAATTATGATCATAATTAAATTAATTGGATAAGTTTCTAGAAATTATTTCACGAACATATTATATGAACTCTATATTATTATACTTTAAAGGAAAACTTGATTATTCTCTCATGTAATTATTTTAAATGACTCAGCTCAGGCAGTAAGAAACCATTCAATCAAGTAATGAACTCAAGTCTGTTATAATGATAACATTTTAAAAGGGCAGTTCTTAATTAATATTACATGTTTCCTTTAACTTTAGATATCAACAGAACTCGCTTACTTGTCGGCTGTCAATTTTGATTGCGTGTTTTTCAGGTAATCAACAGTGAAATAATTACTTGTATGTCAGTTGGAATTATAAGTACCTACTTAATAATCTACTAGCTAACCTCGAGTTTATTAACGTTTTCGAATGCATTAACTGGAACAGGTATTTACCAAAATAAGTCAAAATAAACTCGTGCACCAGGGTCCCGGGTGCAACGGCCATTATTCTATCCATTTAAACACTTGACAAGAGTTAAGTTACGAGTAGCCCGCACACACATATAGTTTAGCGTATAGATCGCTCGCGGTACAGCTCCCCCACATAATTGTCATTGTAACACGTCGCTGTAGATTCAGCGATAATGTAGCTAATTAACGCGCAGACGAGCGAGGCTGATTGTGGCGCTGCAGCGCTGCGCGGTGACTTAAGCTGCAATAACTTAGCTGGAGTGCAGTAAATAAGTGTTCGTGATCGTCGTCCACTAGGTATTTTAATGAGATTTAATAGCGGCGGTCTGTCAGCCGCTAGCCGCCCGCAGCCGGCGCACAAGCAACGCTGTCGGCTTTTAAGGCCTTAATTGGTTCCGTACATGTTTAATCCGCTTAATGGTTGTTTTGTCGGACAACACACAATAACAAAATCCGGCTTCTACGCCGATAATTCTGATTGATGTGAAACTTTATACACTTGTCACTAGACATTCTTTTCATTAGGCAAATAGGCTAAACGGAAACGAGAGACTGACATTTTTCCTTCACAAGGCATTGAACGATGCGAAGCGGTATTATTTACATCACGGCATACCTACACACATTTTACCTCCACCGAAACCTCTGAAATAACTGAATAATTTAATGGCTTCATTAGAAGGGCGGCGTTGGAAGCTAATCGTTATTTATAGACAATAAATTGTTGTATTCATAGTGGCCGGAGCGGAAGGCGCATAAATTCGACGAGCGAGTGTCGGGTTGACACCTGTGATTGCATTTACAATGCTAATTCACGGCACAATATCACGTCATCTGCCGCCGCGCTTCACGATTTCACAATCGCGACCGCTGACAACACGCGTCGGCCGGCACCATGCCATGCCGCCGCCACACCGCCTCACCGCCACGCCGCGCCGCCCGCCATGTCGCCGCACCCAAATATTCAACTAATGTCACCACCACGTTTTACTATCCGCTACTTTTTTACAATATCCAAGTTAATCACATTATTGGCACAGCACCAACCGCGTGCAAATGGCCGTCAACGACATAATATCCGATATTGACACAACCCGTGGAAATGATTGATGATTTAAATTCATTATTAAAAAGATAAAACGGGGAGTGGGTCGTTACACGTCGAGATAAGCCGGCGGATAAGCGGCCGCAATCCATTATCGAACAGTTAATTGATAATTACTTTCTTCCATTACGCCGAACGAAAAACGTGGTGATTAACTCAGAATCGCTTTAACGAGCACAATGGGTCGACGTTCAATTAAAAACCCTTGTCGAATGTCGACGGCTTCGCAGAAAAGAGGAATCGACACTGACTCAATCTCGTATACATGGAATAAGGAATTACTCGCGTGCGGAAAGTTTTTAATTAAATATTCACCCGTTTTGTAATTAAGACGCGATTCAATTGAGCACAATGGAGTTTCGTGAGGCGCTTTCCAAAGAAATCGGAGACAGCTTTAACGTTTTCATTTAATGCTTGCTTACAACATACAATATACTACGTATATATGAGAATGTTTTACTTAACCTTTCCATTATTACCAAACTAATTATAACTTCAAAATCTTTATTATTTTCCTTCATCGAGATAAAGCTCTTATAAAGCCACATCGCCACCTGCAGAGGTTTTCGTGAATCTCAAAACCTTCGAATTCATTACAGTCTAATAATTGTTTCAGAAGTACGTGTAAGTGTTTCCGAGTATTTCCTGTATGAAATCTTTTCTCCTGCGGGTGTACGGGGCCAGGCGGGAGCAGACGCGCCCGCGCCGCCCTCCCGTACGTCACATGTGCCGCATTTGAGCGTAATTTAAATGCATGCACATTACTCGCGAACGACGCTCTACACAATACCTTAATTTATTATAAATAGCTTTATTACATGACCAAACTCGTCAGTAGTATTTTTAGAGGAAATTCGTGTTTTAGAACGTGCGTGTTAATTTAGGTTTATAACAAAGGCCACTCTTATTAAGACGAGAGTTAATAAGTTTTAGTACGGTTTAATTATATCTACGCTAGGTAAATTACAAACAGACTTAAGTATAACATACAAATCATAATAAAGAATAACAACTCTAGTTAGATTATTAAACTAAATCAGAACTTCAGCAAACTCCGAACTGCCTTTCGAAACGATTGTAAATTATATTTCCTATTAAATGATCTGAGGGTACTGATAAGATATAAATTTAATAAAAGTTCCTCAAAGTAGTTCAATAAACGTCTTAGTTATCTCTGTGTAATCCCCAAACGACCCAACTGGTAATCTCCTAGACGTTTAATTTCGCCGTTTTAAATGAATCGCAGATCTCATATCCCGAAATCCTTCCTACGATTGGTTCATCCGACCGCGCGTATAAATTCTTAAGGAAAATCATCTGCAGAATTCCAATAGCTGGTTTCTGATGTCCAAAATCGTGATATATCGTGGCTCAGATCGTTTCGGAGCGCCTGTTTATGAGATATTTCATAACGTGCACAGTTCTTCGATCATTTATCACCACTGATTTTATATCGAGGACCAGCTCCACTGCGGGGATAGCATGCAAAGCAAGATTTTTGCAACGCTAGGGGATTATTTAGGCCAAGTTACGCTAACATCTGCCAATATGAAAATACAAATAACAAAACAAATACCTTCAAATATCTTCATAATTTCCTGATCCTTCTAGTAGGTTCCAACAGGTCAATGGGTAGAAAGTTTCTAAGTAATAACAGCCATGCATGTAAAAACTCACATCCACGAATGTTCCATAAAATGTCACCTGAAGCCATTAACACGAACAAGAAAATATTTCTTAACCATGTGCTAATGGTTCGCACACAATGTTGTGATGTCGCTAATGAAACGGTTTCGGCAAAAAGTATGAACGCCACATCGCCGTGCGCCGCCGGCTTTTGACAGTCATGTGAAAATTGCTAAAGTGCTACCAACAGCACACAAACTGCTATTAAAATAAATAATTCGTTGATTGTTTACTCCCGTGGTGTTTGGTGAGCGATACGTCGTGTGATGGTTCGATATAATTGCAAATGTGGTGCGTGTCGCCACGTGATCGGTCCACAGCCTCGCGCACGGGAGCTCACTTGCTCCATAAACAGGTTTCCGTATTTTTCAATCAGAGAGCTGTCAAAGCGTTCTGACACCCTCATCCCGTCGGCTCGCACTCGCCGAGCACCGAAATTGGTTTTCTACATTCAATCCATACAAAGTTTAATGTTATTCGTTCGCGATATCACCGGGATGCTGCCGATGTTTACCGACGCGCCAAATCATATTGGATTTGCAAACTTTTGTTTGCGGACTTTATTTCATTTCACTGTTAGTTCAGGCCGAGAGAATGTAATTTTAGATATTGTCCTCGTCTATGTTTTGAATAAGTCTCTTTTATATTTGTATTCCACAAAGTTGAAGATTTTATTAAAAATGCGCAAGCATTTTCGATTTAAGTCTGGAGTTTTCTTTGCAAAAAGTGCAAGTTACAAATTAACCGCGCCGGATATATCCGCGAGAGAAGAGGAGAGCGCCAATAGAGGCAGCTAAAGGCTGGAGTGTGCCCGCAAGCGTTTATAAATTGAAGGGCTGGTACCTGCGGCTTAATACACCGCCGTTTCCGGTTCATTTCCGGGCGGCGCGCGCGGCGCCGGATATTGCTTTTAAGGTTGCGCCGCACGCCACCGCCGGCATACACACGCGCATTATACGCCACGCCACACGCTCCGCTACTCGCCACTCAAGCACCCACGGCCCACTCACAATCACACCTTCATTTTAATTAAACGGTGACTCACATCCCAAGCTCCCTACGTCAGCTTAAGGCTTCTATTTTCGGAACATCGTTTCCCCAAATTAATATCAAAAAGCTGTTCTAAGCTGCCAACAAATTGATATTAATTTAAGATGTACAAAATGAACGATCAGAAGCTTTATAAGAGCTGCATTAACAACTTCGGCATCATTACGAATAAAAATACGAGAAACATAATCCCTTGGAGCCGCTCCGGAAATTAAATTTTCCCTTAAGCTTAAAGTTTAATTAAGCAATATCACGCGAGTGCATAGTGGCCAGCGCCGTAGCGGAAAACGTAGCGCGAGTGGGTTCGGATCCCACCGACACAGCCGCGTCCCGGAGGATATGCGATTTGATGGACAGTCAATTTAAGAGCGATGCCGTGCGGGCGCAACTGTGAGCACTTTAATTTACACGTGAACCGACCGAGAGCGTACAAACACACGTATGACGAATGTAAAGAGAAAAGAAATTTTAATCGTTCAATTTCACAGAGTGGTTACTGCTAAAGCTCACGCCAGTATTTTAATACCACTCATTCCTATTTACGAACATAAAAAACGATTTACGTGAAACTGAAAATGTCATTCAATACCAATTTAACCTCAATGTCGCTCCAAAACGTGCAGACAAAATGTCAACTGAACGACAATGACATTTATAGGTACATTAGCACAATCGAAAAGTGAGAATTTTAGAACCTGAGTTAAAATCCCAACTAATTGAAAACGCTGTAAGGTGCTGGACACATTTGTCCAATAACGCGGGGAATCCACAATTTTAAGAGCAAAAACATTAATCTGGTTCATATTGAGCAGCTGGCGACGACGCAATCTCTTCCTGGCACCTTCGCGACTGAGGCGCGGCGACACATGCGCTTTATTAATTATGTTCTACTCTCACCTTTATGCTGACATGGTTATGAATATTGGATAATGTAACAGTCGCACTCGTGTATTAAAAGAGGGACTATGGAATATGACAGCTCTTTTTGGGACAGTAACTGAAGACGTTTTGAGAAATTACGACACCCTTGCATGTAGGGCTCTTTACAGTCTATAGAAGATTTTTAAATCAATAGTATTAAATTTTCAAAGAATCTACTAAGAAATGTATACATAGAACTTTCGAAGCAGTATCATAACATAATTCCAATTCAAAGAAATTAATTTAACCGGGCAGGTTAAATTAATTTCTTTGAATTGCAGGTTACTATTGCTAGCTTACCTTAGAATATAAAATTCTAAGTCGGGCTTATTTAAAAACTTTTTTGTTATTATTTAGTTACTATATTAATAAAATTAGGTATCTTATAAAGGGTGTAAAAAGACCCTTAACGAAGCCAAAAGGCACTTGTTCTCCCCGTCATTGCGATATTTTTTTTGCTCTTGACCATACCTGGGAACCTTCCAGTTACGGAGATATTGTTCCAACTTTTTTTTTAAATACATGTTTTTAATGTAAGATTTTTAAACTTTAAACACCTGCACGACACCCGTACTATCCAATCCATCCACCAGCACATTATTTTGAGTGCATTACATTGAGTCCTACCGTAAAACGTGACTTTACACCCCAAAAAAAAGTCGCTAACCAGCAATAATGTTTGCGTAAAGTTACTTAGTTTGGTAGTATTATATTATCTGTGGTTTGGAATACACATTTAACATACATACAATAACATACATTTAACGGCTTCGTGAAGGATACGTTTACACCTTATATTTTTTCTTCTGAACTGATTATCTTGAACACGACGTTGTTTAACAATAAATCATAATAAATTATTATGTTACTGCAGCACAAGAAGCTAAATCCAAAGACTAGGAAAATATTTGTAAGAACTAAATCAAAGGTTTTTCCTAAAGTATTGAAAAGCTATCTTATTCCTTCCTAAACTTCATCTTTTTATCTGTTTATCAACTTCACCTCAAAATCATGATTCACACATTATTTTCCTCTTCAAGAGTTTTCATCAAATTAATCGAACATGATTGCCTAAACTATCTAATTAGTGGATTCCTACTTATCATCTTTGAATAATCTTACATCATTAGACATGACCGCGGGGCATATTATTAATTAATTCATGGTAATTTCTTGATTTGTCGTAATAGATAGACAAGCTCAAACTTTAATTAAATTTTATGACGTGTGAATTTAATAAAGTGTCTAATGTATGTTTCGTGTTTTTAATTTTTTTCCCACCACTAATGATTTCCATATGGTACGAGTATATTAAGCGTCGTGTTAATAGACAAAAACGTTGGAACATTCTGTTGTATCTACCTACTAGCAGTATATACATACATATCTATGGATAACCATGCGGTTTCAATTAGAGCCGGGTATTACGAAACTTCATAAAGCAATTACGTTTTATTACTAACTTTATTTACACAGCGTGTTGTTTTTAGTTACATATTTTTCAACTTTTACATGCAGCAGGATTGGTCATAAAGCATGTTCAAAGAGCTTTTGTAAAATCATGTTTTATACGAGCAATCAACCAAAACATCGAAAAATAAAGCTTTTTATTTTTCATATTGAAGTAAAACATATTGATACGACAACCACTTTGAAAATTAATATCTATTTGTGAACATTAGTAAGGAAACTGGTCTTATCGCTCGCCCTGATTCGGCTGCATTAAACCGTTTCCATTACTTAAGTAGAATTCGATGTTTATGTCAAACGCGGCGACGATAATATCGCAATTTATTTTATTAACACATTCACTCTAATGGGGAGCAGGTCGGATACTCGCACGGATTATATTATAATAATAGGTGACGTATTCATTATTGTTAATGCATTTATTTTTCACTAGCGCAAAAATTTCTTTATAAAAACATAAGATACCTAACACTGTCCATATTGTTTTCTTTTTTTGTAAAGTGTCGTTCGGTGTCAATGGGAAAAAAATAGTAATTTTATAATGTTATGTCATGTTAATTTATGACGATTCTATAAAGTAGTATCAATTTAATTTCAATACCCAAGTAATAATAAGTTCAAATACATTATGCAAATGTTAACATCTTCTGACAAAGTGGCGTAAGTAAATAAAAGCGTTTCTGTCTAATTCTCCTCTCCATTAAGCAATATATTACAACAGACTCAAAAGTTTCTCCGCATACATATTTTATAATACATTATTTACGGAATTGCTGCCCACACTGCATACCGGATTTAAACAATAAATATATCGTTTAGAATTTCTACGTCCATTCTCACGATTAAATCGGGGCTATTCGCATCGAGTGTCAAGTAAGTAAGAGATTATATCGTGTCGATATAGTTTGTTAGCAAAAGTAGTGTTGTTTATCAGCCGTTAAATCAAAGCTGTAATAGCGAAGTAGTGTAAGTGCTGTAATTTACATAAATGTGGTTCATGCAGACTGTTGTGTTCTAAAATGCTGTGTGCGGCGCCGGCTTCTATGTTTATCAACTAATTCTATGAACTTTTAAAGTTTTAACCCTTTACTTACCTACCAAAAAATTTATTTAAATAATTATATCATAGCTCTAAGTGATTTAAGTGCATTTATATACGGTAGTGTTGCTAATGTAGACTTAAATGAACAACAAATTCAATGAACTCTTAACCCCTTCAATGCATATTTGCAATTTATCAGAAAAGGATAGAGACGCATTTTAAATTTCCATGTGTAAGTAGATTAGACACTTTCTTCCCGACCGAGTATACCCTCACGATCCCTTTTAATACGATAATATGCCTCTCTATCTTTCGTCTGCAGTCACACACGACCCTTGTGTGCTAATTGAATTTAAGGAATAAAATCCAATCGCCCCGATTCTTTATTATTCAAGATCCAATTTGGATAAGGTCTGATCGGTCCGAGGGGCGGCCCGCCTGAGAGGGGCAGTCGAGAATAAAATTGGTTTGTCACTCAAAACATAAGGTTATCAGTTTTGATATGAATGTATCGGTTTATTCTGAGCTTGAACAAGGATTGAGTAAAAATAAGAATTAATCTGTTAACCCTTCCACGGCTAGTAGCAATTAAGTCGAATATATTAGCTATATCAATCTTCAATCACGGTTGCTCAAACGTGTTAATTTGAATAAATGGAAGTTACATTTGCTGTAGCATTTCATTTGATCACCGTTTCATGTTAATGAATGATGTTACAAGGGTGTTACAGTTCAGGTTGCAATCAGTGCGTCAACGTTAGACGTTATTTACGGCAGCGAATCGGCGCATGCGGTGCGGTGTGCGGATACCTTTCGATCCGAGATAACAGCGATGACACAGTGCTATCGCCGGCACACAGCGACTCCACCCCTGTGTGTGCAACACTCTCCCTCACAATAGTGCTAAAATAAACATTTGGACAAAATATTGCAATCAAACCATGTGTTGTGTGGATATTAGAGTTGTTTTACTTTATGTTTGCCTAGTTATCTGCTTTATTAAAATCGATTGTTCATTTTCATTCAACCTCCATACTCAGTAGGGTTTACTTTTCACAAGATTAAAACCAAAAATAATAAAATATTTTACAACAAGTATAATTTACAAGACGCAAACAAAACTCATGAATAAGATAATAATAATATATCGTGTTTACATTTAATTAATGTTCTTTTCTGTATCAATCGTTGCAAGCGTGTGAACACGCGCTACGTGGCTGGATTCACGAAATTAATGGCAAACAAACATACAGTGGCTTCTATTAGTGTGTGACGCACTGATTGCTATCGCACAAGATGGATTGGGGCGTGTACACACCCTATACACTCCGTACACCCCACGGTATGCACTTCTTAACCTTTTGTACTTGGGTTCATTCTTTATTGCTAGTAATTGTAGTGTATAAGTTGTTATTACGCTCTCAGATTAATTCCAAATGATGTCACATTTAATTGTGCAGTTCAAATAGCAAATGTTTGCATAACATGAACAAATGTTAATAAAAATGAAAGATGGACTATAAGCTACGTTAATTGCATTAACATTTTAATTTGTTTGATGATTATGCGGAGCTCATAATTAATTAACAGGCACATTATGAAACAAACCTTAATCGTTTGTTTTGAAATGCTTCCGCAACATAACGTGTTCTAACTAAGGACAATGGAGTTTCATATGCATAATTAAAGTTCCAATAACAGTGATATATCTTTTATGGAAATTTTGTAAAATTTAATTAACGATCAAAGTTTTTAAAGTGTTAAAAATCGTTACAAATTATTCAAAAAAAAACTGTAAAATAACAAGGTTTCTCATCCTGACCAATCTCCGTTATAAGAGCCGAAACAATGTAATCTGCGTGAACAATCAGAAATAATACAGTCTCAGTAACAATCTCCAGAGACGTTGCGAATGCATATAATTGCCTAAACAGAGTGGATCACTATGCGCAGGAAATCACTCTAACGAGGGAATAGTAACAAGTACATATGAAGTCAAAACTGTTGGAATATTTATTTAAATATCTCTTATTATTTTCTTCACCTCTTTGCAATGTTAATTAATACAGACGAAAAAGAAACACTTTTTTCAAAAACTATGCACAATATTTTCCGTATACTAAATTCAATTACTCTTGAATATTTTTTTCTGTAATACCGTAAAGTAACATAGTTATCTATATCCACCTCTCCTCTCTAAAGCGTTTTCAACATGATAAACAGCGCAATTCCTTTAGCATCAATCCATCATATAAGCATGTGAAGTTTCAAAGTACGTTCAGGTGCAAACCTGGCAACTGACAAGAGTTATATAGTTGAATATGAAACGATCATTGAAAGCACGGAAATTAAATAGCCGCTCATATCCGGGCGGTGAAGTGTCGTGTCGGGCGCGCGCTCAGACAGCTACCATGCACCACTTACATCCGATACTCACCACAGAGCACAAAGGATCAACTACGTACTATTTTATACTAGGTAATTATTAAAGTTCGCTTGCACAAGGGCTCTCCCACTGATTAGCTATTATGTACGTTCCGTCTTTTGATTACCTTGTACAGCTTTGCCAATCAATCGTCTGTAACAAAGAACAGTTGTACTGGCACTTCATTAGAGCTTTACTTATTAGATGTGGGTCCTGAAACTTTAACGGGAGATGCAATAGTACAATATGATAAGATCTTATTGCTACGACTCGCTTTCTACGCGCTGCGCCACGCTACGACTTGCTACGCTATACTACGACGCATAAGACTCGCTACGTCTTACTATGACGTGCTACGGCGCGGTTTGTTTGCGTAATAACTTTGTTTTTAGCAACAAAACAAACAGTATAACTTCGTTTCAATTCTATTCAGCTACTATGACTGACGCTGACAATGCTTAGCGGCGTTTGCGCGACAAATACGTAGCGTCTACGCAGTGTCTACGAGACGTCCACGCAGCTTATAAAAAAATATTAAATATTTGTAGGATTTTAAAAAATATATTTTTGTACGAGTATTAAGTCTCTGTGTGAACCTTGAATGTGTTTCCTTAGAAGCGTACTCAAAGTGCATTAGTTAATTTAAATGATCAATTACCCCGACGACTTCCTACGCTACTTTAGTAAAAGCTCTAATTATGGTTGTTCGCTATCGATTTCATAAATAAAATCCGCTTCCACAATAAGCTTTAACAAGGGCTTTGACAACCAATAACCGCCGCCGCATGCACCCTTATATCCGATAATAAGAACAGAGCAAAGGCTAAATGCCGGCTACGTTGTCATTATTGAAGTAATAAAGGTTGGGATATATATTTATTTTGTTTATGTGAGGTTGATGTACCTTAATCGCTTTGTTTCGATATAATACTTACCATGTTATTATAATAAGTACTTATTAGGACAGTTTTAGTGTTTAGAACTAACGATGTAGCTTTGTTAGAGTTTACCAGTCATAAAAAAAAAACATGAAAATTCACGATATTTTAATTGGACGCCAAGTAAAATAATGATACAATCTCAGTTAAGAGTCTCTTCAATGTGTTTCTCTGAACGACTCTTTAAAGTTTTACGCGAATAGGTAAGTAGACAGTTGTTAAGTTGCCCTAAGCTACAAGGTACTCGTAAAATATTAATTAGGGATTGTTATCATAATACGCGGTTCCCGCTATCGCTCGTAGCGCTTGGTCGCGTACTGGCGGAGTGGTGGCATGGCGTACTCACACGCACGCGCAGCCAGCGTGAGTCGCCAATCAACCGGCACACTCCAATCAATTCAAACCGATGCTAATGTAAACGCTATTCTTTCTTAATTGGACTAATTATCGATATGCCCAGTTATTAGTTTCGTGAATGAAAAACGTAAACAATGATAAAACATTAATAACGTGGGGCTGATAGTTATTAATTAAGTAGGTAAGTACCTACTTTTTGTTATCATTTATCCATTTAAAATAAGGTTGTTTTTGTACACGTTTTGTTTTTTCTTTGTAATGTGTTAAAGATGTTTAAAATACATATATTTTTATGATGTCGTTTAATTATCTTATCTTAAAACTTTAAAAGCGCTCACGTAAAACATTTTATTTTCTTGAGTGCATCGATAAATTAGTAAAGTTACAAAAGAGATATTTATAAGAACTGTTTGTGTCCAAACAGATAGATAATGTTGGTAGTTCCATTCTAACTTGACATCGATAACCTCTCTAATTCACTGAGATAAATAAATTATGAAACACTGATACCGTTGACTGGCTGAGATTTGGGGTACCTCCTATCGTGTCGAAACGCATGTCACGAGAGAACATTCATTTATGTCCGGGTTTCAGCGGCTAGCGATGTTAAACTTTGTAAATAAAGAGAATAACGAACTATTGTAGTTTGTGTGGAGTTGTCAAGTCACAGGTGTTCAGCGGGTATTGATTCAGAAGAGTGTTAGTCTTGTAGATTTAGTTAATACGATTTTATTGATAGTATATTTTAAGAAGAATATGTAAATCGTTAACCTTATAAGGTCCCTGAACCTTAAGGTAAACGAAAGCGTCGCCGCCGTCGTCACACTAGAGTCAAACGATATTTGATCTTAGCAACAAAATATTTCTCGCTTAAGAAATTGGCAAAGCGTCAGGTGTTCCTGTGGAGTCGGAGCCTATTATAAGTAATGACGAAGAGTATACGTTTTAGAGGAAAGCTCCTGTTAGTGTGGGCGAGCCAATTAGAAGTGTTAGGAGGTGGCGAAGCACCCGCACCCCGCGCCCCAGACCCTCGGCTGTCCAATTAAACCCGGTCTCTGCGCTGACGACGGCGCACCCGCCGCCGACGCCGCCGGAACAGAGTACCACCTCGTAATTGCGTAAGCCACTTCAAAAACAAACCTCCGCTTTTTTGCACCGACGCTAACAATGGAATCATGTCAGACACCACAAGAACACCCCTCCATTCTATTCTTCTACTGTGTAACTATTGAGTTGTTAATTAAATTCGCACAACATAATGGCCACTCGCAAGCCTAGACGGGCGAGTCGCTATTACAAGCACATAGAGGTGATTTCAGCACAACCCGCGCTTAGCGGTCCGTACTGATGCAGCTTCTTGTTTAATTACAACAATAGTGGCCCCTAATGAGAGTTTGCGCTAATAAGCACTGCAGAATGTAATCAACATGCTTCGCCGGTCTAATGAGTCGAGTTCCTGGCAAAAACAAGCACCGTCGACATTTTACTGAAGATTAATTAGGCGTTGTACCTATACGGCAAGATAGGTATCCTCAGCTGCGCCGGAAGGCCGATGTTTCTAACGTGTAGCTGCTTAAGCGATTTTCCTGGAAAGTGTGACGTTAAAAAGCCATTGCCCATCGGTATCGTTTCACATACCAGACAACCACCACCGGTGGCACCGGACAACAGTGTCGTACCACGAATAAGAGTTGTTTGTGAGCCGTGTGACTAACATGAAGAGCGTCCGCCTCTGAATAAGTGCTATTGACAACAAAGTACACATCCCTGGTAAACGTCGTTAACTTAAATAAGTACGTTTGATTACGTCGTAGCTAGCTACCCCATTAAAACTTAACGAGGGGCAACCCCGGGGAAAATAACTAACCCAATTTCCCTTTGCCGGGAAATCATTAAAAGTCTTAAAAGGGTCTTTTCATATATTTTTTACCCTGAAGCGTACGTGCAAATAAACACATTTTTACATACTCGAACAAACAATTCTCCTAACGAGGCGGGAGCGTAACGAGCGCGCGGCGGGCGCGGGGCGGTGACCAGCGCGGCCCAGCAGCAACGCGCTAATTGGAAGGATACGTCCGGAAATGTGTCTCGTTACACGCGGCGCCTACCTGCCGTCGACGCCTGTACCACCGCCTGTACCTCACCTAACGACACCCCTGATTTATCTGAACCAATACATTCAAATTGCCAGCCGAAACCCTGACGAGACCCGACAACAACTACACCGCATCGCCCGCGCCCGTCGCCGCCGGCGCCGCTGCTCGTGCGAAAATGTCAACAGGAACAATCAGGACACTGGCCGCACTCAGCGATAAGTCATTGAGATTTTTTACAAAAATAACCTGCACTAATTTCAGAGACATTTAAATGTTACGACCAGTTTGTGTCGCATGCTAATTGTTGTGACATTTGTGTCTTGCGTCGGATGTGGGAGCCACTTTCACGCTTTTTATTAGGTAGAGTAGTCGTTCCAAAGGTTAAGATAAATCGAGATAAATTAACTTCCGTTGTAGTTTTATTTATACGGTTTAAAAACCAAAGCATTTGGCAACATAAATCTTCGTAAAAATACGAATCTGTACACTAATTAGCCGTATTTATCTGCAGCGACAATTAATATCAATTGAACGCGTAATACCATCAGTTCATTTAGCATTCTCAGGGATTTCGTGATGCACTAATAGGTAATTTAATTAATAGATTTCCCAATTAGTGTTCGCTGTATAATTAATGGATGTGTGCTGTATTAGCGTCGGATACAATCTGATTCGAGACTCGTCGGCAATTACGGACGACTACAAAATACGTCGAATTCCGCGTAATTGCTGAGAATATTACGGCAGTGAACTTAATTGTTCTCGACTTAATTAATTAAGCTTTTGTTTGAAACTAACAGCAAAGTGTAGACTTGGCAATTCTAAATTGGATCTTGTAATTACCTTACCCTCCCTTTTGCTGAAACTGTATACCTACTTTCAATTATGGGCCAAGCTTTGTTAATGAAATCAATTATAATTGGGACACAATGAAATGAATTCTATTTGAGCCGTACGAACAATCGATTTCATTAACTAATTAACTCTGTTTCCATACAAACAATAACGGAGAGAGAAAGAAGAATGTTTCGCAATAGTACTGTGGGGGAACAAAATAATGATAAACAAACGAATAACGTTGGGTGTTCATTTCATCTGTGTCGGTTGAGTAGATATTGCTGTCTTCATTATGGTGAGTTTGCCATTACGTAGGCCGTCAGCGAATCATTACGGATGCCTCTAATGAGTATCTCTTGTACGCCTAATAATAATCCTTATCGACATTCCCAAGGCCACTCCGGGGGCGGTTTGTGAACTAATTAATCGCGTTACTATACAGGCTGAATTTCAGTTAATTTTCAATGGGTAATAACAATGCACTTATGTAAATCACAATCATTAAGTGGGTTTCATTAAATGTTAATTTGCGTACTGTTGTAACCGAAATTGAATATAATGCCAGTGAATATATCAGTGCTAATTAAGCAAGTGATTGTAACAACAATCCCGGTGTTACTTTGTATTTGTAGGGCATCGTTTGTGTTTAACTTTGCTTCTTTACCGTCATTATTGCTTTAAGAACTTATCCCAAACTTTTATTAATACCTACCAGTTTTCCTTGTCAAATATAGGTAGACACAGATCTTGTGATTCTTCTTAATCACAACACAAAAAATCATGAATGTAAAATCTGCAGTAAGTAGTCTTAGCTCATTCTAGTGTCTAATTTTACGCGGAGCGATTAGTATCAAAGTTTCACAACCCTTTGTTGTGATTATCATCTCCTATTATGCAATGCTAGAGGTAGATGTAGCTCCTCCCATTTCTAATCTTCTCAATGATAACGATTCGTGCTGAAGTTGTTAGTAAGGATATCTCTGAAAATACTGATCCAATTACACTATTATTATACTGCTACGCAGTTTGGTGGACACATACAATTTACAAAATGTTTGGTCCTGATTAAATGATTTATTATTTTTTTAATTATCAAAAAATTTGCAGATCTGTTTAGTAGAAAGTTACGCAGATTTTTCTGGGTGACATGGGTTACTTTTTATGTCGGAAGAATGTACTGATTCCGACCACGAAGTCAAGCCGTGGGAGGATGATAGTAAATCATAAATATACATATAACACAGGCACTCTGATAATCTATTAGTTATTTAATGTTATTTGATTACTCTGAACATCCAACCTTACTCATTCCAAACATAGAAAAAGCTTTTAGACTAAAGTAAATAAATAATATAATAAAAACGGCTCTTTTTGCGACTGATATTCTTCGCAACACAAATAGAGACGCTACTCTACGTAATGCATATTAATTTGCAATTAAGATATGATCGTGATGTAATTAATATCTTACAAACAGCAATGTTCACAAGCAAACAAAATATAATTTATGTGAAGTAGTAGCTACCTACATTCCTTTTAAAATAAAGTATGATATTAAAATAATATAATTTATATTCGGTCAGCATCGTAAATATGTTAACATTTAAATCTTGTCGACTAACTTATCTATTGAATTAGGTTACCACTTTACATTTATTTATGATGTTAGACAAATTAAATTTTGAGATAAAACCTGTGATAACACTAAGAAGTATTGACCTCTGCGTGTTTTAAGTTGCATCGGTGACATTTGGATGCTAACATCTAGTTAAGAGGGGCATTATAAACCGATAGAATTTTAATAAGAACAACATAAAACTTTTCCAAACTGAAAACTTGTGAATTACACATATTGTATCAACTTGTATTCGTAAGAGGGGTGAGCAAGGGTTGGGGGGCGGCTCCACAAACTTTAATTAAGACACAATAATTAAAATAACAAGCGGCGGGCGTGGTGGCGCATCAGTATGCGAGCTCGTGGGCCCGTGGGCCCGTGGGGCCGCATACATGACACTAATCCACCGGACACATACCGCTGCCAGCCATTGTGTGGACCCCTCCGGCTTGACGCTTCAATCTTGTTCACAATGATATTGGTACAGCCGTCCACCGCACTGAGCGCAGGTCGGAGCGAAGGTCACGTGATAGTGTTATGAAAACAAATCATTGGATTACTCTGTTTATATACGGTAGAGCGCTCCTCTATGAAAAGTAATTAAACTGAAGTTATGAAAGTAGATTATGAGTTTACTATTGTATGAATGAAATTCCTAGGAATTTGACTTGATAAAAACACAATGGAATCAAAGCCACTGAATGTTTTATCAATGTCTGTTTTCTACTCAATTGGCTCTTTACAATTTTCCTTAAACACCACACTTTGATAAAAGCGTAATTAAGCAATTTTCAATGGCATCGGATCTTCCAATTACTCTGAATGGACACGCACTCACGCCTGAAACAAAACACAACGCGTGATAACGTAACGCACACACGTAAACATTACCGTGAATGAGTTAACTTTCTCGTTTGAAAGCGCACTCTACCTAATTGGTCACTGAATTAGATAATAACTGTCAAGATTAATATGAGTGATTTATATTGCCTGCGAAACTAATTTAATTATGTTTATCATTTTAATGAATATTTATATCTGAAGGCTCTATCTCGCAATTTAATTAGGCAATCATAAAAGAAACAATATAATTAACCAACACAAGCAGGAAAAATGTTTTTATTTAACATCATAACTAACTACATGCAGCAACATAAGCGAAAGAAAGCATGATTAAATAGTTATTATGTACCTTTAATTTTCTGGTGAAAACAGCAATCAAAACACGTATTTTCCAAAAACTCTGGTCAGGAACCACGATAAACAAATCCACAGTCAAGAAATAGAGCACCAAAACAAATTGTTACAATACTTGTCCACTCTAACAATTGTCACTTCAGAAAGATTTACAGGAAATTCGTTTTTCCAAGTAAATGTCCAATATCGAAAGGTCGCCGGTAACGCAGTCGATCGCGAGATATGATCCTTAGACTAGCGGGGGCCAATTAAAATGATTTATTAAACTTGTAATTAAACGACAAGGAACGTTTGTACGAGCGGATCGGCTGCTCGAGTAAAGTTTGTGCGTCGGCGAGGGAGGCCGGCACGTGCGCTGTCGGGGAGAACTCGCGGCGAAGTGAGGCGAGCGTGTGACGGCAGTGGCGGCTCTCGGGGCAGGCTCCGCGCCGGCCCGGGGTGGAATGGAACAACACTCTAATATAATGACAGGGTCGGAACACTTTAATACTCTAATTGAAAAAGTATACTCCGACAGCTTTTAAGTGTAATTAAGGTTACGCTTCCATATTGCGACTTCACTGACTAGAAAATGCTGATTCGATGTCGATCCTCTTTGTTTAGATAGCTTGTAATGAAATTGCTTTTCTTCTTAGATACAATATAAAATTTTCGGGACCTTTCATCAACTTTATTACTTTCAGTAGTGAATGTTTGTTCATAACAATTTACTACTATAACCGACCATCATGGTGTGCATGCCAGCATATGCATTTATATATAAATGTTGCTTTTAAGTTAATAGACGTTTAAAAGGCCATGTAGACGTAAATTATAGTCACTTAACTTTAAGCAGCGTTCGACTGTGCTACTGACCTAAAGACAGTAAATTCAAAGTTTCCAGGATGCTGATGCCTGTTGCTCTTGACTCCTTCTTTAGCCACCTTCTTCTTCATTCAAGAAAACACAAGAACTGGTGATATACCAAATGGTCACGTGACTGTTGCTACTTAACTTAAACTTGACTTGCTACAGTTCAAGTTTTTCAGCAAGACGTACTCTTATCGCTTGGAAGTTAACGACAAATGTTATTGTAAGAACTTGGATAAAAATAATTAGGCTCATGTTTAATTACACATGTGAGTTATATCAACATCCTACTCAGACTTAATACACAGGGGTACATAATATCGCACGCTGATATCATATAAATGTTGGTAGAAATCGATACCTAATAAATGTAATCGGCAAGTGCGTCACGTCCCACTACTGCTACATAGGTAAGAAATATCACAAACACAACCTCGCTAGTGAATTCCGGCCTAAATTCAATTCCACCCCTTTTCTCCGCGCCCGTTCGACTAGGAAACCAATCTTCTTTACATTCCCTTGCCGACAAATTTATACACCTCCATACATCGCGGGTAATGGGTGGCGGCGGTGGCGGCGGCTCAGCAGCGGCCGGGCGCGGGTGCCGGCGGCGACGCTGCTGCCTCCGCCGTACATTATTAAGCAGGCGCCGGCTGAGGTGACCCGCAAAGAAACGGCAAGTGTATGTCCAGCGGCCGCCGTCGCTGAGAATTTAATTTCCACAGCCCGCCCGCCCTCGTCGCCATTGTCCGCCCAGTATTTCATTACGGCTCGAGCTTTTCTATTAATAAATCACTCTTCGCCTCCGCCGTTTAATTACGTCCCGGATCCGGCCAACGTCTGATTACACTTTCATCGAACATCTAATTAGGAGTGCAGCCGAGCCGTGCCGGGGTGGAACGTGTGTATTCTTTGTTCCGCAGATATTACACTCGGCCTATATTACACCGCGAAGCACTGCCTCCCCAGCTAAGTTCGAAATGAACGAACTTTGATTAAAATCGACCGCTTGCACTGCCGCTAAAGTATCAATTTAAATGTAGGCAATGTCTTAACATTCTAGTCATATATGGTGCTCGCAGCAATGTTATTTCGATACAGCCTTGTGTTTTATATTGAGTTAAAAGTCAATAAAGCTGTATAAGAAGCTGATATTGCTTGTCTATCCTTTCCCGTTGAAATCGGATATTATTAAAATATGATATATAATATTAAAAAGACAGTATTTTGTCTGCTTTGGATATTTGAAAGACGTAATACCAATATCCAGAATGTAAAGAGTTAGGAGTGAGGTACAGTCGAACAGCCTAAGTGACCAAAAGAGACGCAGAGGTATGAACATCATTTTTAAGGAATACAACATTGTGTTGTATATGATATTGCATAATAATGAGTGAAAACATCGAAGTGGCAAATATGACGTCGGTGGCTCAAGACTTTTTTTAATTTCCTCTGGCGGGCGCGGCGCGGGCTCGGCGGCCGGCGCGGGCTGCCCGCCCGTTTAACTTATTGCCACGGTTAACGAGAATACGCCGTTGTGTGCCGGCGAAATTGAAGGATTTACTCCGCGTCCCTCCTTTATTAAACGTATTGCACACTCGCCCAGTGGCCGTGTGTGCGTGCGCCTCTACACGCAGTATGCCGAAATTACATTTCACATGAGTCGTAATAACAAGGGCGCGCGTAAATCACTAGCATTATTAGTTTCTCTTGTTACTGGTGCCATTTGTCACTTTATATTGATGCGAGAATACCATTTTCGAAAAAAGTTCATAAAACATTAAGGCTGCTCGCCGATAACTGTAAATCAAAGTTGATAATGTTCTCACTTAAACTGGGATAATCGATCAGTGTAAGTGATCGGGTGAGGAGGAGTGGGCGTATGTGGGTGGTATACTTACAGAAGCACTTATTGTATACGCGAGTGTGCAGCATTAATATATCCAAAGTTATTAGA
Source organism: Noctua janthe (assembly GCA_910589295.1). Classification (NCBI taxonomy): domain Eukaryota; kingdom Metazoa; phylum Arthropoda; class Insecta; order Lepidoptera; family Noctuidae; genus Noctua; species Noctua janthe. The sequence goes on from OU342560.1 coordinate 9,577,992, forward strand.
ATCACAAATGAGGGTATCAGCTAAGCCTCGATTGATCTCCCAGCAAACAATAGCCGGTAAGCCGGAGTGCGGGCGCCAGGCGGCTGCTTGCGGGCTCTCAGCGCTCGTGACGGACGCGGCGGCGCGGCGGCGTGCGCAAGATACTATATCGCCGGACTTCCTGTAAGCTGAGCGTATCGCATCGCTTAAAGTTTCGCAATATACGCGCACCGAGCCCGTCCTTTATTAAAAACTATTCTCACATTTTTAATTAAAACTTGTGTTCCCCCACTAAAACTTTATTTAAGCAATAAAGGCGGCGCAATTAGCGGCGCTGTCCCCGCCGCCCGCCGCCCGCCGGCGACTTCACCTACTTTTCCTTTGCTTTAATGAGTGTTTTTTAATAAAGCCGGAGACTGGTGCAAGTTTATTAATTTAGTTTAACTCGTGTCACGGCACCGGCCCACGGTATGCCCCCTAGCGCTAGCCGGCACGCTATAACCATACTTTTTAATTTAACGCTCAACTACTACATACAATAGCTATCCTCTAAATATAGTTTGTTTGTTTGGCTGTTTGTGTATGTGAGTTTAAATGTTAGTAAACGCACCCACGATACAGGAGAAATTCCTAGAGAGGAGCAAAAAAACAAAAATAAATAAATAAATAAAGAGAGTGTTTAGAGCGGGGCAACGTTTTTTCAAAAAATAAAATAAATAAATATATTTTTTCAGTGTTTAAACTCAACAAATTTTGTCCTTTAGTAAGCTATAGCATATTAATATTGGCACAGAGCTCTACATCATAATCTATACTAATATTATAAAGCTGAAGAATTTGTTTGTTTGGTTGAACGCTCTATTCTCAGGAACTACTGGTTCGAATTAAAAAAATCTTTCAGTGTTGGATAGTCCATTTATCGAGGAAGGCTATATAACACTACGCTACTACGAAAAAAAAACAAGTTAGAAGCGGTGGGTGAAACCGCGGGGCACAGCTAGTAATGTATAAACTATACCACTTCTGTTTCGTTTTAGAATTTCCTAATTTGACTTTAACATCGACTCATTTCTCCTTATATAAATAACATGAAAAAGAGTATTGCAGATTAGTGAAAATATAACACGAGTTGACTTTAAAAAATACCTCATCTAATCTGACCCACCCATAAATAACATATACGTCGTGTATAGGTATGTATGGGGAAATCTGATGTTTTCCGAAACGTACAGCTACATTAGGAATCCAAAGTAACGATCGTTGTCGAGCAACGAACTAAAAGCTTGAATGACGTGAAGCCCTCACTGCACCCCCTCCCCCCGCCAAGTGTTCCGGCCATAATTACATTCCCGTGTCTAACAAATGGAGAATCGGTGTTGATTTGTGTTTAGCCGAGCACGCGTCCGTGATCCGCGCGGCCCACGCCCCGTCGCCGTCCCGCCGCCGTCCCGTGCCCGCCACGCCACCGTGCCCAACTGCCCACGTGTGAGCAACTGAGCATACTCCACCAATCCCGCTATTCAACGCTTTGTCAAATTAACATCAGCACTGCGAAGGCTTCCTTGCAGCTTAACTGCTGTTAATGCTATTGTTGTGTCAACGTCTGGCATTTTTGGGGACGCGGAAAATTAAATTAAAAGACTACAAAGTGTATTTCGGAAATGATTTCCTATTTCAGCCTTACTCATATTAATTAGAGCTTACTTAAATATTTTAACTATTCTCGCGCTCTAATTGATGGTATTACCAAACATACATCTAAGTAGGACTACCTAATAGTTAATTGACAGTATATTACGTTATTATAGGTAGAGTTTAGAATGTGTTTTCATTTCGTGCGAAGCGAGTAATTGCGCGCACATCGACTAAGTGAAAAACGAAGCTCGCCGGCCAGCCTAAAAGCTTCGCGGTAGATTGCATCAGCACACGGATTTTCCATTACGCGCTAGTTCTTTATTACGAGCCTCGAGAACCAAGTTAAGGTCGATGCTTTAACAGGCTGTTTTAATTAAATAGAGGTCGTAATGTTTACCCATTTAAGTGTGCCCACCAACAAAATATTATGGCCATATCGAATGGTCCTAAAATAGCTTACAATCAATAGCAGTACATTACAATATAAAATGTTCACAAACTACATAATGGTGGAGCATCGGCTAGTCGGAACGGGGTCGTTTGTGCAATGGTTCGCACGAGCCGAGCAAGGAGTCGTTAGGGCGGTCGTATATCCTCGGATAACCGCGAATATTGGCCGCACTAACAATGTGCGTCTTTATAAGTTTTTAACGAGCTCGGACGATATAAATTATGTGTGGTGCGGGCAGTGGGTCTCGTTATCTCGCTAACGGCGCACTAGCGGAAGCTTAATGTACCGAGAGCTTTATTGTAGCCACTTACGGCCAGCGCACTGCTACTCCAACTAGTTGTACAACACTATTGTCGTCTCGTTATATTACTTTTAATACAAAAAGTAACACTGCGCACTAAGTTTAAGCACAATAGGTGTGTGATTGGTAAACATTTATTAACACTCCTCTAGATGCGTTAACGAACTTAATCATATAATTACTTATTCAAAACATACATATTTTAAAGAATAAATACATATTTAATGGAATAATCAAATAAGTTCTGTTTTTTTCCAAAAAGTCACGCGTTTCGTAAATAACTTATGAATAATTGATGATAGATCCATATTTAATTTATATTACCTTACATGGGCTATAATTTCATGTAATACGTATCTAATTAAAACAGCCAAACCAAATCAACAATTCAGTCAAGCTGTAATACGGAAACCATTAAGGGTGGTTGAAAGTTAATAAGTAATAGGTACAGTAATTGCTTGCCAGGGACGTATTTGGACAAGCCAGAGTGCTTACAAAATCTCGAAATCATCTACTATGTTACGTTTTCTACCTTTCTGAATCCCAAAAAATGATACATATTTTTCGTATTCCTAAATTACGTAGAATAAAACTGATTGAAGATGACGTTTTTCCCTCTGTATTCAATACAAATAAAAACTGCTTCGCCAGAATGTTGCTGAGTTTATATCTCGATGGACTAGGTCTGCTAGGTGTGTTTATTTAATGGGATTTTGTTGAGAAGATTGTCCGAGTTATTTTTTACCAACTGCGTTATCGTCAAACAGATTGCGTCTTACCTTAAAAGAGTACATTCAGTATTTAAGTAATCTATCGTTTAATGTACAGATAAAGATAATGCCTAACATTAAATACAATGTAGGCACACGCTGTTCTTTGAAGTCACACGGAACTTAATTAAGTCCTCACTTATCTATCTGTTTCACTAAACGAAACTTTCTTTGAGCAATTAAGTTAAGAATAGAATATTTTTAAAGACCATTTAAAACCATTACCTACCTGAAAGTTAATTCTGGCACAAGGCTACAACCCCAAATTCTGTAAATGGTTATAAGTCGAACAAACTACCTATTTCGTGTTAAAGCCAGATATTTTTAATATCACCGTCTGAGTACGTCACTGGGCTGTCCCCGGAGCAGGCTTCACGGCGAAATGAAGGTTACCTACTCTGCAATTAGTACTTTACGGTATTAATAAAGAAATCCCTTAATTCTTCCTTAATAAAAGAAATTCTTAACGTATTTGGTGCCGGGAAAATTCATTAGCATAACTCAGTTTTCCTCGGCTCACGTTATTAATACTCTTAGGTAAATGTAAGGAACTCATTTTAAGCAGATGTTAGAAATGAATGTTAAATTAAAGTAATGGTATTTTTAGTTAAGGATAAAGTATTACCAAAGCGCTCGTCTAAATACCTTCGCAGGAGATCCCGTCGACGCTCAGAGAGCTTTGATTAAAAATACCAATTAAGATTACGAGCTTTTTATTCCACTTGTAATCAAGCAGTTAATTAGGATTTAGCGCGGCGGTGGCGCCCCGCGCCCGACCCGCCACCGGCCCTGCGCGGTACTTACCGACATTTTCATAATGATAAAATTAACGTTCTACTAAATGAATTAGAATCTTAAAATCCATGCACAAGCAATATTGGTTAAATTATTTAACCTTTAATATTGACTTTCTAAGTTTCTCAGAAAATTATATAAAAGGGTAGAGTCATAAATAGGTCAACTAAGTTCTAGTCTATTTCCTAAGAGACAATAACTTCTACTTGTTTTAAATATAGGAACGAACATGAAAGCCAAGACATATCTCTCCCATTTTAGGAGCGGCGAAGTAACAAATCAATATTTGGAGTGAGTGCTTTTTCGTGCTATGGAGAAGCTTTTATCTGGACAACGGTCGGATGGCAGCACAAACAGTCACACGACAGAGACATTCACTTTAACATAAAACGCTCTATCTGTCCCACTCGGGGGACTTCGGACGCTGAATCGACTATAATTATGTTTTAAGTTACATCATTTGATGCTCCGATGGTCAAGATGACCTACAGACCAATCTTTTCTAGATAACATCTGACTGTTTGGATCTTATGCCGTATCGCGGATGCAAAAATAAAATTAATTGCTTTATTATGTTCAGCTACCTAATTGTTGTATTTAAAATTTTTAATGAATGATTCGCAGTTTTTACTTTATTTGTATTAGGTTTGTAGTTCTGCGTCATTCAAATAGAATAACAAACACAGAACGAATGTCTCTTCACACGGTTCCTGGAAAGCTAACACCGATGATGTGGGTATGTTTGTGCATTAACAAGCTGATATCAACTAACATTTAAAAAACTGCTCAAAACAGATTAGTAAAAGATAAGAAACATCTCTTTGACAATCTAAATTCCTTATCTGCACAACGCTCAATCTTATGTAAACAAATTAAAAGGGCCGGAAAAACATTTAATTAACGTTGCCAATGGTATAGTGAGGTTTAACCAATACAGACTAAGTGGAACTTTACCGCAAGCGTTAATTATTATCTGCGAGGAGTGCTCTTTGTTTAGTTGCTAACTCTAAATTAGTTTTCGAAATGGATCATTCACACCCCGGCAATCTCCCCTACCCCCCCCCCCCCTACTCGCTCTTAGTAATTGGAACGTTCTGAGATGACACCACTCGGCTGCCTCTAATCAGTTAACAAGAAACTCAGTGTACACCATTGTGATCTGTAATCACATGCCACACGTCACGACGAACTTGAGTCTCTTGATTTTGTACCGCACTTGTGCTTAGAGCTTCTCGGCTGAATGAGAGGAGATATTTAGTGTCCTATGGAAATTGGGTGAAGGTAAAGAGCATGCTGATGTGAAAAGGGACTAATAATGTAACAACAAGATTACAAAACTAATTAGTTTTGTTCAAATAAATAATGTGAACAAGTCATTGAAACTGCATTTGGCTTAGATTTCATAATGGGCCCAGCATGATGAGAAGTGCCGCATGGCTATCTGCCGACACTTACAATATTAGAATGTTACTTAGGCACAAAACGTAGTCGTTTTGTTTCAGCCGCTCAGCGAGGGCCGTAAGTAAGCACTTATCTTTACAGTTCCTGCATTAAGTCGTCAACAATTAAGCCTCATTAAATTTCATTAGTGGAACGGTCCCGCGAGCGGTGGCGCGGGCCGCGCGGGGCGGGCGGACTGCCGGTCCGACGCCGCTTAGACGGATAATCTCCAGCTGTCAGCCGCTAATGCGTTTTAGAGTACGTAATTTGAACCGTCGAGATCGGTGGTAATTAACGGCCGCAATTAAGCTAAGTGATTATTAGTAACTATGAGCGCAAAACGATGGATGCACTCGTCATGACCACTCATTGAACCAACTTAATTGGAATCTGATAGTGAAATGTTTGCCCGACGTCTTCACAATGAGCAATGAGCGACTCATTCCAATATAATTCTAGTCCGAGCTTTCAACATTACTTACAATTGAGAAAATATCTTCCAACTTTGATTTTTTTTACTACTACAAGTGAGATGTTTCAGCTTTCCAATAAAACGTAATTTAAGTGAAGATACACATGAGAGCAGAGTGAAGGCTTTACGTCACTTCAATTTTGTGTTAAAAGTAAGTGTGCGCGCCTCAAGTAACCCGGAGGCAGGGGTAATGTATTCCCATATATACATAAGTGAAAACATTTTAAGAAGCTCCACGGACCCACTGCATCACCCCCGGGGTTAGGGCCTAAAAGCACTATCTCGGAGCCAAAGCCTTACAACTCTTCTCAAATTCAACTTACTTTGCTCTGTGTGGAGGTGCCCGTACGTTTGTTTTATACTGTACTGAACCATCTTGATACATCGCATTTGTAAAAGGTGTTTAAAGTTTCTTTTTATTCTTTCGTTTCGTTATAGTTTAGCTATAAGGTAGGTTTAGACATACTAAGATTTAAAATAACTTTATTTTCACATGGCCTTCTAAATATTTTTACTTAATTAGAAGACTACCGTGACCATTGATATCATAATTTTGATGTTGATGTAACAAAGACACTTTATTTCCTGGAAAAAAACTTTCCGTCAGAGATGTGCTGCAGACCAATGGATCAAATGTATGTGTAATGTGTCTGTAATCAGTAATAAGTAGTTTGGTGCACTGGTGGAACCCTTGCTTAGCGAAGCTAACATTTTTGCAATTTAATGCATCGTCTAGCACAATTTACCTGCACTGCTGCAACACTTAGCTCTAATGGAAAAGCAGCATACCCAACCTAACCCTAAAACTTGGGGACCTGCAGGCATTATTTCTATGGAACAACAAAAGTTTTTCAATTAGGTAAGTCAAAGTTGCAAGTTGTTACAAGAAGACTGTTTTTACACAGCAACTTCCGACTATATAAACGGAGATAGTATCGATTATATTAAGTATATCACTCAAAAGTACTTTGTATATTTATACTATGTATATTTTTTAATCTCCTATGCTTGATGAGGTAAAGTATCAAAATGTTCAGCTATAGTATATGGACACAGCACACGTAACGAATTCAAGTTTAGTGTCGCACAGGGCTGAGATCGTGGAGCCGTGGTTGCAATTGACCGGCGGACAAACCGCAGCATCACCGCTCACGCGGCTTGCTTCGGGTTAGATCCCCTACACCCCCTCGTTCCCCCACAAACATCTAACATTAACCCTCTGTTTCTTCTAAAAAGCCACGAGTCGAACGACACAAAGTTTGCTTTCTTCACGTCACGAATACGCGGCTATGCTCGATTTCATATAAAATAAATTGAAAAGTTTTGGAGTTTAATTCCGTTCCTCAAGCCGCCATCAGTTCGCGCTCGCGGCGGCGTGGCGGAAGCGAATCTCGATGTTTTGTAATGGAGCTTTTTAAAATGGAAGTCGAACTTTTGTCAGACACTTTTAGCCGCGCCGGAGATACATTTAAGCTTTTTAACTTTTCCACTCCGGTAATGTATCCCACACTTTCCTACGTCTGTAGTGGAGATGTCGTATAAGTTTTTTTTACTGAGTAGATAGATGAACTAAGCAACTTTTTTATTTATGTGACTCAGCTCGTCCCCAGTTGCTTGCTATTGCAAGCAACTGGGGACGAGCTGAGTCCTGCCAAAGAGCTTCTCTCTATCCGACTTCGTGTTTCTTGTTTTTTTTCGTGTTCGACGACAGCGTAAACATTTTGCCTACGATCCATTAAGTAAATGCACTCTGGCCGCCACTCGGCACTGCATTAATATTGCATTTCTAACTCCTCCCTGCTGCCCCAAACCCCTCGATTGCGAGCCCTCGATGGACATTTACTTGGCCAGGTTTTTAGAAACAAAGCTAATGGACAGTATTTTACATATCGCACGAATATTAATTTACAAATGGACGGGTAATCTAAGTCCTTTTAAATTTTATATTTCAAAGGTATAAGTGAACCAAAGTACTGGCAACAGTGTATCACATCATGAATAAAGAGTTATTCAAGTCGTACAAACGTTCAGTAAGGTTGACCTGCCATAATGAACGCACTTAAAATAACGGCACCACAAACCTGATGACGGATTTTCTTATCCTTTACCTATTTCACCCATATACGGCAAGACATACATCGCGACGTACCTAGCTAACTCCTTTAAAAGACGTAGCGTACATTTCTTACAAATTATATCAATCTCTCAAAATCAATAAGTGTTTGTAGCTAATGTAAGCGCTTAACGAGCCGCGAGCGGGACTCCTGAGCGGATCAGCAAATGGAGTGCTTCATGCATAATGTAGCGCAGGCTGAGTGTTGTTTTGAAAAGCGTTCTGAATTTGTTATTTTCGTCACACCAGGTGATGCCCAGGCACCTCATGAAACATTTAACGACATATCGATGTACTTAGGGACATAATGTTGTTTCTTCGACGGGGTTTATGAAGATTCCACTTGGCGGTAGATATACTCTACTGTATCTGGTCTCATTATGAACTTCAGTTCGGATGTTCGTATGTCAAATACCGAATTTTGATTATAACATAATATTCCACGAACGAAAACTTTTGAGATCGTTTTTTTTTTATGGACAGGTGGACAAGACACAATTGCTCCGAACGGACTTGTGCCGACAAGCACACCTTGGACGGTCAGTCCCTCTGCCACCTAGCCGCCGTAGGTAAATTTATTTTATTATTTATTTATATTAGGTCTACCAACAATTGTTCACACTAAATACACCTACATAATTCATGTTTAAAATTAAATTACTTAAAGGTAAACACGACATGTACAAATCAATAAATCCGGAAAATAAGCTAACTTACTAAGTACCAATATTCAACTAAAATTGGAAAAAGTGAAAACAGAATTTTGATAAAATTGATAAAAAGAAAAATTGATTAATTTTTTACAATGACAACATTGGTAAATAGATAAAATTAAAGATAAGATAGATTAAATAAATTAAGCCCATTTGAAAGGTACCTAGTTGAAATAGTAATGGGTTACATAACATAGTTTCCTTGACTGCGTAATCCAGTACCATCTCCGCCCTCATTATTAGCACCTCTTGATGCATTAGGTATTTTAACAATTTTAGCCAGATATAATCTGCGCCTCCTAACGGAGTTCCCCAAACCCCTATACAAGGTTCATTACATTTATTTTACACTAGCTGTTGCCCGCGACTTCGTTCGCGTGGAAGTTTTGGTGTGACGTATGTGTGAGACTGCCTCGTTGGTCGAGTGTTCGCAAGAGCGAGTACTAAGCTTGAGGTCCTGGGATCGATTCCCGGGTCGGGCAAAGTGTTAAAAAAATGTTTATTTCAATTACATAACATGATTTGGAGATCATCTTTTAAGCGAGGAGATGCTTGTGTTAGGGGGCGTCCATTAATTCCGTGAGGCAAATTGGCGATTTTTCGACCCCTCCTCCCCCCTTGGAGAGATGTCATGAGATTTGGCTTGACCCCCTTACCCCCCTCCTAATCTCATGTCAGATTTATCAAAACGCGTAGTTTAGTATAAATATAGTAATCTATGATTGATTGCGTTAAATTCATTTAAAAATAATAATTTGTTTCACTATTTCTATTTTTTTTTTTCATATTTGGCCGTATTTTAGTAGAAAAACATGTTTACTAAATTAAACCCAGTTTTCTCGCAATTTTACAGTTTCTAGCGGGGAAAAAAAATACATGATATTTGCCGAGACCCCCTCTCTCCCTCGTGAGATTGGGTGAGATTCGGCTCGACGCCCTCGTTTGAGTTTAATTTAGTTGTATTTTCTGTTTGTTGTAGTATAAGCAGAGGTCGGAATTAGGTAGAGTAATTTTTGTACTTGCATCGAAATGTTGATATTAATATGGATCTTCCCTTGATTTCCCGGGATTTATAATACAATCCCGTGTAGCCAACAACACACACAATATAAAAACAAAAAAAAAAAAATGTGAGCCGTCACGGGACGCCTGGCAGATGTGAAACATCGACATTATTTTGTAAAAGTATTATGCAGAAAAGAACAGATTGTGATAGGAACTAAATATGTCATAATGATAAAATAAAATATTACGATTTTTTTTCCAGATAACGATGACTATTTATTGAATAAACATTTATTTTCATTAAATACAAAAATTTACGAATTTATTTCAAATCGTGACTACTTAATTCGTTTAATCAGTGACTTCGGTAATAGTTATATTCGATGTTGCCTCTGAGGACGGTATTACTGTGACAATTGGTCGATGGTAACTGAAGTATGTTACAAAAGTATTGGACATAACATTATCAAGATATCTAATAAATACAGCATCATGTTGTTCCGTATCTGGTGGTAGGTTCTCTTGGATTGTTATTAATTTGCAATTGAAATTCTTCTTGGAGAAACGTAATTAATTAATTAATTAATACATCCAGCAGGTGACGCACCGTACACACTACTGCATATAGACTGTATATATATAACTTTGTTTTCTTTGTTGTCTTTTGTTTTTGTAAATAATAATAAAAACAAAAAATAATAATAATTATCTAATTATATCTCAGAGATAGATAAGACAAATAAAACAAAGATAATTAACAATACAATTTTTTATTTACGTTGCCGCACACTAAGATTTTTTCTGTAATGTGGATGCGTTTACAAAGATTTAAACTCACATACACAAATACCCAGACCCGGAACAACTACTTGTAGATCATACAAATATTTGTTCCGTGCGGGAATCGCACCCGCGACATTTTTTCATTAACTGCTGCGCTGCGTACGCATGATGTCCGATGTCGGATGGTTTAAATTGTGTAAAAGTAAATAATTTTTTTATTTAATAAATCACGGAATTTTTCTGCTCATTAAAATTAATCTCGGGATTTGAGGCATATCCACTTTTATTCTTTCGCTGTATGAAATCAGTGTAAGTACACAAATAACTCTACCTAATTCCGACCTCTGATTATAAGCCACCAATAAATGTTTTTTGAATACATCGGGTGCGAAAGCGATTATATTCCCTCAAACTAAAAAAATCTGTTCCTACCTGACATGTAGTCTAGTCTTAACTATATTCTATATCTCTACCAATTTTCAGGTACAAACCAGCCCAAGGATTTCATATAAACTTGCGAGAGTCCTTACTCCAGGATGTCACAAAATTATTTCTTAGCTAATGTCTCCTACTCATAAACTCTAGACTTGCTAAATTTAAGGTCGGTAGTACAAAATAAAACAGAACTTTCATACAAACTTGCGAGAGCCCTTAGACCTCCTTAATCCGACCCTGTCGCAAAATCTGTTCTCAGCGAACGTCTACTAACTATTAACTACCTCCCGGCCAAATTTCAAGTCTGTAGCACATAAAATGAAGGACTTTCATACAAACTTGCGAGAGCCCTTAGAACCCTTAATCCGGCCCAGTCGCAAAATATCTGCCTATCTGCCTGCCAAATTTCATCTTTATACGTCAAGCGGTTTTTGATACTTCGTGATTATAAGTGAGTGAGTGAGTGAGTGACCTTTCGCTTTTATATAGGTATTTAGATTGGCGCACTTTTAGACAAAAATCAAGTTTTGTATCTTAAGGACGCCCAGGCCGAGATGCGTAAAACATTAAAAAAGGAATGAGTGAAAAAGTTTTAAACCCTCATTTATTAATCGATATATAATATATATGTTACAGTTAATGCTTTAAGAAGAAGTAAACCTAGGTTTACCCGGGTACACTTAGTATTATCCAAGCTCTTTGGTTTGATGCAACCAATTTGGATGTGGCGCTCGCTCGGCTCGCGCGCGTTTGGTCACAGTTCTAACCTAACCTAATTCATTTGGTCGGTGTGTCCTAGCAATAAAAAGGATACACCTTTTTTTTTTTTTTTTTTTGGATGGGAAATCATAAATGACCCCCCCCCCACTCTGGGCGGAGCGGAAGGGAGTGTCAGACTTGTACTGACTAAAACCCATCCATGTTCCTTCTTTGCCCTTTGTGTTCCAGGGCCACGGTGTCTCTTTCGAACAATCCCGCAGCTCTGGCAGGCATCGGCCCATGCGGACCCCTACTCGGTTGCTGACATCTCTTTGAGGCGCGCGTGGAACACGAACGCGCCGTCGACACGGCCTGTCGTCATAAGACGGCCGGACGGCGAGCTAGCCCATAACTCGCCGTCCACAGGCCCGCGCCTACGGTGGCCGGGAGCCACCACGTGACCCCCGACGCCCAGGGCGTCTCCCGCGGCGGCTGGGACGTGAGGTTCTTTCCCTCTCACGTCCCGCCACCTCCTTCACTAGCATGACTGCTTCACAGAAGGAGGTGACGGCTTCCCATTCCCTCTCGCTCCGGACCATGGCTTGAACCAGGGCCGGACGCGAGAGATCGCCGCCGCCAATCGCCGCTACAAGGACACGGCGGTGCTCCGCCCAAGCGGGGCAGACCTCTACGGTGTGCTCCACCGTGTCCTCCGGGCGATCCTCGCAGTGGAAACACCCGGGCGTTTCCTCCCGCCCGATTCGGTGCAAGAACCTCCCGAAACAACCGTGTCCGGTGAGGATCTGCGTCAGGCGGTAGGTGAGGGCGCCGTGGCGCCTCTCTAGCCACTCCTCAAAGAGGGGACTTATCGCCACTATGGTAGCGTGCCCTGCACGGGGTTGCAACAGTCGCTCTCTCCATGTCGCCATGATATCACGCCGGAGGTCTGTCCGCTGAGCGGCAATTTGCCGCGGCAGCGGAGTTTCCCCCCGACGTAGTGCCTCCGCGCGCCATTCATGCAGGCGCGCGAGGACTATCGCCTCCAGATCCCATGGCGGCAATCCGGCAAGGAGGCTAGCCGCCTCGCCGGAGATCGTGCGGTACCCCCGGATTAGCCTTATGGCTATCACCTTTTGGGGCGCGTTCAGGTAGTGGGCGGCTTGCCGCCTTAAAGAACGCGCCCACACCGGGGCCCCGTAAAGAGCCATGGACCGCACGACCCCCGCGTATAGCCTCCGGCAGGAGGCGTTTGGACCCCTCAGGTTGGGCAAGAGCCGCTTGAAGGCAGCCCCTGTCCGTTCCAGTTTGGGAGCCAAACGTCGGAAGTGCTCCACGAAGTTCCACCGGCTGTCGAGGACGAGTCCTAGGTACTTCAACGTCGACCCGACGCCGATGGAAACCCCTCCCGCCGTCAGTAGGGATCCCGACGGTGGCGCATTCCGAGGCCCATGAAAACACATGGCCTCGGACTTGTGCAATGCCACCTCGAGACCCAATTGCCGGATCCTATCCACGACTATCGCAACCCCGCGTGTCATGTTTTCGGCCGCCGCCTCGTGCGACCTCCCTTGTGCCAGTACCAGCGTGTCGTCAGCGTAGCAAACTACGCTGACGCCGGTAGGGAGGTCGGCGCGCAGCACCCAGTCGTAACCGATGTTCCACAGGGCCGGTCCTAGAACCGATCCCTGTGGAACACCGCACGACATCTCTCGCCGGTTCCATTCTCCGCTCTGACCAGGGTAGATCACGGCCCTATCCGTCAAGTAGTCCCCGACCACACGACGAAGGTAGGTTGGCACCCGGTGATACCGGAGTGCCTCCCCAATGCAGCTCCAGGGCATGGAGTTGAAGGCGTTGGCGATGTCAAGAGACACCGCCAAGACGACCCCGCCCCGGGACACCGCGTCCCCCGTCGTGAGGGCTCTCACGCGCATGATGGCGTCCACCGTGGAGCGCCCCTTGCGGAAACCAAACTGGTGTTCCGCAAGATCCGGCCCCATCCCCGCAAGGTGCCCGGCAAGGCGGTTGGCAATGACTCTTTCGAAGAGCTTGCCCACCTCGTCGAGCAACACGATGGGCCGGTATGCGGACGGAGAGTCCGCAGGGCGCCCTGGTTTCCGGATGAGGACCAGCTTCCCCGTCTTCCAACGAAGCGGAAACTGGCCTCTCTCCAAGCATGCGCTTAGGAGCCCTTCCAGTCGGGGCCCGAGAGCCTCAGAGGCCAGGACCCAGGCTTTGCCAGGCAAGCCATCGGGTCCCGGGGCGGTGTTTCTGGCTTTCAGCCTGCGTACCGCCACTCTCAGGTCTACCCCAGTCACCTCCGGAACGTCGTCATCGTCATCGGTGTGGTCCGCTTCCGGCACCGCACGCGGCGGCGGAGCCATAGGCGGGGGAGGATGCTCCCCCCCTCGCGAAGGGAACAGAGCGCTCACCACGTCCTCCACGAGCTCAGGCCGGAGACTCTGCGTTAGCGGGGGGGCCCGGGTGCGGAGTTTGTCCCGCACCATCTTGTAAGGGCGCCCCCACGGATCTCCGTTCAGAGACTCCAGCATCTCCTCGCGGGCCAAATTCTTGGCCCGCCGGACAGCCTCTTGGAGGGCGGTCTTCGCCGCTCTGTACCCCTCGTACAGCTCCGCCTCAATGGCTGCCGCATCCGGAGGGCGGATGCGGAGCCTGCGATGCCTGGCGTACAGGCGCCGCGCGGCAACGCACGCCTTGCGCAGAGACGTCAGCTCTCGCGACCACCAGTACACCTGACGCCGGGCGCTTCCTGGCCGAACTCGGGGCATTGCCACGTCGCAAATCTCGGACATGGCCTCCTGGAACCAACCCGCCTCGTTGTTGATGTCAGCAGGCCTGACTGGTGATGACACTCAGGCCTGCACGATCGAGGCTTCCAGGAGAAAAGGATACACCTAAGTATAACAAACTGTTACCTGCCGCACCTTGATATAGCCGGCTAGAACTAGGTGTAACCTTACTTTGGCTTTTAGCCGTAACATATTCATTCGGTCAAAAAAGTATCGGGAATGGATAATTTGTTTAAGGTTCCAATGCAATTTTTTTATTTTTTTTTGTTTTTAGATTGGCACAACTGTTTTCCATTTTGGCGCGGAGTTTGAGTTGCATCTGTTATTTAGATTAAATACAGTGCTGTTTTTAGTTAGATCATATCAGTGTGTATTGCGAATTTCATAATGGACAAAAACATCGAATAAAGAGCAAACTCTTTATTCGATGTTTTTGTCATAAATTTTGCATCGCCAATGGAATTTCGTGTTTGGAGTCCCTGAAAATGTTACTGAAGGTTTACGGTGAATAGACTTTATCAAAAACACGTACTTATGAGTGGTACAAAGCGTTCAAAAGGGGTCGAGATGTGAAGGAAGATTTGCCTCGCTCTGGTAGGCCATCAACGTCTTCAACTGAAGTTAACATCGCAAAAGTGAAGGAAATAGTGATTGAAAATTCTCATTCAAGTTTGAGGGAGATAACCTCTGAACTTTCTGTGTGTCACGAACTCACGAGTCGATCCGTAACATTTTAAATAATCACTTGGGTATGAAACATGTTGCCGCTAGCTAGTCCCAAAAGACCTACATTTTCACCAAAAACTCAATCGCATAAGAGTCGCTGAGGACATGCTAGAACGAGTCAATTCCGACCCAACATTCATGAAACACATTGTTACTAGTGACGAGACGTGGGTTTACGAGTTTGGCATGTAAACTAGTCAACAAGCTTCGGAGTGGCGCCTTCCAACTGACCCGAAACCGAAAGAACCACGCCAAAGTCGATTAAAAGTCAAAGTCATGTTGACCGTTTTCTGTGACTATCGCGGTGTTGTGCCATTGGAATTCTTGCCGGAAGGTCAACCAGTAAATAAAGAATATTATTTGAGCGTTATGCGGCATTTATGAGAGCAAATTCGATGAAAAAGGCCAGATTTGTGGAAAAAAAAATCTTGGATTTTGCACCATAATAATGCACATTCGCCCAAGGCCATCATGAACGAATTTTTGACCAAAAACTCGACAAATACCATCGAGCAACCACCTTATTGACTAGGTATAGCTCCAGCCGACTTCTTTCTTTTTCCTAAACTCAAATTACCACTTCGTGTTTGTGGCACCCGTTTTCATTCGGTAGAAGACATAAAGGAGAATTCGAGGTGAGAACTGAACTCAATTCCGGAAAAAGCGTTAAAAAATATTTTGATGATTGGATTATTCGTTGGCGTATATGTATCGTTTATGAAGGAGCATACTTTGAAGACGATAAAATAACTTTGGATGAATAACTAATATTTTGTGTATTATTTATCGTTTTCCGGTACTTTCTTGACAGACTATATATGGTGTGAACAGACCCTTCACATAGCCGTCGACCAAGCATTCTGTACATCAAACTAAGTAACTTTACGCAAAAATTATTGCTGGGAATCGACTTTTTTTTTTTGGGGTGAAAAATCACGTTTTACGGTAGGAGTCGATGAAAAGCACTCAAAGCATTGTACTGATGGATGGATTGAATAGTAAGGGGGTCGTGGAGGTGTGTTAAGTAAAAATCTTACATTAAAAACATATATTTAAAAAAAACTTGTGAAAAAGTTGGAACTTTGACCCCTAATGTTTCCGTAACTAGAAGGTTCCCAGGTATGATGTATAACAAAAAAATGATCGCAAAGACGGGGAGAACAAGTGCCTTTCGGATATATTAAGGGTCTATTTACACCCTTTCTATATATCACGCAAGTTTTCCTAGAGAATTTATTTTATTTTTAGGTTTTTATGCAGTTCAAACACAATCATTTTTCTTTCTGCTATTGTTAGAGTTCGCCTCGAAGCAAATATTTTTTTTAGAATGCATACAAAAGCCTTGAAAATGACGAAATCTAATTTGTAGCATATTAATATTTTACAGAAATATACATTCAAATATTGTGAATCCATAGAACATTACAAACTTTTGGCAGCTGTATTCATGTGTTTGGTAACTAAAAACTGGTTATCAAAAGAAAAAGCAAAATTTCTGTAAATCCCTCATTATAGATAGTTGGGTTAATACAAAAAAATGTTATAATACACAGTTCAAACATTTGAAACTAGGATTTCGGGTGATAATGTTGCGACGTCAAGTCATCATCATTCTCTTGCCCTTATCCCAATACATTTAGGGTCGGCGCAGCATGTCTTCTTCTTGTCTTTTACTCGTCATCTCATCAGACACCTCCTTTCTTGCCATATCAGCATTTACACAATCCATCCATCGTTTCTTTGGTATTCCTCTACTGTTATACCCATCCACATTCATACTCAGAACTTTCCTCATGACATTTTCCTCATTCTTCCACATCACATGCCCATACCACGACAACCGATTACCACACAACTTTTCAGCTATCGGCGCCAGTTTCAGACTTCCTCTTATGAATTCATTTCTTTTTTTATCCATTCGCGTAACACCACACGTCACATGAAGTGAATAACTTCAACTAACTTTTGGAGGACACTGTAATTGCATTGAGAACTAATGTATTTCTAGGCCCAAAGAAAAATATAATGTCACTATGTAAGTATTATGTGGTGGTGGTTTCATCTTAGCCAATGACTCAGACTAAGTACTTAGGTAGTACTTAATACAGGGTTGCCATCACCTAAACTGACGATGCCGGACAAAATCTAAAAAAACTCCGGAAGTGAACTAGAGTTTTATACCCGGACATACCAGTTTTTTTATCATCTCGAAACTAACAGTAAGAAATAGTGGAAACGTGAATCCAAACAACAATTGACGGCGCGTCGGGAGGCTTTCGGTCGTCGGCTATTTTGTATGTTTCTAAAAGTTCCACAATACCTCCCTTCGGCATCCAATAGTGGCAAATTTTGGCTTACGGAAAAGTACTTTGGGCAATACCTAGTGTGTTATTTACATTATTATCACTAATTATGCATAATTTACAAGAGTTATGTAAAGCTGGAATCGTATGGAGATCTTGTGCCCAAAGTGTCCCTTTGTTCAGACAACAGACAACATTAGGATCTTCGTCAATTGTGGTTGAAACTAAAGGAAGCATTCTGTTTACGGTTTCTTCATCAGGACTTTGTTGACCATTTTTTAAGCCTTTAGCCTTGTTCTAATAAGATTACCTGCGCTATATTTTGGGTGAGGATGTCAATTTCTCAATTTTTAGGTTGTATTCAGTGATTTGTTTAAATTGGGAACTATTTTCTAACAGTAAGTTTTCTATTTCTGTTTCTGCGATTACCAACTTTTACTCGAGTCAGAGAGAGATCTTTAGGTTTAAAGTACAAGTCAGGGTAGCTTGTACCTAGGACTCGTCCTCGACAGCCGGTGGAACTTCGTGGAGCACTTCCGACGTTTGGCTCCGAAACTGGAAAGGACAGGGGCTGCCTTCAAACGGCTCTTGCCCAACCTGAGAGGTCCAAACGCCTCCTGCCGGAGGCTTTACGCGGGGGTCGTGCGGTCCATGGCCCTTTACGGGGCCCCAGTGTAGGCGCGTTCTTTAAGGCGGCAAGCCGCCCACTACCTGAACGCGTCTCAAAAAGTGATAGCCATAAGGCTAATCCGGCGGTACCGCACGATCTCCGGCGAGGCGGCTAACCTCCTAGCCGGATTGCCGCCATGGGATCTGGAGGCGATAGTCCTCGCGCGCCTGCACGAATGGCGCGCGGAGGCACTACGTCTGGGGGAAACTCCGCTGCCGCGGCAAATTGTCGCTCAGCAGACAGACCTCCGGCGTGATCTCATGGCGACATGGAGAGAGTGACTGTCGCAACCACGTGCAGGGCACGCCACCATAGTGGCGATAAGAGGAGTGGCTAGAGAGGCGCCCGGGTGTTCCCACTGCGAGGATCGTCCGGAGGACACGGTGGAGCACACCGTGGAGGTCTGCCCCGCTTGGGCGGAACACCGCAGTGTCCTCGTAGCGGCGATTGGCTGCGGCGATCTCTCGCGTCCGGCCCTGGTCCAAGCCATGGTCCGGAGCGAGAGGGAATGGGAAGCCGTCACCTCCTTCTGCGAAGCAGTCATGCTAGTGAAGGAGGTGGCGGGACGTGAGAGGGAAAGAACCAGCCGCCGCGGGAGACGCCCTGGGCGTCGGGGGTCACGCGGTAGCTCCCGCCACCGTAGGCGCGGCCTGTGGACGGCAAGTTATGGGCTAGCTCGCCGACCGGCCGTCTTATGACGACAGGCCGTGTCGACGGCGCGTTCGTGTTCCACGTGCGCCTCAAAGAGATGTCGGCAAATAAGTAGGGGTCCGCATGGGCCGATGCCTGCCAGGGCTGCGGGACTGTTCGAAAGAGATACCGTGGCCCTGGAACACAAAGGGCAAAGAAGGAACATGCATGGGTTTTAGTCAGTACAAGTCTGACACTCCCTTCCGCTCCGCCCAGAGTGGGGGGGTCATTTGATGATTTCCCATCCGAAAAAAAAAGGGTATCTTTGGTTAAGATCATTAATTGAGGGTGTCGAAGTAAGTGACGATTGAGTACTCATCTTTGTCTGTTAATACAGCTGCTACCTCCAATGTATAATTTTAGAAGTAATTTGCTTAGATTTATTTCTCAACGTTACATTATTAGCGTATGTTATATTTGACGTTGTGTGGCGATGGCATGAGAACGGCCAAAGAATCAAATAGTCCTACTATTTGATTCTTTGGCCGTTTTCATGCCATCCCGACAGTTATTTGCACTTGCCATCATAATATTTTAGTAGATGACAAATTAATTATAAATATTCAAAAAGAGAAACGCTTGGCTGGACTCGAACTCTTGACACACGCTGTCAACCGACCTACGAAAGTGTAATGAAAGTATCACAAATAAATGCATAGTATCGCTTATTTTGTTCGGGACGCCTAAATATGCAAAACGCCTTGCACACACGGTTTTGGTCCATCGAACCTGGATTCCCTTGACACAAAAGGTGACCGAGTTTAAACCGGACACTTTTAAAAACCCCGCCCGGAAGGCCCCCAGACGCCCCTCGAAGCTAGGACAAATCCGGACAAACCCGGACGGGGCTAACTTAATAGCATATACTAAGCTACATACATCTGATCTGATCCTCCTGAAAAACTGCCAAAAAGATCAGGTGGCAGATTGTAGCGATCAAAGGGATGCAATAGCGTCATCTTTTTTTCTAAAAATAACCTAGATCCATGATCAATAATTCAATCCGCAAAGAAATGCTTATTAATTCCTCATCCTGAAAAGAATTCTTATTACTGAATAACTTCTATGCCTAATTGTCTACGTTGCAACGGTTAAAAGAGAGATAAGTCGTAATACGAACGAGTTGGATTCTTGGTACGAGCTCAAAGCAGGAATCATCTCTTTGCCGTAAAGCGAAATTTCTATATCCTTACGTAACTTTATTAAATGATAACAGGAGATAACCGGCACCTCAGAATTAATTAATCCACTCAGAGATTGCATCTAAAAGCCCGCTGCCCCCGCGCACCCCCTCCACCCGGGGTCGATCCGTTTCCAGCCACTTAAACTTCACGCGGCGCGCTCCTAGCTTCCGTTTTAATTACAAAATTAATTCAAAATGTAATTAAAGTTAACAATAAGGCAGCAAACAATTGAAGTTATTTATGTTAGTTTATGCTTTATGGCGAGTACAGCTACGTTGGAAATGCGATTTACTCAAGAGCCGAGCTGAATATGCTGGCTTCCATTGTTACGTCTTTAACTCTACGTGTAATATAACACAATTCTTACTCGACTGTACGTGAGACGGCTAATTCGTTTTCTATAGGTACGTATGACACATAACGGTCGTCGATTTTTTATCTAGTAATACCTACATCCATAACATTACCGAAACAGAGTCTTCTTCAGGAACGAAGTTTTTGAAAAACACGCATTATTCTGATTTCAAGCTTGCATAAGACCTATGTAACGGTACAAGTGATCAAGCTAAACCTTTATTTCAGTAAAGTATTAGGAGATGAGCCGCATCGAGGACTGATCCATTCGACGTCGCTATACAGGCAATAAAGCTCTGTTGAAAAGCACTTAACAGGATTGATTCAGACCATTTACCATTCTATAAACAAACACAACCTTTCCATTATGGTAAATTATAAAACCTTTTAGCAAATCGAAATCGAAGAAAAAGGAGCGGTCTGCTTTGACGCTATTGGATATTATTATTTAAATAGGTTTGGTATCTAGCGCTGAATTCATTAAGTAGGTACGTAGGTACCTTTGTAATTACTCTATGGGCACTTTGTTACTTGATATAACTGATTGAGTAGGTATCTACATAATATCTTGATTGCATAGGAAGTACGATATCCAAGAAAGATAAAGATAAGATATATAACACAGAGGTTTGAGTCCTAAATATGTCATTTGTTTACATTTTCTTTTAGTAAATCGGACTTCATTTTCAGCTGCAAAAATTGCATATAATCAATCCGTGAGAACTGCAAAAAAAAAGCTATGTTCCTGCCTTGCAAGATCAGTTTGCTGACGGTACAGACCGTCTAACTCTGGAGGGACACAGCAGTCAAAACGTCGGTCGTGACGATAACGCTGCCTTATAAATAATATTTTACCTACACCTAACTACCTACAACCTGAAATTAGCGACGGACGGGTAATTGCAAATAAATCGAACAACGCTTCCGATACTCAATCTACGGCTGAGTTACCAGCAGCTTTCATCATTAGCATCAAAACAATATTGGTCCATTTGCGTGAAATTGGCAAGGTAAAAAAGCTTGATATATGGGTGCCACACGAACTGCACGATCGCCAGCGCAACGAATGTGTTGAGTTAGGTATGCTTTACGTTGCTTAACAGACACTTGCACTGGTACGAAGGGATTTTAAACCGCATTGTCCCTTTTTTTTGACAATCGTAAGGTCATGTAAGCGCATGTTAGTTATATCCTGTTTCAGCACCTAGGCAATGATGCCCCAAACGAAAATTTACCCCTAGAAAGGTCATGGTTACTGTTTGGTGGTCTAGTGCCGGTGCAATTCATCAAAGTTTCTTACGAAGTGGCACGAGCATTTCTGTGGATGTGTACCGACTACAAGGAACTGAACCCAATGATGGAGAAGCTCGAAAATCTCCGGCCAGCTTTGGTTAATCGCTCGTCCCCGCTTCTCCTGCACGATAACGCTCGACCTCACACTGCACAATAGACGGGCTCCAAGCTGCAAGAGCTAGAAATGGAAGTTCTGCGACATCCACCATATTCACCAGGGGCCTATTTAATAAACGTGATAATCCGAGAATTTAGTCAGTTTTTGAAAAATAAGTCGAATTGTCGCGACAAATGTCGTTTAAGAAAGAAGACATTTATATCCAAATGCGACGGGTAAATATTGATAAAATTTTCAAACTAAAAACCCGTTTAATAAAGGCGACAATTGTCAGATTTTGCCAGTCGAGTCTCTATGAAAATATTCTCTGGTTGTCATAATAGACGACTTTGTCACTTTTTCTGACATCTTTCACGCAAAATCTACTGAACGGATATTGCTAAAACTTTACAGGAGGTAATATAGCTTAAACATCAAAATGCCAAAAACAGGCATCATAACGATATTTGTAAAAATAAATAACTTACGCGGGCGAAGCCGCGGATGGAAGTTAGTATTGGTTCTTTTTGTTGGTCCAAACTTCGTAACTTCTACAGCGTCATTGATGGAAGCACAGAGGTCATTTTGGTTAGATATTTTGGGGCTCAGAGGGCAGGACAGGAAGTAAGAGGTGGAGCATAGTTTCCGACAAAGCTCCACACCCTACTTTTTCATCTACTTTACGAGTTTGGAGTTACATCTTTCCAGTTGCGTCTAGAGCCTTCAGGGACTTCCAGGTGGATCACGGAATCTTAAACCCGGCTGACGTCCGATATAAACTATGGCAAGATCCTTCACATTGACATCCGCAATTTACAAACTCTCACTAGAGAGCAACCTTTGTTCTGCTTGTGCATAATTTCTGGCACTGTCGTGTCGGGTACTTTATTTTGTAACTAGTGTCGACATCTACAATATTTTCATTAAATAAAAATGCTCCAAAACCGCAAAACAAGATTATTGTAGTATAGCAACACCAAAGACAATGTCATTCATTCAAGCCCGTTGTCAGTGTCACTGTCAAACTGGCGTGAAACCGAATAGTTTGTAGTTGGTTTATTTTTATTTTACTACGAACTTGCGTTAAATACTACGGCCATGGAGTAACGCCGGTATTTAAAAAAGAACCTTTGTGATAAACCGTGAAAATTGTTCAAGGATTTATTAAATTATTAAGGAGACCATGCCTACTACTAGAAAGAAAGTGATCAAAACCGTTTATAAAGATGAGGAGAGTGAAGCGGAAGACGGAGATTTTAGCGATTCCGGTTCAGACGCGAAATTTTCTGCAGAGGATGAATCTAGCTCTGAAGGAGAAGCTGACTGCGTACCTTCATCTGGAGACGAGTTTGACCAGAAAAGGAATGTTAAAACCAGTGTTAAACGCACAACAAAAGTTAGGACGACCGGCAGAAAGCCGAAATTTACTCAAACATTACTAAAAAAAATAAACAAACAATCGTCTGCCGGTGATGAAAATGATGATGAAATTCCCACCTCACAATTCTCTGTCAAAGACCTCACTGAGGCAGATAAGCTACTGCCTTCTTTTCTTAATTTATCGGAAAGTGGTAAGTTTTGGTCGTACTTTAACAATTTAGTTTAGACAAGCATGCTTGTAAACAGGTTTCGACAGGTTTGGACTTGCCTGCACGAAATAAATTTGTAGTTTGGTTAATATGTCTGTTATTTTCCTGTCATGTTTCAGACAGTAGTGATGATGAATCTCCAAAAGTTTCGAAAAAAGCCACCATCACTTCAGTTCCACCTCCAGACCCAGACAAAGATTCAGGCAGTGATAATGATGTTAACATGGAATATAAAGATGTAAGTACCTTCTCATATTAAAGATCCTAAAATGTCCCTGTGATGGATGACATTCTTAAAATTAAATACTTATTAAGTTAATTATAATGTTGTATTAGAACATGTTTCTCATAAGAAAATACACTGTACTATATTAATTTATTATTCCATTTGGTTTGGGTTTAGGCAGATTTTGGTTTTAGGAATCAACCAAAAAAACAGTGCTAGAGATATTAGTCATAAGGAATAGATTAGGAAGAGACTACCCAATTGTCTTTTCAAATAGTGTAAATGAAAGTTTATAAAAAACACTAACTGCAGCACCTTCAAATAGTTCAACCATTTCCAAACCATATGCTGGCATTCACATGCAATGCTATGTATTAACATGCATGTTATTATCTTTGTTAATTTTTAAATGAGTATAGTTTTAAATTTTATGTCTCACTTGTCGGTGGGAATATTATAGGCTGATTATCCACCTATATTATGCTATATTTTACAAGGATGATCTTGACTTCTCTTGACAAATAGTAGACAAAATTAAATGACAATAATGAATGTTAATGGTCAGGTTTGGTCAAACAATATCCCAGACAACAGTGAAGAAATTGCCAAAAAGACATTCATGGAGCTTGAAGAACATAAGTCCAAAGTTGAAGAGACAAAAGCTTCTCTTCAAAACTACACATTGAAAGTTAATACAGAAAAAGAATCTGATGTTAAAGATCTGTTGGCTATGGGAGAAGAAGCAATACCTGATGTACCTGAACCACTTAATGTTAAGAAGAAAACTAAGTACCGAAAGAAGAAAGATGACAGTGACTCAGAGGAAATGGAAGACTGGGAGGAAGTTAATGGTTTGTACCAATGTTCCACATTAATCTGGCCCAGTGGAAGTGTTTTTTTGCTCTCAATTTATGATTACTTCCAAAAACTATAAAACTGTGTACTATATTCATAAAGAAAAGTTACTGTTTCCTTACCTAAACATTCTGGTAAGAGTGTTTTTTTTTAAGAAATTTAATAAATAAAATCCAAATTTTTTCCATTATTTCAGAATCAAAAGCTGAATCAACTCAACAAGGCATACAACTTTTTGTTAAATTCCCTGAGGCGGCTTGCAGAAAAAGTAAAAAAGTTGATGTTGAAATGATGATGAAAAGAAAAATGAATAGAGTAAAAAAGGAGTATCAAGTTTACATGCATAAAGTACATGTTCTATGTTGGTTGGGACATGGCAATTTTGTCAGTGGAGTTTTGAATGATCAGGAGCTAATGGCAGCTGTATTATCTTTGGTGCCATCCAAAGAGTGCTATCCTGGAGAGAGAGTAGACATGAAATATGTTGAACAAATTACAACTTGGTACAAAGATAAACTAATACTAAACCAAGAGAAAAACGAAGATAAGTTCAAACCAAAAGCGCCACCTCTTAAATTGATACTGCTGGAACAAATTAAAAAACGAGTGGTTACCACAAAAAAATATTTAGTTTTTATATTTGTTACTATGTTAAGAGCATTGGGACTTCAATGTCGTGTTATGTTTAATTTTGTAACATTACCTATAAAACCACCAAATTCCGAACTATGTTCCTTATCGACAAAGCCAAAACCAGAAAAGGCAGACTGTGCTGATAAGTCTAAGTCACCAACTGTTAAGAAAGAAGATAAAACTGATGAAAATAGGAAGCAAAAGGCTGGTCCTTCCAAAGCTAAAAAGCAAAAGATAGCTCAGGTAGATGGAAATGATGACAGTAATTTTTACAGTGATGATGATGATGATGAAAATATTATGCAAGTTGATGGAAGTGATGATACTAGTAGCAGGAAAACAAGATCTGTAAAACGAGGAAAAGCAAATGTAAATAATACACAAAAATCTGAAAACGAAGATATTTCACCACCAAAAATAGCCAGAAAACAAACCGGTCGCGCATCTCCTAAGCCAGCTCCAAAAAAAGATGAAAACAGAGAGGATAACAAACCATCACAGAAAGGAAAAAATACAAAGGAAACTGAAATTGAAAAAGACAATAAAAGCATAAAAAAACCAACTGATATAAATCTTAAGGAACCAACTAAAAGCTTAACTCGTGGACAAAAATTAAAAGCTGAAAATAGTATTAATAATTTATCTCAAACAAAAGAAATACCTACTAAATCCTTAACTCGAGGGCAAAAATCTAAACAAGAAATTAATAATTTAACAGAAAAAAAGGAAACAACACCAACTAAAAGCTTAACTCGTGGACAAAAATCAAAAGCAGAAAGCAGTAATAGTTTACCACAAACAAATGAGATTAATCCAGATATGAAAACTGCTACTAAAACAAGAGGCAGAGGGCAAAGGAGTAATAAAGGTCTATTGAACTCAAATACTGAAAAGAAAATAAGTGTTCCTAAAATATCTGTGACAGATGAGAATGCGGAGGATGTTGCAAGCAAGTATTTTGAGGAGATAAAACCTACTGCTAGGACCAGCAGGCTTTCAAGAAATCGTTCACAAACTGCAAATCCTGACAGCTCACAGGCTCACAAAGAAGAAGACAAGGGCAAAGTGGTCAAAGCAAATACCAGAACAAAGAGTGCAGGAACTGCGGTGGAAAACAGTAAATATTTTGAAAGTAAGCCTAAAGAAACTACACCTAAAAGATCTGTTAGACAAACAAAAAAAGAAGTTAAAGCTGAGGACATTCAAAGAGTGAGCCATAGAGATCTTGCAAAAGCTAAGAAAGGGAAAGGTGACGTCACTGAGGATCTTGTAAATATTATCAAGAGTAGAGTAAAAGATGCTAAATTGGAAGCAAAGAAAGGAATAGTGAAAGGTAAGTTGAATAAGCAATTAACTAAAATACTTACTTTTAAGTTAGTACGAAATCAATGGATAATGTTATCATAATTTTAGATTACACTCACACAGATTACGATCGCGATAAGGCTACATAGATAATAGACTTAGGCCTCAGCATTTCGTTTCAGAATGATAAGCAATTAACTAAATTATGTTTTTTAGGCAAAACAAAGAAAGAATCTGATGAGGATAGTGATTATTTGCCAGTAGAAGATGCTAAAAAACACAACTCTGAAAGTGAAGACGAGTTCAAACCAACAAAGATTAGTCCCAAGCCTGGTACCAGCCGCCGTATAGACCGACGAGTTCTGTCGTCTGTCTCCAGTGACGAGCCCAAGAAGAACAGAATCGACGTGTGGTGCGAAATATTCGTTGAAGAGCTAGAACAGTGGATTTCTGTTGATGTTATCAAAGGAAAAGTTCACTCTTCTGGTGATCTTTATGTAAGTATATAAAATATAATTTGCTCTAAAGTTATCCAAGGTCACATTATTAAATTATCAGCTGTTTATGTGTCCCACTGCAGGACAAAGGCGACCTCCCATCCGTCCTTCCACTTACTGCTATTTGATGCCAATCTTTAGGAAAAGAATTGAGTCTGTCGCGCCATCTGCTTTTGGGCCATATCTCCATTATGCCCACAGCTCCAGCGGGATACGACAGATATTGTCCGCTCAGCAATGTGCTTATACCAAAGCTATCTTTTCCACAGAATAGTGCCACTCACCCTGTATGCTACATTGTCGGTTGGGATAACAACAACTACTTGAAGGATTTGACTCGTAAATATGTGCCGCACTGGAACACGGTGACTCGCAAGCAGCGCGCCGAAGCACCGTGGTGGGACCAAGCAGTGCGACCCTGGCTAGGACCAAGGAATGCTCGGGATAGAGAAGAAGATGAATACTTGGATAGAATGCAGCTAGAGGCGCCATTACCCAAGAGTATTGCTGAGTAAGTAAAATAAAGACTTTTATCGCAAAGCATATCTGTATCGTCCACCTCTGGGGCAATTCCGTGCTGTGATTTTTATGATTGTACCTTTATTATTCAACTGCCAACACCACAAACTACATTACACAAACACACTATTATTTTAAATCTTAATTTTAAATCTTAATTTTAAAATTGACGTTCGTTGAAAATCTAACAGTGTGCTTTTCGCCAGTGTTATGGAAATGAGCATAAGCTCAACATCATTAACCAACTTCCAAAAGGAGGAGGTTATCAAGACGACTGATTTTTTTTTTTTTTTTTGTGTTTATGTTCAGCGATATCTTTGCCAATTGTGAACCGATTTTGATGATTCTTTTTTTGTTTGGAAGAATATTATTCCGCGGTGGTCCCATTTTTTATTTGGTGAAGATCTGACGCTGGGCTTCGGAGATTAACACTGGAACTCTTCAATAATAGACTGGCTGCAATCCCTTGGATATTCATTGTGTACCTTGTAATGTTCTCATCAAGTTGCATGAAATGAGCCGAAACACGATATAGCTGCTGTAAACTGTTGCGGACCTCTTACAACTGCCTTTCGTATTCAAAACGCATGGAAAGCGATCGAACACACACTCTATAGGCTATATGTATAGATTTTCAAGCAGTGTCATGTAGACTAATCTAAAGTACGGTATCATAACTTTTTAACAAAGCCGGTCAGTCAATTTTAAAGTTATCTTGTGAGCACATTTTTATTCATTAGTTCCATTTTGGTTCAAAAGATGTCGCTGCATGTATCTTTCATATTGATGATAAGTTCTTCTTGAACACTCAGTATATTACTGCTACATAAATACCCTTGATAATAAAAGGATGTGAATAATAATTAATACTACGATACGAATGTAACCAACTTTTGTTTCTACCGGGGCGATCTAATTAAATTTTAGAACACAAAAGCTGCTATTGTGACTTAACTATGATAGTTAGATATACACTCTCGCGGACTTTTTTGTAGGTAATAATGAGTACTGTAATCATGTAGTACATCATTTTTAAGAATCATCAATAGTTTTCTCAGCGCACGCCAAATAATGAATTTTATAGGCAAAATTTTGCTACTTTGGGTTACATTGTTGCAATTTTCTTAAGGATCTCAATTTCCTTTTAAAATAAATTTTAGTAGTAGCAGTAGTTTCGGAGCCTATTCGATACAAACAAACAAACAAAAACATCTTTCCTCTTTATAATATTAGTATTGATAAGCCTATTACCATGAAATGTATCGTTAATAATGTAAAATAAATGTATAGCAAATATTTGGAGATGATTGTAATATCCTATAAATACACTAAAAATGGAAAAATAAAAAATCTTTTTTGCAAAAAATAAAACCGACTTCAAAAACACAGAAAAGTGAAAAATAACTTTAGCTTCAGAAGTCGGTGACAAAAAAACTGAATTAAACAAACAAAAGTCACCGACTTCAGAAGCTAAAGTTATTTTTCACTTTTCTGTGTTTTTGAAGTCGGTTTTATTTTTTGCAAAAAAGATTTTTTTTCAGTGAACAAAACGTAATTCAATTCGGAAAAGGTTTAAATTACTGTTTAATAAGTCAGCCGAGAATAAAACCACGTTTAGATTAAAAAGCCAATGTCTTCACCTGTGATAAAGGCTACTAATAAACTTACTAATCTTACAGATACAAGAACCATCCACTATACGCGTTGAAGAGACATATGCTGAAGTACGAAGCTCTGTACCCGCCCGATGCGGCTGTGCTTGGGTTCGTTCGCAACGAACCGGTGTATGCGCGGGAGTGCATATACACGTGCCGGTCTAGGGACATCTGGCTCAAAGAAGCTAAGGTCGTGAAACTGGGAGAGCAGCCATACAAGATCGTTAAAGCACGCCCGAAGTGGGATAGGGTAAGTTACCTTATGATTAATCATCAGTTTTGTTAGTCTTCAGGCACCCACTGTGTGTCGTCCCTGACGTGGTGGCCAACCATGACGTCTTAAAGCAGGAGTAAGTCCCGTGTGGGAAAGAGATGGCGTTAGACGACCTGTATAGCTCTGTCTGTTTCCCACACTGGAGTAACCCCCCTGTCTTTTAACTTATCGCGGTCTTCAGCGATTTCGTTGATGCCGAACGAATTATTATGTTGCGAATTTAATCAGATATTTTGACGAAAACTACTTATAACTTTTATTATATTTCCAGCTCTCAAATAAAGCGATAACTGATAAACCTTTGGAAATATTTGGACCATGGCAAGTGCAGGAGTATGAACCACCGACGGCAGAGAATGGCGTTGTGCCTCGCAATGCATATGGCAATGTTGAACTCTTCAAAGACTGTATGCTGCCTAAAAAAACTGTACTTATCAAATGTAAGTTGTGTTTTATTGTTTTTCTGTTTCATCGATTTCCTAATATCCTTTCGTTTGTGAAACAAAATAAACCTTATAATATATATTCATAAACTCACGGCGTTTTCCCATGAGGGTTGGCAGAAACTACAGTAGACCACCTGCTACAATACTCACATACTACTTTTGCTTCGTCCATACACACACGCCGGTTGCAAGTATGTACTATGCACCCGACCTTTCTCAAGGACATCACCAGTAAGCCTTATTATACCTCAATAATATTTTTTTGTGATTATACAGTACCCAACCTGAACAGAGTGGCCAAGAAACTGAACATAGATTGCGCGCCTGCGATGACTGGGTTCGATTACAACGGTGGCTACTGCCACCCGGTGTACGACGGGTTCGTAGTTTGCGAGGAATTTGAAGAAATCATCACTGAAGCATGGGTCAAGGTAAGATAACATCTTTAGCATTTTCCTTATAATAAGTATATAAGGCCTGCCTCGTTGGTCTAGTGCTCGTAAGCGCGACAACAGCGTGTCTTCCTGACGTCCTGAATTCGATTACCAGGTCAGGCAAAGTGGGTTTTTCCTTCAAGAATTTCTCAGTAGCAGCCACGCAGTCTGGATTCGTGCCCGGTTGATGGCAATAGGGTCGGCTCCTGTGACATAAGACTTGTATTGTATAACGGGCTGGTGTCCGCAACTCCACGTCAAAGCATGTGTTGTGTTGCGTTGCAGTTTAATGGAGGCCGTGGCTAGTCTGGTGCGGGGCCACCAGACTACTGCCCCGTAGGTGATCATGGGTCGGATCACCGCGCAATGTAACCAAAGTATAATTTTAGGGGATAGGCCCCACTTCTTACCTATCATCTTTCTGCATTGCCAAAAGGTGATGCAGGCCCTGTTTAGTTTGTTGTCTAGATGACTACTCCAGTTTAACTTACTATCCAGGATGACTCCCAGGTACTTGACCTCGTCGGCTAACTGGAGTTCTGTATCGAAAAGTTTGGGTAGGCGATAGAGGCCTAGTGTTCGTTTTAGGGTAAACATGACTAGTACCGTTTTCGTGGGGTTTACTGATAGGTCGAAATCTCTGCACCACCGTTCAACGATGCGTAGCGCCTGTTGAGTGAGATTGCAGATTGTGCCCGTCACTTTCCCCGAGATGAGGATGGCGAGGTCGTCAGCGTACCCTATTGTGTAGAAATGGTTCGCGTTGAGTTTAGTGATAAGATCATTTATCACCAGATTCCAGAGGAGGGGGGATAGTACGCCTCCTTGGGGACAGCCTCTGGCTATCATGGCCTTCTGCTGTTCCTCTGCAAGACGAACCACTCGTTTACTTAACATGTTAGTGATCCAGTCAGTCAGTACCTGTTCTACTCCGTGTCGAGAGAGGGCGGTGCTAATGCTGGAGAAGTTTGTTTTATCGAAGGCTCCTTCGATGTCTATGAAAGTACCCAGACAGGTGCCCTTCTGATGTATCGCTTCTTCTATCCGGCCGACCACTAGATGGAGAGCGGATTCAGTGGACTTACCCGAGCTGTATGCATGCTGATTAGCATGTAATGGGATAGTTTTTAACACGCCATCCCTCAGCTCTCTCTCGCAAATTCTCTCCATGGTTTTAAGGAGGAAGGAGGTCAGGCTGATCGGTCGGTGGGATTTGGCGTTGGTATAGTCACTCTTACCTGGCTTAGGAATGAATATAACCTTCACTTCCCTCCATCCCTTTGGAACGTATCTGAAGGCCAGGCACGCTCTCATTATGGGTACCAGTATACTGGCGACAGAGGATCCTCCCCAATGCAGTAAGGCGGGAAAGACTCCGTCCGGACCAGCCGCCTTGAAGGGATGGAAGCACCTGATCGCCCACTGGAGTTTCTCCAGTGATATCACTTTGTGTGCGTAGCGCCAGTCGTTTTCTGTGGGCGTTTGGGTTACCTCTGTCCAGTCAATGGTCTGAGCGAAAGCGCAACCTGGGAAGTGAGTTTCGATAAGGACGCGCATCGCCTCTTCTGGTGAGGTGGTAAGTGTGTTGTCGGGTTTCCGGAGAACTGTGGGCCCGGACGGGCTCTGCTGTGCCAGTATTTTCCTTACCCTGTTTGCTTGCTGGCAGGATTCGATGTTACCGCAGTATTTCCGCCATCCGGTTGAGCTCCTGAATCTGATGCATTTTTTGTAGCTAGATTTGGCCGCGTAGTACGCATCCCAATCCTTATCAGCACAGGTATTCATGGCTCTGTTTAGGGCTGCCCTAACCTTCCTTAAGACTTTAACATAACTGATGAAATGTGGGCTTACTGTAAAGTACACATCTGCCTAACCCTTCAGGGATTACAGGCGTCATTTTAGTACATGCACCGTGCGTTCGTCGGCAAAAATGGCAAACTTTCACCCCCACACCGTGCTGATGTGCTCACTTTCCTTGCAAAAGGAAGTCTGTGCAACATTTCCGGCTTCTGGCCTAGCGGCGTAGGCTGTGTGTTGTCTGTCAGTGAATGAATTTAGGATTGTTATTTAGTAGAAGGAGGCTACGTCTGCCGTATGCCCATACGGCTGACGTAGCCTTTTATCTATATTAGCTGTGGGCCAAAATTACCACCCTGCGCCCTGACTGCCAGAAGGCGACGCGGCAGACCTCGTAGAAGATGGCGGAATGACCTGGACAAAACCTACGACCAGCGGCCCGTATTTGCCCTGTATTGAAGGAACTTGAAGTCATGGGGAGAGGCTTTTGCCCAGCTGGCTGTAGGCTAACAGTAACAGTAGGTTAAAAATATTGCCACTTTATTTTTCAGGATCAAGAGGAACAAGAGCGCAAGGAAAGAGAAAAGATAGAAACAAGAGTTTATGGTAACTGGAGACGTCTGATCAGAGGATTAGCGATCCGGGAACGTCTGAAGTGTAAATATGGGTTTGAGGACCCTAGCACATCTGATACTACGAAAAAATCTAAAGGACCAAGATTGGTTGTGAAGAAAAGATCGTGAGATAAGTATAACACTCTTTATTTAATTTTAAGATTACATCTAAATGCATGATAGTAATAATTAAGTTACAAAAGAAAATACCCAATGATACGTAACTAATACGATTACTAGTTACATTGGAAATAAGAATCATGTTTTGCATGGATAATACTAATCATACTTCATATTTTTAGGAGAATAAGATTGTTAATTGATTTCAAGTTAGTTTTAGATTTTGTTTTAATTTAAGTTGTTATTTTTACTACTAATTTTAGATTAGCTACCCCTTCTACCTCATTTTTATAATCATCACAAATATTCAGGTGATATCGAATCTTTCAAATAATTGTGATATTTCTAGCAACCTAATGTTATTTTCTGATTATACAAAAGCTACCGCCTACTTTATTTACCTCCGATTGTTTTAATTTTACGCCGAATTTCTGATATTATTTTAAATCCCATACAAAATTGTGTTTGTCCTAAGTGAATTCCATAAATAAAATGTTTTTTTTTTTTAATAATGCGTTTTATTTTATATGAACTCGTCTTTTGAATACTTGGTTACGTAAAGAAAACACTAAATGTTGTATATTTATTTAATAAAAATTATAACTTATACAAATTTTGTTTAATATAATAATTATTATGCAAAAAGCTGCTTTAATCTTTACATTATCCTCGTAATATGTTTTCGTTAGATATATATAGCAAAAGCTCCAAAAGCGTAATACACGTAGGTGGTTAAAATTTAATTTACTGTAGCACAGCTTACGTGCATTAAGTAAATTACAAAATTATGTACAAAAATCTTTGGTGTATAAAAATATGTATAGACACTTCAGATCTTATACATTAAGATCTGGTCGGTCGAAACGATTGCAGTTATTTGCAATCTTATCCGCGTTTACAGGATAGTTTTTTATATTGCACGCACCTTCATATCACAGTGTGATAAATATAAGGTACATGTAATCACAATGCCATTAATTTTTTTTTTGTTTTTTTTTTTAAGTTTTTTATTTGCTGTGTAACAAATTATTTATACCTCTTACATACCTACATTAAATCTATTACCTTATGTACTACAATATTTTATAACGAATATGTAAACTAAGGGCCCAGACACATTCATCACAATTTGTACATTATTTTATGAAAGGAATGTAACCTTTAATTTATACTTTCGTAACAAAATATTTGTGCTCAAAGGCTCTATTACCATTTACTTTATTAGTCTCATTGAAAGTAGGTATCAACCATTATTAAAGCCAGTTTAATACATGGTATGATAGTCCGTCAAGCTTGGTAGCAATATACAACAATAGATTAGATTCCTTTCATGCTACCTTTATAACTAAATGGTTCCTATAAAGACCAGCTTCATAGTCTATTTTATGCCATGGTCAATGTGCCTGCGCCCATACCGAATCCTACACCCTTGGGTCCGAAGTTCCTGCCGTAACAACTTCGGCAGTAAATTTCTCCGTTAGGTCCGTCGTTTAAGTTGGTAGAATCCTGAAACAAAATAAATTAATATTAGTAGTGAAACAATAATTATCATAAAAGCTCTACTACTTCCTTATTTTGGAGTCTGTTAAATTATGTTCCTATTCGTACATTATTTGTATTAAATTGTAATTTTGTTTTTTTTTTTTTTACTTGTAGAAATATTAGAGGTACGGTCAGCAACTCCAGCATGAACGGTCAGTATTTTTTGAAAAATATTACTAACTACAGGCTTACAGTTGTACTGTAAGCCTGTAGTTTGTTATGTCTGTACTGGATCCTCGGCCTGTCTCAAAAGACCGCTATCTAAAGACGTTAAAATAAACAATCAAAAATATGTGTTCCGTACCCACAGATTCGTGATTGATACAAAGTTATGCATAATCAGTTGTTGATTTATTCTTTTTTACGCGAAAAGAAAAGGATAGTAAACGAAAACAATTTTATTATGTCAAAGTCAATATGTGATGTCATTTCAACTCACAGCACACGTCAGTGAATGGATCAAAGATAAATGGGTTGAAGATTTCAGGAAAATCTGTGTTTTGTACGTTAATTATCTTCTAGATTAAGTGATACATATTGAAGATGGTTTCAACAGCGCTGCTCGTGTGCTTTGCTACACTTTTTGTGCAGATCAGTAATGCAGAGTTCACTACCGAAGATTGCGCTTCTCTTGGATTTATCAAAGCGAACTTGTTATGTTCTTCTTGTGATCAATTAAAAGATTTCGGTTTGGAGCAACTTATGTCTCACTGTAAGGAATGCTGCCATCAAGATATAACTGTTCCGAAAGAGAAGAAATATGCTCGTGCCATACTAGAAGTTTGCACGTGCAAGTTCCCGGCTTATCCTCAAATTCAAGCGTTTGTGAAGAGTGACAGGCCGGCTAAGTTCCCTAACCTACAGATCAAATACGTTCGAGGCCTTGACCCGATCATCAAATTATTAGATAAGGATGGAATTGTAAAGGATACAGTGGCTATAGAAAAGTGGAACACAGACTCTGTGGAAGAATTTTTAAAGGCTCATCTCGAAAAAGAAGAAGATGATGAACGCGACTATTTAAAAACTAACAAAATTTAATTATAACATTAAATGTATTTAGTAATTACCTATGTATTTCATTGAGTTACCCTTCCTAATTCAAATAATAAACATAAAACAGCTACTTACAAGAGATCTATGGCATTCCGCACATGAGAAGCACCGTTTGTGCCATGTGCCATTCTTGGAGTGCATCTGTTCAGCAGCGTAGACTGGGAACCCACAACGAGGGCAGCCCTGGCCCTTAGCTGCTTTCTGGCCAGTGAAAGGCATCTGCTCTGTGCTGTAAAATTAAATTGTATTTAGTTATTTTAACTTAGTAAATAGACAGAACTGTCTATTTACTAAGTTAAAATCTTCCACTAAGAGCGTTTCCTCTCTGAGATACCACAGCAGCTTCAGCTAAAGACCAGCTTCTCTTATGTTTGAGCAAAAGGAGGTGAGACTTGTGATATGAATAAAATGCAGGAAATATAACTCATCCTCTTCATGTTAAGTGAAAAAAATAACTTACTATGTGATAGCGGGTTCTGAGTCGCAGGAGACGAGTGTGGGGGCATGGCCGTATCCGAATCCTCTGGGTCCGAAGAGTTTAGCGTAGCAGGCGCGGCAATGGATCTCCTTGTCAGGGCCGTCGCACGCTAGCATCGAGTCCAGAGGTCGGTGGCACTCCGCACAGTTGAAACATTTCTTGTGCCACATCTGTAAGGAAATACGATAACCATGAATATGGTAAAACTTGGAAGCCAACATAGCAACGATGGCATCAAACAATTCTAGATCCAGATAGAAATAGTCTTTCTAAGTTATCTGGTGTCTGAACTGCTATTAAGAGGTGGCTATATAAACAAGTATGCTTTCTTAAGTTCATATTATAACCGTGAAACAGAGAGGGTGCGGGTCGGGTCGGTAGTACGGCGGGTATCGACATATAAAAGCGCTTTTCACGCGCACGTTCTCTGTGTGTTGTCGTTCCGCATATTTATATAAATATGCGGAATTGTACTCCCGACCCGCACCACTCTCTGGGTGTGTTTCACGCTAATATACCAAGTTTGTTTTAGGGAAAATAATGAGCGAAAAAAATTGTCGACCGAAAGGTACGGTAATCCCTTACACGTCTATTGTCCACTACACTTCACTTTGTGGGAAGTAAGAAAATTGGTGTAGCGGCTAACATGCTTAGGATCAGTCGAGTATGCAAACTTACCGTGCCCTTAGCCAGTTGTTGTTCAGCAGCGAAGACCATGCCTCCGCAACGTGGGCATCCCTGGCCCTTGGGGGCCTTGATGGAGGTGGTATCGGGATTGTAAAAAGGACGGCTGGCGGAAATCTCCTCCTCGCTGTAATCGAACATGACAATATTATAGGGGCACTCTTACCTACTCTCTATTGAATATCACTTTACGTTAAATCTGGCTCAAAAATCACTATCTATTGTGATAAAATTACCTTAATCCATCTGTCTGCAGGAAACCGGAGCCACAAGCAAAACCGTAGCCGTGAGGGCCCCATTTCTTGCCGTAGCAAGTCTTGCAGTACACCTCGGACTCGGGTCCGTCGCAAGCAATAATCGAGTCCAAAGTCTTGGTGCAGTCACGGCACTTGAAGCACTTGCGATGCCATTCGCGACCCTTGGCCAACACCAGCTCAGCAGCAAACACAACACCTCCACATCTGGGGCAACCTTTGCCAGGGGGCGCTTGGATTGAAGCGGTATCGATTACCGTAGTCTTCGGTGCCTGCTCACTGTAAAACAAATGAAATGCTCGATGTGAAGATCTGGCAGCTATACAATGTGAGTAAATACCAATCTCTGTTATTAGCACAGCACCTTTTTTTCTAACATGCCATTTTAAATTTATTGTGGTTATGATGATTATGAATGTAGGTTAAAATTCTCTTATATCTGTAGTGTACATAAATTAAAAAAACGACCAAACAGGAGCTAATAATACTCGTTCACTTGTACATTGGGTGGGTAAAGCGAAAAAATTTGAACAGAGTTCCTGATAGTAACTAGCTCTATTATTACAAAAATCTTAGTTACCAAAAACATAGCCCTTTGCGAAATTCCTAAATTATCCTACGACATAGTTATAGCTGCTACTAGTTAGATCATACCCAACTAGGTAGATATCCAATAGCTTAAGTAAGCAAGCAAAATATCTTCACTCTGTGTATTTGCTTTTAAGCGCTTTTACTTCAACGTTATTTAACTGCAATCAGGCATTCCCACAGATACATACGCAGCTGTACTTGTTGTCTGTGTTTTTCATGCAACTTTGAAAGGTATTTAGACTGATTATATCAAACGTTAGCTAATTGGCTGGCTCTCATTTTAGTTCTCGTCAACCTTAACAGGACGTTGCGTGCCTAGCAAGTACTCAACGTTGCAATCTGTGATATACTTAGTCATATTTGTAGTTGTGTGGTAATTAGATTGGTGTCATGCATGGTCCCGGTTTAGCAGTAGACCTATTAATGAGGATGTTAAGCGAATCTGCCACAGATTACATGTTGTAAGCTCAAAACGTGTGGCTAGTCTCGCCGATATTAAAATTAGTCCGATCGAGAGCGGAGAGCGCGTTCTATTTTCACATTGGCACGTTGCCATCTCTTGTTTGTACTATAAGCTGTTTTTATGAAAGTGACTATGCGATGGAAATAACCTAAACCTGTCATGTAACCTGAGAAGTATACGTAATGTTATCGAAGCTTCTGGCGAAAATAACTTGCGCAAATTGGAACATGTATTGTGGTTTGTGGTGTTAAGCAATGAATGTTACGAACGACGGTTTCTTGAACACTTGGGACAACACTAAAGAATTTGCTAAAGCAGTCTATAAGCAAACTGGCATGTTAGATGATTTCGTTAATCATGAAAACTTGGGAGCTTACAGTCCTATAGACTGTTCTTTGAGATCCATCAGGGTGTCAGTGAAACTCTAATAAGTATTATACCTTTGCCATTCCAAGTCCTTAATATCACACATAAGACCCAGGCTTGACATTCCCCCATGTCCTACACCTCTTGGACCAAATCTTTGTGCGTAGCATCCTACAGCAAAAGCAAAGCGTTATTATTGCATCTGTAGAGCACACAGCGATCCACGCTCAAACGTATTGTGTTTGATTATAATATAGAATGATGGTACATTGTGTCAAAAGCTGTGCCCTCGCCAGATAAGTCACACGGCCGATCCTCAAGCGGTTCTTACCCATTGGCGTAAGGGTCACTCTGCAAGACACCAGCTCCTCCTCCGTAACCATATCCCTTAGGACCAAACTTCTTGCCATAACATACTACAGAGAAAAACATTTAATTAAAACCACGAAAACAAATGGTAATGAACATGCATCACAGTTAATAGAGTTTATAA
Organism: Noctua janthe; assembly: GCA_910589295.1. Lineage (NCBI taxonomy): Eukaryota > Metazoa > Arthropoda > Insecta > Lepidoptera > Noctuidae > Noctua > Noctua janthe. Next base: position 9,616,601 of record OU342560.1, read on the forward strand.
TCACTCACAATTCAATATTATTTAAATATGTAGGGACTTGGAAATACTTTTTGTTTATGGATATTTTTTATGACAAAATAGGATTTGTAGAAAGATTAAGTATATGGAAAATAAGGAGAAAAACAAACCTTTGCAGTAAATGTCTTTGTCTGGGCCCTCGCAACAGTTTGTAGAGTCCAGACGTTTTAAGCACTCTCCGCATTTGTAACACTCCTTGTGCCACCCCTGGACATACAGTGAATAGTGAGGATACGTCAGGGCATGCAGGGGTCATACTAGTGTACAGGATCACTCGAGTTATTACAATGATACATGATGTTATGGCACATACAACATATTTATGGGTGGGACATTTAATTGACACGTGGTACATAATGAATAGTTCAGATACCTCTACAGTAAATGTCACCATCTGGCCCATCACAATGCATCATTGAATCAAGGGTCCTGTTGCAATTTAAGCATTTGAAGCATCGCCTGTGATAGCCCTACGGCACAACATTTTAGTTATATTTATGTTTGCGTAACTAGCATATAAAATTTATTGGATATGGATAAAATTAAAGGATGAAGTAGGAATTTATTTTTTACTTTGTTTAAGCATCTAAAAGCAGCGCAAGCTTACATCCAAATAAGGGTTAAGGAATTTGAATGTACCTAATTGTAAATGACATTTCGTTTATTAATATAGATATCATGTGTTTAGAATCTTACCCGTCCTCGGGCTAACATCTGCTCGGCGGCATATACGAAGCCGCCGCATCGCGGGCATCCTTGTCCTGGCGGCGCCTTGGCGATTGAGCGTGACTCCAGACAAGCTCCGTTAGTCCTTACGCCGTTGCTGTATACATGCCGCAAATCAGTAAATGTTCAACAATAGTCAGATCAAGCAACAGGTAACAGAAGAGTAGTTAAAAGCCTCTCAGGCACCGGAAGAATCCGTGCCTCTACATTCTAGTATCGGCCACACGGATTGCGGCTAAGCAGTAGATGCCGGCGGCGCACCTCCGCCGTAATGGGAGAAGGTAAGGGCTCCCGGCCGCCCGCTCCGCATCGGCCTCGCTATAGCACTACACAATATATCGACATAGAGGGCGCTTTCCTTATCCCATCACATGTATTGTCTATCAGTTAAAGCTAAGACGGAAGCGTTAGCTGAGGGTTAGACAGAGTGTTAGTAGCGAGGAAAGTTATTCAACACAAGATCTTCTCGTGCATGCCATCTAGGTGCGTCTGGAGCGTTGCTAAGCCAAGGCTACATATTGGTTTCTCACCGTGGCTCCTTCGTGTGGGGGCACGCCCCGTTGGGGAGGAAGGGATCGATCAGGGCAGGAGCGCGCTCGAGCCGGCGCGCGCCCGACTGCGCATCGCGGGCGCGCGCGCGCCTCGACCGCGCTCATAAGAACATTACTAACTCGGGTTGGTAGTCGACTGTTTTTTATTTATTTGTGTTTTTAAAAAATAATAAATAATACCGATGAACAAATTAAATTAAGCAATAGCGAATAAATAATCCTAACTAGAGTAATTTAAAGTACAATAAGGCGTGCGTTCGCGAGGCGTCGCTGGTGGGCCGAGATGTGTGTCGGCAACCCGCAAGTTCTGCTGGACGGCTGCTCGCTCAATTCCTGTTGCGACATAAACGGAGACTGGTCATGCACGTGTCAGGCGGCGCGTAATGTACAGCCAGCGCGCGCTTTCTACTTTATAGTATGAGTATATGTACACGCGGTTAATGTGGTTACGCACGGGCCCGGAGGCCGGCCGTCGTTGCGACCTTAGATAAGGAAAGGCCCTCAGTGGCGCGGGCGGCGGGAGAGCTAAGAGGGAAGGTACTTACGCATTCTCAGCCTTCAGGTGGTCGCCACTGTCCATGGACAGGCAGCCAGCACCACCGCCGAAGCCGTAGCCTTTTGGTCCGAATTTGCGCGCGTGGCACATTTTGCAGTACAGTTCACCTTCGTGTTCTGTGCAGTTGGTGGAGTCCAGCAACTTCTGGCACAAGCCTGGGCAACATAAACATTGAACATGACTTTTATGTCGCACTCAGTGAGGGTTTTGTTTATAATAATGGGAGACTGATTGAAATAAAACCGGCCAAGTGCGAGTCGTACTCACATGCGCACTGGGCCAAACAATATAATAAAATATTTTGAAGGCTCATTCATATGTTGTATTGTATTACATTCAGCAGCAAAACTAAATTTGTTCTTCATAGTATGTTAATGAAAAACAAAGTTACTGCAGCAGATTGATGAAAAAGTCATATATCAAAAACCAAACATCAAATCTTATTCAAACCAATTTTGGTTGAACGTTTTTTTTCTATTTTTTTAGATTTTTTCTCTTACTTAAGAAGGGACACACACATTTCACCACTTTGGAAGTGTCTATCTTTTAAACGGTTGACTTTGTAAATGGTTTTAGGAACCTCATTGTCATTTTTCACCGACTTCCAAATAGAGGAGGTTATTAAAGACCTATCTATAGACACCCCACTTGTATAGGTTTGAGTTCCATGTGTATGGGTGCCACTTTTTGCCATTCGGCTACGGAACCCTAAAAAGCGCACCGAGGGTTCTGTATAAATTTGAAGGTAAATACCTTCAAATTTGTTATTAAGCAACATATTTAGGGTTTTTCTTTTCATGTACTGTAAGACATTGCTTCTTGCCAAATTTCATGATTCTAGGTCAACGGGAAGTACCCTATAGGTTTTATTCCCTTGTGAAATCGCAAAAAATGCGACATAAACGGTCATATCTTTTGCTCACATTGACTTACAAGTTTGATTTTTTCACTGCTCTAAGGGGTAGCAGACCTAAGTATTTGATATGATACCTCCACGCGTTCCTGAGAAAAAGGGTCTTGACAGACGGACAAGGTAGTGATCCCATAGGTAAGGGTTCCGTTTTTACAGACTGAAGCAGGGAACCCTAAAAACCAGTCTGTATAGCATCGATACTTTTGTTATTGCAAAAACATGTTTTGCAGTTACCTATTGTTGAAGATACATTGTTTTACCAAACATTCTGGGCAAAGTGATTCATGGGTGTTGTTGATACCATACTCGAATCAGCAATTCACGTAAATAAACATTACTTATTGGAATAACTTGGAAAGTTTTAGAATACTGAAATCAGGTCAGATTTCAGTACTATTTTTCCCTCTTTCGGGAAATAAAACTAACAAATAGTGGTAAACATTAAATATGGGTAGTCTTTTATGGTTATTTCCAAGTTAACTCATCAAACAACAGTTAAGTTCAGTCAAATGTTTAAAATATCTTTAGTAATTGTACATCTAGACTGTAGATATCTTTAGATTCTAGTTTTCCCTAGATTCTAGAGACAAAGTAAATGCCTTGTGGGAGCATGTACTTAAAAATTTTCATTATTTCAAAAATGTTCTGGATAGTTCCTTCGTTATACATAAGTGTATCAGCTTCCAGTTTAACCGGGATACCAGTATTTTACATGGAGCCGGGTAATACGATACCCCTTGGTAAGACTGGTTGTCTGACTTTCGGGCCACTGACTACATGTAAAGACTGTCAAAGATCTATAAAATGGCAGGTAGGTTATATTGTCAGTTAGAGGTTTTTTAGCTAGATATGGCCAACAAACAATTGTAGATACTTAAGGTGACAATTCCTGTATTCGTCGGACAAATCTAACCGTATGAAAATAATTGTGCCCAAAAACACAATTTCCAATTGCTAAACTGTCTTCTACATCTGTAACATTATCTGCTATTTTCTGTAGAAAATCTTCAATCCCTATGTTTATTACTATTGATTTCTGCTAATTTGATCGATTTAAATAAACAATGTAAACAAGCATAAATTAATAATGTTCATGAACTTACCGCACTTGAAGCACATTTTGTGCCATTTGAGTCCTCCGGCGACTCTCTCCTCTGCTGCGTATACTGATTTGCCGCATTTTGGGCACTTAGGGTTATCTGCTGGTTTGAAAGGCATTGTGCTCGCTTAACTTATCCTGAAACAAAATATTTCTAGTTCAAACAAAAAATCACAAAAACCAACAGGACTGGGACGACGCGGCGGGAAGGCGATTTGGAACTTGGCTTCACAACTGTGGCGATGTAATCCCAATTACACTTTTGAAGTCACCAGAAATCCTTTCTGCTTCTCCAAGATCCACTTATCACTATTTACATAGTAACACATGTAGTTAACACGTTAAAACATTATTTGGATTCGTTGTCAAATTGTATTCTAAATGCAACAGCCGTTGGCCGGAGTCCAAGTCGCCTGCACCACTTCAATCTCATCTGAACGGACACTTTATTGCTCAACAAGCACGTATATCGGGCGGCTTCCTGCGAATGCAACGAACGCTCGTTTGAAAGAATGTAGCGGAATATGGAACGTTGGGCGGGAGGCGCGTGGGCCAATGCGCCTGCGCTCCTAATTTGGGGCGTTCAGGTAAAGTTACGTCGCTGGAGCGTGCCGATGCAACTCTAATAATAGTTCACATAGAGGAGACTACTATGTTTCACTCGCGGTTAGGTTATATTATGCAATAAGAATAGGTTAAATGTCACTTTCACTGGAATAAGGACCTGTTCGTCGAAGTCGCTGCGGGATGAAGCTCCCGGACGCGTATACAGTTCTGGGCGAAGATGCCAAGACTGCGGTGCGCGAAGTTCGAATGATGCGCGAGGCCAGCGGGCGACCGTAGTCTATGCGTGAGTTGCACACGGCCCCAGTGGGGGGGGAGGCGCCGCCCTCGCCACCGCCTGCGCTACACCCTCAGCTGCCTCACGCACAACCCTCAGCCATGAACCCATGGCTGACGGTTATGTGTAAGGCAGCCGAGGCTAACTTGTTCCTATATTTCTTAACCCCTTTGTGTTAACTTTGATAGACTTTTCTATCTTGATTTTGTTATAAGGGGGGTATTTTAATATTTCTAATTAAGGATTCCAACGAACATTTTGTGGATATCCTTTCTCAAACAGTAAAAACCTATGAGCTCTTGACCCTTCGTCTCTGTTATTGTCTTATTATTGTTTATAAGGACCTTTCTAAGAGTGTTTCTGCGATCCTCTTAGGACTTAAATAAAATTTATTGCCTCTACCTACCAAGCTCTTGTTAGTGTTACATTTTTTTACCATGGTAGTTCTGCAAGGATTGTTTATTTTCAGATGCAGTACCATCAGTACGACTCCCTAGAATATCGAAAGTCATTTTTTTCATATGCCTTTTACTATATTCGTATAGATAGAATCTACAAAATCTGTCTGTAAGACAAACTCGATAATTTACACATTTCATTAAATAAACATTTCAGTTGCTCATTTGTTAGTGATTTTATTGAGTTCGGTTTTGTGTCGCTGTAGTCTTCTGGCATGACCACAAATTAAATATTTTATTTGCAAGGAAATTCTATAAACGATTATAATTTACTAGAACTATGGTTTAGTTTTCCCAATCACAAAAATACCACCATCGATCTTTCTAGAAAGTGCACGTGCTTCAGTGTTGTATATTAAAAGAATGTGTTTTTGTATATTACCGGCATTGCTCATGGTAAAATAAATAGATTTTGGCACACCTTATACGGCAGAATATGATGCTAGTCATATTTCTGTCACTCATGTTCCGTAAATAAAGGAATCGGTAATAAATAAGTCATCATTGTCGAAGAAAGTCTTACTAAGTCAACTAATAAGCACCTATAGTATGCTCATTAGTCATACATGGTGACAAGTCGTCAAAGGGCAACAGCCCAAAAGCATTAATTGCGTTCGTAGAACTAACACGTGTATCTCAAGAGCACAGATACATACATTTATTATTTCATGATGATAATAAGATTCATAACTTTGTTAGTATTTAGGTATACTGTATGTCGAAAATCAGTATTCCTTTTATGAAGTAGATATATATAAAAATAATACCAGCGTCCACCCTGTTAATTTTCCCCTTAAGTAACTTGATCCCTCCATCCTTAAAGGTAAATAAGGTAAAATAACAATAGCTTTATGCCAACCACCTCAATCTGACCGATGAAAACATTTTGATCTCGAATTCGACCTCAGAGTAAGATAAATTCCGCTATAAATGCATGCGTGACTGTGAGTGATATCAGTTCTTTAAAAGGACAGAAAGATGATTATAATGATTTGCAATGAAATAGATTTTCAGATTTCTGACGTAAGACGAAAATAGCACTGCAAAATAAATAAAAGAGGTTTATCGGGTAAGAATAAATCATTTGCCAATGATGATGTCCAGTATCATGTTATTTTATAATATCTAATAAACAATGTCATTAAAGCATATTTTATGAACTTAACTCGCCCACGTTTTGCGTAGAATTCGATATAATATAAGTTTGGTGTATTTCTAGCTGTATTGCATGCCAATGCTTGCAGATTCCGCAATGATTGATAAGATTAGAGAATTTTCTAACTAAGAACGTTAGTAAAATTAGGTTAGCTATTAGTGCTGGGACGATTCTGGAATGTACCCCAGGGCCCAGCTAGAAGTGGCGAAAAGGAACACCGGTTGTTTTTTTATCAGTAAACACACAAAGATGGAGGACTTCCATGGAGATTTCCACTCGTAAAGGTTAGGTTGGCTTTGAAATTAGATGGTTACTGATGGTTGGTGACGGTTTACTGAAAAAATAAACAACATACACAACAATCTATCCTCTCCGGTGAGGTAAACAACAGAAACCAGATATTAAATTGTGACCCAAACACTAGTTTAAATAACTTTGGCATAAGTTTATATGTTGAGTTATTAGTTGATGAATTGCAGCAACTAATGACAGGGTGCCAACCTGCCAGCTAGTTGCCTCACCCGTACCTATGACACTATCCTCAACCATTTTTATAGATTATGAATGCAAAAGAGTTCGTGCTTCATTTAAATATATATTTTTTAATAAACATACACGGAACTTGTGATGTGGGTTTGTAGGTGGTAGGGCTGACTTGACTTTCGATGTAAAACCAGTCACGTCTGAACAAGCACGTATATCGGGAATATAATCTCTACCAGATGCCACCAGGTTTGACAGCGAGATATACCCATACAAACTTAAGGGTTTCTTGGAGTTCTCATATTAAAGTTGTTCAGTCATTTAGAATCAAGCAGTAGACTAATCCATGCAACAACAATAATGACGAAAACTAATTAGAAACTGAGAAACTGTAAACGAATTGGAGATGGCGGAAGTTTCTACTCCTAAATAATGAGTGAACATTATACGCTCGATTACACCTGTCTAGAATAACAAAGATTCAGACGAAAATACCTGGTGCTATGTCAATAATATATGAACTCGATCAAGGCGCTTGCAACAGCGTCGAAAATATCCCGTAAGTGACAGTATAAGTTTCGTAGAAACATTCCGAATCGGGCATCATTGGGCATAAATATATAAATGTGAATCATGTATTTGGCAAGCAACATCTGTCCATAACAACGTCGGCAATGAGCAAGGGCCGGCGAATGAACAAACTGCTAATATTGAAGTGTAAACAGATGGACGAACTTCGTGGTGAGACTCGCTAGCACAGAGTACAGTGAGCAGAGTGCGCACAGTGCCATCCTCACCGTGTACTCATAGCGACAGAAATAACAACAAATATACCTACTGTTTATTATGCTTACAATTAGTCCAGTACCGAGTCACATTGTGGCATAATACGGCTCTTGCCAACTTGCACTCGCACCTGCCCATCTATTAATATTTTTTCATAAAAATAACTTTGCTCATAATTAAACTCCTGTGCAACGATTAAATACTCACGTGGTAATGAATAATTGTATTGTTTATAGATTATGACATCATTGGGGATATCTATCGATCATTGTGGTGTTAGAGAGCATTGACGTATTTGGAATCGCATCAAGATTAATATTTGTATGTTTACATAAACAATCTCTTCATTTTCATATTTTTGGTGAACTGCACGTGTGTGGAGAAATACATACATAACATCACGCCTGTAATCCGCGAAGGGTTAGGTAGAGGTGTACTAATAGTTACCCACATTTCGCCAGTTATGTTTAAATCCCATATAATAGGGGTGAGCCAATTGCCTTTAACCGGGCACAAATCCAGACTCCGTAGCTGCTACTCAGAAATTCCTGATGGGAAAACCCAATCGACACTTACCCGACCTGGGAATCGAATCCAGGACTGAGCATGAGGCTCAGCAGTCGCGCTTGCATCCACTAGACCAACGAGGCAGTGCAATACATACCTACCTAGATAAGTAATTATACAATAAGGCAACATGATACGGACCTTTAGATCCTACTACACATCTCCTTTATTTATCGACTCTCTTTAGATATCCTGCAAAATGTTATTGTAACAAGGCACGAAACAGCATGATTTACGTGTGTCCCTATTGGTTTATCATCGTAGAGATACATCAATAGATTTTCCAAAACGTTGAAAATCAAGGAACGTCTTATGTCTGAACCTAGTAATTTACTACGAAAATGCAGGTAGAGCTACTTCATGAACACGTTAGTACCAAGGTGAAAATCTAAATGGATTTGATAATCCGCCATCTTCTAGTACCTACCATAAAGCACCTTGTTATTTACGAATTGTATCTTGGTCAAATTACTCTGTTTGGCTCTGCCATTTGATGTTTACGTACCTATCCGTATATAAGTGGGTGTGAAAGCGTTATGTATGATATCTTCTACGAATGCGAAGATAGTTGTTACCTTCGCACTGAGTAGATTGACAATAGTTCGTTCATGGTCCTGACCGTATACGGCGGTGGGGGTCAGTGCATTGCAAACGACCATATGCTGCACTATAGGTACCTCACTATGACGTAAGACACCACTAGATAGCACTATAATATTAACGCTGCGTGGAAATTTTATTCATGGCTGGATTAAATATCACGCAAGTCATATTTTTGTTTTTGTCTGCGCTAGAATCTTCTACTTTTTATTTTGAAGCGTACCATCAGTTCTTTTGACGCAGGTAACGAGTTATCTAATATGAATTTCAAACGTGAGTCTGAGGACATCGCTATTTTTGCACCCTACATATTTTATCACGAGCGACATAAATTTTATGGCCGTGAAATGGTCTCCAAAAAATGTCTTACGTGAAAATTCTACGTTGGCACGTTTTCAAATATGTCCGTATCTCGATCGCACCCCCTTTGTGACTCGTCATGGTTTATCGAGTGAGTTAAACACCTGTCAAACGTAATTACCTCATAATATTTACAATGACAGATCTTAATTGCCTTGCAAACACCTAGATTGGATGAAAAGGCAAGTACATAATGGACCAACCTCTGTTTGTCAATTAACCTCAGAAGCCAGAGAGAAAATTCCAAGAAAAGTATTCAAAAATGTAGCTTCTTCGCAACAAAAGTGAAGCATTCCTTTGGATCATCACCTGTTACATTTTCTGACACAATCTTCGATCTCGTTTGGTCGATGAGTAACGTTATTGTTCGATACAAGTTTATGTAAGCGGAGTAAAGTTTTTATAAGTGAGAATGTTATGGATCCGAGATTGTGTAACGTTCAGGTGTTTATGAGTCAATCGGCGGTGGCAGGTGTGGTGGCTCCATGGAGCGAGTGGGCGACGCTAAAATAAAATGGAAGCAGCAAGCACCTCGCGAGTGTTACTCATGAACAGAAGTTATCGCGGCGAGCATTACTCATGCTGCTGCCGCCACGCCGTGGGCAGCCACACTCCCACGCACGAGCAAAATTTCATAGTTACGAACAGTTTTAGACGTTACTTCTACTGAAACACAATCTTAACAATCAGTCTGCCTGTGCGCGAGAGATCGTGTTTAAGAAGCCAGTCATACGTTGTGTTGATAGGTATTTTTGCACATTCCTAGCTAATGAACGTTTTAATTATTTTGATAAATCAAAATGACACAATTCACCTTTAATCATTTGGTCCAATGAACCTACAAGTACCACAGGTACAATATAAATTAAACAAACAATAGCCAAAACAATTAAATGTCTGAAAACAAATTCTTGGTCAATAAATCGTGTAAAACACTAAACAACAAATTAATTACATTGTCAAGTAAGTATTTTCACTTTCATTCGGAGTTCATTCTGTTTATTTTTCTGTTGCACGCAACATTTGCTGTTTTTCATCTCATCATTAGTTTCTAGACCAAAAGTTATTTTGTATTTTAGGTACAACTATTTTTGAAGATTGGCTAACTGTGATACTAAATTTAAATACTTAAGCCATTAGTTGTTACCGAGTACTTTATTTAAAAGCATTCACAGACAGATTGGTGGCGCGGTTAGCATAACTTCAAAGAAAGCGACTTGGTTACGTCAGCAAGTTAGTGCACATTGCAGGATCCTTCTTTAGATTACGAAGTGAACGTTGGTGGCAGTTGATGGACATGAGCAGGACCTGGGTACATGTAACACGTGGTACGACTGTAGACCACTGGTAATTTGGCAAGTATCTTACAAATCTTTCAATTCCTCGCCATAAGGGCTAGTTTCCAAGTACCTATTGTAATGAACGTTAAAACAATCTGGAGAATTGATGACCCATAGCTACCTACTTGCTAAATGGGCTTACTGTGACATTTACCGTCCGTAAAACCTATGTTATCTTGTGGGATTAATAAACGAACAACAGAATTTTCTTTAGTAGTTAAAAGTAATTGATTACTTCAGTAGGTACCTAGGAATTTTTTTTTATAAAGCTATAGCTAACTATTTAAGTATATGTTGTGAAACTTTATGATTATTTGCAAATATTAGTGCCAGCTCTCTTTTTCAGTGCTGAAAAAGTAATTTATTATGCGTCGACGCATAAATTTCTTTCAGCGAACTAAAATAATAACCTACTTGGCAGATGCAGTGTTACCTACAAACGAAAAGGCATTACATTACAGCATAGGTACACTTTTTTCAAGATCAAACAACTAATTCATTAAATCTAAAAAACTTAGTATAAGACTATCGTATGTACTTGGCACGTGAAAATGTCGCAGAAGCTTTTAAATTACTTTTTATTTATAAACATCGCATTTTGTATGATAAGATGTCTTATGTATTCGATAGCATCATCTTTTCTAATACTTCAAGGTGAAACTGTCAATTTATCAGAAAATAAAGTTAGTAGCAAAAGAAAGGTCATCTAAATAGCATTCAGCATGTTTGAAAAATTAATTTTTACGAGCTAAACGACATGTGGGTGTAGACTTTACACGTGTCTCTCTATGTTTATTTTTATGAACAATCCATTGACGACTTTAATTAATTCAGAATTATAATGTGATTGCGGAATAGCGTCGACTCCATAACCCTCTAATGTGTATGTTTGTAAACACATAAATTCAGGTAATAAGCTAACAGAAACCCACCTCAATATTCCCTTTGTGGGTCGACGACGTTGCTATGCGCGGCTAGTGAAATTTACAACTAATAAAACAGCTATTTTTGCCTTCTCATCCACTAGAATAGAATGTTCAGCAACAAACATTTCCTGACTGTTGCAACATCAGATTACCAGTTTATTTTAATGTGCATTAGAGATTAGTTTCTAGTGTTATTTATGGTTTTAATTAATATGGTGAGGCGAAAATTACTCTTTGTTTTATTTTGCGGGAATGCGGTAACATAATAGGGGAGCATTAGCCGACTTTCAGAATCCTCTGTTAGAATTGGAGTAGGAAAAGAAAATAAAAAGTTCGTTTCCTGCATCGTCTGAGAAGCTGCGCGGACGCACCATGGACGCGCCTGCCGACCGGCTCTATTTCGGTCGACAGAACGCGCGGGCGGTGGCCCGCCACTGGAGTCCGATCGTTTCTTGGAAAATTCGGATTATAGAATACATCGTGTAATTCGGTAAGAATACCGACTAATATAATTATACTTTCGAGAAGAATACGTTTGTTAATAATTTTCAGTGCTAACACAACTTAGGACCGTAACTCCCGATACTATCCTCACGAATTGTACAAATACCCAAAGAACAACTAAAATCGTTCCACACATCTGTTGCATGGGGAAACTCAATTCACCGCTGCCTACAAATCAGGATTATGTTATCGAACTTGTTACTCTCCCGTTTTGGTCGAGCAGTCTATTTCAAGCGAAGTAGACCGCGCAATAAAATGGAATGGCTCTCAATACACCCGGAATTTTCCGATGTTGTAATCATAACATAATATTAGAAATGTATTGATATCTTTCAGGGAGCCGTCATGGAAAGTTCTCGGGTTCAGCGGGACCAGACGGGTTCGTTGACAGCACCTGGATGACGCAGCTGGATGCCTGCCGAGTGCGTCATATCCAAAATTTGACTTAACCATTAGACGAATAGCGAAACTATTTGCGTTGGATACCGAGCCAACAATAAGTTACCTACTCATGCTGGTGACTTCACTGTTCCCGCCAGGTAGAGTGCGTAAGATATGCATTAACAACTCGCATGAAACTGAAACCGATGCCTTTGTTGCACAAAATCTAAGTAGGTATTATTTGTCTTGAATATTCAAAATTTAAATTAAATTAATATCAATTATGTTGTCACATGCATAAGTTTACTAATTGAATAAAAGCTACTGATAGAATAATTACAAAAAAGGGACTAATTTATATAAAATAAACTAACTAACTATATATATAAACAACAGGGCGCTTAGGCCAACTTTTCCAAGTACTCCTCCACATCGCTGTCATTCGGGAACGTGCCTAGAAGCCTGGCAGGTATAATAATATTTCAGCAGCCACGTATGGTTGCTAATTGGGCAAAAAGTAATCCATCATTTATGCTCTCTTGATCCATTACTTTTTACTGTCAGCCAGTTTAAAGATAAAATAACGAATCCACATTACTATTAATAAGTTATCTATGGAAAATTCTGGCTGTATATTCACGAAACTTCAATGTGGATTGTGGATGTTTTATACAAAGAAATAATAAATCACCATCTGCCTAGCCTTTTCCCAACTATGTTGGGGTCGATTTCCAGTCTAACCGGATGCAGCTGAATACCAGTATTTTACACGGAGCGACTGCCTGTATGGCCTCCACAACGCAGTTAGTACTGGGTAATACGATACCCCTTGGTAAGACTGGTTGTTAGATTTATTTTTTTGGTTTTTTCTTTGTACTATTTGTGCTTATTGCCACTGACAATATTTTATTTGGTGGAAATGGAAAGCCATTTCCAAATTTCCCTTTGTAGTATATTTTCGTTTAAGCTTAATTGTTATTAAATAATAAATTATAACAATGTATCAACATAGGAATATAACACGACAGAAAACTGTAACCATTTAACGCAATCAGTTGGCCCAACAAAAAGCAAAATACTTGTCAGAAATTATAATTAAGGTTTTTATTTATGTTTTCAAGAAAATTTAGCGCTATATTTTTTGACAAATCTACCTTATCTTTTCTACGCAAAGAAGTAGTCAAAGAGTTTGTATATGTGAAAAAAACGTGGTTTTATTTATTTATTCTTTCTGTACACACACCTTTCATAACACGTCCGAGTTAGTATTTGGTTATTTAATCTCCTACATTATTTATGTACTCAGTGTACTGTAGTCAATCGCATGTCGAAGTAATTAAGCACATATTGTTAGATAATAGCTAATTACTCAATACCTAAGCAATTTCTAATTTTATCATCAATGCTAGTCTGATTTGGTTAATACAATGGTTTGTTTGGTTGATTGGAACACAGATAGAACTTCAAAACTGCTTTTAATTGATCCTGAAACTTGGTATTTTTACGTATACTCATTGAAATTAATCATTCCTGAGTCTGTTCAAACTTAATCCTTATAATCCATACTTATATTATAAATGCGAAAGTAACTCTGTTTGTTTGTTGGTTACATTATCACGACTAAACGGTTGATCGGATCGTAATGAAATTTGGCAAGGGTATCAAATCCTGGGGAAAGGACGAAGGCTAGTTTTTTTTTCTCACAATACACATCAAAATGTCTACGCGAACCAAGTTGCAACAACTAGTACGAGTACTTCTATAAACGCTAAAGTAATTCTGTCTGTCTATCACCTTTTCACATCAAAATGGCTGAAAGGATTTCGATGAAGTTTGGCGCCCAGGTTAGCCATGACTTTCGTTAGGACAACGAATACCTTTTTATCCCGGTAGAACGTTCCTGTAGAAGGCTAGGTAGATGATGAGTAAGTTACCGTAGAATTATTTCTAATGTTACTGTTAGATGTCTTTCTATTGTTACTGTTAGAATCAAATAAGATAGGGACTTTTAAGTTATACCTAGCAACGCATGCATTAATCAGCATTAAAAAAACTTATATGTAAATTTTTTACCGATCGAACTCGATTGCCGATCTAATATGATTCCAATCTAAATGGATTCAATTATATAAAATAGAAGTAGGTATCTACCTAGTATGTATGAATAGTTAGAGTAGATTTTGTGTGGTAAGGAACTCCTGACGGTATCAAAACTGGATGCGAGTCGCACGGGACCGGTCAATGTGGCGCCACTTGGGGGAGGCCTATGTCCAGAATTTTACGTCTTTCGGCTGATATGATGATGATGATGATGGTATCAAAACTATTTCCGTAGAAAACTGTTTTTCCCATGATGGTTCTAGTTCTGAATAGCCGAAGAATTGTGGTTCTATCTACATAATTGTACTATGTAAGTATGTATCGCATCGCCGGTATAAACATCTTACTCAACCGATTCCCGAAATACTCACAACCACCATACAAATGTTTACTGTATCGGAGCCAAAAATAAATGAAACTGAAAACAAAAGCAGTGCTGAAAGAGGCAAATTTTTGGTTTGGCAGAATATGTACTATATATCGTTTTATTTATTCATTGTTTTTCTTTTCCTTAATAACTATTATTGGATTATAAAACATAACGCTTGCAGTAATCCTCGAAGAGTTAGTTAGCTACTTCTCGCCAGCTGTAACCTAATAGGGGGCGAGCCTATTACCATCAATTGGACACAAGTACAGACACACGGCTGCTACTGAAAAAATTCTGATGGAAAAACCTAATAACACATTGTCCGACCTTGAAATCGAATCCAAGACATCATGCAATATATAGCAAGCCTTACGATCTAAAACACACTAAAAATAGGTAGAAATTAGGTAATGGCTTTAAAATGAAAAACGAATTATAAGAAACCCGAAAAATGAAAGAAATAACCGTAGGCGTACTACCTGCTGAGGATGGTTCTGGTTGAAAATGCTGCATGGTGACTATCGAAACTACTAGAGAACGGGTGTGTACGAATTTAGAAAACAAATGACTAACGATTTTAAGGAAAATGACAGATTTATTTTATTCGTGGAAGAGTCACGACTTATGTTTAACAATACAATGTTAAACGAGATGTTCCTAGAAACATTGTGTTTTGAAAGTCATTACCGAGTATTTATGAATAAAATAATAATCCAGTACAGAATGTAGGTGAAGATATTTGAGATAAACTCTTTGTTAATAATGTCAATAAGCAAGAATTTTCCTATTTTAGAAATTCACAAATCCCTTAAAGTTTTATTTCGTTTGGTCACTTGGATCGAGATTATAAAATCACTGTAACAAAACAAAGGTACCTGTTTATTCGAATACCCCTCAGGGTCCATACTCAATACCCATACTCATACTCCATACTCATACTCAATACCTATTTATAATTTGGCATGACAGATTGCAATTTTTAGTTAAAGTTTATAGACAGCTGATTTTGATTATTACATTACATAACGGAAGTATTTGCATGCGTAAAGTTTCGGTTTATTATAGGTAAGTAATAAACCGATAAGTACACTATCACTTAAGAGAGAAGACTAGAAGAATAAAAAAAAATACCGAAATATAGGATTAATTGGGGTCAGTGGGTCGTCTTACTAGAAGAAAATATGCATGCCGTACACTTTATTCACTTTTACTTTTCAGTCTTTCAGTTCCTCGTAGCTCTATCTATCGTAAAAGGGCGGAAACTAAATGGAAAGTCGAGCCCTTACGCTGGTTGCTCCATCTGGCGACACTTAACGAAACTAAGAGACTATGGACGCACATTGACGCCATCTGGTGTCGGAGCAGCGGACAGCGGTGCGGAAGGCTCCGCGGCCGCTGCCCGACTGAGCCTTCGCTAAAAAGAAACGGCGAAATCGAGAACCATGCAAAACTATTTTCAGGTTTCACGGCCTCGTTACCCGTTACGCCGCTGGTTGGTCGTTATTTTCGTTAGTCGTTACGTTCATGGTTTTGCACACGGCCGCCAGACGCCGCCGCTGTTCGTCGTTGCTGCGAACTATGTATTTTCGTCTTAGCGGCGTTAGTCGTTAATGTAACGACGCAACATACATGAGATATTTTCATAGCTAACTGGGTCGTTATTCTAATTTTACTTTCGGACGGTAATCATGTTACCTAATTATTATTAAATTGTTAGTACCTACTTATTAAAATAAAATAAATATTCAATTAGCAAGGTATTTAACATGGGCTATCTATAGCTAATGAATTAATGTATCCATATATTGATTATTGAATAGAAATAAACATAGACAATTATATTTAAAATTCTGTGAACATTGGTCATAAGTGCGATGCAACTATAGTCGCCATTTAGTTAAGTTACGTGTTAAAAACTTTACTAATCTAAAATCATAATCTCACCTTTTGATCGCTCATCTTAAATACACTATGGTTTTTTTTTATCTCACTTCACAAAAAACGAATATCACAGTTAACTTTAAACTTCACCTTTTTCAGTCACTGAATTAAACACAGGCTTTATTCTTAGTAACATCGCAACGAACGTCAATTCACAGCAAAACTTACATTAAACAAAGAAAAAGTCTGATAGCCAGGGAAATCGGGGTCAATGACACGAAGCCAACTAGCATATTTTATTAGAAATCAGTCTCAAGCCAAATGCTTACTGAAAAGCTTAGTAATTCAAATTAATTAATTTATTTATTTGTGCTTGGTTTTTAGCACCCAGTTAAATAGAAAAGCTTTTTATTCCTAAATAGGGTTAGGAATTTCCCATCTGTAAAAATTAAGAATATTCCATACAAACTTGAATACCCTGTTTCAAGGGAATGAATTTTGAGAAATTGTTGGTCTTACTCCTTTTTTATGTGCATAAGGAACTCTTGTTCAAGCTTCTAGAGCTAGTGGTTTAGTTCGTCTCTGACAGCCAAAAAAAAACACCACACCACCACATAACACCATAACACCACATTGTACACTTAGTTCGCAATAAATGTTTTGACTTTGACTGTACCTAACTGCAATCTGCATATAGAACGGGATTATGGGACTTAAACATAACTGGCGAAATGTGGGTGAACTATTAGGTACACCTCTGCCTAACCCTTCGAAGAATACAGGTGTGGTGTTCTTATTATCATTCATCATCATCATTCCCTTGTCCTTATTTTAACTAAGGTCATCTTATTTGGTTTGTTATTAGCTTCTACTGAGGCACTCGGCAATAGTGCACATTTTCACTAGTGAAATAATTTTTAAATCCGATAGGCAGTTTCAGAGGTTAACTCCGCAGCCAAACTTACAAGCTTTACCTCTTTATAATGGTTTAAACAAACCTAGATCGTCGCTGACATCTGAATTGAACTATTGAATACTTGCGACTGTTGAATATATTTTAGTTATAGTTTACTTATAAGTACTAATTATACCATTCTATAAGAAATGATACTACTGCGCCTAAATGTACACTTTTTGTAATACTTTTTTAAATAAATTGTTCTTATTCTAATAATATTGTTTAGATTAGTTTTTAGGTTTTTAAAAAAAGTTTTAAAAAGTGTCCACAAAATTCAACAGATGGCAGCACTGGTCACGTTAGATAGAAAGCGGTCTTATTGTAAATATTTTACTCTGCAACTGCGCGCTTTACGAACTTTTTTCAAACACTTAAAGAACATTCAAAAACTCTCTTTCTCTCTCATTCCTTCTTCAAACAAATTTGTTTATATGACCAATGCACTAGGACTATGGTCTTATGTCCAAAAGTCACAACTTTTTGCCTTAAAAGGGAGATGAACTAAAGATAGACAATATTAAAATAGAATAATAAAAAAACTTAGATGTTCAGTAAGATTGGGCTGTAGGTACATGCTGGTGCTGCATGCTGCATGGTAGCATGCTGATTAGAAGACTGATGCAGGATGCTGCTTTGGCTCCTTGTCATGCATTCTCGAAGTCTTGATATTACCAATCCCGTAGGCAGCCACAAAAGGGTTAAAGAGAAATATATAAGAAAATGAAGAAGAAAAAGAAAAATGCATATTTCGATTTCGACGGTGTCACAATCGCGACTTCTGAGCGTGGGATCCTAGGTTCGATTTTCAAGGTTTTCCTTTGGTATTCGCAGTCGAATTTTGAAACTTTACGGTGTGATACCCTCGTTCCTCGGAAAGCAGATACAGACGTTGCTTCTGCGTCCGATCTCTCTCTGGTTGTGTCGCATTGCCGTCCTCGGACTGAGAGAGTGAGGGAAGAGAGAGTGTACTTATGTTTGCACACCTACTTGTGCCTTATAATATATCCGCTTAGATTGGCCACCATGGCCGAAATTCGATCAGGAGGACTAATCCTTTTTCTTTTTCAGCAGTGTCTAGCAATAAATGACGAAATAAAGTTTGTTTATTGTTCAATCCTTGTTCAATTCTGTCATTTTTTATGTAGCAAAACCCAGAAAATAAATGAGTGCATATTAAAACAACGGATATGGTCACTAACAGTTTTCCTAATAAAATTTAAGTGACAGACACGTGTAATAAAAGTTAATGATGCAAAGTGTGCAGCTGCTGACACTTCTGGCGGGTCTCCAATCATCTGAGGTGTTCGCAATCATCATACAACAAGTTTTTTATAATAAACCACATGTTTCTATGAATGATTTGATGCTTGACGATTCCATTCAACCAACAGTCAACACCAAACATTAAAATTAATTGTTTTAGGTACTCTTTTACAGCAAAGACATAATGAATTCGTAAATCCACGACCTCGTAAGAAAAAACCAGACCGGTGCCGGTGTGGTAAGCGGCTTGTGCTTTGTAGTTCCTCGTCCTTTCTCACATTTCATTTAATAAACCTTAAATAATATAGGTAGCTTAACTACATTTGCGAATCGGGAAGTAAGGAGTTGAATCTAGATTCCTAGAATCTAGATTCAACTCGTATTTCCGTGTAGAAACAAACGGTTTGACTTTGACGTTAACATCTATTTGCACAATAAGTAGTCTACATTATACAGTGCGCCCTTTGGCTTCAGCTGTGAAAAGATATTGACTATGAATAGGGACGCCAGACTCTTCAGGATTAATGTGTTAGTAATATTTCGTTTGTTGAATCAATCATCTGCGGATATCCGTTTAGACATATGTACTTATAAACAAACTTCATCACGAAACCATTTTGGATTGCCGTGAATTATATTTGTTTGTATTTCATGGCTATGCATGTAATTATTTATACAGTGGTGTCATCAGTGCTATTGGACTTTAGATATATGCAAGCTCGTTGTAAATTAGTGTAAGCCCAAAATTGTATGAGTTTACGTAGTATCTTCTAGATTATTTTTGTAGATAAATAAAAGTAAATATTTTGTTTTGTTTTTTATTATAAAACCATATAATAAAATGGAAATAAATAATTTTATCTTAATACTAGGCACTTATGTACAAAATCATTTTGGCGCTACATGGAGTGTATAACAGAACCGAAGGTATGCAATAGATTGCAAGGCTATATTGCTAAGTTACAGCAGATAAAATTCCATATGTTCACGCATGACTAGATATTCATAAGGCTAACAGTCTCACATTAGCGTCCATTCATCTCAGTTTTGTACAAAAATAATTATCTTATAAAATAATATCACTGGATGAAGGCGAGGTTCTCACTTGCCGAGCAAGATTTTGCGGCCGGCGCCCATGTTCTGGCCTGCCTGGGTAGCGCCCTTGTTGGAACCAGCCTGGAGACCGATCACGGTCTTGCCCGCATTCAGGACCTCGTCGGAGAAGTCACGCTTGCACTCGTCAGAGGGCTTGGGGCCTAGGTTGGGGCCGCTGAATTCAGGGTGCCTGTAGGTCTGCAGACAAAACGAAATCATATACTTAGTAAAGAATGCAATGTCCTGTTATATATACCGCAGTGTAGCTGTTAATATCCCTTGTTGATAAGTGACTATGTTGAAGTTTGCTTCGCTTTAGGAAAGCACCTGTAAACGTTTAAGATTCCAACATTGCCCACTCGGCCTCAACTAAACAGAGCGACCTTGGATATTTATGAAAACTGAGGTAATGTTGCAAGATGCTCGTAAAATTTGGTTGAACTTGGCACAGCGCCAACTCCTTAAATTCTAAACGTATCTTAAACCAAACAATCTGTGAACACATTATTTAAGCCGCTGCTGGGTGAATTCTATATTCTATTCCACCGATCGCACTTGTTTATAATAAATGGTGTGTATATAAGATAAAAGTATACGTTATTGCGATGTTAAATTGGGTGCGATAAAATCTGGATGTTTACAAGATTATAATATCGATTGCGTAATACCATGTACTATATTTCGAAAGTCGTAAATTTTCGTGGTATGTGAAATTAAGAGGCCAAAGTCATGCTGCGTGTTGCGGGCTGTTTAATGGCATGTTTGGCATTATTATAGGTAATAAAGTGATGGATGCTCACCTCACGGCCGAGAGCGAACAGTGTGTTGGTGACCTGGGCGATGTCCTTCTTCTCCCAGAGGTCGACGGTCTGGAACACGTCGATGTCGGCCACACCGTATGCTTTCAAGGCTCCCTGGAAGCTAAACGGGAAAATACGTTAGAAATTTGTCTGAATTTTACTTAAAAGGAATAATGACAATATCTTTTCGTTTTAGCCTACGACGTGTGCAAAACTGTAATTGCAAGATATTTACAGACCACTACTGCAGTTACACTGCAGTATTTATACGTCTACGTTTACGAGAAAGATTGTAACAAGTTTCGATTAAATATTTTCGAACTTTGTCAATATCTATTTAAGGAATTCTCCGATTCTGATGATTCTGCTGCATTTGATGTAAAAAATAATTATTTTTATAAACTTACTTGGTGATGTTCTCCATCATCTTGAACTGTCCACCAGAGGTGTTGATCTTGGGAACGGAGCCGGGCTTGATCTTGTTGATGAGCTGGCAGAGGACGGTGCCGTCCTTGATGACATCCTCGAAGGCTTCACCAGGGGGGAACTTGGCACCAAGGATGGTTTCGATCCACTCCTGGGCTTCCTTCTCCTGCTCGGGGCTACGCTTGGAAGCCAACTGTGAATAACAAGAAACGTTTTTCAGAAATGATTTCCTTGTGTTAAATGATACGTTCAGTCGTTCATGGAAAGCTCAACGATGTTTTGAAAAAATAACAGATTATTATAGGGTTTATAAAAAAGCTTTATGTTGATCTACAAAGATGTAATAATCGTTTAATCACTAGAATGCAGTTAAAAAATGCTCTGTGCAATAAAAAAGGTGAATGAGTAATTAGGAGAGGAAAGAGATTCCTTTGTTTAAGAAAACATCTCCGTATCTATTCTTAATCTAAAATATTACTTGTAAACACTTCACGATTTTAATTTCTTGTATTTTTTTCTACTGATATTTGTTTAATTTACTTTTGAGCATGATTGAGTGTAAAATGGGAATATTTAAATTGTTTTTCTGACCTTAGCGCGGACTTGACGTTCCAGAGACATGGTGTGTGTATGTGTGTGTGTTGCTGCGTAGACGAGGAGTTAGTGCGCTGAGGAAGGCACGGCTAGACTGAACTCCTGAAAGCTGAGTCCACGTATTTATAGCCCGCTCAAGACGCGCCCTTCTGGAAACTCGTACGCAACGCCCGCCACCCGATGACCAGCCGATACGAAATAGCCATCTGACTCAACAGCCTTTGTGTAAATTTATTGAAAATATTTGTATGATTTAATATAAATATTTATTTACTATTTAATTGTTCATGGAAAAGGTAATTAGTATTTCCATTTAGTTTGCAGTAAGTAGGTAAGAAAAAACTTATACCATATTATGTATTGTGCAAGCAAGCCGATTATTATAAAATTAAACGTGATTTCAATTAAATCATGAAGATATTTTACTAGTCTATTATTTCAACCAAAACATAAAAGGCTAATAACCCCGAACTACCGATATTTTAAATTGTATTTACTTTTAGCATTCAAAAATAATTTGTTTTCCTCTCATATGACATGCTAATTGATTAGTGCTATTCATTT
Source organism: Noctua janthe (assembly GCA_910589295.1). Lineage (NCBI taxonomy): Eukaryota > Metazoa > Arthropoda > Insecta > Lepidoptera > Noctuidae > Noctua > Noctua janthe. Next base: position 9,638,917 of record OU342560.1, read on the forward strand.
CTAATCATCACCGAATGAAAAACTTGTACATAAACATGGCACAGACTAATGTCGGAAACAAAATAAACGACAATTTTACTGCGCCGTCCATTAAATTATAAAATAGTGTTATTTTAAAAAACTTTTTACTCTCTGCTTGAGAGTAAAAAGTTTTAAAAGTTATCTTATAAAAAGCCCCATAGAAGAGCAAAACCTTTCCCATCCGATGATTGAATTTTTGTATGCACACAGACAGGTAAAATTAGTTGTGTATTATTTAGTGTTTTATTATTTTTTGTAATTTACAAATAAGTTCTTATTTTTATGAAATCCTTTTATGAGCAATATATGTTCATAAAAGGATTCCATAAAAATAAGAACTTAAAAATTGATAATACTTTCGTGGCTATTATTCAGTGTCGATTGCCATGAGCTTGTTAGAGAAAAGGCACCTTATAAAAAATTACTTCCACGTTTCACATCTTACTTTTAATCGTAAGCACAGAACCTCAACATAAACAACATACTCCTCTGTGTAGAAAACAAAAAAAAAAATCATAAAAAATCTTTCTAAAAAAACTACAACTACAAAATAAAAGCTTCTGAGACGTCCTTATAAGGCACTAAAGCAGCTCGTAGGCGGGCGCTACGCCGACGCTGCGCAAGCGCCGCCCACTCGTGCACGCCACCGCGCCATTGAGATGAGAACCCGCTGACTTATCATTGTCGCCATGGCCCACGCGAATCCAACGGATTCTTTACGTGTGAAAATGAAAAATAATATATTTTTACCTCCGTTTCAAATAACTCCTTGAAAAAATATCGTCTGGGAATTAAGTCATTAGCGAAAGGGTCTTTCACGATTTTTTGTTGAATTCTGATTGGTTTTACATGAGAAATGATTCATGACTCCGTCTTGTGAAGTTGTGATACACGTCATTCACATCGTACGTAGATTGTAGGTAGTGGTACGAACAAAGAGAATAATTATACTGTCAGAGAGACTATAATAGGTATCAGAAAAAAAATCGTAAAAAAATATTATTCCATGTGGAATGACAAATTCGAGCTACATGATACTATTTCCAAGTTTGAAACACATTTGTACAACCCGCAGAACCCAGTTGGCTCTTTAATAATCATTATATTTCGGACATTTTACATCCATATATCGTTAGTAAACATGAACCTTAAAAACTATGTTAGTAAAACATGTAGGTTCGACAGTTAATACACGAACGGGCAATCAAATTTCCCCGCAATGAAATTCAGGAGACTGTTCGAGCTACCCCGGACCCTCTGCAGCAGCGACGAGGCACGCTTACGTCTCCCATACAAAAACTGTATTTGCGGGCAGACAATACAACAAGCGATCAGCTTTTCTTTATAATAAAATTAATAGTAAAATTAACATATACCCAAAAAAATACTACGAATGCAAAAAAACTTTAACAGATTGGATAAAATTACTAAATTATGACGACACGGAGACACTCTTGGAACACATTAAGTAAAATCTTGTGCTAATTAGGTAGTAATAATCACACAACTTAACCACACCTATATCTATAAACACCAAATGCACAACACACACATACACACACACGCGCACGCACACACACACACTCACACACAAGTAAGATAATACCTTAGCTGTAAATACCTAGTTTATATTTTGTATTGCTTAGCTATGGAAGAGCGGGGCTCCCCAACACAGGCATTACTTGCTTACAGGGGAGCTCCAAACACAAATATTGTAATTGTAAACTTGTTGAAGCAATAAACCATTTTTGTATTTTTGTATTTTTTTTTTTTGTACGTCTGATCGCTGGGAAGCTATCAGTGTGCGCATCAGCAAACATTCTCGACGCACTGCAGAAGCGTGGCAGCCCCAACAGCATCCTGAATGCATTGTTATATTGAATTCGAAGAGCATTAATGGCTTTCTGCGTACAGCTTGTCCAGAGGTTACACGTGTACAATGTCTGACAATATGCTTTCTTTGCAAGTAGATTTTGCTCTCGTTGTCCCGCAGTATATTTAAAAGTCTTTGAGTACGAACAATTAAAATAAACACTGAGATACATACCCAATATTACACAACACATGACATACTAACAACCTTACACAAATAGGAGATAGCCAACACTCAACAATATTTAAAACAAAAAACCTGTGATTTATGTAGCGCAAAATAATATTCGCTGCAAATGCTGCGACTTGGTATGATATCACAATGTTTTGTTTTATTTCATTCTTATTACGTGCAGGAGATAATATTATTATGACAGTCAGTCAAGCTTGCTAGAATTGATCTACGGTAATGTAGATAATACCTAGTAGATGACTAGGTGTATACAAATACAAAAATCTTGAATATTATGTTGTCTCTACATATACACAGCTTTTTAATGTTATCAGTATGTTATTAACTTATTGGTAACCTTACCAAAAGATCCCAGGTCTCGTTTTTAATTCGAATCTCCATAATACGCATGAACAGAGTTTGAGAACGTGAGTTCAAGTCCCAGGCGTTCTTGTTCACTTTTAACTTTCAGATTGGGTCTTTAGTCCTGTATAGTAGTAGGGCCTTGAAATAGAAGTTTTTATACAAGAGGTGCATCGGGTGTGTTATATTACATATGTCACATTTCAGACAATTGATTGTGTCGGTTATGACACCTCTGCCTATCCTCTTGCCTGCCTAAGGGATGGCAAAAAGTTACACAGTCCTTTAATTCAGACTATATACGTCGGTAAAAGATATGCCTCTATAATTCTCCTCACATGTTCATTTCACATGATTTCCAGACGTATCTTGTAACTATTTAATTTATTGGGTACTCCAACCATTCGAACTAATAACGTAAAGAACCAGCAGTGATTATATCTTACACCTGCCACTGAGATCACGAGTCTAGACACCACGTGGGAAGTGGTGCAGTTGCTATGCATTTTTTGCTCAAGAATTATTTGCACTATCATAGCTATGTTTAGAACTTAGCCATTGTGACATTGTAAAATATCTCGATAATTCGTAAAAAAAAACAGGTTTCGACGACTGAGTTCTCGGTTAAATATGCATAATATACTATATAAAATCTATGATTTTGGGTACTTTCATTATTCTTTTTTGGACTAATGATTCTATTAAATCATCCATATAAAGTTCTAAGTGGAGAATATTCCACACGTCTTTATACATATTTCTCACATAATAAATGAAGACGAATTTAAAGTGAATTATACTGGAGTGAGCAAGGATATGTGTGAGGAAATTTATGAAAATATTAAGCCTTTCATGCCAACTCCTAAGAGAAGAAGTGATATATCACCACAAGTATGTATAGTTTCAACATGAATGATGTAACCAAGATTTTGTAAAAATTATTTGATTGAAAAGAGTGTCCATGGAGGTTCTTGCCGATTCTTTTCCATAGAGATCTACGCCTTGTAATGGGCAACTACAGTACTTTCACAAGTTATAATACCTTGTGACTGTGACTGTAGCTTCGCTTTCTTTGTTTTTCTGACATTCAAAAGTGCCTGTAATGGTTGAAATAAATGCTTTGAGTTTGAGAATAAGTATATTCTTTGCATTTCATTTTTTTGTTCCGACTGGAGGCCTTGTGCGTTTAGCTTTCGAATACAGGTCGCGAGTTTGAACTACTGGTTGATTTAATTGTGTAGTTGCAACTTCCAGGGTATTAATTACTATACAATTGAGTGTTTATAAGAGTTACAGAGAAATCACATACTTTATTTACCATAATAAGATTATCCTAGTAAGTACATAAGATGTAAAGTACCTATGTACTTTTCACTCACATTTAAATATCCGTTGGGCCATTAAACTATTAAAGGAACCTAAAAATTTGATTGATTTGTTCTGGAGTGGCGACCGCGAACTGGAAGACGTCGCGTTGGAAGGCCTCCCACTAGGTGGACGGATGACCTGGTAAAGGTTGCGGGGATCCGCTGGATGCGAGTCGCACGGGACCGGTCAATGTGGCGACACTTGGGGGAGGCCTATGTCCAGCAGTGGACGTCTTTCGGCTGAAATGATGATGATGATGATGAAAAATATGATTGATGAGTATTTTTTATATTGGTGTGTCTGGTTTATCTCATGTTTTAATTTAATCTGTATACGCACTAAGTATATCATCGAGTAAGTACTGAATCATAACCATCAACAGATCTGAAAGAAAATACAGCTATCGCGTTCTGGATTCCGCGGAATTTGTGTTATAACATTTGGTCTTATGAAACCAGTTGTGTAAACAATGTATTATTAATGTATGTATTTAAGAACCACGTGGTTATTAGAAGGCACTTACGTTTGTTACGCTTGATTACAGTGCACTATACATTTCCCGATTGAAGTGGGCAATAACACCAAAGTACATTTTCAAGGTGTTTATAAAAAGGTTATCAAAAGTAATTCCTAAGAAAACTGTACATTCTCACTCAAGAATAAAATAAAATGAAATTATATTCACTTTTTTGTTTCAGTTTGATAATAACTACAGCCAAACTGAAATCTCTACGTAGGTACATGATATGTATAAAAATATTTTTTTTTTAGTAGCCTGTACTGTCCCACTGCTGGGCAAAGGCCTACCCCAATTCCGTCCATGTGCTCTTTTCCCGTTCCTTCTCGAACCTGCCTTGGCGGTACAAGTCCAGACCGTCTTATATTTATGTCCGCAGCTGAACCTCTCTTAAAATATGAGCCTGTGTATGAGCCCTTTATAAGCCTGTTTAAGGACATAATTAAATACAGACTTCGAATTAGTGATCACAGATATATCTGTTATTATCGCTCAAGAGGATTGGTACATAAGCAGTTATTTATGTAATCAGATTTTGCGAAACTATACTTCCCAAAAGGTATACTCGTAAAAGCCCTCCTAATTTTTAAAACTATGTGTCTGTCCCAGAGAATGGGCAGCAGCGTTCTCTGTGCTTTTTTTAACAACTGTACTGCGATCGCCAACCCGCCTGCCAAGCGTGGCGATTATGGCAAAACCCGCCCCTTTGAGGGAGGCCTATGTCCAGCAGTGGACGTCTTTCGGCTGAGATGGTGATGGTGGTGGTCTGTCCTCACTGGGAAGGGCCTTATTTTAAGTAACAGAGTTACAGTTGAGTAAAAGAGAGAAGGAACCATGGACCGGATGGTATCCGTAACCTACCCATAAGCACAAGTTTAGAAGCCTGTAAAATGGGTAACTAACTATTTTACAGACTGTAAACAAGTTTCCTCAGTTTATTTCGACGAAATAAGTTTATTTCAATTTTACATTGCTCGCGGATTCCTAAACAACATGGACGACCACATGAACGCGGGACGTAAATAGAACATAAAACTATAAATACCAGCATAAATCATTTCGTAATTACTCAAAATCTACGCAGACATCCGAAGCGGCTTTTTTTTTCATGTTTACGTATTCGTACAGCAATATTTTACCTAGAGCTGTCTACAGATACGAAAACAATGTCATCTTCATTTGAGTATTAGAGTGCGACGGTCCTTCGCGGAGAACAAGGTCGTAACGGCCTATAACCGGACCAAGGCGCACATCACTCGTGGCTATGACGAGACAAATGAATATTTGGCCTTTTTATGTATTCCAGATCATGTTCTTCTCAATGCTCTTCATCTTGAAGGTCCCTCTCGTGCTTCATCGACCTTTATTGCTATGGAAACCGTATTGCGTATTGTCTCCAACAACCATTTTTTATGTAAACTGGGATGATGGATTACTTCTAAGTCTGTGACAGTTAAAAATATGTCACACTTTTATTTATTTAACTATTATTAAGACAGCGAGAGGCTCGTGGCTAAATCATAACAGCCACACGGGTTGATATTCATAGGTTAATCAATGCTTGACAATGTCGCATGGGCACTCATAGGTCCACTCAGGTCCATGGTCCAACGATAGGTCCATCCCTAACACAAGGAGACTCCTTCATGCCTCGAATAGTACGTCAAGCCTTTGGTCCCGACTGTCTTTTATAGATCTTTAATCTTGTTTATAGGTTGTCAAAAGCTAGAAAATCTAACAACCAGTCTTACCAAACTAACAAACAAATAGAGACCAGATAAGCAGTCGCTCCATGTAAAACACTGGAATTCAGGTGCACCCGGTAAGACTGATAGCAGACATTCTAACACAATAGCACCTTTACTACCTTAATTTTATAAGCTGGACTTGAATAACTTCAATCGAGAAATTAGATATTTTACTTACCTATTTACTTTCTTGCCTAGAAAGGAGCTAGGTGACTGCTGAGATGACGAGTAAAAAGAAGAAGTCATGCTGACCTCAAACAAATTGGGATGAGAGCAGGAGAATGATGATGATGACTTACCTACTTACTTTTATTTTGACTCTTAACAAGCCTGTGCTAAGAGCTATAATAGCTATCATATAGTACGATAGAACCAGAGAAATATTAAGATAAACTTCTTCCAAATTAAGATGTGTACCTACAAGAACATGGTAGTCCAGTTAAGAAAATCTGTTTTTAAGGACTCCCCTCTCTCTCTCTCTCTGTTTTTAAATTCCGTATTCATGCAAATTTGAGTTAAGTTCTCCTGCATTGCTCACCACTCTACCCGGTCTTGGGCCTCCCGTATCTCTCTTGCTTGATTCCGTCTTGTTAGTACAAAAATAAGAACTTTTCGTCATGTTAACTCGACAGAGTAAATTAAAACGGAAATGATAAATACTCTGAATATGTGCCGTGACTCCGTGAGCTCAATACGCTTGCAACATCGTGAGTCATGCCCTAATTTTAAATATACAAGCATGTAAACAATCTTGTTTTGTTACAAAATGATTGCAAGGAACCTTCAGTGCCGTTTGCTATTCTACATTACACACGTCTCCTTCGATTTTATCAAAGGAGACCCAAATGTAAGCAAAATACTCATCATACTAAATAGGTTTTGTTCCTGTTTCGTTCAACTGAGTATCTAAGTTATGCGTAATGGTAAGTCAATCCATTGATTTCAAAACACTCATTTAATAAAGATTAAATTTTAATTAACTGTTTTGTAGAGCCACACAGGAGGTCAGGGTTAAACCAAACAAAAACAGACGATTTATTGTTTGCTTTATTAAAACACCCTCCACAAATTCATCAATAATTACATACACTCGGGTACACCACTATTATATCTAGTATTTACAAATAATTTATTACATATTTACATCGCTCATCGCCAACTCCGGTATGTTGGCTAATATATCGAACTATGTATTAATCTATGCACTTTATCAATAAATAATAATTCGTTTAAAATAAAACTAATTTTCCGGTGACTAGAAGAAATAGAACGACACAATTCCGTTACGGCTTGCGGAAATATTTTAAAATTCATTGGATTAATACATTTTATATTTCATTTAGGTATCGACGAATTAAATACATTATATTTTTATAGGACAACATTTAAAATTAATTTATATTCCTTTACTTCAATTCTTCACTGAATCAGTATACCTTTATTAAACGTATACAATCGGAATGTTATTTACAATCGTATCACACAAAATCTTCATTACAATAAACTATCTAAAACTAAACACCCGTGTACATGTAACAGGTAACTTGTACGTTCAACTGATTTGTTACAATAAATACATCTAATAATTCATTTAGACAGTTCATTATTATTGCGACATACTTTAATGGACACGAATTGGCACTTGGAATGTTTTACGCGCAATCGAAATCAAAATCGCAATCTCTTCATCTAGATATCACTTCAGAAAGTTCTCACTTGGCACAGTGTAACCTGGAATGTTAATGAAATGCAGGCGGTGTGGGTGCAGAGAGCGGGGTGGTGGTGCGGGTGGGGCAGCGGCGCGCTCCCCGTGGACTCGTCGCGCCACGGACGGTGACTCAAGGCGACGCTGCTACGCCCATTAGAAAAGATGGTTGTTTGTTTTGGCGAGGGTGCCGAGGTGGTCCGACAGCAAATAGTTGGGTGGCGCGACGCCGAGGAGCGGGAAACCGGAGGGCTGGCGCAGCAGGCCGCAGCTGCTGGCCCACTTGCCGCCGCCGCTGCCGCTCACCGGCGGCAATCCCACGTCGCCTCCCACACCGTTCAGCTCCTCGCACAATTTGTTTGCTGCACAACAGATAAACATATCAATAGAGTATTATAGTATTGTCTCATTTTAAACAAAGTATCGATACATAAACGCAATAACTTCACGTCCATTAAACATTACTGTCGTCGGGAAACTAACATCGAATGGATATAAGTATAATGCTGATATTCTCACAACTGAATCCAAACAAGCAAAACTTGTGCGCACAAATCTGCACGAATATGAAATCAGACTGCAGCTCGACGGGCGAATATGAAATAATCGTGGTAACACAATTAAGCGCTAATCACCTAATCCTTGCTGCGCGGCTCCGTTGTTTATTCAAGCCTGAGTGACAATCGCGCGCACAATTAGCGCAAATGAGCCGAAGTGAAAATCTGGCGCGGTGGCGGCGGCGGCCTAATGTGATTAATACGACCACAAGTCCGCCATTACCCGGTGAACCACCGCGCCTAGTTCAGCCTATATGAGATGCTGTACCGAATGTTCTATATCACAACTGTTCTAACACTTTCTAGTTCGTACTTTACTATTTTGATGGAAAATTAAGATGGGCAGCTGAGATTTCTTAAAGTAACCATATTCTGTGTACTTATTACAATCTAGGTTAACGTGGTTGTAAAATGGTGTTCAGGAAATTATTCAAAGGTCTCAAATGACATATTAGACAGTAACATTTTTCTGGTTTTTAAGTTCCGGGATTATGTCCACAATCAATGCAGGCAGTTGTTGACTTGCAATGTAGAAAGATTTTGCAGTTTTCGAAGCGACGCTTATTGCAATCAGTACGTACAGTCAGGATTTCTAACCTAACTTGAGTTTTCCAATTCCAATGCAAATCGGTCGGTGATAATATATATTTTTTTACTATCAACACGTGTATCTAATTTTAAAAGTGTAAATAGAAAAAAGTTTGTAATACTTCGTCGGGTTTTTTAAACGAACGAGCCCAAAAATCTTCCGAAGATTTTATAAATCTAACACAGATGTAACTCATAATATTATGTTGGGTTCTATTTGTGGCAGAAACGGCGCAGACTTGTTTATATAAACCGATACCAAGTTCATGGAAAATTCGCCTTGTATCGAGGCTAACTACCTATGTAGCTAACAAATGAAAGTTTTCAGTATTTAGGCTTCGCGTACCTACGTCGCAAACATCCGAAAAAATGAGATCTAAAGGGTGTAAATTGACCCTTAAGGAAACCGAAAGGTACTTTTTCTCCCCATCATTGTGATCATTTACTTGTCCTGGACCATTATTGAGAACCTACTAGTTACGGAGACATTAAAGGTTCAAACTTTTTCACAAGTTTTTTTTTAATACTAGTTTTTAAGTTCACAACTGCCGCCTGGTGCTTTTTACTTTAAATACCTCCATGATCCCTTTACATCATACATCTGTATTGCATCTACCAGCACAATGTTTCGAGTGCGTTACATTGAGTCCTACCCAAAAACGTGATATATCACCCCAAAAAGACGTCGTTTTCTAGCAAAAAAAAATACATAAAATAATGACTATCTGTACAGTGGGCATTATAGGCTGTTGTACTATACTGACTACTGTAGGTAAAGATCGATTTTCTATACATATACTGTTCCCGAATCTGCTGCATAAAAACTTGTTGCTAATAAACAACAAGTTGTTGTAGTTGGTTTTCATTAATTAGTGAAGATCTAATGTGGACTAGTTTTATTGTTAAGTCTGAAAGCTTTTCACTATCAACATTTTTCGAAACGATTTTATTTTAATCTTTATGGTTTTTTTTTTTGTAGGAGGTACACATTCCTAAGCCATGCCGCATTGTATTAATATACTATACAATAGAATCACGATTCTATATTTAAGATCCACTAATTCGAAGAGCTGTATATATTTTGTCGAAAGCAGCCTTGTTGTATTCGCCCACGTAAACATGTGAGCTGAAATAGTCCGTTGGGCTCTCTGATTGGTCACCCACCATGACTCACGCTGCTATAATTTCAGCGATCAATGTAACATTGGTAAGATATGTTGCCCAAAAATATTTCGTGACATCACTATTGGAACGAAAATATTCGATTGGAACGTAAGAAAATAAAGTACGAACGTACTTAGGTAGGTAGCGATATTTTCTCAGAAGAATGTTGTTATAAAGCTGTGTAAGTAATTACTGCAAAATGTAAATATATTCTTTGTAAATCTCTGCCACACTGTTTGAGCTGTAACTAATTAATCTATCCAAACTGAAACAAAGCGTGCAGACGTCTAAATTATTATTTGTCGTTCATTTCCCCGGAAAGCTCACCGCTTTTAAAAATGTTCTCATTAATTTAAACCTGCCATCAATTAGTAGCTGAAGTTGACGTCTCTTTATCCCACAAAAAAAAGTTTTAGTGCATTAAAAAGAAATAGTAATTTTTACGTATCCCATCATACAGTTGCCAAAAAAATTAACAAAAATAAATATTGACTCACATTACAGACCAAACATCAAACCAGAGAAATATTCTCGCAATTGATATTATTAAATGAGCATGGATATTTTTTACTTGTCGGGTACTAAACGTCAAGCGGACGTATTAATGATAAAATTTATTTAATTTAATGTCTCTTGCAATTTGAGGAACTCGTAATGTCGAGTTAGCTCGTCAACCTACGCGTAGATATGTTATTTTATATTTTTGTCCCAAGTTTTACTGGCTGTTTGTAGCAGAAACTATGGTATAAGTATTCTTTTAAGGAAAAGTATTGTTGTCTAAAACCTCTGTGAGCTCATTCACTGATTTATTCGTACGCCCTATATTTTTGTTCCTCATATACTGAATAGGAGGAGCCGATCAATTTTGAAGATGTCGCCGCCTAAATGTGTGCCATTATTGTATTAAAAAGCAACGCCTTTAGACAGAGGATCCAAAACTTGGCAATCAGCAATATTAGCGATTGGGTGTTCCTTTCTGTGTATGCTCATTAAAATGTGCTCGTTAACTTCACCAGGAATCACGATGTAGGTAACGGTACGTGCAGATGTAACATCACAAACAAAAGTCGATCATTAAAGTACTATTTCCGTCGCCATACCCCTACACAAATAGTTGATCAAATGTGACTTAATGTTGTAACCCGCTAAATCTGGCGATGACGTCAACATCTCGGCAATAAGGTAAACACTGCGTTCGCATCACTACCAGTGGTATGCGACTGAAAAAACTGAACGGTTTACAAAAGTGTTCTGCGATATGTATGGTTTTAAACGTATCTTGGTTCTGTATGAAACAGTATCTCTGAATTGCCTCATACGTTAGGTTACGCTTAGGTCGCTAGAACTTCGGGTTATGAATTTCAACCAACACTCTAGCCATAACCAAGTCCCAAGTCATTGCCTGATGACTATAAAACCAATTAATCATTTGACGGATTTATGACGACGACGACGACATTAAATAGTTGCGGACCTGGTCAGACTGAAAGCGGAAGGCGGAGTCAAAGTATTGTGGCGAAGCTTGAGAAAGGCCTATGTCCACGTCCAGCTGTGTCGAAACTGCGGGTTTTCCTCTATCTGTTTATTCTGCATCACTTAAAACTACGCTACTACTTAAAAGACTCAAATCTCGAACATGGTCTTCATTTGATTGAACCACGATAATTCCTGGACTGTAAAAGAGATTGTGTTGTATATAGAGACCTCTGATTGTGTTGTATAACCTCAAAGTATTCAGATAGAAAACGACTTCTTCATCTAGTTTTTACACCGAGTATCAGAAATAATATCATTACATTAATTAAACAACGAGACTCCGAACAAAGTACTCAAAGACATTCCAAAAAGTATCAACCTAACATGATAAACAACTTACGATATCTACCTGCCGAGGTGATAGGCTTTAGGTCTGGCGGCGACAGATGCGGCAGCGCGTGGTGCGCTGGCTGCGGCGCAGGCGCAGGGGGCGGATGTGGTGACGAGGCGGGCGAGGAGGGCTTGTCGCGCTTGCCCTCTGCCTTCACTGGTGCCTCACCCGCCTTCTGCTGGGCCAGGCGCTCTTGCTTGCGGAACTTCGCACGCCGATTTTGGAACCATACCTGAAAATGTAAGAAAGGCTTTCAGTGTATTTGTATCATTGCAGACTAAACACAATCAAGGTCCTACGGATCACTCTCGTTTTTATTTATTACCAATTGACGTCGTACCTATTTCAAGCCTGTTCTAAATTCCAAATTGTACAAAATCATTCTGAGAACACCGCAGAAAAACAGCTGTAATCGTTTTGAAAGTAATGCTTCAGGAGAAGGCGCCGCGTATGATTTAAAATCTATAAACTTTTTAAAGTACATAGTTAACTAGCTACGCTTAGAATCAAATCTGAAACAGGTAGCCCTCCAGCAGAAAACAAAGTTATCGTCATAAGTAACACAATAACTAAGTTGCCAGCCATATTAGCCGTTTAAGCCGTAGAACCAATGTCAGTTGAAGTAAGACCGGGAACCGAAAGACGTAAGGTCTTAGTCGTCAGTCTAATCAAAGACCATCGTCGCAGGGTGACTGGTAGCAGCTTAATGCGAATCGAGTTGAACGGCGTGTTATTGGAGAAACCTATGTCCAGCATCGACTGCTGTAGGATGATAATGATGATAATAAAATAGCAAAACAAAGTCATCATCGTTTCCACGAAACCACTAAAGCCTAAAACGAGAGGTAAACAAGTCCCTAACAAATACTTCTGCAGGTATGTATGTATGTAGGTAGCTACTGCTTTGAACAACAGTCAGGTATACCCAAAATTAAAATCCGAACACCAATGAAGCGAAAAGCATCGTAAACAAAACCAAATACGTACAATAAAAAATATAATGAAAACGCCAGTAGCGGACGTGGGCTCGGATGAGCAAACAAAGTTAGCGCTCGACCGGACTAATGGGAACGCATCCCATGCATCGAGCGCCAAATTTTAATGCAAACCGTTTTATATTCGTTCGGATGCGCGCAAATCCGAATTGATCATAATTCGATTTGGTGCGAAAGATAATTGCAACTGCCACTGGCGCTGATTGAGCACAGAGTAAAAAATGCTCGGTCGACGTACGCGGCTGCGCCCGCTCCCGTCCCGCCTACTCTGTGACCTGCACAATCACACGCACCATTGTTTGAACATCGCAGTTCGCTGATGATGTTTGTTCACCTTTACACATATTTCTTCATTTCGCTGCCATCACCGAGATCCACGTAGAATGCTTAATTATCTGTTAATGTGTGTACGCTCTTAATGAGCTACTTTACTGTCTACCGAACGGTACCTACAATTACATCATTTGTCAGCGTTTATATATCCAGCTGTAGAATAGAAGCAGTTTACATGTTCATGCCTATTTTCCTTTGAGCCGAGTAAAGTCTACGTAGAGTTGAGTGATTTAACAGATTTACAGTGACTACAAAGTTAACCTGACTTCAATGACATCACAAGCCGATATAAACTCGGTACTCGCTAATTGGTTTATTATGATGAACACAAACAAATATTAATAATAATTACTCGCCGCCTACATACTTCTACGTAAATTCTCCTTGGCAGTGATCATGACAAACGTTAATGACCTGCTTGTGTTCTAGAAACATTTCGAATGCTTTATTACTGTTTCACTTGAACAGTTGTCGGCAGATTCCCAAAGCTGGTCTGCTGCTCTATAAATATTTGGGTATATTATGGTGTGACAATTTTCATATGTGTAAGGAATTATGTGGAGATGCACATTGCACATGTGGCGTGACTAAACGCTAAACGTGTACCATTGACATTGAAACACAAGATATATTGATGCTACTTTTGTTTCGTGTAGGCAGTTAGTCGTATGTCAGTGCGACACAGGTGCTGCACTGCTGGCTGGAGTGCCGCATCCGCGTGCATGTCATCGCCGCACTGACGGCCGCGTCACGTCAGTTATGACATATTGATGCCGCTCGATCTCGTTATAGCACGCTAATGTGATGATGCGGCCCACTCGCGGACGAACGTGACTTTGCCTTTCATACACATCATCGTGATTTACAAGATGTTTGCGCCAACACTACACTCGACAAGGTTCACTGCGATTTCCAAATTTAAAACAAATAATGATAATCCACTGACTAATGTGTATTTGACAGTTAATTATTTTCATAACGATGTATACAGCTTCTTCTATCATTTGTTAAACAGTAAATGTACCGCAAATCGCTTTGAATATAGGTCATTGTTAGACTTCATAGTCACAGTGATTACTCATACAAAAGACCTCGACGCTCAATATCGACGAATTAACGTTATAGTTCGAAATAAATGTACCTAATAAAGGGCGTATAATTGTATTTAAGTGTTTATTATAAGTCTTAGCATTAGATTTATTATATCGCAATATTCAAAAATACTTTTTTTAATGTTTTTTTGGTATTTAACTAACGTGTTTCCTTGTTGAATCCATTTTCTCACAAGTGCAACGATATCAGCACTTGAAATGTTTCTAGAACGATTGCACGCACTCATAGTGCCTTTTTTTTTTTTTTTTTTTTTCCGGATGGGAAATTATCAAATGACCCCCCTCGCTCTGGGCGGAGCGGAAGGGAGTGTCAGACTTGTACTGACTAAAACCCATCCATGTTCCTTCTTTGCCTTTGTGTTCCAGGGCCACGGTATCTCTTTCGAACAGTCCCGCAACTCATAGTGCCTAACTGGGTACTTATGATCGTAGTACAAAAGAGTAAAAACAATACTTGTCAAAACAGGTTTGACAAGTATTGTCAAACCTGTTTCTAACTAATCCACACAGAAACAAACATTCCTTGTTTAGTCTAAACCACTGTCATCTGTTAACAGTTTTGAGGTAAGGACCTCGATTTAAAAACATTCAAACATGTACATTTCAGTGTATTACAAATATACCGTTATTGAAGCTAAACAATCTAATCAAAACAGAGCCAAAAACAAAGTATACGTGCAGTGTTTCGCGCTAGATTTGTTCAACAAATGAAGTCGAAGATTGCTGAAGTTCATCATTTCGTTGGATCTAAGAGAAAATCAGTGCTGCCGAGTGGAAAGGTCCCACGTAGATACGTGCCCGGCTTAACCAAGCGGCAAGCTCGCCGGCGCCGGGACTAACGAACACACGGCTCGGCTGATTGGAGCCCGAGCTCGAGCCACGGCAAGCCGATCGCCCCCAGCACCACGCCTTCCGCATTATTTCCGAATTGGAAAAAATCAAAGCTCCCACAACGTATGCGGCATCCGCAAACAAACAAATAATACAAAACCCACCGTCAATACAAATGAGTACCGATACGACGGCGAGCGGAATGCGAAGTCGAAGTGAAGCCGAGCGTATGCCCGAGGCAAATAAACGTCCGACGATGTGTTTGTAGGAATTCGTTGCGATGTTTATCGAATGTGATGCGTGCCCCTAATGTAAATACTTTGCCAAAAATTCCTACCGATATGGGCCATAAAATCATTTTGTGAAGCTGATCCCTCTGAACGAATTAACGAGTGGAACTTTGTAGTCGTAAATCGAACGGCTTTCGATATATAGTGGCACATAAATGTACAAACAAACGGCAATAATAAATATCGGGCGGGCAATTAAGCGCAGGGTTGTTGGGACAATCGAGCACAGCATCGAAATGCACTTTGCAAATGAACCGAATTGGGCGGCGAGGGCGGCGCGAGGTGCGACCCGGCAAATGTAATTAAACACAAGTGCTCTCGCGCTGCAGATGCACGGCCCATAAGATACTTGGCCATACAATTGAACTGTAATTATCGTGAAATCAATACAATTTTCATTAACGTGAATTGATGGAGTTCGTAGCAAACCAACTACGCAGATGGAACAATTTACTTTTTCGTAGACAATTTCGAAATTGCTTCATACCTTCGTCGTCATCTATTACGAAATTTTGTTTTCCTCTTCAGCGTATCTTATCGTATTAGGAACTTTTATATAGTGTACCTGTACATGCGACTGCCAGCCCCATCGGACCTGATAATGTAAAACGTAACAACACGAAATTAATTGAACTATTTTAACCAGTTCCGGAGTTAGGTAACGACAAAATATGATGGAACATTCAGACATCGTACATATTTATCTCTCAAGCTCTCTAATTAGATACTTTCTTACAGACTGAAATCTGACACACTCCGTCAATAAACATCCTCCAGTGTGCCACACACCTCACAATTTGGTGAATCAATTTTTATCATTAAAAATTCTAAATTACTGAGCGGCATGTGTCTGGGAGCTATAATTATAATTTTCTAATAAGCCTAGTATTCCAACAACACGGTCATGAGGAGGCTCCGAAACTATAGATCTAATCCATGTTAATTTTTCTTTAAATCTTTGTTTAAAATATTCTTTCTCAACATGACATTTATTTTTATACCTAGGAAATATTTGCATATAATCCTAGGTTCATGTTTTTTTTCCCTTCCCCCAACAATACCTAACTTTGCTAAACGGTCAGCTTAGACATTACCCTTTATACCAAATTTCATTGTTTTGTGCGTTAGAAAGTGGCTCAAAAAATACATATTTTTGCTACGAAACTTGATACTGCATTAAAAGGGTTACTAAAAATAATAAACCGGTGAAAATAATTCGGCGACTGGCAAGGAACCTGTCATATACCATCAACCAATGCACTGAACCGATTGATAAACTAGACACTCACAGTCTTGAGTGATGCCAAAGCAATTAGCTTTATTACCCCTTAATTTAACGGATCATAATTTTCCTGAAAACATTCAAATAAATCAACGATCACTAAATCTTGGTAACCTTGGGGTGTAAAGTTGCAACAAGTCCAGAGTTTAGCTTTTGGCAATAACTACGCAGTATTTTAAAACATCGGATAATTAAAACGGAATTACTTGTTTTGCGTTAGGGATAGAAACACACTGCTTTTTCAGCCAACGTGATGAGGTATCTATTTTTAAGTTATTTGTAAATTATTTCTCCAAGATAGAACTCTAAGAAGACATTGGTATCTGCCTGATTCCTGTGTTTATGCGAACAAAAGTTTTGTTTACCCAAATTGGTAGAAAAGTTAAAGTGGATGTTAGTAGAATAGGCGACAAGGTGAAAGTTTTACCGATAAACACTATTCCTTTTGTTCCACAACGATTTTTTTTTATTGAAGGGTATTGGTTCGTTTAGTTAACAGTACCTGACTCATACATACTTATATGTAAATTTTACATATATATTAGGTTAAGTAGGTAATCGGAAAGTCAAAAAGTTTTTGCAACATTTAAAATTTACAGTGGTAGTTAAAATGTAGTTACAGTGTTTAGTGTGTTGAAAATAAACAGGTTTTAAAATAAATGTAAGTCGGTACATGTATGTACCTTCCTAAATGTGAAAAACGTGTAAAGCTTGTTGGTAAGCTTTAAGTTAATTCTGCCATATACCAGCTCGCCTCATTCAAATCCGTAAGGGGTAGTTTAATACAGTTCCCTCGGCAAACAGTGGCAAGCAACAATGGTTGAGTATTAAAATAAACAGAGCGGCGCGTCGCCATGTGGCTCGGTCGTGGCGAGCAAACACAACACAGACTAATGTATTCAGAGGCTGCACATACAACGCCCGCGCCCGGCGCCGCCTCCAACTTCACTTTGATTTACTAATTAACCCATGACTTGCATAACTTCACTTGCAACAACATCACAATCAAACTCTTGTACCTATTCCATTATACTTCGTACATCATTTCTCATCAAGTTAGCTAGGGGGAGCTTACAGTCATCTGTTCAGCCGATTATTCGCGCTTCAATATAAAAAATATGAGCGCAGTAAACGTAGTGGAATCGAAAACGATTAGTAGTAAGAGTAGTGTTCAACCTGCTGGTATACAAATGCGTTTATCATATCATAATGATGTCTGTCCCAAAAATACAGTAATAGATAAAAAAATATCCTTATTGCTCCAACGCTAACGACACAAAACTACTTTCCTATTTGTACTTCTGGTCAATCCATAAGGAAAATGATAGTAAAGGGCCTTTAAAAACACTTTGATCATAGAGGATCCCCGGAGTCCTGTACAAATAAAATACATATACCTAAGAGTTATTTACTGAAACGCTGTAAAGCTCCGGAACAGAACTAGCAAGAAGCGTCACTAATTGGCAAGTTAAAGCTATGAGCAATAAATAAAGGCTCGCTCGCCATGTGTCGGTGTTTGCGCATTCAACTAGCGTTATGTGCAAAGGTTGGAGTCGACACGGCCGTCTTTATTTGACACGTTGTCAGAGGGCGGCCCTCCGGCCCTCTACCCTCAGGCGTATGAAAAACGTGAGGCCGCGCGGAATGATCTAATTGTATTCATTAGCCGGGCCAGGCCGCGCAAATATTGACACGAGCGGGACGCGCTGGTTCGGGCCGAGCGCACCGAGCTTTGATCATAACCGATAGTTACGTACCAAGGTACCAGGTGATATGTACTCGTAGCTCGGAACTTACTTGTTACGTTGGAAGGTTATGGGATATTTTTGCTAGGTTGAATATATAGAAGTAATGTGTTAAAATAGGACTACTTTACGCTTTACCTTTTAGACATGTTGGAACAAATATTTAAGTTGAAATTTAAAAGGAGTATGGGCAACGAACCGGGCGGCGAACTATGGCTATGTGCCCAAAAATTCAATAGCCATAAGGTAATACATCAATGAAAAGAGTTTTCATGGTAAATGTGTGTTTTGTTTTATTCGTAAGCCTCGTAGCTACTGCGCTTCGAAACCTATGAGAAACCTATTACAGTGAAGAAGACTGAAGAGATATTAAATACGTGTAAACCACTGAGTTACTTCATTGCTAAGATTTACCTAAAGCCCAACTGATAACTATACAGGGTGTAAACAGACTCTTCACATAGCCGTCAACCAAGCATTCTGTACACCAAACTAGTAACTTAACGCTAAAATTATTGCTGGGAATCGACTTTTTTTTTTAGGGTAGGACTCGATGGAAAGCACTCAAAGCATTGTGCTGATGGATGGATTGAATAGTACGGGGGTCGTGGAGGTGTGCAAAGTAAAAATCTTACATTAAAAACATGTATTTAAAAAAACTTGTGAAAAAGTTGGAACCCTCAATATCTCCGTAACTAGAAGATTTCCAGGTATGGTCTAGAACAAACAAATGATCGCAAAGACGGGGAGAACAAGTGTCTGTTAAGGGTCCATTTACACCCTTAATAAGTATCCATCATGATAAGATAGAAGAAACTAGATGAATTACATGCAAATGACAATCACAATAATAATGAATATGGTCACAATATCAAACTGAACTTTCAAGAGTTACTTTAGTAGTGTTAATCTGAAAACGTAATCTAGATTATAAAAGTTAATTAATTTATTACCATATTTTAAAATCATAAAGCTAATCTAAACACCATGAGCTAAAAATAATTAGATACCAATTTCATTGAAAACAGAGTGGGTCTGCGTAAAGTAAAGCTAATACAAAATAAATCAATCGTCAGGCCGACGCGGTCGAGCGCGACCAAACATCGCCAGCACACCCCACTGTTTATACTTAGCGGATGAAAAGGCAACACCGAACGCCCCGGAATAATATTAGCTACCCTCAATAAGCCATTGAAATCTATCAACTGAGCACCCGCAACACGAAAACCAACTCTATCCTTAACACGCTACAGTTCAATTTCAATTGTTCACACAATCTTTCTACGTCGTTTTGGATTGGTAATATTTTTTTTACTAACTGGTAACATGTGTTAACATTTGATGATAATCCAGGATTAACACATCATAATAAAGAGATGAATGCATCGTTTATTCAGGCCGTATGTCGGCGCTATTTCGATGGTGTTTAGTGAATGACAGGTGTGCTGACGCAACTCATCTTATTTGATTGGATTGGATTTAACTGGGTCGCCTAAAGACTTTACATTAATTATAATGGTGTGATATGTGTTAACAGTCGTTGTTGTTGTGTTAATGTGCGATTTGCTTAAGGGGTCGTGGTTTAAACGGACGTATACTGAATGCCAGTAAAGGTCAATTCTTTTGTATGAAATGTCTGTATTCCTTGACTATCTTGAAAAGAAAACCCAGCAATATTTTTTCCACAAAACGATGTCTAAAATAACATTTCATATTGAGATACTGAATATTTTAGAATTATAGAAATTGTAATACGGAATAAACAGGCACAATCACATCTTGTTTCTGATGTTGAGGTCAATATATTTTGAACTCTATTAAATCTCTATAAACTCTAACACGTTCATAAATTCTATAACGGCAATATGAGGATGATAATGACGTCACACGACACGACAGATGTGAGCAAAGCGCACGGTCCATTACTTGTCACCCCTATTATCGCGAGCTAAGTAAATAAACATCGGATCAACTATTAACTACAAATATATGACGTTTTGATGCACTTCCATCAACATTTGCGACAATTTATAGTATTAATAAGGGCCAGACGGTGATTATTTTGTAGACCCTTAAACAATCGAACATGATTGCAGAATTTCTAAAATGTTTCTAATTAATCCATCATTTTACGAAAGAGAACAATGAAACTTTGTTTGTAACAACTTTAGTAAATACTTACAGGAAGGAAGTTAAAACATAATAATAATGCATACCTCCTATGGCTTTTACATCCATTATCGAAGGCGTAAACTAGCTTTCTTTCAGGCGAAGGTTTTAGGTAACAAATGTCTCATTTTGAATTCAAATTTTTGAACAGATAAAGAAACAATTTACAGGAACCGTTTGACATCTACAGGCAAGATTACAAAATACAAACATCATCATTATTCTTTTTTTTTATTTTTTTTTTTACTAGAGGTCTTGTTTTTACTACTGGCTGATTTTGTTAAAAAAATCAAAGAAAAGCCAATTAGTTACGGAGAAAGAAACGAAAAAAATAAAATATATAGCATATGTCGATTATTTTCAGGAAGAATTGCCAGTAACGCTTGAAGATATAAAACCAAAGAGGTTTTACTATTCGCAATGCCCAAAATCACAAATGGAGATAACAACAAAACAATTAATCATTCGTAATCGATATCTAACTTCCCTAAACCATTCACTCGGTTCCCTACTGGGCTTTTCAATTAAAAATGTAACAGATTTGAATCGATTTTGACGAATCACCATGATTGGTCCGAGTGGCCGCTTCCGCGAGACAATGCCTATAATCAGTTAGATCGTGGCACGCGACACGACAAATAGCCGATACCGATCGGCAGATGTTTGGTTAGAACTGTCTCCGATCATTTACTTTATTGATTGAATTTTGAATCATCATCAACGACAAACCGTGATCCTAGTGTAAACGTAACATAATTATGCAAACGATTTTTGAATCAAAAGTATAGGCATTTTAGTTTAAATTTAGAAGGCAAGCACAATTCGTATCAACCATAGATATGTTTTTAACAACACACTCACACACTCACCGCCCGCCGCGCTCTCTCTCTCTGTCACTTTTTTGTCTTTTGATCTGTATATTATAGAACAGTAGCAGTTCGCCCGCGACTTTGTTCGAAAAAATTGTGATAGCTCGGCTAATATGAATGATATACATACAATGTATAACCTATAGCACCCAGGTATAATGTATCTTTCTACCAGTGAATATTTATTAGAATTGTATCATTAGTTCCGGCGATTATCCCCTACATACAAACAAATACCTCTTTAAAATATTATGTTCGACATTTTCTATTTCAAAATCGTTCGAATTTTCATTACGATTACCAAACAGAGGTAGAACACCAGGCTGGACATATAAAATCAACAAGCTTATTCTCATGACTGGCTATGATACTAATATCCTTGATTGCCCGTACTGTGGTGTTCACAGTGTTTGCCGGTTATAATTAGCAAGACCGAATAAACAACATACGTTAAGATATAAACCGCCATAGCTATAAACTAAGGTATAAAATAAAATGAGTAAAATTGCTGTAAGTCTAATAACCAGTCGTATAGCCAATAAAAAATTATGCCCATGTGAAAAACAAAAGAATTAAACTGTATAATGAAAACTAAGATCCAGTAAATATTCAAAAACGTGTATACATTTTTTTACGAGTGTGTTTATTTCCAACAGAAAAGTGAGTAAACCCACAGTTAATATCAAATTAAAAAATATATATATATCGCAATCGAAAAAAGGTTATAATCAAATATTTTAATGACTGCTGGTCAATATTACCAAAAAAAATGAGAATTGCCATTTAATCAAAATGAAAAAATAAATTAAAAATAAATTCTAATGGCTTCTTAAGGTTTTTTGAGAGGTAATGGCCAGTTTTCCTAATGGTAATACAAAAAAGAGGTACTAAAATAGTAAATACTTTTTTGAATAATTTAATGGAACCTATTTATACCTTAAATAAAATGTTTGTATATTATTGTAAGTTTGGATGTAGAAAAGGAAACAAGGAAACATTCCAGACTTAACAACCGTTTAAATAAAATCACCGTTAAAAAGCTATAATAGTGCTGGATTTATGTTTTATGTTATACAAGCAACTTCAAGTGTTCATAAAGAAGATGATGAAGAAGCAGAAACTGGTAAAAAATAAAGAAGATACTCTAACATTTTGTAAAATGTTTAGCTGTATGTTAAATTGATTTTAAGTAACGGCATTGTTTAGTAAGTATCTACGAGTATATAGAACTGCCGCACATATTGATACTAATACTTATTTTTATTTAATATTTATCATGATGCTAATCCAAGCAGAACCACGACACGCCATGTGGGCTAATATTACAATAAACTACAAGATCACACTCACTCCATAAAATAAACAGGGTAAATGAGTTGCAATTTTTACAATGATTTATGTTTTGAGGAAGGGGCAAGAAAAAAAATGAATAAAGTACAGTTCATGTACGGACAATAGCATCACTTGTCCCTCTGTCGTTGTTAAATGGTTTGTAAGCATAGAATAACGTTTGTGATTACCACCGCCAAATGTGGGGCGTTGGAGTGACCTTACTAGATAAGTCATTGAATTTATTCATTACGTTGTTGGTTCAGATTTAGCTATCAAAAAGCAAAATAAAAGTTATATTTAGCTTCACAAAATGATTCACTGCATAGATTTTAATGTGGTTCAAAACATAATATCTAAAATACTAATTCAACTTACAGAAAGTTGTATTCTTAAAAGTTACGAGCAAGTCATGAAAGATATATACGTAGCTACAGCTACCAGGAACTCAAATAACGACGGCCACTTTTTTCAAATCAATGTTCATCTTGTGAATAGTTTGTTAGCACAGTCATGTCCAAAAAAGCAAATTAAAAAGATCAAAATTATTCAATATCTACTCTCCCCTAAATGATCTAGCATTTCCTCCGACGCTCGACAACGCGCATTGGTTATGACGGCCATATATTCAGTGATACAAGATAGTTTGTGACAGTCGCCTATGCTCCCCTGCCGAACTTCCACGGCGAAATGGACGAACAATGAACTTGCTGTTTAGAATCGCAATGCCTTAACTTTTTGTAAATCTGTCATAAATATGCTTCCGAATATTGAATGACACAGTTTTCTGTACCCGACTTGTGCCAAAAATGTAAAATGGGTTTTATTTTTATCGAATTGTCTGTTTATAGGTGGGTAAGTAAACCTGACGTTAATTTTTATTCAAAAATATTTTGAATATAATAATGTTATTCAATATCGCATTTAAAATCGTAAAAAATTTGAAATCAAATATTGCAATGATATACTGGCATCTGGCGGCAAAAAAAAGTGCAATGCCATTTTATCAAAATAAAAAAGTAAATTAAAAAGAAATCCTTATGGCATCTTTGTGTTTGTTGAGAGGAAGTGGCCAGTATTCTTAATCTTAATGCGATTCCAAAAAGGAGGTACTTACGTTTTATGTTAGATACGTTTTTTTTATTAGTATACTTATACTTTGTTAATTTTTATGTGGACAAAAAAACACAGTTCTGGTGCCGATTTTTGTCAGAAAAATTAATAGTATATAGGGTCTAACTTTTCATACACGAAATATCTTCAGGGAATCATCTAACGGCTATGACAAAGCCGTTTCAAGGGATTTTTTTTATAAAAAATAAATAATTTAAAAAAAAATAAAAAAAAATAATAGAGGTTACTCTTAAAATATTTCGTGTATGAAAAGATAATATTCATAATATTCATAATATTTTATTGTGGATCATAGGTAGGTACAGTTCTTAAATAGTTGAAAATTTTGATCAGCTTTGTCCCGCCCGTAGGGCATACAATAATCACACAGAAATTTACTGTTCGATAGAATTAACATTATTACTAATTATTATTATTTTCCCTCTAGTACAATAAATAAAAAAACCAAAAGGGCACAAATTTAGAGAAATGTCAAATTCAAATTATATAGAAAATAAAATTACATTTAACACTCAAAAGATAAAAAGATAAAGTCAAACATAACAAATTAAGATAGGAACATGTCAAATTATACACATAAAATTCAAAAAAAAAAAAAAAAAAAAATTATTCATAACAAATTAAAATGTCAAATTGTAAAAATCATACATAAAATTCAAAAAATTGATTATACTGAAGAGAACAAAATTAATTAAAGTCTATAGGTCATCGAACACATCATGACTGGGTGAGACTATATTTAAGCAAAGACTTGTCGGACAGAAATTCTTTTACAGAGTAGTAACTTTTGTCTACTAACAGATCATGGAGAGTCCTTTTAAAATTTTCCTTTTTCATAATTGTTCTAATAGGCCCCGATATATTATTAAAGATGCGAGAAGCTGAACAAAAGATGCTCTCATGCATTAGATGAGTTTTACTGGCTACTGTACGTAATTTGTCCTTACGCCGTATATATAGATACATGGCAGTGTTAATAATTTATTGTTTTAAAAAAATGGCTTACAGGAGTCCGCATAAATTAAATATAGCCCTGATGCAGCGTTTTTGAGCAATGAAAGCGCGCTCTTTTTCCGTACTGTTGCCCCAAAATATTACACCGTATCTGAGAATAGAGCCAACGTAACCATGGTAAGCTGTTAGCAAAGTACTCTGATTCGCTATTTTCCCTAATCTATATAGTGCATATGAAAATTGTCCCAGCTTTTTGCAAACATGCTCAATATGAAATTTCCAATTAAGTTTGTGGTCAATATGTAGCCCTAGAAATTTCGTTACTTCCGTTTCCTGAATGTCACTATCTAGATAATGAATTTTTAAAGCACCTGTACGACGAGTTTTTATTTTAAAATTCATTATTTTAGTTTTATCAATATTAATCATTAAATTATTCATTTTAAGCCAATCTATAATCAATAGTATTGTTTGGTTAATGTCAGATTCTAAATTAATTGAATTATCATTAGCAAATAAAACGGTGCTATCATCAGTAAACAGTGTAACGTCATGAATAGTTACCGAAGGAATGTCATTTATATAGATCAGAAAGAATAGAGGGCCGATAATACTCCCTTGAGGAACGCCGAATCTAACTGTTCTATATTCAGATACATATAGTTCTTCTGTTTTAGTACTAACATTTATCCTCCTTACTTCCGTGAATTGTTGCCTGTTGTTAAAGTACGATTCTATGAGTTTGTACACATTTCCTCTTACACCATATGCATCCAACTTTCTTAAGAGGATTTTGTGATCGACACGATCGAAAGCTTTCGACATGTCCATGTATAAATGCGACAGCTGACAACCCTTTATCCAAGTTAATCATTACCTTATGTAAGAAGTTATAAACTGCTACGTTTATGGATTTGTTTTTTCTGAAACCATATTGATTGGGCGTTAGGATGTTTTTTGCCTCAAAGAAATTATAAAGACAGTTAAAGATCACCTTTTCAATGATTTTCCCAAAAATAGGTATTAATGCAATGGGCCTGTAATTACTCATGTTGGTTTTGTCTCCTTTTTTAAACACTGGCTTTATAACCGATATTTTTAGTTTTTCTGGGAAAGTGCCTTCTTCTATAGATAAATTGACAATGAAGCTAAGTGGTTTTGATATAATATGGGCTACATCTTTAACAATATTTGTCATAATGTTATCATAACCGGCACTGTTTTTATTTTTTAGAGCAATTATTATTTTATTAATGTCATCAGGAATCGTCGGTGTCATAAAGATTGTGATGTCAATTTATTGAATGATTCCTGGGGTACACTAGTATTGTTATTGCTGATGTCAAGAAAAAAGTCATTAAACGAATTAGCAATGTCTTGAGGATTATTAATTTATGGTTACGCCATTTGTATTTAATTGAGCCACACCCTCATTTGGAAACTTACATTTGATGTCATTTATTACTTTCCAAGTAGCTTTGTTCTTATTTATTGCAGATTTAATAGAGAAGATAGACCTTATATACTCAAAAATACAAAAACACTTATTAATAACCACGGAGTAAAATTATGCCAAACCTGAACACCGATAAATGTGTAAGTCTGAAGTTTATACTGGTTGTAACTTTATTTCTATGTTTATTTATAAGGGGTTGATATAGTGAACCAGTGAAACTGTAATTTACTTGTTAAAAACAAAGGTCACGAATAACATGATTACCAAACAAATAACGTTCAGCATGAACTTTACTTCATATTCCGTATGAACTTCTCACATTTGGAATATTGTGGGAAAAGTATAAAAAGATCACTACGGTAAATGCTAAACTGTCACCCACACCATGGGAAAAACCAAATTACAATGCCCAAGACATTTTTATACGTCCCCTTTATATCACAGAGCAATTTTCGCGTATTCGAATTGTATTAGTATACCGTAGAGACACGATAGTTGCACTTGATCCCACGATTCCCCGAGGACACCACAACAAGTCGCGAGCTAAATGAAAAATAATTGCGCGATCCCAGCTAAAGGGTGACATATCAACGACAGAGATAGATATACTAAATTCACACGCGTTAGACAGAGACAACCATATATCCATACCCTCTAAGCTAGGTCGGAGTCGTATAATCTGAACTAGGTATAAACGCTTTTGTAATTGTTAGTGGGCAAACTTCGATACCTTTGGGACGTTTAATGTGAGAACCATGAAAAGAATGAGTTTCACACGTTTTCGTGTTCATATGGTGACTTATAATAAACATATTATTGTTAATTTTAATGTTTAGACAGATATTAATCAAAGTGTCATTATACGTTTTATGCACACGTTCGAAAGTTTTCTTGGTACAATGATCGAAACAGAAGGTAACTGCAGGTAGTGAAAAGTGTAGTTGAGTCACAAGAGTAATGTCTTATTTACTCCACGAACAAAACAATCAATACTAAATAATAAAACAAATCATTATAATATCTTATGACGTATTTCGTAGCACCGTAGCTCGTAGCGCGTAGCACACCCTCCGTAGCGCCTCTACATACCTACGACCTCGAGGCACTTTTTAATCGCTTTAAGTGCTTGCTAGGATTTCCAACACTTATTTATCGTGAATAGCTAAAGAAGAAGAATGGTGTTTTATGTGAGAATAATACCTACTATTGTTGACTAAAAGGTAGTAAGGCAATTTCATCGAGAGTCATATTTTATGTTGTCGTAAAACGTCAACTAGACATTAAAAATAGTCGCATCTTCGCAGTGTTCTAATCGTCTTTTTAATTTATGGATTCCGAAAATGTTATTTTATTAGGAGAAAAAACATTAGGCATTAGCATTAATTTAAGACACGTCAACCGAATCTCAGTATTACTTCAGAAATCACACAACTCTTATTTCGCAGATCGTGTGAAAATGCAAGAGATTTTAATCAATTAGACAGGCAGATTATCGTCAAATCACAACTATGGGAAATTCGCGACACGGTGCGCGGGAGCAATCGCCCAAACTATCCCGGTCTTCCCACGGAAACTGCCGAGTGCCGAACTTGTCTGTAATCTGCCCTCGTCAGTACCGGATCGAATGTCACGCCCCACGTCCAGTTTAACATAGATAATACCTTTGATGATTATCATCTGATACGCTTGTTGGTCGTTTTTATAAAGCTGTCGTACAGTAATGACTTAATATGACTTTCCCTTTCATAATGGGAGACAATTAGTTATGCTGATACTTTTCACATGATTCACATGTTTTAACTACAAAATTTATAGTTTTGTTATAATAATTCATGTTATCTGTATAAATACTTAATCGGTATATACTTATAACAAAATAATATATTAATTTAAACACACTTCACATCACTTAACTTTTTATCTCCCTCTCCTCTCCTATCCAAGTCTCATCAGTCATCGAGTAAATCATAAAATTCCATATTCATCTCCAGTACACTCGAGTTAAACACCACGTACCGTGATACGGGATCAAAACCCATAAGTGTAGTGCTACCCTACTGACAAAAGCACGAATCACGAGACAAGAGCGTCCCGCCACTAAGTGATTACTTAATCCGCTTTTATCGTTAGCCGAACCGACGGCAATCAACGCGATTAACTAAGGGTTAACACTAAACCGTCCCATTACTTAACTCTGTTGTTTCATTTAGATACTAACCACTTAATATTTGATATTGAGAAGTTAGTTTTGGGAAAGGGTACTTCAAAGGGTACTTCTGGTGTCGTGAAAAAAATTGTCAGGTAATTTCATATTGAATGAGTTCCATTTTTCGTGTTTTGTTGTGTCAGAGACTGGTTATCTGGAGCAGGTGTAACTCGCCGATAGTTGGTATTGTTATCAATCAGTCCATCTGTTCGCTACTTCTGAGAGGCTTTGTCCAGCAGTAATGCATACTAGCGATATCCTTAGTCGAACATGAATAGCTCTCATATCAAATGAAACAAAAACTTACATGTTCTTAACTGATTTATTAGACAACCTATAAAAACGTTCCATCTAACGCAAACTTTCAACACTAGACGATAATTTTCCTTCCTCACTTGATAATAATATTATTATGGTTCTGTCGCACCATAAAACACAATTGAAGCAGACAATGGCAGTTTTATTCCCTATTTGAAGTGCAGCGAGCGACAAACATTTGTGGCAAGTGTATCTAATCAGGCGAGCGGCGGGAGAGAGGCGTCGCGTGCCGAACACGTGACGTGCGCGTGCCACACCTGCGCACACGCAGGGTCACTATGTACTCGAAACTGATCATCATGCGAATCTGTGTTAAAATAACAACAACTGATTTTAGACGCCCTTGGACGAAATAAATGGTCCTCTAAAAGATCGGGTGACTTAAAACAATATTTTGGGAAGGTCTTTTTTGATCGATGTTGCTAACGATGTCTAAAAGTACAGAAAAGTAAAGATTTAGGTTTCTGCAGCTGCTGATTCTAATAATGCTGATATTTTTGTTTGATTCTTAAGGGATGTAGCGTGATGTTAAATAGCCTATTTATAATTCTCTTTGTAACTAGGCTTTTTAACATCACTTTATGACTATGATTAAGTTTTTATCAAACGTTTGTTAGCCAAAAAGCTTTTTTCAAATCCGTGTGGCAGTTAAGAAATTAGTTAGCAAAAAAGAACTCTTCAGCTTTATTATATTAGTATAGATGAGGATTGATTTAACGTATTTCCGTTTTTTTCATTCAACCACAAAAATATCGATCAACATAAAACTAACAGACCAACTCGCAATCATCAAATCTTAAACCGAACGTCTCGATTCACGAAGATTAGACATTTAAAACCAATTACGTCTGAAAGCAATAGCAGACAGTGCATCAGTCCCGCCGGTCCCTGAGGACTGCAGGCGCAAGATCTTAGATCGAGAGCTGGATTGACATTTTGTTGGCGGATCCCGGCGGGTAGCGTGTCAATCTTTATTGCTGCCTCCCGGGCTAGCGAGCCCCTGTCACGTGTCAGGTGACCACCGCACTTGTAATAACAATGAGCTTGCTGTTGCATTCTAATATGAATAGCTTCTTGATAGTGATTGGGTCTTTTTATTTGAAAGAGGTTGGTTTATTTGCGGATTACTAAAACAATCATTATTTTACCTTTGATATTTGTTTCAGCAACTCGGCCATTTATTTCTACTCAGATTGAAACATAGAACGAATTTTTAATGCATTTACCTAGATACATTCATATTGAGTCATTTCAATAGGTACATTTAAAATGGTTTTCAGAAACGTGTAGTGAGAAACATGCATTTTACTTCATTAATGAAAAATAAACACACAATCCATACCGCGTTTGTCTCAACTCGAACTAATCTCTCGCGCCGCACAGGGATAACAATAAAACCAAAATGGTCTGTGATAATATAGAATTTATTGACCGGACGCTACCGTGCAACACCGCTTGATGGATTAAATTGCCCTATCCCTATGACAACGTTGGCACAGAAAAAATACGCTGTGTATTAAAAAGCAGCTGGTCATTTTTCAAGTGATTCCTTTTGCTCTAACAGAACTGTTGGCCGACTTTTTGTTTCACACCGGACGGGGTGGCTTATGGCAAATTGTGCGTTTGCTTAACGCTTACGCCGACGAGCAGTGTTTGCGCACAGCCTCTGATGAATTTGGGTAGCAGCCGCGTGTTGAATTAGGACACGTCGCGTCGCTCTTGACGTTTATATTTTTTAAATGTAAATTCGTCGCTGACCACAGCTTCCGTGATTGTTGGTTTCTATTTGCATAAAAGTGATTCTAACTGCCAAATTTCAACATCTTTTGTATCATAATATCCAATGATAAACAAAATTGTAAAAACCTGAAGGCTGCCAAATTTCAACATCTTTTGTATCATAATATCCAATGATAAACAAAATTGTAAAAACCTGAAGGTGTGTCCCAGTATTTACAATCACACTGCAAACAAAATTAATTATTATTCAAAATTTAAAACGCGCCACTGCTTAATTGTAGATATAAAATACAGTGCAACATTAAATTGATATTTGTTTATTTACCGAAAAACAACCCGCTCGTTGCAGTTATCCGGTTTTAATTGTAATATGTGAATTCGTATTTTCCAGGCGAGTTTTAATTATCAGGAGTCGTGCGCGCTTGAGTTACGCGACCGCCCGCAATATTTATGGCGGCACCCCACCATTCCAATACACTTTTTAACGTAATGAGCGCTCGTTGCCGCGGGAGGGCGCCCCGTGCCACCCGCTTATGTACACAACAACGCGATTGTTTATCCATTACACAGTGCCTATATACTCAAACATACCTACCCAATTTTGTGTCGTCAGTATAACGGCAACCGAATCGAAAATATAAAAACACGTTTCATGAAAAGAAATGAAACAAAATGTAGGTTGTGTCGTGGGGAACAATAAGAGTGTCGGTTGCGCCGAGGGCGTCATATCCCGGAATACGTGATCAGGTCGCAGTCACCGGCTCTCCGGCTCACCGCGCGATATACGTGATCAGATAACTATAAGACGGCGGCAGCGCAGCACTCGCCCGATTCTGAATTGCATTAAACATTCAGGAGGAGCACACGTCGCAGATCTGACTCACATAAAAATGAGCGCTTATTATGAAATTAACTAGAGCTAACCGCACGATGTCTGCTCGCTTTTTTTTCGTAGGCACCGCCCGTCAGCCGCACTCGAATTACTGGACGCTAATTGGACTGCGGAAATGTGACGGACGGCGCGGGAAACCATTTATTTTTTTCAAGCCTACTGTGCCTTATGAGAATAATCTCCTTAAATCCGTATTTTTCTATCTTCATTTTGGTTTCGCCGATGCTGAATCAAAGAATAATTTAATCAGAATATGAAGGTTTTCAGCACATACCTACATTCCGTGCCTAGTTACCAAAACTTTAAAATTCTGTTTGTATTTTAGATTCTAGATAAAAAAAAATATTTAATTCTACTTTTACGTTTATACGTTTTCGTAAAAATTAAATAGACTTTTGCCATCTTAATAATCCTTTTTTCAGCTGCCCCTATCAAACCAGACGAAAAGAAACAGTTTGACTGACCTGTACCCTCGCTTCAGTGAGGTCTATCTTCATGGCGATCTCCTCTCGCGTGTAGATGTCAGGGTAGTGCGTCTCCTGGAAGGCTCGCTCCAGTTCCTTCAGCTGGGCTGACGTGAACGTGGTCCTGATTCTTCGCTGCTTTCGCTTCTCGGTTAGCGAACCCTCGTGGCCGCCGTATACTTTGTATGGAAGACCGGCTGTAGAAGAGAAAAATACTTTGTAATATTCTGTAGATGTATTAAATGAAAAGTGCATTTTGTGTCTCATAAAACATGCTTCGTATTTTGCTATGGTTTTATTTTTTTTTATAAATGATTGCTTCTTATTGTCTCTTTTTATTTCTTACAGCATTATGAACATTTCTTTGATTTAGTTTCGTAACAAATACGATAATTATGTTTTGGAACTATCAGAACAATAGGTACATGCTTTCTTATAGAATTGGAATCTTATCTCCACATTACATCGATCCTTTTTTCTGTAGTCTTAATTCAAAAAAGTATCGTAATATATTAGCATGGGTTCCAATTGGTATACAAGGTGTAACATAATAAGCGCAAGACCTCCCTTGTGTTCGCTCGGACCATGAAATGAACAACTTTCGCTCTACGAGTTCTTGAAATTTTCAAAAAAAAAATGGACTTTGATTTGATGATTGAAAATTGGACTCGAAACCTGAATGGTACGACATCAAAAAATAAACTGTATTTTAATTTCGTGGAGGTATAAACTTCAATTTCAACTAAATTGATGGACATTTCAATACAAACTTTAAATCTCCTTAAATCTAACAAGAATTTAGTTAACAAATCAGTTTCCACATAGTGTGTTATTAATTGAGTAGATAATATAAGTAGGTAGGAGCAAGGTGCAAGTTCAGCGCGGCCATTTTTGTCTCCCCCTGCTCGGAGACGCTCCCTGCCCTCTCGATACCTACGTTATGTTCCCAACACACTTATAGCTACCCCTAGATCTGCTCGGGGTTTCGTTTTGGCATATTTTTGTTTTGTTTTAGAACGTGATGTTGATGTTGCTGTGTAATTTAAACTGCTGAAAGAAGCAGTTATGATAAATTAAAATAACACTGATTAAAGTTTAGTTTTGTGACTAAGTTTTAATATTGTAAAACATTCACAGTTGTTTGATTTTTACGCGTATAAAATGTATGAAGGTTTTATACCAAACAGTTTGTATGAAGCGCTAGAATTTTAATAAGATCGACCGTCTACCACTTTGGTATTTCTTTTCACGCGACGTTTTTGTCGTTTGGAGCTCAAATAATATAAACGATGCTTAGTTTGTGGCTCACCGATTAAATGACACAACTGTTTTATTTCTAATAATTAATAAACGGATTTAGATTTTGATTTTGATTACAAACATAAACAAAACAACATTACACCTGTTATCCCCGAAGCGTTCGCCAGAGGTGTATCTAATAGTACACCCAGGTTTCGCTAGTGATGTTTAAGTCCCATATAATAGAGGGCAAGCCCATTGCCATCAACTGGGCATTAGTCCAGACTCCGTGGCTGGTACTAAGAAATTCCTGATAGAAAAATACAATAACACTTTGCCCGACCTGGGAAAGGACATGCTCAGGAGTCGCGCTTGCGACCACTAACCAACGAGGCTCATAAATATAATGGTGTTAAACAGAGGTCTTTCAATATAACACGAACGGATCGTCTTAAACATTACATATTGCAGTTATCAACTCAACGACGAGTGCTTACTCAATGGTGCGACTTCTGATTTTGCAATATATCTTACATTGATTACATTGAAATTAAAAGAAAAATGGTTTTATTTATATGATTTATGTTGTTGCTGTTGTTAAAGGATAAATATGGAACCAAAATTACTATTTAAACTGAAAAGTCCGAGATTAAGAAGTATTTGCTATTTTTAGATTAAATTATCTATTTAAAAAAGTATATTGCTAGATCATACGCTTGCTAAATGTTCTATTACTGCTATAAACATCTGAAGGCTAATTCACGTAATTTTATGACGCGCCGATGAAGTTGTAGTGCAGTTGCAGTTAAGTTTAAGTTTGAGTGATAAACGGTATTCTTGTAATCTTTGAACTGCGCGTAAGCTGCGCGTGAACTGCACGTCAACTGTACGACAACCAAACGCTACCAAACTTACTTATGGTGTGGCCATATGAGAGAAAAAATATTACTCACTAAATAATCGAATAGAATCGATTACATTTCAATGAATATGACGTTATTATAATATTAAAATAATAACCCAGTACAGTTTTTAGTGCTTTTTCTTACTAGATAAACAAACAATTATGCTTTGATTCACAATCAATCACATATTTTGCTAAAATTAGGCTGAATGATGGTTTATCGTTGCCCCATAAAATCAAAACTCAAAATAACAGGAGACCCGCCAATGGCGCGAAAGTTGAAAATCAAGACTCAGTGCAAATCACTGGTGCAAATAGAAAACTTAAAAAGATTAATACTTTGAAGATAAGCACGTATTATATTATAATAATAAATGATTATGAATAAAATGATATTTAAGGATGTAGTTAAAGAAAGGATAAAGTAGCAGTTTAAATTCCTTTCATACAAGTTTCATCCTGATTCTTAAGTAGGTATGACTTCACGCAAACGTGTGTCTGCGGCAAATTGAACTGCTGGTGGAATATTTGGAGAGCCACAGGGACCTTGCCCGTGGCAGACTAAGGTCTAGAGAGGGGAGAGTGCCCTCACATCACGCCTTTGGTCAGAGTGCGCCAACATATTAAATGCCGAGACAGACGGGGATCACAGAACTCCCAAAGAGTGGAGCAAGTTCTGTTAGATTCTATCGATATTGTACCTATGTGTATCGGTACATTATACTTGGGTTAATAACTAGATTTGTAATATTTTTAGTGGTATACCGACTATAAGTGCCGCTTACTCAACCGTGTAAAGCAGATTCGGCATAATCAAAGGGGTACAGGTGGAGAGCCAGGCGTACCCACTCCTTTATCCCTTTTGGAGGAAAGAATCGCTGCTCTGCTTGAAGCAGGCACTGAAGCTGTGAGGAGGAGTGGCACACGCCAAAATGAGGTGCAAATAAATCCCTTGTATTAATATGTAAGTTTTAATTTATGTCAAGTATTAGTTAACATTCTAACTGTGCAATAACTATTACTAACCAGTTAATTTTCATAAATATTATTTATTTTTTCAGAAATGAAGATATTATTATTGATGTTACACCCACAGTAACACAACACATCACACATTTTACTGAAAGGTAATTATAGTAACTTGTCGTACCTATTTAGGAAATAAATAACAGTCTGATTTCCATAACATAATATTTTTATTTTGTTTCAGTGAGCAAGAGGCAACTAGACAGCGTCCAAGCAACAATCCACGTCGCCGTCGTAGACAATATACATATTTTCACTTTCTTTACTTCTTCAGATGATGAATGAAACAAGCAGATTTTATATTACCTCTTACTTAGAATATTAACATAATTTTAAATACAAAAATAAATAATTAAGGTTCTTAAGTGGAATTCTGACTCCTTATTCCCTATGTAGCCTCAGGCGATTAATATGAGCCTGTTGGACAGCCCGACCTTCCAATAAATTTCTGTTTGGCTGCCTATTGCTTTGAGCAAGAATACTCAGGCTCTCCATACGCACATCCTTTTCTGCAGCTCTACGCCGTACATGCATTCTCTCTTCTTGCTCACACTCTTGATGTGTCAGTTGTGGTACTGGTAATCATGCCTTGTTTGCTATATTGTGCAATACCGCAGAGGCATTCTAAAGCATGCATGCAGCTAATAAACACCTGAAACAAAAACATTTAGAAACTATTATAAATACCTAACAATACAAAAATAAAACATGGGCCTCAATACATTCACTTGGTTTGACTTCTTGAGGTAAAGATAATAAAAACAGTATAATTATTATGAAAAGGAAACTTAGGGAAAACTAGTTTTACTCAAATACATACCTGAATCGAGCTTTCAAGACACCAATGCATCTCTCTACTGTATCGCAGGCTGAGACCTGCAGCTTATAATAATGTACATCAAGGGAACCTGGTATTGCATTCAACACTGGGGTCATCATTATCTTCCTCAATGCATAAGCGCTGTCACCTGGAAGAACAATAAGTATTAAAATAATTATTCACAATATTTAATATAAACATAATTAAATAAATTAAACTTTTTCAGTATGTATTAATAAGCAAGGACATTCACCGAGCTAAAATATTTCCTCTTCATCATATTTTTGGTTAAGATAGGGCTGTAATTGCTTGTTGGGTGATCACGCCATACTGAAGAATCATGGGTTGCTCCAGGTTTACTGGGATCAATGCATAAAATGTTAAGATCCGCATCACATATCTAAAACAATAATTTTCAAATGTAGATACAGTTTTTTTTATGACAGTAAAGCATAATATTATTACCTATGTACCAGTACCTAAGTATTGTTTGTTTTTTAAATAAAGTAGATTAAGATAGATTAAGTATGGGTAAATAGATTACATACAATCATCACATTGAGAGAATGATATCCTTTTCTATTAAAATATTGTTCTTCATGTTGAATCTGACTACTAGTTGTACCCTGCGGTTTCACCCAATTTTGATTTGACTGGTAGTTCTAGAGATTAGCGCGTTCAAACATACAAACTCTTCAGCTTTAATAAATTACTATAGATAAACAGGATTGACTAACCTTTGCCTGTACACTCAAACCATCTTTCCTTCTCTCCTTCTGAATACATGTTCATAATGTTGTTATCAATTGCCGAGTCATGTTTTTGCTCAGACGATAGGTTTTCTGGAATTCCCGTTCTGAAATACGGACTAGATCCACAGAAAATCTTTGTCTTCTTATGGCTTGACGACGTTCTCGGGCATCAACTTCGGCAGCAAGGGATAAAATTCTCAAACCAAGTTTGAAACTCATATTCACTCAAAAGTTAAAAAAAACATTTAGAATTTCATTGAAAACGACTTGTAGTTAACTTGTCTACATACAATAATCCATTTTAAACACTTACATTTTCAAAAAATACAATTTGATGCCAACAAAAGTAAATAACGAAGAACTTAAATTGCGCGTAACCGACACTGCACGGTGATCGAATTGAAACTTCTTAGCTGTCATTTTGAGACGTCAAACGAATAGTAGAATACCGATCATGTTGCGTTCCGAAACAAGCACCAAAGACGCGCAACAGTAGAATGCCGATAATGCGCTCGCGTGACGCGCACTTGACGCGAGCGTGTCTGACAGCGGTAGAGAATACGAAAAGCGTTGTTTTGATCGAAACTTAACTGCAACTGCACTGCAACTGCACTTCTTTTGTTACGTGAATTAGCCTACTGATCTTTGCCGAAAACGTAGAAAAACTCGTAGCGTTAGGTTGTCGCGTGGCTTAAGTATCGATCGTCGTAGCGCTACGCCGTAGCCCGCTGCTACGTGAGGCAATGGACTCCTTTTTATTTAGCTTAGCGTGCAACTTTGTGCAACTTAAATATATTGAATAGTATTATTATATTGAACCAGTATTAATCGCTACAAGATAATTATTGTACAAAAATGGGTAATTGGAGTTTACAAGTAATTGATTGATGATCGCAGTGTTTAACGAAACACATCTTGCTTTACAATTCGCCATTAAGGATTTTTTTTTAAATTATATATTTTGGTCATTTCTTTTATGGTTTACCGTACCCATAATTTAAATTGTTAAATTATAAGCGGCCGCGAACCAAAAGACCGAAATCTTGTAAATACTGTAGCAGTTTATAACCAAAACAAGTCATAATGTTCAGTGACGATAAAACATGATCCTGTGGAACCATAACCCTAACTGGCTTTAGACATTAGATGTGGCAGCGGCCTGCGGGCTGTGACCGCAGACCGCACGCGCGCAGCGACAATTACCTCAAATGAACCGGAATTAATCGAGACTCGCTTCTTGGCCGAGCTGCGGTCTCATTTGCATTATTAATAGAGGCTGCGGGGAGGGACGCGGGCGAGGAAGGGGGGGGCCTGGTGCTCGTGTCACTGCCCCCGCGACCCGCGGCCCCCGCGCAATTTGCGGGACCTAATGAAGAGGATCTTTGCAAGATGTTTCTGTTCATAAGATGTTTAATTTGAGTTTGCAGTTCGTGGGTCAGGCATAGGCAGGGCCGCTCATTGTTATTGCGAACGTTATGTTTTATTGGGAGGCTGCGGGCGGCGAGCCGGGTTTACTGGTGAAGTATCTTTGTACCTTTTCACTTTTAGGGATCCGTTGCTGGAGCATGGATTTACTTTTGTGAAAAGCGTTAAGAATACTCTCTAACATCTCACAGCCGTAGCACTATTTCCCTAAAATATTCTGCGTCTCTTTGCATAAAATCCATAATCTATTCAAGGTTAATGAAGGCGTTAGCGTGCGAGTCACGTGGTGGAGCGAGGCTGAGCTGCGTGCGAGCACGTGGCGCTAATTAATCGTCACGGAGCGATTAATTCACAGGTGATATGATCCGTGGCTCCCACTTCTACCCCCCCCCCCCCCCCCTTCCCTCCAGCCAGCCCCCTGAGACTCCCTGCCTGTTAATTACAGAACAGCGAGACTGCTTGAAGGGCGCTAAGGACTTTATCAGAGGCTGTGTGCACTTGGGAATCTTGTGATTTAGAATATTCTTAGGTAAAAGTTTTATGATGCGATTTGGTTTTTTTTCTAGGTTTGTTTGTGTGTTTATGTAGTAAACGAGTAGATTACATAAAGAAGTCTTCCTGAGCTCGGAGTCATTTCTCGACGACCTAAAGGCTTCTTAACATTACCACTATTTACTTTAGCAATATAAACAATTACGCGTTACCAATTTACGTGGATAAACATCTTCAAACTACTACCACATAACGACTCGAATCCCGCTCGCTGGGATTTACCCAGTAAATTATATCGCGATCCATCTCTAAGTGAGCCGTGGTTCATTTTTCTCGCGTCACGCGAAAAGTTCGCCAACATCCATAATGCAAGCGATGTCGGCGCGTCATCGCGGCATATTGCGCCACCCCTCCTCCCGGGCTCCGCGCCTCGCACCCGCCCCCGCCGACGCCCGAGCGGCAAGGGTTACAGCTTAGATTAATGAATACTGCCCCGCGACCGTGTTACACGGCTTCCTGACGCCTTCACGCCTCCATATATCAGCCACTTGAGACTTGAAACTTTCATTTTGTTACATGAATCTAAAAATCTTGAAGCCCGCCTCGAGAATATAATAAAAAGGAACTAAGAGTTATGTGTACATCAGAGTACACTGTGTAATATGCAACAGCAATATATTTTATATTACAAATAAACATGTGGGTAAATTTGCGTAATGGCAGCCGTAAAACGGAAACATTTTTGCGTGAAGCTAAATAAAATTGTGCGGGGTGGTGTCACGTGCCCCTCAGCGCTCATCTATGTGGACTATGGTAGCTTTAATATCGGTACTTATTTTTTAGCTGCCCATTCTTTAGTTGATGCCAAATGAATTACGATTTCGAGACAAATCACTTGTTTCCATACATTATTAATTTCTAATCTGTCACTTCTTATGGTTTCTTTTGTTGCAAATTGTACAAAGCAATAGTGACTTCTCCATTCAGCCATCGCATACAAAACAAATCTATCACAAGAAAGTTCAGTGACTTAGCAATACTAAAACTCAGTGATGTGCCGATGAATTCATGTAGGTATAGCTTTAACATATTCACATTTGCAAGAAAACAATAATTTCTTTTCTAAAAATAAAAGTCAGCTCCCTCGTCGAGAGCGGCGCAGTAACATTGTAGAAGTTACGATCGCGGCGCCGGCTCAGCTCAACTGTGAGATATTGCCTTTTTTATGACCCACTCTACTATACTATACTATACTGGGACAGAATAGATCACATGATACGATAAAATATTGCCCTCGGTCCTCGCACCAAATCGAATTAACCCGTCCACTTGCATACAAAGGCGACATGAGAATAGAAATGGCGATATCGAGTTAGGATACCGACCTGTTTTCCCTCCGCAATGCTCAGTTTTGTGGACGTGGGACGAACACATAAAATGTTTGCTTTACGCGAAAATATTCTCAATTGAGATTTTTGAA
Source organism: Noctua janthe (assembly GCA_910589295.1). Taxonomy (NCBI): domain Eukaryota; kingdom Metazoa; phylum Arthropoda; class Insecta; order Lepidoptera; family Noctuidae; genus Noctua; species Noctua janthe. The sequence goes on from OU342560.1 coordinate 9,679,116, forward strand.
AGATAACGCTTAGAACCTCCGCTTGGCTGACGCTTTTTGAGGACGCATTTACCGTGACCCCCGTTGTTTATTTAAGTTGTTTTGACAATGTAATAAAGTTTTAACATTCATTTAAAACCGTCTAACGGGGATCAATTAATTGCTTATCACCTGAAGGCCCGTTTTAATAAAGCAGCATTCCAAAAAAATATACATGAATGGATATTAGACATTTCATGCTCGTGTTTACTAATTATACCCAGTCTCTAATAGCCCTAATAAGACACGTAGATAATCCTAAACAAAAAGCATTTGTAGCATAATCTCTAACCGTGCTAGAGGTTAGACTGGCCGAGTCGTAAATTCTAGCATAAACTGGTTAACATACCTACGATTAAAAGTAATTTACCGTGCCTAAAGAAGTACTAGGATTGTTGTCATATAATAACTCTCCACGGAATGCAAATGGAATCGCCGTAATCTTAACCCTGTAATTCTTGTAATTGTACTACAATTAATACACAAACTTGTAATTAATTTCCGAGTGATTAACGGGCATAATCCGGAGTTACTCGAGATTACGTGAGAGTTGCCGCCCGAGGTAAGTTATTGTGTTGCGTGGGCGACGGAGGGGCAGGGTGCGGCGCGGTGGGGGCGGGAGGAGGGCGCGGGTAGGTCCACGCAGACCCGTGAGCCGCAAGATGCAGAGAAGACTCGCTGGAGCTCGGCTGTCCTCCCCTTAAGATTCTCGCGGACGCCGCTGCCAATTAGGGACGCAATCGCTCACGCGGCGAGGACTCCCCCCCGGGCCCGCCCTACCCCGTGCACTAGTCTTTGTTTCGTGACCGATGCCGGCGTCGTCGCAGCCTCCCGTCCCGCCACTTGTTCACCAAATGAAAACGGTTTCACTTTGGTATTACTAAGAGTAAAAGCAATAAAGATAAAGTTTAAGAAAGGTTTTCCACCTTTTTCCGCTTTGGTTTCCAAAGTTTGTTTCGTCTTTTACTGAGACATTTTATAAATTATAGTAATAGAAACTTTACCACATTTTCTAACTAGAAATACAACGTTATTACGCTTTTATTTCCATTTTTTTAAGATGAGCCATCCGTTTCTTTTTACCCGAGTCCGGCGAAGCCAAAACAAAGGGTTATGATTTAATCAGATTATGTATGTTTGTATTTACGTATGTTCCTCCGTAGTGCCTATACTATTCATCCGATTTTGATGAATAAGATTTCAATAGATTCGTTATTATGGCGGATAGAGGAGCTCGTGGCTAAATAATAACAGTCGCTCGGGTCGATCTTTAGGTTAAGTCGTGCTTGCCTAGGTTGGTCTGTGGATGGGTGACCGCCCATTACATACCGAGTTTCCTCCGTGCCTCGGAAAGCACGTTAAGCGGTTGGTCCCGGCTGTCATTTGTAGATCTTTGACAGTCGTTATGCAGTCAGTGGCCCAAAAAGTCTGACAACCAGTCTTACCAAGGGGTATCATATTACCCAGTACTAACTGGGTTGTGGAGGTCAGATAGGCAGTCGCTCCATGTAAAATACTGGTATTCAGCTGCATCCGGTTAGACTGGAAGCCGACCCCAACATAGTTGGGAAAAGGCTAGGCAGATGATGAGATTCGTTATTATGGCCCGGGTAACATGGGCTACATTTTAACCGACTTCAACAATAGGAGGAATCGATTTTACCTTGTAAACCCCGAATTTAATTAGAGCGTGATTTTTCAATAGTAGCATGGGTTTTTTAGTTGTTGTTGTTGCACCACACAAATTCTTGTAAACTGCTAGAAAGGCACACAGATTAAGAGTTTGTATGACAGGCAAGGGATATGTCCCATCGATGTGAGAAACATTCATACAACTGATTTTATTTGACAAAAATCAAGGTAAATTGGACACAGCAGGATATACTGCGGCCCAGCTAGAAAACTTGACTCTTACGAAAATGCAAGCTCGGTGCACAAGTGTGTGGAATAAGGATGAAGATGTGTTAAACTATTCCATAATTTCTCAGTCAATACCTACATAATCATAAGCCCATGGGTATAGAAGTCTGTAATTGTGCACAAAAGGACCTTATAATAAGGAAGACGAGCGCTGAAGAAGAATTTTTAAACATTCATCTCATAAAGAGCTGTTGAAAGTTATCCACGATACTGTTTCATAGTCTTCTTTTTAATAGTTTCAATAACAGTTACTATTATGAAGTGCTACAATTCTACAAAGAATATTTTCTAATCTATCTAAGATTCGTTTTGTGGCATTTCATATTTATTTTTAATTTACTATTTTCTCTTTGCTGGAGTCGTTGCGTGATGTTAAATCAGTTGTTAAAGCCTTCCTTAAGAATAGGGCTATCAAATTCAAAAAGATTTTTAAAAATCCACATGGTAGTTCTAGAGATAAACGCGTTCAAACAAACTCTGCAGCTTTACAATGTTAGAAGGTATATAGATACCTAGTGATGCTGATATATGTAATTATGACTTGAACCTTTACCAATAAATCACCATCATGATCATGAATATTAAATACCTATCTTGAATGTAGGGTACAATGGCAGTGCATGCATTTCCACAAGACAAGTTTAAAACAGTCATTGAAACAAACTGTCGCTGTTTTCATTTTTTAAGCTTTCTCTTCTTAATAAAATACTAAAGATCTGAATAAAAGCGGTAAAATGGCGACTATTTATCGAACTTTTCCCCCTCAACTTCCATTTATTATAAACTAGTAATTACTGCCCCACTGCTGGGCAAAAACCTACCTCAAGTCCTTGCAGGCTCTTTTCTCGCACAGTCTCGACCCACCCTTACAGTTCGCGTCCCAGACATCTTTCCAGCTCTTTCTGGGCCGTAATTGACGACGGAATCCGTCTTCCGGAACCCATAACGTAGAGGCCCAGCCCAGCGGTCACTGTGCAAGTGTGCACGAGGCTATCCTAATTGAGCTGCTTAGAAGACCACCATTCCTTACATAATATGTACCCACCGAAACAATTAATATAGATTTACTTCAGGGTATCTTCTGCCTTCATCCACAACAATCTCCAATTAATTATGAATTTAATTGTATTTCGAAAAGCATCCTTACGTATTACGAAATGCAACTTCTCTCCTTCTGTCTGTCCGTTGCTACGTTTACAACGCGAGAACCACTGATTCAGTTTGCATGCATTTTTTATTTGTAATTCATCTGCTCATACTCCGCATGTCTAGTGGAGCAGTGGGCACTAGGCTTTATTAAACTGTGCCAAGGTATTCGCCCACCAGAATCTCGACTTCACAAACTGGAAGAACCTTCCAGTTTGTTATGCGCAAATAATCTTTGCTGGAGTATGTTGTTATTTAAATCTATATTGTATTTTTTTTTACATATTTTATATATATATTGTTATTTGATCTTCTTAATATTTTTGGTCTCCTAACGATGATCGGATATTTCTGCTTTTAACGTTATTAGGTACTAAGCTAGGGCACATAGGAAACAGCTGATCAGTAAGTATATTGACGTATTTAGTAGGTAATGTTATTTTAGGAAATCAAAATGAGAATTATTAATTTTAATTAAATACCTACGTGTCGTGAGTAAAATTATCCTCGTCTTTCTTTCGTTTACTAGCTTTATATTGACAAATTAATTTATTAGAATTTACCCAAGATTTTTTTTTTGAACCCTTAATTTACATAGGGCATAGCTAAAATGCGGTTTTATAGCGTATAGGTAGGTACAACCACAACCGGAGAAGTAACTAACCCGTAAGGGAATATACTCATACGCATAATAACAGAGTTGAGAATGAGTTTTTGTACTTTTACATTATGTACCTAAAGTACATAAACTCACGTCTTTTTGTTTTTTTCTATTCACGTTACATTTATAGTAAAACAGAGATAGAAAAACATAATAAATCTAACTACGAAACGCAAAAATCAACTGTAATTCAGAATTTAAATGGTTCCGAAATAAATAACCTAAACTCTAAATGATGGTGTTCCCACATCAAAATTCATTCAGTACTTTATAAGAACTAAACGGTCACAAAGACGAATGTTTTATACGTAGTATGTATCAGTTATGATAAAATTGTGCTTATGGATAAAGGAAGAAAGTATTTGAGAAACATAAAATATTACTAATAATCATAACTTTCTTAGTAATTAAAAATATTTAGCTAAATCAGAAGTGTTAGACTTCTGATTTGACTCATTAATTTTAATAATGTAGTTAATCTGTTGTGATTTAATTATTTAAAATAACATTTGATTGTAATATTATTTAAACGATAATAATAAAAATGTACAATGTGAAACACTCTTTTAAAATTTTATTAAAAATATACCTATGCTGCTATGATCTTGATCTCTCGACATCGCTTCTGATAAACCCCCTTCTTAAGTGATTATTTATTGTAGTAATGGTGAAAGCTTTGGGCCCGCATGTCCTAGGAAATACTTTAAGCCGTCGGTCCCGGCTGTCGCAGACCTTTGACAGTGGTTACGAGTAACCAAAAGCCCTACTGTCTGTTAAGGACAGCAGATAGGTAGTGACTCAAAGTAAAATAGGTGTCCAGCAGTGCACGGTGAGAACGTTACCGTTTTATGTGATTCCCTTATATACATATGTCGCCTAAACAGCAAAACTTGCAGAAACCATCCGTGTCGCTAGATTTTTTTAAACTTCGTCAGACTCTACACTACATTGAGAAAATCTATTGGTTCTCGTGCTCAATACACAGCCGTTTATTCAGCCACGTTTTCTTTCATTGAACCATTCTTTAAGTACCGACATTAATGAAAAAGCCAGCAAACCGAGTAGTTCCAGGCTATCAGCCCCACTGGGAAGTACTTATAGCTGACTTGTTTCTATTAAAATCGCGTAAAATATCACTATTTGAGAGAAGAATAAAATATGGAAATGTATTTATTCTTCAGTCAATAAAAATGTCGGCATCATTCAAAGATAACTAATTAATTAATCAGCCAATCAAACACTTTTAATTGCGACATAACATTTTAATCTGAAATTCTTAATGTTTCTATTCTTGAACTGGGACATTAACTACGTTTAGGGTTCTGTAGCGAAATGGCTAAAACGGAACCCCTATAGATTCGTCCTGTCCGTCTGTTTGTCTGTCCGTCCGTATGTTACAGCTATTTTACTCCGAGATTGGGCACCAGACGGTTGAAATTTTGAGAGTAAATGTTTTCTATGAACTGTTACATCAATTATGAAAACATTAGAAAGGTGTGGCTCCATACAGGTAACTGAGGGTTAAAAAAACATATTTCACAGCTCTTGAAAATTGATTTGGAATCATTTTTCAAGAGCTGTGAAATATATTTTTTCAACTCAATATATTTTGTTTTTTAGTTGATGAGATATTTGCTTCTAAAGGCGCAAAACTTGTGTCCCCCTCTAATAAAATAAAAATAGGTTTATAGAATTGAAAAAAACTTTCAATGAAAATTGCTTTGAATAAAATTTGATAAATAAAATTTGAAATTTAGTTTTTTACAAATGAGACTTTTACGTCAAACTGCAGCAGTAACTCTGTTTTACACACTATGAAAAACAAATTTAATTTTGTTGTTGAGTATGAATTTACATATGAATGAACATTAAAAATATTGTTATAACATTTTTTGATGCTACGAAACCCTGTGTGTGCGAGTCCGACTCGCACTTGGCCGGTTTTTATTAAATTTAATATTTAGATTATGTCTTACTTTTGTACAACCTCCAATTATCTTAACTGACATTCGTGATACAGGGTAATCCTAGTGCGAAAGCCAAAGTACTCCTCTGACACCGAAATGCGCATTACGTTAGACCAAATTCGTCTTTAAGGAGATTTACTGCACCTATCCATTTTTCCAGTAATAAAGATAGTTATGTTATTATATGATGTTGTTGGGAACTGATAAAATGTGAGTGTACTATTAGGTACTTACAGGCATTGTTAATAATTCATTGGTAGGTACTCTTAATAATAAGAAAACATACATTGCAGAGTAGTCGACCAAACGCATGATTTTAAAGAAAAATAATCAACGATTTTGAAGCGATGTGGGTTTAGAGCAGTACATATTTATGTCAGATGCTATTTGGTCTGTGGCTTTAACCTCTCGTAATCTCTTTAATTCTCTACGCTCTTTTATAAATTATTGCTAAGGTATGCACTGTGGTAAAATGTAAGATTTCTGACGCTATCTGTGTTTATGGAGACTACAAAAACCACTCATGTTTTACTTAAAACATAAAATGTTTAACCAAGAATTATATTTTATTTACAATATAATCAATGAATGGTTCACTGTGTGAACAAAAGTATTGACAATATAAACAAACGGCAAAGGTAGATTTTTTACAAATTAGTTAGTAGCATCTTAAGACAACGGATCCTCCACGCACTGCGCGGCCGTTGCCGTAACCGCTACGAAAGTTACGCGGAGCCGGAGACGTAACTCGTAACCGCGTAGCGCTACGAAAATACGTTTAAAACAATACTTTTAACTTGTTCATTATTTTAGTCACGACAGACAGTTATGATTTTTAGTTTTGAATTGAATAAATAATGATAGATCAAACTGATTTGACGGGATTCAAAATATATAAACAAGACCGTCAAAAAGAAAATGCCGTCGGCCAAAGTATTTAAGATTACTTACGTTGTAAATTCATGGATGGCGGGAATATGTGGTGGTTTCTCATGGCAGCATCCTGCGGCCGCGCGCACTGTGGCGGTGGAGGCTGGTAGCGCATGCCCTGGTACCGGTAGGCCGCCTGCGACATCTGGCCGCACGAGGCCAGCTCGCCCCAGGACAGCTCGCCGCCGCCCGAGCCCAGACATCCCCCGTCGAAGCCGCCGCCCGCGCCGCTCAGGTACCCGTACTCCATGGCGTTCAGCGACAACACCGGCTATCTACCCAAACACCCGGACATGTGCTCCAACAAGACCCGTAATTAATATTTCGCGTAAAACAACAACAGTGCCGCTGGAGCGCCGCGCCGCGCGGGGCGCGTGCGTCTTGTGTCGGAGGGAAGCGCGCGAAGGCTCACAGCCGCATAATTGGATGAGCCGCGACTATATCGAATTATGCCGATTACAGATGGTATCGGATCCCAACGATAGTTTTTGCCAGCGCGGAGGACCGCGCGCTTGCCCCACTTGAAATCGAATGATAAGCCTAATTCAATAAGGACGATCCTCGAGGACGGGGCGGGGCGCGCACCCCCGGCGGCCGGCCAATGGTCGGTCTCGGCGCCGCAGCGCAGGCTTCCCATTGGTCGGCGTGCACCCCCTCTCCGCGCCGTGACTCGGGGGTGCGTGTCACGACACTTGTCTACTTTTCTTTTCGCCGACAGTTCCTTTGTCATTGAGGAAAATAAAAAAGTTGTAATTAACGATCCAGGTAGGTACCTACTTAACGAATGACTGTAGGTATTTAGTCTATAACTTTTTTTAATGAAATGACACTTCATTAAAATAGTAATTAAATACTTAGACTGATCGCACAATTAATTACTTCTTACAAAGATAGAGACTTTTAAATTTTTGATTATTTAAATTAAACGTGGCTAGACAAAGATTTAAAACACAGACAAACTTTAGTCCGTAAAAACTTAAAGCAGAATTTCTGCAAACTTTTGTTAAAATAAATACGAGCTGTTCCTAGATAGAGTGGAACTTCGCTGGTCCATAATACATCTAGGTCATAAATATCTTATTTGTCATAATCAAAACTGCCTTCATTTCAAATACAGATCAAAAGTAAGAATAAAACTGTTCGAAAAAATTACAAAACGATTTTAAAGATTAAAGTCTACAATCATCATCATTTCAGATAATGTTTTACCCAATTATGCATATCAATCAGAAACAAGGTAGCGTAATAAAACGGAACCATTTCATTTAGTTTGGGATCCTGGGGGATAACTCGATAACTGATAAAACTTCTTTATGAGAACTCCGGCCTCCTAAGATCCGCGGCGAGCGTGTACGGTTGTGGGGATGAATAAATAAAGGTGCAAATGCTAATGTAACTTTTTGGTTTGTTTCGATTATTTTTTAATTTATTTAAAAGATCAACTAGTGTAACCGATTTAGAAATGTTGTATTACTGAAAAATATAACTAAATTTGTTCGTTTATATTGTATGTAGATACCCACAGTGGAGTATTTGGTACGTATGTACCAAATACCTAGATGTATATCTATAGAGATACTGCCAAAAATATTAATATTCACACTACACTAACATATTTTTCTGTGTGTGGGAAATTTCTTCTAAATCTCAACCCATTTAAATTATTGCTTAAATGTACCTGCAAGTTAGTTGCTTGTATACCTGTTTAACTGTAAGTACCTACGTATATTAAAATAATAAAAAAAATACTTTTCATTTTGGACTGAGTAGAAAAAACCATCTGATTGGAAGTTTTTGACCCACCTCAATAAAAGGAATTTATTCTCAATTTGGTTGTCTTTTTCATGTTTGTGTGCTCAGACCTCCGTCCTTTATAAACCGACAATTATTTTTTTATTTAAAAGGATATACTTCCAGATTGGTCACATTTTTATCAAAATCTAGTCCTGATGATGGAATTCATGAGGTATTGAGAGGACTCCTCAAATATTATCGGAATATATATAGTGATTTTGATATTTTCATCAACAAGCCAAGCATTTGCATTCAGAAAGTATCATATGATACAGTGAAATTGATGAAAAAGGCGCCTAGAGGCCACCGGAACTCCTCGATTATAAGTAATTTACTAGTGGGGATAAGAATCTCGATTAAGATAGTTAAGCATTAAGCGTTAAGTTTGAATTTGCTTCGTATTGAACGAAGCAAATTTAAATAAATGATTCTGATGAAAATGGTACAATCGAACTGATCTGACGATGAAGCCGGAAGGTAGACACCGGAATTAGTAATAAAGCAATGTATGCTAGCCGTATTAGGGCTTGTTGGAATTCAGTCATGAGATGCACTCAGGCTCTGATAATATCCTACATTTAATTTTGAATTGTCTTTTTTTTTGTTTTTACTATGGACACTTTTAAAGTGCACATCTTGCTACATCGTTCTCACATAATGTACCATCTCAACATGAATGATGTAACCAAGGTTTTGTAACAATATTATGATTTAAAAGAGTGTCCATGGAGTTTCTTGCCCGTTCTTCTCCATAGAGATCTACGTTAGGGAATGGGCAACTACAGTACTTTCACAGTTTTTGTGCCTTGTGACTGGGACTGTAGCTACATTTCATTGTTGTCTTTGTTTCGACAATTCAAAAGTGCCTGTAACTGGCCTACTTGAAATAAATGCTTTGATTTTGATTTTGATTTTCAATTTGCCGTGGTCTTGATTGTCAGAAAACAGAATTCGTAAATGAACACAAATGACAAAAAGTTTGGAATAAGTACCAAAATTAAAAAGAGAAAACATTATAATAATATTTTGCAAAAAAAACAAACTGTCTACCAAAACCTAACTTTACTTTTATTCAAAAGATTTTGTGGTTATCATTGGAAAAAAAAGCATAAACTTCGCCCTAGTCCTACGAAAATAAACCTATTGCATAATTTTCAGATCGTCTTACAACTTTTTCTTTTACAAGGTACTTACATAAGATCAGAATTTTCAACTCGGAACTTTATTTCCCTAGTGATGTGTTTGCCGTTCAAGTAAACAACCCCTGATAATTTTAACGGAATCCTAATATTAAGCAGATTTTAATCAAAGACACAATTAGAAATCTTTTAACTTGTAATATTTTAAGTGCAAAAAGTAAACTGTCCCATATATTCTGGTCCCATACAAACACATCTAAGCCCAGCGGGCGGGCTGACAAGTGCAGGGGATCGTGTGAGAAAATGACGCGTATAATATTCACAATATTGAAATTACAACGTCTCCTCTCCCCAGAGACGCCGCACGCGACCGCGCCCGCTCCGCGACACACAGCCCGCTACCTTATTTATTATTTATATTAATCACAATGTTGCTACTACGAATTTTTTGTTGTTGTTATTTTTTATTGCTTTTCCTGTTTGGTTTTGTTACATTGTAATGATTAGCATTGGATGTTTGATTTGTAGTTGAACGGTGTATTTTAATTGTTTTTATGATAACACTGATGTACCATTGATAGCCTTTCTGTATTTGAAAAAAAAAACGAAATTAACATTACTGAAAAGTACCTCCTGCATATCTATATAACTCTTACCCATAAGACCTCATAGGTCAATTTTTGACAAGCAGGCTGTCAAAAACAACATCCTACCCGCACTGGTCCCGTGTGGTGGATCATAAACCGCTCTCACAGAGAGCGTCCCTACATAACCAACGCTATAGGCTGCATAAGAAACTATTTCTCGACAATAAAGCAATGAGCTGGAACATGCATGTATACTGTACGTATTCGACGATCGACCATACACTGTGATTATACAATTTTCGTTTCAACAAACTCGACAACATCCCGATTCTTTTCAGCAATTCCCACTTGTAAGAAATACTCCAGTAACACTTTATCATTACGGAAACCAAAGTGCGTAGACAGGGGTACCGTAAATAGCGGGTATTCTGCGTTTGTCGCGTCTCGCGGGATGAAAAACAACAAGTCTCCGCGGTAAAATATGTGATCACTTAGCAACCTGCAATCAAACAACAACTGCCGCTTAGTTTTTCTCCTTCGCTGTCGACGAATGAGCCTTTTTTCGTTGTTTTTGCCTTATATGTTTGTTTTGTATTCGTATATTTTCTCTGTGCTGGGTCGTATTTTTTATATTTTGGTTGATACCTTTGTCAGGATTAATGCTTTGCACAAGTGCTATTGTTTAGCTATCTAGAAATGCAGCACATAAAATAACACAACGAAGAAGATACAGTACCCACCTATTAACCAAACGAAGGTAGGAACATCGTGCTTAATTTCGCCTACACTAATTAAATCCAAAATCTTAAATCCCAAAACTTAAGTACATACAATTTCGACCTTGACACACCAAATCAGTACAAGACAAACAGCCTTAGCAAAACATTGCATGTATTTACCGACGCCTGCCGCCATCAGGACGTCACAAGCCGAGGCACAGGCCGCGGCATCTAATCTGATAATGCGTCGGTTATGGGCGGTGTGCGTGCGCCATTCTCCACTTACCCTCGACTAATTCGATTTGCGCCCTCCCGGCCACATGCCGCTGCCGAGCTGCATCGCGGCTGTCCCCATACTCCACTTGTACATATTTTTAATTAACTTTTTTGTTGCTGAAATTATTCTGTCACACGATCAGGTTTTGCAGGTCATGAAAAGAGTCTTTGGTTGGTCAGCCAAACCCGGTGTTACCATCTGCCAATTGTCTATTATCAATGGTAGGCTTCTATGTATCATGTGGTGTGTGTGTGTGTGACTGTTCTTAAGCCCTACGCTGCTGACGTTTATCCTAATTATTTAAAAAAATGTGTTAAGGTCGACTTCCCCAATTTTAAGCTTAAAACCAAATAATCAAAGTCTAACTATAAATACATATGTACCTAGGTGTAAGCGGTGATGTTAATAATAAAAAACACTGAGAGATCTCCAGTCAAATATCAAATAAGTAGACCTACTACTTATTTGATATTTGACTGGAGATCTCTCAAAGTTACAATCACGTAACTTTTTTGTTGACAGAAGCTATCAATGCTAAAACTAACGTTTATTTAAAGAAATTGTTATGGCGTTATAATTTTATAAGGCAGATATTTCACTAACTACTACTGAAGTTTCATATTTATATGAAAACTTGAATAAATTAATAGTTATAAACAATAAAGAAATAAAGAAAACACTTTTCATAAATTAAAGTCTTATTTCATATGAAAGTTGTTCACTTAAAGCACGACTTAATAAAAAAATATTTTTAATAAAATTTTCCATTTCCAGTAATACAACTTGTAACGCAAGATATACGTAGAAAGGTGCTACATAAAATGTCTTTATTAGCGATAGGGCTATACGTATCGCTAATTAAGACCTTTTATAGTACCTTTTTCAGTATTTCATGGACTTATGTCCATGATTGCTAAACTTAATACAGCGTAAAGCTGCCTAGGTTTAGCAAATCAGGCAGAGAGTATCAGGATTTCAGGGACCATGACACTTCGGTGAACTCCTAATGACGTGGACGTAAACAATTACACCGCCATTACCAAAAACTATTAAAACATTGTACATAACTAATATTAATGACCAAAAAGTTTTGATGTTTTAAGATAACGAGTTAAATATTCGCACAATAATTTGAACTTATTAATAAGTTCGCAACTTATTAAATACAAATTAAGATAAAACCACACCATTAGTGATTGAGGAATAAATAGAAATTTTTGCAGATTCTGAAAAAGCAACAAGTTTTGATTTTTTTTTATGAAACCTGTAGGTAGGTACCCAACTAGCAAAAAAGTTATATAATATTAGAACTATACAACTAACAGACATGTAAGGGCTTTATAACAATATTGCAGCAACTAAACAGTTGTAAAGTAGTATTCAGTTCGACGCATTAGTTATAATAATTTAAGTCATATTAATGTGTCTGGTAAACGTCATCTCAATAATTTATATGACGGTCATATAACGTTAAGTCGAGTAAACGTTTCAGTCAGAAAATAGTGATGAGTCGCCATGTTTTGTAAATTTAGAACCTTTTATTCAACACTTAAATAACAAACTGTTATATAATGATTTTATAGTTAACTATTATAGAATCGTCATAATAGGTCGTATAAACCACCTTTAAGTAACTTTTAGGTTAAAACGTTATTCTAATATAACTTAAGAACCCTAATTGCAACCGTCATGGTGGACGCCATAGATGATACAAAAAACATGTATAAGACCAATAGTTATATAGATGTCTAAATGCAGTCGCCCAATGTCTATTGGCAATATGGCGGAAATTATTGATGACAATTATGTATTTTATTTTTATAAATAATATTGAAACACCAATATTATGGAGGCCCATTAAAATATTAACGAAGATAATCATACATATCATCGAAAATTTTAAATTCCCAACTATAGGTCACCGCTCGTCATCCTCCACCACAATAAGCTTTCTTTACATTAAATTAATAAATAATATTAAAACATTTGACTTATACTTTTTTTTTAAGTGTTATAACAACACAATATATTGTCACACAAACTGTCTAGCTTGTACCACAGTCCGACCACCAGCATAAGAAAACGTCAATTCGATGATATAGTTATATAAGAGTATTACTAGAAACTACGAGTATTACAAACCTTACTAGTTAAACTTACAATGTCTACGTGATTTTTACTCAACGTTATTGTTGCTGACGCGACTGCAAAACGACCCCTACACGATTAAAATGTTGTATAATCTGCGCCCAAACCCCCGTTATATTTACGTATAAAAAACTATTATAAAACCATTTCAATATGGCTGAAAGTTAAATAAAAAACGTTATTGTACCATTTATATGACATGATTTTGCTACTTGGGTATAGGTGTTATTGACAATTGTGACACTACCTGCAATTTTTAATTTTTTAATAAACACTTCTTGAAATTTTAGTAACTTGCGTTATTTTAGGCTGCTTAGGCCCATATGTTGATATTGATACTTGGCATGTATCCCTCACTGCGGTGAGGGTTTCACCAGCTACCGCTGAAAGTTTCTATAAGGGAAGCACTTTTTGCGAAAAGTTTACCAGAAGACAATTCTGTAGTCACGACAGCTATAATTGAAGACTGTGAGCGAGGTCCTTTGACTGTGCAGTGCAGACGAGGGCAGGGTCCGGAGAGGCGGGAGCGACGTGCGGGGGCGGGAGGGAGGGATGCTGGAGTGCACCTGAGCCCGTGATTGATGAGCCTCAGCCATCGCCATGATTGCGAGCTGACGCCGCCATTAACAAGGATCACGTGACGTATGTACTGTCTCAGCATGCGGTTTGACACCGTGAGGTAATGATGTATTCTCAGGAAATCCGTGATAATCGCTTTTCAATATAATTTATTTTCAGATCTTTTTTCTGTTTTCCGGATATCAACTGTATCGTAGACACCAGCTACCAAACAACAAGGTAGAAGTTCTAAATGAGTAATACAAGATGTGTACATTAGATCCAAACCTCCTGTACGTAGACCACTTTGTTAATCCTACCAGATTTACGTAAACGCCTATGCAAAGATACCGTCGTTTGTCTAATAAAACAAACCGCGTATTTGCTATCTGCACTCCCGATAGCTCTTTATAGTTAGCGTTAGATCAGTGAAGGGGAAGATCGGTCCTTGCCGGGACGGAGCAGGTCCTGCCGCGCTGCTTGTCAAAGTGGCCGCCGGCGTGTTTGAACAACTAATGAGCGGCTCCCGGGAGACGGCGTGTTTGCCCCGAAACGCCCCAAGCGCTCGCCTGGGTTTTTCGTACAAACGCCTGGGTTTGCCGAGGTCTCTCGCCCCCCACTGCCCTCGCGGCGCACTCCTTGTTTGCTCGCCACTCGGTGTCGTATCGGACTTTCGAGTGTAAATTGGAAATTTGTAGATAAACCTACGTACATAAACATGATCAAGTATCTGGTAAATCTTTGCACCTGTGTTGGAGTGTACAAATAAAGCCAGCTGTGAATTATTGTGTACAGACGAGAGAAAGCTATAATACGAATAAAATATGTTTAAAATAATTAAAATTAAAATACATTTGGTAATGGAAAACGAATATGGAAAATAAAATTAAAATTAACAAAAAGGTCAATCTTTATAATTTATCTTTTGGTTCATAACATCTTCTGTTATCCTACTGGTGGTATTTATTATTATCAGATATATTTATTTTAAGAAACAAAATTAAAGCACATTTCTCATAGAAAGTAGAAGTCCACCAGTCGTCGCTTGTCACGTTCCTTGTTATAATTTATTTACTGTACCTAAACTATTCTATCGAAATACTTTAAAGTTGACTTGCTTCAGCTAACTCATTTGACATGCCTAAAATACATAAAACATGACTCGATCTTTTGCTTATTTCAATATCAATAGGAAATTCACATAAAAATTCACATACATACATATAGGTATTTTTGTGAAATTATAGTACCCAAGACTAAATGAGTGTCATAGTTAAAAAGTAGCTTTTTACGTTTGTTACTTATCTTGAAAACTGCAACCTTTTCACTCCATATAAAGTATCTACCTTTTCCAGGTATCGAGTTACTCACTCGGCTTTTCATCAAAATTGACCTAGCGCCTTCATGGCATAGGTAGGTACATACATCTTCTATATTATTATTGTTATATAAAATGGTAAACTGACTGACTGACTGACTGACGGGGTGATATATCAACACAGCACAAACCGCTGGTCCTAGAGGCATGAACTTGCTGGGTGTGTTCTTTGTAAAGAGTAAGTATCCAATAAGAAATGATTTTTGAGAATTCCACCACTAAAGGGTTGAAATAGGGGATGGAAGTTTATATGAAAGTCCGTCAGTTTTGAAGTTAGGATCTTCAAATTTTGTGTTTAGGCTGACGAATAAAAATCAATTTATACGTGTCTCAGCGTTTTTGACAATTCTTCCCCCGAAGGGTTAAAAAGGGGGATGAAGATAAGTAATCGGATATTATTCGACATCCACGCGGGCGAAGCCGCGGGCAAAAGCTAGTAATACATAATACCTCGAAAACATCAATATCCAACAAACATTAATATACAAGTTGTAAAAATAGACACAGACAAAGTCACTTTCGTCTACTTATACAATATTTGTGGAAGATTATCAAAAACATCCACCGGTTCGACGATCAGCGCGTTAAAAATAAACGGCTTCGTCGCTGCTGCTATCTATGGCTGAAACGTGGAATCAAGTGCTACGAAACGGACTCACGTAACGGTATCGGTCCCGTTAGTTCACCCCATGGGAGCCGGGAGCTTTAGTACTTCTCTCGTTCCAGGATAGAGGGCGCCACTATTGAAGTAATAAAGGTTTCACAAAGTTTTGAAGTATTTTATGTAATATTGCATTTAAATTAACTATGTATAAGTTTAATACGAAATATTTCATTCGGACTTTAAAGTTAAAACTTTAATATATCAACTTTAATAACCATACTATCGAAATCAAAGAAGAAATGGGAATGTTTCGAACCCCACGTGGTGGTCACAGTGTTGAACATTTGGAAGCTTTCATGTTTAGAGTAGTCAGTAGCTCCACCTATAAATATGGAAGCAGTTGTGTTTTTTTGTGACAGTTTTAAAACAATTATATTGATGATCTGTGGTTGTAAAAGACCCAGACCGCAGACCACAGCCGCAGACCAACATTCTAGAACGACGCTGAAGAGTAAAATACAGTAGGACCTAACAGTTCATATCAACTTGTTATTTTAGGATCAGTGATGTTGATGGTGCATTGTGAATAGTGATTCATGCTTGAGTATCGCTATAAAATACAGGCTTTCTTTACTACGATCACACTTAATATACTTAATATATCATATTTTCTTCAATGTTGGTTCCAAAGTGGTAAGAAAGAAAGTGGTATTTAAGGAGTAATCATCCATCCATCAGGTCTTCGGGGAGTAGCGGATAGTGTAGGATTCTGACTTCATTAGAACCACTTCTGTGTTTCATATCAGCACCTGGATGGAGGCACCGTGTCTTTCTAAAATACCAATCCCAGAAGCGTGTGCAACGCCTGTTAGAGCACGACTCTCAGGAGCCCTCTCAAAACACTTCAACTAACTTCTGACATTCGGTTAGGTTAGAGCTTTTTGATTGTAGAGCTTAGGTAACACTATAACCAATCCGAAATATGACTCATTTGTTTTTCATTTTATAGACTGACGTTCCTTAAGAGGCAACACGTGGGTGGCTCACACGTGGCAGCTTGTATCGTGATTTATGAGCATGGCATAATTTAACTTATCCCCAAGAATCGAATATCTCGCACACTAATATTCTTAGAACCGCTAAATAGTAGGTGGAAGATGTAAGTAGATATTAAGTAAGTCGGAAATGCCAGGATTTATTCCGTTAGGCTTGTACATCATGTGGGCAGACGATGGGTTTCGTGCTATGAAAACACACTAGATGAGATACACTGTTTCTAGCAAAACTAAACAATTACTTGAGATTACAACTTAACACAATAACACGGGGCACAATGAAACGGGTACAGTTCCAAGACGTCTCAACTCAGCCGCGATCAGACATTGAATGTCGCCCTCCCCTTGAGTTGAACATCAGGGCTCTGTAGAAGCACGCTGTGTTGACGGTAGACTGGTAAGTTGGTGGCGTGATGTCACCACTGCACACAGGCGCGCTTTCCAATTCATTTTATGTCCGTACTAACTACCGGATCCGACAAGTATATATATCTATCTGCAACATACAAAAGAAAACCTACATACCTAATACTTTGTAAAACATACTTAAGGGTTAATGTTGGTTGGGTTGTGTTGGTCCGTCGATGGGTGACCACCCATTATACACTAAATTTACTCCGTGCCTCGGAAAGCACTTTAAGCCGTTGGCTGCGTTGGCTGTCATTTGTAGATCTTTGACAATCGTTACAGGCCCGGAAGTCTGACACCCATACTTACCAAGGGGTATCGTATTACCCAGTACTAACTGGATTATGGAGGTCAGATAGGCAGTCACTGCATGAAAAATACTAGTATTCAGATGCATTCGGTTAGACTGGAAACCGACCCCAACATTGGGAAAAGACTAGGCAGATGATGACTTACTTAAGAGTTAATAAAAAATACTTAGGTGTTTTGTTTTACTTTTATTTTAAAACTATACATTAAATTATAGCCAACCTATAAATTAGGCTGCGCCATACACTTCTATACATACATAGGCATAATAATCATACGTACCTAAACACAATCCATCTTTGAAACAAAACCTTAACTACAAATGAACAATAGCCGTTCTGGCGAGCTTATTCATATTTTCTCATAATTAAAACTTTTTAAAGTAAAAATTAAAATAAAATTGATTAATCTTTTGAGTTCTTTCAAGATGGAGAGATAAACCTGTCATGGTGTCATGTACCCACTCCTATCCATAGTCTGTTGTTAACCAACTTAGAATTAAGAAACTACTGACATAGCTAGGTGGGCGCTCCGCCCCTAGTAAGAACATTAAAACATATTAGACAGGTTTATTTGTGTGTTCTAGGTACTTGTTTCTACACTGATCAAATGCTTAATAACCCAGTTAAAGAAATAAACAATTAATTAATTCAAACAACAATGACAAAAGACGTACAAATGTAGAAATACTCACAGTATACGTGGGATACATTCACCACAATTAAAAGCTAGCCGTATCATCGCAACATTCGTAAGCTGCTTTCCTAATTTCAATTCGAGGTAATTTTAAAATTACGTGGTTGCATGAACATTCATATTTTTTAAACTTATGTGAAAGTTACATCGGATCGAGACGGAATAAAGAGAGAAACTTGAAAGCTCACCCATTAATTTATTACAATTAGTATAATTAACATTGCGTAACGTAACGCTCCGCTCGTCGACTCCACGCCGCCGCCGCCCGCGCCTCTTTATCACTTACTACGTGGTGTTTATGCAAGTCTCTCTCCCTTACTCCCGCCACCTCCCAATAAATACAGTTAAATACTAATTATAAGCGAGGAAATTTAATTGTTTATACATTTACTAGTAGTAGAACTTCTACTGCCTGTGATGAGTATTATAGCGTCTTCTGTAACATTTTGCCCAACAAACTGAAACATCCTATTATTACTTAAACGATAATCCTTACTTATATAAGTTAATTCTATAAATCTAAACATTAAGTTTGGTCGAAAACAGGAATGTGTAAAACGTTTGACTAGAATTTACTAAAACTTAACATTGACCTAAATAAATATTACAACATTTAACATCTTCACTCATTATCAGCAAGTACTAAACACAGTTCCCTCCACGAAAAGAGACTAAGAATTCCAATTTACTACAGAATGAGATCTTACAAGTTAGACACACAAAACTATCGGTACATAATATACATAATTTAAATTCTTTTATTTTGTTTTTGTACGGTAATTTAGTTCTGATGTTACACATATTTCTAAGCGGGTAAGTTGTTAAATGTATAAAGTGTCTTCATTTACCTTCAGTCTTTCTAAACATTTAGAGTTAATGGAGATCAAACAGCACAATATTATTTATTTTATATTGTTTAGTCGAACAAAATTATCTTTGTTACAAGTTTTAGCAACTCACAAATAAATGAATCTATTTTACAATAAATAACATTAATCTACTCTAATGTTAGTATTTGACATAAATAATTTGAGATCAATGAACTATAAATTCTCCTACATAACTTTCTTAAATTGTACGAGAATTGACATCGCTTCTTACAGATAAAGGTCCATTTTTTGCTTCTGCGCGGGTCTTCTCTTATAAATCCAGGTGCACGAAATAAAAAATGTTCGTAACAATGCAATCCATACTTTCATAAACACTGAGATCGGTGGTTTTGGTTGTTGAATTTTGTACCATTTTCTATGATTCTTCCATCCTTGGAAGCAAGTTGAACTGTGTCCAAGAAACAAGATGAATTTTGATTTTTTTATATTAGAAATGTACATGTTGCACGTCTGTAGGTGTGTCTGGTAGTTGCGTCTGCTCGGGTGTGGTCTGCTTGTAGGGCAGCGTGTGACGGGCGCGCGGCTCCTGCGGCTGCGTCTCCCGCGCCAGCACGCGCTCAACGTGGCGCGCCACCAGCTCGGCGGCGGCGGAAGGCGTGCGCGTCAGCGCGCACATGTCGCTCACCGACATGCGCACGCGCAGGCCTCGAGCTGCCGCGGTGATACACGCAGCAGCTATCAAGGATGGTGGTACTAGCAGAAACTCGGTCTCTGTTGACAATAAAAACAAGAGTTTAATATCTAGGTTATCATTTTTTTATTATATACTTAGCGCGTTGTTTGAATGCAAACTTAATGCGTCCTACACGTCTCCGACTATTAATAAGGTTGATTTTAAAACGAGTTTCTTGTTTACATGTTTTTGTATAGAAATTTTTGTACACTTGGAGAACGCAGGCGCACTGGCGCAGGTAGATCGTGCACATCTGTTGCGAGATAATTGCCGCGGAGTGCGGACAGGTGGCTCGGACACCTTGCATCTCAGCGTCCTGCCATCCGATGCTTGGCGTACATTATTAACATCTTATAACCTACTGACTGACCAAGATCTGGACCGTCGTCTAAAAATAAAGCAAGTCACATCAAACAAGATAGCTTGTATGAAACAATAGGGACAAAAAACTGTTTCGATCATCGACGACGAGGTTGAAAAAAAGTCGCGTTACATTTTGCACAATACGAGAACTCTTTTGTTATAGTTTGAGAATAAGGAAGGAGAACCGAACAGCTGCCCGATTTGTGCATTGCGTCCCCGTCTGCATCTTTGTGTTGGTACCTACCCCGGGACAATAGACGGGGAATAATGGTAATTTACATCTTAAGTCGTCTAGCTAAGGGCGCAGCTGCAATTCGCCACGATATAGGGACTCCATTGTGCGATTTTGAAATGTAACTTCGATCACAAGTCGATTAATCAATATTATTGTCGTCGATTAAATTTTGCACTCGAAACGGTCGAAATTGATCGATAAATATTTCAACATGTGTAAGTATTACACAGTCCCCATACGTTTAATGTATGTGCGTACATTATATGAGTATCGTTATGCTAAGCATATTACTAACGGTGTAAGCATTGGAGCGTCACAAGTCAATACAATATAAACTTCAAGTCGCTTTGGGTGTACTACGATGTCAGCCAAGACGGCAGATGTGAGGACACCTGGCGCGACCCTTCCGCTCGTACCTCCGCGAACCATGCCGCTACCGTAGGGTCACTGCCCACCTACTACATGCACCCTTCTTACCTCCATCGTGCCCTTATACGCTATACATCATGAGTATTTCTTAAGAAAAACAATATCGCTACACGCGAGCGCGTCATAATTTTAATCAGAAAAAGTGCCCACACTTTATTAAAGTAACTCAAGCCTACTAGCTTGTGTCTTCAGGTCAATGAATCCAGGCTAGAAATGAACTTTAGGTCCGTTGCAGACGTTACACTTCCTAAGCACCGCGGCTGTCACCTAGAGCTTGAACTTAATCACTTTAATACATGAACATGCAACGGTGCACGTCAGAAATGCATATTAAACAGGAAAGTCGATGTTTAATGTACATTTCTATGGACCAGTAGCTTATTAAAAATCAAAAACGCTTGCGAGTGGCGTATCAGGTCTGATCTGGTCAGCATGAGCAGCGGTGCGTCACGATCCGTTGCGCGACAGGTTGCCTGCCAGTTGGCGTACCGACATCTGCTGAGCCGGCCCACGCGACTGTTAGCAACCCGAAGACTTTACACCCCCGCGTCTTACCCTTCTAATTACCACAACTGCATTGACATAGACCGTACACTCAACAGACATCGGGGACCGTTAAGTTCCGTTTGAGAAACCTGTCAGTCCCACCCCAATAGTGAATCCTAACGTAACACAAATAAACTGCAAAAACGCAGGGGTTGCAAATAGTTCGTCTAATTGTGCAGTTAACTGGTTGGGAACGATTTAAGGCGAAAATTATTAAAGATTTAATGTCTTATTCTAAAACTTGATTTGATCAATGATTTTGAATAACTACTCTGAATACAAACAGTAACAGTTTAGAATTTATTGCTTCCGTTTTGTTGACAATCGAATCAAATGTAAAAGAAAAGAAGGCTTCAAATGGAGGTACCCGCCTATTTGATCTCGGATCGGATGTTGAAAACGGAAGCTCGAATCTCGCAAGGTAATACGTTAAGATTGTGTTTGGAGATGTACGGCTTATCGGGTTAGATAGGGTGGTACGCCGCCAGGTGCGCGCCGAGACGGGTCTTTGTCGCCAAGCTTTTGTGGAGACTTTGGGACAGGGATTCGGGCGCGGAACAATGGCCGCGGGACGTCTTCGTGTATTGTGCGCGAGTCAGCTGGCGCGGTCGCCGAGCGCTCCCCTGCGTACGCGCCGACTAGTCTCATAAGTCACCGTAACCGTGACACTACGCCAAGAAATTAGTCCGGTCAAACTGCACATGTTGTTCTCTATACAAATTGTATTGCCTGTGATAATAATACCCTGTAGTCTTTAGAAATTTTACGGTTTGCAAAACTTTACATTTACAGAATGGGATCCGATTTCGAATGTTGCGTAAACTTTCTTAGTAGACTTGAAATGTGAGTAATTATGATCATAGTAATTAAAAGGAAGAAGAAGGAAGTTTATGGGTCAAGTAATGTTATTAACCCTTTCACACCTCCAGTAATGCACGATCAGTTACCGGCAATTATGCTACTTCCGGCGACACCGACAAAACTTGACGCCCCGCTACACGGAACGTTTCTGTTTACAATAATACTTAATAGATGCTACTGATAGTTGACCTGGTGTTATATTAACACAAATATACGCACAATAGCGAACACGCTGTAGCTTATAAAGCTCTCATGTCAAAGCTTTTCCGTTATAAATAAGCTGTACATTTAAGTTCGTCTTGCAAGCATATAAAGTGTGTAAAAAGACCCTTAACGAAGCCGAAAGGCACTTGTTCTCCTCGTCATTGTTATCATTTTTTTGTTCTAGACCATACCTGGGAATCTTATAGTTACGGAGATATTGCGTGTCAAAGTTTTCACAAGTTTTTTTTTAAATACATGTTTTTAATGTAAGATTTCTACTTTAAACACCTCCCCGATCCCCGAACTATTCAATCCATCCATCAGCACCATGTTTTGAGTTCTACCGTAAAACGTGATTTATCATAAAAAAAAAAAGTCGTTTCCCAGCAATATTTTTTGCGTAAAGTTGTAGTGTAAGGTGTAGTTTGGCGTACATAATGCTTGGTGGACGGCTTCGTGGTTCCGTTTACACCCTGTATATTACACAATTAATTCGCTTAACGGTATCTTTCTTCATTACAAACGATCCGGCTGCTTCATCTTTATTTCATGTTGTATAAGAACTACAAGCAGCATCTACAGACTTGAGGTAATGGTTGTGCTTTCTAGAAACAAAACTTTCGTGAAACAAAAATGAAAAAACAGATGAAGCATAGAAAACTTCAAAAGTAAAGTCAATGGACCAATGGAGGGTGACAGACGGTGGAGCGAGTGGTGGTTATAAATAACTGTTATCAGGATTCGATGGACCATAGGGGCGGACAGGGTTAACTGTCATGATATCCTTTAAACAATTCTGTTTACTACAAGTTCAACGAGTAATTAAAAAAGGGAACGACATAAGTAGATGCCTGATTTTATCTATACTAATATTATAAAGAGGAAAGATTTTTTTGTTTGTGTATTTGTACCGAATAGGCTCCGAAACTACAAGACCGATTCAAACCATTTTTTCACCAATAGAAAGCTAAATTATCAGCTTAATTATTATAAATGAAGTAACATAAGCTATAATTTATTTTCATAAAAATTAGAGTTCCTTAAGAAAATTGCAATAATGTAACCCAAAGTTAATGCAAAATTTTGCCTATAGAATTCATTATTTGGCGTGCGCGTAGAAAACTATTGATGATACTTAAAAATGATGTACTACATGTTTACAGTACTCATTATTACCTCCAAAAAAGTTCCCGAGAGCATATATCTAACTATCATAGTTAAGTCACAATAGCAGCTTTTGTGTTCTAAAATTTAATTAGATCGCCCCGGTAGAAACAAAAGTTGGTTACATTCGTATCGTAGTATTAATTCTTATTCAAATAAATATTTTAATTATCAAGGGTATTTATGTAGCAGTAATATACTGAGTGTTGAAGAAGAAGTTCTTATCATCAATATGTAAAATATATGCAGCGACATCTATTGAACCAAATGGTACTAATGAAAATAAATGTGCTCACAAGAAAACTTTAAAATTGACAGACCGGCTTTTTAAAAAAGTTGTGATAGCGTACTTTAGATTAGTCTACATGACACTGCTTTGAAAATCCCTGTAGAGTGTGTGTTCGATCGCTTTCCATGCGCAACAGTTTGTGCAAGAGTTTACAGCAGCTATATCGTGTTTGGGCTCATTTCATGCACCTTGATGAGAACATTAAACCTAACTAGAGTATGACTTTCGGCGACGGTCTAACGATGAAGGCGGAAGGCAGTTGCGAGAGGTCCTCAACAGTTTACAGCGGCTCATTTCATGCTCCTTGATGAGAAGTTTAGATCTAACTGGAGTATGATTGTCATCGACGGTCTACCGATGGAAACGAAAGGCAGACTAGTTCTTTATAAATATTTTATTGGTCTTACTGTAAATGACTGAAAGTTTTTAATACACTAGATTTTAATACACTAAAATTAAGATATCTTTTTGTAGTTGGTTTTTTGGTCTACTTTTATTTATAACTTGTAATTAGAATGAACAAATAAAATCCAAAATGAAAATACTATACGGAACAAAAAAAAACAAACGTTTAACGTCAACCTTATGTAGATATGGACATTTAACTTCGCTGAAAATAACCACCGGAAATATATTTTAATTATTATCATTATTTTTTTTTAAACTAAAACGAAGGTGCTAAATAAAGGTCAGGTGTTTAGCCAAGCAACGAGTTTAATGTAAATTAGTCATTTCCACTAGTTTTTATTGTGTTCAGTGATCGGAAAAGCGCAGCCCTCGTAGGGAGGTAATGTCAAGGGGTCATTGGTGGTTAACGTCTACTGAGGGCACTATGACCGTTTACTGTAGGCACATAAACTAGTCACGGACGTTTTTACCTATATAGTACTTTACATACAAGATTACAGTCACGAGGACTAATATAATTACACACACTTAACAAAATTTAAAAGCGAATTTCTCGTGTAACCTCGATTTTAACTTTGAGACAAGTCTTAATACATAACAGTATGGGTTCCAAGTTCCGACAAACTATGTCCGTACTAGCATCAAATATTAATGCTTTTGACTGTAGGTACTAAATCGGGTTTATAATATTCTATGGTCTTGTTATAATACAACCCATACTCACCACCAATTTTGTTTAAATTGGGCGTGGTACTAATATCAATATAGCGATCGAAATCCTTTGTCATTTTACGACGTTACAGATATTAAATAACGTACCTAAGCACTCATGTAAATTTTAAGTAAGTACATAAATCGCCAGCCACGTGTCCTCGTTATATTTTTTTACTACTGTAAGATTTAATACGCAAACAGGTTTACCATTCGTATGTACTATTTAAATGTAATAGCAGAATTTAAATTTTAAAAATGTAGTGAGGTCATTCGTGTATTTACAATGGGAGTGCGAGAGGGTCAGTGGCTGAGGGGTGCGCAGGCGCAAGGTGTGCGCGTTATCACGGCGCACACGGCATGTGCGCGTTCCGATACACGCGTCCAGCCTGCACCCCACGTTACATCGCTACACCCCGACAATCACATTCCAAAACAAAGGGAGCCTCCCATATAACCATTAAGCTAAAACCTGAACAAATTAGTGGAAAAAAAATTGACACCGAACGGCGTTTATCGATTAAAGTTAATTACTATCATTGTAGGAAGTGAACTCGACCCGCATGTTGGCCAAGTTCCACGGGAGATTTATTGTTGCTGAAATAAGTAGGTACGCATACCTGTAAAACCTGTATGTAAGTCTTGTAAGTAATAAAGGTTGTATAAGTACGTACCGGTATAGCACACTGAGGTGAGCGTGAGCGCGTGTGTCCTGACCAGCGGGTTGGCGCGGCCCCACGGCACTCGCGCCAGGAACGGCTCCACGAAGTCAAACGCCGTTGCAATAGACAACTGCCAGTTCAATCGTTGAAGGAGCATTACTTCCCATTGCTATAACAAAAAAAAATGCAATATAAGCGACGGTCGTTTCGCTTTTGAATATAATTATCCCCAAAGGGCACGACCCCGTGTGAATAACAGTATACTTTCTTACATTTCAAAACAAATTACCTGTTCTTGTATTAAAGGAAGGGATGTGCGACCTATTCTTAACAGTTGATACGTAACCGTCATACTTGATGGGTTAGGCGGAAACCGCAAAAAGTAGCGAATCACGTTACAATTACAGAAGAAATGTCATAAGAAAACACAAGGGACAATAGAACCCTTCGCTGGCGATATTTTTCACATGGCCACTGATATAATAAGGGCGGTGAAACGATTCCTTGTTTATATTCAGAACAACAAATGTACTAATTTAGATAAAGACAGGGTGAACGCCGTCCATGCTATGAACGTCTTTAGTATTTTTTGAGTTCATTAAACTGTACTACCAGAGAGATAACTATGATTTATGTAGCCATGCATATTCAAGACGTTACAACAACAACAACGTCTAACTCAAAAGAAGGCAACATTTTGAAGAAATATGAAAGTCTTGGCTTTTACATCTAAGGTTGTAGAATTTAAATAGGTAAAATTATGAGTACACTACTAATTCTTTGATCAATATCTCCTAAATTATACGCTATGCATAGCATTCTAATGATGGCATTGGTGAATATTTAAGTGATCGTCCCTAAGTATGGGAAAGTATCGGGCCGCACCATATGACAGCATTAAGTATGCGCGTTGTAGGCATATCGCGATCATCGCACGAATTAATAGCAAGGAAATACGAAGCATTCCACGGTGTCATACGCACTGAAGGAGAGACCAAATGTGTTCTCACGGTGTCCAAATGGTATTAACTATTGCATATGGCGCATGTTAGTTATTTTAACAGGAAAGAGGTCTGGTATACCCCAGAAAGTTTATGGAGGTACTTATTCATAAATGCAGGCAGCCCAGGGTGCATCTCTAGTAAGCTTGGTAGGTAATTTTATGTCGCACGGCATTGCACTTGGAGTAGCGACAATTATTATATGATAGATATTCCATAAAAGGGACATAGTCATTGCATAGCACCGTGTGAATAAGGTGACAAAGTCAAAATTGATTACAAAGGGCAGCGCAGAGCGACTACGAATCGCACCTGTCTGTGCGGGTGTGAACGATTATGACCATTTTGTCATTATGGTTAGCTGTGGGAATATTTTCAAAACTACATTTCGAGTGGGTGTTTTGATGCGTCAATATTTGGATAGTCCATGAATAGCCTTTATACCTCAAAACTCCATTAACCAAAAATACTGAGTGCAACAACCTCAAATGACGGCTTCTTAAATTAGTTCTAATTTAACTGGCCATGTATCGTATCTTGTAGCCCACATTTCCGTCGGAAGCAAGTGAGCGACCAATTCGGTGCCTTACTTCGTCACAGGCTGTGGCTACATAAGAAGGGTGACAGTCTTACGAGCCCTCTTGACTTTCTCGAGGAAGGTGTAATTGCCGGAAACTGGCATGGTATAAGGAAATGTCGCTTTGGGGTAGAGGAGTGACATTTGACTCTGACTAATCGAAGTTCATTCACAATAGAACCAAAACAACAATTAAGTTCTGTCACAGGATGCATGGTGCCGGACGTCGAAGACGATAGAGCCACTTGGATTTTTTATGCAAGATTGTGTTCGGTGAAGGAAATGACACTATTACACTGACATGGTAAAATCTGAGATGTACTGTCCAAATCAGGG
Organism: Noctua janthe; assembly: GCA_910589295.1. Taxonomy (NCBI): domain Eukaryota; kingdom Metazoa; phylum Arthropoda; class Insecta; order Lepidoptera; family Noctuidae; genus Noctua; species Noctua janthe. The sequence continues at coordinate 9,706,779 of OU342560.1, forward strand.
CGAATCAAATGTAGTTTTATGAGGATGATTTTGACGATGATTGATGTTCATAACATAAGTGACATACCTCAAAAGCCACAGTTCTGTTATCAATCTGGAAGCTTTGACTATAAATTATGACTTAACATGATAAGTAATAATATTTAATAGTCAAAGCTTCCATAATTATTAAGTATCGGGATCAGCCACGTGCTAGTGATGATGACGATCAATAATCATAGAAAGTGTTACCTATGTTTATGAATAAATAAATGATTCTGATTCTGATTTTTCTGATTCTGTGAGCAGGGCAGCTGCAGCTTTCTAAAGATAAAATTTGGGAAAATAATGAAACGAAGGATGCTTACCCTGACTTCATGTGGGTGAACAGAGTTATCGGTGTAAGCGCAAAGGAGGTCCACAGACAGGGGGTGGCACTGGCGGAACTTGGAGGCGAGAAGCATGGAGGTGACAGCAAGGAGTTGCAGCTGCTGCCGCGAGATAGCACGCTGGGCCAAGAACCGGTCCATGTAGCTCACAGCCAGGGGAAACACCTGCTCCTCACATTGTTGCTCCTCGCATACCTGGAGGAAACATTAAGTAGAATTAGATAAAAGGAAATAACGACAAAAACATCATTAGGAAAAAGTGCCTCACAGACAAATAATACCATAATTGTGTGTTTGTTGGTGTTGTACGATAGATTAGGCTCACGAAGCTACGTCACAGTGCAGTGACGGGATGGGGTCATTGTCATCGGTGCGTAAATTAGAAGACGTCGGAGGAACTCCAGAGACGACTCCATAGTATTACAAAATCATGTTTACAACGAACCATTTTTAACTACCTATGCTGTTGGTTCATTAACATTTAAAATATGTCCTTTAGATCTACTTAGAGGGAAGATGCCCTCTCTAAAAGGTTGCATGAGATAAATATTATTAGGTAGGTATTTTTATCATTAGATGATCTATGAGAATTCATGACATGATAATTAATTTACAATTGTTATTATTGTCAATAGTGTTATCAGCCTACCCACAATACTTATGAATAGAATCTTTTTTTTGTTTCCAATACATCCTTACACGATAACTTATATATTATGTTACGACTAAAATGTATTCCTATAAATCACTACCATAAAAGGTACTTTCTAACCATATAAATTGGAGCAACTACGCACATAAATACTATACTCAGATATTCAGGTCATTCACTCTAATCAGCTGTAAGCGGCGACCCGATACTCAAACGATATTACCATCTAAATTATTATACTTGTAAATGTTTCGATTTGTTTATATAAACACTGAAAATGATTAAATAAATTGAATATTAATATGTTATTAAAACGGACCTCCAACATCCAGGTGGTGACTACCTTCCGCATGAAGGGCTGGATATCAATCTGTACATTTTGGAAGTAGTCGGTGTGAAGAGCGTGTGCCCTCTCCAGAGCCAGCAAGTTGAGGAGCAGCCGAGGGTCGCGGTCTAAAGCCCGATCGGGACCTGCAACGCACATGTCGACCATCCTTCCACTTCCACTGTTGTTTCCAGAATTCTGCATGTTTTCTCCACAGGACAAATCCATTGCTTGCACAACTCAATTAACACTTTATTGTCCACAAATTGTTTATAATACTGTTCGATAGCAATAGCGGTAAACTTTTTTACGAAGTCCGCGCAACTTTACAAGTTTGTTTACAAAATGGATTCGTAATCGCAACTCAAGTGAAGTGAACGCACGCGCACCGTACACAGCCGCTCTTGGAGCGGCCTACAGACAAAGTAAATAGGGCTGTGTCGGAACGCGGCCCCACACCGCACCTCACCCCACTTTTGATCTCCCTATTGTGGCCCTTGGTCCTTGACGCGTCTGGGTCTTATTCATAGTACGATCCAGTTTAACTTTTGTTGAAAAGCTCACTCAGATACAGAGCTTTTGCTGTACTGACTTACTTAAAGGACCTCTGTTAAATATGTACTATACCAGTGCAAAACAACCCAGGGATCTCGAACTTTAGGTATACTTAGAAAATTAAATGAAGCTATTAATTAATAGCTTCATTTAATTTTCTTAGCTATTAATTAATAGCTTCATTTAATTTTCTAAGTAAACTTACTGTTTAATTATAGAACCAGAGAAATAATACCGAATTGAAAATAACAAAAAAAACATTTACAGAGATCGTTTTTAAAGAATCTAGTAACAAACTTAATTAGTCGTTTCAATTAATTAATGAGCACAAAATCCCTACTTAGGTATGTGGTTTTTGTGCCCATTAATTAATTGATTCGACCCTGTTATTGTCGTGCGATTTCTATTATTGTTTTCCCTGTATATTTTAAGAGTATCTTCCCACTGTGTTACTACAGCGTAGGCTTAGTCGTTGCGTAGACGCGGCGCAGGCGCAGTGCAGGCACGCGACGCAGGCCAGCGTAGGCTAGCGTAGACACGGCCATGGCCAGCGTAAGTGCGTAGGTGCAGCGTAGGCTCCGAATAGTGACATGGAGTAGACTCTGCTCTGACTGTTGATGTAACATAGAAGCCGCGATACGGGCAGTTGCTTTACTGTCATATTCGGCAAATTGCATACCACCGAGGCATCACTACTCAATCATGAAAGAATCACGTTTGAATAACGGTCTGCAACATCAACCCCTTAGCTGGACCGAAACCTAATGCGGAGACACTTTAATAAAATTTTAATGTTCGATGGCTTGAATTTTTACTCTGCAAATACACCTCTTACACATCGAACTCTCAACTCAATACCTAATAATTAATTACATAGTATTGAAATTTTGGATTTCTCTCTCTTGGAGATGGCTTTAAGCAAGAATATGTACATAAAGTAAGCAAGCCTCAAAAGTGAGGCTTGCTTCTTACTGACTAGTGAGATAATTAGTTGACTAGAGCTTAGACGTACTTTTAACCCTAGTGCGCCAGAACCTAAAAGAGGGTAATGTTTTTTGTTATTTTCTGCATGGCCTTCTGGTAAAGAATTTAAGAGTTTATAATCGGACCTTGGTCATGGTCAAACAAAACTGTAACTAAAAGATACAACTACATATATAGAGATCCTGTATGGTGAATTAGCATCGCGTTTCAGAATTTTATCGTGATTATGACTTTGTTTTCACTTACACTGTGGTCTTCATATTACTGACATACTTTATGCAAAGAGTATTCAGCTTTTCATCATTCAGACAAATTCAGGGAGTCTACCGGATAAGACAACCATATGTTTTATCGACCCGCGGTACGCATATTAGGCAACGGGATACAGTTTTACAGTAAATTCCTTTGAATTTAATATTAGAATTCTGCCTAAATATACGTAGATATACATTTTGCCAACACACGAACGTGAAATTAACGGATTCAGTAAGGATTGCGACTGGAAATTAAATAACAAGATACTAGTTACATTGTTGTTGTATTTAACTGTTCCATAAAAAATAATTGCTGAATACAGTACAATGCAACATTACAATACACTACAGAAAGGTAATGTTTATTCGGAGGGCACACCTCAGCAGAGGCCGGAGGAGGGCCGACAGCTGCGCGTGCGCCGGCGCCGGCTGCGCACGATCCGGTTGACATTTTATTACAAATCCGAGCACACCTGATGCCAACACCACTCATTATTTTAATTCGATTCTTTTTCCAGATTACTATTGTGTTATTTCGTGCGCGTGCTCTTAGCTTGCCCTCACTTAATTTGAATAACTAGCTTTTTAATATTAAAAATAAAATTATTACTTAAAGCATGACCACCTGTCATGTACTCAATGTTGTATTATTTTTAATATATTTTATTTTTCTGGTTTGGGATCTTGAAACTTTTCTGCTGTATTAAAGAATGGAATGTATTTGCAAACTGCCTTCCATTCGGTGAGGTATACTAGGGTAACTAGTGAGCCCAGTCCATACAGTGCTGCTGACGAAGTGAATGCTGAAAGCTGCTGGATTTGCTTTTTCCCTATACCCATGGTTGAATCTCGTTCTATGCAAAACGACAATTAACTTATTTATTATAGCAAATATAATATTTCTGAGAACTGAATTACATAATGTCAAATTAATGGACAGGTAATTAATATCACAATCTTTATGAAAATAGCTATACGACCTACTTATCTTTGGCTTAAAAAGTTTTGTTTAGATTTATCGTTTATCTATTCCTTTACCCCCAAAACGAAATGGTTAATGAAAATACTCACCAATAAATAGTTGTGGGAACACTTCATTATCGAACAGTTCATTCGGATACCTATGTAAGTATGTATCTTTATTATAGGTACGGTACACCGTACTACCACAGTTAGATATTATTACCGTGGAACTACTCACATAGATAGCTTATCATATACCTGATGATGTACTATACTAAACGACAGTGTCTAAGATATCTAGTCCTTTATGTGCTTAATCTTAAATAGTTTCAAACCATTATAGGAACTATCAATAGCACATAACACATAGCACATAGCTCACAGCACATAGCTCATGTATGTAACTTCTCCAAATACATGCATACTGTTGTATGTTTTGATAATGAATTGCTTAATGTCCGTGTGCATGGCCGGAACTGTGTTAACATTTGGTGTCCGTCTGGGATTCTCCTAGTGGACAGTTCCCGCGGTGTTACGGGCTCATCGAGCCACATGCTATACTCAAATTAGACCACCGCACTCTAACCACTAATTATAAAGTTATCAATTTGTCAACTCGTTCCCATTTCGGGTTTATTTATGCAACGAAATATGTAGGTACGAAAATATTAAGTTTTTAAGACACACGTTCGGAATTAAAATCCATTAGGTAGGTACCGATAGAAGCAAAGGGTATTCAGAAACGCAATACCGTTTCTGAACACCCTTTGCTCGAACACTTTCGTTTTGAGTTTCCATAAAGAAGACTTCCGACGCCACATATAAGTGATATTTAACTTAGAATCTCCCATTTAGAAGCGCTTTTACCTAATGAGCGGAAATGCCTGATATATGTACGCAAAACGTACACACTACAACTATTAGCTATGTAACGTCTAGGCTTATTCCAAATTACAAGAATCGCACAATACTATGGGCAAATCTTATGCTCAATGATTTTCCCCCTAAATTGACTGCTTCAGCTTGTGCAAAATAATGACTTACACCCTCCTAGTTTGGAAGTCTTGTATAAAACGCTATTGTTATAAAGGTACCCGTAACTCCGCTTGGGAGCTCCATTCTCTTAAACGGGAATAACTACTTTAAGTAGGTTGGTTGTCTCGAAATTAGGTAGGTGCTAACATAACCATTTTTTTTCGTGGGTTCCCATGCTACATACATACGGGGTGGAAGGGACCCGGTCGCGAAAACGGTTACCACGTATTCAGTACCTACATCATTCTCATCCTCATTTTCTCGGAGCTCGTAGTGTGTCATTGTTGAAATAAGCAGACTTTATTGTTTTAGCTGAACTTTTGTGACTTTGTCCTATCAGGTACCGCTCGCAATACCTAGTAAGTATACTACTCTGTCAAGAAAGTACCGGAAAACGATCAATAATACACAAAATGTTAGTTATTCATCCAAAGTTATTTTATCGCCTTCAAAGTATGCTCCTTCAGAAACGATACACTTACGCCAACGAATAATTCAATCATTAAAACATTTTTTAAATGGTTCATCCTGAATTGAGTTCCGTTCTCGCCGCGAATTTTCCTTTATATCTTCTACCGAATAAAAACGGGTGCCACGAGCCGACTGCTATATTTTTTCTAAACTTAAATTAGCACAATTTAAGTTTAGGAAAAAGAAAGAAGTCGGCTGGAGCCATATCTGGTGAATAAGGTGGTCGCTCGATGGTATTTTTTGAGCTTTTGGTCAAAAATTCGTTCACTGGGATGGCTTTGTGCGAAGGCGCATTATCGTGGTGCAAAATCCAGGAATTTTCTTTTTACAAATCTGGCATTTTTTGTCGAATTTGCTCTCTTAAACGTCGCATAACGCTCAAATAATATTCTTTATGTACTGTTTGATCTTACTGCAAGAATTCCGAGTGCACAACACCGCGATAGTCAATGAAAACGGTCAACATGAATTTGACTTTTGATCTACTTTGGCGTAGTTTTCTCGGTTTCGGTTCAGTTGGAAGGCGCCACTCCGAAGCTTGTTGACTAGTTTGCATGTCAAACTTGTAAACCCACGTCTCGTCACCAGTAAAAATGCGTTTCATGAATGTTGGATCGGAATTGACTCGTTCTAGCATGTCCTCAGCGACTCTTACACGATTGAGTTTTTGGAGAAAATCATTTGGGACTAGCCGGGCGGCAACATGTTTCATACCCAAGTGATTATTTAGGTGATTGTTCGGATCGACTCGTGAGACACAGAAAGTTCAGCAGCTATCTCTCTCAAACTTGAATGAGGATTTTCAGTCGCTATTTCCTTCACTTTTGCGATGTTAACTTAAGTTGAAGACGTTGATGGCCTACCAGAGCGAGGCAAATCTTCCATCACATCTCGACCGCTTATTTAATGCTTTGTACCAGTCTTATGCACGTGTTTTCGATAAAGTCGATTCACCGTAAGCCTTCTGTAACATTTTCAGGGACTCCGAACACGAAAATCCATTGGCGATGCAAAATTTATGACAAACTCTTTGTTCGATGTTTTTGTCCATTATCAAATTCGCAATACACACTAAATAGATATGATCTAACTAAAAACAACACTGTATTTAAACAGTTCTGGAGTTTATGTAGCATAATAACATTGTTTATTTTTTATACTTTTCCTAATAATTTGATAGGAATCGCCTATCAAATTATTAGGTACATAGGTACTTTTGGGCAATATAGGGAAAATGGCAGAAGTCATTGAAAATGTCCAGAGATTGCATGATTTACTTGTTTTACTATTATAAATCCTTCAAACTGCAGGTAGTGTCCCATACGTGTAAACGATTATAAGCAAGCATGAAAATTATTAGGAGCGAAGCATTAGTTAAAAAAGCATGAAAATTATTATGAAAATTATTAGTATTGGTTAAAAAAGCATGAAAATTATTACGAGCGAAGCAAACTCGAAGCACACCCCGCTTATACTTTTGGTTCGGAGACCCGAAGGGCTATGATTAAGGCCAGATGTCAAAACCCCAACTTTTCTTAATAGGTACTTATATGCTGTACCTAAACTCACGAACACCAATATGTATACCTAGTTAGATATACGAAGATATTATTTTGGCACTCATATTGTCATGAAAAAGGCGCTGTGCACAATATAAACCCACGCCTTTTTCCAATGGGAGTAGGCAGAAACCACAGAACGCCACCTACGACGATCCCTACAAAAGTACTCAAATCAATGTCATTTCAAAGTGGTAATCATTATTCCACGAGAAGATCACTTCTTAATTTAGAAAAGTGTATAAATGTACCTGTACCTACATATTGGTGCTCGTGAATATACAACGATCGCCTTTAAGCTGCATAAGGAGACAAATTAAGTTCTAATATTTGTGTGAGAGATTAAAAGAAAACCGAACCTATCCGTAGTAGGATGAAGCTTCGGTCGCTCTTACATTCTACAGTCTAAAACAGTGCTCGCGACAGGTATTTTTTTATTGATTGTAAATGCAAAAAGCCTGTAGTCCAAATAAATGCACTCATCAATCTGACACTGACAGGCGACAGTGTTATATTAACTGACGTTTTGTCACTGACAACAAGTATTGAATTTTGTAAACAGAAACTTTTGTTTGTAATCCGTTATTCCTTTGCTGTATCGAATTAACAAACCCGGTATTATCCCCTTGTCATCAAAATAATCCTCGAATTATAGGTGATGGCTTCCGAAAAGGATCCTTTGGTTAGCGAACGCTCAGGAACGGTTCGAGAAGTCGGAAACCATGCCATTTGGAGCTTGTCATCTTGTAAGCCAGGTCAGGAACGTTATTATTAATTTACTGTGCCTTATGGACTAAGTAGTCAGGTGAGACTAAAATATCTAAGGCTTAGTAATTCTTGCCTGCCAGGGCTGCGGGACTGTTCGAAAGAGATACCGTGGCCCTGGAACACAAAGGGCAAAGAAGGAACATGGATGGGTTTTAGTCAGTACAAGTCTGACACTCCCTTCCGCTCCGCCCAGAGTGGGGGGGGTCATTTGATGATTTCCCATCCGGAAAAAAAAAAAAAAAAAAAAAAAAAAGGCTTAGTAATTCTAATACAATATTATATTATATTGTTGACAACCAACTGGGTTAGCAGCATTGTAACTTATGATGTAAAGAATATTCTATTTTCTATCTTCCGTTGTACCCATTATATTGTACACATAGTAGAATTAGATTATTCTTTAAAACTAATTAATATTGGTGATTAAACATTTTTTTTTCTGTTTCTTTTGTATATACAATCTGTCTTGAGTACTTTAAGCAGATGTACTAAATGACATTTCGCAGTTGGAGTGTGCTCTCCGGCGAGAGCAACTGCTCATAGGTGTAGCATGTATAAAATGCTACTCAAGAGGGTACAGACAGAATGTCTTTTCTTTTGCGTCGTTTTTGGCGTAGTGTCAGTCCAGCGGCCAGTTCATGTGGATGCCTCTCCAGCCTTTCAAAGTATGGTTTGGTTATGGCCAAGATTTCATCTTTTACCAAATTCATGTGAAGTTGGTTGTGTATTTCAGTATTTGTAATGAACCAAGGCCCATTGTATATAGTCCTCAGAATTAATTTTGCATTTGCAGTATAATGGAAATATTTGAGTTACTACAGCTACTCCATAGCTGGATGCCATACATCCAGACAGGCATTAGAATCGTTATATATTTAAGGAGTTTATTGTCAGTCGATAATTTACTGTTCTGCCCTAATAGCCAGTGTAGGCTTTTGTAGCGCAAGTTGAGCTCATCTCTCTAGGTCTTTATATTCTGCTTCCACGTCAGGCTGTGATCAAGATGTAGTCCTAAGTATCTCACACAAACTTTATGTGGTAGTAAATTGTTATTTAGCTTTACTGGCGGACAATCACCTCTGCATAGCGTAAAAGTGGCCTGTACTGACTGCTATTCGCCACTTTTGGAGCCAGTCAGATATTTTGTCTAGCCGTTTTTGCAGCGTTTGTGAAGCAATAGTGGGATCATGGTTGCTAGCCAGAATTGCAGTATCATCAGCAAATGTAGGTGTGGTCACGCTGTCCTCTGCTGGCAAGTCTGATGTGTACAATGTGTACAGAATTGGCCCCAACACTGATCCTTGGGGGACGCCAGCCTTTATTTCCAATAGCTCCGACGTTGCCTCAGCTTCTTTTGACTTGAAACAGTTGATCATCATCAGTAACTTTTTAAAGTTGTGAGAAAGACAAGCCTTTATGGGAATACACTTGCTAAATGCTCAGCAAATGTATCGGCCTTTTCTTAAGGTGTTCATGCCCAACATTGTTTTCTCCTTTTCTTAGAGGCGGTACAGCTATCTGGGGTCTGGTATATTGCTTTGTGAACTTCCAAAGAGAGTAATTGGTTGAGGCTGAAGGAGTGAGTGATTCATGCTGGGCTACTGTGGTATTATCATGCCTGGTTTGAAGCATCGTCCTTGTTCAAGCCACTGGTGCCATATCTGTCGAAGTATTCTTTTTTACCCGAAATCAGAGGATCTAATTTTACTTGGATACTCAGAAGTACTGTTGTACTGTGTGACTAAACATGAAAATTATGTTTTTTTTTTAGGATTTGGTATTGATCAGTTGAGAGATGACTGCATGGACACTTACTGGCAATCTGATGGACAACTGCCACACTTGGTCAACATCCAATTCCAAAGGAAAACAATGGTCTCCCACATCTACATATACACTGACTACAAGCTGGATGAGAGCTACACACCTAGCAGAATATCAATACGAGCTGGAACTCACTTTAATGATTTGCAAGAGATAGAAGTTATTGAACTAATTGAACCTAGTGGTATGTACTACAGTTTGTTTACATTGTAAATAATGTTGATGTCTTACCTACTCTATCATTCTAATATCAATCTGTTTATGAAGTGGATCACCTGTTCATTCATTTGTATTAAGACTACATTTTTTTTTAATTATCATTGATTTTTTAAAAAATTCTATTTCAGGTTGGGAAATGATTCCAATCAAAGACATTCATGATAGGCCTATCAGAACCTACATGATACAAATAGCTGTACTCAGTAACCACCAAAATGGACGAGACACTCATATGCGCCAGATAAAAATACATTCTCCTTGTGAGCCAACATCATTTGATGTCAATAAATTTAGGAATTTTTCTACTGTACAATTTCAACAGTATGCTACTATTCGTTAAGGATTTGTATGAGCTGGCAAAGCATAAAAAAATTTACAGGTTGCCCTACAGGATGTTATTTATTAAACATTTGAAGATACTTAAAATTATAACTGTTCTCAAAATAGACTAAAAATTTAATAGTATTTATAATTGAGATCCCTGATTTGAGATGTCTGTACAAAACTGGGTAATTAATGCCAAATAAAAATAGTCTATGTAATAAAAATATCTTTTTTATTTACAAATTACTCTGAATCATCACTTTCTTCACTTGCCTCTTCAAGCCAGTCGAAAAACTTAACAAGCGATGGCTGGTTTGCAATGGGACTTTCATTCTCTTCTAAGTCTTTGTGCCATTCTAGTAAAGAATCTTCATCAACAACATCTGCTTCATACAGCAAATGCAAGATTTGGCCAGACTTGCCATCTAGCCATTCACATTTCATACAGCTATCCTGAAAAGAAAACATTGACTTTAGCATTTTACCATTTCTTTAATTTATCTAACTAATTAATTGTATTTAGATAGAAAAATTTAAAAAAAAAAAAACCGCCCGTGTGCGATTCGGACACGCGCATGAAGGGTTCTGTACCATTTTACTAGAGGAGCCCCCTTTAAATTTAATTATTTGTTTTTATAGCAGCAACAGAAATACGGATCATGAGATACAGCCCGGCGACAGGCAGACGGACGGACAACGGAGGCTTAGTAATAGGGTCCCGTTGGTTACCCTTCAGGTACGGAACCCTAGAAAAGAAAATAGACTGAAAATAATAAAGCATTGGCTTTGTTATTTTCAAATGGTTCAACTTACTTCTACAGCCCTCAAACAGTCCATGATAGAGGATTTTGTTTTGATGTAGTTTGATAGAACCGGTCTAAAATATTTCAAAATATCCTTAACAGTACTGAGAACATTTTTGTTTTCAGCAAGTACAGGAATGCTCAGCAGAGCTCTTACAACAAAGAAATTAACTTCATGCAATTGGATGTTGTATGCATATCTTGATGAATTGATCTCCAAAATCAGATAATCATTCTTCAGCTTTTCTTCATATCCTCTTGCGAGACTGTCAATTACTTCTTGCAGGAATACTGAAAGCAAAGTGAATATTAATAAAAAAAAATATGTCTATGTTTTACCAAATGATCACCCAAAATAGGTACTCAAATATTGAGCTCATTTTTAAGCAAATCTTAATTTATTTAGCTTACTGTTTGTATCCTCAGGAACAGGAGAATCTGGTAAAGAAGACTCATCACTGCCATCGGATGAGTAACATGATTCACTATCACTCCATGACTTTTCAAAGCCAATAAAGTCATCACCACCACTGCCTGATGATTCGTTCTCCCATTCTGTACTTTCTGATGTTGATTTCATCAATGTTTTTTCTGGAATGTTAATGTTTATTATATATTATATTCAACCAAAAACTTCAGGCAGTGTTATGACAAATGTGTATTTCTTTAGAAGAGGCTTACCTCTCTCAACATCTGCACTCTCCAGTATATTTCCCTTCAATTGACTGCCAGCTTCAACAACAACATTTGATGCTATCATAGTCCCATTTTCAATGACACACTTCTCTTCTATTGTGCAACCATCATCAATAAAACTATTAGCAATTGTACAATTATCTTTTATAACAATGTTATTCATTATGTGACTTCCTTTGATAGTTACATTATTTCCAATGACACAGTTTTTCCCAATCATTGATTTTGATAAACTTGTGTTATCATTGATTTGAGTTTTTGCACCAATCAGAACATCTTCTACTATTGTACATGACCTTAAAACAAAGTTGAAATTACAATAAACCATTAAATATAAAATTGAAGAAGCTAAGCTGATACAAGATCTAGACAATAAGTCTCCAACCTACCTGCTTAGTGTAGATGACTTTTCTCTGAAATTATGACTGTGCATGGTGATGTAGTTGTTCTGGTAAAATGAGCCAGATTCTATGGTCAATGGATATGTCCAGTTGTGTAATACATCGCGGCTGTAAATTACAAAACACCATTAAATGTTTAACACAGTGTAAATACTATTATTTCATTAATTATTTTAAGAAGTTGAGATTACCACACTGTTTGATATGTTTTCCAGTTAGTAACGGCTGCAGCATATTGATGACCTTTCAAAAGAGTGTAATAAAGGGAGCTGGCAAGAATTTCTTCATTTATCAAAATGCCATGTATGAAATCATCTCTAGTTTGGAAATCAAAGTTGTCAGAGAAAAGTGGAGGCACAGATGGTGAGCAGAGTGCTATGCTTGCATCAGCCAAATTATGGTGCAACTTTACCTCAGAGTGGTTTAACACAATTTCCTGAAACAGACATGTTCAAATAGCCAATATTGATTATTAATATTCTACTTCATAAATATTTAATAAATACTTTGAAAAGGACCTTTGTTGACTGTCTAGTTATTAAGGTACCTATAATAAAATTATCAAAAACAATTTTTAACTTAGATAACAGTCTGCTTACCAAAGGTAAATTGATGGTTTTCTCAGTAGATTTTTGTTTGTATTTCTGGTGCATAAGTACTTTGTTAGTATTTCCATCAGCCGCCAAGAAAGTAGGCTTGTCAGAGCTGATCAAAGGATGCTCCCAGGACACCTTTTTGTAAACAAGAGTCATTGCTGCACCTTTATCCTTCTTGCATATTTGTCTAAAAGACAAGGATTTTATTGTAGTCATGTTTTATTAAAACAATAAAAATGAGGAAGTACATTTTTTTTACTTATGTTGCTCCAGCAATGATGCAAAGTGTATGTTGGTGACGCTGTTAATGCCTGTTAAGACAAAAAACCCTCTAATGAGGCCAGCGGCATCAATCTCGCGCATCACATCTCCCATCGTCTGACATGTATCAGACATCATCACGTGGACTTCCATAGTAACACTCCATACGGCCTTGTCTTCAATACATTTTCTGTAAGTCAACATGATTATGGAAACTATATTACAATTAAATTACAACAACTACTAGGCCTATGTCCAGCAGTGGACGTCTTTCGGCGGAAATGATGATGATGATGACTACGTTTAAAGCAAGGATATTAGACACATACCGTATGTAATCTTTAATTTTCTGTCCATATTTACAGCAAAACAAAATTACTTCTCCTACTCCACCATGGGAAAGAGATTCCAGTACATAATTGGTCAGAGGTACTCCTGCAACTGATAGTAAGCCCTGAAATATTAAGATTAATACAGTGAAACAATGCTTCAAACTTGGTATTAAAGTTGCAAAATATATTTGAAAATTAACTCACCATAGGTTTGTTATCACATATGGGGCTGAAATGGTTATTAAATGTGTCCATAATAACCACAGCTTGGACAACATTCTCTTTATCAATCTCCATTTTATTTTTACTTTACAATGAACAGATCAACACTGTTTTTTAGATTTAATTTCAATAAATAAAACCGACATAACCTGAACACGAATCTTTAATTCAATTGACTTACATTGACACTGACAGTGACACGCACAGGGTCTTGATATTATCTATCAAGATAATACATAGACTTGACATAGACCTAAGATAATATTAAAATAGGTAATATGTCTATGTAGTCTGTGGTCTTGATCTTACTGTCATGGACCTTTCATCGAAATCGGGATCTTGGTTTTTGGGCCGAATTAATATTAGCTAAATGGCCAACGAAATCAATAATGAGTTTTTCAATCTGATTACAGTACTAGATCAATCAAACATAGGAAGGACCTTACGAAGTCATCGGTCACCGCCATCGCCGCTGTTCGAAGCGGCTCTAAGAGATCAGTCCTTAACACTCGTTCAATAGGAATTATTATTTGAGAGAAATGTGAAAATAAAGTTTTTGCAAGTAGTTCTGTTGTAACCAAAACAAAAAAATAAAAAAAAAACCCAGCATAACAATCCTATGATTGTAATTCACTAGTTACGTTAGACTAGTTATTATGGACTGTACCTAGGTAGGTACAGTCAGCAACTAAAGCAGACACTTCCTTAGAAATTATTAAAAAAATAGAAACAGAATATTAAACTCTTAAATAATTACGTGAAATCTCTGAGTTTTTCGGATAATTTTGTAAATTTACCTTCGGTTACCTTTGTTGTTGACCATACCTATCTACGCTGCTATGATAGGTTCAATTCCACTTTATATTGTTGAACCCTTCGTTGCCAAGGCGTTATCGATTGAGTTCATCCTAGGTTTGGCAACGACGCTTATAGTTGAAATTGTAAAACTGTTCTCTTCATAAATACAACAAAATGGATTATGATTTGACTCGGATTGATTATACAATATGTGGCATTACTTATCCGGACACTTTAAAAATTTTACCTCCTGGACAAAAGACAGACCAAAAGGTAGGTACCTATACTATTAGGTTTTAAACGTTTCAAGTGAATCTACATCCGTTTTTACCTACATTCCTACTACCTATCTACTTACTCCAGTTTGCAGTAGGTGACAAAAATGGAGTCCTGCAATGTTTAAGTATAAAAGAGGAAGAGCCTGTGGTCCAATTCAAAACATTACCGGGAAAACCAATAACGTCAGTACAACTGGCCTGTGCGATGGGTAAGTTTACGATACCTAATTCTAGTCAGTAATACAAGATCTTACTATAGGGTAGGATAGCAGCAGGTACTTAGTTATCATTTTTCTTAATTTCAGGAACACAAGCAGATAAAATATTCACAGCGTCAGGAAATGAAGTGAAAGGATATACCAGAAAAGGGAAGGTGTTCCTCAGTATTGAAACTGCTCTTACAGAAACAATCACATCAATGTAAGATATTTTTTACCAAATTACCAACTATATACGGAACAATTTTATAAATTCTTTGCTTGCTTCCTGTCAACAATCGTGTACCCTACATAGAGCTAGGGGCCCACCGACACTAAAGTTTCTGCCTACCCTTCCCCAAGATGCAGACTTCTAGGCTAACTATTCTAGGCTTACCTTAACTACTAAGAGTACTAGCTATTAAGTCTGACTTTGATTTTATATTTTTCAGGTGCGTAATAGGAAGTGATTTGATACTTTGTAGCGGTCGAACTGTAACTTATTACAGGGACCTACGTGAGTATCACTCATATGTTTGTGACGATCGAGTTCTCGACATTGCAGCATTTGCGGTACCTAATGTAATTATTAATTTGATTGCTTATGCTATTAAATTTTAAATCTGTTGAAAATTATTCTATTGTTGACTACAGAACACAAGAATTCGACTATTGGTGTTGGTTGCTAATAAGGGAGCGGTTCTCCTAGAAAATGGAAAACTTATATCTCGCACAGTCATTTCTTCGGGTCCATCCCGCCTGGCTGTTCCACCTTCTACACATGCAACAGATATCATCGCCCTCTACGGTGCCGGTGATGGCTCCATAGGCCTCATTAGTTATGAAGAGCAAGTTACTTTTTTTTCATACCAAGACACCTTCTTAATCTTTTTTCCTAGCTTGATCTTTATAATATTCATTACCTATACGGTTTTCCTATTAGCATCTATTCTTATTGCTCCATTGTATCGATGGCAAAAAATTACTCGTGTGACATAAAAAGATTGAGCGACACGAACTGCGTTCGAGTACATGTATTTACTATATTTTTTACCTTCTGCAACAAAAGTTGGTTAACTAAATTATTTATCAAAAATATATATTTTGATTATTACTTTTTTGGAACAAATTATGAAGAGATGATTATTTTTTTCAAGTATCTACACCTAAGCTTAATATTGAAATTATGACTGTTTCCTATACATATGTATATGTAGATATTAGAAAGTACCTACCCGTACCGTATCCTATTAGGTGCACCTCTGCCTGAGCCTTTGGGGATTACAGGCGTGATGTTATGTATATATGTTTATGTAGAAAGTACCAAGCACAGCAAAAGAAGTTATATAGGAACTTCTACTTACCCAGTTACTACATATATTTGTAATTTATATGATTGCAGATTAACATTATCGAGTAAATGCTTAGTCGATGGTAGAGGTTTGGGATCCGTCGTATGTCTGGGCTGGTATTTCAACAATGGGAACTACCACCTTAGCGCTGGTCGACATGATGGCTCAATCCAGCTGTATCTCATGGACATGGAGAATTTCGGTGAAAAACCACGTCTCAAATACACTTATGTTTGTACTGGATAACTATTTAAATAAGTTGTATTAATTATTTATGAAAATATGAGCAATTTCTCCTTTATCATCTCTTTTAGTTCTGCGGAGAACCTGTGACTTCTGTCACGGGTGGATGCGTGGGGACCGAAGAATCAGAGTTACTTGTAGCAACGTTTTCGGGAAGAATTTTTGCACTCAGATCCAGCCACTTGGTAACTGGGGCTAAAGTGCCTCCAGATATTTTAGCAGCGCGACGTGGAAAACTCGAGTAAGTTTTTTTGAATACTAGACATTTGCTTGTACAAATGCAAAACTTCTCATCATCATCATCATCATTCTCTTGCCCTTATCCCAATTCATTTCGGGTCGGCGCAGCATGTCTTTTCTTCTTCCATGCTTCCCTATTACTCGTCATCTCATCAGACACGTCCTTTTTTGTCATATCTTTCTTTACACAGTTCATCCATCATTTCTTTGGTCTTCCTCTACTCATATACCCATCCACATTCATACTCAAAATTTTCCTCATTCCTTCGCATCACATGCCCATACCACGACAACCGATTACCACACAACTTTTCAGTCACCGGTGTCACTCTCAGACTTCCTCTTATATACTCATTTCTTATTTTATCCATTCGCGTAACAGCACACATCCCCCTTAGCATTCTCATCTCCGCCACATGCAAATGCCTTTCATTCATCCCTTTTGTGGCCCAACATTCTGATCCATACAAGACAGCAGGTCTAACCATTGTTTTATAAATCTTCCCCTTAAGTTGCGGGAGTCGCAGATTGTTCCAGTGACCTGCCGCCATATCATCCATCCCGTGTTAATTCTGTGCTTTACACTACGATCTATTTCGCCATCGCTTTGCAAGAGCGAACCGAGATATCGAAAGTCGGAGCAGACAGGACGAAACGCGCCATCTAGCGCTATAGCTCCAGAACTGGAGAAAGCCGAAATCGCAGAACATGTATTCCGTTTTAGTCCTGCTGATTTTCAAGCCAACATTCTCCAGCCTCTGTGCCATTTCTCCAATCATGCTTTGCAGTGGCGAAGCTTCCGTAGAACTCGATTCCTACCTGGCTTCCCTTTGAAAAATGGCATATTCAGTATTCTATAGACAAATAATATAACCACATTAAAGATGTGTAGGTACTCCAGCTTACCTCTTACAAAAATTGAACCTTCGCTACTGCTGCTTTGGATCTCAGGTCCATCTTTAACGACAAGAACAATGTCGTCGGCAAACAGTATGCACTAGGGTGCCTCTTCCAATATGTCCGACGTCAAAGCGTCCATAATCAACAGGAAGAGGTAAGGACTTACAGCCGACTGTACGCAATATTTTTTTTTTCATATTAGGGTTGAAGTGGCCCGTTTAGAGAAACAAACAGCAAATGAAAGAGAGAAATATCAACGAAATACTCGTTCATTACACGCTGGATTATCGACGCCACCATTGCTGGACATTCAATACGAGGTATGTAATCCTATGCACTACGCACTTCATATTCATTAGTAGGTAAACTTATCCGTGATAATTATTATGCTCTAGGTACTGGGTTTACTTTTTACAGTTATTAGGAGCACCAAGTGATGGATGGCAAGAAGTAAGAATTACCTCTGCAGTGCCGCTGGATATGCTTTTTATTTATTGTAACAAAAAACTTGAAATGCAAACCGACACTGCTGCTGTCTTAAGTATCTGTTCTTCAAAGGTAATAAAAATCACAATATTCTTGCACAAAAGGTAGTCCGCTTTAGGGAAAAGCAGTAAAAAAAAATTAAGTATGATTCCGCACATAATATCTTAATCTTTTTTCTAGGAAACAGGATCTGATTTGCTGGCTTCTGTTAGATGCCAAGCCGGAACTCGAAGAGTATGGGTGAAAATGCGAGACATATCAGATTCTCCTGCAGAATCAAAATTCGAGGGAAAACGTGTACTTATTTACGCTTTACCAGCAGGTGCTCCAAGAGTGGCTCGACTCGTAACCCTAAAATTACCAGCACTGCCGTATTATTCTGGGCATGAGTCATCAGAAAAGAGTTTTGAAAATCAAGAGAGGTATGGTCAGCAAGTAAAGTGGCACTGTACAAATAACACTGTCTCTTAATTTACATAGATTAAAAAACTAAAGTGCCAAGTGTTTTTCGTTTCTAACTGTACATGTTGCTTGCTGCTAATCGGAGATGCCGCTGCACTTTAAGGAATTGATTAAATTTGACTTACCCCTTGATTTATTATAGAATTTGGTGCCAACTTGATATCTCTGGAAGCTTTTCCGTAGCTGAAATGACTTCATGGCTCACAGAAGCACTGCCGGGTGAGCTCCCCAGACCGGCTTCGAATTTATCCTTTACCCGGTCACATACACTTCTGAATACTGTTCTGATTTGTCAATATCAGTAAGTAGCTTTAATAGGTACTTGGTAAAATTATGTAAATACTAAGGCTTACGCCTGCGGCTTCGCCCGCGTGAAGGCCGGTAAATGTGCCACGGGATCATACTACCAGGATAAAAAATATGCTATAAGTTAATCCAGTTTATAAACTATCTATGTGCCAAATTTCATCCAAATTACACAACAAACATCCTTCCATCCATCCTCACAAACTTTCCCATTTATATAATATATTGAGTAAGAAGTAAGACTTAACTTCTCAGAAAAATTCAGAGATGTTTCATTTAAATATTTTTACAGACGTGGTTCAGCAATCTTCAAATCTGATAACGTGTCTACTATAGCAACCATTCGAAATATAGTTTCGAACTGCTCGGTCGAGAAGAGCATTCGCGTAGAAATATCTTGTGGTAAATACATATTGCGATATGGATGTAAGGGTAAACACCGTTGTCACTCAAACCACGGGTATTTGAATAAATAAAAAAATATAGGACCGAGTTAAAAAAAAACAGAATAAGTAATTTACTTTAAAAATAAATAACAATAAATTATCCCACACCGTCCGCGAATTCATGGTATGCGCCCGAGTGACGTAATCGCCGCCCGTCCTAACTACCTACAGCTACACAATACTCGTAACACAACCTGTGATGCAACTTTTCTTTCATACTTTTCCTGGCTTAGGACAGGGAAAAATACCTACCTTAGGTGTTGCGAGACGAGTCTAAATGTAAATTTGATTTAACAACAAAGAAAATAAAAAAGTAATCCAAACCATTGGGTAGGTATTGTTGATACAAAATTAATTTTATTTACAGTTAAAGATCACCGATTAAATTTACACTGATTGAATATCTCTACTTACCTAAATTAATCTCAACAACCAACTGTTCAAACTGGGATCCATTTACGGCCACACATGCCTCCACTCGTTTTCGTAGGTTGATTCGCACTCGAGAATCTATCTTCTGCATACATCCTACGAGCGTCGTTCAGGTTATCACCCGCGATGGCGTAAAGCCGTACCACTTTGGTCCATTGTTCAATTGTGTAAGACAGATCTAAGTACACACAATTTACGCGCGAGAAACAAACTGAGCGGCGCGGGACCCTATGACGAGTTACGTGCGCTCGCTAGCGCGACAGCTGACTGACTGAGGTCATGAGTTCGTTGCACGCGCGTGGCGTATGACCGCGTCTGACCGCCGCCCGGCCGTCAGCTGTTAGCGCGCATTAAAGTGAAATGATCTTGTGGGAAATAGTAGATATCCTTCAAAAAAAAGGTTGCTTTTTTCATTGATTTTACGTGCTAATAATGAAACCAAACCAGTGGTTTCAAGGATAACGGTGTTTACCCTTACAGCCTGTATACACATTAATATTATTGCATTTAAATGTAAATTTTTTTTGAACACCTGTTAGGATTCCTTTTTTTGCTTTTGTAGAGATTCCAGATAACTGTTGTGTGAGATCATTTAAGAATCTGGAGCGTAAGTTTAAACAAGAGTTTCAAAAGAATAAAGACATTATTTTGAAAAAAGCTATCAGGTTAGTATGTTCTGAACTTATGAGTTAATGCATTCTGTGGCTCTGTGCCAATGGATTAACAATACAAAAATTATGTGTTGCAGCATGCTGGACTTGGATAATTCAATGAATGAGGAGGGTCCTATACTGTGTCAAGAGTATGCTCGTGTTTGGGATGCCCGGGAGAGTATCAATGAGACTCAATTTAATGAGCTTGTAGGTGAGTCTCGTTATTTAAAATAGTAGCCGTAATCATGTAATCAGATATCATATTTGGTGTATTATTTTTTACAGAGACAGTGGTTCAGTGGTATTTGGATTGGCGAGCACTGTCTGTTCATGAAAACTATAGCAATGAAACGTCTAAACTATGGACTGCTTTAACTGAATGTCAGATGGATGATGTTCTTAAAATACTTTCTAGTAATTCTTCATCTTTGCAAGAGTTTTGAACATCCTATAACATTTACCTTGCGGTTGTTAATCAAAACATCAATAATAAAAGTTTTGGTACCATTTTATTTAATTCCATTATTTAGCCCTGTGTGGAAGTGGATACAGTTTTTCAAGTTCTAGATCATAAAGATAAAGAGCCAAGTTATTATTGGAAAGTGCTGATAATTTAGCCACATGATTAGCCATTTCATGAATAGAATGCATTTGTTCCGTTAAAAAAACTGATGTGAGAAAATCTGCACAATGGTAGTCTTTTACTTCTTCTGCTAGCTTAACACCCTCTTCTAAAAGCTGGTGAAATTAATTTGTTATAAGAAAGAAGAAAAAGGATGGGATTGTGGCTACAAACTAAAAGGCTTTTTGTTAGAATCTTCTTAGAATCAGGCCTGAGTTTGGAACTTTGCTTATTGAATGGCAAGCCTTTGCATCATCATTAATTTGTGACAAGATGTATTGTATTGTTTGACACAGTTTGGATAAATAAAAATTATATAATCTTGATATTAAAAATGCTTACCACTGTAACAGTTTTTTCCATACATAGTCCTTGTTTGAATGCTTCAAGCAGTGTTAGTTCTTTGTTTTGATTTGGTGGTTGAAGGCCAGATATCAAAGGTATCCCGCCACGCAATAACTGATAGTTTATGAGTTTCTGCATATGATCTAGTTCTTCTTTATACATTTTCATAAAAAACCCTCCAGCACCAGACTGTGATTTAGAGGGATGTAGAAAAGACACAGCCATATTTAAATAATCCTGCCCAGCTTGTTGCTCTGCCTTTATTTGAATGTTTAACAGTTCTTCTATTTTGGAATTTAAGTTATTTTGGTAGTATTTGTACCTCCTATTAAGTGTATCTTTAGGCAACTGTTTGATAAAACACAACTTGACAAGTGTGTGATTCCTCCACTTGCTATTCTGGCTCAAGAGCATGGTGGTAGATTCTATGCAGAAGCTGTTAAAATCATAGGCATGTAAAAATAAAACCTCCCTTAGTAAAAATTAAACTGTAGTACATTGACATTGGAACATTACGTTTCTAGTAGGCTTTGATAAACTGATGAGGGTTGAATGTACTTATAATAAAGAGACATTATGTTTGAAGTACTTGATTAAAAAGAGATTTATAGGTTTAACAAGTTTAATAAACTCTTATTACTAAAGTACTACTATACTAGACATAATTAATAAGACTAAAATATATGAAAAACGGTATATTTACTTCTGGAAAGGATAATAATCGAGACCAGAATTATATTTAAATTTATAGGTAAAGCGATTTACTTGTGTTTTTCCCACTTCGATCATCTTCTGTACGTCTTCTCGGTACGCAGGAGGTAGAAGTTCTTCTTCTAGAGTACAATTGTTATCACAAGTTTCTTGACTTTTAAATACGCGCTGCCTTATGACATCGACATCTCTACTATATTCTTCTTTCAAATCCCAAACAGCTTTAGTCGCTGTATCTATTTTAAACACAAAATAATTAGCTTCTCTGTGAACTATTCCGTGAGACGTTGTTTTGTAAGGCATAGGTCTAAATCCCAGGTTTTCTATATTCCTGATTATGCCACCTCGGTCGAAAATAGCATGTGAGATTCTTTTAAGAGTAGTTTTGAGCTCTGGTTTAGGCATAGCACGTAACATTAGAGCCAGCTCGTAAGTAGGCATTTCAAATGTTCAATAATTAAAATGAAGATAATATAGGTTATGTTGATAGACACTGTGATAATGACAGTGACATAGACTGACCATAGACAACTTGAGGACAGTGAGGGTATAATGTTTGAATGACAGACATTTCACAGAAGAGTTGATGTCTCTGCTACCCTGCAATAGGGGTGTAGATCATAGAGGAATAAGCTATAGAAACGGCATAGCCGGGCTTACACCTCTTCTAAATTAGTACTTTATAAACGTCACATAAGACTAGTTCATTCACCGATTGCCGCCGTAGTTTATCGCTTTGTTATAAACAGGTGCTCTCTAAAATGGTTTCCTGTCGTAAAAAAACGATCTGCCACTTCGAATACCACGGTATTTCGTATTACTTGTAAGTACAGATATTAAGCATTAACATGGTATTATTTAAGTACAATATCGATATAATCTTTCCGCCGCGCCGTAACGGTAGAAAAATATCGTAGTACGTTACCTCTGCATTTTATCCTCTCTGCTAAAACAAACTTTTGTTAAGCTATCTTAACCGAGGCGAGAGAGATAGTCATAAGTGAGCTCTTTATCTCTTTCACTCAATTGCCAACGGATAAAAATGTTAAAGATGGTTGAAATATAACACCGGCAGTTACTTCACACCACAAGTAAAATAAGTGACGTATATATGTTTTTAACTTAAAGATAAGTTTTAATTATTTTCTTTTATAGGTTTACAATCTGTACATAATTCTAATTTATTTATTTTAAGTAAAATTAAATATAAACTATAACCATAACCAAAACTTCTGTTGTGTGCAGCACTCTTTTTAAGGCATAGGATTTTCATTCTACAAAATCACGACGAGCGTTAAATGCTTCTGCAGTACCATCACATTTTTCAGTGGTAGGGATATTGATTTTATCATCAGTACAACTGATGAACGCGGAAAGAAGGCAGGTTGAGTGTGCTTAATAGATGTTTTCGTGCGCGAAGCTCTCTTCAGTCGGCACTGGCGGGCGCCTTGCTCTCGTTTCACAGAGATAACAACGCCGAAGTTAACACTTCATAAGGTTCGTCTGCAAAACGTCTAAGACATGGTCACACTAATCATTGTTAGTAAACGAAATCTATAATATTCCTTACCTGTGAAATGATATGCCGCATCCACCATATGATTCACTTTTACATGACGTGATACAGTACTTTTAACCATTTTCACAGTTAAAATAAAAAAAGAACCGTAGTTAAAACTTATAATTTTCTCAATTTATCTTAGAACGTCTTTATACCATTGATGACAGATTTCAGTGCTACCATAATGAATATACACCGTGACTTTTTAGTCGTCTTACAACGGCAGCCCACTTCAAGTATCCAATGAATACTGATGACTACGATTTGTTTAAATTTTGTTCGCACTTACGTACGTACTTCGGAGGTTTGCGATATCGAGAATTCATTTCAAAATTTTGATGCGATTAAAACAAATATTTTATACAAGACTAAACGGAAAAAGAGCAAGGAAAGGAAACGATTTTTATTTTTAACGAAATTCTTATTTTTTTCATAAATTATTATTTCAGTATTTCAAGTAACCGTTGATGTGTTAACCGGACACAAATTATTTCTGTTTTCTTATTTGTTATAAAAATGTTTGGTCACCCTATTAGAAAAAGACAAATGACTCTGTTATAAATCTCTCTCTCGTCACGTTTCTCTGGTAGAGTATAAGTTCCTTGGGTAGAGTACTTAGTCAAGTTTACTAAACTAAGTCCATGCCATCAAACTGTAAGTTGAACGAATGAATTCAAATACAAGCATTCAATCATTCATTCAAGTAACTCATTCAAAAATGAAATCAATCATGGCGACAGCGTGCGCTTTGGTTTGCTGAAATAGTAAAATTGATTGGTTTCTGGAATATTTTTGACCGATCCTAACCATGGGATCGTATGCGAAATTCGTTTCTGATTACTGCAAAACTTGGGAGAAATCCGGAAAAGAGCAATTGTAAGTTTTATTATTCTCTACATAAAAATTATGTTAGTTCGTAATTGACTCGGTCAGGCCATTAATGTTTTATTTTGATAAAATTACCTCTATTTTTATTGAAAAATAAACAGTATGTATTTTAAAAACCACCTATGGCGAAAACTCCCTATCATACCGCGTACTATCAATTTTATTGACTTGTTGTCATAACTCTCTCATGCTGGGTAATGATTGCAAACACAATCAAATTGTGAAAAGAAACTTCATCATTTCAAGATTTACCTGACCAAATTACTGCGTACTGAATGTGGTTTAACACTGTATTTCATTATGTATACAGTGGGTGTCATATCATAACAATTTACAATATTGCTAAGGGTTACAGGATAGCACACAATAGATGTATCGACTATTACTATAGGTATTAGGTAATTTTCAATGTCTTCTTCGAAGAACACGTCAGTGATGAGGACATCACTGAAATGAAGAAATTGTAATAAATAAATTTCATCATTATCATAACATCTCACCTGAGATTTCCGAAGGGTTAGGCAAAGGTGTACCCAATGGTACACCCACATTTCGCTAGTTATGTTTAAGTCCCACGTAATAGGGAGCAATCCATTGTCATCATCCGGGCACAAATCCAGACTCCATGGCTGCTACTAAGAAATTCCTGATGGAAAAACTCAATAACTCTGCTTGACCTGGGAATTGAAACCAGTACCAGCAGTTCAGCAGCTCAGCAGCTCAGCAGTTGCACTCGCGATCACTAGACCAAAGAAGCAGATGAGGCATAAATAAATATGTCCAAATTTATTTAATTCTGCACAACTGCTGACAGAGGCCAGTCAGCAACATGCATGGTGAGCATTGCTCATGTCATCTCTATATGAAAAGAGGGTTTAGCCCTGCAATGGGATACCAATATGCTGATATTATCATTTAGCTTATAAAGAAACCTACGTTGGGTCTATTTGTTTCCAGTGTTCACCATACCCATTTAAAAAAAGAATACCTCGGTAAAAATCCATCAGTGGGACAGTATAGGCTATTAAAAAATAAAATATACTAAAATGAGAAAATTTACAAGCCACACAGGGGCACGGGCGACAACACTCCAGTCGTTTCTCAGGTAGTGACATCACAAACAACAGACTAATGCAGTAGATGATATTAATAATAATAGTATAATTTATTAGCTCAGACAACAATGATTCAAGGGTTAGTTACAAAAACTTAAAATCTGTGGTAGTGTAACTTAAACTATATTTTAGGGAGATGGCACAAAAAACATTAATTTTAAAATTTAAAAATGTTTATTTTCATGAATATTTAATGTTTTTTATTTGGTAATTTAATTTGTATACCTATATGCCCCTTTCGGATCGGACTGGCTTTTTTAACATATTGTATTGGATGGAGTTAATAAAATATATTTACTTTCAGCGTAAAACATGTGACACTATTTGTCAAAGATGATGATAGAAGTCCACTTTTTACAAAGTCAGGCAAACTTTCTAATTTGTCCCAGACAATTTATGACTTACTGCTCAGTGGTCTTCGCGGAAACCTTAAGAAAGAAGCAGTTCTTTCTGTTCTCAGAGACATTACTGTAAGTTTGTATAATAATTGGATATTTATAAAAAACCTAGTAGACTGAACTAATAAGTTTATAATTTTACAGGTATTGCATGCAGATTTACCATCAATAATTTTAGACGTAGTTAGTGTGCTTGATGCTGAGACTTGCACTGAAGTGCCAACTGAAGAGCGCACAAACTTCTGCTACATTATTAGGGAATTGGAGACTTTTATATCGGATAAACTCATGAAAGAGAGATTAGAAATTGACACATTACAAGATGTAGGGACATTGAAAAATAAAGTGTTTTATACTAAGTTCATAAAAATCAAGACCAAGTTGTAGTGAGTACTTCTTATTTAAAAAAACTCAAATAATTGTTTGGAATTAAAGCTACAAGATTTTCATCTGTGTGTTAAACATATGCTTTCATTTTCAGTTATAAGCAACGTAAGTTTAATTTGTTTAGAGAAGAAAGTGAAGGATATGCTAAGTTAATTGTTGAATTAAATCAGGAAATAATTGAAAAAATAGAATGGAAAAATTTATTAGAAATTATTCAGTCTTTAATAGGTAAGTTGTAATAATAAATAATGTTAAGGCCCATCTTGGGATCACACAATGTGATAACCATGCTTTATTTTTTACTTGCTTCAATTTCAGGTTGTTTCAACTTAGATCCCAACAGAGCACTAGATATAATATTGGAGTCTTTTGAGTCCCGCACACATTCAGATCAGTTGTTCATACCTCTTATAAAAAACTATATGGGTGATCCTCAAGTTATTTCTGAAGTTTTGGGCTTCAAGTTAGGAAACATGGAAGTACTTCATAATTACAAGGAACCACCACCTTTAATGACTGTAATAGCTTTGCTCTTACAACATCAAGTAATATCTCTTGATGACATATATCCTTGGGTATGTATTTCAATTTAATAGGAATAATAAATTAATTTAAAAAAAAGTTATTAAAACTTTTATAGACATCTAAAAATTAATGTAATAAAATTCCGTTAATTATTAATTCTAGCTACGTCCCGATGACTCCATAATGGCTAAAGAAGCAGAAAAGGAATTAAAAACTGTTCAGGATTACATTCGTAAACTAAGCATTGTGTCTACCAAAGGACCTCAAGCCAATGGGCCAACTGAATATGTTGAAGAGAAAGCTGATCCTCAGGTACATTTCTGTCATATATTTAATCCATGTGTTAAAAATGTTTGTTTGTTAAATGCAGTGTCTGAGCTTGTAAAACATTTTACTATGTAAACCAGGAATATTGGAGCAATCAGAAGTTGGTGCTTTGTGAAGCATTGCTGAAGGTGAATGCTTGGCGCGATTTCGCGGCGCTGTCAGCTCGCTTGCCCACCAATATCATGCCGCAGCGCCCTGCCGTCGCCCTTTGCAACATGCTACATGCTCTTGTCGAGCCTTTGTACAGAATGTGCGTATTTATTTTAAATTAAAAAAAAATATATATTTTATAAACAGCTATTGATCTTAGCAAAAATGTGGTGAGGTAAAGCACATTTATGTACACTTAATATTCTGTTAGGTTATATTGTATTGACACAACTGCAAATACTGGGCTTTGACTCCGATCGCGCGTTGTGAACGATGTATGAAGTACAATCGTAAATCACATTAAGAATGAAATTAATAAAAACATTTCCATTTTCAGTAACTGTCGAGTGGCACCTAAAATAATAGGTAAACCCATCCCACCGCTTAAGTCCAGTTTGGCACCTGCTGCATGCAAGACATTCGAAGATATGAAGGACACCGTCATTCCTGCTCTGGTCTTGTTAGGACCATCACTTCATTATGATCCTATTTTAATGTACAAAGTAAGTAGAACCTAATATATTATCACAGTTAAATAAACTTTTTTGGAAACTAGCTGTGCAATTTCGCCCAAGAGAAGTTTCTTGTTTTAACATAAAATATAATATTAGCATAGATATTTATCATTAGCTGTATCTTTTTGTAGATAATTCGTATACTAAGGACTGCACGTTCTCTGAAGGAGGATCCTTTGCATCATGAAGCGCTTACAGTATTAGACGCTGCCATATTGCCAGCTCTGACTTTGATGGATGGTAATTGTTGCATGGCTGAGGAAGTTTACACCTTGTTGAAATTATATCCATATCAGTGCAGGTAAGCTAATGACAATTGAGGCTGTCTATGCCAATACAATACATTTATTCGTCTTCTTTTCGTATCAACGGAATCCATGACTCAGGTTTTGTCCAACCAGTACATAATTAGTGACCTGGAATACACTTATTTTTAAAATAATTTACTGATTGATTTTAATATTTTAATAGGTATTGTCTATATTCTCGCTGGAAAAATGAAGCCGCTGAGAGAATACCGTCTTTGATGCGGGTACGCGGCAATTCCCTGCAAAGAATCAAGCACATAATGAAACGTGTTTCAAAAGAAAATATAAAACCGCAAGGTCGTCTCATCGGAAAACTGTCGCATGCCGCGCCAGCTTTAATTTTTGACTACATGTTACTGCAGGTAATAATAATAATATACTTTTTTATGACTGCACTGCGGCTGTCATCAATCAAGGAGATTTATTCAAAATGTGAAAAAAAAGTAAAATTCTACCTTTTCCTTAAATTAACCGCATGTCATTACTTCACAGAACTTGATCCCTATTAGCGACAATATCGAATGGTGTAAAAATAGTGTTTTTTTTTTTTTCATAATCACCGGGTGCGATTCCTGGCTAGGAATATTGATTTACGAAAAATCTAATGATTCAGTTTTACTTTTCATCAAAATCGGGTTCGAGACTCCTTTTAGTATTTTTCGCTATTCCTCATAGTTTCGGATTTGGCCATCCACCCCCACTTGAAAAATTCACCCAGTATATTGCCATAATGTGGGTCGGTACAGATTTCTAACACCGGGTAGCAACTCTCGAAATAAAAGTAACATGTCGGTGAACGTGTACCAGATCCAGACGTACGACAACCTGATCGGTCCGGTGGTGGAGTCGCTGAAGTACCTGACGTCGCTGTCGCTGGACGTGCTGGGCTACTGCCTGCTGGAGGCGCTGTGCGGCGGGCGCGCGGGCGGCGGGGCGGCGCACCCCGCCTGGCTGCAGGCGCTCGCGGCCTTCGCCGGCGCCGCCTTCAAGAAGCACAACATCGAACTCACCGCGCTGCTGCAGTTCGTTGCCAACAGGCTCAAGGCGCAGCAGAGGTATGTTCCCATTTGCTGCTTTTAATCATTTCTTTTATAGTGATGCCACTCGATGCTTTGTGGGAATGTTAAGATGTCGGAGCGGTGAGGCTGCGTCGTTCTATATAAAAATTAGAACTACATGTCACATCGTGCGTTGAAACTACGCGTGGTGACAACACTCGGAAAGACGAAGCGGGGAGAAGAGCTACTGAGCGGCAACGCAGCACAGCGCAGTATTGCCTATAGTATCGTAAGTGTTTTAGATGCTGCGACATAGCAACGTCATCATTGCGATACCGTTCGTGCATTGCATTGCCCGTGTGGCACTCAGTGCGTCGAAAGCTTAGCATTACGAAGACGCAGTCCTGTGGCTACGCCCGTGTGTCTGGCATTCCTCTTTCACGGCTCATCATACTAGAGACGTGATTGATGAAAAGCCAGCGCTCTTGCGCAAATAACTTTATACCAGTCGCAAACGAACTTTTTACTCCTATAATACACTGATAATTTAAATTTCAGTCAAGATCTACTGATCCTGAAAGAGATAGTTCAGAAGATGGCCGGAATAGAGGCGGCTGAAGAAATGACTCCAGATCAGTTGGAGGCTATGGCTGGAGGTGAACTCCTAAAAGGAGAGGTATGTAATATTTATAAAGTAAAAAATCTCAAAGTCATAACATAGTCATTTGCTGCACAAGCTTCTGCCACATGGCCAATGTTTTAATAAATTTAAATTTTCCATCAGGCTGGCTACTTTTCTCAAGTACGAAACACAAAGCGATCATCAGCAAGATTAAAAGAAGCTATCGTCGGAAATAACTTGGACATTTCGTTGTGCATTTTAGCTGCACAACAGCGTCATTGCTGTGTATGGAAGGGTAAGTTCAAATACTTTCATTACTTGTCATGAGAATGCCGCATATAAACTTATTTTTGCAGGATACTGATACCAATAATGCAGTAAAGAAAAATATATTGCTTGAATCATCAATTACTGAAGCAGATTTGAAACCTTCTGTTATGTCGCATTTATAGACTGTGTATGAAGTATTCACTTACTTTTTTTCTTAATAGAGTATGAAGGAGACTATTCCTCTAGCAGTGAACCACCAGGTTCGCAATTAAAAGTAGTTGGCCGATTAGCTGACCAATGTCAAGATGCTTTAGTACAACTTGGGACCTTTCTGGCATCTTCGCATGCACCAGATGAATATGCCGCGAGATTGCCGCCGCTACAGGTAAGCCTTAAAATATTTACGTCAGACTGTTACTTGAGACTTATTTCCAATTGCTAAGGGAAATTTTGAATATACGCAGTAAAAGAGTATTCTTTGTGTAATAGTATACCTATGTGCGTTTCATTGAAATTGGTTCAACCGTTTAAACTGGGATTGGGATATGCACATTCTTACAATAAATGCATTATTATTCTTCAGGAATTGCTACGAGATTACCACGTAGATGCAGATGTGGCATTTTTTCTTCATCGTCCAGTGTTGGCTCAAAAAATCAGTGCTAAAGTTGAGGCTTTACGAAAACTCACTGACAGTAAAACAGATTCAATTGAAAAGAGCGTAGAAAGATACACACAGGCTGCCCAAGAGGCATTGGAACCCATTGTTCAGTCTGTAACCCCTATTTTGCCAAACAAAGTTTGGGAGGATATTTCTCCTGAATTTTACGTCACCTTCTGGTAAGTAAAGAAACAACGCAAATCGCGGTCAAATTAACTTCTAATTACGGTCAGTAAATAATGAATATGTATTTACAGGTCGCTATCCATGTATGATTTGCGCGTTCCGGAGGAAAGTTACGATAGAGAAATCGATCGTCTAAAAGCCGCGGCGGCCAACGCAACAAAAGATACGTCCCAAGGCACTAAAGGAAAGAAGGAGCAGGAGCGTTTTAACGCTCTTATCGACAAATTGCAGGTAAGTCAGTGCGGTGGTTCATCTATTAACATTTAATAAAATATGTAAGCTGCCTATAACAGGCGTGTACGTGCCCGCAGGAGGAGCGGCGGCGCCAGCAGGAGCACGTGCGGCGCGTGCGCGCGCGGCTGGCGCGCGAGTGCGGCGGCTGGTTCCCGGCGCGCGCCGCCAAGTCCGCCAAGAACGAGACCGTGACGCGCCTCATGCAGCTGTGCCTGTTCCCGCGCTGCGTGTTCACGGCCGCCGACGCGCTCTACTGCGCCGAGTTCGTGCACACTGTGCACTCGCTGCGCACGCCTAACTTCTCCACGCTGCTGTGTTATGACAGAGTGAGTATTGATGGCCCAGATTTAATTAACTTACTGTTTTACCTCATCAGAAAACCTTCATTTTTTTTGTCATGGCTCCTCCCTTTTCAACTCTTATCAGTTTGCGATACTGCTCTACTAGACTCCTGCGGTGACCTCAAATGGATTTAAGGCCCCCAGCCACGGCTTACAAACCAAATTACAACTTAAATGACCGCTCGCAAAGGGCACCCCCTGGGGGATTTGGACCTCGGCTTAGGGCTCATTGTGGGGAGAGCAGTTAGGGACAGGCTGGGTCGTGTTATTATTAGGGCGCGCTACCGCCCAACCTTTGCTTGGACGGCTGCGTCGCGATGGGCCTCGGCGGCGAGGCTGGAAAGCGGAACGCGGTCTGTTTGTATTTATAAACGGTGCTTTTTTCCCTACAACCCTCTTAAAGGTGGTGGGGTCATCGGGTTTGATTAGAGTATGCCTTGGTCGGCGAATCTTTTCTACCTTGGCAAAGCATATTACAAAAACAAGGACTATATTGAAGATAAAGAAGTTTGTTTGTTTTTTTTTTGGCTTTAGTTCCTTCTGCGCATGTGGCTTCCCTGGTAGCTCATAAACTTGGAGATTCTTGCCGGTTCTTCCCCGTAGGAAACGACCAACCCGAACCATGCACTTTTTGACATTTTGTAAGTGCCCATCAAGGCCTATGTGAAATAAAATATTTTGATTTGTTTGATTTTGTCGCGGACATATCGGGCGGCTCAGAATACCTTAATAAAGTCGAACTTGTCTTATAGTATATTTTTTTTTCATTTCGGTATCATAAGATAACATTACATCACGTGGATTAGGTGCGCGAAGGATTTGTTAGAGATGTATTAATAGTGGTGAGCGGTTCCACCTCGCAAAAGATAAGGAGAAACATTCCGAGTTGATGGCTAAGCTACAGTAATTGGAGAGGCACCAGAAGAAGAAGAATACGGGTGATCTTATTGCCATCAACCAATTCAATTCCAGGCTCTGTGATTTTTCACCCAATTCCTGGCTGCTGTTGAAAAATTCCTGATGGAAAAATCCAGAACCTTACACTCAGCAATGTGCAATGATACTCAACTTATAATTGAGTAATAATTGCACATTATTAATTTGCAAGAAAGTTTAGGACATTCATGGAAACATGTTTTGATTATTTAATAAACTTTGTGCTGTTCCAGTTGTTCTGCGACATCACGTACTCGGTAATGTCGTGCACGGAGGGCGAGGCTGCGCGCTACGGCACGTTCCTGTGCAAGGTGCTGGGCACGGCCATGCGCTGGCACGCCGACAAGCTCGCCTTCCACAAGGAGTGCGCGCACTACCCGGGCTTCGTCACCAAGTACCGCGTCTCCAACCAGTTCACCGAGGCTAACGACCACGTGGGCTATGAGAACTACAGGTACGCAGCGCCAGGGATCGTGTCGTCTTCCACAGTTATTTCAATTGAATTTATACTAAATATTTTTAATGACGAATGAATAAACCAATATTGTAGTGTAAATTTTATGAAGCAGATAAAACATCGAGAGTTGTGTCAACGAAGATGGTGTCCAGTACTAGTGTAACAAACGTAGTAAGGTCTTATTATTATTCTTTTCAGGCATGTGTGCCACAAGTGGCATTACAAGATAACCAAAGCTATGGTAGTGTGTCTGGACTCGGGTGATTACGTACAAATACGCAACGCGCTTATTGTACTGATAAGAGTATTGCCGCACTTCCCAGTACTTGCTAAACTGGCTCAAATCATTGAACGGAAAATTGATAAAGTAAGTTACTAGTAATAGAGTATAATATTTTGAGTGCTTTTATATTTGTTGAAACATGCCTGTTTGAGAAAATATATTATACAATTTATGAGAGCGGTGGAATATATAGTGCACACATAATCTTTTTAGGTAAAGGAAGAAGAAAAAACACAGCGACAAGATCTTTATGTACTCGCAACCGGCTACAGTGGTCAGTTGCGGAATAAAGGTCCCACAATGATGCGGGAAAGTGATTTCCATCAGGTAAATTATGATATTTTTTTCAAACTTACGTGGTGTAATTTTGAGGATAATTACGGACCACTGCCTGTTAAATAATAGTAAGTACATTTTGACATAAGTGGGGAAACTTGTTATTGCACTCGAGGCGGAATTCACACCCGTGCCGAGGTTGTTAGGAGCCGAGAACTGCAGTAACAAATACCCATGTGTATCAAACGCCGTTTTTCAATAGCCTTTCGAAGAAATAAAATAATAGAACGAAAAGTATTTTTGTCATGAATTATTAGGGAAATTTGAGTCAATTTGCTTTTTTTTTCGCGCTTTGCTGGCGGCTGGTTGAGGAGAAGCAAAGTTATTAAAGCCACTAAACAGCCCAATATGAAAATTTTTTTTTTTTTTAGAATACAAATAAATATAAATTTGTTTATAAAAGTTAATATTTTTGTTAAATATTCAAACAAAAAAGTTTATAATATTCTATTTATAAACACAATTTAAATATTAAAAAATATTTACGCCGAAAAAAAAAAAGAAACAATCACCGCCGACTTTAGGAATTGACCCAATTTGGACTGAGTATAAGTCCAAATTGCAATTGTGGTAGATGGAAAATCTACGAGTGTGAAATATATTGCATGTTGAACTTAAACGTAGTGCGATAAGAGCCAGTTTCCGAGGAAGTTGTTGAAAAAACCTTTTTTTTTTATTTATTCAACGTAGGAGCCACAGCCCACTGCAAATGCTGCTGTAGCGCCAAAGTTACAGCCAGATTCCAGGATGACATTCTTCTTGCGACATGAAAATTAAGTAAATCTTTGACTTAGACATAGTGAAATCGGGGGAAAAGCGATTCAGTTTTTCCGTCACTAATTTTTGCAGTAGCATCCAATAATCCGGATTTCGTGCCCCGCCGATGGCATTACCAATGGGCCCCTTCATGCATAGGAGTTGGTGTGTGAAATGTGGGGGTAGTACTAATTGAGGACTGGTCATGTTCGTGAAGTTTATTGATGTGTGTGTGTCAGGTGGGCGACAAGCACAAGGTGGTGGGCGCGGCCGGCGCGGGCCCGCTGAGCGCGCCCAAGGACGACGCCGCGCCGCCCAAGGCCGAGCAGGAAGCCGTCGCCTCTCCGCCGCAGCCCGTCGGTGAGAGCTCCGCGCCAGGGACTGCGGCACCGCACGGTATAGCACTATTACTTTAATCGTACTTCGGTGCGTATAACTCCATCACTTTCCCTCACTGAAGTAAGACTGAAATAATACTGCTATAAGAGGTGCTGGTAGGCCCCAGTACTTATAAAAATATAGTGTTAGACCTAAATACAATAGAATAATTTTGTTAGTTGTTCAGTTTTTTTATCGATTTAAACGATATTTTTGACGCGGGCTGTATATTATGCTTTATTTTTATAGAAATCGAAAAAAAAGAATCGAGGACCAGTGACAGACGTCGCGAAGAAGTTGATCGCGACAAGGAATCAAAACGAGAATCACGATCGTATGTACCGATAATTTGTATTACCTATTCATATAGTTATTTAAATCATACTTAATTGATACCACTATTTCAGATCACTCAAGGAAAGGGCTAAAGAAGAAATCAGAAGTAAGGATAGATCTCCGCGTGAACGCTCGCATAGGGTAAAACTATATTTTGTTTTCTAAGAGATACATCAATCTTCAAAGACTCAATTAGTTTGTTAAATGAGTAAGCTTCATTTATTTTCAGGAGGATACGATACGATACTTGGAAACTGTATTGTCACCGCACGACCATCGCAGCGTTCCCGATGATATAGAACGAGGTAAGTTTATTGAACGAAACTCGAGCAATGGCTATTAATGTTAAAGATGAATGGGATTAATGTTAGTAAATATTTGGCAGATGTTAAACGACGAAAAGTAGAACCCAGCGGCAATGGCAAGGTGAGTATTGTTGTAATAAACCGACCTTGCATCGCGCTCGCACCGGTCTGAGGATTGGGCTGGACCACGATCACGATGTGCCGCACGATCTCTACTAAACTCATGTTATAAATCAAATCAGTGTTCAAGATCATCAAGACTTTGTGAAAACCAGTGCAATAGAAACTATTGACTTTAATAAAAGTGCTAATCAAATATAAATACAAAAATAAAAATGTCAATATTAAATCATAAAATTTTAAGAAGCTGTAAAAACCAATTTGACAATAACGTCGTTTAAAAACAATAATATCGTTGGATGCAGTGGAAAAGGATGATGACCAGACTAAATTATCAATTTACGAGTGAAAACTGAAACTATTTCCACAACACAGCATTAATCAAAATTGGTAAAGATTTCAATTTCAAATGAAAAACAAAATAAACTAAGTCAACAATTATTTACATAAGTGGAGCAATCAAAGAATAACCATCATTTTGATTCCATCCTGTTCAATGGAAACTCTGATGGCTGTAGTATTTTCCGTTGGATTCAACTCTTACAACTTGTTACTTCAAAATCATAAAGAAGAGGGCCACCATGGAAAATCAAGTTGAAACCAAAAGAAGGACAGCAAAAACTTCATTTAAAAGTGACTAAGAAGAAGATACAAGCTCGTATGAAAAAAGAACTATTGAAGAAATTTTCATGTTTCTGTAGACATAAACACTATATGCAACATACAAATCAAAGCCAAAGGAAAAATATCGTGTGTATCGTAAGTCCATTCAGCCCAGTCCAATAAAATACGGTAAGGCTTGTTATTATTAACACATTGTAGTCAAAAGGTCCTATGAATAAAGGAATGCCGAGAATCGGAAGATATCAAATCGAGAGGGATCATCATCGTCATTCTGAAATAAGCCATCCCTTGCTAGACATGCAGGTCGCCAAGTGTCTCTACGAATGGACAATAAAAATCCAGAGGAATGCAAAGATATAAAATAACTACATTATAAAATCCCATCAAGAAACAATTCATTAAACATTAAATACCAAAACGTATTAAAGTATACAAGAAAAATAAATAAAAGGAATCACAAATAAGCTATAACAAGGAATGGCATATTAATCTAACAATTAGTGCTTCAGGACTAAAATAACCATAGTTTCAAGGCTTTACATTATCATGACACCACCTTTTTCTAAGAATAGAATTGAAACCTCGAAACTGGTAACTGAAAAATGTGATTGAATATCATAATTTAGCGGAACATCACCAAGTAAAACTGGCTTAATGGATATCGCGCAATTCAAAATGGACCAGCTAGCTGTTTCAAACAAGACTTGATCATCACGTGACTGAAAATGTATTTGTTGCTGCTGAAAAATAGAGTAATGAAGGACATGAAAAAACATCAAGAATATGCTAATGAAAGTGGAAGATTTTTCTTTGTTCATAGTCCCTTTTGACTTTTATTATTTTGGGTTAAAGGAAATATAATTTCGGCTACTAAAGTAATTCTATTAATAGTTTGTTATGCATTTATAAAATATTAATGTAATGCATCAAAATATTCATATTTTTTTTCTGCGAAAGCAGGGTAGCAAAGAGATAGAGGAACGTTCGCCAGAAAAGGAAAAACGAAAGGCTAAATTGAGGGGCGATGAACGTAAAGAGCGTAAGATGAATCGCAAGAGGGTAAGTATTAAAATAAAACAAAAATTATGCAATCTGTATTATTCCAACTACTATTAGATAATTTAAATGAATATCTCAATTTCGAAACCACATCATAGCCTCTCACTGTAATTAATTGAAATATGCTTTATTTAAGTTAACTCAAGAAACAAGCATTTGACGCCT
The DNA here is from genome assembly GCA_910589295.1 of Noctua janthe. Taxonomy (NCBI): domain Eukaryota; kingdom Metazoa; phylum Arthropoda; class Insecta; order Lepidoptera; family Noctuidae; genus Noctua; species Noctua janthe. The sequence goes on from OU342560.1 coordinate 9,744,103, forward strand.
ACAGTCCTCGCAGAGTTATTTTACCTAAGATATTGGATCACAGTCGAAACAGTGGTTACAATAAGGTTACTGTCAGACGTAAAATACCCCTCTAGGGCTAAATTTAACTCCCTCTCCTTTGTAAATTTACTTTTGTTTCTATTAAGAAACAAAAGTAAATTTATACAGTGCAGTTCTATGAACGTGAGGCTAAACGTTAAAATAACCATTAATTTCACTGACGTAACAGCCATATCCGTTAAGTGATATTTACAATTGCAGTATTCTCAAATTTAGCGAGGAATGTGAGCGAAGAGCACTCCTCGAGAGTCCAATTTCTTCGAATCATCTGTTTTAAAGTTTGTTTGAGTTGTAGAATTTTTATACTACAGTATAACGTTAAGCTTGTTTTGATCAATGTGAGGTAGTAGTATCGCAATTCTAATATAATCTTTTTTTGCACCTTTTAATGAAGATTATCTTATCTTAATTGACTAAACTTAATGTTATTAAATAGGATAGAGCTGAAGAATCTGTGATCTTGGAGCAGAAGAGGCGACGTGACGAACAAAAAGGTGCGTTATATTGTTTTTATTTGTCTTTTGCCATCGATTATAACATCGGCAAGGTGCTCTGCACACAACGTGAAGACACTTGTATTTTCGAAGGGTAATTTTCTGGACTACAACTCAAGCCGTGTTTCATTGTTTGTTTTTTAACACCACCGCTTTTATTTCTTTGTATTATAATTAACCACTGGATCACAGTATAAGTATAAATATACAGTATTGTGACTCGGCTCTGTCCTTGAAATAATTACCTACAGCCGCCCGGCTGTAGGCACGCACGCGATATACGCGAAAATACTGTAGGGGCGTCAGCCCGCGCCTGCAGTATTTTAATTTCATCTACTTAAACACTGTTTTGTAACTAAACTTATACTGTCATTTACGGGATATCTTCCGTGATTTGTACCCGTGATCATGGTGCTTGCAACAGCGCGCAAATATCGGGAGCTCAAAATAATGAACAATCACGGAAGATATCCCGTAAGTGACAGTAAAAGTTCACCTACAATTAGTTGAGTTTCTTTCTAGTTTTGTGATTGTAAGAAGATTGAGGAAGTAGATAGCCTAGCCTAGGAAACTACTTATTAGTTTTTTTATAACGCGAGCGTAGGTACCTAAGTCACTCGTGTGGCACTTTTTCACTCTATCCACTTATGTACCCTATCCACTTATTTATTAATGAATCCCAGGTATTTTACTCGGTGGAAAAAGCGAATACAAAAAAATATCTATCATAAATGTATCTTCTGGTAGGTATATAAATTATTTTATAATCTTGCCTTTCGGAGTTTTCAAATTTCATTTTTTAATTTAAAAAATGTTGTCTCGGGATGCGTTATTGAAGAATTCAAGCAACCAAAGACAGCACAATATTTGTTCTCTTTGCCATATTTAGTAAATCGCACGCTTACTGCTTACAAAACCATTACAACGTCCGTTCGTCAGTGCGGCGCATTCGCGACTGTTGCGTACCGAGTGTATTACCGAACTCGAGGCGTGTAGGTATGACTCGCGTTCCGACCGTTTGTATGAACATACACTACTGTAGATATCAGGTCATCTATTTAAATTTATATTAAAGGGACTACCCAGTGAGGGTCGTCCGGAGGACACGGTGAAGCACACCGTGGAGGTCTGCTTCGCTTGGGCGGAGCATTGCCGTGTCCTCGTAGCGGCGATTGGCGGCGGCGACCTCTCGCGTCCGGCCCTGGTCCAAGCCATGGTCCGGAGCGAGAGGGAATAGTAAGCCGTCACCTCCTTCTGCGAAGCAGTTATGCTAGCGAAGGAGGTGGCGGGACGTGAGAGGGAAAGGATCTCATGTCCCAGCCGCCGCGAAAGACGCCCCAGGCATCAGGGGCCACGTGGTGGCTGCCGGCCACCGTTGGCGCGGGCTTGTGGACGGTGAGTAGTGGGCTTGCTCGCCGTCCATCCGTCTTATGACGACAGGCCGTGTCAACGGCGCGTTCGTATTCCACGCGCGCCTCAAAGAGATGATGTCATGTGAAGGGGTCCGCAAGGGTCGGTGCCTGCCGGGACTGCGGAACTGTTCGAAAGAGATACCGCGGCCCTGGAACACAAAGGGCAAAAAAGGAACATGGATGGGTTTTATTCAGTACAAGTCTGACACTCCCTTCCACTCTGCCTAGAGCGGGAGGGGTCTTTTGATGATTTCTCATTCTAAAAAAAAAAAAAAAGAAAAAAAAAAATAGGGGCTACCCAAACTTTGTTAACTTTGTTGATATATTTAATTCAAGGACTATGGTTATTTGAAAACTAGCACTTGCATACAGAGATGGCCAGGTCATTGCCAATTCAGCTTGCCGGTAACGATTTTATCCTTCTATCAAGCTCGCGCCAGAGCGAGCTGAGCGATTTAAATTTGTGGACCAACCCGAATGTCAATTTCTATGTTCGGGTACCGCATAGTTATCATGAGTGCAAGGCGCAATGGTAACTGGTTACAACTTATTCTTCCAAATGAAAACCAACAATATGACAGCTTCTTTCTTTCTTGTCTTGTTAACTGTTTGTGGTTTCGAAAAAGTAGTTAATTAATTTAATACCTTATTTTTTAGCAGTTATCAAAATGGGAAGCCATCAAAATGGTTCTCAAGAAGATCATCACTATGAAAAATACCACAAAAGGGTAAGATATTTGATTAATTTCAATGTCTATAACATGTTAACACACGCGTTTAGAAGAGGATGTATCTAGACTACTATCAAAAATAAGTATAATTTAATACTAAACTTATTTTAAAGAGGCGTGGCTTAATAATAACATCCGCGCGATTCGATCCAATTTTTCTACTACGCTTGCCGAGGTCCGTGGGTGACCATTCATTACAAATCGAGACTCGTCCGTGCCTCGGAAAGCACGTTAAACCGTTGGAACTAGTTGTCATTTGTAGATCTTTGACAGTCTTTACAGGTAGTCAGCGGCCTAAAAGTTGACAACTAGTCTCACCGTATCGTATTACTTAGTCACTGGGTTGTGGTTTTAGGAGGTCAGATATGCAGTCTCTCCATGTTAAACTGGTATTCAGCTGCATTCGGTTAGACTGGGAACCCAACATAGTTGAGAAAAGGCCTGGGTAGATGATGACTAAACATATTTTAAAGATGTCACAGAAATATAGGATGTGTGAAAAATTAATGATATGGAGAAGTTACACACTTGAGAAGTTATTATAAATTTGCTGCTGTTTTTTTTTTAATAACCGATTTCTATACGGGGTGGTTCAGAATGATGAACTGAATACGTGGTACTTAACCGTTTTAGCATCGGTTTCCCTTCCACCTTGTATACGTATTTGCGCTAGTGACTGTACCCAGTGGGTTCCCAGCGAGGCACACCTAAACGTGACACAGTGTGACTCGATGGGAATCCACCAATGATTCTAATAATTTGATTTTACATTTATATTCTAGAACTTACTTATATAATTATATCTACAGGAGAAGTCGCCCTTCCGAGACCGTTCACATGAGGAACCCAGAGATACTAAACAATATCCTTTTTAATAGTTTTAGTTTACCTCAAGATTTTTAATTCTTGGAAACGTTTTTATTCTCACTCAAACCTTTTTTTTGTCCAGGAAACCAACGAGGTAAATCATTCTATCACTTTGTCAAAAAAACATGACCACTGTGGTCCTGTTTTTTTTTATCAAGGGATTATCCACCTTTTGTAATTGAGTGCGTGCGACTGCGACGTGTAGGTACAGGTACGCACTCACTGTTAGATGATTAAAGTCAGCGTGGCGGAATAATCCCTTAATTAAACTTAACTTACAAACAAATACATACATATACGGTTCTTAACACCAGCAACCCTTTCGCTGTTATAGTGATTTTATAGCCAAATTTCTCTAAACATTGATTGCCTTAATACATGTTTACTAGACGGTCGAACGAGTCTAAAATAAGAAGATAAACGATGACGCAAAAAGAAGAAATTGATTAATTAGCAATTGTGGTACGATTTTAAGAAAAATAAAATATTTTAACCACATCAAATTGTTTTATTTGGCGACAAAAACCCAGCTCAGATATATTTACCAAACCACGGCGATATAATGTACCTACCTCTTGAAAAAAGCCTCACCTCTAAAAGCTTATCTCTTAAAAGCATGTTTTTAATGAAATGGCCTTTCAATCATCCTCTCAACATGACTAAACTATCTAAGCTTAGCCATAGGTACTCATTTAATTTTTTTATCACTACATCTTTTAAACTGCAAAGTTGTCCTATCACATCATTCCTCAATTCATCATTCAAAGTTACACCACTCATACCTCGCTAGGAACGAATTTCTACAGCATTAAATAATTCTATTTGTCTGTTGCTACATATTATATAAGAGACCTACTATTTAAAAAGTAAGGTTATTCAACCGAATATTGATAGAGGAAATGGCGAGATAAATTATTTATGTAATAGATAGGTATAGGTATCTACCTATCTTGTTTTCGAAAGATAATATTACATAATGGCAATAAAAAAAATACTTTTCAGACACTACATCTTACAAATACATCTTCAGCAAATTGACCATGTGTACATGTCATTGGACTGTCATGGGGTATCGTTCACCGGGTGGCCGCCAGCCGGCGCTATTGGCCCGCAAGTGTGAATCTTTTTTTTTTGTTTATGGGATAAGCCCGCCTCACTACTCCCAAACCACTAACACTCCTGAAAGCCAAAATTAACAGTGGCGACCACCAGAAACGAGCCGAGACAATAAAGCTCGACGAAGTCCCAGCGAAACAATTCAACTGTCTTGGATCTCAACGAGATATCAGAAAAGAATGGCGGAGGAGTAGGCAAAACAAAATTTCCACTTTCCTTCATATCAGCAGGAGACGAACAAAATAAGGCATAGGCACAAAGGGAAGTTTACAACTGGGAATTCCAGTTGCCTACACCATGGATAATAATAATATGTGAGCTGTTACAATGGGTGTAACAAAACCCATAACGAAGCCGAAAGGCATTTGTTCTCCCCGTCATAGCGACCATATTTTTTGTTCTAGACCATTCCTGGGAACCATCTAATTGTGGAGATATTGGGAGTCAAAGTTCTTTTTCACAAGTTATTTTTTTAAAATACAAGTTTCTAATGTTATAACTTTCCTTTAATACCTCCACAAACCCCGTACTATTCAATGCATCCATCAGCACAATGTTTTGTTGAGTGTGTTACGTTGAGTTTTACCGTTAAACGTTTTTCACCCCAAAAAAAGTCGTTTCCCAGCTAACATTTTTGCATAGTTTCTTAGTTTAATGTACAGAATGCTTGGTTGACGGCTTCGTGAAGGGTCCGTTTACACCTCATATTTTATTCCAATAATAGGAAGCTATGGCAAAAATGCTTGAACGCACGGAAAAAGTTTACAAGGTCCGTATAGTAAATAACAGCGGATGTAACCTGTACACTATGCAACATAATATTGCGTTCATTCTGACAAAGACTACACCCCCATAAAATATGATGTGCAGATTGTTCAATTCGCAATCAGATGTAGAACATAAAAAGGCGGGGCAACAAAGCTTGAAGGAAAATAATTTATTCTTAATCCACCTCCAGCCATGTCCTGGCCACCCGCTCACGAACTGAATGGAACGGGAATGTTTTATTAACTAGAAACAAAATAAACTGGCATGGCACGGCACTAGAAACTAGATCTAATCTGGGTAATCAGAGTCCGTAACGAAATATGCAAGATTGCCGTTCACAGACTAATAAAATACCAAACCAACCCCGCCACCACTACCTGTAGATGCCAAATCAAGATTTTGCATAATCTACAGCATGTACCAGAAATGTCTGATGCAGATCATCAAACTGAACAAACAATAGCTTCCCTATACATCTGGGTCGAGTAGATTTTGAAATATTGTATTCCCATACAATAATACAAAATTCTCATGACTGCTGAAAATATTTTTTTGGTATGACCACACCTTTCTGATACACGCTGTATAGAACTTTACTGTGGTTTAGATAACTTTCCAGGAGGCAGCACTTCGATATTCTCATAAAAAAGGTGCTAGATATATATTCGTACATAATGCATTGCCTGAAGCCGAAATAGAGAACTTCTGATTGACCATGTGGACTGAGTGGCGTAGCAAAATAGGTCATCATTGTAGACAAAATACTCGAAAAGGATATAAATCAGTTGATACCGTATTGGAGACCGAAGATGTTGTGCATTATCCACAGGCTTTCCTTAATTCGCTTAATCCTTCAGGACTTCAAGGGACCTCTTACCCTAAAAAGTGCTTGTTCACTAAAAATCAAAGTCGGTCTTACAATAATTTATTACGAAGCCTAAATCCGCCTTACCTGTACAATAGAATTAAGGACACTACAAGTAAAAATAGTAAAATCACTTCATAATAATGTTAGCGAGCGTGATGTGTTGTTGTTGTTGTGTGGGAGCTACATCTGCCAACAAACTGGTTTTTGGCAGAAGTAACATTTTTTGGAATTGGAGGTTACCACGAATAAACGCTTTTACATTTTATTTTTTTATTTTTTATTGATTGTAATATTTTTACAGGACCAACGGCAGCCTGTCATTTGGCTCATATTCCTCGCATTCTCATGATCCCTACAGATTTATCAGTCCAGTTTAAGCGATTACAGTTTCCAACGAAAACTTTGGCCATGCATCACCATCAACAAATCTCAAGGCTAAACACAAACTTATAGGACTTGATTATGGAAGATTGCTTCACTCATGGGCAATTGTATGTTGGTCTCTCTAAGTCAGGAAATGCAGAGAATTAATTTATTTTAAAGCCTCAGGGAATCGAGACAAAAAATGTGGGAGTTTAAAAAAAAATCTAATTAAGATAGAAAATTGTCTGAACCGTGTAAAGCCGGGGCGAGCGGCTATTAATCGTTAACATAAATAACCCAATTAATTTGAGGTCGGCGCAGCGTTTCTTCTTCCATACTTCTCATAGATATAACAGTAGATACAATAGTGTCTTGCTAAGCGATCTTTTTAAAGAATTAAAACGGAAACTGAATCAGTCAACCTGTGTTTTTTAACACAAATGATACCACATTTGAATTGCACCGATGCGAATCGATAGTGTTAAAACAAATAAAATAACTTTGTACCTAGTAGGTGCATCATTTTCGAAAACAGTTTTTTGACAAATTTTCAATTAGGCAGGCCCCCAAGTAGGATTAGCCCAGGGCCCCACAAAGGGAGTAGTGGTACACCTGTTCAGGTCGGGGAGACATCAATTACGGGGTTGGTATAACTATACGACGGGTACTGCGGGCGCGTTGGACAACGCAGACTCAAAGCAGCTCTTCAACGGAAATAGCAACGTGGCCTGAGCGAAATTCTTCAAAAAAGCGCTCTAAGGTACTAGGTGGAGCCGTGTCGACGGCGCGTTCGTGTTCCACGTGCGCCTCAAAGAGATGTCAGCAAATAAGTAGGGGTCCGCAAGGGCCGATGCCTGCCAGGGCTGCGGGACTGTTCGAAAGAGATACCGTGGCCCTGGAACACAAAGGGCAAAGAAGGAACATGGATGGGTTTTAGTCAGTACAAGTCTGACACTCCCTTCCGCTCCGCCCAGAACGGGGGGGGTCATTTGATGATTTCCCATTCGGAAAAAAAAAAAAAAAAAGGTACTAGGTGGATACCAACTGGGTTAAAAATTTTAGTAATAATATTTAATTGCCTCGACTTGTCAGACAAATCTGCAGGTCAAATTTCAACGTACAAATTACCGCACGTCACGCGTCAGTAGTAACAAAACCGGTATAACCTCTAATTCTATCGAAATTCCACGCAACGTGGCAACGCTAGGCCAGCTAGTCAAAGTGTAACCACTGACCTGCCGATGACTGTACCATCATATGTCTTACTAGCTGCTGCCCGCGACCTTCGTTCGCTTGAAATTATTATTTAAAAATATGACTTCCCTTTTTGAATCGGTTTTTGTTACCAGTTTCAAGGGTTTTCATTGTTTGCAACGAACCCTAATTCTTATTCTAAAATAAAAGTAGCCTATGTTAGACCTTATAACATCGTTATCTGCCAGTAAAGTCCTGTTAAAATCAATCGAGCCGTTTCGGAGATTAACCGGAACAAACAGACAGACAGACACAAATTAAAAAAAAATGTGTTTTTGTTATAGGTGCCGTAATTATTTTCATATGCATTCAATCAAAAACTGTTATTTTGATATTACAAACAGACACTTTAATTTTATTTATTTATATAGATGTAGTCCCTTTCACATTTATTTTACCTTTGACAGCAGCAAGCCAACAACAACCATATTATAACTCAAGGTTAAAGTGTACGAAGTTCGAAGAATCTACCAATACCACCAAAACGCAGACGTGAGGCCTACTGTTCGATTACCTACTTATGTCTCTACATTAAATTGTTACAAAAAGCAAGTGAGATTTAAGTTTCATAGTTATATTCAGAAAAGGTACCTAGGCTCACATTTTTAGATTCGCTAGACCGACCTACCTACGTCACGTGTGCCAGACGCCATTTGTAAAAACACTGATTATCTTATCACAGATTCAGACATTATCATCTGACTTCTAGTCTAATCAGATGCACCTGAAAATAATAATATTTGTACTTAGATAATATAAACATAAATTGTTGCGAACCTAACGAAATAAATAATATATTATCCGATGCCTATCAATTGAGGTTATGTTATGCTTTGTCTGTGGCATGAGTTATAAATCATGACACAATTTCTGAATCTAAGTAAGTACTATACGAAAAATACAATACGAAACGAAGTTGAATTTAAATGACTTATTTGTCCTATAATTATGTGAGTAAGTACCACGATGTCTTAAATAAATAAATAAATGTCTTAAAATATAATAGGTATAAATGTTCCATAAATTATCATGTACATAATATACATTCATTTCACAGTAGAAGTCTGATTATAATACCCAATCATTGTTGCTTTCAATTAAACAATGCATTCAATATTATATCCTGAATCTAAACGTTTCTGAACTGAACGCACCTCTAGGCCCATTTTCCCTTACCTGTGGTCTATATCGTGCTGTCTGTGAGTGAAATTTATTAACCTAAAATGGAATTTGTTTATTAAAATACTTAAATATACATAAAATAGCTGACACTAATTGCTAAATAGTCGATAAAAAATCAATAATAGCTATAAGGATTATATCGATTAAAACCAGTTAAGTTTTATTTCGAAGATGCAACGGCGGCCATCTTGGTAGCTGCGCGTCTTTTGTTAGGTAAGTGCGAATTGCTTTATTATTAATTAGCGCTACCTTTCAAAATAATACCTATATGAATTGAATTTCTAATCATGAAAGTAGATAACAATACTTAAATTTTATTACATTCGGTACCGCCTAATAGAACCTAATAAAATGACATAATCAGTAATCCCACAACCACGCTTAGTTGTGTTAGCTACATGTATTTTGGGTGTACAGTTAGGTAACAACTAACTACTTAATAAAATTCAGTTAACTTTAATGCTTCCCATTACTTGGCGTTTACCATCGAAAGGCATAGTAGAACTCCTGGTCCAGCTACGGCCAAGCCACATGCATGCGGCCAGCCAAGGCGTGGTCATGAGTAACGGTCTAGCGACTCAGCCTAAAATGGCAATTCTAGCAGATGACCACTTTGCCGCCCCTCATAGTACCGTTACTGGGCTGTAGGCTACTAACCTTTTCTGTACCAAAAATACCTAAGCATGTAGGTAGGTACTATTAAGGTGGCATTCGCCACTTATATTTACAGAGGAAATAAATATGAATTGGGTTCAGATCTTATCCTGAATTTCAGAAGGAAACTAATTGTATCGTATTGAGAATAGTTTAGCCGTACTTTCACTATAAGGACGTATCCACATGGCTTCTTTATACGCGCCGACGACGCGCGCTTAACGGACGCGCGTTCACGACGCTGTGAAAGCGGAATGTTACGTTTGTATAGATTCATCTGTGCGTACGAAGTGACACCAAGGCGCGCGAGAAGCGCATTCGCATCGCGTCGGTGTCGCCGCATCGCGTGTATACTTATACGCGCAGATAACGCGTGAATCACGAACGCACGTTTACGGCGCCACTGAATTTTTGCAAGTCTGCTGAGGTTTACTAATGACTGAATCTCGTTTAACCATTGGAACGCTAGACCTTAACCGCACGCGCGTGCCTTGCACGCCAAGCCACAATTTCACCTACCATTTTATCACATATTTGTGTCGTTTGGCGTAAAGGGCACGCGCTTGCTTGTCACGTATATGTGACTGTGGCGGTCAAAAGGCTAAAGCGCGTTAAATGCGCGCCGTGCCTTCGCACAGTGCCGCTGCCCCATACTTGGAAGCGGTTAAAATTATTTTTAACAAATTAAGGATGTAGAATGACTAAAACGTCATAATTTATTTTATTTTGTTTATTTTGTTTTTTGTACTTGGATCATGGACTAAACTGAGTCTAAGAGAAGTGTTCTTGTGACTATGGTAATAAATAAGTAATAATTTAATACTTTTATAGTATTAAATTATTATAGATATATAATTGAGTCTATTTTAGTACATGGATCATCAATATTAGTGGGGAATATTGATGATCCATGGACTAAACTGAGTCATTTTATAAGTTCTAAGAGAAGTGTTCTTGTGACTATGGTAATAAATAAGTAATAATTTAATACTATAAACAGCGTTGTAAATGGTATTAATAAACAGATCATCAAAAACTGTTGGTAAAAGGTTATTATAAGTAAGATACACTTATTTATTAATAGTAGATACTGTAATAAACCTAGGCACGTAACGAGTTCTTTATTGTAGAAATCAAGTAGGTATTTTGCACATATATTTTAATATGACTTTTTTTTAAATGCACCACAAAAACCTCATCATCCGTCAATTTATTTACATCAAAATAAATATTGTAATGCAAACAAACCAAATCTTTAACAAAATTAGTACTTACGAAAAATAATCCGATCATCAATACTATTTAATATTTTTTTCTTCTAATGTACGACAAAAAAAAATCCAATGTACAAAAATATCATTTTCAAATCAAATATAATACTGATTGCACTTCAAATTTACCAGAGCGTACTATCTAAAGTAGGACTGGGCTGGTCAAAATAATGTGGCGCCCTGCAAAATCAGCCTATTAATGTTCCCACTGCTGGGAAGCAGGCCTCCTCTCTATGAGAGCGCCCTGACACAGCCAGAAATCGATGCGGTAGACCTTGCAGGAGATGGCGGGACGACCTGGACAAAACCAACGACCAGTGGTCCACATTGGCCCTGTATCGAAGAATTTGGAAGTCATGGGGAGAGGCCTTTGCCCAGCAGTGGGATGAGACTGGCTAACAGTAAACAGTATTCATCGTAAAAAAGGCATTGCGGCAAGGACAACATAGGACGCAAGAGCGAGCGAAGCGATCTCGGGACACAGTATAAGTATGGACAGTATGGAGACTAGGCCTAGTTGTTAGAATAAATGTATTATATTTTTTAAAGTTTTTGAAATTGAATTTTATTTATGAAAACATGTGTGTTCTGTATTGTAGTGACCAAACAATCGAGTTGAAATAACTAGTTTACAAATAAAATTTAAATATTCATAATCTCATGGCGTCGGATAATATCAGTAAAAAGCGATAGTTTATGACACGGAACAGTTCTAACACACAGCAACTTGTAGAACTATATATCCTTAGCTTTGTCAATGTTTTGGCGTGAGCCGCGGAAAGAAGAAAACGTTTCCTGTGCTCTTCGTCGTAGCAGGCGCGCGGAGGACTCCGCCGGCGGCGCGCGGGTTAGTGTGTTATTCTCTAAGGATACAACCTTGTGACAGCGTGGCTCCAGCGTTGAAACTAGTTTCGCCACTAAAGAATAGCATAGCAGGGCGCATGTGCGGTGCCGATGCCTTATAAACCCAGCGGCTGCGCACTGCCATCTTTGATTTACATTTTGACTACACTAGCGGCTTCAACATCCTCGAAAACCATGAAAACGACACCCATGACGAAAAACTTGACATTTTTGCAGCGGCCATCTTGAATTTATATTTTGACAGCACTATCGGCCTCAACACCCTCTAAAACCATTGAAACGACACCCATGACGAAAAAAATTATAATTATTGCAGCCGCCATCTTGGTTTTTTTATTTTGACAGCACTACTGGCTTCAGCACCCTCGAAAACCATGAAAACGACACCCATGACGAAAAAATGTATAATTATTGCATCCGCCATCTTGTTTTTTTTATATTGACAGCACTACCGGCTTCAGCACTCTCGAAAACCATGAAAACGACACCCATGGCGAAAAAATGTATAATTATTGCAGCCGCCATCTTAGATTTACATTTAGACAGCACTATCGGCTTCAACACCCTCGAAAACCATGAAAACAATACCCATGATAATATGATACCCAGAAATTTGTAGCAGCCGCCATGTCGGATTTACAAATAAATTCACGAATTTATTATGATCGATCTACGTATTTATAAATGCGATATCGATTAAAACAATAAATCATTCTTACCGTTAAAAATCAGCAGAAAGCTCCGGTTTTGATGAAGCCGAGTTCAAACAGCCATAGACTACGCAATACGCACGTGGCATTTTTAAAAAGATCGACACTAGTCTTGATGCGGCACTCACGACTGACAGCATCGCGACAACCGCATAAGGGTCTCGTCGATACGAGTGTTTGTATGAGTGTGCCGTTTCGAATTTTAGTATGTAGTTTCTGTATAGTGCATATTTATACTGTGCTCGGGACTTGTGGCACCCCGACTCGGACAGGTTAGGTTCGAAGGGGATGACGGGGTCTAGTGAGCGAGCGAAGTGAGAGAACCAAAACCCCGTCATCCACTTCGTCTTACGAAGTGGATGACGGGGTTGATTATCTTTTGACTTTTTTCAAAAGATTATCAAATGTAGGTATAGTCATTCTAAAGTAGTTAAAAAAAAATTGTGGATCATTTCTCAACTGCTGCATTAGAGTTGTAAAGGCACCAAATGTTGATCGTCTTTGTACTAGTGGGTTTAACCACAATCTTTTTCCACGACGCTGACAGCGATAATACCAGTATATTATAGCAAGACTGTTCACGTCCATCGCTTCCAAATTAACGTGAGGAATTGTGCGCGCTCTTGCCTAAAAAAAAGCCCGATGGTGTGTTCACACGGGATCTCGATACGAGGCCGTCGGATACGGCAATGCAAGATGTGCTGTGTGAATAAAACATTCGATTTTTCCAGATCCGATGAAAATAAGATTCGGCAAAACGTGGCTCCGTGTGAACGTACCGTAAGACGAAGTGGATAAAAGTAACCTACCTACCTAGCAGAAATAGGAGCCCCGCGCAGCGAGGCTACGTCTACTCGGTTTCACTTAAATTAAATTGCCATAATGCGTTAAAAAATTAGAAGCTTAACAAAAATGAATAACGAAAGTTTATTGTGCGCTAGTTATTATTAGATATCCGTTCATAAAAAACCACCGTTTTTTCAATTACATAGTAGCGATGCGTCACGAAATATAATTGTTACTAAAATACTAATATTTTGAGCTACAGAATCCATATTTTAGAATCACAAAATACCTACTTTTTTCGTTTAAAATAATTTGGAATAGGCCGAAAGCCGAAAATGTGACAATTACCTAAATAACTTAAACAATTCAATGGGTTGTGGGGGTCTGAGATGGCAGTAACTCTATGTACAACATATATAAATAAATAAATATGTATAATAAATAAACGAAAAAGGTAACGGCATAGTGTAGTTATTTTGGGGGTATGTATGTAGCTGTAACAATTAGTAATTGAGTATGACCCGGCAATACAAACAACATTTATTTTAAGTGGAGAAAATATATTTTCCGCTAGTGTTTCCGCTACAGTATGGACAAAGCAAAGTAGATATTTGCGTTCACACAAGCAACAATGGTCGTCAGCCAGCACAATCTGTTAACAAAGTGTTGCAGCAATACTTGCGGGCCGCACTTGTAAAACCCTGGCTATGTTTTGCAGCTGCAGCAACATCGAAACCGTTTAGGAGCGCCTTAACATAATTGAAAAAAGTGTATGCGGATGACATTCAAACCTGGTGGACAAAAAAGGTGCCTACATATTTGTTCGATTATTGACAATCAACACGTGTCATGACTTCACGAGAGATCAAATAAAATCGACTACCAAAATGAAAGAAAGCAATGGAGTAATAGACGATCGACAACATCATGTTTATGTAAGAAAATATGAAGTCGTATTAATCGTCAAAACGTCTAATAAAGCGAAAAATTACGATCGTGTACAATGCGTTCTTAAGAACTCACGTGTCTTGAGTCGACGCAAGCATGATATCTGACGGACACCAAAAGCGTTGTTTTTGTTTGTATATGAAATTATAATTAGAAAAAAAACGTCGACGCGACGATGTTTGGATAAAAAGACCAATACTAATAATATTTTTTTACTATTTAGCTTTTGAAAATGTAGAAGTCGAACCACTGCGCCTTTTTTGAATGACACTATTAAAAGCAATAAATAGTTTATTGAAGTATATATATAATGTAATTTTTTCCCCATACACGGCCAGCTTAATGTCATCTAGTCATTGTGGCCTAAATGGTGTTTTTTGATGTCCTTACGCTTACTTAACAAGCAATAAATATTTAAATTTATAAAATTCCACACCATATGTCTCTGTCAGTTCGTAATTTTCTTCGGAACTGCTTACTTAAAGTATTTTGATGCAAATATCACGATTAAATAAATTGATTAACGAAATTAGGCGACGCCGCGCTATTTTGAATTGAATTAAAAATACTTTCTCTTAAATCGAGTCTTATCAAATGGTATCAGAATCTTTTAAGAAGTACAGACACGGATGAGTGACTTTGTTTTATACTATTTGTGTTCTTAAACCGTGCACTACGTTAACTTAAAATACCGATTAAACCAATCCAATTAGACAATATTGCTCGTTTTGAGGTTATTGTTCATTTCGGATTTAATTTACAGATTCACGTTTTCATTTTCGATTTTCTCAATATTCCCGTTAGACAAGGTTTAGCTAATATTAGCACTGTAATCTAGAGATTATAAGGAAGAAATCAATATACGTTTCATTATTATACGCTACTCGTGGCTAAATAATAACAGCCGCTCGGGTCGATCTTTAGGTTAAGCCGTGCTTGCCTAGGTTGGATTGTGGATGGGTGACCGACCATTACATACCGAGTTTCCTCCGTGCCTCGGAAAGCACGTTAAGCCGTTGGTCCCGGCTGTCATTTGTAGATCTTTGACAGTCGTTAGGCAGTCAGTGGCCCAAAAACTCTGACAACCAGTCTTACCAAGGGGTATCGTATTACCCAGTACTAACTGGGTTGTGGAGGTCAGATAGGCAGTCGCTCCATGTAAAATACTGGTATTCAGCTGCATCCGGTTAGACTGGAAGCCAACCCCAATATAGTTGGGAAAAGGCTAGGCAGATTATGATCTATTATACGCTACTATTTATGTGGTGGGCCTATTCTCCAAACAATAAAAATTGTCTCCTTTATTATCTACTAGCTTATGCCCGCGGCTTCGCCCGCGTAGGCTTCGGTAGTTGACCCACTGGATCGTACTACCGGTAACTTAAGTGTTAATCCAGGTTATAAACTATCTGTTTGCCAAATTTTATAATATAATACGGTCAGCACATTTTTGCGTGAAGGGTAACAAACATACATATGTATGTAAACAAACATACATATGTATGTTGATGTATGGATGTCTGTTACCTATGTAGGTAACAGACATCCATACATCAACATTCCCATTTATAATATTAGTAGCATAGTAGGATTAGTAGGATTCATGTAAATTATATAATATTATCTCTTTTATGTAATTTACTAATTACACAAAAAAAAAGCTGGGTCCGTCTACGGAGGCTGAAGAAGAGCTACTTAGGACTTGTGAAACCTACGCTGCAGCACAAGGTTTAACTTATAATGTTAAAAAGTGTGAATACAATGTCTTTAAGGTCGGCGGCAAATGCCAGTACACCCAGTTTTAACCAGTTATGTTCAAGTCCCATGTATCATGGGGCGAGCCAATTGCCATCAACCAGACACAAATCCAGACTCCGTGACTGCTATTGAGAAATTACTCATGGAAAAACCAGTAACACTTTGCCCGACCTGGGAATCGAACCCAGAACCTCATGCTCCTGCTAAAATCATATTTTTATTAATTCACACATCGGGGGTGTGCAAAGGTGATCGGGGGTGATGACATGTTCGGTCATACACCGATCCTTAATATCTTCCCTTATCATCACTCATTAGCTTATCAAATTAGGTACTTAATGAAAATGATAGAAATCGTTTAACAATATGATTTAATTAAATGCATTAATAAGTCATTTCGTAAAGGAAACTGATCATCAATTAAAAAATAATTTAATTTGAACCATAGTTAAGTCCAAATTAACGGTAATTCAGATAATTAAAATATAGTTCACAGACTGCTTACGAGATAAAGTTTTCCAGTACCTAAGCGTTAAGCCACACTAATAAGGGATGAAGTTTTACCATGGGGGTACTGTATTACCCAGTACATTCCTTTAAAAGTTATTTTACTTCGCACTACCGTCAAAATCACAGTGATCTTTATTCTCATAGCTGTTAGGTTGATTTCACTAATAAGTTTGGAATATTCTGTAAAATAACTGTAAAAGCTCCGGAAATAGGATGTGGTCGTTGTGGAGGTCAGTTAGGCAATCGCTCCGTGTAAAATAGATACCAACATAGTTGGGCATAGGTTCGACAGATGATGATGATGGTGAAATCTTTTATGGAACTTCGTAATTTTTGCCGATGGGAAATCTCATCTGCAGCACGGCTTATTTATCGAAATAATTGTTTTGTTGCAGATCTTTGGAAGCATGGAGAACAATGCTAAAGTGTTTTCTTCGGACATTACGAGGGTTGGTAGTAATCAAAAGAATGAACTATATGAGCTCTTGAAGAAAATACCAGCGACACCTCTTCAAATAAATGATACAAAAACACAAACTTGCGATTTTCGCCCTAAAACCGGTAAATATTATATACAAAAAAATAAAACAAGACTCAAAGTAAAGACTGTTAGAGACATCCGAATATCTTTTGAACAAGATATCTATAGTCACCTAATAACTGACTTGGAAACGCAAGAAAACCTTGTATTTAATAAAATACGACAAGGTTCTTCAGGAGACGATAATACAAAAAGTTTGGCCACAAAAATTTTGCACGGCAATACGCCTATTTCAAGGTCAACTTGGCAGATGCTAATTAATCTTAATCCAGAAAGCCAAAAAAACCCACGCCAGTTTGTTTTATGGAATGAAAAATACATTCAAGTGAACGGAAGTTTAGGAGGAATGAAAAAAAATATTTGTAACTATGATTTAGCAAGTAAACCTCAGTGTGTACCCTCACAAAACCATAATAAAAAATGTTTGAAACAAGGAAACGAAAGAAATAGAAAAAAAAAGCTTTTGCGTAATTCGATTTCTGTAAATTTTAAACCAGGTCCTCTTTGCAAGAAACAATTTCTTGACAATTCACATCAAAGATATCATGTTGGCAACATTGAATTAATAAATCTTCCAAAACCTGGGCTGGATGTTCAACCTAAATACGGCACATCTTTTGAACCGTCAATAAATAATTTTTTAAATAGTATGCGTACAGATGATGGCACTATATCCCAAAAATGGGCGGAGTTATCTGTGTCTGTTTTAGGCAGGGTTGAAAAATCTAAAGCTGTTCAACTGAACAGAGATTGTGTCACATTTGATTTAACTTACAAATATAATAAAAAAAAATTGCTAATGCGCCGTGACGTTGAACATTGTATAAACGCTTCAGAGGTAATCGGTACTCCTCAAAATCGGGTAAAACATCCAACAGTAGAAATAAATGTACAATTTGTAATAGAAGATATGTTAAATCAAATAATAGATGCAGTAGAAATAAATTTGATTCAAGATACACTATTCACTCAAGATCAGGAGTTAAGGAATTTTCCTTGTGAAGATTTAAACTCTGTGAATAGTGTAACACATATGAAAGACAAATCAAAAAGAAAATTTGGAGAATTAGATAGACTTGACGTCAGAGTTATTACTTTACCTGGAAGTGAAGAAGGCAATTTAACGAGAAGCTGCAGTAAAATGCATTGTTCTTTTGGGTGCATATGTGCGTCCCTAGAAGGCACTTATAATGTAAGGCAACATTGTGGCCGCATAGAATGCATGTTTGATTGTAAATGTGAGTTTTCGAAGTATAAAAACAATTTGCCATACAAAGGTTGTACAGACATATTACCTGAGCTGTTAAGTATAGACGATGAAATTAATCTCAATTTAGCAAAGGAAGAGCAAAAATTCCATCAAACTGTCATTGTTACTGGCGAACAAAGAATTTTACTAAAAGGAGAAAGAAGAAATTGGAAAACATCAAAAAAATATGCAGAATTTTATAGTAATATGAGCTTTAAACAAGAAAATCAAAAACCACAAAAATTATCAGTAGTCGCATTAAAACTTAATTGTGATAATATAGAACCTTGGTGTATGGTTCATAAACTATACAAGTGTTTTTGTAAAGGTAAATTTACATACACTTGCACATCTGTTTCTAATGAATCCGTCGGTAAAGAACCGCTGTCGAAAGATAGTATTACTAAAGTTGATTGTTTAGAAAGCTCAAAAGTAACAAATTGTGTTGACAGTGTCGAGGAATGTGAAGGACGAGAACTTGCAAGTTCAGTAAAAAAAATGAAAATGTCTGATAACTCATATAATAAACCAAACACATTACACACAGCAAGAATTATGGATAAAACTTCGAGAACTAGTACAGAAAAACAAAATTATAGCGATCTGGAGGATGAAATTCAAATTAATCACATTTCAGTTAAAGATACAGGCACTGTACTCAGGGGCAGTTCAGTGTCAGAAATTACAAATCTGAATGCTGAAAAGGGTATGCTAACAAGGCATGCCGTAAGAAAGTTTCATAAGCAACAACGTACTAATAGTGATCCGAATCATGAAAACATATCTGATTCCGATGGTGATTATTTGGATTTGTGGGATAGCAAAAGTTTGTCGAGTTCAAGGACAAGGGCATACGAAGGAAGAAAATACAGCAATGGCTATTACAATAATACAAATCAGAAAATATCAACAATGGAGAAAAATGATAAAAGACTTCAAGAAAGATTGGCTTTTCTTTACAGAAAAAGTTGCGAAGAAAATATTATCATTAAATCAACTAGAAACACCAAAAATGAGACTGCTCGTCTCCTGCAATTATTATTTGATACTGACACAAACGGTGCACAACTGTTACCTCAGCCGAAAAGAAAGGATATATCTCCTGACACCAGTCTCGCGGCTTGGTTAGAATCTCATTTTAAAGTGCATAGGCAACGGAAGGATACTGGCCTTTTTAAAAATGCTTTGGAACCTCCGCGGCATGGGAAAGTAGCACTGCATTCCTGGGATTTTATTTTAAGCAGATATCGAGAGCGGAAAAACCTTTTTTTAGTGTCAGGACAATCACCGCACCGAATTTTTATGGCTGTAAATACTGCAAACCCATTTTTTGATACCTGCATGGACATAAATGATATTCGATTTGCGGACTTACACAAATATCCTCAAACCGTAAAAAACTTACTTATTAATGCAAAAGACTTAAAAGATAATTTCTGTATTTTACGTGGTTTATCTTTCTGTTGGGAATTAATTGGCACTGTAAGCAAAGTAAACGAGAGTGGCAAACATGCTGACCAAGAAAATACGACTGAAATGAAACTCACGACGGAATCATCTGATATGGATCCTTCATCTGATTCTGTGGTAAGGAAATCGGTAGTCGAGAACGCCGAACAAAAGGATACGGATACACTAGATGGGTTTGATGATCACGGCAATTCAGAGGTTACCAATTTAGTATTTGAAAATACGGAACACTCAGAAACAATAACTGTATTAAATCACAATTTGGAAATAAGGGATTCGTTAGTTGAGAATACGGAACTAAAGGATTTGCAGGATAAAAAAGGTTCAAATCAAAATAAGTTAGAGGTAAACAAATCGTTACTTGAGAATATGGAACAAGAAGACCTTCAAAGTATCGCAGAGAAAAAGTTTGAAAGTATTACAGGATGTTCTGACGAAATGGGATCATCGAAATGGTTTGTCATGACTATAGAAAATGATTTTAGTGAAATAAGGTTTTTCAGAAAAGGATTTTTCGTAAAATATGGAAGCATTATAAATGCAATTAGCGTTGCACGCTTGTCTGGAAAAACTGTTCGTTTGTCTTCTAAGAAATGTGTAGAAAAACCTGAAAACCCACAATTCGGTATATACGCAATACCTAATGATAACGAACATACCGTTTTTGTTGGACCATATGAAATGGAGGACACTTTAGGAATAGAGACCATTAAGACAATTTTAAGTGTTAGAACATTAAAAAGAACTAGAGGTTTTTGGATTACGACGAACAAAATCGATAATTTAAAAGTTGTAGAAAACCCGTTAATGTTTGTGCCACTACCCGATAGCCGCACCAGTAGTGTATTCATACCTTTAGAACCTCATTTTTATGCAAATAACGAATTAAGTAAAGACCACCAAGAGAAGAATGACGTGCAAGAAAGTCTCCACATAAAGAAAGCGGACGAATCGAAAGAATGTTCGCCATCTAAACAAGGCCAAATAAAAATAGTCAAGCCTATTAAAATACGCAAAACGAATGGCTTTTATCACCTCGCATCCGATGGTGTTTTTAAAAAAATATCTTTACAATATCCTCAAAATGCTACAAAAACCATGCCCGTTGTATTAAAAACGCGTTTAAATACGGATGACAATAGTGTTAAATCATTGTTAAAACCTACAGCGATTTCCAACGATTTAAATCGTAATCTGATTCCTGAAACATCACAAGAGCCATATGTTGAAGAATCATCATCAGCAGCATCTCAAATAAAAATATCCGCTGTATTTTCTACACGAAATGACAACGATCCGATACGTCCAAATCACGAAAGGGGCATGTTTATTTTAAAACCTGAAGAAATTAATAGAAAGGTTGTCCAAAATAAATTGACCGAAATGACTTTAAAAGACGAGTATAATAATGATAACGATGGCACAAAAAATCTTGATTTATTATCATCAGGTATCTCGGGTCTAGAAAATGTTACTAAAGAAGAACACCAGTCAGTGTACACTGAGTCGAGCACTTTAAAAGATGATATTTGTGTCATATCGGATGATGAAAATTGTAAAACTAGTGAAACTACCGCAGACAACGTCTGGGCAGACGTGTGGATAGAATGTACAAATATTCCGAACTTAGGCTGGATCGCAGGAATAAAGAATTTGGATAATTTCCTCAGTTTTAAAATACCGGGATGTGAATATTCGGAATTTTACTCCGAAAAAGAAGCCTTTACCAAAATAAACTTGTAAGTATCTATTTTATTACTGTTCTGAAAATAGTGTTTTATTGAATTGCCAATAATAATATTCTTTTTTGCTTAGACGTCATCATATGGAAGGTATCGCAGTATCACATAGAATCCATAAAGTACAAGGTGTAAACACGGACCCTTCACGAAGCCGTTGAACTAACTCGACGCAAAAATTATTGTTGGGAAACGACTTTTTTTTTGGGGTGAAAATTCACGTTTACGGTAGGAGTCAATGTAACACACTCAAAACATTGTGTTGATGGATGCATTGAATAGTACGGGGTCTTGAAGGTATTTAAAGTAAAGTTATAACTGTTTTTTAAAGTTGGAAGTTTTACCCCCAATGTCTCCGTAACTAGAAGGTTTCGAGGTATGGTCTAGAACAAAAAAAATGTCGCATTGACGGGGTGAACAAGTGCCTTTTGGCTTCGTTAAGGGTACTTTTACACCCATTATAGGTTGTTTAAATTGACAGATGTCAAACTCATGTGACTAGTGCTGCGAAAGTACAGAACTATAGACCGACCGCTTTAATGAGTCCTCGCCCGCGGGGTACGACGACAAAGGGGACCGAGGGAGATGCGGGCGGCGGGCGCATTCTTGTCCTAACTCATTTCGCTCGCTACGCGGTTAGCGTTTGTACGTGTTGACAGTTACGAACGTTTTGTGAAAGCTATACATGAGATTACATTCTCAAGATGAGTCGAAATCTTCTTCTTCTTCTTCGGACATAAAATTAATAGTCAGTGCAAGCATATTTTAGAAAAAAAACTGGACCCAAATTCTGCTGAATATCAACAAGATATACCTCTAAACAAACCTGTAGCAGAAGTTACTATCGGAAAAGTCTGTATCTAGAATTGTACAACAAGGGAAAGTATTGAAAGACAACGAAATATTTAAACCACCGAGAACACCAAAACAGCTTTGCAGAAAAAGAGTGGAAATAGACGATTAACAAAAGGAGTCGGATACCCACTCTCATAACTTTGAATGCTGTACTTAGAGAAGAGAATATATTACACTGCGGCACGGAATATTTAAAGCCGCGTACGGACTCTGCGAGGCGTGTGTTGCGAATGGTTCGTCTCGCATCGGGCTGTGTGGACGTCACACACGTCCACACAGCCCTCACAGTGAGGATTCGCGTCATACGATCGTTGCGAACGCGGCCTCAGTGCGAGCCCATGGTTGTTTGCGTGCTCACCTTGAGCATGTGTCGTTCGGGACGCATGCATAAATGTACCGTCGTATGGCTTGGGTTGAGGCATGTGTGACGAACCATTCGCGACGCACGCCTCGCGATGTCTGGACGCGGTTTAAGGCTATACATGATCTAGGTTATAAATTAAAGAAATGCGGATCTAAAAGGAAACTCCTTATCGAACAGCCAAATACAGGGTGTTAGTGTTAACACCGTTATCCTTGAAACCAGTGGTTTCGTTTCACTTATAGAACGTAAAATCAATGAAAAAAGCAACCTTTTTGTTTTTTGAAGAAAATCTACAATTTCCCACAAGATCATTTCACCCTAATGCGCGCTATCAGCTGGCCGGGCCACGGCGGCGGTCACATGCGGTCATACGCTACGCGCTTGCAACGAACGATGACTCATGACCTCAGTCAGTCAGCTGTCGCGCTAACGAGCGCACGTAACTCGTCATAGGGTCGCTCCGCTTGTTTCTTGCGCGTAAATTGTGTGTATTTAGATCTGTCTTTCAGTCTTACACAATTGAACAGTGGACCAAAGTGGTACGGCTTTACGCCATCGCGGGGGATAACCTGAACGACGCTCGTAGGATGTATGCAGAAATTAGATTCTCGTGTGCGAATCAACCTACGAAAACGAGCGGAGGCAATGTTGGCAATCAAAGGATTAACGTGACGGTTCACATCGGTAAAGGGTACCGTTTGACCATCGTGCATTCTGGAGGTGAAACTGGATTTGTAGATGGAGCACTTGTGATATTCAAATCCAAATGTAAAACAGGTGATTATCACGATTCTATGAACTTCATGATTTTCAGTAAATGGATAAATTAAAAACTCGTGCCTAATATACCACTAAATTCTGTCATAGTAATGGATAACGCAGCTTATCATTCGGTTCGAGAAGAGAAAAAACCGACTATAGCTTCTACCAAGCCAGCTATGCAAGCATGACTACGACGATATGACGTGCCTTTTGATGATAAACTTAGAAAGGATGATTTATTCAAATTAAGTAAAAGATAGATATTTTCACAGAAGATATTTACAAAATTAAAGAGTTATTGAAAACACACGGACAATGGACATGAAGTGATGCGTTTGCATCGATATCACCCAGACCTAAACCCAATAGAGTTGGTCTGGGTTGATATTAAAGGACAATTAGCACAAAAAAAGTATGGACTTAAGAAATACGTTAGAGGGATTATTTGCTGAATATTCCGTAAAGAAGTGGAAGCATTGTCCACGTAATTAAAACCGAGAACGAAAACTGCAAACATGACAGAAATCTAGATGATGTTGTTGATTTTATTATTAATGTGCAGGACGATTCTGATGATTCTGAATCAGAATTTCTGGTGATGGCTGCTTCGAAAGTGAAGAATCAAGTTCCAGAGATCAATCTCCCTCGGTCCCCTTTGTTGTCGTACCCCCGCGTCCCTGTACCCCGCGGACGAGCACTCATTAAAGCGGTCGGCCTATAATCGATAAAAAACGTGACCTAAAATGAAATCAAAATGATTTAAAGTTTATTTAGCTGGAAAGTTATTAACCTCTTGACCGCTATAGTCGCATATACGCAAGCTCGACAAGTAAGTGCGTGCCCTGTAAGCCAAACGACCAAAATCGAATCAAATAATTTATTCGCATATTATGGGTAGATAAATGTTACATTACATAATTCTAACTTAACATTATAAATGCGAAAGATCATCCTGAAATTTTGCATAGACGTTGTCAGGTGTACAGAAATGGACACAAGGTACCTTTCATCCCTTAAAAAAGTACTGTTCCCAATGATTTATAAACTATATAGATACGTTGCCCGCGCTCCGTAGTGGCAACATGATTGCAAGGTAAATACCGGACCTGCATTTAGTCTCGTTCCAACCATGGCCTCGGCTGTAGGTGATATTAAAATAACTTGTGTGAATAGTTTCCTCTAATACTAAACAAAAAAATGCCGTCCTATGTTTTTTGGGAATTTAAAATTTATACTGCAACTGTGAAATATAAAAAGTATCATTTCATGCGTAAGTATCAAGAAAAATGTATTTTATTTAAATTTTTTCGATGCCTTCTAATGGCGGCTGGCGCCTGAGGTTAGTCACGTGCAGGCGCTGGGCCTGTGAGCATGCACCACAGAATGACAACGTATTTAAATAAATATATTTATCTCTCTCTAACAACAGGAATTCCGTAGATGACATTTAATTTTCTTTCCCTTTCTTCGTGCGTCTAAGTAGCTATCTAGCTACCTATAGTATTAACGCTGTTTTTCAGTTCCGTGATGTTCATGTGTCTATTTATATTACGTCATTGGTAGTAAGGAAGGCCTTTCAGTTCACTAGGTAATTAGTTAAATAATTTAATTGACATGGGGTAACAGTTTCTTCTTTACAGATCCGTTTTTATGTTTGGCAAGGGAAAGCTATTGGGATAACGGGTATTAAAATTACAATAGTCACCGGATTTGTATAGGTACTGTTGTGTTTGACGAAAATATAAGACTCAAATTACGGTGGGGTCAACGGGAACAATTTTTAATTATTTTAATCAATTCCCGCTGGCCCCACCAGTAGGGCTACAGGCGGTGGGGCCAACGGGAATACACCATATAATAGGTCTTTACCTATGTAATTGGAGATTTAAAAACCAGCATTTTCAAATTTAATTATCTGTGGATTGGCACGCAATTCGAAATTCAAATAAATTTTATTCGAAAGCCGTGTTCTTTTAATTTCAAATTCAGTCATTTGTTTTTAGATAGTTTTTTGTTTTTGTAAGATTGTGGTAGTTTTTGGTGCCATGGATAAACTGAAAATTCGTACAATTTTCGAATATGAGTTCCTACGTGGACATACCGCTGCGCAAAAGACACGAAACATTAACGACGTGTACGGGCCTAACACTGCTTGCATAAACACGGTCAATTATTAGTTCAATCGTTTTAAGTCTGGAAATTTTGAGTTGAAGAATGAGCCTCGCGGTCGGCCGGTAACCATTGTCGACAACGACGAATTGAAGGCGGTAGTGGAAACAGATCCAACTCAATCTACGGCTGTGTTTGCTGCGGGCCTTGGAGTTAGTGTCAAAACGACATTGAAGCACTTGCGTCAAATCGGAAAGATTAAAAAGCTAGACAAGCTAAAATAATAAAAAAATACAAAAAAAATTGTTTTTAAAATCTCCATACAAATCTCCAATTTCATAGGTAAAGACCTAATATTATATACATGGCAAATATGTGACTAAATGGAAGGTGAGACATTGTGGCTTGGCGTGGAGGGCACGCGCGTGCTTTTATGCTCTGGCGGTCAAAAGCTTAAACTACATAGCAACATTGAATTGATACGGGCGGTTGGATGATGATGGTATGTCCCTTTTCTTTTACAATCTCATCCAAGAATCCAAGACATAGTTGGGCGTTCAGGGTTTTTGTTTTCCCACTAAACGTAAAACTTCTCAATTCAGTTTTTTTATTCCATCGATTTGTTCCATCTCTAAGATTTTTGCAACATGACGTAAGTAGCCATGTAAAGACGTCGTGATTAGTTATTTATTTATGGTATTTTTTACGATTACGGATTATTAGATGTGTTGTTTAGTTTTAAAGCTGATTTGAAATAATATACCGAATTATAAGTGAAGCATTGTATTAAAAAATGTTAACATGCCAGACACGAATAATTTGTCGTATCCAAATACCACTCACTCAGAGATTACTACAAAGTTACGCCGTCACTTTTTCTGACCACTTTCATTTTAGCCTAGCTGTATGTTTCCTGTGTGTTTTTTTCAAAAATTGCCAGCTTTTTATAGTATATTTAAGGCTCAAAGGCCTAAAACGCTCATTGACCGAAAAAGGGACCACAACGTGCCGTGGTATTTTCAAAACGACCACTAACTGAAACTCGCATCGTGGCTCTTTTCAAAACGACCACGACGCGTTCTGGCAAACACAAAACGATGGAAAGGTAAGTATGGAACTAGTCGATGATGACAGATGTAGTCGAGGGTGATGATGCCTAAATGAAAATCCATGATGGCGTATGTGATCATTTTCACATTTTCGTTGTGGTAGGCCACCACGAAAACGACTTTGTGGTTTTCGGGGGCGATGATGATGTTTAGTTGAATGAGGAGGAGGAGCATTGAGGTCAGAATCCAAGATGGCGGATGTGAATATGCTCAAAATTTCGTCATGGAAGTCGTTTTCGGGGGCGCTGATGACGATATTGAGGTCAAACAGAAAATCCAAGATTTACCGTCATGCATTTCCTCATTGCCAGATCGCGTTGTGGTTGAAAATCAAAACACCCACGACGCGAATTTCGCTTAGTGGTCGTTTTGTGTTTGCCAGAACGAGTTGTGGTCGGTTTTTCCGTTGAATGAGCGTTTTCGTTGTTTGTGCCTAATATGTATAAAATATTGCAAAATGAGTCAGAAAAATATAAAAAAAAATTGCCCAATTTTACTTCTATACATTTTTTTTATAAAATTGATCCCCGTTTCTACTGTCCCGCTGTTTTTTAGAGATTTGGATTTCCTCTTACCGTGTACCATTGAAAAACAGACACTGTTCAGTGCAGAATGGTTCTTTTGGCGCTTGAATAATATTGTTAGAATGGCGCTGTTGGAGAACCATGCTACGCTGCACTATATCTATATCTCCAGTCTTTTTTTTTTGTTAGTCAGTTCGACATTCAGGAAAAAGAACCTTAAAAATAACAAAATTTTGGAATAAGGTATAGTAAAAAGATCATTCTTTAAGGATTCATTAAATATAATGTTCGTTTTTACGGTTTTGAAAATATAGCTTATAAGGGGTTTGAATGTCATGACCCTGTCCGCCACTATATTTATTTTTTCAAAATTGCTGCCACTCCCGAAACCTGTTTATATCAATAGCTGGCATCAATACAAACAAGTACTGTTTCAGAAAAATATTCTAAGCGTCATGTTCTGTGGTCGTGTTTCATGAAAGTTTTAAATGTTAAAGCCAGACATGGCATAATGATGATTTGATAGTTTGAGAGAAGATTTGACAGCTTAAATTTAGAAAATGAAAAGCAATGACATGAAAAGAATTTTGACAAGTACAATAGTGTGGAGGAGAGGCCCCTCCCCGGCCCTCTTGTTCCGCGAGGCGCAAACTACGGAAAGTGCCGAATCAAAGTATCAAAAGAGCCTTCTGCGAAGCAGTCTTGCTAGTGAAGGAGATGGCGGGACGTAAGAGGGAAAGAACCTCACGTCCCAGCTGCCGCGGGAGACGCCCCGGGCGTCGGGGGTCACGTGGTGGCTCCCGGCCACCGTAGGCGCAGGCCTGTGGACGGCGAGTTATGGGCTAGCTCGCCGTCCGGCCGTCTTATGACGACAGGCCGTGTCGACGGCGCGTTCGTGTTCCACGCGCGCCTCAAAGAGATGTTTTTAATTGGTAGTTCGCGGTGTGAACCAAAGCATGAAAAGAGGTGAAACGTTGCCTCGCCCGGCTTGCTCGCTCACTAGCTGGCGGTGTGGCCTGCGCTATCGTATCTAATAACCAATGGTATCGTAATACCCAGTACTTGACTGGATCGTGGAGGTCAGATAGGTAGTCGTTCTATGTAAAATACGAGTATTCAGCTGCATCTGGTTAGACTGGAAGCCCTGGGCCGCGTACAGTGTAGGGTAACTTCTACCTATGTATATTGAGTCAGATTTATTTATATATAATTATTGAATATTTCAGAGAATTACGCAAACGGATTAATATTATAAATGATTTAGAAGTAAAATGGATAGTTCATGAGTCAATTGACCAAGCCCAAGGAAAAGAAATGAATCCTGAACATTTGTATCCAGATTATGTAAGTATCGTTGTGTTCACAATTCACTTTGGAGCCGGTGCGAATAATTGTGACCCACTTTTTCACGTGATAGGCCATAATACATAACTGCAGTCCAGTCAGTGTTTTTTTTTATTTATGATTTACCATTTTATGATTTATTATTTTAAGTTATATTTTTGACACAACACAGCAGTTTTAATTTTTTTAAGGTTAGGTTTTTAACAAATCACATTAATTTCCTCAGATTCTTACACCAGAAGGGCTGTTACACACGAGTGAAATAATAAAAAGTAATACGTGTAAGGATAACCTTAAAACATATTCCAAAAAAGGAATGAAAAGTACGAGATCCCCGCATGAAATTGGCAAGGTATTACAATAAACAATCCTGTGGAATATCTTCGATCTTGTCCAAAGGATTTTTTTTTAAAGTAAAGGGAATAAACACTACAGAAAAAATCAATATGAGTAGGGAGACGTACTTACACCCACACTTCATCAGTTATGTATGCTTAAATTTCGTGTAATTGTAGATGAGCCCATTGCCAAAACTAGGTGTAAATTCAGACACCGGGCTGATAAATTCTTAAAGAAGGGCAAACTCATACCGAGAATACTTACTTTCCCTTACCCCACTTTGGGAGCGAAGTTCCATAACATCTGTGGAGTTTCACTAGCTAATTTATTTTGTCGTTGTTTAAACTGGTCGAATAAATAAAATATTATAATTAAACAGATTTCATCTACTTATTTAGCTGTGTCAGCAAATTAATATTAATTTGTGGTTTATTAAATGAATGAACTTGTTCTGTTTTTATATTTTACTGTTTACTTGTGTTCTTCGCGGGCTATCTGAGCATTTTTGCCAAAGTATAAACGTACATTTTGAATTTACCAGTTTTTACTCTTCTTCAAAATACGCAGACAAGTCCCGATTTATTCTGTTTTTTTTTTACAAATTATTATCTTGTTTTTTTTTATTATTATTCATACCTACTTTTAATTAAGTGTGTTGAAATTGAAACACGTGAAAACAGCATGTTGTTTCAAACGCTCACATGCACAAGTGTGAGTGTTTGTCATCATTGCAGCTATGGTGGGTGTACAGCTAGTAAGATAAAGACTCAGAGTCGATAAGAGACTCACAGTCGACCAAAAACGAAATCGCGTTACAACTTCTGAGCAATGCTTATCTACGATACGTACCATTGTCACACCCCCGTATTCACCAGATATGGCCCCTGTAACTTTTTCTTCTTCTCAAACTTGAACAAATGGCTTAGCGGACTAAGAATTTCATCAAATCTGGAAGTGATAGCTGAAACAGTCGCCTATTTTCCAGGGTTTGACAAAAAAAAAATATTTTGATGAATTGAAGAAGCTCGAATATTTTTGGTCAAAGTCTATAGAGCTAAAAGGAGATTATATAGAAAAATAAAACAAAAATTCGTGATTTTTTTTTCTCCCCAAAGTCACGGATTTATCAAACCACCCTCGTACGCATCAATATGTACTATTAAGCAGGGCTTGATAACGTTACCAATTGCAAAAAACAAGCACATTTGGAAGCAGGCTCCCCATTTGAATATAAAATTAATAAAATATGGAATGGGTCTCGCTTTCAAATGTGTTTGTATTGTTGCTTTTAAATAATATTTTTAAACATTCAAACCTTTTTTAGGTTGTGGACGAAAATGATGCAATCGATCAATGATGCAAGCAATCACATTCAAGAAGATGAACAGTATTTATTAAAGTCTTGTTTTTGCTGGAATCTTTGTTTGGTATACCTATTGCATTACTATAATGTGACTATCGTTACTCGTGAGGTGTACTTATTTTTTATAAATTCTGACTGATTGTAATATACTTAGGTGCATAGCAACTCGTCGTTTGATTGTGAACATCACAATTTTTTTCGCAGTTAATTGATAAAAGCAACAGACAAAATGTAATGAAGTCATTCATACAAGAAAAAACATTAGTTTCATCATGTCCATCACATCTGTCGAGTTTCGCTAGCTAGTCTTTACCCTGTATATTTACATATACGACGGAGTGATAGGATTGTAACACTTCCATCACTATTTAACATTGCATTACTCGCTCAATAGTTGTCAAACAGTTTCTTACTCATTTTATGTAGTAGATATAAATAAGCTAGCTGTTTTTAACTTCTGTGTAATGTTTCGATTTAACATGTGTAAGTAATGAGCTCATACCTATACATTATGTCCAGTTCATGTTGGACATCATGCTTTTAGAGCATATTGTTGGGTTTGGAAATCTGAGCCTTCTTATGTAGAATTACTTATTCATAGTGTAGTGTGTCATGTGCGATATAGGGAAGTAGGAACTTTAAGTAGTATGTAACAAATATTTTCAGGACCCGTTTCCTATTTATGAACGCCTATATATTTTAACAAAATTTAACTAAGTCAAGATTAAAATAAAGCCTGAACGCACTATCAGAAGTGATTGAGTACCTATGTATGTGATCAATAGTAAAGAAGAAGTTTAAATAATGTCTCTTTTAACCGATTAAAGGCAGTTATAGTTATAGGATACGGGTCTGACCTCCGGATTCTCAAACGACATTTAAGTTTAAACATTCTTGACTATTTTTGTCACTATAATGAATATTACACTTTGCAGAGATTTCAGAAAAGTTGCGTTTGAGAATTAGGCCGAAATTTTATTTTTGCTAAGAAAACCAAATATCTGTGATATTACGGAAACACCTTGGAATAAAGGAGTTAATTTAATTTTTTTAAAAGGCTGATATAATTGTTTTGGTAGTTTTATATAGATACATTACATGCTTAAGTGCATGTTTTGCATAGATTATATTGTAACTATCGCTAGGTACCAAGTGGTGTTAATTTTATTGTTTAGACTTGCACTTGTAGCATAGAAAACAAAACTGATACCCTTAAGACATTCTGTTTCAAAAATCCTTTCTTAGTAGGTACCTAGTGTACCTTTGTAGCGGCATTCAGCAATAAATGATCAATGTTTAATGTCAATGTCTATCTACCACCAATATTGTGTGAAGGACCTGTATACCTATTAAGGACTTTGTAAAAATAATTACCAATATAAAATTAAAGACAGTTTGTAATTTTATTTTATTTATTTTGCCATAAAATAATATAACCTAAAATATCGGCAGTTAGGTACCTGTCTTATAACAAATATTTCTTTTCATTTTAATAGGTACTACATATATATTTTTAGAACGCCTTTGTAACAGCTTTACATTTATAGCATAGGAACAGTGGAACATGTATTATAATATAAGAATGTAAGTAAAGAAAAATATAACGTAAAAACAAGGACATATTTTACATGGAAACGTGGATTACAAAAACAAACTGCAACCTTGTCAGATATTTATTATTCTCTATTGTAATAATAATAATTATAATAATAATTACCTAATACATTAGGTAATTCTATACTCAAAAGGCAAACGTGAAAACTTACAACAACCCTGCAGTTTTTAACCATATTTTCTACTTGAAATTACATAATTTGATTCAATTTGCTAGTGATCTCTGAACGGCTATCGCTGTAGCTTATTTTTGATTTTTATTTGCTGTCAAGTAAAAACCAAATTTAAGAAAATCGAAATTATACTGAAACTATTATTATTCAGTTTTATAGGTATCAAAATTCTCAACGTTCTCTAGAAGCTACAGACGGAACCCTACAAAGGTAAGTATATTATATTGCAAAATACATCAGATTTAGCAAATTTTACTCAATATGATATGCATATAAATAAGTAAGTGCTAAGTAGGTATTCAAACCAATGATCAACAAAAGTGTTTCTATTTTAAATGATAGCATACATTTAAGATGTGAAATTTTTCATTTTATTTTCAGTAATCCTTAGTTTTGTCGTTATGTTAGGCGCTTCTCGCAAGGTGTCGTGATTCAAGTCGGCGACACAAAATGCGTGGACAGCCAACCGTGAGCGATAACATACAATATTGCTAAATTTGTCCCGATGCGGTGGTTCCGATCCTGTCATCGAGTGGGAACCGCCTTAACGCTGCAAATGTAAGAGCTGGTAATATGCAAATTAACTGGTTAACCCTCGATTCAGAACCGTACGTTAGATTCATTTGACGTTCTTATCGAAACCATACCGTATCGATTATTCGTTCCCTTGTTCACAACATATCATGAAGCTTTCATTAATATAACATGTGTAGGTACAGTCGCCAGCACATCAAGTTATCACAAGCTGTCAAATTTCTCCAAATGATTTTAAACCATAAAATGTTGATGGTTAAGTTCAAAATCGAATGAGAAAATTTAACAGTTTGTAGTAACTTGATGCGCTGGCGACTGTACCTATTTAATTACCAGTAACATTGTACTTTTTAATCTGCACCCGTTGCAAAAGGGCAGATAAAAACGAAATTTAATTTATCCGAGCATACCCGTTGATCTGTGCACATTAACTTTTTAATCTTAACGGTAACAGACAATATGAAATTTCTAAACAGGTAAAAAGTGCGATTTATTGTATTATAAGTTTATAACACATATTTTGCTTAGATATTTTTGCAAATGTTGAATGCATAGGCTTGTAATCATTTAATACTTGATTTTGCCTTTAAATTCTCGAAAAAACAAAACAGCTTTGTGGTAGGTAAAACGACACGATATTGATTTTGCAATAATGAAAGACATATGGAGGGAACAAATCACACAATATTTATGAAGCCAAATAAATGAGACATAAGCCCACAGCACTTTCCTACCGTTGGGGACCCATTTTAAAGTAGTTGGTAAAATACCTATCAGTTTATCCAGGTACGGCCGATTACTATTTACAAAATTCCCGAGACTGATTATTGCTTAGTGACGGATTATTTGTCAAGCTCTACCGTTTAATGCATACTTTATTGATTATTATTGTTAACACTTTACATCGGGATATACACGTAAGGCTACTGTCTAATTTCGAACAGGGAGGGGTGAATGTGCAGCACAGATACACTTCTAAGGACAAAACACCCGGAACCGCAGATGTGATTAACTTCTGTCAGTGGTGGAGGAGCGGCGCAGGTTGTTGCGCTGCGGGATCA
This sequence comes from Noctua janthe, assembly GCA_910589295.1. Lineage (NCBI taxonomy): Eukaryota > Metazoa > Arthropoda > Insecta > Lepidoptera > Noctuidae > Noctua > Noctua janthe. Next base: position 9,777,869 of record OU342560.1, read on the forward strand.
CGAACTCGGCGTGGCGCGGCGACGTGAACGGGTTCGTGGACGCGAACGGCGCCGACATCGAGCCCTGCCGCTGTGGCGGGCCCCGTCGCGCCCCGCCCGTCCTGCCAGCCCCGCCGGCCCCTACCGCCGCGCCCGCGCCTCTGCGACAAGCGTCACCGTGGTCAGCCACGCCACCTCTGGGGCCGGACGAATGTCTCCTAATACTTTACGGCACATCGCGGCGTCCCGGTCAACGAGACAGTTCGCGCTACAGGACTCGACGCCGGGCGGTCGCTCACCTCGGTGCGGAGCCGAAGTCCGCGGCCGCCGACAGCTGGCGCGGTGGCAGCGCCGGCGGAGGGCCTGCGGGCCGCGCGCCCGTCGTGCCGGGCCGCGGCGGTATCTGCGGGAACAAGCAGCGTCAGTGATAGGCGGCAGCCAGCGGTGGTCACTCAGAGGAGCAGCGGAGGTACGGATGCAAAGATACTCACGACAGGCGGGTCGGGCGGCCGCGCCGGGGCAGCGTGCGAGAGCGCGCGCGCCAGGCGCTGGTGCGGCGCGGGCGCAGCCGGCGGTACGGCGGGCGGCGGCGGCCGGCGTGGCGGCAGGCTGTCCGAGCGCGTCGCTCGCTCGTTGCCGGCCCGTTCGCTGCTGGACCGTTCACTCTCGGCTCTATCGGTTCCGGCCCGCTCTGCCCCAGCTCGCTCTGCGGCCCGTTCATTTCCAGGTCGCTCGGCAGCGGGAAGGCCAGCAGAGGGTGTGCTGATGTGACCGCCTCGGACTTGCTGTCGCTCCGCCATTTCTCTCAAGTCGCTAGGCTCTGCCTTACCAGCCGGAGACCTCGCCTCACCAGTGCGTCTTACGGGAGAGCGTCTCTCTACCTGTTGTCAGGAATATATGTCATTGAAGGAGGAACCTCGGGGCAGCTCACGAAGTAACCAAATAAGTAAGTGCATTATATCTTTTTGTTCCAGATCAAGAGCCAGAATCTGGAGTCAGGTTGGCCAAAGGAGATTAATTAGTTCTGCAAACGATGGCACTTGACGCCGTGTATTGTCTGTTAATTACAAGAACTGATGGACGCTGCTGAAGGCACCAAACTCGTAGCATAGTTCTTGGCCGACTCTATTTATACTGCCATCGACACGGTAAGAAAGTCACGAGCATATGTATGTAAGTATATGGCGTTGTTAAGCAACAGACCTGTGGACTGGTCCGCTTGCGCGTGTCGGACTCGGGCGCGAGCGCGTCGGTTTGCGCGGGCGGCACGCGTGCGGCTTGCTCGAGGATCGCCTTCTTCTGCTCGTGGCCCGCCGCGAAGTAAGAGAACACACACAGCACCGCGTAGCATATCTGGTCCGCCTGCATTTTTGTACAATTACATTATAATGGTTTTATGACGCAAGAATGCAGAAAATTCTGCGTTAAATGAAGAGTTCCGCAAACAACGACATAATGCTTCCGTTCTTACGTCTTTCGTTCACCAATTTGTAGTTACAACTCAAATCACGAAAATCTAATCACTTTGATTAAAAAGCCATGAAATACATTAATGTAATAAGTATTCAATTGTTTTTAATCACAAAATGTTGTTTTCTAAAACTGTTAAGAGATTATGAATTAAGTATTCATTTCTTATTTTTAAAGCTGTAATACAGTGTGTATGGCTACCGATTACCGATACTTAAAGGGCATATTATATGTTCGTTTCTCTTAGATTCATAGATATTAGCATTTCATTGAACATACCCTAGATCAGCCGATTAAAAAAACAAAATGGCTGCCATTTGCGGGGTGTGGGTTTAGGAGTATTTATTAACGTGTATTAGTCGAAAGATATGAGTATATAATATGCTCTTAAAGTATCGGTAACCGGTAGCCAAACACACTGTATAATTATATGAACACAATGACAAACAAAGATGTTACAATAGTTATGTACTTAACTAGATTATATGAGCAAATACAGTGATTTGTGTTGTGTAAGTACAGTCAGCAAAAAACAAGTCACCGGTCATAAATTGTTGCACTGTGCATTCAAAGCTTTTCTTGTCGACTTCAAGCACAAACACAGCATGATTTATTTAAAAAAAAATATATCTAATGGAGAACCTCCTATCTAATTTGGACTCGCTCTATAAGACTTGTAAGCTGCCTGTTTACTTATTATTGTGTTGACTGTAGTTACTACCTACTTATAAATAAGCAGTGAGCGCAGTAGTTTATATGAAAACATGATTGCGCAAATGGCGCCAAGCGTTCGTAATGAATGAATGAAATAAAAACAAAACACGTGCGGTTGGTACGTACACTGACTAGGAAGGAATGAGCTAAGAAACGCAAGGTGTATAATTCAATTGATGTCCACCGGTCTCGACAAAGTAACGGGAAAGCCACAAGGAGAAGAAACGATGAAGATCAAGAACTACTTTTTCTGCCTACAACATAACATAAACACGTACATGAAAATAAACAAAAATTAAACAAACAAAAACTATTTTATTGCAAAAATTGTACTTGCCATCACAGATTTATATTTCCTTTGTATAATCTGTCTTGTTTTTGGATCTGAAACGTATAATATTTTTAATTTAAAGTGTTTATAGTTGTAACCGTTAGGGAGAAAATGGCCCGAAAATGGTCAAACGCGTCTAAGCCTAGAGGCAGCATGTACCAAACGACCTATGCTTTGGAAGACCTCTTAGCGTGGAGACGCGTCATAATATGTGGTCAAGATCTTCATCTTCGGCAGTGGAAGAACGAAGTCTAATGGTTATCCGCCCCTCACGTGAGTAAACGTTATTTCGATTCAATCATTGAATAGATTTTTCAGCCTCTTTATATCCAAGGTCCAGATTCAGCTGTGTCTAAATACAGGGTGGCGCCGACAATACGACAATAACTAAAAACGCTGGTAATACTAGTTCATAGGAATATTTTAAACTATCAAATAAATCCTAACATCAAAATGATTTTTTTTCATTTTTCAAACCATTAAATGACATAAAACTGGTTACGAAATACAGCACCATTTATAAATATTTTTTAACTAACCTTAAGTATAATTTGCACTAATTCGCGTCTGGAAATGATGTTTAAGGAACGAATTTGGCAAAGGTTTTTGAAGTAGCGAGTTGGCAACATGTGTTTAGTGTTTATATCAATGCGGGGGTCATTAGCCTGTTGGTGCTAGCCTTTTTAATCTACATCGAATAATAATCCAAATCTAATCTGAATCTACATCGTAGAAAATGCTGAAAATGAAAAATAATGTCATGTGACTAAACTACTGGATATATTCGAATGATTTTTGTATGCACACTGGGAACGTCATGAGGTATACGCAGTTTAATTTATTGTCGTATTGCCGGCGCCATCCGTATAACACAATATTTAAAAACTTACTAAATTCTTCTAAAACGAAGATACCGCCATTCTGCGTAAAGCACTTCCTTATGTGATCCAGCCGCACGAAAAACTGTAACACAGACAAAGTCAGTGGTAATTTCAAAAACTGATTATGAATTGTACCTATACTATGAACTAAATAAAAGTTGTAACAGACGTGCGCACATCTATATAGCTTAGGCTGAGGGAGGATAATGTTAACATAGCCGCCGCCTAACGTCCTGCAAGGAAACTCTTGTAATACCGACTCTTCAGCGTGACTCGTGCTATACAGCCGGACGGCAAAATCAAATATCTGAATATATATGTTCGAGTAAATGCCGCTGGGTTTTTTATTTATTTATAGCTTAGGTAGAATTGGGCCGTTCTGACCCGAACATGGTTAAGCCTGGGTGGATGGTTATCGGAGTTAGCCGGTTGGGACGTCTCAAATGAAAGCTAAATATGAGCCGAAAGGAATTTGCAGACCTGAAGAAGTGTGTACAATATCTTTGGGATACTAACCCCATAAACTAAGAGACATTGAGGCTTTTTTTTTATTTTTTTATTAGGAAGTTCAGTTTAAAATTTGCGGGAAGGAGGACGAATGGAGCGGCTACAAATCTGTCCCAATTGATGTGAAGTTCTAAGTCATATTAACGTGAAGCTTTAGTTTTATGTTGGTACAACGTACAACGTGTTTAGATACAAGCTGTGCGTTTGATCAGGTTTTCAATTGGCATAAACGACAATCTCCCACACAAAGTTTCATCTCGATTTAACGGGTTGAATTTTTCACCTACGTTATAAAAGGAACCAACTCTTGTGCAATATGTTAAAAAAAAACCCCGTCCTACCCGATTATTAGGTATCGAGAAGATTCTATTTATGTACTTAACCTTTTTGGAGAACAAGTAAAAAATACCCCGATGAAAGTTAAATAAAGTCTACTAAAATGAGGAAACTTCTATGGCAACACACGCAAACATAAAAGAACAATTGAAAATCGAACATACTTATGCCGAAGATGGTGTTGTCATGTTTTAAAAGTTTGTTTGAATTTAGGGAAACGGTGGTAATTTGGGACAAAAATCATACATTTTAAAATTCATTACTATTTTTACTTTCGTGAATATTTTATGTTTCTTATTGTATTTGGCAATACCATTGGTATATATATACCCCCCTATATGCCCCTTTCGGATCGGACAGTTTTTTTTAACATATTGTATACTTGACTATGCGTTGTCTGTCAACGATCTCAAAGATCTTATGAAAGTACCGTAAGTTCGCTAGAATTTGAAAGGTAAAGTTATTATTGTGTGGAGACAAAATATCACATTACTGAGTTTTATGAAATAGGACAGGATTATTTTTATATTCGCGCTAATATAATTATGGATATGTATATAAAATAGTAAGTATAATAACAATAGGTAATTTGCAAATCTAGTAAACACTACATTAAAACTAAATGCATGCAATCAGAATAATAAACATTTATCTACAATGCTTACAAGCAATATTAAAAACTACACATTGATTAAAAAATTGCGTATTTTATTTCCTTTGGAGTTGAATTACTAATTTGTTGAATATGACATGTGGCGTCGTAGAGAGCAAGACTCTGATAGTTATCGCTTTTATTTGCCAATTCTCTTTTTCCACTCAAACTGTTTTATCGTAGTTTTCGTGTTTCGTAAGTATAACGAACACACATTTCAAATGCATAATAATAATCAATGGACCATGTATTACTTACGAGTCTAATCTCCAAAGGAAATTATAAAAAACACATGCCCATATAAAATACATACATGCGATACGAGGATTGGAGCCCGAAACACTAACGGCAAAAATAGCCCGCCTTCTACCTCAGTTAGTGTATCGTTTATCGAGTGCAAAAACTAAAACGCATGCCAATTCATTGTCTCCTTCAATTCCTTAATACTAAATTGCCCCGACAAGGTCCAATCCTGGAAACCATAGGTACCAGATTTTCAAACAACAGAGTTTAGTAAAATCGGAACTAAAGTTGCGTTATTTAGTTTCTGCAGTTGAGACATCGAGCAAAGAGCGAGGGTGAGGAGTTCGGCAGGGCGGGAGTGCAGTGTGCGAGGTCAGAGGTGCGGGGAGCGGTGCGGGTGCGGGTGCGTCCGCACCGGAACTTGTGAGATGGCGAATGCTCTACGACTGACCTCGTGACTCGTGTCCGGTAAGCTTTTAGCGCTGACGGACGCTCGCTATGGTTCCGGGCGATAGGGGACGAACGAACTAAATCTCGGCACAAAGTGCGAGAGCGAAAGATCGAGACCGCTCGCCGGACGATCCACGATACGAATGCAAGCTGTCGGGTGCGTTAATATAAACAGATAATAAACAAAGGGCGTCTATGTGCATGCACGACTGCGCGCATCGGCGCTCGCCGCACTCGGGAGAACTAATACAACGCTAACAACGGCTAAAAACAATCTGTAAGCCTCAAAACTACAAGTAAAGCCCTACGACCTCGAACGATCATCGCTAGATGCGATTCTCACGGTGACCGTGACTAAATCTTAAGGTCATAAAGGTCGTGTCGATCATCGTAAGAGCCAGCCATTACTATGAATGAACCACTGTGTACCTCGAAATCCTTTTGCGCAGCGGCGCGTGTTCGGCGTGTCCGGAAAGAGTAGAACAGACAAAAAGATGAGATTAGTTGAGGGCGGCCGAGCGCGTGTCAAGGACCATCTCAAAAGTTCCTAGCGAGAGCACAGCGGCGCCCACGCACTCCAGCGATGTACGGGTATTGCAGACAAATAGCACATGCACAAGTCGTATGGAGTATAAGAACGTATATCAGATGGACAACGGTTAGTCTTAAATGTAAAAAAATAATCTAAACTATTACATCGAATAGTAGATAAGGATATTTAAGGGCAAAAATACTGGGTCTTAATTAGACCTAAGCTTTGTCGACAATAATACGGAATTAGTAAATGCAAAATCACCTGAATTTCAAACAAAATATATAAGATAAATATCATATAAATATAGTATAAAAAAAAAATAATACCAGAGAAAAAATTGAAGAGAAATCCAAATAGGAAAGTTTGAGTGGTCCTTGCGTCCGGTTAAGTTTTATGAGGATGAGAATTTTAAAACTAGGCAGTTATTTATGTGGGGCATCGACTGAACAATGATGACTAAAACGATTCTTAATATATATTTATATTAATTCATCTGTGCCTGTTTAATAATAGAAGGTATATTTGTCTTGTTGGATAGATAAGCTTCATAATACGGTACGATATAACAACGCGCTAACGGCACCGATACAATATTGATACAATGAAGCATTGGCAGCGCGGACGCCGATGTTGTACAGACTGTCATACAGCGCGACTGTACAACACTATATGAATGTTTCACTCACTTGTATCGAGACTTTTCCCAAATCAAGCATATACACTGACAGATATCTTACCTGGACAAACGATTAAATGATAATACCAAAACTTGTTGCTTCTACTCTGACATGTAGGGTTTTGGTACATCATTTTGATAACTTATTATATAAATAACATAAACAAGCTGACAAAAAGAGACGAACACACAAACGAAGCGTAGGGACGTACCTTGCTGTGGTGGAACAGAAGTCCGACGCCTTCCATGCACACCTTTGGAGTTAAACATATTGATGTGTTGTTAAAACAGTGAACATATTATCATCATCTACTAATATAGGAAGAAGTTCCACGGCGTATCTATAATTCCTACATATTTTATTTTACGCTCATACAAAATTATTGTAGTTATTTTCTAGTAATGACTTTTTTCAATATAATTTGAAGATGCAAAAAATAGACGCACTTATATCCAAATATCAAGATAAGTAAGAACAACCCTTGAGGTTGTTAAAAGTACCCCTCCTCTCATTACACAAGGCTTTACAGAGTCGAGCGTTTATGGTTCTTTTATGGCGCGTAACCATAGTAGGTAGGAACTAAAGCAGCCATTTTGTTTTTTTCAATCGAATTTTTACAGACAATTTCACAAATGTTTCCAAATGGTACCAACGCATTTCTGACAATGTCATTGAAGCGACGAGAGAACCATGCAACACTGTTATAAGAGTAATTAATGTGTGAACGTTGGTGTGTATGGTGGTACGTCACCTGTATGAGCCCGCCCTCCCCGGTGGCGCAGTCCTGTATGGGGAACTCCCCGCCGAGCTCGGCCGCGTCTTGTCGCCGCCCGCTCTTCTCCATCGCTTCTTTGATGCAGTAGTACAGCGCTTTGCACTGCAATCATTAACACATAGCTTCTTCAATCTTTCACATCTACACTCCTCATATAGCGACGATCTATATCGATACTAATTTGTAAATGTTTGTGAAAGGTAATTACTATAAATACTGATCAGATTATAAAAAAATACGTCACTGATAGAAAGCTACATTATTTCCGAATGCCGCCACAGTATATTTTATGCCAGAAAAATTACACAATTACACTTAACTTTCTTATTATCAAACAGCAACCTATACCTGACTGGCTAAAAGAAACATATTTGAATTTCGCGGGCTACCCAAGAGTTATAGTCTCCTCCATCTTTAATTATAAGATAATACAGGGTAGCGAAGTTCTACCAATAAACTATAAAGACAAACTTTAGGGGTCCGCTGTTGGAGGCTAACAGGGTGACCCGCTTGGGCCAGTCATTTTTTGTATAGCAATTAATCCAATTATTTGACAGCTAAATTGTAATTTCAACGTATGGTATTTGGAGGATGGACCCCTGTGAGGTGATGTGGACACAGTCCTAAAAGATTTAACATTTTTTAACCACCGATGCTAAAAGAGGAATAATATAAGTACCGCTATGTATGTCTACCTGTGGCACCGTAGCTCTTAAACGAGTGAATCGATTTGGATCCGGTTTTTTTTTAAATAACAATTTAGTTCTAGAACTTTCGAAGTGCGAAATTTACCTTCCTGAAACCACTGATAGACAGACTTCTTTTTCAAAATTTAACTCAATAGCACCAAATATCAAAATAATCGGAAAAAATCTCTTCACCTCCTAGGGTCACCAATATTTGACAAATCTTTTCCGTCGTTCATTGAAGAAAAAATCAAAATTTTTAATGAAGTTTCCGATAGATTTTTCAAAATTAACATTCATTCGGCCTTCACACTTATTCAACACTGTTGCTTTGGACCATCAAAATAGATATAGAATAGATCAAAATTTACGAATAGCCTTCGCTCCTTTCATCTTTGGAAGCGTCTACAGCTTTTAGAAAAAGTTGACGAAATGATTAGGAAAACTTTAACCTCGATACTTAATGTGTCCCTGTGTGTGGCTTCAGACACTCCTGTCATCCACCATTGGCAAATGACCCGAGTATTTCAACCCCAATCGCTCAAAACTGTAGCTAGCTGTACGTCTCTCCTTTTAAGGAAATCTCTTTCCGACTGGTCGTCACTTCACGTGTCCAGAGGGCTGGCTCTTCTTTGGCCAAAGAATAAGCATTGCCAGTAGCAATGATGCCAGTCTGGGCACGTTGGAGGAGTACTTTGGCGCCTAAGGGTCCTATTGTGGTCGTTATATATATGTAGGAACTTACTTTTAGTCGTAATTTTTATTATTATTTTAGAACAATTTGTAGTTTGTATATAATGTACATAGTAATTAATGAAATATTCAACACCAATAAATAAGTGTCACGAACCTTCTTGGTGTAATATTTATGCAGCTGCGTTTGGCCGCCGTTCTTCCTCCAAAGGCACAACACTCGTATCTTAGGGCTGTACGTCATGTTGACCAGCCGCTCGTACCACCACCTCTCAACGATAGTGCCTGGAATTTATACATTCAGTCATATTACGATATACAGGACATATATTCATTAGTGTTTCTTTTTGTGATTGTGTGTGTTTTGTGTGTCTTTCTTTCTAGAAAGAGAAAACTTTCCCAACAGAATGGCGCTTATGGCACCTGTCTCACCGCCGGCGAAGACGCAACTGCTATCGACTATTTTATCGTTCTAGAAACGTACAAAAGTTGCATCACCTGGACCAAAACTCCTCCCCACAGGGCCGTCACTGCTCTCCCAGATCACATTATTAACTCGTTACAGTTAGTTATCGAAAAGTTGGTTGCGAAAGGAAGGGGGCGGAGTATGTATTCTAAACTATAAATTGACTATAATTCTTAACAGTTTGTCATAACTTTAAATTGTCAAAATTCACTATTTAATAACATAACATCACGCCTGTTATCCCCGAAGGGTTAGGCAGAGGTGTACCTAATTTATATTTCTTCACGATGAAATGTATCAGTGAGGAACAATTTTATTTCTAGATAACGTAACGTTATGTACGTAACATTCTAGGTCAGGTTTAGTTTTAGTGTAGCCGTTTGCGTTTCACAGATGCATGTCTATCATTGCAATTGAAACGTGTTGTCGACGACAATTTTTTCGCAGTTGTTTTACCTCTGGCTGTAGACACCCAAATTACGTTGGGGCTTGGACAAAACAACATTCTAAAATGTGTTTGTTTGACATGAGTTTATGTCAATCTATATGTTGAAACACATCAATAACCTTTGAAACCGATTGTCATTTGTCTAGGTTCTCAAAACAAAAAGTAAATTAAAATCACTCCGATTTTAACAGTGACGCTAAATCAAAGGTTACCTAAATAACTGTGGAGGAGGAGGGCTGTAAACTAGTTTACCTTGCGTGGAGCGCAGGATGAGTCCGTCGTCGCGCACCTCCATGAAGCGCAACTCGCCGGCCGCGTCGCCCTCGTGCACCGTGAACGACGCGCGACGCAGAAGGCGCGAACCCAGCGGCTTCAGTTCTATGTCGTTGCCGTGCTACGTCCCCACAAATACACGTTATTGCAAACAAAAATGAAAAGTCCAAAAGTAAGTTTTAAGAATTGAAAAGGAGGAAACTGAGATGAGACTAAAGGTAGCAGCAAATCTTTTTGACGGGGCCGAATAAAAAGACCTAAATTTATTTTCAGTGGTCCAGAATGAATAAATCCGCATTTCTATACGTTTTTAGCAACAACGTTTTAAATAACTGCCGTTTTACTTACCAAAGTATGCACGACATCAAGCAGATGATTAACTTCTTGACTATAAACCAGACCGATGTGACTCTTGGCGAGCAGGCGGCGCACTTTGTTCCTAACGATGTCGGGCTCCACTCCCACCAGTACCATAGCTGCCGTCAGGTTGTATAAAGCAGTGGAAAGTAGCCTGTCCTCTTCATGTTCTAGTCGTTTGCGCTCCGTCTCGCTCAGGCACTTGTAGCGCTCCATCATCTCGTTGGCGCCCTGGTCCATTCCGATCATGTCACGTTCTTGACTGACCGCATCAAGGAACGCATCTTCCCAGAATTGCATTTGGTCCCAAAGGTTTGATCTTTCTTTGCCTTTAATGAAGAAGGGTGATAATTTGAAATTGTGAACGTGGTCAAATTGTTTGAAAAGTAAAATGGTCCTTCGAGCCGGATGAGTTTATACCTTTTGAAATATTTAAGGGGTTTACTTGGTGAACACCAGACTTTATCTCTTAGTTATTTTATGCTAAATACTTGCACAATTTACAAGAGCCAGTGGTTTAAAATTGGACTGTTCTCTAGGTTTTTATTCAAACTTCAAATATAATATTTTTCATATCTCTATCAAAAATGCTAAGGTCACATGGACAGATTTTTACCAATCAATCCTTGATAGAGATACGTTCGCGTCGTGTCCGGTGAGGTGATGGGCGAGGTGACGGGCACCCCGACGGGGGGGCGGTAGGCGCTCACGGACGACTTGGACGAGAACACGCTGGCCGCGCGCGGCTTGCCCGCAGCGCCCTGACCCGGCCCGCCGCGGTTCACCTGCGTTACACTCGCATAGTTTTCACATGTACATGTAAATATTACGTATTTAGTGCGTCATGGCTCTTTTGGCGCTTGAGTGACATTATTAGGAGAGCGCTGTTGGTAGATATTTGTAACTTGGTAAATATGTAGCAGTCTGCGGTTATTGCTTTGAGAAACCAATTGCTTACTATGACCAAGCGCCAAATGAAGCTCGACGCACTCTACACTTAACGTAGAAGTAAACAAATGGAGTGAGCATACTTAACTCAAAAACTGACATAATTTTCATACTAGCTAAGAGGAATAGATAATTATCCTGGCGAAGAAGATTTAGTTCTTCTACTACGATGAGTTTAAGCAGATATGATTCTCCATTTGTATACTAATTTGCCATTAATTTTTAAAAAATGCTATGCGTTCTATTCTTCGTTAGATACATGAATAATGTAGATACTTAGAAGTGCTTTAGACACCGGTGGCTCGGTAAAAAAAAAAAAAAAATCTGGAATAGGTTCTTGTAATTTAATGGTGTGTTAATAAACCATATTTTATATATAGGGTGACTGGTAATTACTGACCGATATTTAAACACGTGATTGTACTCATGATAACAAACAACTTTCTCAAAGAAACATTTTTTTTTAATACTCATTCAGTTTTATCACAATAACACTATTGCGGGCCGTATGAAATTCGTGCACGCTCGCCTGTGACCTATCAACTGTTAGCCGCATGCCGTTCTGTCTCATTACTATCGTACCGTGCAATAGTGGGTAGGCAGAGCACCCACGCGGCTCTCAAGCCCGATCCGTAATGCTCCGCTGTTGTGTTATTGTGATAAAAGTGAATGAGTATTAAAAAAATGTTTCTTTGGGAAAGTTGTTTGTTATCATTACAATCACGTGTTTAAGTATCGGCCACTAGTTACCAGTCACCCTATATGTGATATACAAAGTTTTTTGTTTACTAATAACTATTAATTCTGCTTTAAATAATTTATTATAGACACATACGTGCAAATCTAGAATCTAAATACAGCAGCGATAAATAGCCTTAATAACAAATTTTGAGTAAAATATTCCAATTGTTGGGCTATTGTTTGATCGCTAGTATAAGCTCAGTAGGTAAGCGTCTAAGACGGGTGACTACAAATCGCACTAGGACTTACATTGAGGAACATGACGTCAGTGTCAGATAGGTTGGACTTAAAGGAGGCGCGGTGGTCGTAGATATTGGCTCGGTTGGTGGTGATGGAGCCGCTCTCGTCGGCCGAGCAGTCCGACGAGGGGGGGGCCTGCCACGCACACAAACAACCCGCCTGTACCGTGGCTCATGTCACTACGCACTAGAGTAACAGCTTGCGCCTGATTACCACCCAATTGATGTTACTAGTCCATACACAATAACGACTAATTTTCTTTGCAAAAAAACTATTGAATTTTTAGCATTATCAAAAACTCTGCTAGAACTTGATTTTAGTATTGAATCGCTTTTTGTTATGAACATGAAAGAATAAGCTGTTGATCTGCATTAATCGCCGTTTTATCATAAGTGACATGAGACATGTTACATTTTACTTACAACTCCAACTAGCATAATATTTACTAATATTTCATTATACATTATACTACAACATTAATCTGGTATCATAGTATACTTATGTAATACAACCATGCGGGGTGTTATATACCTTTCTTATTTTATATACTTAAGCCAGTTTATAACAAGAATGTGAAGATAGCTGTGTACGTGTATTAAGTAAGGAAAAAATAATTAATGTATATTATTGTGTTCTGAATATATCTGAGTTGAAAGTAGAAAATATAGCAATACACCACAGCTCTAAGCAAAGATAAAGTTAATTTGATAGTTAAACAAGTAATATATGTAATGTAATTTAAGAAGGAATGAAATTATAATTACAAAAAGGCTTTGCGTGTATAGGGCTGTCTGATGCGGTAGCACGCCTTTAGTAAGTGCTGTCATACTCAAAAGCTTTTCTTCACTTTTATATAGACATTCAGATAGGTATAGTTTCCACATAGATCAGTTCAGGGCGACAAGACCATGCAAAAGGTTTGCAACACTTAAGAATACACACAAATCGATGCACTACTTACATCTGAGTCGAAGGATGTTAATTTGCTAAAGAGTAAGTTCCTTTTCTGGTTCAGCATTTCTTTAAACATTTCCGTAGTACTTTGAGCTTCGGATGAATCCATTTCGGGATAGTTTACTACCGGTACATCTATAATTTTTAATGTTACATGGAAAATTACGTTTGCGTATAAAAGGATCAAAAATTCGATACGTCACCAAAGGTCGTTAAAACTATACTTCTTGAAAATAATAAGGGAACATCACTAACCAGATTGCGAACTCTTCCTAGACGAAGGTGATGAGGACGGCGTTTCTAAGTCCTGTCGTCCATAGTGGTCCATGAGCGCGGAGCCGGCCATACCTCCATGCTCAAGGCCTGCGATTTCCTTGCTCCAGTAGTGGGTGTGGGCCATTTCTGCCAGTTGGAACACAGAGGCCATTCCTCCCAAACCGAAGTTGGAATAAGTGTGCTCGAGACCGTGGACCACTGCCTGTAGTACTTTCAGCATGCCCTTCCAGACCGGCTTGCTCACGAACTTGAGGGAAGGTTTAGGATTATTTAATAAGAGCTTTTTTCTAAGCATCTATTTTTTTTTGTTGAATTGATAGGACATAATAATTATGTCCGAAGATTAAACATCGATTGTGATATGTGCTTGCAGTAATAAATATGAAAATTTCATTGTAAAGATAAACTCACCACATCGTCCACTTTATCGTTGGGTGTGGTCTTCCTATTGAAATTCCTGTTAAGTTTGCTGAGCACCATGTTCCTATAGGACTCGTCCTCCATCAACTTCTTGAGACGGTTCAGCTTTAGCCATCCCACGCCCTCGCCTTCCAGCACGTGTTGAACTAACTGTTATGTAAGAATACTCACTATTAATAACATAGTACAAAGTGTTGTAAAAATCGACGTTATGGGTAGATAGAAGAGTTTGACTCCATGATGATTGAAGACTTCGAAAAAAATGGTCCTGTCATTTATTTATTAAAACTTTAAGCATAAGTAAAAAATTACCGTACCGAGGCGGGCTTAACGCCTTGTTATCGAAAGGAGAAACGTTTAATACTGCTATTCGTTATTTTACTTAGGTCGAAAATAGACACTTACGTCATTGAGGAAGGCTTGGTTCTCCGTGTTGGCGGAGGGTCGCTGGTGCGGCGGCGCGGGCGGGGGCGCGGGGGGCGCGTGCCGGATGAGCGGCGAGCGCGCCACCAGCCCGCGCGCGCTCTGCGAGAACGGCCCGAAGGCGGCCGCCGCGCCCCCGCCGCCCCCGCCCCCGCCCCCGCCGCCCGCGCCGCCCGCCGAGCCGGGCCGCGGGCTGTGCTCGCCCGGCTTGCCCTGCTTGTTGCCTGCTGAAGAGACTACATTAATGGTAGGGTCGACTTCAAGGTACAATCAACTATAGTAAGTTCGTTTCGTCTGGTATGGGTGGGAAATACCTCGATTTATTACATCGTTCATATCATTGACTAAAAGTTATTACTGCAACGCTAAGCGATATCATCAAATAATTTTTTGTAGAGTTAACAATTTCTTCGCAACATTTATTTATAATTAAAAAAAAATATATATTTATTAGATTATATTTTAGCCAACAAGTCATTACTTGTTGAAAGAAGATAAATAAAAAAATAAAAAATTGTTTGTAAAGATTTGCAAACTCAATTTAAGGGTCAAATTTTCTAATCCTCAATAGGTTTAATTATTATTTTCCTACCTTTGTTTCCAAAGAAATCACTGAACATGCTGGAAGTGGACGCAGCCAGGCCGTTGAGATCAGAACTGATGTTGGAGAAGAAGTCTCGATGCGTGGCTGTCAGCATGTTAGTAGTCTGTAACGCTGTGGAGTCGCGGCGCGTGGAAGCGCTGCCATTCGAGTCTTGACTTTCTCCCTATTGTGGACACATCAGAAAACGAATAATTAATAAAGCCGGATTATTTTTTTATTTGCAAAATCTTATTAAATTAAGTTTTTATGTTTTTATTTCCTTACAGCTATGTTATAGCTGTAAGGAAGGCTGTATGTTCATTCCTTGGCCTTAGCCTCACGTGTGGCTTTTCTTTCTGCGGTGCGGGCAAGCTGCTTTGCGGGTTTAAGGTTACCTTTTTTGCAGAACCTTTGGTTCCTCAGAAACTTGGGGTCCATGCCAAGGGTGGATTCGTGCCTCTGGTTCCTAGGCTTTTTGATGCCATTTAATAGGTTCTACGGTTTAATAATGCCATAGAAAGAGCACTAAAAACTAGAAACAATAATTCGAAGACATGTGACATGTACCAACCCACACGGAGGCCCTCGTGGAGAATTACGGCCCATTTCATTTCTTAGGGAGGACGCCTGAGTTTCATAGAGGCTGAGGCTAATTATGCTAATGCAATAGGAACACAACTTTACCTTCATTAATAATCCTTTTTTGGCAGCAGCTTCCTTCGCGCTTTTAGTGAAATCTCCAAGCGTAGACTTGCCAACATACGTGAGGTCTTCGAAAGTATTCTTGCTGACGGCTGTGGCCGTCTTGCTGGCTTCTAGTGCAGACTTGGACGCCTCGTGCATACTCTTTGAAGCTTCCTCAGCTGCTTTTTTCGCGTGCAATGTTAGCTGTTAAAATTCAAAGCACATTTTACCGGCTTTTTCTAAACTTATGGCGAGGTGTTCTCAAATATACGAAGATAATGGCAAGAAAACTCAGCTACGTATGTCAAAAGATCTTTGTTTAATCGAATGTGGCATGAAAAAATGATTTAAGCGATTTGATTTAGTTTAAATACAGGAAATAGTTAGAAATCTTGTAAGATTCCGTAGTAACTCTCTATTTCAAACTGGGTTATTCTAGGCTATGATTTTAAATAATGAAAGGCTCGTATTCACTAGCGTCGGCGATTTTATAATACATTACTTGATTAAACTAAGCTACTAAATATTACGTTCTACGATTTGTGTATGTGAGTACTATGCAGCTTCTACAGTTCGTTGCTTAGCTCCACACGGTGATCAGTACCTGACCGAATGGCGCAAACATTTTCTTTTCCTCTCCGTCTGCTACTTTTCCTTTCTTCTTTATTGGTTTGAGTGAGTAACACAGTGTTGTAATTAAATTATAAATTGAAATTAACACAGAAATAAAAATTCACAACAACACAGATTCAGTCTAAACGCCTAGGCTATAATAGTCTACTCTCTCTAGTAGACTAGCCGCGTTCATAAAATGTGCGAGTAGGAAGGAGAATATTAAGTACAGAATTTCTAGATTTATTATCTCGTGGCATCTCGCTCCCACACTTGATGACCGCGCCTACCACGAACGTTGGCAAGCACTATAGTGCTTCCGTGTTACCTTGTCCATATGTGCGAGCAGTCCTTCCTGGCTGCTCTGTCGTGTTGTCTCCCTCACCAACTCCTTGGCTTGAGCGGCGAACTGCTCCAAAAGGGACGACTGTGACGCTTGGCGGGACACACCGCCACTTACGCTCTAAAATTTAAACATTAAATAAATCAAACTGTGTCCTGTTATGTGCAAAGAATATCAGTTAAATATGTCATTAGTCTATTTTAGGATTCAGTTTCTGATATTATGGCGAATGATGGAGTCTTTTTTTCTACAGTTTTACAGCAATGTGTGAATCGTGTGATGTAAAATGTGGTTTGCCATTAACAATGTATAAAAACTATTGATCTAATAAATGGCAGTGTGAAAAATAATATTTGTAATAGATAACCAGAGTAATGAGATTAAAGGCGATCAAACCACAGTCCAATGGTATTTTTTTCGTAAGCGCGTGGTCGGGAGTCGTTGGTGCTGGCGCAGTCGGCTCACCACGGTGTACGGTACAGTTGATAGTGTAAGGTAAGGTGCAGGTGCGTACTTTGCGTTTTTGTGTGGGGGCAGCGAGTGGTGTGAGGGCGTGAGCGCGCGGTTCGCGTCGCTGGTGCTGGCGCTGTCGGCTCACCACGGTGTTAGGTACAGTTGATAGTGTAAGGTAAGGAGCAGGTGCGTACTTTGCCGTGTTGGTGCGGGGGCAGCGAGTGGTGCGAGGGCGTGAGCGCGCGGTCTGAGTCACTGGTGCTGGCGCTGTCGGCAGTTGCTCGTTGACGACTCACGACTGTCTTCGGCGTAGTGGTCGAGTTCGAGTCCGACTCGCGACCGAAGCTTCCGCTGTCAGTGTCCTAGTGATGGTGCTTGATTAGCTATGAAATACTACCACAGCCTACCTATGTTAACCACTTGCAGTGGATCGACGCAAACGATTTGCTGACCTTTGAAGCAGATTTCGAAGGTTACCGTTGCAGTTTTGCGAATCCAAGATGGCAACTGTCAACCACTGTAAGAAGTATGCAGATCTACTGTGATACTACAGTGTACTAGGAGCATTAAACTAAGATGTAGTCATTACTAAGGTCGTTTTAAATCCCAATGTTATAATGTTGCCGATCAACAATTCATTGCAGCAGTTTTCCATAATGAATTTGATAGATATGGGAGCTCGATAAAATGTTTCTAATATAAAACTCACAGAGAATAACGATCTACTCGAGAACTCCTTCCATGGTGATTACGTCAAAATCCTTTCAACTTATTATGAATAACTATAAGCCTAATACTATCTAGATCGACATGGTAATAATGGAATCAGTGATTTTAAACACATTTGTCAACATACCCAGTGAATCCCAACCACCAACCAACATTTTTTTTTAGCTCCACGCAAACAACCACCTGCCAATGTTGGTCCTAAGTCCGGGCTAACTTACACTTTTCTTCACAGGGGGTGGATGTGCAGCATCGCTGGGTTCCACGGCGACGTCTCCGGGCGCCTCGTCGTCCGACAGGTCGCTGTGGTCGGAGCTCGACGCGGAGGGGGAGGGGGAGGTGGACGCGCGACCTTTGTTTCTGTCCACCACTTCCTCCACGTTACCGAACATCAGTGAGGAGGGTGGACTGTATACCTGGTATGAGGAAAGTGGAAAATTTGTGAATTTGAAAACAATACAAAATTTTCTGTTTTACTATTTTATGTTAGTGAATTTAAAACAAGTAAGAAATGCAGCTGTTTTGCTATTTTAAAATTATAATTTACTTCTTGTGTAATATAGGGACACAGTATAATGGTATGGTCTTTTCGACTTTTAGTGTTAAAAGACCCAAAATAAAGTAAGTTAATTAAACTTAACTCCATTCTTTATTTTGGTCTTTAAAAATATAATATTGTGTTTATTTAGTTACCGTTTTTGGATCTAAAGATGAAGACAGAGTCATTGGTACTTGCACAACAGCGCTATAAGTCTCCCCGATGACGTGTTGTTGGTGCGGATTTCCTCCTGTACATTTAAATCAAAGTCAAAGAATGTCAAACTCAATACAACGCAAAACGTAAAGCAGGAAAGTAAAGTGTTACCTGGAGATAAGTCGGACGAAGCCATTTCTGACACGAAGTCACTCAGGGATGAGTATGATGAGCTCGTACTTTCCGCAGCCTCGGAGTCTGACCCACTCTCATCTAAAATTATAACATAACATACCATCACGCCTGTTATCCCCGAAGGGTCAGGAAGAGGTGTACCTACTAGTACCCGCACATTTCGCCAGTTATGTTTTATTAGTCCCATGTAATAGCAGACGAGCCTATTGCCATCAATCGAGCACAAATGCAGACTCCGTAGCTATTACTAAGAACTTCCGGATGGAAAACACCCAATAACACTAAAAAATAGGGATTATAGTTAAAAAAAAAAACACTGTAAGTCTGTAGACTTACATAGGTTTTTTTTTTCAATTCAAGATTCAGTTAAGACAATTCAAGATTTTCTTTCTACTATCTGATTGTGTAAGCTTCTAAAATTAAAGTATGTATTATTCTTTAAGGTTCTTTATTTTTAAAGAGGAATAACTAATCTGAAAGGCGCACTTCCTGTATGGAGCTACAAAAAGCCCAAAAGTTACAAACCTGTAGGCTGATTCTCCTGCCGCTGCAGTTGCCTCAGTGCCCCATTGAGCGAGCTGCCGTCGTCCCACACAGGGAAGCGGATGGGCTGCAGTTGGTCCGCGAACCACTTGGGCTTGTCCCCGACCTGTCGTGGGTCGAACACTCCTGTCTGCACCCGCAGGAATGCTACGTTGCCTGGAGTTAATGACCACTCCGCTAAGAACTCCACTGCCTAAGGGAATGCGTATTTTTGTTACTAAGGGAGAATTTTATCAATGATACTGAATGCGATCAGCACGTCTAAACCACACTCAAGAACGTTCGTAATTAAAGAGTGGTTTCATTGGTGCAATCTGCTCTAAAACTGACTGGCGCAATTTTAAGAGGCTTCCTAAAATCTTAATGGTAAACCAATAAAACGGCCAGTTGCCAAAAATGGGCCCTTAAAGACACACGGAATAAGATTGCGTAATAAAAGGAATGTAACTACTTTAAATGCAGCAGTACTTGCCAATGCGCGCGCAAATAGACCGACGTCCTTGAAAAGTTCAAGGCGGAGGACAGGGTGTTGTGCGCCTTGTTTTTTTCACTAACCTGGGTCCTAGCAAATTTGTTCAAGAAGGAGGTGGTCCTCGGGCGAGATCGCAGGAAGCTGTTGATCTGGAAGGCGACTACAGGCCGTGGGTACAGGCGGAGTGTTCGGGTGTGTTCCATAAAATTCGCAAGGGTGTTTTGTGAGTTGAAAAATCGCACCTGTAAAGAAATGTTCTCGTCTAAATATACTAACTATGTATTTTACATATAGGCGATAAGGTCGTAGAGGAAGCCGCGCTGTACACAATGAAGTATATCCAGCATCGCTGCAATATGCTTGGTTGCCGCTGAACAGTATATTGTAACCATGTTTATAACATCGCAGGGACATATATAACACGACGATCGAATAGCTGTGGCTAAATATCTTGTAGCGATGCATTGCTCTGCGACTGTCTTGGGCATTATGAATATACTGAAGTCTACTGCACAAGAACCTACACCTTACACGATTTACATGAAGCTAAAGATGGACCTGTTCAAGTGAAATCGACACACAAATAATAAGAAGATCTGATTCGAGTCTTCAGGGTACAAAGCCTGTAAAAAAATCATAGCACGTACCATGGCAACCCTGGTAGCGACATCAACAGAGTCCACATCGTGTCCGTATATGAGCGGGTTGAAGGGCTGCGACGGGTGCGCGTGGTGCGGCGACACCAGCGAGTGCCGCTGCGGCGTGTGGCCGGCACTGGCCGCGCCGGTGCCCGTGATGGACACGCGCCGGCTCTCAGGCGTGGAGTGCGGGGCTGAATGGGCCCCGTCGCCACCACGGAAAGCTGCGGGCTGTACCCTAGTAACACATTTTTTTTATTAAATATTGTCTAATTTTAAGAAAAGAAGTTGAATGGGGTTTCCACGAGAAACTTTTCTGTAGCAGCCAAGGGTATGGATTCGTACCGCGTAGTTGGCAATAGGCTCGCCCCATATTAAATGAGATAATAACATAACTCGAGAAATGTGGGTGTACTATTGGTACACCTCTGCCTAACCCTTTGAGGACTAGGTACAGCTGTAATTTTATGTTACATACGTCTGCATATCTTGGAATTCGAATGTCAATCGTAACATGTTAAGTTAACGTTTAAAAATAAGTTCAAGAGATCATTTTATTAAAATTAACTGCGCGAACCTCACAGACAACTGTGTACTCACATTGCAACGGGTCTAGACAAGACAAAATATAGTGTAACTTTTAGCCACAAAGTAAATGTAAAGTGGACCAACATAATTCCTTTAACTCACTTAAGAGTAGCTCCCCCCACGCTATCTCGCCTGGAAGGCAACAGTGGAGCGGCCGCTTGCTCAGCTGTAGTACTCGTCAAACTGTTGAGGGCCTGCAGCGTAAAGTTCATATTAGAACAACACCAAATGATTCAACTACTATCTCAGATCAAATCACTCACTTTCTGTACATAAGATGTTAAAAGAATTTAAATTAAAAGCAAATATTTTATGGCTTAAAACGTGGACCGTAAAAATATGTAGCATATATTTACTCAAAATCGTTAAAGTATACAAAATCTAAGCAAAATCTTTAAATTATTATCAAATATTAAGAAATAGCATAAACAAAAACGTTTATTTAATATTTGCAAGTTTAGCTACTCATATTGAAATGCTTACTGTATATTTTCGTACTGTTATTCAATCATTCAAACTCTCTACATAATAACATATTATAATAGTGTATTATATTCGAAGCTGTAGGGACTGTTACACAATATTAGCGTTAGCACAATCACAACAAGTCAGACAAAACATGCCGCACACAAACACAAGATATACTAAAACAGTGTTACAGTCTAAATAAAATATAAAATAAAGAAAATGTAGTAGCCAAGAGAAATATGTCTGGACCTAGGAAATGTGTGACGGTAGACAGTAACACGTGTTTCAGGTAAATATTCATATGTGCCTCTATTAGCAGCTTTTCTTATCTTGTTTTTTTTTTTTAACTTAAAATGACCGGTGGTTTAGACTTAGGTCTGGCAAGACATCCAGATATTTGTGTCTTTGCTTAAAAACTGTTTCACACAAATTTGGAAATAACGTAATAACGCATTAACAAAAAAGTTTAGTTTCAATTAAACTTTTTAACGTTAAAACATCCTGAATAACCTCGAAGAGGGTCACCAGCAGTGAACTGCTGTAGGCTGAGTTAATTCATCGAATCAAAATATAAAGCTACTACTTTTCATTCATGCAAATTTGATGCTCAGAGAACGAAACCTTTATAACTGCTATCAATCCCACGATAAGAAAAACTGATTTATAAGTAGTAATAGTATTCAATATTACAAATGCGTAATAGATACATACTAACTTCGGTGTCAGGTGCAAGTTAGCTGTAAAGTATCGAACTAAAACGGCACATAAATAAATATATAACGAGTTAATATGTTGTGAATAATAGTGAAAGTGTGCAATGTAAAAAGAGTAGAGATATTTACACCACTCCCGGTACCGCCCATGAGATGCACGGCCTAGCGTTAGGAGAAGAAGTGAGGGCGTGTTAGTGACACAAGTCATAGGAAAAAGTGTGGAAATTATAAATCCTGAAAATCATAAATAAATGGTAATTCCGATAATCGTCATTACTTATAGGTAGTATTAGGTAGTTAGTTTATTATGTTATAGTAAAAGACATTTAGATGTTCAAAACATGCTTTCAACTATTTGATTACCTATGTTCATAACATGATTCAAGTGTCGGATTAATGCATTTTAATCTACATCCGAACACGTTTATAATAAACCAGGTTGATATCTAATGACATAAGAATTCAAACACATACAACTTAGGTGTACATTCATGTAGACATCATCATTAAAACAATCACTTATATCGTCACAACAGCTTAGCGACATCGATAGAACTGCGCTCACAAGTGCAAAGTATTAGATAAAATTTAGGTGATAGGAGAAAAAATGTACTATGTAGACATGAAAGAAAACATTCATAGAAAAATGTGAAAAACAAACGAAATAATACAATTCTTACCTGCTTCAGGTGGTTCTTTAGTACCGAGCCTTCGGGCTCGGGTAGCGGTGGCAAATCCTGGTCGGTTCCCGAAGGGCAAATCAGTTTAGTGGCATCCAGGTCCACAAGCCATATGTCGTCAGGCATTCTGTAAACAAAATTGTACGTTACACACTATTTTTGGCTACCATTTAGAAAAATTACTTCAATCAGGATCGAGGACTTAACTCATCATCTGCCTTGCCTTTTCCCAACTATGTACCTATGTGTATGTTAGTACCAGTCTAACCAGATGCAGCTTGATATCAGTTACTCAGCTGCAACCGGTTAGACTGGATTAGTATAGTACTCGTACATACACATACATAGTTAAAATACTGATTTTACATGGGTTGACTGGCTATCTGACCTCCACAACCCAACTGAGTGATACGATTATTATAGAGATTTAGCTAACTAATCGTAACGACTGTCAATTATCGACAAATGACAGCCAGGACTAACCGTTTAACGTGCTTTCGGAGGCACGGAGGAGCTCAATATCAAATTGATGGATGGTCACCCATCCACGAACCGACCTGATCGAGAACTTAGCTATGACAATTAAATGACAATATGGTCTATAATACTAGAATATAGACATATACACACCTGAAATTCTTCTTATACGTGAGAAATGTTGCAGGTATCCCGATAAGGAAGGGTGTGGGTGCCAACAGCAGTTGTTCCGCGCAACTCATACAGCTGGGCAGCAGCGGGATGGCCGGGAACATGTACTCGAGCGGGTACAGCATGGACACCAGCGCCATCACGGACATGGACAGCGCGTTGTAGTCGCGGGATTGAACCACCACTTTGTTCTCCAGTAGAATTAAGGTTAGAACCTTTAGGCATGTGTCTACACCTGTTGAGTAACAACTTGTGTTTAAGATACTTTCTTATAGATGTATTTTAAGAAGTTAATATTCGGATCCTTGCTAATTAATATGGTATTTGACAGGTCTTCGTGGTAAAACGAACTACCAACTCGGACAAATCAAAAGATAAATTCGAAATCAGTAGGTAAAAGGTGTAGATATAGTACGGAAAGAACCCTAAAAAACTACTCATCCAATTCAAGTAATAAAAAAAATAATAAAAAAAATTCCTTACCTAAAAGTTCCAAAGGTAAATGCAGAGGGAAATCAACAAGTGAGAATCTTGTGTGGTCCGGCAACGCAAACAGGAGTGGTGAATGCGCTGTCGGTGACAGTACTTCTAGCTCTAGCCTGGTCTTGCCAGGGACTGGTACAGGCGCGGACAGAAGTCGCAGGATCCACGTCTCGATCTCTTTGACATCGTGTAACACGATAGTCGGGGTGTTATCGTATGATTGGCCAGTCAGTACTGACCATACCGTATCTCTGAACAAAAGAATTCACCGTTTTAAATTAAAATTACCGAAACTCTTTTCTCAACTCACTTTAATAATTAATTACTGAATTATGTTTTTAAGAAAACGCTCGAGGCAATCAGATAAAACAAAGTTTGTTAGAAACAAATCTTAGGAAATTATTTTATTACAAAGATGAAAGTCGCTTTTTCATTACTTATCTACATCAAAGAGGATTGTCTACATAAAAGAGAACCATAATTTGTAAAAGGAAGATAAAATTGTGTAAGCATTAAATATTCGTTTATCAGAACATGGGTTATGTACATTTTTCTATATATTTATTAACTTACCTAAGGATTTGTCTCGACGCGCCGACACGTCGTGGACTGGAAGACTCATTGCATGCATCGATCAATTTCTTTAGGATAAATAGGCACTCTCGGAATGTGGAGAAGAATGGATGATGTGAAAGCAGGCATAGAGATGTTAGGGAATGGTTCCGAACTCTCTGTAACAATTGAATTAAGTGTTAGTTTAGTAATTCACTTTCGTTAAACCGATATCAAATGCTTTACTTTCTACCCAGTTTTGCCTTTCATTCGGGATATTTCACTCGAAGTAAACGTATGCATGCGTAATTACATTTGGACAAAAATTTGGACTCTCCATACAAATTACGTCAGCCGTTACGATATTTTGTATGGGAAGTAAAATTTGTTTTCCGATTTCTTGCGAGAAAGCTGTTCAGTTTGATGTTATAAATTACCACTCAGGCTTATTGCGCTTATTCTGTTAAATTTTGTATAAGTTTATCGGTGTCGTGTGAATATAGAATGAAACAAAAATTAAAAGTCACCCGAGTTAACATTTTGTTTCGAGGGAATACTGTTATAATTATAATAAATAATACAGATATCGGCATCAGTGCAACAGACCAAAACCACATGACTTATTTTGGCGAAGTCCTCTGTAACTCTTACCTGTCGCTTCCTCGTCGCCCTCGGACTGGGCGAGTGTGAGTGCGAGCCGCCGCTTTCGGAGTCGGGCGCAGGGGCCAGTCGCGGCCCTAGCGTCGCACTGCAGTCGCGCTCCGAGTCACTCGGGGCCACGTTGCTGCTCCTATAGTCACTGGAACATTCGCTACGTCTTAGTCTAAATTCTAGTGCTTATCAATCGTGAGAACGTCAGAGGACTTACAGGAAAACAATAGGCCTATTAAGGTTAACAGGACATTAGGCGTGATAAACCAAATAGTACATATTTTTGGCCAAATGGATAAGAGCAGCGAGTGGGTCTGTCTGCAATCGAAATTAGAAGAATCGTGTTTCCTTAATATTGATGTTTCCCAAGTTGGGGCGCCAGCTTTCTTGCGAAAATTCACTGCACTTAGAGCTGAACTGTTCAAACTCCCTTGAAATATATATTTCAAGGGACTTTGAACAGTTCAGCTCTGTGTAGTCTGCTGCTTAGTGCTAACTAGGACTTCTAATAGGTACATATCTACTGCATCAGAAGTGCTATTTAGCACTAAGCAGCAGTACTTTATGTTCACCTGGAGAATGCGGAGTCGGAGCTCTTCTCCATGGACTTGCGCCAAGATTCGCGGCGAAGCATGCTGCGCTCCCGCGGGCCCGGGATCTGCGCACGCTCCACCGCGCGGTAGAAGTTGATGCAGATGCCGAAACGGGTCTTACCTGAGATATAAGCATTGCCTTAATAAAGCGTCGAAGTCACTTAATTTTGGTCATATTTATATTGTTTTAAAAGAATACTGAAGAAAACAATATTGTGCAGGCTATTTCTGTAATGAAAGAGACAACTTCGGCAGCTTTTTTTTTAATTACTCATCCTTTGCTTACAAATCATTTGAACCATTATCACAGTGATTAAATTAGAGAATATTGTTTTTCAAAAAATCTTATTTTTATTAATATTTTGCGTATACTCACCAGAGTCTTTATCGGTGAGTTGGAAGACAAACGAACTGGTATCCCTGGAAGCGAGGTGCCCAGGGGCCCGGCGTGGCCCCACAGACACGCACCCCTCCGGTTGGCAGAAATACACCATGTCCAAAGGTAAAGGGAAATCATCGTGATTGGTCAGCGGGTAACGGCGGAGCAACTCTGGGGCCTATACATAAAATATAAGTAAATAGTCTTTAGGTATATCTCAACACAAAATACAGTAATGGATCATTTTATTGAGTTAACTCCATGGGCCTTCGACGAACTCATCGCCCTTCCCAAATCCCTCGGGGAATCTATTACACACACCGCCAGTTTCGGAAATAATATCTGAAGGCCGTATTCGGAGGACGAAATATAACGATACAGAATTTGTACACGTTTATGGCAATTTGTAGATCAAGTGAATTATTTATTAATAAAGTAAATTGTTGTTTTACCTGAACAGGGGCGAGGCCTTTCCCCGAAGTGTAAGGTTTTGCTCCGACGATAGTTAAATAATCCACCAGTCGCGGACATAAATGTTGCTTCTGAATGTCCATATTTGTTCAGGGTTCAAACTTAATTTCTTACTTGGGAGCCTTCTCGAACTCATTATAATTTAAAAATATATTGCTTGTCATAATTATCACTTTTTATTAATATGCCTGAAACAGAAACAGTACAAAATATATTGCCTTGTTTTTGTTATAAACCCAATTAATTGTAGTATACATCGTGCCCGACAGTCCCCCGGGAGCTAATTAAGCCGAGAGGATATCAACAGGTTTAGTTGTAATATTTATTTAAAGGCTTTATTAACAAAAGAGCCATTGTTTTATACAGTATCAAACAATGGCTCTCTTCGAGCTAACCTCACGGAAATGGTAAAGGGTGGTCGTATCGGGACTGCCTTTACAACTTTTCACGTCCGTAAAGCGCCGATTCTCACCCTAATTTGAATAAATGAATTTCGAATTGGAATATTTCCCAATAGGTATCCTTTAGGTTTGATCTTATAAACCACTTTTCTGCTTCATTTAAATAGAAATGCATAAAATCAACAATATTATTTATCAATCCAAGGATATCATAAAGGTCGCACTTATTCACAATACACAGTAAACGCCAACGTTCAGTCAAACACGAGACCGGGGAAGTGACATCAAAATGTTTAAATCGTATTCAAGCACACTTATAACTCAATCTGATTTGACCGACACTTATTGATTTAAGGTAGCCGGTATGAGTGTAGGTGTGTTGTAGCCCGCAGCCCCCTTGACCCAATTATTGCATTGACACGTTTCCGAGGGAAGCTCGCGCCTCTCTCTCAGTTCCCTGGTAGCAGCCAGCTATGGCTAAACTTTACAATCCCTGTTGCCTATAAAACAACCTCAGTTGAGAGCCTTCATAAAGTTTATTCATTACACGACTTAATGAAGAGAAAGATGAGGAACATAAAAGCGAGGATAATGGTGGACGTGTTCGCTAGACAGCTACCTTACTCCAGCTTTCATGATAGGATTATTACGATAAAACTATACCAAACAACGTACAACATACAATTGTTCAATTGGTTTTCATCGATTATTTAATGTTATGTTTGCCGACACGCTATAATATTTATTATTCAGTGACATAAATGGTAGCAGGTAGCGAAGGAGTTCGAGGTCTTACCTAACGTATGAATTTATGTATAAGACAGTTTTAGGCATGCATGTAAAACATGCCTAAAACTGTCTTATATTCGTATAAAGATCTTTGGATAATTTTGTAAGTTATTCCACGTATTAATCACATTTTATATAGAATAAGTATTAATCCATCATAATTTATCACGCAGTTAAGTTTCGATATAATTATGCTGATTGTCATTAAACTTATATCCTGCAGTTTAGTATTGGGTATTACGCTGTATAAATTCGCATGCTCATTTAGGTTTGCATATGAAAACAGTAATATGCAAAACTGGAGGTGGAAGTACACTATGAAAGATTGTGAACTACTAACAAGGACATAATGCCAACTTTACATCGTGTGGGCAGATAAGCCTTGAAATTGTATCTACTGTGAAATAACGTACAGGCAGCAATAGACTTTGCCTTTTGGAATATTTCCCGAGCACCATTTACCTACGTTACATACCATCTAGCTTCCCTCTGTTGTCATGTTAGGTATTTGATGCCTCAGGGCACATATTTTTTGATCAAACGCGCTGTTCGCTACGGCTCGGCAATTTATCTGCGTCTATTTGGGGATAATCCGGCTGAGGGTTGAGTAACAAAGGTCATGCCATTGCTTTCGGCTTTAATAAAGGTTGTGTGAATTTTATGAGCACTTTATTCATATTTAATGTGTTTTTAATAAACCGTTAAAAACTACGCCAGAGGGTCGTCGGCGGTAATTAGGTACTGTCACTGTATAGGTATTTTTATTACATACCGAGTTTCCTCCGTGCCTCGGAAAGCACGTTAAGCCGTTGGTCCCGGGTGTCATTTGTAGATCTTTGACAGTCGTTAGGTAGTCAGTGGCCCAAGAAGTCTGACAACCAGTCTTACCAAAGGGTATCGTATTACCCAGTACTAACTGGGTTGTGGAGGTCAGATAGGCAGTCGCTCCATGTAAAATACTGGTATTCAGCTGCATCCGGTTAGACTGGAAGCCGACCCCAATATAGTTGGGAAAAGGCTAGGCAGATGATGACTGTATAGGTATTTTACTTTCGTAAGTGTATAGCGACAGTCAACCAGCTATAAAGCCTCTCTCTCTCTTAGTTACGTCTTATAAATGAAATGGTGTTAGTTAAGTCTAAACTTATAGGTAGGTACCACCCAACTCTCTCTTCATGGACTTAGAACGAAGCAATTAAAGGTCACACACACGCGTAAAAAGCATCTCCATTACATCTAAGATGTTCGAAGTGCCTTGTTGAGCACACAGACAATTAGATCGATAAACTCGCACGTGAACTACAATGGAACAGCGGGAATCCGTCTAATGCATCGACATAACTAGCTGGGATAATTGGCGGCTCCGTTTGCGTATCATATTACGTCATCGCCGACCATCGTGGGCGCACAATCAGCGTGAACATGCCTATTATTATATGGTTAATACCCCTATAATAATGGTATTATACCTTTACATAATCAAGATATCTCATTCTTATTTCAGCTGTTTACATACGTCTGAGTTGAACAGATTAATATTATTAATTAGCGTAGGAGGCTAAAGATCAACAACTTTTTTTGGGGTTGGCAAACTGTTTGATGGTCCTATTAAAACAAACTTTAGGGATAAACTAGCAAAAGTTTACACTAACTAACGTAATGAGATTTAAAGGGCACAAAACTTTGGGAAAATACAATATAAGTAGGCACCTAAGAAATAAATTGGATATAACAGAAGCCGAACTTTCCACACTTTCTTATTAGTTTATAGGCTGACTGTAATGAATATGAGTAAAGTGGGATAAAGCTGTAACGGGGTATCAGCGACTTAATAAAATTTTGTGCTGATGGTGAAGTTGACCGTAAATAAGGACAAGGATAGTTGCTGTTCCAACAATATATGACTCTATTAATGTCTATGCAGTTAAGTTTAACTGGCAAGGGAAAACATTAAGTGAGCAGCGGCACCTATAACTCATTTTCAAGAGTGTGCCAGCAAGTAAGTAAATAACACGAACAATTAGATGGTTATGTATGTTTCTTCTAAATTTCATCAAAACAACTGTAACATTATTGGAATTCGGTTTACCTGCTACAGACAGCTAAATCCATGTTAGTGAAATACATCATCAAGACGCAGGGAAACTTTCTAACATTAACATGCGGGCGAAAATGCGGTACATTTTCAAAACTAATACTCATACTGATACTGTTAGCCTGCGTCATCCCACTGCTGGGCCAAGGCCTCTCCCCATGACTTCCAGTTGCTACGATCCAGGGCTAATGTAGGCCACTGGTCATTTGTTTTGTCCAGCTCGTCTCATCATCTCCAAAACTAATTAAGAATTTTTTATATAATAATTTTAATCCCAAAAAGTATCTATCTATTGGTATTTTTAATTGGTGTACAAAAATATAAACTAAAGCCCTCGCTACTACTGTGCCAATGTAACTCCGACCGAGTGAAACAATTCAGCATCTAGATACATTTTAGGTCACGACTCGTCGGACGCTTTGGAGACAATCAATACATTATGTCAGACATTCTCAACTAGTTTACTATACTTATCTAGTTAGGTTTAAAATGTGGAACACTTGTTTCTGTTTGTTTGGTTGATTATGGACTAAGTAATCGAACTCAGTGACGTTAGTTATTTATCGGTATGGATTAAGTACATACTCGTAATTAATACTAGAATCTGTACGGGTATAGTAAAGTGATGGCACGCATATTATTTTGAAAAGTAGGTAAAACTTGCTCTACAGACTCTTACGTATCTAGGATTTAGGTCTCTAGAACAGAATTTAAAACATGCTTCTATGCTTGCTCGACTCCATTGTTTATTAAATAATTTATATTAAGTTATTTAACAGCGAACGGTATTTTATGATTTTTCACCATAAAATCGTCTCATTATGTCAAAAAAGCTAGTCTAATTCTAACACTGCTTTGTTGATTAGGTGGGTGTGTGTCATTTATCACTTAGAACTCCACGTAGGATTTGATTCATGACATTCATCATCTAACATATAATAACACCCGTGACCTCCGAAGAGTTTAGGACAAGTTACAAAACAACCCACATTCAGCAGTAAGGGACGTCTCATGCCACAGGGCGAGTCTCCCGGGACGAGACTTACCCATATTTTACCGAAAACTTACGGCTCCAATATTGGTTTTTACGGATCAAATGGATGTTCCTATTAAACGGTCATAAATTGAGCCGAAATGTTCCACAAATTCGTTTTAATGTGACTTTTATCCTTTATTCAATACCCAAACACTTGATCCTAACATTTAAGATACTTCTTAAGGCCAACGCACACCTAGCAGAGGCAGATCTTTCCCCAAAATAAATTCATACTTAGCTAGTGGTAACAAGATACATTCCAATGTTTTGAGATCGATCCCAAGGCATCACATGGGATTTTCTTTCGCGGAATTGAATAGCGCGGATGCCGCAGCGGGATGCGAAGGGAAGGTTCCGGAGGCAACGGCACGTTGCAAAGGCATGCTTAGGGATGCGACGATATGCGCTGGAATTCGCTAACATATGATCACGGGGCGAGGCAGTGTAAGCGGCATGCTGTGGCCAAAATCTCCTGTCCAGGTGTCGTTGGAGCGTACTGGCCTACGGCAAGCCGCGGGATGGCTCGGTAGCATGTCAAGGTACCTAATGAGCCGCTGATATCATCAGTGTGGCGCTGGCCGGTGGCAAAATCCCCAGCCCTGCCGTCCCTGGTGTGCGCTGGCCTATAAACGACTTATGTACAACTGAGGCTTTACCTTTGTTGACCTTAGATTACACGTTTTTTCCACTAACCTCATAACCTGTTATGAATTTCAACGCTAAATTATAATAATTGGTTAAATTACAACCCAAAGGATGATGTATAAAACTTTCTATAGTATGTAAATTCGACAGCCCATTTCACATCGTGTCGTCTACCTACCAACATTTTAAAAGGAAAGTCTGAATAACTTCTCTGACAGGGCATTACGTACTTTCCCGATAAATCAGACTCGGAACGAAGGACTTTCTCAACAAGACTGATGGGCCTGAAAGCCACTAATCAAGCAGGCTATTGAAGCGATATGTCTGTAGGCTCTCGCCTCCGTAATTGGCATCTCGAGTCATGCTCGAGCGAAGCGTCGTATATTGTCAAAGGACCGATGAAAAAGCGTTGTTTAGCTAGCTTTACTCAACCCTAAATTACCCGTCAGCCATCGGAAAAAATATTAAGTACTTTAGAAAGCGACATGATATAGACCAATTTTATGTTGTGAGAGTTTATTCAGGTACATAACGTAATACCCATCTACTTTCTATCTATATCCTAGATACCTGTACCGAACTCAAACGGGGTTCCTGCCGTTCCTGTATGTCATAAAGGTACTCGCTGTCCTGACGCTTTCAGCAGGCTAAAACGCTTTTAAAAGCATTTATAACGAAGTGACACCAACCCTAGCACGAACCAAATTGCCGACAATGAATTCAATTTTCTCTTATTCAGATGAAGCCATAGCGCCTCTGGCGTAAATTGAATTCTTCAGTATTTTTACAAGCCTAACAATATGCAATTTGAAGTCTACGTAAAGATCGATGATTGCTACGAAAAAGACAATTGCTACGAAATTGCTACGAAGTATATATAATTTGCTCCGAGATTTAATTACAACGAAGTAGAAATCATTAAGAAGTTTTATTTTGCCTTTCGTGGCATGCGTAAAAATTGCAGCGAAATATTAAACTGCTACGAAATATAAATTCTAAGTAGAAATTGATGCGAAATACATATTCAGTCGCTACGAAATAGAACTACTATGGAGAAGACTTCCCGAGTATGACCTCTATTAGCCCTTGTCCTCGTCTAAAAGTGATGGAGATAGAACAGAATAATGGAACCGTTTTCAACTGCATTTATTCTATTTCACGTCTGGCTAATCCTACTTTCAGTTGAACCCTGTGATGGATTTTTTACCCATTATCCGATGGAGTAGAGTTGACATTCCTAATGTGCAGAATGCACGCACAGAGAGTTCAGATGGTAATGCTAGTCAAACAGCTGATTCGTTGCTGGAGAACAGGAAGCTTATCGTAGATTGGAATAGTTTATCATTAAAGAAAGATATAAAATATTCCAATCTATCATTAACACTAAAAACGTGATATTTACCATGTTTACTACGTTTACTAGTGTTAGTGACCATGTCAGTTCATATATTCCAATTTACGTTCAAAAACTTCTAAATAATATCATATCGGTTATGGAAATTGTTTTTATTTTAGATGCTCAAACCAATAACATAATTATTACCTTTAATATGCTACTATGACTATCCGTATTACTACGTACGTAATACTTCATTCAATTATGTTGAATACCCTATTCAGATTTCACTTTTACGCTGGGATTACTCCACATTTCAAAAGCCTGAAAAGGGTGTACCTTGTGTTGTATAGAGAGGCCTACACAAACAGCTGCGAATAGTCTCGGGTACTTCACAACTTTTGTCAATGTCTACATAATACCTAACGTTATCCACAACCCAAGTAGGTAACATTAGATAAAGTTTGAGAACATAACCTTGCTAAGAACTGAATGACAATAGATAATTATCTGCCTTACACATCGATTCGATACGGACCTACATTACATACTTACATAGTAGGACATGTAATGTTACAAACAATCGATGGTGTGAAAACGTATGTTGATATGCAAATGCGTGTTCCATTTAAGTAATCGCACCAGCATTTCGGTTTTCAAGCCAATGCTGTTACAGCTGATAACACGAGATAAGCTCTAGTGGTTCGCGACAAAAACAATAGTACAACAGTTCTGCGAATTTGTTTCATATAGTTATTGCAAACTACAGATATATACACTTTTTTACATAAAAGAACCTTAGGTTTAAGATCTATCAGCGTTAGTTTTCTGTGAGCTGCTTAGTTTGAAGTCACGACATAATAATGCATTTAAATCTGACCTATCTCAACTCAACCTATATGAACGTCTATACGTTCATGTCGAGGTAAAAAAATAAGAAGAGAAGAATATTTATTAAGTAGAGATCTAATAAGTTGCACTCGTAGGTACCTATACCATCTATAGGGCGCGAGGTACCTAACCGAAGCGCTTTACGAATTGTACTACATCAAACAGAATTAGTAAGGAATTTTAACTGAGGACATTTATTAACTTTTATTTGTAAAATATAATTATGGATTCGGCGAATAAAAATAGAAGACGTGTCTTCGTATAATAGGGAAGGTCCGTAAGTTGAGCTAGATACACAACTAGATATCAATGTTATTATATGCGTGTAGTATAAGAAAGACCGCTCCTTCAAATCGAAGCTGGCTGTATACCTACAGAAGTATCACATACACCTAACTACATTAGGGCATCCAACTACTAACTCAAGGGCTTACTACGCGATACAACGTAAGAAAAATATTATGAAATACGATTATGGAAACTAAATAGATGTAAAATAAGGCAGTACATTACTCAAGGTGAAAAGGGTCTTTACGTGCGGAGAGTAAGCAAAATTAATGCTTTCACAACGACAAATATAGCTCTATTTTTCTGTATTTCAGTGGGTTACGTCACATACACGTCAACATGACGCACTTGAACCACTTTCCACCGGTCCGTGGCAATGAACATCGTAGGGCAACCAGAAAATCTGATAGGGGTCGTAACTTACAACACAAAAGCAAACGTGCTATAATGCAGCTAGGGCTTACCTTAAGTTTACATGAGGTTGTATAGTTTCTACATCGTAAGCACGTCGCGCGCAATAACGTGATATCGTGCGTGTCGGGTTTTAGTAAGAGGTGTAACCGCGTAGTAGTGCATGTCGCGGGATGGCGGAGGCGAGTGGCACTGGACTGGCATGCGCGGCCGCCCACGCTCGATACGCGCCGCGCCGCCGCCTATGCGCTACCCACAGTACCCACCCCACCCCCCGTACTACACCATAGCCGTAATTGAAATTTCAGAACGGGCAATCCATTGCGCCATAACTTTGAACGGAAACAAGTATTTTCGAAGGGACGTATACCGAAAAATTCAATGTAGTTGAATCAGATTAATAACATCGCCCTTACAGATTTAGCTATAGACAAAGGTATCGGTTTCGGTAGGCTGTAGTCGCAGGCAGCTGATGACATTATTGTATTTTATGTGACACTTGTAGATTGTTAGATGTTAGTTTGGTTAGAAGATTTTAGTTAAATAAAGTGCAGCCACTTTATTCTTTCATAAATGAAACACAATTAGTAATAAATAATTGAAAATTTATTAAATAGAAATTGTTTTACAATTTTACAATCCAAAAGCGTTTATTTTCCTGTGTCTTCTTTGAGAGAAACAGTTCTGTTGAACACCACCTGTGAAAAGAAACATAAACTGCTTTCAAATCTGTATTCAGAAACATATTTTAATAATAAGTATTTACTAACTACCTATAATGCTATCTAAAAAGTAATGGTACTAAAACAGGCACTTACTAGCACGCTGACGACGTGTTTTTCTGATGATGCATCTATTATAATGGCCAAATAAAACTGATCAATACTGTCGTCTCTGGCTATTCGTGGGATGAGGATCTTAAAATTATCCAACGTGAATACAAATTAAAATTGCAGATCGACTACTTACGTAGGAGTTTGGCAAGAGAGTATTAATTATGCAAATAGATTGTCTAATCCACAAATAGCAAAGAACGACGGTATTACTTGAACGTGCAAATGTAACTAAAACATGAAACGCAAAACGATGCATAAAACCGATAATACAAAAACAAAAATCATTCAATATGCAAGTTTCGAGTAAGTGTAAAGACTCACTTGATTGGATGTGGTATCAGGGTCTACGGAGAAGAAGCCGATCCTCTCGAACTGGAACTTGTCGTACACCTTCGCTCCTCTGATGGACGCGTCGCCGTAAGCGTTCACAACCTTCAGGGTGTCTTCGCGGCAGTCTGATATGAAACCGCCCGGCACCTCGCTCGGGTCCTCTGGGTTCTTGTGTTTGAATCTAAATAAACAAAAAAATTATCGGAACATGATTTTTGAAGAAGTGTCTGCACTGAGGATCGAGTTTTGACCGAAACTTTAATTAAGAAACCGTTGCGTAAGGCGTATGTACAAATTTGCACCGATTTTTACTCTGAAACTAAAGGTTTGGTTTAAGTCGGCCGCCACATAACGGTCACAATGACGGCCGTCATTTTCATGAAGGTCAGTCAATGCTTGGTTTGTGGCGACCATCGTAGTCTTAGGTCATACTTACAGTGGCTCATATAATCTGACTTCGATGGTGACAGGCTCAGAGACCCAGTGGATGAAAGCCTTAGGCTTCTCTGCTGACTCAGAAGTTTCCGCTGTGCATTCTACTTCGACAACTTTGCCGAAAGCATCCTTGATCATCTTAGATACCTAAATATACAAAACACATTAAATAAGGTTTGTTTATACATTATCAGTCTAGGTGTTCCTAGCTGGACTCCAGGTGTCCGCTTTGTGCGATGGAGTAGACCCAGACCGTACCAATCAGGCCCATTGGGGCTTGGCGGATGTCATATATTGTGTTGGATTTCTTGTGTTAGTTCTAGAATACCAGATTTATTATGTTTTTGCTTCACCGGTTGTCTGTCTTCGGTGATGTAATAATTGCACTAAGTAAAGTGTGTCTCTGCCTGCATTTTAACCTACGACTTGCAAGCCGAGGTAGTCACCACAGGCCCACTATCACCAAGCTATTCACAAATAAATATAACTGAGAGCCCATATAAATGTTTTACTCAAGTATTTATAGCTGTTTCATTTCTATTGTAATCGTAAAAAACTTTCAGTTTTTGTCAGTCTTCCGTTGTGCAAAAGTTTTTGTTTTATAAAAGCCACTTTTAGGAACTCAGTATTGGATTCTAATAATACCAACGGGAACAATTAAGTAGGATTGTTTTTGTTGTGTTATATTTTTGAACTTTTGTTTTTGTTATTACTGAAGTTCTATATTTACCTTGATGACGTAACCCGCATGTCTCAATCCCACAGTTTGTTTCAGGGTCAGCCGTCGGTATCCCTTCTCGGGTTCTTCTTTGAAGTCCGTAGTCTCGATATAAATGACGTTACTAAGTACTACTGTGTGAGACCCTTTGTCTGGTTCATTGGGGAAGTCTGGTACTGTGATTTGAATTGGTTTGTCACTAGGGAAGTTTGTTATTGTGATCTTTAATGGTTCTAGTGCAACCATAACTCTGAAACAAAATGCTCAGTTTACTGACACGTGTGGAAAACAATCAATTGTAAGATAAAATTTTTTCGACAACGTGTGTCTACGACTACGGCGTGCTTCTGAATTCCATCGAGTTTAGTTTAACTGAAGTATCTATTAGTAGAGAAGAAAGACCTCATGTATAACAGAGCTACCACCACAATTATTTCTGCTGCGACGCAGCGGTGTAATATTTCAGTCTGAAGGGTATGTGTGCTGGTAACTTACAGGCACTTAAGACATTTAGCATTTTTCTCTAGAATGACAGACCCAAATAATTTGTCAGAGAGGATGACCTGTTAGTTTGCTATCTCATTACATAAACAGTGCAACAAAATGTATCCTCTAACCTTGATACTAAGAGCTTGTCAAGCTGCTATCAATGGTAACCTTGAAATTAAAATACATGTTAAACTGTTCACATGTCATGATAACATTATCAGTCAGGATAATGGCGGAATAAGTAATGCCTTTTAAAATGACATCTATAATGTAATTGCCTTTGCAAAAGTAGGCCCAATTTTGTAAGATAAACTTAGCAGAAAACAGCGCTACCAACTATAGCAATAACGGTACAGGGGGATAAAGACGTTTAATCCCCCTGTACCTGTACCACCGCTCTCTTACGAGATCATAATGTTATGTTAGGAAAGGGACGTACCGACAACAAAAGTAAGTATGACACCTAGGTTTTCAGCAGTAACTATTTTAAAATAATGATGATATGAGAAAAAGGCTCGTGGCTAAATAATAACAGCCGCTCGGATCGATCTTTAGGTTAAGCCGTGCTTGCCTAGGTTGGTCTGTGGATGGGTGAGCACCCATTACATACAGAGTTTCCTCCGTGCCTCGGAAAGCACGTTAAGCCGTTGGTCCCGGGTGTCATTTGTAGATCTTTGACAGTCGTTAGGTAGTCAGTGGCCCAAAAAGTCTGACAACCAGTCTTACTAAGCAGTATCGTATTACCCAGTACTAACTGGGTTGTGGAGGTCAGATAGGCAGTCGCTCCATGTAAAATACTGGTATTCAGCTGCATCCGGTTAGACTGGAAGCCGACCCCAACATAGTTGGGAAAAGGCTAGGCAGAAGATGATGATGATGTGAGAAAAATACTTGGTCAAAGTACAATCGAGCGCCTCTTTAAAAGTGGGTGCTAGAGCACCAAGAAGAGCTCTACGTACTTTTCCTATTTACTTTCCATTTTGAGAGATTTGTGTTTGGATGGTATAATATTGTCAGGTAGTCCGTTACGGATTTGTAAATTCGACAGTTATTAACCAATTTGTATTTAGCTTCATCTGTCTTATGAACCGCCACACAAAATCTAATTTACCTTGACGTTTGAATGTTAATTCGGTTGGACGCATCACAATGTGTGAATCAAGTACAGGATAGTCGGTGTCAATTGCACATTAACTGGTGAAGCATATATTACGGGTGTCTAAGGACAAATTGCTGAGCATACCTAGCAGCTTCCCAGATTCAAGGGGTAATGATTTAGGGTTGGGTCTGGCTGATACATAATATGTGGAGAATTAGTACGAACGTGGCGACAGAGAGTACCCCCCACAGAGACAATGCTTTTAAGTTTTATACAACCGAGCTTTGTAGTAGTGCACCTATCATTACATGTTGTGCACCTATGATGTTTTCCCCTATTGGGTTACCCACTCCGGCCGGTTGAACTTCATCACCTGTCACTCAAAAGTTTTTAAATGTCTTCCGGTATACAAAATAGGCAAATACTTTCATGGTTACACTTGTTACAACTCTATACAATCGGGCGTTCGTGTTTCCGGAGTAAGACGACTATTGCTAAAGCACATACGTTTTCTGGGAGATCTGTAAGTACATAAGTTACAGAACATTAAATGAATTACCTTGGTGCAGTATTATTGAGTACATCCCTAATGCTAGCATCCAACATGGCAGGATCCACGGCTCCCACTGCGCCGGTGACGCCCAGCGCCGCACAGAACGAGTTGACGGCTGAGGCAGGCACGCCGCGTCGTCGTAGAGCCGTCAATGTGTACAGCCTAGGGTCGTCCCAGTCTACAACAAGTAGGATATTTTACGATTAGAGAACGAGCTCGAAATGTTGATCAAGTCTTGATTGTTAAGTTAATTTACGAAGGGTCTTGCTCAGCTGCATCGCGTATTATTTTGTGTATTTTTATCTATGGGCCTCAGTTGCCTGACAATAAAATGATTGATTGATTGATTATTTATCTGTCTATGTTATCAGAAGAGTCAGCCTGGGTTAGAAGGATGCAGCTTTTTCTGGTGCGATTGTCACGCGCTAAAAATGACAGCCGTAGGATTGTAACAAGGTCAATAACGAAAGCAAGACTGTTCACGGATGCCATAATTCGCCACATGAAACTTTCCGTTGTATCAACCTTCATGGTCGTGGTAGATAAGGTCTACTTACCATTAACAATCCCTTCATCAATGAGTTTTGCAATTTTCCTCTTGGATACTACGGTGTAGTTCACATTGAGGCGACCATACTCCCATTGTACAGGGCAGTAGATGCCGAGTGCATTGCATAGCCAATAGTATGACGACCTGAAGAAAATGAGAGAAAATTCCAACTTAATTACCTTTGCAGAATAAGACAAGTTAGATGGTGACTTATTAATCTGATCAAGCATGAGCTCTCCATATCATTGCGCAATCAGAGCATTAGTATGTATGTATTATACATTAGAAAATTCTTAGCTAATGGTATTGCCATTGGTTGCAGTGCCGCTTTATCCCACTGCAGAGTAAAATTGCCACTACCTTCTCAACACACTTCTGTTCACAGCAAGACTGCATATCTAGGCAAAATATAGACTTCGAATCAATACCAACCTTCTAGATTGGAATTCCTTAGTACATAACGAATGAGTGATGTGTTCTATACTATCACACAGACAATGGGTGTAGTCATAGGTAGGGTAGATGCACCACTTGTTGCCAGTGCGGTGGTGGGGCTTAAACCGGATCCTGTATGCCACTGGGTCTTGTTTGCCTTCTTCAAGGGTAATCTTCATTCGCAGGGTTGCATCTCCTTCATCGATTTTACCATTTTTCATGTCCTGGAAAATTATTCCATTTTCGTTATTCTATCCTATGTTTTACAAACTGTGGAAATGCTCTAAATTATGAGTGAATTTGTTGCTATACCCAAGTTGAGTATGGAATCTAAATCAGATTTTTGGCAATCATTGCAGTTTGGGATTATAATAAGTTTAAGGTTTTATTATAAAATAGTAATTACCTCAAACAGTTGCAAGCTTTCTTCAACAGGCCTGTTCCTCCATGGTGAAGGTGGTGGATTGAAACCCTTGATTTCCTCAGACTTCTGGTGACAGACGTATGCAAGGTCCTTGCTGATCAACTGAACTGCCCACTCATATAGCTGATCAAAATAGTCTGATGAATGAGTGATTTGGTATGGGGTGTAACCTGGTAAGGCCATTACAGTGTTTATTAGTATTCACAAAAAAAGTGTCTACTATTTATCTTTATATAACTTAGTGACATTTATATGAATGTATATGCCAGTCACATAATAACTAATTGTCCAGTTCTTAATCAACTAAAACTTAGTGAACATATAAGCTCTTTCTAGGAAGTCAAAGAACACTATGTGGTTTCAGTCAGTAGAAGTCTGATAGTACTGTTCGCCCACCCTTGGGCAGAGCAGATCCATGAGGATTTCCACACAAAACAAAAAAAGGTAAATATTAAAGGTAAATATTTGTCAAAGATGTGTCACTCACCTAACCACTCCACCATGTCTTTGATACCAACAAAGAACTTCTCTTCCTCTTTCTCTGGGTTGGTGTCATCATATCTCAAAAAGCAGACACCGTCATGGGCTGCAGCATACCCAAAGTTAATATTAATAGCTTTTGCATGTCCTATATGCAAAATACCATTAGGTTCAGGAGGGAACCTTGTTCTCACTTTCCCACCGGTTATTTTGAGATGTTCTTCCAGTAACCGTTTAGTATCATTTGTGACAACATAACCATCAGACTTGAAGTTCTCTCCAGGGGCATGGAAAGGTAACTTTTTCATCAACTCAGATATGGATGAAGCTCCACCAATTTCATCAAGTGATTCAGCATTTTCAGATTGTTTTGATGCTGAAATCATAGAGAAGTAAAAACATCAATGTTGAAACTTATCACACACACTGTTATTACTACACTGATTAAAGGTGAATATCAAAAATATCACAAAAACCTAAATAATTATAAAAGTTTAATTTGTTTTAACAATTTACCTTTATCATCTGTTTTCTTTGCTTTCTTTCCTACATCACCTTTAGGCTTCTTTTCAGCTTTTGGTGGAGGTGCTAAATCAGCTTCTGTTTTCGGTCCCAATAGATCTAAAATCTTAAACACAAAACACAGTTAATATTATATGAAAATTGTTACATAAAGAAGAAGACTGCCACGTTGATTGAGTACGACTGCTGAACATGAGGTTCTGGGTTCGGTTTCCAGGTTGGGAAAAATTTTATTGGATTTTTCCATCAGGAATTTCTCAGTAGCAGCCAAGGAGTTTGGATTTGTGTCTGGTTGATAGCAATAGGCTCACCCCGTATTACATGGGATAAAAATGGCGTAAAAATGTGGATGTACTAATAGGTACACCCAGTGCCTAACCTTTCGGGGATTAGAGGTGTTGTGTTATGTTGAATAAAGCATTCTCATGAAAATCAATCATGTTGTTTAAGGTTGTAAAACTAAATCCTCACCTGAACATCAACTTCATTCTTGATAGCTTTCCCATCAGCCCAAGGTAAATCTGCTCGTACTGCTTGCATGACATTACCAGCATTAAACCTGTACCTTTTTTCTAACAACTCGGCCTTGTATTGAGCCATATGTTTCTCCACAGCCTGCTCGACTTGCTCCGGTGTCACAACGACACCAACACCGCAAGCCTTCTCAAATGCATCAATATCCACATTCGCTTCATTTACATGGCTGATAAGGTACTCCAAAGCTGCATCTACTCTGAGAGTCGAGTCTAGCTTGCCTTTGGCTATGAATTCACATACGAAAGGTAGTTTGGCGGCGATCTGCGGCTTGATCTTTGTTGCCAGATGGTAGATCAGCATTCCAGCGCCACTCGGCAGTTTTGCTACGTCCACCTGAGTAAACAATAAAATTATACCTATAATTCTACGTATAATAACTTGTGATACAATTATTTGCCCACGTATTCTTAAAAATTGAGCAATTACAAGAGAATTTGAAAGTTCTAACCTCATTCAATGCGGCAAGTAGAAACTTTGTGACAGTAGCGTTTTTCAATGTTTCTTTTGCTTTTTGTTCATTTAAGCCCAAAAGCTTAAACCTCTCTATAGTTTCTTCCGGCGTCATGTTGATTTAAGTCACAATTTATTATTTTGAAAGTGAACACGAAATACTGCTTGCCTCAGAAATTCGGAATGACATATGACATTGACAGCTGACGGATCTCACAAAATGACAGCTGATTCTGACAGTAATTGTAATCCGTTTGACGACAAATTCTTATGAGTGCTCTTTACAACTAAGTGTTCTCTCACACAAACTGTAAGCATAGCACAACATAATCACACCTAATACTCCCGAAAGGGCGTATTAGTACACACCAAGGAACTTATATACTAACAAAGTTCCTTGGTACATACATATTTCGCCAGTGATGTTAATGCTTCGTAAGGGGTGAGACTATTACCCATCGTTACTCGGCCTTGTTTAATGAAAAGGCAATAGGTGGAGCTGTATTGACACTGAAACTAAGTCTCGTCTCCTATGATGCCCTCTGTGCTCCAAAACCTGCAACAAAGTGATCTTTGGGCTACCAGCGATTACGACACGGAAACGCCATAGAAGTGGCGAAGTTTCTGCCATCAAGAAAAGATGTCGTGCTATGGATTATGAAGAAAAATGAAATTGAATAGAAACCTTAACACGTTTAAAAAACCGGCCAAGTGTTAGTCGTATTAGCACGCACACGGGGTTCCGTAGCACCAAACAACATAATAAAAAAAATTTGAAGGCTCATTCATGCATATCAATGAGCCTTCAAAATATTTTTAAAATAATTATAATAATTCAACAGCAAAACTAAATTTAATTTATTGATGTTTGTGTCAGTGTAGCCTTCACCCGTTTGATTCCCACCTAACAATTGGCGACAGAATAATAAAACGGGTGTGACTATGTACCTTTAAAAGTGTTTAATATTAAACCAAACTGGTTCAGCCGGAGGCACACAAATGTTGGTTACAGTCGTCTGTTGTCACTTCTGCAGGGGTAGTTACTCCCCTGCTCTGACTTGCTCAGCACACCAGTGGCGAAGCGTCACACATATGATATGCAATTTATAATACTAAGAAATTAAATTTATAATACAATGCAAAGATATTTTTACAATCTTCTGCAGCTTACACAATTACATGATAATCAATTAGTTTGCCACTATGGTTGTGGAGCAGGACCAGCATTGAGCCAAGCATTTTTATCATCCATGTAATCCCCCAACAAATAATATCTTGCCTACATAGTGTGCGTTTTATACAAGATTTCAATTTCGTCTCATTTAGTTGGAGATATTTATTGTAAAATTTTAAACAATGCCCCATGAAAGATGAGTCTACTTTAGCTAACCTGAAACCGGGCAGAACTAGTTAGCTCGTGTTTCTAGTATTATAGTCTAGGGTCTGTCACCTCTTTTACTAAATAAAATATGCAGAGTTTACCTAACATACATGAGGTTTTCATAGATGTATTATACAAGGTACTGTCATGATGTTAATTTTCTTAAACGGTTCTCTTCGTGAATCGTGCCTACGTAGATTATATGTACGAGTATATGGCTCTGATGGCTCTTTTCTGCAGAATATGACTCGATGTCTGCAGCCCGTCTCAGTAGTAAACTACCGTATTACATGATACTATGAAAATAACTAAAATAGACTAGCCTCTTAGTAACAAAAC
This sequence comes from Noctua janthe, assembly GCA_910589295.1. Lineage (NCBI taxonomy): Eukaryota > Metazoa > Arthropoda > Insecta > Lepidoptera > Noctuidae > Noctua > Noctua janthe. Next base: position 9,821,983 of record OU342560.1, read on the forward strand.
AATCCGTTTATTTACTAATACATCAGTAAATTACCTAACGGATTTTTGTAACAGCATGTGCTGCTGAACTCAGCCGTCCTGCAAGAGATGTTAAATGAGGACCCCGTTGTAGCCTTGAGTTGATCGTAATCCCCAAGAAAACAGTTTATCAACGAATTCTAGTTTCTCTTTGTACTATACCACAATCACTACTTTTGACATTTGGTAGAGCAAATCTTATGCAATTAGTTTGTTTTCCCATTTAATACTAAATTACTAGTGGTAAACCAATTATGAACCTGCAGTAGGGCGTTATTTACGTCGTCAAGATTTGTAGCACGTCTGTTTATCCTAAATATTAAAGAAGTATCGTCAGCAAACAACACCATTTGCGGTTGGTTTTTAAATAAATGGTGTAGTTCATTAATATTTACTAAAAAGAGGAAAGGGCCCAATATCGGCCCTTGCGGTACACCTATTTTTACTTATAAACCCACTTAATTTTTTACTTGCCTTACCTCAAATACGATTTTACTAAAATGAGCCCAAGTTTACCTTAACCGTAATGCTCAAGTTACAAGAGCAAGGTTTCGTGATTTAAGCAACCAAATGCCTTCGAAAGGTCACATAAGATTCCTATGGCATCTTGTACCTCTTCTCACGCAGTAAATATGTGTGTTTAAATAAATTTACACCGGAGTCAGTCGTACAGCGTCCTCTGATGAAACCATACTGTTGCTCATGTAAGATTTTTTTTGGTGTTAAAATGATTGAGTATTTGTGCATTACCTTTCCAAACACCTTGCTGAAAACCGGCAACTCGGATAAATAAATGCAGACACCAATAAATGCAGTTTTAGTTTTCATCAAAATCGGGCTCGAGACTCCCTTGAGTTTTTTCGCTATTTCTCATCGTTTCGGATTTTGGCCATCTACGTCCACTTCAAAAATTCACCCTGTAGGTATATAGATTTGTTTTCGCTAGAAATAACATAACACATAGCTTTGACAAATCCAAAGTGATGGCTCATTGATCCGTGAATATAATTGTGCAACAGTTGTCTCATCTCATTAATACCAAGAAGTGAACAAGAGCATACTTACACGCCTACTGATTCTCGGGAAAAGATCAATAGAGCACTTTAAAATCAATCTCAGTCATCTTCATTTGGGTTTCGTAATTCAAAACTGCGACCGTGAAAAAGGAAGACTTTATAGATTTATCGTTAGTATTATACATATATTGCAAGTTTAGTTTGCGTTCCTAATAAAGGTACATATATTAGGCCGAAGGTATTAAATAGATTTCTAAAGGATGATTTCCACCAAACGGCTCGTAACGCATCGGATCGGAACGGATTTTACAATCTTTTAACGATATTAAATCGTGTACACAGTATTTAAAATCTATATTACCAAGCCTCGCACAGCAGCTTGATCGCGGGCGTCTTAAGCGACACACGATCGTAGCCGAAAGAACGTAGGGACGCGCGATCGGCTCTGTTCGCCTGTCGTCGTATCCGATCGGATCCTTTCGGCTGTCTACACGGTAGGAATGAAACTATTTGACTAGGTGCAGAAACGGATACGGTCTCAAATGACGGTACGGAGCCGGTCGTATGCGTCCACATCCTACTGGACGCGATCGGCTGTCGCCGCATCTTCGTGTCCTTTCCGATTCAATGCAAAGCGAGCCGTTTTGTGGAAATCATCCTTAAGTTCTAACAGAAATTACATGAATCAAACTTGACCGGCTTTTGTTCTTGTTCCTGAATAGAAACCAATCATCCCTATACGACATCAATGCGAGGATACTAAAACGAATGCGTTTTAGTATCCCGACTGCTAAATGTAATATCTGATACCCTGACTGCAGAGACATTATGAAAGCCAGTCTGAACCCGAAATTAGATTTGGTAGGCAAAGGCAAGTGCTCTAGATTTCGATGAAAGGCACTTACACACTTAGGTGGAGCATGACTTGGGCTAGAACATTGGATGTACATAGCTATCTACTTTTGTCGAGGTAGCTAGTATGTTCCCAGGGGATAACCTCCGACCTCCTCGCGGGCCAACGCTGATACCCCGCTGATATAAATAACGGATTGACGGCTACAAAATACAAACAATACGACCTGTAACTGTAAGCAGGTAAACCAAAGGTCGTTCTGAGGTAACCGATATCCATCATTACAATCTTGTGGGTCAAGTTATATCGAACAATCGTAGGTCGGAGAAGAACGTAACTTGATCCTCCTGCGGAAATTAGACCATGTAAATTGAACTCCGTTTATCATAACCAGGGGCCTACGCATCGCAATGAAGTCAATATTTAATCACACGAATTTCGCGTTATCGATAAATCGCTATAATAACATGAGAGAGTGATGATAATCCCTAAGCAGATAATAATTGATGAGGGCAAAGATCGATACCTGTTGCTATTGCTGCTATTACTACCTGAGGGTATTAGGTATGCAAAAATAATGAAAATGTACGTCATTAGATACATGTTTGTCCACGTTCGATAAGAAAGAACCGTGGGATGTAACAGCTGACTACATGGTTCCCTGCGTTACCCGTGTACCTACTTTAACTGAAACAATATGAGCTTTCAGGAGCATTAACTGAGGCTCGCGCAGTGGACCTTGTCCGTTTTATACATATCGGTCCATGCCTACCTCGACCAAATACCGTTAAGTAAATTACACTGCGAACTCATCGACATATGTATTGTGTGAGCAAACAAAGTTATGTGTGTTAGGATTCAAAATCAATTGAATTAATGTACGTAATTGAATTAGACTGATATTTACTTTTGCTTGTTTCACTATTTACATAAGGTTTAGCTATTAGATCAGTAATTAACTGAGTTAAAATGTTTGGTGACCGTAAAAAAATAATTAACTATACAAGATTTAGTTATATAACTTCACAAGGGTACCCCCGCATCTGCCTTTCGTTTGCGTTTACCTAGCCAGCGTAGACTTGTTGTATCTTCGATACTATCACGGTATTCGCGGTCTATACAATTAGTGGCGTTAACGCAGCGTAAAACTGGCGTGAACGTGGTGTGATCGCGACGTTATGCTTATGCTCTACTAGTGGAGTTGTCAGTGTTGAGGCAGTTTCTATACTAAGTTTTACTAACTATTTACTAAGTTTTATTACTAAGCAACAACATCATGGTGGTTCCCACAAGTACTTTATACCTAAAAAGTGCAAACCGTTGTTGATTTATTTATTTATTTAACTGTTTATGCACACACAGAAGACAACACAGGAAAATAACATTATAATATATGAGTACAAAGGTACTGCTTATTTCAAAAGAAATTTCTGCCAGCAGACCCGCAAAAAGGAGAAATGAAAAAGAAATGTAGACAATAGTGTGTAACAGGGAAGAGAATAATGTGAATAATATGTGCCTTAACTAACTAACTTATATAAATATACATATAGGTAAATATTAATATATACTTATATAAATACATAATTCTAAGATATATAAACTAATAAAAATATATATGTATAATATAAATCATAATTGAGAGGAAAGGTAATGCTCTTTCACTCTGGTTTTAAACAGTGAAATGTTCTTCAGATCACGGATGCTAGGCGGAAGTGAGTTCCACAACCTTACAGCATGGACGGAGAAGGAGTAGGAGTAATAGCTGGATTTATGAGGATGGGATTTAAGTAGGGATCTAAGGTGCGATCTACACGGTGCGTCCGTAGGGCGAGCATATGAAAAACGCTCGCGCAGGTAAGAAGGATAGGACGGGTTATGAAGAATATTGAAGAGGAGACATAGGATCCTAGTGTTCCTGCGAAGGCGGATTGGGAGCCACTTGAGTTCTTTGCGAAGGTGAGAAACGTGGTCATATTTACGGAGACCAAAAATAAAGCGAATACACAAATTTTGCAAGCGCTCAAGCTTATTTAATAGCTCCTCGGTAGCATCCAGGTAGCAGGCATCGGCATAATCTATTATCGGCTGAATAAGCGTTTGAGCCAAAGAAATTTTAGCCTTCAAAGGCAGGAGACTCTGAAGGCATTTCAGCGAATGAAGAGAGAAGTGTACCTTACGGCTTACCTCATTGACTTGAGCTCGCCACGACAGATAGGGATCAATAGTTACACCTAGATCTTTGACGGTATCTGTATAATCGATGCGAACACCATCGAGGTACAACGGCATCAAAGATGCAACAACGGCCGCACCACGAACAAATCGGCTGCCTATGATCACGGCCTGAGATTTACTTGGGTTAATTTGCAGTCCAAATGATTTAGCCCAGGCGCTGATACCAGCCAGGTCATGATTCATAGCAGCAATGGCGGAATCAGCATCAGCTACAATAAAATGCCGATAGAGCTGCAAGTCATCTGCATAAAGGTGGAAATTAGAAGTGATTGCACTGGTGACCATGTTTATAAAAGTTGAAAAAAGGAGAGGAGAGAGAACGCTACCCTGAGGAACACCCTCGGTGAGGCTACACCAATCGGAGAAAGTCTCATCAAGGCGGACACACTGAGAGCGTCCCCGAAGATAAGAATTGAACCAAGCTAAAGCAGAAGAAGAGAAATTTAAAGATTTGAGGATACCTAGCAAGATGTCGAAATCCACTGAGTTGAAGGCACTACTAAAGTCAAGCAATACAAGGACGGTAAGTGACTTACTCTCCATAGCCCAGCGGATATCGTCAGTTACTTTCAAAAGTGCAGTGACAGTGCTATGACCCGAGCGGAAACCAGATTGGAAAGGGGATATTAAAGAGTTTGACGTCAAGAAAAATGTTAATTGTTTATGAACTAAGTGCTCAAAGACTTTAGAAAGAAATGGGAGAATAGAAATAGGTCTAAAATGGGATAGCGAGGAAGGGTTGTTAGTTTTAGGTAAAGGTATGATGTGAGCCTGCTTCCAAACTGAAGGAAAATAGCAAAAGGAAAAAGAGTGATTAAAGATGTGAGTAAGAACAGGAAGTAAAGAGGGAAGGATAAGAGTAACCATTCTTGAGCACAACTTATCGTTACCGACTGCAGAGGATTTAATAGCAAGAACAGATTTCTTAACGTCATCCTCAGAAAGATCGCTAAGGTTAAAAGGAGAACATTGTGGCAACGGCAATCTGGAAAGGCTCTCCAGGGTCACAGCTTTGACAGACGAATCGAGAGAAAAGGGAAGGAAAGAGAAATGTTTATTTAGGTCGTTGAGGTTCACATTCTTGCACTGGTTGGTAGGTGATTTGCCTATGCCTACAGACTTGAGAAAGTTCCAAACATCGGAAGAACTACGGTTGTTGAGTTGGTCGTGGATATAGCGTCTCTTGGCATCTTGACACAGATGACTGCAGCGATTACGTAGCGATTTGTAATAGGAGAGATTCAGCTCTGAAGGTCTGCGCTTATATCTACTCTTAGCTTTATCTCTTCGTGCCATAAACTCTTTAATTTGTGTGGTAATCCATGGTGCAGGGTTATGTCTCACTTTGACACGTCGGATGGGTGCATGCTGGTCAAACATAAAGGTTGATTGATAAAGTACCTAATGAAGAAACCTAAAATTACTGGTTAGTGCCGTACAAAAACTCGTTATGTAATCATTATGTTCGTATTTAAGAAATACCTAATAATATTTATTGGTAAGCTTTTCTCTTGCGGTGAATGCGGCTTAACTTAATTCAATACACCGCGCCTTTCAAAGGCCTCTCCCTGCGCCACAAAACACGGTCCACAAGCCGCCCGCAGCCGCACAGTATCAATGGCATTCAGTAGTGTATTGGTGACCACTGCAGCTACCATTAAATAGATGAGATATCCTTTATGAATAGGTACCTGTGCCGTGGACTTTGGAAAACAGTTAGGTAAGTTCCAATCGGCACCGTAAATCAGTACTAACCATCCATAATATTCATACTTCATATTTATACTTACTTCAGGAAACACAGGTATACTTACTATAATATTATAAAATGCGAATGTGCCTCTGTCTATTTTTAACCTTTTCACGCCTAAACCCTGGTACGGACCGTTATTAAATTTTACAGATAGGTAGCCTAGGATCTGAAGACTGATATAGGCTTCTATATTCCTCTGGGATATTTGTGTTATTAAAAATGTTGAAATAAAAAGAACGGAATGTTGTAATAAAATTGTAATGCGAAAGAAACTCTGTCTGTGTGTCTGTAAGTTACGTTTTTGGGCCTCTGATAACGGCTGAACGCCTATGCTGGATAGACGGATCTGGGTTAGCTCATGGAATACTTTTCTCCGGTCATCCATGGGATAAAACAGTTGTGTTTCCATCATGCTATCCGAAACTGTCAAAGTTTCCCAATCAACCTTGAACCTAATGTTTTAGAGATAAAGTTGAAAATCTATTAAAGATATTTGACAGATTGTAGTAGCTTGATAAAATAATATTCTATTCTGTAATTCCCGACCTCCGCGTGGGTGAAACAGCGGGATAAAGCAAGTAGTCCATAAATTAAGATGATTTTATTAACTTAGTACACACTGGTTGAATCGATTCTAAATGACTTGCGCCATTTTTGACTAGTTTTCATGATCAGAATAGCTAGTAAACGCCCAACCCAATAAATAACATTAGACCTAGTTTATAAGATTAGCTGTAGACCGAACATATTTTCATGACCTACTATTAATATTTCAGCACTTACTTATGAAAATATTTTCAGATGTGTGGATATATTTTCGGTTATGTGTATCGCAACCTCAACTCATGCTATAAATCTCATAGCGTTCGCATTCAAAGTCAATGGTTTATTTGTAAGTCTAACTAGTAACTACTAGTTCATGAAATCGTATAAGTCTTGTTTATCAATGCTCCTTTTATATTATACTACGTACTCATATGTACTACCTACCTAATTCATTTGTTAGTAGGACATTATTACCTGTGAACTATGCGAAACGGAGGAAAATATGACATAATTCGTAGGCGAAGTATCCAATATGTCCCTTTTATTACTATATTGCGTATCCCGCTCATTTATTAGGTGATAGATATTTTTTGTGTAGTGTGTGGTTATGTCATATTTATATGTCAAAAGATTATTTATCACAGTCGATGAGGCCAAGAGAAGACAAGGACAGACATCTCGGTACCTAGAGTGTTAACACCTCGTTTTTATCAAAATATTTGGCAGGTAGTCTGGCATTGCTGATGCTACAATAGTAAATCTACATTTATGAATTAATGGAAGACTTTAAGTTCGGTGAACCTGCAAGTTCACCGAACTTAAAGTTAATTCAAAGATTTACAAAAGGTACCTATTTAGATTGATTGAAAATGCGTAATATTTATGTAAGTCTTAATAGGGATCATCACGATTATTTCAACTGTCCTGGCTACACTCGCATCTAGGAAAATCTAAAATCTCCTTCATAATACCCAAGTTGGTATACCTTGAAGGAACAATTCTAAACCTACTTAGGGTTGTGTTAATCCAGGACATGGTCTTTTTGAGTACAAACATCATTCAAATCCTAACAGATTCGTCGTTCGAAAAACCGCTAATGAATTATACCCATGTAACAAAAATATTCCGTAAGTAATGCACGTTTTAAGGAAAAGTATGATAGGATCCCAAAACTAAAAAACTCTGATACGAAAAGGCTGGCTGATTTCATCTGAAGACTTTCAAATGAATATTATTAAAACACTCTGAAACTTATTACGCAGGGGAGTGTGCTGATGTGTACGCGATGACGTATCTTGCTATCTAAGTAGTAAGTTTTAACATAAAAACAAAAATACACATCCTCTTCGGTATCGCAGAGTTCACGCAACAGCCCTCTCGGCGAGGCGAGGGAGGCATCGACAACAATAGTCATTCGAGCTGGGCCCGCGCGCGATCCGCCCGCTCTCACCGCACTCACACCAAACCATCATAATTTCTACTTCAAAACATACGGAAACGGACACTATTTCCATCAACACGTATTCGTTATTTTGAAACACTCGGCTAATATCCGCGAAGACGCATAATTTATTTTCATTCATAAAATTTTATATTCAATTCAAGGTGTTTTTTAACTTTTGTTCAAGTGTTTTCATCATATTTGTGTGAAATGTTTCTACAACAATTTTAAACTTTAATCGTAAGTACTTTTGATGATTTAAAGTCTAAGTATGTAATAGTATTTTAGAGTAGGTAAATGACAATAAACTTGAACTTAACCTACTTTCTTAGACTTCCAAATAACACCAGGCTTTACAATTTGCGCTAATTGGCCTCTCCAAAACATCGAGAAATACGTTTTATGGTAAACAAACAAACGTTCAATTTTCCCTTTATTTTCCTATTAAAGCCGAAAAGTGGTTAACCGCTTTTGTATCTGGTTGTACCCGCTTAATTAATGTCAGAGCTGTAGACGTTTTATTTCCATTTACGCAAAATGGCTTTTCGATAGAAATTACATTTCGTCGTAATAATTTAAGAGATTTTTCAAATAAGCGATATTTTTTTAACTTTTTGGGTACAACCTACTTTTACATAATATATAGCCCTATATTTGGGTTAAAGTTATTCATTCCGTGTACGTGCAGATTTAAATTAAAATAATCTCATAGCAGATTCTTAAATGATTTCACGTTATGCCAAAATAATAATTCAGAATTTTTCAAAAATGTTTCTGAGCAAAGATAAGCAGCTTATGCAAATAAATATCAGCTACTCACGCACGGTATGAAACAATTAAATATTTCCAAGAATACCTACCGCTTTTCTTTTGATCAAGATCAGATATTTACGTAGAATTTCTGGGAAATTTTTACATGGCCAATTTACTACTATTACTCATTTCTAAATTGCTCTCCCAGATTAGGTTTTTATTTTATTTTATGATGTGGAAATTATTATTTTTTTCAACACATACCTACATATTAAAACAATATTACCTACCACAAGTTCACGGGATACTTCATTTTCGAAAGCTGTAATAATTTTATCTCTAAGCTATCTCTACAATTTTAACGGAATGGTGCTTGTGCTACTGTGCTGTTGGTTTAAATCCAAATAATAAATTCAAGCAAGGGTTAACGTTCGAACGTTCAGTCTTTGAACTTCTTTCATAAAGATTTTCCAAGTGAAAGGAAAGTGGACATTGACTGACTGACACATTGACACCGAGATTAAACACTTGGGACTCGAAGCAATAAACTGTTTTTATAATGCGGTAATTGCAAAAGTACCCTTGCATTATATGTACATGTTAACGGAAAAGTATATAATTCGTCATTGTATACAATTCCAAGGAAATGTGTATAATTCCTAAAATAGATAGGAAATTTATGATATATTAGGTCTTTACCTATGAAATTGGAGATTTGTATGAAAATTTTAATTTTTTTTTTTTTTATTTTTTTTTTTATTTTATCTTATCTAGCTTTTTTATCTTTCCGATTTGACGCAAGTGCTTCAATGTCGTTTTGACACCAAGACCCGTAGCAAGCTCAGCCGTAGATTGAGTTGGATCCGTTTCCACTACCGTCTTCAATTCTTCGTTGTCGACAATGGTTACCAGCCCACCGCGAGGCTCATTCTTCAACTCAAAATTTCCAGATTTAAAACGATTGAACTAATAATGGACCGTGTTTATGCAAGCAGTGTTAGGCCCGTACACGTCGTTAATATATCGTGTTGTTTGCGCAGCGGTTTGTCCACGTAGGAACTCATATTCGAAAATTGTACGAATTTTCAGTTATCCATGGCGCCAAAAACTACCACAATTTCACAAAAACAAAAAACTATCTAAAAACAAATGACTGAATTTGAAATTAATAGAACACGGCTTTCGAAAAAAAATTATTTGAATTTCGAATTGCGCGCCAATCCACAGATAATTTAATCTGAAAATGCTGGTTATTAAATCTCCAATTACATAGGTAAAGACCTATTATTTTGTAAAATGCACTTTTCCTAGGAAATCTATACATTTCCTAAATAGCGATCGGAAATGTATTACATTCTTGATGTTTTTAAGTACAGCGGGGATAGCGGTGTGGGGAGCGACTACACACAGTCGAGAGCGTCTATTGTACTCCTATTTTTTTGTTACCCTAATTACCTACACACCACACCAACATAAACAAGGCATTTAGCAAGGTAAACTTAGTGTGCAAGAGCGAGAGAAGCGAGCTCGGGACTTGGGGCTCCCCGACTCCGGACAGGTTAGGTTCGAATGGGGTGGCGGGGTCTTGACAGCAAGCGAAGCGAGCGAACTAAAACCCCGTCATCCCCTTCATGTTAAGTTACTTTAAACCCTGCAGACAGAAATAGGAGCCCCGCGTAGCGGCGCTACTTCGACTACGCCTTATTACAATATTTTGATATTTACCTTGACGTTGATTTTATTTTACCCGCGCTGGGCCCGCGTGGTGGATTATAGCCCAATCTCTCTCATGGAGAGGAGGCCTATGCCCCAGCAGTTGAATTATAGGCTGATTATGCTTAGGCTTATGTTTATGATTTTATTCGTGTTTTAATTATTTTATTCACAGAGAGCATTCGTTTTTTATATACTTTCTAATATCATGTCGGAATTGCATACAATTCCTAGGAAATACATACATTTCACAAGAAATGTGTGTATCAAACAATCTTTGAAACATTATTTTACACATTTCCTAAGTAGGCTCGGAATTGTATATATTTCTAGGAATTCTGTAGAATTCCTAGGTTTCATACATTTCCGGGAAAATATACAAAGATTTGAGAGCAGCGGTGGCACAGTGGTGGCGGCCTCGACTTGCGACTACTTTATATATTTATTTCATCACCACTGCTCTCAAAACGGTGAAGGAAAACATCGTGAGGAAACCAAAATATCCTAGAAACAAAAATTCGAAGACATCGCGTGGTGAATTATAGCCCATTCCCTCTCATAGAGAGGAAGCCGTGTGTCCCAGCAGTGGGAACATTATGGGCTGATTATGCATACAAAGATTTTGCTAAACAAACTAAAAAACAAGCTCAAATATTACATGTCATGAGAAAGAGTAGTAACTTCAAAAAGGACTTGTGACTTACGGAAATACTGAATACTTACAACGAAGTAATTTCTTTTGCACAAAGAATAAAATTCTTTGCGCTCCCTACAAGTAAATATTCTAGTTTTTTCTGTAAATAACTCAAGCAAGAGTCAAGAAAGCCCCTGCAACTAATCCTAAATCTTTTCACTCTGTTTCACTGTAAAAGTTTGTTAAGAAAGGTTTTGTGTACCCATCCGAAAACTGTCATTTCTAAGAGCTTTTTAATGGTTTTTAATCAAGTATCTTCTTCCTCGCCCATCTACATAACGTTATCCATTCATCGTTGCCCGCAATCATTGTTGTAATAGATTCGTTCATCACGATTTACACCTCCTAGCTAGACGGATAGATAGACAGAGACGTCGGACAGAGCTGTTGCATTTTATACAGATGTGAGTGAGGTGGAATGGCAATCTGCAGATCTGGAGTATCACGTCATTTCTGTTGTTTCGCTACATTCATTTATCTTTCTTTTCACATGGTTTTTTTTTTATGTTTGTAGTTTGCGTCCAACATTTATTTATTTTATTTATTTATGTACACACAAAATACTCAACAAGACATAACATTAAGATAGAAGAGCACAAAGGTACTGCTTATTTCATGCGAAATCTCTCAAGGAAAGTAGGATTAGAAATGTAGACACAGTGTGTAGAAAAGACAAAACAGAAAAATTGAAATTGGAACTTAAAACAAAGTTATACCTATATAAAATAAACATACATACAAATATACACATATAAAATAAATACTTGTACTGTAAATATTTATACCTATAATATATATCCAGAATATCACAGTATAGAGGAGAGGTAATGTTCTTTGACTTGCTTTTTGAACAAAAATAAAGTTTTAGAGTCACGAATGTTAGGCGGAAGTGAGTTCCAGAAACGTACTGCGTGAACAGATAAGGAGTTAGAATAGAATTCAGTTTTATGGGATGGGAAATTAAGATGATGCCTGATGTGGGATCTACACAGAGCATCAGAAGGACGGGTAAACGAAAAACGATCTCGCAAGTAGCTGGGATATGCAGGGTTATAGAGAATGTTGTAGAGGAGACATAATATTCGAGTGTTCCTGCGAAGACGGATAGGGAGCCACTTGAGTTCCTTACGGAAATGAGAAACATGGTCATATTTCCTAAGGCCAATCACAAAACGAATGCAAAGATTTTGCAGACGCTCCAGCCTATTCAACAGCTCCTCAGTGGCATCCAAATAGCAGGCATCAGCGTAATCAATGATCGGCTGAATCAGAGTTTGAGCTAGGTAAATTTTGGTTTTAAAAGGCAAGAAGCTCTGTAAGGATTTAAGCGAGTGGAAAGAAAAGTGCACCTTACGACTAACCTCATTCACCTGAGCTCGCCAAGAAAGATTGCTGTCTAAAAAGACACCAAGGTCCTTAGCAGTTTCAGCATAGGCAATGGTCGTGCAGCCTAGAGATAATGGAGTCAAAGATAACAAGTCAAGTGCAGTGCGATAGTATCTGCTGCCTATGATCATGGCCTGCGACTTAGTAGGGTTAATCTGTAAGCCGTACGACTTAGCCCATTGGTATATACTTTCCAGGTGATTCATGGCACTGATTGCTGATTCCGCATCAGCCAGCAAGAAATGTCGATATAGTTGCAAATCGTCCGCGTAGAGATGGAAGCTGGAAATGATAATTTTGGTAACAGTATTAACGAAGATAGAGAAAAGAAGAGGAGAGAGAACGCTGCCCTGAGGAACACCAGCAGTAAGATCACACCAATCAGAGTAAATCTCTTCTTGGCGAACACACTGAGAGCGACCCCGAAGATACGAGTCAAACCAGGCTAACGTAGAGGCAGAGAAGTTAAAAGATTGAAGGATCCCAAGAAGGATGTCGAAATCCACTGAGTTGAACGCGCAACTAAAGTCAAGTAACACTAAAACAGTCAGAGATTTATTGTCCATGTCCATAGCCCAGCGGATATCGTCAGTAACCTTCAGGAGTGCAGTAACAGTACTGTGCCCAGTACGGAAGCCAGATTGGAAAGGGGAAATAAGGGCATTAACTGATAGATATCTGGAAAGTTGACCATGAACAATGTGTTCGAGAACTTTGGAGAGGAAAGGAAGAATGGAAATGGGTCTAAAGTGGGATAAGGAAGAAGGATTGCTAATTTTTGGAAGTGGTATTATGTGAGCCTGTTTCCAGGCTGACGGAAATATACCAGAGAATAAAGAAATATTAACAATAAAAATAAAAATTAACAATAACATGTTTTTATTCTAATGAAGGTTTTTAAAGACGTTGGAAATTACGTAGATACACTGTATGTAGCAAGAGTTTTGGATATTGTTAATCTTATTATCCGGTATCCGATTGATACCGCACCGGCCTTGTACTGAATTTAGACCCGAGTCGCTGTTTCTCATTTAGAAACATCTGATGATAAATCCACCCATCTTTTAGGAGTCTGCGGAATGTTCCATTAAAACAGAAATCTAACGTATGTGTGTTTTTTTTTCTTCAGAATATTAATATCCCGTTTCCTGAGTAAAAAACATATGATTCTATTTAGTCCGTCAGTTAGATTATCGAAAAATATTGGATACGTATTTTTTGTTTTATCAAATCACTAAAAATTGACGAAGATAAAACGCATCAAAGATCATGAGTAGGGGCTTGTGACGTTACTTTCCGGTAAAAAGTGTACCGACATGTGACGTCACACGAGTTTTCGACGCGCTGTCTTCATGTTCCAGCTTTGACCGCATAAACTGAAATGAATAAAGGTAGGTAGTTTAAGAAAGATATTTTGGTAAAAGCATAGATCTAGCTCCGCATCCACGCAATATATTTCCACTTGACAGCGCTATGTAAATGCGCATTTTACGTGGCTCGGAAAATTGTAGAGGCATTTGTTTTCATCTCTGCCCTTGAAATACAGTCACTTGTTTCTATTACCCCCAATCTTAAGAGATTTCACAATACAAAATGCGTAAATAAAGGGACAGTTATGTTATAAACGTGAGATCAAATTAATTACTAGAAAATGGGTGCAATTTATGTATGCAAAAACCGAGGAAGTTTCTTATGTGCCAGGAACATGCCGTCGGGATGACCTGGATTATGGACCCGCATCTTCAGGACCTAATTGTCAGTGGTTTCAGCCGTCCCTACACTAGGGAAAATTCGTATGAATTCAAGTGTTTCTCAAAATTTTCGGTGTTTCTACAAAATCCGTGAAGTAATCTGAACAACGTTAGTTAAGAAATAAACTTCAGATTATTAATAAAAGGCAGATATACATACATACCTAGACCTTTATATACATAGACCTTTATTACGTCGGTACTAGGTTTTCCAAACATATAACACATTGGTACGTCTTCGAAGTAGACCTGTCCAGGTTCGCATTTAGATCCTCCAGGTAGCTAAATATTTTATGAAGTTATAAGAACACGACACGTTTCGCGTATAAACATGACCTATATTGTGATGCTACACAAGAATTTTTTTTTTGTTTTCTTCAAGGAAGTAACATGAAACAAGTGAAACAACACAATCCAAAACCGACACAAAATAAAGCTTTACGTTTATTTGGGGTTATAAATTGATCGATGCATAAAGGTGATACATTATTGGTATGCAGTAAAACAGATACGATGAACATAAAACATATCACAGGCGGGAACTTGAGCGCAAACCATGGCAAACGAGGCCGTTAATTTTTTACGCGATTGCAATTTTGCGGTCGCCACCATCGATACACCGTGGGGTATAAAACATGAAGGTTGTTTCGTTAAACTACTTTTTATCTTGCCAGATTTGGTACAGGTACAGGATGAAGATACCCCAGGTATACTTGACTGAGTTTCAAGATTTCATTGGGTAGAGAAACGGTGCTTCATTTAAGCTCCTCCCTTTTTGCTGTATCTTGCTAAATATACTTACTACTTGCTTCGATAACTTTTAAGTAAAAAGTCATCGAACCAGTAAAAAAGGTAAAAAGTTTTATCCTTTAATACTGGTGAAATAGCTTTAGACTGACATTTTAACGCTATAAATAAGAAGTTCCTTATTATATCCAGGGTCGGACTGGCTATATTGTCAGGGTGGCGTTTGCCAGCCGGGCCCCAGCCTGCGCGGGCCCCCCACGAGCCTGTCTTGCGGGGTTTGCCGGAAGCCAGGTAGGTAGCACAGGGGGCCCGCGGCTCAGGATTTTTAAAAGTTTTTAAAATGTATTCTGCCTGAAACCACAGAACTAGTAAGTACGTAATTAATTGTAGCGTCAGAAACACACTCAAACTAAAATATTTTTAAGGCTAAAAATGAGCCTCTGAGTACTCGTACTACCGCTACAAAGTTACAAATTTTCTAAAAGCCAACGCGCGGTTCTTTCTTTGAACCCTATGAAAAACTTTTACCATATAGGCTCCTTTTTTCTGCCCGTAGATTGGCACTCCTATTGGATTTTCACGTGATCGACCGGTATAGACAGAGGCTTAATAAATTAGGAGTCCTTGCCCCGAGCCCTCAATAGGCAATTATGACATGACAAGGTTGCAAAAAATAGAGCTTGTTGAGATTTTGATCTCTTACATATCGGAATTTATTGGAGGCAAGATGTAAAAATTTTCGAGCTCGCTTCGCTCGCTCTTGCACCCTACATTATCTTCAATCTTTATTTTGTCTATAAGTCGCCCAAGTAACTCCGGTAGGTCGAAACAATTTTATTCTAACCTGTCCAAGGCAAGGTGTCAAAAAATTTCGAGCTCGCTTCGCTCGCTCTTTAGCTTATTTCCTTTTGCATCTTGCCTTTGTCTGTAAGTCGACCAAGTAATTCCTGTATGAAGGGTTCAAACAATTCTAGCCTGTAAAACGTAGGGGGGGGGGGGGGGAATTTTCGACCTCGCTTCGCTCGTCTTGGAGGCTTTGTTCTTAACATTGTGTCCCTAAGTCGACTAAATAACATCTATTTCTATGGAGTGGAGAGCCTAAGTATTAGTTCCTAGTCTATAATATATTTGACATTGTTTTAGAGATATTAAAAAAAAGGTGAGCAGAAAAATCTCCTCTTTTTAAAAATGAGGATTTTAGCTTCATATTTGTTATATTATTGGAATATAATTGGAACTGCACTTAGGTACCTAATAATATGTATCATTTATAATTATTAATTTGTATATTTTATTATTTTCCGATTTTATCCAATCTACCATAATCCAGTCTCGGGCCCGGGCTTGTGGGAGCCACCCGGGCCCTTCCGGCCCTGTTCGACCCTGATTATATCTCTATCCCATCCAGGTCAGCAGCCGATGCACTTGTTCTGTGGGAAGTGGCCACTAGGGTATAATGACTGCTGTAGTGGCGATGAGCACCACGACTTCACCCAAGACTTCGCTCGCCAAGCTCGTGCTGTATCCTAAGCCTAAGCCCTTCAAAATTATGGTGTTAGGCCAATCTGGAGTTGGGAAATCAGGTAACACCTTAAACTGGAATAAATAGCAGCTAGTCTTCTCTTGTAGTTTGTAAGGCGTTTTATTATTAATGCCCAAGAACGTGTTCCTATAAATAGATTCAAATTAGTTTTCAGGGTTTTCAAAACATTTCAGTAGGTGTTTTAAACGAAACCTAATATCTACTATAACAAAAAATATTTGTAACTTTTAACTACAAGCTCAAGTAAAAGTTACAACTCAAACTCCTTTGTGTTACGTAAATATTTTGATCATTAGATAACTTCACTTTCAGCTCTTGTTGTAAGATTCATTACACGAAGATTCATCGGCGAATACGACCCCAATTTAGAGAAGATCTACGCATTCCAAACCGTCATTGATAACGAGATGGTTTATTTTGAAATATTGGATTCCGCTGGAGATTCACATGTAAGTTTACACACGGACATAACATTGTGTATTTTATTATACAAATAAAAGATTCAGAATACAATTTAATACCGTAGTCTAAACATTTTTCTTAAATCTCAATACACACGAAATCTATCTCTTATCACTCAATTCAGCACTAAACAAACTGATATTGGTTTTGTTACAGTATGAAAATAAACACAATGATTCATGAATGTATTTTTATTGCACTCAGGAAAGTGAATACGCGAATCTCGAGAGCAACATACGTTGGGCGGAGGCGTTCATCCTGATGTATTCGGTCACGGACAAGTGCTCGTTCGACGAGTGCCACCGGCTCAAATTCCTCATCAACTACAACAAGAGGCGACGCCGACTCGCTTCCTCCATGAGGGTTAGTCACGCACGGTGGCTTCCAAGAAGAGTGTTAGGTTCCTTGTTTGCGAGACAAGATTTATTGCTTGTCTGAGGGTTTACGAAGAAATAACATTTATTAAATTAACAATGATATAAAAATCATCCTGGAACACTCAAATATCTAATTCGTAATTTTTAAATCAATTCAGGTAAAAGATTTCGGTAAAGGTCAGATTTTTCAATTAACCATAATGCTACTATTTACGTTCTTCGCTGCGTGTTGAATAGTCAATCAATTTTACCGCCCGTCTTTAGATACTTTACGTGACGGAGGTCGGTAATGCACATCAAATCACCGAAATGCTGAACACTGAAAACCATTTCCTTCCTTTTATATTCAATTAGGTACGGCCACTTTTTTTTAACGACATTAAGGTTTAACTTTATCAATTTCGTAGCGCCAACACTACTTTCGCACTTACTACATATTATTAGATAATTATTACAAAGTCGGTGTTTTATTGTAAATACATAAGTAGTATTCAAAATTTTAAACATTTAAGTAGGTAATCGATTGTATGATAATAATCCAATTTTGAAACTCCATTCCTACGCTATTGATAAGGCCTTTTATAAGGCTTCAGTTTATTTTAAAGGAGGTCGAGTGATCTTGTTTCAGGCGACAAACGATGGAGAAAATAAATATAAACAGTGGAGTTTGTATTAAAGGATCGTGCTTCGAACGAATTGTGTTCTTTATTTTATTTTGGGATCCTTAGTTGGCCTGAGACTTTTGCGTACTCGCCTTTACTTATTGGTCCCATGTAAATATCTACGAGATAATAAAATCTGATAATATCTGAATAGGTACCTCCCACAAAGGTAAAAATTAGGTACTTAGATTGACCAGCTGTCTCCGGGCACAATATGTAAAATTATAATATTACAAATAATGTTGTTTATCATTAGGATTCGGTTTCTAATGGAAGAATGAGTTGTCGCTAATTCAGTATCAGATATAGACTTCCAAGAATCAAAGAATAAATTAAAACTTGAATCATGTTCTTTTCTGGATTGGCTTTCAATGAAACATACCTAACACATTTACAAGTCTTGGGTCAAAGCCAAATCGGCTTAACAAACTTCAGGAACAGGTTGAAATGTTAGGTACTCACTCGACTAGTTAAATATTCAGGAAGAACTGAGAAGAATATATCAATACTACAGTTGCTTCTACAAAAAAATAAAATAGCTTCGTTTTGTGAAGTAGGGTAAACGCTTACAGCTATGAATAACTTCTTGAAATCAATAACCCTAAGGCAGTGTTTACCTGTCTATTATGAAAAATTATATTTTCATCGTAGCAATATCTACCCACTTACTATATGTCAAGCCACAAGACTATTTAATATGGATTTTCATGAATGATTCTTGTTTTTTGGTGGGTTAGTGGGCCTTATGCAAAGGGATACCAACTCCCAATATTTACCACTAAAGTTAAAGCAAAATCGCCACCGTAATTTTGGAAATCCCCCTAAAAAATAAGGACACTTTATGTTTTGTAACATTTGTCACGGATAGATTATTTAATTTAAATATGGAGCCCCTAAATAAATCACAAACTCACTTATTTATCTCCTAAGCTTGGGGGGGATTACTAGGTACTAAGTTGTACCTTGCTTGTACGAGTTGCTATCAGCTTGTAGGTACTGAAACTGCTGAAGTAGCCCGTCTGGTGACAATAATGAAAAACACAATGTTGTAGTAAACTGGTGTTAGAGGACGCTAACGTCGACGTCGGCGTCGCTTCGATTATGAATAGTTAACGATCAGATAGGTATATACAAATACGCTACAGGCCCTCTGTTTGTCTTCCGTGGTCCGTCACGCAACGCACAAAGTCCTTTTACAGTTTATTTATCGCTAGCTACGGTTTGTGTAAAAATATATGTTATGTGTGCAGGGAAATCATTTAAACCTCGTGTTAGCCAATGTAATAGACAGCCGTAAATAAACTATGAAAGGACTGTAGTTATAGCTGCCCTATGAATGAATAGCCTTTCTTTCCAGGACAGTGCCATAGAGACCCCGGTGGTGATGGTGGGCAACAAAGTGGATCAGGTCGGCGACCGCATGGTCACCACTGAGGAAGGCCAGCGACGCAGCAAGGAGATCGGCTGCGTCTGCTTCCATGAGATCTCCGTTAGAGAAAGTATTGATCAGGCAAGTACCTAGTTACCTACCTATGTACAGCATCACTACAACCCTCATCGTTACTGGAGCTAGTCGTAGTGTGTACTTTTTCAAAGAAACTATACATAAATCAGGATGGACTTCATAGAATTAGAACGACATATTAAAAAAAAAACCACAGCTAAGCAATTTTTAGTGCTTCTCCTCACAATTACAGTAATAAATTATGTTTCGACATTCTCAACAGCATCATTCATGCATGTTTCAAGCTTGAACTACTAGGTACCTGCCTACGCCAGGAATACACACACCTAGACGCGAAAATATTGTGAGTCAACTGAGTAAACATAATATTTCTAAAAGTATTCAGAGGAAATTCGCTCGAATGCTTTTCCGCTAAACTAGATGCTTATAAAAGCCATGTAGGATGAAAAGGATTTTCAATTTTGTTAAAATGGAAAATACTATCGTATTCCCGACATGCTCTTTTATTATTTCTATTTTTACGAAGCTACGCGAACGCCATAATGCGTTTGATGTAACAAAGGTATTAATTTCCTGTTGCTTTTTCTGTGTTATATTCGTGTTTTGTAATGCAAAGTGCAATTTAGTTATTGTAGCATTCATGAAAGGGAATACCTGTCATTTCAATAAAAATCAACCTACAGGCAGGCATCAGCGTAACGAACTCTCTACAGCGCTCTACAGTTTGCATACACGTCGAGAAATGTACGTTATTCTCTTGTATTTGCCTTTATCGGCAAACATCGGAAGTGCGGCAGCTTGGTATGTATGTCCGCTTGGGAAATGTTTCCGCGCGAATAATCCTGTTTCCGCACTGTCGCCCGAATTCGCATACCTCGTCCATGTCAATTACGCCTCGGCCAACATAAAACCAATATGCTGCCATGTTTCAGGTTGATAACGTACTCGTAGCTATATTTTACATATTAGTATTCTGTTAAAGAACATATTTAAAAAGTCTGTTACTGCAAATATAGGGAACGAAGAAAAAGGAAAAAATATACCCGATTGATCACGCGTATAATAGTTACATAATTTTTTTTTTAATGGTTTTATTAGCTTGAATTTATGTGTTTAGTCCTCTATGTATTTACACGACGAGTTTTTTTTTAATAAGTTTATGAGATATTTTCTGTTTCACGTTAAGCCGTTGGTCCCGGGTGTCATTTGTAGATCTTTGACAGTCGTTAGGCAGTCAGTGGCCCAAAAAGTCTGACAACCAGTCTTACCAAGGGGTATCGTATTACCCGGTACTAACTGGGTTGTGGAGCTCAGATAGGCAGTCGCTCCATGTAAAATACTGGTATTCAGCTGCATCCGGTTAGACTGGAAGCCGACCCCAATATAGTTGGGAAAAGGCTAAGCAGATGATGATATGAGATATTTTTCTGTCCTTAGGGACCAACTAAATTTATTTCGACTTAGGTATGATTCGAAGAACGAGTATTGTATGTAACAAAGGCAAGGATTGTTACACACAATAGCATCTTCTTTATGAGTGGTTTGACGTGGAAAAACTTAGAAAGAAGTTTTTGTATAGTATACGTATGTACTTATATTCGGATCACGGTACCTCAAACGGTACGCGCTTTATCTTTCATCCCACACCAAGCCGAACATTCAGTAGAATGGAACCCTTAAGTGGACTCTTCATTAGGGGAATAACACTTAATGGCTGAAAACAGGGTAAGTCAATGTAGATTAACGATAGCCTGTCAACAATTTGTTTTTTCCAATATTCTAAATGAACAAAGAAATCCTATATGCGGCGGTACTGTTAATATTGTTCTCCACGTTTGAAGAATACTCATGCAGAAATTAAGGGCACATAATCACAATTAGACTTCATTTAACCTTATCTTCAGCCAACATCGGTAGTCCATGGTGCTGAGAAACCACGTTTATTTTTATCATGTGAATCGAACTATTTGCGGTCTGCAAAGAGTTCCTTTACCTACTTTAACAGTATTTAGATGATTAAAGTATCTTTGAAATAAACTTAAGACAAAATAGGTAGACCCAGTCCCACTCCCCTACCACAAATTCGGAAACCCTTGAATGAACTTAACCGAATTGGTGGAGTTGACGAGGCTTTGGAGCTTATTTACCTAAGTGCGTATCTACTTACTTAGTTACTCACTCAACAGCCGTGTGGTACTCGTGTAGAGTAATTTAACTTTGCAATCCCAACCAATTTATACGTGAGGCTGTTGCTGACATATTCGATTTATTGTGGGGTGAGCCGGTACAAAATTATCCGTTACTTCAATCAACTCAACTTTTCAAACACAAAATGTTCCGTTATAATATACTTCAATAGTCAACCTCTCTTATTCTTGGACCTCAACCGTCTTAAAATATTTTTTTCAACTTCTATTCTTAGAAGTTCGGTCTGATCTTTGTTTCCGGAAAATATTTACCGTTTCGCATTTATGATGGGACTTTTTGTTGAAGTTTAATAAAGTTTCCAAAGTTTATTAATTAAGTTTAATATTTATTAATTAACCAACCCTCGCCTTCTGTTCGATAAGAAGCACTTGTAAACAACGTCTGATTTTAGTAAACAACCTGTACAGATTTAACTATTTTAATCCTGAGTCAGGAACAGCATTTAAATATGCATTCGTGCGGTATAACAGCTTGTAATAGAAGAAGCTTCTGTTTTTTTACTGGAAAAAGATTGCTTCTTCCTGTTGACATACAACACGATACCGGTTACTCTGTTTTATTTTTATCATTCACCTCGTAGGTGTTAGTTAAACGGAGCAGTGGGGCAGCGAGTTTTATATCATTTATGATATGTGACACCTAAGTGTAGAATACGTAATCATTTTTTCGATGCAGGAGCTGACTAATTACAGGATATTTTATTTTATTATGGATTAGGTTTAGCGATACGTTCTAAATGGTTTTATTATAAATGCAATCGAGATACTGATATGCCCAGAAAAAGGACCTTCGCATTTGTCGCCAACTGGCTTCGTATAAAAGCGATCCATCATAAGATTACCGTATCAATCCAAACGAATCTAATAAATGCACAAGTTTATTTACTGCTCTCTAACAAGTTAACGAACCAGGGACCTGCGCATAGTTGATGTGACGAACTGACGGATGCCCAAGACGGCCATAAAGTTTATAATTATCATCAAATTATTTATAGCTAGTGTACGACTAACGAATACGCACTAGCTTGTGCCCGCAGCATCGTATTTTAGATTCTAACCTAGATACCTGTACCTGTTGTTTAGTCTATCCTTATGCCCATCAAAATCCAGTGTGACAAACACACCAACTCACATTTATATGTATATTATTTTAGTTAGGATTAGGATGACTAAATTTTTGTCCGCTAACGAGTACCTAATGTATTAGTTTAAGTCACTTTTTATTTTGCATTTAATAAAACCCTGAATTTCAGGAGAAATGGAGTTATAAAATATTTACAAGAGTTACAAACAAACAGGATCTAGCAAACGGTTCACTTTTCAAAACAGATGGTAATCGTATCTGAGCTCACTTCTGAACTTTATCTCTTCCACCGCCGCAGCTTGAAAAGATACAGAGTTAAGTCTACAGTTTCTTGTAAACTTGAACAAAGTGCTCCAGTAGAAACCCTAGAAGGATGATATTCGGCCACAGCAGTTTTTTAATTATAGCACTGGTAAAACGAGGTGGTGCTTACGTTATATTTTATGTTTGCACCTAGGTGTGGGGTGTGTTCCGTGACGCGCGTCGTTTCTGGCGCGTAAGCAACAAATGGTTCAGACGCGACGGCGACCGGCACCCGGCGGCGCTGGGGCGGCCGCTGGCGAGGGCGTCCTCAGATACCACACCAGACACCAACGCTGCACCACCCTTCTGTAAGTAACCATTTTCCTCTTGGCCAGCTACACACTCAAGCAAAAGCGATTGCGGAGAAAACAAATGAAAGAAGTGGTTCAGAGAATGCCTCGATTACATTGACGCGACGAACGGAGGTAAAACCGAAAACACAGGCAAAAGAAAATCGTCACACCTCACCCGCCTTCGTGAGAGCAGGTACTACAGTCAACCACTTTTCAACCTTATTCAGGACATAAGGGTGAACGACGAAGTGGTCGACCGTCAGTGCGTGGTAGTACCTGCTCTCAAAAAAGTGGGTGAGGTGTGAGGGTTTTCTTGACGCTAGTCGAATCGCTCGCGACCGTTAACGGAGCCCTAAACCTAAGCTTGTCGACATATTATAAGGGATATTCGACTGCGGCGTTGATTTCGATAAATTGAATGGACTTTGCTCGTCGTTGCTTTACTTCCATACATCCGTAACCGTATTCCAGACGTGTTATGAAACCGTACTGCCGTTACACCTTTCACGCAATCCATCCGCGTTCCTTTGGTTTGTCTCGTACCTTACTGATAGCATAACAAGCTCTAAAATCTTGCCTCATGCGGGAACGTGTCTAAGCTAAATTCTTTTGTAGTGTTTATACAAAGTCCCGAAAAGGTTAGGTAGGTAATATTGAAACAAAAATATTGTCGGGTAAATTCCAACATAACATCCGGATTTGAATGTTCACGTTAAACAATAACCCTGTAAGACCTTTTCAGCCTAACGAGACTCGTGGGAAATGATAACTCTTTGGAAACAATACAATTGTCGCGCATTATTGAAATTGTGTGGACTGAAAAAAAAAAACGGGGAAAGAAAGACAAAAAAACCCGTAATTAAAGTGATTCCCGCCTACTGCATTATTCCTAACCAGTTTTCCAGTAACCCTCGCGATGTCTCGAACGGATTAGACGGTTCTACGCCGACATGTCATGTTCGCTACAACCCTGGGATATATTCTAGGGACTTATTATCTCGGTTATAATAATGCGTCCGGCTTTAGGGAGGCGATATCTGGGTTGTATGGGACCCTTGGGAATGTACGGTTTTGTTCGTACTAGACGAAAATCACCTTAAGAAAATATCGAGGAATTCCTAATGTAGGTTTAGTCTAACAATCTTAGGTAGTGCGTCGTATGAAAATGCGTAGCCTTGCTAAAATATGTGAAAGAATGATTTGAACAGTAAACTCTAGGTCAATTGAAATTTTTAGAACCCATAAACATAAAATCTAGCAGCTAGATCAGCTGTAAAAACACTATGAAGAGCTTAAACGTCTGTGAAGTATTTCCGATAAAGTTTTATCATACGCATTGAAACATCTGTATTCTGTACCTACTAATGCATCTAAATATAGGATTGGCATGGAAACATACAAACCTAACAACATAGGATTTCAATATCGTTCTTATATACCTACTTGTAGTAATAATGTAAGCACACGGGGGAGGCACCTTTCCATTCATTTATTGATACAAGATTTGGAATAAGTGGCTACTTACTTATACTTTATTGCCAACTTCCCTAACAGAAATGAAGTAGGTATCTCCCATCCCCTCGTATATTTTTTATTCCATTGAACTGCTTTGTGTAGTGTTTTGCTACACATGTAGGTACACTTAACCACAATTGGATCTGTTTTGGCTTCGCCAAAATCTAGTTTGGGACGTGGGAACAGCAGAGTGAAATATGGCATTTCCTCGTTCATGAAAATCTTAGAAAGAGCCTAAAACATCCGTGTTCCATATTCCAGGTCGTCGATGGACAGAAATGGAGCTAGACGAAGAAGACGAAGTGTGCGTCGGTCGCAGCGACTCCACGTCGTCATCGGGCCGGTCGGAGTGCGGCGACGAGTTTCGAGCTCGAGCCAGCACGGACTCACGCCTACCTCCACGGCCCGCAAGACCCCGGCATCCCTTGCCAACGCGACCCTTCCCGACACCCGTCCGAAGAATGAGTGTAGCTATGAGAGGGAACAATGCTAGCACATATTGAAACATGACTGCTTTGTTACACGACCAAACTTTAGTATGAGTACAAACTGAGTACTTATACTTAATTAATATACTCCACTGTTATTATGTGTGTCTAATGCTTAGATATGTCGAGGTTTTGGAAGACAAACTGATCTAGATACGATGTGAAACTGTTTTCTAGTATGTACTAAGTATTATAGGTTACCTACCATGCAGGGCCGACTTTTGCCAATTGGAAGCCTTGGGCATTTAAGAATAATGGGGCCTTTGTAGGACTCAAGAGCGAGCGAAGCGAGCGGGTCTTTTTTTTCGCTCCCCGCCTCGGATAGTTTAAAGGTTTTCTTGTGACAAGTAACGTAGAACAGAAATAATAGGTGTTTTTATAGCGGCGGAAAACTTTATTTTCAAAATAAAACTCAGAAGAATATTTTTGTTATCCATAAAATTGGCTTAATTTTAGGATGATTTTATGCACTAAATGTATGAATATGGTATTTCGGACAACGTGGCCACCGCGGCTAGCGCGACCATCCGAAATCTGGAGGTCCAGCAGGCTGTATTTCGGCAATAATGCGCTGAATGTTGGCTTCCAAGTGCTCAATTGTTTCTAATTTCGTCAAAGGTTTAAAAATGATGACGCAAAAGCTAGAGAAGAGAAAGAGAGGAAAGGAAATTTTAGTATCTTGCGTTCCTGCCAGGGATAAGTTAAGTTTCTTTTGACAGCCTGTAGCTTTCACAGTTCACCTAGGAATCTTAGGCCCGTGGGCACGTGCCCAGTGTGTCCAATGGAAAAGATGGCCCTGACCATGATAATATGTAATTCAATTCATATTACAAAAACGTAAACTTCGTTTTTCTTTTTCTGTCTCAACAAGCTTATAGTAAAAAAAACGAGCTTTTATATATAGGTGTATCGTCATTTTTTTTTTATATAATTTGTCTCAGCAAATCCTTTTCATTGATACCCATATCATAGGGGTGAATAAAAATAACTAGTCCGCCATATTGGATTTAGAATGGCTTCACTTAGCTAACCATGCATTGCCACCCAAACTAAATGTGTATGCAAAATTTCAGCTCAATCGGTAGGGGAAAACTGTTTTTAAATTATGTTGCAAGATTTGACCTAAACAAACATTGCATACATTGCAAGTTAAATGAAAGTTTGTAAAAAATAGTTAACTCTAAATTATAAGAAATCTGCTAGAAAAGATATAACACAATATTATTGAAACATCGATGGAATAAAATCCAAAACCCATTTTTCCCAATCTTCATTCAGTTTTCTAAGTAAACGTAATATAATTTCCTAAAAGGAATAAAGAAAGGTAGACATACCTACGTAAAACCATCCCGTATTTCGGAACACATTATCATAATAAATCTGTGTTACAAAATGAAATACCCAAACAATACTTTACATAATTTCTGTACACAAGTATGTATGTGGAACCCCACTACGTACTAATATTAAACTTTGTTCAGTGTACAGCGAACAAGGGAGGTATTTCATAAAGAGAGATAACCACGGTTCACTGTTTTTGTCATGTTTATGGGACTTTTAATTAAAAGGATAAACTTGTGTTATTGTGATTTTACAGTGCAAAATGTATGGTACGGTCAATGTCAAATTCATACCTTCGACACTTATTGAATTTTCCAAAGAACTCGGCTTAATTAAACTTTCTCAATCTTTGATGTTCAAATCGCAAAATCAGCTTTCCCTGTTATTGTTTTTCTAAGGACGCGTTGACACCAAACGGATTGACGGCCTTGGACTGTGAAAATGCTTGAAAGACAGTCAGTCGGCGGCTAAAGTTTTCGTACATTTTGAACGAAAAGGCTCAGAGTCGGCGATAGACAAGTTAGTAATAGTATGTTGGGTGTGAATGCGGCCTAAGGGGCTTAGCAAACTTTAGTTACTCCATTTTCAAATTAAAATATTGCCTGTGGGTGGAAAATCAATCAATAGTAAGTAATACCAAGCCAGTATTATTTTATGAAGTAATCCCACGCTTTCTAAGTAATTTTCCATTAGTCTATTTTATATCATTATATCAACGAGAGGCACGGCAGCTGGTGCTACGTTGATAGTTCTAGGTAGGTAATCTAGGTTCTATAAATAAATATTCAAGAAAGCTTTGCTATTAGAATTGACGAGACCAAAAACAACAACAGCTTTTTAATTTTCTGATGTTCTGAAATGATTGATCTCTATTAACCAAATCTGACCTGCTGAAAAAGTGTTGTATTGTGTGGCAGAATGTACTATTCAGTCTTATTTGGTACAGTAGACTCAACAAAATATTTAATGTTTCGGTATTAGATGATGATGCACTTAAGACTTATTTAATGTTTCCGTAATTCTGAAGTTCCGTAAGTGGGTACTAACTGGTAGACGTATAATTGTAACACTCTGGTTTGTAGAATGTTAGGCATTAAACAACGTTTTTGGATGCTGCCCGAATTATTTTCGTACCATAAGAAAACTGAATTTTATTTTCTTTCAAATATATTATTTATATTAGACTGTGTAATGCTTCAAGAAAATATGTAAAAAATGCTGCTATTTGAGACATTATATGTATATTCTGAAAAATATACAAATACTATTAAGTCCTATTATGGAATGTTATGTAAGGAATCGATACGATAATGTACCTGATTATGTAAATGTCAGATGTTAATTTAAACATGATGATTATGAAATTATTTAAAACAGCATTCTTATATTTTTATTTTCCTAACAAATACTTTTTTTGCTCTTCCACATCAATACACAAAGGGTGTGACCGGGTAGAATCCTAACATTTCATTTCACCCGTAAAGATCAAACACAAAGCTTCAGAACGAAGCGGACTTCCAGCAATCGCTTCAAGTATTTCAAATATGTCCTAATTGTATCTCTCTTGGATTTCATTGGTCGAATATGTGGGTCAATGGGTCAGGTATAAGCTCGTTTTGTAACAAATGCGGAGCTCTATATTACAAAAGGTCCAGATTTAGTTACCTAAGTTTAGCAAAACAAAATTGTTCAATGTGACCTCCTGAAAATAAAATTACAAGTAAGTAGTTAAGTACCATACAACTGTACTTATTTAAATATTTTTACGTTTTGACTGCCGTCCCCGGAAGGAATCAACCGTGAAGCGCGAGTGATGACCCCTAGATATTCTTTGTTTGTAGAGCCAAATGGCCAATGATTTGGGGTTACGCATATGGGTCATATAAATTGATAAATAAATGAGCTATTAAATGGCGAGGAATGTTCCCTCTAAGGACGTTATGATAATGTAATCAGCATTTTTATTAATTTGTTCCTTTTATCCGTACGTCAAAAGCACTTTTATGAAACAGCTACATTAACATAACAAAGGAGTGTGACAAAGGACGGTATTCACTACTACTAAAAATGCATACGACTATAGAACCGTCGAACCCACAGGAAAATTACTCATCTTATTACCTAAGGTCAAAATGATACGCCGCGTGCATCCATTAGTTTTATCATATTACCTATCTAATGGTATTTCATTTATTTTGTTTACATTCTCATGAAAGCAGAAGCTCTCCCTGACCCCTGGTCCCCTCGAGACAAGATTAGAACCGATCGTCGATCGCGCCGTTCACGCCATTAGTCCATTACGTTATTGGTACGTGTCTGAGTTAGATAAAGTTAAGACACAAAGCTGGTGACAATTGAAACAACTACTTAGGTACCCTGAAGTGCACTAGCGCAGTTATTAGATTACGTTAGCACACAGATTTTCAGCTTCCAAGTACCTTTACAGACTGAAATATTTACCCTGTAAGTATGGCCTCTTCTGTTCACACAGGTATAGTAAGTAATTATAAACCGACGAATGCATTGGGTACATTTCCAGACGAGTAAAGAAACAACGATCAAAAGTCCGTCTAAACAAATAAGCTGCGACCTTCATAGAACAAATCTATTGTCTTAATAACAATATAAATCATGTGCACGTTATTATCAGATGATTAATTTGATCTATGGCCCGCAGATTACAGAGGACTAGTGATCAAATTACTGAGACTAGACAATCACAATAACAATTACATCGACAAGTTATTTATATGCAAATCGTATTGGTTGAAGATGAGTGACACTAGACCTACAGATCGAAAGGTTATTAATAATGGTTATTAAATTGCCTGATTAAGCATATTTCGCCTGGAAATAGAAGGAATAGTCGACTTATTTGACACCAAATGGTTCGGTGCTCATGCAGAGCGAAAAATGACACTACTTATTACTTTTATTCAACATAATATATTTTATAGTTATTTTAACGCCTAAATAAATGGTGAAGAGGTTGCCTTCTTTACACGCCTTATGATGACATAATTATGTCATGACGTCCTGTAATGGACAGCGCGAGATAAATCAACCATCTCTCTAACATCGACAGCAGTCTTTTAGGTATATCAAACATTAAAAATGCGGGTTCAATTTACTAAGTACAATAATTGTAACCTAGGCCTTTACATTTACTTACACCTTGGAACTTGGTAACCGCCGTTTCGTAACCCCCTTAGAATCGACCTTATGGAAAATTGTTTACTATATTTGTGCACTTATCGCTTTTATAACTACAGATAATACACATGAATCTATAGATCCGGTTCAAATTCTACGATTGTAAGTCTACACTCAGCCTGTATCAGATGAATAGCAAATGTATACGAGAATCTGAAAGAATAAATTAAATATCAAAATAATCTTAAGTAAGTATAAGTAAATTGAAAAAAGAAGTGAATTCACACTGAAAAATGAGGTTAGCTTTGTGGAAACTCATTATGCAAACGTTCTTGATGACCCAGCATAAAAAGGGAACCTTTCTGGTCCCTCCGAAGTAATGTTTGTTATTTAATGGGAATATAATACTGACATATGAAAGCAACATAGCTCACCTTTTGCCACAATGTTTGTTTGATGGAGCAGACGTGAGGGCCCGGCCCGACCGGGCGACCGGCGACCGCAGGATATCGGCAGGGCCGGGCACTTGCTGTGGATTAGCGAAACCGGGTCGCGGCGGCACGCATCGCACGCGCAACCAGTAAACCAATAAAATTATATTCCATGTTCAAATGTAGCTTTCTGTCTGTTCTCTTCTGGCAAGGCTATACGTATAAGTTCATACTGTTTTGTGGTTGACAGACGACTTGGTTTACCTGAGAGCAAGCATGCCCCTAAATAAAGACTGCTCGATATTCTTCCTCCGTTCAGACTTTTGTCAGAGGTCTGTTCACTTGTTAATGTGGACTAATAGGAAACCATAATACTAAGTGATAATTTCCCTACAAGCATGAGGCAGCAGTTCCTATGTGCTAGGCGTTCATACATTCACATAAAGGTTCCTACATTATTTCTAGGCGGGTAGGTATAGTATGAACGTGCTTGCAATATAAACTTGTTGCCTTATTAAATTAAACAACCATGCTTGACCTCTTGCACATACATTTACCTATCTACGTACTTAATTAGGTACACACAAGATTACCTTATATTTTATTATTCATTACCTATACTATGAATAACCGCAAAATTGTATTTTGGGTCATTCCATATTCCATAAGACGCGACCTGTTACGAGTCATGGTAACTGATAGCGCGTCACGTTGTTGTATTTTTCCCTGAAGTTACATTGTTTTACGTCCAAACAATACAAAAGTTTGTGAAAATAATGGAATGATTCAATATTTCAGAATCAATAATGCGTCAAAAGTTTGAATGTTTGTGACTTTTCTTACTTGCTCACCTTTGCTTACCTTCCTCTATTGCACATAAAATCGTAGGTACGTAATAAGCCAATATTAGCAATTTGCCACTGGTCTTAAAGCGTGTCGTACAGTCGTTGCAATCCGACGGTCTTAATTTAATGATGTCCGTTATGTAAGTGTTATGAAAGAAATGACTTGACTGACATACTGCACTTTGTTCAACGATGGCCAAGTGTCTAGTAAGTAGTAACTCACCAGTCTCACCGCTCACGACCCACGCCTCAAGCTGGCCTATTTATAGCACATTTGGCTTATGATCTTAGTAAAACAACTTTATAGGTACCTATGTAGGTATGTATGTAATGAACGTGTATTACAAGAAAAGTACACGTTTAGATACTTAATCATCTAACAGCAACAGACCTAATTAGGTAGCTGCTCTCTTTCCTTTTAAATACGTAGGTACTACTAACACCATTGTTTAAGAATAATGTGTAAAAGATAAAATTAAACACAGATTACGTAATAAAACAAAGCGGCCACAGTTACCTCATGATAAAACAGAGGAAACTTTTTTTTCTATTTCTAGGGAATTATTAAATCAAAAAAAAATTTTTTCTGACTTAATTATGCCAACGTTCAGCAACACGAACGCGAGTCTCCTGTAAAACGAACATTCAGCAGTCGTTCATTTATGTGCTGTAAAATGCTAACCATACAACGCACAATGCTCATTGCAGTGACCAACCGCAGTAAGTATATAAAATGATAGATTATAACAACACCGCAATAAATAGGTGTTACAATTCTTAGGAACGTGTAACGTGGGTCACGTTGACATGTGACTGATGAATATTTTATTGCCTCCTCTGCTACCCACGGCCCACGGGTGCCGCAAGTGCACTGGGACACTTCACTTAGGACAAGTAGTAAACAAGTACCTTGTTTAAACCAACGTCTTCAACAACGACACGTGAACGTAAACATCGGTAATTACCTACATCGGCAAAAGTAATAATTATTTTACGTGTGTTTAAGCATAAACATTGCAGTCGTTTGTGAGCCAGTCATAACATCATCATCGTTAGTTTTCAAGTAGGTATCAGTCTGGCCTCAGCACTTGTCGTCTGAACCACAAACGGTTTAGCCTGAAGGTTAACACTCAAACGTGTTTGTTAATAAAATAATCGGCCCGATTGTTTTGCTCATATTCAGGCTCAAGTCAGATTTGTCCTCATCGTATTATTGGAACTATAAACAGCTTTAGTCAGCCTAACGGGTTATTCATTACTTAATACTGTTTTGTCACTTAAACCCTGACTCACGGTGAAGGAAAACATCGCATCATGAGGACGTGACGTGATGCGATGTTTGCCTTTACCGGCAACTCAGTCTGAAATCGGCAACAATTGTTATGCCGATTTAAAGTAAAGTAAAATTTATTTGCATAGATTGCAGGTACATAAAATAAGATGTAACAATAAGATGATTGAGCCTTGTACAATCTACCTTATATATATTAGGCATGCAAACATTCATAAAACTGTTAACTAAATACATTGAAAATTAAATTAAATAATGGTTAACAGTTAAACACAATAGTACATTCATAAAACAAAAATAAAATCTACTTATTACAATTGGGAGAAAAATGGGATAAATTGAGAGAATGAGAACATTAGGTATGTCAATATTAATTAAATGTTTCAATACATTCAACTATTCAATCATAAGTCACTCTGACTTTTCGTTTAAAAAGTTGTTTACTGAATAATATCATTTTGGAATCAATAGTGATGTCAGTTTCTTTTTAAAATTTTGAATCGTTTCATTTTTAAAGATATCGGGTGCGTTATTAAAAATTATTGGGCCCATACTAATAACACTTTTTTTGAGCAAAGCAGTATTACATCTCTCAACATGTAGTAAGTGTTTATACTGACTTCTAACAGGTCTCTTTCTAGTCTCGGACACTGAAGTGAAAAGGTTCATGTTAGA
Organism: Noctua janthe; assembly: GCA_910589295.1. Lineage (NCBI taxonomy): Eukaryota > Metazoa > Arthropoda > Insecta > Lepidoptera > Noctuidae > Noctua > Noctua janthe. The sequence goes on from OU342560.1 coordinate 9,855,027, forward strand.
TTTAACAAAGAGTGCTATTTCTAATATATACGTACACAGGAAAGTTACAAGTTTTAGGGACTTAAACACAGGAACGCAACTATCCGTCACTTTCATGTTAAGTATTGCCCTTATGCATCGTTTTTGGGCTTTGAACACCTGTTCTCGTAAGGTACAGTTTCCCCAAAAGATTATTCCATATCTTAAAATGGACGCGACTAAAGCATGATATGCAACTACTGTTGTGGTGATGTTTACCATTTTGGTTAGATTATGTAGGACATACGCGGATACGCTCAGTTTTTTACAGACTTCCTCTGCTTGAGATTTCCAAGTCAACTGGCTATCTATCAGTATACCTAGAAATTTCGCAACTTTTACTTGGCCTATTCTACAGTTATTATATATTCTATCACTGTATTCGGTACTGATGTGCGGTGATAAAAGTGCATTACCGTACATTAGTTTTTTGCAGGTTAATTACTAAATTATTTTTGTCAAGCCAATTCAAAATGTCCCTAAGTGTAGTATTTATATCCAGTTCGTATTTATTTGTGTCTGTATATTTAATTAGTGTGGTACTGTCGTCAGCAAATAAGACCATAGGGTGTTTAACGTGATGAGGTAGGTCATTTATGCGTATCAAGAATAAGAATGAGCTAAGAACTCCACCCTGAGGTACGCCTTATAAGTCTTGCTCCGTATTTATATTTTATCTCACGCCTAGTGCTAGTACAAATTTTAGAATTTTCCGTATATTGCTTACGGTCACTTAGATATGAACTAATTAGGTCTAGCACGTTTCCCCTTATTCCATAAATGTCAAGCTTATTAAGAAGGGTTTCGTGATGGACACAATCGAAAGCTTTTGTTATATATTCCCAGATGCTGGAAAAGATGCAGAACAAATTTACCCGATACCTGTACTGGAAGCGGTTTGGTGTCTACCCTTTTTACCCACTTATGTATCCAACTCTCTTTGTTATTGGGATGGTTGGGTACTATAAGTTGGAAGTAAGGCGCAACCTCGCTCTCGTAAAATATGTTTTTATGGTTTTTCGTGGTATGCTAAATAATCCACTAATACTGGAATCGTTGGGAATGCTTGTTCCAAGCAGGACGCTACGGTTAGGACCGAGGGAGGGGCCTTTTAAGGTTCCGGCAACCCGTACAAACTTATTAAAGTTTGCGCCTGTATTTTGTGCATTAAGAATGCTAAATAGTGTCTCTCGGCGATTGGACATATTTTCTTGCTCTTTGGCGGAATTCCAGAGGGTGGCACTTGGTATGTTGTCTGCTGTTTAACTTGTGCCTCTACCCAGTCCCGTTACTTGGGACTGGATTTTTGCAATTTATGACGAATTTGTTAGCTTGGGTCTTACCTGTTAAAACAAATGTGTTAAGGAATAATAAATAAATAAATAAATATGTGAGTATTGCGCAGATTGGTAGTTTTTTATCAACATTCCCCATTATAAAGCTTTGCAAGACGTAAATAGCAATATTTATGCCTTTGTAGGCAAGCGTGATCTTTACCTACATTATTTTTAGTACCTATGATAATTTTATTGAAATGCTGCTCCTTACTGGGTCGATGACATTTAGGATAGGAAACAATAACCGCAAACCTAGCTCGCTTCTTAAATATCGTGGGGTCCTTAAATGATGTTAATTGGTATATATTGTATACTGAAGCAAATACTGGCTCTAACTAATGCTAATAAAATGTGTAATATCTGACATTCTATCTTAGGTTAACACGCGTGTGGTTTATCAACTGAGCCGAAGTTTACGCTGCGGTCAAAATGTAATCTACTATGACGAAAATATGAACTGAAACCAAAAGAACGTTAGTCCGGTACTTACTATATCTCTTTCGAAGTAATCAAGTAAGTAGAGACTTAAAAAACTAATAAGTATTAATGTCAGGTGTGTAACGATTTATGACCCATAAGTTAGCGAAAACTAATGAGTGACTATCTCTTTGCAAGAGTTGCAAGAGATGTATAGATAGATAATGCCTCTCATTTCTAAACCTAAATGAGATTTAGAAATGAACCTCCTCGCGTGTCTGAAGTGAAAGCCTGTGCTGTATAATATTACAAAACACAACGAATAGGAAACCGGTATATGTATTTAGCTCTTCCATCATTCAGTGTTCCCGTGGCCATTGATGGCTCTAGACTTAAATAATAACAACTGGCGTTTTCGTATGGTATTATTTTTGCTTTTATTGTTTGTCTCGTTTGCGAAATTTTGGCGCACTTGTATATTTAGCAAAATATAAAAAGTGTAGTAGCAATGTGTAGCAATCACTACGTGCTACCAGCACGTAGTGATTGCAACTACTGTTTTCCATTGTACTTATGACTTCTTGACAAAAGAGAGAAATTATGCAGTGTGTAGTGAGCCTTAACAGCTGTTCATTTAATTTAGGACTTCCTGCGTAAATACAGAAATTTCGTAGCGTATAGCAATTTGTAGCAGATTTTATTTGAATTTATTCCTTCTTGCAAAACATTGATATTTGCTAATAGAAATAAAGTACGTAGCGCGTAGCGACACCCGTACCATCTTCCCATCGAATTTAAGACTTCTTGCCAAAAGATATAAAGTTCGTAAAAGTAAAGAAATTCATAGCGCGTAGCGCCATCCAACCCATAGCAGCTTTCCATTTTTGGACTTCTTCCAAAAGATATAAAGTTCGTAACGCGTAGCGACCCGTAGCAAGTTTCCATCGAATTTAAAACTTCTTGCCAAAAGATATAAACTTCGTAGCACGTAGCGATGCGTAGCAGCTTACCCCTGAATTTATAACTCCTTGGCAAAAGAAAAAAAACGAAGCGCGTAGCGATCCGTAGCAGCTGTTCATTTAATTTATGATTTCGTGCCAAGAGACAAGCACTATAGCAGGTAGCAACACGTAGCAGATTTCTATTGAATATATCACTTTTTCGAAAGAATGGAAAGTTCGTAGCAGGTTTTCATTAAATAATTTGTGACTTCTTGCCGAAAGATAGAAAGTTCGTTACGTGTAGCGAGCAATCCGTAGCAAATTCACAGTTCGAAGGTAATATCAAGTGCACGTTCAAAAATCGTCGAGTTAAAACACCCGTGCGTGCGGCTTACAAGATCGGCTTGGAGGTTAGGAACCCTGAACGAAACTCTGACCTCAACCACGAAACTAAACAAGATTCGGATTTCCGACTGTCCGTGACCACCAGTAGATAGTCGGTTGATTGGTACTAATGATAGCAAGGATCATTGGCTTACCGAGTTCTCCTAGACAGACGCAAAAAGGTCACCTCGACTTTATATTGTGACGTTGATCTGATATAAGAGTTGGTTAGTCCAGGTCACCCTTCGGCAATCTTTTCTTGATTTAAATACAATAGAACCTATATTTTAAGAAGGTAGATACCTTAGAAGAACACAACCCACTAGCTGGACCAACGAGGCAGTCATGTATGGAATATTAGGTACACTGTAAAAATGATACTGATAACCACTTTAAATTTCTCATTACTTCACAGAAAAAAACCTGCATAAATAATAAAATATACACAACAAGTGAAATCAGAGGGTAGTACCTAAGAGCTATTAATATCACTTAGCTGCACATAATGAGACGATGTTTATTAGCTGGAACCGAACACGATCTGGCCTTGACACGTCCTGATTGTGGCGATCAATCAAATGCATTTTAGTTAACTTATCGAAGACTTTACTGGCATTCTGTAAATAGTTTAAGTTGGCCCAAATTTTTAACAATAAAATTAAGGCGATTCGATAATAGTGCGATATCGTTTTAAAGGTTCAAGTTAACAGTCACGGTGGCGGTATATCACCCAACGGTCTTAAGACCCCACAGGAACACCCAACTATTTATAGCCGCCGGGCCGCTTCACATTTGTTTTACTGCTTAGACCAGAAATGAGGTTACTAAAAATACAATAATATTTATGAAATAATCGCATTCTCTAAACACAGCTTGGAAACGACAAAACTACATATAAAATCTATATATAAAAATAAATAATGTATAAATAACATCATTTGTTCATCCACGTCTATTCTTAGCGACAAGATAGTACGTCCCCAAACATGTAGACAGGCCTTGAGGCGCCATCCTGACAGCTTTCAAGCGTGTCTTCGCTAATTAAATTGTGGAACAGACAGGACTGATAACGAACAGATTATATTTACGTAAACAACATTAGCATAGTTATCGGATTTTCCGCTTACTCCATTAATAAATATGAGTGTGCTGAAATTTTATTAACCTCACCTGAAATTATTGTCTGTGAAACGTACTGAGGAATCATCTTTTTTTTCGAAAGGAGAGTCACTGCATCTACAGCTATCCACCTAGATGCGTACCCTTAAAGGCATACCGCATAATTTATGTGGTAGGTAATGCTTCATAGCAGTTATTAATGTTCGTAAAAGGAATAAATAAGTATTTCACAACAGTTGACAACAGCATTCCAGCATTCCTGACACGGGGAGCAACACAATTTCACGGCAATCAATTCTCATTAGCATCGAATGCAGACGACCTGTCAATATATTGTCACCTTATTTGTAAATAGCACCGCTATATTGAGCACTGCACATTATTGCAAAGAATCCGCTATAATTATATAGTGATTAAAATGTCGATGAAGTCAGTGACTCGTAGTAGGTGCACGTAGTAAACGCAACAACTGTCAGTGAACCCCACGTTGGCAGGATATTCCATTATTTACCAACAACGCCTATCCCTTACTATATCATACTCTTGTTTACAGCTAACAGCACATTATTCGCACCTTTTTTATTAATAAGTTGGGGGCTCATTCGAATAACAGTCTATCTATCCTACAGTTTTCGACGTCATAAATAATATTTACACCGGAATCAGATTTAGTAAACACAGAGTTAACATTATTCTTGTTATGCCGCGATGAATTGCGATGTTAGTTGATTAATTAACGGTCACATAGATACTTACTATTTTGTATTTACTTAAGTATTATTTTTTCATATGATAATGTTATTACAGCGCAATAAAATACAGCCTGATGCCATCTATAGGAAAGAAAATGTAGATTAATATTTGTACCTAACTTTTGGACAAACGTCAACTATCTGTCTCTTGGACATAGGATCCATTAGTTAGGGTACTATGTCATAGCAAGGTCAAGAACGCTTTCAGAAATATTTGCAAACCAAAATCAAGTACTTACCTAAAGAATAGATATCGATTTGGCGTTTCGTCCGGCTCGTAAAATTAAATAATAACTTGATCGTCCCGTTGACGTACCTACATTTTTATTAAGGTACGTCAACGGGAAGTACAACACAGGATTTGATTTCCTTAATAGGTACCTAGCTATTATAACCTGCTACATTAGTCAAACTTGTTGTGATTGTGAGAGAGTTCGTTTATTGGGAAATACCAATATATATTTATCACCTAATTCTGCAACCAAGCATCTCTGAGTCTGGTGTGCTCCAAAAATACTGAAACGGTGCCGGTGAATTTGCACATAAATGTTATAAGTACATGACAACAGTTCAGATCTGGAACGTCAGGTGACTACAGACGGTAAGCACTTAGCACATGCGATCCATTTTGCAAAGTGCAAACCCAATAACATTAACCTATATGGGGAAAACTTATGGAAGTAATAATACCGAAAAAACCGAGAACCAGATGATGATGTTCAGATTTACACCTACCACTGCTTGTCTTTGCATCACCCAAAGGTTGACTGGTAGAAAATGCCTATGGCATTAAGTCCGCCTCTGTACTTCTGTGCTTGAAGTGTTAAATAAATAAATAAACCAAAAGATCAACAGCGAAGAACAGACAATTCTTTGACTAGAGTTAATAAATAGTTTACTGGCTCTAACCTAGTCATCAGCTTAGGCTTAGTGGTAAACTATGTCAACATAAAAATTATTATTAAGCCTGGGATGTTTCAGGTTTCAGGAAATGTTCCTTTTCCTGCCTTCAACGTAGCGGCCGATCCCTACTGAGATCGGCTGATCTGTTGCAAACAGGGCTATCGTTTCCTTTAGTTACTCTGGGTATCTGACCAGGGCCCCGCGATACATCCCACATGTATCGCGGGGCCCTGGCCAGATACCGAATTCCTGCAAGAATCAAAGCTAGGAGCTGTCAAAAGCTCCACTCGTTTTTGTATTCATTTTCTTTGTAAGTCAATAGTTACGTATTTTTCTGTATGAACTGTCAAAGCAAAACCAAACGTATTCGAAGCGGGGTGCTAAAAAAATCGCTTCGCTCGCTCTTGCATCCTGCATGGGTCCCAATATCCTAAAGCCCTGTAGAGGCCCTGTGGGCACAGGACCTCCAATAGGTTATAGACGTAGCTGATTGCAGACCATCGTTTTAGGGTCACATACATTGATGAGTTTTATGGTTTGATAATTTGACAATAGTAGACAAACCGAAGGTTACTCCATTTTAAGCTGAATGAGGAGTAGATGAACAGCACCGTTTTCCCGACAATTGATAAAGTGTGAAGCAATAATAACAAACTGCAATCACGTGCTACGAGATCGTAGTCGTATCGAGTTGACGTAGTGAATCGCCCCTCTGACCGTTGATTGTCTGGTCATTAGGATACCCATGTACCCATGCATAGTCTGTCTGTCTGCCAGGGGCTATGCGGATACCATACAGTATTTTATGAAGTTATAAATTACAGAACTTTGGTTATTTAAATACCTACTTACTTTGTGAAGTAAACCATCGACCCTCATTTCATATTGGCTCTTCCTACATCATTTTAGAACAGAACAGAACAGAACACAACAGACACAACACAGTGTTCTAATTCTGCATCAAACAAAAACAAAGGCAGTGCTCGGGAGCATTACCATCAAACAACATGCACTTGGTCAATGACTTGAAGTCACCACTTTAGAGAGAGGTCATAAATGTTTTTATAGCGGAATCAGGGGTGAGTTGTGCGCGGGCGGGCGGAGCGCGGCGCGGGGCGTGGCGGGTGCGCGCGCGCCGCCCATCCTCGTCTGCGTATAATAAGCGCGCGCAACGCACGCCGCGACTCGCAGCGCGACCACAGCGGCGCCGGTGCACGACGCGCGCAGTGCACTCCGCGACCTCCTCGTACCTCGCACAGTTACCGCGGCAAGATCCCGGCGCCACAACCACGACATCTGACACAACTGCCGTACACCTGCCTGCTGTACATACACAACTGACCACCACCAGGACCTTAGTACCTAACAAAGTAAGTGACCATAATAACTGTGATTTACACCAAGTGTGACATATAAAATTAATACATTCATTCATTAGGTACAGGTTGTTAATTTTATTTGTGTGCTAACCATTCATGATCATGAAAGCATGATCATTAGTCGTAAACCTTATTTAAGTTTGCTATGTTGGTGCAATATAACTTTTGGAATTAAATATGCTACTTATTTTTGATTGCAAGATACTTTCAGAAAATTTGAGTTTAGACTGGTACCATTAAAGCAGATTGGGCACAATAATTAACTTCACCTGACCTAGTACAAAAATAGAAAATAAGAAAATTTCGGGAAAAGTTTATTTTCCTGAAATTTTCTTCAATCGCATCCGCAATACGAAAATGTTTAGGTCCTTAGGCACTTGTGTCCTTTACACGGAATATAATTTGTCATTATTTACTTATCTATTTGTTTAAACAAATATTTAGGTAGAATTCTCTAGCCATTGAGTTTAACTGTTTTAAAATTTTATTGATTTCTATATCCCCTAGTTTAATTTTGCGTCATAAAATTTTTGTTGCATGCAAAGCAAAACCATAGGTAACTAAACTCATCTTTTACTTGCGCATAAAAGCTTAAGAAGTTTATTCACAAACACGGGCATTATTTTACAATGTTGCGAATTAATAACATTTTGCTATTGGAAAGGCCCATAATATTTCGCTCTTTAAGCACCGACAATTAATGATGTTTGCACACATTAAACCCAAACCTTACCAACTTTTGCGATCAAAAAATATTTCCGCCATCAATAATGTAGATGATTTCTAGATCCTCATCACCAGCCTAGCCTTTTCCCAACTATGTTGGGTCGGCTTCCAGGCTAACCAGATGCAGCAGAATAACAGCATTAACCTGCAGCGACTGCTAATCTGATGTCCACACCCATATCGTACAGGGTAATACGATACCCCTTGGTAAGTCTGGCTATCAGACTTTCGACAGTCAAAGATTTATAAATAACAGCCGGGACCAACGGCTTAACGTGCTTTCTGAGGTACGGAGAAAACTCAGTATTTAATGCATGGTCACCGACCCACAAACTGACCTTGGTAAGCGCTGCTTTACCTTAAAGATCGACCCGTGGGGCTGTTACTGTTTAGCCACGAGCTCCACGATCATTTCTAAATCCCACTCAATTCAATTTCTTTCTGGCACTACTTACTTGGAAAACTAATAAAAACATAAATTAATTTCCCCAATTAGTCTCCAAAACATTCATGCCTAATTCACAGAACCGGTCTTTATGGACAGTCTGTTAGCCTGGGACCTGGAGGACATAAGCTACTTTCCTCCTGGGAACTTAATTCTATTAGAAAAGGTTTAGTACAAAATACACGAAGACGAAGTCACGGGTAACAGCTAGATAAAAATTTAAATAAATCTCTTAAACCCTTTGACTTTGGACTTTAACCTTTGAGTACCTACGTGTACCATTTTATTAACATAAGTACCGACGTGAGGTGTGCTAGACCACCAAAGCCTAAGTAACAAAAACTTCTGTGTTTCTTTATATTTTACTAACAAAATTGTTCCTTAAGTATTGTTAACATAACTGTTATTGTATAAATAAGTTTTTACATTTATTACTAATTATAAACATTTTTATCGCAGACATGTACCTATTTTTTTAGAGAAAAGAGTAACTTAACTTATATCTTAATATTCAACGTCTATTAATTACAGCGTTTTTTTCTCTACAACAAATTAGACTGAGGGATAACTATGAAAATAAAGAAAACATAAATAATCAAGTCTTCTCAAAAATCACAAGGCATCAAATTGTAGGAACTATACATTTTCACAAACAGTTTTTCATACCGGCTTACTGCATTGAAGGCACACATGTTTCATGCAGGTCAACATTTGTAAGCAGTCTTGCGCTTTACTTTTGAAGGATAAATGTATTTTTGGATGGATTTCCCTCTGCAACATTTTCTTCCCTTACATTTTTCGGTGCATCTGGCCATGAACTCTATTCATCGACAAGCGCTTCCCTTCCCTTGGTAGATGTCTGTTCACAGAACGGCGCTGCATTATGTGGAATGACCAGAGATCTTGCCAGTAATATCAATATCCTTAGATTCGGACTCAGAGCTCTGATTTAGCCAGTCTACTAAAATTTCTTCGTGATCTTTATTTTAAAGGGCGTGTTTTATATCTCTTACTAGTTTCAGCTATACTGTTATTTTCATTTGGGGCTGCCCGTTTCATGTCCGAAGAACTTGGCTAATTCATTGTTATAATTAATAGAAAATAAAAGAGAAAAACCATAAAATCAGAAACAAAATGTATCAAAAAAAAGTTACATAAGTACCGACGAGTGGTCTGAAGACCTCTCGCGATCTTATAATAATCAAAACTTACTGAAAGTACACGCGCCGACACTGCCACTCTCCACGAACGCTGCCGGACGACTACCCGAGGGGTAGAGAAAAGCGCGGGGGGATACTACAGCGCACACATAGGTATCTACACTTTTCGACGTCTCGAAGTGTCTGTCAGACCTCAGACCACAGGTCTTTATTTAAAGGTAAAGTACCTACCTTCATACAAAAAAATATTTACGGACGGTTCGGACTAGGTATGTTACTTAATGGAACCCTAGTCCGCGAACTCAACTCGCACTTAAGAATAATAGACTTATCCAAGTTTATATTTATCCCTAAATGAAAGAGGAGTAGATCCAAACAAATAAATATGCCAAACGTACGTAGTAAATAACATAAATATTCTGTACAAAAATGATAAAAATACGAATTCAACTCAGATTATGTAGTATTTAATTAAAGTGGAATATTTCTATTATCTCAAACACTATAATATCTACCTACTATAATAAACGGTTATTTAAAAAATATCGATATCAAGTGATATCGTATCGTATTTTATAAAAACTAAAGTTTTATTGTAATCTTTAATTTAATGAATAAGTAGCTAATCAATACAAGCTGAAGTTTTATTTAAACACTAGCGATGCGGATTCTATTAAAAATTTTATCTCAGTATAACGATAAGTCAGAAACGTACAGTTTTTATTACATGGTCATACATCTCGCCTCGCAAGTCGTAAGGTAGTACAATTAGAAACCATTCGCGGTAGGAATTCTAAGAAGTGGACGAATCCAGCGACTTTACCGCCAGGGTTTTTACTGCTGGCCCGCTGCGTCGCCCACGCCCGCCGCTCAGACACATAACTCAGTTTTTACGATCTATCCCTTTAGGAGTATAGAAATTTGTGAAATTTTTAAACAGAAACGTACGATTGATCGATTATGCAGTTCAATATCAAGATCAAATTCATATGTATAAACAAAGATGGCTACCGACAAACGCATTGTTGTATGGAAATGTATATGCTTCGGTCAGCCATCTAGGTGTTTGAACTTTACCAGGTCAACGTTTAAATTGAGGTCGAAAGCGGTCACTACAGACCTTGTCATATTTGTACACACTACCTACGCTACCCCGTGTGATGATTTTTGCATGACACTCTACTATAATTCTATATATAGTTGGAGCATAGTACGGACAATAGTAATTGCTTTGTGATGAAACGTGACTGAGACCGCCATCGCCACGACACATCTCCCCACGATACGCCGATGTTTGTGTCGTAAACATTCTGAAAATACGAGCTGCTTTAGTCGAACTCATTGAAAATTCCGTATAATTTGACTGGCTAGTGGAAATAGCAGAATTATATGCTATCCACCAATTAAATATCTACGATCATTAATGCTCTACATACCTTGGTACTTATTTAGCGAAGTAAGTAGTGTAATTAGTCCACATAAGTCATTGTAGATGCCTTGGAATTTCATGCTGCACATAAGTATACTAACCTCATCTGTAATTTAGTTTAAAAGATTGTTAGTGGTTATGTATGTATAGTCTATGATAAGGTGTCGGGTGCGGTGTAAAGCCAGTGACCGACTCGTCTCACCAATTGGGCAAGCCGACAATACACTTGACCCCGCAAACTCTTAAATTATCTTTTGTTACCTATCGTCTGCCGCCATGTGCCAGCGTCTACCGTATCGCGTTGCTAAGAGACCGACATGGCGACACGCCGAACTAGATGTGTGGCGACGTGAAAAGCAACGACAAATATCACATTTTTGGAAGCCTTTCCCGCTATTTCGATCATAGCCTTAGCTAATTATTCAAATAACAACAAAGCATAATTATGATTTGCCTAGTAGTATGTAGTAGTATGTACAACAGAACAGTTTAGTATATACATTAAAAAAATCACGGCTTTTTGCCACATGCTACCATTCTAACATACTCCTAACAGGTTAGCACGGTACAGTAAAAGAAGGTAAATACTTACCTACTTATGTTCTTTCAAGTGCCATACTTAGGTACAGGGTATACTCGTAAAAATGTGCTCTAAGTACTACATATTGCGTGCGTCTATAGCTTAGAGATATTACATTGACTTAGATACTGCATAACTAAATACCGGTTTCGCTACTTGGCGTGTTCGCTGATTTATTTCTAAAGCGATTCATTTACCATAATAGCTCCAACCTAAGTAATGAAAAAATGCAAATAAACTAACATGTTTGATACTGCGTACACAGTTTTTCCAAACTCAAGCCGTCTGATAAACAAAGTACCTAGGTATCTCCTTAACTTTTTAATTTAAAAGCATTGTTACTTTGTTTACATAAACTCTGCATTAGGTTTCACTGAAATGTATTTAAGGGATTAGTTTTAAATCTAAAAATGCAAGACAGTGCTAAAAGACCCGCAATCTCGACAAATAAAAAATAATACATTACAATTAACGACTTTCTGAAAGGACCGCCCCATTACGCCACGGAAAATAAAACTCATTTACTTCACTAAAAAAATATACGGTACTTGTGACAGGCTACATACTTAATTTTGCTTAATTAGTTAGTCAATCCAATCTATTTTATACATGACCTTACCTAGTAGTAATAGTTCGCAACCTTTGTATCTTAAAGATAGATAAAATAGCATTACACGCTATTTCTAATGCTCGATAATTATCTAAGCCATAATCAATCTTTATTTAATATATTTCGAGCTATACGAACAAGTGACTCAATGCTAACAAGCTTACGGCGCGTCAGCAAAGTCTGTTATAGAACAACATTAAAGCAGGAGCAAGGCTACAGATACAATCAGAGATTCATGTAATTATCCAATCGAGTGCGCTCGCACGAGGCTGATCATGCGGTCCGCAGCGACGCGCTGGCGGCGCGGGCGCACGGTGCACGCGCCCTGCGAGTGACCGACCAGCCGCTCAAGAGTATTGTGTTCTAAATAACTGACAACCATGCCGTTATGCATGTTGCGTTATGCCTGTCTGATCCTTAATCAATCATTTAAAGAAGTTTTTGTGTAGTTTCGCAGAGCAAGCGAGTTATATTCTTTATCTTACCTAATATTATCTCGTTCTGAGGTAGCTTTTAATTAGACATCTTTATCTCAATTTACATTAATCATTAAATTATGTTAACTGTAAATAAAATTACATCATTCATATTTGGTTTGAGCTTCTGTGCACATTAACAAGCACCTTGTGAAATTAGTATTGAGTCAAGCGCTCTACCGCCTCTACCGCTCTACATTGCCACAAACAGATATGGAGAGCAATCAAGTGCAGGCGAACGTAGTCGAGTTCGCGTTTCGTGTGTGCGAGTAGCTTGGCTACATACACTACACATGCATGTGTATGTAGATTTCGTTAAGTGGTTGCACTGCGTTTACTAATAGCTACTGGGTAGGTGGCACACTGTGCTTAACTCTCACGTCGCCAGCACGTTAGTACAAGCCTTTAACTATAAATAGAACTTGTCCTCGATGCGTTATTTGTAGAAACATTCATTACACTACGATGAGGACAAGACGACAACGTAATGTGGCACCCACCCTAAATTACTCTCGGAACGACAATTTATAAGAGGAAGTCGCTGATTTGCATTTTTATGAACGGGGAAGGTGAAGTGAAATCATCGTCATTTGTAACACAGTTTTATTTCAATGATAAATGCATAATATTTGATGAATGGGTACGAATAACGTTTGTATGAATGCTAAGCCATTAATGTACTTTGCCGAATATAACTTTGTTCATTATGTCTGCAACAATACTTTTATCAATTAAAACTATAATAAAATCACATCATTCACTGATCATTCTAACTGTTCCGCATACTCGTGGTCGTGCATAGTCCATGCTTTTTGACAAAATTATCTTCACGTTTTGTCGTATTGCCATATTTGTAATTCATTCATCAGTTTGATAACTGGAATCATGACTTTAAGCAAAACTACAGGAAAACACTACGAGATATATTATGTATGTAGTGTGGTGGCACATGTGTAAATAATGTGGTCCAAGGAGAAACTACATAGGAACACAAGTCCAGCGGTAAAAAAGATAATATCGATAATGTATAATGTATAATATTTAGCTGCATCATTAGTAAACATCGTGAATTTAATTAATTTATAACATTATAATTTATGTATCAGTAACACTTGAACTTTACCACGCGTCTACACAAGACCACTTAAGTATCAATTTCAAGTAAAATTTGCGGTATCACACCTCCCATCTATTATTTCCTAATATGAATTGATAAATGTGCATTTCACCGCGGAGTCAGTCAGCAATGCACTTAGGAAATGAAAACTCCTTTGAGGGATGCGTATCTGGTATCAAATGGGCGGTGCCGGTGTCAGATTACATGTTTGCCCCAAAAAAATGTATAAAAGCAGAAAACCTCCTCGAGTTACTACCATTAACTATTCGCTTTTAGACGAATGGCATTGTAAATTACAAATAATATATGAAGTGTTTCTTATATTTTCTAGATTAGTAAACATGCTATTAAACAAGGCACTTCAGTTAACCGTGCTGGCAGCAGCCATGCTACTGGAGAGCAGAACAGACGCGGCCACATCTCCCTCGGTCCGGTTCTGCGGCAGACAGCTGAGCGAGATCATGAGCAGGGTCTGCCATGCTTACAACAGTCCTTGGGACACACCTACAGGTAATGTCTAGTCTTTTATAACTGCTAATTAATATAAACACATATTTTAGTTTTGGAGTTTTACACGTATAGTACATTACAATAGCATTCGATTATGTAAGACATTAACATTCTCATAAATAAACTAAACGTTTACGAAAAAACGTGTTAAACCTTATCAAATATACCTCACAGATCGAAAACTTTACAGGAAAACATTGAGAGTATGTACAAAAATAGTATCTACCCATTAATTTTTTTGGGTTCTGCAAGGGAGCGTTCTTGGGCCATTATTATTTCTAATTTTATAAGTGACTGATTGACTCGCGAAATTGATAAACCAATTAAATCTTTTCCGAGATAAAAAAGGCAACAACATTACTTACTCTTATAGTAATGTATTAATAAACATATTATCAATTGTTGGACGTAGAAATAATAATAAGCTACTAATCTCCAAAGAACAATATAGTGACCTTATAGACACAGCCTAAGTATGAAATCCGGAAAGCAACAGATATAAAGCGCTATCAGTAACAACAACATTCAATAACAAATTATGAAAGGTCACTCATAATTCAATCGGCAACATAAAAATTCATAACAAACCAAGTACTTGAAGTACTTACTTGCCAAATAATTTGATAGATATGTAATAGGAGTTCGTTGCAAAACTCTTATCAAATGTTTTATATTAAAGTCATATTCAGTTCTAATTAACATGTATGTTTTCTTTGCTATTTTTTTTAGTCAGTTTAATAAGACACAAGTAATGGCGCCTTAGATCCATTAATTTAACGTTGATACGATCCAGATTGAACCTGTTAGCTAAGCTTATTTCTCTAAATAAATATTTATAAGAATTGTAAAACTACAAAATATACCAAGAGAATTGATATCTTGTTTGCGTTTTTTTTTATCTGTTCGGGCACGGGGTTAACGGGTTACATGAGTCAAAACTCATGTAACTCGGTGACCCGGTACTCGTGGGAAAAACTACTTTTGGTTTATCACCAAAAGCAAAAGAAGGGTATATTTGGTATAATGTTATCAAACTTTACTAAAAATACCCTTCTTTCGTTATAATACGAAACACTGTTTTAGGCGTATTACATATTTAGGGGATATTGCAACTGGGAAGTAAAAACAGAAGTCTATCTTCATAGGCCGGGGTAACAGACCAACAGTCGTTTATTTTAATAAACTCCAGTAACAACCTAAACTGCAACAGTACAAACGCTTACCATGTATTCAGTACATAATTCTGAACCCCCGGCCACATGTAAATTTTTCATCTGGTTTAGTTTTTTCATTTTAATCTTAGCACCTTACACCTAAAATCCCTATTTCAATGAGTCTTCAGATAAAGTAATCAAAATACTTAAAAGTGGTAGTTACTGGGAATAGTATTAATAAGTTGTGACGCTGTCCGCCATAGGTGGACAAAGAGAATACTCGTATTTAAAATTGTGTCGCTGTCCACCAGTGATGACTGATGTCTAAGGGGAAAAAAATTATAAGGTTGTGTCTCTGTCGACCTGACCATCTGGTGAGGAGCAAGAATGATTTTTTTTATTGTGTCGCTGTTTACCCCTAGTTGACAAACCGGTGGTGGACATAGGCACAGATAATATAATACACATAGGGAACAATCGTTAACATCTACTGCTGCACTACCTGTACACTTTTTTTTCTAATTTTATCTTGTGATCAGTCTTTCGGACTATGAGCAGATGAGATGGTTCGAACGACCTGTACACTTATTGTCAATTTTTGTTTTTCTTTATTGTGAGTCATGTCAAATGTGCGTGTACACTATAAAATTAGAAATCTCTTGTTGTTAATAACTATATTTTCCTGGTTTGCTAATGAATTGTTATAGAGTAAAATATATGATACATACACCAACACATAACAATTGCTTGAAATAGAAATTCACGATTGCAATATTGGTCAGTACAATAACAGGAAAATGAATTGTCAACACTTATTCATTCTTCAATTGGTGTTTGTTTACTAAGGAATATGCAAGTGGGTGGGTATGTACTTACTCATAAAACTTTCAGGTTCATTCTGAGTAGTTCTGTCACATGGTTCACGACAGGAACTGATAGTACCTATACAGCACATATCTCCTGTTCATCATCACGCCATCTTTAACAATCCGGTGCCAGTGTTTTCCAACGTAGTCCCCGAACCTTGTAATGTTCTTTCATCACCATATTTTTATTGTTGCGTCCCAAAGAGTTTAATCTTCACATCTACTTTCCAATAGTTGAACAACCTGGCTCTGTGGTGCGAAGAAGACGACGAGAGGTGGTTAACGGTATAGCTGATGAATGCTGCAACCATGGTTGTACATGGGAACAGCTCAGTGAATACTGCTCTGTCACTGCCATGTAAGTTTCTTTCATCATTAACGACTTTTAAATCATGCATTAAGGCGTGCAGGCCAGTAAAGCTAAAAATTGTAATATTTGTTGGACAAGGCCATTCTGGTAGACAATGAATGATCTTTTCGCTACCACAGCGATATTAACATGCCATTCTATCATCAACAGTTCTGAATCACCGCTGGAGGACATGGATACCCACATCATCGCAGACAGATCAGCGGAGCAGACGGCGTCGGAGAGCAAAGACCCAGCGAGGCCAGCGGCGGCGCCAGCAGCGGCGCCTGGGGCGGCGCCAGCGGCGGTAGGCAGCGCGGGTTATGCGGGACGTGCGGCTACGCGAGGCCGCGCGCGGAGCCGCGGGTACGGCCGCGCACGAGCAAGGGGCCGCCGTTGTTGGTGCCGGCGCAAGCGGCGCTCGGGCCGACGGCGATCCTCCCTCATGGGTAACATGGTGTGTCTGTCCTTCGCCGCCGACTTATTCTCTTACTTACAATTTTGAGATAAATTCAACCTTATTATTGGAAGTCAACCAATTCCAACATTTGATATTCTTATAACGTTGGATATGGTAGTAAGGTACCTATATTATTTTGACAGAGTAGAAGTATCAAAATTTGTGATAATAATATAATGTATCCAGTCTAGCTGTTAAAATAACGATGATCGTTTTTGGATGTGCAGGTTGGTCTGCTTGACGTTTCTTACATTTTTAGTCCGAAACAACTTGTGTAAGGTCCAGATCATGCTACAAAAAATTAAATGATCTAGCTGGACCAAAGTAAAGTTTCAGTAACAAAGAGAATAAAAAGGCAGCGAGTAACTAACCCTCATATTAACGCTTTGAGCATGTTCACTAATTGATCAGTAACTAAGGTTTGAATGGAACTTAAATTCATCGTTTCTATGGACGGTTATAATGGAATGATCTCGCTTGTATATATGTAATTAACTGAGAATGCCGCTGGACTTGCAAGAACCTATGCTATGATTAGGTATAAATCATTGTTGTAAAACTAATCGATCTGGGACATTTGCGCGAAAGACATTTGCGCGAAGGACACTTGCGCGAAGGACACTTGCGCGCTGGGTGCGCGCAAGTGTCTTTCGCGCAAGTGTCCTGCGCGAAGAGACATATACGCGCATGGACTTTTGCGCGGTGGACTTTTGAAAGTCCAGTCGCGCAAGTGTCCATGCGCGCAAGTGTCCAAGTGTCGCAAAAATGCAATCGCGCAAAATTCCATGCGCGCATATGTATTTACGCGCAAGTGTCCTTCGCGCAAATGTCTTTCGCGTAAGTGTCCTGATACCAAAACCTACATAAGGGATGTTAAAATTAACTGCACGTAATTAAGCGTAAAGTGCATCGTTTACAATAAGCATTACCTGTGTCTGTGTTTAGAAGTTAATTGTTCCGACCTTACCCCGTCTGTTGTTGTTGTTTATGTCGCTCATTACGAATGCGTATGTCCTTTAGTCTGTCGTAGACAGACACCGGTGTGGCAATTGTGGCATTGAGAGAAAAGCTTTGTTTATATCTCTGCATTATTTACTTTGAAATTTAAACGTAAATTAGCTTCATAAACACAACAACACCGATTCCATAGATTAATACAAAAGAGCCTGTCTGTAAAGTGGTACGACACACTGGCGCTGTAAAACTTTTACTCCTACCTAGTTACAAACGCTAAATCAACATTTATAAGGTAGTATTTACGGTTGTATTACCAGAGTTGTAAAGTTTTCATTTATCCTAACCTCGTTTATCGAAAATTTATTAATTTACCTACCTTGGACACCATTTACTACTACCAACACTAAGGTAGATACTTGCATAAAGATACATGTTCCCAATACGGACAAGTCGGAATGGATGGGTAGGTACGGTACGGGTAACATAGTCCCATACGTTCTGCATGCGCTGGTGCATTAAAACAAAACCTGTATCGTTATGCAAGATTGAAAGCGAAAACGTTACAAAGTTATTTATCGAAAACAGTGTCTTGGTCCATTTTTACGACATACTCTATACAGGATGCTCCTTGAAGATGGGTAATTTTGTAGACTGAAACTATAGAAGGCAGATAAATTCATTTCAGACTTTTGCGGACCGGCCCATCTCGATGAACTACCCTGTCCCTATGGTCATAAGCACGAGTAACGTTTTTTAGATGATGTGTTTTGTGACCGTGCACTTAATTGATAATTGGAATAGACAAGTGCACTGACACCTACAACTAAACGTATCATTTTCATTTAAAAAAAAGTTAACCTTTTAAAAGTAAACCTAAAACAAACAAGAACATCATCAAAGATTATGTTACTTTGTAATGATTCAAGTACATAATTGAAACAATCGTCAAAACATGGGGTGGATAACAAATGTCTACACAAAAAAGTAGAACTTGTTAACTATAAAACCCGACTGAAAAACATGAAAAGCAAAATCAAGCATTTTTTTTTATTAAACAAGAGTAAGAAGCAGGCGGGGCCCATTATTTGAATGTAAAATTATGAAAATGGTGTATACTGATTTGATCTTATTTGCAATGAACTTGATATCCTTTAAATGGAAATCAATCAGCAACAAGGACTTGTACAGACTTTAGAATCAATCTTATGCAGCGAACACACATATTTGCTAAGACATTTGAGAACTACTCCATGTTCAATTTTTGATAGAAACGTAAGGACATAAGTAAAGGGCTAATGTTCATTTCTATTGTTTCAGGACCTCGTAAAAAATGTAGCACGCGCTGCTCCCGTGGTGGGCACCGTATCGCCGCTAATCACGTGGGGTCGGACACTCAACACTGACCTCTCGACGGCCAGCCGGGACCAGTACGCCTACGTCGTCTACGCCTAATAAAACCCATGGTTGTTAGCAACCGTTGACGACGCCTGCGAACATCAGTCGCCGTGACCAGACGGAGACCGAACTCATATCGTACGTAACAGATAAGATGACGTGGTAAGGTACAATGTTTTAGTGTTCATTATTATGTAGCGATTCATATAATAAGTATTCTTTCCTATCACAGTGTCAATTAGATTAGGAACGACTATTTATATTCATAATCAAGTGTTCCACTTTAAGAATACTATATTAAAGTAATCTAAGAAGTAGATCACAAAGTATTCTTCTATTTCAATGGTTTTTAGAAGTCTACTTAAATCATTTTGCTAATGTTTCTTGCAAGCATTTTGTATTATATTTAAACATTAGAATAGTAAGTAGGAAGCTTAAACTCAAATATTTTTGTGTTGTATTTGAAGCCTATTTTGTAATATGCCAATTTTCCGTTCTCTTTGTTTGAGTATCTTCTTAGTTAATAAGTAACATTATTATTATTATAATATAAAAGTTAGCTCTCTAGGCTTTTAATTAATATGCTTACACACGACACAGTGTGCAAACAGAAAGGAAAATTGACTATTCTTAAATCACTTACTCACGTATGTTACATTTGCAATAAAATAATCATTTGCCCTAGACACCCAATGAATAATTTATTATTGTCTAAGATGTGTACCTACTACCTATATGCTACCAATAAATTTCCTACCATATAAGAATTAACGATCTCTAAAACATCTGTGATAACTCCAACTGATAAAAATAAATCATTAATTTATGAATTTTAGTTATGTCAGCATGCTAGTTGAATGTATCTTCTTGTGTTAGAAAATGTATGTATTTAGACTTTAAGTAGTTCTAAGTTCAGAGTGGACACTTGTATATTAGCAGGCAGGTCTGTTTCCGACTGAATATGATGGGGCAGTCAGCCAACAGCTCTGCCATAAGCTTGAACATGCTTCTACTGTGACTGAACTGACTGACTAGGTGGATGCTGTATTAAAATTGTCATTTATTTCTAAAAAGCGTTTCATTTCAACAAATAATATTTAATTTTTTTTTCTATATTACTATTTTTATCACAACTTCATGTTTTACTTACAAAATTACTAACCACAATTTACAAACAACCTCAAAAATCGTATTAGTACTCAACTTGGCCAAGTTTAAAGTTATACCTAAACAGTGTTATAGGCTATAAGTTAGTAAAAGTTTATTAAAAATACAGGGTATGCATTCCTGTCGAGATAAGTACTTGCACTTGACTCATTCCTGTTAAATATGAGGGCAGATTGATGAAAAATAGTAAATGCCGTAAAATAAATATGTATATTTGGATTTTAATGACCAAAGACCAAAAAAACAAAAACTAACAAATAGCCAAAAATTATACAAATAAGCCAAATAAAGTCGTCTTGATGAAGTAGGTTTAACAGAGGTAGAACTTTCTTTCCATCCTATCATATTAAAAACGAATGCAATAATCTCTTAAATTGCTATCTACAAATGTTAAAATATTGAGTATAAAAGCGTAAAGCACAATCATAGGTTCAACAACATTTGCTTTTATCTCATGTTTTAACAGCATACCATGTTATTGTAACTTCATACTGTAGTAAAATAATTAATTTTATTTCTAATCACTTTGTAGAAAAAATATACCAAATTAAATACTTATACCAAATGCTGTATGATTCATCGTTTTCTGAATCGGATTCCTTAGAATTCTTAGGTTCAATATGCCTATTAACAGAATAATATTTTTTGAATATCACATACTTTGTGATTAATATCGTAAGTATGATCGCTCCTAGTCATAGTGGGCCCTTGTCGTTGTCATTTTGATCAGAGTCTGTACTACTAGCACCTTGGGAACTACTACTCCTTATCGGTAATAATTGAAACCTTAAATTGTTACCCTTCATCCTCTTCTGCACTATTTTACACATATCCTTCACTTCCTTTTCTATCACTTGGTATATTTTTTCCTGAAAATTGAAAAATGGGTATTTGAATAACATGATAGCAATAACACAATATTTTCTTTTAAAATTACTATTTAATATAAAATAATAAAACACTACATCACGCCTGTAAGGGTTAAGCAGAGGTGAATTTATGGTACACTTACAGTCCGCCAGTATCTTAGTAATACTGGCTTGTAAATGCAGTGTAAAGCAACTTACAGTTTTATTTGCAGCTTCAGCATCCTCTCCAGCAATAACAACTTTGACTTCATATTGCTTTTCAACAAGTTTCATCATTTTCTTCACCCCAGTCATCAAGTCATGATCTCCTATCCTTGAAGACAGTGATATAAGTTTATCGCCTTTTATTACATTATTCTGTCGGGCTGCCTGTTTCTCTTTTCTTTTTGAAAGCTCTTCTGAATGATATTCCGCACTTGTCATCAACCTAAAAAATAATTCTTCAATAAAAAAATACAAAGTCATTCAATACAAAAACAACCAGCCAATGCCTACTTTCTAAAAGCTGTTAAAGTAAATTGTAGGTTAAATTATGCTTAATAATACCTAATAAACATACAAACTTATAGTTTAGAACTAAAGAACTCAGTTTCAACTCAAAATTTATATTTTAACTTACTTGAATACAGGTCGTCTGGTCTTGGCATCCACATCTTGTATTTTAACAAGCTTCAAATCCCGCCTTACAGATAAATTCTGGGCATTCTTCAGATCTGTAATACTCACTGAATTATCTGGGCTTATCAGTGTTATTCTGTTTTCATAAGTTTTCTTTTTGGGTACATCTTTTCCATCAGCCCTAATTATTGTTTTGGTTGTAGCAGTTCGGCATTCCAAAAATCTTCTCACTACGAGAGTGGATACTAATTTATTTAGATTAAAATAATTCATTTTAGATTACTAATATATTTATAGCGACTAAAATGCAAATTTAAAGAAACTGTTTGTTCGTATTGTTAGTTTATTCAATCGTTACACATTCTAATTGGGAACTTTTATCAGCCATTGCATCAGGTGACACTTGACGTTGACAGTGTTGACACTCGACAGGGACAGTATTATCAATTTGACACTTTGACAAGACACAACACATTGACAGCCATTAAATGCTCCAAAAACAAAAACGCACTCGCCACTAGTGTTCAGATTCAGATAATAGGGTTAGAACAGACAGAGGAGAAAGTGTGCAAGCATTGTCAAGCAAAATCCGCCGGTTAACATTTACATGTAAACAAGATTCCAGCGTACTGATCAGCCGAAATACTATTTGGGCCCTCGAACCCCATGGCCCTAGTACTTCTACCCCAAATGGCTCAAACACATAGGTAACTAGCAATCAAGTTATTATGTTTGTGCCGTTTGAGGTTTTCAGCACTTGCAGCAGTCGCCCCAGCGCAGCCCACCCTGCAAGTTGCTTGCCACACCAAAGGTCTACTCAACTTCTATGGCATTATGGTCATTCCATCTTTCTTTCCATCAACTCGTGCCAAGCCATTGGGTTCTAAGACAGCTAGCGGTAGCAAGAGTGAGTCGCAAGAAATCAATATAATGCTAGAAGACTTACTGCAGGAAAGGCATTTGCTGTCCGAGGCAGTCAACTGCTTCACCATATTGAGAGCTATGTGTAGCCCTACAAGAAGGGCAAATTGGAGACATGTAGCGAGCTGGAAGGTTGTATCACCTGGCATAGAGCCTAATAAAGTGATAGTGCGTATGTATGTGGTAGAGGCTGAAGATAGAGGCCCGATTCCCACTCATCCACAGCCAGTAAGCGGGCGCGCTTAGCAGTATTGGTGGACGTGTTGACAAGGTTATTCCGTACCAACCTGCAGAGTAGCACTGTCTCTGTGAAAACGGCTTCTCATCCGCCGATCCGTGTCCGGTCAAGCCACTATCCAGGCGTCCTCTGCGTCGCGTTGGTCAAACACAGCACTTCCGAGTCAACCAGCCAGGAAGAGAGTCAAAAGTTTTCCTGGTTAGCTTTTCAGTACTGTGGACAAAGGACACTAACAGCGGTTAGCTTACACTAGAAATTTTGCGGACGCCGAGGCCACCAAAATAAATTGGTATGGTGGCTTGCAGCTACTCGTGTAATCGTGTTTAGTTCATTTCATTATTATTTCTGCGCAAAGACAACTTCAATCTTTTTTTAAATAATTATTTAATAACTAAAAGCCTCGTACTCTAACTTTAAATGTTACCTGTTTTTATAAAAACGTAAATTCTGTCACTTTGTTTTGACTGTGTTCGCAAAATGGTGTGTGATATTTTTTCCCGCAAATCTCTAAATATTAAATTAATCTCAAATCAGAATAGAAATATTTACTAACTAATTCAATTCTTTATATTTCAGTCGGCACACAAGACATTTATTATCAAGCGAAAGCTTGCCAAAAAGCTGAAACAAAACAGGCCTATCCCGCAATGGGTTAGAATGCGCACTGGGAATACTATTCGGTAAGTTTGTGTTTATTTTACAATTTATCTCTGATATATCATTTCGGTGATTTCCGGAGGAATTCGGTTATAAAATTTATATTTGGTACCTATTTTGTTTTTGAAAATTAGTAATCATACAGTCCGTATTGTGGTTTCATTTAACTAGTAATTTGTTTAGAACTTTAGTTTTTGACATTCTGTGAATACGGTATTGTGCCTACTAGCAAGCATTATTGGTAATGAGTTTGACACCACTGTACACTCATGAATAATGTCTTTACATAGGTAGACATGAAAGTTAGGTTATAATTTTATTAACTTGAGGTATAATAACCACTATCCAAAAGTTCAAGCTGAAATAAATAACCGTTTTAGTGACAGCAGTAAAGCTGCTAGTCTAACCCTTGCACATATCGCACTATGTTTTTATGTGCGAGAAAATAATTACCACAACTAAATATGTAAGAAGCTTAGAAGTGAACGCAAAATTTATCTTGGCCAGGAAATTTGTGGTTTAATCTGTAATATCCAATGGTTATAAATTATTTTCTTACTTAAAAACCATAAGTTTCATGTATTGATAACATAAAAACAAGTAACAAGTGCCTGCTTAATAAAAGTATTGAATTCTGAATCACAATCTGTTGTCTCAACAATCAATTAATTGTGTACTTGCAATAACAATACCAGTCTGACCTCCTTGAAATACTAAATCGCTAACCTGTTTCCCTAATTATGTTTATCATAATGTTTATAAACCAACGTCAGTGCAGTCATAATCCATGTCCAAGACAGGACATTAAAAGGAATTGAAAAAGTCATTTTCTTTGCCTATGCTTGACCCCACAACCCCATGCATGAAAAATTAAGCATGGGCCATGAGGATATTGCAATTATGCAATACAATGCAAGTCTTGACTTAGATTATTTTGTTCAGTTGTCTAACTGAGATCAATCTGCTGCTAGAGTTAATGTACTGTATTTCTACTTGTTTTGAAATTGTACAACTACTAACCTCCCATAAATATGCTCCTTTCTCACAAATAATAACAAACTGTTATTAAAAACAACTCATTTAAAAATTTATAGTAGATACAAGTTGCAACTTGAATAGAAAAAAAAGAATAGAATAATAACCTGAACAATAGATGACATTCTTTCTTTCTTCTTTTTCAGCTACAATGCTAAGAGGCGTCACTGGAGGAGGACTAAGCTCAAGCTGTAAGCTTGAAGCTTGTAGTATAACAGTTTAAGCTAAATAAATTCCCTTACCATCTCATTTTGTTGTTTATTTTAGTATTCTCACCTAACATACTCCACAGTACATTACACAGATGGTGCAACCATATCTTACATAGTGTAAAAAGATAGTCTGTTGCTTTTCATGATTGTGCAACCATTTAGATCTGAACAACTCAATGAATTTTGATGCAGTTTAGTCATTTAGACCATTAACTTCAGAAGGTTATTTATGTATGGTACATAATACGGTCTTGATGCAGAACGTCACTCGCAAATTGTCATCGTGAAAATTTTTTGGTCACTTTCGCAAAACTTCAAATTCCCTTGATATGGAAGAAGCACTAGAACATGCATTAATTTTTTTTTATGTACAACACCTAACCTGTACCTACTTTCATAGCAAATAAAATTCTGATGCTGGCGCGTCGTTATAATTCTTAAAAGGTTACAGACGCAGTTACTATTCATAATAGTAACAGCATCTGTAAGCTTTTTAGAATTTTAACGTGATTCTGATAAAGCGGCCACATTTTAGGCCCCAAAGCATAAAAATGTTTGTTAACTACATAATTATATATATTAAAATCACGTGTCTCTGTGTGCGCTATGTCACGCTAATCTCCGAAATCACCAACCCGATTTAAATTTTGTGAATGTGTAGTATGTATGTTATGTATGTTAATTGCAGCTTGAAAAAAAGGATTGATTTGGACTCAATAGGTGGAGCAGCGATGGGTCGCTAGTAAAGAATAAAAACAAAGCCAGCACATATTATGGTGAAAATCATTTCTATATTTACAAATTTAATATCAAATCCAATGCACCAATAAAAAGTATCACAATTTGCTAATACTGAACTGTGCTAAATTGTTCAGAAATCCGCGCCTTCCCACGGAAATATAAAGCTTTTGCTATGTCAAGTAGTGTTGTCTTTGGGATCACTCTTTGATTTCTCGTCTTTTTTCTGCGCTGCTGACTGGGACAGGAGGTCTTCTAATAGTAAATCATTGTCCATCAATTCTGTACTTCCCGTTCTCTGCAAAATAATGACCATCATTACAGACTTAGATTTTTCATAGCCTTCAAAATGAACACTGATCATAATTAGTCTAGTTATTCCAAAAACTGTCAATAGGAATCGAGTACGTAATTATTATACTGACAAGTTCCCGTCAGTGGTAAGTAATACTTGAATTATTACGAAAACGACCCTTTATTGCTACGACATGGCACTATCACACAGGTGTTACTTGGGAAAGGATAATAATTTACCTATTGGCTTGTCATAAATGTCAATAATTTACTTTTTTAATTACGATATCGAAAATCATTTTACCTGTTGCGCACTCACAGACCGAGCCATGAGTTTCTGTAGATATTTTTCTCTCCGATGTTGCTCACGTATGCTGCGCAAGCGATCGAAGTCGTCCAACTCCGGATCCTCACCACCATCGGCTTCATCCACTGGAATCAAAAATAAATAAAATGTTCAATAATTGTCTACACTTCTACAGGATTGATTTTTTATAGTCCGCGAAGCTAAAATCTCAGCGTTACAAACAGGAGCGCAAGTAAGTGAATATACTATCCACAGCCAGTCGAGGCGTCTGCACTAAGAAGACTAGTAGATTAGGGGGCGGCAACGAGTATCGAACACCTGCTTCCTCCTACAATTCGAGGAAACGTAAATATTTGGTTTCCCCGGGATGTTCGTAGGTCTTATTCAAGGAAACTAGTGTCCTCGTATTGTACATCCACACACATTTATAGATATTCGTATTTATACAAAAGCTATACCTACTAGGAGTCAAGAAATTGAGGACTAAAGAAATTAATAACATAACGCACACAAAGTCTGGCTCCCAGCGGCGCTCAACGAAGGCCCAACATCACTGTCGAGTCGTGGTCGTTCATTCGGCAAACTGAACGAATCCTGCGTGGTGAGGGACTGGGCCGCAGGACTCAGGTCCCCTCCCTCGCTGGGCCGCACGTTCCACGGCGTAGGCGCCGATGATGATAAGCGAGTATCTGTGGACGAATTTTATAATGAGTCACTAACACAATACAGTTGAACTTGAACAAATCAAAAAGCCGACTGTCTTTTAGAAATTTTGTTGCTTGGGTTAGGTACCTAACATCACGTGTCATTGTCAAGTCATTTTATGCTTTATATCCATTAGGAAAAGCATAGTGTCGTTTGAAAGACTCGGGCCGCGTGACGTCTCGCGGCGGTGCCGCGAGCGGCTGCGCGTCTCGGGGTGAACTGAACCTTAGACAGAAGTGTACTTAATAGCACACCAACATTTCGCCAGTTATGTTTATGTCCCATGTAAAAGGGGGCAAGCCTATTACCATCAAATGGGAGCAGGTTCCGTGGCTGCTACTGAAAAATTCGTGTTGGAAAAAGCCACGTACAATGGTCCACTTTAAGGAGTAAGTGCGGAAACTAAAACATAAGTGTTTTGGTTATATAACATAGACACCAAGAACATTTTGTCCGACCGGGGAATCGAACCCAGGACGTCATGCGCAGCAGTCGCTTTTGCGACCACTAGACCAACGGTTAGGTACCTATCTACCCAAATTAAAGTGTGGTCAAATCGACTGGACCTAACTCCGGACTTCGACAAATTTTAAACCTACGGTTATATCCGTAGGAAACATGTCAGGTGTCCGCAGCAAGCCTGGAATCCGGTCCGGTCGTTTTGACCGCACCTTTATGAATACAAAAGCAGTGCCAAAGATCGAAAGCATTTTGTTGTGATTATTATTTAATGAAAATTTTGTATTTTTATACTTAGGTACATACATAAACTCACGCCTTTTCCCGTGAAAATATGAAATAAAACGTACATAATGTAAATTACTTAATTGACTTAGAAAAGAATACGATGTTTGTGGTTTGACAACTTGTCTAACGCTCTGCTGTGCTCCGAGACAGTGATGATATCATAAATTCGTTCTGATTAACACTATTAATTAGTATGGAAACTGCATCTGATGTTGCCTTGTAACAATTTAACAGCTGAATGCGTTACGTTTTATTGCTTTAAAGTGATCACAGATTGAATAATTTGTACCTAACTAAAAATCATGTGCTTATTATGTTGATGAAAAAGTATTTCCATGAAACGAGAACATTAATCATAAGTAAATTATGAGGTCATTATAATACTTATTGAACTTGTAACTCGTTGTTACGTCTGGACCACACAAAGTTACAAAGAACAGGAAAACAAAACAATAAAATAGGATAACTTACTTGAGTTAGTGTGGTTTGAGTTTCTTGAAGGGACAACGACTGGGTCACTCGGCGCCTGAGGTGCTTGCGTGAATAAACTCATCGCCGTGGGCCTGAAATAAATAAAACAACATTATTGTATAATATGCAGTTGAAGGAATCTGCATTTTAAACACATGCGTTATCGTTAATTAATAGCCATAGCCATGGGTTTACAGTAGGTAGGAATCTACCAGCAGCATACCTTTTTTTTTTTTTTTTCGGATTGGAAATCATCAAATGACCCCCCACTCTGGGCGGAGCGGAAGGGAGTGTCAGACTTGTACTGAAAACCCACCCATGTTCCTTCTTTGCCCTTTGTGTTCCAGGGCCACGGTATCTCTTTCGAACAGTCCCGCAGCCCTGGCAGGCATCGGCCCTTGCGGACCCCTACTTATTTGCTGACATCTCTTTGAGGCGCACGTGGAACACGAACGCGCCGTCGACACGGCCTGTCGTCATAAGACGGCCGGACGGCGAGCTGGCCCATAACTCGCCGTCCACCGGCCCGCGCCTACGGTGGCCGGGAGTCACCACGGGACCCCCGACGCCCAGGGCGTCTCCCGCGGCGACTGGGACGTGAGGTTCTTTCCCTCTCACGCCCCACCACCTCCTTCACTAGCATGACTGCTTCGCAGAAGGAGGTGACGGCTTCCCATTCCCTCTCGCTCCGGACCATGGCTTGAACACCAAGGCCGGACGCGAGAGATCGCCGCTACGAGGACACGGCGATGCTCCACCGTGTCCTCCGGACGATCCTCGCAGTGGAAACACCCGGGCGTTTCCTCCCGCCCGATTCGGTGCAGGAACCTCCCGAAACAACCGTGTCCGGTGAGGACCTGCGTCAGGCGGTAGGTGAGGGCGCCGTGGCGCCTCTCTAGCCACTCCTCAAAGAGGGGACTTATCGCCACTATGGTGGCGTGCCCTGCTCGGGGTTGCGACAGTCGCTCTCTCCATGTCGCCATGAGATCACGCCGGAGGTCTGTCCGCTGAGCGGCAATTTGCCGCGGCAGCGGAGTTTCCCCCCGACGTAGTGCACCTGCGCGCCATTCGTGCAGGCGTGCGAGGACTATCGCCTCCAGATCCCATGGCGGTAGCAGCATACCTTTACGAATAGTTTTAGTGAAAGGTTAGACGAAACTACTTCGTAAAAAGTAGACCGGTGAATAAAACATGCGTTTCGCCACAAGCGTAGCATCGATTATGATAAAACTCTTCGTAGCATTGTTTGTAACTGACTCGATTTAGAAACTAGTTTGAAAAAACTTTAATAAAGTAGGTACCTTATTACTTCAAACACCAGCCAATCTTTTCGTAAAGGAGCCTACTTACAATATACGTACCTAATATGATAAGAAAATGGTTAAATAGTAAGTACCTACTTACTAACATTTTAAAGTATGTTCGTCCGTTCGTCGTGACGAAGGTCACCATCATCGCTCCTTAACATCACACACAGATAACAAGACAGTAACAAGAAAACATTTGACGCACTATAGAACTGTGAGATCTAAATAAGGAGTGAACAATATCTTTGTTGGGTTTTCATTAGCATACCTACACATAGGTCTAACTATCTTTACTCATGGTATGGGATCATTACATATTTAGGTACTTTTAAGTTACCTAGTAAATAATTAACAACTGAATATACATGGTTAGCAGGAAGGTATACCTAAAAGAAAAATATAATGTCTAGGCTTCAGCCTACTGATATACTTAGGTATATACTATCAATGTAGGTTTACTTAACAACAAGGTGTTTATAAAATGTAAATAATGTCTATGTAAATACACTCACCTGGTTTCAGGTCGTTTCCCCATGCTAGTGATGGTCGCCTGCTCATCCACCTCCTCGATAACCTCTTTGGCGATCTTCATACTGCCCCCGCCGGCCGCGGCTGGCTTGTTCAGTGTCGGATTACTCGCAGATATCGTGAACCTCGAACCTGCATTGTTAATGTGCATAATCACTAATAACTACTTGATGAAACATCTGATTAACGTACGGTACTAAACTATTAATTAGCATTATCGAAGATGACGCGTGTATGAGATGGATAAGAAGTTCACTGAGTGTTGAGCAAATGGAGTAATAACTGGCACAGTCGATCGACATTTCTGCAAACAAATGCCTACTTCAACGGTCTATATTATGTCGCTATGAGGACTATCCAACTATCCAAGACACCCTTATTTGCTTCCAATGTGGCACATATATTTTCCTGTTTACTTTGTTATTTATTTAATGTTTCCTTTTCCTGGGACAAAGTTACTTTCTCGAAATAAAATAGATGAAAAGAGCGATATGTGTGTAGATGATGTCCTTAAGCGTCAAACTTGATCTCTCGGCCCGGACCAAATTTTAATCCCTCGGACTGACTGAGCTTTTATGCGGCTAACTTTTTTCTCTCGGGCCGAGCTTTTAGCAAAGCTGATGTGACTCCATTCCCAATTTTTGAGCAGCTAACCATCGTTTGAGTTAAGTCAAATAGCACCACATGCCAAAGGAAATCAACTACCGTATTCTAATGTGCGTTATATCGATGGAAAATTGTGCATGAAGAGTTACCATCGTGTCTCAACAGCCGTAACGTACCACCATCAGTCTGTGTTGCCGACGCGCCTCGTTGGTCCTCCTTCGAGAACAGTCTCTTCAACATTGATGTGACGGAGGCGGTTCGCGCCATGGGAGTCTGTTGCAGCGATGCCATAGAGTTTGTGGAGCCCATAGAGTTTCTGTCATCACGTTTCCCGCGCTTACTGCCGCGGTTCACGATGAAGTGAATGCCCGATACAGCGTCGTCATTCATTTGTAGTTGCTGTTAGCATAACAATATGTTAAATAATATCCAAAACACATAATATGACATCGATTTGTATATCGAAGAAGGCACATAACATGCCATGCTCAGTTATTTCAGGAAGGCAGATATTATCGATCATTTTTGGCGACATTATACCTACTTTGTGAAAGATAAGATTGTTACTGGATAGTAGTTAATCTTTCTAAATGAAACAAAAAATAAATGCTTATTATATACAGCACAAAAATGCAATAGAATAAGAAACTTGTAAGGGCCTATGTACCTAGTTAGATTACACAACGGACAAGTAGGAGGTAACATTGACATCGTCAAGTACACACAATTAAAGAAAGTTTAGATAGCACATTCATCACACACGGCGATAAAAGTATCGATAAAAATATTCATGTTCAACAAATAATGTATTGTTTGTGACCATGACTTCACATTGCCATATTAATCTTTATTCCATGACGCCATGAATCATATGCTTATGACATCAAAACACTGTTGCGTTTTCAATCTGCCTAAACAATTCATGCATACATAATGTAATAACTAGATTAGATGCAGTTTTCCATATATTCATTAATAATAATTTACATAGATAGGTACCGTATCAATAAAATAAATCAAGGATGTTAACACAACAGGTAGAATATCTAGCTCGGTAAAGATAGAGATATTAATTTCATAAAATATGACAATTAAGTATTAATTTTATTAAGGAAGGAAATCGTTAAATTAATATACCATAAAGGTTACGGATTATTATGTTAGTCATTCTAAAAAAGCAGATTTCTTAGTAATTGTTATTATCATTTGATTGTATCGTTATTTATGATTATGTACGAATAAGTTTTAGTGTTACAAATGATTTAATAATGTGGTAACTAAATCTCCCGAACTTAAAACCTGGGTTCAAAGACCAAAAACTCGTTAATTAGGTAAACAAAGTTAAAAAGCCTCAAACCGATCGGAATTAGGCACAGAAAAACTAATACAGAATTAAGTGTGATGAAATGTACAAGGAAACATGTAAGTAGGTAAGATTGAATATGTCCTGTAACCTGAACACCGACACACTGCGAAGCTCCATAAATTCCGGGCGTGCAGCATGCTTATAAAATGGTCGAATCTAACCTCTGGGGGGTCGAACTTGTAACTCACGGTGTTGGAGGGGTTCATCTCGTCGATCTTGACTTGCGAGGGCGCGGACAGCACCATGCTGCGCTGGCGCACGGGCACGGCCACGCGCGCCGTGGACGCCTCGGGGTGCTCCTCGCGGTTGTTCTCCGTGGCGATGGTGTACGGCAGCTCCGACGGGAACACCTCGTCCCAGTACTGATCCTTTATCAGTTCCGGATGCTCGTGGTGCATCTCATCCACGATCATGTACGAAACCTAACGAGACACGCATGCATGCTTTATCAGTTTACATCGAAAAATTTTATCGGCGAAAATTGTTAATGATTTCCGAATCCGGCTTACCTGCAAATCTCTGTCTATCAACCAGTTCACTTCAAAGTCGTCGTCATCTTCGCCGAAAGGATTAATTAGCGACTCGGCCACTTTCAGCCAGCCCATATAAAAGAAGAACTCTAGCGTCGTAAATATAGGAAAGTAGAGGTCTATATTACTAATGTTGGCGGAATCGTTGCGTTGTAACTTATTGTCGACCCATTGACTGCCCAAGGCAGATGTTATAAAATATGAGTATACTGCTATGGTAACTACCTGAAAGGTGAATAAATAATTATAAATGCTGACTACAAGCCATCAATGGCACAACGGCGATCATTTATAAACAAGTACAAACCTGAGTATATACTAGAGGCACACTAATAGTATCGTAACTGAGGAGAAGTCCAGCTTGTCCTCTGAATTTATTTAGTTCATCTATAATCGTCTTTACTGCAAAATCGTCTCTTATTCGGCCCTCTTTGCGGGCCCTAGTTACTATGCTAGTCGCCCAAACTATTGGTAACCTGAAATTACGGTGATTTTTAACGCATGGTGATCGGTGTGTATGTACTATGGACCTAGATGAAAATTGATAAGTTATAATAAAATTATTGATGATAAATCGTTTTCCGAATAATTTATCAGTAAATTGCTACACATAGCTTAGTGATAACCTTATGAGAATCTTACAAACTGGAATGATTAACACGAATTAGTATTCATATCACTAACTATTAAACAAGCTTATCTAGGATCTAATCATCAATGAAAATGTTGCATTCAAATGACATGAAAAAAAAATCTTACCAATGTTTCGAAGGCTTCGGAAACTTGTCATTTAGATTGTCGAGGATTGTCTTTTCATTTTCTAATAGAAGTCCAGCATCCACGAAGTTGTCGAGTGTAGGGAACCGTTTCTTGACTCGGGGTGAGATCATCGTGAGCACCATCGTGAGGCACAGGCAGACGTAGCGGACGATGGTCCGCCGCATCAGACGCCCGCGCTCATCCTGTCCTCAAATTGCATGATTAACTAAATATGTCCCGTCAGTGATACTGTGCAGTTGTGCATTTACAATTTTACTTAGTTTACACAGATTTCTACTACCATATACCTACTTCTTTATAAAAATATTGAGTTGAATCTTGCATAAGGGCAGGTATCTGAAAAGTTATCACCTCGAGCCACCATGCCTAAATAAAAATACATTGCATGATTAAATGCCCCACCTTTTTGATAGCATTAATTTAATGCACTCGGTTTTTCTATGATTAGTAGGTACATAATGTACCGGAATTGATACAATATTAAAGTGTTAACTTTTAGCGATCACCAAGCGTCAAATAACAAAATTGTGATCATCAGTTAAAATAGAGCATGAGTAATTACGGAATCAGACTATAGATTACACGTCATGGCGTTTTTGCCCTATCCTGAGTGCTATGTCATGTCACTGAACTGAATTTAAAATCTCAAGGCTATCACCACTTCTCATTGCTTTGTACTTGTCTATTTTTATATTTCTTCGAATCTTGCTTTGTTGTAAAATAAATAGCATACAGCTTTAATCGGTGTTAGTAAAGCGAAACGTATTCACCGCACACATGTTTCCTTTTTTTGTGAAACATGCTTATTTTTGCTTCGTCTGCAGCGCACCGCGAGAGTGATCTATTTTTACTACTATTTATTTTATTACAACTTACTCAAGTTTATACTGACTATAGGCTAACGGATCTAAAAAAATTAAGATAACCTTGGAACTTCAATTAAATTCCTTATCGATGAAAAATATAAATCATGATAATGAAGATCTATTTTGATAAGAACATTTCCTCAAATTTTATTTATCAGCTGATTGTATTTACTATTTCCGTCATCGTGTTTGTAATTTCGTATCACCAAAAAGCATACTATCACATCATTCATTTTGTTACGCATATAAGGGTTTACGTAACGTTACATGAATAGATAAGATTTCCTACTCAAGATTGCAAGTTATAATGTAAGTCGCCTTGTGTGAAGCTGAATGGAAGAATAATGAATAGAGTAATAAATAAATTATACATGCGGATGTTTTGTCAACACATTAAAGCCATAGACACAACTAAGTAGTATAATATTGTTATGCCATGTGGCTACTACTGACCGTCGACTCTATTACTACTAATTTACTTAACTACTAACTATTTTATTACCGGTAGCAATATTTCTTTCTTATCTTAAAAGCTGGCTTTACATCACATAGATTGCTGACTGGCGATCGGTACCAGAGCTCTAATCCACCTGGAAAGCGATAACATCAAACTGCGTCAAGTTGTTTACGTTTACTACAAGGGTTGTTAAGGTCAAAAGGTAATCGTACCTTGAAAAATCGTTAACCGTTATCGTTAACATGAATGAAATTTTCACCAGTCAGAAATGAACTTATGTACCCATTATGTACCATTGCTCAGGAGAGCAAGACAAATTCCTGACAAGCCCAGCCTAACAATTGCCGGAAGAAACTATATCATGTAGCGACAACTAAGTATTCAATCTTATTTACATACCTACCCACATAGTGTAGGATGGAGCAAAGTACATAAACAGCAAGACTAAAAAATTATAACCAAAACAGCAATTTGTAATCATAGACGTAATTACTAAATAGAATTGTAATAGTGCCTGCAGGTTGACAATCAGTTTCGTACATACCTGTCCGTGTATAGTGGCGGAGACGAAGACGGCGATAGAGTCGGGCCAAGGAATGGTTGTGTACTGACTCCACCAGCGGTTCATCACCACAGAAACGTAGAAACCTAGCACGAACGACAGAGGGATCACATTCCCGTGAAAACTGCAGTAGTTCACAACGCCCTCGAACACCCTGGGAGAAAAATGACAAGTATTTTTAGACTACAGTGTATGGCAAAGCAATTTCAAACAAACTTCGTTGTACATTGTACCCTGTCGATACAAATGAGGGTACAAATTAATGGAAGAATTTCACAATGGCAGCGTGCACATAGTTCATTACATAGAAATATTATATATTCTATGGTTCATTATAACTGCGAATGGCAGTAACGACAATTACACCGATTCACGATAAAATGACCTTGCAACACGTAGATTTCCAAGTATTTAAATTATTTTTATTTCAGGCACGATTTCGATTCAAAACTTTCATTTTCAAATAGTTATAATTGTTGTTTTGACAGTTGTAGGAGTTTTTAACGAAGTGCAAGAGTTTTCAGAGGTCAGAGCGCCAAAGGCTTGTCAAAATCAATTATTTGCAGCCAAACAAAACATAATGCTAAAGAGTAACATACTCAATACTTAAACAAATAATCCTCATGTTTTCATGTTAAAAATTATAGTCAGTTCAGCATCATCAACATTCTCCTGCCCTTATCCCAAGTTCCCAACCTATTTGAGGTCGGCGCAGCTTGCATTCTTCCATACTTCTCGTCATCTCAAAAAACTTATGTTTTTATATCATGCTCTGATAGACAAACTTTTAAAAGTGGTGTGAGACTTCAAAACAAAAAGCATTACTTTTAATTGCCTATCTAATGTGGTTATTTTAACCTTACCTTTTAGAATTTTCATCCAGTAATAGCCGATAAGTCAAATTGAGTAAATAGTATAACAGCAGGAACACTAGAAGGTCCAGCCAAACTAATTTGTATATACTTCCACGCCATCTGAAATAAAAAATAAGTTAATTTTAGTCTTACATATACTTCCGAGGGCCTACCATGACGTCTTAAAGCAGGAGTAATTCCAGTGTGGGAAAGAGATGGCGCTAGACGACCTGTACAGCTCTGTCTCTTTCCCACACTGGAATAACTCCTGCTTTAAGACGTCATAGTAACCTCCCTGATCAAATAAATAGTTACACGATAGTACAGCCGCCAGCACATCAAGCTACCCGACACTGTCAAATTTTGCCAATGAACCTAATAAACCTCTAGCGATAAAGTTGAAAATAAAAAAGTTGAAGTTAAAGAAATTCAATTTGACAGATAGCTGTTTTGTAGAAATTTAATTTGATAGTAGCTTGATGTGCAGGCGTCTGTACGTACATACAGCTGCTTTAAATTAACGTTCCTATTGAAATTTAAATGAAACACTTAAATCATACACAAGTCTACAAAGCTGCATCTAAACAGTACGTCCAAAATCAATCCTACAAACAAGCTGAGAATAGACGGACATGAAAACTACAGGTAGAACATAAACAAATAAAATTGAAGTGTCTGTTTGTAATTTCAAAATAACAGCTTTTTACTGAGTGTACATGAGAGTATACATTATACATAAAACAAAAAAACTGTTTTTTTTACTGTTTGTCTGTCTGTTGGTTCCGGCTAATCTACACAACGGCTGGACCGATTTTGGCGAGACTTTTACTGGCAGATAGCTGATGTTATAAGGCGTAACTACTTCTATTTTAGATAAAAGATTAGGATTCCTTACAAAAAAATAAACCCTTGAAATTGTTAACAAAATCCGATTCAAATAGCGAAGTAATATTTTTATAATAATTTCACGCGGACGTAGGACGCGGGCAGGAATTCAGAAGTCTGAAAGTCTGATAACCGTCTTAACAAAGGGTGTCGTGTTACCCCGTAACTGGTTTCGTTTGTGGATGTTAGTTCGTGTAAAATACTGGTATTCAGCTGCATCTAGTTTATTTTTTTATTTGGTACACCAACAGCAGTACACACTAAGTATGAATGTGAAACGATAAAAATAACTTAACAGTGCTGGTATGTATTCCTATTATAGGTATACGCAGCATTCTCCCTAAGACAACAACATAAAGTTCTCAAATCTTAAGACTCAAATCTTAAGAATCTAGTTAGATTGGAAGCCGACCCCAACATAGTTGGGAAAAGTCTAGGCAGATACGCATGTGACGAGACTTTTGTACTTTGAACTGTATGTTCATGCAGGCTGATTTTATGACAATCGTACGTTTATTAGTATGCTTATAGCTGTTTTATAGCTCACATTTGAGTGTGGATTACGTCATTCACAATCGTGATTGGGGATCGACGAATAAAATGATAGAAATGGTTTATCCTTACGGATTGACACCATATTTGTATTCCTTCCCTATTCGCTTTACTATTCAGTTTGAATATTTAAAGATGAATGGATCTGTTATGTTCCGGTATGGAAACTTTTTGATTTAATTAAGATTTCGTTACGTTTAGTCTTTAGAACCTACCATAAACAAAATTTAATTTTTGTTAGAATACGTGCACATATTACATAAACATGATTATGGTCCAGCAAATAGTTTTTAGGGTTCCGTACCCGTAGGGTAACAAACAGGGCCCTATTACTGAGCCTCCGTTGTCCGTCCGTCTGTCTGTCAGCGGGCTGTATTTCATGATCCGTAATAGGTACAAAATTCTGTTGCCGCTATAACAACAAATAATAAAAATTAATTCAAAATTAAAGTATCAGTTTTTTATTCTTTGTAAAACCGCAAAATGAATTGATAATAACTTTAACGCGCTTACATTTTTAGTCGATGGTAACAACATACGAAGAAACACATGTAAGCAATAAAATACTTAGGTACCTGTCATTTACCTTTCAATATTTATTTTATTGCTAACGATTTTCGCTACTTTTTGCCGTGTGAGAAACAGTAGTCGTAAAACCATGAAACTATAACATAACATTCTCTGTAATGTCGGTGCACAAACAGGAAACCTACATGCCGTCTTACAAGAAGCAGACGACAATTATATTATTAGTAGAAGTCCACAATTCGTCAAGCTCTGCGATACAGATTAGCCACTTCCACTTCCAAGACAATGGATTAATTTATCGCTAAGTCTTTACAACAATAAGTTCCAATTGTATCGCTTTAATAATCGCGTTGATGTTAAGTTTTAACCTTGGGGCTTGGCTGTGAAGATACAGCAGCCGTCGTGTTAGTGTTAGTCGTGCAGCACGCGATCTCTACTAAACACGTCCGTTATTATGATACACATTTGTCTACCTTGTGATTGTTTGTGCCAAAATAATCAATTGACACATGAAATTATTATCAAATCTCTTCGAGGCAAGCGAGATGCACAAAATGTTGTGTTGCTGGGAAAGAATATTCTTAAAAAGAAAAGCCTTGACAAACATTATTCATCTCGTTAGTAATCGTGTGATAAGTACTTTTCATAGTTATTATTGCTTTAGAACTTACAATAATTAATTTATTGTATTGTAAATAAATAAATTACTGATGAAATGAATCCGAATACCCAATTAGTTTCCAGCTTTTAATATTATTTTCAACACGCTTATTTTTATGTTCACCATAGCATTTTTCCGAGGAAAATTATGCCTTTTCAAGTTAGTATAAGGCTTTTAAGTTGAATTAGAATACAAGCAACAGCTTAGTGCTACTTACCTTCTTCTGATTTTGTTATAAAATTATAAACTTACACTAGGAAGAAAACTCGTTTCGAATGTTTCACTTTATATGATAAAGCATCATAAAACGTCTCCTCAGTTTCACTCCACGCCATTCCGCATCAAAACTTTGTGTGTACTGAGTCTGACATGAATTGGGGACCACTTAGATATTGTTCGCGAAAAAAAGAGTAGCGCGAGCGCAACTCACTGTGTTGTCGCTTGTCGCGTTGTGCTCAGAGTCGGAGGCCGACTTAACTCACTCTATCAACGCTTTGAAACGCTACGTACCAAGTTAATGTAATGCTTGGGCACGTACTGAATCATACCATTTGCTACATACAAAGAGAGCATCAGATTGCATACATTAAAAAGCACAATACGGCCTAACGAACACAGAAAAATACCATTTTAATTTAGTCACTTCCGATGTTTTATGTTCTGGTTCTGACTTCATCAGCTCAACGAACACGCGGTATTTATTATGTTATAAATGATGATTAAACACAATACTTGGCACTGATGAGGTAAATCCCGACGTCTAATAAAGACGTAGACTTATCTAATTAATGTCAGTCTGCACACTATCTGAATATTAGCAAGCACTGAGGTCAACCAAAACTCACACACAGACAGGATATTACGTCATCCTGCGCCACGCTTTTGGTTTGTGCCGCATTGTGGGTGGACCGGAATTAGTGGTGGAGCTGTCTGTAGTGTTCTTAACAGTTTAAGAATCATTCACCGATTTCGTCATAGCTGTAGCTGCCAGGTATTAAGGAATGGAAAAACCAAAACTGCACATCACAGTGTTAATTGCCAAGTCTCCTTGACATGTTGTTGTCAAATGCGTTGGTTAGTATCGCAATCGCGTTACACATTTAAATGAACCATCCTCCGTGAATGACTCAGACCATAATCGAGGTCTTTTAACTACACGCTATTCGGCAGAGGGATCGATTTGAACAGTTGCTGTTAAAGTTAAATGCAGGATTTAAGGATAACGCTCTATAAGACACGCTAGGAGTTCTGTGCCGAATTTCCCTTTTGATTTTCTTTGACTTCTTGCATGAGAAAGCTTTGATATTTTGGTAATTAGGTTGATTGCCCTGCCTGCAATATATTTTTATCAGACCAATAGGCTTAGCTCCCTAATGGTAAGTGACCACGGCCGCCTATTGGCATCTGCATTGCCATCAGAGAGATCGCACAAATGCTTTGCCATCGTAGAGCCAAAGTTGATATGTCTCACGTGCCTGATATGCAACGGTATCTTTATCTTTAGTAGTAGTATAAAACAAAGTCGCGCCCGCTGTCTGTACGCTTAGATGTTCTACGCAACGGATTTTAATGCAGTTTTAGCAATAGATAGAGTGATTCAAGAGGAAGGTTTATATGTATGTTGCACCCGTGCTAAGCCAAGGCGGGTCACTAGTTATAAAGTTGCACCCTGTGTGGCAGTTATGTACGAGGGCGGGTCAATAAGTCCGTGACTTTTTGAATTTCTGACCCCTTTACTGAAACAGCAACACTGCTCCTGTCAACAGGCATCTGTCAGTTGACTCCTGTCAAAATTTAAACTTGCTGCGTCAGTTAGTTTGTGTTTGACAGCTATTTTTATCAGACTACTCGCTAATTTGAGGAGAAAATGGAAAAAAGTGAATTTCGTGTGCTTATTAAGCATTATTTCTTGCGAAAAAAAACCATTACCGAGACCAAGGCTAAGCTTGATAAATACTATGGGGACTCTGCACCATCGATTTCAATGGTAAAAAAGTGGTTTACTGAATTTCGTTGTGGCCGTACAAGCACTGAAGATGCCGAACGTCCTGGACGCCCAGTTGAGGTCTCTACACCCGAAACAATCGAAAAAATTCACGATATGGTGTTGACCGACCGACGATTGAAAGTGCGAGAGATTGTGGAAGCCGTAGGGATCTCGCATGGCTCAGTGGTTTCAATTTTGAATGATCACTTGGGCATGAGAAAGCTTTCCGCAAGATGGGTGCCGCGTTTGCTCACAGTCGACCACAAACGCAATCGTGTAACAACTTCACAGGAAGCTTTGGCGTTGTTTAATCGCAATATGGAGGAGTTTTTGCGCCGTTTTGTAACCGTGGACGAAACATGGATCCATCACAACACACCAGAAACCAAACAACAGTCAAAACAGTGGGTTTCTAAGGGTGAATCGGCGCCAAAGAAGGCCAAGGTGGGTTTGTCAGCCAATAAAGTTATGGCGACTGTTTTTTGGGATGCACGCGGGATAATCCACATTGACTACCTTCAAAAGGGAAGAACAATCAATGGGGAATATTATGCCAACTTATTGGACCGATTCAATGACGATTTGAAAAAAAACCGACCTCATTTGGCCAAGAAAAAAGTTCTTTTCCACCAAGACAATGCAAGGGTGCACACATGTGCAGTTGCCATGGCAAAAATCCATGAATTGGGCTATGAATTGCTCCCTCATCCGCCCTATTCTCCAGATTTGGCTCCGAGCGACTACTTCTTGTTCCCAAACCTGAAGAAATGGCTTGGTGGAAAAAGATTTGACTCCAATGATGAAGTCATCTCGCAAACAAAGGCCTATTTTGAGGACCTCGACAAATCATTTTTTTTGGAAGGGATAAAAAAATTGGAGAAGCGTTGGACAAAGTGTATAGAGCTCAAGGGAGACTACGTTGAAAAATAAAATTATTTTTTTATCAAAAAATCTGTGTTTTATTCCAAAAGTCACGGACTTATTGACCCGCCCTCGTATAAGTTGTAACCTGAGTACACAAAACAGAACAGCGTCTAGCTACCCGGAGCCTTTTTAATATAGACTTTTTATAGGTCAGTTGATTTCAAACAAAATCTCTTGTTACCTAATAAATATTATTTTGAAACCGGTTATTGCTAGCCAGTATACTCGCGTGATAAATCAACAACGCTTCACTTTTACTACTTGTTGCCTATTTGGATTGTTTACGAACCAACAAACGGGTCATTGTTTTCCTATATTTTTTTGTGTATCGTAGTAAACACAAATAGAACTTTACGGAGCGTAAACCTTTACTTTCGTCATCTCTTTTTGCGGAACCCTCATTTCATCAATACAAACCGTTCAAGTTCTGACTGGATATGGGGTACGTTACTAGATACACAAGACACCGCAGTGAAATAAGGTCGAGTTACCGTTGCCTTGGCTACGAACAGATCTTAAATGCCAATTCGGTTATTCAGATTTCGCGATTTCGCGAATCTTTATTTATAAATTAGCTGGTTTTTTTAAGAATTAAGATAGGGAAATCTTTTATTTGTTAGGAAAATTGAACAGAATTAATGGAGAATTGAATTAATGAGAAATTAATAATAAGAACCAACTATATTACTGGCACTGCTCGTTTTTAGGGTTCCGTACCCGAAGGGTAACTAACGAGACCCTATTACTAAGCCTGCGCTGTCCGTTCGTCCGTCTGTCTGTCAGCAGGCTGTTTCTCATGACCCGTAATAGGCAGACACTTGAAATTTTCACAGAATGTGTATTTCTGTTGCCGCTATAACAACAAACAATAAATTAAAAATTAAAGGGCGCTCCTCTACTACCTAGAACATTAAGTACGGCACCCGTCATGCGCGATTCCTACTCGCACTTGGCCAGTTTTATTAAACAAGAAGAAGACGGGAAAGGTTATTAAAAGTCAAATCGTTGATTGACTATCGTTTCTCGATGCAATCTGCGATTGGAATCATATCACAACGTGACTTGAACAAACAAAAATCTCTGCACTGTTTGTATTATACTCGATTCATCAAGGAAGCAAACAAACTTTTTTTTTTGCATATAAAAGAAAAGACGCAACGAACAAATCACATTCTTTGTGGCTGTGAAGTAAACTTCACATAAAATACTTAGCAAATGTTCCTAAGATACTTCGTTACCAAACAAACATTTCCTAAATCCACAATGAAATTTTGACAGGACTGGCGCTCCTGTATTCTCGGTTTCGGCTCAAGGTGAAAATATGGAAGCGTCGTGCTGAAGTAGTATTCTGCTATTTTGATGTAAATTAACAATACGTATATTTTGAGAATCTGTACTTCTAATGTTTGGAAGCCGCAATGATGACTTTTGATGGCTACCAATATTCTGAATTTTTTTTTTGCAAAAATATAGCTTTTACTATCGGAAGTCGGTGACTTTTGTTTGTTTCATTGACTTTTTTTCCACCGACTTCCGAAAGAACTAAAACGTTATTTTCCACTTTTTAGTGTTTTTTTTGGAAACCGGTTTTTTTTTTTGCAATAAAATTTTATTTTTCTTTTTTTAGTTGGGGTATCTCACTGAAATCCTTGTCAATCATCAATTTACATTGTAACTAGAAAATATTAGCATAACAACCACGTAGAGAGAGTTCATGCGTTTTCTTCTTCTTCGTCTGTCACACGAAATAGACGAAGAAGAAAAAAACGCATGTTATAGAGGATAACTGATAAAGTAGGTACCTAAGCAAACTTAATACAATTTATATGGGACCACCGCGCGAGCT
The DNA here is from genome assembly GCA_910589295.1 of Noctua janthe. Classification (NCBI taxonomy): domain Eukaryota; kingdom Metazoa; phylum Arthropoda; class Insecta; order Lepidoptera; family Noctuidae; genus Noctua; species Noctua janthe. The sequence goes on from OU342560.1 coordinate 9,898,729, forward strand.
CTCTTGACCAAATAAAAAAGAATAATTTAAATCGGACCAGTAATCACGGACAAATCGGATAAAAAACTTGAAAAAAAAAAGATGCTGGTGGAAAACATAACCTCCTCCATTTTTAGACGTCGTGTCGGTTAAAAAATACCTCTGACGTGAAATTGTAACTCAAGAACCGGTAATCAGTGGATCCGACCACTTGTGAAACAACATTCCAGCAAATAATCATAAAGGTTTTCCTTTACTCTAAACAAGGCATCCTTGCTGCAAAATTATCTTGTTGCTGTAAAAAAGCCTTGGTAACAACAGTTGAGGTCAGGTGCTTTTCGGCCCACGCACATCACGAGAAAACGATTCATTTTCTTAATAAGAAAAACCTCCGATGCTCTATGAATAGACTGCCGCGAAAAATGACTGCAATACCTACCAACTATGTATATTGTTGGGTAATGGGTAGTAAGGATCTTAGCATTAGAGTCGCCTTCTATTAAGTGACAAGATTTGGGTGCACTATAGGTAGAGAATACAATCCCGGGATCCCGGCCATTTTCTGGCGCCGACAATCCCGGGACTGTACTTGGCTAATCTCGGAATTTTCGGAATTGCCACAAACAGGTCTAGTTTGCATTCCGTAGTCCGTTGCGCCTTGACAATAACCTTGCCTTATATTTATGATATTTCTGCGATTGTATTTTCGAAATTCTAAGTTTTTTGTGTTGTCTTTTTGATTTATTTTCTTACTTAATTGAGATTAGCGTTGCGCAACGAAGTTAATAACATTTTTTAAAGACATTACTCGAGGTTTTTTTTCATTTGACCATAGTCTAATCCCTGGGCTATCCCGGGATTGAAAAACATACTCGGGATTGTATTCTCTAACTATAGGGTACACACCTCCATACCTCCTTGGTGGATCTTATAAGTGGCGTTCAAAACAATAATACTGTTTAAAGTTTTTTTTTGGGTAACTTTTTTTAATGACCCCGTTGTTCTATATAATATATACTTAAAAACAATGTTATGAAAGAAAGTTAAAAGCTAAAAGGTACAGGCGTTTTGAAGGCATTGTTGCATATAGAAGTCAGTGTGGGTGCTGCGCGTGAGTGTGATGGACTATTGATTTGGTCAGTATTGAACAAATTAATAATAATGTTGTTAAAATAGCAATATTGGCTATCAACTGTCAAATTATATTGACGTATGTCAACGTTGCATTTCAAGAATATTGTTAAATTAAATAATTTAAATTTATATATATTGAGAACCGATTAGAAAGGATCTAATTTCAAATAAACCTAATTTGCATTTTCCTAATGACATTTCATTTACATAACCAAAAAAAGTTATCGCACGGTCAGCCTGACGACAATATTATTGCAAATAGTCTAGTTGAGACATCACTGTTTTACAAAGCCGTAAAAACTATCGGTTTTTTTAACAACAACGCCTACACTGCGTAGTAATGTAGGCGCTTCGTAGCACAGCGTAGGCGCTGTGCAATACGCTACGCTGCGTAGTACAGAGCAGGCGCATCGTAGCACAGCGTAGGCGTTATGTAGTACGCTACGCTGTGTAGTAAAGTATAGGAGTAATACGCTACGCTGCGTAGCTCAGCGTAGGCTTGCGTAGTACGCTACGCTATGTGGCTAACACTTGACTTGATCAGAATGCGCCAAACATACTTCTTTTTCATGAAGTGTAGTCTTTTGACTAATAAGACACTAGCATTGCACTTCACCTAAATTGGGATAGTTCCATGCAAATCTAACATTTCATTGGTAAAGACTGCGAACATACACATTAAAAATCAACAACATAATAATCATTGTCTAGATAATGCATGCTTCAAGCATTTTGCGATTTGAACCATTGGCATAAAAAATGACATTCAAAGAAAATATAAAACAGGAATAATATAATAATTTTTTGCTACAAAAAAATACAACACATAACAAGTAACATTTAATTAAAAGTATCAAAAAATCCGACTACAAATTGTATTATACCTAAGTATATGTGATACCCTACTCGATAGGTTTGGTTGAAAAAAAAAAAATTATCTGCTTACAATTTAGCGCCAAAAATGCGCCCTTTTTTACACCTATCTAAAGACACTTGGGTTTTTGAGACGCATCTAATGATACCTTCTAATCGTCGAAATTCATTCAGCCATTCTTCTTTCTTTCTCGTGTGGATAGTGCCTAACCTATTGTCACAGTTTTTATACCGTCCATGGGTCTCTGACTTGGCTTTACATGCCGTCAAGAAATATCTCTCAGGCATGCTGGTTTCCTCACGATGTTTTTTCTTCCAGCAATTTGGAACATACGAGGTAATAAAGAGATTTACAAAGAAACGTAGAAGATACGCGCGAAAAACATAACCCTTCCTTCAGCAGTCGGGTAAAAAGATAAACTGTACAGATTTGACCCGCTTCATGTCGCTGTTGTTGACACACAGCCAAGGATATTTCATTCAAAAAGAACAAGTATGGAATTATAATGTAGGTGGGGTGCAACTATTTAATATTAAATCGGCACGTCAAAACGAAACACGTAAAGCTTAATTCAATGAAACAAAGAAATCGAGTGTATGATCGATGCCAAGCTTGTGTGGAGTGCAACGTACGTTACGAAAGTGGGGCTGGAAAGTGCAGTATGGGGTCCACTGAATAATAAATGTCCCTTGCCTGGCAACCACGAAGTAAACCATTTCGTATGGCAATTGATTTCTTCGATACGTCGGAAACGCTTGGGACTCGAATGGTTACTAGAATTTCACGCTACTTTCCCGTGGGCCAACACGGGTTGTCAATTATTGGTTTAACGGTATGGTAAGTTAGGTATAGGTAGTAGCTATTTCTTATATTTTAAGTGTTGTGTATTAATTTAGGTATTAATTGCAATAAGCGGGCTAGTTGGATCGCGTAAATATTTTTATTCGTCGGTGTCGGTATTAAATTAATTTACGTGAATACACATAAATTATGTTGACGTTTAAATAAAGTCATGGTTATAAATATAATAGGTTATAAATTATACCTTTCATTTGTTTCCTCGTAATTATGAGTGTTTGTTATGGGAATATCACAGCCATGCGATAAATCAATTATTACGCAAAATATCCTTTGTAGTAATTCTTTTTTTTGTTATAATTAGTAACTTATTCATTTCTCCAATAAAACGTTCACCCTCTTATCTGTAGTATGTATCGCATTGTCTTTTTGTTAGGTAAATGCGTTTTGGTATCTCTGGTTGTAACACTGTGAACGAAGAATATTAAAGAAACATAATCAAAATATTTTATTTCTTATAGGCCTACATGGGCACTTATAAAACTTCGAGAAAAGGTGCACGGTTCGGGTTGATAGTTTCCTATGAAGGGGAACCGGCAAGAAATTCCATGGTTACTCCTTTCAAGAATCATTTTCTGAAAGGTAAACCTTATTCTTATTTAATATGTTTGTTTTCCTACAACCTTTGGGGACAACCTTGCTTGTAAAGGCCCACTAGATCATTAAATAATAATTATAACATAGGACAAGTAATAATTTTATACTAAAATGTACACTGAGCATTTCAGAATTTTTTGTTGCAGAAGATGAGTTGGCGACGTAAAAAATGTCACAACTAAAACTTTATGAGTCAGGCAAAGGAGGCGCGGGTGCCAAATATGCTATAGAATTTGTGAAGCACATTGGTTCTAAAGAAAAATAATATATTTTCGCTAACTAACAGGGGGGCCAACCGTAGAGATTAAAGATAGAAAATTAAGTGTCGTCTATTTTTGGAAATAGGAAACGTGACCGTACTTACATGGACCGTACACATATAACTTACACACACCATTACTCACATCGTGAGACAATTTTAGTCTTCAAGTGAACGTTTAGTAGCATCTTCTGATCTTCAATGTTTCCACTTGACACGGAGATTATTATCATGACTATCATGTAATGTTCTATTTTAGTCTGTGTCAAGTAGGTAAACAACAAAGAAAGAAAGTAAAAAAAGTCAAAGTAATGGTTTTTCCGGTTCCTCCGTCACAATGGGTACTAATTTCCACTAAACCAGCTAGCGAAATTTATCTAGATTAGCACAACATGCAGATGTTATCGAATTGACAACTATTTATGACAATCATGTGTTTAGTAGAGCTAATATTTAAGAACGAAAATATTCAAACAGATAGCCGTATACAAAACGATTATCTACACTAGAAATCCAAGCTGCTTATTATGACAGAACAGCCCCACCTGCTTGCATTGCTATATTTACCAGACAAACACACGTCTTCGTCGAGCCAGTCATGAAAATGTTCTTTTTTCGAGTGACACATGACAAAATGTATGAGACTCGCAAACATTATTAGTCATTTGCAACGGAGCGTAAAAGACGACCAACTACTGAAACATTAGCAATACGTTGAAGTTTTCTAGTCAGATCGTAATTGATAATCTAATTTTTACACTGGCTATATGCGAAAGAATGAGACGAAGTCATATTATGCGTGTAGTTCTGGAGTCAGTAGTTGCGGCGACGATGTATCGATCCGCAAGAGCGATGACCTCTATGAAAACACCCTTTCTGCATTTTCTTTAATTTCACAACTTTTGAAAAATAAGTTGGAGAGAGGATTGTTGACTTCATTTCAATAGTATACACCGCTGTGGTAAATACAGCATTTCTAGTTATTCTTATGACTAACAATGTTGAGTTGGTAATGACTGATCTGGTGTTGATGAGTCAGCCTTTGGAAGAGCCCACATGGTTCTGATGATCAACCGTACCGTGTATTTAACCAGCGTTACAATGTAATTAAAGCACTCGCATTGAATTACGCAATGCTCTAGAATGGAGATAAAATGACTGCAAAACATTTTAGCAATTGCCACTTTAGTTTTATGTCTAGTAGTAAATGTTACCAAGACGATTGTTTGTGTCATCTGATAAAAATCTAATTTTCTCGCAAGGTTTTTCAGTAAGATCATGTAAACAGAGCGTCAGTGTTCAGTAAGCAAACACCGCGGTAATTTCCATTGACGAAACGTACACGCAACCTTAGCAAGGTACACGACATGTATTTACCTAATTTTAGTAAAAAATAATAATAATAATAATAAAAAAAAACCTGTAAAATTACATTGTATAGGTACCTATTTTCATGATGAAGTTTTCGGTTTTAGCAGATTATTTATGTTGGTCTTCAGTTTAGTTGACTTCTAATATTTCAGCATTAATTTATTAAATCGGCTTAAGTTATTGGTGATAAAAGTTATAGGTAGGTATCTAAACTGTAAACGGGAACGAATTACTGTGTTAGTTGGATGTTTCAGCGATAAGGCTCAATGGAGTCATCGCATCACATCATTTAAAGCGTAATATATTATCGTGTACGTTCATGCCGTAGTTTCTCAACAAATACGCTATTAAGCATTACCTTTTGTAATTTTCCCTTTACAGCAATTTAGAAATAAATCCTGAACAAGGAAAAATAAATAATAATAAATACAATATACTTATTATTATTTACCTCCAGAACTCGTACACATACAATTAGCAGATCTATTAATTGAATCACTTAAGTTACGGAAATTTGTATTATTAACAATAAGTTTCAGTGATCCATGAATACGGAAAATAAGTACCTATCATTATTGAATAAAGTCTCTCGTGTCATCGTGTGGCGTTGATTTTCGTGACTTGATATTGTGCTAATAACTACGCGTAAAACAAATTTTCACTGTTGTGCGATCGAGCAAAAATAACAAAATACAGCTTCCGATTTTTAACACTTCCAGCAAAGTACAGTTTTCAAGTGCTAAATTGTTGTACCAAGTCCAACGTAGACACAAGGAAGAACAAATAATTGAACACAATGTCATTGAGTACTAACTACCGTAATGTACAACTTGCAGGTACTCTTGCTTGAGATAAAGGATCTGATCTTTTCCTACCATAATGACTATACAACACTTATGTATTCATTTTTTGAGCTAGACGTGTACAAGATACCTACCTACCGATTTGTATGTTTTTTTACGATTTTTTGCTGACTGAGGACGATTCTATGTCATTATTTTTTCTTGTTGGAATTCTCGCGTGCATTTCGGGTGGATGTCGAATACATTTCATTAATTTATAGTTTAATAAATCATTTTTCTTTTCTCGCGTATAGCTTTTGAGGCGTAGAGCGGAAAAGTACTAATGTTAAACAATATTATGTTAACTGCACATGACGTGAATTAGAGGAATCCTATTGTTTAACGTTTTCTTGTCTTCACTTCGGATTTTGTCGTTTCTTTGCTCCATAGGACCAGTAGCCTTACGTGCACCTGAAACGCCGTATCTGGACTATTTTGTCCGCATTAGGGTCCCAACAATAATCTTCCTGGGCCTGTGTAGACCACACCGCACTGCAGTCAAATAGACTTTTCACGCTATGGCTAGCACTCAGTGCTTTGTGTTAATAACAGTGGGTAACTAGCAATTTGTTTACTAGGTATAATGTAAAAATATAGTGCTAAGTTTGATAAGTTTAACAAAATAATTACGGGACGACATTGAGTAGAAGAGAAGATTGATTGGAGCTACCTATGAAATGTAATAGAATTTTGGTTACTTAGGTACCGTAATAAAGGGAAAGAACGGGCTTTTTCAGAATCAGGGTATCAAAATCTGTAAAACAACGTGCACATTAGCAGCTATCATACTATGTATACCGTGTACCGTGCACTTTAAATATTACTGTTATTACATACAGCTGTTATTTTAATTCGATGTTCATACATCTCCCTCCGCTTTATGCATTAACGCCATCCGCGTTTCAACGAAGTTAATAACCACGAAATATTTGGTCCGGTAGCCTACACAATACCTACCGGCTGGTAGGCAGCCAACCTTCCACCTTCTGGCATTTAATTACTAGCATATTCATTGTCATTTTATGGAAGATAAATACTGTCTAGTGTCTAGTTCAGTAAGATATAGGTAGGTACAATGATTTGACCTACGTCTTCGTCGAAAGTTGTCGATTTTTTTAGATGCCTTGCGGAGGTTTGGTATTAACTTCCTACCTTGTGAACAGCACAGTAAGTACCATAATGTCATAAAAATCTGTACTAGTTATTTAATGAAATTATGAGACAATACACAATAGCGGTACTTACATAAACAACTCCACCAAAATGAATTTAAACTAAACCTAATTTACGTGCACTTACCTGTATAAAACTTTAAGGAATGTGCCGAATCCGCGGCATGTTGCTACTTCAGCGGTGTATGTTACGGTCATTGTTTTTATTTACTTAGGTTTAATAATTAATTTAAGAAATATCACAGAAACTAGTATTAAAGAAATAATAATGTTATTTTCATTCGCACAATCAAAACAGTTATAAAAGCTTTTTGAATCCAATAATCATTGTTTGGCTTTCACTAAACACATCGTCGTACATGTAAATAAATGAAATTTATTTAAAAAAAAGACAATATTTACATATTTGATTCACAACATATAAATTATTTTTTAATACTCGTCAATATTATGAATTTTGCGTGAAGTTTTAACTCACTAGTTTGCTTCACATTATCACGTAACGATAAGTTATAATTTTTATCGCATCACACTTGCAAACACTGACTCTAATCACAATGAATTGGAAATTTGGAATGAATGAACTTCAACTTCACCAACTTCACAACGTACAAACTTAACAATAAACACACTATATAATATAAGGTAAAGCATAGGTGAAGTCAATGCTTTTGACAGAACTTAAAATGTCAACGACTGCGAAGGAACTGACAATCTGACAGTTCTCGCTTGGTGGCGCACGATAGTGTCAAATTCAATACATTTTTATTTAGTTCTCTTTTCCGCCGCCTGTTGATATTTAATTTTGGTTGAGATCTGTTTGACATAACCGCCTCTATGGCCATTAGATACTTTATTTTAAATCCAGTTCATGGAACTAGTCCTTTCACTCGTGGTACTTTTAAAACTATTCAAAATGCAATCGGATAAAGTATCGGATACGGATCGCACTTGATGTAAATTGTTCCAAATTGACAAATACACAGTACACACGTAGCTCTGATATAGTAAAAGCCGTTGTACTTTGAGAGTTTGATGACGACAACCTCTTTAAATGACTGTCCCTATGGTTCGAGCTCCAGCTCAAGATATTTGATAATGCAGTAAATAAAGCACCCAGCTAGCGAGTATCCGCATGTTGTTGTACCTTGTACGCGTAGTAGCGTCACTATTGAAAACATACAGAAAAAAAACACCGTGCAAGATGGCGGATTCTAACTTCGATTAATAAATTCTGTAAAATTGTTTGATAGCATATTAGCCCTTTGCCTTTTTGGGTTTGATAATCATCTCAAAATATTGTTTTCTGTTTACTGAATATTTTGACAACTGATGAACATTACTGATGTAAATGACTATCAACTTTCACAATGAGCAAAATTGCCAACAGTGAAGCAGCTTCTGAATCTGAGAAGCCGGTTCAGAATGATGTTGTACAATTCCCGCCCTTCCCAGGTATGCACTTAGTCCATGTAACCGGATAACCTGTTCTACCCAGGTTTTACACAGTTAGGTTCATTGGTAATTTTCGGTAACCCATTGATTTTTAGATCCTAAAGATGAAGACTTCGACGAAGATATTGCGGAAGAGGAAAGAAACTATTACAAAAGTGTTTTTAAAGGTAAGCATACACTAGCTGTGATAATAATAAAAAGTTAGTAAACTCCGTAACTATTACAAGTGGTTAAAACTTAACAATTGCTTTTTCAGATCTGAACACTATAAAGGGTATGAGATTACATTGTACGGCTTGTGATCGTCATATGGGATGTTCAGCACGCAATGAAGTGCGAATGCGAGCACATCCAATGTTACGCACCCTAGTGTGTCACAATTGTCATGTTTTTTACAATAGTGGAGAATTTGAAAAGGGTGATGATGGCTCAGAACTATACTGCAGATGGTGTGGCCAAGGTGGTCAAGTGTACTGTTGCTCTGACTGTCCTCATGTCTTTTGTGCGGTAATTATGATGATTTTTAACAAAACATAGCTTAAATCTTATTTGATGCTTATTCTTTACTTAATTATTTAATATCAACAGAAATGCATAAAACGCAATTTGGGAACTCCCAAGATTAAAGAAATTGAAAGTGCCGATGATTGGAGATGTTTCAAGTGTAATTCAAAATGTCTTTGGGATCTTCGTGCATTATGCTGGGCTGTTTTGCGCTACTGTGATCTTAAAAATAAGTAAGATTTTGAAACTTTCTTTAATTAACCATTGTAACAAATATTACTACAAATATCAGTTACCAGCTAATTCATCCACACAGATTTTGGACATTCCCATAAAAACTTTCATCTCTCAAGACCTATGTACTGTACACTTACAATGGGAAACTGACCTTAACACTATTATTACTTAACTTAATATTCTTTATTTATTTTTTACAAATTTATTACATTTTTTTTAATATAAAAAACATTTAAAAATATAAGAAATTGTAGCCCACCGGTATCAGGAATAGGGTCCAAGCTACCGGCAGTCAGGGGTCCAGAGAGAGGAACCTCCTAACTTAATATTATTATTAACATGATTTAGACAAAACAAAAAATTTATCAGCCTAATCTAGGAAAAATCACATATGGAGATGTAAATTGCAATAACAAACAAAGACATCATTTGTGGTGAAACCACTTAGACTTCAAGCTTGCTAAGAAATAACAGCTTAGTAGTGGCGAAGGTTACATACAACTCGATTCCTAGTGGCTTCCCTTTGGAAAATGGCACAGTCAGTATTCTATAGACAAATAATATAATCACATTAAAGATACGTACCTCTTACAAAAATTGACCCTTCGCCACTGCAGCTTAGATTATACTTTTATCTTGTTGTGAAGAACTGAATGTTCAATTGCATTTATCATTAGTGTCTGACCAAAATAGAATTTTCAGCCAAAACCGAAACTTAACCGCTGAAGATCAATCAGGAAAAATTACCTTAGAACAGTAAAAAAAAATATAGGCTTATTAAACTAATTCTGTCAGCCGATGCGAGTTGGGAAATCCAGATATTTTATTCAATCTCTGTGCCTTGGGAATGTTGTCTAGTTTAATGGTCTGAATAACCTAATAGGAATTTCGCTTATTTTACACCCTGTAATTTCTTATAATCAATGGCATTTTAAAATATTATTTATACACTCAATGGATGTAAAAGATCCTTAACAAAGCCAAAATTTTTGGCGTTTTTAAATAGTATTACTTTATTTTTAATATTTTATACGCAAACCCTGCGTAGGGAACATAGCTGTTTTTGACATGGAAAGAAAAATTCCAAAATTTTTCTTTCCATGTCAAAAACAGTATAACTTTACTTTAAATACCTCCATGACCCCTATCCACATCAGCACAATGTTTTAGGTGTGTTACCTTGAGTCCAGTGGTTTGTTAAACTGTGGTTTTTACCCCAAAAAAGAAAAAGTCGTTTTCCAGCAATAATTTTGTGTAGAGTTATTTAGTTTCATGTACAGAATGCTTGATCGACGGTTTCGTGAATGGTCCGTTTACATTTTGTATAATACAGTTAAAATACATTAAAAAGATTAAAAAAAAAAGTCATCTGAAGTTAGCCTAAACACTCGACAGTTCACAAATAGAGTTTCTGTGGGGCAGAAGTTTCTAAGGTTTTATAAATAATTAGCCGAATCTGGCCGAAACCGAAATTTCGGTCGGACACTAGTTATCCTGCAGTTCTAATGGGTGTAGCACCACTAAAAATGTAGAATTTACGAATTAAAGTCAAAATTTTAATAAACTAGGATGTTTTAATAATATTTGATAATTATTAACAGAATGGCATACCAAGCTCAAGATCCTCAAGTTAAGGAAGCTTATAAGAAGGACTGCTCCATTGACTACTCTGAATGTTGCAAGCATAAATCAAGTAAGCGTACTCCGAAGACAGAAAAAAAAATTAAGGAAATCAAAAAGGAAACTGATTCAAAGTCAATTGCAGATGCAAAGGCGGCTGCTAATAATATAATATCTAAAATTCCATCTACAATACAGGTATCTCTAAGTTTATTAACTAATAATTATTTCATACTTATTATGGAATAGCTAATTTATTTTTTTAAAGTTTCCAAGTAAAACAAAAGTTTTAAACTCAAAAATATCAGATTTTTTATTAAGTTAACTGAAATAATATGATTGTGCTTCATTTTGTAGGTTAAGAAGTTTGCTGCAGTGAATATTGATGACCTAACAAAACCAGACAAAAAGGCACAAAAGAGATCTTCAAGTCCAAAAAATAAAGCAATTTACGTGAAGAACCCTATAAATATAGCACCAGCTGTAAAAGTTTTGAATCCTATTAGTGTACCACCTCTAGCAAAAAAGATGAAGGTATGATTCTTTTTTATCACCTCTATGTTTGCAAAGCTTTTGTTCTACTTAAATAAGCTGATTCCAAACTTTTGAATAAGAATTCAAATAAGCGCCCCAAGCAGTAGCAAAATATTATTTACGGCCGATTTTTTTATTCAAATTCAAATATATTTATTTGAGACACATAGGAAAGGAAATACACGGTGTTATCAAAAAGAGTTATGTTTCACTATGTGCTGCCTTGCAAAGGCGTACAAATAATGTCTACACATTAAGTCGTGCAGGTAGTTTTTATAGGTATGTATAAAAACTGAAACTTAAATAAAAACTAAAACTAGGTACTGTCATTACAGCTAATTACCTAATATTAAATCTTTAATAAAATCTTTTATAAAATATATGTTAAACAGAAACAAACAATACAAAGTAAGTAAACAATTAAATTATTGAGTTGTAAGTAATAATCATAATCATGAACTAAAGCTAATAAAAGTAATAAAAATATAAAATAAAAACAGTCATTTTTCTTCAAGGTATTCATTTATAGAATAGTATGCTTTGTGAATTAAGAAGTTATGGAGTGTTTTTTTTAACGTATTGGGATCTTTTGATGTTTTTACTGACTTAGGTAGTTTATTGAATATTTTTGGCGCCATTCCTAGGAAACTTTTTGAGTAAAGGGCTGTTTGATGGGATTTGGACTTAAGTGCACCTTGGTGGCGTTTAGAGGATACTGTTTCGAATTGGTTAGGGTTATTTTTGATAAATATGGCAACTTCATAAATGTAAAGGGACGGGAGTGTTAATAATTTTAGATTGATAAAAAAAGGTTTGCAACTGTCAGTGTTTTGGATCATGCATACTGCACGAACGCATTTTTTTTGGGCTTTAAAGACCGCTTCCCTATCCATAGAATTACCCCAGAATATTACTCCATATCGCAGTGTTGTGGAGACGTATGCGGGAAGAACGGTGCTGCGATTTGCGACTTTATTTGAATTGTGTAGGGCATAGCAATATTGATTTAGCTTTTTTATTAAATTATCTTTAGTAACTTTATTTTAGGTAATAAATATGATGATTTGGCAGATTTTTTAAAGAAAACTAGTGACTGTTGCAAAATTTTAAAACTTAAATTCGTAGGCTAACCTGAAGCTTCCACCGTAAGGTCACTTGCATCAATTTGCATGAAATAGGTAAAGAAACTTGACTCCTTCCAAATTATCGAATTATAACTTATTTTTTGACACTGTTACAGTTACCAAATTCTCCCATGATGACACCGATACGACTACCCAATGAAAGGAAGCAAAATATGTCTACTTATACTCGCATTCGGCCTAAACCACCTCACCTTCCAATCGCCATTGCTAATTGCTTCAATGGATTTGGCAACACCCCGGGTTTTGGAACCAATCTTTACAATGCTGTTGCAGATAATATCAATCTATCATTAGAAAGTTTAACCCAGGTAAATATATTGGTGTTTAATTCTGGAAGATTTATGTATGACAAAGCATTACACATACCTATATTTTTTTCCAAAGGGTTAGTTTAGTTTTGCCAGTTATTTTAGTTCCATGTAATCCCCTTTTACGAGTGTATTGCCATTAACTGGGCACAAATAGACTCCAGGCTGCTATCAAACCCAAGACCTCTTGCTCAGCCATGGTACTTGTAATTATAATACAATCATTTACACACTAAAGCCGGTTATGTGGGCAACTTTCGTTCTTCGTCAGTTAACATAGCGACATACACGGCTTTGGTGTGATTCATTTTTTGTTGTCTGTCATTGACAACAACAAAAAATGAATCACAACAACAACAACAACTTTGGCATAGGTACTTAATCAATTCTTCTTCTTTGCGTGTCGATAGACTAAAATAATACCCGACCAGTATATTGCCACCTCCACAGCTCTGTCGTTGGCTTAATCATTTCAATCTCTACAATTGCTAACTTTTTAATGAAAGACTTTAAAAACCAATATTAAATATTTAAAAACAACATCATCATCTGCCTAGCCTTTTCCCAACTATATTGGGGTCGGCTTCCAGTCTAACCGGATGCAGCTTAATACCAGTATTTTACATGGAGCGACTGCCTATCTGACCTCCACAACCCAGTTAGTACTGGGTAATACGATATCCCTTGGTAAGACTGGTTGTCAGGTTTTTTGGGCCACTGATTGCCTAACGACTGTCAAAGATCTACAAATGACAGCCGGGACCAACGGCTTAACGTGCTTTCCGAGGCACGGAGGAAACTCGGTATATAATGGGCGGTCACCCATCCACAGACCAACCTAGGCAAGCACGGCTTAACCTAATGATCGACCCGAGCGACTGTTATTATTTAGCCACGAGCTCCTCAATAAAATAAATATTTAAAAACAACAATTTTTATTAATATCTGGAAAGGAAAATGTGAAATAATCAACTAAATAACTGCACATACAAACTTTTATTTTGTTTATTAATTACCCTTAAAACAATCATAAATCAACAATTTGTTAATTATTTGGGTAAGAAAATGTGGATTAATCATATAAATTATTGTATCATAAAATTACAGGACAATGTACTGTCCCGTATTAGTTTCGCCAAATTAAATTAAAATACGGGACATCTGGTCACCCTACTTCTACCCCGTATTTTTAATGGTCTCTCTCTGGTTTTTGTTCCCTGTGTCTATTATACTGTCCAGAAACACAAAAACTTATCAAAAGTGAGTTGCGTGTTAGTCTTATACTAGCATTACCAAAGGGTACAAAACAAACTAAAAGGAAATACTATTTAGAATAGTTTTCGTAATTTTTTGTTTTTAAAGCATATTATTGATATTTTGGATTTACAGGGATTAGACATGCAGGCAGCTGTAGCTTCTATATCTCAAAATATTCGAGATGATGATGTTGTATGTACTCCAGATTTCCCCCTAGAACCTGTGTGCGAGGTAAATAAAGGTTTTATTGAGGACTTCTTAACAACTAAAATTATTAACACTTAAAACATACATTTGATTTTTATTTTCAGGTTACTGAAGACAATGACGATGACGTCGAATGCATCACACCAGGGCCAGTTGCACCTCCGAAAATAACTAATCCTCCTCCCTTAGTACCTCGAACCACGAACACTTCAGCTGCTGAAATTACATCAGACAATATTGTTCAAATGACAGATAACGATGTAACCGTAAATGCATCCACTGGAGGATTGAAATTTCGAGTGGATCCGCAAACTTTATCTTCTAATAAAATGTATCGCCTACCTGATGGACGCATATTTGCTATCAATGCTAATCCAAATATGCCTGGCGGATATTCTGCTACCATCGTAGCTGTCACAGAACCCACTGGTAAATCAGCACCTAAAGGTGCAATATATGCAGCTAAACTTAGCGCCGTTTCGTCTGCTTTACCCGCTGCAACTCCTAAAACAAGTCGCAATATGCCTCGCATTTTGAAACGAAGTACGCCTAAGTCTATTAGGATAATGAAAGCATCTGAAACGGCATCATCTAGGGATTGTGATTTAAATGTGCCTGTAGAGTGGTATAGATACAATTTAATTGATGCGGTTGACGCTTTGGAGTACGCTCTCTCACGGCTTCATAAATTGAAAAAAGAAGCCACTACTGTATATTTGCGTACACGAACCGTTGATGAAATGCGAAACCTTCATCGAACTTTGGAGCGACTATTGAATACATCGTCTAGTAGATTCGGTGAAATCCGCGAAAATCTTAACAAAGGACTTAAACAGTATGTGTTAAGGAAATCAGGCGGTGACAATAGTGAAGACGATGATGATGTAGAAATATTGCCAGACATGGAAGATAATGATGATCCAATATTTATAGACGAAAATTCAGTGGAATCGACTATGAATGGTAGTGAAAACCAAGAGGTTGATCTGACAGGTGCTGGTAGTAGTGAGTACAATGATAGTGGAGAAAATGCTAAAGATAACAACTTTTCCAAAATTGACATTGATCCACTTAATGTCTCTGAAATCAGTGAACATGGCGATGTACTAGCAGTTTTAAGCCACAATAATACTGTGGTGGCAAATGATATTTCTGAAGGAACTGTTGATAACATGAATAAGTCTGACAGTGATCATGTTAAAGACAATGAAACCAAGAGCAAGGATAAAGAAAATGAATCTGAAAGTAATATTATTGAAAATAAAACTGATAATTGTGGTGAAGAAAGTAAAACTGACAATTGTGATGAAGAAAGTAAAACTGATAATTTTGGTGAAGAAAACAAAACTGAAAAGAATGATGAAGAAACAGAACTAGACAACAATATTAAAGAACCTGAAACTGATAACAATGATAGCAAAAATGAAACTGAAGAGCAAGTTAAGAAAAAAGAAAACATAACTATGGAAGTAGATGGTGACCCTAATGATTCTGACACCAATACACAGTCAACTGATAATGTTGATAATGCGGCCGTAACGTCTCCTTGCGGCCATGTCACAAGCAATAAAATAGCTGACGAAGTGAACGGCGTGATGGCAGAAGTCGTGAAAAGTCCAGAAAAAGTAACTAAAATTGAAGAAGCAGCAGATAGTACGGATCATAAAGATTTAAGTGATAAGGCTGATAGTCAAGATAGTGATGATAAAACGCAAGATGCTGAAATGAGTGAAGAAATGATTGAAACATTGTTGAAAGATGATAATGTAGGGGATGAATCAACATCCAATTTAAAAGAAGTACTAGAAGAAACCTAAATAGTAAACATTTTATATCTTGTTAAAATTAAGATAAATATTTACTAAATAGGCATATAAGATTAGTTGAATAAGTGCATACATAAATCTGTGGTCAAGATATTTATATTATAAAACATGCTTCTGTTGCTGTTGTTTAAAATTTCGTCAACAGTAAATACTGTTGACTGTTGCAAGCAATCGAAACAAATTTTCTAACAAATATAGCTTACATAATATGAAAATGATAATATACGTTTAATTCAGGACAATGTTTTGCTTAGCGATTGGTGTTCTATTGTTCATTTACTATTTGGTGAAACTCAACAGTCAAATTCCCTACGTCGCAAATACACTTGTCCTGCAGCAAGTATAATTCGTTTGAATTAGACTTTGAATAATGCTTATGTTATAGGCCATAGGTTCCCAACCTTTTATGGACTACCGCCCGCCCTCTTTACAAAAAAAAAAAATCCGATGCCTCCCTATTCATAATAGTTAAAGATTATTGATTTGAAGTTATACCATTTTTAATATCTGTCTATAATCTATTAATAAAAACAAATTAAAAATAAATTTTCTCTCTGTAATCGTGCTACTCGTAATTATTTAAAAATACAAAAACATGTTATAATAAAAACGTTTAATTCAGACAAAGTGTTGTTAACAAAATTATAACTCTACCAACAAATGCAAGACAATACACAAAGCTTGAGCACCCCGCATGGCAACAGGAACATGACAAGGCGATTAATCAAAATTAGTAAAAAACTATAATAAAAAAACTAAATTCAATAAGAAACATAAATATCAATGCGATGGTTTAGGCTGGTGGAGTTTTAACAACTTGTTAATGTCGGGTTTCAATTTAGTTAACATCAGTCGCAAATCGCCACGCTCAGTGATCTTCAGTCTAAATAATAAAGGAAACGAATTAAATATTTCTGTACTATTTCCAGGGTGGAGAGCTGATTTTGATTTTTGGAGCCAGAACTCTCTGTATCTATTTCTGAATTTTACTTTTAATTCTTCATTAGTTGTGAGTTCTACGAGTTCTTCCTCTAATTTTGATGATTCTGCTGTATCTGCATTTGTAAAAGGGTTAGACCCTTTTAAGAATAAGAAGAATATAAAAACCCAGCTTTTTATATTCTTATTTAAAATACCATAATTAATTCGTCACCCGCCCGGCCCCCCCCGCCGCAGTTTTGCCCGGTTTTGCGATTAATAATGAAATATTCTATGAAGCTCGTAGTCCATCATCTTCTTGTTTGTAACACGATGCAAAAATACTCGAATGTTGTACTACCGACATTTCTTCTTAGTTTCAGACATTTTGAAATTCACAATTTCAATACCTACATTAACTTTTCAACCGATTTATAGAAAGTTATAAAACTAATGGCTATAATGACTTCCTTACTTTATCAGTCACGCGCGAGTATGGATCACTGGCGCAGCACACAAAAACAAAAAGACATTAGAAGAGCTATCCCTGCCTTAAGATTTAATTTTAACCACGCAAAAACTTGTTTGCGTTTATTTGTTTGTATTTTTGTCGAAACGTGCTTGATTGCGTAAATTACGTCTTTGCTTACCAACTTGCATAGACTTGTTACCGACAGTCCTAAACCGAATCAATTAGTTAGTTTATACATAACGCTTATTAAAATGTTTTAATGTTTATTTACGCATAATAATAAGATAAACATGTTAGACGGCTATATAAAATATCTTTTCATGAAAATAGATGTATTTTCAAAGTATTTTATTATATTAAATTTCTAGTGAGGTAGGTACGCCGCGACCGCCCCCTTGATTGTCTTAACGCCCCCCATTTGCCTTTTTACCCGCTACCCCACGAAAAGCTCCAGCGCCCGCTAGAGGGCGGTACCACCCCCGTTGGGAACCTATGCTATAGACGAATAGTCGATAGCAGTCTGTTTGTAAGACAGACCTGACTGATAGAACGAAATGATCAGATCAACTCACCTTTGCGAAAAACGCATTCATCCATCCACTTTCCTTATACATGGTGGCAAATAGAACGTCATCGGAAGAGAACGTTGTTTGAATCAAACGTAGTTTGAATCAAACGTAGTTTATAATCAAACAAGGTAAAATGTCACAACTAGCTATGCCCGCGACTTAAACTTGTAGGAGACGGGAAAAGGCATTTTGTCGCAAAGTCATACTTATTAAAATTAGCAGCCTAATTAACAATAATAAAAAGAATTTCTCAAGGCTATCAGTCCACTGACAATAATAGCTGCACTGTCGATCGATGCTTGCTTGTAGTTTGTTGACTCAAGCCATATCGGTAAATTCGGTACCGCGGATCTTTTAGTTGGTCTCCGTTCTTAATTTTTGATCTAATATCAACATAGCGATAACTGAAACGAGTGTTCAAGTTGTATACGCGGCCAAAGCTAGTTGAATAATAAGCATCTTTCGAATGAATTTGAAGCACTCATTTCTAATGTCTCCAGCACGCATAGCATGACAACCGTAGAAACGGGTTTTGTCGACAGAAGAATCGACAAAATGACAGATTTCTTTTCACAATCTGCCATTTTCTCGATTCATTAGTTTCTACGGTAGTCATGCTACGCCTAAAGGTGTTTTATCCATACTGAACTAGGGAGAGCTCAGACAGATCTCGAGCAGTTTCTTATTGATAGCAATAAACCGAATAAATGATTATCACACATTAAATGATTGGAACAACTTGGGCGAAAGATACACTCTAATAGTGCTATAACCAACTGCATTCGGTATTTACAACGATTTCCAATATAGACAATATTTTTATACTTTTGAATACTTTTGTCAATGGTGTACATAAGGTGCATGTTTCGTTTATTAAAACTACTTCCGCTGTATTGATTCATGATAATTTCCAAATCCGTCATTGCCTAGTTGTAATAGATAACTTTACGTTTGATAGAAATAGACTCTATAGAAAGCAAATAATAATATGGTTATTAACGTTTAAAAACACTATTTACTGCCATCGATACGGAAGTAGAGCTACCCTGTAATATACTTTAAACAATGTCCTATATTTTGTTATATTTACGTTAGTTTAAGTAAGTACAGATACAATAAAGTATAAAAACTAATTATTGCCCACGAGTTGATTTGTATTTTTACGCCCTATAGTCATTGTAGTACATTTTTTGTATGTCGTTGTTTAGATATTAATATTAGCTGAAAACTGATTTATAATATAAGACTAAACAGATGAAAACAGAACTATAATGTTAGTAAACATCTAACAAAATAGATAATTATTTATGGCACAAATCTCAAGGACATTAATTCTTCAATGGTAGTTATGTATTTTGAAATTATATTTCATACAATTAAATTATGAAAAATCTTCATTGAATATTTTCTATTGTTCCAACAAGGTTCGTAACTTAATAGAATTATTGTTTCCCTCTCCCCACAACGATTGGAATACATCTGCAATCTAAATCATACCCCTGGCGGCTCGATATAAGAACCTGCCTAATTCATAGAAAAATGATTTAAAAAAAATATAATAGTCTACTAAATCTGCAGGCAGGCCGCAGCACGGCCCTCAATACCAAACATAATATCGCTCTTGCACTTGTTGAAATAAAGTAAAAATATAGAAGCTTCCATTCTACAGAGTGGTGGAGGGGCATCGACACAAACTGTTACAATGAAAACAGCACAAGAATCTAGAAACAAAAATATGAAACTGCTTTTTTTCATGACCGGAACAGAAAGCTTATGAACTGTAACAGTTTGCATAAGTATATTCCAAACAAGATTCAACAATCGCTACGTTTAAACTTATAGCCGCGTTTTATGAATATTATACGAAATAAATAACAACTTGTTTTAATGAAAAATTTGGTCCGGTTCTGTTTCTGTAGCACAATTTTCCAAACGACGTCATGATGAAAGTTGAATCTCGTTGGGGTACGTACGTATCAAGGTACGCTCAGTGTAGTACACACTGATATTTATTTTCGTTTGCCTGGCTCCTATATTTTTGAATAGTCGATTACGAATTTATGATTGTGATTTTTGACACGGTGATGCTTTACATGAATTTCTCTTAAGATGTGGAAGCAATTGAAGACGTTATTTCAAAAACCACCTTTGTCAAAAATTAAATGATATGAGTTAGTTACGCAATTTTGTAGAGGAATTCGTAAACTTTCCGATAACAATTCATATTAAATATATAATATATAGTTGACTATTTGTTGAAGAAATTTTCTTCAACAAATAGTCAACTATGGTTTCGGCAAAAAGCAGTCACGTCAGTCACTGACGTGACTGCTTTTTACCGAAACCATAGTTTTTGAAATAATGTCTTCAATTTATAATTTAGTTTCGAACTGTAGATACAAATATTATAGGCCATTTCGTATATAAATTATAGTTTCTAAATTCATTGCTTATATTTTGTTTGCATTTTTGAAAAATGGAAAGTAATGTAAATATATTTCTGGTTTAAGCTAATGTATCAATCGATGTAACCCGTTAAGATATACAGGGTGGAAATTTTCAACGGGGCAGTAAGGGGAACTACCTTAACCATTGCAGCTACACGAAAATGGTCTGAGAAGACTATCCATAATTTTTCGTGAAATTTTGATCCCCATTCACAGATTTTCAAAAAAAGTTAGCAAGAGAAAATTGCCATTTTACACAAAACATTTTTTCGATGCTCATCCTGTTTCTAATACTGACCAAAAACTTCTATGGGACCTACCCAGGTTGGAGTACTAAAAACTCGGGAATTGCAAAAATCTTTTCCCATACATTTTGTTTGATTCATTAAATGGTTATGGACAGTCTCTTATGACCATTTTCGTGTAGGTACAACGGTTAAGGTAGTTCCCGTTACTGCCCCGTAGAAAGTTGGCATCTTGTATACAAGGTTTTTTGTTTTATTTTCTAATGTTATGTTATTGTGATAGCCGATATGGCTACAGTTCTGACATGTAATTCGGTACAACTGTAAAAAAAAATAAGAAATACAAAACTATTGTATTTCAGTATTAAGTATTTTTATTATCAAACCATATTTATAGGAAGACACGCTGCGCCGACCCCAAATAAATTGGGATAAGGGTAGGAGAATGATGATGATAAATAAATAAAATTTATTTAAAAATATAAGGTACAACGTTTACAGTTTTTCTTAAATCTACGTCAAGTTCACCCATGATTTGTGCTTGAACTAGGTGATGATTTATAGGTTAGTTTGTTTCCACGTCTTCTATACAAATAAATAAAATGGAAGTGTCTGTTTGTAATATCAAAATAACAACTTTACTGAATGCATATGAAAATATATACGGCACTTACGATTATAACAAAAACACATTTTTTTCAATTTTAGTCTCGTCTTTCTGTCTGTTTGTTCCGGCTAATCCGAAACGGCTGGCCGATTTTGACAGGATTTTTACTGGCAGGCTATGGATAGCTGATGTCATAGGCTACTTTTATTTTAGAAAATTAATTAAGGTTCTGCCAAAAAAATAAAACCCTTGAAATTGTTAACAAAATCCGATTAAAAAAGAAAAGTAATATTTTTATAATTATTTTCAAGCGGCAGTTTAAAATAATATTGAATTCCTCGTTTAGATAGTAGAAAAGAAATGAATAAGCAGGCACAGTTGATTTAAAAGAAACCCACGAATTGTGTATTTATGTCTAAGGACATAAATAATTCGCTGCGCAAACCGTACTTGACATATATTTCAGAACATAATCTGTCTGCTCTCAAAACGGTGAAGGAAAACATCGTGAGGAAACCGGCATGTCCTAGAAACTAAAATTCGAAGACGTGACATCTACCAACCCGCACTGGGCCCGCGTAATGAATTATAGCCCATTCCCTCTCATAGAGAGGAGGCCTGTGTACTAGCAGTGGGAACATTATAGGCTGATTATGCTTATGCTTAATCTGTCAAAGTCCGCAGTCCGGTCTGCTCCATAGATTGATATATGGTCTGCTCTTCTTGCCCGGACCAGCACTGAAAATTATTTCTCGTACGTATTTAAGTAAATTTTCCGTATAATAGGCAATAAGAACTAGGAAAAAATTAATAAAAAAGATCTTGGGAGGCAAGTTTTTAGAAGAACTTGTTTTCTTTATGTGCACAAATGTGGCCGTCCGGTTTCAGAGGCTTTATTAAATTTATGTCCTCAATTGTGGACACCAGGTCTGAAAGGGTTCTCAGTAAGGCGGCGCTGGTCTATAAAACGTAAATATTTTATGAATATATAAGTTTTGTTTTTAATCAGAATTCTTCAACCTGCAAAATCAAAGCACGCAAAAAAAGCAAAATAAAACATGGTTTCATACAGGTATTTGCCACTATAGTTCTCGGCTCCATAACACCTCGGCTGCAATGACAAAGTCTACCCACTTGTATCAAAATGTTACTATTATAGTTCACTAGCGACCCGCCCCGGCTTCGCACGGGTGCAATATACATATATATATAAACTTTCCTCTTGAATCAGTATTACTGAAACCCGCATCATAATCCGTTGCATAGTTTTAAAGATCTAAGCATACATAGGGACAGACAGAGGCAAGCGACTTTGTTTTATACTATGTAGTGATTTGAATGTGAAATGAAATAAGAACAATAAGGCAGTGACTTCATTTTATTAATTTAAAAAAAACTTATCTCTTAAATATTATATAAAAAGGACGAATGCAAATAGAAGGATCTGTTTGGTATATGTAAGTTACGACAATACAATGTTGAAAATGGTCAACACCTAATATCACAATTCTGTACTTCTTTAAATTGTCGTGGTCTACTAGATACGTAGGTCCACGGTCCCTAGGTTTGAATAGCTCTCGTTTTCCATAGAATCTAAGCAGACCTTTCTATGTCAACGTATTCCATTTCATCAGTAAAATGTGCAGTTTATTTCATAACGATTGCAATAAGGAAATGATCTGGAAAACAATCTCGACTGGATCTAATACAGATTTAAACCAAGCAATGTGTTGGTAAGAATATTGTTAATGAATTGTAAAACAAAATATTTTAGATTCTCAAGCACAGTTATATTTCATAAATTCATCATAATGGGTACGATGACTCAATTACCTACACTCTAGACATGAAATTATTGGTGCAACTAGATTGTGTTGATCGGCGAAATCGATGATCGACCGCAATCTAGATGCATCTGAACTGGTTCATGAATCATGATTCTACTGGTGTTCTATCTTGCTAGAGTGACAAGTTGCTACAGACAACAAGCACCATACTATCGCTGCTAGTTCTCTCGCTGTTGGCTTTTAAAGCTGGTGGGATGATTAAGAGCTGATACCATAGGTACATCATACACACCTTTATTATGACAGACACATTTTTATTATTTAAAAATATTATGCTAGGCACAGGAATTATTTAGAAAACACTTATAAAATAGAAACAACTTGCATTGATAGTACACTGGGGATACACTTACAAAGTAAAATTCGTTCTCATTGTTTTGTCACTTAGACAAACCACGTGATTTGTGACTTACATACTTGATACTTGTACCCAAAAGCAAGTGAAGTAGGTACCACCCTTTGTTTAGGTGTTATTTTTACAGTTAAAACATGTTCTTTAGTACCGGAACTGGCCTTTCCTGGAACGTTCTTCGTGGTAAACTCGCATAGGCGAGTAATTTCCGTTTGATGCTCCGTTCGTATTCAAACCTGAAATTCATAAAAAAGGTAAATTAAGTTGTGTCATCTGTTCGCTTCTACTAGTTTTTCCTGAGTTTTATGAGAAAAGTCAGAAAGTGGCACTAGGAACGCTGTTATAGGTAGATACGCCTTTATGATAGCTATAATAGTGCTTCACAAGGAGAGTTTCTAGTGTCCTGCTCTCCACATTTTTGGTCATCATCTAATAAATTATCCACGAACCAGTGATTTTCATAACCTACGTAAACATTTATAACAGGCCTGAGCCGTGCAGTTGGTGTTTTGACATTTACTTGTTTTTTTTTTGTGCTGGTGCTGGTAAACATTTCCTCATACCTTTAGCATTAAGCTGTCCATCAATAGAGCAAGCTTTTAGAAATAAATAAAACGACAATATTAGCAAATAAACCAAAAAGAAACACAGAAAACTTTCAAGAAAACGACTGCATTACGTAGACATAAGGATAATTTCCACCAAACGGCTCCCATCGCATCGGATCGGAAACGTTACGAACGGATGCGGCGACAGCTGATCGCGACCGGCACGATGTCGACGCCTACGATCGGGTCCGTACCGTCGCTTGCGAATGTATCCGTTTTTGCGCCTCGTCAATAGTTTCATATCAATCGACCGTATACGACGACGGGGGAACGGAGCCGACCGCGCGGCACGGCATCCTTTCGGCTACGATCGCATGTCGCGGAAGACGCTTGCGGTCAAGCTGCTGTGCGCGGCTTGGTTATATATATTATGTAGACTTTAAATACTGTGAACACGATTTAATATCGTTAAAAGATTGTAAAATCCGATCCGATGCGTTGCGAGCCGTTTGGTGAAAATCATCATAATATACAGTTGAACTTAGATTTAAGGCTGCGTTTCCACCTGAGATGAGCGAGGGATGTGTATGGAACTAACCAATTCACTCTAGTGCGGTACACACTTGGCCAACATCACTCTCAAATATTTTGTTGTGCTTACCTTGAAGGAGATGATGAGGTGGTGATACAGCTGGAGAAGCACATCTGGGTGCCAGCAGCAGGTGGTAGAGAGCGAGATATACTGCGGCTGACAGGAGCGCCACCACACCGAGTGCTCGGTACACGCTGCGGATAGACTCCAGTGGCGGCTCAAACGAGACCATGCCACCAATTATGGCGCCTAGGCATCGACCTACAAGATAAGTTTTTAAATAAGTATCTATAGCTTCTTCATCATCCAGAGTCAGACTTGACCCACTCTATCGTCAATCGACAAAGGCTCTCTGCATGTGCCTAGACTTCACGCTCCAGTCACTCCAAGTGCATGGGATCCGCGATGGCAACAATTGCGTCGGCCCAACTTGCCGCTAAACACTTATCTAGTTCAGTTCTTGGACGGCACCCATTCACTGAGAACTAGGTTAGTTAAACAAACTAAACGGTCGGAAAGTCCTACTTACCGATACAGAAGTGAGCAATGACAGGCAGAGCTTGACCGGTAGCTGTGTACTTTCGCGGCACCAAGTGACGGAAGTACAAGACTGCCGTCATCCAAACCATGCTTAGCGTGAACACTTCCAATATCTCGCACACTACCACCCAAGTGTAGTCAGTGCTGTACGCCAAACCTGAAAGATCGAAGAAAATATTTGTGAGGTTTATTTTACTAGCAAACAAGCAGGCGAGTGCAGGAAGGGAAAGTAGGTAGGTACCCTAAATATTGATTTTAAATTTTTGCCCAAAGGAAACGTATAAGTTAGTTACTTTATACCTGAACCCCGGAATCGAAACAACTCAGGTCTAAAAATATACTTCTGTATTTTTATGTCACCATGTTAGCGTCTATCATAATTAGCATAAAATCTTTCGTCGGTCGACTTTATCATTTTAATGGTATGAAAACCTATGTGCTCAAGAGTGACTCGTGCTTGCTAGTTTTAACGACTACCATTTCATTACCTTCTAGAAACCGGTAGTTTTTAATAGTAAATCTGGTTATTAGTACTGGTACTACTATACTTACTTCACATAGAATAAATAAATACTACGTCGGGAGTTACACAAGTAAGTACTTATTTATTTATGTTGGTACTCTACACACTCAACATACTGTATTTATACGCACCTACCTATAACTTTACATAACCAGTAAATCACACACTACTCAACAGAGTCAATATAAACATACCAGTATATCGGATACCATAGAAGGTGAAGGCCATGATAAATACGTTGGAATGTCCGATGTAGTCCACGAGGGCTTCTGCCCACCACAGAGCGGGAACAGCAGGCAGGGCTCCGGCCGTTAGGGTCAGACCCATTTCTGTCACTGTGCCATTCAGTTCCTGCACCGTCCTGGAATACAATGGATAGTTGAAATCACGCAGGAAAAAATATTTACGGCAAGGAAGTTATATTACGATGATCACAAACTTTGCCTAATTGGATTGGTTTAAATATTTGTCTTGTTGCTAGTGCTACATAATAGAAAGGAAGACTCCCTGCCCACATTGGTCGAAGTCAGTTCATTGGCATCGCTATTGAAAGACGCAGAAATGAATTTCACCGTTTTTTCTTACTTCACGCTCTTTTTTCCGAAGGTTTGGGGCCGATGTGTATCGTACTACCGTAGTACACCAGTTATAATATGTTTAGTCCCATGCATGTAGGGCGATCCTAAGCCATCAATTTTCTTACCAAGGCAGATAGGCATCGATGCCGCTCCATAGTGTACCAAGCAGCGCCACCACTGCAAAGACTGCAGCAGTTTCGGCGCCATAGCGTCGCACCGTGTTCATCGGCATCGTCAGCACGCCCGTCGAGGTATGCCACCACCACTCCGGTGTTGAAAGGGGCATGTGACTGTAAAACGACAGAAACATTAAATTTGGCAGACTTTCACGCCTATATTACCAGAAATGTTAGAAAGGGCGTATGTAATACCACATTACACAAGTTATGTTTACGTTTCATGTAGCGAGGGGCAAGACAGAGCTAAACGCCAAAAACAGAAATTCCTATGAAAACAATTTTTTTTGATCGTTCGTCGCTCGTCTATAGAACTCGAATCAGGACCCTGCGCTCAGCGGTCACGTTTGCGTACTCGACCAAATTGGAAGCCGAATATAACATTGGTGTTCACAATAATGAGCGGTATATTTGAAAAGAGAGACCTAAACAATAAAAGCTGTTGCTGAAGTATTTATGAAAATGTTCATACTAATAGGTACTAATACTACTACTAGGGACAAAAATCTTGTATCAATAATAGACTATTATGTAGCCATAATAGTCTATTATTGATACAAGATTTTGATTGGTTAATTATTAAGTACATTAAGGAGTAAACAATGTTTATGTAATTTGCATAAATACATTATGACTATATGAACTTGTGTGAGTCATTCAAAAGATGCAATGAAGCAAATCATCACTTCCTACACATAGAAGGCATTTCAGTGATTCATACTTATAAAAGTACCTACATACATTGACTATAAGCAGGCACATATATGAGTACATAAACACTAAACACATAGTTACTTCTATTGATATTCACGTTGCGTTTTACATTCTAATTTTAACTATCGTAAACAGCTTTAAACTCATGACATAGTAGTTTATATGAGTGTTTATTACGCACCTATCGAATAGTAGAATAAGCGCTCCAAGGACCATGAATACTGCGTGGAGAACGAACGGGATGAGGTATGGAGTATCAGGCATTTGTTCTGCAGCCAGACCAGCCAGTGGAGGAAAGATGGCCAAGCCAAGGGTGCCAAATGCCAGCTGTCTGCCGACATCTCCTCGTCCCAATGACGTTTCTCGAGTCGCAATCACACAGGCAGTGCCGAGAAGAGCTAACCCTGCTGTTGGCCAGATGTCAGCTAGAATTCTGGAAGATAAAAAAATAAATTATCAAGGACAGAAGTACTGGGATTAATAGGAATTATACTGCGTACCTATCAATCGAGCTACGAGCTATTTAGATCTAGCTGTCCTAACAATATTTCCTGACTGGCGCTCGCTAGTTAACACTGATATCAATAGGTACCTTTATTTAATTCCCTGAGGAAATAACTGATTGTTTTTTGTTTTATATTATTATTGCCACTATTGTTTCATTGTTGATAGCTGAACCGCAGCGTTACAAATATCTAGGAACCTACTACTTATTAGTTTTTCAGAATTCATTGTTCAAATCTAGGGTAATTTGTTATTAGGAAAACCAGTATGTGGTTTTATACAGGCGCGGATATAGGATTTCGTTTAGGGGGGAAATTTTTGTGTGAATGATTTTAGAAAATGAATTTTCTGGAAGATAGATATTTTACCTATCTTCCCTAAATTCATTTTAAACAAAAAAAAATGATGAACTTTTGATAACTAATGGAATCAAGCGTTACTTTGCGGAAATCCTTGATTTACAATAGAATATTTAGTTTTAATCCCGCCAAACTAGTTCAAACCAAGTACACCACCAAGTAGTTTATGATGGTCATAATGACGTATTTAGTCGGTTTCAAGTTGCAGTCAACAAGCTATCTAAAAGTAGCGTTCAAACGAATCAATAGCTGTAAAATTATGAATCGAAAGTTGATAACAGTAAATGACTGTAAATGACTAACCTTATAACTAAGTATGTCCAGAATGTGTAACTAGGGTCTCCTATGATAAGTCGGCATTCGGCATCGGCTAGTACGCCGTCAGGTTCGTCATAAGGGTCGAGGACTTGGCACCGCACCGCTGGCCTGCAGTCCTCGTCATCTTCCTCAGTTATTACCTCTGCTAGACGATCAGGCGGAACCTGGCAGCTGGACGGCCCCGCTAAAATATACAGATACAATTTCAAAATACAATAAAAACAAAGGTATTGTTTTTATTGTATTTTGAAATTGTATCTCACATACACAACAAAAACAATACAACACAACACACACTTTGATTGTGCTTTTCAGGCGTGTTGTAGGCAGTGCCTACTCATGTGCACTTTTCAACGTCGAAGTGAGCCTTCTCAACTCCAATAAGTAACGTAAGGCCAATAAGTAACGAACTGGAGACAAGCTATTGGACAGCACTCAGAATACAACAAATATAGTGTATGTTAGGTACTACCGAGTTCACTGACGGTCGACTACTTTTCACCCTTATGCCCTGAGTAATAAGGTTGAAAAGTGATTGACCGCCAGTTAGCGCGGTGGTCATGATTCGACATCATCATCATCATCATCATTTTAGCCGAAAGACGTCCACTGCTGGACATAGGCCTCCCCCAAATGTCGCCACATTGACCGGTCTCGTGCGACTCGCATCCAGCGGATCCCTGCAACCTTCACCAGGTCATCGGTCCATCTAGTGGGAGGCCTTCCAACGCAGTGTGATTCGACATTCGATCTGGAAATTCTCTCTTTAAAAATCTCAAAGTATTTGTCGTTTACCTGTCTTATAAGTGCACCAATCTGAGTCGACGGTGCTGTTGTCCTCAGGCAAGTCCGGTGCTAACAGCGACAGAGGCACGCGGAGCCGAGCCTGGTGCTGCATATAGACCAGGCACTGGCCGTTGTAGCAGAAGTGCGGTGGGTTCACCTCGAACGGCATCGCGCGCTTCCTTCCTTCGCCTTCTACCGGCGCTGCAGTCTAATTAAAAGAGGACAAGTGTGAGAATTTCCCTACATGTTCCGACCTACCTTTAAAACTACAGTAGGTCTAGCTACATATAATTTCTACTGCTGATATGCTAAGCATAAGGTCTTGAGTTCGATTCCCAGTTCGGGCAAACTGTTACTGGGTTTTTCCCATAGAAATATTCTATTTCTCAGTTGATGCTCTGAGTCTGGATTAGTGACCGGTTGATAGCAATAGGTTATAGGTTCCCATGAGAATGGGACTTAACAAAACTGGTGAAATGTGTGTGTACCTACTATACGTACATTTAACCTAACCTTTCTCTAACTGGATAATCCTCTGGACTATCGATAATACCCAGTGTATGTATAAGTATTAAGTATTGTCTTAGGGATGAATTTATTGATGATGGATCACTCACTTGAGCATAAATGCTTGTTCAGATTCACTATTGCTATTGTTTAACAACGCACGTGGTGTGAACACAATAAATTAGCATCGTTATCAACTTATTATATCGTAAGTGAAGCCTTTCTGAACTGTATTACCTCTATTTTGTTGGACATTCATTGACTAGATTTGTCTAATCTCTAGACTGATAATCATCATCATATCAGCTGAAAGACGTCCACTGTTGGACATAGGCTTCCCCCAAGTGTCGCCACATTGGCGAAGCCTATGTCGTGTAGACTGATTGATGATGATTGAAGTCTTAAGATGATAAGTCTTGAATTCAGGACCACGATTTAGTCAAATTCTAGCTAAGTATGATAATCTTAAACAGGTTGACTGGACCTCTAGAGGTTGTAGGGACCCAATAATACCAGTTAACATTAAACAGCCCTGTGGTTACTTACCGTGGCATTGGCGACATTAAGGTACATGGGGCTGAGAGTGGTGGTGGTGGAAGTCGTGGTGAACGGATGCTTCACCCAGGTCATGTTGTCGTCTGCGCACCCGTATTCGCATGCCGTCACTGCCAGGACTCCTGACTGCGAGTAGACAAAGGTATTTAGTGACTTACTTACCGCTGAACCCAATCACAGTTTCAAACACTATTTCCACAATTCAGGAGAACGCTGGTACTAACCTTCTCGCCAGCCCAGCGATTGCAGCGCATGCCCTCCTTACATACTTCTTGCATGACGTAAGCGCTATCTTCATCGCACATGAACAGAACTTGAGGTCGTCGAGCCTGTGTGAAATAGTTATGTTACATCTTGAAGCCTTGTGGTAGCTATTTCGTCGATCTAGAATACTAACTTGTGTGGGAATCTTTTGCAATTTTACAATGTTGGTAGTTGAGAAATTCGAAACACAACCTGTGGATTTCTTAGCCAACAGTCCAACACTATTAAAAGAGTTGTCATCCAAAGTAAAGGTTGCTGCAAAACCTAGAAGTTTTAGGGTTGAACCTCTACTCGTTGAGCGTGCTGCCTAACGCATCGTCGCGCGTCGCCGCGTCGCGACTATGCGATAAAGCACCGCTTTGTTTCTCGCGCTAACAAATGACGGTTCTGAGCGACGGAAAAGAGTATTAGCATGGAAAAATGCGACTCCGTGCGGATAGATGTTGCGCAACCCTTACTTTCCAAATCAACTAAAGGATTACTATGTCTGTTGGATATCAGAATCACCATGAGCGGTTTTGCGATGAAGCCATGTCGGGGATTATTGGCGATTACATGAGAATACAATATTGAGTTTAGGTATGTTGTCCGTCAGGCAAATATCAAACATAGAAACTTAAGGTCAACTCAACTCTGTCCATCCATCGCAGAAAAAAGCATAGAAATAAATATAAAAACGAGAACACATATAACACAAATTAGATACCTCATGTCGCTCCGTATATGGCACAACAAGGAGCAACGTATAGAATACAGCACTGAGGATGAGGCAGGCAGCCGTGATGAAGCGCAGCAAGCGTCCGGAACCACTCGGAATGGCGCCTCCGCCAGTTGATCCTCGACCCACTGACAGTCTGCACATGAATTAGAAAAATTCTTAGAGCGAGAAGAAGGCGAGCGTTTTTGCGAATTTGATGAATTCTTTATGAAAACCAGGTGAAGATTCCAGTTTTCTAGAATTTAGCTGTATTAAAAAAAAGCTAAATTTCACACAAAATTGTCACAACAACAAGTGAAGATCAAAAGCGCCCGATACCAATTTGTCATAACGCAGGCCTTGATCTCTATGCCTAATAGAGAAACAATGGATGACCATAACTCTATAAGTAATACTTACTTATCAATGAGAGGCCCCAACACGGCTGGGCCGAGCAGTGCGATACATGGTGCGACAGCTGATATGAGACGAGATTCTCCCTTGTCTAGACCCACTGATAGCATATGCAGTGGGAGAAACGGGAAAATGCAGCCAATACCTAAAAAGCAAGGACAAGATAATTAGTGATGCCGAAAGGTCATACCTACATCAATCGAGTTTAATTGAAGATGGCTCACCAAATAATATTACACAGCGTGGTATGACGAGTTATAATCCGGCGCTAAAGAACTTCTAAGTATTAAATTGCGTGCGCGCAAACATCTCAATGAAGGAGTTGTAAGAAATAAGTGGGAGCATATGGGTCATACTGGCCGCAATGCAGTGGCAAGACCGAGGTGAACGGTCCCTAAATCATTCGATAGGTAGCAGTTGCCGCTCCTTAGAAGGCAGCTTGCAACAGAGCGACTTGAATTATTGGCCGTATACATGTACCTAACCGTCCGTGATGACTTGGACCACTTTTTATCGTCGAGCCAACTGGGACTGGAGACAATCTTGTTCTTATTTCGTTGACCAAGAAAGGAGCAAACACGCGTGGTTTATTTATTAGTACTGCGAAGTGATTTACAAGCCAAGATTTTATCTCAACAGTTCAACACTGTAATTAAAGCTGTGAGGTTTTTGTCTCGGAGAGTTGAAGTAAAGAGACCTCCAACATCGTAATTAAAAATTAAGCTCAATTGTCAAAACAATTCATATTATTAGTGGTTTTAAGATGTCTGTTCGTACACTTCTAGTCTTTTACAGCTACACTAGTGTCTTATCTAGGCAACGTTTGAAGAGTCCTTTGAAACCTTACCCGAGAGAAAACAGAACAGGACGCATTTTAGCGTAATGAGGTTCTTATTGACGAGTTCCTTCATCTTTGCTGTTTTTGGCGTATTTCTAGACGGTTGAGTTATTCAGACATCTTGCATCTGTAACAAAAATAATAAACGGTTAGATAGACACCTAGGTGGTCACTATAAAACAGACGTGCGACATTTTAAGTTTGAGTCATCAATTTTTGTGTTTGGTATAATATGACCTTCGGGTATCGTATTACCCAGTACTAACTGGGTTGTGGAGGACAGATAGGCAGTCGCTCCATGTAAAATACTGGTATTCAGCTGCATCCGGTTAGACTGGAAGCCGACCCCAATATAGTTGGGAAAAGGCTAGACAGATGATGATGATGATGGTATAATATGACCTTTGCGAAAAATTTAAGAATAAAATTTTATTTTTCCTTGTATCTTGGGACAAAAGAGCAAACAGATGGAATAGCTAGGTGATCATAATTATGTATGAGACTTGTTATTTAAATGCGTGTCAACTACTAGAGATTTAGTCCAACTGGGTCGCATCAATTGACAGGTTAGCAAAAATTTTACAAAAACTTAAACAATCAATGCAGCGCGAGTATCGGGGCCACGGCCACTTATTTAAACGCCTACATCACCGGCGTCTCGTAGTGACACAACCAAAGCCAACTGTTATAGCATTAAAATAGATGCCATGAGATGACTGTTGCAATGATCTCATCCTGAACACAACACTGGACAAACGGGCTCGAAAAAAGTTCGCTAAGTATTGCGTGCCGGCTCGCGGCTGGACACTCATTGAACTAAACTACCTATAGGGGCCATTAGTATGCAGGCTGATGTAATCAAAGACCTTGTCATATTCTTATTTTTAATTCCTCACAATAAATGTTAAACGTACCTAGTTAATCATTTGTAACTTTCTAGTAATAAATGTTGTGAAAGCAGAATAATGATGGAGTTGTCTGAAAGATGAATTAGTTGCCGTACCGTGGTATTGCATTTCCGTTTTGTGTATTCAAAACTAAGATCTTGGTTATAAAAGTTTTACTATCACATTTTATAAGACAATTAGCTTTTACTCGCGGCTTCTCTCCGGTTATGTACGGAATGTAGGTACTCACGGGAACCTTTTAAATGTAGCCTATATAACTCGGGGATAATGTAGCTTCCCGTTAGTGAAAGAATGTTTGGAATCGGATCAGTAGTTCCGAAGATTACCCGCTACATAAAACTTACAAACAAATACCTCTTTATAATATTAGTATAGATAAATGGTATTGACAAGTAGCTCTATCAGGAATTTAATTTGTTTTATTTAAAATTAGATTGATATATTTTATGGCACCACTTACCCGGCTATATGTAGGTACCTAATACCTAACCGTCTTCGGAGGGAAGAGATCAAGAGACACGCAAAAAATTCATGTGTCTTTCATTGAGATGCCCGGAATTTCATTTTGTAACTAGGTTGATATGAAAATTACATCACAATTTTAAAATATAAACATTAGTCATTTTTAATCTCCCACTTCTTATTAAATATATCCTCGGTATAATTTAAGCGATCTTATCGGTATTCATGTTGTCAGTTTTATATTTATAATAACCAATAATTTCAAGTATGTTCGTATTTCGATCAATGTAAAGTAGTACCTATACGAAATGGACAAGGTTTTTTTAACTAGTTCATTAAACACTGTTACAACTATTTTAAAGAACATTAACACACAAACCATAGTGGGTTTAACAGTGGTATAGCTAGTAGTTTTATTATGCGGATGAAACATGCGTGGAATCAGTCCACGGACCTAATATGCTGATAATCTTGGAATTGTTTAAACCACTCTTAGGTACTAAATTAACTAACTACAAAAAAAATGACCGCAAAAGCCTCTCCCCCGCGCTGTCAAGTGGTAATGCCCCCACCCCAAGACCCCAAGAGACTGGCATATATAACGCTTAGCCTCTGGCCAAGGTAAAAGCCAGTTGGGTCACGGGAAGTGTCAACAAAGAGTTTTGAAATTTTCTTAAAACACTCGGACCCTATCCAAGTTTCAACCCCAAACGGCTCGAAAATATAACGCCAGCACCGCACGATGAGTTAGGAAGATAGGATGGCGCAAGTATCGACACAAAACAAAATGGCCCGCACTTCGGCTGCAGGACAGGTCGTAGTGAGGCTGTTGACAACTTCACCACTTCTTGGGAGTGTTTTTTCTTGTTCATCATTCACCATTGCTAATGAAATTTTTTTATCGTCTCAACTGCGGTCGACGCCACTATACTCAACGACATCATTGAGATTTGTTTGTAAACAATCACACGTTTTTTACGTTAAACGCCGAGTAAATTAAAGTGCCGAAGCAAGAACAAGCACTTACTGAAAAAACCATTAGTCGAGGAAAAACATTAGCGGTACTTAACTTTTCTTTCACGATTTCGTAATACGTTGTTCAAGAGGGTCAACAAGCGACTGGGTTCATGATTATTTCGACGCCTTCTTTCCAAAGGGTATCGTATTATCGCCGTGTGTAACTGGGTTACGATCGCGTAAACATAAACATGACCGTCCCAATACTTTCTCACGACGCGACAGCTGTTTTGCCTGTGGCAAACAGCCAATTCGGAATGGAATTTTCAACTGATATTATGTTTCATTTAAATAAAATAGTTGTCTAATTACTTTTTTTTGGCCATATTATATTAAATAAGCCAAGGGATATGTAGGCACACACATATTTACTTCTATGCGTTTTTTGAAAATCGTTGTTTTGCTCTGATCATGTCATGGTAACATGAGGTCACACATGGATATGACTCAGTTCCCCATCAAAAGAAAATAAAGTCGACATTCTAATTTAGTAATATGACATCCTGTTCATTTTATTCTAGTCCTTCATCGTAACAATAAAGCTTATTGTTATAATACTTTTAGTTATTTCTGTTTGCGTGTCAGAAGGTTGTTTTGGATAAATTAAGCAACTAAAGGGCACGGCAGCGGTCGATGACCGAAATTCGGCAAAACTGAGTGACATTGCGAAATTAAGGTGGTTGAAGTAACACG
Source organism: Noctua janthe (assembly GCA_910589295.1). NCBI lineage: Eukaryota > Metazoa > Arthropoda > Insecta > Lepidoptera > Noctuidae > Noctua > Noctua janthe. Next base: position 9,934,358 of record OU342560.1, read on the forward strand.
AAACATGTGAAATGTGACACTGTTGGAACTTTTACGTTAGAACGTTCGTTAGTCGTGGATTGCGGTTTGTCAGCAGAACAGTGGCAACTGGCAACGCATAAAAACAGACTGCAATCATGATCAGTCACCGTGACCAACTGACAACTGTCACGACACAGCCGCTGTTTGTGTTGTGATACGATTAGTTTTTACGCATGCTCATTGTTATTTCTAATCGGAAAAAAGCTTTCTACCAACAACTTTTTGTAGATATACCGTATCCAAGGGCTAATTCCAAACAGTAGCGCTAAATGTAGAGCCAGTAGAAAAGAGCCAACGTTTGGGTTAAAACAAAACTCATAACGCGTTATGAGTCAATGTTACATTAACAATTTAAATGTGTTCAAAGGAAATAAAAGCTAAACAACAAGAATCGTTATGAATACTGAATTCGTCTAAGTTGTTTGCCGAGGGCAACAAAACAAGCGTAGTTGCGTATGCGCTTGTTTTGTTGCCCTCGGCATCAATCAGTCGTATCAGCTTCTCATCTTGATAAAGTTGTAGGATAACCTTAACTGTTGCTCCCAATATCTACCTATTTAAATAACAACCAAGTACGCAGTATACATAAATAAGAAGATGCTAGTGTAAAATAAAGCCAAAGGACAGCAAAGGCTGGTTATTTCGTCGTGGAGAGTGTGACTAAGAATCGAAACGTATTACTAATACTATACTGCAAAAGTTTAAAGAGCTATAATCTACTACTTCTACAGACAACCACTGACCACTGTTCATTCACCCAATGCGTGATATAAGAAGATATACTTAGGTCAATGTAATTGATTGAGCGGAGATGTCACAGTTGTCGGACCAATTTAATTCTCTGCAGTCTGGCCGGCCACTTGTTTATACATCGCCAGTTGAATGTCTACAATCCTACATAGACCTATGTACATAACAGCCACACCATTATGCGAAGTGGAAGGAAAAATCGATAAAGTAAGCGATGGAAACTGGAACACCATACTTCGACTTCGCTGTAAGTTGTTAGTAAATACAGCGCATTATAACAATATATTATATAGTAGTAAAGCTAAAGATTATGAAATGATTCGACTTTTTGCAGTTACTTCAAATAATATCTTACATTACATTATTATATTACGTTACATTAAATTGTAAGATAAGTATTTAAAATCAGACCTAACCTAAACTTTCAGGCAGTGAATAGCCATAATTTGGTAAAAGTTGCAACAGTTTTAAATCGTTTTAATAGTCTCATGAATAGTAATTGACAACTCTTAACTCCTAACGGCGGTGGTCCCAATGATGACAAAATAACCATCAGACATTCGTTGGGAGTTGGGGACTACCTTACTGTCTAGTCTTTATTTTTACATTCCGACAATAAATTATAGATTTATCTTTTTCAATCACGAACTTGATTGACCTACCTACGCAATAAATGAATGTCGATCGCATGACTGAATCACATCAACGCAAAATTATCATTTCAAATCTCCATTTAGAGAATCGTTCTGTGATTTAAGCAGGGGTTCAAAAAAATTAGGGTTGAAAAAATTTGAGTAATGCTTAAATTCCTAAAAGCATTCACACAAGATTCATGCCGAAATTTATAAAAAAGCTTCAAAAGAGAAGAGCTTGATAATTTGTTTGGGCAGTCTTGTAAAAACAGAAACTGCAAGAAGAAGTTCTTGCAGTTTCTGTTTTTATTTAAACTGCCAATCTCTGAAGTTCTGGAGTTTAGGGTTGGCGTCCCCCAAGAGTCAGAGATTTCAACCGGTTGCAACACTTGCACATTTGCATGAGTTTAACGATTTGTGTTTACATGCTTATTTACGTCGAGCTACGCTAAATGCCAAGGATATAAGAATAAAACCGATTATACACACTCTCATAGAGGACAAAATATGTATATGTTGGCCATGGTGAACCAACCGTGCTAATTTATTATTTTAACTGAGTCGGTTATAATTATTTTTAGCTTCATGAGCCGAATGAAACGACTGAAGCAACATTTGTTTGTAATTATGGATTCATGCTCAAAATAATGAAAGCAAAGTTACGAGGTTTGCTGTTATATTTATAGGTTTCATTAGGGTGAATAATATGAATTACTCATATAAAATGGCAAACTGTCTACCAAAAGACGACGGAATACTGATTCGAAAATAACAAAAAATGTGAGTAGGCATATTATTTACACCTATGTGCTAATGTGAATGAGTGTTTTGAATGAATAAATAATGTATTTATTAAAATACATCGATAGCATCACACGAGAAACAATCGTATCATTAGAAGCAGTTCCACGTATAACTTACAATACAATATCAAGTACAGCACCTTGAACGTGCCTTGATCGGCTGAATAAGGACAGGTTTAAGGAGCAGAGGCTTACGGCAACAGGCTTAGGGCATGCTGTGTGGGGACTTGTTATATTACAGTCTGTTGTGCCGGGCCCGATGGCGTCACCGCTATAATCGGCGAAGGTCTGTTGCCTTGTGCTCGAACGCGACTCTGACGACGACGCCTGCGCGACTCGCTTCACAAATATCATCACATCACACTATCATCCAATCAAGTATGATGTAAACGAATCTGATATAGACGATCATTCATATATTTAACTATGACAACGTACTGAACATACGCTCTCAATTGCTATTTGCTAGCGAAGGGCTGGGTCCGAAAGTGAAACTCCCACTTTCGTTTTCCTGCTACACTTTAGAACCTTCATTAATAAACAAAGTAACGAATCAAATGTTCGGCTAACTGAGCTGCAGTTCTTCGTAGCCTGCATTCAAATAGCATAATTATTTCGATACACAACGCCACTGACTGACTGTTTAATTTCAAATCACGTTTCTCACTGCCATCGTCTGATACTAAGTGGACCTAATATAGGTACATCATTTTCCTTCTCGGTATTGCTTGATAGCTAAAAAAGAGATTTTATTGTAAAATAAAATCTCTTTTTTCTCTTTTTTTTTAAAAAATATTGTTAAGCGTAAGCTTAACAATATTTTCTGAAAAGACGGTGTCTCTACCTCTAGTGATATCTTCCAGTCTCTACAATGACGCCTTTCTGCATAATCGTATGGCAGAGTATTTACCAACATAAAATATTATGTACCCGTTAATGATAAGATAACCTTTAACCTCGTAAGAACACTGTTCTGTGTACCTAACTTAGTTGTTCTCAAGTTCATTTTATTAAGAGCATACGTAAAATACTCAAAACGCAGTTCAGAAAATTTAAATTTAATCAGAAACCACTGGGTCCGGCAGAGGTTTCTCTCGAAAAAAATTCGAAAGGAAACCTTTACAAGTATCGAAAAGCCTACCAGAAAACATCCGGATATTAAGGCTGAAGAGTGCAGTAGAAGTTTCGTGTATCTAGTACTTATCTAGACAGATACGTACACGACACATTTCGCAAAATGCAATTTGGCGATTCACCAACATTCCTGCTAGGCCAGTCTTCCGCATGCTCCCGTTGCTCTTTTATTCAAAGGACAGCATTTCATTCGATACAAACGAAAACTATTTTTAGACTACGCTGGTTACCTTTGATATCATTTTTGTCAACTAGGCTAGCTTCTAAAATAAGAAGATTTATTGGAATTAATGTGAACCACGAGGCAGGACTATGCAGTGGCAACAAAAGCTAAAATAATAAATAGATTCTTTGGTGTCATTCAGATCGAATTCGCTTAAGCGGAAGACGATAGTAATTAGAATAAATGAATGGTCAAGATGGATCGTGAATTGGCAGTTCATTGAACTGTCATGTCCGGTCGAGGCGAGACGCGAGTGCGACGTTACATATTATAATACCCAGGGGAGAGTGTAGGTGGGCACGTCTTTGCAGCGATAAGAACTCGCCGTCACGGTGCGAACATCTGGGCCATACGTCGCAATGTTTCTCCAACAACTACTTAGGTACAAAGAAATGCTGGCAATTCTTAGCAAGGAGAACTCTCCAGGAAATTGCTTTTCTGAATATTTTTTAAATAGACCGGTCAATGTGGCGACACTTGGGGAAGGCCTATGTCTAGCAGTGGACGTCTTTCGGCTGAAATGATGATGATGATACTGAAATACTACAGCCACTAGAAGATAGGTCAACAAATTTATTTAGGTAGGTCTCTATCTACTTCAACTGCAACTTTATCTCGCAAGTCGCAACTTCTCATAACGATTTGAATAATTACAATTACCTACTCAACGTGGGTGTCCGAGATACATCACGTATTGCTTAACAGCATCATTGTTATTTTTGTAACAGTTGGTTCGTTATTGGAGACAAAAAGAAAACGACCGACATTGTTATGAATGCAAGTGATTCATTTGGTATTAAGTACTTGCAAGTTAGCAGACAACTAAGACCATGAATATGATGTATTATTTTGACCTCGTATTAGAAAAAAACACAGCTTATACAGCTGAGTGCTGACTGATATGGTATGATGGTTGATCATTCATTTGAGCACGATATATCTATTTAACTTTTCACTGTTATTGCGACAGTAGGTAACACACTTGTGAGAAAAGTTTTGATATGGCTTTATGAGTAAGAGAAGACCAACACAAACCATGGATGGATTCTGTGAAAAATAATATGGCCAGAAAGGGATGACTCATGAGATGGCGTTTAATACAGAAACTATAATAGAAGAAGACATGCTGCGCGGACCCCAAAATAAATTGGGACAAGGCCGAGGGATGAGTGATGTGGCTGTAACCCGTGATAAAACTTAGAGAAATATTGTACTTAGTTAATGAACAATAACCACTCACATACATCACAGTCCATCAGATGAAGTACAGAACAGAAGGATCAGAATATTGGGTCACAAAAGCGATAAAGGAAAGCAATTGCGTGTAGCTGAGAATGCTTAGGGGGCGCGTGGTGTTCTTTTTCTGTCTGTACAGAAAAAGAAATGAGTACCTAGGTTTGTAAGTGATGGTGATTGAAAAGTTGTGTGGAAATCAGTTGTCATGGTATGGTATATAAAAGTTTCGTAATGAAAGTATTGAGTATCAATGTGGACGGCTGTAAGAGTAGGGAAAGCGCAAAGGGACGATGGATGGATTGTTTGAGAGATAATATAGGTATGTGAGAAAGGGAGTAGTTACTGAGATGACAACAAATAGAAAAGTATGGAAGAAGAAGACATCAAATAAATAAGGACAAGAGAATGGTGAAGAAATGAGGTTCTGAGTTGTAACTAAATGATAAATCGATATCTTACGCCTGCCTCATTGCCATCATGAGTCATACATTCAGACAATACAAAATGCATAGATTTTAGTGGTAGGTAAGTACCTAAGCTTTTTACCACAATACGTAGTATTATATTATCTGTGCCACAATGTTGCCGCAAAAGCAATTCAAAGAACTCAAGTCGATTTGTGAGTTGGTATTGAATGTGGCTATTAGCATTAACTTTTTCACAGTGATAGGTACCTAAGTCCCAGTTACTAACCACGTGTATCAGTTAGTTTCATGTTACATAACATAAACCACATTGTGTATACATATAACCGTACCATGTACTTGTATTATGGCATGGCATGGTGGTTACGGTAGCAGTGGCAACCGCCAAAGTTTTTATTAGCACATTGAACGGAAGTCGTGCGTGATGCCATTACTACACAAAATGTGGTATATTTTTTTAATCAATCGACGTAAATATGGAAGCCGTGTGAAACTAAACACATGTCTTATTCAGGCTAGTCACTAAATCAAATGGGGACTATCATTTTCGAGAATTGTTCTCGCTATATTTTTTTATTGGATAATGCTGGTAGGTTCGCATTAGCAACGGCACAAAGTGTACGAATTCTCTCAAATTGAGATGGACATAGATGACCTCACGGGCTCGCCAGACCCAATTTAGATATATGTATCTGTTTACGACGTGTATGGTTGAGGAGTGGAGTGGAACGGCATCGGCATTAGCATAATTGGAGGTCGGCAGCCGCAGTCGCGGAACCGGTTAGTCCGTGGTACGAATAATATGACGTCATCACTGACATCACCATACGCCAATTCCATAAAATAATGAAAGTTGGAACCGTTGGTTGGAAGGATATTTTTGAATGAAAACCAACGCCCACTGAGATGGCTCTTGAAAATCAGCTTTACATACTTAAGCTGATTTGGTTTGTCGGGAATCAGCTCTTTCTGAAGGAGTTCAAGGTCTAGAACTCTAGACAGAAATAGAAATAAATTAATAGGAATAAAATAGAGAGTTTTTAATTATTTAAACTGGAGTTATAAATTGTAGACGTTGAATGTCTGGTAGTTTGGTATTTTCGCACCAAGACTTAAAAGAAAGTCGAGTGTGACTGTGTTTAATCGTTTTATTTTTAGTTAATTGAGCAACATCTCGCTTAATCAACTAACGAGTTGACGACTTAAATATTTATCGCCATTCATGATGATGCCCTGCGAATAATCTGCAATTCATCCGCAGTCACTGAAAATATTCCCACATGTGATTAAATAGGTAACTTAATATAGCAGTGTAATACACGTACAAGGTGTGGTGTTCCACCACCTAGTTTTTATTAATTAAACTGTCTTCAACAGTCAACACAAAATCTGGTATCTAGGTCGGCGCACCCACGGCCCACAGAGGTGGTCAGGCCCAACCCTATAGAAGTGCCACCGCCACCCGCCACCGCCATCAAAACTTTGTATACATGGGACAGTAGGTATTAATAATCATAAAGGTGTTATTATTCCAAGGTAGGTGCCATACAGTAATAATTCATAAAGCATCTAGGTACTTTAATCTATTAATTTGATAGACCCTGTTATGCGACGCGACGATGTCCAATTATAGAAGTTACCTAAGTACCTATGATGCTATGAAAACTTCTGTGAGTCTCTGGGCCTTGTTTTTTTTTTTTCTGAATGTGGCTTAAGACCCTCTTTATGTCCATGCCAGCGCATTGTATTCCAGACAACACGAAGTAGGATCCCTTCTTTTAGAAAATTGTGCTTTTATACAGGGTATTCAGTATACGGAAATGAAGATATGACAGGAAAAATCTTTAAATCGATTGAAAATCGACCGGTTCGGTCGATCGGTTGACTGGTAGAAAATGCCTATGGCATTAAGTCCGCCTCTGTACTTTTGTGCTTAAGTGTTAAATAAATAAATTGTGTAAGGAACTGCATTCTGCTATATGTATAGGGATATTTACGAAAACTTGAATGCCCCTACAAATCGAACAACGGCGAAAAAAATGCCAAATCTTCAATTTGTAATTATGAGGTTTAAATGAACAGGGTCAATGATGAGGAGCAAATGTCTAAGTCAACATTCTGTATAGAATGTTCGTAAGTTCCTATAAGGTTCGTGAGCGCCTCTTAATAAAAAAAGATTTAAAAAAAAAGTTCGTGAGTAAGTACATAGGTACAAATTTCAGTGCAATACTAATGCATCTTTAATTATTATGAGAAATAGAATGTCAGACAAGAACTTATGATATCAGCCCGGGGTGCAGAATAATTATTCCTATCAAATGAAATCTTAAAAAAGTCAACATCAATCAATGGCAGTATCTACGATAGGATGCATTGTTCAGTACCTGTACCGAGTAAAAGAAAAGCTTTAGAAAGCTTAAGTATTTAAACTACCGTTTCAAAGCCTCGCTGCGCCGTCACTGGTTAGCAGAAGAGGCGTAAACGCAAGTCAATGAAATAATAGTGAAGTTCTGTTACTGCAGTGATGTAGCAGAATTGCTGACATGGGTTACGAATTTAATTCCGGCCTTCTGTTATGTTTGGTGAGTTCGTGTTTGTTTTTTAAAGCAATAAGTTAAAATCGTCTAAATAATTATACTTATAATCAGGTTAATGCTTTTTTCTGTTTGTTAGTTCGGACTATATTCAAAACATTTAATTTATGCAGACGCACATAAAGCTGCTGACTAACGGCCAAGTGGAACATTTTCTGTTATAAATAAGGATGTAAGTACATTATATGTTTCAAAACCTGTTTGAGTTTTATTATTCTCCGCTTCCCCCGTAGTCTAGCCTGGCAGCAGATTAAGATGGTATTTGAAATACGTAGAATGCCTAGCCTAATTAAGCCTTTAGAACATGTCTTCATTGATACCTTGTCTCCACTTTTCTAAGAAGTCGCTTGTTACAATAATATAAGGCGTACACAACTAACAATACGCGTTGTATCAAAATAACAATAGGTAGGTAGGTACCTACACGATTATACACTTGTCTTGAAGCTTAAGAGCGTCATTGTGCAAAAGTGCAACTTGAAAAGAAATAGCTCTCTCTCTGCTCTACCAATGTTTCAGAATGAATGTGTGCGTGTTTGAGCGCCATTCTCAGCTGGAAGGTAACAATTAACAGTCATTAATAAATATAGTGATGATATCACATATGAGACAAATTAAAAAATACTCCAATTGGCATTATTCTTTGCTAGTTTTGAGTTCGCTAAAGCGAAGCTGTGAGTTTTTCTCAGAACTCTGCTATCTTCTTAACCAGAAGAAATCTTGAAGATATGACTTTTGATCAATACATTCTCAACTTAGCAGGCTCTTGATTGAAACTTGAATCCATGCAGCTTTCGCATAGAGGAACATAATCTTAGATTAATAGTTTGATTATACATTAGTATCCTATGTGAATGTGAAATGATGCATTTGTTTTCTTATGACTTACATACGATACCTACATATTACAGTTAGGTTTATAGGTAATAGGTATTTCTACTTTTAAACTCTTATAGGTATGTTTTATCAAGTAGCCAATTACGCCTGAATGTGAAGTTCCACAGTTTATCCACCTGCCAATAAACCAGTTTAACAATAAGAGTTTTTAGCAAAAACAATAAAAAAACATGCTTACTCTACTCTACATTAAAATACGAACGAAACTTTAATAAAGTTACGTTCGTATAGCACACATTATTTAAGAAAACAATATATTTACCTCACTATAAGAACGATAAGTATTTATAAATGACAACTTTCATTCACTGAACAACACTTTTATTTTAAATTCGCAACATTCATGACACTCATTTAGCACACTAATTCAACGTCCAATGTGTAGGAGAATCCAGTTATAACTTCGCAAAAGTATTGTTCGGGCATTCCGTACGGTCAAATACAGAGAAGAAGCGCGGCCAGTCGGCGAGTCAAACGCGCACTAAACTACGAACGACTCCGCTCCAATATGAGCCGACGAAAATCGGAAATAATGCTGCCTGCTGTACACACCGACCGGCCAACGGGGGCCAACGCTAAACGAAATATACACGTCCATCGGTTTGCACATTTGCGAGTGCATTATCAAAGTAGTTCAAAACAAAGCCATGGACTCAAACCAAGCGCCAATCTGGGCCAACAAGCCATGGCCACATTTCACTGCGCGACACGCTTGGGCGCCCTACATCGTTGGTGAAGGTATAACGTGCAATTCGCCGGCTGCGTCATTATATCTTCCAAAGATGATGTATATTCTTTATCAATCTTGGAAACGGTAATTATTTATGAATTAAAAGAAATAACGAACTGAAAGGCAGCTACGTCACTATGTCTGCTATCTTTTCTCGTTAATTCTGAACCACATACAAACTCAGTTTAGACTGAGCCGGTCTATCCAATCAATATCAAAACATTTGCCAATAAAATAATGTGTACCGTTCCCTTAATAAGTGCAGTTAATATGAATCGAAGGATCTTTAATATTTATATACGGGAATCAAACCCACGACCCGAAAAGAAGACTGCTTCCAGAATTCGGCCTGTATACTATGACTCCTGTCTTCATGTCATGTGTCATAGCATAGAATTCTACTAATGATGATGAATGTTCAAGCGATTATTTATTTATTTATTTTATTGGCAAATCTACAATTGTTACTCTAATAACACAAGCTAAAATACACACCAAGTGTACAATATGATGCGATAAGCATGCATGAACAAGTTCAGGGTCGGACTGGCCACATAGTCGGGGTGGCATTTGTCAGCCGGGCCCCAGCCTGCACGGGCCCCCCACGGGCCTGGTTTACGGGTCTTGCCGCAAGCCAGGCGGTAGGTGGTATAGGGGCAAGGCCCGCGCAGGCATGAGCTTCGCCAGAGGGGCAGCTGCCATAGAGGATCAGGATTATTAAAAGTTTTTAAAACTTATCCTGCCTGATACCACAGAATTAGTAAGTACGTTTAATGGTAGCATACAGTAGAATCACTCTGAAACTGATATATTTTTAAGGCTAATACTAAGCTTCCGGGTACTCGTACTACCACTACAAGTATAAAAAAATATTTAGACCAACGCGCGGTTCGTTCTTTGAATCCTGCGAAATAATTTTTATCACAAAGGCTCCTTCTTTCTTTTTAGCCAATCAAACCAGTATAAGCGGATCTCTCATTACATGGGAATTCTGTACTTAGCGAGGCTATGTTATACTGGAAATGTACAGCTTGATCTGTCGCCGTGTGGTGTCGCACTAGTCGTTAAGTGTGGGCAAAATATCTCAATCAGTCAACTCCAGAGGAGTTAACAAATCCAAAGAACTTTACTTGCTTTGCTCGTGTCATGGAAGATACCTATGTTTCAGCAGTTAAGTTCATCTACATGATTTCGCCTTTTGTAAAAATTATCGAGTTTCCTACGTATCAATGGTATCAACCGCTCTCAAATGCAAAGTAGACTTAAAGCCTGGCCCCATGCTGCTGCAGATGTTTCAAAAGGAAAATATCAATAGCAAGATGCATGGTGCCGCATGATTCTTTAGTTGCGAGGCCATAATCAGAACTAACGAGACCATCTTGTTTTTTCAATACAATTTCCACAGACGATTTTACCAATGTAAATGACATTCAAGAGCCAACAAACCAAGACGCACCATCGCACTATACATTTTCATAATTACACAGCCTTACAAAAAAACACAAAGCTGATGTCTGAAGCCGGAAACACAGTCAGTGGGTCGTCTTAGGGGAGACACATATTTGTCACACCTACTCTACTCCAAAGTAGATGCAAAAATTGCATCCTCTGGTCCAATCTGCCACTTTGCTGCATTACAGCATTTTTTAAAAATTTTACCTTCTAGATTCGCTGAGTTCGAGAATGTTGCAGCTTTGTAGTTTGTACATGTACATACTAAGATGAAAAGCCTCAAAGTCACATTGTGGATTTTAAAAAGTTAAAAATGGCAGGCAGGGGCAGTGTTACTAGTTTATTGGATTTCACCTAAATCTGTGAATCGATGTAAAATATTGTGCACTTATGAAATTTAAAAGAAACTAACACATTCTTTTAGAGAAATTACAAATAGAAATAGTAAAAATTTAGTCGTTAGTTCGCGCTACAGTTATTCCGGCCATTAACATGCTTGCTTAACCGCTACTCGGTGGTATCGCACGTTTGCCTCGCTATTTAAATATGCCATGTGTAACCGCTGTTATATTTTTTCATTTCACTTTACTACAAAACACTAGACTAGTGGCATTTTTGCTGTGCATGTTATGTGGTAAATTTCGTTTTAGTGCTGGTAACCCTAAGGCCCCGGCAGTAGCCAGCCAATAAAATACTTTGGTTCGCCACACCAACAAAAAAATTAAAAAAAACTTGCAAAAGATTTTGCTGCAGTAATTTACAAAAAATAATTCAATCCTAAAAAAATGTAAAACAATTTATTAGCCTTTGTGATTGTAGGTTTTGTAGAAGTAAAAGCTTTGTGAATTGTAAAAGTTTGTAATATTACCTTCGCATAGAATAAATCTTTCTAAATTGCTTTATTTCCTCGACATTTTATTCCAATAAACAGTTACTTATTGCTATGAAACTTATAACTGAATGCAGCAAATAAAAACTGAATGTTATGGCTCCTGGTAACAACGAGCGGCATCCAGGTCATACGGGAACTATACCCAAGACTAAAGTGAGAAATAATTGTAATGTTCCACAAGAAGCAGTTACCCCAACAAGGAGAGACATGACGACCAATCTAGTAACGGTGAGAACTACCTCCTACATAACAGAACTAATTTCATAACACAGTCATGGTAGCACAGTTTGCATGCCAACATCACTTTCTTGTCTTCACAATATTTTGCAAATAATTCAAATGATCTTACTTTTCTCTACAACAATAGAGTTATTGTAATTGACTTGTGAAGCAGGGGACATAATGGCACACTAATATTGCAGCAAAATGTTCTAAATACTTGGGTAATTACAGGAATAATGACAAGTAAACTAGAGACAAAAGCTATGTATAGGTATAATACTTTTACCCCATTTTACCTCATACATTACATTGTTTTATTTATGATATTTATTACTTAGGATATAAAGATTCTATAAATAAAATAAAACAACACTATGCACTAAATTTCACTGAATCATCAAGTTAAATTGCAATCTAAATTAACAAAACTGTTATTTCTGTTTGTGGTAATTTCTTAATTTTTCTCAACTAAACATCTAGACTTCTCAAAATCAAAAACAAAACATAAATAAAATATTTCAGATACATAACATCTACTGAATGACATATTGATTAGTTTAACTAAGCTATTTACGAGCTATGCTCTAAATAGCATAATACAACAATTCACTTTCACTTACAGTCCTTCGTTACAATGAATGCCAAAATTGTACCAGTGATATTCTCAGTAGAATTCATTATTTCAGAACAGCATCTGCTCTCTTTTTTCAAAATAGAAATTACATTTAAATGTCAAATTAAATATTACAAAAATAACACATTTATTTAATATTTCTGGAATGTAATACACCTAAACACACTTTTAATTCATAACTACCAAACCTTTAGAACAATCTAATAAAAAAATATAATAACAACTGATGTATTTCTTAGCAAAGCTTGAACACACATGTGAAGTTCGTATGGGTTTATTTTTGGAAACCTGAAAGATTCATGTATTTGAATTGGTGCCAAGCTGCTATGGTTTGTGACACAGTTAATACTGAACAGAAAACAGTTCCCATCCTTTTATTCTAAATAGTTTTAAATAAAGATATGGTGTAAAATATCCCCAATAGTGATTTTTATTTGCATTTATTGAAATACCTTATGGGAGGTTGTTTTTCTAAATTTAGTGCACCTAAGGTGTGTGTTCTGCACTCAGTTATTGTACAACATATTTTAAGAACTTGTGGGACATGTGATATTTGAAAACAATTATTTTTTAGACATCTCTTGATTGGGTGCCTGTCTCTGAATACAACACTCGCACTAACTACAGTCAATCAAGAAAACCAACAAACAATACATCGGATCATGAACTAACTGACTTGGGTAAGCTAATTTTATCATATTCATCTAACCAAATTTAGATTTCGAAACCTGGAATATAAATGTGTGTTTTTCTAGACAATTCCGTATCATTTGAGAGTGGATTTGGAAGATTTGTTCCTGTAAGACCGCAGCCACGCGCATTACCTCTCAACGTGCAGAATCGCGAGAATATATCGGCTGAACAACATGACGACGGCGCTGGCTCGTCAATTTCCGGACACACTTTGCACCCCTATGTGCATCAGATGCAGAATGGTAATCATTTGCTATTATTTTTTATTAATAAAGTATTATTGTGTTGATCACTGATATTTGACACCATACCACTTGCTGTTCTCGAGATATTGAAAAAATCGGAAAAAAAATATGGTTCTATTTAGATGGTATGGTTCTTTAGATGCATTATTTGGATAACAATTTTTCCAATACTTTTTAGGCCTAATTCCTCACTCCAACCATGCATCTGCTGCTGTAATGATAGTGAATCCAACTACACCCAATGCTGTTACTGGAAATGTGTCTCAACCATTTAATGTAAGTATCTTTAAATAACTATGGCAATAATTTGACTGAGAAGCTATAATTTGACTTTTAAAAATTCGTCATTTTTTTAGGCGCCTAATCAAAACAGAAACAATCTAACAAGGAACTTGAATCCTTCTCGAAACAATTTCGAAGGAAGCCACGCTAGCAATAATAATACTACGCCTCCGATATCTAACTCTAGAACTGGGACAAAGACTGTCAATTTAATCAACAACATGTATGAACAGGGACAAGGAAGTTTCAATAATCTCAATGAGAGTAATCATGTAAGTAGTAGCCACAAATACATACCTGTGTTTCCTACCTATTTGTCTAGTCTACAACTTTAGTGATGCAGGAACCAAAAGATGCTCAATGAGTAGCCCTGGAAATATGATATAACGAGACACCAAAGTTAAAAAAATCTAGTAATTTCGACCAAGCTAATGACTGTCTTCTTGGGATATGTTTAGGTTCACAGAGAGTCGGCTCGCGCCTTAGGAGAGGCTATAGCGGCTGCATGTCCTGATGCGGCAGCTGTAGAACGTCGGCTCGGACAGATAAGGGAGTACATCCGAGTTACTTCGTCTCTCGTAGATACTATGCGTAACTCCGAAGAAGAGGTACGTGTATCAATTCCATTTGTTTAAAAATAGGCATAAGCTCACGTAAAAAAATGGTTGATATTATTTCTAATTTAGGCCTTTATCGAACACACTAAAGAAGAATATGATGAACTGGTTGAGATGGTAATGAAGTTAAAGGAAAGTGAAACTAAGCTGGAAAGTATGTTAGCGGATAGCACACCAGAAAATGTTGAAGTGCCTGCTGAGGAAACAGATGGAGTTGTTATTGTAGAATTACCGGCATCTGATGCTGATGCAGAGAGCAAAACGGAAGCTCCCTTAGAAACTCATTTGAGCGCAGATAAAACTTCCAACATTAAAAATACGCCTGACGTCATAAACAATAATTTGACGAAAAAAGTTACTAATATTGAAAATGAACAGCTCAATAAATCCATGCATAACATTAGAAATGAGGAAGAAAATTATCCTCAAGAAGACGGTAAAAAACTTTCTGATGGCGTTACTGACAATACACAGCTATTATCAGGACCTCCGGACAACTCAGGGGGAACTGAAGACAATAATAACGAAAGTAAAATACTAGCTATTGATCAGAGCGAAAGAAAGGATGACCAAGAACTGAAAGATATGTTGCGAAAGAACATACTCTCTTGCGTGGAGAAAATAACGCGGATAGAGGAGATGAAAACTAAAAAGAAAGATCCCAATACCAGCAATCAGGTTTTTGTTTGTTACTGTGAACTATGGAGTGTGTCCCTATGTTGTGAGCCGAAAGATCCATAGCATGAAATGGATGCAATCTTGGAACAGAGAATAACCGTCTCTAATATCTATTACCATACTCGCCAAATGGTCATTTGATACTTTCTTTTGTGTCAAAGCTGCTTTCTAGCTTTAACTTAGACTTTCAGCTTTGATTTTGTACTCATAGTTTTACTGCTGTTTATGTGGATATTTTGTAACTTTATAACAATCACTGTACAGTTTGTGCATGTTAGAGACAAATGATCCCATAATAACTAGTCTTATCGAGGAATTAATACAGATAAAACACATTATAACATATAACAATAACTTTTATGAAGGTGTTAATACATACATTTAACTTATATTGATTTGTGAATTGGAGAAATGGCTACGCACCTTGCGTAACTCCTGATATACGATATTTAGTACCACCTGAGGCATTAGGTTTATTCATTAACACATTTAGTCCGTAAAATACACAATCTAATGAGTCATGGAAACCTATACAAGATACTACACATCTGTTTGTTTTTGTGTTACCCTTCCAATAGATCTGTTTCAGTGTTATAACTCTTTTCTGATTCAATGGTTTCTTTAATCCTATTGTATTCGGCAGGATGTAGTCACGCGACCGGTGTCTGCACAAAGTAATGGCTCAACATACAGTGACAATGAACTGTGGCAAAATGAAATTAAAAATAAAATGGAACTGTCGCAAATGCGTTTGGCAGCATTGAAACAACAACAAAGGAGACTCCTGAAATATCAAGTGAGTTTGAAAACAAATTATATTATGCTAGATTCTTCAAAATCTCAAAGGACTTCTGCTTGAGACTTATTTGTAAAAATCTTACAGGAGGAAGCTAAGCATCAATTAGAAGAAATGAATAGAGATAGAGAACGGGAGAGACAAGCCCAGGAAGTACAGCCATCTACCTCACATGACAATTTTGTTGCAGCACAAGTAAATATAATTACTAAACACGTTTATGTAGTTTTCTTTGCTATGTTATCATCAGCTGAACAGCATTATATCTGTTATTGTTACTTTCAGAATCAATCCCTGAGCGGTAACTACCATCATGCGAATAGAATGTTCGCCGCCAATCAACAGATAGGAGTTGCTACAACGTTGCCGCATTCATCTGAGGTTCTACATGTACCCCAGAACTTGTCTGCTAGTGTGGACACCGATCATGGACACTCGGCGAATTCTACACATAGTCAAGATGATAGGTTCTCTCATCGGGATACAAATGTTACTGGCAGTGAGGTAAGTTATCAACACCTTACAAGAAGTATGAAGGAGGTTAATATTTCAAAACGTGTTTTAGAAAAAGTTCTGCTTTGTAGAGCGTCGTATCTGCAGTCAGTGTATTTAAAATCAGAGTAGCTGTGAATTAGATGAGCATAGTTAAAATAACTCTAGGAATCATTTCAAGTAACGTACCCTTTTAATTTATTAGGAGGCGGCAGGCGCAGGACGGGATAGCGAAGTAGATGAAGACGAAGTACTTCTCAACGAGCGAAGCCGTATTCTACAAATCAAACTGAGAGAGTTACAGATGAAGAAACAACATATGGAAAGTTTGGTGTGCACATTCATAAATTATTCTCCTTTTTCAAGCCAATGTTTCGAACGTAAACGTTTATTTTTATTTTTTGTTTGTAGGTTCAAGAATTCCAAAAGCTGCAATTGGCTACACATCTAGAGTCTGGACATAACACGTATTCTAGTTCCGGTGAAGACAGTGGTGATGAAGAATTACCGCGGAAATGTAGTTATTTTTAACATCTCTTGACTATGATAATGATGTATGATCTACAGAAAGAATGCTAAACTATTTCCTATGCTATTTTCTTTCAGGTAATAAACCCGGCAGCAACAACAAGAATGAAGATCCTTTCAAACTAATGGAGATAAAGGCTATCAAGACCGCTCTTCAAAAAACAAAAGGTACTTGTCTAGCAAATCTAAGATTTAAAAACACGAAACGTTTATATGTATTACCTGCTAAGATGAAAATCCGTTTTTTGCAGATCTGATGAGATCGGTAGAAAACTACGAGGCCGAACATCTCTCGTCTGCTCACGACGATTCATTCAGAGAGTTAGCGACTCATTCGAACATCCATGACAAGTAAGACAGACAACTATTTAATTTAAATAGTGTCAAAGATAAGTATAGGAAAAATTTCAATGAGTTTTTTATATATTTGTAGTAAATCCGAAGGCGGTGGAAGCATGGGTGGCTGGTCTAATGACGGCAGTATGTGTCGTGTACGGAACTCGTTGCCGCAGCGTCACAAGTTTACCAACGAACAGCACTCGCAGCAACATTCTCAGCTACATGCACAGCAGCAGCATGCGCAACAGCAACATGCTCAGCAGCAACATGCGCAGCAACAACATGCGCAGCAACAGCATGCCCAGCAGCAACATGCACAGCAACTTGCCCAGCAACAGCAGCAACTTGCGCATCAACATCATGCACAGCCACAACACCACGTGCAACAACACCATGCGCAACCGCAGCACCATGGGCAACAACAACAACAAAGTAAGTGGGAAGTAGTAGACGTGTTCAGACTAGCTAATAGTGGCTCGGCTGCTCTGGTCTTTCTATTGCCTCTAAGTCTACTGCTTAATCAACTCGGTGCCTGAAGTGGCTGAGCGGGACGGGACGTGTGCAGTCACGTGTCGCTCAGGTCTATCATTCACATCTGACGGGCGACCCGTACTGCGTAGCTATCTCCGGCACAGTCTCAATTGTGGACCCGTTCATAATATTTTTTCATAAATATCATTTGCAGTAAACTTGAGAACAAAATGACATGGGCTCTTCATCATATTTCATATTTTTCTCAACACAGGCCATGAGGACAACATAGCAACACTACAAGAGTTAGCTCAAGAGCTTCGGATGGAAACCGAGAAGATCATGGGAGAGCGTGCACGCATCAAGGATATGATCTCTAACAAGGGTAATAATAAGCTATTTCGCTCCTAGAAATGTCAACTTATTTATGGAAGCAGCTTTTTTTAGATAAGTGATATTCCTTGGCTCTGTTTCTAAAATTCTTATGTCAGATTGAAGATTGATTTTTTCTATTTTCGGTCATCTATATATTATTGTTCATTTTCTTTTAAAACTTCTACACCTAGTGGTTTCGGTTGTGCGTTGTCTGTCAGTGAATGAATTGTTATTATTGAGCCGTCTTTTCCCAGAGGTGAGCCGTAAACAGAAGAAAGTAAATGAAGAGGTCCGCGCGGGCCCTCACGGCACTCCCGGGCCGGCCGAGCGGCGCCAGCTGCAGCTGCGCGCGCTGCTCGCCGACAAGCAGCGCGAGCTAGAGGCGCTGCTCAATAAAGAGGTGAGTTCATATTGCGAACGATGGATTACACTTATTTTCAATCGCCATGGCTCAGTTAAAATGGTCTACTAATCTACTTTAAGGACTAAGTACAGAAACCGATCCCTTATAATATAGAATAATCTACCTTAGCAATATTTCCATGGATGATGTCAAGATGTGGTTTTTGCTGCGACGCTTCTATATTTTTTTCTGTAGAACAGTATTTATGAAAATATATTTTTGACAGTATTGTTTATATTGAAATAACAAGCACCTCCCTTCTTTCTGTCACAACTCTCAGCATTGGATAATTTTCTTGTTACAGAAAGTGCTATGCTCAAATCCTGAACCCCAAAATATGAAATCAGAATCACGAAGTGCTTCCGTCGTCAATCAATCTTACAATAGGTACGTTTTCACATTTTAACTACTTCTGAAACCGTGATACCAAATCATAAAGCTCACGTATAAACGAATATCATGTTCCAGTGAGCAAGATCGAATCAGCGAACCTGAATCCAGATCAGAGCAAATACTTTTAGATTCACAAGACTCCAGAGAAACTGAGAACTTCCGGGTAAGTGTGACCGACGATGTATTTCCACTATGTATCTGCTACTTACGCAGAAGCTTGTCCATCCCCAAATAAATTAGGATGAGCATGAGGGCAGGAGAATGTTGATCTGCTACTTACATTTTGTTTATCGCCCAACCAACTTTTGTTGGCAATAAAATTATTATGTGCCTAAGTGTGGTGAGGCAGTTGGGCTGGTGGAAAAACGTATAATAATTAACAGTTGGTCTACCCAAACAGACTGTGTATAGCAGAGTTAATAATTAAAAATATTTAATTCTATTTCCCTTGTAGGGTGGTGGAGACAGCGCCATGGGTGGAAGGTCTGCCGCGGCTTTACCGCCTCACATGAGCAGTGCTTACGGCAGCGACACGGACAGGTAAATATGAAATAATAAAAGAATTTAAATGTGGATGTACTAGACTCGAAAGCGATCGAATGCAATTCATGTATTCGAAAGAGTAGTCAATAGTCTTTTAAGCAGTGATAGCCTAGTGGTGTGACCGTCGGACAGCCAAGTCATTGGTCCCAAGTTCGAACCCAAGACATGCAACTCTGATTTTTCGGATTCATATGTGTATTGTATAATTATCACTTGCTTTGGTGAAGGAAAACATCGTGAAGAAACCAGCATTCCTGAGAAATATTTCTTGACGGCATGTAAAGCCAAGTCAGAGGCCCATGGGCGGCATAAAAACTCTGACACCAGATTAGGCACTAAGCACACCATAAAAAAAAAGTTTTCCAACACAGCCTTCTCTTATTTATTTTTTATTTTACAGTGCGTCCAGAAATAAGTCTAATCAAAGAAATCGGGTGCGACGGAGACAACCCCAGGAGAGACAGCCAGATGAGAGCAGTGTATGTTACTTATCTTTATTTAAGTGTTACCATCCAGTCCAATGTAGAATACATTAGTAAATAACTTGTGGCATTTGTTTTCAGTTATCCCAGTCGAATAATACGAATCAGAATATTCGTCACGAACCTAGAGTGGAATCGTCGAATGTCAATATGGTTCCTCCAATTTCCCAAAACGGTAAGATATTTTTATAAATTCTAAAACTTAAATGTACACATAGTCATTCTCGATCGTTTACCGTATCCTTTTCGTTGTTTTAGCTGGCGAAAATCCTGGGAACATGCCGTATCCGCATATGCCACCCCCTGGCTGGAATACCAACAATAAATCCAACCAGGTAAAAAGAAAAGATATTTTTTCTATTATTATTTCCTAAGCGAGTTCATGACTCGCCACGGCTAATGTTCTTTTTCCAAACGCGTTCTTTAATCAATATTTTTGTACCATAACTAAACACCTTACCTTGTTTGTAGAGACCTATGAGGATTGTCTAAGTTCAGAAATAAGTGTTAACTTTAAATTAATGTTTTTTCAGGACATGCGTAACCAATTCACTCAGAACAGTCACTCTCAAACCATGGAGCGTTTGATGGGGACGCCCCAACTGTCTTACCCGCCATCTATGCCGTTCAACATGATGATGCCTTACAGTAAGCAATTTTACAGCATCCATACGAATACAGATTGTTCAATCCACGAAGACGAAACGCTCCACTTAATTCCGGGAGTTGCGGGGTGCAGAGTTTTAACCAAGTGTTTATCTTAGTGTGCTTGTGCACTCAAAGATATTAGTGTGTAGGTATAGACCAGAGAGTTGCACACTCGCTCTGTATGCGATTAGGAGATAAAGCGGGGCAAGTCTTCATGGATTGAAGTAAACTATACACACTATATATAACTACTACGCATAAAATAAATGTGCTCACCAGAAGGCCTAGACAAGTGGAATCGTTTTTCAGAGCGTTTTCTACACTTACAATAAACAATTCTCAATAGGATTGACATACAATTAGTTAAAAAAAACCTGTCCGGTCCGTGGGGGTATTATTAGGTATCGAGATTAGATTCTATTCATGTAATCCTGTTTGGATAATGAGTAAAAAAATACTCTCATAAATATTAAATAAAATGTACTAAAACGAGGACTTCATTTCTCAAAAGAATTACAAATTTACTTACAGAGAAAACATAAGTATTTTTAGAACAATGTTATCTGCCAATAAGCGTAGATAAAAACAAAAACAAATATGTATCTTAAAATAACCATTACAACGATGTACGAGTATGTTAAGTCGAAGTATTAACTTCGACTTAACATACTCGTACATCGTTTAAGAATAACAAGTACGTACAGTCACGAGTAATTATATACTATAAAGGGTGACTGGTAATTAGTGACCGATACTTAAACACGTGATTGTACTCATGATAACAAACAACTTTTCCAATTTTTTTTTATACTCATTTACTTTTACAATAACACAACAGCCGTATGAAATTCGCGCGCGCGCGCCTTTGACCTATTAGCTGTTAGCCGCGTGATGCCGTTTTTTCTCATTACAATCGTACCGTGCAGCAGTGGATAGGTAGAGCACCCGCTCGGCGGTCAGTGGATACGAAACGGGACACTATGATAGAAAGACTTATTTCACCATAATACATCGTGAAATCAAGCCTTTGGGACCCGGTGGGATGTGGGAGTAGTAGGGTGGGGGAACACCATGGGACACCTCAAGGGCATTGAACTTGAGGTGTTCAATGCCCTTGCCCTTCAAACTTCCGAAAGTCAACATCTGCGATTCTCGGGAGCAGTAACAGGTCAGTTCATGGTTAGTGACCTAGACCCCGCCATCCCTTTCGAACCTAGTCGAGTCGGGGTACCCCAAGTCCTGAGCTCGCTTCGCTCACTCTTGCATCCTAAATTCTTCTAGTACAGTAATATTGAATTTTGTACCAATCCCTTCGATATAATTTTTACGACAAACGGCTGGTCGGAGACAAAAAACACCAAGACGCTTTTAGCCATATGTTTAGTTGTTATATACGACAGAATCGAGAAAATAAAAGATTTGCGAAAATAATACTTTTTTTTGTTAAATTTTTCTGTCTTTTTTCCTCAGTGCCCCGTTACGTACATTCCAACCCTTATTGTATTACATGTTTTTGAAATTTCCTTGGGTACATAATCATGTAACTAAAAGTTAATATAATTTTTTGGTAATCTACTGTTAACGAAAATTTGATAAAATCATGTAGTTAATTTTGACAAAATTTAACGTTTACTTAATTATCGGACACAGTTAGCATACTTATTTTTGCGATTTAATGTTGCTACATGAAATTGAATTTAAAGGGCGTTTTTATGTTATTACTCGTGACTGTACAAAATAAACAAATCAGAGAAGGTAGGTCACACAGAAGAAACAACACATCAGTTTTGGGCGATGAGGGTAGGGTGCAATTTAATAGTTGTTGCGTGTTTACCTAAGGCCTACGACACAGTGCGGAACATAAGCGGTTCATTAAATTGTTTTCGGTAAAATTTGTACATTTATATATATTTATTTATTTTTGTTTATTTAGACTATCATTTTTTTTTTTTTTGTTTATGTTTGTATGTTTTTTTTTGACATGATACAAAATCGCTTCACTTTATTTCTTCTTTCAAACACTGTGGTGTTCTAAATGTTCAATATGTCGTAATCCGCAGGTATGGTAGGTGGATGCAGCTGTGGCTGCGGGTTCTGGGGCGCGTGGTGCTGGCAGCAGCTCGTCATGCAGCAGCGAGAGATACACCAGCTCAGAGAACAACTCAATCATGTGAGAATTATTTTTTTATTTGTTTTATAACCTAGTGGATTTTGTAGTTCGTATTTTTACCTGGTGTGCAGTTCCCGGACTAATAACAACGTTTTGCGCCAATTTTGAATGTAATGCTCTTTTTTTGTAGAGATTGTCATATAATAGTATTGTAAATAAAATGTCTTCTTGTATGTATTCTAGATGGAAGAGCGCTGGCGTGCTGAAACAGCATCACATACGCTAAATAATCAAGTACCCCCAGGAAACAGAGCAAATAATTATTGGGATAACTTCCGCAGGTAACGTTTGTCTTTATTATGTGCGTACTCTGTAGAAATGTAGTGAGAGAGCTGCATAAATAATTAAAAGTATTTATTTACTTTGCTTTTCTCTTTTCAGATATTAGGATACACGCATTATGTTTTGACTTATTAAAATTTATATTTAATTATATTAGTACATACACCGTATTTATGTATTTAATCATATACTTCAGTCCAAAAATATCTAAGGGTGAGAATAGTGTTTGCCCTAGAAATTTGCCTTTGCAATCGATTTTTATTTCATGCTTTGTAATGAGACTAATCGTTCATGCCTGTGTGATATTTTACAATACTCTAATATGACGTGTTTATACTAACATTAAAGTGGAATCGAATCCGGCTTGTTTTTATAATAACACTAGTATAAAGAACAAAATGTAAAAGCGTGTGAATTTTTCTTTTTCAGTTATTCCCGTCAAAATCTTCTCTCCGCTAATAACAAGGCAAACGCCGACGGGCACTTAGGAGTTGGGCCCGCTCATAACCCCCATCCCTTAGTCGAAAGATCTCATAACTCACTGCATCGTACTCCTTCGGCCACGCCTCCCTGCATCACACCCAAGAGAAATACCAACACTGCTAGTTCATCACACAATGCCGGTCAATCATCTCAGGCAAATAACGATGACTTACCCAACAGACACACGCGACGAAATGTTGCCTACGAAAGATCCCTTTCATTCTCATCTGCGCCGGACGTACTGAACGTCAATCAGAATCCAGACACCGATACGTCGTCTGCTTGCCACTCCAGAAATATTGACGAAAACAGTGTGACTAACGTTTGTAACATCAATATAAATCGCCAAGAAGCTCCATCAAACTCTTTCAGGAATTTAAATATTACAAATCCTATTCCTGAGATTATACAAGCCCACGCAAATAACTTAAACACTTCAGCTAATAGTAAAAAGAAATCATCTTCAAAATTACCCGCTAAGAATTCAACTAATCGAAGAAATTATACGCTGGATTATTCACAAATGAGCAATATTAACATTGCCAGTACATCGGAAATGCCTAATCCTAATTTAGCGTCAACGAGTCGGGAAGTTGAAGATAAGGCTACATCAAAGTTATTTGATCTGCTCAGAGAAAACGTGTATTCTGAAGTGACAGCTCTGATTGATGTGAATGAATCTCACCCTGATTTTTTGATTCAGTTGTTCCGAGAGCTGCAATTAATTAGTTCCGACGCTCTACGGCAAAAAGTACTACAATCCATACGTAATGTACTGTCTCAGTACAGCTCCATCATTGAGAGTCATAGCAATGAAAGTGCCCATGAAGAAAATAGACAAGAATCAGCTTCAATAACATCTGGTGAACCTAGCGCATATAATGACTGTAATTCGATATCAATTCAAAATATGTGTGGAAATGCTCTGCAACTTGATAATAAAATAGTTCGCTTTTTGTTGCTAAAAAGCGATGAGACATGTACGACGGACTTTTTGGAGACATTAGTATCTCTTATATTAAGCAATGCTGCTGACGGAAGGTATACTCAACAAGCCAAGAGGAGGCTATTAGAATTACTTTCTAAATACGAGGGTATGCGAGTTTGTGATGTTTCAGGAGACATTATTGAGAATTTGCCAGTATTTATACCAGCTAGCAACGAAAACACTCAACTCACGAACGACATGTCCGAATCTTCCATTTTGCAAGATGTCGCTGGTTCTTTAAATTTATTTAGTTCTAGCGACAGCCAGTTGCATCAGCTAAATGCTTGTCCTTACGATTTGTGGCCGGGACACGTCCATATGGATATAGAGACTTCGGACATGAACGACAACAGTCCACGTTCTAGTCAAGAAGGAAAAGTCGATCTCATAAATTGTTCAGAAATGCATAACGGAGATTTGGCCGAAGCGGACCAAACTTGTCACACTGAAGTGGAAGATAGTACTGCTAACGGACATGACGAAGCTGCAGCTAATGCAGAAGCTCTTCCGGACGTGGTAGACACAGAAGAGGTCACGCCGACTGAGGTAATGCAACACATATTGTATTGTAGATGCCTTCCATTAATCAATTGTTCTAATCGCAATGAATAAGCACCTACTTCTGAATCTTTTGTCTAACATTTATTAAATAGTATATTATGTACCAAGTATTTTTGGGTCATATCATAAAACTGTTTTTAAATGGCTAGTATTGAACTATAAATCAAAAAATCTTCGTTTTTATATTAAAAAGATCCCAATGCTAATCAAAAATACTGATTGCACAGCAAAATATTCACCTCAAAATATTATTATTTTAGCATCAATTTCAGTTCGTGATGCATCCCTATTAATTGAAAAGCGGAACTTTTTTATGAACGCATATCTAATAATAACTAGCACAATAAACTTTGTAATTCATTTTTTTTAAACAAAGCTTTTGTTATTTGAACGCAACCGAGTCGAGGTTAGGCCTTGCGCGGGGCTCTTATTTCTGCCTGCAGGGTTTGAAGTTACATATTACGAAGTGGATGAAGGGGTCTTAGTTCGCTCACGCGACTCCGCCATCCCCTTCGAACCTAACCTGTCAGATTCGGGGTGCACAAGTCCCGAGCTCGCTACGCTCGCTCTTGCATTATATGTTATCCTTGCCGCAATGCCTTTTTTTACGATGAAAACATGTTGCAAAATTATTTTGTTATATGTGTGAGTATTACGTTTGTACGCGCTGGCAAATTTGATGTGCAATCAATAATTTTGATGTAAAAAATATTTAATTGATGTAAATAAATTGACGGGTGATAAGTTTTTTGGTGTGTATTTAAAAAAAGTCTTTAAATCATAGGTTGCGGCTAAAGGTGGGTGTAGAGATAAACTTAAGATTAGCCGCAACGCCTTGGCTAAAAATGAAGAATTTTTACGGCGCGGCGCCTTGAAAATACGATTGTTACCGGCCGGCGTGCGCTACTATCTGGTACATCCAAATGTAGCGCACGCCCGCCGGCCGGTATGACGGTAACGCTCGCTTGGCTCGTGCATGTATAATCATAATTCTAATCTAATCTAACCCATTTGGTCGGGGTGTCTTAGCTTACTTACCATAACCATCTCGGATCGCACATTGTTTGTCTAGTTCTATCCTTCCTGACACTACAATGAGATCGAAAACTTTTTAGCCATAGGGTCGCGGCTTAACCTAAGTTTAGCTATTCTTAAATTTATCTTCACACCCATTTTAAGCCATGACATAATTATATACAATGTTAGTTTTTGTTTACCGTTTCCACCAAGCGGAAAATATTGTGCGGTCTCGCATCCTCGAGCACGCGTAAGGAGACGCTTAATGTCTGCGTTGAATATTGTTATTCTTAAAGGTAATACTGATAGTCTTTTATTAAGCACACCACTAGTACTTAATATCTCCACTAGTGCAAGCGCGACTTCAGAGCATGGGGTCCTGGGTCCAATTCCCGACCGCGAGGATTTTTCCGTAAAACGGAAACTGAACCCTTATGGGGTCATTGTAAGTTGTCATAATCTGTTACAATTTTTATAATGTTGTAAACTTTATGCCCAAAATCTCCAAAAAATCTCCTGTCCCATACTTTTTTCAATAAGGCGAGTCTGACACGACACCGCCCGTCCGTGCGTTTGGGTGGTGGATTTTGTGGCAGAGCGCCGCGCTGTCGGGTGGCATACGTGTTAAGCATCGACGGGTTTCATACAAGCCACTGCAAAGTGAGAACCACTTCACCACCCGGCCGTACGGACGAACGGTGTCGTGTGAGAATCGCCTTAATGTGAACACAATATAGGACAGCCATTTTCACGTGAGAGTCAAAATGGCGGGTGTACCATAGCGAATTAAATTATACCAATTATCAAACAAATGTACTTAAAAAATACTATTTTGTACCTAGCTCTAAAAAATCTGTACCACCTTAGAACAAATTAAGGTACACCCGCCATATTGACATCAAGATGGCGGGTGTTCTATAATATTTATTTAACCATTACTCATAAAATATAATTACATCAAAAAATTGTACCAAAAAAGTACCTCAAGTAAAACGAAACACACTTGATAAGTGGGATATTTCCTAAGAAATAAAACAACCGTGTCTCGTTTACTTTAAGTTCATATTTACTATGTGCATATTTAAATCATATAAATCATGAATGTTAATAAGATTTCGTAGCACGATGCCTACTTTCGCACTGTGACTACTTTTTTGTACTTTCAAGTAATCGGTAGCACGATGCCAACATTTTGAAACCACCATACATTAGATCGCATGATGCCTACTTTTTAATTTTTGTCCCAGTGACATCGCAGTTTTTTTTTACTTGATGTACTTTTTAGGAACAATTTTTTGGTGTAATTATATGTTACGAGTAATGGTTAAATAATAAAATATTATAGAACACCCGCCATCTTGATGTCAATCTGGCGAGTGTACCTTAATTTTGAAACAATTTCGTTCTGAAGGAGGTACAGATTTTTTCGAGGTAGATACAAAATACAATAGTATGTTTTAGGTAATTTTTTTGGTATTTGGTATAATTTGATTCGCTATGGTACACCCGCTATTTTGATTTTCACGATGTCGTGATTGGTGCCTCGAGGGGCCACCCCACAGAGGTTAAGTGCGCGCGAGTTTTACCGTACACCCTTAGGGTAAACAAAACTAAAATTGTGTTGTATTTGAAGTATGTAGTAAGTTACGAATGTAAAGCAACTCTTGAAAATGAGAAGCTCAGCTCTGTGGTTACCAAACGTCTGGGGATTTTTCGCCCTCCCTATTAATAACTTGGTACATGATGTACACACCTACATGTTTAATCATAACACAATATATGTAGACGCTATTAAATCCATTTATTCATATTTTTCAAAATAATTTCTTTTTCTGTTATGGAGTTGGTTTCTATTTTTATCCTTGTATAATTGGTACTTAATCTTATCATAAAATGTTTCGTTCTAATTGTTGAATATAAAAGCAACACTATTTTATCCTAGTGGCCCAAGCTTCACATTTTCTATTTTATATTCTAGGCACTTCATTAGGTGAATCCATTTGTCACATGTTTAGAATAACATATTTTTTATAACTTGTAATATGGGACTCTAATAAACTGAAATATTAATGATTGCATTTTCACTTCTGAGGAATTACCAAGAAAATAAATAAAACGTCAAATTGAATTAACAGAATTTAATACAATATCAGGTACAAAGACAACTATATCACAGACAATGGGTTTTTTGCTCTAACCTATAGTTTAAGTTATACATATAACACCTGCACACTAAAAACCAATGTGTATTTTATAGACAAACTGTAATTTGTTGGTATGTTTGCATTAAAGGCGGAAGCTGAGTGGCTTGGACTTGACCGTGTGCCAACAAGGCTGCACATGGAAGAATCATCTGAAAAACAGAAAGGTGAAGTTATTACACTATAAAAGTAGGGCAAAAACCCAAACTGAACCATTTTCGGCTATTATGTAGTTTGAGTGAATACTGAAAGAGAAATACATGAATTAAAGCTTCTTTAACTGCACCTGGAACAGAAAAATAAAGTAAATTGAAATAATTAGTGTTTTCTTTTTTTCCAGATTGAACTGAGAAATTTGAAGATCCCCTGATGACTTTAGTATTATTGAATGTTATTATTGTATCCCATTATTATTATTCAATTACTCTTATCGTTTACATAAATACTTTGTGTAATATATATAATATATTAATAAATTATCTTAAACAAATATGTTTATATTTAAAAAAACACCCTCCCTTTTGCCTATTATATTTTTATTAGAAAAACTTAATTAGAAAATTATGCACATATTTTATTAAGAATGTAAAAAAAAATGTGGCATATTTCTTAAGGTCCCAATCACTTCAATCTTAAATTTCACACATCAAGAGTCACAAACACTGTATCAAATGAAATATATTTCCTCCGTGAATATTCCAATATAAAGATTCCATGACATCTTCTGTACTTCTGTCGCATTTCATTATCTCATTTGTCTCAGGTTCAATGTTTCTCTCTTTTTGTACTTCTGCAGATAAAATGATAATTTTCTAAATTACTTTTTGTCTTTGAAGACATTGCAGTAGAGATTAGATCATATGGACCATGAGACAACGAGATATGTCTGGATTGTTGTGTGTTGGACGTAGTAAACATGGATTGTAGTTGGAAGTCGATGGCACCATACCCTCTGAAATAAATTCGAACCTTATCACACTGGGCCTCAAGTTTCTGACAGGAAGCCTCCAAGCCAAGTTTTGTTGCTGTTTCAACTTTCTGTGTAACATGAGTTTGTGTTGATAAGCTTGTAAACATTTTGTTGTCCCAAGGGTAAGCACATTTTTCAAATAAGCTGACCGCTCATTGAACCCAGACCAGCGTAACGTTCTGTGGCGATGGCCGAGACAAGCATGTAGATCACTAATTGGCGACACCGCAGGCCTCAACAGGCGTCCAACTCACCAAAAGCGAAAATATGTACTTACAGAATAAGATCTACTTTATATTTTCTCAGCAAAACATATGTCGAATCGTACCGCCAGTGTGCTTCAACGCTTACTCTAATTGGTGTTCTCCTCTGGCACACAACTTGAAGTTGCATCTGAACGAAATACTGATTCGGTGTTTGCGTTAGATTTGTCCAGCAACACTGATTTCATTATGCAAGTGATTCTCTCAATTGTAATGAATGATGTGTTGTGAGAAACATTCTGTAGCTCAATCAATGCGTTAGTCCCATATACAGCTAATTATTCGTTGTACAATTAAATGGTCTCCAATGTGCGGTCAGCGTCAAAGAAACGTTTAATACTGACACAGGCAAAATTAGAGGAACACATTTGTTAAAGAAGGTGCTTTTATCCTCTTTTTTGTAGGATAAATATTCATTCGCTTCTATAAAATCGCGTCTAGAGCCTGGTTTCATAAAAGAAAATCATTGACGAAAATTAAACACAAGTGAAGCGATGCGATTGCCTGTTGATCACAGCAGCTCACTATGATAACCACCTTGACAATTTGATAGCAAATTTACGAGTTGATTTTTTTTTCCAGAAACGTCGGCGTGTTTGTAAAATGTTTAATTAAAATATTGATCTTACCTGCGTCCTGTTTGTTTTAGCATGAACTCCATGTTTCGAATTAGTAATCTTCATGATCTAATAATAACTATCAAGAATAAATACATAATTGTGTAAAATTATCCATCCACATTTTGTTTCCTCTAATGTTACCTGTGTGTCATTAAAACAAAAAAAAAGTAATTTCAATGAGCTTAGCCTACAGGACAGTCATTCTATTTATAAAAGTATCACATTAAAATACTATTACTAAATAGAGACTGAAAGATTGTTGTATGTGTCATAGGTTGGCCTAATACTTATGCAAGTATATTATTGCATAGACCAGCAATGTGTATTACCAGGATGTAGTGTTTTAGACCTAAATATGCAGGTTAAAAAGACATTTTATTTTTAAAACTTTCTTTTTTGGTTTTAATGTAACTCACAGATATAGATAGACCATGTAACTCTTTATTAAAAAAAAAAAACTGAACTCAAGTCCAGACAAAATGACGAGGGTTGAGCCTCATCATTTAAATGGACTTAAGAGTTAAGTGGATTTTATCTAGAGGGCCAAAAAGCTGGACAAGTTCATGAAGAATCATTCTGGACAACTGGTCAGCTACACAAAGCTCAATCACATTATGACAATACAAATTCCTTTTTTTTACAATTGAAGATCTATGTAATGTTATACTATGTTCAATACATATTACATCTTAGTTTCTAGGTACAATCAGTGGTAAATTATGTTTGGTTTGTATATAAATGTCTTAAAATGACTTTGACGATAGTTTCCAAAGCACAAATGCTTTTAGCAATTAATCTTTGAGAGAAAAGATGCTTTCCTGCATTCTGTTCTGGCAAATTCTTTGTTATCATAGTATTAGATCATGGCATCGCGTTTCAACAATTTTTTTGCAAGAGAGAGCTCCCTAGCAGAAAATCATTACAGTATTGAAATTGCATGTTTCAGTGTCTCTATCACTGTTCAACATTGATAAACTGCTGTTATGTGTCCTTTAGAAGTTGAGATATTGATGGCTTCTACCAAATTGAAGACTATCAAAATAAAAGAGGTTTAAACTTTTTCTATAAAACTGTCCTAATGATGGCATTGCAGTCGGCAATAGCTGCCAGCGTGAATGCCACTTTCAATACCAAATTAATCTATTTACATTGTGATTGATCTAACGTTGACCACACCTGATTGATAAATTCATAAATAAAATAAAAAAAACCTTTGTGACAGACAGGCAAAAGGTGAGACGACAGAAGTTCAGTTTTTCTTCTAAATTTGAAACCTTTAGAAATGGATCGACACAAACCTGCAAGGAAGTTGTTTTAATTTTACAAATTATCTAACAATAGAGGCTGATCAGCATATCAATGTGCCATTGATCAGGTGTGTTCAACATTCAATAAATAGTTAATTGTTATATTATAATCTAAAAGTATGGCATTACCATGGGCATTTCGAGTAATCAATTATAATGTGTCTTTGTATTGTAGCAGTAACAGTGATTATTGTTCAAGTAATATATATCACTGGTCTGCGGTTAACTCTACTGTCATTCATATATATGACAAACTTGAATGTCGCAAATACAATTTAAGAATATTCATGTATATTGGGTTGGTCTTCTGAGTGAAAACCACTCGGAAGACCAACCCAACACATCACAGGCATCAGATATTGAATTGCACCTCACGAGGAGGAAGTTTAAGGTAATTCACCCTTTGTATTTTGTCCTAATATTATGAAAAATATGTGCTTTGGACATGGAGTTGTGTACACCAGCCCATTATACAATTATATTATATTGTAGTACAATATACTAACAAATATCTTATGAAGTATAATGATAGAAATGTATCAATAAACAATAACATTTTTAACAAATTAATAGTTTCCTGTAGAATCATTAGAACTCCAATAAAATAAAGTTTACAATATTTTGTTGTCAAGATTTTATGAAGGTTTGCACTGACCTGTGAAGTGTGGGTTAATTTGCACCCCAATAATTTGTTATAGGTTGTATGTTATGTTCATTTCAATAGTTTACCAGGAGATAGTCTTATAAAAAAAAAACAAACCTTCATAAATGCTCAATAACTTTACAAGTTAGCAGTCAAAGAAAAAATGTGCAACTTTAACATATTCTACACAATAATAACAATAAGCATTTGTGAAACTGCAACAAAACGGTAAATAATGAACTTTAATAGGCGGTAGGTACCATCTGAAGACAATAATGGCAATGGGAGACTTCCTACAAAGCAAAACACTACAGAACAATCTTGTTGCTCTACTTAAGTAACTTTATGTAATTAATTGTGTTATATACATATTTTAGCAAGTTAGGTTATGAAACCCCACTGAATTGCATTTTTAAAAACAACCTTGAAAATGTTATGAATTCAGTAAGTTTTCCGATATTGAACGTACCTTCTCGAAGTCGCTTTCTTTGAGGACATTCTTCTTCATCAGCACTCCGCTTTCTTGATGTTGTTTTGGAAGACGTTCCGTCAGGAAGATCCAATTCGATCATTTCGCAATCAGTGTCAACGTGGTTGTTTTCAGGCTTTTTCAAGTCGTGATAGCCATAGTAGCAATTTGTGGATATATGCACATTCTGGCATTGGCCTATTGATTGATTGGCATCAGCATAAATTGGGGCGGGTCGCACGGCATCAAAATTATTACTGGCGTCCTGCAGGTATGATCCGATGTTACTCGCCGGCATTTTCCAAACTTGTTATTGTGTGATGTAGGGAGAAATGGATGTCTTTCAGCAAAAAGTTACAGCACAGCTAGTTCCGTAAACCGATCAATCTGCTCACTCATGCAGGTCAATGGTTTTGTAACAGTTCAAGTTTTATTTAGTAGGTAGCAGCACGGTACAGTGGTTTTCTTTCATTTGCAAAATCCACAGGGTATATTTAGATAAAATTAATAATTGGATGGCAAATTAGAAATCCACAGACTAAAAACTTTGATAGTATTTTAATGATGCTCTATGACTTTGATCTTGAGATCGTAGAAGAATAAGCTCTAGAATTGGCATAGACGGATTTACCACGCTGCCAAATTGCATTGGCCACTCAGAACAATTACTGTTCTGAGATTGGCTATAAGACTATAGACGTTATATAAAACTAGTTCATTGGCCACAGACGCCATTTTGTATTGTTAAATGCTTGGACCAAGGTTCTTATATACTAACTGGAATGAGTACGAACAAAATTTTGATATCAATAAACCGTTTGAAAATGAACTTTATTTCAAACGAATAGAGTACTTATTACTTTAATTAATTCAAAGGGGGAAGAATACTTCAGAGCGAGATCGCGATTAAGAGTGGATTGTGTCCTTGTCTAACAATTGCCAGTACACAAAAAATAAAAAATATTTTTTTTTTTTTAGTAAATTATTTGGAAATCACGTTGATAGCTAAACTAGCACATAAATCGTATCGGGATTAAAGAAATTTGACAGATTGTAGTAGCTTGATGTGCTGGCGTCTGAACGAAGAAGAGGACGTGCTTTTAGCTTCAGCAGTATTCAACATAATAAGCACCGCTTTGCAAATAAAAAATAAACCGCGGCGATTAAATTTTTGGGTCTGTCTCTGTATGTCTGAAACTGTCACGAAAAATGACTAAAAAGATTGTGAAACCTCAAGTATCTGACTGCTCTTTGCTCACTTAAAGAATGGTGGCCATCTCCACCAGGGCATCATTTCTTTTGTTTTTATTTTTATAAAAACTACTCCAACAGTCCCATAACACCGTGCGCTTCCGGTACAATTCAAATAAAAAAAGTATTTGCTCGTCCGTCTAATCCATCTTGGCGCGAATAAAAACCGAACACGATGTAGAGGCGGTCACTAGCGCACTGACAGGCCGCCCATCCCCACTATCCAGAGCCGCGCGGCTTTCTTTGAAGTAAACCGACAACCGTCGGGTATCGCGAGGTCAGCCGCGCGGCCCTGTTAGGCCACGCGGCTCTGGCTTCGCTCACGTCCACACTCACGAGGCTCGGCCTCACAGACCCGCGCGGCCGTAGCGGAAACGGGGCTTTATACTAAGTCCATGGTTAAATGTCGCAAACAAGTGCTTTCTAAAAATTGTCAATTTGTGCAGTTTTTTTGTTTTAGAAACCGTTCTGCATATCACTGCTTCGCAGTCCTCTATTTTTAATCTATAGCGTGATCACTGATCTGTCACTCAAGGCAAGTGACACTGACAGTCAGTCTGTCTGTCATGTTGATGTCATCTATCTATCTGTCCAAAGACTGTATCTGTCGATGTCATCTGCTTACGACTCCTAAATTAAATCGAAAATAAAATAACTATGTCATCGTTAATTTTAATAGTTAAGCGATAATTCAACGTATAACTAAGTATATAATGTGTGTTTAACCATAAAATTGTAGGGGCTTTAGTTTTACTCAAATTCATGTGACATTATTACCTTCAAGGTTGGACTTTTCGCATCAAACTATCATGTTGCCTTCGATAGCCGCTAAGTGTTTCTACAGAAATCTAAGTAGACATTCTATAGAAATAAAATATTTTCATTCATTATGCGTTGCTGCACCCAAGATATTTCGGCAAGACTTGTTCCACGCAGAAAGGGCACTATGGAGTAGTGTGCACACTTCGGCGTATCTTTTGGATAAACCCGTTGTATCCAATATTGTCCTACAATCGGAAAAAGGGTCACCTGACAGCAACACTGCAAATAAAATAATAAAGCAGAGTGTAACCGGAGACATCATAGTTAAGACTCAAACTGATGACAAGAAAGTTGTTACTAAGGTTACAATTGAGAAAACTAAACCACTAGATAAACCAGGAGAGATTCCTCAACCAAAACCAGGTTACTTTCTTATTATATTGATTTATTTTCTATTCTGGTTGTAAAATGTATCTTTATTAAATTAGATTTTTTTATGTAACAAGCCACTGCATGAATTACTTGCAAAGACCATTCAGACATTGATGATGCTACTTACAAGCAAAGTTTGAAAATGAGGTAGCATAAAGGAATTGTACCCTTGTTTTAAAATAATTCAGTAGCAAGTTAATCTAAAAGATAGATTATATAATCTGTTTGAAATGCCACATCAAATATAATTTTAATTGAATTCTGCAATATTTTAACATTAATAGGGTGTAAAAAAAAACAAATAAATTAAATATCTATTTAAACAAGTGCCCGCAAATGTCAATTCTTTTACTTTCCAGTTAGAAAGAGGCTTCTTATTGACTTTTCTGCCTCTTACACGGAGCGTAACTTCATAACACCGATGAGAGCAATGACAGAATATTTGCTGAAGCAGACTGATCTGGAGTCATTACCCAAAGTTCTTAGAAGATCACCATATGAAGCAGAACCACCAATAACTGTATATTATCGCAAAGATGTTGAGTCAAAAGCATTTGAGGTATGAAAAATATTAACATAAACAACAATTCAGTAATATAAAAAAAAATCTTGCAAGAAATCTTAATGGCAAGGTTGATTTGATTTAATACATTAATATTTTATTAACTTTGTGCCACAACATTATCTAATTGGCAACGCTGTTGACAAAAAATAGCAGAACTTGTTACTTTTTCTGGCACCGTACTTTGTAATTTGTGTTTGTTGATCATTCAACATCATTTACTCTTTGCCACTAAACTGTTTGTTTTTTATTGAAAAATTTATAAATAAATACTTTGCATAAAAAAAACAAGCAAAACAAATGAACTTTTTAGACATTGAAAGGAATAAAAAAACACTATGTTAGCTCGTTCCATCGTCGACCTCATCTCTGTCCTCTGGACTAGATTGAGGGCAAGAGTAAGCCCATTCATAATAAAAAAAAAATTAAGCTTTCATGGTTTAAAACGAAACTTATACTGTCACTTACAATCATGGCGCTTCCAACAGCATTGAAATATTGGGAGCTCAAGATAATTAATAATCACAGAAGATATCCCATAAGTGACAGTATAAGTTTAATAAAAAAACATCAGTAATGCTATGGTGATACAAATATGATTTAAACCTATCCTAACCACATAATGATTGTTTATATTTGTATAATAACTGTAGTAATCCTTATAAGGTATGGGGATCAAAAGAAGCACTTGAAAAGGAACTCCTGAGAAGAGAACTAGATAGAAGACGTTATGAACAAGGTAATTTCGAAAAATAATTTGCTTGGTGATATGAGGTGACATATAAAGTGCTTGTTATCAGAAGCATTTTTTCATATTGATGAGGTTTGAGGTTTTTGGATGTTGGAGGCCCTGATATTTCATGCGCTCCGACCCTGGCCACAGGCTGGCGCAGACCTCACTATTGGTAGTGTATCAATAGCAGTACGGGCAAGCATGAAATACTTGGACCTGGTTTTGGAGCACTAGGCTCAGCTTGCGCCGAAGCTGATCGGCACGGCGTACGGCCTCAGCCGTCTGTTGCCGAACGTGGTTTGCCGACGGCTATGCACTGGGATCGTCCGCTCGATGGTGCTCTACGGGGCTTCGGTGTGGATGGAGTCGGAGACGGGAGGTGCCCCCCGTGTGTTAGCAGAGCGGCTACAGTGAGGAAAAAAACAAAAAAATCACGTTTTATGGTAGAACTCCATGTAAGGCACTCAAAACGTTGTGCTGATGAATGGATTGACTAGTACGGGGGTCGTGAAGGTGCTTTTTACACCTTTTATGGTGTGGTCTTGTCAAGACAAGACCACACCATAAAAGGTGTAAAAAGCACGCGCTTCACACCCTCGAGCATTGTCCTGCATGGCTGCAGTAATCGGGGCAGACCTCCCTTTGCCGGCCGTGGCCAAGGCCATGGTCGACAGCAGGGGGCGTGGGAGGCAGTAGCATCCTTCTGCGAGGACGTTATCTCGCGGAAGGACGCGGTGGAGCGCGTCAGGCAGGAAAACTCCCTCGCTGACGCGATTCGTCGCAGGAGGACAGGACGGCGGAGGAGGCGCCATGGCGATCTGATGCCGCCCTAGGAGGTGCCAGCGGGCGATAGGTCGGGGAGCCTGTCGTTGTCGCATTGCACAGCCCTCGCGAGTGATGGCGATGTCTCAAGTGAGCCCGGACATCGTCAAAGGAGTTTGGTGCCGGAGGCGGGCTGCGCTGGATAGGTCGCGAACGCCATGCGTAACAGTTCTCGCTGCTTATCCACCAAGGCGACAGTAGGCTCACTGCGGTGTTTTTTAGTGAGTGCAAGCCCCACATAACCAAACCGTCTCTCCGGACGGTGCGGTATGCGTTAGGCATTTTTCATGGCAAAATAAATAAAAAAAAGGTCTCTGCCCGCAATAGTATCGCCAAACGAAGCATTTACCACAACGGACATCTAGCATGGGACCTCTCCCATGCTAGATGTCCGTTGTGGAATCAGCTGTTCCATACATTTTAACAGTGTAGGTATTGCACTTTTGTAGGAAATAGCTGTTTTTTGATGTGAAACATCTATAGCCGCACGTAAAACCGATTTCTGGCGTGGCGACGCATGCCGTGGCGACGCGTCGCCACGCTATATGATGGTATATATATACAGTCTATATGCAGTAGTGTGTACGGTGCGTCACCTGCTGGATGTATTAATTAATTACGTTTCTCCAAGAAGAATTTCAATTGCAAATTAATAACAATCCAAGAGAACCTACCACCAGATACGGAACAACAATAGATGCTGTATTCATTAGATATCTTGATAATGTTATGTCCAATACTTTTGTAACATACTTCAGTTACTGTGACCAATTGTCACAGTAATACCGTCCTCAGAGGCAACATCGAATATAACTATTACCGAAGTCACTGATTAAACGAATTAAGTAGTCACGATTTGAAATAAATTCGTAAATTTTTGTATTTAATGAAAATAAATGTTTATTCAATAAATAGTCATCGTTATCTGGAAAAAAATCGTAATATTTTATTTTATCATTATGATATATTTAGTTCCTATCACAATCTGTTCTTTTCTGCATATTACTTTTACAAAATAATGTCGATGTTTCACATCTGCCAGGCGTCCCGTGACGGCTCACATTTTTTTTTTTTTTAATAAACGACTAACGATTTCTATGTGTCGGGATTCAGATTGATGTACTAAATAAGTGGTAACCGTTTTAACCTCTATGTCCCTTTCACCCTGTATGTTATCTTTTCTTTGGAGTAGGACGTAGGATACTTTTTATCTCAGACCTACACGCGAGCGAAACCTGCAAAGAGCGGGCAAAAGCCAATTACAATATAAAATGAATAATTTGTGAAATTACACATTTTATTAGAGTAAATTAAAGTATACATATACATTATTAATTAAAAACTATTAATTAACTAAAAATAAATAAACTAACAACAAACTATAAAAGGGCATCCAAATACTCCTCAACTCCGTCAGCTGATAATGTGCCCAAGAGACTGGCGGCGTTGCCACGTCGTATAAATTTATTTATACAAAATTATTAATTTATTTATACAACGTTTATTTATTTAATTTGTTCATTTATTTTATTTGTGAAATAAAGTAGTGGTATGGTATAATCAAAGTGTTTACTAAAACTAACTAAAGGTACTACTTCTGATTAGAACATAAAATATAACTATTATTTTACAGATGTGTTTACCGTGAAAAGGCGGCTAAGAAATTATAGGAGGGAAATGAGCCACAAACGTTTTACATTAGGAGAGGAAGAAACGGGATTAAAAACTAGATCTGGAAGGGTTGTACTTACGGCTGTAGGGATGTAAGTTATAGAATAAACTAGCTGTAGTTAACATTTACTTCAAAACAATGTAGTGTCTCGAAACATAATATTTGTGTTAATTTTCAGAAATGGCTGTAACTTTGTTTTCAAGCTCTGTGCATGGTTATATACTGGTTCTCACAGTTTATTCTCGGAATGCATCCATTCTCTTGCGGACACTGTGAATCAGCTGATCCTTGTGTATGGAATACATAAATCTGTCCAAGTATGTTGCTTATTTCTTAACCTACATATTATTAATTTTATATCTTTTGTCATGTTTTCATTTTCCTTTATGGTTATGGGAATATAAAAAAGTAAGAGAAAGAGAGAGATGTATAGTTTTGAAAACTTTACTACTATTTCCAACTGAACGTAAAGGTTTTATTTTTGTTTATTTTTTTAATATTGTTTTTTAATATGCATTTTGGACTAATGTCTTTTATGAATTTTAATCTCATAATTTTAATATTTATGCTCTGTGCTTTAATAAGTTTATGTGACTTATTGGAAATAGTACTTTTAATGTTAATATTGTTGTAATATTGTAAAATAATTGCAATCGATTATTTTTATATTGGGGTCTTTTTTTTTTTTTTTTGTTTAAACTCGCCCTGGCAGGCATCGGCCCATGCGAACCCCTACTTGGTTGCTGACATCTCTTTGAGGCGCTCGTGGAACACGACGTGCCGTCGACACGGCCTGTCGTCATGAGACGGGGCCTAGCCCATAACTCGCCGTCCACAGGCGCGTGCCTTCGGTGGCCGGAAGCCACCACGTGACTATATTGGGGTCTGATGTCTGAATAAATAAATAATAATAATAAAAACAATTTCAGATGGCTGATTCTGCTCATCCATATGGGTATACAAACATGAGATATGTCGCTTCACTCATATCCGGCGTTGGAATATTCTGTGTAGGATGTGGCTTATCTTTCTATCATGGAGTTACTGGTATTTTGAACCCCCAACCCCTCCATGATTTTTTCTGGGTGAGTAAAATATTTCTGACGGTACAATCATCAGAAATATGTGCCTACGCCTTAGGGGAATATAAGCTTTATGCCGCCGGGCTGTTTGTGATATATTTCTTTGCTAGATTTTATTCGCTTTTTTTCTGAATTATCTTTTACTTTCAGGCCTATTTCGTTCTTGGGGGCGCTGTTGTGTCGGAAGGTGCTACCTTGATGGTAGCTTTAAGTGCTATTCGGAAAGGAGCTAGAGAAGCCAACACGTCATTATATGAATACAGTAAGCTTCTTCATTTCTATAAGTTCTTAACTATACCATTTTTAAACAATTCTCCTTCACATAATTGTTTTTTCAGGCTGTAATGTTTTTATTTTATATTTCAGTTTTGCGTAGCTCAGATCCATCGGTAAATGTGGTTCTTTTAGAAGATACTGCAGCTGTAGCAGGCGTGATATTAGCTTCGGGATGTATGGCTTTATCACAGTACACCGGCAACCCATTGTATGATTCTATTGGTTGCTTATTAGTGGGAAGCTTACTTGGTGGAGTCGCGTCCTTCATAATTCTAACGAACGTAGGAGCTCTGGTTGGCAGGTAATTATTAATCTGTTTCGGTGATATAAGAGTTTAAACAAAAGAAAAAAAGAATTTTATTTTTTATACAGATCAATACCGCAAGAGCAATTGGATGAAATAAACAGTGTTTTAGAACGAGATGTAATGATAAGAGCTATTCACGACGTCAAGGGCATAGATATAGGCAGTAATCTAATAAGATATAAGGTAAATATTTCTTATTTATATTTTGAAGATCAGGTCAGGCTTCACTTTTACTACAAACATCAATCTTACCATTTCAGGCTGAAGTCGATTTCGATGGCAGAGCACTAACAAGGTCATACTTAGAGAAACACGACTTGAACACGTTAATAGAGGTGAGGGTCTGATCTTGATAAATGTTATTATTATGCTGAATAGAAAAATTACTCTTTATCATGAATACCTGAATTATTTATATTTTTTTTTGCATAATATTTACCGGTAACTTTTTACCGATAATGACGAATGATGCATTGAGTCTGATTTTTTTAACATAATATAGCAAACCAGCTTACAGTCTACTGACTTTATGATGCACTAGCTAGCTTATACCCGCAGCTTGGCCCGCGTTGAATTAGGTAAATGTGCCACGAGATCGTAATTTGTTTATCAAGGGTATAAACTATTTGTGTGCCAAATTTCATCCAAATCCGTTCTGTAGTTTGTGTGAAAGAGTTAACTAACATGCTAAAGATTGGGAGGATATCCTCACAATCTGCGCATTTATAATAGTTTATTATAGTAAGATTCATATTTATAATAGTTCAAAGATCTCAATCCGAAAATTTGGATTGCCATTTTTTATAAATCTTATTTTAAATGGCCAATGTAATTGTTTCAGGACATGAATAAAGTGAAAACTATTGATGATGTTGAAGCATTATTACTGAAACATGGTGAAAATATTGTAGATATGCTGGGTGGAGAGATTGACAGAATAGAATTAAAACTTCGGGTAAGACAATCTGTTGCAATACTTCTCAGAAATTATGTAGTTTCAATAACCATCTTACACTAATTTTAATTTTATTTTCAGAAAAAGTTTCCTCAAGTTCGCCACTGTGATTTAGAAATACTTTAAGGAGTAATATATTAATGCATTGCATATTTACAAGAGCTGTTAACTAGTCAAGCAGAAATAATCCCCGCAAAGCGGCGATATTAGTAGGAGCTGTTGTAATACGATTGATCAAAAGCTATACACGACAGTTTGAACTAGTATGTGCACACACTCGAACTCGATGCCTTGTGCCTTGTTGCGAGGAATATAACGCTATTGAATGAAAACATCCAGTAACCTTAACAAGTGTATTAAACTGTAGAAATGACAGCTTTGCTACCTTATTCGTATTAACTTGCAACCTCCTGTAGCATTGGTGTAAAAATGGAAATCTATGACCTGTATATAGGGTGACTGGTAATCAGTGACCGATACTTATAAACACGTGATTTTACTCATGGTAACAAACAACTTTCCCAAAGAAACATTTTCTTTTAATACTTTTATCGCCATAACACAACAACCGTATGAATAAATTCGCGCACACGCGCAAAAGGAATGAGTATTAAAAAAAAAATGTTTCTTTGGGAAAGTTGTTTGTTATCATGAGTACAATCACGTATTTAAGTATTGGTCACTAATTACCAGTCACCGTATATATTATCGTTGATCTTCTGATATTGTGAATTCAGGTTTCCCTTTAAAGCGCACATAACTGTTGGCAGCATTAAATTTGATGTTTGTTTTTTATAAGACTACTGATAAATTAGCTCTTGTCTTGGCTCACTCACACTAGATCAAGTATATTAAATTTTATC
Source organism: Noctua janthe (assembly GCA_910589295.1). Taxonomy (NCBI): domain Eukaryota; kingdom Metazoa; phylum Arthropoda; class Insecta; order Lepidoptera; family Noctuidae; genus Noctua; species Noctua janthe. Next base: position 9,976,679 of record OU342560.1, read on the forward strand.
TTCTCTCTATGGCGGTGGGCGCTTCTATCTCATTTCCAATGTATTTGCCTTCAGGAAGCAATCAGTCATGGTAATATCATAATAGGTACCTACTACGACACCAATACGCAGTACTTGAGCAGTAATAACTAAAAATATCTTTATGAAAAAGAAAGATGGCTGCTAACTGTATGATATTAATTATTTGTAAATGTTAAAGAGAAGTCTTACCATGTTTAATTAAATCATTTGTTAACTCTAGCTCAGGGGTGTCCAACATAAGTTTATGGAGGGCCAACTTTAGTATTTTTGTAACCGTAGCGGGCCAAAAGAAATGCAAAGTGACCTCTCAATTTAAATAAAACAAGCTTCGCCGGACTAGACTGCGACGATTCGGTGTGCTTTCGCGGGTAGGTAAATATGGCGCGGGAATAACTGACTTAGGAACATTTTTTAAACAATGTTCGAGCAATATTTATTGCTGTCTTATAAAGTTTTAAATACATCGGGCCGGATGAAAGGCCTATTCGGGCCGCTAGGTGGCAGGGGGCCGTATGTTGGACGGGCCTGCTAGGCCTAGCTAAATTGGAAGACATTCCAGAAAATCAATCGCTCCTTGTAAACTCGTAGGTGTAGTGTTTCTCCACTTTTATTGTAACAGTGTGCCTTGATTTTCATTAGGCTCAAAATTTATTTCCTGAATTAATTGTTGTATGTCTCTGTGATTCTAGAAACGTATTTTATGTATGTAATCAAAAGTGAAATAAGTACTGCATAGTCTGCATAGGCATAAAAGTAAAAGTTGTAAGCCCCGTATTATCTGTCTTTGTGTAAATAAACTTATAATTATTAATTTGAAGTTGTTTGAGTTTTCTTACAAATAATCGCACTTTTAGTTCTTTTCGTTGTATCCAATGATATTATAAAGAAATATACGCTACGTTCATACTGAGCACTGAGCAGGGTTCAAATATCGTTGCGTTGTTATGACTGCGATTGATAATACAGATAGAGATAGCTATTGCGCTTGAAGTACTTAAAATACGACAATTGTCTGAATTTGTCTGAAACAATTTCCACGCGCTAGTGTGATATCTACCTCTTTTTATTTATATCTAATATCATTGGCTGTACCGTCAAAATCAGACTGACTGCTCACTGGCTATTTATATGCCGACCGATCCTTCGAGAATTAAGCTATACCAATTACCAAACAAATGTACCTAAAAAGAAAATCTTTTTGTACCTAGCTCTAAAAAAATCTGTACCAAATTCAGAACAATATTTTTTCGAAATTTAGGTATAACCGCCGTATTGACATCAAGATGGCGGGTGTTCTATAATATTGTATCTATATAAAGCCATTTCAGGTTTTTTTTTTTATCTGAGTATATTTTTTTTATAAAAAATAAATAATTTAAAATTACTTGACCCACAAAATAAATACTGGCTCCTTATTTTTAAGCATCCATTACGGTAGTTTACTACGTCGTATTTACCTACTGTCATTAAATACTGCCCTCCTAACAATATCAGTTAGGCAGCTGAACCAAGCCTTTGATCCAGCTGCCTAACGAAAGCCTCCTCAGGTATTGATCGAGGCTCTTGGCAATTAAGCCATGGGTTGATACGACTATCGGCACAATGATCGCTGAGTCCACATCCCACATGTCGACAACCTCGTGAGCCAAGTCAAGATACTTGATTTGCTTATCTTTCTCGAGGTTCTCGTCATGCGGGACCGTTATGTCAACAATCATTGAGCGCCGCTCTGATCGATCCACCACCACTATATCAGGCTTATTGGCTACAATAATTCTGTCAGTGATGACGGATTGATCCCAGTACAATGTGATACTGCCATTTTCGAGAACTGGGTCGGCCACATATCTATAGTACGGCACTTCCGATTCCACAAGGTTGTATTTAAGAGCAAGTTGCTGATGGATAATCCTGGCTACAAGGTTGTGTCTATGAAAGTGGTCTCCGTTAGCCAGACGAGAACACCCAGAGATAATGTGACGGATTGATTCGCCTGGACGGTGGCATGCCCGACGTATGTCAACCGTACCTTCCTTAACAATATATTTTCGATTATTGTTTGTCATGATAACTTCATCAATAATCGCACAGACGAAACCTTCAGTTTCCCCAAAGAGGTCACCGAATCGTAGCCAGGATACGGACGCCAAGAGGTCTACATCAGGCCCATGCAGGGCCCGGAAAAAGCGTCCGTGTAGCTCCTTGCTTTGCTATACCTTCCTACGGTTATTAGTATCCAATACCACAGGTTTACTTTTTATGTAAAAATTTTTGGTGTAATTATATTTTATGAGTAATGGTTAAGCAAGGAGATGCTTGTGTTAGGGGGCGTCCATTAATTACGTGAGACGATTTTTCGAATCCCTCCCCCCTTGGTGGAATGTCGTGAGATTAGGCTTGACACCTCATCTCCCTCCTAATCTCACGTGAGTTTTATCAAAATGCGTAGTTTAGTATAAATACGATAATCTGTGCTTGATTGCGTTGAATTCACAAAAAAAAAAATTATTTGTAGAGAAACATGTTTACCTAATTAAACCCAGTGATATTTGCTGAGACCCCCTTCTCTCCCTCGTGAGATTGGGTAATATTTTGCGCGACCCCCCCGCCCTTACACGGCTCACGTATTTAATGGACGCCCCTTTAGGTGACTCCGCTCTTCCACACAGTGTATATGCAAATCAGGAATTTCTCAGAATACTGAGAAATTACTGGCTAATAAGCCACGGAATCTGGATTTTTGCCCGGTTGAAGGCAATAGGCTCACACCCCATGGGACTTCAATTTAACTGGTGAAATGTGTGTGTACGATTAGGTACACGTCTGCCCAACCCTTACTTATTTTATATTTTAGTATTACTTATTTCTCGCACCTTCCAGTGATTTTTTGCATAAATCTGTAATGTACAGGCACGGAAAGTCTATGATTTTATTATACGTATAGAATAGATTTTATCTCCCTCGTTGGTCGTGGTCGCAAGTGCGACTGCTGAGCATGAGATCCTGGGTTCGATTCCTAGGTCAGGCAATGTTATGTTATTGAGGTTTTTCATCTGGAATTTCTCAGTAGCAGCCATGGAGTCTGGATTTGTGCCTGGTTGATGGCAATAGACTCACCCTCTATTACATGGGACCTTAACATAACTGGCGAAACGTGGGTGTACTATTAGATACACCTGTACCTAACCCTTCGGGGATTACAGGCGTGATGTTATGTATGTAATCATTTTATATAAAGGCCAAAGTAGCGAGGGGTAGTGGAGCCGCGCCGGTGGGGGAGAAGGTGAAAGAAGAGGTGGCGGTGGAGGGGTTGGGTTGGGTATAGAGGCATTTTCAGCAAACATATTTAGGTGAGAGTCAAAATGGCGGGTGTACCACAGCGAATCAAATTATACCAATTACCAAAAAAAATGTACCTAAAACATACTATTTTGTACCTAGCTCTAAAAAATCTGTACCACCTTTAGAACAAATTAAGGTACACCCGCCATATTGAAATCAAGATGGCGGGTGTTCTATAATATTGTATTATTTAAAAGGTGGATCTCCAAATCATGTGTGTGACAACTTTATGTAATGGATTTTTTTTTTAACATTTTGCCCGAACCGGGAATCGATCCCCACGCATAGTAATCACGCTTGCGACCACTAGACCAACCAGGCAGTCTCACACATGCACACCAAAATTTCCACGCGAACGAAATCGCGGGCAACAGCTAGTTATTAATAAAATCAAAATTTTTATTCATACTTTATTTAGTATAAAATATAACAATTCTTCCATTTAACTTACATGCTTGGCATTAAACCACGATAGGCAATAAAATGATGTTAAGCAAATTAAAAGACTCGCATATTATGGACTATAAAATAATCATTCATATTCAATGTTTTTACATAATTGATCACTAATTGTGGTATTATTAAATTATTCTGTTATTGGGACAACTTTATAGTACAGTGGCTAATCAATATGACGGAAACTAACTAAACATTTGAGCAAGTATAAAAACATGCTTATTGTAACCCTAATCCTATATAATTATAACCTTTTGATCAAATAATCACAATCTTTCCATCTGTGTTGAGCTTAGGTTAGTCTTTTAATTAATTTTTATAGGTTTCAAAGTTCTGAAATACAGTTCATAAGACGAAAGGGGCAAGAATTTAGGGGTCATTATTTTAGATTACGTTGAATACATGAATAGAGAGAAATCCTTGATAAACTATTTCAGCATGGACTAAAAGTTTGCAATGGACTCTTTTCGTAAAGATTTTGCAGCAACTTACAACATTTATTCAAATCAGGTTACACCTGAGTGTTATCTGTAAAAAATGCAAATGTGGAATATAAGGGCTCATAGAAGCCGAGTATCACAGCTTTTTCAAACATAACTCTAACTATTGGCAACTAGAAACAGAATAATGGAAAATTATGTTCAAAGATATTATTTTGAAAACTTTATAATACGATTGAGCTCTTAAATAGTAGGTTTTGTCTGTGGCAAACAAAGGTTATAGTGTGCAGTTTTATTCCAGAAATCGGAATTCTTCCAGCCACACCAGCCCTTGCTGATGACAGTGGACAAATCGTCTGCGCCCGTGTAGTGAGGATCTAGGATAAGATAGCGTATTTCCTTAGTCGCAGTGTTGTATTCTACCCCCAGAATTGTGTGCGCCAGTACTCCACCACCTACAAATAAAAGTATCTGTTTAGGGGATGTCAAGTAGAACCACAGACCTTAGTAATAAAAAAACAATGCGTCTGCCTTCAGCTGTGTATAAAAACAATATTTTTGATCAAATTAAAAAATGCTGTTTATTCGCAGCGTCTCGAGAACATCCAGCGAGCCTTTACAAGACATATTGCATACATATCCTTGTCCACAGGAATATCCCACAGACGAACTAAGCTTGGCTTTCTTTCAAATTAAGTCGCTTTGAAATCGTCGCACTGTGCATGACTTAGTTTTTCTCCATAAGATTGTCAATAGTCAAATTGAATGCGAACAGTTGCTGGAACGTGTCATGTTGTCAGTCCCATATAATCGTCCTAGACAGCCAATTTCCAGACCTTTTCAACCGCCAGCCAGTAGTAGTAACATCGGGAGAGGCTCACCAGTATCAAGAATGTGTATTTAATACAACAGACTAAATACATAATTGCCTGACTTGGATGTGTTCTTTGGTTCCCTACCGAAGTTCGAAAGCCTGTTGCGCTGTCATTTTGTCTATACTACTATTGTTATTAATGTAAGTCAGTCATTTGATTTCTTTTTTCGTTTAAGTGAAATTTGTTTTGTTTTCTATTTTATGTTACATTTTAGTTCTTTACATGATGAAATGGCTTTATTGTACTTAAGAGAATGTTGTATACACCTGTAATTGGTACCTAACCTGTATACTTTTATTGTTAAATGTAAAGTGTATGTACTGTTGGCCTACTTATTTCAGATACTTATATAATGTCACTTGAGACTTAAGAAGAACTCTAAATTTAATTATGTGACATACTCACCAATCATAATTGGACTTCCATGTGTCTGGAAGTGATGAACTAAATCATGAGCATAACTCTGTAATTCAGCTCCAGTATTCGCAAAGATAATTCGTGATTGGACACTTAGAAGTGTTTCTAAACAAAACATAACTTCTGTAGAACCAATCCATTGCTTTGATCCTAAAAATGAGGGCTGCTTATCACCAATGTTTACAAGGCACTGTTGAATATCTCTATGAGTTGGTATTTCGACATTGGTGTATCCCTGGAACCTAAAAATATAATAAACATTGTCAAAAGATTTTTTAGAAATGAAAAATTAATGGAGTTATACTTGAAAGAGGTAAAAGTAATAAAACATACCTAAACCACGAAAATATAGTTTGCATGGAGCGGTAAGCGCATCCCCATCCATCATCATTGAAGTTGTCCTGCATGTAATGATGGTACGTATACCTGCCTCGGACGAGTGCCACAGTGACGTCAGGCTTTAATGGCTGTTGTGATATAGCTTCGTGAGGATTAACTAAACGTCCGCCGCTTTTATCAGCGTACGCATTACCTCTACGGAAAAAAGGCCTATTCAGGGGTAAACCTAACTGTACGTGTAACAAACGCCTCTCTTTTTCTGTAATTTTGAAAAAGGTTTTAAAATTTGTTGTTATGGTTAGTAAATGTTGAGTTGTCGCTACTCAAATTATCAAAACTTACCCATACTTTCATCTGGTATGGCTTTAGGTACTACTCTTGTGACGAAATGCCCCAATTCTTGTGGTAAGAAATGGAAAGTTTCAGGTAAACGTAGTCCAGCACCATCTCCAATACCTTCTTGACCTGAAATAAATATGAATTAAATTACTGAGAAAGAACTTTACTCATGGAATCATCTACAGAAGTATGTGGGCGTTTAGGGTTGCGCCTATCTTTTTCTGTCGCTCAGAGTAATCGTTTGATAAAGCGAGAAATAGAACAAAAAGATAGGAGCATGGAAAAGTGAGATTGCCTTAATATGGAACATCGAGTTTTACAATTTGCTTTGTAGAGCGTCGTTTCTCTTGTACCCGTGTAGTACAGCCGACTGCAAGTTTCTGGTAACAAAATTAATATAAGCCAGCTAGCTATATTCTACTGAATAAGGTAGACCAGTTCAAGGTGAAAGTGTCACTATGGGCAGCGACGTGCAGTCGGCCGTACTAGCATGGCCAAGTCAAATATGAATATTAAAGGCTTGAGGAGACAATTTCTAAAACTAACTGCAACTAAAAAGTTCAAAACAAGATCACTTCTAGAAGTTCGATGAAGTTCATTGAACTTATTTTACCAACTGCATCATATTACTAGAAAAGTTTTAATGGAAATATACAAACCTAATTGTTCTATTAGGATGCTTTCTAGCAATCTGAGTGACCTGCACGCAGCCTCCACAAGAACTGTATAGAGGTCCAATAAGTTTGTGTTGCGATTGATTATTGCCAATGTATCTATTCTCAAAGGCATACTGATACAAAATGCAGCTGAAACAAATTAAAAACTTTTTGATTATTTTTCACCTAACTTTTACTGTGTTCACATTACTTAAATACCACTAGACTAGTTTTGAATTATCAAAAACAAAAAGATGAAACCAGCCACAAGGTCCACAAGGCATAATAACAGTGAAAGGACTGTAGGTGTCCATTCCAAATAACTTTAACTTTAGACTAAATTAATTATTTCTTACGTTTTCTTTGAGTTGTCATCATTTTAACTGCAGTTTTCACAAGCTTATCTGACAAAATATCCTTGGTAGTCTTCAACACAAGATTTATAGGTACTATTTCCTGAAAATAAATAAAAATACATATTCAATTATACTTATGTATTTTTATGTGCTAAGCTGTTTACCTTTATCGATATTGCTTTGTTGCATGCATGCGTGGGATATCTAAATAAATAAAAAAATTAAAAGGAAATAATTTAATCTAAAGAATAATAATGTAGATTTAAAGTCATACTTACTACAGTATTTGTATTATGCTTCTTTTTCTTGGGCTGTTCTGGGCTCATTGAGTCAACCAGTTCTCCTATAGTTGCTTCCGTGCTGGTTCCAGTCAGGCCCACATCCGATGCTACACCAAACAGGTACACTGATGTTCCATCAACATGGAATGACACTTGGCCAGAGGCAATCTGTTACAAAACAACATTAACAAAAAAGGATAAATAAACAGCCAACATACCAATATCTTTTGTAGGAAACTTTCTATAGAATAGTTCTTATGCATAATCTTTATTGCACACAAAATAAAAAATATGCATACAAATTGCAATTTTAGGGTATTATTAAAGAAAACATAATTTAGAAAACTGATTGTTGTCAATGGTGGTCCTCTTGAAATTGTTAATGAATATCATGCAACTGGAGTGATTAAGATATAATGTATGTGATAAAAATCAGAATAAAAAAACCTTTTTCCTCTTATTCTGCAAGATATTTTTCACACCAGATATTGTTGCCTCACAGGTTAATGGTAGTATTGTATTCAAGCGCACATGCAGAAACTGTTTCCACAAGTCCTCCGAGCTCAACACTTCATATTTAGTCTCTTCGAACTTGTCATGGACCAGAAAATGAGCTTTCATTTCTTTCTTTTCATTGACTATTATCACCAGAGGATTATCTGTTATATCAACATCCTAAAAAAGAAACATGGTTAATAAATAAATAAAAATGTAAAGAGAATATGAAAAGATAAATAAAAAGAATTGAGACATCTCATCTTGGTTCTGTTGTAGATATCATATGTAGCTGATCTAAAGTACTATCTTTTAGAAAAGACAAGATAGAACTCAAAGAGAGAGCAGTTGGGATGACAAAGCAATTATTTACCTGCAATATTTCTTTCATTGTTGTTCCAGTAGTCAAAGATTCGCCGAACCTTACGACACCGCATAGCTCTATCTCGGCAGGAAGGTTGAGCAACAATTGCCGATAAGTGTTCTTCTCATTTTCAAATAATTCTAAGCTCAGTCCAACCACGAGCAATGTGCCATCGTACATGAGGCCGTACAGACATCCTGTAGTTTCATTGGTGTCTATAGTAGACAGCCTCTAAAAATAAGAATTATCAGCGTAATTAGGTAATATTTGGTAGCACAAATTAGTAGATTAATATCAGACCAAATAAGTGGTGACTTGAGATGATGACGTATGTAATTAAACCATATTTATATACAACTTTATGGCAAAAGTGTAGATCAAAATGATCGGCAGACACTTTTTTTAATAATTAAGACGAAATTAGATATTTTTCAAAGCGTATTTTTAATAAAATACAATAGTTTACCTCAATAACATAATTTGATATTTTGAGACGTGGTGACATTTTAAATGAATGTTACCACTTACCAGCGGATGGATGTCAATGTCACTGTCAAAATAAACTGCAGTTGCCAGCAATCAAGTGTTGTTTATGACAATATTTTATTTTTCTTTTAGAAGCATGGAATTATTAAATACTGTTTAGTTTTAGTTTGGTAATGTGTACAATTCGAGGAGGAAGTAAAACTTCTTTATGTACAATGTTAATAAAATCTAACCAATTCAAGGAACTGCCTTTCTTGAGATCTTGCATTTTGATTCTTTGATGAACTACAGTTGCATCCGTAAATAGTAAACAAAACCCTTTCAAATCTGTTTTTTTTCTTAACCTCCTGCCCCCCCTAGCTCTAAAGCTGGCGACGCCCTTGGAACAGAGCAATAAAACAATAATTTCAACATTTGAACGAAGTACACAGCAGCATAGCCATTTGGATGAGATTTTAGATATTCAGTATGCTTAGACAAACAAAACTTGGTTTAAATTATTTCGGAGACTTTTTCATTGTAAACTAGTGTTATTATTTAGTGACTTTTCTATTTTCCTCTGCCAACATATCTAAGTCTCCAGCCAAACAATGACTGCCCACTTAAACTAAAAGTTAAAACTGATGACTAAAAGATAACAGTGCTAGTACTGCATCTTAACAGTTTAGGTAGCTATTATATAATCCAGTAACATGATCAAATAGCCTTTTTCCAACTATGTAGGGGTCAGCTTCCAGTATAAACAGATGTAGCTGAATACTAGTATTTCTCTTTGTTTTGAATACAGAGGTTTAGTTTACCAGAAGTTATACTTGCAACATTTGGTGTAAGTTGGAGATAAGGAGGATATGAAAATAATATTGAAATTATAATTATCTTCTATTTATTACTTTCTAATTCATAATTTTTGATACAGACATCAACAACTTTTTCTACCACTTGTGCTCTTTCTTTAGCAATCCTAAGAGCCTCTACTTCACATTCTAGAGAAAGGTTACAACCACCAAATTTTTGAACGCCGCAAAGAATGCCTTTGTTATAACATGTTATTAAATTAGCACCAATGCCTCCACACATTTCTTCTTCATATGATGAGGGGTCCGCTAAAACAATATTGCTGTAGAAAATAAAAGTATGAGTTTCCATAATAATTATATGTATATGACAGTTTAACTGTCTATAAATGTTACTTGTACTTTACTATTACCGTAATTTTGTAGTAATTTACCTTTGGTCATGTTTGTATAAAGCAAAACTTGTTGCAACTGGTAAGCCATTAACATTTAGTTTTGTTCTAACACTTGTGTCTACAGAGATTTCTTCTGTTTCTGGATCATATGTCACAGTAGGAAGAGTTACTGAAAAATTCATAATATTTTATATAAATAGAGTGTACAAGCACAATAACTTTTATGTCTATAGATTTTAAAAATATTATTGAGTTGTTGTGAAAAGTTCAACTTACATGTTTTCAAACTAGCCATCAATGTCATGATACAGGCATCAACCAAGCTGCCATCATTATCAATACAGACCATATCACAGTACAGCACCCATGCCAACTTATCATGTACTATGCTTAGGTCTTTCAGATCAATGCATTTAGAATTTATGACAATATCTGACACAAGGGTACTGGTGACTTGTGCGCTGTCTGAAGGTGGTCCAGGTCTATACTTCGATGAACATAATGGTGGTAGTTCCACATTTGTTACAAGAAAACCCAAATCTGGTTCTTCTGCTTTAGGTGTTGCTAATTCCTGAAAGTTAGTATATTATAAAATGAAGTTAGTACACTGTACTTGTTTATAATTTTCGTAGACACGTATGACAGAAATGAAGATTACCAGCTTGATTCCACATACGACTGTAGTGTTCCCACATTTGACTACAGCTGAAGCATCTGCTGCTTTTATTGAATTGACATTTAATTTGATATTTCTTTGCTCATGAAATGCTCTTCCGTCTGGTCGTATGTTTCTAGATAAGTAATCGTTGAAATACTTGACCGGGTGAATAAGTCTGTAAAATCAATTATAATAGATAGGCTTCTAGTGTGCTCTTGGTGTTGGTACAAATACATAACAATGATAGTGATAATTAACTCACTTGTAAATTTCAGCCATATTCTTGTTACAAATAGAAAATGTTCTGATTATCCCTTAGGCCTATGTTTATTTTACTGAACTGCTAAAACTTTTATTGCTAAAGCACAGCTCACAAGATCTTGACTATTCTTGACAAACAAAAACGTGTTTTTGTACTTTCGGAATTGACGTTGACAGTTGTCGCTGTTTGTCACAATTCTGAATTCTGCAAAATAAGCGCTGTAAGGCTAGAAATACACGAAACCCATTTTTTTTTACAAAAAGTTTTTATACCAGGATTCCGACACACAACAATATACAGTCAGCCCCGGATCTAGTGAGAGGCAAGCCGGGGCCCGTGCCCTAGGCGGAAAATTTAGAGGGTGGCAAATTCAAACTTGATAGACGAATGCACTACTCAGCATTATCGGAATTTTGCGATTACTAACGGGCAGTATAGTAAAATAATAAAATAAACAATTAATGATTCCCCGTGGGGCGCGTAGGCATAGATCGCGATAACTCGCGCGGCGGCCGGTGCAGTGACACGTGGCAGTGTGCAATTGAAACGCACTCACATTTGACGGCGGCGCCGGGCGGCGGTTAGCGTGCGTGCGAAAGACATGCGTAGCTATATCTCAGACCATATCTTGTCCTATCCTAATTAAAATATATATCCAACACAGGCGCGGTCCTGTCACAGGGGTCATGCCCCCCCCCCCCAAATTATACATCCCAAATTGAAATCATCTGCCTAGCCTTTTTCCCTACTATATTGGGGTCAGCTTCCTGTCTAACCGGATGCAGCTGAATACCAGTAATTTACATGGAGCGACTGCCTATCTGACCTCCACAACCCAGTTAGCACTGGGTAATACGATACCCCTTGGTAAGACTGGTTGTCAGACTTTTGTGGCCACTGACTACCTAACGACTGTCAAAGATCTACAAATGACACCCGGGACCAACGGCTTAACATGCTTTCCGAAACCGTGCTTTGATAAACCTTCTAAAAATAGTTTTTTTTGGGTATAAATTATTACCTGATTTCCTGTTTAATCGTTCAACAAGACAAACTAACCTTATTCGATGCAGAATTCAAAATTTTTTGAGTTCGCTTCTCTCGCTATAAAAGTAACTCAGATGTATATTCTCATTTCTGCATGAATGAACAAATAGAACCTAATACACGGGGCGGAGGCAGGCTGCTTCACTTTTGAGCTCTCTTCTCTCGCTCTTGCATTCTATTAGTATCAAGAGCGAATCCCGTAGGAGGGTCATGCCGTGCGTCATGACCACACCGCCTGGGTTGGGCCTAGGTCGACCGTATCATGTTTCTGAACTCATTGATTTAAATAAAATAAATAGAGGTCCGGCTCGCTTCGCTCGCTCTTGCGTTCTCTTCATCTTAAAACTTGAAAAATCTCACTATCTCAGGGGCAAGGCCGTAGGCAGAGAGGGAGGTGATGGGTGTAACCTCCCGAAATCTCCGACAACTATTAAGAAATCGACCTATCCGAGGCGAAATGCAAAAATTTTCTCGTTCGCTTCCCTCGCCAATACATCATATACTTTTTCAATTCTGCAAAAGTTGTCAGAGTGATCCTATTCTCATTTCTGTAAGTATAAATTAAAAAAAGAAGTGGTGCTAAACATTTGCAGCTCGCTAATATATCTTGTACATTTGAATTCTCCACAACTTGACAGAGTTCCTCCTATACACATTCCTGTATGAATGAACAAAAAGAACTTAATTTGTCCGAGGAAGGGTGCAAAAATTTTCGAGCTCGCTTTGCTCGCTCTGACATTCTGCATTCTTTTCATTATATCTTTATGCTGAAGATGCACCTCCCGGAAATAATCCTTAGGCGCCCTTGATTGTTTTGTTTATTTAAATCCAGAGATGTTTGACATAATTTCGTTTTTCAAAAGTTGTTGATAATAGTTGAACACAAATCGGTTCCCAACCAAATTCCTTGCTAAGGTCCCTTGTGACCCCCCGGAAGACTTATGCTAATAAATAGGCTTCACAGAGAAAGAGCAGCGCTTGACCTGTCGTTGTGGCGTTCTTTGGAGGAGACCTATGTTCATCAGTGACTGTGTTATGGCTGAAATGATGATGATGATGAAGGTAAAAATATTGTCAGGCGGGGGCGTAATTTTTCAATTTATGCCCCGCCTCGAAATAATTTAAGATCCAGGGCTGTATTCAGTTGCTTCAATCTAATTTGATTTAGCTTGTTTGTTCCACTCGCAAGATATGGCATCAACATTAGAGGCAAACCTACACCTGTAACAAAATAAAACTCCGTCAATCTTTACTTTGAATTTTGCACGTCTAATTATTGCAGAATGGGTAACCATAGTTTGCGAAGTACGCCTTGGTTATTATATATAATTATTTATAGTTTCTATTAAAATATATCGCATTTGTCAGAAACATTTTCATGTGTTCTATTAATTTTGCAAAGTTCGTGTAACTATCTATGTAAATAATTCGAATCCAGTCGAATTTTAATTATGTTTTCAAGGAAATACGCGTTGCTAACTCACTGGAAACGAACCTTCGCAACTGTCAAACCCGCTTGACAGGTGTAACTTAAATTTGACGTTTCTTTTTTGATTTGGTTTGGTGCACGAAGCTCCAAGGTGTGTGTATTTGTGAAAAAATCCGATTTAATCGTATAATATCAATGCCGTAATAACTAGATTTAGCTATAGAAAGTGTTCTTAATAGCCGATTTAGATCCTGTGAGTCTTATTTTGTGATATTATTACAGATCGCAATGGCAAAACCTAAGGGAGAGAGGAAAGGCAAATCTGCCATCAACGAAGTTGTAACTCGTGAATACACGGTTAACTTACACAAACGGCTTCATGGAGTAGGATTCAAGAAACGCGCACCCCGTGCCATCAAGGAAATCCGTAAATTCGCAGAGAAACAAATGGGAACCCCCGATGTTCGTGTGGACACTCGCCTAAACAAATTCCTTTGGTCCAAGGGAGTCAGGTAAATCATTATGATCTTGGTTATGTTTTGCAATTTTGATATAGAAGTTTAGTTTTATTAATTGGCTACTTTAACATTACAAAGATAATGTAAATACTAAGTACATAACCTAAAAGTTGTGATGTTTTCAAATTTTTTTCTGCTTCTACTAATCGATAGTACAGTTTGCTATCCCTCAAGTTGGTTAATAAATGTTCTTAAAGATCAGATACTCAACTGTGAAATAGTAAATCAATATTGCTCTTTTACCCAATTGAAGTTAAATATTGTTTTGAAATCAACTTGTGGGCATTTAAAGTTGGTTTATGTAAGAAAAGCAATACTGTAATGTTAATCATTATGTGACCCTCTGACCCTTACTTATTAATTCAAGAATAAATGATTTTTGTGTTCATAATCCTTTACTATCTGCAAGACAAACATTTTAACAATTACCATGTTCCATGGAATAGGGAAGAAATAATTGCCATAACAATGTTCATGTCAATCAGTTTCATGTTTCTTTATTTCTATTACAGAAATGTTCCCTTCCGCGTCCGCGTGAGGCTGTCCCGCAGACGTAATGATGATGAGGACTCTGCACACAAACTGTTCACGCTGGTGACCTATGTACCAGTAGCCTCCATCAAGGGCCTGCAGACAGAAAATGTTGACGCTAGCCAAGAATAAACACTAAGTTTAAGCTATTCCTGCAGTTTCTTTTCCAATCCTGCTTAGTAAACTTTTCATTGAAGTTCAAGAAGATTCATCAGAGAATTCAATAGCATTAACTGACCAAATATGGGCATTCTATAAGAAACAATAATACTAACCTTTCAGGAATTACAGGGGTGATGTTACTTTAAAGCTTTGTAGTTAAAAACAATCAGTAACATGACAGAGATTTCAATAGATGGCAGTGTGTATAAGTGGAGGGCAAAACAACAATAATATACGCAGGGTCTAGGTGTATTCTACCTCATTTGTTACCATATTGAATTTGAATTGTACTTAATTATTTGGATTTTGTTACAGAGGAAAACAAGTACTGTTTAACTTAAATAACATAACATCATCATGCTTGTAATCCCCGAAGGGTTAGGCAGAGGTGCACCTAATAGTACACCCATATTTCACCAGTATTATGTAGAAATAGAAAAGATATAAAACAAGAAGTTTCAGTTAAATGTATTTCTGATCATCATTTACAAATTATTGATTCTATTATACTACTGTAGTAATCCTATTGATTTTTGCTGATGGACAAAGGCTGTACCAATGTGGATGTCTGATAAACGATTCTGAAATGGTTAGGTACATTCCAGATTTTGAGTTACTTTTACCCCACATTTACACACATGCAAGTTATATGTATATCAAACATTTATTTCAAATAGACCTCTGACAGGCACTTTTGACTAGTCAGACACAAGATGTATAGCTACCTACAGTCCAGCCACAGGCATAATAACTGTGAAAGGTCTAGTTGCTCATTCTAAAGCCTAGATCTCATGCTGAAGTAGGAAAGAAACTCAATGGATATGTACTCTTTTTAAATCAAGTTAGGTATTACATAGACCTAGGTACATTATTGTTGCTTCTATGAAATATAGACAATGTAGACAAAAACAAAACAAAGAGGAGGATAAGCCCTACTAAACAGTAAAATGTGGAGACATTTTGATACTCGTAGTCACTTATATAAAATAAAAAAATTCTGTATCATAGATGTATTGAATTTGTTTCAGATTCAGACATGTTTTGTATTTTGTAATACAATAAAACGAGTCTTACCAGTTCTTAACAACTAGTCTTTATAACATGTGGAATACGGAATTCCATGTTTTATTCCGTGGTTTTTAAACTCCGCTTAAAAACCACGGAATAAAACATGGGATTTGGAGTTAGATTTTACGGAAATCGTAACTCCAAATCCCCGTAGCGTAGTAAATTGGTAATGAGCCAAAAATGGATTTTGACATGAATCGCCAATTGGTGACAAAACGGTCACCAATTGGCGATTCATGTCAAAAAACATTTTTCATTTAAAAAACAAGCTACTCTGTGATTGTAAAAAAAAAACAAGCTTTTAAATACAGGGTGCAAACGGACTCCTCCCGAAGCCGTCAACCAAGCATTTTGTACATCAAACTACGTAACTACGCAAAAATTTTTGCCGGGAAACAACTTTTTGAGGTTTAAAATCACGTTTTACGGCAGGACTCAATGTAACGCCCTCAGAACATTGTGCTGATGTATGGATTGATAGTACGGGGGTCCTGGAGATATATGTAAAATCTTGTATTAAAAACATGTATTTAAAAAAAAAAACTTGTGAAAAAGTTGGAACTTTGACCCCCAATATCTCCGTAACTAGAAGGTTCCCAGGTATGGTCTAGAACAAAAAAAATATCGCATTGACGGAGAAAACAAGTGCCTCTCGGTTTCGTTAAGGGTCTTATTGGTGTATCCACAGATATAGACCGGTCTATCTATATCTGTGGTCTTATTACACCCTTTATAGCTGTGACGTAATTTTTTTCATATTCTTAGCAAACCCTTTTAATTGATATCCATATCATCATAGTCTTCCTGCCCTTGTGGTGCATAAAAAATAACTAGTCCACCATATTGGATTAGAAACTAATTATTGCATCAGTGAGCGGGGTTCCCGTGGCTGAGATTTGGGCTAATCATATTTAAACCTTTTGCCATCGATACGCTAAGAAGAAGATATTGCATTTAGAGTGACGCCACTTAGCTAACCATGCAACATTTTGCATACACGTTCAAACTAAACGTGTATGCAAAAGGGGCTTTGAATTATCTGGCCTGCCTCTAACTTCTGCTATTTTATTTTATTTTCAAAATAATGGCCATGCATTATGCATTATATTTATTTTGCAGCTATTGGTTAATACAGGTACCTGTATTAACCAATAGCTGGCATCTATACGAATACAAAATGGATGTATGGGACAAAATCTTGTTAAGCGTCACGATCCCGAGATATAATATGTAGCATATACATATCTATTACCACAAACTGTCAGATTTCTCCAAATGATGTTAAACCATAAAATGTTGATGGTTAAGTTTAAAAACGAATCGAATGAGATTTGACAAATTGTAGTAACTTGATGCGCTGGCGACTGTACCTACCGAAACCGCGATTTTCTGTTTTTTACTCATCAGCCGTTGGTCGGAAATGAATATTTTTAAAAGAATAAACTTAGTATCGTAATGTGAAGTAAATCGTGTACCAACTGTGTTAGGCTAAAAACACTTAACATAGTCGAACCCTATGGTTCCACGGCTGTGAACGATGCACTGTTAGGGTTTAGATCATTAATTTTTAGACCTCATTACACGTTTACTGTGCAAAGGCTAGCAAACGGGTCTAAAGATACAACCCTGTCATAGACGACCGCCGTTTAAGTGTTGTTACACATTTTTTTACGTAAACAGTAAACCCTTCATAATGTCATCCCCAAAGAAATTGCTCATATACAATAGGTACTAGCCAACCAGTCCAGTCCTGTCGTAAAACAACACGGCGCGTCGGGTACTTGCACTTCTGACCTATCTAGTTATTTAACAGGAGCCATATAAGCTTCATAAATCTCGGGGACCGGGACATCAAAGAGTATTCCCATCATTGGGAGTGTGGCTCTGCTTGCTTCCCACTTAATAATGTAACCGCTCCATTGTGCACACAGGTACATTGTTACTTAACGCATGTCACATTCTGCAGGATGTGGCACCGGGCGGAGGTGTGCACGCCGCGCGCCGGCCGCAACGCTAAGCCTGCGGTTCACTTCCATTAGTACGGCTAAATCCATTACAGATACATCTCGCCTTACTGTCTGTGTTAAGTGTTCGTCTTGTACGTGTCATATCTACCTGTGCGAGATATTGCACCTTCAAGTCATAAGCGTAGAGCTATGGTACCTGCGACAATTACGTAAGTAATATTACCTAGTAGTACTAGCTACAATGAAGGAACCTATGTCCTGAAATGAATTGGTATCTATAAATCACAAATGCAAGTATTTAGAGTTATAGTGCCTTGAAATTAGATTGGACATTGCGACTTCATACGATCGATTAATTGGTATTATCTATTCCTGAATTAAATAATATTCGCAGTTAACGCCTCATGCATAAGGTTATGGGTACAAATCCGGGCAAGTACCAATATTATGTGACTTTTTCAATTCATATGTACTTTCTAAGTTTATTTTGGACATCACTGACATCGGCGAAGGAAACCTGGACTTACAATTAATATAATTCTGAAACCGCCAACACGTCTTGAGCAAACGTGGTGATCATGCTCGTGTCTTCTCTGTTTGGGAAGAGGCCTTTGCCCAGCAGTGGGACAGTAATAGGCTGGAATAAAATAATGTCATTAACACTTTCCGACTTTTATGGTTAATAGTTATCTATAATTTAACTCGATATACAAAAGATAATAATATAATTAACAACCGTGAAGCTTCTTTGGACGTGTTAGGGTGTGTCCAAATTAATAACATAACATGTTATAAAACAGTTATTTAACAAGATTCAACAGAGAGATTAGCAATGTGGTTTAATTAGATGTGTTATATTTATTTATTTATTTATTGACACACCAACGACTTATTCACTAAATCATTACATTAAATATTTTCTAATTCAACAGCTTTGCGGTGAATTCGTCACTTATAGGTGTGCACAGCACTTGTATAATAAAATAAGAAATAAAAATTGAAATGAAAATATATGAAAATAACAAAATTAAAATTATAAAGTTTACATTAGATTTAAAACGTAAAGTAGTTTTTAAATTAAAAATTAAAATACAGTATAATTCCAAAATTTTAAAAAACAGCATTTAAATTGGAATAGAATAACAATTATTAATTAAAACTTTAAAAATAACAAATAAATTAGGGCGTAATTATTATAGCATATGTTTTGTAAAATGTTAGTTAATCTGGATGCACCCTTAGATCCTGTAACATGAGTACTTCAATCATATTTCAGTCGGAACGTGTACGAAAAGCCGTAGCTTGCGGTTGTATAGGTGCCGAGCCTACGAAACCGCTACGACTGTCCGTAGCACTCGTAGCACGCTTGCTACGGTGGCTACGTGTGAGAAGGATGCCGACGTTCCTGACGCATTTTGTAGCGCCGTGCTCTAGTGTCCTTTAGGGACTAAGTTCACTTTCGCGTTGAGGACAACATTGTGGCACTTTACTTTCGTCGTCTTTCGTCTTAACTGTGTATGATCCTCGAGACTAAGGTGCTGTTATGCATTGACCTTGGCAGTCTCTTTGTCTGTAAACTTGGAAGTTTTGTCGCAATCAACTACATAATGCGCATAAGTATTTTATATGTTCCTATATTATGTTAAAGTAATGTCTACCTTTTTACTGTGATACCCACAATAATTTTTATTTAGATTTTTTGGCAGTAAATTAAATAAAGCTAAGCTTAGGAAAGTTAAGAAAGCGGGACAGTTTGTTTGAAATACCGCAATCTATTCTCAGTTTGTAAGTGGAAAAGTTTCGTTGGTTCCTCCCATGAGAACTATTTGATTGGTCAGGATATAAAGAATCCCAAGTTAGACCCTTATGTCCTCTGACACCATTGTGTAATGGGAAACCGAAAACCGTTAGATAGTTTTAGTATAGGTGTAGTATTTAAGTATATATTTGAATTTATTTCCAAAGCGATAACGTCTTAGTTTTCATACGAAACAATAATATAAAATACAATAACTTTACTGCCGCAGATATTATAAAAAAGGTTTCACTTTGACCCCAAACTAAGCAAAGCCTGTATCTTGGGCACCAATACAGACCCAGACTGTACCATTGGAAATCAAAATTAAAACATATTTGGTGGCGAAAACATACATTAAAATAATTCTTCTCTAAACTACAAATAAAAGAACAGGATATGGACGTATAACAATTAAAATAATACAAAGAAATGTTCACCACATTTCACACATTTCTTGGGTACAAAAGCAGCCTATTAGGCCATTAGCCATACGCCGGTTATGTAGGGTTAAAGAATGACTGAGATCTCAATTTGATTTCTCTAGTTGTTAACAACACTTTTATCTTAGAGAAGAACAAATAAAGTAGGTAATGTTAGTGTGCCTACATACATTTAGGTATACAGGGTGTAAACAGACCCTTCACATAGCCGTCAACAAAGCATTCTGTACATAAAACTAAGTAACTTTACGCAAAAATTATTGCAGGGAAACGACTTTTTATTTGGGGTGAAAAATAACGTTTCACGGTCGGACTCGATGGAACGCACTCAATGCATTGTGCTGATGGATGGACTGAATAGTACGGGGGTCGTGGAGGAGTTGAAAGTAAAAATCTTACACTAAAAACATATATTTAAAAAAACACTTGTGAAGAAGTTGGAACTTTGACCCCCAATATCTCCGTAACTAGAAGGTGCAGGTCTATCAGTCTTTGCTATCATTTTTTTGTTCTAGACCACCGTCTAGATCAAAAAAATGATAGCAAAGACGGGGAGAACAACTGCCTGTCGACTTCGTTAAGGGTCTATTTACACCCTTTAGATTCGCCCGGCTCGCTTTACCAGGCCAGCTGTGTGGAGGGGGCGTTAGAATGTGTAAATTATGACACCCGTTTGCCCTATTAAAACAAAATAAAAAATCCGGCCTCTATTTCCGAGGACCGGCAGAAGCTTAAACTTGGGCTTGGTCTTCGTTGGGCCATGTAAGAGAGTTAAGTAAATAAAAGCTTCAATTAACTTGATTAGGCGAGTTTTAATAAAAGGAGTGATTTTGATAGATTACAACGTCTTTCACACAATGGATTTCAATTGTGAAAGACGTTTAAATCTAGTATTTTTTCAGTTTTCAGTGTTTTCTACTGCTGTTTATGACAACATTTATATAACTGTAAGAAGTTTGTAATTTTTTGAATAAGAATAGTTAGGTACTCATTGCATCTCTCTCTCATCTATAATCCTACAGTTAATACCAGGAAGAGAATAGGCAGGCAGGTAGGTAGTCGCAAATCAATGATCTCGGCAGGTATTGCGGTTTCATCAACATTCTTCGAACTACATTCCGTATCAGTACGCTGGACATTGTTATCTGTCGGACGCAATTCAGTTACGGGTTTGAATATAATATCAGTTATTATTATACTCGCAGAGTTCAAAGTTCTTTCATCAGCAAAAACCTTAAACTATGGCTTGATTTAAGTTTGTAGAAAAAAAAAACTATCTACACCTTTTAATTAGTTTGTACTTTCAAGAGTCAACTCATATTCGAACTACACTCACAAAAAGCTTCGTAATCCAACTACCGAAGTGTTGAGAAGTACCGGAAGATAGATAGGTTACATACAAAACCTGCTGTTAGACATTTTCTGGTGCCAGTGACGATTGATTGCTTGCTGTGCCTGACGGCTTGGCGTATTCGACGAAGCAACGGATATCTAGGTGGATGTGTTTTGTATGTAAAAGAGGGGTTGCTAAACTTAGATCGAAAGTTCTGCACTGTAGGCGTTTAATCACGAACTTTCCTTAAACGCGGGGCTTTTGATCTGACTTCCAACCGAAACACTAAAACCCTCAAAATTATCTTTTCCCACTGAAAATCAGCGGCTGTAAACATAAATAGTGGCATTCTATTCTAGAGTCTAAAGTAAGGAATAGCGTGACTTTCTCCCGTTTGTGTCACCAACTTTATTTACATCCGTGCGCCGACGCCTGATAAAGTTAAAGTATTAGCTGGATATGTGTCTACTTACTTGCACAGCGCGGGTGCACGTATGAAAAGCTACATTTTTATTTTGGCTATCTTTATGAGGAATGAGTAACGCCTTGAAACTTGTTTCTGTATGTTTTAAGCCTTCTTTTTACACATGACCAGCGGTACTTGAACCTTGGGTTATTTTCAAACTGAAGAAAGGGTTTAGAACCAGTGGTCGAGCGAGGTAACAAAAGGACCAACCTTTTGTTACCTCGCGCTAGCTTTCAAAATAATATTTTGGCCACCACACAAAAATAGCAAGCGTGATGTAAAAGATCAACTGAATAATAACTCGACAACGTATTGCAACGTGCATTGGACGTGTCAACATTTTGCTGTGAATGGATCTTTATTGTTCGTGTTTCATCGTAATAACAATGTTGAATAAATTGTGCCACAATCAAACATACGCGATAAACGTAAATTTCATGTTAGGTAGGTATTACAGGTGTTTATGTTTATGTTAGGACCCATAATCGTAGGCAAGCTTAGTTTAACCTAACTTTGGGGCATAGACCCTTAGCTAATATACTTTAATTTAGTGTTGCCCAAATGCAAGAACAAGACGAGACTTAGCCAGTCTTGGTCTTGGTCTTGCGCCAATACACCTGGTCTTGGTCTTGGTCTTGGTCTTGCGCTCCCAGTCTTGGTCTTGGTCTTGGTCTTGCAGCAAGAGTCTTGCAAGTCTTGCAATTACCTATTAGTCTATTACTATTTATTAAAGTTTACTTTAAATCTTAGAAAAACGTATTAGAATTGGAACATTGTGAGCTTGAATTAACATAGCCATAGTAAAGATCAAGCAGATTAATAAATAACTGAAGATTTGATAAGAAATTCGAAAAATCAACTGACCTATATGTCGTTTTCCATGGAAGTAACTGTTTCTTAATAAACATTTATGATTTATAAGCTTACATTTGCTAAAACATGTAAAAAAACAAATTAATTACAATAACTTGACTGTATTTTAAAGAACAATACTTATCTGTCTAGAAAGAGATTGAACCCTCAACTTATAAGAAATTTAATAAAAGAGTTTTACGATTTATCATTTATTTGAATAAAAAATAAAATACAACACAAATCAACAGCTTTATCATTAGGTTATGATACTTTATATCAATTTTTTTGACCAAGAATTAATACAAAGTAACCATCTGGCTGACTCATCACTTAACCTATTTCTATGTTTTCTAATTACTAATGATGCTTTAGAAAATAACCTCTCAGCAGGTACTGAAGTTGCAGGTATTGAGAGAAAATCACGGGCCATTTTCGATAAAATCGGATACTCTGTCTCATGCGTCCTCCACCAATCTAAAATGTCTTCCGAGCTGGCAGTTCTTGGTTTTCTCAGGTACTCCTCCAACTCGTCTATCACTAAGCCTTGAAGACAAGATCCAGATGACGTCGAGGGACATTCATAGAGTTTATCAAAGTCTATTACGTCTTCATCTTCATCACATACTTTATTTTCTTTTTCTGGTAATTCCAGAGATTTGTTCAGTGAGTGTAGACTTTTATATTCTTCATAAAGTTCATTGAACTTACGCAGACTTTCTGTTTTAAGTTGCT